>OY754473.1:0-10000000 GCA_963575645.1 Xanthostigma xanthostigma
TTTCCCTTTTTTGGGCCGTTTTTTCCTTTTTTGGGCCGTTTTTTCCCTTTTTTGGGCCGTTTTTTCCCTTTTTTGGGCCGTTTTTTCCCTTTTTTGGGCCGTTTTTTCCCTTTTTTGGGCCGTTTTTTCCCTTTTTTGGGCCGTTTTTTCCCTTTTTTGGGCCGTTTTTTCCCTTTTTTGGGCCGTTTTTTCCCTTTTTTGGGCCGTTTTTTCCCTTTTTTGGGCCGTTTTTTCCCTTTTTTGGCCGTTTTTTCCCTTTTTTGGGCCGTTTTTTCCCTTTTTTGGGCCGTTTTTTCCCTTTTTTGGGCCGTTTTTTCCCTTTTTTGGGCCGTTTTTTCCCTTTTTTGGGCCGTTTTTTCCCTTTTTTGGGCCGTTTTTTCCCTTTTTTGGGCCGTTTTTTCCCTTTTTTGGGCCGTTTTTTCCCTTTTTTGGGCCGTTTTTTCCCTTTTTTGGGCCGTTTTTTCCCTTTTTTGGGCCGTTTTTTCCCTTTTTT
This sequence comes from Xanthostigma xanthostigma, assembly GCA_963575645.1. NCBI lineage: Eukaryota > Metazoa > Arthropoda > Insecta > Raphidioptera > Raphidiidae > Xanthostigma > Xanthostigma xanthostigma. The sequence continues at coordinate 494 of OY754473.1, forward strand.
GGGCCGTTTTTTCCCTTTTTTGGGCCGTTTTTTCCCTTTTTTGGGCCGTTTTTTCCCTTTTTTGGGCCGTTTTTTCCCTTTTTTGGGCCGTTTTTTCCCTTTTTTGGGCCGTTTTTTCCCTTTTTTGGGCCGTTTTTTCCCTTTTTTGGGCCGTTTTTTCCCTTTTTTGGGCCGTTTTTTCCCTTTTTTGGGCCGTTTTTTCCCTTTTTTGGGCCGTTTTTTCCCTTTTTTGGGCCGTTTTTTCCCTTTTTTGGGCCGTTTTTTCCCTTTTTTGGGCCGTTTTTTCCCTTTTTTGGGCCGTTTTTTCCCTTTTTTGGGCCGTTTTTTCCCTTTTTTGGGCCGTTTTTTCCCTTTTTTGGGCCGTTTTTTCCCTTTTTTGGGCCGTTTTTTCCCTTTTTTGGGCCGTTTTTTCCCTTTTTTGGGCAGTTTTTTCCCTTTTTTGGGCCGTTTTTTCCCTTTTTTGGGCCGTTTTTTTCCCTTTTTTGGGCCGTTTTTTCCCTTTTTTGGGCCGTTTTTTCCCTTTTTTGGGCCGTTTTTTCCCTTTTTTGGGCCGTTTTTTCCCTTTTTTGGGCCGTTTTTTCCCTTTTTTGGGCCGTTTTTTCTCTTTTTTGGGCCGTTTTTTTCCCTTTTTTGGGCCGTTTTTTCCCTTTTTTGGGCCGTTTTTTCCCTTTTTTGGCTCCTTCTTTACCTTTTTTGATTCAGCCGATTTTTTACGTAAGAATAACCTCAGTTGTAAGTCGTATGCGAACAATATGACAGTGCTTTTTCTGTTTTTTTAAAATCGGAAAAAGTAAGAAGGGGGGACCCTTCTTACTAAAATGAAAAATTTTTGAAAAATAGATTTGTTTGATATCAAGCACACTTATAGAAAAAATCATTCTGAATCGATTCCGACCACCCGCAGCCTCGTATCTCTTTTGGTTTCGGAGATATAGCCGTTTTAAAGTGTTTAAATTTTTTTATACTTTAAACCGTCATAGCGTCTAAACTAAGCGATATACGAATTTGGGCGTAGGCCCAATCGATTCAGCGTACTTTTTTCTATAAGACACGTTACTATTAAGCATATCTGACTAAAATATATATTTTGCCAAATATCGCAAAACGTTCATGTTTTCATATGCGTTTTGCAAAAATGCAACTTTTTAAGACACTAAGCGACTTTTGGACCGTTATATACTAATCAAACTTATAGAAAATTTCAAGCTGAATCGATTCCGACAATCCGCAACCTTCTATCTCTTTTAGTTTCAGAGATATTAGCGTTTATTTATTTTATTTGAGAAAAATTTAAAAGCGCCGTATCTTTCAAACGACTAAAGATAAAGTAAATGCAGGCATATCCGTGACACTTTTATATTTTCCATAAAATTGAAAAAATTGAAGTTTTCGATGTTTTCGCAAATCGGCGGCTTTTTGAGGCACTAAGAGCCTTCCGATGCGGTTAATATTATGCGTACTTATGGAAAAAATCACGCTGAATCCAATGAGACCACGCGCAACTCTGTATCTCCTTTGGTTTAGGAGTTAGACGCGTTTTTATAAATTTTTCTTGAAAAAATTAAAAACGCTTTAACTTGAAAACTACAATAGCTACAGACTTCTAGATAGGCTCATTCGATTCAGCATGATTTTTTGCATAGGACCAAGCCATTTTCAACCATATATTATATAAATTTCCAGTCGATACTGCACTTTATTTAAAATGAAAAAATAATCGTCGGCCCCCCCCTGTAAAAATTTTCAAAATCATAAATTTGGCAGTGGTCTCTCCCATAAATTTGGCAGTGGTCTCTCCCATAAATTTGGCAGTGGTCTCTCCCATAAATTTGGCAGTGGTCTCTCTCATAAATTTGGCAGTGGTCTCGCCCATAAAAACAGCTGTGGTCTCGCCCATAAAAACATGGGGTAAGTTGTCAATTGCTCACGAGAGTGAATTATTTCATACTAAATTTCATTCATAATGTAGAATTCTTAATATTTTATATCGGCCTTTTATTAAAATTTCCCTCTCTGATTTAATTTCTGGAGACGCACTTGTGAGAGTAGCGAAATGTATCGAAGAATAAAAATTCTCTTTGGTCGGTTTAATTGTGTGAGGGTTTAAATTGATCGCTTTATTTTGCACTATTTTTTATATTATATTTCTTCCAATTTGTTTGTTAACAATTTACGATTGTTTAAAAATGTTGTCCATTGGGCCCCCTGCTCTTAAAAACTGCTTCACAAAAAATCGAATAATATCAGTCACCTCCACCTAGACTTTGCTCTATGAACTGTTTTTCTAATATTGGTTTTTAATGAAAAACTATCAAAATGTTGAAATATGAAATAAATATGAGACATCCAAATACCGTATGCGCTTGTGTATTTCCAATTCAACTGATTGGTGGTTGTTCGTTAAGAAACCGAAAAAAAAAAACAATAAACTTGAAAAACTGTTAGTGGAACAAAGTCTGGGGTAAGATACTGACATTCTGACATAATTCGACTTTTTCAAAACGATTTTTAAGAACGGGACTCGGCGGACAAAGTTTTAAACAAGTAATAAATTGTTAATAAACGAATAGGGAATAAAGTATAAAAAAGATAAACTAAATTAAAGCGATTAATTTTAATTCTCGCACATACCTACAATACATAATATTTTCTTGCACCCTTTTAATTTTTTCGTGACAAAAAACAAACGCACATTATTTCAATAACATTTGTTTGTCAATTATAACTTTAATTTATGCAAAGTAAACAGTGAAACAGAGATCGACTGTATCAATGTATGTGGTATAAATTGACTTTTTTTCGAAAATTCAAAGCATTCCGCGCCCCCTTTGCCATCAACCTACGTCGTCCTAGTGACGTGCGCCCCACTGGTTGGGAAACTCTGAGTTAAACTGTTGATATTTTTTATTTTTTGGCATCTATGGAAAAATACCTCCCTTTTCGATGTTTGAAGCTACCAACCAAACTGTTACCAGATTTGCATCCATAGTTAAGGAAAGCTCCAATTGGTTGCATCCATCAATGGTTGCCTTGCATCAGATGTGAGTTTTTGACATATTGGTTTAATTATAACCTCTGCAAAATTTTACAATGTCGAAGAAAACAGAAAAAACTTTAAAACTGATTCAAAATGAAGAAATTTATCAAGCAGTTGTAATCGCAGATAACTTTAGCCAAGCTTTTACACCTATTTCCAACGATGTTCCTATAGTATGACTAAAATATAACCTTAAAACATTAGATGTAAGAACAACATGTTTTATTTTTGTAAATTATAAATATTTTGTAGGCTTTACTACCCCTAGCAAACACACCGTTAATTGATTATACGTTGGAATGTCTATCGTTAGCTGGTATAAAAGAAGTGTTTTTGTTCTGTTGTTCTCATGTGGATAAAATCCGTTCCTATATAAAGTAAGTTTCAAACTTTAATACTGATTTACAATTTTTTTAGTTTATTTATCTACTAGTAAATAAATAATCCTATATTTAAAATCTCTTTACAGTTCTAGAATAGACGGCAATGTGGGTTGGTCGATTACAATCACTGTCAAAATTATTGTATCAGAAAGCTGTAGATCGCTTGGCGATGCACTAAGAGATTTAGATGCGAAAGGAATTATTCGTGGAGATTTTGTTCTTCTTGGAGCAGATACTGTTGCAAATATTAAATTATTGCCAATACTTAACAAACACAAGTAAATTTAATTTATTAAAACAATTTTGCGTTCAAGAACTGCTTCCAGGTGTAGTGGTTTTATCCGCAACTGGCAGGTGACACAGCATAATATACAGTCAGGAAAAAATAATTTACCAGTTCACTACTACACTAGGAATACAAACAATGCAATATTTCTAAGTTCAAAATCAACGAAACGTGTAAAAGGAAAAAGCGTGTAGCTGGCTCGAGGTCATTAGTCCCGATTAGTAACGTTTGTCGGGGTTATTTAGTTGGTTAGAGTATCATAACTCGATGTGCAAAATATCCATTGGAAATACACAATTATTATTTTAAATAACATATAACAGTGTTATTAGCTGTTTTAAGTGCGGAAGATTGATTTTTATAAATTAATTTCTTTTGCGCTGTGTAAAGGGGAAGGCGTTAGGGGGTAGTTCTTTAAGAAACAATTACGGGGTCGTGTTATAGGAAGTATTGGCAGTCCGTCCCGGTTTCGCCCGGATGCGATAAATAAAATTCTGCAAAATGTATTTCGTGTGCGGCCCGGCGTCGAACTAATAGCTTTGAGTAAATTCTATCAGATGTCGTTACATGTTACTAAAACAGTTTTTTTGAGAAAACACCGTAATTTTGTACAAAATGTTTAATAAAAACTTTCGCATAGCGTAAGTTGCACCAATCAAGACACATTTAGAAAATTGCATTAAAATCGGTTTAGTGGTTTCGGAGATAAACTATGACTATGACTGTCAAAACTTTCTGTCGCTTGTTTTAACATTTAACGTTACTTACTCGTGACGTACAAAATACACAAACTACTATTTTACAATGAAACTTGTTGTTTTTCGCAGGGGCTGATTTTCTCTTCTTGATGCGACGGCGTTTGTAGAGTGTTCAAAAAAAGAGAACTACAGGGGGAGATTTTTAAAAAACGTTTTCGGGGACTAGACGTACATTGTAGGATATTATGACATAGTGAATCAGGAAATAATTTAGATTATTGTCCCAGGGTCGCCTAGACGCTTTTTAAAACGGGCAGCTTTTACATAGCCTGAGTAGTGGGAAAAGAATATTTCCTGACCCCTAATTTATCGATTTTCCTTTCTCGGATAAAACTATTTCAGAAACAGTCTTTGAACACATGTCGATTTTAAAAGTAGATTTTTGCAGTTATTTTACTCGTTCGTTGTCATAAATAACTTTTTTTTTTGTAAAATAGAGCTACATGTAAAAAGGATAAAGGTGCTGCTATGACACTTATTTATAAACAAATGTATCCGGGTCAAAGAGGTCGCTGTCCCTACGAAAATCTAATCCTTGTGTCAGATAAAGGATCTCGTAAAGTGTTATTTCATCAAAAACCAGGACTAACAAATCTTTCAAAAATTGATTTGCCATTGGTAAGTCTACGATTGTGCTCATCAATATAGTGATTATAGTAGATTAAAAATGCTCAACATTTGAGGTCATTATAGATAATAGTAATTATAGGCCTATTGCGTATCATTAAGTGTTTGATACAAAAAAATATTAAGAGCATTGCGGTTGAAACAAAAATAGAAAATAAAGAATAGTTAGTTCTTACCACAGCAGTTTTATTAGCGGATGTACATTTTGGGAGCTATGCTCTCATCTTCAGCAAATATCAAACTTTAGTATTTGCTCCCGAAATGTACATCCGATAATAAAACTGTTGTGGTAAGAAGTAACTATTCTTTATTTTTTATATTTGGTACACACTTGATTTTTAAGAGGACGTGTAGAAACACAATTTTAAAAACTGTAAAAGATTATAAATTTATAAATCAGATCAAATTTTATTAATGAAATTCGTACCCGAGAACTTAGAACTTTTAGGAATCTGTGACTATTCATCGGATCGAGTAAGAACCCAGTTTCAGTTGTTATAATGATTCCCAGTTTCAAATTCTACCTGTCTTTTGATTGCATTTCCAAATGTTCGATTCTTGTTTTTAATAACTGATTTCAAGTAAAAAAAAGCTCAGGCCGCAGTGCCAAAACAAACCCGACAATTTAGTGTATTTACTATTACAGGCATTGTGGCTTTATTTTGTTCACTTAGATTTGCTTTTAGACATATTTAATCCTTTAATACACCCCTTAAAATAATATTTGTTTCTTAATTGCAATATTATTGTCAATCCAACATCTGCACCCAAATTAAATGCTCCCTACAGTAAGTAAATTCATATCAGCAAAGTAATGTTTTCATAAAATTTGAAGTTTCGGCCTAACGAACCGATTTTATTAAATTGTTTGCAGCACATTTTAATATTAATTTTATTATTATCTCGGTGGACATGATATCTAATTAATGTATAAATGCACATTTTATTGTTTACTAAAAGGGTAAATTTCAATTTTGAAACGATTCTGAATTTTTATTCGATATTTTTGGACCAAAAATTTTTTCCAACAAATTTGATGTTTTAACAATTAAAAACAATTTTCTTTTTTCAGGAAACTGTTTTGAGCCACTCAGAAATAGAAATTCGGCACGATCTTCAAGATACACATATTTCTATTTGTTCTCCGTCCGTTTTGCCGTTGTTTTCTGACAATTTTGATTTTCAAACGAGAGATGATTTTATAAAAGGATTATTAATGAACGAAGAAATTATGGGGAGCACTTTATATTGGCATCAGGCAGACCAATATGCTTCAAAAGTGAGCAACTGGCGCATGTACCAAGCGATTAGGTAATATTAAATACTGAAATTTTTTGCTTCAGCTCTCGAACAGGTCCTTGAGATAAAAAAATAATAATAATGCGTTTAACATCCGCTTCTGTACACTCGTTGCTTCTCTGTGCGAGCTGTCACAATTCACACAAAAACGCTGTGTACTGCGTGTGCGACTATAGTATGCTTGACACGTTCACCGCTTCTATATACACTTTGTATTAGTTACAGGGTGAAATTTAGTTACGGGGCTATATTTAGTCACTGGAATTTCGTTAGTTGACGGGGCGAAGTTTGGTTACTAGAATTTCGCTTAAATGTGTGTTTCACATCTGCCAGGCGTTCAACGACAGTTTCTAAATTTTTTTAATTTCTAGTTATAAAAAGTAGTTTCATTTGGAAATTTATTAAAACAGCTTTATTCCATTATAATTTGTTTCGTACCGTGGTCTGTGAATATTTGTGTAACAGTAGGCATAAATTAAGCTTATTTCTGGTTGTGAAAAATAACTCTAATAATTTAGAGTGATGATGATCCTGTTTAAATGTTGGAAGATTAAAAGGATGAATCCTGGTGGCATAGGATCGATGAACTAGACAAATACTGAAGGTTTTTTTATTGCATTTTATTGTCTGACGTTTCGGAAAACTTTATGCCATCTTATTTCTGGTATTGTAACTATGATCCAATTAATGGTCATTAAAAATGTTGATATTATTATTAACAATCACTACTAAACTATACAGGCTGTTTATTAATTGAGTGCCGATACTTAAGGGTGTGAATCTTTGGGTGATTTTAAGAAGAAAAGTTAATATCAACAGAATAATTATGTCCTAAACCTCTTAATTTTTGGACTACAGGGTGTTAAGGTTTTAAGAAAAATGTAACTTTTTTATCATAATTTTCTTATCACTCCTAGATATGTTTATAAAATTTTGTACACACCTTTTAATTATTAAGGAGCATTTTTTTTCTTCAGTTCATTGGGACTGCTTTTGATATTTTGATGAAATTTTTACCCAGCCTACTAATTTTTTTATTTTTTTAACGCGAAAACGGCGCGTCATACGAAAATAAGTCTGTGGACCCAATTTGCTCGAAAATAATGGTTTGGTTTTTAGAAAAATCAGTGGTGTACTATTTTTTTATCAAAAATTTTCAGTGCAAACCCTGTACGGACGTCACTGGTAAAACTTTAAAAAAAATCTTTACGTCAAAAAATGCTCCTTAATGATTAAAAAGATGTGTACAAAATTTCATAAAAATATCTAAGAGTGATAAGAAAATTTTGATAAAAAAGTTATATTTTTCTTCAAGCTTAAATACCCGGTAGTTCAAAAATTAAGAGGTTTAGGACATATGTTGATATTAACTTTTTTTCTTAAAATCACCCAAAGATTCGCACTTAAGTATCGGCACTCAATTAATAAACATTCTGTATAAAGACTAGTGATGTGCAGGATATCCGTATCCACATCCGTATCCGCGGATATCCGAGGGAACTGATAGATCCGTATCCGTTAGTTTTTGGCGGATCTTTTACCTTATTAATTTTCAATTCATAGATTAAATTTTATATATATAGAATAATTATTAGGTAATAATGAAAACCTGTTAAATTCCATTCAGATTATTTTTTATTTTTTTAAATCGTATTTGGCACCTTTATATTGCAAACATTTATCGTAGTGAGTACCATACTAATAGTACATAACTCAAAGGTACTAAATCAACTATCTTTATAATGAGATATTGCACATCGATCTTTGGAAAGAGACAATCTGTTATGAGAGTTAGAGGTCAATAACTTTTTCCCATAACAGATAGTCTCTTTCCAAAGGTCGATGTGCAATATTTACCGCCGCATACTTTAAGAAAGTTAAGATCTGTATCTGTATTCGCGGATCTTGAAACCAAAAATCCGTATTCAGATCCGTATCCGCGGATATACATTTTTAACGATCCGGCACATAACTAATTAAGACATGGCAAAGACAACATATTTAGTTAGGTGAATATTGGTCTGCATTCCTGTTTAAACCCAGCATTTGAGATCAATCTTATGACTTTCTTTTGTTGCATAAACACTTTAGTGACATAATTGGCACAACTGATACTTTGTTTTGGCACCAATTAATGTTTCCTTATTGTTTTACAGTCACGATGTTATCCATCGATGGGTCTTTCCACTAGTAGTTGATATGGGGGTGTGCGGCCGACATCAATTGTATATGTATCTGCGGAATAATATTTACCGTAATAGGAACGTAAAACTAGAAAAGTAAGTTTGAGAGAATTTATTTTAAATTTAACCAAAGAAAATCCGTCAGGGGGCTGCCATTCGCTGCCCTGAAATGATCTAAAATACTGCAATTTTAGAGTATGCGGCCGATTGAAATCACATTTGGTACGTAACTAACTGTAGTCTAATTTATATTCTTCTATTCTCAATTTAGGGCAGCGAATGGCAGCCCCCAACGGATTTTCTTTGATTTGCGTTAAGTCAGGGGATTTTAGAATTTTATTTACTTAATTTTTTTTTACTACAACATTTACATTCGTCATGTGTTTTTTCAAAATTTTTAATTTTACTTCATGTGGACACAAAATGCGAAATTTAAGAAAACAAAAAAAAATAGCTATTTTTTGTGCATTGCAGTACGTATCTGCAAATAAAAAAATCGAGTAGTGCCAAGAATACGAGAAGTCGTTTATTTTGGGTACATTAATGTCAGTTAGAATAATTCTTTGTTTTTTTTTTTTTCTAATAGAGGCAGCAATTTGCAAGAAGATGTAGTAATTGCGGATGGTTGTACAGTAGCAGAAAATACAACAATAACACGATCCGTAATTGGGAAAAATTGTCATATTGGACACAATGTTGAAATAAAAGATTCTTACATATTACCTGGAACAACTATTGGAGACAATTGTTCAATATCGTTTAGTGTAATAGGTTCAAATTGTAAAATTAATGATGATGTTAAATTATCTAGAAGCAGTATATTAGGACAATCGGTGGTCATCAATAAAGGACTAGATATTAAAGACTTACGGCTGCAATGTGCGAAACCCGTCAATGGTATGATTTTTTTAAGATACTTGACAATTTAATAATCATGTTATATCCCCCATAGTCAGAGTGCCCGTCGGCAAAAATTTTATTGATACATACTCTCCCCAAACTTTGTATATGGCTTCATTAGGCCTAGTCTATGACTTTTCTTGATTTTGGGACGTTTTCCCTCTAAATTTTCCAAAATATGTCGAACATATTCGAGATGTCAGACATTTAAAATGGTTCATGTTATTTGTCAGAGAACATTATTTTAGCGTTTTGGTTGAAGTTTTTAAGCTATCCAATTAAAAAAACAAACAGTATCTATAAATTTTTACATGTCGTCAAAATGAAATCTTTCGGAAAATTCAGAGGGAAAACGCCCCAAAATCAAGAAAAGTCATAGAGGAAATAGGTGTCAGACTAGGCCTAATGAAGCCATATACAAAGTTTGGGGAGAGTATGTATCAGTAAAATTTTTGCCGACGGGCACTCTGAATGAATTTTTTCCCTGACTGGCTCGCCAACGATTGATACCATGTTTTTTTTTTTTTTGATAGTAGATAGATAGATCACTTTATTTCTGTATGAGACCACTACGGATCGTTTGTTTATCTTGTAATTCAGTAGCAAAATATTCGCATCCAAACAATAGAAGAGAGTCTGAACCCCGAGCTCTAAGTTGGCGCCGCGGCGTACTCAATCATGCGTCGAAGACCATTCGGAGCAATCTGCGCATGTCGCGAGCATCTGTTTCTGCGCAGAGTATCGCATTTCATACTGTGCGCAGGTTCGAGGAGGCTCGCTGCGCCGCCATACTTTCTCTCAGGCGGCCAATACTAAAAACATGGCAGTTCGTTCTCCATATCACTGATCTTGAATGTAACATGTTGCAGTTGCCGAGAAAGATATATTAGGAGAGCATGCGCACGTTATTCGCAGCCTCGATGACGAATGGGACGATTCAAATTCTGATCAAGACGAGACATTTTTAGAAGCACCGCCTTTATATTTTGGATCACAGACATCGTTTACTAAATCTGAGAGCGATCTCTCCAGTGCTAGTGATGACGAAATGTCTCACATGGCATCGCCAGTTCCAGAAGATGAATCGGACAGTAAGATTTTCATTTTCCATAATATTTAAATTAAGACAACTGCACACGAGGCTAGAAACGCTGCTAGATTTGCCTACTAGTTTTCTAGCGCTGGTTTTCTTGATTGCTGTTAAGTGCTCGCTTCACACGAAACTATTTTTCAAGCGTGTTTTGTGGATAGATCTGGTGCGCGCGCAGTGACAGTTCGAATATAAACACAGTGCAAAACGTGTCTGTTGTCTGACAGAATGACGCCATTTGGGCGTTTGTCAAGTGCCCACGTGAAGATACTGCTTCCTGATTGGTTCTTGCTCACACCTAGCAACAAATCTAGCAGGGAAAATAGCCCTTGTTCTAATTTTAAAACCTATCTTCTGAGCTACTTTGATAGTTCTGCTGTGTAGACAGGAAGCTGTCAATATAATATTTTCTGAAGAGTTTTGGATCCGAGTAAAACCGGGACGGGCCGCTGGTATTTTATAAAAAGCACCACTACGGAAACCTAATTCATGAATGTTCAGCACGCACTTGACCAGTTTTGTTCAATAAAGAATGAATATAACTTACTGTGTTTTTTTTTGTAGTGTATTTCAGCGATGTGATTGACATTCTTGCAAGAGGGTTTGATGATAAATTAGCTTGCAACGATTTAATTGTTGAAATCAATACATCACGTTCATTGAACAACGTCACGTTGAGAGAGGTAATAACAGAATGTTTACAGTAGAGCTGTAAAAGTAACGAGAAATTGTGTACCCGTATGTATTCGTTACTTAAAGAACCAGTACCCGTTACTTTCGTATCGTTACGTTACTCGTTACTTTTCATACGACATACAATCGTGTATAACGGCATCAAGAAGTGTATGTTCTCTGGCATCAAGCACGTACCCATCCCATCGAGGCGCGTCGCATCGTGATACGGTATGATTTCGTTCGTATAACGTATAACCGCATCAAACGAGTCGAACTGACTCCATGTCAGATCGATACGACAGATGCGGGTAACGAATTGAATTTGTAAGTAACGATTCGGTACTTCGAGTCAGACGATGTACCCGTTACTCAGTAACGAATACATACGGTTTGTTACAGCTCTAGTTTACAGTGTCTAATGCATCTCAAAATACAATATAATCAGAGATTTCCAAAGTTATTTGGCCTACCGCTCCCTTTTCAGTTAAAAAATTATTCAACGCCCCCTAAAAATCTACCTTCTTTAAGCTAGGTCTCCTGGTTAAAGACTTCGCGACTGCAACTAACAAATTTTTTAAGATACATAATTTTTTGAATACTATGTCGTTTTGCCCTAATTCCCAAAAAAATGAGAATACACCTATCCCCCGATTTACACGGTAGATACGTTCCTGAGAAAAACGTGTAAATCGAAAATTAAAAATTTTCAAGTCAAAACCGTGTAAATCGAAAAGCTTGCAGAAAATGCATAATTTTGCTATTTAACAGTTGTGATTTTTTTCAATATTTTTAGGTGTACACAGAAATAAAAATAAAATGCATTGACAGGTTCTGAAACTGTGAAACTTTCACTCAAATACAATTTTCCGTAGATAAAACTTTAATTTTATGCGAAGAAATACAAACACAGTGTGCGTGTGCAGCAAGTCAGCACATAAGCTCGGGATTCCCCGTGAGATGTGTACACAGCGCACGTGTTCAATCACAGTAGCATTTAGTAGAGTGCGATAAAAACAAAAAAAAACTTATTTGGAAAACCGTGTAAAAGCGAAAACGTGTAAAACAAGTACCGTGTAAATCGGGGGATGGGTGTACTCTGTCGTGATTTTAATATTTGTATCTCCTGTACAATTTCATTCAATGATTATTGTCGAGTTATTTGACAGCTTACCAACTAAAATTATAAGCATCAAAAGCTACAATTATTTTTTTTAAAATACTGTAAAATATCTTATAGACAAGTGCTCTTGCCAAGTTTTTTGACTGTCGTATATGTTTTCATCACGTCACATTATTTTTCGACGGTCGCATTGTTTGTTATTATAAGATATTATTAAATAAAGTTCTATTTTATTTTAGGTAAATTATAATGTTGTAAAAGCGATTTTAAGTTTGCCTTTTCATCAGAGAAAAGAAAATGCATATCTTCAGTCACTTCTTGCCGTACTGAAATATTTTACTCCTGTAGTTAAAAATTATATTAAAAACGATGACGCGGTGTCAGATTGTCTACAAGCTATTGGGGTAAGTTAATTGATTGGATTTGATCATAATTAAGGTCTGTATTAATTTAAATTAAATATATGTTAAAGTATTACATTTCAATCCTATTTTGGGTTTTCATCAGTTATTATTGTGCTAAGTATACAGGTTAGATTATTTAAACTCGAATACTCTTATTTATCTCGTGGAAATAGGGTTTTTGGAAAAAAAAGTTTCAGACAAAAGTTGCAGGGAATCAAAGAGGAAGAATATTGGTGTAGTTTTTTTCATTTGGTGGAGATGCCTTCCTTTTTTTTAAATAGGACTCCATATTTTTTATCTTGATTTATTGTTTTTTGAATCAAAGAAAATAACTTTTGTACCAAACATTTTTCGATTTGATGCAATCCTGAACCGCTATTTGGTTTTCGGTTCATCCCATGTTTCCTATTTTAGTGGGTTTAGTATGAGTCGGAAAAAACCCAGAAAAACCCATCTATTGTCTGATTCAACTAGTTTTCAAGGATGCTGAACACACACACGCACATACACACATAAACAAACGAAACGCGACAGCTGAGCCTATGCGAGGCAGAAACAGGAAACATGAAATGAATTGAGAACCAAATAACGGTTCAGGATTACATCAAATCGAAATATGTTTGGTGCAAAAATTATTTTCTTTGACCCAAAGAACAGTAATCCGAGATAAAAAATATGGATTCCTACTTAAAAAAGTGAAGGTAACCTTGATATCTCTGAGACACCTACGCCAAATGGAAAAAAATCACCAATGTTCTTCCCACTTGATTTCCTGTAACTTTTGTGCAAAAGTATTTTTTCGGAAACCTCTAAGAAATAAATTAAAAGAGTGTTCTGGCTGTAAAAATCTATCCTGTATAAAATCTATGCGTACGGTGCGTTTGATTTTAACAATATTGACTATATGTATATTTTAATTTTTTCTATTTTTCATGCTTTTTAAACATCCAGTGGGTTAGTTTTTGGATCGAAGGCTCTTTAAAATCTTTTTCATTTTTCAGGATGTAGCTTGTGCATCTCCTGAACTTTTAAATTGTTTGCGGAGAGCTTTCCATTGGTTTTATGACATAGAAATTTTATCAGAGGATGCAATTTTGGAATGGTATTCCAAATTAAATAATCCAAGACTCAGTGATGTAATTAAACCATTTATTTTATGGTTAGAAGAAGCAGATGAAGAATCAGATAGCGATTGAATTGGACTGAAATTCAGAAACTTAACAGCAATGACTATAAACAAAGAGTTCTATTATAATTAAATATATTTTTTTAGGAAAATACATTTCTATAACTATTTATTGTAACCTTCCTTATCTCGTTTTGGTACTACAGTTGGTCTTTTCTAATTATTTTTGCAGTCTTATGTACACTATTGTTTTTATGGAAGAAACTAGTATCTTTTATAATAAAAGCTAACAATTCTATTTTGAATGTTAATTAATTATTTTTATTTAGCAACTAGATGCCCTGTTTGCTTCGTCTGGCTACCATTTTACTAATATTTAATTTATTACATGCTCGCTTCAGTAAATTGCTCGAATTTATATTTAACTGTCCGCGACTTATATTAAAATATAATATTTCACACCGTTTTTCATAGGTTCGTTCCAAGCAGCCAGCAAACGATTTCGAAACCATCACCCGTATGCGCAGTAGCTAAAACGTGTTCTAAAGTCGCCACTAACAGCTTCGTTTTACCTACTGCGCATGCGGGTAACGGTTTCGTTACCGTTTGTTGGCTGCTTGAAACGAACTTAAAATAAAGTTCATTTCAATTCAACTTGAAATCAGTTCGGTTTTTACCTGGACAAAGCCGGACGGCGCAACTAGAAATCTATATATCCTATTGTATCCGTCTGTTTGTCTTTGCACTCTCTTCATAGAAGGCGCCCGTCGTTTATATGTTCTCAAATATGTCGGTACAAGCAATACATACTGTACGTTGTAAAGACGGGGTGTCTAGCGACCGGGAAAAAGCCGGGAAATTATCTCAAGCATATGGCAAGTTTTTCAAATTGCGCGGTATCAAATAAAAAACAGGGAAATTTATTTTGTGGTACGGAGTGTACAGGCGCTAGGGCCAGTTGTCGATGTATAGCGTTGCCAGCACCCAGAGTCAATACAGATTTGGTAGAGTTTCTGGCTCTGGTTGCTCGGTTTCCAGTTTTTCTATTATCCAGGAAATAGCTGGGAATTTTTTTTGACTTTGCGCTAGACATATTGAAAGAAAATTAACAATGCTAGTTTGTAAAGTTTTTACTTAAAACGTGATACTTAATTTTTACAAATTTTGTTAAAAATCAACAGAAAATATGGAATTATTTTTTAAATAGTTTTGCCATTCCAACCCGACAAGTAGGGATGGTACTGCTAATTCAGGTCAAAATACACTTTTCAAACTTTTACAATATGTTTTCGTATTGATGTCCCCTGAGTCCAAAAACATATTATTTTTGGAAAACTTCTGTTCGTTTGGTTGAAGTCTGTGAACACGGTAGAAGTGAAACAGATGAGCGGATCGAAACCAAATTTCGCTAATAGTCCAGTAAATAAGCCGGAAAATCTGGAAAAGTGGTGGAACAGATCCGATTTCAAAAATTCTTTTTTTCCTTGATTCCTTAGACCCTCAGGAACATTCATCATCACTAACCTCCGCCTCACTCCGAAAATTGGAAAAAGTAGGGTGGTTTTAACTAGTGTTGCCACGAATAGTGATTTTGTCGAATACCGAATATTCGGCCATGTTCTCGGCCGAATGTTCGGCTAATTATTTGTACATTACGAAGCGTGCGGTAGCAACGCTGCGGGCGTATTTGTTTCATTTGCGCAACTATAGACCGTGTCACGACACGCATTATTTGTGTTCATTGTTACATCGAATTGTGTTATTAATAGTCCTTATTACTAAAAAATATCACTGTTTGATCACTAAAAGCTTTACAAAATAATACTATTTAAGAAAAAAAATCGCATATTTTTGAGTAATATGTGCGTTTTTCCCCATGATTTGATATTCGGTATTCGGCCGAATAGTACGCAACATTCAGCCGAATACCGAATATTAAAAAAGTAGCCGAATAGGCCGAATACCGAATAGTAGCCGAATATTCGTGGCATCTCTAGTTTTAACCCTCTCAAAAGCACCCGCCAGTGAAACAGTAGAAAAAAATTTTGAAAAATAAAAATTTTGTCTTAAAAATCGTCTCTTGGGGGTTTTCGAGGTCGCTGATTACGAATCCGAGGTCTGTAATCAAGTGAGGGTAGTTCCAACCCTTCAAAAGCACCCTTATAAAATATAATTATGTAATATTGAAGCTCGTTATATGAATACTGTATTTTTTTTCAAAATAAATAACTGAAAAAACAATTATAAAAGTCATTATTTTTCATTACAATGCGAAAACCCCCGAGAGACGATTTTTAAGACAAAATTTTTCTCCACTGTTTCACTGGCAGCTGAATGTTATTTAAACTTTTTTTTAAACGTTTGTCGTAAATATTTTGAATATTAAAAAAAAATCAACTAAAAACCTATTTATTAAGATTCTTTCTAAAATGAGTCGAATATTCTTTCACTCGTTCATTACTAACTCATTCGAAAAGACTACTCAGTTCTCAATCAAATCCTTCAGAGGATTTTTAAGCCAGTTGTCAAATAGTAAATAATATTAATATGACTGCTGCATTGGCTTTACAAAATGGACTACAAATACTTAGTAAGTAATTACATAATTATACTGCAATTTTTTTTTTATATTTTGGATTCAACATATTTGTAAATCTGTTTATGTAATCAAATTAGTGTAGGTTATGTTATCATTCATATTGCCTCTTTTATTTTTAAGAACACCAAAGCAGTGGTTTTATCGGAATAACGTGCGTTCAGGCTTGTCATTATAGCAATGATGTTGAGTATCGATTGTCATCACTCAAACGAGGCACCGGTGGTCGATCCAGTTTCAGTGGAATCGTCGCGACTGTTTTCGGTGCGTCTGGCTTTTTAGGACGTTATGTCTGTAATAAACTGGGCAAGATCGGCACTCAGTTAATAATCCCGTATCGAGGAGATGGTTACGAAGTTCTACGACTTCGATTGTGTGGTGACCTCGGACAAACTCTGTTTCATCAATTCGATGCTAGAGATGAAGAATCGATCGCTAAAGCGGTGAAATATTCAAACGTTGTTATAAATTTAATTGGCCGTGATTGGGAGACAAAGAACTACAAATTTGACGACGTACATGTCAAAACGGCACGAACCATCGCTAGAATTTCAAGAGAGGCAGGAATAAAAAAATTTATACATTTATCAGCTTTGAACGCGTGTGAAAAACCTGAACCGAAATTGCTTAAAAATGGTTCTGGTTTCTATGCTAGTAAATGGAGGGGCGAGCAAGCTGTTCTTGAAGAATTTCCAGATGCTATCATTTTTAGACCAGCCGACGTATATGGACAAGAAGATAGATTTCTAAGGTAAAAATGTCTATACCTATATCATTAAAGCGAATCCAGCATTTTGTTAAACCGCCTAAGGGTACGTGCACCACGGAGCTGTGATACTGGATGATAGCAGTGATGAAAGCTGATAGCTTTACAGCGCTGATAGAATTTTATCGCATATTCATATGAAAGCGTGCACAACCAAGCAGAGAGTACATCGAGTATGCGAATTGTTATAATCGCTTGTGTTTTAAATCTTCTGCGTGCAGCAAGCTGACTGCACATTTCTCTTCCGCACCTATAGGGTTCTTGTAGCAATTTTTCCATCGTTTTACAAGCCTTGGCTTTATTTTTTCCAAAATATAATCAAATGTGACTGGCTCCATTCTCATATATTCAAAAAAACGCTGTGGATAATTTCTTAATTCATTAAAGAGGTGATGATATTCACCAAGCGTAGATCGGTTCGTATTTATAGAGTGAACGTGGTATTGTCTAGACAAAAATTCAGTTTGCCTATTTAAAATAAACCATTTTGTCGCTGCAGAAGCGAAATAATCATCGTCGCTACTACTCGAAATGGACTGGCTATTGAAATTATTCTACAATCGCAGCAAGTAAGCAATGCTTAGTTGTGCACACCCATCAGCGCTTGTATTCCACTCTCTAAGCTATCATCTAGTATCACAGCTCCGTGGTGCACGTACCCTAGTGTCATACTTAGTTTCTCTGTTGATTAAGAATTATTTTAAGCAGTGGTCTCCAATAAATGTCATCGGTCGCATCTGATGTAGGTATGTCATGTATTAATGTAAGTATAGAAATGGTCTCTTTGACACGACTCATATGGTTGGTGGTTGTTGTTCGAACGAAACCAATATTATTATATTTATTATCCCTGGCACTCATAAATTCATTTCTGAGTATTTACTGTTGGCAATACAGAACTTTTCGGACACAACTGCGTGTTTATGAAATTTTTTTGGACTGTTTGAACCATATCTTCAATACTCTCTATATTGCTAGCAAAGATCGGGAGAAAGACTTAAACGCTATGGTGTAGACATTTATAGGTATGTCTCACTTATTATACTCTGAGTCTCATGCGCATGTCCGTGAATGGATGCGCGTCAGTTTGCACATGGAACTAAGCAGTAAGCTGTGAAAGGGAGGTGTCTTGCTCTATTACACTTACTAATTGCCGCACTACAGACGCGACACATGCGCACAACGGATCAAGTAAAAAGAAAGAGATAGAAAACAGCCATATTTTGCTGACTCACTTCATGGGCCACGCTTCTACTTACAGCCACTAGCAATATAGAAGTTATTAAATATATGATTTGAACCGGGTTCTGCCAACAGCTAGAACCAAGTTCGTCCAATAAACACACAGCTATGTTTGAATAGTTCTGTATTATCGATAGAGGCTTTGTGAGATTACCATCAAAAACACACCTTTTACCATTCGTACTGATAAAATTACGTATCTTATAGACGGAGAGTTGGTTACGGAGAAAATGGGTGACTCGGTGCAAAGCTGAAAATTTGCAGAATAATAGGAGATAGCACATTAATAATTTTGAATATTTGTCGAATGTAATTATTATATCATGTTTGAATTTTCAGTATGCCCTTATAACTATACAATGTATAATATATATAATATATAATCTAGTTTTGAATTACAGAATAAGTATAGAAATTGCCAGAAGTGCACTGATTTTTCGCAACATTAGCGCCTTCTGGCGGCTCTTTATCTTCCGCCTAGCCTTCTGGCAATTTTTTCCCTACTTACTTGTGCTATCTCCTATTGTTCTGCAAATTTTCAGCTTTGCACCGAGTCACCCATTTTCTCCGTAGCCAGCTCTTAGACCATTACCTATTTAGGGGCTCAAACAAAATGCTGGCTTTTCGTTTTTGCCAAAACACATTTTATTAAAAAAAAAATTGTCTTATTTATGGTCGATAAATTTGTCGAAAACTTTTATACAGGCCGTACGGTAATCATTGGCGTCATCAGGTAGGCTTTTTGCCTATATGGAAGAAAGGTGAATGCACGATTAAACAGCCTGTATACTGTCAGGACGTTGCACAAGGAATTATTAATGCGTGTAAAGAATCAGACGCGAATGGCAAAATCTTCCAAGCAGTTGGGTAAGTACAAATATTGCTTATAATATGCTTAAAGTGCAGTATGTATTTTACCTTGTGAAGGAAGATGGCCCGATTAGAATAATTTGAGATTTTGAAATTTCTTATCTACCAGGGAAGAGAGTCTTAACTACAGAATTATATTTCATTAAATAGTTAGTCGGAGTTGCAACACTACTACGAGTCACTGCATAAAAATTAGAGTTTAAAAAAAAACTAAGAAACACGCTTTTAAAGCAATGTGGACTTAAAAGTAAAAATAGTATATTACACCACAAGGGCCGAAAGTTTGATATCTTGCATTGCGTGCCATGATGCTCGAGACGAAGCCGAGGCATCATGACGCGCAGTGTAAGAATTTCAAACTTTCGGCCAGTGTGGTGTATACGATTTTTCTTCATATCCGCTCGAAAGTACGTACTTTCGTCAGCAGTACTTTTATTACTTTCATTCTGGTTTTTTGTATGATAAGCCTGATGATGGCCATGTTGACCGAAACTAGTCGCTAATTAAAGATTTTTAATAAATTTATCTTGTGTGGATTTCTACGTTATCCGTATATATATATATATATATAACGCAAGTTTTAAGAAGTACATCCTGTTCAATATTTATTAATTGTATTTTTTACAGACCAAAACGATACTTGTTATCCGATCTGACTGATTGGTTCCACAAAATTATGAGAAGGGAGCACAGTTATTATCGCTACGATCTACGGTGGGATCCGTTTTTCCAAATGAGAATTTCTTTGACAGAAAAATTGCCTGGAAATCCTATTGGAAACATGCACTGGGAGCGTTTTGAAAGGGTAATATTAATTATTCCTTAATTTTAATAACCATAATTTTTTACTCGACTGCGCGACAGCAAAGAAAGGGTTATGTTTTTCACGCGTATTTTTGAATATGTATGTGTATATGCTGTATATTTGTATGTGAGATTCTTTATACCCTCGAAGCATCCCAACCGTTGAATGGGTGTTAATAAATAAGATAATCGATAATATTGACCCTTTAAATATCGATATGCCGATATTTTGTGAATTAATTGAACAAATTAAGAAACAAGCAAGTAACGACATTCTCTAGTCACACACTCGTGCCACTCTTCAGCCTTTTACCAACACACAAAAATAACCACGAAATTCGAAATTCTTTAAGTCGCATTTACCCTTCTATATTTTTATGCCATAGTATCGATAATATCATATTGGAAATGTAAGTGTTTCGATATTATCGATATATCGTTGCAATCCTAGTATTGATGACTTGGATGTGTTTCTTTTTAGGAAGCTACTACCGATACCGTTCAATCAGGAATTCCTACTCTTGAAGATTTGGGCGTAAGTTTGACATGCATGGAAGATCAAGTGCCCTGGGAACTTAAACCGTTTCTTGCAAGGGCCTATTATGATGAAGAATTGGGTGAATTTGAAAAGCCATTACCGCCGCAGCCTATTGCATAAATCTGTATTTAAATTATTAGTGAATTATTAAACAACATGAAAGGATTAAATTTACGTATTTTTTGTTCAAAAATATAAACAGCCTTCCTTTAGTTTAACTTTGTCTTTGTATATTTTTAAAATGTGGATCAAACATTTTCACACTTTTTTTGTAAATAGGCACATACACTTTTTCTTTTTTGTTTAAAAAATAAATTTTAGAAAATATTTTTTTTATTGTTTGTAAAAACGTATATCTTTTCTCCATTCCGAAGGTCGGAAATTTGTGCCACACCCCAGTACAGGATTTATGATTTTTTCTTCATTATATTATTATAGTTAAGTTTGAGGAAAATAAAGGAACATAAAATATGTGGAACGATGATCACTTAACAGGGGTGGCAGTAACCAAAAAAAATTTGCTACAAAACTTGCTTATTTTTTAAAGATCTTTTCAACAATACTACTTTCGACCTATCGTGCCATTTGAAATTCCGGAGTTCTGAACATTTTGAAGCAAACTAATAGGGAAGCCGACCTTTCCGGAGGAAAAAAATATCACCATTCGATTCATCATTAGGGCTTTTATAATACAGATTTTTGACACAACTCTCTATGACTAATTGTTTTCGAAAAAACGACCGGTACGGGTGGTCTGACTCACCTTGTATAAAGCTGAAATTTGTTTGGTTGAACGCGCTAATCTCAGGAACTACTGGTTCAAATTGAAAAAAAAAATTTTTGACTGATAGCCCATTTATCGAGGAAGGCTATAGGCTATATAATATCACGCTACGACCAATAGGAGCGGAACATCAATGAAAAATGTTGCAAAATATAAAAATATAACTTAAAATTTGTCTGTCCGACAAAAACTTTTGAACGATAACTCCGATCATCATGAAATTTGGACACAACATTCATCTCGGTCAACTAAGATGAATGTGCGTACTCATGTCTCCCCCCCATTCGTTCTTTTGCACCCGGATGAATCCGGGCGGGACCGCTAGTCTATGATATAGATAAAATAAAATTTGAAATGAGCAGAGCAAGTTTACACCTGTCACTTTATTACTTTCCTTTTTCTCTGGGCCGACACTTGATAACTTTGCAAATTTGTCTATGTGTAGCAGCCAAATTACCACGTGAGTATTATTTTTTTTTCGAAGGTGACATTTTCTGTCAAATTTTGCTGTGAATGAATAAGCGTTTTTTGTGAATTTAGAATTGTTCACGATTTTTAAGAATATTTAAAAAATTAAGAAATCACGAAATAATTTATCTCAACTTGTCATTTCACTGGTAAGTAGGTAAATACGACATTTTTTCGTTATTTAGAAAAAGAGGAACTCTTATTTCTCATATTGGATATGGTCATCACTACATTGTATTAACTAATATACGGAATCCTAGGTCCATTTATATATATTACGTCATTGTGTATTTTTATTTAAAAAATCCATTTATTATATTTTTTTACTAACAATTACCATAACATTGTGTTTTGTAACTTTAAAATCTAGTAAAAAGTTCAATTCAAATTTGCTTCCAACTTTAATGCATATTCTTAATTCATTTAGGTACTATTCTATATACCTAATATTAAAATATTTTATGATAAATGCTGGGTTTCACAAAGTATCGTCAAAAAATTTGGGTCGACAATATTTTAGATTGTAAGTATTATTACTGATTAAAATAATGACCTTTTACATCACTAGTTGACTAATTCCTTAAATTTTGGTACCTTCCTTAATAGCTATGTTAAAAATGAGAAAAAAACACAAACATTATTTTTCTTCTTCTGTAAAAATAGGGCCCGTGAATTTTTCTTTTTATATGGTCATGCTATCTACCAACGAAATAAAACAAACAAACGCTTGTCTTCACTTCATGAAAAAGGTAACTAAGTTTGCTTTCAAGCAAAGTATCTTCTTTTGGGGTATTGACTGTTAGATATTTCGTATCTAGATACTTTTTTAAAAATATTTTCTGTCATTTGATCACAGTCTAATATCATTTTCAGCCAAAATTTTCTGACAATGCGTTGTGCACAAAAAATAAATATACTGTGACAAAGGGGCTAAGCTACTTCACATTCAGTTAAACTGAAGAACAAAATGCAGGCCTTCTTAAGTAAGTAACTTGTAACGTGATCATTATTTAGCAAACGTGAATCAGCCTATAACACGCTTTCTACGAGAACAAATATTTCTAGTTGAATTTGTTTCGTGATGCTTACAGTAGATTATATATCCACTCGTAAGTAAGTACATAAAAAAATATATAAAATATATATACAAATAATAATAACAAATAAAACTTATACTAAATTTTAATAACATGGATATTAAAAATTAGAAATGCAGCGGATAGTTCTGGCCTGATATCCGGCCTGATTTTTTCCCATTATCATGTGCGCCCCAACACGCTTTTGGCCGTTTTTTTTTTTTAATTGGTTTAAAATACAGCCTGCTTACCTGATAACGATATCTCCACGCAAATAGTCTTAGCTTCTGATAGTTTAAGATCCGGTATTAGAAATATATACCCTCATCTGTTATTTGATGATGACAAAGATTATATGTTAGATAATAATATAATGTAAATCGCACATGGGTTGCCTAGCTAAATCGCGTACCGACGCTGTTAAATTAATTAAATTTTAATACATTTTTTTGGATCAACTTCTCCGATTTGTTAATCATAAAAATCGAGCCTAAGATGAGGGAATATGACACAAAGAATTGGAAAAATACAGGTTGCGTACTTTCCCCGCAGCCAACAAACGCCACTGGAATCAGCCAAAAGTTCTGGAAGTATCTAGAAACGAGGCTGGAGAGACATATAAGGCAACACGAACAGTGCAGACAGTGTAACCGAGTACAGTGGTAACAGTGCAAGATATACCATTGATTCTATACATAAATATAGATCATCCACATGAACATATCTTGTAAATAGTTGTGTTCTGTGTACTTTGAGTTTATTTTATCGATGGTACATTTCGCACTGTTACCACTGTACTCGGTTACATTGTCTGCACTGTTCGCGCTGCCTTATCTCCAGCCTCGTTTCTAGATACTTCCAGAACTTTCGGCTGATTTCAGTGGCGCCCGTGGGCTGCGGGGAAAGTAGGCAACCTGTATTTTTCCAATTCCATGTGTCATATCTTAAGCTCGATTTTTATGATTAACAAATCGGGGAAGTTGATCCAAAAAAGTTAATTAGAATTTATTTAATTTAACAGCATTGGTACGCGATTTAGCTAGGCAACCCATGTGCGATTTATCAATGTGTATATTATCTAACATATAATCTTTGTCATCATCAAATAACAGATGAGGGTATATATTTTTAATATCATATCTCGCACGTTATATTAAAAAAAAATCCCGCCAGATATCTGGCCTGATAACGAAGCCGACAGTCACGTCCATACTAGTGCAGCTTTACTGATCAGCATAGTGAGGACGCAGCTTAACTAATTTCTTTTAGACAGATCTTCAGAACAAAAGTACAGTGGATTTTGTGATGAGTATTCGGAAAGAATTCCGTGGCATAAGGATCGAAAATGAAGCAATACTGAGTTTTTTTTTTTGCAAGTTTAAAAAAATCTCAGTATTGCTTCATTTTCGATCCTTATGCCACGGAATTCTTTCCAAATACTCATCATTAACTTCAATGGATCACAGTTACTCTATTTATTGAATAGAGTCAATCTTCAAGTGGATTTTGTATTAAAAAAAAAAAAAAAAATAAGGTAGTACTCCCCAGCCGCAGGGGACTGCCAGAATCGACTTTCATTCTTTGGCAGGTGTACACGATTCAATACCAACTGTGAAAAATAACTCTAATAATTTAGAGTGATGATGATCCTGTTTAAATGTTGGAAGATTAAAGGATGAATCCTGGTGGCATAGGATCGATGAACTAAGCAAATACTGAAGGGTTTTTTGTTGCATTGGACACATTTATACAATTTTCAGTAAAAATCAGTCGTTTTTTTCAAGAAAAATAGTAATTTTAATACCCGTTGATGACATTTTTTATTTTAATTTATTTTATACATAACAATACTGAGAAAACAGACAGCATTGATTCTCCGAAGATGGCATAAAGTTTGCCGAAACGTCAGACAATAAAAACCTTCAGTATTTGCTTAGTTCATCGATCCTATGCAACCAGGATTCATCCTTTTAATCTTCCAACATTCAATACCAACATTTTGCTGCCATTTCGTCATCTTTCAATATAAATTATTAAAAGGTAGGGGTTTGCACATGCCTTTACTGTCATTTGTTACCACTTACCGCTCGTTGGATTGAAAACGAACATGCCTTAATTCCCAAATTAAAAAACACATCGCTTTCAAAACAAACGGGGATTGATTTAAAATGACGAGGCGATCGAACCGGTCGATCTCGATCGACAGGTTGAGCACCCGAAGTTTACGTTCTCTCAGGTGCCTAAGTTATACGTGTTTTTATAGCCTATCGATCAGAGCTGGGCAAAGCACTGAACTTAAATGTTCTAAGCACCGAACATCAAGCACTTTCATAAATGCTTGATTTATTCAAGTAACAAGCACTTTCATTTTCTAAAATGCTTAAACGCATTGAGCACTTACTAAAGTGTTTAAAAAAATTAAGCATTGAGCATTTTAAAGTAACTTCTTAAATCTTAACTCCCAACATAGAGTTCTAATTAAATAAATTTTGAACATGAACAATATTTCAAATTGATGGGAAAGTTTGAGCTTAAACAAACCAGAAATTGATCTTTAACATCAGACGAAATAAGAATTACGGTGTAAACTCTATATAGCGAACTTCTATTTAATGAAAAACTCCTTAACACGTAGAAATTGCTAAGGTTTGTTTAGTTCACATTGTCACCCATATATCAAAACACATCTATATAGCGTAACAACCACTCTCAATAGCGAAACAATACGTCGTTGAACAAGCTCTGCATGCCGCAAAATTATTAGAAATGTAAAAAAACGACAAACAAATTTAACAGATTATAATTTTGTTATGTAAATTTTTTCACTCAATTTAGTCAAAATTAAAACTACTTATTCGTTAAATTATATTGCGTTCTTTTAGTCTCCGTTTAACAAAAACTATACGGGATACAAGGCTTAAATATTAAAACAATTTTTATTCACTAGAACATTATTTATTGGTCTACGTTTCGGCAATATTTCTAAAGATTTTTAAGGTCCTCAAGAAGGCAAGAAATATTGCCGAAACGTTGACCAATAAATAATGTTCTAGTGAATAAAAATTGTTTTAATATTTAAGCCTTGTATCCTGTATAGTTTTATCAAAAACTGTAACACAAAAAAATACCTGGTCCCTTCAATTTCGCTATACAGATTGTATCAAATCAAAACGGTCCATAGGACATTCTGTGTGTAAGACAGAGACGATATATAAAGATCTAAAGCAGTAAGTAAGAATGAGATAAATGATCGCTAATATAGTTACTGTGGTTACGTAAATAAATAATTACGTACACTATAAATCTTTTTACCAATTTATCAATTAAAACAACTACAAATAAATTTATTATATTGGCGGTTGAATTACCACCATAAAACCATTTAATTATTTGGATTTTTTCCCGAACAGTATAAATAGCCATTTTATCAATAATTTCACTAGTGAATACTGATATTTGATAAAATTGTGATTTTTACTGTAGAAGACAAAGACGATACTATCAGATTGTATAACCACAGTAACTATTAGCTATCATTTATCTCATTCTTACTTACTGCTTTAGTGCTTTATATAATATCGTCTCTGTCTTACACACAGAATGTTCTATGGACTGTTTTGATTTGATACAATCTGTATAGAGTTTACACTGTATAAAAATTAAAGGCAATACGTTTGATGAAACTTTGAAAAAGCATTTAAAATGCTTATTAAACATTCCGAATGCATAATAAGCTTGTTGAATGCTTATTAAGAACTTTAAAATGCTTATGCTTAATAAGTAGCAAGTGCTCTAAGCATCGAGCATCGCCAATCGCCATTTAGTCTAGATTTTTTTATTTATTTAAATAATAAAATCAGACGTTATCAAAGAATTGATTATTACAAGCACTCAGCACTGCCCAGCTCTGCTATCGATGCAGTTTACATAGAACACAGTGACAACACTGATTTATATTATAATCTATATAAATATTATGTTTTAAATACTGATTCGAGAATCAATCAATCAGTTGTTTACTCGTCATCGCTGTCGTCCTTTCTGATCTGCTGTAGTGGTAAGTCTCTCTGGAGTTGCGATACGTGTTCTATTGGCTCAGGTCGTCCATCTTCTCCAATACGGCACGGCTTGATAACTCCACTTTGGGTTAATTGTTCCATTAAATTAACCAATTGCATAGCCTCATATTCCTTCTGAAAAAACACATAGAAATTTTATGTCAGTTGCATCGTTAAAAAATATATATTTAATATTAGAGATTGATCATATTGAGAAATTGGTCGTGTGAACCTCAAAAGTTGCATTTGCAGAGTCCTAATTAGTGATGTGCCGGATATCCGTATCCGTATCCGCGGATATCCGTTAGTTTTATGGCGGATCTTTTACCTTATTAATTTTCAATTCATAGATGAAATTTTATATATACAGGTGATTAGGTAATAATGAAAAACTGTTAAATTCCATTCAGATTATTTTTTATTTCTTAAAATCGTATTTGGCACCTTTATATTGCAAACATTTATCGCAGTGAGTACCATACCAATAGTACATAACTCAAAGGTACTAATAAAAAAACTATATTTATAATGAGATATTGCACATCGATCTTTGGAAAGAGACAATCTGTTATGAGAGTTAACTCTTAAAGAAGTCAATAACTTTTTCCCATAACAGATAGTCTTTTTCCAAAGGTCGATGTGCAATATTTACCGCCGCGTACTCTAAGAAAGTTAAGATCCGTATCCATATCCGCGGATCTTGAAACCAAATATTCGTATTAAGATCCGTATCCGCGGCTTATTTCTAACAAATTATAGTTATTGCAATTAGCCAACAAACCTGTTCTTCCGTCATACTCTCCGTTGGATTGGGCTTAGGTGCTTCGTAACAGCCCACGACAGGATTTATGCCATGGCGATACTCTTTATATTCCTCAGTATCGCTGTCCTCACTATCCGAACTAAAACACGATTGCGCAGCGTCTTCTCTCGCGCCTAAAAGGCCTCGATTTGCCAGAAGACCAGCTGCATTCCCATATCCGGTATACTTGATCATACGGTTTACTGAAAAACATTTTTTTTTTTTTTTGAGAGAGAGAGAAAATTGTGTTGCGTATTGGGATCCGTTAAATGGGCGGAGCTTTAAAAACATGGCGATGATGGGGTATAATTTCCCATAGTCCCTATAGTACACAGTGCAATTGTGAATTTTTTGAAATGCAATGAAATGATAAGTATCAGTACTATATGTCATTGGGTTGATACAAATCATCGAAAAAGGAATTTTTTCAAAGAGGAACGTGTATTTAATGCCGGTCATATCACAAAATTACGAATAACTTCTTCTGAAACAGAACCTTCAACTAAGGTGAATTTTGCTGCTTTCTGTTTACAAACTTCCGATTGACAGAGTAATTCACATGAAATAAAAGGTATAAATACAGATATTATATCAATTCAGTGTTCATGAACGTTGCAAACATAATATTATTGAAACATTACTTTATTCCAACAGGTAAGTTCCTAACCTAAAAATAGTCATCTGTCATAATGTATTTTCAGTTTGAAGTAAGTAAGTAGATTTTATGCTTAGTCTTAATATTGAAAACTTAATTTATTAATTGAATAGTTATTATTATTAATTAACATTAAGAATTTTGATACAAAAAAATAAAGTTAAGTTTTCAATATTAAGACTAAGCATAATATCTACTTACTTGGTAAAATATTAAAATGGCGTGGTACTATTACATCCTTTTAAGTGCTATACAGACTAACTTTTTATTTGTTTTAAAACTTCGCAGGTTCCATAATGAGTCATTTATTAATTTATTCAACGTTTTTTATTATTATAACAAAAAAATTCACGATTAACAGTACTGATTAGATAGAATAGTCCATACAAAGAATCCCAATATTTGTTATTTCTAAACGGAAACAATGTTTCGAAACTGACAAAAAATAGTTTGACGTCACCTGTACTATTAGAGTGTGCTGTGTGGAACAAAACTTGTCGAAAGAAATGAATGCCCGCCGTCTGACTTTTTAAGATATTGTTTAGAACTATTTCAAAACAATCCGGCGGTGGGGTTAAGCAAATCTACTTTCTAAAGACTACCATAGCATCCCCGTTAATAATGTTCTGTTGCCCAACTTGAAAAAAATAAAGCGCTCGATAACCTACCGCTTTCTTTGCAGAGTACAAATAGGAAATCAGCAACTAAATCTCTGATGTGTGTCACGGGCGTTGTGAGTAGCCTGCACAGGTGGTTTCGTATAGAGGTGCCCTCCTCCGGCCGATGATGAACGTCCTTGAGAGGCGGCAGCACTTGAATGCGCAAATATTTACGGATAACACGAACATGGCGGGCGCACTGTGTCAAAACGGTCAGCACGGGAGATAACTGTTCTAGCTGGTCCCCTACTGGCTGTAATAAAATGAACATTTTATATAGTATTAATTTTATATTCTTCTAAATACAGTGTAAACTCTTTATAACGTCCTTCGTTATAACGAAAAACTCTCTATAACGTCGAAATTTTTACGATTTGGTTGGTTTACCTTAAAACCTATACATTAATACCCTCTTTATAACGCAACAGCCATTCTCTATTACGAAGAAATATGTTCATATTTAGGCGTCAGCAAATGTTTACAGACATAAAGAGGACCATTCTGAACCATCACCATCTATTCAACAAGCACTTGATGACGCCAAACTATATTGTATATGTGTTTGGAATAAATTAATTTTGTGAAAATTGGTTATTTTTCTTTCTTCCCTCCATATAACGAAAATTCTTTATAACGAAAAAAATGTTCGGTCCCTTAAAATTCGTTATAAAGAGATTATACAGTACATTGAAGATTATTGTTAATTTGGTTGTTTTTCTTTCTTCACTCCATATAACGGTAACTCTCTATAACGATAAAAAATGCTCAGTCCCTTGAGTTTCGTTATAAAGAGTTTACACTGTATTTGAATTTTTCTATTTTTCATTGATTTTTAAAAATCGGGCCATAATTGTCTCCTTAACCGCTCCGAGTTCTTCTAACTTTCAAATTAGTGGAAACTGAGTTCATCATTTTACTGGCCTACATGACACGGAGTTTGACAACATTAGACTGTCTTTATATGATCACAGTCTAAGGCCATTTTAAAATCAATTTTTTTTTAATAATCCATTCTACAATCTATTGTGGGACTATTAATATTCGAAAATGAGTCGCGCCCCACCTTAAATCCTAGTCATCTAATGTTTCATAAACATACCGTTTGATTATTCAACCTCAGTTCTAAAAACATGAGTAATTCATGAATTGTTTCCATGCTGTATCCGTCGTATTCTAAATCCTTGTAAATATCGTGTCCGGGATAGACTTTCGGAACGAGTTGCTTGTAACAGCAAGTTGGCACACAAGTCAGCAAGTTTATTATGTTGCTGTGAAGTTCGCTTCTTTTGCCCGGATTCTGAACTGGACTTAAAAGTAAATCTTGCAACACGCTGACCAAGCGCATGTACTGAGCCTCTTCTTCTTCATCGACTGAATACTTGTTCTGATGTCTGGTAATATTAAATAACACTTTCAGCACTTCGCACGATAGGGAAACTTGTTCATCCTAGAAAAATAATATGCAGGGTCCTTTAATACGAGTGATTTTTAAGATGATTCTTATTTTTTAACAGCGTGTAGAAATCAAATAGACGAACAAATATTTTAAGTAACTTTTTTATCAAAACTCAAAATTTTAAGAGAGAAACAGCCGTTCAAAGTTTAATTATATTTTTCAAATAAATAAAATTGTCGACCAATTTTTTTCAGACCATATATTGACAAAAAATTAATATAAAAAAATAAATCAATATAACAAAAGATGACGTTTCGATCGGGATTTGGATCTTCTTCAGAAATATCTAAAAAAATATTTCTGAAGAAGATCCAAATCCGTACAAGCATGTACAGCAGCATGGCTACGACGCACGCATCTTTGTGTGCAACAAAACGGGGACAACTTTGAACAATTTCCTTACTTGATAATGACAACATATTTCCATAGTGACATAACATAACGCCAGGACCGACCAAAATTTGATAAAATTTAGTAAAACTTTGAGTTTTGATAAAAAAGTTACTTGAAATATTTGTTTGTCTATTTGATTTCTACACAGAAATACGATTTAGGCTTTCGCATACGAGATATAGTGTCTAATTTTGAAGAATACCCCCCCCCCCTTGCTCTGACGCATTTGTACCTTGTTACATTTAAAACTTGCTTACCGTTAAAGCCGACTGGCCCTCCATTTTTGACGGAACACATGTATCGTTTCCCATGTCTCCGGATTCATCTTTTAAAGTGAGATCTAAAGTTTCGGTAAGGTATGTAAGACCGTGTAGTTCGTTTCTTAATCTTGGACATGTCTCTGCATTCAAAGCAGTTATTAAAAATAACAGTCTCATACTAAAAAGTTTGATGTCTGCGGGCTTACTGATATCTCTAGAAAAGTAAAAAGAATTACTTTAAAAATATTTCTGTACAAAATATTTTTTTCGCCAACAGAACTTGATCACAGTTTTCTTATGAAGTTTATCTATTTTTTTCTGAAAAATTTCTGATCCTTTTTTCAAAATTTTCCAGGAAAAAAAATTAGAGAAATTTAAGGTAGTACGAATACCAAAGCAACTTTAAATAAAAGGCTTGTTTTTTTTATATTATTTCGGTAGATGGATGATATGTTTTCATTGATTTCTCCAAAACTAGTCGGTGGAAATTAAAAAAAAGATATTTAATCTTTTTAATTAAATATCTTTTTAATTAGTCGGGCACAATGTTTTTTTTTTTGTTTTCAATAATTTATCAAGGTTTTAACTTTAATTTAAATAGTTTTTTTTTTAATTTCCACT
Organism: Xanthostigma xanthostigma; assembly: GCA_963575645.1. Lineage (NCBI taxonomy): Eukaryota > Metazoa > Arthropoda > Insecta > Raphidioptera > Raphidiidae > Xanthostigma > Xanthostigma xanthostigma. The sequence goes on from OY754473.1 coordinate 32,430, forward strand.
GACTAGTTTTGGAGAAATCAATCAAAACATATCATCCATCTACCGTTTTACCATAAAGCCAATGTTAAATATGCCTACTTTTGAAGTCATTTATTTATTTAAATAATCGGGCAACCCCCCCTAAGATTTTCAGAATTGATTTAGACTTAGTCCAACTTCATATAAAAAAAATCAAGATGTTTATTTAAAATTGCCTTGGTGCTCGTACTACCTTAAAACGAATTCCCTGATATTTTCTTTCAATGAGCCTATAAATGATTTTTTTATTAAGCCATCGAGAGGCTACTGTACCTGTTGCTGTTGCGCAATGCTATAACAATATTGTCGACAGTTGAATTTTGGAAACAAATTTTTCTGGCAGCCACTGAATTATAAACGACGTTAGACAAACATTTCAACGCTTCCAATTCAATTGAATGGTTCAACTGATTATTGACACTGACGCCGACTTCCAAATTTGTCAAACCGGCTAATTTCTGCAAGACCTGCATCCTTTCTTCGGTCACTAATTCATTTATTTTTGTTTTGTCTCGACTGAAACAATTTAAAACACTTTTCAAAACATTTTTCTCTAAAATAAAAGACATGAGTGGGTTGCAGAAAGTGCCATTAACAGAAAATCAAATTTAACAATTGAGTAGTGATGCCACGAATAGTGATTTTGCCGAATACCGGATATTCGGCCAAGTTCTTGTCCCATTACGGAGCGTGCGGTAGCAACGCTGCGGGCGTATTTGTTTCATTTGCAACTAGATCGTGTCACGACACGCATTATTTGTTCATTATTACATCAAATTGTGTCAATAATAGTCCTAATTACTAAAAAATATCACTGTTTGTTCACCAAAAGCTTTACAAAATAGTACCATTTAAGAAAAAAATCGCCTATTTTTGAGTAATTTGCACGTTTTTTTTGCATGATTTGATATTCGGTATTCGGCAGTAGCTGTTGTTGTCACGCAGATTTTGACCGGTCAAAATCTTTCCGGCCAATTGACAATTTCGATCATTGCCAAGTGTCCGGTGCACAACACTATCAAAAACGTATACGAAATTGGAGAAATATGTCCACTTACAATTCTATAAAGTAACAATTCGGAACCCAAAGGAATGGTGACACCTCTGCTGAGAAATGCGCTGAACTGTCCTAAGGAGGTTTTTTGACAGGTAAACTATGGAGGCATAAGGTAAGCATTGATTTAGAAAAGCATGATGGAGTCTAGGTTAGCCTCCATCATGCTTTTCTAAATCAATGTTTATCTGTCAAGAACATAGATATATATATTTAATAGATTGCGGATACACTAGCGCCTCCTGTACCTTTTAGAAGCCATTTTGTACGTGGAAAACGCCGTTTAGAGCGCGCGAGATTCAAAATATTAATTATTTTATAATATGATTTTATTGAGAAAAACGACAAAACTCACAGTAAACAGTGATATTTCGCTCCAAAACCTATTTTTATACTGAAACGTTTCAAAAATTACAAAATTGAGCATAAATATAATGTAAAAGCTTAGAACATTTTACACTGTCAATTTGGCATCAAGGTTGACAAGCATTGATGCCAACCAACAATGTAAAATGTTCTAAGCTTTTATATATTATATTTATGCTCTGTTTTGTAATTTTTGAAACGTATCAATATAAAAATAGGTTTTGGAGCGAAATATCACTGTTTACTGCGAGTTTTATTGTTTTTCCATTAACATCATATTATAGAATATTTAATCTTTTTTTTACGGCGTTTTCCACGTACAAAATGGCTTCCATATGGCTTCTAATCGGAACCATTCCGCACAATGCTCAAGGATAGGCATCCGCTATCTATTAATATATATATATATATCTATGGTCAAAAACCCCCTTAGGACAGTTCGGCGCGTTTCTCACCAGATGCCTCACCGTTCCTTTGTGTTCCGAATAGAATCAGAAGGCTACATACCTTAATATTCTTATAGCTGACAAAGAAGCTGTATGCATGTCAGTAACAGTGTGATCCGCTAAGCAGTCAAATAACATTTCCCATAGTTTTTCTCTTCTGCTATTATAATCCAGGTCAGGAAATGTAAACAAAGAATTGTACTAAAACACAAATAAAACTCATGGTTAGAGCTTGCTTCATTTAAGTGAACCAGACGTACTCGACGCATGTTTAACAGGAGTGATGTGCCGAGTCGCTAGTTTTAAGAATCGAGTAGACTTGCACTCGTTAAGGAAAAAATTAAGTTAGGATTCGAGTCTAAAAAACTGGTACTCGAGTCGTAACAAAAATTCAAAAATATTTGTCCACGTTATACTTCAACAAAACTTGCGCAAACAGCATGTTTGACAACGCAATTTTAAACATGTTTTGATATTAGTCAAACCTTCAATGAAGAAGAACACCCTATTTCTTTGCTTACATACGTCACACATTGCAAGTTTGGATAATTAAAAATGTATGCATACTAGAGGCTCAGTAGGTATGTGGTCGCAAATCAACCGTAATAATCACTCTGCTAATTTTTTACAGTGTGTGAACGTAAACAATGAATGTTTTATTTCATTTAATTTAACCCGGCGAGAGTGTGGTGGGGTATGACATACCTCTAATACAGTTCACATGGGTATATCTTTTTAATTTGCTATGCTACAGTTTAGCGACTTCGTGTAGAATAGCAAATTAAAAAGATATATCCATGTGAACTGTATTAGAGGTATGTCATACCCCACCACACTCTTGCCGGGTTAAATTAAATGAAATAAAACATTCATTGTTTACGTTCACACACTGTAAAAAATTAGCAGAGTGAATTACGGTTGAATTTTTTATATTTTTATTTTATCTAAGATCTCATATTTTTTTAAGTTCCTCCTAAAGTTTTTTTTTGTTTAGTAAAACGTTAATTTTAGTTATTAATAAGAATCGCAGGATTGCGGACAAAAAGTTCTTTATTCAGTGTACGACGTTTCGTCTATAAATTTACTTGAAAAAGTCTAAATTTATAGACGAAACGTCGTACACTGAATAAAGAACTTTTTGTCCACAATCCTGCGATTCTTATTAATAATTGTCTCGATGGACACGATTTCTAATATATGTTAATTTTAGTGATTATTGAAAATGATAATTATTTTTGTAACCAAAAACTAGTGCCTTAGATCTCGTAGGTATGTAAACCACTAAAAATATAAAGAATTTACATTATTTTATATTTTAATTACACTTAAATAATCCCCAAATACAGCACTCATTTGATGTTATTTCGGTGAAAAACTTATTTTAGATGTCGTTTTGTATTAGGGTATGTCACGCACCCGCCACATACTATTAGTAATTTTTGTCGCCACACTCCCGCCGGGTAAATAGTGGTCGAAATTCGACAGTAATTCATTAAATTTTTAAGTTTGACCGCTATTAATGTTCTTTTGTCATTATATGTTTTTTTCCTGAATCCATTTTACCGGCGTTAATTCGCACACATCGTGATGAAACATATATTGTGCACTACCCCTCACTAAAACGAAGAGAACGATGTATGTTTCATCACAATGTGTGCGAATAAACACACTCAAATCAGTACCACACTCTTTTTTTCCTTTCCGGCATTTATATATAAATGATAAATATAGATTCATCATTATAAGTAAATGTTTGCGAAATCATAACAAATATGACTGAATGTTCATGAGACGTTTAGAAAGAAGAGGTAATTTATCTATAATATTTTTCTTTTTGTAAAATAAAAAAAAAAACACTAATTCACATGCAATAATGCGACTGACGGATCCGAAGAACGCGTCAGAAAGGTAATAATAAAGGGTTGAATAAAATGTTGATAATAAAATAAAAGAAAAATACGAAACTTTCAGATCTATTATGAATGTTTTATTGATTTAAGACTTTATTAAATTAAAAAAATGTCCGTATAGGTACTTACGGTATTTAAAAAAATATGAAGAGCATGTTTATCTCCTGCTAAGATATTTTGTATTACATCTTGTTCCATTTTGTTAAAGTATGAAACACGTACTGTGAAACTTTATAAAACACACAAATCACTTAGAAATGATTTACTTAAATACTAATTGATTTAATTGTCATTTAACAACATATTTGACAACTTTGACATTTTATAATAAACACAAACGTCAAACAAGAATGCCAACATTGAACATAAAAGTTACGTTCCAAAACTTTAGTACTAGGTATACATAGGAGGGTAAATGAAGAAAGTTTGTTGGGTCTGCAATAGTGGTTTTTCTGAAAGAGTGCATTCATAATTCATTAATTGAGGTAGTTCAATGATTCATATACACGTTTGCTTTGACGACAACAATTTCAGAAAGAAGTTATAAAACATGGAATCACTATTTTAAAACATATGACTTATTTTCTACTAAGTTATTTGTATTTTTATGACCGATTGCCAAAGAACACGGTTCGAAGTCAAACTCGCTGATGCTCTTTTCAGCTGTGCACACTTGATTAATTATAAAATCAAATTACAGTAATCTGTACGTTATAAAATCTTAATGCTTATGATTTTAGCTGCTAGCCTGTTGAGCGTCTATATATTTGGGTCCCTGGGCGTACAGCAGATGTTAGACGACCGGCGTATCAAACTCTGAGACCGTTTCATAGGACGTGTATTTTGGTCAGACAAGATAACATTCAGGGCCGGATTTCTCATAAGGAAATGTAGGCTCGCGCCTAGAGCGGCAAATTTTTTAGGGGCGGCAAAAATCAGTTGCAAAAAATATATGTTTGAAAAAATATAGTCAAGTCAAATTTTTTTTTGCGATCACGTAATTTCATTAACTAAATTTTTTCAAGCAAATACTAATTTTTTTCCAATTTTCAATTTGAATTTCCCGCTGAGAATTAGCTTAATACCAGCCTCCATGCAACTGATATGAAAAAAAAGACGGGTTGCACTCCGGAAGTGCCGGCAGAAGTGAAAACTTGAATATTAACGTCTTACGAATTTTCGGTCAGGTCACGTGTCCTGACGCGAGTTTAACATTTTTTACCCATTACAAAAAAGTGTACAAAAGTTTTCGTCTTACGAATTTTCGATCAGGTCACGTGTCCTGACACGAGTTTAACATTTTTTACCCATTACAAAAAAAGTGTACAACGCCGCTAAAGAAGTTTTCACTTCAAAAAACTCAGTGAGACCTCAATTAGAGGAGCGGCACAATTTATTCTGCCTAGGGGCGGCCAAATTGTAAATCCGGCCCCGATAACATTATCTTTGTCGTTCGTAAAACCTGATCGAAAATTCGTAAGACGTTAATATTCAAGTTTTCACTTCTGCCGGCACTCCCGGAGTGCAACCCGTCTGTGAATAAATGTGTAAGAAAAATAAAGAAATTTAATAATAATAATAATAATAATAAAACCTTCCTGTGTTTACTGCAGCGAAAAATCTAAAGTAAAACAATGATCATTTTGTTATATTTTGCCGATTGCTCACGAGAGGGGAGTGCCAAATCGTCAATCGACAGCACGGCACGCGTAAGGTACCTGATAAAAAGTATCTGAAATACAAGTTAGAAGATACTTTAAGTAAAGTATTTGAGATATCAGATACAAGCAGGCGCGGTCGCAGCCTGAAATTTTGGAGGGGGTCACTCACTACGCTAATAAGAAATTATCCAAGTTATTTTGGCCATCATCGTAGTTCATAAAAACACCGCTAGATGTCAGCAAACTATAAATTTATCGCTGTTAAGGGATAGCTAAAAATTTCCTTTTATTATTTGGCAAATTTTTGAGATTTTTCAATTTGACCTTAGATTTGGGGGGGGGTCATGTCCCCTGTGACCCCCCCCCTAGGTCCGCGCCTGGATACAAGATACTTTTGGAAATGGTATTTGAAATACTAGATACAAAATACGTATCTTCTAAATACTTTTCTTAAATAAGATACTTTTTGAAAACATATTCTTATTATTCTTAAGTAAAACTTACGGCTTATTTAGCTTATTAAGTTATTACATATAATTTTTAATTCAACGTTTCGGCCTCCTTTCGGCGATCGCCTTCAAGAATGAAAATTCTTAACTAATCCGCGACAAATAGCCGTAAAAAGTAGTTTTGTGATTAAATATAATAGGTAAACACCAGAAAGGCAGAAAACATTTTGCGATCTTAAGCTCTCTTAAACAAAAATGTAATTATTGTACATAACACCTAAAAAATTAAAAATGTACCAACCAAAGAAATATAAGCCATTTTATTATAAATGTAAGAAAATAATATATTATACTTATTATACTTTTATTATATTATAAGTAGTAGTAGATTCTAGATACAATCTTTTGGTAGGTTGATAAATTAAAATTTTAGGGTGGGTTCAGTTTTGTCTTTATGATGCCGCAACGTAAAAAATGCATTGGTAAATAGTAGAAGTATCTTAATATTTACTAAGATACCAAAATAATGTATCTAAATACAAGATACAAAATGCTAGATTAAAAAAGTATTTCAGATACAAGATGAAAATACGTATTTTGTATCTTGTATCTGAAAGTATTTCAAATAAGTACTTGTATCGATAAGTCACATTTCTGCATAGTATTTTACCCATAGGTATACTTTTATTAGATATAATATGATTTGACCTAATTAAAGAGCGTAGAAAGCTGACTTCCCGTAAGTATGAAAAATAATCTGGTAAAAATTAATAATCGAAAATATTTTTTATTCGTTAAATAGGTAATCGAAAATTATAAATTTATACATGTAAGGTATATTAAAACAGGTGATTTGAAGATTTCGTATGTTACATATTATTCTTCGTTCTGTGAGAAGCACTGTTCTCTCTCCATTTCCTTGATTCGCTGAGCAGCGTTTCCGAGTCGGTGTTTCCGAGCGTCGGATCGCACGATCGACAACGGTCTGGTATTTCATTACTTATGCCGGACGTGGTCTCATTTTCTGTTGACGTTGATCCAATATTTGGCAGTGCACAAGCTCTAATTTTTAGCGGTGGCAGACAAATCCGTTGATTTGTTATCTTCACATTACTCGCCACTAAAACAAGAAATGGTATTAAAGGTTTTAATGTATTTTTTTGTATGTCCCCCTATAAAATAGTTGCTTTTCTTGCTTGTGTAGCGGTTATAAAATGACCCTTTATCGCACTAGTATAATACGCGCCACGAATCTAAAAGGCTCGGAAGTTAGATGAGAATGCGGACTTACGCTTGTACAGTATGTTGAAAAACTACAAACTCGCAACTCAACAAAACTAAATAACAATAACAACTTGACAATAGCGTACCCGACTGTATTTTAAAGCAGGAAAGCGACAAGTGACAAAGGCAACGAGCGATCACGGCCAATCACCGACGAGCGCATGTTCCGTGCAGGTAGCTGGGAGGTGGTGGGAGTCACAACGGCTCTAAAATCTGCCTTTGCGACGCTGTTTGCCTGTTTGTGACTAACTTCCGAACCTTTTACATCCGTGGCGCGTATTATACGTAAAATAAAACAAAAAGAATTCGATTTTACCAATCCAATACCTCTGTCAGTTGTCATTTAAATTCATATGAGCAAAACAGATAGCAAAGTAGGCGTATGATTTAAAACCAGCTATTTTGTAGAGGATACGTCCAAGAAATATTGTATATATCTCGGGCGGAATGATATTAATACTCCTAAGTCTTGTGCTTGTTAAAACTCACTGGTTCTCGTTTTCACATAATGTCACATTTCATCATTAACAAACTTCATTTCACTCTGGATACATAATAGTAGATTCTATATTTATATAAACGAGAGCCAGTGAATTGTAATAATCACTCGAGTTATAATACCATAACTTACGCACGAGATAGGCATTTTTGGCACGTAGCCTTTAAATAAAAGACCTGGTTTTCACTTCATAATTAGCATATTTCTAACATTTTTGACAGTTCGGTTGTTAGACAAATTTCACTTAGCGTTGAATTGGTTTGATCACATATTTTTATTTTTCATTACAGCACTATTGCGGAAGTTAGATAGAAGGGGTCCGAACGACATAGGCTTTTTCATGATTTTTGCGTCTAGAAAAATGGGTCCATATGGTTATCCATTTTTGGACACTAATAGCGCTGATGTTCAGAACGTACCGTTATTATTATTGATATTATTTTTGACAAATAATAATAAACAAAGAACAGAAGTTTTATGCAAGTACTACTTCATCAAAGTAGCATCACTCTACCTACGAAAGATCTGTCCATCAAATCGAAGCAACTTTTTTTAACATTGCGCTCGGACGCTTATCTATACTTCATGGCAAGGGCGTAGAATGTAGATATGGGGGGGGTGGTTTACAGGGGGTAATTACCTCCCCAAGGATTATCAGGACCGCAGTCACCCACCACAACAAACGAAAGAAGACTTCTTTGTTGTGGAAATGAAAGGACCTTTTTTTGTTGCTCTCCAATTGTGCACACCATACAAAATTTTTCAAGTTAGGTTGTTAAAAAAAAGGTCATTCATGGTTAATAAATCTTAAAAAAAAAATGGTTGTCTGTAAAGTCGGTTTACGGATTACGGACGATAGTTTTACGTGATAACGTATTCCGCTCGTAGCTGTCAAACTATATTTTTACCGACTAATAATTTGATCAACCAAAGCAAAATACATATTTTTAAGCAATTATAAAAGACATTTAAAAGAATGTATATATATTATATATTTGTTAACAAACCGTATAATTTATCTGCTGTTATGAAATGCAGATATCTCCCAAGATTTGTTTTTGATACAAAATGTAGCTGCGTTTGTGTACAAACTATCAATTGATCAATACATTTCCATTCGTTGTGAATAATATCATATTTTATTCATAATGACGGCGATCAGTTATTTTTAACAAAATAAAATTGCATTTATTAATTATTATTAGCGCCATATTGCCATCGTTTATACTGCGCTCTCGCTTGCACGCACAGGGTCAGGCGGAACGTTACACTTTTTCGTGCGTGCAGCTGGTGTTTCGTCAAAATATTGGTTCCCCCCCCCCCCTCTCAGAAAAAAAATATCTACGCCATTGCTTCATGGTTTGGGCTTCGGCTAAAAAAATGATTTCGGGAGAACTCTAATTATCGTATTACTGAAGTCATCATTTCGTGAGCAATAAAAGTTACTAATTATTATTGATAATAATTAATATGTAGGCAGTAGGTACTGATCAAACTGTAAACATTAATTACATTCGTTGTCTTTATTTTGAGAACTTCCTGCCGTCCACGGACGCTGCTGAGGTGAAACCGACGCTAAGTTTCTGGAAAAGAAGCCGTCTGTTGTTATTGGCCGACTACAAGCACCACCCGTGTTGATTGGTGGCAGCAATCCACTTTTTACGGGAACAGTCTGTAAAAATATATCAGTTGAAGTGCAGGTTGAACTAGAAAGTAGGATTTTTAGTGTATTTGCCATATGGCACATACACTATTGGTCTCGGTCGGATGTCGGAAACCCTCAACGTTTCATATAGTAGAGGAGCCCGTAACATTCAAACCCTATGGACAGCCGAAAATTATTAAGGGTGGCCAGTTTCAACAGCCTAGGGACTACACATGAAATATCTACCAAAAAAATTTCAAAGCAATTATAGAAAAAAATTCCAGCCAATTGGGCGACGGTTCAAATATTGACATTTGATTTAGTATAATAAAGAAAATAAAATTTCTGATATCGCGTGAGGTGACGCGGGCAATGGCTAGTATTCAATATGATATTTGCTATGCGTTGGCGTTTCCATTCGATTCTTCTATAATACAGATTTTTGACACAACTCTCTACGACTAACCGTTTTCGAAAAAAACGACTGGTACGGCTGGTCTCACTCACTCTGTATATAATAAAAATAATAATAATAATCTTTATTAGTACATATTAGTACACTACTGACTACATCCAAGGTACATGAACTTATACTATTACAGTAAAACGCCGATTATCGGAATTAATTGGGACCGGGGTCGATTCGGATAATCGAAAATGCGGATAATCGGACATAGACTGGTAATAAAGAAAAACGAACTGTCACACATAGAATAAACTTAATTAAGTTTAACAAACACAGCTCTACAATAACGCTCAATAGATTATTTAGTCAACAATAATACGGAAAAAAATTAATAATCATTTAAAAATGTAATATTATTATAAGAAAAAGAATATTAAATTTCACATTCAAAAATAGACAATTTAAACAGTTGGCCATATTGGCGGGCTTATGTGACGTCATGATATATGATGCATGCCAACCTTGATGTCAAAGTGTCAATGTTCTAAATGAAGTTTATATTTTGTTGTTTTCTCTAAATACTGACATGATCTCACTGTGAGACACAGTCGCCATGGAAACTGTTATTGATATATATATTTTGACGTCATGCTGCGTTTTGAAAATTCGAAAATAGCGCGTATTTTCTACATTTCTTTTTTATTATTTATACTTTTTCAGTGATTAGATTAATAAAATAACCATTATGATATGATCAGGAACTGAAATATATTTCGAAATAAAAATTCAAACCAATTTCGAGTCTTATGCATATGACCAATTGTAGCGTCTACACGGCAATTGTCACTCGCATTTTTGTATTCTTGCATCCCCACAAAACTTGTTTTTATTGAAAAATTACTTGGTTTTAATTTTTTATATTACGCTTAGGACCGATTCGGATAATTGGCGATTGGGTTAATGAGCGTTCGGATAATCGGCGTTCTACTGTATTTTCAATGACCGAGCGACTGGGCTAAAAACAATTAACCGAAACATTTGAACTGATTAAAAAAAAAATGAAAATACCGTTGGAAATTTCTTCTCAATAAGAAGTTCTGAGATGTGTTCTTTCGTGTCGTGACAAAGGTCTTTTCTGGCTGAATCACGGCTGTCGTCATTAGAATTCGATGCATATTGTGTTTCGTTTTCTTTTGTTTCATCGTCGCACTTTGATGGCAACAATTCGTCTTCGCTGCTTGAATCCGACGAGTCATCCGTTTGAGATTGAGTCGGAAAACCGGTTACAGCCGCGGCGTAGTTAACTTAAACAAAATTTTATTGAAGTGAAACTTCTATAGTGAGGTGATGAAATAGTATATTGTGCAACTAGTGCGGGGAGTTGTCGTTTGTCTACGAAGCGAAGTTGAGCGCACGAGCTTGAGTGGGCAATCGACAACTTCCCGCACTAGTGGTGTTGGATTGATAATACATGGTGCTATTTAAAAAGGTTTAGGGCAATACAACAGTTCGACACCCATGATATCAAGTAGTGTTTTCCTATTGATTATCTAATTCTCGAAAGTTTCCAATTTCTAGCTCAAAAGGCAAAACAACGAAATGCCTGGATAATTATCGCGTGAATACTCGATATAATATGTAATGTACTCACCATTAGGATCGTATGATTCGCCATCAAGTGACAATAAACTGGGACAGAAATATTTGATTATCAGTCGATATTCAGGAACCATGGTCACTATACATTTTTCCAAATTTAGATGACAAAGCTCAGTGCACATTGACAAAAATCCAATGGAATGGATATTACCGACTGCATTTCTGAAATTCCAAAATGATGAAATAATTTACATTATCATTACAACATTTTAATCCAAAAAACCTTACGGTTTCTTGGTTTACCCAGTCACGCGTTGTGGTCAGCTAGGTTAAAAATATTTGAGAGATATCATTATTGACAATATCCAGTAGCTTATCTCCAAGAAACCAACTAAAAACTCAATAAAATCATGATATTTTGGAAAATGCACAGAGGAAAAATGATTAACACATTTAACCATTTTTTTCCTCTTTGAGGAGTCGTAATTTTGCCCTTAATATCGTGAAAATCTCGCATTTTACGATTATTCTGAAAAAAGGAAAACGATTTTTTTGTCAAATCAAAAGTCGGCAAAACTCTTAATTGTATTTATTTATCTTTTCCCAGAAAAAAATTCGCAAAATTAGACTTTTACACTAGAAATCCCTTTTAATAAAGTATTAAATTCTAACTTACTCTTTGGCGTCAATAATTTTTATATTAGCTAAAGTGGCGCACGGTGCTAAGTCCTCAATTCGATTCATTCCAGCATATAATTCCTCCAAACCGGTGAGTGCCTGTACGCCATCCAGGGAATCCAGATCACATTTTGTTATATTCAGAACTCTCAATCCCATTAAATTGCATCCGAGATCTCTAACCGACAATAAATAACTTCCGTGCAAATTAACAGTCTTCAGGTTTGGTAAATGAACATGAAGTCGTTGAAGACTTACTTCACTGGCGAGAACTCGCAGTTGGACTTCTTCTACCGGTTCCAACTCTTCAGTTTTAAGTGTTTCACACTAAAATTACAAAAACTTTAACAGAGTTTGAAATATTGAAATAGATGTTAGTTGAATGAATGAATGAATAAATTAGGGGATATGGCTTAATAGCTCGCTATGCACGTCATCCTAGAAGAATGTTTGTGCTCCCTTTTGACCTGGATCTAGTCCTCCAATTTGGATCTTCTAGATGTTAGTTTATAAATATACATGTTCTGAACCCTTTTTCACTATACAATACGAATCCAGAGTCATTTGAGGAATGTAGTATTCAGACAACTAACTTTCTAAATTTTCTTGATTTCCGGGCTTGTAAGTCCATTGGTATTTCTCCTGAAGTTCCGTCTATAATTGCGGTGGATATTATTAAAGGTGATGAGGCAACGGGTCAAGTGTTCTTCTAGGCGGCTTACAGGTATGTGTGTCGATGACTGGTTTTTCTGCTCGGTCGTAGTACGACCAAGCAAAGAAGATACCAATCATTGACACACTTATCTCTGAGTCGTCTAGGATACTTCTACCGCTGCCACATCGCCTTTAATAATGTTAACCGTAGTTGTTGACGAAGCATCAGATAGAAATATCAATAAACCACGGTCCTACAAGCCCGGAAACCAAGAAGATTTGGAACAGCATCAGCTGTGAAAGTCTAACTCTTGAACTAACTTTCCATTAAGCCCTCCTCACATGGGTCGACTGTTTCGCAACTTAAGTTTCAGCCCGGTTCAGGAAGCGACTATTGTGGAATCGGTTTGCAATCGATTGAGGTTTTCTGTCCGCACACGAGTGCAACTAAATCTGAATTGATAAAGATACGGCTGCTTCTACCTTAGAGAAGAAAAATTCGCGACAATATGCAACCATGCAACAGAAATTGCTTCTCAACCCGTAAATATGGTCATACACGACCAGTTTGTAACTAATTTCAAATTGGACGTATTTCTGTCGACCCATGAGTGGCTCGGGGCTCCCCATTATCTGACGTACTAGAGGTCCCAGAACGAGTGCATCCTGAATCGGTTTAAAATTCAAATTAGAAAAACCGACAACCCGCATGCAACGGACCTTAACGTTACAAGACTCTGCATATCCAATAAAAAAATGTAAAGGCCACTGCCGGAATAATTATAAAAATTGGAAAACATTTAGGTACCCTATTTTTCAGACTATAAGACGCCCTTTTTTATATAGAAAATTGACTCAAATTTTGGGTGCGTCTTATTGATCGAAGGTAACATTAAAATATTTTTTTTTAAATAACCCTCTCTAAATTTACGTTAACAATAAATAAATTTATGATCCGAAAGTAACATTAAAAATATTTTTCTAAAAATCATCTTAGAGGTGCGTCTTATAGTTCAAAAAATACGGTAGCGTTGGACTGGGTCTTTAGAAATTCAATAAAAGTTCTTATGTAACTTTTTTTCTTAGACAAATCTTTGATTAACGTCTGATTAGAACTCTTCAATAAAAAAAATTATCGACCAATTTTTCAGACATCTGAAAAATTGGTCGATAATTTTATTTATTTTTTTCTTAGATATATATTTCCCAAGATGTAAGCTCTTAAAGTCGTTAACAATGTGCCCCCCCTCCCTCTAACTTTGCAGTCATGTGATTAAAAAATTTGAAAAAAATCAAGAGAGTAGCACTTTATAAATACTATAGCTGTAACAAACCGAATGTATTCGTTACTGAGTAACGGGTACATCGTCTGACTCGAAGTAACGAATCGTTACTTACAAATTCATTTCGTTACTCGCAACCGGTCGTATCCATGTCAGTTCGACTCGTTTGATGCAGTTATACGAACGAAATCATACCGTATCACGTCTATGCGAAGCGCCTCGATGCGATGGTACAAGCTTGATGCTGTTAGTATACGACTGTATGTCGTATGAAAAGTAACGAGTAACGTAACGATACGAAAGTAACTGGTACTGGTTCTTTAAGTAACGAATACATACGGGTACAATTTCTCGTTACTTTTACAGTTCTAATAAATACTTTCAGCGAAAATTATTTCACTCGGCTGATCTTTGCTTACAGTATTTTTATATGGCTGTCATATTTCTATTAATATAGCGGAGGAAAAAAAACCAGGGCTATATTAATTATTATCTATACGTGGCAGCTGGTAATGGTATCTAGAGTTGAAAATTCCCCCCTCCAGAATAAAACCGTAGCTACGCATATGCCTCGATTTTTAATCAAAAGGTTAAGTTGAAAAGCAGTTTTTAAAGCTGAACTTCGCCTCTTTGGTAAGTTGTGTTACTTATTAAATAAAGAAATTATTATTATTATTATTCATTCGATCAAATAAATCACAGTACTCACTAAAAATTCTCGTAACGTTTTGGGCACAGGTATTTCAACAAGTTTGTATCTCAACAGGCTGGACGACGAGGTCTCACTAATTGTAATGCTGGAGTCCGATTGCGTTTCGTTCAGTGCGTCCAAGTTATTGACGTGCAGATCACCGCCGTCGCCGTTCTCGTGGTCAGATCCAGCAGGCGATGTCGACGCAGAAGAAGTGCTGTAAGGAGGCTCGGTGCCTTGCTCGTAATTTCCAGTTGGCGCTTCGGCGTTATGTGGGGCCATCAACTGCACATTATATTGATTCATTAAAGACGTAGCACTTCACATGGCTATTTGTATTTGTGTATTTGGCAAACAATTACCAAGTGTGGACAGTCTATTTGACAAAGTGTTGGCCTTATTTGCCTATTTGACAAATAAGGCCAATACCAAATACGCGTTACCGTGCGCTTGTCGGTTTTTCGAGGCACATCAAAGGAGTCAAATAGGCAAATACGCAAATAAACCGGCCACACAATGGCCATATTCAGAAGCGCACGCGCCGTGAACCTGTACGGACGTGCAGTATTTTTGTGTCTGTGCTGTGAGCGAGAACTGGAACAATTACTATTGACAATGAATTGGGACAATGAAACAGTGCTAAAATTCCTGGAATTTTGAATCTTGCGTTCTGCTGCCAAATGTTTGTGTATTTGTTATTTGACTGTCATGTGTGGATGGTCGTATTTGCCTCTATTTGCATGTTTGCCTTGAACGTCATATATTTTGCCAAATACAACAAACACTCAATAGCGAACACAAATAGCCATGTGAAGTGCCACCATTAGGGTTTCGGAAAATCGAATTTATTTTTTTACATTTTTAGTAAGTGTAATATAATGAGAGAATATTGTAAAAATTTTAGATCGAAATATTAAATATTTACAAAGCTATAGCATATAGTCGAGAGCAGCAACGATCTTACGGTAAGACTCTTACCTCTCAATTCTTATCACGTTACCCTTATACCCTCGCAGAGTAGAGCAAAAAAATTAGCAGAAAACGATGCCTTTGAAGAAACGGAAGGTTTACTATACACCAGGCATAGCTTATTAGTGTAAATATTCATTTTTATTTTTTTGTAAGAAATCTGAAATCAAAACTTTAAACGCGTTTTTCCCAAAACTATTTTTTTGTAAGCGGCGCGGGTGATTGAAACAATTGTATACAACCGATTGCTTTCAATTTTGCACAGGGTATTCTACACAACAATAGCTCCGTCCGGTACTAGAATTACTTAATTATAAAAATTGTTTCTATTTTTTTAAGCGATTTTCAACGACAAAATCACGATTATCTCGTTGTTTTTTTTAAACCCGCCATTTTGTTATTTATCAATAAAACTGTTTATTTCTAGTACGGGATAGAGCCACAAGCCTGCGAAACAATAACCAATTTAATTTTTATAATTTAGATGACTCCAAGTGACGTGTCACCCGCGCTACCCACCTACCTTCATTTAAAGTTGTCTACTTTAGGTTAAAAAAACAATTATAAAATGGCGTAAAATAAAGCAAAAAAAATTTTTTTTCTTAGTTTACGATGTCAGTAAAAACATGTAACAAAACAAGCAGATATCTATCCTGCTCTCGTTTCTCATTTGCTTTCTCGTTGCCTGCCACACCTCAGTTACATGTTCGAGTTCGAAAACTAATATTGTAAATGTAACAGACTGAAATATGCCTACTGACTTCTGAATCACCTGTATGCTGTGGGAGCATAAATGCTTCTTAGTTCTTAAGCAATCGCGGGTGGCGACAGGAAGTCAGTTGCTGATAATGGATATTAGTCACCGTTCGTTTATAAGAAATGCTGATGCGGTAAAATTGCCAGACATGGGGCTATTTAAATTTTAAAACCGCGAAACTCGCGGCGCGGAGAGATAGACATATAGACAGTGAGTTGAAGAGAATCGAAAACCACGGTGTGTGATGTGTGTGTGTCTCCTGAATCTTCCCCCCTCAGATGGGCGCAACCAGGTACGGTAAGTTGTTCTTTTTGTAAATCGTATTAATTTGAACGTTTTGTAAATTAAAATAAGATTAAAGGAAAATGAGTATCTTTCTTTGATGGACCTGCGCCCACGAACGCCATCCCGTTGAACTCAAATTAAATACAAAAGCGCTCAACGCATTACATAAATAAAATTATCGTTTGGTCTGTTTGCGAAAGCGAGACATCTTTGCCCTCGCTGGGGACAGCGGGACAGACAGCCTGAAAGCGGGACGAATGATCACGTTATGTGTACTGCACAGTCAGATGAAATATGATTGCAAAAAAACTTTTTAACAAAAAATTAAACCGCCGAAAAACTGAAAGGCAAAAAATAATAAATCTTTTTATTTAACTAAGTTCTATCTAAGTAGTTGAACGTATGTGACAGTCTAGTATATCTAAGTAATTTTGAGTCGGCGTCAACAATCCTTCGCCGGAAATCTCTGAGCGTTCACGAAGTTAATGTCAGCGACAGAGCAACCCGAACGGGCACACACTGAGGGCACACGTCTTTGCGAGTGGTCGTGTGGAGAGCGCATGTTTGGAATGTTTATTTCTTTTAGTGATCTTTGTTCATTGATTGTTTGACGCCGACTCAAAATTACTTAGATATACTAAACTGTCACATACGTTCAACTACTTAGATAGAACTTAGTTAAATAAAAAGATTTATTATTTTTTGCTTTTCAGTTTTTCGGCGGTTTAATTTTTTTGTTAAAAAGTTTTTATTTAATAATTTTTTGTGGCTATATAATTTATAATTGTAATACACAAAGCATGAAAATCTGTGAGTGAACAATAAATCACCCCTATTTTCCCACCCTTAGGGTAGGAATTTTTTTTCCAAATTTATATGGGACCAACTTCGGGGTATACCCTTTCCAATAAAAAAGAATAATCAAAATTGGACTACTCTGTAAAAAATTATGTGTGATCATACATTACAATCAGTGAGTGAACAATCAATCATCCCCTGTTTTACTACCTTTAGGGTTGGAATTTTTTTTACCAAATTTATATGGGATCAACTTCGGGGTATACTCTTTCAAACAAAAAAATAATTATCAAAATCGGACTACTCTGTAAAAAGTTATGCGTGGTCATACATAAAAAAAAAATTTGAAAAGTAGTTTGACCCTGCAGGCCATCCCTGTAACTTCCCGCTATTTTCGAGTTCAAAACGCTCAAAAATATATCAAATATAGCAAGAAGTTTATTTTTTAGCTCTTCGAGCTCAAAAAAAAAAAAAACACTTTGTTACGAAATTTTCGTTCACGATATCTCATGAACAAATGAGCCGATTTTGATGCGGTTTGCTGCAATCGACGCAGTTTTTTTAACCTAAAAAAGTAAATTATTACAAAAAAATCGATTTGATAAGAATTTTACGAGTAATTTTAAAAAAATACTTTTTCCTAATTTTTCGTTCACGTTATCTCATGAACAAATGAACCGATTTTGATATGGTTTGCGGCGATCGACGCAGTTTTTTTAGCTTAAGAAAGTAATTTATTACAAAAAAATCAATCTGATAACAATTTTAAGAGTCATTTTAAAAAAACACTTTTTTACGATTTTTTCGTTCACGGTTTCTCGTGAACAAATGAACCGATTTTGATGCGGTTTGCGGAAATCGACGCAGTTTGTTAAGGAGAAGAGCTGATTAGTTTTTGGAATTAATCGGTTTAGTAGTTTAGAAAATTTTTTACAAAAACAAATTTTTAAAAATTTTTGAAACTTGTTTTTTTAAGATTTCTCAAAATTTTTTGGGCCGAATCGTTTCAAATTTTCAGGAAGTCTAAGTTCACCAAGATCACGTCAGATGCCGCAAACCGCGTTTCAGTCGGACACTCCGTTCAAAAGATATAAAAGGTTTACATACATACATACACACACACACACACACACACACACATACATACAGCCCTACGGACATCATCGCCAAAATAGTTTCAATAGCTTCCTAGGACCTCAAAACGTCGAGATCTGGCGAAAACTCGATTTTCGAAAATCGGGGTGAAACCAATAACTTCCCGATTTTTGAAAAAAAAAAATTTTTTTTTTTTTAAAGCGGGAAGTTAAAAAATATACGCGTCGACTTGAGAACCTCCTCCGTTTTTGTTTTTCGTCGGTTAAAAATAGAGCGCCATGTTTTACATTAACAGAAAAGGTGTATTTCTCTTGAAGCAGTTTCATGCTATCTTAATTTCTAAGCGCCCTGTTGTACATTTGATTCAAAAAAATTTTATGCGAATCTTATTAAAACAAGCAGGAGTTTATATGAAGAATGAACGTTTTTCGTAAAACGTATAATAAAAAAGTTTTTCATATTGACAATCCAATATTGTGGTTAATTGATATTCCAGAAATTTTGAACAAACCTGTCAGTTAAAAATTTTATTTCCAGTATTATTATAAATTATAATTCATTATTTTATTCAAAATTATTTGATTTGTCATTAAAATATAAAAATAAGGAAATATTGCACGTACAAAAGTTTTATGTCTGACATATTTTCCTACATTTTCTTCATTTTTCATACTTTCATAACGGAAATAATTATATTGAAAAAATTTGAAGATTTGAATTAGTAATGTTTATTTAATAAGAAATAATTAACTTACGTTATTATAATACAGGTACTTGAATATTAAATCACTATTAGTTCTTTGTCAAGATCGACTGACGCAAATCTGCCAGCAGTATGTAAATAATTCACTATTGGTATCCATAGCAACGTGAACGTTTACTAGTAAGTTCTTCGATTGAAAAACGTAGAGTTGTAGCATGGTTGTAGTTCAAGCTCTCACCGTACAAAAGTCTACCGGACAACATTATTTATACCGGTTGAAATAAATAAAATTATCTACCAATTTTTTCAGACTATATTATATTATTGACAAATATTGACTATATGTTTGTCAATAAATAGTCTGAAAAAATTGGTCGATAATTTTATTTATTTGAAGAGTTCTATTCAGACGTTAATCAAAGATTTGATTATAGACCGGTGTTTCAAAAGTCCCGGAACGGCCTAATATTTCCTATCGGGTCAGCCGGAATAAAAATTTTAAAATAATTTTTTTAGTAACTTTTT
Organism: Xanthostigma xanthostigma; assembly: GCA_963575645.1. Taxonomy (NCBI): domain Eukaryota; kingdom Metazoa; phylum Arthropoda; class Insecta; order Raphidioptera; family Raphidiidae; genus Xanthostigma; species Xanthostigma xanthostigma. Next base: position 52,205 of record OY754473.1, read on the forward strand.
CCTATCTATCGAATGACACAATTAGATTTTGGATTCAACGACCCTAAAAGGGTCCCGTAGGGCTCAACTTTGAAATTTTAATTTGGAACCACACTTTTTTATTTAATTTTCGGGTTCTGCGGAAAATTTCACATACGAATACGTCTTAGTATTTTTTTAATCGTCGGGTCCTTTGTAGAACCCCTAAGAAAAACCTAAAAATAGGCCCTGTGTAAAATAAAATTGAATTTGAAATGATTGACTTACTTGTATCTAAAATATTCGTTTTGAGGATAAATTTCACTAATCAATACTTCATAAATCTCTAAAGCTCGATTTTGAACCTTAAGGCCCCTTTGCAGGGCCCCTAAAAAGGTCTAAAAGGGTTCGGTGTTGAACAAATCTTAATTTGAATTCGGTTACTTAATATTATCTTAAATACTTTCTTCGGGATGAAATTTTACAAATTAGTATTTCACAGGGCCCTAGGGCCCAATTTAGAACTTTGTAATATTTCATTCCGAAAAGGGTATTTAAGTTAATATTAAGTAACCGATTTCAAATTAAGATTTATTCAACTCTGAATCCTTTCAGACTTTTTGTGGGCTCTACAAAAGGGCCTTAAGGTTCAAAATCAAGCTTCAGAGATCTATGAAGTATCGTTTAGAAATTTAGAAAAGATTAGCTCTCGCACGACGTGAAATAACAGTTGCAAATTGCTTTAAATATTAGATAGATAGATAGATATATATTTACACACTAAAATTCATAATTAAAAAATTCATCTACAGTGTAAAAACAGTTTTTGGTTAGAAGGCTCTTCAGTGATTTTTTAAAAGTTTCCAGTTTCAGCATTTTGATATCATTAGGCAATTTATTGTACACTTTGAGAAACACATAAGGGAAACTTTTTTGAATAGTGGCTAGTCTATGTAAGGGAATTTTTATGCCGTGTATATTAGAATTGCCTGTTAAAATAGGTATGTTACTGTGAAGTAAGGAAACTCAGTTTACCGTGATAATGGAAAGATTCGGGGTTCGTATTCCGACGGTGGTAGTAACAAAAGTTTCTTATTAATTGTAACAAACAATAGCTATATTTGTGTTATTACTTTTAAGAATGTTATCCCAACCGACCAACTTTTTATTATTTACTGAATGTATCTACTTATTCTAATTTTCGTGTTCTTAAAGGTTACGGGGTCCAGTACGATAACACTATGCACCCAAATTTTGAATTTTTTTTTTTTAAGTCCTAGAAAACGCTAAATTTTGACGTTCAAAAAAAAAAAACTTTGCGGATTATTCACAAATTTCCTCAAAAATACGTGAAAAAATGGAACTACATTTCGTCTTTCACTGTCATTTTTTGAATCTAACCAATCAAAAATCACAAATACACGTCATAGCAACTGGTGTAGAATTATTGTATAACTATCTCACTTTGAATGCAGCTTTCGATTGTGTTATGTAAGCAGGGTCGTATTTAGATTCGCATACCCGTTTATCGTTCACCCCGGAATTGTTTTTTTAAAAACTCAACATTTGCCCCTTCCCGTTTCACTGCAAGACAATTCGCATACCCCTTTATCGTTCACCCCAGAATTACAATTCGCATACCCGTTTATCGTTCACCCCGGAATTGTTTTTTTAAAAACTCCACATTTGCCCCTTCCCGTTTCACTGCGAGACAATTCGCATACCCCTTTATCAAAAAAGCGGTGGTTTTCAATCTTCATGAAAATGTGAGTTTTAAATTTAAAATTCGTTTTATAAATTAAAATTTCCAAATACGACTCTGCCCTGAACGTTCAATTGCATTTCATTCCAACCAATTGATATTTCTATCTTTGTTTATCATAGGTACAGGTATATATAACTTTCTCTTTTCTTATCACTATATAAGACAAGATAGCGATCGCTATAGTAAATAATATACTTACTATACCATATTTAATTTTTTTAAATTAATTTATTAAAATTAATTTTCCGCACTTAAAACGACCAATAACGCTGTTATATGTTATATAAAACAATAATTGTGAATTTCCAGTGGATATTTTGCATAGCAAGTTATCGTACTCTTACCAATTTATAATAAAATTACTATAATTTTATTACACGTATGGAATGTTATGATTTGTAAATCAGTTAATACTACGCGATTTATTATTAATAAAAGCAACATAAAAAATCAATTGAGCAATTTAAATTAAAGAACAAGTTATAAAATAATATCATTTAAGATGCTTAAATAAATTAATAAACTTTATTTAGTCATTAAAATAATCCGAAATTTACAATATTCAATTAATACATATATCACTAGCAAACATCCTTATTATTACACTCCAAGGGCCTTAGTAATAATTAAAAAAGATCCTTAAGATACTGAAGTTTTGACATATTTTTATATAAAACTGACATTTTCCCTATACTGACTTTTAAAACGCAGTGAAATTTAAAATGTTTGGCAAAAAATGCTTTTTAATACCCTACAACTAAAATATTTTCAATATTAATTGCATCCATTTTAAGAAATCTGTACTTTCTCAAAATAGGCAAATAATTATAAATTTATTTTTTTTATGTGTTTATGTACTTAGAAATATTTTCTCGAGAAAATTATGCCTGTTTTTCAATATGACGACTAAAGAGTAAAATGTTTTTTTAATTGCAAAATTGAGCGATTTGTCACCTTTTATGGAATATTTTGGACTAATATCTTTGATGACTAATTTCAACTCGTTGTTCGTAGCACCGAAAAAATCTTTTAATCACCTGTTACAATACTCCTTTACTCTTTTTAAAAATTGGAAACTGTGCATTTTGTTTGGACAGTAATTAAACAATAAAAATTAATAATAGACGAATCGCCAGCAATTCGTTCTGCAACACATGTGCTTAGACGGTCTGATTAGTATTGTGCGGATAGATTTACAAACCAAACACTTCAAGACGCTTTTTACCCTTCCATTATGCAGAACCTGAAAAGTTTTTATATCAAATATTACCACGATATGTAAATAACGCTATTACAGGAAAAAAAAATTCAATTACAATTAGCATTTTTGGTGATCAGTTTTTTCACAACCTTTAGTTTCTTCACTGAATTTAGTATAAGGGGGACACTGAATAAGATACTTTTCATAATGGTCTACAACTAGATAACACAGGTAGAAAGACTGACAGTCGAACGGGTTCGCAAACGATCCACTTCCCGGGCATTTGAACACAAATACAGTAGTTGGTTCTGGCGTCGTTGTGATTGGATTAACGGTTGTAACTCCGCCACATCTGGCGAAAAGAGGATGAGTACAATTTTTGTAAATTGCATCGAACTTCGTAGAACCAGGACATTTCAAATGCTCCTTTATGAAGCCTCCGGCCATTTCGGTACAACTGTAATACATAGTACAATCAATTTCATCGGCATATAATCCAGAACTGGCGCAAACAAACGAATCTGGTGGTAAAGTCGTCACATACGAGGGGCACTCTTTCAAACTGTAATCACACATTTTAGTTTCAGGATTAAAAAGAAATCCGGCATCACATTCCATATGGAAAGGAACAAGCTTGTCGTTTATCTCCTTACAAAAATAATAGAACGAGCAATTATTTACATCTGGAAAACGACCTTCACTAGTACATATGAAAGGTTCATTTGGTGTCATAGACGTTGCACTAGGTGAAGTTGTTTTTATAGCTTGTGTCGAAGATGAAGAAACTACAGTAGGAGCAAATGACCACCACGAGGAGGTCGTAATCAATTCTGTTAAAGAAGTCGGATAAACCGTACTCGTAACATGGGAACTAGTTGTTCCTTCCGTAGTATATATTGGTTTATCAGAAGTGCTACCATCAAGAGTGGTCGTTCCCTCTGTACCAGTTTCGCTAGCAGAAGTTAAAGTGGTTTCACTCGGAGTTGATTGAACTTTTGTTGTTAACGTAGGTTCATACGTAGAAGTCTTGCTAAAAGTAGGCGGCCCTTCTGAAGTTGTCGTTGCTTCATTTGGAGTTGTTTCGCCAGCAGTGGAAGGTCCCTCTGCAGTTGTCGGCGGTTCATTTGGAGTTGTTTCGCCAGCAGTGGAAGGTTCCTCTGTAGTTGTCGTTAGTTCATTTGAAGTTGTTTCTCCTGCAGTGGAAGATTCCTCTGAAGTTGTCGGCGGTTCATTTGGAGTTGTTTCGCCAGCAGTGGAAGGTTCCTCTGTAGTTGTCGGCGGTTCATTTGGAGTTGTTTCGCCATTAGTGGAAGGTTCCTCTGTAGTTGTCGTTAGTTCATTTGGAGTTGTTTCGCCAGCAGTGGAAGGTTCCTCTGTAGTTGTCGTTAGTTCATTTGAAGTTGTTTCTCCTGCAGTGGAAGGTTCCTCTGTAGTTGTCGGCAGTTCATTTGGAGTTGTTTCGCCAGCAGTGGAAGGTTCCTCTGTAGTTGTCGTTAGTTCATTTGGAGTTGTTTCTCCTGCAGTGGAAGGTTCCTCTGTAGTTGTCGTTAGTTCATTTGAAGTTGTTTCTCCTGCAGTAGAAGGTTCCTCTGTAGTTGTCGGCGGTTCATTTGGAGTTGTTTCGCCAGCAGTGGAAGGTTCCTCTGTAGTTGTCGGCGGTTCATTTGAAGTTGTTTCGCCAGCAGTGGAAGGTTCCTCTGTAGTTGTCGGCGGTTCATTTGGAGTTGTTTCGCCAGCAGTGGAAGGTTCCTCTGTAGTTGTCGTTAGTTCATTTGGAGTTGTTTCGCCAGCAGTGGAAGGTTCCTCTGTAGTTGTCGTTAGTTCATTTGAAGTTGTTTCTCCTGCAGTGGAAGGTTCCTCTGTAGTTGTCGGCGGTTCATTTGGAGTTGTTTCGCCAGCAGTGGAAGGTTCCTCTGTAGTTGTCGTTAGTTCATTTGGAGTTGTTTCGCCAGCAGTGGAAGGTTCCTCTGTAGTTGTCGTTAGTTCATTTGGAGTTGTTTCGCCAGCAGTGGAAGGTTCCTCTGTAGTTGTCGTTAGTTCATTTGGAGTTGTTTCGCCAGCAGTGGAAGGTTCCTCTGTAGTTGTCGTTAGTTCATTTGGAGTTGTTTCGCCAGCAGTGGAAGGTTCCTCTGTAGTTGTCGTTAGTTCATTTGGAGTTGTTTCGCCAGCAGTGGAAGGTTCCTCTGTAGTTGTCGTAAGTTCATTTGGAGTTGTTTTGCCAGCAGTGGAAGGTTCCTCTGTAGTTGTCGTTAGTTCATTTGAAGTTGTTTCTCCTGCAGTGGAAGGTTCCTCTGTAGTTGTTGTTAGTTCATTTGAAGTTGTTTCGCCTGCAGTGGAAGGTTCCTCTGTAGTTGTCAGCGGTTCATTTGGAGTTGTTTTGCCAGCAGTGGAAGGTTCCTCTGTAGTTGTCGGCGGTTCATTTGGAGTTGTTTCGCCAGCAGTGGAAGGTTCCTCTGCAGTTGTCGTTAGTTCATTTGGAGTTGTTTCGCCAGCAGTGGAAGGTTCCTCTGTAGTTGTCGTTAGTTCATTAGAAGTTGTTTCTCCTGCAGTGGAAGGTTCCTCTGTAGTTGTCGGCGGTTCATTTGAAGTTGTTTCGCCAGCAGTGGAAGGTTCCTCTGTAGTTGTCGGCGGTTCATTTGGAGTTGTTTCGCCAGCAGTGGAAGGTTCCTCTGTAGTTGTCGGCGGTTCATTTGAAGTTGTTTCGCCTGCAGTGGAAGGTTCCTCTGTAGTTGTCGTTAGTTCATTTGAAGTTGTTTCTCCTGCAGTGGAAGGTTCCTCTGTAGTTGTCGGCGGTTCATTTGGAGTTATTTCGCCAGCAGTGGAAGGTTCCTCTGAAGTTGTCGGCGGTTCATTTGAAGTTGTTTCGCCAGCAGTGGAAGGTTCCTCTGTAGTTGTCGGCGGTTCATTTGGAGTTGTTTCGCCAGCAGTGGAAGGTTCCTCTGTAGTTGTCGGAGGTTCATTTGGAGTTGTTTCGCCAGCAGTGGAAGGTTCCTCTGTAGTTGTCTTTAGTTCATTTGGAGTTGTTTCGCCAGCAGTGGAAGGTTCCTCTGTAGTTGTCGTTAGTTCATTTGGAGTTGTTTCACCAGCAGTGGAAGGTTCCTCTGTAGTTGTCGTTAGTTCATTTGGAGTTGTTTTGCCAGCAGTGGAAGGTTCCTCTGTAGTTATCGTTAGTTCATTTGGAGTTGTTTCGCCAGCAGTGGAAGGTTCCTCTGTAGTTGTCGGCGGTTCATTTGGAGTTGTTTCGCCAGCAGTGGAAGGTTCCTCTGTAGTTGTCGTTAGTTCATTTGGAGTTGTTTCTCCTGCAGTGGAAGGTTCCTCTGTAGTTGTCGGCGGTTCATTTGAAGTTGTTTCTCCTGCAGTAGAAGGTTCCTCTGTAGTTGTCGGCGGTTCATTTGAAGTTGTTTCTCCTGCAATGGAAGGTTCCTCTGTAGTTGTCGGCGGTTCATTTGGAGTTGTTTCTCCTGCAGTGGAAGGTTCCTCTGTAGTTGTCGGCGGTTCATTTGGAGTTGTTTCGGCAGCAGTGGAAGGTTCCTCTGTAGTTGTCGTTAGTTCATTTGGAGTTGTTTCTCCTGCAGTGGAAGGTTCCTCTGTAGTTGTCGGCGGTTCATTTGAAGTTGTTTCGCCAGCAGTGGAAGGTTCCTCTGTAGTTGTCGTTAGTTCATTTGAAGTTGTTTCTCCTGCAGTGGAAGGTTCCTCTGTAGTTGTCGGCGGTTCATTTGGAGTTGTTTCGCCAGCAGTGGAAGGTTCCTCTGTAGTTGTCGGCGGTTCATTTGAAGTTGTTTCGCCAGCAGTGGAAGGTTCCTCTGTAGTTGTCGTTAGTTCATTTGACGTTGTTTCTCCTGCAGTGGAAGGTTCCTCTGTAGTTGTCGGCGGTTCATTTGAAGTTGTTTCGCCTGCAGTGGAAGGTTCCTCTGTAGTTGTCGGCGGTTCATTTGAAGTTGTTTCGCCAGCAGTGGAAGGTTCCTCTGTAGTTGTCGGCGGTTCATTTGAAGTTGTTTTGCCTGCAGTGGAAGGTTCCTCTGTAGTTGTCGTTAGTTCATTTGGAGTTGTTTCGCCAGCAGTGGAAGGTTCCTCTGTAGTTGTCGTTAGTTCATTTGGAGTTGTTTCGCCAGCAGTGGAAGGTTCCTCTGTAGTTGTCGGCGGTTCATTTGAAGTTGTTTCGGCAGCAGTGGAAGGTTCCTCTGTAGTTGTCAGCGGTTCATTTGGAGTTGTTTCGCCAGCAGTGGAAGGTTCCTCTGTAGTTGTCGGCGGTTCATTTGAAGTTGTTTCGCCTGCAGTGGAAGGTTCCTCTGTAGTTGTCGTTAGTTCATTTGAAGTTGTTTCTCCTGCAGTGGAAGGTTCCTCTGTAGTTGTCGGCGGTTCATTTGGAGTTGTTTCGCCAGCAGTGGAAGGTTCCTCTGTAGTTGTCGTTAGTTCATTTGGAGTTGTTTCGCCAGCAGTGGAAGGTTCCTCTGTAGTTGTCGGCGGTTCATTTGAAGTTGTTTCGCCAGCAGTGGAAGGTTCCTCTGTAGTTGTCGGCGGTTCATTTGGAGTTGTTTCGCCAGCAGTGGAAGGTTCCTCTGTAGTTGTCGTTAGTTCATTTGGAGTTGTTTCGCCAGCAGTGGAAGGTTCCTCTGTAGTTGTCGTTAGTTCATTTGAAGTTGTTTCTCCTGCAGTGGAAGGTTCCTCTGTAGTTGTCGGCGGTTCATTTGAAGTTGTGTCGCCAGCAGTGGAAGGTTCCTCTGTAGTTGTCGGCGGTTCATTTGGAGTTGTTTCGCCAGCAGTGGAAGGTTCCTCTGTAGTTGTCGGCGGTTCATTTGAAGTTGTTTCGGCAGCAGTGGAAGGTTCCTCTGTAGTTGTCGTTAGTTCATTTGGAGTTGTTTCGCCAGCAGTGGAAGGTTCCTCTGTAGTTGTCGTTAGTTCATTTGAAGTTGTTTCTCCTGCAGTGGAAGGTTCCTCTGTAGTTGTCGGCGGTTCATTTGAAGTTGTGTCGCCAGCAGTGGAAGGTTCCTCTGTAGTTGTCGGCGGTTCATTTGGAGTTGTTTCGCCAGCAGTGGAAGGTTCCTCTGTAGTTGTCGTTAGTTCATTTGGAGTTGTTTCGCCAGCAGTGGAAGGTTCCTCTGTAGTTGTCGTTAGTTTATTTGGAGTTGTTTTGCCAGCAGTGGAAGGTTCCTCTGTAGTTGTCGTTAGTTCATTTGAAGTTGTTTCGCCTGCAGTGGAAGGTTCCTCTGTAGTTGTCAGCGGTTCATTTGGAGTTGTTTCGCCAGCAGTGGAAGGTTCCTCTGTAGTTGTCGTTAGTTCATTTGAAGTTGTTTCGCTAGCAGTGGAAGGTTCCTCTGTAGTTGTCGGCGGTTTATTTGGAGTTGTTTCGCCAGCAGTGGAAGGTTCCTCTGTAGTTGTCGTTAGTTCATTTGGAGTTGTTTCGCTAGCAGTGGAAGGTTCCTCTGTAGTTGTCGTTAGTTCATTTGGAGTTGTTTCGCCAGCAGTAGAAGGTACCTCTGTAGTTGTCGTTAGTTCATTAGAAGTTGTTTCTCCTGCAGTGGAAGGTTCCTCTGTAGTTGTCGGCGGTTCATTTGAAGTTGTTTCGCCAGCAGTGGAAGGTTCCTCTGTAGTTGTCAGCGGTTCATTTAGAGTTGTTTCGCCAGCAGTGGAAGGTTCCTCTGTAGTTGTCGCCGGTTCATTTGAAGTTGTTTCGCCTGCAGTGGAAGGTTCCTCTGTAGTTGTCGTTAGTTCATTTGAAGTTGTTTCTCCTGCAGTGGAAGGCTCCTCTGTAGTTGTCGGCGGTTCATTTGGAGTTGTTTCGCCAGCAGTGGAAGGTTCCTCTGTAGTTGTCGGCGGTTCATTTGGAGTTGTTTCGCCAGCAGTGGAAGGTTCCTCTGTAGTTGTCGGCGGTTCATTTGGAGTTGTTTCGCCAGCAGTGGAAGGTTCCTCTGTAGTTGTCGTTAGTTCATTTGGAGTTGTTTCGCTAGCAGTGGAAGGTTCCTCTGTAGTTGTCGTTAGTTCATTTGGAGTTGTTTCACCAGCAGTGGAAGGTTCCTCTGTAGTTGTCGTTAGTTCATTTGGAGTTGTTTTGCCAGCAGTGGAAGGTTCCTCTGTAGTTGTCGTTAGTTCATTTGGAGTTGTTTCGCCAGCAGTGGAAGGTTCCTCTGTAGTTGTCGGCGGTTCATTTGGAGTTGTTTCGCCAGCAGTGGAAGGTTCCTCTGTAGTTGTCGTTAGTTCATTTGGAGTTGTTTCTCCTGCAGTGGAAGGTTCCTCTGTAGTTGTCGGCGGTTCATTTGAAGTTGTTTCGCCTGCAGTGGAAGGTTCCTCTGTAGTTGTCGTTAGTTCATTTGAAGCTGTTTCTCCTGCAGTGGAAGGTTCCTCTGTAGTTGTCGTTAGTTCATTTGGAGTTGTTTCGCCAGCAGTGGAAGGTTCCTCTGTAGTTGTCGTTAGTTCATTTGGAGTTGTTTCTCCTGCAGTGGAAGGTTCCTCTGTAGTTGTCGGCGGTTCATTTGAAGTTGTTTCGCCAGCAGTGGAAGGTTCCTCTGTAGTTGTCGTTAGTTCATTTGAAGTTGTTTCTCCTGCAGTGGAAGGTTCCTCTGTAGTTGTCGGCGGTTCATTTGGAGTTGTTTCGCCAGCAGTGGAAGGTTCCTCTGTAGTTGTCGGCGGTTCATTTGAAGTTGTTTCGCCTGCAGTGGAAGGTTCCTCTGTAGTTGTCGGCGGTTCATTTGGAGTTGTTTCGCCAGCAGTGGAAGGTTCCTCTGTAGTTGTCGGCGGTTCATTTGGTGTTGTTTCTCCTGCAGTGGAAGGTTCCTCTGTAGTTGTCGGCGGTTCATTTGGAGTTGTTTCGCCAGCAGTGGAAGGTTCCTCTGTAGTTGTCGTTAGTTCATTTGGAGTTGTTTCGCCAGCAGTGGAAGGTTCCTCTGTAGTTGTCGTTAGTTTATTTGGAGTTGTTTCACCAGCAGCGGAAGGTTCCTCTGTAGTTGTCGTTAGTTCATTTGGAGTTGTTTTGCCAGCAGTGGAAGGTTCCTCTGTAGTTGTCGTTAGTTCATTTGGAGTTGTTTCGCCAGCAGTGGAAGGTTCCTCTGTAGTTGTCGGCGGTTCATTTGGAGTTGTTTCGCCAGCAGTGGAAGGTTCCTCTGTAGTTGTCGTTAGTTCATTTGGAGTTGTTTCTCCTGCAGTGGAAGGTTCCTCTGTAGTTGTCGTTAGTTCATTTGAAGCTGTTTCTCCTGCAGTGGAAGGTTCCTCTGTAGTTGTCGTTAGTTCATTTGGAGTTGTTTCGCCAGCAGTGGAAGGTTCCTCTGTAGTTGTCGTTAGTTCATTTGGAGTTGTTTCTCCTGCAGTGGAAGGTTCCTCTGTAGTTGTCGGCGGTTCATTTGGAGTTGTTTCGCCAGCAGTGGAAGGTTCCTCTGTAGTTGTCGTTAGTTCATTTGAAGTTGTTTCTCCTGCAGTGGAAGGTTCCTCTGTAGTTGTCGGCGGTTCATTTGGAGTTGTTTCGCCAGCAGTGGAAGGTTCCTCTGTAGTTGTCGGCGGTTCATTTGGAGTTGTTTCTCCTGCAGTGGAAGGTTCCTCTGTAGTTGTCGTTAATTCATTTGAAGTTGTTTCTCCTGCAGTGGAAGGTTCCTCTGTAGTTGTCGGCGGTTCATTTGAAGTTGTTTCGCCAGCAGTGGAAGGTTCCTCTGTAGTTGTCGTTAGTTCATTTGGAGTTGTTTCTCCTGCAGTGGAAGGTTCCTCTGTAGTTGTCGGCGGTTCATTTGGTGTTGTTTCGCCTGCAGTGGAAGGTTCCTCTGTAGTTGTCGGCGGTTTATTTGGAGTTGTTTCTCCTGCAGTGGAAGGTTCCTCTGTAGTTGTCGTTAGTTCATTTGAAGTTGTTTCTCCTGCAGTGGAAGGTTCCTCTGTAGTTGTCGTTAGTTCATTTGAAGTTGTTTCTCCTGCAGTGGAAGGTTCCTCTGTAGTTGTCGGCGGTTCATTTGGAGTTGTTTCGCCAGCAGTGGAAGGTTCCTCTGTAGTTGTCGGCGGTTCATTTGAAGTTGTTTCGCCTGCAGTGGAAGGTTCCTCTGTAGTTGTCGGCGGTTCATTTGGAGTTGTTTCGCCAGCAGTGGAAGGTTCCTCTGTAGTTGTCGGCGGTTCATTTGGTGTTGTTTCTCCTGCAGTGGAAGGTTCCTCTGTAGTTGTCGGCGGTTCATTTGGAGTTGTTTCGCCAGCAGTGGAAGGTTCCTCTGTAGTTGTCGTTAGTTCATTTGGAGTTGTTTCGCCAGCAGTGGAAGGTTCCTCTGTAGTTGTCGTTAGTTTATTTGGAGTTGTTTCACCAGCAGTGGAAGGTTCCTCTGTAGTTGTCGTTAGTTCATTTGGAGTTGTTTTGCCAGCAGTGGAAGGTTCCTCTGTAGTTGTCGTTAGTTCATTTGGAGTTGTTTCGCCAGCAGTGGAAGGTTCCTCTGTAGTTGTCGGCGGTTCATTTGGAGTTGTTTCGCCAGCAGTGGAAGGTTCCTCTGTAGTTGTCGTTAGTTCATTTGGAGTTGTTTCTCCTGCAGTGGAAGGTTCCTCTGTAGTTGTCGTTAGTTCATTTGAAGCTGTTTCTCCTGCAGTGGAAGGTTCCTCTGTAGTTGTCGTTAGTTCATTTGGAGTTGTTTCGCCAGCAGTGGAAGGTTCCTCTGTAGTTGTCGTTAGTTCATTTGGAGTTGTTTCTCCTGCAGTGGAAGGTTCCTCTGTAGTTGTCGGCGGTTCATTTGGAGTTGTTTCGCCAGCAGTGGAAGGTTCCTCTGTAGTTGTCGTTAGTTCATTTGAAGTTGTTTCTCCTGCAGTGGAAGGTTCCTCTGTAGTTGTCGGCGGTTCATTTGGAGTTGTTTCGCCAGCAGTGGAAGGTTCCTCTGTAGTTGTCGGCGGTTCATTTGGAGTTGTTTCTCCTGCAGTGGAAGGTTCCTCTGTAGTTGTCGTTAATTCATTTGAAGTTGTTTCTCCTGCAGTGGAAGGTTCCTCTGTAGTTGTCGGCGGTTCATTTGAAGTTGTTTCGCCAGCAGTGGAAGGTTCCTCTGTAGTTGTCGTTAGTTCATTTGGAGTTGTTTCTCCTGCAGTGGAAGGTTCCTCTGTAGTTGTCGGCGGTTCATTTGGTGTTGTTTCGCCTGCAGTGGAAGGTTCCTCTGTAGTTGTCGGCGGTTTATTTGGAGTTGTTTCTCCTGCAGTGGAAGGTTCCTCTGTAGTTGTCGTTAGTTCATTTGAAGTTGTTTCTCCTGCAGTGGAAGGTTCCTCTGTAGTTGTCGTTAGTTCATTTGAAGTTGTTTCTCCTGCAGTGGAAGGTTCCTCTGTAGTTGTCGGCGGTTCATTTGGAGTTGTTTCGCCAGCAGTGGAAGGTTCCTCTGTAGTTGTCGGCGGTTCATTTGGAGTTGTTTCTCCTGCAGTGGAAGGTTCCTCTGTAGTTGTCGTTAATTCATTTGAAGTTGTTTCTCCTGCAGTGGAAGGTTCCTCTGTAGTTGTCGGCGGTTCATTTGAAGTTGTTTCGCCAGCAGTGGAAGGTTCCTCTGTAGTTGTCGTTAGTTCATTTGGAGTTGTTTCTCCTGCAGTGGAAGGTTCCTCTGTAGTTGTCGGCGGTTTATTTGGTGTTGTTTCGCCTGCAGTGGAAGGTTCCTCTGTAGTTGTCGGCGGTTTATTTGGAGTTGTTTCTCCTGCAGTGGAAGGTTCCTCTGTAGTTGTCGTTAGTTCATTTGAAGTTGTTTCTCCTGCAGTGGAAGGTTCCTCTGTAGTTGTCGGCGGTTCATTTGAAGTTGTTTCGCCAGCAGTGGAAGGTTCCTCTGTAGTTGTCGTTAGTTCATTTGAAGTTGTTTCGCCTGCAGTGGAAGGTTCCTCTGTAGTTGTCGGCGGTTCATTTGGAGTTGTTTCGCCAGCAGTGGAAGGTTCCTCTGTAGTTGTCGGCGGTTCATTTGAAGTTGATTCGCCTGCAGTGGAAGGTTCCTCTGTAGTTGTCGGCGGTTCATTTGGTGTTGTTTCGCCTGCAGTGGAAGGTTCCTCTGTAGTTGTCGGCGGTTCATTTGGAGTTGTTTCTCCTGCAGTGGAAGGTTCCTCTGTAGTTGTCGTTAGTTCATTTGAAGTTGTTTCTCCTGCAGTGGAAGGTTCCTCTGTAGTTGTCGGCGGTTCATTTGATGTTGTTTCGCCAGCAGTGGAAGGTTCCTCTGTAGTTGTCGTTAGTTCATTTGAAGTTGTTTCGCCAGCAGTGGAAGGTTTCTCTGTAGTTGTCGGCGGTTCATTTGAAGTTGTTTCGCCTGCAGTGGAAGGTTCCTCTGTAGTTGTCGGCGGTTCATTTGGAGTTGTTTCGCCAGCAGTGGAAGGTTTCTCTGTAGTTGTCGGCGGTTCATTTGAAGTTGTTTCGCCTGCAGTGGAAGGTTCCTCTGTAGTTGTCGGCGGTTCATTTGGAGTTGTTTCGCCAGCAGTGGAAGGTTTCTCTGTAGTTGTCGGCGGTTCATTTGAAGTTGATTCGCCTGCAGTGGAAGGTTCCTCTGTAGTTGTCGGCGGTTCATTTGGTGTTGTTTCGCCTGCAGTGAAAGGTTTCTCTGTAGTTGTCGGCGGTTCATTTGGAGTTGTTTCTTCTGCAGTGGAAGGTTCCTCTGTAGTTGTCGTTAGTTCATTTGAAGTTGTTTCTCCTGCAGTGGAAGGTTCCTCTGTAGTTGTCGGCGGTTCATTTGGAGTTGTTTCGCCAGCAGTGGAAGGTTCCTCTGTAGTTGTCGGCGGTTCATTTGGAGTTGTTTCGCCAGCAGTGGAAGGTTCCTCTGTAGTTGTCTTTAGTTCATTAGAAGTTGTTTCGCCAGCAGTGGAAGGTTCCTCTGTAGTTGTCTTTAGTTCATTAGACGTTGTTTTGCCAGCAGTGGAAGGTTCCTCTGTAGTTGTCGTTAGTTCATTTGAAGTTGTTTCGCCTGCAGTGGAAGGTTCCTCTGTAGTTGTCGGCGGTTCATTTGGAGTTGTTTCGCCAGCAGTGGAAGGTTCCTCTGTAGTTGTCGTCGGTTCATTTGAAGTTGTTTCGCCTGCAGTGGAAGGTTCCTCTGTAGTTGTCGGCGGTTCATTTGGTGTTGTTTCGCCTGCAGTGGAAGGTTCCTCTGTAGTTGTCGGCGGTTCATTTGGAGTTGTTTCTCCTGCAGTGGAAGGTTCGTCTGTAGTTGTCGTTAGTTCATTTGAAGTTGTTTCTCCTGCAGTGGAAGGTTCCTCTGTAGTTGTCGGCGGTTCATTTGGAGTTGTTTCGCCAGCAGTGGAAGGTTCCTCTGTAGTTGTCGGCGGTTCATTTGAAGTTGTTTCGCCTGCAGTGGAAGGTTCCTCTGTAGTTGTCGGCGGTTCATTTGGAGTTGTTTCGCCAGCAGTGGAAGGTTCCTCTGTAGTTGTCTTTAGTTCATTAGAAGTTGTTTCGCCAGCAGTGGAAGGTTCCTCTGTAGTTGTCTTTAGTTCATTAGACGTTGTTTTGCCAGCAGTGGAAGGTTCCTCTGTAGTTGTCGTTAGTTCATTTGAAGTTGTTTCGCCTGCAGTGGAAGGTTCCTCTGTAGTTGTCGGCGGTTCATTTGGAGTTGTTTCGCCAGCAGTGGAAGGTTCCTCTGTAGTTGTCGGCGGTTCATTTGAAGTTGTTTCGCCTGCAGTGGAAGGTTCCTCTGTAGTTGTCGGCGGTTCATTTGGTGTTGTTTCGCCTGCAGTGGAAGGTTCCTCTGTAGTTGTCGGCGGTTCATTTGGAGTTGTTTCTCCTGCAGTGGAAGGTTCGTCTGTAGTTGTCGTTAGTTCATTTGGAGTTGTTTCTCCTGCAGTGGAAGGTTCCTCTGTAGTTGTCGGCGGTTCATTTGAAGTTGTTTCGCCAGCAGTGGAAGGTTCCTCTGTAGTTGTCGTTAGTTCATTTGGAGTTGTTTCTCCTGCAGTGGAAGGTTCCTCTGTAGTTGTCGGCGGTTCATTTGAAGTTGATTCGCCTGCAGTGGAAGGTTCCTCTGTAGTTGTCGGCGGTTCATTTGGTGTTGTTTCGCCTGCAGTGGAAGGTTCCTCTGTAGTTGTCGTTAGTTCATTTGGAGTTGTTTCTCCTGCAGTGGAAGGTTCCTCTGTAGTTGTCGGCGGTTCATTTGGAGTTGTTTCTCCTGCAGTGGAAGGTTCCTCTGTAGTTGTCGGCGGTTCATTTGAAGTTGTTTCGCCTGCAGTGGAAGGTTCCTCTGTAGTTGTCGGCGGTTCATTTGGAGTTGTTTCGCCAGCAGTGGAAGGTTCCTCTGTAGTTGTCGGCGGTTCATTTGAAGTTGATTCGCCTGCAGTGGAAGGTTCCTCTGTAGTTGTCGGCGGTTCATTTGGTGTTGTTTCGCCTGCAGTGGAAGGTTCCTCTGTAGTTGTCGGCGGTTCATTTGGAGTTGTGTCTCCTGCAGTCGAAGGTTCCTCTGTAGTTGTCGTTAGTTCATTAGAAGTTGTTTCGCCAGCAGTGGAAGGTTCCTCTGTAGTTGTCGGCGGTTCATTTGAAGTTGATTCGCCTGCAGTGGAAGGTTCCTCTGTAGTTGTCGGCGGTTCATTTGGTGTTGTTTCGCCTGCAGTGGAAGGTTCCTCTGTAGTTGTCGGCGGTTCATTTGGAGTTGTGTCTCCTGCAGTCGAAGGTTCCTCTGTAGTTGTCGTTAGTTCATTTGAAGTTGTTTCTCCTGCAGTGGAAGGTTCCTCTGTAGTTGTCGGCGGTTCATTTGAAGTTGTTTCGCCAGCAGTGGAAGGTTCCTCTGTAGTTGTCGTTAGTTCATTTGGAGTTGTTTCTCCTGCAGTGGAAGGTTCCTCTGTAGTTGTCGGCGGTTCATTTGAAGTTGTTTCTCCTGCAGTGGAAGGTTCCTCTGTAGTTGTCGGCGGTTCATTTGAAGTTGTTTCGCCAGCAGTGGAAGGTTCCTCTGTAGTTGTCGTTAGTTCATTTGGAGTTGTTTCTCCTGCAGTGGAAGGTTCCTCTGTAGTTGTCGGCGGTTCATTTGAAGTTGTTTCTCCTGCAGTGGAAGGTTCCTCTGTAGTTGTCGGCGGTTCATTTGAAGTTGTTTCGCCAGCAGTGGAAGGTTCCTCTGTAGTTGTCGTTAGTTCATTTGGAGTTGTTTCTCCTGCAGTGGAAGGTTCCTCTGTAGTTGTCGGCGGTTCATTTGAAGTTGTTTCGCCAGCAGTGGAAGGTTCCTCTGTAGTTGTCGTTAGTTCATTTGGAGTTGTTTCTCCTGCAGTGGAAGGTTCCTCTGTAGTTGTCGGCGGTTTATTTGAAGTTGTTTCTCCTGCAGTGGAAGGTTCCTCTGTAGTTGTCGGCGGTTCATTTGAAGTTGTTTCGCCAGCAGTGGAAGGTTCCTCTGTAGTTGTCGTTAGTTCATTTGGAGTTGTTTCTCCTGCAGTGGAAGGTTCCTCTGTAGTTGTCGGCGGTTCATTTGGAGTTGTTTCGCCAGCAGTGGAAGGTTCCTCTGTAGTTGTCGGCGGTTCATTTGAAGTTGTTTCGCCTGCAGTGGAAGGTTCCTCTGTAGTTGTTGTTAGTTCATTTGAAGTTGTTTCGCCTGCAGTGGAAGGTTCCTCTGTAGTTGTCGTTGGTTCATTTGGAGTTGTTTCTCCTGCAGTGGAAGGTTCCTCTGTAGTTGTCGGCGGTTCATTTGAAGTTGATTCGCCTGCAGTGGAAGGTTCCTCTGTAGTTGTCGGCGGTTCATTTGGTGTTGTTTCGCCTGCAGTGGAAGGTTCCTCTGTAGTTGTCGGCGGTTCATTTGGAGTTGTTTCTCCTGCAGTGGAAGGTTCCTCTGTAGTTGTCGGCGGTTCATTTGAAGTTGTTTCTCCTGCAGTGGAAGGTTCCTCTGTAGTTGTCGGCGGTTCATTTGGAGTTGTTTCTCCTGCAGTGGAAGGTTCCTCTGTAGTTGTCGGCGGTTCATTTGAAGTTGTTTCGCCAGCAGTGGAAGGTTCCTCTGTAGTTGTCGTTAGTTCATTTGGAGTTGATTCTCCTGCAGTGGAAGGTTCCTCTGTAGTTGTCGGCGGTTCATTTGGAGTTGTTTCTCCTGCAGTGGAAGGTTCCTCTGTAGTTGTCGGCGGTTCATTTGAAGTTGTTTCGCCAGCAGTGGAAGGTTCCTCTGTAGTTGTCGTTAGTTCATTTGGAGTTGTTTCGCCTGCAGTGGAAGGTTCCTCTGTAGTTGTCGGCGGTTCATTTGAAGTTGTTTCGCCAGCAGTGGAAGATTCCTCTGTAGTTGTCGGCGGTTCATTTGAAGTTGTTTCGCCAGCAGTGGAAGGTTCCTCTGTAGTTGTTGTTAGTTCATTTGAAGTTGTTTCGCCTGCAGTGGAAGGTTCCTCTGTAGTTGTCGGCGGTTCATTTGGAGTTGTTTCGCCAGCAGTGGAAGGTTCCTCTGTAGTTGTCGGCGGTTCATTTGAAGTTGATTCGCCTGCAGTGGAAGGTTCCTCTGTAGTTGTCGGCGGTTCATTTGGTGTTGTTTCGCCTGCAGTGGAAGGTTCCTCTGTAGTTGTCGGCGGTTCATTTGGAGTTGTGTCTCCTGCGGTGGAAGGTTCCTCTGTAGTTGTCGTTAGTTCATTTGAAGTTGTTTCTCCTGCAGTGGAAGGTTCCTCTGTAGTTGTCGGCGGTTCATTTGAAGTTGTTTCGCCAGCAGTGGAAGGTTCCTCTGTAGTTGTCGTTAGTTCATTTGGAGTTGTTTCTCCTGCAGTGGAAGGTACCTCTGTAGTTGTCGGCGGTTCATTTGAAGTTGTTTCTCCTGCAGTGGAAGGTTCCTCTGTAGTTGTCGGCGGTTCATTTGAAGTTGTTTCGCCAGCAGTGGAAGGTTCCTCTGTAGTTGTCGTTAGTTCATTTGGAGTTGTTTCTCCTGCAGTGGAAGGTTCCTCTGTAGTTGTCGGCGGTTCATTTGGAGTTGTTTCTCCTGCAGTGGAAGGTTCCTCTGTAGTTGTCGGCGGTTCATTTGAAGTTGTTTCGCCAGCAGTGGAAGGTTCCTCTGTAGTTGTCGTTAGTTCATTTGAAGTTGTTTCGCCAGCAGTGGAAGGTTCCTCTGTAGTTGTCGTTAGTTCATTTGAAGTTGTTTCGCCAGCAGTGGAAGGTTCCTCTGTAGTTGTCGGCGGTTCATTTGAAGTTGTTTCGCCTGCAGTGGAAGGTTCCTCTGTAGTTGTCGGCGGTTCATTTGGAGTTGTTTCGCCAGCAGTGGAAGGTTCCTCTGTAGTTGTCGGCGGTTCATTTGAAGTTGATTCGCCTGCAGTGGAAGGTTCCTCTGTAGTTGTCGGCGGTTCATTTGGTGTTGTTTCGCCTGCAGTGGAAGGTTCCTCTGTAGTTGTCGGCGGTTCATTTGGAGTTGTGTCTCCTGCAGTGGAAGGTTCCTCTGTAGTTGTCGTTAGTTCATTTGAAGTTGTTTCTCCTGCAGTGGAAGGTTCCTCTGTAGTTGTCGGCGGTTCATTTGAAGTTGTTTCGCCAGCAGTGGAAGGTTCCTCTGTAGTTGTCGTTAGTTCATTTGGAGTTGTTTCTCCTGCAGTGGAAGGTTCCTCTGTAGTTGTCGGCGGTTCATTTGAAGTTGTTTCTCCTGCAGTGGAAGGTTCCTCTGTAGTTGTCGGCGGTTCATTTGAAGTTGTTTCGCCAGCAGTGGAAGGTTCCTCTGTAGTTGTCGTTAGTTCATTTGGAGTTGTTTCTCCTGCAGTGGAAGGTTCCTCTGTAGTTGTCGGCGGTTCATTTGGAGTTGTTTCTCCTGCAGTGGAAGGTTCCTCTGTAGTTGTCGGCGGTTCATTTGAAGTTGTTTCGCCAGCAGTGGAAGGTTCCTCTGTAGTTGTCGTTAGTTCATTTGAAGTTGTTTCGCCAGCAGTGGAAGGTTCCTCTGTAGTTGTCGTTAGTTCATTTGAAGTTGTTTCGCCAGCAGTGGAAGGTTCCTCTGTAGTTGTCGGCGGTTCATTTGAAGTTGTTTCGCCTGCAGTGGAAGGTTCCTCTGTAGTTGTCGGCGGTTCATTTGGAGTTGTTTCGCCAGCAGTGGAAGGTTCCTCTGTAGTTGTCGGCGGTTCATTTGAAGTTGATTCGCCTGCAGTGGAAGGTTCCTCTGTAGTTGTCGGCGGTTCATTTGGTGTTGTTTCGCCTGCAGTGGAAGGTTCCTCTGTAGAGGTCGGCGGTTCATTTGGAGTTGTGTCTCCTGCAGTGGAAGGTTCCTCTGTAGTTGTCGTTAGTTCATTTGAAGTTGTTTCTCCTGCAGTGGAAGGTTCCTCTGTAGTTGTCGGCGGTTCATTTGAAGTTGTTTCGCCAGCAGTGGAAGGTTCCTCTGTAGTTGTCGTTAGTTCATTTGGAGTTGTTTCTCCTACAGTGGAAGGTTCCTCTGTAGTTGTCGGCGGTTCATTTGAAGTTGTTTCTCCTGCAGTGGAAGGTTCCTCTGTAGTTGTCGGCGGTTCATTTGAAGTTGTTTCGCCAGCAGTAGAAGGTTCCTCTGTAGTTGTCGTTAGTTCATTTGGAGTTGTTTCTCCTGCAGTGGAAGGTTCCTCTGTAGTTGTCGGCGGTTCATTTGGAGTTGTTTCTCCTGCAGTGGAAGGTTCCTCTGTAGTTGTCGGCGGTTCATTTGAAGTTGTTTCGCCTGCAGTGGAAGGTTCCTCTGTAGTTGTCGTTAGTTCATTTGGAGTTGTTTCTCCTGCAGTGGAAGGTTCCTCTGTAGTTGTCGGCGGTTCATTTGAAGTTGTTTCTCCTGCAGTGGAAGGTTCCTCTGTAGTTGTCGGCGGTTCATTTGAAGTTGTTTCGCCAGCAGTGGAAGTTTCCTCTGTAGTTGTCGTTAGTTCATTTGGAGTTGTTTCTCCTGCAGTGGAAGGTTCCTCTGTAGTTGTCGTTAGTTCATTTGGAGTTGTTTCTCCTGCAGTGGAAGGTTCCTCTGTAGTTGTCGGCGGTTCATTTGAAGTTGTTTCTCCTGCAGTGGAAGGTTCCTCTGTAGTTGTCGGCGGTTCATTTGGAGTTGTTTCTCCTGCAGTGGAAGGTTCCTCTGTAGTTGTCGCCGGTTCATTTGGAGTTGTTTCTCCTGCAGTGGAAGGTTCCTCTGTAGTTGTCGGCGGTTCATTTGAAGTTGTTTCGCCAGCAGTGGAAGGTTCCTCTGTAGTTGTCGTTAGTTCATTTGAAGTTGTTTCGCCAGCAGTGGAAGGTTCCTCTGTAGTTGTCGTTAGTTCATTTGAAGTTGTTTCGCCAGCAGTGGAAGGTTCCTCTGTAGTTGTCGGCGGTTCATTTGAAGTTGTTTCTCCTGCAGTGGAAGGTTCCTCTGTAGTTGTCGGCGGTTCATTTGAAGTTGTTTCGCCAGCAGTGGAAGGTTCCTCTGTAGTTGTCGTTAGTTCATTTGGAGTTGTTTCTCCTGCCGTGGAAGGTTCCTCTGTAGTTGTCGGCGGTTCATTTGGAGTTGTTTCTCCTGCAGTGGAAGGTTCCTCTGTAGTTGTCGGCGGTTCATTTGAAGTTGTTTCGCCAGCAGTGGAAGGTTCCTCTGTAGTTGTCGTTAGTTCATTTGGAGTTGTTTCTCCTGCAGTGGAAGGTTCCTCTGTAGTTGTCGGCGGTTCATTTGGAGTTGTTTCTCCTGCAGTGGAAGGTTCCTCTGTAGTTGTCGGCGGTTCATTTGAAGTTGTTTCGCCAGCAGTGGAAGGTTCCTCTGTAGTTGTCGTTAGTTCATTTGGAGTTGTTTCTCCTGCAGTGGAAGGTTCCTCTGTAGTTGTCGTTAGTTCATTTGGAGTTGTTTCTCCTGCAGTGGAAGGTTCCTCTGTAGTTGTCGGCGGTTCATTTGAAGTTGTTTCTCCTGCAGTGGAAGGTTCCTCTGTAGTTGTCGTTAGTTCATTTGGAGTTGTTTCTCCTGCAGTGGAAGGTTCCTCTGTAGTTGTCGGCGGTTCATTTGGAGTTGTTTCTCCTGCAGTGGAAGGTTCCGCTGTAGTTGTCGGCGGTTCATTTGAAGTTGTTTCGCCAGCAGTGGAAGGTTCCTCTGTAGTTGTCGTTAGTTCATTTGAAGTTGTTTCGCCAGCAGTGGAAGGTTCCTCTGTAGTTGTCGTTAGTTCATTTGAAGTTGTTTCGCCAGCAGTGGAAGGTTCCTCTGTAGTTGTCGGCGGTTCATTTGAAGTTGTTTCGCCTGCAGTGGAAGGTTCCTCTGTAGTTGTCGGCGGTTCATTTGGAGTTGTTTCGCCAGCAGTGGAAGGTTCCTCTGTAGTTGTCGGCGGTTCATTTGAAGTTGATTCGCCTGCAGTGGAAGGTTCCTCTGTAGTTGTCGGCGGTTCATTTGGTTTTGTTTCGCCTGCAGTGGAAGGTTCCTCTGTAGTTGTCGGCGGTTCATTTGGAGTTGTGTCTCCTGCAGTGGAAGGTTCCTCTGTAGTTGTCGTTAGTTCATTTGAAGTTGTTTCTCCTGCAGTGGAAGGTTCCTCTGTAGTTGTCGGCGGTTCATTTGAAGTTGTTTCGCCAGCAGTGGAAGGTTCCTCTGTAGTTGTCGTTAGTTCATTTGAAGTTGTTTCGCCAGCAGTGGAAGGTTCCTCTGTAGTTGTCGGCGGTTCATTTGAAGTTGTTTCGCCTGCAGTGGAAGGTTCCTCTGTAGTTGTCGGCGGTTCATTTGGAGTTGTTTCGCCAGCAGTGGAAGGTTCCTCTGTAGTTGTCGGCGGTTCATTTGAAGTTGATTCGCCTGCAGTGGAAGGTTCCTCTGTAGTTGTCGGCGGTTCATTTGGTGTTGTTTCGCCTGCAGTGGAAGGTTCCTCTGTAGTTGTCGGCGGTTTATTTGGAGTTGTGTCTCCTGCGGTGGAAGGTTCCTCTGTAGTTGTCGTTAGTTCATTTGAAGTTGTTTCTCCTGCAGTGGAAGGTTCCTCTGTAGTTGTCGGCGGTTCATTTGAAGTTGTTTCGCCAGCAGTGGAAGGTTCCTCTGTAGTTGTCGTTAGTTCATTTGGAGTTGTTTCTCCTGCAGTGGAAGGTTCCTCTGTAGTTGTCGGCGGTTCATTTGAAGTTGTTTCTCCTGCAGTGGAAGGTTCCTCTGTAGTTGTTGGCGGTTCATTTGAAGTTGTTTCGCCAGCAGTGGAAGGTTCCTCTGTAGTTGTCGTTAGTTCATTTGGAGTTGTTTCTCCTGCAGTGTAAGGTTCCTCTGTAGTTGTCGGCGGTTCATTTGGAGTTGTTTCTCCTGCAGTGGAAGGTTCCTCTGTAGTTGTCGGCGGTTCATTTGAAGTTGTTTCGCCAGCAGTGGAAGGTTCCTCTGTAGTTGTCGTTAGTTCATTTGAAGTTGTTTCGCCAGCAGTGGAAGGTTCCTCTGTAGTTGTCGTTAGTTCATTTGAAGTTGTTTCGCCTGCAGTGGAAGGTTCCTCTGTAGTTGTCGGCGGTTCATTTGAAGTTGTTTCGCCTGCAGTGGAAGGTTCCTCTGTAGTTGTCGGCGGTTCATTTGGAGTTGTGTCTCCTGCAGTGGAAGGTTCCTCTGTAGTTGTCGTTAGTTCATTTGAAGTTGTTTCTCCTGCAGTGGAAGGTTCCTCTGTAGTTGTCGTTAGTTCATTTGGAGTTGTTTCTCCTGCAGTGGAAGGTTCCTCTGTAGTTGTCGGCGGTTCATTTGGAGTTGTTTCTCCTGCAGTGGAAGGTTCCTCTGTAGTTGTCGGCGGTTCATTTGGAGTTGTTTCGCCAGCAGTGGAAGGTTCCTCTGTAGTTGTCGGCGGTTCATTTGAAGTTGTTTCGCCAGCAGTGGAAGGTTCCTCTGTAGTTGTCGTTAGTTCATTTGGAGTTGTTTCTCCTGCAGTGGAAGGTTCCTCTGTAGTTGTCGTTAGTTCATTTGGAGTTGTTTCTCCTGCAGTGGAAGGTTCCTCTGTAGTTGTCGTTAGTTCATTTGGAGTTGTTTCGCCAGCAGTGGAAGGTTCCTCTGTAGTTGTCGGCGGTTCATTTGAAGTTGATTCGCCTGCAGTGGAAGGTTCCTCTGTAGTTGTCGTTAGTTCATTTGGAGTTGTTTCTCCTGCAGTGGAAGGTTCCTCTGTAGTTGTCGTTAGTTCATTTGGAGTTGTTTCTCCTGCAGTGGAAGGTTCCTCTGTAGTTGTCGGCGGTTCATTTGGAGTTGTTTCACCAGCAGTAGAAGGTTCCTCTGTAGTTGTCGGCGGTTCATTTGGAGCTGTTTCTCCAGCAGTGGAAGGTCCTTCTGTAGTTGTCGGCGGTTGATTTGGAGTTGTTTCGCCTTCAGTAGACGGTCCTTGTGTTGTTATAGCTGGTTCATTTGGAGTTGTTTCGCCTGCAGTGGAAGGTTCCTCTGTAGTTGTCGGCGGTTCATTTGGAGTTGTTTCGCCTGCAGTGGAAGGTTCCTCTGTAGTTGTCGTTAGTTCATTTGGAGTTGTTTCTCCTGCAGTGGAAGGTTCCTCTGTAGTTGTCGGCGGTTCATTTGGAGTTGTTTCACCAGCAGTAGAAGGTTCCTCTGTAGTTGTCGGCGGTTCATTTGGAGCTGTTTCTCCAGCAGTGGAAGGTCCTTCTGTAGTTGTCGGCGGTTGATTTGGAGTTGTTTCGCCTTCAGTAGACGGTCCTTGTGTTGTTATAGCTGGTTCATTTGGAGTTGTTTCGCCTGCAGTGGAAGGTTCCTCTGTAGTTGTCGTTAGTTCATTTGGAGTTATTTCTCCTGCAGTGGAAGGTTCCTCTGTAGTTGTCGGCGGTTCATTTGGAGTTGTTTCACCAGCAGTAGAAGGTTCCTCTGTAGTTGTCGGCGGTTCATTTGGAGCTGTTTCTCCAGCAGTGGAAGGTCCTTCTGTAGTTGTCGGCGGTTGATTTGGAGTTGTTTCGCCTTCAGTAGACGGTCCTTGTGTTGTTATAGCTGGTTCATTTGGAGTTGTTTCGCCTGCAGTGGAAGGTTCCTCTGTAGTTGTCGTTAGTTCATTTGGAGTTGTTTCTCCTGCAGTGGAAGGTTCCTCTGTAGTTGTCGGCGGTTCATTTGGAGTTGTTTCACCAGCAGTAGAAGGTTCCTCTGTAGTTGTCGGCGGTTCATTTGGAGCTGTTTCTCCAGCAGTGGAAGGTCCTTCTGTAGTTGTCGGCGGTTGATTTGGAGTTGTTTCGCCTTCAGTAGACGGTCCTTGTGTTGTTATAGCTGGTTCATTTGGAGTTGTTTCGCCTGCAGTGGAAGGTTCCTCTGTAGTTGTCGTTAGTTCATTTGGAGTTGTTTCTCCTGCAGTGGAAGGTTCCTCTGTAGTTGTCGGCGGTTCATTTGGAGTTGTTTCACCAGCAGTAGAAGGTTCCTCTGTAGTTGTCGGCGGTTCATTTGGAGCTGTTTCTCCAGCAGTGGAAGGTCCTTCTGTTGTTGTCGGCGGTTGATTTGGAGTTGTTTCGCCTTCAGTAGACGGTCCTTGTGTTGTTATAGCTGGTTCATTTGGAGTTGTTTCGCCTGCAGTGGAAGGTTCCTCTGTAGTTGTCGGCGGTTCATTTGGAGTTGTTTCGCCTGCAGTGGAAGGTTCCTCTGTAGTTGTCGTTAGTTCATTTGGAGTTGTTTCTCCTGCAGTGGAAGGTTCCTCTGTAGTTGTCGGCGGTTCATTTGGAGTTGTTTCACCAGCAGTAGAAGGTTCCTCTGTAGTTGTCGGCGGTTCATTTGGAGCTGTTTCTCCAGCAGTGGAAGGTCCTTCTGTAGTTGTCGGCGGTTGATTTGGAGTTGTTTCGCCTTCAGTAGACGGTCCTTGTGTTGTTATAGCTGGTTCATTTGGAGTTGTTTCGCCTGCAGTGGAAGGTTCCTCTGTAGTTGTCGTTAGTTCATTTGGAGTTGTTTCTCCTGCAGTGGAAGGTTCCTCTGTAGTTGTCGGCGGTTCATTTGGAGTTGTTTCACCAGCAGTAGAAGGTTCCTCTGTAGTTGTCGGCGGTTGATTTGGAGCTGTTTCTCCAGCAGTGGAAGGTCCTTCTGTAGTTGTCGGCGGTTGATTTGGAGTTGTTTCGCCTTCAGTAGACGGTCCTTGTGTTGTTATAGCTGGTTCATTTGGAGTTGTTTCGCCTGCAGTGGAAGGTTCCTCTGTAGTTGTCGTTAGTTCATTTGGAGTTGTTTCTCCTGCAGTGGAAGGTTCCTCTGTAGTTGTCGGCGGTTCATTTGGAGTTGTTTCACCAGCAGTAGAAGGTTCCTCTGTAGTTGTCGGCGGTTCATTTGGAGCTGTTTCTCCAGCAGTGGAAGGTCCTTCTGTTGTTGTCGGCGGTTGATTTGGAGTTGTTTCGCCTTCAGTAGACGGTCCTTGTGTTGTTATAGCTGGTTCATTTGGAGTTGTTTCGCCTGCAGTGGAAGGTTCCTCTGTAGCAATTTAGAGTTGCGTTATCAATAATAAATTTGTGTTTGTGCAGAGTGTTAAACCAAATGTGTTCTTTGAATGATCTCCTATATAGTTTTTAGTGTTGGAAATTTATTTTATCGGTCCCACTCAATTATAAAAATATATTAGTATTATGTATAATACTAGTATATTTTTATTCTTTTATTCAACCAGTTCTCTATATGATTTTATCAAAATTTTAGAGACACATTTTTATCTTCAGTTTAGGATCAACAATTTGAAAACCATCCATCGTAGAAATTACATTACCCAGTGCAAAACTAAAATACGGCAAACTTTTCATAAAACAGTTCCATACATTTTTTTAACTGCACTCAATAATTTCGGAGTATTGATGGGGTGAAAAGATGGGTATTTTTTTTTTTCATCATTTACCTCGTATTTAAAATTTTCGATAAAGGTAAACTTTAAGCGAATTGCTCTAATATGCAAAGTGTTCATTAATTATATTAAAGGTCCATATAGATATTATAGAGCTGACTGTGTCAAAAAGTTGGGAAAGTTTGTTTGCGGTCAGCCTACAGATTATTTTTAAGATACATTTTTTGGTTATAATGGAAACACCATAAGTGAAGTTCTCCAGTAAGAATGGTTCACTGCGCAAATATACACGACTGCGTAGTTGTTTTTTAAAGAATTTCCCCCAAACGCGTGCCTTTTCACTGCGCAAAAAAACGCCATCGCATCGACACGACCCCGTAATAATTTTTTAAAGAACTCGCCCCAAACGCCTTCCCCTTTTCACTGCGCAAAAAAAAACGCCATCGCTTCGGCACGATCGCGTAATTGTTTTTATTGTTCGGAGGATATTTTATCGAGGAATCAAGACGCACATTACTGTTTTGAAGAGCATAGAAAGATAGACATTTGGACGGTCAGACAGAAACTTATGTAAATTAAAATCTTATTCTTAATTACCTGTAGTGTTGGTGATTGGGACCGGTGTAGTCGAGATCGGTTCCGGTTCCAGACACTCGAGCCGCGATCCGTTGGTGCAATACAGACCCGGATTGCAAGCTTGCGGTTTCCCCATAACGACGCTGACGCCATCGTCTATTTCAACGCAGACGAGAAAATGGGTGCTATTTACACAGATGAAGTCCTGACCTTCGCAGTCTTCAAATTCAGCATTTATTCGCGACACAAATATTGCAAACTGAAATGTAAGCGATTAAAGTGTTTAATTCTATAAATACATACACCCTAACAAATAACATGAACTTGACCCTGTGCGTGCTTTTTGCTAATTTCTCGCTCAATTTAAATCAGATCGGTTTGAAACCAGTCTTAAACGAAAGAGGAGAACATTTTACATAGATTTCGTATAACAGAATTTGCCTAAACAGTTTTTTTATAAAAAATTTATATAGAAAAATAGCTGTATAAATGCAATGTTGTCTAATGCATGGCGCGACGCGGTCGGTTGTCTTTGTTTGCCGTACATGGAAATTAGAAGCAAACGTATGTCTTGTCTTAACATGAAAACGGCTGCATTTCTAATGTTTAATTCAATTTTTTGACATTAGTATTTTGTGAAATGCAACGCCTTCTAAGTTAAGTATTGGAATAACTAATTATTATTAGAACATAATACTTTGACAGTTGCAAACGTCACTTTTGACATTTCTTATCATTCCGACACCAAGGATAAGCGGATTGAAACCAAATTTTGGGAGGATGTTTGATATGCAAATATAAAGTGGCCTATTGTTTTTGGGGAACATCGGCGCATGCGTAAAAGAATATATCTCTTATAATGATGTTTTATATAATAATAATAATATAGTTTTTAAGACGGTTTTTACTCTATCTATTTTTACTAGAAATTTTTGTAAATTTTTTGGGGAAAATCGGCGCATGCGCAAAAGAGATACATGCCATAGTTGTTTTTTATATAATAATAGTGTACTTTTTATAGTGTTTTATTATTCTACTTAATAAAATTTACCTAAATTTGAAGCGAAAGATGCAATATCATAGATTCGAATTATTATAATAATTATTATATAAATTTAGGTTATGTATTACGGAATACGTTATCACGTAAAACTATCGTCCGTAAACCGACTTTACAGACAACCAATTTTTTCAACTTTCTTTCTTTCGTATTTATTTTAAGTCTCAAAGATTAGCTGTCATAATATGTTGAAAACAATTGTTTCACTGTTTATATAAAATTCCAAAACCTACTTACAATATTTAAGTATTTTCATACGTCAAAAAATTGATTTTTATAATGATAAAATTTGTAATAAAACGATTTTTTCGAGAGATGAGACCTAGCTAAAACGATTTTTTGCCCCCCAAAATCCCTTTTCAGTAAATTTCATCCAAATCGTTAGGGCCGTTTTCGAGAAAAGCACGCACAGGGTCAGGCGGAACGTTACGCGTTACGAACGTTAGGATTTAGGAACGTTACACTTTTTCGTGCATGCAGCCGGTATTTTATCAATTTATAAGATTGGTGATTCATCAATTTATAAGACGTTATCACGTCAAAAATTGAACGTTGTCTGCAGCCTTATTTAAGGTACCGTCAGGCACAATCTTTCCATTTCGAAAAGAAATGTGAAAGTGCCTTCCGCCTACTTAGATAGGTTACCTACACAATATTGTTCGAAAGACCAAATTACACCGGGCTACAGCGCAGTTGAGGACGAAATTTAATTTTGATATTTATTACAATTTTCGATCATCATCTAAATCAGGCCTGGGCAAATGGCGGCCCGCAGCGCAATCTTATCCGGCCCGCGAAGCATTTTAGAAAATTTTAGAAAAATAGTAGCGGAAATAGAATGCGGGAACCTTTTTTTTTTGGTCTTCACATGCGGAAATAGAATGCAAATTTTTGGCCCGCTGTGAAATTTTCGTCAGCCATCCGGCCCGCAATCAAATTTTCATCAGCTATGTGTATGTGGCCCGCCGGTCAAAAGATTTGCCCGCCCCTGATCTAAATGCATCGGTTTTGAGTTAATTTAACTTAATATAAAAAACCCGGCCAAGTGTGAGTCGGACTCGCGCATCGAGGGTTCCGTACAAACTTGTAACGGGAATCGAGTCTCGAAAATTTATCCCGCTTTGTCGTTGGAAAACTGTTACATCGACATAGGTATTTTTTTGTGAATTAACTACAAATTTACAGTTTCCAGATTTTTTCCTTTACTTGTGCTGTAAGACATTGCTTCTTGTCAAATTTCATGATTCTAGGTCAGGGGTCGGCAACTTATTGAGACGGAATAGCCAAAAGTTACAATTTATAAAATTTCCCAGTTTTTAAAAAGCCACTAAATATTTTCGTTTCAGTATTATAGTATTTGCTTATATAGGTATAATATATATATATCCATGGACGACACGTCGTGACGGGGGAGTTACGGGTGAGACGCGAGTGGAAATGGCTGAAAGATAGACATGGTGCTTAATCATGGATCGATTGGACGATTTTTAAGGGTTTATATAATAAAATAATTATTTTTTGCGTATGGAACTGGAGAGCCGCAACTTTACATCAAAAGAGCCGCAGGTTGCCGACCCTTGTTCTAAGTCAACGGGCAGTACCCTGTAGGTTTTGATTCCCTTGCGAGTGTCAAAACATGCGGCATAAACTGCCTTATCGTTTGATTGCGCCGATTTAGAAGTTTTATAGCTCCATGGGATTTCAGACCGGAGTATTTGATATTAGTTTCAACTTGATACCTCTACGCGTTCCTGAGAAAAAGGGTCGTGACAGGCAGACAGACAGACAACGAAGTGATTCTATAAGGGTTCCTTTTTCCCTTTTGAGGTACGAAACCTTAATAATAGAGTTAGACCGCGAAGACAAAAATGGTAAAGGGCTTTCCAATTGAGAAAATCATAAGGAATATGCTTTTAAAATTCTCGATGTTATTTTTGGAACGGCTGTAAACTTCCAAACGTTATTTGACTAAAACGTTGTGTACGATATATTACTTGATTTTCAAAATCCAAATTAGGTACTTAATACAACAAACACTATTATTTCTTCAAACTGGATTTCACTTCACTACCACCAATACTTATCTTTACTTTGACTTTTAAAATTCAAAATTAATTATTAAAATTACAAGAGTATAACTATATAGCTAAAATAAAATTAAACGCAACAATAAAATAACAAAAAAAAAAAAATTACCAGTGCAATTAAAAATATAAAATGTCTATTTGAGCCCATGTTCCATTGTTCCTTTCAACTGGGCGCGTAAAAGGATACTAACTGAACATCTATTGTTATTTGAGTATTATTGTCACAGGGATACAAACTAAATCTTTTTGATTGATTTACAGCACGGCTTGATATCATGTGAAATAACAGTGAATGTTTGAAGAACATCATTTGTTTTGCGATATCATTTATTTATTTTCTGAAATAGATGATCTTCTCCTGTTGCACCACTGCCTTGCTAAGTCTAGCCTTGTAATATTCTTGCAAATAATATTGCAAACTTTGCAAATATTTTTTCGACTTGATGCAATGGCATATTGTGCAGTCTATGATCAAAGTTCAATTTTATCTCTACGTAATGAGTCGCGGGTAAATGCTAGTCAGAGCTGTTGTAACTACCGGCAAAATTTACTTAAGGGGTTATATGCAGTTGCAAGGCCAAACGATTTTTATCTGAAGAGTGGTTTTCTTGGACAAACACAAGAAGTATTAATAAATGTAGTGGTAGCTTTTAATTTAATTTCGGCATTTTAAATATTGATTCACACTGCTCCTGAGACGGTCTTCTGGAGGTCCTTCAAAAAAAGGCGTCTGGCGGTGTGCGAGATATCTCCGGTTTGGATTATCTGAATTCTGATTCTATTAGTGGATAGATAAATCAAGGTATTCATTGAAGGAATAGACGAAATTTTGATTTCAGATTCAGAAGAGAATTTTTCGACTAATTTTTAAATTTTTTCAGTCAAACAGTGTTTGACAGAAAACAATTAACGTTTGACAGATTTTATTTTCGCAAATTTTTGATGTTCTTTTTTCAGTGTATAGTTGCCCCCCCAATTAATCAAAAATTTACATTTTTTTTTAATCAACGAAGAGTCATGTCAAAAGTTTTGACAGATTATTATAAACGTTTGACAGAATATATATTAGATATCGTGTCCATCGAGATAATAATTAATTATAAAAATCGCAGGATTGTGAACAAAAAGTTTGATTTATTAATGTACGACGTATAGATTTAGACTTTTTCAAGTACAATAAGAAAATTCAAAACAATAATTATGAAAATAAACATTAATTACTAACCATAGCAATTAATAAAAGTTAAGGTACATAAGACAAAAACATGGTAACAAGCTTATGCATAAATTTTTAAACAATAAAAAATAATAAATTAAGTGATAATAAGACCGTGTTGTCATCTCATCATTTCGACACTGGACATACATTTCTTTTTAATGAAGTTCAATTATTAGATAAAGTCAAATTGGAAGAAACGTAATATCAGTGAAATGTTTTTTATTAGAAAAAACAATTCTATTAATTATAGAACAAACTAACTTTCAAATTTTTATTTTTTATTTATTATTTTTCATTGTTTAAAAATTTATACATAAACTTGTTGCCATGTACCTTAACTTTTTTTAATTGCTATGGTTAGTAATTAAAGTTTATTTTCATAATTATTGTTTTGAATTTTCTTATTGTACTTGAAAAAGTCTAAATCTATAGACGAAACGTCGCCCATTAATAAATCTAACTTTTTGTCCACAATCCTGCGATTTTTATTATTAAGTTTGACAGAATATGTTTGTTTAGTTGTCAAACATTTTCTTTTTTGACAAAATCAAATCATCTCAATGTCCAAAGATTTACTTTATTTTATTTAATCATGAACAATGGTGTAAGAAGGTTTGACAGATGTGATTTTAATTAGTTTACTATTGTAATTTACTATTGTTTATCCCTACGTTAAAAAAATAAACTATTTTGTTTATCTCGCCGTTGAATCGTGCCAAAAGGTTTGACAGATTACTATAAGCGTTTGATAAATGTTTGTTTAGTAGTAAGAGATTTTTTTTTCCTTTTTCGACAAAATCAGTTGTCCCAAATGACCAAAGATGATGTTTATTTTACTCGAATCATCACAATCGTTTGACAGAATATGTGATTTTAATTAGTTTAATGCATTTGGATCCCTATAATGACATTAATTAATTGTAGATGTATACTGACCAATACTGTCAAACTATCTGTCAAACCTTTTGACATGATTCTAGGAATATAAAAAATAGTTTTTTTATTACGTAGGGATGCCAAGTATACACAAAAAACAAGAATATAAAAGATTTGCAAAAATAAAATCTGACAAACGGCAATTGTCTATCAATCACTGTGAAATGACTATCAAACGATTACATAAAATTATTTTTTGAAATTCATTTTAAAGGATAAACACAATATTAATTATCAGTACACAGCTACCACTAAATGTCGATATAAGCATTTACTAATTAAAATCACATCTGTCAAACGATTGTGATGATCTGTCAAACCTCCTGACACCATTTTACATCGATTAAATAAAACAAACATCATCTTTGGTCATTTGGGAGAACTGATTTTGTAAAAAAAGGAAAAGATTTTTTTTACAACTAAACGAACATCTGTCAAACGTTTATAATTTGTCAAACCTTTTTACATGATTCGTCGTCGAATAAAAAAAAGTTCATTTTTGATTAAGTGGGGGGGTCTTAACGAACGCATCATCGTGAATGTGAGCTTGTCCATCAAAATGCGCGACAATTTTATAATCTCTCTCAAAAACTTTGCATGGTGGTGCAATGTTTACCTAAAAATTAAACTAAAAACACTAACTACATATTGTAGAAAGAAAAATGTGGCTTAGAAGCACAATGCTTCAGGGATTAAGTGATTTTTAGAATGAAACAGAATATGTTTCTGTTATCTCAACTAAATTTTCATTTTTTGACCACAATTTCTTTTTTTTTAATACCTATACAAATATATAGCAAATAGTTGGCTATTCTTGTATATGAAACATGCAAGGTATGTTAAAGTTATAATGCAGTATAAAAAAATGTATTTTCAACCAATGTCACTGCCGGGACTCAGACTTGAAGCTTCTACTATCGCAGCGGATGAGTTATCATTTACCCTACAACGACATATCCGAACTATTAACAAATTCTTATTATAAATCTTATTTACAACTGTATTTCACAAACTATGAGTTAATTTTTTCATTATGCATCGTTTAATATGAACCTTCAGTCTAAAACGCATTAAAAAATTATGAGACAAAATTCGTTTTTTTTTTAAATTTCGCACCACCATTGTATGTTCAATTTTAGTATTTAATGGTAAAACGATTCCACCATAGGTGTAGCAACGATTTTATCCTAGGGGGGAGGGGAAGATTTTCAACTTTACCGCGGGCCGCAAACGAAATACATTTTGCAAAAATATATCTATCGCACCCGAGTGAAACCGGGACGGACCGCTATATCATAAAAAAAATTCTCTCAAACTTCTTAGATCAAACATGTGAACGGTGCAAACCGAGTTTGTTTCCCATTTAATCAACATGAGAAAAAACTTTTTAACAAAAAAATTAAACCGCCGAAAAACTGAAAAGCAAAAAATAATAAATCTTTTTATTTAATTAAGTTCTATCTGAGTAGTTGAACGTATGTGAAAGTCTAGTATATCTAAGTAATTTTGAGTCGGCGACAACAATCCTTCGCCGGAAATCTCTGAGCGTTCACGAAGTTAATATGAGCGACAGAGCAACCCTAACGGGCACACGTCTTTGCGAGTGGTCGTGTGGAGAGCGCATGTTTAATGTTAATGTTTATCGCTGGAGATTTCACGTATCATTGTTAATTTGATTTGGTTATTTCTTTTAGTGATCTTTGTTCATTGATGGCTTGACGCCGACTCAAAATTACTTAGATATACTAGACTTTCACATACGTTCAACTACTCAGATAGAACTTAGTTAAATAAAAAGATTTATTATTTTTTGCTTTTCAGTTTTTCGGCGGTTTAATTTTTTTGTTAAAAAGTTTTTATTTAATAATTTTTTGTGGCTATATAATTTATAATTGTAATATACACAAATCAGCATGAAAATCTGTGAGTGAACAATAAATCACCCCTATTTTCCCACCCTTAGGGTAGGAATTTTTTTTCCAAATTTATATGAGACGAACCTCGAGGTATACCCTATCCAATAAAAAAATAATTATCAAAATTGGACCACTCTGTAAAAAGTTATGTGTGGTCATACATTACAATCAGTGAGTGAACAATCAATCATCCCCTGTTTTCCTACCCTTCGGGTTGGAATTTTTCTACGTAATTTATATGGGACCAACTTCGGGGTATACCCTTTCAAACAAAAAAATAATTATCAAAATCGGACTACTCTGTAAAAAGTTATGCGTGGTCATACATAAATAAAAAAAAAAAAAAAAAAATAAAAAAAAAAAAATATACGCGTCGAATTGAGAACCTCCTCCGTTTTTGTTTTTCGTCGGTTAAAAACGACGTTTTTACTCAAACATGGATAGCTGATAGAATTTCTTTTTAATTTTTGAAATTTTTGATAGCAGCATTTTCTAGAGAATCAAATTAAAAATAAAGATTCATAAATAGCCTGTGAACGATCGTGTTGTAGTTTACGCGCAGTAGATCGCATTTATCTTTTTTATCTTTTTGTTATTTTGCAGAACATATTTAAAATGGATATAATGTCGTAAAATAAATATTTTGTTTCTTAACATTGCATTGCACAATGCACAGATTTCTTTTTTATGACCTTATTCGTTGCTTTAAGGAAAAAAAAAACAGTCAGTTGTATGACAGAACCATTCCAAACTAAAAAAATATTGTCATACTATGACATAAAATAATCTAATATATAAAAATGAATGTTTGTTCGTTCGTTCGTCTGTTTACTATAATATCAATCATCCGATTACGATGAACTTTTAGTTAGTTGTGTTCGTGTCCGCAAAGTTTTCCGACCAAAAAAAAAAATTGTGTAAAAATATTGTGTTTTCAAGCGGCACTGCTCCACTACTGTTGTCTCTGCCGAGTTGGGCACTACCCCGCGAGGCAAGACTATAATACGGTGGAGCCAAACGCTCCACTACTGTTGTTGCTGCCATATTTTGTTTCAATCGCGTGCGAATCCGCGGGCAACGGCTAGTCTAATATATAAAAATAAATGTTCGTCTATCTGTTCTGTTTGGGACCTATGCGTTAGGATGAGTCGAATAAAACTTTTTTCTTTTAACTTGAGGATACAATTTGTGGCTTATACCTACTCTCTTAAAACATCTAAAAAAAAAATTGGTTGTCTGTAAAGTCGGTTTACGGACGATAGTTTTACGTGATAACGTATTCCGTAATACATAACCTAAACCTCCCAAAATTTGGTTTCAATCCGCTTATCCTTGGTGTCGGAATGATAAGAAATGTCAAAAGTGACGTTTGCAACTTACAAAGTATTATGTTCTAATAATAATTAGTTATTCCAATACTTAACTTAGAAGGCCTTGCATTTCACAATATACTAATGTCAAAAAATTGAATGCATTTATACAGCTATTTTTCTATATAAATTTGTATAAAATATTTTTTTATATAAATTTGTATAAAAAAACTGTTTAGGCAAATTCTGTTATACGAAATCTATGTAAAATGTTCTTCTCTTTCGTTTAAGACTGGTTTCAAACCGATCTGATTTAAATTGAGCGAGAAATTAGCAAAAAGCGTCAGGCGGAACGTTACGCGTTATGCGTTATGCGTTATGCGTTACGCGTTACACTTTTCGTACATGCAGCCGGTGTTTTATCAATTTATAATATTGGTGATTCATCAATTTATAAGACGTTATCACGTCAAAAAAAAAAATACGAAGAAATTTTGGTGAGCTGTTGTGCGTGAGTTCGCGAAGATTTCTGACAAAAAACTTGTATAAACAGTATGTTTTAATATAATGTTTTGCTATACGGTGAAGCCGAAGATTCCATTACTGCTGTCGCTGCCATGTTTCATCTCAATTGCGTGAGAAGCTGCATGTAGCGACTAGTAAATAATTAATTTAATATTTCTGTTAATTCGTGCGATGCTACAGAGTACAGATAACGTTATGGAATCTGTGATAAGCGACCATTCATATGCTTACCAGGTTACTAACCAAGTCCGTGGCACGTCTGTTCACCCGACGACAACTCACCCGCCACATTTCACCCGGCGACATTTCATCCGGCGACATTTTACCCGAAGATATTTCAATCAAAGACAATACACCCTTAAACCAAATCACCTGCGACAATACACCCTTACGTCAAATCACCTGCGACAATAATTAGCTTATATGAATGCATTTGAAGAAGTGCCTGCATATTCCACCATTGAACGATAAAGGAGTATGCAAATTGTTTCGCAGTGAAACGGGAAGGGGGAGTTTTAAAAAAAACAATTCTGGGGTGAACGATAAAGGGGTATGTGAATTGTTTCGCAGTAAAACGGGAAATTTTGTAATAAACATGTTCTTTTCTATTTATAATTTAATATAAAAAATAAATCACAATATTTCCATTCATTCATATGCTTGAAATTTTTTATTATTACAGATTTATTATAATTTTCATTGGGGGTGTATTGCCGCAGGTGAACTGGTTTGTGGGTGGAATGTCGCGGGTGAATTGTCGCGGGTGAAATGTCGCCGGGGGATATGTTACGTAACCTTCCAAGTCAAGCGTGCGTAAAGAAGTTTTACTTCAATAAAATTTCTGTTAACGCGTGCGGTGACGCGAGTTACGGTTAGTATTAAATCTTATGATATTTGCTATTCGTTGTCATGGTTATCTATATTATATGTTATATGTTATCACGTCATGTAAAAATTAAACAAGGAATGCTTGTCAACTAGCTGACAGATCTACTGAGCATAAGAACATAAGATTTTCTGTATTTTCAAAATGTTTCCGAAACTATAATTTTTTTAGAAAAAAAATTTGTTACAAAACTTTCTTCTAAAAATAAATAGAATAATAAACCGTTATGAAAAGAATACCATTATTATATAAAAAATGACGTTATAGCATATATCTATTTTGCGCATGCGCCGATTTCTCCCAAAAACACTAAGCCTATTCATATTTGCATATGAAACATCCTCCCAAAATTTGGTTTCAATCCGCTCAATGCCCATCCGTTTGACCTGCATTGTGTTCACAGACAAACTAACAGACGCACAGACTTTTTTCCAAAAATATGATTTATTCTTTCGGGGAACAAAAATATTGTAAAGTTTTGTAAAGTGAATTTTGACCTAAAATGGTACAATTCCCTTGTGTGGTAAATTACCCTCAATATTTAGGCTTCAATAAATAGCGAATATGAAAATGGATATTCGTTTCCTACACAGTAAAAATACAGCTTGCACTCATTTTCATTATATTCTGAGGAAGTTTGTGTGCTCATTAATATTTCTTTACTCATATTTCCAAAATGAGTGAATACCCAACATAATTTTGACTATACAAATTTTGTGCTGATAATTTGACAACAAAAAATAGCTTAGACCGTTTATGCCAAAGTAAAATTGTACAATATTTACTTTGTTTTAAGACAATTATTACATTCCAAGAAATGTTGTTTTTTTTAATATGTGACGTATTTATTTCATTTATTTATACAGAATGTCTGCTATTAAATGATACGTATAATTAATATGTTTTTTTCCCTATAAGAAATATGAATGTCATATCTAGTTTTGGTTACCTACTTAAAAAACTTCAATCACTATACAGCGCAGCTTTTAATAGCGGTAGCTACCTAAGGGTAGGGAAGACAGACAACGACATCTGCAAATACTGCATGACGGAGAAGAACACAGCAGAACATATTATATTTAAATGCCATAGATGGACTAAAAAGCATTTAGAAATGGCACTCACACTGGGAGAAGAGCTCACGTCGCTAAACATGTTAACGAAGGAAAATGGCTGGAAATTAGGGAATGCAATCCAGTACCCAAAACATAATCTTGCAAATCCGCAAGATTGAGATCATCAGTCCCGCGGATTCGCAAGATTTGCAGGATTGTATAATATTTTAGAATTATTAGCCCACAACATTATTTTCTAAGTCAGTAACTAAATACCGCCTTGTAAGTAAACTTTGCCCTGTCGTCTGGTTGTCGCCTTTAATAAAGGTCAAGTTATAATCCGACGCATACACCAAGCAATAGGAACGCGCTGTCATCTAACGAAATACTAGTAACTAAATTTCGCATTGTCGTCTAGATGTCGGCTTCAACCAAAAGCCATATTTAATTCAATGCACACAAACGTAACGTCCTCCCATAAAACGTTGTCCCATAAAAGTGTTGCGCCAAATGCTCAGTTGAACTCCCAACCAAACGCGCCATTAGATGTTTTACATCAAAAACTACGCGACGGGAAAAACTAGGAGCAGTAAAATAGTAACACAAAGTTGATTATGAAATTCGATTTTCTTGAGTAAAAATTCGGAAAGCTCTTTTTTATATATGGGTAGAGCTGCAACAAACCGTATGTATTCGTTACTGAGTAACGGGTACATCGTCTAACTCGAAGTAACGAATCGTTACTTACAAATTCATTTCGTTACTCGCATTTGTCGTATCCAATAATCCATGTCAGTTCGACTCGTTTGATGCGGTTATACGTTATACGAATGAAGTCATATCGTATCACGTATGAGACGCGCCTCGATGCGATGGTACATGCTTGATGCTGTTAGTACACGATTGTATGTCGTATGAAAAGTAACGAGTAACGTAACGATACGAAAGTAACGGGTACTGGTTCTTTAAGTAACGAATACATACGGGTACACAATTTCTCGTTACTTTTACAGCTGTATTTATATAAGTTCAATAAAATTTTCTAAAATATCTGTTCGTAATTCATGAATCATATGTCATTTTTTGAAGTGAAACTTCTTATGTGGCATCTCAATGAGAGGTAAATTAAAGGATATTAGTAAAAAACTAGTGAAAGAAAACTGAAGTGCGAATAATATATACAGCATGAATCCGTCAGTCTGTATGAAGTACGTAATGTAAGAGAAACTAAGATCTAAATCTGGTTTATTTATGTAGGTACGTCAAATTATAAAATAAAGTACACTAAATATTTGATAAAAACACGACTACATTTTTGCAAAATTATAACTAAAATAATTTTTATACTGGGAAGCTATTTTAATAGTCGGAGTGCCCGTCGGCAAAAATTTTATTGATACATACTCACCCCAAACTTTGTATATGGCTTCATTAGGCCTAGTCTATGACTTTTCTTGATTTTGGGGCGTTTTCCCTATAAAGTTTCCTAAACACGTCGTTTTGACGACATGTAATACATACTGTTTGGTTTTTTAATTGGATAGCTTAAAAACTTCAACCAAAACGCTAAAATAATGTTCTCTGACAAATAACATGAGCCATTTAAAATGTCTGACACCTCGAATATGTCGAAAAAACGACTAGGTATATGAAAATTTATGAATAACCAGCTGATTTTCTCAGTGTCTTATATTTGAACACTGCAAAATCAAATTTTCATATTGTCTGACGGGGATAGTTTTCCTATTTTCCAGTCTGGTTATTGATATTTTTTTTTAGAGTCATGAAATCGACAACTTTGACGCGTCAGACTGGAAAACAGGAAAACTATCCCCGTCAGACAATATGAAAATTTGATTTTGCAGTGTTCAAATATAAGATACTGAGAAAATCAGCTGGTTATTCATAAATTTTCTTATACCTAGTCGTTTTTTCGACATATTCGAGGTGTCAGACATTTTAAATGGCTCATGTTATTTGTCAGAGAACATTATTTTAGCGTTTTGGTTGAAGTTTTTATGCTATCCAATTAAAAAACCAAACAGTATGTATAAATTTTTACATGTCGTCAAACGTAATTAAATCATTTTTATTTGCTGCCCCTAAAATCTGCCGCCCTAGGCTCCAGCCTACTCTGCCTGCTGGTAAATCCGCCACTGGATACCGAGACAATATCCCGCCTAAAATTTATCATCAATAAAAACATAAAAAATAGAAGTGTAATCAGTGCAGTTTAAA
Source organism: Xanthostigma xanthostigma (assembly GCA_963575645.1). Classification (NCBI taxonomy): domain Eukaryota; kingdom Metazoa; phylum Arthropoda; class Insecta; order Raphidioptera; family Raphidiidae; genus Xanthostigma; species Xanthostigma xanthostigma. The sequence goes on from OY754473.1 coordinate 91,407, forward strand.
ATGAACTTGCATTATTTCAATAGCTGGGTCTCTGTCATGAACGCTAATTAATTTTTCAATGACATTTTCTTGCTCTCATTAAACTCTGATCATTATCATTGTATTTAATTATTTGCATTTAAACAATTACATTTTATATTCCATAGTAAATATTGTTAAATTAATCAAGGTAATTCACAGATACAATTATTCTTACTTTACCTTGAACTGACATTACTTAACTGATGAGTCCGTAATACTTTGGAATCAGTGGATGTGTTTACGAAGATAATGAAAAAAATCTGAAATAAAGTTTTTTTAATAGATTTTTTTATGGCAAAATTTTCTGTAAAAATTCCAAAATCATTAGGAGATTTATATAAAGTTAAAAATTAAAAAAAAAACTTTTACATGTAGTCTTATGGAAAATATGTCAACCTAGCATGCAAACTGTTTATTTTAATTTTTTGCAAATAACCAAATAATGTCAGCAGTTCCGAAAACTAATTATGTGAAGCATCGATGTCTTACGCATATTTTAATATTTTTTCCAAATTAATTAGGAGACTTTTAATCAATAAAAAAATTATTAAACCTTAGCACTTTTAGATTATGGACTTTTATTCTTGACAATTTTACCAAATTTAACTGAATTTTCAACTTTTTAATGATTTAATTTTAATTTTTATTACCTACTTCTAATTTCTTTTTTTAATTATTCACTGCAAAAAATATGTAAAATACAGTTATTTACATAAATTTATTTTTTTTAACCTAACCTTGTACAAAAAATTCAAAAGTTAATCCATTAAGTAAAATACTGAAATAATTAATTAATATTAAAAAAAATACTTATTTATGCCTTTACGATGACAATAATTTATTGGTATCATCGACTTAACACCTTTTGTAAAATTTTATTATGGAAAAGTTCCCATTTAGAATTCGACTTACTTTTGATTGGGACTGTACGCATCAAACTCCTTAATAAAGGCAAGAATTGCAAGGTACGACATTTTCTCAATAAAGTTGCACATTTATCTAGCGAGAGTATCCTCTATTGACACTTTGCGCGTCAAAGCTTCGCGTTTATTTAGCTTAATGTGGTACGAACTGAATTAAAAATGAAGATTTTCGAAAAAAGAAGATTCTCTTTTTAAAAGTCTATCTTTTTTGATTGATTCGAGTTCATATTTAATCATAAAATTGTAACTAAAATTATCGAACGGGGGTTGTTGGTAGGTTTGTAGTGTTTGTACGTACGTACGAGCTCTACAGGTCGCAGCTCTTGACGAATCAACTTGATTTATATTTCTTATTTCCTTTGTTTTCTATCGGAATACAATCCTGAATCGATTATGATCAAAATTACACAGTATAGTAGATACGTATAATCAGACACACTACACAAAATTTGAAAGGCCCACGTGACACGTGAAATCGTTCCAATCAAGACGACCGGTAGATCGCCGAGTACGTGAGACAGACGATCTACTCAAAAAGCTTATACAAAACATTTGGCATTTCATTTTTACACCAAAAGATGGCGTCACTGCGTGCTCATTTATTATTATGTTCTCTGTCGAAGCGTCATACGCACTCCACACGCATACGCAGTGTGTACTATTTGTATGCGTAGCATTTTCTTTAGCCACGGTAACAAATTCCATAGAAGGGTTTTCTAATCCTGAAATAAAAAAATCGTCAACAAATGCTAGAACCTAAAAAGTTTCACTTCTAGCGCGCGAGAGTCACGCATAATATTTTTTATTTAAAGTTTGTAGATAAAATAATATATATAATTAAATATACATTTATTAATATAACTCATTAGAGAAATAATACAATATTTTAAAAGTTAATAATATTACATTATAATATAATAATAATAATCTTTATTCATAGAGATGTCATAGCGACAACGAATGCATCAGTTTACAATATTAATGAAAATCATACGGGCACTTTTCAATTAAGTACTCTGTTACTTTGTTTAAAAATATTTTATAACTATTTACAGTCGTAATCTCGGATGGCAGACTTTCATAAAATTTTACAGCAGAGTATCGGGGTCCTCTGGTGTATAGAGTAAAAACATCAAGTCCGTTTCGCATATTTTGTAACAGATGGTTTAAAACCGTCGAGTTCCGAAGTCAAAACTATTTGCTTTTTAGTATCAACGCCTGAGAAACTGTCCTATTTTCTGTACGAAAAATGCGCTATAATTAACATGACTACGAGTTTCAAGGTCATAGATAGATAGATGGATTTTTTTTAACTTTAAGGCCTAGCACACATGAAGAGCGTTCAACGTGCGTTGGGCCAACGCGCGTTGAACGCCTCTCATATAAACTAGGCCTTAATATCGCTCGTTTAGCTGTGATCAGCTATTCACAGTGTAGATAATAATAATAGATATCTAGTAATTACGTAACTATCTAAAAATTTATGTCAATAGGGTATACCTACTGTTGGTACAATTTAACATGCGATTTTTGATGACAAGGAGAGAGGAAAGAAAAATTGTATGATCGAGCGAGCCCGCCGAAGGCGGGCTAAGCTCGTTCGTAATTATATCGATTGTTTCGCTCGAAGAGATCACACTGTAGTACATGTCTTTGTACACAGATTCAGAAAAAGTAAGAAAGAGACAGCCCAGCGCCATCTCCCGTCAGATTATGTCATAAAGTTCAAAGAGAATACGAATTGAAGAGATCACAGGTGGGAGATCACAAGGCTTGGGTTGGGGGTGATCTCTTCGAGCGAAATAATCGATATATGTATAATTGGAAAGTGTCATTATTTTATGGTGAACAAAAATAGGCCGACAATGTTCTCTGTTTCCATTCCTGCCAATACCCGAACCGCATCTTTTTGTAATATTGTATCTATAAGTACTAATATATAAAGCTGAAGAGTTTGTTTGTTTGGTTGAACGCGCTAATCTCTAGAACTATTGGTCCGATTTGAAAAAAAAAAAATGTTGGATAGCCCATTTATCGAGGAAGGCTATAGGCTATATAAAATCACGCTACGACACAACATTTATCTCGGTAAACTAAGATGAACGTGCGTACTCACGCCCCCCCATTCGTTCTTTGCACCCAGGTGAAATTAGCCGGGACCGCTAGTAAAATATATAATATCAAAGGTACCAGTAAGGAGTGTTACTTCTGGGTGTTCATTTCTGCGGTTCGGCGACGCAATGATATCACTTTAACAGTTTGTCGAAACTTGAAAGACATCAGACTATACAATATCGGATTGATAACTGCTGGCAGACAAGAAAGAACGGTGATGGCTAAGTTTAGATATTCTCTGATTACTGGTTTATGGAGTCCAAATTTATCAACGATTAAAAATGCGTAAGTTGGAATCCAACAAATGAAAAACGTTAAAACAATTGCACCTGAAAAAAGAAATAAAACTATTTAAACATATGGAAAACATATATCTTTCTGTGGAATTTTATCTTCATAACAACATTTTTCTAAGCATTTTGATCAAAATTTAGCTGGAAAAACGATGTTTATTTATGTAGATTATTTATGTGTTTTTCTGTGAATTCAATCTAATAGTGGAGAGCCAGCAGTGTTTTAACTTGCGAAATTTCATCAAGCGTATAATTTCGTAGGAAGACTCTACAATCTACAAGACCTATTTATACTAATATATAAAGCTGAAGAGTTTGTTTGTTTGAACGCGCTAATTTCAGAAACTACTGATTCGAATTGAAAAAAAATTTTTTTATTGTATAGCCCATTTATCGAGGAAGGCTATAGGCTATATAGTATCACGCTACGACCAATTGGAGCGAAACATCAATGAAAAATGTTGCAAGATGTATCTCAAAATTAGTCCGTTCGACATATATTATCAGGTGAAACGCCTTAACTAAATATTGCAGTATTAGCGCATGATGATCACAAGCCCGGATAGCTCAGTCGGTAGAGCGTAAGACTCTTAATACCAGGGTCTTGGGTTCAAGGCCGACGTCGGCGAATATGTTTTTATTTTTTTTTTTATTTTCTACATTGCTTTCTTCTAAGGCTTACAATTTAATTTTTAAAATTTTATTACGACTAATTAAAATTAAATAAATCTAATTAATAGCTCATTTGAAAACTGTTAAAACTATAGGTAGGTACCTATATAAAATAATTTTCCTACAGTGTTTTCAATTAAATATTTATTATATTAAAAGAAATTTATTACTTAAAAAAAGTATAAATACTGCTTTTTAACGACAAAAACTTGTGAACAGTAACTCCAATCATTATGAAGTTTGGACACAACATTCATCTCGGTAAACTAAGATGAATGTGCGTACTCATGTCCCTTCCTTCCCCATTCGTTCTTTTGTACCCGGGTGAAACCGGGCGGAATCGCTAGTTGGAAATAAAATGGAAAGTCTGGAAGACTGGAGTCGGTTAGTATAGCCACACCATTAGCTGGCCTTTTAAATGTAGCATTTTGGGAATGTATTTATGAAATAAAATATAGTGCCTGACCTGTTGGTGGGTTTTAAATAAGTGATAGACGACTACAGAATTCCAACGAGTACGATTAAGGATAGCGTTATGCAAACACGAGAGTGTGAGAGAGTGCGCTTATTGACATATTTTATTATAATATTTTTAACTTCCCGCTATAAAAATTAAAAAAAAAAATTTTTTTTTCAAAAGTCGGGGAGTTATTGGTTTCACCCCGATTTTCGAAAATCGAGTTTTCGCCAGATCTCGACGTTTTGAGGTCCTAGGAAGCTATTAAAACTATTTTGGCGATGATGTCCGTAGGGCTGTATGTATGTGTGTGCGTGTGTGTGTGTATGTATGTATGTAAACCTTTTATATCTTTTGAACGGAGTGTTCGACTGAAACGCGGTTTGCGGCGTCTGACGTGATCTTGGTGAACTTAAGACTTCCTGAAAAAATTTTTTGAGAAATCTTAAAAAAACAAGTTTCAAAAATTAAAAAAAAATTTTTTTTGTAAAATATTTTCTAAACTACTAAACCGATTAATTCCAAAATCTAATCAGCTCTTCTCCTTAACAAACTGCGTCGATTTCCGCAAACCGCATCAAAATCGGTTCATTTGTTCACGAGATACCGTGAACGAAAAAATCGTAAGAAAGTGTTTTTTTAAAATGACTTAAAATTGTTATCAGATTAATTTTTTTGTAATAAATTACTTTCTTAGGCTAAAAAAACTGCGTCGATCACCGCAAACTAGATCAAAATTGGTTCATTTGTTCATGAGATAACGTGAACGAAAAATTAGGAAAAAGTAATTTTTTAAAATTACTCGTAAAATTCTTTTCAAATCGATTTTTTTGTAATAATTTAGTTTCTTAGGTTAAAAAAAACTGCGTCGATCTCCGCAAACCGCATCAAAATCGGCTCATTTGTTCACGAGATATCGTGAACGAAAAATTTGTAAAAAGTGTTTTTTTTTAAATTACTCGTAAAATTCCTATGAGATCGATTTTTCTGTAATAAATAACTTTTTTAGGTTAAAAAATTGCGTCGACTGCCGCAAATCGCATCAAAATCGGTTCATTTGTTCATGAGATATGGTGAACGAAAATTTCGTAACAAAGTGTTTGTTTTTTTTTGAGCTCGAAGAGCTAAAAAATAGACTTCTTGCTATATTTTATATATTTTTGAGCGTTTTGAACTCGAAAATAGCGGGAAGTTACAGAGTTGGCCTGCAGGGTCAAACTTTTTTTTCAACTTTTTTATAACTGAAAAGTAGTAACAATTCATTACAACCATCAATTATTAATTTCGACTTTCAGTAGGCAACAACAGTAGGCAAGGGTTGTCAACGTACATCAATGTATATTATCATAGAGATATAAGTAACTGGTGTACGCTAGCGGGTATGCTTGCCATAAGTGAAAGTGTCTGCTGTTCAGAGAGAGAGAGAGAGAACGCTGCAAACGTTCCGTATCATTATATATGTTTACTCAAATCAGCATTGTTTTGTATCATTAGTTACCATAGAGATAAGGAACTTTTCTCTGTCTGAATTGCAGACACTTTCACGGTCCACTCGCGTACTCTAGTATAATATCTACTCAATAAGTGCGCTCTCTCGCACTCGCGTGTTTATCTAACGTACATTGAGATTTTCTTTAAAGACTAAGCATTGCTGTACAGCCTTCCTACGAAATTAAATGCTTGATTTAATTCCGTTAATAAAAGAGTTTCTGGGTTATAGCTATAATGTTCTACATAATAAAAAAGTTTAACAATGACATTAGAGTTTAGACTTTAGACTGTTCCTACAAATAGGGTGCTTAAAGATAATGGCAACATACTTTGGGAAATGATTCTTTAGTAGATTTCAAAAAACAAAGTTCCTATGGATTATGGTCCGAAAACGATTTGGTACGAAACTGCAGCCCTCTGAAAATTTGTATTTTTTGTGTGTTTCTTCTGCAATGATGTAGGCGATATTTGTATTGTCTTTTTGTTTTTATTTCTATTACATTTTATGTGACAATTTTTTAAAAGAATTTTTTACTGAGCAAAGAGTAAATTTGCAATTTGTTCGAGAGTAAATCATCGGATCCTAAAAAAATGATAAACATTTTTTTAAGCAAAATGTGAATAAATTGCCATTTAAATAAAAAACACGAAGTCAATATAAAGTAATTTCTTTCAGTTATTTCACTGCACACATGAATATTTTCAATTTTCAGAGAGGCTTTGTAACAAAACGTTTTCGGCCCCCGCTCGCTCTTTATAACTCTACAAGGAATGGTCCTAATTTAGGTGAAAATTCGCATTTCAAAATTTTACAATATTTTTTCGTTTTAAGGGTCCCGTATACAAAAAACATACTTTTGGAAAAAGTCTGCGCGTCTGTCCGTCAGTTTGTTGGTCTGAGCACGATACAGGCCTAAAGGGTGAGTGGATTGAAATCAAATTTTGACAGGATGTTTGATACGCAAATGTGAAGAGCCCTATTGTTTTTGCGAAAAACCGGCGTATATGCATAAGAGATATAAGTAATAACGTTGCATTTTATGTAATAATGGTATACTTTCCACGACGGTTTATTTTTTTATTCATTTTTACAAAAAAAAAAAAAACAAGTGTGCTTTAGACCACACGACTGAAGTAAAACTTCTTCCTGCCATAATTTGTTATTATTCACCCGAAAATTCACAAAATACGAACTTTAAAATGATTATACAATTTTATTCACTTTAAACGTAGAATATTTAATGTATTGAACAAAATATTAATTTATAAAATTGTTCAAGAACGAAATGAACAGTCAAATGTAAGAAGAAAGAAATATAAACATAAATATAATGAAAACAAAAGTAATACATTGCAATTACTTAGCTCTCGTTGAATTTTAAGCGTAAATCTTTCTGAAATATTATTTAAGACTTTTTCTGTCACCCGATAGCGCCACTGGCAAGTAAAGTAAGTGTCATTCTATTGTTAGTACCGCTTATATTTTCTGCCACCTGATGACGCCATTAGCCAGTGAAGTATTGGTTTCGGCCACCTGATGACGCCACTAGCCAGTGAAGTATTTGTCTTTCTATCTTTACTAACTTATACCTCCCTCTCAACTTCCGTTCGCCTCGCCCGATCACACTTCCGTAAATCTCTCATCAGGCATTCACCAGCTTACTCCCCAAGTCAAGCTGCGTAAAGAAGTTTTACTTCAAAAAGTTTTAAAAATGTTTTTTTAAACATTGTAGTTTCGGATTTTTTTTAAAAATGAAAGAAAAAACAGCTGTTCTTCTCTCGTTCTATAGTTCTGTCAAAAAGAAATTATGTAGCGTACAAGCATGTTAATTTTTACATGACATGATAATATACTATGTATTGTAACCATTCAAACGAATCCTATATATCATGATATTTAATACTAGCTGTTACTCGTGTCCCCGCACGCGTTAACAGAAATTTATTTTCTTTATTATAATGTCTTCTGTCAGCCGATACACTGAGATTTGTTCTTAAAATCAACTATAGAATCACCTCCCTAGGTTTGTCGGTATTATTTTTGAACACCCTGGTGTAAACTGAGGTCATTGCCAAGCCGAGATGCGGACGTATTGTCAATAATTTTTAAAATAATGGACCACTTACCAAGCAGCTTGAACGTGCGCTCTGTTGATATGTCTTTCGAAACTTTTGAATCTTTTCTGGCCATTTTTTTGGTCTTTCGAATATTGCAAATCATTAGAGTGCATAACGTCGTGATAAGCGTAAACGGAATTATATAAAATGTCAGATAATACATAGTTAAAATAAATATATATGCAATGCTTGACCCCTATAAAGAAAATAAAATAAAAGACAATGAGTCGCTGATAGCCTCAAGAAATGTGTGAATATTCAGATTCGAATACGACAGCCACATAGACGAAGAAACTCACCATCAGATTTCCGAAGTTATTTATTCGAATTGAAAAAAATGCAAAAATAAATCGTAAAAACATAATAGCGAAATAGAAAAAAGTTCATACGTCTGTCGATTTCCCAAAGTCAAAAAAAATTTTGAAAAAAATTTTTATTTTCAAAATTCTTGAATATTTTAAGCTGGAATAAAGATAGAGATAAATAAAAAATACTGCCTTGTAGGGGACATTTTTTTCTATAAAAAAGATATCTTGTACCTTTTTCGTCAGAGCTATAGTTTACCTGGAAAAAATTCGGAAAGTTAGTAAGCCATCTTGCGTCGGCAAACAAGCAAATAAATCACTTTGCAGAAGCAAGAACTAATTTACTAACAATAATTTATAACAATATTTGTCTAGAAATGCATATTCTAAATATTCCAAATAAAAAATTAAAAAAAAAAAACAAAATTTTCAAAAAAAAAATTTCAAAATTTGCAAAAAAATTTTTGGAAAATAACATTTTTTTGTTTTTGGCGTCGGAACCAATTTTTTTAGGTTTTTTGGACAATTCTAAAGAAGAAAGGTCTCTAATGATTTTCCTATAAAATGCACCATTTTTGAGATATTAATTCTAATTAGCTTTTTATAAAATCTTTCAAAATTATTAATGATTATCAAAATAATGAAAAAATAATAATTAATTCAAGTAAATAAAATTGTCGACCAATTTTTCTCAGACCATACGATATATTGACAAAAAATAATAAAAATACAAATATCGTATGGTCTGAGAAAAATTGGTCGACAATTTTATTTACTTGAAGAGTTCTATTCAGACGTTAATCAAAGATTTGAATTTTTTATTAAGTTGTCATGGAAAAATTGGTCAATAATTTTATTTATTGATCAAAGATTTGTTTACCTGTTTTAATAGGTCATATGCATGTATTTTTTTTATATTTTTAATAAATTATTTAGTCAACCATAATACGAAAAAAAATTGATAATCATTTAAAAATGTAATATTATCATAAGAAAAAAAAAAAATTAAATTTCACATTCAAAAATAGACAGTTTAAACAATCGGCCATGTTGGCGGGCTTATGTGACGTCACGATATATGATGCATGTCAACTTTGATGTCAAATTTTCAATGTTCTAAATGAAGTTTATTTGTTGTTTTCTCTAAATACTGACGTAATCTTATTGTGAGACGACTCAGTCGCCATGGAAACTGTTATTGATATATACTCTGACGTCACGCTGCGTTTTGAAAATTCGAAAATAGCGCGTATTTTCTACGTTTCTATTTTATTATTTGTATTTTTTTCAGTGAGTAGATTAATAAAATAACCATTACGATATGATCAGGAACTAAAATATATTTCAAAATAAAAATTTAAACCAATTTGGAGTCTCATGCATATGACCTATTTCCATTGTATTTTTTACCTAGATACTTTCTTACCTAGCCACATAATATCACATTCTATTCCTTGAGTATTTATCTTCGTAATGTAATAGTATGAAATTTTATATTCAACGATATAAAAAGATACAGACGAAAAACCAAAAAAATGTCTGTTTTCTCTTTATGGATGAAAAATCGTTAATATTAAAAAATTTTGAAAACTTAACAAATTTATACTTAGTGATTCTTAATACACTTAATTATACCTACGATTTAAAAAAAAATATACATTGAAATCCGTTAAGTTTTCATCGTGTTACAGAGGTTTAAAAATATTTTTTCCAGTGAATTCAAGATTCCGAAAAAATTGAAAATAGTAACAAGGGCCGTATTTAATAACGAGATAAGATTTATGGTCAGGAATTTTTATTTATGAAAAAGAACATCTAAAGAATAGTTTACCAGGTTCAAAAAAAAATTACGACTTTTCTTTATGTTCAAAAAAAATTATTATTGCAACGCTCGATTTTCGATTCAAATATATATCTATACTTGCATTTTTATACATGATAATTTATTCAAAAAAAAAATAATAATAACTACACCATTGAAAAGTTCAGATTTTCTACTTGAAGATAGGCTATTTGAATTTTTATTTTATTACCCTATAAGTATGTAAAATATTATAATTCAATACGACGGACACGAAAAAGTAGGTTCTTGCATGGCTAGCCGAGCATCCTGCGCGTAAAATAGATACATAGTTTATCGAATTTTTTGCAGGTAAACAATAAGTCGGACGAAAAAAGTATAAGATATCTTTTTTATAGAAAAAAACGTCTTCTATAACGTGGTATTTTTTATTTCTTCCTATCTTTTTTACATTTCAAAATATCAAAGAATTTTGAAAATCAAAATGATTTTCAATTTTTTTTTTACTTTGGGAAATCGATAGACGAATGAACTTTTTTTTATTTCAATCAGTCAATCAATTGTTTGCGAATTTCTGGAGCTTTTTATCTCCACCGACTGGACTATACTGTTATTCGGGTTCGGACGTTGATATGAAACAAGCAGAACCAGTATTGTTCGTTCAAAAATAGACAGAACTAGTCTTGTCCAACTGGAAACACGCAAAACTAGTATTGCTCATTTTATAACACTCAATACCCGTTTAAATGTACGATTTCGGGTTTGGGCAATATTCGTTGGTCAAAACTAGTTTTGCGCATTTATTTCGGTCATTGACCGAATTCGGGTATAGACTTTAACATATACACACAATTACTTAGTTGGACGCTAAATTTTAACTTTCTAGGTCATCTGGAAGTGGGTTAGGTTTTTGATTTATATGAGTCAGTCAGTCAGTGATAAACATGCCGATTTTTAGACGTTAATATCTCAATAACCTTTTGAGCTGTATTAATGAAATTTTGGGTTCTGGTTAATCTAAGGGATCGTAATAAATATAGCGAATTTCAAGTGTGTAATTGTATGTTAAGTAGATTTTGAGTTATTAAAGAGTCAAAAGTGGCTCCAAATGGTTCGTGTAATATAAGACACGGCTGCATTTCCTTTTTCTTTATTGAACTTGGCTTGACACACGTTGCCACGTGTCTAGATACTTAGGAAATCTGACGGAAGACTCTTCATCGACGTTAACTGTCAACTGTTACGTACGTATTCCCCTTTGTACAAATAAAAAGACAGATTCGTACAAATTGCCAATATCCAAATGGTATAAATAAGAAGGACGACTCTTCTTTTCTGAGACGACAATTGCATTGCTTGAAACGGATGACAGATGGCCAGATATCGTTCAATCGTGAACAGCGTGACTATCAGTGAAGACGAGTCCATTCCTAAATCTTCTGCGTACCATAGGTAAGTTAATTTGTGACAAGGAACACACAAATCTGGATACTGACGAGAACACCAAAGCACCGACAGAAGGACCAGGGGATAGCATGCAACGTATAATAAATCAGAAACGGCTAAACTGAACAGATAAAAGTTGGTGGTGGTGTGCATTGATTTGTTCGCAATTATAAAAATGATTACGAAAATGTTCTCAACAACTCCGCAGACGAATATCAAAAGTAATATTATTGTCATTGGAATCACCAGCCATAACATATCGTTGAAAATGTATTGATAATATTCGCACTGGTTGAGAATTATTGTTTCGTTATCTTCTGAATATTTGGAGGTGGTGTTGAATCCACAATCAACGAGACTGTCGGAGGAGTTGCAGTCTGCTTCCATTGCTGTATTATTCTGTATATCTGAAAACACAAATATATCTTCAAATCTTTGATTAACGTCTGATTAGAAATCTTCAATAATAGTATATAGTGCGATTAGTGAGGGAAGGAGAAGATTCCATGAGCGTGAAATTTGCCACGTGAGTGGAATATTCGCCTTCGATCAATAGTCGCACATAATACTTTATTCAACTAGCACAAGTAATTATATGTAATCGGGGCCCTGATAAAAGGGGGAGAAATAATAAATCACTTCATTGATTGACGTGCCCACCGCTCTCGATGCACACAAGATGGCCCTGACTTTCGCTGAATTGCGATGCTGTTTTCATATATACAATTCGCTACCGCGTTCCTGTTGGTCCAGAAACTGTGCAGTAATATATTACCGTACAGTTTCGGCTCATTATTCGCACTCTACGCGTCAACATGAAGTAATTTATTATTTATCCCGAATTTAGCAGGGCCCCGAAATTATATATTACTCACGCGTGTTGAATAAATAAAATTGATGACCAATTTTTCAGATAAATATATTAACAAAAAATAATAATTAATACATTGACGTTTCGGTCCGAATTTGGATATATTTGTCTGAAAAATTGGTCGATAATTTTATTTATTGAACAAATCAAGTCAAGTAAGCTAAAGAAATTAAACAACCTCGAAATGAATCGAAATAAGGTGAATATTTGTATAAACCTTTATTTTGACATTCTAAATGTTGTCTCATAAGGTCACGTGTAAGCTTCTTTAAATATTAAAGGTCGCAAAAATTAGTTTTTGCAAATATTTCGCTTTCTTAAACGTATAAAATATATTGTTTAAGACAAAATTTGAAGAGAATTTTATACTCTTCAACTTTTATAACAAATATAAATACGATTGAAGGCAAAGAAAGCGAGATATTTGCAAAAAAGTTATTTTCCCAGCAGGTATATTTTTAATTTCCATTTAAATTTATTTTTATTTGATTCATCTTTTAGATGATTTGGCATTTTATTGTGTACGCTAATCATGGCATTTCTGACACCCCTATATGTGACTGTTAGCGCCGAGAAATGGGTTTTCAAATTATTTTTGTCACGAGTGATGTAATTATGAGTTCTATGGTTCCTTTTGAATAAATAAGGATTATCTTTCATTTTGCTGCATTCATAGATGTATAGATCATAGACAGTAAGAATAGACAGTTTAGTAAATAATCCACGACAGCTAGCGCAAGGTGTCACATTTGCCATGATTCTGATACACTTTTTTGCAGCTTAAAAATCTTAATGGTATGAATGGAACTGCCCCAAAAAATAATACCATACTGCACGATGGAATAAAAATATGCATAATATACTGTTGCGTGCCCTTGATGGGACGACTATGGAATTCGGTAGAAACTACTAGAAACAACAACAATGGAAACAGGTCAAAACATCCGACCTGCAGACAATCGCTTGGAGAGATGCCAACACATGTAAAGGAAAGGATCTCGATGCGTGGAGAACATTCTAGAGCATGGACCGAAAACTATAAAAGGCGAACAGAGTGAGCAAGTCGGGCAGTCAGTTAGTTATTCGAGTTGTTCGCGAGTTGTGTTGATACAGTGCTCTGGCATCACGACATAAATTTTACTGTGGAAATAAATTAACTCTAGTGAGTGCAATTATACATCCGGTTTGAATTATAGTTAATAGACAAGTGTGCTGATAAACTTTGTGTTGTGGTCCTGTGTGTTGTAAATATTTCTTTGTACATAATTTAGTGAATCTTTATTCTCTGTTACTTAGTCTTTTATTTTATAATTTAGAACTATTAGTTTTGTTTTTGTTAATAAGTTAAAGAAGTACGCTTTCGTTGGTGTGTTTTACTATTTTGTTAAACATTATTATTGCAAATAAACAATTTCCGCCACGGACAACAACGGTTTTGTTACAATACGTTTGTTAACATATTTTGGTAGTTGACATATTTTTGACGTGATAACGTCTTATAAATTGATGAAACACCAGCTGCACGCACGAAAAAGTGTAACGTTCCGCCTGTTACGTTCCGCCTGTAACGTTCCGCCTGACCCTAAATATGATATTCGAGCGGAATACGTTATCACGTAAAACTATCGTCCGTAAACCGACTTTACAGACAACAATTTTTATTTTAAAAACAGCGCTTTATTCAATTTAGGTGGTATAGAATCTATATGGGATTTCCAATCCACATTTTTATCTATAGTAAGGCCAAGAAATCTGACAGTATAACCCAACCTTATATCTGTTCCCAGCAAGTTTAAAGGGTTTGCTAATTCATAATAGTTCCCAAATTTTATAAGGTTGGTTTTATCTTTATTTATTTTAATACTATTTTTTGTGAACCATTCTTCGAGTGCGTATGTAGTTCTTTTCATTGTGGTGGTTAAAGATTCTCGATCTTCTGCCTCGAAAATTACTGCAGTATCATCCACAAATAGAAAAACATTTTCTATCACAATGGCTGGCAGATCATTGATAAAAAGTAAAAATAGTGTTGGTGCCAATATGCTACCTTGGGGAACGCCCCTAATACTTTTTTGCCATTTGAAAAAAACTCTTTATTGATGTTGTTTTCAGATATGTTTACTTTGACAGATTGTATTCTGTTTGTCATATATATGCATTTAAAAGATCGAGAGCTTTGCCCCTAATTTCATATTTTTGAAGCTTGTACATTAGTAGTGCTGGGCAACACTGTCAAATGCCTTGGCCAGATCCAACGCCAGTAATAATGCTGGCTTTTTACTTTCCCATGTGTCATAGATTAAGTCGAGAACTTTAAAAAACTGATAAGTTTGTGGAACTACCTTTTAGGATGAGCCATGTTGAGCTTTGTCAATTAATTTGTACTTTCTTGCTACACAGTTGGTTTTGTGATGTGCCGGATCGTTAAAAATGTATATCCGCGGATACGGATCTGAATACGGATTTTTGGTTTCAATATCCGCGGATACGGATACGGATACAGATCTTTACTTTCTTAGAGTATGCAGCGGTAAATATTGCACATCGACCTTTGGAAAGAGAGTATCTGTTATGGGAAAAAGTTATTGACCTCTTTTAGAGTTAACTCTCATAACAGATTGTCTCTTTCCAAAGATCGATGTGCAATATCTCATTATAAAGATAGTTTTTTAGTACCTTTGAGTTTTGTACTATTGGTATGGTACTCACTACGATAAATGTTTGCAATATAAAGGTGCCAAATACGATTTTAAAAAATAAAATATAATCTGATTGGAATTTAACAGTTTTTTATTATTACCTAATCACCTATACCTATATATAAAATTTCATCTATGAATTAAAAATTAATAAGGTAAAAGATCCGTAAAAGATCCGCCAAAAACTAACGGATACGGATACGGATCTTTTTTCTCACTTGAATATCCGCGGATACGGATACGGATATACGGCATATCACTAATACCTACGCCATACGGTATACGTACATTGCAACGTTTCGTTACACTTTCAACTTCATGAATCGATTTTACCCTCCCGTATCAAAAGAAGTCTTACTTCAAAAAGTTTGATAGCCTTCATTAGCTTATAAAATATATTACACTATTTAAATCAAGCAATGAAAGAAGAAGTTTAAATGCGTTCACCTTTTTATAGAAGATGTCAACAATTCAATTGATTTTCCCCAAAATTATGTGAAGAGCCTGATCCACTGGCACACCGTGCGTTTAAAAAGTACTTTAATAAAAGACTAAACAGGAAGTCCTGTATTACATTAAATTACTGCCACTTCTCATTTACAAGTTAATTACATCAGCGGCTGTCAACCATTCAGATTTTACGTACTTTTGTTTAAACATCTCAGTTGACAAATTCAAAACCGGAAATAATATATAATATAATAATGAGTACGCACATTCATCTTAGTATACCAAAATGAATGTTGTGTCGAAATTTCATGATGATCGGAGTTACCGTTCAAAAGTTTTTGTCGGACGGACAAATTTTAAATTACATTTTGCAACATTTTTCATTGATGCTCCGCTCCTATTCGTCGTAGCGTGATATTATATAGACCAGGAGTGGGCATTTCTAAATTCTTCGCCGCGGTTCGGAGAAAATTCTACTGCGGGCCGGATCTGGCCCGCGGGCCGCCATTTGCCAAGGCCTCATATTTAAAATTAAAAAAATAGCTGTTTTGACTCTAAAGTTTGCTTATCTGTGTATTATGCATATTTCTATCAGTTGATGAAATATGGTATTGTTAGCTGGGGTTATTGTGCAGATATCAAAAAAAATTTCTTGCTCCAAAAAAAGGCAATTCGTGTCATTTTTAATCTGGATTTTCATGCCAGTTGCAAACAAACTTTTATTGATAAATGTATTTTAACTGTACCGTCTATATATGTCTATTTTACGGCTATCCATGGACACGACACTAGAAATAATTCGAATGTGATTTTGAATAAATCCAAAATGTCTTTATTTAATAAAAGTGCTGAATATCACGCACTAAAAATGTTCAATATGTTGTCTCTTTATATAAAAAATATGGAATTAAATAAATTTAAAAAAGAAACTAAGGCAACTTTGCTCACTCAATGTGTTTATAATATTGATGATTTTAGATTTTAATTCTGTATTTTACCAACTTGTATTTTTTATTTATGTATGTTGATTGGGATTTTGTGTTTTGACGTATCCACTTATAAAGAGTAATTTGGATAATAAATACTATTCTATTCTATAGCTTATAGCCTTCCTCGATAAGCGCGTTTAACCAAACAAACTCTTCAGTTTTATATATTAGTGTAGATAAGCTACATATCATTTACTAACGGACTGACTAATTCACCACGAGATCTCAAAAATTTGAAATTTGACATAGTTACTTCTTTAATAATTAAAATAATTAATATAATTCAATTGGATCTTCTGGATTTGGATCTTCTTCAGAATAATATATTTGCTAAAAAAATATTGAAATATTAAAAATAATGAATTTATAATAAATTAAAAATGTGGATCTTTTCAATATCAAACATTTTTAGTGAAAAAGTAACCATGAAAAAAGTGGTTGGGCCGTGGAATGACTTTTCAAAAAAGTTTAACGAAACTTCTCTTGATTGTTATTTAATCAAATACAATTAATATGAGCATGTTCCAATTAAATTTTACCGTCCCAATTTTGAGAAAAGCGATATCAAAATTTTGAAATTTTAACATGGTCTTTTATGGAAAATAGACTTTTATCGAATAAATTCAAAATGCGTCAAAGCAATTTGACAAAAATTTGATATGTTATAAAAACCGAAGTCACAGACCTTATAACAAAAAACGATAAATATTGACAGTCTTGTTTTTGCATTATAATGGGAAAATACTGTTTGATAGTATTGTGTACATAAGGTTTGATAGTATTGTATATACACTATACAGGGTGTCCCATTAAGAATGGGACATAGAACAACCGCAGATTCTCCAATTCAAAATAAAACGATTAAGCGAAATATGCTTAGATAAAATGTTACTCGCTCTACCAGTGGCGTACGGCAGTAGTAAGTAATGCTTGTACCCCTTCTAAATGTTACGCCGCTGTCTAAATTTTAATTGTGACTATAATTTAAATTTTTTTGAAATTTTCTAAGTCAATAATGTACACTTGTTAGTTTGTTGTAAAGTCATTGGTTTTCGAGATATTCACAGTTATAGATAGATAGACATGTACTTTTTATTTGTATTATTATTAATAATATTCATTTTTACAATTTTGTCTTAAAAAAACTGCGAATATTTCGAAAACCAATGACTTTACAACAAACTAACAAGTGTACATTTTTGACTTAGAAAATATCAAAAAAATTAAAATTATAGTCAAAATTAAAATTTAGACAGCGGCGTAACATTTAGAAGGGGTACAAGCATTACGTACTCCTGCCGTACGCCACTGGTAGAGCGTACTGAACTAATTTTTTTATTGTTAGGTGCATTTTATGATATTTAACAAGTGTGCCGATTTGAGTAAAATTATACGGTGTATTAAAAAAATTATGGACATTAATAATTTTTCAGTTTTCAACTTCAACACCCCGTATTTCGGAAACGAGTAACATTTTATCTAAGCATATTTCGCTTAATCGTTTTATTTTGAGAATCTGCGGTTGTTCTATGTCCCATTCTTAATGGGACACCCTGTATATGTACGTAAGCTTTCTATAGTAACAGGTTCAGACAAATTTTTTGCCCAAAGTACTTTTGAACGTGACTATCTCGGAGCAACTACCTTAATTTCCTGTTCACATCCAAAATGCTTTTCTATAATTTATGTTAATCAGGGAGAAATTTGTGGTTAATCAAAGATTTTTCACCTACCATCACCTAAACATTGATTTTAGAATGTTTTCAACAATGACACATTTCCTGAATAGACGTCACGGATTCTAAAAGTTCTAGAGCCGCAGGTTAAATATTTTTGGTTTACACCCTACAAAAGTGCATTATTGAAATTAAACGTGCAACATTCCAAAATTATAATTAGTATTCTTTGTAGCTGCGTTAATCAGTTATAAAAATATACGTGTTGATTGATGAATACTGTGAAAGCACGCATTCATGATCAATACCGACTTTAGAGGGGTGAGGGCAGGGTTGGACGTTCGCCTAGGGCGCCAGACCTGCAGGGGTGGTAAAAGGCAAGATTGCTTTTAAATCGAAACCGTTGCTAAAGTCAAAAGTGTGCAACACTCATATTGTTTTGTGCTATTAACACTAGTGATGTGCCGGATATCCGTATCCGTATCCGCGGAGCTCCGAGGGAGAAACAAGATCCGTATCCGTATCCGTTAGTTTTATGGCGGATCTTTTACGGATCTTTTACCTTATTAATTTTCAATTCATAGATGAAATTTTATATATATAGGTGATTAGGTAATAATGGAAAACTGTTAAATTCCATTCAGATTATTTTTTATTTCTTAAAATCGTATTTGGCACCTTTATATTGCAAAAATTTATCGTAGTGAGTACCATACCAATAGTACATAACTCAAAGGTACTAAAAAACTATCTTTATAATGAGATATTGCACATCGATCTTTGGAAAGAGACAATCTGTTATGAGAGTTAACTCTTAAAGAAGTCAATAACTTTTTCCCAAAACAGATAGTCTCTTTCCTAAGGTCGATGTGCAATATTTACCGCCGCGTACTCTAAGAAAGTTAAGATCCGTATCCGTATCCGCGGATCTTGAAACCAAATATCCGTATTCAGATCCGTATCCGCGGATATGCATTTTTAACGATCCGGCACATCACTAATTAACACGTAAACTTGTAATGTCTTATAATTATTCACGTTCTACTCAATTTTTACAAAAGCTATTCCAAAGAGATTTTGCCATCTGAAATAAGTACGCACAAAACAACCGACAACTGCCGTTCGCGATTTACAATTAGAATTTTAGGACTTATTATGAATTCGAATCATTCCAAAAATTGTTCAATTTTATAATAAACTAGTTGCCCGATTCGACTTTTTCGTCGACTTAGGTTTCAAAATTGGTCTTCACGAAAAGCGCTTTTATTTTAACTCGGTACCTAATATATAACCTACTAGCCGCTACCCGCGGCTACGCCCGCGATTGAGATGGAAATCGACTTTTGACATGCATATCAGGGGTTGAGGTATTGCACATATTTTGACAAACAATTTTCTTATTTTTCGTAAAAAATTTTTATTTTTTTTTAATAAAAAGTATCCTATGTTACTTCTAATACCTTCAAGAGTGTATGTGCAAAGTTTCATGATGATCGGTTAAGTAGTTTTTGCGTGAAAGCGTAACAAACAAACTTACATTCGCATTTATAATATTAATATGATAATGTTGAAGGTTCATTCTAAATAGTGGTGAAAGAATTTTTAAAATAGGTGCACTAAACTTTATAGTTTCGGAAATATTTTGAAAATTAAAAAAAATCACTTATTTTTCTTCATACCTCGATCGAAAGTACGTACTTTCGTCCCTTATAGCAGGGACGAAAGTTTGACATTTACTCCCTGTTATGCCCGGTTTACATTATTCCAGTCCAGCGATCCAGTCCAGTGCTGGAT
This sequence comes from Xanthostigma xanthostigma, assembly GCA_963575645.1. Taxonomy (NCBI): domain Eukaryota; kingdom Metazoa; phylum Arthropoda; class Insecta; order Raphidioptera; family Raphidiidae; genus Xanthostigma; species Xanthostigma xanthostigma. The sequence continues at coordinate 111,528 of OY754473.1, forward strand.
TGCAACTGGAATAATGTAAACCCTCACTGGAATGCTCTGGATCCAGTAAGCATTCCAGTCCAGTAACTGGATTCGCGGTCTACTTTTGAATCCAGTGCGATCAATCCAGTGCAACTGGAATAATGTAGACGGCCAATCCAGTGCCAGTCTGTATTCATTGGGATCTTCTACCTTCAGTTGTTGCAAAAGCATTACGACCTTCCTTTTTGATCTCTTTCGCTGATCCAATTTCTCACCCACATCCGTTCTTTTTTTCTTAGTTCATTGTCAACCTCATTAATAACTTCTTGTAGCAAGAGTGATTGAGCACGTTTGAAACATTTTCGAAACTGATCTCTTTTTGAAATCATTGTCACTGTAGTGTTCACAATGAAAACGGCTTCTAAATGACTGGAATAATGTAGACAACGAATCCAGTCCAGCGATCCAGTCCAGCACTGGACTGGATCGCTGGACTGGAATAATGTAAACCGGGCATTATTTATTATATAAAATGACAGCGGTAACCCTACTTACGAGTATACGCATGAGAAATTTTTAACCTCCCGCCGTTCTCACTGGGGGTAAATGTCAATCTTTCGTCCCTGCTGACGAAAGTACGTACTTTCGAGCGGATATGAAGAAAAATCGTATACACCACACGGGCCATAAATTCGCCTCGGGCTCATGACGCGCAGGGCCGAAAATTCAACTTTCGGCCCTTGTGATGTAATATACTATTTTGTTATGTAGGTCTGTCGCAAAAAAAATAGTTAGGCAGCTTACCAGCCTGCTTTGGACGTGACAATATATTATGTAACTAGGTAACCATGCAAACAATTGGCAAATATCATAATATTTAATTAATATGAGTCCTTTTCAATGTCGCGCAAATTAACACGTCATGTTGTGACTAAACACCAATTTTATTAAGTGACGTTGGAAAGGAAAACACTATAATATTTAATACTACTCGTTACCCGCGTCAGTATACGCCTTAACAGAAATTTTATTTTCTATATTATACAGGATGAGTCAGACCACCCGGGGGGAACAAAATAAATTATGTATTACGAGCAGGCCCTGGAAAAACAATGCATATTATAAACGTCAAAATAATTACGATTTAGGCTATGTAAATCATCAATTTGGACTGTAAATTATTTGACTTGAAAGGAAAAGACAGGATAATTGATTAGTTTTAACTTTTAAGTAACATTTCAGTTTTTTCATATTGTTTTTACACATTAGATTTAATCAGTCGACAGAATATTAGAATTAAATTTTTTTCCTAAAGTTGTAGCTTGAGAAACACGGGAGGAGGCAGTACACAGAGGGTCACAAATTGTTCAGAAAACGGTCTTGGAAATAACTGGAAAACGGTTTTTTTTAGGATAAAAATGATCATTATCAATCATAGAGTCGATTCAAAATCAAATAATATTACCTACGTATCTAATAGTATGTTCTTCATAGATTTTTAAATTGAAAGTATATATTATGTGAAACTGTGTATATGCGGGGGGTAATCTCCGAAACTACTCACCCGATTTCAAAAAGTTCCTCACCAATATTTAGAATGAACCCTCAGGATGGACATAGGCTATATAGGGTGAGTCAGACCACCCGTATCAGTCGTTTTTTTCGAAAACGGTTAGTCGTAGAGAGTTGTGTCAAAAATCTGTATTATAAAAGCCCTAATGAAGAATCGAATGGTGATATTTTTTCCCCCCGGAAAGGTCGGCTTCCCTGTTAGTTTGCTCCGAAATGTTCAGAACTCCGGAATATTAAATGGCACGATAGGTCGAAAGTGGAATTGTTGAAAAGATCTTTAAAAAATAAGCAAGCTTTGTAGGGCATTTGTTTTTTTGTTACTGCCACCCCTGTTAATTAATATTCGTTTGAAATTATTAAATTAACATGTAAGAATAACAAACTTAATTTTAAAAGTTGGCATTTAAAATCTAGTTACCTAATTAAACAATGTCACAAATGTTCAAACTGTCTTCAATTTACTTCTAAACACTGCAGAGCTCTGCTAGATATGTTATGAGTACCTGGAAGTATTTTCCGACAAAAAAAAACAATTGCAATTATTGAAAACTTATTGTGACATTGTTCAATTAGGTAACTAGATTTTAAATTCCGACTTTTTTGTTATTCTGAATTGTTAATTTAATAATTTCAAACGAATATTACTTAACAGGGGTGGCAGTAACAAAAAAAAATGTCCTACAAAACTTGCTTATTTTTCAAAGATCTTTTCAACAATACCACTTTCGACCTATCGTGCCATTTAATATTCCGGAGTTCTGAACATTTCGGAGCAAACTAACAGGGAAGCCGACCTTTCCGGGGGGAAAATATATCACCATTCGATTCTTCATTAGGGCTTTTATAATACAGATTTTTGAGACAACTCTCTACGACTAGCCGTTTTCGAAAAAAACGACTGATACGGGTGGTCTGACTCACCCTGTATATTATCGCAATAATTTTGTAATTTAATCGACGGAAAAATGATGGAAATTTACAAATTCGTGCGAAGCCGGACCGGGCTACTAAGTATAGATAAAAACAGACCTCAAAACAAGTTGATGACGTCATTCGTTTTCAATCCGCCCATCCGTTTGACTTGTATCGTGTTTACAGACTAACAGACGCACTGAGTTTTTCCAAAAATATGTTTTTTGTATTCGGAGGACCTCAAAACGAAAAAATTATTTGAAAAGTGAATTTTGACCTAAATTAGTAGCATTCTACATTTACGTTTATCCTTTTGACTGCCCTAGGGGTGAAATTTTTATGAATGGTAGGTGCGTATAAAAGGAATGTATCCTAAATTTTGTGTTTAAAAGACTAATAGTGTGGAAAAACGGTTAAATTTGCAAAAACACACTTACCCTCTTTTCACACTGTTAGGGGTGGAATTTTTGAAAAAAAAACTCTTTTTAGTCGATGCCTGTATGTTATAAAAAAAATGTATATTTTTTTTGAAGAAGAATGACAAAAAATATTTGCATAATCACTTGTTATTAATGCCTTACTTGCATAGCATGTTAAACATTACTGATTAAAAACATTGTTTATAAATTTTGTTATCACTGTGGTTACTTATGAACAGTGATTAGGTCACAAATAATAGAACATGGCTAATTGAATTAAAGTTAAAATATATCAAAAATTTCAGCCAATTGGGCGACGCACGGGACCATTCCAGCTTCAAAAATGTTGGCATTTGATTATAATAAAGAAAATAAAATTTCTGACATCGCGTGAGGTGACGCGGGTAATGGCTAGTATTCAATATGATATTTGATATTCGTTGCCATGGTTGCCTACATAATATGTTTCACGTCATGTAAAAATTAATCAAAGCATGCCTAACTGGTTTATTTCTGACAGATTCATAAAATAAAAGAGCGGCTGATTTTTTTTTATTTTCAAAATATTTCCGAAACTATAAAGTTTAGAAAAAAATTTTTTACAAAACAAAACAAAAAATAAATAGAATAATAAGCCTTTATGAAAAGTATACCATTATTATACAATGTGTCTCCGGATTGAGTTCACAATAGGTGAGATTGACCAAAAATTTTCGAATTGGAATTTCATATTTTGGGATTCCGCAGTGCTTGGTCTGAAACTTATTTTTAGTTTACTTTCGATTTTTTTAAATCAAGTAGGCCTTTACAGTTGAGCAAAACCTCTTTTCGTTTCAGGTAAAGTACCTTTTCCGTTAATAGTACGCAAAAGTGTCACTAAGACGTAACGTTCCTAACGTTCGTAACGTTCCGCCTGACCCTGTGCGTGCTTTTCTCGAAAACGGCCTTAACGATTTGGATGAAATTTACTGAAAAGGGATTTTGGGGGGCAAAAAATCGTTTTAGCTAGGTCTCATCTCTCGAAAAAATCGTTTTCTTACAAATTTTATCATTATAAAAATCAATTTTTTGACGTATGAAAATACTTAAATATTGTAAGTAGGTTTTGTAATTTTATATAAACAGTGAAACAATTGTTTTATAAATATTATGACAGCTAATCTTTGAGACTTAAAATAAATACGAAAGAAAGAAAGTTAAAAAAACAATTATATTGTATGGTGAGTAATTTAAATAAATAAAATTAACCTAAATTTGAAGCGAAAGATGCAATATCATAGATTCGAATTATTATAATTATTATATAAATTTAGGTTATGTATTACGGAATACGTTATCACGTGAAACTATCGTCCGTAAACCGACTTTACAGACAACCAATTTTTTTTTAGTGGTTTGGATTTTTTCTGTTACGGTATTGTTTTATTTTACTTTACAAGAGAACTACTTTTAGTTTGTTCGTATTTATTCGTTTACTTATTTTTTGTTATTTGTGTTTTGTAAACGTCTTCATTAGTGTAAATAAATATTCTCCGCCACAAAAAGTACAGTTTTGTTACAATAATTTAAGTTCATAATTATAAAAGCGTGGGCTGTAAACTCTATGATCAGTGTTCTCGAAAACTGAAAGTGCTGAAGATATCACTTTACGTTTCCTGTAAACTATACTAAACTCTTTATCAGTGTGAATATTTTTAAATTTTTTGGCTATATAAGGGAAGCGGTTTTCAAAAAGAAATCTGCCCTTTCAATATCCGTCGCGAGCGTGGCCATCGCTCTAGGTGTTGGGCGTAAGGAAAGCGCAATAATTAAATTAAAAATGAAACACCTTATTTTCCTAATATTATTTGGTAAGATAACCGCTAATCGCATACTAATTGACGTAGGTAGTATTATAAAAAATATTTTTTATTTTTCGTTTTTTGTTAATAACAAATGCAATTTATACGGGGCAAAAAAAACGTCTTTTTCGGAATATTTTTCCGAATCAAATCATATTTTTTGAAGACTTGGAACTATTTTTCGCAGATATGTCACTTCTCGATTAGACTGTATTATTATCACGATGGACACGATATCTAAGATAAATTAAAATTAATTATATCTATATAATTTCAATTATAAGATAGGTATATCAACTTTATATCAAATGATAAGTATTAGTCATTATAATAATCATTGTTGTCTTTATATTTTTATTGTTCTTACTGACAAAGAAATAATATGTTAAAAAAATCATCTTAAAATTAATTATATTTGGTGAAAATAAAATACATAATGAATGTGTTAAATCATAATGTTATCTGGGTAAGTTATTTATTTTTTAATTCATCAATTCACAGTCATTTTGTTCACTTATCATCGAACGGGATGACTCTCTAATATATTATACAAAGCGATATCATAGCAATAAAAATATAAGTAGATTAGGTTCTGAACGATATTAATATTAAATTTTATCATTTAAACTCCATAGACAACAATTAGATCAAAAATCACTTTTCTCATGTTGCATTTTTTTAATTTTAGCAGTCTCACAGACATGTTTTTTTTGCAAAAGATCGATTTGTCTGTTAGTACCTACAATAGGTCATATGCATGAGATTCCAAATTGGTTAAAATTTTTATTTCAAAATATATTTTAGATGTGAATTTTAATACGGTATAGTGCGTACTACTATTTAATAACTTTAAAGAATAGCTTCTGTTTCAACAATGTAGCAACAGAAGCTATTCTTTAAAATATATTTTAGTTCCGGATTGGTTATTTTATTAATCTAATCACTGAACTAATACAAATAACGAAAAAACTCGGGTCGCAGTGCGAAACCCTGCCGACAATATAGGCAGTGTGGCTTTATTATGTGAACTTAACCCTTTTGTTTTTGGACAAAATACAAATTTTAACCCCATAATACATCCCTTAAAATAATATTTTTTTCTTAATTTCATTATTACTATCAAATTAAATTCACCCTTCACTAAGTAAATCTATAATATCTACAAACTAACGTTTTCCTAAAATTTTTAAGTCCAGTCCTGCCGGGGCGATTTTAATAAAATTTTGGCAGCACATTTTTATCTTTACTAATGGGTTAAATTTCAATTTTGAAACGATTCAGAGAATTTTTTCGATATTTTTGGGCCCAAAAATATTTTTCAACCCCTAAAACCTACCCTTAAAGTGGCCCGATTGGGCCCATTTTAAATAGGCTTCGTGCGGTGATGGATTCCAACATGTGGACCAAATTTCGTTCAAATCAATTAACTCCTTCGAAAGTTATTTCCCGTATATTTAATTATGCTCTAAATTACTAAAATTAAAATTTTGTCGAAACTATGAGAGTAATCGAATTTTATCAAGAGTACCTTTTTTGTAGTAAATGAGTCTCGTGATCCAGATTTCATACTCAAACTGATTTTTTTCCATTGGCGTAGAAGTTTTAGATATTTAATTATCGAAAAAATCAAGTTCTACGCCCATGGAATGATATTCATCATTATTATGATATGGGTTTTATTGCCCAATAAGGCTGTGCCAACGTACCAAATTTGAGTAAAATCTCATGAGCCGTTTCAAAGTTATAAAGCAAAAACGATTTGAAAATTGTACACTTTTAATGCGTCTGGCAGGATGATAGAACCCTCGAAACTGTCTGGCTACTAATGAAACATTATTTAATAGTTCTCCAAAAAATATATATAAAATTCAGCTTTTATAAAATAACGTAAATATAATTACAAATTATAATAGTTTAAGGGTGTCTGGCAGGGGGTTGGAACCATACTAAGTGTCTGGCAATGAGCGACGCGAGATTTAATATTGTTACGAATGAAATATAAAAAAAATGAGTTTTATACAATGACGAATTTGAGATGGAATTTTATACACCTTTGCTACCTGCTACCTGCCAAAGCCACCACTACTCAGGTTTCATGGGTGGGGATCATTCTTACCTGTATTGAAGACATCCATAGACAAACTTTCAGCTTTTATAAAAATACGAAGGTCTGGCTGCCGCGGGCTCTTGGGCTATAATTTTTTCTTATGATAATATTACATTTTTAAATGATTATCATTTTTTTTCTGTATCATGATTGACTAAAAAATTATTTTGAAATTATATGTAAACAAGTTGTAGGAGTTCAACTGATATTTCCATATAATATTATTTTTTATAATATGGCTGTCATATTTCTGTTAAATTAGAACGGAGACAAGAACCACGATTATATGAACTTAAAAAAAATCATCTGACGTCACTAGTGTACATGTCAATATTAATTAAGACTACTTGGTTTATGAAAGGCTACAAAGTGCTTTTTTAGTGCAAATAATAACTCATTAATGCCCGACTTCTTTCTAATAAACAATTATCTACAGAACAGTATCAACATTTATTTTATTTTATACATAACAACAATACTGAGAAAACAGACAGCATTGATTCTCCGAAGATGGCATAAAGTTTGCCGAAACGTCAGACAATAAAATGCAATAAAAAAACCTTCAGTATTTGCTTAGTTCATCCTTTAATCTTCCAGTATCAACATAATGCAATCACGCATTTCTAGGCTAGGGTGTTTGTCAATGATGGCGATCCAAAAATAGTATGAGCCCATCATGTGTGTAACCATAATGTGTGTGCCCACAAGTGTTGGCCGGTTTTATTTTATTTTTGCGTATTTCCAGCCGTGAGTAAAAATGGGTATTTTCTCAAAACCACTAGCTCTCAGCCTATGTATATACAATAATACATTTTCAAAATAAACTGAAAACAATGATTAATTAATTATTTTTATTTCAGGTAATGGTAATATTTTTAAGTACAGCACATTTTGTGAGTGGACCAAGTCATGAGGAAATTAATGGACTTATTGGTTCTGATAAGAAAAAATGCAATGACTACTGCTGCTGCACTTTACTTCAGGACCGGACTATTTCAGCAGAATGTAACTTAAATCCAGAAAGGCCAACATATTTCAGCTTTCTGTCAAACTGTACTGAAACCGATACTGGAGATCATGTGACAAAACTGCATTTATTTATTAACCACTCAAATATAGAAGATCTGGAGTTTAACCAATTTGAAAGACTTAAAGAATTGTATATACGAATTAACAGCACTGATGACCCATCTATATTAAAATTTAATGCAAATCTTTTTTCGCAAATGACAAATTTACGTCAATTTGTTATGCAAAATAGCAAACCTGTACAAATAGAAGGAAATTTTTTGAATGGCTTAAAAAATTTAGAAACGATTGATTGTGAAAACACGACATTACATGGATGGAATACATTTTTAAATTTATCAAATTTCAAAAAGCTTCAGTATGTAAATCTGTGGAATACTTCAGTGAACGTGTCATCTGATTTATTTAATCATTTCTTAGAAATAAAAGTCAAAGGTACGATTGTCAATTCGGAAATTAATGGACTTATTGAGTATCCTGGTAAGGAAAAGTGCAATGACTACTGCTATTGCACTTTACATCAGGACTGTACTGTTTCAGCAGAATGTAAATTAAATCCAGGAAACATGCCAAATTTCAGATTTAAGTCAAACTGTTCTGAAACTAATACTGGAGCTCATGTGACAAAATTACATCTATTTATTGACAACCCAAATGTAGAAGATCTAGACTTTAAACAATTTGAAAGACTTGAAGAATTGTATATACTAGTAAACAATGACCCATCTAAGATATTAAAATTTAATGCAAATCTTTTTTCGAAAATGACAAATTTACGTCAATTTGTAATGCAAAATAGCAAACCTGTACAAATAGAAGGAAATTTTTTGGATGGCTTAAATAATTTAGAAACGATTGATTGTGAAAACACGACATTACATAGATGGAATTCATTTTTAAATTTGTCAAATTTCAAAAAGCTTCAGTATGTAAATCTGTGGAATACTTCGGTGAACGTAACATCTTGTTTGTTTAAACGTTTCCCAGAAATAAAATTCAGAGGTACGATCGTCAATTCGGAAACAGAAGATTGTAATAACAAAGAAAGTAAAAACAATGGTGTTATTTCTCCGCTTTTGATTGTATTTATTTTAGGAATAATAACAACATTTATAATTGGTAAGTAGATCTTATGTGTAGAACAGTAAACTATACTGGATTTTTGTGGATATTTTTATTTTGATGTTCTAAGCATATCCTGATAAGGAGTCTTAAATTGGAGCGTGGGTTTTTTAAGCGGATGAAAGAGGATAAATTCAAGTTTTTACCAAATATTTCCATTAATTTTTCGAGCAAAACAGAGATAAAATGTAGTTTATAAAATTCTACACAAAAACGACCTTTAGATATTTTTTACTTCAATCGTTTTAAAGATTTCCATTTTACAACTAGTTTTCCTCCGAATTTTCTTATATGCTCGCCGCAATTTGACTAAATTTTGTATATTTATTTGAGATACTAGCTGCTCCCCGCGGCTCCGCACGCGATTGAGATGAAACGGGACAGCGACAACAGTGGAGATGTACCACTTTAAAAAATAATGTTTAATTGTTTATACACTTTGATGTTTTCGCCAGTAGGCTGGTGCCAAAACGAATTTTTTACGCTAAAAAAATTGGTTGTCTGTAAAGTCGGTTTACGGACGATAGTTTTACGTGATAACGTATTCCGTAATACATAACCTAAATTTATATAATAATTACAATAATTCGAATCTATGATATTGCATCTTTCGCTTCAAATTTAGGTTAATTTTATTTATTTAAATTACTCACCATATAATATAATTGTTTTTTTAACTTTCTTTCTTTCGTATTTATTTTAAGTCTCAAAGATTAGCTGTCATAATATTTTGAAAACAATTGTTTCATTGTATAAAATTCCAAAACCTACTTACAATATTTAAGTATTTTCATACGTCAAAAAATTGATTTTTATAATGATAAAATTTGTAAGAAAACGATTTTTTCGAGAGATGAGACCTAGCTAAAACGATTTTTTGCCCCCCAAAATCCCTTTTCAGTAAATTTCATCCAAATCGTTAGGGCCGTTTTCGAGAAAAGCACGCACAGGGTCAGGCGGAACGTTACGCGTTATGAACGTTAGGAACGTTACGTTAGGAACGTTACACTTTTTCGTGCATGCAGCCGGTGTTTCATCAATTTATAAGATTGGTGATTCATCAATTTATAAGACGTTATCACGTCAAAAAAAATAGCAGGCAAGGACCAGGTGGAAAATGTTGTTGAGGCTTCAACTTTAAGGGAAAACAATATTTAAACACGAAAACATTCAAAATGGTGAAATGGGGATGCAATTTAGGGGTTGAAGACGGTTTTCTGCGATTTACGACAAAACGTGACCTCTTAGACGTGAACATAACATGGAAAATAAATAACTTTTAAATTTGGATTGGATTAAAGATAAAATTTTGTGGTACCTAGCCCGGGAACTAAGCTGTTGAAAATCCAGATACGTCGTTGACTGTGAATAAACATAAAAAAACAGAAAAGTTCATTTTTTTAACAATACATAATACATGTAACTGGTAATAGTCATCCAAACAAATATTATAAATGCGAAAATAACTCTGCCTGTCTGTTACGCTTCCACAGCCAAACCGTTGGACCGATTGTGATGAAATTTAATATGTATGAAGATAGTTTAAACTCTGGGGAAGGATGTAAACTACTTTTTGCCAAAAAATTAAAAAAAAATGAATAAGTGCCTTTTTATAAATTTGGGTTAAAAGCAGGTGTTCCGGTACTTTTAGTGCGAAATCTTGATGCGCCCAAATTGTGTACACGTTTATATGTTTCTCATCTGGGTCGAAATATTGTTAGGGCTATTATAATTGGTGGCAAATCTAAAGGAGACAGTATTTTAATACCACGAATACCAATTATACCAACGGATTTGCCTTTTTAATTTAAAAGATTCTAATTTCCATTAAAAATTGTTTTCGGAATAACTATAAACAAAGCCCAGTGGCACACAATTAAGGGATCTGACATTCATTTAGAAAAACCATATTTTTCGTACGACTAGCTGTATGTGGCTTGCTCACGTGTATCGAATCCACAAAATCTTTATGTTTTTGAAAAAGATGCTAAAACAAAAAACATTGTTTATAGGGCCATCTTAAATTAGAGTTTTGCTTGAATTCATGAATTTTTTAATCAATCACCTATATCAAATTGTACAAACTGATTCCACGCGGACGAAGTCGCGGGTAAAAGCTAGTGTTCTACAAATAATCATTAATTATGTTTGACTTTTTCTGTGACACTCTTGAAAAAAAAAAATTGGACTGACATTAAGTTCGAGGTTATATTTGACTTGGGCTCATGTGCATAGAGATAATAAGGAACTGTTCTCTGGCTGAATTGCAGACACTTTCACGGCTCACTCGCGTACTCTAGTCCAATATCTCTATGCTCATGTGATACTTATAAAGTTAACTAAAAAGTAGCTTTTTAATTTATTTCATTTAGTTTAAGAACATGCTTTCTTTTTCAGTTGTCGGGGTAGTATTCAAAGTGTTCAAATATAACAAAAGTGACAATAGACCCGAGGGAAGGGTCAGCGATTCCGTAAATCCGCTCCTGACTGACGATTTACCTGTGATTCAATAATTGATACTAGAAATTCACATATTGTTACTGATAACACGGTCTTCCTTAGTGCGCTTTAAATAAAGAGAATAATTATTAGATGAATAAAAGTGTTATTTATTTCATAATATTGAAACCTGATTCCCATTTTCCAATAACATCAATATCAGTTATAAAGAATGATATCTTGGTATTAATATTCTGAAGTATCAACAAATATCTGTGATTGCTACTTCAGAATATTAATACCAAGATATCATCCGAAGGCAGTGTTAACTGTATGAATATCCGTATGAGACTTCGACTTATAATATACCTAAAAACCATATAAGGGATCTTTTTAGTGTATTTGCTATAAGGCACTTACACTATTGGCGTCGGTGGGATGGCGGGACCTAGGGGACATTGTTTAATTAGATAACTAGATTTTAAATGTCGACTTTTGAAATTAAGTTCGTTATTATGACATGTTAATTTAATAATTTCAAACGAATATTACTTAACAGGGGTGGCAGTAATAAAAAAAATATTCTACAAAACTTGCTTATTTTTGACGTGATAACGTCTTATAAATTGATGAATCACCAATATTATAAATTGATAAAACACCGGCTGCATGTTCGAAAAAGTGTAACGTAACGTTCCTAACGTTCCTAACGCGTAACGTTCCGCCTGACCCTGTGCGTGCTTTTTGCTAATTTCTCGCTCAATTTAAATCAGATCGGTTTGAAACCAGTCTTAAACGAAAGAGGAGAACATTTTACATAGATTTCGTATAACAGAATTTGCCTAAACAGTTTTTTTATACAAATTTATATAGAAAAATATTTTATACAAATTTATATAGAAAAATAGCTGTATAAATGCAATGTTGTGTAATGCATGGCGCGACGCGGTCGGTTGTCTTTGTTTGCCGTACATGGAAATTAGAAGCAAACGTATGTCTTGTCTTAACATGAAAACAGCTGCATTTCTAATGTTTAATTCAATTTTTTGACATTAGTATATTGTGAAATGCAAAGCCTTCTAAGTTAAGTATTGGAATAACTAATTATTATTAGAACATAATACTTTGTAAGTTGCAAACGTCACTTTTGACATTTTTTATCATTCCGACACCAAGGATAAGCGGATTGAAACCAAATTTTGGGAGGTTTAGGTTATGTATTACGGAATACGTTATCACGTAAAACTATCGTCCGTAAACCGACTTTACAGACAACCAATTTTTTAAATATCTTTTCAACAATACCACTTTTGACCTATCGTGTCATTTAACATTCCGGAGTTCTGATCATTTTGGAGCAAACTAATAGGGAAGCCGACCTTTCCGGGGGAAAAAAATATCACCATTCGATTCTTCATTAGGGCTTTTATGATACAGATTTTTAACACAAATCTCTAAACTAACCGTTTTCGAAAAAAACGACCGATACGGGTGGTCTGACTCATTCTGTATATTATACATGTAAGAAAAAGCAATGGTGCAACTGAAGTGCCGCACCAGGGTGATGGTGACACGGGCGACAATAACCAAACGTCAACCGACAGAGCGCAGCAGAGTTGCGAGATGATCGCAGGGTAGATCAGTCGATTTAGTCAACGTGTGTTCATCGAATGTCAGTCTGATAACTGGTCACGAATCATCAAATTTAATGTCAGTTACGTTACGGTAGTCAATAACAAGTCATCGATAGATACGATACGAGTCAGTCACGATAGTCTATAACGTTATAACTATAAGAAGTAGATATTATTTTCATTAGAGTTTGTGTTATATTTTATAATTCATTTATGTTATATGCCAAAATAGGCACATTAAAATTAAATTTGTTACGCAATAAACCGTGTTAACAGTTTGTGTTCGACTTTTATTTAAATTAATCCAAGAAAACAGGATTACAAAGCAATGGTGGGATATAAAAGAAAAGTAACTTGCGAGTTTAATAAGAAAGTGCTAAAACATTTCAGTGTAGAAAAGAAAAACTGTAATTTTTTCTACCACGTATATCAGAAGACATTTTGAGCGTCACCACGTGGTATACAAAATGTGCAATGATGCCGCTGCATGCGGGTTATAGATGTGCGTGTATTGTGTCATAATGTTTAGTGAATTGAGACAATTGTTGTGAGTACAGAAACTATTTTTATTGAACGATTGAACAATAAAATAGAATTTCACGTGTTAAAATAATTGTTGGTTAACCTGAAAATAAAAACTTTGACGCAGTTGCGCACTTCAAGGAGGTTAAAATAAATAGTTCGGTTCACCATCGGGTGGAAGCGGCAAAAACTTTTACGTTACTTGAATAAAATTTTATTTAATTTTGTTTTTTAAAATGAGACGTGCTATACACGGTATGGATGATCTGAATACGTCAGTAGCGGTAAGACGAAACTCTGCGGTTCAATAACAATCCAACGGCATCATCAACGCATACGCAAATTCATGCTAACGGAAGTCCGACAGCACCACTAACACAAGTGCCAATTCAAGGAACAGATTCGTTACTAGAACGCGAGCGAACGCTAATCGAACGTGAACGTGATTTAATAAGACGCGAACGCGAAATAATAAATAATAGCTCAAACCGTACGACACGTGTAATAGAAGACTCGCAGAGTCACATTCGCGATCTGGGATACGGCGCAATACTGGAATTCATTCATTGCTCCATACCCACTAAAACCCCCTCCATCACGCTCTTTGTGTCCGCCCACGGTACCGACCTTCAGTCATTCCTTCGCGGGGGGAAGAGTTACGGCTCAGGGCCGTTTCCTTCTTAATTCTTCTTCTGTCTTAAGATCTTCCATAATTCTCACAGCAAGGTCACATCCGGCATTCCAGTCCGCCTGTGAGCGCAACATATTTGTGACAAAGTTGTCAACCGTCACCGATGTCCCAGTTCTCCTCTCCAGTTTCTCCCTTGCAGTCCACACTCGCTCCCAATATACGGCATCGTTTAAAGGAGAGCGCCTCCAGCTCCAAAGGGCAGCATCTGGAAGCTCTTGATTAGCCTTCAAGCATTGCCCCCATACCTGCCCTCCTTGGAAACCGGCTCGGAGGCAGTGGAGGTGCAGAGCGTCTTGGGTTGGAGGAATCGCTTCAAGTACACGACCCTTCCGGGTGTACAGTACCCGCCTACATTCATTGACATTACTTACATCGCTAGTTCGATCATACAAAGCCACAAAGAACTTTTCTATGAATGGTAGACCTTCTTCCACATTTTCTTTTTTTATCGCCAAGAACCCTTCTGTTGCATCAGGACAGGCATTCCACGCTTCAAAAGCCGTCTTTTTGTCTTTTCGGGCAAAAGAAGATACGACGTCACAGCCTGTGAACGCGTGAAACACCGGTAGTGCTTCACTCATTTGGGGTCCAGAAATTCAAAAAAATAACAAAAACGCAAAATTAGTAACGTTTTATACGACTGTGTTCGTAAGATATACGTTTTCAATGACTCTAATGACCAAGCATTTTCGAAATGGCGTTAGCTGCTATGAGCTGACCCGTTCCAATAGACACCCACAATTGCTCGAGGCCAGGGATGATTTCGGAGAGTGCAACCGCCAGAACAAGAACGTCACTGTCGCAAGTTCTTATCAGGCAATTTTTATGGCACTTCTTTGCAGCATCACTCACATGAAGTAGCAGTCTTGTGTCAACCTCCTCATGATTACTTGGACTGATATAGGATATATCGGCGCTGGAAGAAGTGACGACGGTAGATTCGTCTTTGGAATAAAACTCGTTGCCTTCGACGTGCAAATTTTCTAGAGCACGTGCAATAAGACGGAAGAGCTGTTTTTTGTTATTCGTGTCTAAGAAAGCTAGCCCAAGCTTTACGTGAAATTTTGGTTGCTGGTGAAACCACTAGCCTATCGCCTTGTCCTCTTTTCTCCCGGGTAGCCGCCTTTAAGCTATCTGGTTTGTACACGTCCCAAATTACATCAATCCTCTTAACGTTCCCGGAACATTGTGACTTGATGAAGGGAAGGAAAACAAGATCCACATAGTCTTCGAAGCTCCAGGGGACAGCATATGCACCAGTGCAGCACCATCGAAGAATTTTGCATCGAAGGCTGGCAGTGGGGCATTGGCTGACAGTACAGCTTCGTCTGTGGTGTTTGTAAGGCATTGTATGATGTCCGACTTGGTGCAGCTCCGGATCTGGCCTAACAGCGATAAAGAAGGGGGACTTGGCTGATTCTCGTACGTAAAAAACTCCCCTCAGTCACTTCTTCTGCTTTGGCAAGCTATGTAAAGTCTACTAAAGTCATTTTTTAGTTCTTGAAGCTTCGCAGCGCCTTTGGTCTTAGCCGATGATCTTGACTTTGAAGTCCAGATTGACAAACGATTTTGAGTTTGATTTGCACACCGTGTGCAATTCGACCCAACTTGAAAGATAGGATAGCTTACATTTCAATTTATAGTCGCAACATTATTTTATTGCAAATTATTTGTCTATTCCTTGACAGTCATAATTATCTGTTAGCTCCAAAGAATTCTAACAGATGGCGATACCTGTTGACTGGATTGAGTGAATATTCAATAGATGGCGCAACGTTTCATATAAGCTACAATTCAATAGCATAACCACCACGTGTTGCTGAGGTTAAGGTATAACCTAAATTTATTTTGTAATAATGTTGTGTTTGTTATTGTCAGGAGAAGGTTCTTATGACATAAAAAATTTAAAAATTGCGCGGAAAAAGAGAAAATTTAAGAATCCTTATTTAAGAAAACTTAACAACCATATATCTAGATCGAGGATGTAAAAAACTGAATATCGTTTAAAACAAATGCTTTTTTTTCGAACACGACGGCGCAGCCGGAGTGAACCCTTGAAATAGAGCAAGTGCTTTAAAGACCAGTTATCCACGAATACTTTACGCTATTCTTTTTCGAGCACTCCGGCTGCGCCGTCGTGCTCGAAATAGAGCAAGTGTTTTAAAGACCAGTTATCCACGAATATTTTACGCTATTTTTTTTCGAGCCCATGTATATTTTAAAATAGCTATCAATTAATAAAATAGATAGATAGATAGATGTTACAATTAAATTGTTTTATTATTTCACTTTATACGTAGCGAAGCACGTACAGGGCCGCTAGTTACAATATATGTCACACACCGTCTTCAAAACGTTTGTACTATTTTACAGTCGATAAACGTAAAATTATTTAAGAAAACTTTTTTTTCTAAGTTGTTTTGGAGCAGGATGTGTACTATTTCCAAATTATTTAAAGAGTAAAGCTTAGATAAAATTTTAAGAATTTTAAAAAGCAAAAATACGTAAGATCTATGATCTTACGTAGATAACAAAGTTAGATTAATTTCATGTCTAACAAATTATAGTAACCTTAAGTTAAATACTGACAGTTTATATATTTGTTTTAATAAAATAATTATCAAAAAAATGATAAGTAATATTTATAAATGAAAAAAAAAAAACAAAAAATTATCACTTTGAAACGTAAACAATAATAGAGTGCCCGTCGGCAAAAATTTTACTGATACATACTTTCCCAAAACTTTGTATATGGCTTCATTAGGCCTAGTCTGACACCTTTTCTTGATTTTGGGGCGTTTTTTCCGAAAGATGTCGTTTTGACGACAAAACACATGTATGAGTGTAAAATAATACTAAAAGTAAAATTTTTATATCTTAGTTGGTAAAAATTGTTTTTTTGTACTTTTGTTATTTCAGTTTATGTATTTTTGCTATTTACTGTACTTATATTGCTTGTATTTCTACGATCCTTAGGTCCTGTAACAAAACTGCTGTAGTCCGTGGCGGAAATTATTTATTTACAATATTAACTGTTTAACAAACAGTAAAAACACACAAACTAAAGCGTATAACGTTAACAGAAATAAAACTAATATTTCTATATTATAAAATAAAAGACTAAGTAACAGAGGATAAAGTCACTAAATTATGTACAAAGAAATATTTACAATACACACAGGAACACAACACAGAGCCTATCAGCGCTCTTGTCTATTCAAACACACAGGAACACAACACCGAGTTTATCAGCGCAATTGTCTATTCACTATAAGTCATTTATTTAAAACCACTCACTAGAGGTATATTTATTTCCACAGATTTATGTCGTAATGCCAGAGCACTGTGTCAACACACGAACAGCTCCAATAACTAACTGAACTCACTTCCTCATTCTGTTCGCCTTTTTATAGCTTTCGGTCTATGCTTCTAGAAAGTTCGAATCGAGATTTCCTTACCTCTCCACGCGTGCGAGTCTCCAAGGTCGGGTGCTGGCTACCTGCATCCATTGTTGCTTGCCTTTACATGCGTGGGAGTCTCTAACGGACGGTTATCTGTTACCTGCTTTCATTGATGTTTGTTGACCTTCGAGTATTGTGTAGACTTTTCTAGAAACTCCCATAGGCGCATCACTGTGGGGAAATGCGCAACAATACGTTAGCGAAACGTCGACTATACTTTAAAAATAAAAATTCTCTAGAACTCCAAATTGGCTATTTCACCCGTTAATTTTCTCCTTTATTATTTTCTTTCGTTGTTTATTGTAATTTATTGCATTTAACAAGATAAAATTTAAAATAACTACGTCACGTCTCATTTCTCTTTCCTGACCCATCAAAAAACCTGGATCATCAATTATCTATAACCTATTCATTAAAACCATTTCAATAAAGCTAACGAGTCAGGTAAGGCGATGCTATCTAGTCAAAGTAATTATGTTGTTACAATATCACATAAGACATTGAAGTGACAGGATGCCTGGAGTCGATCATCTGGAAGTTACTCACATCCCTTTATCAACTTGAAAAGACCTGATTGCATTGCCTAGGGGCCCGGACAAGGTTAATCCGGCCCTGAGTTTATTACATATTATATTGAAATGTGTCGATCAACAAAATATGTGAAATCTTGGCACTTGCAGAAAATGATTAGAATTTTGCTGTGGAAACAAAATTAATAAAAGACTCCAAGAAAAAAAGTTAAGGTATCTTGATGGTGATTCCAATACAAAATTGAAGGGATATAAGTTGAAAATTTGTTTTCCACATTTAATCTTAAAAAAAATATCACATAAACTGCTGAATTTATAGTATCTATAAATTTTTTTTAAAAATGCTGGGTTTTCTAAAAATCAACATTAAATCTCGATTTAAGAATATAATTTGTTTTTAACTATTTGGTTAAAAACAAATTATATTCTACTAACCTCTTTTTGGAGATTAGTAGTAAATGAGATTCTCAAATGAGATATAAAGTTGAAAATAATATTAAGAATTTTACGTCTGCTATTGGGATGTGTCTTGTTCGCATTCTAAAGGCGTAGGCCTTAGCTAGACCAATTCCTGGTAATGACTTCAAATAGTCACATCCAGCTAGTACGCAGACCTCTTGCACAAATCGAATGTTAAATGAGTCTGCCGATAATTTAAAAGGTATGTGCAAATTTTCTTGCCCCATATGAGGCTGATTGCTCAGTTGACATACTTGTGCAAGAACGGATTTGTGGATTTCGTTATGACAGAGGACAGCGAATTGATCCCATTCGGATGCCCAAAGGTTATCTGTTATTTTATCAAGTAGTGTAGTTATCGCAGCAGTAGTATAGGATCCTTTGCCTAAAGAGACCACCAATCTCAATCTATTGTCATAATATTTATAAAGAGGATAAAAAGGAAAAGTTTATGAGTTTGTTTATCGGGAATAATCTCAGGAACTACTGAACCGATTTCAAATTTAAAATGTAATTTGGAGATTTCCGTTTAGTTGAAATCAAATGGCATTCTTAAATAATAAATTTAAATTTAAAGCTGATGTCGTATCAGAATCTTATCTTATCCCGCGTTTAGACATTTCATTCTATTCATTTTACTTATAAAAAATAATTCACATCGCGATCGTTTTTTTTAATTTTAGAAGTAACTTCGCCTAGTTTCATCATTTTTGCTTACTACTCATCTCCTTTGTGTCGTAAAAAATCAAATTGACTCAATAGTTTTTGAGATCAAACAAACAAATTATGTTTATCAGCAGGCTTTTTTTATAAATAATGTTACCTAGTGTTCATTTTTCGTTTTGATTTTCAATTTAAAATAAAAACTGCGTCCTTGTTCTTATAATTATTTTATGTAAAACACATTAATGTAAGATATTGTTTATTATTACAGTACAGATTTTTGTACTGTTTCTTTAGATCCTGTACAAGCTGTGCTTGAAAGGAACAGGAGTTCTGGTGACGCAAGAAAATTTGCACATACCTTTTAAATTATCGGCAGACTCATTTAACATTCGATTTGTGCAAGAGGTCTGCGTACTAGCTGGATGTGACTATTTGAAGTCATTACCAGGAATTGGTCTAGCTAAGGCCTACGCCTTTAGAATGCGAACAAGACACATCCCAATAGCAGACGTAAAATTCTTAATATTATTTTCAACTTTATATCTCGATTTGAGAATCTCATTTTTTACTAATCTCCAAAAAGAGATTAGTAGAATATAATTTGTTTTTAACCAAATAGTTAAAAACAAATTATATTCTTAAATCGAAATTTAATGTTGATTTATAAAACTCAGCATTGTTAAAAAAAAATTATAGATAATAAAAATTCAGCACCCCTCTAGGGGGCTACTACCTTAACGTGGTGGAGGGGTTTGTGCACTTCAATGACCTGGAGAGCTATGCCAGCGGGAGCCTAGTGCTCCTGGTAGGGTCACCCATGCTGGAAAGGTCGAAAGGTAGAGGTCAGACGAAATGTAGCCCAACCAGTCCCAACAGTGAAGATGTTGAGCGATCCGTGTCGACGAGTGGTATTTGTTTGAAAGTGTTTAGGGATTAGTGGATTAGTGATTAGTGGTCAAATAAAAAACACAAATATACGTAATATACACAAATATATCAAACATATACACAGCATGCGTACATACATATACACACATACATTTATACTCCCACATCCCCCCTCTCTATGGACTGCAGGACCTTGTCGCGGTGGGAGGGCTTGCGGAGTCTCAGTGATCCGATGAGCTATACCGGCGGGGGAGCGGATAGGTCAAAGGGTAGAGACCAGACTAACAAGCAGTTCACACATTAGTGAATTGAATACTCCAAAAGGCAAATCGGATAGACGCTGATGATTTGAGTTGTCGACCGTCTAAAAATTTCAATTAAACTTAACTGAAACTATCATTTATAAAAATAGATTCTTTAAAGGGTTAAAATTGAAATTACCTGGATCTGGATAACAACCTTTTCGAAAGTACATAAAGTATAATTTCTGACTCCGACTTTCAATCAACGTTCTCTATATCTATTAATAAGGAGAGTTTGTTTTCATGAAGCAGAGTTGTCAAATATATAATTGTATGACCAGAACATTAACGTAATCAGTAATAATAAACTTTCACCCCATTACTTAATTATGATAAGAATTCAGATAAGATTTAGTATAAATAGCTGGCCATCAACCACCCCAGCAGAAGTCTTGCAAGTGATATTACACGAGTCGCAACTGACATTGCGATAGTCGGCAATAATTATACTAGTACTGTAAACTGTTACTAATTAGTTAATACATTGTTGTAAATCCTTGTAACTCTCCGTTATTGTTAAAATAAATTTATTAAAATTAAAGTTAATTATTGTGTTCTTCAAAATACCCTTAAAAGTTAACGAAGAAATAATTAATGAAATTAAATAAATTAATAATAACGTTAAACTAAAGTGTCACGGAGATTCACAAAACAAAGATCTGCCCTGGTGTCAGAAGAAAAAAACCCTTTATATTGGAGCACCTAAAGGAGGAATCCAACAATATATCTATTGACTCGTTAAAATTTGTGTCTTTATTATAAATTGTAAGTTGCTCAGTGAATATCAGGTAAAATGAAATATCCCCAAATATTTTATCTTTTACACGTTGATAAAACTAAAACAATAATCAAATGTTTGTCAACATTTGATTATATTAAACAACAAATAACATTTCCGACTAATTTTTTAGACAATCTTTATAAAATCATTAACCAATTTACGTTTCAGTCCGAATTTGGACTATCTTGAGAATTATTTAAGCTAAAAATATATTAAAAAAGTGAATTTCATATATTAGTAACTATTAAATTGGGAATTAGAAATGTTTAGACTAGGATACCATTTTTATCGTAACGTAATGCGGGACGGAGTGTCCATTTCGTACCAACTAAGTTTATGTATATATTATGTAATATGCCTTATGGCAGTAGTGCTAATGACCCTGGTAGTAGAATCACACTTTTTTTTCAATAATAAAAAAAAAATAACATGTGATCAATAACACAGAAGTCATATTGGATTAATTGTCAAAAACTGAAAAGAAATTAAATAGAATATATTTCGTTCCTTGTTAAAACTGTCTAATAAATAATTTAATAGGGGGATACTTCTACCTATAAATTATTTGTAGATTTAAACGTCCAATGTTCTTTGTGAGTCTAGTACAATCTATACCTGTTAAATTGGTCATTGGCTCTTTATGAATATGGGCCATAGACTGTAGAATTGTTTAACTCAGTAGAAAGAATTGAGGAGTAACTTAGAAGTCACCTTAGAAGTACTGGTTAACTGATTGTAAACGGCTAGCAAAAGGCAAGAAGTAGCTATAAAAAGACAACAGAGGTATAAACAAATTACTTTTACCTACGTATTGTAACACGGTTTGTTTGTGAACCAATGTTTCGCAATATTTTCCTTCTCTGGAACAATCCAATCTTCCTATCCAAGGGGGGGGGGGGGAGGATCTGAGAGTGACTTACGTGAGTGGTATGAGGAGACAGTAGATGACGACACGTCATTGAAGACTGACATTTTTTGTTCTTGATCTACTCTATAGTAAAAAAATTAAAAAGGGTCATTTTTCTAACTTCCCGCAATCAAAGAAAAATCGGGAAGTTACTGTTTTCACCCCGATTTTTGAAAAACGAGTTTCCGTTAGATATCGACGTTTCGAGGTCCTAGGAAGCTATTCTGACTATTTTGGCGATTATGTCCGTAGGCTGTATGGATATGTGTGTGTGTGTGTGTATGTAAACCTTTTATTACTTTTGAACGGAGTGTCCGATTGAAACGCGGTTTATGGCGCATGACGTGACATTGCTGAATTTAGATTTCCTGAAAATTTGAAATGATTCGGTCAAATAGATTTTGAAAAATCTCAAAAATACAAGTTTCAAAAATTATTAGAAAGTTTTTTTGGAATATTTTCTAAACTACTAAATCGATTAATTCTAAAATCTAATCAGTTCTTCTCCTCAAAAAATTGCGTCGATTGCCTCAAACCGTATCAAAATCGGTGCATTTGTTCAAGAGATATCTGAACGAAAAATTTGAAAAGAGTGTTTTATTTTCAATTACTCGTACATTTTTTATCAGATCGATATTTTGAAATAAATAACTTTCTTAGGTTAAAAAAACTGCGTCCTTTTCCGAAAACCGCATCAAAATCGGTTCATGTTTTCACAAGATATTGTGAACGAAAAATTCGTAAAGAAGTGTTTTTTTTTTGGGCTCGAAGAGCTAAAAAACAAACGTCTTGCTATATTTTATACAGTATAAGTATCGCTTTTTAAAACGGAACATCCTTTTTATTCGCGTAGATTGCATTTTTTCGATTTCGACTTCTTCAGATATTTTTTGTAGTTTTAAGGGGGCAATCGAATGGCGCAGGTTTTTTTCACCTGCGGTGTTCAGGTGGTGCCCTGCGCAGATTAACTTTTTTTTTAATGGAAACCCGATTTTTTTCTCGCAGGTTCTGAATCTTTATTGAAAAACAAGCAGATTTCGTCCCAAACATTGTTAACTTCCCGCTGTAAAAAAAAATCAAAAATTTTTTTTTTCAAAAAAATCGGGAAGTTATTGTTTTCACCCCGATTTTCCAAAATCGAGTTTTCGCCAAATCTCGACGTTTTGAGGTCCTTGGAAGCTATTCTGACTATTTTGGCGACGATGTCCGTAGTGCTCTATGTGTGTGTGTGTTTGTATGTATGTAAACCTCTTATATCTTTTGAAAGGAATGTCCGATTGAAAAGCAGTTTGCGGCATCTGACGTGACCTTGCTGAACTTAGATTTCCTGAAAATTTGGAATGATTCGATTCAATAAATTTTGAGAAATCTCAAAAATACAAGTTTTAAAAATTTTTAGAATTTTGTTTTTTATGAATATTTTCTAAACTACTAAACCGATTAATTCCAAAATCTAATCAGCTCTTCTCCTTTAAAAAACTGCGTAAAAAAATGTTTTTTTTAATTACTCGTAAAATTCGATTTTTTTTAATAGGTAATCTACTTTCTTAGGTTAAAAAAACTGCCTCGATCGCCGCAAACCGCATCAATATCGGCTCATTTGTTCACGAGATATTGTGAACGAAAAATTGTAAAAAAGTGTTTTGATTTTGAGCTCGAACAGCTAAAAAATTAACTTCTAGCTATCTTTTATATATTTTTGAACGTTTTGAACTCGAAAATAGCGGGAAGTTTCAGGGATGGCCTGCAAGATCCAACTTCTTTTCAAATTTTTTTATTCGTATCGATCCTGAACCCCGACCAACCGAAAAATGAAGTTGAAAGTCATTTTCTTATTTTAATAAATGTTCAAAATGCTCTCCATTTCTTCCCATACAAAAGTACAAACGACTTTGAAACCCTTCTCGCACTCGTTCTAAAATTTCGGGAGTCTCTGCAGGCAGCGGTGATTTTTTGTCTCAACTCCTGAAGATTTTGCGTACCTATTGATTCAAATATTATAAGAAATTATCTATAGCGAAAATCCATTTCTTTGGTATAGTTTCAATTTTTAAAATTAATTAATAACATCAAAAACATTAACTTTGTGAAAAAAGCTTTGAAAACTTCTGGTTATTTATTTGAATTTTGTCCGTTCTTATTCTATTAAAAAAATGTTTTAAACGATTTCAAATCAGGTTACTGCCTGGTGACACCTAGTCTAATGAACATCATCTGTTGATGTGAGTAAAAAACAAGTTTCTATTATTTAAAATAATTTATTTATTTGTACATTTTTCACAATAATTAACATATAAAATAAAGAATTACAAAATCTGCAACATTTAAATAAATTACACAAGCTATTAAGTTATTACATTAAATCTTAAAATATATAAAGTATGTAATGTGCAAATTTTTGAGCTTCGAAAAAATAACATTATTATCAACTTTCAACTAAAATTATTCTTATTACTTAAATGGTTCAGATCCAGTATAATAAAAAAAAAATACTTTTTATCTATGGGCTATGTCCAACTCGCCGTGTGGAGCTAATTGGCGATTCTATCTGAAAACAGTAGCATTTTCGTTTATACGATATAATACGAAGGTTTATACGATATAATACGAAGAGAAAAAGATAAATTATTTATCCAGTGAACTCTTGGTGATTAATTAAACTCGGCTGATATTTTTAATACGATTTGTAAACATTTTCAAAAATGGTGCCAACATTTTCAAGAGCTTATGAAACGTAAAGAAAATTTGGTCCAACCCAACCGACCAACGCCAAGAATGTTATGGAATATGGCAAATACACTAATAATTAATTATAGCAAATATTAAACTAGTTAATAATGACAAATACTCACGGTATTATTGCTTATAACAATGAATAATATTAATCATTAATGATCTTTACCGCATCCTTTTCACTGAAATAGTTAATGGATAGTCGTGGGCACTGTGGAGTAATGAAACTCAGCCAACGCGAAATTGGTTGTTTCGGGTTCAAATCCCGACATGAACATTTACATTTTTTCTTAGATATGTCTTCTAAAAAAATATTACGACGATATTCGTTTAATATTATTATGCATTCACTGTTTCAGTGAAAAAGATACTGTAAAGTAAAGGAATCTAATCATATCAATTATTAATAATCAATATTTGATTGTTATAAGCTTAATATCAGCTTAACTTACCTTAAAACTAAAGTAATGTTCAGGTACACGTTTTTGATAGTCCAACATCCATATTTTGGTTTATTGAAAAAAAAAAAAAAAATTTAATTATTGTTCAGAATCGGGACAGGAATGCTTTATCCTAAACTGATGAAGATATAGTTTCAGTAGACACCTCACTTAGTCGAGACTGTTGCGGTAGTCGTTTCGAAAACATCGACAAAGTATCCTGTCACAAATGACGAAAAAATTATTAAGGTGGGGTCGAATACGCTAAAAAAAATTTGATGCTTAGTCTGTGTCATAATGAAAGCAAAAATTAACAGGGCTGTTTAATCGTTGCTTAATTATTAACAACTTTGAATATTGCGTAAGTAAAACCAAAACAAATAATCAATTAATTAACAGCGTTTTACTGTGTCCATTGGTATTTCTATTTGACGTTTCGTCTACAACTGTCGTGACATTTTTAAAGGCGTGTGGCAAAGTGTCCTCCCTGATGGCTTAGATACACGTAAGACTGCCGATGTCTGGTCACCTAGTGTCATCCTTTCTAAGTGTGTGTTCTCTGTTCGGTCGTTGTCCGTGCTTTCCTACTACGACCGAACAGAAAACACACTCACGCTTAGACACCGGTCATCAACACAAAAAGACACTTCAACAGCTGCCAGACCGCCTTTGAAAATGTCTACCGGAGTTGTCGAAACGTCAAGTAAAAATACCACGGACCACGGCCTACAAGCCCGGAAGCCAATAATGTCTATTGGAAATTATTAATAAAACCTGATAAATGTAATAAATACCCAATCACTTTTAACAAATTTTAGGCAATTATTGATATTTGCTGGTAATTATTTATACCAACTGGGTTAACGTACATATTTTTCTAAGTCAATTACTAGGATACAAAGTGTTAATAATGTTAGGATACTGTTTTACCTTAATGGCCTGTCGAAACTTGGAGGACATCACGCTGAACAATATTGGATTAATAATGCCTGGCAGACAGTTGAGAATGGTGATAGCTAGATCTACGTATTCTGTTATTTTGGACGGCTGCATTCCAAGCCCTTCAGCCAATAAGAATACGAACCATGGCAACCAGCAAATAAAAAATGTTATTACAATTGATACTGAAACAATTATTAGAAAAAATATAATTTAAAAAAAAACACGCTTGTATGGATACTGAATAGCCTACTTAAACGTTAAAAATAATTATTATTTCCCTTTTGTAGCTGTACCGGAGTGTGCGGTTTGCGCATCATGCAAAAAGTAAGAGGCAAGGCAAATAAACTGCGCTTCCCTTTGCACTCATATCCCGGTTTCCTGTTAACTTGTACACTATAAAATATTTCAGCTATAGAGGTACTAAAAAGGTTTGAAAATAATTCTTTTTTAATTTCCAGCATTGTATCTGGCGCGATGTAAACAAGGCCAAAATTGTATGGCAACTTTAATTGTATATTGCTGAAAAGACGTAGAAAATAATGAAAAAACAGTCGAGAGGGGTCGTATCCTTAAGATAATTTTCAAACCATATTTTCTGACAATGCTTACTGCAACTCAGCATTAGAGTTGTATATGAAAACTGACATATGAATAATTAATACCTACGGTAAAGTGTCTGAAAATTTTCATAAAGAATTTTAATTAATAATTATATCAATTAAAACTAGAATTCTTACCAAGAATGTTAAAAGCTTTGTCCGACGAACTGTTGTCTTGAGTATTTCTGACTGTTTTCTTTGATTTTCTGATATTTATAATCATGCAGGCACATAAGACCGTTATGAGAATAAATGGAATTATATAAACACATAAACGGTATACAAATAGAAGAAAAAGGTATATTTTTGAAGTTCCCTTAAAATAAAACTTCAATTAAAATTTCATTTTTACTATTAGAAAAAAAAAAATGAAAATAAAACCGGTACGTAAAATTTTGCGAGGGAAACATGCGTAACATGTATTTTTCACATAAAATTCGAGCGAGCAGAAAGTTAATTAAGGTCACAAATTGACACGCGTTGATCGCCTGCTCAGATTGCAATAGGCTTGTGGGAGCGCGCGCGATGTACGGAAATGGCTGTAACTTTTGACTGGGACAAGCAAATGATGTGAAACCAATTGCAGATGAAAAAGCATATTTTCATGACGTATTATGTGTGTTCCAAAAATTTGTTAAGTACTTTAATGCAGCTCTACATTGGAGCACTGCGTAGGTTTTCAATTATTTGACAAAATTCGATGAAACATAAGCAATTTGTTGAAAAAAAAAATACTTTGATAGCATACTTAAAGGGTTTGTCTAAAATACTTTTTCAGCCAAAAAAAATTTGAAAATGTATTTTCGGAAATTCAGGCCTTTGAAGTTTGTCCGATTTCGAAAATAGTCGTTTTCCGTTGCACGCACATACCTTTGATTGTCAATATTGCAACTTTAAAATGTGATATTGACATTTTATAAGTAGTCATTTTCAAGCTTAAGATATGTTATAAGTTACAATTATTTATTTTGTGCTTAATGTTTTTTTTTATTCAACTAAGACAAACTTAACATTTTCGAATAAAAACAAAGAAAAGTCGCGTATAAAAAAAAGTTAAATAATTTAAAAAATAATTTTTTCTTTTTTTTTTTGGCTGAGAAGTATTTTAGACAAACCCTTTAAGTATGTTATCAAAGTTTTTTTGAAGTGAAAACTTCTTTAGCCGCGTTTGACACTTTTTTGTAATGGGTAAAAAATGTTAAACTCGCGTCAGGACACGTGACCTGATCGAAAATTCGTAAGACTGATCGAAAATGCGTAAGACGAAAACTTTTATTTATACGTTAGACATCTAGCGTTGAAATATCGTACATAAAAATGCAATCTATGATACAAACCATTGTTTTCACTTCTGCCGGCACTCCCGGAGTGCAACCCGTCTTCTTTTTTCAACAAATTGTTGTTTCATAGAATTTTGTCAAATAATTAAAAACTTACGCAGTGCCTCAATGTAGAAAGCTACATATATAATTATTAAAGTACATAAACATTTTTTAATTCTTCAAGAAAATGATACTTTTACATGTACAATTGCTTTCATATCATTTGCTTGTCCCAGTCAAAAGTTACAGTCATTTCCGTCCAGCGCGGGCTCTCCTACAAGCCTATTGCAATCTGAGCAGGCGATCGACGTGTGTCAATTTGTGATCTTAGTTAACAATTTCTGCTCTCTCGAATTCCATGTAAAAAATACATGTTACAAATGTTTCCTTCGTAAAATATTTCGTTCTTTCCAATGGCGCTATTCATATTTTTCTAAAAATGAGTCGGGAAGAAGATATTGTCAGAATACTGTTTTTAGGCTCCATTTTTCCAATATGGCAGCGCGAGCAGCAAAGATACGAGGTGACAAAGTAGAAATTCGGAAAGAGCACATCTAAATCTATAAAATCACCAATTTTCAAAACTCCCGGAAAACTTTCCAGGTAACCCTCTTTTATCGGCTCCAAATGACTGTACTATACCTAATGATAATTTATATTTAAGGTAAAAATAATAATTTCAGCTCAGTGTTCATAAAGATGTATATCATTCATGGCCTACTATTTTTACAACGGTGTTATTGTTCAAGAAACATCCCTATTTCGGTTGAAAATGAGAATATTTTTTGGGTTCTTTTATATACCTATATAATAAAGTACCAGACTAGAATAAATATTTTTTAATTAGGTATCCGCGATTAGAGAAATCAAATAATTAATAGTTTTTGTTTACATGTTGCGTTTTGTGTTTTTTTACCATTAAAAGTCTAAAATTAAAACACAGTGTAAATATTTATTAATGAAACTTTTAAAATGGCATCTTGAAAAGCCTTGAACTTTGAGGAAATAGTTTTGAACTGTTATAATTTTATTAAAAAATAAACTATCATGGCAATACGTACAAATCTCTCGTCATACAAATATAATGGCAAATTCGTACAAATGGCCAGAATCCAAATAGCGACAATCGATAGAATAACTCTTTTCTTCTGAGCTGACAGATTCTTGCCGTAAAACGGATGACAGATAGCTAGATATCGCTCTATTGTAAACAGAGTCACAATCAGCGTAGAAGAAGCCAATCCCAAATCTTCTGCGTACCATATATACGTTAATTTGTCACATGGAATACAAAATCCAGTATATTGCTGAGAACACCAAAACAGTGATATCAGATTTATCGGATCACATATCACATACAGTAAGTCAGAGACGGCTAAGCTGAACAGATAGAAGTTGGTTGTGGTGTGCAATGACTTGTTCATAACTATGACGAGGAGCACAAAAATATTTTCGAAAATGCCAAATATAAACATCAAGAATAATATCGTTGTCATGGGAATCACCAGCCACAAACCTTCGCGAAATACGTAGTCATAATATTCGCAGGTTACATTGTAGTCGATAGGAACCGTCACCCTTTTATCAATAAGGCTGGTGATGGTCTCAATTATCTCCGTTGTATCATTCATTATTTATATTTATCTGAAACAACGCCATTTTTAGAACACAACCGATATTAAAAAGCATTTGTCAAGAAAATTTGATTTGGTAACGACATTAGATTGTGAAAACATTATTAGGTAAATTTGAGTCTATTCAATAAATAGAGTAACTGTGAGCCATTGGAGTTAATGATAGGTATTTGTAAAAAAATCCGTGGCATAAGGATCGAAAATGAAGCAATACTGAATTTTTTAAACTTGCATTTGACGTTTCGATACGTTTTGTACCATATTCAGAGTCTTCAAATGCTGTCACAGGTTATCAGTATATTGTTGTTGTTCTTAATCCATCAACAACAATATACTGATAACATGTGACAGCATTTGAAAACCAAATTTTGGGAGGATGTTTGATATGCACATATGAAGAGCCCTATTACTTTTTGGAGAAACTTAGCGCATGCGTAGAAGATATATATACTATAAGGTTGTTTTTGGAACGAAGTTCCTTGTGGGACGTTATATATATGAATGGAGAGGGCTGGAAAAAAATCGTAAGAAAAAAGCGTAAAGAAAAAGCGTAACGAAAAGGCGTAAAGAAAATCTGTAACGAAAATCTAATCTAATTACCTATAGTATGTCTGTTCGTAGAGATAGAAAGTTGAAATTTGGCGCATTTATAATATAGAACATGGGACAGATTCTAACGGAGTCGGATTTTTGAATTTTGGTCCCAGAGTGGATCAAATTGAAAACAAAGAAAGTTTTTCGCTTATAATTCGCTCAATTTAAATCAGATTGGTTCGAAACCTGTCTTAAACGATAGAGGAGAACATTTTACATAAATTTCGTATAACAGAATTCGCGACAATAGTTTTTTATACATAAAAAAGCAGAAATAAACACCGTATATAAATTCGATTTTGTCTAATACATCGCGCACGTGGATTGGCTATCCTTTTCTCTCACACAGTGTATTATGGACAATAAAAGATTGCTTATGTTTTGTCTTAAATTAAAAAGATTGCAATTGTTCAAAAACGGATGCCATTTCAAATATTTTTAGGTTTTTGGAATTAATATTCTGTAAATAGCGTTATCTAAGCAATGTCAATGGTTCAGTGGTAGAATACTTATCTGCCATGCGGGTGGCCCGGGTTCGATTGCCGACAGATGCGCAACTATTGTTATTTTTATATTTTTAGAGTTGCAAATCACACGTTTAATTTTTGCTTTATAATCATAATATTATAGTATAAATACAATTTTCGAATAATTTAGACAAATTAGTAAAAAAATTACAATATGATACATAATAATTAGCGAAAAGAACACCGTTTCAACCGGGTGTTCCACGACACCTCTTGTCTTTTTTTATATAATGGTATACTTTTCATACCGGTTTATTATACTATCTATTTTCACGAGTTTTAAAAATTTTTTTTGAAGTTTTTATCAGGAAACAGTATCTTGCCAGGTAGGCGACATGAACTAACGCCAAAAAACCATTCATTGTCATTCTGTTCAGACAACAGACTTGTTTGACGTTTTTTCTCCGTCATTTACACCGCCATCTACTCAGAATTATAAAAAATGTTTCAGACAAAAGTGTCTTATTTTTCAACGTAGAATACAAATCTGTAGTAAAAATTGGGGGTACCTATTTAAAGTTCCAAAGTTACCCCCGCCCCCAGGAGAGAGGGCGGGGGTCAAGTTTAGTGTCGCTGAATACATTTTTTAAATTTTAAAATACTGGACACGTGTTTTTTTTTAATTCACCGTGTAGTATTCGAAATAATTGAACGGCCCGGTTACTTTTTTAGGTTGAAGTTAGGGGTTTTTTTTCGGTTTTTTGTTAATATTACATTGGCAAATTATTTTTTTTGTTCGAAAAAATTACAGCTTATTAAGGACACAGAAAGGTAAGTCTCCTGAAAATTTCATGAAAAAAAAATCATTTTTGCAGGAGAAAAAAATTAAAAACGAAAAACACGGTTTTTTCGATATTTCTCTGAATCTTCATAAAAGTTGTAGATCCTTTTAATACCTACAACATTGTCATGTAATATTTTTCGATTGGAGGTCAACTTTCGTCGGAAATAACGAAAAACCGCGTTTGACCCCTAAAACGCGCCCCCCACATCCCTCCGGCCTTTTACGCATTTTAATTTTTGGTTTCTGTATTTCTGACGGCAGTTTCTTCCCTTCCTCATCATTCGTTTTCTGTTATTAATTTTGTCCCTTTTTCACTTGATTTTAGGCTAACTGTACTTGTCTAATATGTGAAAACGTTCATTTAAATAATTAATTATTACACTTTTCATAAAAAATCGAAACCAAAAAAGTGTATGTTTACTTAAAATGTCGACGTTTCACTATTTAACAAATTAAATTGGACGTCCAAATAAACATTCCCATCCAATTTTCAAAACTACCGGATTCATTCCGACCTCGAGATTCTCTACTGACTGTGTTATAAAGAAACTTTTTACTTAAAAACTTTCACTTAAAAAGTAGGGAATTGATCAAAATTCAAAAAAGTTTTGACACAGTCTGAATTCTATTCAATGAAAATTCTTTTTTTTAATTTTGTTCAATTCCCTATTTTTTCAAAATCAAATAAAATTATGGACGACAATACACTACCACTAAAAAAAACTTTGTTTCTCGACAATATTATCAAACCAACACAAGTTATTAATAACACTTCGAAGACAATCAGGAAACCTTTCTCTATTTAAACAAACTCACCAATTTATACACGAATTATAATTTAAAACCATTAAAACAATTCCTTCAAACGTGGCACTATTGTAACTCGTGAATTTCATTCAAATTAGAAAAAAATGACATTTTTAGAGTTCATCGAAATCGACACTTCATTTAAGAATCGAAGAAAACTCGCAAGAAGAAGTGGATATACTGGTCAACGCTCAGCATAACCTCTGATCTTTCTGTCCGTCATGTTACTACAAAACGGTGTTAAGACGGATTCACACGACGATACCACACCCCACTATCAACATTTATAAGCAGTTGACTTTTAATATACAGTGTAAACTCTTTATAACGAAACTCAAGGGACCGAGCATTTTTTATCGTTATAGAGAGTTACCGTTATATGGAGTGAAGAAAGAAAAACAACCAAATTAACAATAATCTTCAATGTACTGTATAATCTCTTTATAACGAATTTTAAGGGACCGAACATTTTTTTCGTTATAAAGAATTTTCGTTATATGGAGGGAAGAAAGAAAAATAACCAATTTTCACAAAATTAATTTATTCCAAACACATATACCTATAGTTTGTTAAATTTGCCTGACGTTTTTAACTATGCCAATATTTGTTTTGTATTTTAAGTATCTTGGGATGTGGTGGAATAATCTTCATTAAATAATAGGAATTTTTCGATAAGTTTGGCGTCATCAAGTGCTTGTTGAATAGATGGTGATGGTTCAGAATGGTCCTCTTTATGTCTGTAAACATTTGCTGACGCCTAAATATGAACATATTTCTTCGTAATAGAGAATGGCTGTTGCGTTGTAAAGAGGGTATTTAATGTATAGGTTTTAAGGTAAACCAACCAAATCGTAAAAATTTCGACGTTATAGGGAGTTTTTCGTTATAACGAAGGACGTTATAAAGAGTTTACACTGTAATACATAGTTTTTCTTACAAGAGTACCACAACATTTTCTGTCCTTGTCACATAGTGTAATTTAATCCAAATGCAATAAATCTGGAACCGTATATACAGGAGACAGGTAATTGCTCGTATTCCTCTCGGGAGGAGAAACTATGACTAATTTGGAAAATCCTCTCGAGAAAATCTACTTCGGTTTTCTTTTTACAAAAACCCGAATTTTGGGAATTAAATATGAAACAAAAAAAAAACAAATTATCACTTTTTGGCCTAAATTATTTCATGATATGATATCATACTATTTGGCCAACCTTCCTTAACCTAAAAACCACGACTGTTATATTTTATGTTGTGTGTTAAAACTTACAATAAATAAAAAGAAAAATCAAATAAAAATTCTTCACAGAAGTGTCATTATCATAAAAAAATCACGGAGTTCCGACCAGCAAGTGATAGAGGTAAATCATATCAAATTACTCATAGTTTCTTCTCCCGAGAAGAATACGAGCAAATACCGGTCACCTCTATTTGCCGTAGTTTTTTCTCCCGAGAAGAATACGAGCAATTACCGGTCACCTCTATTTGCCGTAGTTTCTTCTCCCGAGAAGAATACGAGCAATCACCGGTCACCTGTATATACCGTAGTTTCTTCTCCCGAGAAAAATACGAGCAATTATCGGTCTCCTGTATATACCGGATGATCCATTTTAATGTATATGGGAAATTATTGGGACAGGGCAACATTTAAAAAAAAATCAGACAAAAGCTGTTTAGTTTGAAGGTGGACATCGTTTGGAGATACCAAACCCCACCCCCACCCTCAATCCCTGCGCAGTGATGAGGGTGACTTTGACGTTTTTAATAGGAACACCTATTTTTAATCGCAAATTATGATTTTTCGAGGAAAAACATACAAAATTTGTTTGAAACATTTTATTCCCGATGCTTTCCCCAACCCCAAAAATGCTTCTCAAAAATCGGTTTACCGAAACTCCAATTTAATCATCCCCATACCCCGCGCAGGAGGCGGTGGTTTCTTTATGTTTAATCGATGACTCTCCCCAAACCGAACAACTTTTACCTCTCGTAATTTTCTGCGCAAGGTCGTTGTTTAGGCATAAAAATTTAATGGAGAAACCGATTTTTAGAATGCATTTTAGGGGTTGAGTGGGGCATCGGGTAAAAAAATGTTGCATATTTTTTCTCGAAAAATCATAATTTGTGATAAAATATAGGTGTTCCTATAAGAATTGTCAAAGTCACCCTCATCCCTGCGCAGGAATTGGGGGTGGAAAGTGGTATTTGTCTCCAAACGATGTCCCCCTTCAAACTAAACAACTTTTGTTTGAAACTTTTCATCAGAAAATGTTGCCCTGTTGCAATAAATTCTCTATATAAATTAAAATGGATCACCCGGTATATCCCTTGGGGGATGATTTTGCAAAAAGCGCTGAAATTCTTTATTTATTACCAAAATCCTATATAGGAATTTTTATATCCCCAGCTTGAAAAATTATGGACTCCCCATACAAACTTTCAACCTCTATTTCATCTCCTTCATGTTTTTTTTAGACAAAAGATAGCCTATGCCCTTCCTCAGAATGCAATCTATTTCCTTGTCAAATTTTATCAAAATTGTTTGGTTTAGGCGTGAAAAGGTAACAAACAAACAGATAAACAGACACATAGAGTTAGTTTCCCATTTTTAGCATCAATATGGGTTATCAAATAATAGTTATGCAAGTCTGCAAGATCCTGGGCATCCTTACTTTCATTTTTAAAAATCACAATTATAAAAGTATTTTGACGTGGTTCACTATTGCATTTCAATCGACTTCTTTTAATAAAATTCTGACCAGCAGTCGCCGGAATTATTATAAAATGTTTTAAGAAATAATTTTGCTACTACTCTTTCACATTTAACAATATAATTTGTCATGAGATACGCGTAGTTCCGGCGTCAAGGCGAAACGGGACGTAACAATTAAATAAATACATAATAGATAATAAATAATTGTTTTATTTTGATTATTAATTCATTTCCTTTTTAAGATTATTAAAATTTGTGGTTTACACTTTGTTATTCTTTATAATTTTGCAGGTTGAGATTAATAATTTTACTTTTTCAGATATTCGTTCTGAATGTAATCTATACTAATATATAAAGCTGAAGAGTTTGTTTGTTTGGTTAAACGCGCTAATCTCAGAAACTACTGGTTCGAATTGAAAAAAAATTTTTGTTGGATAGCTCATTAATCGAGGAAGGCTATAGGCTATATAATATCACGCTACGACCAATTGGAGCGGAACATCAATGAAAAATGTTGCAAGTTGTATTTCAAAATTAGTCCGTCCGACAAATATTATCAGGTTAAATGCCTTAACTAAATATTGCAATATTAGTGCGTTACGTTCACAAGCCCAGATAGCTCAGTCGGTAGAGCGTAAGACTCTTAATGTCAGGGTCTTGGGTTCAAGCTCCCAAGTCGGCGAATATATTTTGATTTTTTTTATTTTCTACATTGCTTTCTTCTAAGGCTTACATTTCAATTTTTTAAAATTTTATTACGACTAATTAAAATTAAATAAATCTAATTAATAGCTCATTTGAAAACTGTTACAACTAATAGGTCCCTATATAAAAATAATTTTCCTACAGTGTTTTCAATTAAATATTTATTATATTAAAAGAAATTTATTACTTAAAAATAGTATAATTAATACTGCTTTTTAACGACAAAAACTTTTGAACGGTAACTCCGATCATTATGAAGTTTGGACACAACATTCATCTCGGTAAACCAAGATGAATGTGCGTACTCATGTCCCTTCCTTCCCCATTCGTTCTTTTGCTCCCGGGTGAAACCGGGCGGGACCGCTAGTAATTTAATATAATAATACTTATATTAAAAGCCACTCCAACTAGTCCTGATGAACCGTACTAGTTTAACATATTAAAGGATCATCCTGGATCTGACGCTGGTTACCTCAGCTGTTGAGCGTCTATAATTCACAATCTCTCTCTCTCTCTCATCCCGGACTTATACTCCAGCTATTCTCGATGAGATTTGGATGCCGTTTGGTGTTTGCGGCTCATAACAGCTATTTTATTTATAACACTTCGAAGACAATCAACAAACATTTTTTTATTTAAACAAACTCACCTATTTGTACACGAATTGCACTTTAATAAGGCACTAATTTAACAAATAATTTTCATTCAAATTAGAGTAAATGACATTTTCCGAGTTCATGGAAACCGGCACTTCACTTCATAATCGAAGAAAGTGAATACTATACTGGTCAACGTGCAACATAACGTCTGATCTTTGTATGCAGTCTTGACCATGAATCCAAGACACCACAAACGGTGTTTTCACACGACGATACCATACCCCACTAACAACATTTATAAGCCATTGACTTAATATGTAGTTTTTTTACGGTAGTGTGTACTACAACATTTCCTGTCTTTGTCACATACTTTAATATAACAAAGTAGCGTCATTTAATTCAAACCCAATAAATCTAAAACGTAAGGCTAAAGCGTGAATGTCGAATTTACGGTATACGCTACGCGACTTTTGCGCCCTTTCGTAATTTCGTAATTATTGATTTAAAAGAAATTTATTACTTGAAAAAAGTATAAATACTGCTTTTTATCGACAAAAACTTTTAAACGGTAACTCCGATCATCATGAAATTTGGACACAACATTAATCTCGATAAACTAAGATGAACGTGCGTACTCATGTACCTCCCCCCCATTCGTTCTTTTGCACCCGGATGAGATCGGGCAGGACCGCTAGTATATTTATTATATTTTATATGTATACTAGCGGCCCTGTACGTGCTTCGCTACGTATAAAGTGAAATAATAAAACAATTTAATTGGAACATCTATCTATCTATTTTATTTATTTTAAAATATACATGGACGTATAATATGTGTGTATGTCGAGCACTCCGGCTGCGCCGTCGTGCCCGGTGCAAAAGAACGAATGGGGAAGGAAGAAAAAAAATTTAGGGGTGGACTACCCCTAACATTTAGGGGGATGAAAAATAGATGTTGGCCGATTCTCATAG
Organism: Xanthostigma xanthostigma; assembly: GCA_963575645.1. Taxonomy (NCBI): domain Eukaryota; kingdom Metazoa; phylum Arthropoda; class Insecta; order Raphidioptera; family Raphidiidae; genus Xanthostigma; species Xanthostigma xanthostigma. The sequence continues at coordinate 149,142 of OY754473.1, forward strand.
ATACCGGATAAGCACAAAAAATTTCATCAAAATCGGTCAAGCCGTTTCGGAGGAGTATGGCAACGAAAACTGTGACACGAGAATTTTATATATTAGATACATTTTTGAAATAATAAATATTTTTAAAAATCAATATTTGTGTTCTGTTATTCGCAATAAATCATTGACAGGGGGTCTAGTTTTCGTGACGAAATATTTATAGGGGGGGGGGGGTCGTAGAAAGTGTGACTCAGCGTGATGAAGAGGGGGAGGAGTTCAAATAAGCGAAATTTAGAATCGCGTACTTTATGAACGGCCGTCTTATCTTATCATAAAGATGTAAGTAACTAGAGTACGCTAGTTCGTATGCTTGCCATAAGTGAAAGAGTCCTCAGTTGAGAGAGAGAGAACGCTGCAGAAACACAGATATTTGTTTACTCAAATCAGCATTGTTTTGCATCATTAGTTACCATAGAGATAAGGAAGTGTTCTCTGTCTGAATTGCACGGCTCCCTCGCGTACTCTAGTCTAATATCTCTATAGTTTCTTATAGATATTCTGCTTATGAGAGTAAAAATCAAGTTTCTATTATGCAAAATAATTTATTTATTTGTATATTTTTCACAAAAATTAACATATGCAATAAAAAATTATAAAATCTACAACATTAAAATTACACAAGCTATTAAATTTTTACATTACATCTTATAAAATAAAATTATTCACCATTTAATATAATGCAATGTGTGAATTTTTGAGCATTGAAAAAAACAACATTATTATCACATGAAAGCTACTAGCTTTCCACTAAAATTATTGTTAATACCTAAATGGTTCAGATCCAGTATTATAAAAAATAAATGCTTTTGGGCTATGTGCAACTTGCCGTGCGGCGTTTACTGGCGGTTCTATTTGAAAATAGTCGCATTTTCATTTATACGATATAATACGAAGAGGAAAAATAGTATATTGTGCGACTAGTGAGAGAAGGAGAAGATTCTATGAGCGTGAAATTTGCCGCACGAGCGTAGCTAGTGCGGTAACACGCGAGTGGAATATTCTCCTTTGATCAATGGAGATGATTTAACGTTAAGTCAACGTGATATTTTTATTACCTATGTATAATGTGTGCGCAAAACATATCGTATTTTTCTAAATTTGAAAATGCTTAGCCATTTTAGAGTGTAAATTAAATAAAAAACTATCTAAGTAAAACCGCAGCGATAGTTTGACAGATTGTTAAACTGTCGGTATTCATTTGTTTCAACAGATTTTGTTTTACACGGCACACTCTGATCTGTATTATAGATACATAGCGTCAAAAAACTATTTTAAACAGTTGCGTAATTTTGTTTTCGTTTAGATATAGGAAATAATATACTTATCAAATTAATCAGAAAAATAATCATAATTCGAATATCTAAAAATCCAAAATGACGTCCATAAGAAAAACCAAAGTTTATGTTAATATCTTATTATGTAAGGGATATAAAAAATTGTACCGACGCCACTGAAAAGATAGTTGTCAAAAATGGTTCCAGAAATTTTTAGATATCTTCATAAATAAAAAGTTATGACCCGTTAAAAAAAAAAGAATTTTCATTATTTTCTAAATAAGTTCATAGGGTGTCAAAATTCAATTGTTTTTTCGACGGGCCGTTAATGAGCACAATTTGCTGCATTACTTTGCCCATTTAACCGACTTTCTATCTCCACTAATAACAAAGTTACCAATGTTAGCCAACGTTCATTTGGACACTCTGCATTTGTTTGTTTGTTTGGTTGTTATTTTTTCTTTTTTAATTTATCTACTAATAGTCTACAGAAGACTGAACCTTTTTCACTTCATCAATATCATAGGTTGAGAGGGAGATATAAGTTAGTGAAGATAGAAAGAGGATGACAAATACTTCACTGGCTAGTGGCGCCATCAGGTGGCCGAAAATATAAGCAGTACTAACAATAGAATGACATATACTTTACTTGCCAGTGGCGCTATCGGGTGACAGAAAAAAGTTTTGTAAACCTACTTAACTTGCAGAGCTAAATAATATTTCAGAAAGATTTACGCTTAAAATCCAACGAGAGCTAAGTAATTGCAATATATTACTTTTGTTTTCATTATATTTATGTTTATATTTCTTTTATTCCTACATTAGACTATTCATTTCGTTCTTGAACAATTTTATAAATTAATATTTTGTTCAATACATTAAAATATATTCTACGTTTAAAGTGAATAAAATTGTAAATTCATTTTAAAGTTCATATTTTGTGAATTTTCGGGAGAATAATAACAAATTATGGCAGAAAGAAGTTTTACTTCAGTCGTGTGGTCTAAAGCACACTCGTTTTTATTAAATAGGTAAACATTTCGTGGTTCCACCTTTCCAGTTTTCGCCATTCAAGCTAATGTCAATAGCGTGCCTACATAGATACTATGTATAAGCAAATAAACTAATAACTTAGTAATTAACAATAAATATTGCTTTATAATACTGGAGCAGATACTGTCAAGACTCCCAGAAAATTGTGTTAAGCAAAAAAATTCTTTACGATAAAACGTCCATGATAAAATATTTTAATAATATAAGGTACGCTATTTTTATCTCTACACAGAAAACCATAAATCAGTCATAGTTGTAAAAAAAAAATAATAAGGTATCTGGAAAGAAAGTCGACAATTTTTGAAAAATTATGTTATATTTCTGAGTCCTAGAACCCAAGGTAGGATATGGCTGACTTACAGTCGGCTCAATTATCGGTATCGGTTCGGCTTAAATCGACTCACATTTTAGAGCTTAAGAATAACCGAGCGTGAAGCGATATCATTAACGGACAGCAGTAATCCTAACATCTAATTAGTGCAATGTTTTTATACCAGCAAATTCAAATGATATCAAATTCATTCATTCGCAAAAAAAGTAACAACTGTGGTTAAAATTAATATCGATAAGTGAAAGATGTCAACATTCAAAAAAAAAATTTGATATGAAATTCACATTGCGCTAAAGAAGACCCGAATGACGCAGCTGCGTTAAGATTTCCAACTTCAAAGCATTGCTACACTGGCCACACGAATAGTGTTGTTTCGCTCCTGAGCGAGTCGTTCATAATGAGCGACTCCTTTCTCGGAGCGGAGCGAGTCGCTCTTTTTTTGTGATAGACTCACTCCGAGCGCCATTGCTCTGTGCTGAGCTGTTCTGTACTGTTGCATTCGCACATTTACAGAGCGCACACAGCACAGGCCACATAGGCACTAGTTATCTTTGTTTAGTCATTTAATGTTGAATGACACACTGTAAGTGTAATAGTACAAAACTTACAGTGACTTAAACCAATCACATTGACGTCATTGACAAAGATATAATATTGTAACAATAAACAGTATTATTGTTAAGCTTTTATTATACTTTATAGTTTATCCGAAATGTGAATAATATAAGATCAGAATCATATGAAAATGAGCTCAGAGCTGAGTGTGTGTATTGTGCTGTGCAATGCTACATGACTCCATGATGACAGTTCACACATTTGCAGTCTGCACTCTTGTGTAGTGCGTACTGTCTAGTGTCGCTCCTTTGAACGACTCGCTCTGAGCGACTCTTTCTAGTGAGCGGAGCGCGCGGAGCCAGCTCCCAATAAAGAGTCATGTGGACACATCACTACACACGAACAAACCTTAATATCAGCTTAGCATACCTTAAAACTAAAGGAATGTTTGATAGTTGATAAGATTCATAATTTGATTTATAGAAAAATAAATCAAATTTTTATTATGCTCAGAATCGGCATCAGTACCTATATCCTATCCTAAACTGATGAGGAAATAGTTTCAATAGACGTCTCGCTTTTTCTCGGCTGTTGCGGTAGTCGTTTCGAGAATATCGACAAAGTATCCTGTCAAAAATTACAAAACAAATTATTAATAAAGGTAGAAAATACGCTAAAACAAAGGACCCCGCACAAACCTTATGGGATTTGGTTCTCGGTTAAATTGCTCGAAAATGGTTTTATTTTATAGTTTAAAGATCACTAAGATGGGCGCATAGCCTAAAAATCAATATATTTTTAGCTACAGATATTATGTTTAGCGAGATTTTAGATATAGGAGATATTCATTGAGTTCACAATCTTAAAAAATCCTTAGCTCTAGAAATATGTTTTCGAGTGCGCTGAATCCGAATATGACATTATTATTTTATACAGTTTTGACACCTTCCAAGTTTCCAACATTACCTAGTTTTCGATTATTTTTCTTTCTAAAAATAAGCACAAAAGTTGAACATGGAACATGTTTGTGAATTCGATGGATATCCCTAAATATATCTAAACATATCTGTAACTAAAAATCTTTTTAGGCTTTGCGCCCATGGACACTTTTTCTAAGTGACCTTTAAACTATAAAATTAAAGTAGTGTTGATCCAATAGAATGTTACGATGAAGGAAGGTTTTGGTTGAGGATCATAAATAAGCTTTACCAATGTTACGCTAGTGGCCAACGTTTCGAAAAATTTATTTATAATAATAATGATCATGTATATTGTTAGAACAATTTACCACCATTTGACCAGCTTGAGGCCCTGAATGAAAATAAATTTTTCGAAACGTTGGCCACTAGCGTATCATTGGTAAAGCTTATTTATGATCCTCAACCAAAACCTTCCTTCATTATAAAATTAAACCATTTTCGATCAATTTAACCGAGAACCAAATCCCACAAGGTTTGTGCTGAGTCCTTTGGTGCTAATTCATAATTAATGTAAAAATTAACAGCGCTATTAAAGTGTCGCTTTTTTTAACAAGTTTGAATATTACATAAGTTAAAGTGAAACAAAATTATAATTAATAGCGATTAAGCGTTTCCATCGGTATTTTTACTCATTGTTTCGTCTACAGTTGCGGTAGACATTAATAAAAGCGGTGTGGCAGCGTTCGAAGTGTCTTCCCTTCTTTTATGCTAAGAAAGAGTGTGTTCTCTAATCTCTGCTCGGTCGTTGTCCGTGCTTCCACTACGACCGAACTGCAAACACATTCACGCGTGTGTTCGGTCGTAGTAGGAAGCACTGACAACTACCGAGCAGAGATTAGAGAACACACTCTTTCTTAGCATAAAAGAAGGGAAGACACTTCGACCGCTGTCACACCGCCTTTGAAAATGTCTACCGCAGTTGTTAAAACGTCAGTTAAAAATACCATGGACTACGATCTACAATCTCGAAATCAATTGCAAAGTATTAAATAGATAGATTTATTGGTTTCAGTTATACAAAAAAATATTAAAAACACTTAAAAATACAGTCTGTTAGGGAGAATTCTTCACCTCTAAAAATTGTTGGTACGTATAAAAGCACTCTTTAATAGCATATTTGTAAATTGTTTTTTGGAACATATTAGGGCTTTGGTTTCTAGTAGGCAAAATAGTTTTATAAAAAATTGTAAACCTAAGTAATTAGGAACAAAAGAGGAATTTTTTGTAAAAAAAAGGAATTACAAGATGTTCTTGTATTCTCTTGTAATAACCATCCGGGTCCAGTACGATAACTCGATGTGCCCAAATTTTGACTTTTTTTAAGTCATAGGAAACGCAAAATTTTGACGTTCTAAAAAAACTTCGCGGATTATTCACAAATTTCCTCAAAAATACATACATAAATGGAACTACTTTTCGTCTTTCACTGCGCAAATAAAACGCCATCGCATCGACACGACGCCGTAAACGTTTTTTTAAAGAACTCCCCCCAAAAACGGCTTCCCCTTTTCACTGCGCAAAAAGAAAAAAATTAATAAAAATCAATTTTCCGCATTGAAAACGGCTAATAACACTGTTATATGTTATATAAAATAATAATTGTGTATTTCCAGTGGATATTTTGCACATCGAGTTATCGTACTCAAACCTAAATATCCTATCACTTTTACTAAATTTTAAGTAATTATAAATATGTGCTGGTAAATTATTAATACCAACTGGATTTATCGTATTTGCCGTAACATATATATTTTATTAAGTCAATCACTGGCACACGATGTGTTAATAATATTAGGATAATGGTAATTACCTTAATAGCCTGTCGAAACTTGGAAGACATCACGCTGTATAATATTGGATTAATAACGGCTGGCAGACAGTTCAGAGCAGTGATGGCTAAATTTACGTATTCTCTTATTTTGGACGGATGCAATCCAAGCTTATCAGCTAATAAAAATGCGTACGTTGGCATCCAGCAAATAAAAAATGTTATTACAATTGATCCTGAAACAAATAAAAAAATTATAGTTTAAAAATGCAAAATATCACGATGTTATGAGTAGCGCACTAAAAAGTTAAAAATAAAAAAATCTCTTTTATAGCTGTACAAATCAACAGAAAATCGAGGTGAACAGTCCTACCAACAAACTGCCCCTTCCTTTATTCCCCATGCATATCTCTGTTTTATTGTGCACCTATAAAATATTTGGCCTTTAAATTTGTAATTAAATTTAGACATCCCGCGTTTTTAAATTGATTTATCAGTTTGGGGACAAAAATATATTTTATAACTGTACAAGTTAACAGAAAACTGGGATATATGCATGTGTTAATAAAAAGAGCAGTTTGTTAGTTACTTTACTAAAACGTGTATCCCATCAAAAAAAAATGTAAAAATTGCCAAGTCTCGCAACGCAGTTCTTCCGCTACAAAAAGTTGTGAGATCTCATGTGAAACCAAGTCAGTTATTTTAGTTAGTGGCTATGGAAGCACCTGTCCTGTTATAAATTGTTACCTAATCAATTGTCTATCAACATTTATAGTGACCGGATCAATATTATATAATAATTATAATGACTTGGCAATTACACGGCACCATATTCTACTAATTAAAATACTTTATTCTTAAGTGCACTGTTTAGATTTACTTAGTAATCGAAATTGTAGATTATTCTTTCATAATTATGGTGCCGTGCAATTGCCAAGTCATTATAATTATTATAGAAATAAAGATGTCTAGTAATTAATACGGTCACTATAAATGTCGATTGGCAATTGATTAGATTAGATTAGATTTATTTGGGGTGCTAAGACACTTAATGTCTCACAAAAACTGCGACCTAAAAGAGCTTTTGTGCATCCCCTAATAAATAGTAGTACTATTCCCAGTCTGGTAGAATGTTTTTTATGAACCTTATTACCTTACTGGGGGCTGCCCTACATATGCCCTCAGGCTTTGGAAAAGGCCTGTTAAGATATGGCAGCCTTTTGAAGAGCACTGCTTCACATTCACATAGGATGTGTTCAGCAGTTTCTTTTGCTTCTTAACAGGAGCGACAGTTGTCATCTTGGGCTTTACCCATTTTTGGGAGATGTTATCTCAGAGGGCAGTGGCCTGTAAGGAGTCCTGTCAGTATTCTCAGTTCTACTTTGCTGAGCATAAGGAGCTTTTTAGTCCTTTTCGTATTGTGCGAGATAAAAGTCCTAAGGTAGACTTCCAACGAGAGGCCTTCTTTTCGTCCTCCCATTTGCGAACCTCTAACTTGACATGGCTCTTAGAAAGGTTCAGGGCCTATAAAAGTTTTAGTTCCTCCTTCTTTTGCGAGGGAGTCTGCTATCTCATTGCATTCGATGCCTGTATGCCCCGGAACCCACATTAGGGTTACTCTGTTGTGGCAATTGACAAAGTAACAATTTATAACAAAGCTATTGGACATGACGTGCTTCCATAGACACTAACTAAAATAACTGACTTGGTTTTACATGACATCTCACAACTTTTTGTAGCGGAAGAACTGCGTTGCGAAACTTGGCATTTTTTACATTTTATGTTTTTGATAGGAACTCATTTCTTTTTGTAGATCATCCTCCTTTTTTTCGGGTAATATAATATCTTATCCGTCAACTACTGATTTTCTTAAAGGCCACTCCCTGTCTCTATTGATTTTTTAAATTATGAAATTTCGAAATTTTTTATGTTTTCCTTCTTTTATAGGCTAAAGGCTAACTAAAATTCAAAATTTTAAGTTAGTGAGACTGCTAGAAGCCCCTTAGAATTTTGATGATCGGTGAGTGTGTCAGTGACAAAATTAAAGAACTTTAACTAGGAATAAGTCGTAAACTACAAGTAAGTAAATTGGCAATATAGTCAGTTATAGTTCACAAAAAATTACAACTTCTTGCTTTATCCACAATGAAGTTACACAGGGGTCAAAAGTTCCGTGAGTCGCTTCGAGAAAAGGATGGTATGGCAGTGAACTGGATCTCTCTAAAATTTGTTTTTTTTTTTCTTCAAAAAACGCGTGTAGTCACCGTCTAAGGTCATTTTCACATCAAATTTTCTGACAATTCTTTCTGAAACCTAGCATTAGAGTGGTCGATGAAACCGCAAGGGTTATTAATATGGTAAAACGCCTGAAAATTAATATAATTATTAATTAATTGATAATTAGAATTCTTACCAAGAATGTTAAAAGCTTTGTCCGATGAACTGTTATCTTGAGTATTTCTGACAGTTTTCTTTGATTTTCTGATATTTCTGACCATAAAGGTACATAAGACCGCTATCAGAATAAATGGAGTTATATAAAAACATAAATAGTACACGAATAGAAGTATGATATATATTCTTGACGTGCCCTAAAAATAAAGGTTTTCAATTAAAAATTTTATTTCGCTGTTAAACCCGGTAATAATTTTTACGTTTAGTGGACATAAAATTAACATTTTAAAGGATGCGAAATCGACAGCTTTTGAATGTCGTCGTGAGAGCTCTCATAACATTTACTAGTAATAATTATTTTTTGGAAGAACGCTTATTTTGAATAGCAACTCTTAATTTCTCTCTCAGCTTAAAGTTTTACAATTTTTTTGAAAATTTAAAAATTAGATAAATAGGTCCTATAAACATATTTTTAAAAATGCTTCCTAAAAGAGATACAGGCGAAAAAATAACAGAGTTTAGTTTTCAAATAATATTAAGTTTTACAATGAATTTTTTCTTAGTTTTCTACAAAACATATCTACTTTGCGAAACAAAATAATAGCTAAAAATAGTGTTTTTAAAAAAACAGCTTTTTTTAGTTGGTTTATGGCCAAATAAAAACATTCTAAAAGATAATTACATTGCGACCTTCAAATAACTGGTTTCGCGTATCCAATTATGATAAAAATGATTCTTATTATGAATGTCCGCGTATCTAATTTAAAGTCCCTAACGTTTTTAAAAAACAATACGTTTTACGGCTTGTCTACATTTATAAATATATGTTGAGTGTTTTTCAAGTTGAATCAAAATAGTTTGCGAGAAACCTTCATAAAAATATTATTTTCAACACTTTCGCAGAGGAGAGAGTGGCAAATTTTGAAAATACGCAACTCTACAAATACTACAGTAAAAATTTAATCTGAATATGTTCAAAATAAAAATTTTCATTTTCGGTACTGTTTATTTTGGCAAATAGGACTTATAAGTAGGTACAGGCGGCTACCTCGCTAAATTTTTGCATACGCTTTTAGGCCCCTCTCAGTGTCCCAAATGCTCAAAAGAGTGGGAGAATCGTTTCGCGATAGAAGTATAATTGACCTGCATCAGAATAAAAGTGAAACGCTACCCCATCTTCGACTTCAACCGGCAGTTGAGAGGAAAGAGTGGGAGAATAGTTTCGCACCAGAGAGGCATTTGGCCTGCGTCAGACAAATAGTGAAATGCATCCCGTTCTCCAACTTCCGACTTCAGCCGGAAGTTGAAAAGAAAGAGTGGGAGAATCGTTTCTTCTCTCTCTATCAAGCGTCATGCGCACTCTATACGCATGCGTACTGTGTGTATACGTAGCCGTTCCTCTAAGCACGATAACAAATCCACACAACCATTTCCTAATCCTAAAATGATAAAATCATCAACAAATGATCGAACCTGACAAGTTTCACTTTTAACGCGCGAAAATCTTACGCATACTGATTTTTTTTAAATAGGTAAAAGCTAGGGGAATAACCAAATAATAAATAATTTTAATTTGCATCGCATATGGAAATTCCTGAAGCTGTTGCATTTTTGTGGGGTTTTTTTTTATATTAAAATGCAATGTAAATATTTATTAATGAAACTTTTTAAAAGTCATCTCGAAACGCCTTGAACTCTTTGGGGAAATATTTTTGCACGGTGTATTTTAATTAAAGAAAAAATATCGATTCAATACGTACAAATCTCGCTTTATTCAAATAAAATGACAAATTCGTACAAATAGCCACAATCCAAATAGCGACAATCAATAGAATAACTCTTTTCTTCTGAGTTGACAAATGCTTGCCGTAAAACGGATGGCAGATGGCTAGATATCGCTCTATCGTAAACAGAGTTACAATCAACGAAGACGAATCCATTCCCAAATCTTCTGAGTACCATAAATATGTTAATTTGCCGCATGGAATACAAAATCCAGGATATTCCGGAGAACACCAAAGCACCGATATCAGTACCACTGGATAACATGTGACATACAATAAATCAGAGATCGCCAAACTGAACAGATAGAAGTTGGTTGTGGTGTGCATTGACTTGTTTATAATTATGATGAGGAGCACACAAATATTTTCGAAAACGCCACATATTAATATCAAGAATAATATTGTTGTCACAGGAATCACCAGCCAGAAAACGTCGTGAAAGACGTATTCATAGTATCCGCAGTAATTGGCTGAGGTTACGTTGCCGTCGGTAGGAATCGTCACATTTAGTATCCATTCATCAATAAGGCTGGTGGTGGTCTCAATTATCTCCGTTGTATCATTCATTGTTTATGTTTATCTGAAACAATGTCATTGTTAGAACACAACCTCAAATAAATAAATGAAAAAGATACACCTTTGCGCTGTCCGCAACTATTCACAATCTAAACAAGTAGTTCTCAAACTATTTTGGCCCACGGACCCTCTTTTATAGTCAAAACTTTTCCACGGACTCTGGGTAAAAAAATACACAAATGCATAATAGAAATTGTTAGTAGAATTTTTGTTCCAATACTTAAAAAATCGTGTTTATCAACACAAAAATGATGTAAAGAAATCCTTAGGAAAACCATGTGACATTAATTATCATTCAGCACTGGTTCATCACTCCATCTCAAATGATCACAATTTTAACTTTAATGAAAAAAAATACTACATAAAGAAGTGAATTTACAAAAAAGACTTTTTTTGGAGATGTGTTACATCAAAAAAACTTCAAACACTGTCAATAAGAGAACGGACATAGATGGGTTAAATAACATTTATGGCAATATAATTAATTAACAAAATTTAACAAATTCTAACTTGTAAACAAAATGCAGTTTGTATAGAGATAGCCTTTCTTATACATCAGTACAATATTATTTGCACAATTGACAGAACAATTTTATAAGAAAACTGTTTTATGATAATTTTAAATTTAAAAATTTGTCGAGATTCATAATAAATGATCATTTATATTAGAATTATTTTTACAATTTACCATCTTAACTTGCATTGAGGTATGTTATAGTTTTTAGTATTATCTAATATCTATCTATCTATAATGTTTATAATGTAAGTTAGAAATTATAATAATATATGTAACGAATATTATACATGTTCATAGGCCCTGATGATGAAAATATATTTTTCGAAACGTTGGCCACAAGCGATACACTGGTAAAGCTTATTTTCAATTGTTCCTCAACCAAATAAATCTCCTTCAATAATAGAAATTATTAATAAAAATTGCAGGATTGTGGACAAAAAGTTCTTTATTCAGTGTACGACGTTTCGTCTATAAATTTAGACTTTTTCAAGTACAAATGTGAAAATTTAAAACAATAATTATGAAAATAAACATTAATTACTAACCATATAACTAATATATGCATAATAGAAAAATTAAAAATCTAACTTTGATGCTCAAATTTTTGCCTGCGCAAATTTTGAAGAATCATCGAAAGGAAGTGAGGTCACTTGGAGCCACAAATTTTTTTCTTGTTTCGGGCCACCGAATCAACCATTCCGTCAAGCTTCAACTTCAAATTCTTTTTTTTTATTTTATAGTTTTTTTTTTCGTTTTTTGAAAGGATTTTTAAAGCCGTTGCAGGAGGTAAATTGGCAGTAAATATTTTTATTCAACACGCGTGAGTAATATGTAATTTCGGGGCCCTGCTAAACTCGGGAGAAATAATAAATTACTTCATGTTGACGCGTAGAGTGTAATAATGAATTTTCTGGACCAATAGAAACTCAGTAGCAAGCCCAAGCGCGAAATAATGAAAAAAAACTGCACGCAGCTTCTGGACCAATAGGAACGTGGTAGGCGGTATTGTATATATGAAAACAGCATCGCAATTCAGCGAAAGTCATGGCAATCTTATTCCACTCTCGTGTTACCGCACTCGCTAAGCTCGTGCGGCAAATTTCACGCTCATGGAATCTTCTCCTTCTCTCACTAGTCGCACAATATACTATTATCTACCAAAAGGATGTTTTATTTTCCAACATCTCAACTTTGATTTCAAAACTACAAAATGACACCGGTTTTTCAAATGCGTTGCACTTCCTCTTAATGAAAAGCCGGAAGCATCTGTTCTATCTGGTTTAACAAGTTTTTTTTTCTTTCTAAACGCGTAATTAACATTCTCGACATACATTCAGCATAATATGGGTTGAGAAGAACGTACATCGCATATAAGATGCATAGTGCGGATGCATTTTTTCGTGAATCTTGACGCATTCGCTATAGCGCAATGAAAGGCATGCCTTGTAGACCAAGATCCCAGATTCACCAGACCTACATTATTTCAGTACGGCTAAGGTTTTATCAGTAAATGTACAATATTTAGTTAAAAACCTATGCAAATTTGCTAGTTTGAAAATGGGAGCTTTTTAGAGATAACAGGTTCTTATAGTACATAAAATATTTTTAACAAAAAAATTGAACCGACTTCACACTAAAAAGTAAAAAATAATTGCGTATTGAAATTTTTTGGAGTCGGTGTCATATCGGAATTCGAAAGTAGCAATTTAAATCTTACATGTCTGTAGTTCTCGGAATAGATTTCATTTTGGCTGACACCGACTCCAAAACATTTCAATACGCAATTATTTTTTACTTTTTAGTGCATATTTTGAAGTCGGTTCAATTTTTTTGTTAAAAATATTTTATTTTTCTCTTTTTAGTGTTAAATAAAGTATGGCAATGGGTAGGCCAAGACGTATGCGTGCCTTTGAAATTTGAGAGTTTCCCTTGATTTCTCCGGATTCCACCATCAGATCCTTACTTGGTTCCGATGGGACCACCTCGGAAGTGCACTCTTTCGAATAAAAAAAAAAGAATTTTGAAAATCGGTCCATAATCGGTGAACATACATTAAAAAAAAAAGAAAAAATATATACAGTCGAACATAGAACCTCTTCCTTTTTTGAAGTCGGTTAAATAAAACAAGTGCTTACGCACGAGCGCAATGATATTATGCATGCCTATGAGTGCGAGTGAGAGCATCATATGATTTTTTTTGACAGCTTCATGAAATATGTAGGTTGTTTATTTGTTTCCATAGAGTTTTTCTCTCTTAAACTCATACAAATAAAAAACCTACATTTCATGAAGCTGTCAAAAAAAAAATCATCTAACGTTCTCACTCGCACTCATATGCATGTATAATACCATTGCGTACGTAGGTAAGCACGTGTTTTATGTACCTTTATAACCCATAGAGATATTATACTAGAGTACGCGAGTGAGCCGTAAAAGTGTCTGCAATTCAGAGAGAGAAAAGTTTCTTATCTCTGTGGTAACTAATGATATAAAACAATGTTGATTTGAGTAAACATATATCTGGTTTTCTGGACCCGTCGCATCGTCCTCTCTCTCAACTGAAGACACTTTCACTTATGGCAAGCATACGAACTAGCGAACTCTAGTTACTTATATCTCTATGTTAAAACCTGTTTTCTCTAAAAGACCCCCGCTTTTAAGCTAGCAAATTGGCATACGTTTTTAACTAAATATTATACATTTTCTGATAAAATCAATGTAGTACTGAAATGACGTAGGTCTGGCGGATCTGGGATCTTGTTATATTACGGTCGATGTGATGTGTTCTTTTGTGACGTGTCACTCAGTTGTTGTTAATACTGTTTTGTATAAAATTATCATAAATAATTATAGTACAGTATGTAAACGCGTAATTAATTGTAAGAACTAAATAAAGTTCTTACTAGAAATAAATAAAACACAAGCTTGAACTTTAAAGATTCGTAATTGATGTTTTCTCAAGAGTCGTTAGTTATCAATTAAATTTTTTCCAAATAATAACAACCTTCAGTTTTCCAGCGTAGCTAAGGAAAACTAATATTGACAAAAATACAAAAAAGAGAAAGAGAGTTAATGTAACAAAGCTTGCTACAGTAATAATATTATGCGCCTATGCAAAATTGGCAATTAGGCAATAAGTTTCGTTTTTATAGTAAAGAATCGTCGTTATTTCCAACTAATGCATTAGAAAGTTTTCGTTCATATTTTTTTTTTCTTTTAAAAATACAAAATTACACACAGCGTTCCATTAAAAAAGTCATTTTTATGAAAAAATCAAAAACGTAATGCTGAATTATTTTTTACCAAAATATACTACAAAAATGCCCATTTGACCAAAATGGTAACTCCAATATTAAACACTGACTTAGTTTCGAACATCCATCAAATGTACCAAAACGCCACTCCTCATTTTCAAAGCCTAATTATGAATTTCAGGAAAATACGTTCAACAAAAATGTTCATTTTTTTATATTAATTATTGTATGCTACGTTTAGCGGGAATTTCCGTCTTCTTTAAAATATTGCAAAAAAAAATTGTACTAATTGTAATAATAATACAGTAGACCAGGTTATAAAAAATATAAGAACTTACAACTAAGAAGCAAAAGAAAAGCTGTTTATTAGAGTGATTGCGGCATACAAACAGTGTCAACGGAAGCACTACTGGGTGTGGTGGGAGTTCCCTCCATTGATCTGCTGCTGGTGCAGGAAAGATGTGAAATACACAGAAGAGGACCGGAAACCAGAAAGCAGAAGAGAAAGAAACTGTACGATAGACGGCAACTTAAGTGGGAAACGACAACACTAGGCGCCTGGACAAAAAGACTGATCCCTGACGTTAAAAACTGGATAGAGAAAGGAGCCACGCAAATCAATCACTATTATTAATACAGCGCAATTTTTAACAGGGCGTGGATGTTTCGGTAGCTACCTAAAAAGGATACGACATCTGCAAATACTCCATGACTGAGAAGGACACAGTAGAACATAATATATATTATATACTTAAACTAACGGTCCCGTCCGGTTTCACCCGGGTGCAAAAGAACGAATAGGGAAGGGACATGAGTACGCACACTCATCTTAGTTTACCGAGATGAATGTTGTGTCCAAATTTCATGATGATCCGAGTTACCGTTCAAAAGTTTTTGTCGATAAAAAGCAGTATTTATACTTTGTTTTGAGTAATAAATTTCTTTTAAGTCATAAATTACGGTAAATTAATAAATATTTAATTGAAAACACTGTAGGATAATTATTTTTATATAGGTACTTATAACTATAACAGTTTTCAAATGAGCTTTAAATTACATTTATTTAATTTTAATTAGTCGTAAATAAAATTGAAATAAATTTAAATGTAAGCCTTACAAGAAAGAAATGTAGAAAATAAAAAAAATTAAAAATATATTCGCCCAACGTGGGGCACGAACCCACGACCCTGATATTAACAGACGCATGTCCTACCGACTGACCCAGCCGGGCTTGTGGATGTACGACTAAATATTGATATATGTAGTTACGGAATTTCACCTGAATAGAAGCTATTTTTGAAATACATTTTGCAACATTTTTCATTGATGCTCCGCTTCTATTAGTCGTAGCGTGATATATAGCCTATAGCCTTCCTCGATAAATAAGCTATCCAACAAAAAAATTTGTTTTCAATTTGAACTAGTAGTTCCTGAGATAAGCGCATTAAACCAAACAAACAAACAAACTCTTCAGCTTTATATATTAGTATAGATGCCATAGATGGACTAAAGAGCATTTAGAAATGGCACTCACACTGGGAGAAGAGCTCACGTCCGATAACCTCGCTAGACATGTTAACGAAGTAAAATAGCTGGAGATCCAGGATAACATTACACAAATAATGAGGCAGAATTTTCATTGCTAATTGGAAGATGCCGCCCATAATGATGACATGCCTAGCGATACCGTGATGGGGCACACGGCGGAGATCGAGAAGGGGTTTTAGTGAGTATCCTTCGGGAAATCTCACTGCCCCTCGTTTATAATGTACTCACATACAGAAAATCGCCGTTTATAACGAACTAAGTTTCAACATTCTTGGAAAATAAATAGAATAATAAGTCGTTATGAGAAGTATACCATAATTATCTAAAAAAAACACCGTTATAGCATATATCTCTTCTGCGCATTCGCCGATTTTCCCGAAAAACAATAGGGCTCTTCATATTTGCATACCAAATATGCTCCCAAAATTTGGTTTCAATCTGTTCATCCGTTTGACCTGCATCGTTCTAACAGACTAACAAACAGACGCACAGAGTTTTTCCAAAAATATGTTTTTTGGATTCAGGGGACCTCGAAACAAAAAAATATTGTAAAATTTTGAAATGTGAATTTTGACCTAAACTAGTACCATTTCCACTTGTGGGTTGGAATGGTAAAAAAATAGAAATGCGTAGCAATTAGAAACGATGCACTTAAACTTAATTAGTACGATTGTATTTACCACTGGCGATTAACATGTTTTGACGTCATAATGTGGAAATAGGACATTCTTACTGATTCACAATGATAGCTAAAAATAATAATTCATTTTATTATTAGTCTTTTTGCGAAATGTGTGTGGTTTGATATTATAGAAAACGTCATCACTAAAGGCCGGATAATTGCTCGTATTCTTCTCGGGAGAAAAAACTATAACTAATTTGGAATGATTTAACCTTATCACTTGGGGGTCGGAAATGCGTCAATTTTTTAATAATAATAATAAAGTTATTATCCTTTTTGTACATGCATAGAGCAGGAGGATTACTCACTATACATATAATAAAATAACATTAAAATAATTACTAGACGACAATAATAATATCAATATTAAAACAGTAATATCATCATTAAAAACCATTAAAACATTAAAAAGCATTAGAAGAATTTATAAATTCTTCATCGGAATAAAATGCATTATTGATTAAAATTTGTTTGACAGTATTACAGAATTTCTTGTAATTTTTTATAGCTCAAACGTGGGGAGGTATCTTATTAGAAATTTTTATACACAAATAATGATAATTTGTGGGCCGGTATACATAATCTGTTCGTACCTCTTGTTGTAATAGTTA
Organism: Xanthostigma xanthostigma; assembly: GCA_963575645.1. Taxonomy (NCBI): domain Eukaryota; kingdom Metazoa; phylum Arthropoda; class Insecta; order Raphidioptera; family Raphidiidae; genus Xanthostigma; species Xanthostigma xanthostigma. The sequence goes on from OY754473.1 coordinate 166,508, forward strand.
GAGTGCCCGTCGGCAAAAATTAGACAGACTAATAACTCTCCCCAAACTTTGTATATAGCTTCATTAGGCCTAGTCTGACACCTATTTCCTCTATGACTTTTTTTGATTTTGGGGCGTTTTCCCTCTAAATTTTCTGTTTGTTTTTTTAATTAGCTTAAAAACTTCAACCAAAATGCTAAAATAATGTTCTCTAACAAATAACATGAACCATTTAAAATGTCTGACGCCTCGAATATGTTTCGACATTTGTCAGAGAACATTATTTTAGCGTTTTGATTAAAGTTTTTAAGCTATCCAATTAAAAAAAATTTGAAAAGAAGTTTGACCCTGCAGGCCATCCCTGTAACTTCCCGCTATTTTCGAGTTCAAAAAGCTCAAAAATATATAAAATATAGCAAGAAGTTTATTTTTTAGCTCTTCGAGCTCAAAAAAAAAAACACTTTGTTACGAAATTTTCGTTCACTATATCTCATGAACAAATGAACCGATTTTGATGCGATTTGCGGCAGTCGACTCAATTTTTTATCCTAAAAAAGTAATTTATTACAGAAAAATCGATCTTATAGGAATTTTACGAGCAATTTAAAAAAAACACTTTTTTACAAATTTTTCGTTCACGATATCTCGTGAACAAATGAGCCGATTTTGATGCGGTTTGCGTCGATCGACGCAGTTTTTTTAACCTAAGAAAGTAAATTATTACAAAAAAATCGATTTGATAAGAATTTTACGAGTAATTATAAAAAATTACTTTTTTCCTAATTTTTCGTTCACGTTATCTCATGAACAAATGAACCAATTTTGATTTGGTTTGCGGCGATCGACGCAGTTTTTTTAACCTAAGAAAGTAAATTATTACAAAAAAATCGATTTGATAAGAATTTTACGAGTAATTATAAAAAATTACTTTTCTCCTAATTTTTCGTTCACGTTATCTCATGAACAAATGAACCAATTTTGATCTGGTTTGCGGCGATCGACGCAGTTTTTTTAGCCTAAGAAAGTAATTTATTACAAAAAAATCGATCTGATAACAATTTTAAGAATCATTTTAAAAAAACACTTTTTTACGATTTTTTCGTTCACGGTATCTCGTGAACAAATGAACCGATTTTGATGCGGTTTGCGGAAATCGACGCAGTTTGTTAAGGAGAAGAGCTGATTAGATTTTGGAATTATTCGGTTTAGTAGTTTAGAAAATATTTTACAAAAACAAATTTAAAAAATTTTTTGAAACTTGTTTTTTTAAGATTTCTCAAAATTTTTTGGGCCGAATCGTTTCAAATTTTCAGGAAGTCTAAGTTCACCAAGATCACGTCAGATGCCGTAAACCGCGTTTCAGTCGGACACTCCGTTCAAAAGATATAAAAGGTTTACATACATACATACACACACACACACACACACACACACACACATACATACAGCCCTACGGACATCATCGCCAAAATAGTTTTAATAGCTTCCTAGGACCTCAAAACGTCGAGATCTGGCGAAAACTCGATTTTCGAAAATCGGGGTGAAACCAATAACTTCCCGATTTTTAAAAAAAAAAAAAAAAATTTTTTTTTTTTATAAGCGGGAAGTTAAAAAACAAACAGTATCTATCAATTGTTACATGTCGTCAAAACGACATGTTTCGGAAAATTTAGAGGAAAAACGCCCCAAAACATAAAAAAATTGGTTGTCTGTAAAGTCGGTTTACGGACGATAGTTTTACGTGATAACGTATTCCGTAATACATAACCTAAATTTATATAATAATTATAATAATTCGAATCTATGATATTGCATCTTTCGCTTCAAATTTAGGTTAATTTTATTCTATTATTATTCTATTTTTAATAAAATTCAAATAAAATGTTTCCGAATTTTTAATATCACAAATACCTATTATTAAAATTATGAACAAGTGCGGCCGCCTTTATTTCAATTTGCCACTAAGTGGCCCTAGCTTGCCAAAAGGTTGCCGACCGCTGTCGTCAAGTATTTAGCCTTGAATTTGTTGCATCCCTGTATATTCTCAGTAATGCCTAAAATACTGCGTATAGGTGTAATTGTGTAAACATTTGTGAAAAAGTTGATAAACAAAGATAATTTTACAATCATATTAATTTATTCATGTTTAGTTTATACATAGTCGATAATATTATGCGGCCACAGTAGAAGTGATTTATAACATCTGATATAATCACAAAAAATTGTAATCCGGTTTGAAGTTCCATTTCAACAATTAAAAAGACGAGAGGTGTCGTGGAACACCCGATTGGAACGAAGTTCTTTTCATTTATTATGTATCATATAATTTCACTAATTTGTCTATAAATTATTCGAAAATTTTATTTATACTTTACAATGATTATATTAAACAAAAATTAATGGTGTGATTTGCTACTCTAAAAATATAAAAACAACATTAATTGTTGCGCATCGGTCGGGAATCGAACCCGGGGCACCCGCGTGGCAGATGAGTATTCTACCGCTGAACCACTGACATTGCTTATAGATATCGCTATTTATATAGACTTAATAACAAATCGTGAAGTTAGAAGGCGTTACATTTCACAAAATATTAATGTCAAAAATCTAATTAATATTTGAAATGGCATCCCCGTTTTTTAACAAATGCATGCTTTTTATTTTAAGACAGAACATACGCAATCTTTAAATGTCCAACACACACTGTGCAAGAGAAAGGGATAACCGATCCACGTGCGCGATGTATTAGGTAAAATCAAATTTATACTGTGTTTATTTCTGTTTTTTGATGTATAAAAAAACAATTTGTGCGAATTCTGTAATACGAAATCTATGTAAAATGTTCTCCTCTTTTATTTAAGACAGGTTGTGAGTCGATCTAATTTAAATTGAGCGAATTATAAGCGAAAAACTTTTTTGTTTGTCTAGGAACAAAATTCAAAAATCTGACTCCGTTAGGATCTGTTCCACGCCCTATATTAATATCTTTCCGTTTTGAGGTCCCCCGAATCCAAACAACATATTTTTGAAAAATGCGTCCGTTAGTCTGTTTGTCTGTTAATCTGTTAGTCTGTTTATCTGTGAACACGATACAGGTCAAACGGATGAGCGGATTGAAACCAAATTTTGGGAGGATGTTTGGTATGCAAATATGAAGAGCCCTATTGTTTTTGGGGAAAATTGGCGCATGCGCAGAAGAGATATATGCTATAACGGCGTTTTTTATATAATAATGGTATACTTTTTAATAACGGCTTATTATTCTATTTATTTTTTCAAGAAAGTTTCGTTAAAAAATTTTTTTTCTAAACTTTATATTCTCAGAAATATTTTGAAAATAAAAAAAAATCAGCCGGTCTTTTGTTTTATGGATCTGTCAGAAATAAACTAGTTCGACATGCTTTGATTAGTTGTTACATGACGTGGAACATATTATTATGTAGGTAACCATGGTGACGAATAGTAAATATCACATTCTTCAATAAATAAAATTATCGACCAATTTTTCAGACAATATATTAACAAAATATAATTAATACAATAACGTTTCGATCACCTCGCGCGATATCAGAAATTTTATTTTCTTTATTATGTCAACATTTTGAAGTTGGAATGACCCCGTCGCCCAAATGCCTGTAATTTTTCAAACAAAGTCGGTTAAAAATTCTACAACGCTAATGATAAAATATGGTCACCATTTAAGGTCATTGCTCAAACAATTTTTTTAACAATGCTTAATCCAATCAGATTTTAAATGAAAAAAAAAAAACAATCTTAGTCTGTTCAAATAAATAAAATTGTCAACCAATTTTTCTCAGACCAATATATTGACAAAATAAAAAATAACAAATCAATACAACATAAGATGACGTTTCGATCCGGCTTTGGATCTTCTTCAAAAAAATATAAAAATTAATTAATAATTGAATACTAATTAATTTTTATATTTTTAGATTTTTCTGAAAAAGGTCCAAAGCCGGATCGAAACGTCATCTTATGTTGTATTGATTTGTTATTTTTTATTTTGTCAATATATTGGTCTGAGAAAAATTGGTTGACAATTTTATTTATTTGAAGAGTTCTATTCAGACGTTAATCAAAGATTTTAATCTTAGTCTGTAACATATTTTTATCAGATCTAACCTTTTCGAGGAAGATGCACTAAAACAAAACAAAAACAGTTTGTAAAGTGCCGTTGGTTATTCCATATTTTAAAAAAAAGTTTTAAATGACTATATAAATGTCAATTAAAAAAAGTTTGTAAAAATCTGTTTTATTATTCAGCTGTAACTATTAGTTTTATGTTTGTTTTCGTGCATTTTCAAAAGTCTAAATCGGATAAAAATATGTTATTGCTTTTCTCATCCAAATTTGATGCTGCTTAAAAAAATATGATTCGCTTTTAAAAAAACTAAAGCTGATCTTAGGTTTACCTTAAAAACATCCTTTAATAAAATAATGAATTACAGCAATGCTTTTCATCTTGAAGTAAGTTACAAATAATTATTTTTATAAGAAATATTTTTCATTTGTCGTTCAGTTTTCGAGGTATTGATAAAAATTTTCAAAAGAACGCCCGTTATATTAGGTACCTACTATGTAAATAATAGTTTGTGTTAATATTGATAACAAAACTATTTTCTTCTATTCTATTGTATTCACGATCCTGTATACCAGGGGTGGCCAACAAGTCGATCGCGAGGCCAATTTTGGTCGATCGTCGATCGCTCGCAATGTCTGGGGTGGAATTCCGTGTACCATTGACTTTGAAGCGATTGTAGAAGACAAAATTTTCTAGTAATAGTTTAATGCATTCTGGGAATTTGCCACGGCCATAAATTCCCACAATTCTGACAGCCTGACGCTGTGATCTCCGCCCACCCAGCACAATATGTTTTGACTTAAGGGACGTTCACAGATTACGTGAGGCAAATTTGGCGATTTTTCGACCCCCTCTCCCTTCTTGATGAGATGCCGTGAGATTTTGTTCGATCCCCCTTCTATTCTTACAAACATTTTTTACATAATTTAACCCAGTTTTCTCGCAACTTTACATCCCTTCTTCTTTCGTAGAGTACGCCTATGACAAGTCGATCGCGACATACTTTTAAGATAAAAAGTAGATCTTATATACCGAAAAGTTGGCAACCCCTGTTGTATACTACTTTGTGTGTTATTTTACCGTTCCCACCCACAATTGGGGAATGGTACTTGTTTAGGTCAAAAATTACTTTTCAAAATTTTACCATTTCAACACGATAAGTGGAGAATTGTACCTACTAGTTTAGTTTCAAAATTTTACAATATATTTTCATTTTGAGGTTCCCCGAATCCAAAAAAAACATGTTTTTAGAAAAACTCTGTGCGTCTGTTTGTCTGTGAGCACGATAGAGATCAAACGAATGAGCGGATTGAAACCAAATTTTGGAAGGACGTTTGGTATTCAAATATGAAGAGCCCTACTATTTTCAGGGAAAATCGGCGCATGCGCGGAAGAGATATATGCTATAACGGCGATTTTTATATAATAATGGTACCTATATACAATACTTTTAATAACGGCTTATTATTCTATTTATTTTTTCAAGAATGTTTCGCTTAATTTTTTTTAACTGTATAGTTTTGGAAATACTTTAAAAATAAAAAAAATCAGCTATTCTTTTGTTTGATCTGTCAAAAATGAACTAGTCTAGCATGCTTTGATTATTTTTTTTTTACATGACGTAGAACATATTATTTAGATAACCATGGCAACGAATAGCAAATATCATATTGGATACTAGCCAATACCCGCGTCACCTCACGCGATATCAGAAATTTCATTTTCTTTACTATACTATATCAATTGTCAACATTTTAAAGTTGGAATGGTCCTGTCGCTCAATTGGCTGGAATTTTTTATAACGTCTTACCTACTCGTCGAAAGACGTAAAATTGTCGGCTCCTCATAAACGTTGTAAACGATTTTACTTTAACTATACGAGCAATGAAATGTTTATTTTAATTATATTTAATTTGTTTAAATTAAATGTAATTATTAAAAATTTAAATAAATGCAAATTATACACAAAATACGCAAATCGTTTGACCTTTGCAAAATGTATTAAAACAGTTTTTATATCCATTATTTTACAAACGCGGAACAGACAAATATTGTCGTTTTCCTATTATGAATCGTTAAATAGTTAACAAATTATACATTTTGAAAATCAGAAAAAGCTATCCCAAGATCTGAAACAAGATATAAAGAGATATACGGAGTCAAGCTAAATAAAAGCGTGTAAAAAACTAATGTTTTGGCAGTTTATTTTAAAACAATAATATTGCTTCGTACAACACAGTGGCTTTGTTAGGCAGAAAACTTATTTATTTGCACGCTTTATATTAGTTTCACTTGTAAGTTGTATGTATGTATGTATGTTTGTTTGTAATCTCGTTTGGGCTACAGCAAGTGGTTTATATAGTGGTATAATATGTCAGCACTGTAAGTACAGTGGCTAGCCGTGCGGTCTAAAGCACGGGTCTTCGCTGACGTCAACTCTCGGAATCACGGGTCGTGGGTTCTAATCCCGTCCACGCCGAAAAAACAATTGTTTTTTTTTCAGCATATTTTTGACAATAAATCGAACTAAAAAGTGGAAAATAAATATAGTTTAAAAAAAACTAAAAACACGCTTTATATCAAACTAAAAAGTGAAAATTAAATATAGTTTAAAAAAAAAACTAAATAACACCCTTTATATCGAACTAAAAAGTAAAAAATATTTTTTTTTTAAAATAAGCTTAAAACAATAATGATTAAAAAATACTAGTATTATTGTGGAAAAAGCGTGGGGCGCTCGATGTACGAAAATGTGGAACAAAGCGCCCCACGCTTTTTTCACAATAATACTAGTATTTTTTATTCATTATTGTTTTAAGCTTATTTTAAAAAAAATATTTTTTACTTCTTAGTTCGATATAAAGCGTGTTTTTTAGTTTTTTTAAACTATATTTATTTAATTTAAAATGCATAAGTACATTTTAAGTCAAATAACGGGAATTTTATATGTATTTGACAAAATATGTTAACCAAGGTGCGGAACATTAATTAATACCGTATTAATTTTGTTTTTATTTAAATTTTTTTAATGAATTTTACAATGAAGTAAAAGAATCTAGAAGTTACATGCAAAAAGATTCCTATTGTATTTTTGGATTTATTTAAAACCTAATTGACGAAAATACAATTTTGTCAGAGAAAAATCGGGAAGGATGAAAAGTATGCATAATTTATTCGAAAAAAAAAAACAATGTCTGTCCTAAATCAGTTGATAAAAATTTGTTACCAAATTTACCTAGTTGCATTTTTTGAAAGTTTCATGATTTCAGTCAAAGAAACTATTTTTTTGCAAACCAGCATAAATCATAATGTTAACTTCCCTTTACTTCTATTATTTCCTCAAATCTTTTTCTATACATAATTAGTTCCAGATTAACCTATAAGCAAAGTAAGCAACTGCTTAGGACATCGCTTTTTAGGGGGCACTAAAAGTCACAACTTAGAAAAGTACCTCTTTGGACCGTGTAAAACAAATTCCTTTTGTCATGTTCTTAAAAAAATTGATCTACTGATATAAAACTGTATATAGAAGTATGGAAGTTAAAAATCAATAATAATTTATTTTTGAAAGTGAAAACTAACCAATTTTATAGACAGTTAAATTTTTTATAAGAGCATTGATTGCAAAATTTCAATTTTTTTCTTAAGTTCGATGCTTCCTAACTTTTTTCTATCAATTTTAAACTTAATACATTCCTAATTTGGATTTTTTTATAAACTTAACATGACAGAGACAAATAGTGTTAGTTTTGACGTGATAACGTCTTATAAATTGATGAATCACCAATATTATAAATTGATAAAACACCGGCTGCATGTACGAAAAAGTGTAACGTAACGTTCCTAACGTTCGTAACGCGTAACGTTCCGCCTGACCCTGTGCGTGCTTTTTGCTAATTTCTCGCTCAATTTAAATCAGATCGGTTTGAAACCAGTCTTAAACGAAAGAGGAGAACATTTTACATAGATTTCGTATAACAGAATTTGCCTAAACAGTTTTTTTATACAAATTTATATAGAAAAATATTTTATACAAATTTATATAGAAAAATAGCTGTATAAATGCAATGTTGTCTAATGCATGACGCGACGCGGTCGGTCGTCTTTGTTTGCCGTACATGGAAATTAGAAAATAACGTATGTCTTGTCTTAACATGAAAACGGCTGCATTTCTAATGTTTAATTCAATTTTTTGACATTAGTATTTTGTGAAATGCAACGCCTTCTAAGTTAAGTATTGGAATAACTAATTATTATTAGAACATAATACTTTGACAGTTGCAAACGTCACTTTTGACGTTTCTTATCATTCCGACACCAAGGATAAGCGGATTGAAACCAAATTTTGGGAGGTTTAGGTTATGTATTACGGAATACGTTATCACGTAAAACTATCGTCCGTAAACCGACTTTACAGACAACCAATTTTCATTTAAAGTGCTATCAGAAATGGAGGCCCCATAGGCATCAAGGAGTCTTAATCCGGCAGTACGAAAATAAAATACGGTAAAGTGTATTGATTGATTGTAGATTATTAACCCTCAACAACTGATGTAGTGTTTAAAAACATTTGACTAACACCATTTGCAAAATCTTAACTTCGTTTTTGCAGTTAAATATTCAATTCTTCGTCCAACATTTTTCCTTGCTGTAGACTAAAGGAAAAAGTCTGATGAAGATATTTTTGAAGTTTTAAATAAGTACCACAATACGGCGGGATATTTAATAATATACATAATATATTTGACTAAAATCCCTCCTTAAACCGTTTTTGCATTGCATTGTTTACAGTAGTTAAAACTGATTATTATTTTAATAGTGTTGAAATGAGTAATTGTACTTGGATTTTAATAATGAATAAAATGAAATGTCAACAAATAAGTTGACAGAATATATTAAAAAGACAAATAACTACTGTATTATATGAAATGAATCGACGCATGTAGTCCAGTAGCTGCGAGTCTTCGTAAATTAAAGAAAAAACCATTCCTTAAATCCACTCCTTAAAGTAAAGTCACGAGTGGAACAGTTCTTAACAATAACAGTTTCAATCAATAAAACTTAAAGCGAATAAAATCAATAGATTTGAAAATATGTGGAAATGTTTATTAATTATACACTTTCAATAAAAATCGCAAAAAACGAAACCAAAAAAATGCATGTTTTTTAAAATATCAACGTTTAAGCATTTAACAAACTCAAGTGGACATCTAAATAGACATTCCCATCCAATTTTTAAAATTACCGGATTCATTCAGACCTCAAATTCTCTCCTAAGTGTAGTATAAAGAAACTAAGCAACTTTTCACTTAAAACTTTCACCTAAAAGAAACGCAAGAAATTGGACAAAATTCAGAAAAAAGAATTAACACTGAAGTCTGAAATATGTTCAAAGCTAATTCTTTTTTGAATTTTGTCCAATTCCTTACGATTTTCAATATCAATTAAGATTATGGGTGAGAATATATCAATATTACAAAAAGCTTTTTTAAAACAACAACACTAACTTTAAATTAACACAAGTTATTTATAAAACTACGGAGAAAATCAACAAACATTTCTTTATTTAAACAAACTCACCAATTTATACACGAATTACAATTTTAAACCACTAAAACGACTCCTTAAAATGAGGCACTAATATAACTCGTCAATTTCATTCAAATTAGAGAAAATGACATTTTCCGAGTTCACAGAAACCGGCACTTTACTTCAGAATCGAAGAAAACTCGCAAGAAGAAGTGGATATACCGGTCAACGCGCAGCATAACCTCTGATCATTGTGTGCCGTCTTGGCCGTGAATCCAAGACACTACAAAACGTTGTTAAGACGGATTCACACGACGATACCACACCCCACTATCAATATTTATAAGCAGTTGACTTTTAATATTATGTAGTTTTTTTTTACGGGAGTACCACAACATTTCCTGTCCTTGTCACATAACTTAACATGACAAAGTAGCGTAATTTAATCCAAACACAATAAATCTGGACCGTAAGGCTAAATGGTGTATGTTGAATAATCAAATAAAAATGTTGGGTTTCTGGTATCTACGATAAAAGTACTTTTGGCTTTGAAAGTTGTACCAGAAAACCGGTATAAATAAGTTAAGTATAATATTATACATCCTAGATCAGAAATTTACAAACCTGCCCCGCCCCTTTTTCAAATCTAAAATATTCGAAACCCGCAAAACAAAAAAATGCAGTGACGGCTTTCTTTGATGCATCTATATTTCTACGTACAGAACAATAAAGAAATATATTGTTGTAAATGACACGACGCTTAAATTATAAAATTACTTATCAATTTATATTAGATATCGTGTCCATCCTGATAATAATAACAGTAGAACCTCTGAAAGTCGAATTCCAATGGAGATACCAAAAAATTCGAGTTATGAGGGATTTAGACTTAGGCGGATTTTGTAATATTCGACTTATAGTGGTTAAGATTCATTCTAACTAATTTTGAGTTGCTATGTTCGAGATACAGATGTACAATTGATTTTTTCGAGTTATGGAGGGAATATATGCACCGAAATGGCTTGCAAGGACGCACTGATTATTTCGACCAATAGCGGGTCGATATTTCTAATAATGGAGTTTTTGGAGCTTTTATTCAACGCCTCCCAATTGCCCCTCTGAATTACTTCAAAGCCCACAGGGGGGGGGGGGGGGCGAAACCGCCCACTTTGGGAAACACTGTCCTAGATGCTCAAGAACATCATATAATATGTTTTCTCAGATTTGTAGGTTATGATGTTTTTGAATATATGAATTTATACATCAGAGCAATAAATCATTCTCATAATAAAGCTTTTTTGGCTAAATTTTGGCCAAAATACTTAGAAAAATATTGTTTCGAAGTGAAAATTGTACAAAAATCGATTCTAAATACATGTATACATAATTTAAGAAAAATATGGTTTCAATTGATCAACTGTTTTTCGAGCAGGATTGATTTAAAGTTTTTCATAAGAAGAAATATGTACGGTCGCAGTCTGAGATTATTGTCATTCAATTAACAATGCTTTCTGCAAATGAGCAAAAGTGTTTGACATATTGTATCTAGATATTTTTTAAGTATCTTTTGCGCTCTGTCTACTACTTAAAAGTCTAATGCTTTTAGTAATTTTGCATATTGGCTGATTTATGTACAAGAGACGCTTTAAGCGGTTCCTTTGATGTTTCGAAGACCGTGATATGTCTAGTTTTTTCATTGAATATCGCGTCTTTTAGAATATTAGAGGGTTGTCTAATTGAGAGCATCTAAATTTCGATATATTAAAAATAATAATAATTATTCAATCAATGGAATAATTCAGTTTATCCACTTTTTCTGCAATGAATTACATCACGTTACCTTTCCATATTGTGTCGAAAAAACTTCACAATTTTGTCAACTTTATTTAGATTTAAAAATGCTGATAAATAATTATTTTACATTTGAAGGGTACACGGGAACAAGGCGATTTGTCAGTAAAAATTCGAAATTAATTTTTTTATACCATCTTGTAGCCAAAAGTCCTACTTTTCTGTTGGTGTATTCATTTTAGATAAGAATACACTTGGTCAAAAGTTATAAGCGTTAAAAGAAATGCATCAGCAAGTAAATGGCACGATCTTAAACACTTCAAAATGCTCTCCTGCACAATTTACATTTTTTGACAAATCGCCTTCTTCCCGTGTACCCTACATTTAGAGTTTGCGATGCTTGTGTACTAGGAAGGTAGTTTGAAGACCTATATTCTATAATTTCGAGAAATACAATCGACACGCGGTGCATCTCTTTCAATTGAAATTAAAAAAAAAAAAAATTGGTTGTCTGTAAAGTCGGTTTACGGACGATAGTTTTACGTGATAACGTATTCCGCTTGAATATCATATTTAATAATACTACATAACCTAAATTTTAGTAGCTGTCAAACTATATTTTTACCGACTAATAATTTGATCAACCAAAGCAAAATACATATTTTTAAGCAATAATTATAAAAGACATTTAAAAGAATGTATATATATATATATATATTATATATTTGTTAACAAACCGTATAATTTATCTGGCCATCTGTCAGATGTAGCTTTCGCTGGAACAGCCGAAAAAAATGTTGAACGCACACTACTCTCTGACGTCACGCGAGAAGAGAGAGACTATCGCTTATATCGCGCTCTCGCTTGCGGAACGTTACTCTTTTTCGTGCGTGCAGCCGGTGTTTCATCAATTTATAAGACGTTATCACGTCAAAAAAAATGAACTACTTCATCCAATGAATAGTTGTCAAACTTTAAAATTAAGATTACATTTTAGAGGTACAACGTTTCAGAAAACGTTATTCGAAATAAACTTTAAAAGAATCAGTTAGTAAAATATTACCACAAATTCGACATATACAGATTAGTCTTGTGACCACGGACATTTGTCATGCATTTATTAATCATTCAGTGATAATGCATAAGTTTCGTAAACTTATTTTTTTTTATGAAAACGTTTATATTTTAAACGCATTCCTGCAAATTAGTCAGATGCTAAGGTCATTAGTGCATCAACATAATATCTTGGAGTAACAAAAGAAATGTTTACTTGAAATGGGTCTACCTTAAGGATCATTTTAAGACTTTGGACAGCTTAAAAACGTACAGAGGAAATTTTAAAATTCAAGATATGGGTGAAAATTTCAATTTTTTTCTTGTTCTAGTTGTTAGTTTATACAGTATTTTTAAGTGTCGAGCACAGGTTTTAGGTAAAAAATTTCATTTTAAAATAGTTCGCGGTAATAAATAATTTTGGTCTTAGGTTTTTGACAGGGTACCACAGAGTAGGTGTCTATCTTTCATTTAAATCATTCTCACATTTAAGTAGACCTAATAACCGATAATTTTTCAGACTGTTTTGATTATATTACTTAATATAGTAGAACCTCTGTAAGTCGAACTTTAAGAGAGACGCCAAAAAAATCGAGGTATAGAGTTTTCGACTTATGAAGAATTTTGACTTAAGCGGGTTTTGTAAGAAAATATTTGACTTGTAGAGGTTAAAATTCATTTTAACTAATTTTGAGTTAGAGTGTTCGAGATACAGAGGTCCAATTTATTTTTTCGAGTTATGGAGAGAAAATATGTAGCGTAATAGCTTGTAGGGACTTATTGAATATTTCGACCTATAACGGGTTGAGATTTCGAGTAATGGAGGTTTAAGGGCTTGAAGGGAAGGAACCAAAATATTTTTTCGAGTTTAGGAGGTTTTCGACTTATCGAGGTTCGATATAAGAGGTTCTACTGTATATTGTTATAAATTGTAGTAAATTTAACTAGTTTATTGGCTATTAGTTCTTCACCTAAATATTGGTGAAAAAATGTTGAAATCAGATGAGTAGTTTCGGAGATTACCTTCCGCATATAGGTACATGAACTTTCAAAACACCCTCTCTTTATAACGGTAGCATAGATTTTCGTTTTGTATAGTGAGCTGCCAAACATTAGATTAGAACCTTTTTCAAATAATATAGAAAATCAAACTCATACAATTTTACAAATTAATAAAATTGTAGACCAATTTTTCCAGACCATGTATTGACAAAAATAAAATTATAAATCAATATTACATAAAATGATGTTTCGAACGACAATTTTATTTATCTGAAATTTATGACATACAATTTTATAAAAAATTTGTCGTGGAATTCGTTTCTAAAAACTTAAAATACTCGTAAATAAATCAATGTAATTAGATGATTAAAAAAATTCCAGTCAATTGGGCGACGGGACCATTCCAGCTTCAAAAATATTGATATCTGATATAGTATATTAAAGAAATCGCGTGCGAAGACGCAGGTAACGGCTCGAATAAAATATTATGATATTTGCTATTCGTGGGCATGGTAACCTACCTATGTTCCATGTTATGTAAAAATTAATCAAAGAATGCTTAACTAATTTCTTTCTGACAGAACTAAAAAACAAAAAAACAGCTTATTTTATTTTATTTTTAAAATATTTCCGAAACTCTAAAGTTTAGAAAAAAAAATTTCAACTAAACTTCCTAATAAATAGAATAATAAACCGTTATGAAAAGTGTACCATTTATATATAAAAAACAACGTTATAGCATTATATCTCTTTTGAGCATGCGTCGATTTTCCCCAAAAACAATAGGGCTCTTCATATTTGCATATCAAACATCCTCCCAAAATTCGCTCATCCGTTTGACCCGTATCGTGCTCATAGACAAACTGATAAACAGGCGAACCGACAGACGTACAGAGTTTTTCCAAAAATATCTTTTTTGGATTCGAGAGAAAAATATTGTAAAATATAGACAAGTACCGTTCCAAATTTATGGGTTGGAATGGTAAAATTCAACAATAATAGCAAAACCGGAAACATTCGCCGCTATCTTGGTTTCTAGTGGCTTTCGATTGCAAGTAGCCAAATTTAACCTTGATTTTGTATTCGGTACTTGAAAATAAACGTACAAGGTCATTGAAAATCGATGAAACCAAACTACTATATTAGAAATAATTGAAATGTTGGTCGCTATCTTGAATTTTGAGGTCTTCAGGATAAATTTTGAACTGACTATATCCAAAAATTATCCTTAGGGCAGACCCATTCATCAAATTTTCATGTTTTTATACAAAAGTGAACAATTATTATGGTATGTCGTTGCATTGTATAGTCAGTGTGGGATATGGACATCCTAGTGGCTTTTGCGGTATAAAAAGTGATAAAAATCTTCTTTTTTATTCGACAATCTTTGACACATCATAAACCTGTAAATAGTGGGTATAGTCACCCGATTCAATTCTTTGCATTTTAAACACTGCTCATTATTCATTTTTTCCGCATACCCCAAGTACATTATGTACCTAAATATATCTTATTTTAATTTTACCATTCCAACGCACAAGTGGGGACTATTACTAGTTCAAAATTCACTTTTCAAAATTTTACAATATTTTTTCGTTTTGAGGTCCCCCGAATCCAAAAAACATATTTTTGGAAAAACTGTGCGTCTGTTTGTCTGTGAGCACGATACAGGTCAAACGGATGAGCGGATTGAAACCAAATTTTGGAAGGATGTTTGATATGCAAATATGAAGAGCCCTACTGTTTTTGGGGAAAATCGGCGTATTCACAGAAGAGATATATGCTATAACAGTGTTTATATAATAATGATATACTTTTCATAACGGCTTTTTATTTTATATATTTTTTCAAGACAATTTACTTTATATCAGAAATATTTTGAAAATAAAAAAAATCGGCTGTTCTTTTGTTTTAGACATTTTTGGTGTGCTCTGTACAACAAGTATCTATTTTTTTATTTACTTATAAATGCAAATAGAAATTTACATTTAATAAAAATAAACAATTAAAAACAACCAACAAATAATGTTTTTCGTAGCTGTTTGTTTTCGTAGTGTCAAATTTCAAGATTTCTATTAAGAAGCTCTTTATACTAAGATGACGGAACATTTTCTTATTAGATTTTTTGACAACAAAAAAATATTAAAAATACAAACACTGGCCACAGTGCCAAACCCTGCCCACAAACTAATATATAAGTACAAAAAATTATTAAGTTTCGAGGCAAAATATTTTTCATCCTCTAAATATAAACTGTGTTGTCCGATTCCGCTCATTTCCTTAAGTAGGTTCCGGTGAAGGATGTCATGTTTACCAAATTTCATTTAAATCGATTAAATATTTCGAAAGATAAAGCTTTCTTCACTAGAGCACTTTGGTTGAAACAAAAATAAAAAAAATATAGAATAGTAAAATTTAATTATAATTTTATAATTTTTGTCAAGATAGTCTGAAAAAAAATGGTCGATAATTTTATTTATTCAACACGCGTGAGTAATACATAATTTCGGGGCCCTGCTAAATTCGGGACAAATAATAAATTACTTCATGTTGACGCGTAGAGTGCTAATAATGAGCCGTACTGTACGATAATAAATTTTCTGGATCAATAGAAACGCAGTAGCGAGCGGAAACCGTACAATAATGAATAATAACTGCATAGTTTCTGGACCAATAGGAACGCGGTAGCGATTTGTATATATGAAAACAGCATCGCAATTCAGCGAAAGTCAGGGCCATCTTGTGTGCATCGAGGGCGGTGGGTACGTCAATCAATGAAGCGATTTATTATTTTTCCCTCTTTTATCAGGGCCCCGATTACATATTACTCGCGCTAGTTTAATAAAATATTATGTGCAACCATTGATCGAAGGAGAATATTCCACTCGCGTGTTACCGCACTCGCTACGCTCGTGCGGCAAATTTAACGCTCATGGAATTCTTCTCCTTCTCTCACTAGTCGCACAATATACTATTATTTAAAAAATATACTATTTATGCTTAATAATTTTTGATAAATTTCAATCAAGTCTACCGTATCTCTTAAGAGAATTATTATTATAGATACCCAACAATGATAATAAATCGCAGCAAGTAATTGTAGAATAGAATAAATTCGAAAGAGTGAGCGAAGGCTGTACCTAATTATAATATATTAGTGCACTCTGGCATAACCAAAGTACCTAGCATTTTTTAATTAATGTATTTTTCAATTTATTGACGATTTCTATGCATTTTTGTATGCTAATTAGATTAAACAAATACACTACAACCTCTGTAAGTCGAACTTCAAAAAAGACGCCACAAAATTCTAGTTATAAACTTTTCGACTTATGAAGGATTTCGACTGATTTTGTAACGAAATATTCGACTTGTAGAGGTTAAGATTCATTCTAACTAATTTTCACTTGCTATGTTCGTGATTCAGAGGTGCAATTTATTTTTTCGAGTTATGGAGGGAAAATATGTACCGCAATGGCTTGTAAGGACGCATTGATTATTTCAACCTATAGAGGGTTGAGATTTCGAGTAATGGAGATTTTGAGGCTTGAGTTTTGGAAGTTTTCGACTTATTAAGGTTCGACTTAAAGAGGCTCTACTGTATTATTATTATTATTATTATTATTATTTTTATTATTATTATTATTATATATTATTATAATTTTTATTATTATTGTTATTATTATTATTATTAGTTCCAAAATATGTATTGAAGGAAATTTATTTGGTTGAGGAACAATTGAATAAGCTTTACCAAAGTATCGCTTGTGGCCAACGTTTCGAAAACTATATTTTCATCCTCAGGGCCTCAACTTGCATTGCGGCCCTGATTCTAAACTTTATAGTTTCGGAAATATTTTGAAAATAAAAATTGGTTGTCTGTAAAGTCGGTTTACGGACGATAGTTTTACGTGATAACGTATTCCGTAATACATAACCTAAACCTCCCAAAATTTGGTTTCAATCCGCTTATCCTTGGTGTCGGAATGATAAGAAATGTCAAAAGTGACGTTTGCAACTGTCAAAGTATTATGTTCTAATAATAATTAGTTATTCCAATAGTTAACTTAGAAGGCGTTGCATTTCACAAAATACTAATGTCAAAAAATTGAATTAAACATTAGAAATGCAGCCGTTTTCATGTTAAGACAAGACATACGTTATCTTCTAATTTCCATGTACGGCAAACAAAGACGACCGACCGCGTCGCGCCATGCATTAGACAACATTGCATTTATACAGCTATTTTTCTATATAAATTTGTATAAAAAACTGTTTAGACAAATTCTGTTATACGAAATCTATGTAAAATGTTCTCCTCTTTCGTTTAAGACTGGTTTCAAACCGATCTGATTTAAATTGAGCGAGAAATTAGCAAAAAGCACGCACAGGGTCAGGCGGAACGTTAGGAACGTTACGCGTTACACTTTTTCGAACATGCAGCCGGTGTTTTATCAATTTATAAGATTGGTGATTCATCAATTTATAAGACGTTATCACGTCAAAAAAATCAGCTGTTCTTTTGTAGATCTGTCAGTAATAAACTAGTTAAGCATGCTTTGATTAATTTTTACATTACATGGAACATATTATATAGGTACCATACTAGCCATTACCCGCGTCAGTTCACGCGGTATCAGAAATTTTATTCTCTTTATTATATTATATTAAATGTCAATATTTTTGAAGTTCCGTCGCCCAATTGGTTGGAATTTTTTTTTAATAAAATAGTTTAAGGAACACATTCCTGAAGTTGAACAGATTCCTTGTAGAACA
The DNA here is from genome assembly GCA_963575645.1 of Xanthostigma xanthostigma. Taxonomy (NCBI): domain Eukaryota; kingdom Metazoa; phylum Arthropoda; class Insecta; order Raphidioptera; family Raphidiidae; genus Xanthostigma; species Xanthostigma xanthostigma. Next base: position 184,740 of record OY754473.1, read on the forward strand.
CCTGTGTAGGCACATTTACATTACAAATTAATGTCAATATTTGCCCAGAATATGCTGTAATATTATGTAAATAACAAGATTAATGTATTGAATGTGCGCGATATGATGTAACTTCCATGAATATACCAAACTTGTAAGAAGTACGTGTTTATTGACCTTAAAATTAAATTTGAAAATAAATAAGACTGTTCTTTGCAATAGTCGAATTTCTAGTTTTAAAATTTTGTATACCAGACTTTTCGTGAAAATGTCTTCTGTATTATTATCAAATTATTGTGGTTCATTACTCAAATTGATATCTATACTAATATATAAAGCTGAAGAGTTTGTTTGTTTGTTTGAACGCGCTAATCTCAGGAACTACTGGTTCAAATTGAAAAAAATTTTTTTTGTTGGATAGCCCATTTATCGAGGAAGGTTATAGGCTATATAATATTACGCTACGACCATTAGGAGCGGAGCTTAAATGAAAAATGTTGCAAAATGTATCTCAAAAATAAGTTTCTATTCATGTGAAATGCACTAACTAGATATACTCATATTAGCGTTGTGAGAACACGACCTCAGGTGGCCCAATCGGTAGAGCATGCGGCTGTCATTATCAGGGTCGTGGATTCGAGCCCAACGTTGGGCGAATATATTTTTATTGTTTTTTTTTTTTTAATTTTCTACAATAATTTCTTCTAAGGCTTACATTTAAATTTATTTAAATTTTATTTAATTAATTTTAAAAAAATTATTAGTTAAAAAAAGTTTAAATACTGCTTTTTATCGACAAAAACTTTTGAACGGTAACTCCGATCATTATGAAGTTTGGACACAACATGTTCATCTCGGTGAAAAGATGAATGTGCGTACTCATGTCCCTTTCTTCCCCTTTCGTTCTTTTGCACCCGTCTGAAACCGGGCGGGACCGCTAGTTATGTATAAAGTGGAATATTTACACGAGACTTGGCTACATTTTTACATGAAACGTTTTCGATGAGATCTAGTTTAAAAAAAGTCCAGCCAATTGGCCGATGGGACCATACCAACTTAAAAATGTTGACATTTAATATAGTACAATAAAGAAAATCAAATTTCTGATATTGCGTGAGGTGACGCGGGTAATGGCTAGTACTCAATATGATAGATAGATAGACAATTTATTTGTGAAGCTATATATACAATATAGATACAAAACGTCATAATAATGAATAAAATATAAAGTGCTAAAATAACTATAAACAATAATAATTTTAAAACTCATTAAAAATATATCCTTGCAATTTATACACCGGTTTTTCAACAAGCATGTTTTTTAATTCTTTTTTAAATGGTTTTATTTCTGTTATAGTTTTAAGTTTTTCCGGCAATGTATTATATATATCAACACCTGCAATTGATGGAGACTTACAGCAAAGCGTATAAAATTTAAAATAACTACGCCACGTCTCATTTCTCTTTCCTGACCCATTAAAAAAACCTGGACCATCAATTATCTATAACCTATTCATTAAGACCATTTCAATAAAGCTAACGAGTCAGGTAAGGCGATGCTGCAGCATCTAGTCAAAGTAATCATGTTGTTACAATATCACATAAGACATTGAAGTAACAGGATGCCTGGAGCCGATCATCTGGAAGTTAGTCACATCCCTTCATCAACTTGAAAAGACCTGATTGCATTGCCTAGGGGCCCGGACAGGGTTAATCCGGCCCTGCAGGTATCTACTATTTTACGTAGTACACTTTTCACTTTAATGCAAAAACTGTATTTTAAGGACGTCAATGAAATAAATCGGAAGAAAGAAATTACGTTTAGCAACAAGCCGACCCTGCGCTTGTGTGGTAGAAATTTGCCTCGAGAGATGTAATGTGCACTGTTACCTTTTTTCATCACGGGAAATAGTAAAGAACTGGATCTTCAAATAAACTGCATAATTGATTAGTCATAGTTTGTATTATTTTATTGAAAATCTGACATAAGCAGTTTTGCCTTGCAGTCATAGACATTATATTTTGTATCTGTTACCTTGACAAGATATTAAAGCATGAATGTCGAAAATTCGAACTGTCCTGCAAATCTTAAAAAGTGTTTCCGATTCGATTAAATCAGACACCCGCAGTCACTTAAAAGTTTCCATAATTGAAAAAAGCAAATTGATTTATATTACCATGACTAGACAGAAATTGAACCATCCAAATGTAGTGTTGAGTAACACAGACCTATTGGGGTTTTTCATTATTAGTTGTCGATAGATTGTAACAAAACTGTTCTTCGATGTGGTGGTTAATATTTATTTACAACAATGGAATGTTAACAAAAAAATTTGAAAAGAAGTTTGGCCCTGCAGGCCATCCTTGCAACTTCCCGCTATTTTCGAGTTCTAAACGCTCAAAAATATATAACATGTAGCAAGAATAAAAATATTAAGAGCAGTGTGGTTGAAACAAAAATAAAAAACAGAATTGTTACTTCTTACCACAACAGTCTTATTAGCGGATGTACATTTGGGGAGCTATGCTCTCATCTTCAGCAAACACTAATAGTCCAAGAACGATCTTCGTAAAATACCTAAAATCTCAAACGGCTAAAAATTTGAGTGATCGTTCTTGGGGTTAAAAGAAACTGTTCTGACTATGAAAAAGTGTGCTCCGAATTGCAGTTGGGGTAGAAACCGCCCCTTTAAATTTTGTTTAATAATTATCTCACAACTTATGAGATATATGAAAAAAGGTTTCGACACAAAGTTGTAGATTTTTATATTTTCTATAAAAAAGTGCTCCACCCTCTTACTCCTATCTACAATAGTTTACCAGTAAACCGCCCCTAAATGTGAAAAAATTGGAAATGATTTGTTTTTTTGACAGATTCGGGTTTTTTTGTGACATTTTAAGAAGAAAATATTCTTGGCGTTTTCTTCGAAAAATGGATATTATAGAAATTACAAAAAGACGGTATCTACCTCCTTTGCACGATAAAAAAAATTGATTTGTTTTATAGCGGGAAGTTAACAAATAAACAAACTGTATAATGAAAATGAAATAGAAATAATGTAACAAACAAAACAACAACTTCTAAGTAATAAAAATAATACAAACTCACTAGGTACACAGGAATATATACAAGAAATATTTATCTAAGCGCTCTAGAACTCAGTGAAAAGACAAGTCGGAAACCGCAACTACCGGCAGATGGACCTACAGGTTAATACCTGTCATTTTGAAGTGGAAGAACCAGCTCTATGGAGAAGTAGATTACTTTTTTACTCAGGCTCTGTCAGGACATGTATGCTTCAAGAAATACCTTTATGACAGAAAGAGAACAGCGACAGACCTATGCAGGAACAGTGGGGAGACGTACGATGCAGAACTAGAGTTGGGGAAAAAATAACTTCACGATGAAAAAATCACAGTGACAAGCCGTCTAAAATAATCACTGTGATCTGACGAGAGATATCTACGTTCCAAAGTAACGTATGTCGTTCCATGTCACCGTAGTCACTGTCGCTCGCTCCAAGTTCCAATAGATCTATGTTTCAAAGTAACGTATGTCGTTCCATGTCATCGCAAAAAACCTTGCATTGATTGCCGTTTCCCCATGAAAAAAAGAATATTTACGTTATGTTATCAAATGCGACAGTCCTAAGCCTGTACAAGTGTGAAGGTTATTTTGAATTAGCTATATCTTTGCATCTAAACATCATAACAGACAAGTAACGCCGTATCAGATGACAACCTATTACTAAATGGTGTATTCGTGATCGGAGTGACAACTGTAACGATAATCAACTAAAAAATCCTAAAAACTAGGAAATATTTATTGTGATGTGAGTGATCGACGTGACAAAGTTACGATGATTTTTCACTGTGATTTTTGTGTAACCGGAATAACAGTCACTGTGATCTCATAGTAACGACTTTTCCCATGTCTATGACAGCAGAACCAGGTGGGAGGTATGTAAAATTAACTACAATCTTCAAACAGGACACACATTAATTTAATAACACGAACATGATAACAGATTTGTAGCAGTCAAAATATCATGGAGACCACAAGAAAATTATTTATTTGTTCCAAAGTATCATTTATTTGCGATTTTGTTGTGAATAAATAGGTGTTTTTCGGTGCATTTTGAACGGTTTACGATTTTTAAGAATATTTAAGGATGGTTAAGTAATGCTTGTAATGTTTTTAATGTTTGCGCTTGTCCAATCCTAGTTGTAAAATCTCATTATTATTATTTTATTTAAAAGTTATCTTTAATATACAATGAATTAGCTATATAAGTTTTGGAATTTGTATATTAGCAAGTCATTTTTACATTGAGTCTATTTTCTGTTTTAATATAACAAATTTTATGGCTGCATAAAATATTATTGTCTTTCTATATGTCAAAAATACAACATGTGCTATGTATTTAAATTAGAAAATAAATAATATACTACACCACAAGGGCAGAAAGTTTAAGATTCAGGCACTGCGAGTCATGATACGCAGTTCAAGGTTCTCAAACTTTCTGCCAGTTCGCTTATTAACTACATTAATTAAATTTAATAAAATCGTATCTTGTCAACCGACTGCAGTTGGTTTCCCTTAAGTCAACATTAAATACAAAACCTGATGTAAGATCTCCTTCACAAATTAATGGTTGTGGAGTTCCTCAAGGATCGATCTTGGGTCCGTTATTATTTTTAATATTTATTAATGACCTACCACAAAATGTTTCGAATTCCGACATTACGCTTTATGCTGACGATACCAGTCAACTTTTTACAGCTGAACATACATGTGATATTTCTAAATCGATTAGTATTGGTGTTAATGAAATTAATGAGTGGTGTAGACAAAATGGACTTGTTTTGAATACTATTAAAACTGTTCTATTAAATTTTCATACGACCCGGAATGTACCTGATTCGTCCTTTTTCATACCTTTAAATGGCAAATCTATAAAAACAGTTTCCAATACAGAGCTCTTAGGCTTAAATATTTCAGATACCTTGAGTTGGGATGTTCATATCAATACCATATGCTCGAAATTGAAAAGTATTTGCTACTTACTAAAAAAATGCCAATCTATCGTTAATAATGACATTTTAATTAATATATACTACGCGTACTTTCAGTCCATTTGCGCTTATGGTATTATTTTTTGGGGTGATTCGTCATTTTCTCAAAGGGTATTTATTATTCAGAAAAGAGCGATCCGAACAATATCAAAATATGCTATGTTCAAGCAGCTTAAGATTTTAACTGTGCCAAGTTTGTTCATTTATGAATACATTGTATTTGTGGCACAACACAAGGAACTTTTCATAATGAACAGCGATGTTCATAATTGTAACACCAGATCAAAAATGCAGTTGAGATTACCATCTCACAGATTATCTCGGTATAGCAAAAATATGTATTGCAACTGTATTCGCTTGTATAATAAGTTGCCTTTAAATCTGAAAAAGGAAAACAATATTTCTAGATTGAAAAAACAATTTTCTCATTGAAAACGCCTTTTATACTGGTGTGTATTAAATACAACTTAGTTATTTTAAACTCTTTATTTAATTCAAGACGATCAGTCAGAGACTGCTTTTTAAAATATAAAATAAAACTAGCCGCTACCCGCGGCTACGCCCGCGATTGAGATGGAAATCTACTTTTGACATGCATATCAGGGGTTGAGGTATTGCACATATTTTGACAAACAATTTTCTTATTTTTCGTAAAAAAATTTTATTTTTTTTTTAATAAAAAGTATCCTATGTTACTTCTAATACCTTCAAGAGTGTCTGTGCAAAGTTTCATGATGATCGGTTAAGTAGTTTTTGCGTGAAAGCGTAACAAACAAACTTACATTCGCATTTATAATATTTCGTTTTCATAAAATTTGTAAGTCCGGTCCTGTCGGGCCGATTTTAATGAAATTTTAATAGCACATTTTAATCATTACTAAAGGGTTAAATTTCAATTTTGAAACGATTCGGAGAATTTTTTCGGTATTTTTGGGCCCAAAAAATGTTTTCAACCCTTTCTTATTTTTCGTAAAAATTTTTTATTTTTTTTTAATAAAAAGTATCCTATGTTACTTCTAATACCTTCAAGAGTGTATGTGCAAAGTTTCATGATGATCGGTTAAGTAGTTTTTGCGTGAAAGCGTAACAAACAAACTTACATTCGCATTTATAATATTATATATTAAATATTAAATATTAAATATTAAATATTAAATATTAAATATTAAATATTAAATATTAAATATTAAATATTAAATATTAATATTAATATATTAATATGAAATATGATACAATTAGTGTAGAAAATAGTTACATAATTTACCTTCTAATGACACTGTAAATTATAAAATACGTAATATACAACATATACTGTAAATGAATTTATGGCCTCTAATTAATTGTATTTGTAATTATTTTAATGTGTTTATTTTAATTGTATAATTGACAAATCCTCCTGCTGTATGCATGATCAAAAAAAGGATAATTTATTATTATTATTATTATTATTATAAATAATTACTTATTAATTATATAAAAGCAGACAAATTCCAAGCAAGCAGCTTAGAGGTTATACGTAAAAACACGAATGACAGCCGTTTGCGTCTATTGGCTGGCGGCAGTAGCGGCAGTCTTGTGGAGCAATTTATAACAAAGTTGTTGGACAGATGCTTCCAGTAGTGAGTAGACACTAACTAAAATAACTGACTTGATTTTACATGAGATCTCACAACTTTTTGTAGCGGAAGAACAGCGTTGCGAGACTTGGCATTTTTTTACATTTTATGTTTTTGATGGGATCTCATCTTTTTGTAGGTCATCTTTCTTTTTTTTCTCCGGTACATAATATTCTTGTCCGTCAGCTACTAATTTTCTTAAAGCCCACTCCCTGTCTCTATTGATTTTCCGAATAATGAAATTTCGAGTTTTTTTTTCATTTTTTTCCTTTCTTTATAGGCTAAACGCTAACTAAAATTCAAAATTTCAAGTTTGTGAGACTGCTACAAGTACCTTAGAATTTTGATGATCGGTGAGTGTGTCAGTGACAAAATTAAAGAACTTTGACCAACGATAATTCGTAAACTACAAGGTGTAATCAATAATTATTAGGTATATTGGCAATGTAGCCAGTTATAAGTATGTCCTCTTGATCACTAAAAATTCAATCTTTTTGCTTTATCCACAACGAAGTTGTACGGGGGTCAAAAGTGCCGTGATTCGCTTCGTGATAAGAATGAAACGGCGGTGCTTGACTTGGCCTCCTATAACACCACACACTGACAGAAAGTTTGAGATTCTTGAACTGCGCAACTTGACGCGCAGTGCAAGAATCTCACAACAAATTGAAGATGCCAATTCCGGAAACACACAAAAATATCGCGAAAATCCCGAAGAAAACATTTTTTCCGACTAATACCAATATCTGTCTACCGCAGGCGCGTCGAGGTAGGAAGTAAATAAAAAGAAAAATCGGAAATTTTTATTCTTAACAGTTTAGTGATTTATTGTTATCATTATGAGTGTGGACGCTTAAGCAGTCACGCATTTGGCATAATATAGATTATAATATTATATCCGTTACTGATAATAATTTATTTATTATGATATGTACTTTTATTTATTTATAATATATCATATAATGTGGTTTTAAAGATTTTACTGAAGAAGGAAAACAAGTTTTCCTTTGGAATTTTACCACTTTGACCACGGGGACCATTTTTCTATAACAATTTTAGTACGGTTCTTGCCCCTGAAGTCAAGTACTAAGTTATTTCTAAATTACGGTTCTTACCCCCAGGGTCAAGTACCCATTCGTTATTTATACACGGGGCTCATTTTCAAATAATATTAGTAGTGTCCGAACGAATTTTCGGTTTTGGCTTTGGCCTAGTTTCGGCAAAAAAACTGGTTTCGGCTGCCATCCGGCCGAAACCACATTCGGGAGGTTTCGCGCTGAAATCAGGCACGTTCGATGCAGCTGCGAGCGACGAAGTGTCTTTTATGCCTCCGCGTTTTTTTTTTTTTTTAGTCTGAGAACAAACTCCTTCTATTTTGATACTTTCGATTGAATATTATTTGCATTAAAAAATATGCGCCGGAGTGCTCGAAATAGAGCAAGTGTTTTAAAGACCAGTTATCCACGAATACTTTACGCTATTTTTTTTCGAGCACGACGGCGCAGCCGGAGTGCTCGACATACACACATATACGCCCATGTATATTTTAAAATAGCTAGCAATTAATAAAATAGATAGATAGATAGATAGATGTTCCAATTAAATTGTTTTATTATTTCACTTTATACGTAGCGAAGCACGTACAGGGCCGCTAGTCTATATATATAAAAATGAATCCCTATATCCCTTGGTCACGCCATCACGCGTGAACGGCTGGACCAATTTCAATATTTTTTTTTTGTTGTGTTTGTTATTGTCAGGAGAAGGTTCTTATGACAGAAAAAATTTAAAAAATTGCGCGGAAAATGAGAAAATTTAAGAATCCTTATTTAAGAAAACTTAACAACCATATATCTAGATCGAGGATGTAAAAAAACTGAATATCGTTTAAAAAATTATACAGCAATTATACTATAATTAATTATAAATACTTTACGCTATTTTTTTCGAGCACGACGGCGCAGCCGGAGTGAACCCTCGAAATAGAGCAAGTGTTTTAAAGACCAGTTATCCACGAATACTTTACGCTATTTTTTTTCGAGCACGACGGCGCAGCCGGAGTGAACCCTCGAAATAGAGCAAGTGTTTTAAAGACCAGTTATCCACGAATACTTTACGCTTTTTTATTGGCGTATGCAGTCATATATATTTCCATACACACATATACGCACATGTATATTTTAAAATAGCTAGCAATTAATAAAATAGATAGATAGGTAGATGTTTCAATTAAATTTTTTTATTATTTCACTTTATACGTAGCGAAGCACGTACAGGGCCGCTAGTTATATAATAAATAAGATTTCTGACTACTTTTCAGATAATCTTTCGTAGTAACTAAATTAACATGTGATCTATGGAGGGTAGAGATTCCTCTATGATGTGATCAATAACGCAGCCATGTTGGATTAATTGTCAAAAACCGAAAAGAAATGGAATAGAATATATTTCTGTCCTTGTTAAAAACTTAAGTTGTTCATGATTTTAATAAAGATTGTCTGTAAAATTAGTTCAAAACAATATTTGATTCTAAAAAAAAAATTAAACTTCAAAAACATTATCCGAACTTTGTAATTGTCTGGAATAATACACAATAACCAAATTTACATGTGATCAATAACACAGCAGCCATATTGAATTAGTTGTCAAAAATCAAAAAGAAATGAAACAGAATATATTTCTGTCCTTGTTAAATCGTCTAATAAATAGTTTTATAGGTGGGTCTTCTACCTATTAATTTACTGGACGATTTAAACATCCAATAGCACTATATGTTCTTTGTGAATACCAAATCTGTCTATTAGTTAGTTTATTAGTACAATCTACCTGTTAAATTAGTTATTGGTTCTTTATGAATACGATTCTTAGTCAGTGTTTACTAAAGCTTGTTTATATTCTGTTAATAAATTTACCTTATGTATTTTTTAATGTAATTAATTGACGAATCCTGTGTATTGCTGTGTCTGCTAATAAATTTATTTTATTTTAATACACCTTAAATACCAGCTAACCTCGAAATACTAGTTTTTACAAAATATTGCAACTTTTGAACACGAAATCTTGGACTGTACTGCACCGATAGGGATAAATACAGCACACAAGCGAATAAAATGCAGTTTAAAATCTTAATATAATTTCTCTATCGAAGATTGACTCAAAATTTATTTTCTAAAATCGAGCCTGTAGCAATATCGTTTCGTATTATATTTGATTGTGTAAACGCGACTTTATAGGAAAGCGCAATACGATATCGCAATAATTATTATAGGCAATATATGTAAAAGTTACAACATGCATAAAACAAGTTTCTATATTCCAGAATACAAATCTGTAGTCAAAAGACAAAACTGCTTATAAGGAATGTTTGGTATTTTTATGATTCCGTAGCCAAATGGCAAAAAAGGAACTCATCGTGTCTGTCTGTCAGTCGGTCTGTCTAGCTGGTTGGTCAGCTTCTCTGGAATGGATTCAAGTTGGATTGATATCAAGCCTGAGTCAATCTAAATGAAGAAACAAATTCCAGTCAATGGAGCGATTCGATCGTTCTAACTACCCCCCCCCCCCCTTTCCCGACTAAAAGGAAGTAAGTAACCAAAGAAAATCCTTCGGGGGCTGCCATTCGTTGCCTTGAAATGAACTAAGATATTGCAATTTTAGAGTATGTGACTGATTGAAATCACGTTGGGTACGTAAATAATCGTAGTCTTCAATTGGTATTTTCCTATTCTTAATTCAGGGCAGCGAGTGGCAGCCCCTGACGGATTATTGCACTTATACTTAGAAGTTGTTGTTTTGTTTGTTACTTCATTTCCATTATATAAGAGAAGTACTTATAGTTTGTTTGTTAATTAACATTTTATTCTTGTAAATACCACCACATCGAAGAACAGTTTAGTTACAATAGTATGTGACAACCGCACATATATTGTACATCTAGACAGCTGAAAGTATAGGATGCGAGGCGACGGGACAGAATCTCACAGAAACAGATTTTCAATTTTCTCCCCGGGAACAGAAATTGAAGGTTTTTCGCAAAAAAAAATCTAAATAGTATATTACACAACAAAGGCAGAAAGTTTGAGATTCTTGCATTGCTCGTCATGGCGCGCAGTTCAAGGCTCTCAAACTTTCTACCAGTGAGGTGTATACTATTTTGCTTCATACCTCGGTCGTAAGTACCTACGCTTATTAATCATTACGTTAATTAATTAATTACTTATTAATTACATAAAAACACAGATAAATTCCAAGCAAGCAGCTTTCGGGTTATACGTAAAAATACGAATGACTATTGTGGCTGACGGCAGTAGCGGCAGTCTCATGGAGCGGTGTACATGATAACTATTTTTTAACCGACGAAAAACAAAAACGCGTATATATTTTTATTTTATTTATGTATGACCACGCATAACTTTTTACAGAGTAGCCCGATTTTGATAATTAGTTTTTTGTTTGAAAGGGTATACCCCGAAGCTGGTCCCATATAAATTTGGTAAAAAAATTCCAATCCTAAGGGTCGGAAAACGGGGGATGATTGATTGTTCACTCACTGATTGTAATGTATGACCACACATAACTTTTTACAGAGTAGTCCAATTTTGAAAATTCTTTTTTTATTGGAAAGGGTATACCCCGAAGTTGGTTCCATATAAATTTGGAAAAAAAATTCCTACCCTAAGGGTCGGAAAATAGGGGTGATTTATTGTTCACTCACAATTATAAATTATAAATTATATAGTGTTGGGGAACGCCACTGACTGTCACTGAACATTATATTATAGTTATAGTTTCATCCCTAAATATATTATAAACAGTTCACATAATATTATAACCACAACACACTTGAATAAAGATAACAGCTAGACACTTAGGTTAAAAGAGACTGTACGTAAAAATATAAGAGAACTGGAGACACATTCTATCTGAAACTGTTGAACAAATTAGAGGTCTGAAATTAAATTTATAAAATTCTGAATTTCTTATTTATTTAATTAATTTCCCAATCATCCCTAACAAATCAGAAGTGGGATAAACAACGTGCTTAAATTTACATAATTTTTTTTCTATCATTTGGTTGTTTTAATAAAAATATAAAACCAATTCATCATGAGTGAAAGTGATAGTAGTAAGGGTAGTGAAGAAAACTATAAACGTATTCGTTGTGAAATCGGACGTGGTGTAAAACGGCCAAATACGGAAGAAGATTCTGATCCTGAAAACCTGGACCGTATCATAAATCAAAAAGTGCGAGAAGTGATGCAGCAAGAACGGAAACCTCGCAAATTGACACCAAATCTTGAACTCATACCATTTTTCGACCCAGAAAAGACAGGAATAACAACTGGGAACTGGTTAAATAAAATTGACCAAATTGGAAGGGTCCATAATTGGGACGAAAGTGTTCTGTCCTACTGTATGCAGTCACGTTTAGCGGGGGTGGCCAAAATTTGGTATAACAACCTTACAAACTATTCGATGGAATGGTTTGAATGGAAAGAAGCTTTATTAAAAGCATTTCCAACCACAGATAACTATGTGGAATTATTGAAAAAAATGATGGAATATAAGAAAACAAAAAGTGAAAGTTTAACACATTACTTTTACTATAAAAGTATGCTAGTAGCACAATGTGGGATTACCAACAACAATGCGGTATCCTGTATTATTGATGGGTTACCATATACAATCCAAGCAAACGCACGAGCTGGAAATTTTGATACTCCAGAAAAACTATTCGCCAATTTTCTGAGTAAACTAGAGTATCAAGAAGCGAAGCCATCGACATCCCGGGCGGCAACTGAATATCCACGGTTATGCTACATCTGTAATCAACCTGGACATTTTAAATGGCAGTGTCAGCGTAAGCCTTCCGACAGCGGTAACCGAAATGTTCTAGTACAGCCCTGCAGCATCTGTAAGAAGACAGGACACACGGAAAACTATTGCTATTTTCGGCAGCCTAAGAAAATACAATTAATTACCGGGCAAGTAGATCCTTCTTATAATATTAATGTTGAAATTAATGATATTAACTTTAAAGGATATTTTGATACCGGAAGCCAAATTAACGTTGGGCACATATGGGTTGCCAACAAATTAAAACTAACATTAAAAAGTACCGATATTGTAATTAAAGTATTTGGGGGTGGCGTCATATTTCCTGCCGGTATGTGCGACAATATTAATATTAAAGTTAACAATATTTTTTTTAAAACTTTCATTGTGTTCGTGGACATCCCTACAATGAGTGAAATTGACATTATTCTGGGGCAACCGATAATCAACGACTCACGAGCTCAGCTGACCATTAGTGGACGCACCATTCGATTCACCGAAAGGCCTAACTTCCCCGAAGATGTTGCTGAAACAAGACCAGTTGTCAAAGTGTACGAAGACACCTTCATACCACCACAACATACCGCTCGTATTACAGTAACGTCAGAGGGTACGGCAACACCTACTTTGCTAAGCAGTCGGGTCCACATCCATGCGCGAGAAAAGTACAGCATCTCCACGTCTCTGCTGGAGGGCCCCATATCTACAGTGAATGTCATCAATTTAAACTCAGTTCCTATGATCTGGAGAAAAGGTCGTATCGTAGGTAGAGGTCAAGCTGTTCTGGTAAGAGATATCAATCCTTCTATTTCAAATGACTTTGCATGTGTATTTTCACTGGACGTCTCAAAAATAAATATAGGAGATATTACCGAGTGGGAACGGAAAAATTTAATAACGCTACTTAGTTCATATGACTCTTGTTTCGCTAATACTTCCAATGAATTAGGCTATACCGATTTAACCGATTTTAAAATAGAACTGACGACAGATAAACCAATATATTATAAGCCATACCGATTATCATATCACGAAAAATCAATTTTACGAAATAAAGTGAATGAACTTTTAGAGGCAGGTATTATTAGAGAATCGAATTCTAGTTACGCAAGTCCGGCGATACTTGTAAAAAAACGAAATGGTGATTACAGACTTTGCATCGATTTTAGAGCATTAAATAAAGTAACTGTCAAAGATAGGTACCCCTTACCACATATCGAAGATCAAATTAGTAAATTAACAGATTGTAAATACTTTTGTAGTTTAGATATGGCTCAAGGTTACCATCAGGTACCTGTAAATTCCAATTCCATACATAAAACTGCTTTTATTACGCCTGATGGACAATACGAATATTTAAGAATGCCATTTGGATGCAGTAATGCCCCCGCAACTTTTCAAAGATTAGTCCATCGAGTATTAGGTGATTTAAGACATGAAAAAGTTTTAGTGTATCTCGATGATATTCTTATTCCGTCGAAAACAATAAATGAGGGATTAGAAATTTTAGAAACCGTTCTTAAATTGTTTGAAAAAGCCAATTTAAAATTTAACTTGTCGAAGTGTTTTTTCTTTAAACAGAGTATCGAGTACTTAGGATATGAAATTACTGATGGGACAATTAAACCGTGTGAACGAAAAATAGAAGCAGTAACAAAATTTAAAGTACCGCAAACTATTCATGAGTTACGACAATTTTTAGGCTTAACATCTTATTTTAGAAAGTTTGTAAAAGACTATGCCAAAATTACTGCGCCGCTAAGTCAATTGTTAAGAAAATCGATAGCCTGGGAATGGGGTTCAGAACAAATTCGAGCATTTAATGAAATAAAATTAAAACTTACTTCTAAGCCGGTACTGTCTATTTTTGATCCTACTGCCGAGACTGAAATTCACACTGACGCAAGTATTAAAGGACTAGCGGGAATTTTATTACAAAAACACGATGGAAAATTACACCCTGTATTTTATTACAGCCGAATTACTACCCGAGAAGAAAGCTTATACCATTCGTATGACTTAGAAACTTTGGCGATAGTTGAATCTTTGAAAAGATTTCGAATTTATATAACAGGCATCCCCTTCAAAGTTGTCACAGATTGTAGTGCAGTGCGAGCAACTTTTCTTAAAAAAGATTTGGTACGTAGAGTTGCACAATGGTGGTTGTTAATACAGGAATTTGACATGGAAATAGTACATAGGTCTGGGGATAAAATGAAACATGTAGATGCTTTGAGTCGAAACGCGGTCTCATTAAATATAATAAATGAAGATGATTGGTTAGTTGCTTTACAAATGGATGATCCAAAAGTTAGAACTATATATCAAAAATTAGTGTCCAATATTGTTGATAATGACATTCAAAATAATTATGTTCTTAAAAACGGTAGAGTGTGTAGAAAAATTTTAGGCGGTGGTTATAAACCTGTTATTCCTAGAATGGCACGATTCAGTATAATGCGAAAATATCATGATGATGCAGGTCATCTTGGTCTTAAACGATGCGAATCATTACTAAAAAGTAAATATTGGTTTGAGAAGATGACTCAGTTTATCAGAAAGTACGTTAATGCATGTATCGACTGTCAGTATAAAAAAGGAATGTATGGAAGGCGGGAGGGTTTTTTGCATCCAATCCAAAAACCAGACCGTCCTTTACATACATTACACATAGATCATTTAGGTCCATTTACTAAAACAGGAAGTCAAGGTTATTGTTATATATTAATTATGGTAGATGCTTTTTCAAAATATGTGTACTGCAAACCAACTAAAACAACAAATTCCCGTGAAGTATGTAATCACTTAAAAGAACTTTTCTGTACTTTTGGAAAACCAGAGAGAATTATCTCTGATCGTGGAAAAGCTTTTACAAGTAAGAATTTTAAATATTTTATTATAAAACACCAAGTAAAACACATTTTAAATTCTGTTGCGTCTCCAAGGTCAAATGGACAGGTAGAGCGTTATAATAGAACCCTTATCGATGGTTTAAGTGCATCTGTAGAGAATGAAAAGGAATGGATAGATAAGCTTCCAGCTGTTGTTTGGGGAATGAATAATGTTATTAATAACACAACTGGATTTACACCTCACCAATTAATGTTTGGTTTAAATAATGATGAAAGATTTATACAGGAACACGGAGATGAAAATGTAGATATTAGAGACTTAGCAAAAGAAAGAATGGACAAAACTGCAGTGAATATGAAAAGAAGGTTCGACACTAAAAGAAAAAAAAGCACTGTATACAGAGTAGATGATCTTGTTCTGTGGTCTGGCGCTACCACAGATAAAAAGGACGCAACGAAAAAGTTGAAAGTTAAATTTGGAGGACCCTATAGAGTGAGTACAAATTTGGGCAACGACCGTTATGAGATAGTACCTATCAAAGGTATTAAAGGCTACAAAAAGTTCAAAGCAGTTGTTGCAGCAGAAAACTTAAGGAGATACACAAATGGTGTTGACACGAGTTCAGACAGTGACGTAGATAGTACTGAAGAACTTATAGATCTACTTGAAAGTTAAAATTAAATAAATGAGTATGCGGGTATAGCTACTCAATATAAACAGAATATGGGTACAGTATTCGATATAAATTAAAAATAAACAAATAAAATAAGGTAAAAAAAAAAAGGTGTTTATAGCGTTTACTTATAAGTTATAATATAAAATAAGGTAAATAAAGGGCGTTTATAGCGTTTATTTATAATATAAAATAAGGTAAAAAAAAAGGATTTATAGCGTTTACTTATAGTATAAAATAAAATGATGTGAAAAATGCGTGTATAGCGTTCACTCATAATATAAAATTATAAAACAATAAAATGAGGTGAAAAATGCGTGTATAGCGTTCACTCATAATAAAAAAAAAAAAAAAATAATAAAATGAGGTGAAAAATGCGTGTATAGCGTTCACTCATAAAATAAAATAAGGTGAAAAAGGCGTGTATAGCGTTCACCTATAAAATGATTGGATATATGCGAGTACAGCATTAAAATAGAGAATGTGAGTACAACATTCTAAAATTTAAAAAAAAAAGGATATGCGAGTACAGCATAAAAACAGAGAATGTGAGTACAACATTCTAAAATTTAAAAAAATGGGTATGCGAGTACAGCATAAAAACAGAGAATGTGAGTACAACATTCTAAAATTTAAATAAATGGGTATGCGAGTACAGCTACTCAATAAAAAACCGTAAATGCGAGTACAGCATTTGATAAAACGGCAAATCTAATTATAGCAGGTCAGAAATTCATTATTGTTCGTTGTTTAACTGTTTTCAGATCCAATAATTTCAACAGGAAAAGCAAACGACCAGAACACGTCGAGCATGGTCGAGGTCATCGAGGCGATGACAAGTCAGGACGGCCGATTGTTGGGGAACGCCACTGACTGTCACTGAACATTATATTATAGTTATAGTTTCATCCCTAAATATATTATAAACAGTTCACATAATATTATAACCACAACACACTTGAATAAAGATAACAGCTAGACACTTAGGTTAAAAGAGACTGTACGTAAAAATATAAGAGAACTGGAGACACATTCTATCTGAAACTGTTGAACAAATTAGAGGTCTGAAATTAAATTTATAAAATTCTGAATTTCTTATTTATTTAATTAATTTCCCAATCATCCCTAACAATAGCCACAAAAAATTATAAAATAAAAACTTTTTAACAAAAAAATTAAACCGCCGAAAAACTGAAAAGCAAAAAATAATAAATCTAAATAATTTTGAGTCGGCGTCAAACAATCAATGAACAAAGATCACTAAAAGAAATAACCAAATCAAATTAACAATGATACGTGAAATCTCCAGCGATAAACATTAACATTCCAAACATGCGCTCTCCACACGACCACTCGCAAAGACGGTGCCCTCAGTGTGTGCCCGTTCGGGTTGCTCTGTCGCTGACATTAACTTCGTGAACGCTCAGAGATTTCCGGCGAAGGATTGTTGACGCCGACTCAAAATTATTTAGATTTATTAATTTTTGCTTTTCAGTTTTTCGGCGGTTTAATTTTTTTGTTAAAAAGTTTTTATCTTTATAGCCAGTCGAAAGTACGTACTTCCGACATCAGTGCTTGTAATCACAGCAATGCGTAAACATTAAACTTTCTGCATTAAAATTGATGCCGGAAGTACATATTTTCGAATCGAGGTATGAAGAAAAAATAATTAAAAAATGTTTCACTATTTCAGATAACCGTAGTTACGTGGCAACGTTCTGGCAAAGACACGTTTTGCATACAGTTACCAGCGAGAGTGCACCGATCGGAATAGTTAATATTCACGTGTGTGTGTGTGACAGCAAATAAACAGAACTGTATTCGTTGACAGCTTTGGTTTTAAGTGTAAAAACTTTTTTTAATGCAATCTTATCTATTTGTAAAATAAAATATATTTATTCTTTTTAACATTTTTATTGCACATACCGCTAAACTAGCGGTATGTGCTTTATTATCGCTTTGTGCGTCAGAGCTGACTTTCGTTCATATAAGAAGTTATATCTAAGTTAATTTCACACGAAATCCATTCAAATTGAAGCTTTTTGAAAAGAGGAGATTCTAATCTATAAAATAGAACCATTTTTAAATCAATTCGAGTTCATAAATACTATTAAAATTGTAATTGAAAATCACAAACAGCAGTTGTCGGTTGGTCTGTACGTAGGGGAGACCGAGGAGAGTTGTGACAATTTTTATTTTAATTAATATATCTCAGTCAAGAAACATTTTATATCTATAAGTTGTATGAGTTAATGTAGCTCAATCTATACTCTTTAAGAAATAATCATCAAAATTAATTAAAGTATTAAGGTTTCTGAGAAAATCTACGAAAATAGAAATTACTCCCCGTGTCACAACTCTCCTCATACCAAGGTAAGTTGTGACAGATACCGAGGTGAGTTGTGACACCTATGTATTTAGATTATTTGTTAAATAAAAAATACCATTATAAATAAATAACACATTTCTTTCGAATGAAGTACTTTAATTATTATTTGGTTTACATGTACGTACTAAAATAAAATAATATTCAGTCAAAAATTAAAATTTAATTGGATAAACAATTATAGCACACGTATTGAAGCTCGCCCCCGGTGCAAGCTTCGTGAGACCAGCCTTTGCATTCGAGACACTGTACCCACTTCTGTTTTGATTTGCTATTGACAAAGGTCTCAAGGCAACACAAGCAAAAACAATCATTTTCTGCATCTTCTTCGGCTTTATCCTCTTCATCATCAACTTTATTTTTCTTATTAGTCTTCTAAATTTTTTTAGGTTTCTTTTTTTTATCACTTAAAACACGTTTTTTTTACTTTTTTTATCTTTCGACTAGCTTCTATGGCAGCAATTTCATCCTTGGCAGGTGTATCAGTAAGCACAGCAGATTTGATCTTGCATCTATTCGGTTGGTTCCTTTTTCTTGGCGGAGCTTTTGGCAACGGCCTAAGTGACATAAATTTCGACACTACTCATACCCCTATCAGTCTTTCGTTTATATTTATTTGGCATTCTGAAACAAAAAAATAGCAATTTACCATGCAATATGACACCACAAGACAAATAAAAGAACCTTGCCAGAGAAATAAACAATACAAGGAGAGTTGTGACAAGCTGTCACAACTCGCCTAGGCGCAAAAAATAGTGAGGCGGTCAGAATAATAATTTTTATTGTCGAAATAAGATGTCAATACAAAAAAAACAATACTACGCTAGGAAACTTGAAAGACCAAAGCATATAAGAAAAAATATCATAACAATGCAAACATAATACATAACGATATATATGTAATCAAAATTTTGGTAAAAAACTTACTTTTGGAAAATTTTTGTACACTAATGTTGTATATTCACAACCGCTTTCCGCGCACTGTTATCGCGTACTGCGTCAAATAACGAGTCTCAAAAATAACAAACGAGCGCTGTTGCGAGTTCGATAGTTTCGCTAGGTTCCGAGAAATCGACGATGTCACAACTCTCCTCTGTCACAACTCTCCTCGGTCTCCCCTATGTACGTACGTACGTACGTATGTACGTCACGACTCTACAGATCGCAATTTTGGTCGGATTGCCTTGGGTTATATTTTATTCACTTTGTTTACTATCAGACCAGAACCCAATTTAAATTCACTAAAATGTGTTCAGTAGTTTAATTTTTATAAACAGTTTTATTTTTTATTATTTTTGACAGCTAATAGTTTAAAAACAATATAATAATTGCTGTGTAAATATAGTGTAATCCATAAAACAAGTGCTACACTTTTTTTACGTGATAACACCACTACACGTATTAGGCCGCCGTGGCGTAATGGTTATGCCGTTGGATCCCCAAGGGCAAGGTCCTGGGTTCGATTCCTTACGAAATCATTGATTTTTTTCTTTTTTTTTTCTTTTTATTTTGTTTTATTTTATTCCACTTGATATTAATTATATATTATACTAGCGGACCCGGCGAACTTCGTACCGCCTAACAGTATTATATATATATATCTATATAATTGGAACATCTATCTATCTATTTTATTTATTTTAAAATATACATGGACGTATATGTGTGTATGTCGAACACTCCGGCTGCGCCGTCGTGCCCGGTGCAAAAGAACGAATGGGGATATTTGAATCTTTGATTAACGTCTGATTAGTACTCTTCAATAAATAAATTATCGACCAATTTTTATAAGATCAACAACATTTTCGATATGAATAAAAAAAAGTATACTTACAACACAAAATCCGTTGTTATTGGAAGCTCGTGTCACGTGTTGAGTACTTTTGAGGTTATAAAATCACTTGAAAATTATTTAATGATGAAAAATGTTAAAAGTATATAAATCAATGTTTTTTTAATTTTTGACAGAATTTTTTCAAATCATACATAAGGCTGTTTATATTTTAAAACCATGGATACGAATTTAAAAAAAAATTCGTGTCTTTAATAATATGAACTTTATTCCATAGCAATAAAGCTCAAATTGACTACGTTTTAGTTAGAAATCATTTGTATGGGAAAAAGAAAAGGGCTATTTTTAGGGTTTTTCCAGCAATAATTCTAATTTTTCTCGCCGTAAAAACTATCCTTGAACTTCAACGAACATTTTAAAAAAAGATTTGGCCAAATTGGTCCAGGCGTTGTTGAGTTATGCGCTTACCAACACATTTTGCGATTCATTTTTATATTATAGATTATGTATAGTTCTTAATTTTTTTTATTTTTGCAAACTTAAAAAAAAATATTTTTTCAATTTTGAATTATTTATTTCTTTAAATTTTTAAATCTTTTTAAATTTATTAAAAATATTTTTTAATTGTTATTTTTTTATCATACAGTGGAAAACTTGCGGGATGTGCACTTTTGGTTTTGCCAACTATTTATTTTTTTTTCAAAATACATTTTTTGCATATTGGGAGGCGGAGTGGTGAGCACTAGGAGAAACTTTAAGCTCAAATTTTCCGTATGTCAGTGAGCAATGTTTAATAAAAGTGAAAATAGTTATAATGTTATGAAGTTTTTTAATTACAAAGAAAACATAGGAAAACTAAGAGCTCTGGAATGCTTGTTGTGTTCCGGGCTGTTGCACTGATGGTGATTTAAGTAAAATAAAGACCATTGGCGCCCTAATTTCTCGTTCCGCTGTCAGTGTAAACAAATTAACATCAGTTTTTCTTATTACATTTTTTTTGACACATCATGGCCAACTTAAGTTTTTGACATATCACCATAGAAACATGTCGCGATTTCCATAAAAAGTGAGTTCAATAATTCTCTATTACCCACTAGCGGCGCTAGTAGGCTTCGTGCACACAACCTATACATATTTTTCACAAGAAGAGCGGCAAATCACAGCGGACTTAGTTATGGCATGATGCCATAACTAAGTCCGCCATTGGCATCACAACCAAATTCGCTCCTGCGCATTTTTTTGGTATTTCTTACGAATATTATTTACATGTAGAGTCAAAGCGACGTATTCAGTTTCGCAGCCTTCGGGTTATTAGTTATTACATTTTGTATCGTGTCAAATGATAAACGTCAAGGTTTTCCAGACAATAGGTCGTACACTAGTGGGTCGCGACCCGCGACCCCCAAGTGCAGGGATCCTAAACCGGTGTGCTTTAGCATTTTCGAAATGAGTCTCACGAGCAATAATTATAAACGCAGGTCTACGCCAAAGTCAATACACGTTGTTGTTTTTAAAACTATGTTTGTTTTTGAAGTAAAACTTCTTTAGGCACGCTTAGGGAGCGTTTACGGAAGTGAAATCGGACGAGGCGAACGGAAGTTGAGAGGGAGATATAAGTTAGTGAAGATAGAAAGCGACAGACTTAGGTTTCGTATATTACTATAGGGACAAGAGAGAGAGGTGCGCGAGCACATTTTCTTTCTTTCTTCTTCAATAAATACTTGACTGGATAGTGGCACCATCAGGTGGCCGAACATATAAGCAGTAATAACAATAGAATGACACATACTTGGCGCCATCAGGCGGCTGAAAATATGAGCAGTACTTTTTATTTTCCAGTCGGGATCTTTATGTAATATTTTACGTTTAAAGTGAATAAAATTGTAAATTCATTTTAAAATTCATATTTTGTGAATTTTCGGGTGAATAATAACAAATTATAGCAGGGAGAAGTTTTACTTCAGTCGTTTTTTCTTACATTTTTGATATCTCTGCATCATGCATAATTACCAATATAGGAACTATTTTTTAAGAAAATTTTAAAATCAACTGTATGAAAAAAATGTAAATATGTGATTATCTTTTATGTCTGAGCCGTTCTGCAAGCGGCTGGGGATTTTGAGTGGAATTTTTCTCACATTTTGTTGTTAATTGTTATTTTATTGAATTGTGAAGCTTAGTTCACAATGCTGTGTTTCAATTTATTAACATTTAATATAACCTCAAAAACGACACACGGATGTATTTATTAACCTTAGTGCAAATTTTAAATTCATTCATACGGTATTCAATTGATATCTGTTTGTTTACTTCAGTAATCAGTTATACTTACGAAATATTAGCCGCCACTGCTATTAGTAGAAGCAGGTAGAAAGGTTTCGAACGTTCAAGAAAAAACTAGAATGGGCAACGCACGCATATAATACAGCCGCGCGACATTGTATAGACGGTTAAGACGGTATAGTGTTAATATACAGTGTTCGGTCGCCAGACATAAATCATTGAGTTCGGATATAAATTTCTAGAGCGCTTAGTAAATATTTCTTGTACATATTTCTGTGTACCTAGTGACTTATTTTTATTACTTAGAAGCTACTGTTTTGTTTGTTACATTATTTCTATTTCATTTCCATTTTATAAAAGAAGTACTTTTAGTTTATTTGTTTTGTTAACATTTTATTGTTGTAAATAAATATTTAAACACCACTTCAAAGAACAGTTTTGTTACAATATCAACAATGAATCTGATCAGCGACGTCGTATATAATTTGATTCAGACACCGTTATCTCAATGGAAAGATGACAATAAAAAAGATTTAAACTGCAAACTTTCAATTTTATATTTCAACTCCTTCTAAACAAAATTTCTGCGTAAACACCTTTAGTATAAGAACAAATCTTTATCAACCTGAAGCCCTACGAGTCGTATCAAATAGTATTAGTTAAGATTTGATTACAGAACAATTAGGTATGTTAATATAAAGACTGAGTAACGTTAAAGTCATTATGAACCAAGCATTAGTTTATAATATATTCATCATGTAACAATATATTGTAAACGTGCGCCCCAGGGCGTTGTGTAAACTTTAAGTTATTTCATGTTGTTTCCCAGTCAAGTAAGAGATTACCTTCAAGGAAAAACACGTAACTTTCCCAGTATTCTAAACGTATTTTTCACGAAAACTAAAAATAATCTTAAAAAGCACAGACAATTCTATTTCTACAGTAAGACAAAAGATTTTGTGAGAAATTTTACTTTTACTATTCACGATCTAATTGAAACAAAATTAAAAATTTTGAGAAAACTTACGACGAAAAAAACAAAATCAACCTGCTTTGTACCTTTGGATTCGTGGGTTCTACATAACTGCACATTCTACAGAATGTAGAAAGTACGGACTCACAAACTCACTAGTACAAACCACAGATTATTTTTTCCGTCGTGGATTTCCGACAATTTTTAATTTTGGTTTAAATTTTTATTTTTTATAGTCAATCTAGTAATCAAGAATGTAATAAAAGGCATAAATTTATACGCATACGAAATATTGCAGCGTCCACTGATGGAGTAGAAACAATAAAAAGTAGCGATTTGGAACCACGATATGACTAAGATTTTTTTGTGGAATACAGTTAAGCGTTGGCAACAAACCACATCAGAATTCAGCAGTGAAATTTGTATAAAAAACGATACTAAATACATGCAGGTATCCTGGTATACACAGTTTAAGAAAAATATCGTTTCAATTGATCAATTATATTTTCCGAGCAAAGTCGATTTCAAGTTCTAGAATGCTTTTCTAAGGTCATTGTCAACTCAGGATTTTGACGTGATAACGTCTTATAAATTGATGAATCACCAATCTTATAAATTGATAAAACACCGGCTGCATGCACGAAAAATAGTAACGTTCCTAAATCCTAACGTTCCTAACGTTCGTAACGCGTAACGCGTAACGTTCCGCCTGACCCTGTGCGTGCTTTTTGCTGATTTCTCGCTCAATTTAAATCAGACGGTTTGAAACCAGTCTTAAACGAAAGAGGAGAACATTTTACATAGATTTCGTATAACAGAATTTGCCTAAACAGTTTTTTTATACAAATTTATATAGAAAAATAGCTGTATAAATGCAATGTTGTCTAATGCATGACGCGACGCGGTCGGTCGTCTTTGTTTGCCGTACATGGAAATTAGAAAATAACGTATGTCTTGTCTTAACATGAAAACGGCTGCATTTCTAATGTTTAATTCAATTTTTTGACATAAGTATTTTGTGAAATGCAACGCCTTCTAAGTTAAGTATTGGAATAACTAATTATTATTAGAACATAATACTTTGACAGTTGCAAACGTCACTTTTGACATTTCTTATCATTCCGACACCAAGGATAAGCGGATTGAAACCAAATTTTGGGAGGTTTAGGTTATGTATTACGAAATACATTATCACGTAAAACTATCGTCCGTAAACCGACTTTACAGACAACCAATTTTTTTTAACAACCCTTTCTGCAACGCAGACTTAGTCTTTACCCTAAACGCATATAGCATCTTCGTACACTGTCGCCGTGTGTACAATCACGTTCGACGGTAAGTACAAGGTGTGCCCAGTTCCCTGGGAGTGTCCAAAAGCACAGTACGAGGTTAAATAAGGGAATGGATAAAAAATCAGCACAAGACATACTGGAATCAAATTTCCGGGCAACAACATGGCAAGACTTCTATTAAAGGACCATCCTGAAAGATGAATGAAGAACTACTACAACTCAATAGGAACAATCTTCGTCTCGTGGTAGACCTTCTGACAGGACATTGTGCCCTGAAAAGACACAAAGAATCGGACTGTTTAACGGGAACTTAAAGTGCAATAAGGAGACGGAAACAGCACAGCGTATCATATTCTGTGTGAATGAAAGACTTTGAAGATAATTTACAGATAATTTATGGACAATGTAGAATGAGTCTAGAAGATTATATCAATCATCCAGTCCACGGACTGCACAAGCTAGTACAGGGAACGAAGGCACTAGATCGAATGATATAAGACATTGGGAGATAACACTATATCTGTGTTTTCCATTGTTTGTTTGATGGTTAATATGATAAGCAACACTTCTTGCAATTTTATTTTTCTGATTATAATTTTCTGCCGAAACTGTCACTTTTCTATATTCACTATTAATTCAGATTTTCAAAAACCACCATTTTGCACGGATAGTAACTTAAAATCTGCAAACAATGTTTCCGTACGATCAGTATTTTATTTTAAAAATGTTAAAGTAGATACTCTTAACAAAATATAAAAATATGAACGACTTTTACGACAGCTATAAACTTCCTATAAATGAACAAACCGCCTAAAGGCATGTCAAGGTGCAGCAAGTCCTCTCAGGGTAATTATGATGCAAAAAGTAACTCACAAATTATAATATTTATAATTTGTATATTCTAAACTGACGTCTCAATGATTGTATCATGTTGATGAATTTATTTTGAATTTACTCTTCTGTGTTTGGTCAGACGGCAAAGGTCATGAACTCTGCCCACGTAAAAACCTAAATATTTTACGTCAAGCCTATAATTTATGCGCAAAGAGACGAAACATAATGAACAATTTTGTAGGAACCAAATACTGAATAATATTTGTTTACAGATCTTTACCAATATTAAAGTTTTACACAAATATTCAACAAGCTGTCAAAAACTGGACCCGCAATCGTCAAACCACTGACTGGAGTTTGAATCCAGGAAATTTATATGGGAAAAGAATGCTTGTGAGCCCTTCAAACAGGCTTACAGATGACTTGATCAAGCTCAGTAGACCTAAACTCAAGAAAATGGTTGGGCTCTTAACCGGTCATGCATGGGGATACGTCAGGAATCGACACGGTGCAGATTTTGAGAAATGGAGGACGAAACAGCCAACCATTTACTGTTCGAATGCGAAGCCCTAGCCTACAGCAGAACAACCATCTTTTACCCGCGTAACCTCACGCGATTTCACAAATTTTATTTTCTTTATTATCTATACTAATATATAAAGCTGAAGAGTTTGTTTGTTTATTTGTTTGTTTGAACGCGCTAATCTCAAGAACTACTAGTTCAAATTGAAAAAATGTTTTTTTGTTGGATAGCCCATTTATCGAGGAAGACTATAGGCTATATAAAATCAGGCTACGACCATTAGGAGCGGAGCATTAATGAAAAATGTTGCAAAATGTATCTCGAAAATAAGCTTCTATTCAGGTTAAATGCACTAACTAACTATATACTCATATTAGCGTTGTCAGAGTACAACGCCGGCTAGTTCAATCGGTAGAGCACACGACTGTCAATATCAGGGTAGTGGGTTCGAGCCCTACGTTGGGCGAATACATTTTTATTTTTTTCTTTTCATTTTCTACATTGCTTTCTTCTAAGGCTTACATTTAAATTTATTTTAATTTAATTTAATTAATAAAAAAAAAAATATTAGTTAAAAAAAGTATAAATACGGCTTTTTATCGACAAAAACTTTTGAACGGTAACTCCGATCGTCATGAAATTTGGACACAACATTCATCTCTGTAAACTAAGATGAATGTGTGTAGTCATGTTCCTCCCTTCCCCATTCGTTCATTTACACCCGGGTGAAACCGGACGGGACCGCTAGTACTATATCAAATGTCAATAGTTTTGGAGTTGGAATGGTCTCGTCGCCCAATTGGCTGGAATTTTTAATTTGTTTGTTGGCGAAGAGCTTGATTTGTTTGGTTATAATTTAATATGCAAACATAATATTATTTCGTTTAATTTTGCACACAAACGGAATAGTGAACTGTAAAGATAAGGTAGGCAACTTTACAATCGTAACTGTTAGTAAGATGGTTGAATGTACTACAATAAATCCAGTGATTGACTCAGGTATCTGTTGTTATTGACAAAGACCGTGGACGACAAAATTATATAAAGTGCTCAGTGCAAATTCCAGAAGCTCTGTTTTCTTTCTTGTTTATAGTTAGATACAAAACGTAATAAATTTGGAATTAGCATTTTCAAAATTAATTTGAGCTCGGTGACGAAAAACTACGTTAAATTAAAAAAAAAATTGCTTGTCTGTAAAGTCGGTTTACGGACGATAGTTTTACGTGATTACGTATTCCGTAATACATAACCTAAATTTATATAATAATTCGAATCTATGATATTGCATCTTTCGCTTCAAATTTAGGTTAATTTTATTTATTTAAATTACTCACCATATAATATAATTGTTTTTTTTTAACTTTCTTTCTTTCGTATTTATTTTAAGTCTCAAAGATTAGCTGTCATAATATTTATAAAACAATTGTTTCACTGTTTATATAAAATTCCAAAACCTACTACAATATTTAAGTATTTTCATACGTCAAAAAATTGATTTTTATAATGATAAAATTTGTAAGAAAACGATTTTTTCGAGAGATGAGACCTAGCTAAAACGATTTTTTGCCCCCCAAAATCCCTTTTCAGTAAATTTCATCCAAATCGTTAGGGCCGTTTTCGAGAAAAGCACGTACAGGGTCAGGCGGAACGTTACGAACGTTAGGAACGTTACACTTTTTCGTGCATGCAGCCGGTGTTTTATCAATTTATAAGATTGGTGATTCATCAATTTATAAGACGTTATCACGTAAAAAAAAGTTTATTTTAATGACGACGACACCCAAACACTTGATTCCGAAGGGTTAGAGCATGGAGACTATACAAGGATCACGAACACAAATGGAAGAAATTGACAGAATCTGCCCACTAGCTCCAACATATTACATACGTTTTCTTTTTTACCACCTGCGTCACTAATTTCCCTTTCATACTGACGTGAATTTCAGTGGCGAATTTACCAGCAGGCTGAGTAGGCTGAAGCCTAGGGCGGCAAATTTTAAGGGGCGGCAGATTTAGTTTATAATTTTTTTATTTCGATATACAAAATTAAACAAAAAAATATTATCCACACAAAATACGAATTTTGAAAATTGGAGAGAAATCAAAATATTTAACAAAAATCGAAATCTAGTCCTATATACAGTGCTAAATACTAAATATTTCAACATCTCTACATGAACAATTGCTAAACGCTTTATAAAGTATAAATGATCATGAATTTTTAGAATATCGCAATAGCGATTCGATAAAAAAATTAAAAACAAAAAACACGGTTTTTTCAATATTTCTTTAAATCTTTAAGGTTATGTGAAAAAGTTATATTCATAAAAGTTGTAGATCCTTTTAATACCTACAACATTGCCATACAACATTTTTCGATTGGGGGTCAACTTTCGCCGGAAATAACGAAAAACCGCGTTTGACCCCTAAAACGCGCCCCCCCCCCACATCTCTCCGGCCTTTTACGCATTTGAATTTTTGGTTTCTGTATTTCTGACGGCAGTTTCTTCCCTTCCTCATCATTCGTTTTCTGTTATTAATTTTGTCCTTGTCAAAAGCTAACTTCAATGGTCTATTAACTGATAAACAAATTAAAAAAACATTGTTTCAGCAGGATTTTCGCAGGCAACCTTAGCGATCTTTCTTAATTATGGTCTTAACTATCATCTCTAATTTTTTCGTTCGTCCACCTTATGACGACACATTTTCTGCAGCCGTCTCGTGGACTATTAATTCTCAATGATACTAACCATACGAGAAAAGTTGGAACACAAATCATAAAGTTGGAATTTTATTGATAGAAAATGTAATTGATATGATTGTGGACTAAGGTATCAAAATTCAGAGGCGGCAAAAATTGAATAGCCTACAGGCGGCAAATCTGTAAATCCGCCACTGGTGATTTTATTTTATAACTAATTTCCATTTGATATTTTAATTTTGCTACTGAAATGTTTATTATTTGTTTATTTAAAGTAAAAGCAGGCTAAATTATTTACTTAAATTTTCGAAGAATAGGCACGATGACAGATTTCGAAATCCCATTCTATAATGCAGCTATTTCCGAAAATGTTTTCAGCAGTAAATTAAATTTTAACTCAAATTATTGCATTTTTATCTTTCTATTTTGAATTAAGCGCGAATACGTTCGTAGGTGTCATGGCGTCCGCTTGTGTCGTCACGCCTAAGTGACAACTGACATAAGATGCTGTATTTTTGGGTGTAGAGCTGCGGTGCAGAAGTATTTCTTAGACAGGTATGTAAATTTATTTATTGATGTTATGATTTATATTAAATATTTTAAGACCTTCTTATAAATAAAGTAATATAGAGTTTTAATATAAATTTTAGTATCGAATACATTTTAGTACCGAGTAAGTAATTTATTATGTTGCATTCTACGTTCTTTTTATATCGCACATACAGAAATAAAGCAACCTATCTATCTATAGATGCGTTTTGATGCCGCCATCTGTCAGTTGATGCCTTTAAATAGCAGACACTGCATAAACACGTTACTTCCGTCTGAATAATAATAAAAGATCTGAGTTACTCTCAAATCGCGCCTAAAGAAGTTCTACTTCGAAAATGTTGTCACTAATATTACATCAAATCTATAAAAAAATAATAACTCATAATATTTATACAAGTT
This sequence comes from Xanthostigma xanthostigma, assembly GCA_963575645.1. Classification (NCBI taxonomy): domain Eukaryota; kingdom Metazoa; phylum Arthropoda; class Insecta; order Raphidioptera; family Raphidiidae; genus Xanthostigma; species Xanthostigma xanthostigma. The sequence continues at coordinate 214,507 of OY754473.1, forward strand.
TATTAAACTGACAGTTTAAAGAAACAATACAAAAATTCAAAAATATAAAAAAATAATAGTATATTGTGCGACTAGTGAGAGAAGGAGAAGATTCCATGAGCGTGAAATTTGCCGCACGAGCGTAGCGAGTGCGGTAAAACGCACGCGAGTGGAATATTCTCCTTCGAACAATGGTCGCACATAATACTTTATTCAACTAGCAGGAGTAATATGTAATCGGGGCCCTGATAAAAGAGGGAAAAATAATAAATCACTTCATTGATTGACGTACTCACCGTCAGTGTATGCACACAAGATTGCCGTGACTTTCGCTGAATTGCGATGCTGTTTTCATATATACAATACCGCCTACCACGTTCCTATTGGTCCAGAAGCTGCGTGCAGTTTTTTTTTCATTATTTCGCGCTTGGGCTTGCTACTGAGTTTCTATTGGTCCAGAAAATTCATTATTACACTCTACGCGTCAACATGAAGTAATTTATTATTTCTCCCGAGTTTAGCAGGGCCCCGAAATTACATATTACTCACGCGTGTTGAATAAAAATATTTTGTTAACTGCTATAAAGTATAATAATTAATAAAAACGTCTAATATTGTTCGATTTCTAGTTTGACTTTAAAAATAATAATAAAAATAATAATAATGTGTATCTAGGATGCAATGACGTATATTATGTAAATATGTACACGAACCAAAATATCATTATGTCCGAGATGTATATCTACTACATTGTTTGTACGTATTCCCTATAAAGTAGCTAATTTTCACTTGATTTTCAAAATTTTTGACAGTACAATTTTGAGCACGATCACTTTTAATTCTAGGTTGCGTTCAATTCTCAATCGATTGGACTAGATTTACAGATTTACTACGGAAATGGTGGCACGACTGCGTTCACTTTAGGTAACTTTACAACACTAGTGTTAAATGTGTTATTTCACGACTGCTATGCAGGCATGAAAAGAAACTATTTTATAGGGAATAGTGCAAAAGTATTTTACTTTCCACGAGAATATTAACTTGCATTCTATGTACAAATAAAAACGAAGATTCTCGAGAATTCACAAGAATTGATGTGTAAATATTCTAGAGCGCTTAGATAAATATTTCTTGTAAATATTTCTCTATTTAATAATAATAATAATATTTTATTGGTCATGTTGTCAATACAATTGAATATGACAAGTCAAAATGCAAGAAAATACGCAGATAAAAAAAAAAAAATATACATTAGATATTAAGATATGCATCTACACTATACATAGAACAATTTTGATTGCAAAATACATAATTATGTGCAAAAGTGTAGAGTATTATTATTAATTATATTTGTGTAGCCAAATTGGATACAAATCGTCGAAAAATATAAAATACATTACAATAAAAGATCATTTAGATCATAAGGCACAGATTCTAAAAAGTACTTTTTCAAACGTTTTTTAAAATTAATGGTGATACTGCTAGATTTAATATCATCCGGTAGATTTGAGTAGATTTTATAGCCAATATATATAGGACTTTTTTCAAAAAATGTTGTATTATGCTTAATAGACGTTTTGGTAGGTCGAGTGAAATAAAATTTATTTTTTTCGTTTAATTTACTGAAATAATGTAGGTTATGCATCTGCGTAAGCAGTTCAAGAGCATAAATCCCGTAGTATGTTAATATTTTGTTTGCTTTAAATAGTTGACGACATGACTCTCTACTTCCTTTGTTAAATATTATTCTTAAAATTTTCTTTTGAATAATGAAAACTCTATCTCGTTCTATAGAAGCACCCCAAACAACTATGGCATAACTTATGCAAGAAGCGACAAAAGCGTGATAAAAATGTAACAGCATCTTTTGATCATAAATTTTTTTCATTTGTCTTATTTGGTAACAATAGTAATTAAGTTTTTTACAGATGTTATTTATTTGATGAATCCATTTAAAATTTTCATCTATTACTACCCCTAGAAATTTAGTGTATTTACATATTGTTAAGTCACATTTAAAATTACTCTTATTAACATCTGCAGGATTCCTGATCCTGAACTGCATACACGTGGTTTTAGTTAAATTTACAATAAGCTGGTTTCTATTGCAGTAATCAGTAAACTGGTCAATTACCATTTTTATTTTCAGCTCAGCTTCATTTAAGGTAGATGCCGCTATCAATACCGTAACATCATCCGCGTACATAATTATTTTGCCTATGTTGATATAATTTGGTAGATCATTAGTAAAAAATAGAAAGAGCAAAGGTCCTAAATTACTACCTTGAGGTACACCTACGCATACATTTTTTTTATTCGATTTATAATTGTCAATACTGACGTACATAAAACGATTTTTAAGGTACGATTTTATAAGGTCGTTTGACCGACCTCTAATGCCCATTTCATAGAGTTTTTGCAATAAAAACGAATGATTCACCGTATCGAAAGCGGCACTTAAATCAAAAAAGAGCCCGAAAACGATTTTACTTAGAAGTTATTGTTTGTGTTTGTTACGTTATTCTATTGCATTTCCATTGTACAAGAGAAGTACTTTTAGTTTGTTTATTTGTTTTTTTAACATTTTTTTGTTGTAAATAAATATTTTCCACCACATCGCAGTACAGTTTTGTTACAATATGGTAGCTTTGGAAATAATTCATGTATAACAGAAAATCATTCCATATAAATTTATGTGGAACGATTATCTGAAATTTTTTTATTAATTTCCATAGCTACCATATCAACAAAATTCGTGTCTAAATCGCATTTGAAATGAAATTCACTGTCTGTGACACGAAGTCAAACCAGGACACCCAGCTCGAGCGACCGATATCTGTCGCATGAACCAATATGGCGTCAGCTACTGGGTAACGCACACACGTTCATGGCTTACATGTGTGTAGTATCTGTGATGTTAAACAGCTTTGGTTACCATAACGAAAACAGGTGGAAAGAACCTAAGTTTTCGCAGATAACAGATAACAGCGCCCGCGTGCGCCAGAAAACGGTCCGTCTCGAAACACAGCAAGCATAGGAAACTAGGTCCCCTGTTTAAAGACTTCGTGGTCTATACATATTTATATTAAACTAATAAGTTCAATTGATTTTTTAGACACGAAATCAGCTAAAGCGCCTACATTTGCAATCGATTTTTCTGTGCGGCACGCGTTTTCTGTATCAGTCCCAAAACACTTTTTTTAATGCAATCACTGAATTTGGTATTATAGTTCAAAAGCAATTGATATAAAAATAAATAAATTATAAATTAATAAACTAAATATTTATATATACAGTGTAAACTCTTTATAACGTCCTTCGTTATAACGAAAAACTCCCTATAACGTCGAAATTTTTACGATTTGGTTGATTTACCTTAAAACCTATACATTAATACCCAACAGCCATTCTCTATTACGAAGAAATATGTTCATATTTAGGCGTCAGCAAATGTTTACAGACATAAAGAGGACCATTCTGAACCATCACCATCTATTCAACAAGCACTCAATGACGCCAAACTATAGGTATATGTGTTTGTATATGTGTTTAGAATAAATTAATTTTGTGAAAATTGGTTATTTTTCTTTCTTCCATCCATATAACGAAAATTCTTTATAACGAAAAAAATGTTCGGTCCCTTAAAATTCGTTATAAAGAGATTATACAGTACATTGAAGATTATTGTTAATTTGGTTGTTTTTCTTTCTTCACTCCATATAACGGTAACTCTCTATAACGATAAAAAATGCTCGGTCCCTTGAGTTTCGTTATAAAGAGTTTACACTGTAGTTCCATATGAAACATGATACATCAATTTCCTGTACGGTTTATTAAACCAAAGTTTGAACATTAGTGTCGTTATTACGTATTTCACCCAAGCTATATTTCGGCGTTTGTTGGCTGCATTGCTTTAGGTTGATTATTTTCTGGTGCGCATGACTTGACTTCACTCATCGTCTCCAAAGACATTTCGCTTTTTAGATGTGGCGATCGCGATTTTCCCGTTAATCTCGCAAAAGTATCCTGCAAAAACGAAATAAATAATAATTTTTTTAATAATGTTGAATATTTCAATTAATATACCTACGGTATATAGTTTGTAAGACTAAACAAACAGTTAGATATAGCTGAATGCTATATAGGTATAGAATTATAGATCATTTTAATAATAGGTAAGGTAAAGGGCCCGGTTATTGACACTGACCCAGTTTGTGACACTCGATTAGTTAATAAATAACTTAATATTAATTATTTTTTATATTTTTTAGATATTTCTGAAGAAGATCCAAATCCGGATCGAAACGTCATCTTGTGTTATATTGATTTGTAATTTTATCATTTTTTGTCAATATATCGTTCGGTCTGAGAAAAATTGGTCGACAATTTTATTTACTTATAAAAATCAATTTTCCGCACTCAAAACGGCTAAGGCATCATGGCGCACACGGCACAGGGCAAGAATATCACACTTTCGGCCATTGTGGTGTAATATACTATTGTTCTCTTACCTTGCAGGCTTGTCGAAATTTGGGAGACATCACGCTGTACAATATCGGATTGATGACAGCCGGCAAACAAGCAAGAATCGTGATCAACAAATTTACGTATTCTCTAATTCTTGACGGATGAAGACCATATTTATCAATCAGTAAAAATGCATACGTTGGAATCCAGCAGATGAAGAACGTTATTACGATCGCCACTGAAAAAAAAATAAACTGTATTTTACACTACACACGACAAAAGTAAAACTGATACAACAGGCTATTACCCCGTTTTTTAAAAGCGTTTTAAATGAATCCTAAAGTGATAAAGAAGCACTACCATTTTTATAATAATATTTTATAACAGAATTGTGCCATAAAATCGACTTTTAATTTATTATTACCTATGAATTTTCACGCGAAAACGACTCGTGACGTCACTATGATTGTAAATAATAACGATAGTGCACAGTGCCATAGTAACATTATACAATTAAAAATATTTAGGATTGCTATAATTATTACGTTACCAGTGTAAGTATACAAGGTAGTAAAACTGTATTTAAATCTTTGATTAACGTCTGAAAATGTTATTTATTTATTAAACGTATTTATCCTTGGTAGGTTAGTACTTTCTGCTTTGACGAAACCGTCTTCCATGATGCGAAATCAATAAAATACAAATATAAGTCTATGAACGTGATAATAACTTGAAATAACTTCAAAATAACACACGGTTAGAATTAATTTTTTGCCAAAAATTCCAACGGGATACTAAATTTGAATGGGTTTGTGATTTTTCTGGCTTGGTCCGACCAGCGAAACCCGTTTGTGAAAAAAATGACGCAATTTGCAATTAAGGAAACAAAAAAAAAGTGATCGTTAATTACTCGAGAAGTAATTGACCGATGACGCTAAAATTATTCATGCATGTTTGGGTCAACATAGATATTATTTTTTAGAATTTTCAGCCATCTATGTGCGGTCATTTTTTAGTAAAAAAATAGTGAAAAAAAACGTGTTTTTTTAACTTTCGGGGCTATTTGCAAGTTAACAATAATTGCACTTAGCGACCTCTGCGTCAGTGCTCATTTTTTAGGAAATTTCATAAGGAACAACTTTCTCAATGCATATGCTATACTAAAAGTCAAGAGGAACAGAGATATTAAAGGAATAGAGAAAAAAACACTATTTTCGTCACTAAATGTTAATTATAAAACCAAGCACACCAACAATTTGTAAGCAAACTTAGGGGGTTGAACTACACAATACTACAATAATCTCGCCTGTGCCCGAATAATACACTTTTTTATGTTTTTACCTCCTCGCCGTCTAGCCTATTAAGCAAAATTCTAGTAACTAAATGTCGCCCCCTCAACTAACAAAATTCTAGTAACTAAATATAGCCCTGTAACTAAATTTTATCCTGTAACTAATACAATGTGTGCTTACAAGCGATGAACGGGTCAATCATACTAATATTAATGAAGATTTAGGCAACACTTTTAACCACAGCGATTTTTTATGAATATTGATGTATATGACAAGTGTAAAATGTATGTACAGTCGCAACATAATAAATATAATTATAGTCGCACACGCAGCTTCTCTGTATTAGTTGTGACAACTCACACAGAGAAGCACTGAGTGTACAGTATATGCGCGCTCACACACAAGGAAGTCGAGAGCGGTGACGTACAGGGGGCGTAAGAGAGCGTGATCCCGGTTCCGTCACACCAATAGATGTTTCACATAAAAAAAAAACAAAAAACAGTGTTGGCACCGACCGTCGACATCGAACCTACAGCCTTTAGGTTACGAGACAACCACTATATCTCTTATCCACGATAGCGCAACGTTGTACGTTGGTTTTTATAGTATACGGTATACGGACATTGAGACACGTTTCGTTACACTTTCAATCTATTGAATCGATTTTACCCTACCGTGCCAAAAGAAGTTTCACTTGTTATATCTATCTCGTATATATAAAATAAAGTCTCTCCACCGCGTATGTCTGTCTGATAAACTCAAAAACTACCCAACGGATTTTTATACGGTTTTAACTAATAGAAAGAGCGATAAAATAGGAAGGTTTGTGTACAAAATGACTGTGTTTTGGCAAGAAAAACTGTATCCGTATCATGTAGTGACATCAAGTAGGCGGGCGCAACTGGTAACGTTCAAATGGCGCGTCACTGTAGCACACCAAGCGGCAACTGGCAGTGTGAACTAGTGGGCACTGCCAACTAGCGACATCAGCTCAAAGCTATTAGTTCAGACATTTCGGCGCTGTAGTCGTTTCTTAATGAAATACATTTTGCAGAATTTTCCGACAATATCTATACTAATATATAAAGCTGAAGAGTTTGTTTGTTTGTTTGAACGCGCCTATCTCAGGAACTACTGGTTCAAATTGAAAAAAAAAAAATTTTGTTGGATAGCCCATTTATCGAGGAAGATAGGCTATATAATATCACGCTACGACCATTAAGAGCGGAGCATTATTGAAAAATTTTGCAAAATGTATATCAAAAATAAGTTTCTATTCAGGTGAAATGCACTAACTAAATGTACTCATATTAGCATTGTGCGCACACAACGTCGGATGGCTCAATCGGTAGAGCATGCGACTGTCGATATCAGGGTTTTGAACGGTAACTCCGATCATCATGTAATTTGGACACAACATTGATTTCGGTAAACTAAGATGAATGTGTGTACTCATGTTCCTCCCTTCCCCATTCGTTCTTTTGCACCCGGTTGAAACCGGACGGGACCGCTAGTAAAATATATCTATCGCATCCGGCCGCTAGTTTTGCATATTTTGCTAGTAAAATTATTAATATCTTGTGCATAATATCTATTAATAGTTTGTTTTTTTTTTTATTTATTAGCCGCAGGAAAATATTTGTTTATGTAATATCAATATTTGTACCGGACGGTTGTCAATTACTAATGAGAAAAAACGCAGTTGATGACGTCACTTCAGTCGAACTTAATAAATTATGGTTTTCCCAATATCCCGTGACTTCGGTCAGTAGACAACTAATACGACGTCATTAAATTTTATGACGGTTAATTTAAAATTAGCACCTATAATTTCGACAGCAAAAAATGCAACAAATAAAATTTCATAATTTTTATTATAAATTAAAAACGAATTCTTGTGCATAATACAGTAGAACTTCTGTAAGTCGAACTTCAGTGGAGACGCCAAAAAATTTGAGCTAAGTATAGAGTTTTCTACTTATGAAGGATTTCGACTTACGCGGATTTTGTAAGGAAATATTCGACTTGTAGAGGTTAAGATTCATTCTAACTAATTTTGAGTTGCTATGTTCGAGATACAGAGGTCCAATTTATTTTTTCGAGTCAGGAAGGGAAAATATGTAGATACTGAAATGGATTGTACTCACTGATTATTTCGACCTATAGAGGGTTGAGATTACAAGTAATGAAGGTTTTGGGGTTTGAAGGGAAAGGAACAAAACATTTTTTCGAGTTTTGGAGGTTTCCGACTTATCGTAAAGAGGTTCTACTGTATTTAGAAAAAATATGGAGAGAAAAAATATACCGAAATGACTTGTAGAGACTCACTGATTATTTCGGCCTATACAGGGTTGAGATTTCGAGTAATAGAGGTCTGGGGGCTTGAAAGGAAGGACCCAAAACATTTTTTCGAGCTTTGGAGCTTTTCTACTTATCGATGTTCGACTTAAAGAGGTTCTACTGTACTAATTAATAGGTTTTTTTTTTCAATTTATTAACCATACGAAAATGTTTGTTTACATAATATCAATATTTGCACCCTACGGTTGTCAATTGGGTACTAATGAGAATTCTTCACAAGTCAAAAAAACGCAATGACGTCACTTCTATCAGACGTAATAAATGTATGGTTTTCTCAATACCGCGACTTCAGTCCGTACTTATTTGACGTCATTAAATTTGTGACGTTTACATTAATTTAATTTTAGCATCTATAATTTCGACAGCAAAAAAAGCAACAATTAAACTTACATCATTTCTATAAATTTAAAACAGGTTTGTAGACATATTATATGAACAAATAAGAAACATTCATCATTAGACCCACGAGTTATAAACTAATTCTGTGCTCATACAGGTGTCCGGTAAGTACCGCACTGGATTAATGGGTTGGGTAGAAAATAACATTTTGAGACGAAAAGTTTTTTCACCCGACGCGACGTACAATACGCGCCACGAATCTAAAAGGCTCGGAAGTTGGATGCGAATGCGAGCTTGCGGTTGTACAGTCTGTTGAAAAACTACAAACTCGCAACTCAACAAAACTAAAATAGCAATAACAACTTGACAATAGCGTACTCGACTGTACTTTAAAGCAGGAAAGCGACAAGTGACAAAGGCAACGAGCGATCACGGCCAATCACCGACGAGCGCACGTTCCGTGCAGGTAGCTGGGAGGTGGTGGGAGTCTAAAATGTACCTTTGCGATGCTGTTTGTGACTAACTTACGAACCTTTTAGATCTGTGGCGCGTATTATACAGGTAATGAACAATTTATAAATAATAATTAATAATAATAACCACTTTATTAGAAAGTATTTTTTTAAAACACATTAATAGCCTCAACAATAAAATGTATTACAACATTATTTATTAAAAAAATTCATTTAAATCATAAAAATTATTTTGCAATAAAAATTTACTTATTTCCTTTTTAAAAAGGGATTTTTTGTTTAAATAGCTGAGTCTTTCTCTCTCTCTGTCACCTACTTACTGCTATAGCGCGCATCTGATTGGCTACTTATTTTAATAAATTGCTCATTAGGTACCTGTACGTCGGGTGAAAAAATGGTAAACGACTTTACGTCTCAGAATTTTATTTTCTATCCAACCCATTAATCCCGAACGGTACTTACCGGACACCTGTATTTTCCGAATATTTCATAGTTTATTGACGTTATTTCTAAGAATTACGCATTAACGGTGTGATGGAATAATAAAAAATACAACTACAGCAGGTGTATTGTAATACAGGTAAGATAGAAGTCGCTTTCCCAAAAAAATACGTTTTCACAGTTCACTGTTGTAAATTTTTGCGACCAACATATTCTACATTACAGAGTAGCTACTGTTTGCTACAATTGTTAAGAACACCCATTGTTACAAACGCTATCAACATTAGAGAAATTTAATTTTTCAAACAATGTCACCGTCGGGATACGAACCCCGAATCTTTCCACTCTCGCGGCGGACTGAGTTACATTACACCACAGTGACACAACTAGCAGACAATCATTCTAATATTTATAGCATTTGTAACTGGTTTTTTTCACATCATGCGAGAGCCAATTATATTAGTTAACCTTCACAGTAGTGAGAGCTATGGATGAATCAAAGGTGAAATTGTTTCCTTACATTCATATCTGCGTTAACTAATATAATTGCATCTTTTGCTTCAAATTTAGGTTAATTTTATGTATTAAAATACTCACCACATATAATAATAATTTTTTTTTTTTTTTTTAACTTTCTTTCTTTCGTATTTATTTTAAGTCTCAAAGATTAACTGTCATAATATTTTGAAAACAATTGTTTCATTGCTTATATAAAATTCCAAAACCTACTTACAATATTTAAGTATTTTCATACGTCAAAAAATTGATTTTTATAATGATAAAATTTGTATGAAAACGATTTTTTCGAGAGATGAGACCTAGCTATATAAAACGATTTTTTGCCCCCCAAAATCCCTTTTCAGTAAATTTCATCCAAATCGTTAGGGCCGTTTTCGAGAAAAGCACGCACAGGGTCAGGCGGAACGTTAGGAACGTTACACTTTTTCGTGCATGCAGTCGGTGTTTTATCAATTTATAAGATTGGTGATTCATCAATTTATAAGACGTTATCACGTCAAAAAATTGTAATAATATGCATTACCTAAAATGTTGAACGCTCGGTCCGTCGATTTGTCTTCTTGGGAGGTGTTGACTGTTTTTACTGACTTTCTAATATTTCTGATCATTAAGACACATAAGATCGTAATTAGAACAAATGGAATTATGTAGAAAATCAAATAATACATAAATAGGAAACAAATGTAAGTACCGGTAGTACCCTGAAAAAGAAATATATATATAAATATTTAATTTATTTTGCACAGTGCTACATAAATGATAATAATTGTGATCATGGAGGATGTCGAAAAAGAAGACTGATCTTCGCGCGTGTCCCAAAAATTGCTGGCCATGCATTAATTATATAAGGATCTCGAAGGGGAGGGGGTCTTACCATGCCCTAACCTCGGGAGAGGGGTGGCCAAAGCCAATCTTACGTAATATTTTTAGGTCGAAATGTGTGATTTTTAACAGAATGATGGATATTTGAGAGAAGTGTTCGCAGAAACAACTATGAGATCTATTTTTTCTTTTTAAATGTACAATTCTATTTATACATATTTTTATTTTAAAAATTGCGATATTTAACAAATTTACTTTCATTATAATAAAATTGATATTCCAAAGACTAGACAAGTATCTAATAATAATATAATCATAATCTAAATCCCACAATAATATAATGATATAATCTAAATTATCTTTTAAAGAATAAAAATTATTGATTTACGTCAAATTATGAGTTTTAGTGCAATTGATCCTTTTCTAAAACCAGATAAAATCTTACGTAAGAAGGAGGAGGGGAGTCCGAAAAATCTTATGTCCCCTTACATGGGGGTAGGGGGGTAAAAAGAGCCAAACTCGTCCTTACATAATTATTGAATGGCCCCTAGGTTCGCAAAAGGTTTGCGCATGGCGCTGCAACTATAAAACTCCGAGTTTCTTTTGAACGGATCCACGGCACGCGGTATTGTTTTGCTGTCAGGATTGAGCTATGCTAAGTGCAAATATGCAATATTTCTATTATAAAATGGATAAATGAATGACTTTCGGATATTTTCGATCGAAGAAAATCACATGCCACTAAGAACACGCAAATCTTCAATTTACAAGCGGGGTATGCAAACTTCCATGAAAGTTGTATACAAATAATAATAATTAGAGTCCGACCGAAGGTCGATTTCTAACCGAAGCCGAATCCGATTAATCGGTTATCGCGCCACAACCTTCGACCGAAACAGAAGTCGAAAACTTAAAAACCCTAAGAAATTCAGTTTAAATTGGCTACAACTGCTGCAAGCTACAATTAATAATATAAATGAATAAAAAACTTTTAAATTGAAGGCTTACATTTGCTATAATATAATATAAAAATGTAATTTTAATCATCTCTAAAAGTCGCCACGTTCATCACGCTCTGGCTCATTCGTAACAGTTCGTTCAATTTCGGCGCTTGTTAGAAACCCATTTTGGCCGAAATCGAAGGTCTCGCCGAAGGTGGGTTTTTGGCCGAAGGTGACCGAAGCCGAAGCTTCGGTCGGACACTATTAATAATATATCAATTTTTTAATACGTACATATGCCTTTTTATTTAAATAAAATGACAAATTTACGACAACTGTCAAAATCCAAATGGCGCCAATTAGTGTGACAACAATCCTTTTCTGTGACGATAAATTTTTCCCGTAGCAAATGGCCATAAATCTCTCAATGGTGAACAGGGTGACAATTAGCGAAGACGAATCCATTCCCACATCGTGTGTGTACCAGAGGTAGGTTAATTTGTTGCAGGGTAAACAAAAACCGGGATAGTGAGGTGAACACCACAGAACCGATATCAGGACAATGGGATAGCAGGTTATGTCCAATAAATCGGAAATGGCCAAACTGAACAAGTAAAAGTTGGTAGTGCTGTGCATTGACTTGTTGAGCGTTATTACAATTAGAACGCATATGTTCTCGATAATTCCGCAGATGAACAACAACACTAATATAAATGTCATTGGAATTGCCAGCCACAACACCTCGTGGAATATGTATTCATAATATTCACATTGATTAATAGATATGTTTCCATTTGCCACGCTGGCCCAATCATCGTACTCGCTGTTGGAAGCCATTGTACTGTTCTGGAAGAGCAGTTATCTGAAACAACAACAAAAAAATATGAAAGTGAGGTTATATCACCGATCCTAACCTATTTTTTAAATGTGAAAATCGGTATGCACATTTTGTTACTCAAACAGCGCAACACGTAAATTTTGACCTGGATTGACATATCTATACTAATACATAACGCTGATGAGTTTGTTTGTTTGAACGTGCTAATCTCAAGAGCTCCTGGTTCGAATTGAAGAAAAAATATTTTTGTTGGATAGCCCATTTATCGAGGAAGGCTATAGGCTATATAACATCACGACCAATAGGAGCGGAGCATCAACGAAAAGTGTTGCAAAATGTAACTCAAAATTTGTTCGTTCTTTTGCACCCGGGTGAAACCGGGCGGGACCGATAGTATACTATATAGGTGTCATTTTTTATTCCGATCGATTCAGTAATTCATGAAAACAAAACTTTATTTTTTTGATTTTTATTTCTTTGCGTCTATTGCTACGAGAAATCAACATTTTACCATTCCAACCTACAAGTAGGGAACGGTACCTACTAGTTTAGGTCAAAAATCATTTTTCAAAATTTTACAATATATTTTCGTTTTGAGTTCCTCCGAATCCAAAAAAACAAATTTTGGAAAAACTATGTGCATCTGTTAGTCTTTTTGTCTGTGAGGACAATACAGGTCAAACGGATGACCGGATTGAAACCAAACTTTGGGAGGATGTTTGGTATGCAAATATGAAGAGCCCTATTGTTTTTGGGGAAAATTGGCGCGTGTGCAGATGCTATAACGGTGTTTTTTATATAATAATGGTATACTATTCGTAACGGCTTATTATTCTATTTATTTTTTCAAGAAAGTTTTAATAAACAATTTTTTTCTAAACTTTATAGTTTCGGAAATATTTTGAAATAAAAAAAATCAGCTGTTCTTGTCTTTTGTCGATCTGTCAGAAATAAACTAGTTAAGCATGCTTTGATTAATTTTTACATGACGTGGAACATGTTATGGCAAAGAATAGCAAATATCATATTGAACACTAGCCATTACCCGCGTCACCGCACGCGATATCAGAAATTTTATAAAATGTCAATATTTTTTAAGTTGGAATGATCCCGTCGTCCAATCGGCTGGAATTTTTTCAACTGCTTTACAAATCAATTAAAATAAAGGTGCACGAAAATAGAATTTTACTTTCCGGCACTGTGGAGTAACGATAATTCTCACCAAAAGCATAAATTGGTAAAAGGGCCACGCTCAATACAATGAACAAGTAACTTTGCTGGAAAAAAGGTACCTAATTTTAATCATTTCTAGAAGTCGCCATGTCCATTGCGCTCTCGCTTATTTTGGCGCTCGCTAGAAACCTTTGGCTTCGGCCAAAACTTCGGCCCATTTTGACCGAAGCCGAAGATCTCGCCGAAGGTGGGTTTTTTGGGCACTATTGAGTATTATTTCGTTGTTAAACTAAAATCTACCCGGGAGAACCTAGGCCGAAAAGCTGGTATAATAAAAGGATGTAGATTATTAGCATTTATTTCATATTTATAATGCACACAGAAATGCACACGATTAGATTAATATGTTTTTTATGTATAAACGCATGTGACACTGAGATTATACCACACGACCGCACGTCAACCAACCCACCTCTTGCGGAAAAAGTAAAATCACTATCGTTTTTAATCTCGTCTGCTTCTCTCCTTTAACCTTCAATTTAGACCGGGGAATATTCGAACGATTTAAATAATCTAACGGTCGCAAGACTGTCTTGCGCAGTATCGATTTTTGATCTAGTGCGCAGTGACAAATCTGTGTAGGGTTCTGTTACCGTTCGCGGCTGCTTGGAACAAACCTTATGTGAATATATCATAGAGCTGTTACAATAGAGTACGCCAGAGAGCAGGTAAAATGTCTGCAATTAAGAGAGAGAACAGTTCCTTATCTCTATGGTAACTAATGATGCAAAACAATGCTCATTTGCGTAAACAATTTTTTGGTTTTCTACAGCGTTCTCTCTCTTAACTGAGGACACTTTCACTTATGGCAAGCATACGCGCTAGTGTACTCTAGTTACTTATATCTCTATGAAATATATTGAATATCTATATTAGATATCGTGTCCATCGAGATAATTATAAATAATAATAAATAATCCTGCGATTTTTTATTTATATTGAATATCTATTAAAATTTTTCATTCAGCTTTAATTATCAATTTTACTGTTTTTTTTATAAATTGACATAATTTCGTTAATCAGTCTTCAATTTGTTGAAACATTTTTTTTATACTATTTAATAATATTATTATATAAAATTATAATAAAATATTTTAAGAATTCCAAATAAAATCGTAAACGCGTCAAGTTTCCTGTCAAACACTATCACGTGAGCAAAGCCGCGGGCAAAAACTATTAAGTAATCTTTTTTATAACTTTGTTTTGTTTTGAAACGTGCGAAAGGTCAATACCCCGAAAGAAAAAAATATGTACTTATTTTTGCGATTTAAATTTAAAAATAAAATGCTGAGTTATCATCAAGGCTGGGAAAATGTTTCGTTTATATTTCATTCGAATTATATTATTAATACTGAAATCTTGGTTAGAGAGCATTTATTGCCAAATGAACATTTAATAATATATAATTACTTACAGCTGTATTTATACCTGCGTTATAGTTAAAGGACGTTGACAGAAATGGTCAAGGAGCACTTGGTGGCAGAAATGCTCTCTTTTGTGTAGCTTCTCTACAAATCAACTTAGTAGAGTAGAGGTCCAGCGCGTTGCGATACGACGCTGGGGCACTTTAAAAAAAAAACGGCAAAATTTAAAATTGCTCTACTAAATAGCCGAAAATGACTGAAAGGCATCTGGGAGGTCCTACTAATTGCAGAAAAAATATTATCTGCCAATTTACTCCCTGCAGAGACTGTCAGTATAATAAATAAATACAAAAAAAATCTCGGTAAATGAAACCGAGCTCAAACGGTTCGTCTTGTTATAGAGCATGCGACTCTTAATCTCAGGGTCGTGGGTTCGAGCCCCACGTTGGGCGAATATCTTTTTAATTTTTTTTATTTTCTACATTGCTTTCTTCAAAGGCTTACATTTAAATTTATTTTAATTTTATTTACGACTAATTAAAATTAAATAAATCTAATTATTAGCTCATTTGAAAACTGTTACAACTACTGGTACCTATATAAAAATAATTTTCCTACAGTGTTTTCAATTAAATATTTATTATATTTGGGTCCAGTACGATAACACTATGCACCCAAATTTTGAAATTTTTTTTTTAAGTCATAGAAAACGCTAAATTTTGACGTTCAAAAAAAAAAACTTTGCGGATTATTCACAAATTTCCTCAAAAATACGTGAAAAAAATTGAACTACTTTTCGTCTTTCACTGTCATTTTTTGAATCTAACCAATCAAAAATCACAAATACACGTCATAGCAGCTGGTGTAGAATTATTGTATAACTATCTCACTTTGTATGCAGCTTTCGATTATGTTATGGAAGCAGGGTCGTATTTAGATTCGCATACCCGTTTATCGTTCACCCCGGAATTGTTTCTTTAAAAACTCAACATTTGCCCCTTCCCGTTTCACTGCGAGACAATTCGCATACCCCTTTATCGTTCACCTCAGAATTACAATTCGCATACCCGTTTATCGTTCACCCCGGAATTGTTTTTTTAAAAACTCCACATTTGCCCCTTCCCGTTTCACTGCGAGACAATTCGCATACCCCTTTATCAAAAAAGCGGTGGTTTTCAATCTTCATGAAAATGTGAGTTTTAAATAAATTCGTTTTATAAATTAAAATTTCCAAATACGACTCTGCCCTGAACGTTCAATTGTATTTCATTCCAACCAATTGATATTTCTATCTTTGTTTATCATAGATACAGGTATATATAACTTTCTCTTTTCTTATCACTATATGAGACAAGATAGCGATCGCTATAGTAAATAATATACTCTCAACTTACTATACCATAATTATTTAATTTTTTTAAATTAATTTTTAAAAATTAATTTTCCGCACTTAAAACGACCAATAACGCTGTTATATGTTATATAAAACAATAACTGCGAATTTCCAGTGGATATTTTGCATAGCAAGTTATCGTACTCTTACCATTATATTTTATTAATTACAGTAATATTATTGATTTAAAAGAAACTTATTACTTAAAAAAGTATAAATACTACTTTTTATCATTGTATTTTTTAGCAAGACGTGAAAGTACTTAGAGCCATCTATGGACGGTTAAATTATGTTGTTTATTCTCCTTGCAGTATACATCTCTTTACATTTATATCTATTCGACACTAGATGACACATACATGTAAATATTTTCATCAAAAATGGAGGTAACAAAGCAGGGAACTGCCGAAAACTGCAAAAAAATTTGGACACAACATTCATCTCGGTAGACTAAGATGAATGTGCGTACTCATGCCCCTCCCTTCCCCATTCATTCTTTTACACCCGGGTGAAACCGGGGGGACCGCCAGTTACTAATATATTAAAAATACGACCTCAAAAGAAGTCAATTTTTAAATAAAAAGGCAACTCACCTAGAGACGTTATATTGGTATATATACACAAACAATAATATTTAACATGAAACATCCAATACTTCACTCTTTACAGGAAGATACCGCGAACAAATAAAAAAAAATATCATTGTTTGTTCAACTATAACAATTAATTAATTAATTATTAGCCTGGAGGCGTGAATTATACTCTAAGAGCGGTGATTAAGTACAAAAATGTGCGAATACTGTCTACATGGCCTTGAATTCCATTTTATCATAATAACAGAGGCGCAATCACACTATTTACTATTTAGTCTGCTCTCACAGAATACAACACAATACTTCTGATTGTATGTTTATAGTTGAATTCTTTCGATGCACTAAAGCCAAAAGTAGGTGTCGTGTAGAAATGGATATGAAGTCATGTTACACGTGGATTTCATGCCAGACGCCACAGAATAGAATTTCACAGAAGAAAAAACTAAAAAAAAATTTTAGATGATTCTCTAATCATCATGAAACTTTTGAACGGTAACTCTTTACCGTTCAAAAGTTTTTGTCGGACGCACAAATTTTAGTTACATTTTGCAACATTTTTCATTGATGCTCCGCTCCTATCGGTCGTAGTGTGATATCCAACAAAAAAAATTTCAATTCGAACCAGTAGTTCGTGAGATTAGCGCATTCAACCAAACAAACTCTTCAACTTTATATATTGATATATATAGATTATTGCATTACAATACTGTCTTCTTGATATTTGTGCTTAGTATTTCCTTTAATTATTAGAATACTTATATCCCCTTGATGGCCTGGCTTAGGTTTTTTTATGAGGTTATAAAGTTGTGTGTGTTAAGTATTAATGTTTATTTCGCTTAATTTTTCAATGACACTTTAAATGCAACATGGCAAAAAGTTTTCACATATGAAAGCAGATATGATTAGTAATATTTACATGTAAATAGGTTTCCTACAAACCAGCAGTTCAGACAAAATGGCTCGATGTCCTTAACTGAAATTCATTTCAAAACAGCATACGTGTCAAACATAAGCCAACGAGCGCTCACAAGAGAGAATGAGAGAATGATACTAGTTTTCTGCATGGTTCTCTCTCTTAACTGAGAGCACTTTCTTCTAACGCTTACATTTTAATTTATTTTAATTTTATTAAAAAAAGTTTAAAACCTGCTTTTTATCGACAAAAACTTTTGAACGGTAACTCCGATCATCATGAAATTCGGTAAACTAAGATGAATGTGTGTACTCATGTCCCTTCCTTCCCCATTCGTTCTTTTGCACCCGGGTGAAACCGGGCGGGACCACTAGTCGCTAATAATTGAAATTAGTGCAGCGGTTCAGACGCTGCAAGGGAACATCCCTCCATACATAGACTGTTAAGATCAGTTTTAACTTTTCATTTTTGGTTTTGTCGTAATCGGGTAAAAAAAAACAATTGACCGATGTTTAATACATCAGTTGTTTTGTAATTGTGCGTAAATAAAAGATGCTTGTCCACTGCCGCTTCTGTAAGTCATCTTCTGTGACAATAGGGTTGGTTACGTGACTGGAGTGCCATTAATTCGTTCGATGCACTTAACACCTGCACTAGAGCATGTGTCATGCGGTAATGGACATAACTTCCCGTAGATGTCTAATTTAGTGACTATAGAAGAAGGCAGTAGGCATGTCCATTTAGTTAAAAAAAAATTGGTTGTCTGTAAAGTCGGTTTACGGACGATAGTTTTACGTGATAACGTATTCCGTAATACATAACCTAAATTTATATAATAATTATAATAATTCGAATCTATGATATTGCATCTTTTGCTTCAAATTTAGGTTAATTTTATTTATTTAAATTACTCACCATATAATATAATTGTTTTTTTTTTTAACTTTCTTTCTTTCGTATTTATTTTAAGTCTCAAAGATTAGCTGTCATAATATTTATAAAACAATTGTTTCACTGTTTATATAAAATTCCAAAACCTACTTACAATATTTAAGTATTTTCATACGTCAAAAAATTGATTTTTATAATGATAAAATTTGTAAGAAAACGATTTTTTCGAGAGATGAGACCTAGCTAAAACGATTTTTTGCCCCCCAAAATCCCTTTTCAGTAAATTTCATCCAAATCGTTAGGGCCGTTTTCGAGAAAAGCACGCACAGGGTCAGGCGGAACGTTACGAACGTTAGGAACGTTACAGTTTTTCGTGCATGCAGCCGGTGTTCTATCAATTTATAAGACTGGTGATTCATCAATTTATAAGACGTTATCACGTCAAAAAACGATCTCCGATTTAATTTGATTTGAACTCATTAGAATCAAATCTCGATTAAATCGAGCATTAAAAGATCGATTATCAATCGAATCGTAGTGTAGACATACGTAATTAAGCTTTTGAAAAAAAAATAATTATCGATTTTTTTATTGTATTTTAAAACTTTATTATAAATAATATTGAAAAAACTTTCAAAAAACATTTTTTAAATTAATTATAAGCAATTTAAAATTGATAAAATATTAAAAAAAATCACGTGACTGCAAACGCACTAAAATTGTTTTTGACAGTTGTGACGTCATAATGGTAAAATGTATATACGCAGTATACTAGCAATGGCTTCTTCTCTGTGAAGATTTAACTTCTTTTAAAGTTATCCCCGAATTATCCCCGAAAAGCGGGACTGAGCCTGTATCGCGCGGGACATTTCATTTTGATTTAAAAATTGGGACGTCCCGCCAAAATCGGGACGTCTGGCAACGCTGATGTATTATATACCTATATAAATCGGAAGTACAGCCAAGTTCAATATCTCGATAAGCACGCAAATAGGAATTTCTTAATTGTTTTTTTCTTGTTTCTCGTTGTCAAATCCATAAGAAATCACTTTTACTTTACGAAAATCGATGAAACTCAAAACTCGATTTTTCGACTTTCGAGACGCGATATCTCAAAAACTAAGCATTTGCGGTAATTTTCACTGTTAGATTTGTCATCAGCACACCAAAAAACATAAGTATACCAATTTTCAGTCAAATCGGGCATAAGCGATATTCGAAAGTACAGCCGAACTAAGTTAGAGAAAATGTCCTGCATTATTATGTGAATTTTACAATATTTGATTATATTTTACTCGTGTGAACTATATGACTATACGAACGCATTCATTTATCAGGAACGCAGTTTGGTAACATTAACTCCCTAGAAAAAAAAATTGGTTGTCTGTAAAGTCGGTTTACGGACGATAGTTTTACGTGACAACGTCATAAAGAAACATTGATGAACTCTCTGACGTCACGCGAGAAGAGATAGAAATGCGTACAGGCCGACGCTTGGGCCGATCGTGCCTCTCTATCGCTTATACCGCGCTCTCGCTTGCACGCTCAGGCTCAGGCGGAACGTGACACTTTTTCGTGCGTGCAGCCGGTGTTTCATCAATTTATAAGACGTTATCACGTTAAAAATTCAATCCTCTAACGTAAGTAATCTCAGAAATAGAGGAGGATCTGAAAAAATCTGAAAACTTGACCGGTTCACGCCGTGCGTTTAGATACAAAAAAAAATACAGATCGGTATATAAGATTATTTTAATATTCGCAACAAAATAACGCAAGTTAATAACTTATCGACTTTTTTATAGGTCAAATAATGCGTCCATGAACTTTTAATTTCGTATAAACAAATATAAAAGTTAAAAATTTTAATTTAACGTACAATATAAGACCTTTAACATTTCGTAAGAAATGTACTTACCTATGACAAAACAGTTTTTGAAATTTCACTATCTCACTTATTATTGTAATAATAATTTACAATTATTTAACACAAAATAACATTTAGAATTATAATAATGTAATATAAATCACTGATTAAGAAAACTTTTACAACAGTTTATTTACAACAGATTTGCCTCACTTTTGTTACAGTTTCCAAAATAAAAATTAAATAAATTGTTTAGGCAATACCTACTCAGAAATTAAAAGATATCACCATATATTTTATAGCCTCAATTTATTCATTGAACACAGATATTTAATTATTTAACTATTGTACCTATTATGTTTATTTTATATTTTTTTCTAATTCAGATAACATTTTTAAAGAGGTATTTAATTACAAACGATAACCGTAGTTAAATGTTCACTGCACGCACGCTAAGTATTATTACAGAAACTAATCACTAATCGGTTAAACAGCTCTGAACTATAATACATACATTATTGCTCGACCTTCAGACCCAGATGAATGAAATGACCACCACATAAGTACCACTATTCATAATCGTTTATCGTCTTCTGTGCTCTGCTTTAATAGATTATCCCCACCACAGCGTCACGGCGCTTGTTGCGATTCACAGGTCCGTTTTAAGATATTTCAAAGTCCTGCCCGAAAAGTTATCTGTATACCTATATAAAAATAAACCGCAACTCAAAATTAGTAAGAATGAATCTTAACCTCCACAAGTCGAATATTTCCTTACAAAATCCGCCTAAATCGGAATCCTTCATAAATCGGAAACTCTATAACTCGAATTTTTTGGCGTCTCCCTTGAAGTTCGACTTACAGAGGTTCTACTTTATGGTGTCTGTACATAGCGACACATTCGTTATATTATCAATCTCATGAATCAATTTTACCCTACCGTGTCTATGGAAGTTTTACTTTAAAATGTATTAATTTCAAACGGCTGACTTTAGGCGCCACATGATGGCGCTAGCACGAAACCCAGCACCACAGCACGCTCAAAACCTAGAAACTAAATCTATAGCAATGAATCTAGCGGTAAAAACATCCTTGTGCGTAGCAATCTTAAATCTTAAATAAATTCATTTTTCTTCATACCTCGATCGAAAGTACATACTTCCGGCATCAATTGTAAGGCAGAATGTTTAACATTTACGCATTGGTGGGATTACATGCACTGATGCGGGAAGTACGTACGTTCGGGCGGCAGTAAAGAAAAAATCACCTATCAACTGTTGTTTAGATGTCGTTTCCATAGCAACCCTATTACATTTTAGCTAATAGTCGCGAACAGTTGTCATTCGTGTTTTTTCGTACAACCTCAAAGCTGCTTGCTTGGAATTTATCTGTGTTTTAATGTACTTAATAAATAATTAAGTAATTAATGTATTTAATAAGCGTACTTACGATCGAAGCATAAAAAAAATAGTATACACCACACTGGCCGAAAGTTTAATATTCTTGCACTGCGCGCCATGATGCCCGAGGCGAGGCGCAGTGCAAGAATATCGAGCTTTCGGCCCTGGGGTGTAATATACTATTTTACATGCAGTGTGGGGAACAACATACTCAAAATGTTCAAAGAGCTTAAGTTATCTACTTTCCTATGCTCCCTTCAGTCGCCATTTCGTGGAAAACCACTTCCAGACCTCTCTGAAGGTGCTAAAAGTAAATTGGCTGCTCAAAATAATGTTGCGTGCCCTGATGGGACGCCTATGAAATTCGGTAGAAACTACTAGAACCAACAACACTGAAAGCAGGTAAAAAACACCCGTCCTTGGAGGCACACATACATGTAAAGAAAAGTATCTCGGTGCGAGAAGCAGGTAGCGAAGTTAGACCCGATTTCTTATAATCGCTTGGAGAGAACAATAGATGTAAAGAAAGGGATCTCGATGCGTGGAGAACATTCTAGAAGCATGGACCGAAAACTATAAAAAGGCGAGCAGAGTGTTATAATTTTTTAACTTAATTTATTGAGGTTTATTTTCAAACTAAAACTATGTACAATTTTAATACAAGAATTTTTACAAAATTAAATCTTATTGCATAACTAAGTAAAAACGTAACTAAACAAAATTAAAGATTGATTCACAATTCTTATACATAACACAGAGTGAGCAAGTCAGTCAGTTATTGGAGCTGTTCGTTGTGTTGACACAGTGCTCTGGCATTACGACATAAATTCAGTTATATTGCGAAAATAAATTATAACTTTAATGAGTGCGATTTATATAAATCTGTTTAAATAACTTTTTTTGTAGATACAAGTGTGAATCAGCTACTGTACTAGATAAGCTTTGTGTTGTGTTCCTGTGTTGTAGTAAATAGTTTGTGTACATAATTTAGTGACTCTATATTCTCTGTTACTTAATCTTTTATTTTATAATTTAGATCTATTATAGTTTTGTTTCTGTTAACGTTATTATTTCTGTTAAGTTAAAGAAGTACGCTATCGTTTGTGTGTTTTACTATTTTGTTAAACATTTATTATTGCAAATAAATAATTTCCTCAACAGCAGTTTTGTTACAATAATAATAGCAACGCATAAACGCGAAAGCACGGCAGTGGATGCGTCAGATACACGTAGATGTGATGTCATTAATTGACCAGTCAATTGCTATATGACGTTTACTTTTTATTACGTTGTGAATTAACAAAACACATGTCAAATTACCATTCTGAATCCGAATAATTCCAAATAGAAGGAAACTTTGCAATTAAACATATTTTTTATCTTTTATCTGAATTCCTGGTACCTACTGGAGGAAATCGGAAAATATGAATGAAAAAATGAAAAGTTAAAAAAACCGTTTTTTTACAGTTTTTACTCGAAACGACGCAAGAATCTAGTTACAGAGGTGGGAATGTTATTATTTCCAAAATCTCAGACAAAAATGTCAGTTGTGGAAGATATCTATAGTCCAGTCAATGAATGCTCTATAAAGAGGGGTCTAATCAGAAAGTTATTAAGCAGAAAAACCTACATCGGAACTTTGTTTAGACTGATTAGTAAAGAAAACATATTTAAAGTTCTTGCCCTCGAATGGGTGCAAAAAGGGTGAGTACTTCAAACGTTCATTTTTTTTTTGGTTTTTCACGTATATCTCGGAAACAGTTCGTCCAACAAAAAAATTCCAGAGATAAAAATTGTAGCTAATAAAATTCCCTACATTTTCTGTATTTGGGGTTTTTTTGTATTTCCAACTGTTAATGGAATACACGCGTTTTTCGCAGTTTCGTTACACTTTCAAACGCATGAATATATTTTACCTTACAAGCGAAAATAATTTTTATTAAAAAAAAAAAAAACAAGGCTGTACTATTATAATAAAAAAGATTATATTAAGGGCAAAATATTAAAGGAAGTCGGTTCAGCGTTAACCTACAACAAATAACATTTTAAACGGTGAAAACAATTCTGTATTACTTTATTTCATTTTCTATGAGCCCGTATTTGGTAACGTTGTATCTGATTATTGCGATCTGTCAATCTGTAGCAGCCAAATTACCATGGAAACTACAAGAATATTTGTATGTTTTATTGAGTGACATTTTTTTTGCGATTTTGCTGTGAATAAATAAATGTTTTTCTCTGAATTGTGAACTGTTTACAATTTTTAAGAATATTTAAAGATAGTTAAGTGGAACAAGAAATCACGAAATCATTATCCCAACCCGACATTAAACCGGGACGTAAATACATATTACCTTAGGTGTAGAATATGTGTTTGACAAAGTTCTTATTACTTATATTATTATTAACAAGTCTATCAATTATTAACAAATCTAAAATATATTTTTATCAACAATATAAGTTTTATATCTTTGATTAACGTCTGATGAGAATTCAATCTTAATTCTATTGTAAAATAAGTAGATACTAATTCTTTTTTATTTAGATTACATATTTCTGAAGAAGTTCCAAATCCGGACCGAAACGTCAATGTATTAATTATTATTTATTGTTAATATATTTGTCTGAAAAATTGGTCGATAATTTTATTTATTGAAATATAAGTTTTAAGCTCACTAATTGTTGTTTTTGTATCAAAAATGCACACCTATATGCTAGAAAAGTATCTATGACACGCGACTTTTGCGCCATCTAGTGTTTGATTTTTTAAAATCTGGTTCAGTCAAAATTTACAAACCCATGGAAACCAGCTTTTTTCTTAACTATAAAAAAAATATTTACGCACAATGTCAGTAAAAAAACTACTATAAATGATAAATATGTTTTATTTCAAATTTTTAAATCCTATTTTTGTTAGCAAAATAACAATATTATGATATTTTTCATGTATTTAATAATGATTACAGACGTAAAATAAAATTTAATTACCCTTCATAAGAAAGTCCAGGAAAACGGTGGAATTGTAATTCTGGATTTTTAGTTGGTGTATTTTTACAATCAACAACACAGCACTTCCGATCTGATAGCTTTTTTCCCATTTTCTTCAATAATTAATCCTTATTAAAATGCACGTATAACATAATGTCACTAAGGTTTTGACTGAACCAGAATTTAAAACAAAAAACACGAGAGGGCGCAAAGGTCGCGTGTCAAAGATACTTTCCTAGCGTATACCAAATTTCAAAGTTTTTAAGCTCGGTTATTAAGGAGTTACACGGATAGACAGATAACCGAGTCGCAATATAAGAGTTTCGTTTTTCATTGAAGCAAAACTTTTTTTCGTCCGGTAGGGTAATCGATTTATGAAAATAAAAGTATATTACGAAACGCTCCTTATGTTGGGGTGTATGCGTGTTTGTGGTGTAACTTCTATAGTGTGCAGTGTAAAATGCACAGTTTTTTAATCTCCTAATTTAGTTGTCAAGGAAAAAGTCCCTCAAGTTTTAAGCCTCCCTTAATTTTGCAATTTAAAATATCTACAGAAATGTGATGTGCATTATTTTCTGCACACGAGGCTGAAAACATTGCTAGAAACACTGCTTGGACTTCTGCTGGCTGGTAGGCTGGAGACGAGGCTGGAAAGGACGTCACTGCGGGCTCGCCTGCTAGCTCACAAGATAAGTTTTAAAATTAGAACAGGGACTATTTTGCTTGCTAGATCCTCTTCTTGCTCTGAGCAAGAACCCATCAGGAAACAGTATCTTGTCACGTGGGCGACATGAATAAAGCCCACAAACCAACATGGCGTCATTCTGCTCAGAGTCAGACAACATACACGTTTTGCTGTGTGTTTATATTTGAACTGTCGCTGCGCGCGCACCAGATCTATCTAAAAAACAAGCTTGAAAATACGTCCCGTGCGAAGCGAGCCCATAAAAGCAAATAAGAAAACCAGCGCTAGAAAACTAGTAGTCAAATCTAGCAAGAAATCTAGCGGCAAATCCAGCCTCGTGTGCAGTGGCCTTAACGTAGTAACTAGAGAGTAGTCATAAAATAATGATGACTATTTGTTATTATGGACAGTGCAAATCAATCAATTTTTTTATACGCTCACGATACGACATCCGTATTTTATTACGATCATCAATTAATTATTTATAATTAATTATATTTGTTTCTCGAAAACAATCGATTTGCAGCTGGAGCGATTAATACCAGAAGACAATTGAATCGTTCCAATTTTTTTATAGACTTAGAATCTACATTACAAATAGATTATAAAACAGTTGTGTTGAAAAATTTTCTATAAATAAAAAAAATTAATCTTGTAGCTGACAGTACACATTACAGAAATGAAACTGCTAGCCATTTAAATTCACGAAACATGATAATAATAAAAGACGGGTTGCACTCCGGGAGTGCCGGCGGAAGTGAAAACCTAGATGTACTTAAACTAAATTTCGCTAGTAGCAATATAAGTTACATGCAGTGCAAAAAATTATAAGCTATAAGCTTTGACAAAACATTAAGAGATGTCGCTATGCATCCAGGTTTCGTAAAACTACACATTTATAAAATTACATGCAGCCAGTCACTGGATGTAATTTTTTAAATTTGTAGTTTTACGAAACCTGAGTACATGGCGACATCTCTTAAGGTTTTGTTAAAGCTTATAGCTTATAATTTTTTGCACTGCATGTAACTTATATTGCTACTGACATCTAGCGAATTTTAGTATATGTACTGCCGAAGCAAGTACGGTAGACCGTCTCAACAACTCGTCAGGGTCACGTGACCCTGACGCCTGACGCGTCAGATCTGACGCGAGTTTAATAGTTTTTACCCATTACAAAAAAAGTGTACAACGCCGCTAAAGAAGTTTTCACTTCAATAATAACAATAATAATAATAATGCGTTTAACGTCCGTTTCTCGACTTTACGTCATAACAGACGCCATTCGCACCATTACTATTTTCCATCTATCACACTTCCCGTTATTTTCTACAATTTTTAAACTTCAACTTAATTAATAGCAATGGGCCAATGAAGGATGTTTTAGGAAATTAGGATAAGGTAGGCAAATTTTGAGCATAGGAGTTTGACAGGTAATCGGCCATGGCCTTGAATAAGGAACCATCTCGATATTTATCTGGAATTATTGAGGAAAGCCATGGAAAACCTCAATAAGATGGCCGGTACAGGAATTACCATTTCTCGGCGAGAGGCAGTAAGAGAATGTTCCCGTCGGGATTCGAACCCAGTACCTCCTGAATGCGTGTCTAGTGCTCTCACCACTACGCTACGCCGCTCGGTTCACGAAAAATTATTGAAATCTTTATCGCCGTTCTTGATAAAACTACAACAATTTTAAGTTCTACGTGTTACAAAATATCGTAATTTATTTGCTCACATGTTATAGATAAAATGTTATGTTTCAATAACATTATTGTTTAATTCTTTGACTCTTACACATGTTATGAATTAATTATTATTGTCCGGGTGGGTGGTTTGTTTATAACACTGACGGATAACATATTTCGTTGCGAAGTTATAAATAAGCGTATATATCAGTACATTTATTGTGGGTTAGAAACAAATATTCAACCTTCAGTAGCGTGATATTTTGATAAGTACCTACTCCAAATACCGTTCGAGGTTTTTAATTTTTTTATTTTTACAACAATATAGGGGATTTTATGTACACCTTGAAAAACCCAAATATTCATTTTACGTAGAAAATAATATACATGGCGCTGAAGAGAAACAGGCTTATTATAAGAACCCAATAACTCATCATAGAAATGCTGTTTTCTTAAAGTCGACTTTTCGAAGGTGATATCCGTGTTTACACACCTTCAATTTTGAGTGCATATTTTATTTTACACGGTGCAACATTTTCACTGGGATTCTGGTTACTTAATATAAAAATAGTGGGTCTTTCGATGAAACTTGGGCCAAAGTTAAAGTAGGTGCGTTCTTACTTGATCACAATAAGGTTAATTTTTTTTCCTACCTAGGAAATGCAGTATAAAACACTGTAAATCAACTTCCATACTAGGTTACTCAGAAGACAGGTCAGAAGAAATGGTGAATTTTCCATATAAAGAAGCTATTGGAAGTTTACTTTAGCTATCAATTAGAACAAGGCAGAATATAGCCTATGCAGTAGGCACTTTATGCAGACATAATATGGAAAATCCAAGAAAACGAGACATAAAAGCTTAAAAAAGGATATCTACATATATAGCAGGAAATTAAGAGAAGGCATATATTTCAAGAAAAACCAAGAACATTCAGAGTTAAAAATTTTCTGCGACTCAGACTACGCAGATGACACTGAAATCAGAAAAAGCACATCAGGGTACACGGTTCTACTGTCAAAATAATCGATTTCCTGGTCGTCGAAACGACTACCAGTAATTGCCCAGCTTTCTCTTCGACTGAAGCGGAAGTCATCGTTGCGTTGGGTGTTGCAAGGAAGCAATTTTTCTAAAGACGTACTAGTAGATTTAGGGATAAATTATGGAGGGTAGAGGTGAGGAGGACTATCTTATATAAGAGATAAGTTGAAAAAGTGTCCATCTAAATGCTGTAAATAACAGTTCAAAAGTCGTTCGGAATGGCGCTAGCGCTGCATCCGAGTATAAAATAAACTTAGCAGTTGTTTACCTTCCATAGCAGTTAATAAACGAATTGAGGTGCGCTGAGTTGGAAAATTTGGTATTTTGAATGATTAGAGTCGTAAATAACACTGCAGTATATCAAATCTAAACTGTTTACGTAGTCTAAAATAATTTAATAAATATAACCTAAAAATCTGATGACAGATAGTGTTGAGAGTAATTTAATTTTTATCTTTTACCAATATTTTTTAATCATTTTACAGTTTATTCATATCAGTATAATCGTTTTTTAGTACTAAATGCATAATAGCACGTTTAAAAATGACATTTAAATCAAAAATCAATTTTATATCATATTGTTTTTTCAAGTTTTGTTTTACTTTCGAAAAGTGCGTCATAAAAAAAGCGGAAATTCTTCTTTCCTCGTTTACTTTTCTATCCTACTCTAATAATTTTTGCTCTCCATACGCTTGCTTTAAAATTCACCCTTTGCGACAGTGGCGGTCCCCTAATTTAACGCTTTTTGACTAACACAGAGATGGTTCTCCTTAACCTCTACCCTCCATAGGGTAAATATAAAACTGTCGTTTAACATAGATAACAATCAAAGTACTATTCAATTTTTAAAACAGGCATTTTTAACAAACGTTCAAAACATATATACGTGTTAGATTTCACTATATTCATGAACTTTATGTTGAAAATGGAATTGAACTAAAATATTGTCCGACTGAAAAACAAAGTGCAGATATATTTGCTAATTTTTTATGTAAATTAAATTCAACAAACATAACGAAACCATTGTAAAAGATTTTAAATGAGATGTAGATATATGTGTTGTAATTGAACATGCAACGCGTCTGATAGAAATGCTTACCACGCCGCCATTTTGCACCGATAAAAGATTCTATAAGGCCTAATTTATTAAAATATGATAAAAATATAGTTAGGCTAAAAATAAAATGTATGAAATAAGCGTTGTTTTTTTTTTAACTATTACACTAAGTGCCCCCTTGAACACAATATTATTGTTGAAAATCAACAACAATAAATGAAAAATAATTAATTTAACAATATGTGCCCAAATAACATTGAAGTCACATACTTAACTTCAACTAACACTATTATTTTATTGTAATAACGCAGTATCTTAATTAGTATTAGCTGTTTAAATGAACTGTAAACGACGAACTAAAATAATTGGATTTAATAAAGCTGCGAATTACGGTCCAGAACACGAGCCGGACCTGGCATTTTCTGATAAGACCCAGACTAATGTAAAAGCAAATTTTCAAAAGACAACAAATAACAAATTTATCGGGCAAGATGTTTACATAAGATATGAATACCTAGTTATAAAATAGTTTATCAAATACAACCCTTAATAGGGTATATAAGCGAAGAACATGCGTTCTACGCTCTTGTGTTTCTTGGTTTTTGGCGCTCTTGGTTATTGGTTGCTGGGGTTGTGCTTCATTCATCATGTAAGTTTTAAAACTATTTCTTTTATCTAAATATACATATAAAAACCTCGTGTCACAGTGTTTGTTATCGAACTCCTTCGAAACGGCTTGACTGATTTTTATGATTTTTTTGTGTATACTTGGTAGATCTGAAAATATGTCGTAGGCTATTTTTTATACCCCTAGGTGATAAGGGTGACCCTCTCCAGAATTTTTTTTTAATTTTTTGGACAAAAACTATTTTTTTTATGAATACTTACAAACCTAAATTTTCACCGTTCCACCACCAACTTCTATTTTTACACGCTTTATATTAACTTCACTTGTAAGTTTGTATGTATGTATGTTTGTTTGTAACCTTCGTTTAGATTACAGGAAGTGGTTTATTACTGTAGTATAGCCAGCACTGTAACTACAGTGGTTAGCCGCGCGGTCTAAGGCACGGGTCTTCGGTAGCGTCAACTCTCGGAATCACAGGTCGTGGGTTTTAATCCCGTCCACGCCGAAAAAAAAATTGTTTTTTTTTCGGCAAATTTTTGACAATAAATCGAACTAAAAAGTGGAAAATAAATATAGTTTAAAAAAAAACTAAAAAACACGCTTTATATCAAACTAAAAAGTGAAAAATAAATATGGTTTAAAAAAAACTAAAAAACACGCTTTATATCGAACTAAAAAGTAAAAAATATTTTTTTTTAAAATAAGCTTAAAACAATAATGAATAAAAAATACAAGTATTATTGTGCAAAAAGCGTGGGGCGCTCGATGTACGAAAATGTGGAACAAAGCGCCCCACGCTTTTTTCACAATAATATTAGTATTTTTTATTCATTATTGTTTTAAGCTTATTTAAAAAAAATATTTTTTACTTTTTAGTTCGATATAAAGCGTGTTTTTTAGTTTTTTTTAAACTATATTTTTAATAGCGATATTAGTATTTTTACTTTCATCCACAGATGTGCAATAGGGTTGCAAGATGGCAATATAACGGCACATTTATATAAATTTAACCCAGTGAAAATAGAAAGTGCGATTGTTATAACGTCGTACATTAAATAAATCTAATATTTTTGTCTACAATCTTGCAATTTTTCTCATGATTAATTATTATCACGATGGACACGATGTCTATAATAATATATAAAGCTGAAGAGTTTGATTGTTTGTTTGGTTGAACGTGCTAATCTCAGGTACTACTGGTTTGAATAGACAAAATATTTTTTTTTTGTTGGATACTCCATTTATTGAGGAAGGCTTTAGGCTATATTATAATGTCACGCTACGACCAATAGGAGCGGAGCATCAATGAAAAATGTTGCAAAATATAACTGAAAATTTGTCCGTCCGATAAAAACTTTTGAACGGTAACTCCGATCATCATGAAATTTGGACACAACATTTATGTCGGTAAACTAAGATGAATGTGCGTACTCATGTCCTTCCCTCCAGTCATTCTTTTGCATCCGGGTGAAGCCGGGCGGGACCGCTAGTATATTATAAGTGCTAGCGTTAGTTCCTGTTTTTGTATCCATTGTTATTTTTTACCCACGACGGAACGGAGAAGGTATATGATTTTATATATTGGAATTAAGTTTTGAAATAATTTATAACATTGTTTATAGGGTTGGAGATATTGCTGTTATCGGTCTTGCCGTTATGGGCCAAAATTTAATTTTAAACATAGCAGATCATGGATTCACCGTTGTTGCTTACAACAGAACTGTAGCAAAAGTCAAACATTTCTTAGAAAACGAAGCTAAAGGTACATCCGTAGTCGGTGCAACATCGTTACAGGACATGGTATCAAAATTAAAACTTCCACGTCGCGTTATGATGTTGGTCAAAGCTGGACAAGCTGTAGATGACTTCATTGGTCAACTGGTACCTCTTTTATCTAAAGGCGATATCATCATTGACGGAGGAAATTCTGAGTACCAAGATACACAACGGAGATGCAGAGAGCTGACTGCAAAGGGACTGTTGTTTGTCGGTACAGGAGTCAGTGGCGGTGAAGATGGAGCCCGGTATGGTCCATCTTTAATGCCTGGTGGTCACAAAGATGCATGGCCACATATCAAACCAATTTTCCAATCAATATCCGCCAAAGCCAACAATCAACCCTGTTGTGTTTGGGTGGGCGCTGATGGTGCTGGGCACTTCGTAAAAATGGTACATAACGGTATTGAATACGGTGATATGCAATTAATTGGTGAAGCTTATGATTTAATGAGAGCACTAAGAATGAACCAAAGCGAAATGGCCGATATATTTGAAGAATGGAACAAAGGAGAACTCGACAGTTTCTTAATAGAAATCACTAAGGATATACTTCGGTACAAAGATACTGATGGAAAATATTTGTTGGAAAAGATAAGAGATTGTGCCGGCCAAAAGGGGACTGGTAAATGGACTGCAATTGCGGCCCTGCAGTATGGAGTCCCTGTAACCCTTATTGGTGAAGCCGTTTTCAGTAGATGTTTGTCTGCTTTGCATCATGAAAGACAAGTGGCGAGTCAACAATTACCTGGGCCAGATAGAAGTAAACTCAATGTTGACAAGAAAGTATTCTTGGAACAAATAAGGCAGGTATGTTCAAATGCAATGAATCGGTGTTGAAATTGAGTCAAAAATGTTTATTATTGCTTTCAGGCCTTGTATGCCAGTAAAATTGTCTCATATGCCCAAGGATTTATGTTACTTAGAGAAGCGGCAAATGAACACAACTGGGGGTTAGACTATGGTGCAATTGCTTTAATGTGGAGGGGCGGCTGCATTATTCGAAGGTTTGTACTATTTTTTTGTATGATCTAAAATTAAACGTATAATAAAGTACACCACTAATCTTTAATAATCCGTTCGCAGTGTATTTCTTGGGAATATCAAAGACGCTTTTGAAAAAAATCCGAAGTTAAGTAATCTCTTGCTGGCACCATTCTTTTTCAAGGCCGTGAGCCAATGCCAAATTGGTTGGCGCGAAGTAGTAGCTACGGCTGCCAAAATTGGAGTTCCAGTTCCGGCTTTCAGCGCAGCGCTTGCTTTTTATGATGGATATCGTGCTGCGAAATTACCAGCAAATTTATTACAAGTTCGTACCTGAAATTATTTCCGATGAAAGGAAATAGAACATAAAACTAATCATTTTTTTTAGGCTCAACGTGACTATTTCGGTGCCCATACTTATGAAGTTTTAGGACAGGAAGGTAAATTTGTGCACACTAATTGGACAGGCCACGGAGGAAATGTTTCAGCAAGTACCTACCAAGCATAAGAATTCCATGTTCTTTAAATTTGTACAGTGTTTTTTTATAAATCGTTATTATTTATATTTTAATAAAATATATGTTTACAATTATTAGAATATTTTTATTGATTTTTAACTGTGGAAACTACCAAAGGGTGTTAGGTCAGTACAATAAATGAAGGTGGAATTTTTTCCGGCCTGCTTCAGCAAGTCTCATTATCCCCTGCCACTGATAAAAAAAGTGTCGGATCACTGCAGACACAGTAGAGTTCAAAGAACATACACTTTGTGTAGTTTTCATAAATACCTTCATTGGTTTGTTGCCAATTTGACGTATTGTGTTTATATTAAGGGGAGGGTAAGGTTAATTCGTACAAAAAAGGCACATTTTTGTGAATTTTTTTCCCCAACACAGTTAAAATCAATTTATTAAAACCAATAGTACATCAAAGTGTACCATTTGAAGAATATTTTGTAAAATTTTCATGTAGAAATATTGAAAAATACGGCAATGGCAGCAATTATTTGGAAGCGTCTCAGAAAAAAGTAGAATTGCGGTGCCCCTCATAACTCGATGCTGGATCATCTGAAATCAAAAGGGAAATTTTTGTCGTTAGATAATCGCTTTCCTCAGGTAACGCTGGAAGGGTTTTTCGTAATTTCAATTTTTGGGAACACTTCGAAGTGAACAACGCAATTTTTGCAAAAAAATCGGGCAATTTGTTATTATAAAATAAAAAATTATATTTCAACAGCCACACAAATTGTAATGATTAAACATCCCCCCAGACGTAAAAAATAGTCAGCTGTTAGTATGAGCGCGAGAGCTTTATGACTATTTTTTACGTCTGGGGGGATGTTTGGTCATTACAATTTGTCTGGCTGTTGAAATATAATTTTGTAATAGTTGTCTGAATAACATATATAAAATCGCCATCATCTTGATCTATGATATTGCATCTTTCGCTTCAAATTTAGGTTAAAAATTTATTTATTAAAATTACTCACCTATAATAATAATTGTTTTTAACTTTCTTTCAAATACGTATTTATTTTAAGTCTCACTTGGATAGTAAATATTAAAGATTAACTGTCATAATATTTTGAAAACCATTGTTTCATTGTTTGTATAAAATTCCAAAACCTACTTACAATATTTAAGTATTTTCATACGTCAAAAAATTGATTTTTAAAAAATGTGATAAATGAAGAACCGCTCGACCGATTTTGTGCAAACTTCACATAAACCATCTACTAAATAGTCCGAACAAAGCCTAAAAATTTGGTTTGGATAGGTGAGCCCGTTCTTGAGTTATAAAATTACAAAAAAGTGGCATTGATTTTTATATATATATATAGATTTGCCACTGATTTGATGGCTTTTTTGCGTTATATATTATTTGTTAATGTTAAATTAACCCATACATTTTTGCTAGTATATATTAGTACGTTGAGAGGCTAAAGCCGCTGCACACGAGGCTGGTTTTACCGCTAGATTTGACTGCTAGCTTTCCAGCGCTGATTTTCTTAATGGCTTTTATGTGCTCGCTTCACAGGATACGTCTTTTCAAGCTTATTTTGTAGATGAGATTGGCGCGCGCACAGTGACAGTTCAAATAACCAGAGAGAAGAACTTGTCTGTTGTCTGAGCAAATGCCATGACGCCATGTGTGTCGCCCACGTGACAAAAAACTCTTTCCTGATTGGTTCTTGCTCAAAACAAGCAAGAAAAATAGTCCCGGTTCTAATTATAAAATTCATCTCGTAACCTCGCACGTGAGCGAGCAGTGACGTCATTCCCAGCCTCGTAGCCAGCCTGCCGACCAGCAGAAGTCCCAACAGTGTTTCTAGCCGTAAAACTAGCCTCGTGTGCAGCGGCCTTTAGACTATTATTAGAATTGATAGGTGGGGACAAGTTGATGTTTGCCTAAGGCGCCAATTTGCGACGTAACGGACTTGTGATCATCAAGTATTCTAATTAATTATAATCTAACGTTTATTTTTTTAAGTCTCTCCTTTTAATATTCTAACATTAAACAAACACCGACGTAGTATTATGTTTTTCCTAGTAAATATGACGTAATGAACGGCGAAATGAATAAAAACAGTTGAACAGAGTCGGAAACTGGATTTTCCGCTTGACATTTGATAAACAACAGCTGATGAGAGATTGTGTTCTAAGTAAAAGGGTGTACGCAGATCACAGAAGCACTGTCTGACAATCCAATAAAATAATTGCGTTTTTATTTATTAATATAATTAACTATTGGTATGTAAGTAGTGAGTTTTCCTTCAATAAGCACTCGATTTTAGAGTAAAGTGGTATGTCAAAAAAGCTATTATGTTATAATATAAATTACTAGCGATCCCGTCCGGTTTCACCCGGGTGTAAAAGAACGAATGGGGAAGGGAGGAACATGAGTACACACATTCATCTTAGTTTACCGAGATGAATGTTGTGTCCAAATTTCATGATGATCGGAGTTACCGTTCAAAAGTTTTTGTCGACAAAAAGCAGTATTTAAACTTTTTTTAACTAATAATTTTTTTTAAATTAATTAAATAAAATTAAAATAAATTTAAATGTAAGTCTTAGAAGAAAGCAATGTAAAAAATAAAAAAAATAAATAAAAATATATTCGCCCAACGTTCCTGAGATTAGCGCGTTCAAACAAACAAACAAACAAACTCTTCAGCTTTATATATTAGTATAGATATAGATACTAGCGAAACAAAAACTCAATTTCTATCAAAAAATGATACCTTCAATGAAAGCTTTCGGCTTAGCATAAGCTCCGGTACAATTCGTCAAGTTGAAACCTTAAAATTTCTGGGACTTCCAATAGATCAGAAAATTATCTGGCATCATCACATTATGAATCTAAATACCAAATTGAGTAAAGCTATCTATTACGAAGATTCAAGCCTATAACGACAATGAAATCTCTTATAATGGTCTATTATGCCCATTTTTTAAGCCATTGCACATACGTCATCATCTTCTGGGGTAGGTCACAACTTGATAGCGTTTTTGTGATGCAAAAAAGAGCATTGGGAATAATATGTGGCGTTGGATAGCATCATCACAGCAAAGATTTATTCGTACAGTTGTAAATATTGTCCATTGCCTGTATTTATATATTAAAAATTTTAACCTTTTTCAAAACTCACATAAGTAAGCTTGAAGTAAGCACCTTTAACCGATTTATAAATATAATACGCGTCATTATGACTGCTACGTAACACCTCAGCATAGATTGAAAGTTTTAAAAGATGGTTTTATGGTTAGCGCTACTCAAGCTTACAACTGTTTACCGGGTGAAATAAAAAAATTAAAGACCTAATTAAAATTATTAAAGCTGTAAAGAAATTTTTATTAACTAAAATGTTTTATAAAGTAAGTATCTGATTTTATAACTATACAGGGTGTCCCATTAAAAATGGGACATAGAACAACCGCAGATTCTCCAATTCAAAATAAAACGATTAAGCGAAATATGCTTAGATAAAATGTTACTCGCTCTACCAGTGGCGTACGGCAGGAGTAAGTAATGCTTGTACCCCTTCTAAATGTTACGCCGCTGTCTAAATTTTAATTTTGACTATAATTTTAATTTTTTTGATATTTTATAAGTCAATAATGTACACTTGTTAGTTTGTTGTAAAGTCATTGGTTTTCGAGATATTCGCAGTTTTTTTAAGACAAAATTGTAAAAATGAATATTATTAATAATAATACAAACAAAAGTATATGTGTATCTATCTTTAACTGCGAATATCTCAAAAACCAATGACTTTACAACAAACTAACAAGTGTACATTATTGACTTATAAAATATCAAAAAAATTAAAATTATAGTCAAAATTAAAATTTAGACAGCGGCGTAACATTTAGAAGGGGTACAAGCATTACTTACTCCTGCCGTACGCCACTGGTAGAGCGAGTAACATTTTATCTAAGCATATTTCGCTTAATCGTTTTATTTTGAATTGGAGAATCTGCGGTTGTTCTATGTCCCATTCTTAATGGGACACTCTGTATAATCTGCTTTGTAAATTATATTATCTATACATTGTGACTTGTCAAAATGACAAAATATATTATTATTATTATTTCGTCTGCGTGGAATTTAACAAAAAATGTTTGTTCAGTTCACAGAGTCTACGAAAAGACATCCCTATTTTCTATAGCGTAAGTTACTCGTTATAACATCAGCTAGGTATATGTCAGTGAAAGTTCCGTCAAAATCGGTCCAATCGTTTCGGAAATTAGCCAGAACAAACAGACAGACAGACAAAAAATTTTAAGGGGGTAGCAAAAACAGTAGGTTGGCAGTTGCTGATGAGGATAGTATTGATAGCTTTGTTTTAATTTAAACTGGCATCGAGTTTTTGTTTTGGTAACTGAATTTATCGTTAAGCGGAAACCTGACGGCGGATAAAAAATAGAAAATGGGCATTCCTAAATTATACAATTGAGATTCTGTCATATCTTTAAAGTTATAATCATATAATAAGCAGAGAAATAACATTCAGAACCGTAATATAAAAACGCCATCGCATCGACACGACCCCATCATTGTATTTCACTCTGCAAAAAAAAACACCATCGTATCGACACGACACCGTAATTGTTTTTTAAAGAACTTCCCCCAAATGCCCTCCCCTTATCACTAGTTGTATAATGCAATCTTTGTCGCCATGTCATTGTTTTGACTTGTTTAATATATTCGCTACCTTAAAGTAGCAGCCATTATTTAGTTGTTCAATTAAATAAAATTGTTGATTAATTTTTCTCAGACCATACGATATATTGACAAAAAATAATAAAAATACAAATCAATATAACACAAGATGACGTTTCGATCCGGATTTGGATCTTCTTCAGAAATATCTAAAAAATATAAAAATTAATTAGTATTAAGTAATTTATTATCTAATAGATTTCACGCAAGATTGAATCATTCAAAGTTTCAATCTTGCGTGAAATCTATTAGATAATAAATTACTTAATACTAATTAATTTTTATATTTTTTAGATATTTCTGAAGAAGATCCAAATCCGGATCGAAACCGTCATCTTGTGTTATATTGATTTGTATTTTTATTATTTTTTGTCAATATATCGTATGGTCTGAGAAAAATTGGTCAACAATTTTATTTAATTGAAGAGTTCTATTCAGACGTTAATCAAAGATTTTAATTAATTAGTTGTTATAATACCTTGCGTTTCAAGCTCATCTAATATAATTATTGCCAAATATAGTATAGATATCTTCACGTCTGATAAATTGATGTTTATGTTCCACACCTTCGTGCGGTAGATAAGTCTAGACTTCGAATTTTGCAAAATTCCTGCCTGCGTTATGCTTATGATGTTCGCAAATATGATCATATCACTTTATATAGACATAGAAAAAACATGCGAGAAATTGGTAACATCTTGCGCTTTAATTGTAGCATCTTCATATTTAAAACCTTAGTAACGCCCTTTACAGTAAAATACAATATAAGCAGTCACTTTTGAATAGTGATCATGATTTACGTTGCGAAGACCAATTATATTATTATCAATTCTGAAGTTTCGCGCGACAAAATTCAAAGCCTCGTTTACGTACATGGCTCCTCGTTATTATAATATCTTGCCTTCTGAGCTAAAATGTTTAAGGTTCAAATCATTTAAAACTATAATTAACCCGTACTATGCTTATGGCACCATTTGTTATGTTTTATTTTTAAGTTTATCTTTTTTGTAATTTAAGTTTCAATTGTAACGGGGTTAAGCTGTAAAACAGCGTTTACGCTGAACTTTACCGTTTGATCTAAACCCTTTTAAATCAATAAATTATTATTATTATTAGTATCTCACACTTCTGATATTAATGTTATACCTAACTTATAGGTATCTTTCTCTAATTTATTTTAATAAAACAAAACATGGCTCTTCGAATTGGATGTTCGTCTGGTATCGTACCTACCATTAATAAAACAATTATTCGTAGTTAAACAATTTACCTTAATTTTCTTTAAACATTTATATATTTATTTTAAAGAGTTTAATTTTATTACGGTAATCTCCGAACATTAAAAATTTGCCGTGTAAATGTCTTATCTTTCAAAAAGAACTGTTCTCTCAACCAATGTTTATGGCAGTTCTATTGCCATGCCTATAGGAATTTCCAAATTCTTGGTAACAATAGGTTTGTTCCAAGCAGCAGAGAAACGGTAGCAGAACTGTCAGTCTTGTAACTGCGCAAGACTGCTTGCGCACTAGCTCAAAAATCGATATAAACAGTTTCGTTTTAGTTATACTGCGCAAGACGGTGACGGTTCTGTTACCGTTCTCTGACTGCTTGGAACATACCCTAATTTCTTTATAACTTAAGCCTATATTTCTACGACTAGGTATTTCCAAATTTCTAAATGTAACCCTTAACACTTAAGCTTAAAATTTAAATATAAAGTTTTATTACGGTTATTTATGACTCGACTTACAGCCCCATATGTCTTGGAAAGTGGAAAATTTAATGTTGACCTTAAAATCACATCTTAAAGTTTTCACCAATTAAAATTAAGCAAAACTGCCCGTTCCTAAAGTTAATAATTTTCTTCGAGAGCAAAGTTGTCAATTTTTGTCAGTCTTTTCTAACTCAGTATTCAGAAAACATTCAATCAATTCCTTTAAACGCTGAGTACAACATCTTGCTATCCACATTAAAAATAAAATAATATTAAATAGTAATTAAATGAATTATAAACAACAATATTTGTATAGCGATTACATTTTTGTGAACCTAAGAATTTAAAAACTCCGTAAGAAAGTGTGGTGTTATTTCCTATTTTTATCAATTTTTATACGCTACACAGGACATCAGTAAAAGTAAATGTGTTTTAGTGTAGAGTATTGAAAGCGATACAAATAATTGCAAATCAGTTTAGTAAAAAGTTGATTGTGCCAGAGATACTTCAGTGACCAAACATTTGAAATCCTCAACTCTAAGTTTTTTAAATGCGTATAGCACAGAAATAGAGCATTACGGCAGTTCCAGTTGACACCCGTAAGTTACTTTGTTAATTCCTATATATGTTACGGTCTATACCCGAATTCGGTCAATGACCGAAATAATTGCGCAAATCTAGTTTTGATTAACGAATATTGCCCAAACCCGAAATCTTACATTTAAACTGGTATTGAGTGTTATAAAATGAGCAAAACTATAGTTTTGCTCATTTTCAGTTCGTCAAAACTAGTTCTGTCCATTTTTGAATGGACAGTACTAGTTTTGCTTGTTTCATTCAATCAACGTCCGAACCCGAACAAAAGTAGGGTTATGTTCTTGTTTATGTACCTACTATAATGGTGGGATATTCAGTGTTATAATTTGGTAAAATGCAAGGTGGATTCGGCTATTGGAGGCTTCTTAAGGAGGTTGAGCCGTTTTACGAAGATAATGAAAAAAATCTGAAATAAAGTTTTTTTAATAGATTTTTTTATGACAAAATTTCCTGTAAAAAATCCAAAATCATTAGGAGATTTATAAAGTCAAAACTTAAAAAAAACTTTTACATGTAGTCTTATGGAAAATATGTCAACCACGCATTTTAATTTTTTGCAAATAACCAAATAATGTCAGCAGTTCCAAAAACTAACTATGTAAAGCATCGATGTCTTACGCATATTTTAATATTTTTTTCCAATTTAATTAGGAGACTTTTAATCAATAAAAAAAATCATTAAACCTTAGCACTTTTCGATTATGGACTTTTATTTTTGACAGTTTTAACAATTTTAACTGAATTTTCAACTTTTTAATGATTTAATTTTAATTTTTATTACTTCTAATTTCTTTTTTTAATTATTTACTGTAAAAAAAATATGTAAAATACAAATATTTACATAAATTTATTTTTTTTAACCTAACTTTGTACAAAAAATTCAAAAGTTAGAATTAATTAATTAATATTAAAAAAAAAAATTATTTATGCTTTTATGGCAATAATATTATTGGTATCATCGACTTATAACCTTTTGTAAAAATTTATTATGGAAAAGTTCCCATTTAGAATTCAACTTACTTTTGAATGGGACTGTAACGGATCAACCTCCTTAAACATAATTTTATGATGAAACATAATAATTACCTTACTACACTAAAGTGAGGTTAAGAAAGCAGATTTGTTGAAAGCTGAATTAAAACCTCTGTCTGCTAAACAATACAGAAGAATAAATCACTTTGATATAATAAGTATTGTTGATGTGGTTTAGGGTTACGTACCTAAAGAATCTAATCAAAAACCTATTGTTTTCAGCATCAAGACCCAACTAACAGTACAGTTGAGTTGCAATCAATCATCGGCTGGCTTCAGTTTATCGAATCGGCTTACACTTAAATAAAATTTAAAAAATGAACATCAACCGGGTTTTGATAGCCGATGCGGTAGATGCGGCTTGCGTCGATCTACTCAAAAAGCACGACATCCACGCGGAATGCAAGTACAAGCTATCCAAGGATCAACTCATCAAAGAACTGGACAGCTACGACGGCCTGATCGTAAGATCCGATACGAAGGTTTCAGCTGAAGTTATTAGTTCGGTAAAGAATTTAAAAGTAATCGGCAGAGCCGGTGCAGGAGTCGATAATATTGATATCGAGGCAGCGACCCAGAAAGGAATCGTTGTTTTAAATACTCCGGGTGGGAATTCAATCAGCGCCTGTGAATTGACCTGCGCGTTAATCGCGAACTTAGCACGGAATGTGAGTCAAGGTAACGCTTCCCTTCGAGCCGGCCGATGGGACAGAAAACTCTACGCCGGTCATGAATTGTACGGAAAAACTTTGGCCATCCTTGGACTCGGACGTATCGGCAGGGAAGTCGCTATTCGTATGCAAACCTGGGGCATGAAGACAATCGGATTCGATCCTATAATAAGTGCCGAGGACGCGCAAATATTCAATGTGCAAAAACTGGAATTAGAACAAATATGGCCGATTGCTGATTTTATCACAGTACACACGCCTCTCATACCGGCTACCAGATATTTGATAAATGACACGGTTTTGAACAAATGTAAAAAGGGAGTACGCATAATAAACGTGGCACGAGGTGGCATCGTCGACGAAGCAGCGCTGTTGAAGAGCCTCGAAAGTGGAGTATGTGGAGGGGCCGCTCTGGACGTGTTTGAAGAAGAGCCTCC
Organism: Xanthostigma xanthostigma; assembly: GCA_963575645.1. NCBI lineage: Eukaryota > Metazoa > Arthropoda > Insecta > Raphidioptera > Raphidiidae > Xanthostigma > Xanthostigma xanthostigma. The sequence goes on from OY754473.1 coordinate 257,154, forward strand.
GACAAACGCAGTTACTCTCAAGTTGATACAACATCCCAAAGTTGTGGCAACACCTCATCTCGGCGCAAGTACAGCAGAAGCACAAACAAGAGTGGCAGTCGAAGTAGCTGAACAATTCATAGCTCTTGCAGGAAAATCGTCCGTTTATACCGAAGCGCCTGGCGTTATCAACACTTCTGTTCTTAAAAAGAAGTTTTAAGAACGTCAATCATATTTGTTTAACAAAATCTCGTTTCATAAATAATAGTTGCTAAAGAGGTGATCTGTAAGTACTGGTTTTAAAAAATATTAAAAAACTTATTAAAATAACTGCCATTTGTGCAAACAGGCGTTTCGAATATCTTTTGTTTGGTCTACGAATTCAATATCTATTTATTATCAATTAGAAACATCTTGCAACTTGCTGTTTCACTTTTGTACAAAATAAATGATTAGAAATTATGAACAAAAAAAGAAAGAATCTTTTGATCACGGAAAACCTTTTTGATATCATTATTTGTTTTTATAATATTTTTCTATCAACAAACTCAACTGTTTTTATATTTTATCAATGGCACCTTCAATATTTATTAATAAATTAAATATATTTATTCAACACGCGTGAGTAATATATAATTTCAGGGCCCTGCTAAATTCGGGAGAAATAATAAATTACTTCATGTTGACGCGTAGAGTGCTAATAATGAACCGAAACTGTACGATAATATATTACTGCATAGTTTCTGGACCAATAGGAACGCGGTAGCGATTTGTATATATAAAAACAGCATCGCAATTCAGCGGAAGTCAGGGCCATCTTGTGTGCATCGAGGGTGGTGGGTACGTCAATCAATGAAGTGATTTATAATTTTTCCTTCTTTTATTAGGACCTCGATTACATATTACTCGTGCTAGTAGAATAAAGTATTATGTGCGACCATTGATCGAAGGAGAATATTCCACTCGCGTGTTACCGCACTCGCTACGCTCGTGCGGCAAATTTCACGCTCATTGAATCTTCTCCTTCTCTCACTAGTCGCACAATATACTATTATTTGTTGTAAAACGTATGTTTCAATCTGTTATTTCAACACATGTTTTAATGTAATTATGTCTGTCTGTTTTCTACCCCCTGTACTGTTAAGTGCCTTTTTAAGGTCAAAATTATGAGAGAAATATTTTCGCTCAAGATTCGGAACTCTTATTTATGAAGTTTTCCATCTTTGTAATTTCCCAATCTAAACTGGAGTCTGGATTCCAGAACTAAATATGTAATTTACTACATCTCGCGCAGGTGTCCCTAAAAATACGCCACCACGCCCCAAGAACGTGCCTGTTTCTCTACCGCTAGTGCCGGCTCGAGTTCTATGATTAAGAAATTAAATAAAAAATGTACCCTAATTATGCATAACATAAGTCTGTGATACTTTTTATCAATAACAAAATTGATTTTGGGTTACAGCAGTTGGCGACTTTCGCCAGGAAGATTAGTCATCGCAGGCAAAACAAAGAAAGTATATATGACTTGCCAACAGTTCCGGGATGTGTTTTCCTTGTTAATAAAGACCGCATCACTGCAGGAAGCTCACGATCTACAGGACAAAGTTGCCCTGCCATATCCAATCAAACCAACGCAGAAGTTGGCGACTTACCGCTAGGAAGTTTAGTTATTGAAGACAAAACAAAGAAACTATTTGATTTGCCAACAGTTCCGGGATGTATTTTCCTTGTAAATAAAGACCGCATCACTGCAGGAAGCTCACGATCTACAGGACAAAGTTGCCCTGCCATATCCAATCGAACCAACGCAGAAGTTGGCGACTTACCGCTAGGAAGTTTAGTTATTGAAGACAAAACAAAGAAAGTATTTGATTTGCCAACAGTTCCGGGATGTATTTTCCTTGTAAATAAAGACCGCATCACTGCAGGAAGCTCACGATCTACAGGACAAAGTTGCCCTGCCATATCCAATCAAACCAACGCAGAAGTTGGCGCCTTACCGCTAGGAAGTTTAGTTATTGAAGACAAAACAAAGAAACTATTTGATTTGCCAACAGTTCCGGGATGTATTTTCCTTGTAAATAAAGACCGCATCACTGCAGGAAGCTCACGATCTACAGGACAAAGTTGCCCTGCCATATCCAATCGAACCAACGCAGAAGTTGGCGACTTACCGCTAGGAAGTTTAGTTATTGAAGACAAAACAAAGAAAGTATTTGATTTGCCAACAGTTCCGGGATGTATTTTCCTTGTAAATAAAGACCGCATCACTGCAGGAAGCTCACGATCTACAGGACAAAGTTGCCCTGCCATATCCAATCAAACCAACGCAGCAGTTGACGACTTATCGCTAGGAAGTTTAGAAGCGGAGAATGTCAGTTTGGATATTGGTCGAATTTGGACGTCCCGTCTGGTCACGGATGCGGTACCGTTGTCAATCCGAAGGGCGCTGCGCTGAGCTCAATGCAAATTGTTGAACTTAGTAACTACCTGTTAAAGCGGAGAATATCAGTTTGGATATTTGGTTGAGTTTGAATGTCTCATCTGGCCACGGATGCGGCCCCGTTGTCAATCTGGAGGGCGCTGCGCTGAGCTTAATGCAAATTGTTGAACTTAGTAACTACCTGTTAAAGCGAAGAATATCATTTTGGATATTTAGTCGAGTTTGAATGTCTCGTCTGGCCACGGATGCGGCCCCGTTGTCAATCTGGAGGGCGCTGCGCTGAGCTTAATGCAAATTGTTGAACTTAGTAACTACCTGTTAGAGCGGAGAATATCATTTTGGATATTTGGTCGAGTTTGAATGTCTCGTCTGGCCACGGATGCGGTCCCGTTGTCAATCCGGAGAGCGCTCCGCTGACCTCAATGCAAATGATCGGACTTAATATTTAGTCCAGTTTGAAGATCTTGTCTGGTCTCGGATGCTGTAGGGCCCTATTAGTTCCTATGTAGATCCGCCTCTGCGTGCGCAGCTCGTAAACACAACTGCTGTGGTATAACGTCCAAAGTAAACAGATTATTATTAAAAACTTATTATTAATGGTAATGACAGCATATTGTGCACATGTGCGATTCTTTGGCTGAAATTAGAACAATGTTTAGGTTAAACAGAACTACATATATTCTTGCATTTCATCTACAAATTATATAAATAAACATCGACATGGGGAAATACGATTTTCATGTTTCAATATATACAGTGTGGTCACTTAAGTGTGCAACATATGGGAAAATTTTTAATTAAATGCACAACCAAAATACAAATATTGCCAAAAGTTAGTGCATGTCCGATAATCATTTTATGTGCTCTTAGAATTGTTGAAACTCAAAGAGCATACAGGGTGGGTCAAAAATTATAAAAATTGTACAAGAGTAAAGTGCCCTTATTTCCAAAAATTCAGAAATGTTAAAAGAAAAAGTTGTTTAGAAATAAAAGCTATGCCCAAACACCAAAACATGGCCTTCTAAGAAAAAAAATTTTTTTTTTTTGAAAAACCAAAATTATAATTTTTTTGAAATTTTTTTTTATACTTACCTTAAACACACTAATAAATTATTCAAAATCAAATCAATTTCGCATAGCTTTGTTCAAATTCAGGCATATTTGTAAAATTAACTTAGATTTTTAATTTTTTATGGAATCACAAACTTTATGTTTGTTGCAACGATATTAATTACCCTGTATGCTGTTTGAGTTTCAACAATTCTAAGAGCACCTAAAATGATTATCAAACATGCACCAACTTTTGGCAATATTTGTATTTTGGTTGTGCATTTAATTAAAAATTTTCCCATATGTTGCACACTTAAGTGACCACACTGTATACGGTCGCCTGATGCAAAGGTTTCGAAATATTATTTAAAATATATATTTTAGAGAAAGGAATTTATCGTTGGGGTGATACAAATCCTTCAAAATGTTTTAATATTGATGAAAAAAACAATGGCTCTTGCTTTTACGTACGTCAAGTTAGATTGCCCATGATAGAATTTTGAATTTTTTTTATGCCAATCGTTAGTGCTTCGTTAGTGCTGCTAAATACCAAAATTATTTCGTTAGTGCTCAAAAAATGTCAAAGTTGTGGACATTTTTTGAGCACTAACGACGAAATTTTGGGGTTTTACAGCACTAACGGAGCACTAACGATTGGCATAAATAAAAGTCCAAAATAAGTGTCGGTACCCGTGGGCAATCTAACTTGACGTCAAGTTAGATTGCCCACATAAAAATGTCCACTACTAACGAAATAATTTTGGGATTTAGCAGCACTAACGAAGCACTAACGATTGGCATAAAAAAATTCAAAATTCTGTCATGGGCAATCTAACTTGACGTACGTCTTGCTTTTTGCATACAAATGAAATTATGGACAGGGTAGTGTTGTACGCTACATGGTCTTCACGAAAGAACAAATTGATATACCACCAAGCCATCTAAATCGCTCGATCACAGGAACTTACGAATATTGCTCAACTAGCAGATGAAATCGATTTTTATTAAGCACAGAACTGTTACAATATGTTAGAAATCGTGTCCATCGAGACAATTATTAATAAGAATCGCAGGATTGTGGACAAAAAGTTCTTTATTCAGTGTACAATATGGTAGGAAAAAAGCAAAAATATCTTTTGTCTTCAAAAATAACTGTTAAATACAAAATGGTACACCTCTTCTTTGAAATTAGAAAGAGGACCTGTACTGGTGCATGCTGGTCCATTTGAGAACATTGCATATGGATGTTCTTCTATTTTCGTTGTTTCAGTAGGACTTAGATTGGTCGGTTCGGATGGCTATGTTGTAACAGAAGCTGCTTTCGGTTCGATGAATGTTTTTTATCCCAATATATTCCAAAATTAGAAAGTTTCTATGTTAATTATTATGTAGAAAAAATGATTTGTAAATATAGTATTTAAATTGGTAAACTTTAAAATTCGAAAAATGTTATTGTTTATAAAAGTATTTTTTTTACATGTTAACATTTTTATTTCATTTATAACAAGATATTAATAATAATAAAAAAAACTTTACTTGAGTTGATATATAATTAATCTCTCTTACTATCTTCACTAACTTATATCTCCCTCTCAACTACCGTTCGCCTCGAACGATCAGGCACCGTTCGCTTCGTCCGATGATGCACTTCCGAAAACGCTTTCCTCAGGCATTTACCAGCTTACTCCCCAAGTCAAGCGTGCCTAAAGAAGTTTTACTTCAATAATTAATAAAAACGTATACTCCTGTATGTTTACAATTAGCTGATTTCACGTATGAACTTACGGTAAGAGTACGATAACTTGCTATGCAAAATATCCACTGAAAAGTCACAATTATTGTTTTATATAACATATAACAGCGTTATTGGTCGTTTTAAGTGCGGAAAATTAATTTTTAAAAATTAATTTAAAAAAATTAAATATGATGTAGTAAGTTGATTTAGAGTATATTATTTACTATAGCGATCGCTATCTTGTCTTATATAGTGATAAGAAAAGAGAAAGTTATATATACCTGTATCTATGATAAACAAAGATAGAAATATCAATTGGTTGGAATGAAATACAATTGAACGTTCAGGGCAGAGTCGTATTTGGAAATTTTAATTTATAAAACGAATTTTAAATTTAAAACTCACATTTTCATGAAGATTGAAAACCACCGCTTTTTTTGATAAAGGGGTATGCGAATTGTCTCGCAGTGAAACGGGAAGGGGCAAATGTTGAGTTTTTAAAAAAACAATTCCGGGGTGAACGATAAACGGGTATGCGAATCTAAATACGACCCTGCTTCCATAACACAATCGAAAGCTGCATACAAAGTGAGATAGTTATACAATAATTCTACACCAGTTGCTATGACGTGTATTTGTTATTTTTGATTGGTTAGATTCAAAAAATGACAGTGAAAGACGAAAAGTAGTTCCATTTTTTTCACGTATTTTTGAGGAAATTTGTGAATAATCCGCAAAGTTTTTTTTTTTTGAACGTCAAAATTTAGCGTTTTCTATGACTTAAAAAAAAAAAATTCAAAATTTGGGTGCATAGTGTTATCGAACTGGACCCTGAACTTACAAAATTACCACAAGAGGCGCCAGTAGTATTTACAACAAAAGAAAGATGGTATTTAAAATTCTTGAATTTTGATATTGCGCCTGGTGAAGACAGACTTAACCACTAGTAAACCTATAATAAAACGTAAGTATCTACCAGATGTATTTACATGTCTATTAACTATTTCTGAGTATTAAAATACGTAAACACTGGCAATATTCAGTATTTGAGAGCTGCTATAAGAACTATCACAGATGGTTAACAACTGGTTCAGGCCAAATATGATTGCATACTCCCGGAAAACCTAGATGAAATATTAAATAATACACAACTCAACATAAATAAATTAATGAAATTTCTACAAGAAACAAGACTTACCAATCAGCTCTAACTAACAAAACGCTCTCTCAAATCCACCGTCTAAATTCATAGCCTCGTTTCCTCCCTATCGCCTAAATACCATGGTGTAGTGTTTCTGAAACAAAAAAAAATATATAAATAAATAAATAACTAACAAAAAATTTACTAAGGCTCTATAATACAAAAATATTGAATTTATCAAACTACTCTATATTAACACTGTACTTGTCTTATTACTGTACTTACCTTTTATTACTATATTATCTACTATAACGTACTGTCTATACTTACCCTCTAGCCTTGTAACTGTATACTTACCTAAATATCTTACAGTATTTTGTATTCCATAACATATTTCAAATTTAAATTAAGGATATTTGTCTCTAGAAATTACAAAAATAATATATTGTAACAAAACTGGCAAAAGTGTTCTTTGTTGTAGTAAAAATATTTATTTACAACAATTAAATGTTAACCAAACAAATAAACTAAAAATACTTCTCTTATATTATATAATATACCTATATAATGGAAAATTAAATAAAAATAATGTAACAGACAAACAACAAAATTCTAAGTAATAAAAATACCTACTAAAAACATAAAACCCTACACACAGAACGCAACTATTTACAAGATATATTTATGTAAGACAATATATATTTATGTATAAACTAAATGCTAGCACAGTACTACGATTTATATTTTATTTCTCAATTAAAGTGTATGATAATATCTGAACAACTGTTACAATTAGGTAATATTGTTCAAGCATGATTTAATAAAATTATTACAGTAGTATTATAAATACTAGGCCGCTGCACATGAGGCTAGTTTTGCCGCTAGAAACATTGCTGAGACTTGGGCTGGCTGCCGTGCGGATACGAAGATGGAAATGATATATCGAAAAAAAAAATTATGATAAAGTTTCATAACAAAATTCGCATTTTTATTTTTTTTTATTATTTTGTTCTATACACATAATAATATTACTTTCCGTGGCAAAATAATGAAAAAATTAAAAATGCGAATTTTGTCATGAAACTCGGCTTATGAGATTCAAATAATATTTTGAACAAATTTATCATAATATATTTTTTTTAAATATTTCTAACGCTACGTCAAATATCGAGAAGTGACCATGTTTGTGAATTCGTTATAGATTGAGTTTAAAGGTCAGATTTAAGTTGAGCATCTTAAAACAATATCTATTTGGAAGGAGTTTTTGTGATTTTCGGATCTTAAGGTCTGGTAGGTACTTTGCGTGTCGGTAAGTATGATAAAGATCCTTATCTACCTTAAAAATTATTAAAAATCGCATCTTATCCCCTGATAATATGAACTATTTTGAGGTACTGGCGATAGAAAAAGATGAAATTAGATTGCGACGACGTAATTGACAAAGCAACCGAAAGCAGTCAGCTTCCTCGGAAGTCATTGACTAATTGTTAAAAAATAAAAAAATAAATGATTCAAAATTTGTATTTGTAGTTTTTTTTTCCTTCTCTAAAATTCCCGGGCCGGTTTCAGGTCCCAGTTCGGACCTGAAGCCACATTTATTTATATGTTGGTAGATACCGCATTGTTAAATGTAATTAAATTATTATTGTTAGAAGATGTAGTTTTATGCTTTATGATTAATGATATTTAAATAATTATATTGAGAACAATAATTGTCACGTTACAAAATAAAACCTTCGTTCTCGGTGGCTGTGGTCAAAAGGAAAAACCGTTTATGGTGAATTTGGGAAACGTTTGAATGTCCACTTCTTCTTGCGATATAATATGCAGAATGTTTCAGGAGAAACGAAACATATTTTAGTATTTTAAACAAAAAAGTTCCTGTAAACATGTAGCCAAATCTCTATACTTATAGTAGGTGAGCCGGGCGCTTCGAACCTATCCCGATAAGCAAATAACGTGAGACTTTCTTTGAATAAGGATTATGGAAGAACATAAAATGGCTTATTTGCCATCCTTTGTTATGCCGGATTGTTAATAAAAAAATGACACTTCCGGTGTCTGTTTTTTTGCAAATTAATATCCCCCAAACGCCCACCCCTATTCACTGTGCAAAAAAACGCCATCGCATCGCATCCCCTCAAAGGCATACCAATGAGATAAACTGCATACAGACATGTTTTCTTTGCTGACCAATTTTGAAATCTTGCTGAGCATGTAATCATTTTGCTGCACGATTGTTTATTAAGCAGATACATAATATTGCTAGCTGCCCACTTATGGTTAAAGTACTGACCCTTATTAAGAGTCTTTGCAGAACATGGATTGAAGCCCTATTTTTATTTATTGCTAAAAAACTCTTTGTATGCTGACCAAATCATTTAACGGCTGATTTTTGTTGCTAACTAAATTTTATACTCTCATTTTTTACACCAATACAAAATAGTATATTAGATCACAAGGGCCGAAAGTTGAATTTTCGGCCCTGCGCGTCATGATATCCTCGGCTTCGCATCGGGCCCGTATGGTGTATACGATTTGTCTTCATATCCGCTCGAAAGTACGTACTTTCGTCATCAGGGACGAAAGATTAACATTTACTCCTAGTGAGAACGGCGGGAGGAAAAAATTTCTCATGCGTATTTATACTCGTAACTAGGGTTGCCGCTGTCATTTAATATAATAAATAACAGGGAGTAAATGTCAAACTTTCGATTGAGGTATGAAGAAAAAATATTAACATAAAATCGTTAAATGAAGCCATCGTTAATATTTGACCAAAACATCTCATAAGTATTTTTACCTTAACCACAGCTGATATTTATGTATTCATCATTAATTTGTTCAAATTATTATGACTAATTATCATGGCAAGCTTTATTGTTAGCAATATAATACTTCAAGGCGAAATTGAAGACTCGATTAAATCTATAAACATCATTACAGGCTCGGACTGGGACCTGAAACCGGCCCGAGCACTTTAGAGACTGTCGGCCCTCTGTCTCCAGAAAAAAGAAAAACTACTAATTCAAATTTTAATTTTTAACAATAAGTTAATGACTTTTGGTAATTACCGGGCATGACAATAGGACTATCATAAACAATCAGTTGAAATAATAGTTATCTTTGAAAAATAATGCATTCGGCAGATATTTATTGATGGGAAATTCAGTCAACGCCAAACGATCAGACAGACCTATTGGACATTTACCCGATCTGTGCTCTGTTCGGGCCTGCATCATTAGACAACGGAATTTGGTTCCAAAAAAAAAACACAAACTTTTTGCAGATTCGGACTTCAATACGATTTTTAAATTTTACATTAACCTAATTCATAATTACGGTGTGTTACACCGGTGCACATAGTACCTACTTAATAAAACAAACCCTAAGCATATTATATATCTAATAGTAGTTTATTCAACTCATGCGCGTTATTCATGTTTTATCATGCCTAAAAACCGAACCCTAAATAGCCATTTACCGACTGGTGACAATTACTCGTCATAACTCAATGAAGATTCCTACTAGCTCGGCCATTGTGGAGTAATGAAAATAAACGTAACTATTTTCTGAGTCGTAACGAAATAGCAGGTAACAACAACTCCGTTGTTACCCATTGAGGCTAAAATTGAGAGGCCGAATGTTTTCGACATGGAGTTTATTCATAACCGGCTAACCTCAAACCAAAACATTGAATCGTGCTGTTTGGTGCTGTTAGTATTGACAGTTTTTTTTATAAAGAAATAAATAGATATTTACAACATCTCATTATAATTAAAACATGAATAACGCGCAATTGTTGAATAAAATTATGGGCGCAACTTGTAGGCTAAGTCATGACCTGTCAGCGCGATGAATGACTTAGACTACTAGTTACGCCAATAACTATTATGTAACAACTTTGTAATGCATTAATGGTTAATAATGAGCGATTGGTGAATTTAAACACTTACACGAGTCATGAAATCAGTACAATCGAGATATATACTACAATTTTTGCACTTACCTTGTATAAAATAGCTGATTTTACATCATAATACGTACTGGCGACCCGGTTTGTGGTCAAAATTTGCCCGTAATCGGGCATTTGTTTTCACTCCGATTTTCCAAAAATCGAGTTATAATTAGATCTCGACGTTTTGAGGTGCTTGAAAGCTATTCTGACTATTTTGGCGATGATGTCCGTAGGGCTCTATTTGTATGTGTGTTCGATTGAAACGCGGTTTGTGGCATCTGACGTTTAATTTTCTGAAAATTTGGACTGATTTGGCCCAATAAATGAAAAATGTAAAAAAAACTAGTTTAAATTTTTTTTTAAAATTTGTTTTTTTAGAATGTTTTCCAAACTACTAAACTGATTAATTCCAAAATCTAATCAGCTCTTCTCCTTAAAAACTGCGTCTATTTCTGCAAAACGCATCAAAATCGGTTCATTTATTCACGAGATATCTTGAACAAAAAATTCGTAAAAAAGTGTTTTTTTTTAATAATTTTTTTTAGTTCTTATCAGATCGAAAATTTTACAATAAATTACTTTTTTAGGTTAAAAAAACTGCGTCGATCGCCGTTAACCGCATCAAAATCGGTTCATTTGTTCACGAGATATCGTGAACGAAAAATTCGTAAGAAATGTTTTTTTTGGGCTCGAACTTCTTGCTATATTTTTGAGCGTTTTGAACTCTAAAATAACGGGAAGTTTCAGGGATGGCCCGCAGGGTCAAACTTCTTTTCAAATTTTTTTTTCCGACGAGAAGACCCATTCACCTTAACAAATGCCTTTCCAACCGATAGATATGTCGGAATCTATTCTGCACATTTATTTCTAATTCCAAGATAGCTCAGTTTTCCTAATAAAATGCTCACTTCCATGCTATCGAATTAAAACATACAAAGCTGTACTGATTTGCTGGTAGCAGAGTCGACAAACACTCTCTGAAATGAGCTTTGTGCTGAAATTATGTAACAAGTTAATAATAATCGCCATTAGCACTAAATGTATTTATTTCCTTACATATAGAAAAAAAACTACATTGTACAATTACTATGCTAAAATTAATGACATAATTACTACTACTGGCCTTAGGCCTAGCACACATGAAGAGCGTTCAACGCGCGTTGGCCCAACGCGCGTTTACAGTTTCTATACAATTGTATATAACTGTTTACATACGCGCGTTCAACGCGCCACCAACGCGCGTTATCATGTAAACAGTTATATACAATTGTATAGAAACTGTAAACGCGCGTTGGGCTAACGCGTGTTGAACACCTCTCATATAAACTAGGCCTTAGGCTAGGTTTACATGAGAGACGTTAAACGCGCGTTTACAATTTCAATACAATTGCATATAACTGTTTATATGATAACGCGCGTTGGTGGGCGACGCGCGTTCAACGCCACGATAACGCAAATACCCTGTCTACGCGCAACAACGCGCGCTTAGATCATGTCTAACTAAACATTGATTAGCATTGATGTGTTCAGATGCAACGCGCGATTTGAAGCGATAGGTTCCTGGTGTCCAATATTTTCGATTATTTTTTCCAAAAAGTTTTCTTTAAAATAAAAAATTGGTTGTCTGTAAAGTCGGTTTACGGACGATAGTTTTACGTGATAACGTATTCCGTAATACATAACCTAAATTCTACATATAATAATTATAATAATTCGAATCTATGATATTGCATCTTTCGCTTCAAATTTAGGTTAATTTTATTTATTAAATTACTCACCACCTATAAAAATAATTTTTTTTATTAACTTTCTTTCTTTCGTATTTATTTAAGTCTCAAAGATTAACTGTCATACTATTTATAAAACAATTGTTTCACTGTTTATATAAAATTCCAAAACCTACTTACAATATTTAAGTATTTTCATACGTCAAAAAATTGATTTTTATAATGATAAAATTTGTAAGAAAACGATTTTTTCGAGAGATGAGACCTAGCTAAAACGATTTTTTGCCCCCCAAAATCCCTTTTCAGTAAATTTCATCCAAATCGTTAGGGCCGTTTTCGAGAAAAGCACGCACAGGGTCAGGCGGAACGTTACGAACGTTAGGAACGTTACACTTTTTCGTGCATGCAGCCGGTGTTTTATCAATTTATAAGATTGGTGATTCATCAATTTATAAGACGTTATCACGTCAAAATGGATGAAGAAGAATTTGATTATGATCTATTCATTGACGAAACAGTAGTTGAAAAATATAGGTTCATAATTTCTGAGACTCAGATAAAGTGTATTGTACAAGCTTGAGAGGTAACTCTATTTTGTAAAATAGGATGATCCCAATATTTTCGATTTTTTCTATGACGCTGTCTTCTTCGATATAGCATCCATAAACAGATTGCATCTGCAACGGCCATCTTCGACAGAATACAACACTCGACTAGCGTATAAACTATAAAATAAACGCGCTCTTAACGCGTAAAATCGGTAACCATGTGAACAGTGGTATAAATGTCAACGCACGTTCAACGCGCGATTAACGCTCTTCATGTGAGCTAGCCCTAGTTGACGCGCGTAGACAGGGTATTTGCGTTATCGTGGCGTTGAACGCGCGTCGCTCACCAGCGCGCGTTATCATATAAACAGTTAGGCCTAGTTTATATGAGAGGCGTTCAACGCGCGTTAGCCCAACGCGTTTACAGTTTCTATACAATTGTATATAACTGTTTACCTACATGATAACGCGCGTTATCATGTAAACAGTTATATACAATTGTATAGAAGTTGTAAACGCGCGTAGGGCCAACGCGCGTTGAACGCTCTTCATGTGTGCTAGGCCTTATATGCAATTGTATTGAAATTGTAAACGCGCGATTGGCTAACGCGCGTTTAACGCCTCTCATGTAAACCTAGCCTTAGATTTAGATATAATTTCAAGTAAAAAATTATTATATATTTTTATAAATTACGCGGTGGTTTAATAATTAATCAGATAATGGAAAAGTCATCACAATGTTATATCACATTATCTCCACTATCATTAAAATACTATACTTCCAAATTAATTGGCTGTAACAAATTTATACATCAATATAAGCGGCATATTTTTTACCAGCTTTTACCCGCGACTTCGCCCGCGTGGATTGAGTGTGTACAATTGATATAATTGATTAAAAAAATCATAAATTCAAGCCAGATCAATTTAAGGAAGTACCCTCGGTACGCAGTAAGTCAAAGAATTTCAGTCTTCTACTTAAATAACGTAGTATATAATTTGACAACACCGCATGCCTTGCCATAGTTACAAGTGCTTATGTACGCAGCATAAGTGAGCACGCGGTGTCAAATTCGCATTAATTTATGAAAATGCTTTTCTTTTTTCCTGTCATTTTGGATATAATAATATACTATGCTTTTAGCATTTACTCAATTTACGTATGTTTTTACAATATCAAAACTGCTGCAGTTTCGTAACTTACCTTTGAATGACGCGCCACAAACTATAATATTGCGGTGTAGCCATGTTTATGAATTGCTAAAAAGCTCGGCTTTGTTTTAGTCATTTCTATTAACATAAGCAAGCTTTATACGTTTTGGAAAAAGAAAAATGTTCATAGAATATTCGTTTATATTTCCAGAAAATTTTATCAAAATCTGTTTGTCAATTCCAACGTAATAAATGATGGAGTGCGTCAAAATCACAGATTTCCATAAGACTCCATGTTAAGTGCAGCGAAATAAAATTATCAATATCTTTTTTCAAAGTCAACCAAAAATCACAAAAATTTTACTGAGTCATTTTTGAAAAGGTTTTGACATATTTGTAAATTTTCGTAATTTTCTGTTTGTTAATTCATTTATCGAGGGTACTTCCTTACCATTTTTTGCAACCCCATAGAGATTTTGTGGATTCGATACACGTAAACAAGCCACATAAAGCTGCCTGTGCGAAAATCATGTTTTTTTGTAAATGAATACCAGCTACCTTAAATGTTTGCCCCTGGGTTTTATTTATAGTTATTCCGAAAGCAGTTTTTAATGGAAATTGTAATCTTTTAAATTGAAAAAGCTAATTCGTTGGTATAATTCGTATTCGTGGTATTAAAACACTGTTTCCTTTAGATTTGCCAATATTACCTATAATAGTCCTAACAATATTTCGACCCAGATGAAAACTTGTAAACGTATGCCATTACACAGTTTAGGCGCATCAATATTTCGCATTAAAAGTACCGAAACACTCACTTTTGACCTTAATTTAAGAGAGGGAATTTGACCCCCTTAGGGGTTAATTTAAAACAAAGTAGGTAGTTTATGTCCTACCCCAGAATTTAAACTATCGCCATATTAAATTTCATCACAATCGGCTCAGCGGTTTGGCCGTGAAGGAGTAACTTCATATGTACAATATTACACCCCTCCTTCATCCCTATAGGGGTTGAATTTAGAAAAAAGTAGCCTGCGTCCTTCCCCAGCCTTCAAACTATCTCCATATTAAATTTCATTACAATCGTCCTTGCGGTTTGGTCGTAAAAGCGTAACAGACAGAGTTACTTTCGAATTTATAATATTAGTATGGATGTATTTAGACAACAAAAGACTGTTATTTAATAACATTTATTTACAATAGGTTATTTTTAACAAACAAAGTAACACCTATTCTTTCAGTTCAACAATTTACAGCGCTTCTACTGACCACGTCGCTAAGAAGAATGTTTTGACGCATGCGTAGAAATTCTAAACGTCTGTCAATTTATACTTGCTTTCTTGAAGATGTATCTTTCTGAAATTGTCGTATCGAACTGAATCCAATATTCTATATTTTTATTAATTACTAGTAGCCCGGTTCGACTCCGCCCGAATTTGTAGATTGCCACAGTTTTTTTTTTTTTTGGCCGACTTATGTTGCAAAATGGGTCTCCACGAAAAGCGCTTTTTTTTAACGCGATAATATATCGTCAATGTCCATCCTAAATATTGGTGAAATTTTTTTTCCAATAGGTGCAGTGTTTCCAGAGATACACAAACTCACAAAATTCGCACTCTCTCTTCATAACATTAATACAGATTTTCGACTGAAGTATCATTTCTTGTTATCTCCACTTGTGCTGACGATAGATAGTTGAGAATTTGTAGATGCGTGACTAATTGTATTTAAAGACATTCCCTTCGTTTGTAATTTGTGTGAAACGCGGGTTACAAATGTGTCCTGTAAAAAGAATATTTTATAAATATACTAACTGCATTTGCCCACCGTTGTCCGGGAATGCCCGCCTCTCCCCTGTACCGTTAACAATGAAATATAGCCCAGAAACTTACCATATACAGTCAAACCTGAGTGAGTGAGAATTGGGTAAGCGAAAAAACTCTCTAAGTGAGAGTAATTGCCAGGTACCCATCTTTGTAACCCTCTAAAATAGTTTAAGCTCCCATGACACAAAAAGTTACCCCAAAGAACACCTCAAAATTATAAAGTGAAAATGGCTGAAAAACATGTCAGAAACATGTTACGCCCGTCAGACAAGTAAAAATTTGTTAATTGTTATTTTTTATGAATTTAAAAAAAAAACATGATTTTACTTTCCAAAACACCTGCTTGAAATTTATACAATTTGTAGTAAATAATGTACCATTTTTGAAAAAATTGGTCTGGCTGACAATTTTTGTTAATAAATTAGCCAGACTTCATTTGTTATAAACTATTTTTTTTTTATGAAAATACATTTCATAACACCTCCTTGAATTTTTTTTTTAAATAAAGTTTAAGATCTCTTCTATCTAATACAACTGGTCTGGCTGACAATTTTTGTTAATAAATTGGTCAGACTTCGTTTATATTTTGGGCCCGAGAGCCATAAAAGGGTCTCGTAGAGCCCAACTTTGAAATTGCGAGGACTCTGCAAACACGATCTCCCAACTCCCCACTCCACTTCACCACTAATTCCATAATATTATTAGTTTAAAAGTTAAGATGGGGCGGAGCATTACACGCGCCCTGTACACACACTTTACCTTAAATGCTTGTCGGAACTTCGTTGACAATATGCTGTACAACACTGGATTTATTACCGCAGGCATATAAAGAAGATCAGCGGTGACACTTCTAATTGTGTTTCGGTACGGCAATTTTATTATATATTTGTGAACCATCGGTACGAAGTAATACGGAATCCAACATATGAAAAATGTCAGCACTATTCCCCCTGAAACATAAACGGCACATTATAATCACAAACTCCAATCTCTAAAGTCTAAATAGTACAAATAGTACAATCAATCTGGCGAAAACCACCCAAAAAGGTGAAACTTGGTGAGTCGTTAGAGAATGATGAAAAAAAGGTTACCTGGCAATGGCCACCTGGTACCTGTTCAAATAGTCAAAAAAAACTCAAAAATATTTTGAAATGCATTTTTCTCAAAAACTATGCATTTTACAGAAAAATTTATTGAACAAAAAATGTAGATGGCATCGTTATCTACAATTAATGTCATTGGTGCTATGTTGTACAACAAAAAATGTGCGCAGTAGGTGGCGCTAAAGTGCCAAAAAAAGTGTTTTTCCACTTTTTTGCCCTGAAATTTTCATTTTTCAGTTACGATTCAAATGGAAAAATTGTTCCTTTTTATTTTATAAACAACTTTTATTTCAACATTTTTTTCATACAACTTACTTTTCATACAACTTATTTTCATTTCAACAAGCTGCAGCTCTGAAACGGTAAGTTGTATGAAAAAAATGTTGAAATAAAAGTTGTTTATAAAATAAAAAGGAACAATTTTTCCATTTGAATCGTAACTGAAAAATGAAAATTTCAGGGCAAAAAAGTGGAAAAACACTTTTTGGCACTTTAGCGCCACCTACTGCGCACATTTTTTGTTGTACAACATAGCACCAATGACATTAATTGTAGATAACGATGCCCTCTACACTTTTTGTTCAATAAATTTTTCTGTAAAATGGGTAGTTTTCGAGAAAAATGCATTTCAAAATATTTTTGAGTTTTTTTTGACTATTTAAACAGGTATTTGAACAGGTACCAGGTGGCCATTGCCAGGTAACCTTTTTTTCATCATTCTCTAACGACTCACCAAGTTTCACCTTTTTGGGTGGTTTTGTTGAGGTTTTTGCCAGATTGACTGTACTAAAAACTAATTCGCTGCACGCGTCTGTCTGTTTGTTCGCTTAGTTCTTCTAAACTGCAGTGTAGGTTCATTCTTCAACTAACTTTTCTACCTGATATTTTGCTTGGTGAATTGAAAGTAAATTTTATTGTAACGAATATATTTGTTCCAATATTAGTAAATCCTATCTTTAATAGTGTTTGGTGAATATGGGCATAAATTCATTGCAAATTACACCGTTTACGTATCTAAAATATGTATCAAGTATGTAATGCATTATTTTATGACGAGTAATTTTTTCCAGAACTGCAGTATACAATATTAAAAGGATAAATAATATCTCACAAGGATGATCCATATTCATGGTAGTATATCTCTCAAGGATATAACGAGGTGCGCGAAGCGTGTAAAATATACTAGCATTAAATGTTTTTGTTCATACCAAGAATATTGAATGTCCGATCCATCGAAGTCTCATCACGTGTATTTCTCACATTTTTCTTGTATTTTTTGATATTGTAAATCATTAAACTGCATAGAACTGTTATTGTTATAAATGGTGCTAGATAAAATAACAGTCCATTTGAAAAATAGAAGATGTAGTACCAAACACCAAAATTCTGTAAAAAAATTATCTGGTTTATAACTGTTTTATATTGCTTAACAATTTCCTTTAAACATTTAAAAGGCATCGACTTATATATTATATATTTCTTTTAAAATGCCTTTTTTCAAGTGGCAATTTATTACAAAACTTTATACCATAAAAATTTGGTCCGTATGTAGTCTTAGCATATTTGTGTAATGGTAGGCAGAGATTTAACTTTTTCCTAGTATCATGACTATGCAACACAGTATGATCATTAAAATTGTTTATATTATTTTTAACAATCATTAAACATGGCAATGACAATATAAATTCTAAACCCAGCATCCGAGATCAACTTATAGGTTTCTTTTGTTGCAAAAACACTTTCGAAGCAGAGGCGGCATTACCCCACAATTCGATACTGAAGTGAAACTTACTTTTTCATATGTTATACTGTACAAATACCAAGCTGTGTGGTAAGCAGTGGTGAAAATCCAAACACCACAAATCATTATTACAACTCTTCTTTTTTGCGATAACAAACGAACGGCGACAAATGGATGACAGATGGCTATGTAACGTTCAATTGTAAATAGTGTAACCGTCAGGGAAGACGTGTTCAAGGCCATTTCTCCTATAGACAGCACTAAAAAAAGATTTAAATGTTTCTCACAAACATCCGTTGCGAAGTTCACACTGTAACACCATAATTGTGACACGAATTCTAATAGTCTCAAAGTTATCAACAATAAATCCGCCATTGTTAAACTGAACAAATGAAAACTGGTTGTCGTGTACATTGTTTTATTAAATATTATTACGAGGGCCACGAGAATGTTTTCAGAAAATCCGCACAATAGCAAGAAGATGAAAATAGTTTTCATTGGAATTGCTATCCATTGTTCGTCAAAAACATTGTATTCGATAAGTGTTTCGTTGACAGCATCGGATGTTATATTAGTGTCGTTGTCTGAAACGTTGAAGCTCCAAAGATTGAAGTCATTTATTGTAGTCACGTTTAAATCCATTGCGTCTTTCGTTATAAATATCTGAAACAAAAATAGTGTCATTAATAACAGTAAGAGCCGCATTTATAAAGACTCGTTAATAGTTATCGAATCGTTAACTGTTATTGAACCAATAAGGAAAGTTTGGTATTCATGAAGCAGAATTGTCAAATATATAACGATTGACTCGTTAAGATTTGTGTCCTTTTTATACGCTTTATATTAGTTTGGGTTGTAAATATGTATGTCCGTAACGGAATCTTTGAGCATAATTTTCACCAATTTCCCGAAGTCTGATTAATTTGAAACTTTGCATACGTATCAAGGACCGATGACAATGCAATAATTTGATAACAGTTTCCCATTATCCTTATTAGGACCCCCAGGATTAATAAATTCTTTTATAGATCCTCAAACTAAAAAGTGAAAAATAAAATATAGTTTAAAAAAAACTAAAAAACACGCTTTATATCGCACTAAAAAGTAAAAAATAATTGTTTTAAAATAAGCTTAAAAAGCGTGGGGCGCTTTGTTCCACATTTTCGTACATCGAGCGCCCAACGCTTTTTAAGCTTATTTTAAAACAATTATTTTTTACTTTTTAGTGCGATATAAAGCGTGTTTTTTAGTTTTTTTTAAACTATATTTTTTATAAACTGTAAATTGTTCAGTGGATATCAGATAACATGAAATATCCCTAAATATTTTATCTTTTAGACGTTGATGAAACCGAAACAATTATAAAACCTTTGTTAACATCTGACTATATTAGACAATAAATAAAATTTCCGACTAATTTTTTAGACAATCTTTATAAAATCATTAACCAATGTACGTTTCAGTCCGGATTTGGACTATTTTCAGAATTATTTAAGCTAAAAAATATGTACCTATAAAAAAAGAATTTCATACATGATACATTAGTACCTAAATATTAAATTGGGAATTAAAAATGTTTAAACTAGGATACCATTTTTATCTTAAAATAATGCAGGACGGATAGTGTTTATTTCGTACTAACCAAATTAACATGTGATCAATAACACAGCAGCCATATTGTATTAATTCTCAAAAACTGAAAAGAAATGAAATAGAAAATATTTCTTTCCATTGTTAAAAACTAAATTGGTTAATAATTTTAACAAAGATTGTCTGAAACATTAGTCCAAAACAATAATATTTGAACCTAAAAACATGAAACTTCAAATAAAACATTATTCGAACACTTTGTAATAATCTGCAATAATACTAACCAAATTAACATGTGATCAATAACACTGCAGCCATATTGAATAAATTGTCAAAAACCGAAAAGAAATGAAATAGAATATATTTCTTTCCTTGATAAGCTGTCTAATAAATAGTTTAACAGGAGGGTACTTCTATCTTATTTGTTTATTAGTACAATCTACCTGTTAAATTGGTTATTGGCTCTTTATGAAAACGACCCTAAGAGAGATTTTGCTATAATTTTTAAGACCAGTGTTTTCAGATCCTATCTCTTAAAAAGCGATGGCGCTACCTAAATAAAGGGGTAGATAAAGAAAAAACGGTAGATTAAAAAGTTTTCAAAAACCAGGATAAATGTCTAGAAATATTAATGAAATTATCGACAGTGTATGAATTACGTTAACTTACTGTTTAACACGCAAGATAATTATTTTTCTGAATATAAACAATAATATTTACACAAGCCAAATACTATTTGAGGAGCAACCATACAAAGCCCGATAAATCCAGTTTTACTATATTTTCGAGTAAATCGCAAACATCTGTCACACAGAATCCTTTAGATAATTAACAAATTTTATTTTACGAATCAGTGGCAAATAAGTCATAGATGAGTTTACCAAATTTAGAAAAAAATATTTATTATATTAAAAAAAAACATATTTAATATTTAATATGTTTGGATTTATCGGGTTTTGTACGAAGCCACAATTTTATCGGGGTTTTTTCGCAAATTAAATACATGAGTATATAATATAACACCCAATAAAAAGAAGAAAAAGGACATTTTTCAAAATAAAAAAAGTATATATAAAAATTATTAAAATATTTTAAGAAGTTTTTTAAGAAGCAAAATTAAAAAAAAAAAAAATTGGTTGTCTGTAAAGTCGGTTTACGGACGATAGTTTTACGTGATAACGTATTCCGTAATACATAACCTAAACCTCCCAAAATTTGGTTTCAATCCGCTTATCCTTGGTGTCGGAATGATAAGAAATGTCAAAAGTGACGTTTGCAACTGTCAAAGTATTATGTTCTAATAATAATTAGTTATTCCAATACCTAACTTAGAAGGCTTTGCATTTCACAATATACTAATGTCAAAAAATTGAATTAAACATTAAAAATGCAGCCGTTTTCATGTTAAGACAAGACATACGTTATTTTCTAATTTCCATGTACGGCAAACAAAGACGACCGACCGCGTCGCGCCATGCATTAGACAACATTGTATTTATACAGCTATTTTTTTCTATATAAATTTGTATAAAAAAACTGTTTAGGCAAATTCTGTTATACGAAATCTATGTAAAATGTTCTCCTCTTTCGTTTAAGACTGGTTTCAAACCGATCTGATTTAAATTGAGCGAGAAATTAGCAAAAAGCACGCACAGGGTCAGGCGGAACGTTACGCGTTACGAACGTTAGGAACGTTACGACCGTTACACTTTTTCGTGCATGCAGCCGGTGTTTTATCAATTTATAAGATTGGTGATTCATCAATTTATAAGGCGTTATCACGTCAAAAATCATAAACAATAAAACACAAACATAATATTACAACATAACAGTACCTACGTAGTAAAAACAAAACGATTTTTTTCGTTTAACATGCATGATTCTTGAATTAACCGAGTTTTGCTTGAAAGTTTCCCCGTTTTTTATGGGATTTATCGGGTTTAGCTTCATTCTGAATACACAAATCGATAAAGTTCACTAAAATTAACTAGAATAGAATATATATAACTCAAAAACGAAACAAAAATGTATTTATCGAGTTTTGCATGGTTACTCCTCATTTAGTATAGTATAAAACTTTTTGCTACAGCAATATAATGTAAGGTACAGGATAAAGCTGAATATACTAGCTGATAGGAAAACCTTGAAAATCTTTGAAACGGTTGGTCCAAAGAAAAATGTCTATGGATCGTTTTTGTGTAGAATTTTTTAAACTACACATTTTCTTATAAATACTTTCCTCGAAAAATTAATAATTTTAAAGATATTTGCTAAAAACTAAAATTCACCTCCTATAAAATACCCATCCAAGTAAAATATATGTATATAAAATGCCAAAGTTTGGTCGACACTTTGATTCCTGTCATAAAACCAGGTAGACAGCTGTAACTTCGAATTAGTATTTTGTAGGTATAACGGGTTTTCTATAATATATATGAATATGTAGATAATTTTATTGTGAACACGATGGTAAAACAAATCAATATATCAATGACTGCTAATGGACATTGAATGATGTAATTGATAAGTCGTAGATTAATACAAATAGCACAGTTATAATTGATGTTTTCAATAATGTAGATAAAATAAAATAAAATTTGAAATGAGCAAAATCAGTTTGCACCCGACACTTTACTACACCTTCCTTTTTCTCTGAGTCGATATTAATTGGTAACGTTGTATCTGATCATTGCGATCTGTCAGTCTGTAACAGCCAAATTACCATGGAGTTCCAACATATCATTTATATATTAATACGCTAAGGTTAAAGATGTTTGCCTCCCTTTTTAGAAAAAACCTCACAATTTCTCCACATAAATTATATATCATTTTACAGATAATTGCTTGCTCTACTGACATCGACAACTAAAAAAATTATTATTGCTTTTGTTTTTGTAAATTAACTAAAATACAGCAACGCTGAACAACGTCTGCCATCTTACGGTTTTATTTTGAAACAACGTCAACACTTCGATCTGTCATCTGACCTTCATATTGTAATACAACAGACACAATTATACTGCATCTGCCATCTAACGGTTTTAATTTTGAAACAGCGAGCAACGCTGAACAACGTCACAGCAATGCTGCATGATGCCATCTGAGGGCTTAGCTCAACGCTTTTGCTACTTGCGCCTCTATATGACAATTTTAGTAAAATATTTCTTCGATCTGTCATCTGAGCTTCATATTGTAATACAACAAAAAGAAGAACGTTATAAGCATTGTGCAAAACTAGAAACGAATTGAATACCTGCAATCATATTTAAAAATAATTTTGTAAAGTGATAATTGTTATAACTATTCAGTGCGAATAATTCGCACTTTCCCATATGTTGCACACTTAAGTGACCACAGTGTATACTTTATACTTGTACGAGATTAACACTGTTGACAGTGCGAGATATTTAGCAACACTGGTACGAGAAAAAAACCGTCATCTGGCAATCCTAATTCGTAGAACCGTTGCAGTTACGACGAAAGTCATGAAGGGCAAACTTGTAGTGCTCGGAGCGCCCTCTACATTGGTATAATTATTTTTGTCGTAGCTATAATACAAGCCAAGAAAATTAGAAAACAAATTTTGCACCTTTCAGTCCCGCCGTAAATCAAAAATTGTAGACTTTTGTGCATTTGGGACACTGAAAGCGTATGCAAAAATTTAGCGAGGCAGAGTATATGTACAGCTCATTATTTTCATACCAATACAGAACAGTCTAAAAATTAGAAAAAAAAAATAAAACCACACAAGTACAATAGTGTATCTTTTTATTCATACAGTTACGAAGTTACAGCAAATTTACACTTCATTGCATTATTTCAGTTTCACAATTTATATTTCAATATAAAATCTCTTGTTATATAAACGTCAATTAATAAGTAAATAGGTAAACGATTAATCGAAACAAAATTATCGATTATTTCAGCTGTTCGATAAATCGTTGCCATCTCTACTTGGATGGCTTCAGTTAATTTTATAGTTTCTTTGAGGTATGCTGTTTTTTTTGCTATACATTTTTGGTTTGTCAATGACAAAGACACCACGACCACATCCTTTGGCTGTCAGTCATTCTTTTTTTACACGCTTTATATTAACTTCACTTGTAAGTTTGTATGTATGTTTGTAACCTTCGTTTGGACTACAGAAAGTGGTTTATTACTGTAGTATAATGTGTCAGCACTGTAACTACAGTGGTTAGCCGTGCGGTCTAAAACACGGGTCTGCGCTGACGTCAACTCTCGGAATTACGGGTCGTGGGTTCTAATCCAGTGCATGCCAAAAAAAATTGTTTTTTTTTCGGCAAATTTTTGACAATAAATCGAACTAAAAAGTGGAAAATAAATATAGTTTAAAAAAAACTAAAAAACACGCTTTATATCAAACTAATAAGTGAAAAATAAATATAGTTTACAAAAAAACAAAAAACACGCTTTATATCGAACTCAAAAAAAAAATATTTTTTACTTTTTATTTATTATAGAGAGAAAAATAGTATATTACATCACAAGGGCATCCTGGCGCGTAGGGCAAGGTTATCACACCTTCGGCCAGTGTGGTATTACGGTGTATACTAATTTTCTTCATACCTCGGTCGTAAGTACGCTAATTAATTAATACATTAAGGTAGTTTGAGAGCCGCAATCCCAAGTCAAATAAATGACTTTTTTTTTCTCAAATATCTAATTACCCAAATCATGCTATAATAATTAATAGTAATTCACATAAAAATTTATTTGATTTAATTTAATGCGAATTATAATTAAATAATTATAGTAATGTAATAAAATATTAATAAATTAGTACTCAGCTGTCACTAGTCACTGTCACTACAACAACAGAGATAAAAACAACAGAGATAGAGGCCACATGTCAGTATTAAAAAATTAATAAAATCGAAAGTACGTGATAAATTATTCTGAAATTTTTGCAGTGTGTATTTCAAACATCGTTCTATCCATTAAAAAGTTTTTTTTGTGGGGTTAAGTTTGTCAATTTTTTACAAACCCTCAATTTCCGGAGTTATTGAACAAGGACACTCATAAGGGCTCGTGTATTTTTGCATAACTTTAATTAATTATATCTCCTAAACGGTGTGGTAAAAAAATCTGATTCTTTTTCTGTAGGTGTCTTTAATTATAATCTTTTGAATAAATATAAAAAAAATGTAGGGTCAAGTTTAAGTCATTTGGCTACCAAACTACCTTAATTAATTAATTACGTATTAATTACATAAAAACACAGATAAATTCCAAGCAAGCTTTGAGTTAATACGTAAAAACACAAATGACAGCTAAAATGTTATTGGGTTGCTATGGAAACGACATCCAAACAACAATTGATTGGTTGTTTTTGCTTTACGACCGCCCGAACTTTCCGCATTTGGGCGTGTAATCCCACCAAGGAGTAAATGTTAGACTTTCTGCCTTACAATTGGTGCCGAAAGTAGGCAGTTTCGATCGAGGTATGAAGAAAAAATAATTGTGCTTCAAGACTATTAGCACTAATACAAAATATACAAGTTATTATAACATGAAGATTGGAAAATAATTTAACCCTTATGTGAGTGACAAAAAAAAAAACAACTTCATCAAAGTGACAAGGTACCCTACCCGGATATCTTCATACAGTTCATATGTAATGAAAAGAATCAAGTTCTGCTTTTACGTCTAGGCACGCGCCAGTGAGTCAACCCAAGTTCAACAAAGAAAAAGGTAACAACAGCCGTGTGTTGTTATATTACACGAACCATTTGGAGCCACTTTTGACCCTTTAATAACTCAAAATCTAATTAACATAAACACATGAAATTTAGTATGTTTATTAAAACCCCTTAGATAAACTAGGACCCCAAATTTCATAAAAACAGCTCAAACGGTTTTTGAGATATTAACGTCTAAAAATCGGCATTTTTATCACTGACACTGACTGACTGACATATTGATCAAAAACCTAACCCACTTCCAGATGACCTAGAAAATTGAAATTTGGCAACCAGAAAGATAATTGTGTGTAAACAAAAAAAAAAAAACAGAGAACATTGTGATTTTTTAAGATTTGAAATGTTTTCCAAGCAATCGATTTTCGTTAACACGTAGCGCCTTTCGAAAAAGAAAACTATACAGAAAAAAAGATTATTATTTTATAAATCACTTTTGAATGATAATAATAATTTCTTTACAAAAAGTAATGATATCTCATCAAAAATAAAAATGTGAAAAAAGGGAGCCAAGTTCAATATTAAGAATATTATTTTCATACCACTAAAATGGGGCCATACCTCAATACAAAAAGAATTGAGATCTTGGCAAGTTTTCACACAAATAAACATGAAGTTTAAGTATAAATCATTATATAAAAACTTGCCAAGTGAAAACTTGACACCCTGCGGGAAAATACTCAACATGTAATGCGGTAGAGCAAACTGTTCCACTACTTTTGTCTCTGTCGAGCGGAGCACAGACCCGCGAGACAGGACTGCAAATTTTCAAAAAATCTAAGTTCAGCAAAGTTACGTCAAATTCCGCAAACCGCGTTTCAATCGAACAATCCGTTCAAAAGTAAAAAGAGGTTTACAAATATACATACACACATACACACCAAAAAACACACCAACACACACAGCCCTACGGACATCATCACCAAAATAGTCCCAAGATGTGACGACAATTCGATTTTCGAAAATCGGGGTGTAAACAATAACTTCCCGATTTTTTTAAAATTTTTTTTTATGTTTTTTTATAGCGGGAAGTCTTTCATAAGGCAGTTCATTTTATAGTCATAATTTAAACACTTTTTTTATAAAATACCGCCAAGTTCAAGAGACAAATAGCTGTGCCAACATTTACGAGTCGAGATTTCTTTAATTACCAGTTTTAAATCTATGTCCATTTTCGTTATTATAAGTAATAGTTTGACAGCCCCAAACACTCTCTTGCACAATAAACTGTCGACTATATGTCGCCATCCGGAAGCCTTTAACATTTGCACGATTTCGTTTGTTCGTGCATTCCACACTGCTTCTAGAAACTCAAAAATAGAACTATTTAGATGTCCATTAAATTTCTTGCAAATGTATATTACCAATGAAACGTATCGACTGCTATGGATGCAATTTTCTTCACGAAGAATGTTAAGAACAGTAAAAAATAGGTCGTTTAAATAGTATCTTCGGCTGACAAATTCCAATATATCGAAACCCAAACAATACTCTTTTGTATACATCAAAAAATCTTCATAGTCAAGATGTCTCAAAACATAAAGTCCTGCATCAGTCACAAAGTTGCATGTGACCACATATTTAGTAATATCGGTTTTTTCATCAGGCGTCAACTGCTTCCAAAACCAATCGTGGGAATGATATGAGTTTCGTTGTATAAGCAGTAATTTATAAGCATGTATAAAATGATCGCGTCTTCGTGTGCCAAAATTCATCCAAAAATTTATTAAATTACGAAAGCTACTTTTCATACGCGAATTTTCTTGGATTGATCGAAGTATTAACTGATTACCACATGCCTTTCGGAGCTCGGCAATTTTATTAGTGCAGCAAAAAATACAAGCGTAGAAGAATCGCACTACTGGATCAATCGAGGCTTTATCCAAAATGTATGTTTCGACTGTTAATTTACCATCAATAGACCCTGACGACGTCCAACGAACTGGATCACATAATGACATTATATTTGTAGGACTAAACATGTTTAGTAATTGTGAAAAAGTATCCAAATGTTTAATAAACGGAAACAAAATTATTCTGATTTCATTTATCAACTCTTGTGGTATTGGTAATCTAGAAAGGACACGGTCCATAATATACCACAAATCTAATGGCATTGACTTATAATGCATTCTTACCATTCTTGAAACTTGAATCATAGACAATATTTTAAATTTTGCTATTTGTCGTAATGGCAGTGGAATGTTTAAAAATTTCGAATTAGCACTAAATTTGTTACATGTAGCCATATTTCGCTCAAAAATTGTCAGCACACTAGTCACTAAAACACAGATTTTCACTTAACGTTTCTGAATGAACTGTATGAACTGTATCTTCGATAGCAAATATTCATTTGAAAAATATAGGTAAAAGCAGAATTTTCTTTAAGTTTATACCTCTTCTCAAAATAATATACAGGATGTTTCAAAGCAGCAATACACCATGTCTTCTTTACCACAAAAGTGACAAAAAGGCTCATAATGTACCTACCAAATTGATTTATTAACAATGTATTGAGACATGATTTTTTTAACAATACAACATTCAAAATAATTGTTCAAAGTGGCATATGTTTTGTTTAGGTTATAAATGACAATACCGTTTTAGTAATAATTACGTCCGTATTATGTTATATAATAAAGAAATATAATATAATATAAATTATTATTTCTTATCTAAATACCTATATAAATCATATTTTTTTATATTGAAAAAATAATAATAATTAGGTAAATATTACACAATATATTTAACTACACAAGTATTGCGTATACTGTGTTTGAATGAGACAGAGGTATATCTGTCTCTGTCAAACATATTATACGGAATACTGGTGTAGTTAAATATATTGTGTAATATTTACCTAATTATTATTATTTTTTCAATATAAAGCAAAAAAAAATATTGTTCAAACATGTTGACAAGTACTAGGTATTTCCCAATAACCACAAGTGGACGTTTTTACATTATAATTTTTACGTTATATAAAAGAATCAAACGTTCGAATAATAGTTTTTCAACATTTTGTCTCGAACTAATTATGTTTTATTTTTATTGTGGATGTCTGTCAAAATAATTCAATTATAGTAAAAAATCGTGGGGTAATTGATATTAAATGTTATAATTATTTCATTGGTAGCGATTTATTATAAAATTAGATATAACAAAAATATAGTAATTGGAACCTCACGCTTTTTTACTATATAATTGAATTTATAATTATTTTCTACTTTTTAGTTCGGTTTTTTTAGTTTTTTTGAACTACTATAGTTTATTTTCTTAATATTTAGTCTCAAAACGACATTAAAAGTAATTTTTTACAAAATTTTTATATACAAATTTATTTTTATGAAATAATCGTATTGTTCTCGACCCTTGATACGTCTGGAAATTTTCAAGTTAATTAGACTTTTTGAAATTGGTAAAAAAAACACTGAAATATTCCTTTACATACTTATAGGTCAAGCTAATATAAGCGTGTTAAAAAAACACATTCACCCATTTTGACTTTCTTAGGATAAAGGTGTCACCAAACAGTTTGCGGTTCTCATATTTTACAGACTGCAGACTAGTGCAATTGAATTCTGCACTATTTTTTCTTTTATTAATTACAGTTTACTTACTGTAATTATGTTTCTACGAGCTTATTTGATTGCCTGGTGGAGGACACATTCCTACAATAGTATGTTACCTTGCTATTTTGAAACATCCTATAGTAACTACGAAGGTAAAAGATTTAACTGTAATCCTCATATCGTTTTTCTACCTGTATTAGGGATAAAGTTTGTTCCAAGCAGCCAAAGAACAGTAACAGAACCATCACAGCCTTGCTACTCCGCAAGACTGCCATGTGTAGTAGCTCAAAAATCTATATAAACAGTTTAGTTTTAGCTACTGCGCAAGACGGTGACGGTTCTATTACCGTTCTCTGTCTGCTTGGAACAAACCTATAATAATTAATTAATTATACATAATATACTGTATTCAGCTAAAATAAATTCATGTAAGAGACGACATTCTCTTAGAACGTTTTAGCTGAATTTTCATTAATTATTCTCTCACCGCTTTAAATTTGTTTTTTTTTTTAATACAACATCGAGCGGGGTGGCGTAGCAGTGAGAGCACTAGACTCGCATTCGGGAGGTACCGAGTTCGAATCCCGGCGGGGGTAATTATGAGTTTTTCCCGCTGCCTCTCGCCGAGAAACGGTAATCCCTGTACCGGCCATCTTGTTTTCATGGTTTCCCTCAACAATTCGAGACAACAATGCGGACAACGTTTCGAAAAATATATTTTCATCATCGGGATGAAAATATATTTTTCGAAACGTTGGCCACAAGCGATACACTGGTAAAGCTTATTTTCAATTGTTCCTCAACCAAATAAATCTCCTTCAATACATATTTTTGGAACAAAACTTCTAACATTTTTTTTATACTATCTAAATAAAACATTTTCATAAACATTTATTATTTCATTTATTTTTAGTATTGATAGTACGAAATTAGAAATATTTTTTGCAATGTTAGTACAGTCAATCTGGCAAAAACCTCAACAAAACCACCCAAAAAGGTGAAACTTGGTGAGTCGTTAGAGAATGATGAAAAAAAAGGTTACCTGGCAATGGCCACCTGGTACCCGTTCAAATACCTGTTTAAATAGTCAAAAAAAACTCAAAAATATTTTGAAATGCATTTTTCTCGAAAACTATCTATTTTACAGAAAAATTTATTGAACAAAAAATGTAGAGGGCATCGTTATCTACAATTAATGTCATTGGTGCTATGTTGTACAACAAAAAATGTGCGCAGTAGGTGGCGCTTAAGTTTCCACTTTTTTGCCCTGAAATTTTCATTTTTCAGTTACGATTCAAATGGAAAAATTGTTCCATTTTATTTTATAAACAACTTTTATTTCAACATTTTTTTCATACAACTTACCGTTTCAGAGCTGCAGCTTGTTGAAGTTAAAATAAGTTGTATGAAAAGTAAGTTGTATGAAAAAAATGTTGAAATAAAAGTTGTTTATAAAATAAAAAGGAACAATTTTTCCATTTGAATCGTAACTGAAAAATGAAAATTTCAGGGCAAAAAAGTGGAAAAACACTTTTTGGCACTTAAGCGCCACCTACTGCGCACATTTTTTGTTGTACAACATAGCACCAATGACATTAATTGTAGATAACGATGCCCTCTACATTTTTTGTTCAATAAATTTTTCTGTAAAATGCATAGTTTTTGAGAAAAATGCATTTCAAAATATTTTTGAGTTTTTTTCGACTATTTGAACAGGTACCAGGTGGCCATTGCCAGGTAACCTTTTTTTCATCATTCTCTAACGACTCACCAAGTTTCACCTTTTTGGGTGGTTTTGATACGAAATGATTTTTTTTTCGCCAGATTGATTGTACTATGTCGTCATACATAGGGATGCAAACGATACATCGATGTATCGTTCATAAACACAAATGTTTTAACATCGATGTTGAAACTGTTAATATCGATGAAACATCGTTTTTAAGAACGATGTTTTATGAACGATCTTCTCTCAGCGCCAGTGTTGCCATATATACAGATTTATCTGTATTTATACAGATTTTGAGCGATCGTCACAGACACCAGATTTTATTCTACTTTTATACAGATTTTTAAATGGTATGCATAAATGGAAGAAATTTTTGAGAATTGAGATGAATCGGTATGTTTTACTGATTTATTGCGTAGGTAGTTAATGGTATATGGGTGAGTTGGCAACACTGTAGCTGGGATTCCCCGCCCGAAACATTTATTTAAAGAACGAGATAGCGCGAATGCAACGAACAATTATTGATGTTTGAATGAATGAATACATTTTTTTGGTACCAAGTTTTCTGCGCGGAAGACAGATGGGACTTTGCTATATCCAAAACTTAAAGAATGGGTATCTGCTATATTAAGCCTTCCTCACTCTACTGCTACAGTAGAAAGAATTTTCTCATCTATTAATTTGATCAAAACAAAAACTAGAAATTCTTTATCTACAAGCACAATAGAGGGTTTGCTGTTAACAAAGCAGTTACTTAACAATAAACCTTGCTACAAACTGTTAGTCGACAATAGTATGATTAAAAAATTTAATAAAGACATTTATAAAAATTAAGAAATATAAATTTGATACAAAAACTATTTTTTTTTTATAACCTAAGTAGTCCAAGCGCGCTATTTCGCTGATTTTATTTTATCAGATTGATGTTTTTCTTTTTAAAATCAAGCATTTTTACAGATTTTATACAGAATTTTGCATAAACTTTCGATACAGATTTTGTACAGATTTTTAGACCTTACTTTACACATTTTTCAATTTGTCATCTGGCAACACTGCTCAGCGCCATGTATGTATTGATTCGTATACTTGCCAAAATAGGTGTTGCCATTACAAAATTTGGCGCGGCTATCCGAAGGTTAAAATAAGTTACGTTAGTGTTATTAACTTTTTTGTAATAACTAATTAAGTATAATACGATTAATATGTATTTAATGTGTTTTACCCCTAATTGCTAGCTAAAATATTATTTATATCCATATTACATCGATGTATAAATATTTATACATTGAAAAAAACGCGCTTTTTCCCTGTTTCAAAGCAGTGCCTGGTAGTCTAGAAAAACATCGATATATCGTTCATAAATGTCGATGTTTTTAACATCGATGTTATATCGAAAAACATAGATTCTATGTTTTTTATGAACGACGTTGCATCCCTAGTCATACAAAAGAAATCCCCTCAACATATGGGTTGACGAAGTCAAAGCATAAAAAAAGATGGTTTACAAAAAGTCAAGAGTTCTCATGAAGCCACAATTATCTATAATGCGTAAAATATAGTTTTTTTTTTAATTGAAAATGCAAAAGGTAATCGGGTACCCCGTAACTCAGATAAGGGTTAAATAGAACATAAGATAAGTAAAATATACAAATATGGTTACAATAATTAAGCCACTCTTGTGTTTCATTTTTACCTCAAAAGTCACATCACATACGTCACAACACGTCATTGCAATTGCATTGGGCTAATGAATCACTGTTAATTTGCGTAAAGATAAAATGTTTTTTTCACATTTTAATAAAACAAAAATTTTTCCATAAGGCAGTATATTTTACACGAGTAGTCATTTTTTTTTATAAAATAGCTTGAAGGAAAGGAAACGGTTCAATAAACCAACGGAGGCGCCAACCTCTACGCTCCAAGATTTCCTTAATTGTCAGTTTTAAATCTATGTCCATTTTCGTTACTTTAAGTAATAGTTTGACAGACCCAAACACTCCCTTGCGCAATAAACTGTTGACTATATGTCGCCATCCGTAGTCCTTTAACATTTGCAAACATTCGTTTGTTCGTGCATTCCACACTGCTTCTACTAACTCAAGATTAGAATCAGGTATAGATAGATTACTTTTAGAGCAAATGTATATTATCAATGAAAGGTATCGTTTGCTTTGGATGCAATTTTCATCGCGAAGAATATCAAGAACAATAAAAAATAGGTCGTTTAAATAGTATCTTCGGCTGGTAAATTCCAATATATCGAAACCCAAACAATACTCTTTTGTATACATCAAAAAATCTTCATAGTCAAGATGTCTCAAAACATAAAGTCCTGCATCAGTCACAAAGTTGCATGTGACCACAAATTTAGTAATATCGGTTTTTTCATCAGGCGTCAACTGCTTCCAAAACCAATCGTGGGAATGATATGAATGTGGTTGTACAAGCAGTAATTTATAAGTACATATTAAATTATCGCGTTCTTGGGTGGCAAACATCCAAAAATGTATTAAACTGCGAAAGCTCCTTTTCATGCCCGACCTTTCTTGGATTGATCGAAGTATTAACTGGTCATCGCATGCGTTTCGGAGCTCGGCAATTTTATTAGTGCAGCAAAAAATACAAGCGTAGAAGAATCGCACTACTGGATCAATCGAGGCTTTATCCAAAATGTATGTTTCGACTGTTGATTTACCATCAATAGACCCTGACGACGTCCAACGAACTGGATCACTTAATGACATTATATTTGTGGGACTAAACATGCTTAGTAATCGTGAAAAAGTCTCCAATTCATAAATAAACGGAGGCAAAATCATTCTGATTTCATTTATCAACTCTTGTGGTATTGGTAATGTAGAAAGAGCACCGTCCATAAAATTGAATAAACTTGCATAATAATATGACATATGCCTCCTCGCCATGCTTGAAACTTGAATCGTAGACAATATTTTAAATTTTGCTATTTGTCGTAGTGGCAGTGGAATGTTTAAAAATTTCGAATTAGCACTAAATTTGTTACATGTAGCCATATTTCGCTCAAAAATTGTCAACACACTAAAACACAGATTTTCACTTAACGTTTCTGAATGAACTGTATGAACTGTATCTTCGATAACAAATATGCATTTGAAAAGTAGGCAAAGGTATAATTTTTTTTAAGTTTATACCTCTTCTCAAAATAATATACAGGATGTTTCAAAGCAGCAATACACCATGTCTTCTTTACCACAAAAGTGACAAAAAGGCTCATAATGTACCTATCAAATTGATTTATTAGCGATGTATTTTAACAATACAAAATTCAAAATAATTGTTCAAAGTGGCATATGTTTTGTTTAGATTATAAATGACAATACCGGTTTTAGTAATAATTACGTCCGTATTATGTTATAATAAAGAAATATAATATAATATAAATTATTATTTTATTACTCATGCGGGAAAAGTGGTATCTTTACGCATGCTGTTACGGTTGAAAAGTATAGCTATTTTCATTTGCGTGCGGAAACTTTATTTGTCGCACTGAAATTATTGATTGCCGCACGCAAATTCAGAGAAAAAACAAAATAATAACGGTGTTAATGTCAACGAAACAAACTGTCATTTGAAGCAGATTTGAGGTTAAAATTTTCGATTATAGACTTTTAATCTTGACAATTTTAACAATTTTAACTGAATTTTCAACTTTTCAACGATTTAAGTTATTTTAATTTTTATTACATCTAATTTCTTTTTTTAATTCGTAATAAAATTTTATTTTTAATTTAATTTTATTCGTAATAAAAAATAGTATGTGCAACTCGTGCGGTATTGTCGATTGCCCCTTCAAGCGAATGAGCGCACGAGCGAAGCGAGTGCGCCCAACTTCGCTTTCGTAAGCAATCGACAACTTGCCGCACTAGTTGCACAATATACTATTTCTTATCTAAATACCTATAAATCATATTTTTTTATATTGAAAAAATAATTATAACAGATATATCTGTCTCTGTCAAACACATTATATTGGTGTAGTTAAATATATTGTGTAATATTTAATTATTATTTTTTCAATACAAAAAAAATATTGTTCAAACGTGATGACAAGTACTATTTCCCAATAACTACAAGCGGACGTTTTCACATTATAATTTTTACGTTATATAAAAGAATCAAACGTTCGAATAATTCGTTTTTCAACAATTTGTCTCGAACCAATTAGGTTTTATTTTTATTGTGGGTGTCCGGTGTTTAACAAAATAATTCAATTATAGTAAAAAATCGTGGGGTGGTTGATATTAAATGTTATAATTATTTCATTGGTAGCTATTTGTTATAAAAGTTGTGGTTAAGCCTGTCTCCGTCAGGCGCAATATCGTAATCCGACAATTCAAAATAGCATCTTTCTTTATACATTATAACACACAATAATATCTATCATCAAAATACGGGATTTTTCTTTAAAAAAAATATTCGTAGTTGAAACCGTGACTGATTAACTGATCTATCAACGCACAGCTCAAACCACTGGACCGATTGGTGTTAAAACACATTCACCCATTTTGACTTCCTTACGATAAAGGTGTCACCAAACAGTTTGCGGTTCTCATATTTTACAGACTTGCAGACTATTGCAATTATTGAATTCTGCACTATTTTTTCTTTTATTAATTACAGTGTGCGGTAATTATGTTTATAGTATTATACGAGCTTATTTGATTGTCTGGTGGAGAACACATCTCTACAATAGTATGTTACCTTGCTATTTTGAAACATCCTATAGTAATTACAATGGTAAAAGATTTAACTGTAATCCTCATATCGTTTTTCTACCTGTATTAGGGATAAAGTTTGTTCCAAGCAGCCAAAGAACAGTAACAGAACCATCACAGTCTTGCTACTACGCAAGACTGCCATGTGTAGTAGCTCAAAAATCAGTTTCGTTTTAGCTACTGCGCAAGACGGTCACGGTTCTATTACCGTTCTCTGTCTGCTTGGAACAAACCTATAATAATTAATTAATTATACATAATATACTGTATTCAGGTAAATAAATTCATGTAAGAGGCGACATTCTCTTAGAACGTTTTAGCTGAATTTTCATTAATTATTTTCTCACCGCTTTAAATTTGTTTTTTTTAATACAACATCGAGCGGGGTGGCGTAGCAGTGAGAGCACTAGACTCGCATTCGGGAGGTACCGAGTTCGAATCCCGGCGGGGGTAGATGTGGCTGGGAGTTTTTCCCACTGCCTCTCGTCGAGAAACGGTAATTCCTGTACCGGCCATCTTGTTTTCATGGTTTCCCTCAACAATTCCAGATAAATATCGAGATGGTTCCTTATTCAAGGCCATGGCCAATTACTTCTCAGACTCATATGCTCAAAATTTGCCTACCTCATCTTAAGTTCCTTAAAAATTCCTTCATTCGCCCATTGCTATTAATTAAGTTAAAGTTTAAAAACTGTAGAAAATAACGGGAAGTGTGGTAGAAAAAAATAGTAATGGTGCGAATGGCGTCTGATATGACATACAAGTCGAGAAACGGACGTTAAACGCATTATTATTATTATTAGAGATGGCGTTAATAGTATGCTGCGGAATGAATGCCAATAAATAACTTATACTATCATTTGTTCATTTTCTTTTCAATTTATATTATAACTGAATGTCTTCGAATAATATACAGATTGTATCAAATCAAAACGGTCCATAGAACATTCTGTGTGTAAGACAGAGACGATATTATATAAAGCACTAAAGCAGTAAGTAAGAGTGAGATAAATGATCGCTAATAGCTAGTTACTGTGGTTATACAATCTGATAGTATCGTCTTTGTTTTCTACAGTAAAAATCACAATTTTATCAAATGTCAGTATTCACTAGTGAAATTATTGATAAAATGGCTATTTTTACTGTTCGGGAAAAAATCCAAATAATTAAATGGTTTTATGGTGGTAATTCAAACCGCCGACATAATAAATTTATTTGTAGCTGCCTTTGAAAACAGACTGTCTCCATCTAAAATAACAATTCGCAGTGTCATACGAGAATTTGAATCAAATGGTTGTCTATCTCCGAAAAAAATTTTTTTATGGGGATTTGTAAAATCCAAAATTTATGGCGTTCAAGAAAATAGAGCTAATAATTTAAACGAATTGAAAATACAGATTTCCAATGCATGTCAGTCCGTTGACCATGAGATGTCAGCCAATGTGAGGGAAAATATTTATAATCGATTATGATATTGTTTGGCAGAACGTGGAGGTCTTTTTGAACATTTAATAAATTAATTATTAAAAGTATTGTTAAAACTTTTGTACCAGATATAAATAATAATACGAATTAATATTACAATTTAGTTGTTTTAATTGATAAATTGGCAAAAAGATTTACAGTGTACGAAATTATTTATTTACGTAACCACAGTAACTATTAGCGATCATTTATCTCATTCTTACTTACTGCTTTATATATAGTCTCTGTCTTACACACAGAATGTTCTATGGACGGTTTTGATTTGATACAATCTGTATAAAAATTACATATTATAAATAAAATGCACAATATTAGAACCAATGTTAAGTTATTTTTTAAGGTATTTATCATTTTTGTTAATGTATTTTATTATAATATAATTATGTATTTATTGTATTTTACTAAACTGTCAAAGGAACAACAATTCTCTGAATAGAGGGCAAAGCAATCTCTGATCTTAACTAATTTGTACTGTGTACTTTTCCCTATGTACGGTTTCCTGTGATACACCCTGTAACATTAACGAAATTGTAGCCCTAAAAACACAAAAATTATATAAACCGGTCTAAATCCGTTTCTTACAATAGGTACTTACTTTCATATCGCACATTTTCGCTAAAACTAAAAATTTCAAATTCTTTGTTTTCTGTTTTCAATCTAGCAAAATATTCTCTGTTCGATGACGAAATCAGCTGTTACAATAATAGATAAATAATTTTTAATTGAGTTTTGCTTTCAAATAAAAATGTTTTGAAGGTTGCCAAACGAGTTTCTGGACTAGGTAAAGCCCAGTTTCCACTAGTCATTTTCAATTAATTATTTCTGTATTTTTTATTTACATTTGATTGATCATTATAGTGATACTGATCACCGGTCAATAATAGTTTCATTTTTGAAGTAATTTTTTTTCGAACATACATAAGCTGGGTACAGTGTACACTGTAAATATGTACAGTGTAGGTACATAGATTGGACCATATACTTTTTGTCGCAGAGTTTTTTTTTTTTTTTTTTACTTTCCTTTCACTATTTTATCCTTTTTAACACAGTATGAGCTTTATATACACTGGGCCCATAACCTGTCGCAGAGTTTTTAAATAAATAGATAATTTACTCATGAAAGTAATTTTATTTTAATAAACATAAAATGGTTAAAATAATTGAATTTATACAGAACGGAATTTGACATTTAGTAATACATAACTTAAAATACAATTCTTATATAATATTAAATCAATCATTATCTACAGTGTGAATCATAATGTACAACACTTTTATTATATACCAAGCATAGGAATAAAGTCGCAACCGAACCATTTGTCGTAAGAGCTCGTTGACGCTGATTGGCTAACGTTCTCGATAAAGACATAAAACTTTTGATAAAAAGAGATGTACTCAATGCTAATATATTGTCGGAATAATCAAGGAATGACATCGAAAAAAGAGACGCAGATATATTTTCGATACGTTTTGTTGCCTTCACTCGCCGCACATTGAGTAAATAGACAATGCTTGATATAATTATTATACATAAACGGTGTCCCATTTTAAAGTAGCCACCCTTATATCTCCGTTATTGTTGAAGATAGAAAAACAAATTCCAAATAACAGTTGCTCAATTTGGAGGGGGAAATAATATGCACACATGAGCATTCCGATAGATGGCGCCACTTCGGAGATACGCATGTCAAAATTGTTTTTTTAACTTCCCGCTATAAAAAAAATTTTTTTTTTCAAAAATCGGGAAGTTATTGGTTTCACCCCGATTTTCGAAAATCGAGTTTTCGCCAGATCTCGACGTTTTGAGGTCCTAGGAAGCTATTGAAACTATTTTGGCGATGATGTCCGTCGGGCTGTATGTGTGTGTGTGTATGTATGTATGTAAACCTTTTATATCTTTTGAACGGAGTGTCCGACTAAAACGCGGTTTGCGGCATCTGACGTGATCTTGGTGAACTTAGACTTCCTGAAAATTTGAAATGATTCGGCCCAAAAAATTTTGAGAAATCTTAAAAAAACAAGTTTCAAAAATTTTTAAAAATTTGTTTTTGTAAAATATTTTCTAAACTACTAAACCGATTAATTCCTAAACCTAATCAGCTCTTCTCCTTAACAAACTGCGTCGATTTCCGCAAACCGCATCAAAATCGGTTCATTTATTCACGAGATACCGTGAACGAAAAAATCGTAAAAAAGTGTTTTTTTTTTTAAATGACTTAAAATTGTTATCAGATCGATTTTTTTGTAATAAATTACTTTCTTAGGCTAAAAAAACTGCGTCGATCGCCGCAAACCAGATCAAAATTGGTTATTTTGTTCATGAGATAACGTGAACGAAAAATTAGGAAAAAAGTAATTTTTTATAATTACTCGTGAAATTCTTATCAATTCGTTTTTTTTGTAATAATTTACATTCTTAGGTTAAAAAACTGCGTCGATCGCCGCAAACCGCTTCAAAATCGGCTCATTTGTTCACGAGATATCGTGAACGAAAAATTTGTGAAAAAGTATTCTTTTTAAATTACTCGTAAAATTCTTATGAGATCGATTTTTCTGTAATAAATTACTTTTTTATGTTAAAAAATTGCGTCGACTGCCGCAAATCGCATCAAAATCGGTTCATTTGTTTATGAGATATCGTGAACGAAAATTTCGTAACAAAGTGTTTTTTTTTGAGCTCGAAGAGCTAAAAAATAAACTTCTTGCTATATTTTATATATTTTTTAACGTTTTGAACTCGAAAATAGCGGGAAGTTACAGGGATGGCGTATAGGGTCAAACTTCTTTTCATTTTTTTTTTTTTATTAGAAACTTTTATTTTTTATTGGCCCATTCGATAGAGGAGAAAACATGTCTGAACCATTTTTCGATTTGCACCGTTTTTATCGTGGTAATATAGTAGGGCCTCGTTAATCCGGAGAGGCAAAAACAAGACCCTTTCCGGATTATCGAGGCGTCTGGATTATAGTATGCCATATTTAATGGTTATAAAACACATGTTTAACCTTAGTTTCTTTAAAACACGAAAGGCGATAAACAAAAGACTGACGACGAATTGGCTCATGGCAGCCCGCACCTACACCCGCCCGCCTCCCCTGCGAACCCCATTGCCCGGCCGGATTACAGCGATCACCGAACAAGCGGGAGTCCGGATTACCGAGGCCCTACTGTAATCGTTTTTTACCGCTGGCATTAGCATTACCCAAGACATACCAGGGGGAGGTTGCACGGTCTATTTATGTCTCAAAGTGTTGGGTGTCTGTGTGTTTCATAAAGCAATGAAAATTGACACTTGGGGTTATCTAACATTTGTTTATTTTTTCTATCTTCAAAAATAACAGAGATATAAGGGTGGCTACTTTAAAATGGGACAGCCTATATATATATGGATTGGACAGACATACAGACTGATAAATGCAATACCCTTTCTTATCTTATACTATCTTATATACCCTATCTATATATATAAAATTCCCGTGTCACAATTTTGGCCGCGCTAATCTCCGAAACCACCGAACAGATTTTAATGAAATTTTGAAAATGTGTCTTGCTTGGTGTAACTTACGCTGTAGGATAGTTTTTATTAAATATTTTGTACAAAATAACGGTTTTTTCTCACAAAACCTTTTTTAGTAGCACGTAACGGCATCTGCTTTATCAGAAGTCAGTTTTGTTTGTTTGCTTCTGAATTTATAGTTCAGAAGCACACAAGCACTGTTTAGTACCAAATAGCGACATCTGTTAGAACTCGCAATTTGCTCAAATTTAGTTCCGACGCCGGGTCACAAACGAAATACATTTTGCAGAATTATATCTATCTTCAGGATGGATACAGGCTATATATTGTCGCGTTTAAATAAAAGCGCTTTTCGTGGAGACCAATTTTGCAACGCAAGTTCGCGAAAAAACGGCGACAAACTACAAATTCGAGCTAAGCCGAACCGGACCGCTAGTTATCCTATAAGAAAATCCGCTGCTGAATAATAAGTTCATCTTTACTGTGCGATCGGCGAAAGAAGACCGGTGGGGAAAGGGCAAGAAGTCGTTGATGTGTTCCCAAATTATCGGAATTCATAGGCGGCGCATAGCAAGGCATGCAAACAATGTATAGCTTTAAATTTTAAGGCATTATTTTGAGCCTCCAACTCGCACATTTTAATTACATTCGCTATGACCTCCCTAGCGCCACTTCTAACTGTTTTTCCCTTTTTACTTTCCATTTTGATGATATTCAGACAACACCCCTCAACTTAGTCCGTGAACGCACACCTATGTACTGTCTGGTGTATGATTTTTTTGTACTGTTAGCAAGTGTCGCTGTATAGTTGTACAGCTATGGCAATAGTACAATTATCGCGATACGACAATTGTGAATCGTTTGGTCGACTGGACTCCCTTATTGCATAGAAGCGGTTCCAGGATCATTACCTTTTACCAATATAAAATACATGTGCGCTCTTCTGCAATAAGGTCATAGGACTACATTCCATAGACCGGTCTTCTTTTAAAAATCCAACAGTAATAGACACTCTACAAATCCGAGTGAAGCCGGACGGAGCCGCCGGTATCATTATATTTCACAGTAAGTTTGACGCAAAAATGAATACAACTAGGAGTCAATCCGATTGGCACCCGGGCGAATCTGGGCGGAACAGTTATAGTTCTCAATATTAGCAGGTACAGACTTTTACACTATTTATAAAAAAAAAAATGAAGTCCAGGCCATTGTAGCAAATGATAGTATTAAATCTTAATGTATTTTAACAACTTAAGTACCTATATCATTTTTACCATTCCAACCCACAAGTGGGGAATGGTACTAGGTTAGGTCAAAAATCACTTTTCAAAAATTTTACAATATGTTTCCGTTTTGAGGTCCCCCGAATCCAAAAAATATATTTTTGGAAAATCTCTGTGCGTCTGTTTGTCTGTGAACACGATACAGGTCAAACGGATGAGCGGATTGAAACCAAATTTTGGGAGGATGTTTGGTATGCAAATATGAAGAGCCCTATTGTTTTTGGAGAAAATCGGCGCATGCGCAGAAGAGATATATGCTAAAACGGTATTTTTTATATAATAATGGTATACTTTTCATAACGGCTTATTATTCTATTTATTTTTTCAAGAAAGTTTTGTTAAAAAACATTTTTTCTAAACTTTATAGTTTCGGAAATATTTTGAAAATAACAAAAAAGCATCCGCTCTTTTGTTTTGTGAATCTGTCAGAAATAAATTAGTTAGGCATGCTTTGATTAATTTTTACATGACGTGGAACATACTATGTAGGTAACCATGGCAACGAATAGTTATATCATATTGAATACTAGCCATTACCCGCGTCACCTCACGCGATATCAGAAATTTTATTTTCTTTATTATAATCAAATTTCAACATTTTTGAAGTTGGAATGATCCCGTCGCCCAATTGGCTGGAATTTTTTTCACAATATAATAAAAAATATACTTAAAAAGTGTCTCACCAATCCAGTTTAGTCAATTCACTTTCAGAAACTTAATATTTTTCTTAATTTATAAAAGAGCACCAATAGTAAACAAATGAATTCACCCACTGTTTACCGCGAACGTATCCCGTTTATTGGATGTACAAAAACAATGACGCGAAGAAGCGGTTATGTGCCGATCAACACAAAATGACCTCTCTTGGCTGCACCATTGACTTAGAGATGACACAATCACCATATCAGCAAAGTGCTGACAACGTTCGCTGTTTACGTAACTGATGGCCATATTCATAAAACACTAATAATAAAAATAGAAGTTACTAATCTTATAAGAAATTTATTTGTTATATTAAAATTTACATCCAATTCAACAAGCATTTTGTCAGGTAAAATAGTTATTTGAATGATAAAATATTTTTAACAAAAAAATTAAACCGACTTCACACTTAAAAGTAAAAAATAATTGCGTATTGAAATGTTTTGGAGTCGGTGTCAGCCGAAATGAAATCTATTCCGAGAACTACACCGACTCCAAAACATTTCAATACGCAATTATTTTTTACTTTTTAGTGTGAAGTCGGTTCAATTTTTTTGTTAAAAATATTTTATTTTTCTCTTTTTAGTGTTATATATTTGACGGAAAAATCGGTGAAACATAAAAAAACATTATGCGTGCCTCTGAAATTTGAGAGTTTCCTTCGATTTCTCCGGATTCCACCATCAGATCTTGACTTGGTTCCGATGGGACCACCTCTGAGGTGCACTCTTTCGAATAAAAAAAAAATTGAAAATCGGTCCACAATTGACAGAGAAATCGGTGAACATACATAAAAAAAAATAAAAATAAAAAAAAAATATACAGACAAACATAGAATCTTCTCCTTTTTGTTGAAGTCGGTTAATAAATACACACTGCACTATACGCCTTAGTATTTTTGCTGAATATTGTGACGTTCACCCAAAAATCCATCCGATGTCGTAAGTGCAGACGTCAAAACAAAAAATTTCATATAATAATAATGTTTTTTTCCTAACCTAATTGCATACAAAACTTCCATCAACATTAATGTTTTACAACTATACACTTCACAAAAGGTTAATAAACATAATTCACAAGAACAAACTGTGATATAATACTCCACGCTTATAGGTTAGGTATTACGATCTATGTGGCGGTCATTATTATTTTATCAGCGAATAGAAATTTATACCCTAGAAGTAGGACAGAATAGATTTATAACTGCAGTAAACATAATTATGCTTGGTGAATTGAAATATCGTTATTTATTCGGAGGATAAGAACAAATGAACCGAATAAATAACTACTTATGGCTCAATTACATTGAGCGAGTTTACAAGCTGCTTGTTGGCGAATTCGTTAGTTGGTAGTAAACTCGCTCAGTGTAATCAGTTTACTAGCCAAGTAGCAGATTGTAAACTATCTGCGAGTAATTGAAAGCCAGTCAACTTTACTCGCTACTCGCTGGCGTTTGGGATTGTTAGCTATTAAACTAGCCGTGTGTCATCATAGTTGCTAGTGAACTAGATGCGTCTTGGCAGTTTCTGGTTTCAGTGTCTACAAAATGTCGACGGAAATTAGAAAAATGCGGAAGGGAATCATTCACCACTGTCTATACTCTATAATATTATATCTGAGCGACCTTTCAACTGTTCTGTTGCAATTTGTGAAGTCTATTCTTTAAATCAATGATT
Organism: Xanthostigma xanthostigma; assembly: GCA_963575645.1. Lineage (NCBI taxonomy): Eukaryota > Metazoa > Arthropoda > Insecta > Raphidioptera > Raphidiidae > Xanthostigma > Xanthostigma xanthostigma. Next base: position 301,585 of record OY754473.1, read on the forward strand.
GTTTGACCTTGACTTTACCAGTTAGTGTTAGTGAATTTTATAATTTCATAATATCAAAGTTCTCCAATCGACCGAGCTAAGGAAGAAACATTCGATTTCATTTTGAGTTTCCAAATTATTATAAAATAAATATAGTTTAAAAAAACTAAAAAACACGCTTTATATCAAACTAAAAAGTGAAAAATAAATATAGTTTAAAAAAAAACTAAAAAACACGCTTTATTATATCGAACTAAAAAGTAAAAAATATTTTTTTTAAAATAACCTTAAAAAGCGTGGGGCGCTCGATGTACGATATTGTAGAACAAAGCGCCCCACGCTTTTTAAGGTTATTTTAAAAAAAATATTTTTTACTTTTTAGTTCGATATAATAAAGCGTGTTTTTTAGTTTTTTTTTAAACTATATTTATTTTCCACATTTTAGTTCGATTTATTTTCAAAAATTTGCCGGAAAAAAAAACAATTTTTTTTTTCGGCGTGGACGGGATTAGAACCCACGACCCGTGATGCCAAGAGTTGACGTCAGCGAAGACCCGTGCCTTAGACCGCACGGCTGCCAATGTACTTACTGTGCCGGCATATTATACCGCTATATAAACGACTTGCTGGAGTCCAAATGAAAGTTACAAACATACATACATACATACAAACTTACAAGTGATATTAATATAAAGCGTGTAAAAATAGTACAGACAGGCACTAATTTTTTCGCTGAGCTGCATCGATCGCGGATTTTCGTTCATATGACGCAATGTGTGTTTGTGAGCGTTTGTCACGCACCCGAGTCCGCAGTGACGTCATTTTCATCTTTGCAGCCAGCGCAAGTCCCAGCAGTGATTTCAGCGGCAAAACCAGCCTCGTGTACAGCGGCCTTTAGTAGAATACGCTTTTTTAATCCCATTTCTCGGATTTTTTATATTAAAAAATGCTGATTTCGAAGTTTATCGACTGTTCTTCTTTTGCACATACCGCTAAACTAGCGGTATGTGCTTTATTGTCGCTTTGTGCGTCAGAGCTGACTTTCGTTCATATAAGAAGTTATAATATCTAAGTTAATTTCACACGAAATCCATTCAAATTGAAGCTTTTTGAAAAGAGGAGATTCTGATCTATAAAACAGAACCATTTTTAAATCAATTCGAGTTCATAAATACTATTAAAATTGTAATTGAAAATTACAAATAGCAGTTGTCGGTTGGTCTGTACGTATGTACGTATGAACGTATGTACGTCACGACTTTACAGATCGCAATTTTGGTCGGATTGCCTTGGGTTATATTTTATTCACTTTGTTTACTATCAGACCAGAACCCTATTTAAATTCACATAAATGTGTTCAGTAGTTTAATTTTTAAAAACAGTTTTATTTTATTATTTTTGACAGCTAATAGTTAAAATAAAAAACCTTAAAAAAACAAAAAAATACCTATTACTGTTATTGTATAATATGTAGTGTATTACGTAGAATACCTGCTACACTGCTATACCACAATAACAACACAAGCTACGATATCGGAATGGCCGAGCGGTTAAAAGCGTTGGTCCATAGCAAGGTGCCGGGTTCGATTCCCGCTGACACAAGTAATATTTGTTTTTTCTATTCCATTTTGTTTTTATTTTTTTCTATTTTTTTAATTGTTTTTTTTTTAATCTATTTTCTCAATTTTTTTTTCATTACCTATAATATGTACAGTGGAAAACTTGCGGGATGTGCACTTTTGGTTTTGCCAACTATTTTTCATTTTAACCAGGAAAATATAAAAAGACGGACTTTGACTTTTTGACCTGATTCACTTAAATTTCAAACAAATAGAAATTTCCTTAAGTGATTAGTTTTTGGAGTTTACTCCTTAAGAAAAGATTTTGAGTTATAAGGCCTGGTACGGAAATTTTATGAGTAGTAAAATCAGTTGGTGAGGCGTTACGCTCCACCGCTTCAAATGTGGAGTTACGCTCGTCCGCTTCAAAAGAGACAAACATATATCTGTAGGATTTAAGGACGTAGTCTGGTGTTCGGGTTTCGGAAAATCATATTTATTTTTTTTACATTTTTCGTAAGTAATAACATATTGAGAAAATACTGTCAAAATTATAGACCGACATATTAAATATTTACAAAGCTATAGCATATAGTCGAGAGCTGCAGCGGTCTTGCGGTAAGACTCTTACCTGCTCTTACCCATTGTTATCACGTTACCCTTATACTCTCGCAGAGTAGACAAACAAAATTAGCAGACAACGATGTCTTTGAAGAAACGGAGGGTTTACTATATGCACCAGGCATAGCTGATTAGTGTAAATATACATTTTTATTTTTTTGTAAGAAATCAAAACTTTAAACGCGTTTTTCTCAAAACTACGTTGTATAAGCGGCGCGGGTGATTGAGACAATTGTATGCAACCGATTGCTTCCATTTTTGCACAGGGTATTCTACACAATAGCTCCTCCGGTATTAGAATTACTTGATTATAAAAATTATTTCTATTTTTATAACTGATTTTCAACGACAAAATCACGATTTTCTCTTTGTTTTTATTTAAAAGCTTGCCATTTAGTTATTTATTAATAAAAATGCTTATTTCTGGTACGGGATAGAGCCACAAGCCTATGAAACAATAATCAATTTAATTTTTATAATTCAGATGACTCCAAGTGACATTATCATCCGCGCTACTCACCTACCTCCATTTAAAGTTTAGGTTAATAAAACAATTTTAAAATGGCGTAAAATAAAGCAAAAACAAATTTCTTTCTTAGTTCCCGATGTCAGTAAAAACATGTAACAAAATTGAAATGATTGTACATTATTTTGTTATTAAAAAAAATCCTGAAATAAGGGTTGAAAACGAGCCCGAACACCAGACTACGTCCTTAACGTGCGAAAGAATGAGATGGAATACATTACACAGCGTATCTAAGGAGCTGACAAGCACATATTTGTTTTAATTAGTATTACCGGCCCAACTGAACAGTCGGACCCTCTAAAAATTATTTAGATACTCATTTGAGTTGTCCTCCTCCACGGAAATCTTTAGTAAAAGGCGAAAGATTTATGCGATTTGAAGGAAGACCAGAGATAGCAAATACAGAAATAAGTACACAGGTCACCTTAAAAGCGTACCGCTATAAGTGCGAAAGTTTTTCTTTACTTTGTTCGTCTAACATCGGGAAAGATCGTGAAAGAACAACAAAAATATGAGTCATCTATTTACCATTAGTACAAACGTCAAGCCAGCCGATGTAGCCCAAGAGCTCGTGACTCATTTTAGGTAAGTGTTTGATTCACTTAACAATAGGTCATATGCATGTATTTTTTAAACGCTTTATATTAGCTTGGGTTGTAACTAACTATGTATGTATGTATGCATGTAACGGAATCTTTGAGCATAATTTTCACCAATTTCCCGAAGTCTGATTAATTTGAAACTTTGCATACGTATCAAGGACCGATGACAATGCAATAATTTGATAACAGTTTCCCATTATCCTTATTAGGACCCCCAGGATTAATAAATTCTTTTATAGATCCTCAAACTAAAAAGTGAAAAATAAAATATAGTTTAAAAAAAACTAAAAAACACGCTTTATATCGAACTAAAAAGTAAAAAATAATTTTTTTAAAATAAGCTTAAAAAGCGTTGGGCGCTCGATGTACGAAAATGTGGAACAAAGCGCCCCACGCTTTTTAAGCTTATTTTAAAAAAAATTATTTTTTACTTTTTAGTTCGATATAAAGCGTGTTTTTTAGTTTTTTTTAAACTATATTTTATTTATATTGTAATAGGTTATTTACTTAACCATAATACGAAAAAAAATTGATAAACATTTAAAAATGTAATATCATAAGAAAAAATATATTAAATTTCACATTCAAAAATAGACAGTTTAAACAATCGGCCATGTTGGCGGGCTTATGTAACGTCATGATAGACGATGCATGTCAACCTTGATAACAAATTGTCAATGTTCTAAAATCTAAATGAAGTTTGTTTGTTGTTTTCTCTAAATACTGACATAATCTTACTGTGAGACGACACAGTCGTCATGGAAACTGGTGTTGATCGTCACGCTGCGTTTTGAAAATTCGAAAATAGCACGTATTTTCTACATTTATTTTTTTATTATTTGTATTTTTTCAGTGATTAGATTAATAAAATAACCATTACGATATAATCAAGAACTACAATATATTACGAAATAAAAATTTAAATCAATTTGGAGTCTCATGCATATGACCTATTTTGCACGGTGGTACCTTCAGAAATGACAAATAGGGCTCGAAACGTTGCCTGACCTTTGTCAGTAGAGGAGGTACCGCGCATAAAACAAATGTACAAAAAAATATGTGCCAAAAAACTGTTTCATTTACGAGCAGACAAAAACTATTTAAAAGTTAAGTTGAATTAGAAACACAACAATAAACAAGGCAGAAAATTTTGAAGTGCGAAATACCCCAAAGTTGTATTTTTAAAAATTTAAAAATACGTTTTTTAACACCCTAAAATTTTAGTAGTGTTTCAGTTACATATATTTCAAAATAATTGCAAAAGGTCAGACGCTTTTATCAATCTATACTAATATATAAAGCTGAAGAGTTTGTTTGTTTGTTTGGTTGAACGCACTAGTCTCAGGAAATACTGGTTCAAATTGAATTTTCTTTTGTTGGATAGTTCATTTATCGAGAAAGGCTATAGGCTATAATATCACGCTACGACCAATAGGAGCGGAATATCAATCAAAAATGTTGCAAAATATAACTCACAATTTGTCCGTCCGACAAAAACTTTTGAACGATAACTCCGATCATCATGAAATTCAACATTCATCTTGGTAAACTAAGAAGAACGTGCGTACTCATGTTCCTCCCCCCTCATTCGTTCTTTTGCACCCGGGTGAAACCGGGCGGAACCGCTAGTGTTTAATAATTGACTAACGGTAAAACAAATGTAGCATGAGCTGAAGTGAGAAACGCTGCGGACGGCAATAAGTGCGAGTGAGAGCATTAATTATCGGCAGCGTAGTCAACTAGCATGTTCTACACTCCCATTGGCTATTAAGAAATCACGTGATCTTTTTCAGATGAACTTGCTATACAAGACTTTTGTCTGCTCGCAAATTAAGCATTTTGTTTGGAACGTATATTTTTTTGCACATTTGTTTTATGCGCAGTACCTCATTTAGAAAGAAAGGTCAAGCAAACTTTTGATTTCCTATTTATCTATCCTTAAAGGTACCAGTTGCCACCGTACAACATTGCTAAGTGAATCAAACAAAATGGGTCACAAGCTCTCCGACTAATGTTGGAAATATTACCTGGTATGCTTATTACTTATTAGGTAGGTTTCTCTCTCTAAAATCGTTTGAGTGCAAATAATACCCAGGGCTGACAACTTGAAAATAACAAATCGTTTCACAAGTGAGATATATCTCCGACTGCTGTCTAGGGACTGACAGTTTTTTTTTTAATTATATCCTATAATATAAATGCGAATGTGAGTTTGTTTGTTGTTTGTTACGCTTTCACGCCTAAACCGCTGAACAAATTTCGATAAAATTTGGCAAGGAGATGGATTGTATCCTGAAGAAGGACATAGGCTGCTGTGTGTCTCAAAAAACAACTCTGAAAGGGTGAAATAGGGGATGAAAGTTTATATGGAGAACTGATCATTTCTCAAGTTAGGAATATGAAAATCCATATTTAGGCGTTTGGTAAAAAATAAAGAATTACGTTTTCAGCGTTTTTGCAAAATTATCCCTCAATAGGCTAAAATTGGGGATGATTTCAAAATTTACAAAAATATACCTATATAATAATAATAACAATAATAGTAATAATAATAATGCGGTTAACGTCCGTTTTTCGACGTTATGTCATGGCAGACGCCATTCGCACCATTACTATTTTTTTTCTACCACACTTCCCGTTATTTTCTACAATTTTTAAACTTCAACTTAATAGCGAATGAAGGAATTTTTAGGAAATTAAGATAAGGTAGACAAATTTTGAGCATAGGAGTTTGACAGGTAATCGGCCATGGCCTTGAATAAGCAACCATCTCGATATTTAGTGCTCTCACCGCTACGCCACCCCCCTCGGTTATATACCTATATATATAGCACGCGAAGACAAAAATTTCAAAATGTATAAACATTGCTTTTTAAAGTGGTGCTGCAATACGGTGGAGCCGTTGTCGCTGTTTCATCTCAATCGCGTGCGGAGCCGCGGGTAGCAGTTAGTATTCAATAAATTAATCCTGAGTCAAATTTACATTTCTGTCCGCTGCTATGTAAGTTTTACTATTCTATTCTACTTTTTTTCTTCTTTCTTCGAATCCGAATGGTCTTCAGCGCACTGGTTTGCATAGAAATCCTGAACTAAATTGAGCACCCTTTTTAAGGAACTTAAACGTCCAAGTCTACTTCTTAATTGCTAAATATGTTTAAATTAAATTTGCACGGGACAGCGCGTACGCAGTCCCGACTACCAAAAATAATGCGCCCGAGTTATCCGCATTAGGGATAATCGCAGGGGTCAGCTCGACCGAAGTGCAATGGAAGAGCCTCACCCCGGGGGAACCGCCTTGATGATCACGGTAGCCCCTACGCCAGGTAAGTATGCTTTCACTTCAACCAAGTGCGAAACCCCATCACAGAACGCACCGCTCGCCGTACGAGAGGCTTAGTTCAAACTTATCAAGTGAATACTCGATTGTGGCGCCGCTCGGTGACCATTTAGTTAGTCGCCGTCGAAGTTCCAAACTTCTACTGAATGCTATAAGTGTGTATGAATGTTTTTTTTTATCATAAATTATTAGTGTTTTTCTACAACTTTTAAAACGAAGCAACGCCAGAGATTCCGATCACTAACTCTAAATACTACCAAGCCTCAAAATATATATTAGCCCTTACAAAAATCTTACAATTTTGGGTTACGAGCGTAATATTTTTATTTTGTGCAACCCTTAACTTAAAATCGTATAAAAATGAGTTACATGTTTAGTAATTAAAAATAAATTTGTCACTTTTAATTAGAGTTGCGTAGTTCGCGAACGAACTAGTTCGGAAGAGCGCCTTTATGAGTGAACTAGTTCGCAGCCAATTCAGAAATCAGTTCATTTATCTACCACGCAGATGGCGAACGATAAAAATTTAATATTGTAGAATCTTTACGTAACTTTATACCCGACTACGGCGAAGTCAAAAGGAATGGTTATGAGATTAGCAGCCTATGCATGCATGTTTGTATTTACGGATGTTCCAGCGTAGCGCCTAAACTATTCATCCGATTTTCTATAAATAAGGTGTCAATCGATTCGTTATTATAGCCCGGATAACATGGACTACATTTATTTTTGTATTTTGCTCCCATAGGGGAGCAAACTGAAAACAAATAAAAAATAAGTTCAAAAAAATAATTTAAGTAGAAAATAAATTCTAAAACTAAAACCCGACTACTAAAAAGTATGAAACAAGAAAATATTCTCATCTGAGGATAGCCGTGGTCATATGCCATATCATATATTATGTGAGGCCCCTCTAGATGTAGGTATAGCGTGATACACTTTGCCCTAGAGCTTATGATCACTTACTACTGTTAAAATGTAATGTTTTGTTAGGGTAGGTCGCATATGACCACGGCTATCCTCAGATGAGAATATTTTCTTGTTTCATACTTTTCAGTAGTCGGGTTTTAGTTTTTGAACATTTTTTATTAGTTACATATCGTTCAAAAAAATTTCTATTTTTGACGTGATAACGTCTTATAAAGTGATGAAACACCAGCTGCACGCACGAAAAAGTGTAACGTTCCAAAAATGTCGCGTTCCGCCTGACCCTGTGCGTGCAAGCGAGAGCGCAGTATTAGCGATAGAGAAGCACGATCGGCGTCGGCTTGTACGCATTTCTTCTCGCGTGACGTCAGAGAGTAGTGTGCGTTCAACATTTTTTTCGGCTGTTCCAGAGAAAGCTACATCTGACAGATGGCCTTTGTTTTATAAACCGTGGAAATTGAGACTTAAAATCAAGATATCTAATAAAAATGTCATAAATTATCGAATTTTCAAAGCAATTTTTCAAATAATACACCGTTATTTGTTCGTTTTTGCACGGATATTTCTTGTGTCATATAATTATTACCGATTCATCCAAGCCAAAGTATAACTGAACGCACGATAATGGCAATATGGCGCTAATAATCATATTAATATTATAAATGCGAATGTAAGTTTGTTTGTTACGCTTTCACGCAAAAACTACTTAACCGATCATCATGAAACTTTGCACATACACTCTTGAAGGTATTAGAAGTAACATAGGATACTTTTTATTAAAAAAAAAATAAAAATTTTTTACGAAAAATCATATCATATCATATTAATATTATAAATGCGAATGTTTGTTACGCTTTCACGCAAAAACTACTTAACCGATCATCATGAAACTTTGCACATACACTCTTGAAGGTATTAGAAGTAACATAGGATACTTTTTATTAAAAAAAAATAAAAATTTTTTACGAAAAATAAGAAAATTGTTTGTCAAAATATGTGCAATACCTCAACCCCTGATATGCATGTCAAAAGTCGATTTCCATCTCAATCGCGGGCGTAGCCGCGGGTAGCGGCTAGTAATTAATAAATGTCATTTTATTTAGTTAAAAATAACTGATCGCCGTCATTATGGATAAAATATGATATTATTCACAACGAATGGAAATGTATTGATCAATTGATAGTTTGTACACAAACGCAGCTACATTTTGTATCAAAAACAAATCTTGGGAGATATCTGCATTTCATAACAGCAGATAAATTATACGGTTTGTTAACAAATATATAATATATATACATTCTTTTAAATGTCTTTTATAATTGCTTAAAAATATGTATTTTGCTTTGGTTGATCAAATTATTAGTCGGTAAAAATATAGTTTGACAGCTACTAAAATTTAGGTTATGTATTATTAAATATGATATTCGAGCGGAAAACGTTATCACGTAAAACTATCGTCCGTAAACCGACTTTACAGACAACCAATTTTTTTTGAATTGACATTTCTGTCCGCCACTATATCAGGTTCACTATTTTATTCTCCTTTTTTCTTCATTCTTCGAACCCGAAGCGCCTCAACGGAAGAATGATAAACTGAATTGAGCACATTTTTTAGTGAATTTAAAGTGCTCAAGTCCACCACTTCTTACGAATAAAATATGTTTAAGTTATATTTGCCCGGGACAGCGCGTACGCAGTCCCGACTACCAAAAATAATGCGCCCGAGTTATCCGCATTAGGGATAATCGCAGGGGTCAGCTCGACCGAAGTGCAATGGAAGAGCCTCACCCCGGGGGAACCGCCTTGATGATCACGGTAGCCCCTACGCCAGGTAAGTATGCTTTCACTTCAACCAAGTGCGAAACCCCATCACAGAACGCACCGCTTGCTGTACGAGAGTCTTGTTTAAACTGACCATGGAACTAATCGATCGTGGCGCCGCTCGGTGACTATTCAGTTACACTATTATATTTCTATTAAAAGATGTTTCGCCTAAAAAATTTTTTTTGGACTATGTAAATCCAATATTTATCTACCATCGTTAGTTGTGGTGGAAAGTAACAAGTAAAAAATATGAAGATGGATAACTTTTTATAGAAATCTGTCAGATTTTTAAATAGTGTAACAGAATAGTCACCGAGCGGCGCCACAATCGATTAGTTCCATGGTAAGTTTGAACAAGACTCTCGTACGGCGAGCGGTGCGTTCTGTGATGGGGTTTCGCACTTGGTTGAAGTGAAAGCATACTTACCTGGCGTAGGGGCTACCGTGATCATCAAGGCGGTTCCCCCGGGGTGAGGGGCTGTGTGAACTTAGCACAGCAAAGTTGGAAAATTAAAAAAAAAATAAGTGTACTAGTAGCACGCCAAATTGTTCTAGCGTACTTACTAAGTTTAAAAAAATGTACCGCAAATTTAAGCCATAAAAAATCCAAAATAAAAAATGCTGTGCTAAGTTCACACTTTCAATTTTTCAAAATTTCGTACAAGCCAAGCACTAACTTCAATTAAAAAAATGTATTAAGAAAAAATGTAGTACATTTGCGCGTGCCAACGGTACAACAACAAAAAAATAAAAAAAAAAAATCAAAATTCACAATTTTCGAAAAAAGTTAATTTATTTTAAGAGTTTCGTTAGCATGCGGCCTAGATAAGAAACTGTTGTTTATAAAGTTACATTGCAAAATTATTTCTTACAGTAGAAGGGCCATTTCATAAAATATTAAAATTCAAACATTTTGAGAAAAGTCTAAATTTGCTTGTTGTACTGTTGGCAAAGCTATAAGTAATAAATGGGTTTACAAGATAAAACGAAATAATAACAATGAAATAGAGCGATATAAAGCAAGGCTTGTTATAAAAGGATGCGCACAACGATATGGAATAGACTTTACAGAAACATTTAGTCCAACATTGAAATTTGATTCTATAAGAACAATATTGTCGATTGCAGCAACTAAAGAAATGAAATTATTTCAGTTCGATATAACAACAGCGTTTCTGTATGCAGATCTTGATGAAGATATTTACATGTGGCAACCTGAAGGATACGAGGATGGTTCAAAGAAAGTCTGTAAATTAAACAAAAGCCTGTATGGCTTGAAGCAGGCTCCTCGGCAGTGGAACATAAAATTCAAACAATTTGTTGAAAAATTTGAATTACGCGCTACTGATGCTGATACATGCGTGTTTGTAAATGAGGATCTGAGTTTGATAATTGCAATGTACGTAGACGACGGCTTAGTTGCTTCGACAAATCATGAAAATGCCAATTCTATAGGTACTGAAGTGTTTGAGAACTGAATTTGATATTAAATTTGGAATGCTAAATCAATATTTGGGTATGGAAGTAACAAGATATTCTGACGGATCAATTTTTATAAACCAATCAAGGTATGCGAAAACCATTTTGAAAAGATTTAACATGGAAGAATCAAATCCGGTGACAACACCGTACGATAAAAATCTAGAATCGAGTCTTCAAAGCTCACCTACGACATCAAGAGACATGGTAAATGTGCCATACAGAGAAGCAGTGGGCAGTTTAATGTTTTTAGCTGTTTTAACTCGACCAGATATTTCATATGCAGTCAGCAAGGCAAGTCAGTACTTAGAAAAACCGAACATAAATAACTGGAAGGCCGTTAAAAGAATTTTGAGATATGTACAAGGAACGAGTGAATTTGGAATTTTCTATAGCGCAAATAAAAATAACAAATTAACTGGATATTCAGATGCAGATTTCGCAGGAGATCAAGAAAGTAGAAAATCGATGACTGGATATGTTTTCTTGAACTCAGGTGGAGCGATTTTATGGAGTGCTCATAAACAACGTACCGTTGCACTTTCAACAACTGAATCCGAATACATAGCTGCAAGTGAAGCTACGAAAGAAGCTACATGGCTGAAATTGTTATTTGAAAACTTAACAGGCGAGAGACACCCTCTAAAAATCAAGGTAGATAATCAAAGCGCAATTCGTTTAGCAAAAAACCCGGAATATCACAAGCGCACTAAACATATTGATGTGAAGTATCACTTTATTAGACAAAAATTAGAAGACAAAACAATTGAAATTGAACATATAAGTGGTATTGAACAACCTGCGGATATATTTACGAAACCCCTAGCACGAGACAGACATCACAATCTTTTAAAGAAAATTGGAGTTTAAATAAACTTGAAAATAAAAATTCAGTGGGAGTGTTGAAATAATTATTTGATTTTAAATAATAATTAGTAATTTGTATTTTTGTAAGTTATAATATTTGAACAGTATTTCTTTGTATTAAATTTAGTTGTGCAACATTTGAAATTAAATAATACCTGAATATTATAAAAGTCGCTGTAGAAATTTTTTGGCTCATTGTTTTATGTATAGTTTTTAATTATCGTTTCAATAAACCATTTAAATATTTAAGAAACTTACTTTTTTCATCAAATTACACGGATGAAATAACACAATGCAGGTCCTTGATGACAATCACGGAGGGAAAGTGAGCCAAGGATCCTTTTTCTTTTGATGTAATTTCAAGGAGGAGTAAAATATCCAAACAACGCAAAATCCAATTGCTTACAACCAACAATTGAATAATCTAAGCAATAATTCAACGCTGTACAATCAAAAAACTCAAAATCCAATACGCCAAAATATTATCAGAGCTCTATCTCAGCAATCAAAAAGACGATCCGCTTCTCATGAAGGCGAAATTGCCAGTCTCTCGTCTGTTCAAGCTACGGAACGCAAAACACCGTACTGAACTCCCATCTCACTCACACTCCCGCACAAGCTATGCTCATTCGTTCTCGCTTTGTTGCTGCTCGACGAACGAGTGCCTTTCTAAACAAGATTCGATTTCATACAATGTCAAAAATTGTAATTTTGATATGTTTATGCATAGCCTCGAATTTTTTAATTTTATTTTGGGCTCAAGAATTCAAATTGTTACAGCACATAGCGAATAGTATACACTATACATATTGTGGAAGAGGCAAACGGTTAGAAAAAAATGATAAATCAGAAGTTGGATGTCAATTAAACTTTAATATAGCAAGTAGACATCCTCGCAGAGAAATCTTCACTCATTTAAATTAAACAGCTCACCAAACGAGTATACAAACAATGTTTAGTTCGAAAACCAAACTGTGAGAATCTTGTTCATATCGTCGATTGAGTGTATTTTTTTTTAAAAGAGGACTGATTTACATTTCTGTATGTAATCTAAGATATATTCTACAGAAAAAGTGCCGTAATTTTCGAATTTATAATGATATTTTAGTTCGTACAATTGTGTTTTGTGGTAGTGAATACAAGACTAGAAACCTGCCCGTACTTAAGTTAGAGGAAATTTATACTCGTAAGTTTTTGTAAAAATTGTGTTAATCTTAATTTGCAGAAGAGTTTGATAATTATATGCAACAAGATGCACACGAATTTTTAAACTTTCTAATTAATCACATTAATGAAATTATCTTAGGTAAGTTTTTATCGATTTGCACATTATATTAACCATACAAAACATAATAGATATAATTTCGTTAATAGCGGAAAGACAGCAAAACTCAACTAAAACGAAAATAGGAAGTACGCCTGAAAATTCTGGTTCAGAAAAGCCGAGAAATTTGGAAGCGGCTCATTTAACCGAAACAAAAAATATCAATCAGTAGCTTGCGAGTTTGACTACTGTAATTATAGCTTTGCTGGAAAACCGTGATTACGTGCCATATCGCAATTCGAAAATAACACATTTGTTGAAGCCAAGTTTGGGGGGCAACTCAAAAACTTTAATGTTGGTAAATATTTCTCCATTTGAAGAGTGTTATTACGAAAGCTTGAACTCACTGCGATTTGCAACTCAAGTTAACCGCGGCGAAGAAAAATTACGTCAAAAAATAATTTTTAAAAATTTTTTAATTGCATTAAGTACTTAATTTGTTTTATGTTTTTAATTTAAATAAATATTTCTTTTCATTTATACTTACCACGTTTTCAATAATTATAATAATTTTATTTTTTGTTTATTATACAGAGTGTTCCTAAATATCGTGTACATAATTCTTTGGCTTATTTCATGACTAAAACTTCGCATAAACATATATGTTATAGTATTTACTAGGGTATGGCCGAAATTGACAGAAAATGGTTAAGGTGTTGATAACCGGGCCACTAGTTAGCTTCACCTAAGTAAACTATATCGGCGATAATTGAATTAACTCGGAGCACGGCTAGCTTCAATTCGGATGCGGGGTCATGGATAAAACTAAGAAGAACATGAAAAAATACAAAATCAACATCCGTAAAAGGATGCTAAAAAACCCAACCACCTACCACAAGACACAAAGGACAACACAAAATTTTAACAACCAATAGTAAGTCAAGTCCACTCACGTTGGCAAATAATTTCACGGATTCACCGACTAGATTACCAGGCGCCAGGACTCGAATCGTGAAAAGCCACGCCTAGATAGTCCAGACTAGGAGGCTTTGAATGGTCCTTGACTACCGAAAATATAGCGAGATCTTAAATTATTCGTAATCCCCAAACAAAATAATTGACACTAAAACCAGACAAAATATTCTCGAACCTAAACCTGAAAAAATTCGAAAATTTAATTAGATAAAATATTTCCGAGAGATCAAACAATCACACACAAATGTAACTAACGGAAATATTCACCGAACACAAAAACGAATAATTATTCGAAAACTAAAACGCAATAAAATTTTTAGGCGTGCAAAAGCGCAATAAACTGTGGTACTATTCTCTACTACTGTAATAGAACACCCGGTATAATTGTCCGCTGACGTCACGGGAATATGTAGCCGAAACAAAAAAATCAAATACGAAACTTAAGTTGACAGCGATTTGCCATACGATAAAGAATTCACGACATAAGGTTTTGTATTCCCATCAAAATTCGATACGGGAGGCGAGAACAATATCGGACGCTCCGACATAACCCAAAACTCAGACAATAACTGTCATTCCGGAATTGAACTTTGCTTCGTTAGCTAACTTTCATTAGATAGGGAGCATTAGCTCAATTTGTGAACTTCAGTTCAGTTGTTAACTTCAAGGTATCCCTCGGGAACATTTATGAGTTAGCAGTAATAAAAAACTTCAATGAAATTGACTGGTATTATAATCCGATACTAAATTGTAAATCGCAAAGTTGAAAAAAAATCATTCGGTATGGAAATGCTTGTTCCAGAATTTCAAAGCTTTAGTTCCACAGGAACAGACTGTAAAAACTCTCCAAAAAGATAATCCCGTCAAAACTAACGTAAAAATCCCATCCAAGACGGCTAAGCACGAAACAAATAAGTTTGTCGGGAGAAATTCGCTTAAATCCCGAAATTCCAGATTTTTTCCAACCAGAAACAACAGAGAAACTCCTAAAAAAGGTGTATTGTACAATAAAGCACGGATATTTAAATTCCTAAGCGTCAAACATTCCTATTCCAGGTCTATTTTGGGATTTCACGGAAAGCTATATCCTCACCAACAATCAGCAACAATCAAGAAGTACGAAAGCCAAAGTTTCCAGGAAAACAGGAGAGTTTTTAAACTCGGGATCGGTTTAGGATTAAAGATGAAAGGATGACAAATCGAATAACGCCAAAAGGAACATTTCAGCTCTTATCAATGCTCCAGAAATACAAGCCAAAGTCCCGAAAAATAAATAATCTCTTTCGCAGTTCAAATAAATCGTCTCTAAATTAATTGTTATCAACAATTCCTATCCCCCGATGCGTCGTGTTCATTAGCTCGCTCACGACTGCCTGTTGCGAAAAAAATCTAAAAAAATACAACATACAACTGTCTCCATCCTATTTTATCACATATACATACGTTGTATATCTCGTCTCTCTCCCACTCATTACCGCTATCACAGAACGACTTGTTGTAATTCGTATCTCGGTTTGTTTTCAGCTGACAGACTATTGCAATATTAAACAAGATCGCCAATATTACAATGTTAATTTCTTAACTTTGATATTTCTATACAGCGGCTGGAATATTATTTTATTTTCAAGCCAAATGATACGCTAAAATTAAGGGAGTGAAGGCTATGGTTCCAGGGAGTCCTAGGGTCCTTCTGGGGGCCTAATTCGACCATATTACAATGTTTATATGAAGTTCTAGTCACGAAATAAGCCAAAGAATTAAAATTATCGATTAATTTTTCAGACAATATATTAACAAAAAAATATATAATTAATATATTATTATTATATAATTAATATACATATTATATTAATATAACCTCAAAAAATAATAAATCAGTAGAAATACAAGATCGTAACATGACCTTACAGGGTCACAGAAATGACAGTTTAAGTCTAGAAAGCACTGAACTGAAAATAATAAATATAATGGATATTAATGTAAAAATGGATCTATTATTTCAAAATCAAAAGGAAACTCAAGAACTTATAAAAACTTGACAAGTAAAATAGAATTTCTAATTGAAGAAAATATCAGAAAAGATGGAATAATACATGATCTAAGAATGCAAAATATTAATAATCCAAAAACAAAGAACATGTCTGACAAAAAAGAAGATGATCAGAATGAAAGAAAAAAAGAAAAACTAAATAATGACAACGACAGAAATAATACGAAAAAAACAAAAAAAGGGCAAGAAAGTACTGAAAGAAGTAGTTCGACAAACACAGCAATACAAGTAACAGAACATCCTAATGAAGATAACACATCTAAAAAAGAAACAACAGATTCAAATTTTAATATGTCAAATAAGGACACTGATGAACAAAATATAGTTAATGAAACAAATGAAGACGAAGAAGGTTTTAAAGTTGTAAAATACAAAAAACGGAGGAACATAAAAGACATAATTGGAAAAAATAATGAGGACACTGCTTTCACGGCTGCTGACAAACATATCTGGTTATTTTTGGGAAGAGTGAGATCTGGAACAACATCAAACAAAATCGAAGAATATCTTATAAATAAATGTCCAAATTATGATTTCACTGTTGAAGAAATAAAAACTAAATTTACTATAACTGCTTGCTTTAAAGTTAAAGCAGACATTAAATTGAAGGATACTCTTTATGATGAAAATTTCTGGCCAAGTGGTATAATAGTAAGAAGATACAAGTTTTTTCGAGAATCAGGCAATTTCACTTCCTAGTATGAGCAGCATAAGTGCTATAAAGGAAAACAAAACGACACAAAAAAATCACATAACAATAATGAATTTAAACATACAGTGTCTAAGAAACAAACTAGATGAAATTGAATTATTTCTCCAAAACAACATATTTCATCCAGTCGTGCTATGTCTTACTGAGCACTGGCTACAAAAAGAGGACTTGATAACGACGAAAATAAACGGATTTTATATTGGAAATATTCAATACCGATTAACATCCATCCACGGTGGTACCATTATACTTATAGATAACAATATCAACTCAACAAAATATACAGATATAGATTGTTACAACAACGAAAAAAACTTCGAAATAACCGGTGTTGAATTAACAGATCAAAAATGCATAATTGTCACAATTTATAGACCACCAAGCGGAAGCCAAGACATTTTTTTAACAAATTTTAACAACGTTGTTGAAATATTATATAAAACAGGAAAAAATTTTGTGATAGCAGGTGATTTTAACATAAATTTTCTTAATAAAACGGATGTGATACTTAATATATTAACCGAAATTTGCAATTCTTTTAACCTACATATTCTATTTAAAGATGCCTCACGTGAAACAGAAAATACATCAACATGTATAGATAACTGCCTCACAAATATAAAAAAAACAAAGTGCGAAACCACAACGAAAGATGTTTATATGTCGGATCACTACGCGCAATTCGTTTCCATTGAGGTGCAATCGACAAAAAATGTGACTAAAAACTACACACGCAAACGGGTCATAAATGAAGAAAACACCGAACTTTTCAAATACCTGTTACAAAGAATAAATTGGGATCACTGTTTAACTTATTCGAGCTGTGAAGATGCTTTTAATGCTTTACAGGATATGCTACTATATTGCTATGAAAAAGCTTTTCCATAAACCAACATAATAATAGAAAATCCGCGGAAAACCAGACCCACCCCATGGATAACAAAGGAACTCTTATGCATAAAAGAAACTCTGTCTCTACTACATGAATCATATAAAATTTCAAGAAGTCCTCAAATGAAAAATTTGCTTCGTGAACATCAAATAAAATACAAAACAGCCATAAAAACAGCAAAACAAAACTATTATGATAAATATATAACGGAAACAAGCAACAAGTCTAGAGCAATATGGAATATTGTAAACATGGAAAAAAATACTGGAAAATCAGACAGAAACACGCCACTCACTGCAGACACTTTAAATAATTATTTCACCAATCTGGGAAAGACAATAAATGATCACCTTCCTCAAACAAACATAGATCCCTATAGTCTGCTAAAAAATCGCAAAATTACAATGTCAAATAGCTTTTTTCTCATGCCGGTGGACAGTGTTGAAATTTTCGATATCATAAAACATCTAAAAAACACCACTACTACGCCGACGCACGTGTTTGCCAAAACGATTTTATTTGTGAGAAAAATGTACGCTAAGTTATATAGAGGTTTACTGCTCATCCTTTGTAGTAGCATAATAATAATATTAAACAGCGAAATTTTCAAATCGGTTCAGTAGCAGCCATACAACAATATGATGCACAGTTTGTGTCAGAATTTGTCCGATTTGAGCGGTTTCAATTATTGAAAAAAGCGTTGGAAATATTTCCGTGCCACCTATCAGTTTGGACACTGAATGTGATATTTATTTTAGGCCATTTTCTGCTTTCACATGCGGGCAAAATCCTTTTCGTGTGGTTGCTAACGGTTGCTTCGTTCAGTGCCAGTCTCAAATCCAGTCAACTAGCGGCGCGCTTGGAATCTTTGTGGGCCGAAACCGAGCTTCTTTTTTTTCACCTTCGGCCGAAGGTAAAGGGACTAAAAAAAATGGAAAATCACATCAGATAAAAAAATGTTATTAGCTAACTTTTAGCCCAACAATTTCTGGACAACCAAAAGACACTTCAATTATTTTACATACCTGTGGACATAGACAAACTAGCTGTACATGTGAAACAATTGACAGAACTGACAAAATAAAATATTTAGGACTTACAATGGACAACAATTTAAAATGGACCCAACACATACTTGACCTAACCAAGCGACTACGTAAACTTACCTACATTTTTGTAGTTTTAAGAGATTTCCTGACAGTACCACAACTAAAAACTGTATACTTCGCACTTTGCCAGTCGTTACTTAGCTATGGTATCGCTGCTTGGGGTGGTGCTTACAAAACCACATTAACCCCCTTGATTAATGTACAAAAGCTGCTCCTCCGAATACTTATGCGTAAACATCCATTATTTTCGTCCAAAGAATTGTTCCAGCAACTCAATGTATTAAACATACAACAAATATACACGGGAACAATTCTATCCATATTTCATCAGCACACTACCCTAAATCCAACACCACATCCTTACTCAACCAGAATTCAAGCCAATAACCCCAACATTGTCCCTAAAATGTCAAAAGCTTTTGGACAAAGACATATGGTGTTCCTAGCCCCCAGGTTGTATAACGAATTGCCTGCAGATATAAAGACAATTAACAACACTAAAAAATTTAAAAAAATTTAAAAAAAAGGTCTCTGAGTGGCTTAGAGCAATAGGTGATGATAAATTGAATGCTATTTGTAATATCCTCATATAATTTCATAATTTCATATAATCTCATATAATTTGTATATTTTATTATTTTTAATCTTTATTTTTTATATTTCTTTGTTTTATACTTTTATTTATTTATTTTTTTTTTTTTGTATAATTTCTACATGTCCTAAAACCATAGATACTCCTGCCCTAGCACTGGCTTCAGCCAAGTTGGGCAGGCTTATTCCAACTCTAAAATTGTAATATAAATGTACGTAACACACATTTTTGGAATTAAATAAATAAATAAAAATAAAAATAAAAAAATAAGTGCGAACTCGGAGTTATTCCTTATTTATCCTCTCGCGCTTCGCCTCCTCTCACCGTCCACTCGAAGTCAATTACAATTCTCTGAGTCACGTGAAGGCAACATGTATTATATCGTTCGGTCTGTTTTTGACGGTCGGACTCTGCATTTGTTGTGGAATTAATTGCAATTGACGCCCGTGTTGATTAATTAATACAATAATTATTTAGATACGGGTCGCATAGGACAGGAGTTGAGCTACACCATGTCGTATTTAGGAGAAACAGATTCTTAGAAACAACCAAACGATTATCCAAGTGGCGGCAGAAGAAGGCGCGAACGTCCTACACCGGGACGCCCTACTGGCCCACCTGCAAATTGTACACAAGCCCTCCGGCGTCACCGTTCAACTGTTTGACGTGTGCGTCTTATATTTTTTTTACCGAATTTCATTTGAAAATCAATGCTATTTTTATTGTGTAATTTTATGCAAGCAAATAAATATTATATAAATTATAAATATTATATTTCAGAGTTTGGAGATTGAAAGATCTTTGCCATTCGGCAAGTATGCCTACCACCGATTTGCATTATATAGACCAAATATTTGTAAACACATCTCCTTGTAATATTATAACGCCGTTAGATTGTTTCTGGGAAGGCTCAAAACTTCTCGGTCCTGACTATCCGGTTAGCATTCCGTAAGTATTGAGATTTAATTTTGTCGGCAACCCGTAAGCATTTTTAATTTGGAACATTTTAATTTTGACGTGCACTTTTCAATTTCAGCAGTTTAAGAAATCGTGTAAAATGGACGAATCTAAATCCTAAAGATTTATTAGATAAAATGAAAAGTTACCAATTTGACTTTGAGTTTCGCATATTGGAAGAGTACCTGAATAAAGCGGGAATCAGCACTGCGTACCAAGAAAAGCCTTGCTTAGATCCAACCGACCCTGAATGCCCTGAAACTGCACCCAACAAACGTTCAAAAGAGGTAATAAAACGTCATAGAATCGCGCCGGTGTCTTCGACATTCAAGAAGCATAATGCGCTGTATATTTTATCGAGTGTTTTCTAACAATATTATTTTTAGGTTCCGAATATCGGCGCATCGATGAGCGGCGGGTGTTACGGATACGCAAACAATTATATTCATTGGCCGGAACAGCTAAAAGTCGGCGGGGTTGTTAGAAATAAAACGCAGCACGCTAAGAGAGCTCGGGCATTGCAAACCGTCATACAGGTAAATTACTGTTGGTTTTAGTGTTATACAAAAACTGTATTCACTCTATTTGTTGTTATAAGATTGTCAAACAAAAAATAAACTATGTACCGATAAATGGCTCCGCTGTGGCTATGTTATGTTATGGTAACAAATCATATTGTGTTATGCTTACGAGTCATTTGAAGAATATATTTCTTTGTACAATCTAATTATATAAACCACACCAATGACGCCCCCCAACAATTAGTTCAGATAAAGCTCTCGGTCTGAAAAGATCTGCAGTAATTTTGAATATTATTAAAGAGAGTATAATACAAACATACACTGTTTCTTTTATTTAAAACCATATACCATCCATTAGGTTATGGGCCCAGTCACCGTGTGTGATTGTGTGATTGAAATTAAGTGTGTGCAGTATCAATTCGAGAGTGTCAAATAAAAGTGTTAATAGCGTAAATAAAGTATAACAAAATAACGATGGCGAGCGGCACATCTCAAATGCTTTAAAGCGAAATTTAAAACTTTTCAATGGTGAAAACTATTTAATGTGGAAATTTAGACTATAAGAAATTATTGAACAAGAAGGTGCTAGTAAAGTACTAAGTGAAGATCCACCAATACCAATTACTGAGGAATGGATCAAATGGGAAAGATTTGCCAGAGGTACATTAATAGAGTACCTAGATGACACAGTAGTATAGCAAGTGCCACCAGGTCGTGCAACAGCTCGACAAATTTTTGAAAAATTTGATGGCATTTATGCCGGCAAAAAAGGTGTCTACACAGCTATGTCTCCAAGATCGGTTGTTTAATTACAAACTAAAGCCAGGTACATCGATGAAAAAGCACATGGTAGAAATTGACAAAATGGTGCGTGATATGGTTGCTTGCGGCGGGGAAGTGAGTGAAACAACAAAAGTGTGGTACACACTAAACTCATTGCCACCGAGTTATGCACCAATAAAAGCTGCAATTAAAACTATGACGGACGAAAGAATTACGCTAGCATTTGTAAAAGGAATGCTTTTGGAACATGAAGAGTATCTCGTGCGTGAAAATGCTGATACAAGCATGAAAGCTCTTCATTTCCGTGCCACAAGTACACATGATAATTACAAGAAAAAGGAGAAGTTTACAAATAAAACTAAGCCTGAGTTTAAAAATCGGCAAGTGAAAAAGTGTTTCCACTGTGGGCGGAAAAATCACTTCAAACGTGATTGCTATTTTTATAAACAAAGTTTGAAGGGGCAAGAAAAACGCAACAAAAGAAACAATCATGAAGCAAGTGCGTCAACAGCTGTGATTGATAAGGCGTTTGCTTTTATGATGTGTAATGAAAATAATGCATCATGGCGTTTTGTGCTGGACTCTGGTGCAACAGAGCACATCATCAATGACTAAACCCTGTTTACTGAATGCGAACAGCTGGTTAATCCAATTCGCATAACTGTGGCAAAAATAGGGACGATCATTGAGGCAACACATATGGGCAAGATAGAAGTTACAACTTCACTTGGCTACAGTGGCGAGCTGAAAAATGTCCTCTACAGCGAAAATGTGCCAACTAACCTGATATCAGTTAGGCGCATCCAGGAAGCTGGAATGTCGGTGTTATTCACGGATACTGGCCATGTCGAAGTCAGAAAAGGGGACACAGCAATTATTAAAGGTAAACGCATAAACAATTTGTATATTATAGAATTAATAGTACAAAATGCGTATACTAAAGCACGGGCTGCGGGTCTCGTTGCTGAGGCGAATATTATTGATAAAAATAAAATGTGGCATGAGCGATTAGGTCACATAAGTAAAGAAAAATTTACGAAAATTAAAGTAAATAAATTATTTTTTGTTTAAAGAATATAAACCCTTTCAATTCGTTATGTGAAGCTTGTATAAGTGGAAAACAAGTACGCTTTCCTTTCGTCAAGTCAAAAGATAAAGAATATATACGAAGGCCACTATTTGTTGTGCACTCTGACGTGTGTGGGCCAATAACACCATCTACTATAGATGAAAAGAATTATTTTATAAACTTTATCGATGACTATACTCATTATACTGTAACTTATTTAATGACAAATAAGTCGGAGGTATTCACTTGTTTTAAAGATTATGTTGCAAAAGGTGAAGCACATTTTAATACAAAATTGGTTAATTTGTATACTGATAACGGAAGTGAATACTTGTCTGGCGAAATGAAAGATTACTGTAAACAAAAGGGTATAACGTATCATCTCACAGTGCCATACACGCCAAAACAAAACGGATTAGCAGAACGTATGAATCGAACATTAACAGAGAAGGCACGTGCAATGGTGCACAGTGCGGGTTTAAATAAACGCTTCTGGGGCGAGGCAATCTTAACTGCTACCTATTTGGTAAACAGATCGCCAACAAAAGCGATAAAGTTCGATAAAACACCATATGAGATGTGGCATAATAAAAAGCCAAAATTAGGTGATTTAAAAATATTTGGGTGTACGGCATATGTGCATGATAAAACAAGAAAAAGAAAATTCGATAGTAAATCGTATAAAGGAATTCTTGTGGGTTATGTGTCAAATGGATACAAAATTTTTAATCCGGAATCAGAAAAATTCATAGTTGCACGTGATGTAATTTTTGATGAAATTACATATAAAACATCAAGACAAGAACTTGATGATATTGTTAAAATTGGTAATGAAGTAAATACAGATAAAACTGTACCAAAAGGTACAGGAAATAGTTCAGCAGGGGGTGCTGCTGGTAGTAAATCTGTAGATAATATCACACCTGGTCAAACGAACGGTAAAAGGTGCAAACAAACCCTTAGTGAAAAAGGTGTCCCTGAAAATTGCACTCAAGGTCAAACATCCTCAATAAAGGATGTCCCTGAACCAACCAGTATGAGCTCAGACAGTGAAAGTGAAAGTTCGTATAATGTACCTACAGGATGTGAGGAGAAGTAAAAGATTGAAAAATAAACCAATAATATCATATAACTATGATAATTTCATTAACAATTATTTGATAGGAGATCAAATGTTTGAAAATAAAATTCCCAAGTGTTATCAAGACGTAGTAAAAAATGCGTTCAGAACAAAATGGGAAAAAGCAATAAATGATGAATTAGAATCATTAAATCGCAATAATACGTGGACATTGGTTCCAAAACCGAGTAATACAAATATTGTCGATTGTAAATGGGTATTTTCAATAAAGGGAGACAGTAGTGAAAACTCGGAAAGATATAAAGCTCGCTTAGTAGCGCGCGGTTTTAGTCAAAGAAAAGCTTTAAACTATGACGAAACATTCGCGCCAGTTGCGCGTATGGGTACATTTAGGTGTATGCTTGCTTTTGCAAATCAGTTTGAGCTGTTAATTCATCAAATGGATGTAAAAACAGCATTCCTTAATGGGACTTTAAAGGAAAATATTTATATGAGGGTGCCTGACGATGTTGCAGTTCAAACAAATAATATTGTATGTAAATTAAATAAATCTCTATATGGTTTAAAACAGTCAGCTCGATGCTGGTATGAGTGTTTTAATAACAAAATGAATGAACGAGGCTTTGTTAATTCGTCAGCCGATAATTGTTTATATTTCTTGGACAAAGGTCATGTTCACAAAAACATTTATGTAATATTGTATGTGGATGACTTAGTCATTGCTACAAAAGACATAAATACAATGAAAAATTTTAAGAAGTTTTTAATGAAACAATTTGAAATGGTTGATTTAAAAGAAATTAACAATTTTCTTGGAATTAACATAAAAAGGTCAAGTTGCGAAATTTTACTTGATCAAACTGCATACCTAAAATCAGTATTAGAGAAATTTAATATGAATGAATGCAACCCGGTCAGTACACCATTACCTGTGAAACTGAATTATTCAGAATTAAATTCAGATGATAATTATGATGCACCTTGTAGAAATCTAATTGGTTGTTTAATGTACGCAATGTTGTGTACGAGACCAGATTTATGTACTGCAATAAATCTACTAAGTAGATATCAAAATAAATCCAGTAAAGAACTATGGCAATGCTTAAAAAGAGTATTAAGATATGTTAAAGGAACGATTAATATAAAATTGGTATATAAACGTAATAATAATTACGAAAGAAAATTGACAGGGTATGTTGATGCGGACTGGGCAAGTAATGAATTAGATCGTCGAAGTACAACAGGTTGTTTATTTAAACTATTTGAAAATTGTATAGTGACATGGATCACACGACGACAAAATTCAGTTGCCGCGTCCTCAACAGAGACTGAATACATGGGGCTGTATTTGAGGCAGTAAAAGAGGCCTTATAGATTAAATCTTTGTTAGTCAGTATTAATGTCAATATGTTAGAACCAATACCATTGTATGAAGACAACAAAAGTTGTATAGCAATGGCAAATAATCCAGTTAACGTTCCAAACATATCGACATTAAATACCATTTTATACGTGAGCAAGTAGAGAACAAAACTGTCCGTTTGAAATATTTGCCTACAGGTCATCAGGAGGCTGGCCTACTGACGAAACCACTACCAGTCCATCAGTTCAGGGAGCTGAGAGAGAAGATGGGACTGCAAGAAAAATAGAGGAACAAAATTTCATGGAAACTCTATAGTAATAAGTTGTTTAATAAAATGTTAATGTTTGAAATTAAAAATTATCAAGAATGATAAATAATGTTAATTTAAATGTTTTATGGTCTGGTTAAGTTTTTGAGGGGGTTTTTCTTAACTCTTGCAACAAATGTTGGACCATTAATTGTACCTTCCCCGTAAAATGAACAAATATAAGTTCATAACAAATTTTAACACCTCTGGTATATATTTTTAATCTGAGCATATCTCAAGGACAAGTACCGGCACATTTTAAAGAGACTATAATTTGTCCAATTTACAAAGCTGGAGACAAAACTGACGTATCAAATTATAGACCCATATCATTATTAAATACAGTTAGTAAATTACTTGAACAAGCCATAAAAAGAAGACTGACAAACTACTTAGACCAAAATAACATACTTTCAACTAATCAGTACGGTTTTAGACACGGACGGAGCACTGACGACGCCATTATACACTTGACTCGACAAATAGTTACTGACGTAGACCAACATAAAAAAAGTTTAGCAATATTCTTGGATCTGGTTAAGGCTTTTGACACAGTATCCCACAAAATCCTTCTTCGAAAACTATGCAACATTGGAATACGTGGAGTGGCGTTGGAGTGGTTTGAGAGTTATCTCCTTGGTAGAAAGCAAGTTTCAAAAGTGAACGGTGTAGTCAGCGAGGAACAAACGATTACTTTTGGTGTTCCGCAAGGTACAGTCTTAGGTCCAATATTATTTTTAATATACATGAATGACCTCTGCAAATTAGATATTGACGGATCAATTGTTTCTTTCGCTGACGATACTGTTCTGTACTTTTCTGCTGAAACCTGATGCGAAACCCATACTAAGGCATCGAATGGCATAACAAAAGTACATGACTGACTTACTAATAACTTACTTACCTTAAATACAGATAAGACTAAATATATGACTTTCAGCCCAACTACTCACGGACAACCAGACTATGTAAATTTGGCAATTCATCAGTGCGGACAAAACAGACAACGGAAATGTAATTGTAAAACCTTAAATAAAACAGAAAATATCAAATATTTAGGTGTGACAATTGACAATAGACTCAAATGGACCATTCACGTACAGAACTTGACAAATCGACTACGAAAACTTATATATATATATATATTTCTATCTTTACGTAATATCTTAAATAGACAACTTATGAAAAATGTATATTTTGCTTTATGTCAATCCATACTTAGCTATAGTATAGCTGCTTGGGGGGGTACCTACAAATCCATTCTCGCACCACTCAAAAACACGATAAAATTACTTGTTCGTATTATTTTGCATAAGGATCGATTATTCCCTTCCAAAGAATTGTTCAAAGAATTCACAGTTCTACAGATAGAACAAATTTACACTAGAACAATTCTTTCTTTTTACCATCGACACCCTAACCTTCAAAATCCTATCGAACATTCGTACCTTACAAGATCCCAAAGCCATTACTCTGTCCAAACCCCTAAAATGTCAAAAACTTTTGGCCAGAAACATATGGTGTTCCTTGCCCCAAAACTATTCAACTTACTGCCTGCAGAACTGAAGTCCATCAATAAACAAGAAACTCGCAAATTCAAATCAAAGCTAACAGACTGGTTAATTAAAGAAGAAAACTTAGACTGCATCCAAAAAATACTTTCGTAAGATTGCTCCATTCAATATTACACGTAACACATACCACTTTATCACCTTACCATTCATACATATATACACACATAAACAAAACAATACACATACAAATAAAAACACGATTCACAGACACTAACATACACTTTCAAATACTAACCCACGCTACGCCATACACTGTTTTACGATTATTTTATTTTTCAATTAATTGCTCCTACCCTAGCACTGACTTAAGTCAAGTTGGGTAGGAAAATTCCGTAATTTTAGACTTATAATTTGTTTTGTTTTGTAACATTTTTGTGGGAATAAAATTTATTATTATTATTATTATTATTATTATTATTATTATTATTATTATACATTTTTTGAGGGGGTGTGTTGGTTTTAGTGTTATACAAAAACTGTATTCACTCTATTTGTTGTTATAAGATTGTCAAACAAAAAATAAATTATGTACCGATAAAATAATGGCTCCGCTGTGGCTATGTTATGTTATGGTAACAAATCATATTGTGTTATGCTTACGAGTCATTTGAAGAATATATTTCTTTGTACAATCTAATTATATAAACCACACCAATGACGCCCCCCCAACAATTAGTTCAGATAAAGCTCTCGGTCTGCAGTAATTTTGAATATTATTAAAGAGAGTATAATACAAACATACACTGTTTCTTTTATTTAAAACCATATACCATCCATTAATTAGGCGCTTGCCGATGTTTTTTCAACAAGCCGATTAGCAAATTGAGTTGATAAAACGTTTTTCCGTACAGCTAATGGGCGACCGCGATATGTATGATTTTTGGCAAGATACGTATAAAGTCCATCATATCGGATGGAGTCAGGACAAAGCTAGACGTCTTGTTATCGATACGTGGCAGAAAAGATTTGCTCAAGAAGTGAAAAAATCAGGAGCGAGTTCTACTCAGTACAAAAGTTATCCGTTTTCGATGGCAACGTTAAACGAATCTCAAACAATACACCAACATAAATGTTGTCAAATTGGCAATCGTTATCGGCTTATTTAGAAGATTTTAATTTTTAAAAACGTTTTTGTCATATTTATTTTATTTTGACGTGATAACGTCTTATAAATTGATGAATCACCAATATTATAAATTGATAAAACACCGGCTGCATGTTCGAAAAAGTGTAACGTAACGTTCCTAACGTTCCGCCTGACCCTGAGCGTGCTTTTTGCTAATTTCTCGCTCAATTTAAATCAGATCGGTTTGAAACCAGTCTTAAACGAAAGAGGAGAACATTTTACATAGATTTCGTATAACAGAATTTGCCTAAACAGTTTTTTTTATACAAATTTATATAGAAAAATATTTTATACAAATTTATATAGAAAAATAGCTGTATAAATGCAATGTTGTGTAATGCATGGCGCGACGCGGTCGGTTGTCTTTGTTTGCCGTACATGGAAATTAGAAGCAAACGTATGTCTTGTCTTAACATGAAAACAGCTGCATTTCTAATGTTTAATTCAATTTTTTGACATTAGTATATTGTGAAATGCAAAGCCTGCTAAGTTAAGTATTGGAATAACTAATTATTATTAGAACATATAATACTTTGTAAGTTGCAAACGTCACTTTTGACATTTCTTATCATTCCGACACCAAGGATAAGCGGATTGAAACCAAATTTTGGGAGGTTTAGGTTATGTATTACGGAATACGTTATCACGTAAAACTATCGTCCGTAAACCGACTTTACAGACAACCATTTTTTTAAATTCATTTTCAATACGTAAGAACAACGCAGTGTTTTGTCATCGACTCGACACAAATTCGTACTTTGTTGAGCGGCACTGTTTTCTTGTAATCAAATTCGTCAGCGATACGGCAATAAGTTCGGAAACACAATAGTCTAGTAACTAGTTAATATATGACAGACAGTTCGTCTGAAACCACAATTTTGCTACGTCGAAATTTTGCTATCGACGTTGCGCGGTATCAAAGAATGATGTACAGCGGTTTTACAGTATCAGTGTATCACTGACGAATTGTATCGATAATTTTTATTTGCTTTACGTATTTTTTTAGTTTTGTTGTATATTCACTTTTTTATTTATATTTTTTTAGTTGGTGTATTGTATGTTTGAGGACAGTATATAGCTGTTTTTGGAGTTATAATGCTGATTTTGAATACAATTGCAGGCTTAGGCTTTTGTTCACTTCTAGGCATACCGTTAAATGTCTTAACCATACAGGTAAATTAATAGTATATTGTGCAACTGGTGTCAAAAGTGTAGTTTTTATTAATTATATCTAATCAAATTTTTAACATACTTCTATACACAGAAGTGTTGGAAAAAAAAATACTTATTTTACACTAGTACCTACTATATTTCAAAATATAACGATATAAATAATTAGTACCCTAATAAATGGTAGTGTTTTGGAATATAATGAACCTTTTTCAAAATATACTCAGTTTTAGTAAACGAATGTGGGTTTAGAAATGGAATGTTACTATCGAAAGTTTGTTTAGATATTATCAAAAAAACTGTGCTGTAAAGTACTTAACCGCACAATTTTGGTAATCAATTCTTGTTTTATCGACTGAAAATAATCGGTTAAAACTTATTTTTAAACGCACGTGCGGCAAGAAAATTATTCATTGCGTTAATTGGTAAAAATAGAAACGTAAGTTGTTTTTTTTTTTTTTTTTTCATTCTAGGTGGTTCCATATTTGTGTGTCGGTCTATCGCTACGAGATATTTGGACGTTGTTGCATCATTATAAATTGACCAAAGACACCAAACAAACAATTCGCCAATGCACTCCAAATATATAATTTGTACTTGTGATAGTTTTCAATACACTAGCCGCTCTTATCGTATTCCCGACAATACTGTCGATCGATCAAAGGAGAAAGCAAGCTTATAATAATATTGGTGAGTTGAATTTTTGTTTGTGCCGTACCTGCAGATTTATTTTTAGAACTTCGCGCGTACGAGCTTCAGGGCTATTCGAGCAATGCGTTTGTTTTTGACAAATATTTTACTAAGTGTTAAATCAGTCCACAATAACTCCTATAATTGACGTTCTGTTGTTTTTATAGTGAGGAATTACATGTCGAGGCAAGCGACACTAAATAAATGACTGGAAAAAGGCATTTTCCAAGTGCAAAAATATCAGAATGTTGTTGCGACGTGGAAGATAATAATACGGTGAGTAAACAATATAGCTGAGATTAAAGTGTAACGTCTTTTGCCGCATTTTTCATTTGCACAGTCGAGTATTAAGTCGGACAGTTACGGTGTTTTTTTATTTGTAAAAATGACATTTTAACGTACGCGTGTATTGTGTTTTAGGAGTCAAAAAATAGAATAAACATATTATTTGAAATATTGTTAAATTGACTCGTGAGATTGTGCTGCCCTGTATGTCTTGTTTTTGGTGTCTTTTTTGGCATATAAATACCATATGCGTATCATCTGAGATTCGGTTTAAAAAATTTTTCGAGCTCGGCAGTGTCTATATTGGCCTGGACAAAGTCGAGACATTGAAAACTTTATAAAAAACTGTACAGTTTGTGCTAAATATCAAAATAGAAATGCTTAAGAGCCATTGTTGTCTCACCCTATTTCTAAAAGAGCTTAGGAACGAATTTCTGCTGATATTTTTACATTCAATAATAAAGACTATTTCATAAAGGGGACTAACTTTACTATAGATATGTTTACATTGGCCAAAAACGCTTTGGGTGTAAATGACCCGACCAGAGAAATATTAAGAGCTACTACAGATACTTTGGAAATTTCAAAGCCGGCCAAAGAGCCAATCGAGGACATAACCTCCTCGTGTCGTCTCACTGAACCTCAAAAACGTCTTTCAGAAACACATCACACCCGAGGGCACACGACATCACGGCTGCGTTCCGAAACCGCACACTCCGTGTGATCTCGTGGTTTCGGTGGAACAATGTCGTGTGCCCTCTGGTGTGAGGTTCGGTGAGACGACACGAGGAGGTTATGCTTTTTGTGTTAAAATTATGATGGAAGTCGCCGAAGCGGCCGAAATAACGCGCCGAAAAAAGATTATTGCTGGTATTGCTGTAGCGGCTGGACAAAATCTACTCAGATCAAATACTGAGAAACTCTCAAATGAGAAACCTGCATTCGGAAATACATTTATATGGAATACCCAAAATCACACCGACTTGTTGCCGTACTATTTGCCGGGTGGTTCGGTGGCACACCAGTGTGTGCCGCTGCGTGTTTCCGAACGACTCGCATGAGGGCACACCAGGATTTCAGAACGGCTAGTGTGAGTCCGTGTTAGAGAATACAATCCCGGGATCCTGGCCGTTTTCTGGCCCCGAAAATCCCGGGATCGTACTTGGCTAATCTCGGGATTGGCACAAACAGATCTAGTTTGCATTCCGTAATCCGCGTTGCGCCTTGACAATTACCTTGCCTAGATTATATTAATAGGTATTATTTGTTACATAAAGACAAAAAACAATCCTTAAATACGCGGTACGATATGTAAGAATATGAAATCTCTAGATCCTGAAGTACAAGTACAAAATGAATCGGGGTTGGCAAATAGTATTAGACGTGAAATAAACCTGTTCGAAAATGGAGGTGCTCGTGGATATCATTTAGAAACAGCATATAAATATCTATTGTCTATTCCTCCAACCAGCGTAGAATCTGAGCGGGCGTTTTCAGCTGTTGGCAATAAACTACGAAGCAGGCTTGGAAGTCAAACATTGGATGCTTTGATATTTCTGCGATTGTATTTTCAAAATTCTAAATAGTTTTTTTGTGTTGTCTTTTTGATTTCTTGCAAAAGTAAAGTTTTTTTTTTTTGTTTTGCTGTTTTCTTTTCTTACTACAGTGCGACCTCGATAATCCGGACTAATTAAAACCGCGGTGATCCGGATTAGTAAATGATTCGGATTACTGAAGCAGAACATATTTAATTTTGAAAAAGAATCATAACACAAAACAGCTTATAATAACAATATGTAGTACATAAAATAATATATAAAATAGAAGCACATGTTATTTTGTAAGAAAGTTCGTCATTTTTGTCTGCTTAAACTTTTTCTGGCTCATTATAAAATATAAAAGCAATTTCTCTTAATATGAAGTACAAGAATATCACTTAGAGGGATACTATCATTTTCTTCTGCCCACCTTATGCACACAGTGAAACTTTTAACTGCCTCATACATGCCTCAAAACCATGCATACAAACGAGTTTCCATTTCTGGATACTCGGCTTTTCTGGCGCCAGGACCGGAATCACCATTGGAAACAAATCTAAATAAAGTTACACAATAGTGAGTGTCAAAAATGATCTTTATTAAAATAAACATACCTTTTCAGTTTCCCTTGCTTCTTTTTTTATGTCTGTACTCCGTATTCATTTACCAAAACTTTTCCACTTTCACCACGAACTAATCTTTCTAATATATCGGACTTCTGTTTTATTGTTAGTGTAATATGTTTTCTTTTAGAAGGCATTTTAATAAAATATGTCGGCACATATACGTATATAAAAACATTTACATGCAATGCAGCACATAAAGGAAAATAGCACTTCTTGTGACAATAAACAAACAACTACACCATTCGTATTAGGCAAAGCAAAGGCACATACTGTTTGTGTAACTGTAATTCCCAGATAATATACATATTAGATTGGAAGTTAGGGGAATCCCTCACTATCGGTTTAAGTTTTACCATTCATGTAGTTTAAATGAAATAGACGTCTAAAAATGCAGGTCCGGATTACCGAGTACTGCCAAATCCGGATTATAAAGTACACAATGCAATAGAAATGCTTGTCCGGATTATTGAATATGCCGGATTAATGGAGATCCGGATTATCGAGGTCGCACTGTATATTGTGATTTGTGTTGCGCAACGATATTAAAAACATTTATTAAGAAATTACCCAAGTTTTTTTTAATTTGAGCCCAATTAGAAACAATAGAGTCTAATCCCGGGATAGTCCCGGGATCCCGGGATTACGCATCAAAAATTCCGTAATCCCGGGATTGAAAAACATGCTCGGGATTGTATTCTCTAGATGAGAATGTCATCCAAAAAACACGTTCCAGAAACTAAACTTTCCATAATTTTTTGAAACACCGAGGGTGCAGAAGAAATTCCGAAGGGCATTCTTGTCACTTTAAACAACCCTTTGTGAGTGGAAATAGTGCATAATTTTTGTGAATCAGGGGTTAACATAACTTGCTGATAAGCATCTCTCAAGTCTAATTTAGAAAATTGTATTCCTCCTTGTAACTGTTCAAATAAATATTCAATGCGTGGTAACGGATGTTGAATTTTTACGAGAACCGGATTAATTGTAATTTTATAATCACCACAGAGTCGAACCGTACCATTCGATCTCAATACGGGGACAATTGGTGTACCCCACTCTGCCGTGTCAACTGGGATTAAGATACTGCTTTCAACTAATCTAGTTAATTCATTTTCGACTAACCCTTTTAGAGCAAATGGCAAAGGCCTAGGTTTAAAAAATTTAGGAATACAATTTTCTTTTACTTTAAGTTCCACTTGACCCTTATTATATTATGTACCTAATTTATCTTGAAACACAGTTGCGTATTTTTGTAATAAGTTAT
Organism: Xanthostigma xanthostigma; assembly: GCA_963575645.1. Taxonomy (NCBI): domain Eukaryota; kingdom Metazoa; phylum Arthropoda; class Insecta; order Raphidioptera; family Raphidiidae; genus Xanthostigma; species Xanthostigma xanthostigma. The sequence goes on from OY754473.1 coordinate 335,255, forward strand.
TAAGATCAAGTGAAACTGAAGTAGTGTGCTGAATATTCTGAAAATTAATATTTAATTTTTGTAATACATCGCGGCCTATTAATGGAGGTCCGCCATTTTCTATTACATAAATAGGCACTTTTTCAATGGTTAAGCCAACGTTTATAATATGAATTTTACCTTTAGGACAAATTTTGTTGTTTTAAAATTAAATCGATTTGCATTATAGGAATATTCGAGAATTTTTTTAAATATAATTTTTCGTTTATTACTGAGTGTGCTGATTCTGTATCAATTTCGAAATTAACAGGCGTATTGCCACAGATCAGAGTTAAACAATATGGTTTATTATCTTTAGATACCGAGGTAAAATTGAAAAACGATTCAGAATCAGGCTCATCACATTTAAAACAAAAAATTGTTCAAACTGAGCTTTAAAGATATGTATGTCATTAGAGTATGATCAAATTCGGCCAAGGTTCCGATTGTCGAAATTGATGCAGCAGGTTGTCATTTCATTTAAAAATTTTGTTAATTTTTTTGTTTTATGCAGTATGGCACAATTTATTCGTAATTACGTAATGTCGTTATTTTAAGTTTTAAATTAATTTAAATAGAATTTAAAAGGCCCCACTCACGATCAAACTTCATGCCACAGTTCAGTGTTAAATTTCAATTTATTGTATATTATTTTATTATGAAAATAATTTGCTTTAATTAGTATGAATTAGGTAAAGACTTTTGGAGACACAATAATTTTATCCTATCGACTGCGCCACTGTAACGTATCAATCTGGAATGATTTTATTACTGACTAAAACAGGCCATACACGTTGCAACGGCCGTACGGACCCAAAGATATTTATATTAAATATCTTTGTACGGACCGTCCGAAGGACTTGGTCGTTATACGACAGGTTCGACCGTGAATGTATTGGTCGTCAAGCGGACTGTACGACCAAGGTCATGTCGCAGGTCCGTTGAAATAGTCATCAAATGATCAAACCTTGCGACACGACCACGCCGATCCTAATGTGAGTGTTGATGTTTAAGACGGTCCGTGTGACCAAGCTTGAAGCTAATTATCACTCTTTAAATGAGCGTGGTATGTGTAGGTGTCAACATGGAGGAAAAAAATGAAAAGCTTGATACTGAGTTCCTGTCACTATACGAACGGCATTCTGCTCAAAGTTCAGCCTATAAAAATAAACAGCTCAGAAATTCGGCGTATGAACTCTAATAATGCTACAGCTATTGCAGCTTTTTCCTTTTACTCATAATAGGTATTCATTGTATCAAATCAAGAGTAGGTACTCCACTTCGCACTAAAGACATCCGACGACTGTAGTGCATTTTTGTAGGACCGTTTGTGCGACCGAGTCGCAACGTTAGTGTGCTAATCGAACTGTTCGATCGACAGTCTTTGCGACCGTTTCAACGTGTATGGCCCCTTTAACCAATAATGATTACAATTCATTTTGTACAATAGTTACATAAGTAAGTACAAGTAAGTATTATATAAGTGCACAGATATAAAAGACATTCCATATGAAAAATTCAATTTACTTCAAGCTTGGATATTTTGTTCAGTGAGATTTAAATATTTTTGTGACTTGGAATTTCGTCTTCTTGTTCTAAATATTTTCACAACTGATATCAGGTATTTATATATTTCTGTAGTTTTTAATAATCGCTGAAACAGATATATTTAATTTATATTTTGTTTTTTTTTTTTTCAGAAAACTACTAAAATGTCAGTGCCAAGCGGTACATTAACCAACACCAATCGATTACCAAAAATTCCTGCACAACTTTTAAGCAGAAGCTTGTCTGCAGTCGAACTTCGACTGTGGAAAAACTTTCGAGTAACAAAATGTGACGATTCCAACTTTCGTCTGTCGTGTGATGGAGGAATCGCCAAAATACCGATCAGAAATGCGATAATTGATGGAACGAGGACGAAGAAAAACTTCAAAATATTTGCTTTTCCAGAACGAGAAATAAATGATGCGCCACTCCAAACTGATGCCACGAAGCAGAAAAAAACGAAAATAAATACCCCTTATGCAGATTTGTTATTGCAAGAACGTAATATGCTAAAATCACGGGTTGTTGAATTGGAAGAATATAAAGATAGAGTATATACTCTCGAACGTGAAATTATTGAACGGTACAAAGCTGAAAACGCTGCTCTTAAGGATAAAATACAATTTCTCACCGATAAAAAACAAAATCTTGAAGAACTGATTGTTGAAAAAGATTCAATAATTAATTCAAATACAGAACTTATAAGCATAAATAAAATTGAATACGAGTCGTTAAGAAGATCGTTTGAAGAAATGCTCGGTGAAACACAGTCGTTAAGGCAACGTTTACTTGACGCAGATTATGAGCGTCAGATAATGCACAATACAATTCTCGATTTGAAGGGAAATATTAGAGTGGTTTGTCGGGTGCGACCACATACACAAACCGAGGACTCGAAATCTAAATGCGTTATTCAGTATCCGGACGAGACTAGTTTAGTGCTGAGTCTTGCTTCAATAGAAAAATCGAAAAATAAGCGTAACGCCCCACAGTCGTTTACCTTTGATAAAGTTTTCAAAGAAGACAGCTCTCAAGCAGATATATTCGAAGAGTTAGCACTGCTGGTCCAATCGGCACTCGACCGGTATAATATTTGTATTTTCGCTTACGGACAAACCGGTTCTGGAAAAACTTACACCATGGAAGGAGGCAATACGGATGATTCATTTGGAATGATTCCACGTACTATAGATTGCGTGTTTTCGTCAATCGACGCACGGAAAATACTTGGTTGGGAATTCAGTGTGACGGCGTCGTTTTTGCAAATATATAACGAGAATATTTACGATTTACTCGATAATTCCAAAAATCAGAAAGCACACGACATTCTAACGACCGATCCGACCGGCACGGGTGTTCGCGTGTCAAATTTATCGGTTATGGAAATAAAGACGAGCTCCGATTTCAAACGTCTAATGCGCCTAGCGCAAGAGAACAGAGCCGTTGCGGTTACAGAAATGAACGAAAGATCGTCACGATCGCATTCAGTAAGTCAAATCACGCTAACGGGTTTTAATAAAAATAACCAGAAACAATGTGTCAGCTCTATTAATTTAGTCGACTTGGCTGGTTCAGAAAAGGCCGAGAAATATTATATTTCAGAGTTTGGAGATTGAAAGATCTTTGCCATTCGGCAAGTATGCCCACCACCGATTTGCATTATATAGACCAAATATTTGAAAACACATCTCCTTGTAATATTATAACGCCGTTAGATTTGTTTCTGGGAAGGCTCAAAACTTCTCGGGCCTGACTATCCGGTTAGCATTCCGTAAGTATTGAGATTTAATTTTGTCGGCAACCCGCAATGCATTTTTAATTTGGAGCTGCGAACATTTTAATTTTGACGTGCACTTTTCAATTTCAGCAGTTTAAGAAATCGTGTAAAATGGACGAATCTAAATCCTAAAGATTTATTAGATAAAATGAAAAGTTACCAATTTGACTTTGAGTTTCGCATATTGGAAGAGTACCTGAATAAAGCCTTGCTTAGATCCAACCGACCCCGAATGCCCTGAAACTGCACCCAACAAACGTTCAAAAGAGGTAATAAAACGTCATAGAATCGCGCCGGTGTCTTCGACATTCAAGAAGCATAATGCGCTGTATATTTTATCGAGTGTTTTCAAACAATATTATTTTTAGGTTCCGGATATCGGCGCATCGATGAGCGGCGGGTGTTACGGATACGCAAACAATTATATTCATTGGTCGGAACAGCTAATAGTCGGCGGGGTTGTTAGAAATAAAACGCAGCACGCTAAGAGAGCTCGGGCATTGCAAACCGTCATACAGGTAAATTACGCGCTTGCCGATGTTTTTTCAACAAGCCGATTAGCAAATTGAGTTGTTAAAACGTTTTTCCGTACAGCTAATGGGCGACCGCGATATGTATGATTTTTGGCAAGATACGTAATATAAAGTCCATCATATCAGATGGAGTCAGGACAAAGCTAGACGTCTTGTTATCGATACGTGGCAGAAAAGATTTGCTCAAGAAGTGAAAAAATCAGAAGCGAGTTCTACTCAGTACAAAAGTTATCCGTTTTCGATGGCAACGTTAAACGAATCTCTTCAACAATACACCAACATAAATGTTGTCAAATTGGCAATCGTTATCGGCTTATTGGTAAGTCTATTTAGAAGATTTTAATTTTTAAAAACGTTTTTGTCATATTTATTTTATTTTTTAATTCATTTTCAATACGTAAGAACAACGCAGTGTTTTGTCATCGACACAAATTCGTACTTTGTTGAGCGGCACTGTTTTCTTGTAATCAAATTCGTCAGCGATACGGCAATAAGTTCGGAAACACAATAGTCTAGTAACTAGTTAATATATGACAGACAGTTCGTCTGAAACCACAATTTTGCTACGTCGAAATTTTGCTATCGACGTTGCGCGGTATCAAAGAATGATGTACAGCGGTTTTACAGTATCAGTGTATCACTGACGAATTGTATCGATAATTTTTATTTGCTTTACGTATTTTTTTAGTTTTGTTGTATATTCACTTTTTTATTTATATTTTTTTAGTTGGTGTATTGTATGTTTGAGGACAGTATATAGCTGTTTTTGGAGTTATAATGCTGATTTTGAATACAATTGCAGGCTTAGGCTTTTGTTCACTTCTAGGCATACCGTTAAATGTCTTAACCATACAGGTAAATTAATAGTATATTGTGCAACTGGTGTCAAAAGTGTAGTTTTTATTAATTATATCTAATCAAATTTTTAACATACTTCTATACTTACACAGAAGTGTTGGAAAAATAATACTTATTTTACACTAGTACCTACTATATTTCAAAATATAACGATATAAATAATAAGTACCCTAATAAATGGTAGAGTTTTGGAATATAATGAACCTTTTTCAAAATATACTCAGTTTTAGTAAACGAATGTGGGTTTAGAAATGGAATGTTACTATCGAAAGTTTGTTTAGATATTATCAAAAAAACTGTGCTGTAAAGTACTTAACCGCACAATTTTGGTAATCAATTCTTGTTTTATCGACTGAAAATAATCGGTTAAAACTTAGTTTTAAACGCACGTGCGGCAAGAAAATTATTCATTGCGTTAATTGGTAAAAATAGAAACGTAAGTTGTTTTTTTTTTTTTTCATTCTAGGTGGTTCCATATTTGTGTGTCGGTCTATCGCTACGAGATATTTGGACGTTGTTGCATCATTATAAATTGACCAAAGACACCAAACAAACAATTCGCCAATGCAAGCTCCAAATATTACCACACATAATTTGTACTTGTGTAGCGCATTAATTGCAATTGACGCCCGTGTTGATTAATTAATACAATAATTATTTAGATACGGGTCGCATAGGACAGGAGTTGAGCTACACCATGTCGTATTTAGGAGAAACAGATTCTTAGAAACAACCAAACGATTATCCAAGTGGCGGCAGAAGAAGGCGCGAACGTCCTACACCGGGACGCCCTACTGGCCCACCTGCAAATTGTACACAAGCCCTCCGGCGTCACCGTTCAACTGTTTGACGTGTGCGTCTTATATTTTTTTTACCGAATTTCATTTGAAAATCAATGCTATTTTTATTGTGTAATTTTATGCAAGCAAATAAATATTATATAAATTATAAATATTATATTTCAGAGTTTGGAGATTGAAAGATCTTTGCCATTCGGCAAGTATGCCTACCACCGATTTGCATTATATAGACCAAATATTTGAAAACACATCTCCTTGTAATATTATAACGCCGTTAGATTGTTTCTGGGAAAAGATTTGGTAACCAGTGACGGCGTTAGTTTTTTTTTTATTATTGTAAATTTTTTCTTTTGGTATTATCGGACAGCGACTCCGATCCACCGCATATTAGCGCTTTATTTTTGCGTCGTTAAATAAAATATTCATTAACATTTATTAACAATCCAATAAAAATGGATCAGGTAGATACTAGCCTGGGGGATGACAGCGTTTTGGGGGATTTTGCAATCAATGACGGGCATAATCCGAAGGTTTAGAGTAGCACAAGTAATGACTCGGGGTTGGGACAGTCACTCGATGACTCGAAAGAGGCATCACACAAGAAAGACCTCGATATGAAGGAAGCGGTGGCGCTTCTAATGAAAGCCATAGAAAAACAATCAGAACAGTCAATGCAAATGGAAGTAAGGCTTTCACAACAAACGAAAGAAAACAATACTGAGCTTTCACAACAATTGCAACAATCCGATGAATTAAAAACACAAATGCAGTTATTGCAGTCACAAGCCATACAAAATCAGGACAAATCCTTAAGAGACGAAATAGGTAGGATAAAAGAGGAAATGGGTAGCGACTTAAGAAATGAGTTTCAAATGCTCACATTAGAATCACAAGAAAACACATTGAGACAGACAGAGGAAAGAATAGTTCAGGTTGAGAGGACAGTAGAAACCAAATTTCGTGATCAAAAGTTAGTTTTACAAAATCACGTTGAAGAACTAAATAAAAAAATAGGTAGTAATAGCGCGCAATTGCAAATCTTAAAAAATAACACGATGCCAGTGGCGCACTACAGTGCAGGGAACCACATTCCATACGAGGCCCCAAAGTTCAACAACGGTACGCATCCGGTGGTTTTTATTAAGGCGCTGGAAACACGTTTTACGCGAGGTATTTTTGACGAAGTAGATAAATTATTGATGGCTAAAGCGGGGTTATCGGGGCGATCGTTAGATATGTTTCAACCAATAGAATGTCAGATAGAAACATTTGACGAATTCAAAGAATGGTTTTTGGCGAGGTTTTGGTCGGACGGGCACCAAGGAGACGTTAGACAACAAATAGCGATGAAAAACATTTATAATCCGCGTCGGGGTACCATGGTCGACCATTTTATTCATTGGTATAAACAAGGGGTGCATTTGGATCCACCAATGCCAGAACGAAATTTAATTAATAGCATATTCGGGCACTACCCAGCGAAATGGCGCATACACTTAGTTTCAAAACGGGGTTTAAACTATCAGGAGGCGTTAACTGAAGTGGAATGTTTGGAGCGCATAATAATCGAACAGGAGCGCGAAGAGAATAGAAATAACTATAATTACGATAATGCGGGTAATCATAATAGGGAAAACAGGAATTCGGGAAATAACCGGTATCAGTGGCGTAACAGATATGAGAACTATAATCGCGCTAGGGAACCAGTACACGAAAATCGCGAAAATGCGGGCGGAAATCGTTATCAACCAAACACGTCGAGTCGCGACCAAAATGACAACCAGGGGGCTGGTCCGTCGACGCGTTCGCAACCGGACAATACAAATCGTGCGTATCGCACAAATCAAATCCCAACTCATAATCAGTCGGAAAACTAAGAAAATTCCGTTCACCGTGTGCTCCAGTGAACGGGATATACAAACACGGGAGCTCGTATGACCACTCGAATTTGACATACCCTAAAAAAAAATCTTGTTCACCTTGGGCTTCTGGGGACAAGATTGACACACACGGAAGCTTTCATGACGAACCGGATATGACATACTTGGGCGAACTTTTCGCGTTACGCGATGATCCGTGCAACTCGCAAGAAACGTGCGTGAATTCGTTGTATAACCGCGATCAGATACGACAAGATCTCTTGAACGATGACAACGGAGGAGAGAACAATGCCGCGGAGCATATGTCAGTGTCACCACATGTTGAGGGGACTATCGGGGGAAAAAGCGTGCAGATTTTAGTTGATTCCGGTAGCGACATATCGGCCATAAACGAACAGGTCTTCGACGATCTGCAATCAGGAGGTAGCAAATTGCCATTCTTGCCAGTCGGTGGTCTCCAGATAGTGACGGCTACGGGTACGCGGTCTAAAAGAATAAAATATGAAACAATAATAGACGCGACGGTCGGTGATGAAGAGATAACCATACACTGTTACGTCATACCACAATTAAATGCGGAGGTGATCATAGGCTCAGATTGGTTAAGCGAATACGGGGGTCTAATTAATTACCGTGATAATGTTGTAGACTTTAAAAAAGCAAATAGGTTGTGTAAGATGAAATTTTCAAACAAGGGCGCACAGGTAACTCAATCGCTAAAAATTAAACTTAAAATTAAGACAGGTAACGGATTACACGAGGCGCCACTGACGAATACCGATAATGTGTTAGTCAACGCACTGGACTGCACTCATTGACAGAGCGAATAGGTAAAGTTGACGAAGAAGGCGTGGCGGGGAGAGACGGCGCGCTTGCTATGAATCATACACTGAATAATGTGCAACAGCGTAGCTTAGACCGGTTACTGCAATCATATGAATGTTTGTTTTCTGACCAACCGGGGCTGGTGCGAAATAAACACGACGTTCCTTTTAAAAAGAAATCTTATCCGATACCGTATGCGAAACGACAGGCCGTACAGAATGAAATTGACCGAATGCTTGAATTAGGTATAATTAATAGTTCATGTTCTACTTCTCCATATACCAACCCATTAGTGGTTGTAACTAAAAAAGATGGGTCTGTGAGAGTGTGTTTAGATGCGCGCGAGGTAAATAAAATAATTGTACCTGACCGTGAATGTCCAATGATTATAGACGATATTATAAGTAAATTTGCCAGGTGCAAAATATTTTTCATCGTTAGATCTGACAGCGGGGTATTGGCAAATACCGCTGGACCCGGACAGTCGAAAATATACCGCGTTCTTATATAACGGGCACAACTATGAATTTCAGGTGTTGCCTTTTGGTTTAAATGTCAGCGTGGGATGTTTCATTAAATGTATAAATTCAATTATAGGGCCGGAAGTAGACGATTTCGCAATAACATATGTAGACGACATTTTAATATGGTCAAAAGATTTCGACAGTCATCTCGAACACTTACAGATTATTTTTCAAAAATTAACCAATGCAGGCGTGACGGTGAACCGTGCCAAGTCAGGTTTTATAAAAGGTTCAGTAAAGTTTTTGGGGCACATGATAACCGCGGACGGTATTAAGATTAATCAGGAAAAGGTTCAGGCAATTTTGGAAGCCGCGCCACTACCAGACAAAAAAACTCTACGAAAACCACGCAGTGACTACTGCGTCACAATTAAAAAAATCTCATACACGAAACACATTAAAAAGCTGTATATAAAATATAAACTAATATAAACGACCAGAATGGACTTTAAATCAGTTTATAATCTATTGTCGATGTAAGAATATTAAAAAGAATAATGCAAGCCACTGACCTGCTTAATCATCACTAAAAATTGAATACTGTGATTGTTGTTAATTATTTGTATTTTTACAATGCGAGAGATTTAAAGGTAACTCAAAACATCGACAATAAGACAAATTCATTCACCCAAAAGTTGTCAGAGCATTACAAACAATATCCACAACAACAATCAAATTATGTTGAAATAATTATTTGATTTTAAATAATAATTAGTAATTTGTATTTTTGTAAGTTATAATATTTGAACAGTATTTCTTTGTATTTTTAGTTGTGCAACATTTGAAATTAAATAATACCTGAATATTATAAAAGTCGCTGTAGAAAATATTTTTTGGCTCATTATTTTATGTATAGTTTTTAATTATCGTTTTAATAAACCATTTCAATATTTAAGAAACTTACTTTTTTCATCAAATTACACGGATGAAATAACACAATACAGGTCCTTGATGACAATCACGGAGGGAAAGTGAGCCAAGGATCCTTTTTCTTTTGATGTAATTTCAAGGAGGAGTAAAATATCCAAACAACGCAAAATCCAATTGCTTACAACCAACAATTGAATAATCTAAGCAATAATTCAACGCTGTACAATCAAAAAACTCAAAATCCAATACGCCAAAATATTATCAGAGCTCTATCTCAGCAATCAAAAAGACGATCCGCTTCTCATGAAGGCGAAATTGCCAGTCTCTCGTCTGTTCAAGCTACGGAACGCAAAACACCGTACTGAACTCCCATCTCACTCACACTCCCGCACAAGCTATGCTCATTCGTTCTCGCTTTGTTGCTGCTCGACGAACGAGTGCCTTTCTAAACAAGATTCGATTTCATACAATGTCAAAAATTGTAATTTTGATATGTTTATGCATAGCCTCGAATTTTTTAATTTTATTTTGGGCTCAAGAATTCAAATTGTTACAGCACATAGCGAATAGTATACACTATACATATTGTGGAAGAGGCAAACGGTTAGAAAAAAATGATAAATCAGAAGTTGGATGTCAATTAAACTATAATATAAAAAAATACATGACTCTATAGTTTATATACGTACCTATATTATATAAACTTTTCACAAAAATGTGTACATAGATATGTATAAGTACGTAAAAAAATAAGTATATTATTATTGTACCTATAGATATTTTTAATTTCAGTCTTGTCTCTGAATATCTATGTATGTATGATTTAATTAACTTGACAGTAAATATTTGGTGTTGAAATTACGTAGAAATCCTTTTCACTTTTATGGCATTTATAAGGAAAAACAGAACAAATTTCGTGAATTTGTTTTATACAAAATGAGTTACTTTTCGGTGCATATAGCCTTCAATTTTTGTTTGTACGTCTATTAAAAAAATTTGCTAAAATCATAACCATTCCTTTTAATTTTGGATAGTTGGGTAAAAAGATTATTAAACATTTTTTATTAGAAAACATTAACGCGTTTATTTCACTATAAATACAAAGAATGAATTAATGTAACAACATTATATTATAGATTTAGTGTCCGCCCGAAGGTCGATTTTTGGCCGAAGAGCCGATTAATCGGTTATCGCCACAACCTTCGGCCGAAACAGAAGTCGAAAACTTAAAAACCCTAAGAAATTCAGTTTAAATTGGCTACAACTGCTGCAAGCTACAATTAAACATAATATAAATGATTTTAAAACTTTTGATCTGAAGGCTTTATTGACTATAAAATTATTATTATATAAAAAGGTAATTTTAATCATCTCTAGAAGTTGATCTAGAGATACAAAACGGGACATTTTACAGTACACCCCCCCCACCCCCTATTGATAATTGAAGAATGAAAAAATATTTTTGAAATTTCTGAAATCTAAAAAAATTTGTTGTAAAAAAATTATTTTTTTTTTTATTCCTGTAATGATTAGATCGGTGTCGTTTTAACTAATAATCTTTATTAACTTAAATAAAATAACAGCATTCAAGTATTACATAATTAAATAACCTTTAGTAACTTAGATAATAATTCTAACTGTATAGCTATCTGCTACATCTCTCTTTTTTTAATTAATACAAACTAAACTTTTGTTCTAAAATTAAAATAAATCTATTTAAATTATTTAAGATAATTCAATCTTTCAGGTTTCTTAATTAGACGACCTGATCGTGTCTTGTAAGGCGTTTCAAATAATCTGTTAAAACCAAAGTCACTGTTATCCGTATTATCAGAATAAGAACTGTTTGTACTTTCAGTTTTAAATGATATTTCGTCATCGGAACTATATAAATAATTAATGTTAGAAGTATCAGCACACGAACTTTTCTTTAAATGTATTCGGTTACGTCTGACAACTCTGTTAGACTGCGTGTTTACAAGATACGATCGAGGATATTGTGTAGTTTTCACAATCTTACCACTTTCCCAATTTCCTGTATTATGATCTTGAAGACACACGTTATCTCCTTCTTTTAACGGTTCTAAATTTGTTGTTGCAAATCGGTCATGATAATATTTTTGTTTAACTTGTTTATTTATTAAATTTTGTCTTATTTTATTCGTATTAATAACGTGTGGCTTCAATAATTGTTTTGCTACAGGTATTATTCCTCTCAATTTCCTTCCACTCAATAATTCAGAGGGTGTACCAATGTCTGCAATGGGAGTATTCCTTAATTCTAATAAACATAGATATACATCTTTTTTATCATCTTTCGCTTTTTTCAATACATTTTTAACTGTTTGTATATGACGTTCAACGAGCCCATTTGATCTCGGATATCTTGGACTTGAAGTGATATGATTAAATTTGTATAAGCTACTGAATTTTTTAAAATTCTCACAATCAAATTGTGGACCGTTGTCTGTCATTACAATTTCAGGAATCCCTTGCCTTGAGAAAATTTCTTTTAATTTCAATATAACATATTTACTAGTGGTACTTTGCAGCATTACAATTTCTATAAATTTTGATAAATAATCTACAACTATTAAATAATTGTCATTATATAAAGTAAAAAGATCAATTGCAACTTTTTGCCAAGGGTAATCTGGAACTGCATGCGGAATTAAACTTTCATTTATATTTTTATTTGAATATTTTAAACAAATTTGACAATTTTTTACAAGATTAAAAATATCTTTGTTTATGAATGGCCAAAAAATTAATTCCCTAGCCTTAGCTTTTGTTTTTTCTAATCCTGAATGATTATAATGAAGATTTTTTAAAACATCAGCTCTATATTTTCTCGGTATGATTATTTTATTATTTTTTAGAACTAAACCATTATACACCGTAAGTTCATGTTTATAATTCCAGTAAGGTAAAATTAATTTAGGAATTTTATTTTTATTTTCAGGCCACCCGTTTTGAATTGTTTCAATTAACATTTTTATTTCCACATCAGTTTTAGATTCCCTTTGAAAATCAACTAAACGTTTATCAGTAATTGGCATTGATTTAACTACTAAACATACTTGCGATTCAAATTCAGAATTGTCAATGTTATTATCAATTTCATTTTGACTTTGAATTGTTGCTCTAGACAAGGTGTCTGCCACATACATTTGTTTTCCTGGTTTATGAACTAACATTATTTGAAATGGTTGTAATTTTAAAATCATTCGTTGTAAACGCGGGGGTACATTTATTATCGATTTTTACCAAATTGATATCAACGGTTTGTGATCAGTTTCAACTGTTATTGTTCTCCCATAAATAAATTGATAAAACTTAAAGCATCCGTACACAATGGCATAGAGCTCTTTTTCTATCTGACTGTAATTTTTCTGTGATTCAGTTAGAGATTTTGACGCAAAAGCAACTGGTTTCCCATTTTGAAATATTGCGGCACCTACACCATTTTGACTAGCATCGACTGTTAAAGTTACCGGTTTTTTGACATCATAAAATTTTAAGACAATTTTATTTAAAATCAAATCTTTTAACTTATTAAAATTATTTTCGTAAGTTTGATTCCATTGCCACATAACATTTCTCTTTAACAAATTACGCAACATAGCCGTTTTATCTGACAAATTAGGAATAAATTTACCTAAATAATTTATCATTCCCAGAAAACGTGACAACGATTTTTTATCTGTTGGGGCAGGCATCTTTACTATAGCTTCTATTTTTGAATTATCAGGCTCCAAACCATCTTTGGTAATTATATGGCCTAAATACTTTATTTTGTTAACGCAGAAGTTACATTTATTTTTGTTAAATTTTAAATTCAGCTCTCGGGCCCTCTTTAGAACTTTTTCAAGCCTGTCATTATGTTCATTAATAGTAGTACCATATACAATTATGTCATCGATATATATATCCACACCGTCTATACCATCAAAATATTGCCGTAATCTCTTTTGAAAAACCTCTGGGGCTGAACTTAACCCAAACGGCATTCTTAAATATCTGTACCTTCCAAAAGGAGTATTAAATGTGCATAAATAAGAACTTTTAGTATCTAATTTAATTTGATAGAACCCACTATTGGCATCTAAAGTCGAAAAATATTTAGCATTTGCTAACTTAGTTGTAATTTCTTCTATAGTTGGGATTTGGTAATGTTCTCTTTTTATGGCTTCATTTAAATTTTTGGGATCCATGCATATTCTAAAATCATTATTTGGTTTACTTACTAACACTAGAGAATTTACCCAATCGGTAGGTTCATTTACTTTTTTAATTATTTCTTGTGTTTCTAAAGTCATCGATTTTCTACTTTCTTGATCTCCTGCGAAATCTGCATCTGAATATCCAGTTAATTTGTTATTTTTATTTGCGCTATAGAAAATTCCAAATTCACTCGTTCCTTGTACATATCTCAAAATTCTTTTAACGGCCTTCCAGTTATTTATGTTCGGTTTTTCTAAGTACTGACTTGCCTTGCTGACTGCATATGAAATATCTGGTCGAGTTAAAACAGCTAAAAACATTAAACTGCCCACTGCTTCTCTGTATGCCATACAGAGAAGCAGTATGCAAATTTAATACAAAGAAATACTGTTCAAATATTATAACTTACAAAAATACAAATTACTAATTATTATTTAAAATCAAATAATTATTTCAACACTCCCACTGAATTTTTATTTTCAAGTTTATTTAAACTCCAATTTTCTTTAAAAGATTGTGATGTCTGTCTCGTGCTAGGGGTTTCGTAAATATATCCGCAGGTTGTTCAATACCACTTATATGTTCAATTTCAATTGTTTTGTCTTCTAATTTTTGTCTAATAAAGTGATACTTCACATCAATATGTTTAGTGCGCTTGTGATATTCCGGGTTTTTTGCTAAACGAATTGCGCTTTGATTATCTACCTTGATTTTTAGAGGGTGTCTCTCGCCTGTTAAGTTTTCAAATAACAATTTCAGCCATGTAGCTTCTTTCGTAGCTTCACTTGCAGCTATGTATTCGGATTCAGTTGTTGAAAGTGCAACGGTACGTTGTTTATGAGCACTCCATAAAATCGCTCCACCTGAGTTCAAGAAAACATATCCAGTCATCGATTTTCTACTTTCTTGATCTCCTGCGAAATCTGCATCTGAATATTCAGTTAATTTGTTATTTTTATTTGCGCTATAGAAAATTCCAAATTCACTCGTTCCTTGTACATATCTCAAAATTCTTTTAACGGCCTTCCAGTTATTTATGTTCGGTTTTTCTAAGTACTGACTTGCCTTGCTGACTGCATATGAAATATCTGGTCGAGTTAAAACAGCTAAAAACATTAAACTGCCCACTGCTTCTCTGTATGCCATACAGAGAAGCAGTATGCAAATTTAATACAAAGAAATACTGTTCAAATATTATAACTTACAAAAATACAAATTACTAATTATTATTTAAAATCAAATAATTATTTCAACACTCCCACTGAATTTTTATTTTCAAGTTTATTTAAACTCCAATTTTCTTTAAAAGATTGTGATGTCTGTCTCGTGCTAGGGGTTTCGTAAATATATCCGCAGGTTGTTCAATACCACTTATATGTTCAATTTCAATTGTTTTGTCTTCTAATTTTTGTCTAATAAAGTGATACTTCACATCAATATGTTTAGTGCGCTTGTGATATTCCGGGTTTTTTGCTAAACGAATTGCGCTTTGATTATCTACCTTGATTTTTAGAGGGTGTCTCTCGCCTGTTAAGTTTTCAAATAACAATTTCAGCCATGTAGCTTCTTTCGTAGCTTCACTTGCAGCTATGTATTCGGATTCAGTTGTTGAAAGTGCAACGGTACGTTGTTTATGAGCACTCCATAAAATCGCTCCACCTGAGTTCAAGAAAACATATCCAGTCATCGATTTTCTACTTTCTTGATCTCCTGCGAAATCTGCATCTGAATATTCAGTTAATTTGTTATTTTTATTTGCGCTATAGAAAATTCCAAATTCACTCGTTCCTTGTACATATCTCAAAATTCTTTTAACGGCCTTCCAGTTATTTATGTTCGGTTTTTCTAAGTACTGACTTGCCTTGCTGACTGCATATGAAATATCTGGTCGAGTTAAAACAGCTAAAAACATTAAACTGCCCACTGCTTCTCTGTATGGCACATTTACCATGTCTCTTGATGTCGTAGGTGAGCTTTGAAGACTCGATTCTAGATTTTTATCGTACGGTGTTGTCACCGGATTTGATTCTTCCATGTTAAATCTTTTCAAAATGGTTTTCGCATACCTTGATTGGTTTATAAAAATTGATCCGTCAGAATATCTTGTTACTTCCATACCCAAATATTGATTTAGCATTCCAAATTTAATATCAAATTCAGTTCTCAAACACTTCAGTACCTATAGAATTGGCATTTTCATGATTTGTCGAAGCAACTAAGCCGTCGTCTACGTACATTGCAATTATCAAACTCAGATCCTCATTTACAAACACGCATGTATCAGCATCAGTAGCGCGTAATTCAAATTTTTCAACAAATTGTTTGAATTTTATGTTCCACTGCCGAGGAGCCTGCTTCAAGCCATACAGGCTTTTGTTTAATTTACAGACTTTCTTTGAACCATCCTCGTATCCTTCAGGTTGCCACATGTAAATATCTTCATCAAGATCTGCATACAGAAACGCTGTTGTTATATCGAACTGAAATAATTTCATTTCTTTAGTTGCTGCAATCGACAATATTGTTCTTATAGAATCAAATTTCAATGTTGGACTAAATGTTTCTGTAAAGTCTATTCCATATCGTTGTGCGCATCCTTTTATAACAAGCCTTGCTTTATATCGCTCTATTTCATTGTTATTATTTCGTTTTATCTTGTAAACCCATTTATTACTTATAGCTTTGCCAACAGTACAACAAGCAAATTTAGACTTTTCTCAAAATGTTTGAATTTTAATATTTTATGAAATGGCCCTTCTACTGTAAGAAATAATTTTGCAATGTAACTTTATAAACAACAGTTTCTTATCTAGGCCGCATGCTAACGAAACTCTTAAAATAAATTAACTTTTTTCGAAAATTGTGAATTTTGATTTTTTTTTTTTATTTTTTTGTTGTTGTACCGTTGGCACGCGCAAATGTACTACATTTTTTCTTAATACATTTTTTTAATTGAAGTTAGTGCTTGGCTTGTACGAAATTTTGAAAAATTGAAAGTGTGAACTTAGCACAGCATTTTTTATTTTGGATTTTTTATGGCTTAAATTTGCGGTACATTTTTTTAAACTTAGTAAGTACGCTAGAACAATTTGGCGTGCTACTAGTACACTTATTTTTTTTTTAATTTTCCAACTTTGCTGTGCTAAGTTCACACAGCCCCTCACCCCGGGGGAACCGCCTTGATGATCACGGTAGCCCCTACGCCAGGTAAGTATGCTTTCACTTCAACCAAGTGCGAAACCCCATCACAGAACGCACCGCTCGCCGTACGGAGAGTCTTGTCAAACTTACCATGGAACTAATCGATTGTGGCGCCGCTCGGTGACTATTCTGTTACACTATTTAAAAATCTGACAGATTTCTATAAAAAGTTATCCATCTTCATATTTTTTACTTGTTACTTTCCACCACAACTAACGATGGTAGATAAATATTGGATTTACATAGTCCAAAAAAAATTTTTTAGGCGAAACATCTTTTAATAGAAATATAATAGTGTAACTGAATAGTCACCGAGCGGCGCCACGATCGATTAGTTCCATGGTCAGTTTAAACAAGACTCTCGTACAGCAAGCGGTGCGTTCTGTGATGGGGTTTCGCACTTGGTTGAAGTGAAAGCATACTTACCTGGCGTAGGGGCTACCGTGATCATCAAGGCGGTTCCCCCGGGGTGAGGCTCTTCCATTGCACTTCGGTCGAGCTGACCCCTGCGATTATCCCTAATGCGGATAACTCGGGCGCATTATTTTTGGTAGTCGGGACTGCGTACGCGCTGTCCCGGGCAAATTTAACTTAAACATATTTTACTCGTAAGAAGTGGTGGACTTGACCACTTTAAATTCACTAAAAAATGTGCTCAATTCAGTTTATCATTCTTCCGTTGAGGCGCTTCGGATTCGAAGAATGAAGAAAAAAGGAGAATAAAATAGTGAACCTGATATAGTAGCGGACAGAAATGTCAATTCAAAAAAAAATTGGTTGTCTGTAAAGTCGGTTTACGGACGATAGTTTTACGTGATAACGTTTTCCGCTCGAATATCATATTTAATAATACATAACATAAATTTTTGTAGCTGTCAAACTATATTTTTACCGACTTATAATTTGATCAACCAAAGAAAAATACATATTTTTAAGCAATTATAAAAGACATTTAAAAGAATGTATATATGTATATTATATATTTGTTAACAAACCGTATAATTTATCTGCTGTTATGAAATGCAGATATCTCGCAAGATTTTTGATGCAAAATGTAGCTGCGTTTGTGTACTGTAATGTTCTTTCTTCTAAATAATATAATTTAGTAGGTATTTAATTTGAAATAAATTAATCTTTACTCGATGAAACATAGAACATTATTATTTGAAATTTTTACATTTCAGTTGTACAAAAATTATTCTTAAAGTATTAGGTAACTAATAATTAGATAATTGTAGGGCTGTACAATTTAGTACATCACATGTACAAACTATCAATTGATCAATACATTTCCATTCGTTGTGAATAATATCATATTTTATCCATAATGACGGCGATCAGTTATTTTTAACAAAATAAAATGACATTTATTAATTATTATTAGCGCCATATTGCCATTATCGTGCGTTCAGTTATACTTTGGCTTGGATGAATCGGTAATAATGATATGACACAAAAAATATCCGTGCAAAAACGAACAAATAACGATGTATTATCTGAAAAATTGCTTTAAAAATTCGATAATTTATGACATTTTTATTAGATATCTTGATTTTAAGTCTCAATTTCCACGCTTTATAAAACAAAGGCCATCTGTCAGATGTAGCTTTCGCTGGAACAGCCGAAAAAAATGTTGAACGCACACTACTCTCTGACGTCACGCGAGAAGAAATGCGTACAAGCCGACGCCGATCGTGCTTCTCTATCGCTAATACTGCGCTCTCGCTTGCACGCACAGGGTCAGGCGGAACGCGACACTTTTGGAACGTTACACTTTTTCGTGCGTGCAGCTAGTGTTTCATCAATTTATAAGACGTTATCACGTCAAAAATAGAAAATTTTTTGAACGATATGTAACTAATAAAAAAAAAATGTTCAAAAACTAAAACCCGACTACTGAAAAATATGAAACAATAAAACATTCTCATCTGAGGATAGCCGTGGTCATATGCCACCTACCCTAACAAAATATTACATTTTAACAGTAGTAAGTGATCATAAGCTCTAGGGCAAAGTGTATCATGCTATACATCTAGAGGGGCCTCATATAATATATGATATGGCATATGACCACGGCTATCCTCAGATGAGAATATTTTCTTGTTTCATACTTTTTTGTAGTCGGGTTTTAGTTTTTGAATTTATTTTTTACTTAAATTATTTTTTTGAACTTATTTTTTATTTGTTTTCAGTTTGCTCCCCTCTGGGACAAAATTCAAAAATAAATGTAGTCTATGTTACCCGGCTATAATAACGAATCGATTAACACCTTATTTATAGAAAATCGGATGAACATTTTAGGCGCTATGGTGGAACATCCGTAAATACAAACATACATAGGCTGCTAAACTCATAACCATTCCTTTTGACTTCGCCGTAGTCGGGTATAAAGTTACGTAGAGATTCTACAATATTAAATTTTTGTCGTTCGCCATCTGCGTGGTAGATAAATGAACTGATTTCTGAATTGGCTGCGAACTAGTTCACTCATAAAGGCGCTCTTCCGAGCTAGTTCGTTCGCGAACTACACAACTCTAATTAAAAGTGACAAATTTATTTTTAATTACTAAACATGTAACTCATTTTTATACGATTTTAAGTTAAGGGTTGCACAAAATAAAAATATTACACTCGTAACCCAAAATTGTAAGATTTTTGTAAGGGCTAATATATATTTTGAGGCTTGGTAGTATTTAGAGTTAGTGATCGGAATCTCTGGCGTTGCTTCGTTTTAAAAGTTGTAGAAAAACACTAATAATTTATGAAGAAAAAAAACATTCATACACACTTATAGCATTCAGTAGAAGTTTGGAACTTCGACGGCGACTATACTAAATAGTCACCGAGCGGCGCCACAATCGACTATTCACTTGGTAAGTTTGAACTAAGCCTCTCGTACGGCGAGCGGTGCGTTCTGTGATGGGGTTTCGCACTTTGTTGAAGTGAAAGCATACTTACCTGGCGTAGGGGCTACCGTGATCATCAAGGCGGTTCCCCCGGGGTGAGGCTCTTCCATTGCACTTCGGTCGAGCTGACCCCTGCGATTATCCCTAATGCGGATAACTCGGGCGCATTATTTTTGGTAGTCGGGACTGCGTACGCGCTGTCCCGGGCAAATTTAATTTAAACACAATGCATCCATTACATAGAAAGATCCGAACTATTCATCAGAGAGCTGACTTGTGTTTAGAAGTAAACGACGAAATTTTTGAAAACTATAAAACCTAGTCAACCTGTTATAAATAGTATTTTAATAAAAATTTTAATATTTTGTTTATTCCATGTATCTCTGTAATGATTGAGACCCATGTTATAGAAACTTTTATGTTTATTTTGGCTCTGCGAATACGTACCGAAAATATTGACATTTCCTCCTTAATCAGCCTGTATATTTTCTATGTTTGTTCACTGTTCAGCCATAACTTTTCGAGGAGTTAACCGATTTTCAAAATTTCGAGGCTCAGAATGTTTATAGTTCCATATTTTTTTTTAAATCAAGATTTTTGTTGCAAATCGATATCAAAGTTGAAAATGACACGTTTTCGACACTCAAAATACAATATGCTTTTACATAAATATTTATTCATTCATTCAGAAATAAATTGATCGACTCAAATGATTACGAATCGGACGAATGACTATTAGATGTGAATATTTTGGTGCAAGACACTAATCTGGAGAAAATTCAAAAAAGTGTACTTCGACTATCAGGGTCATTAGCACTACTGCCATAAGGCATATTATACAATAACTTGAATAACAATCATATCACACAATACGGTATACGATACATGTAAAGATATGGTATATGATAACAGGTAAGTATTAATTTTCAGGTAAGTACCTACTATTTTTCTGGTATAGGTATGTTACGTTCACAGAACAGTAATAGTTATAGAAGGCGCATATCTCTTTCTATAGTGTCAATCGCCTTTTGACGTCCTTTGACATAGCTTATGGTCCATGCGGCAGTCTGCATTTACCAGCTGAAGAGTTAAGAGCTCCGAATATTTAACAAATAAACTAAAAATTCTTTTGAAAAATGGTTAGATGTACCCGTTATAAATTGTAAGAGTGATAGTACAGCAGTTTCTAATAAAAAAGACAACATAAATTTCTTTAGGTCACTAAGAAATATTATTTTAATAAAGGTATGTTAAATCTCATTTTACAGTGGTAGCCATGACAGTTTTGATGGCAGTAGACAGAGCCGTACTGGGCTCATATTAGAGTATTGTGTTTGCTTTTATTATAATATAATATTATATAATATAAATTTAATTATTACTAATATATTAATACTAAATATTATATTAATTTCATTATCACAATTATTATTATAATTGTGTTATTATTATTATCATCTTCAGTTTTAAGATTTGATTGATTTAAGATTTGTAACATCAATCTGAAGATGACTACGTACTCGAAAGCGCTCATAATTTTTATTAAAAAATCCTGCATACGTCTCTGATATATCACGTGGTGCTATGTTACTGCCTGCACCCCGCTTCTTGTGACAGAAGATCTGCCTACAAACTATCATTATGCTCATTCTATACAATTACTGTTCTGTGGTTACGTTAAATATATTTTATTAAGTTGGTTGTTTTTATAAACTTCACTATTTTTCTTAAGTTTGCTGGTTCATTGTTAAAGGGAGGGTAAGGTATTACAAAATTTGTTTTTCTTTTCTTTTTTTATTCGATTTTCTGAATGAAAAACCTTTCAGAAATATTGTGTAAAAATTTGAGACGGATCGGAACAAAACTAACGAAGAACAGCAGTTTAAGCAACCGTTCCCCAAACATGATTCAGCGCACCAGAAATTACATGCCCGGTCCTAGCGCGCTATTGTTACCTGGAAGAAGGCAGAATTCGTCGGAGATAGGAGCAAAAAGATGCTTTAGACATTATGGATGATGACAACATTCTTTATAGACCTGGCATCGATGATTCAGTGTGAGGTAAGCCGATAAAACTCGCTTATGCGTTTTATTCTAAATTTTTTGGTGTTAAACTTTAAAACGTTTTTCCCACATCCCACGTTTTCAAAGTCGGTGCCCCTCATAATTTCAAAATTGCTGCACCGATTCTTTTGAAATTTTAAACACTACTTCTGTACATAATTATAATATTAATTAAATATTAATATATGTCCGGAACTACCCAACTCTATTAAATATGGTTGACTCTTTCTATTAAATATGTTTTGTACATCGTAAATCGTTAAATTATAATGATGAGACGTTACGAACAACGATAAAAGTTTTTATAATTCTGTTTACACACAATTTTTTCAGAATTCAAAGTTTACAAAACATTACGGATATAATAATGTATCGATTACTGCACATAATTTGACTTCCATGATGTTAATACGATGCGGCATCATAATATACGCTGTATATTATTATTGTGTACCTTACATACATGAAAATATAATGAATACTTACAACAGTTCTAACTACCTATTGAAATTAATGTTTATTCATTGTCTTTCCTTTCATATATCACCCAATCGACATAAATAGGTATATAAGAATGAAAAATTGTGTACAAGTACATGCATATAATAATATTAATAGTAGTGATGTGCCGGATCGTTAAAAATGTATATCCGCGGATACGGATCTGAATACGGATTTTTGGTTTCAAGATCCGCGGATACGGATACGGATCTTAACTTTCTTAGGCCTAGTTTATATGAGAGGCGTTCAACGCGCGTTGGCCCAACGCGCGTTGACAGTTTCTATACAATTGTATAGGACTGTTTATATGATAACGCGCGTTCAACGCGCCGCCAACGCGCGTTATCATATAAACAGTTCTATACAATTGTATAGAAACTGTAAACGCGCGTTGGGCCAACGCGCGTTGAACGCCTCTCATATAAACTAGGCCTTAGAGTACGCGGCGGTAAATATTGCACATCGACCTTTGGAAAGAGACTATATGTTATGGGAAAAAGTTATTGACCTCTTTAAGAGTTAATTCTCATAACAGATTGTCTCTTTCCAAAGATCGATGTGCAATATTTCATTATAAAGATAGTTGATTTAGTACATTTGAGTTATGTACTATTAGTATGGTACTCACTACGATAAATGTTTGCAATATAAAGGTGCCAAATACTATTTAAAAAAATAAAAAATAATCTGAATGGAATTTAACAGGTTTTCATTATTACCTAATCACCTATACCTATATATAAAATTTTATCTATGAATTGAAAATTAATAAGATAAAAGATCCGCCAAAAACATTTGTAGTATGATGTTGTTATATTTGTTATGTAATGTATACCTATTTATAACTAAAAAAATTATAAAGATAATATTTCTAACAAATATTCACTTTTAAAATATACCTAACGTTATATGTTTCATAGTTTGAATAAAAATAATTGATCTTTGATTTAAATTTTGTAACTCCCGCAAGTGCAATTTTAATCTATAATAAACCCTCTTCTTTAATGATCACAGATTTTGAAAACCAGTTTTATAATCTAGGTACACGTCTACTATTTTCAAAAAAAAGACATTATTTCAGCAATAAATTAAATTTTAACGCAAATTATTGCATTTTTATCTTTCTATTTTGAAGTAATCGCCAAAACGCTTCTGACGTCACGCTTTAGTGACAGTTGATATTAGATGTTGTATTTATGGGTGTAGAACTGTGGTTCAGAGGTATTTCTTAGAAAAGTATGTAAATTTACTTAATGATACGATTTATATTAAATATTTTCTTAAAAGTAGATACTTGATAGTAAAAATATGACGGTTTTATTTAGTTGCAAGTTAATAACCTCAAAAATAACCTATGACATAAGTGTTATAAGATATCACAAAAAAACGAATAAACAACAAATCCTAATTAAATGATGTAGAAGTGAATGATCACAACAAAAATTTAAGCTACACGGGAGTATTTACTTCAAGTGTTTATATATTTTTTGATTTAAGAAGGCGTGACGTCATTCGGTATTTCAGTCAACAATAGAAAAAAACATGTTAAAAACATTTTAATTGAAGAAACTTTGTACAATTTAAATGACTATTTTAAGATAGATTTTTATAAATACCCATTGTAACTTTAATATGACGCATTCTACACTGTATTTACAGTATTCCAGAATAACAATAGAACGGATATTGATATTTTTGGGGATACTCTAAAAAATTTTAAAAGACAAATTTCTGTTTTTTTGAAGTGAATATTATATCTCTTCGATTCTCTAAGTTACATATTATTCAATTATGTTTCTTGACTTATTGTTTTTTTTCTTTTTTTTTATATATATATTTTGTAAGTACAGTGCGGCAAATGTATAATAATTATTGTATTATTGAGAGCAGGCTTGTTATTGGACATCATTGTCTGTTAGCCTGCCAGGTTTACAAATAAAATAAAATAAAAGTAAATAAAGCTACATTATTATTATTATTATTTTATTAAAAATCTTATTAATTTCAATGTTTATATTAACACTGCGTCATTTTTTTAGAATCCTTTCTACATATTTTTTTCTGTAAAACCATTTATTCTTTGATTCTTTTGTACTATCATCATGCCTATTGTAAACAATAAAAAATTACAAAAATACGTAGCGTGTCATGCTTTACATTATTAGAGGTCTCGCAAAGGAGAGTTCGCTGAAATAATGAGTAGATGGCGCATGGTCGACGTAAAATCACAATATGAATATATCTGCTAAACGCAAAAGCTAACTTTAGTCTCTAAAAATAAGTATGTAGCACTTCACGTATTGCACATAAAAAAAATGAAAAGAAGTTTAACCCTGTAGGCCATCCCTGAAAATTCCCACTATTTTCGAGTTCGAAACGCTCAAAAATATATAAAATATAGCAAGAAGTTTACTTTTTAGCTCTTCAAGCTCAAAAAAAACACACTTTCTTACGAATTTTTCGTTCACGATATTTCGTAAACAAATGAACCGATTTTGATGCGGTTTGCGGCAAACGACGCAGTTTTTTTATCCTAAGAAAGTAATTTATTACAAAAAATCAATCTGATAAGAATTTTATGAGTAGGTAATATTAAAAAAACACTTTTTTACAAATTTTTTGTTCACGATATCTCTTGAACAAATTAACCGATTTTGATGCAATTTGCGGCAATCGAGGAGAAGATCTGATTAGATTTTTAAATTAATCGGTTTAGTAGTTTAGAAAATATTCCAAGAAAACAAATTTCTGAAAATTTTTTAAACTTTATTTTTTTAGATTTCTCATCTATTGGGCACAATCATTCCAAATTTTCAGGAAATCTAAGTTCAGCAAAGTCACGTCAGATGCCGCAAACCGCGTTTCAATCGGACACTCCGTTCAAAAGATATAAGAGGTTTACATACATACATACACACACACCCCTACACATACACGCACACACACACACACATACAGCCTTACGGACATCATCGCCAAAATAGTCATAATAGTTTCCTAGGACCTCAAAACGTCTAGATCTGACGATAACTCGAAAATCGGGGTGAAAACAATAACTTCCCGATTTTTTTGAAAAAAATTGTTGATTTTTTATAGCGGGAAGTTCAAAATTACTGCAGTAAAATAAAACGCGAAAAATTCAAAGCTTTATACAATAAATATCTGTTGAGATATAATCTTTTGCTACAGCAAACAACTTTGAAATATTTATTAACGTTGCTCTCAAGGGTTTGTAAAAAACTAAATATTATTTTTAAAATAGTCGATAACTATAGTAGGTATACAGTTTTATATTAAGCGGACACAAATGCATAGTTTTATCTATTTTATCTATATTGTTTACGTGGCTCAATTATCAACACGCATAAACTTGACCTGTAAAATATAACACTTCGAAGTAGGACAGCCTAGCTACTGAGTGGTGAAGCATACAACAGAACAAAAATTATTTCATGATATTAGAATTCTATCACACTGTCAACTCATATATAATTATGGATTACTATACGTTCTGATTTAGCTAGACATGTCGTTTTTCTAAAAATGTCCTGATTGTTGGAAATAATGTAAAATTTACCCTCGCGACTTACAAATTGGTTTAAATACAACATAAATATTGGTGAACGGTGGAACGGATGAAAACAGAACTTTCTTCAAATCTAAAAATTATATTAAACAATGAAGAAAACATAAAACAGTTACTAAATTACCTGAAAAACATAAACAAAATGACAGAAATATAAATGGAAATATATGCACAAGCAATCTAAACTTACCTTTACTAATGCAGATGATACCACTGTTTTAACAAAGAGTAGCAACTTACCAGAGCTGCAATATCTATCCGAGCGTCCAATGATATAGTTGAATGGACTGTTAACAATAAACTTAAGCTTAATAAATGTATGCTATTTTCAGCCAAAAATCCATGTCCTAATTTTGATGTTCCTCTACTAATTGACAATGTTCCCATTGACACAGTGTCCACATTTAACTTTCTTGGCGTTACCTTAAGCTGCCTTCTTACATGGAAACCACATGTCGCCAATGTTTGCTCCAAGTTATCTAAACTTAAATATCTAATTTCCGACTTCGCAGTATCACTGACACTTCAGTATGTCTAACGGCTTATTATGCATATATTTATCCCCTACAAACCAACATGGCGTCATTCTGCTCAGTGCCAGACAACAGACGCGTTTTGCTCTATGTTTATATTTGAACTGCCACTGCACGCGCACCAGATCTATCCACAAATTAAGCTTGAAAAATTGTCTCTTAACAGCAATCAAGAAAACCAGCGCTAGAAAACTAGTAGACAAATCTAGCAAGGAATCTAGCAGCGTTTCTAGCCTCGTGTGCAGCGGCCTTAAGAGACACCAGAAGAGAGATATTTCAAAGAAACTGTTTTTTTTTCGGGACGTTTTTCCAATCCACCAGATCCATCCCTAAAGCAAGCTTAAAAAGACGCCTCCTGTGAAGCGAGCACATAAGAGCAATCAAGAAAACCAGCGCTAGAAAACTTGAAGGAATCTAGTAGAACCAAATCTTCTTGGTTTCCGGGCTTGTATGCCGCGTTCCATTGGTATTTCTACCTGACGTTTCGTCTACAACTGCGGTAGACATTATCAAAGGCGATGTGGTAGCGGACGAAGTGTCCTTCTAGGCTGCTCTCAGGTAAATGTGTCGACAAGTGTGGTACTTCCGTCCTTTATGGCCAGCGTGCTCGTGTTCTCTACTCGGTCGTAGTAAGCTCTTCTGTGATTGGTCGTTCCATTTACAATCACAGAAGAGCATACTATGATCGAGTAGAGAACATGAGCACGCTGATTATAAAAGATGGAAGTACACACTTACATGTGAGCAGCCTAGAAGGACACTTCGCCCGCTACCACATCGCCTTTGATAATGTCTACCACAGTTATAGACGAAACGTCAGGTTGAAATACCAATGGACCACGGCATACAAGCCCGGAAACCAAGAAGATTTGGATCAACACCGGCCGTGAAAGCGTACACACTTGGATAAATCTAGTGGAAATCCAGTCTCGTGTGCAGCAGCTTTCAGTCACTGGTAATGGCTCTGTGATTAGTTCGGAAGTTGGCTCGTAGGTCGCCTTCCTTTAACAGGCGCTGCGCTTTGCCATGCCGACAGGACGGCCGTTACAGGCAGTAATGGGGCAAGTATATTGCACTGTAATTGTTAAAGTGAAATGCTTTTACTGTAATAGCTTGGCATTAACACTAACCGTTACTTTAGAGCTATGAGAATATCAATAATAAAGCTTTCAAGGCTAGCATTGATGTTTGAAGTGTGATTTAACACAAATCATATGAACTTCACGACACAGCGTCGACATAAGTGACATACTTCATGAAGTTAATGCTCGATTTTTGCTACCGACTGTCAACTTTAAAACTAGAATTAGTGTCCGACCGTAACTAGTTTTTAGAACCCGGAACCGAATTCGATTCTGTTTCGGCGGAAACCGAAACTTACTAGTATATATTTTTTAAGCTTCTGTTCGTAGAAACAATCATATAAAAAAACCTCACAATTTCTCCACATAAATTATATATCATTTTACAGATAATTGCTTGCTCTACTGACATCGACAACTAAAAAATTTATTATTGCTTTTGTTTTTGTAAATTAATTAAAATACAGCAACGCTGAACAACGTCTGCTATCAGACGGCTTTAATTTTGAAACAACGTCAACACTTCGATCTGTCATCTGACCTTCATATTGTAATACAACAGACACAATACTACATACTGCCATCTGACGGCTTTAATTTTGAAACAGCGAGCAACGCTGAACAACGTCACAGCAATGCTGCATGATGCCATCTGAAGGCTTAGCTCAACTCTTTTGCTACTTGCGACAATTTTAGTAAAATATTTCTTCGATCTGTCATCTGAGCTTCATATTGTAATACAACAAAAAGAAGAACGTTATAAGCAGTGTGCAAAATTAGAAACGAATTGAATACCTGCAATCATATTTAAAAAATAATTTTGTAAAGTGATAATTATTATACTTATTTAGTGCGAAAAAATTCGCACAGGTCACTCTAGTAATTTGATAAATTAATAGTTTAGTTGCTCTTAAAAAAATAAGTACCTATCTGTTCTATTTGATATGAGATGAGGTTAAAATTAAAAATCTGATCAGTCTCTCTGATATTCAAAGTAGTAACAATAATACGGGCGTGTTTAAGTACCTTGGTTTGGTATATTGGTCAACGAAAACCTTAGGTCTCAATACCATATAAACGGAATGTTAGTGAAATGTTACACATTTCTATGTTAAATAGGTACAGTTAATTTCCGAACAGGCACTAATAATTAATCTAAGTAGTTCTTATCAAAATTTGTTGAACGTTTATAAGATCTTAAATAAATTTTAACTTAGTGTTGTCAGTTAAGCAATTTTAGTATGTCTAAGTTTCGAATTTAAATTTATAAAGTATAGAAAATACTATTTTTGAGAAATTTATTGAAAAATCAGGTAAGCGGATTGGATTTGTATTACCTACTTTGATCTGTAAATCCAAAATATTCATTAGAATTTAACTTCGATTATTTTCTTTCATAATATATAAACCAAATTATTTTTTCATTATTGTGCTTCTCATACTATGAACTTCGCTGTGTTTACTTAATTGTGTTAATAGTAAATGATTACCAAAATTAAAACTCCATTTTGATTTAATTAATTTGAAAAGATAACAAAAAATTTGCAACATCCTTATTAATGCTTGATATTGAAATTTCGTTAATCGAGCTTTATTTGTATTTTGGTATTATGTAATTTTAACAATTAATTTTGTGTAGAGGTTAAGCGTCGAGGTAAAGTAATAAGGAATAGTCGCAGAGATTTTTTTCACTTGAAATTAAATTAATTCAATTTTAATTTTAACGGGTGAAGCAGTAAAAATCTCTTGACGCTCACCGATATACAAAAAATATTCTTTTTTTACTATCGTCTTCGTGTTATAAAGGTTTAATGTAAAATAAATAAATTGTTATATTATTCTGATTAATTAAATAAAATTGTCGACCAATTTTTCTCAGACCATACGATATATTGACAAAAAATAATAAAAATACAAATCAATATAACACAAGATGACGTTTCCATCCGGATTTAGATCTTCTTCAGAAATATCTAAAAAATTAATTAGTATTAAGTAATTTATTATCTAATAGATTTCACGCAAGATTGAAACTTTGAATGATTAAAAAAATAATGAAAAATTAATAACAAACAAAATTTATAAACCGTAGTCATAGATATCAAAGTACCCATAAAGAAAAAAATTATTTGAAAAAACAAAATATTATTTCAAAATAATATCATAAATATTACTTAAATTTTCCGTATCTAATTGAGCATTAAGAGAATTTTTATTAGATTTTATATATAACATTTCCGAAATACTTCTTTTAAAATAATTACTTTCATTATCTAAAATTTTAACACTCTCCCAATTAATTTTATGGTCGTAATCAATTTTATGCTTAGTTACGACATTATGTTTATCAGGGAGTAGTTTATAATATTGTTTTGATGCTCTTTAACACGTGTTTTAAGCGCTCTTTTTGTTTGCCCAATATAATTCATATTACAATCTTCACAACTAATTTTGTAAACAACATTATGTTTTTGTAATTTGTTTAGTTTATCCTTTCCCTTTTTAATAATTTTGTCTAGTTTGTTATTTACATTATAAACTGTTTTTATATTTAAATTTTTAAGAAATGAATTAAATTTCTGAGAAATATATTTGTAAAAAGGAATCACAATAAAAGGACAATCGACATTATTAATATTGTTTTGTGGATTATTATTTACTTGAAGAGTTCTATTCAGACCTTAATCAAAGATTTGAATTTTATTCTGATTAATTCTTTGCTGTCTACAACAACTAAGATATCTAATTTTAACGGTAAATTGAGTCGTGGGTGGGCCCAGCACGTCAACAGATTATCGAAAATAACCCAAATTATTCCACTAGGCTACAAATTTTACGTCTTGCTACTAAAATAGCTAAGACTGTTGTAAAATTATACTTTCTTTGTTTGGTACATGTTTCACTTTTTTGGTGTTTAATACGATAATTTTTTGTTTAAAAAAGCTTAAGATTAGAAGTGTTTTTTGGTGTTCATTATATTTAATCCCAATACTACTTTTTACTGCTATTTGTCGCGGTTTATTAAAGAATTTTCTTTCTTGAAGATGATCGCCGAAAGGAAGCCGAAAATAAACCTTAAGTTTTGTCTAAGAATAATAAAAATAGGTTTTCAAAAAATTTAGAAAATACGTATTTTATAACTAGTATTTC
Organism: Xanthostigma xanthostigma; assembly: GCA_963575645.1. Lineage (NCBI taxonomy): Eukaryota > Metazoa > Arthropoda > Insecta > Raphidioptera > Raphidiidae > Xanthostigma > Xanthostigma xanthostigma. Next base: position 366,135 of record OY754473.1, read on the forward strand.
AAAAAGTATCTTGTATCTGATATCTCAAATACTTTATTTCAAAGTATCTTGGTACTTGTATTTTAGATACTTTTTATGAGGTATCTTGTACATCTCTGATTACAAGTCATAATAATGATTTTCTCATAATCCGAAATTTTTAATTGACATATTATAAGGTACTAAAAATACAAATATTTATTTCAATGTCAAAAGGAAATCAATCTTAATTGTAATTATTTGAAAAAATTTATCGCTATCGAAATTTTAATGTAATCAATGACTGTTTTGTTACAAAATACAGAATAATTTATCAGTTATCAATTTGTATTTCATAAATTAGCTACTTTTTTTTAGCTTTTATAGGAGGCACATATATAGAATATACAATCATGATAATGTGCCGTGGTATTATAATGAAAAAAATAAAATGATTTGCTATAAGAATAACAACCCTTAAGGTATCGTTCATAAGCTACGTAATGATATTGTGGCGAAGGAAGGGTGATCTCCGAAGTCTTCACACTGTTGAAAAGTTGATTGGAGGTAAATTTTTGTCACTCTCTGAGACGCGAATAGGTCATAATATGTGAATACTGACGAAGTAAAAAATTTCGTAATCTTTGAGATGTGGAAGAGAGAGATCTTTGTAATAAGCAATGCCTTACATTTTTACTCCCAATCTATTAAAAAAAATCTTTTTCATATTTAGCTCTGAAGCATTGAAATGAACTCAATGATACAATTAAACAATATATTCTCAAATATAATTTGCAGGCTCTATCTCTTGTTACAATATCGTATTATGTCAGACCACATCTGTGAATCGAGTGCTCTGTGATACGAAAACTATACGCTTTGGCATACCGCAAGGTACCGTTCTTGGACCCATTCTTTTTTTTATTTATATAAATGACCTATCCAATAATAATGCAGATGGGTTCATGTTTTCATTTGCAGATGATACTATTCTCAATTTCGTAGATGTGGTACAAGAACGCGGAAAATGGGCTCTAAAATGTGCATAAGTGGCTTAAAAACAACCTACTGACGTTAACCGAGACAAAAACCAAATATATGACCTTCAGCCCACCGATTATAGGACAACCAACTAATATGATTCTTACGCTACATACATGCAACAATGTACAAATAATTTGTGACTGCACACAACTGACTAAAACGTACAGTACAATATTAAATATTTAGGTGTTATAATTGACAATAATTTAAAGTGGCAAACACACATCATCGATTTGACAAAAAAGATACGGAAATTAGTTTACATATTTATAACCTTATACAAATACTGACGCCGACGCTAATAAAAACAGTATATTATGCACTTTGTCAGTCTCTTTTAAACTATGGAATAGCGGCTTGGGGCGGAGCTTCCGAATCGGCACTTATTCCAATTAAGAATGCACAAAAGCTACTTATACGCATAATAACTAAAAAAAACCTCACTTATTCCCAACTAACCAATTGTTCCAAGAGTTCCAGGTTTTAAATATACAACAGCTATATTTAAAATCTATCCTTACCATGTATCACCACAATCCCCCAACGCATACCCGATTTTTACATAGCCATAGAACCAGATCCCAAGCTCAGTATACTGTCCAGCCTCCTAGTATGGTCAAAGACATTTGGACTATACCTTGATCCCAAAATATACAACCAAATTCCCGTAGAATTAAAGAACTACACTAATAAAAAAAAACGTTCTGTAAGAAAGTAACGAAATGGATAGTTACAGAAGAAGATCAAAGTATTATTAATGTTCTCATTTGAGTGCCGCAAAAATTAAACTGACAGAGCAAAAAAACATCAAGTTTATTTTATTTTAAAAGTACAGTGTAAACTCTTTATAACGTCCTTCGTTATAACGAAAAACTCCCTATAACATCGAAATTTTTACGATTTGGTTGGTTTACCTTAAAACCTATACATTAATACCCTCTTTATAACGCAACAGCCATTCTCTATTACGAAGAAATATGTTCATATTTAGGCGTCAGCAAATGTTTACAGACATAAAGAGGACCATTCTGAACCATCACCATCTATTCAACAAGCACTTGATGACGCCAAACTTATCGAAAAATTCCTATTGTTTAATGAAGATTATTCCACCACATCCCAAGGCATGCATAAGATGCTTAAAATACAAAAAAATATTGGCTTAGCGAAAAACGTCAGGCAAATTTAACAAACTATAGGTATATGTGTTTGGAATAAATTAATTTTGTGAAAATTGGTTATTTTTCTTTCTTCCCTCCATATAACGAAAATTCTTTATAACGAAAAAAATGTTCGGTCCCTTAAAATTCGTTATAAAGGGATTATACAGTACATTGAAGATTATTGTTAATTTGGTTGTTTTTCTTTCTTCACTCCATATAACGGTAACTCTCTATAACGATAAAAAATGCTCGGTCCCTTGAGTTTCGTTATAAAGAGTTTACACTGTATTTCCGAAACTATAATTTTAGAAACAAATTCTACGCAACTTTCTTGTAAGCAATAATGAAATAATAAACCGTTATGAAAAGTATGCCATTATTATATGAAAAAGCATCTTTATATCATATATCTCTTTTGCGCATGCGCCGACTTTCCCCAAAAACAATAGGACTCTTCATATGTGCATATCAAACATTCTCTCAAAATTTAGTTTCAATCCATTCATCCGTTTGATCTGTATCGTGCTCACAGACAAACAGGCGCAGACTTTTTTCAAAAATATGCTTTTTGGATTCGAGGGACGTCATAACAAAAAAATATTGTACAATTTTGAAAAGTAAATTTTGATCTAAATCAGTACTATTTCCCACTTGTGGAGTTGGAATGGTAAAAGGGTTGTTATTCTATTATTTTTTTTAGGTGACTGTTGATTTTCGAATGACATATTATTATGACTACACAGTACACATGCATTAGTCGGGCAATTTGAAACGTTTTTTATTAGAATAAACGTAAAGTACAAAGTAGGTATGTATTGATACCACTTTATCTGATGTACGATTGCGCATTAAAATATTTTATTACTTTATAATATACAGTTATTTGGTATTCACTGACTGACGTTTTTCAACGGTGTTGACTTTAAAATTTTAACAATCAACAATACAAATCGACGTCAAAAATCGGAATGTTATCAAATATTCATGTTATAATTGTACTGACTACTTAAATTTTACGTGTCTGTTTTCCAATTAACTAAATAATTCTTTTCAACGAAATACATTTTACCGATGTCGCGTTTCTTTAAATTAGATTCTTTATCTAATATTACGACTTCGTCATATAGAAATCTATGCCCTAGGGATTGTCAAATCGATTTCGTTTTTTCACTAAAAAAGTAGATTTTTTACAATCGAACTATCGTCATCAAAATTGATTAATAATCGACTTTGAACTTTCGACTTTGGTACTATTGAGGTCACTGTAAATTATGAACCGTTCTTTTCGTTGTCAAGTCACTTTATTCCTTAGAACAGTGCTCCGCAACCGGTGTGCCGTGGCACACTGGTGTGCCGTGAGCCGGATACAGGTGTGCCGCGGTCAAATTCAATGTATTTGATAATTTACAAATACATTTTGCAAAATTTGGACAATTAATTTTTAATTTCTTAGATAACGCTCAAAAAATTCTGGTATCATTAAAATGTAACTGAAATAAATTAGCACTATTTTTTTCATTGTTCGAAAATTTTTATTTGTTGGTACATTGTTACTAATTTTTTCAATTGTTATTTTAATATGAACAAAAAACACAGTGTGTAGAACGCACGTTTGCCGTCGTGTCGCCTCGGTCGATCTGAGTCGGTCGTCGCCTCAGTCGTGTATTTGTGTATCAATTATATTTTAGCTTTTGGTGTGCCGCGGAAATCTAGCAAGAATTTTGGTGTGTCGTAGGTGAGAAAAGGTTGCGGAGCACTGCCTTAGAAGACGATCTTTGATGGCTCGATCCGTTATTCCTAGAACGATCCTGCCTTCTATGAGTCCATTCTCCAAATTCACATGTTGAACTCAGATCAGTCCGTAACATAGTTGTCGATTGTTTCTCCATCATAGATAAAAATTTAAATCTGGCGATTAATTAACAGAACGAAAAAAAGATCTCGCTGAATAATACAAAATTTGTGGCAAAAAACATCACAGCTTAAGAAAAAATGCTCCAAATAAAAACGACAAACAGATAAATGATAAGAATAATAATATTTCTAAACCGGCTTTGGTGGGTAGGAAAAAAATTTTTAAAAATACGCGGAAGTGTTATAGTGATAATAAAGAATTAAAAAAATTAAATGAACAGCTTAAAAAAGCTGATAGTTTACAGATACAATGGCAGCGGTCATCAATGAAAAGCCCCTTTTCTTCTTCTCAATGTCAATTGTTGAAAAATTTTTGAAAGGGAAAGGCGTTGACAGTAGTGAAGTGAAGAAAAAATTTATATTTCATGAACTTAGTATAATAATTAAGATCTACGTATAAAGATAGTAGAAGTAATAAATTAAAACAAACTTAAGGTCGAGTAATGAGTACAAAAGATTGTAAAAAAATATCGAGTTATCGTTCTGTTATAGTTGTATATGTTACGGTTAATAAAAGAAAGTAGTTTATTCGCGAATTAACCGGCTAATACCCGAATTAACCAACGTCAAGGATTGGTTAATTCGGGTAATTCCGATTAATTCACGAATTAACTACTTTCTTGTATTAACCGTAACATATACATGTAGTAGACATTACAGGCTTAATTTTTTGTATGATTTTGATTCTCACATTAAGGATGCTCCATATATACCTACATCGATGTATCGAAAACATCGATATTTACTATTCGACGCATTGATTACTTTCGATGTTTAACGATGCATCGATTTCGATGCATCGAACGAAAATTATATAAAATAGCTTATAAATATTTAACTTTGGTAGCTAGCTTAGTACCATCAGAAAGACGTTTTTTGAAAACTTCACAAGTTTTAACTCAACAACGTAACAGAATTCAAGGAAAACGGGTCAATGAAATCTTATTTATGCAAAGTTTAGAGAGAAAGTATTGGGATTTCTAATTTCGAATTAGATTAGAATCTAAAAAAGGGTCAATAAAATCTTTATACAAAGTTTAGAGCGAAAGTATTCGGATGTCTATTTTAGTAATCCCAAAACTCCCGTTGTAAAACACTAATTAAAACTAACAAAAAATCACACAATCACAAAATCAACACAATGTAGACAAACATTTTTTTTACCAAATACCTATGTCTTTTTCTTATCATTTTTAATTAGCAGTTTTTTTTTTGACAGGTAAGTATGTGGACAAAAATGTCTTTGCGAAATGGAAGACGGAACAGCCAACCATTTACTGTTCGAATGCGAGGCCCTAGCCTATAGGAGAACAACCATCTTTGGATACATTGATGAGATATCGGAGCAATTTCTCAGGACAATTTAGTCACTAATCTTTTGGAGTTTTTTTTTATACCAACACCAATGGCTTCAGAGGCATAGGCTCATGTACCAGCACTAATTCCTATTCCTAATCTTCTGGAGCTCATGAGGAGGAGACTATTGGAGGACTAGATCCAGCACAAACATTCTTTTAGGATGACGTGCATAACGGGCTAATAAGCCATAACCCGTAATTTATTCAGTCAACATTCACTATTAATAAAATAAAATTTATAAAATCTGATTTCCCAATTTTATTATTATTACCATTTTTCTAGGATAAAAGCACTATCTCAGATGGGATTTGGATGAATTCAAGAATTGATTTTTAATATTTTTTGCTGAACAATATACAGCATTTAGTAAATCGATTGTCTAGTGTCGATATTTTAATGGAAACTATGAAATTATGACGCTCTGTAAAGTGTATATCACTATACATATAGAATTAATGTATGTATGTAACTTTCAACCCCTAGTTTATGTTAACAATGATAATATAGATCAGGAGTGTCAAACGCAGTTTAAATAAGGCCCTACTATCATATCATATATATTAATACGCTAAGGTTAAAGATGTTTGCCTCCGTTTTTAGAAAAAACCACACAATTTCTCCACATAAATTATATATCATTTTACAGATAATTGATTGCTCTACTGACATCGACAACTAAAAAATTTATTATTGCTTTTGTTTTTGTAAATTAATTAAAATACAGCAACGCTGAACAACGTCTGCCATTTGACGGCTTTAATTTTGAAACAACGTCAACACTTCGATCTGCAATCTGACCTTCATATTGTAATACAACAGACACAATACTGCATACTGCCATCTGACGGCTTTAATTTTGAAACAGCGAACAACGCTGAACAACGTCACAGCAATTATGCATGATGCCACCTGACGGCTTAGCTCAACGCTTTTGCTACTTGCGCCTCTATATGACAATTTTAGTTAAATATTTCTTCCATCTGTCATCTGAGCTTCATATTGTAATACAACAAAAAGAAGAACGTTATAAGCAGTGTGCAAAATTAGAAACGAATTGAATACCTGCAATCATGTTCAAAAAATAATTTTGTAAAGTGATAATTATTATACTTATTTAGTGCGAATAATTCGCACAGGTCACACTAGTATTAAAATAATCAATTTGATTGTATATTTATATCTTAAAAAAAAACTTCGGAGAAGTAAAAACTTCGTTCTGTGCTAAATTCAAAAACTTGAGGCGACTGAATCTTAAGATTATAACTTAAAAAAAAAGAATTTCGAGGCAGACAAGAAATTGAAATCAAGCTCGAAATTCTGTGCGTAAGACGTCGAAAAAAAATGAATTTCGAGGCAGACAAGGAATTGAAATCCAACCTTGAAATCCTGTGCTTATAAAAGCTACAAGAGCAACAGCAAAAAAAATGCAAAGACGGTGTTCGCATAACTCCTTTAGTTATCACTAAAAAAACGCCGTCTGTGCACTTTTTTTTGCTGTTGCTCTTGTAGCTTTTATAAGCACAGAATTTCAAGGTTGGATTTCAATTCCTTGTCTGCCTCGAAATTCATTTTTTTTCGACGTCTTACGCACAGAATTTCGAGCTTGATTTCAATTTCTTGTCTGCCTCGAAATTCTTTTTTTTTTAAGTTATAATCTTAAGATTCAGTCGCCTCAAGTTTTTGAATTTAGCACAGAACGAAGTTTTTACTTCTCCGAAGTTTTTTTTTAAGATTTCACGTCTTTTTCCAAAGTGTGAGACATTATTTTTATTTTTCCTCCAAAATAAACATATGTGCATTTTTTATATTGTTGTATTTAAATGCAATAAAAGTGTTCATATTGTTGTATTTAAATGCAATGAATCTCCGAAATTAGAATATGTATTGTAAAAAACAACACGATCCTTACTCCATGCAACTGTGGTTTCGAGCGCGTCTCTCATGTATTTTGTTAAATAAGAAGTAACAATCAAAAGTCGGTTATAGAAATTGCAATAATCGACTTTTGATTTTTACTACAAAAGTGCATTTATATTTTGCCGCGTAGTCCAGTGCTGCCGCGGTGCAATCGGCTCATCACACCTCCATGCGAATACCATGACATTCAATTTGTAAACAATCCATGTGAAGTCTATTAAAAATAAAAATGAGCTATAACAAGTCTATGCTCTGTAATACATGATTCTTTTTTATTAACCGACGAAAAACAAAAACGGAGGAGGTTCTCAAGTCGACGCGTATATATTTTTTTTTTAGTTTTTTTTTTTTTTATTTATATTCATTTGAAATATGGATATTCTTGAAGATTCCATGAAGGCACATTTTGAAGGCATAAAAAAAAAATCAATGAACAAGGCCCACCATTAAAAATACAAATTTTTTTCATATCATTTGTAAAATACTTATTTTGCATTAAAAAAAGAAGTTTCACTTCGTAATCTTTTCACTTTTTAATTTTTGTTGCACTTTTTATGATAAATATGTTTTCTAATAAATTAATTTATTTAAATCTAACTTCAATCGTATATTTTGTTATTTTTTAATAAAAGATTTGACGAGTGAATTTTTCAAAAAAATAGAAAATAAAAAAAATTAAAAATTAAAAAAGAAATTAAAATATATGAGAAAAAAATTGAGAAAATAAATTAAAAATAAAAAAAAACAATTAAAAACATAAAAAAATTAAAAATTGAAAAAAAAAATTTTTCCAATGATGCTGGCGGGAATCGAACTCAAGACCCTGTTATTAGATATTACTAGCCTACGTCGTAACCCGCTCGTCCACAGGCACTCACACCGTACAAGCTGTTATTATGGTACAGAAGTATATATGGGTGATACGAAAAATCGGTCCTATGAAAGTCACGTGGTCACAGAACTATAAAACTTGGAAACTTGCTTCATATACACGGCGTTATATGGGACAAAGGCAAAATCAATGTATAAGAATACGCTAGAGATTCGTTGGCATTTAGCACAGAAAAGAATCTCTAGCGAGATTCTTCGATCTTTGAAATAAGAACAAAAATCCGGGATAATCTGAAAAAAAGTACCTAGCTATCGCATAGGCGCCTTCAATAAATGATAAAAAAAAACCACACCAGTGTTCTTTCCCCTTGACACTCCGCAGCTTTTGTCCGAAACTTTTTTCCCGAAAACCCCTCCTCTACGAAATAAAAGGATGTCCGGGTTCTAAAAATTCAGCTTGTATACTAACTATTAACAGAATAAAGTTTCATATTTATCATTTTATAAAATATACTTACGGTTCCGTACCTCACAAGGAACCCTTATAGGATCACTTTGTTGTCTCTCTGACTGTCTGTCAAGACTATTGGGAATCGAAATCTATATGGTACTTCCCGTTGACCTAGAATCATGAAATTTGGGAAGAAGCAATGTCTTATAGCTCAAGTAAAGGGGTCGAAAAATATTTTTTGGCCCAAAAATACTGAAAAATTTCTCCGAATCGTTTCAAAATTGAAATTTAACCCTTTAGTAATGATTAAAATGTGCTACCAAAGTTTAATTAAAAAATTGGTTGTCTGTAAAGTCGGTTTGCGGACGATAGTTTTACGTGATAACGTATTCCGTAATACATAACCTAAACCTCCCAAAATTTGGTTTCAATCCGCTTATCCTTGGTGTCGAAATGATAAGAAATGTCAAAAGTGACGTTTGCAACTGTCAAAGTATTATGTTTTAATAATAATTAGTTATTCCAATACTTAACTTAGAAGGCGTTGCATTTCACAAAATACTAATGTCAAAAAATCGAATTAAACATTAGAAATGCAGCCGTTTTCATGTTAAGACAAGACATACGTTCTTTTCTAATTTCCATGTACGGCAAACAAAGACGACCGACCGCGTCGCGTCATGCATTAGACAACATTGCATTTATAAAGCTATTTTTCTATATAAATTTGTATAAAAAACTGTTTAGGCAAATTCTGTTATACGAAATCTATGTAAAATGTTCTCCTCTTTCGTTTAAGACTGGTTTCAAACCGATCTGATTTAAATTGAGCGAGAAATTAGCAAAAAGCACGCACAGGGTCAGGCGAAACGTTACGCGTTAGGAACGTTACGCGTTACGAACGTTACACTTTTTCGAACATGCAGCCGGTGTTTTATCAATTTATAAGATTGGTGATTCATCAATTTATAAGACGTTATCACGTCAAAAGAGCAGCTCGCTCCGCTCCGAGAAAACAGTCGTTCATTATGAACGACTCGCTCAGGAGCGACACATCATTATTCCATTGAGACTGACCCATATTTGTACATCCAGAGAGTTAAGGCCTCTGCACACAAGGCTCGAAACGCTGCTAGATTCCTTGCTAGATTTACCTACTAGTTTTCTAGCGTTGGTTTTCTTGATTGCTGTTAAGTGCTCGCTTCACACGAAACTATTTTTCAAGCGTGTTTTGTGGATAGATCTGGTGCGCACGCAGTGACAGCTCGAATATAAACATTAAACACAGAGCAAAACGTGTCTGTTGTCTGGCAGAATGACGCCATGTAGGCGTTTGTTCAAATGCCCAAGTGAAGATACCGCTTCCTGATTGGTTCTTGCTCATACCTAGCAACAAATCTAGCAGGGAAAATAGCCCCTGTTCTAATTTTAAAACCTATCTTCTGAGCTAGCAAGGCAGCCCGCAGTGACGTCATTTCCAGCTTCGTACCCAGCCTACCGGCTAGCAGAACTCCTAGCAGCGTTTCTAGCCTCGTGTGCAGCGGCCTTTAGGTTTAACACTCCTAAAAACAATAGTTGTAGCACCTGCGTAATGCAGACACATTGTTGGAACTAGCCAACTATAACTAACGGCCGCGGCAGTTATTCCGGTGCCGCGTTAACAGTACTAGCTATTTTTTATTGTTATATCGATGTAACGGATCCATCGATTTAATAAAAAAACGCGTAAAAAACTGTAAGGGACAATGTTATTGTACAAGGACTGTTGGTTGATGTTCGCGTTTCTGAACAATTTCACGTAATTCGTTTGAAACTAAACGCGCCGTACTAATTATGAGTGCAGTTGATTATTTGCTAGTGGGATTATGTTTAAATGCGACGCAATGTCCGCCGGAAACGAGCGTTCCTCAGGTTTACGAATGTAAGTTTCGCGATTAACGATCGTTTTCCATTGTACATGGTTTTCAGTAGTGTTGGGCATAATCGATATATTTCAATAATCGAATGAATCGAAATAATCGGTTTTTATAATCGAATGACCATTCGAATTATCTATTATGAATGATTCGAATGATCATTCGAATTATCGATTACGAATGATGCGCAAACTTGGAAATTATTAATTTCGTTTCATTTACTTTTACAGTATAAGCGAATGATCATTCAAATTATGTTCAAACTTTGCAATTTCGATTTGTTAATATTACTTAACACAATAATAATAATGGAATCGCTGGTATGATCGAATAGAAATAGAAATATATTTGTTATGCCCTAGATGGATACATCGTCTATTTACATAATGAGTTAAACATTAAAATTTAAAAAATCCTTAATGAAACAATTTTTTAGGAATTTTATTTAATGCAGAAACCGAATGATATATCGATATATCGCAGTGGACATAGCAATAGTACTGTGTCGGGATTCAATATTCATTTCATATTTCATAATCGATTCAAGCGAATGATATCTCGGTTGCCATAATCGAATGATCGATTATTCGGCCATAATCGAAATATTTCGATTATATCATTCATAATCGCCCAACACTAGTTTGCAATCATTTAGTAAAAATGTACAACCATTAACCAAACTCATTTAAAAAATGTACTTCAAATGCTTTTAAAATAAAGATAAAAAACCATCTATTAAATACAAATAATTTACCAATTATCAGTTTTTTCAGGCTTTAATTTTAAATCAATCATTTAATTCTTAAATACTATTTATCATTATTGATGACATGACATGTTTTTGACGTGATAACGTCTTATAAATTGATGAATCACCAATATTATAAATTGATAAAACACCGGCTGCATGTACGAAAAAGTGTAACGCGTAACGCATAACGCGTAACGTTCCGCCTGACCCTGTGCGTGCTTTTTGCTAATTTCTCGCTCAATTTAAATCAGATCGGTTTGAAACCAGTCTTAAACGAAAGAGGAGAACATTTTACATAGATTTCGTATAACAGAATTTGCCTAAACAGTTTTTTTATACAAATTTATATAGAAAAATATTTTATACAAATTTATATAGAAAAATAGCTGTATAAATGCAATGTTGAATGCATGGCGCGACGCGGTCGGTTGTCTTTGTTTGCCGTACATGGAAATTAGAAGCAAACGTATGTCTTGTCTTAACATGAAAACGGCTGCATTTCTAATGTTTAATTCAATTTTTTGACATTAGTATATTATGCAAAGCCTTCTAAGTTAACTATTGGAATAACTAATTATTATTAGAACATAATACTTTGTAAGTTGCAAACGTCACTTTTGACATTTCTTATCATTCCGACACCAAGGATAAGCGGATTGAAACCAAATTTTGGGAGGTTTAGGTTATGTATTACGGAATACGTTATCACGTAAAACTATCGTCCGTAAACCGACTTTACAGACAACCAATTTTTTATCATTAATTTTATTTATACCTTTTCGGTACTAACGGAAATAAAGTTCTGTTTTTATGATTATATTATTATTAAGTAAAATCGAGTTTATAAATTTTTAATGCTGATAAATATTTATAAAGAACTGTTTTAACACACTCTTATTATAAAATTTATGTTTTCTTTCCTATCGTTCAAAAAACCCTACACTTTTGTAAATACGAAACTAAATAAAATAATACTATGTTATTAAATCAATTTAATAACAGCTTGTTTTTGTAAATTTTACCTGTTTTTGTCAATATTAAAAAAACAAAAGTTAATAAAACAAAAAACCGTGTTTATTATAGTCACAGCCCACACTTTTTAAATTACGAACCTAAATAAAATAATAGTATGCTTTTTAAAATCAATTTAATAAAAAACTTGTTTTTGTAAATTTTACCTGTTTTTATCAATATCAAAAATTAAAAAACTAAAAACCGACTACTTAAAAGAAGTAAACAAACTTCAATTAGGTATAAAAATTAGCTAATTAGTTTCTGTACATATAAATAACGCACACACTTCCCAATATATAACAATAGATGTTCTATAAGTATGATCATTAGCTTTAGATTGAAAAAATTGTTTCTTTAATATTATTTGCTGTTCAAAGTAGTCGTCATAATTTTTGTGAACTGAACCTACTATTTGAGATAACTTGCACTCAACGTAAATCACACGAAGAAATTAAACATGCAAAGTCAAAATTATGTTGTAACAGGGCCCTCGCGCCCTATAGTGCGATGTGTGCGATGCACGCGGGCGGCACATTCAAGGGGCGGCAAATGGCCTAGTTGTGTTATGTTTTTTGTACTGTATAGAAAAAATATATAACTGATATTATATCAATTTTATTTGCATACTCAAGCCTGCGTGAAAACTCTTACGAGTAGTTATTTATTTTTTAATGAAATTCGAATTCGAAATATTTCACGCGCAGTTTTCGATTCGATAGTTAGATCACATCAGCGCGTAGACAGGGCGCCCCTATCGGGAGACTCCCGCGTATGTTTATATCTTGAATTTTCCTGTCGATTCCTGCAAGAGTGCGAGTGAAGTAAAGTATTTTTCAATCAACAAATACTTTTTACTAATTGATAAACTAATGATTATTTTGACTTAATGAATTCTCTCAGCTCAGCGGTGAAACTAAATTTTTCTCTCATTCATAAGTACGACAGGAGAAGGACGCCGTGAAAAATCGCACGGAGTAAACTGTTTTTGTAGAGAACAGTTTACTCCGCAGAGTGATTTTTTTAACGTGAAGAGAGAATTTTTGAAGTTCACTCTGTACGGAGTGAATTTTCAAAATTCACTGTTTAATGTGTTTCATTTTAATTGAATATATTTCAGAATCAAATTTAGTTCCATGTTTCAATGATAGTGTTTCGTTTTTGTGCTCGACTTTTTGACGTGATAACGTCTTATAAATTGATGAATCACCAATATTATAAATTTATAAAACACCGGCTGCATGTTCGAAAAAGTGTAACGTAACGTTCCTAACGCGTAACGTTCCGCCTGACCCTGTGCGTGCTTTTTGCTAATTTCTCGCTCAATTTAAATCAGATCGGTTTGAAACCAGTCTTAAACGAAAGAGGAGAACATTTTACATAGACTTCGTATAACAGAATTTGCCTAAACAGTTTTTTTATACAAATTTATATAGAAAAATATTTTATACAAATTTATATAAAAAAATAGCTGTATAAATGCAATGTTGTGTAATGCATGACGCGACGCGGTCGGTTGTCTTTGTTTGCCGTACATGGAAATTAGAAGCAAACGTATGTCTTGTCTTAACATGAAAACAGCTGCATTTCTAATGTTTAATTCAATTTTTTGACATTAGTATTTTGTGAAATGCAACGCCTTCTAAGTTAAGTAATGGAATAACTAATTATTATTAGAACATAATACTTTGACAGTTGCAAACGTCACTTTTGACATTTCTTATCATTCCGACACCAAGGATAAGCGGATTGAAACCAAATTTTGGGAGGTTTAGGTTATGTATTACGGAATACGTTATCACGTAAAACTATCGTCCGTAAACCGACTTTACAGACAACCATTTTTTTAAAATCATTTTTGCTTAAAAATTATTTCATCCCGCTTTTGTCCTGATTAAAAATTTGACTCGTTTTTACTTTTAGCCTATCATTTGTAAATTATCTTTCACTGTTACATTTTTCACATTTTTATTTGTTTTCAAAAATTAATTATCTTATTAGTATTTTTACCTGTCCAAATCGTTTTGTAATGACGATGTGAAGTGAAGCATTGTTGCATTTCAGGAAAGTAATAAAAGAAAAAAACCTTCGGGTGCACAATTTCGGCAACTTAAGAAAATTAGGCAAGAAGAAAAAAACAAAATGTCTGATTCTATGAAGAAGTATTTGCAAAAAGACAACGAAACAAAGTTTCTATTAATTGCACCAGTATTAGTTATTTAGGATTTTTAACGTTTTTCAATTTGACATAATATCGTCTAGTGAGTTTATCCCCAATAAGGGGCGTCAATTATGAATCCGCACGCGGGCGGCGTGAGGCCTTACGAGGGCCCTGTGTTGTAACTAGTGATGGGGTACTCGAGTACAAGAATCGATTCAGTACTCGATTCTTCAAAGTACTCGCTGTACTCGAGTACTTGTAACTTGTATTCGAATACTGGAGACCGAGTACAGGAATCGAATTATTCCTACAGTTGATGCGTTTTTGTACCTGCGTGAATACACACTGGTATTCGAATACACAGTACGAGTACACTGCAGTTAGCAGTGCACTGTGCTGGGATTGAATTCTTTTTACAGTCAATGCGATTCTGTACTAGCACGGCGTGTACTCGAATACCGAATACAATAGGCAATATAATAAAGAATAGATATTAGGCGTTTTGTCAACGCCACGTACTTACATAATGAAAAGGGGCACCTACTTACTTATTTTGATTTTAATAAATTATTTTATTAGGGAAACTAAAAACATTACTTACAATTATTTATTAAAAAATACAAAAATAAATAAACTCTTTAAAAAAATAAAAATCAATAAACTCTTCTTTTGCCATATAAACAAAATAGCGTTCAGATTAAAAAAATAAAATAGATATAGTAAGTTTAACGACAATAAGTTTTTCGGTTATAACAATTTAACTTGCATAAAAATTGCACGGCCAACCATCATTCAGTATTCAGTGTTTCCAGCACAAGCTAATGTGCGAGCCGACGGTATTTGGTTAGCATGGTTAGCATCGATTCTAAGCAGCTGACAGACTATCAACTGCATGCAATGAGAAGAAGTACTCGGTACTCGGATAAGTATTCGATTCTTAAAAGTATTCGAGTACAGAGTACTCGATTCTCAAAAAAGACGATTCTCCCCAACACTAGTTGTAACGTAACTGTATTGCCGCTTAAGTTTACGCTATTAATTTCTTGGTTGTTGCTTTAGATTTCAGTCTCAATTGGAATTGTCATATTGATAAGTTGGCAAGAAAATTATGCTCTTCAAATTATGTATTACATAGATAAATAGATAGATATTTATTTGGTCAGTTGAAACATACATCTATTTGACACGTCAACGAAATACAAGATAAAATTATAAAGCTATCAGCAACATAAAAATGCATTAAGACTATAAAAGACCCGTTCTACCAAAAAATATTTTTCTAAAAATTTAAAAGGTATTGTTAGATTTACAGCTATTTATGTATTAGCTATAAATGTTTTAATGCTTTGTCTCTTGAAATAAGACATTTAAACTTAAGAGCTTACAAAAAAACGATAAAAAAATTTGTACCAGAGAATGCTTATATTTCATCAGTGAATTTTTGACGTGATAACGTCTTATAAATTGATGAATCACCAATCTTATAAATTGATAAAACACCGGCTGCATGCACGAAAAAGTGTAACGTTCCTAACGTTCGTAACGCGTAACGTTCCGCCTGACCCTGTGCGTGCTTTTCTCGAAAACGGCCCTAACGATTTGGATGAAATTTACTGAAAAGGGATTTTGGGGGACAAAAAATCGTTTTAGCTAGGTCTCATCTCTCGAAAAAATCGTTTTCTTACAAATTTTATCATTATAAAAATCAATTTTTTGACGTATGAAAATACTTAAATATTGTAAGTAGGTTTTGGAATTTTATATTATAAACAGTGAAACAATTGTTTTATAAATATTATGACAGCTAATCTTTGAGACTTAAAATAAATACGAAAGAAAGAAAGTTAAAAAAAAACAATTATATTATATGGTGAGTAATTTAAATAAATAAAATTAACCTAAATTTGAAGCGAAAGATGCAATATCATAGATTAGAATTATTATAATTATTATATAAATTTAGGTTATGTATTACGGAATACGTTATCACGTAAAACTATCGTCCGTAAATCGACTTTACAGACAACCAATTTTTTATCATTAATTTTATTTATACCTTTTCGGTACTAACGGAAATAAAGTTCTGTTTTTATGATTATATTATTATTAAGTAAAATCGAGTTTATAAATTTTTAATGCTGATAAATATTTATAAAGAACTGTTTTAACACACTCTTATTATAAAATTTATGTTTTCTTTCCTATCGTTCAAAAAACCCTACACTTTTGTAAATACGAAACTAAATAAAATAATACTATGTTATTAAATCAATTTAATAACAGCTTGTTTTTGTAAATTTTACCTGTTTTTGTCAATATTAAAAAAACAAAAGTTAATAAAACAAAAAACCGTGTTTATTATAGTCACAGCCCACACTTTTTAAATTACGAACCTAAATAAAATAATAGTATGCTTTTTAAAATCAATTTAATAAAAAACTTGTTTTTGTAAATTTTACCTGTTTTTATCAATATCAAAAATTAAAAAACTAAAAACCGACTACTTAAAAGAAGTAAACAAACTTCAATTAGGTATAAAAATTAGCTAATTAGTTTCTGTACATATAAATAACGCACACACTTCCCAATATATAACAATAGATGTTCTATAAGTATGATCATTAGCTTTAGATTGAAAAAATTGTTTCTTTAATATTATTTGCTGTTCAAAGTAGTCGTCATAATTTTTGTGAACTGAACCTACTATTTGAGATAACTTGCACTCAACGTAAATCACACGAAGAAATTAAACATGCAAAGTCAAAATTATGTTGTAACAGGGCCCTCGCGCCCTATAGTGCGATGTGTGCGATGCACGCGGGCGGCACATTCAAGGGGCGGCAAATGGCCTAGTTGTGTTATGTTTTTTGTACTGTATAGAAAAAATATATAACTGATATTATATCAATTTTATTTGCATACTCAAGCCTGCGTGAAAACTCTTACGAGTAGTTATTTATTTTTTAATGAAATTCGAATTCGAAATATTTCACGCGCAGTTTTCGATTCGATAGTTAGATCACATCAGCGCGTAGACAGGGCGCCCCTATCGGGAGACTCCCGCGTATGTTTATATCTTGAATTTTCCTGTCGATTCCTGCAAGAGTGCGAGTGAAGTAAAGTATTTTTCAATCAACAAATACTTTTTACTAATTGATAAACTAATGATTATTTTGACTTAATGAATTCTCTCAGCTCAGCGGTGAAACTAAATTTTTCTCTCATTCATAAGTACGACAGGAGAAGGACGCCGTGAAAAATCGCACGGAGTAAACTGTTTTTGTAGAGAACAGTTTACTCCGCAGAGTGATTTTTTTAACGTGAAGAGAGAATTTTTGAAGTTCACTCTGTACGGAGTGAATTTTCAAAATTCACTGTTTAATGTGTTTCATTTTAATTGAATATATTTCAGAATCAAATTTAGTTCCATGTTTCAATGATAGTGTTTCGTTTTTGTGCTCGACTTTTTGACGTGATAACGTCTTATAAATTGATGAATCACCAATATTATAAATTTATAAAACACCGGCTGCATGTTCGAAAAAGTGTAACGTAACGTTCCTAACGCGTAACGTTCCGCCTGACCCTGTGCGTGCTTTTTGCTAATTTCTCGCTCAATTTAAATCAGATCGGTTTGAAACCAGTCTTAAACGAAAGAGGAGAACATTTTACATAGACTTCGTATAACAGAATTTGCCTAAACAGTTTTTTTATACAAATTTATATAGAAAAATATTTTATACAAATTTATATAAAAAAATAGCTGTATAAATGCAATGTTGTGTAATGCATGACGCGACGCGGTCGGTTGTCTTTGTTTGCCGTACATGGAAATTAGAAGCAAACGTATGTCTTGTCTTAACATGAAAACAGCTGCATTTCTAATGTTTAATTCAATTTTTTGACATTAGTATTTTGTGAAATGCAACGCCTTCTAAGTTAAGTAATGGAATAACTAATTATTATTAGAACATAATACTTTGACAGTTGCAAACGTCACTTTTGACATTTCTTATCATTCCGACACCAAGGATAAGCGGATTGAAACCAAATTTTGGGAGGTTTAGGTTATGTATTACGGAATACGTTATCACGTAAAACTATCGTCCGTAAACCGACTTTACAGACAACCATTTTTTTAAAATCATTTTTGCTTAAAAATTATTTCATCCCGCTTTTGTCCTGATTAAAAATTTGACTCGTTTTTACTTTTAGCCTATCATTTGTAAATTATCTTTCACTGTTACATTTTTCACATTTTTATTTGTTTTCAAAAATTAATTATCTTATTAGTATTTTTACCTGTCCAAATCGTTTTGTAATGACGATGTGAAGTGAAGCATTGTTGCATTTCAGGAAAGTAATAAAAGAAAAAAACCTTCGGGTGCACAATTTCGGCAACTTAAGAAAATTAGGCAAGAAGAAAAAAACAAAATGTCTGATTCTATGAAGAAGTATTTGCAAAAAGACAACGAAACAAAGTTTCTATTAATTGCACCAGTATTAGTTATTTAGGATTTTTAACGTTTTTCAATTTGACATAATATCGTCTAGTGAGTTTATCCCCAATAAGGGGCGTCAATTATGAATCCGCACGCGGGCGGCGTGAGGCCTTACGAGGGCCCTGTGTTGTAACTAGTGATGGGGTACTCGAGTACAAGAATCGATTCAGTACTCGATTCTTCAAAGTACTCGCTGTACTCGAGTACTTGTAACTTGTATTCGAATACTGGAGACCGAGTACAGGAATCGAATTATTCCTACAGTTGATGCGTTTTTGTACCTGCGTGAATACACACTGGTATTCGAATACACAGTACGAGTACACTGCAGTTAGCAGTGCACTGTGCTGGGATTGAATTCTTTTTACAGTCAATGCGATTCTGTACTAGCACGGCGTGTACTCGAATACCGAATACAATAGGCAATATAATAAAGAATAGATATTAGGCGTTTTGTCAACGCCACGTACTTACATAATGAAAAGGGGCACCTACTTACTTATTTTGATTTTAATAAATTATTTTATTAGGGAAACTAAAAACATTACTTACAATTATTTATTAAAAAATACAAAAATAAATAAACTCTTTAAAAAAATAAAAATCAATAAACTCTTCTTTTGCCATATAAACAAAATAGCGTTCAGATTAAAAAAATAAAATAGATATAGTAAGTTTAACGACAATAAGTTTTTCGGTTATAACAATTTAACTTGCATAAAAATTGCACGGCCAACCATCATTCAGTATTCAGTGTTTCCAGCACAAGCTAATGTGCGAGCCGACGGTATTTGGTTAGCATGGTTAGCATCGATTCTAAGCAGCTGACAGACTATCAACTGCATGCAATGAGAAGAAGTACTCGGTACTCGGATAAGTATTCGATTCTTAAAAGTATTCGAGTACAGAGTACTCGATTCTCAAAAAAGACGATTCTCCCCAACACTAGTTGTAACGTAACTGTATTGCCGCTTAAGTTTACGCTATTAATTTCTTGGTTGTTGCTTTAGATTTCAGTCTCAATTGGAATTGTCATATTGATAAGTTGGCAAGAAAATTATGCTCTTCAAATTATGTATTACATAGATAAATAGATAGATATTTATTTGGTCAGTTGAAACATACATCTATTTGACACGTCAACGAAATACAAGATAAAATTATAAAGCTATCAGCAACATAAAAATGCATTAAGACTATAAAAGACCCGTTCTACCAAAAAATATTTTTCTAAAAATTGAAAAGGTATTGTTAGATTTAGAAGCTATTTGTGTATTAGCTATAAATGTTTTAATGCTTTGCCCCTTGAAATAAGACATTTAAACTTAAGAGCTTACAAAAAAACGATAAAAAAATTTGTACCAAAGAATGCTTATATTTCATCAGTGAATTTTTTAATATTAATTTTAAATTATACACAAACTAATGTAATTTTTGACGCAAACTATTCTATTCTATTCGCGCCTAAAAACGACTGGAGACCCGCCCTCCCACCATTAGAACCGACACTTTCACCACTATAGCGAAAATAACAGTAGGTATATTATGGTGCGTTTCCACCGAATTTGTTGCCAATTTTAGTGTTTCCAACTATTTGCAACTCTCCAGAAAATCACCAACTTTTGTTTCCTTTAGTGTCCACACCGAGTCGCCAACAATTTGAGAAACATTTCAGTTGACAACAAGTTGTCTCCACTATTGGCAAAATGTCTTCGTACGACGATGATATTTTCGAAGCAGCCGCAGTATTTATTTTTTTGCAAAATGAAACAGAAGCATAAATATTGGGTACGACCAAGCCTCAAAGGAAGAAAAGTACATGGAGAGATTGAACTGTTAAATACTTTTAGGCTAGACGGCGAGGACGTAAAAACATTAAAAAGTGCATTATTCGGGCACAGGCGAGATTATTGTTGGAATCGCTTCGTTTTAGGGTGTAGTTCAACCCCCTAAGTTTGCTTACAAATTGTTGGTGTGCTTGATTTTATAATTGACAATCAGTGACGAATATAGTGCTTTTTTCTCTGTTTCCTTTAGTATCTCCGTTCCTCTTGACTTTTAGTATAGCATATGCATTGAGAAAGTTGTTCCTTATGAAATTTCCTAAAAGAGGTCGCTAAGTGCAATTGTTAACTTGCAAAAGCCAAAACACTTTTTTTCACTATTTTTTTACAAAAAAATGACCGCACATAGATGGCTGAAAATTTTCAAAAGTGATGTCTATGTTGACCTAAACATGCATGAATAATTTTAGCGTCATCGGTCAATTACTTCTCGAGTAATTAACGTTCACTTTTTTTTGTTTCCTAAATTGCAAATAGCGCCATTTTTTTCACAAACGGGTTACGCTAGTCGGACCAAGTCAGAAAAATCACAAATCCATTCAACTTCAGTATCCCGTTGGAATTTTTGGAAAAAATTAATTCTAACCGATTTTATAACGATTTCTTTAGCGATACCAATTTTAGACAACCGTATAAAACTATATAACTTTTTCAATATTCAATCGTTATAATCGGTTAGAATTATTTTTTTCCAAAAGTTCCAACGGGACTTAGGGGGTTGAACTACACCCTAAAACGAAGCGATTCCAACAATAATCTCGCCTGTGCCCGAAAAATACACCCAAAACTCCTCGCCGTCTTGCCTATTTGAGAAGAGATGACTTCTTGAGGCCCCATAGCATCACTAATAACTTTCCATGCATCCTTTTTATTTACAATTTTTGTTGCTAATATAAGCTAATTACAGAAACTTTTGTTGTGTTGACAATACAAATGTTGACAACTTTTGTTCGGTGGAAACTCCGCTTTACATTGTCATCGCATCTATAGACAAATAAACAACCTACATATCATGAAGCTGTCAAACAAAAAAAAAATCATCTAATGCTCTCACTCGCACTCATATGCATGCATAATACCATAACGTACGTAGGTAAGCACCTACCATTAGAACCTGTTATCTCTCAGAGAACCATGCTTTTAAGCTAGCAAATTGGCATACGTTTTTAACTAAATATTGTACAGATACTGATAATTAGCAGTACCTACTAAAATGACAGGTCTGGAACTTTAGTCTATCACTTTGCAACATGAAAAAATCAAGAACATAGCACTTTAAAAATACTTTCAACGACAATTATTTTGAACAAGTTGTAAGGAGTTCAACTGATCTTTTCTTACAGTATTTTTTATATGTCATATTTCTATTAACATAGCGGAGACAAGAACCACGGCTATATCAAAATAAAAAGAACCGCCCGATGTCACTAATGTAAATCTCAATATTTATTAGAATTACATGATTTTAATAATGCACATAAAAACTCATAGACACTCTACTTCTTGCTAATTAATAATCTTCAAAACGATATCAACATATTGCACTGGCGCATTTCTAGGTTAGGGTACGATATTCGCTCATAAATACGTATACGAATGCTACTGAGCCCTATCATCACCCAATACGCGATTGGCTTGTTTGGAGTTCGAATTGTGGGGTAATGCCGCCTCTGCTTCGAAAGTGTTTTTGCAACAAAAGAAAGTTATAAGATTGATCTCGGATGCTGGGTTTAGACAGGAATGCAGGCCATTATTTAAGCGATTAAATATTTTGTCATTGCCATGTCAATATATATACAGCTGTTTAATTATTGTTAAAAATAATATGAACAATTTCAATAATCATACTGTGTTGCATAATCATGATACTAGGAAAAAGTTAAATCTTTGCCTACCATTACACAAATATGCTAAGACTACATACGGACCAAATTTCTATGGTGTAAAATTTTTTAATAAATTGCCATTGGAAATAAGAACTTTAGAAACAAAATATTTTAAAAGAAATGTGAAAAAATTGTTATTAGAAAATTGTTTCTATAGCATAAAGGAATTCCTTGACTGTCAGAATGTACATTAATTATGTAGAAATGACAATAAAAAAATTATTATTATAATCAAAGCGAACTAGACAATTTAACTGATTTATTAATACGAGTGAATTACCCATGGTAGGGGATACACATCAGTATAATACTAGGCATGGTACAGCTATCAAAGCTCCCAAATGTAATACTGTGAGCTTTCAAAGAAGTCCTATGAATTTTTATTCAACTCATGCGCGTTATTCATGTTTTATCATGCCTAAAAACCGAAACCTAAATAGCCATTTACCGACTGGTGACAATTATTACTTGTCATAACTCAATGAAGATTCCTATTAGCTCAGCCATTGTGGAGTAATGAAAATAAACGTAACTATTTTCTGAGTCGTAACGAAATAGCAGGTAACAACAACTCTGTTGTTACCCATTGAGGCTAAAATTGAGAGGCCGAATGTTTTCGACATGGAGTTTATTATTCATAACCGGCTAACCTCAAACCAAAACATTGAATCGTGCTGTTTGGTGCTGTTAGTATTGACAGTTTTTTTTATAAAGAAATAAATAGATATTTACAACATCTCATTATAATTAAAACATGAATAACGCGCAATTGTTGAATAAAATTATGGGCGCAACTTGTAGGCTAAGTCATGACCTGTCAGCGCGATGAATGACTTAGACTACTAGTTACGCCAATAACTATTTCCATAGCAGTTTTTAACAATCTGCCATCTCATATAAAAAATATTCCAACAAATTCTAAATTCAAAATAGCGCTTAAAAAGTTTTTAATTTCAAAGTCTTTTTATAAAATTAGCGAATTTTTCTAAAACCGATTTTTGTATGCAATGCAAGCATCTTGTAGATCTTTTGGAAATAAAATATTATTTATTATTATTATAATGACTAGTTATTAAAAGGCCTAATAAAAATGTAGCTTTTAATTATATGAATAAAGAACTTCGATGTTTAATTTAACAATTTTTTTTCAGCACCAAACATACATCCGCAACCTCCTTTGGTGATTTACAGATCTATGGAAGAGGCGTTGAGAGGCAAGAATCTCAAAATAGCTACCTTACAGGTATTTTGTTTGTTTTTAGTATTACTGCTTATGTCTATTTTAGCACATTTATATTAACTTGCTTTTCGTGTGTGTCGGGCGGAACTTTGTAATTGATTTTAAACTAACTTCCTGATGAGATAGACTTGATTTTTTTAACATAACTCAGAATTTGATGACAATACGAGAAAATACTAAAATAAAGAAGAAAATAATAAAAGCTATAAGGAAATTTTAATAAACACATATGATTCATTCTTACTTGTTTACCGTTGTAAGGCACAAAGTACTCAATGGCTCCATATGGCTCAATTGATTAGAGCAGTGATTCCCAAAGTGGTCTATATCGACCCCCAGGGGTCGACGACAACTTGCAAGGGGTCCATGTCAGCGGGAAAAAAAATTGGGGGTCCATGAAATGAACATGGGAATCTCCTAACAAAAAAAGAAACAAACTGGACATCGTTAACCGAAGAGATTTAAGATTAAATCTAACTAAATTGATACCCAATGTTGAAAATGTATTATTAAAGCATCAGGTTCATCCCTCACACTAAAAGCATTTATTTTTTGCTTAGTTATTTTATGTAACAGAAAGTAAATTTTAATTAGATTCGTTTAATTTGAATCTAATTAATAAATGTATAAAACTAAACATTTCACACTACATTTCACCACCGTTATAAATTTAAATCGTTCAAAGTGAGTCGCACTATACCGGTTGTCAAAAATACATTTGAAATTAATGAATTTGCAAAAAACCAATATCAGATAAGCAGGGGGTCTACCCAAAACCGACAAACATGGCAAGTGGTCTACGAGACAAAAAAGTTTGGGGACATCTGGGTTAGAGCGTCGTGCTAATAACGCGAAGGTCGCGGGTTCGATACCCCATGCGACATGTAATATTTTTATTTTTGTACGATGTATTTTTTTTTACTAAAAGGTATAAAAATAACAATAGAATTGAAAAACATTTTTAATAAACCACGTTTTTAAAGCGGACTAAAAAGTATAAAATAATTTCTTTACAGACAGATTTTTAACTTGTAGGATTTAAAACAAAAAACGTGGAGCGCATGCGATAATTGTATAAGAAGTGTAGAGAGTAGCTATCAATGAAAAAATCTATTTATGAGATAAAATAAATAATGCGCCCCACGTTTTTCGTTTAGAAACCTACAGGTTGAAAATCTGACTGTAAAGAAATTATTTTATACTCTTTAGTTCGCTTTAAAAACGTGGTATATTAAAAATGTTTTGTATTTCTATTATTTTCGTTTATGGTAGGTCTTTAACCGATCTGACTTTAATTAATAATAATAATACATTTATTTCATAATAATTAATAAAGTTACTTCAAAAATGATACGAAAAAAGATTGGTTTCAATCCGCTCATCCGTTTGACCTGTATCGTGTTAACCGACTAACAGACGCTCAGAGTTCTTCCAAAAATGTTTTTTGGACTCGGGGGACCTCAAAACGAAAAGATATTGTAAAACTTTTGAAAAGTGATTTTTGACCTAAACTAGTACCATTCGCTACTTAAGGGTTGGAATGGTAAAATCGCAGGTATGTGGACAAAAATATTAGATTTATTTCTATATAATTAAATAAATCTAATATTTTTGTCCACATACCTGCGAATTTTCTCAATATTATTAACACGATGGATACAATTATCTAATATAAAAACTGTCCATAATGTTTATTTAAAATATGATGTACCTATATCACTGAGAAGAACATATTTTTTAAATTTTAACAAATTTTAATAATTTTTAATTTTTGACCCAACCTCTTTAAAAACGTACAAAAGGCATGGTTCAACTTGCGTTGATCTTCCACCTATTAAGCGATCTATATACAAAAAACATAATATTTTTTAAATTTTCTCCCTCTGGAAATAATATCAAAAACCTGGCGACCTTAGGATCAAAATATATATCTCGAGAAATTTCAGCAAAAAATGTTTTTTTTTAATTCGGTTAAGTGGTGTGAGCTGTATACATGATATAAAAAGTGGGACAGGTAAACAGACAAAGCCCGTGTTTTGGGACGTTATTGACATTGTGTCACAAAATTATTAGGTCCTTAAATCATTTAAAATAATCGTTAACTGTTATAATTTAAAATTTAATTAAGATACAGCTGAGCAAAACTGGATTGCTTTTACCATTCCAACCCACAAGTGGGGAATGGTACTAGTTTAGGTCAAAAACTCTGTGCATCTGTTAGTCTGTGAGAACGATTCGGGTCAAACGGATGAGCGGATTGAAACCAGATTTTGGGAGGATGTTGGGTATGCAAATATGAAGAGCCCTATTGCTTTTGGGGAAAATCGGGACATGCGCAGAAGAGATATAACGGTGTTTTTTGTTGAAATTAAAATGGTCATATATTGTAATAACAAAATGTATTATAGTAATCTGTGTGAATGTTTGGTAACTACAGTGTTTTTGTTTGATAAAAAAAATAACAAATATTGCACACGAATAACATAAGCTATTTTTCTATAATCTTATTAATTACCTTCCAAAATATGTAACTGTTTAATAATAAAAATATATTAAAAACGTCAACATTTTTTTATATAATAATGTTATACTTTTCTTAACGACTTACTATATTCTCTTTATTTTTCAAGAGTTTCGAGAAAAATGTTTTTCTAAACTTTAGTCTCGGAGATATTTTGAAAATAAAAAAATCAGCTGTTCTTTTGTTTTGTAGATTGGTCCGAAATTAACTAGTTAAGCATGCTTTGATTAATTTTTACATGACGGGGAACATAATATTATGTAGGTAACCATGGCAACGAATAGCAAATATCATATTGAATACTAGCCATTACCCATGTCACCCCACCCGATATCAGAAATTTTATTTTCCTTAATATACTGTGTCAATTCCATTTTGAAGCTGGAATGGTCCCATCGCCCAATTGGCTGGAATTTGATTTAACAACCTACTATAATAGTAGGTAACTTTTCTCTGCTTTGATAAATAAAACGAATTATAAATATTTTTAATCGATAGCTATCGATTAAAAATATTTATTTATCGTCGGATATCAGGTAAAAATTTAATCCAGTACCTACTGCAGTTAATTGTTAATTTTAGGTAAATAAAGATTATTTGAGAAAGATCAAACATGAGACTAATTTACAGAGGTAATAAATAGTTTTAGCCTGAAATGGGGTGGCCACCGACCCAAAAAAAAACACGATGGAAGAAAACCTTGTCCTACACAAAATGAAAGGTTAATATAACATTTCAATGTACCAACCACGGCAATACCAATTTAAGTTTTTTTAAACGAAATATTGATTTTTTTGTAAAGTTTTTAACAAAATAAAGCATATTTTTGTGTGATGTGATCCATTAACACTAATATTGCCATTATACGTAGGTTATAATAACCCGCGACATTTAAAACTAACGTTTTAAAGCAGATTTATGTTGCGGGCCAATGAAACCATTCACATAGTTCAACTTTGGCCAAAAATTAAAAAAGAAATAAAACTATATACGTAGACATGACACCGTCGAGAGATAAGATTTTAATATAATTTAATTTAATAAAATATTTGGTGATAATGCTTCGAAGTTAAAAGGCACTCTAAAAATTATTTTTTTCAGTAATTTTTAAAATAGAATTTTTGTGATAAGTCATTTATGCCAAGGACAGATTATATAAATTATTTAAAGTTATTTAATTCAAAATTCAAGTTGTATTTTTGAACTTTTCGTTTTGATAAATACGTAGGTGCTTATGCTTGTTTTTCAAATGATAAATATATATTTTTTTAAGTAAAAAAAAAAATGTGACACGCTAGTTATGTTACACCATAATAAAAACAAGGCATTAAGTACAGAGAAATGGAGAGAAACGTCAAAAAAGTCAAAATTTTGGGTCAAAATAACATCAGTTTACGGTATAACGTTTACATCCCTCGTATTTTTTTTTTTAATTTTTAATTTTGTTTTTTATTTTATATTCACTTTGTTTACTGTCATACTGGAACCTTTTATTCATTGAAATGCGTTCAGTAGTTTTTTTATGAACAAATTTGTATTATTATTTTCGACAGCTTATTTAGTTAATAAGACAATGATTTTGTTAATTTTTTTCATTTATTCTATATTATTCCACTTCATATTTATTTACATATTTAAATACTTATAACTATGTACTTACAATTTTTAAACATGATGAATTTTTAACTTGAAATTGGTAACTTTTTGAGAAAATCCACCAAATAATGCATTTTTTCCGAAAATTACTCAGGAAGTAGGGAAAAAAATGTGGCGATTCCTTGCAAAAACCTAAACACTTTTTACCTCTTGTGGATTTTCTCAAAAAGCTATCATTCTCGAGTTAAAAAAAATATTTCGACCAAAAGTTACATTAAAAATTAATTATTCAGTTCAGGTAAATACAGATTTATATCCTTAGACATCTGACAATCAGGTAACCCATTGGACGAAGCAGTAATTTGAAATTAATTAACTCAGGTATATAAAATAGTTTTAGTCTGAGGATATAAAAGTAAAGTGAGTCACTTTACTATCATTATATCTTGACAACTTCTAGTGTGAACTGTACTTCTGTGGTCTTGACAGTGTTATATTGTAAGCTCAGCATTACGGTTTTGTGATTTTGTCAGTGCTGAATTGAGACAGTGAGAAAGGTAAGTTCGTTTTTGCTAAGCATATAAATAATTTTTGTTCTTTATTGTTTACTAGATCCAGGATGTCTTCGCGAAATACAAGAAAAAGTATGGGGTCGATTGAAGCCAAAGACAAGACAAAAAGACGCAGTTTACCGGCTCAGAGGACTAAGCCGGAAGTCCAAGAGAAGGCGCCGACACTACAGGAAATCGTCGATATGGAAATTTCTTTGGCACTCAGCGACGAACGAAATTTTGATGTAGCACCTGATGACTTAGCAGCAAGATTAGTCGATCAAAAGTTAATTATGCTCTTCCCGGAACTTGACAGCGATATCGTACTAGAAACGTACAGAGCGAATGGAAGAAACTTCGAGTACACTGTTGAAGATTTGCTGAGATCTACAGGACGAGGGCACATGGTTCAAAGAGAGAATGGCCGCACTTATTTCGAAGGCTTCGTATCCAGTGAAACGCTCGTGAAACAAAAGCAAGAATTGCTATATAAAGCCAGGAATCAAGAAGGCGCAACGGCTGTAGTAAAATCGACGGAAAACAACACAAGATGGCAGAAAATTTCAAAAGCTAAACGTCAGCAAAATAAGGGACAGCCAAATAAAGAAGACGTCAAAGACAACGGTGATACGCAACAGAAAACCGAAAGTAGAAGTGCGACTCTTGATCTGCATCATTATCACGTCGCCGAAGCAATCGAAGCTGTCGACTTCTTCATTGACGACCATTTGAACTATTTAAGATGTACTCGAAACAAGCAATATATAGAGCTTCATATAATTACCGGCCGAGGCAACCACAGCGTCAGAAATATCGCCAGAATCAAACCGGCCGTTATAAGAAGATTGACGCAACGAAACATTTTCTATCACGAGGTGAATCCAGGTTGCTTAAAGATAAAATTAAAAAAACACATGACAATGGCCAACGATTTGACATGACATAATGGAAGAAGAACGACAATCAAAGAAGATGACAGTATTTTATTATAATTTATCTAGATTTAGTTATAGTACGTAGATGTTAGTGTTAATTGTTAATATTATCGTTAATTTGTATTATTTTGTATTATTATAAGTGTATATATTTGTTGCAATAATTGTATTTATTTTTTTGTATTTTATTTTTTGTATTTATTTATTTTTTTGGTAGAACTGACATTTAATTTGTTATAGAAAAATTCTTGTAGTAAATATGTCTTGTACATTATAATGTTAATTGTAAATTATAATATGTATTAAATAAATTAAATAGATTGTGGGGGCTTTGGTCGCCGGTGTTGTTCCAAATCTTCTTGGTTTTCAGGTTTGTAGGCCGTGGTTCATTGATATTTTTACCTGACGTTTTGTCTGCAACTGCGGTAGACATTATCTAACGAAACGCCAGGTAAAAATACCAACGGGCCACGGCCTACACGGCCGGAAGCCAAGATGATTTGGACTGTATAGATACTGTAACAATACTTGTTTTAGTTTTTGTTAGAATTGCTATTACTAACTTTTATTCAATTTCACCTGTCTGTCTGTCTGAAATCAAATCTTGCGAGTTAAATTTGACCCACTTCCCGTTATCCGATTGAGCTCAAATTTTGCATACGTATGTAGTTCTGAGAACAATACAATATTATAATAACTAACTGACCGTTCCGGCTTTCGCCCGGTTAAAAATCGCAATTTTAACTATTTCCCGTTGTCCGATGGAGTTGAAATTTGGCATATATATAATATATTGTAGTTCCGATAACAATACAATATAATAATAACTAACTGACTGGTCCGGATTTCTTTCGGATGCAAATCGCACATATAATAAAACACACTAAAAACTTAATAATAAATAAACGAAAAATATTTTTTTAAAAACAACTTTTTATTAGTTAATAAAAATGAACGAAAAAGTTAAAAATAATTTTAATCCGATTAGAAATAAGTTGTTTTATAGGTACTTATCACAGTCTCAAGCTTTCAAATAAAAGGGTGTTGCATTTTAATAACAACAGATAACAAAAAAACGGTGTTACACGCTTTTATTTGAAAACTTGAGATTGTGATAAGTACGTATAAACCGACTTATTTCTGATAGGAAAAAAATATTTTTAACTTTATAGTTCATTTTTATTAAGGTAGTACGAACACCAAGGCAATTTTAAATATGTAAAAGGCTTGATTTTTTTTTTATGAAGTTGGACTAAGTCTAAACCAATTCTGAAAATTTTAGGGGGGGTTGCCCGATTATTTAAATAAATAAATGACTTCAAAAGTAGGCATATTAAACATTGGCTTTATGGTAAAACGCTAGATGGATGATATGTTTTCATTGACTTCTCCAAAACTAGTCCGTGGAAATTAAAAAAAAACTATTCAAATTAAAGTTAAAACCTTAATAAATTATTGAAAACAAAAAAAAACCCGTTGTGTCCGACTAATTAAAAAGATATTTAATCTTTTTAATTAGTCAGACACAACGGGTTTTTTTTACAATATTTTTTTCGTTTTGAGGTCTCCCGAATAAAAAAAACACCTTTTTTTGGAAAAAATACTGTGCATCCGTTTGTCTGTTACGCTGTGTCTTTACGTGCACGCGGCTATTGCGATGCGTGCGGTGCGGAACGTGCGTTGCGAGTAACGCAAACATTAAAACACGAGAATTTAAATGTGTCTGTCCAACGTAAACGCGTGTTGAGTTAAATTCGCACGCAGTTAGGTTGCCGCATCGCACGCATAGTTTTAAAATTACAACTTGTTTTATTTTCACCGCAGTTATTTATATTATTTTATATATGTATATTATTATTATTATTTAATTTATTTTAAATTAATTTAATTATTTAATTTTAATTAAAATATATAGGGTTAAGTTGTAAAGAAATTGTTATAAAGAATTTGGAAATTCCCGGGCATGGCAATAGAATTGTCATATAAACATTGTCGAAAAAACAGTTTTCTTTGAAAATTAGACATTTTCACAGCAGATGCTTAATGTTCGGAGATTCCCGAAATAAAATTATGATTACATTGTATAAAATAAAGTCGCTGATTCCGTCTGTCTGTTTCTCCGCTTACTTCTTCTAAACCACGTAACGGATTTTGAAACGGTTTTCAGTAATAGAAAGAGAGATAAACAAGGAAGGTTTATATAATATATAATTTGTAAATATTTCGTAGTAAATATGGTAGTAAGTTTGGTGTCGCCGCAGATGAAAATGAAGGACGATACACAGGAAAATGACAGTATTTTCTTAATCTCGAGTTTCTGAGAGGTATATAGTAACCCCGAGGCGTATGGAAGGAAATGTATTTAATACTCAGGTGATCTTAGAGAAATATTTTTAGTAGGTACCTAGGTATATATGTATTTATTCTTATATTTATTTAATATTTTTTATTAGACAACTTTAAAATATATATTTTTTTAAAGAAATTTTAAAACATATTTTTAATAGGAAATTTTAAAATGTATCTTTAATAGTAAATGTTTTGTACGTATTTTATATATTATTATTATTTTTTTTTATTTAGAAAAATATAGTGCTTCGACATCTATGGTCATTAGCACATTATATATTGTAGGTATATACGTTCTATAGTTAAACAGTATGGAAGACTATACAGGTAAGTATATGCTAACAAAAAAGGTAGGAACAATATAATATTATAATGTATTATCAATTAATTATTATTTAGTTTTAATTTTGAATTATGTATTATTGTTATCTAGTCTTTACAGGTATAATTTTATTAATCCTAGAGAGAGATTAATGCTTTGCGGCTTTTCTCTAAATAAATTATTATTATTTCCCACTGAAGAATCACAGACCTCTTTGTTTGATATTGAAGATGCAGACTCTTCACACGACAATTCTGCTACTCTTGTTTGTTCTTCGTTAAACGTTAGTAACACTGACGACATTTCACAAGTAGTTATCAAGGATGGTGTTCCGCAAATCGCCTACAGTGGTTATTTGCAATTGAGTAAAAAAACGAAAGCCCGGATCTGACGCAACTGATATGTGGTCCCCGATATCTCGTCCAAAGAAAAAGGGAATTCGCGAACGCAAAGAGCATACTATATAGAAGAGAAGTTCCTAAATATAGAGACTAAAAAACTTGCTCTGCTTGAGACACCAGAAGACGAGAATGCTCTATTTTTAAGATCATTACTACCGTATTTACAAAAAATGGATCCATTACAACAACTGCGAGTAAGAAACAAATTTCAAGACATATTAATCCAAGAAATATCAACTCAGTCTACCAATATTCGTTCCTTCAATACATACGTACACCCAGCTTCACCTGATGACAATTTATACCAAAACTCACAATACATACCCAAATACTAACTTTAGTGAAACGAATTTTAATAATTTGTAGCTTTTGATTATTTCTAATAAAACCACTGCAAAATAAACATTCTAACCTTAAGGTTAACAAAAACCTCTCTTCGACTCAAATAGGTCTTTGAAAATTTGTTGTGCAATGATAGCAGTCATTGTAGCAAATAGCTCTACAGTTAGAATTATTATCTAAGTTACTAAAGGTTATTTAATTATGTAATATTTGAATGCTGTTATTTTATTTAAGTTAATAATGATTATTTGTTAAAACGACACCGATCTAATCATTACAGTCATTACGTATTTTTTCAACACTATAATCAAATATATAAATCTAGAAATACCCCTGAAGTACTCCTGCAGTCAATGGGGTAACTGTAAGGAACCAATATGATACTTGGTGTCAAAGAAACAAACTAATATTAAATAACGGCTGTAGTAAAATCGACGGAAAACAACGCTAGATGTCAGAAAATTTCAAAAGCAAAACGTCAGCAAAATAAGGGACAGGCAAATAAAGAAGACGTCAAGGACAGCGGTGATACGCAACAGAAAACCGAAAGTAGAAGTGCAACTCTTGATCTGCATCATTATTACGTCGCCGAAGCAATCGAAGCTGTCGACTTCTTCATTGACGACCATTTGAGCTATTTAAGAGGTACTCGAAACAAGCAATATATAGAGCTTCATATAATTACCGGCCGAGGCAACCACAGCGTCAGAAATATCGCCAGAATCAAACCGGCCGTTATAAGAAGATTGACGCAACGAAACATTTTCTATCACGAGGTGAATCCAGGTTGCTTAAAGATAAAACTAAAAAAACACATGACAATGGCCAACGATTTGACATATCGGAAGAGGAACGACGATCAAAGAAGATGACAGTATTTTATTATAGTTTATCTAGATTTAGGCGTTGTACATAGTAGAGTTAATTGTTAATATTATGATTTGTATTATTTAAGTTTATATACGTTGTTGAAATAATTGTGTTCAATTTTTTGGTAGAACTGACATTTTTATTTTAGTCTACAACTGCGGTAGACATTATCGAAAAAAACGCCAGGTAGAAAGTGTAGAGATTTTTAGAGTCATTGTATAAATGTACTGTTTACCTAAAATGTATGAACCGGGCAAATTAATAAGCCCGATTATTTTAATAACATCGACTCCCCTACCTATAATTTATCTGAATTTGATTTTATTTTTATATAATCATATATTATATCTTTAATGTTTATGTTTGGATTAAATGTTAATTCTATTTATTCAGAAATGACATCCTTTGTACTAGATACTAATGGTTCTAAATTTGAGGGGGGACTCAAACACGTTCATTTAAAGACCACATTTATGATTTGACAATTACAATAAAAATAGATAGTTTTCCAAAAAATATTTGATCTATATAATTATATAGCACATACGACAGTGTTTTGTTTTGAAATAAGCTCATTTGCCTGTGTGTTTTAATATTATTTATAATTTTTTTATTATATATGTATTCATATTACATTTTATAAAGTTTTGAAGTCACTAAATAATAAAAATAATCCTACTTTGTTAAGAAATCTAAAAAATTCAAAATGCAAGTTAAAATTAGAGGGAATATTTTAAACATCAAAGAAAACTTGACGATAGTCATCTATTTGACAAACAAAGGTTCTTTTTTAGTAATTTTATTTAAAACAAAAAAAAATCCTCTAGTCTAATTTATGTTAATGAAATATTAGAAGCCCTTGAAATGGGTATTTCAATTTTCTGGACTCCGTTGTCTGTCTGCATGTTTACGAAGAAACTTTCGAGGTTCTTTCAAGAAATCTAATATATTCTCTAAAGTTATATTTGCGAATTCCGGCAACAAAGGCGAATCACTTTGTGCCATATGGCTAGTTGATGGTATGGGCGAAACCCTATGGTTATTTCCTGATTGATGCGAGTTCCTATCACTCGCATGACTAGTTGACGGATGATGCGAAGCCTTATAGCTATTTGCTGATTCAGTAGAGTTTCTATATCTCGTATAACTAGTTGACGGATAATGCGAAGCCTTATAGCTATTTGCTGATTCAGTCGAATTTCTATCTGTCGCATAACTAGTTGAGGGTCCGTGCGAAACCCTATGATTATTTCCTGATTGATGCGAGTTCCTATCTCTCGCATGACTAGTTGACGGTAAATGCGAAGCCATATCGTTATTTGCTGATTGACGCGAGTTTCTATCTCTCGCATAACTAGTTGACGGTAGATGCGAAGCCATATCGTTATTTGCTGATTGACGCGAGTTTCTATCTCTCGCATAACTAGTTGACGGTAGATGCGAAGCCATATCGTTATTTGCTGATTGATGCGAGTTCCTATCTCTCGCATGACTAGTTGACGGATAATGCGAAGCCTTATAGCTATTTGCTGATTCAGTAGAGTTTCTATATCTCGTATAACTAGTTGACGGAAGATGCGAAGCCATATCGTTATTTTCTGATTGATGCGAGTTCCTATCCCTCGCGTAACTAGTTGACGGATAATTCGAAGCCTTATAGCTATTTGCTGATTCAGTAGAGTTTCTATATCTCGTATAACTAGTTGACGGAAGATGCGAAGCCATATCGTTATTTTCTGATTGATGCGAGTTCCTATCTCTCGCATGACTAGTTGACGGATAATGCGAAGCCTTATAGCTATTTGCTGATTCAGTCGAATTTCTATCTGTCGCATAACTAGTTGAGGGTCCGTGCGAAACCCTATGATTATTTCCTGATTGATGCGAGTTCCTATCTCTCGCATGACTAGTTGACGGTAAATGCGAAGCCATATCGTTATTTGCTGATTGACGCGAGTTTCTATCTCTCGCATAACTAGTTGACGGTAGATGCGAAGCCATATCGTTATTTGCTGATTGACGCGAGTTTCTATCTCTCGCATAGCTAGTTGACGGTAGATGCGAAGCCATATCGTTATTTGCTGATTGACGCGAGTTTCTATCTCTCGCATAACTAGTTGACGGTAGATGCGAAGCCATATCGTTATTTGCTGATTGATGCGAGTTCCTATCTCTCGCATGACTAGTTGACGGATAATGCGAAGCCTTATAGCTATTTGCTGATTCAGTAGAGTTTCTATATCTCGTATAACTAGTTGACGGAAGATGCGAAGCCATATCGTTATTTTCTGATTGATGCGAGTTCCTATCCCTCGCGTAACTAGTTGACGGATAATTCGAAGCCTTATAGCTATTTGCTGATTCAGTAGAGTTTCTATATCTCGTATAACTAGTTGACGGAAGATGCGAAGCCATATCGTTATTTTCTGATTGATGCGAGTTCCTATCCCTCGCGTAACTAGTTGACGGATAATGCGAAGCCTTATAGCTATTTGCTGATTCAGTAGAGTTTCTATATCTCGTATAACTAGTTGACGGAAGATGCGAAGCCATATCGTTATTTTCTGATTGATGCGAGTTCCTATCCCTCGCGTAACTAGTTGACGGATAATTCGAAGCCTTATAGCTATTTGCTGATTCAGTAGAGTTTCTATATCTCGTATAACTAGTTGACGGAAGATGCGAAGCCATATCGTTATTTTCTGATTGATGCGAGTTCCTATCCCTCGCATAACCAGTTGACGGATGATGCGAAGCCTTATAGCTATTTGCTGATTCAGTCGAATTTCTATCTGTCGCATAACTAGTTGAGGGTCTGTGCGAAACCCTATGATTATTTCCTGATTGATGCGAGTTCCTATCTCTCGAATGACTAGTTGACGGTAGATGCGAAGCCATATCGTTATTTGCTGATTGACGCGAGTTTCTATCTCTCGCATAACTAGTTGACGGATAATGCGAAGCCTTATAGCTATTTGCTGATTCAGTAGAGTTTCTATATCTCGCATAACTAGTTGACGGTAGATGCGAAGGCATATCGGTATTTGCTGATTGATGCGAGTTCCTATCTCTCTTATAGCTAGTTGACGGTCGATGCGAAACCCTATGGTGATTTTCTGATTGATGGGAGTTTCTATGTGTCGTGTAACTAGTTGATGGTAGAGACGAATCTTTATAGTTATTTGCTGATTCAGCCATTTGGCGCGACCTTCTATATTCTCCATAGGTACATGCTAATTTAGGTGATTGACACGAGTCGTTATAACTGGGTGATGTTGGAGATGGATCTGCTAATTTAGATGATTGACACGTGTCGTTATAAATAGGTGATGTTGGAGATAGATCTCTATGTATACGTAATTCAGGAGACTCCATAAAACCTTTATAGTTAATTGGTGGTGGTAATCTATATCCATTATTAATTTCTGGTTTAAGCGATAACGGATCATCGTCATGCCTGGTCTCTGACAGAAGTGATAATGGATCTGAGTTATAAAACGTAGAGTTATTTTCTGGTATACGTGAGTCCATATACTCCCAATAGTTAATTTTAGGCGGAGGTGGCTTTTTTTCTGGTTCAGGGGATTTACGCAGCAAATAATCGTCTGATGGTGTAGGTGATATAGGTGAGTTTCGTAAACCTGTATCGTCGTCATAATTTGAGTGCATAGGTTCCGTTGGTATAATTATAGGCGCAGAACGCAAATCAGAAGGTGGAGACATGTTTGAAATTGGAGACGAAGGCGAAGCCGGAGTTGCAGGCGAGGCTGGAGGTCGAGGCGGGCTCGAAAGAACTTTTATATCATTCACCCAATCGTCGCACAATGGACACGACTCAGTTTTTTCTTGCGGAGTCGATCTTTCTTGGCCATACGTTTGAACATTCTTAGTCAGTATGGCATGTTGCATAGCATAAGGTAATGTTTTAAAGTCTTCACGATGAACGATATCATAACCTTGACTGAACGCATAACCTAACATATGCTCCACATGTCTATCAAAACCGAATCGTAAAACTGAATGGATGGCGAAATAAAAATCGTCGACTGTTTTTGGATTCATTAATTTGTTCATACATTTGGTTTTTAATTTACATATCATCAAGCCATCAGCGACTTCCAAAAGATCTCTCGCAAGTGTATCGTCTAGATCAAATGATTGAAATAAGGAATGTTCGTTAACATAGTTTACCAAGTTGGCGGGATAGTTCAATTCGATGACAAATTCTGTGAAGCCGGCCTCATGGAGTTTGTATAAAAGAGTTTGAAAGAAATGACTAGCTTTACAAAGAGCGCCTGGGTATCCTCTGACAACGCCGCCATCACTGCAATGCATTAACACCCTACTAGCTTTGTATTTTCTTGCTGCCATGTCGTCATCTGTTTGAACGGCTTTGTCTACTTTATTACGCATTATGTACTGCAACAATAAGAAAAATAGTTGGCAAAACCAAAAGTGCACATCCCGCAAGTTTTCCACTGTACGTATTATAGGAAATGAAAAAAAATTGAGAAAATAGATTTAAAAAAACCAATTAAAAAAATAGAAAAAAAATTAAAAACAAAATGGAATAGAAAAAAAATATTACTTGTCTACGGGAATCGAACCCGGCACCTTGCTATGGACCAACGCTTTTAACCGCTCGGCCATTCCGATACCATAGCTTGCGTTGTTATTGTGGTATAGCAGTGTAGCAGGTATTCTACGTAATACACTACATATTTTACAATAACAGTAATAGGTATTTTTTTTTGTTTTTTTAAGGTTTTTTATTTTAACTATTAGCTGTCAAAAATAATAAAATAAAACTGTTTATAAAAATTAAACTACTGAACACATTTATGTGAATTTAAGTAGGGTTCTGGTCTGATACTAAACAAAGTGAATAAAATATAACCCAAGGCAATCCGACCAAAATTGCGATCTGTAGAGTCGTGACGTACATACGCACATACGTTCATACGTACAGACCAACCGACAACTGCTGTTTGTAATTTTCAATTACAATTTTAATAGTATTTATGAACTCGAATTGATTTAAAAATGATTCTGTTTTATAGATCAGAATCTCCTCTCTTCAAAAAGCTTCAATTTGAATGGATTTCGTGTGAAATTAACTTAGATATAACTTCTTATATGCACGAAAGTTAGCTCTGACGCACAAAGCGACAATAAAGCACATACCGCTAGTTTAGCGGTATGTGCAATACATACAGGATTTGTGCGAATTTAATATACATCGAGGCTTCGATGTATAATCTATACTAATATATAAATCTGAAGAGTAATAAATAAGCTTCTATTCAGGTGAAATACACTAACTAAATATACTCATATTAGCGTTGTAAGTACACAATCTCAGATGGCACAATCGGTAGAGCATGCGACTGTCAATATCAGGAAATGGGTTCGAGCCCCACGTTGGGCAAATATATTTTTATTTTTTTTTATTTTCTTCTAAGGCTTACATTTAAATTTAATTTAATTTTATTTAATTAATTAAAAAAAATTATTAGTTAAAAAAAGTATAAATACTGCTTTTTAGTAATATTCGTTTGAAATTATTAAATTAACATGTCAGAATAACAAACTTAATTTTAAAAGTCGACATTTAAAATCTAGTTGCCTAATTAAACAATTTCAAACAAATATTACTTAACAGGGGTGGCAGTAACAAAAAAAATGTCCTACAAAACTTGCTTATTTTTTAAAGATCTTTTCAACAGTACTACTTTCGACCTATCGTGCCATTTAACATTCCGGAGCAAACTAACAGGAAAGCCGACCTTTCCGGGGGGAAAAAATATCACCATTCGATTCTTTATTAGGGCTTTTATAATACAGATTTTTGACAGAACTCTCTACGACTAACCGTTTTCGAAAAAAACGACCGATACGGGTGGTCTGACTCACCCTGTATAATTATTTATATTAGTAATGCCTTTTTGTACTTTTTTATTCACTAAAATAAATAAAATGTGTGGAAATAAATTGTACGTGGTTTCAATCATCAATAATTGTAATAGAAAGCTGAAAAATATATTCTTCAATAGTTAATATCAGTGATAAAAATTCCATAAAGGGTTAATGACAACTTATCATGATAAAGATACAATCAAATGTCAGCGTTTCATGTTTATAGAAAATCTATTTTTTAACCTTTTCCGATTTCGGGCACTGCCCGATGTGGCTCAGGCATTGTCGATATTGACCGGTCAAGTAGCAGGTATTTAGGAACGCTGCCTAAGAAATCGTTTTATTTTTCTGTACATAATATGTATAATTTTTCTAATAAATTTTATCTTATCTTATCTATCTAACCTAATATTAGTTTTTAGCTTTTCTAACGTTATTTTAATTTGTTATTTGTAAACAATAAAAATTTGAATACATACTTGGTTTTTAATGTCACTAAAAATAAATGTTCACGAGTCACTGATCACTAGTTAGTTTGAAGAAAATTTTTAAGACTATTTGAACACAACGGATTTTCATATTCGACCTGAAATTTTAAAATATCGATTTGCATTCCGACTACCTCTATGACTAATTATTTCAATATTCATAAAGTTTTGACACAAATGAGAACAAAACTGCCTGCCATCTCTGCAAATTATATAACTGCCCAGTGCTCGATTATTTAATATAATTATGGAGGGTAGAGGTTAAGGAGAACAATCTCCGAGTACGAAAAAGTGTCCGTCAAAAAGCGTTAAATTAAGGGACCGCCACTGTCGCAAAAGGGTAAATTTTAAAGTATGGAGGATATTTTAAAGCAAGCGTGTGGAGCATAGAATGGAGGGCAAAATTGATTAGAGTAGGATAGAAAAATAAACGAAGAAAGAACAATTTTCACTTTTTTTGGCGCACTTTTCGAAAGTAAAACATAAAAAATAAGAAAACAATATGATATAAAATTAATTTTTGATTTAAGGTAGTACGAGCACCAAGGCAATTTTAAATAAAGAGGCTTGATTTTTTTTATATGAAGTTAGACTAAGTCTAAACCAATTCTAAAAATTTTAGGGGGGGGTTGCCCGATTATTTAAACAAAGAAATGACTTCAAAAGTACGCATATTTAACATTGGCTTCATGGTAAAACGGTAGATGGATGATATGTTTTCATTGATTTCTCCAAAACTAGTCGGTGGAAATTAAAAAAAAAACTGTTTAAATTAATTAAGTTAAAACCTTAATAAATTATTGAAAACAAAAAAAAATCCGTTGTGCCCGACTAATTAAAAAGATATTTATTTAAAAAGATTAAATATCTTTTTAATTAGTCCACAGGAACAGTCATAAAATCGAAGAAATCTAATTTTTTTGTATATGTTCATGATGGTCCGAATAAGATTTTTGAAGAAAGAAAAACTGGAAAAGTGATTCGAAATATGGTGGAGTCGAAGGCTTCACTATTGTTATCACTGTCGAGCGGGACGTAGCCCCGTGAGCAAGTCTTTATTCCCTGGACTATTATAGGGAAAGTTTTGTTCGTAATTAAACCAAACAAAACGAACCATTTCTTCAATGGAAGTTGAAGAAATTGTTGCTGTTTATTATATCCTACGATCGCTACTCTCTACACATGAATTTTCACTAATTGCTTAAGTAAAACTGTATTCACTTGATAATAAGACTGTTTTTTCACATCAAATTAGTGAATTGTCACAAATATATTTAGTTTTACAATTTTCTCTAACTAAATTTGTAATTTTCACTAAAAAATTAGTGACATTATCATTAATTGCATAAGTGAGGCTGTGATTCACTTTTTAAATAATAAATTCCACAATTTACTAGTCAAATTTTACTAATCGCTCAAGTGGCTCTTCTTTTCGCTATTTTAATTAGTTGTTTTAACTGATTACATAAAGGTACTTTTACCGACTTATTGTTTTAGTGGATTTTTTATTTACTCTATAATGACTATTTTTAACTATAAATCGTTGAAATTATTTTAAATCAGTGAAAATTTTCATTATTATTTTATTGTTTTGACATTTCTTCTATACATAAAACTTTTCTTAGATAAAACGGACGTGCAAGAAGTGCGCACTTTCTTAATCTTTTAATGAGGGTTCGTTTTATTACCTGTAATACTCAACATGAATTCCGCACTAGTCCAATTGCTGGTATTTACAAAAATAATTATTAATCCCTTTTACCATTCCAACACACAAGTGGGGAATGGTACTAGTTTAGGTCAAAAATCACTTTTCAAAAATTTTAGATAAAATAATTTATATAATAATGGTATACTTTTCATAACGGCTTATTATTCTATTTATTTTTTCAAGAAAGTTTTGTTAAAAAAAATTTTTCAAAACTTTATAGTTTCGGAAATATTTTGAAAATAAAAAAAAATCAGCCGCTCTTTTGTTTTATGGATCTGTCAGAAATAAACTAGGCATGCTTTGATTAATTTTTACATGAGGTGGAACATATTATGTAGGTAACCATGGCAACGAATAGTTAATATCGACGGTTGAAAGGCAAAACGACTGAACCGACATATTGACCGAAAATGAGTTATATATAGGTGCTATTAGATGTCCAGTTTAGGGACACATGACAGCAGATCGGATTGTCAAGTGATCTGTCTGTGATTTTAGGGAATGACACGGAAAATGTGTTTCGATTTTTAAAAGAGACCGGTCTTGATCGATTTCTTTGATTTTATTTCTTTATTTTTTTTTGACGTGATAACGTCTTATAAATTGATGAATCACCAATCTTATAAATTGATAAAACACCGGCTGCATGTTCGAAAAAGTGTAACGTAACGTTCCTAACGTTCCTAACGCGTAACGTTCCGCCTGACCCTGTGCGTGCTTTTTGCTAATTTCTCGCTCAATTTAAATCAGATCGGTTTGAAACCAGTCTTAAACGAAAGAGGAGAACATTTTATATAGATTTCGTATAACAGAATTTGCCTAAACAGTTTTTTTATACAAATTTATATAGAAAAATATTTTATACAAATTTATATAGAAAAATAGCTGTATAAATGCAATGTTGTGTAATGCATGGCGCGACGCGGTCGGTCGTCTTTGTTTGCCGTACATGGAAATTAGAAGCAAACGTATGTCTTGTCTTAACATGAAAACGGCTGCATTTCTAATGTTTAATTCAATTTTTTGACATTAGTATATTGTGAAATGCAAAGCCTTCTAAGTTAAGTATTGGAATAACTAATTATTATTAGAACATAATACTTTGTAAGTTGCAAACGTCACTTTTGACATTTCTTATCATTCCGACACCAAGGATAAGCGGATTGAAACCAAATTTTGGGAGGTTTAGGTTATGTATTACGGAATACGTTATCACGTAAAACTATCGTCCGTAAACCGACTTTACAGACAACCAATTTTTTTTTTGTTAATAATTGTTGATTTTTTGTTTTTATCTTTTATTTTGATGTTTTTTTTTATTATATCAGCTCTTTCTCTATACTA
Organism: Xanthostigma xanthostigma; assembly: GCA_963575645.1. Lineage (NCBI taxonomy): Eukaryota > Metazoa > Arthropoda > Insecta > Raphidioptera > Raphidiidae > Xanthostigma > Xanthostigma xanthostigma. The sequence goes on from OY754473.1 coordinate 409,429, forward strand.
ATAGTAATGGTGCGAATGGCGTTTGTTATGACATAAAGTCGAGAAATGGTCGTTAAGCGCAACATTATTATTGTTATATTTTCGTCGAACCACAAATAAAACAAATAATGAGCAGTGACGATTTCTCAGAATTCCTCAATGCTCATGAAAAACAAGCCTGGGAGAGTCTTAAAGCAGCTATCATTGGTTTTCTTGAAAATAACGGAGCTGACAATTATGGAGAATTGATTGAAACTATGCTTGAAAGCTTTAAAATTATGGCCTCCAGAATGTCCCATAAACTTCACCTGGACCAATTTGAAGATATGATGGACTTTGAACGACAAGGGCAGAATAACGAGAATATGATGGGAGATTACATTTGGGTTTTAATATGAGAAAGCCCATACAAACATAAGAGAACCACTAAAAATATTCATTTTTGAATTCGATTTATTGTTATTTTACATTAATGTGCTTATCACAATTCTTGAATTAAAAAGACTCTGATCTTAAAGTAAAATTATTAAAAAAATATAAGAATATATAAAAATTTTTCTTGAAAATTCGAAAAATTGATCTAGTTTCTGCAAAAGCAAACTTTGATCAGAAAAATGTATATATATTTCGTGTGAAAATATATTCTATTCTATTGAAAATTATCGTCAATTTCTGTTCTGCCAATAAAATTGTTTGAAAAATATGTTACATAATTTCAACTTATTAATGAAACTCAACATGATTTCTTGTATTGTTCAAAAAATGCGCTAAAATTAAACACCAATAAAAGTAAATCTATGCATTTTTTCCGAAGCAGAACGGGTTATGTATCTCTCCTACTGTTGCAATTGATGAATAGGTGAGTCATAACTTTCTTAATTTAAAATTTTTAAGCTTGTGAGTTAACTAAAACATAGATTGGGGTGTTCATATTGATAGTGTTTGTAAAAAGGTATCGAAATCGATATTTATTGTTAGGCGCTTTTCGCTTTTAATTACTAAAATTCTGCTTACGTAATACTTAAATGCCCCTCTTATAAGGGGTATCGGATTAGACAGGGGCCGGATTATCGCGGGTCAACCGTATTATTATGAGAGAATTTTGACAATTTTTTTTGGGTTAATTATGAATTTGTTTGGAGAGGTCACTAAGATTAAACCCTGATTTTGAGTTATTAAAATGAATTCTAAACATCAATTTCAATTTAACAAAAAATAGGGCCCCATTAAACTTAAACGAGCTTTATTTCCGAAAAAATAGACCCGTCCCTGTACGCACTGGAGACTGGATTCGTATTTTGTTAACAGGAAGAAAATTTTACTGTTGTTAAACTGTTGTACATTGAGGTGTAATTGCACAAAAATGTGGAATTATGAACTGATTTATGTATTAATCAGTTGATAAGGATATTAATCTACATTAACATTAATTGGTAATAAAAATATTAAGAACACTGTGGTTGAAACAAAAAGAATTGTTACTTTCTTACCACACCAGTTTTATTCACGGATGTACATTTCGAAAGCTATGCTCTCATCCTCAGAGTTTAGTGTTTGCTGTAGATGAGAGCATAGCTTTCGAAAAGTACATCCGCTAATAAAACTGTTGTGGTAAGAAGTAACTAGTCTTTATTTATTTTTATATTAATTTATAAATAGATTAATTTGTTTTAATTTCTGAACCTTCTCTATGTCTCCTGTTACAAACAATACGTACGGTGAAGAAATATATCAATTCCACAAATGAAATTAATGAAAATCCCATAAAAAGACCCAAAATACCACCACAATTGGCCAGAAAATCCATTCTGCCGTACATTTCGCTGCGTCTTGAAGTAATAAATTGCGGCTGCTTCATGTAAATCACAACTCGCGAAAGTTCATAACTAAAAAAAAATGTAATTAATGTTTAATCCTCAAAAAAAAATAATTTATTTACGGAGCTATGAAGCTGACAGAAAATTTTTCATTGTCCGATTAATTATTTGGTCGGCCGATCGACGGTCATCGTACGCATGTCCAACTATTTAATCGGCCGATTTAACAAGTGCATAAGAACGCTTCGTAGTCACTTAAGATACGTCCAAGATGCAATCTGGTAGTCAGATTCAGATTTTCGGCGCCTGACTGTCTGACTCCGAACGGCGTTGGGTGTGGCGCTAATCTCAGAAACTACTGGTTCGAATTGAAAATTTTTTTTTGTTGGATAACCCATTTATCGAGGAAGGCTATATAATATTACGCTACGACTAATTGGAGCGGAACATAAATGAAAATGTTGCAAGATGTGTCTCAAAATTAGTCCGTCCGACAAATATTATCAGGTGAAATGCCTTAACTAAATACTGCAATATTAGCGCGTCAAGATACAAGCCCGGATAGCTCAGTCGGTAGAGTGTATGACTCTTAATGCCAGGGTCTAGGGTTCAAGCCCCACGTCGGCGAATATATTTTTATTTTTTTTTTATTTTCTACATTGCTTTCTTCTAAGGTTTACATTTCAATTTTTTAAAATTTTAATTAATTAAAGTTAAATAAATCTAATTAATAGCTCATTTGAAAACTGTTACAACCTATAGGCACCTATATATAAAAATAATTTTCCTACAGTGTTTTCAATTAAATATTTATTATATTAAAAGAAATTAATTACTTAAAAAAAGTATAAATACTGCTTTTTAACGACAAAAACTTTTGAACGTTAACGCCGATCATTATGAAGTTTGGACACAACATTCATCTCGGTAAACTAAGATGAATGTGCGTACTCACGTCCCTTCCTTCCCCATTCGTTCTTTTGCACCCGGGTGAAACCGGGCGGGACCGCTAGTACACTAATAAAAAGGACACTGATAGAATTTATTCGATACAGGGATACAACCAATACTAAAATATGGATGCGAAGAAGGGGAGGGAGGAATAATTTGGTGTGAATAAGCACTGATATAATTCTGATAATTGATAATCTTAAATTACCCATCTAGTAGATTTTGATCGAATTTATATGACATTTTCCAGTCGTAATTGCCTTGAGATAATTCTGCGTTGAATTGAAGGTCAATGCAAGGTGGTAAACATTTACAGATGTACTTGGGATGCTCGATTTCTAAGTCTTCGACACTCTCATCGTATACTTCAAAATTGTCGAAAACATCTGTAAAACATATGCTCGGTTAGCATTGTCAGAAAATCTGATTAGACAATGGAATTATAATAAACTTGCCTACATGGTTCAAAATGAACTACTCGCATGGCGTAAGGAACTGAATAATCTTAGCATTGGGTTTTATTTTTATCCTTACGGCACGCAAAGATTTAGGTTTAACTTACACGTACCCCTTTCCGACCACAATAAAGTGATTCTAATATGGTTGAACTCGACCACTTTCCATCAACAGTTTTGTGGGCATGCGGACGTTGGTGAAACCACAAATGAACCACACAGAACAGACAGTAAAGCGATGGATTTAATAATAGAATTTATTGGGTTCATCCAATTTTTGAAGATAGAAACGAGAGTCAATTTCAACAACTTTATCATCGTTTAAGACTGTACGATGATAAATTTTTTAATTATTTTCGAATGAGCAAAAGTACTTTCGATTATTTGTACGTCTGTTCAGTCTGTGGTCGGCGAGTTGCAGTGTGAGCGGGGTTGACCATCATCGGCCGGTTTGTTTGTGGGCGATATCACCAACTCACGACGAGTGTTGTTGACACCGACCACAATTTGTTGTCCGTGTGAGCGCTATCACGCATTACATACTGTAACAAAGCTTGCTACATTAACTCTCTTTTTTTATGGAAGAACGAATAGAGAGCAAAGTCCATGGTAAAACATCAATCCAGTTTTGATGATCAAAACATTTCAAAGATTCTTTTAAACGTCTATGAAATCGTTCTACTAAACCATTAGCTTGAGGATGATATGCTGTTGTCATTATATGTTCAGTACCAATTTCTTTAAGAAAATGTTTCCACATAATTGACTGAAATTGCAGTCCTCGATCAGTAGTAATTTTTCCTGGACAACCAAAACGGGAAATCCAGTCAGAAATAAAAACTTTAATTATAGTTTCAATTTGTATGTCTTTTAATGGAGCAAGCTTTGTTACATTAACTCTCTTTCTTTTTTTTGTAATATTGTCAAAATTAGTTTTCCTTAGCTACGCTGGAAAAATGAAGGTTGTTATTATTTGGAAAAAATTTAATTGATTACTAACGACTCTAGAGAAAACATCTCATTACGAATCTTTAAAGTTCAAGTCTGTGTTTTATTTATTTTTAGTACTTACAAGTACTTACAATACTAATGCCGTACTCTCAACCATCGACCACTTTTTTGTGGTTCTAATGTGGTCCGTGTGAGTTAAGCCTTAGTTTCTTGTTAATAAAATACAAATTTCGATGTTATTTTTACCTTGAGCCGTTTCCACACATTCCCTACTCTGAGGTCCACATATAGCCGTCTTATTATCACCTTGAAGAAGAAACACAACCAATAAACATGTGAAAATATATCCAAATAGTCATTAGTATCTAGATACCATATACAAATCTTTGATTAACGTCTGAATAGAACTCTTCAAATAAATAAAATTGGTCGACAGTTTTATTTATTTTTAGATACCATATATTTAATAATTTACTATATGAATCATTGTCTATCTACTCAATGCGCGGTGACTGAAGGCAACAAAGTGTATCGAAAATATATCTGCGTCTCTTTCTTCGATGCAATTCCCTGATTTCTCCGATGATAGGATTGGTTGATTTACTTGCATACTTTGACTTTTTCTATGACGTTAACATGGGCGTACCCATCTTTGGACCCAGGAGAGGGCAAATCAGAAATTTATTAAGCCGGGTCTCCCGTGCTTCTTTTGCTCTCCTGGATACGCTAATGCTTACGACTTATAAAAAGACAGAAGTATATGTTTGCACCCTAATGGTTCGATATGATTTTCTTCCTATACTCAGTAGGTATAGAATAAAAGTATCTGCTATATACTAACGTGCCATGAATAACGATACACAATCACAAATCTGAAGTGTAAAATTGGTAAGGCACTCTACTTGACAATTTTCGTAAGTGTAAGTGCGATAAAATCTCAAGTGCCTTTCATCTGGGAAATAACAGCCTCTCTTTTTAGAAGAGTACATCCGCAGCCTATTCGTAGTTTTAATCATTTCCGGTCGGACAGCTAACTGAACATCTTGATTCAACGGGATTCGATAATTTTGATGGGCCACTCGTGGAACTTCTGCTGGATGGTGCAAAACTACCTATTGAAAATCAATAAACTTCTTTAAAATGCCGTAGTACTTGTAACTACATTGTAGAGCGGATTGAACGGATGTGCCCTTTAAAGTTTTTAATCTTCTTCCAGGTCTAAGATGAATTGCTTACTTCTTTAACACACTAAACTAGGAAGCGCTGACTTATTGATTTAATGGCTGGATCCTGTACTTAATCATGATTACCTCGAATCCTTGTAATGGTTCCCTGCAATAATAATCCATGTCAGCTGGTTTAGAAGCTAAAATAATTTCCAAACCAGCATTGGATCCGGCACCCGTAGCTCTGTAAGGGTAAATGAACACCGATTTGCCACCCTTTTTGTAACCATCTTTAAGATTCCACGTGCTATTTGCATTTTCTTTTTTGCTGTCTTTCAAAAAGTAATCCGCTCTAATAAAATATAAAACAATAATTTAAAAAAAAAATTTAAAAAAAACACTTTTTTACAAATTTTTCGTTGACGATATCTCGTGAACAAATAAGCCGATTTTGATGCGGTTTGCGGCGATCGACGCAGTTTTTATAACCTAAGAAAGAAAATTATTACAAAAAAATCGGTTTGATAAGAATTTTACGAGTAATTATAAAAAATTACTTTTTTCCTAATTTTTCGTTCACGCTATCTCATGAACAAACGAACCAATTTTGATCTGGTTTGCGGCGATCGACGCAGTTTTTTTAGCCTAAGAAAGTAATTTATTACAAAAAAATCGATCTGATAACAATTTTAAGTCATTTTAAAAAAACACTTCTTTACGATTTTTTCGTTCACGGTATCTCGTGAACAAATGAACCGATTTTGATGCGGTGTGCGGAAATCGACGCAGTTTGTTAAGGAGAAGAGCTGATTAGATTTTGGAATTAATCGGTTTAGTAGTTTAGAAAATATTTTACAAAAACAAATTTTTAAAAATTTTTGAAACTTGTTTTTTTAAGATTTCTCGAAATTTTTTGGGCCGAATCGTTTCAAATTTTCAGGATGTCTAAGTTCATCAAGATCACGTCAGATGCCGCAAACCGCGTTTCAATCGTACACTCCGTTCAAAAGATATAAAAGGTTTACATACATACATACATACACACACACACACACACATACAGCCCTACGGACATCATCGCCAAAATAGTTTCAATAGCTTCCTAGGACATCAAAACGTCGAGATCTGGAGAAAACTCGATTTTCGAAAATCGGGGTGAAACCAATAACTTCCCGATTTTTGAAAAAAATTTTTTTTTTTTTTTAAGCGGGAAGTTAATAAAACTACAGAATAGTTACTTCTTAACACAATACACAGTTTTATTAGCGGATGTACATTTCGGGAGCTATGCTCTCATCTTCAGCAAAGACTAAACTTAGTGTTTGCTGAAGATGAGAGTATAGCTCCCGAAATGTACATCCGCTAATGAAACTGTTGTGGTAAGAAGTAACTATTCTTTATTTATATATAAAATATTTGGTTATCGAAAAGTTTTGCGACTTAATTAGCCTGACATCTACATTCCTCACATGGAATCAGTGTAAAAATCCTTGGTGTCTAGCATATTAAAAGTATAACAGAATCCATCTTCAGTTAAAAGTGGTGTAAAAATTGTTTCACAAGATTCCTCTAATAACCATCTTGTATTGCATTTGATCATCGTTTCATTAAATTTTGGTCCAACCTGAAACATGAAACAATAATGCATCCGAAAGAGATGGCAAAAATATTCACAAGTAGTTCATAAGTTCCTTCAAGAAAAGTTAATTTTCTTTAGTTGGTCATTTTCTATAAATCTAATAGCTATTCGACACTGGCTTATTAGGCGCCATTTAAATTTACAAAATATTGACTTTTGCTCGATTTTTTCCTGCACATTCGTTCACTTTTGACGGGGACCAAAGCCTAACCGGGTAAAAATTATCGTCTACTATAAGCTTGGGTTGCGAATTGATAGAATACAAAGTTTCTTCTTTCTCTTAAAAAAATATTTACAGAAAAGTAGTTGTCGTGCTCCAATATTCGTAAAAAGTTTTGGAGCATAGGCTTAAAGTAAAAAATCCAAAACTTTAGTCCCAGACTGGAGCATTTTTTGACCGACTGTAAACATTCGATAAAAACGTGCAACTAGAATGTGGTAGATGACAACGAATCACCCGAAGACAAAGCTCTAAGGGATGAAATTGTTATAAAAATACGTGACCCAACCACGAGGGAAGCTCTACTTCGGTTGGATAAACTAACAGCCATCCAAGAGTGTAGAACAAGTGAGCAATCAGCAATTTCAACAAGACGGAGCAAACAACAACAGTGAAATAAATTTGGTCAAGATAAACAAGCACGGTAATAAGCCTAGGTACATATCGCGTACAGAACAGAAACAAGAAAGGTATAATAGCGATAAAGTTAACAATAAGTTTAAGTGTGCCAGGTGCCTGTTGGGACGACTATGGGTTCTGTAGAATCTTCTAGCAATAACAATGGAAAGCAAGTAAAAAAACCCGACCTTCATACTACTGTTACACTCAGCACCTGCCACTGCTCCTGCCGCTGCCGCGATTATTTCCCAAAATACGTCTGCGGCAGGATCGACGCGAGTAAGTGTTCACATTCAGCCTTCGACGCGAGTGCGTGTTTAACTCGCAGCGATGGCGGACGTAGAGGTTTTTGCGGCGGCAGCGATAAGTTTGCTCAGTTGACACAATTATTTAAGTGTTTTAAAAAGAAATGGAATAAAAAAAAGGGGATACTGGATGTTAGCAATTCATCGTAATAGAACGACGTTTCATACAAATTGCACTGGCTGAATGTGAACACCGACTCGCACTCGCGCTGCCTTCCTTTGACTTCTGCACGAAAAACCGACAATTGAGGGAGCGCCAGGCAGTGGCAATAGCATGAGCAGTGGCAGCGCGAGGAACGTGTTCACATTCTCACGCTGCCCACTTCCCTACCCGATTGGGCTGAGTGAAACAGTGGCATCAGAGAATCGCCTGGAGAATGCAATGCAGGTAAACAGAGGTTGTGGGTTCGAAGCTACAAAAGGCGAGCGGGTCGCTGGCATGAGTCAGCCAGTTAGTTAGTCAGTTGTTCGTGAGGTGTTCATGTGTTTATACAGTGCCAGTGCGTCGTGACATAAATCAAGTGCAGTTATATGAATCTGGTTCACCATAAATAACTTTTTGTAAATAATCGTGTGTAAATAGTTAATAGACAAGTGTGCTAATAAATTTTGGTGTGTTCCTGTACTGTAAATATTTTGTGTACATAATTAGTGACTCTATACTCTTCTGTTACTTAGTTTCTATTTTATTATTTGGAACTGTAGTTATTTTGTTTCTATTAACGTTATTATTACTGTTTGTTAAAGAAGCACTGTTTTGTTAAGCGTTTATTATTGTAAATAAATAATTTCCACCCCGGACCAGAACAGTTTTGTTACAATAATATTGTGAATTAACGAACAAACATTTAGAATACCCATAAATGTATGCCCTATTATAGCACGACAACTACCTTAAATCGTAAAATTTCTCAAAAAATATATAGGTAACTAATTTTGATAACATTCATATTTGTCATAAAATTTTAGAGCATGCTATCTAGTGAGCTTACAAACTGAACTTCTCGAAGTTTACCTACAAATACAAATTCGCACCTCTTCGAAAAAATCTAGCACGCTTCGATTTAAGAACTTCCGCCCGCTATTAAGATCCAACTCATATTTACAAAGTAAAGTCAAATCAATCAGTTTGTCTTTTCTGAAACAAAGCAATCAAAATTAACATTTTATCTCATCAATTAAATAAATACGTTTAATGGTATATTACAACACAATGGCCGAACGTTTGATATTTTGCACTGCGCTACATGATGCCCGAGGCGAAAGTTCAAGGATATAAAACTTTCGGCCAGTGTGGTGTACACTATTTTTCTTCATACCTCGGTCGTAAGTACGCTTATTATATACATTAATTAATTAATTACATAAAAACACAGATAAATTCAAAGCAAGCAGTTTTGAGGTTATACGTTGACAGCTGTTCGCGACTATTAGCTAAAATGTAATAGGGTTGCTACGGAAACGACATCTAAACAACAGTTGATAGGTTCCCCGCATAAGTGTGTGTAATCCCACCAATGCGTAAATGTTAGACTTTCTGCCTTACACAATTGATGCCGAAAGTATGTACTTTTGATCGAAGTATGAAGAAAATATGTTAACCTACTCTTCTTTTGTCAAACTGCCATTTTCAACGGTTTGAATATACGCAAAAGTAAAATTGAATTTGCTTTGAATGATTTTATTCTGAGGACAGATTGTCACTGCTGGAAATGGAATTTCTCGTATTGATGTCGGAACATCACTCAAGGTCACTATAACTGGAGTTCTTTGCCATTTGCTCCATGCCTCCCAAATCAATTCACCGCATGCAAGTATACTTACAACGATTATTAAAATCCAACAAATTCTGAAAAAAAAAATACTTGGCTAAAAAGGGGCATACTGCAAATAAACGTTTCAGAAAACGGGTGGTTCAATTCAATGAACGCAGTCAACACGTATCTGTCGGGTGTGGATAATCTATAATAATATTTCTTTCTTCTAAACCAAGAGAGTTTGTAGTTTTGATTATTTTTTTCACTCTGTTTTACACGCTTTATATTAGTTTCACTTGTAAGTTTGTATGTATGTTTGTTTGTAGACTCGTTTGGACTACAGCAAGTGGTTTATTACAGTAGTATAATATGCCAGCAATGTAACTACAGTGTTTAGCCGTGCGGTCTAAAGCACGGGTCTTCGCTGACGTCAACTCTCGGAATCACGGGTCGTGGGTTCTAATCCCGTCCACGCCGAAAAAAAAATGTTTTGTTTTCGGCAAATTTTTGACAATAATCGAACTAAAAAGTGGAAAATATAGTTTAAAAAAACTAAAAAACACGCTTTATATCGAACTAAAAAGTAAAAAATATTTTTTTAAAAATAAGCTTAAAACAATAATACATAAAAAGTACAAGTATTATTGTGAAAAAAGCGTGGGGCGCTCGATGTACGAAAATATGGAACAAAGCTCCGCGCGCTTTTTTCACAATAATACTAATATTTTTTAAAGTAAAAATGCGAAACGTAGTCGTACTACCATTACCAGTATGAAAACCAAGCGCCGCCTACAGTTGGAAGTTTTGCTTAAAATTGAACTGTCAAAATGTTTTAAAATCAGCTATTTGGGTTCGGTACGATAACTCGATGTGCCCAAATTTTGATTTTTTTAAGTCATGAAAACGCTAAATTTTGACGTTTCAAAAAAAAATGAGGATTATTCACAAATGTCTTTAAAAATACGTAAAAAATGGAACTACTTTTCGTCTTTTACTGTCATTTTTTTGAATCTAAACAATCAGAAATTACATATACACAGCATAGCAACTGGCGTAGAATTACTGTATTATTATCTCACTTTGTATACACGACCCCATAATTGTTTTTTAAAGAACTCCGACCCCGCAAGCGCCCTCCTCTTTTCACTGCGCAAAAAAACGCCATCGCATCGAACACAACCCCGTAATTGTTTTTTAAAGAACTCCCAGAAACGCCTACATCTTTTCACTGCCCCCCCAAAAAAAAATACTTTATAAAAATCAATAATATCTTTATGTTTAATTGACATGTCAGATATTGTTTGACAATTAGTGAAAGTTTGTCAGCAAAAATTGTTGAGTGGATGCGAGATTACTGTATAGATTTTATTGTTAATTTTTAAAAATTTATAAGATACTACACCTTTATTTTAAATAAATAAATAGATAGTGAGACCAATCGCTATTTCTTTTATTATTTATAAAAAATCATTTTCCACGCTTAAAACGGCTAATAACACTGTTATCTATTGTTAGAGATTTATTTGGTTGAGGAACAAGTAAAAAATAAGCTTTACCAAAGTATCGCTTGTGACCAACCAACGTTTGAAAAATATATTTTCATAAATCTCCTTCATAGGCCAGTCATAACGTACACAAAAAATTGCTTAAATTGCAATAATTACGGTAAACTTGCTTTATTGATATGTTGTTTGGATCCACCTAGATAGTATTTATCCACATTTGCAGCATTCTGAAATGTGAGCGCGCTCAGTTATTGCTGAAAAACCGCAATTTTTTCGGACATTTTTTAGTTTTGTGCAAAAAAAGCCACATAGGAAGGCTCTGACGAGGAAGGTCACTATTACTTTTTTTAAAGTAGACAAAATTTCCGAGTTTTATTCCAAATCCAATTATCTAGGTCTAATAGCTCTCAAGATACAGGGTTCCCAATATTTGTAATTTTTTTCCAAAAAGTTGAAAAAAGGGAAGTAGTCAATTTTCGACCAAAATATCAGGTGTAATGATGTATCTACGGAGAAAGTCATGGAAAACGAAATTGTATCAAATTTAGTTACCTTTATTTACGCCCATAAACAAAAAAAAAAACAAAATCACAATAAAATCAATTGACGCAGGTACCTGCTAGAATACGATTTCATGTGGGTGCTTTTCCTCCATGCATTCAGTGGGTGTGATACCACCTCTGCCCTTTTTGGGCAGGGAAAATTGAAATTTATTCATGTCCTCAAACAAAACCCAGACCTCGTTCACCAACTGGAAGTGTTCCTGCAGTCAGATTCCCTTCCAGAAGTGATCGAGTGTGCAGGCGAGGCATTTTTAATTGCTCTATATAGCGGAGATGGCCGAGAAGCTCTCAACACTCTGCGCTATACCTTATTTGTGAGGGCCTCGGCGAGCAACAAAATAAATTTAGCTCGCCTTGCACCTACCAAAGATGCAGCTAAGTTTCATTCCTTCAGGAGCTACCACCAGAGAAGTGGTTGGGGGTGCACAAGAACCCTACTGATTGGGAATGGCATTAAACAGACTCGGGTTTGATGCCAACCACGACATCCAGCCCCTCAACTACTTCTGAAAAGCCTATCCTGCATGTGCAAGAAAGGTTGTGCTGGGTCTTGCTCTTGCAGGAAGGCTGCAATGAAGTGCTCTACACTCTGCAAATATTGTAAGGGGAGTGAGTGCGGGAATGTCCCACCAATAGAGGATGTAGAAGAAGATGGAGACTACTACCCCGATGATGAAATTGAAAAAGAGTTTGATGTCTCTCCTGCTTTTCAAATGGGCATTAACCTCCCCATCAACATGCCCCCACTCGTCTAAGTTGATTTTGATACTGTGTATTTAATTAATAAATTGATAATGTTTTTCTTGAATATTTCCTTATGATAATGTTATATGAGTTTAAAGAGAAAAAATGGAATTTCGAAAATTAAAAAAAATGTTCCATTTGAAAAAAAATTCATAGGGAGAGGGGGGGTAGCTTTGAACATTGCAAAAATAATAGAAAATATAATCTATGTAATGCCGGTAAAAAAAGTGCTTTTAACGTGGCAACGCTACGAGGCTCAACTGTCAAACGTCAGGTTGCCAATATATCACAAAAAACGTTCGTTATTTTGGATGTGCTCCGCCGATATTTTGTTTTCTAACACGTAAGTAAATTTTAATTTATTCAAGTAATATTTTTTTTATTTATTTACAGTGTAATGAATAAATTATATCTTTAATCATCTAATAAACATAGTGATTTGATCGTTTTAAAAACTTTTAATACAAAATTATTGCAATTAGTATTGGGACTACTAACGGGGCAGCTACAAAACAACAGGGACAGTTTTGAACATGTTCAAACCTGACAGAAGCGTTTAGAGAAATCTAAATTGAAACCACGACTGAAGCCGAAAAAGCAAATGATAAAGGGAGCATCAAAATCTAAAGCTAAGATTCAGTCATTATTCAGATTCCAGTGAATCTGAAGAAGAAATTTCTCTTCATGATGATAGTGATATGAAATGTAAGCGATTATTATTCAGATGCTCAGGAAATAATTAATTTAATAAAGAACTTATGTCCAGGCGATTACATTTTGGCAAATTGCTCAACACAAAATCACTGGTCTACATTGAATTTTGTGGGGCGCGTAGAAAAGAATGATGGCAATTTTTATGAAAAAAAGCAAGAGTTTATACGTTCTTCTTTCCTGAAAAAGAGGATTGCTGGCCTGTGAGCATTATTGACATAATTTGTAAACTGCCAAGCCCAACTCAAACAGCAAGCACCTCCCGCACTTTTGGACTTTTAATTTTTAAAATTTGACTTTTCCATTTATAAATTAAGGTAATAAGAAATTTATAAGCGTACAAATATATTTTGTCAAATATCTTGTTACATGCCAAATAAATATATTATTTTAAAAAGACATCCAATTTCTTTCATTTATACTTAGTTTTCAAAACTGCCCCAGGTCTGTTCAAACCTTCCCCCACATGGAGCAGTTTTGAACACTATCTTCTTTAAAAATGAATGTTTTTAATATATTTTCTGATTGATTATTTAGAATATTTGTGATTTGAAATTATAGGGCAATAACTACAGTATTGCATGCAATTAACAAAAACTTTAGGAATCACTTCTAATTTTATTTATGAAAAGTTGAATAAAAAGTGTTCAAACCTGCCCCCCTCTCCCGTACAGTACACTTCCGATTGAGTTTGAAGTACAAAAAAATATACCTCAACCGTTTCCGTTAGTAAATCTCGAGTTGACAAAAAATTATTCAAACATTTTCGTATCTACTGTGCGATCGGCAAAAGAAGACCGGTGGGGAAAGGGCAAGAAGTCGCTGATGTGTTCCCAAATTATCGGAATTCATAGGCGGCGCATAGCAAGGCATGCAAACAATGTATAGCTTTAAATTTTAAGGCATTATTTTGAGCCTCTAACTCGCACATTTTAATTACATTCGCTATGACCTCCCTAGCGCCACTTCTAACTGTTTTTCCCTTTTTACTTTCCATTTTGATGATATTCAGACAACACCTCTCAACTTAGTCCGTGGACGCACGCCTATGTACTGTCTGGTCAATGATTTTTTTGTACTGTTAGCAAGTGTCGCTGTATAGTCGTACGGCTATAGCAATAGTACAATTATCGCGATAACACAATTGTTAAACGTTTGGTCGACTGGACTCCCTTATTGCATAGAAGCGGTTCCAGGATCATTACCTTTTACTAATATTATGTAATATAAAATACATGTGCGCTCTTCTGCAATAAGGTCATAGAACTACATTCCATAGACCGGTCTTCTTTTAAAAATCCAACAGTAGTAGGATACACGAATTTTCCACTATTGTTTAACGCACTGTAGGTACATGTCATCACACATTAGAAACATAATCTTGGTACACTATTATCTTTTTAAAATGTATTATTATAGAAACGCGTGTGTTGAATTCAGCGGGCACTCAAAATACTCATTATTTTAATTCTGGTTTTTAATCTCATTTCTTTTTCAAATTTGATTCGTCAATAACATTTACCTTTCAGCAATGGGCCTCTTTCTTTCACCAATATATCTCACTCCATGCAAACTAGTGTTTTCACTGTACTCCTAAAATTTAAAATATTAAAAAAAAACGTTATTACTTAATTATTGAAACAAAACTTCGATAAGAAAAAAAAATACCACAAAATGGTCTCGTAGAGACGGCATGTCAAACTTCAAAGATAAACGTTAGCTACTGTCTAATTGTGGAACAGCTAAATATAACTTAGTGATACAAATTCAATAAAGTAATGTGTTCCTATAATGTATATATACAAATTAGGTCTGCAGTAGCGGTTCAAATATTTTTTTACCTTATAGCCTTTTAATATTATTAATTAGATTGGCAAAATTTTACATAAGTGACTATGTTCAATTAAATACTTTTATAATTTTGAGTATATTACAGTTGATAAACATAACATTTTTTAATTTAAATAATTCACTATGCCTTTAATTTGACATTCTAAATGTTGTCTCAAAAGTTTCATAAGATCACGTGTCAGCGTCCTTAGATATTTACGGTCAAAAGTCTCGAAAATCACTTTTTTGCTAATATCTCGCTATTTTTGCCTCAGATCGCATTTGTATTTATTATAAAAGTTGTGGAATATAAAATTCTCTACAAATTTTGTCTTAAAACTATTTTTTATACGTTTAGCCGTTTTTGAGATAGAAGCTCTAAGCCATACATGCCATAGTGCGAGGTCAATCCCGAATCCCAGTCTACAGTACGGTTATTTAACTTAAATATTTAGCTTATTCCGTGTCATTCCGAGGTTGTCTCCTTTTTTAGCTAATTTGACTGCACTATAACATTGATTTATTTCCACCGACTTTAAATTAAATCTAGGCAGATAAAGTGATTCTAAAATTATAAGCAAAATTATTTAATGCTTTTTAGAAGCAATCATCAAAATCAAAAATAGTTTTAACTAACTAGGACAACCTAAATTATCAAATTTCCTTCAGTTCCTCAATCAAAAATATGTCAATAACATGACTTTTCCGAAGCCGTTTCTCATAAAATTCAAAAAAATATGAAAAACAAAGTCGGAAATCTACCATGTGAGCTACTGAAAATAACGATTATTGATATCGTGACTCATAATTTATACGAGGATATTTCAGAATCATGTTTACAAATTATTCTATTAATTTAGGTTTTTTTTATAGTGACAACATAAAAGTAAAGAAAAAAGAAAACATAATTTATACTAAAAATTGGCACTGACTACACTATACACATAAAGTTCAAACAACAGATGGGTGGATCTACGTTTTTTGTGGCCTAGGGAGGGCTTATAGAAATCCAATGGGGTCCCATTTTTTAAGAGCATCAATTGAAACTTGGTGACCTGACCAAACAAATAATACTATACATTCACCCAAAAAAATGTCAAAATTTTACCAAAAATTTCACAAAACTCACCCAAAAAAGTCCGCTGCTGGTTAGAACGTCACTTTTGACAGTAAATAAACACCCGCATTACTATCATATTTTCTTTTTATATCCATGTTGAAACTTTTGGAATTCATAAATACGACAAACGAAATTCGCACCAAAATAACCATAAATTACTCCCTGATAAACAGAACGTTATAACTAAACACAAATTCGAACACGACCACAAAATTAATTGGGATAGTATAAAAAATTTAGATAATGAAACAAATTTCTTTTACCATAAAGCCAATGTTAAATATGCTTACTTTTGAAGTCATTTATTTATTTAAATAGTCGGGCAAACCCCCTAAAATTTTCAGAATTGGTTTAGACTTAGTCCGACTTCATATAAAAAAAATTGGTTGTCTGTAAAGTCGGTTTACGGACGATAGTTTTACGTGATAACGTATTCCGTAATACATAACCTAAATTTATATAATAATTATAATAATTCGAATCTATGATATTGCATCTTTCGCTTCAAATTTAGGTAAATTTTATTTATTAATTTACTCACCACCTATAAAAATAATTTTTTTTATTAACTTTCTTTCTTTCGAATTTATTTAAGTCTCAAAGATTAATTGTCATACTATTTATAAAACAATTGTTTCACTGTTTATATAAAATTCCAAAACCTACTTACAATATTTAAGTATTTTCATACGTCAAAAAATTGATTTTTATAATGATAAAATTTGTAAGAAAACGATTTTTTCGAGAGATGAGACCTAGCTAAAACGATTTTTTGCCCCCCAAAATCCATTT
The DNA here is from genome assembly GCA_963575645.1 of Xanthostigma xanthostigma. Classification (NCBI taxonomy): domain Eukaryota; kingdom Metazoa; phylum Arthropoda; class Insecta; order Raphidioptera; family Raphidiidae; genus Xanthostigma; species Xanthostigma xanthostigma. Next base: position 426,333 of record OY754473.1, read on the forward strand.
TCAGTAAATTTCATCCAAATCGTTAGGGCCGTTTTCGAGAAAAGCACGCACAGGGTCAGGCGGAACGTTATGAACGTTACAAACGTTAGGCACGTTACACTTTTTCGTGCATGCAGCCGGTGTTTTATCAATTTATAAGATTGGTGATTCATCAATTTATAAGACGTTATTACGTCAAAAAATCAAGCCTTTTATTTAAAATTGCCTTGGTGCTCGTACTACCTTAAAATGTCTGACACCTCGAATATTATGTTCGACGTATTCGAGGTGTCAGACATTTTAAATGGTTCATGTTGTTTGTCAGAGAACATTATTTTAGCGTTTTGGTTGAAGTTTTTAAGCTATTTAAGTTAAAAAAACAAACATTATCTATAAATTTTTACATGTCGTCGAAACGACATCTTTCGGAAACTTTAGAGGGAAAACACCCCAAAATCAAGAAAAGTCATAGAGGAAATAGGTGTCAGACTAGGCCTAATGAAGCCATATACAAAGTTTGGGGAGAGTATGTGTCAATAAAATTTTTGCCGACGGGCACTCTGACTATTATAAATTATTTGTGGATTTAAACGTCCAATAACACTAAATGTTCTTTATGAATACCAAATCAGTCTATTAATTTGTTTATTAGTACAATATGCCTGTTAAATTAATTATTTATTGGCTCTTTATGAATACGACCTTAAGTATATTTTTTTGTTCTGAAACCATAATAAAAAATAATGTATTATGAAATAAGTTTTTCATACAATTATCATTAGGTATATCAAGTATGCATTAAAAACGTTTTGAATTTCCCGTTATTTTGTGATTTTACTACAGCTCTGATCTACTCACGCTAATTTTACAGTCGCAATATTTTCTTTATTTATTTGCATTAATAAGTAAAATTATTGACTGAGTCTTGTAGAGTCCATTACTAATTAACAATGAAACTAATTAAAATGACATGATATATCTCAATTGGAAATTCGAATATTTAGGGTGTGTTGTCACGAGATAGGAATTGTCAAAGGAATACACACAAGTTTTACATAATAATAATAACTAGTCCTTTCAAAATTAAACCAAACAAACGCGTGTTGGACAATGTACTTGACAGGTTTCTGTAGCCATTTTTATTAATATAGAATGTAGTTATTTCTATTTTTTTATAAACTATTTCTGCTTCAAGTTAGTCAAATTTTCGTTAAAAATAATAAAGATAATAATAATAATATGAAAGACGCTTCGATAACGACTTTAAAAGCAAATATCTCGTTTTTAGGATTTTTAGGGTCTAACGAACCCAATTATTTCGACATTCATCTCGGTAAACTAAGATGAATGTGCGTACTCATGTCCCTTCTTTCCCCATTCGTTCTTTTGCGCCCGGGTGAAACCGGATGGGACCGCTATAACATAATATATAAATCTGAAGAGTTTGTTTGTTTGAACGCGCTAATCTCAGGAACTACTGGTTCAAATTGAAAAAAAAAATATTTGTTGGATAGCCCATTTATCGAGGAAGGCTATAGGCTATATAATATCACGTTACGACCATTAGGAGCAGAGCATTTAATGAAAAATGTTGCAAAATGTATCTCAAAAATAAGCTTCTATTCAGGTCAAATGCACTAACTAAATAAACTTTACTAGTAGCTAAGTTTGTCTCTGTAAGGCGTAATCAAAGTTTAAATATTCAAAATAACGTTCTGAAACTTTGAATGGAGCTGCAAAAAAATATGATATTCCTAAATCGACTTTACACAATAAAATAAAGGAAAAAACGCCTAACATTAGGATTCTGGCATTCTGCCTATATTCTTTGGAAATTCTGTAAGGACTTTATCATAAAATCTGTCACCCGTTTAGAAAACGAAATTGAACCTAATATTGATACTGCCGGAACTGGATCTGTTATGGACGTCACAGAACTAGAACCCAACTTTGATGATCCCGGAATTGAGCATACTATTGATGTCATAGAACAATTCTTGGAGAGCTTGCCTGTTGAAATAGACGGAGTTTTATATTCTCCAATTAACAATGACAATAACGCTTTCGAAATAACTGATAACGAGACTTTAAACGACTTAAATGTGAATCAAAATCAAACTATCTTTCCTGACTGTCATATGACAAATAGTAATAATTTAATCGTCGGAAATGAAACCAGTGCACTAATAGATGCCCTGCTCTGTGAACGCCTTGAGAAAAATCAAGGAGAAATCGAAATTTATGTGCAGGAATCATCGAAACCGTTTTAGAGTGTGTTTTCAAGATTGTTGAAAATGAAAAGTTGGTAGCCTCAAATGTTACTAAAAATAATAATGACAAGATATAAATTATTTCAGATATTATTATCAGAGAAAAGAATCAAAAGACAATAAGTGAAGTTTGGGCTGAACATTTACATTGGCCACATCACGAGAGAGGTCAAAAACGCAAGCCTGTTAAAAAAATGCCATATGCTAACTTCCTCCAAGTGGCTAGAATATTATCAGAAACTAGAAAATGGGAAAAGAGAGAAAGAAGCAGCAATTAGAGACAGAAAACTTAAAAGAGAGAGAGCCATATTATAAGTGTGCCAAATTTCAACTTTCTATGTCTACTGGGGCCTTCTGGAGGCTCTGGAAAGACAGACATCCGGACACACAATAGGAAATTATATATGTAGATTAGCGTTGTGAGTAAACAACTCCGGCTGGATCAATCGGTAGAGTATGCGACTGTCAATATCAGGGTCGTGGGTTCGAGCCCCACTTTGGGCGAATATATTTTTATTTTTTTTTTCTACATTGCTTTCTTTTAAGGCTTACATTTAAATTTATTTTAATTTTATTTAATTAATTAAAAAATATATATATTAGTTAAAAAAAGTATAAATGCTGCTTTTTATCGACAAAAACTTTTGAACGGTAACTCCGATCGTCATGAAATTTGGACACAACATTCATCTCGGTAAACTAAGATGTATGTGTGTACTCATGTTCCTCCCTTCCCCATTCGTTCTTTCACACCCGGGTGAAACCGGACGGGACAGCTATAATATAATATATAGGACATGTATTAAAAATATATTTCAAATTTTATTTTTTCAACAAAGAGACTGTCCATAATGTTAAAAATTTGAGATATGATCACTGAGAATAACACCCCCTAGAAATTTTAACAAATTTTAATCATTTTGAATTTTTCACCCAACCTCAAAGACATTTTTATTCAAAATTGTTTATTTTGATTTCTAATTTCAGAATTATCCTCTCAATTACGTTGAAATGGAAAATGGAACTCAAGTTGGAAAAGGCGTCGCATTTACGTTTATCAATTTACTGCAAAGAAAATACGGTTTCAATTACACGGTGGTGGTTCCGAAGGAAAACATCTTGGGTGACGAGCATTCCGGAATCTATGGACTTCTTAAAAATGAGGTAAATGCAATTTATATTTAAAATAGATTTAGACCTGTATTTAATTTCCGGGAACTCGTTCTTTGCCGGAGATTTTCATTTATATCTAGCGAGTCCATCTAATACCATTTTATCACGAGATCTTTGTACGTCGCCAACGGTCGATGTGCTTGTTCACTGCTGACGGAACATACGTTAGCACGTGACTGGCGCGTTTGGTTAAAGTCGACGTTTTTCAAACAACTCCTTGAACTTTTTGTCCTTATAGCCTAAGATCCCACTGCAAAATAGTGTACTCATCGAGTATATGCTTAAAAACCTAATTTTTACGCATATTTATCATCAGGAGAATATATATCTACTAGGTTGCCTATCAAAATGTGGCCGCTAGTATTTTTAATTAAATTATTTTTAATTAATTTTTCGCAAAAAATGTCATTGACTTGTTTTTAAAATAAAATATCGTCCACTTCACGCCAATATATATAAAGATTCTGAAAAATCACGGTTACCGTTGCACACATGGCCGCACCTCTTCGCAGCCAGGTGTAAACAGGTATGATCGCGATACATTTTTACGTTCATAACGTACATTTATTATTTATACATCAAATTAAAGCTAATTTTTTTCGCGTTATTATGATATAAGGGTGCCGAATTAAATTTGGCCGAAAATAAGGGTTGCTGGCTGCTAAAGATGGTAAATATTAAAAGTAGAGTGAAAGAGAGCTAGCGCGTAATATCACCAGTCAAAAAACTCCCAGCCACATCTACCCCCGCCAGGATTCGAACCCGGTACCTCCCGAATGCGAGTCTAGTGCTCTCACCATTACGCCATCCCGCTCGGTATTTTCTCTAAAAAAGAAAAACACCCGTTACATAAAACAATACAAAACTGCAATAAAATAATAATCCAGCCCTAATTATTTCAGTAAAAAAACTTTTTATTATGCACGTCACAGTGACGCATAATTTGTATATAATGGGTTCTAAATAAGATTTGTAGTCTAGGGTTAAATATCCTCAAACGTTTAAGTTAATTTTTATCAACCGTATTTCATATGTTCAATATCCAATTGATACTTCAACCAATTCTCGGCTCTAGAACCTTGCAACAGGGAGTTTGTAATAGATTCGTCATGAAACGTCAAATAAAAAAAACTGTCTACCAATATTAACAGTGAAATTTCGAATCGATTTTTTCATGAAAAAAAAAAAACTATCCGCCTACTTTTCAGTTATTATTTATGGTTTGTTTATTGCTTTAAGCGACACTTGATTGATGTGTCAAAAGTTCTGAAACTATTTATTTCAATAAAATCGAAATAATAATGTGAAGGTAACGTGTTTGACGTTGATAAATGCGCTCAATCGATCTGTTTTTGTTACATAGCCACCATTGACTTATGCCCATATTCACCGAACACTATTAAAGCTACTAATCTTGGAACAAATTTATTCAATACACTATATTTATTCTTTAGCTAACCTTTCTACCTGATAATTTTCTTGGCGAATTTAATGTAAATTTTATTGTATCGAATAAATTTGTTCCAAGATTATTCTATATTCCTTGCTCTTTTACAATTTTACTGCAAGAAGAGTACTGTGAGTTGTATCAACAGGTTGGTGTAGTGAGAAAATTGGGAGATGACTGGCGTTTATTGGATTATAGAAAACTTTCATTGAAATCAATGCGAAAACTAAATGGAATTCAAAATATGAAGCGAATTAAAATAGAAAAAGGTTCAAAAATGAATGAAATAAAAATTAAAATGGAACAATTTTACAGAAATGATTCAGAAGGAAAGTATGCAAGTGTATTCAAAAGAGGGAAGAAGGTTATCATGGCTTTACCAGAGGAGATGGATTTGCACAACCCAATAAAAAAAGAAAAATTAAAAGATGTGAAAACTTTGTTGAACCTATATGATGAAAACTGGCGTAATATACCTGAAATGAAATTTTACGATAAATTACTGTTAGAGAATACAGAAAATGAAGGTGAAGAAAAAAACAGTTATAGATAGTGAAGGTGAAGAATGCGATTGCAATGAAGACGATTGCGGCTTATGTGTTTAAAACGTTTATGGCTGAAAAATTATTTTGTTCTTTGTGTTTCTTTTAATTTTTTGTTTTTGAGTTTTTTTAAGAGAAGAAACCCAACACTTATTTTTGTTAAGAACGTTCTTTTTTAATAAAAATAAAATAAAATGTAATTCCTTTATTTGATAATCAACTTGAAATTGGTGTTTTTTTACCTATTATCCTGGATCTTGGTCTTCAGACTTGTATCCATAACTTTTGGTTCAAAACAGCTTTTATCAGCAGTGATATATCAAAACGGCTTATATCCAAGGTTACCACATAAATTACTAGGGTAATTAGTATAAATGATTTCGGTAATCTTGATTAAATAGATACAAATATAGAACGCAGCCGGCTACGTAGTGCAAAGTCTCTTTTTTTTATATATATAAAGCTGTTATATAATCTGATGCTCTCCTGGGAATTTACACAAATGTGATAAAAGTCATTTTGAAAAAATGCTCCTCAATTATAATAATTCGAATCTATGATATTGCATCTTTCGCTTCAAATTTAGGTTAATTTTATTTATTTAAATTACTCACCATATAATATTTCTTAATAAATAATAAATAATATATTCTTCCGTATTTATTTTAAGTCTCAAAGATTAGCTGTCATAATATTTATAAAACAATTGTTTCACTGTTTATAATATAAAATTCCAAAACCTACTTACAATATTTAAGTATTTTCATACGTCAAAAAATTGATTTTTATAATGATAAAATTTGTAAGAAAACGATTTTTTCGAGAGATGAGACCTAGCTAAAACGATTTTTTGCCCCCCAAAATCCCTTTTCAGTAAATTTCATCCAAATCGTTAGGGCCGTTTTCGAGAAAAGCACGCACAGGGTCAGGCGGAACGTTACGCGTTAGGAACGTTACGCGTTAGGAACGTTACACTTTTTCGTGCATGCAGCCGGTGTTTTATCAATTTATAAGATTGGTGATTCATCAATTTATAAGACGTTATCACGTCAAAACTAAAATAGGCAGACATCGATATTAGTACATATAGCGATCATAATCATTAATCAAAAATGCATCTACCATACGGTGAAAAACTCTCAATGGGGCTGTGCTAAAGAAGATTCACGTGGAAAATATATACCGACAAATAAAACAAAACCAGCCACTATTGAATTCGCTATGAATTTTATCAAAAGTTTGCCTGCAATAGCGTCACATTATTGTCCTGGAAGACTTGGATTCTGAGGAAGATGTCCAGGGCATCGATGTTTACATGGACCCTCCAGCCGACGGCATTGAGTCTGATGGAGATTCCGGAGAAGAGGACTGTGACGATGTAAACAGGGTGAATCGAAACCAATAACTTGCTCCTGCTGAAATGGTTATGTTCCAACGAGAAGAGTGTGATGATGACACCACCATCAATGAGGTCAGTGTTACTACTTCTTCTTCTCCTGCTCCTACACCTGAGATACCAGGGAAACGTCGTCATGATGAAGAGTCTTCCTCAACTGCGCCACCTGCTACTGCTAGGAGTGATGATGATTCTGGTACGCACTCAACACGACGCGAAACGTTAGACTGTCTATTAAACTGACGGTTGATGCGTCAATGAGTGGTCTGGGAGCTATTTTAGCTCATTCATTTAAAGAAGGAGATAAACCAATTTGTTTCGCTTCACGAAAACTTTCGAGCACAGAAATGAAATATAGCCAAATTGATAAAGAAAGTTTAGCGATAGTTTGGGCTTGTAAAAAAAATTTCATCAGTACTTACATGGACAAAAGTTCACGTTAATTACAGAACATAAGCCGTTAGTTTCGATTTTTGGTCTAAAAAAGGGCAATCCGCAAATGGGAGCCAACAGATTACAACGCTGGGCTTTAATTTTGTCAGCGTATGATTTCAATATTGAATTTGTTACGTCTGAAAAAAATCAGGCTGATTTTTAAACGCTTTATATTAGTTTGGGTTGTAACTATGTATGTATGTCCGTAACGGAATCTTTGAGCATAATTTTCACCAATTTCCCGAAGTCTGATTAATTTGAAACTTTGCATACGTATCAAGGACCGATGACAATGCAATAATTTGATAACAGTTTCCCATTATCCTTATTAGGACCCCCAGGATTAATAAATTCCTTTATAGATCCTCAAACTAAAAAGTGAAAAATAAATATAGTTTAAAAAAAACTAAAAAACACGCTTTATATCGGACTAAAAAGTAAAAAATAATTGTTTTAAAATAAGCTTAAAAAGCGTTGGGCGCTCGATGTACGAAAATGTGGAACAAAGCGCCCCACGCTTTTTAAGCTTATTTTAAAACAATTATTTTTTACTTTTTAGTCCGATATAAAGCGTGTTTTTTAGTTTTTTTTAAACTATATTTATTTAAGTCGATGTTCTATAGAAAATAATGAAGTTGATATAAATGATTTTAGTTATTATTGATGAATCTAGTACAATTAACTTAAATAGTAAAATCATAGCCAATAATAATAATATAATATATAATAATATTTTCTTGAATGTATTTTTTATTTACTATCGTTGTGTTGTTTCGTTTTAATTTTTTGTCAATTTTTCTATTTTTAGGCTCTTTTTCCGTACAGTATATTTAATAGACCACATCGCTAAATGATAGTGTCTCCATTATCGACAGTATTCAGGAGAATATTGCAACCGTTAGGTTAGAGGACCAGTGGGGAACAAAATAAAAGAAAAATTTGCTGACATTTTAAATAAAAACAAGGGCTGTTTTAAAATCTGCTAACAATGTTTTAAATGGAAATGTTAATGAGAATATTGATTTGAATCCTTCTAAAGAAGTTTTATGTATACGCTCATAACATCTTGCGATGTGGAAAGATCATTCTCTCGGGGAGAAAACAGGTCACATCTGTGAATAAAGCAATACAAGTAAATCGTATATTATGGACATTTTTTTGTGGGAAGAAATTATTAGCATTATTATCTTATAAACATATTTTAAGCGATCGAAGATACAATTTAACGATGGAAAATATTGAAAAATATATGATTGTATATTGTTACAATAAATAGTTTATTAATATTTTTGAATGTGTGTTATTTCCTAAAAAAACACACGCATTTTGCATATTTTATTGCATATTTGGGCATTTTTTAATGCATATTGCATGCATAGATATACTGGACATTTTTAGTGCATATAATCCAGTTAAATCAGTAATCACACTCTTTATTTTATACCGCGGTACAAATAACTACTTCTAAAATTTATTTGTATCTATATAATCAGTAATCTTTCCTGTTGACTAAAACACTCAAAAAATAACAGCTGTTTTCAAACGAAATTATATTTTGAAACTAACGGCGTCTTAATGACATCTCTGAAGAAATATTAACATTTAACACTTATTATTAGTCAGATACTGCACCAGATAATAATCTCATGAAACCCAATAACTCAATAAATTAGCTTATTGATCGATTTTTTACGTACACGATATTTTTCCTTTGCGCATTATTTTTCGTATGATTTCAATGAGTAAAAAGATAATAAATAATAATAAGCACTTTATACTTTTCCATTAGCACTATTATCAGAAACAAAATATTATGTTTTTTTCTTTTTGTATAACTATCATATTTATAATTTAATATTAATGATACATATTGACCAAAATTAGAAGCACAACTACGCCAATAAGAGACAGTCGGTTTATCTGAAGAAGAAATGAAATATGACAATAACGAGTGATACAATTGTAAAAAAATCCAAATTGTACCGAATAAGAAAAATTGTTAAAAACCACAAATTGCGGTAAATCCATACCGAACAAACCACAAGCAAGAAAATAATGACATAATTATAAACTGTGAGTTAGAAGAGAATCCGAATGTATATATCTTGTCACTTTCTAAAATTAATTATTATTATTATTTTATGCAATATCAATTTTTAACTATTTTCATTTGGTAGAATAAAATCTCACATATTTGAGCAGTTGGTGGAACAAATAGAACATTAATTAATTCCACAAGAAAATCAGGTACCTCTGTTTAAGCAGAAACATTGGTTGTCAGAGATTTTAGGGCTTTATATTATAATTTTTTTTTTGTATTAACTTTTAGAACGTTCCTTTCGCAAAAATTCCAAAAAACTTCGAAAATGGAGCTTAATATATTGGAAGTGGAAAATTCCCACCTTTTTGACAATATGCCTCAAATAACAAAAGAATTGCTGAAACGAAAAAGTGTGAACAAAATGGGATATTCTCGTGAGCTGCGAAAAGTTGCCATAACTTTAAATTTTCTGTCTCCGAAAACCTGTGACTATAAACGTAGAGTATTTGTTGTTTGCTTCATAAAATGGTTCTAAAATGTAAATTTAAAAGCTACAAAATTTTGACTCTCATATCTATGTATAAACTATTGGTAAATGTTAAAAAGAATATATCCCGCTATAAGGACATTTTCTGACATTAATCCCTATAATTCCAGGCAGTCATTTCAAATATATATAGCTAAGCACCACACAACATCTTACGAAAAATCCCCAATCTATGCGGGATCTTATCTTTTTAATAATTTACTAAAGCATATAAGCCAAAGTACAAGTATTAGACAATTTGAAATTGAACTCAAAAAATACCTCACTACAAATTGTTTTTATAGTATAAATGAAAATTTAAATTCCTAGCTTTTAATTTGACAATTCACATCTATACTTAGTATAGCTAGGTGAAATATTGTTATTATTATTATTAAATACCTATTGCATTTATTTTTTTTGAATTTTATTTATATAAAAAAAAAACTTTCCTAAGATCGTTAGACATAGGTTCAGTTTATGTAAGAGTTTTCATTCTTTGAATAATAAAGGACCGGCTTCAAATGGTAGCAGAGCTAGAAGAGATTCGTTTTATTTCAAAAACGCAGTTATCTATACCAATATATAAAGCAGAAGAGTTTGTTTGTTTGTTTGAACGCGCTAATCTCACGAACTACTGGTTCGAATTGAAAAACATTTTTTTTTTGTTGGATAGCCCATTTATCGAGGAAGGCTATAGGCTATATAATATCACGTTACGACTAATAGGAGCGGAACATCAATGAAAAATGTTGCAGAATGTCAGTCAACATTTTTCACCATATATACTTATATTCAGGTGAAATTCCGTAACATAATATCCCAATATTAGCAGTGCACCTACCAAATCTCGGTTAGCTAAGTCGGTGGCGCGCTCGACTCTCAATCTCTCGTATCTCAGGTAATTTTTGTTATTTGCAGGACGCTGACTTGGCAGCAGCTTTTCTACCGGTATTGACAGAGCATCCAGAGTACATTCACTACTCGAAGAGTCTCGACACCGGAGAATATATGGTGTTGATGAAGAGACCATCAGAAGCAGCAAACAGCACAGGTCTACTTGCACCATTTGCGTATGAGGTATGTTTGAGTTTTCGCTTTTCTATCCCTTTGACTCCAAAGAATACAAAACAATTATCGCATCTGACAGTATCTCTGACAAGAGATCTGTTTAAAGTTTGGACGAAACGTCTGTCTTTTAATTATTATATATTTTTAAATAAACTGACTTCATGAACGAAAGAAAAAAAATTTTCCTCTACATGATATGAGAATATAATGCTGCCTTCCAAAACTTTTTTTTCTTGTATATAAAACAGCTGCGTAAAATCTACTACAAATATTCAAAGTTATTGTGTGTAGAGGCTTGAAATGGCGTTACGGGTTACTGACAAGAGATCTTGATTTTTGTCAGAGCTGGAGGATGATAATATGTAACGATGCTTACTTATGTGCGCTATTGTACTTTTACGTTTTTCCTTTTTCTTCAAGAAATAATAGGGCGATGGATATCAAATTGTACAATGTGTCGAAAACCTTGTTTAATTAAAAAAGTATATAAGCGTCATATTGTTGTCATACAGAAATTACTCCGTTTTGAACAATAGACAAACATTATTTATACAAATAGTCTGGTATTTCAAATCAAAAACGAAAATCGTTTCGAGATTTTTTCGGTATTTTTGGGGCTGAAAACTTTTTTCAACCCCTAAATACCACCCTTAACATGGCCCGATTAGACACATTTTAAATAGACTTCGTGCGGTGATGGATTCCCATATGTGGACCAAATTTCGTTTAAATCGATTAACTCTATACTTATATAAATAGACTTTTCCAAAAATGGTGCCAAACTCCTTAGGAGGCTATGAAACGTCGAGAAATTTTTGTCCGACCCCCAGCTCCCGCCATAAGTGCCTTATGGCAAATACACTAAAAAATTCCGCTATAAATGACGTTCTGCTGCTTGGATCTGCCATGTTCAAAACTGACGATCTATGAAATTTTCAAACTAGTTTGAAGTTCGGGACTGAAGGATCGGACTGCAGTCCGCCGCGCACCATACACGTCAGTTTCACGTTGTTCTAAACAGACTGCAGGCGTAGACCTGCCGGCAAACTGTGTGTGTATTGTGAAACTTTAACTGCAGATCTGGAAATCTGCAGTTCCGGACTGCCGGCCGACTGTGCGTGAATGGGTACCTTAAAGTGTGCTAATCGAACTGTTCGATCGACAGTCCTTGCGACCGTTTCAACGTGTATGGCCCCTTTAACCAATAATGATTACAATTCATTTTGTACAATAGTTACATAAGTAAGTACAAGTAAGTATTATACAGCGTGTCCCATTTTAATGTCCCACCCCGGATAACTTTTGTCCGTGACCTTGAATGAAAAATTGTTTGGTACAAAAGTTGTACAACTTGGAGGGGGACATTCGATGGCACTATACTTTTGACCTTGGGTATAAGGTTCAAGGTCATTCAAGGTCAACTTTGTTTTTTTTAATGGAACGTCCTATTTTTGACATCGGCAATCGATTGCGCGTAAAAAAATATGAGACTTTTGTCTGAAACTTTTTTCGAGAACGGTCAAATTTTCTCAATAAATTTAGCCTTCAAAATTGAAAATTTTTGAATTTTCAACTCGAGAATGGTGAGATTTTCTTCAAAAACAATAGGGCTTTTCATATTTGCATACCAAACATCCTCCCAAAATTTTGTTTCAATCCGTTCATCCGTTTGACCTGTATAGTGTTCACAGACTAACCGAATAACCGACTAACAGACTAACAGACGCACAGAGTTTTGCCCGTTCTCGAAAAAAGTTTCAGACAAAAGTCTCATATTTTTTCACGCGCAATCGATTGCCGATGTCAAAAATAGGACGTTCCATTAAAAAAAACAAAGTTGACCTTGAATGACCTTGAACCTTATACTCAAGGTCAAAAGTATTAGTGTCATCGAATGTCCCCCTCCAAGTTGTACAACTTTTGTACCAAACAATTTTTCATTCAAGGTCACTGACAAAAGTTATCCGGGGTGGGACATTAAAATGGGACACGCTGTATAAGTGCACAGATATAAAAGACATTCCATATGAAAAATTCAATTCAATTCAATTCAATTCCTGCACAACTTTTAAGCAGAAGCTTGTCTGCAGTCGAACTTCGACTGTGAAAAGACTTTCAAGTAAGAAAACGTGACGATTACGACTTTAGTCTGTCGTGTGATGGAGGAATGGCCAAAATACCAATTAGAAATGCGATAATTGATGGAACGAGCGAAGAAAACTTCAAAATATTTGCTTTTCCAGAACGAGAAATAAATGATGCGCCACTCCAAACTGATGAATTTTGGCCAGAAAGAGTAATTGTGAAAAGTAATTGTGTGTATTGTGAAACTTTAACTGCAGATCAAATCTGCAGTTCCGAACTGCCGGCCGACAGTGCGTGAATGGGTACCTTAAGAGAGGAAGTTGAAGCGTCGAAAACTAGCATAAATCGGAAGTTTTTAATACCGTTGGAGAACGGGTGGGTTCGAGAGTTTGTTCGTTCCACCTTAGGCAGGAGCCCAAAACGGACACATAATGTATATTACATTTCTTCGGACGGAATAAGATGTTATAACTTTAAATTATAGAACTGACCTTAGTTAAACTTGTTATGTAACCATTCTGTTAAAGAATATTTATCCAAGTTGTACAGTTGCTTGAATAAAATGCCCTCAAAAATATTACATCGAATCCACATTTTAATGCAGCCTAGTTTCGAAATATGAAAACTTCTGTGTAAGTATTGACATTATTGTGGAAGGTTTTAATACAAGTATTGAATTACATGGACTAATCTATAGCCAATAAGTGGGGGATGGTGATAACAGCGTGTATAAAAAATTATTAGAGACGAAGCCATAATGGTAATGACCTTTTAATTTAAAAAGTGGAATGCAGAAATCATCTGATACGTAATTACGTATCTAAATTGCGTGATTCGGTCAAACATAGTGTCGAGTAAAAAAAGGATGTAAGTTCAAAAATTCGTTTTCATTTGAAAAATAAAATAGACACACTGAGAATTTCTATTGTTAGCGCATCTAAGCTATCATAAACGCATAACATAGCTATTATATTTTGTACGTAAGTACGTTGTCTTAATAATAGTCTCTTTGCAGGATTTATTTCCCAATAACGTAAAAGAATTGCTGACACGAAAGCTTCAATCAAAATAAAAAATGAAGTACACACAAGAGTTACGGAGCTTTACACTATCCTTGCAATTTTATTCGACAAGGGCAATTATGTCAGAAGATTGTGGAGAAATTTGCTTCCAGTTGTAGTTGATGGTAAACCAGGGTTTACAAAAGAGGCGTTTCAAGCGATTTTATTGCACAAAGAGAAAAATTACTTAGTAAACATCGCAATAGATGAGATGGCAACACGGCAGCAGATTATCTACGATTGCACGGAAAAAGCCATTATTTTGCTATCTCACTGACAAGTTTGAACGCTGTATAACTTACATTGCAAGTTTCGTTTCATTTAAACTGGGACGCAAACTACAATGCGAGCACTGTGTTTCACAACTATTTGGGAAAAAAGAGGGCTTTTTAAATTCTCTGATAGAGCATAGAAACAGGGGAGGTTTGAGTTACCCAAATCCTGAAGTAATTAAAATTTGCGAAAAAACAGAAATATTTTTAAGGCATGAACAAAGGCGTAAAAAAAAGCTAACAAAGAAGAGGTGTCAAGATTTTATTGGCATAAATATTTTTGAAAATATGACTGCCCACGATGTAACTCCATGAGAAAGTCACAAAGTCTTGTTAATTAAATCTATTTGTATTTGTTATCTCACTACACGAATAAATTATATTTGCAAAAATGCTGTAGCAGATGAAAAAATTAGGAATATGTGCACGAAATTAATTTTATGTAAAGGACAATAAATCTAGATACCTACCCATATTTGTTATTTCTTTTTATTTAGCCCACCCCTTCCTTTGTTTTTAAAAATAATTATTATCATCTGTGTGTGTATTGTGAAACTTTAACTGCAGATCTGGAAATCTGCAGTTCCGGACTGCCGGCCGACTGTGCGTGAATGGGTACCTTAAAGTGTGCTAATCGAACTGTTCGATCGACAGTCTTTGCGACCGTTTCAACGTGTATGGCCCCTTTAACCAATAATGATTACAATTCATTTTGTACAATAGTTACATAAGTAAGTACAAGTAAGTATTATATAAGTGCACAGATATAAAAGACATTCCATATGAAAAATTCAATTCAATTCAATTCAATTCCTGCACAACTTTTAAGCAGAAGCTTGTCTGCAGTCGAACTTCGACTGTGAAAAGACTTTCAAGTAAGAAAACGTGACGATTACGACTTTAGTCTGTCGTGTGATGGAGGAATGGCCAAAATACCAATTAGAAATGCGATAATTGATGGAACGAGCGAAGAAAACTTCAAAATATTTGCTTTTCCAGAACGAGAAATAAATGATGCGCCACTCCAAACTGATGAATTTTGGCCAGAAAGAGTAATTGTGAAAAGTAATTGTGTGTATTGTGAAACTTTAACTGCAGATCAAATCTGCAGTTCCGAACTGCCGGCCGACAGTGCGTGAATGGGTACCTTAAGAGAGGAAGTTGAAGCGTCGAAAACTAGCATAAATCGGAAGTTTTTAATACCGTTGGAGAACGGGTGGGTTCGAGAGTTTGTTCGTTCCACCTTAGGCAGGAGCCCAAAACGGACACATAATGTATATTACATTTCTTCGGACGGAATAAGATGTTATAACTTTAAATTATAGAACTGACCTTAGTTAAACTTGTTATGTAACCATTCTGTTAAAGAATATTTATCCAAGTTGTACAGTTGCTTGAATAAAATGCCCTCAAAAATATTACATCGAATCCACATTTTAATGCAGCCTAGTTTCGAAATATGAAAACTTCTGTGTAAGTATTGACATTATTGTGGAAGGTTTTAATACAAGTATTGAATTACATGGACTAATCTATAGCCAATAAGTGGGGGATGGTGATAACAGCGTGTATAAAAAATTATTAGAGACGAAGCCATAATGGTAATGACCTTTTAATTTAAAAAGTGGAATGCAGAAATCATCTGATACGTAATTACGTATCTAAATTGCGTGATTCGGTCAAACATAGTGTCGAGTAAAAAAAGGATGTAAGTTCAAAAATTCGTTTTCATTTGAAAAATAAAATAGACACACTGAGAATTTCTATTGTTAGCGCATCTAAGCTATCATAAACGCATAACATAGCTATTATATTTTGTACGTAAGTACGTTGTCTTAATAATAGTCTCTTTGCAGGATTTATTTCCCAATAACGTAAAAGAATTGCTGACACGAAAGCTTCAATCAAAATAAAAAATGAAGTACACACAAGAGTTACGGAGCTTTACACTATCCTTGCAATTTTATTCGACAAGGGCAATTATGTCAGAAGATTGTGGAGAAATTTGCTTCCAGTTGTAGTTGATGGTAAACCAGGGTTTACAAAAGAGGCGTTTCAAGCGATTTTATTGCACAAAGAGAAAAATTACTTAGTAAACATCGCAATAGATGAGATGGCAACACGGCAGCAGATTATCTACGATTGCACGGAAAAAGCCATTATTTTGCTATCTCACTGACAAGTTTGAACGCTGTATAACTTACATTGCAAGTTTCGTTTCATTTAAACTGGGACGCAAACTACAATGCGAGCACTGTGTTTCACAACTATTTGGGAAAAAAGAGGGCTTTTTAAATTCTCTGATAGAGCATAGAAACAGGGGAGGTTTGAGTTACCCAAATCCTGAAGTAATTAAAATTTGCGAAAAAACAGAAATATTTTTAAGGCATGAACAAAGGCGTAAAAAAAAGCTAACAAAGAAGAGGTGTCAAGATTTTATTGGCATAAATATTTTTGAAAATATGACTGCCCACGATGTAACTCCATGAGAAAGTCACAAAGTCTTGTTAATTAAATCTATTTGTATTTGTTATCTCACTACACGAATAAATTATATTTGCAAAAATGCTGTAGCAGATGAAAAAATTAGGAATATGTGCACGAAATTAATTTTATGTAAAGGACAATAAATCTAGATACCTACCCATATTTGTTATTTCTTTTTATTTAGCCCACCCCTTCCTTTGTTTTTAAAAATAATTATTATCATCTGTGTGTGTATTGTGAAACTTTAACTGCAGATCTGGAAATCTGCAGTTCCGGACTGCCGGCCGACTGTGCGTGAATGGGTACCTTAAAGTGTGCTAATCGAACTGTTCGATCGACAGTCTTTGCGACCGTTTCAACGTGTATGGCCCCTTTAACCAATAATGATTACAATTCATTTTGTACAATAGTTACATAAGTAAGTACAAGTAAGTATTATATAAGTGCACAGATATAAAAGACATTCCATATGAAAAATTCAATTCAATTCAATTCAATTCCTGCACAACTTTTAAGCAGAAGCTTGTCTGCAGTCGAACTTCGACTGTGAAAAGACTTTCAAGTAAGAAAACGTGACGATTACGACTTTAGTCTGTCGTGTGATGGAGGAATGGCCAAAATACCAATTAGAAATGCGATAATTGATGGAACGAGCGAAGAAAACTTCAAAATATTTGCTTTTCCAGAACGAGAAATAAATGATGCGCCACTCCAAACTGATGAATTTTGGCCAGAAAGAGTAATTGTGAAAAGTAATTGTGTGTATTGTGAAACTTTAACTGCAGATCAAATCTGCAGTTCCGAACTGCCGGCCGACAGTGCGTGAATGGGTACCTTAAGAGAGGAAGTTGAAGCGTCGAAAACTAGCATAAATCGGAAGTTTTTAATACCGTTGGAGAACGGGTGGGTTCGAGAGTTTGTTCGTTCCACCTTAGGCAGGAGCCCAAAACGGACACATAATGTATATTACATTTCTTCGGACGGAATAAGATGTTATAACTTTAAATTATAGAACTGACCTTAGTTAAACTTGTTATGTAACCATTCTGTTAAAGAATATTTATCCAAGTTGTACAGTTGCTTGAATAAAATGCCCTCAAAAATATTACATCGAATCCACATTTTAATGCAGCCTAGTTTCGAAATATGAAAACTTCTGTGTAAGTATTGACATTATTGTGGAAGGTTTTAATACAAGTATTGAATTACATGGACTAATCTATAGCCAATAAGTGGGGGATGGTGATAACAGCGTGTATAAAAAATTATTAGAGACGAAGCCATAATGGTAATGACCTTTTAATTTAAAAAGTGGAATGCAGAAATCATCTGATACGTAATTACGTATCTAAATTGCGTGATTCGGTCAAACATAGTGTCGAGTAAAAAAAGGATGTAAGTTCAAAAATTCGTTTTCATTTGAAAAATAAAATAGACACACTGAGAATTTCTATTGTTAGCGCATCTAAGCTATCATAAACGCATAACATAGCTATTATATTTTGTACGTAAGTACGTTGTCTTAATAATAGTCTCTTTGCAGGATTTATTTCCCAATAACGTAAAAGAATTGCTGACACGAAAGCTTCAATCAAAATAAAAAATGAAGTACACACAAGAGTTACGGAGCTTTACACTATCCTTGCAATTTTATTCGACAAGGGCAATTATGTCAGAAGATTGTGGAGAAATTTGCTTCCAGTTGTAGTTGATGGTAAACCAGGGTTTACAAAAGAGGCGTTTCAAGCGATTTTATTGCACAAAGAGAAAAATTACTTAGTAAACATCGCAATAGATGAGATGGCAACACGGCAGCAGATTATCTACGATTGCACGGAAAAAGCCATTATTTTGCTATCTCACTGACAAGTTTGAACGCTGTATAACTTACATTGCAAGTTTCGTTTCATTTAAACTGGGACGCAAACTACAATGCGAGCACTGTGTTTCACAACTATTTGGGAAAAAAGAGGGCTTTTTAAATTCTCTGATAGAGCATAGAAACAGGGGAGGTTTGAGTTACCCAAATCCTGAAGTAATTAAAATTTGCGAAAAAACAGAAATATTTTTAAGGCATGAACAAAGGCGTAAAAAAAAGCTAACAAAGAAGAGGTGTCAAGATTTTATTGGCATAAATATTTTTGAAAATATGACTGCCCACGATGTAACTCCATGAGAAAGTCACAAAGTCTTGTTAATTAAATCTATTTGTATTTGTTATCTCACTACACGAATAAATTATATTTGCAAAAATGCTGTAGCAGATGAAAAAATTAGGAATATGTGCACGAAATTAATTTTATGTAAAGGACAATAAATCTAGATACCTACCCATATTTGTTATTTCTTTTTATTTAGCCCACCCCTTCCTTTGTTTTTAAAAATAATTATTATCATCTGTGTGTGTATTGTGAAACTTTAACTGCAGATCTGGAAATCTGCAGTTCCGGACTGCCGGCCGACTGTGCGTGAATGGGTACCTTAAAGTGTGCTAATCGAACTGTTCGATCGACAGTCTTTGCGACCGTTTCAACGTGTATGGCCCCTTTAACCAATAATGATTACAATTCATTTTGTACAATAGTTACATAAGTAAGTACAAGTAAGTATTATATAAGTGCACAGATATAAAAGACATTCCATATGAAAAATTCAATTCAATTCAATTCAATTCCTGCACAACTTTTAAGCAGAAGCTTGTCTGCAGTCGAACTTCGACTGTGGAAAGACTTTCAAGTAAGAAAACGTGACGATTACGACTTTAGTCTGTCGTGTGATGGAGGAATGGCCAAAATACCAATTAGAAATGCGATAATTGATGGAACGAGCGAAGAAAACTTCAAAATATTTGCTTTTCCAGAACGAGAAATAAATGATGCGCCACTCCAAACTGATGAATTTTGGCCAGAAAGAGTAATTGTGAAAAGTAATTGTGTGTATTGTGAAACTTTAACTGCAGATCAAATCTGCAGTTCCGAACTGCCGGCCGACAGTGCGTGAATGGGTACCTTAAGAGAGGAAGTTGAAGCGTCGAAAACTAGCATAAATCGGAAGTTTTTAATACCGTTGGAGAACGGGTGGGTTCGAGAGTTTGTTCGTTCCACCTTAGGCAGGAGCCCAAAACGGACACATAATGTATATTACATTTCTTCGGACGGAATAAGATGTTATAACTTTAAATTATAGAACTGACCTTAGTTAAACTTGTTATGTAACCATTCTGTTAAAGAATATTTATCCAAGTTGTACAGTTGCTTGAATAAAATGCCCTCAAAAATATTACATCGAATCCACATTTTAATGCAGCCTAGTTTCGAAATATGAAAACTTCTGTGTAAGTATTGACATTATTGTGGAAGGTTTTAATACAAGTATTGAATTACATGGACTAATCTATAGCCAATAAGTGGGGGATGGTGATAACAGCGTGTATAAAAAATTATTAGAGACGAAGCCATAATGGTAATGACCTTTTAATTTAAAAAGTGGAATGCAGAAATCATCTGATACGTAATTACGTATCTAAATTGCGTGATTCGGTCAAACATAGTGTCGAGTAAAAAAAGGATGTAAGTTCAAAAATTCGTTTTCATTTGAAAAATAAAATAGACACACTGAGAATTTCTATTGTTAGCGCATCTAAGCTATCATAAACGCATAACATAGCTATTATATTTTGTACGTAAGTACGTTGTCTTAATAATAGTCTCTTTGCAGGATTTATTTCCCAATAACGTAAAAGAATTGCTGACACGAAAGCTTCAATCAAAATAAAAAATGAAGTACACACAAGAGTTACGGAGCTTTACACTATCCTTGCAATTTTATTCGACAAGGGCAATTATGTCAGAAGATTGTGGAGAAATTTGCTTCCAGTTGTAGTTGATGGTAAACCAGGGTTTACAAAAGAGGCGTTTCAAGCGATTTTATTGCACAAAGAGAAAAATTACTTAGTAAACATCGCAATAGATGAGATGGCAACACGGCAGCAGATTATCTACGATTGCACGGAAAAAGCCATTATTTTGCTATCTCACTGACAAGTTTGAACGCTGTATAACTTACATTGCAAGTTTCGTTTCATTTAAACTGGGACGCAAACTACAATGCGAGCACTGTGTTTCACAACTATTTGGGAAAAAAGAGGGCTTTTTAAATTCTCTGATAGAGCATAGAAACAGGGGAGGTTTGAGTTACCCAAATCCTGAAGTAATTAAAATTTGCGAAAAAACAGAAATATTTTTAAGGCATGAACAAAGGCGTAAAAAAAAGCTAACAAAGAAGAGGTGTCAAGATTTTATTGGCATAAATATTTTTGAAAATATGACTGCCCACGATGTAACTCCATGAGAAAGTCACAAAGTCTTGTTAATTAAATCTATTTGTATTTGTTATCTCACTACACGAATAAATTATATTTGCAAAAATGCTGTAGCAGATGAAAAAATTAGGAATATGTGCACGAAATTAATTTTATGTAAAGGACAATAAATCTAGATACCTACCCATATTTGTTATTTCTTTTTATTTAGCCCACCCCTTCCTTTGTTTTTAAAAATAATTATTATCATCTGTGTGTGTATTGTGAAACTTTAACTGCAGATCTGGAAATCTGCAGTTCCGGACTGCCGGCCGACTGTGCGTGAATGGGTACCTTAAAGTGTGCTAATCGAACTGTTCGATCGACAGTCTTTGCGACCGTTTCAACGTGTATGGCCCCTTTAACCAATAATGATTACAATTCATTTTGTACAATAGTTACATAAGTAAGTACAAGTAAGTATTATATAAGTGCACAGATATAAAAGACATTCCATATGAAAAATTCAATTCAATTCAATTCAATTCCTGCACAACTTTTAAGCAGAAGCTTGTCTGCAGTCGAACTTCGACTGTGAAAAGACTTTCAAGTAAGAAAACGTGACGATTACGACTTTAGTCTGTCGTGTGATGGAGGAATGGCCAAAATACCAATTAGAAATGCGATAATTGATGGAACGAGCGAAGAAAACTTCAAAATATTTGCTTTTCCAGAACGAGAAATAAATGATGCGCCACTCCAAACTGATGAATTTTGGCCAGAAAGAGTAATTGTGAAAAGTAATTGTGTGTATTGTGAAACTTTAACTGCAGATCAAATCTGCAGTTCCGAACTGCCGGCCGACAGTGCGTGAATGGGTACCTTAAGAGAGGAAGTTGAAGCGTCGAAAACTAGCATAAATCGGAAGTTTTTAATACCGTTGGAGAACGGGTGGGTTCGAGAGTTTGTTCGTTCCACCTTAGGCAGGAGCCCAAAACGGACACATAATGTATATTACATTTCTTCGGACGGAATAAGATGTTATAACTTTAAATTATAGAACTGACCTTAGTTAAACTTGTTATGTAACCATTCTGTTAAAGAATATTTATCCAAGTTGTACAGTTGCTTGAATAAAATGCCCTCAAAAATATTACATCGAATCCACATTTTAATGCAGCCTAGTTTCGAAATATGAAAACTTCTGTGTAAGTATTGACATTATTGTGGAAGGTTTTAATACAAGTATTGAATTACATGGACTAATCTATAGCCAATAAGTGGGGGATGGTGATAACAGCGTGTATAAAAAATTATTAGAGACGAAGCCATAATGGTAATGACCTTTTAATTTAAAAAGTGGAATGCAGAAATCATCTGATACGTAATTACGTATCTAAATTGCGTGATTCGGTCAAACATAGTGTCGAGTAAAAAAAGGATGTAAGTTCAAAAATTCGTTTTCATTTGAAAAATAAAATAGACACACTGAGAATTTCTATTGTTAGCGCATCTAAGCTATCATAAACGCATAACATAGCTATTATATTTTGTACGTAAGTACGTTGTCTTAATAATAGTCTCTTTGCAGGATTTATTTCCCAATAACGTAAAAGAATTGCTGACACGAAAGCTTCAATCAAAATAAAAAATGAAGTACACACAAGAGTTACGGAGCTTTACACTATCCTTGCAATTTTATTCGACAAGGGCAATTATGTCAGAAGATTGTGGAGAAATTTGCTTCCAGTTGTAGTTGATGGTAAACCAGGGTTTACAAAAGAGGCGTTTCAAGCGATTTTATTGCACAAAGAGAAAAATTACTTAGTAAACATCGCAATAGATGAGATGGCAACACGGCAGCAGATTATCTACGATTGCACGGAAAAAGCCATTATTTTGCTATCTCACTGACAAGTTTGAACGCTGTATAACTTACATTGCAAGTTTCGTTTCATTTAAACTGGGACGCAAACTACAATGCGAGCACTGTGTTTCACAACTATTTGGGAAAAAAGAGGGCTTTTTAAATTCTCTGATAGAGCATAGAAACAGGGGAGGTTTGAGTTACCCAAATCCTGAAGTAATTAAAATTTGCGAAAAAACAGAAATATTTTTAAGGCATGAACAAAGGCGTAAAAAAAAGCTAACAAAGAAGAGGTGTCAAGATTTTATTGGCATAAATATTTTTGAAAATATGACTGCCCACGATGTAACTCCATGAGAAAGTCACAAAGTCTTGTTAATTAAATCTATTTGTATTTGTTATCTCACTACACGAATAAATTATATTTGCAAAAATGCTGTAGCAGATGAAAAAATTAGGAATATGTGCACGAAATTAATTTTATGTAAAGGACAATAAATCTAGATACCTACCCATATTTGTTATTTCTTTTTATTTAGCCCACCCCTTCCTTTGTTTTTAAAAATAATTATTATCATCTGTGTGTGTATTGTGAAACTTTAACTGCAGATCTGGAAATCTGCAGTTCCGGACTGCCGGCCGACTGTGCGTGAATGGGTACCTTAAAGTGTGCTAATCGAACTGTTCGATCGACAGTCTTTGCGACCGTTTCAACGTGTATGGCCCCTTTAACCAATAATGATTACAATTCATTTTGTACAATAGTTACATAAGTAAGTACAAGTAAGTATTATATAAGTGCACAGATATAAAAGACATTCCATATGAAAAATTCAATTCAATTCAATTCAATTCCTGCACAACTTTTAAGCAGAAGCTTGTCTGCAGTCGAACTTCGACTGTGAAAAGACTTTCAAGTAAGAAAACGTGACGATTACGACTTTAGTCTGTCGTGTGATGGAGGAATGGCCAAAATACCAATTAGAAATGCGATAATTGATGGAACGAGCGAAGAAAACTTCAAAATATTTGCTTTTCCAGAACGAGAAATAAATGATGCGCCACTCCAAACTGATGAATTTTGGCCAGAAAGAGTAATTGTGAAAAGTAATTGTGTGTATTGTGAAACTTTAACTGCAGATCAAATCTGCAGTTCCGAACTGCCGGCCGACAGTGCGTGAATGGGTACCTTAAGAGAGAAAGTTGAAGCGTCGAAAACTAGCATAAATCGGAAGTTTTTAATACCGTTGGAGAACGGGTGGGTTCGAGAGTTTGTTCGTTCCACCTTAGGCAGGAGCCCAAAACGGACACATAATGTATATTACATTTCTTCGGACGGAATAAGATGTTATAACTTTAAATTATAGAACTGACCTTAGTTAAACTTGTTATGTAACCATTCTGTTAAAGAATATTTATCCAAGTTGTACAGTTGCTTGAATAAAATGCCCTCAAAAATATTACATCGAATCCACATTTTAATGCAGCCTAGTTTCGAAATATGAAAACTTCTGTGTAAGTATTGACATTATTGTGGAAGGTTTTAATACAAGTATTGAATTACATGGACTAATCTATAGCCAATTAGTGGGGGATGGTGATAACAGCGTGTATAAAAAATTATTAGAGACGAAGCCATATGGTAATGACGTAATAATTTAAAAAATGGAATGCAGAAATCATACGTAATTACGTATCTAAATTGCGTGATTCGGTCAAACATAGTGTCGAGTAAAAAAAGGATTGTAAGTCCAAAAATTCGTTTTCCTTTGAAAAATAAAATAGACACACTGAGAATTTCTATTGTTGGCGCATCTAAGCTACCATACACGCATAACATAGCTATTATATTTTGTACGTAAGTACGTTGTCTTATAATAGTCTCTTTGCAGGATTCATTTTCCGATAACGTAAAAGAATTGCTGACACGAAAGCTTCAATCAAAATAAAAAATGAAGTACACACAAGAGTTACGGAGCTTTACAATTTCCTTGCAATTTTATTCGACAAGGGCAATTATGCTAAAAGAATGTGGGGAAATTTGCTTCCACAGCTGTCTACCTTAAGACGTTGGTGTATACTTGTGGTTGATGGTAAACCAGGGTTTACAAAAGAGGCGTTTCAAGCGATTTTATTGCTTTAAGAGAAAAATTACTTAGTAAACATCGCAATAGATGAGATGGCAACACGGCAGCAGATTATCTACGAATATAATTATAAATAATCATCATTTTTGCTCTTTTATAAGTAGTTTTTTTCCCAGCAGAAGAATTAATAACCCTAATATAATTATTTATTACATATATATAATACATTTTGACTACTTTTTTGTATGAGTAACGCGTCTGCGAGGCCTTCTTCAGCTAAAATTATTTGCTTGCAGTACAGTGAATATGAATAGGAAATATTGTAACGATTCCGACCCTGTATTAGGAATCATTCAGAACTTAGGGTTTGAACGCATTAATGTTGGTTAGAATCGTCAGTACATTTTTAGCGTCAAAAAAATATTCCCAATCTGATTTCGAGGACACGGAAATTAAGATAATTTTTTTTTAATATTCTTGGATTTTCAAGTTTTTAAGACGATTATACGTTTACAGGTTTTGATACGTAGTACACAAATGCAAGTTTCTAACAAATTGATTAATTATTTTATATAGGTAGTAAAATGTGGATAGTAAATAGTTTGGTTGTGTATCATTTATTCGTGCCCTTTTAATCAACAATTCCTGTCTTTTCGACTTCTGAACAATGAGTCATAACAAGCACGTGTTGAAATGTGCTATTGCAAATGTCTTCTCCGCAGCGGATGAGAGAATGTTGATTGAGAAAAAAATACAATGGAATCCAACCCCGTGAAAAGTTCACAAGTCGTCTACAACAATTGGTTTTGCAAAGCTAGAAATAAAACAATTCCAATATCAGGGTCGCTACTTAACCCTTAACCCTTCACTGCATACAGTTGCATTAATGCAACAAATTCGATTTCCATGTAATAAGTATGTAAATATTTTAATCTAGTTCGTCTGCATAATGTAACATGACTGCAACTAAGTAGACTATTAAACTAAAGTATAGAAAACAACTAACAGATAGCGTTAACAATAAGAAATACCAATATATAGTTGATCAGCTGACCCCGTTGAACTATAGCCCGTGTTGTAAAGTTGTTTATTTTTCCGTTGGTTTAAAGTGCTGGAAAATTCTTGGAAAAATAATTTTTTTTACACATATTTTATAAATATAGGTTTGTCTTATATAGGGTCCGCCAAATAACTTTTTTTTTTTGAAAATGCTATAAAAAAAAACTACTGAATATTTTCTCAAATTTCTTTTTTTATTTGAAAGTACAATCCTTCCGGTTAATAATGGAAAATAATTTCATTCGAAAATGAGCAAGGAGTGGCCGTTACAGTCAATGGCGATCGTTATCGGGCCATGTTGAACGAATTTTTGTTCACAAAAATTGAAGAGGAGGATATTGGCAACATTTGGTTTCAACAGGACGGCGCTACGTGCCACACAGCCGAAGCTACACTCGATGTTTTGCGCCCTGTTTTTGAAGATCGCATTATCAGCCGCAGAGCTGATGTCGTTTGTCCACCTCGAAGCTGCGATTTGACACCGTTGGACTATTATTTGTGGGGTGCCGTCAAAGATAAGTGTTACGCCGACAAGCCAGAGACAATTGACGCTTTAAAGGACAATATTCGTGAAGCCATTGGTGAAATACAGCTGCTCACAATCGAAAATGTGCTTAAAAATTGGACCGATCGTGTAGGCTACTGCATGGCCAGCCGAGGCAAGCCATTTGAATGAAATTATTTTCCATTATTAACCGGAAGGATTGTACTTTCAAATAAAAAAAGAAATTTGAGAAAATATTCAGTAGTTTTTTTTTATAGCATTTTCAAAAAAAAAAAGTTATTTGGCGGACCCTATACATAGAAATTGAATAAATATAATTGTTGCATATCTGCAACATCATGCGATAACGCTCATTCTGTCTTATAGAATGGCCAGGAACAAGCGTAGTTTGACTGAACAAGAAGTGGAGGAGAGACTATGAAACTTAGATGATAGTGAAGACGGATTTGACTTTTCGGATAGTGATAGCCTTGACGATCCAAACTATGTTCCTGAAACCATTTGGATACAATAATTTGAAAAAAATGACGAGTCAGATAGTCTATTACATAGTCCAAATAATCAGGATTCTCTGCAAACAGAAACCGAACCAGTAGCATCCACAAGTTTCAAACAGAAAACAAAAATTGAAATGCTATGGAAAAAGCAAAGTTTGCTTTTGAATGAATCGCAACTATTATTTTATGGAAATACGTCGTTACCAGCCGATATTTTGGATTCGCCTCATAAATTTTTCTCATATTTATTTACGGAAGATATTATCAACAGAATTGTCAATGAGACAAATTTATATGCGATTCAAAAGGACACTGAAAAGCCTATCAAAACATCTGCTTTGGAAATTCGACAATTTATTAGAATATGTTTATACATGTCATTGGTACATCTTCCTAGCTGTCGGTCATACTGGTCTGACAATTTAGGTTTCTCACCAATAAAAAATACTATGACTGTGAACAGATATGAGAAAATTAGAGAGTTTCTACATTTCAGCAATAATGATACGCATTAACCGAAAGACCACAAAGATCACGACAGGCTTCATAAACTCAGACCTCTTCTGGATATGGTAAATTATAGTTTTGCTAAAGTTTTGTTAGAACAACACTCATCATTAGATGAACAACTATGCTTCACTAAAGCTCGTCACTTTTTAAAACAATACTTACCAATGAAACCCCACAAATGTGGGTTCAAGCTTTTTGTTGTCGGGAGTTTCAGGTTTTGCGTATAACATTGAGGTCTATTCTGGACTTGAAAATTCCGAACGAAACCGTTTTGCAAATGAACCAGATCTAGGAGCTTGTGCAAATATAGTAGTAAGACTATCAAGATTGATTCCAAATAACTTAGGTTACAGATTATATTTTGATAACTATTATAGCACAATACCTCTACTGTCATATCTGGTCAAAAGAGGAATTCATAGTTTGGGTACTGTGCGAAGGAATAGAATTCCAAACTGTAAAATACCCGATAAATCTAAAATGAACACAGAAGCGAGGGGAACTAGTTTCGAATTTGTCGGTGTATATGATGACGTAGAAATTTCTTCTGTTACCTGGAAGGACAATAAAATAGTGAATTTGGTATCCACTTTTGCTGGAGAGAAGCCGATACAAACAGTCAAGAGGTTTGACAGGAAAAAAAGAGACTGTGTCGGTTTCCTGCCCTTATGTTATCCATGAATACAACCGACATATGGAAGGGGTGGATTTGTTGGATAGCATTTTGGAAAGACACAAAATTTTGCTTCGTAGTAAGAAGTGATATTTTCGAATATTTTACCATATTCTGGATTTAACGGTAGCTAATGCGTGGTTGTTGTATAAACGAGTTGTTAAATTCCAAAAAATGTGAACTCAAAAATGCTTACGCTTTCCGAGTTCAAGACTGAACTGGCATCAAGTTTGTGCAGCGTTGGAAAAAAACGTGAGTTCCAAGCGAGGAAGGCCGAGTAGTATTGGTATCGAAACGCAACTTCAAGAAAAAAACAAACACCGTGGTCCAGTTCAACATATTCCAACAATGGACGTTCGCATGGATGGGTATAGGACACTGGCCTAAATGGTCTGATAGTCGCGTTAGATGTAAAATTCCCAAGTGCAAGGGGTATTCGCAGACAATTTGTTGTGACTGTGGAGTTGGCCTCTGCTACAATAAAAATAACAATTTTTTTTTAATTTCATACTGAATAAATTTGACATGTATTACTGCATATTGTTGCATTTTACAACATTTTTTTCATATAAAATAAAAAAAAAAACACACAAAACTACATAAATATTACTACTATAGAAGATGCTTAGATCATAACTATTCTAAAATTATTTTTTTTTAATTTTTAACAATTTTGTAAAATTCATGCAGAAGTGCTAGAGATATAAATGGTTGAGTGGAAGATCAGTTTCGACTGAACTCCGCCATAATAAAGTTCTATTCTATTCTATATAGAATACGTTTGAAATCCATGCGTAACACGATCGATAAGATTGATGTTAATTCTGCAACTCAAGTTGAATGTGACAAAATGGATTTGATTAAACGTTCATTTATGACTGTTAATAGCAAAACCAAAGTTAGATCTCAATCACCATTGTTTTGTATTAATAAGGCTCAAGCTTGTTCCCGTACTGCTCGTCTTGGTATAATGGTTCATTCTTGTTATGATATAAAGCTTCGTGACTTGGGTGACATGGTATTCTCGAAGCGCAAATTTTTTCAGTTTTGAAGATCATGCTTGTAGTATTTATGGTTCGAGGTATTAAGAAAAAAGATAAACAGCCTATTGGCATACTGTTATGCGAAACAGGCATGAATACTCACGGTCCGGCTATTAGGGATGGTGTAAGAGCGGTCCGTTCGGCAGGCTTGGAAGTAGCGGCGACTGTATGTGACCAAGCTAGTACAAATGTCGACGCAAATAACTATTCAAAAAATGAAACTCAAAAGACATTACGAGGTAGTGAATAAAGAATGTTTGGATTTCTAGTGGACAATGTAGAATATGTTCCTCTTTTTGACCCTCCGCATTTATTAAAAGGGATAAGAAATAACTTGCTGGAGAAGAACGCCGAATTTACAACGAACGGTGTTAAAACGAACGGTGTTAAAAGTTCGCTAAATGGGAACATATAAAACAGTTGTATGCATTAGACAATTCAGAAGAGTAGTTTAAAGTATGTTCTAGATTGACGGATCAGCATGTAGTGAAAGCCAAAATTAAAAAAATGAAAGACAGGTTTTAGCCAAAGAATGCCATCGGTATTGAAAGGGCCTTCATGGTCAAGTACGTATTTATTTATATGTTGCAAAAACTGCTTTTTAAAATTTCAATTTAGCAAGTTTCCAGCAATTACGGTTATTGCAGATGTTGCTTGCTGTAAACGATCGTATGGTGTACGCATCGTCAGGTTTGGGCTGTATTGTACGCCAACGAACAAAAAAACTTATTTTTTAGGCATAGGACTAAATACTGTAGCGTGTGTCCTCGTGCCGGATCAATGAAAAAACTACCAAGTGAGCATGTTTGTTATAAAAAGTGGAATAAGCCATCAACAGCGACGGAAACCGACATTATTGTGGAAGGTTTTAATAAAAGTATTGAATTACATGGACTAGTCTATAGCCAATTAGTGGGGGGATGGTGATAATAGCGTGTATAAAAAATTATTAGAGACGAAGCCATATGGCAATACTAATGACGTATTAATTTAAAAAGTGGAATGCTGAAATCATCTGATACGTAATTACGTATCTAAATTGCGTGATTCGATCAAACATAGTGTCGAGTAAAAAAATCATTGTCTTTTGAAAAATAAAATAGACACACTGAGAATTTCTATTCTTAGCGGCTATCATAAACGCATAACATAGCTATTATATTTTGTACATAAGTACGTTGTCTTAATAATAGTCTCTTTGCAGGATTCATTTCCCGATAACGTAAAAGAATTGCTGACACGAAAGCTTCAATCAAAATAAAAAATGAAGTACACACAAGAGTTACGGAGCTTTACAATTTCCTTGCAATTTTATTCGACAAGGGCAATTATGTCAGAAGATTGTGGGAAAATTTGCTTCCACAGCTGTCTACCTTAAGACGTTGGTATACTTGTGGTTGATGGTAAACCAGGGTTTACAAAAGAGGCGTTTCAAGCGATTTCATTGCATAAAGAGAAAAATTACTTAGTAAACATCGCAATAGATGAGATGGCAACACGGCAGCAGATTATCTACGATTGCACGGAAACAGCGATTATTTTGCTATCTGACTGTCAAGTTTGAACGCTGTATAACTTACATTGCAGGTTTCGTTTCATTTAAAATGGGACGCAAACTACAATGCGAGCACTGTGTTTCACAACTATTTGGGAAAAAAGAGGACTTTAAATTCTCTGATAGAGCATAAAAACAGGGGAGGTTTGAGTTACCCAAATCCTGAAGTAATTAAAATTTGCGAAAAAACAGAAATATTTTATATTCCCAATCTGATTTCGAGGACACGGGAATTACCTACGATCATTTTGTTGAAATATTCTTGAAGTTTAAGTTTCTAAGACGATTATACGTTTACAGGTTTTGATATGTTTACAAATGCAAGTTTCTAACATATTGATTAATTATTTTATATAGTAAAATGTGGATAATAAATAGTGTGGTTGTGTATCATTTATTCTTGCCCTTATAATCAACAATTCCTGTCTTTTCGACTTCTGAGCAATGAGTCATAACAAGCACGTGTTGAAATTAAGTGCTATTGCAAATTTCTTCTCCACAGCGGATGAGAGAAGGTTGATTGAGGAGAAAATACAATGGAATTCAACCACGTGAAAAGTTCACAAGTCATCTACAATAATTGGTTTTGCAAAGCTAGGAATAAAACAATTTCAATATCGGGGTCGCTACTTAAACAAAGAGCACTGAAAGCAGCAAACAGTTTAAATATGGAAACATTCGCAGCTTCAAACGGATGGCTGGAAAGTTTCTGCCGGCGACACAATATAGCTTTTAAATCAATTTGTGGTGAGTCCGCAGATTAATACGGACAATGTCGAGGACTGGAAAAGCAAATTACCGTTGATTTTAAGGAATTATTTTCCACGAGACGTATACAATGCTGACGAGAAACAGGTCTTTATTACCAAGTCATGCCAAATAAGACATTTGCATTAAAAACTGATCCTAATACCTTAATCAAACTATTTAATGCATATGTCAGATCCAAATTGGAATTTGCAAGCCTGATTTGGGATCCCTATTATGATATCACCATAAATAATATTGAAAGAGTACAGAGTAAATTTCTTAGATTTCTGACATTTAAAATAGCCGGGATTTATCCCAAATATATGAATTATATTGACTTATTACAAATTCACTCTTGTACATCACTTAAAATTCGTAGGGAATTTGCTGCTTGTGCGTTCTTATATGAATTATTACATAATCATATTGACAACCGAGAGTTTCTAAATATGTTACCTTTTCATATACCTTAATACTTTAGCCGGAATCACCAATTGTTTTATTTACCAACCCCAAGAACCTGTCACTTTGCTAATTCGCCTCTGTACAAGACGTGTAAATAACATTTGTAGTAGTAGTATAGACATTTTCAACTGCACATTCACTGAACTTAAACTTGCATATAAACGTTCTTGATTTTCTGGAATTGGGCTATGCCTGTATGAAAATTACTAAATAAATAAATAAATAAATATGCAGGGAAGAAAGCAGCAAAACAACGTTTGACTATTTTACTGTGTGCAAATATGGAAGGTGAGAAAGAAGATCCAATAATATTTAATAATTGGAAAAGTAAAACTCCTCGCTGTTTTAAGACTAGTCATGTTGACAAATTACCCCTAGAATGGGTTTCTAAAAAAAAGGCTTGGATGACAGCAGAAATTGTGACAAGGTAGCTGTATAAATTCGACAGTAAAATCAGCTTGAAGTCGGTACCTTATTATTGTTAGTGATTTACTCCAAAAAAGTTGTTTTGAAGTAATTTTTAAAAAAAAATGGAAACTTTTACATACTTGTTCGATTGTTTTATTTGCTAAGGCCCATAGCTGCAATATATGGAAATTGGAATACTGAACTTTTTTGAAACTAAGATAAGTATTAGGAAAATTTTTAAATAAACAATCCAAAATAAATACAATACTTAGTTTATTTTATCTGTTACGACTGATTTGAGTTACAATCCAATACTTACAGTTTATTTTTTTATTTATGTATTTTTTTTGTTATTTTTGTGTGTTGGCCTGACTCATGTCATTGGCCACTAGCCGTATTTTGAGTTTTTGTATGTTCTGACTGTTTGTATTATAGATTACAGTTTATTTCATCGCTTACAATAAATTTATATAATCTCCAGAGTCGGTTTGGTATACTGATGTTCACGCGGGTGGCCGATAGATGGCTAGCGACGGTAAACTAGCTGTATAAATTCGACAGTAAAATGAAAAAACAAAATAGAAAAGTGTTTCTTTTCTTGGATAATGCTACATCTCATTCTAGAGTTCCTTTAGAATTTAGATCAAGGAATAATTCAGAATTTCACAGTGATTTACCGAACGAAATGTTTTTAGACTTTTTAACATTCATATGGATTGCAGCTTCTTGGAAAAAGGTATCTCCTGTTACAGTTCGGAAATGTTTTTCCATAGCCGGATTCACTAATTTTATCCAAAAAGATACAATTTTTGATGAAGAAGACAAAATACCTCTTGCCCAACTCTTTCCTACAGTTTATAACGAAATAGTGGATTTAAATGATTCTGCTTCTGTTGATAGTGATGTTCCTACAGAGAGCAATAACTTTTTACTACGGAAATTGTTGAGGAACTGTGCAATAATGATGAAGAATGTAACTTTGATGTGGACGAATGTGAAGCTCCAAAATCTAATTAATCTAGTATGAGCGAAGTGTGTGCAAAACAATGAGTTCAAATACTACCTGGAACGGCGCCGCCTGTTTGCTTTCAAATACGCTGTTTCAGGGGCAAATCCACAGAACAGTAATTGTATAGAATGAGCATAATGATAGTTTGTAGGCAGATCTTCTGTCACAAGAAGCGGGGTGCAGGCAGTAACATAGCACCACGTGATATATCAGAGACGTATTCAGGATTTTTTAATAAAAATTATGAGCGCTTTCGAGTACGTAGTCATCTTCAGATTGATGTTACAAATCTTAAATCAATCAAATCTTAAAACTGAAGATGATAATAATAATAATAACACAATTATAATAATAATTGTGATAATGAAATTAATATAATATTTAGTATTAATATATTAGTAATAATTAAATTTATATTATATAATATTATATTATAATAAATGCAAACACAATACTCTAATATGAGCCCAGTACGGCTCTGTCTACTGCCATCAAAACTGTCATGGCTACCACTGTAAAATGAGATTTAACATACCTTTATTAAAATAATATTTCTTAGTGACCTAAAGAAATTTATGTTGGTTTTTTTATTAGAAACTGCTGTACTATCACTCTTACAATTTATAACGGGTGCATCTAACCATTTTTGAAAAGAATTTTTAGTTTATTTGTTAAATATTCGGAGCTCTTAACTCTTCAGCTGGTAAATGCAGACTGCCGCATGGACCATAAGCTATGTCAAAAGACGTCAAAAGGCGATTGACACTATAGAAAGAGATATGCGCCTTCTATACCTATTACTGTTCTGTGGGAAAATCAAACAAAGACTTAGAATTAGGTTTATTTTAACTGTTAGGTGAATAAATTATCTCAGGTAAAAATGTGGGACATTTGAAGGCTTATTTTTGTTAAAGTTACAATATTACGGAAGATATTCATTGTCTTCTAGTACGCCATTAGTTTCGTTTCATCTGTCGTGTTTAAAAAATACTAAATTGTGTTGGTTTAGAATATATTTTGTTGGTGGTTGTAAAACTTATTCTTTTTTTTGTTGTGGTTTAAAGTGGTTGAGTAGCCTAAACTGTGAGCCAGGTATTTTAGGTGAAGTTCTAGAGTTAAAAAAAAGAGGTTCAAGATAAACCTTATTTAAATATTGTGCTTTAGTAATGGGTGCTATGTCCATAAGAAAACAAGCTATATGGGGCAACAACGAGGAAAAATATTTTGGTGATGTCAATTATGGTGGTTTAATTGACATTGATTTTGAAATGCCAGCAACAGAGGCACAATTTTTGGAAATTGTAAGCTATACAAATCATTTCAAATGCCCAGTGGCCTACTTCTTAACAAATAAGGCAGATGCATATTTGCAAACCCAAATTTACAATGGCCTGTTTAAGGAGTTTATATGAAGTTAGTATTACGATTGGTATTACAACAATCTAGGTTGTAACATTGAGTATAACAACCTAAAACGGTATTTTGCTCATCCTAGTGAGCACTCAGTTCGAGTGTATTGTATACTAGATATTTGTCACATGTTGAAATTGGCCAGAAATTGTTTTGCCGAAAAAAATCTAAGTTCCAACTCAGGCAAAATTTATTTCGATTATATCAAAGCACTAGACAATATTCAAACTAAAGAAAGATTAAAGTTAGCAAATTCAGTAAGTTCGCATCATGTGAACTATAAAAATAAACTTTTCATATTTGATTCTCCGAAGATAGCATAAAGATTGCCGAAACGTCAGACAATAAAATGCAATAAAAACCTTCAGTATTTGCTTTGTTTTATCGATCCTATGCCACCAGGATTCTTCCTTTTTAATCTTCCAACATTGAAACAGGATCATCATCACTCTAAATTATTAGAGTTATTTTTTCACAATATAAAAATAAAATTATGAACGTACGCCTTGCTGCACAAACAACAAATAGTGGTGTGGCAGATGCTATTGAATATCTGCAAAAAAACAATGTTACTGGTTTTGAACAGAGTTATGCCAATGTGGAATTTTTACGTACTATGGACAGAACTTTTGATATTTTGAAATGTAGAAATCCATTTGGAAAAGGGTATAAGGCGTCTAATTAGGCCAACAACTCAGGAATATATCATAGATATTTTCTCAAAAACGAAGGATTACTTGAAAACATTAAAAACTGACGGCATTCCATTGTTAGAATATATGCGTAAAACATTTGCACTTGGTTTTATATTAACAACGGAAAGTACATTAGGTTTATCTAATGATCTTTTCAGTTTAAGTGAAAATCGACTTAGTTACTTTTTAACCTATAAGTACTTCCAAGATCACTTGGAAATATTTTTTTTCTTGTGTTCGACCACGTGCTGGTTGAAATAACAATCCAAACACCCAGCAGCTGGGTATTAAGACAGTTGCTCTACAGGAATTCGATAACATCAAGTGTCAGTGCATATTGCACTAACCTTGAAAATTACTGCACTTCTGCATTTGAATTCCGTTCAGAATCTAGGCAAAAGCAAGATGTTTTGGATGAGCCCACAAATACTCATCAAATTGATAATTTAATTAAATGTTTAGATGAAAAAAATTAAGTGAATTTCAAGAAAATGTATAATTTTATATTTCTGGATATATAGTTCGTAATCTTCTTAATGCCACTACATGTGATCATTGTATAGAAATATTATTTTTTTAGAAATATTATTATATAAAGATAGTATCTCTAACCATTCACAAAAGCATAAATCATTTACCAATTTTGCCACTCAAGGTGGTCTTATTTATGCTTCTGATGTTGTGTACAAAATTTTACATTTTGCAGAAAAGCAAATTCCACTTTTATTGGAAAGTAAAATTATTTTAGAAACCAAAATAAACTTAAAACAACTTATAAATTCGGTTATAAATTATTTTGCTGCAAACATCAATCTTTTTAAACCCAGACACCTTGTAACTGAGGAATTTGTAGGTGAAGAGTGTCACGAAATTCAAATTATTCGGAAAATACAGTGCAGGTGTATAAAGAAACCTTTCCCGGAATTCCTTTACCACCTGAGCCTATATTGACAAGATGTGTTACATGGCTTAATTGTGCTGTATTTCTTGCGGATCACTATGAAGGTATTAAGAATGTTACACAATTTGATTCTACAACTTGTCTTGCCATTGAAAAATGTCATTAAATTTTTCCGATCCAACAATTCAAAAGAAATTGACGTATATGTAAGGTTCCACTGTACAATTTTGATAAATTAAATGCTGCTATCTGTTATGCAACTATTATAGTTACGTAAACTTAACGTACCACAAGATTTGCAGGCGACTATTAAAGAATAAATTTTGATTTTATGATTATTCATTAAACAGCAACGAATTGAAAGCATTTAATATATTTGTATAAAACGATTTATTATAATTTGAATTATTTTTTGTTGAAAAATTTTTTTTTAAGTTATCACAATTATTAAAAAAACCTTTACATATATAAAAGCAAATTTTCGAATAATTATTTGGACAGGGAATTAAACAATTAGAAGATCCAAAATTATCATTATCTGATAGTATTTCCATTATCGACAGTATTCAAGAGAAAATTGCAACCATTAGGGAACCAGTGGGGAACAAAATCAAAGAATTATAATATTGACTTTTTGAAACCAAAAAAAGATAGGTGTAGTGGGTGCGAGGAGTCCAGATGAAAAGAAAAATCTGGCATGACTGACGAAGAAAAAGTTATCTGGGAGAAACATAGCCAGGGAAAAATGTCTGCAAAATTTGAACACGACTTGGACAGATCCAGCGAAGATCAGCACACTGCAATAATATGTTTTGATCTTGAAAACGTATTTGCATTGCCACGTTCAAATATCTCGTGTTTTTTCTATAGCAGGAAACTTAATACATACAATCTTCCTTCTCATTGCAATTTACAAATGCAAGCATATTGCTGCATCTGGAATGAAGGCACACATGGACGACAAGGAAGTGATATCGCTTCCAGGTTAATAAAAATATTACAGCGGGTTATTGTCGATTTTCCACAAATTAAGAGAATAATACTGATTCGTGCGTCCTTCCAAAATAAAAACTATTATCAGTTTGGCTTTGATAAAATTTGTAAAATCTATACGTAAGCGAACTAATGACATTACATTGGTTAGGGTGGCTTCTTACGCATCTTTGTCTAAATGATAACAGTGTAGTTCAAGAACGAGACAATAGCAGTTTTGATAAACTTTATAAATTGCGACCATTCCTTGATTATCTAAAGACTAATTCCCAATCATTCATGCAGCTACACAAGAACATTCCGAAGAAAGTTTCGATAGAACATCTCAAGTTTACGTTCGTTTAAAACAGGATGCGGTGCCTTAAAAATATGTTTACAATGCGAGAAACATTTAAAGAATCACTTAGTCATTTCGGGTTTAAATAACATATCTATTAATGCTTTAAAAAATTGATTTTAAAAGAATTTATTTATTCAGATGTGTTTCAGCGATTGGTTGTGCACAGTTTTGACCACTCCGTACTAGACAACCATAGAGTTTTATTAATAAAAGCAATAACAGAAAGGTATTTAAATATTAGAATGATTTATCTGAGTAAAAATAAATTAAATAAATCCACTAGTATAAGACATCACAGCAACAAAATTGTATTATTTAAAGGCCAATAATTTATATACCTAAACATTAAACATATTAAAATAAAATAATATAAGTGTTTTGTTTTTCTTCCCCAACAAATTTATTTTTCCAGAACTTGTTACTAGTAATAAATATAATATCTGCTATTGGTTTGTATGGTTCCATAATATGATTGTCAGTTACCTAATTTCGTTTTGACAGGTCTTCAGGACGAAAGAACAACTGATTTTTTATTTTCAAAATACATATTAGGATTATGTGCACGAAATTAATTTTGTTTAAAGAACAATAAATCTAGATACCTACCCATATTTGTTATTTCTTTTTTATTTAGCCCACCCCTTCCTTTGTTTTTAAAAATAATTATTATCATCGTTAAGTGTTCCTAGCACTTCCAAAGCAGAAGCACAGTCATCTACATCAAGGGATATTGACGAAACTGTAACATTGTCATTTTCATTAGAATATACAAATGTTAAATAAAAAATGTATGTCGCGCAGCACATCTTTTTCGCCGAACAAAAAGCATCGCGAACATTCACCTACTAAAAGTTCAATGTATAATCAATTACATGTTATGAAAATGCAGTACAGACAAAAGGTGAAACAACTGTAACAAACAAAACGACGACACATGAAAACAATTGCTTCATTATCAAATGTCTTGAATAGTTTAAAAAATCAGAATTTATAAAATGGAGAGAACAACTTAGAGGTTCTGAAAAATATTCCAAGCCCTAATTCTGAAATTTTAAAGCGCCGGTTCTAAGCTTTCTCGAAAGTACAATAACCAATTAAGAAAATTCGCTGTAACATTACATTATTATTCACCAGCGGCGTATAAATAAATACGTACTGTTTTCGAGTCATGTCTCCCACACCCGAAAACTATTTCAAACTGGTACAGTTGTGTGGACCTTAAATCGGACTTTACCACTGAGGCATTTCGTGCTATTAAATTTCGATTTGAAAATTCTGAGCGACCATTAGTATGCAGTCTATGCTCCGTCGTCGTGTAGAGTTTGACGGTAAGAAATATCAAGGATATATTGATTTTGGTATAGAATACAATGGTGACTTTAGCTGAAGCGAAAGAATAATATACATGAATGTAATAGCTATATGGACCGTGTTGATCGTGCGGATCAAAATGTAAGCTTATATCGCACAAATATTCGTGGCAAGAAATTGTACTTTTGCATTATTTCTCACTGTTTAGACTAGATGGTTCAAAACGCGTGGCAGATCCATAAATTACAAAACGGCAAATTGAACCATATGACATTCAGAAGAGCCTTAGTGGATCTTAAAGACTAGCTCTGAAACAAGAAAAAGAGAGCGGCCATCCAGTTTTGAAAATATTGATTTGCGTTATGATAGAACTGACCATTTCGCAACCTCGCAAGAGAAACAAACGCGATGCAGAGTATGCCACAAGAAAGTAGGTAAAGACAAAATCCGTCAAATGTGACGTGGCATTACACGTGGATTGCTTTATTCCGTACCACAGAACATACATTTTATTTTATTATTTTTGTATCAAAAATCAAAAATTAAGTACACACAAGAGTTACGGAGCATTACACTTTCCTTGCAATTTTATTCGACAAGGGCAATTATGTCAGAAGTATGTGGGAAATTTGCTTCCACAGCTGTCCACCTTAAGACGTTGGTATACTTGTGGTTGATGGTAAACCAGGGTTTACAAAAGAGGCGTTTCAAAGGATTTCATTGCACAAAGAGAAAAAATACTTAGTAAACATCGCAATAGATGAGATGGTAACAAGGCATCAGATTATCTACGATAGCACTAGAAAACATTTTATGATGGAATAGATTTAGAAACGGAATTGATAAATGTTTTTTTAGATGTTCACAACTTTGAGTTGGCAACACTGCTTTATTTGACAATCCATTTAAAAGCTGACAGTCGCTTTTTGTTTAGTTTGGTTTGACATTTCATTATGGATAGACTTACACCGAAGCAACGCTTGCAAATTGTTGAAATTTTTTATCAAAATAATGGTTCTGTTCGTCATACTTATCGTGCACTTCGTTCATTTTGTGGCGTACATAATCGTCCTTCAGAGCGGCTAATTCGAATAACAATGGATCGTTTTCGGACCACGTTTACTCTTAATGATAATGTGCATCTCGTGAGACGCCAGACAGTGCGCACAGAAGAAGCTGTAGCCGCTGTACAGGAAAGCATTGAAGAAGATCCAAATCAATCAATTCGTCGCCGTTCTCAGCAACTGGGGTTGTGTCCTTCCACTTTATAGAAAATTTTACGAAAGGATCTTGGCTTAAAAGCTTTCAAGATCAACTTGTGCAGGAATTAAAGCCAAACGACCATCGTGTGCGCCGCCAATTCGGCGAATGGGCTGAAGCACAAATTGATATTGAATTTCCATACAAAATTTATCAACGATGTTCCAGATCAACTTGACCTAATATACGAAACTGAATCGCCTCTCGAAACGACAAATATATTTGGAAATAGTTTTGAAAGTAGTTCTTCACCTTTGGTAGATAACACACGGAATGTATATAATACTAACGAGCCATCACAGCCAAAGTGGAGGAAGAGGGTACCGTATTATAGTAATTTTCCACCAATGGGAAATAATGCCCAAAAAAAAGAGAGATGAGCTCACTGAGAAGCTAAAAAATAAATCGCCAACAGAAATTTTTAAAACAATTATCACGGATGAAATATTTGAATACATGGTAAATGAAACAAATAAATACGCCGCAACAGCTCATAATAACGTCGATTTAGAGCTCACAAAAGATGAATTGAAAGTTTTTATTGGAATATTATTATTTTCCTCATATCACATCCTTCCGCAACAAAATATGTATTGGTCTACATCTGAAGACATAATGCAACCATAGTGCAAAATGCAATGACTCGTACTAGATTCCAAAAAGTAAAATCAATGCTTCACCTAAATGACAATTCTCGAAGAAAACCTCTCGATTGACGAAATGATTGTGAAATATTATGGACACCATGACTTGAAGCAATTTATTAGAGGAAACCCCATCAGGTTTGGCTACAAACCTTGGGCTTTGTGTGGAAAAAAGTTTTCATTTCTTTTTAAATTGTGGAAAATCCGAAATCGAAAACAAAATACCTTTGGGCACAAGTGTAGTTCAAACTCTTCTTACTGTAATTGAAGACACAAATAATAGTCTTGCAATTTTTTTTTTGATAACTTAATTTTTCAGACTAGGTACCTTCAAATGATTGATTTACGTGATTTAGGTTTTCGTTGTTAGATTTCAAAAGGCAAATTTGCGTTACGTATCTAAAAAGTTATAATTTGCGGAAAGGATCTGGACGTAGAGTAACTAATTTGCCAGCTGTAAATGTAAATGTGCGATTTGATCAAAATAACCATTTAATTGAACGCCGAGATAAACAAAGGAGATGCCAACTTTCAGGTTGCACAGGAAAACCGCGTCCTTTTTGCAGAAAATGTGATTTAACACTTTGTGTCCACTGCTTCACCCCATATCATGCGAAATAATAATTATTGAATTATCATTTAGGTACATATAGTTCTTGAATATTCTTTCGGGTCGTGTCCTCATATGAGAACATCGCTTTTCTGACAAACGTTAGTAGATTTTTTTATATAACCCTATTCCTTATGGTATATTTAACGTGGAGTCCAAATGCGACATATTTTTTCAAAAAAAAAATATATATATATATGTCTGACCCTTAATATCTGAACATCCCTCAGTTTTCTACAATTCGCGAACTCCAAAATGGCCACTATGTTCCATCGGTGTCCTGCTTGTTACTATTCAAGCTTACGGAAGTTGTTTCGCAATGATAACATGTAACATTAGTGAAAAACATAGCCTTACCCTAAAACCAAAGAAATTTCTATGTAGATTTTGAAAAGGTCATTCACATCCACACCGCGCTACTGTGTTTGGCCTAGTGTTGAAACCAACGGTTGCCGATTTCACTTGCATCATGGTTAAACTCCGGAATGCAAATCAAAAACTGAAATCGGCAATTGGCTTCAAAATACTTTTGGGTTAGCTTATCTAAGCCCAAATGAAGTAGAAGACTGTTTTATCTTCGATTTAATGTCATACAAACCGCAAAATGAAAATCTCGACAGATATTGTGATTATTTGTTAGAAACATAATATATAGGGGCAAATGCTTTATTTCCTCCTGCTCTATGGGCAGAGGAAACTGCTTTAACCGCTAAAACGACTAATTGTTGCGAGTCGTTTCATGTTAAGTTAAGGATAAAACTGTTAAAACTAAACTACAAGCACTCGAAAGGCTTGTCAATAAATATAGGATACATTACGTAAAATGTACATCGTATTTAGGCGCATTATAACATAATTCTTGGTAGTCCGCGGGGTAAAACTATATCATTTTTTTATTCCACTACATCTTCTGAAGGGAATACGCAATAATTTGTTAAAAGCACATCTGAAATTTGAAATAAATGCAGAAGGAACTGCCAAATGGGATCATATTGTTCAGACATATAAATATGACCGGGAAACAAATGAAAAAGATTTTTATGGGATTCCTAAAATAACAGACTTTCATGTCATTCCCAATCAAATTAAAAAAATGAAAGTGAAATATGCATCTCAAGTCTTCAGTCAACGGGTTGCTTCGTACATGCGATTGTTGACAGGTAAGAAATAATAATTTCATTTAATGTTTTCTTTTCTTCCTCATAAATAATGCATGTATCAATTGGTATTTAATATTTATATTTTCTTTGTAATTTTAGGAGCAAATTACATTGATCGGGATGCTAAAGATACGAGTGACGCTCGGATATTTTTTGATAGATTATTCGATTCGGTGAATGCAAACAAGAAGATGACCGCGGGTAAGCCACTTCGTTGCGCCGTTACAAGCTCAAGTCAACATGTTGTTTTTTGGAAGAAGTCCATAAAATATTTGAGAAAAATGAAATTTGGCGACAAGATACCTCCTCCGTCATTAAAAATTGGGAGGTGACACTTTATTCATTTTTAAATCTATGGTTGGATTTGAACAGTGAGGGGTTTAAATATTTATTGCCGCGAAAAATAAACAACGATCCTCTGGAAAAATTTTTCGCAGCAATACGAAGTCAGGGCAGATTCAATACCAAGCCTACGCCCACTGACTTCAGCAATTCGTTCAAAACACTTATTTTGAACAATTTGGCATCACCACATTCCATCAATACAAACTGTGATCAAGATGAAGAAGTTAGTGTTATCGACTCGGTCACAGAATTTTTAGTTGATTTGCCAATGGCCACACCATCTGAGATGGATATTGAAGAGTGAAACACCTACATGATAAGTTTGAAACAGGATTTGACACAGGTTTGATGAACTGAAATAATTTAAATTATATGGTAGGCTATTAAAAAAACAGAATAAACATGTGTTCGAAGAATTCCCTACATGTATTTCAGAGTTGCGCGCTGATTCTGTTCAACCTGAACACAGTTTAATACAATTTAGAGAGTTCAGAATATATAATGAAGTTGAGAATCAATTAGAATTTTCCTATTTAAGTTGTAATAAACATAAGCATGCTCAACGATGACTAATTATGCTTTATACATATGTTATATGACTTAGGATATTTTTTTTTGTTTATAATTTAATTTTTAGTTTATATATCATCCAATAAAATAGTAAATCCATGGAACTAATAGAAAATTTGAAAACTAGACAAATTTCAAAAGCAGCAGGTCAGTCTCTTAAAAAAATGTATTCTCCAGCATTACCTTCATTTGCTTTAACTTTGCATTATTACTCCCCGCAAGCTTATGAGTATGTAAGACAAACTTTTGATACATGTTTGCCCCATGTTCAGACAATTAAGAAATGGTATCGTGCACCTGGTTTCACGACTGAAGTCTTTAAAGCTTTAAAAATGATAGCAGAGAGTTCTCCCTATAAATTTATTGCAAATCTTACACTAGATGAAATGGCCATCCGTAAAAACGTGCAATGGGATGGTGAAAATTATCATGGTTTTGTTGACAAGGGCACAGGGTATTGAAGGGTATTGTCTTTCAGTCGCTACGGATGCGTTGGTTTTTTTTATTACATGTGTAAACGGTAACTGGAAATTGCCTGTAGCATCTTC
This sequence comes from Xanthostigma xanthostigma, assembly GCA_963575645.1. NCBI lineage: Eukaryota > Metazoa > Arthropoda > Insecta > Raphidioptera > Raphidiidae > Xanthostigma > Xanthostigma xanthostigma. The sequence continues at coordinate 470,633 of OY754473.1, forward strand.
TTAGTAGATGGTGTGACAGGAGAGCAACGTGCGTCAATGTTTGGAATTAATTTATGAAACAGGTTTAGATGTTGTGTCCGTGACATTTGATGCTTGCCCTGCCAACGTAAAAATGGCACAGCATCTGGGCTGTTCAATAGATCTCTTGAATAGTCTTCAAGAACAAGAAATGCTTCATTTAGGCAATAAAAAATTAAGGCGTCATCACATTAATTTTTATAATCAAAAAATGAAAGGTAAGGGGCTATCTAAATGAAAAATTTTAGTTTTTAATAAATAACTTGAACAAATGACTGCATTTTTGGCTGAAATTTTGCACATGTACGCTTCTTGGTACGACAAGTCGCGCGGAGAAATCAGATAAGTGAAATATTGAAAAAAAACATTAAAAAATCCGGTTTTTAATGAGGATCGAAGGTATAATTATATTATTAATATTTAATACTTAGAGCGTTTTTAGGGTTCCTTAGTCCGACAAGGGACCTTTATAATTTCGTCCAGTCCGTCTGTCAGTGTCATAACTTCTACAGTTATGGACCGAAATGCATGAAATTTTGTACAAGGATACCTACATTACATGTAGATAAAAAATAAATTAAAATATTATAAAATATGTATTACATTATCTAGCTTTGCTTCAGCTTATCTAATACAGAAGATTTGACTGATAGAAACGAACTTGTTGAATACACAAATGATACAGATAGCTTTAGCATGCTTGATATGTCATCCACTTCAGAAAGCAATGATTATACAGAAGATTTATATACCAAAAGGAACCTAGAAAGGGAATCTAGAAAAAAAAGTGTAATGCGATTAAAGTTTTTTTTTGCATAATAGGCCAAAGAACCGGGAAATTGTTGTTTTTGGGCATTAAAAATAAATATTGCACCAATTGCACAAGAGCTGATTCTCTTGGGTTGATAGCCGATGAACACATCTGTTTCAAGAATTGGAGCGGAACCTCAACGGCTATGGAGGCCAGTATTATAGTCGAAGGATTCCGTTCTTCTATGTCACACCACAATCTGATTTATAAAAAATTGGTTGGTGACGGTGACAGCAGTGTCATGAAAAATTGAAAGTGGCAAAACCGTACGGCAATAATTTGGTAGAAAAAGTAGAATGTCGTAACCACCTGTTACGAAATTATTGCAACAAACAAAGAGAGTTGACGCAAAAGAGGAATAGTTCCAAAAATTTAGCAGTTCCCCCCGGTTTTACGTAAATGTTTGGAATCAAATATTTGTCGATTGTGGATTGTCGTATATAAGGCAGTTGCGTCTTCTGAAAGTTGGGAAACCAAAATTGATCTAATCAATTCAGCAAGTCACGTATTTGGAGAGCATTTTAAATGTAATAGTTTAGATTATTTCTGTTTTAAAACTGTACCTGATGATGACAACAAGGTTGAAGGTTCGTATGTACTTCGTTTACATCCGTTTACAATCCGAAGTAACTGCAAGGTGTTTTATTGTAGTTATACTTTTTTGATTGCAGATTTCAAAATTTGCGGGTTATGTGATGACATAATGTGCTTAGTTCAGCACGCATCAAGTTTGTTGATGGACATGGACAACAATGCTGCTGAATTGTACAATTCAATTTTGTGTAAATTCGTTGGTGGTAAACGAATAAATTTTGCACTAAAGGGAGCATATCAAACAAGATGCGAAGCAGCAGCGTTATCGTACAATTGTTCGTCCAGTCTCTATTCTAGGATACATAAATCGGTAACCAAGCCAAGTCCTGGAAAATACACAAAATGTTTCATCGCGTCAAAAATTAAGCAGAAAAATAGCAACGCTAGGCGACGATTAAATTTTAATGCAGGAAGCAAGAAACGTCAGGTGAAAAACCTAGGAAACAATGCAGATCAGGATTATGGATCTACAGAAGACATGCCTGAAGACGTGTACATGCAAAAGCAAGAGGAGTTTCTCAAGTCACTGGAGCTAGACGAAATGCAGAGATCGGAACTTGAAATAAAATCGAGAGGACAAAACGCCAACCCTTTATGGAAACAAGAAAGAGCTAATCGAATTACAGCAAAATTTGTAAGCTGCAGAAGAAAACGTCATGTGTAAAAACAGTGGAGTTGTTGCTTTATCAAGACTTTTTTGGAAATGCTGCTACGAGGTATGGCAACGAACATGAACGTGTTTAACGAAGTAATGAAATCTTTTTTTAAATAAAGATATATTCCAATCTCTCAGTTCACATCAGTTAGATCAATGTCCAGATACTAATCATGTTATTGAATTAATTAAAGCAATCTCGGAGAAATATGTAGATCTAAGAACACATTTTTTTACAAAGAATTTTAATTATAAAGAAGGAAAGAGACAAATTTTTAATAAACTTGTATTATTTAAAGGTCAGCAATATTGTCTACTTTACATTTTACGCTCGCAACCACTAGTAAAATATATACATAAATATCACAACAGCAGGATTATCAAGATATATTATTAATATCGTAATACAATTTATTTACTGCTCATGTGTTATTTTTATTTATTATTTAAATATATTGTGTCTCATTTATGTATTAATATGTAAATTTTATTTTTGGTAGGCATATTAGCATCTGTAAAATTTCCTTAATCCTATTCTGTTCACTCATAATCGGTTGTCATAACAACGACCACGTGATTATCACCTATCTCACTCTAATCTTAGCTTCACTTGGTAACATGGACAAACCGGTTTATGCACCTTCCATAAATTACTAGTTCCATGAACATTATCTGCAAATTGATTGTTTTGCTGATATCAAACGTGTGCTGCTATCATGTGTTTTCAATAGCAGAGAAGTTTGAAAGAATTCCTGCAAATCGGTGGCCTATGATTTTGTTTTATAATATCTTAGATACCAGTGCTTATAACGCTTTTGTCTTATGGCGCGAAATAAATCCAGATTGGAATAAACATGTTTTATTTAGAAGAAGAATATTTTTAGACGTGCAATAAATCCTATAGTAACGAAACCATAATAAATATTAAAGCCATAACGCCGATGAATTTATTTGTGAAAATATTTGGTGGTTCTGAAAAGATCGATTTTTTTTGTTGTTTGTTTTTTTGACAACACAATTAATATGAAGTCGCGTGGCGTCGATGATAAAAGGCGACGATAGATTGTTAATTTAATTATAATATCTATTTTGAACTGGTGTATTTGGTGATGGCTTTTGTGTCTGCACTGACGGCGTGCTTGGCAAGTTCACCCGGTAAAAGCAGACGAACTGCAGTTTGAATTTCCCGGCTGGTGATTGTTTAACGTTTATTGTAATGCACCAATCGCGATGCTTCGGCGGCAATACGTTCGAAAATATCGTTCACGAAACTGTTCATGATGCTCATGGCTTTTTTGGAAATACCGGTGTCGGGATGAACTTGTTTCAAAACTTTGTAAATGTAAATGGCGTAGCTTTCCTTCTTCTTGTCACTTTTTGAGATGTTCTTTATATAGACGTTAAGCAACTGGTAGATCCCTACATTTCATCAAGAAAACATCTCCCTCGCACTGGACAAGCTGCCACTATTGTAGCTAATATTCAAGGAACATTCGTTGAAGAAATAGGTGCACCACTACTTGGGACCAGTAACAAAAATAAACGAGCTCGCTGCAAATTTTGTCCCCCAACATGTGACAACAAAACCAATATGGCTTGTTGTAAATGCACCAAATATTTGTGTAAAGCTCACGTGACATATTATTGTCCTGACTGCAAGAAGTAACGTATTATATAATAATGAGAAAAATCTATTCTGTTCTGTTCTAAAATTAGTTCATTTTGATTTTTGTTACAGCTAAAAACGATGTATTGAAAAAATAAAGTTTATAGTGCACAAAGGTTTAAGTTATTTTGAGCTGATTTTGTATTTCAGATATCGGGTCACTATGGCACGAAGGAGTACAAGTAGTTTGACCGAGGAGAACAGCAGGGTTAAATCATAAAACAACCATTGAAAAAAAGAAAGAAAAATACAAGATATATAGGCAACCATCATGGCTAACCTATTCCTTGCCCTTTTCGACTACCTACCCCTCTCTTGCCCATCTAAGAATATGGGAGGCTCAAAAGTTTACACGGGAGTTACCAATCTATAGACTGTGTTTTGTGGAGTATACTGGTAGCTGATGGTAAACCAGGGTTTACAAAAGAGGCGTTTCAAGGGATTTAATTGCACGAAGAGAAAAATTACTTAGTAAACATCGCAATAGATGAGATGGCAACAAGGCATCAGATTATCTACGATAGCAAGAGAAAAACATTTTATGATGGAATAGATTTAGATAAATACTTCCGATAGCATCTATCCAGCTAAAAATACACTTCTGTAGTTATAAACGGCAGACGGAAAGTGCCATTGGGGTATTTTTTAAGCATAGTCACTAACTGCAAGTGAACGATCAGATCTGCTTATTAAACATATTGAATTGAACCTCTGCATGACGAAAACGTTAAAGTGCGTATTTTCTCACAATGTTGCAGATGAACCTTTGAGGCTATTTGCATCTTTGGACATAATAATATATCGATGACAGATGCGGAATGTCGGTGGGCCGCAGTCAAAAAAGTAAAGAATATATGAAGACTATTGATGAAATATATATCGCAAAGAGTCATGTCAAGGGTACTTGGAAAACGTGACCCGTTCATCGTGGAGGTGCGTATTAACCAATTGTAGAGGGCGTCTAAGAATACTGGGTGCTGACGTCCGGGTCGTAACGGAACACAACCATGCGCCAAATCCAGGTCAAAATGAAGCGTTGAAATGCGTTTCTCAAATGAAACGTAGAGCAGAGAGTGCTATGGAGAAACCTAGGCAAATATACCAAGCGTGCACAAGTGGAATATCTTTGGAAGCAGCGGTTCAGCTTCCAAATTATATGGCCTCCCAGAGAACAATAGAACGGACACGACAAAAAATGAATCTTCCATATCCCAATCCTGCAAGTGTTGCCGATATTCAAATTCCGGTTAATCTTCGAAATACGACAAGAAATGAAAATTTTCTTCTGTGGGATTCTGGAGAAAACGATCCTGACCGAATACTGATGTTCGGCACTGAAGAAAATTTGAGATTATTGGAACAGAATAATCACTGGTTTGTTGATGGCACGTTTAAAGTATCGTCTGAACTGTTTTTTTCAATTATTCACGATACACGGACTAATAGAAAAGTGTTGTATTCCACTGATATATGTACTGTTAGGAAATATTAATTCTCTGATTTCGATAAACTGAAAAATATTGTCACTTTCATAAGTTATCCATTTTCTTGTGAAGATGCCGAAAAAGTTTCTAGTGAACTAGCGAACACTTTCAATATGGAAAATATTTCTATTCAAAATGAGGTAGGTATTGCAGATGATTTCCGATGTACATCTTCAAGCTAGAGCATCTGATGTCAAATTGTAAAAGGACTCAAGGGTGTTAATGATGTAGCAGAACGGGGAGGAGTTAAACTTATGCAGGATTTTAATCAAGTTCTGACAAGAGACGAGGAGAAGCAATTTATCCTTCAAATTGTTGCGGACTATCGACAGCTATTCCCAGACAAAAAAACTAAATTATCCAAACCACTGTAGATATGTAATTTTAATACAAAATAAATGTATAATAATTATAATTATACATTTATTTATTATTAATATCAATATTTCTGTGCAATATACATTTTCGTGCATTCCAATTTTTTGCGTGCCTGTGCCGCGTCTTCGCGATAATTTTTAAATCGTAAAAAATGTTTCGCTATGTATTTAAGGTCCACCCTAGTGGTCATGTTATGCTAGAACCTTAAATAACGAAGGACGCACCAATAATTTCGCGGAAGCAGCGCACGTCTACAGGCCGAATTTGGCGTTTCACAACCCAGATTATGGAAATTCATAGATGGTCTCAGACGTGTTCAAAAAGCAACTGATCAATGTTAATAACAATTTGTACGTGGGTGGGTGTCGAAAATCAGTTTTCGTAGATCATGCTGTGGTATTTATGGTTCGGGGTATTAAGAAAAGGGATAAACAACCTGTTGACATACTGTTATGCGAAACAGGCATGAATATTGAATACTCACGGTCTGGCCATTAGGGATGGTGTAAGAGCGGTCCGTTCGGCAGGTTTGGAAGTAGTGGTGACTGTATGTGACCAAACTAGTACAAATGTCGCAGCAATTAATTATTTAAAAAATGGAACTCAAAAGACATTACGAGGTAGTGAACAAAGAATGTTTGGATTTCTAGTGGACGACGTAGAATGTAGTCCTCTTTTTGACCCTCCGCATTCATTAAAAGGGATAAGAAATAACTTGCTGGAGAAGAACGCCGAATTTACAACGAACGGTGTTAAAAAGTTCGCTAAATGGGAACATATATAACAGTTGTATGCATTGGGCAATTCAGAAGAGCAGTTAGTATGTTCCAGATTGACGGATCAGCATGTAGTGAAAGCCAAAATTAAAAAAAAAACGAAAGACAGTTTCGCTGCCCAGGTTTTTAGCCAAAGAATCGGTATTGAAAAGGCAAGCTTCATGGTCAAGTATGTATTTATTTACATGTTGGAAAAACTGCTTTTTAAAATTTCAATTTAGCAAGTTTCCAGCAATTACGGTTATTGCAGATGCTGTTTGGTGTGACCAAGCTAGTACAAATGTCGCAGCAGTTAATTATTTAAAAAATGGAACTCAAAAGACATTACGAGGTAGTGAACAAAGAATGTTTGGATTTCTAGTGGACGACGTAGAATGTATTCCTCTTTTTGACCCTCCGCATTCATTAAAAGGGATAAGAAATAACTTGCTGGAGAAGAACGCCGAATTTACAACGAACGGTGTTAAAAAGTTCGCTAAATGGGAACATATAAAACAGTTGTATGCATTGGACAATTCAGAAGAGTAGTTTAAAGTATGTTCCAGATTGACGGATCAGCATGTAGTGAAAGCCAAAATTTAAAGACAGTTTCGCTGCCCAGGTTTTTAGCCAAAGAATCGGTATTGAAAAGGCAAGCTTCATGGTCAAGTATGTATTTATTTACATGTTGGAAAAACTGCTTTTTAAAATTTCAATTTAGCAAGTTTCCAGCAATTACGGTTATTGCAGATGCTGTTTGGTGTAAACGATCGTATGGTGTACGCATCGTCAGGTGTGGGGTGTACTGTAGGCCAACGAACAAGAAAACTTATTTATAGGCATAGGAATAAATACTGTAGCGTGTGTCCTCGTGCCGGATCAATGAAAAAACTACCAAGTGAGCATGTTTGCTCTAAAAATTGAAATAAGCCATCAACAGCGACGGAAACCGACATTATTGTGGAAGGTTTTAATAAAAGTATTGAATTACATGGACTAATCTATAGCCAATTAGTGGGGGATGGTGATAACAGCGTGTATAAAAAATTATTAGAGACGAAGCCATATGGTAATGACGTAATAATTTAAAAAGTGGAATGCAGAAATCATACGTTATTGATGCCATTGATCATAAGATTGTATGTATTTGGCATTAGACGAGATAGCAATCCGAAAAATAGTACAAGGGGATGGTAAGTCATGCCATGGTTATGTTGATATGGCTACCGGAAAACAAGGAGATGACGTTAGCGTTGCGAAGGACGCTTTAGTGTTCCATATTACTGCTAGCAATGGAAGCTGGAAATTGCCCGCTCTTTTGGTTAACGGTGTTAGTGGAGCTCAACGAGCAGAATTAATCAAAAGTTTTCACTTCGCTAATAAATTAAGGCTTCCAAAACAACAAAATGAAACTCAATTATTTAGTAAAAGTCTTGCAGAAGCTTTAACATTCTGCGATGACACTTTAAAACTTACCGAGTTTCTAAATGTTAAAGCAACAGCGAATTTTAGTATGATTATTAATAATCTTTTTGACATATTCAATTCAAGAAATTTGAAACAATTTGGTTATAAACAACCAATATGTAAAAACAATAAGGATAAAATATTTGATTATTTAGAATGTGCCAAAAAATATTTCCTAGGTCTTAAGGCGATAGATAATGTTCCTTTAATTAAAACTATTGAAAAACTATTGAAAAAATCTCCGCCTCCCTCATTATTGGAGGCTGATATCGAAATTCCAGCAGACCAAAATACATTCAAATCAGCCAAAAATTTCCCAGGGAGAAAAAAGTTCTGAAATGTTGAACAGTGAATTTTTGTACGCAAGGGCAAAACTTGCAAAGCTTATTTTTTTTAATTGATTCCAAGTTATGTATTAAAATAATCAATTTATTATAACATTGCACAATCCACCATCCTATGGACATCTATTAACGCAGAACCTGATTTTTACACGAAGTCACCGCATTCCAAATTTTCCTCAAAAAATAAAGCATGCACTTTGATTGTGAATGCTACGGGGAATCCCAAGCTCCATGAAATTTGTCACGGCTCAATGCGATCCAATTGCAGCCGCTTTAAATCTTTCAGTTGGCACAACGCTAAAGAAGAGTTTGGAGGAGAATTGGGATATTTTTCTATTTGCAGAGGATAATGTCCTGACATTATCAGTAGAAACAACAGAATTGTAATGGACACTTCAAATGGTTTCAAAACAATGGTTTAAGGTTTCTAAGGTATACAAGCAGTCAAGTCAGGATTTAATACCGTGGCGAACGCACGCAGAAGTTAAAGCGTCAAAACGAAATTCGGTGGAAACGAATTAGCAGACATGGCTGCAAACAACGAGTGTTTTGCGTTATCGAAGACGAAATCAAGAATGGAAATATAACAGCAGCTCCGGAAGAATGATTGGATGGTTAACCAATGAAAACAAGTTGACAACTATTAACATATAGTCCATTGATGGTTTACATCTTGTCGTCTTTCCCGACTGTAGGAGGTTGTGCCAACACAACTTTGCATCGGTTGCTGTTTTCATTTATATTAAAGTAACGAATAACAAAACTAGCCATTCCACAAACAGGGCCTTGACCGAATGGCGATTTTCAGAAATACCAAAAGGCGATGTTCCGGAAAACATTTCATGAAGTAGTGCACGAAGTGCTCACCTAACTACAACGAATTTATGGAATTCACTATCCTCCTCCTGATCACGCCAGGATCGGTCGATGTTGTTTGCACTGTTTCTTTCGTAAATCCAGTTGATCGTGTTTCGATTAAAGCAATACTGAATTTATGAATTTCGAAAAACGTTCACGCTGACAGCAATGTCTATCAGATTCTTCTTCCGTGAACTTAACTGGAAATTTTACAAAATCTGTCGTATCATTTTCTATTAGTACTCGAACATTTATATTAATTCTGAGTAACATCTAAATCAATTCGAAAGACTTGCTTCCTCTGCAAACTTAATCTCGAATTGAACCAGTTTATCCGATATGGTGGAGTTTACAATAATCGGATAAAACTCCACTGCGACGGTAACAACGCTTTTTTCTCGACAAAATATTTTAATTTCAATTTTCTTCGACACTTAATAATTTTGAAATATTATTTTTTCTTCTTCAAAAATTACATGAAAAAGATAATCTTCTGTGTTGACAGTTATCTTAATTTTGATCAATTTAAAGTGAGTAGTTTGGCGAATATTGTCTCTGTTTTAAAACAGAAACGCGCCGTATGAAAGAGGAAAGATTGGATGTCTTTACGAGGGCGATTTTTTTCTGTTTGAATCAATACTTCCAGTCGATGGTTGGCTTCTTAATGCAATTCCAGAACAAGTACACGTTCAGTCACTTTGATCAATTCAAAATCATGTACCAAATCCTGAGTTTTGAAGTAGGCAGACAGATCCGTTAAAAATGAATAAATAACTCCGACACATGTTATCCTCTTCATGGTACTTCGAAAATAGTTCTGTCACATGATCGTTTAGCTTTTTTTCTCTCTTCGTGTTGAAAAATAAGTAACGATAGCCACATTGTTCGACCGGAGCTCCGTACTGTTATAAATCTTGCTAAAATCTTCAACACTGGTGTAGATCGAAGGCATAGCTGTAACAAAAAAGAGAAAAATAGTTAGAGAAGAATATTTTTTAGTCTTTTAGTCTTGGTCGAATGAAGATTCGTCATATTATGTACAATAATATAAATCGCTATAGGATTTTGCAAGGAGATATCTTACAAATTAGAGATTTTGATGCACTAATTAATTGAAAAAACTATAAACGTTCGATACAGGTACTCGAGTATTATCTACTTTTATCGATTGAATTTATAAATGATAGGTAATGCACTAACATATTTTATAAAATGTTAATATCCTAAATTTTACTTGATTTCGATATAAAACAAAGTGAATTATATAATATTACAGTATAAAGCTTGACTAATTTGAGTTGTAAGATTTTTCAAAAATCATTATTGTTCATAACTGTTAAATTTAATACGTCCCACGCTTCCAGCCATGCATCAAAATACAGTGTAAACTCTATACGAAGCTCTAGGAACTGTTTTCTTTCGTTTTTTTTAAAGATTTAGAAAAAAACAGTAAATTACCCTTTTTGATTTCTATAACAAGGTATACACCAATTTCTAAAATGGCAGCCACAGTTGATGGAAAATGTTTTCTTGTCTTTTTCAATTGCACGAATAAAATAAACATGTTTGTCAACGCTAGCTATGTTTACAGTTCAAAAATGAACTCACAACTGACGTCTGACAGTACTAAAATGTGTTTGATATTTCACCCTAACCTTATCACAATGTATTCGTACCATTAGAATTTATTACTGGTAAAATGTAAACCGATAATAAAACATGAATATTGATGTTCCTTAAGCAACACAGAAGAAGGCGTCAATTATTTAATAAATTACCCATTGAAATTTGAAATTTTATTAATTAAAACTTTTAAATGATGTACGTTAGTTTATTTCTGTGCATTGATAATTTTATTTTGACATTTTCCTGTAAGTACGCACTTTGTGTGTGTATAAAAGAAAAAGTCTGTATTACAATAAAATATTTACAAAGCAATGTGAACAAGTCAAAATAAAATGAAAAAACATGAAATAAATATATGAACCAAACAAATTCATGATAATGGAAAATTTTAACTAAAAAATCACAGATCTGTAAGCAAAAACAAATATGGCAGTTTTTGAATGGCTGAACCACACAGACGTATAAATATGGTAGCAAACACTTATTCTCGTAAAAAAATTAATATTTACTTACTTTGATTAGTACCAATCCATTTTTGGTTGTTATCCATCCACAATTTCATTTCGTATTAGAACAAATTACTTGAAAATCTACACTTAACTTAATATTTATTTACAAAAATTCCACAAACCCACGTCGAACTTCTTGGCGTCTTCTCGTTTAACGTTTCGAGACTGACTGATGAAGCACGTGCAGACTACGTTTATACCATGGATGTTTCATACTCACAGAAAAAGGATAGTTTGTTACCTGAATCCAATCAGCGATCAGTGACATCAATCCAACCATAGATATGTATATTATTATATATCTATGAATCCAACACCCTCTTTGGTGTAGCCAACTTAAATTTCAAAAAGTTGAATTTTTATTTTTTCCCCTATGCTCGTTTGTGACCATTGATATATTAATGTTACGGTAAATGTAAACTCTTGGGAAATGTACACTTTTACCGTAAAATGTGCCGGGAAATGTGTACATTTGCCGCAATATCTACATTTAATGTACACATTGTCTTGCACATTTTACGGTAAAAGTGTACATTTCCCAAGAGTTTATATTTACCGTAACATATATATTAATAGATAGCGGATGCCTATCCTTGAGCATTATGCGGAATGGTTCTAATTAGAAGTCATTTTGACTGATTTTAACTGAGGGAAACGCCGTAAAAAGCGCGCGAGATGCAAAAGGTTTAAATATTCTATAATATGATGTTATTGGAAAAACAATAAAACTCGCAGTAAACAGTGATATTTCGCTTCAAAAACTATTTTTATATTGAAGCGTTTCAAAAATTACAAAACTGAGCATAAATATCATAAAAAAGCTTAGAAGATGGACATTTTGACAATCAAAGTTGGCGTGCATCGTATATCATGACGTCACATAAGCCCGCCAACATGGCCGATTGTTTAAACTGTCTAGTTTTGAATGTGAAATTTAATATTTTTTTTCTAATGATAATAATTTATTACATTCTTAGATGATTATCATTTTTTTCCGTCTTATGGTTGAATAAATAGCCTATTGAAAATATTAAAAAAATATACATATAACCTATTGGTAAATCGTGAAAAATTTGTTCATTCCACTGTCGATTTTGTTATACAGTAATAAAGAAATAAAAAAAAATAAAAAATCGTAATGCCCGACTAGATTAAAAGATATTTAATAAAAAAGATCAGCTTTTCAAGAAAATTAGCTTGCGTTTAGTCTGCAGTGTTGCCGATTCGTTTCAGAGATAATAAACATAAGCAAATTTTCCTGAAATAACTTTGTTATCAAGACAGGGGTCAATAAATTATTAATTTGTTTCTAGGTGTGGATGCTGATTTTGGTGTCGTTAATTGCTGTCGGGCCAATCATCTATCTGTTGATTCTTCTGAGAGCGAAGCTGGTCAAGGACAACATAAACAAACAGTTTCCTTTGCCATCTTGTATCTGGTTTGTTTATGGAGCATTACTTAAACAAGGATCAACTCTCAGCCCAATTACAGGTATAAATAATATATAAATAGTATATTACACCACAAGGGTCGAAAATGTGATATCTTGTCCTGTGCGCCATGATGCCTGAAGGCTGAAGCGAAGTCGAGGGCATCATGGCGCGTGGGGCACTTTCAACCAGTGTGATGTATACTATTTTTCCTTCATACGTCGCTCCTAACTCGTAAGCACGCGTATTAAATACATTAATTAATTAATTATACAAAAATTCCACGCAAGAAGCTTTGAGGTTATATTAAAAACAAGAATGGCAGATGTTAGCAACTATTAGCTAAAATGTAATAGGGTTGCTATGGAAACGATATCTAAACAACAGTTGATTGGTTGTTTTTGCTTTACTACCGTACGAACGTACAAACTTTCCGTATTGTAGCGTGTAACCCCACCAAGGAGTAAATGTTAAGGCCACCGCACACGAGGCTAGAAACGGTGCTAGATTCCTTGCTAGATTTGCCAACTAGTTTTCTAGCGCTGGTTTTCTTGATTGCTGTTAAGTGCTTGCTTCACACGAGATTATTTTTCAAGCGTGTTTTGTGGATAGATCTGGTGGGCGCGCAGTGACAGTTCGAATATAAACACATTATTTTATTTGGCTTTTTTAATAATAAAAAGCTCTTATAAGTCATTATTTTAATTTTTTTGTACAAAAATAAAACAAAAAAACTACTTCATCTGTTTGGAAACATTTCATTCAAAAATTGTCTGACTGGTATGACGTATGCGCGGTGGTAAATCAGTGACCCAATGTCTTTAGGTTCAACACGAATAGGCGGAGTTGATCTCGCACCATATTTAAGTATTTTTGGAAATTTAATGTCCCATTAATAAAAAAAGTCCGATTATGTTGTAATCATTTGAATATTTTCTTCGGTAGTATACACATTCATTTTGCAAAAGAAAATTATTTGTCAAATTGAAAAACAAGATTTCAAGGCTCAATCTGATCCAGTCATTTTTTCCCAATGTTAATTTCCCTATGTACACCTTACGTGTTTACATACTGTATAAATCTTGTGTTATACATCAAATGGGACACTTATATATAAGTTCTAGGTCTTCCAAATTTGGCCGATGACTTCTTTATTGAACAATTTATTAGTGTCTCCGCCATTGCTTTCATACATTATAATCAGATACTCCACAACTGACTGACTTTTAAATCACTGCGTTCGTATAACAATTAACAATAACTTTTCAATTTCAGATTCTTCGCGTTTATTGTTTGCAACATGGTGGATATTCATAACAATTTTAACTGCATTCTACACTGCAAATTTAACCGCTTTTCTAACATTGTCAAAAGTTACATTACCTATTGAAGAAGCAAAAGATATTGTCGCTAAAAGATATAAGTGGATAGCTCCAAAAGGCAGTGCCATTGAGGAAGCTGTGATAAATAAACAAGAAGAATTAAGTTTTTTCAATTTAAAAGACGGAAAGTTTGTCACAAAAGTAAATCAAACAGAAATATTAGAAAAATACGTCTTTAAAGACAACTATGTCTACATAAAAAGTAAGCCTGGCATTGAACTAGCAATGTATGAAAATTACATTGAGAAAACAAGACGAGGAGTCAAAGAGAACGAGAGATGCACTTTTGTCATAAATAGTGGACCCATACTTACAAGACCGAGAGCTTTTGCATATTCGAAAGATTTTTTACAAAAGGATCTGTTTGATCGTGTGTAAGTATCTCTCAATAAAAGCTCTTTTTCTCCGAGGCGTTTTCCTCCTTCAAGATGACCAAATCTTACGGTATGTTCCCACGACCGTCCAGTTCTGCGGGTACAGCTTTTAACTGAATCCCGCCAAACTGACTGGCATGTTCAAAAACAAACTTTGCATCCCGTTTTTCTCGGGATAGAACACGCAGACATTTACCAAAATTCAGACGTGATGGACGTGAACACTCTTGTAATATTGTATTGATACTATCGCCGCCGACGGCAGTATAGAAATAGAAGATATTGGGTACACCCGATTGTGAATCGACGATTGAAAGTGGATATCTTTCGTAATCTCATGAGCGAATTAAGAAAAGATGAGTCTAAATTTTACAATTACTTCAGAATGACCATGTCTGTTATCGGACTCTAAGCAGAATAACACCATGTTGGTTTGTGGGCGTTTGTTCAAGTCGCCCACGTGACAAGTTACTCATATCCCCACCTTTCAACTTCGGTCTCCTTATTTTTTTCTAATACTTTTACATTTAGGTTACAGTCATTGGTCGAAGCTGGAATTGTGAAGCATCTTGAACGTCGCGATTTACCGGACACAAAGATTTGTCCGAAGGATCTCGGTGGGAAAGGTCGCCAACTCCATAATTCCGATCTCTACACAACGTATGCTGTAGTCGTTGTTGGTTTCATTGTGTCCGGTACTGTATTCATTGGAGAAGTTTTGCTTCGAGCTTGGAAGAAATTCTGCGTCAGCAACAACAACACCAAAGATCCGGCAATGCTGAAATATCCATTCAAAACCAAAGACAAATTGCCGCCGAGACCGCCTTCTTACAGTACTTTGTTTCAACAACCATATCCATTTTCTAATAACGGAAAACGAGAAAGTATCAATGGAAGAAATTATTGGGTTGTTAAGTCAGTTGAAGGGGACACGAGATTAATACCTGTCAAAACACCATCTGCACTTCTATTTCAATACACTAATTAGAAATTAAATTATCAACAAAAAACAGACAACCCCTGTATAACATGGTACTTGTACTTGGCGTAGCTAGGATTATTTTCTAGGGAAGCCTGGAGTCCAGTCTCTGGTTTATTTCGCCTAAGTATGAATCGCGTGAACCAGTGGCGTAGCTGTCGTGGGGCTAGGTGAGGCAGTTCCCGAAGTCCCCAAGCTTAAGAGGCCCTTCAGCTTCCTGAGCGACGTTCGAAAAAGTTATTTATATCGAATAAAGAGTTTTGACTGTTTCGCTCTTGCAATCTAGAGTACAAGTTGAAAAAAGTGTTAATTCTTGATACTCGAGTTAAAATATGTGTGATAGCTTCTGACCAGCGATTTCGAAACAGGGAAAAAAATATTTAAAATTACTATTTTTAATAATGTACTAAAGACAATAATAGCTCAATTAAATACACGGTTTACTAGTATGAGTGCAGTCTGTCATTTAAGGATAAAGTTTCTCAGTTTGGATTTCTGGGCTGGACTCTCAGTATCCTAGAAGAGACCGTGAAAAATACCACCTCCCCCACCCCCGTAGTTACGCCAATGTACGACATAGTTTAAACTTTAACGGGGTTAGAAAATTTCTGCAAACATCACACAACACGGTTACTCCTCGACTTTCGAACCGTCGACTTATAACGCTCCGGACTTATGAACAGTCGGATCAGTGGATGCATGGACTTGCTACTCACTGATCCAGACGGAAAAGAGGAAAAATAAAGTTCAACCGTCAATAACTCAATATTTTCAAAAAAAGATTCTAAAGGAATGGTCATAGCAAATAGTCAACAATGACACAGTAAATTATTTCTGCATCGGCCCTTTTCAAGGCCAACAATAATCTATGACGAAACAGCAACAAAAATATTCATATATGTATCGAAGAATCTCGTTAGAGATTCTTTTCTGTGCTAAATGCCAACGAATCTCTAGCGTATTCTTATACATTGATTTTGCCTTTGTCCCATATAACGCCGTGTATATGAAGCCAGTTTCCAAGTTTTATAGTTCTGTGACCACGTGACTTTCATGTCACCGATTTTTCGTATCACCCATATATATTACAAATACATCCTAATCTCTACATATATGATCAGACTTATGAACAAGTTCCAGGAACGTAGGGTAAGGTGTTCGTAGTCGAGGAGTACCCGCAATTGATAAACCACGGTATGTCTTTAGTTTTTGTGCGGGAAAACACCTACTAAATATGCTGAGTGTAATTTTTCAACATTTTATTTTTTTTTTATCCCTGTCACAAATTCATTAACCGTTGTGCTGAACAACATTGGGAACGTCCAAAAAAAATACTTTTTCATTAAATAATTAAAGTTTAAATAGATTTGTTTAATTATAATTTATAATTGCTATTAAAATATAATAAACAGCTTCTGATTATTAAAACGTTAAATATCGATACATCGATATTTTTTCACTTCCGACATCCCTATTGTGAGCTAGCAGGCAAACCCGCAGTGACGTCATTTCCAGTCTAGTACCCAGCTTGCCGGCCAGCAGAAGTTCAGTTAGTGTTTCTAGCAGTGTTTCCAGCCTCGTGTGCAGTGGCCTTTACGTAACATTTTTGTCCGGCAAGAAAAAATCATACTGATATGAATTATTTATTGCAAAAAATAAATAATTAATTTTTAGCAACACACCTACATACTTAAAAAAAACACGTGTGGCACTCGGGGACTGCCGCGGTAAAGCTATTGCATATTCTTTTTAGGTCTTTAAGTTTTTCTTCTCTATAAAACGAAAATAGCTAGGTATAAATAATAAGGTATAAATAGTGTAATTATACACACCAAAACAATTATTCATTCAAAAAATTTGAACAAAAAGAACGATATTAAGAGTTTGATCATAGAATTTCACGCGATGTACATTTATATAGATATAATATCATATATACTTTCTCTGCACATAACCTAAATAATTTAGGTTATTTTTATAGCAGTATTATATATAAATTCATTTATACACAAATAAAGATAGAATCAGTTATGAGCAGTTATGCAGTTATGAGCACACAAACACCGTGCCGAAGTCTGCCTAACTGAAACGACGTTATGTACGGCTGTCAACGCCGCACCGCTGTGCCGGTCTGAGTAGGAGGTGTTAGGTTTTTTTCGTTACGGAATGGGTGTTAAGGTTTTTTTCGTTACGGAATTTCTTGATTCGGTCGCCGCGCTCAAAGCCCGCGATAGAAGCTATGCAATAGCTTAAAAGTGTATTGAATTATTTATTTCTTATATGTAGTACAGTTCCCAACTTGTTTTTTTGGTAACGTGTAGATTAGACACTGTCGAAACGTAACAAATTGAATGATACCTCCTTCCCCGAAACTTGAAAGTACGTTACTTTTTTATGGATGGCCCATACGATATGTAGAGTTGCCAGTTGGAACAACTCTACATATCTCTAATCCCTGTTCAGGACTAATCAACTTATGTGACAGGATTTATGTTTTTCTCTGTATTTTTATAAGCGTATACACTTAACACATTTCAGCACGTTAGTGTGTAAGGAGACGTCCATTAATTACGCGAGGTGTTTTTTTTTTAATTTGAACCCCCTATTTTGTGAGATTTGGTAAGATCACGAAGTCTGTAACCAGGAGACCCAGCTCGAGTTAATGTAAATTCTCTGAATTAAAAAGTTTACGTGTGGTTTTCATTCATACCCTCTCTCTTCAAACGAGATTTTGCTCCATGTTGAGCCCAAGTAATTAATGAATGTCCCCTAACTGATAAGTAAGTACTTAGAGTTAAGATTATTTGTTAGTTTGTTAAAGGTCAGGTCAGGTAAACGAGAATAATTTTTCCTAGAGTTAGAATTAATTCGGTTATTAGACTTCTGATTAAAAATTACACGTTTTCACTGAACATAGCAATTATGATCACTTCATGAAAATGTGGATGACACTTCTTCTAGATCAGGGATGGGCAAATATTTTGATCGTCGAGCCATATTGCGAATGAAAATTTGACCGTGGGCCAAACAATTTCTTTTTCTAATTTTATGTATAGTTTTTTTAAACAACGATTTCAAGTTTTTAAACACTATTTACTATTTTTCTAAAATTCTTTTTATGCGCCAATTTATATCGGCAAACAGTAATATTTTTGCTTTTAATAATCATTTATAAAATGCTTCACGGGCGGAGAAAATTCTACTGCGGGCCGGATCCGGCCCGCGGGCCGCCATTTGCCCAGGCCTGTTCTAGATCAAATATTATGAAAAATAGTGGAACTTTAGAAAGTGAAACAAATAGATTAAAAGAAGACATATAATAATAAAAGCCGAAATTCTGCGCTATGAACCAAAACAACAAAAACCAAGGGCACCAAAAAATTTTATCCGGCGCATTTACATCTAGGAATTGATGCAGCATATGAATTCTTATATCAATATTTAACCCACCAGTTTAGTTACGAAAACTACTGGCTTCAAAATTATTCACTAATAATTTGCCTCGAAATTCATGAAAATTCGACTAGAAATCAACAGTATTTACGCTCTTTTGAGTTATGATTCGATCCAGGAGTTCATGAGAATCCGATCAAAAATCATATACCGACCCATGCACGGTGATGCAAAACTGAAGTCACGCGTACAAGTAAGTATAGAAACATATCGTTATGCCTCCACTACACACGTGGCCAGCACCGCCACTTACAGGCGCTCACGATTGTGTAGAGGGCATATTCGTCGGTGCGTGGACATAATCGCTTGTAATCGGTTGATTGTCGGTACATCAAAGGAATGCGTGGCCAGCATTGTGCGCCCGTACACAAAATCGGACCGGCACGATTGTGTGGAGGGCTAGGCAATCATCGCGGCGATGATGGGCACTTATTTGAGTGGCGGTGCTGGCCACGTGTGTAGTGGAGGCTTTACACGCGTCAAGTCTTGCGCGCGACGCTCCATGCAACATCGGTATCAGTAGACCTGATAGAGCCATCAGTTTTGTACCACAAACGATCACATTTGCATGCGTGCATTGGTCCTATGTTGATGTTCCTTAAACATCGATACACTATCGATTAATCGAAACTATCGAAATTGATCGTTAACGTTACGTATAATTATTTTAATTTGACCTTTAATAAGTATCAAATTATTGCTGTTAAGATTTCACAACGCAGTATGATTTTCCACCGCATTATGTTTGTTAAGTATTTATTATAATCTTGTGTGAAATGTTGTATTTATCATATTTAGAAAAATTTTATCAAATAATAATATAAAAGGAATAAATATGCACAATATTCAAATGTCAATAAATAATTAATTGTTTATTTCAATGTTAACTATGTATTTCAGATTATTTTTATAAAGATGTTCTGAAAAGATAAAGAAAAAATCTTATTATACTCTGTTTCCTGTAATCAAGAATTTTGGAATTGTCTGGACAATTTTAAGTAGTACCTCCTTATAGTTAGAGGACGCAGACAGAAATGGTCAAGGAGCACTTGGTGGCAGAAATGCTCTCTTTCGTGTAGTCTGAGTCCCCCTCTACAAATCCGCTTAGTGGAGTAGGGGTCTAGCGCGTTGCGATAGGACGCTGGGGCACTTTAAAAAAAAAAACGGCAAAATTCAAAATTCCTCTACTAAATGGCAGAAAATGACTGAAGGGCATCTGAGGGGATTTCCTAATTACAGAAAATATATTTTCTGCCAATTTACCCTGTCAGTATAATAAGTAAATACAAAATAAATAGATTTAAAAAAAAAACTCGGTGGGTGAAACCGAACTCAAACGGTTAAACCAAAATAACTACAACCATTTAAAATGTCTGACACCTCGAATATGTTCGACATATTCGAGGTGTCAGACATTTTAAATGGTTCTAGTTATTTTTTAGAGAACATTATTTTAGCGTTTTGGTTGAAGTTTTTAAGCTATCCAATTAAAAAAACAAACAGTATCTATAAATTTTTACATGACGTCAAAACGACATCTTTTGGAAACTTTCGTGGAAAAACGCCCCAAAATCAAGAAAAGTCATAGGAAATAGGTGTCAGACTAGGCCTAATGAAGCCATATACAAAGTTTGGGGAGAGTATGTATCAATAAAATTTTTGCCGACGGGCACTCTGACTAGAGGTACAGTTTTCTGCCAAAATCAACCTTGCAAAAACGCGTCATGTTCGCGGAAAGTTTAACATGGTATTTAGGTAAAGCATTAATGACACAAATACATTAAATTGGCAGATCGTGATCTAGCAGTGACACAATTGGCAGATAATATTTTTTTCAAACTTTTTGGGTACTAATAGAAAGCCTGGTAAGAATTTCTGCCACCCAGAGGGGACTTTCTATGCAAATTCTAATATTTCGAGTGAAACAGAGTTACTGTCAGTATACTTCGATCTCCTTTACTTTTACGTGGCCTTGTCAAATCGAAATACTACGTAAGTCAAATATGTCTGAGCACACATTTGATACTTGTGGTATCGACAGCACTACCTTAATTTTTTAATACAAATGTTATTTTATGTGTTACTTAATTCTCGCAAATTTAAATTAAATGTGATGTGACAGAATTCGCTATTTCGTTAAGGAAGTACCCTCGATAAATGAATTAACAAACAGAAAATTACGAAAATTTTCAAATATGTCAAAACCTTTTCAAAAATGACTCAGTTAAATTTTTGTGATTTTTGGTTGACTTTGAAAAAAGATATTGATAATTTTATTTCGCTGCACTTAACATGGAATCTTATGGGAATATGTGATTTTGACGCACTCCATTATTTACTACGTTGGAATTGACAAACAGATTTTGATAAAATTTTCAGGAAATATAAACGAATATTCTCTGAACATTTTTCTTTTTCCAAAACGTATAAAGCTTGCTTATGTTAATAGAAATAACTAAAACAAAGCCGAGCTTTTCAGCAGTTCATAAACATGGCAACACCGCAATATTATAGTTTGTGGCGCGTCATTCAAAGGTAAGTTACGTAACTGCAGCAGTTTTGATATCGTAATAACATACGTAAATTGAGTAAATGCTAAAAGCATAGTATTCCAAAAAAGTGATAGTACCTATATTATTATTTCCAAAATGACAGGAATAAAGAAAAGCATTTTCATAAATTAATGCGAATTTGACACCGCGTGCTGACTTATGCTGCGTACATAAGCACTTGTAACTATGGCAAGGCATGCGGTGTTGCCAAATTATATACTACGTTACTCAAGTAGAAGACTGAAATTCTTTGACTTACTGCGTACCGAGGGTACTTCCTTAAACGTCAATTTTTGTTTTTTTACAGAATATTTTAAAGATCAACAAACATCGACTATAAAGTTATATTAATCGAACATTAACGTTTTTTTTTTTAAACAGACGCGACAAACCACAGCAACGCACTATGCACAAGTTTTCTTATTTCGCCACCACGAGCGTGGCATCGGAAACAGTTTAGCTCCACCCACTTGCACATAGTCCATAGATATTTTAACAAATGAAACGTATTGCGCTTTGTTAGAAAAACAGATCATCAATTACAATTTCAGATATTTAATATTGCACAATAATATTTGTGTTAATTAACATTACTTATTTAAACAAAAAAAAAAGAAATTATTCTCAAGTTTTGCAATGACGTTCTGCTGTTAAATGAACCAGCAATCTTCAGCCATTTTTGCAGAAGTAAAAAATGACAGAACTTTTTAAAGAATAGGCACAAAAACCATTATTTAGAATTAGAGTAACATTTATCGTTTCACTGTCTATTTTCATGAATCTGATGGCTCTGTCTGAATAAGTTTATCTTCAGTTGGTGGTGCTAACAGAGATTTTCCATAGGAGCCACACTTCACAGATATCTCCAGCATTTCTCGTAATCCCTGCAATACAAAAATAAAATAAAATAAAACGAGTAAAAATCAAAATGATGTCGTCAGAGATCGAATCCCGGACCTTATTCACTCCAATCTACAGCCTTATCCACTGGGTCACCGAGCTAGGACGTGTATGCAGATATTTTCATAGTATAGGCTGTGTGCACGAAGCCTATTAGCGCCGCTAGTGGGTAATAGAGAATTATTGAACTAACTTTTTATGGAAATCGCGACATGTTTATATGGTGATAAGTCAAAAACTTTAGTTGGCCATGATGTGTCAAAAAAAAATGTAATAAGGAAAACTGATGTTAATTTGTTTACACTGACAGCGGAACGTCAAATTACGGCTCCAATGGTCTTTATTTTACTTAAATCGCCATCAGCGCAACAGCCCGGAACACAACAAGCATTTCCTATGTTTTCTTTGTAATTAAAAAACTTCATAAAATTATAATTATTTTCACTTTTAATAAACATTGCTCACTAACATACTAGTAGAAGAGCTGAACCTAAGTCGACCTTCACCGAGAGCTGATAACAGAATGAAACATATTTTATCATGAATTTAGTATATTAGAAAATGTATTAAAAATGGGTTGCCTAAAAAAATCCTGGACAGACTATTTTTAATTTTTTTTAAAAAAGTGATTTTTTATTAAATGTTGCAACATCAAGATAATAAGAAAATTTTGTCCTGACTTGAAGTATAAAACGTATAGAATGTGCAGCCGCTGGGTTGTCTATTATTTACCTGGGCGAACTCTGGGTTGTCGGATATAAACAGGTATGTCGATGCACGTTACTTTCACTGGATTGATAATAGAAAAAAATTTGTATCATCATAAGCGCTGTTTTATTGCGAACACGTTGATATAGGGTTGTCTGCGAAAAATTCGGTCCTACTAGGGGTTTGCGAATTTTAAAGATTTTAATTTTGACGCTCGTGGAAGTGTGTGACAGAGAGATCCTAGGTAAGTATACTGTGTAATAATAAAGGACCCAACATCGCAGTCGCTTGTGATGGGACCCTGAATATTAGAAAGTGCGTATGTACTTCTACTACCCTCCACATAGTAAACAGTGCGCGTTATATTGGAGCAACTGACATTTGAGTTGCAAAAAAAATAATTAATTAATTACATAATAATCAATCAAATATATTTAATATAATACTAAAATATAAAACAGTATAACATCAATTAAATAAATAAATAAATATATATACAGAGTGTCCCATCGGTCTTTGTTATTACACAGTATACTTACCTCGGATCTCTCTGTCACACACTTCCACGCGCGTCAAAATTAAAATCTTTAAAATTCGCAAACCCCTAGTAGGACCGAATTTTTCGCAGACAACCCTATATCAACGTGTTCGCAATAAAACAGCGCTTATGATGATACAAATTTTTTTCTATTATCAATCCAGTGAAAGTAACGTGCATCGACAACCCAGAGTTCGCCCAGGTAAATAATAGACAACCCAGCGGCTGCACATTCTATACGTTTTATACTTCAAGTCAGGACAAAATTTTCTTATTATCTTGATGTTGCAACATTTAATAAAAAATTACTTTTTAAAAAAAAATTAAAAATAGTCTGTCCAGGATTTTTTTAGGCAACCCATTTTTAATACATTTTCTAATATACTAAATTCATGATAAAATATGTTTCATTCTGTTATCAGCTAGGGTGAAGGTCGATATAGGTTCGGCTCTTAGACTATACGGAAAATTGGAGTTCGAAGTTTCCCCTAGTGCTCACCACAAACGCTCGCATCGAAAAATTTGTAACTCCGCCTCCGTGCACATAGCTCATACAAGCGTAGTATTTATTCTATGGTAATTTACTACTAATGATGTTGTAAATTGTTGTTTTAACTATAAGCTGTCAAAAAGTTAGAAGTAGAGTGCCTACAGGAGGCATGGAAATGCCATAAATAAACACCGACATTGCTACACGCTCGGCTGATATATTGGACATACCTTGTTTTCAGTGATAAGCCTGTTAAATTTTTCTACACCTTCGTCCATATATTTGTCATCGATGCACGCCGCTTGATTCATTACAGCCGCCATTTCATTTATTTTTTCAGCTTGTTGTTGGATAATCTGGAAAAGTTAACAGTTTTATATTGAGTCAAACGGACCCCGTACAAACCTTCTGGGATTTGGTTCTCGGTTAAATTGATCGAAAATGGTTTTATTTAATAGTTTAAAGGTCACTAAGAAAAAGTGCATAGTCTAAACACCAATAGATTTTTAGCTCGGTTTTTAGGTTAGTTTTAAACTTTTTTTTAAGCTATTTGCACGAAAATAGTCGAAAACTAGTGGAAGGTGTCAGCCTGTATAAAAATAATAATGCATATTCGGATTCAGCGCACATGAAAACATATTTTATCTAGAGCTGAGGATTTTTTAAGATTTAAGTTATGACCTACTTATTAACTTATTTACGCGAAAAACAGAAAAAACTGTCAAAAAGTAAGTTGTTGGTAGGTATCACCCTGTATACTGTATAAAAAGAAACTAATGTCATATCTGGATTCAGTGCACTCGAAAACATACCCCTAGGTCTTAAAATGTTTATAGATTAAAGCTAAGAGAATTGTTAGATAATGACAGCTGTTAATTTTTTTTTTATTTTTCGTGTCGATCACCGAATTAAACTTATCTGTAGCTAAAAATCTATTGGTTTTTAGGCTATGCGCCCATGAACACTTTTTCTTAGTGACCTTTAAACTATAAAATAAAACCATTTTCGATCAACTTAACCGACAATCAAATCCCATAAGGTTTGTGCGGGGTCCTTTGTGTAATATTATATTATTTGTTTGGAAAGAATCACCATATTGATTGAAACGTGGAATAATTAAACAATAATTTGTATAATTAAAGCAAAATAATAGTAATGGTAGGTACCTCAGAGTCTCTAGCATTTTGTATTTCCGTGAAATCTATTTTACTGTTTCTCATCTGAGCACTTGTATGTTGTCTATATTTAGACATAATGTGTTCTAGCGCAATTTGATGATCCTCTAGGGCTGCTCTCAGTTCACGGTTTTCCTTCTGTATTTCCCGCAAATGTCGATTTTCTTGCTGGATGCTGGCAATTAACTGTGGATGTGGTCTCTGTCTAGCTACATCGTTTAAAACCTCTACTTCTTCTTGATACTGTTTGATTTCATCAATTTTCTTATTAATCACTTGGGTTTCATTCAACAATGAATCGGCGGTCAATTCGCGTTCTTTCAAACGTTCAGCGAGTTTCTTTGCGTCTAATATCAATTTTTGAATAGTTAACGACATTCTACAAATACGAGTATTTCGTTAAAGCAAAGGAAAAAATTGTTAGTTACAGATGACATTTAACTAACCTGATTTCTTCACAAATTTTAAGCAATTTTTACAAAAAATAACACTTCATTTAAATTTTTTGACATATTTAGTCACGCTTAATTAAACTTATAAATTTTGACTTTAAAGAGGAAATCAATTTTAAATATGTAAGTAGCTGTCAAATTTTAATTTGTATGGCTTATTTTTAATTTTTATTGACAAAAATATGACAATTCGAACCAGGAGTATAGCAGTAAGCAGGTTATTTTCAACTTCATCCCTTTCATGCGCAACTCGTAAGGTAAGTTTTTATATTTTTTTAGCTCAATTCTGAAGAAGATCCAAATCCAGATCGAAACGTATTAATTATATATTGTCTAAAAAATAGGTCGATTATTTTTTTGAGTTTAAGAAGGAATTAGTAATAAAACTTAAGGATAACAGTGTACCTGTAGCAAAACCACCTAGGAGAGTTCTACTTAGGGTTGCCAACCATACTTTATAATAACTCCTACTTTATTTTCACAAACATCCTTTATACTTTTGCATAAAAATAAAGTATGTTAAAATACTTTATTTTGAGTCTTTACAGTGATTACACTAAACAAAACTCTCTGATGCGTAATTCCTGAATGATTTATAAATATCTAATGGCGTTTTCGGCACCCAGAACTGCCCCCGGGCAGGGCAGGCTGAATAAATTATTGGTTAAATAATTATATGTAAAAAATAAACAAATTTATTTAACAGATTCAGCCTGCCCTTCCCCGGGGCGATTCTCGTTGCCGAAAACTGATCGGGGTACACACTACACATGATTATTTATTCATAATCGAAACGATAGATTTCAGGTGGAGTTGCGACTCAAAAACTTTGTTTACATTTTGTCAGAATAAAATAGAAATATCTTTTATTTCAAAGTTTCCTTCAGATTGTTAGGACAATAAAAACTTAAATTTAAGATATACATTTTTTCTTGCAAATAATTTATTTTTTATTATTTATAAGATTAAATACGTTATTTTTCTCACAAAAAGTTGGCAACCCTAGTTTTACTGGCAATTAAATAAAAATTAAAATCATTAGAAAAATGAAAAATTATTTAAAAAGTGGATGAGCCAGCTGAATGGGTTGACAACTTGGCCAATGCCCGATCGGGCAAATTGGAACTCAAAACACGTTTTTTTCGTTATATACAGCGATACTCTGGTAAAGCCTATTTTTCAATTGTTCCTCAACCAAATAAATCTCCTTCAAGTTAGATGCAGCGTTTTAGCTGATTCATTACCACTGATTCCCACGAGTCCAGGAATCCAGAAAAAACCGTACTGTGGTCCCTCCTCGTTTGAGGGAGAATATTTTTTATTTAGAGAAATCAGAGGATGACTAGGATAGGGACACTGCAATGCCTGAAGCGCACTCAAAGAGTCGCTGCAAATAACATATTAATTATTCGTGCCGTGTACATGTCTGAAAGTCTGCAAAATTGCAAATAACTCTGCGGTAAAAATACTCCACTTTTGAGACAGCTTGTATAAAAAATTTGTCGTTCTCGGTAACAAACGCACAACTAACACGATCGAGAGACTTCAAACCATCTGTATAGACGTGATGATAGTCTGTATTTTGATCCAGATATGCCAAAAACAGTCGGCAATAAAGCTCTGGTGTTATATCTCGCGGATAGTCACGAATTAGTCACGAGGGAACAGAATTACGGCCAACTCTAAGAGGTTCAGGAAGTACCAGCTGGAGTTCATTCGGAAGATTAGTCAGGGGACCAGTTGCATTTCTTCTCTAAGTAGAGAAGAAAAACAAGGCTGAAACACACCTATATGCAGGGTGATCAGGTTGGCTATGGACTTCGAAACATGAGAAAATATTATGTTTTTCTTTTCCGCCTGATGCTGAGAGAAGGCTGACTACGGAACTGGACCGAAACGCTCCAGTAGATAATCAAACTCCGGCATTTGACGTTCGAATATACGATTCGAGTGCCGAGTCATAAATACGATACTGCCATAACCTAATTTTGACCGGACGAATGCACGATATTTTCGTAGCATGATACCTGATAAAGTCTTTATAGTTATTGGCGTAACTAGTAGTCTAAGTCATTCATCGCGCTGACAGGTCATGACTTAGCCTACAAGTTGCGCCCATAGTTTTATTCAACAATTGCGCGTTATTCATGTTTTAATTATAATGAGATGTTGTAAATATCTATTTATTTCTTTATAAAAAAAACTGTCAATACTAACAGCACCAAACAGCACGATTCAATGTTTTGGTTTGAGGTTAGCCGGTTATGAATAAACTCCATGTCGAAAACATTCGGCCTCTCAATTTTAGTCTCAATGGGTAACAACGGAGTTGTTGTTACCTACTATTTCGTTACGACTCAGAAAATAGTTACGTTTATTTTCATTACTCCACAATGGCCGAGCTAGTAGGAATCTTCATTGAGTTATGACAAGTAATTGTCACCAGTCGGTAAATGGCTATTTAGGGTTCGGTTTTTAGGCATGATAAAACATGAATAACGCGTATGAGTTGAATAAAAATATTAATGGTTAGTTTCGTCAGTCAAGATGAGTTCTAGTAGATTACTATTTCCCCCAATCTATAGGAGGTAATCTGCTATGTTGTTTACGCAATAAAATTTGTAATTGTCTACGATTTGTCGCCTCAAACGAGCGAGAAATTCTCCTCGTCTAAATGGACCTCAAATATCTGGACATATTTAAATGTCTGGCAAAAGTAAACAATAGTGATATTCCTTCAATGTCATTTATTTACCTTATTACAAAAAAAAAATGGTATTGTGCACAACAATTAATTATTATTTAATAAATTACCTACACTCTAGACATTGTGTACTCAGAAGGAAAAGCAAAGGAATGTTGACCGTGAGCAAATATACTTGGCAGTAATCCAGCATTTGGTATAATGTTCCACGACAAAGTAAGAGTTATATTCTTATTCCCCCTAAAACACAAAAAAATATTATTGGCTTGACATGTTAAAAAAAAAAAACCCTTTGCACTCTGGGAGTGCCGGCAGAAGTGAAAACTTGAATATTAACGTCTTACGAATTTTCGATCAAAATGGTTTGTATCATAGATTGCATTTTTATGTACGATATTTCAACGCTAGATGTCTAACGTTGTATAAATAAAAGTTTTCGTCTTACGCATTTTCGATCAGGACACGTGACCCTGACGCGAGTTTCCTGACGCGAGTTTAACATTTTTTACCCATTATAAAAAAAGTGTACAACGCCGCTAAAGAAGTTTTCACTTCAAAAATTTTAATTTGAAAAAAATATTATTTTAATGAAGATCCAAATCCAGATCGAAACGTCATTGGATTGTTAATTAATTTTTTAATTAACGTCTGAAAATTAGCCGAAAATTGTATTTATTTAAAAATAGGATAACTCTGTAATCTACCAAACAGCACAGTACCTAATAGTAGTGCGAGATCCGGTATTAGAAATATATACCTGTCATTTGATGATGGTAAAGATTATATGCAAATCTTCTTGGTTTCCGGGTTTGTATGCCGTGGTCCATTGGTAGTAATACCAATGGACCACGGCATACAAACCCGGAAACCAAGAAGATTTGGATCAACATCGGCCGTGAAAGCCTACACACTTGGATAAAGATTATATGTTAAATAATTAATTTATATAGATTGATAAATCGCACATGGGTTGCCTAGCTAAATCGCATACTGATGCTGTTAAATTAAATAAATTCTAATTACTTTTTTTGGATCAGCTTCCCCGATTTGTTAATCATAAAAATCGAGCCTAAGATGAGAGAATATGACACAAGGAATTGGAAAAATATGACTTTCCCCGCAGCCCACTAACTCCACTGGAATCAGCCGAAAGTTCTGGAAGTATCGAGAAACGAGGTTGGAGAGATATATAAGGCAGCGCGAACAATGCAGGCAGTATAGACAGTGTAACCAAGTACAGCGGTAACAGTGCAAATAAACAAAACAAATAAACTCAAAGTACACAGAACACAACTATTTACAAGGTATGTTTTTGTGGACGATCTATATTTATGTAGAGAATCAATGGTATATCTCGCACTGTTCCCACTAAGTTTGTTCCAAGCAGCCAGCAAACGGTAACGAACACCCGCATGCGCAGTAGGTAAAACGAACCTGTTAATGACGATTTTAGAACACGTTTTAGCTACTGCGTACGCGGGTGACCGTTTCGAAACCGTTTTTCTGGCTGCTTGGAACGAACCTACTGTAATTGGTTACACTGTCTAATACAGTCTGCACTGTTCATGCTGCCTTATATCTGTTGTGTCTCACCCACCTCCAGTCAAACAAACAGAAGATTTCGCCAAAGCCAAACATATGACATGTCGCTGCGTGTTCTTCTACTTTACTTCAATATTATTTTTAAATACTTAGCTCTCAACAAATATTTTGTTTTCGACATAAAAAATAAAATATAAAAAGTTAAAAATAAACTGGAACTCTGGCTTCGGCCGAAAGTGGAAATAACCAAGTTCGGTTTTGGCTGAAAAACGGCCTTCGATTTAACTCTATCTACCTTTATTATCGGCTCCTACTTAGTTGTTTGTTAATAATATTGTTAAGAACACGTGTTTCTAAAAATAGTTTCATGTCATCAAAAAACCAAATGCAAAAGTTGAGCTCTTACCTGAGACCATTTCCATCATCCCAGAAATAATATTTAGGGTTCATATTTTTGAAATCCAACATCGCATTCTCCCCTCTCAAAATGATTTTATCCCACAGGACAATCTGTAAATAAAATGATAAGCAACAATATTTTTAGTAAATTACTTGCGCAATGATAGTGAACAGGAACTTAACTACCGTTACCAACGCAGTTGAAAGTTTTCGTCAATAGTGTGGAAGACATCGATAAATATTTAACGAAAATAAAACGTCTATAGTCAAATTTAGAAAAAAATTAAACAAAAATTCAGTATTAAGTAGCAATTTTAAATCCTCTCCAAAAGCTAGGTTTTTAAAAGCCTATTTTCGACGTGGGTTCGTTACTAACGCCTATGCTACGAGTTATAACATTAAATTATGGGGCAACAGCAGTCACTGTAAAAGAATACTTGTTTTGCAGAAACGCATTATTAGATTAATTCCTGGCCTCGGTTGTACAGAATCTTATTCTTATAGTCAGAGTGCCCGTCGACAAAAATTTTATTGATACATACTCTCCCCAAACTTTGTATATGGCTTCATTAGGCCTAGTCTGACACCTATTTCCTCTATGACTTTTCTTGATTTTGGGGCGTTTTCCCTCTGAATTTTCCGAAAGATTTCATTTTGACGACATGTAAAAATTTATAGATACTGTTTGGTATTTTAATTGGGTAGCTTAAAAACTTCAACCAAAACGCTAAAATAATGTTCTCTGACAAAAACATGAACCATTTAAAATGTCTGACACCTCGAATATGTCGAACATATTCATTTTAAATGGTTGATGTTATATGTTTCGGAAAATTTAGAGGGAAAACGCCCTAAAATCAAGAAAAGTCATAGAGGAAATAGGTGTCAGACTAGGCCTAATGAAGCCATATACAAAGTTTGCGGAGAGTATATTGTATCAATAAAATTTTTGCCAACGGGCACTCTGACTATTATTTTATTAACTATAAACTATTCCATTTAATTTAGGCACATTAAGTACAAATCATGTAAAATTGTAAAACAGAATATATCTGATTTTACTCAAAACTGAGAAATAAGAGTCGGGCTAATAATGACCTACACTTATAAAAAATTGTTTTTTTCCAAGATCTATAAACTTGTTTTTCTCTTTTAAAAAGGTAGTGCTGAATATTTTGACATGAATATTTTTTTATAATTTTATATTGTTTCATATGATCTATTGTAATAATGACTTGTTACATACCTCTATCACAGTAAGGAATAAATATCTATCTATTTAACAAAGGTCCGCTAAGCGTAAGCGCCAATTTTTTTCAATAAACTACCTCTATCAATTAAAAATATTGATAATTATGGAAATTTTAAACGTCATCACCCTGATTTTTTGATAAATAAATGTTTTTATAGCATTAATGACTTTATTACCGTTTTTTTTTTTTAACAATAAAAATATATATCTACTAAGCAAACGGTGTACCTGATTTAATTTATTATTTTCGGTGGTGTACTCAGCTGTAAGATACAAAAATAACTGTTTAACGTTCCAATTAAACAGATGTGACAGATCTGTCTGTAAATCGAATGTTAAAAGGCCAAGATCATTTTTTTCTCTTGAGGCGCTGTAGTCTGGAACATTTTTCCTGAAATTTATAAAAAGTCACATGAAAATACGTAACTAAAAATGAACTGCAATTTAATCCGTGAAATATACTTACACCCCAACCTTAACCGTATTTAATGTAGCATTAGTTCTGTAATCTAAAAATACGGTTGATGCAAAGCATGCAAAAGTTAAACAAGCCAAAACACTTAACGTGTAAGCTAAAATTGCATTTCCTCGCGTTAAAACTGTATGCATTTTGATAATTTTTTACTGCCACATACAAAACAAACCAACCACCACCTGTCAGTTTATTATACACGTCAGTGACAACCGGGGCCGAGAATGCAACAGCATAACCTCAAACACTTTTTCTCCTCCTAGTCTCCTAAGTACTTTCCTTTAACGAGTACGTAACAATTAATGGTAGTAGCCTCACTGACTTCTGCTTATCTGGATAGCGTATAGAGCTAAGATATTGTTATCTACAGTGATTTTTTATTTGATTACTCATGAGCAAAATTATGGAGTACTAGCCGTTACCCGCGGCTTCGCACGCGATTTAGACGAAACACGGATGTGTTCCCATTATTTGGCATAGTTACTCCTTTCTCGACATAGATCCCCCTAATAAATTTCAAAATTGACGACATTCGCGTGCTCAACGTCCTGAAAAACCTTGAAAAAAACATCCATGTTGATTTTTAGACTATTTACCTCTTTCCACCCTCTGAAGTGGTTGTTTTTGAAAAAGCATGAAACAGTCATGTTTATTTATTTGTTGAAAAGAGTAATCCTGCGCATTTTAGAATTGATACATCTATGTTATATGATTTCTCCATGCAAATTTTGAATCCCCATTACACCCTTTTAGGGGTTGAATTTTCAAAAATTTGTTCTTAGCGGTTGCCTACGTCAATGTTCCAAATGCACAAAAGTCTACAATTTTTGCGTCACGGGGGGCAAATTCAACAATAGACACACATTAAGGGGATATAATAAAGCTAAAATTTGGTTTAAGTACTGCTAACGAGCTCCCGAATGATTCCAAAACTACGAAAGTTATCTTTTCTAATAAAAACACAGCCGATATGAACTCTGTTACGTATTTGGGTGTACATATAGATTTAACGGTCGAAACGTCATGGTAAACAATTTAACACAAGCCATAATTATCTTAAAATGTTTCTAAGGTTTTTATAATCCTGTAGCACATACTTTAGATAATTGTGATAAAGTATAAAATAATTAATTTTTAAAACTATTATTATCAATATTAAAGATTAATAATTAGGTATCTATCAGCATTTTTGATAAGATTAATCACATCTGAGTGACGAAACGATTAGATTTTGTTAGTCACAATAAATTTGTTTTTGGAAAGTGTACTTCAGAAAAGTAATGTATATTATGACGTTGTTTCCTATATTAAAATTAAGTTTTTAATTGTCATCACAATGAGATTTTTGTACTTAATCATTTTGTGTCTGTATTTTTTGAAAATTATT
Organism: Xanthostigma xanthostigma; assembly: GCA_963575645.1. Taxonomy (NCBI): domain Eukaryota; kingdom Metazoa; phylum Arthropoda; class Insecta; order Raphidioptera; family Raphidiidae; genus Xanthostigma; species Xanthostigma xanthostigma. Next base: position 503,987 of record OY754473.1, read on the forward strand.
AAAGGTAAAATAACATTTTTGTATTTAATAATTAATTAGTTTTAAAGATTGTAGTACTTTATCCAGTTCAATGTTAATGTTAAAGATGCGTTTGTTCCTTTGACCAATAATACCTATAATCTGTCAGACTGATTTTTCTAAATTAGACTCTAAATTAAACTCTTTATTTATTTAGTTTAAATCAATTTTCATATAAAGGTAATAAAAAGTGCAAATTATTTTGAGCTTGGGGATCTAGACACCTGAGGGTTTTTTGCTTTTGATAAGCTCATTGATGTAAGGTGTCTAAAATTTTCACTGGATAGATTCTGGTCGCGGACCGTATTGAGTTAGCTTGAGGGCCGTATCTTTGACATCACTGCTCTAAGGGTATCCTGTCAATTCATCGCTACGACAATTTCTTGCGAAACAATTCATCGTAAAATATTATGTTTTCATGATTCTCTATTTTCTCTAAATTTACATGTAAACGCAGGGCCGTCTTAACCTCGGGGTGCGTGGCACCCAGGTGCATGGACCCAGGGGCGCAATCCGATCGCCTTACACGTACCATGCGTAATCCGCTGGTTTTGAAAATAACTTATCCAACATTCATTAAATGAAAGATTCGATTTATTAACAGAACACAAGTTTTCAATCTTGCAAAACATTGACAGTTAAAGGGCATTGGAAAGAGACCAAAAAAAAGCATAATCTCTCAACCTAGAACAAACGTTTATACATACTCATATAGTTGGAATAATTGATGGGGAAGATCTATTTAATGAGTTAGAATTGTTGTTTTTATTATTTATAAATAAAAAAAACAACTTCACTCGATGTATTAAATTATATTGATTCCAATAATTTAATATCCGTGTTTCCTAATGTTTCAACATCTTTACGTATACTTAGGTATATATGTTACGGTCTATTCCCGAATTCGATCAATAACCGAAATAAATGCGCAAAACTAGTTTTGACTAGTGATGTGCCGGGTCGTTAAAAATGCATATCCGCGGATACGGACCTGAATACGGATATTTGGTTTCAAGATCCGCGGATACGGATACGGATCTTAACTTTCTTAGAGTACGCGGTGGTAAATATTGCACATCGACCTTTGGAAAGAGACTATCTGTTATGGGAAAAAATTATTGACTTCTTTAAGAGTTAACTCTCATAACAGATTGTCTCTTTCCAAAGATCGATGTGCAATATCTCATTATAAAGATAGTTTTTAAACGCTTTATATTAGTTTGGGTTGTAACTATGTATGTATGTACTAACGGAATCTTTGAGCATAATTTTCACCAATTTCCCGAAGTCTGATTAATTTGAAACTTTGCATACGTATCAAGGACCGATGACAATGCAATAATTTGATAACAGTTTCCCATTATCCTTATTAGGACCCCCAGGATTAATTAGTTTGGGTTGTAACTATGTATGTATGTCCGTAACGGAATCTTTGAGCATAATTTTCACCAATTTCCCGAAGTCTGATTAATTTGAAACTTTGCATACGTATCAAGGACCGATGACAATGCAATAATTTGATAACAGTTTCCCATTATCCTTATTAGGACCCCCAGGATTAATAATTAAACGCTTTATATTAGTTTTTAATCCTGGGGGTCCTAATAAGGATAATGGGAAACTGTTATCAAATTATTGCATTGTCATCGGTCCTTGATACGTATGCAAAGTTTCAAATTAATCAGACTTCGGGAAATTGGTGAAAATTATGCTCAAAGATTCCGTTACGGACATACATACATAGTTATAATTAATAATAATAACTATGTATGTATGTCCGTAACGGAATCTTTGAGCATAATTTTCACCAATTTCCCGAAGTCTGATTAATTTGAAACTTTGCATACGTATCAAGGACCGATGACAATGCAATAATTTGATAACAGTTTCCCATTATCCTTATTAGGACCCCCAGGACATTAATTCTGACCGATAAAAAATGTTGCAAAAAAATTTTAGTAAACATGAGTTTATTTAATAAATTACAAAACTTTAAAAAATAACAAATTTGAATAATTTAAAAAAAAAAAAAATTAAAGCATTCCAATTAAAATACGAATATAATTCTATATTAAACGCTTTATATTAGTTTGGGTTGTAACTAACTATGTATGTATGTAACTAACTATGTATGTATGTCCGTAACGGAATCTTTGAGCATAATTTTCACCAATTTCCCGAAGTCTGATTAATTTGAAACTTTGCATACGTATCAAGGACCGATGACAATGCAATAATTTGATAACAGTTTCCCATTATCCTTATTAGGACCCCCAGGATTAATAAATTCTTTTATAGATCCTCAAACTAAAAAGTGAAAAATAAAATATAGTTTAAAAAAAACTAAAAAACACGCTTTATATCGGACTAAAAAGTAAAAATAATTGTTTTAAAATAAGCTTAAAAAGCGTTGGGCGCTCGATGTACGAAAATGTGGAACAAAGCGCCCCACGCTTTTTAAGCTTATTTTAAAACAATTATTTTTACTTTTTAGTCCGATATAAAGCGTGTTTTTTAGTTTTTTTTAAACTATATTTTTTTATTAGTACCTTTGAGTTATATCCTATTGGTATGGTAGTACTCACTACGATAAATTTTTGAAATATAAAGTTGCCAAATACGATTTTAAGAAATAAAAAATATTCTGAATGGAATTTAACAGTTTTTCATTATTACCTAATCACCTATATATATAAAATTTCATCTATGAATTGAAAATTAATAAGGTAAAAGATCCGCCATAAAACTAACGGATACGGATACGGATATCCGGCACATTACTAGTTTTGACCAACGAATATTTCCCAAACCCGAAACCTTACATTTAAACGGGTATTGAGTGTTATAAAAATGAGCAAAACTAGTAGTGCGCATTTTCAGTTGAACTAAACTAGTTCTGTCCATTTTTGAACGGACAGTACTAGTTCTGCTTGTTTCATTCAATCAACGTCCGAACCCGAACAAAAGTGGGGTTATGTTTTTGTTTATGTTCCTATCTATTGAATTGTTCTCCTGAATGTTATAATTAATATAATTGTGGGATATTCAGTATAAATAATTAAGTAGAAATGCAAGATGAATTCGAGTCTCAACTAGTTAGTCTATTGGAGGCTTCTGAAACATAATTTTATGACGAAAAATAATTACCTTACTACACTAAGTGAGGTTAAGAAAGCAAATTTGTTGAAAGCTGAATTAAAACCTCTGTCTGCTAAACAATGCAGAATAATAAATGGCTGTGATATAATATTATTATCATTAATGTGGATAAGTTAATTAAATGGATTGATCGAAGGAGAATATTCCACTCGCGTGTTACCGCACTCGCTACGCTCATGCGGCAATTTTCACGCTCATGAAATCTTCTCCTTCTCTCACTAGTCGCACAATATACTATTATTATCGAACTATCACTTTTTTATTACTGATTAGTTTATTTGAGGATTATTAATAACACTTAATAAAAATTTGTGCAGGCGAGGTGATTGAGAGAGAAGACAGGAGTTCCAAAAGATACTGCTTGCAGTTAACGTGGCTGGGCCCCAGGTATGAAAATGACAGCCAAATTTTAAAAGATGACGACGAAGAAAGCAAGGAGTGTACAACATTTTTAAATAATTATGATAAAGTTCCTTGCAGGCAGCCATTTGTTGTTTCATGTACGTAGCTATCATTTGATGTTTACTTTAAAGTTTAAGCTAGGTTTAAAGAGTACTACTTATTAGAGCTGTAACAAACCGTATGTATTCGTTACGGGTACATCGTCTGACTCGAAGTAACGAATCGTTACTTATAAATTCATTTCGTTACTCGCATCTGTCGTATCCATGTCAGTTCGACTCGTTTGATGCGGTTATACGTTATACGAACGAAGTCATACCGTATCACGTATGCGACGCGCCTCGATGCGATGATACATGCTTGATGCTGTCAGTACACGATTGTATGTCGTATGAAAAGTAACGAGTAACGTAACGATACGAAAGTAACGGGTACTGGTTCTTTAAGTAACGAATACATACGGGTACACAATTTCTCGTTACTTTTACAGCTTTACTACTTATGTGTTAGAATAGCAGGCGTTAAACATTTTATCTATATATTTTAAACAGTGATACCACACATTGTGCGCTGAAAATAACATAAAACATACAGTATTGGCAGCCTGACATACTAAACACTGCAATATTGTTATTTTTAGACGATGGCTCACCACCGGATTTATGGTACCTTTGGAATGTGATGAGAGATAATGTAAAAGGCGCCAGTCACTCGGAAATTACTTGCACACTAAGAGATGGGGACGTTTGTGCTAAATACACGCATTTTTATAATGGAGTTAGTAAGTTTATTTTCAATATTATTATACAGTGTGTCCCCGGATTGAGTTTACAATTTTGGAATTGGAATTTCATATTTTGCTTGGTCTGAAACTTATTTTTAGTTTACTTTCGATTTTTTTAAATCAAGTAGGCCTTTACAGTTGAGCAAAACATCTTTTCGTTTCAGGTAAAGTACCTTTTCCGTTCATAGTACGCAAAAGTGTCACAAAGAAAAGTTGTTCACAATGAAAAATTATGGCGTTATGCAAATTTTCAGAATGATCGGCCTACTTTGATAATAGAAGTAGAAAATAGGAGAAAAATGTTTATTATTAACGATTACATGATAAATCTTAGATGAGAAAACAGGGTGATTAGAAATGTTCAAATTAAAATTCAATTTTTACAGTTTATCAAAAAAATAAATTAAACTCCAATTACTCCCTCCACGCGACTGTTTTTCAAACAAAACAAAACAAAAGCAGATTTTATCAAAGTAGGCCGATCATTCTGAAAATTTGTATAACGCCATAATTTTTCATTGTAAAAAACTTTTTTTAGTGACACTTTTGCGTACTATGAACGGAAAAGGTACTTTACCTGAAACGAAAAGAGGTTTTGCTCAACTGTAAAGGCCTACTTGATTGTGTCCAAATTTTTTGCAGTTTTCGGCAGTTCCCTGCTTTGTTACTTCTTTTAAACTCGAACCTTCATTTTTGATGAAAATATTTACATGTATGTGTCATCTAGTGTCAAATAGATATAAATGTAAAGAGATGTATACTGCAAGCAGAATAAACAACATAACTTAATCGTCCATAGATGGCTCTAAGTACTTTCACGTTTTGCTAAAAACTACAATGATCAAAAGCAGTATTTATACTTTTTTTTAAGTAATAAATTTCTTTTAAATCAATAATTACTGTAATTAATAAAATATAATATTTAATTGAAAACACTGTAGGAAAATTATTTTTATATGTATAGGTAATTTTAATTAATCGTAAATAAAATTAAAATAAAAAATGTAAGCTTTAGATGAAAGCAATGTAGAAAATAGAAAAAAAATAAATTTATATTCGCACAACGTGGGACTCAAACCCACGACCCTGAGATTAAGAGTCGCATGCTTTACCGACTGAGCTAGCCGGGTTAGTGAATGTACGACGCTAATATTGAAATATTTACTTAAGGCATTTCACCTGAAAATGTCTGATACCTCGAATATGTCGACATATTCGAGGTGTCAGACATTTTAAATGATTCATGTTATTTGTCAGAGATCATTATTTTAGCGTTTTGATTGAAGTTTTGAAGCTATCCAATTAAAAAACAAACAGTATCTATATATATACTGCGTGACATTTTTATAAAAATTTAATAATTTTAAGTTTTTTATAATAAGATGTTCATATTAATATATTTTTTTAACCCATAATAATATGATCATGTATGTTGTTTTAACAATTTACCACCTTTCGACCAGCTTGAGACCCTGAAGATGAAAATAAATTATTCGAAACGTTGGCCACTAGCGAAACATTGGTAAAGCTTATTTATTTATGATCCTCAACCAAAACCTTCCTCCATCGTAACATTCTATTGGATCAACACTACTTTACGCTGAAGTATCTATAAATTTTTACATGTCATCAAAACGACATCTTTCGGAAAATTTAGAGGGAAAACGCCCCAAAATCAAGAAAAGTCATAGAGGAAATAGGTATCGGACTAGGCCTAATGAAGCCATATACAAAGTTTGGGGAGAGTATTTGTCAGTAAAATTTTTGCCGACGGGCACTCTGACTATTTGATATTATTTTCAACTTAATGTATTTTATTGTTCACAGTAATGAATGTCACTTACATGTGCACAAAAGCTTACGTTGAAAATGAAGGTGCTATAGAAAAAGGCTGTTTCACACAGGATAACAAGGGACGCAAGGTTGAAGTTTGTTTGTGCAAATCGTTTCCGGGAGATGAAGACATGCCCTGTAATCGAAGTTATCAAATAGAATTATTTAATATTTTAATTGTATTATCTACAGCTGCCACTGTACTTTTTAAAACGTTTTATAAAATTATATCTTAATATTATTTTTAATAAAGTATGTTAAACTGATTGTCTTGAAACTTTGCACACATACCTATATAATGTCATTTTCAAAGAAATTTCTCTAAACGTAACGTTCGCAAACAATTCTAATTGCACATAGCATGTATTTTGCGTGAAATTAGCTTAGATATAACTTATTGTGTGAACGAAAGACAGTTCTGTCGCGAAAAGCGATAATAGAGCACATACCGCTAGTGAAGCGGTATATACAAATATTTATTTCAAATACATTATTCCAATTAATTTTATGGTCGTATTCAATGTTATGCTTAGTAACGACATTATGCTTATCAGGGAGTAATTTTTTATTGCTTTGGTGTTCTCTAATTCGTGTTTTAAGCGCTCTTTTTGTTTGCCCAATATAATTCATATCACAATCTTCACAACTAATTTTGTAAACAACATTATGTTTTTGTAATTTGTTTAGTTTATCCTTTCCCTTTTTAATAATTTTGTCTAATTTGTTATTAATTGGTCGAATATTCTATTTATTCAAATATTTATTTGTTCGTTATCTGAGATATTTATTAAATTATTTAAATTTCATTGTTGAAATACAAAATATTTTAAAATATCAATATTTGTGTTCTATTAATCACAATAAATCATTTACAGGGGGTGACGACGAAACATTTATAGGTGGGTGGCAGAAAGTGTGACGCAGCGTGACGAATGAGGGGGAGGGATCCAAAAAGGCGAAATTTTGAGTGACTTATTTTATGAACGGGCCCCAAGTAACTATTGTGGCGGCACTGTCTGGCGAGCGCAAGCTTCTGTCGCTAGATGCCGCCCGGTGCGCTGCAGTGACGCGTCACCGGTTGGCACCTCTGAACCCCAGCTGACACGGGTCAGCCATGCCTGGTTCTCTTTCATCAACCGTCTACCACCCAAGAAACACGTGTTGCTTGTCAGCCTGAAGATTCGGTCAACACGTTTTAACATAACACCTCCGTTAATCGTCTATCTTGCAATAAATACCGTAAATTGTTTGTGCGCAATAAATTAAATATAGACCTTAATAAGTTTCTATAATTCGTGACCCCCCCGACGTGATTTCAACGGTTTACCGCGCATCGAGAAACCCAATTGTTCGACCACGTGCTACTTCACCCCACGTGTTTTTCAAATTTAGTGCTCCTTCTGCGTCAAGTGAGTGCATGTGTTCTTTTCAACAACAAACTATCCGCGTATATTTATTTATACTAGCGGTCCGGTCCGGCTTCACCCGGATTTGTGGTTTATCTATTAAACATTGACATTATTCTGAGGTATCGGACTCGGTAAAACAATGATACACAAAAAACTAAACACATGCGTTGTTTTTACGTCGTATTGTTTGTCTATGAAACACAAATGTGACGTGGAATTAATTGTAGCTATCAGATTTGTTTTTGAACTAATAGCTTTTATTATTAAGTGAAAGTGTCTGCAGTTCAGAGAGAGAATGCTGCAAACGTTCCGTATCATTATATATTATGTTTACTCAAATCAGCATTGTTTTGTATCATTTGTTACCATAGAGATAAGGAACTTTTCTCTCTCTGAATTGCAGACACTTTCACGGCTCATTCGCGTACTCTAATCTAATATCTCTATGGTCAAAATCCAATTGTTTTACACCTACGCCACTGAAAAGACCTTAAAAAGTTATTAACAACCGATTAAAACCATAGCTATGAGAGAGAAAGCTTATCGAGACGTTTATATTTTTTGTGTATATTAATTAAATATATTCGGGAAGATCAGGTCATACTTAAAAATCGGCAAAATAGTCTGGAATTTTTATTTCTGGACTATATAAATGCTAAACTAAAAGATTAAAAAAAATTCAAGTTGCCTAAAACATATTTTTTTAATTTATTTTTTGCAAGTGCCATGTGCTGCGCAGAAGCAAAATAACCGCAAACGCTCTGCCACACTCGCAATTTCAGATTCACACATTGATAAAACACCGGTTTTCTATTATTTCAATTCACTTAAAATACATACCCTAAATTCGTCGTCAGCTCTCCGGCTGTTAAATGCGTCCTACTTTAGTTATCATAAACCGATATTTATTAATTTATTATTGAAATAATAAATATCAACATTTATGTTATATTAATCACAATAAATCATTTACAGTGGGGCGGAGGTCTAGCTTTCGTGAAGAAATATGTATAGGGGGATCGCAGAATATGTGCCGCAGCGTGACGAAGCAAAGGGAGGGGTCCAAGAAGGCGAAATTTAGAAAATCTTTACAAAATTGAAAGATGCAGACGGAATAAAATGAGAATTGTTTGATATGGTGTCGACGTGTATCGCTCTGGCGAGAAAACCGGATAAACTAACTATTTTGAGAATACGGCCATTCTCAAAATAGTTAGTTTATTGAAGCATTTGATTTAGGAAGCAGCCGGCGGATTTTTGTTTGTAGTCAGCTGAGACACGGGACGCATAATCTACGTTTCCGATTCGGTGGCTCCAGTTTAAAATTATAATCACCAGAAGTATTGATACGGATCGTGTATGCACGATAATATTTATCCAGACGATGTTGGAAAAAGAACCGCAGAATACTGGTCGGATACTCGATTAGAAAACGGGAACAGTTAAAAAAGAAGGGCATCAGAGTTTAATGAGACTTTATATGGGTTCGGGGCGTGGATTTATCTGTCACATGAAGATCGGACACGTAGCAGCTGAAAATATGGCCGTTGGACATTTAAACAGTTTGAAGTAACGAAATAGTTTAGGACCTAAAGACTCGAGAGTGGATTTGGCTTCGGACTTCGACGTTCGCTTTTCTTAACCCGTATACAGCCGAGGATGCTGAAGGATAAGGTGGGCTGGAGAGCGGTGGCGTTAATACTCTTGTCCTCAAACAACAAATGTTGGAAGACGGAGATTAAAAGATCCCTGTCGGCCTGAAGTAATGTAACAACGGTTCCAGGCCGACAGGAACGAAGAGGATGGGGTTTTAGTGCGTATTGATTGTGAGGCCCACACTACCCGCGGTTGCGGGCGTCCGTAAATGGGATTTCCTCCTCGTTAAAAAAAACCATATATAGACGACGTTAAATATATAATATGCACGACTACGGCAAAGTTTTTACATAGCGAAGCGCCTGAAACCGCAGTTATATTAACTAAACGAACACAACAGCACCCGAGTAAATAAATTAGCAAACTCTGATACAGCCGGCAATAGATTATAGTTTGCCGCTCGGAGAGAACAGCATGCTACGCCGGCGATATATGGTTCTCGCATGATGTCTGCGAACATCCAAAACATTCAGCAACAACAGCCGGGGCCCTCCAGCAACCAGCAAAACGTGTACGGCTAGGCTACAAACCGATACCGTCTCCTATCGGTTACGGGACGCATGTCGAAGAACAGCACGAATAGTATGGGACCCGTTCCCGTTCAAACGGCGTGGCAGAAGACCGTCACCGAAGGAAATCAGTACAGCCAACTCAACAATCCGGCGTTGAGGTCGTTTCCGGGAGGAGGCGATCCGACGTTTACACAGCTCAGCGGCGGTACGCGCGTTCGTCGTATCAACCGATCGTTCCGGCATCAGCGGGAATGAAGGCCGCGTGGCCGCAACAACACGGAGCTGGACAGAATGTATCGAAAACGGTGACGCCGGTCGTGACTAGTGCGCCGATACCAACTGCAGGAGTCGGCGAAGGGCAAGATATGACAGACATATTATGTTACAGATGTTGTCGGATCATGGAGGCGCATCGACGTTCGACGACTTGAACATGTTTAACACTAAATTCGAATTATATGTTATCGCTTTTGGTAATATCGCACTCTGATACATTATGAATGTAATTTTTACGGAATTATTGATAGATATTTCATAAATTCTTTGCTTCGTTCATTTCTCTTACGCTACGTTTATTTCGTACTAGCGGTCCCGTCCGGTTTCAGCCGGGTGCAAAAGAACGAATGGGGAAGGGAGGGACATGAGTACGCACATTCATCTTAGTTTACCGAGATGAATGTTTGGTCCAATTTTTTTGCAGTTTTCGGCAGTTCCCTGCTTTATTACTTATTTTAAACTCAAACCTCCATTTTTGATGAGAATATTTTTTTTAAGTAATAATTATTTCTTTTAAATCAATAATTACTGTATAATTAATAAAATATAATAAATATTTAATTGAAAACACTGTGTGAAAATTATTTTTATATAAAGATACTGTAATAGTTTTCAGATGAGCTATTATTTAGATTTATTTGATTTTAATTAGTCGTAAATAAAACTAAAATAAATTTAAATGATAGCCTTAGAAGAAAGCAATGTAGAAAATAAAAAAAAACATTAAAACATAATTCGTCCAAGGTGGGGCTCGAACCCATGACCCTAAGATTAAGAGTCGCACGCTCTACCGACTGAGCTAACCCAGCTTCTGTACGTGCGGCACTAATACTGGGATATTCAGTTAGGGCATTTCACCTGAATATAAGTATATGGTGAAAAATTTTGATTGACATTCTGCAACGTTTTTCATTGATTTTCCGCTCCTATTAGTCGTAGCGTGATATTATATAGCCTATAGCCTTCCTCGATAAATGACTATCCAACAAAAAAAAATATTTTTCAATTTAAACCAGTAGTTCATAATAAGTTTTCAATAATTGCAGTTCTTTTTTTTTTGTCGGAAAATACTTCCAGGTACTCATAACATAACTAGAAGAGCTCTGCGTGTTTAGAAGTAAATTGAAGACAGTTTGAACATTTGTGACATTGTTTAATTAGGTAACTAGATTTTAAATGCCGACTTTTAAAATTAAGTTTGTTATTCTGACATGTTAATTTAATAATTTCAAACGAATATTACTTAACAGGGGTGTCAGTAACAAAAAAAAAATGTCCTACAAAACTTGCTTAATTTTTAAAGATCTTTTCAACAATACCACTTTCAACCTATCGTGCCATTTAACATTCCGGAGTTCTGAACATTCCGGAGCAAACTAACAGGAAAGCCTACCTTTCCGGGGGGAAAAAATATCACCATTCGATTCTTCATTAGGGCTTTTATAATACAGATTTTTGACACAACTCTCTACGACTAACCGTTTTCGAAAAAAACGATCGATACGGGTGGTCTAACTCACCCAGTATGTAGATTGACCCTTCGTATGAACCAGCACCCATAGAGCGTGAAGTTTTGTTTGGATTGACTTTGGAACGACAAAATAAGGCAGCAATTGATAAAGAACTATTTGAAAACATAGTTACAACGCACGATACGTTACCAGAAAATTAGTGTTGGGCGATTATGAATGATATAATCGAAAATTTCGATTATGGCCGAATAATCGATCATTCGATTATGGCAACCGAGATATCATTCGCTTGAATCGATTATGAAATATGAAATGAATATTAAATCTCGACACAGTACTATTGCTATGTCCACTGTCGATATTAATGTGATATATCGATAGGTATATCATTCGGTTTCTGCATCTACATGCACTGGGATGGGAAGTCTTTGCTAGCACTGGAGAGTGGGGGTGTTTCGATTGTACATGCTTTGTAGTTTGTTGGATCATTCGATTATGGCAACCGAGATATCATTCGTTTATGGCAACCGAGATATCATTCGTTTGAATCGATTATGAAATATGAAATGAATATTAAATCCCGACACAGTACTATTGCTATGTCCACTGTCGATATTATTGTTATAAGTATATCGATATATCATTCGGTATCTGCATTAAATCAAATTCCTAAAAAATTGTTTTTATGACATTAAGGATTTTTTAAATTTTAATGTTTAACTCATTATGTAAATTGACGATGTATCCATCTAGGGCATAACAAATATATTTCTATTTCTATTCGATCATACCAGGGATTCCATTATTAATATTGTGTTAAGTAATATTAACAAATCGAAATTGCAAAGTTAGAACATAATTCATAATCGATATTTTGAATGATCATTCGCTTATACTGTAAAAGTAAATAAAACGAAATTAATAATTGCCAAGTATGCGCATCATTCATAATCGATAATTCGAATGATCATTCGAATCATTCATAATCGATAATTCGAATGAACATTCGAATCATTCATAATCGATAATTCGAATGATCATTCGATTATAAAAAACGATTATTTCGATTCATTCGATTATTGAAATATATCGATTATGCCCAACACTACAGAAAATGTCATCAGAGATTTAATTGTCGCAACGATTTCGTTGAAATACACTCAGAATTCAGTTTGTTGGCATTGGTGCAAGTCAACTATCGAGGATGCATAATAACTTAATACTGAAAGTAAGAATTTAAAAGTGCTTGTTGCCTGCATAAATCGAGCCTTTATGAAGTGCTCGATGTTTCAAGCACGTTTGGTGTTTTGCCCAACTCTCATTGAGAGTGCTCCACCCAGACCGCAAATGTGTAAAATCTTGGTAATGATTTTAATAAGAAAGCCACAGGGCAATTACAGTGTAACCTCTTTATAACGAATCTCAAGGGACGGAGCATTTTTTATCGTTATAAAGAGTTTTCGTTATATGGAGGGAGGAAAGAAAAATAACCAAATGTCACCTAATTAATTTATTCCAAACACATATTATAGTCTGTTAACTTTGCCTGACGTTTTTTGCTATACCAATATTTGTTTTGTATTTTATTAAGACTTAATAAAATACAAAACAAATTAAACGAAAAACTCCCTATAACGTAGAAATTTTAACAATTTGGTTGATTTACCTTAAAACACATACATTAATACCCTCTTTATAGCGCAACAGCTATTCTCTATTACGAAGAAATATGTTCATATTTAGGCGCCAGCAAATATTTACATAAAGAGGACGATTCTAAGCCATCACCAAATATTCAACAAGCACTTGATGACGCCAAACTTATCGAAAAATTCATATTGTTTAATGAAGTTGATTCTACCACATTCCAAGAAATACATAAGATACTAAGTTTTAAGGTAAATCAACCAAATTGTTAAAATGTCTACGTTATAGGGAGTTTTTCGTTATAACGAAGGACGTTATAAAAAGGTTATACTGTATTTACAAGATATCTAATATCTATACACAGAAGATAAAAACTAAATATTATCATATTTTAAAAATAATAATTATTAAAGTTCGTTACGAAAATGTATATTAGATTTGATTAACAAATAAAAAGGTAAATTTTAAGCAATGACTAAATTGTTGTTTATATCTAGACACGCGGCAGCAATGATGTCAAAGATATGACCCGCGGGCCGCATCCGGCCCTCAAGCCATCTCAATATGGCCCGCGACCAGAATCTATTCAATGAGGTTTTAAACGCCTGATATCAATGGGCTTATCAAAAAAACAAGAGACTTCAGGTGTCTGAATCCTCAAGCTCAAGATAATTTATCCTTTTTATTACTTTTGTATGAAAATTGATTTCAAGTAAAGATTTTAATTAAGTATATGTGTTTTAGTTTTTAATTTACACACCATAAATCTTATAAATGGCTCTTTAGAAAACTCAGTCTGACACCCTTGAATTAAAGGACAAGAAATAAATAAAATTTTCGACTAATTTTTCGGACAGAATTATTGAAAAATTGACGTTCGATCCGGATTTGGAACAAGAAATAATCAGGTTTCTGAGATGAAAAAATATTTTTTATTACTCATACGGGAAAAGTGGTATGTTTACGCACGCTGTTACGGTTGAAAAGTAGCTATTTTCATTTGCGTGCGGAAACTTTATTTGTCGCACTGAAATTATTGTTTGTCGCACGCAAATTCAGAGTTACCATAGTTACCAATACAATAACAATTTTAACTGAATTTTCAAATTTTTAATGATTTAATTTTAATTTGTATTACTTCTAATTTCTTTTTTTTTTAATTCGTAATAAAATTTCAATTTAATTTAATTCGTAATAAAAAATAGTATGTGCAACTCGTGCGGCATTGTCGCACTAGTTGCACAATATACTATTAAACTAATTTTATTAATATACATCAACAATTAACAAATATACACAGTGTCATAGTTATTTATTCATCTCTAATGAAGAAACGTCGTTTGTTTACGGAAACTGTTTACTCCTTGGCGATATCTACTAGCGCATCCAAAAGATCGACGCCGTGATGAACGAAGTATTTCATTCCACCCCCACCACCGAATTTTGGTAAAATTCAATCTCCTTCTCTCTCTAGTTTTCATGATTTTATCATAATAATATAGTATTCGTGTTTTTCAAGCACTTTTTATGAGTAGTTGGTGTTTTGAACGCGTCTGGTTTGTGCCAAAAGAGCGATTCCTGAAAATGTTCTCTCTCAATTAGTTATCCCTGTGCATTTAAAGCTAAAGTATTGGACGACCGCGACGTACTGGATGTCGTAGTACTATTTGAGTAGACTTGCTTGAGTCCATGGTTAAATGTTTTCTGAAATAAAAAAAAAAACTTTTGTTTTTATAGAGCATTCTCCAGAAAAAATTGGTTGTCTGTAAAGTCGGTTTACGGACGATAGTTTTACGTGATAACGTATTCCGTAATACATAACCTAAACCTCCCAAAATTTGGTTTCAATCCGCTTATCCTTGGTGTCGGAATGATAAGAAATGTCAAAAGTGACGTTTGATACTGTCAAACTATTATGTTCTAATAATAATTAGTTATTCCAATACTTAACTTAGAAGGCGTTGCATTTCACAAAATACTAATGTCAAAAAATTGAATTAAACATTAGAAATGCAGCCGTTTTCATGTTAAGACAAGACATACGTTATTTTCTAATTTCCATGTACGGCAAACAAAGACGACCGACCGCGTCGCGCCATGCATTAGACAACATTGCATTTATACAGCTATTTTTCTATATAAATTTGTATAAAAAAACTGTTTAGGCAAATTCTGTTATACGAAATCTTAAAAAAAAACTTCGGAGAAGTAAAAACTTCGTTCTGTGCTAAATTCAAAAACTTGAGGCGACTGAATCTTAAGATTATAACTTAAAAAAAAGAATTTCGAGGCAGACAAGAAATTGAAATCAAGCTCGAAATTCTGTGCGTAAGACGTCGAAAAAAAATGAATTTCGAGGCAGACAAGGAATTGAAATCCAACCTTGAAATTCTGTGCTTATAAAAGCTACAAGAGCAACAGCAAAAAAAATGCAAAGACGGTGTTCGCATAACTCCTTTAGTTATCACTAAAAAAACGCCGTCTGTGCACTTTTTTTTGCTGTTGCTCTTGTAGCTTTTATAAGCACAGAATTTCAAGGTTGGATTTCAATTCCTTGTCTGCCTCGAAATTCATTTTTTTTCGACGTCTTACGCACAGAATTTCGAGCTTGATTTCAATTTCTTGTCTGCCTCGAAATTCTTTTTTTTAAGTTATAATCTTAAGATTCAGTCGCCTCAAGTTTTTGAATTTAGCACAGAACGAAGTTTTTACTTCTCCGAAGTTTTTTTTTAAGATTTCACGTCTTTTTCCAAAGTGTGAGACATTATTTTTATTTTTCCTCCAAAATAAACATATGTGCATTTTTTATATTGTTGTATTTAAATGCAATAAAAGTGTTCATATTGTTGTATTTAAATGCAATGAATCTTCGATATTAGAATATGTATTGTAAAAAACAACACGATCCTTACTCCATGCAACTGTGGTTTCGAGCGCGTCTCTCATGTATTTTGTTAAATAAGAAGTAACAATCAAAAGTCGGTTATAGAAATTGCAATAATCGACTTTTGATTTTTACTACAAAAGTGCATTTATATTTTGCCGCGTAGTCCAGTGCTGCCGCGGTGCAATCGGCTCATCACACCTCCATGCGAATACCATGACATTCAATTTGTAAACAATCCATGTGAAGTCTATTAAAAATAAAAATGAGCTATAACAAGTCTATGCTCTGTAATACAAGATTCTTTTTTATTAACCGACGAAAAACAAAAACGGAGGAGGTTCTCAAGTCGACGCGTATATATTTTTTTTTTTAGTTTTTTTTTTTATTTATATTCATTTGAAATATGGATATTCTTGAAGATTCCATGAAGGCACATTTTGAAGGCATGAAAAAAAAATCAATGAACAAGGCCCACCATTAAAAATACAAATTTTTTTCATATCATTTGTAAAATACTTATTTTGCATTAAAAAAAGAAGTTTCACTTCGTAATCTTTTCACTTTTTAATTTTTGTTGCACTTTTTATGATAAATATGTTTTTTAATAAATTAATTTATTTAAATCTAACTTCAATCATATATTTTGTTATTTTTTAATAAAAGATTTGACGAGTGAATTTTTCAAAAAAAAAGAAAATAAAAAAAATTAAAAATTAAAAAAGAAATTAAAATATATGAGAAAAAAATTGAGAAAATAAATTAAAAATAAAAAAAAACAATTAAAAACATAAAAAAATTAAAAATTGAAAAAAAAATTTTTTTCAATGATGCTGGCGGGAATCGAACTCAAGACCCTGTTATTAGTTATTACTAGCCTACGTCGTAACCCGCTCGTCCACAGGCACTCAGACAGTATAAGCTGTTATTATGGTACAGAAGTATATATGGGTGATACGAAAAATCGGTCCTATGAAAGTCACGTGGTCACAGAACTATAAAACTTGGAAACTTGCTTCATATACACGGCGTTATATGGGACAAAGGCAAAATCAATGTATAAGAATACGCTAGAGTTCGTTGGCATTTAGCACAGAAAAGAATCTCTAGCGAGATTCTTCGATCTATGTAAAATGTTCTCCTCTTTCGTTTAAGACTGGTTTCAAACCGATCTGATTTAAATTGAGCGAGAAATTAGCAAAACGCACGCACAGGGTCAGGCGGAACGTTACGCGTTACGAACGTTAGGATTTAGGAACGTTACACTTTTTCGTACATGCAGCCGGTGTTTTATCAATTTATAAGATTGGTGATTCATCAATTTATAAGACGTTATCACGTCAAAAACGTAGCAGCATAAATGTAGCAAATGCCTCAGTGCAAATTCAAAAAGTTTTAAGAACATGTTATACTATTGGGAATTGACATATTGGTGGATTTTAGAGCAAATGTAATGTGAAATCCACCATTTTTCATGTACAGTGCAACCTCGATATAAAGAAACTGAAGGGATTAGAAAATATTTGTTATACTAAGTAATTCGTTACAATGAGGCTTGTTATATAGAGGTTAGGTTGGACTACGATTCGTTATAACAAGGTAAGAGAACTTGTTCATTAACAACATTGCTTACTCTGTTAAAGCGAACGATTTTCACCAATAAATGAGAACACGCTTTGATGAAAACACAGTATTTTTTTTTTATTTTCTGTCAAACAGCAGTGTTTACATTACTAAGCAAGGGACTATTTTAACACAAAAAATTTATTACTTATATATAATACCTTCATCTATTCAAGTCTCAAATACGGAATCATAAATTGGGGTAGATCTACAGATATTAACAGAGTGTTTGTTATTCAAAAGAGAGTAATTCGATGTATATTCAATATGAAAGCAAGAGATACTTGTAGAAATATTTTTAAAACTAATAACTTACTCACACTGTATGCAATATATGCCTACGAAATTTTAATATATATGAATAAACAAGGTTTCTTTGAATCAAATATTAAAAAAACGTACAATACAAGAACAACTGATGCTAGCATTAAACATAGTACAGCTTTTTATGAAAAGTGTCCTGTATATACGGGTTTTAAAATGTATTATAAATTGCCAAATGAAATAAAAAACTGCGTAAATAAAAATAAATTTAAAAAAAATGGCTTATAGAGGTGGAACCATATAGCTTGAAAGAACTTTTATAGTTATTTTACTGTTTTATGTGATAGTTTTTAGTGTTTACTATTATTGGATTGCTTATGCTTTTAATGATTGTTTTTTATGTAATGACTTGTTGTATCCAAATTAGGTCAAACAATAAATTTGTATTCTATTCTATTCTATGAAACAACAGACTGTCTTACGAAAAATTTAACTTGTCATGAAACATGAATTATTGTGGAATTAACTGGGAATAATTGATAGGATACGTTATGTAAGAGTTATTAGTTGAAAAGAATTGTAAATAGAGGTAAATTATACTTACTCTTTATATTCTGCAATGATTGAAAATTCGTTATAAAAAGGTTTTTGACAAGAAGTATTCGTAATGTAAAGGTATATTTTGCATCTCTTACGGGTAGTTCTAGGGGATTTCGAAGAATTTGTTAAATCGAGGAAATCGTTATATTGAGTTTCGTTATATTAATGTTACACTGTATATAGTAATATCAAAGCATTGTGGAAATACTTACAGCCTGTAAAATGTAATGTGTTTATGATTTAAATTTCTGTCATCAGATGTCGTATCGTTTTATGTCAAATCCCAATAGCTTCAATAGGTACGTTTTTGGAAGTAATCTCTTAATTATTTTAAATTAAATTTTCCTAATTATTGCAAGATAAATAAAATATATTTGCAAAGTAGTTTATTGTCATGCACTGGAACAGTGGTTATCGATTGTTGGTGCATAAGATTTTTAGGCATATTATTATCCATTCACTTGCACTGGTACAAAATATGTTGGTATGTACTAGTGATGTGCCGGATCGTTACAAATTTATATCCGCGGATACGGATCTGAATACGGATATTTGGTTTCAAGTTCCGCGGATACGGATACGGATCTTAACTTTCTTAGAGTAAATATTGCACATAGACCTTTGGAAAGAGACTATCTGTTATGGGAAAAAGTTATTGACCTCTTTAAGAGTTAACTCTCACAACAGATTGTCTCTTCCCAAAGATCGATGTGCAATATCTCATTATAAAGATAGTTTTTTAGTACCTACCTTTGAGTTATGTACTATTGGTATGGTACTCACTACGATAAATGTTTGCAATATAAAGGTGCCAAATACGATTTTAAAAAATAAAAAATAATCTGAATGGAATTTAACAGTTTTTCATTATTACCTAATCACCTAGGTATATATATAAAATTTCATCTATGAATTGAAAATTAATAAGGTAAAAGATCCGTAAAAGATCCGCCAAAAACTAACGGATACAGATACGGATCTTTCTTCTCCCTCGGATATCCGCGGATACGGATCGGATGTCCGGTACATCACTAGTACGTACATATTTACTTTTATTCTTGATTAATAATTCTATCAGTGGTCATTCATCAAAAAGCAACTGTTTTTCATGATTAACAAATACTGATGGACATGCTTAATGTAAAGGCCGCTGCAAACGAGGCTGGTTTTGCCGCTCCATCGTTGCTAGACTTGGCTGCTAGATTGCAAGCTTGCTGTGGCGCAGGTTTCTGATGGCTATATGTGCTCGCTTCACACGATGCGTGTATTGAAGCTTGCTTTGTAGTTGGATTCGGTACGCGCGCAGTGATAGTTCGAATGTTAACAAAAGTGACAGAACACACACTATGACGCCATGTTTGTTTATGGGCGTTTGTCCATGTCACCCACGTGACAAGATACTGTTTCCTGATTGGTTTTTGCTCAAAACAAGCAGATATACTAGCTCAAAAAATAGCCCCGATTTTAATTTTGAAATCCATCTTACGACCACGCACGCGAGCACGCAGTGACATCATTTCCAACCTCGTAGCCAGCACGCCAGTCAACACAAGTCCTAGCAGTGATTGTAGCAGCAAAACCAGCCTCGTATGTAGCGGCCTTAAGATATTTAGTCGAGGTCAGGAGTCGGAAGCTGTACCTTTTTTTTGCTAGACCGCCAATCTAGAGACCTCCCTCTTTTTTTTCGAGGTAGCTGAACACGATGATTAGGGTTCTACCATTTTTTTTTCTTCGGTAACCCCTGATTCCAACTCTTGTAAAAAATTTAAAAAAAATTTTGAACACAACAATTTTGAAGGAAAATTAATTTTCTACAAAAAATCTTTAAGGATTACAGGCCTTCAAAGATAATCATTTATGGAAAGTTTACATAAATTTTCATAAATGATCATCTTTGAAGGCCAGTAATTCTTAAAGTATCACATTTACAGAGAAAAAACAAAAAAGATTTTTTGTAGAGAAATAATTTTCCTACAAAATTAGTTGTGTTCAAAATTTTTAATAATTTTTTTCAAAGGGGTGTAAATCAGGAGAGCCAATTTGAAGTGGTTTCCAAGAAAAAAAATTATAGGACCCTTTGCACCGTGGCGCTCTGGCAAAAAAAAGCAGAAACCCCAAAAAATCCTGACTCCTGACTTCGACTAGTTGACAAATCTTTAATAATACCTTGAAAGCGCTTCGAAATTTTGATGACATAACACTATACAATATTGGATTCACAATTGCAGAAAAACAATAAAAATGTCTTGCAATATTTGCAAAAAATACAAATGTAGATTCAGACACAGGAGGGCTTGCTTTCAGGATGTAACGTGGAGACCAGCAAACGAAAAATGCAATTATAATCGACACTAGAAAAAAAATCCGAAATTAGTAAAAGCATTTATCTAATCTAGGTCTATACAAATAAATAAAATTGAAGTGTCTGTAATGTCAAAATAACAGGTTTTTACAAGCTTTTGTTTAGTTTCACCTGTCCCCCGGTGTCTGTCTTTCTGTCTGAAATCGAATCTTTGACCCATTTCCCGTTATCGGAATAAAATTATTTTTAACTTTTTAGTTCATTTTTATTAACAACTAATAAAAGCTAGTTTAAAAAAAATTGTCCTTTATTTTACTAAATGCATATGAAAGTATATACAGTAACAAAAATCCAATTTTTAAAATGTTTGTTTGTGTGTCTGTTTGTTCCGGCTAATCTTCGAAACGACTGGACCGATTTTGACGGGTCTTTCATTGACAGATAATTGATGTTATAAGGACTAACTTGGGCTATTTTTATTTTATACTAGCTGCTCCCCGTGGCTCCGCACGCGATTGTAATGAAACACGATAGCGACAATAGTAGTGGAGCCTTCAGTTATATATTATATATAAAATAAAAGTAGCTCAAGTTACTCTTTATAACATTAAAGCTATCTGCCAGTGAAAATCCTGTCAAAATCGGTTCAGTCGTTTCGGAGATATAATATACAGCCGAAGGCTCCACTACTGTTGTCGCTACTCTGTTTCATCACAATCGCGCTGGAGCCGCGGGGAGCAGCTAGTCTAATATACTTAATACGAGTGACCAACAATTGCTCGTATTCCTCTCGGGAAAAGAAACTAAAGGGTGGGCCAGAAAGGCGTGCGATTTTAAAAACACTCTTGCGTTTGAACCTTATGAGAGGGGGCTGCACGGGTGGTGGGGTTGAGAAGCTCGGTTCTCGGAAATTTAGTCGCGATGGATCGATGATATCGATATTATCGGTTGATCGCTTGCGAGTCGATAGTCCAGGATTACGTTGAACTGAAGCTCTAACTTGTTCAATTGTGTCTTCCGTTCTTGTTGACCTGAGCGTCCCGCAGGCTTCTGTTTGAGAACCGAATCAGTTGCTTCGAACTTTCTGACCCACGATCGAATCATAAATTCCTTCGGACACTGATTTAGGTCATGTAATCCAAACTCACGCCGAACAATAACGCACGAATCGCCATTTTTGTAATAATGTTTAACGCAGAATGCACGTTGCGCTCCGGTGAGGTAATCCATCGCGACTAAATTTCCGAGAACCGAGCTTCTCAACCCCACCACCCGCGCAGGTGGCTCATTTTCGAGAAAATCTGACTTTTTTCCGTAAGACTAAAATTATATACGACGCATGCGGCATGATGCTCGTTCTCTCACCTCGCATTCATTCAATCGGTTAGTGAACTGTTCCAGTTGACGCATCCGCGTGATTTATGTTGTATGATGCATTGTATTCGTTCGTATAACCGCATCAAACGAATCGAACTGACAAGAAACATAAACGTTACAACGTTTTAAATCAAATTTTATCGAAAACTGTTAGTCTTACGAAAAAAAGTAATAATATGTTTTTTGTAGGCAATTTTCTGAGCTACAAATTTGATAACCACTATATTTTCATAAGAGTCACCGTTAACGAAATTTTCGCAAAAAAACGTTTATTGTAACCTTTCATCCCGCGTAATATTTTTAACGACGCATGTATCGGTGGGGACTTTTAGTATATTGTTTAGAATCACGATAGGAAGGTTCATGCAAAAATTCAGCTTTCTTCTAATTTTTCTACAGTGAAATGTCTCTATTCCCTGTATTAATAATAATAAGTTACAATTAAGTGCCTACCAAGAATGTTGAATGCTCTATCACTTGAACTTCCTTCAGCTGAATTCTCTTCATTCCTTACAATATCAGCCTTGGATTTCTTGATATTGTATATCATTAATGTGCATAGAGTCGTTAATAGAATTAATGGACCGATAAAAAATACAAAGAACGCTAACATCCTCCTGCTGGAACGGGGAAACTGAAACCAAAAATGCAAATCAACTTTAAAGAAACACACTCATTTCTTATTTAGATGTGGTAATCTTTAAGCAGTTATGGATTTATAATAAGGCGGCACACTAGGCACTTGTCTAGGGCAGGGGTCGGAAACCTTTTGAGCCGGAAGAGCCAAAAGTTACAATTTACAAAATTTCCTAGTTTTTAAAGAGTCACTAAACATTTTCGTTACAGTATTATATTATTTGCTTATATAGATATAATATATACATCCTAGGACGACACGTTGCGACGGGGGCGGTGCGGGTGAGACGCGAGTGGAAATGGCTGAGAGATAGACATGGTACTCAATCATGGATCGATTGGACGATTTTTAAAGGTTTATATAATAAAATATTGATTTTTTGCGTATGGAACTGAAGAGCCGCAACTTTACATCAAAAGAGTCGCATTCGGCTCGCGAGCCGCGGGTTGCCGATGAATACGAGAATACGAGAATACTTTTACCATTCCAACGACAACATCACAAGTGGGGAATGGTACTAATTTAGGTCAAAATTCACTTTTCAAAATTGTACATTTTTTCCTTTTGAGATCACCCGAATCCAAAAAACATATTTTTGAAAAAATTCTGTGCGTTCGTTAGTCTGAGCGCGATATAGGTCAAACGGATAAACGGATTTAAACCAAATGGGAGGATGTCTGATATACATTTCTATATGAAGAGCCTTGTTGTTTTTGAAGAAAATCGGCGCATGCGTGAGAGATATATGCTACAAAATTGATTTTTTATATAATAATGGTATACTTTTCATAACGATTTATTTATTTATTTTTTCAAGACAATTTTGTTACAAATTTATTTTCTAATCTTCATATCTCGGTTGAAAGTACGTACTTTCGGCATCAATTTTAAGACAGAAAGTCTAACATTTAGGCATTAGTGGGATTACACGCACTGATGTCGGAAGTACGTATTTTCGACTGGCTATAAAGAATAATTAATAGTTATCAATTATCATCTAGATTCTAGATTGTAGACCGCTTCATGTGACTGTCGATAGCCAATAGTCGCGAACGGCTGTCATTTGTGTTTTTACGTTTAACCTCAAAGCTGCTTGCTTCGAATTTTTCTGTTTTTTTATGTAATTAATAAGGAATTAATTAATTGATGTAAATCATAAGCGTTCTTTTGACTGCGGTATGAAGAAAAATAGTATACACCACACAGGCAGAAGGTTTGAGAGCCTTGAACTGTCCGTCATTATGGCGCGCAGTGCAAAAGTTTCAAGCTTTCTGCCCTTGTGATGTAATATACTATTTCTTTATTCTACTATGTCAATATATTTGAAGTTGGAATGGTTCCGTCGCCCTATTGGCTGGAATTTTTTTTTCTTCAATTGAAAGTTCACGGAAAAACGTAGGCATATTTTACAGTATACTAAAATGTATGATAGTTTTGGAAGAAGTTGAGTTTTTTCTCTGCTCGCTCCCCTAAAATTAATCATAATCCCTTGCTTGGGAGTGCTAATTCCCATAAAACATTGGCATACTAACTACGTTCCAATGTTTCCCCTGAAAGGGGGGGGGGACAAATTCGAACCGGGCAGTTATATTTATTATGTAAACAAGTTATATATCTTACCAATGGATAAATAAATTCGAACAATATAGCAAATATCCAAACACATATTATTGATTTAAGCACTCGTTTCTTTTGAGAAATTTTTATTGAATAAAATGGATGACAGATGGCTATGTATCGTTCAATTGTGAACAGCGTTATTGTCAAGATCGATATATACATGGCAGTCCACATAATATAGATCAGCCAGTGAACGCGATCAGTTATGCTGCAGACGCTCTTGTAAAATGAGCACCAGAGAAGAAGAGTATAAAATGCCGGTCCAACGAACATTAAAATTAAATCCGACACCGCCAAACTGAATAGATAGTAGTTTGTGGTGGTGTGCATAGATTTGTTTCTGATTATTACAATGCAAGCACATATGTTGCCGATCATTCCTGCGACGAACATTAAACTGTAGGTTATTGTAAAAGGAACTGCTATGTACAAAGGATGTATCCGATCGAAAACCGATGATGTATTTGTGTCTTCGTCATCTTGCAGTATTATATAATTGTCACCGTTCATCCAAGACGATTCATTCATTCTTTTATAATCTAGAACAAAAATAAAATAAACATATATTCAACTTTTCAATTATCATAATGTAGGTTCGTTCCAAGCAGCCAGCGAACGGTTTCGAAACCGTCACCCGCATGCGCAGTAGGTAAAACGTGTGCAGTGGCCTTTACATAATACATTATAGCGTTTTGTAATAATAAATAATTTATTGTTTAGATGAGAGACGGCGAATAAAATATAATAATATAATTTTTATTAAATTAAACATAGTAACAACTGAGTTCCAAATCTTCTTGGTTTCAGAGTCCATTGGTATTACTAGTAATACCAATGCACCACGGCATACAAGCCCGGAAACCAAGAAGATTTGGATCAACACCGGCCGTGAAAGCCTACACACTTGGATAACAACTGAGTTGTTACAATAATTTGAAACTGAAAATATAATTAAATAATCTGACAATATTTTTCATGTTAGAATATATAATTTTGTGGGGTATATTTAATTTTCAATATGCATCAGTGACGGCGCATTAACATTTTAAATAGGTGTTCTGCAGGGTCAACCGGAGTTACATTCTAACAAGGGCTAGGTATGAGAGAGATGGGTATTTAAATTATAAATCACATCCATGTTTATGATGTTTTAATTATTAACTTTTTCAAACACTGTTGACAACAAACTACAACACTGAAGTCACTACGGAAGCAGTCGTTCCAAAGGACCTTATGAAATTTGGTTCTCGGTTAAATTGATCGAACATGTTTTTTTTTATTTTGTAGTTTAAAGGTCACTAAGAAAAAGTGTCCATGGGCGCATAGCCTAAACACCTATTGATTTTTAGTTACAAATTATGTTAAGCGCGATTTTAGATTAGATATGAGCGCCGATGGGTAAAGGAGCGGCGGCGGCGCGCCGACTTTTTGAGGTCGGCGGCGGCAGCGTAGTCGGCGGCGTGACCTTAGGAGCATTTTTTAATGATGGGCAGGATACAATAAAACAAAACATGTAGTTTAACAATCAGAATTATTATTTATTTAACACAAATTATTTTTATAAGGAAATGGTTTCTAGCCTAGAGCTAAAATATTTTTGGCACTTCGATTGGCAGAAAAAAATCAACGTTGTCATAAAGTTCTAATAACAATTAACAAGAAAATAAATCTTAGAGAAAACAAAGATGTTTCTTTTAAGTCATAAAAAAATATAAAGTAGTTTTTAAAAATATGTTTTCAACATTTTCTGATCGTTTAAACATATGCCTTTTTGCTCGGCGCGCCGTTACATTTTCACGGCGGCGACGGCGAGAGGGAATCGTCGCCGGCGCGGCGCTCATATCTATTTTAGATATAGGGATATCCATTGAATTCACAAACATGTTCCGTGTTCAACTTTGCTGTTTTTTTTTAGAAATAGAAAAATAGTCGAAAACTAGGTAGTTTTGGAAGGTGTCACCCCTGTATAAAACAATAACGTCATATTCGGATTCAGCGCACTCGAAAACATATTTGTAGAGTTTAGGATTTTTTAAGTTTGTGAATTCAATGGATATTCCTATATCTATTATCTCGCTAAACATATCTGTAGCTAAAAGTCTATTGGTTTTTAGGCTATGCGCTCATGAACACTTTTTCTTAGCGACCTTTAAACTATAAAATAAAACCATTTCCGATCATCCATAAAGCAATGCATCTTTTATGCAATTATTGTGGCAACTATTGGCAAAACTAACCACAAATGAATAAATATGTAATTATCTGCAAACCAAAAAAAAAAAAAAATAATGTTAATGTATATATTTAGGATATGACACAGATTACACTAGCAGGATGTCACTATTTTTTATTAAGCAAGACTCCGTATATTTCTATATTTATCTGTTTCTTCGTTTCAAATCTTGCAACAGCTTTTTCCCGTTATCCGATGAAGTTGAAATTTTGCATACGTATGTAGTTTCGATAACAATACAATATTATAATAACTAACTGACCGTTCCGGTTTCACCCGGCTGCAAATCACACTTTTAAAAAAGCACACTAAAAACTTAAAAATAAATAAACGATAAAAAAACATTTTTATAAAACAAACTTTTATTAGTTCATAAAAATGAACTAAAAAAATATATTTCGATTAGAAATAAGTCGCTTTATACGTATTTATCACAGTCTCAAGTTTTTAAATAAAAGCGTATTACCAGTGCCGGATTAAGACTCCTTGATGCCCTAAGCATTTCTTGCCTATGGGCCTCATCTCTAATATGTTCAGTTTATAAAAAAATTCAAATTGATGGCAAAAAGTTAAAAAGCATAGTTTTTTAAGAAAAAATTAAATTTTACAATCAACGCTCCCATTGAAAATTTGGCTGTCTATAAAATCGGACCTTAGGCATTTTTATACAATTAGGGTAATAGAAAACAGTTTCAAAACTTTAAAACTAGAAAAATTGATCTAATTGAAAAAATGTTTTTTTCGTTTTTATTTTCAAAAATAAATTATTATTTATTTTTAACTTTTATACTTCTAAAGCCAGTTTTATATCAGTCAATAAAATTTTTGAGAACATGACAAAAAGAAAAAAAAATGTTGACACGGTTTAGTGAGGTACTTTTCATTTCTGAGTAGTGCGTCTTGGTGCCCCCTAAGACGTGATGCCCTAAGCAATTGCTTAATTTGCTTATAGGTTAATCCGGACCTGCGTATTACATTTTAATAGCAAGAGAGAAAAAAAGACGGTGTAACTCGCTTTTATTTGAAAACTTGAGACTGTGTTAATTAGGTATTATTTCTAATCGAAATATTTTTTTTTAACTTCTTAATTCATTTTTATTATCAATTAATAAAAGCTTGTTTTCAAAATGTTTTTTTCCTTTATTTGTATTCATATCTTTTTTTGACGTGATAACGTCTTATAAATTGATGAATCACCAATCTTATAAATTGATAAAACACCGGCTGCATGCACGAAAAAGTGTAACGGTCGTAACGTTCCTAACGTTCGTAACGCGTAACGTTCCGCCTGACCCTGTGCGTGCTTTTTGCTAATTTCTCGCTCAATTTAAATCAGATCGGTTTGAAACCAGTCTTAAACGAAAGAGGAGAACATTTTACATAGATTTCGTATAACAGAATTTGCCTAAACAGTTTTTTTATACAAATTTATATAGAAAAAAATAGCTGTATAAATGCAATGTTGTCTAATGCATGGCGCGACGCGGTCGGTCGTCTTTGTTTGCCGTACATGGAAATTAGAAAATAACGTATGTCTTGTCTTAACATGAAAACGGCTGCATTTCTAATGTTTAATTCAATTTTTTGACATTAGTATTTTGTGAAATGCAACGCCTTCTAAGTTAAGTATTGGAATAACTAATTATTATTAGAACATAATACTTTGACAGTTGCAAACGTCACTTTTGACATTTCTTATCATTCCGACACCAAGGATAAGCGGATTGAAACCAAATTTTGGGAGGTTTAGGTTATGTATTACGGAATACGTTATCACGTAAAACTATCGTCCGTAAACCGACTTTACAGACAACCAATTTTTTTTTTATTAAAAGTGCTTTTTTGACAACTTGGTCATTCATGCGAAAAAATAAAATAAAGTAACAAAAATATACATCATACATATAAGCTTACAGCTAAATAGGGAACAATTTGTACTGTTGATTCACTTTAGAAACTATTATATGTGTCCGTTTTCTTTGTAAATTTGATGATCTTATTAATTTCGATTTCCTCATCGCCTAAGGATTGTATTCATATCTTGGGATATGTTGGGGTTTAAAATATAATGACGTATTGTTTCGCTATTGAGAGTGGTTTTTACGTTACATAGAGTGTTTCAATATACAGGTAACAATGTAAACTAAACAAACCCTAGCAATTTCTACGTTTTAAGGAGTTTTTCGTTAAATATAAATTCGTTATATAGAGTTTACACTGTATTTTTAAAAAAATCTTATAATTCATCATTAGTACTATAATCATTGATAGGTCATGTCAAATCAATTCGATTAAAAGCATGGTTTTAGCCACGGATGGTAAAAACTCTGGTAATCTTGATTTTATAACAAATTCTTTGTACATAATACAAGGTTTTTTTGAGGAAAAGAGCTTTATATACAGGATGTTATGCAAACACATGATAAAAATTCAAGGGGTTTTTCCCTGGGTTATTCTAAAAATATTGTGTCCTTTGATGATTTTCGGAAATCCGTTTTGTTTTAAAGAACAATGTTTTTTTTGTTCAAATAATATTACATGCGTAAAGCTTTTTAATCTGCTAATGACTTCAAATGGTTCAATAGGTTTAAGTTCGGGATCTAGGAGGTCATTGGTGAGGTTCACCTCGACCAATCCAGTGATCTTCACATTATTATTAAAATATTTAATCAATTATATCTGCACTACGTTCTGCGAATTACATAATTTAAAAATATAAACATTTTTTCGTCGAAAAACTTTTATCATCCTGTATCTGCGAAACGAAAAGGCTTTCCGAAAATCATCAAAGTACAAAATAGTCTTAAAAATAACCCAGGGATGTTTACCAAACACCTGTATTAGACCTGGTCGTTACTTGGCTCTTTTAAGGCAATCAACAACCAGGTTTATTTGGGCCTAGGGGCCATTCAAGTATTCAATAAATAAAATTATCGACCAATTTTTCAGACAATATATTAACAAAATATATAATTAATACATTAACGTTTCGATCCGGATTTGGACCTTCTTCAGAACTGATCTAAAAAATAATTAATATTTAATTTCTAATTAGTTTTCAATATTTTGATATTAATTAATAATTTTGAAGGAATTTTAGAAAAAGCTAATTAGAAATTGAATATTAATTATTTTTTATATTTTTTAGATCAGTTCTGAAGAAGCTCCAAACCCGGATCGAAACGTTAATGGATTACCTAATTATATATTTTGTTAATATATTGTCTGAAAAATTGGTCGATAATTTTATTTATTGAAGAGTTCTAATCAGACGTTAATCAAAGATTTGGCCTTTCAAGTATTACGTAAGCAGAATTTTAGTAATTTTTGACCCTCCCCCCCTTTGTCAGCAAAAGTAAGCAAAGCTCTTACCCCCCTTCCTATGGTATACATTTTTGAAAACTGTACAAGTTTTTAAGTAATTGTTGCTGAAGGTTTTTATTGCATTTTATTGTCTGACGTTTCGGCAATCTTTATGCCATCTTCGGAGAATCAATGCTGTCTGTTTTCTCAGTATTGTTGTTGTGTATAAAGTAAATTAAAATTTATACAGTTACATTTATACAGTTTTCAGTAAAAATCTAGTCGTTCTTTCAAGAAAAATAGTAATTGTAATACCTTTTGATGACATTTATTTTAATTTACTTTATACACAACAACAATACTGAGAAAACAGACAGCATTGATTCTCCGGCATAAAGATTTCCGAAACGTCAGACAATAAAATGCAATAAAAACCTTCAGTATTTGCTTTGTTCATCGATCCTATGCCATCAGGATTCTTCCTTTTTAATCTTCCAACATTTGAACAGGATCATCATCTCTCTAAATTATTAGAGTTATCTTTCACAATAAGTACTAATATTGTAAAAAGAGTATGCAAATATTTCGGAGGGTAATCTCTGAAACTGCTCATCCGATTTCAAAAGTTTTTTCCCCAATATTTAGAATGGATCTTCACGATAGACATAGGCTATATATTATCGCGTTAAAATAAAATCGCTTTTAGTGGAAACCAATTTTGCAACATAAGTCGACAAAAAAACGGTGCCAATCTACAAAATTTGCGCGAAGCCGGACTGGGCCACTAGTTATAAATAAACGATTCGCGTGGGAAAAATCACCGTTTGAAAGCTTGGCATTCACTTATTTTATTTTTTTTCGGCGAAGCTGTTCTTATGTAATCTATTTAGAAAAAATAAATAAAAAATATTTACAGAAAACTGATAAATAATAGTATATTGTGCGACTAGTGAGAGAAGGAGAAGATTCCATGAGCGTAAAACGCACGCGAGTGGAATATTCTCCTTCGATCAATGGTCGCACATAATACTTTATTCAACTATCAGGAGTAATATGTAATCGGGGCCCTGATAAAAGAGGGAAAAATAATAAATCACTTCATTGATTGACCGTCAGTGTATGCACACAAGATTGCCATGACTTTCGCTGAATTGCGATGCTGTTTTCATATATACAATACCGCCTACCATGTTCCTATTGGTCCAGAAGCTGCGTGCAGTTTTTTTTCATTATTTCGCGCTTGGGCTAGCTACTGAGTTTCTATTGGTCCAGAAAATTCATTATTACACTCTACGCGTCAACATGAAGTAATTTATTATTTCTCCCGAGTTTAGCAGGGCCCCGAAATTACATATTACTCACGCGTGTTGAATAAGTAAAATTATCGACCAATTTTTTTCAGACTATATATTATTGACAAAAATAATAAAATTATAAATCAATATTTCACTAGATGATGTTTCGATCCGGATTTGGATCTTCTTCAGAAATAAAAATATAAAAACTAATTAGTATATCTACTTATTTTCCAGATCAAAACGTCATCTAGTGAAATATTGATTTATGATTTTATTATTTTTGTCAATATATAGTCTGAAAAAAAATTGGTCGATAATTTTATTTATTCAGACGTGATTGTGAATCAAAGATTTGATAAAAACTTACATATTGCGATAAATAATGTAGCATATAAAGGTATTGTAATTTTTTATTGTAATCAAGAAATTAACTTTTTTTACTTTAAATCACTATGTTTTTAATAATAAGATCCTCAAAAACAAATCAATTTAAACACTTTAAAATAGCCAGTTACTTTGATGGCATTTGTGATTCTATCACCTGGTAAAGATGTCAAATGAGTTCTTAAATATTCCTTTGCGCACTAATTCAGTAAATTTTACTTAGCTAGTATTGTACGGCTTGATAAATGAGATTATCACCACCAGCACACATCCTGTCGGTGGAAAACAGCGTAATGTTCCAATTTTATTCAATTATGACAATTAATTAATTAATTATTTGTGCTGGCATTTGGCAAGCAAATGTTGTTTTTTTTTTTGAAATGAAAACTTCTTTAGCGGCGTTGTACACTTTTTTTGTAATGGGTAAAAAATGTTAAACTCGCGTTAGGACACGTGACCTGATCGAAAATTCGTAAGCCAAAATTCGTAAGACGAAAACTTTTGTACACTTTTTTTGTAATGGGTAAAAAATGTTAAACTCGCGTTAGGACACGTGACCTGATCGAAAATTCGTAGGCCAAAATTCGTAAGACGAAAACTTTTATACACTTTTTTTGTAATGGGTAAAAAATGTTAAACTCGCGTCAGGACACGTGACCTGATCGAAAATTCGTAGGACAAAATTCGTAAGACGAAAACTTTTGTACACTTTTTTTGTAATGGGTAAAAAATGTTAAACTCGCGTCAGGACACGTGACCTGATCGAAAATTCGTAAGCCAAAATTCGTAAGACGAAAACTTTTGTACACTTTTTTTGTAATGGGTAAAAAATGTTAAACTCGCGTCAGGACACGTGACCTGATCGAAAATTCGTAAGACGTTAATATTCAAGTTTTCACATTTGCCGGCACTCCCGGAGTGCAACCCGTCTTTTTTTTTGCAAATAAACTATCGCAAAATAAAAAATTCAAGGCTTGGCTAGGTCCCACTACCTTTTAGTCAGGTCTGTTATTTTGTATTCAGACATGAGACATTACAAAAGAAATGTTACACAAATTTTCACGTTGCCTCAGATACTTACCTAGAAATGTTTGGTAGCTCTGGACTTATTATATTTGACACTATGTTTCGATATAATTTAGTTTTTTGAATAAGATTGGGAATGGCTTATTCAAAAAAAAATATCATATCGACATCCTATCGCTGTTGAACAAAATCATTATACCTATTTAAAGATTAGTTTTTACTTTTTGGTTGCAAATTGCCTGGGCCGGATCTACATATTTTGCGCCTATGGGCCCCCTGAAATTAACCGCGCCCCACATTTAAAACCACTCTATACCGCAACCAAAATCTTCTCTAGTTTACATTGGATTTGTAATATTTTTACCGCCGAACGGAGCCGAGGATGCACAAGCAGCGGGCGGCGCGCAGGCGCCCCCACCTCTTTGCACACAATCAGCTGACACAGCCCTGGATCTATACTAATATCTAAAGCTGAAGAGTTTGTTTGTTTGAACGCGCTAATCTCAGGAACTACTGGTTCAAATTGAAATTTTTTTGTTGGATAGCCCATTTATCGAGGAAGGCTTAGACTACATAAAATCAGGCTACGACCATTAGGAGCGGAGCAATAATGAAAAATGTTGCAAAATGTATCTCAAAAATAAGCTTCTATTCAGGTGAAATGCACTAACTAAATATACTCATATTAGCGTTGCCAGAATACAACGCCGGCTAGCTCAATCGGTAGAGCACACGACTGTCAATGTCAGGGTCGTGGGTTCGAGCCCTACGTTGGGCGAATATATTTTTATTTTTTTTTTTATTTTCTACATTGCTTTCTTCTAAGGCTTACATTTAAATTTATTTTAATTTTATTTAATTAATTAAAACAAAAATTATTAGTTAAAAAAAGTACAAATACTGCTTTTTATCGACAAAAACTTTTGAACGGTAACTCCGATCATCATGAAATTTGGACACAGCATTCATCTCGGTAAACTAAGATGAATGTGTGTACTCATGTTCCTCCCTTCCCCATTAGTTCTTGTACACCCGGGTGAAACCGGGCGGGACCGCTAGTGTATAATACACGCCATGAATCTAAAAGGCTCGGAGGGTACATGCGAATGCGGGCTTCCGGCTTGCGCTTGTACAGTCTGTTGAAAAACTATAAACTCGCAACTCAACAAAACTAAAATAACAATAACAACTTGACAATAGCGTACTCGACTGTACTTTAAAGCAGGAAAGTGACAAAGGCAACGAGCGATCACGGTCAATCACCGACGAGCGCATGTTCCGTGTAGGTAGCTGGGAGGTGGTAGGATTCTCAACGGCTCTAAAATGTGCCTTTTCGACGCTGTTTGTGACTAACTTCCGAACCTTTTAATTCCGTGGCGCGTATTATACCCGAGACTGCGCGAAACGGCGGCCGCCTCTCTCTTTCACACACACTCACAAACACGTCGGCGCGGAGCTGCAGTTAAGTGTACAGGCGTACATTTAGTTTGAGTCAAACGAATAACATGGCATTAGCTCGTTCATGACTATATCGCACGCTCATACACATCTGTTGTAAAACTGGAATGGAGTTTTAGTTTCGTTCCAGATAAAACATAGTACTGTAATATTATTTCCCAAATTCCATTTTTGCCGCCCTTAAAATTTGCCGCTATGAGCCCGGGCCCACATGGCCCCATACTAAATCCGGCCCTGCACGTTGCTATAAAACCGTGTTTTTTCTTAACTTTTTTCCAACTATAATTTTGAGTATATCCCTAAAAATACGCCTACAGGTAGGCAACACAACGTACAGCTCTGCGCGGCTTATTAGTTACCTGCAGTAATTTTCAAGTTTAGTTGACAATTTATATAAATTATTGGTATAATTTATACAATTTATGAGTTCTTAATACACGAGCAAAATTTTAAAATTATTAAGACGTCTGGAAGCGCGTGAAAATTAAATTGAAAGATTCCATTGGATAGATTTATAGGGTGTTACTTGTGATACAATAATTATTAATTACTTACACAAATCCTAAAATAGAAATATTTGTTTATAAAAATTATTTTGACCTGTAGAACTAAAATTAAGTTTTAAATTTTTTCTGGATTTAAGCAACAATTATTTTTACAAATTTCAAATTCATTAAGAAAGGCCCCTTTTGCACGATTTTGAAAAAAAAATACTATCATAACTCTGTTCTGTTTCGGTTAAATTATATGCGAAACTTGATTTTTGATTATATTATAAATTCTTAATTTCTTTAATGTGTTCCGAAATTCTGACTTTAAATTTTCTGCCTGTTTGACCTATATATTAATTTGCTCCACATTCATATTCCGGGCAATAAATTCCACTACATTTTAAGTCATTTTTTAATTTTTTATTATTCAGTAACAAACTTCTAAGAGAAACCTATATACTTTTATTCTATACTGAGCATAGGAATAAAATCGCAATCGAACTATTAGGGTGCAAACATATACTTCTGCCTTTTTTTACGCCGTAAGCATTGGCGTATCCAGGAGGGCAAAACAAGCCCAGGAAACCCGGCTTAAGAAATTTCTAATTTGCCCCCTCCTGGGCCAAAAGTTGGGGACGCCCATGTTAACGTCATAGAAAAAGATTACTTTATTCAGGTTGAATCAACCAATCCTACCATCGGAGAAATCAGGGAATTACATTGAAGAAAAAGACGCATATATATTTTCGATACGCCTTGTTGCGTTCACACACCGCACATTGAGTAGATAGGCAATGATTCATATAGTTAATTAATACGATGTTGGTAGAAAATTCCCTAGACAAATTCACAAATTTATACATACTTTTATTTAAATATGGTAAAGAAAAATATTTTTGTCATCTTTATTGGAAATTAAAGAATTTGATTTCAATAATATACTGTGTATACGTTTAAATTTTTGAAAATGTCTAAGGGATATTTTATAAATGGTATCTATTGTATAACCATTTTTGGTACCAATAAATATAATCTTTGAGAGTTCTTCCATGAAATCAAAATTTTTTTAAAGGATATATAAATAACATGTAGGCTAAAGCAAAGGACCCCGCACAAATCTTTTGGGATTTGGTTGATCGAAAATGGTTTTATTTTATAGTTTAAAGGTCACTAAGAAAAAGTGTCTATGGAAGCATAGCCTAAAAACCAATAGATTTTTAGCTAGAGTTGTTTCGCGATATTTTAGATCTAGGGATATCCATTGAATTTACAATCTAAAAAAATCCTAAGCTCTAGAAATATTATTAAATATATGAATATAACAATATTTTATACAGGCTGACACCTTTCAACATAATCTAGTTTTCGACTATTTTTCTATTCCTAAAAAAAGAAAAGTGGAATATGTATGTGAATTAAAATTTTAATGGATACCTATCCTTATATCTAAAATCTCGCTGAACCTATCTATAGCTAAAAATCTATTGTTTTTTAGACTATGCATCCATGGACACTTTTTCTTAGTGACCTTTAAACTATAAAATAAAACCATTTTCGAGCTATTTAACGGAAGAACTCTTGTAGATTATATTTGGGAATCCTAATATAATTGGCTACTGACCACAGACAAGAGTCAGGCCAAAAAAAGTCGAAAAAAAAGATTATATTTATTGGTACCAAAAATGGGTAAACAACAGATTCATTTATAAAATATTCCTTAGACATTTAGTTTACTTTCCATAATTTTTAAAATAACAATACCAGAGCCTAATTGTAAACAAAAATGTTCACTTTCTTGACTGAGCAATTGACATCTGCCTAATTTAAATAAATATTTTGTTAGTGAATTTTGCTAAAATATTTAAATATAATTTCGTAGTTATTAAAAACAGTGTGTATACTGTATATGCTTGAAAATCTTGATTTGAAAAATGTATACGAACTAACCAAATGTCATTTGATTTTAAGGTTAGACCAGAGATTTACTTAAGTATCTGTGCGTTCCAGTTTCTACAAACTTTGCTACTGCTACCAAAGAGTCACTTGTATTTCAAAACTCCTTGGTTTTATAATAAATCTATATTACCAAACGATTCTCAGTTAATTAGTAACGCTTTAAAAAATGTCCAGGAATGTATTACAAAGTGAGTATTTAATTACGACGAAGTCTAGACAATTTTTGGTAAAATTTTACTTATTCGTCGCTTTCGATTATGGCAAATTTAGAACGCACCTTAACAATAGTTAAGGTACGTTCCATAATCGAAAGCGACGAATAAGTAAAATTCTAATACAATAAAAAGATAGAGCAAATTAAGGCACAATTATATTATTTCCTATGGTAAAATCAGACATAAAGCAAACCTAACCACAATCCATTCTTCATATCAGTGATAACCCTTTGATAGTTTATGAACCGTAAACTATACTATACTTACTCTATGGTATGGATGGTATGGTAATTGGTAGAAGCTGACAGCCAAAATGGACGAACGACACTCAATTACTTGTATCAGAAGTCTTGTATTTCGTGCTGTAAATTGTGCAATTGTGAGAAAATACGTGTTTTTAATAGTGTAATAATGAATTAATAAGTTACTTTCAATAAACATGAAAATAAACTGTTGTCTAAATAATTTTAGTGGGAAGTACCTGGCAATATTTTTCATTCAATAATGGGCAATAATGTCTCCCTGCTTCTATCGCCGACAAATTCCAAAACACCAATTTTTTGTGTTACATCGTACAGCCCGAATACCCATCTTTTAGGCACCGGGTGACCTCTATTATATTTACGGCGTGCCATTAATGATTCATCTGAAATTATAGTATAATTAGGAAGTTGATTTAAAAATTATTAATTCGGATATACTACTACAGACTACTTCCACAGTAAAATTTTAAAAATTGATTTTACTACACGTCCCGGGCCTCCAAGTCGAATTGGGTTTTGTATCAGCTAACGAGAACACACGTCTCTAAAAAACTGATTCCAATCAATAGCTTCCTGGGTGCTTGACGGTAAGCTAAACGCCCAAGTGTAGCAAATAATATAAATTCGTAAAGTGCCAGATGCGAGTGTTCAAGAAAACTTCCCTTTCTAACTGGCTGCTTGCAACCCTTGTGTGACGGGCAACGCCAAATATATTTATCATTAATATTATTTTGTTTAATTTCGGTCATAAGACGCCCACAATCATCCCGGAGTGAATTAAAACGTTATCAAGGCATATAAATTAAAGTAAAAATTTATCCCGATTGATAAATTTAATATATTTTATGAGTATACCTACAGAATTGGGATTTGGATTCATAGAAGATTCATTATTAGTGGCTGTCGACAGATTGATAAATTGGATATATATAATCTTATGGTGCGTTTACAAATTGGGCCAAGTTTTACGAGGGAACTTGTCAAAGCACTTGCCAAGACATTTGTGCGCCATCCACACGTTGGCCTAAGCTAAATTTTATTTGATTTTCATCATTTAAATTTTGAAAAAAAAAACTCAATTTAAAGTTGCGTAATTTCGATGACTACCTATCTGCATCGAATTTTGAAAAACAGATTAAATGAACTTTGAAAAGGCATGACAACTGCTTTGTAGGTGCATTTTTTTTCTTGAGTAGGATAAACAGTAAAACAAAATTATTATAGAAAAGCACTTTTATTGTTAAATCAACAATAAAAAAACGATTTGTTATTCTTTAAATTTTGTTCAGTCGTCCATTGTTCTTGAATAAACTTCCGTTAAGTGATGATAATATATTAATTGTTGAACGCCTTGAAATTTTATCTTCCGAATTTTCCAACGCACATAAATATGATTTGAAGTAGGTACGAATTTCGTATTTCATTTTGTCGAAAGGACTATCCATCTTGGGATGCTGATATTTGTTTGTATTTTTAATTCTGAGTCTGATCGACTGTTTAGTTATGAGTGGTGGAGTAACAACATTGTTGTCAGATTGAGAATATGGACTCCAACTTTTAAGTTTGAAAATATCGACTCGTTTGGAATATTATATTATGTCGGTGAAGGCGATGCTAAACGTTGGCAGTGAAGACAATGAAAATATTATGTTCTTGGACGGGCGAGGAGGCACGCGTACCACAGGTTATGCTGTGATTAATTATTGTAAGATGGCGATACCCTTCGTTGCTCAAACAATCATACGCTTTCCAACAATCTGATTTAACAATACTGCCAGGCATCCTTCTTTTCCACACGCTCCAGGAATAATTTTTTGGATTTCTCTCTATTCCTCGATGGTTACATAAATTTTTAATGAAACATTCATATTCATATTATTATAACTAAGCTACTTTCCTCTTTCAGTCAATATTTATGAACGATAAGATAAGATATTTTCATCTCTGTACCCGAATAATGACTGAGAACTTTTCCGACGTAATAAACAGAAGACTTTACCAAAACATAATAATTATCGTTGATTTTCTCTGGTGTCACATTTAAATTATTATTGATACTACAATCATCAGTTTCTTCATCCATTTCTAAATCAACTGGAGATGTTGAACTCTCCCGCAAGCTAATTTTGCTGTCCTTCAGATTCCTCTGAATCTTCATCGCTTTCTTCTATTTTCTTAGCTTTCTTTTTGTCTTGAATTAAGTTTCTTCAAACTACGTTTCACTGCTTTGCCTCTGGCTTTCCTTTTCTGTTATATTTTTTTCAATTCTTTTTGTCTCTTCTAGTTCAGATTTTTAAGGTGTATCTTTATATATACGGGATTTACCCGGTTTTTTTCCTTTATTGGTTTTTCTGTTTCTAACAGCTGTAGAATAAGGTCTTATGACTTCTGGTGTTAAGGGACGATAAGAACTCGGTTCAAATTGTGCCTCAACCGCAGAGATAACAATTGGTAACAATTGGTCGATAATTTTATTTATTAATCAAAGATTTGAATGTCTTAAGGATTTTGGAGCAAAGAAGGCGACTGCTCACGAATATCTGACTCATTCATATCAGTCGATGGCACGCTGGTGGAAGGTTGTGGTTCTAGAGCAGAGGTTCCCAAACTCTTTTTTCTCATAGACCACTTTCAAAATTTAGCTGGTTCCGGTGGACCTCCTGCAGCTACATTTCTACCATATTCCTAAAACTTGAAAAAAAAAATGTGAAGATTAGATCTAACTGTGGAAATTTGCGTTACGGCTGAGTTCCAACCACGAAAGGGGAGTTTTCTAAATGGAATAAGTGAGATTTGATTGGTTAATTAATGAATTGATTGTGCTGTGAGTGGATGTCAAAAAAGTAAAGTTGGACAATCAAAAAAGTGATTCCATCCAACTTTATTTTTTTGACATCTATACTCACAGCACAAGGAACCAATAATTCTCACTTATTTCATTTAGAAAACTCTCCACTTGGAGTGGTAAAAATAAAATGAAAAATAGTATATTTTTTTGTGTTGTATTTATTCAAATATGTAGCTTCTACTTTTGCAATCACAAAATAGTCATAATTTTAATGGGAGGAATGTACTTGATGGATAACCGCAAATTTCCCCGTTCCGTGATATTTAATCTGCTCCTTTTTTTTTGTTCAAAGGTTTGTAACGACACTAAAACTTTTTTCGACAAGATATGACGAGGGAAACGCTATCAAAAACTTTCTCGCTATTCCCCACAATCCAGGATATTTTTCGGGTATTTCTGCCTGCAGCCAAAATGTTTAATACCCTCTTTTAAATTTCACCTTCAGCTCCTCGTTAGTGCTAAGCTCGAGTAGCTCCTCTTGGAATTATACATTCTCCACTTCCGTTTCATCAAATGGATTTATGGTCCATGGTGGTATTTCCATCGTCAGAATATCTTCAAATCTAATTTTGAAGTCATCATGCAGGGCAATTAAATGTTGAACGTATGTCTGAATATCCTCATCAAGGCATTCTACCTGTGACAAGTTTGAAAACTGGGAAAATTCGCGTCGACTAATAT
This sequence comes from Xanthostigma xanthostigma, assembly GCA_963575645.1. Taxonomy (NCBI): domain Eukaryota; kingdom Metazoa; phylum Arthropoda; class Insecta; order Raphidioptera; family Raphidiidae; genus Xanthostigma; species Xanthostigma xanthostigma. The sequence continues at coordinate 544,618 of OY754473.1, forward strand.
TTTGCTTCATAAATTTAAATTTTCCAAGAAAAGCTGAAATTACACTCTTTGTTTTTATTAAATTGAGGCTGTCCCCTTGTAATTAATTGTAAGTTAATGTCATTAAATTTTTCGAACAAATCTGTCAAATACGCGATGTCTGCTTTCAAATTGATCAGATTTTCTTTTAAATCTGGATTTTTAGTTTCCAGAAACTCTAAAACTGATTTAAAAAGTGAGTAAAATCTTGTTAAACATGCACCTTTCGACAACCAGCGTACTTCAGTATGTAAGAGCAATCGCTGGAAGTCTTCATCATTTTCATCGCACAATTGTGCAAATAAACGCGTATTCAACGCATTGCTTCTTATTTTGTTAACTGCATTAATCACAAATTGAAGCGATTGGTGCAATCTATCACTCAAATTTTTCGCTACTAGGTGTTTTCTGTGGATGACACAGTGAATTGCAATTACCTGTGGTATAATTCTTTTTAGATGGCTTATAAACCCACGATATCGCCCGACCATGGCAGGAGCTCCATCTGTTGCCACTAAAGTAACGTTTGTGAATGGAATCGATTTTTACTTAAAAAAATCATTCAGAACATTAAATATTGATTCACCTTTAGTGTCCGTCTCCAAAGGTTGAATAGTAGCTCTTCATGAATTTATTCGTTCATAACAAATCGAACATATGCCAATAATAATGCTTCATCACTGGGTAAAGTTGTTTCGTCCAGTTGAATAGAAAAATGAGTTGTTTGCAAATAATTACACAAGAAACTTTCAATATCAGAGCTCATTTCATCAATACGTCTTTGTACAGTGTTGTTACTCAAAGGAATTCTTTTGAGTATGTCAAATGGAGATTTGCGCAGAACAGTTTTTAAAACCTCTTCAACAGCGGGTAAAATTAACTTGTTCAATGGTGTGCGGTTTTCCAGATTTCGCTATAAGTAATGAGATATTGTAAGACGCTCGCAAGCCAACATCGTTACTTTCAGATGTTAAAGCGAACATACTGTGCACGGTGGGTATCTTTTCATATTTTTCCTTCAATGCTTGAAAATATTTCAAATATTTACCTATTCTATCAGGATGACACCTTCTTAGATGATCTTCGAGCTTCGGTGGTTTCATAGGTGACTCCTAGAAACAAAACCCGCCAATTGCACATAGTATATATTTGCGTAATACTACAATGTTTATTACACATACTTTCTGCCATCTATGTTAAAGAAAAATTTGTTAGCCAATCATAGACAATAATAAATGTAGTTTTTGCTTCTTACTTCAGAAAAAAATGTTCAGATGGCAATATGATTTAATTTTTAAAATTGTAGTGGCGGGTTTTAAAACAAAATTTGTAATATAGCGTGTTTTGTTACACAAGAGTATAGCATATAGCTGAATTTGAAACACAGTTTTATTTTTACTTACACCATTGACGTGCAATCATTTTTTTAAATATTTTTGAATTTTGATACAATATTTGACAAAACATAATAATATACTAGTTTCTACGTAAAATAATTGCTACTTTTAGAATAAAACAAACAAAAATTAAAAAAGTATATTTATTTTGTTATAAATTTGTTTAACAAAAATATGACAAATTCAGTTAGTACTTCTTTGAAAATAGATAAAAAAAAAGAATTCTGAGAAAAAATTATCACATTATCAATATTATCACATAACTGGATATTAAATTGGGGGTTTGGAGACTAGGATCTCATAGTTTCATCATGCTCGTCCGTTGGTATTTCACAGCCTTGTATTTCTATTAATGCCCGGTTTACATTATTCCAGTCCAGCGATCCAGTCCAGTGCTGGACTGGATCGCTGGACTGGATTCGTTGTCTACATTATTCCAGTCATTTAGAAGCCGTTTTCATTGTGAACACTACAGTGACAATGATTTCAAAAAGAGATCAGTTTCGAAAATGTTTCAAACGTGCTCAATCACTCTTGCTACAAGAAGTTATTAATGAGGTTGACAATGAACTAAGAAAAAAAGAACGGATGTGGGTGAGAAATTGGATCAGCGAAAGAGATCAAAAAGGAAGGTCGTAATGCTTTTGCAACAACTGAAGGTAGAAGATCCCAATGAATACAGACTGGCACTGGATTGGCCGTCTACATTATTCCAGTTGCACTGGATTGATCGCACTGGATTCAAAAGTAGACCGCGAATCCAGTTACTGGACTGGAATGCTTACTGGATCCAGTGCATTCCAGTGAGGGTTTACATTATTCCAGTTGCAATCCAGCACTGGACTGGATCGCTGGACTGGAATAATGTAAACCGGGCATAATGTTCATGCTCATTTATGTTTTCATCTGCGGCTGTTAAGTTTTTAAAGAAAGAAAGTGCGTCAAGATTCCTCCATTCATCACCGTAGTGCTTTTTTAGTAAATTATTTATATCTTGTATTTTTTTAAGGTTTAATGAATTTTTCACTGCTAATATTTCTGGCTCTATAAATGCTATTGAAGTAGCAGGTTTAGAAACTTTTTTGCAACTCCAAACTGACTAAAATATAATTCTTCTCCTCGAACTAATATCACAGTTCGCACATTTTTTTGCAAAAAGTCGCTTGGCTTTGCTGAATTTGAAATGCCAACTGTTGGTAGATTTCAAAACTTTCTTTGCTTCAGTTTTCCAATCGAACACCGGAACATTTTCATGACCTAAATGGTACAATTAAGACTATTGTTTAATTATATCTTCGTACCCTGATCTGTTTATAATTATATCCTTTTTGCGAATTTGCTTCTCGATATGACCGAAAACTCTGTCAGGTGGTATAATAAATGAGTGTCCAACTATTGGAAATAGTAATTCGAGTTGTTTTACATTTGGCGGTGCATAACTATGCAGCCATTTAGCACACATTGCTATCATTGTAGTGTTTTTATTTTGACCGCCACACCCATCCGCGACCAAACGTACTGTTTTTATTCCATTCATCAAAGTATTATACTCCTGCCCTAGCACTGGTATTCCAAGTTGGGCAGGAAATCCTCTAATTATGTATCTATTAAATATGTATTTTATTTTATATTTATTTGAGGAAATAAATTTTGAATTATTTAAACGATGAAACACAGCGCTAGCAATTTGATTGCTTCCTTTTGCCATTTCACATTCTAGCCACGTGTAAGAAAATACATTGTTTTCAGTTATTTTTGCACTGGAGTTACCCATAACAATAGTGAAATTATACAAATTTAATTGGCGCGAAAAATAGGCCATCTGATCAGGAAGCTTCGGTAATGCCATATTTTGTTGACAATCAAAACTAAGAATTAGCAGTTTTTGAATTGATAATTCAGTTGATAGATACAACCGACCAGACTTGTTTCTGTAGTAATGAGACTGGACGGCTGTTAACGACTCTATAAAGTTTTTTACTCTGTTTACATTGTCAATATTTTTAGAAGATCGATGGTCTCCACCCCTAGTCTCGTGAGGAGCCAGACCTGTTTTTTTAAACCGTTTGATAAATCCTTGCACGTGGTCTTTATTGATTCTCAAAGATTTTAAAAATTTTTGTCTGCAGACTTGATATTTTTTTTCATTTTTATAGTCATATACGTAATATTTTATAGTAATAGTTCTTTTTGACTTATTTTTTCTATTTGTGTTGGGTAAATTACTATCGCAATATTTTAATATGAAAGCATCTTGGGCTGCTTTTGTTGTGTTTTCGTTAATTTTTTTATGAAAATGATAAATTGTTCTTGCGTTTAGTTTGTAACGATATTAATTTAATAATATTAATATCACTGTAAAATCTAGTTTGCTTTATATTCGTGTACAGTAATAGGTACACGAAATTGTGTTCAGACGCGTTTATGATTAAGCAGAGACCGGTATTAAGTACGTATTAGCGCCGCGTCTAATTGAACTTATATTTTTGTAATTAATATTATGTTGTCCGCCAATAGATGGCTACTCATTAATTTCCTTTTTAATTAATATTTTTTATTAAAAATGATTAGCGGTCGTACCAACTGCGGTTCGACATTTATTGGTGTCAAGCAGCAGTGCGCATAAAAATTTGTCTTTCAGTGACCACCCTGTTGGCTCAGTGGCTTGCTAGTTTACGATCGTGTTCCGTCTATTCTAGTATGGCCTATCTAGTCTAACGGGGAAAGCTTTGAATAGCCCTTTAAGTGCTGGTTTACGATCGTGTTCCGTCTATTCCAGCATTTTGTGGATTCATTCTCAGCTCGCTTGCCGAAGATCTGGAAACTATTGAAGTACGATCGTGTTGTCGTCTGCTCCGATAAGTTTCCCGGTGTCTTCTAATAGCACACTGCTTGACCATCGCGAGGGTTCTGGATCATGATCGGGATTTCGTCTGTTCCAGACCTTAGCGTAAATCGACCCACGACCGCAACGACCGTATTAAATTCAATGACCGTGCCGAGGATATAAATAATGACCTAATAAAAAAACACAACGTAGGAATGACCTAGAGATTCGAGTTAAATATAATTAGAGTCCCGCCCGAGTTTAGGATTCTTCAGACCGCTAGACTCATTAACTTTATTATTATGTAAAATTGAATGTGACCGTACAAATAATATCGTTATTTGCACTGATGGGAGTATTTAATTAAAAGTACTCTGTTGACCGATGAAAGTAAATTAGCCATTTGAACCTATTGTTTATTTCCATTATATATTTTGTGTATTGTTATAATTTGTCATTTGAGTTTTATATATTAAATTATACGTGTTAAAACTTTAACGCTCGAACCTGTTTATTTAAAAACCCAACCAACCCCCACAAGAAAAATAATAACGTAACAACTGGTGCCGTGACCAGGATTCTTATAAAACAAAGATCCGATTGACCTATTGTTGTAACAATACCGACCGTACACGGGTTCAAAATGGACGTTGACAGACTTTCACGAGACGAACTACTATGGGAGGTAACCGCTAGAGGTATTAAAACAGACCCTGATATTACAGTGGGGGACTTACGTAAAAAGTTGCGCCATTTATTACGATTAGGCCAAACAGGCGCTAATCTAAGCCGAACGCTGACGAACGACGAATGTGATAATGAATTTGGTACGTGTGAAACCAAAATTCAAGAAATTCAAGAAATGTTCAGGACCGAAGCAAATGTAGGAACCTTAAAGAAAATTGCCACAAAAATCTGGCATATTAGCAACCGGCTAAATCTCATCACCGCAGATGAACATCAAAATAGACGGCTGCAATTATTAGAACAAATTTTACGACTTCAAGAAGAATTAGATCTACTTGTTATCCGACCTGACCTTCCTAGACAATCCACCCTTCAAGAAGAAGAGCAGATTGATGAACCCACACAGGCAACGTCAACACCGCCTGAGCCAATCCGACCCGACCCAAATGTTGAACAAAATATTGACATTGCTGACCGACCTAATGATTTTTCAGCACGCTTGCGTGCATTGAACTTAGACCTAACGCCCGCTGTCCGTTCCTATAAAGCTATTCCTGTGTACAAATGGGGAATAAAGTTTACCGGGGACGATCGAAATAGTTTAGAAACGTTTTTGGAGGATGTAGAAGACCGACGCCGTGACAACAGTATAACAACAACCGACTTGTTGCACTCAGCTTCCGGACTGTTTGGAGGCTCAGCCTTGCAAGTCTACCGCTATGCTCGAGATAAATTACGTACATGGGATGAGCTAGTGCAAACGTTACGCAAATCTTTTAGAGATCCAGACTATGACCATTTATTAAAAATAGAAATTAATAAACGAAAACAGGGACCTACTGAACCATTTTCTGTTTATGTCGCAAAAATGTTTAGTCTATACAAACGTATGGAGCGTCCGCCTGCATATAGTGAACAAATGCAGACAATTGAACTTAATTGTCTTCCCGATTATCAGGAACAAATAAGCGTGAACGAACCCCGAACCATTGGCGAACTTGAAAACTTAGTTTCTCGACTTGAACGAGGACGACTGAGAGCACGCCGTCAATCGTGCCCCCCGAACCAACTGTTGGAGCCCGATTTATCAAAAGTATCCAACATGACCGGAACACAAAATGATAATATACGGGTGATCCAAAAGTCACGAACTAGTCCTGTTTATGAAGTAAACACTGCGAACAATAAACCGGCATTCCGCTACAAGTGTTGGAACTGTCGCAAACAAGGACATGCATACAGAAACTGCCCTAACCCGCCGAATCACCAATTCTGCAACACGTGTGGAATGAACGGAACTATGACGACAAATTGTCCTCGCTGTCGACAGACACAGGGAAACGACCGACAGGCACGTTAACAGGTCGTAAACGTCGCCTGTATTCCTCTAGACCGACCTTAAAACAATCTGCACCGACCGCTGAACAGACCGTGATTTCAAAAATGCCAGGAGATGCCCGACCGTATTTATTTGTGACCATTGGAGGAAGAGAGTTACCCGGATTATTAGATTCAGGAGCTAGCCGAACGATGACCGGACCGAGAGGAAGATTGCTACTCGCTGAACGGGGATACCGCCCTCGACCTTCAGTAAACAAAAAAATTCAGACCGCTGATGGAACCACGTATTCTGTTGAAGAAGAAATGAGTGTGTTAATGACCGTATCTGACCGAACACGCCGTATTACTGTCCTATTAGTGCCCGAATTACCGCAAGATCTAATTCTCGGCATTGATTTTTGGACCACTATGCAGATAGTGCCCGATATGAGTAGAGGAACTTGGACATTTTCTCCGAACACTGACCATGTAACGACCATAACGACCATCACGCCCAAAGAAAAGTTGAGGAACAAAAGGTACAGAAAAAGAAAAGACAACGCTAGAAATGATGCATTGTGTGAACCTCTGAACGATACTGTACCGATTGATGTTATCACTTTTCCGGAACAATTACATGACCGCTGGTATAATAAAATGACCGAAAATATTGAAGCCAACCCTGATGATTATCCACGATGGAAAATTCAAGATAACAAGATTTACAAAAAAATCACCGACCGACACCACTTTCCAAATCCTGCGTATGAATGGAAATTAGTGGTGCCCAATAAATTACGACCCGAAATACTCAAACAGTTTCACGATGAACCGACCGCCGGACACTTAGGTGTCGCCAAAACATACGACCGAATAAAACGAAGTTATTATTGGCCGAAAATGATCGTTGACGTAGCACGATACGTGCATGACTGCAGTGTATGTCAACAAACAAAACCTGATAATAAAGCGCCCCAAGGATTAATGGGACAAGACCGGACCGCAGATGTGCCCTGGAGAACGATCAGTGCTGACCTGATGGGCCCTTTTCCTCGATCGAAAAGGGGTCGTAGATACCTACTGGTTGTTCAGGACACGCATACAAAATTTGTCTTGTTATTCCCGCTTCGGGCCGCCACGTCAAAATTAGTCGCTCAACACTTGAACGACTCAGTTTTTATGATATATGGTGTTCCCGAGTTTCTAATCTCTGATAATGGAGCCGAATTTACCGGGAAAAATGTACGCGAATTATTAGCAAAATTTGGGGTAAAGGCGTTATTAAATGCCCGTCGACATTCGCAAGCGAATCCTACCGAGCGCACGAACTTGACTATAAACAATATGCTACGCGCATATGTGGCCGACAAACACCACGAGTGGGACGCTAACATAGCCGAGCTTGGCTTTGCGTTGCGAACTGCGCGAAGCGATGTCACCAACTACACCCCTGCTTATCTGAATTATGGGCGCGAACTAAAAATTCACGCCAGTGAATATCAAAACGTCGCTCCCGATACAACAAACGACCACGTCTCGGAACTGATACATCTTTTCACTGAAGTAAAAGATCGCTTGCAAAAGGCTCATCAAGACAGCGCCGTCCGATATAATTTGCGCCGCCGGACAAATGAGTACAATATAGGAGACCGAGTTCTGAAAAGGAAATACGCACTATCCAATGCTACGCAGGGATATGCCGCCAAATTAGCTCCCCGGTACGAGGGCCCGTTTTCCATCAAGAGGAAAATTTCGCCGATAATTTATGAGCTAGCAAAAATGGACGGTAAAAGCATTGGAATATGGCATATTAGTGATTTAAAAACGTTTAACTAATCAAACGAATAACTAAAATGAATTACGCAATTGCGTAATCTAAGATCAAAATTATTTATGTAACATCGACTATAAAAAGACCGGCGATAACAGCAGTCTCATTCAGTTGAAAATGGACTTCCTAGATATCGACGACGTACCGACCTTCGAAGATGAACAGCGCACACCCAATACGCCGCCGACACTATCGCCGCGCCCTTCTATCAACTCCTTCAACAAACCACCGCAGGAACGCTTCCCCGAAACGCCGCCAACGCGAGGAATAGAGGATCGTTCACCCCTGGAGCTGCTACCGTGGAGGTTGATCCAATTGACCCTCTCACCCCCTAAGAGGCGTCGACGTGTGATCCCGCCGCCGGTTCCAGAGGCTTTACTGAGGCCTCCGGCGACTATAAAGCCGCCAGCCGCCGAATCGACACCACCACCACCAATAAAACCTCCAGCACCTTTAAAACCAGCTATAACGCCAGTGTCAACGCCACCGACGTCGCGACCGTATGTGCCGCCGCTGCCCACCTGGACTCCAGCCTTGAAGAGACGATGTAGGAGAAAGACCGTACTGCCCGATGGACGCGTGATTCGTTTCACGAAGGCCGCCAACGGACAAATCCGTATGGGACGCGTTGTCCCCAGTGTGTGTAAAGTAGTGGACTAAGGTTTTGTGCTGAGTAAGCTAAAGTGTTTGGTATGTGAACTTTTGTTTTTTTTGATAAATAGTGATTATTTCCTAATGCAATATTAACATTTAGAACATTGACCGCATTTTGAAATATCACGATACCTTTTTTTTGTTGTAGATTATTGAAATCTTGAATTTCAACTATGTTTGATATATTTTAATACAATATTCATATTAATGATTTTTGACCGTATTAAATAAATCACGACATAGTATTAATTTTTTTTTTAACTTTGCCCGTGTTGGATATATTCTAATACAATATTCATATTAATGATTTTTGACCGTATTAAATATATCATAACACAATATTCATGTTAATAATTTTTGACCGTATTAAATATATCATTACACAATATTCAGTTTAATGTTTTTTTTTGACCGTGTTTATGATATTAGAATACAATATTGACCTTTTTGAAATTTGACTGTATTGATGAATACAGAAGTTTTGAACTTTCATTATTTTGCCCGTATTTGAAAATTATTAATGCAGACCTTTTGTAACTATTAATAATTTGGACCATATTTAGAGATAAGATAAATGTTTGAACGTTGATAGTAGTATTAAGGACATTGAACTGTGATTATTTACGTTTATTTGAAACGTTGAAGTGAAATATTTTGTTTTGTATTTTTGATATTTAGTCATATGAACGATAGTGAATAATATTGAAAATTGATCAAATGATTGCCCTAAGTACAATTTTTGTTTTACATTTAAGTTTATGACCATTGGTGCACATAACTATGACCTTATAATCGCGTATTTTTACACGGGCCGGAGGAGTGTAACGATATTAATTTAATAATATTAATATCACTGTAAAATCTAGTTTGCTTTATATTCGTGTACAGTAATAGGTACACGAAATTGTGTTCAGACGCGTTTATGATTAAGCAGAGACCGGTATTAAGTACGTATTAGCGCCGCGTCTAATTGAACTTATATTTTTGTAATTAATATTATGTTGTCCGCCAATAGATGGCTACTCATTAATTTCCTTTTTAATTAATATTTTTTATTAAAAATGATTAGCGGTCGTACCAACTGCGGTTCGACATTTATTGGTGTCAAGCAGCAGTGCGCATAAAAATTTGTCTTTCAGTGACCACCCTGTTGGCTCAGTGGCTTGCTAGTTTACGATCGTGTTCCGTCTATTCTAGTATGGCCTATCTAGTCTAACGGGGAAAGCTTTGAATAGCCCTTTAAGTGCTGGTTTACGATCGTGTTCCGTCTATTCCAGCATTTTGTGGATTCATTCTCAGCTCGCTTGCCGAAGATCTGGAAACTATTGAAGTACGATCGTGTTGTCGTCTGCTCCGATAAGTTTCCCGGTGTCTTCTAATAGCACACTGCTTGACCATCGCGAGGGTTCTGGATCATGATCGGGATTTCGTCTGTTCCAGACCTTAGCGTAAATCGACCCACGACCGCAACGACCGTATTAAATTCAATGACCGTGCCGAGGATATAAATAATGACCTAATAAAAAAACACAACGTAGGAATGACCTAGAGATTCGAGTTAAATATAATTAGAGTCCCGCCCGAGTTTAGGATTCTTCAGACCGCTAGACTCATTAACTTTATTATTATGTAAAATTGAATGTGACCGTACAAATAATATCGTTATTTGCACTGATGGGAGTATTTAATTAAAAGTACTCTGTTGACCGATGAAAGTAAATTAGCCATTTGAACCTATTGTTTATTTCCATTATATATTTTGTGTATTGTTATAATTTGTCATTTGAGTTTTATATATTAAATTATACGTGTTAAAACTTTAACGCTCGAACCTGTTTATTTAAAAACCCAACCAACCCCCACAAGAAAAATAATAACGTAACAAGTTCAGTGCATTTAAAATTTTTTGTTTTATGAATACACGTTTGTTGAATTGGCAGTCCTTTAGGTTTATATCTACAAAAAATTTAAAAAAACAGTAGTGATAATCCTTTATCATATTGTAACAAAACTGCTGTTGTCTGGCGGACAGTATTTATTAAGATATTAACTGTTTAACAAACAGTAAAAACACACAAACAAAAACGTATAGGTAACTTAAACAGAAATAAAACTAATAGTTCTAATTTATACAACGTAAGACTAAGTAACAAAGAATGAAGAATTATGTACAAAGAAATATTCAATTCACACTAAAACACAACACAGAGTTTATCAGCGCAATTGTCTATTCAAACACACTATAAGTTATTTATTTATTTACCGCACTCACTAGAGTTATATTTATTTTCTCAATACTGTAACAGAATTTATATTGTAATGCCAGAACACGCACAATTTATGTAAAACAGTTAGCTGTACGTCCACTCGCTGTTAACACGCTGTAACTGACTGAACTCAACTGACCTGACGCCCTTCCTCTGGCCGCCTTTTATAGATTTGGGCTATGTTCCAGAACGTTCGAGAAGCCATTTCCTTGCCTCACCACGCGTCCGAGTCTCCTATATCCCACTGCTGACTACCTGCATTCATTGTTGCATGCGTGGGCGCCTCTAACGGTCGAAAGTCCGTTACCTGCCTTTATTGTTTGTTCGTTGACCTTCGAGCATTTTATGGAGTTTTCTAGAAATTACATAGGCGTAGAATTATGGGGTAACAATGCGTAACAATATATAATTTTAATATTTACTACGCCACTGCTCTTACATGTTCAAAGAATGAAAACTTACCTATTACTTTTGGCAATTTCACATTTCCATGTTGATTTTAATGGAATTCGTTTCCTAGCATGTTCAGGTGCACATTGCACTACTTTTTCGTTTAGTTCTTCCATCAATATTTAAAGGTTTTTAAAAAATCACTAGCAACAAATTTGACACAACAGCGGCCATAACACATTTGTGAAAACATTCGTTCATTTGATTGGTTCTCATGCACATAGCGGATTTTGATACAAAGGTATTGTTGTGAATGGAGTATTTTGAATCCAAACCTGATTTTCAACTCGTGATTTTATATGAAAAAGAACTCATTTTGTAATAAAATTAAATATTACCAGGTGCACAAAACGACAAGGATTCCAAAGATGCACATAACGTCATATCTTAAAAATTGTCAGATGGCGGGTTTTGTTTCTAGAATTTGGTTTTCTTTCGTCAAAGGCAGACAAGCGATTTACCCATATGCCTTTTATGCAACAAAGTTATGAGCAATGACTAATTATTAGAGTCATTGCTCATAACTTTGTTGCATAAAAGGCATATGGGTAAATCGCTTGTCTGCCTTTGACGAAAGAAAGCCAAATTTTAAATAATCAACATTATACATCCGACATTTCTTCTTAGATTCAGCCATGTTTCGTATCAGTTACCTACCTGTAAAATGTAAATAAAAAAATTTGAAAAGAAGTTTGACCCTGCAGGCCATCCTTGTAACTTCCCGCTATTTTCGAGTTCAAAACGCTCAAAAATATATAAAATATAGCAAGAAGTATATTTTTTTGCTCTTCGAACTCAAAAAAAAAAACACTTTGTTACGAAATTTTCGCTCACGGTATCTCATGAACAAATGAACCGCATTTGATGCGATTTGCGGCAGTCGACGCAATTTTTTAACCTAAAAAAGTAATTTATTACAGAAAAATCGATCTCATAGGAATTTTACGAGCAATTTAAAAAAAACATTTTTGCAAATTTTTCGTTCACGATATCTCGTGAACAAATGAGCCGATTTTGATGCGGTTTGCGGCGATCGACGCAGTTTTTTTAACCTAAGAAAGTAAATTATTACAAAAAAATCGATTTGATAAGAATTTTACGACTAATTATAAAAAATTACTTTTTTCCTAATTTTTGTACATAATACTTTTAACATTTAATTTGCTATCCAGATATTGATATTCCTTCCCAGAGTAATGCGTTTCTTTTATCGGAAAAGTTTCAATATGCTGTCTAATCTTTATATTATCAATTTCACTTATGGCATGCGTTTTCGGATTATGGCCTCTTTTATCTTTAGGTGTAGTATTTTGTGCAAGTAGCTGCTTAATTCTTGCAAGTCTTTTTCTGCCAATAGCGTGCAAGCTTAAAAAAGCATTCTGGCATACCTAGTCTTCCTTCATCGGTCGTCACATAAAGAAAAAAAGAGTGTCGTTTTTTTATCATTACCAGTCCTTGTCCGTCTTCTTTTGACTTTCAACGCATCAATGAGTCCTTGTAAATAAATATCTTGCTCGTCTTTTGTCTGCAGATTATATAAATTATCAAAAATGTGCTTTTTTTGCTCTTCTGATAACTTGTTGAAACATTTTGATGGGCACCAATTCACGAAAAAATTTTTAATTTGCATAAAAAACATCTTTGGTATCCATGGTTGTATAAAATATGTGACGTAAATCAGTCTTTGAGTACACATACCTGCATGGGGGTCCTATTTCTTTTGGAGCAATTTTAGCACCTCTGTAATTCACATAACCTATGCCCGAAATTCTTGATTGTTTTATTACATTTCTCTGGTACTCACATTCATGTGTAACTCCTCGCTTTCGTTTTTTATGAACATCACGAATATCTTCACCACCTTCAGTTTCAATCATTTCTTTGTCCATGATTTTACAAAAAAAATTGACAATGCTTGCATGTCAGAAAATAAACAATATTAACACTGAATATTCCAAACCGAATCAATTGACAGCTGACAAACAGTTGATTGTTGAAAGGAGCACCTTTCAACAATAAATGACAACAAATGACTGCTATATTACCCATATAGAATATCGTAATTTAGCCCCATTCAACATCAAATGATGCGTACACCTTAAAAAAAGCAGATAGCGGTAAAATCGCATTTTGCTCAAAAATGTCGTTTAGCACCTTTCAACAATAATCGATTCAAATGTATTATCCCTATATTCATATTCATATTATAACTAAGCTACTTTCCTCTTCCAGTCAATATTTATGAACGATTTATCCAATTAAGACACTCAATTTTCATGTTATGAGATTACAACATTTGAAAATCTCGCCATTTCTACGTGCCTGTCCGCAATCCAGGTACCTATAAAGATCAGTGGATCGTAGTGACTATACAGACTAGAGTGAAGCTGGGTACATTGTAGGTGTGTGAAACCTATCGCTATTTTGGTATCGGGACCCGTGAACTGCAGGATTGCCCATTTTTCTGTTTACGATTTATAGTAGACAGTTCTTTTGAATGACAATTACTTACTATAATCACGTCCTTTGTGACTTGCCAAAGAATTGCAACACTGCCATAATTATTGCATTTAAATTGAGACTCACCTCTTTGAAGTTTTCCTTCATATTTATAGATATCTCTTCGATTTTTCATGCATGTGACCAGGGCCGTAACGTGGATTTTGTGGGCCCTGGGCAAGACCTTTAAATTGGGCCCCCCTCAATAAAAAAAATTGAGAAAAAACTTACCATGGTTATAGTTCCTGTTCTTTCACATTTTTAAAGTTTAGTAGGTATATCACTTAATAAATAAACACAAAATAAGGAATCTTTAAATTGGTCCTGTCCATATTTTTTGTAAATTTTTTTTAATTTTATATTTATGAAGAAAAACGAATTAAAAATTTATTTAAATTCTTCTTGCTTTTTTTCTCCGCAAACTCATCAATTATATTATTAAAATCTATTTCTTGCACTATGTTCGATTCAATTGATATAATAGACAGGTTCGACAAACGCTGTTGTGAGAGTGACGATCTTAAATAGTTTTTAATTAACTTCAGTTTACTAAAACTTCTCTCGTAAGAAGCGGTGGTGACTGGTAGGGTTAGAAATATTCTTAAAGCAACAACAATGTTTTCGTACGATTCGACTAATTCGAAATCATGTATAGTCTGTAATAAATTTAGAGGAGTGGCTTCTTTCAAATTTTCCACCACTTGAAATTTAAAACTTTCAATCTCACAGCTTAATTCGTGACTATTCAAAACTTTATCATATTTTCTGGATAAATCTGCCGCCGCCTTTTGTAATTCAACAACGCTCATTGATTCTAATGACGAGCCAAAAAGAAAAGAAAAATCTTCAAATATAGTTTTCATTTGTCTATAACGCCAGTCTGTTTCACTAAGTAAAATGTCAAAAATATTGTACATTTGCATTGCAAACAAATTTTCCATTGGTTGCCACATGATGTGGCAACCAATGGAAAATTTATATTATTTATTAAATTGGTTCCACCACGAAATCTCCCCGACAAAATCTCCCCGACAAAATCTCCCCACGACAAAATCTCCCCACGACAAAATCCCCCCCCGTCAAAATCTCCCCACGACTTAATCTCCCCACAACTTCTCTGTGACGGTTCTATGACTCTATATCCTCGGACAAAATATCCTGGACAAAATATCCCGGACAAAATATCCTCAGACAAAATATCCTCAAGACAAAAAATCCTTCGGACAAAATATCCCCGGACATTTTGCCCCCGTGACAAAACATCCCCGACAATTGATACCAAATAAACATTAATTTACAAATAAAATCAAATATTATGAAGCTTCCCATTTTCTGTTTTAAGTAACTTAAATGGATGTTTATAAATTGCTGTTCTGCTAATTTACAGTCACTCGTTTAAATACTACCCACCCCGTCATCGTTGACCCCGGAATTGTTTTTTTAAAAACTCCACATTTGCCCCTTCCCGTTTCACTTCGAGACAATTCGCATACCCGTTTATCGTTCTCCCCGGAATTGTTTTTTTAAAAACTCCACATTTGCCCCTTCCCGTTTCACTGCGAGACAATTCGCATACCCGTTTATCGTTCTCCCCGGAATTGTTTTTTAAAAAACTCCACATTTGCCCCTTCCCGTTTCACTGCGAGACAATTCGCATACCCGTTTATCGTTCTCCCCGGAATTGTTTTTTAAAAACTCCACATTTGCCCCTTCCCGTTTCACTGCGAGACAATTCGCATACCCGTTTATCGTTCTCCTCGGAATTGTTTTTTTAAAAACTCCACATTTGCCCCTTCCCGTTTCACTGCGAGACAATTCGCATACCCGTTTATCGTTCTCCCCGGAATTGTTTTTTAAAAAACTCCACATTTGCCCCTTCCCGTTTCACTGCGAGACAATTCGCATACCCGTTTATCGTTCTCCTCGGAATTGTTTTTTTAAAAACTCCACATTTGCCCCTTCCCGTTTCACTGCGAGACAATTCGCATACCCGTTTATCGTTCTCCCCGGAATTGTTTTTTAAAAAACTCCACATTTGCCCCTTCCCGTTTCACTGCGAGACAATTCGCATACCCGTTTATCGTTCTCCCCGGAATTGTTTTTTAAAAAACTCCACATTTGCCCCTTCCCATTTCACTGCGAGACAATTCGCATACCCGTTTATCGTTCTCCTCGGAATTGTTTTTTTAAAAACTCCACATTTGCCCCTTCCCGTTTCACTGCGAGACAATTCGCATACCCGTTTATCGTTCTCCCCGGAATTGTTTTTTAAAAAACTCCACATTTGCCCCTTCCCGTTTCACTGCGAGACAATTCGCATACCCGTTTATCGTTCTCCTCGGAATTGTTTTTTTAAAAACTTCAAATTTGCCCCTTCACGTTTCACTGCGAGACAATTCACATACCCGTTTATCGTTCTCCCCGGAATTGTTTTTTTAAAAACTCCACATTTGCCCCTTCCCGTTTCACTGCGAGACAATTCGCATACCCGTTTATCGTTCTCCCCGGAATTGTTTTTTAAAAATAAATATATAAACATTCATATTTTGTATTTTTAAATCAAAAATTTGTAGAACATAGTACTCACATTGATTCCTGAACCTAGTTAAATCTATTTTAGTCGAGTCATTATCAAAATTTACACGAGAATTATATCATAAGCAGCTCTCTCAGGATTCTATATACTATGTACTATATTTATACAAAAATATAACGTCACAACTTTCAGGGATATTATTAATATAATTATTCTATTTATTTTTATTATAAATGTTGGTATATAAAAATTTGAATATAAAGTTAATTTCGAAGAATTCTATAATTGTATAACAATCAATCTAATAAATTTAATAGAGTCATTGTAATCAGCTTATCAATTTATAATTATTAATGAACTTATGCTACGTAAAAACTCCATTTTTTCATTAGAATTATAATTCAACACCACTGTTTTCAATCGTATGTTGAAATCACGATAGGTTGCGCGAGTTTTATGATTCACATCCAATCCAGTTTTCATTTGCGTCATTGTTAAATCAGTAATAGTCTGCTCCGATTTCAAAGCCATAATAAATTTGTCAAACTTCGCATGACACATCTGAATGCGACCATTAAATCCATTGTGCCAGCCTTCACAAACGTTATTCGTACGAGCATAATCTTCCACCACAGCAATATGACAATTCCACATTTTCAATGCGAATAATGGTTCTTTACGCTTACCAATCCGACTCTTTTTACCGATCCATGTATTCTCGAAGTACTCAACCAAATTATTCAATACCTCACGATGTAGATCGTAGTAATCTGAAGCAACAAGTTCTTCGTAAGCATCAATAACATCGTTGACAGGTACAAATGCCAATGAAAACAACATTCGAACATTACGAGCAAATGTTATGTCAGTATTATAATTTGATTGTAAACCGTAATGTTGAATTTTTCTCCAAACACATTGGGTCATATGAAAATAACAACCAACAATCTCGATATTTGGAAAACACTCGGTAAATGCATTAATATAAGATTTTTCAAAATCGACCATCATTCGCGTAGCTCTAACATTTTGGAGTTCATTTTTCAAAACGTTTAAGAATTGTTTATATATTGATTCAGTTCTCCGAGGCGTTAATACATACACCAATGGCAATGTTCTTCCATTTTTCATTCCATGAATAGTGTACAGTTGATTAAATAAAGAAGGAACCGTCTTGAAAGTTCCATCAGAGAACCACTGTTCACACGATGAGAGAAACTGCAGATTTTTTTTAGTTCCAAACATTAAATATCTTGAATCACCTCCACCACTATCATGAATTAAAAATTCCTCGTTATTGTATGTCATACGTAATACATTAGATAATACGATGTCTGCACGTGTCGTTGGATTAGCAATATTAGGGTTATGTTGTTGTCTACAGCGTTGAACGGTACGTGAAATAGTGTCCACTGATGGCATACGAGCTCTACTACTGGCGAATTAACTTTCTTCAATTGATTGGAAATCAATTTAACTGGCTTGTCATCAGATTTCTTGGCCCTTTGTTTTATTTTTTTCATAACATTACACATTTTAATTTTGACAGCGTCACCAGCATGTGTGTGGACAGGAATTTCTCCAATTACATTTCCTAAAAATTCAAATTATTGATGTATTATATTATAATAAATAAGAATAATATTTAACCCAGTAATAATACTAATAATAATAATTAGAAATAATATCAATAATGATAATTATAATATATAATAAATACTTAGTAAACGAAAATTAACATACCATTAGATTGATCAGAATCAGTGTGTATTACATTAAGACACTTTATTTTGGATTTATACTCACAACAACGCCATGTTATTGAGTTTTTATTTTCTTTATGTTTCGTGTATATGTAACCATCATACACTAATTTTTTTTTTCCTTTATTTGATATTACAAATTGCAATGGCATTTTTTTTATGTATAAATTGCACGAGACCAATCACGGTATTCGCTATGTGCAGCTGCTTGGAACGAAGGCGTTGAACGACAATGCGCACGTAGCGGCGAAAGATAGCAAACCTTCTGCTCGTGTACCATTGACATAAACCTAAGGTGAAAAATGACAGTTCGTAAATGCTGCATTATTAAATTGTAATAACTAATAATACAATAAAATATAGTTTAAAAAAAACTAAAAAACACGCTTTATATCGGACTAAAAAGTAAAAAATAATTGTTTTAAAATAAGCTTAAAAAGCGTTGGGCGCTCGATGTACGACAATGTGGAACAAAGCGCCCCACGCTTTTTAAGCTTATTTTAAAACAATTATTTTTTACTTTTTAGTCCGATATAAAGCGTGTTTTTTAGTTTTTTTTAAACTATATTTTATTTTTCACTTTTTAGTTTGAGGATCTATAAAAGAATTTATTAATCCTGGGGGTCCTAATAAGGATAATGGGAAACTGTTATCAAATTATTGCATTGTCATCGGTCCTTGATACGTATGCAAAGTTTCAAATTAATCAGACTTCGGGAAATTGGTGAAAATTATGCTCAAAGATTCCGTTACGGACATACATACATAGTTACTTACAACCCAAGCTAATATAAAGCGTTTAAAAAGTGCTCTTGTTCCACTTTAGAAAATCTAGCTGAAACAACATCAATTACACAGCGATAGCTTTACCCTTTGGCACAGTTTGAGGGTGAAAATTTAAAGAATGATTTATTTTTTCAAAACCCGTTTTTAATATAGCATCCATACTTTTCACTTTTATCATTAACTTTAATTTTAATTCACGTTTTACTTGTTGTCCCATTTGACATAATGTATTTTAGTAGCAGTGGGTTCGCCGATAAATAACACTAGATGTCTCCGCTTTGATGTTGCACATAGCGAATAATGCCTCGCCAGTCCCTTCTTGTACATGTAAACACTTAATGAGCATAAAATAATTTACAACAGCTATATCTATGTCACTACAGATGGCATCAAATGACAATTTCGTTTAAATTTCTACATTATCAACTACCAACATGTTTTGATAGAAAATTAATGTTATAATCAATAAAATTTTATCGTGGGGAGATTAAGTCGTGGGGAGATTTTGACGGGGGGAGATTTTGACGGGGGGGGATTTTGTCGTGGGGAGATTTTGTCGCGGGGAGATTTTAGAGGGGAGATTTTGTCGGGGAGATTTTTTCCGGGGAGATTATGTCGTGCATTGATACAAACGTTTTAATAAAGGAGAAGATTGATGCAAAAATATATAATTTGGTTAGTTGATAAACTACTCGTTCGTCTAAAGTGCCATAATTTTTTTTCAATTCTCTTCATACGTATATAGTTACACTTCAAAAGATGCACAGTACACAAAATACCTTATTTTGACTTAAAAATGACTAAAAGGGTACTGAATAAGTATGAGGTTCTGACATCTCGTGGATATATACTGAATTGCTTATTACTGTGTTCCAGCAATTTCAATGCAATTCGGAACGTATTTATACCAACAGAGAAGAGAAATATTCAATGGGACCTATGTGTCCCGTCACAAGCGAAAGGGTTAAAACAAAAGAAATAATAATTAATGAACTGTCAACATAATTTAACATGTCAATTTAAATTTTTTTTAAACGCTTTTAAATATTGCTTATAATAAACCAAAATTATTCGTTCTATAGATTTGTTTTATTAGCATTTGCATATAACATACACCCATAGTCCAGTCTAGATCTTATAAGTGTTTTATATAGTGTTAACATCACTGTTGGGTTAGCCCCCTACCAGATTCGCGCAATTGCTCTCAGCATGTTTATATATTGAAAGCTCTTATCTCGATTATAGTCAATATGTTTGTTCCATTTCAGCTTAGTATCCAAGTATATTCCTAAGAATTTATGTGAAGTTTTTGTTGGTATTAGTTTACCTTCTATATTGATCTTTATAGCTGAAATAATTCATTTGTTTGTTAACGGAATTGTAACAGATTTACAAGGTGTTAGTGTTAGATGTAGTTCTTTTAAATAATCATTTAGTAATTCTACTCCTTTATTTAGTTCTGTGGTACAAGTTCTTATATTTTGGTGCTGTTTGTAGATGACTATTAGCCCCCTACCAGATTCGCGCAATTGCTCTCAGCATGTTTATATATTGAAAGCTCTTATCTCGATTATAGTCAATATGTTTGTTCCATTTCAGCTTAGTATCCAAGTATATTCCTAAGAATTTATGTGAAGTTTTTGTTGGTATTAGTTTACCTTCTATATTGATCTTTATAGCTGAAATAATTCATTTGTTTGTTAACGGAATTGTAACAGATTTACAAGGTGTTAGTGTTAGATGTAGTTCTTTTAAATAATCATTTAGTAATTCTACTCCTTTATTTAGTTCTGTGGTACAAGTTCTTATATTTTGGTGCTGTTTGTAGATGACTATGTCATCGGCATACTGTAGGTGCCTGCATATTGTATTTATAGTATACAGTTTAATTGTGTAGATGTTAAAAGGAATTAGACTAAGCACCCCACCTTGTGGGAGTCCCGTTCTGCTGGTCTTCTTTACATAGTGGAAAGCTGATATTTGTGTCTCAGCCACTGTGAGTTGTAACCCACCTACCTCCTTTGAATATGCAGTATCCTCCTCTGGTTCAATAGAGAATGGGTTGTCAGGGTTTCGTATCCTTATCTTTCTTTCAACAAGGTTTCTTCTAAGCGAATGCAGATTTGTTGTTATATATATTTTTTAAGTCCTTAATATGTTCTTTCATTCTTATTTCAAACGAACGTCCTGTTTGACCTATATATTTGGCTCCACATTCGCATGATAAGGAATATATGCCACATTTTCTAATCATATCTATAAGATCTTTGTTTCTGACCAAATAATTGCTAAGATTTTTATTATTATGAAACACTATATTAATGTCATTACTGTTGAATAGTTTTTTTAGTTTGTAGCTGTTTTTATTCACAAATGGAAGAGAAAATTGTATTGTTGGACGTATGTAAGTACATCTAAATTTGTTGAAAACTTTTAAATAAATTCTTTTCAAATTCACGCTCAAATAATGCTCAGTTTTAAATAAAATTATCTCTTCATTTTTATTTATAAAATTTCGCTTCAAACTTCATTAATTTGAATTTTTGGTAAGGATAACATTTTTTTCATAAATTATGTAAGTAAAATTAGGTTACAAAAATTTCATATAATTATAATTACAATTCACTGATATCACATTTTATATTGTTTGTAGAGAGGATTTATTGTAATCTGATGATGTACCTATTATGATACGAAAGCAGCTCATTAAAGGTTTTTTAAACTTTTGAAACATACATTTTTTTGGAATGTGGTCTTCCCTAGCATCTAATATTGATATGTATTTCCAAAACTCATATAATTTCAATTATAATTAAATATTTTGTTAAAATTTTGTCTAAGTAGCTACTTTTAAGTTAGATTAAAAATTTGTACAATTTGCAGAATTGGTAAGTAAAAATAAAAATTCAAACTATATTTACCTGGTATTCGTTCTTTATTTGTTTTTTGCTTTTTCGTTAATAATAATAATAAAATAAATATTTTTTAATATAAAAATTAAAAAAATCATTGTGTAAACATGTACAATATAACATTTTCTAAAACCTAATGAACAGAAATATTTACAATTTTAAAAATATTTTGGTACATTTTTATTTGTCATATAAAATATTGCTTATATCTAAAATCAAAGACACTTAAGTCTATTGATGGGTCCTTTCTTCTGTCCTACGGGATGGACAGGCGTTCCAAGATATCTTCTGACCACCTCTCGAGATGCTATTGGACTTTCCACTGGTGTACTGGAGATGATGATGAAATTGCCAGGTCGATTCTTGTTGATTGGCCTCCTGGTCTAGGTGAGTTGAACAGATTTCCCAGCGACGGTGAAAGTGTTAAATCTGTCCTTGTATACAGTTTAAACGTCGGCAAGCGATCCAAAAGTGAAAAAGCAACCGGTTTAGGCGTAGATTTTGTTTTGTTGCTGTCTTTCCACATTTCAGGAAGAGATCTAACGCTGTGTCGTACAGGTTGGAATTTTTCAGACAAGTCGAGTACAGTTGGCTGTGATCCAAATTGTTTTCATCGACTTCGGCGATCGAGTATAAGTTGTTGCGTTGAAGAATTCTCTTCCACCGTGTTTACAGTACCTTCTGGTACTTCCCGGCGTTGGCGGCAGTCTCTTCTTAAGAATCCGCTTTCCTTTGGCCTTCACAAGGCAACGTGGTGTGCTTCCGATGCATAAATCATTCTGCTCTCAGCAGCTGCGTTATCTCAAGATCTCCTTCTGCAAGACTCGAATTCTCTACACGATTTCTACAATGGATTCCAGGAAACATTTACACATCGGAACAAACCGCGTCACCTTGTTAAGGCCAAAGGAAAGCGGATTCTTAAGAAGAGACTGTCGCCAACGCCGAGAAAATACCAGAAGGTGCTGTCAAGACGGTGGAATAGGATTCTTCAACGCAACAACTTGTACTCGATCGCCGAAGTCGACGAAAACAATTTGGATCACAGTCAACTGTACTCGACTTGCCTGGACATTTCAACCTCTACGACACGGCGTTAGATTTATCGCTGAAATGTGGAAAGACAGCAACGTCCAAAGCAAAATCTACGCCCAAACCGGTTGTTTTTTCACTTTTGGATCGCTTGCCGACGTTTAAATTGTATACAAGGACCGATTTGGCACTTTCACCGTCGCCAGGAATTCTGTTCAACTCGACTAGACCAGGAGGTCAATTAATAAGATCGCCGGGAAATCTATTCTAGGCCAGGAGGACAATCAACTTCCGGATCAGAAGAGCTTGTGTCCAGAAACTTTTCGCGGGCCATAGCTGGCCCGCGGGTTTTCCACCGTTGTTATAGAAAATGACATCCGGACATAGACAAAAATAATATAAAAAAATCCTTCTTAACTGATCCTTCATAATAGTCGAGAACTCTTGACTAATCAGTATCACCATTGTCGTCGTTTATTTGTGTATTTGCCAGGAACATAGTCAGAAGTTCGGCGTCCGTTATACTTTGGTCGTCTTCGTCATCTGATACTGTTGGTGACGGGCACGGTGTTGGGTGACGCGGCATGCGCCTTAATGTTGTTTGTTCCAAGTGCTCGGATGTGCCGGCGTTTTTTAACCGAACCGTTCTTTTGAGTATATAAGAAGCATTTTTTGATCGCGAATCGCACTTCTTAAATCCTGAAGAGGTTGTGGGTTTCTGGACAGAAGATAGCGTATCTCTTTTTTTGGAGCTAGCTCTTGCCTTATTGCTCCTTTGTTCTCCTTTCCTGGGATAAATTGGAGTGACCGTAGGATCAAAGCTAATCTTCTGATTATTTTTCAAGCAGCTCGGTATTTTCCTCATGACTGTTTGAATATCAAATTAAATTATTTCGAGTGTATTTCTGGAACCGCATTATTGTGAACTTATCAACACTAGAAAAACTAAATATTTTTGTGTACCATTAATATAACATCTAGTTGTACATGTTATATTAATGGTACACAAAAATTTTTAGTTTTCCTTAAAAATTGAATTTTTTGGACGTCCCCTAAAAAGCTTTCTTTTGATGAAAAAACGTAAGGACAAGCTTTAAAAAAATAATAAGTGCCGCAAAACGATCTAAGTTCATTTTTTGGTAAAATCGTATTTTTTTCGGAATTTCTCACAACAGTGCTAATAATGAGCCGTACTGTGAGATAATGAATTTTCTGGACCAATAGGAACGCAGTAGCAAGCCCAAGTCGTTAAATAATGAAAAAAAAAAAAAAAACTGCACAGCTTCTGGACCAATAGGAACGTGGTAGGCGGTATTGTATATATGAAAACAGCATCGCAATTCAGTGAAAGTCAGAGCCATCTTGTGTGCATCGAGGACGGTGGGTACGTCAATCACATTACTCGTGCTAGTTGAATAAAATATTATGTGCGACCATTGATCGAAGGAGAATATTCCACTCGCGTGCGTGTTACCGCATTCGCTACGCTCATGGAACCTTCTCCTTCTCTCACTAGTCGCACAATATACTATTTTTGCATTCATAACATCATGTTAATGCTTATTTTTTAATGATTTGTAAGTTTTATTTAATAATTCATCATTACCTTTAAATGTAACACAAATCTCTCAAAAAATCAATTTGTTACACTAATTCTTCCGTTACCCAACTCTTACGATGATGTTTGTTTAACTTTCAATTTAGGATAGCAATGACTAAAACAATACAAACTATCATACATTTCATTTACATTTATAATGGGTGTTTTTTTAGAGGTATACAAATTTAAAATGAAATAAAACACGTAAAAATAAGGTTGCTGGCCACGTTGTTGGCTTTTTTTTAAATATAATTTTATGCCATTAATGTTTAAATATGATTTCGGGCATATGGGCGCCACGGCTGGCTTGAATAAAGCGCAATCGGGAAGTCCAATTTTCGATCACTTTATCGAGCATCTGGGGCCGTATATCGCCAATAGCGCGGCGAATGTTGACTTCCAAGTGATCCAACGTCTGTGGTTTATCGGCGTAGACTAGTGACTTCACGTATTCCCAAAGAAAGTAATCCATACGTGTGAGATCAAAATTTTGCGTTGAAAAAGAGGATCAAGCTGAATATTGTTTTCGGCCCATTCACCGAACGTATGGCGCGCATAATGGTCACGCGGCTTTAACTCTTGCACAAGCTGGATCTTGTAAGCTCGTAAGCCAAGATCTTTTCGCAAAACCTTCCACAACGTGGATAGGCACAGTCCCAATTGCTGTGCACGACGGCGTATCGACTCATTCGGGTCCTCCTCAACACTACGCACCACAGCAGCAATGGCATCTTCTGTGCGCACTGTATGGCGTCTTTGTGGATGCGTATTATCAACTAGAGTATGCGTAGTTCGAAAACGATCCATGGTTTTCCGAATAACTTGCTCGGATGGACGATTATGTCGACCGTAAAATGGACGTAGCGCACGGTATGTTTGGCAAACTGAACAATAATTTTCAAAATAAATTTGCACAATTTGCAAGCGTTGTACTGATGTAAGTCTATTCATGGTGAAATGGCAAAACATACTGACCACAAATCATCTGTCAACTGTCAAATTAACTGTCACTTGAAACTGTGCTGCCAATTTCAAAACGAACCTCCAAAAAAAACACCCTTTATTTGAAAATGAACATGTTATAAAATAAAATTATATCACTTACTGGTGAGTTCTATGCGTTCGTTACCACTAATTAATCACTAGTTTTCAGGCGAAAGGATTACCATTAGTAATCTGGTTAGTGACAAAACTTCTAAGTATTATTAAGACCACCAGACGTGACTGTGCAGAATGCTCATTTTGAATTGAAACTGAACACGGCATTTTTTTGAGGAATTTTATTTACGGCAATATTTTCAATAACAACGAACAATTAATTATTATTAATAATAAATAATCAATATGATTAGATCTCTTTACCACATTGTTTTCAATAAATAATGCATGTAGATGTAACCACTACAATAGGAAATAATACTTTCCTCGACCGCAAGAATACAATTATTTATAAACATTTATTCCAACAGCGATAACGGCACTTTCCCCTTTAACAACTCTTTTTTCTTTTTTTCTTCAAGTTTTTCTGTTTTTATTATCTTTTCTGCTTCTTTTAATGCTTTGTTTTTCAATCTTTCAGCTTTTTCATCTTCTGGTTTCTGTTTTTTTTGCCTCTTTACTCTCATTACATTTGAGCCACGAATCAGAGGTCTAAAGTGGGTACTTTTTCATTAGCCTTTCTTTTTTTTTTAAATCTTTGTCTTTCAAAGGTCAAAACAAAGCATTTTTTAATGGAGAAGGCACATTTGGAGAGGTTAGTTTAGCACTAGGAGGTGAAGATTCATGCGCTGTATTCACAGATGAAACTTGCGAGCTTGTTGAGTCTTCAATTTGATTCTCGGAAGTAATTTTCATTAATTCATGATTGACAGGTATATCAAATCTCCATCATCATTCACGTCGTAAACAGAGACTTCTTGTGGTGGCTGTGATTCTAAAAAAGCCATAAAAAAATGTTACATATCAGTACAATACAAATCAATTCTTTAAAGTCGTCGGCAAAAATATAGTACAAATACGCATTATATAATTTTTATTCGCTGTTGATTCAATCTATATATTTTGTACATAAATCAAAAGATGGAGCAAAACAGTATCACAGCTAGTTTTATTCTCAGAGAACGAGTGTAATGCTCGGCTCTGAGACGTTATGAACTAGGTTTGGTTGATAACTTAATTTATATTGAAATATAAACCAAAAAAAATTCTCTACTTTTTTTACAAAAAAATACAAATAAAATGCAAATATATGATACCTTTTCTTATACACTAAGTTAATCACAAAATGTAACTTCAGATATTCTTCTGACGGCTTACTAACTACTATTAACTACGATTGCTAACTTACTACTTAACTACAATCTACCATCGTAGATAAATTATTTTGATGATTTAAAAATTGTATGACTAATCTATTTGATACTTATCTTAAAAATAATAACAAAAACATAAATAAAGCCCTATTACTAATGACAGATTATTAACTAAGTATAATTACATTAATAATATTGCTTAACAACTAATATTAAATGATATTTTCGGTGAATTTTATCACTTTTATTAAATTACTTATTTTCCTAAAATGAAAAATCCTTTGAAGTTTGAATAGACCCATTGTTTAATTTTACAGTAAAATGAATTCATTCTAAAGTTTAAAATCCATCTCGTAGTTTATTTTATTTTATCGCCATGTAAGAAAAACTACTTTTAATTTGGTAATCTGTCGATTCATTCTATACATTTTGTACATAATTTAAAAGATTGGGCAAACGGTACCACCGCTGGTTTTATTCTCAGAGAACAAGTCATCAACACAATCCCATTTCCCAGACAAACGCTTTACGTGACAAACATAAATGACATATTATGTGAAAGATAACTCTAATAATTTAGAGAGATGATGATCCTGTTCAAATGTTGGAAGATTAAAAAGGAAGAATCCTGGTGGCATAGGATCGATGAACAAAGCAAATACTGAAGGTTTTTATTGCATTTTATTGTCTGACGTTTCGGCAATCTTTATGCCATCTTCGGAGAATCTAGAAGATTCAAAATATGAAAAGTTTTAAATTATTGTTGTTACATTTGTTATTGTTAAAGTTATTGATCTTAAAGTTGTTATTGAATTATTGTTGTTAAAATTAAAGTTAAAATTTGGAAGTAAAATAAATAAACTTACCAATGCTGTCTGTTTTCTCAGTACTATTGTTGTGTGTAAAATAAATTAAATTACACACAACAATAGTACTGAGAAAACAGACAGCATTGCTAAGTTTATTTATTTTACTTACAAATTTTAACTTTAATTTTAACAATAACAACTTTAAGATCAATAACTTTAACAATAACAAATGTAACAACAATAATTTAAAACTTTTCATATTTTGAATCTTCTAGATTCTCCGAAGATGGCATAAAGATTGCCGAAACGTCAGACAATAAAATGCAATAAAATCCTTCAGTATTTGCTTTGTTCATCGATCCTATGCCACCAGGATTCTTCCTTTTTAATCTTCCAATAAATGACATAATCTGCTTTTACAGGCAGGAGAGATAAAGTCTATAGTGCCAGTTAATTTATAGGAATAATTATGTAAATTGTGAATGCTAGGAATATTTTTTATTTTTATTGTTGATAGATGAATTTGCAAAAAATATTTCAATAAATATTCCTGTAGACATTTGGTTGATGACTTGTTCTGTTCAAGAAGTATCGAATCATGATTGTTCTGTGAGCCCCCGCCCCATCGTGCTGATACCACATTCTTCTTCGAATGTCTAGAGAAACATCTTCCGGAAGAACCGGCAGTTCATTCTGTATAAGATTCAGGTAGACATGTTGGTTCATCATCCCTTGGAAGAAATATGGCCCTATTATTTTTTCACCAATTACACCGCCCCAAACATTAACGGCCCAACGAGTTTGAATTGATCTATTTCTTCTCCAAGATGGTTGTTCTTCTGCGTAATAATGAGCATTGTGCGTATTCACGCCTCCACAGTTCTCAAATTTAGCTTCATCACTGAACAATACTCGATCGAAAAAAAATGGATCCCGGGCGAGTTGATTATGGCTCCAATTACAAAATTGCAGTCGGCGGACGGGATCTTCGGGTGTAAGAGCTTGTGTCAAGTGCACATGATACGGGTGAAACTTAAAATGCCTTGTTATCCTGTTTACTGATGACTTGGAAATCCCGTGAATTCGTTGAGCGCCCCTAGTTGAGATATGAGGATTTATTGTTATTGCACCAATTGTTGTCAAAGAATGTAACAAACGCAGTTCTGTTTTCTTTCTGTTTCGCTGTAAATGCCCACGGCCAGCCCGGTCAACCAAGTCGCGAATTGTCCGACGACATGGCGGTCGATCACCTGGATATCTCAGCGGGTATAAACGGACTGCCTGCGAATAATTACCACGTGCTTCACCAAGAACTTTTGCCATATTATTTATTTCACGTGGACTGTAATCAGCCATAATTGCACGAACACAAAACACAATCACTAGAGAAGTTGATACGAAAGGTTCTTGTAATGGCTGGTATTCAATATGAAATTTGCTATTCGTTGCCATGGTTACCTAGATAATATGTTCCATGTCATGCTTAACTAATTTATTTATCTGACAGATCTACAAAATAAAAGAACAGCTTATTTTTCGTTATTTTCAAAATATAAAAAATAGGTATCTGGAATAAAATAAGCATTATTGCACAAGACACAATTTTATTTTATACATTACCTATAAAACAAATGGAAGTCGTCTTTTTGTATTTGCTAATCGGGAGATAATATTTGAGACGTCTGGTACTATTTCCGGGTGAATGTTTAGAAGAGCTAAACCTGTTAATCGCTCTTCTAACATGTTAGCTCTCAACCACGTTTTTACACGCCTAAGCGTAGAAAAGGATCGCTCTGCTGTCGCACCAGTTATGGGAAGAGTTGCCAGAGTTTTGTGATATGTCTTTATATTTGGATATAAATCATCATCACAAACTTCGATGGCAGAAACTACACAGTTAGGAAGTTTCGTATCAGCATTTTCTGTGACCTCCCGTTTCCACTTTGTAATCCATAGCTGATACTCTGTAACGACAGTGGCAGCAGGAACATTTAAAAAATGAGAATATAATTCAGATACTTTCTTGACATTAAGAAGATCTTCTGTATATTCAGATTTCGGTATAAAAATGCCTAATCCGAACAAGTTTATTGTATCCGCAGAAAGATTTGGGGGGGGGGTCATGTCCCCTGTGACACCCCCCCCCCTTCGGACCGCGCCTGGTTGTATAGAGTGTTTTAATTGGCTAACAGTGTAAACCAAACAAACCTGTGTTCGTTTTAAGGAATTTTTCGTTAAATAGAAGTTTGCTATATAGAGTTTACACTGTATATAAGTAAATACTGGGAAAATCTTAAGCGAGTATTTTTTCAACAATGAAACAAATTTTACTTTCGCATTTAATTTGAACAAAATCGTCTTCTTCATTACCGTGGCATGGAAATACTTTTGATGAAATATTTGCTGTATATTCGTATGCCTTTAATTTATTTTTGGTGTTCATATTTTGAATAAAAACTAGTACACATGTCATTGTCAATTCTGACACAATAACGGGATCTAAATCAATTGGGCGTCGGAATATTCTAAATACTGCAGTTAAAATTCCGAACGTGTTTTCCACCACAACTCGGGATCTAGACAGACATTGATTAAATCTCCTTTTTGGTGAACCCAAATCATGATTACCAGGATATGGTTTCATTACATGTGCACTTAGTGCAAAAGCACCATCGCCTATAAAGACGTATGGCACATCAGTATTTGATCCGGGTAGGGGGCATGGCGTGGGTAAATTCAACTCGTTTCTGCAGATATATTGCCATAATAATGAATTGTTGAAAACGCCACCATCACTTATTCTTCCTTGACTTCCTATGTCAGCAAATATAAATTTATAATTGCTATCTACTAATGCCATTAAGACAATGCTGAAAGTCTTCTTATAGTTGTAAAACTCAGTTCCACTATGAAATGGGTTTTCAATTACTACATGTTTGCCATCTAGTGAACCAATGCAATGTGGAAATTTTCTTCTATATCCTCTTTCTATAGCTAACCACTCTTCGGCTGTTGTGGGCATCTGGAATAATAAATGCATTATGTCACTAATAAAGAAAACAAAATATGTTTTTTTTTTTCAGGAATCATCGACAACGACCCAAGTGTGCCAAGAAAGTATCGGAGATGAAACAATGGAAACACCTTTATCACCAGTTTCAACAGAAGAAACGCAACCGACTTCGAGGAAAAAAACACGTCGTCGCCCTACACTTGATCCAGCTGAACAGCAAATGGCTACAGCTTTCGGTCAGTTGACTAATGTTTTAAATCAACGTCAAGCTACACCTCAAATCATACCTAAAAAAGACGATGAGTGCGATTTATACGCTAAGCTTTTGGCTACAAAGCTGCGGGAATTTAATAAAGATGAACGAAAATTATTGATGTACGAAATAGATGGCTTATTCGTTAATAGAATTCAGTTATAGATGCGGTCAAGATTATTCCAAGTCACATAAGTGTCCAGCCATGAATGCCACGTGCTACAAGTGCAATGGTAAGAATCATTTTGCGAATGTGTGCAACACTAAGAATATTACAGAATTAAAGATAGAAAACGGTGAGACTAGTAAAAATAATGAAGATACTATTTTTGTAGGCAATATTGAATTAGTAAATTGTGTTAAAAAAGAATTTGATTGGATTCAGACAATGATTATAAATAAACAAAAAATTAATTTAAAAATCGATACAGGTGCTCAAACTAATGTCATTTCACTCGATCATTTCAAAAAATTGGGCCTGAATCGAAATATTATTAATAAAACAGTCAATTTTAAAATTTCTACTTTGAGCAATGAAAATATTTCCATTGAAGGAATTTGTACTTTAGAATGTCTATTACCCAACAGTGGTCACGTAACAAAAATCGATTTTGTGATTGTAAAACAAAATTGTACTCCTCTTCTTGGTTTAGCTTCATGTAAAGCGTTGAATTCAATTGAACGCAATATCTGCACAGTCAATACTGAAATATTAAATTGTAATAAAATTTTGTCAAACTTTAAAAATTTATTTAACGATGGGGTAGGATGCTTAGACACTTCTTACCATATAACTTTAATGGAAAATGCAGAGCCGAAAATTGACTCAGCTAGAAAAATCCTTTATATTTACATGAACAGCTACACAAAGAATTAAATACAATGGTAGATCTTGATATTATTGAAAAAGTATTTAAGCCCACTGAATTTGTTAATTCTAAGATAATAGTTTAAGGATATGTTTAGATCCACGTCACTTAAATAAATTTATTTTAAGACCAAGATTTCAACTACCTTCTGTTGATGAAATAATTTATAAGTTAAAAGATGCTAAATATTTATCTATAGATACTGGACTGTAGTTCTGGATTTTGGATGATTCCTTTAGACGACTATAGTTCTAGTTTATGTACTTTCGCGACTCCATTTGGGAGATATCGCTACAAACGCTTACCATTTGGCATAAGCTGTTCGAGTGAAGCGTTTCAACAAATAATTTCTCAGCTGTTCGAAAACTGTGATGATGTTGCCTCTTTTATTGATGACATCATTATTTGGGGAAAAACCCTTGAAGAACATAATGAGAGATTAGCTTCCGCATTAAAAATTGCTCAAATTAGTAATTTAAAATTTAATGCACAAAAATGCAAATTTGGTGTCCAAGAAATTAAATTTTTAAGACAAATAATCAATACTGATAAATGAATACTATAACATAAATTTTAAGAATATTTTGTAATATATATTATGTAGTACCTACTATCTTCTGACGTATTCTATGCTCTTTTTAGTTGCAAAAGTGAATAAAGCATTATTATTATCATATAACTGAGAGAGAACATTCGTATGATTGTAGCAATTTCTTCAAAATTTTACATAAAACACAAAAAGGTCTAATTCTGAATGAATTAGAAAAATTTGAAATAATTAAAAACAATATTTTTTTAAATACAGAAAATAATTTAAATTTAATTTTTAGTAACATTGAAAATAACAACTTATATAAACAAATTATACAGTTCTACAATTTATGTCACTAATCTATACTTGACTTTCCCTTACCCTTCAAAAATAGCCAGTATTTGTCATTTTTCATATTTTTTTAAAAATGTCTAACAATTCCATTAAGATGTATCAAATTATACATTCATTGTGTGAGAAATAATTTTATCTGATGATGACTTAGTTCGAAAGCGCTTATAATATAATAAAAAAATTTTTACTTTGGAATGGTTTTTCTTTACATTTAAAAGTTTACCTTTTACAAGGACGTATTATACCTGGAACTTCGAAATATATAGTGTGGAGCACAACTAACGCTAATTGGTGCCAAATAAGCCACACAAAGTAGGATCCACTCTATTCGGGTTTCAAGACAACATGACTCTAGTCTCATATGTGAGCAAAAAGAATAAGGCTGTAATTTTATTGTCAACTATGCACGATGCAGGTGAAATTGACGAGACCACTGACAAGCCACAAATCACTTTGGATTATAATATAATGTGGCGTTGATACAGTTGACCAGAAATGTGCATCATACACAATACAAAGAATAACTAGAAGATGGCCTCTTGCATTTTTTTTCGGATGCTTGATATTGCCGGAATCAATTCTGAAATTATATACAATAATACTAAGCCTTTTAGCTGATCCTCCTAGAAGACGTATTTTCCTAACTGAATTACCTTAGTTTGATGATCATCTTAAAGATCGAGCTAAAATACCAACGCGTCCCAAGGAAATAACAGCTTTTCATTCAAAATATCGCCCAGTACATGAAGCAGCAGTTATCCGAAATCCTAATGGACGGTGCCATGTTTGCAGTTCTAAAAAGAACAATAGATCCACAGTTACATGTAGTAGTTCATGCCAAAATTTTGTTTGTAAGGGACACAGCACTAAGACTGTTACCTGCCAAAATTATTTGCCTACTCAAGTGGACGAAGAAGATTAGAAATAAGTATTATTTTTTTGTTTTTGTTAGAAATAAGATTTGTTTTGTTAGAGAGTTACGTTTTATTTACATTTCATTTTTTTTACTTTTCAGAAATTAGCATTTAAAATATCAAAGTAAGTCTGGCACCGACCTCACTATTGTTATTATTCACAGGCACTTTAGTGGGGGTTTAAGGAGTGTGTTGACGTGTTCAGTTTTAATTTTTGATGAATCGTTTTTTTGTGAGTGACTCTTTAAAATGGCGAACGCAAAACCAATTGCTGGGCCTTCTAGACCAAAAGAAAAAATTAAGAAACCACTAACTTCATGATGAATTGCTTCGGATTCTTGAAGAAGATGACTTTAGTGACGATATAAGTGATCTGGAAAGCGAAGATGAAA
Organism: Xanthostigma xanthostigma; assembly: GCA_963575645.1. Lineage (NCBI taxonomy): Eukaryota > Metazoa > Arthropoda > Insecta > Raphidioptera > Raphidiidae > Xanthostigma > Xanthostigma xanthostigma. Next base: position 578,645 of record OY754473.1, read on the forward strand.
CTGTGCAGTTGGACGAGATATCTATAATATTGCATAGTCTAGCTCGTTTGGACTATAAAAGTTTTAAATAACGGTGCAAAGTGCTCAACTGATTAGGACTAGGAAACGTTATAAATAATCAAGACATTATTGAGAGAAATTATAATACGTAGTGCCTTCTTTTAAGAAACGAAGTACTGTTAGCATTTCTGGTTTGTTGTTGTCGTCGTTTGTTATTATATAGACTAGTAAATTATGAGTGTTTATGTAAAAGACCCTTGTATATTTCACGGTGATAACTACGTGTTATAAGATAAACATCGACAGATGAGATAGAAAGAGGGATGCAGTTTTTAGGGCATTCTTGCACAAACTGTTGTAGAGTTAACTGCTTAAAATTGAATATCATCTTTATTAATAATTGTAGTAAATAATTAAATTCTTTTATGTAATTGTTATTTTATTTCTACGTTATTTCCAACTATTGTTAATTCCTCACTATTAAAGTGAAATAGATAATTGTGTTCATATTTTTATAAAATAAAAGTTATATTGAAATAGTACAAAATTATTATTATTGTTTTAAAACAAAAGTTTACAGTACTTATATAGATAAAAGACGTAAAACGCGAACGCCTCCGCGTAAAGGGGAAACGCGTACATCGAAGCCAGTAACGTGAAAGTCACAGCGACACGTCAACGGAAACCGAACCGTACAGAAATATTGGAAAATTTGGTTTAAACATTTATAGCCGCTAACACTAGAAGAGTATCAATGCGTCGACTGGTAACGAAAAAACAATACGTAGAACCAGACAACACAAAATAGATCACGCGCAGTGGTATAACTTTTTGACCCAGTTGTGGGGACTTGCTAAAAGCTGGTATGAAAATCTGACGGAATATAATCATTTATGGGAAAAGTGGCTGGAACATTTACAACAACGTGCCTTTCCAGAACACATTAATTTTGCTACTGCTTTACGTAAACTAGTCGGGCATGAATGAAAATGTAATCGTATATTACTATAGTAAAATGCAACAGGAAGAAAAGCAGTGTCGTGCATCATTGATGAGCTGAACGACGTAGCTATTCAAAACACTGCACGAGCGGGAAGGTACACTGTTTTGACAAAATGATTAATTGAAATTCAATTTAGGAATGAATTTATTTTTTATAAAGTATCAAATACAATTTGTGATTATACAATTTATACAAGTTACATAAAACATACAAAATGATAAAATAACATTTCAATTCTTTAATAATATTAAAATACAAAATTCTTAATACACAACACACGGCCCCCGAAAGTCTGTACGAAGAATGACAAAGTTGGAAAAATAACTAAACTCTGTCAAATAAATTTGCCCGAAGAAGGAATGAACAGGAAAAATCCCCAATAAACACGAACGATTGTGTCATCAAGAAGAAAACATCTCTCTCTTCTTCATACAATCTAAGGGAAGCAATAGAAGGAATATTAAAGAATCACTCTATATGGTTTTGTGAAAGATGTAGGTACAGAAGGCCTTCTAATGTCTATGATAGACAATAAAAGAGATGAGGAATACTGTGCATCTTTAAGGAAAATGTTTATGATCTTTCATACTATGTTAAACCAGGATAATGTATTTAATTGGAATACGAGTCTTTCTGTGAAAAGATGAATGCATGTTTGATAGATATTTAACCCATTATCTATGCACTATTATATGACTGCTCAAAATATTAGAAATCAACCAAATAAGAAGCACAAACATTGGCAACCAATAGAACACATAATGTATAAGGAAACCCATAAAAAAAGAAATATTAAAACAGACATGTTATTACTTATCACTATTATTGTTCAAGAAACGTACAAAGCGAATGAAAAAAATTTCGAGTCCAGATGAGATCTAGCAATCGAAGCTGTCGACTTCTTTATTGACGGACCATTTGAGCTATTTAAGAGATACTCGAAACAAACAATATATAGAGCTTTATACAATTACAGACCGAGGTACACGACCCCCGAAAGTCTGTACGAAGAATCTCTTTCCACAGTAAACGAACAAAAAATGACAAAAATTGGGGAAGAAACTCAACTCCGTCTAATAAATTTGTCCGAAGAAGGAATGAACAGGAAAAAGCCTCAATAAACACGAACGACCGTATCGTGAAATGTTTCCATTGCTCACAGAAGGGGCTTTACCACGTAAGGTATGACAATACTTTAAGCACGAAAGTGAAAAATGTTATCGGGAAGAGAACGCCAAACGGTCTTAAGCGTAATTGAAAATGGAAAATCACACAGACAGTATTTCGTTGACATTGTTGTGAATGCAAAAATTACTAAAGAATATTTAGACGCTGGGAGCGAAGCTATCCATGTACAAATTTATGGAGAAAGGGTAGTATCTCTCCAAGTCGCATCTGTGCGTTTTGAGTTCGAGCTCCCTAACGATGTCCAGTCAATTCCTGTACTGATTGGATAACTATTTATGAATAACCCTGGCGTAGTGGTGATCATAAATGATTGTATATTGCATATGTCCTATAAAACAGACGTTGCCTTACCAATATTGGACGACGTGTCCCCTCGAAAGATACCGCTGTGGGCTAAAGAAGCTTCAGTAATTCCATCACACTTGTTGGGTACGTAAACGTCACGAATAAACAAATTACAGAAAAAGAGATAAAATAGATATGTAGACAGGTAGCAGGCGCCAGCCGTTCTATTGGAGATAGCCCTCGACATTGAAAATACGCTAAACTTCTCTTTATTCAAATTCATCGTATACCGCTGCTAATATAGTGCCCTGGATTCCGGCGAGTATATCCCGGCCGACGGAAAGCAGCGGACCTTTTGTGACGACGTGTTGATTACGTCACCTTAAAACACGCGGGCACCATTCAGCAATAACAATCTCCTGCCTAACGATAACGACACTGCAATTAATCCGTTTAACATTAATGGTAATATAATAAGTGATAAACCACCTCTGAATGGATAATAGAGAATAAAGGCCCTAATACACTACGGTTTTCATCGTCACGATAAAACACGTCGGTTTTCATCGTCAATTGGTTTTGCCCACAGACTTCGGGTAAAAACGTGTCGTGCTCACTCTGTTTCTGTTTAAAATTTATTAAAAAATTATACGTGTTTCAACTTTATTTTGATTTTTTGTGCGCTTGCAATGAATTCGACGCAATTAGCAGTGGCAGTGGCAAGTTCTATTTTGTCAAAAAAGAGGACGAAGCGTGTATGGACTAAAGACTGACTGTTAAAAAGAAATAAATTTTCTCGTACTAATTTATTGAACGAGCTGAAACTTGAACCTGGGGATTGGTTCAATTATCTGCGAATGGACGTACATACTTATTTTGAGTTATTGAACTTAATAACTCCCTCGATAACAAGAAAAAATACTAAGTTAAGAGAAGCGATTTCTGCCCATGAAAGGCTCACGGTGACACTAAGATATTTGGCTACTGGGAGAATTAAAAAAAAAAGTATATATATGATTTCCTGATTTTTAATCACGGCATACAAAAAAAAGAGGAGGAAGGGAATATTATAAGTTAATTTTTTGTTTATAGAAAAATATACTAATAAATTATTCCAAACAGAAAAATGGAATACAATCTTCTAGAGTTATTTGATGACAATTGGGTGGACGAGGAGTTTGAGCGCCTCGCCACCCTATTCCTAGAGCACGTGGCTCCGATGAAAGTACTTGAAATTCCCGAGGAATTTCGTAACATCAACAAAGGAAGGAGATGGATAACATCGAGAGAGCGACCACGGCCCGGAAGGAAGAGACGAGTAAACCAGTGGAGCAGACGAAAAACGAAGAAATGGGGCCGGTAAAACGGGTTTACCAGGCGGCACCCATCATCAATGCTGGCCAAAAGACAAGAAAAAGAGGCAAGGACAAACGGTGCAGAAGGAATAAAAAATTGAAGGATTGCCGCCGAGTGAGAATCTGTTATGTTAAAGGTCCTTAGCCCGGCGAAGTAAGTGAAAGGACATAATTCGTTTTTTTTCCGTGTTGTGTTATGTTTGGTGTTTTGTTTAATGTTTGTGTTTTTTTTGTTGATTCAATTATTTGTAGGACTAGTTTGACTGTTTAAAAAAAAGGTCGCAAAAAATTTATAAAATAAGAAAGTTTAAAAAAAAAACTTTTCTTGAAGGGGAGGCAACTGTAATGAAACAGATATATGGGTGCTCCCAATTTTGTTCAAGGTTATTTTTCATTCGAGTAAAAAAGATATATAAATGTTGTTCTTGGTAACGTAGCCCAATATTTGCAAGCAATATTTGAAAATACGTTTTTAGTTCTCATTTTTCGAATAATAATTTAGTAATAAGTAAAGAATTAAAATAATAAATATGTACATTGGTAATATTTTGAAATTAAAGGATACATAAATCTACTATGAATTCATTTCCACATAGATGTACTTGTTTTCTATCTAAAAAATATATAAGAATATTATACATTAAGAAATAAGTATTATCAGTGAAAGAAATACAAACCCAACCTGTTTGGTTTTGCTAAGTAAGGTTATTTTACGCAAACGTCAAAAACATTCACAACGCTGAGAAAGTGGCTGCGTACAATGGCTGAACCAACGTTCAATTTTGCAAAACTACTACCCGGGGCGTAGCTAGCGTCGTAGTATCTACTACTTTCAGCGACAATGAAAAATTATATGCATTTAAAATCATAGTCACAGGTGCTTTTTTCAAACAATGCAAAAAAGGTATAAATTGAGCTGCAGAGCGCATTTTCGGGCATTGCCGTTCTGGTTCCTCAACCGAACATGCCCATATATTTTGTACAATAGAATAGAATTACTTTATATTTATGTAATAAATAAGAAAATTATGTAAAGCATTTATTTTATTAATTTAACAGAATACAAGTTCTTTTATATTTTTTGATCATTACGAATAAACCAGTTGTTTGAAATAGAACAGATTAGTTTTATTTAAAACTTGAACTCCAGGTTTATTACATGGTGTCAGGTGTGAATAAAAATGGAACTTAGTGCGTTTAGATTACCAGAACCGGATCAATTTGAAATCGTCACATGTAACTGAAGTAGAGATGACACAAACGGGTCTTTTTAGTGATCTGCATCTTTGCATCTGGACCCCGTATGTGAGCCGGCTCCCTGAACCGGTTCAAAAAGAGCCGAGTTCTGAATATGTTATTCGAGTCAACTGAGCTACTGAGTTAGTTGAGTCAAGTCAATCATATCACCTAATATTATGCCAGTGACTGACTCACATATTATACGGCGGGGATTTACAGGTTGCTACTTGCTGTGTTACAGAAAGCATATTACAATATGCAATACAATACCTTAAATAGTTGTGACTTAAGTAAAACATTGTACCGCCTGTACGTATAGTGTGTACCATAGCCAGACATATTATGATGCATGAGTCATTTGAGCTGACAATGCTTCTGTGTATTAAGTGTTTCACTGAGCTATGCGGATCCCTTGAGCCGTCGGCTCGTAAAAAAGTGAGCCGACTCTTACGGATCTTCTGTCGGAGCCGGCTCTTTGAACCGGTTCAGATCTGAGTTACCCAAGCCTAAACTGAAGAATGGAGGTCGTTTAAGCAGAAATTTGAAATATATTTGTCAGCACCCGCATTTGATAGAAAATAAATAAAATTTGATAAAAAATACTGATTGGTGATACGCAAATACAATAGAGGCAGGCGGATAGAGGGTCAGTGGGTCTTCGGCGGTATTGAAAGAGTAACGAAGAAAGTGTTTTTGGTGCCCGTGGAAAAAAGGGATAACGATACTCTATTAAGCATCATACGCCAATGGAATAAACCAGGCAGTATTATTGTATCCGACTGTTGAAAAGGGTACGATTGCCTTAACAATGAAGGATATCGGCACCTTAAAATAAACCACAGTGTAAATTTTTTGATGTGGACGACCCGATGGTTCATACTCAAAACATAGAAAGAACTTGGAGGAATGTTAGGGGAGAAATTCCCCGATATGGGAGAAGAGAGGCGCATTTTGTCGGTTATTTGGCCGAATATTTATTTAAAACAGCCAATAAGGACACTTTGGTTCATAGTTTTTTTACAGCGGCTGCAGCCCTGTATCCGCCACCGTGATTGTTTATAGAATTTGCCTTATTTTCGTCACTTTTTATATTACGGTTTAGAATGTTGCTTTTTTGTTTATCGAATTCACTTTATTTTCGTCACCTTTTATATAACCCTGGCAAAGACTGCATGTCGATTATGCGGGACCTTTTATGGAAACAAACTTTCTTATTGTGGTTGATGCCTACTCAAAATGGCTGGAAGTTGTGCCAACAAAGTCGACAAATGCTCAGTCTACTATTGGCATTTTACAACAATTATTCGCGCGATTCGGATTACCAGTCAGCATTGTCACCGATAACGGAACACAAATCCGGTCTGCAGAATTTGAAGCATTTACAAAAATGAATGGCATTCATCACAAATTTACTGCACCGTATCATCCTGCTAGCAATGTCCAAGCCGAGAGTTATGTACAAACTCTCAAGCAAGGTCTACGTGCTATGGAAAATGAGCAAGGTGATTTGAAAATTAAATTATGCCGTTTTCTCATGCAGTACAGGAAAACTCCGAACAGTACAACTGGAATTAGTCCTGCGGAACTCATGCTAAAGGGACAATTTCGAACTAGAATAGATCTAGTTAAAAGAAATCTATCCGAAGAAATGACTGAAAAACTAAACCCAGCTACTGCAAGAATTCCTGAATACAAGGAAGGAGATGCTGTTCAAGTTCGCTACTACAATAAAATCCAAAAATGGAAATTTGGACAAATAAAATGTAGAAGAGGTCTTTTACATTACGAAGTGTTCGTTGATGGGCAGTCTCATATACGACACGTCGATCAGCTTGTAATGTGACAACATTACAGGCGTTGTCCCCAATCATTATTTTGAATAACTGAAACGTAAAATTATATTAATTAATTAAAATTCACTTATTTCTGAACATTCAGCATCTTAAATGCAAACTGTACTAATTCTTATTACATTTATGAACACACTGTACTTTTCAAAAAGATGTTATCTAAGTTTGATTCTGATTGATATTGCTGCAAACTTGAAAATTTGAACCAAGCTGATAGGTGGGGCGAATAACGCCACTGATAATGATTTTTGAAATCACAATGCGGAGAGATCGGAAAGCAATTTCAAAGAGTAAAGATCAAATTATTTTTAAAAACAGACCGATCTCAAAGAAAAAATATTAATTTAGTTTAAAAGTAAATTGCTACAATATTTTTAACAGTATAAAAATTAAATTAGTTTATCATTTAACATCACCAATCAATGGATCAGTTTACAAGTCATGAAGTAATTGTACGTTTGGTAAGATTTTTACTGCATAAAAAATCGTTCAAAAATAATTTTTACAAATAATAAAATTAATGCCGTTAATATTGACATCTAAATATTAACGTTTCAATGAGAATGTAAGAAATTATAAATACAGTCAGTTAATTCTCGAAATCCTGGCAAACAGTTTTTCTTTGCTTGGGATACTTTAACATTAAATACGTAACGCCATTTTGTTGATTTAATAAAAGTAAGGCCGTTAACATTGAATCGATAGTTTCTCTCTATCCAATATTAACGTGTCGATGTAAATAAATATACCCAAAAAAGGGGCTGTAAATAATAAAAGAAACAATTTAAATATAGATATTAAGTATTAGTTGTAAGTTATAAATACAGTAAATATTAAAAATGGAGTTCAGAATATATCTCCACAGTAAATTATGTAATTTTGATTTCAAATAATTAAAGAATATTAATTTTCATTTTTTATGACATGATAATTTTGGTTTATGTTAAATTCAAAAGAAATCGATACTTTGCAAATATTTATATTGAAAAGAATAAGATAATGTTTGGAGAAGTTTGCCATATACTTTTTTTCTTGCAGTCGAACTTTGCTCAATATTTGTAGAATTGAAGTATTAATATAAGAAAGCATGCGTTCAATCTAAAAAATTAAGAATGAATGATAAAAATTTATAAAATATTAAAAGTATATAATTGTCGACCCGCAAAGACGGGCAATTATAAAAAAATTATTATAATGAAATTATGAAAATTTATGAAGTATATAAAAAGGTGTTATTGTAGACCCGCAAAGACCGGGCAACTACAGAAATAATGGTAAAATTGGTGTAAAAGTTGAAAATGAATGAATGAGATATAACGCATAATATCGAGTAGAAATAATGATATAATAGAAAAATTTAGCAAAGTCCAAAGGTAACGAAGAAGTATATAAATTACTTTGAAGAAATAGTCATATTTTGATTATTTAAATATTAAATGAAAAATTATAAAATGAATTAAATTGTAAAGAAACATAATATGTAAATTGGAAAATAATTTGAAATTGCAAAGTTAAGAAATAATTTGAATTTATGAAACTATTAAAGTGAAATTTTGAAATATTATAAATTGTAAAAATTAATTGGAAATACGCAAAATTGAAGAATAATGTTATTTGAATTTATGAGAATAATAAAATTTTTAAATATAATAAACTGTAAATAAAGTTTGAAAATAAAGATCAAAAAAGTTAGAATTAATTTTAGGCTAAGTTAGTTATAAGTTAAATAAAATTGATTTAAAATATATTTTGATTGAATAAAATTTGAATTTAAAAGTAATGTTGTTTTTGATGTAAAAAAGAAAAGAAATACATTTTATTTGGAAAATAACTAAAGATTTTGCCCTCTACAGATATAGCGTTGGTATTTGTTCAGGAAGAAGTAACTTCCCGGTTTCATAAACACGGCGTGAAACCAACGGGGAACGTTACAAGCTGAGACCAACAATGTATAAGCGACCAAATGAAACTATATCTACTGAAATAATACTGCCTAGTAGAAATAATAAAACAGACGAGGTGTCAACAGACGAGGTATCAACAGATGAGGTGACAACAGAAGAAGGTAGTCAAAAGAAGGGGTAGTCAAAAAATTGCGACACCTGAAAAAGTAAAAATGGAATCAACCGAATCCATAGCATTACGGCGGTTACAAAGAACTCGCAAACCTCCAGAAAGATTCCAATTTGTAAATAATGTAAATAAAATTTAAATACCTAATTACTTACTATAAATTTTTTTTTTACAGGAAGGGATAATATTGTATATTTTATATTGTATACCCCTGTATTTATTATTAACTGATTATGTAAGGAATTGAATTGTTTTATAACTTAAGAAATTGAAATTATTTTATAAATGGTAAAAACGAGATTTTAATAAAAATCATTATTCATTCGTAAAAATACAATTGATACATACACAACAATAAGCTAACCATTATTTTTAAAATTGGCTAGCAAGTTGTCGCTGTTAGATTTATTATTTCATTCAAATCCATCGAGTGGTTCTTGAATTACAGTGGTTACCGACTTCGCCTGGAGCCCGATATAACAGGACCAAAAGTGGTTGGATCGACGCTATCACATTCGAGGATTGGTTTGTGAACCACTTATTTCCAATATTGAGACGGCAAGAAGGACGAAAAGTTGTGATAGGTGATAACCTTGCATCCCACATAAACCCAAATGTACTTAAAGTATGCGAGGAAAACAATATAGCTTTTATATGCTTGCCTCCCAATGCGACACATATTCTACACTGTAGAATATGTGTGAGGAAGAAGAGCTAATTGAGTTAAGAAATGACAAATTTCATCGACTTGGATTTGCCGAAAAAAGTTTGGATGAATTTTGGCTCTCCTTGAAGCAGTTGTTTCCAGCACTCAGTTTGAAAGCAGTCAAGATCATTTTGCCATTCGCGTCTTCTTGGTTCTGTGAATTCGGATTTTCAGCCTTGACTGAAATCAAATCAAAAAAGAGAGCGCGGCTTCTCCGACTTGACGACGAAATGCGTGTTTGTTTGTCAGCATTAGAGCCACGTATCAATCTTATTTGCTCTCGAAAGCAAGCTCAACCATCGCATTAAAAAATTTAAACGTTGAGAATAAAATTTAACCAAACTTATGCTTTTTGCCTAAGGTGTGTCGCGAAATTTTTCAGATATCCTGAGTGTGTCGCGAGTGAAAAAAGGTTGAGAGCCACTGTTCTACAGCCATTGGACGTGGCGTACTTCAGGCCGTTGATGATTAAATGGCGGCAGGCTTTGCTGAATTGGAAGCAGAGTCAAGAGGGTCGCAAACTTCCAACGCTACCAAAGGATAACAGCACATAAAACACATAATATCAAAAGAAATAGTATGAGATAATATATAAAAGGTAAATTGTCATTTATTTGTTGGTAATAGCGTATAACATGACCTTGAAGCGCTAAAGGAGTTAAATTCAAAGGGGCTAAAGAAAAAATCGAAACCTGTTCCACGTGCTGTGGATCTAACCCTTAAAAAAGGAAAATCACGGTTGAACTGGAACTCTTCGTCAGAATCAGAAATTGAATCGGAATATCAAGATTCTGACGATGCTTCAGAAAATTTTGAAGAAGATGCTATTTGCATTTTCTGTGAAATGGCATTCTCAGTGGATTTGAGAGGTGAAGAATGGGTAAAATGTCGTCTTGGAGCAAATAAAATAATGACTATTGCTTTTCAGAACATGAATTAGAATTACTTTTTGAATTGGAACGTATTCTTAAACCAGTAAAGTTGGCTGTAGAGGTTCTATGTCGTCAAGACGCTAACCTTCTAACAGCGGAAACTACTTTGAAGTTTGTGATAACTAAATTAGAAGAAAATCGTAATTCTACGTTGGCCAAAGAGCTAGCTAATTCTTTACGACGACGCATAACAGAAAGACGCAAAAATATGACTGCAGTTCTAATCTATTTACAAAATCCAACTATCTACCATGCTTCCGCGGATGATGCAACGTTCAATTGACCACCAAAAAGCGTAATTCGCAAGGAAATCAAAGAGTTGATTCAGAATATGAAATTATTTCCCACCGAAGCCACATATACGGAAGATGACAAGCCCCTCTCTGTTGTGGCTGATAAAAGATGTGATTCTGACAACATGAAAGAGCACATTGATTCTCTATCTCTAACAAATTCTTATAAATGCAATGGAAAAATGCATTTTTGACTGGTTCTGTGCAAACTCTTTAAGCCTTAACACCAGCAAAACCTCGACCATATATTTCACTCACAAAGTGATTGAGGATAATAAGGAAAACCCTAAATTTCTAGGCATATACCTTGACCAAAATCTTAGTTGGGAGCATCACTTAGACAAACTGGCAGATAAATTATTGAAAAACATTTTCCTAATACGTAACATTCGTGACATCGTTCCATTTCCTCTTGTATTATTGGTACCAGCCTGAAATTCATAAAAGCAAAGGAAATTTGCGGTGCACCTAAACGGAATCTTGTGCCAAAAACTTTAAATACGAACAATTTTCTCTCAGTGGTAAAAAATAATTGTAAGATGGTCGGTGACACAAATAATCATTTAATGAAGTTTTATAAAGAGTCAAGATGAAGTGAAAACAGAAAAATCTGTTAAGGGGACTGCTAAAAAATATGGAGTGCTTAGAGTAACTTTAATGTACAAGGTTAAAGGAAAGTTGCAAGTAAGAATGAGCTCAAAGAGTCTTTTTACAAACGAACAAGAAAAGATTTTGGCAGACTTGGTGATATCTATGGCAAAAGTTGGTTTTCCAGTTACAAAAAGCACTTTTATGGTTAGTGTTGCCAAACTAGCAAACGAGTTATCGAACGAGACACTTAGCGAGAATAGAGAAATGGCGCTGAGAATTAAAGAATCTGTTTAAAATACAATAGTGTAATATTAAAAATGCGAATTAAAAAAATCGGTAATAAAATAAAATTAAAAATCTGTCTAAGAATAAAATTAATAATAATAAAATTCTAATTAAGAAGATTTGTAATAAAATAAAGAAATAATAAAAATGGATGTATTTAAAGCACCTAAAAGTTTAATAATTGATGAAAATATACATAATAACTGGAAGAAGTTTATTCAAAGTTTAAATATATTTCTAACGGTAACTGGAAAGAAAAATGAAGGCCGCAATCTTGCTAAATGTGATTGGAGAAGACGCGTTGGATTTATTTAATTCTTTCAATTTAGCAACTGAAGACCAAAAGGACTTTAACAAAGTAATAGAAGCCTTTGAAGAATATATAAAGCCAAAACAAAATATAATTTATGAAAGATTTCTTTTTTATAATAAGACATTTATATTTAAAACATGTTTTAAAAACGTCTTATATGAATATCTGATTTATTAATGATTTAGAAATTTACAGAATTAATGTTGAACTTACAATTATGCAATTATGTCAGTTACTTAATCTCTACTTAAAGGTAGGTATACAACATCTCCCCTTTTCTTATATTAAATTTTAAACAAAAAAATAAATGTTTCAAAATTAAATAAATTAAGGTCTTCTAATAATACGACCAGAACGAGTGGTGTAATGATTGTTTGATTTAACTGTATCGTTGTTAATATTAGTATTACTGAGAGAAGGCTTTATATGAAAACTGGTTCGTCTAAATAATTTGTTTTTAATGTTTTTGACGACATAGGATCTCGGAGTTCGATCCTTACCGACAATTGTTGCTGGTTCCCAATATTTACCATTTCGTATTAATATTTTTTGATATTTTTTATATTCGATAAGTTTTCTTGGGTATTTAGCTCCCGGAGAAAAATGGTATAAATTGTTCTGAGCCCGCAATGAAAGGGTCTCAGACAGAATATACAAAACTCTGACACGCTCTGGATCTCGTTCAGGATTCGTACAGTTGGTTAAAGAAAAAAATCCCAACGTAATTACTATTCACTATTTTATACACCGTCAAACACTTTCAAACGAACTCTATGACGTCTTAAAATTATGCATTAAAATTGTAAATTATGTTAAAAAGAGTAAAAATGATTCGTGAAAGATTTGAAATTGTTCATGCAAAGTCGTTATCAACTTCCAATTGATGTAAATTGGGATGCTGCAAATGAATCACCTGAATGTAAGAAATCATTTCCATACAGGGAAGCCGTTGGAAATTTAATGTATCTACAAGTCGTTACTAGACCTGACATAGCCTTCGCAGTCAACGACGCATCAAGGGCATTGGACAAACCAACAGAAATGCACATACAGTTAGTGAAGAGAATTTTTTGTTATATTAAGGGCACTCAAGACTTAGGTTAACTCTACAAAAAGAAAGGTAAACTGGAAGCCTACAGTGATGCAGATTTTGCAGGAGATGAATCTACAAGAAAATTGACAACGGGTGTTGTGTGCAAATTTGGAAATGCAGTTATGTCATGGCAAAGTAAAAAACAAAAATGTGGCGCGCAATCTACAACAGAAGCTGAATATGTAAGTGTAGCAAGTGCGTCAAAAGATGTGGTATGGTTAACGCGCTTAATAAATGAAATTAGTGTTAGTGGCATAAATAAATGCATATCGTTGTATGTTGATAATGTAAGTGCCATTAAACTTATTAAAAATCCCGAATTTCATCAACGCACTAAACATATAGATGTAATAGACGGAGAGCTAGCTATGGAAATAGGTTTGCAATTTATAGAGCAACGTAATCCCTCTCGTTAGTGTGCCATACTATCATTATTAATTAATTCATGGCGCCTGGTAGCTGTTCAGCGGTGGGTGTGAGAGTGGATGGGCAACAAAGGGGTTGTAAAATCAATTGAAGGTGTGCAATTTATAGAGCTCTGTGTTTGTGTGATATTATAGCTAATTATGTATTTAATTCGAATATAACATTGCCAGGCGTTTTAATTGGGGGAAAAGTAGTGCCAGGTAACATCCAAGGTGCGGGAAAAAGTGCCAAAGTCACATTTCCAAAAAAATTCTCCAAATGGTGACCAGATTCAACGCGACAATGATTTATGTTGTTTTTGATCGATACTTTTCGCCGTCCATCAAAGACAATGAACATGAAAGACGATATGCGTGTCAAAATCACGCCTAGGTTATTATCGGGACCAAATCAAACAAGGCCTGCTGATTTTAGTAAAGAGCTGCGAAATAGTTCTTTTAAAGAAGCGCTAGTACGCTTTTTAATCGAACACTGGGCGAACGATGAAATGGCATCTTTCATCGGAAAAAAAATCATATACGCTATCGGACAAAAGTAAAGCAACACTTTCAAAAAATGAAATAATCCCGATTTTATAATATTTAATGCACGATATCGTAATTAAATACATTGTGTCTTAAATATCAAAGTAGGCTGCTTTCATCGGCGCCAATAGGTTTTTCCAACAATCAAAACAAATGAACTGATATTGAAGTTATCTGTCAAATACAGTATTGTAATGCGTCAAAAGTAAAGCAACATTTTAATATTTTCCTAAAAAAGAAAGGTTTTAGTGAAAGTAAAGCTTAAAATATTTTTGCAGAGTTAATTTTATGTTTAATTAATATTTCTGTGCTGGATTAATCATGCCAAGAGGTATTCCAATTTCGAAAGATTTAAAGCAGAGAGTAGTGAATGCACACTTGGAAGGTACAATACAAGCCACAATTTCAAGACGGTTTGTTTTACCCAGATACAGCGTATCCAAAATAATTTCAAGTTACAATGAAAGGGGACATTTAGAGAATCTACCGAAATCGGGAAGGCCGAGAAAAACAACAATTTGCACAGACAGACGCATTAAAAGAATTTCTCAAATCGATCCTTGGATGTCTGCACCTAGAATTATTGCTGAAATTCCCGAAATTATGGTTATTCCACGGACAGTTCAAAGAAGGTTGGTAGACGCAAAGTTATTTAGTAGACGCCCTGCTAAAAAGCCGCTTATTTCGGCAAGAAATAGAGTGGCTAGGCTTGAATTTGCACGTCGACATTTAAATTGGACAGTAGACGAATGGAAAAAAGTTCTATTTAGCGATGAAACGCGTTATAAACTTTTCAATTCTGATGGAATGAAGCGTGTAAGACGGCCAATTAACACAAGGTTTAATCCCAAATACGTTACACCTACAGTTAAACATGGTAAAGGCTCTGTTTTCCTATGGGGTTGCTTCTCATGGAATGGGGTGGGTCCTTTAAACTTCATTAATGACACCATGGATCGATTTGTCTACAGAGATATAATGCAAAATATAATGTTGCCTTATGCAGAGTGGGAAATGCCGTTGCGTTTTATTTTCCAACAGGATAACGATCCAAAACATTCATCACGAATTGTTCAAGAGTGGTTTCACGAAAATAACGTTCGGGTTTTGCAGTGGCCGGCACAATCCCCAGACCTTAACCCCATTGAAAATCTATGGGAAGAAGTAGAACGTGTAATTCGTACACAATTATTTCCAAATAAACAATCATTGGTAAATAAAATCAATGAAGTTTGGACAAACCTTCCCGAAAGTACTGTTCAAAAATTGATTGCCTCAATGCCGCGACGTTGTCGGCAAGTAATAAATAATAATGGATATTCTATTAACTATTAACATAATACTTCTAGCTATTGTAATTTTTAAATATGTTTAAGGTTTTTTTATCGTAATATGTAAAATAAAATACTGTTGCCACCATTTGTTGCTTTACTTTTGTCGCACTTCATTTCGTCGATTTTTATAATAATAAATATTTCTCTACCTTCATTTTGTTTAAAGTGTACCAAAATATTGTGAAATATTCCCAATATTGTGGGGATAATATTTCATTAAAATTAACTGGGGATCACAATCATGTAATTAATTTTTTTAAATAAAAAAAATAAAGGCACTTTGTTGCTCTACTTTTGTCCAATAGTGTATGTGAATTTTGACAATGTTACTGCTACAATATTATTGAACGATCGATAGTGAACAATTGTCGTGTAAGAGTCACGAAGAGGCGGACACCAAAATAATTTATCACGTCTGCAACATTGATTTCGAAGCTAATGTTGTTATTAGAAGCTCTGATACAGACATTCTAGTGATAATGCTAGGGAACATGCATCACGTAAATAGTTCAGTGCGAATTTGGATGCTTGCCGGTGTTGGCAATAATTAAAGGTGCGTCGATATTACGTCACTGTACAACAACTTAGGCCAATCACTGACGATGGCATTGCCAGGATTTCACGTTTTGACGGACTGTGATTATAATCCGGCATTCTTTAATAAAGGGAAAAACAGGCCGTTTGCTTTGTTCGAAAAGAGCGTGGAATTGCAAAAAACTTTTTCAACCCTCTGTGCTCTGGATTCATCGGAAGCAAGCGATGCTGTATATCCAGTATTAGAGAAGTTTGTCTGCCGCATGTATGGTGACCAACAAGCTGATGACGTTAACGAGGCGAGATTAAACATTTTTAGAAAAAATTTCCAATTCAAAGACGTCAATGAGCCATTCAGCCGTAAATTCAAAAATATTGACGCAGCGAACTTACCACCATGCAAAACAGAACTGCATCAACAATTGCGTCGAGTAAACTATATCAGCAGTGTATGGGGGAACGCTAATTTAAAAACCCCAACCCAATTGACTCCACTTGATTATGGCTGGACAGAAAACGAAGGGAAATTCGAATTACTTTGGTTTGAGGGGGATCAATCACCAGCCTACGTAAATAATGTTATCGTTCAACCCGAACACACAGAGGAAGAAATTAATGTGACAGGTATATATAATTTATACTTTTATGTTATGCTTTTATCGATGTATCGCAAATGATGCAACCCAACATGTTTAATAACATTAATTTATTCTTACAGATGACGATGACAACTCAGAAGAGGACGAGTATGAATAAAAATAAGCGTGGCAGCATTAATGCTTCAGGTATACTTTATTTATTATGTAATTAACTAATTCAGAATGATATCGTTGCAAGATATTATATATTGATAACTTTTCATTCATGTTTCAGGTCACGATAAAATTTGACCCAGTAAATGAGACGACTTGGCACTTTTTCCCGCACCTTGGATGTCACCTGGCACTACTTTTCCCCCAATTAAAACGCCTGGCATTATTATATTCGAATTAAATACATAATTAGCTATAATATTACACCAAACACAGAGCTCTATAAATTGCACACCTTCAATTGATTTTACAACCCCTTTGTTGCCCATCCACTCTCACACCCAGTATTTACAAAGCCCTTTATTAACAGTTTTACTTTTGACGGGAAAAAGTAAATATGTAAACAAAGTGTTTGCGTCGAGACAAATTAACGGAGAGTATCATACGTTATTTCCACAATTATTGGAGCATCCTAACAAATTTGCATTTGAGCTTCCTGTTATCTTTTTCTGGATGGTCATAGCTCGCACATTTCCCTACATATTTTGTCAGAGTTTTGTAGCCAGAATGGCATAGAACTGATTGCATTGTACCCTAATGCCACACATCTCATACAATCCATGGATGTTGCCGTATTTCACAGCGTGAAATCTGAATGGAAGAAGCAAGTTCAAGATTGGAGAATGCGGCACACAGGACAAGAGCTCAAGAAAAAAGACTTCCCCCCACTTGTTCAGCAAGTAATACAAGACATTGATCCCCGTATCATAAAGAACGGCTTTAAGAAGTGTGGTCTATTACCTTGGAATCCTCAAGCCATAAATGTGCCACTAAAGGATCAACCAGCAATATCTTTAAAGGAAGACTTGAAGGAAATTAAGACATCCCTGGAAATTGGTGAGGAGAAATTACAACAATTCAAGAGTAATAAGGGTGATTAGAATGGGTTAACTAAAGACGGATCTTTATATAAAATCTGCAAACAAAACCACGATAAACTGGAACTGGTAATAAAGTGCGCATTATTTCGTAGGCATTTACCAGTAATGTACAAAGCATTTATTTTTCAGCCATCTCAGCAACACGTTTCAGTACCTACAGAAACGTTTGAAAACATTCAAGGATCTGTACCAACACTGTCATAAGAAACTACACCTAACAAACGAACCAATTCAAATTATGCCCAGAGTTCTACAATCGCTACTGATCCTTCTATTCCCTCACCATTTAAATTATTGAGGAACAGAGATTGAAGAACAGAGAAAAGAATGACAAAAGCAAGACGATATAGAGTCCACAACTTCAGAGTCACTATCATTTGATAATGGTGAATCTTCCCCATGGAATGAAGAATTTGACGATGACAAAAACGATGATTTGCAATTTCGACCAGATAATTTGGAAAATATAACAGGTGTTTTTCTGCTCTGTGATTTTTTGGGTGGAAAACGCAATCAAACAAAATTTGTATATCTTTGTGTGGTACAAGAAAAGAAAGCATCATATATTGAAGTCATGGGACTAAAATCCACGGACAAGGCAAAGAAAGAGTTTGTCGCAAATGAACAAGCCATATCAACGATAATTGTGGATCAGGTGATCGATAAAATGCCTCATCCAGAAATTTTAAGCCAGGGAGAAAGGCTTAGTTATATTTTTGAACAACCGTAGGCAGTTAAAGAAATTAAAAAAAAATATATTAGTGTGTCACTTATTGGGTAAACATATTATGTCATTTATTGGTTTCTTCCACTGTTGATGTTGACATCAGAAAACATTTTTTTTTTGTAATAGTTTTCTTTATATTTAAAAATATAGTTTCGTTTAAACTTACAGTAAACTTCAAGGAATGCTCACTATTTTTCATTTTTTATTACATTAAATATTTTTCCTACAATCAACACTTATTTGGCATTTTTTTCCTATTAGTGTCATCTATTGGTGGTTTTACCTTATCTGGCAGCATCACTGACGGTGGCTCAGCAAGAGACTGTTCAAAAAGATGTTTTGGAGCTACTCTTAGCCTAAGTTTTGGGACTTTAGTTTCAACATAGTCGTTACCTGCTGCAATAAGTGCACAATTTTTTACCAAACATGTTTCCAATATGTCGAAAAATAATGTAAATAAAAGCATATCAGAAGAATATATTTTAGATAAGTCATCTATTGCAGAAATTCCTGGTTGTTCAAAGCAAACAACCGCTTTTAAAACTACTGATATTTCTCCATTATCAAAATCGCAAGTGCAGCGGTTATTTACAAGCAAACACAAGAAATCCGAAATAATAGGCAGCTCTCCCTATAAAACCGAACTTGAAAAACAGATTGAAGTAAGAAATAAGCCAAAAATGAAAAAAACTAAACTAAGAAAGACTAAGACAGAAACACCAAAGCCTACGACTGAAAGAATTAAAGTAGTAAGTGCAATATTTGTGCACTCACTTACAGCGTGAGCTGTAAAACTCAGTTTTGTTTATTTAAGTGGCAGTTTTGTTTTTGGAAAATAAAATAAACTTTACTTTTTATGTGTCATTAAAAATCATTTAAAAGGAAACTTAAACGTGTCACTATTGAAACATAAATACAAAACTCCCATAAGAATGAAAAATAATAAGTCAAAAGCTAAGAGAGATACTAAAAATATTGGGAAAGTATAGCGGATGGCTCAGTCACCGCGAAATATTTACAATGCACGATGACTTAACTCTAATGAAAATCAAGTCAAAGCCCGTTCGTGAATCAACCATCACTCCTCTGGCTACAAGGTACGGAAGAAAAGATACAAGAAGCAAAAAGAAACCACTCACGTAACCATCAGATGGATCAGATAAGAGTATAAGACTGATTGTGGCAACCAATGTGCCTTCTGTCATGTTCATTTTTGTCTCCTTCAGAGCTTAGCTTGTAGCGACCATTAATTTTTGATGTATCTATTTTTTATATGAAGGTGTTCACTTTCAATCTAGTTTGTAAAGTAAGAAAATACCATAGGAATCCAATTACTCCAAAAATCCGCGTAGCTGGGTTACCAATTCGTGTTAATTAAATGTCGAATAGTGTAAAACTGCAGTTCAGTTACCCACATTCACCTTATGGTACAAAAAAACTTGATTTTGAATAAAATGTTAGTTAAAGCGTTTTTCGTTATGACGACAGCATACTCGTGTAACTTATTAATGGAATCAGTTTTCCATTAGACTTCGATCCCAATTTTTCCATCCAAACATCCAATTAAAAATCTGACAAACCAAAACCATAACCCTAAACCGAATTTAGGTACTCTTGAAAACGAAGCCAATAACAGAATCCAAATGAATTTCGGTTTCGATCTGTGTCAAAAATACTAATCCCTGGTATTTCTGAAAGCGCCCTGCTATTTTGCAGGGCCTGCGGGGGCGCTATTTACACCACTGTGTATTGTGATATTAATCTAAATATATATTGTTTGCAACAAAAAAATATATTTTTAAGTATTCGTATTCCGGCAGACGCTATTTTTAGTTTGATGTGGTTTTGGGCTCAAAAGCTCTAGAAAACAAGATATGCCTACACAACGAACAAAGTGAATAACGAGCATTGTCTTGAAACGGAACTTGTCCTCAATTCAAAAAGTAGCTACCTATCGTGTATCTACTACACAAGCCAAAGATCAACGATGATTTTCAAAACAAATATATAAGTCGTCATTACAATACAGAATCATCGAATGCGGAAAAAAGTTTTTTTTTTTCATTTTCACCAGTTGACAATTGTTTATGGGGAGCAGCAGTGAACTAGCGAAAATAGAAAAAAGCGTTTTTTCACATTCGACAGTTCTGAATTCCATCGACAATGTCTCCATTCTGGTTTTTGTAAACGAATAATTTATATTAGTGAAAGTCCGAAGTGGATTTCTCAGTTAGACCAGCCATGTTCGCCACTTCTAGAAATTATGTTTGCCCGAAAACAACAGACACAAAGCAATCTCGAGCTTTGCACGCGTAGTTGTTCCGAACATTGACAAGTGAATCCTAGGAGGACCCGCATTTCGATTCTGCAACAAAAGAAAGTTATGTTAAAATAATTGATAAAATTTTGCGTTACAAATCTAGGTTTTTTTAAAACATTTTTTTTGTGAATTTTTATTAACTGCGGGCATTTCTCTTAACAATCGGTTCATCTAAAAATTTACCAAATAATCCAGGTGTATAACAAGTAGAATTTTACCCACATTAATGCCTAGATAGGTATTTATTCGTTTAATTATA
This sequence comes from Xanthostigma xanthostigma, assembly GCA_963575645.1. Classification (NCBI taxonomy): domain Eukaryota; kingdom Metazoa; phylum Arthropoda; class Insecta; order Raphidioptera; family Raphidiidae; genus Xanthostigma; species Xanthostigma xanthostigma. The sequence continues at coordinate 599,668 of OY754473.1, forward strand.
AGGTCGTTGTTTTTAAATAATTCAATAACTATAACATGCTTCAAGCCAGAAGTCAAATTTGTCAAAGCGTTGCCCATTATATTCCAATGTAAATAAAACTGCTAACAATTTTTCTGTCGGGATTCAAATCCAAAAATAACAGAATATAAATGCTCACTATCGTTGCACGAAGTTCTAACAGCAAGAAAAATACATAGCCTGAAATTTACACTTCTTAAGTAGGGGCAAATTCTTAGGCGTTTTGTACATAATGTATGGGAACTTTAGCGTCATAATAATTTCTAATATTATACATACCAATATAGACATGTAGATTGCAATAAATAATAATCACATAGAAGCAGCTAATTAAAAATATTTTCGTTTCTTCAATTCACTATTTAACAAAATGCCATCACACTATTTAATTAGCTATACAAATTTGAAGTTTGACGTTTGTACTTTGAAAAATTCAAGGCGTCTCTTCCATAGACAAGTACATCCATTCTCTTGTTTGGTCTTTTCTAGAAATAACGAGCTACCAATGTTCTGCTTGAATACGTTGGTAACAGATAATCAAGATTGTGACATAAGGAGAATTGCGAATTTAGGAGGAAATAATTTCTAGTTTTTTTTCTATGATTATTTTTACAAAAATATACAGATGTATCCAGATGTATCACAGAAAACCATCAGAAAACCGTACATAGGAAAACTACATTTTTACTTATTCGTCGCTTTCGATTATGGAACGCACCTTAGAACTATTGGTAATAGTTACTTTAGTAATAGTTAAGGTGCGTTCTAAATTTGCCATAATCGAAAGCGACGAATAATTAAATTTTTACCAATAACAATAGCTAATGATGAATAATTAGAAAAATCAGTTAAAATAATTCTTAATACTTATTAAACGAATTTATCCCTATATTATTAAACTAGCTAATCTTGTATCTACCTACGTACCTACCTATGTTATGTCCCTAAATATTTTCTCGAAAACGTCCCTAACGATTTGGATGAAATTTACTCAAAAAGGGATTTTGGGGGGCAAAAAATCGTTTTAGCTAAGTCTCATCTCTCGAAAAAATCGTTTTCTTACAAATTTTATAAAGATCAATTTTTTGACATATGAAAATACTTAAATATTTAACTTTCCGAGCAAAGTTCGGTCACCCAGGTACTTTTTATTAATGAAACAAGTTTTTATTGAGACATTACTAACAATTTGCATTTGTTACTGTAGGTATACGTAACGACCTCTGAATAGAGGGCAAAGCCTGACAAGGCCTTGTCTAAGGGGCAAAGCAATGTCTGATCTTAACTAATTTGTACTGTGTACTTTTCCCAATGTACGGTTTTCTGTGCTACATCTTGTATAACACATTTATGCAGAATTAGTCTCTAACAATTCTATTTCTCTGCAATTCCAGTCATAAAATTGGTTGTAAATATATTCAATATTCTTTCATCTTCCAATAGCAATTTATATTCGGATTATTATTATTTTTTTATTTCTTAGTATCCGAATAGTCCTGTCCATATTGAAACAAAATGACTAAATATTGTTATACAGAAAATAAGATAAAAAAAAAAAAAACAGAAAATGTTGTAAACAGATATTATATTTTTATTAAAACCTAAAAAATATATAAATATGAGAATACCAAAAAAAGATTAAAAAATCGGTTATGGAATAAATGATAATCGGTATGAGCAAGAATAGAATGATTCCATGTCCATTACGAGCATTGACGACAGTTTGTCATTTATAAAATCCCAACGAACTTTCAATGTACAAAAATTCAATCTGAAAATAAATAGAAAAACAATTATTAATATCACCAGAAAAGAGAAAAAATTTAAATGGGTCATATGCATGTGTATTTTTTTATATTTTTAATAGATTATTTAGTCAACCATAATAGGGAAAAAAATTGATAATCATTTAAAAATGTAATATTATCATAAGAAAAAAATATTAAATTTCACAATTATAAATAGACAGTTTAAACAATCGGCCATGTGACGTCATGATATACGATGCATGCCAACCTTGATGTCAAATTGTCAATGTTCTAAATGAAGTTTATTTGTTGTTTTCTCTAAATACTGACATAATCTTACTGTGAGACGACACAGTCGCAATGGAAACTGTTATTGATATATACTCTGACGTCACGCTGCGTTTTGAAAATTCGAAAATAGCGCGTATTTTCTACATTTCTTTTTTATTATTTGTATTTTTTTCAGTGATTAGATTAATAAAATAACCATTACGATATGATCAGAGACTAAAATATATTTCCATTGGAGTCTCATGCATATGACCTATTATCACAACCTTGAAATTTGAATGAGAAGAATGTGTCAGATTCCAGGGCCACTTCTTACAGTCCACTCATCCAAATTTTACAACCCTTAAGCTTAATTTCAACCATCGCGGTAAATGTACTTTCATCCATATCTTTCACTAGTCAATCGTGTACAATGTATTCTCAATCATAGATCTACGCCAATAATAAACTAAATTATTGTCTGATCGAACCTAGTTTTTTTTCATGACCGAAACTGAATTTCGGTTTCTGTTTTAGCTTCGGCCCAAACCGAAATTTACTTGGAAACCAATTCTAGTGAATATTTTTTAAGCTTTTGTTCATTGTAGTTGTTGCAAATAATGTGTTTGTGTTCATGGAAGCGATTATTTTATAAATGAAAAGTTTAGTAATCTAAAAAAAACTAAATATGTATTCTATTCAATATGACTGCACTACGCCAATCGCTCCCTAATGCCGAACGGAACCTCACGAACCTAGTTTAGCGGGATATTCAAACTCATAATCTTTATATATAAAAATTACGTGTCACGTGTTTGTCCGCGATGAACTCCTAAACTACTGAACCGATTTTAAATTTGATTTGCACACCGTGTGCAATTCGACCCAACTTGAAAGATAGGATAGCTTACATTTCAATTTATAGTCGCAATATTATTTTATTGCAAATTATTTGTCTATTCCTTGACAGTCATAATACAACCATATAAGATGGCGATACCTGTTGACTGGATTGAGTGAATATTCAATAGATGGCGCAACGAACTTAACAACCATATATCTAGATCGAGGATGTAAAAAAACTGAATATCGTTTAAAACAAATGCTTTTTTTTTCGAGCACGACGGCGCAGCCGGAGTGAACCCTCGAAATAGAGTAAGTGTTTTAAAGACCAGTTATCCACGAATACTTTACGCTATTCTTTTTCGAGTACGACGGCGCAGCCGGAGTGCTCGACATACACACATATACGCCCATGTATATTTTAAAATAGCTAGCAATTAATAAAATAGATAGATAGATAGATGTTCCAATTAAATTGTTTTATTATTTCACTTTATACGTAGCGAAGCACGTACAGGGCCGCTAGTCACTTATAAAACAAAGTCCCCCCGCTGCGTCTGCCTGCCCGAACGCGATAAACTCAAAAACTACCGAACGGATTTTTATACGGTTTTCACCAACGAACGGAGTGATTCAAGAGAAAGGTTTATATGTATAATTCATTAATGTTTTATGTAAATTAGTAGAAATATGACGGTAATTGTTGAAGATGTCGGAAAAAATCAAGCCGACTGGGAGCTTTTATCGAAAACGATGCCCAATCCCTTTGAGATATAACAAAACAAAGTATGGTGGAATTGTTCTTCTTTTATAGGTCTACAAAAAAGTCAGCGACGACATATGTCTATCTTTTAAGGACAGCTTACTATACCCATTTTAATGTTAAGTGTTTTTCGTGGATATCAATTTTGCAACGTAAGTCGACGAAAAAACGGTGGCAATCAACAAATTCGGGCGAAGCCGGATCGGGCTGCTAGTTTTAAACAATATGGAATTTCTTAACATTCCATAGATAAATAACCTTCAAGCGGTCGCGCGGCGTCGAATCGACCGCACTCGGTATATTTCTGTTCCTAACATCGTTATTTCTTGTCGTATGCATTTCCCACCCCTAGTAAAATGTCTTTGTTTCACCGTGCACGAAATAAACATATTACCTCTGCTTCCTGCGCTTTCGGAGTCCATAGAACGCATTTGTTTTAGTCGCGGCACAGACGTCGAAATTTAGTTACTGGGCGATATTTAGTTACTAGTAGTGAAATACTTGAGCAAATACAACAAGAAGATGAAGTTGTATGTTTGTATTTTTTTTCTGAGTTAAGTTTCTTTTTTGCCAAAAAATGTGTCCAAACAGAGTGATAATGTATCTGTACACAAAAAATTAATGATTATTCATTAATAAGTGTTTTAAATCCTAGAAATATACCATAGGTCTTTCAGGTTACACACGACTGTTGCCGATACAAATAGTGATGTGCTGGATCGTTAAAAATGTATTAAACGTTGTATGTATTTTAACGTTTTAAATATTTGATGAAATATTGAAATACAAAATAAAATCATACAAACCTTGTAAAAATAGCTCCACGTACAGTCGAACGTAAAGTTTTCATCCGACAGCCCAGCACTTCGAGTACGCCAGTGATTTCGACAGCTCGATAGCTTCATTCACATTTAAGGAAGCATTGCGAAACGATTTGGCCGTTTCGCCCCTTGCTACAAGAGTCATGCCTGAATTATGAAAACGCTTGTCCAGAAGGATCAATCCAGTAAAGCTATAAAAATAAAAAAATGCATACTCATTAATGTTTTTTTTTTTCAAAACAAATCCCATTTATGCTTTATCATTTTTTTATAACGAAAACTGCGTCCGTCAGTTAACTGGCAAGGTAAGTTTAAGTATTACGTAACGATTGCCGGAACACTCTGGAATCGAAGGCAACGAAGAAGCTGATGAGCTGGCGAAGAAAGGATCGTCCACTCCATACATTGGCCCAGAACCAGCCCTGGGAGTGCCCAAAAGCACAGCACGGGGTCAAAAAAGGGAATTGATCAGCACAAGACATACTGGAATCAAATTTCCGGGCAGCAAAATGGCAAGATTTTTATTAAATGGCCATCCCGAAAGATGAATGAAGAACTACTACAACTCAGTAGGAACAATCATCGTCTCGTGGTAGGCCTCCTGACAAGACATTGTGCCCTGAATTATTATTTATTATAATTATAAAATAGCCCAATTCGGTTTATATATTATGAGTTAACCTTACTAATACGGTCATTTTCTATATTTCAATATATACATGCTAATTATTTTAGAAGATTTAAACTCCATACCTGAGGTCAATACGTTTGCCTTTGTGGTTTATAAAATATATGTTTAAACTTTAAAATGGTCTAAATTTTAGTCTTCGTGACTTTAATGCTAACAGCTGTCGACCATATACATATCATGCTGTCAAAAAAACGTCTTTTCCTAAACAGATCATCCGTATAAAATTATCAAGCGATGGTAGCTATTTGTGAAGCCATGTATTAAATGTTGGTAGCAAGAAGTGGAAACTGGAATTTTGTTTACAAGACACGCGACGCAGCCATACCGTTCTCTGGCCATACCGCCATACTCCGCATGACAACTGCGTGTCTGCTTGTTGTTGGAAAGTTCCATATAGGTATTTAATTGGAAAGTTCAATGTAATAAAAAGGTCAGTGCTCTTTATTGCATCCATATGCAGCTATGCATGGAGATTGACGTGGTACTTTATACGTCGTTAAACTGGCCACGTCCTTTGTTCAAAGAACATGTATCAAATTATTATCAACTGCAAAAAGGCAAATGGCGCATTAATAAAGTTTTAATTATAATAAAACGCATCTAATTGTGAAAAATAAGTGTTTTTAGACTTTAATTAAAAGTGTAATATAAACAGTGAAACGAAAAATATTATTTTAAATACAAATACACTGTTATCTGTCTGTGGATATTGACGTGTTTATTTGTAATTTTAATACCTACATAAATCTTGAAAATCATATTAAAAACATATTTTGTGCGTATTACAATTCACAGTGTGATTAAATAAACTACTTGATAATATTTTATTAAAAATGAAAAATCATAACCCGAAAAACACTAAAGCAGTTATGATTTCTGTTTTTACAACTGAATTTTCATTAGTGCCTGATTAGTACGCTAAAATAATTTAAAACAGTGAATTAATTCTAAACATCAAAAAAATATCTAAGTGTGTTTTGAAAATTATTTGTGAAGATTTCAAGATTTAATGGATAACTAACTGCGTACATAATTATCAAAGCTGAAGTCGGTGAAGTGTTTTTTCATGCACCAAGCAGCGCGAGAGAGGAATGAATAACCGAAAGTTAGGACATTTTAATAACTGCTGTTTTTCACATTTGTGCTGTACACTGATTAACATAAAATATTTTTGAGGCATGCTTGTAAAACAATAAACCAAGAAGACTGCGTAATACTAATAAATTAACAGTATTTCATTTTAACATTTATGAAGTTCTACCAACATTTCAATATCATAATATGATAATATTATGTATTAAAAATTTCTAATGAATTTTGTGATACTAAATCGTTTATAAAATATTAATACGCAATTGTTTCTAAATTAGTGTAAAATAAATACAATATAAAAAAATAAATCTAGAAGTGTACAAAAAAAGTAGTAAAAAAACAGGCGACGGCGTATCCTTATTGAAATAACGCACGTAAAAAAGAGAACTTTATAAATTAATAAAATATTTATAATAAATTGCACATAATTATACAAAATAATTGTTTTTAAACTTTCATATTAAACAATGCATAAGTGAAACTAAAATGTTTTAAAATAAATACAAGCAAACAATAATTGTTAATAAAAGTATAATTTGCACATATAGAGGTACCTATTTCTAGATGAACAAAAAATGTTGTGATATTACAGAAACAACAGAAACTGCCACGTAATATTTTTTAAAACTAAAAAATAAAACTTGATGGAAACTAAAGCTGCAGTTATGTGACTAAACAATGATTAGAACTATTTTTTTAATAAATGTGCTATTACGCAATACGCTCTAATCAAATGAGCAAATATGCTGTTCCAACATGGATTTGCATTTTTGGCTGCTCATCTTGCCTTCGATCGCTACCCAAGATTCAACCCCATGTATGAAAAACACCCCTAAAACATTATTTTGACTGGATGTTTTACAGTCAATATGAGCTGGAGTAAATTGTTCGTTTTGAGACCTACGAAGTGAGTCTCATCTGTAAATAAGACCTTTTCCCGGTCTTCTGTAGTTTCGTTGGGAGTATTTTCTGGTTCAGAACAGCCTCTGTTTTTCAGACAGTTAATGAGAAGTTGTCTTTTTTTCGATTGAATAGTCCTACCAGATTCCAAAAGTCTTTTATGGATAGTTGAGTCATGTATTGCTACGTCTGATGCTGCTAAGGCCTAACTCACACGGGCAACTTTCCGACGATATCAGAACCACAAAAAAGTCGTCGTCTGTCGCAGCAATTAACCACTTTCCAACATTTTAGTCGGCGTGCAGACGCACGTGTGTGTAGATGACCCACAGAAACAGCAAGTTCTAAAATGGATTTATTTGGAAGCACTGTTGTGGCTTTTGTTACGGCGAAGAAGGCGACGTCGCCGCAGTAGAATTTATTGGGTTCATCCCATTATTGAAAATAGAAACGAAAGTCAATTTCATCAACTCTACCCTTTATTAAGGATCTATGACGACCAGTTTTTTAATTACTTCAGAATGAGTAAAAGTACATTCGATTATTTGTCAAATGAGTTAAAAAACAGGTATTCCCATGTCTGCTTTCTCTACTCGATTGCTATAAGCATCAGTTGTGTAGTCCCAAATGCATGGTAGATTGTGTATTTCTTCTATAAACGATTCCGTATCAAATGATTCACTTTCGTTTTCCATTTTCTTGCTACCTACACACAATGCGATCGCTTCGTCGATACAACACAGACTGATTGATATCTGCCGACCTGTTGTTGCTGTGTCGCTGGAGAATCGCACGTGTGAGTTGTGTTGATCTGCCGACTGCGACAGTTTAGTGGATCATAACAACACATTGCAACTGTCGTTGCATTGTCGGCCGTGTGAGTGCTACGGGTCAGTTTCCATACTTTAGCATGGAAACTAGCTACTCTCCACAGACGACGACTTTATTGTCGTTCTGATGTTGTCGGATAGTTGTCCGTGTGAGTTAGGCCTAAGTCTTGTTGCAGGTCGTGACTTGTTTTTCTTAGGTCTGTGAATTTAGCCCCGAAAAGTGTAGGCGAGGACGTGGCATGGCTCAATCGTATGACCATGTTAGACCACGCATCATTTTTTTTTATGACCACCTATTATGATCTTTTTATTGACGAATTAATTTTCCGGGGCAAACTTCACATAGCCCCGAAAAATTTTGCAAAATGAAATTTTAAGTAACGCAATCGTCAGACCATCGTTGAACCATGTTAACTCTCTACAGCCAGCAATAAAGCAAAGTTTTTTTCACACATGTCGCACTTAAACAAAAAAAAATCTCCTCTTCTTCTGCTCTCCTTTCGACGTCATTGTGATTTTGGATCCATATTTAGTTGTCGGCTTTTGAAGTAAATACATTGTTTTTATTCTTTGTTGTTGAAGCAATTTTAAAATCGGTCATTTTAAATGTTTCTTTGCTAGTTCTTCTTCTGCTTTGTCGTCGCTGCTGCGTTTTCTATATGGTTTATTATCGGAGTTTAATTTTTAAACTGCCCGGCGGATTTATCTCCCTTATAAGTTAAGAATACTTTTTTAAACTAGAGTAGCTCTTTTTTAGTTTCCACATTTCTTTCTTCAAATTTATCGGGAAGAAAGGAATCCCCTCCTATTCCTTCAGCACCATTGTAATTTTGGATTCATACTTAGTTGTTAGCGTTTCAAGTCTATTTTTTTCATATTTCGTATCTATTTTTAATTTTTGCGAAATTTTTGTTGATTGCTGCGTTCGTAGTTTCCCATTAGGTTAACTTCGACATCTACAACGAGGAGTTTAAAGCATCAAAAATTATCGTTAGATCACCCTTTGAAAAAAAGTTGTGACAAAACATTGTTTTTTATTTTTTTTCAATTTTTTGAGTGTCGGGTACATTTTACCATGTTTGATCATCCCTCTTTGGTTTGCGGTTTCCTTTCCCTGGGAAAAATCAAGTCTCGACAGTCGAAATTTTTTGCTCAATTTCATTCTTTTTGGTACACCGATTCCCTTTTATTTTGGACTAGCAAAACATTTGCAATACTACGTCTAAACGATAATTAATTGGTCCATTGTTTCTCCATACATTTTGAGCTGCCATATCTACACAGTGACCTATAAGGGGTAAATATTATTATGATTTGTGGAAAACTGAAAAACACTCTTTGCACAAAGCAACATCGCACATCAATGGGCACAGCGTCGATAAGTTTTTAATTTTTCTGGAATATGATCTTCGAGATTCACAAGTATAATTGACTTTTGAACCATCTGACGACCACCTGGACAATTTCTTTTCCTATTCGGCGTACCACAGGTGTGTACCCTTTACATTTGCGACCGGTGTAATTGGTTATCAAATCATTTAGTAATTTTGACCGAAACTGTGAACGTGTAAGTTCTTTTAGTTTCTTAGAATTCGTTGTTGCAAATGATAAAACTATTCACAATGCAGGCGTCGAGTAAATATTAAAATATTTTTAGCCACCATCTTCAGAACTTTTGTTGAATTGAATAAATGACATGCACTGGTAAAATAAATCAACCCCGCCCATGTTCTTGTTGTAAGCTGCATTCTCTTTAGGACAAGTCACCGTCAGTCGGTTCTCTTTGCTGTCGCGTCTAAGCACGCTTGAATTATGCATGGCTGTAATTACGGAAACACTCCTGTTTCCGCTATCCTTCCACTTCACAACAGCATTATCCTCAGTTGGAGCATAATCTGACCCATGTGTAGCCACATCTTTATCCTTGCTGATAGTAACTTATTCATAAGCGGAACACTAAATTTCCTTGATTGCAACGTTTCCACCAATCACTGAAAAAAATCGTATGTGCCTGTCGTCGTTAAAGTACTTATTTATATAATAACACAACATTAGAGCACACCAGTCGATATGATGACTGCTTGAAAGTATTTTTGCAGTTTGAGTACATTTTTACACGCGCAATTGTTTACAAATTTTACGTTTGTATGCGCTGCTACTTTGCAATCGATTTCATCAATTACAGTGCATGTGACATAGATTCTGACTTTTTTGCTATATTACAATTTTTTAGCAATTCAGGATGTCCTGGTGTTAAAATTATCATATATCGATACTTACCTGTGTTCAATAATAACGAAAATGCCTTCTACGGTTGACAGAAGGCGGTGGAGTGACTCTGAAAATGTCATTTAGAGGGACGCTGTCATCTATGTTTTCCTCCTCTGGCGAAATAAATGAACTTTTGTAAGGTTTCACGAATTTAATTTTAGCAGTCTCAGGCGACAGTTCTTGAATTTGGCCAACATATCTACGGACAGATTTTTTTGTGGCGTAGGTAACAATAACCCAGTCATTAGTTTTAGGTGCTTGGATTTCGTCATCAGACTCATGTTCAGATAGGATGTTGTCGGAGCTGTTGTTCACTGTGGAAATAGATGATTGTTGATAGTCTTGTTTTAAAGTTTGCAGATTGATATATTCATCATTGCTAGTGTCATTGATGTTTTCATTATTTGTCTCCGTCTCCTTGTCTGCATCGTCTTCTTCAGTGTTGGTAATTCAATTTGAGATTTTTCAGATGGCAATTGCCTTTTATTTTTTTTGACAGTACCGATGTAGAATATTTTCTTCTCTTTCAGGCAATCAACGAGATCCATTTCCGTGAATCAGTTATCAGCCGATACGTTGCATCCAGATCCATATACGGGCTCAGCCATTCTTTTCACTACATCACTTGTCTTGTTGATAAAGAAAGGCCCTTCTGGTTGTTTCCCAGCATCCACATTATAAGTGTAATACATTTTTGCGTCAGTGAGGGCAAAACATTTTATGCCGTATTTATTTGGTTTCGATGGTATGTATTGCCGAAAAGAGCACTTTCCTCAAAATTTGGAAGCATCCATCAATTGTTAAATTCTCCCCAGGATTATAACTCTTCTGACAGTTTGGCACGTGAAATTACTAAAGCACTTACCACGACCACGAACAATCTTTTCCTCTAGAGGAGTGACAGCTTCTTCGTCAATCTCCAAGAATTTAAATGAATGACGTTTGAGTTTTTTCCAAGTTGGTTCGCTGAATTGGGCTTCTGCCATGTACACGCGTCTTGCATTTTCCGCACGATCCGTGCTCGTCGATGGACCAGACAAGTCTTGTTCAGTCGAATCATAATTTACCTCAATCTCACCAGCGACTTCGAGAGTGGGATCGATGGGCCTCATCACTCAAGATGATTTTTCGATGAAATTCTCTAATGTGATCGCCTATGAGCTGTTGAAATGCACCGGTGGCAAAAAACCCCAACGCGAGTAATAGCTGGTTCTCTGCTGTAATCGATTTATTTCGTTTTGTCTTAGGTGTCAAAGTGGGCCCGAAAATATGCAACATTTCTCTGACTTTATTTTGAGACTGTAAATTCCGATTCGTCGCAATACAGAGACGGATCTGTTCCGTCACGTATGACTCTTCTGCGAGGTATAATTTCCTTAAAATCATCATCCGACGATAAAGATGTCAATGAAGACAAATCTGACATTTTTTGTTCATTATATGTATATATTTAATAAGGTAATATATAAATAAACGTTATAAAATTATTTTTTGTGTTTTTATATCGTAAAATAGTGCAAAAGAGTGCCTTCGTCAAAAGTTAATCACACAATGATCACCGATCAGTTTAACAACCCAGTTAACAGCGTGATCATCTTTGAATGGGCGTTGTGCAACAGATTTTTACATTAACAGCCCGGTTAAGTCCATTTGACAACCCGATCAAATCAAATCTGACGAAGCATCGTTAACGATGAGATCCCGATCAAGTGTTTAACAGCGCTTTCAAGTGTTTAACAACCCAATCAAATATTTTATTTTGTGTTGTGCAACCCAGCATAAATCAGCTTTTGCCTTTTTATCAGCTAAATCCCATGCTAGCACGGCGGTTGCATCGTCAGGTTTTATGGTAGTTCCTTCAACATAACTCCATGCGTTGTTTTTGACAAGAATTGCTTCCATGTGTATTCGCCACGTATCATAATTGTAAATGGTAAAAGATAACTACTGCTTTTGAAGATTTATACGTTTCCATGGCTCGAGAGTACTATGTGTTTCTTCATTTCAATCACAAAAGGATCCTTACTGCTTAATTAGAATTGGTGCGCCCTCGATATTTGCAGTGTATCTATTTTCAAAAATGTTTCAGCGGTCAATTTGAAATTATAGAAATCATCTGCTTTTATTTTTTGACCCGAAAGGGTTGCTTACTTCGTGTATTTTCGATAAGATGTTTTATGTCATCGGAGATCATGCTGTTTGTGACGCGTTTGCGTTTCTCTATGAGTGAAAAGTCTCGATCACATGATAAGAATGAGTGTCCACTGATTAAAAACTTGTGTTCAATAGTTTTGAAAACTTTCTTATGAATGATAACATCTTGCTACTTTGCTAAACTTTCACTATGAGCTTTATATAAAAGCTACCACCACTAATTCTTATAGAAAAACAAGGTTCGGAAAGATCATTCTGAAAAGTATTTCTTTTGCTGTTATCTATTATGTGTTTGATATTTTATGGCTTTGTTAATACCAGAGTAAGTATTCCTCGAGATTTTCTGTTATCTGCCCGTGAAGAAAGCCAGATATTGGCTTATCTTAGTTTAATCATTACTATCTGATCAATTAGAAATATTTAGGCGATTGACTATTAATCTAGTAATTAATAACTTGTCCAAAAAATTAATTACACTCCACTGGGCTGTATGTAAGAGTTCAAGAAAACAAAAAAAAGATATAGATCAAAAAAAAAAAATTCACTTTAAAGGGGATTCGGGCTTTTGCTTGTATAAGGCCTTTAGGCCTCTTTCGCGAATGCGGCCGTGTGGGTCTTGAAGCAGCCTCGTAGTGGCTCCACTTGGGAGGCGTAGTCGAAAATGTTTCTTCCGTCGTGTCAGGTTCCATGGTATGTTGATTTTGCTGTTGTTGAGCTAGTACCTCTTGTCTGATCCTTGCCGTGCCCATTGTGTCAGCGGTCCTAACCTCCAAATCGGTATTTATATCCGGAGACGTGGGGATAAGTCTATCGGTATCAGTCTCCATGGCGTCATCAGGTCATCTGTTCTGGTGGATCGCGGATTGGCGACAGTAGTGGCTGCATAGGCGGAAAGCTTACTGGTTCATACGTCTCGTCATCGTTCTCGGAGCTGTCGATTTGCGGTATATCGTCAATGAGCAATATGTCGCTGTGGTTTTCCATCGTGGTCTAGATTGCGAATGTCTTTTTGCTCGTAGTAGTACCGAACGTTCGTTTTGTATTGGTACATACTTACTGTAAGTATGTACCTATTATATAGAAAGAAAAAAAAAATGACACCGTTACATCATCAACGTTCTTTTTGACACCTTTTGCTCTCTTGTGACAATGAGGCATTGTCACATTTGTTTGTTTGAATAACAATAAATATACTATAAAAAATATAGGTATATATTTCGTAAAGTGTTTTTTTATTTAAATATATTATTGATATTACATAATTTTCTTATTTATTTAAATATTGTAATATTAATTACTTTCTAATAGTGTTCGAGCTTCGATCCGAACACTTCTAAGAATTGTTTGCGAAGTCGCTTCTGTCGCCTTTTCTCCTTCTTTTGGATAGTTGTTAGTTTGGCAGCTTTGGATATAGTGTTCGGGGTAGTTTTTTGTACAGCTTTAGAATGATCTTCGAGCGTCGATCCGAATACTTCTAAGAAAATTTTGCGAAGCCGCTTCTGTCGCCTTTTCTCCCTCTTTTGGATAGTTGTTAGTTTGGCAGCTTTGGATATAGTGTTCGGGGTAGTTTTTTGTACAGCTTTAGAATGATCTTCGAGCGTCGATCCGAATACTTCTAAGAAAAGTTTGCGAAGCCGCTTCTGTCGCCTTTTCTCCCTCTTTTGGATAGTTGTTAGTTTGGCAGCTTTGGATATAGTGTTCGGGGTAGTTTTTTGTACAGCTTTAGAATGATCTTCGAGCGTTGATCCGAATACTTCTAAGAATAGTTTGCGAAGCCGCTTCTGTCGCCTTTTCTCCCTCTTTTGGATAGTTGTTAGTTTGGCAGCTTTGGATATAGTGTTCGGGGTAGTTTTTTGTACAGCTTTAAAATGATCTTCGAGCGTCGATCCGATTACTTCTAAGAAAATTTTGCGAAGCCGCTTCTGTCGCCTTTTCTCCCTCTTTTGGATAGTTGTTAGTTTGGCAGCTTTGGATATAGTGTTCGGGGTAGTTTTTTGTACAGCTTTAGAATGATCTTCGAGCGTCGATCCGAATACTTCTAAGAAAAGTTTGCGAAGCCGCTTCTGTCGCCTTTTCTCCCTCTTTTGGATAGTTGTTAGTTTGGCAGCTTTGGATATAGTGTTCGGGGTAGTTTTTTGTACAGCTTTAAAATGATCTTCGAGCGTCGATCCGATTACTTCTAAGAAAATTTTGCGAAGCCGCTTCTGTCGCCTTTTCTCCCTCTTTTGGATAGTTGTTAGTTTGGCAGCTTTGGATATAGTGTTCGGGGTAGTTTTTTGTACAGCTTTAGAATGATCTTCGAGCGTCGATCCGAATACTTCTAAGAAAAGTTTGCGAAGCCGCTTCTGTCGCCTTTTCTCCCTCTTTTGGATAGTTGTTAGTTTGGCAGCTTTGGATATAGTGTTCGGGGTAGTTTTTTGTACAGCTTTAGAATGATCTTCGAGCGTCGATCCGAATACTTCTAAGAAAATTTTGCGAAGCCGCTTCTGTCGCCTTTTCTCCCTCTTTTGGATAGTTGTTAGTTTGGCAGCTTTGGATATAGTGTTCGGGGTAGTTTTTTGTACAGCTTTAGAATGATCTTCGAGCGTCGATCCGAATACTTCTAAGAAAAGTTTGCGAAGCCGCTTCTGTCGCCTTTTCTCCCTCTTTTGGATAGTTGTTAGTTTGGCAGCTTTGGATATAGTGTTCGGGGTAGTTTTTTGTACAGCTTTAGATACAGTTTTCGGCGTTGTTTTTGAAGTTTGCATTTTATTTTGATAAATTTTCTAAAACATAACACAAAAAAATATTAATTTTATATAGTTTTTAATAACTAAGTATGTATTATTTAAACAGAAAAAAAAAATCAATATAACATTTCATATAAGTAGCGTATTTTCCAGCAGTATATCTGATTCGTTGGAATGAGTGTACCTATACAGCTATATTATATGTAAGTATGTTTGTGTGTGTAGTTAAAAAAATATTGTCTGAAGTTAAATTATTTGGCTAAATTTCAATCGTTCATCATGTCTAAATTGTTTTAGTTCTTTTTTAGTGTAGTATTGTTTTTCGTCTGGCGATTTTCTAAGGGTTTTTCGGTTCGTAAAGTCTGGTTGTGTTAGGTGTGATGAATTGAAATAAGGTTCGGCATCCCAATTTTCATCACATTTTATGTCTAGGTTTGTTATAGGTAAAAGGTGGTCGAGTGTCTTTGGAGTTTCCCTTAGGTCTTTATAATCAGTGCAATTTTGTTCATGGTAATCCAAATCTCTTGGGTGAACGATATGATTATAATTAAATTTGCATACCACCCAAGGAGTATTTGGATTTTGTTTCTTACATTTAACATAGTGTATGCCATCCTACTGCTTAGAACGACATGTGCCCTATTGAAATAGCAGGTTGAATATTGTGTTTGATTTTGCATCTGAAAAACACAGTTGTAAAAATAAAAAAAAAATCTCTTCTAACCAACCGCTAGTTGACAATTGAAAATTATAAATAACAAATAAACAGTTAAAATATATACTCACATTTATTTTATAATAAACTCACTCAAAAACTTTTTGTATTACACTGATCAAATACTATTCACACTTCAGTAATTCAGAAGGATTAACGAATTTATAAAATTAAAAAAGGGACAGGTTCTGTCCTTAGTGATTATTTAATTATTGTCTCTTTCTTTTCGATAATCAAATGACCCACTTCCTCTTTTCAGTAGTATTTTATCACTTTCTAAAGGACATTTGCCTATTATTATATCAGCCCTTAACGTCTCTATATGGTAACGTGTTTCAGTATTGCAGGAATGAGCCAGTCTAGGAAATTTACCTCTTGCAAAACTATGTAACCATTTGGTTACATTGACCCATAGAGGGTTAAAACATGTGTGATCCACAACTGGCTGAGAGTAACTTCCAAATATTTATATGCCAAGAGGATCTGTAGATCAAGAAGATATTGACGATGGACTTTTTACACCGGGATCTTGGCGAAATGAAACAACAATTTTTTCTCGTTCTATCTCTGGAGGTGCAAATAATCGTACCGCAAGGCAAGCAAGAGAACGTAAAGACACACTTTGTCAGTATTTTATGGGAGAAGGAGCCGTTCCGTGGCAGGACCGAATGATATTTTAATTCATTTCATCAATGTGCATTGTGCACTTACTATTACTATAACATAAACATTTTAAATATACTTACTGTTAAATTATCCTGTGTCGGTCTTTTGTTTTCCAGACCATGGAGAAAAGCGAACATTTCTTGGAACCCCTTTACATTCGACACATACACGCCGTCTGTCCCAGCTCCCGATTTTTTCGAATCTTTGATTTTCTTCAATTCCTGTGAATAAGTTCAGCGGAGTGTCCTAATTTTGTTTTTTATTTCTGCAATTCCAAACCCTGTTATTCCCATTATTTCTTCAATCTCTTTGAAAGCTGCTTGGCGGGCATTCCTATCTTTGTAAATATCAACCTTCGTGTTCCACAAACATTATCTTGCTCTATACTCCTGCACAAATTTTAACCGCGACAATGCCATTTTAAAATGTTTGTTTTTATATTATTTTAAATTTCTTCAAAGAATACTAAACAAGACAACCACACTGTACTAAACTGGAATTGTCCAGACGGGTTTGGTGCACGTTTTAGTTGCTATGACGCGTGGTGGGGGACCAACTTGCTTTAGTGAATAGGATGACAATCCAGCTATTTGACTAAAACTTTTACTTAAACGCCACTACTTTACTATTCTAAACTGCTCACACAATGCAAGTAGCTAAATTTAGTTACTTGCTTTAGCTACTACAGCTGTGTAAAGCGGTCTTAAATTACAAACGGTAACAATTGTTTTCTTTCATAGTTTTTAAATTTAAAAATATTTCCGGGACTTTCTCTCCCTAATCGATCTTTTTTTAACTCTGAAGTAGGCAAATTATGTGTGTGTGTGGTTCTTTAGAGAAAATGAGGCCCCGTGGTTCGTCAACTCCACAGTATTTCGTGACTCCAAACTCTTTCTCTAAAGTTTTGTGTCTTAGTACCTCGTGTTGCCGCCTCGACTTCGAATCACAGCCTGTAATCTTTCAGGCATGTTCGAAATGCAATTTCGTATCATTGTTTGCGAAATTCTTCGCCATATTTGAATTAGCGCCCGCAACCGACGCCCCATAATATCTCAAACATGTTCAATGGGGTTAAGATCTGGGCTCATCGGTGGGTGTCTTAGCAAAGTAATGTCGTGTCGCTCGAAAAACCAACGGGGTGACATTCGCTGTATGAGGGTGAGCATTATCTTGCATAAAAATGAATCCCCGCGTGTTTTGTCGTCGAGGCAACACAACAAGTCGCAAGATTTGGTCGATGTAACGCCTTGCATTCAGGTTTTCGTGGATAACGACTAGTCGAGTCCGCCAAAATCGAGAAATTCCAGCCCAAACCATTACCGAACCGCCATCATACGCCGCTATGGGACGAGTAAAGTTCCCTGAAAAACGCTCTCCCTGACGACGCCAAACTCGGGGTATTCTGTCATTGCCATACAGACAGAATCGAGACTGGTCAGGGAATAAAACATTATTCCACTGTCTCATGATCGAATTGGCATGTTGACGAGCGTACGCAAGACGAGCTCGACGATGTGCGGCTGTTAGCATTGGCACACGGGCGGCACTTCGGGATCGCAATCCAGTCTCACCAAGACGATTGGTTACGGTTTGCCGGGAAATATTTCGCGGCCGCCGTCGTCCTTGTTGCTGCTGCCGACGGTTTGGAAAATCTTGGGCCACAACATGTACATGGACAAAAGGCTCTTGGCGTTCACGTCGAACGATCAATCTGTCATCTTGACGTTCACGTCGAACGATCAATTTGTCGTCTCGGCGTGTGGTTACACGACGTCGACCTTGTCCAGCACGTTTGTCAAATGCATTAGTTTCCCGATAGCGGTTGTAGGCTCGAGATACGACCGAGGAACTAACGCCAAGTCGATTGCCGACATCCCGATACGTATGCCCTTCTTGGACGAGAGTCACTAGCTGAGCGACTTCTGGTGCAGATAAATGCCGTCGTCTAGGCATGAGAAAAATTGAAGTCTACAAAAACTTTTGATCAATTTTTTTCACTAGAATTACAAAAAAGGGTAGCCAGCTTTTGAGAAACAAAAGAATTTTCTTTATGCAGATTACTCCTTATATGAGAGCTAAACGAAACAGTAGACACTTCAACGCGACAGACTTCACATAAGCGAGTGTTCTTGTTATTGACTTTTTGTCTTTTTTATTAGACGATGTTGATGGTTTAACGTCATCAACTGACCGCTTCATGTTATCTGTGCTGTTTGAAGGAGCTACAACGACTGAACTATTGACTGATTTTGTGAGCTTTATTAAATTATGAGATAATACGTATAGTCCACATACAATGCATTCGAGAAAAGCGTCCTTGAAATTGATCGCGTGATTCTTTTAATGAATATTTTTATTGTCAAATCGCGTAAACACTTTTTTTTACAAATACTACACTCAAACATTTTCAAATAAAATATATTGAGATTATAGTTAAAAAATTCTTCAAGCAGTAATGTTCCCGTTGTCCTGCGGTAACGTACAGTGAATTTACATGTGTCGGACCAACAATTTTGGACTTGTCATTTTCTCGCTCAAACATTAACGCTAATGCTATTTAACCGTTCAAACTTGAAAATATCTTTTATTGATACTGGAAACTCGATGTTGGCAAAATTAAGTGTATCGGAATACTGCACGTATTTAGATATTCTTTTAGCATTATCCATCGCCGGATATAGAGCTGATAATATAGCCCATTTATAGCAAAACTTATCGGAACTTTGGAGATTCAAAACCGAATGACGATCTCTAATATTTTTGGTAAGTCTACGTGCATCGATCCTCGCAATGGTGTATATTTATTGATATTGACCTCTAAGCAAAACACTTTTTTCAGACCAACCTGAACCTCGACCCTCAAATTCTTGGCTTTGAGTCCTTACTTCAGAAGTGAACTTTTTATAAACATCTTTAATATTATCTGATGTTGTAACTCTACGGTTCTTTGTGTTGAATGATTTTATATCGCTTATACATTCATCAATAGCATTTTTTTCATAAATAGCGAATAGCTCTACATTTATTTTAACCGCATTACGCTGATTAATATAATTGATAATTACTTTTGAAAATTTATGTTCTATTTCAGTCATAAAATCATCAATAGAGGCATACTGGATCGAATCAGATATCTGATAGCTGGCAATTTTTTATATTTGAAAGCTGTTTGCAAAACACGCTGTTAACTGGCCACCGGAAGGGGTCACTGGGATCCTGCCCGGTTAGGCCGGTTAGAGTTCTATTGATCAGGTGACTTCGGGCTTTACTGCGATAGTTGGGTGGGGTATAAATAATAATCAACCATAATAGTTAGAACAATATATTTGCATAAAAAGATGAAAGAATTAGAACAATAATAAGGATTAATAAAGGAGAAGAATAGTACTTACATGATATTGTTGGATCAATCAGGAATAGAACTGTACTACTTACATAATTATCACCATAACTACACAATTTCCAACTAGGCTACTTATGAACGGCCTTTGTATGCTGTTTCCTCACTGACTGCTGACTTACTGACCGACTCCACTCACTGCCGTGATGGGCGTTTTTCACATGCGAGCTTGTCGCATTCTCGCTTGGATATCTCTTAGTTTGGGTGTGGGAGGCATTCGGGTGATTTGAACAGACGGGGGATATCTGTCATGTTAGATATGGGGGGAAATAATTGGAGTGCTCTCTGATTTACTGGATGATGCTCCTCGCTCATCTATAATGGACTCTATACATTCTGCTATACTCCCCATGATCTCTTACTTGACGTCTTGCTTCACAATGTCCAGTTCGATAGATTTCTTGATCCTTTTATTTTCCCGGCAAGTAGTGATGGTGTCAATCATAATGTGGAACCTACCAGATCCTACCAGCAGTTTCACCGTGAGAACCATTAAATATACAGTCATAACTCCTAAAAGAAATCCTCCCGTTATAGGAATCCATGTGGCTTTGCACTTATCAATGATTTCGTTATGGTAGCAGAAAATACAATCATCACATCTCTCCATAGGACTATAAACTGCCCCATCACAGTCTCTACAGGTATATTTGATGAGTCCATACCACCTACCTGGAAGTGCCAAGCTAGAATTAGTTACGAAAGATCTATCAGTGCCTAATAGATGGATGATACATTCAGCAGGTTGGTTCAACTGCTAGAACTCTTGGGCACGTTTTCTTAATCGACGAAGAAGTAGTTGCGGAGTTTAACTGTGAATTTATCCCGACAATTAGAAGAAAGAGGTAACATTCTTACTACACTTCTTATCTTATTATAGTCCATCGGGTGTTTTGCTCTCTGTTATCTCTATTCTCTATTGCATCCTCATCGATAATCGCCATAGAGGTCGGTTTGCTAACAGTTTCGCGGAATAGATATTATATTTGGTCATCAACAGGACATTATGGTTAAATATTTCATCAACGTACACTGGAATCACTTGATGAAATACTCGGCGGTCTTCCGGGATGACGCCCACATAATTACAATAGATTTGGTCTAATGACGTCGATAATTGACTCATTTAACATCGCTGTAAAAAGAATCTTATGCTATATTAGCTTTGTGCGCGTTGCTACGTGTATGTGCAGACATATTTTTTACAAATATATTACAAATCTCACAATCATTATCGGCAGTCTGTGTGAGAGGCGTAGAATTTTATATTTTGGCTGTCATAAACTTCTTCCTGTTTAAGCACTTTACATTTTATTGGATTCGAAGACGTGTTTGAAAGTTTACGTTTCGACGGATTCAAAAATGTCGAGCAAGAATGTTTTGCATGTGGATATTTATCTATATTTTTGGATTACCAATATATTTGAAGTTATAACATATACTTTTTTTATTTAATATATTTTACAAAGAAAATTACTTAAGTAGATTCCATTCAAAGTTACAAGAAATGCAAAACAGTTGTTACACGTCTCACGTTCGTTCATCCTCCTGCTGCCGCTATACTACTACTGTCGCGTCCGGTAGCGTCTTGCGTATCTTACTCTTGAACCCGGCGTTCTTTAAGACGGCTGGGTCTGAGATTAGCATTATCGTCAGTGGCGGAGATTTGTTCCGTACATAGTATACTTTTCTCTGTCAGGAGATGCCTACAGTAGTTTGCGATACCTTTTCCGCATTCCACCTTGTATAACTGGAAGAATAACTTATTGAAGTGTGCCAAGGCCTTTATGATAATTTAAAGGAAAAATATTTAAAGGTATGTGTTAATAAATATTATTGAGCAATTTATGAATTAATTTCGAAATAACTTTATTTATATTGTGGAGCTATAAAAGTAAAAACCTAAATCATTACATTTAGTTTAATACATTGAATGAGCTATAAAAATCTTGGGCACTTTGTGATGAAGAAAAGTTATTTTCAAAGGCAGTTGGTAATGGCATTGGAGTGGAGCAGAATGAAGTACTTTATTACTTTATTATATAGGTGGGTTCATTATAAGAAAATTATTAACAAAAATTTGAAAAATCGAGGGGGATTGGTTACACTGTCTGAAACTGTATTTAAAATTATTAAAGTAAAGTCCTTTTCGTGCGGTTGCTTCGTTCAGTGCCATTCAACTAACGGCGCGCTTGGAATCTTTGTACTTGATGGGTAGGGCATTACATGTGACCACTGGTTTATTTCGTCCATATCCTGAATATTTGCAATTGATTTACGGATCTCGCTTTTCAATAGCCCTCTGTAATAATCCGATTTTGAAGTTTTTAATTCCAACGCTACGTATTTTCCTAAGCGATCAAAATCGTCTTTCGGTTTCTTCATAATTTCAATGGCTTCCTTCAGAACATTGTCATCATCTTGTGATTGCCTTTTGTTAGAGCTTCTTTTCTTAGTTTGTTCTGCAAATTTTCCAAGTTTTTCAGTGTAGAGTTTTCCAGAGAAGTATTCTGAAAAAATAAGAATGCAATTAATATGTAGACTATGTCTTGTATGTGTGGTATCTAACAATAAACAGGCGGATTTATGGCCTGAACCAACATTTACAGATTGTAAATGCAATTAATAATACGTTGGTAAAATTGTTAAAATTTATTTTTATTTCAGTGTCCTTCAAGTACAGAAGAATTGAAGAAATATGCAGATCAATTTGCTTGCGCTGGCATAGTGACCGCTTGTCCACTACATAACTTCCTCCTTCCTTCCAATATACCCCTTTCACTCCTGAGAATAATTTTTTTGAAATTTGGATGTGATATCTTAATTTTCTGTTGAATATGTGGTCAGTTAGTGCAGATTGGTTATGTATAACCATTTTAAAGGATTTGCAGGACCTTCACAATTATGAGTCTCAGGAGTTAAAAATAAAAGTTAATAGTGAGTGCAAAAATATTTATTTCAAAAAAACTTGAAAATTATCAAAATTATTTCTTGTGGAATGACACAAAACAATTTTTTGATTTTGATAAGCATAAATACACATTACATTTCATGCATCTGATCCTGTATCGACTGTCACACCCCCGTGCTCTACAGCTAAGTGGATATTTTAAATCATCATTGACAGGCCAATGGTCAAAACCGTCAAACCACTTATCTTCACATGACAATGCGGTCGCTGTTCTTCTTTTCGTATTCTTCTACTTCAGTTTCAACGTCATGTGTAAGTTTTCTTGTTCCGGACACTAAATATTCTCCGAGTTGTAATCTAAAATCTAACTGTGTTTAAAAGCTGCATGATCTTGTTTGTATTCTTGCCAGCTATTTACTATAGCCATATCAAACAAATGTAAAATAACTTTAAGAAGCCATTTCTTTGTTCTAAAAAAAGACCTGTAATATTCAAGCATTGCTTGAACATATTTTCTTTGAGCAAATAGCTGTTTCTGTGTCCTGTCAAACGTCTCGAATCGACTAGGATACCGCAAACTTCACATAGTCTCTCGTTTCTGGTTCGTTTAGGTTTTTGTTGATTATTGCTTGTGTTGTCCTTATCATCAACATCATCGTCTTCATTGGCACGTTTCTTGGTTAAAGTTGACGCTTCAGCATTCATCGTAACATTAGACTGCGGGTCTGTTAAAACAACCCTTTTTATATTATGTACTGCAGTTAAAATAATGACGTTTCATACCGTCCGTTCTGTTGAAATATTATCCGCACACTATACACTCTACACTTATTGTTTTATTGTGAATTTTCACATGCCTTTGTCTTATGTCTCGTGATGTAAACTATTTGTTGCAAACCTCACACAAAAACATGTTGTTAGTTTTAATAAAAAACAAAGATTAGATTACATTAATGTTTATTATCATAATTATTGTTTTGGAGTCTTTTTTATTGTTCTTGAAAAAGTCTACATCTATAGACGAAACGTCATACATTAATAAATATAATATTTTGTCCACAAAAGAGCACAACCTGCGATTTTTCTTAATAATTATTAGCTTACATTAATTTTTGTTTTTTTTTCTCGGGTATCTTATCGTCATCTTCTTCTATGTCTTCTTCTGACTCGTTACTTGATTTACCATCCTGCTTATGTTCTTCATCTGCATCACTATCATCGTCTTCTATAAAATTTATGATGGCAGTAGTATTCTTATACTGCCCAATGGTTTTTTGACCTTTATAAACAACAGAGACATTTTTCAGTTCTAAAAGTTCCTGTCGTTCTTTTCTGTCCAGTTTCTGAAATCAAGCCGGTAAAAAAACACGCCTGGTTCTGTTTTCAGTAAAATAGCAATTTTAGTCCCAAACTTCGTAGAAATCTCTTCGATTTAATTTATTTTGTATGGTACGTTTTCTTTTAATTCGCACATTTTTCTAAACTTTTGATCAGTCGCAGTTTCGCAATTACCTATCTTGTTGAACTTCGACATCTGCAACAATAAGATTAATAAAAAAAAAGTATTCTTATACTGCCCAATGGTTTTTTGACCTTTATAAACAACAGAGACATTTTTCAGTTCTAAAAGTTCCTCTCGTTCTGTTCTGTCTAGTTTCTGAAACCGAGCCGGTAAAAAAAACACGCCTGGTTCTGTTTTCAGTAAAATAGCAATTTTAGTCCCAAACTTCGTAGAAATCTCTTCGATTTTATTTATTTTGTATGGTACGTTTTCTTTTAATTCGCACATTTTTCTAAACTTTCGATCAGTCGCAGTTTCGCAATTACCTATTTTGTTGAACTTCGACATCTGCAATAATAAGATTAATAAAAAAAAACACCACAACGTGTGTGTATGTGAGATTTATATAATATAACGTTTACATAAAAATATATATACATATATACTATATTTACCTTGAATGCAGTCTCGAAATTAACTTCTCTCGTAATCGTTAAATAATTAAAACAATACTTCTGACTGTGTAGAAAATTAGACCTATAAATTTCACTGATATATATCTGTATCTCCTTTGGTGTTTGCACAAAAAATTTACCCAAAACTTGTTTGAATTAAAAATTTACACTTTTCGCTAGTGCGTTGTTGTTGCTGTTGCTTGAAACTGACACTTCGATATATTTAGCAGTCGATGGTACAAATGTCAGTTGTTCTTCGATGTTCTGATTTTTTATTGTATGCAGCAAATTGACAACACAAATATTATTAATTTTTAGAGTAATAAACTCGATTTGACTTATTTCACATGTATTTAAGTCGCAATTTAAAATTTCAACGTTGATAAAAGTTGTAACGAGACCAAACTGTTAGTGTCAGATAAGCCATGTATGACGTTTCTACACGGTGCATCTAATTTAATTTCAAGTGGTGTACTTACGGGGTTGCAATCATTCATTCTGGGTGAGAGTCTTTGCAATTTTGTCTAGGCTGGCCGAAATGAATCTAAACGAATCCAAGAATCGCAACTCTACATATTTTTTTCTATCGTCCTCTTCGTTGTCATAAAGGTTAGTATAGTGAGTATCATCGCTGCAGTCGTCTTGTTCGTTTAAGGGAATTTTTATGGACATTGAAATATATTTTTCTTTATTGAGAGGTATGACGCTGATTTGTTGGTATTTTTCCGCAAAAGATATAAATAAATGCACGTCATAGTCAAGATTATGGAAAAATATCGGTATAAACTTGGGAACTTCGTAATTTAAATTACACGAGTTGTGGGCCAATCCATTCGGCTCGCCCGTCAAGTGGCAGTGATCTAACGCCACCTTTTTATCGCACACGTCGCGTTCAGTGAATTTTTCACTGCATATGCAACAGACCGTTGCCGAATAGATTCGTCGTCGCTCGTCGGCTTCCAGCTGACGCATCGGCACGACCGTCTGTGAGATTTTCGCCAAGCGTCTGACGTCGGCCACCAGTGTGTCTAAGAAGCGATCGATGCAGTCGACGCCTCTGACGCAACGGTGCGTGGACAATGCGTCATCGTAGGAGCACTTTACATAATAGTCAAAACTATAGGCCAGTGTTTTTGCAACGTCTGAACGTACGACGCGGACAGATCGGCAGAGCAGCCGTGAATCGGTTGCAGGTAGTCGGCGTAAATGACAAACGGAACGGTCATTTTTCTTTCTAAATTTTTAAATTTTACAATGCCTATCTACCCAAACGATCCGTCACAATGTCGGCGGCCGGTAAAGACACACGCACCTTACCACAGTCCTGCTCTTGATGTTTCTGCAACTTGAACTCATTAGCGAACGGAACCAAGCACCAGTCGCATAGATATAATTGTCCGTGGTGCTTCGTCAACTGACTGCGCACCAGGCGCGATAGGTGCTTGATCCATACGTAATGAGTTACACCTTCATCGTTACATAAATATAACACGTTTACATGATTTGATTTTCGATCACCCGTCACATACAATACAACTATTTCATCTTTATCGTTCAAACCATACACATTTACACTGACACTGTTGTTTTGCCTCTCGAATTTAGACACGTCTTTTATCTTCACTGGGAAGTCTATATTTTTAAAATTCAACACTGTGTCGTAGTGCGCGTACGAGGTGGTGCGATGCGGATTATTAACGACGGGATACAGCGCGCTCATTATCGACCAGGCGAAGCATGCGTTGTCGTTCTCGTTTTCCACGTTGACGACGGAGTGCTTGTCGCGAATTTTCCTGGGTAGCTGTATGTATTTGGACGCTCGCAGTGGGTTATACTTCATTACGTTCAATTCAATGTAGCGTATCTGCCGCAGCGCCCAATCGCTCTGCACTTCCCGGAACTCTTCAGACTTTTTCACAATCTTGACAGTCATTTCGTCATAGATGGCGGCCGGATCGCTGCCTTGAGTAAGTGCCACGCTCTTGGTGTTGAAAGATTTCAGTTCGTTCACTACAACGTCACATTTCTCGGTAGCGTTGACCTTGTAGAAGTCTGCAAACAAGTTCCATGTTAAATTTCAAAGCGACGAAACGCTCCAAAGACAGCGTGAGCAAGTCCACCACGTTCGACCTGCTCGCTTGCATAAAGAGCGTAACGTCCAAATTTGAAAGGTCTTTGTTGTGTATTTTATAAGAACAAATACGCTTCTTGAACGCAGACTTGCAGACTTCTACGTTTTCGCGAAGAGCAATGAAAGAATTTTTCTTATGCGCGGTGCTGTTCCTATGTCCAGCCAAACCTCTAGAGTCGACCAACACGCCGCAGACTTCGCACAATTGCTCGTTTTTGACACGTTTCGCTTGCCCGGAATCGTTGTTGCTGCCGGCGCGTTTGCCTGTTGAAGTGGATGCTACAGCGTCCATTGGATCAATAGAGCGCACCCCTTTTGTGTCTGTTCCTTTTATAGAATGCACTCTTACCAAATGTTTTTTCATATTGTCTGCTTGGTTGAAATATTCACCGCACACTATACTCTCTACACGCACAGTTTTATCATGAATTTTCACATATCTCTCTGTCTATGGTCCTGGCTCGTAAAAGTTTTACCGCACACGTCACGCTTGAACATTTTATTTATTGTTTTTTTTTACAAAAAACACTACATCGTCTTCCAAATAATTGGGTAGAGCAATATTGTACAATAGTATTTGTCTGTATGCTAATGCTCTTAAACTAGTTATATTTAAAAAACAAAATTTACATTTACGAAAACACTGCATTAAACTTTTTTTACATTTTAAACAGTGTGAGTGTTTCAAGTTTGTAAAATCTGGTAACCATCTACCCGAAAGCATTTCTTTAAAATATATTATTTTTTTCGTTAAATGAAGAAATATACAACATCCAAAAAAATGTGTCTTCTCACACAGAAAACAGTAATTTTCCGAATTACTTTTAATGAATTTGCAGCCTTTTTGAAATTTATCTTTGCAATCGTTGCAAAAATTAACGTTAAATGAATGGTTACTGTATTTAAAAACTGCAAAACATTTGCACTGCATACTAATGATATAAATAACAGTTTATTTAAAATGATGATGATGATGTGGAAGCGGTGTTGTCATCTTTGTTCAATTTTACTCTTTTTTTTGGGATTTCCTCCTCATCGTCGATATCTCTATTTGTGCAGCTGCAGAGGAGGAGGAGTTGTCCACAAAATTTATTATCGCCGTCTTGTTTCGATACTGGCCGATGGTCTTCTCGCCTTTGTAAACTAGCAACGTGTTTTTTACCGCTAATAGCTCCTGTTTTTCTATATCGGACAATCTTTCAAACCGGGCAGGTAAAAAAAACATGCCCTCCTTGTCTTTAAGCGTTACGATGAGTTTGGACCCGTATTTTGTTGTCATTGTGTTTATACTTTTTATTTGATATTTTTTATTTATTTCTAAACTGTTTAATTTACTAAATTTATTTTCGTCGTTGCTCAATTCACAGTTGCCAATTTTATTGAATTTGGACATCTATAACAAAGAAATAGAACAACATAAAAGACGTTTTCGTTAAACATACAGGGAAACCTTTATTAGGGCGTATGTGTATGTGAACTAAAATCATTTAAATAAAATAAATATTTACCTTATATGTTG
The DNA here is from genome assembly GCA_963575645.1 of Xanthostigma xanthostigma. Lineage (NCBI taxonomy): Eukaryota > Metazoa > Arthropoda > Insecta > Raphidioptera > Raphidiidae > Xanthostigma > Xanthostigma xanthostigma. Next base: position 628,096 of record OY754473.1, read on the forward strand.
TATTCAAATCGACTTTTTTGTGAACTGAGAGATAATTATAAATGTATTTTTGACTATGAAGTAAATTACTATCGTAAACTTCACGTTTGTAGCGCTGACTTTCTTCAAACGATAATTCAATAAAAAACCAACGATCCAATTCTTGTTTTAGAAAAAAACTTTTTGTGTTGTTTTGTTTTGAAACACTTATTTCAATATACTGTGTAGATGCCGGTTCTATATCGTAGATATCGTCTACAGTTTGTTTTTTAAATGAACTTTGAATTCACTCGCGTTGTGTTTTAAAGTTATATTTAAAAATTTTTTTGATTCGAATAGCACTTTACCGATTTCAAACTTATTTATATCAAAATCTTCACAGTTTAACACTTTTATATTAATGAAAATTGTTATAATGCCGAATTGTTTAAAGTTGTTCAAAACACGATCCATGATAGTCAAATAAGGACTGACAATTAAATTCTTTCATACTGTTTGCGCATGTCTGTATTCTTTTTCAGTCATCATCATCAGCACTTAGAAAAATGTAGTTTCGTTTTTTAGCTCCAGAAGAGCTGGGAAGTGGTGCAATACTTTGAATCTCTGGTACAGTTGGTATCTTCTTCTTCATAGGGTTTAAAGTCTATTATACTTGTTGCTTTCTTTCCATCTCCTCCTACGGACGATTGTCCGCAATATATCAAAGCCGATTTGTTATCAAATATTATTAACTCCTCCTTGTCTTGATCGGGAAGTATCCGGTAAAAAAATATTCCTTCCTTTTCTGTTAAGTTTTCTACCATACTTAGTCGTTATAAATATAATCGATTTTCCTAATTTGATATTTCTTATTTATTTCCAAATCGGTTAGTTTTACACCTGCGTAGGAAATCTGTCCCACTTTTGAAAACTTTTGATACTTAGAATTCGTTCTATACAAAACAAAATCAAACAAAATATATTTTTTTTACAAAAAATTAAAAAAATGTAAAAAGAAAACTTACTTTTTGTAGATGATTCGCCAAGTGTCGTAACAATTTATATATTTTTGTGATTTCAGTAAACTTGAACGATCGAAAAGATCCTTATAGTATTCTTATTCTTGTTTAGTAAGCTCTTTTTTGGAAAAATTTATAAAATGAAATTTTTTAAATGTTTCAATGTCGTCGTCTCTATGCTCGAATGACACTTTTAAATATTTCGGAACTCTATCATCAACGAGATCGTGTGGAATTGTACAAAATTCGTTATTTATTTTGAAATCTAGCTCGACTTTAAATATTTGCATATAATAAAAAAAATAGTTGCTATGATACAAAATTAAAAAAACATAATTTCATAGGTACTTACAGATACGTCTAAAGGCTGTGTATACAATATAAAACTGTCTACAGCATCAACCACATATAAAAGAGCAGTTCTTTTTACAGTTACACTTGTACACATTGCCAAGAAAAAATCACAAAAGATAACAAAAATAATGGGTATAGTGTTCGGTGTAATTTTTAGTACAGCTTTAGAATGATCTTCGAGCGTTGATCCGAATACTTCTAAGAATAGTTTGCGAAGCCGCTTCTGTCGCCTTTTCTCCCTCTTTTGGATAGTTGTTAGTTTGGCAGCTTTGGGTATAGTCTTCGGTGTAGTTTTTTGTACAGCTTTAGATACAGTTTTCGGCGTTGTTTTTGAAGTTTGCATTTTATTTTGATGAATTTTCTAAAACATAAGACAAAAAAATATTAATTTTATATAGTTGTTAATAACTAAGTATGTATTATTTAAACAAAAAAAATCAAACATTTCATATAAGTAGCGTATTTTCCAGCAGTACATCTGATTCGTTGGAATGGCAATATATTATACAGCTATATTATATGTAAGTATGTATGTGTGTGTAGTTAAAAAAATATTGTCTGAAGTTAAATTATTTGGCTAAATTTCAATCGTTCATCATGTCTAAATTGTTTTAGTTCTTTTTTAGTGTAGTATTGCTTTTCGTCTGGCAATTTTCTAAGGGTTTTTCGGTTCGTAAAGTCTGGTTGTGTTAGGTGTGATGAATTGAAATAAGGTTCGGCATCCCAATTTTCATCACATTTTATGTGTAAAAGGTGGTCGGGTGTCTTTGGAGTTTCCCTTACGTCTTTATAATCAGTGCAATTTTGTTCATGGTAATCCAAATCTCTTGGGTGAACGATATGATTATAATTAAATTTGCATACCACCCAAGGAGTATTTGGATTTTGTTTCTTACATTTAACATAGTGTATTGCCATCCTACTGCTTAGAACGACATGTGCCCTATTGAAATAGCAGGTTGAATATTGTGTTTGATTTTGCATCTGAAAAACACAGTTGTAAAAATAAAAAAAAATCTCTTCTAATCAACCGCTAGTTGACAATTGAAAGTTATAAATAACAAATAAACAGTTAAAATATATACTCACATTTATTTTATAATAAACTCACTCAAAAACTTTTTGTATTACACTGATCAAATACTATTCACACTTCAGTAATTCAGAAGGGTTAACGAATTTACAAAATTTCAGACTCTATTTATATATTTTAAAACAGAAAGGCGTTGTATTCCAAATCAACTCTTATTGAATATACGCATAAGAAGTTATTGGAAACAATAAATATGGAAAGTTTGCTTTTGCTGGTACTAACAAAAGAAGCTTTATGTACATAATATGGATAGAGTATATCAAAAAGGAGTTGTGTATATATAAAATGGACGGCAGTTCCGTTTCGTTAAAGACGTCGAGCGAAGTGACATATTCGTATGGAAAAATTCCTTTGCCTGTGACCAGTTGAAATTGTTCCGTGTTTGGATATTGTTTTCTGAGCTCGACAAAGTCTACTTCCCGCATCGTTTTTGCCAATTTGCTCAAACTGCATGAAAAAAAACGAAACGAGTCCAGAAATCTTAATTCAACACGCTTTTTTTTATTTTTGAAATGATTTTCATCGTCCACGTTCGTGTAGTCGTCATCATCATCATCAGACAAAGGAAATTTTGCACTAAACGAAATATATTTTTCTTTATTGATAGGTATAACCGAAATGTCATCGCATACCGAAGCCAACTGTTTAATAAAAAGATGACTGTCAAAATTACTTAAATTGTGGAAGAAAACCGGAATAAATTTTGGTGTTTGATAATTCAAATTGCAAATACTGTGCGCATATCCGCGAGGTTATCCAGTCAGATGACAGTGATCCAAAACAATAGAATCACTCTCTTCGACTGAAAAATTCCTCTCGCAGATATGACAAGTGTCTTTGCGCAAATTTTCAATCTCTTCGCTTCTGAGTTCACGTAAGGGAACTATCTGATTTAAAATTTTATATATATTTTTAGCGTCCTGCACAAGACTTTGTATAAAATTTATTGTGCAGTCGTGAACGTTAAAGATTTCCAATTTAGACAGCGATTCATTATAATCGTACTTTATATAGTAGGAAAAACTATGCGGTACGTGCTGCTTCAACAGCACCGTAAACGAGCGGGTAAAGTCGGGCATTACCGTGTGAATTGGCTTTAGGACCGTTTCCGAGTCGGCGTAAATCACGAAAGGCAGTAATTCTTTCCTTTTATAATTTTTAAAATTTATTATGTTGCCCGGACTTTCGCGTCCTAAACGATTTTTTTTTTTCAACTCTTCCGTAGGCAACTTTACCCTTACTTTCCGCAGTCGAATTCACGGTGTCGTTCAAGCAAACTTTCACTATCGAAATATACCAAGCAGCAATCACAAATGAATTTCTTATGACCGTCCTTATTCAACTGCAAAGACACTAATTTTGATAAATCCTTAATCCATACATAGTGGTTGTTGCTTGACACGTCATCGCTTAAATATAGCAAATTTACATGGTTAGTTTTTTTCTCTTGAGTACTGTACAGAGGACCTACTATATTACAACGCTCGTCGAGGCTGAAAACGTTCACGCTAACAAAATTGTTTAATTTTTCAAACTTTTTAATATTTTTCAGCGTCATAGGGAACTCTAATCCCTCTAAATTCAAAACTGTACTGTAGTGCGGATAAGATGTAATGCGATCACTGTGATGAAGTGCTGGAAACAGTGCGCTGACGATGGCCCAAGCAAAACACGCGTGATCAGTAACGTTTTGCACATTCACGCAAGATTTCTTTTCTTTGATTTTTTTCGGTAAGTCAATACAGGAAGAAGCGCGCAGAGGATTATATTTCATTATATTAAGTTCCATGTAGGCGATCTTTTGCAAGGACCAACCCGAATCGCGCTCCTGAAACTCCTCTGATTTTTTTTTTTATTTTGTTTTTGAAGTCATTAAGGCGGCATCAATGTCTGTGCCGGCGTTAAAGATGACGTTTCTTGTATTAAAGGATTTGAGTTCGGTCACGATCTCGTCTTTTTTCAAAATGAAATAATTAGCAAAAAGTTCGAAATTTCCTTTAACAGTAATGTGTTTTTCTAGATTTAAATTTAGCAAGTCAACGATTGCGGCCCGATTGCTTTCGAAAAACTCTTCGATATTCAAATGGCTGAAATTTTGATTATTAATTTTGTACGATACTATTTTTTTTGAAAGCAAATTTTGACACTTCTATATTGTCGTAAAGACGCACGTAAATATTTTCTTTATGGCCATTGCTCCTTTGATGCGCGCCGTACGAATCAGCCAACACTTCAACAACGCAAACTTCGCACAATATTGTGCTTGTGTTTTTTTTTTTTTTTGATGAAGTTGACGCTTCATTAGCGGCATCATCACCACCACCACCAGTTTGTGGTTGTCGCTTCATTGCGTCAAGAACAACAACGACTGAAGCGTCGGCTGGTTTTTCAGGCACTTTTATAATGTTGTGAGAGCGAGCCAAATGCGTTTCTAATTCGTCCGTTTGTAAAATTTGCAATCCGCACACAAGGCATTCGTGGAAGCTGTCTTTAAAAATGTCAGCGTGGACGATTTCATGTCTTTTTCTATTGTCGCGTCTAGTAAATCTTTTATCACACACTGTACACTTAAACATTTTTTAAATTATATTTAAAATAAAAAAAATATGCACTACTTCATTGTTTTAATTATTATTGAAAAAAAATGTATATTCATCCGCAGAATTTGGAATCTGTATATACTGTTATCACGGTTTTTTTTTAATACAATTTGTAAATTGTCTGAACGCGTGAAACATTGCGGTTCACGACCTTATAACTTTTTATTCTTCTTCTTCGTCAAGTTTCACTTGACAGTCGTTTTTGTCGTCAGTAATAGTAGAAACAGTAGCAATAGCATTGACGTCCTCATCACTATGTTTTGTTTGATTTGACTTTTTTTTCTTCTTCACGTCAATGAATTGTAGTATGACAGTATTATACTGCCCACGTTTCTCCATGCCCTTATAAATAAGAGCAATGTTCTTTCTTTCAAGTAAAAATTTTTTATTTTCTTCGGGCATTTTGTTGAATCTTTCGGGTAAAAATACGATTCCGTTTTTTAGTTCACCAACCAGCTTTTTTCCAAATGTAGTCTTCATATGTTTTACGCTTAAAATATGGTATGGAACGCATTTATTCAACGTTTCCAATTTCACGAACGCCTTAAATGATTTAGATGTTCCCGCTCCTATTTGGTTAAGGCTCTCCATTTTGTTTTATGTGTGTGTGTATACCTCAGTTGTCAATGAACTGAAACAAAGAGCTATCGTTACAAATCTATTTCATCACTACGATTTGTTTGATTTGTCTTTTTTTTCTTCTTCACGTCAATGAATTGTAGTATGGCAGTGTTATACTGCCCACGTTTCTCCATGCCCTTATAAATAAGTGCAATGTTCTTTCTTTCAAGTAAAAATTTTTTATTTTCTTCGGGCAATTTGTTGAATCTATCGGGTAAAAATACGATTCCGTTTTTTAGTTCAACAACCAGCTTTTTTCCAAATGTAGTCTTCGTATGTTTTACGCTTAAAATATGGTATGGAACGCATTTATTCAACGTTCCCAATTTCACGAACGCCTTAAATGATTTAGATGTTCCCGCTCCTATTTGGTTAAGGCTCTCCATTTTGTTTTATGTGTGTGTATACCTCAGTTGTCAATGAACTGAAACAAAGAGCTATCGTTACAAATCTATTTATACTAAATCAAACACAACTGAGATGTTACTACCTACCCTATTATTGCAGTCGTAGCATATCTCTGTATTTAAGCGGTTGATTTTATCTGAATGTTTCTGACTATATTGAAAATCTTCCAGAACATTAAAATAACGTAGTCGTTCTTCAGTGTTTGCTGCTGACTGGTTGGAACCTTTGATCGTAAGATTAATAAACTGATACATGCGATTTGCAAGAAGAGAACTATTTGTAGGTTCATCGGTATCAAAGGAAAAGGTTTTATTATTGAGGATTTTATCGATAGTCATAAGATGTTCTAGGATGTTTAAACCATAATAATGTACATACGTAAAATGTTGAACTATTTTTGTAGTTCCTAAATTAAATGGCAGAATTCCAGGATTTTCATCTAAGTTAGTAATTGTTATTTTATCTGTGGCCAGAAGGACCTGGTAGTGGATCGTCAACAGCGATACGATTCTGTAATAAAAGTGGTTTCTAGCAGGAATTTTCAAATAAATAGGTGCGTCTGAAGAAAATTCAGGTGGTACTTTGCGGGATTCATTTTGCTTAGCAATATATCTTTCCTTTTTTTTTAACCATTTCCTGTTTTATTTTAGGATATAAAGATTTTAGTTTACTTTTCATTTCATTAATAAAGAAGGCAGTTTCAATGTCCGTATTATCTAAAACATTATCTTGGAACGGATGTATCAAAGATAACGGAGTGTGTTTTGTGGAGGAGTGAATACTGTTATTGTATCCAAGCACGGCTAGTTTAGTTCTGTGAATTAGATTACGATTATCTTTTTCGCATAGAATTCTATGTTCTAACAAAGTACTATGATATCTCTCTACGGGTCCATTTGATTCATGATGACACGTTGTTAAATTAGGTTGAATTTTATAAAGTGCCAAAAATTCAGAAAAAGTTGTGTTACTAAATTCTAAAGCATTATCGAATTTTAGTATTTTTGGGGTTCCGTGATGCGAAAAGAAATCTAGTAAAGCATCACATACAAAAATTGTTGTATTATTAGGCAAAGGATAGGCAGAGCCGAATTTTGAAAAATCGTCTAGTATTGTCAGAAATTTTTGTGACGCTACTTGAAAAGTATCTATGTGAATTATTTCAAAGGGTTGGCCAGGCGTAGGAGTAATATTCAATGGAGGTCTAATGGGATTTCTATCGTACTTTAGTCGCGAGCAGATTTGACAATTATTAATTATTTTTTGTATCGTAGTTTTTGCATTAGGCCAGTAATATAATGAAGTTATTTTGAGAAAAGTTTCTTCAATGCCTCGGTGATTTGTTTTTCCGAGATGATATTCTTTAACAATATTTTCTTGTTCGTCTTTGTCTTCGACAACCAGAAGGGATTTCTTTGAAATTTTAAGTTTAAAAGTATTGGGTTCAAAAAATAACTGGAGTATACTAACACAACGCTCGATTAGAGTTTCGTCTTCAAAAATTAAACAGTAAGATTTTTTCGGGGTCAAATAATTTTTAAACATTTTTACAATTTCGCTTTCCAAAAGTTCTTATGATAGAGAGGACAGGCACGTCGGGTTCCGCATCAAGAATCATTACCACGTGGGTCATACATTAAGTGTTTATTAGCTAATAATAATAAAAACAAAATAATTGGCTAAATAGAATTGTACACGAAATTATTCAAGAAAAGAAAAGATCTACAAGTGTTGAAACAATTCACGCAGGGTGAACGAGACCCCCTGCCACAGTTCATACATGATAACATCAGTCTATTTCAATCTCAGTATACAAAATTGAATCAAACAAAAGAGAAGGAATTAAATAAATTGCGAACGACTTACATATTAGTAATTGTGTAGAATTCTCGCCTTGGTATGCCAACTGTTCATCAACTTCTTTTAACGGCGACTATTGTTGAAAATCACCAAACTCCACAAGAGTGCAGTTGCGACGTCGGACCACCCCGAGTGTCCAAAGGAAAATATGCCGCCAGAAAGAGCGTCGCCAGCCAAAAGAGACCGATTTACTGGCTGTAAGGATTTTTATAACCTCCCGAAATCCTTGGTGGGGGCAAATACTTTGACAATATTTGCCAGTTTATGACGAATTCTTTTACGTTAGTTTTATGACGCGCGTGGGCGTCCAGTTGGCATGCCAGGTCCGTATTCAGTGATAATTTAACAAAACCTAGCGCATATCGCAGCGCTGTTTACAGATTGTATCGCGCTCCTTCCGGCCCATTTACCGGCCACGTCGACCACAGTTTTTCGGACATGTAATTAACATATAAAGGCGCTAATTTACCATCCGCGTTGCCGCAGAACATTATAGAAGTGCAGGATTTGGACGAATTTTTAATCATTTCTGGGTATTTGGCTCCTCGACGTGTGATATGCTTCTGGGCACCGGGGTGCATTTTCAGTAACACCAGACGCGCTATGTTTTCGAATAGCGTTCGGCGACGACAGTAACAGCAGACGATCTAGGTCTAGAACGTCTGCTGTTTCTCACCTTAAGTTAACTTTCAAGTAAATGAGACTGATTTTAAAAAATAACAGAATAATATTATTTAGTTTGTTACTTACAAGGATATATTGATAAAATGATATGGCTTTTGCACCTGTGTGCATAATATTATGTACACCAATTTTTGTACTAAAAAAGTACTTATATTGTGTATATAAAAGTGCAAAAATACAACAGCAATACTACGACAAAAAAGTTTTTTCAATACCACATCGAAAGACAAAATAAAAAAACTTTTTATTTGTTTTAGCTTAGCAAATAATGACTTTGTTTTCGTTATTAATTTATATATAAAACACATTTAAAAATAAAAAAATAAAAATACATAACCTAATGTATAACTAATATTATGTTTTATTGATTTATAAATTATTAAAAAATAACCTTAGAAAAATAACAAATCAACGTAAAAAAGGATCATTTTTTAAACTTATTTTCACCTGAGCCTATATTCATATTGACACATTCTTGTAGAGAATGGGGTGCTTTAGCCTTTTTTTTAGCTTTTCACTTTTCTACCAGCTGAAGAATGTTTTTTGCCACCCATTTCCGATTTTCTTCTAGCTGCACTTGTTGGCTGCACACTTATCATTTTTCCTTTTCTTATACCCAGCCGTTTATGCTTTGGAGTTGTTCCGATTTTAAATTAGATCTTACAACACATTTATCGTCAAATTTCTTATAATTATAATTATCTGGTAAGCAATCCATTTTTATACATCAGCCAACACGTTTCAACTGATAATTAAATACGACGACCGATTACTCAGGCAGTCGTAGTACGTCTGCTGTGTTAGTCAAACAACCGCGTAGTCTGTCGCCCATTACTGAAAAGCCGAAGCACCGCCGATGATCTAGCGTGTCTGCTTTACTGAAAATGCCACCGGGGTCATCCTGGATATTCATTTCATCATAATTTCAAATATTTTGTTATGGAACGCCATCAATTTCTTTGGAAAAATTTTCAAAAAACATGTTTACAACTTCCTCGTCGGTGCTGGCCCATGCATAGGTAATATTTTTGGAAGTCCGCTTCTTTGTGGCGCTTAACCCTTTATAGGACAAAACTTTTTTTCATCTTTTTTGGCATTTTTTTTTTGTTAATCTAACAAATACGATCTAAATAAGCCTAAAAAATGTTTTAAAAAAATCCGTTCCCCCAATTTTGATATTTGGGGTGGTTGCTATATTTGCCACAAACCGTTTAGGACCGCCAACATTTCTATTAGTTTAGTGGCAAATATAGAAGCCACTTTTAAATTTTATTTTAAAGAAAGAACAAACACATGTTATGGCAAATCTATTTATTTGGATTAAAAAAGAATACATTTTTCTCAGTAAAAACCATTATTTCAAAACTAAAATGTAAAATCAATAAGATTAATAATTATAATTAATTGATGTGTTTATTTTTTATGAAATGGTTTGTAACATTCTAGACATAACACAACACCACATTCATTACGTACATTTGACCTTTTGACGTTTTTTTTTAGTGCTACAATATGCACACCTCCTATAAGTTCCTTTTGAAGGCAAATGCAAACCAACGTTTGTTTGACGCAGTGTATTAGGTACGCTTATTGTCCTATTTGATCCTATTTTTGAAATCTTTTGTTGCTTCATTATCTTTTATTTGTTCCTTGAAAGTCGCTTATCAATTCGTTTGGCAAAATGCTTCGGAACACTAATTGAGATATTATTTTTTTATTTGACCGTTTTCGTTCGTGACAATAGATTATGTAGGAATTTACAATTTCAGTGTCAAGAAAATAATAGAAAAGTTTTACCCACCACTACGAGATTTTTTAGAGACATTATAACACTCAACAGATCAAAATGATCGACGCCCCTCATAAATTTATTGTAATCTTTAATTGCTTGGGGACAAACGATTACCTATTTTGCTCCTTTTTTATTCGTCCGGGTAACTTTAGATTTTCCAGCAGGATTATGAAAATTTCTGATTAAAACGACGGGTTTCGACCCCCTGTCTCTCCATTTGACAATGGATATGTCATCTGCTTGCACAAAATCTGAGGCTCCCATTTGTTTTAAATTCTTATCTGAAGCTAGCATATCTTTTGGATAAAATTTTCTGTTAGCACGGAATGTACCACATGCAAAAAACCCCAATGACAGCAAATTTGATAAAAGTGGTATAGTAACGGGTGATTTTTTAAGAGGTATAGGATTTGATTTTCAAAAAAAACACAAAAAATTTGAAAAAATTGATGAAATCTTTATTGGAATCCATAGAACGATCAATATAATTTAATTTTTGAAGATGATTTCATGCAAATGTTGGCCGCGGCTCCGCTGTAGATGGCCCATGCGCAAGGTCCAATTTTGGCATACTCTCTCCAAGATATCGGCCGATATTTCACGAATAAACGCTTCAATATTGGCTTCCAGTGCGTCAATCGTTGCTGGTTTATCCCTGAAGACATGAGCCTTAACATGGCCCCACAAGAAATAGTCCAAAGGCGTTAAATCACACGATCTAGGCAGCCAATTGACGGGCCCCAAACGTGAGATAAACTGTTCACCGAAGGCGGCTCTCAATTTAGCCATTGTTTCGCGCGCCGTGTGGCATGTGGCACCGTCTTGTTGAAACCACATGTCAGGTATGTCCAATTCTTCCATTTTGGGCAAAAAAATCGTCAATCACCACACGGTAGCGTTCGCCATTCACAGTAACGTTCCGGCCATCGTCGCCTCTGAAGAAGTACGGCCCGATGAGGCCACCGGCCCATAATCCTCACTCTACGTATGCGTGTTAGTGGTTTAATATCCAATAATGTAAACTGGGTTCGAAATTTAGTCACAAGCTTCCGAATAGCTCCCTCAGTAGGCCGATCAAACTGCCCATAAATTGGAAGAAGTGAGCGATGCACTCTCTTAACCGAGCATGAATTTTGATAGTAAAATTCAATAATTTGTAAGCGTTGTTCGTTCGTAAGTCGATTCATGATTAAATTATAGACCAAACTGAACAAGTTTGACAATGACACAAGACACGATTCACGCGTGATCTGTCAAAAACAGTGTTGCCAAAAAGATACCAGCAAAAAAATCACTCGTTAGAAAAAAAAATTATCGAAATACAAACACCTACCCGTATTTTTGAGAGGCTCTGATAAAGTCAGAACGGTTTTTTCTCCCAGAGTACCCTCTTGAACTGAATCCGATTTTCCCTCATTGACAATAATATTATATAAATATCCAGTTTCAGCACAATTGAGTGCCCAAATTTTAAAACCTCTTTTGATAGGTTTTAAAGGCATATACTGCTTTAGCCTTGATCTGCCTTTAAAACCTACCATACTTTCATCAATGGATGCATTTCTGCTGATTGTAAAGGACATACTATATTTTCTAATCAAAATATTTATTAGTGGCCTAACTTTGTAAAATTTGTCATACTCATCTTGCCCCCTTTTAGACATTTGAGCATTGTCATTTGCATGTAGATATCTTAAAATTTGCAAAAAACGCTTCAAAGACATGTAAATTTTGGTCAGTTGACCAGTACATTCTTAAACCTGGCAGGGGATGAATCCCAATTATAATCAAAATTGCCAAAAAAGCATCAAACTCCTTTTCAGACAGATCTAAATTAAAATTAATTAACTTCCTTAATGCTTACTTAAGGTACGCATTCACTACAGTCATCAATCTTGAAATCGGGGTCATTGAAAGAATCGTCGCTGTCCCAGTCCATTGAAACGGCTGATTGAGCTGATGTAGATGGCTGAGTAGTGTGGTGGAATTATTTTTCCATGCACATACTTCTTAATCTATCATGAAAACGTGACATCGCACGTCATGTTTTAATTTTTATAAAGAAAACACATTTTATACATATATTTAAACATTTAATCTACAATATTTTACTATTTTTATCCATGCATCTTTTATTTCAGTCTACACAGAAATACTTCTACTAATGTCATCTGCCTCAACGATAGAAATATTTATAGGTGTCTATTAATGTATTGAGGATTATTGTTACCGCTGCCCATACATCCAACTCTAGTATTACCCGAGGGTATTTGATAACTGCTCCCACACTTCCTACATTATGTACCTGCACACTGAGTCAACCTTGATCTTCCTGGAATCCTTCTAAATTGTTTTCAGGACGGGGCTCAGACTTGTCATGGTGTTCGATCTTACACCTCCCCTCTTCCAGTTCTAGTATAGAGTCTATGCACTCATTTATTCCACTCAAGACATCATTTTTTACCTGTCGTTTTAGTAGCTCTAATTTAATCTCCTTCTTGTATCTCTTTCTAGAATTACAGTGGTAACATGTATCTATTATCTCTATGAATCCTTCCATACCCAGACTGTATCTCATTATAACTAGGATTACATATGTCGAAGCTAATGCCAAGATTGCTCCTCCCATTGTGGGTATCCAGATGGATTTACATTTATCTATTATTTCATTGTGATAGCAGAATACACAGTTATCACACCCTGTCATTGGACTATAGAACTCCCCTTCACATACTGTACAATTAAACTTTATCAAGCCATACCATCTTCCGGGGTATTCATTCTCACCTTCTTTATTTGTGGCCACTCTATTTAGTTTTTAATACAGAAAGAAAAAATTTTATTTAACATCAAGCTTACATTTATCTAATTTGATTTTGTTGTATTTTCAGTTGAAATTGTCTATGGATCCTTTTTGTTTTTATTTATATAAAGAAAATTTAAGAAATAAAATTTATATATCTAATTATATTATTTTTTTTTTTTTGTTAAAATGTCTACTTATCTTTGTAATTTCAATGATCCCAATGACCGGCAGCGCCTTGATTTCATCGGGTGCCGCGCTATGTACAGCTGTACTTTTATATTACTTTTTACAAAAGCACAAATTTTAAATTTTAACGTAAAAATGAAATTGGAAGCTATTGAACTCCGGCAACCATTTTTTTTTTCAATTTACGGGAAGGCGAAATGACCGCACTCAAACACGGATCATTCGCAACAGCCTCGAACAAAAGCATCGATTCAGAGATCTGTAATCAATTTGAATGTAATAAACGCTACCTCGCATACGTCCGATACAATTTTGTACTTAGACTATATAATTAATGGACTTACGCAGGTTGTCATGGAACATTGGACGTGACAGTAGAATAATTTCGAGAACGCCTAGGAGAACTGCTAAGGGTCGTATGTAACTTTCCATTATCTGCATCACTGTCGCCATCATAATCTGAATCTTCAGCTTGCTCTTCGGAAATTGATATCGAGTCCAGCATAGCATGTACATCATCGGATGTCATTTGCTTCAAATCTTTAAAATGTAAAACCCTGGTAGCTTTTCGAATATTCTCTAAAAAATAACGCAGTATTTAGTAACAAAAAATGTTGATAATGCTTACGACAATAATTTTACACGATGTTTTATCACAGAGACACATCAAATGGGACTGATGAAACATGGAAAAAATACTGACTTTTATATTATACACCTGGATGTGTTTTTGAATGTGTTTGATTGAAGAAGCAGATAGGGTGGGGTTTCAGAGGAATATTTATTTTTAAAATTATTTTTTTTTCTCAAACAAAATATGCCGTATTAGTTTAAGATGTAAAAAACTGTATGTTCAATCAACACACACGTTCCCCGATAATATGAGGTAAGAGAGAGAGAGAGGAAAAGAAAAACTACACAATATTTATTCATTTTTTTCTTTATAAGCAACTTGAGATAAATAAACTATTAGAAAAATACATGTATAAAATAATACAACACAGTCAGTTATTATTTTTTTATTCTTATCAAATTTAGATACAAAAAAAACAAAAATATTTAAATGTACATTTATTGGTAAATATAGATAATTTGTATGTTTATCCACAAAATACATGTGTTCAATAATAATAATAATACAACACTGTATACCTATTCGTATATTAATTTTTTATTTTTTAGCAAATATAGATACAATAATACAAATAAAATAAAACATAAATGCAATACATAGAATATTTATATAGATATGTTTTTAGTAAATATAGATACAATAATACAAAATAAAATAATACAAAATAAAATAATACAAAAATGCAATACATAGAATATATTTAGATAGATATGATTCTAGGATTATTCAATATAAAACTACAAAAATTACGACAAAACTACGCAATAACACACACACAAACACACACACATACACAGTTTCTTTCTCTCCTTCTCTCTCTGTATGTGTGTTTTGTGTGTGTGTGTGTGTAAGAGCTGTGTTAGACATATATTTTTAGTTTTTTATTTTGTAAAAGATTATTCCTGCAATAATTGCAGTAGCTGTTACACTAGGAAGAATTCTTCGTTTTTTTTTTCTTTTAAAGTGAAGAACTACTTCCCAGAAACTCGACATGACATTTTAATAATTTTGAAAATCATGTCGAGAAAAAAGAAGTTAATTATTAACTTCTTTTTAATGAGACTCTGTGGCTTTAACGCCTTTAACAAAAAATAAATAAATCTTAAGCACACTTAGTTTTTGATTACCGACTTTTTTGCGAAATACTTTTTTTATTTTGTGGCATCGCCGTTCTTTTTTTTTTTCGTCGAAGAGAAGAATTTTTCCAGTTATCTTTGTAAACAATGTCAAATACTACCTTGTATTATTATTAATTAATTATTCGTTTAATTTTACATGTCCGTATGCTAAAGTGTCTGTCGAATTGGGCAATAAACAACGTTTATCGTCTTCACCCGATAGAGCGACTTTGCACACGTTTTGTGTGAAAAGAACGTGTTTTATCGATCGAAAAACAGACATCTGACAACGAACCGATTTCTTTCCGGTCAAACACTTGAGATAATCAGAAATGGGAATTTTTTCTACGACGTTTTTGCGAATTCCCTTTATTCGTTTTTTCGTTCTAAAACGATACACTCTAAACGCATACATTTTAGAACGAAGTCCGACGAAGACGTCGATGATTTTTCCGTTCGCCTCGTCTTTTATGAGTCCGAGTACTTTTTTATTGACGAGCGGAAGACCGTACTGATTATCTAAGGCATAACCGGACTTATCAAATCTGTGTAAATCGGTTTTGATGTCGGAATAAAAATCTTCAGTTTTTATTTCCATCATCAGAGAATCGGTGTCTGTGTAGAGAAGTTTAACGCACTCGCCCTATTTCTTTTTCATATAGTCATAATAAAATTCATACATTAAAAATTTGGACAGATCGAGTACAGTGAATCCTACATAATTGGGTTTATTATGAGTTACGCTTAAACGTTTCATCTGTACGGCAACGAAATTTTCATCAAATATCGACAGCGAATGAAAGTTTGGTTTTGCAATTAAATGTTCCGCTCTAATTTTTTTCCCGAAATTTTTCCAACGAGTTAATAATTTTACGTCGACGCGCTTCTCTACACATTCGACTGTCTTCCCATAGATCGCATTGTTTAAAAGCTTAAAAAACTGTTTGTCAAAATCAGACTTGGCTTCCGAGCGACGCTGTGTATTAAAATCAATGTACGTCTTTAACCAACAAGTCTGATTGAATTTTAAGATTCTATGAACCTTCTCAACGCCAAACCGTGCTCCAATGCCTGTTTTAAAGTTTTATAATGTATAACATAGTTTTTTTTATCAAACAAGGTAGTCAACAATTTTTTATATTAAGTTTTTGTTTTTGGTGGTATCATTCTCTCCGCACAAAAAGGCAGATCGTTATGAGAATCGTGTAAATGCGACGGATAGTCTAAGTCAACTTCTAAAATATAACCAAACTCGTCGTCATCTTTTTTATCTTTTAATGAAAAATTTTGAATTTCCCTCTTGTCAAGCCAACTGAAATTGCCAATAGGCAAACTTTGACTCATTGCCCAGCCATAGAGGTTATTCGAATCTAAATACATTATATATTTTGACTCTTTTATTTTCGTTATAATTTTCCATGTATTTATTATTAAGCCATAGAGGTTATTCGAATCTAAATACATTATATATTTTGACTCTTTATTTTCGTTATAATTTTCCATGTATTTATTATTACTTTTAGTGAACCTGTTTGAGCATTGAGAGATACCCCCACGTATTCCTTTCTTAATGAAATTCAACATGTCAACATCGGTGAGCAGTTGTATTTCTACGTCGGTGAATTTGAGCATCGAATCCCACGAGAGTCCTGGCGTTGTATAATAATGAGCGGGATCTAAGTTGTACATTTTTTGACAGACCGTTCGACAATTTTCAAAAATATCCGTTAAGAGCAGTACATCAGTTTTAAGATAAATGTCTGAATATTCTCCGATCGTCTTACAATCGAATTCACGCCAAACTGTTTCGGTATGCTCGTAATCCGAATCGGAAATATTCTTGTTTTTTAATGAACTGAAAAATTTAGAAATGATGATGATGATGCTGAAGTTGACTGCTGTGGAACGGATGACTGTTGTGTATCTCTGCTCTTCATTGTATGATGAACAATCGTTTTAACATTTGCACTGACACTAGACCGACTTGTTTCACCGGGTTCCTTTAAATAGTGTTTCGTTTTATTACAAATTTCACCAAAGTCAGTAGCACTTGCGCAACTGAATTTTAAATGTCTTATAAATTGTCCAGACGAGTAAAATTTTTAATGCACACATCGCACCTAAACATGTTTATATTTATTTTTCACACTTTTTTAAAATCATCTTCTTCTTTTTTTGAACAATTTTTTTCCACACGGGGTTGTTTAAAATTCCACTTTTTGTTAGCTTTGTCGTAATAAAGATCGTTATCCATGGCAGTAGTCCACTCGGCAGTCACTGGATTATAAAAACAACGGTAAGGACACATGACGAGTTGTTGTTGTTTATTTCTTTTCTTTTTTGAAAAATGATCTAAGAACAATCACAAACGTGTAAATGACGGCGCATAAACATTAAGACGCATGCAATGTATGCGTCGCTTCGTCTATCGGGATAAATGCGGGACGCTACTTCTAAAGCGTCCCTAAACTGAGCAACGGTTACATTTAGCACAGTCCCGTCATCAAAATATAACTTGAAGCGAATCGGATTCGCATTAAACGCACCTGATGCAGTAGGATTGAATGCTTCAAAACTATTTACAGGAGACGGGGGTGGAGTCGCAGGAGGTTCAGATGCTTCTTGCGGCGTCTGCGCTGATTGTTTGTTTTGTTCTTCAGACATCTCTATTTTAATCACTGTCACACAACACTGTAGATAACAAGAGAGACTTTTCAAAGAAGTACTGTACACCACCGGCAACTAGTAGCGCTATTTATTATGTCAACTATAAGCGTAATTGCATCCCCACTTCATTTGTATATTATATGTTTAAGTCCGAAAAAAAAACATCGCGTGTGAAAAGTTGTTTTTAATGCGTTCACACAACATCACTTTTACACAAATTAATTATTCTATTATAACGTCATCATCCTCATCAGTGGCGTGCTCATCTTCACTGCTGTTGTTTTCATCCAAACCCAAAGATTCAAATTAAGTTTCACTAAAATCATTTTCGAGTATGCTTTTCTTGTTCTTCTTCTTCTTCTCGTCGGCACCCAATTCATTTTTGTAGTCCTCAAAATCGAATGGCTTCCGCTTTTTGTTTCTTTTTGTATTCACGTCGATGAACTGAATAATTGCCGTGTTATACTTTCCTTGCTTCTCCATACCTTTGTATATCATGGCTATATTCTTTCTTTCGAGAAGAAATGTTTTGTTTTCATCGGACATGCTATTGAATCGATCAGGAAGGAATACGCTGCCGTCTTTGAGTTCCACGATGAATTTTTCACCGTATTTTGTTTGAATTTGTTTCACTTTTAAAATTCTATAAGGTGCATACTTGTCCAAAGCTTCCAGTTTTAAAAACTTCTTGAAACTTTTTGAACCTGATCCGATTTCGTTGAGTTTGTCCATGCTTTCTTTTTTATTTTACTACAAACAAGAATGAACATTAAAAAAAACAGTACTTAATTCAAGAGTATTCGAATACAATCAATGATTAATATTTAATATTATAAAAAGTGTAATTAGTCTCTTGTTTCTTACCTTGTATGTTTAAATATAATTTTGAATATAATTTCAATCAAAATAATTTATTTCAGTACGTAGAAGAACAACACAGTATTACAAAAAAAAAAACAAACAAACAAACAAAACAGTTAACTTACGTATATAGAACCGCTACCTAAGAACCGGATAACTATCTGTTATTCAGTGTACAATTAAAAGAACAGCGCGTACTAGCTTTAAAGTTAAACTGTTACTTTGCAAGTACTTTGATCACTGTGAAAAGATGCACGGACTCTTGTTATATATACGAATCGAATAACTATTTCAGCAAATAGATTATGTTTCTCACAGAATAATTGTCTGGGAAGAAAGATGACATTTCAATAACGAAAACACGTCAGTTCA
Organism: Xanthostigma xanthostigma; assembly: GCA_963575645.1. Taxonomy (NCBI): domain Eukaryota; kingdom Metazoa; phylum Arthropoda; class Insecta; order Raphidioptera; family Raphidiidae; genus Xanthostigma; species Xanthostigma xanthostigma. Next base: position 647,129 of record OY754473.1, read on the forward strand.
GTGTGATGAGAAATTGACATTTTAATTTTGTTATCCGGATGTTGTGACAATTTTATTACTGGGAATGTAATCTTTCACAGTTCTAGTTTTGTTTACGTCAATTCGATGAGAGACCGTAACATTTTGATTTTGTCTGCCACATGCAGTGACAACATCCATCGCTGGGGAACTTGACATTTCGTTCTTGCTTATTGCGTCAATTCGATGAGACTGTGATATTTGATTTTTGTCGGCCACATGCGATGACATCACATCCATCGTTGGAAAACTTGACATTTCATGTTCTTGGCTTATTGCGTCAGTTCGATGAGAGTTTGTATTCGTTTCCGTGTTCCAGTTTGTAGTGTGTGGTCATTTGCAATTTGCTTTGTCATTTCGTGTCGCTCAGTTGCGCTTTGAATTCAGTCCTGTACGCATCGTGATAAGTTTGTGTGTGTGTGTGTGTCTTCGATAGTTTTTGATTTTGGTAGAATGACCAAAAGTTTTTTAAATTGGTGTGTGTTTTAATAACATTGTGAGGAGAGTTTTTTAATTAAGGTAGGACGTAATTTTTGATTTATCATATTTTTTATTTTGGCAGTATGATTTTTTTCGTAGATTATTTTCAAAACAAAAACTCAATAGCGCGTAAGCTTCTAAAAATTCTTTAAAAAACAAAAAAACATTTTTTTCATTTTTTTGATAAAAACGATTGGCTGCTCGTAAATTATTTTCAAAAAAGTCTCAATAGTTTTTCGGGAACCCCTGAAAATTCTATGAAAACAAAAAAATGTTTATTGCATTTTTGGAATAATATAAAAAAATTTTTTTTCTTCTTTTTTCTTCTTTTTTTTTTTGGGAGGAAGAGGTTCCAGAACCGGCTGTATACAACTACTAACCGGTTCATGAATTTCGATCAGGCTATATTTTTTTGATGTGTTCACGGAAACTTTTTTTCAAGTTTGCAATGCAGCAGACAAATTTGCGTGTTTTTTTTTACATATTCTGTATCAACAAATTAAAATTAAAAGAAACAAACAATTATAATAAACCAAAAGTTTTTTAAATTGGTGTGTGTTTTAATAACATTGTGAGGAGAGTTTTTTAATTAAGGTAGGACGTAATTTTTGATTTATCATATTTTTTATTTTGGCAGTATGATTTTTTTCGTAGATTATTTTCAAAACAAAAACTCAATAGCGCGTAAGCTTCTAAAAATTCTTTAAAAAACAAAAAAACATTTTTTTCATTTTTTTGATAAAAACGATTGGCTGCTCGTAAATTATTTTCAAAAAAGTCTCAATAGTTTTTCGGGAACCCCTGAAAATTCTATGAAAACAAAAAAATGTTTATTGCATTTTTGGAATAATATAAAAAAATTTTTTTTCTTCTTTTTTCTTCTTTTTTTTTTTGGGAGGAAGAGGTTCCAGAACCGGCTGTATACAACTACTAACCGGTTCATGAATTTCGATCAGGCTATATTTTTTTGATGTGTTCACGGAAACTTTTTTTCAAGTTTGCAATGCAGCAGACAAATTTGCGTGTTTTTTTTTACATATTCTGTATCAACAAATTAAAATTAAAAGAAACAAACAATTATAATAATAAATAATATTGCCCAAATAAATAAAAATTAATTTGAAACTTAGAAAAAATTATAACCTTCATGAAATTCTAAATCTTTTTGGTTTCCGGGCTTGTGGACGGTGGTCCGTTGGCATTTTTACCTGACATTTCGTCTACAATTGCGCTAGTCATTATCGAAGGCGATGTGGCAGCGAGCAAAGTGTCCTTCTAGGCGGCTCACGGGACTGCTCTTGCCCCTTCTTCTATGCGCGCGTAATTCCAACCGAAAAAAAGAAGGCTTGAATCTAAGTAAAACCAGGATACCGGCACTGAGCCATAACGACCCGCTAGTTATGTTTTTTTTTTTTAAAAGAATTTATTTTCTGAGGTTTAAGGTTTATTTTAATAAACCAATATTATTTTGAAAAATATAGATACAAATATTTTATAATGTAATTATAAGTATCAAATACAATATGCAACTATAATATAGGTATTCAGAAATGTATTTTATGGTTTGAAGTTTTGATGTTCTTAGTTTTAATGATTCGCGATGAATGATAATCCATCTTTCCTTTGGTCATAAAGAAAAGTGTTGTATCCAGATAAGCGAGGAAGTCGTGGGATGTTTATCTAATGCTGATTGTATAGGTTTGTGCACGTAACATCTCCGCCGTTTAAGATGGATGTTGATCTCAACATCTGAACGGTTGAAACGTGAAACCAGGTGTTGTCGTCTCTGGGCTGTTATCAGAATTACGTCTATTGTTTCTGAACTTTAAAACAATATTATTTTTATGTTTATAAATAATGTATATAATTATTGCAATTGCAATTAGATATATAGGTACCCAGCTGTACTTAATAATTTGATCAGTTATTGGTATATTTACTGATTTAAAATCTGTTTGTTTTAGTAATTTATGAATATCATTTAAGTTTATGTCTTGTAAATTTATTTCATGATTTTTATTAACGTTAGGTTGTATACTAATGTCTGGTAATATTACTGCTTCTTTAACTTTGTTAATATTATCGTTAGTATATGTTTCGTGTTTTATAGTGGAATTACAAGATTTAGGCAATTCTAATAAATTTATATTCTTTATGATTGGATTTATTTTACAATTACTTCCTGCTTTGTATCAGATACTTTTCAGTTTGTTGGCCGACAATGTGTAGAGAACTCACTTCGTATAGTTCCGCCAATAATGTGGCACTACACAACTCCAAACGCGGTAGCGATATTGTCTTGAGCGGTGCAACCTTAGATTTTGCACAAATTGTGTGTAATAATTGTGATTGTCGCTTGTAGTGCGTAAATACAAACAAGCACCATATGCTGACTCTGATGAATCGCAAAATCCATGTAGTTGTACACTATTTGAATTTTCTGTGATTATTTTTCTGGGAAGGCTCACTCTGTTGAGTAGTTCAAGTTGTGCATAATATGATAACCAATCTTTTTGCAAATCTTCAGGAACTGGTTGATCCCAATCTGTTTTTAAAGTCCACAGTTTCTGCATCATGATTTTTGCTGTTGTAATTACTGGCTCTAATATGCCTAAAGGGTCATATCTTAAAAGCATTTTTATTTATGTATATAACTTATATACTAGATATAACTATAGAATTAACAAATATAAGCTAATATTATAATACACTAGCGGTTATAGTAGATACTTATAGTTAGAACAGTTTTCAAATTATTTATTAATTATATTTATTTAATTTTAATTGGTAAAATAAAAATATATATTCGCCCAACGTGGAGGGCTCGAACCCACGCTCCTGATATCAACAGTCTGGCTGGCGACTTCTGGATTCATATTTTTTTTACTGTTCTAAAACATAAAAAATATTAATTGCATACCTAGTGTATTTGGTATATTATATTATACAGTATGTAAAAAAACACTAACATTTTTAGTGGGTCACTCTGAGTTTAATCTTGCAGACCGGCGAAATCCCTCATGCAGCAACTGCATTTCTCGGAATGTGGTTGACCTTCGTGTTGTTGTATATCAAGATGTTGTTATAGTATGTAAATGTGAATTTTAATACGGTATAGTGCGTACTACTATTGAATAACTTTAAAGTTGTTATAAGTATGTTCAAATAAAGTGTGTTATATATTATGCTGAGCAAGGTTAGTTTTTCTGGGTTTAATTTGATATTATTGTTTTGTTATGAGTAAAATGTGTAAGTGTTTAGTTAATTTTATATATGTTGAGCAAGGTTAATTTGTCTGGGGTTAATTTGTTATTATTTTGTTATGTTCTAAAATGTGTGGGTTTTGTTGTGTAGTGTATACTAATCCCAATTTTCATCGCACGGAATATTGAGGTTAGTAATTGGCAAAATGTCAATTTTTGCCACATTCAGAGAAATTCTGCGTCGAAACAATTAAGTTCCCCTGGAGAAACTATGTGACTCGAAGTATATTTACAAACTGCATAAAGGATGTTCGAATGTCTCTGTTTACACGTGTAGTAGTGTTTTGAGAGCCTATGTCTCAACACCACGTGTGACTTATTGAAAAAGCACGATGTAAATTGATCCATCTGAAAGATAGAGTTATAAAATTAAAAATTGCAATAAAATTCTTATAAAATTGTTTAGATTAAAAAAAAACAACTAATTTTTTTATACAATCAATATATTATCCATGTTGATTAATGTTAAAAAATATTTTTTTATTCGACTTAGAGTGAATAAATAAAATATAAAAATATACTTACAATAATGTTTTGATATGAACTCTTGGTTAACAGCACTGAAAGAGTTGAGAGATTAACTAATATTTGCTATTATTCAGACTCTTTATATATCTTTACTTTACAGAGAGGGATATATTTTAACAGACAAAAATGTGTGTCAGACTCTCCCTACAGAAGATGGAAGTGCGTTATGCGAGTCTTAAATGCAGTTCGCCCAATGACGCAATATCTGGTACTGCGCTTTTTCGTGCTGATTATAAAGAATGTCTCAAAATGATACACCATTTTTAATGAAAATATGTTATGTTATTTCTGTTTACGTTATAATTTTGCAAATAATCTGCGATACTTCCTGCTTATGTCTTTTATCTTTAAGAACAATGCACTAAAACTCGGGTATCTGTGTCAAACCCTGTCGATAATAATAATAATACAAGTGTATTTTCTAACATTGAAATGCTATTATGTGAACTTAAGTTGTGTGTTTTTTTTTTTTGACAAAATACTAAAAATTTAACTTGGTTACCTCGTATAGTACACAAAAATGTTAACAGTATTTTGGTGAAATAAAAATTAAAAAACGTTAACCTAGAATTTTTAACAGTATTTTAGAATTAATTCTTCTACTTGTGCTATGAACTCTTGTTTTTTTTTATCAAATTTCATGATTCTCTGTCAACGAGAAGTACCTATCTTATAGGTTTGAGTCATTTGCGATTGACAGATATACATACTACAAACAGATGGTCAATGAAGTTTTTACCACGACTAAGTTGTGATTTTTTTTGACCCAGCCTTTTTATTTTGTATACGTTTTATCCCTCTACAAAAAGTTCAATCCTTGTGAGTTCTATATAAACCCGAAGAGTTGTCTTGTAGAGTACCAATTCAACCAGAACGTTTGTGTGTGTTACTTGAATATTGTCCAAACAACGAATATAAGGTACGTTGTATGTATTCTATTAATTATTAAATTATATCGAAGTTATAGTTTTGATCAGTTCTTAATCAGTTGTTAATTTTTGTAAAATTCAAAATTTCGATATAGAATTAAAATACTGTTTCAATTGTAGCTTACAATCAATTTCATTTATAACCATAATTAAAGCGAAGATAGCTATTTCAAAAAGAATTACTCAATTTGTAGCAAGACGTTACTTTAATAACAATGACTATAATATGTTTATTATAAATCAATCGATCGATTACGTGCCCGAAATTTAAATTACACAGATGTAAAAGTAGACATATTCGTCGGTTTTGTGACCTCCAGTCTTTTAAAGATTTTTTTTAACCCTTATAGGATAGTGGTCGCTATGTTAACACATAGACGGACGTGCCTGCAATTGCAGACGATTTTTGGACTACTAAAAATGGCACGTCTGCAATCGCAGACGCAATTCTCATAAGGCATACATAAAGGGTGTAGGCGAGTGTCCCTAGATTTCGAATTTGTTATCTAGAAAGTGTCCCATGACGGCATTTAACTTGACCTTGAGTCCACTGCGCTCCCCCCTCTTACATGTGCACTAGGCGCGTCACGTCTGCGAATGCAGACAGTCTCCGCATAACGTGTGTACAGTGCGGTCGTTTGGTTTGGATTCCATCCTTTTTGATTTACCAGCTCGATATAACGAAACATAAGAGCTCAGCTTTTCAAGGCTACGTTTATTATGTACAAGGGGCGAGAAAGTAAAAAATACGCTCCGCACCTTTTCGATTTTAAATAAGTAGGGATGTGTGAAATAAAGGTCATTTCAAATTTTTTTTGTTCAAGTTGCAGAATAAGAAAGAATTCATTCTTAAAAAAAAAATAGAATATTTTTCTTACTTTATGAAAGTAATGTAATATGTAGAAATTATAATATCGTAGAATTCTTAAAAAAGTTGCATACTACTTATTACAAATCAACGTTGCTATTTTTGTAAAACAAAGAGTTTCTTTATAAAAATTTCATTTCTGAAGTTAATTGAGTCAGATAAATACATTTCCAAACCAGTCACACGGTTTGTAGCAAGATCCTTTTTGAATAATTGCGATTTCGAGTTGTTTATTTTAAACCACAATAGTTGTGTTAATTTCAAAGTTGAAAAACTTTCTATTTTTTTTTTTTGAATTTTGATATCCGTTTATTTTCATTACAAAAATGTTTGAGTGTAGTATTTGCAAATAAGCGTTTACGAGGATTGATATCAAAAATAGACATGAAAACGGATGGGTTACATGAATGCCTTGTATGTGGTTTATACTTGTCGCGACCTTACAACTTGAAAAAGCATTTGGCAGTCTCTCATAATTTAATAAAGAGCACACAAACAGTTCAGTTGTTAAAGATCCTTCCAACAATACACATAACATGAAAAGGTCAGTTGATAATGTTGAAGCGTCAACCTCGGTTGACGGAAAAAGACAAAAACTCAACAGCAACGATACTCGCTTATGTGAAGTTTGTGGAATTCAAATTTCTACTGTTTCGTTTAGTTCTCATATTAGGAGTAATAAGCATAAAGAAAATTCTTTTATTTCTCACAACGGGAACGTAGAAGTAACGCAGACTGCCTTAAAAAACGAATAATTTCTTATAAAGTAAATAATATAAATAGTAGTGAATTGAGCATTAATGATTTTTTTTGAAAAAAACAGAGAGACAGTCAAAAAATACAAATTGAAAAACATGTAACGGTTAAATGCAATTTGGAACTTTTTGCTTATTATTTCATTTTAAAAAATGATGAAATAAAAAGCGAACTAAAATCATTTAATACTAAAAACGTTATTTTTAATAGCACCACTGATATTGATGAGGTGTTAAATGATTTTAAGTTGAAAATTTTGAAAAAAGCTGAAGATTTTCAAGAACTCGATTCTGGTTGGTGTCTTCAAAAAATTTCTTACGTCGAGGTAAATCTTATGAAGTATAATCCACTACGGGCTTCTTCACACATTGAACTACCTAAAAAAATAAAATCTAAGGGGGGAACTATTAATATTTGCAACACTAAATGCAGGTCTCGATCGTAAGCTAGTCCTTGTTCCTTAATCGCCGTCTCACATATTTTAATTGAGTGTGTCCAGTTTAGGGACACACGACAGCAGATCGGAAAATGTCGATCTGCTGTTTCGATTTTTAAAAGAGACCGGTCTTGATCGATTTCTTTGATTTTATTTATTTATTTGTTATTTGTTTTTGTAACGTGTTATTATTTATTGTTAGTTTATAGAGTTTATACAACTCGTTTTTTTTGTTAACAATAATTGTTGTTGATTTTTTGTTTTTATCTTTTATTCTGATGTTTTTTGAAGTGAAAACTTCTTTAGCGGCGTTGTACACTTTTTTTGTAATGGGTAAAAAATGTTAAACTCGCGTCAGGAAAAGTAAGAACTGGGTGAGCGAGAAAATTCTCTAAGTAATAGTAATTGTTTATACAACGTTAGACATCTAGCGTTGAAATATTGTACATAAAAATGCAATCTATGATACAAACCAGTATACAACGTTAGACATCTAGCGTTGAAATATCGTACATAAAAATGCAATCTATGATACAAACCATTTTGATCGAAAATTCGTAAGACGTTAATATTCAAGTTTTCACTTCCGCCGGCATTCCCGGAGTGCAAAGGGTTTTTTTTTTTTTTATTATATAGACGCTGATGACCTCAGCTGTTGAGCGTCTATAATTCACAATCTCTCTCTCCCTTGTTCCCTACCGCTGCTTTTATGATCCCGACAATAATACTTGGATAACGGCCAACGACGACATGGCCGTCTACTATAAGCCTATCGCCAAAAGATGGGTGTTTAAAGAACCCAATCAAATTCTCGAGACCACTGTGCCGGACGAGGAGGTGAATGACGTTCTTGAGGTCGCCGAGCATGAATTTCAGGACAGCCAATTCTAAATGTATAAATTTTCTAATTTACAGTGCAATCACCGAGCGCCAAGCGTCCTCGAATCGCTTTTGAGGAGGAAAACGACGAAGTAAGTCCACTGAACGAAAATGCAACAACAGACTGACAATATAAAACTTGAAGACTTACAATATTATTATTATGAAAAATATATATATCCACCGGCATTATATCATATCTTTAAGCTAAGCGGTTGTGTTGAATAAATAAACTGGGTGTGGTATATATTTATATGTATTTTATTATTATAACATATACATTAAAAAAATAAAATTATCGCAGTGACTAGTAATACAGGTACTGGACGAATAACTTATAATTATTAATACAGGTAATGGACGAATAACTTATAATTATTAATACAGGTAATGGATAAATACTTTATAAAAAATCTAATTAACTTAATTGTTTTATTTATTTTATTTTATTAAATAATTTATAATTAAGTATTGCATTTATTAGTCCGGTAATTTTTTTTTTAATTTGTAGTTTATGGAAAAAATAAGTGTTAAAATTTTGTACTTTAAAGATTTTGTGATTATTCATTTAAAGATGTGTGGGTAGGTGATATATAATTATAAGTGCATTCCTAAATGGGCTGCAACCGTATTATTAGATTCAGCCTTTATTAATATATCATTGTGCTAAATGGTAAGTACAATTTTATCTGCAATAAAAAAATCGATAACCTAGATAAAAAACAAAAATATGAAAATTAATTTTATAAAAATACTTCATTTGTTAATATTAATAAGTTGACAATTTATAACAAGCTGTCATCGTGTCATTTAATATTTTTTATTAAAATAATTAAATATTAATTTATTAATTTAATTTGCATAGCTTTTTAATTTTTCAATGATGGGTAATTATTTATTAAATTATATTTATTCTAAAAATATATTTATATAAAAGGATATTGAGTCTAATAAATTATTAATGCAGAATCTTTACAACGATACCATGACAATGATCAAAATGATCTTTTAACGGATGAAGAAAATAACGACCTAGCATTTGAAAGTGAAGATGACGAAGCAGACGAAGCGGAAGAAGAAAATGATCAAGCAAGCGAGGATAAAGAGGAAGAAGAAGATGATCAAGCAGGCGGAGAGGAAGAAGAAGAAAATGAAGACACGATTGAAGTGAATGGGGAAGCTTCTAAAGAAAGGTGATACATATCGTTTGATTTTAGTCAAAAATGACTGCACGTCGGCAAATTGACAAACCGAGTGTTTTCATTAACTCACGGTCTTTGAGTCCCATTATTATATACTTCAGCACAGCCCGTTCACTGACGTTTGGGATTTTACTAGCAATCGCTACCATTTCATAAACATAATCTTCGATAGCTTCTTCAGGTTTTTTCTGACGTTTCATATGCATATGCACATCTGACTCATCGTAACACACAGGAAATCTTCGAGTAATCTCAGCTTTGAATATCGACCAGTTCAAAATTTTATTCACGTTTCCTTCAAACCAATATTTTGCAGCACCTCGAAGTTTAGAAATAGGGTGATGCAACAACACTTTATTATCCCATTCGTAGATAGCAGCCATTTCTTCCAGTATGCGCGACCATGTGTCAGCTGTTAATCGGGTTAAATTCAGAAATTGATGCACTATTTGAAAAGATATTCAATAATCCGATTCTATTAACTAATGTAGTTAATTGTCTTTCTTCTTGAAACAAAGCAGGCTCGCGATTTAAAAGGTCTCTTTCGCGGTTCAATAACTCTCGTTCCCAACTTAAAAGATTGTCTTTATAACATTTTTTTTTTATTACGACAAAATAGTTACAACGGTCGTGGGTTATAATAAAAACTTAGCATCTTCATTCTGATTTGTATCAGTAGGTACCTATTGTTCACATTAATCACATCATTTTCTTTGACAGGCGTCGAAGCTGTATGCACACTTAGTTCTAGTTTTTCAAAATTTATATCACTAGTGTTATTATAAGCCATTGTTATGTTAACATTTTTTTTTTCGTTTGACAGCTCGGCACTTATCGTCTGATCATACTTTAACAACTTGATAAACTCGTATTCACTCTTATGCACTGAATGTATCGTCTGTCTCTGTTCTTTCGTAACACACCGCCAATTCACTTTTTCGTAAACACCTTCTTTTGGCGTCACTATTTACCTCACTCGAACACATACGATTTTATGTTCACGTCTCTTTGCATATGACCTTCTAACTTGCCTCGTTTTACTGCGTCGTATAATAACTTCTCTTTACACGTTTCGCACAAATGATATTATATCCACTGATTCGATTTGATATTGATCAATCCCACTTCTGATAACTGTGGGCGGTTTATTTGGATAATCAATACAATTATTAATATATAAATTTTAATTTTAATACGCGAATTAAAACAACATCACTATCAGCCGGCTGATAGTAATGTTGTTTTAATTATTCCAAAATTCCTCACCGTTTTTGTCAAAAATCAGTCTTAATTTACATAGAGTAATCAGTATTTTTTCTCGTACTGGAATTTTGGATTTTGATAGAGATATTTGTGGTGGGGTTTTCTTTCATTACCCCTGATACTGATTCTTCTAAAGCATCTAATAAAGAAAATGATATTCCAGTGAAGGCATTTAAATCATCATTCTTAGTGATTTGTGACATAATAGTAAATCGGGATTCACTTAAATTTGAATTATTTACTTCAATAATGTTGCTTAATGCTTCAATATTTATTTGTTCCCCGTTCAGAAATAATAGTGTATCTTCTTCAATACTATTTTGACTACTTCTTTCTTCACAGACTAAGCACAATGGCATGTCTTGTTCAATATTTTCACTAGTTAGAGACATTAGTGTATCTTTTTCAATAAAATTGTCATTATTTTGGAGCATTGTTGTATCTTGTTCGATAAGATTTTGACAATTTAGAGACGTCGGTGTATCTTCTGAAATAATATTTTCACTATCTTTTTCATCACTCCGGGACAATTGTGTTTCATGATCCTTTTCTTGACTAAAGTATGTTAGAAAAAATGTGACATGTTTTATAACTCACATAAATAATTGAAAATTTTCGCATTTAGATCAGTAACGACTAGGGACAGCATTTTTTTTTTCAATCTTATGCGTTGAGCTGAAATAAAATATAATAATTTTATAAATAGATATAAAAATCGAAATTCTTTGTCATTGTTCATATTTTTCCATATTTATTTAAATAAGTATTGTGACATCCTGCCACGCTACAATATTTCTTTGAAACTTTATTTTCTTTAATTTATGATTGCTTTAGGTGAGCCTCCATCTTGCTTTTCTAAATCAATGTTTACCTGTCAAAAACCCCCCGTAGGACAGTTCGGCGCATTTCTCACCAGAGGTCTCACCATTCCTTTGGGTTCCGAATATTAAAACAAAAACAGATCATGATAAGTGGAATTTGAAGGTAGGTAATGAAGCTACAAAACATGGCCAGATATATGAAGCTTATGCTAGAAATAAATATTGTGTGACAACTGAACACCAAATGTATAGACTTGGTTTGATTATTTTGCCTGCAGCACAGTGGTTTGTTTTTAGTTGTGATGGTTATGTGTATATGTCGCCGGGATATTGTCAAACCCGTGATATTATAATTTCACTTAGTGAAATTATAATAATCACGACTCTTTGTCAATCGTGATATTGTAATTTCACTAGTGAAATTACAATATCACTGATTTGACAATATCCCGGCGACATATATAACAAGAAAATTTTGATTGAAATTAAATGTCCTTGTAATAGGTAAAAATTTGTCCGCAACTGACACAGCACATTTAGATTATTTAGAAAATATTAACGTTCGTTATTATTGTCATCTTGAGAAAGTTGTTCCCCCATATCCAGGATTCTCTTTTGTGTTGATTTTGCCTTTTTTCTTGTATTTGTAGTTTTGAAGCTCTAAAACAATAGGGCACATATTATTATTATTTATGTTTGTTCAGTGTCCTAGTACTTGTTACGACCCCAGTGATCTGTCAGTGCTTTAACGTTTTCTCCTGTGACCTATCGCTGAGACCATTAGGGTTCTTTTGATCTGAATAACTAGGTGATGGTAGGAAAGGTTTCGATGATAATAATTTAGAAATAAATTATTAAAATAAATCGATACATTTATTAACTAAATTGTGATCAAATAATCAACTAATAATAATAATAAAAAAAATTAGAAAAAAGAAAAACAATTCGAAGAATTGATTATTATATGTTTTATCATATTATTATTATTATAATGTTTGTTAAATATTAAATGTGGTTAGCTTAAAATAGTCTAATTTTGGACTTACCCTTTTATTACGTCAGTCAAGTTAGCCCCGTCATTTTGTTTTTTGAAAAAAAAAAATGGTTGTGCCGTAATGTGCTCTCGGTGTGCTATTATGTGCCGCGAATAAAAACTTTTTATTCCAAAAATTGTGATTTTTACAGCTGAAATTCATTTTTCGAAAAAAAGTTAGCCCCGTCATTTTGCCTCTTTCAAAAAAAAAAAAATTGTGCCTTAATGTGCTCTACATGTGCTATTATGTGCCGTAAATAAAAATTTTTTATTTCAAAAATTTCGATTTTTACAACTGAAATTCATTTTTCGAAAAAAAAATAGCCCCGTCATTTTGTCTATTTGAAATAAAAAAAATTGTACTATTTTGTTGTCTAGTTGTGCTGTCGTGTGCCGTATAGAAAAAAAAATAATTTTTATTTTTAAGGCCAAAAAAAATTTTTTTCCGAAAAAAAGTTAGCCCTGACATAAGTGGGAGAGAGAAGTCCAGCGGTGATAAGAGGGCCGGTAGTTAATAAAGGACAACGGCGCTTGTGTTACACGCGGACTAATACAAAACAGATCTATTAAATTGAATGTTAGCCGACAAGGTGAGAGCGTTGCGCCGGCCAGTACGCGAGAGAGAGAACGACTAGGCGACGTGTTAATTCATTGTATGGCGATAATTCGAGTTCAGTTGACGAGGTACAGGTTTCAAGTCAACATCGGCGTATTTAATACGGATTTTGAGACTTGATTTAGCATTGTATTCTGATTACTTTTATTTGGCGAATTTTCTGAGGCGATTTGTGGCTAGGTCTTGGTGGTTGTAAGTAGAGGTGGTACAAACTGTTATTTTTTAATAACAGTTCCGTTCCGTTCCTGTTCCGCTTACGGAACAGTTCCAAAAACCTGTTACTTTTTAACAGTTCCAACGTTGGAACCTTGACATTCTCGGAATAGCTTGTAACATGCGACGTATAAAAATTTCAAATTATGAAATTTGTATTACTTGTATTTTTTCGTGAATTAATTCTGTTATTCAAGTTTAATAATTTAAGGTACCTAATTATTTAAAAAAAAAAACAAATAAATTTGTTGACAGTATAATATTAAAAATATACTTTTACAGAATGTAAGTAACAGTTATTCTGCAGAATGCATATACTATGACAAAATCAAATAATATTATTTCACTACAGTTCAATATTATTTTGTTAATCTGGCGTATGTAATATAAAATGAATAAGCCGTCCAGTTTTGTCTGGAAATTTGCGACGCATGTTAATGTGATGGTGTGATACTAAAATCGACTTTACGTACAATGTACGCTAGGCGTAAGTGACGAGCATAACTGTTGCAGTTTGCAACGTATAGGTACAATAAAATTGACAACGGGAACGGAGAATGAATTTATTTTATGCAGAAGAACGCCCGTTATGTTATTCGGAACAGTCGAAGCATTGGAACAGCCCGGAACAGGTATTTTATTATACTGACAACTGTTCCAATCTGTTCCTCGTTCGAAACTGTTCCAAAATAACTGTTCCTAGTATTTTGTATCATCTCTAGTTGTAAGGTTCTAGCTTTCGTTGGTGAATAGGGCAGTCCTCCGTGAACCCCTTTTGTGAAGTAATTTCGGTTCCGTGAGCTGCGGTTCCAAATTACAGAATTATTTCCCCTTTTTGATTGTTGTCACTATTGTTACAGAGAATTTAACCGTGAACTAACAGGCCTGTTGGCACTCTGGATTTTAGTTTCACTTTTGTCGTTTAGGATTGGAGTATTCTGTAATTTGTTGTTGATCAGGATTAATTCTGGAATTACTCTGGAATTATTTGAAATTATCCTAGTTCAGGATTTGCGGGTTTTTAGTAACAACGTACGTCAATGCAAATTTTACGATTTATTAATGCTGATGTCGTCAACTCAAATGAATGATTACTTGGTTATTTTAATGCAAGCTCGATATTGTGTCAGAATTTGTGGGCCTAAAGTTATGATACTCCGTTCTAGCGAATTTTTATATTTTGAAGTATTGCAGTACAGGCGTGACGATTAACGTCGCGCACAGTTTTGGCGGTATTTTGAGTTAACTGTAATAGTTCGTTATTTTGAGTGAACTGCAATACTTCGATATTTTGTAAATATTTTGAGTGAACTGAAATAGTCCGATATTGTTGTAAATATTTAGAGTGAACTTCTCGGCTCACTATTTGGGACTTGAAAATTCTTGGCGATTGTTTTTTATTTCTTTATTGTAGATCCATTCTCTTCGAGTAGATTTTTGGTTGTGATCGTCCTTCTATGTTATTTTATAGGTTGTGGCGTGGTTTTGGGCTGCGTGTTGTTGGGGGTTTTTTGGCTTTTAGTTTTAATTCTCTGTGTTGTCTACGTTGCACAATAGTCTAGGGGTGGACTCCCTAGACAACTCTTGTGTGGCCCTTTGTGTCCTGGCGCCCTTTCATCTCGGTCGGTAGGGCCCACACTATTGAATTTTATCAGCGCCGTGTGGCAACACAGTTGTATTTATTTAATTTATTATTGTGGCGTCGTGTATTCTCGTTAATTTTAGTTAAACAATCGCCAATTTTATTTTGGTATTAAGTGGTCGGTGGTCGGATTTTTATTGCCCATTCTGGGCTTTTTCTCAACAAGGGGAACTCTCATTCTTTCGCGTCGTCCCACGCCCCTCGCGCCGTCTGAATTTTGGCTAGCCGCGGCCTCCTCTAAGCAGTGTAAGAAGTGAGGTTACAATATATAGAAGACATCAAAATACAATTATTTACCTTATCATCCGCCAAGTCTCTTTTAACTTTTCGCTTGATTACGTCATATAGCAATTTTAATTGATATACACTTCTTTTCCCTGTTTCGGACATCGAATTGTATTGTTCCGTAATAATGGTCCACGCGGAGTTTTTTAATTTTGTGTTTGTTCCGTCCGTTTTTTTGTTTTCCACAATATCTTTGTATTCACTAATTATTTCTATTAAAGTTTGTTTCTCCCTTTCGCTATAATTTTTTGATAGTATACGTTTTTTATCTTCGTTTGAGATTTTCAAAACAACTAAATCCCACTGTTCTCTAAATCAAACCACGTGAAAACTTGAACTAATGTTAAAAACATGGCCCACTACGCACCATTGATATATTTTCTTATGTAAGCAACGTCAAACGTCAAAATATTTAGGGATATTTCATATTATCTGATATCCACTGAACAATTTACAGTTTATAATAAGGACACAAATCTTAACGAGTCTATAGTTATTTATTTGACAGTTCTGCTACATGAATACCAACTTTCCTTGTTGGTTCAATAAAATTTAACGATTCTATAATTATTGAGAAATTTAACAAGTCTTTATGAATACGGCCATTACAGTTGTATTTATTTATTTATTCCTCAAACATGTTACAAATTTGTTCCAAATATTACAAATAAGGATTTTCTGCCCAACTTGGTGCCTGCCAGTGCTCTCATCAGACCAATACCTACAATTTTGTGAAGACACGATGCCATTAGTTGTAAAAGTTGACTCATCTGTAAAAAATATTTTTTTATAAAAATATTTGTCGTTCAAATTTTTTTCTCCAGCCCGTAAACAAAACAGCAATCGTTGGCCATCGTCTCCAGTTTCTAATTTATGAACGAACGTGGGTTTGAATGGAATAATTTTATTTTCTTTGTTTGCTTGTGCGATTTACTTATTGATAATTCTATAGACTGTTTTCTCAATGATAACTGATAATTAGTGTTCACGGATTTCAGCACCAAGAGTGTAGCAGCATCTTCGTGATCATGAACTAGCTTTTTTTTCTTCAAATTTTGGATACTTTCAGTTTCTGTAAACTTTTTCATTGACAGAAATTGCCACCGTTGGAAATCGCTCGTGAAACTTATTAATAATAACATATTAAGCATAAGATGCTTCCCCAAGTCCATAACATTGTATTAGGTGAACGCGCTGTTCGAGAGTCGAGAGTCAACATTTTTAATACAAAACAAGTAGAAATAAATGAACAAGTTATTTGCAACTTACTGAGATAAGTAATCAATTTAGAACAAATACTTCAAAGTTTTGACGTGTATCTAAGATAATGACAGTAAATTGTTTTCTTTACTACGACGCGATTGTTTTTCAAACAAAATAAAACAAAAGCGGATTTTATCAAAGTAGGCCGATCATTCTGAAAATTTGCATAACGCGATAATTTTTAATTGTGAACAACTTTTCTTAGTGACACTTTTGCGTACTATGAACGGAAAAGGTACTTTGCCTGAAAGGAAAAGAAGTTTTGCTCAACTGTAAAGGCTTACTTGATTAAAAAAATCGAAAGTAAACTAAAAATAAGTTTCAGACCAAGCAAGGCGGAATCCCAAAATATGAAATTCCAATTCGAAAATTTTTGGTCAATCTCACCTATTGTGAACTCAATCCGGGGACACACTGCAATTTGTATGGGAGTTGTCATATTGAAGAATTATGAAAAATATTTTGATTGATTAGCAATGCCAGTAATGTATTTCACTATATTCAACTATAAATGATATTTCTTTATTACTTTCAATTTTGTTAATTTAAATTTGGATCGTATCATATTTTTCTTCAGATATTTATTTGTAAAAATAACAATCTTTTGAAATGATAGCTTCGATCACATAATTAACAATTATTTTCCGTTTTAACGTCCGTAATATTTATTTTAAATAATTATGAATAATGGAATTTTTATTAATAATAATAATAATAATAATATTTTCTTTATTCAATATTGCCAGTACAGCGTAGATTGCGTCATAAAACGTTTCGTCAGTAATTCTGACTTTTTCAAAGCTCTGTAAGCAATGGAGATTACATAATTATTATTTGCTAGACAAATTTAAATAAAAATCATAAAAAATATACATTACCAAAAACAATTTTTAATATTAGTAAATAAAGTTTAAAATAAAATTGTAGGTATTTATTTTCAGCTTTAGAAAAACCTTCTTAATTTTTTATTATGTCAAATTTAAAAAATTAAAAACAATACTTGGTTATTTACAATGAATTTTAATTTTTAGTATTTTGATAACCTAGAAGACTTAAATTATTTTTAAGGAGCCAAATTTTAGACTAATAATATTGTTTAATTTTGTGTGATTTTGTCTTTGTAAAGATTTAATAATAAATTATTATAGTCTTTGAGTAACGGTCCGAAAATTAACTGTATCATGTAGGATTTGGATCATTTCACCGGATCTTCCACATCTCAAACAATGATTAAACTGTCTATTGCGCTGTATTCCGACTTTATTCACTGCGACGATGTACTTGACTCGCATACTGTCTTATTCATTGATGTCGATCGTTTTCCTATTTGTTCGTGAGCCTGACATATCTCAATGATTTCAACCAGAGTTCGTTCTTTTTCAAGAAACTTTTTCTTTAAGTCTACTGGTGCCCAGCTATCGATAATTTTGTCTTTCATATTTATTTCTGCGGCTTCTTTTTCAGTTCTACAAAATAAACAACGTTTCGCGTGTTGTCTAATTTTTAATAATAATTTGTTGAAATTTTCTCCTTCTTCTTGCCTTATATTTCTAAACACGTGTCCTTCAAATGTAGAATTCTGTTTAGGAGAGAAGTATTCGGACAACGTATCAACAAGTGTTTTGAAAACATCGTTTTTTTCTTCATCATTAAATGGTTCTAGTGCTTCAGGTAAACTATAGGCCACCTTTTCTGTAACTGTGTGCCACTTAAGTGTAAAAGCTTGTTCTTTTTCTTTACAACATCCGTGATATTTTCTGACGCAAGATACAGTTCTAACGATCTAAGCCATTTTTCCCAAATCTCCTCTAATCAGTGCTTTATCAATGGTGTCGCACAGGAATGGCCTGATCCCAGTATCTGCCATACTTCTGTACAAGAAAAAAAAAAGATGTATCTTTTAAGTTGAAGATGTGTTAACAAATAAGATATTAGATGCAATAGTTAAAAAAATGTTTAAATCTATGAATTTAACTTAATTTTCAAATGCAGAAAAAAAGTAAAAAATCGTTAGTGTATATGGTACTTTATAATCGTTTTTTTTTTTAATGGAGGCATGCGCGTGTGCCATGAAATGTAACATTACTTACATATAGAACGAACGCTCGAACGAAACGAAAATAAAAGTGACATGTGCTCATGAAATTAAAAATAAAAACATCTTTGTAAATTAACACATTAACACTTGATGGCTTTTCCAAAAATTAACTTTAGTGTAAAATAGTATTTTAGCGCCTTGAAAAAGACTGGATCTAAGTCAAAACGTTGGCAAATAAAATGTATTAAATAATAAATACACTGAATTATAAGTCTATTGTTCCCAAGATTTTTTTTTTTCAATTAAAATTTATAGGCAGATTACTCAAGCATTACTTATATATATTTTGTTTCTGTTGTTTTTGGCTCCTGGTCTTTTCTATATGTGAAATTGTGAATGCATTCGTATTTTAACAAAAAAACTTGATTCTGTCACTTGCTGTTGTCAGCCATTTTCTTTCTTAAGAAATTGAAGGCGCTACTATACTATGATGATTTGCATAATTACGCCACTCAAAATGGCAATAAACTGGTAATTCCGAAGCACAATAGGGTTAAATATTGCAATTCTCTGAAATATAACTTTATCAATTTATACAATGGGCTACCTCAAAATCTCAAAGATATTGACAACATTAATTAATTTAAATATGAAACTAAGCAATTCTTATTAGGAAAAGTTTTTTATTCTCTACAGGAATATTTAAATTGTTAATTTATTTTAATCTGACTGATAATTAATATGTACCTACTTTTGTATATAAACACATTATCAAAAAAAATATGTTATGTTACTATTTAGTAAATTGTTTAATTCAAAAATAAAATATTAAAAGGTAGATTAGTAGTAGCTCCAGGCCATATAATAAAATTTCATATTCCGTTCAGTAAAAATTGCATTAAACTAATTTAATAAATAGACCTATATACAGGGTGTCCCATTAAGAATGGGACATAGAACAACCGCAGATTCTCCAATTCAAAATAAAACGATTAAGCGAAATATGCTTAGATAAAATGTTACTCGCTCTACCAGTGGCGTACGGCAGGAGTAAGTAATGCTTGTACCCCTTCTAAATGTTACGCCGCTGTCTAAATGTTGACTATAATTTTAATTTTTTTGATATTTTCTAAGTCAATAATGTACATTTGTTAGTTTGTTGTAAAGTCATTGGTTTTCGAGATATTCGCAGTTAAAGATAGATAGACATGTACTTTTTATTTGTATTATTAATTATATTCATTTTTACAATTTTGTCTTAAAAAAACTGCGAATATCTCGAAAACCAATGACTTTACAACAAACTAACAAGTGTACATTATTGACTTAGAAAATATCAAAAAAATTAAAATTATAGTCAAAATTAAAATTTAGACAGCGGCGTAACATTTAGAAGGGGTACAAGCATTACTTACTCCTGCCGTACGTCACTGGTAGAGCGTACTGAACTAATTTTTTTATTGTTAGGTGCATTTTATGATATTTAACAAGTGTGCCGATTTGAGTAAAATTATACGGTGTATTAAAAAAATTATGGACATTAATAATTTTTCAGTTTTCAACTTCAACACCCCGTATTTCGGAAACGAGTAACATTTTATCTAAGCATATTTCGCTTAATCGTTTTTATTTTGAATTGGAGAATCTGCGGTTGTTCTATGTCCCATTCTTAATGGGACAGCCTGTATTTTATGCATATAGGTATTTTTTTGTAATTAATGCTTAATGTAGAAATCATTAGAAATCGTCAAAAAATGACGTCAATTTGTTATGAATAACTAAATGAAAAATACAAAAAAAAATTTTGAATCCATTTATTTTATTTTTTTACATCGGCCGTTTATACATATCATCATTTTCAGATTTATATTATTTAATTACAATTTATTTACTTGATAATTTACATATTAATTTTGCTTACCTCAATGGATAGAATTTGCCGAATCCCCGATCTAGAAACCTGAAATTTTAATTACAATTTATTTAACATGAAACTTAATTTATACAGGGTGAGTTTTAAGTTGATGCTTTTCTTTTTACAGCGTGTAAAAATCAAATAGACTAGCAAATATTTCAAATAGTTTTTTTATCAAAACTCAAAAATAAGAGAGAAACAGCCTTTCGAAGTTTAAATAAATTTTATTAAATTTTCTTTAATTTTGAGGTCGGTCCTGGGGTTATATTATGTCACTATGGAAATATGTTATTATTATCAAAAATAATTGAGGCACACACAATTCTCTCAAAAACAGAACAATACACATACTTGATAATAACAACTTATTTCCATAGTGACATAATTTATAACCCCAGGACCGACCTCAAAATTAAAGAAAATTTAATAAAATTTATTTAAACTTCGAAAGGCTGTTTCTCTCTTATTTTTGAGTTTTGATAAAAAAACTATTTGAAATATTTGCTCGTCTATTTGATTTTTACACGCTGTAAAAAAGAAAGCATCAACTTAAAACTCACCCTGTATATTAATTTCTTACCTCACTGGAGAGACTTCTCTATAACCGCAGTTATTCAATTTTAACGTCAGTATAACCACTTGATTACTCGCGTAGTATATTATAGTATAGAGCGTAAATGTATACTTTAGTCCTCTATTTGGGATAGAAGAAAAATTACTCAACGCTTAGTAATTTATACATATTATATACCATTAATTCTTTTGCGTACGATAAAAATTTCAAAATAGATAGTAAATTTTAATAATTTTAATAATGCTCTCGCATGATGTGAAAAAATCAATTACCAATGCTATAAATATTAGAATGATAGTTTGATAGTTGTGTCACTTTGGTGTAATGTAACACAGTTCGCCGCGAGAGTGGAAAGATTCGGGGTTCGTATCCCGACGGTGACATTGTTTGAAAAAAAAAAATAAAACTAATTTTTCTATGTTGATAGCATTGTAACAATGGGTGTTTCTTAACAATTGTAGCAAACAGTAGCTACTCTATAAACAATATATTATAATAATTACTAACTGTAACTAAACTTATCTAAATATTATTATTATTAATAAAAAGCTTGCAAATAGAAAAATACAAAAAACAGATAAAAAATCTATTAATAAATCAGTGTATTTATTCAATAGAAGAATTTTTGGAAAATGACATCATAGAGTAGTCTTTTAGTTCACATGTTTGAATACAATGTTGTTACTGTTTTAACTGCAAATTTCTATTTACAAATTATTAATTTTCCATACACAAGCAATATTATATGTCTTCAAGCATAATATACTTCCTTGGTCATGAACAAAGTCTGCAATCGAAAACGTTCTTGTTTTGCATATAAGAGACTAGAACGCAAAGTGAGAGGATAAGTCTTCCAGTGTACTTCATACATGGCTTAACTGACACTAACAAATTTGCACTAGCAAAAAATGTAAATTTTTACTTCAAACAAGTTTTGGGTATTTTTTTGTGTAAACACCAAAGGACAAACAGATATATCAGTGAAATTTATGAGTCTAATTTTCTGCACAGTCAGAAGTATTGTTTTAATTTTTTAATGATTACGAGAGAAGTTAATTTCGAGACTGCATACAAAGTAAATATAATATATATTTTTTTATGTAAACATTATATTATATTAATCTCACATACACACACGTTGTGGTGCTTTTTTTTAATTTACAGTACCTAAATAGAATTAAGTATCTACTATATATGTGTTCTACAGATTAAAGCAGGTATTATCAAAAAACCAACTATTGCAATTAGGTATATTACGGTTTATTCCATAGCATAGCAGTGTATGCCGTTATTGGTTGGGGAGGATTACATAAAACAGCACTAGAACCATTGAAACGTTTACAAAGCAGAATAATCAAAAAAACTTTTTAACAAAAAAATTAAACCGCCGAAAAACTGAAAAGCAAAAAATAATAAATCTTTTTATTTAACTAAGTTCTATTTAAGTAGTTGAACGTATGTGACAGTCTAGTATATCTAAGTAATTTTGAGTCGGCGTCAACAATCCTTCGCCGGAAATCTCTGAGAGTTCACGAAGTTAATGTCAGCGACAGAGCAACCCGAACGGGCACACACTGAGGGCACACGTCTTTGCGAGTGGTCGTGTGGAGAGCGCATGTTTAGAATGTTAATGTTTATCGCTGGAGATTTCACGTATCATTGTTAATTTGATTTGGTTATTTCTTTTAGTGATCTTTGTTCATTGATTGTTTGACGCCGACTCAAAATTACTTAGATATACTAGACTGTCACATACGTTCAACTACTTAAATAGAACTTAGTTAAATAAAAAGATTTATTATTTTTTGCTTTTCAGTTTTTCGGCGGTTTAATTTTTTTGTTAAAAAGTTTTTATTTTATAATTTTTTGTGGCTATATAATTTATAATTGTAATACACAACTCAGCATGAAAATCTGTGAGTGAACAATAAATCACCCCTATTTTCCCACCCTTAGGGTAGGAATTTTTTTTCCAAATTTATATGAGACCAACCTCGAGGTATACCCTATCCAATAAAAAAATAATTATCAAAATCGGACTACTCTGTAAAAAGTTATGTGTGGTCATACATTACATTCAGTGAGTAAACAATCAATCATCCCCTGTTTTCCTACCCTTAGGGTTGGAATTTTTTTACCAAATTTATATGAGACCAACTTCGGGGTATACCCTTTCAACCAAAAAAATAATTATCAAAATCGGACTACTCTGTAAAAAGTTATGTGTGGTCATACATTACAATCAGTGAGTGAACAATCAATCATCCCCTGTTTTCCTACCCTTAGGGTTGGAATTTTTTTACCAAATTTATATGGGACCAACTTCGGGGTATACCCTTTCAAACAAAAAAATATTTATCAAAATCGGACTACTCTGTAAAAAGTTATGCGTGGTCATACATAAATAAAAAAAAAAAAAATAAAAAAAAAAAATATACGCGTCGACTTGAGAACCTCCTCCGTTTTTGTTTTTCGTCGGTTAATAATAGGCATACAAGAACATGATCACAATAACCCATTAAAAATTAAGCAGGTATTCGCAATAAATGCGATAGTTCATCCATACAGTAAATTAAAAATGGAATATATAACAATTATCCAGTAAATACAATAAATAGAAGTGTTGAAGTGCCAAGAAATACATTAACTAAAGGAAAAATGAGTTATATAAGTTATGCAAAAAAGTATTTTAATGTTTTACCAAATAGTTTAACGAACTTAAGTGTTAAAAATAAAGTGTTAAAAAAGCAAGTGAAAAAGGTGATAAGACAAATAAAAGTTGATTAGGAAATTAATGAAATGCAGAAATGATGTTTTTGTGATAAAAAAATCCTAAAGACATAATTGAAATAAAAATGTGAAAAGAGAATAAAATAAATACAAAAACCAAGATCACATAAATAAGTATAAGAATGAGGAAGTAAAATGATATATTTAAATAAATTTAATTATATACTTAGTTTATAATTGTATATTTAGTTTGTAATTATAAAATTATATATTTAGTTTGTAAGGGCCATACTATGAACGGGCAACATTATTATTATGTATATGGAAAAAATGGAATAAATTTTATTATTATTAGATGTCTAAGTTCGAAACTGCGACTGATCGAAAGTTTAGGAAAATGTGTGAATTAAAAGAAAACGTATCATACAAAATAAATAAAGTCGAAGAGATTTTTACGAAGTTTGGATCTAAAATTGTCATATTACTGAAAGCAGAACCAGGCGTGTTTTTTTACCGGCTCGGTTTCAGAAACTGGACAGAAAAGAACGACAGGAACTTTTAGAGCTAAAAAAGGTCTCCGTTATTTATAAGGGGCAGTATAAGAATACTACTGCAATAATAAATTTTATAGACGATGGTGACAACAGCGATACAGATGAAGATAAGCAGGATGGTAAAACAACTAGCGAGCGAGAAGATGACATAGTAGATGAAGATAAACTACCCGAGAAAAAAAAAACAAAAATTAATGTAAGCTAATCTTTGTTTTAATAAAACTAACAACATGTTTTTGTGTGAGGTTTGCAACAAATTGTTTACATCACGAGACATAAGACAAAGACATGTGAAAATTCACAATGAAACAATAAGTGTAGAGCACTGGTTCCCAACCAGTGGTCCGCAGGAGCCAAAATGTGGTCCGCGAATTTCGGGGAAGGGAAAGTTCGATTCAACCTGTTGAAATAGACGTTACACGGAATAATGGAAATGATAATGTAACTCGAAGGAGCAACGAACCATCACAATTTGAAATACAGTGAGTGTAAAAAGTATTCATACACCTAACTTTGTAATAAAAAAATACAAATTTAATAGACTTTTTTGATTTTTTTAATTAAAAAAAAGTTCAAGGTTACAGTACATAGTTCGTTAGATATTGCATATGTCCAGGCGCTAAAAATAAAGTGGAAAAAAGAACTCACGCTTTGGAAAGAGTCAGAACAAGAAAAGAAGTTTCCATGCCTGCCCAAAGACCAATTTCTTGCATGACTTTAAAAAGCATTAGAAGCATTGGAACCTACGATTAGCCAGAATTTAAAATCTGGGTTCAGAAAAGCGGGAATTTATCCAATAAATAAACATGAAATAATAAATCGTTTGCCGAATCAAGACCGTGATATAAATTTAGATTTGATTGGGGAAGTTTTCTTGGACATGTTGAAAGATAAAAGGTTGAATTTAAGCACATTAAAAATCAATCGTAGGAAAAAACTATCAGTTCCACCTGGTCAGAGCATTAATCCAGATGCAATTCAAAGTGTACCAGAACAAATACCTAAACCTCTTCGTAACAGGGGAAGACCGCACAAGAAACTGTATTCAGATTCGTCATCGTCAAACGAAGATGAACATTTTAGTCTTGCTTCGTCTGGAAACAGCCCGTTATCCTATGGCTCCCTAGCAGACAAAATTAATGACAGAGAATCGCCCGATAATTTGGGAGTTGATATTCAAGAGTTAATGCCTTCAACTAGTTCCACGTCAGAGAAATTAAACCCGACTGAACAAAAATCAGGTTCAGTTTTAGGGGATATCAAATCAGGAGATTTTGTTGTAATAGTTTATGAGGAAAAATAATACCCTGGTAAATGTGTTTCTATAACTGACGAAGGAGCTATTGTCGACTGTATGAAAAAAAGGAATCAAGTCTTGGAAATGGCCTAAACTAAAAGACACCCTTTTTTATAAGTGGTGTGACATCAAGAAGCAAATTCTTCCACCTAAGGAAATTCGTAAACGCTGTTTTACGGTGCATGAACTTGATATGCAAGTATGAAATATAAAATATATACCGGGTGTCCCATTTTAAAGGAACACCTTGAATAACTTTTACAGTTTTCTTATATGGAAAAACGTCCCGAATAAAAGTTGTTTGGACATCGTATAAAAACAAATACCACCCTGTACTCTCATCCTCTACGCAGGGATGAGGGTGACTTTGACTTTTTTAATAGGAATACCTATTTTTTATCATAAATTAAGATTTTTCTAGAAATAAATATGCAACATTTGTCTGAAACATTTTTTTACCCGATGCCTCCCTCAACCCTTAAAATGCATGTCAAAATCGGTTTCCCGAAACTTCATTAAATGTTTATATCTAAACAACGACGTTGCGCAAAAAATTATGAGAGGTAAGTGTTGTTTGTTTTGGGAAGGGTCATCGACTAAACATACAAAAAAACACCGCCCCCTGCGCGGGGGTGGGGGTGACTGAATTTTTTAATAATTAAAGGGGGCGGTGGTTTTTTTTATGTTTGATCAATGACTGTTCCCAAAACAAACAACACTTACCTCTCGTAATTTTTTGCGCAACGTCGTTGTTTAGATATAAACATTTAATGGAGTTTCGGGAAACCGATTTTTGACATGCATTTTAAGGGTTGACGGAGGCATCGGGTAAAATAATGTTTCAGACAAATGTTGCATATTTTTTCTAGAAAAATCTGAATTTATGATAAAAAATGGGTATTCCTATTAAAAAAGTCAAAGTCACCCTCATATTATGGCTAGCTCCAGGAGTTCGAAATGTAAGTAATATTTTTTGCGTTTTTTTGTTAGAAATAAATGTAAATTGTTGTAAGTAGTATAATTTAGAATCATTAGAGTTAGTTTACATTTTTGTTGTTTCAAAGTTAACGTATTTTCGAGTCTAAAACCTTTTTTAATTTTTGTCTCGCCGGCTGGACATCCGGTTTCAGAGTATTTTTTTTTAATTTTTAGATAATGCTGCTTATTTTAAAAAGCCCTTAACTGATGAAGAACTAGCAAGAATATTCAATGAGAGCGATGTGGATCTTAGTTCTGATGATGAATATGAAGAGTTTTTGGTACAGCATCAATATCAAGACTCTGAAATCGAAGACGAAGCCGATGCGAACACATTAGATTTAGATGACGTTTTGGTTAATTTTGATGAAAGCGTAGTGCAAGCTGCAGGTACCCAAGCTTCCCAAGATATTGATGTTCTTAAATCTGAATCGGAATCAGATTCCGATAATGATAATATCCCGTTATAAGAAGTAAAGAAAGAAATTATGTAAAACAAATCAGCTGCTGATAGGAAAATATGAAGTAGGAGAACAGAGTTTTTCAACCGGATATTGCAGAAGCAATGGATCAAGAATGGGATGTTGAAGTAAGAAGAAATTGGTCTCCTTTCCGCTATTTTTGCCAGTACCTTAACGATGAATTTTGGGATTTGACAGCGAATCAAAGCAATAGATAGATAGATAGATAGATTGATAGATAATAATTTATTGCTGATCCAATAATTAAAATTGGTTACAAACGTCAAATACAATCGATTGGTTTACAAATCATTTTTGTATGGTGCAGTTCCGAGCAGGAATTTTTTTAGGCCGTTTTTTAGAGAATTTATATTTGTACATTTCCTCAAATTTTGAGGAAGTTTTTCGTATAGTTTATTGCCTTTATATATAGGACATTTTTCGTAAAAGGATGTTCTATGTTTTATAGACAAATTATTGTGTCTTGTACTATAGTGTTTAACTTCATTTTTGTTGGTTAGCAATAAATTCGAATCGTAAAGAAACGTTATAAGCTCATAGATGTAAACTCCCCAGAAAGTTAAGATATTTTTATTTTTAAAAATTGCTTTACAGCTTTCTCTAGGCTTTAAGTTGAAAATTAGCCTTATTATTCTTTTCTGGGCTATAAAGACTCTAGCACTGTTTGTGCTGTTTGCCCAAAAAATAATGCCGTATTTTACCGTGGATAATACTAAAGAATAATAAACACTCAATAGAGTTTGTTGATCTAAATTTCGTTTAAGATTTCTGATTTGGAAATGTAGAGAATTTAGTTTCTTGCATACAGTATCTACATGTTCATCCCATTTTAAGGTATTATCTATAAGCAAACCTAATATTTTTGTTTTGTTTTGTTCCTTTATTGCGGCATTATTCACAGTAAAATACGCATCACTTAATGAGCTATCCCTTTTCAATCTAAAGCGTAGGATGGCTGTCTTATCAATATTGATCACCAAATGATTTCTTTCGCACCACTTTATAAAGTCTTGGAAAACTTTTTTAACTTTATCATTCAATTCTTTTAGGGATGGTGCTGCTATCGACACAGTTATATCATCTGCAAACATAATTATATTGTCTGCTTTTATGCAATATTCGAGCATTACAAGGTAACAAACCACCTCTTAGAGCTACAAGTTCAGATTACAAGAAGTTGGTGGGCTCTTGCATCATAATGGGTTGCTTCAAGATGCCAAGAGTTCGAATGTGCGCAATCAGTTTACAGCGCACCATGGACGAATTTATTTATGCGATGTTTGGTTTCATTCGCTAATGAGTTTAAACTGCAGAGGCATCAGGAACAGGACTGTGGTAAGGTGTGTGTGTCTTTGCCAACCGCTGACATTGTGACGGATCGCTTGGGTAGACGAGCGCTCGGTAACATGGTAAAATTTAAAAATCAAGAGAGAAAGATTAGGGATGTTACGGAGCTTCGACTTCGACTCCGATATGTCGGAACTTCCGATTGATCTTACACCTCCGGTTCCGATCCGATTGATCTTACACCTCCGGTTCCGATTTCGGTTCCGATACTTTTGAATCGGAGGTTTTTAATCAGAGGTCGAAGCATGCGGCTGCAGTCAACGTGTATGAACAGGTTTATGCATGTGCATGTGCTGTTCCCACATGCACATTGCACGCTTTCTGTCATCGATTAAAAATAATAATAATCTTCTGCCATCATCTCCGATTCCGACTCCGGTTCCGATTCTGGTTCCGACTCCGAAAAACCAAATTTAAAAACTCCGACTCCGACTTCGGTTCCGATAAAACCACCTCCGTAACATCCCTAAGAAAGATGACTGTACTATTTGTAATTTATGCTGATTCGGAAAGTTACTTTCAGCTGATTCTTGGCTATACGTTAGATTCTTCTAAATCATACGTTCAGTCGTTGCAGAAACACATACCTTACAGCTTTGGTTATTACGTCAAGTGTTCCTACGACGACGCATTGTCCACGTACCGTTTCGTTAGAGGCGCAGATTGCATCGACGACTAATTTATTGATCTGCTTGTTGCCAACGTCAAACGGCTGGCAAAAATCACACATACGATCGTGCCAATGCGTCAACTGGAATCTGACGAGCGTCGGCGAATCTATTCGGCTACTGTCTGCAGTATATACGGTGACAAATTCACCGAACATGACATTTATAACAAAAAAGTGGTTTTGGATCACGACTACTTGACAGGCGAGCCGGATGAATTGGCTAACAACGCTTGCAATATCAATTACAAAGTTTATACCAATATTTTTCCACAAATTAGATTACGACGTGCATTTGTTTATTATCAAATTAGCTGAAAAATACAATACAATTAGCGTAATCCCACTCAACAAAGAGAAGTACATATCAATGTCAGTCAAAATTCCAATTACCGAACGACTATGACGGGGGTGGTGCCGATGACTGTGACGACAACAAAAAAAAGTGTAGAATTGAGATTTTTAGATTCTTTTAGATTTCTATCGTGCGGTCTAGGCAAAATTGCAAAGACTCTGACCGACGACGACTGTGTGGAGATGCAAAGAGTTTTCAGCGACAGAAAACAGTTCAAACTGCTCAGACGGAAAGGTTTTTTTCCATATGAATATGTTGATTTGCTGGTAAAACTTACCGAGACAACTTGCCAGACATTAAAGTATTTGCGAGCAAACTTGAGCGAAACAGCAGCAGCGAGGTTAGTAGCTCTATTAGACCAGGTATTCGATCAGGGGAACCAATGGTCAATGATTTAAAAGGCCGAACAAAGAAATTTACTACAAGTTGAATCATAATGATGATTGGCCTTTGTTAAATAAGCGTTTCAAAAAAAAAAAACGTTTAGCCAATAGCAAATGACTCATTACCAAATTTATATTCTGCGCCGAGGCAAATAAGCAAAGACAAATTTGACAATCTACAGGAATTGAAAAGTACTTTGTTAGCTGATTTTCACACTTTTTATGACCAGCTAAAATTCAAGTAAAAAAAAGTATATAGGTCGCACCATTAAAGACAAACTGTTACTAAACGAAAATATCAAATTTTACAGGGGAGCAAAATATAAAAGTAAATCACGGTTTTTTTGCAATAAAGTTTAGGTACGTTATTTTCAGCCATTTTTTAGAGGTCAAACGATAGATATTTTTTTACACTATAATGTAATAATTCAGAAAACAATTTTTTTTACTAAAACATTATTTATTATGTTTTTTAATTTTTATAGTAACACTTTTCCAATTATATTTTTTTAAATTATGATTCATTATATATTATTACATTATTATAAATTTAATATGGAAATAAAGTTATTAAATACTGATCAAAAATTTAATTAATAGGATGATCTTACGATGTTATCAAAATGAAAATAATAAAATAAAATAATGAAAATAAATAAAATATCACATTCAAAATCAATGTTTTATTGAAATTCAGAAAGTGATCCTTATCCTTAACGTCTAATAACAAACAAACAAAAATAACATTTTCAAAATAAAAAGAATTATAAATATAAATATGTAGGTAACAATCACAGCATCATATTATATTATAGGTAATACCCACAGAGATCGCCAGAGTTGCCTATTGCCCTATAAAATAAATTTAAACAAAAATAAAAGTCTTCATGACAAAATAAATACAAAATCTTTTAAGAATTTCGTTTCATTAACAAATTTACTAAGTGTCAATTATTTTATGTGTTAGGATTTTGTAAAATTAATACAAGATGTTATTATAATAAGACATGGCGTAACTCTGTGGAATTATGTTACTTTGAATTAAACTCTTTAGATAACTGTTTTTCCTCTCAATTTTAATCTAGACTGATAGAGTTGCTTCAATTGAAAATCTTTAAGGCAAGTGGTAGGACGTGTGCGCGATGAACGATTGTTATAGAATTGTATTTCTTTAAGAGTATTCGTCCCTGCAAACACCCCCTGCACCCTTCATCTCAAATCTTTTCCCCTCGCCTAAAAACGGTTCGCGCTCTCCCGACGCTATTTTTAAAGCTAGAGGGTTCTAGTAAACGCCAAATGAAAGACAAAGAATCAAACTACAGATCCATCAGGCGAATTTTTTGAAAAAAATTCCTGAAAAAACTTACAACCTTTTGAAAAAAATAATACGTAATATTTCACATGTAGGCGAAACTGTTTTTCAAAAAATTCGCCTGAAGGATCTGTAGTCTGATTCTTTGTCTTTCATTTGTTGTTTACCAGAACCCTCTAGCTTTAAAAATAGCGTCGGGAGAGCGCGAACCGTTTTTAGGCGAGGGGAAAAGATTTGAGATGAAGGGTGCAGGGGGTGTTTGCAGGGACGAATACTCTTAAAGTCAGTATCTTCGTATAAAGTTTTATAGTAAATGCGAACACCCTCTGAATCTTGGTGCTTTTCAAACTTAATTATTTTAATATCGCTTAATCTAACTGTCTCACCCAGAGTATTTTTTAAAATCGTCCACCACACACTTCTGTTAGATTTTTTATGTCTATAAAGTCTGAAAAACACATTTCGTTTACTTTATAGGGGTTGCCTTTCTTTCGTGCAGTTCTTATTAAAGTAATAGACGGAGAGCTAGCTACGGAAATAGGTTTGCAATTTATAGAGCAAAGAAATCCCTCTAGTTAGTGTCCCATACTATCATTATTAATTAATCCGGGCGCCTGGCAGCTGTTCAGCGGTGGGTGTGAGAGTGGATGGGCAACAAAGGGGTTGTAAAATCAATTGAAGGTGTGCAATTTATAGAGCTCTGTGTTTGGTGTGATATTATAGCTAATTATGTATTTAATTCGACTATAACATTGCCAGGCGTTTTAATTGGGGGAAAAGTAGTGCCAGGTAACATCCAAGGTGCGGGAAAAAGTGCCAAAGTCGTCTCATTTATAGAGGACTGGGCCTATACTTTTTTATTAGAGTGGACCTTCAGGTATACTTTATTTAATATATAATTAACTAATTAAGAATGATATCGTTGCAAGATATTATATATTGATAACTTTTCATTCATGTTTCAGGTCACGATAAAATTTGACCCAGTAAATGAGACGACTTGACACTTTTTCCCGCACCTTGGATGTCACCTGGCACTACTTTTCCCCCAATTAAAACGCCTGGCATTGTTATATTCGAATTAAATACATAATTAATTAGCTATAATATCACACCAAACACAGAGCTCTATAAATTGCACACCTTCAATTGATTTTACAACCCCTTTGTTGCCCATCTACTCTCACACCCACCGCTGAACAGCTGCCAGGCGCCCGGATTAATTAATAATGATAGTATGGCATACTTACTAGAGGGATTTCGTTGCTCTATAAATTGCAAACCTATTTCCGTAGCTAGCTCTTGGACTATAACGTATTGGTCTGGTGTGTATATGGGACCAGAACGTAAACATTTTTTAATGGCTTTTTCAATAACAGAATGGACAGAATCGTTTTCGTTCTGGGTATGCCCACATATTAAAAATTTGTGTGTGATAGATTTGATTTTCAAAACAGATAAGGCATGTATACATACATAGAAAACATAAACTGATTTTTTTGCTGACCGCAACAGTTGTCAGAGTAAAACACAAAGTAGATATAACTGGTATATCTACTTTGTGTTCTTTATCAAATTATGGGGAATGTCTGAACTATTAGGAAGATTTCATTAGTTTTATGTTATGAAAAAGTTTCTAATTAATATTTCTTTTTGATGAAATGTAATGTTTTTTGTTACCAAAACATTTTTTAATAATTTTCCAGTATTAGTGTGTTTGTTATCTAAACTACTACACGTTTTTGTAAGTCCGCTAGATTATTTTTTTATAGTTTTTAAGTACTTACCAGAGTTTAATGTTTTGTTCCAAAAAGTAATAAATAAAATATTATATAATAAAATTTGACTGAAAAACTCGTAACTGTTATATTTTTTCGCAACTAATTTGAATAACTCTTAAGTTGCTGCAAAATCCAGGTAAGTCAATTTTTGTTACATTTTACAGCAATAACCTATTGTCCTGTGTATACATAAATGCATTAAAACATAATTTAATTAAAAAATAGTTTTTTGTAATTGACAAGACAGTTTTTTGTTGCTCCTGTAAAATCAGGTCATACGAGGTTTTCAATGTAGGCCCTACATTGAAAACCTCGTATGACCTGATTTTACAGGAGCAACAAACTGTCTTGTCAATTACAAAAAACTATTTTTTAAATTATTAAATTATGTATTAAAAACACATGGTTTACGGCGTAAACCATGTGTTTTTAATACAAAAATTGTATAAAATGGGAATTAGAGGGAAATGTCAAGATTTACTGATCAGATATTTAAGTCATCGTGAATTTTATGTTGAATTAGCTGGAAATAAATCGGAAACCAAACACATTACTACAGGGGTGCCGCAGGGAAGTAACCTGGGCCCTCTATTATTCATCTGTTTCGTAAATGATATGCCACAATATGTTTCTGGCGAAAAAATAATCATGTATGCTGCCGACATGACAGTGTTGATATCTGCATCTTCCATGTGTGAAATGAAAAGAAAAAGCATAGATGTACCTATTAAGTAAATTTACAGAATGGTGTCGTAAAAATCAACTAGTAGTCAATGTAAATAAAACTAAATGTTTACAGTTTAAAATAAGGGAAATAATTGATCTGGACAGAAGGATCTCACATATAAATAATGAAATCACAATTAGTAAAACTGTAAAGTATCTCGGACTACAGGTTGATGATAAATTAAAGAGGACTGATCAAATAGAAGTAGTGTGTAAAAAGATTAACAGATACTATTATCAAATTAAACAAGCAAAAGATTACTTCAGCGCAAAAAATTTGCTGCTCATATATATTATAATGCTTTTATCTATTCAGGACTTAAATACGGAATTATAAATTGGGGTAGATCATCAGAAATAAATAGTTTTTATAATTCAAAAGAGAGTAATTAGATGCATTTTCAATAAAAAGCCGGAGATACTTGTAAAAATATTTTTAAAGATTATAAAATTCTCACATTGTATGCGATATATGCATATGAAATATTGATGCATATAAAAAAAATTTTTTTTCATTGAAAAAATGAATAAAAATTGAAAAATTGCCCATAATGGTGATTTTTGCAAAAACAATAAATTTGAAGCTTTGGGGCACTAAGAAAAAAAAATCGCATCGTTTTGAATTTTTCAGGGATTTTTCAGGACACTTTAAGGTTGAAAAATTACTGACGATATCCTTCGTTCATCCATTTTATCCAAAGTTATACCAATTTATCCAAATATCCTTAATTACGCAAATTTTTATCCTTTTTTCAATCAAGATTTTTGCTTCGAAAAAAATTTTTTCGTCAATAGCCATTCACAGTATCTTATAGGGAATATTGTGAAGTTTTTAAAACCCCCCATCGATTTTCTATACGATCATTATTTCCAGAGTTATTGATTATTAAAGTTAAAAAGATGCTTTTGGCTTTGACTGACGATAACTCTGCGGCAAATCATCGTACAGGCTTCATGAGTACATCAAATTAAAGGGCATTAAATTTTCTACGAGAGTTTTCGAGTGGAATGATGGAAAAAAATTTTTTGAAGTCCGTATACCTTTTTTTAGACAAGAAAAAATTTGGAAAATTTTTTTTTTGGTAGTTTCTTTAAAATTTCTCCAGATTCAAACATAAAAAAAAAATTCATGGTCATACCTGAAAACCAGATACTTGGAGCTATAATTTGCTTTTTTTTTATTTTCTGTACAATCATTTCCCTCGGAGTTACAGCTCGTTGAATATTACCCAAAAATTTAGATTTTTTTTTATATCCCTTAATTTTTGTTACTAGTGTAGTTTTAAAGATCTTTTATAATTGTTTTTAAGCTGTAAAAAAAACCAAACTTTCATTCGCTGTCGATATTTGATGAAAATTTCGTTGCCGTACAGATGAAACGTTTAAGCGTAACTCATAGTAAACCCAATTATGTAGGATTCACTGTACTCGATCTGTTCAAATTTTTAATGTATGAATTTTATTATGACTATATGAAAAAGAAATAGGTACGGCGAGTGCGTTAAACTTCTCTACACAGACACCGATTCTCTGATGATGGAAATAAAAACTGAAGATTTTTATTCCGACATCAAAACCGATTTACACATATTTGATACGTCCGGTTATGCCTTAGATAATCAGTACGGTCTTCCGATCGTCAATAAAAAAGTACTCGGACTCATGAAAGACGAGGCGAACGGAAAAATCATCGACGTCTTCGTCGGACTTCGTTCTAAAATGTATGCGTTTAGAGTGTATCGTTTTAGAACGAAAAAACGATTAAAGGGAATTCGCAAAAACGTCGTAGAAAAAGTTCCCATTTCTGATTATCTCAAGTGTTTGACCGGAAAGAAATCGGTTCGTTGTCAGATGTCTGTTTTTCGATCGATAAAACACGTTCTTTTCACACAAAACGTGTGCCAAAGTCGCTCTATCGGTTGAAGACGATAAACGTTGTTTATTGCCCAATTCGACAGACACTTTAGCATACGGACATGTAAAATTAAACGAATAATTAATTAATAATAATACAAGGTAGTATTTGACATTGAAATAATTAAAAAGAAAAACTAAATATTGTTCTTTTACTTACCGATAAAGTAAAAGCCCGCTCGGGCCATCTCTTCGCGCCTGACAAAAAGTGTCAGAGGGGCGCGGTCAAAAGAGCGTACGCGCTCCTGATAATTCTTCATGATGAGAAAAAAAAATATTCAAAAAGATTTTTTTTTTTAAACTTTAAAATTAAACCCATTATTTACAAATGGGTTTAATTTTAAAGTTTAAAAAAAAATCTTTTTGAATATTTTTTTTTCTCCGTTCCTGGGGAATAATGTAACGGAACGTTATATTTTGATCACCCTGTATTCCTTTTTTTTTTTTGAATGTTTGATTTTGTAGGATCATACTGGTCAGTCAGTCGACGAAAAGATTCCTGAATGATAAGGTCATATAAATCGATTTTTTTTTTATAAAAAGTTACAAAAATATATATTTAGAATTTAAGTTTAAAATTTATAAATAAAATAAAATAACCAAAATTTATGTTAAAAATATTAAAATTACAAAATTCAAATCTACAAAACAGAAATTATACAAAAATTACAAACAACAAAACAAAATTAAAATCTACAAAAAACAGAAATTATATGAAATTATAGTAAAATTACAAATAACAAAGTATATATTATTATTATATTAAAATTGCAAACATATTAAAATTTATATTAACATTGTAAAATTATAAAATAAAACCAAAATTTATATCATTTAAAATTAATAAAAATACAATTATTCTAAGGTAAGCAAATTATTTTATTATTGGCAATATATCCGGCTGTTGAAAATTTGAACAAATTCTGGGGCGATAGATACAGCTTAACTCATGTGTTTGAAGCTCTCCAGGATGAACAATATGGCTAGAGCTGTATCTACAAACTGCATGAGGGATGTTTGAATGCCTCTGTTTACAAGTGTGATAGTGCTTTGACAGTCTGTGTCTCAACACCACGTGCGACTTATTGAAAAAACACGTTGTAAATTGATCCATCTGAAAGATTCAGTTATAAAAATTAAATCACAGTCAACCAGCTTGATAAACTGGTTAATAAATAAAAATTGAAATTACAATTATTAAAATTGCTTACTGATATACTTTTTTCACACAAATCGAAAAAACACGGTAACAATAATGGTAGCACACGTTTCAAAATGATCTGTAAAGAATTGGAGCTGTGCAGCTTTATATATAAAATTGTGTCAAAGGATTTCAATGTCACAATGTAATTTGTTTATTAGATTTCTAAAAATATGTGATGTTTTTTAGATCATTAGAAATCAACTGCCAAAAATAATTTAGTCACCTGCATTGTATATTTTATTTACAATATAGCATTTAACCTGTTAACAGCATTTTTATTTTTGTAAAAATTTTGTAAAATGTTTGATTTCTCGTTATAAGAAAAAACATTCTAAAAGGCTGCAAAAATTAACCGACATTAAAAGGATACTTTTAGAGTTTAAAATAAACAATATCTTGCAGAGTTTTGTAAAAAATAATTATCAAATGTATATACCCTTTTTCTACAAAAGTTTGATTTTAAAAGGAGGTTCGCCATTATCTCAATAATATTTAACCATTTAAATAGCCTGATTTTAACAGTTATTACAACTAAACGTATATTTCCCATAACAAAACTTGATTTAATATCTAATAAAATTACTTATGTAGTTTAGTTTTAACGAGGTAAAGTACAAAGTAATTTATGTTTATGCAAACAGAAGAAGTGTTAAAGAAGGGTTAAAAATGTGGCACCCTCACCGATATGCTATACATATAAACTGCAAATTTTCCAACGCAAAAGCGGTATTTCAAGGTTGTATTATGCACTTTGACTAGCAATCTAAAATAGACAACGTCTCTAGATCTTTATCATTTACATATCAAAAATAGTTGTTAAGAAAGCGGTTTTACATTGTATATTTTATAAATTATAATATTACGTTATACTGATGATGTAATACAACACAGTGTAACAGTTTCAACCCATTAAAAGTATAGTAATACCCAGTTTAACACCGGGGATACGCTCTAGCAAAATAAAGCGTAATTAGAAACATCGTCAAAACGGGTCTATCTTAACATATGAATAATTAAATTAAATTACTAATTATATTATAATTATTATTATAATTATATTATAATTATATTATATTGTCTGTCGGACAATTGTTGAATTCCTTGAATATTAAATTGCGTGTCAAAGATCACTTGCTGAGAAATGTATATCTAACCAAGACGTTCTATCAGATGTGATTGTCTCGCATATTGTATAAAGTTGATTTTCATATAACGAAAATATTAAGAGTATTCGTCCCTGCAAATACCCCCTGCACCCTTCATCTCAAATCTTTTCCCCTCGCCTAAAAACGGTTCGCGCTCTCCCGACGCTATTTTTAAAGCTAGAGGGTTCTGATAAACGCCAAATGCTTTGACAAAGATTCAAAATTCGCCTGAAGGATCTGTAGGAATCTCTAGATAAACTTGCAGCGACTAGAGAAATATTTACTAAATTTGTTGATAATTGTCAAAAAAATTATTCATTGGGAAAAGATGTTACAATAGACGAAAAGTTAGAATGTTTCCGAGGCAGATGTTCATTTCGTCAATACGTCCCATCTAAACCTAATAAGTATGGCATTAAAATATATGCACTAGTGGATGCAAAATTATTTTATACTTATAATTTGGAATTGTATGCAGGAAAGCAACCAGATGGTGATTATAATATTAGTACTAAACCATTTGATGTTGTTGCTAGACTGACAAAACCAATATATGGGACCGGAAGGAACGTAACTTGTGATAATTGGTTTATGACTGTTGAGTTGCGGCAATTTCTAAAACAAAATAAATTATCATTGTTGGGCACAATAAAAAAGAATAAACGTCAACTTCCCGCTGAATTTGTCAATTCTAAATCACGAGCCGAAAAAAGCAATATTTTTGCTTACCATCAAGATTGTACACTTGTGTCATATGTCCCGAAAAGAACAAAACCGTACTTATTCTGTCGAGCATGCATTATGACGATCAAATTAATGAGGAAACTGGTAAGGCGCAAGCTATTATGGATTATAATGCTACTAAATCAGGAGTTGATGTTGTAGACAAGTTATGTGCCACATAATATAATGTAGCAAGAAATATACGCAGATGGCCAATGGTAATTTTTTTTGCTATTCTAAATATGGCAGTGTAACATAACGTTCCAGCACCCCTGGTAGATCGCACAATTTTAAAATTTTGAAAAGACAGCTGATTATGTCGACTAGCTGTGATACGTCACGGCTAGTATAAAAACGCCAGTTCGCCGCACTCAGTGGGTAGTCGATAACAGATAATTGAGAGTCTAAAGTGAGTGACGTGATCGGGCAGTGTTTTATTTTTAGTTTTTTTTTGAATTTTTACACTAGAGTCAGTTCTTTATTTTGTAAAAAGTAAGCGTTGGCGATCACGAAGGCTAGTCCTCTGATCGTTAATATTTTTTTTCTATTTTTAACAAAAATTTAACCAAAAAACGAATTTATTTTCAGACGGTCTCCTTGATATAAATATATATTAGAAAATAATTTAATATTAATTATACATATTGATTGAAATTGTACTGTTTAAATTTTTTTTTTTCAATATACAAATAGAACATTAATTATATATATATATATTTTTTTTGTGGCAAAGAATCTAATTTTTTATCAATAAACATCCATAAAAGATATAGATATTTTTTTTCTCTTAGATTATTTTTTTTTTCAGCATCCTTTTTCTTTAAAATAGAGTTTCAGCAAATAGGGTGGTCAATTAATTATCTTTAAGTCTTGTACGTCCACTGGTACCCCCCCCCCTAGACCATTTAGCCATTTCTTAGTTTTTTTTAATTTTGGGTTATCGTACCACGGAAAGCGTTACAGCAGGAATAAATTCGGAAATAATTTATAACATCAATAATAATGTTAAAAACAAAAGGAGGATATATTTGAAAAATTTGTCTCATGAATTGTGTCTAGAACAACTTCAACGATGAGCTACTCAAACATTTGGAATGCCTCTTGAACTTCAACAGAGACTATGTAAATTTAAACCTCAATCTAAAGAAGCCAGTGTGTCTAACCCTTGTCATGATGGGCAAAGAAAGAGGTGTTTCAAATGTCGGGAACTAAAAAAAGTTCGATACTCAAAATACATTTTGTAAAAAATGTACCAATGTTTTCTTAGGCTTGGAACACGCAAACATGATTTGTGACAAATGTTATGACTCTGTGATTGATAATAATAAAGATATTGATTATTAACTTTAAATATTACAGACCTTATTAGTACTTTTTCTTATAATTATCTCTTAGTTGAAAAAAAAAAAAACAACAATTATTGTATGTTACATAGTTTTTTTTTCTTATTACTTATTGTTTAATATTATATATTTTCTTACTTTTACTATTTTTTCTTGTCATTTAATGTCTTTTCATTAAACTATTTTGAAATATATCTTGTTTTATTATACAAAGGTATGTGTTGACAGAAAAGGAACACAAATATTTTTAATCCAAGAGATTAGTTGCGCCCTGTAGTGTTGTGATTTGTATTGCGCCCGACAGAAGGTTAAAGAAAATAAAGGATTCTACTAAAACAGGAGCAGGATCTGAAGAAATTTACAAACCATCATGGTTTCGTTCGATGCCATTCAGTTACATGGGTGCTATATTATATAGAAGAAGCATGGAATTCGGAGATCCAGTGGCCACCGTATCTCCCTCGATAAGCTACATTGAGGAAATGTAAAGAACGAGGCCGTTGCAGCAGAACTGAACATTGATAAAAATGATGAACTCCTTACATCGTTGCAAAAAATGAGAAATAGTGGAGAGTATGCCGGTGCTATCAAGCGCATTGCAGTGTACAAGTTTTCTTGTATATATTGGTCGCCTCTACAAATATTCAATTACAAACACCCTAAAAGATTCAGGAAAACCGAAATTGACGCCTTGCTAAACCATTGCAAACCGTGACAGGTGAGACCAATATAAGTTACTTTTACCAAATTGTGCAAGAATCTGAACCTGGAATTGCGCCAGTGGCGCAAATGATTTCAGAGAAACACAACACAAACTCCATTTCATATCTCCAAACATCACCACGACATCGCTGCCCTATAAAACAACGCCGTGGAATTAATTAAAAATCTTTCCCCGCCATCTACCACATCTGGCCAAGAAATACATAAATGGGGACAATATTTCAACACCATCGCTGAAGTCTTTACGAGACTCCGTTTACTCGGTACCGACCTTAAGATACCACGTGAACCTGATACCTCGAGTACAGTAACTGCAGTAAATCTTCCCAGTCATTGGGATAAAGAAGTGGTAGCTCCTGTCGATGGCAACGAATTTCAGGACTGGGAAAAAACTTTTCTGAAGCTCAAACATACCGGATGCGTTATCGCAGATTTTGCTTACGTTCCGGGTTATTTTGATGCTTTTAACACCATATCCTTAATATTAAAGGAAATATCCTACCAGACTAGGGTAACTAATGGAGACGACACAATTTTGATAAAATAAGTTGCAGTTTCTGTATTTGTAAAATTGACATATTTTGTTGATCATCTATTTTTAGTGTTCAAATACAATAAAGTTAAAGCGAGTTTATAAATCTTTATCCTTTACCCGATTTGAAAATTCGGGACAAGCTCGCCAAAGATTTATTCTCTGAGGTTTCGAATCCCATCGACATAGGAGACAACGTATCTATCTCCTCTCCTGTACTCTTTAATATTGATGACGGGTTGAATGACGTGCGTGATATATTATGAGACAACACTGTGATACATGTCAATTTTAATCAGCGCAATGTGGCCGATCACGAATTGCTACGCAGTGGTGGCCTACCCGGTCTTAATGAACAAAAAGGACACACGTCCCTCAATAACTTTCAAAGGAGAGAAAATCACCTAAAAAGGCATATTAGTATTCTCCTAGGCCAAACTGTGTTGGAAAGTACAACGAGTTCATGGGAAGCACGGATCATTTATAAATGTTTACAGAATTGGCATCCGAAGAAAAAGTGGTGGTGGCCACTTTTTACATGGCTTATAGATAGCTGCGTACAAAATGTCAGAAAGAAGAACGTTTCTGAAAATAGTGTACTCTTTAGAAGAAAGAATCGAAATAATTTTCGTTTACGGAGCTCAAAATGGTTGCGCTCGAGGAGCTGCTCGAGTTTTCAACGCAAGACATCCAGACAAAAATGTGACGCATCGCTATGTGATGAAACTTGTCCAAAAATTTGAAGAAACAGGTTCGGTTTGCAACAAAAAGAATACTCGGCCAAGAATTTTGGATGAACCGACACAAGTTGAAGTTCTCGGTCACTTCGCCGCTGATCCTACAATGTCTATCAGAAAAGTCTCCAACGTTACCAATATTTCCATTGGTTCCGTGCATTTAGTATTGGAAACGAACAAGTTCTTAGTGATAAAAGTATAAAAATAAAGACCCGAGCACAGCGACGACGACAACGTCACGAGAATTCTACAACTAGTTGCAGCTCCAATATGAGTGGTGTTTCATCAGAAGATTTGCCAGACGACGATTTTATGCCGGATGACCCAAAATATGAAGACGATCTTCCAACAGCGTCGATCTCAAAAAATGTAAGCTTAAATGCTGGTAGAAGTGAAGATGATCTTCCAACAGCGTCGATCTCAGAAAATGTAAGCTTAAATGCTGGTAGAAGTGAAGATGATCTTCCAACAGCGTCGATCTCAGAAAATGTAAGCTTAAATGCTGGTGGAAGTGAGGATGATCTTCCAACAGCGTCGATCTCAGAAAATGTAAGCTTAAATGCTGGTAGAAGTGAAGATGATCTTCCAACAGCGTCGATCTCAGAAAATGTAAGCTTAAATGCTGGTAGAAGTGAAGATGTTCTTCCAACAGCGTCGATCTCAGAAAATGTAAGCTTAAATGCTGGTAGAAGTGAAGATGTTCTTCCAACAGCGTCGATCTCAGAAAATGTAAGCTTAAATGCTGATAGAAGTGAAGATGATCTTCCAATAGCGTCCATTTTAGAATTGAGACACAAGTCAAACCTGAAAGATGTTCTCCAAGTAGATGATCATGTCCTGGTCAAATGGAATGACCAGATATATCTGGGAAAATTACTTTCTTTAAATGAGGAGGGTGTTACGGTGGGTGCAATGAAAAAAGGGGTGAAATTCTGGCGATGGCCACTAATAAAGGATGAACAATTGTATTCTTGGGAAGATGTTTTAAGGAAAATAAATCCGCCTAAATTTGTAAAAAAAGGCTGCTTTTCTGTGCCAGAAATCGATAACACTAATTAGAGTACTGCCTTTGTGCAGTGTAGTATGTTGATTTCTATAAAAGTTACAATTAAGACTGATTTTTCTAGATGTTAGTAAGTTAGTGTTTACATAATAGATGGTTCCTAATAATGTTTCTCGTTTTGTATTGATATCTGAAAAGATATATTTTGTTGATTTCCAAGAAGTTCGCACTTTGACGGAAGTAAAAAATGTTTAACAATTTGTTAATACTGAAAATTCTTAAAGAATTTAATAAAAGTTGATTTTTTTCTAAGTAAAATGGTACTTTTATTTCTACTACAGAAACACTTGAAAGTGGTAACTTTAATCCATGGTCGTTAAAACATTCGATTAAGGTACAAAATAGGCAGTGGGCCAAAGTAAACGTCTCTGAAGTCAAACTTTAGCCCAAACTTTGTCAAAAAAATTATACACGAAATCACTGTAATTTGATGACTTTTTCCATTCCCAGTCTTTAATTATATCCCCTACTATACACTGACATCGTTAAAACAAACATTTAGTTAAAAGGATCAAAAATATTTCCGGAAAAAG
Source organism: Xanthostigma xanthostigma (assembly GCA_963575645.1). Classification (NCBI taxonomy): domain Eukaryota; kingdom Metazoa; phylum Arthropoda; class Insecta; order Raphidioptera; family Raphidiidae; genus Xanthostigma; species Xanthostigma xanthostigma. Next base: position 690,680 of record OY754473.1, read on the forward strand.
AAAAAAAAATAAAATTTTGGGCCAAAATAATACGATGTTACGGTATTTTTTTATTTTTTGTTATCAAACAGAAATAATATTTTTTTTAAACTATTTTATTTTTGTTATCTTTTATGCTTTTTTTTGACAATGTGTACTAGTGTAACTGTAGAAAGAACTGCTCTTTTATATGTGGTTGATGCTGTAGACAGTTTTATATTGTATACACAGCCTTTAAACGTATATGTAAGTACCTATGATATTATGTTTTTTTTTTAATTTTGTATCATAGCAACTATTTTTTTAATTATATGCAAATATTTTTAACAGCTTTTTTTTCTCTGTGTTTAATATAGAGATATAGACAATTACCAGTGTATAGACTCAGAGAGTGAGATAGTTGGTGAATATTATATATTTTACGAAGGACTTGTTCATTAACGTGATGAAACTTTTTTGGATTGATTCAACATCGACAGTTGCAATTATGATGCCGGAATAATCAAGTATGTTGAATTTTTATTATAAAAAAATACTTGCATCAATTAATAGATGTTTGCACAATATGTTATAAGTCTGATATAACAATTGGAATTATTAAGTGTAATATAGTTTTGAAAAATGTTCTTAAGTGAGTGAACAAGGACCGTATCTAGTAGACCGCGCACTGTACAGTGTGGTTCTTTTTTGAAAATCTTACAGTGATAAAAGTTCACATATTTTTTTATTTTTTGTTATCAAACAAAAATAATAATTTTTTAAACTATTTTTATTTTTGTTATCTTTTGTGCTTTTTTTGACAATGTGTACTAGTGTAACTGTAGAAAGAACTGCTCTTTTATATGTGGTTGATGCTGTAGACAGTTTTATATTGTATACACAGCCTTTAAACGTATATTTAAGTACCTATGAAATTATGTTTTTTTAATTTTGTATCATAGCAACTATTTTTTAATTGTATGCAAATATTTCTAACAGCTTTTTTTTCTCTGTGTTTAATATAGAGATATAGACAATTACCAGTGTATAGACTCAGAGAGTGAGATATTTGGTGAATATTATATGTATATTTTACGAAGGACTTGTTTATCCGTGCCTTAACGTGATGAAACTTTTTTGGATTGATTCAACATCGACAGTTGCAATTATGGTGCCGGAATAATCAAGTATGTTGAATTTTTATTATAAAAAAATACTTCTACGTATAGATTTAAGAACGAGAACGTACAACAATTAAACATTGTTGAATTCATAGATTCATGCAAAGATTTTATAGAAATTTTGCAAAATCGATTAAAACTTTACGACTCTGTTAAAATTAATTTTAAACTTTCTGCCGAGTAGGTACTGTTTAATAAAAGAATCAGTTAATATAGAAATGAAATCATTCGTGACAAAAAGTATTCCCGTTCATTTAGGAACAGATTTGAGAAGCATTTTTGAGAAAAAATAAGCAGAAAATCATTATCAAAACTGACGAAATGCAAGAGCGCAACTCGGGATGGGCGCTTTCACGAATTGCATATTTGGAAATTAATGTTCCCAAGTATAATCCGTTGAAAGCTTCCAGCTACATTAGTCTTTCGTCTGTAATTAGCAAAAAGAAAGCAATTATAAACGTTATGAATAATGATAACGCCTGTTTTGCATGGGCTGTTGTGAGTGCTCTCTTTCCTGCTAAAAGTAACGCCAATTAAATATCCTCATATCCGCCTTATGAACAAGTATTAAATTTTAATGGTTTAGAATTTCCATTCAAAATAAAAGATTTATCGAAATTTCGACAGCCTCTCGACATAACTGAAGCATCGGATTTTTCAAAATCTTTTACTCAATCCACTCGTAAACATATACCTTATAGTTTTGCTTACAAAATAAAATCTTCATTTAATGATGCTCTTAATAAATATGTTCTCTGTAAAAGTAACGATTGTATAGATGAAGTCATAGATAAAATAGTTTGTGATGCTCTTGAAATAGCAGATGTTTTAAAAATGAATACTCCTATGCGTTCATTAAGGGATTCTGAACGTGAGCAAATTTATTCAAACAACAAATGTCATATTTGCGAAGTAGAATTTACCGAAGATGATCGTTCTAAGCAAAATATTGTTTTAGATCACGATCATTTAACGGGTGAAACCAATGGATTAGCACATAACGCTTGCAATTTAAATTTTAACATTCCAACGTTTATACCAGTTTATTTTCATAATTTATCGGGTTTTGACACATGTTTATTAAACAGTTTGCTGAAAAATATGATTTTATTTCGGTAATACCTATAAACAAAGAAATGTACATTTCATTTAGTATTAGAATTCCAGTCAGTTACAATTTTAAAATAGAACTTCGATTTTTAGATTCTTTGCGTTTTTTATCCTCTAGCATAGAAGAACTTGCACTAAATTTAAGCGATGATGACTGTACTGAATTAAAAAGAGAATTTTCTAATCAGATACAGTTTAAATTGCAAAGACAAAAGGGAATTATTATTATTATATTATCACCCGTACGAGTCGCTGTCCAGGCGCCAAGCCGTGAACCCGCGAATACCTTATGCATGACAAACCAAACACCTATATTTTCACAAAGGTGCTTTTCCCACAATGTGTGTCCAATGTCCATCCATAATATTTTTAATATTAAATACAGTCGCACAATATTTCCTGTGTTCTAATTCTATAAAAATCAAAATAGAATTTGTCTCTCCCTTAAATAACTCTTTGAGAGCTTCAGCATGTATATTTGGAAAATATTTTGATATATATGGCAAAATACATTTATCTGAATACTTGATCCAATTCCTTACAAAATGGTAAGTTTCACACAACATAGCTTTATATGTTTTATGAATAAGGTAAAATGGTTAAATACGACCCAGCAAAGAAAATGCCCCAGTTCATATACCTACGTTAAACTTTCGTTCGAATGTATCGTTATAACGCACGGCATAACCAAAGATTTTTAGAGGTGAAAAGTTATTTTAAAATGCCAACTCAACGAAAGACATACAGGCGACCTAATTCAAGAGAAAATTAATGGTATGTTGATGGAATGGAGCATAAAAAATGAGAAAATTCACTGTTTTATTCGCGATTCTGGATCTAATATAATACGAGCAATGAAAATCACTGCTATATCTGATGTCAGTTGCACCGTACATCCGTTACAACGATGTGTGCGAACAACGTTAGATTGCGAGGAAAAAATCAAAAACTTATTAACGATATTGGCAACATTTGGTTCCAACAGGACGGCGCTACGTGCCACACAGCCGAAGCTACACTCGATGTTTTGCGTCCTGTTTTTGAAGATCGCATTATCAGCCGCAGAGCTGATGTCGTTTGGCCACCTCGGAGCTGCGATTTGACACCGTTGGACTATTATTTGTGGGGTGCCGTCAAAGATAAGTGTTACGCCGACAAGCCAGAGACAATTGACGCTTTAAACTAAAAAACGGAATCGTATTTTTACCCGAAAGATTCAACAAAATGCCCGAAGAAAATAAAAAATTTTTACTTGAAAGAAAGAACATTGCTCTTATTTATAAAGGCATGGAGAAACGTGGGCAGTATAACACTGCAATACTGCAATTCATTGACGTGAAGAAGAAAAAAAGTCAAATCAAACAAATCATAGTATGAGGACGTCGTTGCTGCTGCTACTGTTTCTACTATTACTGACAAGGGTAAATGGTGGAAACATGTTCATGTTCAGGATCTCAAGTCCCATCCTGACATTCCTCTCCACTGCCAGTCAAACACCTATAAAACTAGCAACCAAGAAAAAAATCCTTCAGTTGATCCATCGCTAGCAATGAATCAACAAAGTTCCCGAGTGAAACCACTCTCCGCTCTGCGCCGAAAATGCGAAAGCTTTCGCCGCCGTCTCCGCTTCACCAGCGCCTGCCGCCATCGGACCAGCCTGTACTCGTTACCAAGCCACGAGGACATCTGCTGGCCGGACTCGGCCCAGCAAAACGACTACGTCCGCCACCGGACACCACGTCCACCACCGTCTCAACGACCGTCGCGCCGCAACCTTTATAATACGAATAACTGATAACAAGTATGACTACACACCTATGTTTATAGATGGTAAGATAAGATTACAACAACCGTAGTCCCAGAAAAGGAAGTTAAATACGGCAAACTAATAATAATGACTATCAATAACAAAACAGTTAAATGCTTTAGAGTGTGTTAAACACATTCAAGAAAAACTGAAAACAAAAACCTTTAAAACGGTTTCAGAATCTAGAGCGTTTTCCGACTTGATTAAAATTGTTGAGAAATTCGAAGATAGTTCATGTTATTATGATCCTTCTGTTAGTGACGTAAACATACATCTAGATAATTGCAAAAATTCTAGAATAAATTTCAAATGTGGTGACAGATGCAAAGAGATTAAAAAACTACATATTTAAAAATCTCGATAGTAATATGCAAAACTTTTTCAGATTACTCAATGTGGAAGAATCTATATTTCCTCATAAAGTTACTATTAAAATGGGAAAATACTGTCTTGGAGTGTGTTAAACACATTCAAGAAAAGCTGAAAACAAAAACCTTTAAAAAGGTTTCAGAATCTAGAGCGTTTTCCGACTTGATTAAAATTGTTGAGAAATTCGAAGATAGTTCATGTTATTATGATCCTTCTGTTAGTGAAGTAAACATACATCTAGATAATTGCAAAAATTCTAGAATAAATTTTAAATTAGGTGACAGATGCACAGAGATTAAAAAACTACATATTTAAAAATCTCGATAGTAAGATGCAAAACTTTTTCAGATTACTAGAATCTATATTTCCTCATAAAGTTACTATTAAAATGGGAAGATACTGTCTTGCGAGTAAAAGTATCGTGGGCAATACGCCTCACTGTTTTTATAGAGGAGGGAAGCATAATAGGAGAAAATAACCCACAAAAACATTTTGAACGAGATATAGATCAACATGCAAATATAAATATGTTAAGCGAAGCTGCTGAGAGAACTGGGAAAGGACTCAAAATCAGTCTAATCAAAATAAAATAAATTAGACGATCTATAATCTCCTTAAAAAATATTTAAAATCTCGTTAGTGATATGCAAAACTTTTTTAGATTACTCAATGTGGAAGGATCTGAAGACCACAGGGGAAATCGATGTCGCATTTTAACTTTTTTGTGATAAATAGCGTCAATGGTAGATTATGATGGATATTTTCACATGTAGAAATAAAATATGTAGAAAAAATGCATAAATTGCGTCAATAACAAAAGTTCATATCGCTCGCCGGCGACTATAATGGCACATCTCAAAAATTGCAAAAATCGTACTAACTGTGGAATTTAATACCCTTTTTTTCCAACAAGACCGGCACAAATTTAGTAATCATAGATTCCCTGAGATGGCGAATGTGTCGCTAGAGCTCAACAGTGATATTGATGACAGATGGTTTCTAAGATCGATCCTGTGGACTGCTGAGTCCAATTTTCAAGAGAGAGTATTACGAATTTTCACAATTTACATGAATGGGCCGCGACAAGGGCAACAATCTGCATTGGAAAAAACAGGTCTACAAATAAATGTTTAATCATTTAATTCCAGACGTTCAACGCATCTTTAACAGAAAAAAATTTCAATTAATGTATGGGCTGGAATTATCGGACGAACATTGATTGGGCCATACATTTTACCTGATAATTCAAACGGTGAGAATTATCTGCATTTTCTGGAAAACTCCTAAATACGGACAGGCCAATCATCTTTCAACAAGATGGATGTCCAGCACATTGGACGTTAATTGTCAGGGAACATCTCAACAACTGTTTTCCAGGCAGCTGGATAGGCAGAGATGGGCCCATCCCTAGGCCCGCACGATCGCTCTGAACACATGCAGCTATTTTATTTATTTTATAAAAATCCATTTTATTCTTTTAATTTTTTTTCTGTTAAGTTTAGTTTGAAAGTTAGGTATTTTTTTAATAAAAACGGTGCTTTAAAATTATTTGATACCATTAACCACACATGATACTCGCGGTTATTGCGAATGGTTCTTCGTGAATCAAGTTATGCTTTCTCACGGCAGTCAACATGTTAATTTCTTGTGATGCACACTTATATAAATATGAGTTGCAAATAAAGAAATTTTATAATAGTCAAATCGTGTTAACATGTCGACGTTCATAAATTTCTTTTTAAACTCCGCCCCAGTGAGGGTAATGATATTTTACTCTAACGGTGCGGTACTAGATATTTCTAGTACCGAGTTGGAACAAGTTTTTCTGGAAGCTGCAGCATTTCCAGACGAGAGCGAAGAGCAGATGCTTTTCGTGGCGGAGAAATTAAGGAGCTTCATAACTCAATGGTAAAGTAAAAAAATATAATTATTTCATCTTAACACCTTGACTGCCATTGCGGTCTCATGGGACCGACTGATATATTTCATACAGCAGTCAGTCCCATGGGACTGGTATGCAATAGATGTATTAAAGTATGTTTCATGAGCCGCCGATCCATTTATCGTATTATACTTTACAGCAATGGACCGGGGCGGCCTTGCTAAACATTTGGCATGTAATGTTTTTCGATTTTGCTTTTTTGTCGGTCAAACCTTTTTTCATAGCCATTTTTACTAAGTTTATGTTATCAAAACTCATAAGCTATAATAAACAATAAACATTCGAAAACATACACTTGCAAAAAACACACATGACTTAAACGTGCTGTAACATCAAATAAGCCGGCCGGCACGGCGTGTGTGAACCGGCAATGGTCCGGGCCGGCGCTATGTTTTAATTAGTATGCGTAAGCGCCGCGTGTTACAGATGCACACATGCAGCTGCATATAACAATTATCCACACTAAGGACAGTTTGAACACATACGACTATTGTACTATCTTCATCTTCATGCAACATTTATAACTCTTTTTCTTCCAGGTAATAATATGATAAAATATTCATATTGTCACTTTATAATTGTCACTGGCCCAATGCAAATGGTCATAATTCATTAGTATTACGAAATACAATATATTATTATACATTATATAATAACTTTAAATATTAATTACAGTGAGTGTAAAAAGTATTCGTACACCTAACTTTGTAATAAAAAAATTTCAAATTTGATAGACTTTCTTTGATTTTTTTAATTTAAAAAATATACTGTTAAATAGTTCGAGGTTACAGCACATAGTTCGTAATAAAAAAAAAATTTCAAAATAAAAACTCAAAAAAAGCCAAACAAAAAGTATTCGTACATTTAATTTTTTTTTCAAATTACATTTTGTATATTATTTATCCAATGAAATTTTTAGTATGTTTCAAATTTCAAGTCATTTCTAATATGTAGTGATTTGTTTTAATTGCGATCGTGACATATATAGAGACGTTTTGTAGGAAAAATGGATCGCAAAGGAAAAGAAACGAGTCAAGAGCCAAGAGGAGAGAAAATTAATTATTAATTTACATAATCAATGTGCCTAAGTCATTAAATGTAATTGCAAAACTTATTAATAGACCGCGTTCAACTGTGCAAACTGTAATTGACCGGTTCGGTGTTAATAAAACTGTAAAAAATAAACATAGAAGTGGGCGTCCGTCAAAAATAACACCTTGATTGGAACGAAACATTTTTAATTCTATGAAAAAAATTCAAAAATTTGTGCTCTTCAAGTATTACAAGAAATTAATAGTCTTAATAATTGCAATATTTCGATTAGTACCGTTCGGAATATATTGCGTAATAACGATTACCATATTATGGAACTTAATAAAGCGTGTAAAAAGGGAAATGTATGTCTAACAGTTAAACACGGTGGTACATCTATCTTTGTATGGGGTTGCGTGAGTGCTTCTGGGGTGGGAAAACTTGATGGAATTACGGATCACAAACTATATATTAATATTCTAAAAGAAAATCTTCTGTCTAGTGCAGCTGCGTTAGGTTTTAATAATGATTGGATATTTTTACAAGATAACGATCCAAAACATAAAGCACGGAATACTCAATCGTGGATCCTATTTAACACCCCAAAATACTTTGAAATGCCTGTAATCACCTAATATTAATGTTATCTAAATAATAAAATTCAAAAACGATCAATTTCGAGTGAAGAAACGCTGAAAATTGCGCTTCGCGAAGAATGGGCATTGATATCGTCTTCTTATACTTTTAAAACCTGGTTGATTCAATTCGGCAGAAACTTTGAGCTATTATCAATGCTAAATGTGGACCAACAAAATATTAATTGTTACTTTTTTCAATGTTTATCTAGTAATTTTTTAAGTGTACGAATACTTTTTGTTTGTCTTTTTTTACAGTTGACATTAAAATATTTTTATTTTGCTTAGAGTTTTTATTTTTCAAAAAATGTTTTCTTACACACAAACAGCCGTAACCTTGAACTGTTTAATAGTATTTTTTTTAATTGAAAAATTCAAAGAAAGTCAATCAAATTTTAGTTTTTTTATTACAAAGTTAGGTGTACGAATACTTTTTACACTCACTGTAAGTCATTTCAATTTTAATAATTAAACTAATTTAATGTAACAAACAATTCATTTTTTTATGGTTAAATAATTTTTTTTAAAATAAAGTTGGGTAACCAACATTTATAACTAGCACAGTCGAAAGTTTAAGGGCGGAAAGGGACCGAATATCTCGAACCGTATCACTTGAGTGCAAATCTTGTGAATCCCTTAAAACGAATCTACGAATCCAAAAGACAAATAAAACAAACAAACCTACAAATTAAAGATTAAAATAAAAAGTGAATACAAGTACAATAAACGAACAAAAATCAGCAAAACATATGTAGTGGTTCGAAAGTAACTAACAGCGGACAGTGCAGTCCCAGAAAATTATAATATTTCACCGAGGATCCAGCAGTATACTTTTGCGGGGGAGAGAAACAAAAAGTAGACTAACAAAACTAATTTCACAACCATATCTATTAAGATCCAAACGTTTAAAGAAGTTGTTACACTATGACAACCATAAAAGGAGAATAATCTAAGCTCAAAAAAATAGTAGAACCCCATCTAAAAAATGCCGGGTTAAAATCAAACTCATTCACATGGTCAAATATTTAGACCTATGTCTTCAAGGGCTTTATGAGTTCAGATATAGAAGAGAATGCCTCGGTGATAGCAATACTGATTAGGGTTCAGGTAGGTTCTGTGATATATCAGATAACTCCACCTTTGAAGATGCGAAGAAAATGATATCCAGCGGAGAATATGAGTGTAAAAGTATGAGTGAGGAGAATGAAAGAATCTTAAAGAGTCAGTTGCAGAGACTAAAAAACACTCCTCCTCAGATCTCAGTCCCAGAATTTGGAGTTGCGACAGCGAATGTCCCAACACCTACAAGTAAAGCGGCCGTGAAAAATGTTAGCTGCTCTGATAATAAGAGTTTACTGGTCGACAGCGAAAAATATGCTCCAATAAGGGGGGAATATTTCTGATGAGACGGACAAAACTGAACAGGTGTTGATTGGTGATTATCTTGAAGAATGCAAAGTATCACACGATTTAAGGGGTATGATTCTAAACACAAGCAACTCCGAGACAAACCTGACGAGTGCGTTTCCATTGACTTATCTAGATGTAAGAAGATGATCTTTTGTTCGCACTTCTTAGTTTTAGACAAAAGAACACAGAGTTATTTGGATTTCTACGGGCAAATCTATCATACTCTAAGCCGTTTGATAACCCAATAGTCAAATTTAGCTATGAAGGTTTTAATTAAACATACATCTGAACCTATGGCAACATTTTTGCGTACATCTAGACCAAGTTCGTTAGAAACAGCACGTAACATGTTAATAGATGAAAGCAAAATTATTGGCAACTTTCCTTCAAACACTAATAACAAAGCATATCCAAATAAATTGGTAACCAAACCAAACATATTTAAACCCAATAACAACACAAATCAAAACTACCCGGATATCATTTTTATCCTAATTATAATCAACCTAGACTAACATTTAACACGCCACGGATTCCAGCTCTACAATTTCCATCCAAACCTATTTCGAACATAAATCCACCGCCAAATTTCGAACAAAAATTCCCAACAAATCAACAAGTTTTTGGAAAACAACAACAAAATGTAAATGTATTTAGGCCAAACCAAATACGAAACACATACCAACCTACACCAACGAGTACAACAAGTAGATACACCACTCAAGGTTTTAATAAACCACAATACCAACAATACAGGCAAAATTTCAAATTTTCAAATAACGGGCAACCACCGGATATAATATCCGAAGAACTTTTTAACACCGAAGAAAATGCACAATATCATTCCAACACCGATTATAATCCAATTGACTATTATGAACAAACAGAATTTGAATTTAATATTGACACTGAAAACACTAAAATTACTGAAAACGAATCTGATGATCAAAAATTTCAAATAGAGACGTTTTCAGACGAACACACATAGAAAGTTATAACATTTTTAGGGGAAGGTGGGGGAATATCGACCGGCGGGTAATATCGATCACATTCAAATCTCGAATAATTGGCGCCACGGAGCGAGTTCCCTGTAATACATGTTTAAACAGTCGCTGGTAGATGGCATTCGTGACATAAGTTTCCCGGCATTTCACGGAGCGAACGGACTAGGTGAAAAATTGTGAAATTGTCAAGTTTCTTATTAGTTTTCTACGTTGAATATTAAGGTAAGCAGCTTATTTTTCAATTATTTTAACGTTTTTACTTGTTGTACATGTACAACTACGTCTTTAAAAGATAGTTACCGTATGCATTTGAATTTGAGGTTATCTGTTTTGGCAGCATGCGTTCGGAATCGAAATATACAGTACTGGGTAATATCGACCAAAGCGGTCGATATTACCCCGACCTGATCGATATTTCCTTTCTTATATTATCGTTATTTTTTAGATGCCACGAAATTATCAACGCAAAACTGCAAGATCTTCGTGGACTGAAGCGGCAATGAAAAGAGCTTTGCATAAAATCACGGACAAGAAAATATCAATCAGAAAAGCTTCCAGATTGTATGAAATTCCATATGGAACCCTACAAGATCGCCTGAGAGGACGTTTCGATGCTAAAAAAATCGCATTAGGACGGAAAACTGTCTTCACTCAAGAAGAAGAATCCGAGTTTGCCAAACGAATCTTAGAAATGGCAAATGCATTCTATGGACTTACACCAGTTAATGTACGGCAGTTGGTTTTCCAGTATGCAGAAATGAATAATATTCCACATCCATTCAAACAAGAAGCTGGAAGATGTGGAAAGGATTGGCTCTACTCATTTAGGCGTCGTCATCCAGAGATTTCTTTACGCAAGCCTGAGGCGACAAGCATCAATAGAGTGACAGCCTTTAATCGCGAAGAGCTAAAAATATTTTTTCGTAATTTAGCATCTCTCCTTGATCGCTTTCAATTTGAAAGCCATCAAATTTTCAACGTAGATGAAACAGCTGTAAGCAATGTCCACATTCCTAGTAAGATTTTGACTACAAAGGGCCGGAAACAAGTCGGTGCTATTACAAGCGGCGAGAGAGGGCAAACAACAACCTTAGTATGCGCTCTCAGTGCATCTGGCCAATACATCCCACCGATGTTTATTTTCAAACGAAATAGAATGAAAGAAGGTCTTGATAGGAACAGTCCTGTTGGAGCAATATACAGGTGTTCAAAGTCTGGATGGATCACGGAGGAACTATTTCTTGAGTGGCTGAAACACTTTCAGAAAAATGTAAATTGTTCTACGGATCGTCCAGTACTTCTTGTATTGGATAATCACTCCACCCATTCAAGCCTACCTTCCTATAATTTTTGTAGAGAATCGGGAATTCACCTTTTATCGCTGCCGCCACACACATCGCATCGTCTGCAGCCCTTAGACGTCACCTTTTTTGGACCCTTCAAATCAGCATATTACCAGGAATGTGAAAAATATATGAAGCATAATAAATTTGAGAAAATAAATGCAACAAATATTGCAGAACTTGTCAAGAATGCTTTCAACAGGGCGGCGGCTATCGAGAAAGCCGTAAAAGGTTTCGAAACAACAGGGATATATCCATTCAATCCCGATGTGTTTGCCGAGGAAGAGCTACTTGCTTCGCCAGAAGATCATCGTCGTGGAGATGAAACACTTGATTTATCTGAGAGGCATCAAACACCACCTCCAATATCGGACATAGACAAACCAGGTCCTAATGGATTACACACTAAAAAAAGGAAAACCAGATCACCGTCACCGTCAACATCTGAATGCCCTTCATCCGAATCGGAATTAGAAGAAGTCTCAGATCTTGAGTTGAACGACCGTGAAGATAAACTTTTGAAACCCAAAAATAAAAAATCGTTAAAAAAATCTTTTACGGAGTTATGCCCATTGCCATCTTATGGTCCCCCAAAAACGACACGCAGACGAACTCAGCATTCAACGATCATGACTTCAACACCTATAAAAGACGACCTGGAAGATAAAGCAAACAAGAAACGACAGAAAATGGAAAAAGAAGCCGAAAAGGTGAAAAGAAATATTGGAGCTACAAAGAAGAAAGTTGTGAAGAAAAGCAGTGGAGGTGAAAAATCAAAGGCCAACGATATATGCGCCGTGTGCCCACAATATGGATCGAATGAAATATGGTGGAGATGTCGCTTCTGTGGCGTGTGGTCTCACGCTGATTGCACAGGAGCGGAAAGTGCTGCAAAATATATTTGTGGTAATTGTATACAAACATAAAATATATGAGTTTCTTACGTAAGTTTCATGTTTTATTACAATACCCATGCCTGATCGATATTACCCGACTGATCGATTTTTCCCGATTTTGTAATAGGTGTACTTGTATTTTTTTTTTTCAAAAAATCTATTAATTTTAAAAATAATTTAGAGCCGGAATTCAATAAAGGAATAATTGACGCGCCTTGAAAAAAAAATTGGAACACATTAAAGCTATAACAAAAGATTTATGATCAATTCTCCTTAAGGGGTCGATATTCCCCCACCTTCCCCTATAAAATAACTGCCCAACCCTAAGCGTATTCGGATAATGTATACGTCATAGAACCTGAGATTCTGTATTTATACCGGACCATTTGAACGTTCTCATCAGATATTATGAAGTATTATACGCGCTATCAGGAGCGAGTGCGCTCATTGACCGTGCTCCTCTGACGCTTTTTGTCAGACGTGATGAGATGGCTCGAGCGGGTTTTTTTTTCATCGGTAAGTAAAAGTTTGAAAAATTGTTGAAACCTAAATTTTCGGATATAGATTTAACATTAGTAGAAAAAGATACAAAACGGGGCATTCCAGAAAAGAAAAAAAAGTCTCTTCAGCATTTACTAAATCAGCAATTTGGACCTCATTGGGAGGAGTCACAGGATCTGCAATGGTATCGGGGATTACTTCATGGAACTAATTTAACCGTTGATGAAGAGGATCCTAATGTTGATGAACCGGATGGTATATTATGTGATTGTCTTGAAGAGGAACATGCTGTCCATATTTAGTTTTTTTTTAATAAACTGTTCAGTTTTTTTCCTTATATTTTTGTTCGTACCTTGATATCTCTATTTGTTCACTGTTGTGTTTTGTACTAGCAATAAACATATTTTTTTGATTGATTAATTCCGTTTATTTTAAATATCCTCATATTATAAAGATAAAATAATATAAAATAGCTGCAATAGTACACTAATAAAGGCACTAATTAAATTTCAGAATTCAGAAAACCCGATAAAATTTTAGTTTCATGCAAAAACCGATAAATCCAAAAAAAAATCTAAAATAAAAACAAAAAAAAAAAAAATTATGACAACAAAAAATTAGAATTATTAAAAGCAAACTAAAAAGAGCAAAATACCGTTTCAACAGTTTTAAAATATTTGAGGGATTCCGCTGTACACATTTTTGGCCAATATCTCAAAACATATAAATATGGATTTATCGGTGTTTGCATGTTTGCTCTTCAAGTGTAAGCAATGTTGAAAAACCGGACATATTGCCAATTACGAATATTCCATGCGACGAAAACTGGGATTAGTAATTTAATTGTGACAGATTTCGATTTGCAGTAGGTACTTATTTTTTTATTTCATGTTGATCGGGCAGTACGTTTATATCTCGAAAGATATGCAGATCGTGGTCAGCCCGATAGATCTGTTGTTCAGAAAACGTTAAGACAGATTTCGCTACTGGTAATGTCGTCTTGAAAAAAAGAAACAGAAGAGAGAAAATGATGAAAATGAAATTATGATGTTGGCTGCAATTAATGCAGATCCAACGAGCCAGCGAATTATAAGTAGGGAAGTTGGGATTTCTCTTAAGGTAAATAAAATTATTAACCAACATACATTTCATCCCTACCACTTCAATTTGACGCAAGAACTTCGTAAAGAAGATTTTCAACGCCGAATAAATTTTTGCGATTGGTTTTATCACGAAAAAATAATACCTACTCCTAATCTAGAAAATTTTATTTTATTTTATTTACTGATGAAGCAACATTTAAAAACAATGGGAATGTGAACCGACATAATATGCATTATTATGCTATTGAAAATCCGCACTGGATGCGGAAAGTTGCAAATCAAAAGATATGGTCAATAAATGTGCGGGGGGGTGTCATTAGTGACAAGGTGATTGGACCGTTCTTTTTTGAGGGACATTTAAATGGAGACATGTACCTGGAATCTCTGCAGGAATCGTTACCACAGCTACTAGAGGAAGTACCGCTTAATATTAGAGCCATAATGTGGTTTCAACAAGATGGGGCACCACCACACTACTATCGACAAGTACGCAATTATTTACCGACAATATTTCAGCAACGTTGGATTGGAAGAGGTGCTCGGGTTGCTCGGCCCCCTAGGTCACCAGATCTGACAATTATGGACTTTTTTCTTTGGGGTTATGTGAAGCAGTTGGTATATGCAACAGCTCCTACAACACCTTATGACATGAAGCAAAGAATACGTATTGCGTTCGCAAGTATCACAGCTGAGTATCACAGAATGTCAGAAACAATTTATTAAAGAGAATACAGTTGTGTATTCAAAATGAAGGCCGACAATTCGAGCACTTGTTTTAAGTTTTATTCTGTTATGTTGATTTCATAATTATTTTTTTAAATATTACTTTTGTAAAATAAATAAATTTGTTTAGTTGATATAAGGTTTAAAATGACTATTTTCAACTGTTTAGGTAAAAATACTTCACAGCACACTGCAACAGTTCTTTTAAAAGGTGAAATTTCGCAATATCGCATTCAAGTCGCAATAAACACGAAAAATATCAGATTTAGGTCTAGGGAACCCTTTATAGAAGTGTTAGTAAATATCCTAAATAAAGCAATTCGGGCATAAAAACCACCCCGTTGTATTTAACTTTCACAAGTTATACGCGATTTAAGTTAGATAAAAGAAGTACAATATTTTGAACACCCTATATGTATAGTAAATTATTTTTTTGAATACAAAAATTAATTTGCTCTTTCATTACCTATTGATCTCCAAAATATCAGTTTGATAAAGTTTTTCGTTTGGGCTATCTCGAATTTTAGGTAAAGGTCTACATATGTCAAAAATTTTAAAAAAACTTGAATAACTCAAAAACTGCTAATTTTCCGAGCTGTTTATTTTCTTTTGACGTCTTTTCTGCCATATTTTTGTTCAGTTAATTTAACTAATTTAAGTTATTATAAGGATCAGTTAATAAAATATGGCTATTTGATATCAGAAGTGGCCGAAATAATTGATATAAGTGGTGCATTAAGATTATTTCAAGAACAATATCATCTTCCATTGGATGGCGAGCTGAACTATCAAACTGCGAAGTTATTGGCTACAACAAGATGTGGTGTGGTTGATAAGCTGGAGGCCTACCGTGTTTTGGATGACGTAAACTGAGATAAGAAAAATTTGACTTGGACTTTCTTCTACGCTGATAGTGCGGAGTTGAAGATAGCAGCGATGGCGTTCAAGGAGTGGGAACGCATATCGACTTTAAAGTTTGCACGGAACGATAATAAGCCTGACATTCTAATATCGTATTCGCAAGATTATAGTAGACATCATTTCAATGCAAAATGTATGGGTTTAGCAGAACGTGGTACAAAACATGACGGAGTTGGAAGTATGTTAGCACATGCTTTCTATCCAAATCATGATACATGTAAGGAAATCCATTTGGATAAAAGTGAGATATGGTATACTCTCGAGGGTAAAGCGCCTGAGGGATATACGAGCGTATTACAAGTACTATTACATGAAATTGGCCACACTTTAGGCGCTCAACACAGCTCTCACCCTGATAGCAGCCACGGCTTTCGCAGAATGGGAACGAGTATCGACTCTAAAGTTTACAGAGAACAGTAATAATCCAGACATTCTTATATCGTATTCGGAATTTGAAAATTATTTCTTTTGTTTGGCTCACGCATATAGTGATAAATCGGCATAGTCGCTTGTAAAAAGGTGTTATTGAAAAAGTGAAGATAGTCATACACAAAATTTTGAAAAAATAAAGTGTTATTTTTTAATTCCATAAAATGGTTGTATTTTTTCTTTTAACATCTTTTCTGTTATCATTTTGTTCAGCTAATGTAACTAATTCAAATTATTATGCGGTTAAGTTAATAAAAGCTGGTTATTTAAATATAACTAATAATGCATCAGAAACAATAATTGACATAAGTGGCGCATTAAGATTATTTCAAAAAAAATACCATCTTCCGATAGATGGGGAGCTGAACAATCAAACTGTATTGTTATTGGATACGCCAAGATGCGGTGTGCTCGATCAGCCGGAAGCCTACCGCGTTTCAGATAACGTAAAATGGAATAAGAAAAATTTGACCTGGAGTTTCCCATATGGCAACAGTCAGGAGCTTAGATTGCGGCCAAAGCTTTCGCAGAATGGGCACGGGTATCGAATCTAAAGTTTACAGAGAGCCGCAATAATCTAAACTAATTTAATTGATGAAAATCCGAAATTAATTACGAACTTTATAACGTCACTACCGAACGATTTTGAAGAAATAAATCACCTATACCGACGCCCTAATAAAGAAGGTGTGTTAATTATTAATGATTTGTTTTATATGTTAGGAACTAATTTAAGAGTAAAACACAATTTTATTGGATTAACTGGCGACAAATTTTATTTTCCAATAAATGTGAAAATTAATGTTTTTTTAACAGTTATTCTGGACGATCGTATTTAATTTATAACGATAACCAAGTTTTAGAAATAGATGGATCCACTTTTCAAAGCAAGGCAATGTTAACCATGGACATGACCTTTCCGGGGCTATCTCCGGGTATGTCTAAACTCTAAGGCATTTAGATATATAAATGGCCTTATATACTTCTTTTACAACGATTATTATGTCGAATATAATGAATTTTCAAAAACCTTAGTCCAATCGAAAAAATTTGATTTACCAGTTTTTAAAATTAATTGTAGTATTATTGATAAAATAAAGAAATTACTAGATAAATTATAATAGTATAACATATAATGTGTGTATATGTAAAAGCATTGTTAAAGCTTATTTCGAAAATTTTTAATTTGAAAAACTGAATTAGTGTTTTTAGTTCTATGTAATCACGGTTAAATTTTATAACTGAGTTAAAATTGTAATAAAGAAAAAAAATGTAAAAATGAAAACGTTCTCTTCTTTTTTTCTCTAGCGGCCTGATTCCATATCACTATATAAATTATATAAAACTTAATTCTATTACAGATCTATGGAAAACTTCACACTTCACATTGATATAGATAGATAGATAGATTGGTTTTCAGTTAGGTATACAAAAAATATGCTTTACAATACATCAAGTGAAGTCTGTTTCTGACTTTTAGTCGTTTTTTTTTGTGCTAAAAGTTCAATGTGTTTAATAATGAATTACATTGTAAGCATGTGGCTGCATATAAATAAAAAAATGCACTGTTACCAAGCGCATTTACAGACGTACCGAAAATGCATTGGTCACTCGGTTTGGACAATTATCCAAATTCAATGATACAATATGGTCTTTTTAAACGCTTTATATTAGTTTGGGTTGTAACTAACTATGTATGTATGTATGTATGTATTATGTATGTATGTATGCATGTAACGGAATCTTTGAGCATAATTTTCACCAATTTCCCGAAGTCTGATTAATTTGAAACTTTGCATACGTATCAAGGACCGATGACAATGCAATAATTTGATAACAGTTTCCCATTATCCTTATTAGGACCCCCAGGATTAATAAATTCTTTTATAGATCCTCTGTAGTAAACGCTTTATTTTCACCAATTTCCCGAAGTCTGATTAATTTGAAACTTTGCATACGTATCAAGGACCGATGACAATGCAATAATTTGATAACAGTTTCCCATTATCCTTATTAGGACCCCCAGGATTAATAAATTCATTTATAGATCCTCAAACTAAAAAGTGAAAAATAAAATATAGTTTAAAAAAAACTAAAAAACACGCTTTATATCGAACTAAAAAGTAAAAAATAATTTTTTTAAAATAAGCTTAAAAAGCGTTGGGCGCTTTGTTCCACATTTTCGTACATCGAGCGCCCAACGCTTTTTAAGCTTATTTTAAAAAAATTATTTTTTACTTTTTAGTTCGATATAAAGCGTGTTTTTTAGTTTTTTTTAAACTATATTTTATTTGTATAACATCAAAATAATTCCTGATAAGTCTTTATTAGAAAAAGCCTGTGCAGATTTGCAAATGATTTTAACCGATGGGGAAAAATGTGACGTGTCTAGTTGCGAATTGGTTGAAGTACTTTTGAGCCTGAATCCATTATTAAAAAACCTTGTATCAGCAGAGCCAATAAAAATTCTTAAACATATTAAAAAAAAATGATTGGCAGGATATTTTCCCGAATGTGTGGACAGTGCTTCGGATTTTGCTGACCATCCCTATAACTGTCGCCAAAGGTGAACGAAGCTTTAGTAAAAATGTGTCAAGAAAGACTGTCAGATCTTGCAATTCTATCAATAGAATTGCCCGAGGATTAAATTATTCCGATTTAATAAAAAAATTCGCAAGCGCAAAGGCAAGAAAAGTGATTTTCTAGTTTCTAAGAGTTTTTAATTAAATAAATATAGTCAAACTAATATTTTTTCCTTTATTCTCTTCTTCTCATCAAAAAAATTGACACGAAATAAAGAACATAAATGTAAAATTAATTAGGTATGTTATTTTTTTCGTGTCTATGTAAACTGGGGTGCCACCATAAGATCTCGCACCACCGAAAAGTTTAGCTAAGACCGCCCCTGGGTACACCGCAGTGTGTTCATACATCACATCAATTCTGCGGGAGATGTGATTGTACAGCAATGTACGTATCTTATGGAGAAGGTAATGTGTCCAACAATCGTGGCGATTAAGGGTCACATACGTGTTTCCCATTCTGCACCATGCACAATAAAATTGATAGGAACAAATAGAGTGGCCACGAATAAAGAAGGTGAGAATGAATACCCCGGAAGATGGTACGGCTTGATAAAGTTTAATTGCACGGTATGTGAAGGGGAGTTCTATAGTCCAATGACAGGGTGCGATGACTGTGTCTTCTGTTACCACAATGAAATAATAGATAAGTGTAAATCCATCTGGGTCCCCACAATGGGAGGAGCAATTTTGGCGGTAGCTTCGACATACATAATACTCATTATAATGAGGTATAGTCTGGGTATGGAAAGATTCATAGAGATAATAGATACATGTTACCACTGTAGTTCTAGAAAGAGATACAAAAAGGAGATTAAATTGGAACTACTAAAACGACAGGTAAAAAATGATGTAATAAGTGGAATAAATGAATGTATAGACTCTATACTAGAACTGGAAGAGGGGAGGTGTAGGATTGGACATCATGGTAAGTCCGAATCCCATCATGAAAGTAATTTAGAAGAAGTCCAAGAAAATCAAGATTGACTCAGTGTGCATGTACATAATATAGATAATACGAGAGTAGTTATAAGATCTCCTCGAGTAATCTTAGAGTTGGATATATGGGCAACGATAACTATAATACTCAATACTTTAATAGACACCTATAGATATCTCTATAGCTGAAGTAAATAACCTTGATAGAAATAACCTTGATAGAAGTATGATTTTATAGTTGTAAGTAGGTGTATATAATATTGTTTCATTATTTTTTGCATCTTTTAATTTTTTTTTTTTTTTGTTACAGAGTGAGAGCGCACCCTCGATATGATTATCTTGTAAAACTTGTAAAATTATTTTGTATCTACACAAGGAAATACAAATTCTCAAATTTATATACAATTTTGTTGCTCCGCCGTTGAGATGTTAGACGCCGAGTGTATTCTTGGCGCCGTCTATAGGTGGAGAAGAGTTCGGAATACCCGTACGGAGAGCAGACGTTTCTAGGCATGAGCCCGTACACGAGTACGGAGTTCAATCCTGTCCTGGAATGGAACTACGCCATAAACAGGGCATTCACTGAGGTCACGAAGTAGATTACAATCTATAATTATTACTCCGCATTTTTAAATATCTACAGAGGTAGTCCATTTTTTAAGTTATGAGCCCAGTCACCGTGAGTGGAGCCCAGTTTCCGTGAGTGATTGCAATTAAGTTTGTGTATAATTCGAGATAGTGTAAATAACTGTAAATAAAACTATTTAGCTAAGTAAGTCTTTAAATGGTTTACGCTAAGCGCCAACGATTTCTTTATATCTAGTGATATTTTATATACCATTAATTACGAAAGACTCTTTTACGAAATCCCAATAGTTTGTAGTGAAAAAATTGCAACTGACTTTTATAGCAGTTGTGGATAAAAAAAAGAAACAGAAAATGTAAGTTTTAACGATAAGGTAAAAATTAATTATATGTTTTTGTTGGAATTTCGCATATCGTAAAGCAAGAGAAGGAGGGATATGGGAACAGATTGCTAGAGATCGCGATCGATTTAAAAGAATAATTGAAGCAACGTCTCGTATTTTTAATTCGATGCCAGAGTCTAGAATTGTCAATTCATCCGTCTGTCGAGCAGAACGGTAATATAAGTAATGAAGTTTAACCTATAACGCGCGACATAGAAACAATCAATGAGACTGGTGTTACGCTAAAAAGTACAATCCTTTGAGGACTATGTAAATCCAAGGAATTGTCTTGTAGATTACCAGTTAAACCAGAACGTTTGTGTGTGAATTGAATATTACTCAAACAACAAATATAAGGTATATGGTACACATTTTATAAATTATTGGATATTAAATGATTTATTTTTTATTTTATTTTAAAAAACACATTTTTTAAGTATAGAGTCTAAGAAACTTCGCCCTCAGCGCAGCAACACGTAAGGAATTTACAAAAATTAGCGCACTACCGCAAGATAGAAACGGAAAATAGAAACGGACTCACATCTTTTTGATCTACCACAAAGATATAACGATGCTTCAGCAGACGTAAGAGCTCAGCTTTTTAAGACTACTTTTATTATGTACAAGGGTCGAGAAAGTAAAAAATACGATCCGCACCTCTTCGATTTTAAATAAGTAGGAATGTGTCAAATAGCATTTCACATTTTTTTTGTAGAACTAAATATTTTTCTTACTTAATGAAAGTACTATGATATGTAGAAATTATAATATCGTAGAATTCTTACAACAGTTACATACTTTACAAATCAACGCTGCTATCTTTGTAAAACAAAGAGTTTCTTTATAAAAATGGAATATTGTTCTAAATGTTTGAATAGCTTGCAATTTATTTCATTTCTGAAGTTAATTGAGACACACAAATACATTCCCAAACCAGTTACACGATTCGTAGCAAGATGCTTTTTGAATAATTACGATTTCGAGTTGTTTATTTTAAACCAATAGTTTTGTCAATTTCATAGTTGAAAAACTTTCTATTTTTTTTTTTTTTTTAATTTGACAGCCGTTTATTTTCATTACAAAAATGTTTGAGTGCAGTATTTGTAAAAAAGAGTTTACGAGGATTGATATAAAAAATGAAAACTTTCACGCTGTTAATTTAAAGGATGGTTTACATGAATGTATTGTATGTGTATTATACGTATCGCGACCTTACAGCTTGAAACGGCATTTGGTCGTCTCTCATAATTTAATAAAGGACACGCAAACAGTAGACAGTTCAGTCGTTGTAGATCCTTCAAATACACAGATAACATGAAGCGATCAGTTGATAACGTTGAACCATCAACATCGTCTGATGGAAAAAGACAAAAACTCGACAAAGACACCCGCTTGTGTGAAGTTTTACTGTTTCGGTTAGCTCTCATATTAGAAGTAATATGCATAAAGAAAATTCTCTTGTTCCTCACAACGGGAACGTAGAAGTAACGCAGATTGCTTTTAAAAAGCGAATAAATTTTTATAAAGTAAACAATATGAATAGTAGTGAATTGAGCATAAATGATTTTTTTGAAAAAAACAGTCAGACTTGATAAAAATACAAATTGAAAAACATGTGACGGTTAAATGTAATTTGGAGCTTTTTGCTTATTGTTTTATTTTTGAAATGAAAAGTGAACTAAAATCATTTAATACTAAAAATGTTATTTTTAATACCACCACTGATATTGAAGAGGTGTTAAATGATTTTAAGTTGAAAATTATGAAAAAAGCTGAAGGTTTTCAAGAGCGCGATTCTGGTTGGTGTCTTTAAAAAATCTCTCACGTCGAGGTGAATCTTATGAAGTATAATCTACTACGTGCCTCTTCATACAAAGAATTATTACCTAAAAAATTAAAATCTAAGCACTCAATTGTTAACGTCTGTAACCAGGACAACGCTTGCTTTGCTTATTCCATTGTTAGAGCGCGTGTTAGCTCGTATCCTCATTATAGCGAAGTATTAAATTTCAAAACTAATTTTCCTATGAAATTAAAAGAAATTAAACAGTTTGAAGAACAGAATCAATTTGTAAGCGTAAACGTTTTCGGTTTAGACAAACAATGCATTATAATAGGTCCCTTATATTGTACTCAAAAGAAACAAAACAATCATGTTAATTTATTATGTTTAAATGATGATACATCAAACAACACTCATTACGTGTGGATATGCGATTTGTCTAGACTAGTGTCGTCTCAGTTAAGTTCGACTAAACGTAAAAAATTTCTTTGCGATTTTTGTTTAACGTATTTTGACAGTAAAGAGTTGCTTCAACGACACTGTGAATACGATTGTGGTAATATAAGGTTAAAATTGCCTACTTCAGAGTTAAAAAAATATCGATTAGGGAGAGAAAGTCTCGGAAATATTTTAAAATTTAAAAACTATGAACGAAAACAATTGTTGCCTTTTGTAATTTATGCTGACTCGGAAACTGTATTAAAACCTGTAAGTGCTGCAATGCCCAACCCTACCTAGTCGTTTACAATGCCTTTGAAGCAACACATCCCCCCCATAGTTTTTCACTATATCAAATGTACTTATAATGATTCACTGTCTTAGTGTAAGGTCTTCAACGGTGTCGACTGCAGTATTAAATTTATTCAGTCACATGTCGGATTCAAAAAAATTTATAAAATTTTAAACGAGGTAATTCCTTTACGTAAAGTTAAAAGCGAAGAAATTCAACAATTGCGCAAACGCAAAGATTGTCATATCTGCGAGAAACAATTTACCGAAGTTTTATTCAATTGTTTTGGATCACGATCATCTGACGGGAGAACCTCGCGGGTATGTCACACAGTATCTGCAACTTAAATTATCAAATTCCAAAATTTATTCCAGTTTTCTTTCACAATTTGAGCAATTTTGACAGTCATTTATTTATAAAAGAGTTAGCTTCAGTATGTGATGATATTTCGGTTATTCCTATAAATAAAGAAAAATATATTTCATTCAGTGCAAAATTTCCCAAGTCTGACAAAGACGAACACAAAAATCTTTAAAATTAGAGACATTATAAAGTTGAATTGAGATTTTTAGATTCTTATCGTTTTCTTTCGTTCGGTTTAAGCACGCTGTCAAAAACAATGAAAGAAGACTATTTTGTAGAATTAAAAAAACAATATCCAGACGTGCATAAATTTCAATTGGTCACTGCCAAAGGTTTTTTCCCTATGAATACATCACTTCGCTTGATGTTTTAAATGAAAAGGAACTACCTCCTATATAGTCATTTTATTCCCAACTGAAAGATAAAAATATTACAGAGCAGGAATACGAACAAGCCAAAAAAGTATGGTCTGTTTTCAAGTGTGAAACATTGCTCGATTATTCAAATTACTTGAAAACTGATGTACTCCTGTGTGATATTTTTGAAAAAATTCGCAAGGTAGACATTGCAACTTATCAATTGGATCCCGCTTGCTATTACACGCTTCCCGGCTTATCGTGGGATGCAATGTTAAAATATACTTAAGTAGAGCTAGAATTCATGTCCGATATAGACATTTTATACGCAAGTCTTTGCGCGGTGGAATATCGCAATGCGTTAAGCGACACTGCATTGCAAACAATAAATATAGGTATGCTGAACGAATATAATTCAAAATTACCGTCTTCGTTCATCATATACTTAGATGCTAATAATCAATATGGATGGGCCATGAGTCAACCGTTGCCGATGGGCAAGTTTAAGTGGCTCGATGGTACCGAATTTCAAAATTTTAATGTAATTAATATACCCGATGATGGTGAAATTGGTTGTTCCATTGAGGTTAACTTAGATTATCCATCAGACTTACACGACTCACACAATGAATTCTCATTTTGCGCTGAAAAACTGTTTCCTCCGCACTCAAAACAAAAAAAAATAATAACATCTTTGACTAAAAAAAAAATTTATATTCTTCACTTTAGATATCTTAAACAGTGTTTGGAGCATGGTTTAATCATAACAAAAATACACATAGTATTGCAATTTGCCCAGTCAAAATTTTTGAAAACTTACATTGACTGAAACACGCAGTTACGCGCAAATGCCGAGTGACTTTAAGAAAGATGTGTACAAGCTCAAAAATAATGCGTGCTACGGTAAAAACTATAGAATCGGTAGAGAAACGCGTAAACGTGTGATTGGTAACAAAATGGGAACGTACCGGTAAAAAGCGGGGAGCAGAGTCATTGATAAGTCAACCCAATTTTCGCTCAATAACCATGTGCAGCAGTACAGATGAAAAAACTCAATATAGAGTATAACAAGCCGAATTATATCGGCGCTGCAGTTCTCGATTTATCAAAATGTTTAATGTATGATTTTTTTTTTATTTAAAGAAGAAATTCAATGTAAATTTAATTTACACCGATACAGACAGCTTTTTAGTAGAAGTTCTGACTGACGACGTTTACGAAGACATCAAAGCCGATCTCGATTTATTTGACACATCAAACTTTCCCACGGATAATGTTGTAATGAACCGGCCACATTAGCACGGTGCGCCACTGAGTTCCGAAGGAATCATCGGAAGTCTATGATTAGAACGCATTAGAAGTGCACTGGTGTTACACAGGAATGCGTTCTTATATCATAGATACATTTCTAGGAATACTTGACGTGGCGGCGGATTCGAGTGGCGTGATCTCAAGTAGAGACAGACGAAAAGATAGTGTCATGACGGGGAGTTGGTGATGAACCTTGATGGCTAGCGGAAGCAAAAAGGGAAAAATTCGTGCAAAATATTAACAAAATCGGTCTGAGCGCAGCAGACGATAAAAGATATATTATGCCAAACACTAACAACACGTTAGCTTGGGGGCATTTTAAATTAAATTTATAATGTAGTATTGTATCGACTAAATCATTCTATTTGTTTTGTCTTGTTGATATTACGTATACGTATGGATTGTATTATGTTACTTTATATCAACTGTATTGTATTATGTTACATGATTTTTGTAAAAAAAATATGATAAAAAAAAGAAATAAAACAATTTAGACAAGACGAAAGAATGAAATTTGTTAAGTTTTATATTTGCAGTGGGCAATGACGCAATCGTATGGGTATAAATAGAGTCGAGTTAGAGCGGTTGTCATCAGTCGCCTTCAGTAGTTTTTGCAAAGTACAAGCCGAGAATTTTTGGACTCCTGCCCTAGCACTGGTCACCCAAGTTGGGCAGGATATCCTCTATGTAAGAATACATCATATAAATTGTATATTTTTTGAGGAAATAAATAAATAAAAAAATAAAAAAAAAGAACAAAGAAGATTTTGAAATGTCCGACGCACAGAACAAAACAAGTCAAGCAAGCGGAAGCGGCGCATCCGGCGGTAACGGCGGCGATCAACAACGCGGCAACAATCCTCCTCTGGATCCAAGTGCCCTTTTTTCCCAGTTGGCCGGTATGTTCATAACAGAACCCATAAGGTACGTGATCTTTTTTGCAGACGGAAGCGTTTTGAACGTAAGTGTGAATGATTTGCGCGAAGCGTTCGAAGTAGCCGCAAATTTCGCTCCCGATCGAGAAAGTGACGCGTATATCCTTTGCGTACTTCTATTAATGCGTCGTTTTGTAACAGAACGATAAATTATAGGTCCCGAACGAAAACTTGTCCTAGTTCCCTACCGCTGTTTGTATGATCCTGAAAATAATACTTGGATAACAGCCAACGGCATGGCCGTCTACTATAATCCACTGATCAAGATGGGGGTCTTTAAAGAACCTCATCAAATTCTCGAGACCATCGCGCCGGACGAGGAGGTGAATGCCGTTCTCGAAGTAGCCGAAGTCGAGCAGGAATTTCATGACAGCCAATTCTAAATGTATAAATTTTCTAATTTACAGTGCAATCACCGAGCGCCAAGCGTCCTCGAATCGCTTTTGAGGAGGAAAGAACGAAAATGTAACTGACGGCGCTATCTATTTAAATGCAATGGGATTAATTTTGACAGTAATTAATAAACATTTCAAAAGTTTGGGCGGTTTTTTGTCATTCATGTTAACTTCAAGCACGAGCGTTATCACGTTGTATAACGAGTGTCCAAAAAATAAAAAAATTTTATTAGATTTAAAATCATTAATTTGTTCTTGCGTCGAGCAGGATTCAGGACTCAAGAATGCCAACGATGGTTGGATCTCGTTACAAATGCACCGTTCAGAGGATTCATTGTTCACGATGTCGTTTACCCGACACGAATTAGACCGCTTGGATCGATTATTGAACAGATTGGCGAAACGTTATCCAGATACAACGGATTCATCTTCTTCGCGTGGCTACACAACACTGACTTCCCGCATCTCCACACCGTCCACGGTTGCCCGTGGCGCAACCGAGAATGCAGATGCAACGTCCTCGCTGGACTCCCTCTGACTGAGCGACGATACAATGTCGAGAGTTGAAAAATTCTCTTCAATCTCGACAAAAATTACGTGACGTTCGTAAAATTCTTGATTTTCAAAAAATGCTTTGACATCCGACTCGTTGGCCTTCGTCTGCAAAAGCAACAGCAGTGAAGGTTGTCGCTGTCGAAGAAAAGAAAGCTGTCAAACGCAAAGACGAAGAAATTTCGACTGTCACTACTCTTGATTCCGAGACAAAGCTTTGGAGAAAAATTGAAGATTAAGTCTTGGAAGATTTATGATAGTTCTATAGCTGCCATAACTTTGCGAATTGTTAAGTTAATGGCATTTAGAAAAGAACAAAACACTATAACTAATAATGTTTAAATAAACTATGCCCATTTATCAATAGCCACATATTATATCATAACATAACCAACATATGTATTTTTAATTGTTTTAATCAAATAGAAGAAAACTCAAAAGTCATTTAAACGCGTCGGCGGTGTTTAAAAAAAAATCAAAAGAAAAAATAATAATTTTGCAAGATACTAAAGTTCCGTCTACATCGTCGTCATCAAAACAAATTACACACGAAGACGTCAACATTTCCAATTCAACGCTTGCATTTTTAGACAATACACAAAAATGTAACGACGACAACGAAAACATCAATAATCAAGTAGAAGAGCAGCAGCAGCAGCAGAAGGAGAAGGAATTTGTAGTGGAAAAAAAGATAAACAACACGTGTTGAAAAATAATGTCGAGAATAGCAAATCCGTACTGGATTTGACAAAGTTTGGTGAACGCTATCATTCGAAACATACTTGTTCTGTGCGCGGTTGTAAATTTTCCATTTTTCATACGTGCTTTCGTCTCTATACAGATTTGTACCTGTCGACGCCGATTTATTCGTCCTCGATACAACCAATGTTAAAGTATGCTTGTCCGATATGCAAGACCGAGTTTACGCATTTAGAGTGTCCGTTGAAAGAGTGTAAAGATCACGGCGGAATATTGACGTCGTCCGGCACGCTAGTGTTCCAATTGTAACGGTCGTGTTACTTATCTGAAAGATCCAAAAAAAATTTGTTATTTAAAATCAAGCACGTCGGTGTGTCATTGCGGCTGCGTGTCCGTCAAGCATCGTTGCTTGAAGGGTGCTGAAATTGTTCGCGCCGAACATTACGACGATGGAACAAATTGAAACGTTTCACGTGAGCGATCATACTATAATATTTCCAAAAGCTGTAGAAAGCAAACTATTCGTCTCACATCAAGAGCACTGCACACAAAGAGAAGGTATTTATACACGATTTTGAAAACTCTTACGTGCAGCGAGCGTGTTAGAACTTTTAGTCGAAAACAACAGCGATGCAGAGCGTACACCTGTTTTATGAAATTCTGGTAGTTGCTAATTAATATAATACTTTTACATGATGAGAAACTTGTTAAATCTAATCTAAAATGATTCATAGTAATTAGGTAATGAGATCTCATTAGATTTAATATAAGTATTGACAACGTTTTGTATTCATAAAGAAGTTAATTGTTTATTTGTTTTTTATTTGCGCTTTATTAAGACAGAGAGTTCTCAATAAGGTCAAAGTAACATTTCATTTATTTGTGTTCACAAAAGTGTGGTTTTTTGTTTCTAAAGCAATTTTGCTTCATTTAGTACAAAGTTTAATAAATAAGTATTTTAAATTACTAGTGCATAGTTATTATAAACCAGCTAGTTAGATAATAAAAATTAAGGTAGACCTTATTTGGATCACTTGTCTTAGCAAGTATAGGAAACGATATTCAAATATCAGCTTGTTGAATGAAAAGCTGTAAAACTTCGATTAAATCCACTTGAGCTGCCTATAAAGATGTATAAGTAGATACACATATTAAAATTGATTTGAATATAATCCAGCTTACTTTGCAGTTAAAAAGTATCTAAGCAAAAGATTATTATAAAATACCTGTCCAACCCTAAGCGTATTTGGATGCTGTATACGTCACAGTACCTCAAATTTAGTATTTATACCGGGCCATTTGAACATTCTCATCAGTAATCATGAAGAACTACTCAAAATATATAACACGTGTGCAATCCTTTGACCGGGCCCCGCTAACCCTTTTTGTGAGGCGGGGGGAGCTAGCATCAGCCGGGTTTTATTTCATAGGTGAGTAAAAGAATAGTGTTTTTAGTTTTTCTTTTTAATTATTTCAATGTGGAATCTTTATTTCATATTTTTTTGTTTTTACTATACTAATCAAATTTAAATTAATTTTTCCTATTGATAATTGAACACATTTTCTGCTATAATATTAAAGCATTAAATTCTGAACAAAATGATACATAAAGTGCATTATTCTAATTTTTTCATTAAATTAAAATGGATTTTTGAAGTATTTTTGAAAAAATGTTTGTTATTATTTATATATCGGCATATAATTAGTTTTAAAATATTTCCTCGAAATTCATGTTTTACTTTTTTGCAGGACATCGCTTTAACCAAAAGCGATGTGACGCCGTACGCTGTTGCGCGTGCGGTGTCACGCTAGAAAAGTGGAAGGCAGATGATTGCCCTATGTACATCCACGGCATGACGGTCGATGAATGTACATATATACCCAATTTCTGGCGGGGGGTTATAGATATGCCTTGATGTATGTATCTTGCGATTGTAAGTGGATGTATATAATGTATTCCATTATTTTGTATCTAATAATTTTTTCTTTGTTTACAGAAAACCATTTTTCGAATAGTGTAAATGAAAAATAAATGTTTTTTAAATTATATGTGTTTTTTTAAGTTTTTGAAAAAGTATCCTATATTTAATCCATTTCCCCAACTCAAAATTTAAGTAGCTGATATAGCTATGTAATGAAAATTGTGTCAACTTTCGTATTTTTAGTTATTTTATTTAGTTCAATGTTTAAATGTATGCATAAACTTGCTATCATGTTTTTGTCTTATGTACCTTAAATTTTATTAATTGCTATGGTTAGTAATTAATGTTTATATTTTCATAATTGTTTTAAATTTTCACATTAATTGT
This sequence comes from Xanthostigma xanthostigma, assembly GCA_963575645.1. Lineage (NCBI taxonomy): Eukaryota > Metazoa > Arthropoda > Insecta > Raphidioptera > Raphidiidae > Xanthostigma > Xanthostigma xanthostigma. The sequence continues at coordinate 720,966 of OY754473.1, forward strand.
ACTTGAACAGTTTAAATTTATAGATGGGGCGTCGTACACTGAATAAATAACTTTTTGTTCACAATCCTGCGATTCTTATTAATAATTTTATTTTACGTTCGCTTGTCATAATCTTTGGTTTCTTATCAGTATGATCTATATGACCGCTAAAAATATATAATAAAGTGTCAGATTTCATAAAAATGCAACTTCTGAAGTTTTTTAGCGATTACATTTTAAATTTTGTATTATAACTTTGTTAAATAAATTGTAAAATTCATTTTAAATATTTAATAAGTGTACAATAGAATTAATTTTTATATAAATTTTATAGTGATAAGGAATTAAACCTCTAGGGAAATGAAAAATGGAGGAAAATAAGAACGTTTTCATAATTACGTTTATTTCTTTATTAGAAATTTAGCTCAGACATAAAATTTTAACGGTGATTACATTGAACTAAAAACGCTAATTCAATTTTTCAAAATAAAAAAATTTTCGAAATACTGTATACATCACAGTACCTTAAATTTAGTATTTATACCGGACCATTTGAGCGTTCTCATCAGATATCATGAAGAACTATACAAAATATGTTACACGTGTACGTTCCTTTGATCGGGCCCCGCTGACACTTTTTGTCAGGCGGGAGGAGATGGCATTAGCCGGATTTTATTTTATTGGTGAGTAAAAGAACAGTGTTTAGTTTTTCTTTTTAATTATTTCAATGTGGAATCTTTATTTCGTATTTTTTTGTTTTTACTATACTAATCAAATTTAAATTAATTTTTCCTATTGATAATTGAATACATTTTTCTGCTATAATATTAGAGCATTAAATTCTGAACAAAATGATGCATAAAGTGCTTTATTCTGATTTTTTCATAAAATTAAAAAATGGATTTTTGAAGTATTTTTGAAAAATGTTTGTTATTATTGATATATTAGCATATAATTAGTTTTTAAAATATTTCCTCGAAATTCATGTTTTGCTTATTTTTGCAGGACATCGCTTTAACAACGAGCGATGTGACGCCATACGCTGTTGCGCGTGCGGTGTCACATTAGAAAAGTGGAGGGCTCGGGATTGTCCGATGTACCTCCACGGTTTAATGGTTGAAGAATGTGCATACATTCCAAATTTCTGGCGGGGGAATATAGATATGGTTTGATGTATGTATCTTACGATTGTAAGCGGCTGTATATAATATGTTCCATTATTTTGTATCTAGTAATTTTTTCTTTGTTACAGAAAATCATTTTTGTGTTGTACACAGATAGGGGATTGTTAGAGATATAAGTTTAATTCTTTTTGTAATGTAAAGTGTATTAGTACACAATTATCGCCACAACAAATAAATAAATGTTTTTTTTCAATTATATGTGTTTTTTTTAAGTTTTGAAAAAGTATCCAGTATTCGGTTCGTCTCCCCTAATCAAGTAGAAGAGCAGCAGCAGAAGAAGGAATTTGTAGTGAAAAAAAAGATAAACAACACGTGTTGAAAAATAATGTCGAGAATCGCAAATCCGTGTTGGATTTGACAAAGTTTGGTGAACGCTATCATTCGAAACATACTTGTTCTGTGCGCGGTTGTAAATTTTCCATTTCATACGTGCTTTCGTCTCTATACAGATTTGTACCTGCCGACGCCGATTTATTCGTCCTCGATACAACCAACGTTAAAGTATGCTTGTCCGATATGCAAGACCGAGTTTACGCATTCAGAGTGTCCGTTGAAAGAGTGTAAAGATCACGGCGGAATATTGACGTCGTCCGGCACGCTAGAGTGTTCCAATTGTAACGGTCGTGTTACCTATCTGAAAGATCCAAAAAAAATTTGTTATTTAAAATCAAGCACGTCGGTGTGTCATTGCGGCTGCGTGTCCGTCAAGCATCGTTGCTTGAAGGGTGCTGAAATTGTTCGCGCCGAACATTACGACGATGGAACAAATTGAAACATTTCACGTGAGCGATCATACTATAATATTTCCAAAAGCTGTAGAAAGCAAACTATTCGTCTCACATCAAGAGCACTGCACACAAAGAGAAGGTATTTATACACGATTTTGAAAACTCTTACGTGCAGCGAGCGTGTTAGAACTTTTAGTCGAAAACAACAGCGATGCAGAGCGTACACCTGTTTTATGAAATTCTGGTAGTTGCTAATTAATATAATACTTTTACATGATGAGAAACTTGTTAAATCTAATCTAAAATGATTCATAGTAATTAGGTAATGAGATCTCATTAGATTTAATATAAGTATTGACAACGTATTGTATTCATAAAGAAGTTAATTGTTTATTTGTTTTTTATTTGCGCTTTATTAAGACAGAGGGTTCTCAATAAGGTCAAAGTGACATTTCATTTATTTGTGTTCACAAAAGTGTGATTTTTTGTTTCTAAAGCAATTTTGCTTCATTTAGTACAAAGTTTAATAAATAAGTATTTTAAATTACTAGTGCATAGTTATTATAAACCAGCTAGTAAGATAATAAAAATTAAGACAGACCTTATTTGGATCACTTGTCTTAGTAAGTATAGGAAATGATATTCAAATATCAGCTTTTGAGTGAAAAGCTGTAAAACTTCGATTAAATCCACTTGAACGTTAGGTTGAGCTACCTATAAAGAAGTATAAGTAGATACACATATTAAAATTGATTTGAATATAACCCCGCTTACTTCGCAGTTAAAAACTATCTAAGCAAAAGATTATTATAAAATACCTGTCCAACCCTTAGCGTATTTGGATGCTGTATACATCACAGTACCTTAAATTTAGTATTTATACCGAACCATTTGAAGATTCTCATCAGATATCATGAAGAATTACGGAAAATACATTACACGCATACGTTCCTATGATCGGGCCCCGCTGACGCTATTTGTCAGGCGGGAGGAGCTGGCATTAGCCGGTTTTTATTTCATTGGTGAGTAAAAGAATAGTATTTAGTTTTTTTCTTTTTAATTATTTCAATGTGGAATCTTTATTTCGTATTTTTTTGTTTTTACGATACTAATCAAATTTAAATTAATTTTTCCTATTGATAATTGAACACATTTTTTCTGCTATAATATTAGAGCATTAAATTCTGAGCAAAATGATACATAAAGTGCATTATTCTAATTTTTTCATTAAATTAAAAAGGATTTTTAAAGTATTTTTGAAAAAATGTTTGTTATTATTTATATAATATTAGCATATAATTAGTTTTTAAAATATTTCCTCGAAATTCATGTTTTACCTTTTTTTTGCAGGACATCGCTTTAGCACAGAGCGATGTGACGCCGTACGCTGTTGCGCGTGCGGTGTCACGTTAGAAAAGTGGAGGGCGGAGGATAGTCCAATGCACCTCCACACCTTAATCGCGAAAGATTGCCCATACGTCAGACTTTTTCCAGTGAGAAAACGTATACACAAATTGATGTATGTATCTTACGATTGTAAGCGGGTGTATATAATGTGTTCCATTATTTTGTATCTAGTAATTTTTTCTTTGTTTACAGAAAATCATTTTTTGGATAGTAAAAAATAAAATAAATGTTTTTTAAATTATATGCGTTTTTTTTTAAGTTTTGAAAAAGTATCCAGTATTCGGTTCGTCTCCCCTAATCAAGTAGAAGAGCAGCAGCAGAAGAAGGAATTTGTAGTGAAAAAAAAGATAAACAACACGTGTTGAAAAATAATGTCGAGAATCGCAAATCCGTGTTGGATTTGACAAAGTTTGGTGAACGCTATCATTCGAAACATACTTGTTCTGTGCGCGGTTGTAAATTTTCCATTTCATACGTGCTTTCGTCTCTATACAGATTTGTACCTGCCGACGCCGATTTATTCGTCCTCGATACAACCAACGTTAAAGTATGCTTGTCCGATATGTTAGACCGAGTTTACGCATTTAGAGTGTCCGTTGAAAGATTGTAAAGATCACGGCGGAATATTGACGTCGTCCGGCACGCTAGAGTGTTCCAATGGTAACGGTCGTGTTACTTATCTGAAAGATCCAAAAAAAATCTGTTATTTAAAATCAAGCACGTCGGTGTGTCATTGCGGCTGCGTGTCCGTCAAGCATCGTTGCTTGAAGGGTGCTGAAATTGTTCGCGCCGAACATTACGACGATGGAACAAATTGAAACATTTCACGTGAGCGATCATACTATAATATTTCCAAAAGCTGTAGAAAGCAAACTATTCGTCTCACATCAGAAGCACTGCACACAAAGAGAAGGTATTTATACACGATTTTGAAAACTCTTACATTTTAAAAAACCGCTTTTAAAAATAGAATTATCAGTACCGTCTTATAAACGAGAAATTTTTTTAAACGATAATTCAGAATCAATTAAAAAAACGCTAATACGTTTGAAACTGGGCGAACACACTTCAGCAAAAGTATATTTAGAACTTTTTGTTTATTTCTAAAAAAAAACTAAAATAATGATTATGATGGTGATGTTAATGATGATAATGAACCAATCAAATTGGAACAAAAGTCTTTTAATACAAAAAGTGTTGTTGTGACCAGGGGAGATGATTTGAATGAAATATTACGAACATTTTTTGGTAAACTAGAAACAAAGTCAAGCGAATTCCAGGAGAAAGATTCCGGATGGTGTTGATACTTTATTTAGAAATAAACATTTATAAAAACAATCCGTTGAGAGCTGAAAGTTACATAAAGTTGCCTGACAAAATTATTAAAAAACGCGCTATAATTAGCGTACAAAACCAAGATTCTTTTTGTTTTGTATATAGTGTTTTAAGTGCACTGTATCCGTCTGCTGACAACGCGTGTAGAACAGCTTACAAAAAATACTTTAATAGATTAAATTTTGAGGGAATTGAATTTCCGGTGAAAATTAAAATTGGAGAAACTGAACCCCGATTTAAGCATTAACGTATACGGTCTGGACTCGAAGAATAAATTTATTGGACCGTTGTATTTACACTATGGACACCATAAACGAAATAGCCGCAGGAAGTTTAAAGTCGTTCAAGTCTTTTATAAAAATAGACATTTTGAACAAATGCGTACCGTATCCAATAGTAAATGTTAAGAGAATTAAAACGGCGTATAGAAAGAAACTCACGGCAGAACTTAAAAACCACTTTGTCTTTCTTCCGGAAATATTTAACAAAATGGCGGAAGACGACAAGAAATTCTTGTTGGAAAAGAAAAATATAGCCCTCATTTTAAGGGTATGGAAAAACGAGGGAGGTACAATACTGCTACTGATTTGTTTCTACGTCGCTCAAATGCAATTCTTATCACAAAATAATATATCTGTTTCTGAGCAATTATATCGAGAATAGAACTTATTTATACAAAACTGTATTTTGAATGATTTATTCGTTGTTTGGCATTCTTCAGGCAAGTATTACCAACAATGGATCGAAATTTATCAAGAAGCCCGTTTAAGACCTCCTTCGACGATTCGGGGTGACACCGTATTATAGCGCCCGTCATCGCTCTCAATCAAACTTCACAGAAAAAACGAACCAGACCGTAAGAAATATAAAAGATATAACGATGCTTCAGCAGACGTAAGAGTTTAGCTTTTTAAGGCTACTTTCATTATGTACAAAGGTCGAGAAAGTAAAAATACGCTCCGCAACTCTTCGACTTTAAATAAGTAGGGATGCGTCAAATTAATATCATATCACATTTTTTTTGTACAACTTGGAGAATAAGAAAGAACTCATTTTTTAAAACAATCAAAATATTTTTCTTATTTAATGAAAGTAAAGTGTATTTTTATTTTTTATTTATTAACTATATTAAGTGATCTGAAAAGTCTGCAGTATGGCAAGTCAGAATTACACGGCAGGAACCTTTCTATCCAGCATTTTTATACTGTTTTAACGTTTTTTTGCTTATGAACTTTGCTACGTTGCCATCCACTGTACTTTCCCGGCGGACATTAACCCACGATCATGTCTCCGTCATGGCTTATGCTAAGCTCGATGCTCTCGTGGCAAGTGGTTAGTTCACTTGTTGCCTTCGATTGCAGCAATTCGGCTTTGAACTACTCTGTCATTGACACTTCTCCATATTTGGAAACGTGAGCTCTGGGATTATAGATCTCTACCTAGTGGGAAGGTTATTCAAAACGGTGATAGACACTATTATCCATGGCACTATGATATATGAGATGTATGGATTTAGTGCTGCGCTAATTGGAGGAGTTTGGGACAGCGTGACGCATTATCTCCTGCAGCGCAAGAATCGTGAATTCCGAAAGCCCGGAGATACAGAAGACGAGCCAGATGTCACAATTCTATCTCATAGCCCCCATGAGGCCGTTGTTGAACAGTATGCACCAACATCGTTCTTTGGGTCCACAGCACCCCCGGTTCATGAGAAGCCCCTTTACCCTCCTCTGAGTATGACTGACAAGCAAAGACAGTCCTAACCTGCCACCATATGGTAAGGATATACAATGCACGTGACTATATTTTTTGGTAGATATTTTGATTTCTAATGATCTAAGAACATTACATATTTTTAGAATTCTAATAAACAAATTACATTGTAACATCAAAATCCTCCGACACAATTTTATATATAAAGCTGCATAGCTCCAATTCTTTAAGATCATTTTGGTACGCACGCTGTCATTGTTATTGTGTTTTTTCGTTTTGTGTGAAAAGTATATCGGTAAGTAATTTTAATAATTGTAATTTCAATTTTTATTTATTAAACAGTTTATCAAGTTGGTTGGCTGTGATTTAATTTTTATAACTGGATCTTTCAGATGGATCAATTTACAACATGTTATTTCGACAAGTCGCATGTGGTGTTGAGACACAGACTGTCAAAGCACTATCACACTTGTAAACAGAGGCATTCAAACATCCCTTATGCGGTGTGTAAATACAGTTCGAGCCACATAGTTTGTTCAGAAGAGCTTAGAGCCCATGAAGCAAATTGCATCTATCGACGCAGAATTTTTATAAATGTCGAAAAACCTGACATATTGCCAGTTACTAATCTAAATATTCCATGCGATGAAAATTGGGATTAGCAGTTAGTGTTTTTTTTTTTTTTTTACATAATGTATAATAAATTAAATACGCCATGCAATTAATATTTTTTTATGTTTTAGAACAGTAAAAAATAGATTTAGATAAGATTTATTTGTCATGATAGAGTAAAATACATATTATTACATGATTGAACATGGTGTTCCTTTAACCTACCACAATAAATTTTATTTGTATTGATTATACAATTAAGTCTTTGTATTTCTTTTTAATTAGCTTGGTAATCTGGGAAAACTGAAAAAGAAAAAAAACCCAGACGATGCAGTAAATATTATGAAGCCAGAAAACACCGGGCAAACAACAGCAACTCCTAAAAAACAAGAAAAATGTAAAACAAGAAAGCATTTTACAAGAAAAGAATTAAGACTTCGAAAAAAATTTATGAAATTTTTCAGGTCGACGCTGGATGATTTGTAATGGAGTGTAATGGAAAGCATTAAGGTTGGTTAAAAATTGATGTATTTCACAAAAATAGTCGATCTACCTCAAGAACAGTGGTAATGCATCAAAAAATGTTCGAATCAGAAAACAACATTTGGTGATAGGATTAGAATAGAAAGCGAACAAAAACAAGAAAAATGTAAAACAAGAAAGCGTTTTACAAGAAAAGAATTAAGACTTCGAAAAAAATTTATGAAATTTTTCGGGTCGACGCTGGATGATTTGTAATGGAGTGTAATGGAAAACATTAAGGTTGGTTAAAAATTGATGTATTTCACAAAAATAGTCGATCTACCTCAAGAACAGTGGTAATGCATCAAAAAATGTTCAAATCAGAAAACAACATTTGGTGATAGGATTAGAATAGAAAGCGAACAGTATCTCTTATCTTCCCCAAAGATACAGTGACGCATCAGAATAGGTTAAACAGCAGCTGTTTAAAGCAACGCATATAATGTATAAAGGTCGGGAAAATACTAAGTTTGCCCCCCATTTATTTGATTTCAAATAATAATGTGTAAATTACCGTTACATCGGTTTTTTTTTTTTTGTGCATAGATAAAAAAAGCAGTCTTTTATTCAATCTAATAGTATATTTTCCTTATTAAATGAAAGTAATATAATATGTAGAAGTTATGATATTCTTCAGTTTTTAAATCAATCCCATATATAATTTTGAACCAATGCTGTTATTTTTGTAAAACTCCAAATTTTTTAATAGAATTGAACTATTGTTCCAAATGTAGTTTAAGTATTATTTCATTTATAACGTTGATTAAAGCAAATAAAAACATTCCGAAAAGAATCAATCAATTTGTAGCAAGGCGTTATTTGAATAATATTGACCTTAACTTGTTCATTTCAAAGAATTTATAAATAAACGTTGAATTTTTTTAAATTATAGCTTCAATATATTTTGTTGTTATTGTTAAATGTTTGAGTGCAGTACTTGTAAAAAAGTATTTACGAGACTCGACAATAAAAATGTTCATGAAAAAATCACGCGGTCAATTTAAAGGATGGTTTTCACGATTGCATCGTATGTGGATTATACGTATTGCAATCTAAAAACTTGAAAAGGCATTTGACCAACTCTCATAATTTAATAAAGCCTACAGAAACAGACAGCTCAGTCGTTGCGGACCCTTCAAACAGCACAGAGAATATGAAGCGGCCAGTTGATGACGTTGAACCATCGACATTGTCTTATAAAAAAAGACAAAAAGTCAACAACAACAAGACCCCTTATGTGAAGTCTATGGTGTTGAAGTATCTACTGTTTCGTTTGAATCATCTTTTATTTGTGGGACGGATGTTTGGTATATTTTAGTACAAACGAGCTGAATCGCCACGCCAGTAGATTGTAAAAAAATTCGAATAAAACTACCGACTGACGAACCGACTATAGACAAATATGGCAACCCCACTGTTTAAGCCTCTCTTTTGATTTTGGTTAAGTTTTATTTTGTTTTATTTGATTAGTTTATGTGCGCGTAGATGGCCTTAGGTGTTTCTTTTTGTGTTATATCTAGTGTACAATTCCAATCAGATTAAGCCAAAGACACCTCCATCTAAAAGAAATAGTTTAGTATTAGGTGCTCTTCTCCTTACTGGATTAGCTAGCCCATCTGATGGATGTGACACAACTCTATTTATGCATACTAATGGTAATATTTGTGAAAACAATGTTTGCAAGCCTATGAACATGTACTCATTCCCCTTGATGGCAGGGAAAACTGTGTGCTTTAAAGACTCTGATGACACTATAGTAAGCTTCAGAATTAAGGATACTAAATATTTACTAAGATATTATGCAATGTACTACACAACTGACTTTGAAACATTAGTAAATGCCACTTCTAACAGTCCTTTTTGTTTTTGAGTTTTTGTTTTGTGTCCTCAATTGCTGGAACTGGTTAAGGTAATTAAATTTTGTTTGACTCTATGTCGTTATTAGTTTATGAAGATTGTCCACTTGTTTGCTGTAACTGAGGAGCTGATTGATTCAATTTTGGTATTGGTACTTGTATGATCAATATAATATATTGTGTTAGCTATAGGACTCGAAACTTTGAGTTGGATATTTCTCGCGGTGATAACTCGCATCGTTATCTCGCATATTTGGCATTTAATTGGTAAATCCTTGTTTGTGTCTTGTCAAACTGGGAAATTTGCCACTATATTACTGGACTATAGTCCAGTAATATAGTGGCAAATTTCAGCAAAGCATCAAATCAGTGTGAATTATAATTCACACTGATTTGATGCTTCACTACTATTGCATCTAATAGTTGTGGCGAGCCATGGAGTCCAGAGATATACCAAGTGAAGAGAGTACTCTAAATACATTGTACCCACTTGCCGGCCTGCTCTCACTGTCTAGGGAGTGTGAGAAAACCAAATGCAACGCTCAAGGGCACACAGCTTGGTGTTTGGGACAAGGACAGCGTGAGACAGGGAGGATGTATGGATCTTGTCGCGAGACGAATCATGCTATCGCCTTTCCTGATGACATCAAGGCAGGTGATACTTTATGGGCTGTTATTCGTGATCAGGTAATGGCAGCTCTTGACCCCGAGGATTCGCAACGTGTGTACTCTAAGTTGGTGGACTTGTTACCTCAAGGAGAGGTCAACCTAGGATTGAGACGTTACATGATGTCTCTATTGATGCAGGAAATTTCCCAAAAAATGTTAGCAATTAATGATGACAACGTGGTAGTTTTAACAAAAAATAATTTATTCAGACTATATAAAAATAACGAAAAACATAAAATTTATAGATTTTTTAACAAAAGGAATTTGATCTCAATTATATAACAAAAAATAAGAAATTATTCAATAAACTAAAATATTCTTTGTAAAGCCAGGTTTAAATCGAGCGATAAATCTTGAACAAGCAGGCAATTGTTGGAATGGCGGGTGCATGAAGAACACTGTTCATAAAATATATGAGCAATATGTTAACAATGATGAAGTTAGAGGCTTTGGATGTCATTCAGATGGAGTTGGTTGTGACACAACATGTTATCATCAGTTGTCCTACATATGGTATACATGGGCTATAAATCCTATCGGAAGATTAGCCACAGTCTAAGAACTAAGAAATGGCAGGTTACTTTAGTTATTGCAAGTATATAAAAAGGATATAAAACTAAATGTAAAGCAAAAATGTAATTAAATTTATAAATTTTCAAAACAAACTAAAAGTTCTTTTATGTACTATATTGTGACATGGAAAGTTATTTTCAACGTATCGATGGAGACAATGATTGCGTTGGTACTGGTGCCCACAATGTTAACTTGTCCAATACAAACAATGTAAATTGCCATTAGCCTTTAGTTTCGGATTTTACAAAAAAATGTTCATTTGATGATAAACAACCATATTACAAATCGTATAGAGTACACAGTGGTGCTGTCGACGACTATGCCAAAGTGTAAGTACGTGAATTGTTTGCGGAGGCGCGAAAACTCTGCGATGTTTAAGTGTTCCGAAACCGATGCCTCGTTTAAGTCCCTCTGAATATAATGAAATAAAAAAGTCAACGGTTTGCCACATTTGTGAAAGAGATCTTCTTGCAAACGATAATTGTGAAATTGTTATAGACCATTGTCATGAAACAGGTAAAATACGAGGGCCTGCTCACAGCGTATGCAATTTAAATTATAAAACAACAAATTTCATTCCAGTCATTTTTCATAACCTCAATTATGATAGTCATTTGTTTATTAAAGAATTGGCGGCTGTCTCTCCAGACATAACAATTATTCCCGAAAATAAAGAGAAAAGTATAGTTTTAGTGTAAAAGCTGAAACTGAACTCGGAAAATCTATAACATTGAGGTTTGTGTCATCGAGTTTGGAACATTTAGCTGAAAATTTAAAAGACGATCAATGTACAGAATTAAAAAAAATGTTCTCGATAAAAATTCAATTTGACTTGGTAAAACGGAAAGGAGTGTTTCCGTACGAGTACATCGATTCATTGAAAAAAATTAAGAGAAACCAAATTACCGTCGATTGCCTGCTTTCATAGTTCGTTAAAAAACAACATTATATCCGATTCAGATTAGGAACACACTCTGACATGAATTCAATTGTCAAACAATTTTGATAGAGCAGTTGGAAGAAGATGTGGACATCGAAAATCTCTGGTTTCAACAGGACGGTGCCACCTGCCACACAGCAGGAGAAACGATGGAAATACTGCGCGGGAAGTTTCCAGGCTGCATTATTTTCCGTAACGGCGACATCAATTAGCCGCAGCGATCATGTGATTTAACTCCCGCAGATTTTTTTCTTTGGGGATATCTGAAGAGCAGAGTCTACAAGAATAAATCAACAGTAGAGGTATATAAGGGGGTTCTAAGCCACTCGGTAACCTTGAGATTTCAGTGCTCAAAATCACCTATTTTTACACCTCCTCTACTTTTATGGATATGTGCATAATTGATGCAGACCGCCGAAGTACATTTATCTTAATTCATCTTAATTTTAATAATAGTAACTTCTGATGTTATTTATCAACAGTTTTTTATCAACTTGCAGTTGGTTACGATTTTAATTTTATAACTGGGTCTTTCGGATGGAGCAATTTACAATATGTTATTTTAATAGATCGCATGTGGTTTTAAACCACAGGATGGCGAAACACTGCCATAAGTGTATGCCTGAAGATTATGACGTCGAGATTTTAGAGCAAAATGCCAATAGAGTAAAGAACTTACTTGGCTTTTGTGCACGCCCTGAAAGTCAACATAACGCAGGCCATCGCTCAGATTCAGCCGGATCTATGCAGTAGAGTCATTGAAAATTGGACCTCCTAAAACCTACGAAGATGACAAACAGAATTTTTTAAGGGAGAACTCGTCATGAAAATGTGTCTTCAACATTCTCACGCCGCGGAGAGGGTCATCGCGAAACTTCTCCGTCCATATGAAGGACCGTTCAAGGTTAAAAATAAAACACTACGAACTAGTGAATGAAAAGGGTAGTAGTGTAGGTGTTGACAGCAGTTCGGATGTAATGGGGTCAGTATTTCTTGCCGTTCTAGCTGACCGTGTGTGTCGTTAACAGTATCAGTGGTGCGAAGTGTTCGGAGGGTGACGAATCAGCAGAAGTTCCCCGACATGACAGATTCCAGTCTTACTGGATGGCAAAACTTAGAAGCTTTGAAGGGGTATCCGGGTGGATAGAAGCACAAGCAGCGATTCATAACCGAGAAATGCATAGTGCCAACGGCAATATATCATTCCAGGCTCCCGGAAGTGATAGAGGAGAGCTGATAAGCGCGTTTGTCTCACAGAGCTATGAACTAGGTGTGGACACGGAAGCCGAGAGCAGACGGCCTAACGAGATATTGCAGGATCTGGACTTACACCAAGGGAAAGTGATAATCGAGAACTCCCTGAACTACACGTGGTACACTGGATCAACGCTTTTGAATAGTACACTGGACTATTCCCCGGTACACTGGACCGTAAAGGAAGTACACTGGACTTCCGCGTGGTACACTGGACCAACGCTTTTGATAAAACCTACGACGATGACCAACAGAATTTTTTAAGAGAGAGTCATGAAAATGTGTCTTCAACATTCTCACGCCCGCGGAGAGGGTGGATGGCAAAACTTCTCCGTCCATATGAAGAACCGTTCAAGGTTAAAAATAAAACACCACAGGTTACGCACGAACTAGTGAATGAAAAGGGTAGTAGTGTAGGTGTTTGGCATGTAGAAGATCTGAAATCTTACCACCTCTACTAGCCAATCCCCCCGCTCTCTTTTTTTAAAGAAAACTGCGTACAGAAATGTTCGACACAAATCAGTTCATTTCTAGGCGTGAAATATGGAGGACGTTCTAGAGATTGACGACTACCCCGAGCTTGACTCGTTGGTATGTCGCTCTTACTATGAATGTTAAGTTCGATTTTGAACACACCACCCAGCAGCCTGGCTTCCAGTACAACCAGCCCGGACTACGAAGCGTCTCCTTCCTGGTGGTATAGCAAAAGGGAGGTTGAGATTGTACCATACCAATATCGAAACTAGGAGCATGTTGCAGGACATTCAGAAGCGCCGCATACGGCAGAATAAGTTATTCGGGAGTCGCGTCAACCCCCACCGCCACCGCTTATAGCGCCTGCCGTCAACTGTCAATCGTTCCTTCTGCCCAGCAAGGTAATCTTTTATTACTACCAACTATTAAAGCAACGCAACAGTGCGAAACACGTTAAATTCATAGATTAGCGGACCCACTTTACGTGACGAACACAGCGACAAATTCACAAGAAATAAACCAAAATAATCCAACAACTATATATAGTTTTTAAATGCAACCTCAATTAAGAGCGAGTACGCCACTAGCGGCTAAGTTTTCCACGTGGAATCCAGTTGACTGCTTATTAAATTGGGATTTTAACGCAACTCGTACACCACTGGCACGATTGAGAACCCATCGACAATTACGCTACACAGCAACGTAACAAGGAAAAACACTTTATTATACGTATTATCTTTCGTATTTCTTTGTTAATGAGATTCGGGAGGCATTCGCGGAATCAGCAGAAAAATACTAAAATCCTCAATTAATTTCACGGAAAAGAAAATAACAAGAAGATCCTTAATTATTTCACGGAATGAAACAAAAAAAATCTAACTCCAACAATAAAAAAGAATTCATAATCCAACCCAAAAATAACCAAGTCGCCAGCTATAAAATCGTTCAATTTGGTAGATGAGCGAATACAAAGATCCTTGATTAATTTTCACGGGAAAGAAAATAACACAAAGTTCCTTAATTATTTCACGGAATGAAAGAAATCAAAAATCTAACAATCCAAAATAAGAATAACTAACTCGCCAGCCAAAAAAAAAAAAGTTCAATTTGGTAGATGGGCGCCCGCTTTTACAGCTGGAACGCGACTTTTCTTTTATCCACCAAACAAAAATTCCAAAACCAAATCCAAAATATTAAAAATCGTTCCTTAGTCAAATTTGAAACTTGAATAGAAATGTTTTATATCGCTCGTTAAAGTGGCAATGTTAAATACAAACCACGGGCTTGAAAAACATTCTATTTTTGGATCTACGAATATAGAAAATCGTTACAGTACACACTGGTACAAAAACAGACGAGCAAAGGCAGCGCGAGACGTGGGTACACACTCACAGCCTTGCGCCCCGAAAGTTTTAATACAAATATTCCGCTGAAATTGTGATCCAAAAAACTACCCGAACGGGTAACATACGAGGGGGGAGGCTAGAATGAGTGAAATGCTGGAATTTTAAACTTGATTCGAGCGAACAACTAGTTTTCCATATAATTGGAAGCCTCGCACAACTTCAGTTTGCCATGTTCCACTTTTGTACTAGCCCTCGTACTGCAGCTGAGAAAAAGTACCCCTCTTGCCTAGTCCACGAAGAAAACAACTTGATGACCAATAAATTCGACATTAATTTTCTCGAAACAAATACCAAACCAAGTCAGGTCCAAATCAGCAAAGATTCTTCATTTTCAATATGTTTTTTTCAATTTTTTATTTTGTTTTTAAGGTTGCATTTAATAAATAATTTATATATTCACAATTTAATTTAATTATATTTTTGTATTGTTCTGTATCAATATTAAAATGAGGTTACTCCATTGTTTTCTGTGAATATCTTTAAATAATTAATTCAACTTTAATTATTTTAGCATTTTTATCGATCACTGAGCTTCATATTTTTATTCACCATTTTTTATACGAAAAACAATTCTGTTTAAACGTCTCTTGTATTATTTCATCGTCGTGTTATTTAGAATTGGATTGCAATTACAGTGAGGTAATTATATTTGTTGTAGTCATTGAAAAAATTTTTTAATTTTTTTTTTTAATAATTCCTTTTACAAGGTATTAATATAAATATATTCACAACTTAATTTACTTTTAAAAACACATGCATAAAACATGGTATATTTCCGTTTTATTCGATGTTATTTATAAAATTAGGTCACTTCATAGCTTTCTTTAAATGTACGTATTTAGATAATTTAATTTTCGTTGCTTGAACTTTTATCGATTACTTGCATACATGGTATATTTCCGTTTCATTCGATGTTATTTATAAAATTAGGTCACTTCATTGCTTTCTTTAAATGTACGTATTTAGATAATTTTATTTTCATTGCTTTAACTTTTATCCATTACTTGCATACAACATGGTATATTTCAGTTTCATTCGACGTTATTTATAAAATTAGGTCACTTCATTGCTTTTTTTAAATGTACGTATTTAGATAATTTTATTTTCGTTGCTTGAACTTTTATCGATTACTTGCATACAACATGGTATATTTCAGTTTCATTCGATGTTATTTATAAAATTAGGTCACTTCATTGCTTTTTTTAAATGTACGTATTTAGATAATTTTATTTTCGTTGCTTTAACTTTTATCCATTACTTGCATACAACATGGTATATTTCAGTTTCATTCGACGTTATTTATAAAATTAGGTCACTTCATTGCTTTTTTTAAATGTACGTATTTAGATAATTTTATTTTCGTTGCTTGAACTTTTATCGATTACTTGCATACAACATGGTATATTTCAGTTTCATTCGACGTTATTTATAAAATTAGATCACTTCATTGCTTTTTTTAAATGTACGTATTTAGATAATTTTATTTTCGTTGCTTGAACTTTTATCGATTACTTGCATACAACATGGTATATTTCAGTTTCATTCGACGTTATTTATAAAATTAGATCACTTCATTGCTTTTTTTAAATGTACGTATTTAGATAATTTTATTTTCGTTGCTTGAACTTTTATCGATTACTTGCATACAACATGGTATATTTCAGTTTCATTCGACGTTATTTATAAAATTAGGTCACTTCGTTGCTTTCTTTAAATGTACGTATTTAGATAATTTAATTTTCGTTGCTTTAACTTTTATCGATTACTTGCATACAACATGGTATATTTCCGTTTCATTCGATGTTATTTATAAAATTAGGTCACTTCATTGCTTTCTTTAAATGTACGTATTTAGATAATTTAATTTTCATTGCTTTAATTTTTATCGATTGCTAAACACCAAACTTTTAATCACGTAGACAAACATGGTATATTTTCGATATTATTTATAAAATGACGTTGTTTTCTTTAAATATATTTAAATCATTTAATTTTCATTAGCACTTCATTTAAAACGTTTCATATTTTATTATATTAACGTGTTATGTAATCTTGGAATGCGTATACAGTTAGGTACCTATTTATATTTAAGTATGTTGCGAGTTGCAGTCTATGACGCACTTAACTTTCTCTATATCTGGTACCTTGCGTTGGGTGTGGCGTGTGCAGCCTTTTTTCTTTTTAAATATAGATACATACGTCATATTACTACGTATTATATTGCACTAGTAATACAGCTTCACAATAATTACAATGCATTTAATGATATTTTCTTCATATTTTCTTTATCTGCTTGTTATAATTTTCATAGCCATTTCGCAAAAAGGCGAATATTTTCCGGTATTTTATAACATTGTGATGTCAATGTATGACACATTTTAATGTCATATTATGTTTCACTTTATCTGGTGCATGTTGGATGTATGCACTATGCATCGCCATTTTTTTTTTAAATATACATACATATTACTACGTATTATATTGCACTTTTTTAAATACAGTTCCACAAATACAATGCTTTTAATATTATTTTCTTTATCTGTTTTTTTATAATTTTCACAGCCAAAAGGCGAATATTTTCCAGTATTATGACATTGTGGTTTCAATGTGACCTCTGCACAGTTTAATGTCACATATGGCAGCTCTCACAATTTAATTATGTATTAACAAGCTGTTATATTTAATATTTACTTATGCGTTATCAAAAAGTGGTTTTAACGTACGTTCACTCAATAAAATGACTTGAGTATATTATATTTATCACGTTTAAAATATATAGCATAATTTATTTAATTACACTGTAAATTATATATTTAATTTTATTCTTACGAACTATTATTGTATTATATATTACATTATCACAACATTTACACCCTTTTGCAATAGATTTTACATCCACAAAAAAGTACTTCATTATAGCCAGCTTATTGTGTTGGAAATATGTTTATAAATCACAGATTTTTAATAATTAGTTTTAATCTATGTAGAGTGAATATTCTACATAGTTTATATTTTATTCAACAATTATATTTCTCGTCTTAACACTTAAAAATTAATATTTTGTGGAACACGTAAAACGCCCAACTGAGCTCTTCGAACAATGGCGTACTTTGTGAATATCATATATGCTCTGATATATGTAGCTGACGTGGAACCTGGCCTTTCTTCCACGTATTGAAACGTGGACAGGGCAACGTGCCAACGTGGTTACCGCTATAGGTGGAGCACTGTTGTACAGAAAACAGTGCTTGCTACCAACGCTCAATGGTTTCTTAAAGCAGCCCGTACACAGTCAAATTTACACTAGGAATACCTATCTGGAATAAACAAAAATATATGTAATATTTGTATATACACCTATCTATGTAAGAAGAGAAACGGATTTTTCATTGTTATAATACACAACTTACAACATTATAGTTATAACTGAAAAAAATAATAATAATATTTATTCTTTTATTTCCACAATGTAGGTGCTGCATGTGCAGTGTGGAAAACGTCATTTTAATTACAAAGATATTAGAATACAGAGAAAATATCGTTCATGTTATTAAAAATTAAAATTATGGCGTAACTACACAGCCTTGAGCTCCTTTTTAAATTTTGGTAGGCTTCAATTTTTAATAGAAGCAAATGATTATATATTTTTGTAATGATGTTCATGGAACTTTAATTGTTTACTGCGAGAAAAGATGTTACACAGTGGCTTCTTATTCTATTGTCATACTCATGTTAGTATAAATTGTTCATAAATAGCTGCGGATATTTTTTGCAGAATATTGAATATTCTTAAATGAAATTGTCATAAATAGTGATTATTTTATAGCGGTATGCAGCGTTATCTGTGCTTATAGTTTTTATGCAGCGTTTCTGAATAATAAACATGTACATCTAAAGGGGTTCACGAGTCACGACTCCCGTACTAGATATCCTTCACAAAATGTTGCATGTTTCTGTTGAAAAAAATGCATAATCGATACTAATATATAAAGCTGAACAGTTTGTTTGTTTGGTTGAACGTGCTAATCTCAGGAACTACTGGTTCTAATTGAAATTTATTTTTTTGTTGGATAGCCAATTTATTGAGGAAGGCTATAGGCTATGTAATATCACGCTACGACCAATAGGAGCGGAGCATCAAAGAAAAATGTTGCAAAATGTATCTCAAAAATAAGCTTCTATTCAGGTGAAATGCCCTAACTAAATATACCAATATTAGCGTTGTACATTCACAAGCCCGGCTGGCTCAGTCGGTAGAGCATGCGTCTGTTAATATCAGAGTCCTGAGTCGTGGGTTCGAGCCCCACTTTGGGCAAATATATTTTTAATTGTTTGTTAATTCTACATTACTTTCTTTTAAGGCTTACATTTAAATTTATTTTAATTTTATTTACGACTAATTAAAATTTAAAAAATCTAATTAATAGCTCATATGAAAACTGTTATAACTATAGGTACATATATAAAAATAATTTTCCTACAGTGTTTTCAATTAAATATTTATTTAATTTTATTAATTACAGTAATTATTGATTTAAAAGAGAATTACTTAAAAAAAGTGTATTTACTGCTTTTTAACGACAAAAACTTTTGAACGGTAACTCCGATCATCATGAAATTTGGATACAACATTCATCTCGGTAAACTAAGATGAATGTGCGTACTCATGTCTCTCCCTTCCCCATTCGTTCTTTTGCACCCGGGTGAAACCGAGCGGGACCGTTAGTATTATATAATTATTAAATAGAAAAAAATAAAAACGAACGAACTGAATTGAAAATTTAATATATGGGTTTTCATGCAGTTAACTATTTTTTGCTGCAAATCTGGCATTGCCAGTCAATAGTACACATAAAATTAGGTAGATGACACTACTTATCTCATTTTTACGAAAATTGGACTTAACCACTTTTTGCACTGACTCCTTCAATTACTTTATAAAAACAAAGAATATAAATGCCGTTGAAATACGTTTTAAGTTTTGTTTTCCAATAAAGTTCTTAATTTGTTTTTCTTGTTTCTTTGTTAATATCAACACTATTTAATTTCCCACATATATTAACGTGATTAGGCAAATAAGTTTGAATCAGGTATATAATTTTCCACCAAACATTAAATAAGCAGGTGGAACACCAGTCGTACATAATCCATTTTTATATAAAAAAGTTTTAAAATCTACACTTTTAAATTGTTTGGCGTATTCAGAAACAATTGTTTTTGATAATCCGTTTCGTGCAAAAGTTGAACGCAACGTATAAAATAAAGCACAACCTTTCACAATTTTAGTTGAATGACGATTCTGTTGTTCCACAATTATCTTCAATTTAAAATTCGTGTCTTCTAAAATAATAGGTTTTTAAGTCGTTAATAATGCATTTGTTTATCCAACTCTTTTTAACAAGTTTAATTGCTTCCTGTAACTCAGTATTATTTTCCGTTTCTTGTTGAATACTTTATAATGAATCGTAAAATTTAGAAATATGAATTTCGACCTAAATTAGCACATTTATTTTTAGTGTTGGAAAGGTAAAATATATACTATATATATAGTAGGTATATAACATAACATTGTCAACAGCTGATAATTTAAAAATATATACCAGAGATAGGCCACTAGCACTACCTATAGACAACGATGGTCATCAGCAATGTTTGCTGCAAGTTTCGCAACGTTTTCAAGTAGTTTCATCAATATAAATTAATTTATGAAAACAGCACCTCACTGGCACTCCAAATCGATCCAGCACGGCCAGACAAAAATAGCAGGTGACCGACTGACGGTCGTTGCTGGCTGCAGATGCTGGTCTAATGTGCCCAATAAAATAACATGCGTAGGTACCTTAAAGAATAACTTAACATTGGTAATATTATGTATTTCATATTTTATAATATGTAATTTTTATAATATACGAAGACATTCAGTTAAATTGAAAATAAAATGACAAATGGTAGTTATTTATTGGCATTAATTTCACAGCATACTATTAACGCCATCTCTTGTTATCTATACTAATATATAAAGCAGAAGAGTTTGTTTGTTTGTTTGAACGCGCTAATCTCAGGAACTGCTGGTTCGAATTGAAAAATTTTTTTTTGTTTGATAGCCCATTTATCGAGGAAGGCAGGCTTATAAAATATCACGCTACGACTAATAGGTGCGGAAAATCAATGAAAAATGTTGCAGAATGTCAGTCAAAATTTTTCACAATATACTTATATTCAGGTGAAATGCCCTAACTGAATATCCCAATATTAGCGGCACACGTACAGAAGATCGGTTAGCTCAGTCGGTAGAGCGCTCGACCCTTAATCTCAGGGTCGTGAGTTCGAGCCCCACCTTGGACGAATATGTTTTTTATGTTTTTTTTTTTTTATTTTCATGACTTTTGTACATGTAAAATAATATTTACCTATTGTTTTTTGTATTCTTGTTACAGTACCTGAAGTCTCGAGAGAGACGAAACGTCGTACGATGATATTAAAGAATTGTTTAAATAATAACTGTTTTGTCAATCCAAATACCCATGAACATTTACAGTCATTTATTTTCTACATTGCTTTTTTCTAAGGCTATCATTTAAATTTATTTTAGTTTTATTTACAACTAATTAAAATTAAATAAATCTAAATAATAGCTCATTTGAAAACTATTACAGTACCTATATATAAAAATAATTTTCCTACAGTGTTTTCAATTAAATATTTATTATATTTTATTAATTATACAGTAATTATCAGTGGCGGATTTACAGATTTGCCGCCTGTAGGCTATTCAATTTTTGCCGCCTCTGAATTTTGATACCTTAGTCCACAATCGTATCAATTACATTTTCTATCAATGAAATTCCAACTTTATGATTTGTGTTCCAACTTTTCTCGTATGGTTAGTATCATTGCGAACTAAGGTACCGTGTCAAATCCTTGATTATTTTAGTCAGAATTTTTTACCCAGAAAGAAATAATTTTCTGAAATTGAATTTGACAATTTTCTGCAGCAATCATGATTAGACCATCGATATTATATCAAGATTGAATTGTGTAAGCAGATCTCATAATAATTAGGTACATGGAGAAAAAATTATAGAAATTATCAGTGAAGAAAATATGTAAAAATAACTAAATTTCGATTATAATATCAAATCGCTATTGCGATATTCTAAAAATTCATGATCATTAAAGGATACTTTATAAAGCGTTTAGCAATTGTTCATGTAGAGATGTTGAAATATTTAGTATTTAGCACTGTATATAGGACTATATTTCGATTTTTGTTAAATATTTTGATTTCTCTCCAATTTTCGAAATTCGTATTTTGTGTGGATAATAATTTTTTGTTTAATTTTGTAAATCGAAATAAAAAATTTATAAACTAAATCTGCCGCCCCTTAAAATTTGCCGCCCTAGGCTTCAGCCTACTCAGCCTGCTGGTAAATCCGCCACTGGTAATTATTGATTTAAAATAAATAATTATTACTTAAAAAAATATTTTCATCAAAAATGGAGGTTTGAGTTTAAAATAAGTAATAAAGCAGGGAACTGCCGAAAACTGCAAAAAATTTGGACCCAACATTCATCTCGGTAAACTAAGATGAATGTGCTTACTCATGTCCCTCCCTTCCCCATTCGTTCTTTTGCACCCGGATGAAACCGGACGGGACCGCTAGTTAGTATATAAATTACCTAGGAGCTTTATGCTTTTTTAGTAAATTTTCATATAAGCAACTTAGATTTTGAGTATCCATTTTCAAATTAACAGTATCTATCATTCAAATTAATATTTATCATTTCACTTATATTTCTTTTAATTCTAACAGGTTCCATAATATGTACGTAGAATCCAGCATAAGAGTAACATACATATTTTTAACTTGAATCGAATGCAAAAGGAATCATAATATAACTAATTAATTCATGGTATTTTTTCGGTATCCAAATGCATTAAGAAATTCAAAAAAATTTTTACAAAATTTGTGTTTTTTGAAGGAACAAAACTGGAAAAAAGAATATCGTATTATCCACTTCTTCATCAGCCCCCTCTAGTAGTTTTGGCTCCGACAATGAGGTGCCTCTGTCAATCGTCCAAAAAGGAGGTTCTCAGAAGCCAGAAGAAGAAAAAGTGAGCGAGGAGCAGCCTGTAGGAAATAAATTGTCGCGAATAAGACAAAGGTATACAAAAATGTGGGCATGTAACGTAAGAAAAGAGTGTTTTGATAGGGGCCTACATTTCAGTTAGAAAAAAACAGGTTCCTGCGAGGAAAATACAAACAAAAAAAGATTGTGTGAATAAATGCGTTTTTAAGTGCGCTAGAAAATTTAGTGAAGATCAGAGAAAAAAAGTTTTTTCTCATTACTACAAACTAAACGCTCCCGAAAAGAAGATGTTTATATTGAACACAACAACAATGCTTAATCCAGAAAGGAGAAGGAAAGGGAAGAATACAACGAATTCTAGAAAAAGCAATAGTTTTAAGTATTTTTTTACTGACGGAAATGATAAAATTCAAGTTTGTAAATTATTTTATTGCGGTACTCTGTGTATTAGTCAAAAGCCAGTTTACACTGCTCACAAGAATAAAACTTCTTCAAACAGTCCTGGATCCAGTACACAAGGTAAACATACAAAAAAAATTACATCTGTAGAGAATGCTAATCTTGTAAGGGAGCATATTAAAATGTTTCCTACAGTTCAATCGCATTACTGCCGCTCAAACACTAAAAAGGAATATCTGGAAGGGGACCTATCAATACGAAAAATGTATGAATTATACACAGACTTCGCCCAAGAGAGAGGTTATAATGCTGTAAAGTACTGTATTTATCGTAACATATTCTGTACAGAATTTAACATAAGTTTTAACAAGCCGAAGAAAGATCGGTGTGATTTATGTGCTGAGATTGATGTGAAAGGAAAAGAAGGAAATATTTCTCAAGAGCTTCAAAGTGAATATGAGAAGCACCTTGAAGAGAAACAGGCCATGAGAGAAGAAAGAAAGAAGGATAGAGAAAGTGATACTCCAGTGTTATGTTTTGATCTGGAAAATGTTTTGAGTTGCCCCAAAGCTGACATAAAAAATTTCTTTTACAAAAGTAAATTTAATGTCTACAACATGACTGCTCATTTGTCTGTAACTAAGGATGTATATTGTGCCATTTGGACGGAAGCTTTACATGGAAGGACTGGCAACGACATACAAAAAGCACAAGGACCCTTTATAAATAATTTTCGTTTTTAGTCTGCTTATATACTTTTTACAATCAATAGAACAAAAACATATAATAATATCTAAGAAAAAGCTTAACATAATTAAAATCAGAGGTGTAAATTTTTAAAACTCGTTTTTCTCGATTTGAATAAGTGTGCTTCTTACAACCTTGTAATATTGGGCAAGCGTAGTAGCGGAGAAAATTAGTGTCATTATGCAACAAAATAGTGTTGCGTGCCCTTGATGGGACGACTATGGAATTCGGTAGAAACTACTAGAAACAACAACAATGGAAACAGGTACAAACATCCGACCTGCAGACAATCGCTTGGAGAGATGCCAACACATGTAAAGGAAAGGATCTCGATGTGTGGAGAACATTCTAGAGCATGGACCGAAAACTATAAAAGGCGAACAGAGTGAGTAAGTCAGTCAGTTAGTTATTCGAGTTGTTCGCGAACTGTGTTGATACAGTGCTCTGGCATTACGACATAAATTTTACTGTGGAAATAAATTAACTCTAGTGAGTGCAATTATAAATCCGGTTTTAAATAAATGACTTATAGTTAATAGACAAGTGTGCTGATTAACTTTGTGTTGTGTTCCTGTGTGTTGTAAATATTTTGTATACATAATTTTTCTCTGTTACTTAGTCTTTATTTTATTATCTAGAACTATTAGTTTTGTTTCTGTTAACGTTATTATTTCTGTTAAGTTAAAGAAGTACGCTTTCGTTTGTGTGTTTTACTGTTTGTTAAACATTAATTATTGCAAATAAATAATTTCCGCCACGGACTACGGCAGTTTTGTTACAATAGTAATAAATACACCGACAAAATAGACCTCATTCCATCATTTGACCTGGAAAAATCCGACATTACGGCGCTGAATTGGATTAATAAAATTGAGTAGATGGGCTTAATACACAACTGGAATGATGAAAACAAAGCTCTATATAGGCAGTCACATCTCAATGGACTAGCCAAAGTGTGATACAACGGGTTGACTAACTACGATTTGACGTGGCCCGAATGGAGAGAGGCTATTGAACGTGCATTTTCATCCCATACCGACTATGTAAACAAATGACCAAGCGAAAAGAAAAGAACGAAACCATGATGCACTATTTTTACTCTAAAAATATGCTCGTGAATAAATGCGGCATAACTGGCACCAATGCTGTTTCGTGTATTAAGATGGTTTGCCATTAGAATTGCAAAGGACAGCAGAGGCGGGAAATCATCGGAGCCCAAACGAATTATTCTACGGGTTTCTAAGCAAACTAGCGAATGTTGATGCTTGTCGCAGTGTCGGATATGATGCCTGTACAAGTCGACTGACCACTTACGGACCACCCAAATGTATTTCATTTTTCTAGCACGCTGCCTAATTTTAAAAGGGTGAAAACCGCCGAATCAAACTTCTCCTGCCACGCATCAAAAGTCGATTTTATACAAAGTCAGGCCAAAAAACAAGGAGAATTTACAACACTAGAAAATTTATAATTGAGTTCATAGAATTGTATCGAAGCCATCTGTGCATTTGGAAAATTAAATCTAGTGAGTTTTCTGATAGAAATAAAAAAATAAAGCTTACGAAGAAGTAGATAATTCCGCAACGAAAGACCATGTTAAAATAAAATCGACTCTCTACGTGGTTGCTTCCTAAAGGAGTTAAAAAAAGCAATGCAATCAAAGAAATTTGGTTCAGGGACTGATGAGCCACCGCGGCTGCAAATACTAACGTTGTCGTAGGATCCATCAAAGCAGAGCAGATGACGACTTCAGAAAATGTGAACGAAACAACGCCTAGTATATGGATATGGTCGTTGTTCGTGTTTACCCGTACAGTTTTACCCGTGTCTTCCAAAAAAGAACAACGTCTGTGGCTACCTTAAAAGGCCAATGTTCGCCACACTGCACATTCCTGTGGATGCAAAAACTTTCCCTCAAAGATCGACAAGTTCTGCATGATCAATTTTGGGAGTTAACTGATACAAAAAAGTCTCACTATTTTAGCAAATATACCGAAAGAAAAAAATCATCCCGAAAACGTACTTTAAAAGAACACTTTAGCCGTAAATCTTTGATAGATTTATACTATTTTGAATTAGAAAATTAATTTGTTTTTATTGATTTTTTTTTGTCAAAATTATTAACATATTATTTTGTCGTATTTTACTTGGAATAAAATTGTCATAGAGCTAACTGCAGTTTTTAATTAAAAACCTAAAAACAAAACTAAATTCAAGGTGCATTAAATAAAACAATGAAATAGAATTTAATTGGTCAATATCCATCAAAACTTGTATAATATCCTAAAAAAATAAGAAACCTGTATGATTTTTGAAATTTTGTTCAATATGCAAAATAAAAACGTCATTTACTTGAAAACTGGTTGATCAATGACAAAAAAAATTACATTGCATTTATTAAATTAATTAATAAATTTAGAAAAAAAAATATAGTCAAAATGCAAGAATAAAAGAGAATAGTCTCTTTTACCTTTGAGACTGATTTCCCTAAACCTACAAAAAGTGGATATTAATGCCATACGCTGCAAAAAATTGTTGAAAATCCTTTTCAATGAATATTTAACGACTGCTTGTACTTTTAAAAGGTCTGTGCATGCTCATTATCTATCCTTAGGACAACAGGACAGGGAGATGATTTTAAAAAAATCACATATTCTGTAAAAAATACTTTAATATACAAAAAAGAAAAAATATTTAATGATGTTCGGTACGCAATATTCCAAAAAACATATGGGTTGAAACAGGATAAATTTTTAAAAAACATGAAAAAATATTATGCTTGTCAGTTACCGCCATGCAAAAGAGAACAGAGAGCATATTCTGCGTTCGTAAGCAATGTCTGGCAGAATGCGTGCAACGCAATTAGCCCGGAAGAAGATCCGCAATTGTTCGGATGGAAATTAACTGACGACGGTGCAGGTCCTTTTTTTACCTTCAAATGGTTTGAGGGAGATCAATTTACACCAACGTGGTGCACTCTGTCTCGCCACTCGGCCACAAGATTGTCGTCACGTCGCCGCGCGCGCCTTTTCTTGAGATATTATTTGTTTAGAACAACTCCAAATAGAATAAAATACACCTGCTAATATCAAATGGGACGTCGAAACAACTATTAAATTTATATAGTTATATAAACTACATCAGTGTCTGTGGAACTTTCAATCTCCGGAATACAAGATAAAGCAAAAACGGGATGCAGCATATAATTCCGTAGTTCAAGAAATGAATATCACTGGATTTGGTACGCAAGAAGTTAAAAATAAAATAAAACATTTACGGTCGACCTACCAACAAGACATTAAGACTCGAAGAAATCCGGAACGGGGCTGAGTAATGTGTACACTTCTAATATTAAATGGCTGAAAGAGATGGAAGAGGTGTTTTCAAAGGTTTAAACAAAATGTTTATGAAAACGTAAGTACTTTTTATTATGTTATAATGTATTTCTTAAATATAAAATATTCACTATGTTAAAACTAAAAAATTATTAATAATGTGTAAATAATATATATTCACTTATTTCTAATATGTAATAAATTTAAAACTAATTTTATACTACAAATACGTCCAGACCTTCTGAATATAATATGAAATTCTCCACTGCGTCAACAATCGTTCCTTCTGCACGCATTGTCAAAAAAGCACTCAACAATACAAAACGGTGCACTGGCTATCAGAATAGGTATAAACAAAGACAGGTTGCACTTCGGGAGTGCCGGCAGAAGTGAAAACTTGAATATTAACGTCTTAATTTTTTACATTTAGAAGCATTGTTTATTTATTGGCAACACTTGTAAATAAAATGGTTTGTATCATAGATTGCATTTTTATGTACGATATTTCAACGCTAGATGTCTAACGTTGTATAAATAAAAGAGAGAGTTTTCTCGCTCACCCTGACGCGAGTTTAACATTTTTTACCCATTACTAAAATGGTTTGTATCATAGATTGCATTTTTATGTACGATATTTCAACGCTAGATGTCTAACGTTGTATAAAAAAAGTGAGTACCTACTCTCATAGTATCTCGCTCACACAGTTCTTACTTTACCTGACGCGAGTTTAACATTTTTTACCCATTACAAAAAAAGTGTACAATGCCGCGAAAGAAGTTTTCACTTCAAAAAACACTGCACAACACGACCTGAAAGTATGGTGGGGTTCGTTAAATCGATCCACTTTTAATACTTTATTTTATTGCAATTATAATTTTAAATGTATAAAATAAAAATAGTTTCAGATAACTTAACATCAAATGCTCTTACGTGCGAAATTACATAGCATATAAAATTATATTTGTAGCTTGGACACCGACTTTTATACATTTAACCAAAAAGAAATATTGTTTATATTCTGACTCTCTGTGACAGCATCTGAACGACAGGAATTTGCCCAGATTTGCTGTTTAAATGTGGCCAGATACAGTATTGTTCGATCCTGCAATTTTTTTCAGAAGTGTACCTTGTAACGCTCAGCTCTTGAACGTTACTGACTTATTATCTAAATAAATAAAATTGTGGATTTGCTTAATAAAAATTAAATAATTATATTGAAACTTAAATCATAAAAAAAACTTAATGTTACAAACCAAAATACAATGAAAAAAATTGGTTGTCTGTAAAGTCGGTTTACGGACGATAGTTTTACGTGATAACGTATTCCGTAATACATAACCTAAACCTCCCAAAATTTGGTTTCAATCCGCTTATCCTTGGTGTCGGAATGATAAGAAATGTCAAAAGTGACGTTTGCAACTTACAAAGTATTATGTTCTAATAATAATTAGTTATTCCAATACTTAACTTAGAAGGCGTTGCATTTCACAATATACTAATGTCAAAAAATTGAATTAAACATTAGAAATGCAGCCGTTTTCATGTTAAGACAAGACATACGTTTGCTTCTAATTTCCATGTACGGCAAACAAAGACAACCGACCGCGTCGCGCCATGCATTAGACAACATTGCATTTATACAGCTATTTTTCTATATAAATTTGTATAAAATATTTTTCTATATAAATTTGTATAAAAAAATTGTTTAGGCAAATTCTGTTATACGAAATCTATGTAAAATGTTCTCCTCTTTCGTTTAAGACTGGTTTCAAACCGATCTGATTTAAATGGAGCGAGAAATTAGCAAAAAGCACGCACAGGATCAGGCGGAACGTTACGCGTTAGGAACGTTACACTTTTTCGTGCATGCAGCCGATGTTTTATCAATTTATAATATTGGTGATTGGTGACATAGAACAACCGCAGATTCTCCAATTCAAAATAAAACGATTAAGCGAAATATGCTTAGATAAAATGTTCTCGTTTCCGAAATACGGTTGAAAACTGAAAAATTATTAATGTCCATAATTTTTTTAATACACCGTATAATTTTACTCAAATCGGCACACTTGTTAAATATCATAAAATGCACCTAACAATAAAAAAAATAGTTCAGTACGCTCTACCAGTGGCGTACTGCAGGAGTAAGTAATGCTTGTACCCCTTCTAAATGTTACGCCGCTGTCAAAATTTTAATTTTGACTATAATTTTAATTTTTTTGATATTTTCTAAGTCAATAATGTACACTTGTTAGTTTGTTTAAAGTCATTGGTTTTCGAGATATTCGCAGTTTTTTAAGACAAAATTGTAAAAATGAATATTATTAATAATAATACAAATAAAAATTACGTGTCTATCTATCTTTAACTGCGAATATCTCGAAAACCAACAACATATGTATGTATTATGCTTTGTATTATATTGTGTTTTTGTAGAGCCTGGAGAAGTTTTGAATAGGAAACGAAGCTCTGCATATATTGCTTAATAGCTTTTTTTTATTGGTCCACTATCCTCTTAACATAATCTTCCTTACTCGATAGATGAATTTTTTATTATATAAACTTTGTAACTTTTGACAATTTCCTTCCAATTTGTATTTTTGTTTCGGAAAATAAACTGATTATTATTATTATTGAAATAGAGCATATCATCATATGGAGTGGCTCACGTGTTTTCCAAAATAGAAATTCTATTATGGCCTTAGAAGGTACATTTTTTTTTAAAGATAAACAAATAGCTCCCAGCTGTTTAATTGTAGATAGTGCTCACAGCCTCATTGAGAGACACTTAAAACCCAATCCGTGTATTGTCCTTCAGATGAAGCCAAATAATGACTATAAAAACATCGCTGAATGTAGTCAGACATTTGATTACAAAAATATACCCATTTTGTCAGTTACACTCAAGATGAGAGAGTGAATCGAACAATTGTACCAATGATGATGAGTCAAATGAAAGACAATGGGATGCAAAATTGTATGAAGTGGAGTGAGATTTTAATTCAATGGAAAACAAAGCAACAGGAAGAATACCCTTCGAGATGCTTTTTGGTTATTCTCTAAATTTCTACGAATGAAAACTAAGCGTTCATGCGGAAGGAGACGATATTCAGTATGAACGAGTCTCTCTCGAACTCGATTCAGTGAAATATACAAGAACCTCCGTAAAGTCAACAGAAAGAAAATCACGTAGAACTCAAGACGTGTGACAGTGTGTGTTTCTTTCTATATCCATGTTTGTATTTCTGTAATATGTTCGACATCAAAACGAAACTTACTTTATTGTTGAAAACTTCTTTTTCTTTGTGGTTTATTTCCATCAAAATGAAAAGTAAGCCGTGGAATTATTTAAAAAAAAGAACGAAATTGAGGCCAGCAACAAGCCTAATGGTGCCTCTACACACGTGGCCAGCACCGCCACTCAAATAAGTGCCCATCATCGCCGCGATGATTGCCTAGCCCTCCACACAATCGTGCCGGTCCGATTTTGTGTACGGGCGCACAATGCTGGCCACGCATTCCTTTGATGTACCGACAATCAACCGATTACTGCCGATTACAGGCGATTATGTCCACGCACCGACGAATATGCCCTCTACACAATCGTGAGTGCCTGTAAGTGGCGGTGCTGGCCACTAGTGTAGAGGAGCCATTATACCATAATGCAGGGGTTGGCAACCTGCTGCCCTTTGCAACTTTTTGCGCGGCCCGCCAAAGCACCAATATAATTTTAGGAAAAATCAACAAACTTAGAGCGTGAGCGTGCCGAAACGTGGCCGGTGACAAAAATGCGCGCTAACATAAGCATAGTGGGAAACCTATTTTACTGCGCACTCCCCAGCGAATACGACCGCTCGCTTAGCAAGTGTGGCATTCTTTCATTTCGCCAATTTGCTACTGTATGTTCATATGTGCATTTTGCACGTAAACACGTTAATATTGACAACCATATGCATTTGTTCAAAAACGAATGCCAAAAAGCAACGCCTTTAAGAGACTAATAATAGGCCGAATGCAATAGATTCATTTTTTGCCAGCATGGTGGAATCAGTGAAAACTTTTTCAGAATATAATCAAAATGTGGCTAAAACAAAAGTTTTTGAAATAATATCACAAATAGAAAAAGATGAAATAAACCCTCAAGTATTTCTGATTCGGAACAACCAATGTTCATTGAGGTGCCTATAAATACCCTCCACTGTCGTCAGAATCATGTATCACATATTATGAAACATTCGGACGGACATCGGTCGAATTAAGTAATCCTATAATTATTCAGCTGCGTTTTATTTACAAATCAGGAATAATTTTAATTTTTTAAAAAAATGTATTTATTCCTTCTGACCAAGAGTCAATTGTGGACACAGATGATGAAGGTGAAGAAAATTTGAATGCCATTTTTCAAGATATTACCAATGAAATTCAAGTATTACCTGAGCCAGACGATGAAATTGAAGAGCATGTGCCAGAAGTAAATGAAAAGATGAGTGGCTAAGAATTTTTGGCACTTTATTGATGTCACTATTGTAAATGCTTTTGTTTTGTTTCGAAAAAGAAGTGATGGTCGATCTTTAGAACTAAAGGAATTTAGAGCAGCTGTAGCTAGGGGGCTAATTGGAATTCCTAGACGCGAAAAACGTGGACGCAAAAGCGACGAATACGATTTTACCTAATGAAACAAGATACACGGAGTCGTATGGTACCTCGCTGAGGTGTGGATTTTGTAGCCCGGATTTGTGGTTTACCTATTAAACATTGACATTATTATGAGGTATCGGACTTTTTTTATAGAATTATAGCGGACTCGGTAAAACAATGATACACAAAAAACTAATGTGTTTAGTTTTTTGTGTATCATTGTTTTGTTGTTTTTTTTCCTGAGCTTGCATCGCAGTCTTTGGATAATGCGGAAAACAAAATGATGATTCTCGCAGTGACAAATCATCTTCAGAACGACATTTTCCGTCATTCGTACCTTCCACTGAAAAGAATTAACAACTAAAATTGTGTGTCTGCTCAAAAACTAATAGAAAACAAAAGAAACGGCAAGGTACAAGGTTTAGTGGAGTCGAAAAAATCAGGCCAACATGTGTTCAAAGATTTGAGAGGGAAAACAAATCGCGCTAGGAAATTTACTGAAGAAATCGTTCAACAGTTTATTGCACACATAAACGAATTTTCACGAGAGCAAAACCATTACAGTAGAGAGAGATCAAAGAAAGAATGCTTGAGTGCGGACTTGAACATAAACAGACTATTTCTAGCTTTTCAGAAGCGACATCCGGGTACTTCCGTTAACTGCCGATTTTATTCTAACGTATTTAAAAAACACTTTCCGTACTTAAGATTCGGCAGGCCCAGGTCGGACACGTGCTACTTGTGATATCCTTAATAATAAGATGAATGTTGATCCAGCGAACCGCAATCTTTTCTCGAAATTAAATTTGCATCACCTGAAAGCAGAAAATGCCAGAAAAGCCATGCAAGAGGATAGTATTGAATCCCAACAACCCAATAGCAATACTATGGTCTTATCTATGGATTTGGAACAAGTTATCTCTATTCCCAGCTTTTTAAGAACGCGTCCATTTTTATATGTGTGGTCTGACTGTCTCTCAAACGGCCCCAGATTACATGGCACTTAAAATGTATAATGCTTTATCTAGAGATATAAAGGGCTACCGGGAAATGTTTTTAAAAATCGCATTAAAAGAATGCCTTTGGAGAATCCTTTGTACGATAAACGAGAATTTTATCAATTGTATGTTTAAACATTTTATATACTTGTATTTTATTTTATGACATAAGCTCATACGTTTATAGTAATGTTTTTAGTTGTTAATAAATATATCTATCTATCAATATTACTTGCAATAATATTGTATTCATCGTGGTGAATAGTTTATTTTTGTCAAAGCTTTATATTATAATTAAAAATTAACAATATGGATTCAATTGATTTATTTTTAGGAGATAGCATTTTTCGACGCATGTTGGAAACGGTGTTTAAAGTACAGTTTTAGAAGGGGGAATAATAAAATTTGTTGTGATTTATGTGTTGGTGGCCAGAAATTAGAAAATCTAATTAGGAGAGTTCGGGCATCACGTCGTATTGATTCTATTAGGCATTTTGAATATTCGAACAAAACTATTGTAATAATGATTGGAACAAATTATGTTTTGAAAAATACGCCACCAAGTAAATTTAAAAAGAATTTGAAATGGCTTATGCGAGAACTGCGGGCTTCTCATGTAAAAAATCTGTTCATTTGTACTATCCCACCCCTTAAATCTCAAAATGTTGAGCAAATCAATACCGTGATTAGGTGTGTTTTATCAGAGCAAGGTGATACAAGTATAAATCTTATTAATATTTTCAAGCATGTTGCTGTAAAATTCATTAGCAGGTATGTACTTATATATTATTATTTATTAGCTATTGTAAAGATTCCCAACAACAGATGTCATTAGCGTTATTTAGCTATTGTGATTCCTGTAAATTATAATTGTTTTTCACTTTCAACAACGTATGGTTATTATTTTATACACTTCAACTTGATCAAGGTAGCAAGGGTTCTTGAGTTTGACAAAATATTGAGTCAGTTCGACTATATGAGGGATGCTGCACTTGCCGAAGTTCGTTCAGTTGTCAGTGGCCCCATCCTAAGGAAAACAAAGGATATTCGACTCCGGCGCACGCCTACTTATTTTTTGCTTTCCCGGTCACCGCACACCGAGGTTAGGTCCTGCATGGAAAAGTACTCAAGCCAAGATCCACTCTGTCTAGAGTACTGCGTAATAAGATTTACCCAGGGGGAGAGAGAATTTCCGCACTTAAGATTCGGCAGATCCAGGTCGGACACTTTCTACTTGTGATATCCTTAATAATAAGATGAAGGTTGATCCAGTGAACCGCAATCTTTCCTCGAAATTAAATTTGCATCACCGGAAAGCAGAAAATGCCAGAAAAGCCATGCAAGAGGATAGTATTGAATCCCAACAACCCAGTAGCAATACTATGGTCTTATCTATAGATTTGGAACAAGTTATCTCTATCCCCACGCTCACGCATTCAGAAATGTTTTATAGTAAGCAACTGTCTTGCTACAATTTCGACATTCATATTGCTGACAACAATACAGCAATAATGGTCTTATGGAATGAATCATTGACACAGGCAGGGGAGGTAATGTTGTACATATGGAAAAAAATGACTTTAAGGATCTTCACCGCCTCGCCGATGCATACATAAACATTTCAAAATTGAATATTTCCCAAGCATCCTGGGTGCGTATTTCAAAAGATAACCCTTTCATGGTATCTATTCGCATAAGTTTTAGCGATGTAGCACCGTGGGAAACATGTAATGTTCTAAAAAAGGGGAAACAGCTTGCCAATTTCATATCGGAGTCTATTCCATTATTGGAATGCAAAAATCGCATCACAAAAGCGAAATTAGACAACTTAAAGTCTATGTTAGATTACATTCCTTTGCAATATCGTGGGTTTTATGAAGATTTGATTGTCGAAACCGCTGAGCAAGTTCCAGTACAAGAAAATGAGGATCATGGGGGCACGTAGACTTTAATAGTAATTAGGTTATAAAATATATTTCTGGGCACTTAAAGCTAACCGTTTTTTTTTCTACATCACCCGACTATTTTTTCTTCATGAGGTAGAGTGTAGACACAGGAACAGCCTATGGTTGCACGCAGTACAATGTCGGCATATAAAACAAAAATGTGAACAGTGAAAAGTTTCAGTTAGTAAAACACACAATGAAAACTGACAAGGTAAATAAATACTTCTGAAGATTTTTTTTTTTAAACAAAAATACGATTATTTTACATTATCGCGTACTAATAGATTTATTAATCTTAAATGTGTTTGTTGTAATGCGTGTTTGTATGAGTTAGTAAAACACACAATGAAAACTAACGCGATAAGTAAATATTTCTGAAAATATTATTTTTAAACAAAAATGTGATTATTTTGCATTATCGCGTAAATAGACTTATTAACCTTAAATGTGTTTGTTGTAATGCGTTTTTGATAGTGACATATCAGCCACTGAAATAGGTAATGGTAATGAAGGCGTAGCAAAAACTCTCTCGAAGAAAAATGAAGATAGTATTCTAAAATTTCCACTAAAAAAGCTATAACTAGTGAAAAGTTAACCCTCGCTTAGCCTTATAATATCCTCGAGTCGGTTGAGACTTTGGTAACATTTATAACATACATGCCTGCTGTATATCGAACTTTATAGTATTGGAATTGGAACTGCTGATACATTTATCAATTTATATTCAGCAAATAACGTTCCAGAAAGAGGCTCAATATTTCAAATGTACCGAGTCGGACTTGTAGCTTTTGAATGCCAAATCACCGTAACTCTCCGTAGTGTCACCGCCATTCTTGATGACGATAACGATTTTGTGCCACCAATGCGCCCAGAAGATGCCGTAATAGCGGTATTGTGGGCCTGCCCGACCAACTATCAAGACCCATAAACTCGATTGGCAAAATAAAAGTATAAGATCAACTGTCGTCGTGGTAGATTCAATAGGTCGTATGTCAAAAAAATCATTTTTTTTTTGTTTATTGTACAAATCTGACCAATTTAGTCAAATGCACAACCTGCAATAGATCCTATGTCGATGGACTAATAGGAAATCGACTTTGCCTCTCTCCTGCAAAAAGTCGAATCGAATCACACTGATATTTGGCCGCTGCAAACAGTCGTATGTCAAAGCAGAACTAGGTAATGTCATTTCACCAGTCGTTATTTTCAAGTTAATTCTTTTATTCATAAAGTTATTCATCAAAAAATAAAACGTAAGTAATTTTTATATTACCGTTTCTTTAAAAAATAGTTTATAGTTCATTATTATTGTTAGTTGTAGGGAAAACTGTATGATTCATTCTGCAGACAAAATAATATAACCTTACTTTCTGTTTCATTTAATTACTTAAAACGTCGTTATTTGTTAAAAATTTGAGAGTATCAATAGTATACTGTTGATTTAGTTATACAAAAATAATATTATAATCAAATTAATAGTATTTAATGGATTTTTTATGCATGAATGTCTGACATACAACCTTTTGAACGGTTATTATTATGTTGACAATTTTGACATACGACCAATTGCAGTTTTTTATCTATTTCAGATTAGTTTTAAGCTACCAAGATGTTTGGATTTAGAAATCGAGGTCGGATGCTAGTAACTTTAGCAACCACCACTGATGGTAAGAATTTATGAGATTATTAAGACGTTGTTAAGATTTGGAGATAGTTTTAAAAACATGCTAATGTTATTTTCTTATTTATATTTTTTCAGTGTCCGAAGCAACCAGTGGGGTCTTAAAAAGTTCTGGAGTAACCACTGATGCCTTGATGTTGCCACTTGAAACAGAGAGTGCAGTGGAGCCAGAAATCTTAGAGAGGTCATTTGAGAAAGGTTTTCAAAACATTGGTTCAGAAGTTGAAATAAGAACACCGAGCAAAATGCTTGAAATTACGGATTCTGCTAATGACTCCGAACATCGGCTGTCTGACGTAATTAGTGATTGTGATTCTGTTTATCAACCATCAAGGTCTGCAACAAGTTCATCTAATGGCTCAGAATCAACAAAGTCAGAAGACACTGAGGTCAACCATCCGACAGAAACCCTTAGCGGCGAACCAACCGAAGGTTCAAGAAAAAGGAAAGGGCAAAAAAATGAAGGGAAGAGGTCGAAAAACGCCAAAATGCGATTATTAGGCAAGGCCAATGTCGGTTTTAAAAAGAATAGCGATGGCCTAGAATGAGAACCTCGTATCTCAAAAAAAAATTAAATACTTTTATACGTTATTAGATAGATAAGCTCGTATCTCACAATACTTGAGTGTCGAAAATAAATAATCTTACTCGTACTGCGCTCTATCGACGAAGAATCAAACCTTGTATCTTTCTCAGTTGTCAAATTGAGTGTGATAAGCACGTGTATTGTGCGTAGTTCAGTGCTCAACAAATCTCACGAGAGTGTATCTCCTGTTGTTAATAGACTATGAGAAGTTGCATTGTGATCAGGTAAGTGTAATGTCTGTTCTATAATATTGAATAATAAATATTTAGCCTAAATCAAGAGAGTTTTTGTTAGCCTAAATTAGAGTTGTAGCAAGGAAAACCACGTATATAAGTAGATAGTGGCCAAACAATAATGTGAAATACTCGTAAATCAATGATACGAGCTTTTGACTTTAAAAGATCCATACCCCGCTATCTGAATAAGCACATTATTTCAGCATTTTACTATTGAGTTACAAGGTTTTCTCATGTACTTGGTGTGAGGAGGCTTCTTTTTTTAAGCAGGTTTTATGTAACTGGAGAAAGATGTACTGAAGTTATAATAACGTGTTACTGGTATATTTCTATATTTTGAACATTGAACTTATTTTTAACTCTTTTTATCTAGTAAAATACTGCATCTATTCTATAATCTTTTACAGATGGAAGATAAAAAATACAGGTCAAGAGGCAGTAGGCTCGTAGATTTAGCTCTAAAACAAACCGCAAAGCGAGAAGATGAAGAAAAAGGTAAGATAGAAATACAACCAGATGAAGATTTTTAAAAACATCTTTTTATCTCAACAATTTTGCCAATGGAATTAATATACTAATGCAAACAGAGTGTTGCAAAAATAAATTTTGTAAATAGTGTAAAGTTTGATTTAACACAATTTTTTACTGTAGATGGTGAACACAAAATACCAACTATAAGATGAAATGACAAGGAATTTTTTAACTTGTCTGATGACTGAATTGGTAGTTTTATTTCTGTTAAGTACTTTTTCATGTTAAATAATATTTTCAGGTGGAGAATGTCATGAAGCCCGAACTTCAACACCGTCACAGTCTATGGAAGAAAGCAACAATGAGCCCATTGTTATTATCGTACCAGCAGATGCAGCGGGAACTTATAACAATCAATTGGAAAATATTATAAGTTTACCTATAGAAATTTTTTTTGATCTCCATTGACCCTTACGACACGTTGAATGTAATTTCAGAAGAAATGGTACAAGCGGCATCAGAAAATTCATCACATACAAATGAGGGAGCTGGTTTAGAGCCGGACGAAGAATCTGGACTTGATTTGGAAGAAAAAAATGATCGAACGTATGAACCAAGTTCAAGTAAGAGCGATCTGGAAGAAAATGAAGGAAATGTGGATCCTCGGAATATAATTGACGACACTGATGGATTGAATTCGAGCGAGAGTGATCAAGATGCAAATCATAGCAAAGAAATTCGTCAAAAACGCAAACGGGCCAAACGGGGAAAAGCCGACAAGAAATCATAGGTAGCTGTTAGTAATAAAATCAAAAGAATGAAAGGAGAAGAAAACAAAGGGCGAAGAAAGAATGAAGATGGAAAAACTGTATTTGATGTTGAACGTCAAAAAAGGCAGCTGAAACCACGATGTTCTTGTAAAATCACTAAAAGAAATAAGTTCAAATGTACGCTCATCACAGAAGAAAGAAGAGAGAAAATTTTTGAATATTTTTGGAACTTAGATTGGGGACAAAGAAAGATTGAAGTAAACCATCTTGTCGCTGGAATCCATGTCCATCAAAGAACAGTACCTAGTACCGAATCACGAAGAAGTAATTCCTTACAATATTACCTGAAACAGAATAAAAACGGAGATAGAATTCGAGCAATGTAACAGTGTTTGGTGTTTTTTCAGCATGACCAAGAAACACAAAAAGAATTTATAAAACGACTGGACGTCACAGTGGACAGGCTTGGAGTAAAAAAAAATTAAGAAGCTTCAGGTAGAAGTGGCGTCCTTAAAGTACAAATTAGAGAACCCGCATCATTGGTACGACGGTATAATGTAAGAACACACTCTATAGTCAATACGAATATAGAAAACTAGCAGATGGCCGGGAATTTTAATGAGACATTTCCAAGAGCAATCAAACTTATGATTCCCTGGTGGAAAAATTAACTATAATATAACTACTACTTTCTACATTTTATTACTTTTTATGCGAAATTATTGTTTTTAGTTGTCCAAAACTACTTCTTTCAATGGGAAAATCTGCGGTTTCGGACAAAGTTGTAATAATACATGTACAAGAAAACTAAAGAGAACAATTTGCAGAAAGCGTAGAGGATAAGTATAGAAATGCAGGAGCTGATACAGACATAGACACATTGTGCTATGGCACCGCGACAAATTTATTATTCATATTATAAAAAAAACTAAAAACACTTATGTTTAGTTGATTTCGCTGGTATTTGCATGTGCCGTATGATTTTGATCGCATCGCTCGGTCTTATAAACAATATGTGTTACCTAAGTTGTGATCATAGTCGCTGGACGCTGGCAAACGCGATACTAAGTGAAACAATAAGATTAAAGTGAAAAACAATAGTCGTTAAGGTTTCTAAATAATGAAATAAATATTTACTAGTTTGAATGAAATTTTTAAAAATTTCATTACATTAGTTTCTACTTTGTTTGGTTTTAAGACAAAATTGTAAAAAGGAATATTATTAATAATAATACAAATAAAAAGTACATGTCTATCTATCTTTAACTGCGAATATCTCGAAAACCAATGACTTTACAACAAACTAACAAGTGTACATTATTGACTTGTAAAATATCAAAAAAATTAAAATTATAGTCAAAATTAAAATTTAGACAGCGGCGTAACATTTAGAAGGAGTACAAGCATTACTTACTCCTGCCGTACGCCACTGGTAGAGCGTACTGAACTAATTTTTTTATTGTAAGGTGCATTTTATGATATTTAACAAGTGTGCCGATTTGAGTAAAATTATACGGTGTATTAAAAAAATTATGGACATTAATAATTTTTCAGTTTTCAACTTCAACACCCCGTATTTCGGAAACGAGCAACATTTTATCTAAGCATCTATAACGATGGACTTTGCTAAAAATTTGCCTACCCCAAATATTGCTACAAATGACGTCTATTATAAAAGACAGCTAACATTTCTAAGTTTTAACATTCATGTGTTATCTACTAATCAATCAATTTTTTATACTTATCTTCAAACTGTGGCAAAGAAGGGAGCTGACGAAGTTATGTCCTGTCTACATCATTTTTCAATGGATGTGCTTGATGCTGGAATGAAACACGTTCACATTTTCTGTGATTCGTGCGCAGAGCAGAATAAGAACTATACTCTTGTGAGATTTTTACATTATTTAGCCCATATTAAAAAAAGATTTGAATCGGTCAAAGTAACATTTCCCGTGAGAAGGGCATTCATATCTTGATTGCGATAAAGACTTTGGCCTAATAAATAAAAAAAGCAGAGTAGAACTCTCTTCTCAGTGGAATGATGTTTTCAAAGCGGCAAGGAATAAACCATCTCATTTTGAAGTTCATGATTGCAATCAACAATTTTTTAGAGGTTGGACCAGCTATTTACAAGACAACTACAAAAAAAATGCCCATTTGCGACTAGACACCTATAAAGGAACTCTTTATTGTAAAAGAACATCCACGCACCATAGAAATTCGGGACGCTTATAATGGAGCAATCTCTAGCTTTGTGTTAAGTAATAACACAACATTTGAGCTGAGTGAAAGCAATCCAGCTCAGTTGTATCAAGCTCTAATACCTTTGCCAAAGAAAAAATATAAACAATTACAATAACTCAAAAAAAAATCAACAAAATCATTTTACCTAAGCACTCTTGATATCTCACAAAAACCTAAAAGAAAAGAACTTCAAACTAAATAAAAAATCTGAAAAAATAAGAAAAAAAGTAAAATTTAATTCCCAATTTTTTGTAATTCTAATATTTTTTTAATCATTGTATTAAAGTTCTATATGAAAATAAAATCATTAAAATTGAGGTTCCTGGTTACAAAAATATTATTAATTCAGTAATAAAAGTCAAAGTTGTGACTCTCATACAATGTCCTTAAATTAGATTTTCTCGTAAACAGTTTTATCATATACTACTAGCGTGACCTGTGCGAATTATTCGCACTAAATAAG
Source organism: Xanthostigma xanthostigma (assembly GCA_963575645.1). Taxonomy (NCBI): domain Eukaryota; kingdom Metazoa; phylum Arthropoda; class Insecta; order Raphidioptera; family Raphidiidae; genus Xanthostigma; species Xanthostigma xanthostigma. The sequence goes on from OY754473.1 coordinate 762,224, forward strand.
TATAAACTAGAAACTTTAGATTAGCAATTAAATAAAAAATAATATTTTATAACAGATATGAAAACTATTTTTAATTTATCCGATGTTTAAAATATCTCTAGGTAAAAATAATTCCATTTAATCAATTCATTCTAAATTAAGAATATTACGTAATACATAATACAAAGATACACGAAACACCCATTTTTTATATATTAGAAGAATTTATTGTTCACTGTTGAGATTTAAATCCGAATCTTCCACGATCGCGGCGACTGAATTTATCATTCATGCTAGAGTGACATATCTAAACAATTAATTGTCCTATAATAATGGATACTAGCGTGACCTGTGCGAATTATCCGCACTAAATAAGTATAATAATTATCACTTTACAAAATTATTTTTTGAATATGATTGCAGGTATTCAATTCGTTTCTAATTTTGCACACTGCTTATAACGTTCTTCTTTTTGTTGTACTACAATATGAAGCTCAGATGACAGATCGAAGAAATATTTTACTAAAATTGTCATATAGAGGCGCAAGTAGCAAAAGCGTTGAGCTAAGCCGTCATATGGCATCATGCAGCATTGCTGTGACGTTGTTCAGCGTTGCCCGTCAGATGGCAGTATGCAGTATTTACAATATGAAGGTCAGATGACAGATTAGTGTTGACGTTGTTTCAAAATTATAGCCGTCAGATGGCAGACGTTGTTCAGCGTTGCTGTTAATTAATTAATTTACAAAAACAAAAGCAATTTTAAATTTTTTAGTTGTCGATGTCAGTAGAACAAGCAATTATCTGTAAAATGATATATAATTTATGTGAAGAAATTGTGTGGTTTTTTCTAAAAAGAGAGGCAAAAATCTTTAACATTAGCGTATTAATATATATGATTGTAGTATCTCAAACTTGACTGGTCGTTTACTCAAAACTACTGAAAGTACACATAGAACCTTGTGAAACTAAGGTAGCGAAATCTATCACTAAAAAGCAATTTTCATCTAAATTTCCAGATTTATGGCGTATTTGAATAATAATGGATTTCCGTCTTAATTTACGCAAGCAAGAGAAAAAATTATCTTTGAACAAAAAGAAACTTTCTCTGCATTTATGGTTCCTTCATTTTCATCTAAATTTCCAAAATGGCGTATTTGAATAATTAAAGATTTGTATTCTCTGCTTAAGTTAAGTGAACAAGTGAAAGTAAAAAAAATGGATATTCAAGATATAGAATATATAGACTATTTAGAAATACGAGCGATACCGGAAATAAATTATTTGGAAATCGACGAAATACCCATAAGACGTCTTCCAAAAAGATCATTCGCGACATACAGAATCCGTTAAAATTTTACCGTGGGCACGAATTTAGCAGACGGTTCCGATTAAGCAAGGAATCAGTAATGCATGGTATGCTACCGAAAATAGAACAAGGTTTAACAAAAGTGAACAACCGGGGGTTACCAGTGCCACCAGTAATGCAGTTATTAATTTGTTTAAGGTATTTATACTACGCTTATGAGCAGTTGTCGTGCGTCTATAATATACAAATCTTTCGTTCTTTTTCAGGTATTATGCCACTGCGAGTTTTTTCAGCGAAGAGAGCCTTGGATTGGAACCCACAGAGATTCCAAAAAGAGGAAGACCAAAAATAGTGTGCTTGGACTTTTATTCTTCCTAATATGTACCAACGATCTACCTCAAAAAATACAAGCTAAGACGATCATGTATGCTGATGACATAAGCATCATCTTTAAAAAATGGAATGACGTATCAGTAAACTTTGATTTGATTAATGATTGGTTTTCTAAAAACGGCTTAAAACTAAATTCAAAGAAAACGCAATTTATACAATTTAATAAACGTAAAAACTTAAACAACTCACTAATAAAAATAAACAACAATGACTACCAAATTACGCAAACAGTAAAGCTATTAGGTGTATTTATTGACAGTGATGTTTCATGGACTAAGCATATCGATCATCTTGGAAAAAAAATATGTTCTTGTATATATTTATTACGTAATCTGGCAACATATATAGATAAAAAAACCGCTTTAGTGGCATATTTTGCCTGCGTCTTCTCTATACTAAGATATGGAATAGTCTATGGGGAAACTCAACAGACATCCAAATTATATTTACGCTACAAAAATCGTGCATCAGAGCAATTTATAATTTGAAACGAAAAGACTCTTGTGTAGAATACTTTAGAAGCCATGGTATTTTAACGCTATCCTCTATCTACATACTTGAATCCGCCTTACTAGTTAAGACTCATCCGGAATTAATCATTTTTATTGAAAACACGCACAGCTACAATACAAGACAGTATCGAGATAATCAACATCCATTTAAAAAAAAAAACATTCATAAATAAAAGTGTATATACCATGATAACAAAAATATATAATAATATCCCAAAAAATATAAGAGAACTACCGACACCAAAATTTAAAAAAGAACTTAAAAAAGTTCTTATTGACAAGGCTCTGTATAGTGTGAATGATTTTATAAAAGATTTTTAAATGTTTTAAGATGTTTTAAATGTATTGTTCTACTTAATGTATTTAAGCACTGTAATTTTTGACATGTTTCATACACATTTATGTGTCTCTATGAAATAAAGCCGGTTTATTATTATTATTATCCTGGAGAAGAACTGTTCGTGAAGAAGTTATGGAACAAAAAACTACCTGGCTTCAAGTCAAAAATATGGCAAAAGATAGGAATAGATTCAAAATGTTCGTAGAGGCCCTATGCTCCAGGAGTTAAAGGAACTTATTATTACAAGTTTTCAAGTAATTCTTGGTGACGTGAATACTGTATGTGTATCGCAGCCAACCGTATCGAGAATTGTTTTTCGCGTGAGCATACTTCTTGCCGGTTAATATACGACTATATTATTAAAATGCCAGCAACACAAGAAAAGCGCGTAACGAAAATCGTCGTTCATTTAGGAGTATCGGAGAGGGACAAGGCAGCATTGGTCTACCAGGGATAACCGTATCGAGAATTGTTTTTCGCGTGAGCATACTTCTTGCCGGTTAATATACGACTATATTAAAATGCCAGCAACACAAGAAAAGCGCGTAACGAAAATCGTCGTTCATTTAGAAGTATCGGAGAGGGACAAGGCAGCATTGGTCTACCAGGGGTAGATGGTGAGATAGATTGTACCCACATACACTGATAAAAATACATGTTTGTCATGGCTTCTTCACACAAAAAGTGTGAAAAATTTACTATATATTAATTCTAATGACTTCATGTGTTTCTACCATTATCCGATTTAGAAATACATTACGAATGTGAAGACACGTCATGAAACCTGTGAATTTACTGTCGACATTTTTGGTTCGACCAATCAGGTCGTCGTGTCACTTGTTCAATGCCAAAAAAGGATAAAATTAGTTAAATTAAATAAGTGTAATTTTTATCTAGCGAAATTAATATTAATAGTTAAAAATCTCTGCAACTTCTGATTAAAGCATGCGCGTGCTGACATTATTGTTTATTTACATTGTTCATGTCGTTTTGTGTTTTGCAATCGAAAAATCAAGCTACGACTTTATTCGTAGTCTTAGTAAAATTAAATACTTGTTCATTAATTTTTACGCAGCTGTCTCAATGTGTTGTCGATTTTTGCCGTTTGACTTTTACTGAAATAAAACAGTGCAAATGTAGGTTATGTTTTAGGTTATATTTTCACTGGTAGATACCATCTCATGTTTAGTATGTAATATTTATCTATTATTTTTTTTTTCTTTTTATCATATAATAATTTATTATAACATATAGTTCAGTGGGCTTAAACTTAAACTTTTTAAAAGAATAACCCCTTATTTGTTTAAAACATAATAAATATATAAAAACTTCAATTGAATTTAGTTCTTTTTTTTATATTATAGGTACTTTAATAAAATTAAGGGTTAAAAATCATGAAGATTGAACACCACTGCTTTTTTTGTCAAAATATTTAAAATATTTCAATTCCATCATAGACACGCTATATTATTTCTTTTCATATCTTTACATATTATATTTCTTTATAGAATGATATCTACTTATTATCATATTTTATGAATATACGTAATTATCTACCAATTTGTTGTTGTTTTTTTTATCCCGATAAAAGGTATACCAACTTTAATATTAATACAGCTAAGATATAATAAAAATACTCTAAATATGAGGAAATTTTACATTGTAATTTTACCTCACTAAATTTACAGAGAAAATGTGAACTTACATGTTAAATGTAATGTTACCTACCAAATGTGTTATTTTTCCATTAATGACAGTGGCGTCAAAATTACCAATGACCCAGCGTGTTCTTTTACCAAACATTTTTATCAGTGTACGCTTAACGTAAACCAGGTTTCAAAATATCGCCGAAGTGCATAGAAATAGAAAAGGATATTTCTCTGTGAATGTACAAGTAAGTCATATTTCAACAATAATAGAGTTTTTCCAATAATTGTTGAAGTATTCATTGCGTAAAATTTTACAGACTGTAGTCGGACCTAGAATCGAATTTTTGGACATTGTACCGGAATGGCCAGGCAGTGCTTACGGCACTAGAATATTTCAAAACTCGAGACTGTACATGAGATATCATGAAAGGCATTTAGATGGAATACTAGTTGGGGATACAGGATATCCAGCTCTAGCATTTTTATTAACACCTATAGGAAATCCAAGAACTGATGAAGAAACATCGTAAGAATAACTTTCCTTTAAGATTTAATGTATCGTGAGGTTGTATATAAAGATGCATTTCTAAAATGATTTCAGTTACAATATCATACATGGCAGGACAAGGCGGATAGTTGAAAGAAATTATGGAATAACGACACTAGAATATTTCAAAACTCGAGACTGTACATGAGATATCATGAAAAGCATTTAGATGGAATGCTAGTTGGGGATATCCAGCTCTAGCTTCTTCTTCTTCTTCGAATGATAGCAGAATCGTCATCGTCGATTACATGAATGTATCCGACACTTCTATACACCGATTTTTCACAAGCGAGAACTCGAACGATAGAAATCGCGTTTGTTGACCAGCCGTCTACTTTTCATAATACGCAATTAGTGTCGCGTGCGGAACAATTGATCAAACGGAGTGGTTAAAAAGTGAAATTGATGAACTGACTGACACAATTACTTACATCAAAGTAAACCCGAACTGTGGAATATTAAAAGCAACCTTCATAAATAGATTTAGAGAAGCAAAAAATGATGGGAAGTCATTAGAGACAATAACTAAAGTTGGTGATGATGTGTTACAACTAGAGTATCCAGTACAAAGTACAATAAACCTGGTTTTAGGCAATATTGAATTCACGCCTCTTCATGTTGAAATGGCTATGTGTAAAATTGCCCAAATTACTTCTTATGGATGCACAGGGTGTAATATCAAGCCATATGCAATTTTCCAAGCATATGACATTAAAAGTAGTGGAATAGTTCCTTTCCAAACTAACTGTAGTTTCAGCACTTCATATTTGAGCTGTAACCCAGATCCATATATTATGATTACCTATGAAAAGATGACACCTATGTGTGTAATAATAATGGATACAATAAATCAAACTTTGATTGTTAACACAACTTTTGAATTTGTAGGTGCTGTTGACTTGACAAGAAGTGTTGAAAGTATAGAAAGCTTTACTGAAGCAGTTGGTGGACTATTTAGCAATGTGCGCTTTATAGATAGTTTAACTTACAGTCTTGGTGGTTTTATGATTAATAAGTTCAATTGCTGCAATTAGCTTAAGAATTATAAAGCTCTTTGCATTTAGTAAAACACAGAGAGATATAACTAACTCTGTATAAGGAATTATATATCCAATATCCATATAGATAAAGCAAAGGAAAGCAATGCTGCAATGGGAATTGCTTCAAAATTTAATATCTCAATAAAAGAAGTTAACAGAAAGCTGCATAACCTAAGAAATCAATTTAATTGGGAATTAAAAAAGTAAACGAAGAAAAAACAAGGACTGGGATGAATGAGTTATGTTATGATATTGTCTGAAACAGGTGCTATACATTGGACATTTATCAAAAAATTGCACGAAAGGCAGAACAAGGAAGAGCTCCGCCTTGGGAATGCTTTAACATCTGCGCATGTTAATTATAAAAATAAAATTATGAACGTCCGACTTGCAGCACAGGCCCTCAGTAGTAGTGTTGCTAATGCACTGTCATATTTAAAAAACAAAGGGGACCCAGATTTTAGAGAGTGTGAGGCTACTGTAAATTTTATTCACACAATTGATAAAATTTTTGATATTTTGAATGCCCGAAATCCATTTGAAAAAGGCTATAAAGCTCTCATTCGCCCTGAAGATGAAATGATGATGAAGGGGGGGGGGGGCTTATCATGACAATGTAGAAGTCAGTACTTCCTTATTTAAAAGAAATTTTCAGTGACGCAATTCATTACTTAGAAAGTTTGAAAATCGATGGGGTTTCAATTTTACATCATCCAAGAAAAACGTTGGCCTTGGGATTTATTCTCACAATGAGAAGTACGCTAGGGTTGGATTTGTTCAATCTGGAGCACAAGCCTCTGCAATATTTTTTTTCTCATAAATATTCCCAAAACCACTTAGAAATATTTTTCAGTTGTATACGTGGCCGAGGAGGGTGGAATAACAACCCCAATGCCTCACAGTTGCGTTGGGGACTAAGGCAATTGTTACTTCGAAATTCCATTGAAGGTAGCGTTTCTGCAAACTGTATGAATTTCGGTAGTGAATGTACTCTAACATTTGAATTTCGGAACGAGCACAGACGTGTAATATCTGATGACACTAACGAAAAGGATACTTTTGATTTTTTGATATATTGGACAAAATAAATGAAAGTATAATCTATCGGATTTTCAAGAAAATGTGCTATATTATATAGCAAGTTTTATAGTCAGAAAACTAGTAAAAAATACCCTGTGTTCTGATTGTATTAACATTTTGTTATTCCCAACTGATTTTATACAATCAGATCATATGTATTGTCGTTCTTCAAGTGAATCGTTTCAACAATTTACGACTTTTGCTTCAAATGGCGGACTAGTATATGCTTCGGACATAGTGTATAAAATCACAGTTTGTAGAAAAGCATTATCGAATATTGAAAAACAGTGGGTTGTTGATGCAAAGTAGCTTACTGTTTTAAGTCATAATTTCTCGTTAAAAGCAAAAATGAGCTGTGATTTCCGCCAGTTTGCCAGTGGTGTAGGTATTTTCTGTTTGTCAAATACCTACCTACATAATTATGTCTAGTTTCTACATTTATTAACTTTTTTTTTAAACCATATTTCTAGATTTCCTACTGATCCACAAAAAAATGATCTTTGGATTAAAAACATGAAAATCTCAGACTGGAAACCCACAAGGATTTGTTCAAACCATTTTGAAAAGAATTGTTTTTATCGCACTGGTACAGGCAAGGTGCGCTTGTTGGAGGGTGCAATACCTACAATATTTGTTGAAATACCATCATATTTGCAACCGAAAAAGGTTAGTACCGACTCTTTATATTTGTGTGCATTATTACAAATCTTCACTGGTCTTACGAAAATTGATGACGATATTGGGTATTTTGCTATAGGTATGCATTTTCATAAAGTTTCAAAGTGCAAAGTGTGTAGCAATTTTTTTTATAAGGCGTAATTTCATGGTATATTAATATTCCTAATATTTTTATAGATCAAGAAAAGACCTTTACCAAGAGAAAATTTTCAACAGAGCCTGTGGCGTCTACATCGCGTGATACTGTTCAACAGCAGGAAGAAGAATTGCTACGAAAAAAAGTTTTGCGACGAAAACTGGTTCATGAGGTAAAGAAAAGTCGTGATAAAACGAATGAAATTAGAGTGCTGGGACAGAAGCTGCAACGATATAAAAGAAAAGTTGTCTCGTTGGAACAAATTATAAAAGACCTGAAGGACCAGAATTTATTAACGTCTGAAAACTCGATTCTTTTTGACAATATGCCTTAAATCACAAAAGAATTATTAAAACGGAAAAATGTGAAAAAAATGAAATATTCTCCTGAGCTGCAAAAAGTTGCTATAACTTTGAATTTTTTGTCTCCGAAAGCCTACGACTATGTACGTCGGATATTTGACACTTGCTTACCTACCTCATAAAAGTACCACTGGAAAATGGTTAAAAAATGTAAACGCAGCACCTGGCTTTACAAGTGAGTCATTTGAAACACTAAAAAAAACATGTGGAGCTGTCTAACAAGCCCACTTTATTGTCTCTCGTTATAGATTAAATGTCTATTCGAAAGAAAAACCACGGAAAATAAGGCCCAAGATTCTTATATGCGATGTTCCAGCACAGGTAAATGAGACTGAACTAATGAAGGAGTTCTACACTAAAAACTTGGAACATAAAGGTGTTACCAAGGAAGAGTTCGATATCAGCAGGATAGTGTATAAAGTTAAGAAACAGACGGATCAGGTGATCATGGAAGCCGCACAGAATATAAAGCAACACGTACTAAACATAGGACGAATTTATATAAACTGGCTAGCACTACGAGTTCGAGAACATGAAAGCACTCCGAGATGCTTCAAGTGTTATGGTTTCGGCCATATGATAGCACAATGCCCAACCAAAGAAAGGCTATGCAGAAGATGCAGCAAGGAAGGACACCAGATAAGTGAATGTAGAAAGAAAAAAAGGTGTGGAAATTGTAAAGAAAAGGGCATATGAACATGAAATAACAGATAAAGATTGCCATATATATCAAAGACTGTTGTCCAGATATAGGGAGAGGCTAAATGAAGAATAATGGCGACTATCAAGATCCTACAGCTGAACTGCCAAAGATCATAATATGCCGTTATTGTGTGACCTAAGGAGAATTATTGCAGAAGAAAAGATAGATGTAGCTGGACACATCTGATAACGAAAATGCACTTCAAGAGAAGCGCCGTTACTCACTTTCACCAGTTCAGGAGAAGAGTGAATCAAATGCAACAACACCAGAGCAAACGGAGTTGAGGCGATCCAATAGGATACGTAAGGAGCCTGTACGACTCACGTACGAACGGAAATAAAAAAAAATAAAAATATTATTTTGCTTTTTTTTTTTCTTTTCTCTTAAGGAGGGAAAATGTTGTACATACCTACTATAATTTTAAATCTTTAGTTTCGTAATTATAATTTTGTATAAATATATTATGTAATCACCTTATAGAAATTCATTTTTGTTAAATATCTATTCATTACAAATTCAAATCTAATAGAATAAAGATCTGTTAAATTATTTCGCGTTCTAATTATTACAAAAATAAATACACAACAGACTGGCGACGAGGATTAAAGATTCAACATGGAAAAAGTATTAGCAGACATCACAAAAGTGCTACAAAGTTTACAAGCTACACAAAGCCAACTTCTTGAGAAAAGTAAAACTCAATTTTTCCAAAATCCAATTTCATATTTGGGACACAAAATAAATCAAGATGGTTTACATCCGGTACCCGAAAAAATTGAAACAATAATAAAAAGTCCTCGACCCGAAAATGTATCTGAATTAAGAACATTTTTAGGAATGATGTGATGAAGAGAAACTTCAAAATATTTGCTTTTCCAGAACGAGAAATAAATAAATTAAATAACTACATAATGAATATAAATCAAATGGAAATATTTTACAGGGAAAATCAATATAATGGCGGAAAGAATCAGATGCATACTTAGTTTCTATTTTTAAATTTATCTTTTTACTTTTCTAGTCAACACTGAAATCGATGAAAACGATATCAGTTTGCCCCATGAAAGCGAAAATATTTCCAATAATATTCCTGACTCTGACTTCGACAATGCAAAAGATTTCAGTCCTGCAAGTGATTTAGATCCAGATTACATACCATCCGATTCTGATGCCACATATTATGATGATGAAACCGTCAAAAAAGTTTCTAAAAATTTAAGTGAAACGTTTGAATCAATAGATAGCGCAATGACAAATGAAATTTCCTCTCTTGATTCATCACAAAAGCCAACTTCTTGAGAAAAGTAAAACTCAATTTTTCCAAAATCCAATTTCATATTTGGGACACAAAATAAATCAAGATGGTTTACATCCGGTACCCGAAAAAATTGAAACAATAATAAAAAGTCCTCGACCCGAAAATGTATCTGAATTAAGAACATTTTTAGGAATGATGTGATGAAGAGAAACTTCAAAATATTTGCTTTTCCAGAACGAGAAATAAATAAATTAAATAACTACATAATGAATATAAATCAAATGGAAATATTTTACAGGGAAAATCAATATAATGGCGGAAAGAATCAGATGCATACTTAGTTTCTATTTTTAAATTTATCTTTTTACTTTTCTAGTCAACACTGAAATCGATGAAAACGATATCAGTTTGCCCCATGAAAGCGAAAATATTTCCAATAATATTCCTGACTCTGACTTCGACAATGCAAAAGATTTCAGTCCTGCAAGTGATTTAGATCCAGATTACATACCATCCGATTCTGATGCCACATATTATGATGATGAAACCGTCAAAAAAGTTTCTAAAAATTTAAGTGAAACGTTTGAATCAATAGATAGCGCAATGACAAATGAAATTTCCTCTCTTGATTCATCACAAAAGCCAACTTCTTGAGAAAAGTAAAACTCAATTTTTCCAAAATCCAATTTCATATTTGGGACACAAAATAAATCAAGATGGTTTACATCCGGTACCCGAAAAAATTGAAACAATAATAAAAAGTCCTCGACCCGAAAATGTATCTGAATTAAGAACATTTTTAGGAATGATGTGATGAAGAAAAACTTCAAAATATTTGCTTTTCCAGAACGAGAAATAAATAAATTAAATAACTACATAATGAATATAAATCAAATGGAAATATTTTACAGGGAAAATCAATATAATGGCGGAAAGAATCAGATGCATACTTAGTTTCTATTTTTAAATTTATCTTTTTACTTTTCTAGTCAATACTGAAATCGATGAAAACGATATCAGTTTGCCCCATGAAAGCGAAAATATTTCCAATAATATTCCTGACTCTGACTTCGACAATGCAAAAGATTTCAGTCCTGCAAGTGATTTAGATCCAGATTACATACCATCCGATTCTGATGCCACATATTATGATGATGAAACCGTCAAAAAAGTTTCTAAAAATTTAAGTGAAACGTTTGAATCAATAGATAGCGCAATGACAAATGAAATTTCCTCTCTTGATTCATCACAAAAGCCAACTTCTTGAGAAAAGTAAAACTCAATTTTTCCAAAATCCAATTTCATATTTGGGACACAAAATAAATCAAGATGGTTTACATCCGGTACCCGAAAAAATTGAAACAATAATAAAAAGTCCTCGACCCGAAAATGTATCTGAATTAAGAACATTTTTAGGAATGATGTGATGAAGAGAAACTTCAAAATATTTGCTTTTCCAGAACGAGAAATAAATAAATTAAATAACTACATAATGAATATAAATCAAATGGAAATATTTTACAGGGAAAATCAATATAATGGCGGAAAGAATCAGATGCATACTTAGTTTCTATTTTTAAATTTATCTTTTTACTTTTCTAGTCAATACTGAAATCGATGAAAACGATATCAGTTTGCCCCATGAAAGCGAAAATATTTCCAATAATATTCCTGACTCTGACTTCGACAATGCAAAAGATTTCAGTCCTGCAAGTGATTTAGATCCAGATTACATACCATCCGATTCTGATGCCACATATTATGATGATGAAACCGTCAAAAAAGTTTCTAAAAATTTAAGTGAAACGTTTGAATCAATAGATAGCGCAATGACAAATGAAATTTCCTCTCTTGATTCATCACAAAAGCCAACTTCTTGAGAAAAGTAAAACTCAATTTTTCCAAAATCCAATTTCATATTTGGGACACAAAATAAATCAAGATGGTTTACATCCGGTACCCGAAAAAATTGAAACAATAATAAAAAGTCCTCGACCCGAAAATGTATCTGAATTAAGAACATTTTTAGGAATGATGTGATGAAGAGAAACTTCAAAATATTTGCTTTTCCAGAACGAGAAATAAATAAATTAAATAACTACATAATGAATATAAATCAAATGGAAATATTTTACAGGGAAAATCAATATAATGGCGGAAAGAATCAGATGCATACTTAGTTTCTATTTTTAAATTTATCTTTTTACTTTTCTAGTCAATACTGAAATCGATGAAAACGATATCAGTTTGCCCCATGAAAGCGAAAATATTTCCAATAATATTCCTGACTCTGACTTCGACAATGCAAAAGATTTCAGTCCTGCAAGTGATTTAGATCCAGATTACATACCATCCGATTCTGATGCCACATATTATGATGATGAAACCGTCAAAAAAGTTTCTAAAAATTTAAGTGAAACGTTTGAATCAATAGATAGCGCAATGACAAATGAAATTTCCTCTCTTGATTCATCACAAAAGCCAACTTCTTGAGAAAAGTAAAACTCAATTTTTCCAAAATCCAATTTCATATTTGGGACACAAAATAAATCAAGATGGTTTACATCCGGTACCCGAAAAAATTGAAACAATAATAAAAAGTCCTCGACCCGAAAATGTATCTGAATTAAGAACATTTTTAGGAATGATGTGATGAAGAGAAACTTCAAAATATTTGCTTTTCCAGAACGAGAAATAAATAAATTAAATAACTACATAATGAATATAAATCAAATGGAAATATTTTACAGGGAAAATCAATATAATGGCGGAAAGAATCAGATGCATACTTAGTTTCTATTTTTAAATTTATCTTTTTACTTTTCTAGTCAATACTGAAATCGATGAAAACGATATCAGTTTGCCCCATGAAAGCGAAAATATTTCCAATAATATTCCTGACTCTGACTTCGACAATGCAAAAGATTTCAGTCCTGCAAGTGATTTAGATCCAGATTACATACCATCCGATTCTGATGCCACATATTATGATGATGAAACCGTCAAAAAAGTTTCTAAAAATTTAAGTGAAACGTTTGAATCAATAGATAGCGCAATGACAAATGAAATTTCCTCTCTTGATTCATCACAAAAGCCAACTTCTTGAGAAAAGTAAAACTCAATTTTTCCAAAATCCAATTTCATATTTGGGACACAAAATAAATCAAGATGGTTTACATCCGGTACCCGAAAAAATTGAAACAATAATAAAAAGTCCTCGACCCGAAAATGTATCTGAATTAAGAACATTTTTAGGAATGATGTGATGAAGAGAAACTTCAAAATATTTGCTTTTCCAGAACGAGAAATAAATAAATTAAATAACTACATAATGAATATAAATCAAATGGAAATATTTTACAGGGAAAATCAATATAATGGCGGAAAGAATCAGATGCATACTTAGTTTCTATTTTTAAATTTATCTTTTTACTTTTCTAGTCAATACTGAAATCGATGAAAACGATATCAGTTTGCCCCATGAAAGCGAAAATATTTCCAATAATATTCCTGACTCTGACTTCGACAATGCAAAAGATTTCAGTCCTGCAAGTGATTTAGATCCAGATTACATACCATCCGATTCTGATGCCACATATTATGATGATGAAACCGTCAAAAAAGTTTCTAAAAATTTAAGTGAAACGTTTGAATCAATAGATAGCGCAATGACAAATGAAATTTCCTCTCTTGATTCATCACAAAAGCCAACTTCTTGAGAAAAGTAAAACTCAATTTTTCCAAAATCCAATTTCATATTTGGGACACAAAATAAATCAAGATGGTTTACATCCGATACCCGAAAAAATTGAAACAATAATAAAAAGTCCTCGACCCGAAAATGTATCTGAATTAAGAACATTTTTAGGAATGATGTGATGAAGAAAAACTTCAAAATATTTGCTTTTCCAGAACGAGAAATAAATAAATTAAATAACTACATAATGAATATAAATCAAATGGAAATATTTTACAGGGAAAATCAATATAATGGCGGAAAGAATCAGATGCATACTTAGTTTCTATTTTTAAATTTATCTTTTTACTTTTCTAGTCAATACTGAAATCGATGAAAACGATATCAGTTTGCCCCATGAAAGCGAAAATATTTCCAATAATATTCCTGACTCTGACTTCGACAATGCAAAAGATTTCAGTCCTGCAAGTGATTTAGATCCAGATTACATACCATCCGATTCTGATGCCACATATTATGATGATGAAACCGTCAAAAAAGTTTCTAAAAATTTAAGTGAAACGTTTGAATCAATAGATAGCGCCATGACAAATGAAATTTCCTCTCTTGATTCATCACAAAATACAATATCTCATAATTTACCGAAAGGAATTAATATTAATAATAAACAGCGTAAACGAAAAACCATACCAGATCCTGACAATTGGGTCAAAAATATTCCAAAGTTAAAGCGTGCAAGAGGTGAAGAATATATTGGTAGAGGTGGAAAAATTGTTGCAAAAAGGACAATGAAAGAAGTGTGTAACTGTCGGTTACGCTGCCAAGATAAAATTAGTTTAAAAGAAAGAAGTTGTATTCACAAAAAGTTTTGGTCATCAACGATAAGTTGGGATCAAAGAAAGCAGTTCATTGCGATGTCTACGAAAATTATTAGTATAGAAAGAAAGCGTCCTAGAAATAATAAACAGAAGGATAGAAGACAGTTTACATACAAATATTTATTAAGGACCGAAAAAAATGAAGAAATAGTAGTCTGTAAAAAAATGTTTCTTAATACTTTTAGTATTTCTGATAATTTTGTGAGAAATTCTGTAAAAAATTTAAATGGAGGATCCGGTCTTATTAGCCCAGACAAGAGGCATCATCACAAGCCAACTAACAAAATTTCAGAAAGAGCCGAAGAAATAGTTCGTGAACACATTCTAAAATTTCCAGTTGTAGACAGTCATTATTGCAGACGATCTTCATGTAAAAAATATTTGGAACCAGGACTCAATATAAAAAAGATGTACGCTATGTATTTAGACTATTGTAATGAAAAGTGTGTTTCAAAAAAAAATACAGTTAAATTGTCATTTTATCGTTTCGTTTTTAATACTCAGTTCAATTATAGTTTTAAAATTCCACACTTAGATACTTGTGATGACTGTGATGAATTTGAATGTAAAATCAGAGATTGTACCAATGAAAACACAAAGAAAGAAATAGAAAACGAAAGAAAATTACATCATGAAGAAGCAGAGAAGAGATACAGTTTGAAAAGAGAAGATAAGTTACGTTCTAGACTGCCAGGATCCAAAGAAAGGGTATGCACTGTTGATCTTCAGAAATGTTTACCAACACCTTGTCTTACAAATGCTAAGTCTTTTTACTTAAGAAAACTATGGACCCTTAATTTAACGCTGTGTGACATGACTGTGAACAAGACCCATTGTATGATATGGCATGAAGCCATTGCCGCTAGGGGCAGCAATGAAATAGCTTCATGCATACTAAAATGGGTTAACACACTGCCTCCTGAAGTTGATGAAATAACAATTTGGTCTGACAATTGTTCAGGCCAAAATCGAAATATAAATTTAATTTACATGTATATGTGGATTCTTCACAAATTCAAAAAAATCAAAAAGATTAACCATAAGTACCTTCTAAAAGGCCACACACATATGGAAGTCGATGTGGCGCATGCAGTTATAGTAAAAAGAAAAAAAAAATTAAAATCTATGGATGTATGCATTCCCCATGATTGGGCCCAACTTATAAAAATGTCTAGTGATACAATTACTGTGTATGAGTTAGAATTAACAGACTTTTTAAATGTCACTAGCTTAGGAAAAAATATTTTTGTAAACAGAAAAATAAACGAATTTAAAGAGGCAGTCCTAATCTCAAAATTTGTCCACATACAATGTACGTCGGAAAATATCGGTATGTTAAAATATAAGACGGCATTTGATCAAACGGAATTCAAAAATTTAAATTTACTTCGAATTAACAGAAATGTTAATTACATAAACAACATGCCTAATGAACTGCCCGTTATTTCAAATTCTTTACGTTCAATTCAGTCTTTAAAATATAACAATATTGTGCAGTTGCTACAGTGGATTCCTGATAGTTGCAAAGACTTTTTTATAAATTTACCACATAACAATAAAACAGCTGATGATGACCTTGAAAATGAAGTATAGTGATATAATTTTTTTAATGAGTTAACTTTAACTTTTGTATCAATATGATATTTTTTTTAAACAGAAATGTGTTTTTCGTTTTGTAAATGGACATCCGTTATTAAAAATATTTTATTTACAAATAACGGAAGTCCATACTGCCCTTGTTTATTACATTAAGAATACTAATTTTCAGTTTATATTACAAATATATGTTCCTCAATAAATGTTCTTTCAATTAATATCGAAACCATTTTTTTTCTTTAAACACCCACAAAATTCTAAAAAATTAAATTTGCTTAAAAAATCAGATTTTTAGCTCTACTGTAAAAACATACTTTTGTGACATCCGTGTTTAGTGAACTCAACCACAGATTATAGATCCCAACTTATTAGCTCCGTTCGAGGATGGCTGGGTGCGGCAGTTTCTTCCTTCCCCCAGTGGCCGAAAGCAATCCAACAATGTTTATTACATTTCGCCCAAAAAAGTAGTGTGCCGAGGTTGGGATGACCTCAGAAATGAAATGCGCGGCACTGAACTAACTGACAAGAATTTCTGTTTTAAAAAGGAACCTTTAGGTACGCAAGAGGGGACATATAAAGTCAAACGTTTAATGTTTGGAGTGAAAATTGCACCAAATACATGGCAGCGTTTTATGGATCAAGTCCTTCATGACCTACCTGGAACAGCATGCTTCTTTGACGATATTGTGGTGCAAGGATCAAACTACAATAAATTATTGTTACTTTTAGAAAATTTATTCGTGCGACTACGCAGCCGGGGACTACATCTAAATGAGAAAAAATGTCAATTTTTCCAAAATCCAATTTCATATTTGGAACACAAAATAAATCAAGATGGTTTACATCCGGTACCCGAAAAAATTGAAGCAATAATAAAAAGTCCTTGACCCGAAAATGTATCTGAATTAAGAACATTTTTAGGAATGATAAATTACTATCAAAAATTTATACCAAACATAGCGGTGAAACTAAATTCATTGAATAATCTTCTAAGAAAAGACGTTGTATTCAAATGGACCAAACAACATGAGGAAGCGTTCATTAAATTAAAGAATGAAATTACAAGTACAGTGTAAGAGAAGTCGTCGACAACCAATCCAGTAATAATATAGATCCCAACTTATTAGCTCCGTTCGAGGATGGCTGGGTGCGGCAGTTTCTTCCTTCCCCCAGTGGCCGAAAGCAATCCAACAATGTTTATTACATTTCGCCCAAAAAAGTAGTGTGTCGAGGTTGGGATGACCTCAGAAATGAAATGCGCGGCACTGAACTAACTGACAATATTTAAAGGAAGATTCCTTTTGATACAGGAATCGACGATATAAATTTTCGAAACGTTGAAGGAATCTGCTTCAAAAATTTAAAAAATTAACTGTTATTATACGTTACTATTTGGCGAAGTTTTTTAAGAAGTAGGCATTCAATACGACAAGAGTAAAAATAATTTCATTGGTTTTGAAGACATTGGCTATGCGAAAAGAATAAAATTAGCTTATCATGGTATTCACAAAAATGTGAAAGCAGCCAAGTAGCGTTCTATTTTACGTAAGGAGGGATGAAATCGTCTGAACTAGCAGCAAGGATTAAAAAAATCATTACAGCTTTGTAGAATGCTGGTTAAAACCCGTTGCTAAACTGTGTGTGACCAGTTCTCTGTTAATTCCACTGCGCTCAAATTAGTAGAAGAGGAAACAAACAAAGAAGCTGCGTTAGAACGTAAAGAAAACAATGTTTGGTCTTTGTCAGTGGACAAGAGGTCGTTCCATTGTTTGATCCACCCCACTTGCTCAAGGGTTTCAGGAATAACTTCCTCAAAAATAGTGTAAAGTTTATTTGGAAAGAAGGAAGAGAGCAAGTAGGTATGTGGAAAGACATCATTGCTCTATACGAACTGGAGACTCCACGGACATTCATGTCTATCCAGACAGAATTAGAAACATTAAGATGAACATTGCGGCTCAGATTTTTTCCCAGATGGTATCCGCCAATGAGAGGCCTCCAAAAATTCTGAAAGTACCTTTTTTATTTTTCGCTTTTGAAAACAAGTTTTTAACAATATTTATTTGATCTGCTCATTGTCTTCCGAGGTCTGCTTCGGATGCTGATTTCCTTTTGTTTGGAGATAGCCTATTCGACAGTATCAATGGATCAACGTTCATACCAGAGCACAATTAAGATATGCTGTGTCCAGTAATTCTGCTCATGTGAAATGGCGGTATGCGGCAAATAATGTTCGTCTATCCATCAAATTCGTCACTAGTTCGCGAAGGGAATTTATACCTCCTACTATAAAAAACTGGATACAAACTCTTCCGGGCTTCATTTATCTTAAAAATTTAATTAATCATATTATTTTCCACGGCCTGTCCTCAACTGACCGTAAGTTATATGTAGGGTCAACATCTGACAAAAAAAAAATCACGACCCATTGTGGAATTACTAAAAAATTGTCAGCTGGAGATTTAGTACTTGCTGATAAAGGCTTTTTTATATCCACCCCACGCTCCGTCCGTGCCTCTTCATACGGACCATAGCGGGTGGCCAGGAATATAGGGACGGACCCAGACACAGCCGAGGCGATGTTGGGGGACGGGTTATGGATAGGGGTGGGTACAGCAAAAAATATCCCGCACGGGGGTATCGAGATGACGCAAAGTGAGCGTAGAATTCAGGAAACCATGGTGGACGCAACCGGCCGCAGCCCTCTGGTCAATGATCAGAGAGCGTTCAACATAATATGTTGAA
Source organism: Xanthostigma xanthostigma (assembly GCA_963575645.1). NCBI lineage: Eukaryota > Metazoa > Arthropoda > Insecta > Raphidioptera > Raphidiidae > Xanthostigma > Xanthostigma xanthostigma. The sequence continues at coordinate 781,126 of OY754473.1, forward strand.
CGCTCACAACAAAAAATAAAATAGTTGCCATCAGTTGGGTCTCACCATTCAAGGCTGTGGTATTTATTATAAGTGAATTATTTGGAGTTGTGTCGTTTTTAATAATTAAATACGTACTTTTTTCCGGTGTAAGAGTGTCATACTTCAAGTTGTGTCGTTTCTAGTGATTAAATTTCTAGTATTACTTCTATGTGAGTGCTTCTTATTTAAAGTTGTGTCGTTTCTATTGTTTTAAGGACAGTTTTTTGGAGTATTATTTTGAATATTATTATAATAATAATAATAAAATCGCAATACTTTTCGTGAAAGGTAAGCTGATTTTAAACATAATTATTAATTGATAAAAAATAAAAACAACAATTATTTTGTGTGTCAATATAATTGTTAACAAAACGGTGATGTTTTGTTAATAATTATTGATTCACAAAGCAATTGTTGTTTTTAAAAGCTTTTATTTAACTTGCAATGTTTGTATTTTAGTAAGTAGGTATGTATGTTGGTTTAGACCAAATCTTGCAAGTTAAATACCCAAAATTGTAATAACAGGGGTGTAGTATCGCTGAATGCAAAAACGATTGTAATTTGATTTTTTCTAGATTCAGAACTATGTCTGGAAATCATCGTGCAAAAATCATGCTAGAACTTTTAAAAGGAAAGAAAGACAATGAACCAATTAATGATTACGATTATGAAATTAATGGCGAAGATAAGACAGTAGATGTTCCTTTTTCTCCGCCTGAAAATGGTAAGATTACCACCAGTAGTTTTATTAAAAATTGATCATTTTTTGATTTCAATATCTGCCAATAGGTTTTTTCTTTTTTTAGGATCTCAGCAATTGAAATTGAAACTACGAAAAGTTGAAGATAAATGTTATGTCATATCTCCAATAAAGAGTAATGAAAGTGACGTTTATGATTCTGATAAAGACCCAGAATTCACTGACAAAACAAACACAAACAAAACCTTGCCTGAAGAACCGACTTCTTCGAGTGAATCCGAAGAAACCTTTCATGAAAGTACTGATAAAGAGGAGGAATGCAATTTAAAAAAGGAGAAAAAAAGGAGGCTAAATATTGAAAACTGGAGCGTCAAAAAATCAAAACTGCAAAGAAATAGTGGACTGAGCTACATATCCACGTCAAAAAGTAGAAAAGAATACCTAGCAAGAAAAATAGGTACGCCATGCGGAGATAAATGTAGGCAACAGTGTACAAAAAAAATTGATGAAGATCAACGTCAACAGATTTTTAATAACTATTGGGCGCTGGGAGATTTGCATAAACAACGATGTTTCATTGCGGGCTGCCTGATGACCATTAAACCTAAATACAGATACTCTTCTACTGAAAATCATCGGGATCTTAACCAAGCGTTTTATTTCGACATAGGTAGCAGAATTAGAGTTTGCAAAACATTTTTTAAATCGACATTAGGTATTAACGATCGACCTATCAGGACTGTTATTGCCAAGAAACGGGCTACTGGTGTTGTACAGCCTGATTTACGAGGACGTAACCCACACTTTAGCGTTTCTGCAGATATAAAAAATGGAGTCAGAGAGCATATCAATTCTATTCCACGAGTAGAATCGCATTACCTTAGAGCTCAGACTACTCTTGAGTATATTGATGGGGGTCGAACACTAACTGATATTTGGAGAGATTACAAAGAAAATTGCATTAACGCTGATCAACCGTTCGCAAATTTATGTATGTTTAGTAGAATCTTTAATTCAGAATTTAATATAAGTTTTTTTACTCCGAAGAAAGATCAGTGTGAGCTTTGCACTGCTTTCGTTAATGCAGAAGGAGAAGATAAAGAGAAATTGAGACCTAAGTATGATGTACATCAGAAGGAAAAGCAGTTATCCAGGGAAGAGAAATGTGAAGAGAAAAAAAAGTAGGAGATAATTATATAGTAGCTGTTTATGACTTGCAAGCTAATCTGCCTTGTCCTCGTGGTGAAGTCTCATTATTTTACTATAAATCAAAATTAAAGTGCCATAATTTTACAGTTTTACTGAACTTGTAACTAATAAGACAGAATCTTATTTTTGGCACGAAGGAGAAGGTAAGCGCGGCGTGGAGGAGATAGCAAGTTGTATACTTATGTTTATAGAAAAGACTGTTGCAAATAAGCAGACTGATTTTGACTTAGTATTTTTTTCTGACAACTGTTGTGGTCAACAAAAAAACAAATTTATGGTTTCTGCCTATTACTATGCAATCTTGAAATTTCCACAAATAAAATCTTTGACACACAAGTACCTGATTACTGGTCACACCCAAAATGAGGGTGACAGTGTTCATTCTGTAATAGAAAAACAAATCAAAAGAACATTAAAATCGGGACCAATATACATTCCTGCCCAATATGCTCAGTTGATACGCACTGCCAAAAAAAAAGGTGTACCTTACAATGTCAACGAATTAACTCATAATGATTTTTATGCCATTAAAGCCTTGAGTGATCAACTACAACTAAATTTTAATGCTCTTAAAATAACTGAAGTAAAAGTTTTAAAAATTGATAGAAATAATTTGGGAACACTTTTTATAAAAACAACGTATTCTGCAAATGAATTTACCGAAATTAATTTGCTTCGAAGAGGCGCTGAAATTTCCCAGAATGTCCCTGCTTTGAAACCTACGTATAAAAGCAATTTAAAGATAAAGGAAAGCAAGAAAGAAGACCTTTTATCACTGTTAAGGACAAATCACATTAAAAAATTTTATGCCAATTTTTTTGAAAATTTGTAAGGACATTTCAAAATTGTTTTTTTTTTTCTTTAAACATTTTGACTAATTTAGCTTTTCAAGTTTCAGAAAACCACTATATTTTTTACAATAATATGTATTTTATTTGTTAAAATAAAATTTTGTTCATTTATTACTGGCAACTTATTACAAATAGCTAAACGCAATAAAAATGATATTAATTTAAAAGTGTCACAACTCAAAATTTGAATCGAGATTAAGTAATTTAAAACTGACATAACTTTGAAAATTCTGTATTCCCCAAATAAACCATAAAGAAACATTTGGGCAAATGCTAGCTAGTCTTAAAGTTATACTATAACACCCTGTCGGAAAATTATAATAACTACAAATATTCCGCAATCATCCATTTAATTTATTGTTGTTTTAAAAACGTGTATATTTCATATTTAGTATATTTCGAGTTGTGTCACTTCTGCAGCGGGGGTGCGATATATAGATACCTGGTGAGTGCGGGCCAGACGGCCGCCGCCGTAACTAAGTACATATCAGGCATAAAGACAGACTGGCGAGACCTAGGCATGAAGGTGGTATTATACGATACATTGCGCGAACATTATTCATGGTAATGTCACTTTCTTATATCTGACGTGTTACCAGAAGATGTTTCGTTGAATCTGCCACCGTTTTTAACTACACCTCAGTTCACTCATGACCAAGTTATTAGAACAAGAATAATCGCAAAAGCTAGAATTCAACATGCCATAAGACGAGTTAAGACTTATACAATATTGTTTTTAATACCGACCACTTTAATCCCTCATGCATCAGTAGAAACCTTTGAAATAATATGTGAGCATTATGTAACAAATTTAAAGAATAATAATATAATAGTACGTAACACGTAAGTCGTATTTGATGCGTATAAAAAGCCAAAGAAATCGTCGTGCATTGAAAAATAAATCTATAGATATTGAATTTGATGCAAATGTCTTTGAAAATAGCTCAAAAGAAATGTTTGTCAAATACTTAACACAAATAAAAGCCGCTTGCTAGAAATGTTGAGAATTACATTAGCTGACAATAATACTTTTACATGCCAAACGGAAAGCGATGCAGATAAATTGTTTATACAGTAATTAATTTAAAAACAAAAAATGTTAGTTTCAGAAGACATTGACGGCTTGGTTATATTAACGACATTAGTGGAGGATCGTGAAATATATTTCAAAGTCCAACAAAAAATATTTTCTTCGAAATGTTAAAGAAGTTCTTTTTTTACATGCTTTCGCGGGTTGTGATACTACATCTGCATTTTTCAATAAAAGCAAAAATAAGTTTGCCAAAAACAAACGATGACGTTGAACGGCAAATACGAAAGTTAATTCCTTTCACTACTACTATTTCCGGTGAAGAAGTATCTATTAAATATGATTTGAGATTGACAATGATAGATACTAAAAGTCTGTAATTCAGTACGCTGCAGCGTACTGAAATATTTAATATTTTTAGATTATGATATAATCTGGAGAACCCAAGTGATGTGCAGTGTATTATAAATTACCTCAATGTCGATGATGATATTATGGCAATAAATTCGGACTTAGAAGGTGGTGAAGATGCAGAGGATCACATTCCCAACACCAGCAGCGTAAGTGACAGTTGATCCTACATATCCGGAAGAAGAAGAACCTACGGATCGTGTTATCTCAACCGATGAGGAGACCACCAGCAGCAGCTCAAATGACGAAGACAATTCCAATTGGAAAAGACTGAGGTTATTGCCAAAAACGTATAAAACTGCTGTGTTCAATAGACCATTCGGAATTCCCAATAAAAATAGTATCAATAATTATGAGAAACCTGTAGAAATATTTTTGTAGGTATTGACACCGACCTTTGCAATAATACTTTTCATTTTTTTTCTTATTTTATTCAAGGTGTTGAAATCTACAAATCCTCAAAGTTTCAAAAACTTCCGCACTTATTGAAATCGAAATCTACTTATAGTTTGGACTAAATAACTTTCTCAGCGTTCCTATCACCGTTAATTTAATTTTTTTTTTAACATAACCAGAACATTAAAAGGTCAGCAAAATGACGAACTCAGTTTCCACTAATTTGAAAATTAGAAGAACTTTTCCATGGTTATAATATTGAGTTTTGACAAGATACAAGCAAATTGCAAAAAAATGTTTTTTAACGTTATTTAACAACGTTCCAGTCATCTCACAAAGATGCAATTTAGACAGATTGTGTATCTTACTTAAATGTCGGAGATAGACCCAATACGTCCAAATGTCTTAGGTACATTACAGTCTAACGACCTATTAACTATCTGCCACATGTTGGAATTTCCAAATCATTTAATAAAACATCTTTGTCAAAGATTATGACCTGAATCTTTGTTAATGGCTGTTTTTATGACCTGTAATTCGTACCCTAATTTAGTAAACACGGTATTCCCAAATTATTGTTGGTTTTATGACCCGGAGATAAAATAATCTTTACCTAAAATAATAGCTTGGGTTTGAGCAGAGGGCTCCTCTGCGAATGTAGCCTGGGTCTCGAAGTCTCTGGTTTTGGAAGAGATACCTGTGATATAACCGATGTCGGGGTTGAAATCGAGGAGATATGGCATTCTAGTTTGGTGAAGTGTTAGAGAGGGCACGTTCGAGCTTCGAGACTTTGGATTCATTATCAAACCTACAACTACTATCGGAGTTCGTGAACGATAAAAGGCTAAGTAAATTGGTTGAACATGGATAACGGCGCCAATCAAAGGCCCGGAGCTTCGGCTAATGTACGTCTTCCGACATATATAAACTTATATAAACAACATATTGTCGAACAGTCAAATTTATATGCGTCGTTTCCAATTTAAACAATGCGAACGACTGTTGTTAACAAGGTCTAAAAACAAAGTTTTAGTACGGGGTGAAAAAAAAATAGTATAAGGACACCCAAAGGCATCTGTAAAAGAGGTAAATCTTTACTTCAATTGAAGCCGAACGTCATACCGCAAAAAAATTCTCTTAAGGTAGAAAAGAAAAATGACGTTAATAGTCTATTATCGAAGCATTACGGAACGAATTGGAGAGCTTGAATTGGGCTTTTACAAAGACGTTCTGGATGATGCTGATGACACACCAAATGAAACAATTGAAAATGAAATTTGTGAACCACAAGAAGAGACTGTAGATTTAAGAGTTTAATTTTTTTTGACATAGAATTATGTATTGTTGCCTTGAGCTGGCAGGATCGCCATGTAGTGTTGCCGTTAACTGGTAGGATCGCCATGTAGTGTTGCCGTTAACTGGCAGGATCGCCATGTAGTGTTGATGGTTAAACAGGTTCTTTTAAATTAGTAAAACTATGAATTTGATTTAATAATCATTTATTTACATTACCAACGTCAACCTACGCCAGCTCGCACTGGCATAGCCACGTGCGTCCACCACCTCACTTCTTGTCCACTACTAGACAGTCCCTCTTCCTTCCAAATATACATACATTTATATGCAAACCCATGCGCATTTAACTAGACCACTTAATTAAGTGTTATAGTGAAATACTACGTTTGCTGTTTACATTGCAACTGATATACGTAACGTAACTTACATACTGTATATACAGTACATTGTTTATTAGTTTGATACTATATTTTCAGTTGTATTATTTCAATGTTTTTGTTACCTATGTCCTTAGAACAGGTAAAAATATATAATAATAATTATTATTACACAGACTTGCCATTTTATTAGCCACTTTAAAATATACTAGGTAATTGCTGTAAAAACCCATAACATTCCAGATGTGAATGTCAAAACTGACATTCCCTCCGGACGTTTGTTACAAAAATCACATTTGCCAGATATGATTTTCAAAACTCACAAAATCCAAACAAAAACATAAAAAAATTATATTTGCATAATCATATTCTAAACTTGTTATTTATAAGTACCATTTAAATTTGTATTTTTTTCTCTATTTTATGGCTTATTGTTATAACCATTGCATTAATTATTAGTAGAAGTTTTTCATTTCCCAAAATTCACTTATGTTGGAGAAGGTAAGTTTCGATTCTATACAACTCAAATATTGAAAGGGTGCGAACAGCGGTTCAGCAAAGTCCGCGTCGTTCTAGAAGACAAGCGATTACTCTAAGAAACAACAATACGGCGCATTTTGCATAAGGATTTACATTTTCATCCTTACAAATTAGCTATTATCATTGAGGGATTAATGACAGCTTTAAATCTGAACTATGATCCAAAAGATTGGAGACTTCATTGAGCCTCATTGAGCCATTTACTGCAAAATATAAAATAAAGATCTGTGCATTTAGATCTTCAAAAATAAAATTTAACTAAATCATATCACAATTTATGCACAGTCATAGGCTCATAGCGCGTCATAGTAAAATTTAATTATGAACTATGACTGTCCATAATTTCGTTTTAAGTTCTTTATGCACCCGATAAGAATGCACATTTACACAAACAAGACTATCTACTTAGTTATTACGTTATTGCAGGGCTTGTTGATTAGCGTAAAAGGGATTAGGCACTGCTACGCCCGTATTAGGAGGGAAGTTTTAAGTTTGCATCGTCTGTTGAGCCATCTATAAAAATGTAGTAAGAAAGGACTGAATATTTAATCTCGTGTATTTACCCTTTTCTACAATATGTTTGATCACAAACTGATTCGGAGGCGGCGAAACAAATGGTTGGTTTTGAAAAGCTTGCTGCGGTTGCGAGGAAGCTAGAAAGTTTGTCGGACAAACTGGAACTTGAAATGTTCGTTGCTGAACTTGAAAGTCAGGAATTGCCCCTGTCGGAGCGTAATTTGCTTGAAACGTGGTTTGTTGCATCGGAGCATTGCCGTATAATGCCAATATTGCTATCTTTTTAGTTAATTTAGTCTTTTCTTTTTCGGTCGGAGCCGGTTGATTAAAGAAACTTTCTTCTTCGTTTTGAACTTTCGCGTTTTCGACACTGGATTTAGAAGTTGCGTGTGTATAAATCTTTACTATATTTTGTCAATAAAATTTAATAGCGGTAATTTCGTATATTGCGGTAAAATCGATTGTGCAATTCAAAAAATCAACGAAAAAGTTTGACTACAAAAATATAGATCCCTCTCTCCTGAGACGGGTCCTAACTAATGAAATGATAACAACTAATTCTAAGAGTGCTTCAAACGCAAGTGTACAACATACCACCGACATGAACTGCGCACCATCTTTATCTACAAATCGGTATTATCTTCCCCCTAATGCTTGCCCAATTAAATGATATTAATCAAAACCAAAATACCTCCAAAAAAATAAAAATCCCCCCAATTATATTGCAAAAGTAAATAATTATCAGAAAATAATAAAATTAATTTATTTATTTATGTAGGTAGGAATATAAGACTTTTATTTGCCGACCCCTGCTCTACATAATATGAGCTGTACAATGTACAGTTGGCACAACGACGCATCGTCCGCGGCGCCTAGAATTGTTTTATTACTTCAATTACCACCGAATATCTATAAAATAAATTATAGCAATTTTATGGTGTTCTAGTTTTTTTTGTGTAAAGTAATTATCACGAATCTATAAGGTCTTGGTGATAATATTTTACATTCAGAGCTGAAATCACATAAAAAGTAAAATTTTTATAGATGTAATATAAACTTTTGTCTAGTATTAAACAAGCAATAGTAATAATAACCAATGCACACGAACACTTCTTCGGTTTTGTTGCCAACTACATAATAATGAATACGTACAAATTGCCTTATTGTGTTACAATAATACGAACTGTATTGTGTGCATATATATAGATAGATAGATAACGGGGTGGGAAATTGGATCCCTCTTGAGGTTATCTCAATTTTGACAGGATCAAGTAGATTTGGAAACCCTGATTTAAATATTAATTTGAATGTGTCCAGACTTACAATTAGTGAGGTTAACGAACAAGATTATGCATTGCAAACAATCTGGAGTGAACATAATTATATAATGAACACTAGCGTTATTAGTAACTGTTCGCTCCAAATTGTTGTTTATATAGCTGGGTTTGTGGCATTTCAGCTTTCAAAAAACATTAAATGTGAAGTGTTTAGGCGCTTTAAGTGGTAATCGGGAAAATTTTCTTAATTCATTGATATAAAAAAAATCGTGGAGGCCTTACATACCCTTCTAAGGACATTATACAAATATGTAAGATTTCTGAACATTTTTTGCGTATTAATACAGCAAACTTACCAAAAAAAAATTTGTAAAAATATTAATAAATAAAATTATGTTCACTTACATTCAAAATAATTATTTTAATGGGTTGAAAAGATCATGTTTTAAATTGTAATACCAATCATATTTATTTTTTAACAGATTCTGTTATTTTGAAATAGGTACCTAAATATTCGCATACATTTCATAACAAAAAGGCAGTCTGAAATTACAGATCCTGTTAGAAACCAGCTAACAAAACTAATATTGTTTAAAGGCCAGTAAGTTTACACAAGATTTGTATTATGTAAATGTCTATTTTTGTATATTTATTAGGTGTATAGTTATTATTTATATTTTTTTTTGCCTTCCCATATGTATAGTATTAGATAAACGTGCCTTATCGGCCTATATTATGCTTAATGTTATATTTTGTTAATCTCAACCTGTATAAACAATTAAATTGTTTAAACCGCCGCTCGTCAGCTATTATTCATTTTCTTATGAGCAATCGAAGTGATAGCTGCTGAGATTACACGGCCGCTGTATTGATTCTGTATTAATTAATTAATTGGTGTTAATTAAAATTATTCCACAAAAGTGTCATTTTATTCTTCTATTTAACATCAGAAGTGGGATTGTACACAAGTTCACGTGTAAATCCTGATTTTAAAAATAAATAAAGTGCAAAATGGAGGAGTTGGTGTCTGAGCTGGTGAAGGCTCTTAATGCGAACAAATCAACCTTGATCAAGTCGACCTGCCAATCTTTCATCCAGAGACGAGCGATGCAGTGAAATGGTTGGAGCAAGTGGAGAAGATCAAAAACGAGCTGAGTTGGTCCAACGTGGAGATACTGGTACGAATTGGTCGCTATTTAATCCAATATGCACGGAAATGGTTCGACGACTGGTCACCAGAGGTAAGAGATTGGAGTACATTTAAACGAGATTTTACTGACGCTTTCCCACCGCGCCGCAATTTGGGTCGCCTATTTAGTGAGGCTGCTAACTTTAATAGTAATCAATGTAACACTTACGATGCGTATGTTCATAAAAAGTCATCTTTGTTGAAAAACTTGCGAGTTACTTGGCAAGAACAAGACGTAGTAGAGTTAATTGTTCATGGTATTAACGAATCACATGTTCGCGATGCCGCGATGTCGGAGATTGTAAAACCGTATCAGATTACTGATTATGGACAATGCTTCGAGAGCGAAGATTCCGTCAGGATGGTCGTGTTAGATAAACGTGCCTTATCGGCCTATATTATGCTTAATGTTATATTTTATTAATCTCAACCTGTATAAACAATTAAAATGTTTAAGCCGCCGCTCGTCAGCTATTATTCATTCTCTTATGAGCAATTGAAGTGATAGCTGCTGAGATTAGGCTTTCCTTGTATTAATTAATTGGTGTTAATTAAAATTATTCCACAAAAGTGTCAATTTTATTCTTCTTATCTAACAATAGTTAGTTTTCAGAGTAAAAAAACGTTGTATTATTATATATAAGTGTATATATTATTTTTCAAACATACTTGAGAAAAATTGAAGTAATTGGGTCTATTGATTTTCTCTACATTTTACAAACCAAAAATAAATTATTCCTATAATCAATTTTGATTATCAAATATTATTATTTCGTTTTGGTAAGTCTACAATTGCCTCTCATGATACGACACTGGGCCAACCGCTCTGGTGACAAATGGCTTCATATCCCGAGCTCGTGTTACGTGTCTTCTCTCTCTTTCCTTGTCTAAATTTCTGAACGATATTATATTTGTGCATTGTCAACTGTGTAGTATTTCGTGAGTGTATTCAGAGACAATTTTACAGTGTGTGGGTCTATTTTATTTATTTGTGTAGTGTTTTGACTTAATTATCAATATGCCGGCAGCAAAATGTCATCTTTGTGGTTATGGCTGAGTCCATCACCAAAGAAGAGAACAAGTATTGTGCGCTGTTATTTGATAAAATGGACATTAAGGAAAATTTACAACACAGTGGCCATTTGGAACTGTATCGTCGGTTTTAAAGAGCTCGGAGCCGATTTCAACTCCAAAAAAATGCGGCAATAAAGCCTTGGTATTTATGTTGCAGGGCTTAGTGCGCAATTGGAAACAGCCAGTTGCATACTATATCAGTGCGAGAAAACATAAAAAAACTAATGCACAAATTAGGACGTCAGTCAGAAAAAACAAATCTAAATTTAAAAGACCCGAGATATTTGGTACCGTTTCAAAAGGGATGGAAACGGGAAGTGGTTTTTAAACCACCATATCAAAGAAGGTAAAAAAATTCCCGAAATATATTTTATATAACTCCTTCGGGAGAACGATTGAATTCGAAAGTTGCCATTAAGACTTTCATAGAGGGGACTAGTCTCACCCCCGAAATGTTCACGTTAATACGCAGGCGCTCTGCTTTTCACAGGAAGCTGTTTTTAGCTTGGAGATGGCTTGGAGTCAGTCACATTGTCACAAGTGTTCTGTGGAATCTGTAAGAATCCTTCGTAATCCTTCGTTATTACAAGAATGCCTTTAAATAAGTAATAATAACCTTAATTATTCGTAGATGTGAAATAAAATATCTAATTGAAAACATACCCAACTAAATTAATGCAAAAACTAAGACGGCAACCAGTGACGGAGCTGGAAAAAATTGTTTTTAATGCGGATATTGAGAAAATTGATGAGAAGATGATCAAAGTTTTTAAAAATCTTCATGGGAAATTGAAATTCAAGGAAGCTTTTTGGGACAGTTGCCTAGTATTCGCAACCTTATAAAAAATATGTTACTGTCAGTGCGAGAAAACATAAAAAAACTAATGCACAAATTAGGACGTCAGTCAGAAAAAACAAATCTAAATTTAAAAGACCCGAGATATTTGGTACCGTTTCAAAAGGGATGGAAACGGGAAGTGGTTTTTAAACCACCATATCAAAGAAGGTAAAAAAATTCCCGAAATATATTTTATATAACTCCTTCGGGAGAACGATTGAATTCGAAAGTTGCCATTAAGACTTTCACAGAGGGGACTAGTCTCACCCCCGATATGTTCACGTTGGCCAAGGAACCTCTGGGTGTCGATGATCCTACAAAGGAGATTATAAGGGAGAAAAGCCCAAAGCCGGCCAGAAAGCCAATTGGCAGGCAGACAAAGTAAGTTCTAGTTTGGGACTCGATACATTGTGACAATACAAAAAGTAGTTAACTACTTTTTTTGGAAAAGTAGTTGAACTCTAACTTTGTAAAGGATCTAAAACTACGTATTAAATGAAACTAAACACTTTTATATTTTGTGTCTTTTTATTATAAGCGATGTGTGTTGTATGGCGGCTAACAAATAACTGAGGTTATGCATGACCGCTGATTCACAAAATACCAATACATTTTTTGGTTGTTGTCAAATGGCAAATTATAGAGCGTTCACACTTATTACACGCTTTACTTTTTTTTTAAATTAAATAATATTTAATTAAATCTATGGACCATCTTACATACTATTTTTAATCCCATCCGTATCTTTTGGGAGGGTAACTTATACGACCACTTCGTGTGGTAGTTCCCGGTTGTATCACAGCCGGAAGGGCTGGTGGTACAATGTCATCGACCTTAATGTCAGATCTTGAAACATCACTTTCAGCAGTATCGTATGCGTCGGATAATATCAGTGATTCCATTGTTTCCGTTTCATTCACTTTACAATCAATTTGAGTAGGTATCGTTCATGTTTAGTTCCGTAGGTGGTACTATTGCAATTTCTTCAAGATTATTTTGAACTGAATGTCTACCATTAACAATATTCTCTTCAAATAACAAGTCACTGGCATTAAATCCGTTATTTTTTGATTTTGCAATGTAACGACGATTACGTCTGAGACAATTATTAAAGTTATCTTTAACAATATATGATTTTCCATTAACATTGTAACATTTTACAACCTTAAGCCCTTTTGTTATTAGTAATTTTTGTATAGTAAATAATATTTGAATATTATATCGTAATTTAGACTGTAAAGAAACGTTATAATGAGTGGGAGCGAGAAAGGCGGGCAGGCCACAAGTTAATAAAGAACAACACTCTGTCTGTTTCGCATAGAGATGTGTGGAGGTTGCGACGAGATTTGTTGGCGGTGTGCGAGAGAGTGAAATTATCGCGCAGAGCAGTGCGCTAGACGAGGAACGTCGCGTGCCTATTCTCGGTTGTGTTTGAACTGGTCTTGGATGCCATTAGCTGAGGGATATTCAACGCGTAAACATCGGTCTTTTGTTTGACAGATTTTGGTGTATTTAATATTGCATTCTATTACTGGTTTTTTTTTTGGCGAATCTTCGTAGGCGTTTTGTGGCTAGGTTTTAGTGGTTGTAAATTTCTAGTTTCGTTGGCGAGTTCCATCTTTGATTGTTGTCACCATTATTCCAAATAGAATCAACCGTGAACTAACAGGCCTGTTGGCACTCTGGATATTAGTTATAAATTCAATTAAAAAAAAAAAAAAAACACTGGATTTGTTGTCTTCTTTATTCCAACTTACTATCGGCAGTGCCAGAGGCACCCCCATTCTCTGGCGATATACTTTTTGTATTCATATTTCGCGCGCACAAATGACTCTAAACTAGAATCGTTCTGAGGACGCCGGAAATGGTCGGGCAAATTTGCTTCGTAAACAGCCCGAACACGACTGTTGCCCATCTGTTGTAGAGATACAACTTGTTCTGGTGTCCATGTATCCAGATTCACTGATTTCACTTTCGAAATATGAACGCCGAGATTTCTATGTATTCCTGCACACCTTATACATAAAAACACACCTATGTTCCTAAAAATAAAGGGCGATGATTTACAACTCAGGAACAATTACTGTGTTTGAGTCTTCATAAGTAAACAGGGGCTAAAGCTTACAGAGAGCATTATTTGCTATTTTTGCACTACCATCACGAAGTACAATCCTGAAACTTCTAAATCGAATACCTTTATCGACAGGTGAGTGTTATTTCCATTTCTTATATTTATAATTTATATTAGTTTATATATTCAATGCAGCAACTTTTTTAGTATTCAAATACAGCTGAACTTGTTATATTTTTAGGCATTAATCCAGTTATTAAAAATTATTTGGACTATAGTTAAAAACTGGACTCTGTCGATCGCAACTGTGTGCTAATGTTCGATGAAATATTTTTGATGCCTGGATTAAAATACAATCCATCGAAGAAAAAGATATTTGGTTTTGAAGATTTTGGATACAATACGTCGAAAAAGTTTGCTGATCACGCATTAGTATTTATGATTCGGGGTCTAAGAAAGAATTGGAAATAACCATTGGCATATTGTTTCTGAGAAACGAGCATGAAATCGCCACATTTGGTGCGAATAATTAAAGAAATAGTAAATAGCCTTACCGAAATTGGCCTCAAAATCAGAGCTCTGGTATGTGATCAGGGTAGAACAAATGTATCTGCAATTAGCGCTCTTAAAAATGAGACCAAAGAATTATATTTAAGAAAAAATGAAGAATATAATGAAAAATCCTTGGTAGTCCGCGGGGTAAAACTGTATCATTTTTTTGATCCACCACATCTTCTGAAAGGAATACGCAATAATTTGTTAAAAGCACACCTGAAAAATGAAATAAATGGAGAAGAAACTGCCAAATGGGATCATATTTTTCAGACATAAATATGACCGGGAAACAAATGAAAAAGATTTTTATGGGATTCCTAAAATAACCGACTTTCAGGTCATTCCCAATAAAATTAAAAAAATGAAAGTGAAATATGCATTTCAAGTCTTCAGTCAACGGGTTGCCTCGTACATGCGATTGTTGACAGGTAAGGAATAATAATTTCATTTAATGTTTTCTTTTCTTCCTTATAAATAACGCATGTATCTTGGTATATTTATATTTTCTTTGTAACTTTAGGAACAGGTAACATTGATCGGGATGCTAAAGATACGAGTGACGCTCTGATATTTTTTGATAAATTATTCGATTCGGTAAATGCAAACAAGAAGATGACCACGGGTAAGCCACTTCGTTGGGCCGTTACAAGCTCAAGTCAACATGTTGTCTTTTGAAAGAAGTCCATAAGATATTTGAGAAAAATGAAATTTGGCGACAAGATACCTCCGTCATTAAAAAATTGGGAGGTGACACTTTATTCATTTTTAAATTTATGGTTGGATTTGAACAGTGAGGGGTTTGAATATTTATTGCCGCGAAAAATAAACAACGATCCTCTGGAAATTTTTTTCGCAGCAATACGAAGTCAGGGCAGATTCAATACCAAGCCTACGCCCACTGACTTCAGCAATTCGTTCAAAACACTTATTTTGAACAATTTGGCATCACCACATTCCATCAATGCAAACTGTGAGCAAGATGAAGAAGTTAGTGTTATCGACTCGGTCAAAGAATTTTTAGTTGATTTGCCAATAGCCACACCATCTGAGATGGATATTGAAAATATAGTGAAACACCCTACATGATGAGTTTGAAACAGGATTTGACACAGGTTTGATGAACTGTATATCAAAAAATAATTTAAATTATGTGGCAGACTATTTAAAAAAAATATTAAACGTTTGTTCGGAGAATGCCCTACATGTATTTCAGAGTTGCGTGCTGATTCTGTTCAACCTGAATACAGCTTAATACAATTCAGAGTTCAGAGAAGTGTCGTCACTTCAGTATCCCTCTCAGAAATATATAGGCAACCATCATGGCTAACCTATTCCTTGCCCTTTTCGACTACCCCTCTTGCCCATCTAAGAATATGGGAGGCTCAAAAGTTTATACGGGGTTACCATTCTATAGACTGTGTGTTTTATGGTGTTCACTTGGGTAATAAAATACGAAGTGCACATATTAATTTTTATAAAAAGAAAATGAACGTTCGCCTTGCTGCACAAGTGTTTAGCCAATCAACGGCAGATGCATTATCTTTTTTGTAAAAATGTCTTGGAACTTCCAGATTTTACAGACTGTGAGAGCACTGTACAGTTTTAGCTCATGTTCAACGATTTGTTCGACATTTTTAATTCAAAGAACATTTCACAACATGGATTTAAAAAGCCTCTATCTATCAATAATTGCGAAATGATCATGGCAAAATTTACTGAATGTAGTGAATATAGTTCAAATTTGAAAACCATTAATGGTGATCTATTGATTCATTCGCGAAGAAAAACTGGTTTTCTTGGTTTTCTGGTTTGCATAGAAAGTGCAATCATTTTGTTCAAAGAACTTTGCGTTTCAAGTGATTTGTTGAGGTCTTTTTATAAATTAAGCCAGGATCATATTGGCTGTATTCGTCAGCACAGAGGGGGCAATAATAACCCTACAGTTAGGCAATTCAAAGTCGCGATGAAAAAAATTCGTGTGCACGCGGATCTTTGCGACCCGAATAATGAACAAATTTCGATTTTGCATGTGTCTTCTGTTGGCAAAATTACGAAATCAAAGGATGTAATTACCCAAACTTCACGACTTTCTCGCTTTAATGAAAATATTGACCTACCTGCTGACAGTGAGAATATATTTTCGATTGTTTCAGACCAGAATTATGTACTAGATGTGCGTGAAATTGCGCGATTTGCACAACACGTCGTAGAGTATATTGCGGGCTATGTCGTTTTTCAATTGAAAAAAAAAATAGTCCGCGAAAACTGCGTCAATGCACTGACGGCTGATATCGATGATAAAATGAATCTCATCATTATCAAAAGTCGAGGTCCATTAACGCAACCATCGTACGATGTTATTGTAATATGCAGAGAATGTGAACGAGAAATTCTTTGTGCCATCCATGAAAATGATAAAATATTAATGCAATTTCACAACGAAACATTTATATGTAATAGGGTTATGATAAGTTTGGTTCGACAAGATTTATTTTCAAGTTTGCGTGATCATGAAAATGACCAGTCATTTTTTGAAAATCATGTTTTCCATTTAATTAGGGCTATTGCACAAAAGTATGTTAAAGTGCAATTGCATTACATAGCTCTAAACAGTTACTGATCGTTCTTCGAGCAAACGCCAGTATATTAGGCCTTTCAAAACTAGATACCGCATTGCCATGAATGAATGGATGCTGTCAAACCCTGGTAAAACGGTGACTATTTATCAAGTTGGGCAATTTGTTAAAAGAAGCATATATGTCAGCTTTTAGTCCTCGGAATATAACACAAGGATTTTTGAAAACAGGGATTTACCCCTTAAATTCTAATATATTTAATGAGGAAGAATTTTTATCTTCATATGTGACTAATAGACCTGATCCATCAGTCAAACGATGGTAATGAGTTGAACTTGGGCAAGGAAAATACTTAAGATCAACACCTCTGCCTTCTACAAAACCACTTGAAGCTCGCGAAGAAAATGAGGTTGTAACAGACCAGAATATCAGACCATCTTCCAATTTAAGCTCTACCCCTACGGTTGCAATTCCGAGTACTTCAATAACAGAAAAATGTCATCTGCCATCGTAACTGACACTCCCGAAAAGAAAAAATTAGAAGAAAAAGAGAGTAATGCAAAAAAAAATTATGATTAAGAAAGTGACTACAAAACAGTTCATAAAAATCCTCAACCCTTTAACGACTAAAGGCAAGTATGCTTGCCCACAGGTTTTTATTTTGTGAATAAATTTATAGGCGATGAATAATCCACACAGCTCTGCCCGTGATCGCTTGTTTTTCGTTAGTCCGAATGAAATAGAACAGCTTCTTTTATGTGATGAAAGCGACGATGAAGAAAGTGTGCTGCAGTTGGCCGATGAAGACAATGCGTTTTTGGAAAATGATGCGACCGAGTCACTAGCAACTGAGAACTTCGTCGAGGTGATAATCGAAAGTGCGAAGAGGAAGCGTGTGACTTCTTCAACTTCATTTGCTGCACCCGTGATTGAACCAACTCCCCGTGTTCCTGTACCAGTGGCCGAAGAACCACCAAGATGTTCACCGGCGTTAAAATTTGTCTATACGAGTAAAGTATTAACAAATGCAGAATTATTATGGGTATACGGAAAATCTTTTCATAACAGTCGTGTTTGGAATGGATTTATGTCAGATCTTACCGAACATTTGCCGTATGAGACATCCCGAATAATTCATTTACCTTTTTTAAATAACTCTCCAAGTGATCCCAATACTATTTATAGTAGGTACCTTATCTTATGCCTTAGGAATCGCTCAAAAAATAAATCTTCATGTAATTTTTGTTACATTCGATCAACCTCTCTACCAAAAGGCTATGGAAATTATGGAATCATCTGTATTTGAAAATCCCTGTGAAATACACATACGTTTGGGAGGATTCCATTTAATTATATCCTTTCTGGGTGCAATAAGGTATATTTTTTCTGGGTCCGGCCTCAAAGACATTCTTAGTGTAGTATATGCATCGTCTTCAGTCGACAAAATATTAGATGGACATGCATATTGCTCGGGCAATAAGAGGTCATTCCTTAATATTTACCGCATTATGTAAAAAATTATTTGATGAAATATGTTTTACTGAGAATGAAACAAGTCAGCTTAATGATTTTTATTGACAATTGTAAAAATAAAAGATTATAGAGCGAGAGCTGGCTGCAAAAAAGCTGACCCATCGAGTAACAGCATGAAATGATTTTTAAAAGTTAGTTCTTACATAGACTATCCATAAAATCTTTTTCTGCCTGGGCGGAACTTGTGCAGAAATTTGCCATGTCCTGAATATTTTTTGGATAGAAACTGTAGGTACCTATCGAGTAACAGCTTCAAATTACTCTTAAAATGTAGCTTTTATAAAGTTAAGACAGAAAATAATTTTCTGCCTTGTTAAATCTTGTGCTAATGTCTTAGCAGAAAACTTTTTTTAATTTTTTTTTGGCACGTTGCTGTACCTATCGAGTAACAGCTTCAAACTATAACCAAATTAAAGTTTGAACATTACTCTATAAGAAAAAACATTTCTGCCGTGTTAAATCCTGTCAAGTTATAGATAATTCTATAAGAAAAAGTATTGAAGAAGATTTTGCATCCAATCATGAAGAGGCTGATACTCGAATCATAATGTATCATTTGAGTAAATTGGAAAATAATAGTAAAGTCGTGGTTAAAGCGTCTGACACTGACATTTTTTAATAACACTTGGGAATATTCACAAATTAGCAACATTAGAAACATATTTAAGTTCAATAGGATCGAAGTCTAATATTATAAATTTTATCAATTACACTCAACTAGCAACAACACTTGGTGATCTTGTATGTCGTGTTTTGCCCGGATTTCATGCATATACGGGATGCGATTATACTTCTAGCTTTTATAAAAAAGGTAAAGTTGAGCCTTTTAAAGAATTAAAAAAAATGTACAAGTCCAACAGGTATTCGCTAATTTGAATAATATTGAAGAAATTGATAATTGAGAAGTATGGAAATATTACAAGAATACACTTGTAGGCTTTACGGAATTAATTGTAAGAATGTCAATGATGCTAGATTATTAATCTTCCAAAACAAATTTACGCCAACGTCTGTCGCAGAATATTTCATGAAAAAAGATTTGATTCTAAAATTCTCTAAAATTAAATAGTTCCCAAGTGTACAAATTGTCTAAGAAATGGTATGGAATGTTTTAAGGAAAGTTATTATCGTCATATTTTTAATACTCATTTCAATTTATCGTTCCATAAACCAAGCAAGGACCAATGTCCAGCATGTGTACTGCGTATCAATCTGCTAATGCTGAAACAAAGATTGAGCTAGAAGAAACTTATAATTTTCACATCAATTTAAAGAACAGGGCTAGGGATGAAAAAAAATCAGACAAAACTTACAATTTAGTCTGGACTTCCGGCTGAAACCACCCGCTAATCATGAACTCTCAAGAACGTGAAAAGCCAAATTTACCATCTGCATCTGCAGATCAATCGAAAGAAGCAAAACCGAAGTCAAAAGCAAAGAAAGCTAGAGACCATGTTCGTCAGGAGCATAACCGCAAGGTTACTGGTGAAAAGGTCATGGCCGAATTGCAGAAAGAATAGGACAAGCGTCTATACTTTGGATTCGCTAGTGAAGTTAAGGCTGCAACAGCCATGTGAAAACTCTAAAGGGGATGGGCTCATCTGTAGAAAATCCTTACATCACCGTCGATGCTCAACGTATTTTTACGTGGATCAATTTTGTGCGCAGGCGTTAACATTGCACGGTTTCGTAACCCCGCCTACGGTGAAACGCGTTTGAACGGTTTTGTGAACGCATCCGAGAGATCAACTTGAAACTTGACATCTTGAAGCTAACCTTATTTTTTCATTTGATTTTGTTATTGTTTTTCGGTTTTGTTGCTCTTTAAAAAGTTCCAAATCATCAGACGATTCACCATTTGATGAAAAATCACTGTCTCCATCGTCATTCATAATTTATTTAATTTTTAATAATTTTATAATATTTATTTTGTTTTTGAAATGTCGAAACTTGTCAACAGTCAACACAAACAACAAGCAAGAATAGAATGAATGACAGAATTGACAGACGAAAATTTAACAAACGGTCTAATGCGCAAGTCAGTCCAAAGCGTAGGAGGATTCAACCAAGTATCGAAATGACCGTACGAGAACCAATTCGCGAACGGTCCCTAACTCTGTTGGAACGCCAACAAGGATCGTCCAGTAAACCGCCATGAGCTCGTTGGAACGCTTTTCTCTTTATGCGCATGAACCGGACGGTACAAAGAACGGTTTTCGGGGATGTTGGAACAAACCTAGTGTTCGATCCGCCACATCTCTTGCACTGTATCATTGTTCCGAAAACATAATGTACAGTTACCCGTTAATATCGCTGATACACAAGAAGTAACGGAGGCGCATTTTGCTCATATTGTGCAAGCACATGCCATAGACCAGACATCACCCTTAGTGTTTCGAGCTATGCACAAAATAAAGGCAGTCCATTTAGCTCCAGTCATGCAGTTTGTTATAAAAGTAGCATTCTTGTATACGCTCTTATAAGTCAAGTTCATTCTAATCCAAACACATTTTAGCGTCAATATACAGATTAACATTTGCATTAAAGGCATCATTTAAGTTATATGTTTATATAACTTAAATGAGTAATTAAATTTAATAATAACTATTGAGGAAAACTCGTTTTCAAGAGCACCCTAACTTTCAGAACGCCAGAATACGATCCTCATAGTTTGCATCCGAAACAAATATATTATAATTATACATATATACAAATTTTGCTTTTTATTATACATTAAGATTATTTTTATTTTATTTCAACAAAATTCCAGTTGTGTTTTAAGAACAGTGCACATTTTACTTAATTCAATCATTTTGCAGGTGAATTGGAACAGCGTTCTCTGGCAACAGCTAGTTTTGTGAAGCAAGTGGATTTGAATCAAAAATTAAAAGAATATGAGGAACGAGGACCAACTGCAAAACTTTGGATTCAGTATTTTCATATGGTTTCCATTGATAAAGAGTTCTTAAGAGCTGAGCGTATGGGGGATTGGAAAGCTCATTTAAACTGCGTCAAAGAAATGCTTCCTTATTTTCACGCATCTGGACATTTTCCTTATGCTAAGTCTGCACACCTTTACTTGCAGGATATGCAACAATTACAAAATTCGATAGATCCTGAAGTTTACGAAAGATATTCAGAAGGATTTTTCACAGTTAGACGTTCAGACAAATTAAGTTGTGGAACTTCAACGGACATGGTAATCGAGCAGTCTATGATGAAAGCTATGAAGACAGATGGAGGTATTGCTCGAGGGAGAAGTTTTTAAAGAGCTCCTAAAAAACTACCTGCTTAGATAACTATATATATATGCATGTTTCGTTAAAAATACCAAAAGTAAAAAACAAGTACAATTAGCTTGTCTTCCTCCAACCTCAGTTGCTGCTCATCAACATCTTTTTCGGGTATATTACCAAGTTCAAGTGTGGCTTGGTTATCAGCTAGACCCTACAGACTGGGGTTGGAAGTTGGTCAACAATTCATTAGAACCAGTCCAAACTTTACTTCCACCTGTGCCGGAAAAACTGCTAAACACAATTTTTTGCAACTGCAAAAAGGGGTGCAGTGCTAAATGTGGTTGCAAAAAAGTCGGACTGTTTTGTTCTCTGGAATGTACTACACTAGGGTGTCCCAAAAATTTTTTTTTCTCTAAAAAGCATTTACTTCGATGGACGTAAAAACAAGACTCTGATAAATGAGAAAATAGGAGATCGTTACCATCGCAAAGAAATTTTAGAAGAGCACATCTCAATTTTAGCAAAACCTGGATCAGTTTATTTGGGACACACAACGCCAAGTCGTGGCACTGCAAAGGGAATTCTTACTTCGATCACAACTTTATTAGAGGGTCAAGGTTGGAATTTAGATGACGTGATTTGCGTTGGGTGTGACGGAACTGCAACTAACACCGGTTGGAAGGGTGGCGTAATTCAATATTTAGAGGAGTATTTGAAGAGACCGTTACAATGGTGTGTTTGTATGCTTCATGCGAATGAGTTACCCTTACGGCATTTATTTTTGACCTTAGATGGTTGCACTTCGGGTCCTAGAGAATATTCCGGACCTATTGGAAAACAATTGGCTGGTTGCGAAAATAAAACCACGGTGTCTTTTAGTGCGGTGGCTTGTAATTTGCCCGACTTGCCAAAAAATGTAGTTGATGAATTAAGTACGGATCAAAAATATCTTTATGAAATGTGTCAAGCTGTTTCAACTGGTTCCTGTACTCCTGAGCTGGCAAACCGTCAACCTGGAAAAATGACGCACTCGAGATGGCTTACTTCTGCTAATCGTATACTCAGACTCTCCATCAAAAAATTTGTCATTGCTTGTCAACTACGTGGTTAAAGTATACGCTCCGATTTGGTTCCTAATCAAGCGCGAGATGTCTTTTAAGGACGGAGCTAAGCATATTTTTCAACTAATTGTGTACTCTCGATTTTAACCTAAAAATCTGAGATCTGTTGTGGATTCGGTTATCGAAAGAAATGCTTTTTTTGCGCATCCAGAAAACCTACTTGTCAGTATGTTGTTTGATGATAGAGACCACATTCGGAAGCTGGCATGGCGAAGAATAATAAAAGCTAGACAAACTGAAAGTAACATTAAACGAAGAATATTTAAGCCTCCAAAAATTAACTTCTCTGCTAGAGATTACACCGAAATTATTGTGTGGCACGAGTGTCAGGTTACAGCACCGCCAGTTCTTCGACATATTTCTAATGAGGACCTTCAAGTCCTGGCAAAAGATAAGAGCTTGGAAATTGTTGACTTTCCTTGTCACACACAGTCTGTGGAAAGATGTGTTAAACTGGTGACAGAGGCTTCACAAAGTGTAACTGACGCTACTTCTAGAACTCAAACATTTTTCTTTCAACATTTCTGGACAAACTGGATGATTTGAAAGCTCTAGGTCCAACAGCACAATTGTGGGTGCAATATTTCGAAATGGTTACAATAGCACTTGATTTTGTTCGCGCTGAAAGACTTGGGCTTTTCCAAGAACACCTTGACGCAGTGCGCAGAATGCTGCCATATTTTCACGCCAGTGGTCACTTCTTATATGCAAAATCAGCCCACCTGTATTGTATCTGCAAGATATGCTCAAGCTGGAAGAAACTATGGATGAGAATTTCAGAAATGGATTCTTCACGGTGAAACGAAAAGAAAAATATAATTCAGGTACATCGAGAGATATGGTCATCGAACAAAGTCTCATGAAATCCATGAAAACCGAAGGAGGAGTATCTCGTGGTCGAAGTACGAAAGAAAGTGTTTTGTGTAAATGGGTATATGCTATGTACGCCACAAATACTATTTGTGAGGAAATGGAGAAGTTCTGTTATATCTCCTTGGAGTCGACCGAGCAACACGTAGATTCCAGAGTGAAAAAAGACATGACGTAAATATACTATTTGATTGGTTTAAACTCCATGATCCTTTTCCAAATACTACGCAGTTAATATCGATAGCTTCTGGAATTGTTGGAAATGAGCAAATTAACTGCCACAGAGCTTACGAAATTGGATTAGAGTGTATCTGTATCTGTAAAAATAAATGATTGTAAAGTTGCAGTGGATCCATTATTACTCTTCCAAAGAATTACTGTCAGCAAACAATTTTAAAGTAATCTTGAAGAATATCTTCAATATGAATTGAGTACGTATTCAACAGCTCTATTTGATAATGATGGCATGAGAAAAACTACAAAATCGTCATTGTATGACAACATGAGCCCAATAGAATTTGTTCTCAATGAAAATAATGTGACGTTCATTATTGATGGCGGATTTCTTCTTCATCATGTTGTATTGAGCAGAGAAGATACTTTTTCTATTACTTTTGATAAATACATGAATTATTTACAAAGGCATTACAGTTCCAAAATAATTGTTGTATTTGACGGATATTCAGACTAAGTAAGAGCAGAGAAGAACTGCTGCACTTTCAAAAACGTATGATGAAGTCTGTTTCGATGAAACAATGGTTGTACCAGTTACTTTAGCACATTTACCTCCGGAGTGGACAGATGAAGGATGGTTTAAGATTATGGCTTCCTCGCCAGAAAACGACAAAATTATCAAATTTAATGATTATTTTGTTGAAGCCTGGTTAGACGCCGACAGACACTGGATATGTTATAACAACAGACATCGTACCACAAATGCAGTTGAAGGTTGGCACAATAAATTAAACAGAACTGTCGGCAAAAGTCATCCTAATACATATGAATTAATAAAAATTCTTGAAGATGACTCAAATCATTATAGGATCCTCGTGGAAAAAGAAGATATACTTATGTCAACTCCTAAAAGGGCAAAGAAACATTGTGATTTGGATGCGAGAATTGAGAATATTCTTAAACCATTTCTTGAAAATCGTGTAAGTTTGGAGGATGCTTTGACAAAACTAACGTTTGTCGTTAAATACGAATAATATAGTAAAATAATATATTTGACGAAGTCAGGACGGCAAATTAAACTCTGAAAATAATTACCTGTAAAATTGAATTTATGGTTTTTTTAATTTATTTCTTGTAATAATATTACTAATTATTACAATAAATATTATAAATAATATAAACATTAAAATGAATTTAGGTTTACGGACTTTTATGACCCTAGTAGTCCCAGTTGACGAATGCGGAATAAAATATTACCTGCGAAAAGGTCAAAAAGGTACAGGTGACAAAACAAGAAATTTTGGGTCAGGTGACGAATCACAAATTGACGAAACAAGAACAAACCCTGCAAATGCATTAAGCAAATTCAACGAAAATGTTTATAAGGAAAACATCACCTTTCTTTACAATTTTATGGAAATTATAGATAGTATGGAAGTTGGCTTAAAAGCAATTTGGAAACCTGCACAAACAGGAACTTTGATAACCACAAAATCTACCATTCAAATTCAAAAACTGTTACTAGAAAAAAAAATACAATTTTGTATTAACAAGCAGATTCTCACAAGATTGTTTAGAAAATCTCTTTAGCGTCTTAAGAAGTAAACAGTTAATTCCTAATGCACTGCGAATTAAAAACAATCTAAAACTTATTAATTCTGTTGCTCAGTATTTAAAATATCCTAACAATTCAAGTTATGACGTCGATGAGAGAGATTTTTTTTCTGACTTTTTTAATGCTATAGAAACCAATCCAAAACACAATTATGATCCTGTGAAGTTGTCACAAAACTTAGTTTACAATTTAAATTTAAATTACAGTGAAATAAATTCCTTGTATAATATTGCAGGATATATTGTATCTCGAATTTAAAAAGTCTTCTAAAACTTGCAAAAACTGTATCGAGTCTGTAGGTAGCAAAGATCCTTTGTATAAGCAGTTTACAAAACTTTTAAATTTAAGGCGTTACCGAAATAAAACTTTATTTTTTTGTACCGAAATTACTTTCAATTTTTTTATTGAAATGGAATACGTGTTTAGAAAATTTTATGACGTAGTTTGTTCTCAAAATGTAAATTTAAAACAATTTTTTATTAATGAAATTATGAAACAAAAATATTAGACTGTCACGACTTGAAAAAGAAAGATTATATCTAGATATGTAGTTTTCAGACTAAAGATTGCAAGCAAAAAACATTCCCAAACAAATAAATACGCAAGCAGATCTTTGAAAAATACTTCAAAAAACTCGCAACTTAATTTTATTGTTTAAAGTAACTCATTGAAAATTAATAAAATAGATGTAAAAATAGAAATATTGTTGTGAGTAGGTTTCTATATCTCCTCATGGCCACAGTTTTCTGGGATTCACACGGTGTAATTCATATAGATTACCTTGAAAAAGGCAAAACTATCAACAGCAAATATTATTCAGAGCTGCTGGATAGATTTGACACTGATTTAAAAGAGAAACGAACGCATTTAGCATCAGGACAATGCACGCGTGCATACGTGTGTACTCACTACGGCAAAATTTCATCAATTGGGCTACGAACTGCTACGCCACCCACCTTATTCTCCGGATTTAGCCTTCTCTGACTATTTCCTGTTTCCAAACCTGAAAAAATGGCTTTGCGGTAAAAGATTCGGGCCGAATGAAGAGGTCATTGCGGAAACAAACGCTTATTTTGAGGGTGTTGAGAAATCTTATTTAGAACGAATAAAAAAATTAGAAACACGATGGACTAAGTGTATCGAGCTAAAAGAAGATTATCTATAAAAATAAAATGATTTTTTGCCGAAAAACTGATGTTTTCCTTTAGAAGTCACGGACTTTTCAAACCACCCTCGTATTGAAAATTACGAATATAACAGGAATGCTTGCGCAAAGCAGGAGTACGTTCTTTACGACCGCGCTCTCTTAATCAAGATGCTCTTGAAAATTTATTTGCGACTGTTCGCAGTGGTTGTTGAAGCGGAGACAATCCAACGCCGATGCAGTTTTCAGATATTTTGAAAACTCTATTAAATGGACTCGCGCGGTAAAGTAATTTCGTGAGGCAAGTGAATGAGCTATTTGAATCAAGGATTGAAAGCTACTGGCACGATTCGAGAAAATCGAACAGGAAAATGTCCTCTATCTGACTCGAAAATAATGAAAAAACGTCAAGGGGCACCTTTGAATTCGCGAAAACGGAAGATAACGGAATTATCGTATGTAAGTGGAATGATAACAGCGTTGTAAATGTTGCCTCGAATGCTTTACAAGTTCAGCCCACCAATCAAGTGAAAAGATACTCTCACAAAGAGAAAAGAAAAATTAACATTGAGCAACCCGGCATTATAAAATCTTATAACGCAAATATGGGCGGGGTAGATAGATGCGGCCAAAACATAAGTTTATATCGCATATCTATTCGCGGCAAAAAATGGTACTTTCCCTTGATCTGCCAGTGCATTGATATGGCTTTACAAAATGCTTGGCAATTGCACAGAATCAATGGAGGGACCAAGGATCAGCTAAGTTTTAGGAGAGCGGTCGCAATGAACTTGTTGGAAACGTACAAAGAGTCCACGAGGAGGGGGGTTGCCAAAACTTCAATGAATTTTCAAGATATGACCGCACATCTCTTGGCTGATCGCATTTGCCCCTGTTGTGTCGTCAACGGGATAGGGAGGGAAGAGTTCTTTGGGGAGGATGGAACAACCTCCACACCACATACCGACCGATTCCAGTCCCGGTGGATCTCGCGACTAAGAGCATTTGAAGGAGTCTCTGGTTGGATCGAGGCGCAGGCTGCGATTCACAACCGTGAGATACACTCAACCAACGGGAACATATCCTACCAGGCACGCACTTCGGATAGAAGCGAGATTATTAGCGAACTGGTGGCTCGAAGCTATGAAGAGGGAGTAGACACAGAGGCGGAAAGACGCTTTCACGATCTTATTCATAAAATTAACCAATCAATTCATGGTTTAACGAAAATAGTTTAAAACTTAATCTGAACAAAACACAATACATAAGATTTGGAGAATATGGACAAAACACGAACGTGACAGCACTTCCGAATTTCGGCAACATTACATTAGAAAATTCAGTAAAATTCCTTGGTATACATATTGATAAGAACTTAAGATGGTTGAACCATATAGAATTTATTAATAAAAAATGTAACAAATATGTATATCTACTACGTTCATTAAGAAAAATTGTCGAAGAAACAGTGTTACTTAGTATTTATTATGGATATATACAGGCAAACATTCAATATGGAATATTTTTTTACGGTGACTCATGTCATACAAAAACCTTACTTTTATTACAAAAAAGAGCAATACATAACTCATCGCCAATACACATGCAAACCATTATTTAAAAGATTAAAAATTTTGACTGTGTACGACATATAGATTATGGAAAGTGCAATATTCGTTAAAAAATATCCGTATCTGTTTACAAATAATATTAGTACTCATAACTATACAACACGAAATAAAAACTAGTACCAACTTCAACGTCTCTGTCTACAGTCCATAAAGGTCCACTAAACGCTTTGATAAAAATTTATAATAAGTTGCTGGTAGAATTAAAGTCCTTACCACTAAATAATTTTAAAAAAAGTTTAAAGTCATATTTATTAAATGATAATTTTTATTATTTAGAAGAATTTTATTCAAATGTATTTTAAATATTGTAATCGACGTGTTCTATATATTGTAAAATATTGATGGAATAAAGGTGTATGTTATGTTACTTGACCATTTAGTTATTTATCAAGAAAAACAAAGCAGATGTGGACATTGTCACAAAAAAGTACAATTTAGATGCATGAAGTGTCAAGTTGCGCTACATCCAAAAGACTGCTTCATGTTATACCACAGCCAATAATGTTCATTTTTGTTTAGGATGTACGTTTTCTAAACAAAGTTTTTTGTTTTTTTTTGTAATAATTTCATTTTTCAATAAAAAAAAATTCGCAATTTCTTATAGTAGCTTAAAACCCTGCTGTCCTTTTAAAAGGACATCAATTTTTTTGAAAAAAATTAGACGCGTTCGTTTAATTTCCTGCTATTATTTATTTTAGCTGCCGATTGTCTTCCGGAGTCTGCTTCGGACACTGCTGATTTTCTTTTGTTTGGAGACAAATTATTTGACAGTGTCAACGGATCAACATTCGTGCCAGAACATGGCAAACAATTAAGATGTGCCGTATCTAGTAATTCTGTCCATGTGAAATGGTGGTATGAGGCAATTAATGTTCTCCAATCTATAAAATTCGTCACTAGTTCGGGACGGGAATTTGTACCCCCTACCATAAAAAATTGGTTCCATACTCTTATGGGCTTCATTTATCTTTGGGGTCAAGTTAGAAAAGAAGGTTTTAAATATTTAAGTCCCAGAAATATAAATCAAGATCCTGTTTTTTGGCTCTATAAGAAGTCATGGGGTTAGAAATGTCAATCCCACATGTCATTCGTTTATCGGTTCCTTTAAAACATTAATTATCAACAATTTTGTCTCACCTCATTCTCCAGGTGCAAACTGCGAGGAAATATTACAACCGGAGAAACTCCTGTCTTCTTCAAACGAAGAGATATTAAATGTTTCCGGAAAACTGTCGGCTAAATACAGTAAAGACATCCCAGTTAATCTTTATAACCAATTAAAGGCTCTAAAAACATGCTTAAAATCTGAAATTCAACAAATTCATTCCATTAAGGAACTCATTGAATTATTGCTGATAAAATTCAATAGTTTTGCATCCAGTTTTCCGGAGGTAATAACAGCATACTTTTTATTCTCAACCCTTCCAAGAAGGGATAGCACGAGTAATGCCAATAAAGCGATCTTTATTCATTTTAAGTTACCTCCACCTGAATGATAATTCAAAAATTCTTCCAAGAGACGATCCCGGATTTGACAAATTACATAAATTGAGGTCAATGATAGAAACTCTCAAAACAACATTTTTTCAAGCGTACTCGCCATGCAGAAATATTAGTATAGATGAGTCAATGATTGGTTTCAAAGGCCGCAGTACCATGAAGCAATACCTGCCTATGAAACCTGTGAAAAGGGGGTTCAAAATGTGGGCTTGTTGTTGTGCCGAAAAAGGATATATACTCAACTTCGACCTTTATACGGGGAAAAGTGACAGCAGTGGAGGTCCTTTAGGTGAAAGAGTGGTCATAAACTTGTCTCGACCATATGCCAAGAAAAACTATTGCCTTTTTTTCGACAATTATTTTTCAAGTATTCCGCTTATGGATAAGTTACTATCAGATAATTTTTTTGCTTGTGGAACCATTCGAAACACCCGTAAACAATATCCCAGTAACCTCAGTAAGGATAAAGATATGGCTAAGCATGGGTCAGATTATGCTCAAACTGGGGATATTGCTGTAGTGAATTGGAAGGATAGGGGAAACAAGAGTGTTTTACAACCATGCACAATCCAAGTGAGATTATAAATGTGCTTAGACGAGACAACAAAATTTTTACTATCTTGGAACTTGACAATTGTTGGCACTTTGAAGAAAAATAAAGCATACATTCCACCAGCAATGACTGTATCAAAAACGCGAGAAGAATTATCCACTGTGTTTGGCTTTCATGAAAAAGTAACCCTATGTAGTTATGTGCCAAAAAGGTAGTAATTATGCTATCATCAATGCATCATGAAGCAAAAATTAGTGATAGTGCAAAGAAAAAACCCGAAATTATTGAGTTTTATAACTGGTCTAAAGCTGGAGTAGACACGATGGATAAAATGCTTGGTAGATATACTACAAAAAGATCAACGCAAAGGTGGCCTCTAGCATTTTTATATTCTCGATATTGCCTGCCTTGCAGCATATATTCTGTATTATGAGAATAATAAAATGTTCGTTAAAAAATCGTATGAACGACGATTATTTTATCGGCAATTAGGCAGAGAGCTGTGTACTCCATTTGTTGAAAGTCGTTCGCATGATGCACAAATTATGAGGCATTTCTCAGCGAAAGTGGTCGAGCTGTCAATCCGAATGCGCAGCCAACATCATCTGTATCATTGAGACCTCAGACGCAGCTCGATTCAACTGGGAGGAAAAAGATTACTGGTGTATGCTATGAATGTCTCCAAAGTGAATTTAAAAAACGTCGCAAAGCTAGAAAAATATGTTCGGTATGTGAGAACCCTATTTGTGATGACCACTGTATTACAACCACGACATGTGAAGGATGTACGAAATAATTTAATGTACTTCAATTTTTCTACAAAAGTAAGGCACCACATGAAGCAGTACATACCACTGAAACCGCATAAATGGGGCTTCAAACTCTTTGTTTTGGCTGGCGTGTCTGGTTGCGCCTATAAGTTTGAAATATATGCTGGCTAAGAGAATTTCGAAGAACTTCTAGGTGAACCAAATCTTGGAATAACAGCGAACGTTGTTTTACGATTGGCAACGATTATACCACGACAGCAAAATTATCGCCTCTATCATGACAATTACTACACCAACTTGCCCCTCATGGTTCATCTTGCCAAAGAGGGTATTTATTCATTAGGAACGGTAAGAAGAAATAGGTTGCCAAACTGCAAATTACCAACAGAAGCGGACCTGAAAAAAGCTAACCGCGGCACAAGTGATGAATACGTCGCAACAGTTGATGGTGTTGACATATCTTCATTGATTTGGAAGGACAACAAATATGTTAATAATCATGATCACTCAATTGTATATATAGAAAAGAAACGAAACGGTTGATTTATGAGTCAAAATTTTTTTATTGTAGGAAGACTACGTTTCGACACCTGTTTTGGTGTCTTCCTCAGGTCTTTAATTAAATGCCATTAATTGACCATCACATCACAAAATCGAATTCAATCGAATTTCAACAAATATGTTACATTGTTATCATCATTTACAGGGAAACATCCACTCACTACTGTTGCTAGGTTTGATAGAAAAGAAAAGAAAACGATCGAAGTTGAATGTCCCCAGGTTATTCGTGAATATAACAGACACATGGGTGGGGTAGATCTACTAGATAGTTTTATGGGAAGGTACAAAATTTATCTCAAAAGTAGAAAGTGGTATATGCGATTATTTTACCATCTCGTGGACCTAAGCACAGTAAACGCCTGGTTATTGTACAAAAGGGTTCATGAAGACCTGAAAAATCAATCTGAATTTCGCGCCGAAATTGCAAATTGTCTATGCCATATCGGAACAGCACCACATAAACGTTGGAAAATGAAATAGCTGAGAAAAGAAGAAAAGGGTCAGCTCAGCACGTACCCCCCAAAGAAGTACGACAGGACCAAATTGGACATTGGCCTATAATTGAGGATACAAAAATGAGGTGTAAATTACCCAACTGCAAAGGCTTTACACATACAAAATGCGAAAAGTGTGGAGTTGCGCTATGTTTAAACAAAAAAAATAACTGCTTCCGAAATTTTCATCTCAATTAGTTTTTTTATGTTGTACACATGATGTAGCCATTTGGCAACAAACCCTTTTTTCAAATAAAAACATAAAAAAATGAGATGGATTTTTTTAAATATTTGTAACGGCACACAATAGTGCCGCTACTAATAATTAGACTTTTGTTTCATTTTTTTGCTTTAATCATAATTAATTACTGAAGTGTTTTTATGTTGATAATTTGAACATAGAGAAAGTGTTTTTGTTTCTTTTAAAATGCCGCTAAACCAGAGTGATTTTAAGTTTTAATAAAAACAGTGAACGCCGCGGTAAATAATATGTTTTACTAAAACAGACGAGCCATTTGTGTTGCGAACTATGATTATCTGTTCGGCTTTCCGAATGTGTACCGTACGCGACCGAACTAATTACCACTGCACTCTCGCTCTGGTGGGGGAACAGCGGTCAGTATATAAGGCCGTGTTCTCTCTGATTGCAGTGACTTCGCTTCTCGCTTGTTAAGAAGTAAGGTCCAGCTTATGAAAGCAGTGGAGTTACATTGCTGGCTATAAGTATACCGTTACCTGATACCGTTCCTGCCGATAACCGTTAGTACTTCGAGTAGACGTACTATTTGTGAACATAGCTATTACCGTTCCTGCCGATAACAGTTAGTACTTCGAGTAGAAGTATTATTTGTGAAAATAGCTGTTACCGTCCTGCCATCTACCGTTCGCATACTGAGTTAAGTGTGTTATCGTGGAAACGATAACGGTCAGACCGTCCCGCCACCTACCGTTCGCATACTGAGTTAAGTGTGTTATCGTGGAAACGATAACGGTCAGACCGTCCCGCCACCTACCGTTCGCATACTGAGTTAAGTGTGTTATCGTGGAAACGATAACGGTCAGACCGCCCTGCCACCTACCGTTCGCATACTGAGTTAAGTGTGTTATCGTGGAAACGATAACGGTCAGACCGTCCTGCCATCTACCGTTCGCATACTGAGTTAAGTGTGTTATCGTGGAAACGATAGCGGTTAGATCGTCCCGCCATCTACCGTTTACACACTGAGTTAAGTGTGCTGTCGTGGAAACGATAACGGTTAATCCATTCCGTTTCTGCTATAGTGGCACACCGAGTTTGGAGTGCATTGCGAGAGCACTTTTTGTAAAATTTCTGTGTAATAATTTTGTAAAACTGATTGTAAAACCAATTGTAATGATTTATGTAATAACATGAACTTTGATTGATTTATGTCTGTATAACCGGTTGTCATACTCTATGTAATAATATGAACATTGATTGACTATTTTTGTATATGAACGAACTACATTAATTATTTTTGTTAATAAAACATTATTTAAGAAAATACACCAGAATCTTTTATTTCTTTTATTTTTATTTTACAACTGTCGTGTTCTTGAACTCTGGCTCCGGCGAGCAGATCCGGCCTGACACAAAAAGACAGTTAAGACCGTTGCGAGACCGTCGCATGGCGCCCGAACAGGGACCGTTTCCGTAATTAATTTTATTTCTGGTTTATTTTCTTAATTATAACTTTGTCTTTTCTCCCTACTGTGTAATTTCTCTTAGATACCAAGATGACAAAGAGCTGGATTTACCAACTCAACAAAGACAGTCTGATAAAGATACTGTCTGACAACAAGATTGATTCGACCGGAACTAGCGATGAACTCCGCCGGAGACTAAGCGCCTTCGTAGACCAGCACCCCGAGCTTTTCCGTGATGACAACCTGGATCATCCACCAGAGGCTGCCTGCGGTGGCGCTAAACCAAAACGACTACATAAACCCGTCCTAGACATACCTGAAACACAAACAAATATTACCTTCCCAGACCAGCCCTCCGATTTAACAACCTCACCAGATACCGCCAAGACAATGAATCAGATTCGTAAGTGGGGATGTTATTTTGATGGTAAAGATACTTTCGGCTTCCTAGAGAGAATAGAAGAACTACGGCGTGCATATGGATATGGAACCGAACAATTATTTGCGAGTATACCAGAGCTACTTCGAGGTGACACGCTCTTGTGGTACCGTAATAACAATCACTTGTGGCGTACATGGACAGACTTCGTCAGCGAGCTTAAGAAACATTACCTTCCTTATCGACACCGTTACCAACTTGAACGTGAAATACAACAACGCCACCAGAAAACCGAAGAATCCTTTAGCAAATACGCCGCGACTATGCAAACACTAATGCGCAGGGCCGGCGGCATGTCACCAGAAGAACAGATTGACCGATTATATGATAATATGAGTCCCGATTATAAGTTATATATACGTCGACGGGACACTCATACTGTAGGAGATCTCTACGCACAAGCATCTGAATACGAAACAGTGCGTCTTGAACAAAGAGAACAACAAAAAATCAGTCGTACCGTTATCAGTCCAGCCGAAACGCACAAAGTAACAGCTGTCGTATATAACCGAGACAACTGCTGTTGGCGCTGTAAACAAAGGGGACATACACGTTTTAATTGCCGACAGACACCGAAGAAATTTTGCTCCATATGTGGGAAAGACGACATATTAACTAGAGAATGCCACCTAGTATCGGGAAACGCTCAGCGGGTCGGGAAATACAACACGCAGGCCCGATCCAGCACAATAAAGATAGACTATCACCCACGACCGCATATAGAAGTGTTCCTGTGGCATCAAAAATTTAACGCTCTACTAGACTCCGGCTCTGAGATATCCATCATAACAGACAACATTGCAACTCTCGCCCGTGATCGCCAATATTTACCACATAACGAAGACAGTACACTATGTCTAGCCGACGGAACAACGCTCGTCTCACTCGGCACGTTAACTCTACCAATCCAGATAGGCGGAACCGTATATCAACACGAGTTTATGATTCTACCAACTATGGATAGCGACATAATTATTGGAGTCGATCTATGGGCAAAGCTAGGCCTGATTCTACCACCGCCACCTCCGTTGAATGAATCGACACCAGTCACGCCTCCGATCACATGCGTAATTTCCGAAGGTTTTATCGAACGGACACCCGACGAAGAGCGACAACTACAACAGTATGACTACAATGTCCAATATCGCAGAGGGTCTCTCAACCAAGTAGCGGACGCTCTGTCCCGTGAACCTGCCGTATGTAAAATAAATACCGCTCCGACCTGCCAGTGGTACCGCCGTTTGCACAGAGCAGTCCAAGAAGACCCCGCAAAATACCCCGATTATGACATCAGAGAAGGCCAACTCTATCGTCACGTACTCCACGATCTCAGCTTTAATGAGACGCCTGCCGAAGATCAATGGAAACGATGTGTTCCAAAGGAACTGCGAGAGCAGATGTTACGACGCAACCATGACGATCCAACTGCTGGACATCTTGGAGTGGCGAAGACGATCGCTAGGATGGCCCGACTCTACTATTGGCCAGGCATGTTTAGAGATACTGCCAATTATGTCCGTCAATGCAAAAGCTGCCTGCAACACAAAACAGCACAGCAACGCCCCGCCGGCCGTATGCATGCTACGTGTGTAGATGCCCCGTGGAAGAAAGTCACTATCGACCTCGTCGGGCCGCTACCGCGATCCACCAACGGACATACGTGGCTTCTCAACATGCAAGACAGATTTACCAAGTGGGTGGAGATGCGACCCCTACGTCGCGCCACCGCCGGCGGCATCACTGATGCAATTGCAACTCAAATTATATATCGACACGGTTGTCCAGATGAGATAATCTCGGACAATGGAACCCAATTCAAGTCTCATGCACTCGGTCAATTGCTCGCTGCTTTTGGCATAAAACATCGCACATCTCCGGTACAGGCCCCGCATTGTAATCCTGTTGAACGGGCGAACAAAACTCTGAAGACAATGATTTCACAATATGTTAATCGAAACCACCGTAACTGGGACTCCAGAATCCCCGAATTACAATTTGCCTTCAATACCGCATGGAATGAATCAACCAGTTTTACACCGGCCTATCTCAATTATGGACGAGAACTAGCAAGTATTTTTCCAGATGACCGTAGATCCACACAGACTGTGGTGCCACCGAACGTACGCCACCGGCAGTTAACAGAAGCTTATGAATTAGTCCGCATCAACTTAGCACGCGCTTTTCAACGACAGGCTACGCATTACAATCTGCGCAGACGCGACTGGAGACCGAAAGTGGGGGACGTGGTATGGAAGAAAATATATCCCCTCTCTCGCAAAGCCGATGCGTTCAACGCAAAACTTGCTCCGAAGTATAACGGCCCAATGATCGTAAAACAAGTTGTATCACCTGTTATTGTCGATTTAAAAGACAGTACAGGAAAATGGTATCGTCACGTGCATATACAAGATTTAAAATCCAGTCCCGTCCCGTCCAGTCCTGATAACCCCGCAGCGAACTGCTATATAAGCAGAGGTCAGCCTTTCTCTGAATCATTAACTTCCAGGATGGCTACACCTATGGACGTGGATGAAGAGCAGCTAGCGCGAGCAATCGCTTCGATCCAAACACCGAAGCCGGCACCCAGAGCCATTTTCATAGAACCGTCACCGCAACCAGCCCGCAAACGACCGAAACTGGAATTACTGCGAGAAAAATACGCACTAGCTCGGAAGCGTCCGGTGCCGTTAGCACAACAGCTACCTGCCCAGCCGAGTGTTGCGTCCTCCGGCACTGTCGCCTCCATCTCTCGCCTCATTGGTCCGGGCGGCGAAAGGAAACCAACCAGACCACTACCAGTGGTTTCCTCGAAAAAAGGGGCAACCAGCCGACAAGGACCCCGACCGGTACCGCCACCTGTACAAGCGCCAGCACCGTTACAAGGGCCACCACCAATTCAACAACCGCCACCAATGCAAGAACCGTCATCACCAGACCCCATAGGGCCCATTTATGGCCCTCATTTGTCGCGACCCCGCGATTTCATCGTGGCTCCGGGGGTACGAATCTCCGTACCACACCAGGCCATTTTCGGTTCCCGAAGTTACTGCGCCATCGCCTCTGACCAGCAGGTATGGCGGGTACGTTTCACCGGCCAGGGCGTCTTACGGCGCGCCTACATCGTGCACCGGAAGGAGGGGTGTGATGTAACGGCACACAATAGTGCCGCTACTAATAATTAGACTTTTGTTTCATTTTTTTGCTTTAATCATAATTAATTACTGAAGTGTTTTTATGTTGATAATTTGAACATAGAGAAAGTGTTTTTGTTTCTTTTAAAATGCCGCTAAACCAGAGTGATTTTAAGTTTTAATAAAAACAGTGAACGCCGCGGTAAATAATATGTTTTACTAAAACAGACGAGCCATTTGTGTTGCGAACTATGATTATCTGTTCGGCTTTCCGAATGTGTACCGTACGCGACCGAACTAATTACCACTGCACTCTCGCTCTGGTGGGGGAACAGCGGTCAGTATATAAGGCCGTGTTCTCTCTGATTGCAGTGACTTCGCTTCTCGCTTGTTAAGAAGTAAGGTCCAGCTTATGAAAGCAGTGGAGTTACATTGCTGGCTATAAGTATACCGTTACCTGATACCGTTCCTGCCGATAACCGTTAGTACTTCGAGTAGACGTACTATTTGTGAACATAGCTATTACCGTTCCTGCCGATAACAGTTAGTACTTCGAGTAGAAGTATTATTTGTGAAAATAGCTGTTACCGTCCTGCCATCTACCGTTCGCATACTGAGTTAAGTGTGTTATCGTGGAAACGATAACGGTCAGACCGTCCCGCCACCTACCGTTCGCATACTGAGTTAAGTGTGTTATCGTGGAAACGATAACGGTCAGACCGTCCCGCCACCTACCGTTCGCATACTGAGTTAAGTGTGTTATCGTGGAAACGATAACGGTCAGACCGCCCTGCCACCTACCGTTCGCATACTGAGTTAAGTGTGTTATCGTGGAAACGATAACGGTCAGACCGTCCTGCCATCTACCGTTCGCATACTGAGTTAAGTGTGTTATCGTGGAAACGATAGCGGTTAGATCGTCCCGCCATCTACCGTTTACACACTGAGTTAAGTGTGCTGTCGTGGAAACGATAACGGTTAATCCATTCCGTTTCTGCTATAGTGGCACACCGAGTTTGGAGTGCATTGCGAGAGCACTTTTTGTAAAATTTCTGTGTAATAATTTTGTAAAACTGATTGTAAAACCAATTGTAATGATTTATGTAATAACATGAACTTTGATTGATTTATGTCTGTATAACCGGTTGTCATACTCTATGTAATAATATGAACATTGATTGACTATTTTTGTATATGAACGAACTACATTAATTATTTTTGTTAATAAAACATTATTTAAGAAAATACACCAGAATCTTTTATTTCTTTTATTTTTATTTTACAACTGTCGTGTTCTTGAACTCTGGCTCCGGCGAGCAGATCCGGCCTGACACAAAAAGACAGTTAAGACCGTTGCGAGACCGTCGCATATTTTTCTATTACTTTTTTATACATTAGCTGTCTTCCGTATTATTTTTTTAATTAAAAAAATCATGCATTTAAGGGTTAAGTAAAATTTTTAGTAATTTTTATTTGGGCGTTAATGGGTTAAGTCTAAGTATCCTGGTATTTAAAATCTACTGGGACGGATCTGTAGGCTATTATTCTGACACAGTCCAAATGTTTTACAATCACGAGAATCATCACAGTTCAAGATTAACGGAAAGTCACTTATAAACCAATATTTTATTTTAGAAATTTAAATGTGGATAGGTATCCCATTCTTCCACACAAAGTATCAATTTTTATCTTTCATTTTATTTATTTGATTTATGGACGCTTTATATTTTTGTTGGCTTCAAAAATACGTTTATTCTATCCCTTATTAATTATTTTTCAAAAAAGTAAACCACTTTTTACGTTAACTACGTTAACTCACTTTTTATAATTATTTTATCACAGTTACCAAATTTCGTTTTATTTAATTTTAGAGTTTTAAACGTAAATGCCTCGTTCTTCCACACAAACATTAAATTGTCATATTTCTATTTATTTATTTGATTTGTTAATATATATTTTATATTGAAATTATAAACATGAATATCGTCTCGTTAAATTTTTACTTTGATTTAATTGACGCTTTTATCTTTGCTGGCTTTAAAAATACATGTATATTCTACTTTACATGAATTATATTTCGAAAATTATTCACTTTTTTTGTTAACACCATTTTTTATATGTGATTTTTAAAACATTAAAGTTGAGAGATTGTAATTTATAGACGCTAAAATAGTTGAGGTTAACAGCGTGTTGCTAGCACTCAATTTTATTTTATTATTTATATTAATTATATTTCGAAAATTATTCACTTTTCATTTATTTTTTGTTTTTGTTACCACAGTTTTTTTGATTTTTAAAAACAAGTTGATCAGATTGTAGTTGAGACGCTAAAACAGTTAGCGCCTAAAACTCAATATTAATGTTTGAAGCTTTCTTACGGCATTAGTTCACACAAATCGTTAATATATTAATATTTACTGGCGACACAATTGTTTTTTAAATAAATAACACACTACTACACTTAGTTTTAGGGCAAGAAGATATATTTGTTCAACCACGACTTCCTCAAGCACAAGCCCGAGCACGTTTGGCAACCGTCTGGTGGGATGGAAACTTCCAGAGACCTCTATACAAATAATAGACTCGTCCGCAGTGTTGCCAACAGTAAATAGAATTTAACTTATGAGTACACTTAAAAATATCCATTATGCGTAAATTATCCACAAATTCCAAGAATAAATTATACTATTTTATAATCAAATAGTACAGCAGCGCAGTCGTTTGCTGATTTTATCAGATTTGCCCGTTTCATTTTATTTTAGAATTTTAAATGAAAATGCCTCGTTCTCTCACACAAGGGTTCAATTATTATCTTTCATTTATGGACGCTTTATGTTTGCTTTAAAAAATGGTTCACTCTATCCCATATTAATTATATTTCGGAAAATAGTCACCTGTTAACACATTTTTTATAATTGATTTTATCACATTTGTCCCACTTCATATTTTATATTGAATTTATAAACGTGAATATCGTCTCGTACTTCAACACGGGTTAAAATTTAACTTTGATTTTATTGACGCTTTTATCTTTGCTGACTTTAAAAATATATGTATATTTCACTTTACATTAATTATATTTCGAAAATTATTCACTTTGTTTGTTAACACCATTTTTTATATATAATTTTTAAGTTGAGAGATTTTATTTCATAGACGCTAAAACAGTTGAGGTTAACGGCGTCTAGCTAGCAATTTTATTTTACAATTGTTTGAAACTTTCTTACGGCATTAATTAATATTAAATTATTATTTACTGGGAACACAATTCTTTTTAAATAATTCAAATTAAAACTACAACACTTAATTTTCGGACAAGAAGCAATTTGTTCGCACACTACTTCACAAACCACCATGTTCTCTGACATTGGTGAACCGTCAAGTGGAAACGGTGGAAACTGGAAACCTCTGTAAAAATCATTGAGGTAGTACCTCAATGGTAAAAATAATAGACTTGTCCGCAGTGTTGCCAATGGTGAATAGATAAATTTCACTAAGATATACACTTAAAAATATTCATTATGAATAAATTATCCACATATTTGAAGAATAAATTATACAGTTTTGATATTTTTGATTTGTAAACATATTTACTGGCCGCCCTATCAAGTAATAGGTACAAACCTGAAATGTCACAGGATTATGACGGGTGGGCAAACAGCTCTAAAGTGAATGGTAATATTCTACCCTCCTTGGTTAAATTTTTAAATTGAAAACGCATTTTTTTATAAATTCTAAAAAAGACATATTTACAGCAGAGATGTACCATCATTGAAGTTCCTTTATATTCAGGGGCGTAGCTACCGCCGTATCAATTATACGGGGGCCCCCAACGCGCGTAAGCAAAAATTCCCAAACTTTTTTATTTCAGAAATGACAAAAGTCAAAAAAAGCAATTTCAGACCCGGAATCCTATTTCAAAGTCAATGTATACTATTGCTGTTTAGATATATTAATTTCTCAAACTAAACAAAGATTTCAGAGCCTTTGCGACCTGAGTAGGTAGTACGTTCGAAATATTACAACCGGAGAAACTCCTGTCTTCTTCAAAGGAAGAGATATTAAATGCTTCCGGAAAACTGTCGGCTAAATACGGTAAAGACATCCCAGTTAATCTTTATGACCAATTAAAGGCTCTAAAAACATGCTTAAAATCTGAAATTCAACAAATTCATTCTATTAAGGAACTCATTGAATTATTGCTGATAAAATTCAATAGTTTTGCATCCAGTTTTCCGGAGGTAATAACAGCATACTTTTTATTCTTAACCCTTCCAAGAAGTTTTTCAAAATTAAAACTGATAATAAATTACCTGAACTTCGATGGGACAGGAACGCCTGTCAGACCTGTCACTCTTGTCATAGAGACAGAAACTTTAGAAAAACTAAAGTCAACATCAGCTATAAATGATTTATTAAATCAGTTTGCCGAAAAAAAGGCAAGGAGAGTGTATATTTAATTTGAATTGTTTGTAAAAATTTTGGAAAAAGTGACAGATAGAGAATTATGATGAATTAGAGCAGGGCATAGTGGCGCATTCGTTTGCAAATTTCGTTTGGTTCGTAATTTTTTTTTTAAATGTCCAGGAGGCTCTCCTGATTATAACAGTGTAACATGACACTCAATATCTGTTGCCGTTATTGTTTAAACAACGAAAAATTGAAAATATTGCAAAATAAGTTTTTTTGCAATAAATAATTTATTTATATATTTTTCAGACTATTTTGAATCGAAAAAGTCCTTACACTTATTACCGTATCTTCAACCGGTGAATTTTTATGAATTTTTAAAAATTAAAAATCGTTGTAAATCGTGATTTTCTTGAATTAAATAGTATACCTGAAAAAAAATACCGTGATTTCTATTTTTTTATTAAATATTTAAACTTTAATAAAAAAAATGGCGTAATAAGATTTCAAATATTTTATTAATTATTATGTTTATTATTCATAAGAACAATATGCAATAATTTGTCGAAGCGTACCATCTGCCTCTCTCTTACTAATGTCATACATAGGACTGGGAGTGCGATGACAATACTACTATCCTTAAAGTGCATGCGCGTAAAGAGCATATTGTTATTATGAATAATAAACATAATAATTAATAAAATATTTGAAATCTGATTACGCCATTTTTTTATTAAAGTTTAAATATTCAATAAAAAATAGAAATCACGGTATTTTTTTTTCAGGTGTACTATTTAATTCAAGAAAATCACGATTTACAACGATTTTTAATTTTTAAATATTCATAAAAATTCACCGGTTGAAGATACGATAATGAGTGTAAGGACTTTTTCGATTCAAAATAGTCTGAAAAATATATAAAAAAATTATTTATTGCAAAAAAACTCATTTTGCAATATTTTCAATTTTTCGTTGTTTAAACAATAACGGCAACAGATATTGAGTGTCATGTTACACTGTTATAATCAGGAGAGCCTCCTGGACATTTAAAAAAAAAATTACGAACCAAACGAAATTTGCAAACGAATACGCCACTATGCCCTGCACTAAATAAATATTTCTTTTAATTTTATGGAAACATTTTTCTTCTAATTTTAACTATTCATGCTAATAATCTGAAAAAAATCCAAAATGTAACCATTAGTCAATACAATCTGCAATGACGAATTCTGTACACCGCCGTATTGGATACTTCTATTCCATTCTGTTCAGGCTATTACGTAAAAAATGTACTATAATAATTTTATTTTAT
Organism: Xanthostigma xanthostigma; assembly: GCA_963575645.1. NCBI lineage: Eukaryota > Metazoa > Arthropoda > Insecta > Raphidioptera > Raphidiidae > Xanthostigma > Xanthostigma xanthostigma. The sequence goes on from OY754473.1 coordinate 824,212, forward strand.
TTTGTTTAAGTACTGATAATACAGTAAAATTTACATAGAATTTTATTAAAATCTATTTTAAAATAGTCATCTAAAACTTTCAGATCTTCTTGTACAATCGAAGGCAAGAACGTGTCTGTAACAAAAAAAAAGATTTCTTATTTACCTATCTCATATTAGGGCCAGTGCATACATGCTACTTTTTTGTATTCGATTCGGCAATTGTATCGCGACTCCATAACGATTAGACAATCGATAGATAGATTGTAGATTATAGACGCTAAACAACTGCGTATAAAATAAAATAAGAAACCTTAGTATTATGGTATGATGAAGTTAACGGGATACAAGGTTAAATTTTAAAACAATTTTTATTTAATAGTACTTCATTAACGTTAACTATTAAATGAAGTACTATTAAATAAAAATTGTTTTAAAATTTAGCCTTGTATCCCGAAAAAAAATATCAAAAGACAAAAAAGGGTAAAAAATAAATAAAATCATATTTAAACTGGTCAAAACCGGTGTCTTTTAAAAATCGAAACAGTAGATCGACATTGACGAGATTATTTCCTAAAACCATCGACAGATCACCCGACAATTACTCAACTATTACTACAGGTAATAGAGTCGTTATTTTCGTCCACATTGCACTATCCTACAACTTTTTCTCGTTTTCTTAAATAGGTTCAGTATCACGTATTGACCCTAAATGCGCAAAATCCTTACAAATTAGGCGGGCGGAAGTGCCGCCATTTTGACAAAAATCGTTTCAGCCCATATCTCCGTAACCGTGCACTTGAGGCCAAAAAAGGTAAAAACCTTTATTGTAGATAAATAAATTTACTATCTTTTTTGTTCAATAATTTTTTTTGTATCACTTACCGTTTACGACTTATTCAACTATTACAATTTGTTTATTGACTTTTGGACCCATAGATATCTCTTCTAATAATTGTTTAAACAATAAAATGCTAATGACTGAAGTTTTAAATCTACAAATTTTCTACAACTTTTACTTTAAACTTTTTTTTCTAAAATTAACATTTTTCAAGTTATAACGCGTAACATGTTACAAATAAACAAATCGTAATAGTTGAATAAGTCGTAAACGGTAAGTGATACAAAAAAAATTATTGAACAAAAAAGATAGTAAATTTATTTATCTACAATAAAGGTTATTACCTTTTTTGGCCTCAAGTGCACGGTTACGGAGATATGGGCTGAAACGGTTTTTGTCAAAATGGCGGCACTTCCGCCCGTCTAATTTGAAAGGATTTTGTGCATTTAGGGTCAGTACGTGATACGGAACCTATTTACGCTGTAACTAGCAATATGGAATAAAGGAAATTATTATTATTATTATACTCGAAATTTCTCATTCGATACCACGGACCTTGGATACTATCACAATAACGCTCAATCAAGCGATCAATGCTTTTCTGCTCGTCAAGAGTACAGCCTCATCGGAATCCATGGCATGGAGTGGAGCGCGAGTTTGCGAGTAAGTGAAGAGTACGGCCTTACGCCGTCGTCAGCTGCCTCTGACGATCTTAATCACAAGATAGTGCCACAAAAGGTAGCAAGTGTGCATTGTACCTTAACTGACATGCTGAGACGATATTTTAAGATAAAAAATGTCTAGCTTTGTTCAAGACATAATATGAATTATACAAATAACAATATAGGAAGATAAATTCATTCTAATTTAATTGATTACAATCAAAGGTGGAAAATATTAAGTGGCTGTCAAATTAAATTTTATCTGAACTAAAAAAATAATACTCTAAATCAGCAGTACTTAAAATGTGGTGATCGGGGCTAGAGTAGAGGATCTATGAAAAAATGCTGACATGGATTTTTATTGTTTACAGTAAAATACGATAGGCACTACCCATGTGTAAAATTTAATTAAAATCGTTAGAAAAATTACTTTTTAAGGAGATCACCTCTCTCACATTTTGAGCTAGAGATTTCACTTTTTGATAGTTTTTTGTTTTTGCGCTATGACGTTATCGATTTTTTGACGTGATAACGTCTTATAAATTGATGAAATACCAGCTGCACGCACGAAAAAGTGTAACGTTCCGCCTGACCCTGTGCGTGCAAGCGAGAGCGCAGTATGCTTCAGCCCAAGTTTGACAGCTACTAAAATTTAGGTTATGTATTACGGAATACGTTATCACGTAAAACTATCGTCCGTAAACCGACTTTACAGACAACCAATTTTGACGTGATAACGTCTTATAAATTGATGAATCACCAATCTTATAAATTGATAAAACACCGGCTGCATGTACGAAAAAGTGTAACGTTCCTAACGGTCGTAACGTTCCTAATGCGTAACGTTCCGCCTGACCCTGTGCGTGCTTTTTGCTAATTTCTCGCTCAATTTAAATCAGATCGGTTTGAAACCAGTCTTAAACGAAAGAGGAGAACATTTTACATAGATTTCGTATAACAGAATTTGCCTAAACAGTTTTTTTATACAAATTTATATAGAGAAATAGCTGTATAAATGCAATGTTGTCTAATGCATGGCGCGACGCGGTCGGTCGTCTTTGTTTGCCGTACATGGAAATTAGAAAATAACGTATGTCTTGTCTTAACATGAAAACGGCTGCATTTCTAATGTTTAATTCAATTTTTTGACATTAGTATTTTGTGAAATGCAACGCCTTCTAAGTTAAGTATTGGAATAACTAATTATTATTAGAACATAATACTTTGACAGTTGCAAACGTCACTTTTGACATTTCTTATCATTCCGACACCAAGGATAAGCGGATTGAAACCAAATTTTGGGAGGTTTAGGTTATGTATTACGGAATACGTTATCACGTAAAACTATCGTCCGTAAACCGACTTTACAGACAACCAATTTTTTTTTTAAAGACAATCCCAACTTTTTTCGTCTGATTCAGAAAAACAATATTTCTTTGCATATTATGGTAATGTCAAAAAGGTGACATGTTAAAGGCGAAAGTTCAAAAAATAGAAAATCAAGTCACCAGGAATTTTGGCAACTGATCTATTTTAATGAAGAACAATTAGGAAGTTTCCACCGGACAAAAACACCAATAACGATAATGCAACAAACATCATGATAATAAAGTTAACTTTAAAAATTCTGATAACATTAATTCGATATCTTTAAATTCAAATAATCAATTTTTTGTACGGGGTTTCGCAAACGACACTGCTTTGGTCCAATCCACGAAGTCAGTAACCAGGAGATCTAGTTTCCTATGCTTGCTGTGTTTCGAGACGGACCGTTTTCTGGCGCACGCGAGATGGCGCTTTTATCACTACCTGGGAAAATTTTCGGTTCTTTCCACCTGTTTTCGGCGTAGTTACCAAAGTTGTTCAACTTCACAGATACTACACACATGTAAGCCATGAACGTGTGTGCGTTACCCAGTAGCTGACGCGACAGATATCGGTCCATCGCTACGCTCGAGCTGGGTCGCCTGGTTACAGACTTCATGATCTGATCGATCATTTTAGTAGTTATAGTAATCTAATAAATAATAATATAGTAAGTCGTGAAAGCAAGGTATATATTTTAGATATATAATTGACACTTCATCTCTGCAAATATTAATTTCTCCGTTGTCTTCATGACTTGCTATATTATTAGTTACTAGTGATGCGCCGGATATTCTATCCGTATCCGCGGATATCCAAGGGAGAAGAAAGATCCGTATCCGTTAGTTTTTGGCGGATCTTTTACCTTATTAATTTTCAATTCATAGATGAAATTTTATATATATAGGTGATTAGGTAATAATGAAAACCTGTTAAATTCCATTCAGATTAATTTTTAATTTTTTAAATCGTATTTGGCACCTTTATATTGCAAACATTTATCGTAGTGAGTACCATACTAATAGTACATAACTCAAAGGTACTAAATCAACTATCTTTATAATGAGATATTGCATATCGATCTTTGGAAAGAGACAATCTGTTATGAGAGTTAACTCTTAAAGAGGTCAATAACTTTTTCCCATAACAGATAGTCTCTTTCCAAAGGTCGATGTGCAATATTTACCGCCGCGTACTCTAAGAAAGTTAAGATCCGTATCCGTATCCGCGGATCTTGAAACCAAAAATCCGTATTCAGATCCGTGTCCGCGGATATACATTTTTAACGATCCGGCACATCACTATTAGTTACTATAAAGAAGACACTTGTGCCGCATGACGTCATCCGCGGAGAATTGTCAAATTTAAATTTTGGAGTAGCACATTTTGAAGATGTTATAAAAATTCTTTCACCACTTTTGAAGTAAAAATTTTTTTAGAAACTTTTCAATTGCTCGATTCTGATCAAACTTGGCACACTATCAACCTAAGGTATATTTAGTGTGGACGCTGATGAGCTTAGATGTTGGACGTCTATAATTTACTACTCACTCATTATATGGGAAAGTAAATTGTTCATATGGATGGTCATAATTACAAAGAGGAATTTGATTCTGTTTTGATATGGAAAATAACAAATGATCGTTCAAGTTCGTCACAATTTTAATATCTATTTTCACACAATACCATAGAAGAAAAACATGAATGAATGGGCACTCAAGATTTTATTGATAAAATAGAGATATCTCGTAAATACAAGTCCGGTACAGAACTGCACTCAAAATCACATTTTTTTTACATTTAAAATGTCGAAAAGAAATTTCCATTTTCTAAAAGCTGCCTTCCATATAATGACCAACAAGTTTATCAAAATTTAAAATTCAAATAAAGCAAAATCTAAGCTGGCACAAAGAAGAAAAATTAATTGGAATTTTAGTAGGCAACATATTTTAATAACATTTTTTAGTTATCGATGCGATAATATTAAAGTTCAACAACTAGAAAAAAAGTTCCATGAACAAGCCAAATAAAAACAATCAAAATAATTAGTTCAAATAGAGTTAGCTCTAGTAAAGAACAAAACTTTTATTTTTACGCAAAATGAAAATCAAAGTTTATTTTTTGGTTACCTTCTTAATATTAAATTTAAATCAATTTCAATCAACAGTTGCTAGTAAGAATGGTTCGGTGTTAACTCAAAATTTTTTTAGTCTTTACAATCTTAAATTAAGTCGTTATGATAATGTTCAGTGTAAAAATCATATCGAAAAAACAATTGTCGACGCTGAAAGTGGTCAAACATGGGCACTAAAAAGTAAGATATATAAAAATATTCTCAAACAGTACTTTCTAGGGTTTCGTACCCAAAGGGTCTAAACGGTGCCCTACTGATGTAGGTACATATGTCGTACATACACATACACGACACACGGCTTATGGCAGTAGTGACTAGTGTATATTGTAGTTTGTTGTCAACAGTGTTTGAAAAAAATTTCAGCCAATTGGGCGACGGGACAATACCAATTTCAAAATGTTGATATTTGATATAGTATAATAAAGAAAAAAAATTCTGATATCGCGTGAGGTGACACGGGTAATGGCTAGTACTCAATATGATATTTGCTATTCGTTGCCATGGTTACCTAGAATATGTTCCATGTCATGTGAAAATTAATCAAAGTATGCTTAACTAGTTTATTTCTGACAGATCTACAAAGCAAAAGAACAGCTGATTTTTTTTTATTTTTAAAATATTCTCGAAACTACTAATTTCAGAAAAAAAATGTATTAACGAAATTTTCTTGAAAAAATAAATAGAATAATAAGCCGTTATCAAAAGTATACCATTATTATATAAAAAAACACCGTTATAGCATATATCTCTTCTGCGCATGCGCCGATTTTTCCCAAAAACAATAGGGCTCTTAATAATTTCATATCAAACATCCTCCCGAAATTTGGTTTTAATCCGTTCATCCGTATGACCTGTATCGTACTCACATCATAAACGTGAATGTGATTCATAATTTAATAATTGGGCATTTTAATTAATTTTTAGGCATCAGACAAATTAATTGCATTTTAATGCTTTTCTAGCGTAAAGCATTAAAATTTAAATTCACTTGTGGGCAACATTGGACCAAATTCCCTAGTAAAATAGGCAATGTCGTTTCGAGAATGTTCTTGTAACTAATTATAAACATTTTTCTAGTGTTAGATGCATCGTCAAAACTTCAGTCGGGTTTACTGTCAGGAAATTTGGCAGATTTGGGATCTTTCGATCAATGCCTACATATTCGAGAGCCGTCGAACTTATTTCGAGGCAAATATTGCCTGTCGAAAATTTCAATAAACAAAGCAGGGCCTTTTTTTCGGCATTCGATCTGCATTCCTGATAGTTGTTCAGCGTCAGAAATAGAGACAGCGCTTAAAGTAATTTCAAAGAAAATCAGCTCTATTGTTGGGTTTACATTCGATGTGGCACTAAGTGAAGAAGACTGTCAAACGACGGATTCGCAATTCAAAATGGAAACAGGAGACTATATTGTCATGTAATAGTTACTGGCGTAACTAGTAGTCTAAGTCATTCATGGCGCTGACAGGTCATGACTTAGCCTACAAGTTGCGCCCATAATTTTATTCAACAATTGCGCGTTATTCATGTTTTAATTATAATGAGATGTTGTAAATATCTATTTATTTCTTTATAAAAAAAACTGTCAATACTAACAGCACCAAACAGCACGATTCAATGTTTTGGTTTGAGGTTAGCCGGTTATGAATAAACTCCATGTCGAAAACATTCGGCCTCTCAATTTTAGCCTCAATGGGTAACAACAGGGAGTTGTTGTTACCTACTATTTCGTTACGACTCAGAAAATAGTTACGTTTATTTTCATTACTCCACAATGGCCGAGCTAGTAGGAATGAGTTATGACAAGTAATTGTCACCAGTCGGTAAATGGCTATTTAGGGTTCGGTTTTTAGGCATGATAAAACATGAATAGCGCGCATGAGTTGAATAAAGAAATAAGTTTGAGGATGCACTTCTAGAGTCTAGCAGTCAAAATATTACAGCAATACAATATTGTACATCCCAGAGTTGAACTTCGCTTCTTGGTCTCTTGTTAACAACGGATAACGGCCCGATTTTTATGACGGGCGACGGGCCGACGCGCAGTATTCAATAGGTTAGTGTGGGTGTTTGTTAACGGGACGGGCATGTAACCGTCGCAACAAAACTCAACGGATACCCGCACGTCGCCACTCGGCGCGACGGCGGTCGGTCCGATGCAGTGGGACCACGTCATTTCATAGAAGTCTGTTGACGACGACAGATGTGCGCGCACGTTTTTACCTATACCTACCTACCTACCTACCTTGTTCTGCTCATTGTGAATATGGAGTTTAAAATGTACATTGATATGGATTTATTAGGTAATAAGCCTTGTTCATAATAAGCCAGTGATGGGACAAAAATAAACAAGCAAGACATAACGTACTTGCACTTCTTCGCCCTTCAAGTATAGAACTGATATCGATTTCAATGGACGCGCTCATGTATATTAGCGGATCGTGTACAAAGGTAACCGTTTCGCGTTGGCCCGTTACCCGTTGACTAAAACGGTCGTTAACAAGAGCCCTAACGGTCCAAGGGCGTAGATATGGGGGGAAAAGGGGGTAATTACCCTTCCCAGGATAATAATAAAAAAATAAAACTGAAAATTATACGAATACTTGGCTAAAAAATAAAATTTAGTTGTAAAATTAGTTTGAGATATAATATTTTGCTTGACACCTTCCTTCGTGAGTATTCTGATGTGATAAAATATTGACTTTCTTGCTTCCCCCCCCAGAAAAAAAATATCTACGCCCATGTAACGGTCGCAGTAATCGAAACTGGATTGTTACAACCAATCAACTGTTGTTTAGATGTCGTTTCCATAGCAACCCTATTACATTTTAGCTAATAGTAGCGAACAGCTGTCATTCGTGTTTTTACGTATAACCTCAAAGCTGCTCGCTAGGAAATTAATAAGTAATTAATTAATGTATTTAATAAGCGTACTTGCGAGCGAGGTATGAAGAAAAATAGTATACACCACACTGGCCGAAAGTTTGATACCTTACACTGCGCGTCATGATCACACTTTCGGCTTTTGTGGTGTAAAATACTATTTTTTGCGCATATAAGGGGCGGCAAAGACTAGAGTCAGCCTCTGGGAGTTTGCCTTCCCTTGGAGACTAGACTCTTGAAGTGAAACTTTAACGGGAAATCTGAAGGTTTTTTAAGGAGATTTGACTTTTTAATTAATTTCAAACGCTTCCGTTTTCAGTGCATTTTTGACTCTAACATTACTCTTGATAATAATCAGCACAATTTACGATATTACACTGACTAACAAAAAACAATGTAAGTATATATATTTAAATGAATTACCTCCATACAGAATATTTGCAGCAGAATAACACAGAGGTCGTAACATAGCTTTCCGTTGTCGATGTAAAATTGTCTTCTGTTGAACATGCGTCGCAGGACCCGTCTTAAGACAGTATCGCTTTTAGACCATTTGTTGAGATCTAAAAAAAGTCTGTATTTAGTACAAATAGTAAAGATATATACTGATAATTATTAAAACTAATTAATAATTATTTGCAGCGCCTCCATCGCCTGTGCTAGTTGCTTTTTCTGTATACAGCAACGGAAAAAGATTATTCAAATTAAATAAGAACAAAGATCTGTTGCCTTGTTTAGATGGAATACGTTTTCTGAGCATGCTGTGGATTATTATGGCACATCGTTTTGAAAAGAATATTCAAAATTTCAACATAAATACCTTAGAAATAGAACAGGTAATCTACATATACAGGATGTATCACAGAAAACCGTACAAACCGTATAAATTAGTTAAGATGAGAGATTGCTTTGCCCTCTATCAGAGGTTACTATGGTTTCTGATGGTTTACACCAGCGGTCGGCAACCTTTTGGCAAGCAAGGGCCACATAGTGGCAAATTGAAATAAAGGCGGGCCGCACTTGTTCATAATTTTAATAATAGGTACCTATTTGTGATATTAAAAATTCGAAAACATTTTATTTGAATTTTATTAAAAATTTAACTGAGAACTTCAAAATAGAACTGCACTTTTACAAAAATTAGTGTGACGTTTGAGGTTGTATTTGAGTGGCTATTTGTTGTATGTTAGCTTCCAGGTTTGTAGTTGCAATTCGTAGAATAGCTCTCAAATGCTCATCTGTGAGACGAGAAGCATATTTATTTTTTCTGTAATTGAGAATCGAAAAGGTTTGTTCGCATAAGTAAGTACAGTAGAGACGCGTTAATCCGAACCTTCATAATCCGGATTCTTTGGTAATTAGGACAGTCGTTTGATAGTATTATGTACATTGTAGTCCGGATTTTTCCAGTTTCAGTAATCTGGATCATGATACTTAGTTATTGAGTAGCTGTACCGGCACTATTTGCGTCAACACTATTGGCCGGCGGTGTGTTACAAACAGTTACATACATATTTGTTGCCGGAGAAGTGAGAGAAGTTAGGTGGTTTTAGTATGTATGTAGTCGTTGTCAAACTCAGATAGAAATACATAGAGAACGCACTATGGCGCCGCGTAAACGATCACACGTTACTTTATCACTGCAAGTAAAAAACGAAATTCTTGACAAATTAAAAAAGGGAGTCTTAAATAAACAGTTAGCCGCAAAATATGAGCATTTTAGTTTGTTTTCTTGATAATTAAAATTACATCCAGTAATCCGGACATTTTGATAATCCGGATCAGCTGTGTTTTAATTAGTCCGGATTATCGCGTCTCCACTGTACTACCAAAAATTGTAATTAATTGCAGAGCAAACCTTTTCAATTCGTCAAAATTAGATGGCAAACTGACATAAAATTTAACAAGATCTTTGATTTCAAAGAAAGAGTTTTTGAGAGTATCATTAGATTGGAGATCAATCACGTTCATTTGTAAATGACTAGGTACATCCTCAATATCACAAGAAAAAGGATTTGTGAAAATTAATTTAATTATTTATTTATGTAGGTAGGTATCTAAGACTTAATTATAAAACAGTCACGGGCCGCGGGTTGCCAAACCCCTGGTTTACATAATTAAATCTATTCGAGGTGGTGGTACAATCTGGATGAACTTAAGGAAGTACCCTCGGTACGCAGTAAGTCAAAGAATTTCAGTCTTCTACTTGAGTAACGTAGTATATAATTTGGCAACACCGCATGCCTTGCCATAGTTACAAGTGCTTATGTACGCAGCATAAGTCAGCATGCGGTGTCAAATTCGCATTAATTTATGAAAATGCTTTTCTTTATTCCTGTCATTTCGGAAATAATAATATACTATCATTTTTTTGGAATACTAAGCTTTTAGCATTTACTCAATTTACGTATGTTTTTACGATATCAAAACTGCTGCAGTTTCGTAACTTATTTTTAAATGACGCGCCACAAACTATAATATTGCGGTGTTATCATGTTTATGAATTGCTAAAAAGCTCGGCTTTGTTTTAGTTATTTCTATTAACATAAGCAAGCTTTATACGTTTTGGAAAAAGAAAAATGTTCATAGAATATTCGTTTATATTTCCTGAAAATTTTATCAAAATCTGTTTGTCAATTCCGACGTAATAAATGATGGAATGCGTCAAAATCACAGATTCCCATAAGACTCCATGTTAAGTGCAGCGAAATAAAATTATCAATATCTTTTTTCAAAGTCAACCAAAAATCACAAAAATTTAACTGAGTCATTTTTGAAAAGGTTTTGACATATTTGCAAATTTTCGTAATTTTCTGTTTGTTAATTCATTTATCGAGGGTACTTCCTTAAAGACAAAATCGCCGAAGTATGTTTCAATGTGACTCCTGTCATATTAGACAAAGTGAGACAAAGTTTTTATAACCGATTAAGCCATTGCTCAAGCGTTACCATGGTACCCATTCTGTCTAACAGGGCTGCCATGGCAGTGCAACCGGTTGACCTGCCAGAACAAAAAGCACGTAGTTCAATGAAACGTACCTCGCGCAGCTTCCAGTCGGTTGAGCTGGCAGTTTGATTTCGGCTGTCATCATCAGCACGCCAAATAATCTCATTGGCAACTGGAACTGCATTGGTTGAATACACAGCGTTCAGAGGCGCCTCTATCACTCAGCTGTTTTGGTTTTTCCCTTCATCGCACGTCTCCTGCAAAATTCACTTGTTTTTAACGAAATATAAACAATTTAACAGAAAAAATAGAACACTTGAATTATAAAAAAAACTAGAGTGACCTGTGCGAATTATTCGCACTAAATAAGTATAATAATTATCACTTTACAAAATTATTTTTTAAATATGATTGCAGGTATTCAATTCGTTTCTAATTTTACACACTGCTTATAACGTTCTTCTTTTTGCTGTAAAAGAAATATTTTACTAAAAAAATTGACATATAGAGGCGCAAGTAGCTAAAGCGTTGAGCTAAGCCGTCAGATGGCATCATGCAGCATTGCTGTGACGTTGTTCAGCGTTGCTCGCTATTTCAAAATTAAAGCCGTCAGATGGCAGTATGCAGTATTTACAATATGAAGTTCAGATGACAGATCGAAGTGTTGACGTTGTTTAAAAATTAAAGCCGGCAGATGGTAGACGTTGTTCAGCGTTGCTGTATTTTAATTAATTTACAAAAACAAAAGCAATAATACATTTTTTAGTTGCCGATGTCAGTAGAGCAAGCAATTATCTGTAAAATGATATATAATTTATGTGGAAAAATTGTGAGGTTTTTTCTAAAAAGGGAGGCAAACATCTTAACCTTATCGTATTAATATATATGATGTTATGAAAAAAATCAACTTTTGCGTTTTACGCAAAAATTTTACTACACAAAAAAAAAATAATACTAATAATAATAATTTCTCCCGGCCATACGTACTGGCTTTCCTGCTTAATTTTGATAATGTCATAGAAGCTGATGTCCTCGACTGTCAAAAGTCTATAATCCACAATCCACGGTGTCGTTGAATTTCGATACTGAAAATAAATAACAGTTTTGTGTATTCAATAAATAAAATTATCGACCAATTTTTCAGACAATATATTAATAAACAATATAAAATTAATACTATAAAAAGCGAATTATATTTAAATATTAATTATTTTTATATTTTTAGATCAATTCTGAAGAAGGTCCAAATCCGGATGTTAACGTTATTGTATTAATTTTATATTGTTTGTTAATATATTGTCTGAAAAATTGGTCGATAATTTTATTTATTGAAGAGTTCTAATCAGACGTTAATCAAAGATTTGAGTTTTGTGTATTGTTGCAGTGGTCAAAAACGTTAGGAAGTCTTTTCGTTTCAAACAGCACCATATCGGTTGATACATTCTTCCTCCTGAGCGGTTGCTTAATGATGTACGGATATTTGAAGGCCAAAGCGAGGGGTGTTCCGTTCAACATTCCACTTTACTACATTCATCGATATTTGAGGTATTGTATAAAGATAAAATAAAATAAAAAACAAAATTTAAAGTTTTGAAAAAACCCACGATGGATGTAAACGTTGTAATTGAACAAGGATTAAACTCCCCGACTAAAAGAAGGTAAGAAATCAAAGAAAATCCGTCGAGGGCTGCCATTCGCTGCCCTGAATTAAGAATAGGAAAATATCAATTGAAGATTACAATTATTTACGTACCCAACGTGATTTTAAAGTTGTAATATTTTAGTTAATTTCAGGGCAGCGAATGGCAGCCCTCGACGGATTTTCTTTGATTACTTACCTTCTTTTAGTCGCGGGGTTTCAAAATTTTATTTAACTTACACATTTTTTAATTAAAAAATATGGTATAATCGTTGCTAACTAGAAAAAACATTTTTTTTTTATTCTAAATTAATACGGTAGATCCCTTTTATATACTTTAATACATTTTTCATCAAAATATTGTTTTTTACCATGCCAGATTCAATTTTTAAGCGCCGTGACAGCGTTTTTTTATAAACAAATTAGCTTTTACAAGGGCCGTGTCAAAACACCACCTTGACTTTTTTCTGAAAGAAGGTTTGACATCTATTTTATGCATAAAAATTGGTCTGTCAGCGAAAAAATGTTTTTTACTATGACATAAACAAAAAATTTTATAACAAATGAAGTCTGACCAATTTATTAACAAAAATTGTCAGCCAGACCAGTTGTATTAGATAGAAGAGATCTTAAACTTTATTTAAAAAAAAATTCAAGGAGGTGTTATGAAATGTATTTTCATAAAAAAAATAGTTTACAACAAATGAAGTCTGGCTAATTTATTAACAAAAATTGTCAGCCAGACCAATTTTTTCAAAAATGGTACATTATTTACTACATATCGTATAAATTTCAAGCAGGTGTTTTGGAAAGTAAAATCATGTTTTTTTTTTAAATTCAAAAATTCATAAAAAATAACAATTAACAAATTTTTACTTGTCTGGCGGGCGTAACATGTTTCTGACATGTTGTTCAGCCATTTTCACTTAATAATTTTGAGGTGTTCTTTGGGGTAACTTTTCGTGTCATGGGAGCTTAAACATATTTTTTGCCTTCTTCAGGACCTTAAAACAAGGCAAATAAAATATTTCCGAAACGTTGGCCATTAAAGAATGCTTTAATGAATAAAAATTGTTTTTAGCCTTGTATTCCGTAAAATTTTATCATATCATTAAAAACAAGGTCTTATTTTATTATCAATACTAATATATAAAGCTAAAAAGTTTGTTTGTTTGGTTGAACGCGCTAATCTCAGGAATTACTGGTTCGAATTGAAAATATATTTTTTTTTGTTGGATAGCCCATATAGGCTATATAATATCACGCTACGACCAATCGGAGTGGGGCATAAATGAAAAATGTTGCAAAATATAACTCAAAAGTTCGTCCGACAAAAACTTTTGAAACGTAACTCCGATCATCATGAAATTTGGACACGACATTCATCTCGGTAAACAAAAATGAACGTGCGTGCTCATGTATCCCCCCCATCCGTTCTTTTGCACCCGGGTGAAACCGGGCGGGACCACTAGTATGTAATAATACAGTGGAGTCAAAGACAGTGTGTAAAACAAAACAGGAGATTATCTCCTATACAGAGATGAAAACCGTCTTCTAACTCAAACGCAAATGACATCTCAGGAAACATATTTAAATTCTCCTCCATTAATAAAATCGCTACACAAATTTGTTACAGCGCGTCTATTTTCTAGAGCTGTAAAAGTAACGAGAAATTGTGTACCCGTACGTATTCGTTACTTAAAGAGCCAGTACCCGTTACTTTCGTATCGTTACGTTACTCGTTACTTTTCATACGACATACAATCGTGTATAACAGCATCAAGAAGTGTATGTTCTCTGGCATCAAGCACATACCATCGCATCGAGGCGCGTCGCATACGTGATACGATATGACTTCGTTCGTATAACGTATAACCGCATCAAACGAGTCGAACTGACATGGATACGACAGATGCGAGTAACGAAATGAATTTGTAACGATTCGGTACTTCGAGTCAGACGATGTACCCGTTACTCAGTAACGAATACATACGGTTTGTTACAGCTCTAATATTTTCGTTACTTGTTCCAGAGTAACGCCAGCCCTTGCTGTTGTAATGATAATGCACGTGACACTCTACCGCCATTTTGGGTCCGGTCCGATTTGGCCTTCTACGGTCAAAAGTGAATACGACAACTGCAAACAATATTGGTGGTCCTCGCTTTTGTATGTTCAAAACTACGTAAATCCCAAACAATTTGTAAGTCAAAACAAATTATACTTCTCAGTAAAACTATAGATTTAACAGTACAGTGGAGCCTCGATTATCCGAACGACCGCTTAACCGAACTACTACGCCCACCCGACTCGCGCGTGGCTACCTACTCCCGCGCTAAAATCCCCGCGCACTTATCTCGAATTGTTAGCTGTATGTCACTTTTTTTGTTTAATTCCTATTTGTCATTAAAGATATATCTATACTAATATATAAAGCTGAAGAGTTTGTTTGTTTGAACGCGCTAATCTTAGGAACTACTGGTTCAAATTGAAAAATTTTTTTTTTGTTGGATAGCCCATTTATCGAGGAAGGCTATATAATATCACGCTACGACCATTAAGAGCGGAGCATTAATGAAAAATGTTGCAAAATGTATCTCAAAAATAAGCTTCTATTCAGGTGAAATGCACTAACTAAATATACTCAAATTAGCTTTGTGAATACACCACCCCGAATGGCTCAATCGGTAGAGCATGCGACTGTCAAAATCAGGGTCGTGGGTTCGAGCCCTACGTTGGGCGAATATATTTTTATTTTTTTTTAATTTTCTACATTGCTTTCTTCTAAGGCTTACATTTAAATTTATTTGATATGTGTTTCAGATCTATTAATTTTATAATATTATTTTTCAGAGGATTATAGATCAATAAAGATATATGCTGTTAAGCTATATTTTTAATATATTTTTAAATATAGCTTAACAGCATATATCTTTATTGATCTATAATCCTCTGAAAAATAATATTTTAAATTTATTTTAATTTTATTTAATTAATTAAAAAAAATATATTAGTTAAAAAAAGAATAAATACTGTTTTTTATCGACAAAAACTTTTGAACGGTAACTCCGATCATAATAAAATTTGGACAGAACATTCATCTTGGAAAACTAAGATGAATGTGTGTACTCATGTTCTTCCCTTCCCCATTCGTTCTTTTACACCCGGGTGAAACCGGACGGGACCGCTAGTTATAAATAAATATGTTTTTGATTCACCTGTACATAAATATACAGTATGTATACCCGTATGTGCGAATCAATACAGTTCGATTATCGGAAAAAAACGGTTTCCGGAACACCCATGTCCCCCAATTATTTCGAATAATCGACGCTCTATTACACCATAAAAAAACCAGTTGTGTGGTTTTAAGAAAACACGACGCAAGTGAAACTTTTATTGGATTGTAGGCGTTGGATTGTAGACACTTATCCATCACGATTAATTATAAACAACAATATTCACATGAATACACGAATAAAAACATGTAAACACTGTACAGCACTTGCCCGCATGACAGACTGACTATGTGTTATACATACTACACGGTCAGATGATGCTAACCATGGGCGCCGCCATATTGGCCTTGGCTGCTCTACCGAGCGCCTACTCCGAACGCCTTTCACTTTACCCCTACTCCGCGGCCGCCTGTAATGCGACATGCAACAGACGGCCAGAAAAATTCGGGGCGATAGAATAAAAGTTTCACTTTAAAAAATGTAGATGTACAGAAGTCACATTAATATATTATAAAATGAGCTAAAATATGTTTGTTTTTAAACAAAACAAATGCGTGCAGTCTCTAAGAGGTTATGTTCAGTGAAAATTTTAAGCAGAACGATTTTTTAATTGCAATTTTCAGTTGAAGAATAGTCTCTGAAATTTTTAAGTTGACCCCACAAACATTAACGGAGCTATAGTACGTTTTGTCCTGACATATTGATATATAAACATCAATGTGTAAGCCGATCTTTAAACGCATTTTTTGCAAGAACACATTTATCAAAAAATTTTCGACCAATTTTTCAGACAATATATTGACAAAAATTATAAAACTATAATTCAATATATTTAATAATTTGATATTATAAAAAACTCAAGTTGAACTATTAGAAGCTAATTATTAATTAATTAATTTCTATATTTTTAATTTTCAATTCTAAAGAAAACCCAAATCCAGGCCGAAACGTAAATCGATTGAATTATAATTTTTGTCAATATATTGTCTGAAAAATTGGTCGATAATTTTATTTATTTGAAGATTATCAGACGTTAATCAAAGATTTGAGTGTTTACAAGTATTTTTTTTTACAAATCTGTTGATCTTTTAGTGTGTAGGACAAGCCTGGTATTTATCCGTCGACATGCAATTGTTTTGGGTGTCGCCGTTCATTCTGCTATCTGTTTCGAAGTTGAAGCGCTATGCGTTACACATTTTAACGCTTTTGACCCTTATATTTGTCATTGTTCCTTTCTGCGTTGCGTGGGACTTAAAACTCAGAGCAGTGTAAGTATCATTTTATTAATCACCGATTTTACCAAAAAATTAAAAACAAACTCCAAAGTTTATGTCAAAAGCAACGTGAAATAATTAAGTTGCGAGTAAAAACAATATATCTGTATATTAAATTTGTATCCGAGCGAAGCCGAACACGACATCAATCTATAATTAACAGAGGTTATAGACGCTCGACAACTAAGACCATTAGCGATTCAACAAAAAAAAAATGAAAATTTCCATTAAATCTACATCAACCAAAATCACGTTGGCTATTGAAAATTTATAATTAAAAATCTAACACAACGCAACCTAACCTAAAAAAACTTTGTGTGGAAATTCTAACTAGAATTAATATTGAGAGCAGCTGAAAAAGCTAAAACTTATGCAATAAGTAATGTCCCTGACAGTAACTAAAGTTTAGACTTTTAAAAAATACTTTTTAAGGCCGTGTCCAGATGAGATACTAGAGCTACATATATCCCGTCTAGATGCTTACGCGCGTTTCCTAACTCGCGCGTAAAACGCGTGCAATAAGCGGAACTCTCGCGGAACTCTCGCGGAACTCTCGCCGCGCGAGTCGAGATACTCGGGTGCCAATTGCTGCGTCCAGTACTACGCGCGAGTCCGTTGCGATGTTTCCATCGAAGGTATGCAAGACGCAACACAACCGCTGTTTCCGAGTCCATGTTTTGTAACTGGCGCCACACCGAGCCCAGCGTAGAAACGCGCGTAAAACGCGGTATCTGGACACGGCCTAAATGTATTTGAAATACAAATACTAGAAAAGTATTTGTATTTTGAAATTCTTTTACCCAAATACTTAACAAGTCTGCTAAAGTTATACCAACTTCTTAATTTATTGTTTTGTTTTTGCAGGGGCTTCAGTGGCTTCTATGAATATTACGTGACCACACATTGCAGGGCCGCCACATGGCTCATTGGATTATTTTTGGGTTTCGTTCTGTACGAACATCGAACAAAAAAATATACCATCAGTCATGTACGTATTTATATATAAACTAGCGGTCCCGTCCGGTTTCACCCGGGTGTAAAAGAACGAATGGGGAAGGGAGGAATATGAGTACACACATTCATCTTAGTTTACCGAGATGAATGTTGGGTCCAAATGTTTTGCAGTTTTCGGCAGTTCCCTGCTTTATTACTTATTTTAAACTCAAACCTCCATTTTTGATGAAAATATTTTTTTTTAAGTAATAATTATTTCTTTTAAATCAATAATTACTGTATAATTAATAAAATATAATAAATATTTAATTGAAAACACTGTAGGAAAATGATTTTTATATATAGGTAGGTACTGTAATAGTTTTCAAATGAGCTATTATTTAGATTTATTTAATTTTAATTAGTTGTAAATAAAACTAAAATAAATTTAAATGATAGCCTTAGAAAAAAGCAATGTAGAAAATAAAAAAAAAGATTAAAAACATATTCGTCCAAGGTGGGGCTCGAACCCACGACCCTGAGATTAAGAGTCGAGCGCGCTACCAACTTAGCTAACCGAGATCTGTAGATACATCGCTAATATTGGGATATTCTGTTACGGCATTTCACCTGAATATAAGTACATGGTGAAAAATGTTGACTGACATTCTGCAACATTTTTCATTGATTTTCCGCTCCTATTAGTCGTAACGTGATATTATATAGCCTATAGCCTTCCTCGATAAATGAGCTATCCAACAAAAAATTTTTTTTTCAATTTGAACCAGTAGTTCCTGAGATTAGCGCGTTCAAACAAACAAGCAAACAAACTCTTCAGCTTTATATTATATTAGTATAGAATATAGATGTATCGAAGATTCGGTTATTATTCCGTGCTCGGTCCACTCATTCATTTTAGAATACGAAAAACAATTTTACCCACTACTTAGTAGTCTTCTTTGGCACTTGAAATTCACTAATGCGTTGTTTAATTTCCAGTTGACAGTCGGCATTGGATGGATTTTAAGCCTGCTGGCCATGTTTTATATAATTCTTGGTGTCTATTCTGAAATGAGAGACGATTATGTATACGACAGATGGTTCAATTCATTTTATATTGCACTACACAGGGCGGTTTGGTGTTCGGCACTCGCTTGGATCATATTCGCGTGTGTGCGTGGATACGGAGGTACCTACATTAGAGATAACCGAAGCTGTTCTATTATTATACATATTCGGAGAACTGACTATACAGTATGTAAACGCGTAAGGTGCACATAGGGAAATTAGCATTGGAAAAAAATACTTGGATCAGAGTTAGCCATGACTGCATTAATTATTATTTCTATTGAATTATCGTGGTAATCTTGAGGATTGCTATTTGATTTTGATTTATTTTTATTTTACTTGGCTTTTTTAATAAAAAAAAGCTCTTATAACTCATCATTTTAATTTTTTTGTACAAAAATAAAACAAAAAAACAACTCCATCTGTTTGGAAACATTTCATTCAAAAATTGTCTGACTGGTATGACGTATGCGCGTTGGTAAATCAGTGACCCAAATGTCTTTAGGCGGAGATATTTGATCTCGCACCATATTTAAGTATTTTTGGGAATTTAATGTCCCATTAATAAAAAAAGTCCGTTTATGTTGTAATCATTTGAATATTTTCTTCGGTAGTATACACATTCATTTTGCAAAAGAATATTATCTATCAAATTGAAAAACAAGATTTCAAGGCTCACTCTGATCCAGTCATTTTTTCCCAATGTTAATTTCTCTATGTGCACCTTACGTGTTTACATACTGTATACTCACAGGGTGCATTCCTAAATTCGCTACAGCTACTGTAGCGAATTTAGGAATGCACACACAGCGTAATACACTTGAGCATTAAAATTCTTATAAAAGCACTCTATAAATATTCAAAATGATGGCCTCAATATGCAGTATTATTTTGAATATAACGACATCGAACACGTCGGTTGTAACGATCAAACATATAAAAACCCTGTTCGATATAAATATGAACAAAATATATTGATTACTAGCGGTCCCACTCGGGTGCATAAGAACAAATGGGGAGGGGGGAGGAACATGAGTACGCACATTCATCTTAGTTTAGTTTACCAAGATGAATGTTGTGTCCACATTTCATGATGATCGGAGTTACCGTTCAAAAGTTTTTTTTTTCAGACGGACACATTTTGAGTTACATTTTGCAACTTGCTCCGCTACTATTGGTCGTAGCGTGATATTATATAGCCTATAGCCTTCCTCGATAAATGGGCTATCCAAGAAAAAAAATTTCAATTTGAACCAGTAGTTCCTGAGATTAGCGCGTTCAAACATACAAACAAACTCTTCAGCTTTATATATTAGTATAGATTACGACATCAGCTGTAACAACGAGTAGGTTATAACGTCGAATCGGTTATAACGACTGGTTTTTGGTCATATTATACGCGATATCGTTTTTTTTTTTAATTTTTCCATGATTAACTCTATATATGTACTAAATTTAAACTTTTTTCGTTCAATAGATTCGGAGAAAAAGAGCTTCGACAGATAGACACACACGAGAGTGATTCTAAAAAGGTTACATTTTTTTTCGGATGTACGGAACCCTTAATATTGAAAATTATTACATCGAATACCGATTTTTCTTAAAGACACGTGTATTTAAAAGATTTTTAAGTTCAAAGTGACCCCAGAAACACGCAATTTAAATATTGATATAACACGACGGAACAGCCTGTATATTGTTGATATCTTTCGATCAGATAAACAAAACGCATTTTTTTCATGCAACGGAACTGTCTCAAAATTGCATATGAAAATCTCGACTCAATTTATGCAACCTTTTATAATCAATGTTCAAGCTAATGTTCAATTAGCATTTTGTCTCTTTTGTTTTTGTAGGACCTGTAAATGCATTTCTTTCTTTGCCGGTATTTCAACCATTAAGCCGACTTGCCTATTGCATGTACTTGACGCACGTTTCTCTAATCTACATGAAAGTAGGAAAAACAAGAGTTCCTCTACATTTTTCTACGGAAGAATACGTAAGTATTTCGCCCTTTGACTATTTAATAGAGTTGGAGAATAAATAACTTCACGATGAAAAAATCACTGTGACCAGCCGTCTAAAATGATCACTGTGGTAAGACAAGAGGTAACTACGTTCCAATGTAACGTATGTTGTCAAGTAAGGTGCACATAGAGAATATTAACATTGGGAAAAAATGACTGGATCAGGTGAGCCTTAAAATCTTGTTTTTCAATTTGACAGACAATATTCTTTTGCAAAATGAATGTGTATACTACCGAAGAAAATATCCAAATGATTACGACATAATCGGACTTTTTTATTAATGGAACATTAATTTCCCAAAAATACTTAAAAATGGTGTGAGATCAAATATCTCCGCCTATTCGTGTTGAACCTAAAGACTTTGGGTCACTGATTTACCAACGCACATACGTCATACCAGTCAGACAATTTTTGAATGAAATGTTTCCAAACAGATGGTGTTGTTTTTTTTGTTTTATTTTTGTACAAAAAAAAATAAAATAATAATTTATAAGAGCTTTTTATTATTAAAAACGCCAAGTAAAATAAAAATAAATCAAAATAAAATAGAAATCCTCAAGATTACCACGATAATTCAAAAGAAATAACAATTAATGCAGTCATGGCTAACTCTGATCCAAGTGTTTTTTCCCAATGCTAATTTCCCTATGTGCACCTTACGTGTTTTATACATACTGTATATATCTATGCATTGAGCATCATTCAACGTTTCAAAGAAGCGGGATTTATAAAGTTGTTGAGTGCGTTTTTTCTTATTTGTTTTTTACTTTTCCACATACGAAGTATATTATAATACATAAACGCTTTGTGATCGTTCAAAAATTTTATTTTGAGTGTACGTTTTCAAGTTCCCTGAATCTAAAAAAACGTTTTTTTCTTCTACAAAAACCTCTAGTTCCTGGATCTAATCTGACAGTTGATATTGATATAATTGGGTTTTCAACTTATGATTAGAAAATATGAATTAGTACTAGATCTGAATAACCCTTTGTTTTTTTAAGTTTAACGGTACTTGAATATTAGACAATCAAAACTGAAATATATGGAATAATCTCATTTAGGGTTGCCAGACCCAAAAATAGAAAAGCCGGACTCGGCATTATAATTAGCCAGACATTAGCCCTAAAATTTGGACTATCATTTTTAATTAAAAAAAAACTAGACTAAGTATTTTTAATTGTTTAATACTAATCAATCATTGTTTTTATTACAAAATTACCCGGACGTTATAAAAATTAAAATAATAGCCACATGCTACTATTTGGCTTTGGCATTTCAATTAGAGAAATTAAAAAATCTTTAACATTTAAAAAAATAACAAAATTTCATAAGGTATGAATATTGGGAATTTAAGTTACTTTAATCAAATCTTTGATTAACTTCCAATTTTTCAAACAATATATTAACAAAAAATATATATAAATTATTAATACATTAACGTTTCGATCCGGATTTGGACCTTCTTCAGAATATTAATATTTTGATATTAATAACTTTGAACGAATTTTTTAAGAAACTAAATATTAATTATTTTTTATATTTTTTAGATCAGTTCTGAAGAAGGTCCAAATCCGGATCGAAACGTTAATGTATTAATAATTTATATATATTTTTTGTTAATATATTGTCTGAAAAATTGGTCAATAATTTTTTTCTTGAAATTTCATTAACAAAAAGCTTAATAAAAGCCGGACTTGTAAATATTTGGCCGGACCCAACCGTAAAAAGCCAAACATGTCCGGCTAAATCCGAAAGCCTGGCAACCCTAAATTCCCATTGCAAATCGTAAAACTAATTTTGCAGTTTATTTTTTAGATTTATATGTTTTGGGGCGACGTCTGTACAACGCTTATAGTGTCATTGGTCTGGTCATTGGCATTTGAGATTCCTTGGTCAGTGATCGACGGCGTCTTAATAGGAAAAGGCAAGTAAAAAAGGCATTTTCAGATTATAGGGACCCCCTCTCTAATCTCCTCGAGAATTATGTAAAAAACGCGCTTATATTTCGTTATTCATTTAATTTCAATAGTTGAATTATGAATAATTATATATCAAAATAACAACGTTTAATCGCTACATACCTACAGGCTACAGGGCTAATTTTTACAAACACTAATGTATAAAATAGTAGCGACAACATTTTTCTTGAACGTTTCTGGATATTTTTAGGCCAGAATTTTTACTGTTAATACCACCATTCCTTGAGTTTCGTATTGAGAAAATATTCTTGTCAAAAGCAACATTAACAAGAGTGAAGCCAATAAAGAAATAACCTTTTCATAACACCGCACAACAATCCGGAACTAGCATAAGCGTATTGCCGTATTTACCTCAAAAGTACAGCGATATAAAATGCTTTTTTTGCTAACGGAACTTACAATTTTTAGCCAAGAAATCTATGAAGCCGACAAATAGAGACAATAACGATGCTAATACACTAAACGAAACCGGTGGTGAAACAAAAATTGATATGACTAAAAATACGCCGAACGTAGGATGACAATAAATATGCTTCCTGGATGATTTCAGCTTACGCACGTCAAGATTATAATTTAGAATCTAGATGCATTACGTATTATATTTATTGTGTACAAATTATAAAAATAAATGTGGCATAATATATCTAGATTATTTATTTTATTTTCACTTTCTTAATAAAGGTTAAAAACTGAAAGTAGGGTTACCTTTTTCGTGCGTTATCAAAATATTTACACTGAATTTATATGTAATATAGTTTGTAAATTAAATTATAGTAATATATAACTGACCTTACTTAAGTGACCGGGCGCTTTAATTCGTTAAGTATTGTTAAAAAACGCACTGTCAAAATTTAATTTTGACTTATTGAACTTAGTTTCGTGTTTTTCCGTTTTTCTAATATCGTGTGTCGCTAGCGTACTTTATGTACATTGTACGATGAGAGTGAAACGCGTTCAGACTGTGTCCATGGTGCGCTTAGCAAAATAATTAATATTAAACTCATTGAAGAACTTATTGGAGTTTGTTAATTGTTTGAGAAAATTGTCGTTTTTTCTTTTTCTTATATTGTTTTTATCATTCACTTTCATTAAATATGTTTTTCAAAAAATCGTAACTTACAAAGAAACGGACTTTGTCGTAAAACGGGTTGTGTGAACTGAAGTAAGCATCTAGTTTGCTTTGAAAGCTGCTAAACCAAGACCTATCAAAATCGCGCACAATTAATTTTTCTGTTAAAATTTTAATTACGGTTTCGTATTTAAAATGGAAGTGCCAAAAGATTTACAATTAGAAATATCAATTAATCAAAATCAATTGAAAAATGCGATTAGAAATCATCAGGTAAAAGTTCAGTTATTTGTTTTTTCTAGCGTCAGTTACTGTACAAATTAGGTATTTATGTTCATGACCACTGACCATCCTCACAAAAAGTAGGTACTTTATAAAACTTTTATTACACTTAAATTATTGTGGTGGTCAATCCAATTTTTTTTAATAAATATATATAATTTTAAACATGTGTACAGTATAATTTCAGTAATTATCAGGGACGTATTTACGTAATATATGTGGCTATTTAAGATTTTTCAAATTCAACATTTTGAAAGTACCTAAACATAATGTCAAAGTTGATGCAAGTTAATTTTTATGTAACTGATAATGTTTTAATTTTGTATTTTTTTAGATTCTCATTTGGAGACTAAAAGATGATCCAAATGTAAGTATTTAATGCATTTATTATAAAAAACTTCGATGATTGAACCTTATTAATTATTTTAATTATATTTTTTACAGAATTCAACCATAAAACAGGAAATACAAACTATTCATGAAGAAATAATTGAAATAGGAAATAATCAGGTGTGTTTCCAATCTTATTGCTTTACTTCGTCGTCATTATAACAAATTATTTTCTTGAATATTGAATTTAATATTATGAAAAATTGATTTTCTCATTTTCATTTCCATTATTTAGCAATATTTCGGTATAACTGGTTATGGAAATGCCACAAGAATTCCTTATATAGAATTTGTAAATTAATTGAAATATGGTAGCAATATCGTTTACATAAAATATAGGATTGTTCACGTTTACCTAACCCTGCACGTGTTTAATTAGTAAGTTACGTGAAGTATGCTGCAAAATAATAGTTTGAAGCGAAAAATCGAAGTTTTATCAAAACTAAAATGAATTACAAACTTTTATCTAAAAATCTTAACATTTGTTTAGAAGTGTCAAAAAGAATTTATTGATTCTCGAAACACTTCCCGTTATTTTCTTTCGCGAAATAACGTTTTAACTCGGAACTATTTGCTGTTGCACTCTAGCATAAAGCATATAGACTAGCGCTATCCTTTCTCAATGTATAGGTCTTGAAATGATGAAGTTATTTTAATATATTCATTTGCAACTGATTGATCTAATGCTTTCACCTGTTAAGTTTTAACTTGAAAAAAATAATACATTTTCTTAAATTTACGGTAACACAATTTGGGGATTTTCATTTATTTTTAAAACGTTTTATAATTTTACTCACGACAGAACCGCTAACCTCTTTTGTATACAAATAATTTTGTATTGGGTACGTGCAGATGAAAGCAGAAATCAAAATACCCAGTATATAAAGAGACATTATTGATGAAATGAACAACAAAAACACTGGTTAAGAGAACAATACAGTTTGAAATCAAATTAGTGTTGTGACTTTTAAATTCAATTTTCCGTGCATCACATTTTCGTACAATTAATGAAAATCAACAATGCAAATATACATAAATTATTATTCCATTATATTTTACGATGTGTCATTTTTTTAAATTTTTTAGAAACACATAATTGACCGTTTACGGAAGACTCTTAATCATTATGATCCAAATTTGAAAAACCCAAGATCGGGCCTCGAAGAGAAAAGATTTAATTTCTCTACTGTGCTCCAGAAGACTCGTAAACAAACAATGTAAGTGAAACATCGCAATAGTCAGTTTGATCCGTATCCTAATTCCAAATCGGTTAATTTCAGAGTTCCAAGATCAACGTCGTTGAGTTCTTTTTCGGCGTCTGACGATTCGTTAGACGGTGATTCGAGATCTGAGCCTAGATCACCGGTCAGCGATTATGACTTGGGAGAACCGAATCAAGAAGATTTCATGGCCTATTTCGGCTTGTGTACTCCGGAGGTCTATAAAGAACAGCAGAAAAAGAGGGCCGAACGAAAAAGACGAAGCACTGCCAATCCGCATTTCCTTTATGGAAACCATTGGGATTATAGTAAAATAGTAAGTTAAGCCGTCACACTCTTTCCCCGTGCATTCAAGCTAGGTCTTAGCTTGAATGACCGGGGTGGTGCGAAATGCATCACACGTAAAGTCTTCAGGCGTAGATGGCTTTGAATGTTTCTGTAGTAATGTTGTCAACAAAGGACCCCGCACGGAGCATATGGGAAATGGCCCTCGGTTAAAATCTTCCATACTCGGGGATATTATCCAAAAATCGACGCTGATCAAAAGTCTCCATGGGCACGAAGTCCGGAAATGCGATCCCGGGGAGTTATTATTATTTTGATTGCAATAAAAGTATACTTTTATTGCAATCAAAATAGGGAAAATGAGCAAATGCACCCGTCTCCTTGTGATATTCTATTATAGACATATCTACATCACATAGATATATCATATACAGTATATATGTCGCTGGGATATTGTCAAACCCGTGATATTATAATTTCACTTAGTGAAATTATAATATCACGAATCTTTGTCAATCGTGATATTGTAATTTCACTAGTGAAATTACAAAATCACGGATTTGACAATATCCCAGCGACATATATACTGTATATGATATATCTATGTGATGTAGATATGTCTATAATAGAATATCACAAGGAGACGGGTGCATTTGCTCATTTTCCCTATTTTGATTGCAATAAAAGTATACTTTTATTGCAATCAAAATAATAATAACTCCCCGGGATCGCATTTCCGGACTTCGTGCCCATGGAGACTTTTGATCAGCGTCGATTTTTGGATAATATCCCCGAGTATGGAAGATTTTAACCGAGGGCCATTTCCCATATGCTCCGTGCGGGGTCCTTTGTGGCAGCAAGACGGCTAGAGAGTACATTTAGTCAGAGTGCCCGTCGGCAAAAATTTTATTGATACATACTCTCCCCAAACTTTGTATATGGCTTCATTAGGCCTAGTCTGACATCTATTTCCTCTATGACTTTTCTTGATTTTGGGGCGTTTTCCCTCTAAACTTTCCGAAAGATGTCGTTTTGACATGTAAAAATTTATAGATACTGTTTGTTTTTTAATTGGATAGCTTAAAAACTTCAACCAAAACGCTAAAATAATGTTCTCTGACAAAATTAACATGAACCATTTAAAATGTCTGACACCTCGAATATGTTCGACATATTTGAGGTGTCAGACATTTTAATTATTGGTTCATGTTATTTGTCAGAGAACATTATTTTAGCGTTTTGGTTGAAGTTTTTAAGCTATCCAATTAAAAAAACAAACAGTATCTATAAATTTTTACATGTCATCAAAACGACATCTTTCGGAAAGTTTGGAGGGAAAACGCCCCAAAATCAAGAAAAGTCATAGAGGAAATAGGTGTCAGACTAGGCCTAATGAAGCCATATACAAAGTTTGGGGAGAGTATGTATCAATAAAATTTTCGCCGACGGGCGCTCTGGCTAATTGTCCAAGCTCTCAATGTATAAATGTCTACTGCGTAACGCTACTATATTTTTTTTAATTGAGCATATACAGTAGAGACGCGATAATCCGGACTAATTAAAACACAGCTGATCCGGATTACCAAAATGTCCGGATTACTGGATGTAATTTTAATTATCAAGAAAACAAACTAAAATGCTCATATTTTGCGGCTAACTGTTTATTTGAGGCTCCCTTTTTTAATTTCGTTTTTTACTTGCAGTGATAAAGTAACATGTGATCGTTTACGCGGCGCCATAGTGCGTTCTCTATGTATTTCTATCTGAGTTTGACAACGACTACATACATACTAAAACCACCTAATTTCTCTCACTTCTCCGGCAACAAATATGTTTGTAACACACCGCCGGCCAATAGTGTCGACGCAAATAGTGCCGGTACAGCTACCTAATAACTAAGTATCATAATCCGGATTACTGAAACTGGAAAAATCCGGACTACAATGTACATAATACTATCAAACGACTGTCCGAATTACCAAAGAATCCGGATTATGAAGGTTCGGATTAACGCGTCTCTACTGTAATATGATTAAAACACCAAATCGGTTGCAGTGCAAACAGTTCAATCAAAAAATTTTAGTAGACTTGTAGCGGACAAGGAGTATGAATGCATTTGTAGTATCGCATTGCGTATCAAGGATCGACGCCATGATATACGACATTTCGGTCAAGTTCAGTCTCCTATCTCTAATTTCTTGATTATAAGTTATAACTAATCTATATCAATGATTTTGTCGAGGCGTACAAATTACAATATACTTTTTTTTTTTAAACTGATAAACAGAGAGAAAGATTTTCACTTGCTGCATTACTATATACAATAGTTAATTTTTCACTGTCCAATTCTTCTCCTTCTAAAAATATTATGACGATAATAGTATATTGTGCGACTAGTGAGAGAAGGAGAAGATTCCATGAGCGTAAAACGCACGCGAGTGGAATATTCTCCTTCGATCAATGGTTTATTCAACACGCGTGAGTAACATGTAATTTCGGGGCCCTGCTAAATTCGGGAGAAATAATAAATTACTTCATGTTGACGCGTAGAGTGCTAATAATGAGCCGTACTGTGCGATAATGAATTTTCTGGACCAATAGGAACGCAGTAGTAAGCCCAAGCGTGCAATAATGAAAAAAAAAACTGCACTGCTTCTGGACCAATAGGAACGTGGTAGGTGGTATTGTATATATGAAAACAGCATCGCAATTCAACGAAAGTCATGGCCATCTTGTATGCATCGAGGACGGTGTGTACGTCAATCAATGAAGTGATTTATTATTTTTCCCTCTTATCAGGGCCCCGATTACATATTGCTCGTGCTAGTTGAATAAAGTATTATGTGCGACCATTGATCGAAGGAGAATATTCCACTCGCGTGCGTTTTACCGCACTCGCTGCGCTCGTGCGGCAAATTTCACGCTCATGGAATCTTCTCCTTCTGTCACTAGTCGCACAATATACTATTAATATTATGCTTTCACTACTTTAGTGAAAAAATATGCTGTAATTGGACAGTGAAAAATTAACTATTGTACAATATACTTGCTTAAAATCTACCAGGAATTATCAACCATAAAAAAATTATTATTTCGAATCGACAACATAATCCACAAAATTACAATAATAACAATGATGCTGTGTTGCAGATAGGATTGTCAAAAAATTTGATTTGACAACGACCTTAGATTGTGATCATACAATTATAGTTTCCATTCATCAGAAGCAGTCTAATGTCGTATTCAAACTCCCTGTCATCTAGAACATTAGACTGTACTCACACAAAAACAAATGAGTGATCTACATGGAAAAAGACTGCTTTTCAAGCTAAATTCTGATCAAAATACATAAAAAAACGTTGTTTCGAAGTGAAAAACAATGTTAAATACATGTAAACACAATTTAAGAAAAATATCGTTTCATTTGATCAATTATTTTTCAAGTAGGATCGATTTAAAATTCTACAATGCTTTTCATATAGAGAAATATGTATATTCACAATCTAAGAGCATTGTCAAATCAAATTTTTTGGCAATCCTTTCAGCAATCCAGTATGAATGTCACTTCATATACATACGCCATGACAGTTTAAACGCCCCTGTTAATAAAACAGTTTACTGTTGAATGCTTTTTTAACAACTTGCGTCGTTGATAGTCATAGATGACGCTTCGGTATGATAGACTTGTTTTAATACGCTATGACAGCGTGTGGCTCACACAAGTTAGTCGAGCGAAGCTGGGCTCACAGATGATAGTAAATAACTTGTTTGGTTCTTTTTATAGAAAAGAAAAAAGAATCATTATCTCCAATCGAATTTTTCACCTCCGAATACTCGGAGCGCAATGCGCAAACAAAGAGAAGGCCGTCTTCCATCGCCTCCAGTCAAAACTGATTCACGTTCGACTTCCCCCGTTTCTCGAAAATCGACGACCATTAGTTTGAATATTCCCAATTTGCCGAGTGGATTGACAATAGAGCGCGTCGAAGGGAACAGCAGCTCACCGGATTCAAGAACATGCAACGTCTGTCATTTATCCGGTAATTGAACCAGTGTCATTATTTGAAATAAGAAATCAAAAACACGGATTTTTACTATGCTCTTTCCATAGATTACATAGTTTTATAGATAGTTCACTTGACGTTCAAGGTCAAATTTAGTTTTTAGTTCTTCCTCAGGTCACTGATGCTAATGGCGTTACTGATGCTACTAGCGTTTCCATGGCTCTTCTATTAGACTATTACAAGCCCCCTTATTCCCAGGTACTAAACTGATAATATTATTAAAATTATCAATTGGATTTTCAATTCATTATAAAAAAATAAATTGAATAGACACCTGAAAGGATAATATTTGTAGGTTTAGAATAATATAAATTCTTACTTCTCTTCAAAATGATGATTTATTTAGACTAATTTCTTATTTACAGTTTCATAATCAATTGAATGTAAATTTACAAATTTTTAACTTTATGGTAAACATTTAATCTTTTTTAAAATATTAGTTATGGAAGTCCATTTATAAAAAAGAAATATTTGATCTCAAACACGAAAAAAATTATTATCCAGTGATTTAAATTTCGCAGACATATAAATTCGAACTGGGGCCTGTGAATTAGTTCCATCTACAGGTGTTGCATATTCTAATATTCATAACGTGAACCTGCAACAAAATCAGAAGATTAAAGCGAATACTGAGAAAAACTTGTATTAAAACTGTTCTAAAAATGGGTTGCATATTGGACAAAATTATAATAATTTGGTTTCAAGTCAACAAGAATTTTTAAGAAATGTATCTAAAAATATTAAATGCATATTTTTTTGGATATTATATTTATATAAAATACTCGGAATATTACATGAGAATATTGTTGTTTGGATATTTACTGAAGGGAATATTAAATTAATAAAAACAGATTCCTTACCTTGTGATTACCAGAAAAAAGTGTAGAATCTCACTTTAGGTTTTTCCACAGACAATCCAAAACACTTTTCAGTAGTAAATATTATTATTAACTATAAAAATTACTATAAAAATAATAAATTTTGTTAACATTGATCGCTTGAACACAAAATCGTTATCTATGCATGAAAAAATGACAGGAAAACAAAAATGAATTTTTGAAATGACAGTCAGTGAATTCTGGATCATTTACCTATAATTAAAATTAAAATAAATAAATCGATCGATGCGCCTTGCCGCGACCTGAGGAAGAGTTAAATTAGAAATTCTAATAGAAGCATATTAAGTGAGCATTGCCTGGCTCTTTCTATTTACGTATCAAGGATACATAAATAAATACTCTGCCCTTGTCCAAGACTGTATCTGTTTGCTAGGAAACCATCGACGTACACTCCTGGACATGCCTTTGTCATATTACAGTAGAACCTATGTAGGTCGAACTTTAAGAGAGATGCGAAAAAATTCTAGTAATAGAGTTTTCGATGTATGAAGGATTTCGACTTATGCGGATTTTGTAAGAAAATATTCGACTTGTAAAGATTAAGATTCACTCTAAGTAATTTTGTGTTCTTATGTTCGAGATACCAATACAAATGTCCAATTTATTTTTTCGAGTTAAACAGGAAAATATGTACCGAAATGACTTGTAGGGAATCACTGATTATTTCGATCTATAGGCTGTGTGCACGAAGCCTACTAGCGCTGCTAGTAGGTAATAGAGAATTATTGAACTCACTTTTTATGGAAATCGACATGTTTCTATGGTGATAAAAACTTTAGTTGGCCATGGTGTATAAAAAAAAATGTTATAAGAAATACTAATATTAATTTGTTTACACTGACAGTGGAACGTCAAATTAGGGCGCCAGTGGTCTTTATTTTACTTAAATCGCCATCAGCACCACAGTCCGGAACATAACAAGCATTTCCAGATCGCTTAGTTTTCCTATGTTTTCTTTGTAATAAAAAAACTTCATAAAATTATAACTATTTTCACTTTTAATAAACATTGCTCACTGACATACGGAAAATGTGAGTTTGAAGTTTCCCCCGGTGCTCACCACAAACGCTCGCATCGAAAAATTTGTAACTCCGCCTCCCAACACATAGCCCATAGATGATTGAGATTTCGAGTTATAAATCTTTTGGGGCTTTGAAGGGATGAGAACGAAACATTTTTTCGAGTTTTGGAGGTGTTCGACTTACTGAGGTTCTACTGTATATCGTTGTAGTTGTTTTTACGGTTTACTGAGTGAGGAGGATAGGGTTCCGTTGTGGCATACCAGTTAGATTTCTCGACAGAGATAGAAACAGTAATTTACCGTCTCACTTGCGACTTAATACTTCCACTTACGGGCGCTAGCAATATAGGAGTGTAACATATATGGTCGCAATATCGATCTATCTTTTTCTTTCGGGAGAGGACGCTAGGGCATGTCCAGGAGTGAACGTCGATGGATACAACTAACCTAGACACAGTTTTTTTTTTAAAGGTGGCACTTCACATGGCTATTTGTGTTCGCTATTGGGTGTTTGTTGTATTTGGCAAAATATATGACGTTCAAGACAAACATGCAAATAAAGGCAAATACGACCATCCACACATGGCAGTCAAATAGCAAACACACAAACATTTGGCAGCAGAACGCAAGGTTCAAAATTCCAGGAATTTTAGCACTGTTTCATTGTCCCAATTCATTTTCAATAGTAATTGTTCCAGTTCTCGCTCACAGCACAGACACAAAAATACTGCACGTCCGTACAGGTTCACGGCGCGTGCGCTTCTGAATATGGCCATTGTGTGGACGGTTTATTTGCGTATTTGCCTATTTGACTCCTTTGATGTGCCTCGAAAAACCGACAAGCGCACGGTAACGCGTATTTGGTATTGGCCTTATTTGTCAAATAGGCAAATAAGGCCAACACTTTGTCAAATAGACTGTCCACACTTGGTAATTGTTTGCCAAATACACAAATACAAACAGCCATGTGAAGTGCCGGCATAAAATATGATTTCTATTATTTGTGTGTATGATTTAGGAAAACTGCTTTTGTGCGAAAGATGCGATTCAAGTTTCCACATCAGCTGTCACAACCGTCCTTTGGCGCAGCCACCGAAGCTTTGTCCGCGATGCGTTATTAAAAAAGACAAAGAACAATCTAACATGACCGTTTTGGTGTCGACCAACACGGAAGAACTGAAAGGTATTTTTATGTGATATTCTCTTAAGTGTTTAACCTAAATAAATTAATAAAACACGTTAAAAATTTCCTGTTTAAACTTATTTTTACTTGTGAACGAAATCACGTGTCTTCGACTACTTTTTTTAAGTGCACCGCTCTCTGAAACGTATCCTACTAAATTTTTGCTGTCTTCGCATGAATTGGAAGTCTTGGAATTTACTAACTGTGCTTGATTACTAACAAACCTGATTTGGCTGTATTTGATTCTCCCGAGAA
Organism: Xanthostigma xanthostigma; assembly: GCA_963575645.1. Lineage (NCBI taxonomy): Eukaryota > Metazoa > Arthropoda > Insecta > Raphidioptera > Raphidiidae > Xanthostigma > Xanthostigma xanthostigma. The sequence continues at coordinate 857,849 of OY754473.1, forward strand.
CGTTGGCGGATCCAGATTTTACCATTCCAACCCACAAGTGGGGAATGATAAGGTCAAAAATCGCATTTCAAAATTTTACAATATATTTTCGTTTTGAGGTCCCATGAATCCAAAAAAAAACATATTTTTGAAAAAAACTCTGTGCGTCTGTTTGTCTGTGAGCATGATGCAAGTCAAACAGATGTACGGATAAAAACCAAATTTTGGGAGAATGTTTAGTATGCAAATATGAAGAGCCCTATTGTTTTTGGGGGAAAATCGGCGCATGCGCAGAAGAGATATATGCTATAACGGTGTTTTTTCTATAATAATGGTATACTTTTCATAATGGCTTATTATTCTAATTATTTTTTTTCAAGAAAGTTTCATTAAAACAATTTTTTTCTAAACTTTATAGTTTCGGAAATATTTTGAAAATAAAAAAAATTCAGCTGTTCTTTTGTTTCGTAGATCTGTCAGAAATAAAATAATTAAGCATGCTTTAATTTTTACATGACGTGAAACATTATGTAGGTAACTATGGCAACGAATAGCAAATATGTTGAATACTAGTCATTACCCGCGTATCAGAAATTTAATTTTCTTTGTTATACTATATCAAATGTCAATATTTTTGAAGTTGGAATGGTCCCGTCTCCCAATTGTCTGGAATTTTTTTATTTTACTTTAATATCATATTGAATTGTTTGAGTCGCTGTTTGTTTTTCCATCGAATGAAGTGATTTATTAAAAATAAACACTTTATTTCAAACCACATGTGCTTTTTTTATGTTCCCTCGATTTCGGCTTCAGCCGAATGTGTTTAAAAGAAATTTAAGTTTAGCTTCTGCTTAAAAAATTACCTTCAACCAAACCTTACTCCTATGCTGGGTTGTCAGAAAGGATTGTCAAAAAATCTGATTTGACAACATACGTTGCTGACTTTTCATGATTTATAGCCCAAGATCCCAGAGTCGCCAGACACAACCTATTTTTAAAAAAATGTAACCTTACGTTTTGAGTAGTGTTTTATGTACTTAGAACGCTTGGCGTACCTCCATCATTGAGTCTGTGACAAATGTACAGGTACCAGGTGAGAAAGGTGAGTAAAAAAAAATATAGTTTAAAAAAAACTAAAAAACACGCTTTATATCGGACTAAAAAGTAAAAAATAATTGTTTTAAAATAAGCTTAAAAAGCGTTGGGCGCTCGATGTACGAAAATGTGGAACAAAGCGCCCCACGCTTTTTAAGCTTATTTTAAAACAATTATTTTTTACTTTTTAGTCCGATATAAAGCGTGTTTTTTAGTTTTTTTTAAACTATATTTTATTTTTCACTTTTTAGTTTGAGGATCTATAAAAGAATTTATTAATCCTGGGGGTCCTAATAAGGATAATGGGAAACTGTTATCAAATTATTGCATTGTCATCGGTCCTTGATACGTATGCAAAGTTTCAAATTAATCAGACTTCGGGAAATTGGTGAAAATTATGCTCAAAGATTCCGTTACGGACATACATACTTAGTTACAACCCAAACTAATATAAAGCGTATAATAAGAGTCACTTACTTTAAATTTAAATGGCTGATAGTTATATATGTTTTGTAAAATATCACTATAAAATTATTAGTATCCAGTATCGTCAGTCACTTTCCGCTGACCACAACTTCTGACAGACGCTTTAAAGCTCAGAGAAAAATTAATGAACTTCACTTATTTTTAAATGCTTGATTTTTATATATGTTATTCAGACAACTGTTACAAAATTAAATTTCAACAGCCAGACAAATTGTAATGACCAAACATCCCCCCAGACGTAAAAAATAGTCAGCTGTTAGTATGAGCGCGAGATTTATGACTATTTTTTACGTCTGGGGGATGTTTGGTCATTACAATTTGTCTGGCTGTTGAAATATAATTTTGTAATAGTTGTCTGAACAACATTTATATAAAAATCAAGCATTTAAAAATAAGTGAAGTTCATTAAGTTTTCTCTGAGCTTTAAAGCGTCTGTCAGAAGTTGTGGTCAGCGGAAAGTGACTGACGATACTGGATACTAATTTATAGTGATATTTTACAAAACATATATAAATATCAGCCATTTAAATTTAAGTTAAGTGACTCTTATTTTTACTCACCTTTCTCACCTGGTAGTACATTTGTCACAGACTCAATGATGGAGGTACGCCAAGCGTTCTAAGTACATAAAACACTACTCAAAACGTAAAGTTACATTTATTTAAAAATAGGTTGTGTCTGGCGGCTCTGGGATCTTACTCTATTATAATTTTACTTGTTTCTACAAAAGTTCTTTTTTTTTGAAGTTATTCTGTTCTAAAATCATTGGACGTTTTCACACCTACTGACCCCGACATCGGCGCGACATCAGCACAGCACCGACACGCCGGCAAAATTTTATATTCACATTAATTATAATATTTTGCAAGACTGGCAGATCACAAAGGTTGCTTCGTTCCCCGATCAGCGTAAGCGCGGGGATGACGTCAGCTAGAGGACAATTCCTATTTTTATCAACCTGTAGTGCAGTGGCCGATTTATAGGCTTGCTGGGCTCTAGCCTGCGGCGGCAAATTTTCGAAGACGGAAATTTTTTTGGTAGCCGCTAACAGCAACGTATTAACTTTCTTTGACATTTATTAAATACTGCCTTTAAATTTTATAAACAACAGCTGTTGTCACGCAATCAGTTGACAAGTCCGCCGGATGACGCCTTTCCCCCCACTACTATCCAAAGGAACGAGACAACCTCTGTACTCTACAAATCTTGATTATTTTTAAAATAAAAAATACGTAACTATGGAAACTTACTACTAATATACTAAAATCACGAAGTCTGTAACCAGGAGACCCAGCTCTAGCGTAGCGGTGGACCGATATCTGTCGTATGAACCAATATGGCGTCAACTACTGGGTAACGCGCACACGTTCATGGCTTACTTGTGTGTAGTGTCTTGCGAAGTTAAACAACTATAGCGAAAACAGGCGAAAAGAACCGAAATTTTCCCTGCAGGAGACTTAGCTTCCTATGCTTGCTGTGTTTCGAGTCGGACCGTTTTCTGGCGCACGCGAGATGGCGCTTTACCTGGGAAAACTTCGGTTTTTTCCACCTGTTTTCACCATTGTAACCAAAGTTGTTTAACTTCACGGACACTACAGACATGTAAGCCATGAACGTGTGTGCGTTACCCAGTAGCTGACGCCATATTGGTTCATGCGACAGATATCGGTCCACTGCTACGCTCGAATTGGGCGTCCTGGTTACAGACTTCGTGATTGAATTGTTTAAAAATCAATGATATGAGGGTAGTGCCTGCTCCTTGCGGATATGTTGGCAGCGCTCACGACACGATACTGACAGATCGTTTAGTGTGAAAAGATTCTCAATTTTACATCAGATTTGCGTCGATCGGTTTTATTGTCGTTGCCGTGCCGGTGTCGTATTGGCAAGTGTGAAATAGTTATTGGCGTAACTAGTAGTCTAAGTCATTCATCGTGCTGACAGGTCATGACTTAGCCTACAAGTTGCGCCCATAATTTTATTCAACAATTGCGCGTTATTCATGTTTTAATTATAATGAGATGTTGTAAATATCTATTTATATCTTTATAAAAAAAACTGTCAATACTAACAGCACCAAACAGCACGATTCAATGTTTTGGTTTGAGGTTAGCCGGTTATGAATAAACTCCATGTCGAAAACATTCGGCCTCTCAATTTTAGTCTCAATGGGTAACAACAGGGAGTTGTTGTTACCTACTATTTCGTTACGACTCAGAAAATAGTTACGTTTATTTTCATTACTCTTGAATGGCCGAGCTAGTAGGAATCTTCATTGAGTTATGACAAGTAATTGTCACCAGTCGGTAAATGGCTATTTAGGGTTCGGTTTTTAGGCATGATAAAACATGAATAACGCGCATGAGTTGAATAAACACTCTTAGATGTTAAATGTGTTAAAAACAAATGAGTTGGCAAGCATGCTTTGTTTAATTTTTTCCATATGAAACGGGAAGAAAATGTGAAATTAATAGATTTTTTTATTACTAGCCATTACTCGCGACAACGCGCTTTAACAAAATCTTTATTTTATTATATAGTAGGATCCTCTTTAAGTCGAACCTCGATAAGTCGAAAAACTCTCAAGACTCGAAAAAATGTTTTGTTCCCTTCCCTTCAAGCTCAAAAATCTCCATTACTCGAAATCTTAACCCTCTATAGCTCGAAATAATCAATTTCGGTACTTATTTTTCCACTGTATCTCAAAAAAATAAATTAAACCTTTGTTTCTCGAACATAGCAACTCAAAATTAGTTAGAATGAATCTTAACCTCTACAAGTCGACTATTTCCTTACAAAATCCGCTTAACCCCTTCTATCCGGGCGGTCATTTCAATGGACATACTATTCCAACGCGTGTAATTTTAGTCAGCGTAATTAAATATCAAATATAAACATTTCATTGTGCTTGGGGCTTATCTGAGATGCAGGCATGCCAAACAAAACAAAGAAGTACTGTGTGGATAGGGTGAAATATCGAGTCAAGTGTTGACCGCAATCATGGATTCACGCAAAAAAAATCTGATTAACGTCGTTGGTTCTGTAATAGCTCTTACGTGCTTAATTGACAGATTTTACGTTTTTTAAATGAAAAGATTCAGGAAACGGAACTCTATACACTAGTAATACCTCCAAATTAATTTTACAGTAACCAACAAGGGGAAGTAACTCTTATGTGAAAAGTTGTATCAAATAATTCCTCCCATGTGCCAATAAATCCGAAATTAACGTTAAATATTTTTTAAGAAAATACTTCGTCTTAATTAAACACGCATAGTAAAGATAAGTATGAATTAGTAATATACCTCTGAAATTGCTAGTTCTTACCATCCATTGCTGAAATAACCACTCTTTGACTTTTCTTGCAAATTTTACTTTTTGCACATAAGAGGTATTACAGAACCAACGACGTTATGTATTACTTAGTATAACTTACGCATTTTCATGATGTAGTCTATTTTTCTTGTGGGGATATTTATTTTAATTTAATGATGTTAACTCTACTAATTATAAAAGTAATTAGACATCCTATGCTACTGATTACCGTAAAAAATAAATTTTTCTTCATATCTCGATCAAAAGTACATACTTTCGGCATCAGTTGTAAGGCAGAAGGTCTAACGTTTACGCATTGGTGAAATTACACGCACTGATGCGGGAAGTGCGTACGTTCGAGCGGCCGTAAAAAAAGTCAACTATTGTTTAGATGTCGTTTCCATAGCAACCCGATTACATTTTAGCTAATAGTCGCGAGCAGCCGTCATTCGTGTTTTTACGTATAACCTCACAGCTACTTGCTTGGAATTTATCTGTTTTTATGTAATTAATAAGTAATTAATTAACTAATGTATTTAATAAGCGTACTTACGACCGAGGTATGAAGGAAAATAGTATACACTACGCTGGCCGAAAGTTTGATATTCCTGCACTGCCAAAATTCTGTAAATGTTAAATTTAGTTTTTCTTTGAATATACCTTAATTACCCTAAAAATATTTTGTGATTCTAAAATATAAAATTCAGGTTCGAAGGGGTTAAGTCGAAATCCTTCGTAACTCGAATTTTTTGGTGTCTCCCTTGAAGTTCGACTCACAGAGGTGCTACTGTATTATATTAAGGTAGTTTGATAGCCAAATCACTTAAACTTTACCCTACATTTTTTTATATTTATTCAAAAGATTATAATTAAAGACACATTCAGAAAAAGAATCAGATTTTTTTACCACACCGTTTAAGAGATATAATTAATTAAAATTATGCAAAAATACACGAGCCGTTGTGAGTGTCCTTGTTCAATAACTCCGGAAATTGAGGGTTTTGAAAAAAATTGACAAACTTGACCCCACAAAAAAAACTTTTTAATGGATTGAACGATGTCTGAAATACACACTGCAAAAATTTCAGAATAATTTACCACGTACTTTTGATTTTATTAATTTTTTAATACTGACATGTGGCCTCTATCTCTGTTGTTGTAGTGACAGTGACTAGTGACAGCTGAGTACTAATCAATTAATATTTTATTAACTACATTACTATAATTATTTAATTATAATTCGCATTAAATTAAATCAAATACATTTTTATGTGAATTTCTATTAATTATTATAGCATGATTTGGGTAATTATTTGAGGGAAAAAAAAGTCATTTATTTGACTTGGGATTGCGGCTCCCAAACTACCTTAAATGTCAATATTTTTGGAGTTGGAATGGAATCTGATTGGTTGGATATATATATTTTTTTTTTATGAATCGGTTGTTTTTGTTTATGGAGTAAGCGGTGTACAAAATAAAACAAAAGTTTGATTTAAATTATAAATATTGAACCCACAGAAAAATTGAGTGAGAAAAGACGTCTTTTAGAAGAGAACAAATCGCTCACGAACCAGCTAAACTATCTGGAAGATAGGCATGCCGAACTAACTGTATCGCTCAAAACTCAAGAGGAAACTAAAGCAAAGTTGTTAGTAAGCGAACGATCGGCAAAAGAAAAAATACAACGCATTTTAGATTTTGTCAATAATATTAAAGGCACGACGGCGACCTGCGAAGTGGCCGGAGGATCGTAAAAAAAAAAAAAATACCACGGCACTTGCAAGAAGTTAGATTGGCGATGTCTTGTTGTTTTTTTTTTCTAATAGTTTAACTAGTTGAAACTGTCGGCATAAGTTTAAACAGGGTGGCTCACTCTTTTTTGTAATTCTCTTTGCTCTAGTTTACTTTGCGATTTGTTATATTAATTGACAGTATAGTACAGACAATCTGGCAAAAACCTCAACAAAACCACACAAAAAGGTGAAACTTGGTGAGTCGTTAGAGAATGATGAAAAAAAGGTTACCTGGCAATGGCCACCTGGTACCTGTTCAAATAGTAAAAAAAAACTCAAAAATATTTTGAAATGCATTTTTCTCGAAAACTATGATTTTACAGAAAAATTTATTGAACAAAAAACGTAGAGGGCATCGTTATCTACAATTAATGTCGTTGGTGCTATGTTGTACAACAAAAAATGTGCGCAGTAGGTGGCGCTAAAGTGCCAAAAAAAGTGTTTTTCCACTTTTTTGCCCTGAAATTTTCATTTTTCAGTTACGATTCAAATGGAAAAATTGTTCCTTTTTATTTTATAAACAACTTTTATTTCAACATTTTTTTCATACAACTTACCGTTTTAGAGCTGTAACTTGTTGAAGTGAAAATTCCATTTTGAAACGGTAAGTTGTATGAAAAAAATGTTGAAATAAAAGTTGTTTATAAAATAAAAAGGAACAATTTTTCCATTTGAATCGTAACTGAAAAATGAAAATTTCAGGGCAAAAAAGTGGAAAAACACTTTTTTTTGGCACTTTTAGCGCCACCTACTGCGCACATTTTTTGTTGTACAACATAGCACCAATGACATTAATTGTAGATAACGATGCCCTCTACATTTTTTGTTCAATAAATTTTTCTGTAAAATGCATAGTTTTCGAGAAAAATGCATTTCAAAATATTTTTGAGTTTTTTTTTGACTATTTGAACAGATACCAGGTGGCCATTGCCAGGTAACCTTTTTTTCATCATTCTCTAACGACTCACCAAGTTTCACCTTTTTGTGTGGTTTTGATACGAAATGATGTTTTTTTCGCCAGATTGACTGTACTAGTAGGGTCGTCCCACATATAAAAAATTCTATTGATTTTGAAAAATGCATGTAAATAATACATAATACGCGCCACGAATCTAAAAGGCTCGAAAGTTAGATGCGAATGCGGGCTTGCGTTTGTACAGTCTGTTGAAAAACTACAAACTCGCAACTCAACAAAACTAAAATAACAATAGCAGTACTCGACTGTACTTTAAAGCAGGAAAGTGACAAAGGCAACGAGCTATCACGACCAATCACCGACAAGCGCACGTTCCGTGCATATAGCTGGGAGGTGGTGGGAGTCTCAACGGCTCAATGTGCCTTTGCGACGCTGTTTGTGACTAACTTCCGAACCTTCTAGATCTGTGGCGCGTATTGTAATCGAACGTTTCCGTTCTTTAATCACAATCAAGAATTAAAAAGTGTATGTATTTTAAAACGCTTCTCCGTGGAAACAACTTAACACAATATACTGGCCCGCCGATGGTCTTCTTTCAATGTGGCTGATCCGAGGGCCGAATATAGTTGATTAATGCTGGGTTGCACAAAGCACTGTCAAAAAATTCGGTTTGACAATAACCTTCGATTGTGATCATATAATTACAGTTTTTGTACATGCAAGAGCTGTCAAATGTATTCAAATTTCTTGCCATATAGAGCATTAAATAGTTATCACACAGAAACAAATGATTGATATATATGTTGCGGTCTATACCCGAATTCGCTCTATGACCGAAATAAATGCGCCAAACTGAGAGAGAGATTGTGAATTATAGACGCTCAACAGCTGAGATCATCAGCGTCTATAGCGCCAAACTAGTTTTGACCAACGAATATTGCCCAAACCCGAAATCTTACATTTAAACGGGTATTAAGTGTTATAAAATGAGTAAAACTAGTTTTGCGCATTTGCAATTGGTCAAAACTAGTTCTGTCCGTTTTTGAACGGACAGTACTAGTTCTGCCTATTTCAATCAACGTTCGAACCCGAATAAAAGTAGGGTTATGTTCTTGTTTACCCATTGAATTGTTCTCCTGAATGTTATAATTAATATAATGGTGAGATATTCAGTGTAATAATTAAGTAAAAATGCAAGGTGAATTCGAGTCTCAACTAGTTCGGCTATTGGAGGCTTTTGAAACATAATTTTATGACGAAACATAATTACCTTACTACACTAAGTGAGGTTAAGAAAGATAATTTGTTGAAAGCTGAATTAAAACCTCTGCTAAACAATACAGAAGAATAAATCACTTTGATATAATAAGTATCGTTGATGTGGAAAAGTTAATTAAAAAACGCAAAGAAGATTCCGAAGCCATACTACTATTGTCCGTTCAGAAATGGACAGAACTAGTTTTGTCGAATTGAAAATGCGCCAAACTAGTTTTGTTCATTTTATAACAGTCAATACTTGTTTAAATGTAAGATTTCGGGTTTGGGCAATATTCCTTGGTCAAAACTAGTTTTGCGCATTTATTTCGGTCATTGACCGAATTCGGGTATAGACCGTAACATATACATAGAAAAATCGCTTTTTCAAACAAAATTTTGTTCTAAGTAGAAAAATGTTATTTCTAGGTTAAAACTATGTTAAGTGCATGCATATTATACAGTTTAAAACAAAAATCATTTCAATCGATCGATTATTTTTTAAGCACAATCGATTTTCTGAAATAACACTCACTCACTGACTGACTGACTCATCACGTGATTTCCCAAACTATACGCCCGATTGAAATTTGGCATAGTTACTTCTTTCTCATCGTAGACACCAACTAGGAACGAATTTTATGCAAATCGAACCTAACATTTATTTACAAAATTTGGTAAAAAGTATTAATTTTGTATTTAATCAATTTTAGTTGGGTATTAACTCAAGAACATACACGAATTATACAAATATCTACTTTACTTCGTGATTTATAAAGATGAAACTAGAACGTGAAGCTTTTTTATATTAAGGGAGGGCCCCATCTATGAATTTGCTACGGGCTTCAGGTTGTATAGTCGAGAAAGGAGAGTAGCTATGCCATATTAATGGGAACGCATCCGTGTTTCGTCTCAGTCGTGTGCGAATCCGCGGGTATCGGCTAGTGGAGAAATATGAGTGATCACAGTCTACACTGATTGTCAAATCAGATTTTCTGACAATTCTCTCTGCCATTGAGGCGTACATATGGAGTGTCAGTTTGGGCTGCAAAATGACATAAAGAGATAGCGATAATTGCGGTAGACATTCCGTCTTTGTTCAACAACGTACAGTTTGTATGCCTACGTTAAGGCCACTGCACACGAGGCTAGAAACGCTGCTAGATTTGCGTACTAGTTTTCTAGCGCTGATTTTCTTGATTGCTGTTAAGTGCTCGCTTCACACAAGATTATTTTTCAAGCGTGTTTTGTGGATAGATCTGGTGATATATATATATTTAATAGATTGCGGATACACTAGCGCCTCCTGTACCTTTTAGAAGCCATTTTGTACATGGAAAACGCCGTAAAAAGCGCGCGAGATTCAAAAATATTAATTATTTTATAATATGATTTTATTGAGAAAAACAACAAAACTCACAGTAAACAGTGATATTTTGCTCCAAAACCTATTTTTATACTGAAACGTTTCAAAAATTACAAAATTGAGCATAAATATAATGTAAAAGCTTAGAACATTTTACATTGTCAATTTGGCATCAAGGTTGACAAGCATTGATGCCACTCTGACAATGTAAAATGTTCTATTATAGAATATTTAATCTTTTTGAATCCCGCGCGCTTTTTACGGCGCTTTCCACGTACAAAATGGCTTCTAATTGGAACCATTCCGCACAATGCTCAAGGATAGGCATCCGCTATCTATTAATATATATATCTATGATATAAACACAGAGCAAAACGTGTCTGTCGTGTGGCAAAATGACGCCACGTGGGTGTTCAAGTGCCCACGTGAAGATACTGCTTCCTGATTGGTTCTTGCTCACACCTAGCAACAAATCTAACAGGGAAAATAGCCCCTGTTCTAATTTTAAAACCTATCTTCTGAGCTAGCAAGGCAGCCCGCAGTGACGTCATTTCCAGCTTCGTACCCAACCTACCGGCTAGCAGAACTCCTAGCAGCGTTTCTAGCCTCGTGTGCCGCGGCCTATACTACGCCATATCTAAATCTCGTTGGCTTTTTGCAAACCAATAATTTAACTGTGATATGTCACGTCATATCCGTAGCGGCATTATCCTGTTTAAATTTACATTGATAAACTTTTCGAAATGTATGTATTGTAGAGTAACTTTTTAAAAAGTTGTTTTAAAAACTATTTGTAATGTAGATTCTAACCTAAAAAAAAATGTGAGACGACCCCATTATCATCAGTTCGGTATTTAATAGGTAAATCGCCATAAACCATAGTTTATGATTAGTGAATGATATTTTACTTCGCTTTTCATTTATTTTCAGTTTGCTGTGAAAATGTATCAAGAGAAAGAAATTTAATTCAGTAAAAAAAAACCTTTAAATCGCGTAGCCTCAATTTTCTATATTGTTAAATTATTATTATTAGTTTAAGTAAATTATTACAAGGGTTGATGCATGAATGCACTGACAAATGCAGAAAGAAAAAAAATTCTGTATTAAACTTATTTTAATAGAAATATTCATAATTGTATCTAATTATTGTTGAGCAGGTTGGACAATTGCTGATTGTTGCATGCATTAAAATTTTGTTGAGTGACTTTTACGATAGCCCTGTTCCAACGGTAATGGAATCGTCACAGTCATGCGCAGTAATTAAAACGAAACTGTTTGTATCGGTTTGTGAGCTACTTCGCAAGACAGCTGCTGCCCAAGACAGTGACGGATCGAAGAGAGGTTGGAACAGAGCTAATATCGTCTAAGTAAACGGAATCTCCTGATACTGTTTGTTGTACATTCAAAAATACTCTAGGAAAATGTGTTAAAAAATTAAACCGAAAATTTTCGTGTTTTTTTGGAAATAAAAATACGACGTGATGTTTAAAAAAAATGGCGGTTGAAATATGGTTCCATGTGCCAAGAAAAGAATTTCTGTTACTGGAGCTAAAAAATAAGATTTGAAATAAGTACATCGATGCGAGCGTTTGTGGTGAGCACTAGGGGAAACTTCAAATTCAAATTTTCCGTATATAATTTTACAAAGAAAACATCGGCAAAACTAGGTTATCTGGAAATGGTTGTTGTGTTCCGGGCTGTTGCGCTGATGGCGATTTAAGTAAAATTGGCGCCATAATTTGACGTTACGCTGTCGGTGTACACAAATTAATTATTTATATATTGTACGTCATAATAAATTAAATAATTCTCACGTACCTTTTATGTTATGCTTTTTATATAATGCCTCTGAATTTTATTGTATATAAAATTAACAGCAGTTTTCCTTATTACGTTTTTTTTGACGCATCATGGCTATCTAAAGTTTTTGACTTGTCACCGTAGAAGTATGTCGCGATGTCCATAAAAAGTGAGTTCAATATTTCTCTACTACCCCGCTAGCGGCGCTAGTAGGCACACAGTCTATACACAGCGAAAACCTGAACTTGGTTCTAGTACTTCTCGAAGCTTAGAACTGCTAAAACCAAATTCGCGGATGTTTCCAAAGGTTTCTGTATTGCCAACACACGCCTAAGAACTTCAGAACTAGTTCGAAACTTGCCAAAAAACACTCATGTTGAGTTGCAGCAAGTATTGTCAAAAAATTTGATTTAATAATGACCTCAGACTGTGATCATATTTTTACAGTTTTAATACATACAGAAGCAGTCATCACAATCTTTGTCATGTAGAACATTAGACTGTACTCACACAAAAACAAATGATCTGCTTTAAAAAAAGTCGCTATTCGTACTTAATTTTGATCAATATTCATAGAAAAATGTTGTTTCGAAGGGAAAATTGTACAAAAAACTGTATTAGATGCATGTGTACACAGTTTAAAAAAAAATAGTTGCGATCGAACAATTATTTTTCAAGAGACATTGATCTAAAATTCTATAATATTTCCTTTGTGGAGAAATAAGTGTGATCACAAATCTTCGTGGTTTCCGGGCTTGTATGCCGTGGTCCATTGGTATTACTACCTGACGTTTCGTCTACAACTGCGGTAGACATTATCAAAGGCGATGTCTACCGCAGTTGTAGACGAAACGTCAGGTAGTAATACCAATGGACCACGGCATACAAGCCCGGAAACCAAGAAGATTTGGATCAACACCGGCCGTGAAAGCCTACACACTTGGATAAGTGTGATCACAATCTAAAATCATTATCAAATCAGACTTTTTGGCAATTCTTTCTGCAACGGAGCATCACTATTACTTACTTTTTAGAAATCCAGATATCTACGAGGGCATTACTCGATGATTGAGTCAACTCGGAACTGTTCAACAATAATATGTTTACTCTAGAACTCATACTAAGCATCAACATATCCGCAGTTTTCAATCCAATTCCGATTTTAGAGCGCAGCTAAGCGCTCATCGAATGTTGAATGTTACAAATCCGATTAATACGTGCAGCTTTGGACAGTCCCCAATTTTTTTTAAGACAAGCGTTGAAGCCATCTATTGACATGAATCGTTGATGTCGTAAGTCAGTGGTTCGATTTTGGAGCTACTGCGCATAACAGTCCTGCGCAGTAGCAAGACTGTGACTGTTTTGTTACCGTTCTCATCAAGCTTAGAACAGACCTCACGACATGATTTCGAGAAACGGCCATTAAACGCATTATTATTATTAATAATTTTATTCAACTCATGCGCGTTATTCATGTTTTATCATGCCTAAAAACCGAACCCTAATTAATAGCCATTTACCGACTGGTGACAATTACTGGTCATAACTCAATGAAGATTCCTACTAGCTCGGCCATTGTGGAGTAATGAAAATAAACGTAACTATTTTCTGAGTCGTAACGAAATAGTAGGTAACAACAACTCCGTTGTTACCCATTGAGGCTAAAATTGAGAGGCCGAATGTTTTCGACATGGAGTTTATTCATAATCGGCTAACCTCAAACCAAAACATTGAATCGTGCTGTTTGGTGCTGTTAGTATTGACAGTTTTTTTTATAAAGAAATAAATAGATATTTACAACATCTCATTATAATTAAAACATGAATAACGCGCAATTGTTGAATAAAATTATGGGCGCAACTTGTAGGCTAAGTCATGATCTGTCAGCGCGATGACACGCCATGAATGACTTAGAATTTAGACTACTAGTTACGCCAATAACTAATGTCTAAGCTGTACACAGCGAACTAATTTATGACTGCAAAAAATTATTCAAAATATTAATTAAAAACGCTTGACCCACATAAATTATTCAAATCTTTGATTAGCACTCTTCAATAAATTGTACATAAATTATTGTTTTTGATTTAAACTAATTGACCAAACTAGCCGCGTGTGGCGCTAGTGAGCTGCGTTTCCAATTTTGTCCGAGCTGCGCGTACCAACTCTCAGAGTTTTGACGACGAGCAGATTCGCGTCAGCGCCTCTGTTGGCCGGTCGCGAAACTGATGGAACACATACGCGCTTCTAGTCATATTGTTTGTGACACCTAACCACCAAATATGTTTAGCTGCTCGTCAGTTCCGCGACCGGCCGATAGAGGCGCTGATGTTAATCTGTTCGTCGCCGGGTATTTGATGTTATTATGTGAAAAAAAAAATATTTTATTACAAATTTTAGAAATTCAATGGTTATCATTTTTTTTTTTTTGTTAAATAATATAACAATTCCATTATATGTGGTGTAATCGTTCTGTTTGTTTATAACTGTCGAAATTTTTTATTTCGGAGAATTTAAAATTATTTAAATTACGTCGTTAAAAAGAAACATCGAGTGCAAGAAATGGAGGATTTTTTTTTTGCACATATCGAAATGTTATTTTATGAAATTGATTAACAGACCAACTTTTGTTTTATATCTGGTAGAGCTATGATTTATTGTTTACTTGTTAAATAATGTAAATAATTAGTATAATTTTGATTATGGAGCCAAATAAAACAACTTTTCTTAGAAATTAAAACAATATTATGTTATAGATAATTTTATACTTGTATTGAGGCCTTTTGTAAATATGAAATTAAATACAAGATTATCGTTTGTAATACGTGCTTTTTTATTTACTTATTTTTAGTGAAAGTGGAAGAGTCTACCCCAAATTATAGGTTCAACGTCAAGAGTCACTGTGCAGATTGCTTAAAGGCCACTGCACACGAGGCTAAAAGCACTGCTAGATTTGCCTACTAGTTTTCTAACGCTGGTTTTCTCGATTGCTTCACACGAGACGTCTTTTCATGCTAGTTTTGTGAATAAATCCGGTGCGCGCGCAGTGACAGTTCAAATGTAAACACAGAGAATAACGTATCTGTTGTCTGACTCTGAGCAGAATGACACCATTTTGGTTTGTGGGCGTGTGTTCAAGTCGAACACATGGCAAGATACTGCTTCCTGATTAGTTCTTGCTCATACCTAGCAGCGGATCTAGCAAGAAAAATAGTCCTTTTTCTAATTTTAAAACCTATCTTGTGAGCTAGCAGGCGAGCCCGCAGTGACGTCATTTCCAACCTCGTCCCACTTGCGGGCAGTTGATGTTATTAAAAGAAAATAATGTTTGGAGTGATCCTACTTGCGGTCAAAGGAAATTTGATAATTTCTAAAACACTATCGCATCAACAGCATCCCGTAATCACTTATTAAGGAACTCCTCCGTAATCACTGCGCAACAAAAACAGCATCGCATCAACAGCACCCCGTAATCGTGTTTTAAGGAACTCCCCCATTTCCCCTTCGCTTCTCACTGCGCAACAAAAACACCATCGCATCAACAGTACCCCGTAATCGTGTTTAAAAGAACTCTCCCATATCAGAAAAACTTTTGTTATTGTAATCAAAATGCCTAAAAAAAATTGTTTCTAAAAAGGAATTTGCACAAAAATGTTACATTATTAGCGCACAGGTAAATTCGCCCCTGGAAAACAGTAATCTTTTGGAGAAATGAAATCTTTATATATAAAAATGTCGTGTCACAATTTTGACCGAGTTAGACTCTGAAACCACTGAACCGATTTTAATGACATTTTGTAAACGTGTCTTTGATACAACTTACGCTAAATGATAGTTTTTATTAAATATTTTGTACAAAATTATGATGTTTTGTCAAAAAAACTGTTTTAGTAGCATGTAACGACATCTGATAAAATTACTCAAAGCTATTAGTTCAGATGCAAACAAAAAAAAAACTGTTTTAGTGCCAAATAGCGACATCTGTTAGAATTCGACCAACGCTATTAGTTCAGAAGCAAATCTGGCAGAATTTGTTCAAAGCTATTGGTTCAAACGCCGGGCCGCAATCGAAATACATTTTGCAGAATTATATCTATCGCACCCGGGTGAAACCGGGACGAACCGCTAGTTTAATCTTAAAATAAATATCGACAGGGAATCGCAGAAACCATTTTTTTCCTTTCTCTATTCAGGGGCGGATTTGATACCTTGGCTGCCCTAGGCCTACGGAAGATTGCCGCCCTCCCTACTCCCTGCAAATGACCTTTTTTTAACAACCTAGCTTAAAAAATTTTGTCGTGTGCACAATTGGGCTTTTGAATGAAATTTTTTTTTGTCATAAATGGAAAGATCGTATTATATAAGTTTTATAACAAAACTATTTTTCTCATTTTTATTTTCGTTATAATTCAAAAGTTATATCAAATTAAAAATAAATTTTTGTACCCAGTTCCGAGAACGCGCCGACATTTCCCGAACATAATGTGACATCATAATGTTTTAGTCAATACACGTCTTGTAGAAGCCATTGATAGTATACTGCGTATATACATTTTACCATTATGACGTCACAACTGTCAAAAACAATTTTAGTGCGTTTGCAGTCACGTGATTTTTTTTAATATTTTATCAATTTTAAATTGCTTATAATTAATTTAAAAAAAGTTTTTTGAAAGTTTTTCGCATCGATTATCAATATTATTTATAATAAAGTTTTAAAATACAATAAAAAAATCGATAATTATTTTTTTTCAAAAGCCTAATTGAAGAGCAAAAAAAAAACGAATGACTTTTTTTAACAACCTAAATTCTAGACAAATTTTATCGTGTGTCAGCACAAAATAGGAGAGCAAAAAAAAAGATCCTTTCATTTCCACAACAAAAAAGTCTTTTTTCGTTTGTTGTAGCTAGGTGCCAATGGATATTAAAAAGTACTAGAAAAAAAAATTGGTTGTCTGTAAAGTCGGTTTACGGACGATAGTTTTACGTGATAACGTATTCCGCTCGAAAAACATATTTAATAATACATAACCTAAATTTTAGTAGCTGTCAAACTATATTTTTACCGACTAATAATTATCTGATCAATTGACCAACCAAAGCAAAATACATATTTTTAAGCAATTATAAAAGACATTTAAAAGAATGTATATATATTATATATTTGTTAACAAACCGTATAATTTATCTGCTGTTATGAAATGCAGATCCATTATCGTGCGTTCAGTTATACTTTGGCTTGGATGAATCGGTAATAATTATATGACACAAAAAATATCCGTGCAAAAACGAACAAATAACGATGTATTATCTGAAAAATTGCTTTAAAAATTCGATAATTTATGACATTTTTATTAGATATCTTGATTGTAAGTCTTAATTTCCACGGTTTATAAAACAAAGGCCATCTGTCAGATGTAGCTTTCGCTGGAACAGCCGAAAAAAATGTTGAACGCACACTACTCTCTGACGTCACGCGAGAAGAGTGAAATGCGTACAAGCCGACGCCGATCGTGCTTCTCTATCGCTTATAATGCGCTCTCGCTTGCACGCACAGGGTCAGGCGGAACGTTACGGCGTTACACTTATTCGTGCGTGCAGCTGGTGTTTTCATCAATTTATAAGACGTTATCACGTCAAAAAATCTCACAAGTTTTGCCGCCCTGGGCCAGGGCCTGCTCGGCCTATATAGGGAAATCCGCCCCTGGCTCTATTCGTCTTTCTGTGATCTGATTCATTTCGACTCGGAATGTTTTTGTGATGAACCCTTTGCCGCCTCGGACAATAACACCCTGTAACGAACACCTTGTACGCACGTATTGTAGGTACATATAAACAGCTTAATAACAAACCTGTAGAAATTGTTCATCTTTGCTATTTGATAGGGATGAAACGGCGACTAAGACGAAACTCCAAATATTTGCCCAAACGCAATCTCTTCTGACGAAGACCGTTCACAGCTAGTAGTATAGAGAGCCATTCTACTTGGGAAATCGATTAAAAATGGAAGCGTTATTAATTACTAGTTGATACCCGCCCGTTCGCTGAAGGTAATAATTAAATTATCACACTTGGACTTGAAACTTGATATTAGAGTTGAGGAATAAATAACTTCACGATGAAAAAATCACTGTGACAAGCCGTCTGAAATGATCACTGTGATCTGACAAGACGTAAATACATTCCAAAGTAACGTATTGTACAAAACTGCTGTAGTCCGTGGCGGAAATTATTTATTTACAATAATAATTGTTTAACAAACACACAAACTAAAGCGTACTTAACAGAAATAATAACGTTAACAGAAACAAAACTAATAGTTCTAAATTATAAAATATAAGTAACAGAGAATATAGAGTCACTAAATTATACACAAAATATTCACAACACACAGGAGCACAACACAAAGTTTATCAGCACGCTTGTCTATTAACTATAAGTCATTTATTTAAAACCGGATTTATAATTGCACTCACTAGAGCTAATTTATTTTCGCAATATAACTGAATTTATGTCATAACGTCAGCCTTGTATCACTACAACTCGCGAACAGCTTGAATACTGACTGACTCGCTCACTCTGCTCGCCTTTTTATAGTTTTCGGTCCATGCTTCTAGAATGTTCGAGACGAATCGAGATCCCTTTCTTTACATCTATTGTTCTATTCTAAGAAATCGGGTCTAGCTTCGCTACCTGATCCCCGCACCGAGATACTTTCCTTTACATGTATATGTGTCTTCAAGGTCGGGTGTTCTTTGCCTGCTTCCATTGTTGTTGGTTCTAGTAATTTCTACCGAATTCCATAGGCGTCCCATCAGGGCACGCAACAGTATGTTGTTCCATGTCACAGCAATCACGACGGTCGCTCAAACCGAGTAGCCGAAGTAACGTCCGGCCGAGTGTTTGCTCGGTCAGGCGGCATTCGGCGTGATCACTAAAATGATCACTGTGATCTGACAAGAGGTAACTACGTTCCAAAGTAACGTATGTTGTTCCATGTCACAGAAATCACGACGGTCGCTCAAACCGAGTAGCCGACGTAGCGTCCGACCGAGTATTTGCTCGGTCGGGATCGACGTGACAAAGTCACGATGATCTTTCACTGTGATTTTTGGAGCGACCGTCGTGATTGCGGTGACATGGAACAGTATACGTTAATTTGGAACGTAGTTACCTCTTGTCAGATCACAGTGATTATTTTAAACGGCATCGTAATAGTTATTGGCGTAACTAGTAGTCTAAGTCATTCATGACAGGTCATGACTTAGCCTACAAGTTGCGCCCATAATTTTATTGAACAATTGCGCGTTATTCATGTTTTAATTATAATGAGATGTTGTAAATATCTATTTATTTCTTTATAAAAAAAACTGTCAATACTAACAGCACCAAACAGCACGATTCAATGTTTTGGTTTGAGGTTAGCCGGTTATGAATAAATTCCATGTCGAAAACATTCGGCCTCTCAATTTTAGTCTCAATGGGTAACAACAGGGAGTTGTTACCTACTATTTCGTTACGACTCAGAAAATAGTTACGTTTATTTTCATTACTCCACAATGGCCGAGCTAGTAGGAATCTTCATTGAGTTATGACAAGTAATTGTCACCAGTCGGTAAATGGCTATTTAGGGTTCGGTTTTTAGGCATGATAAAACATGAATAACGCGCATGAGTTGAATAAAGTTATTTATTTCGTAGATACTACATAAGTATGCAATATTTCAAAGTAATAGATCAATTGACTTGCAAAATTTGGCTCACTTGCTCACATGAAATTCAGGTCTTGCCCCGTCGCTGCACCCAAGGGATGTGACACCATTTGAAGCACGCACCCATCCCTAACTGAGTGCACGTTCGGCTTATTTAAAGTCAAAACTAATTTCCACATCTCCCTGGCTCCGGGGTTTATTGGAAGCTTGCTTCTGTAAATTAATTTCATTAATTAAAGCCATACCGGAATTAACTGCCTCACCTGCGTGCGTTCCTCTGTGACTGAAGTACAGTGAACCTTTTGCTAAAATATAATAATGATAATAAAGCGTTTAACATCCGTTTCTCTTTTTTATGTCATAACTGACGCCATTCGCACCATTACTATTATCCATCTAACATAATTCTCGTTATTTTTTTACATTTTTAAAGTTCAACTTAATTAATAGCAATGGGCGAATGAAGGAATTTTTAGGAAATAAGGTAGGCGAATTCTGGGCATAGGAGTTTGACAGGTATAAGGAACCCTCTCGATATTCAGCGCTGGATTTACACTAGGGGCAGTAGGGGCTAGTGCCTCAGGGCGGCAAAATTTGAAACGTGGGAAACCAATTTTTTGCGTTACAGAAAATTCTGCGAAAAGTGTGATCGTGTTGAAATTATAATTTTTTTGACGTGATAACGTCTTATAAATTGATGAAACACCGGCTGCATGCACGAAAAAGTGTAACGTTCCGAAATGTGTCACGTTCCGAGCGGAATACGTTATCACGTAAAACTATCGTCCGTAAACCGACTTTAAAAACAACCAATTTTTTTCAGTCAGACGTGTTTGTCTCTGAAAATATCTCGCAATTGATGAGCAATTGTTTTGTTTGTCAATTTATGATTTTTAATACGAAAAAGAATTTTCTTTGTCTAATTATCCCATTAGTAAAAAAAAAAGATTTTTGACATAAATAAATCATTTTATTTATTTGAAAATTGTATACCGAACCTTTACTCCATTTTATGTAGGATTTAGGTAATGGGGCGGCATTTTTCACGCTGCCCCAGGGCGGCACTTAGAGTAAATCCGGCCCTGTCGATATGTATCTGAAATTATTGTGGAAAACCTCAACAAGATGGCCGATACAAGAATTACCGTTTCTCGACGAGAAGCAGCAGGAAGAAGTCCCAGCAACATTTGCCCCCGCCGGGATTCGAACCCGCTACTCCGCTCGGTGAATCTTCACTAAAATGTTCTCAAACTGATCTCATTTTGATAACACCGACCTAATCAGTAGTTGGTAGAAGTTTGAATTTGTATCAACTCATGATTAGGACCTCTATGATTATTATTATCTCTAATTAATTATTTTTCAATCTATAAATATATAAAGCAGAAGAGTTTGTTTGTTTGAACGTGCTAATCTCAGGAACTACTGGTTCGAATTGAAATTTTTTTTTTTTGTTGGATAGCCCATTTATCGAGGAAGGCTATAGACTATATAATATCACGCTACGACTAATAGGAGCGGAAAATCAATGAAAAATGTTGCAGAATGTCACTCAAAATTTTTCACAATATACTTATATTCAGGTGAAATGCGCTAACTGAATATCCCAATATTAGCGGCACACGTACAGTAGCTCGGTTAACTCAGTCGGTAGAGCGCTCGACTCTTAATCTCAGGGTCGTGGGTTCGGGCCCCACCTAGGACGAATATGTTTTTAATGTTTTTATTTTTTATTTTCTACATTGCTTTCTTCTAAGGCTATCATTTAAATTTAATTTAGTTTTATTTACGACTAATTAAAATGAAATAAATCTAAATAATAGCTCATTTAAAAAACTATTACAGTACCTATATATAAAAATAATTTTCCTACAGTGTTTTCAATTAAATATTTATTATATTTTATTAATTATACAGTAATTATTGATTTAAAAGAAATAATTATTACTTAAAAAAAATATTTTCATCAAAAATGGAGGTTTGAGTTTAAAATAAGTAATAAAGCAGGGAACTGCCGAAAACTGCAAAAAATTTGGACCCAACATTCATCTCGGTAAACTAAGATGAATGTGCGTACTCATGTGCCTCCCTTCCCCATTCGTTCTTTTGAACCCTGGTGAAACCGGACGGGACCGCTAGTTTATATATAAAGAAGTAAAAATTCTGTTCAATTCTAAACAACAGTCCGACAGTCGCTTTCTCTCTAAAGTTCAAACGATGAAAAACAGTCGTGTGCCGCTTCCTGTGCAACGCGATCTGCACTGTCTTCGACGAATGAATACTTCACTAATATAATTTAGCATTACATTGTAAATAATACCTGCACTAGGCATGTCAAACAAGAGGGAACGCTTTGTTTTTGAGTTTAAGCATCACTGAATTACCAAAGAAACCGGTAAAATTTAGTGCATTCTACACGCATGCGCAGTGTATACGTAGCATTTTCTCTAGCCGTGGTAACAAATTCCACGCATAATCATTTCTTAATCCTGAAATAATAAAATCATCAACAAATGCTAGAATCTACTCTCTAAACATGAATCAGTGATTTTTCACTAATTAGAAGTCCATATTCACTATTTGTCAATGCTAGAATCGTACCACGCAGAATTAGTGAATACTCACAATATGAACTAGTGAATATAAAAATTCACTAATTATATAAGTGACCATTAAATGTCATCTGGCATCAACAATTTTTTTTATTACAGGTTTTTAGGCGCGAATAGCGTAAGCTAAAGCGCCTATATGTACTCGCTTTGTCTGTGAATCTGTGAATCTGTGAATCTGTGAGTCACGCTTTTTGTATCCAGCGTACAGCCCAAACGCCTTAACCGATTTTAAAAAACTTTTTTTTGTTCGATTCGTCTCCGGGTAACTTAAATCCTAACGTCGCCCGATTTTTGAATTTTTGTCCCAGAGGGGAGAAAATTAGGAAAAAAAAAGTTTTTTGCTTATTTCTCGCTCAATTTAAATCAGATCGGTTTGAAACCAGTCTTAAACGAAAGAGGAGAACATTTTACATATATTTCGTGTAACAGAATTTGCCCAAACAGTTTTTTTATCCCGATTTATATAGAAATAAATTCATTTTATACATAATTATATAGAAATGAATTCAATTTAATTGTTGCACGGTTTAACATGACAATTTAAAATACGAGCACCAAGGTAATTTGAAATAGAAAGGATTGATTTTTTTTTAAGTTGGACTAAGTCTAAACCAATTCTGAAAATTTTAGGGGGGGTTGCCCGATTATTTATATAAATAAATGACTTCAAAAGTAGGCATATTTAACATTGGCTTTATGGTAAAACGGTAGATGGATGATATGTTTTCATTGATTTCTCCAAAACTAGTCGGTGGAAATTAAAAAAAAACTATTTAAATTAAAATTAAAACATTAATAAATTATTGAAAACAAAAAAACCCGTTGTGCCCGACTAATTAAAAAGATATTTAATTAAATAAATATCTTTTTAATTATAAATAAATATTAAAAAAAGGCAAGCCTTTCATTTAAAATTGCCTTGGTAGTACTAAAATAAAAAGTTTGCATTTGTTCAAAAACGAATGCCATTATAAATATTGGTAAAATGCAACGCCTTCTGAGTTAACAATTTGAATAACTAATTTAGAACATAAAACTTTGACAGTTGCAAACGTCATTTTTGACATTTCTTACCATTCCGACACAACGGATGATCGGATTGTAACCAAATTTTGGGAGGATGTTTGATATGCAAATATAAAGTGATTTATTGTTTTTTTGGGGAACATCGGCGCATGCGCAAAAGAGTATATCTTTTATAATGTTGTTTTATAAAATAATAATATAGTTTTTGACGTGATAACGTCTTATAAATTGATGAAACACCAATCTTATAAATTGATAAAACACCGGCTGCATGTACGAAAAAGTGTCACGTTCCGAAATCTGTCCCGTTCCGAAATCTGTACCGTTCCAAAATGTTCCGAAATGTGTCACGTTCCGCCTGACTTAAATATGATATTCGAGCGGCAGATATCATCAACCGATTGAGATGAAAATTTGTATACACGTTTAGTTTGAATGACAATGCATGGTTAGCTGTATGACGTCACTCTAAATCCAATATGGCGGACTTCTAAAGATGGCGGAA
The DNA here is from genome assembly GCA_963575645.1 of Xanthostigma xanthostigma. Lineage (NCBI taxonomy): Eukaryota > Metazoa > Arthropoda > Insecta > Raphidioptera > Raphidiidae > Xanthostigma > Xanthostigma xanthostigma. Next base: position 881,707 of record OY754473.1, read on the forward strand.
ATGCCTTCGGTAATTTTGAAGCAGATATCATCAACCGATTGAGATGAAAATTTGTATACAGGTTTAGTTTGAATGACAATGCATTGTTAGCTGTGTGACGTCACTCTAAATCAAATATGGCGAACTTCTAAAGATGGCGGACTAATTTTATTATGCTTTCCTACAATATGGGTATCAAATGAAAGGGCTTGCTGAGAATAACTCGAAAAATAAAGTGACGTCACTCTAAATCCAATATGGCGGACTTCTAAAGATGGCGGACTAATTTTATTATGCTTTCCTACAATATGGGTATCAAATGAAAGGGCTTGCTGAGAATAACTCGAAAAATATAGTGACGTCACTCTAAATCCAATATGGCGGACTTCTAAAGATGGCGGACTAATTTTATTATGCTTTCCTACAATATGGGTATCAAATGAAAGGGCTTGCTGAGAATAACTCGAAAAATATAGTGACGTCACTCTAAATCCAATATGGCGGACTTCTAAAGATGGCGGACTAATTTTATTATGCTTTCCTACAATATGGGTATCAAATGAAAGGGCTTGCTGAGAATAGCCCGAAAAATAAAGTGACGTCACTCTAAATCCAATATGGCGGACTTTTAAAGATGGCGGACTAATTTTATTATGCTTTCCTACAATATGGGTATCAAATGAAAGGGCTTGCTGAGAATAACTCGAAAAATAAAGTGACGTTACACTAAATCCAATATGGCGGACTTCTAAAGATGGCGGACTAATTTTATTATGCTTTCTTACAATATGGGTATCAAATGAAAGGGCTTGCTGGGAATAACTCGAAAAATATAGTGACGTCACTCTAATTCCAATATGGCGGACTTCTAAAGATGGCGGACTAATTTTATTATGCTTTCCTATAATATGGGTATCAAATGAAAGGGCTTGCTGAGAATAACTCGAAAAATAAAGTGACGGCACTCTAAATCCAATATGGCGGAATTCTAAAGATGGCGGACTAATTTTATTATGCTTTCCTACAATATGGGTATCAAATGAAAGGGCTTGCTGAGAATAACTCGAAAAATAAAGTGACGTCACTCTTAATCCAATATGGCGGACTTCTAAAGATGGCGGACTAATTTTATTATACTTTCCTACAATATGGGTATCAAATGAAAGGGCTTGCTGAGAATAACTCGAAAAATAAAGTGACTTTAGTTTAAATCCAATATGACGGACTTCTAAAGATGGCGGACTAAGTTTTTGACGTCAAGAGGGGTTTAAAAAAAAAAGTTTTTGACGTGATAACGTCTTATAAATTGATGAAACACCAGCTGCACGCACGAAAAAGTGTAACGTTCCGTAACATTCCGCCTGACCCTGTGCGTGCAAGCGAGAGCGCAGTAATGTATTATTAAATATGATATTGAGCGGAATACGTTATCACGTAAAACTATCGTCCTTAAACCGACTTTACAGACAACCAATTTTTTATAACGGCTTATTATTCTGCATATTTTACTAGAAATTTTTGTAATTTTTTTTGGGGATAATCGGCGCATGCGCAAAAGATATTATATGCTATGATGTTTTTTATATAATAATAGTAAACTTTTCATAAATGATTATTATTCTATATGTTTTACAAGAAAGTTTTGTAATTTATTTTTCGGGAAAATGGGCGCATGCGCAACAGAGAAAGAAGTACCTACCTTTCAATGTTGTTTTTTTATAATTATGATATACTTACATGTCATAACAGTTTATTAGCCTGTATATTTTTACAAGATAGTCATGAAAAAATGTGTTTTTCTAAATTTGTACTTAGTTTCAGAAATATTTTGAAAATAAAAAAAATCTAATGTTAGTTTGTTCCGTAGATGTTAGTTAGGTATTTGACAAGCATTCTTTGTTTATTTTTAACATCATAACGTGATAACATATAGAAAACCATGAACACGAACAGCAAATTTTATAATGTTTAGTGGTAACTATACGCGTTACTATACGCGTTAACGGAAATTTTATTTTCTTTGTTATTATATGTCAAATGTCAATATTATAATTTATTAGTTGGAAAGGCCCCATAATCTAATTGCTGCAATTTGTTCGACTAGATTAAATTAACTAAAGCTTTGAAATTTCACACACATGCAAGTCTGGTGACAATGTATATATCCAATATGGCGGATGCCCTAAGATGACGGAATACCTTTTCCTTCTCAACCATCTTGAATAAAATAATCAAATAATTTTTATAATTTATTGTCATAATAGTTAAAATTTTGAAAGACTATAAAAACAAGAAAAATAAAATACTAATAAAAAGAAAGTTTTTATTGAAATGTACCAAAAAGAAAATATAATTTTTATAATTTAGGGTCACAATTATATTATTAATTGTGACTAATAAACGATCATAGAGTTTACAGCTAACGCTTTTATATTTATGAACCTAAATTAATTATTAATAAATTATTAAAATGATTTTTTCCTTTCTGTGTTTCAATACTTTCAACTGTTATTTTTTTATTAGATTAAGTTAATTAAATTATATTATTAAGCTCAAAGTGTCGTTAAAAATATACATCAATTTTCGAACATAACGTTGGGGTATATTATGTAAAATTCGCGCCTTGTAATTCTTGAATTACTTGTGTCTTCAGACAATATTTTTTAAATCTTTATTCATTCGTTACTTTCACTAGTATAATTGACTTTTATATTTTTACAAGTCGATTAAAAATTGAATACAAAATAAAGAATAGGTCATATGCATGAGACTCCAAATTGGTTTAAATTTTTATTTGGAAATATATTTTAGTCTCTGATCATATCGTAATGGTTATTTTATTAATCTAATCACTGAAAAAAATACAAGTAATAAAAAATAAATGTAGAAAATACGCGCTATTTTTGAATTTTCAAAACGCAGCGTGACGTCAGAGTATATATCAATAACAGTTTCCATTGCGACTGTGTCGTCTCACAGTAAGATTATGTCAGTATTTAAAGAAAACAACAAATAAACTTCATTTAGAACATAGACAATTTGACATCAAGGTTGACATGCATCATATATCATGACGTCACATAAGCCCGCCAACATGGCCGATTGTTTAAACTGTCTATTTATAATTGTGAAATTTAATATTTTTTTTCTTATGATAATATTACATTTTTAAATGATTATCAATTTTTTTCCCTATTATGGTTGACTAAATAATCTATAAAAAATATAAAAAATACACATGCATATGACCCATTAGAGAATTTTCGTCAAAAACATATAACCTTAGTTCATTGTTAGTTATGATTCTATGTCATTGACTATAATTTAAAATCGGTAGAAAAACAATAGAATACATGCGATGCTTTTACTCTGAATGTATGAAAATATAATTAAAATAATCTAATTAACTTACCTAATATAATAAATTATATTACTTATTTGTTTATCGGTTAGAACAATCTACATTCTACACGAATAATAAGCGACACGTATAAAATCAAGAATATCACTATTCTGACAGTGAATTTTACCTGAATTCACTATTCCGGAAGTGAATCAGAAGTCACTATTTAGTAGTGACATTTTCACTATTTCAGTTTTAGAGAGTAAATTACGCAATTAGTGAAAATTTCACTAATTCATGTTTAGAGAGCAACTGTAATTATTTTTCTGATACTAAAAGCGTTTGAGGAAAGTGTAGTCGGTTGCTTCTCAAAAATGTCCGTTATTTGACACGCCTGGCGCTCTCAACTTCGTAACAATTAACAGTGTAAACGTTAACTACATGTACTGGAACTAAAGCTGCAGGAGTACCAACTCTAACGACACTTCAGTGTTGTCAGATGTTGGCAAAAATATGTTTACTTGGAAAAAATCCGTAGATGGAAAAAAGGGTTTATTTCACTCAATAAAAATTCAAACCAAGATTAATTACCATTCTAGCCTACAAGTGAGGAATGGTACTATTAGGCTAGACGGCGTGGAGGTAAAAACATTAAAAAGTGTATTTTTCGGGCACAGGCGAGATTATTGTTGGAATCGCTTCGTTTTAGGGTGTAGTTCAACCCCCTAAGTACCATCTATGTGCGGTCATTTTTTAGTAAAAAAATAGTGAAAAAACGTGTTTTTTAACTTTCGGGGCTATTTGCAAGTTAACAATTGCACTTGGCGACCTCTGCCAGTGCTCATTTTTTAGGAAAGTTCATAAGGAACAACTTTCTCAATGCATATGCTATACTAAAAGTCAAGAGGAACGGAGATATTAAAGGAAATAGAGAAATTAACACTATTTTCGTCACTAATTGTTAATTATAAAATCAAGCACACCAACAATTTGTAAGCAAACTTAGGGGGTTGAACTACACCCTAAAACGAAGCTATTCCAACAATAATCTCGCCTGTGCCCAAAAAATATACCCAAAACTCCTCGCCGTCTAGCCTAATAGTTTAGGTCAAAAATATTTTTCAAAATTTTATATTTTTAGGTTCCCTGAATGCAAAAAACATATTTTTGGATAAACTCAGCGAATGGCAGTCCCCGACGGATTTTCTCTCATAGTTATTCACCTCCTTTTAGTCGGGGGGGTTTTAATATTTTATTTAATCCTTTTTCAATTACTTACAACGTTTACATCCGTCGTGGGCTTTTTCAAAATTTGTAATTTTGTTTTTTATTTTTCAAAACTTACATGGCGCATTTTGAGCGTGACGAAGACGAAATCATTAAGCCATTTGTTTCTGTCTCTTTCTACCGGAATTTGGTTTGCGCAGGCCAGACTAGCAGTCTATCTATCCAGGTTGTTGGTTTGTATCCATTAATTTTGGTATCTGATGAAAAACGACACTTTAACATAATATAATTTGGCAACATTGCAGCACGTCTGTCTCTCGCATTGAGATTGGCTAATAAAATATGACATGACATTTGCTTAATTAATTAGTTAGCCAATAGTCAATGGCGAATATTTAATAATGTACCTACGGCCCAAAATGATAACACAGTCTGACCACTGACCAAAAATAATAATATATCATGATCGTTTTTTTTTGCATTAATGTTGGGTTGCAGAAGGTCTTGTAAGAAATTCTAGTTTGACAGTAATTTCAGAATGTGATTATATCGGGTGTTTTTAACTAACCGCTATAAAATTTTTTTTTTTTTTTCAAAAATCGGGAAGTTATTGGTTTCACCCCGATTTTCGAAAATCGAGTTTTCGTCAGATCTCGACGTTTTGAGGTCCTAGGACGCTATTGAAACTATTTTGGCGATGATGTCCGTAGGGCTGTATGTGTGTGTGTGTGTATGTATGTAAACCTTTTATATCTTTTGAACGGAGTGTCCGACTGAAACGCAGTTTGCGGCATCTGACGTGATCTTGGTGAACTTAGACTTCCTGAAAATTTGAAATGATTCGGCCGAAAAAATTTTGAGAAATCTTAAAAAAACAAGTTTCAAAAATTTTTAAAAATTTGTTTTTGTACAATATTTTCTAAACTGCTAAACCGATTAATTCCAAAATCTAATCAGCTCTTCTCCTTAACAAACTGCATCGATTCCCGCAAACCACATCAAAATCGGTTCATTTGTTCACGAGATACCGTGAACGAAAAAATCGTAAAAAAGTGTTTTTTAAAATGACTCTTAAAATTGTTATCAGATCAATTTTTTTGTAATAAATTACTTTCTTAGGCTAAAAAAAACTGCGTCGATCGCCGCAAACCAGATCAAAATTGGTTCATTTGTTCATGAGATAACGTGAACGAAAAATTAGGAAAAAAGTAATTTTTTAAAATTACTCTTAAAACTCTTATCAAATCGATTTTTTTGTAATAATTTACTTTCTTAGGTTAAAAAAACTGCGTCCATCGCCGCAAACCGCATCAAAATCGGCTTATTTGTTCACGAGATATCGTGAACGAAAAATTTGTAAAAAACTGTTTTTTTAAATTACTCGTAAAATTCCTATGAGATCGATTTTTCTGTAATAAATTACTTTTTTAGGTTAAAAAATTGCGTCGACTGCCGCAAATCTCATCAAAATCGGTTCATTTGTTCATGAGATACCGTGAACGAAAATTTCGTAACAAAGTGTTTTTTTTTTGAGCTGGAAGATTAAAGGATGAATCCTGGTGGCATAGGATCGATGAACTAAGTCAGTATAATTTTAAACAAGTTACATTGGACACATTTATTCAATTTTTAGTAAAAATCAGTCGTTTTTCAAGAAAAAATAGTAATTTTAATACCCGTTGATGACATTTTTTATTTTAATAATATTTTATACATAACAACAATACTGAGAAAACAGACAGCATTGATTCTCCGAAGATGGCATAAAGTTTGCCGAAACGTCAGACAATAAAATGCAATAAGAAACCTTCAGTATTTGCTTAGTTCATCGATCCTATGCCACCAGGATTCATCCTTTAATCTTCCAACATTTAAACAGGATCATCATCACTCTAAATTATTAGAGTTATTTTTTACTAATTAACAATAGTAATAATTTTATTCCCACAATGTCTTTACAAAAATAAATTATAAATCTTAAATTAAGGAATTTTCCTACCCAACTTGACTTAAGTCAGTGCTAGGGTAGGAGTGTTCAAATTGAAAAAAAACGAGTGTGCTTTAGACCACACGACTGAAGTAAAACTTCCTGCCATAATTTGTTATTATTCACCCGAAAATTCACAAAATATGAACTTTAAAATGAATTTACAATTTTATTCACTTTAAACGTAGAATATTTAATGTATTGAACAAAATATTAATTTATAAAATTGTTCAAGAACGAAATGAACAGTCTAAAATGTAAGAAAAAAGAAATATAAACATATAGATAATGAAAATAAAATGATACGACTGCTGTGTTTAACAGAACTGATTTTATTCATAAAATTTAAAACATAAAATAAAGTCTATTACATAATAATTTAGTTACAAGTACTTATAAATACAAAGTCACATAACATTTCCTTTGTTATAAAAATAAAAGTATATTCTAGTATTTTTTTTGAAATCAAAATTTTAAATTAATTTTACCCTTATTAAAATTGTAACCTATCAGGTACTTTAACGGGTCGTCCTGAACGTGTATGTTCAGGAGGACGATACTCCACAGTACCAGGAGAAGAAATGGAATATTTTTAAAATTAGCTCCTAATACTCATTACCGTGATAAAGATAATAATAAAATGACTATTGTAAATAATAAAACATATAATAGTGCCAGAGGAAGAAATGAATTATACTATTCTGTAATTCCTAAAAGTCCAGTACAAGATACGGATGATGATGATGGCAATCTCAATTTAACTGAGTTTAAATTAAAATAATGATTTATAAGAGCTTTTTATTATTAAAAAAGCCAAGTAAAATAAAAATAAATCAAAATAAAATAGAAAACTTCAAGATTACCACGATAATTCAATAGAAATAACAATTAATGCAGTCATGGCTAACTCTGATCCAAGTATTTTTTTCCAATGCTAATTTCCCTATGTGCACCTTACGCGTTTACATACTGTATAATATGTATTATTTGACATTACAGGAAGGGCGGTATATCAGAGCAGGCCTAGGGCGGCATCACAACCAAATTCGCTCCTGAAAATACTGTATTGTAGGATTTTTTGAAAAATATTACTCGGATCTAATTTATAAAATACTTACAGTATTGATCATACTGGGAAGTTGATCGCGTGGATCTCAAAGGTCGCACTTTTAAAATCTCAATAAACCTCACGGTTTTATAACTTATTCACAATCAACAACGGTTCACTTGACTCTACATAAAATATGTAATGGTTCAAAGACAGCGGTATGAAATGTATATTATGTTACGCCGTTACGATCTGTATAATACGCGACACGGATCTAAAAGGTTCGGAAGTCAGTCACAAACAGCGTCGCAAAGGCACATTTTGGGCCGTTAAGATTCCCACCACCTCTCAGCTATCTGCACGGAACATGCGTTCGTCGCTGATTGGCCGTGATCGCTGGTTGCCTTTGTCACTTGTCGCTTTCCCGCTTTAAAGTACAGTCGAGTACGCTATTGTCAAGTTGTTATTGTTACTTTAGTTTTGTTGAGTTGCCAGTTTGTAGTTTTTTAACAGACTGTACAAGCGCAAGCCCGCATTCGCATCTAACTTCCGAGCCTTTTAGATTCGTGGCGCGTATTATACAATATACATAGACAAGAACATAACCTTACTTTTATTCGGGTTTCGAAGCAAAACTAGTACTGTTCGGTCAGAAATGGACAGAACTAGTTTTGTTTAATTGAGAACGCGCAAAACTAGTTTTGCACATTTTATAAGATTTCAGGTTTGGGAAATATAATAATAGTTGGCAAAACCAAAAGTGCACATCCCGCAAGTTTTCCACTGTACATTATATTATAATGAAAAAAATTGAGAAAATAGATTAAAACAAATAAAAAAAAAATAAAAATATACGAGAAACATTAGTAAAATAAGAAATTTTTTTTAGCAATTATGCACGGGTTTTGCTCTCAAAAATCCCGATTTTTTGAGTTTCTTGTCCTAGTTTATTGACTTTCTAGTTTATCGAAGAACGCATTTTATAGACACAATATCCCAAAACACTATTTTTCAAGAATATCCCACCGCTACACTAGCGGTATGTGCAATAGATTAAAAAAAACAATTAAAAAATTAAAATGAAAAAATAAAATGAAAAAAAAAAATAATAATAAAAAAAATATATGAGAAATATATTATATATATATATAATATATAAATATTAAGTGGAATTAAGTGGAATAAATGGGAATATAAAAAAAAAAAACTCTTATGTCAGCGGGAATCGAACCCGGCACCTTGGGATTACAGGACTTACGCTTTAACCGTTCGGCCACACCGATGCCGTACAACGCCTTTGTTATTATGGTATAGAAGTGTAGCAGTTATTTTACGTATCATACTACATTAATTGAGTATATTTATTATGTTTTTTGTTTTTTTATTTTAATTAGCTGTCAAAAATAATAATAAAAAAACTGTTTATAAAAATTAAACTACTGAACACATTTTAGTGAATTTAAATAGGGTTCTGGTCTGATAGTAAACAAAGTGAATAAAATATAACCCAAGGGGATCCGACCAAAATTGCGATCTGTAGAGTCGTGACGTACGTACATACGTACGTACGTACGTACGTACGTACGTACATACGTACAGACCAACCGACAACTGCTGTTTGTGATTTTCAATTACAATTTTAATAGTATTTATGAACTCGAATTGATTTAAAAATGGTTCTGTTTTATAGATCAGAATCTCCTCTTTTCAAAAAGTTTCATTTTGAATGGATTTCGTGTGAAATTAACTTAGATATAACTTCTTATCTGAACGAAAGTCAGCTCTGATGCACAAAGCGATAATAAAGCACATACCGCTAGTTTAGCGGTATGTGCAATAATAATGATGCGTTTAACTTCCGTTTCTCTTTTTTATGTCATAACTGACGCCATTCGCACCATTACTATAATCCATCTAACATCATTCCCGTTATTTTTTTACATTTTTAAAGTTCAACTTAATTAATAGCAATGGGCGAATGAAGGAATTTTTAGGAAATTAGGATAAGGTAGGCAACTTTTGTGCATAGTGGTTTGACAAGTAATCGGCCATGGCCTTGAATAAGGAACCATCTCGATATTTATCTGGAATTATTGAGAGAAACCATGGAAAACCTCAACAAGATGGCCGGTACAGGAATTACCGTTTCTCGGCGAGAGGTATTAGGAAAAAGTCCCCATCCACATCTTCCCCCGTCGGGATTCGAACCCAGTTCCTCTCGAATGCGAATCTAGTACTCTTACTATTATGGTACAACGCTCGGTGGGTTTGGGAAATATTCGTTGGTCAAAACTATTGACCGAAATCGGGTGTAGACCTTAACATATATATATATATATATATCAATAAATCAAACAATTTTTAAAGACCAAAGCGGCACAAATCATCAATGAGTTGTTACACAGTGACGTTGGCGTTTATTTGATTTAAAAATCCATAAAAGGATAATAAATCCATTGTTCCTACAAAAATGCATGTCAATCGATTGTTGCAACTGTTGCAGGCGGTGTTACTACTTTTCTTAAAGACAGCGGCGTTTTCTAGCGGTAAGTCAATAATTTAATTTGTCAGGCTCCGTAATATGCGTATAGACACGCAGAGCCCACCGTCAAATTTCCGATGTATCAAATACAGTTTTTTATTTGGATCAAGTTTATACAGTATGTAAACGCGTAAGGTGCACATAGGGAAATTAGCAATTGGAAAAAATACTTGGATCAGAGTTAGCCATGACTGCATTAATTGTTATTTCTATTGAATGATCATGGTAATCTTGAGGATTTCTATTTTATTTTACTTGCCTTTTTTAATAATAAAAAGCTCTTATAAATAATTTTTTAAATTTTTTTGTACAAAAATAAAACAAAAAAACAACTCCATCTGTTTGGAAACATTTCATTTAAAAATTGTCTGACTGGTATGACGTATGCGCGTTGGTAAATCAGTGACCCAATGTCTTTAGGTTCAACACGAATAGGCGGAGATATTTGATCTCGCACCATATTTAAGTATTTTTGGGAATTTAATGTCCCATTAATAAAAAAAGTCCGATTATGTTGTAATCATTTGAATATATTTTCTTCGGTAGTATACACATTCATTTTGCAAAAGAATATTATCTGTCAAATTGAAAAACAAGATTTCAAGGCTCACTCTGATCCAGTCATTTTTCCCAATGTTAATTTCCCTATGTGCACTTTACGTGTTTACATACTGTATATTCAATTATTAATCCAGTCAAAAAAAACTTTTCAATTTACTATAATTCGCATAGAGCTGAAAATTGGTACAAATCTTAAGTACACTATTACAAATAAAATATCAAAAGTCCCCACCGATCCTAGGTCTGTTTTGAAATTTATTCAAGGTCAAAGGTTTCGGTTTTTTGCGCTTTTTTCGTTAACGGTAAATGTTATCTAAAAACAGGTCAGACAAAAGTTGTAGATCAAGGAATTGTCTACAAAAACCGTTCTTATATTTTTTTTACGGATCACTATTCCTGACCAAAATGTCTATATGATTCGTAGGGGAAAAAAGTAGGTACAAGAACAATTCTTGTAGGCAATTGCATGATCTACAACTTTTGTCTAACCTATTTTTAGATAACATTTACCGTTTACGAAATAAGTGCAAAAAACCGATACTTTTAACCTTTGACCTTGAATAAATTTTTTTGGGGACTTTTGATATTTTATTTGTAATAAGACCTGTATCAATTTTTAGCTCTATGCGAATTATTGTAAACCTACCACTATTACCATTCCAACCCAAAAGTGGGGAATGGTCAAAAATCGCTTTCCAAAATTTTATAATATTTTTTCGTTTTGAGATCCTTCGAATCCAAAAAACATATTTTTGGAAAAACTCTGTGCGTCTGTTTGTCTGTGAGCTCTATACAGATCAAATGGATGAACGGATTGAAACCAAATTTTGGCAGGATGTTTGATACGCAAATATGAACCCTATTGTTTTTAGGGAAAATCAGCGCATGCGCAAAAGAGATATATGCTATAACGTTGTTATTTATATAATAATGGCATACTTTTCATAACGGTTTATTATTTTATTTATTTTTCAAGAAAGTTTTGTTAAGAATTTTTTTTTTAAATTTGATGGTTTCGGAAATATTTTGAGAATAAAAAAAATCAGCTGTTCTTTTTTGTAGATCCGTCAGAAATAAACTAGTTAAGCATGCTTTGATTAATTTTTACGTGACGTGGAACATATTCTGTAAGTAACCGTGACAACGAATAGCAAATATCATATTGAATACTAGCCATTACCCGCGTCCCCTCACGCAATATCAGAAATACGTATTTTCTTTGTTATACCATATCAAATGTCAATATGTTTGAAGTTGGAATGGTCCCGTCGCCCAATTGGATCGAATTTTTGTTTTGGATCATGTTTATATATTTAAATACGTACTTCTACAAATTCGCCCGAGTCCAAAAATTTAATTGATATGTTACGGTCAATGTCCAGAATCCGGGTAATGTCGACAATGCCCGAGCAACATCGGGCAATGTCCGAAATCAGACAAGGTTCAAAAAAAAGATTTTTTATAAACATGAAACGCCGACATTTGATTGTATCTTTATCATGATAAGTTATCATTAACGCTTTATTGAATTTTTATCACTAATATCAACTATTGAAGAATATATTTTATTCAACTCAAGCGCGTTATTCATGTTTTATCATGCCTAAAAACCGAACCCTAAATAGCCATTTACCGACTGGTGACAATTACTTGTCATAACTCAATGAAGATTCCTACTAGCTCGGCCATTGTGGAGTAATGAAAATACACGTAACTATTTTCTGAGCCGTAACGAAATAGTAGATAACAACAACTCCCTGTTGTTACCCATTGAGACTAAAATTGAGAGGCCGAATGTTTTCGACATGGAGTTTATTCATAACCGGCTAACCTCAAACCAAAACATTATATATATATATATAAAAATATTTATTGACTTAATTTATTTACAATTTATTTACAGAGTATGCTTATATATAATTGTTCCTGTCACCAATTGATAAAATATTTCAGTAAATGCGTTAATATATTATGTATAAAATACATTGTATGTATGTGTAGTGTAAAAAAAAAAGGGGGAAAAAAAAACACCACTTTATTGTACGGAAAAAATTATAGTGAACTATAATAAAGTGTGCTTGGTTCTTTTGTGGCTATATTTTTTGTATTTGGATTTTAAGAGGGAAATGTCGTAATTGCCAATATTTTTGACTATTGGATTTGCAGTTTGTGCGCATCTATTAAAAAAATTGATCGTGATTTTATTGATGAAATTGTTAATAAGTTCTATATTAGTTTCTCTATGTATATGTGCAATTTTGGTAGCTCTTTTAAAATTTCCAATAGTCCTGATACATTTGTTCTGTACTATCTGTAGTGTTTTGTAATTTGATGTGCATGTGTTGCTCCACACTGGGGCGGCATATGTAAGGAGGGGACGAATAATTAGTTTGTAGATTAATAATTTATTTTTTTGCGATATATTGGATGTTTTAGAAAATAGGGGGAATAATTGACATAAGAGACCAGTGGCTTTGTTTGATATGTTCTTTATATGCTTTGTAAAGGTAAGTTTGCTGTCTAATAATACTCCAAGATATTTCACCTGTTTGTTCCATTTTATTTTATTTCCGTCGCATAAAATGTTTGGAGCCACGGCAGGTCTCCTTCTTGTAAAAATTATTGCTTCCGTTTTAAGAGTGTTAATTTTGATGCGCCATTTACTAAAATATTTTATCAATTGTGTTAGGGATTTATTAAGTTTATTTGCTATGGTGTCAACTCGCCAGGATTGACAGAAAAGGGCCGTGTCATCAGCATACTGCGCTAGGTTTACCCCTAATAATTTGGGTACATCGCTCATGTATATATTAAAAAGAAGTGGAGCTAACACGGCTCCTTGGGGGACACCGGCAATAATATTTTTTTTGTCTGATTTTGCATTATTTATGTGGACATTAAATGTTCTAAGATGTAAGTATGATTTTATAAGGCATATAATATATTTTGGGAAGTTGAGCTTGATTAGTTTGTACAGGAGACCGTTGATCCATACGGTGTCGAAAGCTTTTTCAAAATCAAGGATCAACATACCCGTATGCTTTTTTAAGTTAAATCCGTCTGTTATGTAGTCAGTCAGTCTGGCGAGTTGCATCACAGTAGAGTGATTGTGTCTGAATCCAAATTGTTCATTTGGAATTATATTGTTTTTATTTGTAAATTTAGTTATTCGTCTAGCAATAGTTCGTTCAACAATTTTACTAACACAATTTAGCAGGCTGATTGGTCGATAACTACTAGGGTCATTGGGATTTTTCCCTTGTTTATATATCGGCACGACTTTAGCGTGTTTCCAAGCGTTTGGAAAGTAGGCAAACATTATTACATGATTAATTAATATTGTTAGGTGTATCACTGCTTTTCTTGAAATATTTTTAATTAAGGTATTGTTAATTCCATCTTCACCAGGGGCTTTTTTATTTTTTAGTTTTTTAATAATGTTATGAATTTCTTTAGGCGTGCTTAGTTCAGCATTTGTAAATTTTGTGTTTTTATCAGCAAGATATTTTCGCACTGTTTTATTAACGATTTTAATATGATTGTTATTGCCCAGTTGCAGGTTTTGTTCGTGTACGCTTTTGAATTGTTCTGCTAGAATGTTTGCTTTGTCATGATTAGAATATTTATGTTGACCATTAGTAATCAGTGGCGGTACTGTCTTCCTTTCTTTGGTAAAATATTTGGTCACTTTCCATAGTGAGCCGGTCTGTGGATTTAGGGTTTGGAGGAAGTTGTTCCAGCGTTTGTTTTGATGCTCGTCTAGTTTATTTTTAATTAAATTCGATAATTGTGTTTGTATAGATTTATAATAATTATTACGTGTTCGTTGATACTTGCGCCTAAAGAAATTCTTTATTGTAATTAAATTGTTAATATGGTCTGGTAGCTTGGGGTAATTTTGTTTAATTTCAGTTTTTGGGATGCTTAGATTGGCGGCGTTATTAATTGTGTTTGTGAAGATTTGGATTTTATTTTCGAGATCCTGGGTGTTTTTAATTTTGGGGTTATATGAGATAGCACTGTCAATTATGGAACGGTATTTGTTCCAGTCGGTGTTTTTGTAATCTTGAACATATCTTGCGCTGACTTTCTGAGCTTTGAAAAGTATTTTGAACACAATGGGGTTATGATTTGAATTCAAAACCGATAAGGATTTTGGTTTTGATATTGTACAGTTTTTTGTCAGTGCTATGTCTAGGATGCTGGGGCGATTGTTGTACTGTATGTGGTAGTAGGTGGGTTCGTCTGGATAGTTAATTATTAAGTTCTTGTGCAATGCATATGATGTTAGAGAGATGCCATTTCTGTTATTATTTAAGCAGTTCCATCCAATATGTTTTGAATTCAGATCACCAGTCATTATAACTTTATCAAAACCAGTAAATATTTTATTTAAGTCATTGTAAAGAATACTTTTTGATGGTGGGTTGTAGCATGAGACAATTAGTATTTTTTGTCCATTTTGTGACTGAATATGGACTGCCACTGCCTCTAAATTAGTTAATTGAGGGAGTATAATTTCATTATGTTGAATATTATCTTTGATTAATAACATGACTCCACCGCCAAAATTATTACGATCAGATCGATACACAGAAAAACCGTAAATTTTAAATTTTTTAGAGGGTTTTAATTTTGTCTCGCATATAGCGGCTATATTTATATTATTAGAATATAGAAAGTGGGCTAGTTCGTTTTTTTTGTTAAGTATGGAATTCGCATTCCAGGATAGTAATTTTAAGTTTATATTAGGGTTGGTCCCCATTATCAGCGAAAATTTCAATAGCAGAGTCAATTAGCACTATAAGTTTAGAGATAGGATCATGTGATTGTTTAATTTTTTCTGATGCACTTTTAATTGTCTGAATGATCTTTTTTAAATTTACTGAGTCGAAGAGTGATTTAATTTCACTGAACACTGACACTAGCGATTCAGCGTTCCCGGTTTTTTGGGGTAGTCCAGCTGATTGTGATGCTACTTGCGCCCAGGTTTTATTTCCGTTATAATTTTGGTAGTTTTGCTGTCCGTTTGCGTTTTTTTTGAGTGTAGGAAAGTTATCCTTGTTGATGTTGTAGTTGCGATGGGGTACTGGCTGCGGCTTTTTCTTGTTTTTGGCTTCTATTTGTTTCTGATAAGTCGGACATCCTGTGAAATTTGCTGGGTGGGAGCCACTACAGTTAGTGCATTTTGGGGGAGTTGTTATGTCCTTCTTGCAGTCTCTTGTATTATGAGATTGATCACATTTGACGCACTTGGGCTCTCTATAGCAGTTGGGTGAGGTGTGTCCAAAAGATTGGCAATTAAAACATTGAGTGATTCCTAATTTATTTCTGTATTTTTCCCATTGGATGATGCAGTGACATACTTTTTTAATTTTTATAACTTCATTTATGCTCGTGCCACTTGCGAAAGTAACAACAAACATGGGAACCAAAACATTGAATCGTGCTGTTTGGTGCTGTTAGTATTGACAGTTTTTTTTTTTATAAAGAAATAAATAGATATTTACAACATCTCATTATAATTAAAACATGAATAACGCGCAATTGTTGAATAAAATTATGGGCGCAGCTTGTAGCCTAAGTCATGACCTGTCAGCGCGATGAATCACTTAGACTACTAGTTACGCCAATAACTATGTCAGCGTTCTATTACAATTTATTGAGGATTGAAAACACGTATAATTTATTTATTATTTGTATATGAGCAATAAACAATATATCTCAATGCATTAAATTTCAGAAATCATGATTTAAAGATACAATCAAATGTCAACGTTTCATGTTTATAAAAAAAATATTTTTTAAACCTTGTACAATTTCGGACATTGCCCGATGTGGCTCGGGCATTGTCGACATTGCCCGGACTCCGGAAATTGACCGTAACAGATATACAACGTTTTTGTAATTTAACACTGAATTTTGTTCTCGTAAAGAAACACTGAATTTATTCTTAGTGGCTGAAAAAAGGAATCTTTATGATAATATGATGTTGAGAAAATTCTTTGAAGACAACAGTGGAGCTTCTTTGGAATTGGAACCGAAGAATTTGAAAACAGAACAGTTTCTCACAAGGAGACACGCACACCCGGAATTATCACCGACGAATCAACAAATCGATGACGAGATGCAACAAAAAAATCCGACTTTCCACGATAAGATCTCTCAACAAAATTCCACTATCGAAAACGACACGTCGATTTCCATAGGTTCAAGGGGTCTGATGAACCTTTTCTCTGTTCCGTTTTCTGGTAAACAGACGAAAAACGAAAATTTGTTGGGATTTCCAAATATTCAGGACATAGTGAGCAATCAGATTTTTGGATCCTTGAAGTCGATCTTTCAAAAAGTCTTTGAAACAGTTATTAAACCGTTTATTGGTAATTTCCCGAGTGTCAAATCGTCCCTGAAATGGATTTTTCAAAGAATACCTGATATCGTCAAGGTTATCGAAAGGCCAATCAGACTGTACAAGCACCTTATATCGGGCTTAGAGATTGAGTGAGTACTGATTCTATTAAGTCAATTATTACCTCATGCAGAAAGCATTGCCAGAAAATTTGATTTGAAAATGAGTTTAGATTGTGAACATACATATTGTAACAAAACTGCTGTAGTCCGTGGCGGAAATTATTTATTTGCAATAATAAATGTTTAACAAAACGGTTAAACACACAAACGAAAGTATACTTCTTCAACTTAACGAAATAATAACGTTAACAGAAACAAAACTAATAGTTCTAAATTATAAAATAAAAGACTAAGTAACAGAGAATATAGAGTCACTAAATTATGTACACAAACTATTTACTACAACACAGGAACACACACAAAGTTTAACTAGTACAGTAGCTGATTCACACTTGTATTTACAAAAAGTTATTTAAACAGATTTATATAAATTGCATTCACTAAAGTTATAATTTATTTTCGCAATATAACTGAATTTATGTCGTAATGCCAGAGCACTGTGTCAACACAATGAACATCTCTGACTGACCGCCTTGCTCACTCTGCTCTCCTTTTTATAGTTTTCGGTCCATGCTTCTAGAATGTTCTCCACGCATCGAGATCCCTTTCTTTACATCTATTGTTCTCAACAAGCGATTCTAAGATCGGGTCTACCTGTTTTACGCACCGAGTTCCTTTCCTTTACATGTATGTGTGTCGGGTGTTTTGACCTGTTTCCATTGTTGTTGTTTCTAGTAGTTTCTACCGAATTCCATAGGCGTCCCATCAAGGGCACGCAACAATATCTCCATATGAAAAGCATTGTAGTGTTTTAAATCGATCCTGCTCGAAAACGATATTTTTCATAACCTGTGTCTACTTGAAAACAACGTTTTTTCACGCATTTTAATAAAAATTTAGCTTCAAAAGCGATCTTTTTCTATGTAGAACAATAATTTGTTTTTATGTAAGTACAATCTAATGTACTAGCTGACAGGAAGTTTGAATCATCGAGATATTATAATAGAGTACGCGAGAGAGGAGTGAAAGTGTCTGCAATTAAGAGAGAGAACAGTTCCTTATCTCTATGGTAATTTGAATAAACAAATTTCTGGTTTTCTGTAGCGTTCTCTCTCGTAACTGAGGACACTTTCACTTATGGCAAGCATACGCACTAGCGTACTCTAGTTACTTATATCTCTATGGGTTGAATACGACATTAGATTGCTGCTAATGTATGGAAACAAGCGTTGCCAGTTTTTTTTTTTGCCAAGTCGGGATTTTGGAAATCTTTGAGTGAAAATAGCGGGATTCTTTCGTCGAAAGCGGGACATAATAAAAAAACGTATATAATCAGAAGTTTTCAAATACCTATTTATCTTTTTATTTGAATTAAAATTACGTTTACGTGACATTAGATAGCAAAAATAGCCATAGAAAATGTATTTTAATAAAACTATAATATTTTAAATCAGATTTACCGTATCGTTAAATAGTTGAGTCTTATTCGTCTTCAGAATAAAAAAAAAAAAAAAAACAGAAATCCAAATCAAAAAAGTTTTATTCATTAGAAAAATATGGCGTTTCAAACAATAGTCTGTGGAGTGAGTGTTACAAATTGCAACTTATAATAAGAGAATTACTTATTCATGATATTTCTGTGAAGTTTAACTTCTTTTAAAGTTATCCCTGATAAGCGGGACTGAGCCTGTCCCGCGCGGGACATTTAATTTTGATTTAAAAATCGCCAAAATCGGGACGTCTGGCAACGCTGATGGAAACTGTAATTATATGATCACAATTTAAGGTCATCGTCAAGTCAAATTTGTTGACAATCCTATCAGCAACCTAGCATCAGATTGTTAAAACTATTCGCTGGGCAGCACCGCCTACCGTCCGCAAAGTTTCATGCTTTTATAACATTTTGTCAAAAAGCATTTTTTCAAATAACTGTACTCTCTAAACAGGAATCAGTGATTTCTCACTAATTACAAATGCATATTCACTATTTGTCAGTGGTAGAATCGTACCACGCAGAATTAGTGAATACTCACAATATGAATTAGTGAATATAAAAATTCACTAATTGTTTAAGTGAATATAAAAATTCATTAAATATATACTCTCTAAACCTGATTTTTTACTAATTTCAAGTGAATATTCACTTTTTGTCAATGCTAGAATCGTACCACGCAGAATTAGTGAATATAAAAATGCACTAATTGTACAAGTGAATATAAAAATTCATTAAATATATACTCTCTAAACCTGATTTTTTACTAATTTCAAGTAAATATTCACTATTTGTCAATGCTAGAATCGTACCACGCAGAATTAGTGAATATAAAAATGCACTAATTGTACAAGTGAATATAAAAATTCATTAAATATATACTCTCTAAACCTGATTTTTTACTAATTTCAAGTAAATATTCACTATTTGTCAATGCTAGAATCGTACCACGCAGAATTAGTGAATACAATATGAATTAGTGAATATAAAAATACAGTGGACCCCCGGTAATCCGACAAACATTTTGCAGGGCAGTGTCGGACTATCGAATTTGTCGGATTATCGAGTACTGCCTAAGAATATCACATTTTTCTTTAATTGTCAGTGTTTTGTGCTTTCGCTTCTGAGCTTGTGACGACATTACTAGGTACGAATACGTAACACACAATGAAACAATAAACACACGCTAGACCGCACCGCTATCTTCTTCAAACTAAGCAATCAGAATCAAAACAATACCCTACGCGTCGAGCACAATAGTGGTGGTGCGTACAAGTTATAACTTACTCAATCATGCATTAGCGAAGATTGCCAAAAAATATTCAATAATAAATAATAGACCATGTCGGATTAGACAGGGGTCGGATTACCGGGGGTCCACTGTACACTAATTATACCGAGTTGAATGCTGTGTCCAAATTTCATGATGATCGATGTTACCGTTCAAAAGTTTTTGTAGGACGGACAAATTTTGAGTCACATTATGCAACATTTTTCATTGATGCTCCGCTCCTATTGGACGTAGCGTGATATATTATACCCTATAGCCTTCCTCGATAAATGGGCTATCCAACAAAAAAAATTTGAATTCGAACCAGTAGCTCTTGAGATTAGCGCGTTCAACCAAACAAACAAGCAAACTCTTTAATTTTATATATTAGTATATAGATCTAGATTTATTGTATCAATATTTTTTTTAGGTACAAATTTTCAGTAAAGCCCGAAACGATCAACAATGTTGTAGGTAATCAACAGAGCATACCGTGTGCAAATGATGGGTAATTTAACCTGATAAAAATGACAACTCAGTCAATGGATGTTTTGATTTTCGTATATATAGAAGATCGCATGGTCGATGCACCTTTTTGCTGTATTTTTGTGTTTGTTAATAAAAAAAAGAATAGTTGGCAAGACCAAAAGTGCACATCCCGCTAGTTTTCCATTGTATGATAAAAAAATAACAATTAAAAAATATTTTTTATAAATTTAAAAAGATTTAAAAATTTAAAGAAATAAATAATTAAAAATTGAAAAAATATTTTTTTTAAGTTTGCAAAAATAAAAAAAATTAAGAACTATACATAATATAATATATAATTAATATCAAGTGGAATAAAATAAAACAAAATAAAAAGAAAAAAAAAGAAAAAAAATCAATGATTTCGTAAGGAATCGAACCCAGGACTTTGCCCTTGGGGATCCAACGGCATAACCATTACGCCACGGCGGCCTAATACGTGTAGTGGTGTTATCACGGTATAGAAGTGTAGCACTTGTTTTATGAATTACACTATATTTACACAGCAATTATTATATTGTTTTTTTAAACTATTAGCTGTCAAAAATAATAAAATAAAACTGTTTATAAAAATTAAACTACTGAACACATTTTAGTGAATTTAAATAGGGTTCTGGTCTGATAGTAAACAAAGTGAATAAAATATAACCCAAGGCAATCCGACCAAAATTGCGATCTGTAGAGTCGTGACGTACGTACGTACATACGTACGTACGTACATACGTACAGACCAACCGACAACTGCTGTTTGAGATTTTCAATTACAATTTTAATACAGTAAAACCTCGTTAATACGAACTCGTAAAAATCAGCCAAAAAGTTCGTGTTATGTGGGAGTTCGTGTAAACCGAGTATGGCATAAAATACAGTCATTTTTTAAGTGTCAAATCATGATTTATTTTAAGTAAACATTGAATAATTATTTATTATAAATTATCTAATAACAATAATTAAATCAAAATTTTGAGGTATGTTTCTATTTATAGGATTTCGAGTGAATTTTTAATCTCTCAGTCCTTTGTCTATTTTTAGAATGTGAGTTAATTACTTTTGTAATCCCTTAAGCGAATCTTTTCTTTTAGTTGTATTGTATATTCATTGACCAAAATGATCAAAATATATGATTTGAGAATTTTTGTAGTTCGTATTATCCGATAATTAACCGTGAAGGGACGAAAAAGTTGTTCGAAGTTCGTATTAACGAGGGTTCGTGTTAACCGAACATAATTACATTAAAGCTTATGTGACCATTGTCGAGAGCAAATTTGTGTTCGCGTTAAACCGAAATTCGTGTTAACCGTGTTCGTGTTAACGAGGGTTTACTGTAGTATTTATGAACTCGAATTGATTTAAAAATGGTTCTGTTTTATAGATTAGAATCTCCTCTTTTCAAAAAGCTTCAATTTGAATGGATTTCGTGTGAAATTAACTTAGATATAACTTCTTATATGAACGAAAGTCAGCTCTGACGCACAAAGCGATAATAAAGCACATACCGCTAGTTTAGCGGTATGTGCAATAGTTTTAGGTGTATTTAATTTTAACAGTACGGCCGGACTCATGTATTTTCAACTACATCCATTTTCAACTGATTTTATTTATATATTTTCAAGCTCCACGCTCTCAGCCAATTGACATCGTCTAACCTCAAATTAATAAACGTTTTTTCTTCATACCTCGATCAGAAGGACATACTTTCGGCATCAATTCCAGGGCAGAAAGTCTAACATTTACGCATTGGTCGGATTACACGCACTGATGCGGGAAGTTCGTACATTCGGGCGGCAGTTAAAAAAAAATAAACCTATGAACTGTTGTTTAGATGTCGTTTCCATAGCAACACTATTACATATTAGCTAATAGTCGCGAACAACTGTCATTCGTGTTTTTACGTGTATAACATCAAAGCTGCTTGCTTGGTATTTATCTGTGTTTTTATGTAATTAATTAATTAATGTATTTAATAAGCGTGCTTACGACCGAGGTATGAAGAAAAATACTATACACCACATTGGCCGAAAGTTTGATATCTTGCACTGCGCGCCATGATGTCTCGGGCATCATAGCGCGCAGTGCAAGAATATCAAACTTTCGGCCATTGTGGTGTAATATACTATTTTTCTGATTGGTCTACGACTGTCACGAAGTGTAGAAAAAGGAGAAGTTGAAAATACAGGAGTTCTACTGTAGTTGAAAAAAAAATTATGAAGATTGAAGCTGATATATTTTTGTTGTAGATTGAGAAATAAATAAATTATAGCACATCGAACTAAAAAGTGAAAAATAATTCTTAATAGGTATAAGCAGAAAATAATAATGAACAAAAAATATTAGTATTATTGTGAAAAAAGCGTGAGGCGCTCGATATATGAAAAATATGGCAAAAAAGAGCCTAACGCTTTTTTCACAATAATACTAATATTTTTTGTTCATTATTATTTTCTGCTTATAGGTACCTATTAAGAATTATTTTTCACTTTTTAGTTCGATGTGCTATAAAAGGCTTGATTATTTTTGAGTAAAGATGGTTTAACTAATAGTCATAGAGAGGTTTTTGATAAGTGTACAAAGTTTAAATTAAATCTGTCCGTTTAAAGTGGGTCTAAATCGAGCCCAAAGGAGTCGGTTACAAACATACATACAAACTTAATTATTTCATTCTGGCGATCTTGATCAGGATAATGAGATAAATTATTGTATTGTCACCGGTTCTTGATAAGTGTACAAAGTTTAAATTAAATCTGTCCGTTTAAAGTGGGTCTAAATCGAGCCCAAAGGAGTCGGTTACAACATAAGCGTGTTTACATACATACATACATGTGAAGCTAATATAAAGCGTGTAAAATTTTGACTAGATAGCCAGTCCTACACCTTCCACCTAGTAAACAATCAATCAAATACATTAATTAAATTATTAATTACTTATTACTTACATAAAAACACAGATAAATTCCAAGCAAGAAGCTTTGAGGTTATACGTAAAAACACGAATGACAGTTGTTTGCGACCATAATCTTAAATGTAATAGGGTTCAAGGGCGTAAATTTTTTTTCCTAGGGGGTGAAGCAAATAAAATCAATATTTTTTATTGATATCACACAAGAATTTTACAAATTTTATTTCAAGAAGTACCCCCCTTATCTACACCCTTGATAGGGTTGCTATGGAAACGACATCTATATAACAGTTGATAGGTTTTTTTTTCTTTACTGCCGCCCGAACGTACGTACTTCCCGCATCAGTGTGTGTAATCCCACTAATGCGCAAATGCTAGAATTGATGCCGAAAGTAAGTACTTTCGATCGAGATATGAAGAATAGTATATTACACATCTAGGGAAGTAAAGTAAGAAATGTCTGAGATCACATATAATATTGTTGGCCGAGACGAAGCCGAGGTCAACAAAAATGTGATCTTAGGCTTTCTTACTTTACTTCTCGTGGTGTGTATACTATTTTTTTGCTCGACGTAGGCAGGAAGAGGCAACTTCGTTTAGCGCAGCGGGACGAAAGTGGACGCTTTCTGCCCGTCGAGCAAAAAAATATTTTATTTCTCGAATTTGTAAATTTTAGAAAAAGAAATGATTAAGTGTTTATTTATATCTTAGCATCTAGAATTTCGAAGTTTCTCGTCGCCCAATTGACTGGATTTTTTTTGTCGGAATCTGATATTCAAAATCTAAGCTAAATGTTGCCAAATTCAACGACAAAGCCTTACACGCCCTGTGCTGTTACGTTTTTACTCTATATGCATGTTTAAAAACCAACCACGAAATCAGGCAGCTATAAAAAGCTTTATTAAAAACTAGCGGTCCCGCCCTTTTTCACCCGAGTGCAAAAGAACGAATGGGGAAGGGAGGGACATAAGTACGCACATTCTTAGTTTACCGAGATGAATGTTGTATCCAAATTTCATGATGATCGGAGTTACCGTTCAAAAGTTTTTGACGATAAAAAGCAGTATTTATACTTTTTATAAGTATAGATAATAAATTTCTTTTAAATCAATAATTACTGGAATTAATAAAATATAATAAATATTTAATTGAAAAGGAAAATTAATTTTATATAGGTACCTATAGTTGTAACAGTTTTCAAATGAGCTATTAATTAGATTTATTTTATTTTAATTAGTCGTAAAAAAAATCAAAATAAATTTAAATGTAAGAAATTAATGTAGAAAATAAAAAAAAAATAAAAATATATTCGCCCAACGTGGGGCTTGAACCCACGACCCTGATATTAAGAGTCGCGTGCTCTACCGACTGAGCTAGCCGGGCTTGTGAATGTACGATGTTAATATTGGAATATTTAGTTAGGGCATTTCACCTGAATAGACGCTAATTTTGAGGTATATTTTGCAACAATCTTTTTTTTTATTTTTTATTTTGAATTTGAATTTTGAATTTTGAATTAGTATAACAAAATAAAGTGTGAATTTTGGAACATTTATGTGTTCCATCGATCTTCGGATAATTGTTGATAAGTACACTATGAAATGAAACAGCTATGTGTTTTCAAACAATTTATCAATTTCATTAAAAAAATTGTCTGTCTGTAAAGTCGGTTTACGGACGATAGTTTGACATGATAACGTATTCCGCTCGAATATCATATTTAATAATACATAACCTAAATTTTAGTAGCTGTCAAACTTGGGCCGATCGTGCTTCTCTATCGCTTATACTGCGCTCTCGCTTGCACGCACAGGGTCAGGCGGAACGTTACGGCGTTACACTTTTTCGTGCGTGCAGCTGGTGTTTCATCAATTTATAAGACGTTATCACGTCAAAAAAAGCAATATACATGTATAATTACAAATTGTATGTATATACATTAGGAAAGAGAAAAAAAAAATAAAATGTTTTCTTAAGTTAGTTAATTTTGTAAAAAGTAAGTGAAGTGCCGGTTTTGTGGAATTTAAGGTAGGTATTGGTATGGAAGGTAAGTATTAAAAGTCTATTTATAATTTCGGTTTCTCATTGATACTCTGCTTCTATTGGTTGTAGCGTGATATTATACAGATTGTATCAAATCAAAACGGTCCATAGAACCTTCTGTGTGTAAGACAGAGACGATATATAAAGCACTAAAGCAGTAAGTAAGAATGAGATAAATGATAGTTACTGTGGTTACGTAAATAAATAATTACGTACTCTGTAAATCTTTTTACCAATTTATCAATTAAAACAACTAAACTGTGATATTGAATTACCACCATAAAACCATTTAATTATTTGGATTTTTTCCTGAACAGTATAATTTGTAAATAGCCATTTTATCAATAATTTCACTAGTGAATACTGACATTTGATAAAATTGTGATTTTTACTGTCTAAAAACAAAGACGATACTATCAGATTGTATAACCATAGTAACTATAAGCGATCATTTATCTCATTCTTACTTACTGCTTTAGTGCTTTATATAATATCGTCTCTGTCTTATACACAGAACGTTCTATGGACCGTTTTGATTTGATACAATCTGTATAGCCTACTCGATAAATGGGCTATCCAAATAACAATTTTTTTTTCAATTCGAACCAGTAGTTCCTGAGATTAGCGCATTCAACCAAACAAACAAACTCTTCAGCTTTATATATTAGTATAGAATATATAGATACGGTCCCTTTTCTTCGCCCTCAATGTCGTGCAAATATAGGGACTCTACTGTATTTTGCGTAGCATAAACGTTATTGTAATCGTTTATTGTGTAAATTATTATTTCGGTTTAATTTCAACCGTGACCGACTGTGCGGAGCGCCTTTCGCGATCGGACTCTCAGGTTCGCTGTAAGACGTCACCCCCTTCCAATCTTTCTCAACGCCCGTTCACCCTCCTACACACATATACACCCCCAGCAAGGGAAGCGCGATGTTGGCATGCGTATAATTAAAATAATTTTGCTAAAACTTTGTCAAACAAAATATGAAATTAATCCTGTCGTAGAAAACAATATTGCTTTTGTTGCCTTTCGTGCAGCTCCCCCAACATACGGGGGACACCGTTCCTGGCCACACTGTCAGCGTCTCGGGTATCGAGTTTATGGTTTTATTTAGGGTTAATCGTATTGGGATCTGACAATCTGGAAAGAATTTACTTGTCAATATATCGTAATACGAAAGAGGTATAAAATTAGAAACAAATTAATTCCAGAAGAAGATGAAGCGAATTAAAAAATGTTTGTATTTTGACGTGATAACGTCTTATAAATTGATGAAACACCGGCTGCATGCACGAAAAAGTGTCACGTTCCGAAATGTGTCACGTTCCGCCTGACAGCTACTAAAATTTGGGTTATGTATTATTAAATATGATATTCGAGCGGAATACGTTATCACGTAAAACTATCGTCCGTAAACCGACTTTACAGACAACAATTTTTATTTTTACGCCTGTATGTAGGCAAATCCATTTACCCTTCGTCATCTCGATGCCTACATACAGTACTATTAATTTTTTTCTAATCATATTTTATTTTCAATTTTATGAAGTGAAGGGGCATCTAAGGTCGCCTGACTGGCCTTCCTTAGTGAGAATATTCATTTTTTTACGGGTAGAAGTTCGCGATCTTTCATTTCTTGCATCCTGTCCGATCCTATATTTTAAGCTCTCTCATTAATTCTATTAGAATTACCTTTTTAACTTCCCGCTTTAAAAAAAATTTTTTTTTTTTTCAAAAACGAGAAGTTATTGGTTTCACCCCGATTTTCGAAAATCGAGTTTTCGCCAGATCTCGACGTTTTGAGGTCCTAGGAAGCTATTGAAACTATTTTGGCGATGATGTCCGTAGAGCTGTATGTGTGTGTGTGTGTGTATGTATGTAAACCTTTTATATCTTTTGAACGGAGTGTCCGACTGAAACGCGGTTTGCGACATCTGACGTGATCTTGGTGAACTTAGACTTCCTGAAAATTTGAAACGATTCGGATCAAAAAATTTTGTGAAATCTTAAAAAAACAAGTTTCAAAAATTTTTTAAAATTTGTTTTTGTAAAATATTTTCTAAACTACTAAACCGATTCATTTCAAAATCTAATCAGCTCTTCTCCTTAACAAACTGCGTCGATTTCCGTAAACCGCAACAAAATCGGTTCATTTGTTCACGAGATACCGTGAACAAAAAATCGTAAAAAAGTGTTTTTTTTAAAATGACTTAAAATTGTTATCATGTCGATTTTTTTGTAATAAATTACTTTCTTAGGCTAAAAAAACTGCGTCGATCGCCGCAAACCAGATCAAAATTGGTTCATTTGTTCATGAGATAACGTGAACGAAAAATTAGGAAAAAAGTAATTTTTTATAATTACTCGTAAAATTCTTATCAAATCGATTTTTTTGTAATAATTTACTTTCTTAGGTTAAAAAAACTGCGTCGATCGCCGCAAACCGCATCAAAATCGGCTCATTTGTTCACGAGATATCGTGAACGAAAAATTTGTAAAAAAGTTTTTTTTTTTAAATTGCTCGTAAAATTCCTATGAGATGGATTTTTCTGTAATAAATTACTTTTTTAGGTTAAAAAATTGCGTCAACTGCCGCAAATCGCATCAAAATCGGTTCATTTGTTCATGAGATATCGTGAACGAAAATTTCGTAACAAAGTGTTTTTTTTTGAGCTTGAAGAGCTAAAAAATAAACTTCTTGCTATATTTTATATATTTTTGAGCGTTTTGAACTCGAAAATAGCGGGAAGTTACAGGGATCGCCTGCAGGGTCAAACTTCTTTTAAAAATTTTTTTTCTGCTCTCCACATGCGGAAATAGAAATGTAACGATCTTTTGTCTGCAAATTTTTTTGGCCCGCGGTGAAATTTTCGTCAGCCATCCGGCCCGCGGTCAAATTTTCATTAGCTATGTGGCCCGCCGATCAAAAAATTTGCCCGCCCCTGATATAGCCTATAGCATTCCTCGATAAATGGGCTATCCAACAAAAAATATTTGTTTCAATGCGAACCAGTAGTTCCTGAGATTAGCGCGTTCAACCAAACAAACAAACTCTTCAGCTTTATATATTAGTATAGATTTATTGACAAATATTTTTAGCTTATGTGTAATTTCATCGTCGGATTGACCGTTCGGAAAAAATAACCTCGAATACGATGGTGGATTCTTACTGAGGAAGATATGTCGCAAAAAAGACACGAATTGAAATTTTAATTCTACTATTTTATTATGTAAAAAAAATGCAAGGGAGACGATGATTATAATTATTGTAAATATAGATACTTCTCTATAATCTGTATAAATGTCACTAAGTAGTGTTCAGCTATATTCGATTTCCTGACAACAAAAAATGATATAAAAAACTGAATTTGTCTGTCTAGAAACGCACGGCACTGGAAAACATGAAGGGGTGACGCAGAGTTCAGAAGCAGACAGTGGCAACAGACAACATATTATATGTGGGGCGAGACAAGGAGAGAAGAAAGGAGACACGAAGCTATACATGAAATGATACGCTACCCGGTTTTACACAAAATATTAATTAAATTACCAGTAATTAGGATTCTCTGTTTAAAATGATAAATTACAGCATTCCTGTCTTCTCTCTCTCTCTCACACATACACACACACTCGCTTATTATCACCGTAGTACAACTATGCTACCTCTTTAGTTTCATCTGAGAATCCCTCTAGTTCGCCAATAGTTCATACAGAATAAGCCATCGGGTTTTATAAGCTGTGTGCACGAACCCTACTAGCGCCGCTAGTGGGGTAATAGGGCATTATTGAACTCACTTTTTATGGAAATCGCGACGTGTTTCTATGGAGATAAGTCAAAAACTTCAGTTAGGCATGATGTGTTAAAAAAATGTAATAAGGTAAAATGATGTTAATTTTATATAGGTACCATAAAATTCAGATTGTAAACCATTATATAAATAGCATAACATAAAAGGTATGTGATAATTATTTATTTATCAATTGGCGTACAATATATAAATAACTAGCGGTCCCGTCCGGTTTCACTCGGGTGTAAAAGAACGAATGGGGAAGGGAGAAACATGAGTACACACATTCATATTAGTTTATACCGAGATGAATGTTGTGTCCAAATTTCATGATGATCGGAGTTACCGTTCAAAAGTTTTTGTCGATAAAAAGCAGTATTTATACTTTTTTTAACTAATAATTTTTATTTAATTAATTAAATAAAATTAAAATAAATTTTAATGTAAGCCTTAGAAAAAGCAATGTAGAAAATAAAAAAAAAAAAATGCATTCGCCCAACGTAGAGCTCGAATCCACGACCCTGTTATTGACAGTTTTGTGCTCTACCGATTGCGCTAGCCGGCGTTGTATTCTTACATCGCTAATATGAGTATACTTAGTGCATTTCACCTGAATAGAAGCTTATTTTTTAGATACATTTGGAACATTTTTCATTAATGCTCCGCTCCTAATGGTCGTAGCCTGATTTTATATAGCCTATAGCCTTCCTCGATAAATGGGCTATCCAACAAAAAAAAATTATTTTCAATTTGAACCAGTAGTTCCTGAGATTAGCGCGTTCAAACAAACAAACAAACTCTTCAGCTTTATATATTAGTATAGATGAATATGTTTACACTGACAGCGGAACGTCAAATTATGGCGCCAATGGCCTTTATTTTAATAATTCGCCATCAGCGTAACAACCCGCAACACATCAAGCATTTCCAGATCGCTTATAGTTTTGTCCATGTTTTCTTTGTAAGTAATTATAAAACTTCATAAAACTATAACTATTTTCACTTTTAATAAACATTGCCCAATGACATAAGGAAAATTTGAGGTTGAAGTTTCCCCTAGTGCTCACCACAAACGCTCGCATCGAAAAATTTGTAACTCCGCCTCCTTGCACATATAGCCCATAGCTCAGGAATGCATGATTTGAAAAAAAGCACAATCGATAAATAAAAGCTTTCGTAACTAAAGGACGCTGCACACGAGACTATAGAAACGCTGTTAGATATTTTGTTTACTAGTTTTCTAGCGCTGGTTTTCTTAATTGCTTTTATGTGCTCGCTTCACACGAGACGTCTTTTCAAGCTTGTTTTGTGAATAAATCTGGTGCGCGCGCAGTGACTTTTTAAATATAAACACAGAGCAAAACGTGTCTTTTGTCTGACTGAGCAGAATAACGCCATGTTAGTTTGTGGGCGTTTGTTCAAGTCGCCCACGTGACAAGATACTGCTTCCTCATTGGTTTTTCCTCATACCTAGCAGCGGAACTAGCAAGAAAAATAGACCTTGTTCTAATTTTAAAATCTATCTTGTGAGCTAGCAGGCGAGCCCGCAGTGACGTCATTTCCAGCCTCGTACCCAGCCTGCCGGCCAGCAGAACTCCAGGCCGCTACATACGAGGCTAGAAACACTTCATGAAATTCTGCTGGCCGGCAGGCTGGGTACAAGGCTGCGGGCTCGCCTGCTAGCTCACAAGATAGATTTTAAAATTAAATTTAAATTAAATTAAATTTTTTTGCTAGGTCCTCTACTTGCTCTGATCAAAAACCAGTCAGAAAACAGTATCTGGTAAAGCGGGCGACATGAACAAACGCCCACAAACCAACATGGCGTCATTCTGCTCATAGTCAGACAACAGACACGTTTTGCTCTGTGTTTATATTTGAACTGTCACTGCGCGCGCACCAGATAAATCCACAAAACAAGCTTGATAAGACGCCCCGTGTGAAGCGAGCACATAAAAGCAGTTAAGAAAACCAGCGCTAGAAAACTGGTAGTCAAATCTAGCAAAAAATTTAGCGGCCAATCCAGCCTCGTATGCAAAAATAAATATCGATGATAGATAATCATTTTCATATTCAAAAATTGGTTGTCTGTAAAGTCGGTTTACGGACGATAGTTTTACGTGATAACGTATTCCGTAATACATAACCTAAACCTCCCAAAATTTGATTTCAATCCGCTTATCCTTGGTGTCGGAATGATAAGAAATGTCAAAAGTGACGTTTGCAACTGTCAAAGTATTATGTTCTAATAATAATTAGTTATTCCAATACTTAACTTAGAAGGCGTTGCATTTCACAAAATACTAATGTCAAAAAATTGAATTAAACATTAGAAATGCAGCCGTTTTCATGTTAAGACAAGACATACGTTATCTTCTAATTTCCATGTACGGCAAACAAAGACGACCGACCGCGTCGCGCCATGCATTAGACAACATTGCATTTATACAGCTATTTTTCTATATAAATTTGTATAAAAAAACTGTTTAGGTAAATTCTGTTATACGAAATCTATGTAAAATGTTCTCCTCTTTCGTTTAAGACTGGTTTCAAACCGATCTGATTTAAATTGAGCGAGAAATTAGCAAAAAGCACGCACAGGGTCAGGCGGAACGTTACGCGTTACGAACGTTAGGAACGTTAGGATTTAGGAACGTTACACTTTTTCGTGCATGCAACCGGTGTTTTATCAATTTATAAGATTGGTGATTCATCAATTTATAAGACGTTATCACGTCAAAAATACGTAAATTACAATACAAATTTAAAATGGTGTAGATATTATTGCAATGTTGTGATTTCTATATTCGCTTGTTGTAGAACTTTCTTGTGCTTCAAAATACCTTCAGATTTGAATCGCTAATAACTACAATTGACACCATGTTACAAGGGCATGAAAATTTGCGGACCGTAGGCGGTACTGCTGTCACTCACCAACGACTACATTTTCTTACATTTCTTGCGATATATTACGAGCGATAACGCATGCGATCAGCCGAAAATGTTTCCAAGCCAGGGACCGGGCTTGGAGACAGTGCGCGTGTTTTGCCGTTATCTGTTTGCATAGTTGCGGCCCGGAATGCCGCTACACCGGAATGTCAAAACTGAAACAACTGACTGTCGAGTCTAAAACAACGGCTAGATAGTACCTACAAAATAAAGAAGATTCTTGATGTTATCATTAAGTGGAGAAAATTCATGCGATAACATTTAACAACTTATTATAAATTAAATATTTTTAACAAAAAAATTGAACCGACTTAAAAAAATATGCACTAAAAAGTAAAAAATAATAATTATTGTTATTTTTGGAGTCGATGTCAGCCAAAATGAAATCTATAACGAGAACTAGAGACTACATGTCTCTAGTTCTCGTAATAGATTTCATTCAGCTCTTATCCTGAAACTGCGTCGATTTCCGCAAACCGCATTAAAATCGGTTCATTTGTTCACGAGATACCGTGAACGAAAAAATCGTAAAAAAGTGTTTTTTTTAAATGACTCTTAAAATTGTCATCAGATTTATTTTTTTGTAATAAATTACTTTCTTAGGCTAAAAAAACTGCGTCGATCGCCGCAAACCAGATCAAAATTGGTTCATTTGTTCATGAGATAACGTGAACGAAAAATTAGGAAAAAAGTATTTTTTTAAAATTACTCGTGAAATTCTTATCAAATCAATTTTTTTGTAATAATTTACTTTCTTAGGTTAAAAAAACTACGTCGATCGCCGCAAACCGCATCAAAATCGGCTCATTTGTTCACGAGATATCGTGAACGAAAAATTTGTAAAAAAGTGTTTTTTTTAAATTACTCGTAAAATTCCTATGAAATCGATTTTTTTATAATAAATTACTTTTTTAGGTTAAAAAATTGCGTCGACTGCCGCAAATCGCATCAAAATCGGTTCATTTGTTCATGAGATATCGTAAACGAAAATTTCGTAACAAAGTGTTTTTTCTTTTTTTGAGCTCGCAGAGCTAAAAAATAAACTTCTTGCTATATTTTATATATTTTTGAGCGTTTTCAACTCGAAAATAGCGGGAAGTTACAGGGATGGCCTGCAGGGTCAAACTTCTTTTCAAATTTTTTGTTTCATGGACTTCTCATTTTCTACATCAGAGGTTCCCAAACGTTTTTGTCTCGTAGACCACTTGCCATGTTTTCGGTTTTGGGTAGACCCCCTGCTTATCTGATATTAATTTTTTGCAAATTCATTAATTTCAAATGTATTTTTGACAACCGGTATAGTGCTACTCACTTTGAACGATTTAAAATAACGGTAGTGAAATGTAGTGTGAAATGTTTAGTTTTATACATTTATTAATTAGATTCAAATTAAACGAATCAAATTAAAATTTACTTTCTGTTACATAAAATAACTATGCAAAAAATAAATGCTTTTAGTGTGAGGGTAGAACCTGATGCTTTAATAATAAATTTTCAACATTTAGCATCAATTTAGTTAGATTTAGGTAATCTTAAATCTCTTCGGTTCACGATGTCCAGTTTGTTTCCATTTTTGTTAGGAGATTCACTATCGTTGACCCCCATTTTCATTTCATAATTCATGGACCTCCAATTTTTTTTCCCGCTGACATGGACCCCTTGCAAGTTGTCGTCGACCCCTGGGGGTCGATATAGACTACTTTGGGAATCACTGTTCTACATCAATAATTATCTTTAAGAGATTTAGTGAAAGACTGAAGTGAAAATCAATAAAGCTCTTGGCAAAACCTTTTGTTTGTATACATATTCACGATGACTCGATAATACTTTAAGTTATGGAGGTCACCAAAATATTATTTTAAGTTATCTAGGACCAACGCTCAAAATATTTAAGTTACCAAGGTTTCGTGCTTTCAGTAATGGAGGTTTTGGCTTTGAGGGGAAGGGAATTCAAAACATTTTTAAGTTACAGAGGTTTTTAACTTATCGATTTTCTACTGTATTTATAAATTATTATGTATAATTTCTTTCTTTTCAATGACACTGTTACATAACTATTGTAATATTATGCCTGTTTGATTTACTATTAGAATGTTAGTTAGTTACTTTCCAATTTTCAACAACGTGTTCACAATGAACGAATCATAATTAATTCTATAAATTTAATTACTGTGCCTAACACTCCACATCATATCCAAATTTATCAGAAAAAATACCAATGTAACTGTCGGGACCATAGAGATATAAGTTACTAGATTACGCTAGTTCGTATGCTTGCATTAAGTGAAAGTGTACTCAGTTGAGAAAGAGAACGCTGCAGAAATTCCAGAAAACCAGATATCTGTTTTGTATCATTAGTTACCATGGAACTGTTTTCTGTTTGAATAGCAGACACTTTCACGGCTCACTCGCGTACTCTAGTCTAATATCTCTATGGTTGGGAAACCATTTTTGCGTTGGCTAAGTTTCATTACTCAAAGGTGCCCGCGACAGACATTTGTTTTGTGTATAGTAATTTCTAATGGCGTCAGATGACATATCTGAAATAATTTTTAACAAATATTAATAAAATTAAATTTCTTCTTTATTTCCATGGTGATTTTTAACTGTTTATTTAATAATATTGTAAATTCAAAACTGTAAAAATAGCGGTTTCTAATTTTTACATTATTTACGTGTTGCCAACTTAAGCCGACCTCGTGAAAGTCTAAATCAGCTGGTAGTATACATGCTGCAGCATGCAGTAGTTTTTGTTTTTATAAGCTGGTAACACTGGGTGTATCGGCACGGCTTGGATATGTCTATTGGCAGCCTGGTCGCTGATTGCAGACTGACTAGTCGACCATACTTATTTTATTGAAGATTTTGTACTGTGCCAATTGCGTTGTTACTTGTTAGTGGTGTAGCGCAATTTTCAGAGGAATAATTTGTTTAATTGTTAGTAAAGTTTTAAATGTGATAAAATGTATATAAGATATTAGAAAATGTGTATAATTTACGTGAAAATCCTAAATTTCGATAAATGAAGTGGTGTTTAATCTTGAGTTGTGTTTTTATGCAGGTAAGGACACTATTTGGTTTAGTAATTTTCTGGTTAGATGGTAGAAAAATAATGAATTAGCTATTTATTGAAGACAGCTTAAAAACATATGAATTGATGCTACGCTTAGATGATCCTGGCACTTGGCACTTGATGCCCTATAGAAAATACATATATTCTTATATTCTTGATTTTACAAACGGTCAATAATTTCGCGTTTTATATATTATTGTTTATTTATTTAATTAAGTTTATAGAGATGTCTCCATTATAAGCTTCGTATAATTAAAAAAATATTGCTTTTAAAAATATGATTAATTACGTGCTAACAAAACATTACAATAATTGAATTAAAAGATAACAATGATAATAACGGTTATTCTAACAAAAACGACAATACTTGTTTAACGTTGTAAGTAACTTTTACTGATTTTGCTTTTAGAGATGCACAATAAAATCTGTTAACACGTCGGGTGATGCGGGTTTCAAAATTTGGTTTCAATCCGCTCATCTATTTAACCTGAATGTGAGAGACAAGTCCTATAAAATACAATTATATTCTTGATTTTATAAACGGTCAATAATTTCGCGCTTTATATATTAATGTTTATTTATTTAATTAAGTTTATAGAGATGTCTCCATTATAAGCTTAAAAAATTTGCTTTTAAAAATATGATTAATTACGTGTTAACAAAACATTACAACAATTGAATTAAAAAGATAACAATGATAATGACGGTTATTCTAACAAAAAACAACAATACTTGTTTAACTTTGTAAGTAATTTTTACTGATTTTGCTTTTAAAGATGCACAAGAAAAATCTGTTAACACGTGCGTTGACGCGGGTCTCAAAATTTGGTTTCAATCCGCTCATCCATTGACCTGCATCGTGTTCACAAACGCACAGACTTTTTTCAAAAATATAAGAAACATTTATTATTAATGCGCTTTATTTTGAGATTGTATTATGTAATTTTTGTTACAGATTTGAGTGCAACGACAAAATAGATTCATCTGCATAACAAGATTCAATGTACCTACTATCGAAGAACTGGGCATATTTCCGTACACAGCTTGGGTTGACCACTGGAAAGAGACGGCACTTACAAATTATAATGCTGCGAAGAAAAGTGACGTGATTATTTATCTGTACCTAATTTGTGTGTTCCAAAGTGCCATCGAAGAATCCAAGCATAATTCTTTAAATCAATCTTTATCCTTGGGTCATTGTAGGACTTCATGACTCATTACCAGCGCCGGATTCAACTTTTTGGAACCCTAATTTTTATAGTGAACGGTGCTCTAGCTCTTTTCGTCCTGGTCTTCCTTGGCTTTTATTTTTATCGTCTTCTTTTAATATGTTGTTTCACTTTCTAAAGTTCCCCTACTTTTTGATCCGGAAGAAACGTCATCTACATTTTTTCATGAAGTGATCATAAATTCTGTACAGACATATAATTTTTAATCGGAAGTCTATTAACCGATTAATTTCTAGTTAGGAAAAAAGTATTCTTGTTTTGTGTGTGGCCTGTGTAGGGTTGCCAGATTGGGAAATCAAAATTTCTGGACAATATTCTAAAATATCTGGACCAAAGGATTTTAGGCTCGACAAAATAAAAATCTGCAATAATCAACCGAAACACGACATAATATAATTAAGTAATATGTATTTAGGTATTATTGTTACAGTCAATGGTACCTATCAAGTCATTTTTTTGCCACATATATTTAGTATTTCCCTTAGCCGCCTTTATCATTTTAGAACCTTTCTCTGTATTTAGAAAAGATTTAAAATTAGTACAGTTTTCTTCAAAGTTTAATCGAATTATTAGATCTGGCGCTGCATGTTTTTTATTTTTAGCTGGACATTTTTCCTAAAACCGGGACACTGGACAAAGTGTAAAATTGCTGGACAATCCAGC
This sequence comes from Xanthostigma xanthostigma, assembly GCA_963575645.1. NCBI lineage: Eukaryota > Metazoa > Arthropoda > Insecta > Raphidioptera > Raphidiidae > Xanthostigma > Xanthostigma xanthostigma. Next base: position 918,803 of record OY754473.1, read on the forward strand.
AAAGTCCCGCCAATCTGGTAACCCTAGGCCTGTGCCTTATTATAAGGCTATCACTGCCCATTACGAATTTTCTTCAAGGATTGTATCGTTTCGGACCACTCTGATGTGGAATCGCTGCTGTTTTCTTATGCGTTGTAAAATGTTTGAAGTTTTTTTGGGTGCAAAATATCTACCCATCACTACAATATTTTGATCAACGTTTTGCTGTCTGGGTCATTTGACACGTAAAAGTTTGTAGGCTGTTTCGTTTAAACGTCCTAGATTTCGGCTATGAACTTATGGTTTTTTTTTGACGTGATAACGTCTTATAAATTGATGAATCACGTCAATATAAAAAGATGAAACACCGGCTGCATGCACGAAAAAGTGTAACGTTCCGCCTGACCCTGTGCGTGATTATTAAATATGATATTCGAGCGGAATACGTTATCACGTAAAACTATCGTCCGTAAACCGACTTTACAGACAACCAATTTTTCTTTTGATAGTGAAGCATAAAAAAAAAAAAAAACATTACTGGCAATTGGTGCTTAAATTGGGCGTTAATAATAACCTTAATTTTACGGAACAACAAGAAGTGATATAAAAAATTCTATAAACAAAGTGCAACAATTCTCTTAATAACCCATTCGAACGGATAATTTTTTTACTGAATTACTGTAATTAATTATTTATATCATGTCGACACTTGCAATACATTTGTATAATCACGTAAGCTACGGCTAATCACTAATTGCATTTAATATTTAGTGAAATTTTAAACATTTTTTTACGTAATACGTTTAGAAAAAACGTGCATTTAATAAATGAAACGTAACTGAAGAAATAACTGATTGATAAAGTAAATTATTGATTCTCGAGAGCAGACGCCACAATCATGTGAATAAGTGAAATTAGAACGAAAAAAAAAATAACAATTCAGTTTTAATTTCTTAATTGTTGAAACACCATTAAAAAGCATTAATAAAATATGAGGATAAAAACTAGAAACAGAATACGTGACTTATAATGCAATGCTGTATACGAAACTGTAAAAAAGCCTAAAAAATGTGTATAAAAAATAAAATCAATTAAACCGATCTGCTTTAAGAACGCAAACAAAAATATTCCCGTTAAATTATTGAAAATTAATACCTAAACAAGTCTTTTAACGCTGTTTAAAGAAGTCTAAAAGTATTTCTATAAATAAAACCAATTACACCAAACCGGCCTGCTTTAAAAGCGCAAACAGACATATTACCATTAAATTATTAAAAATTAATAAACAGGTTTTTAAGGCCGTATTTAATTAAACGTACTTCAGAAAATAAAATTTATTTTCGTTCACAAGATAGGTTTTTTGTTAAATCTTTTAATAATATATATAATTGAGACTTGCATAATACAAAAAGTATTACAAAAGTATTAGAATATATAAAAATTTACACATTACCTAATTATTGATAATTCTTACTTAAGTTCTAATGATCAACGTTTCGATTCAAATTGTGCTTTCTTCAAGATCTGACAAAACAATACTAAAAAAATTAAAACAATTACATTTACTTATGTATAAAATTATTAGCTATTGAAGATCAGTAATGTAAAATTACCAACGCAATTTTTGGCACAATTGTTTTCTTTTTGAGTCATTTTTTTGGGAAGAGGCTCAAACGAGGTGAAATTTGAGAGGCACGTTGGCCTTGCGAGCACATAAGACCTCAAATACAATTTGACTACGAACCACTGCTATATTTTTATCAACCTTCGTTATTCGCAGTCGATCTTTGGATAAAAGACTTTGATAAACTTGAGTAACTCTGTCAAATGATCATGCTTCAGTATTCTACCAATAAACTCGCACGTGTGATTGGCAGTGGCATTATCCTTACGGATGCCACCTTTCGATAATTCGCGAAGAATCCACCGCTATATGACGACTCAATGTTCTCGAGTTTAGGCACCAGTTTCGCTATCCACAAATTGGATTGCATGATCAATAACATTATATAGCCTCTCCAAGTGTTGCCAAACAACGTTTACAAAAAACCGTGGGTGGCAGTTCCAAAAAGCAGTAGGTGTAGGAACAAAAGTACAAAAGTGGGAGATTCAAGTTATCGTTATTTCGAAGAGTATCTGGATGTAATATTATTCGATAAGAATACGTATACAACATGAAAATGAAGTTACTATTATCATTTAACGGTCTTTTGGTATTTAGAGTTTCAGGTGATAACCGATTACGCTTATCAGGCTTCAGATTATTGATTCCTGAGAAAATTCTTAGCACTTGAATGCGGCATAGTAAAATTGCAAAAACTTTAGTCAAGATTGAAAATGTTAAAAGTGTATATGTGTATGCTTGTTCACTGACTTTTTTCCGAAACGAAAGGCCTGAAAAACGGGAGATTTTGAAAAAATGCAGAAGATTTAAAAAAAAAGCAGATCTGCTAAAATTGAACGGATTTCTGTTCCAGGCGCTACGTGTTTTTTTATAACCACGGTAGAGTCTCTTTTGATTGCGTTTATTATCTGGACAATTTTCCAAATCGTATTTATGTGAATGCCCACGTTCTATCATTCCAAGAATGCAAGAAAGACGTCAACGTTCGTATTTTCTCCTACCAACTTTACATTTGTCAATTTCCACGACTATATCAGGAGCATTCCCATAAGCATCCCAGGACTTGACTTTATATAGTTTCCGTCCTCTATACCTCTTTCAAGCAACTCCTTTAGCCATCTTCTAGACTTTCCATTGAATTTATCTAACTCATACCACTCTAATCTTCTGTAATCATTTTTATCCTTTGCAATGGGCCCTAAACCCAATTGAATAGATTTCAAAGCCATAAGGAAGTTTCCTGCCACAGCAATATGTGAAAATAGGTCCCCAAAAGTACTTGAAGTGGGGAGACCTAATTTCTTTCGTGTCTCATTATCAAAGGGATTTATTGATTTGTTATTGTCGTTATTATTTGTATTTTTAGATTTTGACATTTTTATTTTGGGTTATAAGGTTTGTTATTTATTTATTTAGAGCGCTCTCACGGACAAGAAAAGATAGTTCACTAAATGGTCGGTAATCTTGGAATGAACTCCTTTCACAAACAGATGGCATTAATGTCCCACACCAAAGGTGTAGGATTGGGAGGGTGTGATAAGATCACCAAAAGTTGAAAAAAAGTTTTATTAACTCACTTTTCACTATAAATGTCTGTCAGTATATGAAGGATAAATTTAGGAAACTGAAAAACACATTTTCCACAAATATAATCCATTACACTAATTACATTTACTAGAGAGATTAGGACTAGAAAAACGCGTCTGAACACAATTTATCCAAGCGCCTGGGCAATTGCTGTACCTATTGCCAATAGCAATAACTAAGTACTACCATGGCAATCACTAAAATTTCCAGAATTCTGCTTCAGTGTTTGCCCACCCAATATAAATCCTTAATGGGAAAACTTGCCGGTAAACCAATTGATTTAAATCAGTGGTTCCCAACCTTCTCTTGACCAGGGACCACTTTGATTTTTTTTGTTGTTAGCAGGGACCACGTTGTACAAGAAAAGTAAAATGAAACAATCCGAAAATAAACTTTAATCAAAAACTCAATAGCAACATTCATTTACAGTATTATTTTAATCAAAAACATAACATTTTTAGTGAAAAATTAAATAAGTCTTGAATTAATGTGATTTTTGAGCTTGCATCTTCTGCACTTGGGTAATCCAATAGGACTAATATTATTGCTCAAAGATACACGCAAATCATTACTTTCCTTCAACCGATTCCTGGCCTTGTTTTTAATTACCAACAAAGCGGAAAACCCTTGTTCGCATAAATAAGTTGTTGAGAAAACCATAAGATAACGCAAGGCTCGTGCAAGCGACACAAATAAAAAGTACATGTCTATCTATCTTTAACTGCGAATATCTCGAAAACCAATGACTTAACAACAAACTAACAAGTGTACATTATTGACTTAGAAAATATCAAAAAAATTAAAATTATAGTCAAAATTAAAATTTAGACAGCGGCGTAACATTTAGAAGGGGTACAAGCATTACTTACTCCTGCCGTACGTCACTGGTAGAGCGTACTGAACTAATTTTTTTATTGTTAGGTGCATTTTATGATATTTAACAAGTGTGCCGATTTGAGTAAAATTATACGGTGTATTAAAAACATTATGGACATTAATAATTTTTCAGTTTTCAACTTCAACACCCCGTATTTCGGAAACGAGTAACATTTTATCTAAGCATATTTCGCTTAATCGTTTTATTTTGAATTGGAGAATCTGCGGTTGTTCTATGTCCCATTCTTAATGGGACACCCTGTATAGATTGTAGACGTTGTCGATCACTTTCCCTTCCCCGAAATTTTAAATCGTTCGCGGACCACTGGTTGGGAACCACTGATTTAAATGAACTAAGAAAACATCTTCTATCATATGTCAATAAACAGCCTTGACGGAAATAGTGAACAGAAATTGATGACAGTGTTTTTTTTTTGTAAGTGTTGACAGTTTATTATTTTAAATGCTACCAAGGATTTGTCCCCTGATATCGAGCCACTAAACTTTGAACCAGATCTTTTGGAAATGGACTAAAATGGGTATAATTCTTACTGTGGGCAATCACTGTATGGTTTCCCCTATATTGAGATTTAGTAATTTTTTTTTGCTGATACCGGCATTATGGCTTTGCTGTGTTAAGTTAACGAAGCCACAAGGCCTATATCGGCAAATACACTATATTGTCAGCCCGTGTTATTTATACTATTAAAATAGTTCGGATCATAACGCGCGTATCGCATTTGCATTCGGGATGATTTTTGACAATAGACCACATAAAATAGAGATAACGCAATAGAAGCTAATTTTTAACACCCTTCGAAGGCCGCCAACCGGGCGCAGACAGCGTGGGAATCTTCCTGTTTCTCGGGCAGGCCGGACGTCGAACCATGATGCCAGGTCTCGTCGTGTTCAGCTGTTGCGCTTCGTCGTCTCATCCAAACTAGAGACGAGACAATTAGAATGTGACCGAATAAAAAAAAATTACTAAAACAACCCTCATAATGGATGCCATGTATTTTTGGAATGTGCTCATCAAGTCTATTAATTTAATATCTCACAAAAAAAATAATGTCGAATTAAGGCTACTGACAGCATGGCGTCTAGCGTTCGCCATTTTGAATTTTTCCAAGACGTCGAACATCCGGTGTCACTCAGGAGACCAGGGATGGATCTAGGTTTTTGGAGCCTAGGTCTTAATGGGGTTTAAAAGTTTTTTTTTATCATTAATATTCGAGTTGAAAACCTGACAAAACAAAGAATAATATAAAATCATTAAAAAAAATTGTCAAAATTTACACCAAAAATGCCAAAATTCATTAAAAAAACTGTCAAAATTAACTCAAAGAATTGAAAAAAATTCACTCAAAATGTCGAAATCCACCTAAAAATTGTCAAAATTCACTAAAAAAATGCCAAAATTCATTAAAAAAACTCAAAATTAACTCAGAATTGAAAAAAATTCACTCAAAATGTCGAAATTCACCTAAAAATTGTCAAAATTCACTAAAAAAATGCCAAATTTCACCCAAAAAACTCAAAATTCACCCAAAAAATTTTGAGAGGGAATAACCTTTTTTTCCAATTTAGTCTGAATAGTGCAATCATCTATAAATATGAATAATAGAAAGATGAAATAAAATATTGTTTATCTAGAAAGGTAAGAACTATTCCAGTATATTGAATTTTATAAAAATAATTACTGGTAGAAAAAAATTAGATTTTAAAGTGTCGACTTTTTGTATGACTCAGTATTTCGCTGACATGCCGGAATAGCTTTTAAATTTGCCAACAGTGACGATTTGGCTCCTCCAAGAACACCAATTATAAGAATTATTATTATCTTTTTCTCGATCGTAAAAAGTTTTGGCAATCAGTTGTGACGTCGACGTTCATTTTTTTCGTAATTTCATTGTTTTTATTAACGTTCGTTTTTTTGTTTTCGGATAAGCGTTTTAGCATTATTTGTGCTGATGGCGTTGTTGTCCTGAGACTTCAAAGCCGCCATACTTATTTTTATTTCTTACTATTTTTCTGGGAAAACTTGACTGTACTCGTAACGTAAGTTCGCTGCACACGAGGCTGGATTTGCCGCTAGGTTCCTTGCTAGATTTCACTACTAGTTTTCTAGCGCTGGTTTTCTTAATTGCTATTATGTTCACGCTTCACACGAGACGTCTTTACAAGTTTGCTCTGCAGGTAGATTCGGTGCGCGCGCAATGTTAGAACGGTAACAAAAGTGCATGTTTATTGTCTCTGAACAGAACACACACTATGGCGTAGTGTTTGCTTGCGGCCGTTTGGTCAAGTCACTCACGTGACAAGATACTGCTTCCTAAAAGGTTCTTGCTCATACCTAGCAAGAAAAATAGCCGCTGTTCTAAAGGCCCCTTCACACGATGCAGGATTTCCTTCTCGCTAGTTTGCTTGGAGTCTTGCAGGCAGCTTTGCACGCTACGTTGTTAGATGTGACGTCACTGATTGCTCCACTGCTCGCTATCTTGCTATATTTGGGTGATAGGTTCAGTGTTATTTTTCATGCAGCGCTGCCTGCTAGTTTGAGAATTTGACCAATTATGGAGTCGTATTTTATCACGTGATATCGTCTGACATTCGTTAAATATAGTTCACTAAACAGCATAGTTTAAAGTGCTGTCATTAATTATTATTTCTTCGCAACAACCACTCGCGACTCCAAACTTTTTTCTTTGATTTTTCTCTTCTCTCCCGAAGCATTATTAATGTCATAGTCACAACCATTACGTCCATATTTAAATTTCAAATATAATTGTCAAGTGTCAACCTAGCAAAACAGCGAGCAAACAAACAAGCTGCGTGTGAAGCGAAACTAGCAGAGCTCCCTACCAACCACCAAGCAGGATACAGTAGAGACGCGATAATCCGGACTAATTAAAACACAGCTGATCCGGATTATCAAAATGTCCGGATTACTGGATGTAATTTTAATTATCAAGAAAACAAACTAAAATGCGTGCCCAAAGGATTTATTCATACGCAAAAATAAAACTTGAAATAAACTTCTATATAAAATATTCAAACATAAACAAGATATTTGTACTTAGCAATCAGCATGTGCATACAATTATTATTTAAGTACATACATAATATTATTGATGAGTATTTGAAAAGAATTCCATGGCATAAGGATCGAAAATGAAGCAATACTGAGATTTTTTAAACTTGCATTTAATACTAACGTTTCGATACGTTTTGTATCATCTTCAGAGTGTTCAAATGCTGTCACATGATGATACAAAACGTATCGAAACGTTAGTATTAAATGCAAGTTTAAAAAAATTTCAGTATTGCTTCATTTTCGATCCTTATGCCACGGAATTCTTTCCAAATACTCATCATTAACTTCAATGGATCATAGTTACTCTATTCATTGAATAGAGTCAATCTTCACATAATAATATTATAATCATATTAGTACTACTAATATTATTATAATCATATTAGTACTAATGCATGAAATCTGTAATTTTAGTTTGCTTAATTTTTTCCTGACTCAGAGTAAATGCTTGATCCCGGAGTTTTCTCAGTATTAGCAATTCGATTAAAGGCACATTGTTCTCTTCAGTCCATTCTATACTTTGCTCCAAATTTTTACAGGCTGTAGTATGGCTTACGGACCCAATTACGTCAACGTCATCCTTTTCTATATCATTTTCGTTAGCCTCATCGTTTAATGTTTCCGTAATATAATCATCTCCGTTAAGCCAAAAATCTATTTCAGCGTCTGTTGGAACAGCTTCGGAATTAATGCTTTGCACCATTTTATAAATTTTTTGTGTAGGTATCATTTCTCTCGGCAGCAATTATATCTCTTAATTCCGTCAAGGGTATCATTCTCCCATTCTTCTGTTAAAGTGAGTTTGTTCCAACACTTTTCTAAAACACTAGGTAGAACATCCCCCCATGCTTCATGCAAGAACCAGACAGCAAGTACTATAAAGTACTATACGCAAATAGTGCCGGTACAGCTACTCAATAACTAAGTATCATGATCCCAATTACTGAAACTGGAAAAATCCGGACTACAATGTACATAGTACACCCATCCCCCGATTTACACGGTACTTGTTTTACACGTTTTCGCTTTTACACGGTTTTCCAAATAAGTTTTTTTTTGTTTTTATCGCACTCTACTAAATGCTACTGTGATTGAACACGTGCGCTGTGTACACATCTCACGGGGAATCCCGAGCTTATGTGCTGACTTGCTGCACACGCACACTGTGTCTGTATTTCTTCGCATAAAATTAAGTTTTATCTACGGAAAATTGTATTTGAGTGAAAGTTTCACAGTTTCAGAACCTGTCAATGCATTTTGTTTTTATTTCTGTGTACACCTAAAAATATTGAAAAAAATCACAACTGTTAAATAGCAAAATTATGCATTTTCTGCAAGCTTTTCGATTTATACGGTTTTGACTTGAAAATTTTTAATTTTCGATTTACATCATCATGCATCGTGTGAAGGGGCCTTAACTTTAAAATCTATCTTGTGAGCTAGCAGGCGAGCTCGCAGTGACGTCATTTCCAGCTTCGCACCCAACCTACCGGGCAGCAGTAGTCCAAGCAGCGTCTCTAGCCTCGTGTGCAGCGGCGGCTTGTACGTTCGATCAGACCTTGACTTGTTGAACCATTGGTGTTTCGGGTCGCCCCATGCGTCGCACCCCACGTCGATGCCTGGTAAACAAGGGGTGGTTTATTGTCACGCAATCTATACACAGTAGCCTGTGTCTAATCGGCTGTAATGGAGAATGCATCTTGTGCAACAATAAATGCATTTAATATTGCGCTGATTTATTGCCCCTTCTCCTCGCTACCACCTCCGTCAACAACACTTATTTGCAGATTTTTAGTTTCAATAGGTATTCATTTGAAACGCTCATATTAATATATACAAGAGATTATAATTAATTAATTAATTAACTACTGTATTATAAGATTTTTTGAAAAATATTTCTCGGATCTAATTTATTAAATACCTATAGTATTGATCGAACTGGGAAGTTAGTCGTGTGGACCTCAAGGGCAGTGTTGTCAGTCTAGTACAATTGTACTAGATCTAGTACTTTTTTGACATTTTCTGTACGCTAGTACATTTAAGCAAAAATCTAGTACTTTTTAATATCCAATGTCCACAATACATGATGTTTTAAGGTTGTGCAATTTGACAAATGAGAATTTCTCATTTTTATTTTTGTTATTTTTGTGTTTTGATATTTTTGTTTTTGTTGGTATTTTTGTGTTTGTTTTTAAAGGTAGCTAAGAATACAGGTATAGGTAGGTATAGTAATATGGATTTTTTTTAACAAGAAAAACGTTTTATTTCTTATGCAAATTTAGTACTGTAACAGAACTGCTGTAGTCCGTGGCGGAAATTATTTATTTACAATAATAATTAATGTTTAACAAAACAGTAAAACACACAAACGAAAGCGAACTTCTTTAACTTAACGAAATAATAACGTTAACAGAAACAAAACTAATAGTTCTAAATAATAATATAGAAGACTAAGTAACAGAGAATAAAGAGTCACTAAATTATGTACAAAGAAATATTTACAACACACAGGAACACAACACAAAGTTTATCAGCACACTTGCCTATTAACTATAAGTCATTTATTTAAAACCGAATTTATAATTGCACTCACTAGAGTTAATTTATTTCCACAGTAAAATTTATGTCGTAATGCCAGAGCACTGTATCAACACAACTCGCGAACAATTTCGAATACTGACTTGCTCACTCTGCTAGCCTTATATAGCTTCTGCCCACGCTGCTATCGAATGTTTTGGTCGAATCGAGATTTCTTCCTTTACGTCTATTGTTCTCTCCAAGCGATTCTAAGAAATCGGGTCTAACTTCGCTACCTGCTTCCCGCATCGAGATCCCTTTCTTTACATGTATATGTGTCTCCAAGGTCGGGTGTTTTTTACCTGTTTCCATTGTTGTTGGTTCTAGTAGTTTCTACCGAATTCCATAGTCGTCCCATCAAGGGCACGCAACAGTACATTTTTATGAAATTCTAGTACTTTTTCAATCTAATCTAGTACGCAAAACAAAAAAATTCTGGTAACACTGCTCAAGGGTCGCACTTATAGAATCTCAATAAGCCTCACGGCTTGTTTTTAATAACTTATTCACAATCAACAACGGTTCACTTAACTCTACATAAAATATGTAATGGTTCAAAGACAGCGATATGAAATGTAGGTATATTATGTTACGCCGTTACGATCTGTACCTGAATATAAATGCCCAAAAATAATTTTGATCAACGAATATTTCCCGAACCCGAAATCTTACATTTCTTTATCTATCTTATATGTTTTCTCCATGCAGATTATTAACCCCCGATATACCCTTTTAGGGGACGAATTTTTAAAAATCTGTTCTTAGCGGATGCCTACGTCATAATAACTATCTGTGTGCCAAATTTCAGTCCAACCCGTCCAGTGGTTTGAGCTGTGCGTTGATAGATCAGTCAGTCAGTCACGGTTTCTTTTTTTATATTATTAGCGGTCCCGCTCGGTTTCACCCGGGTGCAAAATAACGAATGTGGGGGGGAGCATAAGTACGCACATTTATCTTAGTTTACCGAGATGAATGTTGTATCCAAATTTCATGGGCTCGAACCCACGAGCCTGATATTAACAGACGCATGCTCTGCCGACTGAGCCAGCCGGGCTTGTGAATGTACAACGCTAATATAAGCTTATTTTTCAGATACATTTTTTTTCATTGATGCTCCGCTCCTATTGGTCGTATATTATATAGCCTATAGCCTTTCTCGATGAATGGGCTATCCAACAAAAAAAAATTTCAATTAGAACCAGCAGTTCCTGAGATTAGCGCCTTCAACCAAACAAACAAACAAACTCTTCAGCTTTTTAGTATTGATTTAGGTAACCCAGCAAAATAATAATAATCCCTTACCTGTCTTTTTTTTTGTAAATTTTCTGGTAGCATATTGTAATATTGGCCCCTTTACATAACGAACTATTGCTGTATCTTGGACTATTGAAAACTCTGCTTTGCTGTCTGATTTTCAGTTTTGACTTCATCCAGCTGCAGCGTTCAGAAAATCAGAACTGTTAAAAAAATCCACAAACACATTGCGCAGTTTTGACAAGAGATTATGTTAATTCAAAAACAGAAGCTGAGATCGGGTCGACGCTTGGAGAGCGTGCGCTCGTCGATAGCCGAGATGATAGACCGTCGCCACGTGCCATACTCTCCCTTCAATTTATTCCCTAGCTCCTCCTCCCCTGCATCCCCTTCACGTAGACTCTGCTAGCCGCTAATCTGATTTACTGATTGTTACCGTTTTTTTAATAAGAATTATACTGTGACCGAATTTGAATTGAATTGTAAATTATAGACGCTCATCATCTAAGGCAGGGGTCAAACTGATTTTTCTAAAGGGCCATTTATAAGATTTAGAGTGCGTTAGTGGGCCAGACAAACTAAAACACGTACTAAATTAAAATCTGTATTTATTTTAAATCAATTTTCATATAAAGGTATCAAAAAGGGTAAATTATCTAGAGCTTGATGAGGATCCAGACACTGAGGTCTCTTGTTTTTGATAAGCTCATTGGTGTCAGAAGTCTAAAATCCTCACTGGATAGATCCTGGTCGCGGACCGTATTGAGGTGGCTTGAGGGCCCGATTGTCATCACTGATCTAAGGTCCTCAGCGTGAATAAAGGTACATCAAAACAAAAAAAAAAGGGTTGTCTGTAAAGTCGGTTTACGGACGATAGTTTTAGCATTAATGAAAAATGTTGCAAATTTTTCATTAATGCTGCGCTCCTAATGGTCGTAGCGTGATATTATATAGCCTATAGCCTTCCTCGATAAATGGGCTATCCAACAAAACAAATTTTTTTCAATTTGAACCAGTAGTTTCTGAGATTAGCGCGTTCAAACAAACAAACAAACAAACTCTTCAGCTTTATATATTAGTATAGATTCTATTCTATTCTAAACCTAACTGTGCTTTGTTGTTGTTTTAAAACAAACCATACTAAGCATGACTCGAGTCGATATTACGCTTTTGGCTGGCCTTATATTTACCATGCTTAATGATGATTTATTACACAGAGTGACATTGCCGGCGCGAGATAACGGGATTTAGACCGGCCGAGACAAATGTCCTGCGGTCAGGGAATTCACTTGCGGACTGCTGTAACAGCAGCATAATCTTCCCGTCCTTGTTCTTTCTCACTCTCTCCCTTTTTATATACTACGCGTATCTCTGTTTCGCTCGTACGATCACTTGAGTGTCTAATCGATCGTCAATCTTTATAATCCTTAAAGCGATTGACTCAAATAGAGTTACTTGCAGAACTCGTTTGAGATGTAAATCTTTCGGTAGTCCGGTTACCAAGAGAATAATGTTCTAACGCTCTTAAACATAACTGAATTGACTAAGAAAGAACATTGCGTGCTTTTTGTCCAATCTGAATAAGCTTGAAAATCGAAAGGTCTTGTCATAAATAACAGCCTTTTCTCTGGTATACGCTAGTAAAGTATCTTTGACGCGCGACATTTGAGCCCTATCGTGTTTTTTTCTTTTAATTTCTGGTTCACTTGTAAACATATGAGATAGTCATGCAAAAAATCAACTTTATTCTTAACTATAAAAAATATGTACACACAAAGTCAGTAAACAATTAATGAGCGGGTTTCAAGAAGTGCAATCAGAAATTTTTAGAAAAAAAGTATTTCAAAAGGTACCTACAAAATTATGCACTTGTTTTCATGTATCGAATATATAATATGAATGATTCTCGGCGTATTTTTGATACAGTACCTGGCTGTTAAATATTCAGTATGTATATGTGTATGGCTTGACCGAGAGTTAAGAGAAATACCAGGTGAAAACAGCTTTTCTCGGAAGAGTACAATAAACATAGTATTGTAATAAAACGGTTCTTTGTGTGGTGGAAAATATTTATTTACAATAATAAAAACGTTAATAAAACAAACTAAAAGTACTTCTCTTGTAAAATATAACAAAACTAATAGGTAACGTAACAGAAAACAACTAATTCTAAGTAATAAAATAAAAATAATACAAAATCACTATTAAATATCTGTGTTCACAAAAACACGACTTATACACAAGATTTATCTTCGCACTCTAGTAAATTTATATCTGAACTGAATGGTCTAATAGCCACACAGCTATTTGTTTCCTACTGATAAACGCACGTGTTTACTTCACCGTGTCCCAACCGTGTCTGTCTTCTGCACTGTAAGCCTCGACCACCGCGTGGTCGAACATCTACTTGGGACTATATTCTTTCTACGCAATTTTGCCGGCTTTTTTGTTTTTCTCGAATGTTCCAAGAAGCTTTCTTCAAGCAATTCTAAGAAAGTCGTGGTTTTAGCTACGTGCTACTAATAAAGACATTCTACCTACGCACATTGTTGCACACAGTTCTGTGTGCTATTGATGTTTGCCAGCAGCAGCTAGGGGCTGGAGCGCGTTACAGTATTAATTAGCTGTAATATGTTGATCTTGTATTGTTTTTTCAGACTTGCATCATTTCGAAACGAATTTATTTTTGTAATAATTTCGAATTGTTTCTATGAAAAATATTTCAACGTTATGTATCTGTAAAAACCGAGATTCAACTTTACCAAGCATTTTTATCTATAATGACAGTCGTTCTCCCTGTAAATAGTAGTACCTGGGTGACCGAGCTTTGCTCGGAAAGTTAAATAAAATACTGATATGCTGTGGTAAGCTTTTATCGGACTTGTGTCGGCGCGGGGATCAAGGATAAAACACTATCAATTAGTATCAACACGGTATAAGGCAGCATTAATTATATTCATATTATTAATCCTTTAACTTCTTGTAATATAATTTATGTTCTATTTCTCCTATCTTCTACATATTATAATAATTATAATTCGAAACTATGATGTTGCATCTTTCGCTTCAAATTTAGGTTAAAAATTTATTTATTAAAATTACTCACCTATAATAATAATTGTATTTAACTTTCTTTCAAATACGTATTTATTTTAAGTCTCACTTGGATAGTAATTAAAGATTAACTGTCATAATATTTTGAAAACAATTGTTTCATTGTTTGTATAAAATTCCAAAACCTACTTACAATATTTAAGTATTTTCATATGTCAAAAAATTGATTTTTATAATGATAAAATTTGTAAACAAACGATTTTTTCGAGAGATGAGACCTAGCTAAAACGATTTTTTGCCCCCCAAAATCCCTTTTCAGTAAATTTCATCCAAATCGTTAGGGCCGTTTTCGAGAAAATATTCAGGGACATAGGTAGATACATACAAGATTAGCTCGTTTAATAATATAGGGGATTTAAATCCTTTAAAAATTACCGATTCGGATGCAATTTTGCTGGCCCGTTGCCATTTCTACACCCGACACAATATTCCACAAAAATCTATCAAGCGTCTATAATTTACAATCACGAACATCAATTTCTTTTTGTGTAGGCTGTAAGAAAAATGTGGTGGAAGTGTCGTTCCATTCAGTTTCAGATAAATGTATAAGGCGTTAGTTAACAGTTAAATAAACGTCGAACACAACAATGGGACACGTACGACGGTTGCTGCGCTTAACAATGGTCAATTGTTGAAACGATTGATGCAAGACTTAACACTTTAGTGTAATGTATTACTGCATTAAAGTACCTCTTAGTATCGCATCATATATATTACTACGTTAAAGGTTAAGATGTTTACCTCCCTTTTTAGAAAAAAACCACACAATTTCTCCACATAAATTATATATCATTTTACAGATAATTGCTTGCTCTACTGACATCGACAAAATAAACCATTGATAAAATATGGGCTAAAAGACTTTTCCGATAAAATAATTTTGTCAATCTGATTGCATTTTGGTCCATAGACTATAAAAGTGCAGTACAATTTGGTGGAAGAAATAATGTTGTAAATTGTCCATCTTCACTAGTCACCTCTTCTATAGTTCCATGGCTCGAGGCGTTATCAACGATTAGCAGAGCTCTTTGAGGCAAATTAAGACTTCTTAAATGAGTTTTGACTTGACGAATAAAAGAATGATGAAACCAGTTTAAGAAAATTGATGTACTCATTCATGCATTGGCAGATGATTTATACTCAACAGGCATATTGATGTTTATAAAAGCTCTCGGATTTTTTGCCTTTCCTATCACTAATAGCTTCAATTTTTGTGATCCATCAGCATTGCAACATGCTAAAAAGGTAACGCATTCTTTGCTTATTTTTCGACCTGGTGCGGTCTTTTCTTGCGAACGAACCAGCGTCTTTTTAGGCAACATTTTCCAATATAGGGCTGATTCATCTGCATTGTACATTTGAGTAGGTCCCAGGTTTAATTCCTTTATCTTATTTGCAAAAAGTTAGGAAAGGATCGACTGCACTTTCATCATTGGACAATTTTTCACCACAAATTTTTAAAACATGCAAACCATGTCTTTTTCTGAAGTTAGAAATCCAGCCTCTGCTAGCTCTAAAATTATTCCGTAGGTTTCAGTGTAAAGCTGTTTTGCTTTGCCTGATAAAATTTCGTAGGATGTTGGGACGTGTCTTGATCGTTGCGTACAAAACCATGCATACAAACGAGATTTGTCAGGAAAATAGTGTCATTGTTTTATTGTGATGTTAAGTGATTGGTCTTTTTTACATGTACAAATAAATATTACTGGCAAGCGAACTTCATCAATTTTTCTATTGTTTATATTTTAGATTAACAACCCTACTATGATCAAATATCAACCCGCTTCCTTGTAAAACTCGGCCCTAGGTCAATTAAAAGACCCGCTATCTTTAATTTCTCCAATTCCTCCTCGACGGTTTGTATTGTACGTTGCGGGAGCTGAAAAAAACAACAACGAAATTGTGTATTTATTTCAACAAATGACATAATAATATTTAATATTTTATTAATGTTTATTTTCGACAATGACAGAGGAGGTACTGTGTAGCCGCAGTCATACAGTAGCGAATAAAATAATAATATAATAACAATATAATAAAATAATAAGAATATAACAAATAAATAAATAAAAGAACAAGTAGATAAATTTTAAAAGAAATTAAAAAAACTCATGTACTGAATAGAATGAGTTGGTCAGTAAAAAATGTTTTAATGCGGTTTCAAATTGTTTTCGTCTTTGAATATTTTTTTTATTTTTGTAGGTAACATGTTAAAAATTTTAGGACCTATATAATTAACATGCTTCTGCAAAAGCGTCAGCGCGGAGCTGTTTGACTTCAAACTTGTCTTATTATTATAAATATACTAGACTACTTCTAGAATATGGACAGACGTCATTGTTAGTATTTTTAGGTCCTTGAATTTTTGTCCACCAGATTCTCTCTGAGTCATTTTCGTTAAAGAACGTATTATTCTTTTTTGAGCCATAATAACATTTTGTGCATGGGCTGAATAGCCCCAGAAAATTATGCCATATGACAACAAAGATTGTGCATTTGCAAAATATACAGTTTTTAGTCCATTCACATCCAGTATGGATCGCAATACTTTCATTTGATATGAAACCGAGTTCAGTCTCTTAGGAAATGTAGGACGCCCTCCAATTTAAATTTTCACTTAAATGTACACCTAAGAATTTCATTGTAGGCACTTGCGTACGTGTTTTATGTCGATTTTAATGTCCACTTTATTAGTACCTGGGTGACCGAGCTTTGCTCGGAAAGTTAAATAAAAGACTGATATGCTGTGGTAAGCTTTTATCGGACTTGTGTCGGCGCGGGGATCAAGGATAAAACACTATCAATTAGTATCAACACGGTATAGGCAGCATTAATTATATTCATATTATTAATCCTTTAACTTCTTGGTAATATAATTTATGTTCTATTTCTCCTATCTTCTACATATTATAATAATTATAATTCGAAACTATGATATTGCATCTTTCGCTTCAAATTCAGGTTAAAAATTTATTTATTAAAATTACTCACCTATAATAATAATTGTTTTTAACTTTCTTTCAAATACGTATTTATTTTAATTCTCCCTTGGATAGTAATTAAAGATTAACTGTCATAATATTTTGAAAACAATTGTTTCATTGTTTGTATAAAATTCCAAAACCTACTTACAATATTTAAGTATTTTCAATTTTCATACGTCAAAAAATTGATTTTTATATTGTTAAAATTTGTAAGAAAACGATTTTTTCGAGAGATGAGACCTAGCTAAAACGATTTTTTGCCCCCCAAAATCCCTTTTCAGTAAATTTTATCCAAATCGTTAGGGCCGTTTTCGAGAAAATATTTATAGGGACATAGGTAGATACAAGCTTAGCTCGTTTAATAATATAGGGGACTATTTTTATTTTGATAATTATGGAAGACCATAATTTGCGTTTTACTGGGGTTTAGATATAATTTATTGGCACAAAACCATTGTTGGAGCGATTTCAGCAAGGCATTTGTTTTAATCTCAGCTTCACTGGCCGTAGCGCCTGGTACAATCAGAGACGTGTCATCTGCATACATCGTGAGAGGGGAATTATTTAAAAAGATTTCCAGATCATTAATGTAAATTAAAAAGAGAATCGGACCAATAATTGAATCCTGAGAGACGCCTATGTTCAATTTTAATGTATTTGAAACTGAGATCTTTGAGTCCTTGCTAATTTGCACAAAGTGATATCTTTTTGTCAAATAGGATTCTAACCATTGCAAAGGAATGCCTCGGATCCCATATTTAGACAATTTGTCTGAAAGAATGTCATGTTGAACGCAGTCAAACGCTTTGCTGAGATCGCAAAAAATTCCAGCAGGTACCCTTTTATTTTTGATTTCATTAAGTAAAATTGCCGATATTGTTGATCTCCCCTCTCTAAAGCCATGTTGTGCATTAGATAAGATTTTATCACATATATTAATACGCTAAGGTTAAAGATGTTTGCCTCCCTTTTTAGAAAAAACCTCACAATTTCTCCACATAAATTATATATCATTTTACAGATAATTGTTTGCTCTACTGACATCGACAACTAAAAAATTTATTATTGCTTTTGTTTTTGTAAATTAATTAAAATACAGCAACACTGAACAACGTCTGCCATTTGACGGCTTTAATTTTGAAACAACGTCAACACTTCGATCTGTCATCTGACCTTCATATTGTAATACAACAGACACAATACTGCACACTGCCATCTGACGGCTTTAATTTTGAAACAGCGAGCAACGCTGAACAACGTCACAGCAATGCTGCATGATGCCATCTGACGGCTTAGCTCAACGCTTTTGCTACTTCCGCCTCCATATGACAATTTTAGTAAAATATTTCTTCGATCTGTTATCTGAACTTCATATTGTAATACAACAAAAAGAAGAACGTTATAAGCAGTGTGCAAAATTAGAAACGAATTGAATACCTGCAATCATATTTAAAAAATAATTTTGTAAAGTGATAATTATTATACTTTTTTAGTGCGAATAATTCGCACAGGTCACTCTAGTTATTTTTTAAATATGTGATTAACCTTTTAAGTATACAATATTTTATTATCTTTGAGAAAGTACTCATCAGAGATATAGGTCTATAATTATCTACCTCATTGGCATCGCCTTTTTTTAGTAGTTCAGCTATATTGGTTGCACTACTTACGAGTACTTTAGGATCGACAGGACTTTCGACGTCTTCGATAGCCGCCTGGTCCATTATCTAAAATCAACCGTTAGATCCTCAATTCCTTTGATGTCTCATTTGCATTTAAATCTTAAACATTGGTTGTATTTGTTCTTTTTTCTTCGCTTCTGTCCATTGAACATGTCGATGGAATGCACGAAGTATCCCAAGAAGAGTTGCCCCGGCGTCGGGTGCAAGTACATCGACGGAGTTGGGAACGCCGCACGCAAACCGAGTCTCCACATTCGGAGCGAGACGGCTGCGATTCATTGACGACGGTGTGACCGAGATGGGACGATAGACAGAGGCGTCGATTCGGGAAATTGGCGTTTTTATAAGCTTGACAATATGTGTCAGTGCGTATTAAATTTACGTGATTTTCCTCTACTTAGTAAGTGATTATAGGCTTTCAGATATTAGAGAAATGAAATTCAAATTAAAAAAGGAAATAAAAATTAGTTTGTTTTCGTACGACCCTTACAAGCTTTTGTTTATTGTACGCTGACTTCTAATTGTTTGTAAATTATAGTCAAAAGACAAATCATTCTATTCCATTTTTTTTAACATAAAACTTGTATTTCATTTAAAAAAAGTAAATTATGTACATGTATAAATTTAAAATATGTAAAACAGATCTTTAGCAATACGCGAAACATATAGTTCATCATATACTTTTATTTTGCCAATCGAGTTTATGGGTCTTGATAGTTGGTCGAACAGGCCCACAATATCGCTATTACGGCATCTTCTGGGCGCATTGGTGGCGCAAAATCGTCATCGTCATCAAGAATGGTGGTGACACTACGGAGAGTTACGGTGATTTGACATTAAAAAGCTGCAAGTCCGACTCGGTACATTTGAAATAATGAGCCTCTTTCTGGACCGTTATTTGTTGAATAATGTATCAGCAGTTAATTCCAATACTTCGAGTGGTGACTGGCAAAACCTATGCTTTTGAAGCGTTTACGGCTTAGAGCCTTTCAGCTGCCGAGATGTTATTTTTTACACCTGGTAACAATTTCTTCCGTAGTTCCTCAGATAAATCATCTACAACCTTCGAGGTTTGCTTTCTGTAGGATTCTATTCTGGTGTTCTGGTATTGCTTTCGTCAGCCTGTTCTTTCTCGTTGATCTCCCATATTGCTGAGAGTAGTCCTCGTGGACGTAGCGTCCGGTATGATTTGCTTCATCAAATGGGTTAGTTGGCATTGTGATTGCCGGTCTAAAATCGGCAGAGACATTCTTACTTCTTTATTTCAGTTCAATTATTTTCTTAAATATTTTTCTTGATGCTGATTTCGTAACGCTAGATCAGCAGGTATTAAATTAAGAGTACGAGGTTGATGCATCTAAATAAAATACTAAATACTTCGCAGTATCCACGGCTTTCCGCTTCATATAATGGCTTAGTTGCCATTGTGATTGCCGGTCTAAAATCGGCAGAGACATTCTTACTTCTTTATTTCAGTTCAATTATTTTCTTAAATATTTTTCTTGATGCTGATTTCGTAACGCTAGATCAGCAGGTATTAAATTAAGAGTACGAGGTTGATGCATCTAAATAAAATACTAAATACTTCGCAGTATCCACGGCTTTCCGCTTCATATAATGGCATCCAACGCATTTCGAGATTCAATATGTTCACCTCTTACCACTGGAAACGCGACAGTACGTACTTGGCAAATTACATACTTTATTTTTTCCGAATTACGACAATATTGTTATGATTAGCATAACTGTCGATCCTTTCCCATTCTGCTAGCTAAATGGATAGCTGTTTGTATTTCCTGATTTTTTTGCTCCAAGTTTAAAAAAATCAGATGCAAAATAATAATTTCCTTCTTTCCTCGCTTGACGAAGAAAATTGGTTCGGCCATATGTAAGACATGAATCATGTTGTAGCAGGAAAATTTAAAGTTGAGAATAATACCGAACTGTTGTTGATGAATGAAGACGAAAGAAAAAAGTTTTTGACGTGATAACGTCTTATAAATTGATGAATCACCAATCTTATAAATTGATAAAACACCGGCTGTATGCACGAAAATGTGTAACGTTCCTAACGTTCCGCCTGACCCTGTGCGTGCTTTTCTCGAAAACGGCCCTAACGATTTGGATGAAATTTACTGAAAAGGGATTTTGGAGGGCAAAAAATCGTTTTAGCTAGGTCTCATCTCTCGAAAAAATCGTTTTCATACAAATTTTATCATTATAAAAATCAATTTTTTGACGTATGAAAATACTTAAATATTGTAAGTAGGTTTTGGAATTTTATTGTTTTCAAAATATTATGACAGTTAATCTTTGAGACTTAAAATAAATACGAAAGAAAGAAAGTTAAAAAAAAAACAATTATATTATAGGTGGTGAGTAATTTTAATAAATAAAATTAACATAAATTTGAAGCAAAAGATGCAATATCATAGATTCGAATTATTATAATTATTATATAAATTTAGGTTATGTATTACGGAATACGTTATCACGCAAAACTATCGTCCGTAAACCGACTTTACAGACAACCAATTTTTTTAAGTTGTTATCTTGATTAATAATAAATTTAAGTAAGATTTCGTTTTTAATAACTTCGTATGGATCATTTTCTGAGATATTAAAATAACGTTGCTTACTAGTGAAGCAATAAACGTCTATAGAGAAGAAACATATAAGTCATATTTTTGTAGAGAATTGTTAATGCGATTGAGAGAAAATGTCTCTCGATTGTAGTCCAGGATTGATTAAACTGAATTCAGGAAGTTTAATGTGATCTATATTATTTCTTCTTGCCATACTAAAAGATAAAGAAAATTACTTATCTTAATGCCATAATTATTGTGTTCAGTGTCGAGGGTCTTCAATTATAAGTACTTAGTCAAGTATTTACTTAAAATAAATAAGACACTGAATTGAATAAGTATAATTTTTTTTTTCGAAAATTGTTTTCTCTGAATGTAAGTCACCCACTCGTGGGCGTCTTCTTGATATGATTCTAAGTGTCCAGGCCATGAAGCTATTATAGTTTGCCCGTCAATTGAGTAGAACAAATCTTCACCGTGTTTTTGTTATTTGGCAGTAAAATACGTCGCCTTCACGATAAAACGTCTGGATTATTACGTTTTGGTAATGTAAAGTTTTACTGCGAATTATTTATTTCAGTTTTGTTTTAAAATTGGAACAATGCAATATTTGGATCTCGGTGGCTTAAGATGTTCAAAGTATCTATAAATTTTAATTTTCAACTTAATATAAGTTTTATATAATAAAACAAAATAATAATAATAATAGTTTTAAATAGGTAGTATGCCTTAAGAATTATTATCAAATCGATAAATCGTCACATATATTAGTTATTAAATGCACTATTAAACAATATAAAAGTCGTTAAAACATTTATTATTTATATTTTAATTACTAGTAGTTATGCATGTTTTTATCAGGCGCAACATCAAAATTCGAAAATCCAATATAAAATAAATTTTATCTTTACATATTATATATTTTTAAAATACCCTCCATTATTTGGTTCTGGCCCGTGTCCTATACTATATGTGTGTACATTTTCAACTTCCTTGGTCAACGGGCAAAACAATATTCACAATTATTACATGGTGTGTATGTATTCTATTTTCGAAAGAACAAGAATCGTGAATGACGACAACTATCGAGGTTCGCTTAGTTGGTTGTGTTCGCGCCATCGCGCCAAGCCGAGGTTTGACGACAACAGCCGAGGCACCTAGTTTATACGTTGCGAGCTGACCTGACAGTAGGCAGCTGCTCGCATTTTGTACTCGCACGCCAGTAGCTCGGCTCGCCTGTGCTGTCCATATAATTCGAGTAGCTGCCCAGTCTCATGCGAGTTGTCGCGATGTCGAATCAACGTGCTTTGATTAAAAAAATTGGTTGTCTGTAAAGTCGGTTTACGGACGATAGTTTTACGTGATAACGTATTCCGTAATACATAACCTAAACCTCCCAAAATTTGGTTTCAATCCGCTTATCCTTGGTGTCGGAATGATAAGAAATGTCAAAAGTGACGTTTGCAACTGTCAAAGTATTATGTTCTAATAATAATTAGTTATTCCAATACTTAACTTAAAAGGCGTTGCATTTCACAAAATACTAATGTCAAAAAATTGAATTAAACATTAGAAATGCAGCCGTTTTCATGTTAAGACAAGACATACGTTATCTTCTAATTTCCATGTACGGTAAACAAAGACGACCGACCGCGTCGCGCCATGCATTAGACAACATTGCATTTATATTTTATACAGCTATTTTTCTATATAAATTTGTATAAAAAAACTGTTTAGGCAAATTCTGTTATACGAAATCTATGTAAAATGTTCTCCTCTTTCGTTTAAGACTGGTTTCAAACCGATCTGATTTAAATTGAGCGAGAAATTAGCAAAAAGCACGCACAGGGTCAGGCGGAACGTTACGCGTTACGAACGTTAGGAACGTTACGACCGTTACACTTTTTCGTGCATGCAGCCGGTGTTTTATCAATTTATAAGATTGGTGATTCATCAATTTATAAGACGTTATCACGTCAAAAAACTGTAATAAGGTCTATGACCACAATATGCTATCAATTGGAAAATGCCTATAAATTTCTCATATCTCTATTTTTGTAAATTTTATCAAAACAATTCCATAAGTTTTCTTATTCTCTGGAGAGTGTCTCCCACACTCGCGCTCCCAGTCTCCCGAGCCACGTCAAGCACGAATACAATCTCAATCGCAATTTTTTCTTGTACTTTTCCCGTCGATTTTCAACAAGCATATCGAAGTTTTTCGGCTCCCCGTTGTCGCTTGTCAAATTATTTAGTGAGACGCCACTGTGCGGCGACGTCTGGCGCCGCGCACGCACATGCCTGATACCGCTGCCAGCGTGAGTCGAAGCAGGCCAGACACAGCGGTATGGAAAGTCTGTACGGCGAAGTCCAGCGCCTGTTATGAAACGCGCAACGCTTCATTGCGAGTTCGACTGTCAAGCAGATCGCATCGTCGCGCCGCGCTTGCTAAACCACTCTGCGTGCTTTTGAACTCTCTTATCGGAAACAGTCAACTGTTTCGTTACGCGACCGTCGTGCTTTGCTGTCAGTGTTTTTGTTTTGACCGGAAGACAATTGAAGTGTATTTGTAAAACAATCGAAGATCAAAATTCATTGTTTTGTTGTTTTTGTTGATGTGTTGAGGTATTGTCGAGCGATGAACACAAGTGTTGTAAAATTTAATTAGGAAGAAAACACTATATAGAGTCAACACAATTAAAAACGTTATTACACAGAGTGAAAAAATCCATCAAGATTTCGCTTCGTAGCCGACGCCAGACCCACTGCAACCCCCGACATTAATTCTGTAAGTAATTAGTTTTTTGTCGTTTTTATATATTGTGTTATACAGGGGTAATTTTGTAACTTTTTTTAATTTGTTTAATGCTTTCATAATGTCGTTTATTACATATAACGCGCGTCGTTGTACAGCGCGGACGGGTCGAAAATTAAATTATTTTATCATTTCTTTCTTTCTCATTTACCATTTCGTTAATTAAAAATGTTTCAAATACAGTGGAATCGTTTATTTATACATATATAAATCTACGTATTTAGGTTTTGTTGAGCGGCTGCACCATGTGTTTTGACAGTGTTTGGCGGCAATCGTACGTCTATTGTTTTTGAATCGCAATTGTGTTTTGTTTATTTGTAAACTTCAATTGTTCGTCGTGTCAACAACCGTTCATTTGTTTACTTACCTATTAACGGCCAAACCGCGATTAGTCCTGCCGATAATAGTGCGGTAATTACTAATAATAAAAAAAACTTTTTAATGTAATTCAGTCAAAGTTGTTCAACCATTCAATATTAAAAGATGTAGGTATAACAGCACAATTACCATAATGATTAAAATATTATTACAACGCAGGAAAAATTTGTACGAAATTATTTTTGACATTCCTTTGCCGTACTGACTTCAATTACTAATTGTAATTATATTTTATAAAGCAATTGTGATGTTCAATTATTTTCCATAGAAGATAATCTCTAGCGCCTTTTAGAAACGGTTTTTTTAAGTCCTTTTTTAATTTTCTTGGAATATTCCTGCATAAAAATAAGAAAAAGATTTTTCATAAAAAATTGTTTAATGCGTCTATTGACGTTATGTTTTGAGATCTTGTATCTTTACAAAGATTATCAGATTAACCATTCAATATTAAAAGATGTATAACAACACAATTACCATAATGATTAAAATATTATTACAATGTAGGAAAAATTTGTACGAAATTATTTTTGACATTCCTTTGCCGTACTGACTTCAATTACTAATTGTAATTATATCTTATAAAGCAATTGTGATTTTCAATTATTTTCCATAGAAGATAATCTCTAGCTCCTTTTAGAAACGGTTTTTTTTTAAGTCCTTTTTTAATTTTCTTGGAATATTCCTGCATATAAATAAGAAAAAGATTTTTCATAAAAATTTGTTTAATGCGTCTATTGACGTTATGTTTTGAGATCTTGTATTTTTACAAAGATTAATCAGATTAATGTGCATCCTAGTAATCTGGCTGACTTAAGATCAAGTTGAGTGCGATATGTAAATTTTTTCTTTTAATATTTTAAAACATTTATTCCACCGTGTTATGCACAACCTTCGTATCTGACAAATGGGTAATTTTGAGATAATTAAGATTTTGTCTTTATATCGATGCCATCTGGAAAATTGAATTTGATGATTTGCAGTGTCAATTCTAGACTAGAAGCTATCAGCCTACTTCAAAATATGGCTATGAAAAGTGTCTAGTTGAATGGAAAAGTGATTTCTTATTTCACGTTTATTATGTAGTAAAAACAAAATATTATTCCGGAACATAAGAGAATAATTCAAAAGTTCGCCACAGTGTTGTTAAACTATTATATAAAACTAGCGGCCCGCTCCCATTTCGCCCGAATTTTTAATTGCCACCGTTTTCTTGTTGACTTACGTTGCAAAATTTGTCTGAACGAAAAGCGCTTTTATTTTAACGCGATAATACATAGTCTTCGTCCATCCTGAAGGTCCATTTTAAATATTGGTGAAAAAAATGTTGAAATCGGATGAGTAGTTTCGGAGATTACCTCCTACACCCAAACTTTACGTCTTTATAAATTATTATTATAAAAAAAAAAAAACAAAACGAGCATAGGTAAGCTAGTTTTTCACAAGCACTTAAGTTTGATTCTTCAGATACACGAGACATCTCAAAAACTTTGAAAATTGAAGATTTTTCATTTTTTAGTAAGTAAATTACTAACGCATATTTTTTTTTTGTTTACTTGTTACGTAAAATGTAATTTCAACTGTAATTGGGGTTTATACCCTGTTGTTGAATTAAATAAATAAAT
Source organism: Xanthostigma xanthostigma (assembly GCA_963575645.1). NCBI lineage: Eukaryota > Metazoa > Arthropoda > Insecta > Raphidioptera > Raphidiidae > Xanthostigma > Xanthostigma xanthostigma. Next base: position 944,974 of record OY754473.1, read on the forward strand.
AAATAAATAAATAAATAAATAAATATTTTAAGACATTTTTAAGTAAATTAAAGGACATAAAATTGTCTCATTTCTGAATTTGCATAACTGTATATAAATAATCAGGCTTCGTCTCTGCTAAAGTTAACCACGGCGATTATCGAGTGCTTAGAAAAATAAGCGCTCTGGATAATTATTTTTGTTTGTTTGTTATTTTGCTAAGCAAATGACTATCCTAAATCGTATGTTGAACGTTACTAATTATAAATTTTGTGATCACTGTAAAACATTACTTAGATCACAAATAGTGGAATGTGATTTATTTTAAGATTTAAAAAAAAGTCGGCTTATTTCCATTTTTGGTGAAAAATGTATATTTCGGGTAGTCTCTAGGTAGCCTAGTATAGCAACTGTTTGTTATTGTTACATTTACTTCTCTCTCTAATGTAATATTGTCTAAATTCCTTAATTTAAAAAATGAGACATCGTTGGATTCAGAATTTGGATTCAGTTTTTTATATACCGTATTTTTCGATAAGACGTACTAGACGAAATACCCACCTCAAATTTATAAGGTGATTTTTAGACAAATATATTTTAATGTTACTTTCGGATCTTTTTTATTTATTGTTAACATAAATTTAGAGACGATTTATTGGATAAGATATTTTAATGTTACCTTCGGATCATAAGACGCACCCAAAACTTGAGTCCATTTTTCTATGTAAGGTGCATTTTATAGTCCGAAAAATACGGTACTTTAATTAATGTAAAAGTGATATTTTCTAAAAAATGAGTCGTTTATAAGATATTCCCAAAAAAAAAACGAGAAAATCCGAAAAACTTATAACTTTTGCAGCACCCCAGCTAAAAAACACAAACAGAAAATTAGTGCAAACTTCAAATTACTCTTTTTGCACGTAAATAACGCGATTAAAACCATTTCCAATTTTGCACGAATTAATTAATGACAAAACTCAATTTTTGCTGGTCTAATAACCGAGGAATTAATTTTGAAATTGCCCGTGCACAATATCATAGCAATAACAAGTCGAAAATATGAACGATTTTCATTAAGCAATTTAATTTCTAAAGACAAAATATCTTTAATCTCGGTTTTCTAAAATATAGTTATGCTTAAGTTAGTTCCCATGCATAATTTAAAATTTTTACAAAAATCTACTCAATAAGATTACTGGACAGCGTTAAGGGATTCATTTTAGTTAAGTAATTCGAGCTTATATTCTTTATTTTGGATTTATATGAATTTAACATCAAGGCATGAGTTTTGAACCATTCCGATTTTAAATCTAAACTTATTCTTTTCCCAGCCTTGTTGACACAGTACGCTTATGTGGTACCTATTACGGAAATAAAAGAAATATGATTATTATAGTTGGGTGTCATCAGCACATCAATGCAAACCACAATGTCAGATCTATTTTAAAAAAGATGGGGTCCTAAGATGGAACCTTGTGGCACGCCTCTAAGATCATCAGCATAACCAGTGCTGTCAGCTGTCGAGTAAAATTTTATTCACGAATCTGATTTAGGATCAAAACTAATCATTTTTTATATCCATCGGTGATATATTTATTGAATTGGATATTTTAAATTATTAAAGACACAAATGGTAAAATAAAACCATGTGTTTATTTTTTTGTAACACGTGTCAAAGTGAAAATAATGACACCCCGTGAATGTTTGGTTTGTAATGGCCACACTCAATGGCTCATCTTATTGTAACTAAGTATATTATTACGAATTAAAAGAATGTTATGTTATGTCAGTTGTTTCACCACTTTCAATTCAGAACCAAATTTGCTTAAAAGTTGATATTTTTTCAGATGTTCGAATATCCTTCTTGTTCACTGTGATATATAATATATTGAATTGGATCGTTAGATACAAATACAGGTCATACAAACAAAATTTATGTGTTTACTTTTTTATAACACTGTAAAATGCCTAGCAAATCGGAACCAAATTTGCTTAAAAGTGGTTCTTTCAGAGGTCCTTCATTCCTTCGATGTCCACCTGTGATTGGAAATTTTAAATTGTTATAGACCCAAATGTAGGTAATATAAACAAAATTTACGTGTTTACTTCTTTATAACACTGTAAAATGCCTATAAATAAGGAAGCAAAACTTAAAAGTGGGTTTCTTTTAAGGGTTCAGATCACCTTCGGTTCGCAGGTCAACCAGATTTAATCGACGTTTGATTCCAGTCAATAATTATAAATTATTATTGACTAGCTTAGTGTGGTTTGCGTGGGCTAAGATTATAATCTGTGATACTTATTTTTCTAATTAAATTTTCTATTACACTATAGAAATTATTCACGATTAGTTTCAATCAATTCGAATGGATTCCAAGGTGAATAATTTATTATGAGATAAATTAACTGATTATAAGTCCTAGCTCTTAGAAAATTTGCAGTTATAAGTTATATGATTTATTGAAGGCAAAGGCAATAGACAACACGTTATATTTTTTCAACATAAAGTGTTATTTTGTATAGCCTATATCCTTCCTCGATAAATGGATTATCCAACAAAAAAAAAAATGTTTTCAATTCGAAACAGTAGTTCATGAGATTAGCGCGTTCAACCAAACAAACTCTTCAGCTTTATTAGTATAGTAAGTGTAAGTAATTGTTTTATTTTATTCTTAAATTTTTTATCGGGCAGATTTTTGTATGGTTCAGGAAGGTGGTACCTAGTTAAAGTTTGATTGAATGGCAGTTAGTTTGTAAAGCGGAGTACTAATATTTATTTTTGTTTCTGGTATTATAATTGTGATAGTCTTTATTTGAGGTATTGTTATAAATAAAGAATTTGACTTGCGCGAGTCATCCGGTTCTTATGAATAATTAATACACATTTAATTTTTAGCGACAAAACCAACCGGCATAAATACAATTGAAGTCATCAATCAATTATAATAGAACAATAAACATCAAACAGAAATATTTATTTTGAAAAAAAAATCAATTAAACGGTTTTAATTTAAATCTAATTTCACTTAATTGAAACAATTTAAAATGAAGGAACGAATGCAATTATCCAGCTAAAATAAAATAGACTGTTGGCCGACTGTATGGCGCTAGTCTTTTGTGTAGGCAAAGACGTCGATCGCTCGAGCTGGCCGACTCCAGCGTCCCTCTATTATTCATGGCTATACTGTAATATTGCGAGTCTAGTGACTAACTCGCCTGTGACACTATCGAAGCGAATCTTTATTTAAACTACTAGCCGTTACCCGCGGCTTCGCACGCGATTGAAACGAAACAAGGATGCATTCCCACTCTCTTAACATGAATTAGGTGAAGCTGTATTCACTTGATAATCAGTGATTTTCACAACAAATTAGTGAATTTCAACCATATATCTATTAATTAACTATATGAATCATTGCCTATCTACTCAATGTGCGGTGATTGAAGGCAACAAAGCGTATCGAAAATATATCTGCGTCTCTTTCTTCGATGTAATTCCCTGATTTCTCCGATGGTAGGATTGGTTGATGTACTTGCATTCAGTCTGAATAAAGTATCTCTGTTTCAAAAACTTTGTCTTTTTCTATGACGTTAACATGGGCGTACCCAGCTTTTTGGCCAAGGAGGTGGCAAATTAGGTTCCCCATGCTTGTTTAGTCCTCCTGGATACGCCAGTGCTTACGGCGTAAAAAAGACAGAAGTGTATGTTTTCGCCCTAATAGTTCGATTGCGATTTTATCCCTACGCTCAGTATAGAATAAAATATAATATCATTTTAACTAACTAATTTACTCTCTAAAAATGAAACAGTGAAAATGTTATTATTTGAAATAGTGACTTCTGATTCACTTCCGGAATAGTGAATTCAAGTAAAATTCACTGTCAGAATAGTGAACCCCTGATTGTTTACGTGTCGCTTGTGGCGCCTCCATACAGTTACTATAGATACTCTAATTCTTTATTTTGTATTCAATATTTAATCGACTTGTAAAAATATAAAAGTTAATTATACTAGTGAAAGTAATGAATGAATGAAGATTTAACTCCTTAGTTTCCTTGAAGACAGTAGGTTTGATTCACCTCATTTAACAAACTAGAACCTGAAACAAAAATTAATTCATTAACACATGTACAATTTCAACAATATTTCTGCCGTATATTTACTTACCTTATATTGCTTACCTTTCATTACTTACCATTATTACTTACCCAATGATTCAGCCATATTAATGAATTTTTATAATTACTGAATTTTTATATTGACTAATTCATATTGTGAGTATTCACTTATTCTGTGACAAATAGTGAATATGCCGTTGTAATTTGTGAAAAATCACTGGTTCATATTTAGACAGCATTATTTGGCATAGTTACTCCTTTCTCGCCGTAACCCCCCCTAATAAATTTCAAATTTGATGAAATTCACGTGATCAACGTCCTGACAAACCTCGAAAATGACACCCATGTTGATTTTTAGACTATTTCACCATCTGAAGGGTTTTTTTTTGAGAAAGCATGAAACACGTGTTTACTCATTTGTTGACAGAAGTAATTCTGCGCATTTTCGAATTGATTTCTCCATGCAAATTTTGAACCCCCGTTACACCTTTTTAGGGAATGAATTTTCAAAAATCCGTTTTTAGCGGATGCCTACGTCATAATAACTATCTGTGTGCCAAATTTCAGCCCAATTCGTCCTGTGGTTTGAGCTGTGCGTTGATAGATCAGTCAGTCAGTCGTGGTTTCCTTTTATATACAGTGTAACCTCTTTATAACGTCCTTCTTTATAACGAAAAACTCCCTATAACGTAGAAATCTTTACAGTTTGGTTGGTTTACCTTAAAACCTATACATTAATACCCTCTTTATAGCGCAACAGCCATTCTCTATTACGAAGAAATATGCTCATATTTAGGCGTCAGCAAATATTTACAGACGTAAAGAGGACGATTCTGAATCATCACTAACTATTCAATAAGTACTCGATGCCGCCAAACTTATCGAAAAATTCCTATTGTTTAATGAAGATGATTCCACCCGATCTTAAGACATGCATAAGATACTTAATAAAATACTAAACAAATATTGGCATAGCAAAAAACGTCAGGCAAAGTTAACAGATTATATGTGTTTGGAATAAATTAATTAGGTGAAATTTGGTTATTTTTCTTTCTTCCCTCCATATAACGAAAACTCTTTATAACGAAGAAAATGCTTGGTCCCTTGAGATTCGTTATAAAGAGGTTACACTGTATTTAGATTTCGGCAACAGGCGATTCGCAGAGGGCAGAAAACTAGACCGCGCTTACAAAAACAGAATTTTCATTAACTTTAATGGTAAAACGATTAATAAGTATAAAAAATTCCAGCCAATTCGACAACGGGACTATTCCAACTTCAAAAATATTGACATTTGATATAAAGACCAACAATATAGGGGACTAGTATCAATTCAGATCTGATGACTTCCGTTGTTAAGCGTCTATAATTTCAATCTCTCTTGGTTTTCATTTTATTGTTTTTTCTAAATAAAAATTTTGGAGCATAAACAAGAATTACAAGGTGTGACATTTTACATACTACACGGGCGTTAATGTGTGAAAATCGGTGTTTATTTTTAATGGCTTAAATTAATATAATTTAATTGACTTAATTTCAGAAAAAAATACAGTTGAAAAAACCGTTAGGTAACAATGTGACAACAATTATAAATTTTTATAACAATGAAAAAAACCAGTAATATTCAGTTTACTTTGTTAGTTTTATTGATCCTTATATTCAGAAGAACTTCAAAAATTTCTTTTAAATACATCCAAAATCGCATCTACTTACTACAAAGCTTGCAGCGTAAAATTGTTACGAGGATAGATATGATTTTTTTTTGGATGTTAAATTACAAATACAGGAAAACGTGACTTGCGGCTAAAGATAAAAGGAGAGTGGAAGCGAAGTTTGGTCCCGCATTAACCGCAAGAAACACAAAAAAAAATAGTGAACGTACTTTTCAATAAATAAATTAAACAGATGATAATTAACTTGAATTCAAAAGTAAAATAGTTATTGGCGTAACTAGTAGTCTAAGTCATTCATCGCGCTGACAGGTCATGACTTAGCCTACAAGTTGCGCCCCTAATTTTATTCAACAATTGCGCGTTATTCATGTTTTAATTATAATGAGATGTTGTAAATATCTATTTATTTCTTTATAAAAAAAAACTGTCAATACTAACAGCACCAAACAGCACGATTCAATGTTTTGGTTTGAGGTTAGCCGGTTATGAATAAACTCCATGTCGAAAACATTCGGCCTCTCAATTTTAGTCCCAATGGGTAACAACGGAGTTGTTGTTACCTACTATTTCGTTACGACTCAGAAAATAGTTACGTTTATTTTCATTACTCCACAATGGCCGAGCTAGTAGGAATCTTCATTGAGTTATGACAAGTAATTGTCACCAGTCGGTAAATGGCTATTTAGGGTTCGGTTTTTAGGCATGATAAAACATGAATAACGCGCATGAGTTGAATAAATATATAAAAAAAATGGTTTAATGCAATACAATATTGGATATAAAAATAGATTATATAATAATTGATAAATGTATCGGCTCGTAATGCCAATTTTCGACTGTCTTAAAAATTTTAACACTACAAAAATGTCAAAAACAATAAATTAATAATTTCAAAAATTACTTTCATGAGTCAAGTAATACTTTTATAATGATATAACAATTATTAAGAAAAATAATTCATTTTTGAAGTTAGGCCACTGACGTTACCTGCAGGTTACCTTTTTAAAAGTCGCGGTAGTAAATGTTACAAAGTGTAGTTTGGATATTATTGACTATATTTTTTTGGGTGCTAAACAATTAAAATATTACCGTTGTCTGAAAGTGCAATTGCGACACAGCACAGTTCGACAACAAAATTTCACTACACAATATATTATCCCAGAAGCCTCCAGCGTATATAAATATTTAATAATCAATTAGGTTTTTCAAATCGGGCCAATTATAAGCGACCGCAACTTGTGTGCCGTATTTTAATAAATGAAATGACAAAGACAGGGACATCAGAGACGAGGACGCCACTGGCTTTTTATTGTATTAAATACACTCGCTCGCATGTGCAAAGGGTGCCCCCTCCCCCCTCAATAATCAATTAGCGTACAGGTGATCCGTTAGTTTTGCTATGGTCAATATTCCAATTCGCTATTCTAAATGCTGTCCGTAATTAAGTTTGTTAAGTTTGGTTAAGGAGCAATTTAAAAAAGAAGCTTTGCCGACGTTTCGTTTGTGATCAACGTTTTTAAAAAATGTAATATCATCTGAGGGTCTGAAAATGAAAATACACTTTTCGAAACGTTGACCATCATCGGTATGTCAAAGTGTATAAACATTGTTTTCTAAAGCGGTACTAGAATACGGTGGAGCTAGGGCTGCCACCTTTCAAAAAAAGCAGACCCGGAGATTTTGGAAAAATGTTTTTCTAATTGAAATAAAACATTTTTTTAAAGTATGAATTATTTATTTATAGTAACGGCAATGGATTTTTTTACAAATTATTAAATAACCTAGCTAGTGCTAGGCTGACTTGAACCAGCTTGACACTTAAAACTATTTTTTTTTTTTGTAGGGATTGTTTTAGCATCTTTTTTTGCTCGGGTTTTTACAAAAACTTCAAAAACGCTTGACAATTCATATTGTAATTAATCTTTACAATTAACTCTGCCTTCACCATGTCCACTGATAAGCAGTTTTGCTCGTCTGTCAACAAATTTCCCATTAAAGAAAAAACGCGTTCTACGAAAGCATTGCTTATAGGGATTGAAAAAAATTTTCCAATTATTTTCGGCAGTTCGGTAAAGGTTGAGGTGACTTTGAATAACTGAACCCATTGTAAATCAACAGACAATGTCGAATCTTTGGACTGTACGAACTGAGGAAATACTTGATTTAATTTACTTGTCTCGTCATAAAGCCTATCTTCGTCCAAATTTTTCAAACCAAGTGATTCGACAGCTTCCACAGCATCTGTCTGACCCGGAGACATCGATAATAAACCCGTAGCCCGGATATGCACTATTCAAACCCGTAGACTCCGGGTCAAACCCGGAGGGGTGGCAGCCCTAGGTGGAGCCGTTGTCGTTGTTTCATCTCAATCGCGTACGGAGCCGCGGGTAGCAGCTAGTGTTCTATATAGTCACAGAAGTATTCCTTTATGTTGGGATTAAAATATACGATGAAGAACAAATATCATTCGACGCGTTCAAAAGCGAACGGTCAACTGTAATGTTTCTTTCAAATGCACAAATTAGTGGGTGAACTTGCCTACTTAATTAACACTCGCTAATAGTGATGTGTCCACTGCCACATGACTCTTTATTGGGAGCTGGCTCCGTGCGCTCCGCTCACTAAAAAGAGTCGCTCAGAGTGAGTCGTTCAACACTAGACAGTACGCACTACACAAGAATGCAAACTGCAGAGGTGTGAACTGTCATCATGCATGCTCAGGAGTCACGTAGCATTGCACAGCACAATACACACTCAGCTCTGAGCTCATTTTAATATGATTCTGATCTTATATTATTCGCATTTTGGATAAAATATAAAGTATAACAAAAGCTTAACAATAATACTGTTTATTGTTACAATATTATATCTTTGTCAACGACGTCAATGTGAATGGTTTAAAACACTGTAAGCTTAGTACTATTACACTTACAGTGTGTCATTCAACATTAAATGACTCAGCAAAGATAACTCCGTACGTGCAAAATTCACTAGTGCCTCTGTGGCCTGTGCTGTGTGCGCGCTGTAAATGTGCGAATGCAAGAGTACAGAATAGCTCAGCACAGAAAAATGGCGCTGGGAGTGAGTCATTCACACAAAAAGAGCGACTCGCTCCGAGAAGGGGTTCATTATGAACGACTCGCTCAGGAGCGACACATCACTACTCTCTAAGCATAATCGAGGCGAACCAGTTTGAACGACGTCCATTTTGAATTGTCGACTCTCTCACGAATTGTAAACGCATCCAATTAAAATTGTAAATTAAGAAAGCTTGTCGCACGCGGCGGCAGACGGTCGAAGGGCGGTGAGGGGAAGCTCGGGGAGGAAGAGAGGAAACCCTATAAATAAATCCAATTAACCTTTTATTATTCCAACATATCATATACAGTTTTTTTATACACATGGGGTCCACTCAATTCGTATGCCGTAATGGATAAAATGCTTGCGCTGTACGGTGTGGCCCAAAATCGTCTTACCACTCGCTCGCGTGATTTCATCCGTTGCTCGCTTATTTTTTATTATTTCGTTAGAGTACGATTACTCGATGTGCAAAATATCCATTGGAAATACACAATTATTTTTTTATATAACACTAGCGGTTCCGCTCTGTTTCACCCGGGTGCAAAAGAACGAATAGTGGGGAGGGACAAGAGTACGCACGTTCATCTTAGTTTAACGAGATGAATGTTGTGTCCAAATTTCATGATGATCGGAGTTACCGTTCAAAAGTTTTTGTCGGTCGGACAAATTTTGAGTTATAATTTGAAACATTTTTCATTGATGCTCTGTTCCTATTGGTCGTAGCGTGATATTATATAGCCTATAGCCGTCCTCGATAATTGGGCTATCCAACAAAAAAAACATGTTTTTAATTCGAACCAGTAGTTCCTGAGATTAGCGCGTTCAACCAAACAAACAAACAAATTCTTCAGCTTTATATATTAGTATAGATTATAACAGTGTTATTAGCCGTTTTAAGTGCGTTCATTTTTTTTTATAAATTAATTTTTTTTGCGCAGTGAGAAGGGGAAGGCATTTGGAGGGAGTTCTTAAAAAAACAATTACGGGGTCGTGTATACAAAGTGAGATAGTAATACAGTAATTCTACACCAGTATGTGATTTCTGATTGGTTAGATTAAAAAAATGAACAGTAAACTTTTTACGTATTTTTGAGTTTGTGAATAATCCGTATTTTTTTTTTTGGAACGTCAAAATTTAGCGTTTCCTATGATTTAAAAAAAAAGTCAAAATTTGGGCACATTGAGTCATCGAACTGGACCCGGATATGTATATCTTCCTTCGTTTAATATTTTCCTGCTCTAAGAACTTTTCGGAAAAGCGGTGCCACCTTCAGGGCCGGATCTACATATTTTGGGCCTATGGGCCCGCCGAAATAACCCCCCCCCCCCCACAATTAAAAGCACTTTATAATCCAACCTAAATTTTATCTAGTTTAGATTGGATTTGCAATATTTTTTACCAACGAATGGAGCCGAGGGTGCACACAATCAGCTGACACCGCTCCCGATTGCGCGAAGCGGCGGCCGCCTTTCTCTCTCACACTCAGAAAAAAAAACTAGAGTGGAGTTTAAGTTTTGTTCCAGATAAAACATAGTACTGTAATATTATTTCCCAAATGCCAGTTTATTTGCCGTTTTGCCGCTCCTAAAAAATTGCCGCTATGGGCCCGGGCCCACATTGCCCCATGCTAAATCCGGCCCTGGCCACCTTAATTTAATTCTTTGAGGTTCAGTGGTACAGTTGGTGTACCCACATTTTTTGGTACTCCTTAGCGTCGGAGTAGTCCAGGAGTATTTTTGTTACTATCCCAATGGTTTAATTTCCGAACCACGCTAGAATCAATCCAGTGCAGTGGTTTCCAAACTCCCTAAAAAATATTTAATCGTTTTTAAGTGTGTGAGATCCTGGATGATGATATAGTAAGTTGTTGTTTTTAGAGGAAGAAGGATCATAGAAAACTATCAAGACGAAATTTTTATTTTTCGCAACGTTTCGTGTTGTAATTAACACTTCATCAGGCGATCTACAAACATTAATACTAATGAATCTCACAAATAAATACAAAATTATTACAACCTTATCTTAACCTTACCATAAAATACTAGATCTTGACATAGTCAAAATAAAATTATTATTGTCATATCGTAATTTAAGTTGAAATAATGTTAGACAAAATTCTTGCATCAATAAAATAATAAATTAAAACCAATCTTCAATTGTGTTTTAGAACATAAAAATATATAATGATGTCTTGCTAGAATATATCAATTAAAACCACATGTTTTACTGTCTTATATTTTTGACGTGATAACGTCTTATAAATTGATGAATCACCAATCTTATAAATTGATAAAACACCGGCTGCATGTTCGAAAAAGTGTAACGTTCGTAACGCGTAACGTTCCTAACGCGTAACGTTTTTTGCTAATTTCTCGCTTAATTTAAATCAGATCGGTTTGAAACCAGTCTTAAACGAAAGAGGAGAACATTACACATAGATTTCGTATAACAGAATTTGCCTAAACAGTTTTTTTATACAAATTTATATAGAAAAATAGCTGTATAAATGCAATGTTGTCTAATGCATGGCGCGACGCGGTCGGTCGTCTTTGTATGCCGTACATGGAAATTAGAATATAATGTATGTCTTGTCTTAACATGAAAACGGCTGCATTTCTAATGTTTAATTCAATTTTTTGACATTAGTCTTTTGTGAAATGCAACGCCTTCTAAGTTAAGTATTGGAATAACTAATTATTATTAGAACATAATACTTTGACAGTTGCAAACGTCACTTTTGACATTTCTTATCATTCCGACACCAAGGATAAGCGGATTGAAACCAAATTTTGGGAGGATGTTTGATATGCAAATATGAAGTGGCCTATTGTTTTTGGGGAACATCGGCGCATGCGTAAAAGAATATATCTCTTATAATGATGTTTTATATAATAATAATATAGTTTTTAAAACGGTTTTTACTCTATCTATTTTTACTAGAAATTTTTGTAAATTTTTTGGGGAAAATCGGCGCATGCGCAAAAGAGATACATGCCATAGTTGTTTTTTATATAATAATAGTGTACTTTTTATAGTGTTTTATTATTCTACTTAATAAAATTTACCTAAATTTGAAGCGAAAGATGCAATATCATAGATTCGAATTATTGTAATTATTATATAAATTTAGGTTATGTATTACGGAATACGTTATCACGTAAAACTATCGTCCGTAAACCGACTTTACAGACAACCAATTTTTTTTACGAATGAAATTGACATTGAAAGTAAAATGCAATCTGTTATGAGAGTTAACTTTTAAAAAGGTCAATAACTTTTTCCCATAACAGATAGTCTCTTTCCAAAGGTCGATGTGCAATATTTACCGCCGCATACTCTAAGAAAGTAAAGATCCGTATCCGCGGATCAAGAAACCAAAAATCCGTATTCAGATCCGTATCGGCGGATATACATTTTTAACGATCCGGCACATCACTAATAAATACATAGCAGAGACGATTCTCCTTATCTCCATACCGCATGTCCTTGAGCAGCGTCTTTTGAAACATCCGGTATGTCCGCGCTCACAGAGAGAGGCCAGGTCCTATCGCAGTTTCCATTGAGGCTCACACAACACGGCATATATAAAAGTAATAACTTGTCGGCAGGCTAAAGTCCGAGGGATTGGAAAGCAATTTCACCGTAACGTAAGTCAGAGCGGGGCAAGGGGTAGGGGGCGCCGGCGCGGCGAGGGGAACATCGGTCGCCCCCTTTTTCTATATTGCATTGCATTACCTCATCGCTCTCTCTTTCTCTCTTTCTCGATCGAGAGGCATTGCCTCACCGGTCACAACACAACGCACCCCGCCCCATCCACTATAAATCTATCCAAACTTTAATAAATACGTACCGTGCAGAATAGGTACCTACTATACCGACATCGCCGTGAAGGTATATTAAAATGCAAAATCACAAAATAATATTTTTTAATAATGAAACCTTATGACAGTTTGTGTGTGTCATAACAGTGTCATTTATATCAGTGGACTTTTTAATTTTAAAAATCTTTAAGGCTTGGATGCTTCAAATTAAAATTCACAGCGTAGCAGCTCCTCGTTGCGTCGCGTTGGCAGTTTAAACCGGTAGCGGTACTCTGTGCGGCTCGAATCGAAATCACTGAAAATTACAAAACTGCAAAACGCTTTTTTTTTAATAAATTACTAATTTTCTTTTAAGTAGGTATTACATAACTAAAATGCTACATATAAAAATTAAGTTTTGCCAATTTGAAATTTCTAAAATAAAATAGATAATTTCTTAAAAAAATAAAATTGTCATAACATTAACGTTCGTATCGCTACAATAGTATAAAAAAATTAAATAATAAATAAATTAAATATGGCTACGTATTGCATAGAAGTAATTTTCTTATTTGCAAAATACATTTCCTAAAAAAGGTTTTATGACTTTAAAATCTAATAATAAAATTATTAGAAAAAATATAAAACTCCGTGCGGCTCAAATCGAAATCACTGAAAGTAATCACAAAACTGCGAAACGCTTTTTTTTAATAAATTACTAATTTTCTTTTAAGTAGGTATTACATAACTAAAATGCTACATATAAAAATTAAGTTTTGCCAATTTGAAATTTCTAAAATAAAATAGATATTTCTTAAAAAAATAAAATTGTCATAATATTAACGTTCGTATCGCTACAATAGTATAAAAAAATTAAATAATAAATAAATTAAATATGGCTACGTATTGCATAGAAGTAATTTTCTTATTTGCAAAATACATTTCCTAAAAAAGGTTTTATGACTTTAAAATCTAATAATAAAATTATTAGAAAAAATATAAAATTATCAAATTATTTGTTTGTATTAAACTATCAAGAACCAAAACTTCATTTTTATAGCTGCGTATTGCTTTGATATAATCTGCATTTGAAGTTTTAACTAAAATTAAAAAAAAAATATTTTCTAAAAAAGGTTTTGCGACCTTAAAATCTCAATAATAAAATTATAAAAAAAAAATGATCAAAACATTTTTGTTATCAAACTATCAAGGATCAAAACTTCTTTTTTATAGCTGCGTATTGCTTATAATCTGCATTTAAAAAAACACATTTTCTTAAAAAGCCTGGTTGAAATACTTAAAATGTGAATTAATGCGACAGCTAAATGTTTGCTGTTGGTGGTCTTAAAAAAATAATGATATACGCTTACGATCTCTGTTGTCGTTTACAATTTTCTTTTACCTATTTCGATCGTATTGTATCTGGGCTGTTAATCGGTTTGCTTTATTTCCAGAGCAGAGCTTAATTTTGTGGCGATTCTCCTTAACAACACAAGAAACAATCTGACCACCTCAGCAGTATGCAAGTTAGGTGCAGTGGACTCTAGATCCAGTAATAGGGTCGTCATATTGTAACAAAACTGTTCTTTGATGTGGTGGAAAATATTTATTTACAAAAATGAGACGTAAACAAAACAAATAAACAAAATAAAAGTACTTCTCTTGTAAAATGTAACAAAACAAAACTATAAAAATGTAACAGAAAACAACTAAGTAATAAAATAAGAATATTCATATTCATTTATTCTGTGAAAAACAATGTACATCGTATACAGTCGTCAAGAGAGAAGAAAAAAATTATAAAAGTTTTACATATTAAAATTAGTATAATCACTTATTGAATAAAAATAATTTGATATTAAAAACTGCTTTAAAACTTGTGTAAATGTCGGCATTAGAGATTATTTAAAGTGACAGCATAATGCGAACTTTTTCTGTAGAATACAAAGTTACTACTAAGTCTCTATGTACACAATTCACTATAACACGAAATTTATCTTCTAAGCGCTCTATGCAATTTATGTGAACTCAATTGATTTATGTCTGGCGATTGAACAACACTGTATGTTAACACTATAGCGTCTTAGATGTCCTCTGCACTATAAGCGCGATCTATTTATATGCCTTGACTCCCGCGTGGTCGAACGTTCTCGAACAAATCTACCTGCGACGATAGCTACGCAATTCTGCCGGCTTTTTTTTATTTTTCTCGAATGTTCCAAACCCATCTCTACCGGCATCGCAATTCTAAGAAGTTAGGGACTTGACTACCTTAAAAAACCCTTATACCTGCGTGTGTCGTTGGTTAGACCGAGAACATTCGACAAGAGTCCGTGGCGTCACAGCAGGGCGTGTTACAATATATTTTGTGTTGTCAGTACACACACTACTTATATTACAATTGCAAAAATGAATTAAAATACTATGTATTGAATTATTAAATAAAACATCCATATTTACTTATATATCGCTACAGTTCTATTTCAGCAGCAGAGCCTAGTTTTATTTCAGTAGCAGAGGTTAGTTCCGAATCGCGCGTACGAGATTTGACGTACTGTTTTCGCGTTACGTTACAATATGAATAAATATGATTTAATATAGAAGAAAGAAAGAATAAAAACTAGACGGTTTCTCCACTTCGGCCTGACATTTAATAGATTATTAAAACGGCCATTAAATTATTACAGTTATTAAATGACTTTTAAAGCGCGACTTGCCTCCTTCGTAATAATTAACTGTCTGTTGTTATTGTTGCGAGGCACTCTGAATTCAGGCGGTCGCCCATTGCGAGCTCGTATTCAACTGATTTCATTGATTGCAAAAATAATTTAACAGTTGAATAATATAATAATAATGCGTTTAACGTCCGTTTCTCAACTTTATGTCATAACAGACGTCATTCACACCATTACTATTTTCCATCTATCACTCCCGTTATTTTCTACAATTTTTAAACTTCAACTTAATAGCAATGGGCGAATGAATGAATTTTTAGGAAATTAGGATAAGTTAGGCAAATTTTGAGCATAGGAGTTTGACAGGTAATCGGCCATGGCCTTGAATAAGAAACCATCTCGATATTTATCTGGAATTGTTGATGGAAACCATGGACAACCTCAACAAGATGGCCGGTACAGGAATTAGCGTTTCTCGGCGAGAGGCAGCAGGAAAAAGTCCCAGCCACATCTGCCCCCGATCGGATTCGAACCCGGTACCTCCCGAATGCGAGTCTATAGTGCTCTCACCGCTACGCCACCCCGCTCGGTTAACAGTTGAATAAGTAAATAACACAATTCTATATAAATCTAAGACCTAAGGGAAATAAATTTTTTCACGCAATTTTTAAAGAACGGAACTAGTTTAGTAGCATTAGTATGTCGTAGGAAAAAAAATGAATTTAATTTCTCTTCGAAATACTTGTTTTATTTTTTTTTGTATTCAAATTTATCAAGAATTATCTTTTGTTTCTGTCAAAATTTTTGTTTTTATATTGTTCTTTTTTGTTGTTCGTTATCATTGAAATATACTTTATTTTGAGTTAATTTGTTTATTTAGTTTTTTAACTTTGTGTTCGTGAATTGTAATTGTTTTTTTGATCGAGCAACGTCATTTATTATGGGCCCAGTAACTCCGAATTTTGATTGTTCGTATTAATTGCTGCCTCAACGTTACAAATAAAAATAAATTTCCCAATTGTATCCTTTGCATAAACAGTAAGTTATAAATTCGTCCAATCTGTAGTGAGCCTTTGTTAATAAATATTTTTTTTAATTCTTCCCAAACTTTTGTTTGGACTTTGGATCAGTTATTTCAGTAGGTATATTGTGTCTTAATATATTGTGTAATAATATTATAAAATATATTTAAAATTATTAAAAATAATATAAAATATGTATAAAATGTGTGCATAGATAAAATTATATTGAGTTTCCTGTTATTATAAACTAATATATTGTATTTATACTAATTTTTCATATTGTAACAAAACTGCTGTAGTCCGTGGCGGAAATTATTTATTTGCAATAATAATTGTTTAACAAAATAGTAAAACACACAAACGAAAGCGTACTTCTTTAACTTAACCGAAATAATAACGTTAACAGAAACAAAACTACTAGTTCTAAATTATAAAATAAAATACTAAGTAACAGAGAATATAGTCACTAAATTATGTACACAGACTTATTTACTACACCACAGGAACACAACACAAAGTTTAGCTAGTACAATAGCTGATTCACACTTGTATTTACAAAAAGTTATTTAAACAGATTTATATAATTTGCACTCGCTAAAGTTATTTATTTTCGCAGTATAACTGAATAATTTATGTAGTAATGCCAGAGCACTGTATCAGCACAACGAACAGGTCCAATAATTAACTGACTGACTGACTTGCTCACTCTGCCCGCCTTTTATAGTTTTTCGGTCCAATCTCTAGAATGTTCTCAACGCATTGAGATCCTTTCCTTTACATGTGTGTGGGTCTCCAAGGTCGGGTGTTCGTTACCTGTTTCTATTGTTGTTGGTTGACCTTCGAGTATTGTATAGTCTTTTCTACTTTATTCTAGAAACTCCATAGGCGCATCACTGGGGGGGAAATGCGCAACATAATTCTTTAGAGTTCATAGTCGTCCCAACTGGGGGACGCAACAATATTATAAAATATATTTAAAATTATAAAATATGTATAAAATGTGTGCATAGATAAAATTATATTGAATTTCCTGTTATGATAAACTAATATTTAATGTTTATACTAATTTTTAATATATTTGAAAGATTTTTTTGTTACACTTAGGTCTTAATATAGCTAACTGAGTCCAAATAATTGGTTGTAGACGCCACTACGACTTTCCACGTCAGATCTAAAATTTACTTTTGTTTATGAAATACATTTCATAAATATTTCTTTTCATCCAATGGTGTTTTCTGTGTTCAAAATGTTAGTTTCTTCGAATTTGAAATTGTGTCCTGTGCTGAAGTGGTGTGTTGCCAAAGCTGTTTTTTGATCGTTTAATAAGTTAATATTTTTGCAGTCATTTTTATGTGGTGCCGATCTTTTTTTTTAATTTCTGTTTCGTTTGTCCAATGTAACATTTGTTGCAATCACATGGAATCTTGCATATAATATTATAACGATTTAACGACTCTATTTTATTTTTGCTGTTTGTATAATTGATTCAATTTTTTTAATATTATTGAAGGCTAATTTTAAGTTTGTGTTTTTGAAACATTTGTCAATTTAAAAGCGTTTTACGCTTTCGCGATAGTTACTCGTACCGTTACGCGTTACGCTAGATGTGACCGGGTTACAATCTTAAAAGCTTTAAACTTCAAAGTGAAACTCAAAGATTTGATAGATACATGAAAAGTTATTGTAACACTTGTGATCGGATAGCATTTGAAATTTTTAGTAAACCTTCTTCGCCAATTATTGGTATATCACCGATTTGATAGATATGTAACCTTTATTAAGAACCAAATTTGGTATAAACAGCGTCAAAGAACAGACACACATATTAAGCATACAAAAATACATTTTAAAGTTACAAATAACACTGTAGAAAATTCTTTAAAGTCATATAAACAGCCATCCATTAATTTAGTTTTTATCGTTAACGCAGGAAGAAATCTGATATTTTCTGGTAACCTTATTAAAAAGTTTCAAAGCCGAATAAATTGGGACCGTAAGTTTGTTTGTTTGCAGAAATGGCAATCTTAAATGCGAGGTAAATACATAAAAAACACGTTCGAAAAATCCATAAAAAATCTGTTCAGCAATTGAAATATTTTTAAGAACGCAAGTTACTGTTACTACAAACAGAATTTAGATTTTGCATCCAATTTAATAAGGTTGGAATCCACCGTTTCCACATCCAATTATTTTCCGAAAATGATTCTGCCTCGTGTATCACATAGAAATAGAATATTTATCAGAAGTGGTTAGTCAGCATTTGGCACTTTTGATGGAACGCCCGATAAACGTAAGTTTTTTAATTTAATGGTCACACCTTTCATCGCCCAGAGTCTTCAATCTGTCCCGTCTGCGATATAGTTACTGGCTTCAGTGAAACCTTTATCTGTCAATTCAGATATTCAAAAACTTCCCGGTTTCTATCAAACTTTTTGTAATGACTAGTTCAATGTCGCTTTTACTGATCACCCATTTACTAACTAAATACAATACTTTAGAATCAAAAAGCATTACATAATAAACCAGAGGTGGTTTGTCAACATTCGGCGCATGAGATGGAACGCCCGATCAACCTAAGTTCTTTAATTTAATGGCCACACCTTCCGTCGCCCAAGAATCTTTAATCTCTCCCTAAGAATAATCGTCCTGGTCCGTCTGCGATAAAGTTACTGGCTTCAGTGAAACCTTTATCTGTCAAATCAGATACTCAAAAACTTCTCGGTTTCTTCAACTGTACTTAATGATTAGTTCAATTTTGCTTTTACTGATCACCCAGAAATTAATTAAGAACAATAAAAAAAATAGTTTAGATAATTTTAAGTAAAACTATGTTTTCTGTCACTTTTACTTGCTGTTCCCTTGTTTTTGAGCCTCGTTGTTTCAATACTACGTTCGACTACGTGGACCAATTGTAATGAAATTTCGTAAAGGCGGTCTATGTAAATCTATGGTCTAAAGAAGAAGTCGCTTATTTCGAATGTTTGACGATTTTTCAAGAAAGGAAACTACTTTAATAGCTTAGTTGTAAGTAAATGGTAATCTTGGACTAATATTTAGTGCCGTTAATTATTTATTCCACCAACGTATCGATCAAAATTTGATCTTTTTCAAGGTTCTGTGAATCAAGTTTACAAAACAAATTGTTACATCAAGTTGAATACATGTGTAAATACATTTAAGAAATTATTTATCTTACGTAAAAAGTCAATTGCACTTTGTCATACAATTTGTGCAGTTAAAACAAATATTATAGACATATTCTATTAAAATATTATTAAATTTTTTTTATATACTTCATAAAAGTCACATGTATGATGTGCGTATTAAATTATTCTAAAATTCATCTATCTACTTTAATAGCGTTTTACACTTTCGCGATAGTTAGTCACCGTTACACGTTACGTTCAGATGTGACCAGGTTACAATATTAGATGCTGTAAACTTTAATGTGAAACTCGTTTTCTGTAGCTTTTACTTTTGTCCGTGCCTTTGTTTTTCAGCCTCTTTATTTCACTAATACCTTCAAAATGCGTGAACCAATTGTAACGAAATTTTGTAAAGGTGGGACTTCACCAAACTGGGCTGACCCGACGACGCGTGTCCTCGGTATAGGCTACCGAGTTTTCTCGAAAAAACATTGATTCAAAAATATCCGTATATAAGTTATTTATTATATTGGCTTTCTTTGTTCAATTTTACAATGTTTAAGTGTAAGCTGGTTGGTGCATTCTCAAACATAACACAGTAAGACTAGGGAACTAGGGATTGCAATCCGGTGTCATTTCCAATCCGATCGGATTTCTATCGATCCGGCCGGATTAATTAGGTCGGAATAATTTTCTCTTTTCGTTTCAAAATGAACTGTTTATGAGAAAATCGAGTGAGTGTATTATAATCAACTTTATTTAATCTACTGAGATCACAATAATTAGGCTAACAAATCTCATTCTTGTAGTTATGACAGACATTATGATGAATCCTGTCTAATGAATGGCGCAATTATCACAATAATTGTAACTCCTTGGTTTAATCAACTTACTATAATAATAATAAAACTTTATTGTCAGATGTAAGTAAAAAACAGCAAGTATTACAAACAATTTTTACAGTGTACCAAGACAACCTACTGCATGGTTTGTGTTTAGTAGCCTAAGATTGACAAACATATTTAAATAAATAGATTTCCCTCATGGGAAAAAAGGTAGAAAAAAAAACCCCAAACATAACTTACTATAAATAATTATTATAGTTAATATACATTATCAAAAAACCAGTTTTCGTTTTGGAAAAAAGATCGTAGAAAACTAATAGTGTTAATTGTGTCACCTGCCAATGAACTTCTAATATAAAGCTACTATAGAATAATAATAATAATAATTCCTTTATTGAAGAGCCTAAAAAGGCAGTAATAGCGTCACACAAAAAATATAAACCGCCAAAGCGGAACAATTACAATTCCGTTAATACTTAATTTGTACATAAAAATTCATTAATATTATCATGACAATTCTTCGTCAGGAAGATCTTTAATTCTTTTTTAAAAATTTCAAATTCTTTTATATCAATCAGGTTCATCGGCAGCTTTATGCTCAATGTTTTCGATGGTAGTTGCACTGGCAGCTATTGATGTGACATCTGCAAAAAGAGTTACCTGTCCTTCCGATATGTTCATGGGTAGGTCATTAATAAAAATTAAAAACAATAGTGGACCCAAGATCGAACGCTAAGGCACACCTAAGTCACAATCATAATCACTCGATCGACAATGATTTACAGATATAACAATTTTTCTGTTAGAAATAAATAACATTACCCAATCATTTATGACATCCCGAATACCCAAACAATTTAATTTTTCTTTTAAAAATTCATGATTTCAAATGCCCTGGTTAAATCAAAGAAAATTCCTATTACATGTTTATTTGCATCCAGGTTACTGTTTAGGAATTCAACAAAATTGAAAGCTGCCGATTCGCATGAAAATTTAGCCCTAAAGCCATGTTGATAGGGTGTGATAAGATTGTATTTATCTAAAAAATTAAATATAAAGTTATAAATAACCTTTTCAAATAATTTGGAAAAAGTTGAGAGCAAAGATATTGGACGATAATTAGCTAAATTTTCCCTATCACCCTTTTTATGTAACGGTTTGACTAACGAAGTTTTTAACAATATGATTTTATATTTTGTTTATTCTACAACAAAATTAATCGTCAGTTACGTTCAAATTACAATAAAATGCAGAATAATTATATTGTTTGTCGATGCGACTGTTTTCTTCCGTGTCTTATTGACTTCTTAAACTCGAACCCGGCGTTCTCTAAGTCGTCTGGGCTCGGAGTGGGAATTTACGTCGGTGGTGGGGATTTGTTCCGTTACACTACCAACATAGTAGCGGTCGAAAAGGCTCTTTCAGCTTCTACACTTACCAGCTTTATTGTCAACAAATAAACATGAACAGCAGACAAGTATTGTCCTAGAACTCCTTTACTTTCAAATGAAGTAATTTTCTTTTTTAGTACTTTATCAAAATCTTTCTCGTTTTTAGAATGTATGGTATAAGACGTTGCTCCTTGCAACAGCCCGATAGTTTTGCCAAAAATTAGCACCAACGGAGTTTAGGACCGGATCCGGTATATTGAATCCGGTAAACGTTGATGCCGGATCCGGTTTTCCGGATTGTAATCCCTAGTCGTACCACGATTTGCTGAAATAACTATTATGACCTATATATTTCATGAATCATAATTAGCCAATTATTATATTTGATTCTGTGTAGATGCACTTAAACACCAGTCGCCACTGATTGTGTATTTGCTATAGAAGTTTCACCTCAGAGCTATCCACAATCAAGAATTTGTCTTCGTCATATTGAAATCGTGCGCATACCCCGGATTGGCTAGCGTTGCGTTCTGCGGCGGTGTGCGGTTATCGGGCCTTCCATAACCAGTAAGTTGTGTTCAATCCAATCAGACATTGATTAAATAAAGCATCCATTTGAAAGATTAACATTGTATGTATACTGCAGCTCCTTACATTATCCAAGTCTACTCTCTGTGTGTGGACAGGGTGTTTCCGACATTTTACTGTTTCTCCGCAGAACCCTTAAACGCGGGTTAAGTTTTCACGTCGGTCACTGTAGATCTACGAACGGGTTCTCTTGATGATCCTTTTGTGAGACGTATGACGCTCGTGTTACTGTAGCACAGGTTTTAATGACTTGTGTTCAATTTAGGGACACGCGACTGCCATCGGATTGTCACGTGATCTCTCTGTTGTTTTAGAAAATGGTGTCGATTTGCTATTCCGGTTTTTCAAGGAAATATTGTCTCATTTATCCGAATTTGTTTAATAAGTAAAATAGTACCAACAGAAAATGTACACTTAATAAAAACCGTTCAACTGCGAGTCAACTGCACATGAAGGGTTCCGTACATCGTACAAAAAACACTTTGTACTTTTTACACGCATGACCAATAGTACCAGCTTAATCGGATTTTTTTTTCTTTGAATTTATGGCGGGCATTTTAAAATTTGCAGTCTTGGTTTTATTTTTCATTCTCGTGCAATTTTAATAGGACTGAACACGCATGCCCAATATAAGCTTAATTGGAGATTTTTTCAATTTGTAAGGCGGCCATTTTGAAATTCGTCCTCTTTTTTTCTTTCATTTTCGTATATTGTTAATTGGACTGAACATGCATGCCCAATATCAGCTTAATCAGAGATTTTTTTTAATTTGCATGGCGGCCATTTTGAAATTCGCCATCTTGGTTTTTAATTATTAATATTAAGTCTAAAACCTAATGGTAAAACTTATTTTTTGTTAGAGCGGCAATTGAAATACACACTTTGTGAAAATTTCAACTCACATATTAAGGTTCTTTGGGTAGACAGACGGATAGCGAAGGCTTGGTAATTGGGTCCTATTGGGCACCCTTGGGGTACGGAAACCCTAATAAAAGAACATAAAACATATACCAAAGCAAAACAATAAATAAAACACAAACAAAACCAAAAAAAGTGCACATACAGAACTAAATAAAATATTGTGTTATTAATTTATTTTGTTTTATTTATTGTTTTGATAATGTCAGGCAGGATTCGCACTTGACCCTAGTTTTTGGTTTATCAGAATGGATGATATAACAGATCCTTATAATAACCACTTCCAAAATTACCAGTAGATCGAATAATTCACTGATTAAACACTGCCTTTGTACTATTTTATTTAACACTTTCTATGCCCACTCTTTTCTTCGTAGCAACATCTAGAATCTAGATCTATAACTTCACAGATGATAAGCCTGTAAATATTTTTTCCATCCGTAATGTATTTTTAACAATTGCGGTTTGTTATTTGTTAATATTAGTCATCACTGTTTCAAATTTCTAATAAAAAATACTTGATGTACAAAATATTGCCCCATGCGGAAGTCAACTTCCTCGAGATAACAAAAGATAATGCTATATATTCTAAATGCTAAATTACTGTACAATAAAGTACTCTAAAAAAGTGTCGCTTGATTCACAGTTGAAGTTTCAAAATATATTGTATTCTACGCAATTTGGGTACAAATTAATTTAAAATGAGAAATAAAAACAACACATACTTCAATTCTATATCTCAGTTTTTTATAATAAATATAAAATTTGAGTAACTTCGATAATAATGAATTCGAAAATTTCCGTTAATGAATATCATTCAAGTGAAAAATCTGCAGTACCATTTTCTTGAACTGCTTGTGAGAAATTCACGAACAAACGCAACAAACGAATTTTTTTTAGCGTGCTGGAAACTTGACCCTGTTTCGCAGTCCTATCTTAAGCATAAACTTAATCGTGAATAGGGGATTTTTTTATTTTAAGTTCATTGGTAAATATTTTTATCTATCTCCACTTTTAGCGCCTGATTAACCGTTCAGAATCTGTAGTGCGGTTTTAAAATGACTAGCAGTGACGTCACGCTTATACTTCATAATTATTATTATATAAGAAACAGGGGTGAAGATTATTTATTTTCAAACTTTTCGAATGTGTTTTTTTTTACAACAGTAAATGTACGGTATAGGCATAACTCGTAAGACTAAATTAATAGCTATAGTTTACTATGATTGTTATAACATTGTAACAATGGGTGTTTCTTAACAATTGTTGCAAACTTTCTTACTTTTTTTTTACTTTTTGAACAATAATGTATCATTTATTTGTTAAATATAAAAAAAAGAAAACCAAATTATAATTTTTAAATAGAAAACGACAATGCCTTATTTCATTTTTGTATCTATGTATGCAGGACCGTCTTGAACACCTATTTGAGGCCCTGGGCACATTAGGATAATGGGGCCTGTATGGCCTTGATAGAGCATTATTTTGTTAGAATAGACAGTAAAGTAGAAAAGAAAGGTTCTAGATTTATTTTTATTTCTTTACAGTCACATTAAATGAATAGATAATATAATATAATCCACAAAAGTAGCTCTAAGCATTCACAGGTTAAGGCTTAAAAATCAATTTTGATTGAAGGGTACCCTTTTAGATTTGAGATGGGCAAAATCGTTTGAGTGGTTTCCTTTTCTCTTGTTCTCTGCTGAACACCCCGCCAGTGTTTTGAAGTACTTATTTGTTCGTTCTCGTTCATCTGAACTTGGGTCCTGACATCTCGTGCTGCTTAATGTGATGATAAGATCTGCCACAAAAGTGGCAGGTATCGTTTGAGTGGTTTCCTTTTCTCTTGTTCTCTGCTGAACACCCCGCCAGTGGTTTGAAATACTTATTTGTTCGTTCACGTTCATCTGAACTTGGGTTCTGATACCTCGTGCTGCTTAATGTGATAGTAAGATCTGCCTCAAAAGTGGCAGGTACCGTTTGAGTGGTTTCCTTTTCTCTTGTTCTCTGCTAAACACCCCGCCAATGGTTTAAAATATTTGTCTGTTCGTTCACGTTCATCTGAATTTAGGTCCTGATACCTCGTGCTGCTTAATGTGATGATAAGATCTGCTACAAAAAGTGGCAGGTATGGTTTGAGTGGTTTTCTTTTCTCTTGTTCTCTGCTGAACACCACGCCAGTGGTTTGAAATACACATTTGTTCGTTCTCGTTCAACTGAACTTGGGTCCTGATGCCTCGTGCTGCTTAATGTGATGATAAGATCTGCCACAAAAAAGGCAGGTATCGTTTGAGTGGCTTCCTTTTCTCTTGTTCTCTGCTGAACATCCCGCCAGTGGTTTAAAATATTTATTTGCCGCTTCTTGTTCATCTGAACTTGGGTCCTGATGCCTCGTGCTGCTTAATGTGTTGGTAAGATGTGCCACAAAAGTGGCAGGTACCGTTTGAGTGGTTTCCTTTTCTCTTGTTCTCTCCTGAACATCCCGCCAGTGGTTTAAAATATTTATCGGCCGCTTCTTGTTCATCTGATTCTGCATTGTAAATGTAGTGTTGTTATGAGTTCTTGAATCAAGCGTCCAAATCCCAGCATTCTTGACCTCGATCCGTTCATTTCTTTAAGAATTTCCTCGTTAGTCGGTGCAGTAAAGAGGCTAGACGACGTAGAATTTTGGGAGACACATCCGATGCGTTTTCTCGACATTATGTTGTAATCATAACTTCTTTTTTCGGCAATCGTGTAAGAAACGAGTATAAAACTCGTTTTCAGCAAAGAACTTTCGGAAACACTCGCGACTGTAAGCACATAAGGGTATAACATAACCTAACTTCATCAAAAAGATACATCAAGTTAACTCAATTTAGTTCACATAGATGGGGCTTATGATATGAGCGAGTGAGTGTATCCGTCCTTGTCTGACGCGAGACATCGACGCGACCGGCGTCTCTGTCTAGCCCGCGGCGTCCGCTTCACCACCGAAACAAAGCAATCCCATCTGCGACGATATCATCTCACATTATGACATATTATTAGTGCATTACGGCTATTGGAGAGCTATTCAATTATTGGGAACAGCGCCACTGCGGCGAACCGACTCACTTCGGGGGGAGAGAGAGAATGCGAAATCGACTCGTGTGGTTCCTCCTGCCTCCTCCGTCCCCCTAACAATCGAGTATACAACCCGCAACACTTTGGACTAACAAACGAGTTTCTCGTAACGACAGGGAAACTGTGGCCAAATCAATTCTATAGAATAATACTAAACATTCTGTTATGCTTCGTGTAGGTTCCATCACCCACAGTATAAAGAATATACATCTTTAGTAGCCTCACTCATAATACTGATGTTTGGTCAACAATGTAACCATATCGGTCATTGTCGTAAAAGCATAGCCAAGTGTAGCTCTTCACGGCCAGAACCGTCTTTAACCTATTGGAGACCCTGGGCACATTAGGATAATGGGGCCCCTATGACCTTAACAGAGTACTATTTTGTTAGAATAGATAGTATAGTAGTGTAGTATATTTATCATCTTGCAAGCTGTACATTTACAGACAAGAACTGTCAGTACAATAAAATGGAAAATACAAGAAAATATTTACAATTATAGTAATCTATACTAATATATAAAGCTGAAGAGTTTGTTTGTTTGAACGCGCTAATTTCAGGAACTACTGGTTCAAATTGAAAAAAAAAATTTTTATTGGATAGCCCATTTATCGAGGAAGGCTATATGCTATATAAAATCAAGCTACGACCATTAGGAGCGGAGCAGTAATGACAAATGTTCCAAATGTATCTAAAAAATAAGCTTCTATTCAGGTGAAATGCACTAAGTATACTCATATTAGTGATCTAAGAATACAACGCCGGCTAGCGCAATCGGTAGAGCACAAGGCTGTCAATACCAGGGTCGTGGGTTCGAGCCCTACGTTGGGCGAATGCATTTTTATTTTTTTTTTTATTTTCTACATTGCTTTCTTCTAAGGCTTACATTAAAATTTATTTTTTTAATTAAAAAAAAATTATTAGTTAAAAAAAGTATAAATACTGCTTTTTATCGACAAAAAATTTTGAACAGTAACTCCGATCATCATGAAATTTGGACACAACATTCATCTCGGTAAACTAATATGAATGTGTGTACTCATGTTCCTCCCTTCCCCATTCGTTCTTTTACACCCGGGTGAAACCGGACGGACCGCTATAATTAATATAGCTATACAAAGTCTTTCACATTGTAAAAACATTGGCAATTAAAAAAAAGGATAAACAAAAGAATAGTAAGCTAACACTAAGATCTTTAGAGATCGTACAAAGTATTAGCATTTTCAGAAATGTGCAGTCCGTGGACTGGGTGATTGATATTATAGTCTTCTGGACTCATTCTACATTGTCCATAAATTATCTGTCTTCTACGATCCAAAGCCTCGCATTCACACAGAATATGATAACGCTGTTTTCGTCTCCTTATTGCACTTTAAGCCCCAGTTCTTTGGAGGTGTCCTTTCAGGGCACAATGTCCTATCAGGAGGCCTGCCACGAGACGAAGATTGTCTTTCGGGATGGCTCTTTAATAAAAGTCTTGCCCGGAAATTTGATTCGGGTATATCTTGGAACAGCCTCTTAATTGAGCAATTAAATCTAATCCGGCCCGATCCTGGTCTGCGGAACGACTTTGTGAAACGCGACACCACAAGCGTACTTTCCACTTTGCAATCAGATTTAGTTAGTTATTTAGATTGCTAATTGTGAGACCAAACCGCTAATCAGTGCCTGCAGGAAGTGTCTTGTTGATTACATGTCGGTCGCTGTTAAACGGTAACACAGTACTAGTGATGTGTCCACATGACTCTTTATTGGGAGCTGGCTCCGTGCGCTCCGCTCACTAAAAAGAGTCGTTCAAAGGAGCCACACTAGACAGAACGCACTACACAAGAGTGCAGACTGCAGAAGTCATGTAGCATTGCACAATGCACAGCACAATACACACACTCAGCTCTGAGCTCATTTTAATATGATTCTGATCTTATATTATTCGCTTTTCGGATAAACTATAAAGTGTAATAAAAGTTTAACAATAATAATGTTTATTCAACACGCGTGAGTAATATGTAATTTCGGGGCCCTGCTAAATTCGGGAGAAATAATAAATTACTTCATGTTGACGCGTAGAGTGCTAATAATGAGCCGTACTATACGATAATGAATTTTCTGGACCAATAGGAACGCAGTGGCAAGCTCAAGGCCGTACAATAATGAAAAAAACTGCACTGCGAAAGTCAGGGCCATCTTGTGTGCATCGAGGGCGGTGGGTACGTCAATCAATGAAGTGATTTATTATTTTTCCCTCTTTTATCAGGGCCCTGATTACATATTACTCGTGCTAGTTGAATAAAATATTATGTGCGACCATTGATCGGAAGAGAATATTCCACTCGCGTGCGTGTTAATTTCACGCTGATGGAATCTTCTCCTTCTCTCACTAGTCGCACAATATACTATTATTGTTACAATATTTTATCTTTGTCAACGACGTCAATGTGAATGGTTTCAGTCACTGTAAGCTTAGTACTATTGCACTTACAGTGTGTCATTCAACATTAAAGTAAAAAGATAACTCCGAACGTGCAAAATTCACTAGTGCCTCTGTGCTGTGTGCACTCTGTAAATGTGCGAATGCAACAGTGCAGAATAGCTCAGCACAGAACAATGGCTCTCGGAGTGAGTCATTCACAAAAAAAGAGCGACTCGCTCCGTGACAGGACTCGTTCATTATGAACGACTGGCTCAGGTGCGACACATCACTACACAGTACTAGTCGCTAAACGCGGATTGTGGAACGGGGAAACCCGCGACTGAACGCGGAACAAGTGCGCTTTTCATTACTGCAGCGTATTATTTTGTTGACGGTGACCACTTTTCCGAGTGTTTTAAACTCTGTTTAAAATAAAAGATTTTCTGTCTTGTATATCTTCACCTATATTTTCGATTCGTCTAAAAAAACGTGGAGCAGTGAATCCAAATAGCCACGAAAGGCAGCACTTGTTTTAATTTTCATTTGGTGATGTGTTTTGTTTTAGTGAAAAAGCCAACTAGTTCACGTGACCATCCCAACCTCAAAATGTTGACATTTGATATAGTAAAAGAAAATACAATTTCTGATATTGCGTGACGCGAGTAATGACTAGTATTTGATATGATATTTGCTATTCGTTGCCATGGTTACCTACATATGTTCCACGTCATGTAAACATTAATCAAAGCATGCTTAACTAGTTTAATTCTGACAGATCTACAAAACAAAAGAACAGCTGATTTTTTTTTTGATTATCAAAATATTTCCGAAACTAAAGTCAAAAGAAATTTTTTTGACAATATTTTCTTGAAAAAATAAATGGAATAAGCAGTTATGAAAAGTATCCCATTATTATATGAAAAACAACGTTATAGCATATTATAATCTCTTCTGCACAGGCGTTATCAGAAATATTTTTTTTTTGTTAGGTATATAAGTATGTCAAATGTCAATATTTTGAAGATGAATTGGTTCCGTCGCTCAATTGGCTGGAATTTTTTTCATAGAAAATGTATTTAAAATTTTTAGATTTTATAAAAAAATAAAATTTTTGGTGTATTATAGATTTTTAATTGTTGATTTTTTTTAATACAACTGTCAAACAATCAGTAATTATTTATTACAATTTTGTTTTTTTTTTTCATAGCAAATGTAAATATTTTAAATTTTTAAAAAATTAAATTAAATGTTACTGTTTATTAGATTTTTAATTGTTGTTTTTTCAATACAACTGTGAAACAATCAGAAATCTTTTATTGTGCTTACAATATCAACAGAAAATTATTTATTATTTTATTATTAGTCACAATGAAAATGTCAACAAATGAAAAATTAATATTAGCTAATTTGTGGTTTGAATCTGAGGGTTATAACATTTGCAATAATTTTTAAACGGTGGATTAAACGAGCACGGATACCTTTGCTGATGACCTTAAAATAGCTATCAAAATGCAGTTGTTTTTAAAATTCAATTTTTTTTATTAAAACCAAAAAAGAATTCCGATGTTTTAAAATTGATACAGGTATAGGTACTTCATATGTAATAATAGAATTTTGTTATTAGAATTTTTATTTTTTAAATAATTTCTATAAAAAAGAAATAGTTGGCAAAACCAAAAGTGCACATCCCGCAAGTTTTCCACTGTATGATAAAAAAATAACAATTAAAAAATATTTTTAATAAATTTAAAAAGATTTAAAAATTTAAAGAAATAAATAATTAAAAATTGAAAAAATATTTTTTTGAGTTTGCAAAAATAAAAAAAAATAAGAACTATACATAATATAATATATAATTAATATCAAGTGGAATAAAATAAAACAAAAAAAAAAGAAAAAAATCAATTATTTCGTAAGGAATCGAATTCAGGACCTTGCCCTTGGGGATCCAACGGCATAACCATTACGCCACGAAGCCTACTAAGTGAAGTGGTGTTATCACGGTATAGAAGTGTAGCACTTGTTTTATGGATTACACTATATTTACACAGCAATTTATTATATTGTTTTTTTTTTAACTATTAGCTGTCAAAAATAATAAAATAAAACTGTTTATAAGAATTAAACTACTGAACACATTTTAGTGAATTTAAATAGGGTTCTGGTCTGATAGTAAACAAAGTGAATAAAATATGACCCAAGGCAATCCGACCAAAATTGCGATCTGTAGAGTCGTGACGTACGTACATACGTACAGACCAACCGACAACTGCTGTTTGTGATTTTCAATTACAATTTTAATAGTATTTATGAACTCGAATTGATTTAAAAATGGTTCTGTTTTATAGATTAGAATCTCCTCTTTTCAAAAAGCTTCAATTTGAATGGATTTCGTGTGAAATTAACTTAGATATAACTTCTTATATGAACGAAAGTCAGCTCTGATGCACAAAGCGATAATAAAGCACATACCGCTAGTTTAGCGATATGTGCAATACACAAGTCGGCTTATCGACGTCAAAAAACAGCTGATAAACGATTGACGTTTTACCCAATTATTTCTGTACGGCTTCAAATATTTTATCTATGTGTCTGCTCCACAAAACTTTGTATTCCTATGGCTAACGGTTTGTTTTAAAACAGTTTAGTGCAGGAGTGGCAAACATTTTTACACCTACATGCCAATTTTTTTTTGTAGCCATGACGTGTCGGCAAGCAGCCAAAGAAATTTAGTTGTCAAAAAAATAGATCAAAAGAATAATTTCGATGATACACTGAGCGCTATGAAACTTTTTCGTGTTGTTATTTGGTGATAGTCTCAATTGTTTTCGGCATCTAACATATTTTTAATTATTTCGATTTTGCACATCAATGCCGTGCCAATAATAATCTATCGCGTGCCATAGGTTTGCCACCCCTGGTTTAGTCTATTGCCGGTCGCATGCGCAGTAAACACGTCTGTCAACATCCGCCCGACGAGAGACAAGTGAAAATTAAATTTTTATACCTCTCTTTTAAATGTTACAAATGTTAATGTATCCGAATTAACTAGAAACAACTTAAAATTTGTATCAAAACACAAACATCCTGTCGTTAAATGTTACACTGTGTTTATCTTAACCGTGTCTGCGGCAGTTATGCAAAAACGCTTATGTTTAACTTTAGGCTTTCGTACCTCAAAAGGAGAAAAAAACGAAACCCTTATACCTATGCGAGCACTTGTTTGTTCGTCTGATGCCCATATTCACCGAACACTGTTAAAGATAGAAGTTACTAATCTTGGAACAAATTTATTCGTTAGAATAAAATTTACTTTCAATATCAGGTAGAAAAGTTAGTTAAAGAATAAATATACACCGCACTTTTTGTTGAATATTTTGACGTTCACCCAAAAATCCGACCGATGGCGTTAGTGTAAACGTCAAAAAAAAAAGTTTCATTAAAATAATAATGTTTTATCCTAACCCAATTGCACACAAAACTTCCACTAACTTTAATGTTTTACAACTAAACTCCACAAAAGGTTAAAAAACAACACATAAATAAATTCACAGGAGCAAACTGTAGATATAATACTCCACGTTTTTAGGTTAGTTATTATGATGTGGCGACCATTATTATTTTATCAGGCGAATAAATATTTATACCCTCGAAGTAAGACAGAATAGATACCCAGCTAAATCACAGGGCGAAATTTAGTTACTAGAATTTCGCATAAATTTATGTTCCACATCTGCCAGGCGCGTCTCAAGACGACTTACATTTTTGTATTGAAGTCGGTTAAAAAACGTTTTCTCATTTTGGAGGTGAGGTGTTATTTGAAAAGACTTTTCTAAAGGATACCAAAGTAATTTTTTCGTAATTTTATGTTTCTTAGTTTTGAGATTTTCTGAAATATTCCCTCCTCTATTTATAAAACCAGTAACCTGGAGCTAAAATTTCGAAAAAAAAAACTAGTAGTGTTAGAGGTATACTTTACAGGAAAACTATCATATTATATTAATACGCTAAGGTTTAAGATGTTTTCCTCCCTTTTTACAAAAAACCTCACAATTTTTCCACATAAATTATACTTATATCATTTTACAGATAATTGCTTGCTCTACTGACATTGACAACTAAAAAATTTATTATTGCTTTTGTTTTTGTAAATTAATTAAAATACAGCAACGCTGAAAAACTTCTGCCATCTGACGGCTTTAATTTTGAAACAATGCCAACACTTCGATCTGTCATCTGACCTTTATATTGTAATACAACAGACAAAATACTGCATACTGCCATCTGGCAGCTTTAATTTTGAAACAGCGAGCAACGCTGAACAACGTCACAGCAATGCTGCATGATGCCATCTGACGGCTTAGCTCAACGCTTTTGCTACTTGCGCCTCTATATGACAATTTTAGTAAAATATTTCTTCGATCTGCCATCTGAGCTTCATATTGTAATACAACAAAAAGAAGAACGTTATAAGCAGTGTGCAAAATTAGAAACGAATTGAATACATGCAATCATATTTAAAAAATAATTTTGTAAAGTGATAATTATTATACTTATTTAGTGCGAATAATTCGCACAGGTCATACTAGTTTCTAATGATTCTATGTTGTCGAAATTCAAAGGCAAATAATATTGGTGATAGTACGGAACCCTCGGCGCGCAAGATTAATTAACACTTGCAACTTGCATTAAATTATGTGATTGGTAGCCAATTGTTTTTTTTTTTCATTGCAGCTCTCATTCTCCAGTGAACAATTAAAAGGAGTGGATGATTTTTATCAACACTATTCTTATTTTAACGAAATATGACATAAGCCATATTCCTTGCGACCAAAAATTTAGTACTTATTAACACTTTGACAGCCGCGTGACCTGGTGTATATCCGCTTGATGTAAAACAGCTGCTGAGATTTGTTATGTTGTGGAAAACGGTGGTCTTCATTAAAAAAAAATGTAAACAGTTAATTTATCTTTAAAAAAAAGGAATAACATAACTTGTTCCACTCCCTAAACCTGCTTACATAATACCTCAACAGTATTTTATTTAGGACACAAACGGTAACAATTTTCTCAAACAGTTGACAACAAAATCGTGTCATTTGTAAATTACTCAATAGACAGTTTCATAGTTGAAAATTTTTTGTGCGCATGTCTCAACTTCAGCCGTATTTTTCGAGCACTTTTCATTTTGACCGGTGAAAACTGTTTCATTTTTAAAAAAATTGGTTGTCTGTAAAGTCGGTTTACGGACGATAGTTTTACGTGATAACGTATTCCGCTCGAATATCATATTTAATAATACATAACCTAAATTTCAGTAGCTGTCAAACTATATTTTTACCGACTAATAATTTGATCAACCAAAGCAAAATACATATTTTTAAGCAATTATAAAAGACATTTAAAAGAATGTATATATATTATATATTTGTTAACAAACCGTATAATTTATCTGGCCATCTGTCAGATGTAGCTTTCGCTGGAACAGCCGAAACAAATGTTGAACGCACACTACTCTCTGACGTTACGCGAGAAGAGAGAGACTATCGCTTATATCGCGCTCTCGCTTGCGGAACGTTACTCTTTTTCGTGCGTGCAGCTGGTGTTTCATCAATTTATAAGACGTTATCACGTCAAAAAGCAAATCACCGGGATCACCGTAGAAAAATATTTCACTACTTTTTGAAGACAATTTTTTTGATAATCAAGGATTTATGACAGGTAGGACTTGTATGTAACTTAAAAAACGGTGCTTGGTCAGCCATAGCATCGAAAAGTGCCCGAAACTTTTGAATACCGAGATTTTAAAGATGAATATAAAATGCGCAAGGAAAGAGTGTAGCTTCCGCCGTGTGTTCATACACTAGCCGTTACCCGCGGCTTAGCACACGATTGAGACGAAACACGAATGCATTCCCATTATTTGGCATAGTTACTCCTTTCTCGACGTAGACCCCCCTAATAAGTTTCAAAATCGGTAACATTCACGTAACCAACGTCCTGACAAACCTTGAAAATGACACCCATGTTGATTTTTAGACTATTTACCTCTTTTGTTTTTGAAAAAGCATGAAACACGTGTTAATTTATTTGTTGACAGGAGTAATCCTGTGCATTTTCGAATTGAGACATCTAATATGACTTTTCCATGCAAATTTTGAACCCTCGTTATACCCTTTTAGGGATTGACTTTTCAAAAATCCGTTCTTAGCGGATGCCTACGTCATAATAACTCTCTTTGTGCCAAATTTCAGCTCAATCCGTCCAGTTGTTTGAGCTGTGCGTTGGTAGATCAGTCAGTCAGTCACGGTTTCTTTTTATACAGTAAACGCGTAAGGTGCACATAGGGAAACTAGCATTGGGAAAAAACACTTGGATCAGAGTTAGCCATGACTGCATTAATTGTAATAATAAAAAGCTCTTATAAATCATTATTTTATTTTTTTTTGTACAAAAATAAAACAAAAAAAACAACTCCATCTGTTTGGAAACATTTCATTCAAAAATTGTCTGACTGGTATGACGTATGCGCGTTGGTAAATCAGTGACCCAATGTCTTTAGGTACAACACGAATAGGCGGAGATATTTGATCACGCACCAAATTTAAGTATTTTTGGGAATTTAATGTCCCATTAATAAAAAAAAGTCCGATTATGTTGTAATCATTTGAATATTTTCTTTCTTTGAATATTTTCATTCATTTTGCAAAAGAATATTATCTATCAAATTGAAAAACAAGATTTCAAGGCTCACTCTGACGCAGTCATTTTTTCTCAATGTTAATTTCCCTATGTGCACCTTACGTGTTTACATACTGTATATTTAGACTAAACGATTTGACACTTCGACAACTGTTCGTACAATTTTCATTTGGACAAAGCACAGTTCTGAATCGGACCATTGATTTTAACATCGGACTTAAATTAAGCGACTTACTTGTAACAGACTATAATTACGCCTTGTTTCATAATATGTTTTTCAAAATTTAATTATTATATGGCTAGCGTATAATATAAACTTAATGGATTGGCATCACCCGTAAACAGTTATGTACCAGTGGCGTACCGCCGACGTTTAGCTGAGTGAAAATGAAGCGGAAAAATATGCGCACGCCGTTGGTATTTCAGTTTGAAAGATTCGAACGATTTCGTTTGCGTTTCAATTAATATTTTAACGATGCAGTTTTTTTCCAGTTTAAACTAAACGATGAATATCTCAATAACGTTCATGAAAATCTATTATACCGTATTCTGTGGTTAATTAATGTATACTATAGCTAGAGTTGCCACCTTTTTATGTTTACTCGGAATCTGAACTGTTTTCAGAATGAGAACTCATTGATGCCAGTTCGGTATCGTCAGTATTTTCATTCACGCTTTCAGTTTTTCACAAAATGTCATCTTCCGTCCCATTCAACTTCTGTAGGAGAAATACCTTGTTTATATTACATTCCATTATTTAAACCCCGAATTTCGCGCGAGTCGATTTTTTAACGGAAAATAAATGGTCGAAAATATCGCGTTATAATCGGGCTAATACGCTCTCTGTTCCCGCAACCTCAGCTTTCGATGATGAATGTAAAGTGGCATGAAGAGAGAAACAAATCGTCCATTATTTATTTATTTGGATCTGAGTTAGGTATGGAACGTTCATAAACAACCAAAAATTATTAGCATGCGCGAAAAGCACAAAAAACATGTATTTAAGGAGGTTGATCCGTTACAGTCCCATTCAAAAGTAAGTTGAATTCTAAATGGGAACTTTTCCATAATACATTTTTACAAAAGGTTATAAGTCGATGATACCAATAATATTATTGCCATAAAAGCATAGATAAATTTTTTTTTTAATATTAATTAATTATTTCTAACTT
This sequence comes from Xanthostigma xanthostigma, assembly GCA_963575645.1. Lineage (NCBI taxonomy): Eukaryota > Metazoa > Arthropoda > Insecta > Raphidioptera > Raphidiidae > Xanthostigma > Xanthostigma xanthostigma. Next base: position 981,602 of record OY754473.1, read on the forward strand.
TTAAATTTTTTGTACAAAGTTAGGTTAAAAAAAATAAATTTATGTAAATATATCTGTATTTTACATATTTTTTTTACAGTAAATAATTAAAAAAAGAAATTAGAAGTAATAAAAATTAAAATTAAATCATTAAAATGTCGAAAATTCACTAAAAATTGTTAAAACTGTCAAAAATAAAAGTCCATAATCGAAAAGTGCTAAGGTTTAATGATTTTTTTTACTGATTAAAAGTCTCCTAATTAAATTGGAAAAAATATTAAAATATGCGTAAGACATCGATGCTTTACATAGATAGTTTTCGGAACTGCTGACATTATTTGGTTATTTGCAAAAAATTAAAATGTACCGTTTGCATGCTAGGTTGACGTATTTTCCATAAGACTACATGTAAAAGTTTTTTTTAAGTTTTAACTTTATAAATCTCCTAATGATTTTGGATTTTTTACAGAAAATTTTGTCATAAAAAAATCTATTAAAAAAAACTTTATTTCAAATTTTTTTCATTATCTTCGTAAAACGGCTCAACCTCCTTAAGGCAATAAAAACTTAAATTTAAAAAATACTTTTTTTCTTGCAATTTTTTTTATTTATAAGATTAGATACGTTATTTTTGTCAAAAAAAGTTGGCAACCCTAGCAGTAGGTCCCAATAATGAGAAATGGACGTTAAATGTTTAATTGTTGATATTAAATTAAATTGTTTAATTTTTTTATTTTTCGAACATTGTGTAATTAGGTGCTATAATATATATATGTATATAACATTCAATTACAAGAAGGTTTAGTTCCTTAATTATTATTATCGCCTCGGGTCATTGCTTTTACCAACCAGAGAAAGATAAATTTCATTTCGATTACACAAACTGTTTAATTTAATTCTGTCTTTGCCACGGATACTTCTAAAGTACTGTTTACATGGAACGGAGGAATGGTTGGATCGTCTGGATTTTTAAGCACAGTTAAGAAAAACATTCACAAAAACAAGAATTTTCACATAACAGTTTCCATCTTCTAATGAAGCCAGCACATTTTCATGAAAAAGAAAATGTGCGCGCGCATCTCTCTCTCTTGCCCTTACAGTAATATACGAAACGTAACTGTCTTCCGTTCGCCTCGCCCGATCACACTTTTCGTAACGCTCTCGTCACGCATTCACCAGCTTACTCCAAAAGTCAAACGTGCGTAAAGAAGTTTTAGTTCAAAAATTTACAAATACTACCTTTACAGGCTAACTGTATGTCATTCTTTCCAATTACAATCTGTGAATATTTTAAAAGTAGAAATATTTTAGCTTATTATAAATATTATTTTTTGCATTTTTTGCGATAAGTACAACCCAATTTTTGACATAATTTAATAACGATAATGACAAATGAGGGAAACTACTAGCAGCTTGTTAATTTTATGAAACTTTCCAATATTATTTCTTCATTTCGTCTCCCCACAAAACTAGTAAGTACTGTTACACGCACCCCCTCCCCCCAGCTGATGCGACACTGCTTTTCGTCGAATGCTCTGGAAGACAACAACAATAACGCACTCAGGTATAAGAGTTTTTGCAAGAAGCCAAATCCCAAACTTGTAACAACAATGAATGCAGGTATAAGAAAGAAACAGAACATTCCAGAAATCCCTCGAATGTATACCCAGCAGATATAAATACGACCAGGCGAGCTCAGTCAGACGGTCAGATTTTGTGTGTGAGCGAGTTCACAGTCAAACACGTGTGCGAAATAAATAGCTAGGAAATAAATACACTATTGATTTTAATTATATAAAATCTGGTTCAACATAAATAATCGTGTGTATATGCTTAATAAATAATTGTGCTAAATAAACTTTGGTGTGTTTATGCGTTGTAAATATTTTGTGTACATAGATAGTGACTCTATATTCTTCATTACTTATTCTTTTATTTTATTAGTAAGAATTTGTTGTTTTATTTCTGTTACGTTAGAGAAGTACTTTTCGTTTGTGTGTTTAACTGTTTTTTAAACGTTTGTTATTGTAAATAAATAGTTTTAACCACGAACTAAAACACTTTTGTTACAGTACGTTTTGGAAACTATACTTTTAAGATCAGAATAATCGATCAAAATTACCATCCTGCATTTTTGATTTGTTTCCGGTCAATTAGCTTCTCTCTGTCTGTACCTTCTAATGAAGTTAGCCTTACGGCGCTAAAAAAATTAATAAACGCGAACCACAAAGTCTGTAACCAGGCGACCTATCTTCCTTATGCTTGCTTGTGTTTCGAGACGGACCGTTTTCTGGCGCACGCGAGATGGCACTGTTATCACTACCTGGGAAACTTCGGATCTATCCGCCTGTTTTCACCATAGTTGGTTAAATTCACAGACACTTACACGAATGTAAGCATGTAACCTAGTAGCTGACGCCATATTGGTTCATGCGACAGATATCGGTCCACCGCTACGCTCGAGCTCTGGGTCTTGTAGTTATTCGTGACGCGAACGTTGAATGTTTCGGTGTGAACGCGATTTGATCAACTAGACAGAGTTGCTTGAGTGTTTAATTGGTTTCCAGCGCACAAATCGAGTTGTCAATAGCGTATCTAAATAATTCTAATTGCCGACTCTTGTGTCTTGTTTTTATGACAGCTCCACCTATTATACCGATGTAACTCTACGGACACAAACGTATTGTAACAAAACTGTTCTACTCCGTGGTGGAAATTATTTATTTACAATAATAAATATTTAACAAAACAGTTAAATACACAACGACAGTGTACTTCTTTAACAAACAGTAATAATAACGTTAACAGAAACAAAATAACGATAGTTCTAAATAATAAAATAAAAAACTAAGTAACAGAAGAATACAAAGTCCTAATTATGTACACAAAATATTTACAATACAGGAACACACCAAAGTTTATTAGCACACTTGTCTATTAACTATATACACACGATTATTTGTAAAAAGTTATTTATGTTAAACCAGATTTATATAACTGCACTTAATGATTTATGTCACAACGCATTGGCATTGTATCAACACACGAACGCCTCACGAACAACTGACTCCTTGCCAACCACTCCGCTCGCATCTTATAGCTTCGTCCCCCGCATATCGAATGTTCTGGAACCATCTCAACTTTTCTTACATGCATTGCATTTTTCAGAAAATTCTAAGACGGTCGGGTTTTACCTGCTTTCCAGTGTTGTTGTTGTCGTGGTCTGGAACATTCTATGGAGCCCATAGTCGTCCCAACAGGGGTGCACAACAATATTACCGTCATCTTTCGGCATAAAAATTAAAAACCAAACTGCCTTTAAATTATTTTAAATGAGATTTTTAGTAGATCGTTTGTTGTATGAATTCAACTTGGCGATCTACCGATAGCCTTGATAATTAATTATACTTGCTATGTTTCTCTGTCTAAATGAGAATATTTATTGATGCCAGTAAAATAGTAATTAATATTTTGAAAAGGGTAAATAAGCTATCTCATTGCTATTGGGTGGTCGGTAAATTGTAAGTACATCAGAGGCAATCAGTAAGAATAATATTTGTTTTTCTGTGCGCGCAACAGCTGTGAAAACACAGGACGTCTTTGTGACTCGTCTATAATAGGTTTGTCGATGGGTCACCTGGTCGATGTAAACCTTGGACCAGTGTTCCTCAAACTTTTATGAGCTTTAGAAGAGCTACTTTAAATTACAAACTGTTGCGTTCCATAGCATTGGTGTAGCAAGAGGGGGAGCCAGGTGGCCTGGCCCACACTACAATATTAATTGTTCACGTAAAAATAACAATAATCCTACGTTTTCTTTGTCGTGTTTCTCCAGGAAATCGTGTTGATACATTTCACATCTATGAACAGTTTTCAAATTATGTATAAGTAGCAGCTGGTAATGGTAGGTAGAGTTGAAAATTTGCCCCCCCCCCCTCCTCCTTGGGATAAAATCGTTGCTAAGCGTATGTTCCATAGTGGTTTTCGTTAATACCTTCCATTTATACGAGATTGATCACGAAATAATTCAGTTATGCCGTAAAATAGTTCCGGACCAAACAATATGCTCTGACTTTTATTTAACTCGTGGCCATATTCACCGAACGTAAGTGGTTATTTATTCGGTTCATTTGCTCTACAGGTAGCTATTCCTCTGAATAAATAGCGATAATTCAATTCTTCAAACAATAATTATGTTTATTGCCGGTAAAAATCTATTGTACCTTACTTCGAGGGTATAAGTTCGCCTGATAAAATAATAACGGCCGCCACATAAATCATAATACCTAACCTATAAACGTGGAGTATTATACCTACAGTTGCTCTTGTGAATCTATTTATGTGTTGTTTATTAACCTTTTGTGAAGTGTATGGTTGTAAAACATTAAAGTTAGTGAAAGTTTAGTGTGCAATTGAGCTAGGATAAAAACATTTATATTTTGTAAAACTTTTTTTTGACGTTTACACTCACGCCATCGGCCGGATTTTTAGGTGAACGTCAAAATATTCAACAAAAAGAGCAAGGAGTATAGTGCAGTGTATTCTTTAACTAACTTTTCTACCTGATATTTTGCCTGGTGAATTAAAAGTAAATTTTATTCTAACGAATAAATTTGTTCCAAGATTAGTAGCTTCAAGAGTGTTCGGTAAATATGGGCATCAGTAAAAGCAATTATCTATTGTCGCTGTATTAGAAATATTTACAATATTGCTGCTAATGAGTTTTTCAAATAAAAAATTTTAGAATATCTCCAGTGTAATTAAATTTATCAATAAAATTTATATTGGCATAGTTAATAACATTTTACGATCTTTATAGATTTTTATATTGAAAATAGCCGTTACCCGCAGCTTTGCACGCGATTGAGACGAAACGCGGATGCATTTCCATTATTTGGCATAGTTATTTCTTTCTCGACGTGGAGCCCCCTAATAAATTTCAAAAGTGATGACATTCACGTGATCAACGTTCTGACAAACCTCGAAAATGACACCCATGTTGATTTTTAGAGTATTTACTTCTTTTCATCCCCTCAAAGGGTTGTTTTTGAAAAAGCATGAAACACGTGTTTCTTTATTTGTTGACAGGAGTAATTCTACGCATTTTCGAATTGTTACATTTCTCCGTGCAAATTTTGAATCTCCGTTACACATTTTTAGATGTTGAATTTTCAAAAATCCGTTCTTAGCGGATGCCTACGTTCATAATAACTATCTGTGTACCAAATTTCAACCCAATCCGTCTAGTGGTTTGAACTGTGCGTTGATAGATCAGTCAGTCATGGTTTCCTTTTATATATTACTAGCGGTCCCGTCCGGTTTCACCCGGGTGCAAAAGAACGAATGGGGAAGGAAGGGACATGAGTACGCACATTCATCTTAGTTTACCGAGATGAATGTTGGGTCCGAATTTTTTGCAGTTTTCGGCAGTTCCCTGCTTTATTACTTATTTTAAACTCAAACCTCCATTTTTGATGAAAATATTAACTATTTCTTTTAAATCAAAAATTACTGTATAATTAATAAAATATAATAAATATTTAATTGAAAACACTGTAGGAAAATTATTTTTATATATAGGTACTGTAATAGTTTTCAAATGAGCTATTATTAAGATTTATTTAATTTTAATTAGTTGTAAATAAAACTAAAATAAATTTAAATGATAGCCTTAGAAAAAAGCAATGTAGAAAAAAAAACTTTAAAAACATAGTCGTCCAAGGTGGGGCTCGAACCCACGACCCTGAGATTAAGAGCCGATCGCTCTACCGACTGAGCCAACCGAGATCTAGTACATTTGACGCTAATATTGGGATATTCTGTTAGGGCATTTCACCTAAATATAAGTATATGGTGAAAAATGTTGACTGACATTCTGCAACATTTTTCATTGATTTTCCGCGCCTATTAGTCGTAACGTGATATTATATAGCCTATAGCTTTCCTCGATAAATGGGCTATCCAACAAAAAAAATGTTTTTAATTCGAACCAGTAAGTTCCTGAGATTAGCGCGTTCAAACAAACAAACAAAGTCTTCTGCTTTATATATTAGTATAGATTTAGATTATCGTCGTTGGTTCTGTAATACCTCTTATGTGCAAAAAGTAAAATTTGCAGGAATAGCCAAAAAGTGGTTATTTCAGCAATGGATGGTAAGAACTAGCAATTTTAGAGGTATTAACGTTAATTTCGGATTTATTGGCACATGGGAGGAATTATTTCATACAACTTTTAATGTATGAGTTACTTCCCCTTGTTGGTTATTGTAAAATTAATTTGGAGGTATTACTCGTGTATAGTATAGAGCAGTGCTCCGCAACCTTTTCTCACCTACGACACACCAAAATTCTTGCTAGATTTCCGCGGCACACCAAAAGCTAAAATATATAGGTGTTAAACTGATACACAAATATTACAATAAATTTTTTTTTATTTGAAAAGTATACAGTATTATTTTTACGCAATCTTAATAATTATTATAAAATAATAATTAATTAATGTGATACCTGCGCTTGTTTCAATGAACACAAACGTTTTATATCCGGCTCGATTTTTGACAGCGCAACCTGAAGTTCTTGGTCAAGACCTTTTAAGCATGACCGCTTATCATTTTTAATTAATACAAGAGTTGAAAAACTTTACTCGCATATAAATATGTCGTCGAAAATGGAAGTAGTGTTAAGATTGCTTTGTCGGAAATGCGAGGATATTCTTTTTTACACAATTCAGCAACACAATTAATAGTAATTATCGTTAATGGTAGAAACTTATTTATTTAACTTTGTATTGTTAAAATAGTGACAGCTCTGCACTGTTGCGACGACTGAGGCGACGACCGACTCAGATCGGCCGAGGCGACAGGTTGACAAACGTGCGTTCTACACACTGTCTTTTTTCTTCATATTAAAATAACAAATGAAAAAATTAGTACTTAACAATGTACCAACAAATAAAAATTTTCAAACAATGAAAAAAATAGTGCTAATTTATTTCAGTTACATTTTAATGATACCAAAATTTTTTGAGCGATAACTAAGAAATTAAAAATTAATTCGTCAAATTTTGCAAAATGTAAATGTAAATTGTAAAATGTCAAATACATTGAATTTGACCGTGGCACACCTGTATCCGGCTCACGGCACACCAGTGTGCCACGGCACACCGGTTGCGGAGCACTGGTATAGAGCTCCGTTTCCTGAATCTTTTCATTTAAAAAACGTAAAATCTGCCAATTATGCACGTAAGAGCTATTACAGAACCAACGACATATTATAAAAAATATCTTATATAATTAAGTTCTGTGCATTCTAGTGTGGTATAAAACCGGTTTCTTCATTAGTTAGTTGTCAAAGCCCCCAGCACGAACATAATTTGTCTATAAAATGTGACATTACTCCGGCCTTCCTAAACAAACCCACCCACCACAGGTATTTTGTCAGCTGTTGAAGTTAAGACAAAATTTAAATTACACCTCAAAGAAAAAAAAACGAGTGTGCTTTAGTCCACACGACTGAAGTAAAACTTCTTCCTGCCATAATTTGTTATTATTCACCCGAAAATTCACAAAATATGAACTTGAATTTACAATAATTTTATTCACTTTAAACGTAGAATAGAATATAACATAAAGATAATGAAAACAAAAGTAATACATTGCAATTACTTAGCTCTCGTTGGATTTTAGTCACCCGATAGCGCCACTGGCAAGTAAAGGCCGCCTGATGGCGCCAAGTATGTGTCATCCTATTGTTAGTACCGCTTATATTTTCGGCCACCTGATGGCGCCACTAGCCAGTGAAGTATTTGTTGAGGAAGAGAGAAAAAAATATGCGCGCGCACCTCTCTTGCCCCTACAGTAATATACGAAACGTAACTCTCTTTCTATCTTATATCTCCGTCTCAACTTCCGTTCACCTCGCCCGATCACGCACTTTCCGTAAACGCTCTCATCAGATATTCATCAGCTTACTCCCCAAGTCTAGCGTGCCTAAAGAAGTATTACTTAAAAAAAAAAATTGGTTCTGTAAAGTCGGTTTACGGACGATAGTTTTACGTGATAACGTATTCCGCTCGAATATCATATTTAATAATACATTACTGCACTCTCGCTTGCACGCACAGGGTCAGGCGGAACGTTACACTTTTTCGTGCGTGCAGCTGGTGTTTCATCAATTTATAAGACGTTATCATGTCAAAAACTTAGTCCGCCATCTTTAGAAGTCCGCCATATTGGATTTAGAGTGACGTCACTTTATTTTTCGAGTTATTCTCAGCAAGCCCTTTCATTTGATACCCATATTGTAGGAAAGCATAATAAAATTAGTCCGCCATCTTTAGAAGTCCGCCATATTGGATTTAGAGTGACGTCACACAGCTAACCATGCATTGTCATTCAAACTAAACGTGTATACAAATTTTCATCTCAATCGGTTGATGATATCTGCTTCAAAATTACCGAAGGCATTCCTAGTCGCTCACTTAGTAACGTTAGGAACGTTACACTTTTTCGTGCATGCAGCCGGTGTTTCATCTTTTTATTTTGACGTGATTCATTAATTTATAAGACGTTATCACGTCAATAAATAAAATAAAAATTATTCGGATGAAAATATCATGAGAACAGTTGAAGCAGAAATTGGAAAATAAAAACGGAACAATTTTTATTCTGTCAGCTGTGGTCTGACAGAAACATTTAAATACGAAAATAATGCAACGGTGACGACGGATGGGAACATGTTGTTGTTATATACCTAGGTATTTTTCTACAAAGCTTATATGTAAATGATTTATCTAGCAGGGAATGTTATAATCACGTGTTTATTTAGGTCCTTCATTAACACCTCTCTCCCCGTCTTATTTATTTAACCTTTTCTCAAGTTTGACTCTGAATTTATTTATTTTTTAATTTTAGTTTGAAAAGTTATTTTAATTTATTACTTTTTCGAATTTTTGAATTCTTACTAATAGCTAGTCGCCGGATAACCTATAAATTTGAAATTATCTAATGGACTTTTCAGTGTGCCAGAGATATCATTAAATTTTTTTTTTGTACGGTGAGGCATTTCTAAAATAAACGAGTGTGCTTTAGACCACACGACTGAAGTAAAACTTCTTTTTGCCATAATTTGTTATTATTCACCCAAAAATTCACAAAATATGAACTTTAAAATGAATTTACAATTTTATTCACTTTAAACGTATAATATTAATTGTAATGAACAAAATATTAATTTATAAAATTGTTCAAGAACGAAATGAACAGTCTAATGTAAGAAGAGAGAAAGATAATGAAAACAAAAGTAATACATTGCAATTACTTAGCTCTCGTTGGATTTTAAGCGTAAATCTTTATGAAATACTAGCCGCTACCCGCGGCTACGCCCGCGATTGAGATGGAAATCGACTTTTGACATGCATATCAGGGGTTGAGGTATTGCACATATTTTGACAAACAATTTTATTTTTTTTTAATAAAAAGTATCCTATGTTACTTCTAATACCTTCAAGAGTGTATGTGCAAAGTTTCATGATGATCGGTTAAGTAGTTTTTGCGTGAAAGCGTAACAAACAAACTTACATTCGCATTTATAATATTATAATATGATGATATGATATGATTATTAAGCTCGGCAAGTTAAGTAAACTTTTTTCTGTCATCCGATAGCGTCACTGGCAAGTAAAGTATGTGTCATTCTATTGTTAGTACTACTTATATTTTCAGCCGCCTGATGGCGCCACTAGCCAGTGAAGTATTTGTTTCGGCCACCTGGTAGCACCACTAACCAGTGAAGTATTTGTCATCCTCTTTCTATCTTCAGTAACTTATATCTCCCTCTCAACTTCCGTTCGCCTCGCCCGATCACACTTCCGTAAATCTCTCTCTATTAATGCGAAATCTTGATGCACCCAACTTTAGTATTGGTACACCCTTACAAGTTTCTCATCAGGATCGAAATATTGTTAGGGTTTTTGTAATTGGTGGCAAATCTAAAGGAGACAGTATTTTAATACCACGAATACCAATGTGTTTTTTCAATTTAAAATATTACAATTTCCATTAAAAACTGCTTTCGAAATAACTATTAACAAAGCTTAAGGTAGCTGGCATTAATTGAGAAAAACCATGTTTTTCGCACGGTCAGCTGTATATGGCTTACTCACGTGTATCTAATTCACAAAACCTTTGTTTTTGCAAAAGATGATAAAACAAAAAAAAAAACATTGTTTATAAGGGTCATCATAAATTGGAGTCTTGTTTGAATTTATTAATTTTTTAATCAATTACACACTGATTCCGCGCGGACGATGTCGCGGGTAATAGCTAGTAATTTTACATGATAAACAATAATAATCAAGCAAAACCGATGCGCACAAACCGTTCCAGTTGGAAGATGTACGTTTTCTGTTGCGGGAGGCCAGTGTTGCCAGATGACAAATAGAAAAATCTGTAAAGTAAGGTCTAAAAATCTGTATCGAAAGTTTATGCAAAATTCTGTATAAAATCTGTAAAAATGCTTAATTATAAAAAGAAAAACATCTGAATCTGATAAAATAAAATCAGCGAAATAGCGAGCTTGGACTACTTAGGTTACAAAAAAAATAGTTTTTGTATCAAATTTATATTTCTTAATTTTTATAATAGTCTTTATTAATTTTTTTAATCGTACTATTGTCGACTAAGCTAGTTAAGTAACTACTTTGCTAACAGCAAACCCTCTATTGTGCTTGTAGATAAAGAATTTCTAGTTTTTGTTTTGATCAAATTAATAATTTGATGAGAAAATTCTTTCTACTGTAGCAGTAGAGTGAGGAAGCCTTAATATAGCAGATACCCATTCTTTAAGTTTTGGATATAGCAAAGTCCCATCTGTGTCTTCCGCGCAGAAAACTTGGTACCAAAATTTTTCAGGATCTTCTTCATCTGTTTCCAGAAGACTGTTGTTAAATTTCAAATGACGCCACTCATTGTCCAAAATTTGTAAATCTGCCTGCCCGATAATGCCAAGTAAACCTCGTGCGATATCATTCAATGATACGACGCTGCGGCATACCATTTAAAAATCTGTATAAAAGTAGAATAAAATCTGGCATCTGTGACGATCGCTCAAAATCTGTATAAATACAGATAAATCTGTATATATGGCAGCACTGCGGGAGGCATCTGTTTTCAATCGTTCAACGAGCGTACGGGCCGGGGGGGGGTGCATAACCTCCTCGGCTGACATAACTCGTCTTTATTAAGTGAAACAGATCCGCAGCAAATGCGTAGAATCAACCTCTCTTAACCTGCGCCTCGGCACCTCGCCCATTCAGACAAATGACAGACGTAACACACGCGCCCGCCCGCCGCGATCTTCCCGTAGTACCAGGCCACTTATTTAATGGCCACTTACAAGAAGAATAAAGTTGGGAATAATCGATGATTTTAATAATTAATTCGAAATGATTTCTTCGCAAACGAGATATATGTTATAAAATTGTTTTTTTATATAGTAATGGTATACTTTTCATAACGGTTTATTATTCTATTCATTTTTACAAGAACATTTTATAAAAAAAAATATGGTTTCGTAAATATTTTAAAAATAAAAAAAATCAGCTGTTTCTATGTTCTGTAGATCTGTCAGAAAGAAATTAGCTAAGCATACTTTAGTTAATTTTTACATGACGTGAAACATGGAACAATGGAAAGGAATCATAATACTTAATACTAGCCGTTACTCGCGTCACCTCACGCGATAACAGAAATTTTATTTTCTTTATTATACTGTATCAAATGTTTCAATTCGAACCAGTAGTTTCTGAGATTAGCGCGTTCAACAAAACAAAGAAACAAACTCTTCAACTTTATACAGGGTGTCCCATTAAGAATGGGACATAGAACAACCGCAGATTCTCCAATTCAAAATAGAACGATTAAGCGAAATATGCTAAGATAAAATGTTACTCGCTCTACCAGTGGCGTACGGCAGGAGTAAGTAATGCTTGTACCCCTTCTAAATGTTACGCCGCTGTCTAAATTTTAATTTTGACTATAATTTTAATTTTTTTGATATTTTCTAAGTCAATAATGTACACTTGTTAGTTTGTTGTAAAGTCATTGGTTTTCGAGATATTCGCAGTTTTTTTAAGACACAATTGTAAAAATGAATATTATTAATAATAATACAAATAAAAAGTACATGTCTATCTATCTTTAACTGCGAATATCTCGAAAACCAATGACTTTACAACAAACTAACAAGTGTACATTATTGACTTAGAAAATATCAAAAAAATTAAAATTATAGTCAAAATTAAAATTTAGACAGCGGCGTAACATTTAGAAGGGGTACAAGCATTACTTACTCCTGCCGTACGCCACTGGTAGAGCGAGTAACATTTTATCTAAGCATATTTCGCTTAATCGTTCTATTTTGAATTGGAGAATCTGCGGTTGTTCTGTGTCCCATTCTTAATGGGACACCCTGTATACACTTCCGGTCAGTCTTCTCATTTATCACTGTGTTAAAAATCGCATTTTTAATAATAAATATCTTGAAAACTAGACGGTCAATGTTTTTTAAAAAATGCAGTTGAATGTATGAGATATCCATAATTAACATATTAAAATTTCAGCGTATTATCTATACATTGCTCTATCGGGCGTATAACCTTAAGTAGTGGGCTGCGCCATACTGTGCGATCGGCGAAAGAAGACCGGTGGGGAAAGGGCAAGAAGTCGTTGATGTGTTCCCAAATTATCGGAATTCATAGGCGGCGCATAGCAAGGCATGCAAACAATGTATAGCTATAAATTTTAAGGCATTATTTTGAGCCTCTAACTCGCACATTTTAATTACATTCGCTATGAGCTCCCTAGCGCCACTTCTAACTGTTTTTCCCTTTTTACTTTCCATTTTGATGATATTCAGACAACACCCCTCAACTTAGTCCGTGAACGCACACCTATGTACTGTCTGGTGTATGATTTTTTTGTACTGTTAGCAAGTGTCGCTGTGTAGTCGTACAGCTATGGCAATAGTACAATTATCGCGATACGACAATTGCGACACGTTTGGTCGACTGGACTCCCTTATTGCATAGAAGCGGTTCCAGGATCATTACCTTTTACTAATATAAAATACATGTGCGCTCTTCTGCAATAAGGTCATAGGACTACATTCCATAGACCGGTCTTCTTTTAAAAATCCAACAGTATGCATACGATTTCGGACCGATCGAAGCAAATCAACGGAACGAACAATGAAACTCGAAGACGTCAAGTGTTTAAGTCACTCGTCATAAGTTGAAGGAGGAGGTGTCGTTGTCGAGCGATCGTCTCCTTGTCTAATAATGCTGAGAGTCCTTTGGGACCCCCCTCTGTGCAATGCCATCGCGTCATGCGACTAAACAAACTCACTGCGGACTGACTGACTGACTGACGTAAGCCAATCCAGATGGCGCTCATTAACAGTTCACTGTTGATTGCGACAGTGCTGTCTCGTCGTTACCGGGGGCACAACTCAACTTTCGTCTGAATTTCAAGTCGTAGTATGATTACAGAGGTTACCTCGTTCCATCTGAACAATCGTCCGTCCCGGTTTCACTCGGGTGCAAAATGTATTTCGTTTCCGGTCCGGCTTTTTCGTATGGAACCTTCTTCTTGTGATTCTAAACAATATTCCAAAAGTCCCCACCAATACATGTGTCGGTGAAAATGTTACGCGGGCCAAAGGTAACAAAAAACGGTTTTTCGCGAAAATCTCGTTAACGGTGACTAAAATAGTGGTTATCATATTTATAGCTTAGAAAATTGCTTACAAAAACAGTATTACTTTTTCCGTAAGACGGTAAGACTAAAAATCCAGCTTTTCCCTTATTTTTCCACTCGGAAATGTCTTTATTCCCTGTATTATTGTTTTATTGTATTATTATAAAATGATCAATTAGATCAGAGGTTCCCAAACTTTTTTGTCTAGTAGACCACTTGCCATGTTTTTCGGATTTGGGTAGATCCCCTGCTTATCTGATATTGATTTTTTGCAAATTCATTAATTTCAAATGTATTTTTGACAACCGGTATAGTGCTACTCACTTTGAACGATTTTAAATAACGGTAGTGAAATGTTTAGTTTTATACATTTATTAATTAGATTCAAATAAACGAATCAAATTAAAGTTTACTTTCTGTTACATAAAATAACTAAGCAAATAATAAATGATTTTAGTGTGAGGGATGAACCTGATGCTTTAATAATAAATTTTCAACATTTAGCGTCAATTTAGTTGGATTTAATCTTAAATCTCTTCGGTTAACGATGTCCAGTTTGTTTCTTTTTTTGTTAGGAGATTCACTATCGTTGACCCCCATTTTCATTTCATGAACCCCAATTTTTTTTCCCGCTGACATGGACTCCTTGCAAGTTGTCGTCGATCCCTGGGGGTCGATATAGACCACTTTGGGAATCACTGAATTAGATCATTATAATACGATCACGCTTTAACGTCATTGCTATATTAACGTTTTTGACAATGCTTTCTGCAACCGACATAAGAGTATTCCAAATTACCCACGATATTCCAAATAGACCTTCCTCTAATTGCATTGTGAGCATAGGTATAATACGCGCCACGGATCTAAACGGTTCGGAAGTTAGTCACAAACAGCGTCGCAAAAGCACATTTTAGAGCCGTTGATACTCCCACCACCTCCCAGCTACCTGTACGGAACGTGCGCTCGTCGGTGATTTGCCGTGATCGCTCGTTGCCTTTGTCACTTGTCGCTTTCCTGCTTTAAAGTACAGTCGAGTACGCTATTTCCAAGTTGTTATTGTTATATTAGTTTTGTTGAGTTGCGAGTTTGTAGTTTTCCAACAGACTGTACAAGCGCAAGCCCGCATTCGCATCTAACTTCCGAGCTTTTTAGATTCGTGGCGCGTATTATACAGTGAACGAAATAAAAATAGCTGCGCCGCTACTGTGTTATTACGTTATCATCTGCAGCTTTTAAGTAATATTATTTACAGTGAAACGGGGATCCATTAAGCGTAATTAGTAATTTGATAGGATGGCACAGTCGTTGTTGTGCACTCTTCGCGGGGGAGGAGGCGACACTTGTTGTGCTGTGTGTTATAACTCCATAATACAATATATATACTGTTGGATTTTTAAAAGAAGACCGGTCTATGGAATGTAGTCCTATGACCTTATTGCAGAAGAGCGCACATGTATTTTATATTAGTAAAAGGTAATGATCCTGGAACCGCTTCTATGCAATAAGGGAGTCCAGTCGACCAAACGTGTCGCAATTGTCGTATCGCGATAATTGTACTATTGCCACAGCTGTACGACTACACAGCGACACTTGCTAACAGTACAAAAAAATCATACACCAGACAGTACATAGGTGTGCGTTCACGGACTAAGTTGAGGGGTGTTGTCTGAATATCATCAAAATGGAAAGTAAAAAGGGAAAAACAGTTAGAAGTGGCGCTAGGGAGCTCATAGCGAATGTAATTAAAATGTGCGAGTTAGAGGCTCAAAATAATGCCTTAAAATTTAAAGCTATACATTGTTTGCATGCCTTGCTATGCGCCGCCTATTAATTCCGATAATTTGGGAACACATCAACGACTTCTTGCCCTTTTCCCACCGGTCTTCTTTCGCCGATCGCACAGTACAGTATACACTCACTAGACGTGTTTTTACGTTTCTTAATGTTATGATCAACGCTATTTCGCTATGTGAATGACCTTGAGTAGCTGTCGAATAGGACTTACAGCGCCCTTGGTAGCGAAAAGCGAAACATTTTGATGCTCTTAAAAGGGTAATGCGCGTCTTGATCCCTCAACAAAATACCCTCCAACATAATATCCCCCGACAAAATATCGTCTTGATTAAATATCCTACGGGCAAAATATCCCCCGACGTAATGACCCTCAATAAAATTTAATTTGTAGTAAAAATGTGTTATAGTAATGAGAAAAGAAAAAGATGTATATAAAGGGGAAGGTGGTTGGGGGGAGTTTTAAAAAAACAATTACGGGGTCGTGTCGATGCGATGGCGTTTTTTTTTGCGCAGTGAAAAGGGGAAAGCGTTTGGGGAGAATTCTTTAAAAAAAACAATTACAGGGTCGTGTCGATGCGATGGCGTTTTTTTGCGCAGTGACAAGGGGAGGGCGTTTGGGGAGAGTTTTTTAAAAAAACAATTACAGGGTCGTGTCGATGCTATGGCGTTTTTTTGCGCAGTGACAAGGGGAGGGCGTTTGGGGAGAGTTCTTTAGAAAACAATTCCGGAGTCGTATCGATGCGATGACGTTTTTTTTTTTGCGCTGTGAAAAGGGGAAGGTGTTTGGGGAGAGTTTTAAAAAAACAATTACGGGGTCGTGTATAAAAAGTGAGATAGTAATTCAGTAATTCTACACCAGTTGCTATGACGTGTGTATGTGATTTCTGATTGGTTAAATTTTGTCAAGGTATATCTGTTCTTAGCGGATGTCTCCGCTAAGAACAGATTTTCGAAAATTCAACCCCTAAAAGGATGTAACAGGGATTCAAAATTTGCATGACGAAATCATATAAGATACATGTATTAATTCGAAAATGCGCAGGATTACTCCTATCAACAAATAAACAAACATGTGTTTCGTGTTTTTTCAAAAACTACCCCTTCAGAGGGTGAAATGAGAGGTAAATTGTCTTAAAGTCAACATGGTTGTCATTTTCAAGGTTTGTCGGGACGTTGATCACGTGAATGTCATCAATTTTGAAAATTACACTTGAACAACAAAAAAAATTCTAAAAAGTCATAATAAAAAGAAACCGTGACTGACTGATGGATCTATCAACATTAAACTTGGCGTGAGCGAAGCCGCGGGAAAAAGCTAGTATAAAATATGAATGTTTGATGCATCTTTTAAACAACGTTGACTGTTATGAACAGTACTCAATCTTGTCATAGTTAATATCTAACGAACAAATTAATCGAACCTGTTTGATAAATCCCGATGGGGCTACAGATACGTGTCTTGTAACTGTGAGATGGGAAGAAAACTGGAGGAGGGGAATGGGAACGGGCGGCGAAGTCCGACGGTCGAATTGTAATCAACGCTTCAATTAACCGACACTGGCCTCTGTCGGCCTGCTCGGGAATCAATCAAAAAAGTAATTGAAAAGCCGCACGAGACGCGCGGGGCGGAGTGCCACAAGGCTCTCTCTTTGGCCTGTTTAATATAAACCTTACGTGTGCTCAAGTCACCGTACAGTGGAATGCCGGTCAACGCTTTTATTGAGTTGAAAGCCGATTGTTTTATGTCCGACCAACAAAATAATCGATTTCAACTGAAAACAAATCGGTAATGTAGGCAACACATACGCAAAAAAGGTTGTGAAATGAAAACTTCATTAAATCTATTCTGCCTTACTTCAAGGGTATACATTTTATTAGCCTGGTAAGATAATAATGGCCGCTACATAGATCATAATACCTAACCTATAAACGTGGAGTATTATATCTACAGTTGCTCTTGTGAATTTATTTATGTGTTGTTCATTAACCTTTTGTTAGTTGTAAAACATATCAAGTTAAGGGAAGTTTTGTGTGCAATTGGGTTAGGATAAAACGTTATTATTTTGTGAAACTTTTTTTGACGTTAACACTAACGCTATCTATCGGATTTTTGGGTGAACGTCAACATATTCAACAAAAAGAGCAAGTAGTATAGTGCAGTGTATATTTATTAGTGATGTGCCGGATATCCGTATCCGCGGATATCCGAGGGAAAAGAAAGATCCGTATCCGCGGATATCCGAGGGAGAAGAAAGATCCGTATCCGTTAGTTTTTGGCGGATCTTTTACCTAATTAATTTTCAATTCATAGATGTAATTTTATATATATAGGTGATTAGGTAATAATGAAAAACTGTTAAATTCCATTCAGATTATTTTTTATTTCTTAAAATTGTATTTGGCACCTTTATATTGCAAAAATTTATCGTAGTGAGTACCATACCAATAGTACATAACTCAAAGGTACTAATAAAAAACTATCTTTATAATGAGATATTGCACATCGATCTCTGGAAAGAGACAATCTGTTATGAGAGTTAACTCTTAAAGAAGTCAATAACTTTTTCCCATAACAGTCTCTTTCCAAAGGTCGATGTGCAATATTTACCGCCGCGTACTCCCAGAAAGTTAAGATCCATATCCGTATCCGCGGATCTTGAAACCAAATATCCGTATCCGTATCCGCGGATCTTGAAACCAAATATCCGTATCCGTATCCGCGGATCTTGAAACCAAATATCCGTATCCGCGGATCTTGAAACCAAATATCCGTATCCGCGGATCTTGAAACCAAATATCCGTATCCGCGGATCTTGAAACCAAATATTCGTATTCAGATCCGTATCCGCGGATCTTGAAACCAAATATCCGTATTCAGATCCGTATCCGCGGATATGCATTTTTACGATCCGGCACATCACTAATATTTATTCTTTGACTAACTTTTCTACCTGATATTTTGCTTGGTGAATTGAAAGTAAATTTTATTCTAACGAATACATTTGTTCCAAGATTAGTAACTTCTATCTTTAGTTGTGTTCGGTGAATATGGGCATTGGTGACTTTTTTTTCTTAGACGAATATTTCCCGAGATATAAGCTCCTGACGTCATTATTAGTATTTTTTGCCAAACGGACACTTTCTAATTAGCGACTTTCGCAAAAACTGAACAAACGGAATCGCACTGTACTCAGTCGACACACGCGGACATATATATCTGTCTTTGTCACGTGCAAACCAATTCCTAATTCTTTATTTTCTGCTATTTTCCTTTACGCTCGTGTTCTAATTCTTTTGTGGCAATTTCATCAATTTTGTATTTTGGTGTATTAAGTGTTATTGCTTTTGTCTGCTCGTGCCGCTCCGCCCCCCCGCCTGCGCCGTCACTCCGCGCGCGTCGCCTCCGGTGGGGCAGAACGCGCGTGTCGATCCATCGGCGGCGGCGGTGTGTTATTTGTAATATTATAACCGTCTAGTCGATTGAATCGCTTAATGTAATTAAACGAAATGACAGGTCGCACCACACTTCTACGCGCCCCTCAACCCACAACCCATATCGTAGAATAAATATTACATTTACAAATTGCGTATAAATAAAATATCGAATTATGGTGTAGTAAGGTGGATGACTTCTAACTGCAAGTAATCCAACACAAAGCACTTAGAATTATCACTAGTTAATGGTTATTCCAGATATTATATTGTTACAAAACTGCTGTAGTCCGTGGCGGGAATTATTAAACCATAAGCACTTTTCGATTATGGACTTTTATTCTTGACAATTTTAACTGAATTTTTCAACTTTTTAATTATTTAATTTTAATTTTTATTACTTCTAATTTCTTTTTGACGTGATAACGTCTTATAAATTGATGAATCACCAATATTATAAATTGATAAAACACCGGCTGCATGTACGAAAAAGTGTAACGCGTAACGCATAACGCGTAACGTTCCGCCTGACCCTGTGCGTGCTTTTCTCGAAAACGGCCCTAACGATTTGGATGAAATTTACTGCAAAGGGATTTTGGGGGGCAAAAAATCGTTTTAGCTAGGTCTCATCTCTCGAAAAAATCGTTTTCTTACAAATTTTATCATTATAAAAATCAATTTTTTTGACGTATGAAAATACTTAAATATTGTAAGTAGGTTTTGGAATTTTATATTATAAACAGCGAAACAATTGTTTTATAAATATTATGACAGCTAATCTTTGAGACTTAAAATAAATACGAAAGAAAGAAAGTTAAAAAAACAATTATATTATATGGTGAGTAATTTAAATAAATAAAATTAACCTAAATTTGAAGCGAAAGATGCAATATCATAGATTCGAATTATTATAATTATTATATGTTGAATTTAGGTTATGTATTACGGAATACGTTATCACGTAAAACTATCGTCCGTAAACCGACTTTACAGACAACCAATTTTTTTTTCTAACGTAACGTTGTACAAAAAATTATAAAGTTAGTCCATTAAGTAAAATACTGAAATAATTAATTAATATTAAAAAAAAATATTTTTTTATGCCTTTATGACAATAATTTATTGCTATCATCGACTTATAACCTTTTGTAAAAATTGATTATGGAAAAGTTTCCATTTAGAATTCGACTTACTTTTGATTAGGACTGTAACGCATCAACCTCCTTAAATGTGATTGGTTGCTGTGACTTCACAATTCACTGAGTAACGGTCTTTTTCTTTTGTTTTGGGACTATATCAATAAGCGACGGTGTCACCGCCTAGTGGTGCACTAACTACATTGAACGTACGTATATGCATTATGCATGGCAAGTTTAAAAGTTAAGGTAATAACAGTCCCGAATACTATGTTGTTAATATTGTACAACATTATAAAACCGTAAATCAATTGAAAACAAATAAGCGTGTAATTTGTTCTGGCCAACCTCTTCACATTCTAAGCGGTTCGTCGAATGAAAGGAAGCGAGGCGAAGCGACAATGACTGTGCCGAACAAGTCGCAGTGGAAAGAAGACGCTTTTTTTCATCTTTCGTTAGCCGAACACACAAATAATGAAACGAACTATAAGCCAAACGATTCTCAGATCAATTTCACGCCAATATTGCTGCGGCTGTCTCAACTCTAGCGACAAGTTGGCGAACTATTCTTGCTCTCAATTAAAGATGACGTGGCGATGATTTTATCTATATATTAAGGACTGGCGGTCCCGCCCGGTTAAACCGGAGAGGGGAGTGTCATGAACACGCACGTTCATCTTAGTTTACCGAGATGAATGTTGTGTCCAAATTTCATGATGATCGGAGTTACCGGTCAAAAGAAGTTTTTATATTTTGCAGCATTTTTCATTGATGCTCCGCTCCTATTGGTCGTAGCGTGATATTATGTAGCCTATAACCTTCCTCGATAAATGGACTATCCAACAAACATTTTTTTTTCAATTCGAACTACTAGTTCCTGAGATTAGCGCGTTCAACCAAACAAACAAACAAACTCTTCTGCTTTATATTAGTATAGATTAGTAAAAAATGGAATTGGATTGGACACGCTGCGAAAGACAGATGATGACATAGCGGAGTCTTGGATTGGAACCCAAAGGGATATCGAAAAAGAGGAAGACCAAAAATATTCTGGAGAACTGTCCGTGAAGAAGTTATGGATCAAGGAAATATCTGGCTTCAAGTCAAAAATATGCCAAAGGATCGGACTAGATTCAAAATTTTCGTAGAGGTCCTATGCTCTACTTAGAGGAATTTGTTATTATATTATAATATGTGAAGAAAAACTTTGTACCTCTTTTTAAGCACATTTCGCGCACATAGGAGTGTCAGATTTGGCATAGTTAAAGTTCACGTGGATAAGAACCCGGGTACGAGAGATATAATTTTGCAAAATGTATTTCGTTTGCGGCCCGGTGTCTGAACTAATAGCTTTGAGCAAATTCTACCAGATTTGCTTCTGAACTAATAGCTTTGAGCGAATTTTAACAGATGTCGCTACTTGGTACTAAACGGTTTTTTTGTTTCCTTCTGAACTAATAGCTTTGAGCAAATTCTATGAGATGTCGCTACAGAACATAACGCAATCTTTAAATGTCCATAACGCTCTGTGTAAGACAAAAAGGCCGATCCACGTGCGCGATATATTTGGCAAAATCGAATTTATACAGTGTTTATTTCTGCTTTTTAGGCGCGACCCAAGCTTTAGCTGGAAGCGCCTATACATATATGTACTCGCTTTGTCTGTGAATCTGTATGTCACGCTTTTTTGTGTTACGTGTACACCTCAAACGCCTTATCCGATTTTAAAAAACTTTTTTATGTATAAAAAAAAACTATTTGCGAGAATTCTGTTATACGAAATCTATGTAAAATGTTCTCCTCCTTCGTTTAAGACAGGTTTCGAACTGATCTGATTCAGATTGGGCGAACTATAAGCGAAAACTTTTATGTTTTCAATTTTCTCCCCTCTGGGACCAATATTCAAAGGATCTGTCCCATGCCTTATATTATAAGTGTGCCAAAATTTAACTTTCTATGTCTACGGACAGACAATCATAATTAGATTAGATTTTCTTTATGCTTTTTCTTTACGTTTTTTGACGTGATAACGTCTTATAAATTGATAAAACACCGGCTGCATGCACGAAAAAGTGTCACGTTCCGAAATGTGTAAATTGATGAAACACCGGCTGCATGTACGAAAAAGTGTCACGTTCCGAAATGTGTCACGTTCCGCCTGACCTTCGAGCGGAATACGTTATCACGTAAAACTATCGTCCGTAAACCGACTTTACAGACAACTAATTTTTTTTTCTAGCCCTCTCCATTCATATCTATAACGCTCCATGAGGAACTTCGTTCCAAAACCGGCACATTTCAAGTCGGACAGAGCACAGTGTCGTACCGTGTCGTTGCTTCCTTGTTCTGCAAACGTTAAGCTAAATACGCGCGTCCTTGTCGCGCACTCATTCATCAGTCGTTTAGAGTGTGTAGCGTCGTCTCTTTCTGTCGGTACTCTGCTTTGTCCTTCCCTCTTCTTTCCGCCTATTTATTTCAGATTAGATTCATTCAATTTCTCATCTCATTACGTTGTGACGAGGCGCGCCGTGGAACGTCCAGGTCCGCACTTAGGCAGTCGGGCGGAGACAATGCGTAGATAGCGATCTCATTTTAGCACTGCGATCGTTGGAATCGTTGCGGATAGAGGGAAAGGAGACCAATCTCAAAAATATAGTTTAAAAAAACTAAAAATATAATGGATATAATATTTTCAGAGGAGTGGGAGAGACGAAGATTGAGGGAGAGAGAATGCGGATTTTTTACCTGCCATCACATATACTATGGGTGTGAGTTGTTACGTGGGTGGGTGTGGATAATTGCGAAGATGGGAATGTTAATAAATATTTCCAGAGAAAGAGAAGTAGAGACAAAGATAGAGACAGAATGAATTTTTACCTACCATCACTTATACTCTCTCTTTCTCTCTCTCACTTCCCACCTACGCAAGCATTCACACCCACCCACATAACTACTCACACCCATAGTATGTGTGATGGCAGGTGAAAAATCCGCATTCTCTCTCTCTATCTATCTATATATCTATCTTCGTCTCTCCCACTCCTCTGGAAATGTTATATTAATCTTCCCTTCTTCGCAACCATCCACACCCACCCACGTAACAACTCACACCCATATTATATGTGATGGCAGGTGAAAAATCCGCATTCTTTCTCACTCTCTATCGTCGTCTCTCTCACTCTCTATCGTCGTCTCTCTTACTCCTTTGGAAATATTATATTAACCTTCCCATCTTCGCAACCATCCACACCCACCCACGTAACAACTCACACCCATAGTATATGTGATGGCAGGTAAAAAATCCGCTTTCTCTCTCTCTCTCTTTATCTATCTTCGTCTCTCTCGACTTCTCTGGAGATGCTACATAGATGTGTCCATTTTGGATAGTATTTGCATAAAATACTCGGAGAAAGGAGTAACTATATGTCAAATAATGGGAACGCATCCGTGTTTCATCTCAATCGTGTGCGAAGCTGCGGGTAACGGCTAGTATCTGATAAAATCGAACGCGGTACGCAATTAAATTGTCGCCAATCAGTATAACCGAGGTTCTGATAATCGAATCTACGCTGTATTGCTTTTTTATTAGATAACAAACTAAATTAAAAAAGTCGATCGGGTTAACGGACAGTAAACAAATACCACGTTGCCGAATAATGGAGGCTGGCTACACCTAGATTCTAGAAGGAAATTACTTAAGAATGGGTCCTCTTCGTTCCTCTTCACCAAGATTTTCTGTATATTTCATGCCCGTTGATAACTTGTTACCTGTTATTTGGTAGATAACTGGTGACTAGTGATGGGCGTTGATTTAACGAACTACTTAAATAAACTTATTAATCGTTCGTCAACGAATCAACTAACTGTTTCTACTACTCTCTAAACAGGAATCAGTGATTTTTCACTAATTACAAGTGCATATTCACCACGCAGAATTACTCACAATATGAATTAGTGAATATAAAAATTCACTAATTATATAAGTGATCATTAAATGTCATATGACATCAACAATTTTTGATTACAGATTTTTTAAAATCTTTATTCATTCAATACTTTCACTAGTATAATTAACTTTAATATTTTTACAAGTCGATTAACAATTGAATAAAAATAAAAATTAAATACAAAATAAAGAATTAGGAATACTGTGGTAAGATAAGTAGATTCTTAAAAAGCATTCTACCCGACTGGGAATAAAACTATTAGGGGATTCACAAAAAATCTTTTAGGTCTCAGTGTTCGTGAGATTTCAAGTGTCTTATCACCCCATATAAATCTGATCAAATTTAATCTAATATCCATTCTGAAGGTTCATTCTAAATAATAATAATAATAATGCGTTTAACGTCCGTTTCTCGACTTTATGTCATAAAGGAAATACCGTTTCTCGGCGAGGGGCAGCGGGAAAAACTCCCAGCCACATCTGCCCCCGCCGGGAATCGAACCCGGTACCTCCCGAATGCGAGTCTAGTGCTCTCACCGCTACGCCACCCCGCTCGGTTCATTGTAAATAATGGTGAAACAATTTTTCAAATAGGTGCAGTTGTTCCGGAGACCTTGAAATCGGAAGAGTAGTTTCGAAGATCTACATCCAAACTTACAAACTTGACCTTATTAAAATATTAATATAGGTAGTACGGACCTGGCGAATGCACTGCGTTTAAAGTAGACACATAGGTATCCAAATTTGAATCTCGATTCCGTAATTTAGAAAATCTTTTATGTGTAAGTAAATAAAGTCTCTGGGCCGTGCAAATAGAAAATCAAACCATTATCATTAAGAAAAAAGTTGAGCAAATGTTCCGATTTTAATACAAAGAAGACAATTCGTTGACTTGGTCTCTACTCAATATTTAATAGTTTAAGATGAAGGAAGGTTTTGGTTGAGGATCATAAAATAAGCTTTAACAGTGTTTCGCTAGTGGCCAACGTTTCGAAAAATTTATTTTCATCTTCAGGGCCTCAAGCTGGTCAAGTGGTGATAAATTGTTCTAACAGTAAACATGATCATAATTATTATCAGTTAATATAATTTTAGACATATCTTATTATAAAAAAATTTGTTATTAAAAAATTTATTCAATTTTTATAAAATTGTCACGCGGTGAAAAAATTAAAATATTTATCTAAGAATTTAATATAACCAAATTTGAGAACTTTCTGTGTACTTTTATTTGATACTGTTAGAACAATTTACCACCTTTCGACCAGCTTGAGGCCCTGAAGATGAAAATAAATTTTTCGAAACGTTGGCCACTATCAAAACACTGGTAAAGCTTATTTTATGATCCTCAATCAAAACCTTCCTTCATCTTAACGTTCTATTGGATCAACACTACTTTATACTGAAGACATTTATTAGTTTGTTATCAATTTATAGTCGTGACATATGTTACGTCATGATACTTCGATATAAAGTGACGTCACAAAACAGTAAATAAATAATTCCATATTATTAAGAAGTATTTTAAAAATAGGGACATTTTCAGTATTATAATAAGAATTTTGCAATAGGAAATTTGTAATTTCTGTCTTGAATAGAACTTTTTTTATTTATATCTATGTTTTTCATTTTTTCAGGTAAGTTATTGTGAATTCAAATCCTGGCATTGCGTACTCTACGACTCGTTATTTCCTGAGAGCAGTGCCTTCGATTATCCACCAGAGGCAGCACTTGGTAGGAACAAACATTATTATTTCTCTTATTTTAATGATAAAAGTTTATTATTATAAGTAAAAAGAAGACTGACAATGCCAACAAAACATTGAAGTTTTGTTAATTGTACTTCTGATAATCGACATCCAGAGGAAAATGTATTTTTATTTCTATTTGTGAAACGTCATATTGATAGGATGGAGTAATAATCATCGAGAACAGTTGACATGGGAAAAGTCGTTATTATGTGATCACAGTGACTGTTATTCCAGTTACACAAAAATCACAGTGAAAAATCATCGCGACTCTGTCACGTCGATCCTGACCGAGCAAACACTCGGTCGGACATTACGTCGGCTACTCGGTTGGATCGACCGTCGTGATTGTGGTGACACGGAACAACATACGTTACTTTGAAACGTAGTTACCTCTTGTCAGATCACAGTGATTATTTTAGACGGTTGGTCACAGTGATTTTTTAATCATGAAGTTATTTATTCCCCAACTCTACTGGTTAGTCACCGGTAGCTAGTCTGAACTGTACTTGCATCTCACTGGCCACTAGTGATGTGTCGCTCTTGAGCGAGTCGTTCATAATGAACGACTCCTTCCACGGAGCGGAGCGAGTCGCTCTTTTTTGTGAATGACTCACTCCGAGCGCCATTGCTCTGTGCTGAGCTGTTCTGTACTGTTGCATTCGCACATTTACAGAGCACAGAGACACTAGTGAACTTTACACGTACGGAGTTATCTTTGCTGAGTCATTTAATGTTGAATGACACACTGTAAGTGTAATAAGTACTAAGCTTACAGTGATATAAACCATTCACATTGACGTCGTTGACAAAGATATAATATTGTAACAATAATAGTATATTGTGCGACTAGTGAGAGAAGGAGAAGATTCCATGAGCGTGAAATTATCACGCACGCGAGTGGAATATTCTCCTTCGATCAATGGTCGCACATAATACTTTATTCAACTAGCAGGAGTAATATGTAATCGGGGCCCTGATAAAAGAGGGAAAAATAATAAATCACTTCATTGATTGACGTACCCAGCGCCCTCGATGCACACAAGATAGCCATGACTTTCGCTGAATTGCGATGCAATACCGCCTACCACGTTCCTATTGGTCCAGAAGCTGCGTGCAGTTTTTTTTCATTATTGCACGCTTGGGCTTGCTACTGCGTTTCTATTGGTCCAGAAAATTCATTATCACACTGAACGGCTCATTATTAGCACTCTACGCGTCAACATGAAGTAATTTATTATTTCTCCCGAATTTAGCAGGGCCCCTAAATTACATATTACTCACGCGTGTTGAATAAACATTATTATTGTTCAGCTTTTATTATACTTTATAGTTTATCCGAAATGCGAATAATATAAGATCAGTATCATATTAAAATTAGCTCAGAGCTGAGTGTGTATTGTGCTGTGCAATGCTTCGTGACTCCTGAGCATGGCATGATGACAGTTCACACCTCTGCAGTAGTGCGTACTGTCTAGTGTCGCTCCTTTGAACGAACCCTTCTGAGCGACTCTTGTTGGTGAGCGGAGCGCACGGAGCCAGCTCCCAATAAAGAGTCATGTGGCCACTGCAGTGAACAGTGAAGTCCACATATTGCCGACTTAAGTAATCGCTAGTGAAATATCGCTCATCTCTAAGTGATTATCAATGGAACACCCGCTGTAAATAAGGTCGCGTTGCGTTGTTTATAA
The DNA here is from genome assembly GCA_963575645.1 of Xanthostigma xanthostigma. Classification (NCBI taxonomy): domain Eukaryota; kingdom Metazoa; phylum Arthropoda; class Insecta; order Raphidioptera; family Raphidiidae; genus Xanthostigma; species Xanthostigma xanthostigma. The sequence continues at coordinate 1,009,085 of OY754473.1, forward strand.
TTCACTTGTTTGCAAAACAAACGCGCATCGCCTGTAAAGGCCCTACAGTGTAGACTTACCTGCTGCAGAGAGAGAAGCAACCATAATTTATTTACAGGGATATGCGTATAAAACAATGACAATGCGACACTACGGCTGTTTCCTTCAAATAAATAATGCCACAACGTGTGTGTCACGTGACAGTCACAGGAGTATGGAGGAGTACAGCTGAGCGACTCGCTTTATATTAATTTGTTGTGTCCAAAAGTCTGTAGTTTAATATCGCGCGTTCACATCTTTATTTCCGCGTCTGTCAAAGTGGGAGGAGGGGGGGGGGGCAGGAGTTGCGTCGAATAGTACGGTGCAGCGGGGCCAAAACACAAAATACACACGGAACACACACACACACACGGCATACGAGCAAGAGAACACATGTGTGCTGTCCGCTCTGTCCCTTGTACAGTGAGATCCATCGATGCGAGGCCAGTGAAGCTCGTTTTTGACTTCCCGCTGTTGAAAATTTTCAAAAAAAATTGGTTGTCTGTAAAGTCGGTTTACGGACGATAGTTTTACGTGATAAAGAAACATTGAAATGCGTACAAGCCGATGCTTGGGCCGATCGTGCCTCTCTATCGCTTATACCGCGCTCTCGCTTGCACGCTCAGGCTCAGGCGGAACGTGACACTTTTTCGTGCGTGCAGCCGGTGTTTCATCAATTTATAAGACGTTATCACGTCAAAACGGCAGATTTTTAGTGCGAGATCCAGTATTTGAAATATATACCCTCATCTGTCATTTGATGATGACAAAGATTATATGTTAGATTAGATTAAATGAAGGTGTGAGCCGCGCCTCGTCGATACTGCGACCTTATTAGATCTATTGTGTAGCCCTGACTTATTTATTCCTGAGTGAGGTTAAAGCTTTTGATGAAGCCTAGGATAGCTCTGGAATCTGTATCCCAAACCTGATCAGGTGTTGGGAATGGGTTGTTGAGGTGACGAAATCTTTGAATCATGACTGCTTCACATTTGCAAAGCAAATGCTCCGATGTTTCAGGAGCCTCATTACAGAAGCGGCATGGCATGGTGTCCATTACACCAATTTTATTAAGGTGATACCTCAATGGGCAGTGACCTGAGAAGAGCCCGGAAATAATTCTGAGCTCAGTTTTCTTTAAGCGTAAAATTTTCTCCGCTTTGTCATTATTAGTTTTAATAAAGGTTTTCGCTTGACGGAGACCTTACGTATTCTTCCAGAATAAGGAGTGTTGTTCCTTTTCCCATGTGGCTAGAGCCGTTTTAAGGTAGCATTTGGATGTGCCGCAATATGTTAGATAATATTGTAACACACACGTCTTTTCGACCTTGGCTTCCGAAAACATCGGTGTCGGTCTAACAAAATGAGGCTTTGTTGTACAAGCAGGAAGCCAAATTTCTTTATATTGCTTGAACAAACGCGATGCGGATAAAGACGGGTTTGTAACACAAATAAAGCCGGCGGAGTTGCGTGGAAAAAAATCGTCGCGGTAATGTTTGACCCACTCGGTGGCAGAAGATATGAATAGAATGCCCCTACAGTGAGAGGGAGACGCGATTTGGACACGGTGTAGTGGAGACGTGGATTAAGGAATAAATAAAACTGTGTGGTTATTAGACCATTAAGTGCAGATTTAATTAGAGCGTTACAGATAGATTTAGTATATATAGACATTCAGTCGTGTTATAGTGTATACGGACTTTTATAGTGTTTTGTGTATATAAGGACTTTTAGTAGTGAAGTGTTTTGTGTACATAGACTATTAGTAGTGACTTTGAATTCTTATTTTATTACCTAGTGGTTTTTCTGTTACGGTATTGTTTTATTTTATTTGCCAAGAGAAGTACTTTTAGTTTGTTCGTTTTTGCGAACGGTTTTTATACGTGTAAAGAAATATTCTCCACCACAGAAAGAACAGTTTTGTTACAATATGTACATTGATAAATCGCATATAAATCGCGTACCGATGCTGTTAAATTAAATAAATTCTAATTCACTTTTTTGGATCAACTTGTTAATCATAAAAATCGATACAAATAAAATTTTAACAAAACAAATAAACTCAAAGTACACAGAACATAACTATTTACAAGGTATGTTTATGTGGATGATCTATATTTATGTATAGAATCAGTGATATATCATATATATTAATACGCTAAGGTTAAGAATGTTTTCCTCCATTTTTAGAAAAAACCTTACAATTTCTCCACATAAATTATATATCATTTTACAGATAATTGCTTGCTCTACTGACATCGACAACTAAAACATGTATTATTGCTTTTGTTTTTGTAAATTAATTAAAATACAGCAACGCTGAACAACGTCTGCCATCTGACGGTTTTAATTTTGAAACAACGTCAACACTTCGATCTGTCATCTGACCTTCATATTGTAATACAACAGACACAATACTGCATACTGCCATCTGACGGCTATAATTTTGAAACAGCGAGCAACGCTGAACAACGTCACAGCAATGCTGCTTGATGCCATCTGACGGCTTAGCTCAACGCTTTTGCTACTTGCGCCTCTATATGACAATTTTAGTAAAATATTTCTTCGATCTGTCATCTGAGCTTCATAATACAACAAAAAGAAGAACGTTATAAGCAGTGTGCAAAATTAGAAACGAATTGAATACCTGCAATCATATTTAAAAAATAATTTTGTAAAGTGATAATTATTATACTTATTTAGTGCGAATAATGCGCACAGGTCACTCTAGTAATATATTTTCCAATTTCTTGTGTCATATTCTCTCATCTTAGGCTCGATTTTTATGATAAACAAATCAGGGAAATTGATCCAAAAAGCTAATTAAAATTTTTTACCACTATACGCTTCACCGCTCGGTGTTCTCGTAATGATTAAAAAATATTTTTTGAACTGTTCTTCGGCGACACGAATGTGTTTATTCGGTGGCGCGCGCGTAAGAAGGATCCTACTGTACCGCAGAGCACGAAGCGAGTCAAACACCGGGTGACGTTTTTATTAAACTCGCGAGGTATGTTACTGCCGGACCAGCGATATTTTATTATTGCCTTACATTATTTATCCCAGACACACACACACACACATCCATACACGTGTTGCCGTCCTCGGCCATCATCCCCCTTTGCTGCCGCCGCTCTGCCCGCTCCGCCGCCACCTCCTTCAACCCCTACACCGAAGGACGGTGTTTTTATAAAACTCGCTCTTGTTTGTTTTAAAATTACTTTTTAAATTGAATAAAAACACACGGAATTTCGTCTTATTCAAAATACTAATTTATGCTTACGAAGTGTTGTTTTTAATCGTTGCCGGACTCCGTTAGCTGCGAGCTTTTTAAGGTGATCGTTGAGCGAAAACACGATTGGCGCGTTTTGGGAATTTCGCGAAGGGGCGACTCGGTGAGTTGCCGTTACGAACAAGTGTGATGTTTTTGTAGCAAAATAGAATCTTCCTGTGTTGGTATATAGTAGCGATGTGCCGGGTATCCGTATCCGCGGATATCCTAGAGAGAAAAAAGATCTGTATCCGTAACTTTTTGACGGATCTTGAACGGATCTTTTACGTTATTCAATTTCAAATCTTTGACTAACGTCTGAATAGAACTCTTCAAGTAAATAAAATTGTCGACCATTTTTTCTCAGACCATACGATATATTGACAAAAAATAATAAAAATACAAATCAATATAACACAAGATGACGTTTCGATCCGGATTTGGTTCTTCTTCAGAAATATCTAAAAAATATAAAAATTAATTAGTAATAAGTAATTTATTATCTAATAGATTGTACGCAAGATTGAAACTTTGAATGAATCAAAAAATAATGAAAAATTAATAACAAACAAAATTTATAAACCGTAGTCATGGATATCAAAGTACCCATAAAGAAAAAATTATTTGAAAAAACAAAATATTATTTCAAAATAATATCATAAATATTACTTAAATTTTCCGTATCTAATTGAGCATTAAGAGAGTTTTTATTAGATTTTATATATAACATTTCCGAAATACTTCTTTTAAAATAATTACTTTCATTATCTAAAATTTTAACACTATCCCAATTAATTTTATGGTCGTAATCAATTTTATGCTTAGTTACGACATTATGTTTATCAGGGAGTAGTTTATAATTGTTTTGATGCTCTTTAACTCATGTTTTAAGCGCTCTTTTTGTTTGCCCAATATAATTCATATTACAATCTTCACAACTAATTTTGTAAACAACATTATGTTTTTGTAATTTGTTTAGTTTATCCTTTACCTTTTTAATAATTTTGTCTAGTTTGTTATTTACATTATAAACTGTTTTTATATTTAAATTTTTAAGAAATGAATTAAATTTCTGAGAAATATTTTTGTAAAAAGGATCACAATAAAAGGACAATCGACATTATTAATATTGTTTTGTGGATTATGGTTTTTTGTTAATTTATTAATTCTAATTGGTCGACAATTTTATTTACTTGAAGAGTTATTAAATTTCATTATGTACGTGAAACTCTAAATATAGGTAGCAATAAAATACTATTAACTTCCATTTAAATTAGTTTTTATTTCAGAAAATCACATATTGATATTTGGCACATTTTCGAATGCTTTTGGTACGCCGCTGGAAATAATACACATAATATACATAATATTATACGTAATATTATGTAACTAAAGCATGGCGGCAGCAACTCCCAGATCCAATAACACTCCAATAAAACGATATGTAATAATTTTACCGCTGTTTGTATGAAATCTAAAACTTTATTATAGCAATGTTCTTGTAACTTTCTCAAATCAAAACGACTTTAGCGAAATAAAATGTTTTATGGCATTAAATGTGAACCGGCGTTCGTGTCACCAATGGCGTACCTACACGCTAATTTTCATGACCAACTTTTTTTACTTTAAAAGTTTTTCCAAATCCTCTTGTAGGTTGTAGTCAATTGCCAATTGACAATTGGTATTTTTACCTGACGTTTCGTCTACTGCACATATTTGAAAAGTTCTTTCACTGCTATTTAAAATGAACCTTCAGAATGGACATCGGCTATATATTATCGCGTTAAAATAAAAGCTCTTTTTTTGGAGATCAATTTTGCAACGTAAGTCGACAAAAAAACGCCAGCAATCTACAAATCTGGGCGAAGCCGGACCGGGCCACTAGTTAGTTAATAAGAGGGCGTTCACAAAGTACGTGAGGCGTTTAGGGGAGGAAGGGGCAATTTTACGTGGGGGAGAGGGGGTCGCACCGAACCTCACCCAATCTCACATGGAGAAGAGGGGGATCTCAGCAAATATCACGTACCTAATTTTTTTTTTCGGCAAGAAACAGTGTAAAATTGCGTGAAAACTGGGTCAAATTAAGTAAAATTTTTTTTCCACTGATTTACGTACAGTGTAAACTCTTTATAACGAAACTCAAGGAACCGAGCATTTTTTATCGTTATAGAGAGTTACCGTTATATGGAGTGAAGAAAGAAAAACAACCAAATTAACAATAATCTCTTTATAACGCATTTTAAGGGATCGAACATTTTTTCCGTTATAAAGAATTTTTGTTATATGGAAGGAAGAAAGAAAAATAACCAATTTTTCAATGTGGTGGAATAATCTTCATTAAATAATAGCAATTTTTCGATAAGTTTGGCGTCATCAAGTGCTTGTTGAATAGATGGTGATGGTTCAGAATGGTCCTCTTTATGTCTGTAAACATTTGCTGACGCCTAAATATGAACATATTTCTTCGTAATAGAGAATGGCTGTTGCGTTATAAAGAGGGTATTAATTAATAGGTTTTAAGGTAAACAAACCAAACCGTAAAAATTTCGACGTTATAGGGAGTTTTTCGTTATAACGAAGGACGTTATAAAGAGTTTACACTGTATTTACATTAAAAATACCCTTTCTGAAAAATGTCACGAAAGATTAAAGGGGGGCGGACGTTGAGAAAAATCTCACATCTCACCAAAGGGGGAGGGGGGTCGAAAAATCGCTAAATTTCCCTCACGTAATTTTTGAACATCCCCTAAATCGTTAATTGCACAGAAATATAGAAAAGTGGAGAAGAAGATTTAAAGCGTAAAGTCCTGTCAGAAATCGAGTGTAAATCAATGACTAAAAACGGCTTCGCGCAGACCAAGCTAGGAGCGATACGCCGGGACGTCTCTGCGCCGTCTAGGGCAATCCCCTCCTCCCACTTTCTGCCCCACTGGACAGAGATTGAGTGTACCGACACTTGCTCTCGATATTATAGTGCAACTTACACAATTCAAATACAATAGTTTGAAATGCCGTATAAAATTTTATTTAGTTGCATTCCGCCTTAATACAGTGGAACCTGATGTTTAAGAACGTGAATTAATACTCGTCTTTTAAAAAGACATTGTTATTAATGTATGTTTCAGTATATTATGTGCAGAATTAATGTAAATCACTATTTGATAATTTGAAAAGGTATTGAATATTTCAGTAAAGTGTGAGCAAATCAAGTAAACTTCATTAGTCAAATCTTTGATTAACGTCTGATTAGAACTCCTTGTCTGAAAAATTGGTCGATAATTTTATTTATTGAAAACTTCATTAGTGCTTGTGAACTTTTTCAAAAACTATAAAAAATAATAATAAGTGTGTAGGCTTTCACGACCGTTGTTGTTCCAAATCTTCTTGGTTTCCGGGCTTGTAGACTGATCCATTCATATTTCTACCTGACTTTACGTCTACAATGGACCACGACCTACTACAATCCCGGAAACCGAAAATATTTGGAATACCGGATCTTAGATTCTAACGGCCCATCCCGGTTTCACCCGGGTGCGATAGATATAGTTCTACAAAATGTATTTCGTTTGTGACCCGGCGCCTGAACTACTTTGAACAAATTCTACCAGATATGTTTCTGAGCTTTGAGCGAATTCTATCAGATGTCGCTACTTGGTACTAAAACGATTTTTTTTTTGTTTCTGAACTAAGTAATAGCTTTGAGTAAAATTCTATGAGATGTCGCTACATGTTACTCAAACAGTTTTTTTTTTTTGAGAAAACGCCGTAACTGTGCAAAATATTTAATAAAAACTATCCTATAGCGTAAGTTGAACCAAGCAAGACACATTTACAAAATTTCATTAAAATCGATTCAGTGGTTTCGGAGATTAGCGCGGACGAACATTGTGGCACGAGATTAGTATGTATATAAATACATATTTAAAAATAGATTTTTACACGAAATCTGACTGTCTCTGACTGACCGCCTCACCGAGCTCGCCTGGTCGTATTTATATGTGCTGGGTATACCTTCGAGAAATTTTTGGAATGTTCCTTTTCTTTCTTATTTTTTGTAATTTTGTCGTATTTGAATTATTTTTTCTTTTTCATTTTTTTTTTTTAATTGTTAAAATACAATGGAAAATTTAGTAGGGTGTGTCCTTTAGATTTTGCCAATTATTTCCGTCATTTCTATAAGTCGACGTGGCATCGACTGTCCTCGAAGTCAATGGGACCGTCGGTTTCTTTTGTAATTTTATCAAACTTTATTTACCGGTAGCAAAGCGCTTTTGTTTATGTGCGTGCGAGAGAGTGACAGAGATAGCGTGCAGACTCGAGAGCGACAGAGAGGCAAACAGCGGCACGTCTGATATAATGGAGTTGAAATTAAATACCGCCTCAGCACCGTGCTGACCATCAAAACACAGCACACAGTAATTTCCTGACGCGAAAAACTTCAATTTTAACTTTCCAAGGATTTATTTGTGTTTTTATTACGGCAACTTTTCGCTTTTATAAATTAGGTGCTGTGTGCACTATACAGGGTGTGCGATGAAGATGAGAACATGTAGACAGAGTATTAAGATCGCTGCACACGAGGCTGGTTTTGCCGCTAGAAGATTTGGCTAAGTGAATAAAAGCAACTACTGCTCTCCTTAAATTGATGAATGTTAGGTATGTTTTTAATGTCGTTTGGAATGGTGTTAAATACAGCACTCTCTAAACATGAATCAGTGATTTTTTTTACTAATTAAAAGTGAATATTTACTATTTGTCAATGCTAGAATCGTACCACGCAGAATTAATGAATACTCACAATATGAATTAGTGAATATAAAAATTCATTAATTGTTTAAGTGAATATAAAAATTCACTAATTGTTTAAGTGAATATAAAAATTCATTAATTGTTTAAGTGAATATAAAAATTTATTAATTGTTTAATTGAATATAAAAATTCATTAATTGTTTAAGTGAATATAAAAATTCATTAATTGTTTAAGTGAATATAAAAATTCACTAATTGTTTAAGTGAATATAAAAATTCATTCTATATATACTCTCTAAACCTGATTTTTTTTAAATTTCAAGTGAATATTCACTATTTGTCAATGCTAGAATCGTATCACGCAGAATTAATGAATACTCACAATATGAATTAGTGAATATAAAAATTTGCTAATTGTTTTAGTGAATATAAAAATTCATTAATTATATACTCTCTAAACCTGATTTTTTACTAATTTCAAGTGAATATTCACTATTTGTCAATGCTAGAATCGTATCACGCAGAATTAATGAATACTCACAATATGAATTAGTGAATATAAATATTCATTAATTATATACTCTCTAAACCTGATTTTTTACTAATTTCAAGTGAATATTCACTATTTGTCAATGCTAAAATCGTACCACTCAGAATTAGTGAATACTCACAATATGAATTAGTGAATATAAAAATTCACTAATTGTATAAGTGAATATAAAAATTCATTATAACAATTTTTTGTTTACAGTTTTTTTTTTGATCTTTATTCATTCGTTACTTTCAGTAGTATAATTAACTTTGATATTTTTAAAGAATTTATAAAGAAATAGAGAATTCGCGTCAAAAAAACATAACCTAAAAAACGCTGCACCCGAGGCTAGAAAAGCTACTAGTTTTCTTGCTAAACTAGCCTACTAGTTTTCTAGCGCTGGTTTTCTTGATTGCTGTTAAGTGCTCGCTTCACACGAGACATCTTTTCAAGCTAGTTTTATGAATATATCCGCTGCGCGCACAGTGACAGTTCAAATATAAACACAGAGCAAAAAGTGTCTGTTGTCTGACTCTAAGCAGAATGACGCCATGTTGGTTTGTGGGCGTTTGTTCAAGTCACCCATGTCACAAGATACTGCTTCCTGATTGGTTCTTGCTCATACCTAGCAGCGGACCTAGCAAGGAAATTAGTTCCTATTTTAATTTTAAAACCTATCTTGTGAGCTAGCAGACGAGTCCGCAGTGACGTCATTTCTAGCTTCGTACCCAGCCTACCAAGCAGTGTTTCTAGCTTCGGGTGCAGCTTAACTGGTGATTATGTTCACAAAATGGTAGTTTCAGAATTTCGTTGTCTCTGATAGGTCTTTCCCTTACGTGACAGTCGATATACATTCATAATTTGATAAAAATAAACATTTATTCCCTTTTTTAAATTAACAACAGCGAAAACATATTGTACCTATACTTACGCTGTACAATGTAAAAATTTTCCAGATTTTTTTTAGCAATGTCAGTTCTGGGGTAGAACTCAAATACTTTTTTTTAATAATATTTTAATGTTTTGGTAATTCCGGTTATCATAGCGCCCGGGGTGCGCCGGTCAAGTCCTCGCAAAGCACTCTTGTATATTTACACGAACCATTTTCGAGCCCTCTCTATCATCGAAGCTACTCACGTTACAGAACTTTTTCAGGGCGGTTAAGGTTACCATAAAGAAGCAATATGCCAAATTTCATACGTCTAGGTGGAATAGTTTCCAAGATACGAGTGTCTAACAATCACGATTTTGGGCATTCATTGTGAGCGCTTTCTGCATAGAGATATTAGACTAGAGTACGCGAGTGAGCCGTGAAAGTGTCTGCAATTCAGAGAGAGAAAAGTTCCTTATCTCTATGGTAACTAATGATACAAAACAAAGCTGATTTGAGTAAAGAAATATCTGGTTTTCTGTAGAGTTCTCTCTCTCAACTGAGGACACTTTCACTTATGGCAAGCATACGAACTAGCGTACTCTAAGTTATTTATACCTCTATGGCTTTCTGTAAGGATATTTTGTTTCTCATTCAATAGACGTGATTCCATGCACTTAGAACATTTGCTTGTGGAATGTGATAGAGGCTACCAAACTGTAGCCAACATCTGTTGGTCTCATTCACGAAGTCTGTAACCAGGAGACCTAGCTTGCCGTGTTTCGAGACGGACCGTTTTCTGGCGCACGCGAGATGGCGCTGCTATCACTACCTTGTTTAGAGATGTCGTTTCCATAGCAACACTATTACATTTTAGCTTACAGTCGTGAACAGCTGTTATTATTGTTTTTACGTGTAACCTCAAAGCTTGCTTGGAATTTATCTGTAACTAGCGGTCCCGCCCGGTTTCACCCGGGTGCAAAAGAATGAATGGGGAAGGAAGGGACATGAGTACACATATTCGTCTTAGTTTACCGAGATGAATGTTATGTCCAAATTCCATGATGATCGGAGTTACCGTTCAAAAGTTTTTGTCGATGAAGAGCAGTATTTAAACTTTTTTTAACGAATAATTTTTTTTAAATGAATTAAATAAAATTAAAATAAATTTAAATGTAAGCCTTAGAAGAAAGCAATGTAAAAAAAAAAATTGGTTGTCTGTAAAGTCGGTTTACGGACGATAGTTTTACGTGATAACGTATTCCGTAATACATAACCTAAACCTCCCAAAATTTGGTTTCAATCCGCTTATCCTTGGTGTCGGAATGATAAGAAATCTCAAAAGTGACGTTTGCAACTGTCAAAGTATTATGTTCTAATAATAATTAGTTATTCCAATACTTAACTTAGAAGGCGTTGCATTTCACAGAATACTAATGTCAAAAAATTGAATTAAACATTAGAAATTCAGCCGTTTTCATGTTGCATTTATACAGCTATTTTTCTATATAAATTTGTATAAAAAAACTGTTTAGGCAAATTCTGTTATACGAAATCTATGTAAAATGTTCTCCTCTTTCGTTTAAGACTGGTTTCAAACCGATCTGATTTAAATTGAGCGAGAAATTATCAAAAAGCACGCACAGGGTCAGGCGGAACGTTACGCGTTACGAACGTGAGGAACGTTACGACCGTTACACTTTTTCGTGCATGCAGCCGGTGTTTTATCAATTTATAAGATTGGTGATTCATCAATTTATAAGACGTTATCACGTCAAAATAAAAATAAAAATATATTCACCCAACGTGGGGCTCGAACCCACGACCCTGATATTGACAGTCGCATGCGCTACCGATTTATCTACCAGAGGTTGTGTTCTTTCATCACTAATATGAGTATATCTAGTTAGTGCATTTCACACGAATGGAAGCTTATTTTTGAGATACTTTTTGCAACATTTTTCATTAAAGCTCCGCTCCTAATCGTCGTAGCGTAATATTATATAGCCTATAGCCTTCCTCGGTAAATGGGCTATCCAACAAAAATTTTTTTATTTAATTTGAACCAGTAGTTCCTGAGATTAGCGCGTTCAAACAAACAAACAAACTCTTCAGCTTTATATATTAGTATAGATTAATACGTAAGTAATTAGTTAATGTATTTAATAAGCGTGATTTCGACCGAGGTATGAATAAAAATAGTATACACCACACTTTCGGCCCTTGGAGTGCAATATACTATTGTGTCTCAAAAATATAAAATTCAGGTCCGAACCGGTAGTGAAATATTTCATGGGTAAATTTTAAAAGTTCGTGGCATCGAGAATCGTTTGAAAAAAAATCGCCGTGCATCAGAACGAAGAACGTCGATTCTACAGACAAACGAACCGCCGACACTCACAACACACTGCGAAAAAAACTTTATACTTGATTAGTAGCGTTAAATTAAGGCCAGCGAAACTTAATTAAATTTTATATAATGAACTAACTGAAGGAAATGCTGAACAAAAATAATTAAAAACCTAAATTTGCCTCGGCTCTCTGCCTCGCTGCCGTATACACACACAACGTTGAGACTGTATACGGTTGGTAGACGTGAAAAAAAAAATGGGATCGATTACAGAAAGCCAACTGCAACAACTAGCCTAGATATTATTATGCAACTAGCGGTCCGTCCCGGTTTCACCCGGGTGCGATAGATAGATATACATCTTTATTTTCTGTGTACTAGCGTCAACAAATACATGACAGAGAGAAAAAAAATAAATACAAAACAATCAACAATTATTTTAATTAGTGAATACACAAACTATATAATATAATAGATAGCGGTCCCGTCCGGTTTCATCCGGGTGCAAAAGAACGAATGGGGAAGGAAGGGACATGAGTACGCACATTCATCTTAGTTTACCGAGATGAATGTTGGGTCCAAATGGTTTGCAGTTTTCGGCAGTTCCCTGCTTTATTACTTATTTTAAACTCAAACCTCCATTTTTGATGAAAATATTTTTTTTAAGTAACAATTATTTCTTTTAAATCAAAAATTACTGTATAGTTAATAAAATATAATAAATATTTAATTGAAAACACTGTAGGAAAATTATTTTTATATATAGGTACTGTAATAGTTTTCAAATGAGCTATTATTTAGATTTATTTAATTTTAATTAGTTGTAAATAAAACTAAAATAAATTTAAATGATAGCCTTAGAAAAAAGCAATGCAGAAAATAAAAAAAAAAAAAAACATTAAAAACATATTCGTCCAAGGTGGGGCTCGAACCCACGACCCTGAGGTTAAGAGTCGAGCGCGCTACCGACTTAGCTAATCGAGATTCGGCACGTTCGCCGCTAATATTGGGATATTCTGTTAGGGCATTTCACCTGAATATAAGTATATGGTGAAAAATGTTGACTGACATTCTGCAACATTTGTCATTGATTTTCCGCTCCTATTAGTCGTAACGTGATATTATATAGCCTATAGCCTTCCTCGATAAATGGGCTATCCAACAAAAAAAATGTTTTTCAATTCGAACCAGTAGTTCCTGAGATTAGCGCGTTCAAACAAACAAACAAACTAACAAACTCTTCTGCTTTATATATTAGTATAGATGTACAAATACATACACTTACCGGCAAAAAAACGCAACACCTAAAATGATGACCAGTTTCAAATTGCTATAACTTTTGAACGTATCGCTCGATTTGAATGAGTTATTTTTAATTTGAAAGGTCTATGCTTTGTCAATATTTCTGTACGTGCTCTGCCCATTTTGGCGCTCTTCCATTTCGGCTGTAAAAAATAACGCTAATGCGCGTTTTCTTCATACACTTTGAAGCTTGCTGTGGGGTAACTTTGGTGTTAAAAGCAATAGAAACATGAATAAAAAAAATGCTCAGAACAAACGAGGCTACAAATTCCTTTTATTTAAAATTAATTTCTTTTGTCGGTGTACCCCACAGCAAGCTTCAAAGTGTATTCAGAAAACGCGCATTAGTGTAAGACAAACCATTCTAGCGCGACTGCTGTCTTCTATACTCCTCGTAAGGCACACATATACAGGAGGAGTGTTAAGAGAGGAGACAAGGAGTACGGTCAAGAGTGTGGGGACGCGCGGCACACGGCAGGGTGTGAGAGAACGGGGGGCGGGGGAGCCGTTTAAATGGCAAACTTAATTAACGGACACAATACTTTGAATACTTTTTACATTCTGCTTGGCCGATTTCTCATTCGACTTTTATCAATTCCCGGTACTTTTATCGCTTTTAATTAATATTATAAACGTACATATATGCATGCCCTTTTGCCCCCCCTTACGTTTTACAATCAACTCTCTCTCTCTCTCTGAGAACGACGATTTCGAGATGAAATTACACTTTCTTAGTAAGCGTTCTTAGTAAATTGTTAGTTCGTGATGGAAAATATTTATTTACAATAGTAAAACGTTAACAAAACAGTTGAACACACAAACAAAAAGTACTTCTATAACGTAACAGAAACAAAACAACAAATTCTGATTAATAAAATAATAACTAGTGAAGAATATGAAGTCACTATTTATGTACACAAAATATTTACAACACTAACACACCAAAATTTATTTAGCACACTTATCTATTAACTATATACAAGAGATTATTTATGTTAAACCAGATTTTATATAATTGAAATCAATGGTCTATTTCCGCACTAGTTATTTATTTCGCACACGTGTTTGACTATGAACTCACTCACACACGAAATCTGACTGTCGCTGACTGACCGCCTCACCGGGCTCGCCTAGTCGTATTTATATGTGCTGGGTATACCTTAGAGGGAACAAAAACTCTTATAACTGAGTGCGTTATTGTTGTTGTCTTCGAGAGCATTCGACAGAAAGCAGTGTCGCATCAGCAACAATATTAATGTTGGGTTGCAGAAAGGATTGTCAAAAAATCTGATTTGACCCTGACCTTCGATCAGTGGTTTCCAAACTTGATGTTAATCATTTGGCGCCCCCCCCTGAAGTTTTCATAAAATAAAAACACATTTCTTCTCGCATTTTTTACATAGAAAACTTTAGCAGTAATTTGGAAAATTGTTCACCGTGGCTAATTTTCGCGGCTCCCTTTAGACTACTCCGCGCCTCCCTTGGGCGGCGCGCCTTCCAGTTTGGAAAACGCTGCCTTAGATTGTGAATATAACATGATAAATGGGCTATCCAACAAAATTTTTTTCAATTCGAACCAGCAGTTCCTGAGATTAGCGCGTTCAACCAATCAAACAAACAAACAAACAAACAAACTCTTCAGCTTTATATATCAGTGTATTATACCTACATACATATTTCTCATATATTTTTTTAATTTTTATTTTATTTTTTGAGTTGTTTTTTTTAATGTATTTTTAATTTTTATTTATCAGTGGAATACTTGCGGGATACGCACTTTTGATTTTGACAACTATTTTTTGTATCTTGAGATCTAAAGGTGGTTACATTAAAATAAGACACTGTGTATGTTATTATATAGATAAGAACTCGCAATTACTAGAACTGGACCTGATAGAGACGGCAGCTTTCGCGGAGTCCCGAGACATGATAATAAATGCGAGGTGGTTGTCTGTAGTCGGGCAACAATGGCGCGTTTCATTATTATTAATGCCCGTTAAAATAAAGAACATGTGTGGCTGTTATAAATAGAAAGCCAATTAAAACAGTACAGCGTGCGTTACGTCATGCCGTAACTGCACGCTCTGGAACTAACCACAGCTGATCCTGGAACTAAAAGTATTGTAACAAAACTGTTCTAGTTTGTGGTAGAAATTATTTATTTACAATAATAAACGTTTAACAAAACAGTTAAACACACAACGAAAGCGAAATTCTCAAACAAAACCGTAATCATAACGTTAACAGAAACAAAACTAATATATTCTGATTAATAAACTAAAAGAACAAGTAATAAACAGTATATAGTCCTAATTATGTACACAAAATATTTACAAACACCGAAGTTTATCTAGTATGTACACTTATTCGCACTTGTCTATTAACTATATTCACACGATTATTTACAACACAGAAGCTATTTATGTAGAACCAGATTTATATAATTGCACTCAATGGTTTACACAGCTCATTTATCTTCTATCTTGGCAGCTACCTCGATCTTGCTGTACCGACACTGAACAATTTATGTTGTAATCCACTGGACATACGCGCTGCAACTGACTGACTGACAACCACTCCGCTCGCATTTTATAGCTTCATCCCCCGCCTGGTCGATTGTTCTAGAAGCACCGAGATCCTTCCTTTACATGTATCGCCTTCTTCAGGCAACTTTATGAAGGTCGGGTTTTGACTACCTGCTTTCCATTGTTGTTGTTGCGAGAATATTCCACAGAAAGCATAGTCGTCCCAACAGAAGTAGGAAAAAAACGTTAAAACTTTTTTCTTCATACCTCGATCGAAAGTACATACTTTCGGCATCAATTGTAAGACAGAAAGTCTAATATTTACGCATCGGTGGGATTACACGCACTGATGCGGGAAGTATGTTTTTCTTATTACATTTTTTGGACACATCATGGCCAACTAAAGTTTTTGACTTATCACCATGGAAACATGGCACGATTTCCATAAAAAGTGAGTTAAATAATTCTCTATTACCGACTAGCGGCGCTAGTAGGCTTCCTGCACACAGCCTATACAGTACTGTAGAAGAACATTATTGCAACTGTCTTGTTTGTAATTCAGTGCCTACTTGTCGTTGTTCTTATTTAGTTATTCCACCAGTTTAGACTGAGAATAGTTCGATACCGAGTGCACGCAGTGATTACAGTGGCTTCACTCTACTCAACAACCCCCCGACTTTGTTATCCATAAATAATATTCACCGAGTGTTGGACAAGTCGTTTGGAAACAGTTAAATATACACACATTATTATCAATGGTACCAACCTAACTTCAATCGGTTCAACGATTTAAGTTTAAGCTTGCGTTTGTTAGGTTGGTACCATCTAATTACCGTTCAAGAAACATGACATGCGAGAGAGGTGCAAGTAACGAACGCTACACTGTAGCGGAGCCATAATAATGTCTGTGGTTTTTTATTAGGCTTTAATTAATAAAGCATCCACGCTATTTTTGTTGGACTTTAAATTAAAATTAATTGAAAAACTGTCATTCATATAAAAACAGAGATATATGAAATTACTAGCGGTCCGGCTTCGCTCGAATTTGTAGATTATGTGTTTAGGATAGACATAATATGCTGCAGCGTACTTATAGTATAATAGAGTAACAAAAATGTTCTTTGATGTGGTGGAAAATATTTATATACAAAAATAATAATGTTAACAAAACAAATAAACTAAGAACTATAGAAGGGAAATAAAATAGAAATAATGTTACAAATAAAAACAATAACTAAGTATAATAATAAAGTAATACAAAGTCACTATATGCACAGAAATATTTATCTAAGCGCTCTAGAGAATTTATATGTGAACTCAATGAATTGTTAGCACTACACAACTGTCTCTTCAACTGAACTGTGAACTGTAGGCGCGATCTATTTATATGCCTCTGCCACCGCGTGAACGAACATTCTGGAAAAAATCTACCTGCGTCGATATTCTTCTGCGGGATTTTTTTCTTCTCGAATGTTCGAAAACCCTTCTAACCTGCATCAATATTCTTCAAGCAATTCTAGAAAGTTCGGAATTTTACTACCTGCTTTTACAAAAACTCTTCTGTATACCTGCTACAATAGCCATATTTGCTCGCCATTGTGTTTTATTTATTACTAGCGGCCCTGTATGTGCTTCGCTACGTATAAAGTGAAATAATAAAAAAATTTAATTGGAACATCAAATTCATTAATTCAAAGAAAAAAATATTTTATTAATTACTAGCTAATTTAAAATATACATGTGCGTATATGTGTGTGTATAGAAATATATATAAAAATGTCATTAAATAATTCATTTTTAAATCGACGTGCTTCCATCTGTTACAAAAGAATAAAACACCCGTATGAACACAATATGTTTTTTACAAATAAAGAAACACACGTAATTCACTTCAACAGTTCAAAACTTACCGTTTGTGTAAATGCGTTTGACAATTTAATTTAAAAAAAATCCTGTAAACGATATAATTATCACTGACAATTTGCTTTAATCGAAGCTCGTCCAAAATGAAATGACCGCATGAATGACATAACAACATGCTTGTACTTGTCAACACTGAAAAAAGTTTCAATTTGACAGCACAGTCCCCATCCGAAAAAAGTTTCAATTTGACAGCAAAATCCCCATTAACAAAATGATCCGCCATTTATTGAATTCATTTGTTACAAAAAATGTGATAAATGAAGAACCGCTCGACCGATTTTGTGCAAACTTCACATAAACCATCTACTAAATAGTCCGAACAAAGCCTAAAAATTTGGTTTGGATAGGTGAGCCCGTTCTTGAGTTATAAAATTACAACGAAAAGTGGCATTGATTTTTATATATATAGATTAGTTTATTAATTAATAAATTATTGATATTTATTGATTCAATTCACTTCTTAGCTTGTGTCATTCGATAACAAGTAGGCTTTTAAACAGTGAAAAAAATCCCGTAGTTTCTGACAAATAATCGTTTTGTTTTTTTTTTCAGTTCCTCTCCAGTCGGGGCGGCTCTTCCATGATGACTATGGACGTGTCCAAAACCGACACAGTCAAACCGGCCGGCGCCGGCGGCGGAACGGCTGGCGGTGGCGGCGGTCAGCAGCAGGAATGCGCCGGCTGCGGCAAGTGCATAACGGAACGCTTCCTGCTGAAGGCGCTCGACCTATTCTGGCACGAGGACTGCCTCAAGTGCGGCTGCTGCGATTGTCGGCTCGGCGAAGTCGGCTCGACGCTCTACACGAAAGCGAACCTCATCCTGTGCAAGCGGGATTACCTCAGGTGAGTCGTTCAAGGGCGCTCTTAACGTGTTTTAAGGGCTGTCCGAAAAATTATTATAGTCAATGTGTATCTTTAATGCCTGCAGTACACGTTCGCCGAGAGATACCGAGACTAAACGAACGCGAATGTGTACTGGCAACGCACGCTTGATCTCGTAGCGCACTGTCTCCCTTCGCCTGCGCTTCGTATAAAGTCGGTTTTTCTACCGCGAGTCAAAGGAACCGAGCGGCGAGTACGAGCACAGTCGCCTCGTGCGAATTTAAATGTACTTAAGTTGTCATTTTGGTGGTTAAAGTGTAACTTTTACAAAAGGTTAATGAACAACACATAAATAAATTCACAAGAGCAAGTGTAGATAATAATAATAATAATTCTTTATTTTAAATTCCAAAGAACATAATAGCGTCAGTGTAGAGATAAAATTACTATGAGATAAAATCATGCAAATTATAAAAACAATTTTGAATTAAATAATGCCTCAAGGACACTTTAAATTTCCTAGAGGATACAATATTTTTTAATGAGCATGGTAATCTGTTGTAGATTTTAGTAGCCATACAGACAGGGCCACGTTGGTAAGCCACTAATAAAGCCTTGGGCAAAAGTAAATTATGTTTCTTACGCGTTAAGTAACCATGGTCAGCAGACTCAAAATTGGAAAGATGACTTCTAACGTAGGTAGCCATGGTGAATATATATAGTGACGGCAGAGTTATAATTCTTCACGTTTATAGGTTAGGTATTATGATCTATGTGCCAGCCATTATTATTTTATCAAGCGACAAATATTTATGCCTTCGAAGTAAGACAGAATAGATTTATACCTGCCAGTAAACAGAATCATGTCTGATGAATTGAATTATCGCTATTTATTCGGAGGAATAGCTACCTAAAGAACAAATTAACCGAATAAATAACTACTTACGTTCGATGAATATGGCCATTAAAGTTAGATTGGGAAGAGTGTGATACATAGTTTATTTACCATCAAATTTTTTTTTCTATTTTTGATATAATTTTTAATATTTTCGTGTTTTTAGCTTGTCATATAAAAAAATAAAAAAACGTTTTTTTAGCCCTATTTTCACCTCGAAATTAAAATTAGAAATACTGGTGGTAGAGTTCCGGGAGATAGGACTTTTTTGTAGGAAATTTCCTGCTCTTTGAGAATCTTTTTTGTGATTTCAAATATTTGCAATAGTTTTTGAAATATGCACAAAAAACCAAACCCCTCTTTTTTCTTTTACTAAAATGCTTATAACTTTTGCAATTTTTTCGTCCCCCACTTCAATTTTCTCAAAAAGTTTCCAGACGTCATTCCGAATCTAATGACATCATGATTATAATTTTCGGAAAAGGAGAACTGGAATCCATCCAAAAAGGGACATGTAAACTAGAAATAGAAATTAGAGATTTTCTGAACTGATTTCCATAAATTTTGTATACGCCCACACCCAATCAAATGTTATTAATGTAAAGCCATGATATTGAGCAGCTAGTGAACAGTCACCTTAAAAATTCAAAATCCTACACCTTGTATAATAAATGTGTATATTGGCGCAGACTGTTCGGCAACACGGGGTACTGCGCGGCGTGCAACAAGGTGATCCCGGCGTTCGAGATGGTCATGAGGGCCAGGAGCAACGTCTATCACTTGGAGTGCTTTGCCTGCCAACAATGCAATCACAGGTAAGAGCTATTAATTAATTATCTATCGTTATTAATATTAACTATAAATTTGAATTACTGTAACAGAAATTAGAATTTAAATATATACAAATACAGTCGAACCTGGACAAGCAAGAGTTCAAGTAAAGAATTTATTTTTTGTTACTGTCAGGATTGGCTGCCTGGTGTTGAATCACGCCCATTGGTTCTTTAGATTTCAAACATGCGACAGTAGTATATATATTCTGGCGCCTGTACATCTCTTTCCATAGACATACCGCTCTTTAACTATGCGCTAAAGTAATGAAATAAAAACATATTTCTAATTCTGGTCTGTAACTAAACGGAATGGTATAAGAACGAACTATACTCCTTGCTCTTTTTGTTGAATATTTTGACGTTCACCCAAAAATCCGACCGATGGCGTTAGTGTAAGCTGCAAAAAAAGTTTCATAAAATAATAATGTTTTATCCTCACCCGATTGCGCACAAAACTTCCACTAGCGTTAATGTTTTACAACTATACACTTCCCAAAAGGTTATAAACAACACATAAATAAATTCACAAGAGCAAACTGTAGATATAATACTCTACGTTTATAGGTTAGGTATTATGATCTATGTGGCGGTCATTATTATTTTATCAGGCGAATAAATATGTATACCTTCAATAAATAAAATTATCGACCAATTTTTCAGACAAATATTTTAACAAAAAAATTTTTGTTAATATAGGTATTTGTCTGAAAAATTGGTCGATAATTTTATTTATTGAAGCATTCTAATCAGACGTTAATCAAATATTTAAATATGTATACCCTCGAAGTAAGACAGAATAGATTTTATACCTGCAGTAAACACAATTATGTTTGGTGAATTGAATGATCGCTATTTATTCGGAAGAATAGCTACCTGAAGAACAAATAAACCGAATAAATTACTACTTACGTTAGGTGAATATGGCCATTAAGGCTGCTTTTAAGTTACAAATAGCTGTTGTTTTCTGCGAACGCATTAAAGGAGATGGAGTAGTGGCCTTTGCCGAGAGAGACAGACACGAGTCAAGACTATACCGAATCGGACAGAAGACAGACAGACGGACGGACGTATAGAGAGAAATGGACGGACGGACGAATGTCTTTTAAAACATTTTACAAGCCTTTTGGGAAATCATCTGCCGAGCCGCCGTGCATGTCAGAGTGCAACAGTTCCCGGTCAGTGTCGGTTCGACTCCGGGCGTCGTCATACTTCAGAACTATACTGCGTCCCTATTCTATCTAGTCTTATCAGATTCAAAACCGTTTTTATTCACAAATTATTTTTATATAGATACCTTTTTTAAATGAGCTATTAATTAGATTTATTTAAGGTGGTTTGGGAGCCGCAATCCCAAGTCAAATAAAAGACTTTTTTTTGTTCCTCAAATAATTACCCAAATCATGCTATAATAATTAATAGAAATTCACATAAAAATTTATTTGATTTAATTTAATGCGAATTATAATTAAATAATTATAGTAATGTAATTAATAAAATATTAATTGATTAGTACTCAGCTGTCACTAGTCACTGTCACTACAACAACAGAGATAGAGGCCACATGTCAGTATTAAAAAATTAATAAAATCAAAAGTACGTGGTAAATTATTCTGAAATTTTTGCAGTGTGTATTTCAGACATCGTTCTATCCATTAAAAAGTTTTTTTTGTGGGGTCAAGTTTGTCAATTTTTTACAAATCCTCAATTTCCGGAGTTATTGAACAAGAACACTCATAACGGCTCGTGTATTTTTGCATAACTTTAATTAATTATAGCTCTTAAACGGTATGGTAAAAAAATCTGATTCTTTTTCTGTAGGTGTCTTTAATTATAATCTTTTGAATAAATATAAAAAAATGTAGGGTCAAGTTTAATTCATTTGGCTACCAAACTACCTTAATTTTAATTAGTCATAAATAAAATTATTATAAATTTAAATGTAAGCCTTACAAGAAAGCAGTGTAGAAAATATAAAAAAATTCAAAATATATTCGCCCAACGTGGGGCTCGAACCCACGACCCTGATATTAACAGTTGCATGCTCTACCGACTGACCCAGCCGGGCTTGTGAATGTACGACCTAATATTGATATATGTAGTTACGGCATTTCACCTGAATGGAAGCTATTTTTTAGAATCATTTGGCAACATTTTTCCTTGATGCTCCGCTCCTATTGGTCGTAGCGTGATATTATATAGCCTTCCTCGATAAATGGGCTATCCAACAAACAATTTTTTTTTTCATTTTGAGTAGTTCCTCAGATTAGCGCTTTCAACCAAACAAGCAAACAAACAAACTCTTCTGCTTTATATATTAGTATAGATTTAGAATTGTAAAGATGTGAAAGACTGAACAGATAGATTTGAGCCATAAATTGAGTCCCCGTGACTAAATTTGAGACACGGCTTAGTTCGTGACCGGACGAGGAGGCAGAGGTTTGTATTTGGACGCAGCTATTCTTTTCTTGACATTCGCCTTTCACAATGAATTTTAATAGAGCTGTGTTTCTGTTTTGCAAAATATACGGTCGTATCAAGTTATGGCTAAGAACATTTCTCTCGCGTACAGGGTGTCCAGGAATGTACAATAACGTCATGATCACGTTAGAATTAATTGAGTCAGTGAGTGTAATAAGACAACTACAAAAAACAAGCATGTACACTTCCAGTTGAGTTCGAAGCAAGGGCGTAGATTTTTTTTTCTAGAGGGGGGGGGGGTAAAGCAATAAAAAATTATAAATTATAAATCAATATTACAAAAGATGACGTTTCGATCTGGATTTACAGCTTCCTCAGAAATTATCTAAAAGTATAAAAAAATAATTAGTAATTTTATAATAGAATGCAGTCTATTATAAAATTACTAATTATTTTTTTATATTTTTAGATTATTTCTGAAGAAGATCTAAATCAGATCGCAACGTCATCTTTTGTAATACTGATTTACAATTTTATTTTTGTCAATATCTAGTCTGAAAAAAATTGGTCGACAATTTTATTTATTTGAAGAGTTCTATTCAGACGTTAATCAAAGATTTTAATTTTTGGATATCATTAGTAGTTTAAATGCTATTGCTCTGTAACATTTGCAACCCTTTTTAAACATATTGTGCGCATGGAGGAGTAGGAGATGTGGCATAGTGTGGAAAATGATTGGCGCAAGATAAAATTTATGTATAATATGTGTTACAAATACATTAAATTAAATTACAGTGTAAACTCTTTATAACGTCCTTCGTTATAACGAAAAACTCCCTATAACGTCGAAATTTTTACGATTTGGTTGGTTTACCTTAAAACCTATACATAATACCCTCTTTATAACGCAACAGCCATTCTCTATTACGAAGAAATATGTTCATATTTAGGCGTCAGCAAATGTTTACAGACATAAAGAGGACCATTCTGAACCATCACCATCTATTCAACAAGCACTTGATGACGCCAAACTTATCGAAAAATTCCTATTATTTAATGAGGATTATTCCACCACATTGAAAAATTGGTTATTTTTCTTTCTTCCCTCCATATAACGAAAAAAATGTTCGGTCCCTTAAAATTCGTTATAAAGAGATTATACAGTAAGTACATTGAAGATTATTGTTAATTTGGTTGTTTTTCTTTTTTCACTCCATATAACGGTAACTCTCTATAACGATAAAAAATGCTCGGTCCCTTGAGTTTCGTTATAAAGAGTTTACACTGTAAATGTAAAAAATATTCATTGTTTACGTTCATACACTGTAAAAAAATAGCGGAGTAAATGCGGAGTGAATTACGGTCGAATTTCGACAACAGACTCGGCCGTTGGTAGTTATTAATAAATTATTATCACACTAAACTTTCGAATTGGTTTTGTTGAAAGGACATTTTATAATATCTATATAGCTTTTGAATCGGCTTCGTCCGTTATCTGAATAACAGCGCACACAATGCCATCTATCTAACTATTCTATTAATAACAATAACAGAGAGAACCAATGTTGAACAATAATTAGACTCGCTATCTCTGATCGCGCTCCGAGTTGAATCAAACTGCACCGGCTGAATTTTATTGAATTGAATTGTCTGGTCACAGAATAGGATCACAGAAACGACACTCGGGGTCGTATTCATAAAGAACCAATAACTAATTTAACAACTAATAGACAGATTTGGTATTCACAAAGAACATATAGTGCTATTGGATGTTTAAATCGTCCAGTAATTTAATAGGTAGAAGACCCACCTATTAAACTATTTATTAGTGTCTAACCCAGGGCCCTCGTAAGGCCTCACGCCGCCCGCGTGCGGATTCATAATTGACGCCCCTTATTGGGGATAAACTCACTAGACGATATGTCAAATTGAAAAACGTTAAAAATCCTAAATAACTATAATACTGTAAGTGCAATTAATAGAAACTTTATTTCGTTGTCTTTTTGCAAATACTTCTTCATAGAATCAGACATTTTGTTTTTTTCTTCTTGCCTAATTTTCTAAGTTGCCGAAATTGTGCACCCGAAGGTTTTTTTCTTTTGTTACTTTCCTGAAATGCAACAATGCTTCACTTCACATCGTCATTACAAAACGATTTGGACAGGTAAAAATACTAATAAGATAATTAATTTTTGAAAACAAATAAAAATGTGAAAAATGTAACAGTGAAAGATACTTTACAAATGATTGGCTAAAAGTAAAAACGAGTCATATTTTTAATCAGGACAAAAGCGGGATGAAATAATTTTTAAGCAAAAATGATTTTAAAAAAGTCGAACACAAAAACGAAACACAATCATTGAAACATGGAGCTAAATTTAATTCTGAAATATATTCAATTAAAATGAAACACATTAAACAGTGAATTTTGAAAATTCACTCCGTACAGAGTGAACTTCAAAAATTCTCTCTTCACGTTAAAAAAATCACTCCGCGGAGTAAACTGTTCTCTACAAAAACAGTTTACTCCGTGCGATTTTTCACGGCGTTCTTCTCCTGTTGTACTTATGAATGAGAGAAAAATTTAGTTTCACCGCTGAGCTGAGAGAATTCATTAAGTCAAAATAATCATTAGTTTATCAATTAGTAAAAAGTATTTGTTGATTGAAAAATACTTTACTTCACTAGCACTCTTGCAGGAATCGACAGGAAAATTCAAGATATAAACATACGCGGGAGTCTCCCGATAGGGGCGCCCTGTCTACGCGCTGATGTGAACTAACTATCGAATCGAAAACTGCGCGCGAAATATTTCGAATTCGAATTTCATTAAAAAATAAATAACTACTCGTAAGAGTTTTCACGCAGGCTTGAGTATGCAAATAAAATTGATATAATATCAGTTATATATTTTTTCTATACAGTACAAAAAACATAACACAACTAGGTCATTTGCCGCCCCTTGAATGTGCCGCCCGCGTGCATCGCACACATCGCACTATAGGGCGCGAGGGCTCTGGATTGTACTAATAAACCAACTAGTAGACAGATTTGGTATTCACAAAGAACATATAGTGCTAGTGGATGTTTAAATCGTCCAGTAATTTAATAGGTAGAAAACCCACCTATGAAACTATTTATTAGTGTCTAACCCAACCCATCCCGGCGGTCCTTCTTCCTGGCCATCATGTCTGTCTAATACCTGCCGAGAATGGCCCGAGGCTAATCCATGTCCCCAATCCTAATATCCGTGTATTTCATCCCTCTTGTGTCCCTGTGTTGCTTCCTATAGCGTCGCTTATGTTCCCAATCAATCAGACTCCATCGCAATTAGCCGAATATAAAAACTATCCTTGGCTAATTACTCGTCAAAGTAAATGCCATCTTGTTAAAAAAAGAAAAAACTATTTATTAGACGATTTAATAACGACAGAAATATATTCTACTTCATTTCTTTTTGGTTTTTGACAATTAATTCAATATGGCTGCTGTGTTATTGATCACATGTAAATTTGGTTAGTAGGTATTATTCCAGATAATTACAAAGTTCGTATAATGTTTTTGGAGTTTCATGTTTTTTTTTTAGAATCAATTAATATTGCGTTGAACTAATTTTCCAGACAATATTTATTAAAATCATGAACAACTTAAGTTTTTGACAAGGAAAGAAATATATTCTATTCCATTTCTTTTCGGTTTTTGACAATTAATGCAATATGGCTGCGTTATTGATAATAATAATAATAATCTTTATTAGCACAGATTAGCGCACTAAAAGGCAAGATTCAGCCACAGGCTCTCTACCCTCCATAGATCACATGTTAATTTGGTTAGTACGAAAGATTATCTGAAAATTAGTCAGAAATCTTATTTATTATATAAGATAATCAGATGTTAACAAAGATTTGACTATAGTTTTGTTTTCATCAGCGTGAAAAAGATAAGATATTTAGGGATATTTCATTTTACTTGATATCCACTGAACAATTTATAATAAGGACACAAATCTTAGCGAGTCAATAGTTATTTATTTGACAATTCTGTTTCATGAATACCAACTTTCCTTATTGGTTCAATAACAGTTAACGATTCAATAACTAAAAAGAGATTTAACAAGTCTTTATGAATACGGCTCTAGATTCATTAAAACGTTAGTTTCATTAAAAAAATTCTAAGATATCGATATCAGTAAGTATCGATACATTAGTAGTATTTGTATGAGTAGTATCGAAAAATGATTTGAGTACTACTGATATAAGTAGGTATACTTTGATGGTATCGGAACATCCCTTAATTCATAATATAGAGTTTTGCTTCTGGTTATTTATCTATTCTTGTGGCCCGGTCGAGTAGGGACTAGTCCTAGAGGTGACAACAATGAGACGGCATTATCGTCGTACATAATGTGAACGGTCACCGTCTAAACGACACAGCAGATTATGAGCCGGGATCACTTTTCTGTCCCGCTTGCCGCCGCCGTCGATTGCAATCGTATAACGCGCTTTTGTAAAAGCCAGCGGCGGCGACGATTTTCATAAATGGCGCCTAATAATGATTACAGTTAATTTTGCTTTGCGGTGAGCAGATACGCACATACGTTCGTGCTCAATCCATTCGCGCTCTCTGCATTCGCTGCAAACTTTTATCGTCGCATATGCGAGCGTGCTCAAGTCGCTCAATCAATTCGTGGTAAAAATGTCTGAAGAGTTGATTCAATAAATAGATGAACGACACATAACCCGCTCAAATTGAGCACGACCGCACACTTATGTCTCTTAGATGTGCGCCAAAAAACCGACACCATTTTGGCTCACGGTATGCGCCGCTCAAGTCATTCGCGAAAGATAGCGCGCCACGAAAACACATTCGTATGTGTGGTTGCTCACCGCATGCGTTTGCAGATCTGTACGCAGCTTTGGGAGAGCCCCCGGTCAAAAACAATGTTCCGCTGGCACTGGTTTTTATTATAATGGAACGGTTGAATAATAAGCCGGCATTTGAACTGTATTTTAACCCGTGTGTGTGGAGCACCAACAATGAAATGAAACAAGAGAAGAGAGCACGGGGGCGACATTCATTTGTCTGTTGGGCAAAGAGTGGGGGGGGTGCAACAATGGCGAGCGACCGGTCCTCTTCAGCTGTGTGAGGGGGTAATGAGTATGATTTAGAATAGCAATTAAAATGTTTATAAAAGGCAGAGCGTCACGTCATTGTCTTTGCTCTCAAAGTGTTCACCAGAAAGAGAGAACAGCAGAGAGCGAGCGAGAGAGATTATACCACAAAACGATTCATTCAAATCTGTGAACGAATCGGAACCACTTAAATACGTCAAACAAAAGTGCTTTAAACGAATAAAAACAGCCGCAAAACGATCTTTAAATAATTTCGAAAACATTTTTTTTTTTTGGTTTTTCAATGTCTAAATTTGAATGATGCTCTACATTTTGTAATTTTTTTGCACGATCGCCTGTAAAGTACTATGCTTTTCATGCCTATATAGCGATTGTAAAATGTTCTTTTTCATACTAGTGCGTAAAGTAAAACAAAGGTAATGTGATTTTGCCAATCAAATAGTTATTTCTCTGTCAGTTGCTAGGTTGGTTTTTTGTACCATTTCAACCCACAAGTGGGGAATGGTATTAGTTTAGGTTAAAAATAACTTTTCAAAATTTTACAATGTCTTTTCGTTTTGAGATCTCCCGAATCCAAAAAACATATTTTTGGAAAAACTCTGTGCGTCTGTTAGTCTGTTTGTCTGTGAGCACGATACAGGTTAAACGGATAAGCGCGGATTGAAACCAAATTTTGGGAGGATGTTTGATACGCAAATATGAAGAACCCTATTGTTTTTTGGGGCAAATCAGCGCATGCGCAGAAGAGTTACATGCTATAACGGTGTTCTTTGTATAATAATGGTATACTTTTCATAACGGCTTATTATTGTTTTTATTTTTTCAAGAAAGTTTCGTTCATATTTTTTTCTAAACTTTATAATTTAGGAAATATTCTGAAAATAAAAAAAATCAGCTGTACTTTTGTTTTGTAGATCTGTCAGAATGGTTTAAGCATGCTTTGATAAATTTTTACATGACTTGGAACACATTATATTACTCATGGCAACTTATAGCAAATATCATATTGAATACTAGCCATTACCCGCGTCACCTCACGCGATATCAGAAATCTTATTTTCTTTATTATACTACTGGCGGTCCCGCCCGGTTTCACCCGAGTGTAAAAGAACGAATGGGGAAGGGGGACATGAGTACGCACATTCATCATAGTTTACCGAGATGAATGTGTCCAAATTTCATGATGATCGGAGTTACCGTTCAAAAGTTTTTGTCGATAAAAAGCAGTATTTATACTTTTAAGTATAGATAATAAATTTCTTTAAAATCAATAATTACTGGAATTATATTTATTATATTATAATATTAATATTTAATTGAAAACACTGTAAGAAAATTATTTTTATATAGGTGCCTATAGTTGTAACAGTTTTCAAATGAGCTATTAATTAGATTTATTTAATCTTAATTAGTCGTAAATAAAATTAAAATAAATTTAAATGTAAGAAAGTAATGCAGAAAATTAAAAAAAAAAACTGAAAATATATTCGCTCAACGTGGGGCTCGAACCCACGATCCTGATATTAAGAGTCGCGTGCTCTACCGACTGAGCTAGCCGGGCTTGTGGATGCACGACGTTAATATTGGAGTATTTAGTTAGAGTATTTCACCTGAATACACGCTAATTTTGAGATACATTTTGCAACATTTTTCATTGATGCTCCGCTTCTATTGGTCGTAGCGTGATATTATATAGCCTATAGTCTTCCTCGATAAATGGGCTATCCAACAAAAAAATGTTTTTTCAATTCGAATCGGTAGTTCCTGACATTAGCACGTTCAACCAAACAAACAAACAAACTCTTCAGCTTTATATATTAGTACTAGCGGCCCTGTACGTGAAATAATAATGTAAGTGAAATAATAAAACAATTTAATTGGAACATCTATCTATCTATCTATCTATTTTATTAATTGCTAGCTATTTTAAAATATAGGTACATGGGCGTATATGTGTGTATGTCGAGCACTCCGGCTGCGCCGTCGTGCTCGAAAAAAAAAAGCGTAAAGTATTCGTGGATAACTGGTCTTTAAAACACTTACTCTATTTCGAGCACTCCGGCTGCGCCGTCGTGCACGATAAAAATAGCATTTGTTTTAAACGATATTCAGTTTTTTTACATCCTCGATCTAGATATATGGTTGTTAAGTTCGTTGCGCCATCTATTGAATATTCACTCAATCCAGTCAACAGGTATCGCCATCTTATATGGTTGTTAAGTTCGTTGCGCCATCTATTGAATATTCACTCAATCCTGGAGCTAACAGATAATTATGACTGTCAAGGAATAGACAAATAATTTGCAATAAAATAATATTGCGATTATAAATTGAAATGTAAGCTATTCTATCTTTCAAGTTGGGTCGAATTGCACACGGTGTGCAAATCAAATTTAAAATCGGTTCAGTAGTTTAGGAGTTCATCGAGGACAAACGCGGACAAACAACGTGACACGTAATTTTTATATATAAAGATAAAGATAGATATCAAATGTCATAAGTTGGAATGGTCCCGTCGCCCAATCTGTTTGCGTGGACTAGTTATTCAGTACTACCAACGAGAAAATACGTACAGTGTCAACCAGTAAGCAAGTAGGTTCCACTGTAATAGAACAAGTAACAACATATTATTATGTAATGTCCGTCGCTTATTCGATTATCAAAACTACAAACAAACAAACAGCACACACTGAGCTGTGATTGTTATGAACAATAGAACAAAGTGGGAGCGAGATAGAGTTACAGGCACTGTCCTGTACCAAACGTTTCGTGTCATAGTGCAAAAACTATTCTAGAGCTCTAATTTAAAGTCGCGTTCTCACTTGCGGAGCGTTGAACAAATAATGTACGAGTGTTACTGTACCAACTTTTAATTTTTATTAAAACAAAAATTTCGGTGTTTTCTCAAAAAAAAACTATTTTAGTAACATGTAACGACATCTGATAGAAATTACTCAAAAGCTATTAGTTCAGAAGCAAACAAAAAATCGGTTTTAGTACCAAGTAGCGACATCTGTTATAGTGCGCTCAAAGCTATTAGTTCAGACGTCGGGCCGCAAACGTAGTACATTTTGTAGAATTATACAGGGTGTCCCATTAAGAATGGGACATAAAACAACCGCAGATTCTCCAATTCAAAATAAAACGATTAAGCGAAATATGCTTAGATAAAATGTTACTCGCTCTACCAGTGGCGTACGGCAGGAGTAAGTAATGCTTGTACCCCTTCTAAATGTTACGCCGCTGTCTAAATTTTAATTTTGACTATAATTTTAATTTTTTTGATATTTTCTAAGTCAATAATGTACACTTGTTAGTTTGTTGTGAAGTCATTGGTTTTCGAGATATTTGCAGTTAAAGATAGATAGACATGTACTTTTTATTTGTATTATTATTAATAATATTCATTTTTACAATTTTGTCTTAAAAAAACTGCGAATATCTCGAAAAGCAATGACTTTACAACAAACTAACAAGTGTACATTATTGACTTAGAAAATATCAAAAAAATTAAAATTATAGTCAAAATTAAAATTTAGACAGCGGCGTAACATTTAGAAGGGGTACAAGCATTACTTACTCCTGCCGTACGCCACTGGTAGAGCGTACTGAACTAATTTTTTTATTGTTAGGTGCATTTTATGATATTTAACAAGTGTGCCGATTTGAGTAAAATTATACGGTGTATTAAAAAAATTATGGACATTAATAATTTTTCAGTTTTCAACTTCAACACCCCGTATTTCGGAAACGAGTAACATTTTATCTAAGCATATTTCGCTTAATCGTTTTATTTTGAATTGGAGAATCTGCGGATGTTCTATGTCCCTTTCTGAATGGGACACCCTGTATCTATCGCACCTGGGTGAAGCCGAAACGAACCGTTAGGCCTCTTGTTGACGACGACAGATGTTCGCGCACGTTTTTACCTATACCTACCTACCTACCTTGTGCTGCTCATTGTGAATATGGAGTTTAAAATTGATATTGATTTATTAATTAGCTTTGTTCATAATAGGCCAGTGTTGGGACAAGACTTTAGAAAATTACAAAAATAAACAAGCAATGCATAACATACTTGCACTTCTTCGCCCTTCAAGTATAGAACTGATATCGATAACAACGGACGCGCTCACGTATATTAGCGGATCGTGTACAAAGGTAACCGTTTCGCGTCGGCCCGTTACCCGTTGACTAAAACGGTCGTTAACAAGAGCCCTTATAGACGGAGAGCTGGCTACGGAGAAAATGGGTGACTCGGTGCAGAGCTGAAAATTTGCAGAATAATAGGAGATAGTACAAGTAAGTAGGGAAAAAATTGCCAGAAGACTAGGCGGAAGATAAAGAGCCGCCAGAAGACGCTAATGTTGCGAAAAATCAGTGCACTTCTGGCAATTTCTATACTTATTCTGTAATTCAAAACTAGATTATATATTATATAGTTATAAGGGCATACTGAAAATTCAAACATGATATAATAATTACATTCGACAAATATTCAAAATTATTAATGACATTTTGATAGAAATAAAATTAAATAAATTAATAAAAATACGTTGTTATAACAACGCAATTTTATTAATGAAAATATATGACGATTAATTTTATTTCTATCAAAATGTCATTAATAATTTTGAACATTTGTCGAATGTAATTATTATAATACCATGTTTGAATTTTCAGTATGCCCTTATAACTATATAATATATAATCTAGTTTTGAATTACAGAATAATTATAGAAATTGCCAGAAGTGCACTGATTTTTCGCAACATTAGCGCCTTCTGGCGGCTCTTTATCTTCCGCCTAGCCTTCTGGCAATTTTTTCCCTACTTACTTGTACTATCTCCTATTATTCTGCAAATTTTCAGCTCTGCACCGAGTCACCCATTTTCTCCGTAGCCAGCTCTTAGTCCATTAGTGGTTTGATAAATTAATTCGATGCAATTTATATGTGTTTTTGATGTCAACTTTGAACGTTCAAGAATAGAACGCCAAATCAAGTAATTAGAGTGGGACGTGACACAGTTCTATGCCGGATGTCTGCTCGTTCCTTTGAACACGCACGCCAACCGGCAGTAACTTTACAATGAATACAATTGTTTAATTAGCAAAATAGTCACCGTTATTGAATTACGTAACTATTATGCTCCTTTCATTCACCAAAACCCAGCCTACTACGTCCAGCAGCCCCGGATCTACGATTTTTTCGAACCGGGGCAGAAACTCAATAATGACGCCCCCCGTCTCCAGCATTTGAGATAAAATACTTTAAAAAAAAAAACTCACAAATATATATTGGTTGGTATTTTTCGTAAACGGAAAACCGTCAGAAAACAAGCAGATTGAGTAAATCGAAAAAAGGACTGATTAGATGTGATTTTCAATCATATTATATTATGGTTTTGGCGCCCTCTAAAACTGCCGCCTGGGGCGGGTGCCCCAGTTTGCCCCCCCCCCCAGATCCGGGGCTGACGTCCAGAGATGCTGTTTTTCCAAATTCACTACATTGTCTATTAGTTTCAAGTTGTTTGATCTACTGAGAATAAAAAAACGAGTCAGCTTTAGACCACACGACTGAAGTAAAACTTTTTCCTGCCATAATTTGTTATTATTCACCCGAAAATTCACAAAATATCAACTTTAAAATGAATTTACAATTTTATTCACTTTAAACGTAGAATATTTAATGTATTGAACAAAATATTAATTTATAAAATTGTTCAAGAACGAAATGATCAGTTAAATGTAAGAAGAAAGAGATATAAACATAAAGATAATGAAAACAAAAGTAATACATTGCAATTACTTAGCTCTCGTTGGATTTTAAGCGTAGATCTTTATGAAATATTATTTAGCTCTGCAAGTTAAGTAGGTTTACAAAACTTTTTCTGTCACCAGATAGCGCCACTGGCAAGTAAAATATGTGTCATTCTATTGTTAGTACTACTTATATTTTCGGCCACCTGATGGCGTCACTAGCCAGTGAAATATTTGTCATCCTCTTTTTATCTTCACTAACTTATATCTCCCTCTCAACTTCCGTTCGCCTCGCCCAATCACACTTCCGTAAATCTTTCATAATAATGAATCGTGTAAGATTTTCTGGAACTATTCATTCAGTACTACCAGGCAACTTTCAGCTACAAAGCCTGATATAGTTCTTCTTGATAAAATCACACGAGTTATGAATGTCATTGAGTTCTCAGCTCCTGCTGAAACGAACATAATCTCAAGGAGAGGCAGAGGGCTAGATAAGTTAGATTTTTTAACTTCCCGCTTTAAAAAAAAAAAAAAATTTTTTTTTTTTTTTTTTTAAATCGGGAAGTTCTTGGTTTCACCCCGATTTTCGAAAATCGAGTTTTCGCCAGATCTCGACGTTTTGAGGTCCTAGGAAGCTATTAAAACTATTTTGGCGATGATGTCCGTAGGGCTGTATGTATGTGTGTGTGTGTGTGTGTGTGTATGTATGTATGTAAACCTTTTATATCTTTTGAACGGAGTGTCCGACTGAAACGCGGTTTGCGGCATCTGACGTGATCTTGGTGAACTTAGACTTCCTGAAAATTTGAAACGATTCGGCCCAAAAAATTTTGAGAAATCTTAAAAAAACAAGTTTCAAAAATTTTTTAAAATTTGTTTTTGTAAAATATTTTCTAAACTACTAAACCGAATAATTCCAAAATCTAATCAGCTCTTCTCCTTAACAAACTGCGTCGATTTCCGCAAACCGCATCAAAATCGGTTCATTTGTTCACGAGATACCGTGAACGAAAAAATCGTAAAAAAGTGTTTTTTTAAAATGATTCTTAAAATTGTTATCAGATCGATTTTTTTGTAATAAATTATTTTCTTAGGCTAAAAAAACTGCGTCGATCGCCGCAAACCAGATCAAAATTGGTTCATTTGTTCGTGAGATAACGTAAACGAAAAATTAGGAGAAAAGTAATTTTTTATAATTACTCGTAAAATTCTTATCAAATCGATTTTTTGTAATAATTTACTTTCTTAGGTTAAAAAAACTGCGTCGATCGCCGCAAACCAGATCAAAATTGGTTCATTTGTTCATGAGATAACGTGAACGAAAAATTAGGAAAAAAGTAATTTTTTATAATTACTCGTAAAATTCTTATCAAATCGATTTTTTTGTAATAATTTACTTTCTTAGGTTAAAAAACTGCGTCGATCGACGCAAACCGCATCAAAATCGACTCATTTGTTCACGAGATATCGTGAACGAAAAATTTGTAAAAAAGTGTTTTTTTTAAATTGCTCGTAAAATTCCTATGAGATCGATTTTTCTGTAATAAATTACTTTTTTAGGATAAAAAATTGAGTCGACTGCCGCAAATCGCATCAAAATCGGTTCATTTGTTCATGAGATATAGTGAACGAAAATTTCGTAACAAAGTGATTTTTTTTTTGAGCTCGAAGAGCTAAAAAATAAACTTCTTGCTATATTTTATATATTTTTGAGCGTTTTGAACTCGAAAATAGCGGGAAGTTACAGGGATGGCCTGCAGGGTCAAACTTCTTTTCAAATTTTTTTTTTTTTGCAGAAGAAGTTTCCTAGAGTCGTATATAATTAATCGACGACGATGTAATGTTATTGTTGCAGGTTTTGCGTCGGAGATCGGTTCTATTTGTGCGAGAACAAGATCCTGTGCGAGTACGACTACGAGGAGAGGCTCGTGTTTGCGAACATGGCCTACAATCCGAGCAGTTTGGCGCACATCAAGAGGCAGGCTAATCAGACACAGATTCCTCAAGTAAGTACCAATGCTACATTATATAACAACGCTTTTAAAAATATTCTATTGAAAATTCATCGGGAGTTTGGTACGTTGGCATAGCTTTATTGGGCAATAAAACCCATATCATAATAATGATGAATATCATTCCATGGGCGTAGAACTTGATTTTTTCGATAATTAAACATCTAAAACTTCTACGCCAATGAAAAAAAAAATCAGTTTGAGTATGAAATCTGGATCACGCGACTCATTTACTACAATTTATTTCACTTTGTTTCAGCAACAACCTAACCACAACAATCACCACCAGCAACAACAACATCTGATGAACGGACACAGACCATCGAACGGCGATCTCAACAACAACATGTCTCAACAGCAAGCAACGCACGTCATGACGTCACACCAGCAAGCGTATCCTCCGCATCATCCTCACGCGCCGCCCCCTTCGCATCTCAAGCCCGGCATGGCTTTGGGAACGGCAAGCAGCTGAGAGATTCATCACCAGCATCGATTCTTTACCGACTGACTGTGACTTGTGCAATAAATAATTACGAGGACAAAAACAACGTGTTTAATTTTTAAAGTGATTTGATAACTTTGACGAGTTACCTAATATTATAATCTATTCTGTTGCCATAACAACATAACCAGTGAATAAAACAAGTGAACGTTTTCAACGACACCGACTGTTATGTTTAAATCAAAGACAATCGTTATTTATATACAAACAAATTGTTCAACATTATTAATAAACAAAACAATGTTGGTAGTCTAGAAACTCTGTTGTAAATGTAATTCAATAATTATTATTACTTATGGTAGAAGTTTTGTTCCAAAATATGTATTGAAGGAGATTTATTTGGTTGAGGAACAATTAAAAATAAGCTTTACCAGTGTATCGCTTGTGGCCAACGTTTCGAAAAATATATTTTCATCATCAACTTGCATTGAGGTCCTGATGATGAAAATATATTTTTCGAAACGTTGGCCACAAGCGATACACTGGTAAAGCTTATTTTTAATTGTTCCTCAACCAAATAAATCTCCTTCAATTATTACTTATGGTGAATATGTTTTTGTTGATACTGACATTTACGGCTCTCCTCACAGTTCTGCGTGTCGTCGGTTGTCCTTGATTTTACAGTTCCGCGCGTGAAGTTGAGCGGAATAGATCAAGCGCTCCGTATCGATAGACAGATTGTAGCATGTGCTTAAGGAAGTACCCTTGATAAATGAATTAACAAACAGAAAATTACGAAAATTTGCAAATATGTGAAAACCTTTTCAAAAATGACTCAGTTAAATTTTTGTGATTTTTGGTTGACTTTGAAAAAAGATATTGATAATTTTATTTCGCTGCACTTAACATGGAGTCTTATGGAAATCTGTGATTTTGACGCACTCCATCATTTATTACGTTGGAATTGACAAACAGATTTTGATAAAATTTTCAGGAAATATAAACAAATATTCTATGAACATTTTTCTTTTTCCAAAACGTATAAAGCTTGCTTATGTTAATAGAAATAACTAAAACAAAGCCGAGATTTTTAGCAATTCATAAACATGACAACACCGCAATATTATAGTTTGTGGCGCGTCATTCAAAGGTAAGTTACGAAACTGCAGCAGTTTTGATATCGTAAAAACATACGTAAATTGAGTAAATGCTAAAAGCATAGTATTCCAAAAAAAATGATAGTATCTATATTATTATTTCCGAAATGACAGGAATAAAGAAAAGCATTTTCATAAATTAATGCGAATTTGACACCGCGTGCTGACTTATGCTGCGTACATAAGCACTTGTAACTATGGCAAGGCATGCGGTGTTGCCAAATTATATACAACGTTACTCAAGTAGAAGACTGAAATTCTTTGACTTACTGCGTACCGAGGGTACTTCCTTAATACTCCTGTATTTCCAGTAAGGGTGTGAAAAGGGATGACATACCTACATACGTTTGTCTCCGTCACTTAGACCTCGAATGTCAATGCGCATGTCCGAGAATAGGAATATTAAGTATATGGATTGTAAATTATAGATACTCAGCAGCTGAAGTCATAATCTCGGGCTAGGGGCTTCCTCCAGTCGGGGGCCCGTGGCATTTTGTCCGCCCTGCCACCCTAATTGATACGCCACTTGCTTGATCGCTGTGAATATTCGCTATGTCCATGACCTTGAGTAGCTATAGAATAAGACTTACAGCGCCTATGGTGGCGAATAGAAGAACATTTTGAGAAGACTGCCAGGGGCTATGTATGTAAAAAAAAACATGAAAAACCAGGAATGGGACATTTTAAATTGTGTAAAGTTATAAAAATGCAATTAAAAATTCATCTTCTATGTTTTTTGTTAGATAATGGAGATTACCTTTTCATTTTTTTATAATTCCACGAGTAAGGAATTATACTACTTAATTTAGATTAAAATCTTTCAAACATTTACAATATATTTTCGTTTTGAAGTCTCCCGAGTTGTTCGTTGGTTTGTTAGTCTATGAGCATTACGAATCAAAACCAAATGTGACGTGTCAAAAGGAAGAACCATATTGTTTTTGGAGAAATGCCGCTAATAATGTACTTTTCATAACGGTTTATTATTCTATTCATTTTTGCTTATACAAACGCCGCAACGCGTATATAAGTTCGTCAAAAAATGTAATAATTAATCATACTGTGACGCTACACGCGCGTCAATCAGGGTGTCGGTTGGGATTTCGACCGGTCCGACGTGTCTCGGCCGGTCCGCCGGCCATACGCGTTGTGTGTTACGCGCGATCGACGACACTCGGAACTGTTAATA
Source organism: Xanthostigma xanthostigma (assembly GCA_963575645.1). Lineage (NCBI taxonomy): Eukaryota > Metazoa > Arthropoda > Insecta > Raphidioptera > Raphidiidae > Xanthostigma > Xanthostigma xanthostigma. The sequence continues at coordinate 1,047,287 of OY754473.1, forward strand.
AGGTTTGATTTCAACTACATTTAGTTGTCTCTACGAACATGCTTGTCAGGAACGACTTTCCTCTAACTTCTTTCTCTAGCGACTAGAAGTGGAGGAAGTATTGTAGCTGAGTATTCGTTCTTTGACGTGTCATTCCCTTGTATATATATGAATTGAACGTGTACTAAAATTCCGGTTAAACTGTAAAATAAATCAGAGGTTTCTTCGTAAGAACTATTAAGGCACTATGGAACGATGTTTTTGGTTCTGTGCCGTCGTTCTTAGAGAAACAAATGTTTACAGAAAAAAATTTGCTGTAGTCACATAAACTAATAAAATACAGAGTGGATTTTTAAAACCCGATCACTTAGAGCAGAGGTCCCCAAACTGTTTTGTATCGTAGACCACTTGTCATGTTTTTCGGTTTTGGGTAGACCCCCTGCTTATCTGATATTGATTTTTTACAAATTCATTAATTTCCCTGCAATTTTTGTCCGAAACTTTTGACGAAAACCCTTCGCCTTCTAAATAAAAGGGTGTTCGGATATTAAAAATCCACCTGTATGGTAACAATGTAGTATTCATTTGTTACAGATATTGGTTCACTGAAATAAAATTCTTGATAATTTTTTTCTGTCCATATTAATCAACAAATAGTTCAGGGGGATTGTAAACACGGGTTACCAATTACGTCCTTAGGACTTTTTAAGTGTTTTTCATGAAACAGAATATTTATTTGACTCAGCAAATTTTTTTCTTAGACGTCAATAACATGTGTGACCGGTTAGTGTGAATGGAATCAATTTTTTATGCGTAACGTCACGCCCTGGCAACATTAAGTTACATTAAAGCAACATTGCAATAGGTGTCAGTAACGTTGCGGTCGTAACCTGCAACCTTACGTTATGTCCAGACAACGGAACACCACGTACCTACTTTGGAACGTAACGTTAGGTACTGGAACATTACGTACTAGAAACGTAACGTTGCATATTTACAATGTTACATTATCGACAAGCAACGTTACATCAAGCCAGTACGTTACGTATCAACAGCTTTGCGTTACGTAACGTTGTCATTGACGTTACGTACAAATAAAGCAACCTTTAAATCTCCAGTAAGTACATCAGACAATAAACACTCGTCCGTTTTTCGCAGCAGATAAATATTATAGAATGTAGACGCTCGACAACAAAACGCGATAAAGAAAAAAAAAATATTTCGTTCAGAACGTCGTTAGCGATTCTTACAAGAGAAAAGTGTCTAAGATGTTGGGACTAGTGATGTGCCGGATATCCGTATCCGTATCCGCGGATATCCGAGGGAGAAGAAAGATCCGTATCCGTTAGTTTTTGGCGGATTTTTTACGGATCTTTTACCCTATTAATTTTCAATTCATAGATGAATTTTTATATACAGGGTGTCCCATTAAGAATGGGACATAGAACAACCGCAGATTCTCCTATTCAAAATAAAACGATTAAGCGAAATATGCTTAGATAAAATGTTACTCGCTCTACCAGTGGCGTACGGCCGGAGTAAGTAATGCTTGTACCCCTTCTAAATGTTACGCCGCTGTCTAAATTTTAATTTTGACTGTAATTTTAATTTTTTTGATATTTTCTAAGTCAATAATGTACACTTGTTAGTTTGTTGTAAAGTCATTGGTTTTCGAGATATTCGCAGTTAAAGATAGATAGACATGTACTTTTTATTTGTATTATTATTAATAATATTCATTTTTACAATTTTGTCTTAAAAAACTGCGAATATCTCGAAAACCAATGACTTTACAACAAACTAGCAAGTGTACATTATTGACTTAGAAAATATCAAAAAAATTAAAATTATAGTCAAAATTAAAATTTAGACAGCGGCGTAACATTTAGAAGGGGTACAAGCATTACTTACTCCTGTCGTACGCCACTGGTAGAGCGTACTGAACTAATTTTTTTATTGTTAGGTGCATTTTATGATATTTAACAAGTGTGCCGATTTGAGTAAAATTATACGGTGTATTAAAAAAATTATGGACATTAATAATTTTTCAGTTTTCAACTTCAACACCCTGTATATCGGAAACGAGTAACATTTTATCTAAGCATATTTCGCTTAATCGTTTTATTTTGAATTGGAGAATCTGCGGTTGTTCTATGTCCCATTCTTAATGGGACATCCTGTATATAGGTGACTAGGTAATAATGAAAACCTGTTAAATTCCATTCAGATTATTTTTTATTTTTTGAAATCGTATTTGGCACCTTTATATTGCAAACATTTGTCGTAGTGAGTACCATACTAATTGTACATAACTCAAAGGTACTAAATCAACTATCTTTATAATGAGATATTGCACATCGATCTTTGGAAAGAAACAATCTGTTATGAGAGTTAACTCTTAAAGAGGTCAATAACTTTTTCCCATAACAGATAGTCTCTTTGCAAAGGTCGATGTGCAATATTTACCGCCGCGTACTCTAAGAAAGTTAAGATCCGTATCCGTGGATCTTGATACCAAAAATCCGTATTCAGATCCGTATCCGCGGATATACATTTTAATCGTTCCGGCACATCACTAGTTGGGACTAGCTGTCTCTTTCGGGTGTACTTACTGAAGATGCCATTTCCGAACTGCTGGAAGTGTGAGGCGGCTGCTTAGCATTTGCTAAACACGTCATGAAATAAATGATTGTGATTTTTTTATTATTATGCATAACTATGTAAGTAGTGTCTCGTTAATATGTAATATAAATAATTATATACCAAATGATTTTGACCAAAGAAAATACAAGATTATGATATAAACGAAATGACGTGTTTTATTTTTAACAGGGCCCGTAAGTTCCAAAGTTGGTGCAAGAGCGTAGATATTTTTTTCCTGACGGGGTGTAAGGCAAAAAAATTCAATATTTTTTAAGTTTTATTGATATCACACAGGAATACTCACGAAAAATATACAGGGTGTTGCATTAAAAAAAATAGTTTTTTAAAGTTTTGAGAAAGTTTAAAAAACTATTTTTTTTTTAATGCAACACCCTGTATATTTTTCCACACGTGAATGAAATCTGCATTAAAAAACCGTTTTTTCTGCGAAAACTCGAAGTCAGTATCTCAAAGGGTTTAGCCACCAAAAGCGTCTGAACTGGGCCATTTTTTTTCAATCAACTCCCTCTAGCGGAAGAACGGTTCAAGATAGGCCCATATAATTGTGTATCAATTTGATCAGCACTGAATTGGCTTTCTAAAAATGTCACAATATACAGGGTGTTCCATTAAAAAAAACATAAGGTTAATGTGACACTCTGTATTTGAACACTCTGTATAAAAGAAACTAATTTCAATTTGTGCACAAAGGGGGTACTTATCGACTAGCGAAAACAGAATTTTAATATGTTGCCTGAGTGAGGAGCTATCCTCCGCCCCCAGACCGATGGGATACCCTGTATACAATCTACTTTTTGACGTGATAACGTCTTATAAATTGATGAATCACCAATATTATAAATTGATAAAACACCGGCTGCATGTTCGAAAAAGTGTAACGTAACGTTCCTAACGTTCCGCCTGACCCTGTGCGTGCTTTTTGCTAATTTCTCGCTCAATTTAAATCAGATCGGTTTGAAACCAGTCTTAAACGAAAGAGGAGAACATTTTACATAGATTTCGTATAACAGAATTTGCCTAAACAGTTTTTTTATACAAATTTATATAGAAAATATTTTATACAAATTTATATAGAAAAATAGCTGTATAAATGCAATGTTGTGTAATGCATGGCGCGAAGCGGTCGGTTGTCTTTGTTTGCCGTACATGGAAATTAGAAGCAAACGTATGTCTTGTCTTAACATGAAAACGGCTGCATTTCTAATGTTTAATTCAATTTTTTGACATTAGTATATTGTGAAATGCAAAGCCTTCTAAGTTAAGTATTGGAATAACTAATTATTATTAGAACATAATACTTTGTAAGTTGCAAACGTCACTTTTGACGTTTCTTATCATTCCGACACCAAGGATAAGCGGATTGAAACCAAATTTTGGGAGGTTTAGGTTATGTATTACGGAATACGTTATCACGTAAAACTATCGTCCGTAAACCGACTTTACAGACAACCAATTTTTTTCCGCAAGAAATAGTGTAAAATTGCGAGAAAACTGGGTGAAATTAAGTAAAAAATTTTTGTGAGATTAGAAGGGGGGGTCGAGCAAAATCGCCCGGCGTCTCACGAAGGTGGGAGGAGCGGTCGAAAAATCTCCAAATTTGCCTCACGTCATTCGTGAATGCCCCTTAAGTCAAAATGTATACTGGGTGGGCGGAGATCACAGTGTCAGATTGTCAGAATTCTAGGTATTTATGACCTTGGCATATACCCAGAATGCTAGAATTGCTAGAAAGTTTCAAAGTCCATTGTACACGGAATTCCACCCCAAACATCGCGAGCAATGGACGATCGACCAAAAATGACCTCGCGATCGACTTGTTGGCCACCCCTGGTATATATAAATTGCAAACAAATACAGTAAAACTTAGCAAGTAAGCGATTAGAGTAGATTTTAGGGGTGACGTTAAAATTATATTATATTAAAACAGATTGTAAAAGTTAAATTGTTTCCTTCATAAAAACCAAACGTTTGTTTTGCATAATGAAAAGAGATAAATTTATATAAGTAATGCAATTTATTCAATAAATAAGAAAGAGGGGGGGGAGAGTAGGCGACTGAAATTTGAATAATTCGTCGCGGTGCGTTCGTTTGCCATGAATATTAATGGACCACAATAACCGAGAAGAAGTTAACCCGTAACATTTTCAATACGGCTAATGTCTCACAAGAATTTTTAACCCTCTTATAGTCGTCGCATGAATAACAATACAGTAAACTCGAAAATAGATGAGCGTATACGCTAGAAAAGTATCTTTTGACATGCGATCCTTGCGCTCTCTCGTGTTTTTTTTTTAATTCTGGTTCAGCCAAAACCTTAGTGTCATCTATACTAATATATAAAACTGAAGAGTTTGTTTGTTTGAACGCGCTAATCTCAGGAACTACTGGTTCAAATTGAGAGAATTTTTTTTGTTGGATAGCCCATTTATCGAGGAAGGCTATAGGCTATATAATATCACGCTACGACCATTAGGCGCGGAGCATCAATGAAAAATGTTGCAAAATGTATCTCAAAAATAAACTTCTATTCAGGTGAAATGCACTAACTAAATATACTCATATTAGCGTTGCGAGTACACAACGCCGGCTGGGTCAATCGGTAGAACATGCGACTGTCAATATCAGGGTCGTGGGTTCGAGCCCCACGTTGGGCGAATATATTTATATTTTTTTTACTTTCTACATTGCTTTCTGCTAAGGCTTACATTTAAATTCATTTTAATTTTATTTAATTAATTAAAAAAATTATTAGTTACCTACTGCTTTTTATCGACAAAAACTTTTGAACGGTAACTCCGATCATCATGAAATTTGGACACAACATTCATCTCGGTAAACTAAGATGAATGTGTGTACTCATGTTCCTCCCTTGCCATTTTTTCTTTTACACCCGGGTGAAACCAGACGGGACCGCTAGTATGTTATATGTGCATTGTAATAAGGATTAATTGTTGAATAAAATGTGAAAAAAGCTATCAATTCGGAAGTGCTGTGTTGTTGATTGTAAAGATACACCAACTAAACATCCAGAATTACAATTCCACCGTTTTCCTGGATTTTTTTATGATTTAGAGAGGGAAAAAAATGGACTGCAGTAGTACGTCGTCAAGGGTAATTAAATTTTATTTTACGTCTGTAATCATTAATAAATACATGAAAAATATCATTATTATTTTACAAAAATAAGATTTAAAAAATTTTGAAATAAAAAATGTATATCATTTATATAGTTTTTTTTTACTAATATAGTGCGTAAATATTTTTTTATGGTTAAGAATAAAGCTGGTTTCCATGTGTTTGCAAGTTTTGAGTGAACCAGATTTTAAAAAATCAAATACGAGATGGCGCAAAGATCGCATGTCAAAGATACTTTCCTAGCGTATAACGATGCCCATCTATACTAATAATAATAATTAATTAGTGTACCCGTGCAAAACTTTTAGCATGTATCTTCATATTGTTTTAAAAAATCGATATTTGGACACAGGCCTACGAAAATAATTTTATTCCTCTTGCATAAGTTTCCATGTACAGTTATTTTTCTTTTGATTTAGCTTGATCCATCAAGTTGTCTATACGCTAGGAAAGTATCTTTGACATGCAATCTTTGCGCCATCTCGTGTTTAATTTTTAAAAATCTGGTTCAGTCAAAACTTACAAACACATGGAAACCAACTTTATTCATAAAGCATGATGGAGGCTAACCTAGTTAGTTATTACAAATATACAATGACATATTGAAAAATGTTTAAATATATTTTAATTTAATTTTTATTTATTACATTTACTGTTTCATTACATTTATGAATAATTATATTTAAATTTACATGTTTACTGACAGACGCTGATGCGTTTTGATCTAGTTCCAGCACTTATCAGCTGTTTGGTGCGATGACTACTGCAGTAGTGTTAATATAAAACAAAGGGATATTATTTTGGAATTTTATGATTTATGAATTCAAGTATTAATTTGTCAGTAAACTGATGCGATAATTTTCTTTCAAGTTATTACAATATAACAAATTATTTACAATAAATGAGTTTCAATCAACATGTGGGGATTAGTATATTGTTTATTTGACATATCGTTAAAGCTGTAAAGGTTTGTTACAGATTTTAATGTTTATAATTATTCATAATAATATACTATGTTTCATTGTAATTGTTTCAGTTGCCTGAAGATGTATTAATAAAAATACGAAACGTTGCAAATTTACAATCATTTAACGTGTTAAATTTGTCCACATACCCGTAAAAAATCCTATAATTTAATAATTGGACGTTAATAATGAATAAAAATTATAAAATTGTAATTCAATAAATAACATTACAACGAAAAATCTGTTACACACGTCTAGTGGAGGGTCGAAAAGGAGTATTTCGCCGCCGCGTCGTTAGCTGTTTCCGTTTCCGGAAACAAAAGAATAACTACAAACACCTGACTGTCGAGACGCGTGGATTAAGTTAGTTGATATCGTCGACGTCGTCGCTGGAAAACGCGCTCGTGCGTCAATATAACGGTTATTATACAAATAGTAACGAAGTTAACTGAAAAGTTATGTAATTTAATGTCGGAATATAAACCCATTATAATAACAACAATGGCTGCAATAAAGGAACACAAGCGAAGCAGTAAAGAGAAAGTATCTATATAGAGTACCTACTTATGTAACTTCAGTGTTGCAAAATATAATTTTTAAAATCAAAAATTTCTGTGGAAATAAATCTGTAAGAATATATAAAGCTGAAGAGTTTGTTTGTTTGGTTGAACGCGCTAATCTCAGGAAGTACTGGTTCAAATAAAAAAAAATTGGTTGTCTGTAAAGTCGGTTTACGGACAATAGTTTTACGTGATAACGTATTCCGTAATACATAACCTAAACCTCCCAAAATTTGGTTTCAATCCGCTTATCCTTGGTGTCGGAATGATAAGAAATGTCAAAAGTGACGTTTGCAACTGTCAAAGTATTATGTTCTAATAATAATTAGTTATTCCAATACTTAACTTAGAAGGCGTTGCATTTCACAAAATACTAATGTCAAAAAATTGAATTAAACATTAGAAATGCAGCCGTTTTCATGTTAAGACAAGACATACGTTATTTTCTAATTTCCATGTACGGCAAACAAAGACGACCGACCGCGTCGCGCCATGCATTTATACAGCTATTTTTCTATATAAATTTGTATAAAAAAACTGTTTAGGCAAATTCTGTTATACGAAATCTATGTAAAATGTTCTCCTCTTTCGTTTAAGACTGGTTTCAAACCGATCTGATTTATATTGAGCGAGAAATTAGTAAAAAGCACGCACAAGGTCAGGCGGAACGTTACGCGTTACGAACGTTAGGATTTAGGAACGTCACACTTTTTCGTGCATGCAGCCGGTGTTTTACCAATTTATAAGATAGGTGATTCATCAATTTATAAGACGTTATCACGTCAAAAAAATGTTTTGTTGGATAGCCCATTTATCGAGGAAGGCTATAGGTTATATAACATCACGCTAGGAGAAATAGGAGCGGAGCATCGATGAAAAATGTTGCAAAATGTATCTTAAAATTTGTCCGTCGCATGTTTCTATTCAGGTGAAATGCCCTAACTAAATATTTCAATATTAGCGTCGTACATTCACAAGCCCGTCTAGCTCAGTCGATAGAGCATACGACTCTTAATCTCAGGGTCGTGGGTTTGAGCCCCACGTTGGGCGAATATATTTTTATTTTTTTTTTATTTTCTAGATTTAAATTTATATTAATTTTATTTACGACTAATTAAAATTAAATAAATTTAATTAATAGCTCATTTGAAAACTGTACAACTGTAAGGACCTTATTTTTAAATAATAATAAAATATTATTTCAGGAAAATATTTCAAAAAACAATCACGACACCAGAAACAGAGACAAATTACAATTGTTACAGACTTAAAAAAAAATTGTTTGTCTGTAAAGTCGGTTTACGGACGATAGTTTTACGTGATAACGCATTCCGCTCGAATATCATATTTAATAATACATAACCTAAATTTTAGTAGCTGTCAAACTTGGGCCGATCGTGCTTCTCTATCGCTTATACTGCGCTCTCGCTTGCACGCACAGGGTCAGGCGGAACGTGACACATGGCGGAACGTGACACATTTCGGAACGTTACACTTTTTCGTGCATGCAGCCGGTGTTTCATCAATTTATAAGACGTTATCACGTCAAAACTGAAAAATAAATTGATCGAAGAATCAAACTATAATCTCGAACGATACTTAAAATAATTTTAAAGACCATTGACGCTGTTTACATACAATTATTGTATTATATAAATTAAAAATTATCAAAAATGACTTACTTATTCTACAGACTTCGTACCATCTGTGAAAAATCTGTATGCTTAGCTGCATATTATGGATACGTTTATTCGCTATTATCGTATGGTATTGCCTTTTGGGGGCGATCAACTGGGGCACATAGAACTTTTGTGTTTCAAAAAAAAATCATCAGAATCATTTACCACCTTAAATACAATGAATCGTGTCGTACCACATTTAAAATTAATAGACTACTGACTGTTCCAGCACTTTATATGTACAAAAGTATAATGTTTTTAAAAAACAATCCTGACTTATTTTCTAATACTTTTTCACATTCTTATGATACTAGACGAAAAGATCTTGAGGTCCCGGTTCATCGCCTCTCAAAATATAAGCAAAATTTGCGTTATGCTGCTGTACACATCTATAATGGGTTGCCTGATCACATCAAAGCCAAATTTGGGAATAAAAACTTTAATAACATTTTTAAAAATTATCTTCTGGAAGAATGTCCTTACTGTATTAATTAATTGTGTTTTTATGTATGACCTGTCCACATCTAGTATGTACTATTGGATTAATAAAATTTATTATTATTATTATTATAAGATTATTATTATAAAAATAATTTTCCTACAATGTTTTCAATTAAATATTTATTATATTTTATTAATTACAGTAATTATTGATGTAAAAGAAATTTATTACTGAAAAATAGTATATTACATCACACGGGCCTTAAAAGTTGAAATCTCGGCCCTGCGCGTCATGAGCCCGAGGCGAATCAACTTTTAAGGCCCGTGTGGTGTATACGATTTTTCTTCATATCCGCTCGAAAGTACGTACTTTCGTCAGCAGGGACGAAAGATTGACATTTACTCCCAGTGAGAACGGCGGGAGGAAAAAATTTCTCATGCGTATTTATACTCGTAACTAGGGTTACCGCTGTCATTTAATATAATAAATAACAGGGAGTAAATGTCAAACTTTCGTCCCTGCTATAAGGGACGAAAGTACGTACTTTCGATCGAGGTATGAAGAAAAAGTATAAATACTGCTTTTTATCATTGTATTTTTTAGCAAAACGTGAAACTACTTAGAGCCATCTATGGACGGTTAAGTTGTATTATTTATTCTGCTTGCAGTATTATACATCTCTTTACATGTATATTTATATCCATGTAAATATTTTTATAAAAAATGGAGGTTTGAGTTTAAAATAAGTAACAAAGCAGGGAACTGCCGAAAACTGCAAAAAATTTGGACACAACATTCATGTCGGTAAACTGAGATGGATGTGCGTATACTCACTCCCTTCCCCATTCGTTCTTTTGCACCCGGGTGAAACCGGACGGGACCGCTAGTATATTATATTTGCTTTTCGTTTCCATAGTTAGAAATGGTTTCATCTGACGATCTACAAACGACTTAATCGCACAATCGTACAACAAAATTGAATATGTGTGCGTGGGCCTTATGCCTACCAAAAAAAGTTCTCAATGAAAACATTGCCTAATTGTGCGGCCACCCTTAGTGCCGTCGAAAACGGACATTGAAACGTTCAACGATATAACAACAAGGATTCAGAAAAGGGGGAGGGGAACGCAATAGCGGGGAGTTAACTAAAGTGGGTGCTTTAAAACTGAATTCCATTTCAGTTGACGGCGCTCATCCGTTTAAAAAATATCCTCCTGTATCAGAAGGAAATCATGTGTCCCTATTGCGGTAGAGTCCCTCGGAATTACTTCCGATAAACACCTTTAAACGGAATGCTCCTCCTAATCAAGTGAGTTTTAATAAATTAATCGCAGAAATACTCATTTTATCTATTCCACTTCTGATAATTGTTGTCTATCGCAAAACTAATTGGTATAATAATAATAATGATGATGATGATTGCGTTTAATGTCCTTTTTTCCACTTTATGTCATAACAGAGGCTATTTCCACCATTACTATTTTCCATCTATCACCCGTTATGGTCAGAGTGCCCGTCGGCAAAAATTTTACTGATACATACTCTCCCCAAACTTTGTATATGGCTTCATTAGGTCTAGTCTGACACCTATATTTCCTCTATGACTTTTCTTGATTTTAGGGCGTTTTCCCTATAAATTTTCAGAAAGATGTCGTTTTGACGACATGTAAAAAATGTATAGATACTGTTTGTTTTTTAATTGAATAGCTTAAAAACTTCAACCAAAACGCTAAAATAATGTTCTCTGACAAATAACATGAACCATTTAAAATGTCTGCCACCTCGAATATGTCGAACATATTTGAGGTGTCAGACATTAGAATAGAACTCTTCAAATAAATAAAATTGTCAACCAATTTTTTTTTCAGACTATATATTGACACAAAAAAATAAAATTATAAATCATTATTACAAAAGATGACGTTTTGATTCGGATTTGGATCTTCTTCAGATTTCAGAAATAATCTAAAAAATATAAAAATTAATTAGTATATATTGTAGGAAATCCACCTATTTCGAACCGCTGTATCTGCATTTTGAAAAATAATGACTTGGTGATGACATCAATTCTAAGCAATACATCTAAATTCGTAGCTATTTTTGTAAAAGGCTATCAGAACTGTGAACGTGATCGGTTATTGTAATAAATATTTTAATTGTTTAATTTGAGAATTGTGTTAATCATTTTACCTGATTTTGAAATTTCCTACAATATCTACTTATTTTATAATAGAATGAAGTTAATTAATTATCGAAAATTAATGAAAAATTAATAACAAACAATTTTTGACGTGATAACGTCTTATAAATTGATGAATCACCAATCTTATAAATTGATAAAACACCGGCTGCATGCACGAAAAAGTGTAACGTTCCTAAATCCGTAACGCGTAACGTTCCGCCTGACCCTGTGCGTGCTTTTTGCTAATTTCTCGCTCAATTTAAATCAGATCGGTTTGAAACCAGTCTTAAACGAAAGAGGAGAACATTTTACATAGATTTCGTATAACAGAATTTGCCTAAACAGTTTTTTTATACAAATTTATATAGAAAAATAGTTGTATAAATGCAATGTTGTCTAATGCATGGCGCGACGCGGTCGGTCGTCTTTGTTTGCCGTACATGGAAATTAGAAAATAACGTATGTCTTGTCTTAACATGAAAACGGCTGCATTTCTAATGTTTAATTCAATTTTTTGACATTAGTATTTTGTGAAATGCAACGCCTTCTAAGTTAAGTATTGGAATAACTAATTATTATTAGAACATAATACTTTGACAGTTGCAAACGTCACTTTTGACATTTCTTATCATTCCGACACAAAGGATAAGCGGATTGAAACCAAATTTTGGGAGGATGTTTGATATGCAAATATGAAGTGGCCTATTGTTTTTGGGGAACATCGGCGCATGCGTAAAAGAATATATCTCTTATAATGATGTTTTATATAATAATAATAATATAGTTTTTAAAACGGTTTTTACTCTATCTATTTTTACTAGAAATTTTTGTAAATTTTTTGGGGAAAATCGGCGCATGCGCAAAAGAGATACATGCCATAGTTGTTTTTTATATAATAATAGTGTACTTTTTATAGTGTTTTATTATTCTACTTAATAAAATTTACCTAAATTTGAAGCGAAAGATGCAATATCATAGATTCGAATTATTATAATTATTATATAAATTTAGGTTATGTATTACGGAATACGTTATCACGTAAAACTATCGTCCGTAAACCGACTTTACAGACAACCAATTTTTTTTTAGCCATAACTCTTAGTATATGAGTGAGACGCACAGATGCAGGGACTCGCATATCCGATGTACCTGTCCAACCAGTTCCGTGTACGGCGTCACATCCGGTGCGTATAACAAACGATAGCTGTCCGAGCCATGCGTCGGCATCAGGCGCTCCCCACACCGCGAATTTGGAGCCATCCCATCAGCTGGCATCTGCACTCAATGATGCTGATGTGATACATGCACGACGACGATTCGCTGTGCCGTCTCTTTTTTTTAAGGCCACCAACAGCCAGAGCTATTTAGATCGAGTGTCAGTACACGTTTTCAATTTATTATTTTTTGAAGTCGGAACGTTGGCAAATAAAATGTATTAAATAAATACACTGCATTAGAAGTCTATTGTTCCCAAGAATGTTCCACACTTAAAACTTTGTAGACAGACTAGCGGTTCCGCCCGGTTTCACCCGGGTGCAAAAGAATGAATGGGGAAGGAAGGGACATGAGGACGTACATTCATCTTAGTTTACCGAGATGAATGTTGTGTCCAAATTTTATGATGATCGGAGTTACCGTTCAAAAGTTTTTGTGATAAAAAGCAGTATTTATAGTTTTTTTAAATAATAAATTTCTTTTAATCAATAATTACTGTAATTAATAAAGTTTAATTGAAAACACTGTAGGAAAATTATTTTATATAGGTACCTAATACCTACAGTGATAACATTTTTCTAATGAGCTATTAATTAGATTTATTTAATTTTAATTAGTCGTAAAAAAAATTAAAATAAATTTAAATGTAAGCCTTACAAGAAAGCAATGTAGAAAAGAAATTAAAAATATATTCGCTCAACGTGGGGGTCGAACCCACGACCCTGATATTGACAGTCGCATGCTCTACCGATTGAGCCACCTGAGGTTGTGTTCTCACAACGCTAATATGAGTATATTTAGTTAGTGTATTTAACCTGAATAGAAGCTTATTTTGAGATACATTTTGCAACATTTTTCATTAATGCTCCGCTCCTAATGGTCGTAGCGTGATATTATATAGCCTATAGCCTTCCTCGATAAATGGGCTATCCAACAAAAAAATTTTTTTTCCAATTTGAAACGGTAGTTCAACAAACAAACAAATAAACTCTTCAGCTTTATATATCAGTATATATTTCTCAAACATTCATTATTTACGTTCATACGCTTTAAAAAATTTTCGAAGTAATTGTGGAGTGAATATGGTCGAATGTCGACCACTAGTTTGTTTAATTTCGAGTCGAGATATCTCGTATCGTTTTGGCTACCAGTGAACAAAGCAAAAAATCTGTTTCATTGTTAATAACAACGAAACAAGTGAACGGAAGATCAGTCGCGCAAACTCGATGATTAATGCCGAGTACCGTGCGGCAATTTATAAAGACTTAACTGTATAATGTGTAGTAAACGGTAAATGTAGATTATATAGAGGCATGTACTATAGTACAGGCGATCTTTAAATTACAGTGGGTGTAAAGGCCGCTGCACACGGAGCTGGAAACGCTGCTAGAAACACTGCTTGGACTTCCGCTAGTCGGTAGGTTGGGCACGAAGCTGGAAATGACGTCACTGCGTGCTCGCCTGCTAGCTCACAAGATAGGTTTTAAAATTAGAACAAATGCTATTTTTCTTGCTAGGTCCGCTGCTAGATATGAGCAAGAACCAATCAGGAAGCAGTTTCTTGTCACGTGGGCGACCAAGTAAGACACATTTACGAAATTTCATTAAAATCGGATCAGTGGTTTCGAAGATTAGCGCGGTTAAAATTGTGACACAAGATTTTTATATATGTATAAGAGTGATTTTTAAGTTGATTCTTTTTTTTTAGCAACACGTAGAAATCAAATAGACGAACAAATATTTCACGTAATTTTTTTATCAAAAGTCAAAAATGAAAGAGGAACAAGCTTTCAAAGTTTTATCAAATTTTGAGAACGGTCCTGGCGATATGTTATGTCACTATGGAAATATGCTATGTCATTTTCAAGTATTCACAGAAATTGTTCGAAGTTGTCCCCGTTTTGTTGGACACAAAGATGCGTGCGTCGTATCCATGCTTGTAGTAGAGATAAGGGTCTGCCGCGAATTATTTGGGATGCATTTCCGATTCGTGCTATCATTTTTTCGCGTGTTTTAACCGGGCTTTTGAATTAATTAAATAAAATTTAATTAAAATTTGAAAAGCTGTTTCTCTCTTATTTTTGAGTTTTAATAAAAAAGTTACTTAAAATATTTGTTTGTATATTTCATTTCTACACGCTGTTAAAAAAAAGAGTCAACTTAAAAATCACTCTGTATAGTTATGTAACTAGCGGTCCCGCCTGGTTTCACCCGGGTGCAAAAGAATGAATGGGGAGGACAGACATTAGTACGCGCGTTCGTCTTAGTTTACCGAGATGAATGTTGTGTCCAAATTTCATGATGATCGGAATTACCGTTCAAAAGTTTTTGTCGATAAAAAGCAGTATTTAGGTACACTTTTTTTATGTAATAAATTTCTTTTAAATCAATAATTACTGTATATAATAAAATTTTATTGAAAACACTAGGAAAATTATTGTATACTAGCCGCTACCCGCGGCTACGCCCGCGATTGAGATGGAAATCGACTTTTGACATGCATATCAGGGGTTGTTTTGACAAACAATTTTCTTATTTTTCGTAAAAATTTTTTATTTTTTTTTAATAAAAAGTATCCTATGTTACTTCTAATACCTTCAAGAGTGTATGTGCAAAGTTTCATGATGATCGGTTAAGTAGTTTTTGCGTGAAAGCGTAACAAACAAACTTACATTCGCATTTATAATATTTCGTTTTCATAAAATTTGTAAGTCCGGTCCTGTCGGGCCGATTTTAATGAAATTTTAATAGCACATTTTAATCATTACTAAAGGGTTAAATTTCAATTTTGAAACGATTCGGAGAAATTTTTCGGTATTTTTGGGCCCAAAAAATGTTTTCAACCCTTTCTTATTTTTCGTAAAAAATTTTTATTTTTTTTTAATAAAAAGTATCCTATGTTACTTCTAATACCTTCAAGAGTGTATGTGCAAAGTTTCATGATGATCGGTTAAGTAGTTTTTGCGTGAAAGCGTAACAAACAAACTTACATTCGCATTTATAATATTAATATGAATATGAATATGATATGATATGATATGATAGGTACCTATCGTTATAGCAATTTTCAAATGAGCGATTAATTAGATTTATTTAATTTTAATTAGTCGTAAATAAAATTAAAATAAATTTAAATGCAACAAAGCAATGTAAAAAATTAAAGACATATTCGCCCAACATGGGGCTCGAACCCACGACCCTGATATTAAGAGTCGCATGCTCTACCGACTGAGCTAGCCGGGCTTGTGAATGTACGACACTAATATTGGAATATTCAGTTAGGGCATTTCACCTGAATATAAGCTAGTGACGCACAAATTTTGAGGTACATTTTGCAACATTTTTCATTAATGCTCCGCTCCTATTGGTCGTAGCATGATATTACGAAGCCTATAGCCTTCTTCGATAAATGGACTATCCAACAAAAAAAATCAATTCAAACCAGTAATTCCCGAGATTATCGCGTTCAACCAAACAAACAAACACTCTTCAACTTTATATATTAGTATAGATATATAGATTTTACGTAGCAATCGCAATCGCTGAACAGACATCCGACCAAACAAGCAAACGAAACCACAATCATTCGAAGTAAAAAACGGACGCTCGTTCGCTTCGCTCGCTCGCTCGAAAGATCGTCCTGTAGCGCGCGTATATACTGGCTGCAAAGCGTTCAGATCTAGTAGGTAAGCCGGCTGTGCAAATACCGGGGCTTAATGACGTTATTATAAACTACGTCATATAGAGTGGCTGTGGAGCGGGGAATCCCGCTTAATCTCGTTATATTATTGTTGTACCTACACACAAAAATACATACTCCTTGTTTAGGTGTATGCGTTGTATGTATAATGTGTGTGTTACTGTATACATAAAGATATTATACGTGGAGCTGCACGTACTACAGTATATGCTCGAAGGTAAGTAAATCTTCTATTAGCGGAATAAGATATTGTGATAGTTTAAGCCCAAGTTTAAGTGCGGATTACTCTCAACATTACTCATATTATACGCGCGTACATATACAGGGTGTTTCATTCGATGTTGGATTATATCTGATCACACCAACATAAACATTCGGGCCGCAGTGCCAAACCATGCCGACAATATAGTGTATTTGGTATTAGGGAGCGTTTACAAATTACGTGAGGCAAATTTGGACATTTTTCGACGCCCCTCCCCCGTTGGTGAGACGCCGTGACATTTTGCTCGATCCTCTCCTCTCTAATCTCACGTCAGATTTTTCAAAACGCGTATTTTTAATATAAATACGTACATATGTGCTTGATTGCGTTCAATTTATACAGTTTCTTGCGGAAAAAAAATTACGTGACTAGAAGTACAAGACTAGAAGTATTTGAGAGAAAACGAGGCCAAGAACGCATAAGCAAGATCAAGACCGATACCAAGACTATCTCAACCTTGGGCTTACCAATATCTAAATATATGAAAGGAAACCGTGACTGACTGACTGACTGATTTATCAACGTCCAGCTCAAATCACTGAACGGATTGGGCTGAAATTTGGCACACAGATATTCAGTATGACGTAGGCATCCGTTAAGAACAGGTTTTTGAAAATTCAACCTCTAAAAGGGTGTAACAAGAGTTCAAAATTTGCATAGATAAATAGATCAATTCAAAAATGTGCAGGAATACTCCTGTCAACAAATAAATAATCTTGTGTTTCATGTTTTATCAAAAACAACCCCTTCAGAGAGTGTAAAGAGGTAAATAGTCTAAAAATCAGCATGGGTGTCATTTTCAAGATTTGTCAGGACGTTGATCACGGAAACGTCATCAATTTTGCAATTTATTAGCCTTAGGGGGGTTTACGTCGAGAAAGGAGTAACTATGCCAAATATTGGGAACGCATCCGTGTATCTATCAATCGCGTGCCAATGGCAATGTTGTATTACAATATGAAGCTCAGATGACAGATCGAAGAAATATACTAAAATTGTCATATAGAGGCGCAAGTAGCAAAAGCGTTAAGCTACGCCGTCAGATGGCATCATGCAGCATTGCTGTGACGTTGTTCAGCGTTGCTCGCTGTTTCAAAATTAAAGCCGTCAGATGGCAGTATGCAGTATTGTGTCTGTTGTATTACAATATGAAGGTCAGATGAAAGATCGAAGTGTTGACGTTGTTTCAAAATTAAAGCCGTCAGATGCCAGGCGTTGTTCAGCGTTGCTGTATTTTGATTAATTTACAAAAACAAAAGCAATAATAAATTTTTTAGTTGTCGATGCCAATAGAGCAAGCAATTATCTGTAAAATGGTATATAATTTATGTGG
Source organism: Xanthostigma xanthostigma (assembly GCA_963575645.1). NCBI lineage: Eukaryota > Metazoa > Arthropoda > Insecta > Raphidioptera > Raphidiidae > Xanthostigma > Xanthostigma xanthostigma. Next base: position 1,065,403 of record OY754473.1, read on the forward strand.
AGAAATTGTGAGGTTTTTTCTAAAAAGAGAGGCAAACATCTTTAACCTTAGCGTATTAATATATATGACATTTTATACCCAGGCTTTGTAGCTGAATGAATAGTTCCAGAAAATCTTACACGATTCATTCTCGACAACGGGCTCAATATCGCCGAAGACATAAAGCAAAACGGGAATTTTATTGTTAGTAGAAGTTTTGTTCTAAAAATATGTATTGAAGGAGATTTGTTTGGTTGAGGAACAAGTTTGAAATAAGCTTTACCAGAGTGTCGCTTGTGGCCAACGTTTCGAAATTTATATTTTCATCATCAGAAAATATATTTTTCGAAACGTTGGCAACATTTTATATTATTATTATATTATATTGTAACAAAACTGTTCTTCGATGTGGTGGAAAATATTTACTTTCAACAATAAAAAAAGTTAACAAAGCAATAAACAAACTAAAAGTATATAGGTACTTCTCTTATATAATGGAAATGAAATAAAAATAATAACGTAACAAACAAAACAACTAAATTCTAAATAATAAATAAATACCAAGCCTTTATGTACACAGAAATATATACAAGATTTATCTTCTAACCCCCTAATAATTATTTATGTGTGAACTCAATGGATTTATGTCTGGCAAGCGAATAAACAACATATACACAACTGTCTGTTCAACATGCCTCTGTCGCCGCATGGTCGAACATTCTGGAAAAAATCTACCTGCATCGATATTCTTCTTACGCAATTCTACGGGATTTTTGAAGTGAAAACTTCTTTAGCGGCGTTGTACACTTTTTTTGTAATGGGTAAAAAATGTTAAACTCGCGTCAGGACACGTGACCTGATCGAAAATTCGTAAGACCAAATTCGTAAGACGAAAACTTTTGCACACTATTTTTGTAATGGGTAAAAAATGTTAAACTCGCGTCAGGACACGTGACCTCATCGAAAATTCGTAAGACGAAAACTTTTGCACACTTTTTTTGTAATGAGTAAAAAATGTTAAACTCGCGTCAGATCGAAAATTCGTAAGACCTGATCGAAAATGCGTAAGACCTGATCAAAAATTCGTACCTAAGACGAAAACTTTTGTACACTTTTTTGTAATGGGTAAAAAATGTTAAACTCGCGTCAGGACACGTGACCTGATCGAAAATTCGTAAGACGAAAACTTTTGTACACTTTTTTTGTAATGGGTAAAAAATGTTAAACTCTCGTCAGGACACGTGACCTGATCGAAAATTCGTAAGACGTTAATATTCAAGTTTTCAGTTCTGCCGGCACTCCCGGAGTGCAACCCGTCTTTTTTTTCTTCTCGAATATTCGAAAAACCTTCTATACCTGAATCGATATTCTTCAGGCAATTCTAGGAAGTTCGTTATTTTTCTACCTGCTTCCACAAAAACTCTTCTACCCGCGCAGTATCAGTGGCGGCGGTCGTGCGTAACTATATCTATCTATTGGACACCAGCATGCAAAACAAATATTACTGTTTAGCGCGACCCCACTGTAGTTCTAATAGCGACGAAATTAAGACGAATTTAAAGAATAACTTAAAGATTGTATCATGTTTTCCGGAGGAGTGACACGGCGAGATAAAGTGCTTGAATAATTTACTTTAAAATCTAAGTAAGTGAAACAACAAAACAAAGTTAAACAGACACACAGACAGACAGACTTTATATTGTAGTACTTAGTTAATAGCGAAAGCATCAGTAATACTGTAAATGTGCCAGAAAAGTTTTTATTATACGGCCGGATGAAGATGAAGTTCTAAATATGAAAATTTAAGCAAATCTTATAAACTCTTCGCGTCTGTGTGGGATATGTGTAGCTCCAGCTGCGTATATTACTGTATATAGCTCCTCTCTGTGTAAAGCTTGCCGTCCACTGTGGCTTCAACTAGTATCAAAATATGTATCAATGCTTGATGCACGCATCTATCTACATATAAAACAAAGTCCCTCCGCGTCTGTCTGTCTGAACCATAGATATATAAGTAACTAGAGTTCGCTAGTTCGTATGCTTGCCATAAATGAAAGTGTCCTCAGTTGAGAGAGAGAACGCTGCAGCGGGTCCAAAAAAAACCAGATATATGTGGGTCCAGTACGATAACACTATGCACCCAAATTTTGAAATTTTTTTTTTAAGTCATAAAAAACGCTAAATTTTGACGTTCAAAAAAAAAAACTTTGCGGATTATTCACAAATTTCCTTAAAAATACGTGAAAAAATGGAACTACTTTTCGTCTTTCACTGTCATTTTTTGAATCTAACCAATCAAAAATCACAAATACACGTCATAGCAGCTGGTGTAGAATTATTGTATAACTATCTCACTTTGTATGCAGCTTTCGATTGTGTTATGGAAGCAGGGTCGTATTTAGATTCGCATACCCGTTTATCGTTCACCCCGAAATTGTTTTTTTAAAAACTCAACATTTGCCCCTTCCCGTTTCACTGCGAGACAATTCGCATACCCCTTTATCGTTCACCCCAGAATTACAATTCGCATACCCGTTTATCGTTCACCCCGGAATTGTTTTTTTAAAAACTCCACATTTGCCCCTTCCCGTTTCACTGCGAGACAATTCGCATACCCGTTTATCGTTCACCCCGGAATTGTTTTTTTAAAAACTCCACATTTGCCCCTTCCCGTTTCACTGCGAGACAATTCGCATACCCCTTTATCAAAAAAAGCGGTGGTTTTCAATCTTCATGAAAATGTGAGTTTTAAATTTAAAATTCGTTTTATAAATTAAAATTTTCAAATACGACTCTGCCCTGAACGTTCAATTGTATTTCATTCCAACCAATTGATATTTCTATCTTTGTTTATCATAGATACAGGTATATATAACTTTCTCTTTTCTTATCACTATATGAGACAAGATAGCGATCGCTATAGTAAATAATATACTCTCAACTTACTATACCATAATTATTTAATTTTTTTAAATTAATTTTTAAAAATTAATTTTCCGCACTTAAAACGACCAATAACGCTGTTATATGTTATATAAAACAATAATTGTGAATTTCCAGTAGATATTTTGCATAGCAAGTTATCGTACTCTTACCGATATATGTTTACTCAAATCAGCATTGTTTTGTATCATTAGTTACCACAGAGATAAGGAACTTTTCTCTCTCTGAATTGCAGACACTTTCACGGCTCACTCGCGTACTCTAGTATAATATCTCTATGGTCTGAACACAATAAACTCAAAAACTAATGAGCGGATTTTCATTCGGTTCTCACATATAGAAAGAGCGATAAATGAGGAAGGTTTTTGTACATAATTTGTAAATATATTGTACAAAATGACGGTGTCATGTCAAAAAAAAACATGTAGCGACATCAGGTAGAATTTGCTCAAAGCTATTAGTTTAGACATTTCTGCGCTGTAGTCGTTTTCATAGACACGTCCTTAATAAAATACATTTTGCAGAATTTTCCGATAACACTAAATATATCTATCTGTATATTGGGTGTTATTTTGAAAACTTTGGACGTTTTTCTGTAAAAAACAACGGGTTGAATAAAAAAAAGTCCGAACGTAAGTTGTAGGGTGTAGAGGGGGACACATTTGGACACAATACACACCCCCATCACACCACTCTTTAGCAGGGGGAGGGGATGACTTTTGTTTTTTAGATAAGAACCCCTATTTTTTATCATCGAATTTTTTTTTATGTGAAAATGAACATCTTTTGCCGCCCTGGGGCACCGTGAAAAATGTATACGTTAATCTGAACGTGAAACACATTTTTTCCACTTGTCCAAATACAATCGTATAATTTGCAACTAGAAGTTTCACTTCTGTAATGCGTTTTCGTAACACATTTTTAATTTTTTCGCAGCTTTACTGCAAATAATAATTAATAACTCCATGGGTTGAAAAATTATTCGTATATTAATTTTAAACAAAAAGAAATTTCAAAAATTTGCCGCCCTGGGCACTAGCCTCTACTGCCCCTCGTGTAAATCCAGCGCTGGGTTGCCTCTAAAATTGAATTCGTAAGCTCGAAATAAACTCGCTACAGTGGACGGCGTGCTTTACGCCTAACAAACCATGGCCAACTATATATACAGGAATACGCCGTGTAAGTTGGCGCGTCACCTGTTTTGTTCTCAGATTATTTAGAAATTTCTTAATTCCTTACATTATTTAAGAGCGACCGGTCGGGTGTCGTTTCTCGGTCCTTGTCCAACGCGCCGAGAACGCCGGCAACAGAGACTAGCGTTGTCCTTGTCTCGCGCACTCATTAGCGGAAGATTTAAGTTCGCAAAGCTTGCAGCGAAGAAGCGATTAAAGATTGTAACAGCCAACTAACTATGAACGTATATTATTATGTACTCGCGTTGATTTAACCCTTTCACGACCGGCAATAGGTGCTTACGATGCTGGTTTGTGTGGTCAATGTTAAAAATTGACAGCGCTGTTAAATTTCTGCGCCGTAAAGAAAGGACTCCGCAACAAACTTTATGGGATTAAGTTCTCGGTTAAATTGGTCGAATATGGTTTTATTTTGTAGTTTAAAGGTCACTAAGAAAAATTGTCCTTGGGCGCATAGCTTAAAAACCAATATATTTTTAGCTATAGATGTGTTTAGCGAGATTTTAGATATAGGGATATTCGTTGAATTTACAAACGTGTTACATGCTCAATTTTTGTGCTTTTTTTAGAAATAGAAAAATATTCGAAAACTAGGTAATGTTGGAAGGTGTCACCCTATATAAAATAATAATGTCATATTCGGATTCAGCGCACTCGAAAACATAATATAGTCAGAGTGCAAAAATTTTACTGACAAATACTCTCCCCAAACTTTGTATATGGATTCATTTGGCGTAGTCTGACACCTATTTCCTCTATGACTTTTCTTGATTTTGGGGCGTTTTTCCTCTAAATTTTCCGAAGGATGTCGTTTCGACGACATGTAAAGAATGTATAGATACTGTTTGTTTTTTAATTGGATAGCTTAAAAACTTCAACCAAAACGCAAAAATAATATTCTCTGACAAATAACATGAACCATTTAAAATGTCTGACACCTCGAATATGTTCGACATATTCGAGGTGTCAGACATTTTAATGAAGGAATTTTAGAACATGAAGATAAGGCAAATTTTGTGCATAGGAGTTTGACAGGTAATCGGCCATGGCCTTGAATAAGGAACCATCTCGATTTTTCTCTGGAATTATTGAGGGAAACTATGGAAAACCTCAACAAGATGCCCGGTACAGGAATTATCGTTTCTCGGCGAGAGGCAGCAAAAAAAAGTCCCAGCCACATCTGCCTCCGAACCCGGTACCTCCCCTCGAAGTCTAGTGCTCTCACCACTACGCCACCCCGCTCGGTAGGCTTGGGTAACTCAGATCTGAACCGGTTCAAAGGGCCGGTTCCGACAGAAGATCCGTGAGAGCCGGCTCACTTTTTTATGTGCCGAGGGCTCAACGGATCCGCATAACTCAGTGAAACACTTAATACACAGAAGCACTGTCAGCTCAAATGACTCAAGCATCATAATATGTCTGGCTATGGTACACACTACTGACTACGCACAGGCGGTTATACAGCTTATTACAATGTTTTACTTAAGTCACAACTATTTAAGGTATTGTATTGCATATTGTAATAAGTATGCTTCCTGTAACATAGCAAGTAGCAACCTGTAAAACCCCGCCTTATAATATTATGTGAGTCAGTCACTGGCATAATAATAGGTGATATGATTGACTTGACTCAACTAACTCAGTGGCTCAGTTGACTCGAATAACATATTCAGAACTCGGCTCTTTTTGAACCGGTTCAGGGAGCCGGCTCACATACGGGATCCAGATGCAAAGATGCAGATCACTAAAAAGACCCGTTTATCTCATCTCTACCGCTCGGTCTTTTTTGTGAAAGTAAGCTTGCATTAACGAGCGAAGACACAGGTGAAGGTGAGTACACTGTTAAAATACCAAAACAACATTTCAGGATAACATTTATACACATCTTTGATTTATTTAAAAACAGTATACAGACAACGAAATGATTAGCTGGGTCCTGCCTGGGCCTTAAGCAATTCTCCGGTAACGGCAATGTAACAAAAGGCGCCGTCCTCGGGTATCGGCTGGTGCGCTATGAAGTCGTTGGCTTCCTGGCAGGTCGGGTCGGTGATCGGCGGTCTGTTCTTGCAGCTGAGTTTGGTGGCGTCGGCCAACGGCGGCAAAGACCTCCACGGAGGATACTCTTGGAACGGACCGCTCACTTTTAGATTGTGGATGTACCTGCCCAACAGAATGTTACGGATATTCAATTGGGATTATGGAAGGAAGCGGTCTTCATGTATCAGGAATGTTACAGGTGTACGGATATATCTACAGATTTGGATGCGGAATTTTTTGACGTCCGCATCCGCAGATGCGATTGTAGAAATAATAATAATGAGTTTTATGTCATAACAGACGCCATTCGCACCATTACTATTTTCTATCTATCACACTTCCCGTTATTTTCTACATTTTTTCAATTTCAACTTAATTAATAGCAATGGGCGATAGAAGGAATTTTGGGACATTGGGGTAAGGTAGGCAAATTTTGAGCACAGGAATTTGACAGGTAATTGGCCATGGCCTTGAATAAGGAACCATTTCGATATTTATCTGGAATTATTGAGGGAAACCATGGAAAACTTCAACAAGATGACCGATACAGGAATTACCGTTTCTCGGCTAGAGGTAGCAGGGAAAAACCCTAGCCACATCTGTCCCCGCTGGGATTCAAACCCGGTAACTCCCGAATGCGAGTTTAGTGATCTCACCACTATGCTACACCGCTTAGACTAATGTAGAAATAATAATATTAATATTTTTAACTAGTGACTCGGTCCGGCTTCGCCCGAATTTGTAGACTGTCACCGTTTTTTCGTCGACTTACATAGCAAAATTGGTCTCCACGGAATAGCGGTTTTTTTTAATGTGATAATATACAGGGTGTCCCATTAAGAATGGGACATAGAACAACAGCAGATTCTCCAATTCAAAATAAAACGAATGTTACTCGTTTCCGAAATACGGGGTGTTGAAGTTGAAAACTGAAAAATTATTAATGTCCATAATTTTTTTAATACACCGTATAATTTTACTCAAATCGGCACACTTGTTAAATATCATAAAATGCACCTAACAATAAAAAAATTAGTTCAGTACGCTCTACCAGTGGCGTACGACAGGAGTAAGTAATGCTTGTACCCCTTCTAAATGTTACGCCGCTGTCTAAATTTTAATTTTGACTATAATTTTAATTTTTTTTGATATTTTCTAAGTCAATAATGTACACTTGTTAGTTTGTTGTAAAGTCATTGGTTTTCGAGATGTTCGCAGTTTTTTTAAGACAAAATTGTAAAAATGAATATTACTAATAATAATACAAATAAAAAGTAAACTGCGAATATCTCGAAAACCAATGACTTTACAACAAACTAACAAGTGTACATTATTGACTTAGAAAATATCAAAAAAAATTAAAATTATAGTCAAAATTAAAATTTAGACAGCGGCGTAACATTTAGAAGGGGTACAAGCATTACTTACTCCTGCCGTACGCCACTGGTAGAGCGTACTGAACAAATTTTTTTTTGTTAGGTGCATTTTATGATATTTAACAAGTGTGCCGATTTGAGTAAAATTATACGGTGTATTAAAAAAATTATGGACATTAATAATTTTTCAGTTTTCAACTTCAACACCCCGTATTTCGGAAACGAGTAACATTTTATCTAAGCATATTTCGCTTAATCGTTTTATTTTGAATTGGAGAATCTGCGGTTGTTCTATGTCCCATTCTTAATGGGACACCCTGTATAGCCTATGTCCATCCTAAAGGATTATTCTAAATATTGGTGATAATTTTTTTGAAATCGGGTGAGTAGTTTCGGAGATTACCTCCTACATCCAAACGTTACCTCTTTGTAATATTAGTATAGTATAGATTCCGAAGTATCGCACTGTATGTTACTAACCCAAGCAGAGCCATTATATAATCGTTGCGAACGCCGCGCATGCTCGAACATTGTTCGCCGTGAATTGTGCAGAGCGTCTGCAGCCATGTGGCGGCCCGCATCTTGTCGCTCGCGTGCGGAATCAAGGCCACATAGGGCCGCGCCAAATACACCAAGAATTGGAACTCCTGATCCAGTATCTGATCTCATATCAACATAAAATATTTATAGTTTCGTAATAGTCTAAGATCCGGTATTAGAAATATATATCCTCATCTGTTATTTGATGGTGACAAAGATTATATATTAGATCATATTATATACATAATATATAGGTATTATATTTACATATTATTATATTTACATAAACTGGGATTCGCGATTGAGTATTGACCCTGCGCTATTGCATGTATGGCTCAAAAACGGTTTAATGTATAAAAAATTGTTTAAGACGAAATTTATAGAGAATTTTGTACTCTACAACTTTTATAATAAATACAATTACGATTTGAGGCAAAGGAAGCGAGATATTTGCAAAAAACTGATTTTCACGACATTTGACCTTGGATATTTAAGGACGCTCACACGTGACCTTACGAGACTTTTGAGACAACAATAAGAATGCCAAAATAAAATATTTAGCTTATTCCGTTTCATTCCAAGGCGAAACCCTAAAATGACTGGACTATGTTTAGAATTTACGAACTGTATTTTCCGGACCTGATCTATTTGATGATCGGCATCACATTCGTCTTGCGTCCGATGAACCGAGCACGCCATTGGCTGATAATTGTCCGGCAGTGCGGCAACTGTTTCAGCCCAGACAGGATCTTTTTCCCATTCGGGCTGCGCCGAGATCGGTTCCGGGATGCTCGCGAACTCCGCAAGTGCACCGGGAGGCGGCGGCGTTCTGAACACGCCGTACACTTCGTCGTTGAGCAGCGTCAAGGTCAAATACATCAAATACTTGTTGCGTTTCTCGCGGAACATGGAGCTGTGATATTCGGGACGAAACAGTTTTCGAATCCACGGCGCGATCAGCTGACGGTCGATTTCAATTTTTAACGACGGCGCCAGCGTCTTCAGCGCCGCACTGTAGTACATGAACTCGGTGTTGAGACAGTCGAGGCGTCCCGACGACGACATCTTGTAGAGCTGCACCCTTCACCAACCCGCATAAAAATATATATTAACGAATACAAACGTTATGTCAATAATTTAAGAACCGAAAATGTTATAAACAAGTCTAATCGAACTATGGTAACAGCCGTCTTGCGACCGTACAACACTGTTAAAATTTTATGATTGACTTTAACTAAGAGACCTCGCTTCCTATGCTTGCTGTGTTTCCAACGGGATACTAAAGTTGAATGGATTTGTGATTTTTCTGGCTTGGTCCGACCAGCGAAACCCGTTTGTGAAAAAAATGGCGCAATTTGCAATTAAGGAAACAAAAAAAAAAGTTATCGTTAATTACTCGAGAAGTAATTGACCGATGACGCTAAAATTATTCATCAATGTTTGGGTCAACATAGACATCATTTTTGAGAATTTTCAGCCATCTATGTGTGGTCATTTTTTAGTAAAAAAATTGTGAAAAAAACGTGTTTTTTTAATTTTCGGGGCTATTTGCAAGTTAACAGTTGCACTTAGCGACATCTGTCAGTGCTCATTTTTTAGGAAATTTCATAAGGAACCACTTTCTCAATGCATATGCTATACTAAAAGTCAAGAGGAACGGAGATATTAAAGGAAATAGAGAAAAAAGCACTATTTTCGTTACTAATTTGTTAATTATAAAATCAAGCACACCAACAATTTGTAAGCAAACTTAGAGGGTTGAACTACACCCTAAAACGAAGCGATTCCAACAATAATCTCGCCTGTGCCCGAATAATTTTACCTGTTTTTACCTCCTCGCCTTCTAGCCTATAAGCTTAGTGGGTTAAAATGGTAAAATAACAGTTATAATTATAACTGTTACAAAAATAACAGTTATAACTGTTCATAAATAACTGTTATTTAAAAATACTAGTTTCGCCCATCACTAACAAAGACACAGCACTGGAGGTGACTTTTGACCGCGACGCACGGCGCGGCTTCACAAAATACACAATTCTTCCATTTTTCCAACGTTAAATAACCAGTGCAGTGCTTGTCGTCGCTAATGGACCGTCTAATGCAGTATTGTGATAATACCTCTATATACACATCGCGCGCCGCGAGTCCACAAGACAAAACGGTCCATGTCGTTTTTTAGGGTTCCGTAGCCATTTATGGAAAAAAATGGTATCCTAATAATTACGCCATGACCGTCCGTCCGTTTGTCTGCCAGTATGTCACAGCTTTATAACTCCGCCATCTTTCCATCGCTTAGGATGACATTTTACAGGCAAGTGTCTTATGTGAACCGCCGCCAAACTCATTAAGTAAATTTACATACCTTTCTAAGAAATACCTCTGAATCACAGCTCTACACCCATAAATACAGCATCTAATGTCAGCTGTTACTGATGCGTGACGTCACAAGCGTTTTCGCAGTTATTTCAAAATAGAAAGATTAAAATTTAATTTGTTGCTGAAATAACGTTTTTTTCGAAAATAATAGACACGTGCCTACATTATAGAACTGGATTTCAAAATTCGTCGTCATGCCTATTATTATTTTCAAAAAAAAAAACGTTATTTCAGCAACAAATTAAATTTTAATCTTTCTGTTTTGAAATAATCGCGAAAACGCTTGTGACGTCACGCACCAGTGACAGCTGACATTAGACGCTGTATTTATGGGTGTAGAGATGTGGTTCAGAGGTATTTCTTAGAAAGGTATGTAAATTTGCTTAATGATATGATTTGTATTAAGTATTTTATTAAAAGTAGGTAGTAGTAAACATAGTATGGTCTCCTTTAGTTGCAAGTTAACTAACCTCAAAAATAACCTATAACATAAGTGTTATAAAATATCACAAAAAAAACCAAAAAACAACAAATCAACTAATTAAGTGATGCATAAGTGAATGATCACAACAAAAATTTAATCGACACGGTGATTATTTACTTCAAGTGTTTATATTATTCTTTTTAATTTAAGAAGGCGTGACGTCATTCGGTGTTTCTCAATGTTTTTTAGAATTCTTTCAACGTATATTTTTCTCTAAAAGCATTTATTCTTTGATTATTTTGTATCGTCATCATGCCTATTGAGGATAGAAAATTCTTATTTTTGCAAACTACTAACCTTGGGGAATGAGTGTGTAGAGTAGGCAAGCAGACATCTATAGACTATAGCAGAGGTGGGGAACCTTTTTACCATTAGAGGCCACATTTAAATTAGACAGCAATAAGAGAGGCCGCATAAGCTGATTGACCTAAGAAAGTGACTTTTGTGAAATTATTATAGTTTTCCTATAGATTTAACAATTTATTGCATTATATAGAAAAAATAAAATATAATACTACAAAATTTTAAATCTAATGTACATACAAAATAATATAAAAATATTATAAAAAAATACAATAAAAAATATTTGTTTGAAACGAACTCTACCATTTTGTACTAGGTGGCAAAGGGCCGCACAAGAACCTCGCGGAGGCCGCATGCGGCCTCGAGGCCGCAGGTTCCCCACCTCTGGACTATAGAGTACCATGTCGCGTCAATATAGCCACGCGAGCCGGCACGCCGTGGCGACAAAATATTTCATTACTATTTATATCATGTGACATTTATTTTTATGGGTTGGACTATATTATAATTATAATATAAGTATTATTATTTTAACTAATCGTAAGAAAGCTTAAAATACCAAAAACAAATTGACTTACCTACATGTTTTTGTCTTTTGGCCATAGACAAATACAATACATTGTACAGTGTACACTCTTAGATCATCCGAATAAACATAGACAGGACATAACGGTTGCTTGACGCCAACATGTTTTAGAAAAAATAGGTATATTCTTTTAGGATTCCCGACCTTAAGAGGAAAAAAAGAACCCTTATGGACTATGTGCAAGGAGGCGGAGTTACAAATTTTTCGATGCGAGCGTTTGTGGTGAGCACTAGGGGAAACTTCAAGCTCAAATTTTCCGTATGTCAGTGAGCAATGTTTATTAAAAGTTAAAATAGTTATAATTTTATGAAGTTTTTTAAATACAAAGAAAACACAGAAAAACTAAGCGATCTGGGAATGCTTGTTGTGTTCCGGACTGTTGCGCTGATGGCGATTTAAATAAAATAAAGATCATTAGCACCCTAATTTGACGTTCCGCTGTTAGTGTAAACAAATTAATATCAGTTTTCCTTATTACATTATTTTATCATGGCCAACTAAAGTTTTTGACTTATCATCTTAGAAACATGTAGCGATTTCCATAAAAAAGTGAGCTCAATAATTCTCTATTACCCACTAGCGGCGCTAGTAGGCTTTGTGCACACAGCCTATAGGATCACTTCGTTGTCCATCTGTCTGTCAAAATCCTTTTTCTCAGGAACGCGTGAAGGTATTAAGTTGTAATTAATATCAAATACTCAGGTCTGCAATCCCTTGAAGCTGTGGAAAAATCAAATTTCTAAGTCAACGCAACCAAAAGATACGACCGTTTATGTCACATATTTTGACACTCGTAGGGGAATCAAAATCTATAGGGTACGTGAAATTTTGTAATGTCTTATAGCTAGGGTTGCCATCCGTCCGGATTTCCCCGGATTTGTTCTCTTTTTAAGGACATCCGGGGAGCGTCCGGGTGGGGTTCTGTTTACAGTCCAGGTTTTAATTTAATTAGATAAATCTTTTTCTATCAAGAGACGATCGCGATGGTAGAATTTTGATTCTTTAATTTGAAAAGATTTATTTTTGCTTATTGGAATAAAGAAAGTAGAGTTATTGTTTGGTTTTTGTAATTTTTATACGACTCTTTAATTTAATTACCAAAGTGAATAGAATCTTAGTAAATACCTATGTCCGGGTTTTGAGCTCAAATATCCGTTTTTTTGAGCTTCTTGTCCTAGTTTATTGACATTACAGATGGCAACCCTTTTTATAGCACAAGTAAAGGGAAAAATCCGAAAACCATAAAGTAGATACATAAAAAAAATGTTTTTAAACCGCAAAAACATGCTACGCACGTACACAGTAACAGTTCTAACACAAAACAAGCATGCGCTACCGGTGCGTTTATACAGCACAATATGAGAACTCTCGCTTACAACACGGTACGACAATTAGGCTATCAGATATAGCCACGAGGTACATTACAGTTCACTAGTCAATCTGAACTCATTGGAATTACACGCTTAGTGGGCTAACTGACCGCGACCTTTGTCGGGCATCATGGCGCGCAGTGCAAGGTACCAAATTTTCAGGCATTGTGGTGTATACTATTTTTCTTCATACCTCGCTCGGTAAGTACGCTTATTAAATATATTAATTAATTAATTAAGTACATAAAACACAGATAAATTCCAAGCCATCAGCTTTGAGGTTAAACGTAAAAACACGAATGACAGCTGGTCGCGACTTTTAGCTAAAATGTAACAGGTTTGCTATGGAAACGACATCTAAACAACCCTTGATAGGTGATTTTTTCTTTACTGCTGCCCGAACGTACGTACTTCCCGCATCAGTGCGTGTATACTCCTACTAATGCGTTAATGTTAAACTTTCTGCCTTACAATTGATGCCGAAAGTAGGTATGTACTTTCGATCGAGGTATGAAGAAAACATATATTTATTAATTAACTATATGAATCATTGCCTATCTACTCAATGTGCGATGAGTGAACGCAACAAAGCGTATCGAAAATATATCTGCGTCTCTTTCTTCGATGTAATTCCCTGATTTCTCCGATGATAGGATTGGTTGATGTACTTGCATTCAATCTGAATAAAGTATCTCTGTTTCAAAAACTTTGTCTTTTTCTATGACGTTAACATGGGCGTACCCAGCTTTTGGACCAGGAGAGGACAAATTAGAAATTACTTAAGCTGGGTCCCCCGTGCTTGTTTTGCCCTCCTGGATACGCCAGTGCTTACGGCGTAAAAAAAGACAGAAGTATATGTTTGCACCCTAATAGTTCGATTTCGATTTTATTCCTGTGCTCAGTATAGAATATAAGTATATGGAAGAAAATAAAATTTAGTCTACAATGAATTGCGGTATGTTCCATCTAGACACCTTTTAATATGTCAAAGCTGTACAGAAGGTATTAAATTGTACACCCTTATGACACACCGATACCGTTGTGGCGACCGAGTGAAGGGAGGAAGGGCGGTTGACGGTCGAAAATCAATGACAGAAAGGACATTGCACAGTCTAATTTGTTTTGTGATTACTGATTAACGCGACTGATACGATGAGACTGTGATTGCACAAAACACACACCTGACACAAATTGCACGACTCTATGAATCATATGGCGAATTTGGTTGTCAGGTGAATTCTTAAGAGACCGACACCCCTTTTACATTTTGGAGATTTCTAAATGAATTACGTCAGTCGGTTTTGTTTGGACTCTGTATCTTTTAGTCCAAGCTCCCACCGTACAAAAGGCTACTGGACAACACTATTTTATTATTGAATCTATATCTATACTAATATATAAAGCTGAAGAGTTTGTTTGTTTGTTTGGTTGAACGCGCTAATCTCAGGAACTACTGGTTCAAATCGAAAAATGTTTTTTGTTGGATAGCCCATTTAGTGAGGAAGGCTATAGGCTATATAATATCACGCTACAACCAATAGGAGCGGAGCATCAATGAAAAATGTTGAAAAATGTATCTCAAAAAAACTTTTTAACAAAAAAATTAAACCGCCGAAAAACTGAAAAGCAAAAAATAATAAATCTTTTTATTTAACTAAGTAGCTGAACGTACGTGACAGTCTAGTATATCTAAGTAATTTTGAGTCGGCGTCAAACAATCAATGAACAAAGATCACTAAAAGAAATAACCAAATCAAATTAGAGAACTCTCGTGAACTCTCAGAGATTTCCGGCGAAGGATTGTTGACGCCGACTCAAAATTACTTAGATATACTAGACTGTCACGTACGTTCAGCTACTTAGTTAAATAAAAAGATTTATTATTTTTTGCTTTTCAGTTTTTCGGCGGTTTAATTTTTTTGTTAAAAAGTTTTTATTTTATAATTTTTTGTGGCTATATAATTTATAATTGTAATACACAAAGCATGAAAATCTGTGAGTGAACTATAAATCACCCCTATTTTCCCACCCTTAGGGTAGGAATTTTTTTCCAAATTTATATGAGACGAGCCTCGAGGTATACCCTATCCAATAAAAAAATAATTATCAAAATTGGACCACTCTGTAAAAAGTTATGTGTGGTCATACATTACAATCAGTGAGTGAACAATCAATCATCCCCTGTTTTCCTACCCTTAGGGTTGGAATTTTTTTACCAAATTTATATGGGACCAACTTCGGGGTATACCCTTTCAAACAAAAAAATAATTATCAAAATCGGACTACTCTGTAAAAAGTTATGCGTGGTCATACATAAATAAAAAAAAAAAAAAATAAAAAAAAAAAAAAAAAAAATATACGCGTCGAATTGAGAACCTCCTCCGTTTTTGTTTTTCGTCGGTTAAAAATAAGCTTCTATTCAGGTGAAATGCCCTAACTATATATACCAATAAATGCGTTGTACATTTACGAGCCCGACTGGCTCAGTCGGTAGAGCAAGCGTCTGTTAATATCAGGGTCGTTGGTTCGAGCCCCACGTTGGGCGAATATATTTTTATTTTTTTTTTTTTATTTTCTACATTACTTTATTCTAAGGCTTACATTTAAATTTATTTTAATTTTATTTACGACTAATTAAAATTAAATAAATCTAATTAACAGCTCATTTGAAAACTGTTGTAACTATAGGTACCTATATAAAAATAATTTTCCTACAGTGTTTTCAATCAAATATTTATTATATTGCTTTTTATCGACAAATACTTTTGAACGGTAACTCCGATCATCATAACATTTGGACACAACATTCATCTCGGTAAACTAAGATGAAGTCCCTCCCTTCTCCATTCATTCTTTTGCACCCGGGTGAAACCGGGCAGGAAGCTAGTTTAATAGATAATGCGATGAAAAACGTCAAATTGGTGGAAGACTAATAAATTATGTTTTTGATAAGAATTAACTATACAAAGTATAATTTACAAATCAAAACGTGAGACAGTGTTTTTTGAGCATAACTTCTTGATACATCCTGTAGTTACGTGTTTTCTATTTGTAATGGTTAATAATAATTTAATTTTAAACATGCATAATGTTTTTAATTTAAGAAAGAGGATTTGTTTTAAAATGATTGTAAATTATTAACTTCTGTGTCTGAGCTTTAGTTGTGGGTCCCATGTTAACCACACGTTTCCCTAGGTTAGTTAATTGTTCGTTATTTAAATATATGAACGTCGTAATGGTGCAACCAAACTAAAAACTAGTTTTGTACTTTTAATATTGCTCTGCGATCCAGTTCTATCCTCAGGGACGTATTTGTCCTGTAGCGAAAAGTGCACTTACCTGGAGCGGCAAATAGTGTCCAACCGAAACTAGTCTTTGCAACCGAAACCGAATTTCGGTTTCTCTTTCAGTTTCGGCCGAAACCGAAACTTACTTCGACGGCAATTCTAGTGTAACTTTTTTAAGCTTTTGTTCTTTTTAGCTGTTAGCTGTTAACCAGCTACGTTTATATTGTGCTGTGTGTTCTTTTGAAGTTATTATCACGTGTATAGATTTCTATCCCGTATTTAGTGATTTCGTAAAAGCAGAAAGCACTTATCTACCACGAATAAATACGTTTCATAAATAAATAGATAAAGTTTTACTAACTTGTGTACTTACACTGGTAACGTAATAATCATAGCAATCTTATTATGAACTCGAATTATTTAAAAATGGTTCTGTTTTATAGATCAGAATCTCCTCTTTTCAAAAAGCTTCAATTTGAATGGATTTCGTGTGAAATTAACTTAGATATAACTTGTTATATGAACGAAAGTCAGCTCTGACGCACAAAGCGATAATAAAGCACATACCGCTATTTTAGCGGTATGTGCAATATTTTTAATTGTACAGTGTTGCTATGGTTACTGTGCACTATCGTTATTATTTATGATCATAGTGACGTCACGGGTCGTTTTCGCGCGAAAATTCATAATAACAAATTAAAAATCATTTTTATGGCACTATTCGGTTATAAAATATTACAGTGTAACCTCTTTATAACGAATATCAAGGGATCAAGCATTTTTTTCGTAATAAAGAGTTTTCGTTATATGGAGAGAAGAAAGAAAAATAACTTTTCACCTAATTAATTAATTCCAAACACATATAGTGTGTTAACTTTGCCTGACGTTTTTTGCTATGCCAATATTTTGTTCTGTATTTTATTAAGTATCTTAATATGCATGTCTTGGGATGTGGTGGAATCATCTTCATTAAACAATAGGAATGTTTCAATAAGTTTGGCGGCATCAAGTGCTTGTTGAATAGTTGGTGATGGTTCAGAATCGTCCTCCTTACGTCTGTAAATATTTGCTGACGCCTAAATATGAACATATTTCTTTATAATAGAGAATGGCTTTTGCGCTATAAAGAGGGTATTAATGTTTTAAGGTAAACTAACCAAATTGTAAAACTTTCTATGTTATAGGGAGTTTATCGTTATAACGAAGGACGCTATAAAGAGGTTACACTGTATTATAAAAATTGTAATGTTTCTTTATCACTTTAGGGTTCATTTCAAACGCTGTAATAGGCTAATAGCCTATTATAAAAGCGTGGGTTCGCAACTCTGAATAACAATAAATCAATGGAGAGCGATAGCATGTACACACTGCTCGTAAATAAAAAAAAATAATATATAAATGCACACCCATAGCAAATCCGCATTCTGTTCGCGGATACAAAAGTTTGCAAACGAAAACATAAAAAATATCGAAATTAAATATATTTTAATTTGACCCAACATGAAAAACAATTTAACCAATCAGCGGACAGTCGCGGCTAATGGAAACAGTGGAACACCGACCCAAACAAGATTGGCAAACAATATCGAAGCGCTGTTGCATTCAGTGCAGTCAGTCAATCTGCAGCTTCACGCTGCTTGTCACGTCACAATTCACGAATAATCACTAATCACTGTCTTCATTGCGTTTTACCGCAGGACTGTATTATTTCGATTTCAGTTTGTACTAAAAAACCGAGCGGGGTGGCGTCGTGGTGAGAGCACTAGACTGGCATTTGAAATTTAACCCTTTAGTAATTAATAAAATGTGCTGCTAAAATTTGAAAACAATCGGCCCGACAGGACCGGACTTACAAATTTTATGAAAACACAATTTACTGATATGGGTTTACATACTGAAGGGTGTATATAATTTGGTACAGATGTTGAATTGATATGTAGTATTGAAATTAAGTAAAAAAATGTTGTTTTAAGGACCGTAGTCTGGTGTTCGGGTTTTGAAAAAACGAATTTTTTTTTTTATATTTTTAGTAAGTATAATATATTGAGAAAATACTGTAAAAATTTTAGACCGAAATATTAAATATTTACAAATCTATAGCATATACTCGAGAGCAGCAACGGTCTTACGGTAAACTCTTACCTCTCAATTGTTATCACGTTACCCTTATACTCTCGCAGAGTAGAGCAAAAAAATTAACAGAAAACGATGCCTTTGAAGAAATGGAAGGTTTACTATACATCAGGCATAGCTGATTAGTGTCAATATTCAGTTTTATTTTTTTGTAAGAAATCTGAAATTAAAACTTTAAACGCGTTTTTCTCAAAACTACGTTTTTCTAAGCGGCGCAGGTGATTGAAACAATTGTATACAACCGATTGCTTTCAATTTTACACAGGGTATTCTACACAACAATAGCTCCGTCCGGTACTAGAATTACTTAATTATAAAAATTATTTCTATTTTTTAAACCGATTTTCAATGAAAAAATCACGATTTTCTCGTTGTTTTTTTTCTAAAACCCGCCATTTTGTTATTAATCAATAAAAATGTTTATTTCTAGTACGGGATAGAGCCACAAGCCTACGAAACAATAATCAATTTAATTATTATAATTCAGTTGACTCCAAGTGACGTTATCACCTGCGCTACCCAACTACCTCCATTTAAAGTTGTCTACTTTAGGTTAAAAAAGCAATTATAAAATGGCGTAAAATTAAGCAAAAAAATTGTTTTTTTTTTTTTACGATGTCAGTAAAAACATGTAACAAAATTGAAAACATTTTACACTATTTTGTTGTTAAAAAAAAATTCTGAAATAACGGTTGAAAACGAGCCTGAACATAGGACTACGTCCTTAAGGGGTGTATTAAGGGGCAATTTTTTTATTTTGTCCAAAAACAAAGTTAAGTTCATACATAAGAGCCACACTGCCTATAAAAGCCAGTACACTATATTGTCGGCAGAGTTTTTTGTATTTTAGATAGTTTTTACTTTTTGTGCCTTAGACACATTTTATTGCACATACCGCTAAACTAGCGGTATGTGCTTTATTATCGCTTTGTGCGTCAGAGCTGACTTTCGTTCATATAAGAAGTTCTAAGCTAATTTCACACGAAATCCATTCAAATTGAAGCTTTTTGAAAAGAGGAGATTCTAATCTATAAAACAGAACCATATTTAAATCAATTCGAGTTCATAAATACTATTAAAATTGTAATTGAAAATCACAAACAGCAGTTGTCGGTTGGTCTGTACGTATGTACGTACGTTACGACTCTAGAGATCGCAATTTTGGTCGGATTGCCTTGGGTTATATTTTATTATATTTGTTTACTATCAGACCAGAACCCTATTTAAATTCACTAAAATGTGTTCAGTAGTTTAATTTTTATAAACAGTTTTATTTTATTATTTTTGACAGCTAATAGTTTAAAAAAAACAATATAATAATTGCTGTGTAAATATAGTGTAATCCATAAAACAAGTGCTACACTTCTATACCGTGATAACACCGCTTCCCTTAGTAGGCCTCGTGGCGTAATGGTTATGCCGTTGGATCCTCAAGGGCAAGGTCCTAGGTTCGATTCCTTACGAAATAATTGATTTTTTTCTTTTTTTTTTTATTTTATTTTGTTCTATTTTATTCCACTTGATATTAATTATATATTATATTATGTATAGTTCTTAATTTTTTTTATTTTTGTAAACTTAAAAAAAAATATTTTTTCAATTTTTAATTATTTATTTCTTTAAATTTTTAAATCTTTTTTAAATTTATTAAAAATATTTTTTAATTGTTATTTTTTTATCATACAGTGGAAAACTTGCGGGATGTGCACTTTTGGTTTTGCCAACTATTGTATCTGTACAATAAGTAAGTACTTATTCAGGTAGGCTTCAGAATTTAATTAGTGCTAAGTACTGAGTCAGTTCGCATCTGAATGTCGGCGATCTGTCTATTGCATAAATACACGCGAAGGTAAAAATTAATGCGGCTTCAATTAACAGAGAAATTGCTAACTGGATGCATTATCGAAGAGTTGAAACAGTGCTGACAACTGAGCGGCAACACACTAAATATACGACGAAGACTGACAGTTGGCAGTGCTTTCTCATCAATAATTACAGACGTTCGAAAATACACAAAATTGCGGTTCCCTCTGCAGTATCCACAAACTTAAAATGAGTAATAATAAGCGATGTTGGAAAGATACTTTTCCACTGAAAATTTTCTAAAATGTAATATTTTCCGGACAATTTTCATTGTCGAAAAGGCAATTTTTTAGTTATTTCTTTATTTTTCCGTTAGTCAATTTCTGTACGATTTAAACAAAAACTGCAGGTTATAATTATTCTAACTGTGTAATCCATATGAATAAAATTAAGTTTGATTCTGTTTTACTTAAAATTTGTCGTATTGTTTAATTTGCAACTCATAACAAGTCAATTCATCTTATCTATAAAGCCCCCTTCACACGATGCAGGATTTCCTGCTCGCTAGCTTGCTTGGAGTCTTGCAGGCAGCTTTGCACGCTACGCTGTTGGATGTCACGTCACTGATTGGTTCGCTGCTCGCTATCTTGCTATATTTGGGTGATATTTATATTTGGCTTATTTTTCATGCAGCGCTGGCTGCTAGTTTGAGAATTTGACCAATTATGGAGTCGTATTTTATCACGTGATATGGTTTGACATTCGTTAAATATGGTGTTGTTTGAAAAAGCTTCCAAGTGAACAGCGATGGGGCCAAAAATTGTAAAATCAAAATGTAAATAGACTCGAAAATATATATATTTATGCTCAAAGTTTGCCAAACTTATCCTAATGTCCTAAAATTCCTTCATTCGCTCATTGCTATTAATTAAGTGGAAGTTTAAAAATGTAGAAAATAACGGGAAGTGTGATAGATGGAAAATAGTAATGGTGCGAATGGCGTCTGTTATGACATTAAGTCGAGAAACGGAAGTTAAACGCATCATTATTAATTTCTGAAATGTTTGCCTATGGTCTCACCTCAAGAAATGTATTCCCAATAATTTATTCTATTTAAACAAAATACGTGGGGACTTTAGGGACATTCCCGCGTTGGATGGTAGGTTATAATACGCGCCACGAATCTAAAAGGCTAGGAAGTTAGATGCGAATGCGGGCTTGCGCTTATACAGATTGTTGAAAAACTACAAACTCGCAACTTAACAAAACTAAAATAACAATAATAACTTGACAATAGCGTACTCGACCGTACTTTAAAGCAGGAAAGCGACAAGTGACAAAGGCAACGAGCGATCACGGCCAATCACCGACGAGCGCACGTTCCGTTAATGTAGCTGGGAAGTGGTGGGAGCCTCAACGGCTCTAAAATGTGCCTTTGCGACGCTGTTTGTGACTAACTTCCGAACCTTTCAGATCCGTGGCGCGTATTATACAGCGTTAGTATATTATGTAAAGTTAATGTATGAATTATCACTATTATCATATATATTAATACGTTAAGGTTAAAGATGTTTGCCTCCCTTTTTAGAAAAAACCACACAATTTCTCCACATAAATTATATATCATTTTACAGATAATTGCTTGCTCTATTGACATCGACAACTAAAAAATTTATTATTGCTTTTGTTTTCGTAAATTAATAAATTAACAGCAACGCTTAACAACGTCTGCCATCTGACAGTTATAATTTTGAAACAACGTCAACACTTCGACTGTCATCTGACCTTCATATTGTAAATACTGCATACTGCCATCTGACGGGCAACGCTGAACAACATCACAGCAATGCTGCATGATGGCATCTGACGGCTTAGCTCAACGCTTTTGCTACTTGCGACAATTTTAGTAAAATATTTCTTCGATCTGTCATCTGAGCTTCATATTGTAATACAACAAAAAGAAGAACGTTATAAGCAGTGTGCAAAATTAGAAACGAATTGAATACTTGCAATCATATTTAAAAAATAATTTTGTAAAGTGATAATTATTATACTTATGTATTTAGTGCGAATAATTCGCACAGGTCACTCTAGTTATTATTATTATTTTAATGGCTTAGAAAATTTTCTGTTTCAAAATTTTCCGGAAAATCCACAACTCTAGTCATGAGTACAGGTTAGTAGTCTATTATCATAGAACTTCTTTATCAACAGAGAATGAAACAAAAGCAACAACAATGATTATTTGTGAACGAAACGACGTGCAGGCTTCGCCTAAACGGTCGGCAGGCGCGATATAAAAACATAAATAAAAAAAAATGAACGGGAAATATGAGTTCAATAAAATAAGTTTCCTTTACAAACAAACTTATCTTAAATATAAATCTTCTTTTTAGCGTTTGAACTTTGTCACAGAAAATAGAAATCAATTCCGCCCCCCTCCCGTCCTGAATCCACATCACTCCATTTTTGCAGAGACAACCAAACGGTGCGACAAGGAATAATAATAATAAAAATAATGCGTTTAACGTCCGTTTCTCGACTTTATGTCATAACAGACGCCATTCGCACCATTACTATTTTCAACACTTCCCGTTATTTTCTACATTTTTTCAACTTTAACTTAATTAAAATTCACAAATTCGAAGTTTCAACTAAGAACGACGGCTAGGCTCTCTGGCAAAAAATCAAAAACCCTAAAAAATCGCGATCCCTGTCTCCTGACCTCGACTATCTTTCTATAGTACAAAATGTCGAGAATAAAATACATATCGACTACATTAGGGTGTTAATAGACGCATAATAACGTAAATATTATCTTAAAAAAATTTTATTTTCAGAATCAGTAGCCTTTATTTTTGTTTAAACAAAAAGACTGCAAGAAAATATATTTTGTTAAGTGTTCGTTTGCAAGAGACATTAAAAAATAATAAATTAAAAATATGTATTAATTTTAGGCCCGAAAGCATAGCTGGTGGTCTTAAAAAAATGACTGAACACATTTAAAATCGGTTAACGCAAAAAATAAAAACATTTTTAGTGTCACTGACATGAAATTGTACACTGATATAGGTATAATATGTGATATAAAACACAATATATATAAGCCGTGTAAAACTACAAGCTTTGCGGCCCTACCTTGCCGATAGCCAGCGGCGTACGTTACTGCACCAATTTTCATCGTGTTTTCGTCATAACATACCATACTTACAGTGGCGTAGTTACCGCTTTGTTCAGGTTTAGTTCACCTGCAAAAGGAGTCATTCTTTCCTCTTCTTCTGCCGCCACTGTATGCTAAATAATTTCTGCCAGATATCCTATGTATCCCTATGTAGTATGAAGGAGTTTAAATAAGGGGAATTATAAAACGGTCGAATAAAAAACAAATTGGTGACTGATGATGAGATACTGTTTTAATAACTTGAGATATTAAAATAATAGTTGGGTGACTAAATTACTAAGTGAGCGACTAAATTACTAAGTGAGCGATTAGAATGCCTTCGGTAATTTTGAAGCAGATATCTTCTTTTGTTTTTATTTTTTATTTTTTTCACTTTGAGACTACAACTTAAAACTCACATTTTCATGAAGATTGAAAACCACCGCTTTTTTTGATAAAGGGGTATGCGAATTGTCACGCAGTGAAACAGGAAGGGGCAAATGTGGAGTTTTTAAAAAAACAATTCCGAGGTGAACGATAACGGGGTATGCGAATTAAATAGTTAATTGTTTGAATAGAACTGCGTTTTCTAAAAAATGTATATTTAATTGACAGTCAATTAAATATATATTTTTTAGAAAACGCAGTTCTATTCAAACAATTAACTATTAACAACTTAGTAATTTAGTCGCTCACTTAGTAATTTAGTCACTCAACTATTATTTTCTCATCACGCGCAGTTAGATTAGATTAGATTAAATTTATTTGGGGTGATAAGACATTCTGTATATCTCACAAGCACTGCGACCTAGAAGATCTTTAGTCGCTCACTTAGTAATACAGTAACCCAAATTGATTATTTTTGTCACCCAAAATTGTAATTTACAGTCACTCGTTTAAACACTATACCCTTTAAATAATATAGAAGTTTCGCTACTTGACAAAATAGTGTCACATTGAGAAAATAAGGATGAGTTTTTAATTAAATGCTGAAACATTTATTGAAGTAAAACTTCTTAACGCACGCTTGACTTGGGGAGTAAGCTGGTCAATGCGTGACGAGAGCGTTACGAAAAGTGTGATCATAGCCAGTTATGTTTCGTATATCTAAGACACAGTGCAGGCCTATTGTCTGTATCACACTGTCGGAGCAAATGCCAAAAATCTGAGAGGCCTTTTGACGTGATAACGTCTTATAAATTGATGAATCACCAATCTTATAAATTGATAAAACACCGGCTGCATGCACGAAAAAGTGTAACGTTCGTAACGCGTAACGTTCCTAACGCGTAACGCGTAACGTTCCGCCTGACCCTGTGCGTGCTTTTTGCTAATTTCTCGCTCAATTTAAATCAGATCGGTTTAAAATCAGTCTTAAACGAAAGAGGAGAACATTTTACATAGATTTCGTATAACAGAATTTGCCTAAACAGTTTTTTTATATAAATTTATATAGAAAAATAGTTGTATAAATGCAATGTTGTCTAATGCATGGCGCGACGCGGTCGGTCGTCTTTGTTTGCCGTACCTGGAAATTAGAAAATAACGTATGTCTTGTCTTAACATGAAAACGGCTGCATTTCTAATGTTTAATTCAATTTTTTGACATTAGTATTTTGTGAAATGCAACGCCTTCTAAGTTAAGTATTGGCATAACTAATTATTTTTATTAGAACATAATACTTTGACAGTTGCAAACGTCACTTTTGACATTTCTTATCATTCCGACACCAAGGATAAGCGGATTGAAACCAAATTTTGGGAGGATGTTTGATATGCAAATATGAAGTGGCCTATTGTTTTTGGGGAACATCGGCGCATGCGTAAAAGAATATATCTCTTATAATGATGTTTTATATAATAATAATATAGTTTTTAAAACGGTTTTTACTCTATCTATTTTTACTAGAAATTTTTGTAAATTTTTTGGGGAAAATCGGCGCATGCGCAAAAGAGATACATGCCATAGTTGTTTTTTATATAATAATAGTGTACTTTTTAAAGTGTTTTATTATTCTACTTAATAAAATTTACCTAAATTTGAAGCGAAAGATGCAATATCATAGATTCGAATTATTATAATTATTATATAAATTTAGGTTATGTATTACGGAATACGTTATCACGTAAAACTATCGTCCGTAAACCGACTTTACAGACAACCAATTTTTTTTCTTTTCGTTTTTTTGTTAATAACAAATGCATTTTTTGTCGGCGAAAAAAATAAAAAAAACGTCTTCGAAATATTTTTCCAAATCGAATAAGCTATTGCTCATCTTTTTTTGAGACAGAATCGCACTTCTTGACTACGGTTTCATTAATACTAAAATCGTCAACGACCCGCCACTAAAATGAGCATCGATATAGAAGCGCGAAGAGTTTAGTCATCAGTAGAGCTGTCTCGTGTACCGGACTGTTCCGGAGACCTGAAAAGTCGAAGAGGGGTTCGCGATCAGATAATGGCGTCAAATCGGCGCGTAACAACGAAGCGGTTTACCCTATTATAACATAGTATCATAACACAGTATACGTGTAATTTTATTTGGTTGGTTCTGTCGATATGCTACTCTAGAGCTATACAGCTCAGAAAGTATATAACCAAGAGCTCGTGATCAAAAATTGCAACGATTTTGTAAAAACTAATATTTTGAGATTCGCTAGTAATAATAATAATAATGCGTTTAATGTCCGTTTCTCGACTTTGTCATAACAGACGCCATTCGCACCATTACTACTTTCCATCTACCAAACTTCCCGTTAATTTTTGCAATTTTAAAATTTCACTTAATTACTAGCGAATGAAAAAAAAATTTTTTTTTTTTTTCAAAAATCGGGAAGTTATTGGTTTCACCCCGATTTTCGATAATCGAGTTTTCGCCAGATCTCGACGTTTTGAGGTCCTAGGAAGCTATTGAAACTATTTTGGCGATGACGTCCGTAGGGCTGTATGTGTGTGTGTGTGTATGTATGTAAACCTTTTATATCTTTTGAACGGAGTGTCCGACTGAAACGCGGTTTGCGGCATCTGACGTGATCTTGGTGAACTTAGACTTCCTGAAAATTTGAAACGATTAGGCCCAAAAAATTTTGAGAAATCTTAAAACAACAAGTTTCAAAAATTTTTAAAAATTTGTTTTTGTAAAATATTTTCTAAACTACTAAACCGTTTATTTCCAAAATCTAATCAGCTCTTCTCCTTAACAAACTGCGTCGATTTCCGCAAACCGCATCAAAATCGGTTCATTTGTTCACGAGATACCGTGAACGAAAAAATCGTAAAAAAGTGTTTTTTTAAAATGACTCTTAAAATTGTTATCAGATCGATTTTTTTGTAATAAATTATTTCTTAGGCTAAAAAAACTGCATCGATCGCCGCAAACCAGATCAAAATTGGTTCATTTCAGTGGCGGATCCACGGGGGGGGGGGTTTCGGGTTCAAACCCCCCCTTCCAGAGAATCAAAAATCCCAAATTAAAATCTTACTGCGCAATAAAAAAAAAAGCTTTTCATGTTTTTCATGAATTCTCCGCAAAAGGAGTAAAAAATTTTCAAGACCCCCCCCTTGCCGTAATCCTGGATCCGCCACTGGTTCATTTGTTCATGAGATAACGTGAACGAAAAATTAGGAAAAAAGTAATTTTTTATAATTACTCGTAAAATTCTTATCAAATCGATTTTTTTGTAATAATTTACTTTTTTAGGTTAAAAAAACTGCGTCGATCGCCGCAAACCGCATCAAAATCGGCTCATTTGTTCACGAGATATCGTGAACGAAAAATTTGTAAAAAAGTGTTTTTTTTGAGCTCGAAGAGCTAAAAAATAAACTTCTTGCTATATTTTATATATTTTTGAGCGTTTTGAACTCGAAAATAGCGGGAAGCTACAGGGATGGCCTGCAGAGTCAAACTTCTTTTCAAATTTTTTCTACCACACTTCCCGTTATTTTCTACAATTTTTAAACTTCAACTTAATTAATAGCAATGAGCGAATGAAGGAATTTTTAGGAAATTAAGGATAAGGTAGGCAAATTTTGAGCATAGGAGTTTGACAGGTACATACATACATACATACATAAAATCTTTATTTAAGAAACAGTACAATGCTGTATAAAATGCGTCATTAAAAATTATTAAAAACAATATAAAATTACTAGTTAAAATAGTCTTGTAGAGTGTAATGGCATTCGTTTAATAGATAATTTTTTAATTAAATTTTAAATTTCTTTAGTGGCAGGTTTTTTAAATAATACGGCAGTTTGTTAAATATTCTTATAATTGAATTGTAGGGTCCAGTATAGACAACATTTAATTTTGTTTGCAGTATATTAACCGGTTGAGTTGATTTACTTTTTGTGTTGTACATATTCATGTTTTCTCGTACTAGTTTCAAATAGTTCCATATTTTTTTTGTAAAATACTGCACAACTGTAGATATATAAATCAAACAAGGTCATTATTCCATATTCTCTAAAAATTGGTTTGCAAGAGGTTCTGCTTGTTATTTTAGCTATCGCTCGTAAGCATTTCTTTTGTGCGATGAACAGTTCATTTACCAGTGTAGAGTTTCCCCAAATTATTATACCATAGTTCAGACTAGACTGGATAATAGCATAGTATATATTGATAAGATGCGGCACCGATATTATGTTTCTTAATGTGCGAAGTAGGTAAACTGAAGTATTTAGTTTTTTTATTAACTTTAGTATGTGCTGTTTCCATGTCAGATTCTTATCTATTATTATTCCAAGGAAAATGTTATCCAATATCTGTAGATCATTCATGTGCTCTAATTGTAATTTAGTTGGATTGGTGTTATAACTACCGAATTTAATAGTCTGGGTTTTGTCCATATTAATTTTAAGACCATTGTCATTAAACCAATTTTGTAAAATACGCAATGAAGAGTTGATTACAGCTTGAATATTTGTGAGATTGTTAGCTTTGTATAATAAAGCCGTATCATCGGCGTATAGAAATATCTTTTCATTATTATTGCAATATTTCGGAAGATCGTTAATGAAAGCAAGAATCAAGAATGGGCCAAGTATAGATCCCTGTGGAACTCCTCTGATAGTTGTCATTTCCTTAGAAAAGCATTCAGTATTATTACTCATAATTTTTACTATTTGGCCATGGCCTTGAATAAGGAACCATATATCGATATTTATCTGGAATTATTGTGAAAAACCATGGAAAACCTCAACGAGATGGCCGGTACAGGGATTGCCGTTTTTCGGCAAGAGACAGTACGAAACACGGCAAACATGGGAAGCTAGGTCTCCTGGTTACAGACTTCGTGATTGTAGCCATGGAAAAGTTATTCTAATTTTCGAATTAGTGGCCTATGTTGCGTTTTAAATGAAATTCACTGTATAAACAAAGACACGGCTACAACGACACGCTTGGCTATTTTCAAGTCCTTTTATTGTTTTAGTTGGAAAGGCGCTCTAGCTGTGACAATAGAACCCAAACGTCGAAATGACAGCACAGAGTATTGTTGTGCA
The DNA here is from genome assembly GCA_963575645.1 of Xanthostigma xanthostigma. Lineage (NCBI taxonomy): Eukaryota > Metazoa > Arthropoda > Insecta > Raphidioptera > Raphidiidae > Xanthostigma > Xanthostigma xanthostigma. Next base: position 1,094,476 of record OY754473.1, read on the forward strand.
TGTACGAAGAAAAGGAGCTCTACAGGGGGGTGATCAGTAGCGTCGCTATCACGCAGTAAGCCAAGCTATTTAAACAGGTACTCCCAATTTATTATATTTACAACATAATCTATACTAATATATAAAGCTGAAGAGTTTGTTTGTTTGGTTGAACGCGCTAATCTCAGGAACTACTGGTTCGAATTGAAAAACATTTTTTTTATTGGATAGCCCATTTATCGAGGAAGGCTATAGGCTATATAATATCACGCTACGACCAATAGGAGCGGAGCATCAATGTATATTAAAAATAGCTTCTATTCAGATGAAATGCCGTAACTACATAATTATATCAATACTAGCCGCTACCCGGGGCTACGCCCGCGATTGAGATGGAAATCGACTTTTGACATGCATATCAGGGGTTGAGGTATTGCACATATTTTGACAAACAATTTTCTTATTTTTCGTAAAAAATTTTTATTTTTTTTTAATAAAAAGTATCCTATGTTACTTCTAATACCTTCAAGAGTGTATGTGCAAAGTTTCATGATGATCGGTTAAGTAGTTTTTGCGTGAAAGCGTAACAAACAAACTTACATTCGCATTTATAATATTTCGTTTTCATAAAATTTGTAAGTCCGGTCCTGTCGGGCCGATTTTAATGAAATTTTAATAGCACATTTTAATCATTACTAAAGGGTTAAATTTCAATTTTGAAACGATTCGGAGAAATTTTTCGGTATTTTTGGGCCCAAAAAATGTTTTCAACCCTTTCTTATTTTTCGTAAACATTTTTTATTTTTTTTTAATAAAAAGTATCCTATGTTACTTCTAATACCTTCAAGAGTGTATGTGCAAAGTTTCATGATGATCGTTTAAGTAGTTTTTGCGTGAAAGCGTAACAAACAAACTTACATTCGCATTTATAATATTAATATGATTAGGTCGTACATTCACAAGCCCGACTAGGTCAGTGCATGCGACTGTTAATATCAGGGTCGTGGGTTCGAGCCCCACGTTGGGCGAATATATTTTTATTTATTTTTTTTTTCCACATTGCTTTTTTCTAAGGCTTACATTTAAATTTAAATTAAGTTTATTAACGACTAATTAAAATTAAATAAATCTAATTAATAGCTCATTTGAAAACTGTTATAACTATAGGTACCTATATAAAAATAATTATCCTAGAGTGTTTTCAATTAAATATTTATTATATTTTATTAATTACAGTAATTATTGATTTAAAAGAAATTTTTTACTTAAAAAAATTGACTATTTTTTGCAAAAAATTGGTTGTCTGTAAAGTCGGTTTACGGACGATAGTTTTACGTGATAACGTATTCCGTAATACATAACCTAAATTTATATAATAATTATAATAATTCGAATCTATGATATTGCATCTTTTGCTTCAAATTTAGGTTAATTTTATTTATTAAAATTACTCAGCACCTATAATATAATTGTTTTTTTTAACTTTCTTTCTTTCGTATTTATTTTAAGTCTCAAAGATTAACTGTCATAATATTTTGAAAACAATTGTTTCATTGTTTATATAAAATTCCAAAACCTACTTACAATATTTAAGTATTTTCATACGTCAAAAAATTGATTTTTATAATGATAAAATTTGTATGAAAACGATTTTTTCGAGAGATGAGACCTAGCTAAAACGATTTTTTGCCCCCCAAAATCCCTTTTCAGTAAATTTCATCCAAATCGTTAGGGCCGTTTTCGAGAAAAGCACGCACAGGGTCAGGCGGAACGCTAGGAACGTTACACTTTTTCGTGCATGCAGCCGGTGTTTTATCAATTTATAATATTGGTGATTCATCAATTTATAAGACGTTATCACGTCAAAAAGTATAAAATAATACTGCTTTTTATCGACAAAAACTTTTTGAATGGTAACTCCGATCATCATGAAATTTGGACACAACATTCATCTCGGTAAACTAAGATGAATGTGCGTACTCATGTCCCTTCCTTCCCCATTCGTTCTTTTGCACCCGGGTGAAACCGGACGGGACCGCTAGTGATTTACTTAAGGTATAAATCTATTCTGTCTTACTTCCAGGGTATAAATATTTATTAGCCTGTTAGTTTTACTTCAACCGCGTATAAAAGTACACGCACTCATTTTTGTGTGTGTTTTACTCTTTTTAAGTTCTGCAACCCAACACGAGTATTTTTTTTTGTAGGCACGCCACTGTTATTCACCACTTGCTGTAAATGGATTTTAGATAAATTTGATTTGATAACGCGGCGCGTTTAGACGGACTTGGAGTGGCCGATAAATAATAAGAACAACAGTCGGTGACTCGATGCACACGAGGCTTCGCTAGTTGAGGTTAGGTTAGGTGTTGGTTGTTATGTCACAGTGCAGTCCCCTCAAGCCAAGGCATATTATCCGTTCCCGCATGATAAAATGGTTTAACTAAAATTAATGACGATGATGATAACATTCCAGTTGTTGAATTTTTTGCTTTAATGAAAAGAGACGGCACTGTCAGACATCTTTCAAGCTGTCGAAATTGACCGCTTCAAGCAGTGATCGCATCGACTACAAAATCTTCATCCATACCATATGGCATATTATACTTTTATTCTATACTGAGCATAGGAATAAAATCGCAATCGAACTATAAGGGTGCAAACATAATATACTTCTGTCTTTTTTTACGCCGTAAGCACTGGCGTATCCAGGCGGGAAAAACAAGCACGGGGGACCCGGCTTAAGAAATTTCTAATTTTCCCCCTCCTCGGATATATAATATATTATACCTATACAAGCAAATACTATAATACTTAACGAAAATGTTTAGTGGCTCTTTAAAAACTGGGAAATTTTGTAAATTGTAACTTTTGGCTCTTCCGTCTCAAAAGGTTGCCGACCCTTGCCCTAGAAGGATGAAGAGGGGGTTGTTATATTGTTTGAAGTTACGCTTTCACGGCCAAACCGCTGAGCCGATTGTGATGAAAATTAATTATGGAGATACTGTAAACACTGGGAAAGGATATAAGCTATACTTTTTTCTCAAAAGTTATCCCCTAAGGAGATTAAATGCCTTCTCATAAATTAAGGTTAAAATTGGGTGTTGCGGTACTTTTAATACGAAATCTTGATGCGCCCAAATGGTGTAATGGTACACGTTTGCAAGTTTCTCATCTGGGTCGAAATATTGTTAGGGCTATTATAAATAGCGGCAAATCTAAAGGATACTGTGTTTTAATACCCTGAATACCAATTATATCAACGGATTTGCCTTTTCAATTTATAAGATTACAATTGCCATTAATAACTGCTTTCGGAATTAACTATAAACAAAGCCCGGAGGCTAACAGTTAAGGTAACTCGAATTCATTTAGGAAAAACGTGTTTTTCGCACGACCAGCTGTATGTGGCTTGCTCACGTGTATCGAATCCACAAAATCTTTATGTGTTTGCAAAAATGGTTTATAGAGCCGTTTTAAATTAGGGTCTTGCTTGAATTTTTTTTAATCAATTATATCAATTGTATACACAGATTCCCAGCGAGCGAATACTTTACTTGGTTAACTTTTTTGAGGGAATTGTGAAGAAAAAAATAATCCGCCATCTTGGGGCATCCGCCATATTGAGAGTTCAATGTTGTTTCTAAGGCCGTTGCTTGAATTTGTGAATTTTTTAAACAATTGTACACACTGTTTCCGCGCGGAAAAAGTTGCGAGCAAAAGCGTGTAAAAAATATTTCACGACCCCTGTGCACTTTTCTTTTGCTGTTGCTCTTGTAGCTTTTATAAGCACAGAATTTCGAGGTTAGATTTCAATTCCTTGTCTGCCTCGAAATTAATTTTTGACGTGATAACGTCTTATAAATTGATGAATCACCAATATTATAAATTGATAAAACACCGGCTGCATGTACGAAAAAGTGTAACGTAACGTTCCTAACGTTCGTAACGCGTAACGCATAACGCGTAACGTTCCGCCTGACCCTGTGCGTGCTTTTTGCTAATTTCTCGCTCAATTTAAATCAGATCGGTTTGAAACCAGTCTTAAACGAAAGAGGAGAACATTTTACATAGATTTCGTATAACAGAATTTGCCTAAACAGTTTTTTTATACAAATTTATATAGAAAAATATTTTATACAAATTTATATAGAAAAATAGCTGTATAAATGCAATGTTGTCTAATGCATGGCGCGACGCGGTCGGTTGTCTTTGTTTGCCGTACATGGAAATTAGAAGCAAACGTATGTCTTGTCTTAACATGAAAACGGCTGCATTTCTAATGTTTAATTCAATTTTTTGACATTAGTATATTGTGAAATGCAACGCCTTCTAAGTTAAGTATTGGAATAACTAATTATTATTAGAACATAATACTTTGTAAGTTGCAAACGTCACTTTTGACATTTCTTATCATTCCGACACCAAGGATAAGCGGATTGAAACCAAATTTTGGGAGGTTTAGGTTATGTATTACGGAATACGTTATCACGTAAAACTATCGTCCGTAAACCGACTTTACAGACAACCAATTTTTTTTCGACGTCTTAGGCACAGAATTTCGAGCTTGTTTTCAATTTCTTGTCTGCCTCGAAATTCTTTTTTTTTTAAGTTATAATCTTGAGATCCAGTCGCCTCAAGTTTTTGAATTTAGCACAGAACGAAGTTTTTACTTCTCCGAAGTTTTTTTTTTTTTGAGATTGTAATATGCTTTCTGTAACATAGCAAGTAGCAATCTATAAAACCCCGCCTTTTAATATGTGAGTCAGTCACTGGCATAATATTACGTGATATGATTGACACTCGGCTCTTTTTGAACCGGTTCAGGGAGCCGGCTCACATACGGGATCCAGATGCAAAGATGCAGATCACTAAAAAGACCCGTTTGTCCCATCTCTAGTACCATTCCCCATTTGTGACTTGGAATGGTAAAAGTTTTACTTTAATAAAAAAAAAATTTGAAAAGAAGTTTGACCCTGCAGGCCATCCCTGTAACTTCCCGTTATTTTCGAGTTCCAAACGCTCAAAAATATATAAAATATAGCAAGAAGTTTATTTTTTAGCTCTTCGAGCTCAAAAAAAAAAACACTTTGTTACGAAATTTTCGTTCACTATATCTCATGAACAAATGAACCGATTTTGATGCGATTTGCGGCAGTCGACTCAATTTTTTATCTTAAAAAAGTAATTTATTACAGAGAAATAGATCTCATAGGAATTTTACGAGCAATTTAAAAAAAACACTTTTTTACAAATTTTTCGTTCACGATATCTCGTAAACAAATGAGCCGATTTTGATGCGGTTTGCGTCGATCGACGCAGTTTTTTTAACCTAAGAAAGTAAATTATTACAAAAAAATCGATTTGATAAGAATTTTACGAGTAATTATAAAAAATTACTTTTTTCCTAATTTTTCGTTCACGTTATCTCATGAACAAATGAACCAATTTTGATCTGGTTTGCGGCGATCGACGCAGTTTTTTTAGCCTAAGAAAGTAAATTATTACAAAAAAATCGATTTGATAAGAATTTTAAGAGTAATTATAAAAAATTACTTTTCTCCTAATTTTTCGTTCACGTTATCTCATGAACAAATGAACCAATTTTGATCTGGTTTGCGGCGATCGACGCAGTTTTTTTTAGCCTAAGAAAGTAATTTATTACAAAAAAATCGCTCTGATAACAATTTTAAGAATCATTTTAAAAAAACACTTTTTTACGATTTTTTCGTTCACGGTATCTCGTGAACAAATGAATCGATTTTGATGCGGTTTGCGGAAATCGACGCAGTTTGTTAAGGAGAAGAGCTGATTAGATTTTGGAATTATTCGGTTTAGTAGTTTAGAAAATATTTTACAAAAACAAATTTTAAAAAATTTTTGAAACTTGTTTTTTTAAGATTTTTCAAAATTTTTTGGGCCGAATCGTTTCAAATTTTCAGGAAGTCTAAGTTCACCAAGATCACGTAAGATGCCGCAAACCGCGTTTCAGTCGGACACTCCGTTCAAAAGATATAAAAGGTTTACATACATACATACACACACACACACACACACACATACAGCCCTACGGACATCATCGCCAAAATAGTTTTAATAGCTTCCTAGGACCTCAAAACGTCGAGATCTGGCGAAAACTCGATTTTCGAAAATCGGGGTGAAACCAATAACTTCCCGATTTTTGAAAAAAAAAAAAAAAATTTTTTTTTTTAAAACGGGAAGTTAAAAATTGAAAAGACGCCATTTTGTTTTGTGACCACAGATACACACACGCTTGTTACAGCAGGTTAGATCTGGGCATATTCTATTTGTAGGTATGTAGGTTGATGTTTGAGTTCGGACCAGCGGAGCGGTGTTTGGCCGTTAAACCCGGAGGATCATTAATATAAGCGACCAGAGGCCCGAAGTCAACGTACCACCGCACTTGCTCCGGAGTCTGCGGCGAGCCTCTAATGGAAATGCAATGAAATTAGCAAAATAATGTCCTTGCTTTAATTGCAATCCTCGCGCGCCGCCGGACCCCGGATCAATCATTGACCCACAGTCGAAAGAAGAATGGACAAACGTTTGCGAGGCGCAACTTTTCAAGCTTGCTTAAAACAGTTCCTGTTTGGAGTGGGGTATCCCATGTCTGGGGTCTCCCTGTATAGGCACACTCCTAAGACGAGTTATTACCCGGTTAGAAGTGTGCGGGACAACTTAAATTAATAAGGAGTCCAACGATATTACTTTGAAATAATTGAAGTGTAGAGTTTCAACTATTTTATTTATTTACATATTTACATGTTACATTTTGATGATTTATGAATATTAGATGTTAAAGGTTCTTGAAGAACTCTATTGATGTTTACATGTTGATGGTTTATTCACGACTCTTATTTTTTGTGTAAGTACAATAATTGTCGACTTGGACGGTAGGTGGGAACAAAATTGTTCTGATGTCTCATTTGTTATTACAATTTCCAAACACTATTATTGGATATACAAAATTGCAGGCGTGTACATTTCCAAAAGTAGAGAAAATCTTTCGAGTAGGTACTTAACTGTCAATATCTAACTGTTTGCTGTAAATTGTTTACAAATGTTTGTTACTTAAAATCTATTGCTCGCATCTGTGTAATAATTTTGAATAACCATTTTTTGAAGAATACTTGAAATACAATATACGGGCAAATTTATCGTTTTACAATGTTCCACTTTGATTTTTTAAAGATAATACGATTTTTAGTTTAGCCATTAATTCTGCCTGTCCAATCCTTCAATGACATATGTATTCAAAACTGAACAGTTCCGAAGATGGAAGGAACATGTTTATGGACGAGGAATGATCTCGATGGTGGTGATGTGTTATTTCGAGTGAAAATAGTCGAACGTTCGATTATTAAAATATCTCGAGAGGTTATTCAAAATCAGTCGATTGATTTTTATTCTTACAAGTTATCCCCAGTAATAAATTATCCCATCAAAAATATAAATATGAATAAAGGAAGCCAAGTTCAATATTAGGTAACAATATTTTACTATTCCAACCCATAAGTGGAGTATGGTACTAGTTTAGGTCAAGTAAAGCTTTCGACTTAGTCAATCATGCAATTCTTTTAGATAAAATAGAAACTATGGGCATTAGAGGTGTCTGTTTACAATGGATAGAGTCTTATCTCCATGGAAGAACTCAAAGAGTAGTATTAGATCATATCATTTCAGATTGTGTAGCATCAAACGTTGGTGTTCCCCAGGGATCAATTCTTGGACCTATCTTATTTCTCATTTTTATTAACGATTTGCCTAATTTCTTAACATCTTCTGTTGCTGTAATAATGTACGCTGATGACACTAGTATAATCTGTGCTGCAAACAATAACACTGAATTAGAAAATAAATGTAATAGTGCAATTAGTCAAATGAGTTCATGGTGTAATGAAAATAAATTATTATTAAATATTGACAAGACTAAACATATATATTTTAAAACTGGTTTTAATAATCGTGTAGCAAATTTTAATATTAATTTAAATAATGTGGCTTTAAATAGCACTACAACTTTTAATTTACTTGGTGTTTTAATTAGTGATAATCTAAAATGGACAGATCATATAGATGTTTTATGTAATAAGCTGTCAAAATCCGTTTTTGCTTCGTTTAGATACATGCCGTGAAGTTTTTAAGCAAAACAATCTTTTAACTGTCCCGTGTTTATATATGTATACCGCTATAATGCATGTAAAAAGTAATATTAATAAATATCAAACGGTTGGGAAGAATCATAATTACTCAACAAGGCAAAATAGAGATATATATGTTCCTAAACAAAATTTGATGTCGTTTAGAAAAAATTCTCCTTGTATGGAACTACGGCTATATAACAGTTTGCCAAATTCTTTGAAAGATATAAAAGTTTTAATTTTAAACAATTTAAAAGTAAACTAAAACAATTTTTAACAGAGAAATGCTTCTATAGTGTTAATGAATTTGTTGTTTAAGTATATACTATGTTCATGATGACAATGTCAATATTGTATTGGTTTATCTTTACATATGGCAATATATATTATTATTATTATTATTATTATTATTAAATCACTTTTCAAAAATTTTATAATATCTTTCCGTTTTGAGGTCCCCCGAATCCAAAAAACATATTTTTGGAAAAACTCTGTGAACACGATACAGGTCAAACGGATGAGTGGATTGAAACCAAATTTTTCTCTGAGCTTTAAAGCGTCTGTCTGAGTTGTGGTCAGCGGAAAGTGACTGGCGATACTGGATACTAATTTATAGTGATATTTTACAAAACATATATAAATATCAGCCATTTAAATTTAAATTAAGTGACTCTTATTTTTACTCACCTTTCTCACCTGGTACCTGTACATTTGTCACAGACTCAATGATGGAAGTACGCCAAGCGTTCTAAGTACATAAAACACTACTCAAAACGTAAGGTTTTATTTATTTAAAAATAGGTTGTGTCTGGCGGCTCTGGGATTTTACTCTATATTATTTTTAGGAAAAACGGGTAGTTTCGTTGTTATGGATACAAAAAAACAAATTTGATATTCTGACGTTTCGACTGGTTATTCTATGAGTGACCAATGTCAATGGTGCACATATAATATTGTAATACGCCGCGGTCACTGGTCTATACATGCAAACAATGATAGTTTAAGGGTTGGGCTGGACCTTACGCAAACCATTGAATGGTAAAATCTGTCATCATGTCTATTGTGTACAATAGGCATGATGACAAATTTTGAAATCAAGTTCTATAATGTAGGTACACGTCTACTATTTCCAAAAAAAAAACATTAGTTCAGCAATAAATTAAATTTTAAATTAGAACTGGGGCTATTTTTCCTCTTTGTATGCTTGTTTTGAGCAAGAACCAATCAGGAAACAGGATCTTGTCACGCGGACGACATGAACGAGCGCCCATAAACAAACATGGCGTCATAGTGTGTTTTGTTCAGAGACAATAAACATTCGTTTTGTTATCATTACAAAAAAAAATCATTCTGCTCTCTTTCAGAAATAATTATTGTTTTTTGTTGGAAGGAGAAAACTCAAAAGGCTATCACATACAGGATTGATGAAGGTACTCCAATTTTGTTTACTTGAAGTCTCTAGTGAACGAGATTTTAATTTTATAGTACCTTTTTAATTTAGTTTAGTAATTTTTATTTTTTGACGTTTGGAAAACCAACAACTCTGGCCACAGCACGCTTGAAACCAGCCTCGTGATACATAGATTTGATTGAAGCAGCAATGATCAGAGGAATAGGATCAGGAAATCAGTCAAAACTTCATGCTTTAATTAAGCCGAAACGTCGCGAGTAAGCATGAAGTTTTGACTGATTTCCTGATCCTATTCCTCTGATTTTTATTACATTATTTACATCATCAAGGATCTTAAATAGTATCACAATGAATCAGTATATTGCATATCCACGCACCCATCAGAGGGTTGGTTACTATATTAAACAACACATCCATGCAAAGTTGGGGGATCGCTGCCGGTACGACAGAGAGCTGCATTGCCGGCCGACCGAGCGAGTGGAGCGCGCGGGAAATAATTTATACCGGTTGAGTGGACGTTAATTTCTAGCCGGTGAACTTATTACTGAATCACTACACCACAATGAACATTTAAGTCGCACTGCATAAAACGCCTACACGACAGGATGATCTTTTTAGTGTTCGTCCGAAACTAGTTTTAGGAGTCGCAGATGTACGATTGATGCATTAGTGGAAGTGATAAACCTGGTCTTAGAAGGTAAAGAAAATGGCTTGTTTACAGAAATTACTGCACTGGACCTCAGCAAAGCCTTTGACTGTGTGCCTCATGATATATTATTAAATAAATTACCTTATTATGGTTTTCGAGGGCAAGTATTACAGCTATTTAATTCATATCTTTCAGAAAGATATCAATATGTTGAAATTGGACAATGTAAGTCCACGAAAAAACCAATAACACACGGGGTACCGCAAGGATCGGTAATTGGGCCTATATTATTTATTATTTATATAAATGACATCATTGTCAACATAAAAACAGCTAAAGCGCTTTTATATGCGGATGACACCACCCTAATTACCCAAGAAGAAAATCTTTCTAAATTAAATATAAGCTCAGAGAGGGCACAGTCTGAGGCTTTGCAGTGGTTCACTGCAAATAAGTTGACCCAAAATTTAAATAAAACTCAGCATTTGACATTATTCGCTGAAAATGAAAACAATGTTGACAACTTAAATTTATTAGGCATATTAATCGATCCAACTCTATCTTGGGAAAACCACATTGACAATTTAGTTTCCAATTTACATAAAAATATGTATCTAATAAGAAATCTAAGAAACGAGGTAAATCTGTCAGTTTTAAAAATTGCATATTTTTCTCTGTTTAATTCAAAGATGACATATGGCATAGAATTGTGGGGAAATTCGACTTTCGCAAATAGGGTTTTCTTGGTGCAAAAAAAAGCAGTTAGAATACTGTCAAATGCTGAGTTTAATGAAAGTTGCAGACCGTTATTTAAAAAGCTAAATATTCTAACCTTTTACGACCAATATATTTACTCATGTTTAGTATATGTTAAAAAAAATTTAGGAAATTTAACCAACAGTCAAGCGTACATCGTCATGACACGAGATATAAGTGTAACCTTTGTTTGCCTCTAAAAAGATTTACTCATACTAGGTATGGTCCCAATTATATTGGATTACAATTTTTCAACAAATTAACACCTGAGGTAAGAGACTTGCCCATAGCAAAATTCAAAAAAACCATAAAAGGGTTCCCAAAAAATTCTTGTTTTTATAACTATAAGGACTTTCTAAATAACGATATATTAATCTAACTATGTATAACTGACTTATATTTTGACCATTTTGGTGTAACTGATACAAATAAACATTTATTTTATTTATTTTTATTAACCGAAACCGAATTTCGGCTTCGGTCTCAGTTTCGGCCGAAACCGAATCCGAAATTTCATGTTTTCGTGGGAAAAATAAAATAAACGTTATTATCAGTCTTTAATCATCTTTTATTACACTGTCTATCTCGTTCTGATCTACAGACGAATCGAGACTGGACCTGATTTTTGGGGTTCTCTACCCAAATGACAAAAAAAAACGGAAGCTTTATCATTCGTCATGTCCGTCCGTCTATCATAGCCTTATAACTCCGCCATCTTTCCATCGATTAGGGTGAAATTTAACAGACAAGTGACTTATATAAACCGCTATACAATTGTGTAATAAAATAAAATAAATAATTTAGGGGTAACTTTCTATACACACTAGCAAGATCAAAACCAAGACGAAGACTAGACGTATTTAAGCGAGAACAAAACCAAGACCGATACCAAACCTATCTCAGTCTTGGTCTTAATTTGCTCTTCACTAGCCCCTACACGTCTAACTCTGCAGCCTTTTGAATAAAAATCTACAAAAATCAAATGAGTAGCCCATTATAAATAACTTTCAAAAAAACTATTTAGAACAAGTTCAGCTCTCAGGCCAAGAGCTTTGCTGGACCCCGTTACAGAACCTTGGTGTTAGGTCTCAACGCTGTAACCAAATCTCGCGATCGAACGAAAAATTTCGTGTGGCTGACTGATCGTCAAATCGCGCTGCAATTGATTTACAACTACGATCATCCCGTAGGTAGATTTAACATACCTAAAACTTGTTGGTCTAATGTAGATTAATGAATTGTGGTTAACATTCGCACTCCGTGTCCGGTATGCGGCGGTGCATAGGTAACTGTATACACTAGAATTGAGTGTCATCCATAGACCCTACAAGACAAAAGCCGAATGTAATCGAACGTTTCCGACAGAACTGCTACTCATTTTTCATGACGGTTTATTTTTCTATTTATTTTTATAAGAAAGTATTGTGAAATTTTTTTTCTAAACTGTATAGTTTCCAAAATATTTTAAAACTAAAAAAAATCAGCTGTTCTTTTGTTCTGTAGACCTATCAGAAAGAAATTAATTAAGCATGCGTTGATTAATTGCTACGTGACGTGAAACATATTATGTAGGTAACCATGCAAATTAATAGCAAAATACCTATATCATAATATTTAATACTAGCCATTACCTGCGTCAACGCATGCGTTAACAGACATTTTATTTTCTTTATTGTATTATATCACATGTCAATATTGTTGAAATGATCCCATCGTCAAATTGGCTGGAAGTTTTTAAATATATTATGTGAAGTTAAAATAGTATATTGCACCACAAGGGCCGAAAGTGTGGTGTATACTATTTTTCTTCATACCTCTTATTAATTACATTAATTAAATAATCTCCTCCTTTATTAAATTTGAAAAATTCTAAACGGGACATTTATGCGGAAAAGTGCATATTTAGACGGATTTTTTCGAAAAAAATTTACGTTCTTACTTATTGATTACATAAAAACATAGATAAATTCCAAGCAAGCAGCTTTGAGGTTATACGTAAAAACACGAATAACAGCTGTTCGCGACTATTAGCTTAAATTTAATAGGGTTGCTATGGAAACGACATCTAAACAACAGTTGATTGGTTGTTTTTGCTTTACTACCGCCCGAACGTACGAATTTCCCGTATTATAATCCCACTAAGGAGTGAATGCTAGACTTTCTGCGTTACGATTGATACCGAAAGTATGCACTTTCGATCGAGGTATGAAGAAAATATTTTTTCTTTACGCAAGTTCTCTATAGTGATGTGTCCACATGACTTTTTATTGGGATCTGGCTCTGTGCGCTCTGCTCACTAAAAAGAGTCGCTCAGAGCGAGTCGTTCAAAGGAGCGACACTAGACAGTACGCACTACACAAGAATGCAGACTGCAGAGGTGTGAACTGTCATCATACATGCTCAGGAGTCACTTAGCATTGCACAGCACAATACACACACTCAGCTCTGAGCTCATTTTAATATGATTCTGATCTTACATTATTCGCATTTCGGATAAACTGTAATGTATAATAAAAGCTTAACAATAATAATGTTTATTGTTACAATAGTATATCTTTGTCAACGACGTCAATGTGAATGGTTTAAGTCACTGTAAGCTTAGTACTATTACACTTACAGTGTGTCATTCAACATAAAATAACTCAGCAAAGATAACTCCGTAGGTGCAAAGTTCACTAGTGTCTCTGTGGCCTGTGCTGTGTGCGCTCTGTAAATGTGCGAATGCAACAGTACAGAATAGCTCAGCACAGAGCAATGGCGCTCGGAGTGGGTTATTCACAAAAAAAGAGCGACACGCTCCGCTCCGAGAAGGGAGTCGTTCATTATGAACGACACTCTGGAGCGACACATCACTAGTTCTCTGTTAGTTTTGGAAAGGCGACTTATATAACCGAGCATTTCTAGCGCGCCTGCTGCGTTACTAAATATAATACGTTCAGCCGGTGTTTTCGTCAACTTATTTGGCAGCATTTAATTAACTATTACGTATTATGTTTAATTAGTGGTCCGCGCATTAAAAACTCACAATAATGCGCTATTTGCTCAGATCAAAGCGCGCTCTGATTTAACGGTCCAATCAATTGTACAAACAGAACATAAATACACCGAGCAGACACCGCTGCTGTACGTAATTTAAACACAGAGAAAATAAATTAAAAACAAACTAAACGATTTTATTTTGCCAAAGTGAAGGTGCAGGTCTCCGCCGTTGTGCGCAGGGTTGAACTCGGTACAGTGGTGGCCTATGCGATTTTACCATTCCAACCCACAAGTGGGGAATTGCACTAGTTTAGGTCAAAATTCACTTTACAAATTACAATACAGGGTGTCCCATTAAGAATGGGACATAGAACAACCGCAGATTCTCCAATTCAAAATAAAACGATTAAGCGAAATATGCTTAGATAAAATGTTACTCGCTCTACCTTCTAAATGTTACGCCGCTGTCTAAATTTTAATTTTGACTATAATTTCAATTTTTTTTATATTTTCTAAGTCAATAATGTACACTTGTTAGTTTGTTGTAAAGTCATTGGTTTTCGAGATATTCGCAGTTAAAGATAGATAGACATGTACTTTTCATTTGTATTATTATTAATAATATTCATTTTTACAATTTTGTCTTAAAAAAACTGCGAATATCTCTAAAACCAATGACTTTACAACAAACTAACAAGTGTACATTATTGACTTAGAAAATATCAAAAAAAGTAAAATTATAGTCAAAATTAAAATTTAGACAGCGGCGTAACATTTAGAAGGGGTACAAGCATTACTTACTCCTGCCGTACGCCACTGGCAGAGCGTACTGAACTAATTTTTTTATTGTTAGGTGCATTTTATGATATTTATCAAGTGTGCCGATTTGAGTAAAATTATACGGTGTATTAAAAAAATTATGGACATTAATAATTTTTCAGTTTTCAACTTCAACACCCCGTATTTCGGAAACGAGTAACATTTTATCTAAGCATATTTCGCTTAGTCGTTTTATTTTGAATTGGAGAATCTGCGGTTGTTCTATGTCCCATTCTTAATGGGATACCCTGTATACATAGCAGCCTCTTGGGCTTATTGTGCTATCTCCCAATCTCTTAATATATCACTCGGTCCAGTATCCTCGTTCCTTGCACTAGCTTGCGCAGTCCGTGGACTGGGTGATTGATATAGTCTTCTGGACTCATTCTAAATTGTCCCTAGATTATCTGTCTTCTACGATCCAAAGCCTCGCATTCACACAGAATATGATACGCTAGTCATAAATCATAAATTTCGGATTTTGTATATAGATTTATTACATGACAAATTTAATTGTTATGAAATAATGGCACGGAACACTCAGAGCGCGAGTCCTACTCGCACTTGTTCGTCTTTTTTTAGTATTATTGACTGTTCTCTCTTATATGATATTGTAACAAAACTGTTCTAATTAGTGGCGGAAATTATTTATTTACAATAATAAATGTTTAACAAAACACACAAACGAAAGCGTACTTCTTTAACTTAACAGAAATAATAACTTTTAACAGAAATAAAATAACGACAGTTCCAAATAATAAAATAAAAGACTAAGTAACAGAGAATATATAGTCACTAAATTATGTACTCAAATTATTTACAACACACAAACACAACAAAGTTTATCTAGTACTCTTATTCACACTTGTATATTAACTATATTCACACGACTATTTACGAAAAGTTATTTATGTAAAACCAGATTTATATAATTGCACTCAATGATTTACACACACAAAAGTTTGTTTATCTTCACAGTATAACTGAAATGATTTATGTCGCAACGCCAGACTTGTATCAACACAACTCACGAACCATTGACTGACTGACTGCCTGACTAACCACTCCGCTCGCATTTTATAGCTTCGTCCTCCACCTATCGAATGTTCTGTCCTTTTTTTACATGTGTTGGTTTCTCCAGGCAATTCTAAGAAGGTAAGGTTTTGTTGGCTACCTGTTTTCCATTGTTGTTGTTGCTAGAAGATTCTACAGAATTTATAGTCGTCCCAACAGGGGGCACGCAACAATAGAAATAAACACGTGGGTCATTTAAAAAACCTGCGTGGGTCATAGGTTCGCCGTCACTGCCCTAGATTTTAATAGTGCCGGATTAGTGAGACTCTACTGTGCTTTTCTAAAAAGATTGAATGTTTTTGCGTGTTCTACTTTAAATTCTGCATTCAATTTTAATTCTGAACGTTAATAAAATCAATCAAGTCGAAAATGCCTTCAGTCATTGCTCATTATAAAGAGATTACGATATTAATATTAATAATAAATTGATTAATTATTTACGAACTTGTTGATAAGGCTTAGTAATAAACAGGCAATTGCATGTATTGCATATGGCAGGTCGATCGATAAAACACAACCCGTAAACTAATTACTGCGCTATTATTGAAATTAAAATACTTGTGTTCGCAGATATCGGCCGAAGTGAAACGACGAGAGAACTCGGTCAAATTCGTACGATATGTGGTGATAACTGGGGGGAAAAAATTCCAGCCAATTGGGCGACGGGGCCATTCCAACTTCAAAAATATTGACATTTGATATGGAAACAATTTTCTAAAAAAGTTTCTTGATTCTAAAATTCTTGTTTCGAGTGGCAATTTATTAAAAAAACTTATACCATAAAAAATTTGGTCCGTATGTAGTTTTAGCATATCTATACTTATATACTAATATATAAAGCTGAACAGTTTGTTTGTTTGTTTGTTTGAACGCGCTAATCTCAAAAACTACTGGTTCGAATTGAAAATTTATCGAGGAAGGCTATAGGCCATATAATATCACGCTACGACCAATTGGAGCGGAACATAAATGAAAAATGTTGCATGATGTATCTCAAAATTAGTCCGTCCGACAAATATTATCAGGTGAAATGCCTTAACTAAATATTGCAATATTAGCGCTTCAGGAATACAAGCCCGGATAGCTCAGTCAGTAGAGTGTAAGACTCTTAATGCCAGGGTCTAGGGTTCAAGCCCCACGTCGGCGAATATATATTTTTTTTATTTTCTACATTGCTTTCTTCTAAGGCTTACATTTCAATTTTTCAAAATTTTATTACGACTAATTAAAATTAAATAAATCTAATTAATAGCTCATTTGAAAACTGTTACTACTATAAGCACCTATATAAAAATAATTTTCCTTTAGCTTTCTTCTGTTGCAAAAATACTTCCTATCTTTGTCTTTCTTTACCTAATCGATTCGGCAACATTAGTTCGGACTAGGCCATACTAGTCATAATAGGACAAACTAGTTCAGCCCAGGCTAAACTAGTTTGTCCTGAAATCGGGTTTGGCCGGTAACATATACAATAAAATTCAGACTATAAACCATATATAAATAGCATAACATAAAAGGTACATGAGAATTATTTATTTATCAATTAAGACGTACAATATATAAATAATTAATTTGTTTACACTGACAGCGTAACGTCAAATTATGGCGCCAATGATCTTTCTTTTACTTAAATCGCCATCAGCGCAACAGCCTGGAACACAACAAGCATTTCCAGATCGCTTAGTTTTGCCCATGTTATTAAAAAACTTCATAAAATTATAACTATTTTCACATTTAATAAACATTGCTCACTGACATACGGAAAATTTGAGTTTGAAGTTTCCTCTAGTGCTCACCACAAACGTTCGCATCGTAAAAATTGTAACTCCGCCACCTTGCACATAGTGACATAACTCATAGGACTTTGGTAAAAACATAGCTATGACGATGTTAGGTGAGCTTACTGCTCTATAAACACGGGCGCAGAATACCCGTATAGATATCGTATGATTATATAATACAAAACTAATTACAGTAAATGCGAAATTAGAAGTGACACGCGAGACATCTGTGATACGGTTATTAATTAACGATTACGTCACGGCTCGACCCCTCTCACCTTCCCACCGAACAACAAAATGTCTCCACTGAAAACTGACATATAGTTAATTTAGTGCATTACACCCCTTCCTCCCCCCATTAGGGGACGTTACTGATTTAGTCGCACAGGAATCAAATTGGAAACCGTATGTAAGGAAAAAAAAACTCGGGTCGCAGTGCGCAACCCTGCCGACAATATAGTTTATTTGCTTACACTGGGCAGTGTGACTTTATTATGTGAACTTAACCCTTTTGTTTTTGGACAAAATAAAAATTTTAACCCCTTAATACATCCCTTAAAATAATATTTTTTCCTTGATTTCAATATTACTATCAATATACCAAATTAAATTCACCCTTCACTAAGTAAATCCATATCTACAAACTAACGTTTTCATAGATTTTTTAAGTCCGGTCCTGTCGGGCCGATTTTAATAAAATTTTGGCAGAACATTTTAAACATTACTAAAGGGTTAAATTTCAATTTTGAAACGATTCGGAGAAATTTTTTCAGCCTAACCAACCAAGACAGCCAACAGCCCAACAGCCAACAGGCCAACAGCGCCGATTTTTCCCAAAAACAATAGGGCTCTTCATATGTGCATAACCAACATCCTCCCAAAATTTGGTTTGCAATCCATTTATCTTTGACCTGTATCGTTATCATAGACTAACAGACGCACCGAGTTTTTCCAAAAATGTGTTTTTTGAATTCGTTATTCGGGGGACCTCAAAACGAAGAAAGATTTTGAAAAATTATTTTCCCCTAAACTAGTTCTATTCCCCACTTGTGGGTTGGGATGATAGAATATCAGAGTCGTTTCAAAATTGAAATTTAACCTTAAAGTAATAATATGCTGCCAAAATTTAAATAAATTCTGCCCGACAGGACCGAACTTACAAATTTTATGAAAACAATATGGATTTTATTTACTGAAGGGCGTATTTAATTTGACATGCATGTAGAATTGATAATATAGTATTGAAATTAACAAAAAATATATTGTTTTAAGGGATATATATTAGATATCGTCTCTATCGATAATAGTTAATTAATTTTTAATTTTTATTTTTATTTTTATTGTTTAAAAATTTATACATAAACTTGTTGCCATGTTTTTATCTTATGTACCTTAACTTTTGTTAATTTTCAATTTGTACATGAAAAAGTCTAAATTTATAGACGAAACGTCGTACAATTATAAATATAACTATTGTCCACAAACCTGCGAATTTTTTCTAATTGTTTTAAGGGATGTACATATTAAGGAGTGGATTTTTTTTATTTTGTCTAAAAACAAATTTAAGTTAACCATAATAAAGCCGAAATGCCTGTATTAGCAAATATACTATTTTGTTGGCAGGGTTTTGAACTGCGACTCGAGTTTTTATTGTTTGTAATCGGCTGTGAACGTGTTTTTAACGCGTTGCCGACCATGCCAACATATATTACATAATACAGCAAGCGTGCGTTGGCCGATAGTTGAGATAACGGTTACGTAATGGCGTTAATAGTCATTTAGCGACGCTTGCCTACATAAATGCTGTATGTCCTATGATATACCATTATACATACATGTAACGTATTACGGCATTCAATACGCGTCAAAGCTGTATGGAAATTTATGCTAAAGTCGCGTCTCACTGCTGAAATTGGCGTTGCAACTATATTATGGATGAAAAAACGTCTTAAGGGACTCACCCCATGTGACAGTCGGTTTTTTAGACATTATTTAGGAATTTTTTTGACAACCAATAAAAAGATAGAATTTTAAACTTTATGTAAACTTTATGTATCTAGATACTAATATATAAAGCTGAAGAGTTTGTTTGTTTGTTTAAACGCGCTAATCTCAGGAACTACTGGTTCAAATTGAAAAAAAAATTTTTTGTTGGCTAGCCCATTTATCGAGGAAGGCTATAGGCTATATAATATCACGCTACGACCATTAGGAGCGGAGCATTAATGAAAAATGTTCCAAAATGTATCTCAAAAACAAGCTTCTATTCAGGTGAAATGCACTAGCTAAATATACTCATATTAGCGTCGTGAGCACACAACGTCGTATTGCTCAATCGGTCGAGCATGTGACTGTCAATATCAGGGTCGTGGGTTCGAGCCCCACGTTGGGCGAATATATTATTATTATTTTTTATTTTCTACATTGCTTTCTTCTAAGGCTTAAATTTAAATTTATTTAAAATTTATTTAATTACATTGAAATAAATTATTAGTTAATAAAAAGTTTAAATACTGCTTTTTATCGACAAAAACTTTTGAACAGTAACTTCGATCATCATGAAATTTGGACACAACATTCATCTCGGGAAACTAAGATGAATGTGTGTACTCGTGTTCCTCCCTACCCCATTCGTTTTTTTACACCCGGGTGAAACCGGACGGGACCGCTAGTTTATTAATATTTCAGTAGGTGTCTAAAACAGCTTCGACGAGTTTTCTGTGTGAACGTCGCTGTAACCGAACGGGAGCCAAGCAGTGACCGCAGCGACATATTTTTACGTGTCATTTGCGGCCAGACTGGAATTAAAACGACGAGTTTCATATACATATCTACTATTAACTGGGGAAGCAGGTTGTGTTGTGTATTTTTCACTGCATACAGTGTGTAAGTAAAAAAACAAAAAAATAGCGTAAAGTATTCGTGGATAACTGGTCTTTAAAACACTTGCTCTATTTCGAGCACTCCGGCTGCGCCGTCGTGCCGAGCAGTTTTAAACGATATTCAGTTTTTTACATCCTCGATCTAGATATATGGTTGTTAAGTTCGTTGCGCCATCTATTGAATATTCACTCAATCCAGTCAACAGGTATTGCCATCTTATATGGTTGTTAAGTTCGTTGCGCTATCTATTGAATATTCACTCAATCCAGTCAACAGATCTTATATGGTTGTTAAGTTCGTTGCGCCATCTATTGAATATTCACTCAATCCAGTCAACAGGTTCGCCATCTTATATGGTTGTATTATGACTGTCAAGGAATAGACAAATAATTTGCAATAAAATAATATTGCGACTATAAATTGAAATGTAAGCTATCCTATCTTTCAAGTTGGGTCGAATTGCACACGGTGTGCAAATCGGTTCAGTAGTTTAGGAGTTCATCGCGGACAAACATGTGACACGTAATTTTTATATATTAAGATAGATATAGATAGATAGAAAATGTGAGACGGTCCTATTCAAAATACTCGTGTTATTTCGTTCACTATTTCATGAGTATAAAAAGAAAATGGCGGACGCTCTGTATAATTATGTACGTGCGATAAATGAGAGCCAGCCACGTATAATCGTATACAAGCGATAAAAACAGGACGGTCCATTAGAAACACTGCACCGCATCATCAGCGTCAATTGTCCGGCCGACTGGATTACCGACTAAATGTTAAACGGTGTTTTTAAACGACACAAAATAACGAACGATCAAAGGTCGACTCGTCTCCAAGCCGGCCCTGGAAGAAAAATTGGAGTCTTGTTTGAACGCAGACAGAACGAGCTCAGACAGTTTCAAGGAAATGTCGATGCTGATGATCTCAGCTGTCGTGCGTCTATAATCTACATAATTTCGGAACAGAATTCAATACAACGAAAACCGGTCTGATGCCGGATTACAGGATGTAATAACTCAATGTGGAGAACAACGCATGACTTCCATGTTCCAAAACCAGAATTTTCAAAATAATATTGTCACAATAATTTTTATATAGCCGTCATATTTCTATTAAATAATGTAGACAAGAACCGCGGCTATATCAGATAAGAAAAAAAAAAATACGTGTGGCACTCGGGGACTGCCGCGGTAAAGCTATTGCATATTCTTTTTAGGTCTTTAAGTTTTTCTTCTCTATAAAACGAAAATAGCTAGGTATAAATAATAAGGTATAAACAGTGTAATTACACACCAAAACAATTATTCATTCAAAAAAAAAAATTGGTTGTCGGTAAAGTCGGTTTACGGACGATAGTTTTACGTGATAACGTATTCCGTAATACATAACCTAAACCTCCCAAAATTTGGTTTCAATCCGCTTATCCTTGGTGTCGGAATGATAAGAAATGTCAAAAGTGACGTTTGCAACTGTCAAAGTATTATGTTCTAATAATAATTAGTTATTCCAATACTTAACTTAGAAGGCGTTGCATTTCACAAAATACTAATGTCAAAAAATTGAATTAAACATTAGAAATGCAGCCGTTTTCATGTTAAGACAAGACATACGTTATCTTCTAATTTCCATGTACGGCAAACAAAGACGACCGACCGCGTCGCACCATGCATTAGACAACATTGCATTTATACAGCTATTTTTCTATATAAATTTGTGTAAAAAAACTGTTTAGGCAAATTCTGTTATACGAAATCTATGTAAAATGTTCTCCTCTTTCGTTTAAGACTGGCTTCAAACCGATCTGATTTAAATTGAGCGAGAAATTAGCAAAAAGCACGCACAGGGTCAGGCGGAACGTTACGCGTTACGCGTTACGAACGTTAGGAACGTTACGACCGTTACACTTTTTCGTGCATGCAGCCGGTGTTTTATCAATTTATAAGATTGGTGATTCATCAATTTATAAGACGTTATCACGTCAAAAATTTGAACAAAAAGAACGATATTAAGAGTTTGATCATAGAATTTCGCGCGATGTACATTTATATAGATATAATATCATATATACTTTCTCTGCACATAACCTAAGTAATTTAGGTTATTTTTATAGCAGTATTATATATAAATAATTCATTTATACACAAATAAAGATAGCATCAGTTATGAGCAGTTATGCAGTTATGAGCACACAAACACCGTGCCGAAGTCTGCCGAACTGAAACGACGTTAGACGATGTACGGCTGTCAACGCCGCACCGCTGTGCAGGTCGGAGTGGGGGGTGTTAGGTTTTTTTCGTTACGGAATGGGTGTTAGGTTTTTTTTCGTTACGGAATTTCTTGATTCGATCGCCGCGCTCAAAGCCCGCGATAGAAACTATGCAATAGCTTAAAACCTGGCCAAGTGCGAATCGGTCTCGCGCACCGAGGGTTCCGTACAAACTTGTAGGTGTGTAAATAGTTTGTCTATCGCGGTCCACGGAAATCGAGTGACGAGTCTCGAAAATTTTTCCCGCTTAGCAGTTGAAAAACTGATAAAAGTCGCGGCTAATTTGCCAACTAAGCGTGTTATAGTAATGAGTTTAGATGGACTACTAAACTGTATTGTGCTTTCTGGCTGTATCTAATAAATGTCGTACCGTGTTGTATGCGAGAGTTCTCATATGTAGAGCTGTTAGGCCTAGCACACATGAAGAGCGTTCAACGCGCGTTGGCCCAACGCGCGTTTATAATTTCTATACAATTGTAGGTATATAACTGTTCATATGATAACGCGCGTTATCATATAAACAGTTATATACAATAGGTCATATGCATGATTTTTTTAATATTTTTAATAGATTATTTAGTCAACCATAATACGGAAAAAAATTGATAATCATTTAAAAATGTAATATTATCATAAGAAAAAAAATATTAAATTTCACATTCAAAAATAGACAGTTTAAACAATCGGCCATGTTCGCGGGCTTATGTGACGTCATGATATACGATGCATGTCAACCTTGATGTCAAATTATCAATGTTCTAAATGAAGTTTATTTGTTGTTTTCTCTAAATACTGACATAATCTTACTGTGAGACGACATCGTCGTCATGGAAACTGTTGTTGATATATATACTCTGGCGTCACGATGCGTTTTGAGAATTCGAAAATAGCGCTTATTTTCTACATTTCTTTTTTATTATTTGTATTTTTTTCAGTGATTAGATTAATAAAATAACCATTACGTTATGATCAAGAACTAAAATATATTTCGAAATAAAAATTTTAACCAATTTGGAGTTTTATGCATATGACCTATTGTATAGAAATTGTAAACGCGCGTTGAACGCTCTTCATGTGTGCTAGGCCTACTGTGTACGTGCGTAGCATGTTGTTGCGTTTCAAAAATCCTCATTTTGAGGTTTGATTTCGTGCCTCTGATGACGAGCCGCCGCTGGCAAGGGCAGTGGACAGCGGAACGGGGAACGGTGCAGATGTGACCGTGCATATGTGGGCACGTGTAATATTTTGAATAGCTATCGGATTAGCTGTTATAATATTTTAACGCCTTTTATCTACTAATAGTCACATTTTGACCGGGATGCACGCGGTAATAAAGCGTTGTTCAAATCGATATCGACAACATCAATGCTACATTTGCAACAATATTGGTAGAATATAAAAGCATTATTTAATTAAAAAATTGGTTGTCTGTAAAGTCGGTTTACGGACGATAGTTTTACGTGATAACGTATTCTGTAATACATAACCTAAATTCTACATATTATAATAATTATAATAATTCGAATCTATGATATTGCATCTTTCACTTCAAATTTAGGTTAATTTTATTTATTAAATTACTCACCACCTATAAAAATAATTTTTTTATTAACTTTCTTTCTTTCGTATTTATTTAAGTCTCAAAGATTAACTGTCATACTATTTATAAAACAATTGTTTCACTGTTTATATAAAATTCCAAAACCTACTTACAATATTTAAGTATTTTCATACGTCAAAAAATTGATTTTTATAATGATAAAATTTGTAAGAAAACGATTTTTTCGAGAGATGAGACCTAGCTAAAACGATTTTTTGCCCCCCAAAATCCCTTTTCAGTAAATTTCATCCAAATCGTTAGGGCCGTTTTCGAGAAAAGCACGCACAGGGTCAGGCGGAACGTTACGAACGTTAGGAACGTTACACTTTTTCGTGCATGCAGCCGGTGTTTTATCAATTTATAAGATTGGTGATTCATCAATTTATAAGACGTTATCACGTCAAAAAAATCGTGTCGCTGTAACAAAATCCTGCCGACAATATAATAATAATGCGCTTAACGTCCGTTTCTCGACTTTATTTCATAACAGATGCCATTCGCACCATTACTATTGTAACAAAACTGCTCTGGTCCGTGGTGGAAATTATTTATTTACAATAATAAATGTTTAACAAAACAGTTAAACGAAAGCGTACTTCCTTTAACTTAACATAAATAATAACGTTAATAAAAATAAAATAACGACAGTTCCAAATAATAAAATAAAAGACTAAGTAATATTAAATATTAAATTTCACATTCAAAAATAGACAGTTTAAGGAGGTTGAGCCGTTTTACGAAGATAATGAAAAAAATCTGAAATAAAGTTTTTTTGATGGATTTTTTTATGACAAAATTTTCTGTAAAAAATCCAAAATCATTAGGAGATTTATAAAGTTAAAAATTAAAAAAAACTTTTACATGTAGTCTTATGGAAAATATGTCAACCTAGCATGCAAATGGTAGGTACATTTTATTTTTTTGCAAATAACCAAATAATGTCAGCAGTTCCGAAAACTAACTATGTAAAGCATCGATGTCTTACGCATATTTTAATATTTTTTCCGATTTAATTACGAGACTTTTATATCAATAAAAAAAATTATTAAACCTTAGCACTTTTCGATTATGGACTTTTATTCTTGACAATTTTAACTAAATTTTCAACTTTTTAATGATTTAATTTTAATTTTTATTACTTCTAATTTCTTTTTTTAATCATTTACTGCAAAAAATATGTTAAATACAGATATTTATATAAATTTATTTTTTCTAACCTAACTTTGTACAAAAAATTCAAAAGTTAGTCCATTAAGTAAAATACTGAAATAATTAATTAATATTAAAAAAAATTATTTATTTATGCCTTTATGGCAATAATTTATTGGTATCATCGACTTATAACCTTTTGTAAAAATTTATTATGGAAAAGTTCCCATTTAGAATTCGACTTACTTTTGATTGGGACTGTAACGCATCAACCTCCTTAAACAATGTGACGTCATGATATATATGATGAGTGTCAATCTTGATGTCAAATTGTCAATGTTCTAAATGATATTTATTTGTTTTTTTCTCTAAATGCTGACATAATCTTACTGTGAGACGCCACAGTCGTCATGAAAACTGCTATTGATATATACTCTGACGTCACGCTGCGTTTTGAAAATTCGAAAGTAGCGCGTATTTTCTACGTTTCTTTTTTATCATTTATATTTTTTTCAGTGGTCAGATTAATAAAATAACCATTACGATATGATCAGGAACTAAAATATATTTCGAAATAAAAATTCAATCCAATTTGGAGTCTCATGCATATGACGTATTCTGAAGACGGTCTAAATCCTGGCCTTGTAGTGATATATTATTTGTCTACAATGGCACATGAGAAACGTAATATAGATGGCAGCAGGTACCTAAGTTTTCATAGGAAAACACGCTTTTTCCCTTTTTCAGTTCCAAATCCTTTGGAAATGCAAAATCTTTATAATTTGAACATTGATAAACGCAACACATCGGCATTGTCAATGATTTATTATCTATACTAATATATAAAGTAGAAGAGTTTGTTTGTTTGTTTGTTTGAACGCGCTAATCTCAGGAACTACTGGTTCAAACTGAAAAATTTTTTTTTGTTGGATAGCTCATTTATCGAGGAAGGCTATAGGCTATATAAAATCAGGCTACGACCATTTGGAGCGGAGCATTAATGAAAAATGTTCCAAATGTATCTAAAAAATAAGCTTCTATTCAGGTGAAATGCACTAACTAAGTATACTCATATTAGCGATGTAAGAATACAACGCCGGCTAGCGCAATCGGTAGAGCACAAGACTGTCAATACCAGGGTCGTGGGTTCGAGCCCTACGTTGGGCGAATGCATTTTTATTGTTTTTTTATTCATTGCTTTCTTTTAAGGCTTACATTAAAATTTATTTTAATTTTATTTAATTAATTGAAAAAATTTATTAGTTAAAAAAAGTATAAATACTGCTTTTTATCGACAAAGAATTTTGAACGGTAACTCCGATCATCATGAAATTTGGACACAACATTCATCTCGGTAAACTAATATGAATGTGTGTACTCATGTTCCTCCCTTCCCCATTCGTTCTTTTGCACCCGGGTGAAACCGGACGGGACCGCTAGTTTTAAATAAACTTATTTTGTACACAATGAATGGTCCACAAATCGAGGTGGTTATATAGCTGGCGCCTCTAGCCGTCAAATTTGGTAGTGCCCATCCTCATTGTACATTTCTTAATGTAGCCTTGTCCTATAAAGCGTTGCAGAGGACGAGCTTATAAAGCAACTTCCTTAACGAGCAACAATTTCAAATGACTGACAAATTCACTCTTTTGTCGGTAAAGTCGAATACTGCAACCGCTTGTTTTTTTTTGTGATAGATTTTAGAAAGATAGGTCGTTAATCAGGAATGACATTTAAATCGCAAACGGATCGACACCTTGTAGAGCGGAAAGTGCTGCTATTACAGTTCGTGATGGGTAATGGTTGTTTTTGCACCTATGGGTAGTGTCCGTATAGTGCTGAGTAGACAAACATTCAGGACAAAGTACAGATAGACAGACAGACAAGACATAAGCGAGTGAACGTAACGCACACACACACAACAACACATGCACGGTTATAGTGAGTCTGTTAATGTGTCCCCAGTCGATCGTTACGCGGCTCTCTTATCGTCGACTCCCGCCACTGATTGCTTCATTTCAGACAATTGCCTGTTTATACCCGCGAAACTAACCTACTCTTACCCTACTACTTTTACTATACTGTGTTCAAAACGAATAGACACTCTACTCTACATAACTGCAATGGTTTCTTCCCACTTGCGGTCGGAACAATTTTGTCCCACTTGCGGTCATATGATACAATGCAAATACAATCAGGGGTTATCTCACTTGCGGTAAAAAATATTTTTATAAATCGATTACGATTACGGGGTGCTGTTGATGCGATGGTGTTTTTGTTGCGCAGTGAAAGGCGATGGCGATTTATGGAAGAGTTCCTTAGAAAACAATTACGGGGTGTTGTTGATGCGATGGTGGTTTTGTTGCGCAGTAAAAAGCGATGGAGATTTATGGAAGAGTTCCTTAGAAAACAATTACGGGGTGTTGTTGATGCGATGGTGGTTTTGTTGCGCAGTGAAAAGAGATGGAGATATGGAAGAGTTCCTTAAAAAACAATTACGGGGTGTTGTTGATGCGATGGTGGTTTTGTTGCGCAGTGAAAAGCGATGGAGATATGGAAGAGTTCCTTAGAAAACAATTACGGGGTGTTGTTGATGCGATGGTGGTTTTGTTGCGCAGTGAAAAGAGTGAAAAGCGATGGAGGTATGGATGAGTTCGTTAAAAAACGATTACGGGGTGCTGTTGATGCGATGGTGGTTATGTTGCGCAGTAAAAAGGAAAGGGGATATTGGGGAGTTCCTTAAAAACGATAACGGGGTGCTATTGTTTCGATGGTGTTTTTGTTGCGCAGTGAAAAGGGAAGGGGGTATTAGGGAGTTCATTAAAAAACGATTACGGTAGTGTTTTAGAAATTATCAAATTCTCACAACTAACATTATTTTCTTTTAATAATATCGATTCACCGCAAGTGGGACGATAATTGTTCTGACCGCAAACGACACGACCGCTAGTGGCACTAATTCATTTGCAATAGGTACGATGACAGATTTTGAAATCCTGTTTTATAATGTCTACTAACGTCTACTATTTACGAAAAAAAATCAGTAATAACTTAAATTTTAACGCAAACATAATTGCATTTTTATCATTCTATTTTGAAGTAATCGCGAAAATAGTCGAGATCAGCAGTCGGGATTTTTCTAGGGTTTTTGTATTTTTTTTTTGCCAGAGCGCCAATCTAGAGACCCCCCTGTTTTCTAAGTCGTGGAACACGATGGTGAGTGTCCCAAAATTTTTTTTCCTCGACAGCCCTTTCAAATTGGCCTCCCTGATTTCCACTCCTTGGGAAAACATAAAAATTTTGAACACAGCAATGTTGCACGAAAATTAATTCTTAACAAAAAACCTTTCTCGTTATTTTTCTGTAAATGTGAAATATCTTACTTAAAATTTTGCATGGTGTGAGAACGGGACATTTATGGTGGAAGCTACGGGATAGTTATTAAATTTTCAATGACTGAATTTTCAAATACTGTAGTAGGAGGCGTACAGCTCGTCCTGAAGCGATCCAAGGCACTCCAGATCAAGCGCGCGGAGCAGATCACAACAAAAACAGCCGTATAACTGTTTACAATGATTTCATCTCATTTCAGTTTCTCAACGTTTTACTGCAAACGGAGTCTCAGCGCCAAAGTAAGCCGATCAAAAGATCAACCACTTCCATTAAACAAGAATACACTCTCCAAATACACACATAGCTTACTAGATTGTATTCGCATAGATACCTACTAGAAGATAGTGTATATTTTAAAAACTTTATAATAAAGCATTTATTTCCACCGGCAGTACCTATCTTATCTACAATCCTTTCAGGAGGTTCAAAATCGATTTTCGAAAAAATATCAGCATTATGTGAAAATTTCGCGGGTAGGAGCTGTCACCTTGCAAAAAGACAGTAGATTACCCTAGAAATATAATCGGTCTCGAACCTCCTTAAAATATGATACAATAGTTGGCAAAACCAAAAGTGCACATCCCGCAAGTTTTCCACTGTACGTATTATAGGTAATGAAAAAAAATTGAGAAAATAGATTTAAAAAAACCTTTTAAAAAAATAGAAAAAAAATTAAAAATAAAATGGAATAGAAAAAAAAATATTACTTGTGTCAGCGGAATCAAACCCGGCACCTTGCTATGGACTAATGCTTTTAACCGCTCGACCATACCGATATCGCAGCTTGCGTTGTTATTGTGGTATAGAAGTGTAGCAGTTCTACGTAATACACTACATTTACAATAACAGTAATACGTATTTTTTTGTTTTTTTAAGGTTTTTTATTTTAACTATTAGCTGTCAAAAATAATAAAATAAAACTGTTTATAAAAATTAAACTACTGAACACATTTATATGAATTTAAATAGGGTTCTGGTCTGATACTAAACAAATTGAATAAAATATAACCCAAGGCAATCCGACCAGAATTGCGATCTGTAGAGTCGTGACGTACATACGTACAGACCAACCGACAACTGCTGTTTGTAATTTTCAATTACAATTTTAATAGTATTTATAAACTCGAATTGATTTAAAAATGGTTCTGTTTTATAGATCAGAATCTCCTCTTTTCAAAAAGCTTCAATTTGAATGGATTTCGTGTGAAATTAACTTAGATATAACTTCTTATATGAACGAAAGTCAGCTCTGACGCACAAAGCGATAATAAAGGACATACCGCTAGTTTAGCGGTATGTGCAATAATAATGAATATTAAAAAACTCGGGTTGATGTGCTGGAGCTTGCCGACAGTATAGAGCATTTGCTAAAACGGGCATTGTGGCTTTATTATGTGAACTTAACTGTAATAGGTAAATAAAATTATCGACCAATTTTTCAGACTAATATATTAACAAAAAATAATAATTAATGCATTAACGTTTCGGTCCGGATTAGGAACTTCTTCCAAACTGATCTAAGAAATATAAAAATAATTAATAATTAGTTTCTAAATCGTATTTGAACAAATTCGCTTCATATTTTTCAGTTATTATCAAATATTGAAAAAATAATAACAAACAAATTTTTTTTAATAAGTAGTCATGGATATTATTGAAAGTAGGTGCCTAAAAAGAAAAAAAAATCCATTTTTTTGTTAATATATTTGTCTAAAAAATTGGTCGATAATTTTATTTATTGAAAAATTCTAATCAGACGTTAATCAAAGATTTGACTATCATTTAAATTTTTCAAATATAAATTTTGCGATATATGTAAGTAATACCAAATCATGTATAAAATTAAAAAAAAAACTTATTTCTATTTCTATATCCACAAAACTAGCGTTTTCACAAAATGTGTACATCTGGTCCTGTCGGGCCGATTTTAGTGAAACTTTAGCAGAACATTTTAATAATTACTCAAGAGCTAAATTTCAAATTTGAAACGATTCTGAGAATTTTTTCGGTATTTTTTGGCCCAAATATTTTTTTCAGCCCCTACTACTTAGTGTTTATAAACGACTCAGGTTTTCAGGCTACCTGAAGCTTTGACATAATATAACTTCATGAAGGACTTGATTTTCAGATTTTAATACAAGACATAAGCTTGACTTGATTCCAAGTCAAGCCGTGAATCCCCAATAGGTCATGTTATGACTTATGGAGGGTGGAGTTAAGGAGGACAATCTTATATGGAAGATAAGATGAAAAAGTGTCCATCAAAATGCAGTAAATAATAGTTCAAAAATTGTCCGGGATGGCGCTAGCGCTGCATCCGTGTGCAAATAATAAAAAAGAAATGTAGAAAATACGGGGTATTTTCGAATTATCAAAACGCAACGCGATTGATCGGGCCAATATGTGACGTCAGAGTATATATCAACAACAATTTCCATGACGAATGTATCATCATGAAAAAGCTTAGAACATTGACAGTTTGACATCAAGGTTGACATGCATCGTATATCATGACGTCACATAAGCTCGCCAACATGGCCGATTGTTTAAACTGTCTATTTTTGAATGTGAAACTTAATATTTTTTTCTTATAATAATATTACATTTTTAAATGATTATGAATTTTTCCCGTATTATGGTTGAATAAATAATCTATTAAAAATATAAAAAAAATACATGCATAGGACCTATTAGACGAGATACAATTTGAGCAGGCCATGAGCGTATGGTCGAAGGTTTCCACTAACAATTGGACAACCATTTTGATATTTGTAATTGGGCTAAGTAGACATGATGTAACTTTCTAACCGATTGTGAAAGTTTGTCAAGTTGTTAATTGGTCGAGGAAAACTTTTAACATTTGTATGCAAGACCATGTGGAGGGAACTTTCAGGCTATCATACACACGCGTATGTATGTGTGTATGTGTGGTGACGGAGGGAGGGACGCCGCCCCCTTTACCACATCGCTTCGAGCAACACACAAAGTTTGATGGAGTCGTAATCGCAGATAATTGTGAAAGAGAATTAGTTGAACAACATTGTTGTTAGGGTTTTTATGGCGTCGCGCGCACATTCAGCGAGTTGTAAAAACGACTTGACATTTATTGTATGACGTTTCTTGCCAAAGCCTGGCGGACTTCTTCTTTAGTTAAAAAAACAATAAGCCCGCAGCCGAGCAAACTTTCCGCTCTGTTTGGATACAGATTTAGTTTTGGGGTAGTGACGGGATAAAATAACAGGAATAACGGGAACGAGATATTAATGTTACAGTCAACATTTTTTATAACGTATAGTATATTACACCACAAGGGCCGAAAGTTTGATATCTTACCCTCGGCTTTGTATTAACTCGATCAACCACAATGTATGACTGTATTTCCACTGAGCTATCCCGTGGTATTTATATGCGCTGGATAGTTTTTTCTTTTCTTGCATTCTTTGTTGTCTGGAATTTGGCAACAAAGCCCTTTTTACCTACGCATATTGTTAGAACAACAAGCCACAACAATCTGTGTATCATTGTTAGAACAACAAGCCGATTGCTGTTCCACAATAATCTGTGTGTCATTGTTAGAATAACGAGCCGATTGTTATCTCACGAAATCCTTTGTCGTCGCAAGGGGGAGCGTGTAACAATATGTTTTGCGATCACTTCCGTTACATTTTCAATCTCAAGAACCAATTTTTTACTTCAAAAGTTGCAAGGCTATATTTAAAAAGTGACAAAACAAGAGGTCCCTCCAATTAAAAAGACATCTGATCCCTCCTCCAAAAGATTGACAATAACGCGATCACCGAATGATTAAAAAAACGTCTGTTAATAAAATAAAACATGTTTTTTTTAATATGACAAGCTTATTATTAAAATCATTAGCGGCTCGTTGTGGGGAACCAACAGGAGGAGAAAGGGATGGGCGGAGGGGGCGACGGCGGCGCACGACGACGACGACGACGACGAGAACGAGAGGATAATGTTGTTACGTAACAAAAGTAAACAGAGACGTTGTAATACAAAGACAAGACAATAGATGACACCGCGATAAGTAAAGACATTAGCTGCGTCGGTTTGGTTTGTTGAAACGGAAGCGTCCTAGCTACGATCTCAAATTAATAACAGTAGATATAGCTATAGTTGGCTACGGTTGTTAAGAAGCATGCATTGTTACAATGCTATATAAGAAAAATTTATTTTCAAACACGGTCACAGCCGGGACCCAAACAAGAATCTTTCCACTATCGCGGCCGAATGAGTTATCAATTACTCAAAAGTGAAATCTTTCTCAACTGCGAGGCATTCATTCGGGGAATTTTTAAGGGGCTACGCCACCTTGGCGCTCGGAAAAGTAAGTGTAAAAATAAACTTTTTTTGACGTAGCTATTAATTAGCATAATAAAGTGGTTCCTTATTCAAGGCCATGGCCGATTACCTGCCAAACTTCTATGCTTAAAATTTGCCGACCTTATCCTAATGTCCTAAAATTCCTTCATTCGCCCATTGTTATTAATTAAGTGGAAGTTGAAAAAATGTAGAAAATAATGCCTTGCGCCTCCCTTGCGCCTCCCTTACCCCTCCCTCAACTCGCCCTATTGTTATCTTTTTATGAAATGCTTTATTTTTTGTTTACATATCATGAATTTTTCTATACAATCCAATAATCCGGCACCCCGTAGTTTTTAATAGTGCCGGATTAGCGAGACTCTACTGTTCACATTGCTGTCTACCGTAGTTCGTAGATCAGATCTGTCGATGTATTTGGTTATGGGACAGTTCTGGCTGCACATATAAACACAGTTCGTCCCACTCCAATTTTCGCCGTCTCTCTCTCTCGCAAGTGAATGGCGCGATGCGAGCTTGTTTAAACGAAAAGCTCTAAAGTTAATTATAAAATCTATGCAAAGCCGCAATCAACTTATTGTTTCAATGCTTCAATACGATTTGCTAATATTATTCTTTCTCTCTCTTTAACACTTAGCCGCTCACAATAAGATAGTACTTATAACGAAACGGTGAATCGTTTTTAACAATACATAGGAAAATAACGAGAAGTGTGTGTGGCTAAACTAGACGGCAGTTTAATTGTGAAAAGAATATTAGCCGAACAACCAAAACAAGTCAATGTGCAATGTGAATAGGCCCCTTGTTTAAAGAAAGCGGCACGAGAACAAACGAACGATTTATAGTGTTACAAACTCCCCGTTGAGACGACAAGCAAGTTCATGAGACAATAAACGACTTGTCATTCTAACAAAGACACACCGATTGTTGTTGGAGACAAAATTCGGCTTGATTGTTGTTCCAACAACAGGCGTAGGTAAAAAGGGCTTTGTTGCCAAATTCCAGACAACAATGAAAGCAAGAAATAAAAGAAGTATCCAGCGCATTTATAAACCACGGGATAGCTCAGTGGAGGGACATTCCACGGGGACAGTCATACAGTGTCCCTCATCGAGTGATACATAAATTCGACATAAATTAACAGTCAGTAAACAATGCTGAGGTAACTGCTGAAATAAATAATCTCCTGTAGATAAATAAATAAATGAACTGTGTAAAGAATAGTGTACGAAATAAATAGAAGTGTATATAGTTAATAAATAAGTGTGTTAAATAAATTTTGGTGTGCTCCTGTGTTGTAAATAATTTTGTGTATATAGTTGTATAGGCCTACAAAAAGGACTTTTATGATTTTTCGATAAATTCATAACTTATTCAAGCTTAAAGTCAAAATTTAAAAAATAAAGAACTAAAATGAAAATTATTTTTTTGACCACGTTTTTGAAGTTTGTCACTCACCAAATTTTGTCATAAAATGCCTTTTATACTGCTCTATACTCAGGATTTTTTTTAATTTTTTCGAAGTGGTGGTTACCCACATATTCTTACAGGGAAAGTGAAACTTCTTTAGTTTCAAATAAATAAATTACAAAAAAAAAAACAGTCTGAAAAAATTGGTTGATAATTTTATTTATTTGAAGATTTTTATTCAGACTTTAATCTAAGATTTGAATTTCTTTAGTTTCACTGCTTGACGAATGGCGTTCATACAGTTCGGCCGCCGCGTCGCCCCAAATCAAGTGTATGAAACAAAACTAGCACAAATCCCATGCCGACAGAATAAAGTGGTCACAAAAGTCGAATATAAGTGGGCGGTTCTTAGTTACGTCCAACTTGAAAGAGTCTTAACAGTATGAATCGGTAACTATTATGTACCTGGAAACCCCCGAGACAACAAACGGTTTTCCCCCTCTCCTTTTCTTGGGGTTTAGCGCCACCATTCGAATGAACTAATTACAGCGGCGGGTGCCATTATTCGGTGTGTTTCCAACCCATTGTCTTTGCCGCCGTACTGAATCACAGGACCGGCGTAATGAATTTCTACCACGTTTTAAATATAAATATAATTTTGAAACAAATATTAGTATGTCCAGTTACGTAATTCAGCTTATTATTATTATTTATTAATATTATTATTATTATTTAAGGTAGCTAGTTTGGTAGCCAAATGACTTAAACTTGACCCTACATTTTTTTACATTTATTCAAAAGATTATAATTAAAGACACCTACAGAAAAAGAATCAGATTTTTTTACCACACCGTTTAAGAGAGATAATTAATTAAAATTATGCAAAATACACGAGCCGTCATGAGTGTCCTTGTACAATAACTCCGAAAATTGAGGGTTTGTCAAAAATTGACAAATTGACCCCACAAAAAAAACTTTTTAATGGATAGAACGATGTCTGAAATACACACTGCAAAAATTTCAGAATAATTTACCACGTACTTTTGATTTTATTTTTTTTTTTTATACTGACATGTGGCCTCTATATCTGTTGTTTATCTCTGTTGTTGTAGTGACAGTGACTAGTGACAGCTGAGTACTAATCAATTAATATTTTATTAATTACATTACTATAATTATTTAATTATAATTCGCATTAAATTAAATCAAATAAATTTTTATGTGAATTTCTATTAATTATATTATAGCATGATTGGGGTAATTATTTGAGGAAAAAAAAAGTCATTTATTTGACTTGGGATTGCGGCTCCCAAACTACCTTAATAATTAATGATTATAGACGTAAAATAAAATTGAATTACCCTTGCTGCAGTCCATTTTTTTCCCTCTCTAAGGCCTAGTTTATATGAGAGGCGTTCAACGCGCGTTGGGCCAACGCGCGTTGAACGCCTCTCATATAAACTAGGCCTAATTCATAAGAAAATTCAGAAAACGGTGGAATTGTAATTCTGAATTTTTAGTTGGTGTATCTTTACAATCAATAACACAGCCCTTCCGATTTGATAGCTTTTTACCCATTTTATTCAACAATTAATCCTTATTAAAATGCACGTATAACATAATATGACCCGAAGGTTTTGGCTGAACCAGAATTTAAAAAAAAAACGAAAGGGCGCAAAGATCGCGTGTCAAAAGATATTTTCTTAGCGTATATTAGTACCGATAAATGTACTATTTGTAACAGCCATCAAGCACTCCCTTACTGCCTTACACGCAAACGGAAAAAAGCTAGGTGGATAGAATAATTTGGAATACGGTCCTGGATAATGCCTTACCACACAAGCCACACTATAATATCGTTATACAGTATCTTTATCTCCGTTATACTAATCTTTACATCTCTTTAGAAGTGCTTATCTCTGTCCCCGTTTCACCTACTGTGAGACAACGTTCGTACGAGAGCACTGGTTTATAATAAAGATGTTTCGCAATCCACTTTATGTAAAGTCAACGGTTGAGTCTTTGCGGCTGAATCTCCGAGCTTCGGGGTAGCTCTCAACGAATTTCAGATCTATTGCGAAAGCACACACAATTTTTTTAAGTAAGACTTCTTTTTGCCCGTAAATAATAACGATAGTGTACAGTAACCATAGTACAATTAAAAATATTTAATATTGCTATAATTATTACGTTACCAGTGTAAGTATACAAGTTAGTAAATTTATTTATTAAACGTATTGTAACAAAACTGTTCTAATCCGTGGTGTAAATTATTTATTTACAATAATTAACGTTTAACAAAACAGTTAAACACACAACGAAAGTGTACTTCTTTAACAAACAGTAATAATAACGTTAACAGAAACAAAACTAATAGTTCTAACTAATAAAATATAAAAAGAATATAAAGTTCTAATTATGTACACAAAATATTTACAACACACAAACACACTGAAGTTTATCTAGTACACTTATTTGCACTTGTCTATTAACTATATTCACACGATATTTACAACACAGAATCTATTTATGTAGAACCAGATTTATATAATTGCACTCAATGGTTTACACAGCTCATTTATGTTTTCTCTCTTAGCAGCTACTTCGGTCTTGCTGTACTGACACTGAACAATTTGTTTCACAGTTGTCTGTAATCTACTGTACGTACACGCTGCAACTAACCAACTGACTAACTTGCCAACCACTCCGCTCGCATTTTATAGCTTCGTCCCCCGCCTGGTGAATGTTCTAGAAGCACCGAGATATTTTTTTTAGATGTATTGGCTTCTCCAGGCAATTCAAAGAAGGTCGGGTTTTCTTGGCTACCTGTTTTCCATTGTTGTTGTTGCTAGAAGATTCTACAGAATCCATAGTTGTCCCAACAGGGAGCGCGCAACACTATTTATCCTTGGTAGATTAGTTATACTTTCTGCTTTTACCAAATCGTTTTCCATGATGCAAAATCAATTAAATACGGGATAGAAGTCTATAACTTGAAAGAACTTCAAAATAACACACAGCACAACATAAACGTAGCTAGTTTACAGACGAATAAACGTCACGCCGGAATACAATATGGCGAACAACGTTTTAGACTTTTGAAGAACAGGATAACAAAATGCAATTCTTCAAATTGAATTATAAAACTTATAGTGCATTATTATGAATAGAAATCAACATTTCTCGTTTGCTTCTTACAAAAATTATCAAGAATATGTATTATTAGATTGTTTCTTACATGGTGCAAAATTCCCTATTAAAGTATACTAGAGTGACCTGTGCGAATTATTCGCACTAAATAAGTATAATAATTATCACTTTACAAAATATGATTGCAGGTATTCAATTCGTTTCTAATTTTGCACGCTGCTTATAACGTTCTTCTTTTTGTTGTATTACAATATGAAGCTCAGATGACAGATCGAAGAAATATTTTACTAAAATTGTCATATAGAGGCGCAAGTAGCAAAAGCGTTGAGCTAAGCCGTCAGATGGCACCATGCAGCATTGCTGTGACGTTGTTCAGCGTGGCTCGCTGTTTCAAAATTAAAGCCGTCAGATGGCAGTATGCAGTATTGTGTCTGTTGTATTACAATATGAAGGTCAGATAACAGATCGAAGTGTTGACGTTGTTTCAAAATTAAAGCCGTCAGATGGCAGACGTTGTTCAGCGTTGCTGTTATATTAATTAATTTACAAAAACAAAAGCAATAATAAATTGTTTAGTTGTCGATGTCAGTAGAGTAAGCAATTATCTGTAAAATGATATATAATTTATGTGGAGAAATTGTGAGGTTTTTAAACCTTAGCGTATTAATATATATGATATGTATTATTAGATTGTTTCTTACATGGTGCAAAATTCCCTATTAAAGTATACAACACCCCAGACGGACTAATAGTTTGTTTTTAACAACTCGAGCGGTGTAATTGTAGGCAAGCTGTTGGCACCACTGCACTGATGGCTGAAGTAACCGTTTCTTTTCGTCATAACGAACAGTCGTTAAGATAAAATGTTTCAGCAGGAAGAAACAATAATAACAATAATAATAATGTAGAAACAAAACAAAAGCTCGGCATTTGTCAGGAAGGAAGGAAATCTGATGGAACAAAGCCGACGCGTTATTAAACTAAAAAACAAAACAATTCGCGGATGTTATGCGTTTTTATTGCACGTTACGTTGGTCGCACTGAGAACGTCTTATCAGAACAATTTGTGAATGGAGTTGGCAGTACTTTGTGGCGTGTTGATAACGAAATTCTTTTTTTTTAATTTCTTAACATTTCATATAGACCGTGTTCTGTTTGGATGTCTTACGTAAGATTTATAATATTAATAATAATAAAAATATTTCAACTAGCTATAGTATAGATGTGAAATAGATGTCAATACTAATATGTTTTGCATTGATTTTTTCATAAGAAGTAAGTTTTTGCAAAAATAGACTTTGGCCAAAAAAAAATTGCAGCCATTTCTGATATTGAGTGAGGTGACGCGGGTAATGGCTAGTATTCAATATGATATTTGCTATTCGTTACCATGGTTACCTACATAATATGTTCCACGTCATGTAAACATTAATCAAAGCATGCCGAATTGCTTATTTCTGACAGATCCATAAAACAAAAGAGCGGCTGATTTTTTTATTTTCAAAATATTTCCGAAGCTATAAAGTTTAGAAAAAAAATTTTTTAACGAAACTTTCTTGAAAAATAAATAGTATAATAAGCCGTTATGAAAAGTATACCATTATTATATAAAAAACACCGTTATAGCATATTATATCTCTTCTGCGCATGCGCCGATTTTCCCCAAAAACAATAGGACTCTTCATATTTTTATACCAAACATCCTCCCAAAATTTGGTTTCAATCCGCTCATCCGTTTGACCTGTATCGTGTTCACAGACTAACAGGCGCACAGAGTCTTTCCAAAAATATGTTTTTTGGATTCGGGGGACCTCAAAACGGAAAGATACTGTAAAATTTTTGAAAAGTTATTTTTGATCTAACCTTGATTTAAATTCCCCACTTGTGGGTTGGAATGGTAAAAAAATGTTCTAAATTTCTTAAATAACTTATATACCAGGCGGCAGAAGGTTGGGACGACATGATTTTTTTCGAGTCAGCCCTCTAACTACTATTATTCTGCCATTAATTTTAGGTCCATTCTTTAATGTAAAAACACTGAAAACTTTCGGGGTTTTCGCTCTAAAGTTTCATGCCTCTTCAACAGAAGATAGTGGAGAAAAATTATTCACAGTTTATTGTCGATCACACGGTACAAGATAAGAGCGACTTTCTCGTTTTATTTTACGAGTGTGTAGTTGAACGAGCGGTAGCACATGTAAGGTTAATTATAGATGCAGTTTTAATTAGCACACTTCGAGCGGCTCACGTATCAGAAGAAACCTCGACAGCGCGCTTCGCGAAAGCCGACACCGATACAAAATTAAATTCCTCGTGCGAATCGGCCGTGTTGCCAGATTGTCAAAACGCTTTTGCAACAAGATTATTAAGTAGTATAGATAGATTTATTTTGCACTAATACAAACGATTATGAAAAGTGACGTCATATAAAGTTACTTTACAAGCTATGACTAAAAAAATTATCAAATAGATTTAAAAAACAAATTTTTAAAAAATTCATCAGTATCATAATAGTATATTGTGCAACTAGTGCGACAATGCCGCACGAGTTGCACATACTATTTTTTATTACGAATTAAATTAAATTTAAATTTAAATTTTATTACGAATTAAAAAAAGAAATTAGTAGTAATAAAAACTAAAATTAAATCATTAAAAAGTTGAAAAAAGGAGAAACAAGACACGGGGTTTCCCCGAGCATAGTTCGTGCCTCGTTTGCAACGAAATAGACGAGACAACACGCTCGTTACACTACATTTTTAAATTAAAAAGTATCGTTGAATCGGTCATAAAAATATCGTCGATACCGATATATCGGCTAGCCCGAAGTATCGCCGATATATCGGTATCGGATGCATCGCTAGTAAACATTAAACATTAAAATTTTGTTTTTCCAATTTTGATAAGAAACACCAAGAAACTACATTTAAATAGTTGTTAAAAACGATCTGGCAACACTGGACGTACGGTTCGACGAACACAGTCGGTTTACTGCATGCCTGTAAGAGCGTCACGACGCGTGACTCGCTGCATTGATCGAGCTGTATGCGAAACCCGAGCGTCGGTTTCCTTTGGAACGTTACGTTTATGTTGTTCAAGTGGAAAACACATGAACTTTACATTTTATATAAGTTTATAGACATAATGAATGCCGTGCCACCGCCCCCGCGAGGAGTCGTCAAATATTGCAACGTATATTTTTGAAGTGAATACTTACTTTCCTATGTAACAAAATCTATATAACTGAATTTGTCACGAAATTGTACTTAGTAACCATGTATAACAGTAGTTCTCAGCAAGCATCCGTAGCTCAGTGGTAGAATCCCGGCTTGCCACGCGACCGGTCCGAGTTCAATTACCGCCAGGTGCGCGTAGCAATTTGTTTTTTTTATTTTTATTTTTTTTTTAGAGTTGCAAATCATACAATTAATTTTTGTTTAATAATCCTATTATATATAAAAATTATTTTTATTTAAAAAAAATATACGAATAATTTTTCAACCGATTATTTATTTGCAGTAAACCTGCAAATGTGTCACGAGAACGTATTACAGAAGTGAAACTTCTAGCATACGATTGCATTTGGACAAGCGGAAAAATTAAGAATGTGTTACGAGAACACATTACAGAAGTGAAACTTCTAATTTCAAATCATACAGCTGCATTTGGACAAGTGGAAAAAATGTGTTACGAGATAGTTTCATGTTCAGATTATCTTGTACAGACGAAATATCTGAACGTGAAACTATCTCGTAACACATTTTTTACACTTGTCCAAATGCAGCTGTATGATTTGCAACTAGAAGTTTCACTTCTGTAATGCGTTCTCGTAACATATTTTTAATTTTATACAGTATGTAAGCCCGTACAGTGTGCATAGAAAATTTAGCATTGATTGTATTGTAACAAAACTGTTCTAGTTCGTGGTGAAAAATATTTATTTACAATAGTGAAACGTTAACAAAACAAATGTGTCATTGTTAGAATGACGAGCCGATTGTTGTCTCACGAAATTCTTTGTCGTCGTTTGCTGGGGGGTCTCTGTTACAATATTAGAAATCGTAACTCGTACTCTCTAAATATGAATTAGTGAAATTTTTACTAATAAATTTACTTTCTAAAACTGAAACAGTGAAAATGTCACTATTTGAAATAGTAACTTCTGATTCACTTCTGGAATAGTGAATTCAAGTAAAATTCACTGTCCGAATAGTGAACCCGTAATTATATACGTGTCGCTTGTGGCGTCTCCATACAGTTACTATAGATAGTTTTTAGATAGATAGTTATTTTATTTGTGGAGCATAAAAAATGCTATAAATAATGAATTAAATTAAATAATGAAAATTATTATTCATGTAGAATGTAGATCATTCTATAGCAAGTTCCTTGTAAAGCGATAAACAAACAAGTAATACAATATATCAGGTAAGTTAATTATTAGTTTATTTTAATTATATTTTCATAAATTCAGAGTAAAGCATTATGCCGGCACTTCACATGGCTATTTGTATTTGTGTATTTGGCATATTTGGCAAACAATTACCAAGTGTGGACAGTCTATTTGACAAATAAGGCCAATACCAAATGCGCGTTACCGTGCGCTTGTCGGTTTTTCGAGGCACATCAAAGGAGTCAAATAGGCAAATACGCAAATAAACCGTCCACACAATGGCCATATTCAGAAGCGCACGCGCCGTGAACCTGTACAGACGTGCAGTATTATTGTGTCTGTGCTGTGAGCGAGAACTGGAACAATTACTATTGAAAATGAATTGGGACAATGAAACAGTGCTAAAATTCCTGGAATTTTGAACCTTGCGTTCTGCTGCGAAATGTTTGTGTGTTGCTATTTGACTGCGATGTGTGGATGGTCGTATTTGCCTCTATTTGCATGTTTGCCTTGAACGTCATATAATATTTTCCCAATTCAACAAACACCTAATAGCGAACACTAATAGCCATGTGAAGTGCCATCTTTACGTGTATAGTGTATACGTAAATATTTTCCTATGACTA
This sequence comes from Xanthostigma xanthostigma, assembly GCA_963575645.1. Classification (NCBI taxonomy): domain Eukaryota; kingdom Metazoa; phylum Arthropoda; class Insecta; order Raphidioptera; family Raphidiidae; genus Xanthostigma; species Xanthostigma xanthostigma. Next base: position 1,137,300 of record OY754473.1, read on the forward strand.
TTGGGTCGCCTTTGGCACGTGTCTGGCCCTAGGTTAAGGGATTGAACAGGCCCTAGTAGAATAACTCTTAGCAATATTACATAATGTATAGTTCTACACATTCAACTTCAGCAATCAATTAAAAATGAGTGCAGCTATTAATTCTGAAGCTAATTATGAATAGAGAGAAAGGAATAGACTTACCTAACGGTTTTTAATTAACGTTGTTTTTATAAAACAAAGCTTTGCACAATCACATCGGATGGAGAGAGACAGGTAGATATGAGGCGAGAGTCTCTCTGTCTATCTATAGTGGTTGGTTTTCTACATTCATTTAGACACAGAAGACGGTTTACAGATATGTCAAAAAAGTATTACGTTCAAGTAAATGGTTTAGCTTTAGTCTAGTTTTAACCGGCATTATATCGGCTAGACCTAGTATCAGCCGGAATGGTACCGGCTAGACCTAGTTTTACCCGAAAACAATCGGCTAATACTAGATTTAACCAAGAGTAAGTGACTACACCTAGTTCCCACGGCTAAAACTAGGTGTAACCGCACTTCGGGTTCTAGCTTGTTATTTCTATTGAATTATCGTGGTGATCTTGAGGATTTCTATTTTATTTTGAATTTTTTTTATTTTACTTGGCTTTTTTAATAATAAAAAGCTCTTATAAATCATTATTTAATTTTTTTTGTACAAAAATAAAACAAAAAAACAACTCCATCTGTTTGGAAACATTTCATTCAAAAATTGTCTGACTGGTATGACGTATGCGCGTTGGTAAATCAGTGACCCCAATGTCTTTAGGTTCAACACGAATAGGCGGAGATATTTGATCTCGCACCATATTGTAAGTATTTTTGGGAATTTAATGTCCCATTAATAAAAAAAGTCCGATTATGTTGTAATCATTTGAATATTTTCTTCGGTAGTATACACATTCATTTTGCAAAAGAATATTATCTGTCAAATTGAAAAACAAGATTTCAAGGCTCACTCTGATCCAGTCATTTTTTCCCAATGTTAATTCTCTATGTGCACCTTTCGTGTTTACATACTGTATAGATTAGAATGCATTATTTAAGTGCAAGATCAACGACGGCAGTGAGTTTCGCTTCTGTAATAATTCTTTTCTGTGACTGTAGGTATATTGGGTTGATTGTCGAGTTGACAAGCAATCGACCAGATCGGGGAGCGACGCGGCAGCGTTGGGGCAGTCAGTTGAGAACTGTTTTATAAAAACGACTCCCCTCTGTCCGATTCACACGATTGCGGAACAAATAGAGAAAGGGTTCGAACCAGGGACGGGCATTTTATTGATGCGGCAAACTGTAACCGCTCAAACTGCATTCTTGTTATTTGATTGGATACGTCGAGCTACGGTAGCGTAGTGGTGAGAGCACCAGACACTAGGTTCGAATTTTGGCGCGGCCAGATGTGGCTAGGAATTTTTCCTAATGCATTTAACGGTAATTCCTGTACCCGACCATGTTGTTGAGGTTTTCCATGGTTTTCTTCCGGATAAATATCGAAATGGTTCCTTATTCCAGGCCATGCTCGAAGATTATCTCCCAAACTTCTATACTCTCAAAATTGCCTACCTTATTCCAATTTCCTTTCATTTCTCTATATTTGTCCGTTGCTATTAAGTTGAAATTAATAAAAACAAATATATATATGTATATAGGGGACGGGTGATTGCTCGTATTCCTCTTGGGAGAAGAAACTATGACTAATTTGGGGGGTCGGAAATGCGTAATTTTTTTATGATAATGACACTTCTGTGAAGAATTTTTATTTTGAAGTAAAACTTCTTTACGCACGCTTGACTTGGGGAGTAAGCTGGTGAATGCCTGACGAGAGATTTACGGAAGTGTGATCGGGCGAGGCGAACGGAAGTTGAGAGGGAAATATAAGTTAGTGAAGATAGAAAGAGGATGACAAATACTTCACTGGCTAGTGGCGCCATCAGGTGGCCGAAAATATAAGCAGTACTAACAATAGATTGACACATCCTTTACTTTCCATTGGCGCTATCGGGTGACAGAGAAACGTTTTGTAAACCTACTTTAAATAATATTTCATAAAGATTTACGCTTAAAATCCAACGAGAGCTAAGTAATTGCAATGTATTACTTTTGTTTTCATTATCTTTATGTTTATATTTCTTTCTTCTTACATTAGACTGTTGATTTCGTTCTTGAACAATTTTATAAATTAATATTTTGTTCAATACATTAAATATTTCTACGTTTAAAGTGAATAAAATTGTAAATTCATTTTAAAGTTAATATTTTATGAATTTTCGGGTGAATAATAACAAATTATGGTAGGAAGAAGTTTTATTTCAGTCGTGTGGTCTAAAGCACACTCGTTTTTTTTACGAAATAGAAAAATCGTCGAAAACTAGGTAACGTTGGAAGGTACCCTGTATAAAGTAATAATATTTCTAGAACTTTTTAAGATTGTGAATTCAATAGACATTTCTATATCTAAAATCTCGCTAAACATATCTCTGTATCTAAAAATCTATTGGTTTTTAGGCTATGCGCCCATAGATACTTTTTCTTAGTGACCTTTAAACTATTAAATAAAACCATTTTTGATCAACTTAACCAAAACCAAATCCCATAAAGTTTGTGCGGAATCCTTTTTTGTACGGCACGACTTGTGATTTCAAATAACGGGTCGTTTAATTTACGTTTTAAATACCCACACACTTACATACAGTATGTAAATACGTAAGGTGCACATAGGGAAATTAACATTGGGAAAAAATGACTGGATCAGAGTGAGCCTCGAAATCTTGTTTTTCAATTTGACAGATAATATTCTTTTGCAAAATGAATGTGTATACTACCGAAGAAAATATTCAAATGATTACAACATAATCGGACTTTTTTTATTAATGGGACATTAAATTCCCAAAAATACTTAAATATGGTGCGAGATCAAATATCTCCGCCTATTCATGTTGAACCTAAAGTCATTGGGGTCACTGATTTACCAACGCGCATACGTCATACCAGTCAAACAATTTTTGAATGAAATGTTTGTTTTATTTTTGTACAAAAAAATTAAAATAATGATTTATAAGAGCTTTTTATTATTAAAAAAGCCAAGTGAAATAAAAATAAATCAAAATAAAATAGAAATCCTCGAGATTACCACGATAATTCAATAGAAATAACAATTAATGCAGTCATGGCTAACTCTGATCCAAATATTTTTTCCCAATGCTAATTTCCCTATGTGCACCTTACGCGTTTACATACTGTAAACACTCTAAAAACAACATCCTCCTTATGGCGCAGTCGGATAAAATTATGAGCGTGTCCGGCCCTGCGTACCGCTACTCCATATCGACCTCCGCACTCTTGCAGTTATTCGATGAGGGTTAAATTAGAAAAGCCAATTTTAACGGAAGCATTTGAAAGTTTTAACTAAGCTCCCAATTGTGATATTACAATCATGTATTCAGATTTTATAGTACTTTTGTGTTCAAATATAACTCGTTAGGACTTAAATACAGTCGTTATCGAGATCGTTAAAAGAATAACGCAGCTCTCGTTAATTAAATATGCACTCGACTATTCGCATTATGCCGCCTGCTTAAAAATGTTTTAATAAGAATTTATCACTGAAGTTTAATGAGAAATTATAAACTCAAAAAAAAGAAGTTTTAGTGTAAAGAGTTTTCAACTTTTAGTGTTGTTATAATTATTATTGCCGGAGTCTGTGCCAAAGTCTTTGTTGGACGATTGTTCCGAAGTGAAACTTCTTATGAGCTCCCATGAGAAGTGGCACTTGAACTAATCGTAAACTATTGTATCGAAATTGATGATTTTGAATAGTAGACATTATAGTCTATGAACTATGAAACATTTTTGGGTGGGTATTTGAGGCATTGCATTTTTAATACTTTTTCGTTATCGTATTGTAAAAATTCCAGCCAATTGGGCGACGGGACCATTCCAACTTCAAAAATGTTGACATTTGATTATAATAAAGAAAAGAAAATTTCTGATATCGTGTTAGGTGACGCGGGTAATTGCTAGTATTCAATATGATATTTGCTATTCGTTGCTATGGTTAACTACATAATATGTTCCACCTCATGTAAACATTAATCAAAGCATGCCGAACTTGCTTATTTCTGACAGATCCATAAAACAAAAGAGCGGCTGATTTTTTTTATTTTTAAAATATTTCCGAAGCTATAAAGTTTAGAAAAAAAAATTTTTAACGAAACTTTCTTGAAAAAATAAATAAAATAATAGGCCGTTATGAAAAGTATACCATTATTGTATAAAAAACACCGTTATAGCATATATCTCTTCTGCGCATGCGCCGATTTTCCCCAAAAACAATAGGGCTCTTCATATTTGCATACCAAACATCCTCCAAAAATTTGGTTTCGATCCACTCATCCGTTTAACCTGTATCGTGTTCACAGACAAACAGACGCACAGAGTTTTTCCAAAAATATGTTTTTTGGATTTATGGGACCTCAAAACGGAAAGATATTGTAAAAGTTTTGAAAAGTGATTTTTGACCTAAACTAGTATACCATTCCCCACTTGTGGGTTGGAATGGTAAAAATAATAATATTAATTTTCATTATCCTGGGTGAACAATTTTTTGGGTGAATTGTAACAATTTTGACAAAATTTTGAAAGAATTTTGACAATTTTTTGAATGAATTTTAACAGATTATTATATTAATTTTGACATTATTTTTGGTCAATTTTGACAATTTCTTGGGTGAATTTTAACAATTTTCATAAAATTTGGAAAAAATTTTGATAATTTTGTGGATGAATTTCAACAGTTTTTAGATTAATTTTGACATTCTTTTTGGTCAGTTTTGACAATTTTTTTAATGAATTTTAACAAATTAGACAAAATTTTGAAAGAATTTTGAGAAATTTTCGGATGAATTTTAACAATTTAGACTAAAATTTTGAGAATTTTTTAGATGATTTTTAATAGTTTTTTAGATTAATGTTGACATTTTTTTGGTAAATTTTGATGAAGTTTCGTGTAAACTTTGACAATTTTTTGTGTTTTTTTTTTACATTTTTTGGCTTGAATTTTAACAACTAAATTTATAGTATTGTTTGTTTGTTCAGGTCACCAAGTTTCAAATCTAATTTCGGTAAATGAATTTTTAAACTCGAATATTCTTAACCTAACAAAAAATAGAGTTTTATTTAACTTCAATGATCCTCTAGACTTCAGAAAACGTAGATCCGCCCCTGTACAGTGTTCAAAATGATCAAACTTTAAAACACCTACAAATAATTTTCAATAACCCACTCTATGTTACGGCCACAGTCGATGGAAGTCGCATAGAAGAAGACGATTTTATTTATTACCGAAAAGATTATAAAAATATTGTCCGTAAACATAAATAAAGTTGATAATAAAATCGACGGAGCGCGCGGAGGGTGTTCTCTTATATGGCGTACAGCTGTGTTGTGTTTTACATAAATTGGCCGCCTGGCGGTGCTCAGGTGAACCAATCTGCTAAATACCACATTTTTCCACGGCGTTCATTATTGGGAGTAGGTACTACTTTCTGAACGCAAAATATAAAAAAAAAACTCCTAACGCAGTAAATAAGATACCGTTGCAAATCAATTCTCAAAACTTCCAAAACAGTGCGGCGGTAATATTCCGGTTTTTTTTAAGCTAAGGCCACGGGACGACGATCTACCGATAGCCTTGATAGTAGGCTCAGTTAATAAAAATCCTAAAATCCATTGGTTACAGCATTCTCAATCACTCTGAAGTTACTAAAACCTCGTAAGTCATTATTAATTCATTTCATTTATTTTCTTTCCATTTTTTTTTATTTATTCATATTTTGAAAATATTTTACCTACTCTACAAATACCTATTAAATTGTAAAATGTTTTGTTTCCTACCCTGAAACTGGCTTTGCCAAGTTGGGTAGGAAAACTTACATATAATAACATTTTGTAAAAATAATAATATGTAAAAGTAAGTTAATAAATTCAAATTCAAACGTTTTTACCAAGTTTTTATTAACTCGCTTTTTTGCGTGTCTGTCCGGGTGGAATTTTGTAATTGATTTTAAACTAACTTCATGATGAAAAAAATCCAATTTTCGACCCAATTTTTTTTGTTAACTTGTTTAATAAAATCATAAATATCTATTAATAAACTATATGAATCGTTGCCTATCTACTCAATGTGCGGTGAGTGAACGCAACAAAGCCTATAGAAAATATATCTGCATCTCTTTCTTCGATGTAATTCCCTGATTTCTCCGATGATAGTGTTGCGCATTTCCCCACAATGATGCGCCTATGTGAGTTTCCAGAAAAGTCTATACAATACTCGAAGGTCAACTGACAAACAATGAAAGCAGGTAACGGACATCCGATCGTTAGAGACTCCCACGCATATAAAGGCAAGCAACAATAGATGCAGGTAGCAAGTACCCGATTTTAGAGACTCGCACGCGTGGCGATTCGAAGTTTCTGGAAACATAGACCGAAAACTATAAAAGGCGAACAGAGGAAGGAAGCAGGGCAGTCAGTTACAGCGTGTTAACAGTGAGTGGACGTACAGTCGGTTACTGTGTGATATAAATTGTGCAGTCGGTATAGTAAGACCGAAGTAGCTGTAAATAAATAAATGTTATGAAGTTCAGTCAGTGATTGGAGCTGTTCGTGTGTTGACACCGTGTTCTGGCATTACGACATAAATTCCGTTAATCTGTGGAAATAAATATAACTCTAGTGAGTGGTTCTAAATAAATGTCTTATGGTGAATAGACAAGCGCGCTGATAAACTCTGTGTTGTGTTCTTGTAACAATATGTTGTTTGAAAGCAAACGCATAGGGTTTCATTTGAACAAACTTTCGTCAAATATTCCACTACTTCGATCAAAAATCTGTCACTTTTGCGTTCCATCACTAATCGGTCGGCAACTGTACCTTTCACATCGTGGCATGAGTGAGACAGTCGCGCGGAGGACTGAAAGGAGAAGGGCGGAGGGTACGATGGAGTGAGATGCGGTTTGTACAAACGTAATTACAGTGAGTGGAGCGCGGCGTACAGGTGGTTGGCACTCCGCAATGGTGGAACCGCGTCAGCAAACGTTCGAACGTCAGAAGAGAAACGTCGCCGATAGCAGAAGCACTCTCCGTTATACGCGCTAATGTCTCCGCTGTCAGTCTGTTAATGTCACGTGACATTTAACTATCAGATTGCGTCGTCTGTGAAGCCCCGGTTTCCAAAGATAACAGTGCCGTAATGTAATGCTGTGAACGCCTTAACAAAAAAATTAATTATTTAAAAAAAATTGGTTGTCTTTAAAGTCGGTTTACGGACGATAGTTTTACGTGATAACGTATTCCGTAATACATAACCTAAATTTATATAATAATTATAATAATTCGAATCTATGATATTGCATCTTTCGCTTCAAATTTAGGTTAATTTTATTTATTTAAATTACTCACCATATAATATAATTGTTTTTTTTTTAACTTTCTTTCTTTCGTATTTATTTTAAGTCTCAAAGATTAGCTGTCATAATATTTTGAAAACAATTGTTTCATTGTATAAAATTCCAAAACCTACTTACAATATTTAAGTATTTTCATACGTCAAAAAATTGATTTTTATAATGATAAAATTTGTAAGAAAACGATTTTTTCGAGAGATGAGACCTAGCTAAAACGATTTTTTGCCCCCCAAAATCCCTTTTCAGTAAATTTCATCCAAATCGTTAGGGCCGTTTTCGAGAAAAGCACGCACAGGGTCAGGCGGAACGTTACGCGTTACGCGTTACGAACGTTAGGAACGTTACACTTTTTCGTGCATGCAGCCGGTGTTTTATCAATTTATAAGATTGGTGATTCATCAATTTATAAGACGTTATCACGTCAAAAGAAAACAAGAAACCAGACTGCACAAAAATGAAACTAATCTATATTCCATATCTATATAAAAGCTGAAAAGTTTGTTTGTTTGGTTGAACGCGCTAATCTCAGGAACTACTGGTTTGAATTGAACATTTTTTTTTGTTGGATAGTTCTCATATCAAGGAAGGCTATACAGTATGTAAACGCGTAAGGTGCACATAGGGAAATTAGCATTGGGAAAAAATACTTGGATCAGAGTTAGCCATGACTGCATTAATTGTTATTTCTATTGAATTATCGTGGTAATCTTGAGGATTGCTATTTTATTTTGATTTATTTTTATTTTACTTGGCTTTTTTAATAATAAAAAGCTCTTATAAATCATTATTTTAATATTTTTGTACAAAAATAAAACAAAAAAACAACTCCATCTGTTTGGAAACATTTCATTCAAAAATTATCTGACTGGTATGACGTGTGCGCGTTGGTAAATCAGTGACCCAATGTCTTTAGGTTCAACACGAATAGGCGGAGATATGTGATCTCGCACAATATTTAAGTTTTTTTTTTTGGAAATTTAATGTACCATTAATAAAAAAAGTCCGATTATATTGTAATCATTTGAATATTTTCTTCGGTAGTATACACATTCATTTTGCAAAAGAATATTATCTGTCAAATTGAAAAACAAGATTTCAAGGCTCACTCTGATCCAGTCTTTTTTCCCAATGTTAATTTCCCTATGTGCACCTTACGTGTTTACATACTGTATGCTATACAGAGTTAAGCACTAAGTACTGGCGCGCGCGCGCGCACACACACACACACACATCCAAACAGTTAACACGTAAAAGTAATTTTTACATGTATCTAAAAATCCACCCTAGCACTGGTTATGCCAAGTTGTTTTTGCTTTACTATCGCACGAACGTACGAACTTCCCGTATTGTAGCGTGTAATCTCATGACCAAGGAGTAAATGATAGACTTTCTGCGTTACAATTGGTGCCGAAAGTATGCACTTTCGATCGGGGTATGAAGAAAAACCATTTTCGATCAATTTAACCGAGAACCAAATCCCATAAAGTTTGTGAGGGATCTTTTCCTCTTCCCCGCCGATACTTGCCAAATGTCCGATTATAAGAGTCAGCGAACTAGCCGTAATTAAAATAATCGAATCATTCGATAAGCGGTCTAGTTATTGAGTTGGAAAAAGTGACCTTCTAGCTCGCGGCGCCTTTTCCACGTCAGCGCCCCCCGTTCCCGCCCCCCGCTGTTCACTGCAGGGCCCGGGAACGACTGTACTGGGAGCTGTTCCAATATACAACCAATTTTACATCATAGCTAAACACTAAGCTTACTTATGCGCAAACTTTATGTTAAATTAGACGTCGGTGAAGCGCTGCCGACCGCCATCGTCCGTATTTTAAAGCGTTTAATTTATTACCGCCGACGGTTATGTTCCCAGTATCTATACGAAACACGGAACGGCATCAGGGGTTGAATATTTCACACTTTTCGAAGCGTAACTTTCTGTGAGCGAGTTCGTTTAAACCCTTCGAACCTGATTTTTATATTTTTGAAGTAAAACTTCTTTAGGCACGCTTGACTTGGGGAGTAAGCTGGTAAATGCCTGTCGAAAGCGTTTACGGAAGTGCATCATCGGACGAGGCGAACGGTAGTTGAAAGGGAGATATAAGTTAGTGAAGATAGTAAGAGAGAGAGTTACGTTTCGTATATTAAAAGTTGAGAGGGAGATATAAGTTAGTGAGTGCGACAAAGACGGAGCATTAATCGAAATTCTTTTTTTTAACAACTATTTGACGTTTAAAATGAAAACAATAATTATTGTTTTTGTATCAAAAATACATTTCATCGAATTTTGCTGCATTTTGTGACGGGAAATAATGTAGGTTAGTTAATAAATCCTTTTAAATGTATTATAAATTATTATACATATTTATTATACATATTTTGCCTGTTAATTAATCAAAAATTATATTTTAAACATTTCGTCTTTGTAGATATGTGCTACAGAGTGAGGTTATATTGTGTCGTTAAATCAGGATGTCTAATCAAAATATGGTGATAGATCATTCGAATATTATTGTATCATTATTATATATTATATATTATTATATATTATATATGGCAGAGAGAAGTTTTACTTTAGTCGTGTGGTCTAAATAGTCCAAGAGACGGCTGCAGAAAATGTGTAGTCATAAGGTGGACGAACGAAAAAATTAGAGATGATAGTTAAGACCATAATTAAGAAAGATCGTTAAGATTGCCTGCGAAAATCCTGCCAAAACAATGTTTTTTTAATTTGTTTGTCAGTTAATAGACCAGTGAAGTTAGCTTTTGACAAGGACAAAATTAATAACAGAAAACGAATGATGTGGAAGGGAAGAAACTGCCGTCAGAAATACAAAAACCAAAAATTCAAATGCGTAAAAGGTCGGAGGGCTGTGGGGGGCGCGTTTTATGGGTCAAACGCGGTTTTTCGTTATTTCCGGCGAAAGTTGATCTCCAATCGAAAAATGTTGTATGGCAATCTTGTAGGTATTAAAAGGATCTACAACTTTTATGAATATAACTTTTTCACATAACCTTAAAGATTCAAAGAAATATTGAAAACACCGTGTTAAATTCACACTGATAACACAAGAAAAGTTCACGACGGACGCCACTGGGCCGCACAAATAACGAGCCGCCACTGATCAAGAAGCCCAACAGAACTAATATATGGTTATTGGGTTGCGTTGCTGTATAAAATTGATGTTTGCTTTTGTAATTTAATCGGAAACAAAAATCCATTTCGTATTACAATTTACAAATACTGCCACGGCACAGGCACACTGGCCAGGTACAATTCGACGTGCGCCGGTTTATGTGCCCTCTGTTCAGCTGTTTGTTTGCGATGTTGGTTTGTTTCTTTATATTATATATACGATTCGTTCTTGTTTTACGGCCGCCGCGATGATTGAGTGCCGCGTTTGACTCGATGACGTCTCACCCCAACACCTTTCACTTCGAATTCCATCGAATCAAACGTTTCGGTTGACTGCGTCGTCAACTAGACTTATGGCCATAGTCACCGAAAGTAAGTAGTTATTTATTCGGTTCATTTGTTCTTCAGGTAACTATTCCTCTGAAAAAATAGCGATAATTCAATTCGCCAAGCATAATTATGTTTACTGTAGGTATAAATCTATTCTGTCTTACTTCGAGGGTGTAAATATTTATTCGCCTGATAAAATAATAATGGCCGCCACATAGATCATAGTACCTAACCTATAAACGTGGAGTATTATCTCTACAGTTTGATCTTGTGAATTTATTTATGTGTTGTTTATTAACCTTTTGTGAAGTGTATAGTTTGTAAGCCTTAAAGTTAGTGGAAGTTTTGTGTAAACATTATTATTTTGTGAAACTTTTTTTGACGTTTACGCTAACGCCGTCGGTTGTATTTTTGAGTGAACGTCAAAATATTCAACAGAAAGAGCAAGGAGTATGGTGCAGTGTATATTTATTCTTTAACTAACTTTTCTACCTGATATTTGGTTGGTGAATTGAAAGTAAATTTTATTCTAACGAATAAATTTGTTCCAGGATTAGTAACTTCTATCTTTAATAGTGTTCTGTGAATATAACAAATCGGCGTAGCATAATAATTCATTTTTTTTATGTTTTCTGCAAAACTACTTAAAATTTATACATAAGTATCAATCATGATAAATGTGGAATCGTACTAATTTAGGTCAAAATACACTTTTCAAAATTTTACAATATTTTTCGTTTTGAGGTCTCTCGAATCCAAAAAACATATTTTTATAGAAAAACTCTGTGCGTCTGTTTGTCTGTGAACACGATACAGGTCAAACAGATAAACGGATCGAGACCAAATTTTGTGAAAATGTTTGGTATGCAAATATGAAGAGCCCTATTGTTTTTGGGGAAAATCGGCGCATGCGCAGAAGAGATACATGCTATAACGGTGTTTTTTATATAATAATGGTATACTTTTCATAACGGCTTATTATTCTATTTATTTTTTCAAGAAAGTTTTGTCAAAACAATTTTTGTCCAAACTTTATAGTTTCGTCAATATTTTGAAAATTAAAAAAAAATCAGCTGTTCTTTTGTTTTGTAGACCTGTCAGAAGTAAACTATTTAAGCACGCTTTGATTAATTTTTACATGACGTGGAACATATTATGTAGGTAACCATGGCAACGAATAGCAAATATCATATTGAATACTAGCCATTACCCGTGTCTCCTCACACGATATCAGAAATTTTATTTTCTTTATTATAATCAAATGCCAACATTTTTGAAGTTGGAATTTTTTGGCTGGAATTTTTTAAGTTGGAATGGTCCCGTCGCCCAATTGGCTGGAATTTTTACAATTATCATCGGCGGCCTTGCACGCTTCTTTACGCAGGCCTCGGGATATACTGTGAACAGGGGAAACGAGCTTAGAGTATAAAAGCTTAGACAAGTAAAACTGCCTAGGCAAAGCATTGGAATGTACTTTGCATTCAACGTTTTTTGGGAAATAGCGCTCCCAGGATCCCGAGCTCGTACCAGTCGGTTTGTGCATAGCAACTGGTAGATTCTTTAATACACACTCAGACGCTGATGATCCCAGCTGTTCAGCGTTCATAATTTACTATCTATTTGTGAGGCTAATCGGCTCGTTATGAACAAAGCAAAACATCCATCATTTTTTTCAGATCTAAAAGTAACCATTGTTCCTTAAATAGCAACCTAGCGTTTTCCAAGTCCACCAAATTTATAGGCGTTTTTATTGATCAACACCTTAGCATGTCCGAGCATGTTGATTTCGTGTACAAAAAACTTTGTTTTCACTTTTATTCCATCAGATCTCTTAGCTCAACATTTCATATCAAAGCTCTGCTCAATGTATACTACAGTTTCGTTTATTCAGCTCTTAGCTTTAATGTCGTTATTTGGGGAAATAATTTTCAATGGAGAAGAATTTTTATTCTTCAGAAGCGTATACTGAGACAAATTTTAAAACTTGGTTATAGGGTATCCTGTCGTTCCTACTTTATTAAATTCAAAATTCTTACATTTCCTTGCATCTATATTTTGGAAATGGCTAAATATGTGAAACAGAATATTGCTTCCTTCATTTATAATAATGAAGTACATGATTATAATACGCGTCAAAACAATAATGTTTATATAAGCAATTACCGGCTCAGTTTTTATAAAAAAAAGTCCTGTGTGTGCTGGCAGTGCTATTTATAATAAATTACCTGAATCAATCCGACGCATCAACGACTTTAACAGCTTCAAACGTATTTTAAAAAAAAATTTAATTGAGCAATGTTTTTATTCTCTATACGATTTTTATAACTCATAAGTTGTATTTATGGTACGTTTTTATTTCTATTCTATTTCTGCTTTAAATCTTGCATTTTGTATGTATATTGACTTGTCATATTCAAACTATGTTTGACGTTATGATGAATAAACTATCTATCTATCTATCTATACAGGGTGTCCCATAGCCTGAGACTGTGTTACTGGGGTGATTTCAAGTCAAAAATGTCTAATGAACATATACCCGAAATGCTATCCTAACTGAGCTAGAAGCATTTGAAGTTTTAAATAAGTAAGCCCACTAATGCAGGTATTAGGTTTGGCTGTTGGTTTTGTTATTATTAAAAAGACCAGGTGGCTGTGAATCACCATTAGTATTTATTCGTGCTGATCCTGAGACTCTTCGCAGAGCTACCACTTCAATTCTAAGAAGAGCTAGACTATGTATACAGCAACTGGGTGGATATTTTGAGCAACTAATTCAATAAAGCGATTTCTTTTTAAATAGTTTTTAAATTAGTAAGAAATTCCTACTACTACTTATCTAAAATTTCAAATGCTTCTAGCTCAGTTAGGATAGCGTTCCGGGTATATGTTCATTAGACATTTTTGACTTGAAATCTCCCCAGCAACACAGTCCCAGGCTATGGCAGTCGTGTCGTGGGACACCCTGTATCTAGACAAGTAAAAGACGAAGAAGCGAAGCAAATGTGTAAAAAATCGAATCGATTTGACGAAGTGAGTGAGACTGAGCAATTAAAAAGAACTTATTTAATGGGAGTTTTGAGATAGAAAAAATAAATTTACACTAACGAAATCGTACCGGGCATAATAATAAATTTGCAGCCGAACGAAGCCGGACAAAATTGTTTCAAGTCCGGTCCTGTGCTTCAACTCCTCCCCTTTTTCCAAAGCAGCGTTCAACTGTCCGAACGACAACAGATGCTACCATCTGGAACACGGCCTGTAAACACGTATATTATAGCGAGAAATGTTCTTTTTCTTCTAAAACACCGTTTTTTTCACAAGTTTAGTGCCAAATATTTCAATAAATATAAACTCCTTCAAACTGCCACCAGTCGGTCGGTTTGTTTAGGGAAAGACGGCGAAGCGACACAATGTCGACTGGGTAGACATTTTTACGGTAGATAATAACAATAATTTATTCCATGTGTAAAGAAAAATACATCCCGTACAAAAAATCGATTAGGAATTATACAACTCTACATGGCGCCCCCTCTCTTCAAGCGTTTGAGATAAATTACTTAAAAAAACCTCAAAATATTATGAGATATATGTGCCAAAAAATCCCTTGGGAGTTTTTCACGTTCCACCAAGGTCAACAGATAACCAAAGTTTCATTCCGATCGAAGATGGCCGGTATTCGGAACAACACGCAAAATTTTACTTCAAAAATCATTGGCTTAAGAAATTTCTAATTTGCCCCCTCCTGCGCCCAAGGCTGGGTACGCCCATGTTAACGTCATAAAAAAAGATAAAGTATGCAAGTACATCAACCAATACGATCATCCGAGAAATCAGGGAATTACATCGAAGAAAGAGTCGCAGATATATTTTCGATAAGTTTTGTTGCGTTCATTCACCGCATATTAAGTAGATAGACAATTAATAAGAAAAAATTCGCAGGTTTGACAAAAGTTATATTTATATAATAATTATGAAAATTAGTACTTAAGATAAAAACATGGCAACAAGTTTATGTATAAATTTTAAACAATATGGTTAGTAATTAATGTTTATTTTCATAATTACTGTTTTAAATAATTTTCAATTTGTACTTGAAAAAGTCTAAATTTATAGACGAAACGTCGTACATTTATAAATACAACTATTGTCCACAAACCTGCGAATTTTTTCTTATTAATTATTATCGATGGACACGATATCTAATATGTAGATAGACAATGATTCATATAATTAATTAATAGATATATCCAATTAAGGAGGTTGAGCCGTTTTACGAAGATAATGAAAAAAATCTGAAATAAAGTTTTTTTAATAGATTTTTTTGTGACAAAATTTTCTGTAAAAAATCCAAAATCATTAGGAGATTTATAAAGTTAAAAATTAAAAAAAACTTTTACATGTAGTCTTATGGGAAATATGTCAAGCATGCAAATTGTTTATTTTAATTTTTTGCAAATAACCAAATAATGTCAGCAATTCAGAAAACTATCTATGTAAAGCATCGATGTCTTACGCATATTTTAATATTTTTTCCAATTTAATTAGGAGACTTTTAATCAATAAAAAAAATTATTAAACCTTAGTACTTTTCGATTATGGACTTTTATTCTTGACAGATTTAACAATTTTAACTGAATTTTCAACTTTTTAATGATTTAATTTTAATTTTTATTACTTCTAATTTCTTTTTTCAATTATTTACTGCAAAAAATATGTAAAATACAGATATTTACATACATTTATTTTATTTAACCTAACTTTGTACAAAAAATACAAAAGTTAGTCTATTAAATATAAAGTACTGAAATAATTTATTAATATTAAAAAAAATTGTTTATTTATGCCTTTATGACAATAATTTATTGGTATCATCGATTTATAAACTATAAAAGTTCCCATTTAGAATTCGACTTACTTTTGATTAGGACTGTAACGGATCAACCTCCTTAACCAACCGTTATTCTAAGGTAATTTTCTATCTATCTATCTATCTATCTGATATTAATATAATATAATCATGCGTTTAACGTCCGTTTTTCGACTTTATGTCATAACAGACGCCATTCGCACCATTACTATTTTCCATCTATCACACTTCCCGTTATTTTCTACATTTTTAAACTTCCACTTAATTAATAGCAATGGGCGAATGAAAGAATTTTAGGACATTAGGATAAGGTAGGGAAATGTTGAGCATAGGAGTTTGACAGGTAATCGGCCATGGCCTTGAATAAGGAACCATCTCGATATTTATCTGGAATTATTGAGAGAAACCATGGAAAACCTCAACAAAATGGCCGGTACAGGAATTACCGTTTCTCGGCGAGAGGCAGCAGGAAAAAGTCCCAGCCACATCTGCCCCGGCCGGACTCGAACCCGGCACCTCCCGAATGCGTTAGTTCATCAATATTGAGGGAAACCATGGAAAATTTCAACAAAAATTACCGTTTCTCGGCAAGAGGCAGCAGGAAAAAGCCCCAGCCACATCTGCCCCGGCCGGATTCGAACCCGGCACCTCCCGAATGCGAGTCTAGTGCTCTTACCGCTACGCCACCCCGCTCGGCGTACGCAGCACGAACTTCCGCCATATTAGTTCATCAACTTAGACATTCGAAGTGAAACAAACGAGCGGGTAAGTGAGTGCGTCTATCATTAATTCAACAAACACCGTGCAATTAAAGCATTCGCTGTGTGTACACTAATTTAAATACAATACACACACACTCACAGAACGGAGAGTTAAGTCTCTGACGCAGTGTCAACAATTCAAACAAAGAACTCAATCGCTTGTTAAAGAATCGGACCGTACTCTGTCTCTGTCCCACTCGTTTCTCGTATCTCGTTCCATTTCGGCTCGTTACGTATGCGTCACTGTTTTGTTAATTAAGAGAAAGAGGTAATTAAGCTTAACAAGTTATTTCACAAAGTTTCCTCATCATCCTCTTTCCCACTCTGTCTCTCTGGCCGCCGCGACGCCTGGCAAGCAGACGAAATTGAAGGAGGAAGAGGTGCGGGAATCAACTCCCGCACCGGGCGACGGCACACTGCCACTTGAACCCGCGTCAAGAACACACTCCGACGACAATACTTTAGTCCTTCCATGTTTCTGCAATGTTTCGGAGTATTATATAAAACACGGAAAATCTGTAGCGGTAATGCAAAGTGGGTTAAGTGGGATTTTTAGAAATTTTTAAACCGACTCAGCCCCAAATCTACGATTTTTTCGAACCGGGGCAGAAACTTGATAATGGCGCCTTCTCTCTCCAGCGTTTGAGATAAATTACTTGATAAAACTCACAAATATATTGTTGCGCGCTCCCTGTTGGGACGACTATGGATTCTGTAGAATCTTCTAGCAACAACAACAATGGAAAACAGGTAGCCATTAAAACTTGACCTTCTTAGAACTGCCTAGAGAAGCCAATACATGTAAAGGAAGGATGTCGGTGCTTCTAGAACATTCTCCAGGCGGGGGATGAAGCTATAAAATGCGAGCGGAGTGGTTTGACCTGTGTCGTGTTCACAAATAGATAAACAGGCTAACACATAGACGCACATACTTCTTCCAATTCGAGGGACCTCAAAATGAAAAAATATGGTAAAATTTTCAAAGCGAATTTTGAACTTTTGGACTTGGAATGGTAATAACAAAATTAATTGTAAGCAAAAAAAAAAACATTAAACGAAAGAATTGTTTTGCACTTTTCAAATTAGTTTCCCCTTTTTTTTTGGTTAGGGCAGGAGTCGGCAACCTTTTGAGACGGAAGAGCCAAAAGTTACAATTTACAAAATTTCCCAGTTTTTAAAGATCCACTAAACATTTTCGTTTCAGTATTATAATATTTGCTTATATATAGGTATAATATATATTCGAGGACGACACGTCGCGGCGGGGGCGGTGCGGTTGAGACGCGAGTGGAAATGGCTGAGAGATAGACATGGTACTCAATCATGGATCGATTGGACGATTTTTAAGGGTTTATATAATAAAATAATCATTTTTCGCGAGTCGCAGGTTGCCGACCCCTGGGTTAGGGAAAAATTTAACGATCAATTAAGTGAGACAATCCCTTAGAATGAGAGATGATAGTATCATGTCTTTTATTTACGAAAAAACTGACATAATGTCTATTGCCTTGCCACCGTAGATATACATAGTATAATCAAATAAAGTCACTGTATTGCACTTTAAAATTTGTGGTGAAAAGAAAAGGAATACACGCTTTTCGAAACGAAATAAATGGAGCTTGTTAAATTTAACTCGTTGTTTCTATCCAGTGACGGCTCGTCAGCGTAAATACTCCCAATAAACTTAATGTCATATTTGTTCTTCACGCCGGTTTCTTAATTTCGGTACCCATAAATTGTGTTCCACTTAACTTAGAACACAGGAATTTAAAATGACTTTCATGACTGTATATTATTCCATTTTTGGTGTTTACTCCTTAAAAACGATTTTGAGTTATAAGGCCCGGTACAGAAATTTTATGAGTAGTAAAGTCAATTGGTGAGGCGTTACGCTCCACCGCTTCAAGTGTGGCGTTACGCTCGTCTGCTTCAAAAGAGACAAACATAGGATTTAACGTGCGAAAGAATGAGATGGAATGCAAAAGAGACAAACAATATATCTGTAGGATTTAACGTGCGAAAGAATGAGATAGAATACAAAAGAGACAAACATATATATCTGTTGGATTTAACGTGTGAAAGAATGAGACGGAATACATTACACAGCGCATCTAAGGAGTACACTCCAGTCGTGCGTCGGAGCTGACACACACACACACTTTTTACAAAACAGTTTTGTAAAAAAAAATTTTTTCTAAATGTCATAGTTTTGGAAATATTTTCAAAATAAAAAAAATCAGCTGCTCATTTGTTCTGTAGATCTGTCAAAAAAAAATTGGTTAGGTAGTTGACAAGCATGCTTTGATTAATGTTACCTTTCCAACACAAGTGGGGAATAGTACTAATTTGAGTCAACATTCACTTTTCAAAATTTTACAAAATTTTTTGGTTTTGAGATCTCTCGAATCCAAAAACATATTTTTGGAAAAAGTTTGTGCGTCGGTTTGTGAACACGGTACAGGTCAAACGGATGAACGGATTGAAACCAAATTTTGAGAGACTGTATCTACAAAACAAAAGAACAGCTGATTTTTTTAATTTTCAAAATATTTCCAAAACTATAAAGTTTAGAAAAAAATTTAACGAAACTTTTTGAAAAAATAAATTTAATAATAAGCCGTTGTGAAAAGTATACCATTATTATATAAAAAACAACATTATAGCGTATATCTTTTCTGCGCGTGCGCCGATTTTCCCCAAAAACAATATGGCTCTTCATATATTTGCATACTAAACATCTTCTAAAAATCCGGTTAGATTAGATACGCTCTGTTGCGTTCACTCTTCGCACATTGAGTAGATAGACAATGATCCATACAGTTAATTAATAGATAACAAAAATATTAAGAGCACTGTGGTTTGAATCTAATAAAAAATAGAGAATAGTTACTTCTTACCACAACAAGTTTATTAGTGGATGTACATTTCGAGAGCTATGCTCTCATCTTCAGCAATACACTAAACTGAGTTCATTAACAAAAATCTTAATTATACATAGGACAAACCCGACGTCAAATAGCTACCAGATGGAAAGAACACTTCTCCCATATAAAATTTTGTAGACCGGACAAATCCAGCGTAGCTAACCATATTTTAGAAACTAACCATGACATTAGTATAAATAACTTAAGTTTGCTAAAAACAGTACATAATAAACAGCAGTTGGATAGTTTTGAAAGTATATACATAGCCAAGAGTGACACACAGAAACTTTTAAATTCAGATAATGGCCCTATACCTTTTTCAGCATTATTCGATCTTTTGTAGCCGAGGTTCGTTAATTTTTGTTTTTTGGTTTTGTTGTTTCCTTTGTTTTTTACAGAATTTTCATTGACACGGACCAGCGCTTGGTTGACATGGTTTCAGGTATATATTGGGTATACCAGATTGACGTTACCTGACTTTTCATAAGTCAATGGTTAATTTTTAGTACCTGT
The DNA here is from genome assembly GCA_963575645.1 of Xanthostigma xanthostigma. NCBI lineage: Eukaryota > Metazoa > Arthropoda > Insecta > Raphidioptera > Raphidiidae > Xanthostigma > Xanthostigma xanthostigma. The sequence goes on from OY754473.1 coordinate 1,157,309, forward strand.
ATTATTATTTTAATTTATACCTGTAATTGCTATATAATGTAAAGATTTTTGTTAATGAACTCAGTTTAGTGTATTGCTGAAGATGAGAGCATAGCTCTCGAAATGTACATCCACTAATAAACTTGTTGTGGTAAGAAGTAACTATTCTCTATTTTTTATTTAATTAATAGATAGTTGGAGATTTCTAATCGAATTGTCCCAAAGGGTAGGGACGGCACTGTCAATGGCAAAGTCCGCTTGTCATACACGGTTTTACTGGTGTTGTCATGCAAATGTCGAGTGCTTCGTTTGTTCTGCCCGCGATTAATAATGATTTATTCTCTCTTTGTTTTTCCGTCTCTCCTCGTCTTCTTCTTTCATTTCCACGTCAACTTTTATTATTCTTTGTTAATTACAAAATAATCCCTTCAATTTATTTATAGCAAACACGAGTAGCTATTTTAATTAAACGTATAAAAATGAAATAGGTAAAAAAACTTTTTCAAGTTAAACGATTTTATTATACAGTCGAAGACCTACTACTAAAAGCTAGAAACTAATTATGGGTCAACAATCCAGCGCTTCAATAAGACTGAAATAAAACCGTGGGGCAGCAATATTAAAATCGAAGAAGACTGTCGAAAGCCAGAAAGAGAGTTGTCGATTTTATTATAGTCGACGACGTACTAAAAGCTAGAAAATTATTATGGGTCAACAATCCGGCGCTTCAATAAGACTAGATAAAACCGTGGGGCAGCAATATTAAAATCGAAGAAGACTGTCGAAAGCCAGAAAGAGAGTTGTCGATTTTATTATACAGTCGACGACGAACTAAAAGCTAGATACTAATTAGGAATCAACAATCCAGCGCTTCAATAAGACTGAAATAAAACCGTGGGGCAGCAATATTAAAATCGAAGAAGACTGTCGAAAGCCAGAAAGAGAGTTGTCGATTTTATTATACAGTCGACGACGAACTAAAAGCTAGATACTAATTAGGAATCAACAATCCAGCGCTTCAATAAGACTGAAATAAAACCGTGGGGCAGCAATATTAAAATCGAAGAAGACTGTCGAAAGCCAGAAAGAGAGTTGTCGATTTTATTATACAGTCGACGACGAACTAAAAGCTAGATACTAATTAGGAATCAACAATCCAGCGCTTCAATAAGACTAAAATAAAACCGTGGGGCAGCAATATTAAAATCGAAGAAGACTGTCGAAAGCCAGAAAGAGAGTTGTCGATTTTATTATACAGTCGACGACGAACTAAAAGCTAGATACTAATTAGGAATCAACAATCCAGCGCTTCAATAAGACTGAAATAAAACCGTGGGGCAGCAATATTAAAATCGAAGAAGACTGTCGAAAGCCAGAAAGAGAGTTGTCGATTTTATTATACAGTCGACGACGAACTAAAAGCTAGATACTAATTAGGAATCAACAATCCAGCGCTTCAATAAGACTAAAATAAAACCGTGGGGCAGCAATATTAAAATCGAAGAAGACTGTCGAAAGCCAGAAAGAGAGTTGTCGATTTTATTATACAGTCGACGACGAACTAAAAGCTAGATACTAATTAGGAATCAACAATCCAGCGCTTCAATAAGACTGAAATAAAACCGTGGGGCAGCAATATTAAAATCGAAGAAGACTGTCGAAAGCCAGAAAGAGAGTTGTCGATTTTATTATACAGTCGACGACGAACTAAAAGCTAGATACTAATTAGGAATCAACAATCCAGCGCTTCAATAAGACTGAAATAAAACCGTGGGGCAGCAATATTAAAATCGAAGAAGACTGTCGAAAGCCAGAAAGAGAGTTGTCGATTTTATTATACAGTCGACGACGAACTAAAAGCTAGATACTAATTAGGAATCAACAATCCAGCGCTTCAATAAGACTGAAATAAAACCGTGGGGCAGCAATATTAAAATCGAAGAAGACTGTCGAAAGCCAGAAAGAGAGTTGTCGATTTTATTATACAGTCGACGACGAACTAAAAGCTAGATACTAATTAGGAATCAACAATCCAGCGCTTCAATAAGACTGAAATAAAACCGTGGGGCAGCAATATTAAAATCGAAGAAGACTGTCGAAAGCCAGAAAGAGAGTTGTCGATTTTATTATACAGTCGACGACGAACTAAAAGCTAGATACTAATTAGGAATCAACAATCCAGCGCTTCAATAAGACTGAAATAAAACCGTGGGGCAGCAATATTAAAATCGAAGAAGACTGTCGAAAGCCAGAAAGAGAGTTGTCGATTTTATTATACAGTCGACGACGAACTAAAAGCTAGATACTAATTAGGAATCAACAATCCAGCGCTTCAATAAGACTGAAATAAAACCGTGGGGCAGCAATATTAAAATCGAAGAAGACTGTCGAAAGCCAGAAAGAGAGTTGTCGATTTTATTATACAGTCGACGACGAACTAAAAGCTAGATACTAATTAGGAATCAACAATCCAGCGCTTCAATAAGACTGAAATAAAACCGTGGGGCAGCAATATTAAAATCGAAGAAGACTGTCGAAAGCCAGAAAGAGAGTTGTCGATTTTATTATACAGTCGACGACGAACTAAAAGCTAGATACTAATTAGGAATCAACAATCCAGCGCTTCAATAAGACTGAAATAAAACCGTGGGGCAGCAATATTAAAATCGAAGAAGACTGTCGAAAGCCAGAAAGAGAGTTGTCGATTTTATTATACAGTCGACGACGAACTAAAAGCTAGATACTAATTAGGAATCAACAATCCAGCGCTTCAATAAGACTAAAATAAAACCGTGGGGCAGCAATATTAAAATCGAAGAAGACTGTCGAAAGCCAGAAAGAGAGTTGTCGATTTTATTATACAGTCGACGACGAACTAAAAGCTAGATACTAATTAGGAATCAACAATCCAGCGCTTCAATAAGACTGAAATAAAACCGTGGGGCAGCAATATTAAAATCGAAGAAGACTGTCGAAAGCCAGAAAGAGAGTTGTCGATTTTATTATAGTCGACGACGTACTAAAAGCTAGAAAATTATTATGGGTCAACAATCCGGGGCTTCGATAACACTAAAATAAAATGGTGGGGTAGCATTTATTAATATTAAAATCGAAGAAGACAGTCGAAAACCACAAAGGAAATTGTCTACTGAATGTGGCCCACGATTTTATTTCAGTTTGATTAATCATATAGCTTTAAAAACAATAATAAAATAAGTTTTGTGAAATGTTGAACCGAGCGGGTAGTTTACTGGTGAGAGCATTAGACTCGCATTCGGGAGGTACCGGGTTCGAATCCCGGCGGGGGCAGTTGGGAGATTCCTACTGCCTCTCGTCGAGGAACGGTAATTATTGTACCGGCCATCTTGTTGAGGTTTTCCATGGTTTCCCTCAATAATTCCAGATAAATATCGAGATGGCTCCTTATTCAAGGCCATGGCCGATTACCTCCTATGGTCAAAATTTTCCTACCTTATCCTAATGTCCCAAAATTCCTTCATTCGCGCCCATTGCTATTAATTAAGTTGAAGTTTTATAATGTAGAAAATAACGGGAAGTGTGATAGATGGAAAATAGTAATGGTGCGAATGGCGTCTGTTATGACACAAAGTCGAGAAACGGACGTTAAACGCAACTAGCGGTCCCGTCCGGTTTCACCCGGGTGTAAAAGAACGAATGGGGAAGGGAGGAACATGAGTACACACATTCATCTTAGTTTACCGAGATGAATGTTATGTCCAAATTTCATAACGATCGGAGTTACCGTTCAAAAGTTTTTGTCGATAAAAAGCAGTATTTATACTTTTTTAAACTAATAATTTTTTTTAATTAATTAAATGAAATTAAAATAAATTTAAATGTAAGCCTTAGAAGAAAGCAATGTAGAAAATAAAAAATAAATAAAAATGTATTCGCCCAACGTAGGGCTCGAACCCACGACCCTGATATTGACAGTCGTGTTGCCTACCGGTTGAGCTAGCCGGCGTTGTACTCTGACAACGCTAATATGAGTATATTTAGTTAGTGCATTTCACCTGAATAGAAGCTTATTTTTGAGATACATTTTGCAAGATTTTTCATTAATGCTCCGCTCCTAATGGTCGTAGTCTGATTTTATATAGCCTATAGCCTTCCTCGATAAATGGGCTATCCAACAAAAAAATTTTTTTCAATATGAACCAGTAGTTCCTGAGATTAGCGCGTTCAAACAAACAAACTCTTCAGCTTTATATATTAGTTTAGATTTCTGAAATGTTTGCCTATGATCTCACCTCAAGAAATGTATTGTCAGCTCATTCTATTTCAACAAAATACGCGGGGACTTTAGGGACATCCCCTATATATTACAGCGTTAGTATATTATGTAATGCAATGTATGAAAGCAGGTATTAACCATATCAGACTGACTGACAGAGCTGACTAAACTGACATAACAAAGTTAAACTAAACGGCTCATTTTCAGACACTTGCGGATTATTTGCAACGTTAAAACGGAGCCACTCGTCTGTTTCTCTCGCTCCGCGTTCACCGTTCTCTTTCTAACATGGAACCGATTGCGCATTCGCATTGCGAAGGACAAAGTGAGATTTTTATTTAAGTGAATACTACTGCGTCCACTTCGCACAAAGCGTTTACTCTTACTTATTTATCATCCTAAAGCAGAGGTCGCGAGCCAAATGCGGCTCTTTTGATGTAAAGTTGTGGATCTCCAGTTCCGTACGCTAAAAATAATTATTTTATTATATAAACCCTTAAAAATAGAACAATCAAGTCATGATTGAGTACCATGTCTATCTCTTAGCCATTTCCACTCGCGTCTTACCCGCACCGCCCCCGCCGGTTGAAACGGAAGAGCCAAAAGTAATATTTCCCAGTCTTTAAAGAGCCATTAAACATTTTCGTTTCAGTAAATTATAGTATTTGCTTATATAAGTGTAATATATATATTCGAGGACGACACGTCGCGACGAGGGCGGTGCGGGTGAGACGCGAGTGGAAATGGCTGAGAGATAAACATGATACTCAATCATGGATCTATTGGACGATTTTTAAGGATTTATATATAGAAAATAATTATTTTTTGAGTATGGAACTGGAGAGCCGCAACTTTACATCAAAAGAGCAGCATGCGGCTCGCGAGCCGCAGGTTGCCGACCCGTGGTCTAGAGTATAGTTTGAAGGCGGGTTGGCAAATCCGGAGTTCTTAATTTCGAAATGGACAAATGCATCCGGGTCCTCCGCTATATTATCCTGGCATCAGAACAAGGAGAACAACGTAACATTATTGTAACAGCAGCGGTCCTGCGGGATGATGTCGGGACAAGGATAACACTGCACAGGATGATTTTATGACGTCTGAATAGACCAGTCTATTTTAGATTAGTTTTTGAAGTGAATACTTCTTTAAAAACGGGGGTAAACTCATTTCCCTATGTAACGAAATTCCCTATCTAACGGAATTTGTCACGAAATTGTATTATTAGTACCTAACCCTATATAAACAATGATTCTTTGTAAGCATTGGTAGGTCAGTGGTAGAATGCTGGCATACCACGCGACCGGCCCGGGTTCGATTACCGTCAGGTGCGTGCAACATTTTATTATTTCTCTTGGCATCTCGTCAAGGTAAGAAGGGCGGTTGAAAAATCGCCAAATTTGCCTCACTTAATTTGTGAACGCGCCCCCTACGTCAAAATGTATTGTGCTGGGTGGGCGGAGATCACAGTGTCAGGCTGTCAGAATTCTAGGAATTTATGACCTTGGCAAATTCCCAGAATGCTAGAAAGTTTCAAAGTCCATGGTACACGGAATTCCATTCTAGACATTGCGAACGATCGACGATCGACCATAATTGGCCTCACGATCGATTTGTTGGCCACCCTTGGGCTATATATTATCGCGTTAAAATAAAACCGGTTCTCGTGGACACCAATTTTGCAACGTATGTCAACTAAAAATGATTTTTAATGTACTGGTACTAATGTGAACATGTAAGAACTCATTTTATTATTTTTTTTTTTGTTTTGTGTTATATCTTATGTTATAATTTGTGTGCGTGTATATTAATTATGAATACTACTCTGTAATTGGGCATTTTGCCTGTTGAGTACGTTCAATAAATATAAATAAATATAAATATAAATTGGTGTCCACGAGAACCGATTTTATTTAATTTATTTTTATTTAATGTTAATTTACAAATTCGGGCGAAGCAGGACCGGACCGCTAGTATATTATAACTTTTCAATCATACAGACGATTTCAAATGCCGCGTCGGTTTTCGATCGTCCCGTAGAACCGTGGTATAGCGCGGCTATCAGCGATGCGTCAGGCGCGCTCCATGCGTGTAGATTATGAACCATACGGATTACCGAGGAGCCTCGACACTCGCTCTGTCTGTCTGTCCGTCCGTCAGAATAAAGCCGACCAATTATCCAACCTGAATTGAGGCATTAGCAAGTCAGATGCGTACGTACAGTACAGTAAAATCTCCCTTAAAACCCGATGTGCACGAATCACTTCTCTTGCATGAACATTGATTTGGGGAGAAATATTATGCGGCATAATTTGTTGACCCAAAAAATAAATCCTTTAAAGAATTAATTTTTGAAGTAAAACTTCTTTAGGCACGCTTGATTTGGGGAGTAAGCTGGTGAATGCCTGACGTGATCAGGCGAGGCGAACGGAAGTTGAGAGGGAGATATAAGTTAGTGAAGATAGAAAGATAGAGAGCTACGAAAATTAAAAGAGTGACACAAACGAGTGACGTACACAAACGAGTATGTGTGATTTGAGCGAAATTTGGTACACAATTGAGTATTTAAAATGTGCGTATTCAAACCGTTTTAACGTTGTACGAGGAATATTTCAAACTATCGAGAAATGAATGAAAATTTGTCAACCTGTTTCGTAAAATAGAAGGATAGAGGCTACTTTTTTTTCAAAATTCAACCCTTATGGGGATGTAGTGGGGATTGTAATATTGTCTGAAGTTGCGCTTCCAGGGCCAGACCGCTGAGCCGATTGTGATGAAATTTAATATCCGGAGATAGTTTAAGCTCAGGGGAAGGACATAACCTACTTTTTTTTAAAAAACCCTAAGGGAGTTAAATGTCTTTTCATAAATTAGGACTATTATAATTAGTGGCAAATCTAAAGAAGACAGTGTTTTAATACCACAAACACCAATTATGTCAACGGATTTGCCTTTTCAATTCAAAAGATTACAATTTCCATTAAAACTGCTTTCCGAAAGCTAAAAGTACATTTGTATTCAAAAGACACGTATGCAGATGATAAATGTTAATGAACTCTTCCCAAAATACACGATCACTTTCCATCATGGAATTTACACACACAAACAGCAAAGTAACCTCTAAAATGGCCCGGGAAAATAAATTAATATCGTCTTGGCATCGACGCAATTCTATACACGCTGAAACTTGCATCAGCATCACCGACTCGGCGTAGTGAGTCGCCGACCAAAATTGGATTCCAGACTCTGCATCGCTGCAAGCCGCAACTGATGCCAAATACGTGATTCAGTACTACACACACTGCTACTTGCATCGTGAAACATAAGAGTCGATGCCTGCATCGCAGCTTGTATGAAGGTGTGTAGGCCATTTAAGGAATGCATTTAAAAATGGCAGCTAAAGTGTAAACAGCTGTGCATTAAAAACAGTTTAACGTAAAAATGTAATCGCCACATGGCAATAAGCGTGCAGCGTCGTTCATGCAATTTTAATACACCCTCCTCCGACTCCGTCGCGACGCCAACGAATAGCTGCCTACTCCGCAGAATGGGCCAACGGTCTATTCTTTTCATTTTAAAATTACAAAAAAAAAAAGGCACGGCTGCATAAATCATTAAGTATAATTAAAAACTAATCAGAAGCCCAGTAAATTACACGCAGCAGCCGAGAGCACGCGTGGCTCGCCGCGGTTTCTACTTTAAGGGGAAACTGTAATAAAAGAAAATTCGAGAAGTGTCTCTGAATTTAATAGCACCTAGACGACGCGACGTAACGACGACGGCTAACGACCGTCTTGATCGACCTTGAAACACGTACCCTTTGGTTCTATAATCCTTTCCTAGTCTAAGTTATTGTTACCCCCCCCCCCCCCAGCTGTGACGACACTGACTGCTGTCGAATGTTCTTGGTTTAACAATGACACACGCAGGTAGAAGGATTTTTCGTAATAGCAGGTAGCCAAATCCCTAACTTCTTAGAATTGCGCTGCCGGTAGAGACGGGTTTGGAATATTCGAGAAAAACAAACATAGTCGCAGGTAGATTTGTTCGAGAATGTTCGGCCACGCGGGGGTCGAGGCATATAAATAGACCGCGCTTACAGTGGAGAAGACAGACACGATTGGGACACGGTGAAGTAAACACGTGCGTTACTAGTACAAAATAAATACAAACAACTGTGTGATTATTAGACCATTGAGTTCAGATATAAATTTAGTAAAGTGCGAAGATAAATCTTGTGTATAGTCGTGTTATAGTGTTTTGGTATACATAGAGACTTTGCATTATTTTTATTTTATTACTTAGAATTAGTTGTTTTCTGTTACGTTATTAATTTGCCCGTTGTGCCCGACTAATTAAAAAGATTAAATATCTTTTTAATTAGTGCCCGACTAATTAAAAAGATTAAATATCTTTTTAATTAGTGCCCGACTAATTAAAAAGATTAAATATCTTTTTAATTAGTCGGGCACACGTTTTTTTTTTTGTTTTCAATAATTTATTAAGGTTTTAACTTTAATTTAAATAGTTTTTTTTTTAAGTTCCACCGCCTAGTTTTTGAGAAATCAATGAAAACATATCATCCATCTATCGAAATATAAAAAAAAATCAAGCCTTTTATTTAAAGTTGCCTTGGTGCTCGTACTACCTTAAAGACAACTACCTTAACAAAAAGCATCCGGGATTCCCCTGAACCAAGGAAGTGTTGTTTTAAAAATTTCATTCCAATTTTCTGCTCATTCTTTTATCTCGTTTCGGCGAATAAAAGAAAAGTAAACTTTAAGTATTAATGCTGTTATCTGGTGCATAAATTAAGACGTGAGTGCCGCCACCGTCGACGGCCGGCGGCGACGGTGCAAACCTCTTCTCACGCTCCAAACAAAACAACGCACGGCCGCCGTCTTCACGCACCGATGCTCGACTGTTAAATGTAACGGACCTTCGCTTGTTTTAACATCGTAAACTTCCACCAGTTAGCGACGAGTAAAAAATCACATAGCTATATAGTTATTATTAAATAGGAGCGAACGAAGGGAATGAGATCACGCAATTAAACAATTTTTCTTCATACCTCGATCGAAAGTGCATACTTTCGGCACCAACTGTAAGTCTAAAGGTGGCACTTCACATGGCTATTTGTGTTCGCTATTAGGTATTTGTTGTATTTGGCAAAATATATGACGTTCAGTTTCTCATATGAGAAACTGAGTGACGTATTGAACGAACAACAGTCAGATTATAATATCGTGATAGGCGACTTCAATGGATCCGTGGGAAGAAAAGAACCTGGTGAAGAATTAGTCATGGGTAACTACTTCTATGGTAAAAGAAATAATAGAGGATCAATGATAGTTGACTTTGCCATGGCACACAATTTGAAAATAGCGAATACGTTCTTCAAAAAACGACCTTCACGGATGTGGACATGGATAGCCCCAAACAGAATCACAAAAAACCAAATCGATTATATTTTAATAAATAAGGCCGACACTCTTCTAAACGTAGATGTAGTAAACAACTTTAGCTTCAACTCTGATCACAGATTGCTCAGAGCAACTATATTTACAAAACCAAATAAAAAAAGATGCAACACTCAAAATAAATTCAAATTTACCAACAAAGTCATAATAAATGAAGATGAATATAGGGAAAAACTAAGCAAATATCTAGATATAAACAAGTACTATGCAGAATCACAAGACAAATTACAAGATTATTATGACCACGTAGAGGCATGTATACAGAGAGCGGCTAACGAATCAGGTCAAATAAAGAACTCAAAATTTGATACATTACTATCTGAAAAATCTCAATCCTTGATAGACAGAAGGAATTATATAAGACAATTCTCATATAAAATACCAAATTACCGTATTGAACTTAGTGAAATTAACAAACTAATAACAAAAGAAATAAAAAACGATCGAAGAAGAAATAATGTAGCAATGATAAAAGAGTTAATATCAAAGAATACAGCTGTTAAAAAAACACTTAAAGAACGTTCGCAAGGAAAAATGTGGATACCAAAACTAACTACTCCAGATGATAAAGTTAAAACGAACAGAAATGACATTCTCACAGAGGCAACTAAATTCTATCAAAATTTATATCAAAATAACTATAGATCCGTTTTTGAAATAAAAAAGAGTGATAACGAGGACCCAGTTCCATCAATAATACTCCATGAAATAACATCTGTAATTCAAAATTTAAAAAAAGAAAAATGCCCTGGTCCTGACAACATTCCTAATGAGTTAATAAAAGGAGGTCTAGTAGAACTGTTACCTCATTTTCAAAACATGTTCAACAAAATTTTAGAAATTGAAACGGTACCAGTTCAGTGGTTAAAATCAGAAATCATCTTAATACATAAAAAAGGAAAAATAGACGATCTTGACAATTACCGACCAATATGTCTCTCTTCTTCAATTTATAAAATCTTTATGAAAATAATCTTAAACAGAACTTACAATATAATCATAGAAAACCAAGCGATAGAACAAGCTGGATTTAGAAAACAATTTTCCACTATTGACCACCTACACACCGTTAATCAAATTATAGAAAAAGTAACAGAATATAGTCAATCGTTGTACCTAGCTTTTGTAGATTATGCAAAAGCTTTTGACTCGGTAGAACATGCAGCAGTTTATGAAGCAATGGAAAAACAGGGCGTCCAACTAAAATACATAAGAATAATTAAATATGTGTATGACCATTCTTACAGTCGAATTAAGCTAGAAAGATGTGGAGATGAATTCAAAATAAGAAAAGGTGTAAAACAAGGTGATCCTTTATCCCCCCTACTTTTTAACTGTGTCCTAGAATCTGTCTTCCGGAAACTACAATGGACTAAAATGGGTATTAATATTAATGGTACAAAATTATCACACTTAAGATTCGCAGATGACATTGTACTTTTTGCGTCTTCTAGTGAACAACTACAAACCATGTTAACAGAACTTAATAATGAAGGGAAAAAAATCGGTCTTAACATGAACTTAAATAAAACAAAAATAATAACAAATAATAATAAAAATAAAATAATTCTTAACAACAACAGTGTTGATTATGTCGAAGAAGTAACTTATCTAGGTCAGGTTATATCTTTTAAAAACAAACAGGAATCAGAAATAAAAACACGAATAAACAAAGCCTGGAAACGCTTCTGGGCCTTAAAATTTATATTTAAAAGCGAATTACCCATCTGCTTAAAAAACAAAGTTTTTAATACGTGTATAATACCGATTATGTCATACGGGTCGCAAACGTGGGCGCCGACAAAAAAAGATATTCAAAAACTACAAACGGCTCAAAGAGCAATGGAACGAAGCATGTTGGGTCTAAAACTAAAAGACAGAATACGAAATAAAATAATTAGAAGCAAAACCAAAGTAAAAGACATCATATATGTGTGTAAGAAGACAAAGTGGACTTGGGCCGGCCATATTTATCGATTAACTGACGACAGATGGTCCTACCGATCGACTGTCTGGTGCCCTATGGAAAAAAAGAGGAAAGTAGGCAGACAAAAAACCAGATGGAAGGACGAGCTAAACAAGGCTGCAGGCCCTCTGTGGTCGCGCACAGCACTCAACCGGATGAAGTGGAAGGAGTTGGGGGAGGCCTTTTCCCTGCAGTGGGAATAAATGGCTTTATTATTATGACGTTCAAGACAAACATGCAAATAGAGGCAAATACGACCATCCACACATGGCAGTCAAATAGCAAACATACAAACAGTTGGCAGCAGAACGCAAGGTTCATAATTCCAGGAATTTTAGCACTGTTTCATTGTTTCAATTCATTTTCAATAGTAATTGTTCCAGTTCTCGCTCACAGCACAGACACAATAATACTGCACGTCCGTACAGGTTCACGGCGCGTGCGCTTCTGAATATGGCCATTGTGTGGACGGTTTATTTGCCATATTTGCCTCCTTTGATATGCCTCGAAAAACCGACAAGCGCACGGTAACGCGTATTTGGTATTGGCCTTATTCGTCAAATAGGCAAATAAGGCCAACACATTGTCAAATAGACTGTCCACACTTGGTAATTGTTTGCCAAATACACAAATACAAATAGCCATGTGAAGTGCCGGCATAACATTTACGCATTGGTGGGATTACACGCACTGATGCGGGAAGTACGTACGTTCGGCAGGCAGTAAAGGAAAAACAACCAATCGACTGTTGTTTAGATGTCGTTTCCATAGCAACCCTATTACATTGTAGCTAATAGTCGCGAAGAGTTGTCATTCGTGTTTTTACGTATAACGTCAAAGTTGCTTGCATGGAATTTATCTGTGTTTTTATGTAATGAATGTATTTAATAGGCGTACTTACGACTGAGGTATGAAGAAAAATAGTATACAGTATACTGGCCGAAAGTTTGATATTCTTGCACTGCGCGTCATGTTGCCCGAAGCGAGCAGTGCAAGAATATCAAACTTTCGGCCTTTGTGGTGTAATACACTATATTTAAAGGGAGTCATATGATTCTGAACATATAGGATAACCGGTAATTGCTCGTATTCTTCTCGGAAAAAGAAACTATAACTAATTTTATTTTTTTTCTCTGGTCTGCACAGCTACAACATGAGTCCTGTCCTAGCACTGGCATCGCCAAGTTGGGCAGGAAACACTTAACCATAAAGCTATTGTGAACAATTTGTATTTGTATAATTTGTATTAATTGTATTTAATTAAATTAAATAATAAATAAATAAAAAAAATTAAATAAATAAATAATTTGGAATGATTTAATCTTATCACTTGGGAGTCGTAAATGAGTCATTTTTTATATGATAATGACACCTCTGTGAAGAATTTTTATTTTATTTTTTTTTAATTTACTGCAAGTTAACACACAACATAAAATCTAACAGTAAATTTTGTGGTTTTTAGCTTTAGGAAGGTTGGCCAATTAGTAAGCTGTCAGATTATGGAAAAATTCAGATCAAAAAGTGAGACTATTTTTTTTTTTAATTTTTAACTCCCAAAATTCGAATTTTTGTAAAAAGAAAACTGTTTTCTTTTGATTTTAAAACTTTTAAAAATGAAATCAGATAAGTCCACGTTTACCTACAATAACAATGAAATGACACGTTTTCTCTGCCAGAATATGACATTAAATATATTATTATTATGAAACATAGTGTTTTTTGAAAGCGCGCCAATATAATAGATAGCGTTTGTTTTTGTGCTTGTTTTGTGCCCGTAAATAATTGGCTAACAGAGCATATACCGGTGATCCATTTTAATCTTACCGGGCAGATATTTGGAAACAGTGAGGTTAAAAAAAAATTGGTTGTCTGTAAAGTCGGTTTACGGACGATAGTTTTACGTGATAACGTATTCCGTAATAGATAACCTAAACCTCCCAAAATTTGGTTTCAATCCGCTTATCCTTGGTGTCGGAATGATAAGAAATGTCAAAAGTGACGTTTGCAACTGTCAAAGTATTATGTTCTAATAATAATTAGTTATTCCAATACTTAACTTAGAAGGCGTTGCATTTCACAAAATACTAATGTCAAAAATTAAACATTAGAAATGCAGCCGTTTTCATGTTAACACAAGACATACGTTATCTTCTAATTTCCATGTACGGCAAACAAAGACGACCGACCGCGTCGCGCCATGCATTAGACAACATTGCATTTATACAGCTATTTTTCTATAAAAATTTGTATAAAAAAACTGTTTAGGCAAATTCTGTTATACGAAATCTATGTAAAATGTTCTCCTCTTTCGTTTAAGACTGGTTTCAAACCGATCTGATTTAAATTGAGCGAGAAATTAGCAAAAAGCACGCACAGGGTCAGGCGGAACGTTACGCGTTACGCGTTACGAACGTTAGGATTTAGGAACGTTACACTTTTTCGTGCATGCAGCCGGTATTTTATCAATTTATAAGATTGGTGATTCATCAATTTATAAGACGTTATCACGTCAAAAAAAGAAAAAAATCAATGATTTCGTAAGGAATCGAACCCAGGACCTTGGGGATCCAACGGCATAACCATTACGCCACGGCGGCCTACTACGTGTAGTGGTGTTATCACGGTATAGAAGTGTAGCACTTGTTTTATGGATTACAATTTATTTACACAGCAATTATTATATTGTTTTTTAAGCTATTAGCTGTCAAAAATAATAAAATAAAACTGTTTATAAAAATTAAACTACTGAACACATTTTAGTGAATTTAAATAGGGTTCTGGTCTGATAGTAAACAAAGCGAATAAAATATAACCCAAGGCAATCCGACCAAAATTGCGATCTGTAGAGTCGTGACGTACGTACATACGTACAGACCAACCGACAACTGCTGTTTGTGATTTTCAATTACAATTTTAATAGTATTTATGAACTCGAATTGATTTAAAAATGGTTCTGTTTTATAGATTAGAATCTCCTTTTTTCAAAAAGCTTCAATTTGAATGGATTTCGTGTGAAATTAACTTAGATATAACTTCTTATATGAAGAAAAGTCAGCTCTGACGCACAAAGCGATAATAAAGCACATACCGCTAGTTTAGCGGTATGTGCAATATATATTAAGAATTGAAATTTATCGGTATTATAATTTTGTACATTTAAAATGGTACAACTTTTGTCGGATACTTTTTTTTAACCCAACTGTTTTCAAATATCTGCCTGGTACGATTGAAACGGATCACCCTGTATATATATAGCCCACTGCATTTACACAACACAAATATAAAACAAAACAAATACGTTTATGAAACAAAAACCGTGCAGCTCTGCAGTTGAAACAAAATACACAATTATAAATTTGAGGATTGGTTTTGACGCATTAATAATGCTTTATATTTTATCTGACAGCGGCACAGGCGGCCGGCCGCACAGCTAAATAATACAAATAAACGAACGGCGCATTTTTATGTATCGACATGGGGAACTACCGACAGGTAGGTAACCGTCACGTGTCGCGTCAGAACGGGGAGCCCAGTCATTGACACGGATTGGGACGGTCGAGGTATCGGGTATAGCGACCCGTCTCTTACGCCGTGAGGTCGATTTTAGACTAGGGTCACTGGAAAATCTAGACGCGCGGCAGCGTGTCAAGCCAAGTTCTACAAAGAAAAAGGAAGCAACAGCCGTGTTATATAACACGAACCATTTACAGCCAATTTTGACCCCTTAAGGACGCAGTCTGGTGTTCGGGTTCCGGAAAATCGAATTTATTTTTTTACATTTATAGTAAGTATAATATATTGAGAAAATACTGTAAAAATGTTAGACCGAAATATTAAATATTTACAAAGCTACAGCATATAGTCGAGAGCAGCAACGGTCTTACGGTAAGACTCTTACCTGCTCTTACCTCTCAATTTTTATCACGCTACCATTATTCTCTCGCACAGTAGAGTAAAAAAATTTGCAGAAAACGATGCCTTTGAAGAAACGGAAGGTTTACTATACACCGGGCATAGCTGATTAGTGTAAATATTCATTTTTATTTTTTTGTAAGAAATCTCAAATCAAAACTTGAAACGCGTTTTTTCTCAAAACTACGTTATTGTAAGCGGCGCGGGTGATTGAAATAATTGTATACAACCGATTGCTTTCAATTTTGCACAGGGTATTCTACACAACAATAGCTCCGTCCGGTACTAGAATTACTTAATTATAAAATTTATTTCTATTTTTTTAACCGATTTTCAACGACAAAATCACGATTTTCTTGTTGTTTATTTTTTAAAAACCCGCCATTTTGTTATTTATCAATAAAAATGTTTATTTCTAGTACGGGATAGAGCCACAAGCCTACGAAACAATAACCAATTTAATTTTTATAATTCAGATGACTCCAAGTGACGTTCTTACCCGCGCTACCAACCTACCTCCATTTAAAGTTGTCTACTTTAGGTTAAAAATGATCTCAATGATTTTTGTATTGAATATCGAACTTGGCGCCCTTTTTCACATTTATGTTTTTGATAGGATATTTACTTCAAATGTTTGTCTCTTCCTACTCCAAAGAAATAGCCTGGTAACACACTGGCCCAGCCTGGCTCGATGTTCCTTGGCGAATATTGCTTCCAGAATACTTAACTTCAATTGTTTTGCCGTAGTTAGTATTAATAATTAGTATAATAATTGTAAATAATTGATAGCTCTTTATAATCTGCATAAAAATCAAGCGGTGTTGAGCTGTATTTAAGATACTGACAACAAAAACTGACCAAAAAAAAGAGGTGTCGGGTCGTAGACACACGACGGAAGTCATGCTTCTTACTCATTTTATATTAATGTTTAAAATTTACGTGTACACAAAAAACAACAAAATTATTCAATTTAAACATTTTTAATTATTAGTGAGAAATAATATAAAAATAAAAATTACATAATTTTAAATTTATTTATTTATAAAATATAAAAAATTGTTAAAAAAAGAAAACTAAATTTACGCTAATTTAGGATTTGAATCTGAGATGTCTGACATATCTAATAATTTGTGAACAGACAACGTAACTGCTACCGATTGTCTTTATACGATATAATATATTATCAACTATGTATGTGCGCTTTGTTTCTATGATCCTTTCCTTGTCTAAGCCATGATCTGAACATGAATACGTATGTGCGCATTTGTCGTCGATCACTCGCTCATTTTTTCCCCAGTTGATTGCTTATCCCGAGCCCTATGTTAAAAATTAAATATGTCTGCCAGCGATTTAATGTTGCACATCATAATACCTGTTAATTTAACTAAAAAAATTTTAGTAGCGTTGTCCAGTAGTTTTTTGTGCGGTGGTATCTTGGACTATTACTCTACTAGACTAGCCAATGTTATGTGAAGGCAAATACACCGACAGGTAACGTGAAATGTGAATCGGCCTTAACTCGCTGCACACGAGGCTAAAACGCTGCTTGGATTTCTGCTGGCCGGCAGGCTGGGCACGAGGCTGGAAATGACGTCACTGCGGGCTCGCCTGCTAGCTCACAAGATAGATTTTAAAATTAAAAGAGGGGCTATTTTCTTGCTAGGTCCTCTGCTTGCTCTGAGCAAGAACCAATCAGGAAACAGTATCCTGTCACGTGAACCAACGCTCACAGATCAACATGGCGTCATTCTGATCAGAGTCAGACAACAGACACGTTTTGTTGTTGAACTGTCACTGCGCGCGCATCAAATCCATCCACAAAACAAGCTGGAAAACACGTCTCGCGTGAAGCGAGCACATAAAAGCAATTAAGGAAACCAGTACTAGCAGAAGCGTAGCGTGCCTTGGCGGGGCCCCGTATAAAAATTTGTTTGGGGGCCCTTAGGAAGAGTAAAGATTTCTCACAAAAGAAAAAAAAATGTTTGCATAAAATTAAAAGAAATATTTATTCATCATAATAATGCTATCTGTCACTTTTTCCAAAATTTTTACTAACAACTCATCATCGTATCGTATGTACATCGATTATTGTGGGATTCCCCCGTTGAAGTAAATGACTTAAACGGGGAAATCCCGCAGCCCGCGATAACCATTGTAGGGTGTTGCCAACTTTTGAACGCACGCTTTACGCGGGAAAAAAAGAAATTGCTTTTTTTGACTTTGGTCATTTCTGAAATAAAAAAAAATTTGGGAAGTTTTTATTAATTTTTGCTTACGCACGTTGGGGGCCCCCGTAGCCCGGGGGCCCCGTATAATTTATACGGCAGATACGGTGGTAGTTACGCCTCTGAGTGCTAGAAAACTAGTAGTCAAATCTAGCGGCAAATCTAGCCTCGTCTGCAGTGGCCTTTAGAGCGAAACGTTCATCTATGTGTCCCCCTACATTAACACAGTATATGTCTGTCTCTTTCATACATCTAAACTGAGCATCTCTCTCTCAGACACGCACAAACACACACATCGAGGTGAGTGGGATTTCGGGATTATATTCATCCGATAATTTATAGTCGCAGATCAAATATGTAAACGACACAGAGGAGAGAGAGAAAGTAGAGGAGAGAGAGTCCCACAGGCAGCGCCGTGTCACATTCCCGTTAATCCTGTAATCCGGTACGACTATTAATTGCGGGATTGGAATCGTGTGTCCTGCTGGGACATCTAGAGCCTACCTAGCTCCTATATATGCATGCCAATATGAGCTCTGTATTTATAAAATAACAAAACTATATATCTATATTAATAATTTCATTGAAGGGTACGGTATAGTTGACAGAGCGAAATTTAGTTACTGGAATTTCGTTTAAATTTATTTCACGTTGCCAGGCGTCCCACGAAGTTCATATTTCTATAAAAAAGGGGGTACGAAATTGTACTATTAGTAGCCCTGTATAAACAATGATTCTTTATAAGCATCGGTAGCTCAGTGGTAGAATTCCGGCTCCGGTTCGATTATCGTCAGGTGCGCGCAACAATTTGCTTTTTTTATTTATTTATTTTATTATTTTTAAGTATACCTATTATATATGGTTTTTTAAAAACCGAACACCTGATAGGTTGCATTCAAAGGAATTTTACTCCCCGTAATAATCTTCATAGTTTCAGGGGGGAAATCGATTGCCGTATTTTTTTATGACCTAGTGCATTCCGATGCAGTGCAATGCACTTGCACTCATTTTTTTTTTAAATGGGGACCCCGTTTTTTTTGCAGTGTCTGATTTTTTATGAAAAAATAAACACTTTTTGTCCCGGATAGGGAATGCAATCTCGCGAGATTGGGGATCGGACGAGATCTCGCGAGATTATGAAAATCAATCTCGCGAGATCTCGGCAATTTCGAGATCTCGCGAGATTGGTAGTTATGTGTATAAATTTTTGCAAATAATTACACTAATAAAATTGACATAGAAAAACATTAAAAGAACCAAGGTATTTTGAAATCAACATTTATTTTTACGAATATAGTTCTATATACTTTTATGTATTTTACATACGAAATCAAAAAGATCAATTAAAGTGTCACACAAAAATAATAACATTTGAGATCAATCAAGTTAAAGGCTCATTTCGCCAAACTACAATGATAAATAGAATAGAATTGAGAAGTGAAAAACAATCAAATTGGAAACATTTCCATACTACAAACTATTTTGGAAGTAGCTTCTTAGAAAGCACAAGTTGTCTAGAGTGTCGTCACCTAACCTACATCTTATTTTGCAGGCTAGATAGCCAGCCGCTGAGAACGCCCTTTCCGATTCTACACTAGTCGGAACTATAGTTGTAAGACAGTTATCACTGAACTGCAAAAGTTCTCCTTTTGACCCCCCCGGACTCGTATAGATTCATTTCTTTCTTTAACAATGAGTCCAGCGAAATCGTTACTTTCCTAGGGTCTTTGCAGGCAGTGATTGCTTCCTCCAGTTCTGCTTGCAAAGAAAGATTGCCTGCCTCATTCAGTCTCTGGGAAAGGGATGAGAGGGGCTCATCATCCTCATCAGGGGTGGCAGTGGCAGCAGGCATAGGTGATGTTGTTGTGATTGACTCAGTCTGTGTCATACCATGCCGCGGATGCAGGCGCTGTATTAGTGTTTTAAGTTCAGTTCGAACTACACTTTTCGGGAGTAATTTAAAGGTTTCATTTTCATCCCTCGCAAACTCTTCTTTATCTTCTTGGTATTTAGCTGGGTTTCTTAGATATAACAAGCGCTCCGTCTGTGTCAGTTCGCGCGCTGCTGCGCGTCGAATAGGATGTTTTCATGCTCGAGTTCAATCTCGCTAATCTCGCGAGATCTCGCCCATTTTTTGACCGAGATTAATCTCGCAAAAAAGGGCCGAGATCTCGCGAGATCGAGATCTCGCGAGAACGAGATTGCATTCCCTAGTCCCGGATATTTAAATAAAAAACGCGAATCTGAATAAATCAGGTGTTCGGTTCTTAAAAAACCACCCTGTATACATTTTTCAACTGATTTATCAGAATAATACTTGAACAAAAAAACAAAATTTGCAGTAAACCTGCGAAAAAATTAAAAATGTGTTTCGAGAACGCGTTACAGAAGTGAAACTTCTAGTTGCAAATCATACGATTGCATTTGGACAAGTGGAAAAAAATGTGTTACGAGATAGTTTCTCGTTCAGATTAACTTGTACAGATGAAATATCTGAACATGAAACTATCTCGTACCACATTTTTCCACTTGTCCAAATGCAATCGTATGATTTGCAACTAGAAGTTTCACTTCTGTAATGCGTTCTCGTAACATATTTTTAATTTATTTTTTCAACAGGTAGTTTTTGTTGTGTCTGGAACATGGGTTTAAAACCTTGAAGCCATTGCTGGGGGGGGGGGGGGTAAAAAAAACAGGTAGTTTAAAAAAATAAAATAGGTAAAAAAGCATTCTAACCTCAATTAAGCATGCTGTGATTACATGACGTGGAACATATTATGCAGGTAACCATGGCAACGAAAAGCAAATATCATATATATAATAATAGCCATTACCCGCGGCACCACACGCGATATCAGAAATGTTATTCTCTTTATTATACTAAATATATCAAATGTCAGTATGAAGTTGAAATGGTCCCGTCGCCTAATTGGCTGGAATTTTTTTACTACGACAAAGTACGGACTACTTAGTCTACTTAGTCGGTGGTAGACTAATGACATTCAATCGCTTGAAATGGCGTAATCCTTGTATCAAACGCCACGCTAATATTGCTACTCATCAGTATGTTCAAGTTTGTGAGTAAATAAACTGTCTAGACCAACGTTGCATTTATAAGGTTTCTCTCCAGTATGTACACGTTTGTGAACTTTCAATTCTGTTGTTGAAATGAAACACTTATCACACAGGTCACACTGATGCGGTTTCTCACCAGTATGTATCATGTTATGAGCATTCAAATTTCCCAATGTAGCAAAACACTTTTCACAAACGTCACATTTATACGGTTTCTCTCCAGTATGTATACGCGTGTGAACTTTCAAGTAATTTGACAGACGGAAACGTTTATTACAAAAATCACATTTAAAAGGTTTCTCTCCAGTATGTACAAGTTTGTGAACTTTCAATTCTTTTGTAGTAATAAAACACTTATCACAAACGTCACACCGATGCGGTTTCTCACCAGTATGTATCATGTTATGAGTATTAAAACTGCCTAATGTAGTAAAAGACTTTTTACAAACTTCGCATTTATACGGTTTCTCGCCAGTATGTACGCGTTTGTGAATCGTCAAATCTGCTGATGCAATGAAACGCTTATTACAAACGTCACACTGGTGCAGTTTCTCACCAGTATGTATACGTTTATGGGACTTTAAATTGTTTGACTGTGGGAAACACTTATTACACACGTCACATTTGTAAGGTTTCTCGCCCGTATGTATATGCTTGTGGTATTTTAAATGTGCCGATCTATTGAATCGCTTACTACAAACGTCACACTTATATGGTTTCTCACCAGTATGTATCATCTTATGAGTATATAAACTGTTAGATGTAGTAAAACACATTCCGCAAACGTCACATGTATAAGGTTTCTCTCCGGTATGTATACGTTTGTGAACTGTCAAATTACTTGACTGAACAAAACGCTTATTACAAACGTCACACTGGAATGGCTTAACGCCAATATGTATCATGTTATGGGTAGTAAAATTGCCCAATGTAGCGAAACACTTGTTACAAACGTCACACTTAAAAGGTTTCTCTCCTGTATGTATACGTTTGTGCAGATTCAAATTGTTTGATGAAGCGAAACACTTATTACAAACGTCACACTGATATGGTTTATCACCACTATGTACTGCTTTATGAGTATTTAAACTCTCTTTATAAATGTCATATAAATAGTTCCCATCTACACCAGAAGAGCGCAGATCTGCGGGGTTTCCCGAAGAGTGGCCAGTATCGATTTTTGAATCCCTGCAGCTCAATTCACTTTTGTCTTTAGAAAAATCGTTGTTAATGCAATCTGTCAAAATTAAAGAGCTGTCCATCGGTTCCTCTTTAATTTCGTACTTTAAAGGCATTTTCTCGATAGCTTTGTTCGCGGAGTTTAATTTTGCTGGTTCATTCTCTCTCCAGTTGGCGCTCATGACGTCAACAAATTTAAATTCACCAATTTTGATTTTTGAGTCCTTGCAGCTGATTTCATTACCACCATCTCCATAGTCTGCCGAAATTAATGAATCATTATCGTCCATTGGCTCTTCCTTTATTTTGAATTTATCGGACACATCCTCGTTATTTCCAGAGTTAAAATTTGATAATCTTCCAGCCTCATCCTCAATTTTGATAAATGTTCCGTCTCCATTCTCTGATAAAGTTTTTTCTTTGTCAGCGGCGCAGTCCGCTGGAAATGTTGAATTATCATCCATTTTGCCTGTCTTTTGATTTTGCTTGCTGCATTAAAAATGTCTCATTCCTTCTCTCGTCTGTTGACAATCAATTCAGAGACAACATCATGAAGTTCAACTGATTCACACTTCACATTGATGTCTGCATTAGTATTACCGATCAAAGAATCCTAAGACGGCCCTCCGATTGAAACAGTCGAGCTTTTTTTGTCAAAAGATTATAATTGCTCCAAATAGCATTGCAGAATTGTACTATCTGTGTCAGTCTAGTGTAGAGTCTTGGTATTTCATCACAAGTTCGGATCTGAAACAAAAAAAAAAAACAAATTTTAAGCAAACTCAGTATTTAGATGTTTTAATTACTTATTTTAGGTAAGAGTACGATAACTTGCTATGCAAAATATCCACTGGAAATTCACAATTATTGTTTTATATAACATATAACAGCGTTATTGGTCGTTTTAAGTGCGGAAAATTAATTTTTATAAATTAATTTAAAAAAATTAAATATGGTATAGTAAGTATATTATTTACTATAGCGATCGCTATCTTGTCTTATATAGTGATAAGAAAAGAGAAAGTTATATATACCTGTACCTATGATAAACAAAGATAGAAATATCAATTGGTTGGAATGAAATACAATTGAACGTTCAGGGCAGAGTCGTATTTGGAAATTTTAATTTTTAAAACGAATTTTAAATTTAAAACTCACATTTTCATGAAGATTGAAAACCACCGCTTTTTTTGATAAAGGGGTATGCGAATTGTCTCGCAGTGAAACGGGAAGGGGCAAATGTTGAGTTTTTAAAAAAACAATTCCGGGGTGAACGATAAACGGGTATGCGAATCTAAATACGACCCTGCTTCCATATCACAATCGAAAGCTGCATTCAAAGTGAGATAGTTATACAATAATTCTACACCAGTTGCTATGACGTGTATTTGTGATTTTTGATTGGTTAGATTCAAAAAATGACAGTGAAAGACGAAAAGTAGTTCCATTTTTTTCACGTATTTTTGAGGAAATTTGTGAATAATCCGCAAAGTTTTTTTTTTGAACGTCAAAATTTAGCGTTTTCTATGACTTAAAAAAAAAAAAATTCAAAATTTGGGTGCATAGTGGGTACTGGACCCCTTATTTTATTTAATATTTTGTCTAAACTTTTCCTATAATGAAAAATCCATTATTAAATCGCAAATATAATAGTATATTGTGCGACTAGAAGGAGAAGATTCCATGAGCGTGAAATTTGCCGCACGAGCGTAGCGAGTGCGGTAACACGTGAGTGGAATATTCTCCTTCGATCAATAGTCGCACATAATACTTTACTCAACTAGCACGAGTAATATGTAATCGGGGCCCTGATAAAAGAGGGAGAAATAATAAATCACTTCATTGATTGACGTACCCACCGCCCTCGATGCACACAAGATGGCCCTGACTTTCGCTGAATTGAGATGCTGTTTTCATATATACAAATCGCTGCCGCGTTCCTATTGGTCCAGAAACTGTGCAATAATGTATATTACCGTACAGTTTCGGCTCATTATTCGCACTCTACGCGCCAACATGAAGTAATTTATTATTTCTCCCGAATTCAGCAGCGCCCCGAAATTATATATTACTTACGCGTGTTGAATAAAACTTAATTTTTTAACTAAATTAAGTAAAAGATTGTTAAATAATAAGAACGATACATATTTCAAAGTAGATAATGAAGCATTAAACGAAAGAAAAGTTAAAATACCCAAAAATAAAATCTAATTAGGTAAAGGTCTAAATTAGAAGATATAAAAGCAATGGTATCTTTAAATGACAAAAACAATTTTTCAAAAACCGATAATGGTAAAGAAAATTTGTTGTCTGGTGACTATAGCAATATGTATCATATAACACAGAGGTAGAGCAAAAGCTGTCACAATATGCACTAGTAAGGTGTCAAAACTCATTTTGGCAATCTAAGATTTAATATGCCACATAATAAAATTTCAAATATTTTTGTACTGTCCACTTTGTGGGATGTATATTTATAATGAACTCTGATATATAATTATGAATAGAAATACATTGACAGTTAAAATAAAAAAAAGTGTGGTTACCTGAATGGGAGCACACTTTACTATTCCATTAGCTTATAGATCTTCAAATCGGGTTGAATAGGAAAACAAGCCTAATACCGTAACGTCACTAGATAAGCACAACCGAACTTTTTACTTAGTTTCCGCTATTTTTTTATTCGTGAGAATTTAGACTTTATGAGCACGTATATAAATTATTGTAAGTGGTAACACTTAAGCCTAGTTTACAATGGTTACAAAGATAGCGCTGTTAAGAGCTGCGTTAGTTAAGTTATGATGTTCCAACCTACTTTATAAATGGAGTTTTGTGTTTGTATCGGTTTTGTGCGCATGCTTTGTGCTTAGCACTACTGTGTAACGATACAAACGTTGACAACAGTTGAAACGCTTTTGTGACCGTTTTAAGATCAAAAAAAATATATCTGAGGTCAAAGTTAATCAAAGCAAGGTAAATTTACTCGAAAAAAATTGTTTAAAATAAAAATTATAGAAGTGTCATTTCGGTCGTGTTCTACGACAATATATTTTCGCCTTCATCATTCAAATTTTTAAGTTTAATTAAAAGAAATATTTTAAATGATAATTTGCACAGTAATTCATACAAAACAAACGTGAAATTAATAAAACAATTTCGATTGGAAGTTTGAGCCTGCAGGCCATCCCTGAAACTTCCCGCTATTTTCGAGATCAAAATGCTCAAAGTGTATAAAATATAGCAAGAAGTTCATTTTTTAGTTTTTCGAGCTCAAAAAAAAACACTTTTTTACGAATTTTTCGTTCACGATATCCTTGACAAATGAACCGATTTTGACATAGTTTTTTTAAGTTAAGACAGTAATTTATTACAAAAAAATAGATCCACACACACATCCTCTAGTTTTTTTTTATTTTGATTACATAATACAAAATATGTCGTCTTCTTAGATTGTCAGTATGTATATAAAAATGATCAGGTGTGCAGTGGTCATAGATAGATAGATATTCATTTAGTCAGTCGAGATTTACAAAAAATCTATTAATTGAAATGTCAAATTAACAAATATAATACATTTAAAATACAACCAGATACATATTAAAATTTAGAAGATAAAAACTCATCAACGCTATAAAAACATTTAACTAATAAAAAACATTTTAATTTATTTTTAATATTTGTGAAGGTTTTAGCATCTTTAATTAAAATAGGTATTTTATTATAAATACTACCAACAACATGTTTCGGACTTTTTTTAAATAAGCTAAGTATAACGCAATAAAAAATAACACAAAGTCGGTTAACATTCCTTTGTTGAAACAAAATACGGTGGTAGACTAACAATCTTAAACGGCTTGAAATGCCGTATTATAATCCTTATTTCAAACACTAACATTGCTTCTCACTAGAATGTTTAAGTTTGTGAGTATTCAATCTGTCTAGCCGAGTGAAACACTTTTTACAAACGTCACACTGATATCTATCAGTATGAATCAACTTGTGACTATTTAAACTGCCAGACAGAGTGAAACACTTTTGACAAATGTCACACTTATAAGGTTTCTCTCCAGTATGTGTAAGTTCATGACGCTTTAAATGGCTCGATGAAACGAAGCCCTTATTACAAGTGTCACACTTATAAAGCGCCTCGTCAATATGCTTACGTTTGTGATATTTCAAAGTTTTCGATTCAGTGAAGCGCTTGTTACAAACGTCACACTCATGTGGTTTCTCGCCAGTATGTATCATGTTATGAGAATTTAAACTGGCCAACGTAGAAAAACCCTTTTTACACACATCACATGTATAAGGTTTCTCGCCAGAATGCGTAATCTTGTGAGATTTTAAAGTTCTCAATTCAGTGAAGCGCTTGTTACAAACGTCACACTGATATGGTTTCTCCCCAGTATGTATCATGTTATGAGTATTTAAACTGGTCAACGTAGAAAAACACTTTTTACATACGTCACATATATAAGGTTTCTCACCAGTATGTACACGCTTGTGAACTGTTAAACCTGATGACGAAATAAAACGTTTATTACAAACGTCACACTGATGTGGTTTTTCACCAGTATGTATCATGTTATGGGCCTTTAGAGTAGTCGATGTAGTAAAACATTTTTTACAAACGTCACATTCATACGGTTGTTCACCCGTATGTACACGCTTGTGAATTTTTAAATTATCCAACCTGTTGAAACGTTTATCGCAAACGTCACACTTATAAGGTTTCTCACCAGTATGTGTCCTTTTATGATATTTTATAATCGTCAATGTTCTATAACACTTTTGACAAACGTCACATTTATACGGTTTCTCACCAGTATGTATACGTTTGTGAACTGTCAATGCTCTTGATGTAATGAAACGCTTGTTACAAACGTCACACTGATGTGGTTTCTCATCAGTATGTGTCATTTTGTGAATTTTTAATCCGTTCCATCTAAGGAAACATTTTTCACATACGTCACACTTATAAGGCTTCTCGCCCGTATGTATATCCTTGTGATTTTTTAAAATATATGGATTTTTGAAACTCTTATTACATACGTCACATGTATAAGGTTTCTCTTTAGTATGTATATGTTCATGACGATTTAAATTGCCCAATGTAAAGAAACACTTATTACAAACGTCACACTTAAATCGTTTGTTACGTGTATCTAAATGGTTTAATTTAGACAAACGCTCTTTATACATGTCACATATATAGTTCCGCCTTTCAGATGTTTCAATATATCCCCCTACATCAGAAGAGCCCGGCCCTGCGGGTTTTTCCGAAGAATGGCCAGCATCGATTTTTGAATCTTCACAACTGACTTCACTATAGTCTTTAGAAAAATCGTTTACAGTATCGTTAATATAGTCCATTGGTTCCTCCTTAATTTCAAATTTTAAGGACATTTCTTCGATACCTTTCTTCACATTTGCAGCTTCAATCTCTCTCCAATTGGCGTCAATCCCGTCAACAAATTTAATGTCACCAATTTCGATTTTCGAGTCCTCGCCGCCGATTTCATATCCGTCATCCCCAGCTAAAGTCTCTGCTGTGTTATCAGTATACCCTACGGAAATTAATGAACCATTATCGTCCATTGGCTCGTCCTTTATTTCGACTTTTGTAGACATTTCCTCGTTATTTCCACAGTTAAAATTTGCTAATCTTCCCACTTCATCCTCAATTTTTATAGATATGCCCTCCCCATCTTTAGACACAGTTTTTACTTCGTCACCGGCGCAGTCTGGAGGAAATGTTGAATTATTATCCATTTTATCTGTCTTGTTTCTCATTACTTCTCTCGCCTGTTGACACTCAAGTCAGAGACAACGTAATGAAAATCACACTTCACAATAAAAAAAGTTGTGTTACCTGAACGGGAGCACACTTTATAAATACATTAACTACTAGATCTTCAAATCTGGTTGAAGAAGTAACAAGTGCAATAGCGTAACGCCACTAGATAGTTACAACCGACACTTTTTACTTAGATCAAAGTCAGTTATTGATATTTTTCTTAATTGTGACCATTTTGACTTTACGAGCACGTGTCCTAACTATTGGAACGTGGTAACACTTTAAGCCTAATTTCCATTGACTATATAGATACGGCTAGTAATTGAGTACAGAATAAATATGTCAGATGTTCCAATCTGACAGTTTTGAAACGGCAACGAAACTGTTTTTTGACGATACCGTTGACATTGGCTACTACTCCGCGTACGACGCATTTTGAAGTCAACGATTTGATATCGCCATAAATGGTGACTCGAGAAGTATGGTTCAAAGATTATTGCTTTATTACGCAATTTCTCTACTGTGAAAAAGGACGGCTTATGACTTTAACAGTCTAATGTACTTATGCATGAATGTGCCCTTGTAACTTTTAAACTGCCGGCTCAATTTTAACAATTGAAGTGTCTATCGATTTGTCTTGGTTACGTACGTGTTAATGAGTATGTTACGTCACCGCAGATTCAATATGGCGAATGATAAACGCCGATAAATGACTTAAGAAAATAAAATACAAATGAGTATCGTGTACGCAATCAAATGGAAGAAATTGGCGAGTGAATGCCAAAATATTCTAAAAAAAAATGAAAGGTTAGAAAACCAAAAATCATCTAGTTTTGTTTTTTTAAATTCTCGTTTTTATTTTCATTACAGAATACAAAATATGTCGCCGATCTTAGACTGTCAGTATGTACATAAAAAAAGATCAGGTGTGCCGTGGTCATACACCGCAAATGTGAAACCGTCTTCCACCCAATCTGAGACATACAATTTTAAATTAGAATTGTAAATATGTGTTATATCTGCTATACTTTTTATCGTACTGATACTAAATATCTTTAGTTATGATTCCTTGAAACCATTTTTTTTCAAATCTAAAAATACGACGTAGATAATATTTAACCAAACCCATACATATGAACACACCTTTCTAAAAATTGCCGCCATTTGACCGACGTCAATAAAGTACGTGCCATGTGGCAAATATTTACGTTAATAAAAAATAACACAAAGTCGTTTAACATTATTACAACACAATACGGACGCATCTACCACTAATACGGTAGTAGAGTAACAATCTTAAACGGCTTGAAATGACCGTCATATAATCCCTAAGGCCGCTGCACACGAGGCTAGAAACGCTGCTAGATTCCTTGCAAGATTTGCCTATTAGTATTCTAGCGCTGGTTTTCTTGATTGCTGTTAAGTGCTCGCTTCTTACGAGACTATTTTTCAAGCTTGTTTTGTGGATAGATCTGATGCGCGCGCAGTGACAGTTCGAATATAAACACAGAGCAAAACGTGTCTGTTGTCTGACAGAACAGAATGACGCCATGTTGGTTTGTGGGCGTTTGTTCAAGTGCCCATGTGATAAGATACTGCTTCCTGATTGGTTCTTGCTCATACCTAGCAACAAATCTAGCAGGGAAAATAGCCCCTGTTCTAATTGGAAAACCTATCTTGTGAGCTAGCAGGCCAGCATTTCCAACTTCGTACCCAGCCTACCGGCTAGCAGCGTTTCTAGCTTCGTGTGTAGCGGCCTTTACTTAAAAACATTATTGCTTCTCACAAGAATGTTTAAGTTTGTGAGTATTTAAATTTTCTAGCCGAGTGAAACGTTGTTTACAAACCTCACACTGATATTTATCAGTATGAATCAGCTTGTGAGCATTTAAACTGCTAGACTGAGTGAAACACTTTTCACAAACGTCACATTTATACGGTTTCTCTCCAGTATGTATACGTTTATGACGCTTTAAGTTGCTCAATGTAAAGAAACGCTTATTACAAACGTCACACTCATATGATTTCTCACCAGTATGCGTAGTCTTGTGCACTTTCAAAGTTTCCGCGTCAGCGAAGCACTTGTTACAAACGTCACACTGATATGGTTTCTCGCCAGTATGTATCATGTTATGAGCATTTAATCTGGTGCACGAAGTAAAACACTTTTCACAAACGTCACATTTATACGGTTTCTCGCCAGTATGTACGCGTTTGTGACGAATGAAATTTGCTAATGCAATGAAACGCTTGTCACAAACGTCACACTGGTGTAGTTTCTCACCAGTATGTATGCGTTTATGAAGCTTTAAATAGCTTGACTGAGGGAAACACTTATTACACACGTCACATTTATAAGGTTTCTCGCCCGTATGTATACGCTTGTGATATTTTAAAAGTGCCGGTCTGTTGAAACGCTTATTACAAACATCACACGTATGAGGTTTCTCACCAGTATGTATCACATTATGATCACGTAAACAGTTCGATGTAGTAAAACACATTCCGCAAACGTCACATGTATAAGGTTTCTCTCCAGTATGTACGCGTTTGTGAGCTGTCAAATGCGATGATACAATGAAACGCTTATAACAAACGTCACACTGGTGTAGATTCTCACCAGTATGTATACGTTTATGAGACTTTAACTTGCTTGACTCAGTGAAACACTTATCACACACGTCACATTTATAAGGTTTTTCACCCGTATGTATACGCTTGTGAACTTTCAATTTATTTGATGTGACGAAACACTTGTTACAAACGTCACACTGATATGGTTTGTTAACAGTGTTACGTGTATCTAGCTCGTTAAATTTAGACAAACGCTCCATATAAATGTCACATATATAGTTCCGCCTTTCAGATGTTTCAATATACCCCCCTGCATCAGAAGAGCCCGGACTTGCGGTGTTTCCCGAAGAGTGGCCAGTATCGATTTTTGAATCTTCACAACTGACTTCACTATTGTCCGGTATTATTAACGAACTGTCCGTTGGTTCCTCTTTAATTTTGTATTTTAAGGACATATCCTCGATGCTTTTATTGGCTGAGGTTAAATTTGAAGATTCAATTTCTTGCCAATTTACGTCACATATATACGGTTTCTCACCAGTATGTACACGCTTGTGAACTGTTAAACCTGATGACGAAATAAAACGTTTATTACAAACGTCACACTGATGTGGTTTCTCACCAGTATGTACACGCTTGTGAATTGTTAAACTTGATGACAAAATAAAACGTTTATTACATACGTCACACTGATGTGGTTTCTCACCAGTATGTATCATGTTATGGGCCTTTAGAGTAGTCGATGTATTGAAACATTTTTTACAAACGTCACATTCATACGGTTGTTCACCCGTATGTGCACGCTTGTGAATTTTTAAATTATCCAGCCTGTTGAAACGTTTATCGCAAACATCACACTTATAAGGTTTCTCACCAGTATGTATCATTTTATGAATTTTTAAACTGTTCCATCTAAGGAAACATTTTTCACATACGTCACACATATAAGGCTTCTCTCCCGTATGTATATTCGTGTGATTTTTTAAAATATATGGGTTTTTGAAACTCTTATTACATTCGTCACATTTATAAGGTTTCTCTTCAGTATGTATACGTTCATGACGATTTAAATCGCCCAATGTAAAGAAACACTTATTACAAACGTCACACTTAAATCGTTTGTTACGTGTATCTAAATGGTTTAATTTAGACAAACGCTCCATATAT
This sequence comes from Xanthostigma xanthostigma, assembly GCA_963575645.1. Lineage (NCBI taxonomy): Eukaryota > Metazoa > Arthropoda > Insecta > Raphidioptera > Raphidiidae > Xanthostigma > Xanthostigma xanthostigma. The sequence goes on from OY754473.1 coordinate 1,188,918, forward strand.
ATGTCACATATATAGTTCCGCCTTTCAGATGTTTCAATATATCCCCCTACATCAGAAGAGTCCGGACCTGCAGGTTTTTCCGAAGAATGGCCAGCATCGATTTTTGAATCTTCACAACTGACTTCACTATTGTCTTTAGAAAAACCGTTTACAGTATCGTTAATAGAGTCCATTGGTTCCTCCTTAATTTCATATTTTAACGACATTTCTTCGATACCTTTGTTCACATTTGCAGCTTCAATCTCTCTCCAATTGGCGTCAATGCCTTCAACAAATTTAATGTCACCAATTTCGATTTTTGAGTCCTCGCCACCGATTTCATTTCCGCCATCTCCAGATGTGTTATTAGCATGCTCTACGGAAATCAAAAAATCATTATCGTCCATTGGCTCGTTTTTTATTTCGAATTTTGTAGACATTTCTTCGTTATTTCCAGAGTTAAAATTTGCAAATCTTCCCACTTCATTCTCAATTTTTATAGATGTGCCCTGAGCACCCTTAGATACAGTTTTTACTCCGTCAACGGCGCTGTATGCCGGAAATGTTGAATTATTATCCATTTTGTCTGTCTTTGATTTTGCTTGCTGCATTTCTTATTCCTTCTGTCGTTTGTTGACACTTAAGTCAGAGACAAAGTCATGAAGATTCACAAATCACACGTCACAATGATTAGTGTTACCGATTAAAGAATCTTCAGACGGTCTCTGAGTATAGAGTTTTTTTATGTCAAAAGCATTAACTGCTCCAAATAGCGTTGCAAAACTTTCCCTGATTGCACTATTTGTATCAGCCTAGTGTAGCGTCTTTGTCAGATGAAATTCAGTATTTTATCACCAGCTCTGATCTAAAACAAAAAAAAATTGGTTGTCTGTAAAATCGGTTTACGGACGATAGTTTTACGTGATAACGTATTCCGCTCGAATATCATATTTAATAATACATAACCTAAATTTTAGTAGCTGTCAAACTATATTTTTACCGACTCTCTATCGCTTATACTGCGCTCTCGCTTGCACGCACAGGGTCAGGCGGAACGTGACACTTTTCGGAACGTTACACTTTTTCGTGCATGCAGCCAGTGTTTCATCAATTTATAAGACGTTATCACGTCAAAAACATTATTTTACAGACTGACAATATTCAAATTTGTGTAAAAACGTTTCATAATTTACCACCCTGTTTACATATTAGCCTATTTTTCAACTACGTTACAAAAAATAAAGTCACAATATAAAAATATGCCACATATTAATAAAATTTCATATATTTTTGTGCTGGCAATTTTATTAAGTGTATATCTATAATGAACTTTAATTTTATGTTAAGAATAGAAATAGATTGATAAGCTAGTTAAATACATAAAAACGTAGAAACTTTATTCCAGCTCAAAAGAAATAGTCTTACCTGAACGAAAGCACACGTCATTATTATCTTAGCCACTAGATCTTAAAATCGGTCTGAAGAGGAAAACAAGTCTATTACCGTAACGCTACTAGATAAGTATAATCGACACTATATATTCAGGCTAAAGCCAATTCTTGATATTTTGTTTAATTGTGACAATTCTAATTTTACGTAGTTACGTACGTGACTTTACCCCGACACCCACAACATTCACACGCATATTATTATAAGAATATGCAGCTGCTAACTGGCGACTGACGCTGCAAAGTCAGCTAAATTATAGCGTCATTTCAAAACCTATAAATATGAGGTGTGAACACAAAACGGCGTTCATATCTCATATCGAGACTAGCTGGAGCGCAAATCCAGGATGATCCACAAAATTAATATTAAAACAATATTCCAAAACGAATATTTGGAATATTTAACTAATTCAAAATTTAATAAATAAACACCTGCAGAAACATAAAAATATGTGTATATCTACAGTTTAATAAACTACATTTTAAAATAACTTGTGTTATTATTTATTTACAAATAAATACATCAATTATTATTAATTGATTAAATATATCAATGAATATATCTAAAAATAACTTAAATAAATTGTTACGCCCCGCACTGGCCGCGACGACGTAACTGGCGCAGTCGGTAAGATTTCTTAGTGTAGTGCACCAAAATGAAAATTTGCTGTGCTCCAAAGAAATTGAAAACAACGAACATCAAAATAAACATCCGAGCCAACCTTGCTCAGGCAGGCGGGTAAGCCCTGCTCATCTTTAACTGTATTCGCAAGACTTTCGCAGCAGCTATCTACCTGTACATCTTCGCATCACACCATCCAAGAAGAAAACAAAATGACATCAGCTTCAACATTCATCGTACTGTAAGCTTAATAATTTTTACTATATATTGTAAATCAAATGACCGATCCTGTCGATAGTTTAAGTCCTTCACATTCTCGAAGACCTATCCTCAGACGTCCCATTTTCGACATAGCTCAAATTTCTCGAAGCGTAACACCAGAATCTTTTATCTCCGAAACCATGTCTGTAGACAACGCATCCACACAAGGTGTTCCTATTCTGGATAGCCGTGCATTCGATTACGTTCCGAATTTTAATGGAAAAAATGCTAACATTTTGACAATATTTATTCGAAATGTAGATGACGTTTTCACAGTTTATTATTCTAACGGGACTTCAACAGAAGCACAAATTCAAAATAGACGCTTAGTAAGCGCGGTCCTTTCAAAATTATCTGATAGAGCACTAGATATCGTAACATCTAACCTGTGCAATGATTGGGCGTCAATTAAAACCATTTTAAAAAGAACATTTGCCGACCCCAGAACAGAAGACGACCTTTTAGAACAGATAATTAACTGTAGACCAAAGCCTACAGATCCGTACTTAGACTTTTACGATAATGTAAACAGACTTTTCACTCTATATGTCTCAAAATTGACAGTAGATACAGCAGTAAAGCAAAATATCGCTCATAAACTTGCCGTAAAAACCGTAATAAAACATTCAATAGAACCAATCGGTACTTTACTAAGAACTTTGAAACCGGAATCTATGACTGACGTATATTTATTAATATCGCAGGAAATTGAAAACATAGGGCCTGTACCCAAAACTAATTTTTATAAAAAACCACAGCCTTCAGCACCGCCTAATTTTCCTCAGCCTAGATTCACACGACCAATTAATGAACCGATCAGAAATTTCCAAAATCAGAGGTACCCAACTAATAATCAAACCTTTGGAAAAAGTTTTAACTCTCAGCAGCCTAAAACAAATTTTGTACCACGTCCGAATTTCCAAACTCGACCGATACAACAGCCCACGCCTATGTCCGGTGTTTCTACTATACCTCCTAGGTATAATAATTCAAATATGCCCCCTAGATACAATAGTTATCAGACAAACACAAATGTCGACCCCAACCATTGGCGACAACCACGTTTGACAAATATTGAACAAGTGACCGTAGAAAATCAAGAATTCGAAAATCCTGATCAAACTGACGAACACGACGATCAATATTTAGATACAGATGACACTGCATGTGATGAAAATTCTTTTTTAGAGAACACTGCCTCAGACCAAATCAATATGATCCAAATTTTATAAATTTAAATTGTTCAAATAAAAACATTGATAATATTAAAAATAAGGGACAACTTTTACCTTATTTAATTTTAAACCACCCACCTATCAAATTACTTATAGACACAGGAGCGACCGCATCCTTTCTGAACTCAGACATAATAAAAAATTTATCCGAAACTTTACAGTCACACGAATTTAAAATTGAACCGACAAAATGTTCAATTAGTTCCCTACATGGACTATCAAAAGTACAAGAGCAAATTACTTTCAAAAATCTGTACGATATTCAACCTCCAAATACCGAATTAACTTTTCTAAATTTAACAGCTCATAATATTTTTGACGGAATTTTAGGAATAGATAATATTAGAAAATGTAAATTGGAACTAAATTTAAAAGAAAATTATTTAATTACACATGACAAAAGAAAAATTCCTATTCATTATTTAAAAACCACTGAAAAAATTATTTTTGAAACCATCATACCCCCGCGAACAGCAAAAATATGTAAAATACCTCTAATTACCACCGAAAATAATGTATTTATAGATTGTCAACAAGTCGATCGCGATAAAATTTTACCACCTATGATTGCACATGTAGACAACAACTATACTACCATTGAACTTACAAACAATAAAGATAGCGCAATACATTTTGTTTTGACTAAACCACTAAAATTTTCTAGTTTGAATAATTTTAATGTTTATTCTCCTAATAATTCAAAATCAATTTTAAACAATCGATCAAAAATATCTGAAGTACTTAGAACTGAACATCTAAATTCCGAAGAACGCGACAATCTTATTGATTTGTGTAGTCAATATACTGATATACTATCTCTGGATAATACACCGTTATCCTTTACTAACGATGTTAAACATACCATCAGGACTGTAGACGACAATCCTATATATTCCAAACCGTATCGCCTACCTCACGTACACAAAACTGAAGTCAAAAATCAAATTGAGAAATTATTGAACGAAGGTATAATTAGGCCTAGCCATTCTCCATGGTCCAGCCCAATTCTTATCGTCCCCAAAAAAGCGGATTCGTCCGGTAAATCAAAATGGCGCATGGTCGTTGACTACCGAAAGCTCAACGATAAAACAATTGCTGACAAGTATCCCTTACCGAACATCGACGATATACTTGACAGACTTGGTAGATCTCATTACTTTTCCACCCTTGACCTCACATCCGGTTTTCATCAAATCGAGATGGATCCCAAAGATATTTTCAAAACAGCTTTTATAACTGAAAACGGACATTATGAGTACACTCGTATGCCCTTCGGATTAAAAAATGCACCAAGTAGTTTTCAGCGTGTAATGGATAATGTCCTCCGAGGTTTACAAAACCATATTTGTCTAGTTTATATGGACGACATTATCGTGTTCTCAGCTTCACTAGAAGAACATCTTCAAAATTTGAAAACAATTTTTGATAGACTCCGTACAGCCAACTTAAAAATTGAACTTGACAAAACAGAATTTTTAAAAAAAGAAGTTGCATTTTTGGGCCACCTTATAACGCCCGACGGTATTAAACCGAACCCCGAGAAAATTAAAGCAATTTTAGATTTTCCACTTCCAAAAAGTCAAAAGGATATAAAAAGTTTTCTTGGCCTTATTGGATATTATCGTAGATTTGTCCCAAATCTCTCCAAAATTATAGAACCAATGACTAAATATTTGAAAAAAAATAAAAAATTAGAATATGACTCTCAATTTATGGAATCTTTTGAACAGTGTAAACAAATTTTAACAAACGATCCCGTGTTAATACATCCAAATTTTAATTTACCGTTTATACTTACTACAGACGCTAGCAACGTAGCTTTAGGCGCTGTACTTTCTCAAGGTAAAATAGGTAGCGACAGACCTATAGCATTCATATCACGCACTTTAAATCAACACGAGCGAAATTATAGCGCAATTGAAAAAGAATTGTTAGCTATAGTTTGGGCCATTAATAAATTTCGACCTTATTTGTACGGTAACAAATTTCAAGTTGTCACAGACCATAAACCGCTTCAGTATCTCCATAATTTAAAAGAACCTCACTCGCGTTTGATGCGATGGCGAATTAAATTAATGGACTATGATTACGAAGTTATTCATAAAAAAGGTAAACTCAATTCTAATGCTGACGCTTTGTCCAGAATCGAATTAAATATAAAAACACATACGAATGTATTAGACGATTCATCTATTAAAGTCAATCTCAATGATACACCTGATTTGACGGACGCTGACCTAGCACAAGTTTTAGAAGACAATTCTGAAAACCCAGACATACAAACGCAACATACAAATAAAGAAAGTCCTATATTAGCATTTCCCTATACAGATTTGCCCATAAATTACAGTTCACTTCAAGTTTATATTTTTACAAAAAATATATTAGTACGAGACGTTCAAACTCAGTACCTATTTGAAAAGAAAAAATTTAAACTTAAATTTTTCATTCCACCCGATCTTTTGGAAAGTGAAATTGTAAAAATGATTAAAAATTATTTGACCCCGAAAAAATCTTATTGTTTATTTTTTGAAGACGAAACTCTAATCGAACGTTGTGTTAATATACTCCAATTATTTTTTGAACCCAATACTTTTAAATTTAAAATTTCAAAAAAATCCCTTCTGGATGTCGAAGACAAAGACGAACAAGAAAATATTGTTAAAGAATATCATCTCGGAAAAACAAATCACCGAGGCATCGAAGAAACTTTTCTCAAAATAACTTCATTATATTACTGGCCTAATGCAAAAATTACGATACAAAAAATAATTAATAATTGTCAAATCTGCTCGCGACTAAAGTACGACAGAAACCCCATTAGACCTCCATTGAATATTACTCCAACGCCTGGACAACCCTTTGAAATAATTCACATAGATACTTTTCAAGTAGCGTCACAAAAATTTCTGACAATACTAGACGATTTTTCAAAATTCGGCTCTGCCTATCCTTTGCCTACTAATACAACAATTTTTGTATGTGATGCTTTACTAGATTTCTTTTCGCATCATGGAACCCCAAAAATACTAAAATTCGATAATGCTTTAGAATTCAGTAACACAACTTTTTCTGAATTTCTGGCACTTTATAAAATTCAACCCCATTTAACAACAAAGTGTCATCATGAATCAAATGGACCTGTAGAGAGATATCATAGTACTTTGTTAGAACATATCAGAATTCTATGCGAAAAAGATAATCGTAATCTAATTCACAGAACTAAATTAGCCGTGCTTGGATACAATAACAGTATTCACTCCTCCACAAAACACACTCCGTTATCTTTGATACATCCGTTCCAAGATAATGTTTTAGATAATACAGACATTGAAACTGCCTTCTTTAATAATTATATTAATGAAATGAAAAGTAAACTAAAATCTTTATATCCTAAAATACAACAGGAAATGGTTAACAAAAAGGAAAGATATATTGCTAAGCAAAATGAATCCCGCAAAGTACCTCCTGAATTTCCTTCAGACGCACCTATTTATTTGAAAATTCCTGCTAGAAACAAGCTAGCAGCTAAATTTAGTAAACCTAAACGTATTACTCAACAATTACCTCAAAAATTAATTGTAGTGGACCCAGTGACTAACGTACCAAACGAAAGACACAAACAAGAAATTAAAAGACCACTTTTATTACAGAATCGTATCGCTGTTGACGATCCACTACCAGGTCCTTCTGGCCACAGACAAAATAAAAATTACTAACTTGGACGAAAATCCTGGAATTTTGCCATTTAATTTAGGAACTACAAAAATAGTTCAGCAACATTTTACGTATGTACATTATTATGATTTAAACATCCTAGAACAACATCTTATGACTATCGATAAAATCCTCAATGATAAAACCTTTTCCTTTGATACCGATGAACCTACAAATAGTTCTCTTCTTGCAAACCGCATGTATCAGTTTATTAATCTTACGAGATCAAAAACAAAAATCAATATAGAAAGAATCCTTTCTATTGTTTTAACTACGTCACATAGACCTAAACGAGGTTTAATAGACATTCTAGGGTCAGGTATAAAATTTATAACCGGTAACATGGACGCCCAAGACGCCAATAAAATTGAACAAAGCATTAATCAGCTTAAAACCACACAACAGACTGATAATTCTAAAATTGAAAAATTGATCGCTATTAATAAAGATATTATAGAAAACTACAAATCTAACATGAAAATTTTGGAAAATAATCAGAATGCAATTAAAAACGATTTATCTATTTTACTCCGCTATCACGTCGTGGATGCTCAAAATCTTAAATATTTAATTTCATTAGATTACTTGAATTTGAACCTTATGTTTATTTCACATCTGTTGGACAATCTTGAAAATGCATTAACATTCGCTAAACTCGAAATTCTTCATCCATCAATCATAGCACCAAAAGAAATGATTAATACGCTTGACGAATTAAAAAGGTTATTTGGACCAACACAGTTACCTTTTCTTGTAAATGACCTACCCTCGTATTATGAAATAACTAAAGTAAAAAGCTTCATAAAAAATAATTTACTTTATTTCGCTTTAGAGTTTCCCATTGTGAATCCTAATTCATTTAACATGTATTATCTTATACCAATTCCCAATTTTAATAATAAAATTATTATACCAGTTAAAAACTATTTAATAATGAATAAGTATTCATATGCTTATCTGAATGAACCATGTAAAATAGTAAACAATATCAGAATATGCACTTCGCATCTGCATCTAACAGCTGTAGACAGCGATTGTATAGTAAATATTGTGTTGAACGAGAAGTCGTTGAACTGTAAATTAATACCCAGTTCTTATCATGATCTTGACCTATTTGTTGAAGAAATCAGTAATAATTTCTATTTTATTCACACCAATAAATCAATTCATGTAGTTTCCAACTGTTTGGACAACGCCATTTTAAAAAACAAATTACTGCTTTCTTTACCTAAGGGTTGTTATTTTAAAGTTAATGAAATTATATATCGCAATGATGCTACTAAACAGATACAAGAACCAATAATTTTACCAAACATTCATTTGGATAAATATGTTCCAGAAAAATATAAACCAGTGGATTTAACTAAATTAGAACTCAAAGAATTGCATACAATCTCAAAAAATTTAGACAAACTAGATTTTGTACCTGTTGACTACGTTCAAATTGGTCATCAGTCTTTAACTTTAATCTTGTATCTATTTATGTGTGGCTTCATCATTTTTGTAATGATAAAATATAGACAAAACATTTGTAAATGTTTTTGCAGGCAACAAACTGAAAATGTCGCTGCTGTCGAACCTTCGGCAGTATTTCAATCTGGGCCTTCACCTTCTGTGAGGCTGATCGTTTGATCTTATCTTTATCAAAATTAAAAATTTTTCAAAAAATTTTAGAATTTTGAACTTTAAGGGAGGGCGAGTTACGTACGTGACTTTACCCCGACACCCACAACATTCACACGCATATTATTATAAGAATATGCAGCTGCTAACTGGCGACTGACGCTGCAAAGTCAGCTAAATTATAGCGTCATTTCAAAACCTATAAATATGAGGTGTGAACACAAAACGGCGTTCATATCTCATATCGAGACTAGCTGGAGCGCAAATCCAGGATGATCCACAAAATTAATATTAAAACAATATTCCAAAACGAATATTTGGAATATTTAACTAATTCAAAATTTAATAAATAAACACCTGCAGAAACATAAAAATATGTGTATATCTACAGTTTAATAAACTACATTTTAAAATAACTTGTGTTATTATTTATTTACAAATAAATACATCAATTATTATTAATTGATTAAATATATCAATGAATATATCTAAAAATAACTTAAATAAATTGTTACGCCCCGCACTGGCCGCGACGACGTAACTACGTGCACGTGTCTAAACTATTGGTATGTGGTAACACTTAAGCCTAGTTTACATTGGTCATTAAGAATGTAAACACTCTGATGTAGTGGAAGTAAAGTATTAAAGAAATGGAAAGCTCTATTATTTTTGGAGAAAATCAGCATATGCACAGAAAATAAATATGCTATAACGTTGTTTATTTATATCAGACTGGTGTACTTTTCATAACAGTTTACTATTTTATTTTTTTACAAGAAAGTTTTGTTAAAAAAAAGGTTTTTTTAAGTTTCAGAAATATTTTGAAAACAAAAAAAAGTCAGTTTCTGTCGAAAACGAAATTAGATAGCTCACAAGCATGCTTATTGCTTAGGTTAATTTTTACATGACGGGCCTAATTATATAATATTTTGTAGATAATAGCAAATATAATATTTGATTCTAGCTGTCATCCGCGTCGCTGCTCGCGTTAGCAGAAATTTTACTATGTTTTTATTTTCATCAAATTATACAAAATACGTCGCCGATCTTAAACTGTCAGTATGTATATAAAAAATGATCAGGTGTGCCGTGGTCATACACCGCAAATGTGAAACCGTCTTCCACCCTATTTGAGACAGAGAATTTTAAATTAGAATTGTAAATATGTGTTATATCTGCTATACTTTTTAGCGGACTGATTCTAAATACTTTCAGTTATGATTCCATGAAACCATTTTTTTTTCAAATCTAAAAATACTGACCTTTCCAAAAATTGCCGCCATTTGATCGACGTCAATAGTGGCAAATACGTTAATAAAAATAGGGATGTTGAAAAAGTATCGATATATCGATATTTTTAATTCAAAACATCGATATTTTTAGCCGATATATTTTGATCCGATATATCGATACAAAATATCCAATATCAAAAATTGTATCAAAAAATATATATTTTTGAAATGAAAACTTCTTTAGCGGCGTTGTACACTTTTTTTGTAATGGGTAAAAAATGTTAAACTCGTGTCAGGAAAAGTAAGAACTGGGTGAGACTCTCTAAGTGATAGTAATTGCCAGATACTTTTTATACAACGTTAGACATCTAGCGTTGAAATATCGTACATAAAAATGCAATCTATGATACAAACCATTTTATTTTTTATACAACGTTAGACATTTAGCGTTGAAATATCGTACATAAAAATGCAATCTCTGATACAAACCATTTTATTTACAAGTGTTGCCAATAAATAAACAATGCTTCTAAATGCAAAAAATTAAGACGTTAATATTCAAGTTTTCACTTCTGCCGGCACTCCCGGAGTGCAACACGTCTTATTTTTTATTTATGTAACTAAAGTCACTAGAATCCAAAACCGTAAAGGATAGGAACGAACAGTAAAAAGTAACTCTATTAGCCACTCCTACGTGTTGGTCTCACTTCCCAATTGTCTACTTTGAAGATAGATTTTTAGGTTTTGATATTTTTCTAATTATTATATTGCCTAATAAAAAGAAATACTGGGTTTCCTTCATTTTTATTGAGATTTTTGTACCTTAATTAAAATAATGTACATTTTGTATAAAAATTACTATTGATAATATTAAGCTAAATACACTATTATTTTAAAAACGCAAAATCTTTTGAAAATTTGACCGATATAACGATATTTTTTTCTCGATATATCGACGTGATATTGATATTTTTATAAATATCGATACATCGATATATCGATATTTTTTTTCACTTCCGATATCCCTAATAAAAAATAACACAAAGTCGTTTAACATTCTTTTATTACAATTTACAACACAATACGGACGCATCTACCACTAATACGGTAGTAGACTAACAATCTTAAACGGCTCGAAATGACGTAATATAATCCTTACATCAAACATTATTGCTTCTCACTAGAATGTTTAAGTTTGTGAGTATTTAATTTTTGTAGCCGAGTGAAACACTTTTCACAAACGTCACATTTATAAGGTTTCTCTCCAGTATGTGTACGTTTATGTTTCTTTAAATCGCTCGATGATTTGAAATACTTTTTACAAACGTCACATTTAAAAGGTTTCTCGGTAGTGTGTACTCTTTTGTGTACTTTCAAATTAATTGATGAATTGAAACGCCTATTGCAAACGTCACACTCATATGGTTTCTCACCAGTATGGATCATGTTATGAATATTTAGAGTGCGTAAGTTAGTAAAACACTTGTTACATACGCCACATTTATAAGGTTTCTCGCCAGTATGCACAATCTTGTGTACTTCCAAAGTTTTTAAGTCAGTGAAGCACTTGTTACAAACGTCACACTGATGTGGTCTCTCGCCAGTATGTATCATGTTATGAGAATTTAAACCGGCCAACGTAGAAAAGCACTTTTTACACACGTCGCATGTATAAGGTTTCTCGCCAGTATGTACACGCTTGTGAACAGATAATATGGATGACGTAATAAAACATTTATTACAAACGTCACATTGATGTGGTTTCTCACCAGTATGTAGCCTGGTATGGGCCTTTAGAGTAGTCGATGTACTAAAACATCTTTTACACACGTCACATTCATACGGTTGTTCACCCGTATGTACACGCTTGTGAATTTTTAAATAGCTTGACATCTTGAAACGTTTATCGCAAACGTCACACTTATAAGGTCTCTCATCAGTATGTGTCCTTTTATGATATTTTAAAATCTTCAATGTACGATAACACTTTTCACAAACGTCACATTTATACGGTTTCTCACCAGTATGTACGCGTCTGTGAACTGTCAAATTCGATGATGTAATGCAACGCTTATTACAAACGTCACACTGGTGTGGTTTCTCACCAGTATGTACACGTTTATGATACTTTAACTTGCTTGACTCAGTGAAACACTTATCACACACGTCACATTTATAAGGTTTCTCACCCGTATGTATACGCTTGTGAACTTTCAATTTATCTGGTGTGCCGAAACGCTTGTTACAAACGTCACACTTATGTGGTTTGTTAACAGTGTTACGTGTATCTAAATCGTTAAATTTAGACAAACGCTCCATATAAATGTCACATATATAGTTCCGCCTTTCAGATGTTTCAATATATCCCCCTACATCAGAAAAGCCCGGACCTGCGGGGTTTCCCGAAGTATGGCCAGTATCGATTTTTAAATCTTCACAACTGACTTCACTATCGTCTTTAGAAAAAATTAACGAACTGTCCACTGGTTCCTCTTTAATTTCGTATTTTAAGGACTCAATAATTTTGTTGGCTGAGTTCAAATTTGAAGCTTCAATCTCTTTCCAATCGGCGTGAATGCCTTCAACAAATTTAGTGTCGCCAATTTCGATTTTTGAGTCCTCGCAGCCGATTTCATTTCCGTCATCTCCAGATAAAGTCTCTACTGTGTTTTCAGCATACTCTGCGGATATCAAAAAATCATTATCGTCCATTGGCTCATCCTTTATTTCGAATTTTGTAGACATTTTCTCGTTATTTCCAGAGATAAAGTTTGCTAATGTTCCTACTTCATTCTCAATTTTGATATATGTGCCCTCCCCATCCTCAGATACAGTTTTTACTTTGTCACCGGCGCAGTCTGCTGGAAATGTTGTATTATCATCCATTTTGTGTGTCTTTGATTTCTCATTCCTTCTTCCACACTTCAAAATGTCTGTATTAGGGTTGCCGATCAAAGAATCCTCAGACGACCTCCGAATAGAACTTTCGAGTATAGAGTTTTTTTATGTCAAAAGCATTAACTGCTCCAAATAGCGTTGCAAAACTTTCCCTGATTGTACTATTTGTATCAGCCTAGTGTAGCGTCTTTGTCAGATGAATTTTAGTGTTTCATCACCAGCTCTGATCTAAAACAAAAAACATTTTTTTACAGACTGATATTCAAATTGTGTGAAAAACGTTTCATAATTTACGACCCTGTGTTTATAGATTAACCTATTTTTGAACTACTTAATATGACAAAACGTTACAAAAAAAAATTGGTTGTCTGTAAAGTCGGTTTACGAACTTTACGTGATAACGTATTCCGCTCGAATATCATATTTAATAATACATAACCTAAATTTTAGTAGCTGTCAAACTATATTTTTACCGACTAATAATTTGATCAACCAAAGCAAAATACATATTTTTAAGCAATTATAAAAGACATTTAAAAGAATGTATATATATTATATATTTGTTAACAAACCGTATAATTTATCTGTTGTTATGAAATGCAGATATCTCCCAAGATTTGTTTTTGATACAAAATGTAGCTGCGTTTGTGTACAAACTATCAATTGATCAATGCATTTCCATTCGTTGTGTGAATAATATCATATTTTATCCATAATGACGGCGATCAGTTATTTTTAACAAAATAAAATGACATTTATTAATTATTATTAGCGCCATATTGCCATTGCCGGTCGTGCCTCTCTATCGCTTATATCGCGCTCTCGCTTGCACTCTCGGGCTCAGGCGGAACGTTACACTTTTCGGAACGTTACACTTTTTCGTGCATGCAGCCGCTGTTTCATCAATTTATAAGACGTTATCACGTCAAAAAATAGTCCCAATATAGGACTTAAGGACGTAGTCTGGTGTTCAAGCTCGTTTTCAACCCTTATTTCAGGATTTTTTTTAATAACAAAATAATGTACAATCATTTCAATTTTGTTACATGTTTTTACTGACATCGGAAACTAAGAAAAAAATTTGTTTTCTTAATTTTACGCCATTTTATAATTGTTTTCTTTAACCTAAAGTAGAAAACTTTAAATAGGGGAAGGTGGGTAGCGCGGGTGATAACGTCACTTGTAGTCATCTGACTTATAAAAGTTAAATTAATTGTTTCGTAGGCTTGTGGCTCTGTCCCGTACTAGAAATAAACGTTTTCATTAATAAATAACAAAATGGCAGGCTTAAAAAAACGAGAAAATCGTGATTTTGCCGTTGAAAATCGGTAAAAAAAAAAATGAAATAATTTTTATAATTAAGAAATTCTAGTACCGGACGGAGCTATTGTTGTATACAATTGCTTCAATCACCCGCGCCGCTTACAAAAACGCAGTTTTGAGAAAAACGCGCGTAAAGTTTTGATTTCAGATTTCTTACAAAAAAATAAAAACGTATATTTATACTTGGTTATGCTTGGTGCATATAGTAAGTCTTCTGTTTCTTCGAAGGCATTGATTTCTGCTAATTTTTTTTATCTACTTTGCGAGAGTATAAGGGTAACGTGATAACAATTGAGAGGTAAGAGTCTTACCGTAAGAATTGTCATCACATTACCCTTACACCCTCGCAGAGTAGAGCAAAAAAATTAGCAGAAAACGATGCCTTTAAAGAAACGGAAGCTCTCGACTATATACTATAGCTATGTAAATATTTAATATTTCGGTCTCAAATTTTTACAGTATTTTCTCAATATATTATAATTTATACTTACGAAAAATGTAGAAAAATAAATGCGATTTTCCGAAACACCAGACTACGTTCTTAAATAATATGCCACTTATTAATAAAATGTCATATATTTTTGTGCTGCCAACTTTATTAAGTGTATATTTATAATGAACTTTAATTTTATGTTATAAATAGAAATACATTGATAAACTAGTTAAATACATAAAAAGTACAAACTTTATTCCAGCTCAAAAGAAATAGTCTTACCTGAACGAAAGCACACGTCATTATTAGATGAGCCACTAGATCTTCAAATCGGGCTGAAGAGGAAAACAAGTCTAATACCGTAACGCTACTAGATAAGTACAATCGACACTTTATATTTAATCCAAAGTCAAATCTTGATATTTTGTTTAATTGTGAGAATTCTAATTTTACGTACACGTGCCTAAACTATTGGTACATGATAACACTTAAGCCTAGTTTACATTGGTTAGTAGTAAAGTGCAGAGTTTAAGAATGCTAACACTACCAATTTAATGGAAACACACTGATATAGTGGATAGAGGATTAAAAAAATAAAAAGCTCTATTATTTTTGGGGAAAATCAGCGTATGCGCAGAAAATATATATGCTATAACGTTGTTTTTGTTATATAATACTGGTATACTTTTCATAACAGTTTTTATTTATTTTTTTTTACAAAAGTTTTGTTAAAAAAAGGTTTTTTATTAATTTCGGAAATATTTTGAAAACAAAAAAAAAATCAGTTCTGTCGAAAACGAAAAAAAAAGTTTTTCTTTTATTACAACACAATACGGACGCATCTACTACTAATACGGAAGTAGACTAGCGACATTAAACGGCTTGACATGACGTAATAAAATCCTTATTTCAAACACGAACATTGCTTCTCACTAGAATGTTTAAGTTTGTGAGCATTTAAATTGTCGAGCCGATTAAAACGTTGTTTACAAACGTCACACTGATATTTATCAGTATGAATCAGCTTGTGAACATTTAAACTGCCAGACTGAGTGAAACACTTATTACAAACGTCACATTCATACGGTTGTTCACCCGTATGTACGCGTTTGTGACTTTTTAAATGGTTTGATCTGTTGAAACGCTTATCGCAAACATCACACTTATAAGGTCTCTCACCAGTATGTATCCTTTTATGGTATTTTAAACTCGTTAATGTATAAAAACACTTTTTACAAACATCACACGTGTATGGTCTATCCCCTGTATGTACACGCCTGTGAACTGTCAATTCTCCTGATGTAATGAAACGCTTCTCACAAACGTCACACTGATGTGGTTTCTCACCGGTATGTATCATTTTATGAGTATTTAAACTATTTAATCTAGAGAAACACTTTTCACAAACGTCACACTTAAAGGGCTTCTCACCCTTATGTGTATGCTTGTGACTTTTTAAATTAGAAGACTTGTTGAAACTCTTATTACAAACGTCACACTTATAAGGTTTCTCACCTGTATGTATACACTTGTGAACTTCCAATTTATCTGATGCAACGAAACGCTTGTTACAAACGTCACACTTATATCGTTTGTTAACAGTGTTACGTGTATCTAAATCGTTTAATATAGATACGCGATCCATATAAATGTCGCATATATAGTTCCGACTGTCAGATGTTTCAATGTACTCCCCTGCATCAGAAGAGCGCAGGCCTGCGGGATTTCCCGAAGAGTGACCAGTATCGATTTTTGAATCTTCATAACTGACTTCACTATTGTGTTTAGAAAAATTGTTTAAAGTATCGTTAATACAATCCGGTATTATTAACGAGTTGTCCATTGGTTCCTCCTTAATTTCATATTTTAAAGACATTTCCACGATACTTTTGTTGGCTGAGTTCAAATTTGAAGCTTCAATCTCTTTCCAATTGGCATCAATGTCTTCAACAAATTTAAAGTCACCAATTTCGATTTTTGAGTCTTCGCAGCCGATTTCATTTCCGTCATCTCCATACTCTGCGGAAATTAATAAATCATTATCGTCCATTGGCTCATCCTTTATTTCGAATTTTGTAGACATTTCCTCGTTATTTCCAGAGTTCAAATTTGTAGATCTTCCCACTTCATCCTCAATTTTTATATATGGGCCCATCACACCCTTAGGTACAGTTTTTAATCCGTCACCGGCGCAGTCTGCTGGATATGTTAAATTATCATCCATTTTGTGTGTCTTTGATTTCTCATTCATTCTTTCGCCTGTTCAGACTCAGGTCAGAGACAACGTCATGAAGTTCTACAGATTCACAAATCACACTTCACAATGTCTGCATTAGAGTTACCAATCAAAAAATCCTCGAATTGAACTTTCGAGCTTTTTTTTGTCAACAGCATGTAATTGCCCCAACGAGCATTGCAGAATTTTCTCTGAATGTATTATTTGTGTCAGTTTAGTGTAGCGTCTTTGTCAGATGAAATTTCATTACAAGTTCAGATCTAAGACAAAACAAAAAAACAGATTAACCAAGTGTACTCAGTGCAAACGTGTTTTAGGCACGCTTCGTGTTTAGATGTTTTAATTAATTACTTAGCTGTTTTCTTTTAACATTTCCTATAATGAAAATCCAGAATTAAATCGCAAATATACATCATATGAAACTCGTTTATTGTCTCGTGGAACGAAAGTGTGAGGGCTTTACTTAGTAAATTCTTGTACAGAGATAGATTATAGACGCTCATCATCTGAGATTTAATATGCCACTTAATAACATTTAAAATCTTTTCGTACTGTCTACTTTATTAGGGGTATATTAATAAATGAACTCTAATATAATGTTATGAATAGAAATACATTGATAGAATAAACAAAATAAGTTACCTGAATGGGAGCACACTTCACTATTACATTAGCTTTTAGAGCTTCAAGTCTGATTGAAGAGGGAAACAGGTCTAATACAGTAACGCTACTAGATAAGCACAAACGACACTTTTTACTTAGATCAAAGGCAGTTATAGATATTTCTCTTTATTTCGAGAATTTTGACTTTACGACCTCACGCGCCGAAACTATAAACACTTAAGCCTAGTTTACATTGACTAGCGCTAGTCACTGACCACAGAATTGAGTTATCTAACATGCTATAAATGAAGTTTGGAACGCTTTTGTGACCGTTTTGTGATCAGAGAGATATCTGATCTCAAATTTGTTAAAGTTTTAAGGTTATTTCGATAAAAATTGTAGAAATTTAACTGTGGTCGAGCGCTCTATAACAATGAATTTTTCATTTTTATAGTATTAGAAAAAATATCACTATCACCTAGATAAGTGATGTCAAAGATACGACCCGCGGGCCGCATCCGACCCTAAAGGCATCTCATTACGGCCCGCGACCAGAATCTATTCGGTGCGGATTTTAGACGGCATTCGAATCCACTACGTATTTTTAAAATTGTTGTATCTTCAACCTCAAGATAATTTACCCTTTTTGTTACCTTCATATGAAAAATGATTTAAACTAAATAAATAAAGATTTTAATACAAATAAAGTTTAGTGTTTGCTGAAAATGAGAGCTTAGCTCCCGAAATATACATCCGCTAATAAAACTGTTGTGGTAAGAAGTAACTATTCTTTATTTTTTATTTTAAATAAAGATTAATTTAGTATGTGTTTTAGTTTTTTTTAATTTAGAGTCTGGCCCACTAACACACCCTAAATTTTATGAATGGCCCTTTAGAAAGATCAATCTGACACCCCTTACCTAGATCATTCAAATTTTTACATTAAATTAAACTATGCATTCAAATATTTAAAATAATAATTATTTTAATAATTATATATTTTTAGTTTATATTTTATGTAATTACTTTATTTATTGTTTTATATTTGTGTCCTCTATTTCTCGTGGGAAAGAGATGCGACCCGGTAAGAAGAAAATGTGTAGGGCCCCAAAGTGGCTTAATCAGGCCTTGACAATAGTGTACGTGCCATATGGCAAATGCGTTAATAAAATATAACACAAAGTCGTTTACCATTATTTTATTACAACACAATACGGACGCATCTACCACTAATACGGTAGTAGACTAACAATCTTAAACGGCTTGAAATGACTCATTATAATCCTTACTTCAAACATTATTGCTTCTCACTAGAATGTTTAAGTTTGTGAGTACTCAAATTTTCTAGCCGAGTGAAACGTTGTTTACACACGTCACACTGATATTTATCAGTATGAATCAGCTTATGACTATTTAAACTTCCAGACTGATTGAAACACTTTTCACAAACGTCACATTTAAAAGGTTTCTCTCCAGTGTGTATACGTTCATGACGCTTTAACATGCTCGATGTACTGAAACACTGCTTACATACGTCACACTTATATTTATCAGTATGAATAGGCTTGTGACTATTTAAACTGCTAGATGAGGTGAAATACTTTTCACAAACGTCACATTTATAAGGTTTCTCTACAGTATGTATACGTTCGTGACGCTTTAAAACACTAAATGAAATGAAACCCTTATTACAAACGTCACACTGATGTGGTCTTTCACCAGTATGTATCAGTTTATGAGTATTTAGTCTGTTCAATCTAGAGAAACGCTTTTTACAAACGTCACACTCAAAAGATTTCTCGCCAGTATGTATCGTGCTATGAATTTTTAACTGCTCGTTTCTAGAAAAACACATTTCACAAACGTCACATTTATAAGGTTTCTCTCCAGTATGTATACGTTCATGGTACTTTAAAATGGTCGAGTTATTGAAACACTTCTTACATACGTCACATTTATACGGTTTCTCACCGGTGTGTACACGCTTGTGAATTTTTAAAGTGACGAATTGAGTGAAACGCTTATTACATACGTCACACTGATATGGTTTCTCACCAGTATGTATACGCTTGTGAGTTATTACATGGGCTAACTTGGTGAAACGCTTAGTACAAACGTCACACTGATATGGTTTATCACCAGTGTTGGTCTGTTTACGTGTATCTAAATGGTTTAATTTAGACAAACGCTGAGATGTTTCAACATACCCTCCTGCATCAGAAGAGCGCAGGCCTGCGGGGTTTCCCGAAGAGTGGCCAGTATCAATTTTTGAATCTTCACAACTGACTTCACTATTGTCTTTAGAAAAATCTTTTACAGTATCGTTAATACAATCCGGTATTATTAACGAGTTGTCCATTGGTTCCTCCTTAATTTCAGATTTTAAAAACATTTCCTCGATACTTTTGTTGGCTGAGTTCGAATTTGAAGCTTCAATCTCTTTCCAATTGGCATCAATGTCTTCAACAAATTTAAAGTCACCAATTTCGATTTTTGAGTCTTCGCAGCCGATTTCATTTCGGTCATCTCCAAACTCTGTGGAAATTAATAAATCATTATCGTCCATTGGCTCGTTCTTTATATGGAATTTTGTAGACATTTTCTCGTTATTTCCAGAGTTAAAATTTGCTGAAGATGTCACTTCATCCTCAATTTTTATAGATGTGCCGACCACACCCTTAGATACAGTTTTTACTCCGTCACCGGCGCAGTCTGCTGGATATGTTAAATTATCATCCATTTTGTGTGTCTTTGATTTCTCATTCCTTCTTTCGCCTGTTCAGACTCAGGTCAGAGACAACGTCATGAAGTTCTACAGATTCACAAATCAAACTTTACAATGTCTGCATTAGAGTTACCGATCAATGACTCTTCATACGGCCTCCGAATAGAACTCTCGAGTATAGAGTTTATTTATGTCAAAAGCATTAACTGCCCCAAATAGCAAAACGTTCCCTGATTGTATTATTTGTATCAGCCTAGTGTAGCGTTCTTGTCAGATACAATTTAGTATTCTATCACCAGTTCTGATCTAAAACAGAAAACATTTTTTTTACAGACTGACAATATTCAAATTTGTGTAAAAAACGTTTCATAATTTACCACCCTGTGTTTACATATTAACCTATTTTTCAACTACTTAATATGACAAAAAATTATGAAAAAATAAAGTCACAATACAAGACTTAATACGCTACATTTCATATACTTTTGTGCTGCTAACTTTATTAAATGTAGGTATATTTTTATAATGAACTGTTGTACTTCCGAATACCGTCTATGCCCGATTTGACTGAAAATTGGTATACCTACTTATGTTTTTTGGGTTGCTGATGACGAATCTGACAATGAAAATTACCGCAAATGCTTAGTTTTCGAGATATCGCGTCTCGAAAGTCGAAAAATCGAGTTTTGAATTTCATCGATTTTCGTAAAGTAAAAGTGATTTCCTATAGATTTGACCACGAGAAACATGAAAAAAATAATTAAAAAATTCCTATTTGCGTGCTTATAGAGATATCGAATGATAAAGGGGTATGCGAATTGTCTCGCAGTGAAACGAGAAGGGTCAAAGGGGGAGTTTTTAAAAACATAATTCCGGGGTGAACGATAAAGGGGTCTGCGAATTGTAATTCCGGGGTAAACGATAAAGGGGTATGCGAATTGTCTCGCAGTGAAACGGGAAGGGGCAAAGGGGGAGTTTTTAAAAACATAATTCCGGGGTGAACAATAAAGAGGTCTGTGAATTGTATTTCCGGGGTAAACGATAAAGGGGTATGCGAATTGTCTCGCAGTGAAACGGGAAGGGGCAAAGGGGGAGTTTTTAAAAACATAATTCCGGGGCGAACGATAAAGGGGTCTGCGAATTGTATTTCCGGGGTAAACGATAAAGGGGTATGCGAATTGTCTCGCAGTGAAACGGGAAAGGGCAAAGGGGAGTTTTTAAAAAAATAATTCCAGCGTGAACGATAAAGGGGTACGCGAATTGTCTCGCAGTGAAACGGGAAAGGGAAAAGGGGAGTTTTTAAAAAAATAATTCCGGGGTGAACGATAAAGTTTAGTTAGTACTTGCAGACCCTTGTACGAGAAACGATCGATAATTGAGTTGACTCTCGAAACGTAACATCTCAAAAAGCAAGCAAATAGGAATTTTTTAATTATTTTTTTCGTGTTTCTCGTGGTCAAATCCATAAGAAATCACTATTACTTTACGAAAATCGATGAATCTCAAAACTCGATTTTTCGACTTTCGAGACGCGATATCTCGAAAACTAAGCATTTGTGTCAGATTCGTCATCAGCACACCAAAAAACATAAGTACCAATTTTCAGTCAAATCGGGCATAGACAGTATTCGGAAGTATATCGTGAACTTTAATTTTATGTTATGAATAGAAATACATAGGTAAGCTAGTTAAATACATAAAAAATTACAAATTTTATTCCATCTCAAGAATACTCTTACCTGAACGAGATCACACGTCATTATTATATTAGCTACTAGATCTTCAAATCGGGCAAGAGGAAAATAAATCCAACACCGTAACACTACTAGATAAGTACAACCAACACTTTATATTTAGGCCAAAGCCAATTATCGATTTTTTTTTTGAAATTGTGATAATTTTAATTTTACGAGCACGTGTCTAAATATTGGAACGTGGTAACACTTAAGCTTAGTTTACATTGGTTACATAGAAAGTGCTAATAGTAAAGTGCTGAGTTAAGAATGCTTAACACTACTAACTTAATGTAAACTGTCTGAGATAGTTAAAGTAGAGTATTAAAGAAAAGAAAAGGCCAACTATTTTTGAGGAATATCAGCGTATGTGCAGAAAATATGTATGCTATAACTTTGTTTTTTTTTATATATAATACTGATACACATTTCACACTGGTTTATTATTTTATTTATTTTTACAAGAAAGTTTTGTTAAAAAAAATGTTGTTCTTACCTGTAGTTTCGGAATTATATAGAAAACAAAAAAAATCAGTTCTTCTGTCAAAAAAGAAATTAGTTAGATACTACCAGCATGCTTTGGTTATTTTTTTTTCATGGCGTAATTACATAATATTATGTAGATAAAAGCAAATATAATATTTAATTCTAGTTGCGTTAATATAACCCAATTGGCCGATTTTTTTTTAATATTTTCGTGTATGAGGAATACAAACTAAGTCATTTTCCTTAAGAGCTGACTATTTTTTTCAATAAATAGTTTTAAAATAATAATGAAAAACAAAAACGTCTCTGTATGTATCAAATAATTAATATGACAAAAATTTACAAAAAAATAGTCACAATTATAAGACTTAAGTAATATGCCACATTTCCTATATTTTTGTGCTGCCAACTTTATTAAATGTATATTTATAATGAACTTTAATTTTATGTTATGAATAGAAATACATTGATAAGCTAGTTAAATACATAAAAAAAAAATGGTTGTCTGTAAAGTCGGTTTACGGACGATAGTTTTACGTGATAACGTATTCCGTAATACATAACCTAAATTTATATAATAATTATAATAATTCGAATCTATGATATTGCATCTTTCGCTTCAAATTTAGGTTAATTTTATTTATTTAAATTACTCACCATATAATATAATTGTTTTTTTTAACTTTCTTTCTTTCGTATTTATTTTAAGTCTCAAAGATTAGCTGTCATAATATTTATAAAACAATTGTTTCACTGTTTATAGTATAAAATTCCAAAACCTACATACAATATTTAAGTATTTTCATACGTCAAAAAATTGATTTTTATAATGATAAAATTTGTATGAAAACGATTTTTTTCGAGAGATGAAACCTAGCTAAAACGATTTTTTGCCCCCCAAAATCCCTTTTCAGTAAATTTCATCCAAATCGTTAGGGCCGTTTTCGAGAAAAGCACGCACAGGATCAGGCGGAACGTTACACTTTTTCGTGCATGCAGCCGGTGTTTTATCAATTTATAAGATTGGTGATTCATCAATTTATAAGACGTTATCACGTCAAAATAACACAAAGTCTTTTAACATTCTTTTATTACAACACAATACGGACGCATCTACCACTAATGCGGTAGTAGACTAACAATCTTAAACGGCTTGAAACAACGTATTATAATTAATCCTTATTTCAAACACTAACATTGCTTCTCACTAGAATGTTTAAGTTTGTGAGTACTGAAATTTTCTAGTCGAGTGAAACGTTGTTTACAAACGTCACACTGATATTTATCAGTATGAATAAACTTGTGAGCATTTAAACTGCCAGACCGAGTGAAACTAAATTGACAAATGTCACATTTATAATGTTTCTCTCCAGTATGTATACGTTTATGACGCTTTAAAATGCTCGAGGTACTGAAATACTGCTTACATACGTCACACTTTTATTTATTACTATGCATAGGCTTGTGACTATTTAAACTGCCAGACGAGGTGAAACACTTTTCACAAACGTCACATTTATAAGGTTTCTCTCTAGTATGTATACTTTCGTGACGCTTTAAAGCGCTAAATGAAATGAAACACTTATTACAAACGTCACACTGATGTGGTCTATCACCAGTATGTCTCAGTTTATGAGCATTTAGACTGTTAAATCTAGTGAAAGACTTTTTACAAACGTCACACTCTAAAGATTTATCGCCAGTATGTATCTTGCTATGAAAATTTAACAGCTCGCTTCTAGAGAAACATTTTTCACAAACGTCGCATTTATACGGTTTCTCACCAGTATGGATCATGTTATGAATATTTAGAGTGCGTAAGTTAGTAAAACACTTGTTACATACGTCACATTTATAAGGTTTCTCGCCAGTATGCACAATCTTGTGTACTTCCAAAGTTTTTAAGTCAGTGAAGCACTTGTTACAGTCGTCACACTGATGTGGTTTCTCGCCAGTATGTATACGTTCATGACGCCTTAAATTGCTCAATGTTAAAAAACACTTATTACAAACGTCACACTTATAAGGTTTCTCGTTAATATGTATCCGTTCATGAATCTTTAAATTGCTCGAGTTATTGAAACACTGCTTACATACGTCACATTTATACGGTTTCTCTCCGGTGTGTACACGATTGTGAATATTTAAAGAGCTTTTTTGAGTGAAACGCTTATTACATACGTCACACTGATATGGTTTCTCACCAGTATGTATACGCTTGTGAGCTATTACATGGGATAACCTGGTGAAACGCCTAGTACAAATGTCACACTGATATGGTTTATCACCAGTGTTGATCTGTTTACGTGTATCTAAATGGTTTAATTTAGACAAACGCTCTTTATACATGTCACATATATAGTTCCACCTTTGAGATGTTTCAACATACCCCCCTGCATCAGAAGAGCCCGGAACTGCGGGGTTTCCCGAAGAGTGGCCGGTATCGATTTTTGAATCTTCACAACTGACTTCACTATTGTCTTCAAAAAAATCGTTCACAGTATCGTTAATACAATCCGGTATTATTAACGAGTTGTCCATTGGTTCCTCCTTAATTTCAGATTTTAAAAACATTTTCTCGATACTTTTGTTGGCTGAGTTCGAATTTGAAGCTTCAATCTCTTTCCAATTATTGGCGTCAACAAATTTAAAGTCACCAATTTCGATTTTTGAGTCTTCGCAGCCGATTTCATTTCCGCCATATGCATACTCTGCGGAAATTAATAAATCATTATCATCCATTGGCTCGTCCTTCATATGGAATTTTGTAGATATTTCCTCGTTATTTCCAGAGTTAAAATTTGCTGAAGATGTCACTTCATCCTGAATTTTTATAGATGTGCAGACCACACCCTTAGATACAGTTTTTACTCCGTCACCGGCGCAGTCTACTGGAAATGTTGAATCATCATCCATTTTGTGTGTCTTTGATTTCTCATTCATTCTTTTGCCTGTTGAAACTCGGTTAGAGAAAATGTCATGAAGTTCTATTGATTCACAAATCACACTTCACAATGTCTGCATTAGAGTTAGCGTTCAAAATATCCTCAGACGGCCTCCGAATAGATCTCTCGAGTATAGAGTTTTTCATGTCAAAAGCATTAACTGCTCCAAATAGCGTTGCAAAACGTTCCCTGATTGCACTATTTGTATCAGACTAGTGTAGCGTCCTTGTCAGATGAAATTTAGTATTTTATCACCAGCTCTGATCTAAAACAGAAAACATTTTTTTACAGACTGACAATATTCAAATTTGTGTAAAAAACGTTTCATAATTTACCACTCTATGTTTACAGATTAACTTACTTTTGAACTACTTAATATGACAAAAAATTACAAAAAAATAAAGTTACAATATAAGACTTAAGTAATACCTAATTTATTAAATGTATATTTATAATGAACTTTAATTTTATGTTATGAATAGAAATACATTGATAATCTAGTTAATAAAATAAAAAATTACTTATTGTATTCCAGCTCAAGAAAAGAAGTCTTACCTGAACGAGAGCACACGTCATTTATATATTAGCTACTAGATCTTCAAATCGGGCAAGATGAAAATAAATACAACACCGTATTACTACTAGGTAAGTACAACTAACACTTTATAGTTAGGCCAGGGCAATTATCGATTTTTCTTTTTTAATTTTGACAATTTTAATTTAACGAGCACGTGTCCTAAACTATTGGAAAGTGGTAACACTTAAGCCTAGTTTACATTGGTTTACATGGGAAGTGCTATTAGTAAAGTGCAGTAAAGAATGCTTAACACTACTAACTAATTAATGTAAACTCTCTCAGATAGTTAAAGTAGAGTATTAAAGAAATTTTTGGGGAGAATTTTGACTTTACGACCACACGCGCCGTAACTATTAATAGGCGGTAACACTTAAACCTAGTTTGCATTGGCTAGCGCTAGTAACTAAGCACAGATTTAAGAGTTTACTAATTATTTAATGGATTTAATGAATTATGGATTATTTAATGAATCGGTTTTTGTAATTTTATATTTGTAATTATTTATTTCTTTAATTCGCTACGTTTTTTTTAAACTAATAAAAATAGAATTCAATTTGAAAATATATGTACACTATACTATACTTTTTTCGTACATAGATAAATAGATATATAAAAACTATATAAAATAAAAAAAATACGACCGGTAATGTAATATTAACTTCCCCAAAATTTAAATTAGTAAGAGCATAGGTATTGTAAATCACGTGGATCAGACTGCTGCCTATATACTTACGCTCTTTCTCACACTGCAACTTACCCATAAGCACTGCCCACTCACACTCATGTAATTTTCTCGATCATCTGGCAGGCTGAATAACCCACCGGAATTATCTGTCTTTTTTAGAATATTTATTTTTAATTATAAGGAATATGCTGTAAAAATTTCAGCGTGCCTCAAATACATTTTTTCAAAATTATTTTGCAAGCACCTGGCAAAGCTTTAGGCCCGACTAAATGATCTGGCTTATTTATTTTTTTACTCTTGGAACATTAAATTTGATTGATTAAATTTATTGTTTTATATTTTTGTGTGCTCTATTTCTTGTGGGAAAGAGAGGCGACCCGGTAAGAAGAAAATGTGTAGGGCCCCAAAGTGGGTTAATCAGGCCTTGTCAATAGTGTACGTGCCATATGGCCAATGCGCTAATAAAAAATAACACAAAGTCTTTTAACATTCTTTTATTACAACGCAATACGGACGCATCTACCACTAATACGGTAGTAGACTAACAATCTTAAACGGCTCGAAATGACTTAATATAATCCTTACATCAAACATTATTGCTTCTCACTAGAATGTTTAAGTTTGTGAGTACTCAAATTTTCTAGTCGAGTGAAACGTTGTTTACAAACGTCACACTGATATTTATCAGTATGAATAAACTTGTGAGCATTTAAACTGCCAGACCGAGTGAAACTAAATTGACAAATGTCACATTTATAAGGTTTTTCTCCAGTATGTATACGTTTATGACGCTTTAAAATGCTCGAGGTACTGAAACACTGCTTACATACGTCACACTTATATTTATTACTATGCATAGGCTTGTGACTATTTAAACTGCCAGACGAGGTGAAACACTTTTCACAAACGTCACATTTATAAGGTTTCTCTCTAGTATGTATACGTTCGTGACGCTTTAAAGCGCTAAATGAAATGAAACACTTATTACAAACGTCACACTGATGTGGTCTATCACCAGTATGTCTCAGTTTATGAGCATTTAGACTGTTAAATCTAGTGAAAGACTTTTTACAAACGTCACACTCTAAAGATTTATCGCCAGTATGTATCTTGCTATGAAAATTTAACAGCTCGCTTCTAGAGAAACACATTTCACAAACGTCGCATTTATACGGTTTCTCACCAGTATGTATCCGTTCATGAATCTTTAAATTGCTCGAGTTATTGAAACATTGCTTACATACGTCACATTTATACGGTTTCTCTCCGGTGTGTACACGCTTGTGAATATTTAAAGAGCTTTTTTGAGTGAAACGCTTATTACATACGTCACACTGATATGGTTTCTCACCAGTATGTATACGCTTATGAGCTATTACATGGGGTAGCCTGGTGAAACGCCTAGTACAAACGTCACACTGATATGGTTTATCACCAGTGTTGATCTGTTTACGTGTAGCTAAATGGTTTAATTTAGACAAACGCTCTTTATACATGTCACATATATAGTTCCGCCTTTGAGATGTTTCAATATACCCCCCTGCATCAGAAGAGCGCAGACCTGCGGGGTTTCCCGAAGAGTGGCCGGTATAGATTTTTGAATCTTCACAACTGACTTCACTATTGTCTTCAAAAAAATCGTTCACAGTATCGTTAATACAATCCGGTATTATTAACGAGTTGTCCATTGGTTCCTCCTTTATTTCAGATTTTAAAAACATTTTCTCGATACTTTTGTTGGCTGAGTTCGAATTTGAAGCTTCAATCTCTTTCCAATTGGCGTCAACAAATTTAAAGTCACCAGTTTCGATTTTTGAGTCTTCGCAGCCGATTTCATTTCCGCCATATCCATACTCTGCGGAAATTAATAAATCATTATCATCCATTGGCTCGTCCTTCATATGGAATTTTGTAGATATTTCCTCGTTATTTCCAGAGTTAAAATTTGCTGAAGATGTCACTTCATCCTGAATTTTTATAGATGTGCAGACCACACCCTTAGATACAGTTTTTACTCCGTCACCGGCGCAGTCTACTGGAAATGTTGAATCATCATCCATTTTGTGTGTCTTTGATTTCTCATTCATTCTTTTGCCTGTTGAAACTCGGTTAGAGAAAATGTCATGAAGTTCTACTGATTCACAAATCACACTTCACAATGTCTGCATTAGAGTTAGCGTTCAAAATATCCTCAGACGGCCTCCGAATAGATCTCTCGAGTATAGAGTTTTTTATGTCAAAAGCATTAACTGCTCCAAATAGCGTTGCAAAACGTTCCCTGATTGCACTGTTTGTATCAGCCTAGTGTAGCGTCCTTGTCAGATGAAATTTAGTATTTTATCACCAGCTCTGATCTAAAACAGAAAACATTTTTTTACAGACTGACAATATTCAAATTTGTGTAAAAAACGTTTCATAATTTACCACTCTATGTTTACAGATTAACTTACTTTTGAACTACTTAATATGACAAAAAATTACAAAAAAATAAAGTTACAATATAAGACTTAAGTAATACCTAATTTACTAAATGTATATTTATAATGAACTTTAATTTTATGTTATGAATAGAAATACATTGATAATCTAGTTAAAAAAATAAAAAATTACTTATTGTATTCCAGCTCAAGAAAAGAAGTCTTACCTGAACGAGAGCACACGTCATTTATATATTAGCTACTAGATCTTCAAATCGGGCAAGATGAAAATAAATACAACACCGTATTACTACTAGGTAAGTACAACTAACACTTTATAGTTAGGCCAGGGCCAATTATTGATTTTTCTTTTTTAATTGGGATAATTTTAATTTAACGAGCACGTGTCCTAAACTATTGGAAAGTGGTAACACTTAAGCCTAGTTTACATTGGTTTACATGGGAAGTGCTATTAGTAAAGTGCAGTAAAGAATGCTTAACACTATTAACTAAATGTAAACTCTCTCAGATAGTTAAAGTAGAGTATTAAAGAAATTTTTGGGGAGAATTTTGACTTTACGACCACACGCGCTATAACTATTAATACGCGGTAACACTTAAACCTAGTTTACATTGGCTAGCGCTAGTAACTAAGCACAGATTTAAGAGTTTACTAATTATTTAATGGATTTAATGAATTATGGATTATTTAATGAATCGGTTTTTGTAATTTTATATTTGTTTTTATTTATTTCTTTAATTCGCTACGTTTTTTTTAAATTAATAAAAATAGAATTCAATTTGAAAATATATGTACACTATACTATACTTTTTTCGTACATAGATAAATAAAAACTATATAAAATAAAAAAAAAAATACGACCGATAATGTAATATTAACTTCCCCAAAATTTAAATTAGTAAGAGCATGGGTATTGTAAATCACGTGGTCTTGCCCGAGACAATAGCACAGCGGCACACTTAGACCCAGACTGCTGCCGATATTCGCTTTTTCTCACACTGCAACTTACCTATAAGTACTGCTCACTCACACTCATGTAATTTTCTCGATCATCTGGCAGGCTGAATATCCCACCGGAATAATCTGTCTTTTTTAGAATATTTATTTTTAATTATAAGGAATATGCTGTAAAAATTTCAGCGTGCCTCAAATACATTTTTTCAAAATTATTTTGCTAGCACCTGGCAAAGCTTTAGGCCCGACTAAATGATCTGGCTGATTTATTTTTTTACTCTTTAAACATTAAATTTGAAGTTATAAAAATTTCAAAATGCCTCAAGAACATTTTTTGCACAAAAATCTCATCTTTTAAAGTATAAGGACTGATTTAGCCCCGCTACTTCTCAGCCAGGTGTGCGGTACTATACTTGGGTATTATAGAAGAAGTATTGAACAAGTTTTCAGCGTGCCTCAAATACCTACTCAAAAATGTCTACCAGCTCTAGGCTATGTGTAAGCTGCATGTAATGATAATAGAAATTAACATTATGACGTCACATTTTGTTCGGGTAATGTCGGCGCGTTATCGGAACTGGGTTCAAAAATATATTATCAATTTGGTATAACTTTTTAATTATAAAAAAAATAAAAATAGTTTTGTTATAAAACTTATATTTGATCTTTCCATTTATGACAAAAAAAAAATCATTCAAACTTTATTTATTGTTTTATATTTTTGTGTGCTCTATTTCTTGTGGGAAAGAGAGGCGACCCGGTAAGAAGAAAATGTGTAGGGGCCCAAAGTGGGTTAATCAGGCCTTGTCAATAGTGTACGTGCCATATGGCCAATGCGTTAATAAAAAATAACACAAAGTCGTTTGCCATTCTTTTATCACAACACAATACGGACGCATTTACCACTAATACGGTAGTAAACTAACAATCTTAAACGGCTTGAAACAACGTATTATAATCCTTATGTCAAACACTAACATTGCTTCTCACTAGAATGTTTAAGTTTGTGAGTACTCAAATTTTCTAGCCGAGTGAAACGTTCTTTACAAACGTCACACTGATATTTATCAGTATGAATAGGCTTGTGAGCATTTAAACTGCCAGACTGAGTGAAACACTTTTCACAAACATCGCATTTATAAGGTTTCTCTCCAGTATGTATACGTTCATGACGTTTTAAATTGCTAAATGAAATGAAACACTTATTACAAACGTCACACTTATAAGGTTTCTCATCAATATGAGTACGTTTGTGAACTTTCAAATTGTGTGATGTAATGAAACGCTTTTTACAAACGTCGCACTCATATGATTTCTCACTAGTATGCATAGTCTTGTGCACTTTCAAAGTTTTCGAGTCAGTGAAGCACTTGTTACAAACGTCACACTGATATGGTTTCTCGCCTGTATGTATCATGTCATGAGTATTTAAACTGCCCAACGTAGAAAAACACTTTTTACATACGTCGCATTTATAAGGTTTCTCACCAGTATGCACACGCTTGTGAATTTTTAATTTGTTTGCCTCGAGAAAACGCTTATTACAAACGTCACACTGATGTGGTCTCTCACCAGTATGTATTAGTTTATGAGCATTTAGATTGTTCAATCTAGAGAAACACTTTTTACAAACGTCACACTCTAAAGATTTCTCGCCAGTATGTATCCTGTTATGAAAATTTAAACTGCTCAATCTAGAAAAACACATTTCACAAACGTCACACTTGTAAGGTTTCTCTCCAGTATGTATACGTTCATGACACTTTAAAACGCTCGATGAAATGAAACACTTCTTACATACGTCACATTTATACGGTTTCTCACCGGTGTGTACACGCTTGTGAATTTTCAAAGTGACTAAATGAGTGAAACGCTTATTACATACGTCACACTGATGTGGTTTCTCACCAGTATGTACCATGCTATGAGAATTAAAACTGCTCCTTGTAGTAAAACACTTTTCACAAACGTCACATTTAAAAGGTTTCTCACCAGTATGTATACGTTTGTGGGTTATTAAATGTGATGACTTGATGAAACTCTTAGTACAAACGTCACATTGATATGGTTTATCACTAGTATTAGTCAGTTTATGTGTATCTAAATGGTTTAATTTAGACAAACGCTCTTTATATATGTCACATATATAGTTCCGCCTTTGAGATGTTTCAACATACCCCCCTGCATCAGAAGAGCCCGGATCTGCGGGTTTTTCCGAAGAATGGCCAGCATCGATTTTTGAATCTTCACAACTGACTTCACTATTGTCTTTAGAAAAATCCGGTATTATTAACGAACTGTCCATTGGTTCCTCTTTAATTTCGCATTTTAAGGACATTTCCTCGATACTTTTGTTGGCTGAGTTCAAATTTGAAGCTTCAATGTCTCTCCAATTGTCGTCAACAAATTTAATGTCACCAATTTCGATTTTTGAGTTCTTGCCGTCAATTTCATTTCCGTTATTCCCAGATAAAGTTTCGACTGTGTTATCAGCATACTCTGCGAAATTTAATAAATTATTATCGTCCATCGGGTCGTCCTTTATTTCGACTTTTGTAGACATTTCCTCGTTATTTCCAGAGTTAAAATTTGCAGAAGATCTCACTTCATCCTCAATTTTTATATATGTGCCCACCTCACCCCTAGATACAGTTTTTACTTCGTCACTGGCGCAGTCTGCTGGATATGTTAAATCATCATCCATTTTGTGTGTCTTTGATTTCTCATTCCTTCTTTCGCCTGTTGAGCCTCAAGTCAGAGACGTCATGAAGTTCTACAGATTCACAAATCACACTTTACAATGTCTGCATTAGAGTTAGCGATCAAAGAATCCTCAGACCGCCTCCGAATAGATCTCTCGAGTATAGAGTTTATTTATGTCAAAAGCATTAACTGCTCCAAATAACGTTGCAAAACTTTCCCTGATTGCACTATTTGTATCAGCCTAGTGTAGCGTCCTTGTCAGATGGAATTTAGTATTTTATCACCAGCTCTGATCTAAAACAAAAAACATTTTTTTTACACACTGACAATAATCAAATTTGTGTAAAAAACGTTTCATAATTTACCACTCTATGTTTACAGATCAACTTATTTTTGAACTACTTGATATGACTAAAAATTACAAAAAAATAAAGTCACAATATAAGACTTAAGTAATATGCCACATTTCATATAGTTTTGTGGTGCCAACTTTATTAAATGTATGTTTATAATAAACTTTAATTTTGTTATGAATAGAAATACATTGATAAGCTAGTTAAATACATAAAAAAATTACAAATTGTATTTCAGCTCAAGAAAAGTAGTCTTACCTGTACGAGAGCACACGTCATTATTATATTAGCTACTAGATCTTCAAATCGGGCAAGAGGAAAACAAATACAACACCGTAACACTACTAGGTGAGTACAACCAACACTTTATATTTAGGCTAAGGCCAGTTATCAATTTTTTTAAAAATTGTGATAATTTAATTTTACGAGCACGTGTCTAAACTATTATTAATTATATTAATTAAGTTAAGAATGCTTAACACTACTAACTTAATGTAAACTATCTGAGATAGTTAAAGTAGAGTATTAAAGAAAAGAAAAGGCCAATTATTTTTGAGGAATATTAGCGTATGTGCAGAAAATATGTATGCTATAACTTTTTTATATAATGCTGGTACACTTTTCACAACGGTTTATTATTTTATTTATTTTTACAAGAAAGTTTTGTTAAAAAAAATGTTCTTCTTAACTGTAGTTTCGGAATTATTTAGAAAACAAAAAAAAATTAGTTCTACTGTCAAAAAAGAAATTAAATACTACCAGCATGCTTTGGTTATTTTTTTTTATGGCGTAATTACATAATATTATGAAGATAAAAGCAAATATAATATTTAATTCTAGTCGCGTTAACAGCAATTTTGTTTTCTTGTAATATGTCAAAATGTTAATATTTTTGAAATTATAACCCAATTGGCCGGATTTTTTTTATAATTTCGTATATGAGGAATACAAACTTGAGTTCATTTTCCTTAAGAGCTGACCATTTTTTTCAATAAATAGTTTTAAAATAATAATGATAAACAAAAACGTCTGTGTATGTATCAAATAATTAAATTATTTTTAACAAAAAACAACCAGTCTTCGAAAAAACATTGACTAATTTATTGGATTATATGACGGTTTGAATTTCCCGCTATTTTGTAATTTTACAATGTTGCTATAATACTTTTCGGTACGATTGACGTTATAGATCTATTTTGACTTCTATTTTTCACGATAATTAAGTAGTAAAATAACTTACAAAATGTATATTCTTCCAATTGTGAAATAATTAATAATTATCAAAAATGTCAAACAATGGTAATGTTTTAGTAAAAGTTAGTATTTCAAAAAAGTATAATTTACACTCCTCAAAATTTTATTTCTCAAAAATGGTAGAGTACATCAACTTGAAATTCGGGCAGTAACCGTTTTATTTTACATGTTTCGACGATATTTTTTGACGTGATAACGTCTTATAAATTGATGAATCACCAATCTTATATATTGATAAAACACCGGCTGCATGTTCGAAAAAGTGTAACGTTCGTAACGCGTAACGCGTAACGTTCCTAACGCGTAACGTTTTTTGCTAATTTCTTGCTCAATTTAAATCAGATCGGTTTGAAACCAGTCTTAAACGAAAGAGGAGAACATTTTACATAGATTTCGTATAACAGAATTTGCCTAAACAGTTTTTTTATACAAATTTATATAGAAAAATATTTTATACAAATTTATATAGAAAAATAGCTGTATAAATGCATTGTTGTCTATTGCATGGCGCGCGCGCGACGCGGTCGGTCGTCTTTGTTTGCCGTACATGGAAATTAGAAGAGAACGTATGTCTTGTCTTAACATGAAAACGGCTGCATTTCTAATGTTTAATTCAATTTTTTGACATTAGTATATTGTGAAATGCAAAGCCTTCTAAGTTAAGTATTGGAATAACTAATTATTATTAGAACATAATACTTTGACAGTTGCAAACGTCACTTTTGACATTTCTTATCATTCCGCCACCAAGGATAAGCGGATTGAAACCAAATTTTGGGAGGTTTAGGTTATGTATTACGGAATACGTTATCACGTAAAACTATCGTCCGTAAACCGACTTTACAGACAACCAATTTTTTCTTTTTAATTTTGACGTAATACTTATTTCAAACGTCACGCTAACATTGCTAGTCTTCAATATGTTTAAGTTTGTGAGTATTTAAATTGTTTAGCCGAGTGTAACATTTTTTACAAACGTAATAATTATAAAAGCGTGGGTTGTGACTAATAAACAGAGTTTACAGTTCACGCTTTTATAATTATAAACCTTTAATAAATTAATCAAAATTATATTAGAAGTGAAATTTTTTTGGCGCGGTCGGGAAAAATGACCTGGATCAGACGAAAAGTGAAACGCTTCTCCTTCTCCGAATTCAAACGACTGTTGAAAAAGAGCGGGAGAATCGTTTCTCTCTTTGACAAATACGTCATGCGCACTCTACATGCATGCGCATTGCGTATTGTGTGTATAATTTTCTCTAGCCACGGTAGCATAAATTTAACCATTTCCAAATACTGAAATAATAAAATCGCCAACAAATGCAAGAACTCCATCATTAGTCTCATGACTTAAATGACATAATTTCACTATTCGAGCATTTTTTTTTTGAAGATATATTTATCCAAATTTTTACCACAAAAAAACAAAACAACATAATATATAGTAAAATAAAACACTTTTTCTAGGAAATTTTTTAAATTGCCTGAACGGACACTTAATTCAAATGTAAAATAATTATTGTTTCTCACCAGTATGTGAACGTTTATGAAACTTTAAAGCGTTCGGCTGAGCGAAACTTTTTTCACAAACGTCACACCGATATGTTTTTTCACCAGTATGTATACGTTTATGGTACTTCAAAGTGATTGGATGAGCGAAACTCTTTTTACAAACGTCACACCGATATGCTTTCTCACCAGTATGCATACGTTTATGATACAAAAATCAGCACAAGACATACTGGAAACAAATTTCCGGGCAGCAACACGGCAAGACTTTTATTAAAGGGTCATCCCGAAAGATGAATGAAGAACTACTACAAGTTAGTAAGAACAATCTTCGTCTCGTGGTAGGCCTCCTGACAGGATATTGTGCCCTGAGAGGACACCTCCAAAGAATCGAACTGTTTAACGGAGGCTTAAAGCGCAGATAGTGCAATAAGGAGACGGAAACAGGGTATCATAGTTTGTGTGAATGCGAGGCTTTGGATCGTAGAAGACAGATAATTTATAGACAATGTAGAGTGAGTCCTGAAGATTATATCAATCACCCAGTTCACGGACTGCATAAGCTAGTGCAAGGAACGAGGATACTGGATCGAGTGATATAAGAGATTGGGAGATAGCACAATAAGCCCAAGAGGCTGCGGTGTTCCTATTACGAAAATAAAATTATGTAAGACTGTAGGCAACTCATTTTTTCCGTAAATTTATTGCGTAGACCACCCTTAACTCTATGATTTAAATGAGATAGAAATTTACTTTACGAGTGTATTTTCTGAAGGTATTAATTATAACCACAAAAAAAACAACATTATATACAGTATAATAAAAAACTATTCCTTGGAAAGCAGTTAACTGGATTGAACACTTAATTCAAAAAAGGTAAAATTATGATTCTTTCTCACAAGTATGTATACGTTTATGACACTTTAAATTATTTAATGAAGTGTAACATTTTTTACAAACATCACATTTATAAGGTTTCTCTCCAGTATGTATACGCTTGTGCACTTTCAAATTTTTTGATTCGATGAAACGCTTATTACAAACGTCACACTGATATGGTTTCTCACCAGTATGTATCATGTTATGAGTATTAAAACTGCCCAATGTAGTAAAACATTTTTTACAAACGTCACATTTATAAGGTTTCTCGCCCGTATGTATACGCGTGTGAACTGTCAAATCTTTTAATGCACTGAAACGCTTATTACAAACGTCACATTGATGTGGTTTCTCTCCTGTATGTGTACGTTTATGTCTATTTAAATTGGCTGACTGCGTGAAACACTTCCCACAAACGTTACATTTATAAGGTCTCTCACCAGTATGTACACGTTTGTGAACTTTCAAGTCTTTTGATGCAATGTAACGCTTATTACAAATGTCACACTGGTGTGGTTTCTCACCAGTATGGATCATGTTATGATTATTTAAACTACCCAACGTAGAAAAACACTTGTTACAAAATTCACATCTATAAGGGTTCTCGCCTGTATGGATTATACGCTTGTGACGATTCAAATCGGTTGACGCAATGAAACGTTTATTACAAACGTCACACTGATATGGTTTCTCACCAGTATGTATTATGTGGTGAGAATTTAGATTAGCCGATGTACTAAAACACTTATTACACACATCACATTTATACGGTTTCTCACCTGTATGTATTATACGTTTATGTCTAATTAAATTGGTTGACTGTGTGAAACACTTTTTACAAACGTCACATTCATAAGGTTTCTCTCCAGTATGTATACGTTTATGAACTTTCAAATTTTTTGAATCAACGAAATGCTTATTACAAACGTCACACTGATATGGCTTATCACCAGTATGTATGCGTCTTTCAGAACTATCACAATGTTCTCCTACATCTGCGGGGTTTTCCGAAGACTGGCCAACATCGATTTTTGAATCTTCACAACTTACTTCACTATTGTCTTGAGAAAAATCGTCGGCAGAATCTGGCAAAATTGACGAACTGTCTATCGGTTCGTCTTTAATTTCGTATTTCAAAGACATTTCCTCTATGCCTTTGTTTGGCGAGTTCAAATTTGCAGGTTCAATCTCTTTCCAGTTGGCATCCGTGACGTCAACAAATTTAAATTCGCGGATTTCGTTTTTTGAGTCTTCGCACTTGATTTCATCATCGCCATTCCCAGATAACGTCTCTGCTGTGTGATCAGCATACTCTGCGGAAATTAAATCGTCCATTTGCTCGTCTTTTATTTCCAATTTTGGCGGCATTTTTTCGTTAGTTCCAGAGTTCAAGTAATCCACCCTCTTCAAATTCACAGTTCTCAATTTTAATATACGTGCCGTCTCCAGTCTTGGGCAAAGTTTTTGATCTGTCGGCGACGTGTTCTACTGGAAACGATGAATTATCATCCATTCGTCTTTGCTTGGTGAATTAAAAATTTCACATTCCACAACGTTGATTCACACTTCACAGTGATCTCTGCATTATACTGTTACTGATCAAATAATCCTCAGTCGGCCTCTGAAGGGAACGCTCGAGCTTAGGTTTTATGTCAAAAGCACGTTACTAATGCAAATAACGTTGCAGAATATTCTCTGACTGTCCTAATTGCGTCTTAGTCAGACATAATTTGGCATTTCATCATAACTTCTAATCTAAAAAACAAAATCGAATTTTTAAATATTGACATTAATATTCAATTTTGTGAAAAAAATGTTTCATAACTTATTACTTTGCGCTTACAGCATAAAATGTTTTTTTACAAATTACCTAATATGACTTTTGTAAAAAATAAATTGGCAATATAAAATATAATATTAATATGCCACTTGATAAAACTAAAAATATTTTTATACTGCCAACTTTACTGAATGTATATTTACAATGCACTTTAATTAAATGTTAAGAACATAAATTCACTGATAAGCTACTTAGAATAAAAGAAATTAAATAACAAACTTTATACCAATTCAAAAGAAGTAGTCTTACCTGAACGGGAGCACACTAAATGATAACTTAGCTAATAGAGGTCTTCAAATCTGATTGAAAATGGAAACAAGTCTAATACTCGAATTTACAATTGCACACTGTACTGAGACCAAAGTCAATTATCGATATTTTTTTTAATTGTGTGAATTTTAACATTACAAACGTGCTCAATTATTGAAACAATGCTATTGAAGAGCTGCTGAGATACAGTCCTATTACACAACTAGCTTAATCAAACACTCAAGATCATAGGAAGGGGGAGGGTTATGGGGGTTCAACCCCTTCGCCCCGGAATGCCTTAGCCAACCCACCGTTTTATAAATACAGTCAAACCTGAGTGAGTGAGAACTGGGTAGGTTAGCGAGAAAACTCTCTAAGTGAGAGTAATTGCCAGGTACCGTCTTTGGAACCCTCTAAAACAGAAACCCCCATAAGAGAAAGACGTTTTCTACTCATGGACCTCTATATCTGAGACTACTACTTGCTTGTCCCTCTATAAGCGATAATCGAACGTATTAATAGTTTCACGAAATTTAAGAATGAGCCATAAATAGCTGAACTAACATTGGTTTTGTATCATTATTTTTTTTCTTTCTTTCTTTAGCATCTATGTCTAATACATACACGTTTATCACTACATATTGCTGTATTTTTATGGACCTCTATAAGTGAGAAAAACCTCGATAAGCGAAATACAGATTGCGGCCCTTGAACTCTTGCTTATCCAGTTCGACTGTACTTACAAAATATTTTCGACACTTTTTTTCGGATCTGTGATTAACATTTTTCGGCATGAGTAAAACCGAAATGTAATTGTAAAGTTAATAAATTAAATAATATATTAAACTCTCTCGTCGAAATGCAATCTTATGAGTGGCACGATCGTGTTGTGTGTCAGAATATATGCATATTTTAAAATAAAGTTGTTATTTATTGACTCTGGTCCTGAGCTCGACAGTTTAAAAAATTAAAATCCAAGTAGTTTTTTTTTAAGTTTTTGTTTTTATTTTCATTAGATAATACAAAATATGACAACGAACTTAAGGCCGCTGCACACGAGGCTGGACACACTGTCGGGGCTTCTGCTGGCCGGCAGGCTGACTACGAGGCTTGAAATGACGTCACTGCGGGCTCGCCTGCTAGCAGGGGCTATTTTTCTTGCTAGGTGCGCTGCTAGGTATGAGCAAGAACCAATCTTGTCACTTGGGTGACTTAAACAAACGCCCACATACCAACATGACGTCAATCTGCTCAAACACGTTTTACTCTGTGCTTATTTGAGCTGTCACTGCGCGCGTACCGGATCCATCCCCAAAACAAGCTTGAAAAGACGTCTCGTATGAAGCGAGCGCATAAAAACAACCAAGAAAATCAGAGCTAGAAAACTAGTAGTCAAATCTAGCAAGGAATATAGCCTCGTGTGCAGTGGCCTGTTACCACCTGTATATAAAAATGCCTTAGAAGTGAAATTTCTTAGGTTCTAGCATTTGTTGACGATTTTAGGGTTAGGAAACGGTTACGGGGAATTTGTTATCGTCGCTATAGAAAAAAGGCACGTAAACACTCAGTGCGATTTGCGCATGACTCTTTGACAGAGAAAGAAGAAACGATTCTCCCACCCTTTCCTCTCAACTGCCGATTGAAGTCAGAGAAGGGGAAGCGTTTCAAATTTTGTCTGATCCAGGCCAATTTACCCCCAAGGCGCACTTTAAAGTTTTACTTTAAAAAAATCTAGTGTTCAGCGAGCACACTCAGAGTGAAACTTTTTATTCAATGTAATGGAAGTGAAACTTTTTTAGATACCTGGTAGATCTCATATTGAACATGTATTCATTTAAAGTGAAGTCTGCCAGGCAAGCAAAAAATATTTGTATAATAAATTTGATATTCAAGTGCAGCGTTTATAACAAACGTCACATCGATGTGGTTTCTCCCCAGTATGAATGATATCGTCAGTATTCAGATTACCCGGTGTAGTAAAATACTTCTTACAAACGTCACATTTATACGGTTTTACACCTGTATGTATTAAACGTATGTGTGTATTTAAATTGGATAATCGAGTGAAACACTTTTTACAAACGTCACATTCAAAACGTTTCTCACCAGTATGTGTACGTTTGTGAACATTAAAATTTTTTAAATCAGTGAAACACTTATTACAAACCTCACACTGGAGTGGTTTCTCGTCTGTATGCATACGTTTGTGAGTATAAAAATTGCTTAACTGAGAGAAACACTTTTTACAAACGTCACACTTATAAGGTTTCTCAGTGGTATGTATACGCTTGTGAACTTTCAGGTCGTTTGATAAAATGAAACGCTTATTGCAAACGTCACACTGATGTGGTTTCTTACCAGTGTGTATCATGTTATGAATATTAAAACTGCTCAATCTAGCAAAACACTTTTTACAAACAGCACATTCATAAGGTTTCTCACCAGTATGTGTACGGTAGTGAACTCTCAAATCTTTCGATGTAATGAAACGCTTACTACAAACGTCACACCGATGTGGTTTCTCACCTGTATGTATACGTTTGTGAGTATATAAATTGCTTAACTGAGAGAAACACTTCTTACAAACGTCACATTTATACGGTTTCTCTCCAGTATGTATACGCTTGTGATTTTTCAATTTGTTTGACGAAATGAAACGTTTATAACATATTTCACACTGATATGGTTTATCACCAGATATTTCACAATTCTCTACTACATCACTAGAGCGCAGATCGGATTTTCCCGATGAGTGGACAATGTCGATTTTTGAATCTTGGCAGCTGATTTCAGGTTTGTCTATAGACAAATCTTTTACAGAGTCGTTAATACAATCTGTCTGTATTAACGAGCTGTCCATCGGTTCTTGCTTAATTTCGTATTTTAAAAATATTCCCTCGTTAGCTTTGTTCATGTTTGCTGGTTCGTTCTCTTTCCAGTTAGCGTTCATGACATCAACAAATTTAAATTTGCCGATTTCGTTATTTGAGTCCTCGCAGCCGCTTTCATTACCGCCGGCCCCAGACAAAGTCTCTGCTGTGTTATCGGCATAGTCCGACGGAATTAATGAATCAGTATCGTCGGTTTGTTCGACTTTTATTTCGAATTTTGTAGACATTGCCTCGTCAGTTCCAGAGTTAAAATGTGTTGAGCATTCTTCTTCAAATTTATTGTCCTCACGTTTAATATATATGTCGGCTCCACCTTTGGTGGAAGTTTTTACTCCGTCACCAGCGCATTCTATTGAAAATTGTGGATTATTATCCATTTGTTCGGCTGTGATTTTGCTTGCAGAATTAAAAATTACACTTTTCTCTCGCCTTTTGATACTCAACTGAATGGTCTCTAAATAGAATTTCGAGCTTAGGGTTTTTTGTATGAATAATGCGTTTGTCCCAAATAGAGTTGCAGATGTTTCTCTGCACGTCTGAAACTGATTTTTTTCGAAGCCTAGTGAAGAGCCTTTATCAGAAGATATTTAGCATTTCATACCAGCTTCTGATCTAAAACAGAAAACAAAAACTTTAAGTATTATAAACAATATTTAATTTTGCAAAATAAAAATGTTATGTAATTTATTACTTTGTGCTTCAACCTTAACTTGTTTTTCTACTAAATAATATGACAAAAAATTATTTAAAAAAAATAACACACAAAGTATAATAAAATTTATTTAGCCAATCGTAATACATTAACAAGCTGTTTAGAATAAAATGAAATAGTAAACATAAACTTTATTCCAGCTACTTTAAAAAAAGAATTCTTACCGGAACGGGAGCACACTTCGTGATTACATTAGCTACTAGATATTCAAATCTGATTAAAAAGGTAAACAAGTCTAATACCGTAACGGCACTAGTTCAACACAACCGACGCTTTATATTTAGGCAAATGCCAGTTATGGTTTTTCCTTTTGTCGTATGATTTTTAACATTATGTGCACATGTCATTTATTGGTAAAAGGTAACACTTCAGCCTAGTTTACATCGGTGGTGTCAGTGTACACAGGTATAGTACGCGCCACGAATCTAAAAGGCTCGGAAGCTAGATGTGAATGCAGGCTTGCGCTTGTTAAGTCTGTTGAAAAACTACAAGCCCGCAACTCAACAAAACTAACATAGCAACAGAGATAGCAATTACAACTTGACAATAGCGTACTCGACTGTACTTTAAAGCAGGTAAGCGACAAGTGACAAAGGTAACGAGCGATCACGGCCCACCACCGACGAGCACACGTTCCGTGCAGGTAGCTGGGAGTATCAACGGCTCTAAAAAATGTTCTTTGCGACGCTGTTTGTGACTAGCTTCCGAACCTTTTAGATCCGTGGCGCGTACTATACAGTGCGCATTAGGAGAGGCCTATTAATTACTTGAGCTAAAAATTGCGAGGGAGTCCGGCAAAATCTCATAAGCGATTTAAATGATAAAATGACATAAATTTACTTTATGAGTATTTATTTTTTAAGATATAATTTATCCAAATATTTGCCACAAAAAAAAAACAAACAAACAAAACAATAATATACTGTTTTATTTTCATAAGATAATACAAAATATGACAACGACCTTAAGGCCGCTGCAACAAATTACCATATAAAATATTCAATTTAGATCCACTTAAACTAAAAAAACATGTTAAAAACATTTTAATTGAAGAAACTTTGTACAATTGAAATGACTATTTTAAAATAGATTTTTATAAATACCCATTGTAACTTTAATAATATGACGCATTCTACACTGTATTTACAGTATTTCAGAATAAAGCAACATTATCATTATCATTATCATACGAGGCTGGACACATTGGCGGGATTTCTGCTAGCCGGCAGGCTGGCTACGAGGCTTGAAATGACGTCACTACGGGCTCGCCTGCTAGCTCACAGGATATATTTTTAAATTAGAACAGGGGCTATATTTCTTGCTAGGTGCGCTGCTAGGTATGAGCGAGAACAAATCAAGTGGGTGACTTGAACAAACGCCCCCATGCCAACATGACGTCAATCTGCTCAAACACGTTTTACACTGTGTTTATTTGATCTGTCACTGCGCGCACACCAGATCCATCCCCAAAACAAGCTTGAAAAGACGTCTGATATGAAGCGAGCACATAAAAACAAACAAGAAAATCAGAGCTAGAAAACTAGTAGTCAAATTTAGCAAGGAATATCGTGTGCAGTGGCCTTTAGACTGTTACCACCTGTGTATAAAAATAAAATATATGCGCGAGACTGATGATGAAGTGAAACTTCTTAAGTTCTAGCATTTGTTGACGATTTTAGGGTTAGGAAACGGTTATGGGGAATGTGTTATCGTCGCTATAGAGAAAATGTCACGTAAACACGCAGTACCCATTGCGCATGACTCTTTGACAGAGAAAGAAGAAACGATTCTTCCATCCTTTACTCTCAACTGCCGATTGAAGTCGGAGAAGGGGAAGCGTTTCAAATTTTGTCTGATCCAGGTCAATTTACAATTAAAAGTTACTTAAAAAATCTAGTGTGCAGCGAGCACACTCAAAGTGAAACTTTTTATTCAATGTAATCGAAGTGAAATTTTTTTAGATACCTGGTAGATCTCATATAGAACATGTATTAATTTAAAGTGAAGTCTGCCAGGCAAGCAAAAAAATATTTGTATAATAAATTTGATATTCAAGTACAGCGCTTATAACAACCGTCACATCGATGTGGTTTCTCCCCAGTATGAATGATATCGTCCAGTCTAGTAAAATACTTATTACAGACGTCACATTTAAACGGTTTTACACCTATGTGTATTAAACGTATGTGTGT
The DNA here is from genome assembly GCA_963575645.1 of Xanthostigma xanthostigma. Taxonomy (NCBI): domain Eukaryota; kingdom Metazoa; phylum Arthropoda; class Insecta; order Raphidioptera; family Raphidiidae; genus Xanthostigma; species Xanthostigma xanthostigma. The sequence goes on from OY754473.1 coordinate 1,233,654, forward strand.
ATTTAAATTGGTTAATCGAGTGAAACACTTTTTACAAACGTCACATTCAAAACGCTTCTCGCCCGTATGTGTACGTTTGTGAACATTAAGATCTTTTGAATCATTGAAACACTTATTACAAACGTCACACTGGAGTGATTTCTCATCTGTATGTATACGTTTGTGAGTATATAAATTGCTTAACTGAGAGAAACACTTTTTACAAACGTCACACTTATAAGGTTTCTCAGTAGTATGTATACGCTTGTGAACTTTCAAGTTGTTTGATGAAATGAAACGCTTATTGCAAACGTCACACTGATGCGGTTTCTCACCAGTATGTATCATGTTATGAGTATTAAAACTGCCCGATGTAGCAAAACACTTTTTACAAACAGCACATTTATAAGGTTTCTCACCAGTATGTATACGATTGTGAACTTTCAAATCTTTCAAAGCAATAAAACTTTTATCACAAATGTCACACCGATGTGGTTTTTCACCAGTATGTATCATGTTATGACTATTAAAACTGCCCGATGTTGTAAAACACTTTTTACAAACAGAACATTTATACGGTTTCTCACCAGTATGTGTACGGTTGTGAATTTTTAAATCTTTCGATGTTATGAAACGCTTACTACAAACGTCACACTGATGTGGTTTCTCACCAGTATGTATAAGCTTGTGAACATTTAAATTTTTTGATTGAATAAAACGCTTCTTACAAACGTCACACTGATATGGTTTCTCACCGGAATGTATACGTTTGTGAGTATATAAATTGCTTAACTGAGAGAAACACTTCTTACAAACGTCACATTTATACGGTTTCTCTCCAGTATGTATACGCTTGTGATTTTTCAATTTGTTTGACGAAATGAAACGCTTATTACATATTTCACACTGATATGGTTTATCACCAGATATTTCACAATTCTCTACTACATCACTAGAGTGCAGATCGGATTTTCCCGATGGCTGGACAATGTCGATTTTTGAATCTTGGCAGCTGATTTCAGTTTTGTCTATAGACAAATCTTTTACAGAGTCGTTAATACAATCTGTCTGTATTAACGAGCTGTCCATCGGTTCTTCCTTAATTTCGTATTTTAAAAATATTCCCTCGTTAGCTTTGTTCATGTTTGCTGGTTCGTTCTCTTTCCAGTTAGCGTTCATGACATCAACAAATTTAAATTTGCCGATTTCGTTATTTGAGTCCTCGCAGCCACTTTCATTACCGCCGGCCCCAGATGAAGTCTCTGTTGTGTTATCGGCATATTCCGATGGAATTAATGAATCAGTATCGTCGGTTTGTTCGACTTTTATTTCGAATTTTGTACACATCGCCTCGTCAGTTCCAGAGTTAAAATTTGTTGAGCACTCCTCTTCAAATTTATTGTCCTCACGTTTGATATATATGTCGCCTCCACCTTTGGTGGAAGTTTTTACTCCGTCACCAGCGCATTCTAATGAAAATTGTGGATTATTATCCATTTGTTCGGCTGTGATTTTGCTTGCAGAATTAAAAATTACACGTTTCTCTCGCCTTTTGATACTCAACTGAATGGTCTCTGAATAGAATTCTCGAGCTTAGGGTTTTTTGTATGAATAATGCGTTTGTCCAAATAGAGTTGCAGATGTTTCTCTGCACGTCTGAAACTGATTTTTTTCTAAGCCTAGTGAAGAGCCTTTATCAGAAGATATTTCGCATTTCATACCAGCTTCTGATCTAAAACATAAAACTTAAGTATTAAAAATAATATTAAATTTTGCAAAAATAATAATGTTATGTATATAATTTATTACTTTGTGCTCAACCCGTTTTTCTACTAAATAAAAAAAATTATTAAAAAAAATAACATACAAAGTAAGATAAGATTTATCCAGCCAATCGTAATACATTAACAAGCTATTTAGAAAAAAAATAAATAATAAACATAAACTTTATTCCAGCTATCTCAAAATAAGAACTCTTACCGGAACGGGAGTACACTTCTTAATTACATTAGCTACTAGATATTCAAATCTGATTAAAAAGGTAAACAAGTCTTATACCGTAACGACACTCGATCAACATAACCGACACTTTATATTTAGGCATATGCCAGTTGTGGTTTTTTCTTTTGTCGTGTGATTTTTAACATTACGTGCACATGTCAATATTATTGGTAAAAACACTTCAGCCTAGTTTACATCGGTCGGTGGTGTCACTGTAGAGAGTACACAGGTACAATGCGCATTAGGCCCATTAATATTTTACTTGAGCTAAAAATGGCGAGGGAGTCCAGCAAAGTCTCATCAGCGATTTAAATGATAAAATGACATATAAATTTACTTATCAAGTATTTATTTTTTAAGATATAATTTATCCAAATATTTGCCACAAAAAAACAAACAAAACAACAGTATACTGTACAATAAAAAATTTTCCTTGGAAAGTCGCTTGCCACACTTAATTGGATAATAAAATTATTATTGTTTTTCACCAGTGTGTATGCGTTTATGAGACTTTAAATTGCTTGATGTAACGAAACGCTTATTACAAACGTCACACTGATGTGGTTTCTCGTCTGTATGTATACGTTTGTGAGTATATAAATTGCTTAACTGAGTGAAGCACTTGTTACAAACGTCACATTTATAAGGTTTCTCAGCAGTATGTATACGCTTGTGAACTTTCAAATCGTTTGATATAGTGAAACGCTTATTACAAACATCACACTGATGTGGCTTATCACCAGTATGTATCATGCTATGACTATTAAAACTGCCCAATGTAGTAAAACACTTTTTACAAACAACACATTCATAGGGTTTCTCACCACTATGTATACGTTTGTGAACTTTCAAATCTTTCATTGCAATGAAACGCTTATTACAAACGTCACACTGATGTGGTTTCTCATTTGTATGTATACGTTTGTGATTGTATAAATTGCTTAACTGAGTGAAACACTTTTCACATACGTCACATTTATAAGGTTTCTCTCCATTATGTATACGCTTGTGATTCTTCAATTTGTTTGACGAAATAAAACGCTTATTACAAACGTCACACTGATGTGGTCTCTCATCTGTATGTATACGTTTGTGATTGTATAAATTGCTTAAGTGATTGAAACACTTTTCACAAACGTCACATTTATACGGTTTCTCTCCATTATGTATACGTTTGTGATTCTTCAATGCGTTTGTTGAAATGAAAAGCTTATCGCAAACATCACACTGATGTGGTTTATCACCAGTATGTGTCTGTCTTTCAAAGCTATCAAAACATTGTCTCACATCAGACGAGCCCAAACCTGCGAAGTGTTCCGAAGAGTGGACAATATCGATTGTTGAATCCTGGCAACTGATTTCAACATTGTCTTTAGAAAAATCGTTAAAACAATCTGACTGCATTAAACAGCTGTCCATCGGTTCCTCTTTAATTTCACGTTTTAAGGACATTGCCTCGATAGTCTTGTGCGCTGGGTTCAACTTTGCTACGTCATTTCCTTTCCAACTGGCGTCTACGAATTCAAATTTGCCGATTTCGTTTTTTGAGTCCTTGCTCCTGATTTCATTACCGTCATATCCAGATAAAGTTTCTACTGTGTTAACAGCAAACTCTGCGGAAATTGATGAAATATCGTCCATTTGCTCGACTTTTATTTCGAATTTTTTAGACAGTGTCTCGTTAATTCCAGAATTGAAATTTGCTGAGCATCCCACTTCAAATTTCTCCTCAATTTTGACAAATGTGTCGTCTCCATCCACGGATGAAGTTTTTACTCCGTCACCGGTGCCCTCGGATGAATTATTCATTTGTCCGTCTTTGATTTTGCTTGCTGAATTAAAAATTTCACATTCCTTAGCTCGCGTGTTGAATCTCAAGTATACGATTTCTGAATAGATCTCTCGAGCTTATTTTTTTGACGTGATAACGTCTTATAAATTGACGAAACACCAGCTGCACGCACGAAAAAGTGTCACGTTCCTAACGTTCCGCCTGACCCTGTGCGTGCAAGCGAGAGCGCAGTAGGCTTCGGCCCAAGTTTGACAGTCACTAAAATTTAGGTTATGTATTACGGAATACTTTATCACGTAAAACTATCGTCCGTAAACCGACTTTACAGACAACCAATTTTTTTGTATAAAGCATATATTCGCTTCAAATAACGTTGCAAAGACTGCACTATTTGCGTCTGTAACTGATAAGATTTTCTCAGTCTAGTGTAGCGTCATTGTCAGATGAAATTTGACATTTTATCACAACTTCTTATCTAAAACAAAACAAACTTTTTAATAAATAAATTTTGTAAAATAAAAATGGCAAACATTTGTGAAAAATAACTTTCAAAATGAAAATATACGATTTATTATGCCATTATAGAAATATATTATTTCAGCTAACAAAAGTATTCTTACCAGAACGGGAGCACGCTTCATGATTGTAGCAGGTACCAGATCTTCAAATCTGGTTGAAAAAGAAGACAATTCTGATACTTTTGCACTACTCGAAAAGCACACCAGACACATTATTTATTAGGCCAAGGCCAGTTATCGATATTTTTTTAATTGTGTGAGCACATGTCTTAATTTATTATTGGTTAAACTAGTAACACTTAAGCATCGTTTCCACTTTCCATTGGTAGTGTTAGTAGTAGAGTACAGACTAAAATCCAAATAGTGTTTTTTTTTAAATTTTTTGTTTATATTTTCATTACATAATACACAATATGACAGCAATCTTAGACTGTCACAACGTATGTTAAAATGAAGTTAACATGATATTTGGTTAATATTTGTTCTCAACTAACGATGTTCTTTTACTATTTCATTCTAAGTAGCTTCAGCAATGTTTACGTGAAACTTTTTAAAAAATACAAAAATGCGATTTTTGGAAAATAAAACGTAGGTATAGTACCCGCCACGAATATAAAAGGTTCGGAAGTTAGTCACAAACAGCGTCGCAAAGGTACATTTTAGAGCCGTTGTGACTCCCACCACCTCCCAGCTACCTGAACGGAACGTGCGCTCGTCGGTGATTAGCCGTGATCGCTCGTTGCCTTTGTCACTTGTCGCTTTCCTGCTTTAAAGTATAATCGAGTACGCTGTTATCAAGTTGTTATTGCTGTGTTAGTTTTGTAGTGTTGCGAGTTTGTAGTTTTTCAACAGACTGTACAAGCGCAAGTCTGCATTCGCATCTGACGTCCGAGCCTTTTAGATTCGTGGCGCGTACTATACTAATCTATGCCATTTTAAAAACATCGGTTTATAGACATTTATAGAATAAGTTGTCTGAGGAGCTATACAACGAAAATAATCGACTATCAAGTTTTTTAGGGGTTATAAAAAGTAGTAGGTACCTTATTTCTAACACTCATTGTTCATTGTCAAAAAAAATTCACAGTACTTCTATTATTTCTTCTATAAGGTATATTTTACTGGATTAACAACACTTAATTCAAAGGTATTATTTATCACCAGTATGTATTCGTCTATGTGACTTTAAATTGTTTGATGAAGTGTAACACTTTTCACAAAAGTCACATTTGTAAGGTTTCTCACCCGTATGTATACGCTTATGACGAGTCAAATTTTTTGCCTCAATGAAACGCATGTCGCAAATGTCACACTGATGTGGTTTCTCGCCAGTATGTATCATGTTATGAGTATTTAAACTGCTCAATCTAGTAAAGCACTTTTTACAAACGTCACATTTATAAGGTTTCTCACCAGTGTGTATACGTTTGTGGACTTTCAAATCCTTTGATGTAGTGAAACGCTTACTACAAACGTCACACTGATGTGGTTTCTCCCCTGTATGTACACGTCTGTGAGTATATAAATTGATTAACTGGGTGAAACACTTTTCACAAACGTCACATTTATACGGTTTCTCACCGGTGTGTATGCGCTTGTGAACTTTCAAATTTTTTGCCTCTATGAAACGTTTCTTACAAACGTCACACTGATGTGGTTTCTCACCAGTATGTATCATGTTATGACTATTAAAACTACCCGATGTAGTAAAACACTTATTACAAACGTCACATTTATAAGGTTTCTCGCCAGTATGTATACGTTTGTGAACTTTCAAATCTTTCATTGCAATGAAACGCTTATTACAAACGTCACACTGATGTGGTTTCTCATCTGTACGTATACGTTTATGTTTATATGAACTGGTTGACTGAGAGAAACACTTTTTAGATCTCTGCTTTTCAGATCTTTCAACATACCCTTCTACCTCAGAAGAGCGCAGAACTGCGGAGTTTCCCGAAGACTGGCCAATATCGATTTTTGAATCTTTGCAACTGATTTCACTATTGTTGACAGTGTCGTTTAGACAATTTGTCGGAATTAACGAGCTGTCCATCGGTTCGTCTTTAATTTCGTATTTTAAAGACATTTTCTCGACATCTTTGTTTGCTGAGTTCAAACTTGCAGGTTCATTCTTTTTCCAGTTTTCGTCTATGACTCCAACAAATTTAAATTTGCCGATTTCGATTTTTGAGTCTTCAAAGCTGATTTCATCACCGCCATTCTCAGATAAAGTTTCTACTGTGTTATCATCAGACATTATCCTGTTTGTTCCAAAGTTAAAATTTGCCGCGCTTCCCACTTCCCAATTACAAGGTTTCTCATCAGTATGTATACGCTTGTAAAATTTCAAATCTTTTGATGTAAAATTACTTTTGTTACAATCGTCACAGTTAAGTGATTTCTCGCCGGCATGTATCAAGGCAGCTGGCGCAAAAAAACGTTTATTACAAACACTACACTGATACGGTTTATCAACAGTATGTATTTTACAGTGAGAAAATAAGTTACCTGATGTACTGAAACACTTATCACAAACGTCACATTTATACGGTTTCTCACCTGTATGTATAATACGTTTGTGTCTAATTAAATTGGTCGACTGTGTGAAACACTTTTTACAGACGTCACACTGATATGGTTTCTCACCTGTATGTATACGTTTGTGAACTCTCAAATTATTTGATGTTATAAAGGTCTTACTACAAACGTCACACTGATATGGTTTCTCACTCGAATGTATCATGTTATGGACATTTAATTTGGCCGATTTAACGAAACACTTTTCATTACCGTCAAATTCATACGGTTTCTCATCTGTATGTTCAAGTTTGTGTATATTTAAAACGTTACACTGATATGGTTTCTCACCAGTATGTATCTGCCTTGTTGATTCTACAAAGCAATCTCCTGCATCAGAAGAGCGCAGATCTGTTGGGTTTCCTAAAGAGTGGTCAATATCGGTTTTTGAATCTCCGCAAAAGATTTCACCTGTGTCATCAGTGCAATATGTCAAAATTGACGAACTATCCAACGGTTCGTCTTTAATTTCGTATTTTAAAGGCATTTCCTCAATATCTTTGTTTGCTGTGTTCGAATTTGCAGGTTCATTCTTTTTCCAGTTGGCGTCTACAAATTTAAATTTGCCGATTTCGATTTTTGAGTCCTCGCAGTCGACTTTATTAACGCAGTCCCCAGAAAAAGTTTGTGCTGTGTTAATAACAGACTCTGCGGAAATTGATGAATTATCGTCCATTTGTTCGTTTATTTCGAATTTTGTAGACATTGTCTCATTGGTTCCAGATTTAAGATTTGTTAACCTTTCCACTTCATATTTACTGTCCTCCATTTTGATGTGAGTGCCGTCTCCACCATTATATGAAGATTGTACTGTGTCACATGCGTATTCTACTGAAAATGGTTATTTAACATTCATTTGACCGTCTTTGATTTTACTTGGTGAATGAAAATTTTTATCTTCTTCTCTTGCCCGTTGACAAAGTCAAACACGATGACATGGAGTTCTGAAGATACACACTTCATAGTTGTGCAGTCGTGTTCTCAGAGCTCTCGAGCTTAGGGTTTTTTTTTGTCAAAAGCATGTAATTGCTCCAAATTGCGTTGCAGAAATTTGTCTGTATGTACTATTTGTCAGCCTAGTTTAGCGTCTTTGTCAGATGAAATTTGGCATTTTATCACAACTTCTTATCTGAAACAAAAACAATTTTTTTAAGTATGAACCACAGTTTAACCTGATTTTTTACTAAATATTAAAGCTGTAACAAACCGTATGTATTCGTTACTGAGTAACGGGTACATCGTCTGACTCGAAGTAACGAATCGTTACTTACAAATTCATTTCGTTACTCGCATTTGTCGTACCCATGTCAGTCGACTCGTTTGATGCGGTTATACGTTAAACGAACGAAGTCAAACCGTATCACGTATGCGACTCGCTTTGATGCGATGGTACATGCTTGATGCCAGAGAACATACACTTCTTGATGCTGTTAGTACACGATTGTATGTCGTATGAAAAGTGGTAACGATACGAAAGTAACGGGTACTGGTTCTTTAAGTAACGAATACATACGGGTACACAATTTCTCGTTACTTTTACAGCTCTACTAAATATGACTAAAATTTATCATGGAAATTATGCAATATTATTCTAGAAATACGTCACGTAGGGAATAAAATTTCAAACACTTTTGACTTTTGTACTGCCAACTTTAAATAATGTAGATTTGTGATAAACTTTAATTTAATGTTAAGAATAGAAATACATTAGAATGCTATTTAATAAATAAAACTTCATTTCGGCTTATCCAAAAGAAACAGTCTTACCAGAAGGGGAGCACACTTCATGACTATATTAGGTACTAGATGTCCAAATCTGGTTGACAAGCAATATCGTAACGTCACTCGATGAACACAATCAACACATTATACTTAGGCCAAAGCTAGTTATCGATATTTTGTAAATGCGTACATTTTAACATTACGAGCACATATTTTAATTATTGAGTTTACTAACACAAGCATAGTTAAGTTAACATTGTTGGTGTTAGTAAGAAGTGTGCGTACTATTTCATTATTAGCTTAAAGCTGCTGCACACGGGGCTGGTTTTGCCGCTAGATTCACTGCTGGGACTTGTGTTGGCCGACTACGAGGATGGAAATGACGTCACTGCGGGCTCGCGCCCGATGTCACAAGATGAATTTGAAAATTAGAACCGAGACTATTTTTCGTACTACTTTTTCCGCTTGTTTTGAGCAAGAATCAATCAGAAAACAGTATGTTGTCACGTGGACAACATGGACAAACAAACACGAAAATTAGTTAACTTCTGCATTCTATTATAAAATAAGTAGATTATACTAATTATTTTTAGATTATTTCTGAAGAAAATCTAAATCCAGATCGAAACATCTTTTGTAATATTGATTTATAATTTTATTTTTGTCAATATATAATCTGGAAAAAATTGGTTGACAATTTTATTTATTTGAAGAGTTCTATTCAGACGTTAATCAAAGATTTGAATAATATGTTCACGTCATCAATTACTTTAATTTTTTTATTAAAAATAGCTGTGCCAAGAAATTGAATGGCAACCAAATAAATTTTTCTTTATTAATATGTACATTATATGTATTATAAAAACTCCATGGAAACTCGATGAATGAAGAATTGAGCCAAATCGCTAAAATAATGTTCTCTGACAAATAATAGGAGCCATTTAAAATGTCTGACACCTCGAATATGTCGAAACATATTCGAGGTGTCAGACATTTTAAATGGTTCATGTTATTTGTCAGAGAACATTATTTTAGCGTTTTGGTTGAAGTTTTTAAGCTATCCAATTAAAAAAAAACAAACAGTATCAAAAAATTTTTACATGTCGTCAAAACGACATCTTTCGGACAATTCAGAGGGAAAACGCCCCAAAATCAAGAAAAGTCATAGAGGAAGTAAGTGTCAGACTAGGCCTAATGAAGCCATATACAAAGTTTGGGGAGAGTATGTGTCAGTAAAATTTTTGCCGACGGGCACTCTTGACTATTAGACTGTAGTTTGTACGTCGAAATGAAGAATCTCAGCCACATACCTGCAGATATGCATACGTAAAAAATAACCCTCTATTGCCGTCGCGCAGTCGAGCAGAGAAGTTCTGTAAGAATCTATAACGCATCGGTTATTATCGGATTTGGACTATCGTCGTTACGGAGAGGAGATCGCGGGGCAAAACGAAGTCGCGCGGGATTAAAGAAAAGAGAAGAAGTGGCATTAAAAAGTTGCCGTATATATTATGCGGTTTATTTGCCGCGAGCGGTCTGCGTCTTAGCGGGCGTTTAGGAAGGATTTCATGGATTTATCACAATGTCCCGGAGGTGTAATGAGTGTCTCTCTTTCTCCCTGTATAAGTTAGCGGGACTTTAGTCTGGTGGGACAACGTGACCTAACTGTTAAAGTAAGTAAATTCAGTCTCCGCTTCCTAGCATTACCGATTAATTATTATTAAAGCGGGCCGTCCACTGGAAACTCTGCTGTACTTAGTTGAGCGAATAACAACAACAACAACAATTAATATCTTTTTTACACGCTTTATATTAGTTTCACTTGTAAGTTTGTATGTATGTATGTATGTTTGTTTGTAAACTCGTTTGGACTACAGCAAGTGGTTTATTACAGTAGTATATAATATGCCAGCAAAGTAACTACAGTGGTTAGCCGTGCGGTCTAAGGCACGGGTCTTCGCTGACGTCAACTCTCGAAATCACGAGTCGTGGGTTCTAATCCCGTCCACGCCGAAAAAAAAATTTTTTTTTTTCAGAAAATTTTTGGCAATAAATCGAACTAAAAAGTGGAAAATAAATATAGTTTAAAAAACTAAAAAGTAAAAAATATTTTTTTAAAATAAGCTTAAAACAATAAAGAATAAAAAATACTAGTATTATTGTGAAAAAAGCGTGGGGCGCTCGATGTACGAAAATGTGGAACAAAGCGCCCCACGCTTTTTTCACAATAATTCTAGTATTTTTTTTCTTTATTGTTTTAAGCTTATTAAAAAAAATATTTTTTACTTTTTAGTTCGATATAAAGCGTGTTTTTTAGTTTTTTTTTTTAAACTATATTTACCTATATTACATTGTACATATCTGTACATCACAGCGTCAATAGTATCATGTCAATAATAATTTATATGCCAGTTCACGTGTTTTGTAAAATACTTATTAGTAACTAGCGGTCCCGCCCGGTTTCACCCGGGTACAAAAGTACGAATAGGGAAGGAAGGGACATGAGTACGCACATTCATCTTAGTTTACCAAGATGAATGTTGTGTTCAAACTTCAAAATGATCGGAGTTACCGTTCAAGTTTTTGTCGTTAAAAAGCAGTATTTATACTTTTTTTAAGTAATAAATTTCTTTTAATATAATAAATATTTAATTGAAAACACTGTAGGAAAATTATTTTTATATATATGTCGACCATATTCGAGGTGTCAGACATTTTAAATGGTTCATGTTATTTGCCAGAGAATATTATTTTAGCGTTTAGGTTGAAGTTTTTAAGCTATCCAATTAAAAAAACAAACAGTATCTATAAATTTTTACATGTCGTCAAAACGACATCTTTCGGAAAATTTAGAGGGAAAACGCCCCAAAATCAAGAAAAGTCATAGAGGAAATAGAGGTGTCAGACTAGGCCTAATGAAGCCATATATAAAGTTTGGGGAGAGTATGTATCAATAAAATTTTTGCCGACGGGCACTCTGACTAGATCCTGCACTGTGTCTTAGATAAATGAAACGTAACTGGCAATGATCACACTTTTCGTAAATCTCTCGTCACGCATTCACCAGCTTACTCCCCAAGTCAAGCGTGCGTAAAGAAGTTTTACTTCAAAAATTGTGGTACAAGTTCATAGCTTACTACTACCATATTATTATTAATAGGACAATGTAAATTTAAAGTAAGTCCTGTACGTTCGGGGGAATGTAGGAGAGGTGATTTGTGACTGCCAGGGGATTTCCCGTCTCATAATCTGCGATGTCTTAAACTAACCATCGTAGAGAAAGGATCGGTATTCGGTATTTCATTGATCTAACAAGCTCTCGAATTAACAGGCAAGTGTGTCGCGTCGCCCCACCGTTGTACACAAATCTAAGACCACAAGACGAAGTCATTCATGTCAATATTTTCTTTTTTAGTTTCTATTAGGGCAGGGGTCGGCAACTTGAGCCGCATGCGGCTCTTTTGATGTAAAGTTGCGGCTGTCCAGTTCCATACGCAAAAAATAATTATTTTATTATATAAACCCTTAAAAATCGTCCAATCGTTCCATAATTAGTACCATGCCTATCTCTCAGTCATTTCCACTCGCGTCTCACCCGCAACGCCCCCGTCGCGACGTGTCGTCCTCGGATATATATATATTGTACCTATATAAGCAAATACTATAATACTGAAACGAAAATGTTCAGTGGCTCTTTAAAAATTGGGAAATTTTGTAAATCGTAACTTTTGGCTCTTCAAAAGGTTGCCGATCCCTGTACTAGAGGTATTATGGTGAATTTCCTTTTCGAGGCTATAGAAACGGTGCTAGATTCCTTGCTAGATTTGTCTATTATTTTTCTGGATTGCTGTTATGTGCTCGCTTCACACGAGACGTCTTTTCAAGCTAGTTTTCTGGATAGATCTAGTCCGCGCGCAGTGACAATTCAAATATAAACACCGAGCAAAACGTGTCTGTTGTCTGACTCTGAACAGAGTGAAGCCACGTTTTTTTGTTTTTTTGTGGGCGTTTGTTCAAGTCGCCCACGTGACAAGACACTGCTTCCTGATTGATTCTTGCTCAAAACAAGCAGCGGACCTACCAAGAAAATAATATGTAACATTTGACAAACTCTCCTGTTATACGCATGAGAGTAATAAAAAAAATTATTATTATTATTAATAACCCCTGTTCTAATTTTAAAACCTATTGTGACAGATAACTCTAATAATTTAGAGAGATGATGATCCTGTTCAAATGTTGGAAGATTAAAAAGGAAGAATCCTGGTGGCATAGGATCGATGAACAAAGCAAATACTGAAGGTTTTTATTGCATTTTATTGTCTGACGTTTCGGCAATCTTTATGCCATCTTCGGAGAATCAATGCTGTCTGTTTTAAAACCTATCTTGTGAGCTAGCAGGGCAGCCAGTAGTGACGTCATTTCCAGCTTCGTACTCTGCCCACCGGCCAGCAATGTTTCTAGCCTCTTGTGATCTGGACATACATATACATAGAACACAATAAAAATCTGACATAAGTCAGTTTGCTTTGTGAACTGTGATCTCCTACAAATAATTAATACGAAACAATCTTGTCCGGGGTGTTTGCAATTATTAAACCAATATTTGATGTTGGCAGCACTGCAAGTTAAGCATGCAGTGTATGCAGATGACAGTACGGCAGCAGCAGCCGCCAACACGCATCCCCCCGGCTCTCTCCTCCCCGCTCCCGGTTGTACTGGCGACTAGGGTTCGACCAGGTTCACCCGTATACACATTGACATTAGGCATTTCGATTCATACTAAAAAAAATCGAACGCACTAGAAGCGATTTTCGATTAAAACAAGCATTAAAAGATCGATTTTCGATTAATTGAATCGTTAGTCGATTTTTTTTAAACGTGCTTAATAGCGACAAAGACGAATAGACAAAGAAAGTAGATAAGCAAGGTTCTAGATTTATTAGTGTATTTGCCGTAAGGCAAATATTTACGTAAAATGTCAGTAAAAAAGTGCATAAAATATGATATACGTGTTTAATTTCTAAATTATTTAAATCTTATTTTTGTTAACAAAATTTCAATTATGATATTTTTTATGTATATTTAATAATTACAGGCGTAAAATTAAATTTAATTACCCTTGACGATGTACTGCTGCAGTCCATTTTTTTCCTCTCTTATTGATAAGAAAATCCAGAAAAACGGTGGAATTGTAATTCTGGATGTTTAGTTTGTGTATCTTTACAATAAACAACATTTTATAGCTTTTTCCCCATTTTATTCGACAATTAATCCTTATTAAAATGCACGTATAACATATGACACTAAGCAAATCTTTGATTAACGTCAGCTGATTAGAATTCTTCAACAAATAAAATTATCGACCAATTTTTCAGACAAATATATTAACAAAAAAAAAAAGTCAATGTATTAATTATTATTTTTTGTTAATATACCTATCTAGTTGTCTGAAAAATTGGTCGATAATTGCATTTATTGAAATATGACACTAAGGTTTTGACTGAACCAGATTAAAAAAAAAAAAAACACGAGAGGACGCATAAGTCGCCTGTCAAAAGATACTTTCCTAGCGTATAGTTTCGGAAATATTTTGAAAATAAAAAATCAGCTATTCTTTTGTTTTGTATAGATCTGTCAGAAATAAACTAGTTAAGCATGCTTTGATTAATTTTGACATGAGGTAGGTAAACATGGCAACGAATAAGCAAATATCATATTGAATACTACCCATTACCCACGTCATCTCACGCGATATCAGAAATCTTATTTTCTTTATTATAATATACTATATCAAAGAAATTTTGAAGTTGGAATGGTCCCGTCGCCCAATTGGCTGTAATTCTTAAGATATGTGTTTAGCTGATGAATGTTCGAAAAGTAGAGCGTCTATAACAGTGATTCCCAAAGTGGTCTATATCGACCCCCAGGGGTCGACGACAACTTGCAAGGGGTCCATGTCAACGGGAAAAAAATTGGGGGTCCATGAAATAAAAATGGAGGTCAACGATAGTGAATCTCCTAACAAAAAAAGAAACAAACTGGCTTCGTTAACCGAAGAGATTTAAGATTAAATCTAACTAAATTGATGCCAAATGTTGAAAATTTATTATTAAAGCATCAGGTTCATCCCTCACACTAAAAGCATTTATTTTTTGCATAAGTAGTTATTTTATGTAACAGAAAGTAAATTTTAATTTGAATCTAATTAATAAATGTATAAAACTAAACGTTTCACACTACATTTCACTACCGTTTAAATTTAAATCGTTCAAAGTGAGTAGCACTATACCGGTTGTCAAAAATACATTTGAAATTAATGAATTTTCAAAAAATCAATATCAGATAAACAGGGGGTCTATCCAATTCCGAAAAACATGGCAAGTGGTCCACGAGACAAGAAAGTTTGGGAACCTTTGGTCTATAATTACAATCTTTCTATCTTATTTGAATTTTGATATTTGAAGCAGCGCTTTGATAATTAAAACAACGCCAGTAGTGAATTTGTGTTCGGCAACAACTGGATTTCGGAACATGTACACATTTACACATAGTGTAAATTGTAACTTGGCGATCGGGCGGCAAGGCGTGGGAAGGGGGGGTTCTCACATCTCACGTGAAGGGTTTAATTTAAACCGATCCCTGTGTTTGCGAATCTAATATATCAATGACGCCGCCCAACTCCTTCCTCCTGTATTTATAACGCCGCTTCACCCGGCGCTGGGATCCTATACCAATCGATGGAATTATGTATGTTTCATACTTTTTACCTGACTGCAGCGCAGACAAAAAGGAAAGGCTAGAAGTATCATAGTATGGCAGTCTACGTATGTTTGTATTTACGGATGTTCCATCGTAGCGCCTAAACTATTCACCCGATTTTGATAAATAAGGTGTCAATCGATACGTTATTATGGCCCGGGTAACATAGGCTACATTCATTTTTGAATTTTGGTCCCAGGGGTAAGCAAATTAGAAACAAATAAAAAATAATTTCAAAAAAAATAATTTAAACAAAAATTAAGTTCAAAAACTAAAACTCGACTATGGTCCGGGTAACATGGGCTACATTTATTTTTGAATTTTGGTCCCAGGGGTGAGCAAATTGGAAACAAATAAATAATAATTTCAAAAAAAATAATTTAAATAAAAAATAAGTTCAAAAATTAAAACTCGACTATAATCCGGGTAGCATGGGCTACATTTATTTTTGAATTTTGGTTCCCAAAAAAAAAAATAGTTAAGTTCAAAAACTAAAACCCGACAGCTGAAAAGTATGAACCAAGAAAATATTCTTATCTGAGGATAGCCGTGGTCGTATGCCACCTACCTTAATCAAACATTTTTATTTTTTAGTCATTTTATAGTTTATTTCATAGTACCTATCACTATAATCGTTTATTTACAACTAAATGCATAATAGCACGTTTAAAAATGACATTTAAATCAAAAACTAATTTTATATCATATTGTTTTTTTATTTTTTGTTTTACTTTCGAAAAGTGCGCCATTAAAAAGCGGAAATTCTTTCTTCGTTTACATTTCTATCCTACTCTAATAATTTTTGCTCTCCATACGCTTGCTTTAAAATTTACCCTTTTGCGACAGTGGCGGTCCCCTAATTTAACGCTTTTTGATGGATACTTTTTCGTACACAGAGACTCCATAATAGAATTGTACAGAATCCCACGGCACGCAACTCGGCGGAGGATTGTCTGTAATTTGTATATTAGCGAGGCGCACGTGTCGGCCAGGCCGTCGGCGTGTGATTGTCGGTCCATCTGCCGCCATCTAACACCGCGCGCTGCCGGACACACACACACACAACACACACATACATGGGTACTATGCGCCGGCTTGCACCGGACAGTGGACACGACAAAAGTAGGTACACACCATAGATATATATATTTAATAGATTGCCATTTTGTACGTGGAAAACGCCGTAAAAAAGCGCGAGATTAAAAAATATTAATTATTTTATAATATGATTTTATTGACAAAAACGACAAAACTCACAGTAAACAGTGATACTTCGCTCCAAAACCTATTTTTATACTGAAAAATTACAAAATTGAGCATAAATATAATGTAAAAGCTTAGAACATTGTACATTGTCAATTTGGCATCAAGGTTGACAAGCATTGATGCCAATCTGACAATGTAAAATGTTCTAAGCTTTTATATTATATTTATGCTCAGTTTTGTAATTTTTGAAACGTTTCAATATAAAAATAGGTTTTGGAGCGAAATATCACTGTTTATTGCGAGTTTTATTGTTTTTCCATCAGCATCATATTATAGAATATTGAATCTTTTTGAATCCCGTCGCTTTTTACAGCGTTTTCCACGTACAAAATGGCTTCTATATGGCTTCTAATTGGAACCATTCCGCACAATGCTCAAAGATAGGCATCTGCTATCTATTAATATATATATATCTATGGTACACACCGACACAAGTATAGACTAGACATGGGAAAACTCGTTATTGCGATCACAGTGACTGTTATTCCAGTTATCACAGTGAAAAAATCATCGTGACTTTGTCACGTCGATCCCGACCGAGCAAATACTCGGTCGAACGTTACGTCGGCTACTCGGTTGGAGCGACCGTCGCGTCGTGATGGCGGTGACATGGAACTACATACGTTACTTTGGAACGTGGTTCCCTCTTGTCAGATCACAGTGATTATTTTAGACGGCTGATCACGCCGAATGCCTCCCGACCGAGCAAACACTGATCGGACGTTTCATTAGCGTTGATCGGCTACTCGGTTGGAGCGACCGTCGTGATAGCGGTGACACGGAACTACATACGTTACTTTGGAACGTAGTTCCATCTTGTCAGATAACGGTGATCATTTTAGACGGCTGGTCACAGTGTTATTTTCATCGTGAAGTTATTTATTCCTCAACTGTAAAGTAGACGTGTGGTACGGTAGCATATAGCACGGAGCTTTTTATTAGCTTGATTAATGAATAAAATGCGCAAAAAGCATTCGATAAACTTGTATTAATTAAAAATAAGTCCTTCGTTTGCTTCCATGAATTATTACTGTGTTATTGTATACATACTGACTACCCGTTACCCGCGCTTTTGCATGCGATAGGCATGAAACACGGCAGCTTTTCGGCTCGCTAGATATAGCGACAACAGTAGTGGATTCTTCGGCTCCACTGTATTATAATCTTGCCTCGCGGGAGTGAGACTCGTTCGATATAGTGACAACACGCATACAACACGGTACGACAACTAAGCTAATCACATATAGCCACGAGGCAGAATGCAGTTCAGTAGTCCATCTGAACTCATTGCAATTAGGCTTTTGAAAAAAAAATAATTATCGATTTTTTTATTGTATTTTTAAACTTTATTATAAATAATATAGATAATCGATGCGAAAAACTTTCAAAAAACTTTTTTTAAATTAATTATAAGCAATTTAAAATTAATAAAATATTAAACTAAAACGCACTAAAATTGTTTTTGACAGTTGTGACGTCATAATGGTAAAATGTATATACGCAGTATACTATCAATGACTTCTACATGTGTATTGACTAAAACATTATGACGTCACATTATGTTCGGGAAATGTCGGCGCGTTCTCGGAACTGGGTACAAACATTTATTTTTAATTCGATATAACTTTTGAATTATAACGAAAATAAAAAAAAGAAAAATAGTTTTGTTATAAAACTTATATACGATCTTTCCATTTATGACAAAAAAAAATTTCATTCAAAAGCCCAATTATTGCACGCTTATAGTTGGCAAACTTCCCGCGACTTTTGTCGATGTATGGGGACAACTGTTTTTCAACAGCTAAGCTGGAAAAATCTTCCAGACTCGATTCCTGTGATGGACGAAGTATTTATATATCTACAAGTTTGTACGGAATCCTCGGTGCGCGAGTCCGACTCGCACTTGGCCGTTTTTTTATATATTAGAATTAGATAAACAGTCAACTTATTAATTACTAGCGACCCGGTTCACCGTGGACATCTGTGTGCATGGTGAACACACTTGGCAGGCGTATTACCAATTTTGATTAAGAGCGAGTGAGACAGACTGAGCTGAACATAATTAGAGGGAGAGAGAAAGTAACAGAGCGGCTACTGGGATATGGCTGGATGTAATATAATTATATCACAAACAATATCTATTATTCGATTGTTTTGGCATGCGTACGTCACGTCGAAGCCCACTGCGATTCTGTCACAGTACTATCGGATGTCAATTATCACTGCTCTCTATGTCTGTGTAGAATATATCTACTGCATTGTTTTATCAAAACATATTATATTAAACGAACGGCCACTGGTACCGAAAGTCGACCACTGGTGCTCTTAACTTATATTAATAGGCGAGGAGTCAGCAATCCTGAAAGCTCCGTGATTAAGGATAATACAATTTTTAATGAAAATTGAAAGTTTACACTTAGACGAATAAGATATGCTCGGTCGGAATGAATTTTATTAGCCGAAAATGTTTTAATAGTATATTGTGCAACTAGTGCGACAATGCCGCACGAGTTGCACATACTATTTTTTATTACGAATTAAATTAAATTAAAATTTTATTACGAATTAAAAAAAGAAATTAGAAGTAATAAAAATTAAAATTAAATCATTAAAAAGTTGAAAATTCAGTTAAAATTGTTAAAATTGTCAAGAATAAAAGTCCATAATCGAAAATTTTAACCTCAAATCTGCTTCAAATGACAGTTTGTTTCGTTGACATTAACACCGTTCTTATTTTGTTTTTTCTCTGAATTTGCGTGCGGCAAACAATAATTTCAGTGCAACAAATAAAGTAACAGCATACGTAAAGATACCACTTTTCCCGCATGAGTAATAAAAAATAAATTATATATTGTTAAATGTCTTTAATGTTTCCCTGTCATCGCGGATTTTGATCTTTCCTAGGTAATTTTGTGCAAAATTTCGTACTTATTCATAAAAAATCCGGTCGACCAATGTTTTTTAGCCGGAAAGGTCAGAAAACCTGTTTAAATGATGACGTGATTTTTTTTTAGTTTACGTGTTTTAATGTCAATTTCAAAAGTATCTTGGTATGCGTGCTTAGAAACAGCCGGAAGTATCGCGCATACCAGTTTTTATTTATAGTTATATAGTATATATTATATAGTTATATTATATGTTATATGTGTAGGTATCATTTATATTATATTTTATATGCTATATATCATTTCACGATCGGCTATATAACCAGCTATTTTTTAGAAGGGATTGTAAAATGATTACTAGTGTATCCGTGCAAAACCTTTTGCATGTATTTTCATACTGTTTTAAAAAATGGATATTTTGATACAGACCTACGACAATAATTTTATTGCTCTTGCATTTGCAGTTATTTTTCTTTTGATTTAGCTTGATCCATCAAGTTGTCTCTATATTTAATTGGTTATAAATTCAAAGAAAATGTATGAGATCTGATCATCGTTGTCATGGTTACCCCGCAAGAGCTGTCACAATTCATTTTTAGAAAATCTAGCCCCCATTTGATACATTTACGATTTTCACTATTTTTTTCTGATCTGAGACCAAATTTTAGACTTGGTACAGTCCACGTAATATTGAAAAACTCTTTTTTGGCATTAAATTAACATAAACTTACATGTTCTTAAATTATTTGGAAAATAAAATAAAATTTATTTGTGTATTAATATTTGGAATATTTGCGCTACAAAACTAACTAATTTAAATATACATTTCAATTGTCAAAGTCGACTTGTCAAACCGTTTGTAAAATTTCCAACATACGTACATATTTGCATTTCTTTCACACTCATGTCTCGTGAACATCGAAGGATTTTCTCTCTTTACGTTCCTCTTCACACCGCTACCACCTCGTCTTTTTTACTATTATCGCTTGAAATCACCCCTTTTAAAGAAATTTCACAAAAAAAAAAAAATAGCGATAACATATCTGTGGACTAAAGGCTTCAGTTTAAAAAAAAAAAATTTTGTCAATCGGTTTAGTAGGGACGGCTGGCGGATTGTCTAGAGATTTAGGGCTTGTGTTTTAAATATATAGATTACTATTAAAAATAGAAGTACCCACCTAAGCCTAAGCACACAGAATATGCAGCGCTATTTAGAAGTATAGTGCCAGCGATGAGAGATGAAGCCAGGCACCTATGCTATTACTATGACGCGGTGGCTTCATCTTTCGCCGCGCGTACTTTGAATGTCGCAGCAAAGTAAAAGCAGGTATGCGATAGTTTTATATATCCCGAGTACAAAGTATAAAGGCTTGTTCCTTTTGTAGAGAGAGGCAGCCGCGACGCGTGTGTGTCGAGGGGGGGGGCAGCAGTCAGGCAGCCCGAAGGGGTTTCGTTCCTGTCTCTAAACTCCATATCTACCCCCCTTCCCCGTCTCGTCCCGTGCGCCCTCACATGCTTTGCAGCATCCTTGAAATATTTCTGTAATTAAAATATCGTATGGCAGAAACTTCACGTAAGGTGCACAGGTGTTGGTCCGGTACCGGCACTAACCGTGTCTCAATTGAATCGACAAGTGGTGACAGAGCAGCTATTTATACTGTGACGCTTGTCGAAAAAAATGAGCATAGTCTAAGGTTCTCCGCATACGAGTCGACTGTTTTGAAAGGACTTCGCACAAACTGTATAGGATTTGGTTCTCGCTTAAATTGATCGAAAATGGTTTTATTTTATAGTTTAAAGGTCACTAAGAAAAAGTGTCTATGTCGCTTTCCTGTTTTAAAGTACAGTCGAGTACATAATTGTCAAGTTGTTATTGGTATTTTAGTTTTGTTGAGTTGCGAGTTTGTAGTTTTTCAACAGATTGTACAAGCGCAAGCTAGCATTCGCATCTACTGTGCGATCGGCGAAAGAAGACCAGTGGGGAAAGGGCAAGAAGTCGCTGATGTGTTCCCAAATTATCGGAATTCATAGGCGGCGCATAGCAAGGCATGCAAACAATGTATAGCTTTAAATTTTAAGGCATTATTTTGAGCCTCTAACTCGCACATTTTAATTACATTCGCTATGACCGCCCTAGCGCCACTTCTAACTGTTTTTCCCTTTTTACTTTCCATTTTGATGATATTCAGACAACACCTCTCAACTTAGTCCGTGGACGCACGCCTATGTACTGTCTGGTGTATGATTTTTTTGTACTGTTAGCAAGTGTCGCTGTATAGTCGTACGGCTATAGCAATAGTACAATTATCTCGATAACACAATTGTTAAACGTTTGGTCGACTGGACTCCCTTATTGCATAGAAGCGGTTCCAGGATCATTACCTTTTACTAATATTATGTAATATAAAATACATGTGCGCTCTTCTGCAATAAGATCATAGGACTACATTCCATAGACCGGTCTTCTTTTAAAAATCCAACAGTAACTTCCGCGCCTTTTAGATTCGTGGCGCGTATTATACACGCGGACTGGCTTCCTTTCCCCAGAGTCGCTCTTTGGTTGGTCGTCGTGAACTGGGATATAGGTGAGTTAAGAATCGCACAGTTCTATGCAGTTATGCAAAGCACTTGTTTATGCAGTCTTTAGCTTTGTGACACCGGCTTCGGGGCTGTTGGATAAATGCAAGTCACTTAAACGGAAACATATCATTTCACTGACAAGACACGAGATATTATAATATAATATTATGTATGTCGACGTTAGACTTGAAAAGACAGTCTGTAGATAATTTATGAGAGTAAACATGAGGCACACTGTGCTTTTCAGGGTTCCGTGATCCGTACCGTAGGGTCTACTCCACATCTGCAAATGCGGATGTGAAAAAAATAACAAGGATAAAACTCGGGTAGCGGTGCCAAACCCTGCCGACAATATACAGAATGATTTTTAAGTTCATTCTTTTAAAGAGAATACTTCTTTAAAAACGTGGGTAAACTCGTTTCCCTATGTAACGAAATTGATTTGCCTATGTAACGGAATTTGTCACGAAATTGTACTATTAGTAACCCTATATAAATAAGGATTCTTTGTAAGAATTGTGTGTTTATCATGATAAGTTATCATTAACGCTTTTATCAGTGATATCAACTATTGAAGAATATATTTTTCAGCTTTCTATTACAATTATTGATGATTGAAACCACGCATAATTTATTTCCGACTATTACGAGAATTCTTAAAAGAATGACAGCCCTTGAACTTACCAACGACTTATAAAGCCGATTTTTGTAATAAATGGAAGGTTTTTGTATTTGAGTAATAAAAAGATTATGAGTAGATATATTTTCATTTATTAAAATAAATAAAATGTGTGAAAATAAATTATCCGTAGTTTTGATTTTGATTTTTATTGCTGGAATAAATGTGAGTTCTGAAATTCAATGCATTGAGATATATTGTTTATTGCTCATATCATATCAATAATAAATAAATTATACGTGTTTTCAATCATCAATAATATTGTAATAGAAAGCTGAAAAATATATTCTTCAATAGTTGATATCAGTGATAAAAATTCCATAAAGCGTTACATGATAAAGATACAATCATGTCGGAGTTTCATGTTTATAAAAAATCTATTTTTTGAACCTTGTCCGATTTCAGACATTGCCCGATGTGGCTCGGGCATTGTCGACATTGACCGGATTCCGGACATTGACCGTAACATATAATTTATTCGACATAGATAAAAAAAGAAAACAAAAATCTTACACTATTTTTTACTTAAAGAAATCCATTAATTTCTCCTACACACAATATAGGTAGCGTATTTGCTTATACAGGCAGTGTATAGCTTTATTATGTGAACTTAAAATTCTTTTGTGGACAAAATAAAAAATTCAACGCCTTAATACATCCTTTAAAAAATATTTTTTTTCTTAATTTCAATATTAAAATATCTTTTACGAATTTCATTAAAAATAAATAGAAACTAAGTATTAATTATACTTTTTATATTTTTAGATCAGTTCTGAAGATGATTCAAATCCGGAACGAAACGTTAATGTATTAATTATATTTATTTGTCTAAAAAATTGGTCGATAGTTTTATTTATTGATTAATTAATATCATCTGCTCCAAATTAAATACACTATTCAATCAGAAAATTCATATTATCTACAAACTAGTGTTTTCTTGAATATTGCAAACCCAGTTCTACCCGGCCGTTTTTATTTAAATTTTAGGAGCACGTTTCAATCTTGATTAGAGGTTCAAATTTCAAATTTGAAACGATTCTGAGAATTTTTTCGGTATTTTTGGGCCCAAAACCATTTTTAAACATCTATAAAAACCAACCCAAAATAGGTCAATTGGGCACATATTAAATAGGCTTCGCGCGGTAATGGATTCCGTAATGTGTACCAAATTTTGTTTAAATCGGTTAAGAGTTATCGTGCTATATTATGTATATATAAACATTTCCAAAAATGGTGCCAAATTGTTCAGAAGAGTGTGGAACGTCGAGAAATTTTGGTACGACCCTCGGTCCCGCCATCCGATCGACGCTAATATAATATTATTATTATTATTAATATATGTCATATGGCAAATATACTAATAATTAATTGATACTGCTCTATAATTAATCTATCTATAATAATAACTCCTAAGTGGAGCATAGGGCCTCTACGAATCTAGTTCATTTTTGCCATATTTTTGACTCGAAGTCAAGTAGTTCCTTGTTCCATAACTTATATACAGTATGTAAACACGGAAGGTGCACATAGGGAAATTAACATTGGGAAAAAGTGACTGGATCAGAGTGAGCCTTGAAGTCTTGTTTTTCAATTTGACAGATAATATTCTTTTGCAAAATGAATGTGTAAACTACCGAAGAAAATATTCAAATGATTACAACATAATGGGGCTTTTTTTATTAATGGGACATTAAATTCCCAAAAATACTTAATTATCGTGCGAGATCAAATATCGCCTATTCGTGTTGAACCTAAAGACATTGGGTCACTGATTTACCAACGCGCATACGTCATACCAGTCACACAATTTTTGAATGAAATGTTTCCAAACAGATGGAGTTGTTTTATTGTTTTATTTTTGTACAAAAAAATAAAATAATGATTAATACAAGCTTTTTATTATTAAAAAAGCTAAGTAAAATAAAACTAAATCGAAATAAAATAGAACTCCTCAAGATTACCACGATAATTCAATAGAAATAACAATTAGTGCAGTCATGGCTAACTCTGATCCAAGTATTTTTTCCCAATGCTAATTTCCCTATGTGCACCTTACGCGTTTACACACTGTATATGGTGACTGGTAATTGCTCGTCTTCCTTTCGGAAGAAGAAACCCTGACTAATTTTGATGATTTAATCTCTATCAGTTGGGGGTCGGAAATGTGTAATTTTTATTATGATAATGACCCTTCTGTGAAGAATTTTTATTTTATTTATTGTAAGTTTTAACACACAACATAAAATCTAACATTAAATTTCGTGGTTTTTAGCTTTAGGAAGGTTGGCCAATTAGTAAGCTATCAGATCATGGAAAAATTCAGGCCAGAAAGTGAAGGTATTTTTTTTTATTTTTAAGTTCTAAAATTCGAATTTTAGTAAAAAAAAACCGAAGTAGATTTTCTCGAAAGTGAC
This sequence comes from Xanthostigma xanthostigma, assembly GCA_963575645.1. NCBI lineage: Eukaryota > Metazoa > Arthropoda > Insecta > Raphidioptera > Raphidiidae > Xanthostigma > Xanthostigma xanthostigma. The sequence continues at coordinate 1,258,832 of OY754473.1, forward strand.
GCATTTCCGACCCCCAAGTGATAGAGGTTAAATCATTCCAAATTAGTCATAGTTTCTTTTCCCGAGAGAAATACGAGAAATTACGGGTCACCTTTTCTATACAAATTTCATAGCAGTATTACAGATACTGACAACAAAAAAATGATAAACAGAAGACAGAGTTAGTCTGCTACCTACTTGATATTTTTCATCATATTATTTGTTAAATTTCATAATAAAACTTCAGTAGGGTTATTCAGTAGACTTTTTCAGTGCTTGAACTGTTATGGTTATACGAACAAAAATGTACGTCCGAAAAAAAAACCACAATGCATATATTATTTTTAGTATCTTTGCAAATTCAATATTCTATAAAATAAAAATTCAACATCGATAGGTGGACTAAACGAGACACACAGAGCAGAGGTACGAGGTGTGGGAGGAAGAGGAGGATACAGATGCCGCCCACAACGAGGTGTTGCAACATTAATAACAATAACAACAACAACAACAACAATAGACACAGACAGAGAAAGAGAAGCCGCTTATAAACGACGACGTAAGAAGCAAAGGAGTCGTTCTCCGAGACACGGAGATGCTGCGAGCTCCAGAGCGCCACCTTCAGGTGAAGGGTGCACGGATAGCAAACCGCCTCCGAGACACGGCACGCCGCCGCGACGCCGTCGACGCTCCGCCTCCAGGTGACGGCCTCGCCCAATGGCGCCCGTGGCCCGCGCGCCTTCAGTCGGCGCCTGACCGCCGTGACGTAAGCCCGGTCACACTGTAGTCAGAGCGTATTCGATCGTTCGCGGCGGTGACTTGTCGAGTTTTTCGTATAACGAGGAGCTGTCGGACACACGTGGAGTTCGTCACGCGATATCTTTCAGCGGGTGTGATCGGTGTTTCTCTTCGGTCGACTATAACCGGTAAGTACACCGTTCAATTTTTTATTGTAGATTTTTTTTGTTTAATTAACGGGAGGTGGTCTGTCACCGGGAACACCGCAGCCTCTTGGGATTATCCTATCTCCCAATCTCTTATATCACACAGTCCAGTATCCTCGTTCATTGCACTAGCTTATGCAGTCGGTGGAATGGGTGATTGATATAATGTCTTCAGCATAAAGTAGTGTTGATCCAATAGAATGTTACGATGAAGGAAGGTTTTGGTTGAGGATCATAAATAAATAAGCTTTAAAATTATTTTCATCTTCAGGGCCTATGAGCATGTATATGTTTATAAACATATACATGTTCATAGGCCCTAATAAGATGAAAATAAATTTTTCGAAATGTTGGCTACTAGCGAAACATTGGTAAAGCTTATTTATTTATGATCCTCAACCAAAACCTTCCTTCATTGAATGATATATAATCTTCTGGACTCATTCTACATTGTCCATATCTGTCTTCTACGATCCAAAGCCTCGCATTCCCACAGAATATGATACGCTATTTCTGTCTCCTTGTTGCACTTTAAGTCCTCGTTAAACAGTTCGATTCTTTGGAGGTGTCCTTTCAGGAATATCCTGTCAGGAGACGAAGTTTGTTCATACTGAGTTGAAGTAGTTCTTCATACATCTTTCGCGATGGCCCTTTAATAAAAGTCTTGCCAAGTTGCTGCTCGAAAATTTGTTTTCGGTATGTCTTGTGCTGATTTTTGATCCATTCCCTTATTTGACCCCGTACTGTGCTCTTATTGTAGATTATGAACGTTCAACAACTAAGTTTAATTACATCAAATTAAATTAAGGATGTTTGAGGGGTATCTCAAATAATAAATGAATGCAATTTCATTAACTTATTTCTTAATATAGCTGCAATGAGTACCAAACATGTCAGAATGGTCCAATAACTCCTGAAAACAATTTCTCAATATGTAATTAACATGATTTTTTCTGAGAAAAATCTCACATTCAAAGTTTAATACCGGTTAAAACACACAGTAATATCACCGAGAATTTAGATTACGCTATAGTCATATATCTAAGAACCTCTATTCAAAATGTTATCAATAAAGACAAGTTTTTTTTAAAATATACTAAAATAGTATATTGTGCAACTAGTGCGACAATGCCGCACGAGTTGCACATACTATTTTTTATTACGAATTAAATTAAATTAAAATTTTATTACGAATTAAAAAAAGAAATTAGAAGTAATAAAAATTAAAATTAAATAATTAAAAAGTTGAAAATTCAGTTAAAATTGTTAAAATTGTCAAGAATAAAAGTCCATAATCGAAAATTTTAACCTCAAATCTGCTTCAAATGACAGTTTGTTTCGTTGACATTAACACCGTTATTATTTTGTTTTTTTCTCTGAATTTGCGTGCGGCAAACAATAATTTCAGTGCGACAAATAAAGTTTCCGCACGCAAATGAAAATAGCTACTTTTCAACCGTAACAGCATGCGTAAAGATATCACTTTTCCCGCATGAGTAATAAAAAATAAAAAAATATATGTATATTTATTAATTTAGGTTCATAACATTATGAAAGGATGAGTCGTAACTAACAAACAATCTAAAATCGAATATTATTTTTTCTAATCCTTACCTTAATTAGGGATCGGAAAATAAGATTCGAAATTTTAGTAATTTTCAATGCACTGTACAGTCGCGGAAAATGATCGGATTTTTAAAAGCTTATAGATCGACTAGTGGTCCCGCCCGGTTTCACCGGGTGCAAAAGAACGAATGGGGGGGAGGTACCTGATTACGCACGTGCATCTTAGTTTACCGAGATGAATGTTGTGTGATGATCGGAGTTATCGTTCAAAAGTTTTTGTCGGACGAACAAATTTTGAGTTTTATTTTGCAACATTTTTCATTGATGCTCCTATTGGTCGTAGCGTGATATTATATAGCCTTCCTCGATAAATGGACTATCCAACAAAATTTTTTTTTTTCAATTCGAACCAATAGTTCCTGAGATTAGCGCGTTCAACCAAACAAACAAACTGTCCAGCTTTGTATATTAGTACCTATAGATAACTTAACTTTTACGTAGTTGTACAATAAATTGATATGTACATCCTTGAAGTTATTGTGTAAGTAGGTACGTATTTTGTTTATCATAATTTAAATTTTAAAATACTGTATCATAATTTATTTCATTTCATTAATTGGGGCTTCATACTCTGTTCTTGGAATAAATAGATAAGTTTTGTTTAAAACTTGTACTTTCTAGTTTTTAAATCAGACATTCAAAAATTTTTTCAACTCTTAGCGAGTGGTAAAAATTGAAAAAGACAAGAAAACATGTTTCATTATTCATTTCCATAGTATAATATTAGTTAGATGGACGTTTCGTCATTTAATTATGACTTCATCAGAAACTTACTAATTAATTAATTAACAATTGAATTATATTAGCAAGTTGCTGATGAAGTCATAATTAAATGACGAAACGTCCAATTAATTAAAATCAAATTCAAGTTAATCAACCTTTCCAACTTCCTACGATTTGGATGAAAATGAGAAGAAATCCTTTCCAAAAATTTTTTATTTTTAATTATTTAATTTTTGAGCGCTTTCGGACAATTAATCCATCTTCAGAATAATTGTAGATGGCCTAATTGTCCGAAAGCGCTCAAAAATTAAATAATTAAAAATAAAAAATTTTTGGAAAGGATTTCTTCTCATTTTCATCTAAATTTCCAAATTTATGGCGTATTTGAATAATTTCCTAAGATTTATCTAACAGACAAGAAAAAATCTCTTGATTATTTATAAAACTGAAGCTTTTTAAAAATCCAGATAAATTTCGAGTGATGCACTTTAAACCTGGTATTTTCCGCTTGAAAATTGTTTTCTGAAAATCGCGCTGCGTTCTTTTCTCACCGAGTCAGATGTTGAAATAATTAAATGCATATAACTTCTTAATAAATGAACCTACAATATTTTTCCAAATAACTAATAAGCTAATATCTTTGGATATTTCAATTAATAAATAAAAAACTAATCCCTTAATTTTATCAAAGGACACCGCACAAACATTATGGGATTTGGTTTTCGGTTAAATTGATCGCAAATGGTTTTATTTTATAATTTAAAGGTCGCTAAGAAAAAGTGTCCATGGGCGCATAGCCTAAAAACCAATAGATTTTTAGCTACAGATATGTTTAGCGAGATTTTAGATATAGGGATATAACCATTGAAATCACAATCTTAAAAAATCGAAGCTTTAAAAACATATTTTTCAAATGCGTTGAATCCGAATATGACATATTATTTGTACAGAGTGATACCTTCCAACATTTCAATAAATAAAATTATCGACGAATTTTTCAGACAATATATTAACAAAAAATATAATTACGTTTCGCTCCGGATTTGGATCTTCTTCAGAACTGATCTAAAAAATATAAAAAATAATTAATAATTAATTTCTAATTCGCTTTTTATAAAATTCTTTCAAAATTATTAATTAGTATCAAAATATTTTGATACTAAATAATAATTTTGAAAGAATTTTATAAAAGCAAGTTAAGCGTGCGTAAAGACGTTTTACTTCAATAATAATACAATAAATTTAAGGTTATGGCATGACATCGTTGAATTTTTAATAATATCACAAATACGAATTCGTTACATCACTAATTCCTAGCGTTGTGGGTGAAAATTTAAGAAGTGTCTTAAATTAATTATCTAACAGAAGTGAACGATCTGAAACAAGCCGCGAGCGAAATCTTCAACGTTTCGGTTAAAAAGCGGGTGTATCTGATGTCTGTTTATTCTTGCAGTTCAAAGACTAACCTAACAGATACAATACTCTTTGTTTGTATACAATAATAATAATAAAGATCCGCACTCACCGGCTGTTGCATGTGTATTGATATAGTAGAGTCGTGCTGCCGCTGCGGCGCTTCGAGCGTTACATAGATTCTGTCAGCTGATGTCAGCTTTGAACATCAAAGAACACGATTTGTGGGTCAATTTCTAATAAATTGCTTGTAAACATTTCTTCTATATTCAGGTACTAGAGGTCCCGCCTGGTTTCACCCGGGTGCAAAAGAACGAATGGGGAAGGAAGGGACATGAGTAGTCTTAGTTTACCGAGATGAATGTTGTGTCCAAACTTCATAATGATCAGAGTTACCGTTCAAAAGTTTTTGTCTTTAAAAAGCAGTATTTATACTTTTTTTAAGTAATAAATTTCTTTTAATATAATAAATATTTAATTGAAAACACTGTAGGAAAATTATTTTTATATAGGTACCTATAGTTGTAACAGTTTTCAAATGAGCTATTAATTAGACTTATTCAATTTTAATTAGTCGTAAATAGATTTAAAAAAATTGAAATGTAAGCCTTAGAAGAAAACAATGTAGAAAAAAAAAGTATATTTGCCGACGTGGGGCTTGTAAACGTAACGCGCTAATATTGCAATATTTAGTTAAGGCATTTCACCTGATAATATTTGTCGGACGGACTAATTTTGAGATACATCTTGCAACATTTTTCATTGATGTTCCGCTCCAATTGAACGTAGCGTGATATTGTATAGCCTGTAGCCTTCCTCGATAAATGGGCTATCCAACAATTTTTTTTTCAATTCGAACCAGTAGTTTTTGAGATTAGCGCGTTCAACCAAACAAACAAACAAACAAACTCTTCAGCTTTATATATTAGTATAGATATAGATATAAGGTGGGCGGTGGCTTAGTATATTTACGAAAATTATCAAAATTGTGTAATTCTATCCCTGTTTGGAGCCACGAGACGATTCGGTGTGAACAATAAATGGACGGAGCTTTAAAAACATGGCGACGGACGGGACCGCTAGTTACATACAGGGTGAGTTTTAAGTTGATGCTTTTTTTTTACAGCGTGTAAAAATCAAATAGACGAGCAAATATTTCAAATAGTTTTTTTATCAAAACTCAAAAATAAGAGAGAAACAGCCTTTCGAAGTTTAAATAAATTTTATTAAATTTTCTTTAATTTTAAGGTCGGTCCTGGGGTTATATTATGTCACTATGGAAATAAGTTGTTATTATCAAGTATGTTGGTGCTTATTTGAAACTGACATGTGTATTGTTCTGTTTTTGAGAGATAATAACAACTTATTTCCATAGTGACATAATATAACCCCAGGACCGACCTCAAAATTAAAGAAAATTTAATAAAATTTATTTAAACTTCGAAAGGCTGTTTCTCTCTTATTTTTGAGTTTTGATAAAAAAACTATTTGAAATATTTGCTCGTCTATTTGATTTTTACACGCTGTAAAAAAAAAGCATCAACTTAAAACTCACCCTGTATATAACACACGGCTGCTGCTTTCTTTTTCTTTGTTGAACTTGGCTTGACACGCTACCGCGTGTCTAGATAATCCTGTGCTTTACAGCGGCTTAGGTATTTCCCAAAACTGCGAGTGGTCTTAACTCGGCCATCGCTGAACTACATCAGCTGATGTCGATGTTCTGAAGAACTTGCTGCAACAACAAATGCTGTCACAGTAGCTGCGGCAGCAACGCGGTGGTCTTCCGCGAATCAATTGGTTTTATTATATGTTTACACGTAACCGTTCAAAGGCGGCTTCAACGTCACCCCAAATAAACAAACATTCTTTGAAATCGAAAGATGCGTGCTGGCTTTTGTATATATGATTTGATCGCCGCAATTATACAGTCAAAAATTGAAATGCGTTCAAAAACAAACTATAGAAACTAAAACCCGACTACTGAAAAGTATGAAACAAGAAAATATTCTCATCTCAGGATAGCCGTGGTCATATGCCACCTACCCTAACAAAACATTATATTATCCAATTGTGTAGGCTTTCACGGCCGGTGTTGATCCTTATAGGCCAGGGCAACCTTTTGAGACGGATGAGCCAAAAATTACAATTTACAAAATTTCTGAGTTTTTAAAGAGCCACTAAACATTTTCGTTTCAGTATTGTAGTATTTGCTTATATAGTTATAATATATATGCGCGACGGGGGCGGTGCGGGTGAGACGCGAGTGGAAATGTCTGAGATATAGACATGATGCTCAATCATGGATCGATTGGACGATTTTTAAAGGTTTATATCATAAAATAATTATTTTTTGCGTATGGAACTGGAGAGCCGAAACTTTACATCAAAAGAGCCGCAGGATGCCGACCCCTGTTCTGGCCTGCTCACTTACCTGTGAGCAATCTAGAAGGACACATCGCCTTTGATAATGTCTACCGCAGTTGTAGACGAAACGTCAGGTAGAAATACCAATGGACCATGGCATACAAGCCCGAAAACCAAGAAGAATTAGAAAAACATTACATTTTAACAGTAGTAAGCGATCATAAACTCTAGGACAAAGTGCATCACGCTATTCATCTACAGGGGCCTCATATAATATATGAGATGGCATACGACCACGGCTATCCTCAGATGAGAATATTTTCTTGTTTCATACTTTTCAGTAGTCGGGTTTTAGTTTTTGAACTAATTTTTTATTTAAATTATTTTTTTTGAACTTTTTTTTTATTTCAAATCTTTGATTAACGTCTGAGTAGAACTCATCAAGTAAATAAAATTGTCGACAAATTTTTCTCAGACCATACGATATATTGACAAAAAATAATAAAAATACAAATCAATTTGCTCCCCTCTGGGACAAAAATTCAAAAATAAATGTAGCCTATGAATACCGTGGCCATAATAACGAATCGATTGACACCTTATTTATCAAAATCGGTCGAATAGTTTAGTCGCTACGGTGGAACATCTGTAAATACAAACATACATACATAGACTGCTAAACTCATAACCCTTCCTTTTGGCTTGGTAAAAAACCGACGTGTATGAAATTAATTTCACAATCAAACAATTTGTAACTTTAATATTTTAAGTCTTAGATTAACGTCTGAATATAAATCTTCAAATAAATAAAATATCAACACATTTTTTCAGACTGTATATTGACAAAAAATTACAAAATTATAATTCAAAATCTCAATTTATTGAATTATAATTTTATAATTTCTTGTCAATATAAAAAATTGGTTGATAATTTTATTTATTTTAATATTTTCGATTGAACATTATATCTCAGGAACGGTTCATTTCTGGATACTTCCAGAACATTCGACTGATTCCAGTGGCGTTCATGGGCTACGGGGAAAGTATGAAACCTGTATTTTTCCAATTCTTTGTGTCATATTCTTCCATCTTAGGCTCGATTGTTATAATTAATAAATCGCGGAAGTTAATCCAAAAAAGTTAATTAGAATTTATTTAATTTTACAGCGTTGGTACGCGATTTAGCTAGGCAACCCATGTGCGATTTATCAATGTATATATTTACTAACACAAGTAGAACTAGTACCGTCCGTTCAGAAATGGCAGAACTAGTTTTGACCAATTGAAAATGCGCAAAACTAGTTTTGCTCATTTTATAACACTCAATACCCGTTTAAATGTAAGATTTCGGGTTTGGGAAATATTCGTTGGTCAAAACTAGTTTTGCGTGTTTATTTCGGTCATTGACCGAATTCGGGTATAGACCGTAACATATCCACTGTAATAAAACAGATTAGGCTTACGCAAGAGGTCAGTAAAAAGTGATTGCATTCTTTTTGCGTTTAAGAGATACAGTTCAGTTTGTGTATGAAATATGAACGAAGAACATTCTTCTGTACATCTTGTGTGAAAACCATCTAGATAGATAGATAGATAGATAGATAGATAGAGATCTTTATTTTGTTGGTACAATTAATGTACATAAATAGCGTCAACACAAAAACAATTAATTATAAAAACTCGTTCAATCTGTAGTGAGCCTTACTTAATAAATATTTTTTTAAATTCTTCCTAAACTTTTGTTTAGAATTTGTTAGAGTTATTTCAGTAGGTATCTTATTGTGTATTCGTATCATAGCGTTGCGGACACCTTTATGAGCCACTGCTAATGTACAATTAGTAGTTTTTAAATTATTCTTATTTCTTGTGGTATATTCATGTTTATTATGATTTTCATTAAACAAAGATGGATAGTTTTGTACAACATTTGCACAATTTAGAATATAAAGATCTACTAGTGTTAGTATGTTATACTGAATAAATAAATTTTTACAATGTTCTCTAGGTGCCACACCCGCTATGATACGAATACACTTTTTTTGGATTAAAAAAACTTTTTCTGCCCATACCGAATTGCCCCAAAAGATTATTCCATACTGGATAATAGATTGGAAATATGCATGATAGACATTAAGCAGAATGTCGGTACTAGTATATTTTTTTAAATAAGTAAGAACGAATTTAGCTTTATTTAACTTAGGCAAAATGTAGTCAATATGTTGTTTCCAGTCGAGATTATTGTCTATGTATAGACCGAGAAATTTAACTGAATCTTTAATATATGAGAATATGTCTAAGTTTAGTAATTGTGGAATGTTAAAGTAATTTCCAAGCTTAATTATTTCTGTTTTAGTGTCGTTTACTTTAAGGTTGTTATTTGCAAACCATTTGCTTAAATCTATCATGCATTTTTCCAATCTATTTTTTAAAAGCGCCTGATCTCTTCCCTCACATATGACAGCAGTGTCATCAGCAAACAAGAAGATTTTATTGTTAGTAGCCAACGGAAGATCGTTTATAAATAATATGAAGAGCAGAGGTCCTAAGATACTACCTTGAAGTACCCCTCTCGTAATTAGTTGCCAGTCTGACATACTTTCATTAATATTAAATATTAAATAAATAATATTAATATTTTTATTAAATATTAAATATATATAAAATAAAACGTGTTTTGGAAAATATTCATTTGTTTACCCGGCATCACCCACGAGTGAAGAAACAAACCCTACAGTGAAAAATATTACATCCACCATTGTTAACTCCGCGTCGACTGGACGGTAAAATATTGTCCTCGAAAAAAGAGCGATCAAATAAATAAAAGATTAAACGCGTTGGCTAAATGCACGGTTTCATAAACTAATGAATCGGCATTATAATAATTTTTAACGGTCCACATTAAGCGAGGCACCGCCACGCTGCAGCGTGTCAGTTCAGAATGTGAGGTTAGGTTAAATGAGGTGTCGTAAAGCCGCGTGAAACGCATTTGTTTTAGCCGAGTAAAAATAATGTCTACTGTTGTGACGTTGGTAGATAGATATAGTAGATTATAGACGCTGGGCAACAGAGGTTATAAGCGTCTGTGACGTTTGTATAATTACAATATTATTTTAATAAATTAGCAATCTGGGTTGTAGTCAAGAGCATGCATATTATATATGTACTCTGCTCATAATACAGGATGAAACAAAACTTTCATTATTCATTGGATATCCCTCGACAAAATATCATCTTGACTAAATATCCTACGGGCAAAATATCGCCCGACATAAAAACAATTACTGGGTCGGGTCGATGCAATGGCGTTTTTTTTGCGCAGTGAAAAAAGGATGGCGTTTGGGGGGAGTTCTTTAAAAAACAATTACGGGGCCGTATCGATGCGATGGCGTTTTTTTTGCGCAGTGAAAAGGGGAAGGCGTTTGAGGGGAGTAATTCTTTAAAAAACAATTACGGGGTCGTGTCGATGCGATTGCGTTTTTTTGTTCAATGAAAAGGGAAAGGCGTTTGAGGGGAGTTCTTTAAGAACAATTACGGGACCGTATCGATGCGATGGCGTTTTCCTGCGTAGTGAAAAGGGAAGGGCGTTTGGGGGGAGTTCTTTGGATAGTTCATTTATTGAGGAAGGCTGTAGGCTACATAATATATTATAAAACAAAGTCTCCCAGCAGCGTCTGTCTGTCTGAGCGCAATGAACTCAAAAACTACCGAATTGATTTTTATACGCTTTTCACTAATAGAAAGAGCGATAAACGAGGAAGGTTTTTGTATATAATTTGTAAATATTTTATGCAAAATGTTATTCGTGTCATGTCGTGACATTACGTAGGCGGGCGCAAGCTCCTACAATTGGCTACGTCAAATGGCGCGTCACTGCGGCGCACCGGGTGGGAAATAGCGACATGAGCTAGCGGGCACTGCCATCAAGCGACATCAGCTCAAAGTTATTAGTTCGCGCATTTTGGCACTGTAGTCATTTCTGAATGAAATAAATTTTGCAGAATTTTCCAATAACAAAAAATTTATCTATCGCACCTAAGTGAAACCGGGCTCGGCCGCTAGTTTAAAAATAAGAGTCAAATAGCTTATTGGTTTCTCTACTTCCATGTTAACTCCGATACGTTTCGTGGCTCGTATTCCGGATAGAGTTAATAAGCCCTGACAACTTAACCGTTGTGTATTGTGGAACACCCTGTATACAATACTATGGAGTGTGCCCATAGAACACGGGTGTAATTGCGTGCGTTACATGAATGTAATTTGTAAACATTTATTTGTACGTTAGACCCGTACTCGGGCTCTCGCTGCGATCTCCGATAGCACAATAGCCGTGTCCAACAAACCGGCCCGAAGACCTAACCCGTTTAAAACGCTTTCTTTTAGATTTCAAATTCGTCTTCGTTCTTGAAATATCTCTTTTTTTGGGCGTTTAGAAGTAATTTCGTATTTTTTTGTCATTTCAACGCCATAAGTAGAGAATTAATTTAGGTCAAAAAATGACTTTTCACAATGTTTTTTATTTTAACGTCCCCTGAGTCCAAAAAACATGTTTTTGGAAAAAATATGTTCCTCTGTTTGTCAGTTAGTCTGTCTGTGAACACGATACAGGATGACCAGATTTAAACCAAATTTTGGGATGATGTTCGACATGCAAATATGAAGAACCCTATTGTTTTTGGTTTTGATGTATGCTATATCGTTGTTTTTTATATAATAATGGTATACTTTTTATAACGGTTTATTATTCTATTTAACGTCACTCGATATAACGACAGACTCCTTAAAACGTCAAATTACTTAACTATAGTTGGTTTACCTTGTTGCTCATACAATGATGCACTCTAAATAACGACAACCCACTCTAAATAACGACAAAAATACGTTACCATTAAGCAATAAATAGTAATTGTTTGTTATTTTGTTGCTTTGTTGTCGGCATCATGCGTACCGAAGATTCGCTGAACAACGTCTGCCATCTGACGGCTTTAATTTTGAAACAACGTCAACACTTCGATCTGTCATCTGACCTTCATATTGCAATACAACAGACACAATACTGCATACAGCCATCTGACGGCTTTAATTTTGAAACAGCGAGCAACGCTGAACAACGTCACAGCAATGCTGCATGATGCCGTCTGACGGCTTAGCTCAACGCTTTCGCTACTTGCGCCTCTATATGACAATTTTAGTAAAATATTTCTTCGATCTGTCATCTGAGCTTCATATTGTAATACAACAAAAAGAAGAACGTTATAAGCAGTGTGCAAAATTAGAAACAAATTGAATACCTGCAATCATATTTAAAAAATAATTTTGTAAAGTGATAATTATTATAAAGGGTTTTCCAATAAGAGGTGTTATTTTGAATAGCCCGCTATTTCGGTAGATGTCACTTTTGGAATTGCCATTTTTTGACATTTGACAAGTAGAAACTACGCCATTAATAAAAATGGAACGATACACGCTTCAACAACGCACTGAAATTATTAAAAGTCACTATAAAAATGGTGAAAATTTGGCAGAGACGGTTCGTAAAACTCGAACATTTTTGGCTCGTCGTGAAGCACCTTGTCGGACCGCAATACAGAAATTGGTGGAAAAATTCGAGCTGTTGGGACAAGTTAGTGATGTGAAGAATAAAACCCGTGTACGTCGCTCAAGAACAGCCGAGAATATTGCTGCTTTAGCCGAAAGTGTTGAAGAAATCCCAGGTGAATGGATTGCGCTATCGAGAGATGATTAATGATTTTTTATGGCAGGAATTGGATGGTATTGATCTGGACAACGTTTACTTTCAACAAGATGGCGCTACGTGCCACACAAGCAACGAAACCATTGATCTTTTACGGGAAAAGTTTCCGGACCGTGTTATCTCTCGAAGAGGTGATCACAATTGGCCACCGAGATCTTGTGATTTAACACCTTGCGACTTCTTCCTTTGGGGCCACGTGAAAGGGAAGGTCTACGCCAACAGCCCAGCGTCGATTCAAGACCTCAAAGATGGAATTCATGAGGCTATCAAGGACATAGAGCAGCCACTTTGCGATTTGGTTATGGAAAATTTCATGAAAAGGATATGGTCCTGTAGGCGTAGTCGTGGTGATCATTTGGCTTATGTTATTTTCCATTATTAACGGCATACCTTCCTCTTTATAATGAAATAAACATCCGATCATTTATTCCAAAAAATGGCAATTTCCTTTGAATATCAAAATAACACCTCTTATTGGAAAACCCTTTACTTATTTAGTGCGAATAATTCGCACAGGTCACATTAGTACCATATTATAAGTATAAAATATATTATAAACAAACTCTTCAACTTTGTATATTAGTATAGATTATCAAAGGCAATGTGGTAGCAGTTGTAGACGAAACGTTAGGTAGAAATACCAATGGACCACAGCATACAGGCCCGGAAACCAAGAAGATTTGGATCAACACCGGCCGTGAAAGCCTACACATTTGGATACTAGAGTATAGTTTCTCCAAACCAGTCCAGGAGCCATCGTAGGTGCGTATATAGCACACCAGTAACCATTAACCGGGCATAACCACACTAGGTAACCAGTTAACAACAACAACAACAAGAGACGGTCTAAAGCTGAAGTGAGCTTTGCAGCTCGTCCCAAAAGCTCGTTAGCTGCTATAATTACTGCCGCTAATTACTGATTTTTATCAAAAGCACGCGCTATAAAGCTTACACCGTGCCAACCACCGGCACCCCTTCTCTGACCGCTCTTTATTGGACGTGAGCTCCGTGCTTGTTAACGCTTTCGCTGCCGACTGCGACGTGCGTAACCGAAGCGTTGAATATCGAACATCGTTTTACAACCGCAAATTAACGGCTTTACATAGACCGTTTTAAATAGGTTATCGATGTGTGACATAAAATAGAGCTCGATTCACACATTACAACTGGAAAAATGTGACAGGGAAAAATATTAACTCTTTATTTACGCCGGGAATCGAGAAATGAAAATGTATCATTTGGGATTGAATTTTAGGCATAAAATACCAGCAAATTGAAGGACAGAATCATTCAAACTTCAAAAATATTGTCATTTGACATAATATGCTAGTCTATACTAATATTAATAACTAGTGTGACCTGTACGGATTATTCGCACTAAATAAGTATAATAATTATCCCTTTACAAAATTATTTTTTATTTATGATTGCAGGTATTTAATTCGTTTTTAATTTTGCACACTGCTTATAACGTTCTTCTTTTTGTTGTATTACAATATGAAGCTCAGATGACAGATCGAAGAAATATTTTACAAACATTGTCATATAGAGGCGCAAGTAGCGAAAGCGTTGAGCTAAGCCGTCAGACGGCATCATGCAGCATTGCTGTGACGTTGTTCAGCGTCGCTCGCTGTTTAAAAATTAAAGCCGTCAGATGGCAGTATGCAGTATTGTGTCTGTTGTATTACAATATGAAGGTCAGATGACAGATCGAAGTGTTGACGTTGTTTCAAAATTAAAGCTGTCAGATGGCAGACGTTGTTCACCGTTGCTGTATTTTAATTAATTTACAAAAACAAAAGCAATAATAAATTTTCTAGTTGTCAATGTCAGTAGAGCAAGCAATTATCTGTAAAATGATATCTACCTAATTTATGTGGAGAAATTGTGAGGTTTTTTCTAAAAAGGGAGGCAAACATCTTTAACCTTAGCGTATTAATATATATGATTGTAACACCACGTCTTAAAAAGCCACACCGCCACTGGTGTACCCTGGTGGAGAAACAGAGGCAAGATGGCAGCGGAGCGTATGAACTAGGAAGTTGTGTTCATGTTAAAAAACTTGAATTAATAAATGTATTGAATTAAATAATAGTCATGTTACAAACTGATGTTAATAAATATGTTGAATTAAATAATATTCATGTTACAAACTGGCACCCCGCTTGGGGCTTAACTAACTTACATTATTTCCCGTTACAAAATGCAGCAAAATTCGATGAACTGTATTTGTTTTCATTTTAAACGTCAAATAGTTGTCAAAAAAAAGAATTTCGATTAATGCTCCGTCTTTGTCGCACTCACTAACTTACATCTCCCTCTCAACTTCCAATATACGAAACGTAACTCTCTCTCTTACTATCTTCACTAACTTATATCTCCCTCTCAACTACCGCTCGTCTCGAACGATCACGCACCGTTCGCCTCGTCCGATGATGCACTTCCGTAAACGATTTCATCAGGCATTCACCAGCTTACTTCCCAAGTCAAGCGTGCGTAAAGAAGTTTTACTTTAAAAAAAATCTTTTTTAGCTCGGGGTGGCATTGAACTCAAATATGCAGCTGGGAAGGGGGCTATAGACCCCTTTTAAGTAAAGACACTGTAAATAAGTCTAAAATAAATGGGTATATAAATATCACGTAACAATGGCAGTTAATATTAATGTAATAAATTACAGCATAAAAATTATGTCTCAAGCAACGCCTTAATAAATGTCACCTGATAATATCTGCAGCGCCGTGGGAAGGGGCAGCGTCTCCCGTTTTTACAACAGCGGTCTGGCGATGTCCTTATAATCGCCTCAAATATTACACGCTAATTTATTCACTACTGCAGGTAAATATACCCAAAATGAAATCACTGATTTTACAAATGCTAATTTAAAACCAGAATGAAAAGGTTATAATCCCGGTCAAAATATGATTATCTATACCAGAGGTCTCCGAACTTTTTTGTCTCGTAGACCACTTGCCATGTTTTTCAGTTTTGGGTAGACCCCCTGCTTATCTGATATTGATTTTTTGCAAATTCATTAATTTCAAATGTATTTTTGACAACCGGTATAGTGCTACTCACTTTAAACGATTTAAATTTATAACGGTAGTGAAGTGTAGTGTGAAATGTTTAGTTTTATACATTTATTAATTAGATTCACATTAAAACGAATCAAATGAAAATTTACTTTTTGTTACATAAAATAACTAAGCAAAAAATAAATGCTTTTAGTGTGAGGGATGAACCTGATGCTTTAATAATAAATTTTTAACATTTGGCATCAATTTAGTTAGGTTTAAATTTAAATCTCCTCAGTTAACGATGTCCAGTTTGTTTCTTTTTTTGTTAGGAGATTCACTATAGTTGACCCCCATTTTCATTTCAAGGACCCCCAATTTTTTTCCTGCTGAAATAGACCCCTTGCAAGTTGTCGTCAACCCCTGGGGGTCGATATAGACCACTTTGGGAATCACTGCTCTATACTAATATTATAAACAGATAAAGTTTGTAAGTTTGGATGTAGGAGATAATCTCAGAAACTACTCATCCGATTTCAAATTTTTTTCACCAATATTTAGAATGGACATTGGCTATATATTATCGCATTAAAATAAAAGCGCTTTTCGTGGAGGCCAATTTTGCGACGTAAGTCGACGAAAAAATGCGATGGCAATCTACAAATTCGGGTGAAGCCGGGCCGGGTCACTAGTTAGTAGATAAAAAGCGTTAAAATATTATAACAGCTATTCAAAATATTACATTTATGCTCATATTAACCGAACACTATTAAAGTTAGAAGTTACTAACCTTGGAATAAAATTCGTTAGAATAAAATTTACTTTCAATTCACCAAACAAATTATCAGGTAGAAATGTTAGTTAAAGAATAAATTTACACTGCACTATACTTCTTGCTCTTTTTGTTGAATATTTTGACGTTCACCCAAAAATACGACCGATGGCGTTAGTGTAAACGTCAAAAATAAGTTTCACAAAATATTAATGTTTTATTCTAGCCCCATTGCACACAAAACTTCCACTAACTTTACTGTTTTACAAACTATACATTTCACAAAAACAACACATAAATATATAAAAAAAAGAATAGCTACTTCTTACCACAGCAGTTTTATTAGTGGATGTACATTTCGGGAGCTATGCTCTCATTTCAAGATGAGAGCATAGCTCCCGAAATACATAAGAAGTAACTATTCTTTATTTTTATTTTTGTTCCAACCACAATGCTCTTAATATTTTTAATAACACATAAATACATTCACAAGAGCAACAGTAGATACAGTACTCCACGTTTATAGGTTATGTATTATAATCTATATGGCGGCCATTATAATTTTATCAGGCGAATAAATATTTATACCTTCGAAGTAAGACAAAATAGATGTATACCTGCAGTAATGATTGTTATGTTTGGTGAATTGAATTATCGCTATTTATTCGGAGGAATAGTTACCTGAAGAACAAATTAACCGAACAAATAACTACTTACGTTCGGTGAATATGGCCATTACCCATTTATGCATTGTCACGTTATCTTAAATCGACACTTTTAGATTTTGTTTCATGGATTTGTTTGAAGATAAATGTTCATACCAACATCTATGGAGTTGCTACCAAAATATTCCTACTGAGGATATAATTAATCAATGACAAAACTATCAAGCATGAGAACGCAATATTGTCTCAAAGACAGAGTTTGGTTATTGGCGGTTATAATCTGCATTATTAACCTTAGCAGTCGTCAATTTAGTTTCGTGAGCGCCGTGAAGCATTTCGTCAACGGTAGTGCGGTTGCGGCCTCGACTATATGGGGCGAATCACTACAGTTAATTTGCATTCCTCCAGAGGGTGACCCCACAATGACTGCACCTATATTTATATATATGGCTGGTTTCTGTGGAAACATTACCTATAGGAACTAAGAACAAAGTATGTTTAAATGTGGCTACCGGGTCATGAAGGAATCTGGGGCAATGAGATGGCTGCGATAGCCTTGTTCGACAAGGAGCCTCTGCGGAGTTCTTTGGACCAGAACCTATTTGTGGAATCTATACTAATATATAAAGCTGAAGAGTTTGTTTGTTTGGTTGAACGCGCTAATCTCAGGAACTACTGGTTCAAAATGAAAAAAATTTTTTTGTTGGATAGCCTATTTATCGAGGAAGGCTATAAGTTATATAATATCACGCTACGACCAATAGGAGCGGAGCATCAATGTTGCAAAATGTATCTCAAAAATAGCTTCTATTCAGGTGAAATGTCGTAACTACATATTATATCAATATTTGGTCGTATATTCACAAGCCCGGCTAGATCAGTCGGTAGAGCATGCGACTGTTAATATCAGGGTCGTGGGTTCGAGCCTCACATTGGGCGAATATGTTTTTATTTTTTTTATTTTTCACATTGCTGTCTTCTAAGACATTTAAATTGATTTTAATTTTATTTACGACTAATTAAAATTAAATAAATCTAATTAATAGCTCATTTGAAAACTGTTACAACTATATAGGTATCTAGGTATACTTATAAAAATAATTTTCCTACAGTGTTTTCAATTAAATATTTATTATATTTTATTAATTATTACAGTAATTATTGATTTAAAAGAAATTTATTACTTAAAAAAAGTATAAATACTGCTTTTCATCGACAAAAACTTTTGAATGGTAACTCCGATCATCATGAAATTTGAACACAACATTCATCTCGGTAAACTAAGATGAATGTACGTACTCATGTACCCCATCCCCATTCGTTCTTTTGCACCCGGGTGAAACCGGACGGAACCGCTAGTTACTTATGCAAATATTCAACTAACTGTCAAAATCACTGACTGGAGCTTGAATCCGGGAAAAGAATGCTGGTGGGCCCTTCAAATAGGCTTACAGAGAACTTTATCAAACTCAGTAGACCTAAACTCAGGAAAGTGGTTGGGCTTTTAACCGGTCATGCTGCCCTGTGAAATAGTGATGTGTCCACATGACTCTTTATTGAGAGCTGGCTCCGTGCGCTCCGCTCACTAAAGAGAGTCGCTCAAAGGGAGTCGTTCAAAGAAGCAACACTACACAAGAGTGCTGACTGCAGAGGTGTGAACTGTCATCATGCATGCTCAGGAGTCACGAAGCATTGCACAGCACAATACACAATCAGCTCTGAGCTCATTTTAATATGATTCTGATCTTATATTATTCACATTTCGGATAAACTATAAAGTACAATAAAAGCTTAACAATAATAATGTTTATTGTTACAATATTATATCTTTGTCAACGACGTCAATGTGATTGGTTTAAGTCACTGTAAGCTTAATAACTTACAGTGTGTCATTGAACATTAAATGACTCAGCAAAGATAACTTCGTACGTGCAAAATTCACTAGTGCCTTTGTGGCCTGTCCTGTGTGCGCTCTGTAAATGTGAGAATGCAACAGTACAGAACAGCTCAGCACAGAGCAATAGCGCTCAGAGTGAGTCATTCACAAAAGAAGAGCGACTCGCTCCGCTCCGAGAATGTGAGCATGGTTAGTAAAATTAATTGTTTTTTTGACTTTTTTCTACCAATTTTAAGCTTTTAACATTCACAATTTGAAAAAAAAAAATTTATACACTTAACATGACATATAGATAATATTAGAATTTAGACAGCTATTAGAGATGAGGGCCGATAGACAAGAAATGCTTAGGGCATCAAGGAGTTTTAATCCGGCACTGATAAGCGACTATGGTGGGTCAAAATATATTATTCTGTGTAGGTACACGTGGACAGACAGCGGTGCTATGCCCCCTTGACTCGTCCCCGGTGATCTAGTTACACTATAGGCCGTTATTGCGCAGCACAGGTACGTGAACAGTAATTCAGCTAATTGTTCAGCTAATGTAACATTGTGTCGTCACGGTCATAATTACTGTACACACGCACACACAGACAGAACACATGGAACGGTTATTTTGAGCCGGTTTGATCCCCAATTATGAATGATTAGCGATTTAATTAGTTCGATATTACCAACATTACTGACGTACAGACGGTCTGTACAGTCGCGTTCAACATTTGTGCCTACCTGTGCGTCGGTACACTCAACGCAATACCGATCAATGAGAATATTCTGTGATTTTGACTTAAAACTTAAAACAATATTATGACGTTTCGATCTCGGTTTAGATCTTCTTCAGAAATATCCAAAAAAAAATATAAAAAAATAATTAGTAAAATCTACTTATTTTATAATTAAACGCAGAAGTTAATTATCGCGATAATTAACTTCTGCGTTTTATCTATACTAATATATAAAGCAGAAGAGTTTGTTTGTTTGTTTGTTTGAACGCGCTAATCTCAGGAACTACTGGTTCGAATTGAAAAAAATTTTTTTTGTTGGATAGCACATTTATCGAGGAAGGCTATAGGCTATATAATATATAATATCACGCTACGACTAATAGGAGCCGAAAATCAATGAAAAATGTTGCAGAATGTCAGTCAACATTTTTCACCATATACTTATATTCATGTGAAATTCCGTAACTGAATATCCCAATATTAGCGCCGCACGACCGAAGCTCGGTTAGCTCAGTCGGTAGAGCGCGCGACTCTTAATCTCAGGGTCGTGGGTCGAGCCCCACCTTGGACGAATATGTTTTTAATGTTTTTTTTTTTATTTTCTACATTGCTTTCTTCTAAGGTTATCATTTAAATTTATTTTAGTTTTATTTACGACTAATTAAAATTTAATAAACCAAAATAATAGCTCATTTGAAAACGATTACAGTACCTATATATAAAAATAATTTTCCTACAGTGTTTTCAATTAAATATTTATTATATTTTTTTAATTATACAGTAATTATTGATTTAAAAGAAATAATTATTACTTAAAAAAATATATTTTCATCAAAAATAGAGGTTTGAGTTTAAAATAAGTAATAAAATAGGTAACTGCCGAAAACTGCAAAAAATTTGGACCCAACATTCATCTCGGTAAACTAAGATGAATGTGCGTACTCATGTCCCTCCCTTACCCAGTCGTTCTTTTACATCCGGGTGAAACCGGACGGGACCGCTAGTTATAAAATAAGTAGATTTTACTAATTATTTTTTTTATATTTTTAGTTATTTCTGAAGACTAAACCCAGATCGAAACGTCATATTATATTGTTTTATTGATTTATAATATTTTATTTTTGTCAATATATGGTCTGAAAAAAATTGGTCGACAATTTTATTTATTTGAAGAGTTCTATTCAGACGTTAATCAAAGATTTGTATAATGACTGAGCACAATATTCTACTAATTAAAATACTTTATTCTTAAGTGCACTGTTTAGATTTATTTAGTACCTAATCGAAATAGTTGATTATTCTTTCATAATTATGGTGCCATGCAATTGCCAAGTCATTATAATTAATTATTATAGAAATAAAGATGTCTAATATTGATAACGTCACTATAAATGTTGATAGGCAATTGATTAGGTAACAATTTATAACAAAGTTATTGGACCTGTGCTTCCATAGACACTAAAATAACATACTTGGTTTTACAAGAGATCTCACAACTTTTTGTAGCGGAAGAACTTGGCATTTTTTTAAAATTTATTATTTTTGATGGGTTCGTATTTATCGCTTAGTGAAAAATAAAATTAAAAAGTTAATATAACGCTCATTTGTCTTGCGGTTACAAAAACAGAGCTAAAAGATTGAAGCCGAGAAACTATAAAATATTACACTGATAAGATAACGGGCCGTTAAACAACTGTCGATTCAACCGGAAACTTTAAGCTTTGCCAATAAAAATGACAGTCGTGCACCGTGAAGCCATTTTAGTCAGCTTTAAGTTGCAGCACAAGGAGGATTCGTCGGCCCGTGAAACACGGTTAAACAAGGAGTACCTATAGAAGGCTTATAGACATAGAACAGGCGCCAGGTGGGTGAGAATTTAACGTCCAGGTACGCTAACTAACTGACTTAAGGTATTTACAAATACTGTTGGAACGATACAGCTTTGCAGGCTCGCGCAATCTGACAAAGTTGCGTCGAGAACATTTTTCTCATTGTTGAAGAAATAAAATTCAAAATATATTTGTTTGTTTGTTCATTTGTTTGTTTGTTAATTTGTTTGTTTATTAATTTGTTTGTTAATTTGTTTGTTTGTTCACTCGAATGTCGCCATTTATCTGGAAAACGGTTTGATGAATTCAGATGCGATTTTCTGTAAAGGGTTTGTAATTCACCTGCGATGGTTCTTAGATAGATATTACGATGGTAACGCCCCAGGGGGCGCTGCACTTCACAAAAAATTAATCGCAAAAACCATAACAAACGTGCTACGCACGAACAGATCTAATGCAAAACAAGCGTCCGTTACTAGTGCTTTTTACAGCAATACACTTGAACATTTATTAAAAACACATTTATGAGCACTCTCGCACATAACACGATTCGACAGCTAGGCTGTCAGATACTGTGTACGCTAGTTCGGCTAGACCAGGCCTGGGCAAATGAAGGACCGCGGGCCGGATCCGGCCCGCAGTAGAGTTTTGTCCGGCCCGCGAAGCATTTTATAAATGATTGTTAAGAGCGAAAATAGTTTGTCAATATAATTTGGCGCATAAATATTTTTTTAGAAAAATAGTAAATAGCAAGGGCCACAACAGACGAAAAAAGACCTTTTTTTTTGCTCTCCCAATTGTTGGCCCACGGTCAAATTTTCATCAGCAATGTGGCCCGACGATCAATAGATTTGCCCGTCCCTGGGCTAGACCATCTGAACAAACTTTTACAAAATCTCTATAAAGTAAAATAAAACAAAATTAAAAATTCTGAAAAAACACACGATAAAAAAAGAATTAAATAAAATTCTAAAATCCCCCGACTTAACACAGGTAAGTAACCAAAGAAAATCCGTCGGGGGTTGCCACTCGTTATACTGAACTAATAGTTCAGAAGCAAACAAACAACGCTATTTAGTACCAAATAGCGACATCTGTTATAACTTGAAATTTGCTCAAAGCTATTAGTTCAGACGCCGAGCCGCAAACGAAATACATTTAGCAGAATTATATCTATCGCACCCGGGTGAAACGGGACGGACCGCTAAAGTTTGGAAAATCTCCGAAACTACTCATCCGATTTCAAAATTGTTTTCACCAATATTTAGAATGGACCTTCAGGATGGATACAGGCTATATATTAGCGCGTTTAAATATAAGCGCTTTTCGTTTAGACCAATTTTGTATCGCAAGTCGACGAAAAAACGGCGAAAATCTATAAATTCGGGCAAAGCCGAACCAGACCGCTACTAGGATTATAATAACTCCTCTAGTTGTAATCCATCAACGAATCGAGTTGAAACATTGTTTGTATCAAGTATGTTCTTAGGAAGAGTTGACTGTACATTATGTATAACTAAAAATGTAGCCTAGTAGTTTGTATAATTAAATATTAAATCAGATAACGCGAAACTTCGAATTTCGAATGCACCTTGCTAAAGTGCTTGTAGTTTCGCTATGAAGCAAGTCAACTTAATAAATAAAGACAAGATTTTAATGTGCGAGCATAAAAGCAAATCGCATCCAATAAATGTTTCCAACAATACTTTAAACACTGCCAGAGTAACTGCGTTTGCATGAAACCAACTGTAAGTGGTGTACAGTGGCGTGCAAACGAAACACTGCACACATTGTGAATTTAGACACGCGGCAGCGTGTCAAGCCAAGTTCAACAAACAAAAAGGAATCAGCAGCCGTGTGTTATATTACACGAACCATTTTTGACTCCTTAATAACTCAAAATCTATTTAACATAAGCACATGGAATTTGGTTTATTTATTAAAACCCCTTAGATTAACCAGAACCCCAAATTTTATAAATATTGCTCAAACGGTTATTAAGATATTAACGTCTAAAAATCGGCATTTTTATCACTGACTTCTTACTGACATATAGATCAAAAACCTAACCCACTTCCAGATGACCTAGAAAGTTTAAATTTGGCGTCCAGCTAGGTAATAAGAAAACCAGTGGGAGTATATGCGCAAATAATTCAAGAATTACAAGGCGCGAAATTTTACATAATATAATTGGTGTATATTTTTAACGACACTGAGCTTAATAATATAATTTAATTAATTTAATCTAAGAAAAAAAATAACCATTGAAAATATTGAAACACAGAAAAGAAAAAATCATTTTGATAATTTATTAATAGTTTAGGTTCATAAATAGAAAAGCGTTAGCTGTAAACTCTATGATCGTTTATTAGTCACAACCTACTTTTTTATAATTATGACCCTAAATTATACCTATTTCCTTTTTGGTACATTTCAATAAAAACTTTCTTTTTATTAGTATTTTATATTTCTTGTTTTTAGTCTTTCAAAATTTTAACTATTATGACATTAATTTATAAAAATTATTTGATTATTTTATTCAAGTTGGTTGTGAAGGAAAATGTATGCCGTCATCTAAGGGCATCCGCCATATTGGATATATGCATTGTCACCAGACATATACATGTGTGTGAAATTTCAAAGCTGGAAAAAAATAATTTTACAAATCACTTTTGAATGATAAATAATAATAATTACTTTACAAAAAGTAATGATATTCCATCAAAAACATAAATGTGTAAAAGAGAGCCAAATTCTATATTAAGAATATTATTTTCGTACAGTGAAAAATGAGGCCATATCAAACTGAATAAATTGAGATTTAAAAGGGTGCCAAGTTTTTACACATATAAACAAGAAGTTAAGGTATAAATCATTATATAAAACACGAAAACATGCCAAGTGAAAACTTGGCACCCTTTTAGATCTCAATTCTTTTTGTATTGAGGTATGGCCCCATTTTTCACAGTAGGAAAATAATACGTTAAGGTTAAGATGTTTGCCTCCCGTTTTAGAAAAAACCACACAATTTCTCCACATAAATTATATATCATTTTACAGATAATTGCTTGTTCTACTGACATCGACAACTAAAAAATTTATTATTGCTTTTGTTTCTGTAAACGAATTAAAATACAGCAACGCTGAACAACGTCTGCCATCTGACGGCTTTAATTTTGAAACAACGCCAACATTTCGATCTGTCATCTGACCTTCACATTGTAATACAGCAGACACAATACTGCATACTGCCATCTGACGGCTTTAATTTTGAAACAGCGAGCAGCGCTGAACAACGTCACAGCAATGCTGCATGATGCCATCTGACGGCTTAGCTCAACGCTTTTGCTACTTGCGCCTCTATTTATGACAATTTTAATAAAATATTTCTTCGATCTGTCATCTGAGCTTTATATTATACTTAATACAACAAAAAGAAGAACGTTATAAGCAGTGTGCAAAATTAGAAACAAATTGAATACCTGCAATCATATTTAAAAAATAATTTTGTAAATTGATAATTATTATACTTATTTAGTGCGAATAATTCGCACAGGTCACACTAGTAATATTCTTAATTTTGAACTTGGATCCCTTTTTCACATTTATGTTTTTGATCAGATACAATTTTACACAATTAATTTAAGCATAATTTCGTTGCCCGATAGTGGAGTCGCGACTACTAACACGGCAACATCGGGCTTCCTGTACGCGAGCGCCTTCTTCCCCGGGGGGCAAACTAAACTAACAGAGACTGAAACTTAGTTCGCAGGTTCAGTAAGTTAGGTTGGGTCGGTATAATAACCGAGTTAACAATAACTTCATATACAGCGTGTGACGTTCCGTTCAACCACCCGCTCTCCATAGCTCACCTGTTTTAAAGATTCCTGTCTGCATAATATTGACTGCCGCGTAGGCGTCGCGACGCCGATGTTCAGGAATCAGATATTGCATTGTCATGTTGGCATCGCTGGAACAACAGGCAGGATTGCGAACAGAGAGAACACACACAGCACTGAACTAACTAACTAATATATCGTATCTAAAACCCCAAGTGGAAACCGCTGAGGTTCATATATGCCATCATTTCAAAAGCCCCTTAACCCTGTCATATATGTTTCCGTTATCTGGCGTACTGTGGCAGTTTCGTCCTCGTCCCCGCGCTCGCACACTTACATGTACGGCGTCACCTTCCTCTCGTCTTCATCAAATCGTTTTCTCTCTCTGTCTAACCCGTGCCAGTGACGTACACTATGTAGCAAGCTTTGTTACATTAACTCTCTTTCTCTTTTTTGTAATTTTGTCAAAATTAGTTTTTCCTTAGCTACGCTGGAAAAATGAAGGTTGTTATTTTTTGGAAAAAAATCAACTGATTTCTTACTTTAAAAAAATAAAACGCTTTCGTTGAATTAATAACAATTCGTAAGCTGATGTTTTCTCAATCAAAGTTAGAAATCAATTGAATTTTTTCCAAAAAATAACAACCTTCATTTTTCCAGCGTAGCTAAGGAAAAACTAATTTTGACAAAATTACAAAAAAGAGAAAGAGACTTAATGTAACAAAGCTTGCTACAACTATAAGAGTGGAAAAGGGTAGATATTTAAATGGACAGTAATTGTAGTGTTTCATCGATTTTGAAACGGTTGGTTATTGGGCAATTTTTAGGTTATAAATGCAAATGCGTTGAGTACATCAAATCACTAGTATAATTCGAATATAATAGTGATGTGTTGCTCCTGAGCGCGTCGTTCATAATGAACAACTCCTTTCTCGGAGCGGAGCGAGTCTCTATTTTTTTTTGTGAATGACTCACTCTGAGCGCCATTGCTCTGTGCTGAGCTGTTCTGTACTGTTGCATTCGCACATTTACAGAGCGCACACAGCGCAGGCCACACACTAGTGAATTTTGCACGTACGGAGTTATCTTTGCTGAGTCATTTAATGTTGAATGACACACTGTAAGTGTAATAGTACTAAGCTTACAGTGACTTAAACCATTCACATTGACGTCGTTGACAAAGATATAATATTGTAACAATAAACATTATCATTGTTAAGCTTTAATTATACTTTATAGTTTATCCGAAATGCGAATAATATAAGAACAGAATCATATTAAAATGAGCTCAGAGCTGCAGAGTGTGTATTGTGCTGTGCAATTCTTCGTGATTTCTGAGCATGCATGATGACAGTTCACACCTCTGCAGTCTGCACTCTTGTGTAGTGCGTATTGTCTATAGTGTCGCTCCTTTGAACGACTCCCTCTGAGCAACTATTTTTAGTGAGCGGAGCGCACGGAGCCAGCTCCCAATAAAGAGTCATGTGGACACATCACTAGAAAATAACAAACGTATTGTAACAAAACTGCTCTAGTTCGTGGTGTAAAATATTTATTTGCAATAGTGAAACGTTAACAAAACAAATAAACAAACAAACTAAAAGCACTTCTCTATAACGTCACGGAAACAAAACAACAAATTCTAAAGAATAAGTAATGAAGAATACAAAGTCACTATTTATGTACACGAAATATTTAAACACAGGAACACACCAAAATTTATTTAGAACACTTATTAACACAGTTTATTTATCTATTTATCTTAGCAGTTACCTCAGTACTGTTCACTGTACTGACTGTCGATTGTTCACTTGGCAGGCATTTTTTTCACTCCCTTAACATTCGAAACTGCGAAAAAAGCGGAGTTCGGCTTCTGCTTATCGGTCAAAAATAGGATTCTTGTTTTGATTTTCGGGTAGCCAGTGGCGTGCGCACGTCACTGTCACCTACAATCATATACACAAATACAGAGCGTGTGTGTCTCACTCCATTGAGCTACTCATCTCAATAATCTCAACGGGTTCTCCGTCGCCCTCTTCGTCTCCCGTCTCACTCCGACATTCAGGACAAAGGGTTCCGCAATATCAGATACGCGACACAAGAAAAGTAATTATGTTCTCTGATATTAATAAACTGTATATTGTACAGTTAGTTTGGTCTGATAAACAAACATCGCAGTACGTTTATTGCACTATGTGCTGAGCTACCGACACACATATTATAGTCAGTGATTGATAAACCCTCAACTCGCTATGTTGATTTAGGATACTCCACAATTTTTTGAAGTAAAACTTCTTTACACACGCTTGACTTGGGGAGTAAGCTGGTGAATGCGTGACGAGAGCGTTACGAAAAGTGTGATCGGGAGCGTTACGAAGAGTGTGATCGAGCGAGGCAGTTACGTATGTCCAAGACACAGTGCAGGCCTATTGTCTGTAACATACTGTAGAAGCAAGAGAGAGCAGTGCACGCGCACATTTTCTTTCTCTCTTCCTCTCATAGTCAGTGCATGAAAAATATATCTATACTAATATATAAAGCTGAAGAGTTTGTTTGTTTGAACGCGCTAATCTCAGGAACTACTGGTTCGAATAGAAAAACATCTTTTTGTTGGATAGCCCATTTATCGAGGAAGGCTATAGGCTATATAATATCACGTTACGACTAATAGGAGCGGAAAATCAATGAAAAATGTTGCAGAATGTCAGTCAACATTTTTCACCATATACTTATATTCAGTTGAAATGCCGTAACAGAGTATTCCAATATTAGCGATGCATCTACCGAATCTCGGTTAGCTAAGTCGGTAGCGCGCTCGACTCTTAATCTCAGGGTCGTGGGTTCGAGCCTCACCTTGGACGAATATGTTTTTAATGTGTATTTTTATTTTCTACATTGCTTTTTTCTAAGGCTATCATTTAAATTTATTTTAGTTTTATTTACGGCTAATTAAAATTAAATAAATCTAAATAATAGCTCATTTGAAAACTATTACAGTACCTATATATAAAAATAATTTTCCTACAGTGTTTTCAATTAAATATTTAGTATATTTTATTAATTATACAGTAATTATTAATTTAAAAAAAATAATTATTACTTAAAAAAAATATTTTCATCAAAAATGGAGGTTTGAGTTTAAAATAAGTAATAAAGCAGGGAACTGCCGAAAACTGCAAAACATTTGGACCCAACATTCATCTCGGTAAACTAAGATGAATGTGCGTACTCATGTCCCTTCCTTCCCCATTCGTTCATTTGCACCCGGGTGAAACCGGACGGGAGCGCTATATTATATATATATCTCAGTCTAGTTCGTTGACGAGTTTGCCAGCGTAACGCGAACGGTGAGAAATACAAGAAGAAAAACTGCAAGCGCAAAAGTTGGTACTGAGCAAAAGTAGATACCTACAGTGTAGTATTGTACCTAAGTACTGTCAGTAACTAACAGATCTTATCTCTTTTACAGACGTCTTTAGTTACCCCGATGTGTTTATGTGACTTGTGCAAACATCACGACCAGACTATCGTATTAATAAAGTTATACGTATTATATAACCAACTCGACGAGACAGCCGTCATACATGATGATGACGTTTGAAATATATGTTACCGTCAATGTCCGGAATCCGGGCAATGTCGACAATGTCCAAACCACATCGGGCAATGTCCGAAATCGAACAAGGTTCAAAAAATAGATTTTTTTATAAACATGAAACGCTGACATTTGATTGTATCTTTATCATGATAAGTTATCATTAACGCTTTATGGAACTTTTATCACTGATATCAACTATTGAAGAATATATTTTTCAGCTTTCAAATAGTGTCTTGAATAACTTAAATTAATTAATTAATTAATAATTTTTTTTATTGATTAAAAGTCTCCTAATTAAAGTGGAAAAAATATTAAAATATGCGTAAGACATCGATGCTTTACATAGTTAGTTTTCGGAACTCTAACATTATTTGGTTTTTTGCAAAAAATTAAAATGTACCGTTTGCATGCTAGGTTGACATATTTTTCATAAGACTACATGTAAAAGTTTTTTTTAATTTTAACTTTATAAATCTCCTAATGATTTTGCATTTTTACAGAAAATTTTGTCATAAAAAAATCTATTAAAAAAACTTTATTTCAGATTTTTTTTATTATCTTCGTAAAACGGCTCAACCTCCTTAAGACAGCAATAAACATATTTTCATTTATGATAAAATTATACGGGATACAAGGCTAAATATAAAAACAATTTTTATTCACTAGAACATCACTTAATCGTCAACGTTTCAGCAGAAATTCATGCCTTCTTCAGGACCTTAAAAATGTCTAGTGAAAAGTCATAAAATTTACGTTTAATTAATGATGTTCTAGTGAATAAAAATTGTTTTTATATTTAGCCTTGTATCCCGTATAATTTTATCATACCATAATATCAAGGTGTCTTATTATATTTATTCAACTCATGCGCGTTATTCATGTTTTATCATGCCTAAAAACCGAACCCTAAATAGCCATTTACCGACTGGTGACAATTACTTGTCATAACTCAATGAAGATTCCTACTGGCTCGGCCATTGTGGAGTAATGAAAATAAACGTAACTATATTTTCTGAGTCGTAACGAAATAGTAGGTAACAACAACTCCGTTGTTACCCATTGAGACTAAAATTGAGAGGCCGAATGTTTTCGACAAGGAGTTTATTCATAACCGGCTAACCTCAAACCAAAACATTGAATCGTGCTGTTTGGTGCTGTTAGTATTGACAGTTTTTTTTATAATGAAATAAATAGATATTTACAACATCTCATTATAATTAAAACATGAATAACGTGCAATTGTTGAATAAAATTATGGGCGCAACTTGTAGGCTAAGTCATGACCTGTCAGCGCGCCATGAATGACTTAGACTACTAGTTACGCCAATAACTATTTCATTTATTAAAATAACTAAAATGTGTGAAAATAAATTATCCGTAGTTTTGATTTTTATTTTTATTGCTGGAATAAATGTGAGTTCTGAAATTTAATGCATTGGGATATATTGTTTATTGCTCATATCATATAGATAATAAATAAATTATACGTGTTTTCAATCATCAATAATTGTAATACAAAATTGAAAAATATATTCTTCAATAGTTGATATCAGTGATACAAATTTCATAAAGCGTTAATGATAACTTATCATGATAAAAATACAATCAAATGTCAGCGTTTCATGTTTATAACAAATTTATTTTTTGCACCTTGTTCGATTTCGATGTGGTTCGGGCATTGTCGACATTGGATTCCGGACATTGACCGTAACATATATACAGACTAGAGATACTACACTTTTACATAGTATATCCCATAATTTTTACAAAGTATTGCACTATCTATGTAATTTTGTACTCGTGTAATGACGTAACGCGTATTAGAAGTGATATTTCTTATCAGAGCCGGATCTAGATTTTACGGGTTCTAGGGCTTATCGAAGTTTCATTGGGCCTAATTTTTTGTTAGATTAATGGCCACATTCATCGAACGTAAGTAGTTATTTATTCGGTTCATTTGTTTCTTTCCTCCAAATAAATAGTGATAATTCTATTCACTGCAGGTATAAATTTATTCTATCCAAATTCTCGGGTATAAATATTTATTCGCCTGATAAAATAATAATGGCCGCCACATAGATCATAATACCTAACCTATAAACGTGGAGTATTATATCTGCAGTTTTCTGTCGTGAATTTATTTATGTGTTGTTTATTAACCTTTTGTGAAGTGTATTTATAGTTGTAAAACATTAAAGTTAGTGGAAGTTTTGTCTGTAATTGGGTTAGGATAAAATATTATTATTTTCATAAAACTTATTTTTTGACTTTTACACTAACGCCATCGGTCGGATTTTTGGGTGAACGTCACAATATTCAACAAAAATACCAAGGAATTTATTTTTATTTATTTTTCAACTATTATACCTGATAATTTGGTTGGTGTATTGAAAGTAAATTTTATTGCAACGAATAAATTTGTGCCAAGATTTTTAATTTCTATCTTTAAAACTGTTTGATGAATATGGCCATAAGACTCTTTAAATTCATTTTTAAAAACATCAAAATCAGGGTTAAAGTTTGAGTACCTGGTCAAACAAATAATTCTAAGAATAAGTAAAAGCAAGTACATATAGGCGCTTTAGCTTACGCTATTCGCGCCTAAAAAATGGTTAAAATTCACTCAAAATATCGTTAAAATTTTCAGTAAATAAAATTATCGACCAATTTTTCAGACAATTTATTAACAAAAAATATAATTAATACATTAACGTTTCGATCCGGATTTAAATGATATTGAAAAAATAATTATTTTTTCAATATTTTGATACTAATTAATTATTTTGAAAGAATTTTACATGAAGTGAATTAGAAATTAAATATTAATTATTTTTTATATTCGTTCTGCGAAGAAACTCCAAATCCGGATCGAAACGTTAATGTATTAATTATATTTTTTGTAAATATATTGTCTGAAAAATTGGTCGATAATTTTATTTATTGAAGAGTTCTAATCAGACGTTAATCAAAGATATGAATATCGTTAAAATTTACCAAATAAATTGTCCAAATTCATCAGAAAAATTATAAAGCAGGTACCTAAAATTTTAGTTGTTCTGCAGTTCTGGAGGGCTCATGTAGGAACCGCCATTATAATAATTAATTCAACTGGGTTTGGGTCATCACACTTTCTGTGTCAAATTTCAAATGCTAACGTCAAATACTTCCAGAGTAAATAGCCTGTGACAGACGGACGGACTGACACCGAAGTGATTCCATAAGCGTTCCGTTTTGCACGGAACTAGTGATGTGTCGCTCCTGAGCGTGTCGTTCATAATGAACGACTCCTTCCTTGGAGCGGAGCGAGTCGCTCTTTTTTTGTGAATGACTCACTCTGAGCACCATTGCTCTGTGCTGAGTTGTTCGCACATTTGCAGAACGCACACAGCACAGGGCACAGAGGCACTAGTAAACTTTGCACGTATAGAGTTATCTTTGCTGAGTCATTTAATGTTGAATGACACACTGTAATTGTAATAGTACTAAGCTTACGGTGACTTAAACCATTCACATTGACGTCGTTGACAAAGATATCGTCGGTTTCTTAGTAAAAGTGACCAGGTCACTGACTTAAAATTGTTCAGTAGAGAGATTTGAAGTTAATTGTTATTATCCATAATTCAGTGGATTATTATTAAAATTCATGACTGTCTATTATGAAAGCAATACCAAAGTAGAATCAGTTCGCAATCATAATAAGAATAATTTCACATAATTTGACTTTTGAAAGGACTTAGTCATTTTTATTTGGTTGAAAATAAAATTCAATTACGACTTGGTCAAAAAGATAATACCTAGTAAGATTGAAAATATTTTATTTGTAATTTAATTATTACAAAATTTCGTCTTCGTCTGTTCCTGTTCCTCATTGTTTTCTGCGTCCAATGACCCATGTGCCGCTGTCTGATTATTTTCCACCTCATTTTCCTCCTCTTGTTCTGATATTAAGTCTTTACCTATACTGCCTCCTAATGACTCATCATCTGAATTTTGTTCCGATGATGAATGTGGTTTATAAGCAGGGTCCGCATCTGAATCATATCCATCAAAATTCAAATCAATATTAAATTCAGCTTCAGGAATAAAAGAGAAACCAGGCACAGGTTCCATTATAGCATCCTCATGAGTATCAGTTTCCTTTAGATTCAATGAATTTTTACTGACAGATATTTCAGGAACGGAATGTTTTGTAAGATCTTTGATTGTGATTGTTTCGAGGATTGTCTGAAGCAAAATAAATTAAAAATAATTTTCTATTTAATGTAATACCTACAATTTATTAATAAGCACATAAAAAATATTATTATCTCGAAAAATGGAACATGGGATGTAGGATACACAATAATAGTTAATTGCAGTAAACTAGACAATGAATAATACCAATAATTCTAAAATGACAAAAACAACTAGTTAAAAATTTCGTTAAAAATTATCAAATTTACATACCATTGCATCTAAATTTTGCCCCGATGGTAAATTTGGTTTATAAACAGGATCTGCCTCTGGATCACATGCACCACTTTGCAAGCCAAATTCCATCATAGTGGCTTCAGGAATTTCAGTTCCTTCAACATTCAATGAATTTTCACTGGCAGGTACTTCAGATAATGAGTGTTTTGTGAAGTCTTGCAATGTGATTGTCTAGCAAAGTAAATTAAAAATCTTTATTTAACGTAATACTATTAATAAACTCCTGGACAAAATTAACACACCACTTTATTAAACTTACACTATTACAATATTAACTTGCAACTGGTATGTACATCTCTCTCCTGCCCTTCCAGACACGTCCACGTACATCGGAGAATAAAGAAAGTAAAACAAAAATTATTGTCTCCGAGATATTTCAAAAAACATAGTGGTGCATTAATTTTTTTCAGGTATTTGGATGCACAAAGTAAAAATCTTTGGAAAAATGCAGTAATAATAATCGTAACGAACTTAACAAAGAATGCAGTCTAAAGTTATTCAAAAATTACAAAGCCAGCAAGTCATAAACTTTACTTACCGATGTCGCATTTGAGACTTCAGCTTCAGATACACCCAGCCACTGTTTCTTACAGAGTTCAATAATTTTTTTACTCCGATTCATTATTAATCACAACGTTAACTAGTTAAAACTCAAGAATAAAGCAATGAAGAATAAACAACATAGGTTAAGAATCAACAAGACAGCTGTTTGTTCATTGTTGTAACTTTTAACACATGCGACCAAGTCCATAGCTACAGGACATGAGCAAATTTACCAGATTTCTCGCGAAGTAAAAATAACCAAGTCCATTGTTACAGGACATGGGCAAATTTACCAGTAGAAATCTGTAATTGTCCCACATAGTCATATCGGAAATTTTTGTAGTGCCAACATAAAATTTGAATTTGGACATGAGCTTTTTATCCAGCCTAAATGAGTGTATTTCCTATCACTTGGTCACAATAACTCATTTTAGACAAAAATTGGACTTGGTCACTTTTACTAAGAAACCGACGATATAATATTGCAACAATAAACATTATTATTGTTAAGTTTTTATTTATCCGCAATGTGAATAATATAAGATCAGAATCATATTAAAATGAGCTCAGAGAGTGCATTGTGCTGTGACTCCCGAGCATTCATGATGACAGTTCACACCTCTGCAGTCTGTACTCTTGTGTATTGCGTACTGTCTAGTGTCGCTCCTTTGAACGACTCGCTCTGAGCGACTCTGTTTAGTGAGCGGAGAGCGCACGGAGCCAGCTCCCAATAAAGAGTCATGTGGACACATCACGGAACACTAAACGGAAAGACGGGGGAGATTGTTTTGTTTTCAATGTCTTTTTGAAATGAATATTTTTATCTGTCGATTTAAATCTTTACAAGAAGAAGTTGTTGAAGCTGCCGAAGTGTTTACAACAAACCGTAAACAGCGGACCACAAACAAGAATCACAAATCGAACTGCGGCCGATAAAATCGGATTTACAGTCACTGTGTGTGTTGTGTGTGAATACACAGGGATAAAGAATATATTCAATAGAAATGGGACCAGGAATGATTGTGTTGAGGCGGTGAGAAGGAAACCGCATCGCTTGCGCTCGAAGGGAATATAAACGTGTAATGTGGTCGAGATAAGAAGACTATGCATTGATGTCGCTTCGGAAGGTGTCTGAGACAGGCCTGACCAACACTCGGAGAGTCGGGCTGTTTTGCAACGGCCTTGGAAATCAACTTGATGTGGCATTGCTGCTTCGTGGGAAAGGGTCGTCGTTATTCAAGCTTAGGCCTCTTATTAACGACAACGGATAACGACCCGATTTTTATAACGGGCGCCGGGCCGACGCGCAGTCTTCAATAGGTTAGTGTGGGTGTTTGTTAACGCGACGGGCATGTAACCGTTGCAACGGATACCCGCACGTCGCCCCTCGGCGCGACGGCGGTCGGTCCGATGCACTGGACCACGTCATTTCATAGAAGTCTGTTGACGATGACAGATGTGCGCGCACGTTTTTACCTATACCTACCTACCTATCTTGCGCTGCTCATTGTGAATATGGAGTTTAAAATTGATATTGATATGGATTTATTAATTAGCCTTGTTCATAATAAGCCAGTGCTGGGACAAAACTTTAAAAAATAAACAAGACATAATGTACTTGCACTTCTTCGCCCTTCAAGTATAGAACTGATATCGATAACAACGGACGCGCTCACGTATATTAGCGGATCGTGTACAAAGGTAACCGTTTCGCGTCGGCCCGTTACCCGTTGACTAAAACGGTCGTTAAAAGAGCCCTTACTAAGAGATTAAGTATGTCTGAGGGTATCTCAAATAACCCAGAAATGGACGAAATTTCAATAAGTATTTTTTTTTGTGAATGATTCACTCCGAGCGCCATTGCTCTGTGCTGAGCTATTCTGTACTGTTGCATTTGCACACAGCACAGGGCACAGAGACACTAGTGAACTTTGCACGTACGGAGTTATCTTTGCTGAGTCATTTAATGTTGAATGACACACTGTTTACAGTGACTTAAACCATTCACATTGACGTCGTTGACAAAGATATAATATTGTAACAATAAACATTATTATTGTTAAGCTTTTATTATACTTTATAGTTTATCCGAAATGCGAATAACAATATAAGGTCAGAATCATATTAAAATGAGCTTAGAGCTGAGTGTGTGTATTGTGCTGTGCATTGCAGCAATGCTACATGGTTCCTGAGCATGTATAATGACAGTTCACAACTCTGCAGTCTGCACTCTTGTGTAGTGCGTACTGTCTAGTGTCGCTCCATTGAACGACTCGCTCTGAGCGACTCTTTTTGGAGCGGAGCGCACGGAGCCAGCTCCCAATAAAGAGTCATGTGGACTAGTGATGTGCCGGATTGTTAAAAATGTATATCCGCGGATACGGATCTGAATACGGATATTTGGTTTCAAGTTCCGCGGATACGGATACGGATATTAACTTTCTTAGAGTACGCGGCGGTAAATATTGCACATCAACCTTTGGAAAGAGACTATCTGTTATGGGAAAAAGTTATTGACCTCTTTAAGAGTTAACTCTCATAACAGATTGTCTCTTTCCAAAGATCGATGTGCAATATCTCATTATAAAGATAGTTTATTTAGTACCTTTGAGTTATGTACTATTAGTATGGTACTCACTACGATAAATGTTTGCAATATAAAGGTGCCAAATACGATTTTAAAAAATAAAAAATAATCTCAATGGAATTTAACAGGTTTTCATTATTACCTAATCACCTATACCTATATATAAAATTTCATCTATGAAATGAAAATTAATAAGGTAAAAGATCCGCCAAAAACTAACGGATAAGGATCTTTCTTCTCCCTCGGATACGGATATCCGGGACATCACTAATGTGAACACATAACTATACTGAATACGGAATATTTAAATTCGAACCACAGACTGTTAAGATAGTGCATCGTGTTCTGTTTTACAGCACTGATAGTAGCTGTTATTCACTTTGTGTATTTATATCGACATAGATAACAATAAATATGGCCGGTGTGAAACCGGAAGTAAAACGGCAGCGCGCTACACTGGCCCCGGGCCAATGGAAGACAAACAGAGCAATAAATAGCGCTATCTGGTGGCGAGAGAGTCGTTTAGCGACGCTCCGAGCGTCGGCTGGGAAGTCCCCCGTCCCTCCATCGTGCCGCTATCTTGGCTTCAAGGCCATGGTGTATATCGGCTACCTATGTATTTTCACTACTTACATGCTGTACAATAATGTACCCACAAGGAGTTATTCAGTAGCGTACCTTCGAATTTTCGATCTAATGACGCTGTAAAGAAGAAATAAAATAAATTTAAAAAGCTATTTTAAAAACACCTGGCGCCCGTAAAAACAGCAACAGTAATATTAATTTTCATTTTACAAATGGCAAATATTATTTTAATCTTTCTTTTTATTTAAAATAATAATAATAATAATGCGTTTAACGTCCGCTTCTCGACTTTATGTCATAACAGACGTCATTCGCTCCATTACTACTTTCCATCTACCAAACTTCCCGTTATTTTTTACAATTTTAAAATTCCACTTAATTACTAGCGAATGAACGAATTTTTTTTACCACACTTCCCGTTATTTTCTACAATTTTTAATCTTCAACCCAATTGATAGCAATGGGCGAATGAAGGAATTTTTAGGAAATTAGGATAAGATAGGCAAATTTTGAGCATAGGAATTTGACAGGTAATCGGCCATGGCCATGAATAAGGAACCATCTCGATATTTATCTGGAATTATTCAGGAAAACCATAGAAAACCTCAACAAGGTGGCCGGTACAGGAATTACCATTTCTCGGCGAGAGGCAGTAGGTAAAAGTCCTAGTAACATCTGCCCCTGCCGGGTAGGGGTAGAGGAATTTTGAATTTTACCGTTTTTTTTATAGTGCCCCAGGTCGTATCGCAACGCGCTAGACCCCTGCTCCACTAAGCGGATTTGTAGAGGGGGACTCAGACTACGCGAAAGACAGCGTTTCTACCAAAAAGTGCTCCTTGATCATTTCTGTCACCATCTGCTAACTATGTCGTATGGTGATCGTCAATGCTATAATGTTCAAAACCAGAGTTTAATTTTTATATCATAGGCTCGATATAAATTTTTAATTTAGGAGCCACCAATAGTAAATCGTTATAGTATTCTAGTCAAAAGTATTTCTGAGTGAAAGAACTGTATCACTTAGCATCACAATTGTGGCCTACACACCTTGATACAAGCTGCGATGCAGGCATCGACTCTATGTTTCATGAAACTTGCCTCAGTTGCATAAACGCCTACTTAAATCGAAACCTATTTCGATGCCTGAATCGACTCCATGTTCATGCAACACAAGAATAGAAGGTTAAGTTATTTTCTAGGTACCTAGTGCTTGACGAATAAAATGAGGTACGTTTTGCCAACACCAGTTTTATTAGCAATAGTTGGGGCACTCTTTATACTCCATAAAAAATTGGTTGTCTGTAAAGTCGGTTTACGGACGATAGTTTTACGTAATAACGTATTCCGTAATACATAACCTAAACCTCCCAAAATTTGGTTTCAATCCGCTTATCCTTGGTGTCGGAATGATAAGAAATGTCAAAAGTGACGTTTGCAACTGTCAAAGTATTATGTTCTAATAATAATTAGTTATTCCAATACTTAACTTAGAAGGCGTTGCATTTCACAAAATACTAATGTCAAAAAATTGAATTAAACATTAGAAATGCAGCCGTTTTCATGTTAAGACAAGACATACGTTATCTTCTAATTTCCATGTACGGCAAACAAAGACGACCGACCGCGTCGCGCCATGCATTAGACAACATTGCATTTATACAGCTATTTTTCTATATAAATTTGTATAAAAAAAACTGTTTAGGCAAATTCTGTTATACGAAATCTATGTAAAATGTTCTCCTCTTTCGTTTAAGACTGGTTTCAAACCGATCTGATTTAAATTGAGCGAGAAATTAGCAAAAAGCACGCACAGGGTCAGGCGGAACGTTACGCGTTACGAACGTTAGGAACGTTAGGATTTAGGAACGTTACACTTTTTCGTGCATGCAGCCGGTGTTTTATCAATTTATAAGATTGGTGATTCATCAATTTATAAGACGTTATCACGTCAAAAGGAAATGGTCAAAAAGATGGTTTATAGAAAGAAAACGTTATTCAAATGCTTTATTGGAAGAGCTAAAAGTACATTTGTATTCCAAAGACACGTATGCAGATGATAAATGTTTATGAACTCCTTCCCAAAATACACGATCACTTTCCATCATGGAATTTACACACACAAACAACAAACTAACCTCTAAAATTCCGCGGGAAAATAAATTAATATCGCCTTGGCATCGACGCAATTCTACACACGCTGAAACTCGCATCGGCATCGCCGACTCGGCGTCGTGGCTCGCCGACCAAAACGGGATTCCAGACTCTGCATCGCTGCGAGCCGCAACTGATGCCAAATACGTGATTCAGTACTACACACAGTGTATGAAACATAAGAGTCGATGCCTGCATCGCAGCTTTTATCAAGGTGCGTAGGCCGCTAAGAACGATTCGTAAGCGGTGCAGCACGAGACGTCATGCAAACCCCGCACGTTATGCAACACGTGCCGGGTACTTTTTTTTTCTATTTTCTCCCTCTATCGCCTGTCCATCTCCGTCACACGCACTCAAACAAAACCGGCATATCATTTGCAGTGTTCGAGTGTAGGTAATTAATTTGTCGAAACAAAAATCACTGCTAGTTTGTTGTTTGAAAACAAATTGAAACCAATTATTAATTGAAAATTCAAAAACACACTCGCGCACGGCGATCTATTTTAAAATTTATTAGAAAATTAATTAACAAGCGCGCGTTCGATTTGCGGAAACTAATTGCAAATTTGCAAACAAAACAAAAGTCAAATCGTTGTGTTTAAACGCGCGATTTAAACAAATCAACCTAAAAAAAATTACATCAAACGGTAAAAATGCACGTCGATTCGATTGTAACTGAAAATCAATGACACATTTACCAATAGCTGTCTAACTTAGGGTTGATAATGGTAACAGCTGTGCAGGCAACAATGTAAACAGTAATTATTGGTATCCGAAACAATGGATGATATTCTGGTCTGCACAGCTACAATATGAGTCCTGCCCTAGCACTGGCATCGCCAAGTTGGGCAGGAAACACTTAACCATATAAAGCTACTGTGAACAATTTGTATTTGTATTTGTATTTAATTAAATTAAATAAATAAAATAAATAAATTTTGAGTCGGCGTCAACAATCCTTCGCCGGAAATCTCTGAGAGTTCACGAGAGTTCTCTAATTTGATTTGGATATTTCTTTTAGTGATCTTTGTTCATTGGTTGTTTGACGCCGACTCAAAATTACTTAGATATACTAGATTGTCACATACGTTCAACTACTTAAATAGAACTTAGTTAAATAAAAAGATTTATTAAAAAAAAAAAAAAAAATGGCATCATTTTTCTCTGGATAGAAAATAGTAGTTTGAGGTTATAAAGGCATACGTCATAGATAAAAGTATGTTTAATACCGTTATTATAATATACCAAGATCCCAGACCCGCCATTCGTTAAGTAAATAAATTCAAACGAATATTACTTAACAGGGATGGCAGTAGAGAAAACAATCCCGGGAACCCGAATCTCGGGATCCCGGCCGTTTTCTGGCTCCAAAAATCCCGGTACCGTACTTGGCTAATCTCGAGATTGCCACAAACAGATCTAGTTTGCATTCCGTAATCCGTTGCGTCTTGACAATTACCTTGCCTCGATTATATTAATATATATAATTATATTATTAAATAACGACAAAAAACAATCCTTAAATACGCGGTACGATACGTAAGAATATGAAATCTCCACATCCTGAAGTACAAGTATAAAATGAATCGGTAAATAGTATTAAACGTGAAATAAGCCTATTCGAAAATGGAGGAGTTCGCGGATATCACTTAGAAACAGCATGTAAGTTCTATAGTCTATTCCTCCAATCAGCGTAGAACCTGAGCGAGCGTTTTCAGCTGCTGCTTATGGCAATAAACTACGAAGCAGGCTTGGCAGTCAAACATTGGATGCTTTGATATTTCTATTTTCGAAATTCTAAATAGTTTTTTTGTATTGTCTTTTTAATTTCTTGCAAAAGTAAAGTTTTTTTTTGTTTTGTCTCTTTTCTTTTCTTACTATATTGCGATTTTTATTGTACAACGATATTAAAAACTTTTTTTAAGTAATTACTCAAGTTTTTTTTTCATTTCAGCCCAATTAGAAACCAAAGTCTAATCCCGGGATCCCGGGATTACGTATCAAAAATCCTGTAATCCCGAGATTGAAAAACATGCTCGGGATTGTATTCTCTATATAGGTGGCAGTAACAAAAAAATGTCCTACAAAACCTGCTTATTTTTTAAAGATCATTTTCGACTTATCGTGCCATTTAAAATTCCGGAGTTCTGAACATTCTGGAGCAAACTAATAGGGAAGCCGACCTTTCCGGGGAAAAAACATCACCATTCGATTCTTCATTAGGTCTTTTATAATACAGATTTTTGACATAACTCTCTACGACTACCCGTTTTCGAACAAAACGACCGGTACGGTTGGTCTGACTCAGCCTGTATACTATAAAAAGATGATTTTTATCATCTCTATAGAAGTCGCCACGTCCATCGCGCTCTCGCTCATTCGTAACAGTTCGTTCAATTTCGGCGCTTGTTAGAAAGCTTCGGTCAAACACTAATTATTATAAGGCGTAACTCGTAGGTGTAAAAATCATTCGAATGATTTTGAGGAATCCCTCAAAACGTCTCGAGATATTTTAATAATCGAAAAGTTCAGCAATTTTCACTCGAAGTATCCCATCTTTTATTTACTTCGGTATTGAAATAAAATCTCACCACACGTTTCGCAGTCGACAAAAAAAACGTCACACGTAAACCGTAATTTGTTAAAGTGAGGTTAAAATATTTTTGTGTCATTGTGTGCGCTTAATTCTCGTATAAATTAGGCATATTAATAACGTGCTTTGGACAAAAGAAGGCGTCCTGCAAGTGAGACGCACGCACACAGACGCGTGCGCGACAAGGACAGAGAGACCTCGGTCCAATTAGGCTTACGTCACAAACAATTGCCTCGCGCTGCACCCGCATGCCCGACCTGGTTGATTACAAATTACTGTACACCTCTATCTGATGTGTGGAAACCGACCCGCAAACCTCGACTCCCCGTGACTGCGGCTGTCATTCTAAAGCCAACCGCACACTTTACAATTTACAACGGTAATAAAACTATCTAATGAAAGGTGTGAAAAAGGGTGCCAAGTTCAATATCAAGAATATGTGTGGTTGTCGACTTCGTCGACAAAAAGATTTGAGATCTAAAAGGGTGCCAAGTTTTCGTGATTTATATTATGATTTATACCTGAATTTCATGTTTATATATTGTATGAAAACTTGGCACTCTTCGAAGTCCACAACCACGCATATTCTTAGTATTGAACTTGGCTCCCTATTTCACATTTATGTTTTTTTTATGGAATATCATTATTTTTCGTAAACAAATTATTATTATTTATCGTTCAAAAGTGATTTTTAAAATTAATCTTTTTTCCTGTACCTATTGGGCTTTGACATGCTCACTCCTGACATCTGGTGGTTAACATAAAAAATAAAATGTGAATGCATTTAGTCGATCTATCATCTGTGAACATTATACTCCATTCGTACTTTTAAATTCTTAAAAAATGAAATAAATAAAAAGTTTTGAAAATAACTGAAGTTAAAAAATCAATGAAAGTTTGCTCTGCACATTTTAAAACATGATTTTATGTTTTCAAGTAAGTACTATACAACTGTAACGTTACTATTATATTATAACCTCATAGTTATAATATACAGTTTGTTTATTATTAATATTTTTATCTACAGATACTGCTAAAAAACAGCATTTGAAAGAAAATAAATGCTATAAGTACCTTCAGTCAATTTACCTGGGGGAAAAAAAAACACAGCTACTGATGAGAACCGTAGGATACAAAGGAACAAGAGAAAAGAAGAACAAAAAATTTAATTTGGAAAATAAAGATTCAGTACATCAAACATCAATGAAAATTATAATAAATTGTAACTAAAACTAATTTTTTAGTGAATTAATTACTTTGATTGTCGTTATGATCATCATCATAAACTTCATTATTATCTTAGTTTTCAACAATAAGACTATCATCATTTTCTTTATTGCCTAATTCATACAATAATTGAATCCTATAGTTCTGATCAGTAGCTGTGTTTTTTTCCCAGACAAATTGACTGAAGGTATAGCATTTTCTTTCAAATTCTATTTTTTTAGCAGTATCTGTAGATAAAAAAATTAATTATAGACAATAAATTATTATATTAAAACTATGAGGTTATATAGTATAATAGTAACGTTACACTTGTATACTTACTTGATAACATAAAATCATCTTTTTAAGCAAACGTTCATTGATTTTTTAACTGCAGTTATTTTCAAAGCTTTTTATTTATTTCATTTTATAAGAATTTAAAAGTACGAATGGAGTACTGTTCACAGATGATAGATCGACTAAATGCAGTCACATTTTATTTTTTATGTTAGCCACCAGATGTCAGGAGTGAGCATGTCAAAGCCCAATTGGGCTTCGTCAAATGGGTGTAGCTTTAAAAACATGGCGACGATGGAGTATCATTTCCCATAGTTACTATGGTTACTATATAGTAAACAGTGCAATTGTGATTTTTTTTTAAGTGCAATGGAATGATAAGTGTCAGTTTAATATGTAATTGGGCTGATACAAATCAGCGAAAAAGAAATTTCCTTGAAGGGGAACGTATATATTAATGCCGGCCATATCATAAAATTAGGCAAAAATTCAATTGAAACAGAACCTTCAAGTACGATGAATTTTAATGCTTTCTGTTTACAAACTTTTGATTTAAAGAGTAATCCACAAGAATAAAAGTGGTAAATAGAGATATTATATCAATGCAGTGTTGATGAACGTTGCAAACATTTATTGAAACATTACTTTATTGCAACAGGTAATTGTTCCCAACCTAAAAATAGTCATCTGTCAAAATATATTTTCAACTTTATTTTTTTTCTATCAAAATTCTTGATGTTATTTAATAATAATAACTATTCAATTAATAAATCAAGTTTTCAATACTAAGACTAAGTATAGTACCTACTTACTTGGTAAAATAACTAATCATCTGCATTGAAATGACATGGTACTATTACAACCTTTTACAAACTTTTTATTTGTGTTTGCACGAGGTGAAAACTTCGCAGGTTCCATAATAAGTCATTTATTAATTTATCAACGTTTTTTTTTATTATTGTAAAAAAATCACGATAAACAGTATTCATTGACAGTACGATTCATATACTTGTTTCTTACATGTTAGTAAGTAAGTTTCGCCGCCAGATAGAGTAGTCCATATCGCGGTTCCCAATAGTTGTCTTTTTCGAAAGGCGCTAGGATGTCGCTACATGTATTTTTTCGAGAAAACACCGCAGTTTTGTATAAAATATTTAATAAAAACTATCCTATAGCGTAAGTTCGACCAAGCAAGACACATTTAGAAAATTTCATTAAAATCTGTTCAGTGGTTTCGGAGATTAGCGCGGCCAAAATTGTCACTATTCATAACATACCCTCAGTTATTGAGTGTCAATATTCTTCAATCACTTTCTTTGAAAATCAAAGGAGCAAGGACAAATGATACGATTATTGCGTGAATGATATGAACGCGGCTTTATGTGTACTAGTTCGCGTGTGTGATCCTGGCAACCAGCGC
Source organism: Xanthostigma xanthostigma (assembly GCA_963575645.1). Classification (NCBI taxonomy): domain Eukaryota; kingdom Metazoa; phylum Arthropoda; class Insecta; order Raphidioptera; family Raphidiidae; genus Xanthostigma; species Xanthostigma xanthostigma. The sequence goes on from OY754473.1 coordinate 1,303,825, forward strand.
CTTCTACGATCTGTCACACGGTCTTCCAGCCGCCCATCACAAACAGGTGCCCTCCTCTCGCGACCTCATGTGCTGAAAAAATGACGTTTCAATTAAACATGGTAGTTTCTAAACAGAGAGAACAAAAGCAGAGAAAAGCAGAAAAAACGATGTGAAAGTTTGATTACCTAAAAAACCGTCGAGTAACTTACAGTTTCAAACTAATCGCTCGTTTTAATATAATTTCACATTTGCACATACAATAATGCATTACAAATTAGATACATAGTAGATATACTATTATAGGATGCTTCCAAAGTTGAAGTTATCCTTTCACCAGCGAATAGGGCTTCAACAAATAAGATTTTTTTCCTTTGGCGCTTTTTCGAAATATCAACATCAACGGAGATACAGGGTGTCAAAGTTTTTATTTTTTTACTCGAAAACGGTGCACCGTACCGAAAAATAATGGCAGAGCTTTTCTTTTTAGAATTAAACAAGGAATCCAATAATTTATTTTCAGAAAAATCAGTGGCGTACCATTTTTTTTTCCTAAAAACATTAACAATTTTTTTCTACGCGCGCCACTGCGGTCAACTCAAAAATATTTTATTTATTAAAGAGTTTCCCTCCCACGTAGCTATTGACACCTACAACATTTTTTTTAAATATCTCAAGTAGTTTGGCAGTTATTATTTTTTAAATAAAACTGATACCCTGTATCTCCGTTGATGTGTATATTTCGAAGAAGCGCCAATGGAAAAAAACCTATTCGCTGGTTAAAGGATAACGTCAACTTTGGAATCACCCTGTACTATATAATAGGGTATTTTGCACCATGTAAGAAAAAATCTAATAATACATATTTTTGATAGATTTTGTAAAAAGCAAGCGAGAAATGTTGATTTCATTCATAACAGCGCACTATAAATTTTATAATTCAATTTTAAGAATTTTATTTTTTTTCTGTTCTTCAAAAGTCTGAAAACGCTGTTCGCCATATTGGATTTCGGCGTGACGTCACTTCGTCTGTAAACCAGCTACGTTTATGTTGTGCTGTGTGTTATTTTGAAGTTCTTTCAAGTTATTATCACGTTCTAGCCCGTATTTTATTGATCTCGCATCATAGAAGACGGTTTCGTAAAAGCAGAAAGTACTAATCTACCAAGGATAAATACGTTTAATAAATAAATAAAGTTTTACTAACTTGTATCCTTTCTTACACTAATTGTAATGTAATAGTCACAGCAATCTTAAATAATTTTTAATTGTACAGTGTTACTATGGTTACTGTGCACTGTCATTATTATTTACAACCATAGTGACGTCACGGGTCGTTTTCGCGCGAATATTCATAATGATAAATTTAAAGTCGTTTTTATGACACTATTCGGTTATAAAATATTATTATAAAAATTGTAGTAGTGTTTCTTTATCACTTTAGGATTCATAACACTTTTCAAAAAACGGTGCAATAGCATATCATCAAATTATTTTTTTTTGTGTCTGTGCTCTATTTTCAAAGTTTACTTTGTTGTCGACTGACATTTTGACAGTATATAATATTTTAGTGGGTACTGCACGCTGAACAACACGCATTTTAGCAGTTTATATAAAGAATTGTTTGTTTTATTTTTTTTAGATTTAGCGAAAATAATTTATAGTTGACGATATGAAACAACAATAAATGTTCATAGCACGTGTTACAGTAGGCTGTGCTTTTTTATACCGGGTGTGTTTTTATTGACGGCTACGAGTTTTTCAAACAAACTTTATTACGATGTAACAAGATTTTTTAATCGACATAAAAAAAATCCAGCCAATTGGGCGACGGGACCAATTTCAAAAATATTGACATTTGAAATAGTACTATAAAGAAAATAAAATATCTGATATCTCGTGAGGTGACGCGGTTAATGGCTAGTATTAATATGATATTTGATATTCGGTGCCGGGGTTACCTACATAATATGTTCCACGTCATCAATTAATCAAAGCATGCTTAACTAGTTTATTTCTGACAGATCTATACAAAGCAAAAGAACAGCTGATTTTTTTTTAATCTCAAATTATTTCCGGAATTATATTGTTCAGAAAAAAAATTTCTAACGAAACTTTCTTGAAATAATAAAAAGAATAATAAGCCGTTATGAAAAGTATACCATTATTTTATAAAAAAACACCGTTATAGCATATATCTCTTCTGTGCATGCGCCGATTTTCCCCAAAAACAATAGGGCTCTTCATATTTGCATACCAAACATCCTCCCAAAATTTGATTTCAATCAGTTTGACCTGTATTGTGTTCACAGACTAACAGATTAACAGACACACTGAGTTTTACAAAAATATATTTTTTGGATTCGGGGGACCTCAAAACGGAAAGATATTGTAAAATTTTTGCAAAGTAATTTTTAATTTAAACTAGTATTATTCCCCACTTGTGGGTTGGAATGGTAAAAGATGTTATATATTTGTTCCGCCATAACGTTGTTGAGTGCCAAACGATATAAAAAATTTCGACGGTATTGTGTTTAGAATGTTATGGAATAGTCCCCGCGTATAATTTTGAATAAAATCGGTTAAGTCAAAAAAGGCGATTTTCTTATTATATTTATTATAGGATAGAAGTCTATGAAGGTTATAATAATTTGAAAGAACTTCAAAATAACACACAGCACAGCATAAACGTAGCTGGTTTACAGTCGTAGTGACGTCACGCCGGGATCCAACATGGCGAACAGCGTTTTTGACTTTTGAAGAACAGAATATTATTAAAAAATGCAATTCTTAAAATTGAATTATAAAATTTAGAGTGCATTATTATGAATAGAAATCAACATTTCTCGGTTTCTTTTTAGAAAATCTGTCAAGAATATATATTACTAGATTTTTAAGCTATTGCATAGCTTCTATCGCGGGCTTTGAGCGCGGCGACCGAATCAAGAAATTCCGTAACGAAAAAACCTAACGGATTGTCTAACGTCGTTTCAGTTCGGCAGACTTCGGCACGGTTGCGTGCGCACATAGCGAATAAGCTTTGACAAAACATTAAGAGATGTCGCTATGCATCCAGGTTTCGTAAAACTACACATTTATAAAATTACATGCAGCCAGTCACTGGATGTAATTTTTTAAATTTGTAGTTTTACGAAACCTGAGTACATGGCGACATCTCTTAAGGAATTTTTTGCACTGCATGTAACTTATATTGCTACTAGCATCTAGCGAATTTTAGTATATGTACTGCCGAAGCAAGTACGGTAGACCGTCCCAACAACTCATCATGGTTTCGTGACCCTGACGCGTCAGATCTGACGCGATTTTAACAGTTTTTACCCATTGGCCATTTTAGGTTATGTGCAGAGAAAGTATATATGATATTATATCTATATAAATGTACATCGCGCGAAATTCCATGATCAAACTCTTAATATCGTTCTTTTTGTTCAAATTTTTTGAATGAATAATTGTTTTGGTGTGTAATTACACTATTTATACCTAGCTATTTTCGTTTTATAGAGAAGAAAAACTTAAAGACCTAAAAAGAATATGCAATAGCTTTACCGCGGCAGTCCCCGAGTGCCACACATGTTTTTTTTCTTACATAGTGCAAAATAGCCTATTGCGAAATCTCGGAGTCCCGGTATGGAAGTTTTATAATGTATCAGATTATTTGCTGTGCGAATAGAGTATAGCAAGCAGTTCATCATCTCAATAGGCTTTAGTGTCTAAATTGGGACAGATTGCTGTTGTGTGTGTTTTGTCTCTCCCTCTATGAGCAGACGGAGAGACTTTAAAGAGAGACTGCAGAAGTATTATATCATGTAACAGTTATGGCGCATTATTGCCAAACATAATTCACGTCTAATGAATATGAACTGCCCATAAAAAAACAGTCGCTATTATAAATAATCATTTGCGGCGATAATTTCAAATTTATGAAAAAGTTCAAATTTCTTTCACCAAATACAATATTTCAATATATTGTGTGATGGGCTCAAAGTGTCATCGGATTAATTAATGATTTATTAAATACTAGCAGCTCGTCCGTGTTCCCCCGGGTGGGATAGATATAATTCTGCAAAATGTATTTCGTTTGCGGCCCGGCGTCTGAACTAATAGCTTTGAGCAAATTCTACCAGATTTGTTTCTGAACTAATAGCTTTGAGCGAATTTTAACAGATGTCGCTACTTGGTACTAAAACAGTTTTTTGTTTGCTTCCGAATAGCTTTGAGTGAGTTCTATCAAATGTCGTTACTTGCTACTAAAACAGTTTGTTTGTTTGCTTCTGAACTAATAGCTTTGAGCAAATTCTATCGTGACACGATATATATATTCTAAATATATTAAAGGAAACCGTGACTGACTGACTGACTGATCTATCTATTATTATGACGTAGGATCGGCGTTGCCAGTTTTTTTTTTGTGCCAAGTCGGGATTTTGGAACTCTTTGAGTGAAAACAGCGGGATTCTTTCGTCGAAAACGGGACATAGTAAAAAAACGTATATAATCAGAAGTTTTCAAATACCTATTTATCTTTTTATTTGAATTAAAATTACGTTTACGTGACAATAGATAGCAAAAATAGCCATAGAAAATGACGTATTTTAATAAAAATATAATATATTAAATCAGATTTACCCTATCGTTAAATAGTTGAGTCTTATTCGTCTTCAGAATAAAAAAAAAAAACAGAAAAAATTAAAAAAACTAACTTACAATAAGAGAATAATTATTTATAAGAATTTATTCATGATATATCTGTGAAGATTTAACTTCTTTTAAAGTTATCCCCGAAAAGCGGGACTGAGCCTGTCCCGCTGGGACATTTAATTTTGATTTAAAAATCGGGACGTCCCGCCAAAATCGGGACGTCTGGCAACGCTGCGTATGATTACTCCTGTCAACAAATAAATAAACAAGTATTTCATGCTTTTTCAAAAACAACTTCTTCAGGGGGTGAAAAGAGGTAAATAGTCTAAAAATCAACAAGGTTTGCCAAGACGTTGATCACGTGAATGCCATCAATTTTTAAATGTATTAGGGGAGTCTCCGTTGAGAAAGGAGTAACTATGCCAAATAATGGGAATGCATCCGTGAGTAATGACCAGCACTTTATATATAAGAATAGTCTCTCTCTTCCCCTCTCACTGTTTCTTGTGGTATAGAATAATTCTATCTCCACTTCTGATAATTGATACAGAAACAATTAATCCCACTTCTGATAATTGGTAGAGAATGATTCTATCTCCACTTCTGATAATTGATACAGAAACAATTAATCCCACTTCAGATAATTGTTAAAGAATAATTATAGCCCACTTCTGAATAATTGATATATGTATATTTATCCCTAATTTATTCCTCTTGTCAGGATGGAAATAAATTTAAATAAACAATCTTGACTTTTTACAACTTTATTTACAATATTTACAATTTCACTTAACTCTCAGCTTACATTTCCAACTCCAATCTTCAACTTCAACCTCAACCATCAACTTACTTCAACCAACTCTATCCAACTATATCCAACATCACTTACTTACTTACTATCAATATCTTAAAAAATCATCTTCACTCATTCAATACTTTCTCACACACACCCACGATGGCCAATCACATTCAAAAACCCTTCAACTGTCATTCTCTCTCAACCAATCATACCAAAACACATTGCAATTGTCACTCATTCATACATAATTCTTAGAACCCTTTTTTTAATTGCTTTAGCGTGACAAATTTAAAGCAGTTAATCATTTTAAGGGTTAAACTGTCAATCTCAAGTTCTTGAATTTTGTCAACATGTGGCCGGTTCTATTTTGTCCGTCTTTCTAAATTCTACAAAATAACTATACAGTCATAAAGCAATAAACTAATACATTTTTTTTAAAAACTATAACACTTGCAATAAAGAAAATTAAAAACGCGTCCCAGTCATTGCGCACCTAAAAATTTCCTGTCAGCATTAGCCATCAGGTCTATTTTATGGGAATAAGGGGTGTTGTTAACTTTCTCACGTAACCCTGTATACTATTTATTATATGTTCTTCTAAGTATCTTAATTCAATGTCGAGTAAATTAAGTTTTCTTAAACAAAACACAAGAAGATCGCATTAAAACAAAAGTTTTATTTTCCGTTTAAATATAACTTCTTTATCGTTGTTCGTATGTCTATTTGTTCGTTTTCATTACACTATCGGCTAAATGTGAAACATTTTAAATTAAAACGTGCAATAGCTAAAGGACCCCGCACAAAGCTTATGGGATTTGGCTCTCGGTGAAATTGATCTAAAATGGTTTTATTTTATAGTTTAAAGGTCACTAAGATAAAGTGTCTATGGGCGCTTCATATGTCATTGAGCAATGTTTATTAAAAGTGAAAATAGTTTTAGTTTTATAATGTTTTTAATTACAAAGAAAACATGAGCAAAACTAGGCGATCTCTCACTTGTATTCCGGGCTTTTGCGCTGATGGTGATTTAACTAAAATAAAGATCATTGGCGCCATAATTTGACGTTACGCTGTAACAACAAATTATAATTATTTATATATTGTACGTCCTAATTGATAAATAAATAATTCTCACGTACCTTTTATGTTATACTATTTATATAATGGTTTACAATCTGAATTTTATCTATACTAATATATAAAGCTGAAGAGTTTGTTTGTTTGTTTGGTTGAACGCGCTAATCTCAGAAACTACTGGTTGGATAGCCCATTTATCGAGGAAGGCTATAGGCTATATAACATCAAAGAAAACATCTAAGAAAAATGCTGCAAGATGTATCTCAAAATTAGTCGATCCGACGAATTATATCAGGCGAAATGCCTTAACTAAATATTGCAATATTAGCGCGTTACGTTTACAACCCCGGATAGCTCAGTTGGTAGAGCGTAAGACTCTTAATGCCAGGATCTTGGGTTCAAGCCCCACGTCGGCGAATATATTTTTATTTTTTTTATTTTCTACATTGCTTTCTTCTAAGATTTACATTTCAATTTTTTTTAAATTTTATTACAACTAAATAAATAAATCTAATTAATAGCTCATTTACAATAGATAGGTACCTATATAAAAAAAATCCTATAGTGTTTTCAATTAAATATTTATTATATTAAAAGAAATTTATTACTTAAAAAAAGTATAAATACTGCTTTTTAACGTCAAAAACGTTTGAACTGTAACTCCAATCATTATGAAAGTTTGGACACAACATTCATCTCGGTAAGCTAAGATGAATGTGCGTACTCATGTCCCTTCCTTCCTCACTCGTTCTTTTGCACTCTGGTAAAACCGGGCGGGACCGCTATTATATATAAAACTAGCCGCTACCCGCGGCTACGCCCGCGATTGAGATGGAAATCGACTTTTGACATGCATATCAGGGGTTGAGGTATTGCACATATTTTGACAAACAATTTTCTTATTTTTCGTAAAAATTTTTTATTTTTTTTTAATAAAAAGTATCCTATGTTACTTCTAATACCTTCAAGAGTGTATGTGCAAAGTTTCATGATGATCGGTTAAGTAGTTTTTGCGTGAAAGCGTAACAAACAAACTTACATTCGCATTTATAATATTTCGTTTTCATAAAATTTGTAAGTCCGGTCCTGTCGGGCCGATTTTAATGAAATTTTAATAGCACATTTTAATCATTACTAAAGGGTTAAATTTCAATTTTGAAACGATTCGGAGAAATTTTTCGGTATTTTTGGGCCCAAAAAATGTTTTCAACCCTTTCTTATTTTTCGTAAAAAATTTTTATTTTTTTTTAATAAAAAGTATCCTATGTTACTTCTAATACCTTCAAGAGTGTATGTGCAAAGTTTCATGATGATCGGTTAAGTAGTTTTTGCGTGAAAGCGTAACAAACAAACTTACATTCGCATTTATAATATTATAATATGATAAATTAATATGATATGATATGATTAACAGGAGTTTTTCTTATTTACTTTTGACACATCATAGCTAACTAAAGTTTAGAAACATGTCGCGATTTCCATAAAAAGTGAGTTAAATAATTCTCCATTACCCACTAGTGGCGCTAGTAGGCTTCGTGCACACATCCTATACAAGAGCGAAAAAGGACCTGTTAGTTTATAATTTTTTAATTACTGTTGACCGGTAGTGTATTTGCGTTATGTGTATCCAAGACAAGTAACAATATTGTCTTTCACATTATTGTATTAAGTTGTGTTGTTCTCTTTGCTATCTCAAAAGAAACTGACAACTGTAGCTGTGTGTGTGTGTGTGTGGGGGGGCGGTGGAGGCGGCGGAGGAAAACGAGTCGCCCGCGGCTATCCGCACGCGGAGGAGACGGGGTTTTTAAATCGTCAGTTGTCAGCAGCAAAAGACGTCCTTTACTCGTAACTCAATTGTGACAAAACGACTGGCTGTCTATACAGCCTGTATCGAGAATTGTTCTGTTGAGTAGAGTGATGTGTCCACATGACTCCCTATTGGGAGCTGGCTCCGTGCGCTCCGCTCACTAAAAAAAGTCGCTTAGAGGGAGCTGTTCGAAGGAGCGACACTAGACAGTACGCACTACACAAGAGTGCAGACTGCAGAGGTGTGAACTGTCATCATGCATGCTCAGGAGTCATGTAGCATTGCACAGCACAATACACACACTCAGCTCTGAGCTCATTTTAATATGATTCTGATCTTATATTATTCGCATTTCGAATAAACTATAATAAAAGCTTAACAATAATAATCTTTATTGTTGCAATAGGTATTATATTTTTGTCAACGACGTCAATGTTAATGGTTTAAGTCATTCAACATTAAATGACTCAGCAAATATAACTCCGTACGTGCAAAATTCACTAGTGCCTCTGTGGTCTGTGCTGTGTGCGCTCTGTAAATGTGCGAATGCAACAGTACTGAACAGCTCAGCACAGAGCAATGGCGCTCGGAGTGAGTCATACACAAAAAAAGAGCGACTCGCTCCGCTTCGTGAAAAGAGTTGTTCATTATAAACGACTCGCTCAGGAGTGACACATCGCTAGCTGAGTGGTTTTGCTTATCGAACACTAGCGGTCCCGCCCGATTTCACCCGAATGCAAAAGAACGAATGGGGGGAGGGGGTCGTGAGCACGCACGTTCATCTTCGTTTACCGGGATGAATGTTGTGTCCAAATTTCATGATGATCGGAGTTACCGTTCAAAAGTTTTTGTCGGACGGACAAATTTTGAGATATTTTGCAACATTTTTCATTGATGCTCCGCTCCTATTGGTCGTAGCGTGATATTATATAGTCTGTAGCCTTCCTCGATAAATTAACAAACAAACTCTTCAGCTTTACATATTAGTAAAGATTTACAGTGTGGTAATGTTCTTATACTGAACTAGCGGCCCGGTCCGGCTTCGCTCGAATTTGTAGATTGACACCGTTTTTTCGTCGACTTACGTTGCTAAAATTGATATCCACAAAAATGGCTCAACATTAAAATGGGTATAGTAATTGCTATTCTTATATGGCCCATGCGGGGATCGAACCTGCAACCTTCGCGTTGTGAGCAGGATAATAATAATAATAATAATAATAATAAGCTTTTATTTTAAAAAACTGTAAAGTACAGATGCTCTAACTAATTTATATGTGTCTTACAACGGTAAATAAGTAAGAATGAATTTTATGTATTTATTAAAATTTATTTATTTCTTTTATTATTTTCTTCTTTATTTTAATATTTTCTCGTATTGTCATTTAATTCTGAGTTACGTTAAAAATTTCAAGTCTCTATCTCATTAGGAAGTTAGTTTAAAATCAATTACAAAGTTCCGCCCGACATACACGAAAAGCAAGTTAATATAAACGTGGTAAAAATAGTTATCATGTATAATACCCGCCACGCATCTAAAAGGTTCGGAAGCTAGTCACAAACAGCGTTGCAAAGGCACATTTTAGAGTCGTTGATACTCCCACCACCTCCCAGCTACCTGCACGGAACGTGCGCTCGTCGGTGATTGGCCATGATCGCTCGTTGCCTTTGTCACTTTCCTGCTTTAAAGTACAGTCGAGTACGCTATTGTCAAGTTGTTATCGCTATGTTAGTTTTGTTGAGTTGCGAGTTTGTAGTTTTTCAACAGAATGTACAAGCGCAAGCCTGCATTCGCATCTAACTTCCGAGCCTTTTAGATTCGTGGGGCGTACTATACACCGCGCCATGAGACTGCCGCCAACGCGGCTCCGTTTAGGGCCCGTGGTGGGTACGAAACCCTAAACCAAGTGTCACAAAATAAAGTTTTACAAAAAATTACACTCAAACAGCTTCTCATAAAGGCTAATTCCAAGCCAAAATTACGTTTTTAAATCAGACAGGCAGCGCCACTATTGACGGCACGGCACTTTTCAAAACAACGTCACTCATAATGGAAGATTATTAAAAACAGACTAAAATAGATCAAACTTTATAAAATAGCTCCGTTATGTGAGCTATATTATGTGCTGTAATGTAACCTGTTTAAGAACCCTCTGTCGACAGACATTCCTCAATTCTCTCTACAGTGTTTATGCAGTGGCGTTCGCTCGACGTCGCGACGCCCGTTAGAATGAACTGATATCACGGGACTAAAGAAAGCATCGCTAGAAAACGTGATTTGACAATGGTCTTAGATTGTGATCACTCATATTTCTCCATAAGAAGTGCATTGTAGAATGTTTACAAGTTTCACCTGTCTCGACGTCTGTCTGTCTGTATGTAATCAAATCTTGCAAGTTAAATTTGACCCACTTTCCGGTTTCCGATTAAGCTGAAATTTTGCACACGTATGTAGTTCCGATGACAATACAATGTTATAATTACTAACTGACCGTCCCGGCCTTCGCCCGGTTGAAAATCGTACTTTTACTACTTCCCGTTATCCGATGGAGTTGAAATTTGGCATACGTATGTAGTTAAGATAACAATACAATATTATAATAACTAACTGACCGTCCCGGCTTTCGTCCGGTTGCAAATCGCATTTTTAATAAAGCACACTAAAAACTTAAACATTAATAAATGATTTTTTTTTGAAAACAAGCTTTTATTAGTAATTCATAAAAAGAGCTAAAATGTTAAAAATAATTTTATTTCATATATATTTTATTTTAATAGAATGATAGAACTTTAAATTGAAATAAACATTTAATTAAGTTAAAATTGAAGCCATTTTTTTTATTTAAAAGATAATTTTATGACATTTAAGTTTTAAAAATAATTTTCGACATATTATGTCCTCCACGACAAGTTTTGAGGATCCGCATTCGATCAAACCAAATTTGGACCACTTTTTCGAGTAATTCAGGCCTTATTTCATCAATAACACGAGTTATGTTGGCTTCCAAAGCATCTATTGTTTCTGGTTTATCGGCATAAACCAATGACTTCACATAACCTCAAAGATATACGGCAATTTTGCTTGTTTACGTAGCCATTCAACGAGAAATAAGGTTCATCACCAAACACAATTTTTCGAGAAAAAGGTGGATCAACTTCAAGCTGTTCTAGGGCCCAATCAGCATAGAAACGACAAATGACTCTATTGGGAGCTGGCTCCGTGCGCTCCGCTCACTAAAAAGAATCACTCAGAGGGAGCCGTTCAAAGGAGCGATATTAGACAGTACGCACTACACAAGAGTGCAGACTGCAGAGGTGTGAACTGTCATCATGCATGCTCAGGACAATACACACTCAGTTCTGAGCTCATTTTAATATGATTCTATTCTTATATTATTCGCATTTCGGATAAACTATAAAGTATAATAAAAGCTTTACAATAATAATGTTTATTGTTACAATATTATATCTTTGTCAACGACGTCAATGTGAATGGTTTAAGTTAAACAGTGTGTCATTCAACATTAAACGACTCAGTAAAGATAACTCCGTACGTGCAAAATTCACTAGTGCCTCTGTGGCCTGTGCTGTGTGCGCTCTGCAAATGTACGAATGCAACAATACAGAATAGCTCAGCACAGAGCAATGGCGCTCGAAGTGAGTCATTCACAAAAAAAGAGCGACTCGCTCCGCTCCGAGAAAGGAGTCGTTCATTATGAACGACTCGCTCAGTAGCGACACATCACTACGCTGCACACGAGGCTGGTTTTGAGGTTAGAATCACTGTTGGAACTTGTGCTCTGGCGCGCTGGCTACGAGGATGGAAATGACGTCACTGCGGGCTCGCGTGCGTGATGACTCGATGGATGTCAAAATTATAGAAACGTGGCTATTTTCATCGCAACAATTAACTTTAAGTGTAAAGGCCCCAGACGCACGGCACTGGAGATGACACATTACCCGCCTTCTGTGATCTCTGTTTCCCTAGTCGGCCTCCGCCCCCAACCTCACCTCGCTTCACCGACTGCCGCCAATTTAGCCTCGAGATGTTTTACAAAAGACACAACTGCTGTCCGTTTTGACGAAAATTGTTTCATTTTTATACAACAATGACTTTTGTCAATCTGATTCATTTGTGGAAGGTAGCGTTTGACAGAAAGAAAGCCCTTTCACTCTTGCAGGGTTCATTTATTTTCTTTAAACTTATACTTACACTCGCAACAAGACAAAATCGGTTATGTCGTATTTTCACAAACTTTTATTAAACTACAGATGTTAGTCAGTTTGCGTGAAATCTTGCAAGTCGATTTGAATCACTGCTACTTGATCTGTTATTTTGAAATGTTGCATACTTATGTAGTATCGATGACAATATTGTAACATAAAATATTTTTAACAAAATAAAGTCGGTTTACGGACGATAGTTTTACGTGATAACGTCATTAAGAAACATTGAAATGCGTACAAGCCGACGCTTGGGCCGATCGTGCCTCTCTATCGCGTATACCGCGCTCTCGCTTGCACGCTCAGGCTCAGGCGGAACGTGACACTTTTTCGTGCGTGCAGCCGGTGTTTCATCAATTTATTATTATTTCGTCAAAATTGAACCGACTTAAAAAAATGCACTAAAAAGTAAAAAATAATTGCGTATTGAAATGTTTTGGAGTCGGTGTCACATCGGAATTCGAAAGTAGCAGTTTAAATCTTACATGTCTCTAGTTCTCGGAATAGATTTCATTTTGGCTGACACCGACTCCAAAACATTTCAATACGCAATTATGTTTTACTTTTTAGTGCATTTTTTGAAGTCGGTTCAATTTTTTTGTTAAAAATATTTTATTTTTTCTTTTTAGTGTTAATCTAACACTAAAAATCGGTGCCTTTGAAATTTGAGTTTCCCTCGATTTCTCCGGATTCCACCATCAGATCCTGACATGGTTCCGATGGGACCACCTCGGAAGTGCACTCTTTCGAATAAAAAAAAAAATTTCAAAATCGGTCCATAATTGACGGAGAAATCGGTGAACATACATAAAAAAAACAAAATTTATACAGACGAACATAGAACCTCCTCCTTTTTTGAAGTCGGTTAAAAACTGTTGTGGTTTGTGGTGGAAATAATTTATTTACAATAATAAACCTTTAACAAAACAGTTAAACACACAAATCAAAGCGTACTTCTTTAACAACAGTAATAATAACATTAACAGAAATAAAATAACGACAGTTCTAAATAATAAAATAAAAGACTAAGTAACAGAGAATATAGTCACTAAATTATGTACACAAAATATTTACAACACACAAACACAACAAAGTTTATCTAGTACACTTATTCACACTATTATTTACAAAAAGTAATTTAAACCAAATGCAATACATTTCACTTACAAATCTTTGATTAACGTCTGAATACAACTCTTCAAATAAATAAAATTATAGAGCAGTTTTTTTCAGACTATATATTGACAAAAAAATAATATAAAATTATAAATCAACATTTCACTAGATGACGTTTCGATCCGGATTTGGATCTTCTTCAGAAATAATCTAAAAAATATAAAAATTAATTAGTATATCTACTTATAGTATATATTAATATATCTACTTATATACTCCTACCCTAGCACTGACTTAAGGCAAGTTGAGTAGGAAAATTCCGTAATTTTAGATTTATAATTTGTTTTGTTTTGTAACATTTGTGTGGGAATAAAATTTATTATTATTTATTTATATATATTTCATATTTTCTAATAATTCAAACTCCATTCTATTAGAAAATATAAGTAGATATACTAATTAATTTTTATATTTTTTAGATTATTTCTGAAGAAGATCCAAATCCGGATCGAAACGTCATCTAGTGAAATATTGATTTATATAATTTTATTATATTTTTTTGTCAATATATAGTCTGAAAAAAATTGGTCGATAATTTTATTTATTTGGAAACATTTCACTTACGTTGTTGCTAAATAATAATAATGCGTTTAACGTCCGTTTCTCGACCTTATATCATAACAGACGCCATTCGCACCGTTACTATTTTCCATCTATCACACTTCCCGTTATATTCTACATTTTTTTGAACTTTCACTTAATTAATAGCAATGGGCGAATTTTAGGGTATTAGGCAAATTTTGAGCATAGGAGTTTGACAGGTAATCGGCCATGGCCTTGAATGAGGAACCATGTCGATATACATCTCAACAAGATGGCCGATACAGAACTTACCGCTTTTCGGCGAGAGGCAGCAGAAAAAGTCCCAGCCACATCTGCCCCCGCCGGGATTCGAACCCGGCACCTTCTGTATACAAGTCAAGTGCTCTCACCACTACGCCACCCCGATCGCTTAGTTGTTGCTAAATAGAGACACTGATATTGTATTTTTTCAGTCAGTAAACAAAAGGAAAAAAAAGAGTCCATAGATTAAATGGCGGCGATTAGTGGGAAGAAGTGAGGTTATTTTTTCTCATTTGTCCGTTTCATTTTATCGTCCGGCCAGTCTATTAAGAAACAAGTGAGAGCGGCGTCACGTGTTTGTAATGTTGGTACGACTGTCTTCATTAAGCAGAATTGCCATCAGTAACAATATAAGGTCCTAAATCCTGCCATAATGAGTTCGCAATTCGATTCTCTCCGCAAATAAACGGGCTCTTCTTTACCGACAGCCAACCGGCGTACAGAAAACAAAACAAACCGACAAATCAGTATATCTATAATGTCGCAATAGACAAAGCGGGACGAATTAAAAAACATATATTGTACTAGCGGTCACGCCCGGTTTCACCCGGGTGCAAAAGAACGAATGGGGAAGGAAGGGACATGAGTACGCACATTCATCTTAGTTTACCGAGATGAATGTTGTGTCCAAACTTCATAATGATCGGACCGTTCAAAAGTTTTTGTCGTTAGAAAACAGTATTTATACTTTTTTTAAGTAATAAATTTCTTTTAATATAATAAATATTTAATTGAAAACACTGTAGGAAATTTTTTTTTTATGTAGGTACCTACCTATAGTTTTAACAGTTTTCAAATGACCTATTAATTTGATTTATTTAATTTTAATTAGTCGTAAAAAATTCTAAAAAATTGAAATGTAAGCCTTAGAAGAAAGCAATGTAGAAAATTAAAAAAATAAAAATATATTCGCCGACGTGGGGCTTGAACCCAAGACCCTGGCATTAAGAGTCTTACGCTCTACCGACTGAGCTATCCGGGCTTGTGAACGTCACGCGTTAATATTGCAATATTTAGTTTCACCTGATAATATTTGTCGGACGGACTAATTTTGAAATACATCTTGCAACATTTTTTATTGATGTTCCGCTCCAACTGGTCGTAGCGTGATAATTATATAGCCTATAGCCTTCCTCGATAAATGGGCTATCCAACAAAAAAAACATTTTTCAATTCGAACCAGTAGTTTCTGAGATTAGCGCGTTCAATCAAACAAACAAACAAACTCTTCAGCAATTAGTATAGATTATAGACGTCCGACAACTAAAAAGGCATATGTCTCGGCACACACAACCGAAATAAAACTTCTATCGGTATAATTGATTCTAAATTGTAGAAATTGTTACAATTTTTTAAAATTTAGATTATAGACGTCCGACAACTAAAAAAGGCAAATGTCTCGGTACACACAACCGAAATTAACTCAAATCGGTATAATTGATTCTAATTGTAGAAATTGTTACAATTTTTTAAAATTCGCGTCACTAATTTTTGTGACTCAAAAAAGTCACCAATTTTTGTCACACATTTCGTTTCATCTATCTAGTTCTGTTCAGCTTTTCACTTTTCAAATCGTCGACGCAGTGCCACCTAAGAAGTTTTATTTATTAAAAAAAATCTAGCAATCAGTGTTCGTAAAAGTCACAGGCTTAGCCCTGCTTCGTTCAGTTCAAAGGCAAGCGTATGCACTGCAACACGTCGAGCTAGAAACAGACACGGCGAATAGGGCGCTAACGAAGGTCTAATTTAGCACTGTACACATACGGGCAACGCGTGCCGCCACCGCCAACACCGCCTCCCCCCCTCCTCCTCGCTCGTTTGTTGCCCCGCAGCACACGCCGGGCTATCAGTACTAATGAATTGCCCGCATTACGCGGTTTAGTCCGGACTCCGGTCCTCTCCGTGTCTCTGGAATGTTTTACAGAACCGTATCAGAATCATATCTTGAGTTAAATTTTCTGAAATGCTACGATCAATGTTCAATGCTTATAATAATAAGTATTTTCTCTCGTTTTTAGGATTCCGTACTTCAAAAGGAAAAAAGGATCCCTTATAGGATCACTTTGTTGTCCGTCTGTCTGTCTGTCAAGACTCTTGGGAATCAAAACCTATAGGGTACTTCCCATTGACCTAGAATCATGGGCAAGAAGCAATGTCTTATAGCACAAGTAAAGGAACAAATGCGGAAACAGTAAATTTGTAGTTAGGTACATATAAAAAAAATTGGTTGTCTGTAAAGTCGGTATACGGACGATAGTTTTACGTGATAACGTATTCTGTAATACATAACCTAAATTTTAGTAGCTGTCAAACTTGGGCCGAAGCATACTGCGCTCTCGCTTGCACGCACAGGGTCAGGCGGAACGTTAGGAACGTTACACTTTTTCGTGCGTGCAGCTGGTGATTCATCAATTTATAAGACGTTATCACGTCAAAAAATAATGTTTTTAAACCCCAACAACATACACAGTAATAGTTCTAATACAAAACAAGCGTCCGCTACCGGTGCGTTTATACAGCACAATATGAGAACTCTCGCATACAACACGGTACGACAACTAGGCTATCAGATATAGCCACGAGTTGTAATACAGTTCATAGTCCATCTGAACTTATTGCAATAATTACACGCTTAGTTGGCAAACTGACTGCGACGTTTGTCGATGTATGGGGGCAACAGTGGGAAAAATCTTCGATAGGTACTCGATTCCCGTGATGGACGAACGATTTACATATAGTCCAGGAGGCAGTGAATTTTTTTTGTACTTATTTTCCCAGTCGGTGAATATGAAATAGTTTCTTCGGATGGTGACACAAAACGACAATTTGTGAGTCTGGCTAAAATTTTCGAATAGGTTCACCAGATTAAAAAAAGACAAGTCCACTTATTTTCTCAGTCATAAATATTCGACATTAATTAAATGGAAATAACAGTCTGGCACAACCCAAGTGGAGGAAAGTCAGTCTGACTGAAAATTTGCGGATGCAAAAATTTGACCGATTTTTGAAATCTGTAACCCTTACTTTTCCATGCTTAAAATTTAACGTATCATTTGATACTATCATAAACTATAATCACAAGTAAGTCTGGCTGATTTACGAAATTGGCAAATGAGTCTGGCGGCATCTTGAAAATAGTAAAAATTACAAAATTTTTGTTCTTATTTTCCCGGATTTGAAAATTTGTCACATGATAAATAATACTATAATTTCATAGAAAATACACGTCTAGCTGTCATTTACAATCACGAAAGCCCCGCCAGATTCACAAGTTAAATGAGCGCGCCTGACGAGCATTGGACGAGTCTGGCAAGGGGTGTTCCAAATTAGCCAGACTATATTTGCAGCTGTAATTATAATATAAACTATCATCTGACAAATTTTTAGGACTGCGAAAATAATCGCAATGGTTCTGATTATTTTTTTCCAATTTTTTACCTGCCAGACATACTACCCATACTCACAGATTAGCCAAACTATTTTTGAAACAAAACTTCTTTACGCACGCTTGACTTGGGGAGTAAGCTGGTAAATGCTTGACGAAATCTTTTACGGAAGTGTGATCAGGCGAGACGAACGGAAGTTGAGAAGGTGATATAAGTTAGTGAAGATAGAAAGAGGATGACAAATACTTCGCTGGCTAGTGGCGCCATCAGCTGGCCGAAACAAATACTTCACTGGCTAGTGGCGCCATCAGGTGGCCGAAAATATAAGCAGTACTAACAATAGAATGACACATACTTTACTTGCCAGTGGCGCTATCGGGTGACAGAAATAAGTTTTGTAAACCTACTTAATTTTGCAGAGCTAAATAATATTTCATAAAGATTTACGCTTAAAATCCAACGAGGGCTAAGTAATTGCAATGTATTATACTTTTGTTTTCATTATCTTTATGTTTATATTTCTTTCTTCTTACTGTTCATTTCGTTCTTGAAGAATTTTATAAATTAATATTTTATTCAATACATTAAATATTCTACGTTTAAAGTGAATAAAATTGTAAATTCATGTTAAAATTTATATTTTGTGAATTTTCGGGTGTTAATAATAACAAATTATGGCAGGAAGAAGTTTTACTTTAGTTGCGTGGTCTAAAGCACACTCTTTTTTGACGTGATAACGTCTTATAAATTGATGAATCACCAATCTTATAAATTGATAAAACACCGGCTGCATGCACGAAAAAGTGTAACGTTTCTAACGCGTAACGTTCCTAACGTTCCTAACGCGTAACGTTCCGCCTGACCCTGTGCGTGCTTTTTGCTAATTTCTCGCTCAATTTAAATCAGATCGGTTTGAAACCAGTCTTAAACGAAAGAGGAGAACATTTTACATAGATTTCGTATAACAGAATTTGCCTAAACAGTTTTTTTATACAAATTTATATAGAAAAATAGCTGTATAAATGCAATGTTGTCTAATGCATGGCGCGACGCGGTTGGTCGTCTTTGTTTGCCGTGCATGGAAATTAGAAGAGAACGTATGTCTTGTCTTAACATGAAAACGGCTGCATTTCTAATGTTTAATTCAATTTTTTGACATTAGTATTTTGTGAAATGCAACGTCTTCTAAGTTAAGTATTGGAATAACTAATTATTATTAGAACATAATACTTTGACAGTTGCAAACGTCACTTTTGACATTTCTTATCATTCCGACACCAAGGATAAGCGGATTGAAACCAAATTTTGGGAGGATGTTTGATATGCAAATATGAAGTGGCCTATTGTTTTTGGGGAACATCGGCGCATGCGTAAAAGAATATATCTCTTACATATAATGATGTTTTATATAATAATAATATAGTTTTTAAAACGGTTTTTACTCTATCTATTTTTACTAGAAATTTTTGTAAATTTTTTGGGGAAAATCGGCGTATGCGCAAAAGAGATACATGCTATAGTTGTTTTTTATATAATAATAGTATACTTTTTATAGTGTTTTATTATTCTACTTAATAAAATTTACCTAAATTTGAAGCGAAAGATGCAATATCATAGATTCGAATTATTATAATTATTATATAAATTTAGGTTATGTATTACGGAATACGTTATCACGTAAAACTATCGTCCGTAAACCGACTTTACAGACAACCAATTTTTTTTTGTAACTTCACTATATCTCTCACTACCTAATAGAACTATTTTTATCACTGGAAAAAAAGTGCAGTATATTTGAACTTTCTAAGGCATTTTCCGCCTCAACCCATCGGAGCCCCCCCCCTTTTATATATGAATTTTCCTTAGAATAATTAACTGAATAATTCATATCGGTGTTTGCTGACTAGGAAAATAACTACCTAAAATCTTCACTGCCTCCTGGACTAATACCTACATGTTTGTACGGAACCGGAGTACGACTCGCGCTTGACCGTTTTTTTCGTTACGCTGTAAAACGAAATTACTCTCATAGTGACTTCAGAAACTCGAGTTTGGAGGTGATGGGGTCCTGTCGATGTGGGCCAGAGAATCAGCGAAGCTCCAAACACACACAGAGTGAGCGAGAACGGACGGACAGACGGCTTAGAGCCAGCGACAACTAATCGACCATTTAATCGATCTGACTGTTGTGACGAGAATAACAAATATTGTTGTCATCTATTGTTAATGCGCGCCGCTATCATTATCTCTCCGTCTCACTCACTCTATCTCTCTGTGTTTGTTGTTATTTATCGACAACACACGCTCCGCTAATTAATAACAACAAATATCGACATTAATTAAACATTTCCAGTCATCTCTTTCTAATGTACTTCTCGATTCAACGGATTCCCGTGTACCTAAAGGATAATGACCAGTGGCGTAGCAATATAGGGTGGCAGAACGGGTAAAATGCCACGGGCCCCGGGCCTGAGGAGGCTCCCGGCCCGAGAGACAGGAGGAACCTAATTATCATGGCTGAATCTTAAATTTTTTTTTTAAATTTGGCAGTTTTTTGGATGAAGTAATGACAATTTTTTGATGAATCCTAGACCGTTTTTGGGTGATTAATGACCATGTCTTGACTTATTTTATAGTATTATTAGCGGTCCCGCCCGGTTTCACCCGGGTGCAAAAGAACGAATGGGGAAGGAAGGGACATGAGTACGCACATTCATCTTAGTTTACCGAGATGAATGTTGTGTCCAAACTTCATAATGATCGGAGTTACCGTTCAAACGTTTTTGTCGTTAAAAAGCAGTATTTATATTTTTTTTAAGTAATAAATTTCTTTTAATATAATAAATATTTAATTGAAAACACTGGAGGAAAATTATTTTTATATAGGTACCTATAGTTGTAACAGTCTTCAAATGAGCTATTAATTAGATTTATTTAATTTTAATTAGTCGTAATAAAAATTAAAAAATTTGAAATGTAAGCCTTAGAAAAAAGCAAAGTAGAAAATAAAAAAAATATATATATTCGCCGACGTGGGGCTTGAACCCAAGATCCTGGCATTAAGAGTCTTAGGCCTAGTTTATATGAGAGGCGTTCAACGCGCGTTGAGCCAACGCGCGTTGAACGCCTCTCATATAAACGAGGCCTTACGCTCTACCTATTGAGCTATCCGGACTTGTGAACCTAACGCGCTAATATTGCAATATTTAATAATAATAATAATAATAATGATAATAATAACAATAATAATAATTTATTACTTCCATGAAAATACAGTTATTTATAAACAAACAAAATACACATTTAGTTAAGGCATTTCACCTGATAATATTTGTCGGACGGACTAATTTTGAGATACATCTTGCAACATTTATCATTGGTTTTCCGCTCCAATTGGTCATAGCGTGATATTATATAGGGTATAGCCTACCTCGATAAATGGGCAATTCGACAAAAAAAAATTCAATTCGAACTAGTAGTTTCTGAGATTAGCGCGTTCAAACAAACAAACTCTTCAGCTTTATATATTAGTATAGACTCGTTTGACCAGGTCAACAAATTTTAACCCTGATTTTGATGTTTTTAAAAATGAATTTTAAACCCCACTTCAAAGACTCTTAATCTAACACAAAACGGGATACCATTAAATAAGCCCTAGGTCTCTCCCCTCCCGTATTGGATACCTGCGTTCAAAACAACAATTCGATTACCGCGACTGTACTGTACTCAACTGAAATCGCACGACAAATTTAAGACGGTCAACTCGTTTAAGCAGGTGCTGTCACAGAATACGGTGACTTGATCTATCGTCGATCCGGGACCGTCGGTGTCAGTCCGGTGTAAGTATTCACCAGTAACACGGCCCCAACGCTGCCACAACACAAACAAACAAGCCAACAGCATTGCCAACTGTGTAGCGCACAACAATCTCAGTTAGATTTATAACTTAGTTATCTGTAACTGTGCCCAGGGGTCCGGAGGCGGTCGTCCGGCCAGGTGTGATGGATCCTTATGGCCCTTAAACCGGTGTCCACCGTGACCGCGCGGCGTCCGCCGCCAGGGACTCGTATATCTTCACGCCCCCAACAGAATCGCCTCTTCCTCCTCCCACCGCCGCCGCCGACGCCCGTCGTTGTTTGCTGTGCTTAACTTTGCCGCCGTCCGTCGCGTCTACAGAACGATTGGCAATTCTCTTATCTTTCACGTTTAATCAATAGGCGATGACACTATAAAATAGTTGGCAAAACCAAAAGTGCACATCCCGCAAGTTTTCCACTGTACATATTATAATGAAAAAAATTGAGAAAATAGATTTAAAAACACAATTACAAAAATAGAAAAAAAATTAAAAATAAAATGGAACAGAAAAAAAATATTACTTGTCTCAGCGGGAATCGAACCCGGCACCTTGCTATTACTGGACTAACGCTTTAACCGCTCGGCCATACCGATATCGCAGCTTGCGTTGTTATTGTGGTATAGAAGTGTAGCAGTTATTCTACGTAATACACTACATTTACAATAACAGTAATAGGTATTTTTTTGTTTTTTTTTTTTTTTTATTTTAACTATAAGCTGTCAAAAATAATAAAATAAAACTGTTTTTAAAAATTAAACTACTGAACACATTTATGTGAATTTAAATAGGGTTCTGGTCTGATACTAAACAAAGTGAATAAAATATAACCCAAGACAATCCGACCAAAATTGCGATCTGTAGAGTCGTGACGTACATACGTACAGACCAACCGATAACTGCTGTTTGTAATTTTCAATTACAATTTTAATATTATTTATGAACTCGAATTGATTTAAAAATGGTTCTGTTTTATAGATCAGAATCTCCTCTTTTCAAAAAGCTTCAATTTGAATGGATTTCGTGTGAAATTAACTTAGATAATATAACTTCTTATATGAACGAAAGTCAGCTCTGACGCACAAAGCGATAATAAAAGCACATACCGCTAGTTTAGAGGTATGTGCAATAATCAAAGAATAAATAAAACATATGTTGAAAGGATTCTAAAAAATGACCCAGTTTTAATATAAGCATTGAGATTAGTATGATTTTTAACAAAATAAAATATGAATCAGTGATTTCTCACTAATTACAAGTGCATATTCATTATTTGTCAATGCTGGAATCGAACCACGTAGAATTAGTGAATATACTCACGATACGAATTAGTGAATATAAAAATTCACTTATTTAATAAGTGAATATAAAAATTCACTAATTATATAAGTGAATATAAAAATTCACTAATTATATAAGTGACCATTAAATGTCATCTGAGATCAACATTTTTTTGAAAACAGATTTTTATTAAATCTTTATTCATTCGTTACTTTCACTAGTATAATTAACTTTTATATTATATTACCTTAATGCGTTAAACGGCTCGCCCTCGTTTAAGACGCTACAACTTCAAAAGCAAGCACTGCACTGTTCTAAATACGACAATTAATTATTCGACCTGATCGTACCGAGCACACCCGGTATTGTGTGTGCGTCCATTATTATAGAGTAACGGCTACACAACTTAATCCCTGCAATCCCGCGGGAACGGACTCTGAGGCTGTGTCACGGGACGTTACAGATCGGCCAACAATGACCACTCCATTATTTAACTGGACCTGAACACAAACACCAACCGCTCGCGTACTCTATATACCCTTGACCGCAAAACGCTGCAGGTGCAATCGAAACGTCGGTCTGTGTATCGGGTTCGTTCTGTATGTATTTTTATGAATTTTGATTTTGAATGTACAGTGTAACGTCACTCGATATAACGACAAACTCCTTAAAACGTCGAAATTACTTAACTCTAGTTGGTTTACCTTGTTGCTCATGCAATGATACACTCTTAACCACACGCCCGCACTCTAAAAAAGACAACATTAAGCAATAAACAGTACTTGTTTGTTATTTTGTTGCTTTGTTATCGGCACCATGCGTACCGAAGATTCTAAGAAATTCGTTTTTTTGTTTGTTGGGATTATCTTTCATATTAAGTTTAGCTCGAATAGTTATCATATTCTTAGTTGCCCACAAACTTGCAAACTGTGAACATGGCGAGTAAAAGAAAATCTTTGTGTATTGACGAAAAATACGCGCAATAGAGGCGGGAGAAAAGATAAGTGATGTTGGAAGATGCTTTGGATTAAATACATATTATAGTAAACAAATATTAATGGATTATTTCTTCTCTCCGTTTAATGACAACTCTCAATAACGCCACAAGTGCACAGTCCCTTGAGTGTCGTTATATAGAGTTTACACTGTATATAGTTACAAAATTTTCCACTCAATGAACCTTTTTTTTGAGAGAAGTGTCTCGGATTCCATTCAAAGATCTAGTTAAAATGTTTGATGTGACTTAATCATGTGAGAATACTTTTCTTTTATAAATTGACTAGCGGGCCGACCCGGTTTCATCCGGGTGCGACAGATATATTTTGTGTTATGATTTATCGGAAAATTCTGCAAAACTTTCTTGAACAAATAAATAGAATTATGAAAAGTACACTATTTCTATATAAAATCAACGTTATAGCATATATCTCTTTTGTGCATGCGCCGATTTTCCCTAAAAACAATGAGGCTTTTTATATTTACGTATCAAACATCCCCCCAAAATTTGGTTTCAATCCGTTCATCCGTTTATACATATACAGTATGTAAACGCGTAAGGTGCACATAGGGAAATTAGCATTGGTAAAAAATACTTGGATCAGAGTTAGCCATGACTGCATTAATTGTTATTTCTATTGAATTATCGTGGTAATCTTGAGGATTTCTATTTTATTTTGATTTATTTTTATTTTACTTGGCTTTTTTAATAATAAAAAGCTCTTATAAATCATTATTTTAATTTATTTGTACAAAAATAAAACAAAAAAACAACTCCATCTGTTTGGAAACATTTCATTCAAAAATTGTCTGACTGGTATGACGTATGCGCGTTGGTAAATCAGTGACCCAATGTCTTTAGGTTCAACACGAATAGGCGGAGATATTTGATCTCGCACCATATTTAAGTATTTTTGGGAATTTAATGTTCCATTAATAAAAAAAGTCCGATTATGTTGTAATCATTTGAATATTTTCTTCGGTAGTATACACATTCGTTTTGCAAAAGAATATTATCTGTCAAATTAAAAAACAAGATTTCAAGGCTCACTCTGACCCAGTCATTTTTCCCAATGTTAATTTCCCTATGTGCACCTTACGTGTTTACATATTGTATAAACATACTTTTCCAAAAATAGTGCCAAACTTCTAAGGAGGCTATGAAACGTCTAGAAATTTAGGTCCGACCCCTAGGTCCCGCCATCCGACCGACGCCAATAGTGTAAGTGCCTTATGGCAAATACACTAATTAAGAAAACAGTCACTTGTTGACAAATTACCTGTTGATATTATATTGAAACAAATGATTTCAACAAGGCGGAGTGAAACAGCAAAATTAGATTTAAGGCAATTAAAAATCGCTACGGTAATATTTTTACGATGTTGGCAGCTGCATAGTGATGCAATTTTACATTATTATTTATCGGTTCGATATTTTAAATAACGACCAGTTGCAGATGTTTTATTGGTTAATTTTGTCAAACTAATTACTTGTGCGCCGCTGTTGCATTTTTGTCATTTCAAATGTCAAAACGCCGATTCACAGCCCTCTATTTAATATGTAAAAATAAACGAAATACCTTTTCAAAGGCACGAACGTGTTTTGTTATCAATATTGTAACTTATTTCACTCCGAATCCATTGTTTTTGCCGCATAAATATTGCATGCTTTGAAAAAGAAAAAAATAACAATACAAATATCTGAAAAACGTTTATGTACGGTATCAGTTAAAAGTTTCTGATTTTGGAGTACACCTATCCCCCGATTTACACGGTAGATACGTTCCTGAGAAAAACGTGTAAATCGAAAATTAAAAATTTTCAAGTCAAAACCGTGTAAATCGAAAAGCTTGCAGAAAATGCATAATTTTGCTATTTAACCTATTTGGTAAATTGCCATCATTTCCCTCCAAATTTTCCCGCATTTTTTCCCTCTGAATTTTACTTTAATCACAGCCGTTAATTTATAATAATCTAAATTATGCACTCACTTGTAATTTACGAATGTGGAAAATTAAATCTTTCTGAAACTGTGAAAATTTCACTCAAATACAGTTTTCCGTAGATAAAACTTTAATTTCATGCGAAGAAATACAGACACAGTGTGCGTGTGCAGCAAGTCAGCACATAAGCTCGGGATTCCCCGTGAGATGTGTACACAGCGCACGTGTTCAATCACAGTAGCATTTAGTAGAGTGCGATAAAAACAAAAAAAAACTTATTTGGAAAACCGTGTAAAAGCGAAAACGTGTAAAACAAGTACCGTGTAAATCGGAGGATGGGTGTATTAGCGAGGTGTCGAAAAGACAGCGAAGTCTATCCTTCATGTTAGTACAATCTCAGATGCCCTACAGGGTGTCCCAATCGACGTTGGCTAACATGGGTATAATACGCGCCACGGATCTAAAAGGTTCGGAAGTTAGTCACAAACAGCGTCGCCAAGGTGCATTTTAGAGCCGCTGATACTCCCACCACCTCTCAGCTACTTGCACGGAACGTGCGCTCGTCGGTGATTGGCCGTGATCGCTCGTTGCCTTTGTCACTTGTCGCTTTCCTGCTTTAAAGTACAGTCGAGTACGCTATTGTCAAGTTGTTATTGTTATTTTAGTTTTGTTGAGTTGCGAGTTTGTAGTTTTTAAACAGACTGTACAAGCGCAAGCCCGCATTCGCATCTAACTTCCGAGCTTTTTAGATTCGTGGCGCGTATTATAACTTTGTTATTAGTGGAGCTAGAAAGTCGGTTTAATGAGCAAAGTAGTGCAGAAAATTGTGCTCGTTAACGCCCCGTCGAAAAAACAATTGAATTTTGACACCCTATGAATTTATTTAGAAAATAGTGAAAATTGCTGTTTTTGAAAACTGATCATAACTTTTTTATTTCTGAAAATAACTGTGAATGTCTTTTACCATTTTTTGATAACTTTTTAAGGTCTTTTCAGTGGCGTGGGTAGGTATATTTTTTTTATATCCACTACATAAACTTGACATAAACTTTGGTTTTTAATAGAAGCTATATTGGAATTTTATTCGAATTTTGCTTATTTTTTTGGTTAATTTGATATATCATAACCTAGGTATATCTAACTGAAAACAAAGTTACAAAACTGATCAAAATAGCTTTTTGACGTTATACTATATACGTCTTGTGAAAAATAACTCTAATAATTTAGAGTGATGATGATCCTGTTTTAATGTCGGAAGATTAAAGGAATAATCCTGGTGGCATAGGATCAATGAACTAAGCAAATACTGAAGGTTTTTTTATTGCATTTTATTGTCTGACGTTTCGGCCAACTTTATGCCATCTTCGGAGAATCTAGAAGATTTATATATAAAGTTTTAAATTTTTGTTGTAAAGTTGTTATTGTTAAAGTCATTGTTGTAAAAGTTAAAGTTAAAAAATTGGAAGTAAAATAAATAAACTTACCAATGCTGTCTGTTTTCTCAGTATTGTTATGTATAAAATAAATTAAAATAAAAAATGTCATCAACGGGTATTAAAATTACTATTTTTCTTGAAAAAACGACTGATTTTTACTGAAAAATTATTGTATAAATGTGTCAAATGTAACTTGTTTAAAATTATACTAACTGAAAAAATGTTTTTGAATTTAAAAAATACGAAAGATAGAATATTGATAAGTTTATGTTTGTTATAAAATAGTTTTACAATTTTTCAATTAATCAATTAATTATATATACTGATCAGAGTGTGCCTTGTAAAACAAAATTTCTTGAAACAAATGAATACCGACAGTTTAATAATCTGTCAAGGGATCGCTGCGGTTTTGCCAGTTCGTTTTATTTAATTTACTCTCTAAAATGGCTCAAGCATATTGAAATTTTCATACATAAAAAAATACCAGTTGTACAGTGGTCTTTAGATATCAATATTTTACAAGCAGCCGTACTGGGGACCGGTAGTGTACGTTCGATTTGAAAAAGAACGTTTCGTGTTAAAAACACATAAAGTAATATTTGCGTCGCGGAAAAAAGAAAAACAATTAATAAAACGGCAGTCGCAGGTATGCGTTGTTACGTTGGCCACACTGGGTGAGCTATATGAGCGGAGGGCGCTGAGCTATGTCTGTTTGTTTGTGTGTGTGATGCCCATATTCACCGAACACTATTAAAGATAGAAGCTATACTAATCTTGGAAAGATAGAAGTTACTAATCTTGGAACAAATTTGTTCGTTAGAATAAAATTTACTTTCAATTCACCAAGCAAATTATCAGGTAAAAAAGTTAGTTAAAGAACAAATATTCACTGCACTATACTCCTTGCTCTTTTTGTTGAATAAAAATCCGATCGATGGCGTTAGTGCAAACGTCAAAAAAAGTTTCAATAAAATGATAATGTTTTATCCTAAATTGCACACAAAACTTCCACAAAAGGTTAATAAACAACACATAAATGCATTCACAAGAGCAACTGTAGATAGAATACTCCACTTTTATAGGTTATGTATTGTGATCATATATTTAATAATAACCTATATGAATCATTGCCTATCTACTCAATGTGCGGTGAGTGTACGCAACAAAGCGTATCGAGAATATATCTGCGTCTCTTTCTTCGATGTAATTCCCTGATTTCTCCGATGATAGGATTGGTTGGTGTACTTGCATTCAATCCGAATAAAGTATCTCTGTTTCAAAACTTTGTCTTTTTCTATGACGTTAACATGGGCGTACCCAGCTTTTGGCCCAAAAGGGGGCAAATTAGAAATTTTTAAGCTGGGTTCTCCGTACTTGTTTTGCCCTTCTGGATACGACAGTGCTTACGGCGTAAAAAAAGACAGAAGTATATGTTTGCACCCTAATGGTTCGGTTGCGATTTTATTCCTATGCTCGGTATAGAATAAAAGTATATGATTATGATTTATGTGGCGGCCATTATTATTTTATCAGACAAATAAATATAACCCTGGAAGTAAGACATACTAGATTTATACCTGTAGTAAACATAATTAGGCTTTTGAAAAGAAAAATAATTATCGATTTTTTTATTGTATTTTAAAACTTTATTATAAATAATATTGATAATTGATGCGAAAAACTTTCAAAAAACTTTTTTTAAATTAATTATAAGCAATTTAAAATTGATAAAATATTTAAAAAAATCACGTGACTGCAAACGCACTAAAATTGTTTTTGACAGTTGTGACGTCATAATGGTAAAATGTATATACGCAGTATACTATCAATGGCTTCTACATGTGTGTATTGACTAAAACATTATGACGTCACATTATGTTCGGGAAATGTCGGCGCGTTCTCGGAACTGGGTACAAAAATTTATTTTTAATTTGATATAACTTTTGAATTATAACGAAAATAAAAAAAAGAAAATTAGTTTTGTTATAAAACTTATATACGATCTTTCCATTTATGACAAAAAAAATTTCATTCAAAAGCCCAATTGTGGTTGGTGAATTGAATTATCGCTATTTAGTCGGAGGAATAGCTACCTGAAGAACAAATGAACCGAATAAATAACTACTTACGTTCGGTGAATATGGCCATCAGTGTGTTAAATATGTCGACTGCGAAACACTCCAGCAGCAAGCAACATTCATTTCCGGAGCGACTTAACATCAGTTTTTCGTTTATTTTTTTTTACATAAATCCCCCGAAGGTGATAAATAATTTACTCTAATTTCCGGGACGCTCCTACAGGTGCAGAGTTTGACATTTTTATTTCCTTTTATTTCTTCACTTTTTTTTCGATTATATTTTAAAATGCGCTGTTTACTGTAAAAACGTCGTTTTCCGTTTCTCTCTTGTTTCAAGCGTTTTTCTATTTCCGTCGCTTTCTTATTTCAATCTTTTTTCCAAACTACTTCATTTCTTCACAAATAATGTGGTAAAAAATAGATTAAATACATTCAGAGGCTAAGATTTGATTTGGGGGGTGGGGTTGCGTTAGCGAGGGGGCAAAGACATTAAAAATCTACTTATTCAAAATACGTTATTTTTTTCGTAATAAACACCATTACGCAATTAGGTATTTTGTAATTATAATTATAAAGTGAATTTCATTTAAGGTAGTACGAGCACCAAGGCAATTTTAAATAAAAGGCTTGATTTTTTTTATATGAAGTTGGACTAAGTCTAAACCAATTCTGAAAATGTTAGGGGGGTTGCCCGATTATTTAAATAAATAAATGACTTCAAAAGTAGGCATATTTAACATTGGCTTTATGGTAAAACGGTAGATGGATGATATGTTTTCATTGATTTCTCCAAAACTAGTCGGTGGAAATTAAAAAAAAAATTGGTTGTCTGTAAAGTCGGTTTACGGACGATAGTTTTACGTGATAACGTATTCCGTAATACATAACCTAAATTTATATAATAGGTAATTACAATAATTCGAATCTATGATATTGCATCTTTCGCTTCAAATTTAGGTAAATTTTATTAAGTAGAATAATAAAACACTATAAAAAGTACACTATTATTATATAAAAAACAACTATGGCATGTATCTCTTTTGCGCATGCGCCGATTTTCCCCAAAAAATTTACAAAAATTTCTAGTAAAAATAGATAGAGTAAAAAGCGTTTTAAAAACTATATTATTATTATATAAAACATTATTATAAGAGATATATTCTTTTACGCATGCGCCGATGTTCCCCAAAAACAATAGGCCACTTCATATTTGCATATCAAACATCCTCCCAAAATTTGGTTTCAATCCGCTTATCCTTGGTGTCGGAATGATAAGAAATGTCATAAGTGACGTTTGCAACTGTCAAAGTATTATGTTCTAATAATAATTAGTTATTCCAACAGTTAACTTAGAAGGCGTTGCATTTCAGAAAATACTAATGTCAAAAAATTGAATTAAACATTAGAAATGCAGCCGTTTTCATGTTAAGACAGGACATACGTTATTTTCTAATTTCCATGTACGGCAAACAAAGACGACCGACCGCGTCGCGTCATGCATTAGACAACATTGCATTTATACAGCTATTTTTCTATATTTTGTATAAAAAAACTGTTTAGGCAAATTCTGTTATACGAAATCTATGTAAAATGTTCTCCTCTTTCGTTTAAGACTGGTTTCAAACCGATCTGATTTAAATTGAGCGAGAAATTAGCAAAAAACGTTACGCGTTAGGAACGTTAGGAACGTTACGCGTTACGAACGTTACACTTTTTCGAACATGCAGCCGGTGTTTTATCAATTTATAAGATTGGTGATTCATCAATTTATAAGACGTTATCACGTCAAAAACTATTTAAATTAAAGTTAAAACCTTAATAAATTATTGAAAACAAAAAAAAACCGTTGTGCCCGACTAACTAAAAAGATATTTAATCATTTTAATTAAATATCTTTTTAATGATTAAATATCTTTTTAATTAGTCGGACACAACGGTTTTTTTTTTTGTTTTCAATAATTTATTAAGGTTTTAACTTTAATTTAAATAGTTTTTTTTTATTTCCACCGACTAGTTTTGGAGAAATCAATGAAAACATATCATCCATCTACCGTTTTACCATAAAGCCAATGTAAAATATTAAAAAAATCAAGCCTTTTATTTAAAATTGCCTTGGTGCTCGTACTACCTTAAGACGCAATAAAAAAATTTTAAAAAATTTAATATACCACGTTTTTAGAGCGAACAAAAAATATAAAATAATTTCTTTACAGACAGATTTTTGACTTCCTTAATCGTTTTATCTCATACATTATCAGACACATTTACAAAATTTCATTAAAATCGGTTCAGTGGCTTCGGAGATTAGCGCGGTCAAAATTGTGACACGGGAATTTTATATACAGTATGTAAACGCGTAAGGTGTACATAGGGAAATTAGCATTGGGAAAAAATACTTGGATCAGAGTTAGCCATGACTGCATTAATTGTTATTTCTATTGAATTATCGTGGTAATCTTATGGATTTCTATTTCATTTTGATTTATTTTTATTTTATTTGGCTTTCTTAATAATAAAAAGCTCTTATAAATCATTTTTTTAATTTTTTTGTACAAAAATAAAACAAAAAAACAACTCCATCTGTTTGGAAACATATCATTCAAAAATTGTCTGACTGGTATGACGTATGCGCGTTGGTAATTCAGTGACCCAATGTCTTTAGGTTCAACACGAATGGGCGGAGATATTTGATCTCGCACCATATTTAAGTATTTTTGGGAATTTAATAAAAAAAGTCCGATTATGTTGTAATCATTTGAATATTTTCTTCGGTAGTATACACATTCATTTTGCAAAAGAATATTATCTGTCAAATTGAAAAAC
Source organism: Xanthostigma xanthostigma (assembly GCA_963575645.1). NCBI lineage: Eukaryota > Metazoa > Arthropoda > Insecta > Raphidioptera > Raphidiidae > Xanthostigma > Xanthostigma xanthostigma. The sequence goes on from OY754473.1 coordinate 1,336,188, forward strand.
AAGATTTCAAGGCTCACTCTGATCCAGTCATTTTTTCCCAATGTTAATTTCCCTATGTGCACCTTACGTGTTTACATACTGTATATAGATATGGTGTACCTACATTGCGACTCGTTAAGTATATTTTCAATGTCAAAAACTAATTGCACTTTGTAGTGCCAAAAGAAGTTTCACTTTAAAAAACACGCCATTGAGGTGGTGTGGCGGTGATCTGTCGTTTATATAAATGACATAAACGATTAATGACCGCCCCGTGCAGCACATGAATACGGCCGCCGCCCCCTCTCTCTGCGCCCCGCTCTGTTCAATATACCACATGTAGTAGAGCGGATAAAGATAAAATTCAAGTCCCAATGGTCCAGCGGCCGGCATTCATTGTATGCCGTCAGAATGAAAGGGGGTTAGACAGAGACAGGGGGGGGGGGCGATAGTGAAAGATGCGGGGGATTGAGAGTTTAATAAAAACGTTTATCAAGTGATATCTGCTATAGTGATGTGTCGCTTTTGAACGAGTCGTTCATAATGAACGACTCCCTTTTGGAGCGGAGCGTGTCGCTCTTTTTTTGTGAATAACTCACTCCGAGCGCCATTGCTCTGTGCTGAGCTGTTCTGTACTGTTGCATTCGCACATTTACAGAGCGCACACAGCAGAGGCCACAGAGGCACTAGTAAATTTTGCACGTACGGAGTTATCTTTGCTGAGTCACTTAATGTTGAATGACACACTGTAAGTGTAATAGTACTAAGCTTACAGTGACTTAAACCATTCACATTGATGTCGTTGACAAATATATAATATTGTAACAATAATAGTAAATTGTGCGACTAGTGAGAGAAGGAGAAGATTCTATGAGGGTGAAATTTGCCGCACGAGCGTAGCGAGTGCGATAACACGCGAGTGGAATATGCTCCTTCGATCAATGGTCGCACATAATACTTTATTCAACTAGCACGAGTAACATGTAATCGGGGCCCTGATAAAAGAGGGAAAAATAATAAATCACTTCATTGATTGACGTACCTACCGCCCTCGATGCACACAAGATGGCCCTGACTTTCGCTGAATTGCGATGCTGTTTTCATATAGGTATACAAATCGCTACCGCGTTTCTATTGGTCCAGAAACTATGCAGTAATACATTATCGTACAGTTTCGGCTCATTATTAGCACTCTCCGCGTCAACGTGAAGTAATTTATTATTTCTCCTGAATTTAGCAGGGTCCCGAAATTATATATTACTTACTCACGCGTGTTAAATAAACATTATAATTGTTAAGCTTTAATTATACTATAGCGGCCCTGTACGTGCTTCGCTACGTATAAAGTGAAATAATAAAACAATTTAATTGGAAGCTATTTTAAAATATACATGGGCGTATATGTGTGTATGTCGGCTCGAAAAAAAATAGCGTAAAGTATTCGTGGATAACTGGTCTTTAAAACACTTGCTCTATTTCGAGGGTTCACTCCGGCTGCGCCGTCGTGCTCGAAAAAAAAAGCATTTGTTTTAAACGATATTCAGTTTTTTTACATCCTCGATCTAGATATATGGTTGTTAAGTTCGTTGCGCCATCTATTGAATATTCACTCAATCCAGTCAACAGGTATCGCCATCTTATATGGTTGTTAAGTTCGTTGCGCCATCTATTGAATATTCACTCAATCCTGGAGCTAACAGATAATTATGACTGTCAAGGAATAGACAAATAATTTGCAATAAAATAATATTGCGACTATAAATTGAAATGTAAGCTATCCTATCTTTCAAGTTGGGTCGAATTGCACACGGTGTGCAAATCAAATTTAAAATCGGTTTAGTAGTTTAGGAGTTCATCGCGGACAAACATGTGACACGTAATTTTTATATATTATACTATATAGTTTATCCGAAATTCGAATAATATAAGAACAGAATCATATTAAAATGAGCTCAGAGCTGAGTGTGTATTGTGCTGTGCAATGCTACGTGCCTCCTGAGCATGCATGATGACAGTTCACACCTCTACAGTCTGCACTCTTGTGTAGTGCGTACTGTCTAGTGTCGTTCCTTTGAACGACTCGCTCTGAGTGAGTCTTTTTAGTGAGTGGAGCGCAAGGAGCCAGCTCCCAAGAAAGAGTCATGTGCTGCTGTTCAACTTGTGGCCGATTCTAAAACTCTATTGATTTAGTGATAATAATCCCGTCAAAAACATTTCATGTAAAAATGAAGGGGTTAACTGATTTTAAAATTTCCGACGTCATTTTGTTCAGAATATTTCCGAGCTGGTACTATTATTTATATAAAAATCGGTTCAATTGTCCTTAACTGTCTTCAAAAAAGCATTTTTTTTATATATGTCACCTGATATCTTCCGCATTTATGAATCGAATTTGACGAATCTTTTTCTGTTCAATAGGGAATACCTTCATAAAATTTAAGAGCAGTCAATATTTATAATGATTAGTGAGGTTATCGAACTTTATATAATTGGATACCTGAATAGAGATATTACTTCAGCTTTATAAACAGCAATAAATTAGATATAAGCCGCAAAATCGTGAGCGATTTGCGAGTGCAAGTGAGACAGACAAACATAATATTAAGTGTCTTTCTCTCTCGTCGGTTACCGATAACCTCACGAGTGCATAACAGAAGCAGTTCATATTCGCACCATCTCTCTTTCTGTGTGTATAATGGTTGTCAATCAGCGGGGGACGCGTGTATTGATGATCGATTAGAAATCAATTCACTGCCGCAGCTTCTCACCTCCCCATACTCTCGATAAACAACACGCATAAAGCGTGAGGGCTCTTGTTAACGACCGTTTTATTCAACGGGTAACGGGCCAACGCGAAACAGTTACCTTTGTACACGATCCGCGTCCATTGTCGATATCAGTTCTATACTTGAAGGGCGAAGAAGTGCAAGTGCGTTATGTCTTGGTTGTTTATTTTTGTAATTTTCTAAAGTCTTGTCCCAACACTGGCCTATTATGAACAAGGCTAATTAATAAATTCATATCAATATCAATTTTAAACTCCATATTCACAATGAGCAGCACAAGATAGTTAGGTAGGTATAGGTAAAAACGTGCGCGCACCTCTGTCGTCGTCAACCGACTTCTATGAAATTACGTGGTCCACTGCATCAGAGCGTGCCGTCGCGCCGAGGGGCGACGTGCGGGTATCCGTTGCAACGGTCACATGCCATTTTTGTAATTTTCTAAAGTCTTGTCCCAACACTGGCCTATTATGAACAAGGCGAATTAATAAATCAATATCAATTTTAAACTCTATATTCACAATGAGCAGCACAAGATAGGTAGAGATAAAAACGTGCGCGCACATCTGTCGTCGTCAACAGACTTCTATGAAATGACGTGGTCCAGTGCATCGGACCGACCGCCGTCGCGCCGAGGGGCGACGTGCGGGTATCCGTTGCAACGGTTACATGCCCGTCGCGTTAACAAACACCCACACTAATCTATCCGTTATCCGTTGTCGTTAACAAGAACCTGAAGCTTGTAAGCGATGTGTACAGTTCGTCCCGTCATCAGTGACTAGTTATATACATATATACTGGTCGTTACCCGCGGCTTCGCACAAGTTTGAGACGAAACGCGGATGCATTCCCATTATTTGGCATAGCTTACTCCTTTCTCGACGTAGACACTAGACACTAGTGATGTGTCCACGTGACTCCTTATTGGGAGCTGGCTCCGTGCGCTCCGCTCACTAAAAAAAGTCGCTCAGTGGGAGTCGTTCAAAGGAGCGGCACTAGACAGTACGCACTACACAAGAGGGCAGACTGCAGAGGTGTGAACTGTCATCATGCATGCTCAGGAGTCACGAAGCATTGCACAGCACAATACACACTTAGCTCTGAGCTCATTTTAATATGATACTGATCTTATATTATTAGCATTTCGGATAAACTAAAAAGTATAATTAAAGCTTTACAATAATAATGTTTATTGTTACAATATTAAATATTTGTCAACGATGTCAATGTGAATGGTTTAAGTCACTGTAAACAGTGTGTCATTCAACATTAAACGACTCAGCAAAGATATTGTATCTATTTTTATTATACTTTAGGTTGTCTTAAAAAAAATGGTAGCTGTTATTTATTGAAAATAGACGAAAGTTATAATCGAACACACTGTAGGTATATATAGCTATATATTAGCGTGTGAGTGACGGCATTCAATAAGCGTGTGACGTCATTTCCTTTATGTAGCGCTATCGTGTCTCTTCTGCTCCATAACCCTTACACAATCGCGCGCTTAACGCGGCTTTTATTATTGCTGCCAACCTAACATAACACATATAACTATGTAATGTGTAATGTGTCGAAGGTACTACTAACTACGGCCACGAGACAAAAGGCCTACGTCGACATTTTCTAAAATGTCTATATAGCAGGCTTGGGCAAATGGCGGCCCGCGGGCCGGATCCGGCCCGCAGTAGAATTTTCTCCGGCCCGCGAAGCATTTTATAAATGACTATTAAAAGCAAAAATATTACTGTTTGGCGCATAAAAAGAATTTTAGAAAAATAGTAAATATGTAGTGTTAAAAAACTTGAATTTGTTATTTCAAAAAGACTATACCTACTTAAAATTAGAAAAAGAAATTGTTTGGTCAAATTTTCATCCGTAATGTGGCCCGACGATCTAAAGATTTGCCCACCCCTGCTATATAGGGTTCCGTACATACGAAGAAAAAATTAAACCCTTATTGGCCGGGTGCAGAGTATAGAGTGGGGACAACTAAATCGATCGCAGAGTGAGCTGTGGACTAAAGGAATCGTGCATGCCATATCGTTTATTGAGAAAGTTCGCGGTTGCAATGATAACTGATTGTTGTGATCGTCATTAATTTTTACATGAAGATTGACTCTATTCAATAAATAGAGTAACTGTGATCCATTGAAGTTAATGATGAGTATTTGGAAAGAATGTCGTGGCATAAGGATCGAAAATGAAGCAATACTGAGATTTTTTTTAAACTACTAACGTTTCGATACGTTTTATAACTGTAATTATATTTTTTGAGTTATAAAATTGTTTTGAATTAAAATGTAATTGTTCGTAAATGTTAGAAAACTTACCAAATGCTGTCACATGTTATCAGTATATTGTTGTTGATGGATTGAGAACAATTTAATTCAAACATTTTAATTCAAAACAATTTTATAACTCAAAAAATATAATCACAGAACACTCTGAAGATGATACAAAACGTATCGAAACGTTAGTATTAAATGCAAGTTTAAAAAAAATCTCAGTATTGCTTCATTTTCGATCCTTATGCCACGGAATTCTTTCCAAATACTCATCATTAATTTTTACGTAAAAAACAGACTTACCTCACTTTGTCCTGCAGCCGTAGACACAACAGTGCCCGTATAATGACAGTGGAATCTATTCAAAGCAAGGTAACTCGCCTTATCTGTCGTCGACAACGACGCGCGGGGTCGTCGTGTCGGCTTCCGCAGCCCACCTGATATCCTGATGAAGTCGTTACGTTGCGTCGCGGCGCTCGAATTGACTCGATATAACGACTGTTACATACAACAGCAACTAATCGTTCTTATACGCTAGGAAAGTATCTTTGACATGCGATCTTTGCGCCATCTCGTGTTTGATTTTTTAAAATCTGGTTCACTCAAAACTTACAAACTCATGGAAACCAGCGTTATTCTTAATTATAAAAAAAAATATTTACGCACAATGGCAGTAAAAAAACTACATAAATGATATACATTTTTTATTTTAAAATTTTTTAAATCTTATTTTTGTTAACAAAATAACAATTATGATATTTTTCATGTATTTAATAATGATTACAGACGTAAAATAAAATTTAATTACCCTTGACGACGTACTGCTGCAGTTCAATTTTTTTCCTCTCTAATTCATAAGAAAATCCAGGAAAACGGTCGAATTGTAATTCTGGATGTTTAGTTGGTGTATCTTTACAATTCACAACACAGCACTTCCGATTTGATAGCTTTTTACCCATTTTATTCAACAATTAATCCTTATTAAAATGCACGTATAACATAATATGACACTAAGGTTTTGACTGAATCAGAATTAAAAAAAAAAAAACAGGAGAGGGCGCAAATGTCGCTTGTCAAAAGATACTTTCCTAGCGTATATTACAAGTTACATATTATAAAACAAAATTAAAAATATTGAAAAAACCCACGACGAATGTAAATGTTATAATAGAAAAAAAATTGGTTGTCTGTAAAGTCGGTTTACGGACGATAGTTTTACGTGATAACGTACTGCGCTCTCGCTTGCAGGGTCAGGCGCAGGCAATGCTCACTTTGTATACCTTCCATTAGAATTTCTAATTTAACTCTTTCTTAGGACACGGCAAGGCGCGTCGATCGATTTTTTATTTTAATTTTAATTATAGGTAAATGATCCAGAGTTCACTGACTGTCATTTCAAAAATTCATTTTTGTTTTCCTGTCATTTTTTCATCCATAGATAACGATTTTGTGTTCAAGCCATCAATGTTAACAAAATTTATTATTTTTATAGTAATTTTTATAGTTAATAATAATATTTACTACTGAAAAGTGTTTTGGATTGTCTGTGGAAAAACCTAAAGTGAGATTCTACACTTTTTTTCTGGTAATCACAAGGTAAGAAATCTGTTTTTATTAATTTAATATCCCCTTCAATAAATATCCAAACAACAATATTCTCATGTAATATTCCGAGTATTTTATATAAATATAATATCCAAAAAAATACGCATTTAATATTTTTAGATACATTTCTTAAAAATTCTTGTTGACTTGAAACCAAATTATTATAATTTTGTCCAATATGCAACCCATTTTAATACAAGTTTTTCTCAGTATTCGCTTTAATCTTCTGATTTTGTTGCAGGTTCACGTTATGAATATTAGAATATGCAGCAGCTGTAGATGGAACTAATTCACAGGCCCCGGTTCGAATTTATATGTCTGCGAAATTTAAATCACTGGATAATAATTTTTTTCGTGTTTGAGATCAAATATTTCTTTTTTATAAATGGACTTCCATAGCTAATATTTTAAAAAAGATGAAATATTTACCATAAATAAAGTTAACAATTTGTAATTTAATATTCAATTGATAATGAAACTGTATATAAGAAATTAGTCTAAATAAATCATCATTTGGAAGAGAAGTAAGAATTTATATTATTCTAAACCTACAAATATTATCCTTTCAGGTGTCTATTCAATTTATTTTTTTATAATGAATTGAAAATCCAATTGATAATTTTAATAATTATCAGTTTAGTACCTGGGCATAGGGGGGCTTGTAATAGTCTAATAGAAGAGCCATGGAAACGCTAGTAGCATCAGTAACGCCATTAGCATCAGTGACCTAAGGAAGAACTAAAAACTAAATTTGACCTTGAACGTCAAGTGAACTATCTATAAAACTATGTAATCTATGGTTAGGCGGAACGTGACACATTTCGGAACGTTACACTTTTTCGTGCATGCAGCCGGTGTTTCATCAATTTATAAGACGTTATCATGTCAAAAATTAAATAGAATTCTAAAATCCCGCGACATAACGCAGGTAAGTAACCAAAGAAAATCCGTCGGGGGCTGCCATTCGCTGCCCTGAAATGAACTAAAATATTGCAATTTTCGAGTATGTGGCTGATTGAAATCACGTTTGGTACCTAAATAACGGTAGTCTAATTTATATTTTTCTATTCAGCGAATGGCAGCCCCTGACGGATTTTCTTTGGTTACTTACCTGCGTTAAGTCGGGGGATTTTAGAATTTTATTTAATGCTTTTTCTATTATAACATTTACATTCGTCGTGGGTTTTTTCAAAATTTTTAATTTTGTTTTATTTTAAACTTTTTAGAGATTTTGTATAAGTGAGTTCAGATGGTCTGAACTAGCGTACACAGTGTAGCTATTATGGTGTAGTATATAATATTAGGTACCTACAGAAATTAACACTGTTACAGAGAAAGCCGATTAAATGCCCGTTGTGTAGGCAACCCAGCATACGTTGCTGTACAATTCAATTTTTTGTGCAGTGCAGCGCCCCCTGGGGCGTAACCATCGTAATATCTATTTAAGAACCACCTCAGATGAATTACAAACCCTTTACAGAAAACCGCATCTGAATTGATCAAACCGTTTTCCAGATAAATGGCGACATTCGAGTGTACAAACAAAGAAACAAGCAATCTCTCACGCTAAACGCATATACCTGCTCCGTTCCGTCGTGGGTAAAAAACAAGTGTGAGTGTGTCAGCTCTGACGCACGACTGGAGTTTACTCGTTAGATACGCTGTGTAATGTATTCCATCTCATTCTTTCGCACGTTAAATCCTACAGATATATATGTTTGTCTCTTTTGAAGCGGACGAGCGTAACGCCACACTTGAAGCGGTGGAGCGTAACGCCACACCAGCTGATTTTACAACTCATAAAATTTCCGTACCGGGCCTTATAACTCAAAATCGTTTCTTAAACAATAAAACTGTGTAGGATCGATTTTCCAGGTAAATGTGACAATCGTGTCGTTGCAAAACTCGGTCAATTCTGACAGTACTTGTTTTTTCTTTTTCAACTTTCAATTAAAAACAATTACGTAAACGGTATCGCACGCCACCGCCAGACCGATAACTTTATTCTGCTTTTGACATTATTATTAATCGCTTATTATTTCAGCGTGAATAATTTCATTTGATATCTTTTTAATTCAACGTTTTATTAATTTCACTGTGACTGACAGATGCGGATTAATCCATTCGCATGCGTTCAATTGTTTTAGTTTGACAATAGACGATCGCCGTTGCATTTTGAAAAAACGGAGACAAGTCAAATGTCTTATATTTGCATATATTTAATAATTTACTGTATGAATCATTGTCTGTCTACTCAATGTGCGGTGAGTGAAGGCAACAAAGCGTATCGAAAATATAACGGCGTCTCTTTCTTCGATGTAATTCCTTGATTTCTCCGATGATAGGATTGGTTGATGTACTTGCATTCAATCTGAATAAAGTATCTCTGTTTTCTGTGTCGTTAACATGGACGTACCCAGCTTTTGGCCCAGGAAGGGGCAAATTTCAAATTTCTTAAGCCAGGTCTGGGTAAGATGGCTGTTTAAGTTTTTTTTTTACGGTGTTATTGAAGTGAAACTTCTTAACTCGCGATACCGCAAATTTTCTGTCACTCAAAGGAAGTTTTCACTTGACCAAAAATGTCACATTGTCATCTTGTCTAAACATTATTCTGTAGATTTTCCGTAAGATTTAATAACTGCCATTTCTTTTTTCTTGCGTGTAGTACGAAAATGTCTCGGCATTTGTAATCGACAGTGCAGTCTCTTGTCACTGTAACAAAAAATCAAAAACTTAGTCGTAAAATGAACTCTAGAATCTAAATCGTATTTTACAATAAAAATCGACGTACGCGATTCTGCCTTGTGACCTGCAATACAGATATTGAATAATTTAAAAAATATGTCCTAAGTTATGTAACTACTTTCTACTTGTACAATTTGCATTCATTAGATTTTTAAAATGCAGTTTTTGGTTTTTTGTGATCAATTGCTTGCATTAAGTTCTTAAGTGTTGTTTTTGGTTTTTTGAAGACAAGTGCTCTAAGAAGGTCTTTTAATTTGGGGTCTGCTGGGAGACGAGCTGAAGCTAATCTGGACAAAAACTAGAATCGAAATAATCATATCGAAAATCTTCGAAGAACGTTTTCTATATAAGTAAGTTTTTTTAAATTTTTTTTTATTAATTTTAATAATTTTGAGCAGAAATTGTTTGTTTTCCATTTTGAAATTCTACTATAAATGAAAATTATATCAGTTTGGAAGCGTTAATATCATATTTTTAGTGTTCCGTATTTCGTACCAGAACTCTGGAAATTTCTATCTGTATAACTGTGTCAGAGAACATTTGACATTGAAAGTTAAAACTTGGTATAGTTGTAAGAAGTAGTGGCTTAATTACGAACGTGAGGTCATATTTCGAGGGCAGTTTTTACAAAGCCGAAATGGGGACCAAATAAAAAAAAAATTCAGGGCCATCGTGTTGGGTATCATATAAAAACTTCTATCCAAAAATAGGATATAGTTCCGAATATTCGTTCGGGATGAAACTTTGAGTATTTGTTGCTCATGCTGGTGTGAGACTCGTGCATATAAGCTTACGGGGGAAGTGGAACTTCTTCATTTCAATGATGCATTAACAGGGTTGCCAACTCTCGAAAGGATCAGCCCGGCAGAATTTTAAGAAATCGAGTAAAGGAGTGAGGTTGAAATAAAATCGCAATTATTTATTAATTTTTAAATTTATATTTACTTTGCTTTCGAACAGCATCTAATATTTGATGGTTTTTTACTATTACAAAATAAATAAAAGGTTTTACATGAAAATCGAAGTTTGATGGTATTAGTAACACTGCTTTTACTAAAGAAATATTAATTCGGTTTCTTCCCTGCATAGCGAGCAACGGATGCGTATAATTTAAAAAAATCGGAGAAATTATTGCATCCCAGGCGGTTAACCATTATTACCGGAGTCTTCCGGGCAATCTGGGGGTGTTGGGAACCCTATACATTATCCATTTTGCGTTACAGAGATTTCTCTCTGCATTTTTCCCCGCGGGTCCAGTACGATAACTCGATGTGCCCAAATTTTGACTTTTTTTAAGTCATGGAAAACGCTAAATTTTGACGTATCAAAAAAAAAACTGCGGGCTATTCACAAATTTCCCGAAAAATACGAAACAAAAAATGGAACTACTTTTCGTCCTTCACTGTCGTTTTGTGAATCTAACCAATCAGAAATCACATATACACACGTCATAGCAACTGGTGTAGAATTATTGTATTACTATCTCACTTTGTATACACGACCCCGTAATTGTTTTTTAAAAAACTCCCCCCAAACGCCCTCCCCTTTTCACTGCGCAAAAAGAACGCCATCGCCCATCGCATCGACACGACTCCGTAATTGTTTTTTAAAGAAATCTCTCCAAACGCCTTCCTCTTTTCACTGCGCAAAAAAAATAATTTATAAAATTCAATTTAACACTGCAGCTAATAACACTGTTATATGTTATATAAAATAAAAATTGTGTATTTCCCGTGGATATTTTGCACATCGAGTTATCGTATACTCTAACTGTTCCCTGCCGTTAAATCATTCCCCTTTAACGTTACACAAAAAAACAAACATCTACCGCTACGTCGCTAAAAAAGTTTCACTTCATTAATAAATGTAAAGTATGAATCGGTACTAAATCTAAATAATTCATAAAAAAAAATATTTTGATGGAAAGTGTAGCTTATGGATCAATTAAATACCGTACTTTTGATATTTTTCTTTTTTTATATATATCTAACGTTTCGATACAAAGGATTGCAATTTCTACTAATAGTAGTTAACAGATAACACAAAAAATATACACTAAAGTTTTTTATTTCGATGGTTTCTGTAAAACGGATGTCAACAGGGTTAATGTCTAAAAACAAATGATTGTCCAATGACGTCATCTTAAAACTCTGATCGTATAATACGACATGTGTTTCTAACGTTTTAGTGCCCCTGCGTCGACGCCATTTAAAACATCTGACAGTAGTCAGTCAACCAAACAATTGAATTCTATTCTGGTTGAAGCAAATTATAATTAATTTTCGCTATAAAAATATAACGTTAAGAAAAGCTATCCTTTTATAGTATACTTATGAATTATTCGACACAGTGTAGCAAGTATTGTTACATTAACTCTCTCTCTCTCTCTTTTGTAATATTGTCAAAATTAGTTTTCCTTAGCTACGCAGGAAAAATGAATGTTATCAATTTGGAAAAAAAATAATATAATTAAACAGATCTTGAGAAAACAGTTTATCAAGAATTGTTCACAATTCAAGTTTAACACTTTTTATTTATTTGAAGTAAGGACTTTTTCAAGTGCTTACAATTGGTGACCCCTGAAAGCTGATTGAACACGATTTTTATTTTTGAAATAAGTAATTTTTTATCACGTCGTGGTTACCAATTGTAAGCACTTGAAAAATTTAGTTTATTTGAAGTAAGAACTTTTTCAAGCGCTTACTATAGATAATTCGACTGAAAACAAAAAACTAAAAAACCAATGATACAACGGGTTTTTTTTTGTTTTCAGTAATTTATTAAGGTTTTAAGATTTTAATTTAAATAGTTTTTTTTTTTAAATTTCCACCGACTAGTTTTGGAGAAATCAATGAAAACATACCATCCATCTACCGTTTTACCATAAAGCCAATGTTAAATATGCCTACTTTTGAAGTCATTTATTTATTTAAATAATCGGGCAACACCCCCTAAAATTTTTAGAATTGGTTTAGACTTAGTCCAACTTCATATAAAAAAAAATCAAGCCTTTTATTTAAAATTGCCTTGGTGCTCGTACTACTTTAATTAATATTAATGGACAATTAATTAGGACATTAGGATAAGGTAGGCAAATTTTGAGCATAGGAATTCGACAGGTAATCGGCAATGGCCTTGAATAAGGAACCATCTCCATATTTACCTGGAATTATTGAGGGAAACCGTGGAACACCTCAATTACACGGCCGGTACAGGAATTACCGTTTCTCGGCGAGAGGCAGCAGGAAAAAGTCTCGCAGCCACATCTGCCCCCGGTCTGGATTAGAACCCGGTACGTCTCGAATGCGAGTCTAGTGCTCTCACCACCCCGCTCGGTCGAAGCTTTAATTATTAACAGGTGGGTTGGCGCGTTAATGAGACGGGTAAACAGCGTGCGGGATTGAAGTGTTTAGATGATACTGCGTCGCATAATTTTGATCCGCACGCGTCAGACAGACAGACAGACAGAGTGACGGATAGACGCAGAGCGAGAAAGAAAGACGCGTGCAAATGTGTGATGATCTAAGCATCTTTATTTGATCAAAGCTTGCGCATACATCACTTCCGGTCCGCTGGTCAGCACGCGCTACAAACCCCGCGAATCCACTCTGCGTCATAGACGTAGGTACCGATAATAATAATATCCGGGAGAAGATAACAGTTAGCTTTTGGATCAAACCGTCGCGGGTTCGAATTCCACCTCCGCTCGTAAATATTTTATCATATACTAACCGGTCCGTTCAGGTTTCGATAGATATAATTCTGCAAAATGTATTTTGTTTGCGGCCCGGCGTCTGAACTAATAGCTAATTTTACTAGATTTGCTTCCGAACTAATCGTTTTGAGAGAATTTTAACAGATGTCACTACTTGGTAATAAAACAGTTTTTTTTTATGTGAATTGAAATGTAATATCCACGCAAGATAAATTAATTTATTGATAAATCATGAGCGACATGTTTTTTTTGTTTGCTTCTGAACTAATAGTTTTAAGTAAATTTTATCAGATGTCGTTACATGTTACTATAACAGTTTTTTCAGAAAACACCGTAATTTTGTACAAAATATTTAATAAAAACTATCCTATAGCGTAAGTTGCACCAAGCAATACACGTTTACAAAATTAAATTAAAATCGGGTCAGTGGTTTTGGAGATTAGCGAGGCCAAAATTGTGACACGAGATTTTTATTTATATATAATATATAGATATTCAGAGTGACCGGTAATTGCTCGTATTCTTTTCGGCAGAAGAAGCTATGACTAATATATTTGAAATCATTTAACATCTATCAGTTGAAGGCTGGAAATGTATCACTTTCGAGAAAATCTACTTCGGTATTTTTTTACAAAAATCCGAATTTTGGGAGTTAAAAATAAAAAAAAAATATTCTCACTTTTTAGCCTGAATTTTTCCATGATCTGATAGCTGACGAATGGACCAACCTTCCTAAAGCTAAAAACAACGAAATTTACTGTTAGATTTTATGTTGTCTGTTGAAACTTACAATAAATAAAAAAGATAAAATAAAAAATCTTCGCAGAAGTGTCATTATCATAAAAAAATGACGCATTTACGACCCCTAAGTGATAAGGTTAAATCATTCCAAATTAGTCATAATTTCTTCTCCCGAGAAGAATACGAGCAAATACCGGTTACCCTGAATCTAAAATAAAGTTCCTCCGCAGCGTCTGTCTGTCTGTCTGAACGCGATAAACTCAAAAAAACCGAAAGTTTTACTGCGAAGGTGGCAATAGATGTTTCATATCAAAAATCGTTTCAATCGATCAATTATTTATCGAGCAGGATCGATATAAAATTTTACAACGCCTTTTTCGTGCAGAAATATGTATCTATAATATGGTCACAATCTAATCTCAATGTCAAAACCACAGAGATATAAATAACTAGAGTAAGCTAGTGCGTATGCTTGCCATACGTCCTCAGTTAAGAGAGAGAACGCTGCAGAAAACCTAAAGTTTGTTTACTCAAATCAGCATCATTAATTACCATAGAGATAAGGAACTGTTCTCTCTCTTAATTACAGACACTTTCACCGCTCTCTTGCGTAATCTACTTTAATATCATAAATATTAATACGCTAAGGTTAAAGATGTTTGCCTCCCTTTTTAGAAAAAACCTCACAGTTTCTCCACATAAATTATATATCATTTTACAGATAATTGCTTGCTCTACTGACATCGACAACTAAAAAATTTATTATTGCTTTTGTTTTTGTAAATTAATTAAAATACAGCAACGCTGAACAACGTCTGCCATTTAACGGCTTTAATTTTAAAACAACGTCAACACTTCGATCTGTCATCTGACCTTCATATTGTAATACAACAGACACAATACTGCATACTGACATCTGACGGTTTTAATTTTGAAACAGCGAGCAACGCTAAACAACGTCACAGCAATGCTGCATGATGCCATCTGGCTTAACTCAACGCTTTTGCTGTTTGCGCCTCTATATGACAATTTTAGTAAAATATTTCTTCGATCTGTCAACTGACTTTCATATTGTAATACAACAAAAAGAAGAACGTTATAAGCAGTGTGCAAAATTAAAAACGAATTGAATACCTGCAATCATATTTAAAAAATAATTTTGTAAAGTGATAATTATTATACTTATTTAGTGCGAATAATTCACACATGTCACAAAATGTGGTTAACATTTTGTGACAACGCGATCTGTAATCACAAGTCAATTTGTGATTTTTTCGGCGCGACGTTCATTCTAGACGCGGTAATCTTAACGCAAGATTAGAACAGTTCGCACCGTGCAGTGCTCGTTGCGTGCGACGCCACTGGCGCCGCCACCGTCGTCGTTCTCTGCGGCACACATCGACGCGTCATTTTTGCTGAACATAATTCAATATACAGAATGTTAAATGTAGCGAAAAGAATTGACATCAGCAACGGTTCGCTCAGTTGGCTGTTTCGCTTTTGCATACGAATTAGTCTGTGCCTAGTTTACAGAACCCTGCCTCCGTGTGTTTGTGTGTGCGTTTACACGCACGCGGTTAGTGCAGTCGAGCCGTGACCATACAGATATAAGTAGCTAGAGTACGCTAGTTCGCATGCTTGCAATAAGTGATGTGACAACGGGTGTTTCCTAACAATAGCAGCAAACAATAATCTATACTGTTGTTAATAGAAATACGAACTATACAGCTCGTACCGAAATTTACTAATCACTACATCTATACTAATATACAGGGTGTCCCATTAAGAATAGGACATAGAACAACCGCAGATTCTCCAATTCAAAATAAAACGATTAAGCGAAATATGCTTAGATAAAATGTTACTTGCTCTACCAGTGGCGTACGGCAGGAGTAAGTAATGCTTGTACCCCTTCTAAATGTTACGCCGCTGTCTGAATTTTAATTTGGACTATAATTTTAATTTTTTTGATATTTTCTAAGTCAATAATGCACACTTGTTAGTTTGTTGTAAAGTCATTGGTTTTCGAGATATTCGCAGTTAAAGATAGATAGACATGTACTTTTTATTTGTATTATTATTAATAATATTCATTTTTACAATTTTGCTTTAAAAAAACTGCGAATATCTCGAAAACCAATGACTTTACAACAAACTAACAAGTGTACATTATTGACTTAAAAAATATCAAAAAAATTAAAATTATAGTCCAAATTAAAATTTAGACAGCGGCGTAACATTTAGAAGGGGTACAAGCATTACTTACTCCTGCCGTACGCCACTGGTAGAGCGTACTGAACTATTTTTTTTTATTGTTAGGTGCATTTTATGATATTTAACAAGTGTGCCGATTTGAGTAAAATTATACGGTGTATTAAAAAAATTATGGACATTAATAATTTTTCAGTTTTCAACTTCAACACCCCGTATTTCGGAAACGAGTAACATTTTATCTAAGCTTATTTCGCTTAATCGTTTTATTTTGAATTGGAGAATCTGCGGTTGTTCTATGTCCCATTCTTAATGAGACACCCTGTATAAAGCTGAAGAGATTGTTTGTTTGTTTGAACGCGCTAATCTCAGAAACTACTGGTTCAAATTGAAAAAAAATTTTTTTGTTGGATAGTCCATTTACACAACTTTTTTAAAAAATATTTTGAAAATCAGCTGTTCTTTTGTTTTGTAGTTCTGCCAGAAAGAAATTAGTTAAGCATGCTTTAAGGAGGTTGATGCGTTACAGTCCCAATCAAAAGTAAGCCGAATTCTAAACGGGAACTTTTCCATTATAAATTTCTACAAAAGGGTATAAGATCGATGATACCAATAAATTATTGTCATAAAGGCATAAATAAATATATTTTTTTTAATATTATTATTTATTTCAGTATTTTACTTAATGGACTAACTTTTGAATTTTTTGTACAAAGTTAGGTTAAAAAAAATAAATTTATGTAAATATCTGTATTTTACATATTTTTTGCAGTAAATAATTAAAAAAAAAGAAATTATAAGTAATAAAAATTAAAATTAAATCATTAAAAAGTTGAAAATTCAGTTAAAATTGTTAAAACAGTTATGAAAAAAAGTCCATAATCGAAAAGTGCTAAGGTTTAATAATCTTTTTTATTGATTAAAAGTCTCCTAATTAAATTGGAAAAAATATTAAAATATGCGCACGACATCGATGCTTTACATAGTTAGTTTTCGGAACTGCTGACATTATTTGGTTATTTGCAAAAAATTAAAATGAACAGTTTGCATGCTAGGTTGACATATTTTCCATAAGACTACATGTAAAAGTTTTTTTTCATTTTTAACTTTATAAATCTCCTAACGATTTTGGATTTTTTACAGAAAATTTTGTCATAAAAAAATCTATTAAAAAAACTTTATTTCAGATTTTTTTCATTATCTTCGTAAAACGGCTCAACCTCCTTAAATAATTTTTACAAGACGCGAAACTTATTATGTAGGTAACCATAGCAACGAATAGCAAATATCATAATATTTAATACTAGCTGTTACCTGCGTCCCTGCACGTGATAACAGAAATTTTATGTTCTTCATTATATACTATATCAAATGTCCATATTTTTGAAGTTGAAATTGGCTGGAATTTTTTGTTGTTAAAATGTATTAAAAGAAGTTTTTTTCTATTGAAAACCCGATCCGGGGCATGTCCCCGGATCGGATTTCCAATAGAAAAAACTTTTTTTTTCATCACGCACTATTTTTTCGACGGCATAACAAAGCTTCCTTATATGAAACACGCTACAGATCTAAGTTTACGAGCGTCTATAATCTACAATCTTTCAATTCTTACGAAAACAAAATAAAAAAATAACGTTTAACCGTTTAAGCCGTGAAATGAGCTCTAAACAAAGTACAGAATTTAAAACAAACCAGAACGCCGTACGACGCGCGTCATTTGTTATTCTCTAAACGATTGCCGACTGTAATGCCGCCTGTAATACCGACGAGACTCGGGGATACAAAATAGAAAATCGCCCGGAGATGTTTTAATATTTTTATCTCTGCATTTAAAAACGTAACTTCATGCAGGATTACTGTTACTCGATACGCCCGACCCCCGGCCTCCGCCACCCACTTTATGCGCTGCAACGAAAAAAAGTTGACCGGAAGCAGGATGTGCTTTTTTTTAAATAACAAAACAAAAGTTTTTCCTCTGTTGAGCTTTACAGATATGGCATTTGTTCGAGCTTACGTCGTTCACTCGGTTCTGAACTCTGGTGGGTATAAAATAGTTGCT
Organism: Xanthostigma xanthostigma; assembly: GCA_963575645.1. Lineage (NCBI taxonomy): Eukaryota > Metazoa > Arthropoda > Insecta > Raphidioptera > Raphidiidae > Xanthostigma > Xanthostigma xanthostigma. The sequence continues at coordinate 1,354,311 of OY754473.1, forward strand.
TTTTGCAAGCTTTTCCCGGTGTCTGTATGTCTGTCTGAAATCAAATCTTGCAAGTTCAATTTGACCCACTTCCCGTTATCCGATTGAGCTGAAATTTTGCATGCGTGTGTAGTTCCGATGACAATACAATATTATAGTAACTAACTGACCGATTCGGCTTTCACCCAGTTGAAAATTGCATTTTAACTACTTCCCGTTCTCCGATTGAGTTGAAATTTTGCATACGTATATGTAGTTCCGTTAACAATACAATATTATCTGACCGGTCCGGCTTTCGCCCGGTTTTAAATCGCACTTTTAATTACTTCACGGCATCCCATTGAGTTGAAATTTTGCATACGTATGTAGTTCCGATGACAATACAATATTATAATAATTACTAACTGACCGGTCCGGTTTTCGTCCGGATGTAAATCGTACTTTTAACAAAGCATTCTAAAAACTTGAAAATAAATAAACGAAAAAAAGAAATTTAAAAAAAGCTTTTATAGTAGTTAATAAAAATGACCTAAAAGTTAAAAATAATTTTATTTTCCGATTATAAATAAGCCATTTTATACGTACAGTCTCAAGTTTTAAAATACATATACATATATTAATTTTCCACAAATATATAAATTTATTATCGGTTTTTATTGATAAATTAATATTTTTGAATAGATTTTTTATTTTTTTTCATTATTAAACGCACTTACCTTTGTCGAGAGTAGAATGCCGCGTATTAGTAGAGGGAGAAAATAGACAAGGAAAAAGGAACGCTGCATATTATGACGCTACGATGCCAACAACTAGTATGAGAAAGAAAATGTGCGCGCGCACCTCTCTCTCTTGCCCCTACAATAATATACGAAACATAACTCTCTCACTTTCTATCTTCACTAACTTATATCTCCCTCGCTCGATCACACTTTTCGTAACGCTTTCCGTTAGCCTCGCCCGATCACACTTTTCATAACGCTCTCGTCACGCATTCACCAGCTTACTTCCCAACACAAGCGTGCGTAAAGAAGTTTTACTTCAAAAAAAAGATGGTATCACGCTTTTATTTAAAAGCAAACAGTTCGGTGTTAACATAGTTCGGTGCCGTGCTCACATCTGCATGTAGGGTTAGTACACATATGAGGATTTAAATCCCACTTATTCCTGTCGTACGAGCATTTTTTTTTTATTTTAAATGTTTAAATTCCGCCTCTTTTACCTAATCTAATCGTAGTGTGTTGTTTGTTGGCCACAAAATGAAAAATCACGAGTTTTGTTATTGGCTCTCCAGTGACGTACTCGAAAAATTTTTAAAATATAAAACTATAATACATTACTATTGAATGTGTGGACAAGACTAATTTCAAAAATATTATATATAATAATAATAATAATAAAAAAACGAGTGTGCTTTAGACCACACGACTGAAGTAAAACTTCTTCCTGCCATAATTTGTTATTGTTCACCCGAAAATTCACAAAATATCAACTTTAAAATGACTTTACAATTTTATTCAATTTAAACGAAGGATATTTAATGTATTGAACAAAATATTAATTTATAAAATTGTTCAAGAACGAAATGAACAGTCTAATGTAAGAAGAAAGAAATATAAACATAAAGATAATGAAAACAAAAGTAATACATTGCGATTACTTAGCTCTCGTTGGATTTTAAGCGTAAATCTTTATGAAATATTATCTAAAGTAGGTTTACAAAACTTTTTTCTGTCATCCGATAGCGCCACTGGCAAGTGTGTGATTTTATTGTTAGTACTGCTTATATTTTCGGCACTTGATGGCGCCACTAGCCAGTGAAGTATTTGTCATCCTCTTTCTATCTTCACTAACTTATGTCTCCTTCTCAATTTCCGTTCGCCTCGCCCGATCACACTTTCCGTAAATGCTCTCGTCACGCATTCACCAGCTTACTCCCCAAGTCAAGCGTGCGTAAAGAAGTTTTACTTCAAAAACGCAAAGTCCCAATTGGATACTTTTGATAATCCCAAAAATTTGGCGTAAGCGATTCTGTCGGAAAAAGTATATCTGCTTCCAGTGTGTCTGGGTGCAAGAAGCGTTAACCCTTTCGCGCTACTGACGGCGACAGCGAATGCGCGGCAGGTGAAGGGGTGAAGAGAAAGCTCTCTCGCTCACGTTCAGAGCTTTAACTGAAAGCTCTCATGGGGACAACTTGCCTATGAATAAATTAACAATTATCTTAAGCTCTCTATACAGTGAACTACTGTATATACCTGCAGCTGCTATTATAGCGATTGTTGTAGCTAACCGGTTTGCACTGATACACTGTATTGATGTCTCTTCTAATTAAATCGTTATACAACTTAAATTGAGTTTTCATTGAAAAAAGACAGAAACTGCGACACGGGATTTGCGAATTGCATCTCCCATTATTGCGTTGCATTTGTTAGATCTCGTGATTGTTGGTGTTAGTCAGAGTGCCCGTCGGTAAAAATTTTATTGTTACATACTCTCCCCAAACTTTGTATATGGCTTCATTAGGCCTGGTCTGACACCTATTTCCTCTATGACTTTTCTTGATTTTGGGGAGTTTTCTCTCTAAACTTTCCGAAAGGTGTCGTTTTGACGACACATAAAAATTTATAGATACTGTCTGTTTTTTTAATTGGGTAGCTTAAAAACTTCAACCAAAACGCTAAAATAATGTTCTCTGACAAATAACATGAACCGATTAAAATGTCTCACACCTCGAATATGTTCGACATATTCGAGGTGTCAGACATTTTAAATTTACCCAATTAAAAAAACAAACAGTATCTATAAATTTTTACATGTCGTCAAAACGGCATCTTTCGGAAACTTTAGAGGGAAAACGCTCCAAAATCAAGAAAAGTCATAGAGGAAATAGATGTCAGACTAGGCCTAATGAAGCCATATACAAAGTTTGGGGAGAGTATATCAATACAATTTTTGCCGACGGGCAAACATGGTATCCTGTCATTTTATCGCACGAAAATTTATCGTACGATAACCCATAGCCGTCAACTCGTCGCACGACAATTCATCGCGACGACGATTTCTCGCGAAACAATACATCGGAAAATATTCTGTTTTCACGATTTTTTTAAAGGACTCCGCACAAACCTTATGGGATTTGGTTCTGGGTGAAAATGATCGAAAATGGTTTTATTTTATAGTTTAAAAGACACTAAAAAAAGTGTTCATGGGCGCATAGTCTAATCACCAATAGATTTTTAGCTATAGATATATATTTATAGCTAAAAGTCTATTGGTTTTAAGCTGTGCGCCCATGGACACTTATATCTTTTTCTATTATTCATCTAAGACAGTGATTCCCAAAGTGATCTATATCGACCCCCAGGGGTCGACGACAACTTGCAGGGGGTCCATGTCTGCGGGAAAAAAAATTGGGGGTCCATGAAATGAAAATGGGGGTCAGCGATAGTGAAGAAACAAACTGGACATCGTTAACCGAAGAGATTTAATATTAAATCTACCTAAATTGATGCCAAATGTTGAAAATTTATTATTAAAGCATCAGGTTCATCCCTCACACTAAAAGCATTTACTTTTTGCTTATAGTTATTTTATGTAACAGAAAGTAAATTTTAATTTGAATCTAATTAATAAATGTATATAAAACTAAACATTTCACACTACATTTCACTACCGTTATAAATTTAAATCGTTCAAAGTGAGTAGCACTATACCGGTTGTCAAAAATACATTTGAAATTAATAAATTTGCAAAAAATCAATATCAGATAAGCAGGGGGTCTACCCAAATCCGGAAAACATGGCAAGTGGTCTACGAGGCAAAATAGTTTGGGGACCTCTGATCTAAGATTTTAACCAAATACTTGTCATTTTGATAATATTTTGTTTTTAAATTGTTAAGATAAATTAAAATGTATGATTCAAATCTTTGATTAACGTCTGAATAGAACTCTTCAAATCTAGCGAAATATTGATTTATAATTTAATATTTTTGTCAATATATAGTCTAAAAAAATTGGTCGATAATTTTATTTATTTAAAATGTATGAAGTTCTGTTAAAATATGTCATTAATTTTGGAGTGATTCCGTCACCTAATTAGCTCTATTTTGTCCATTTAAATAACAACCTTATTGAATGTCAATTGTTGAAATTAAAATCACGACGTTTCGAGCGAATTTCTTTAGGGCGCCAGACGTCCGTCCAAGTCGAGTGCATCAATCAACGCGAAGAACATGAAACAGTGCTGATTATTCATTAATAATAACTGATCAATATGTATTTATGTGTGTATAGAAACAGTTGAACATCACAACGTCGCTACAGTCATGGACAAACCATATCACTTTTAGTAGCAGATTATTTCGTAACAATTGTATTAAATAGAGTTCTAGTCTGATTGTAAACAAAGTGAATAAAATATAAATTAAAGCTATCCGACCAAAATTACGATCAGTAGAGCTCGGACGTACGTACGAAATTAAAAAAAAAACTTTTAATATAAGTACCACGTTTTTTAAAACGAACTAGAAAGTATATAATAATTTCTTTACAGACAGATTTTTAACTTGTACGAAAAACGTGGGGTGCATTATTCGTTTTATTTCATAAATACATTTTTTCATTGATAGCTACTCTCTACACTTTTTTCGTCTCAAATCCTTATAAGTTAAAAATCTGTATTTAAAGAAATTATTTTATACTTTTTAGTTCGCTTTAAAAACATAGTGTATTAAAAAGTTCTCTTTATTTCTTTTATTATTTTTATACATTTAGTAAGAAAAAATAAAAATACATCGTAAAAAAATAAAAATATTATGTCCCATGGGGGATGGAACCCGCGACCTTTGCGTTATTAGCACGACGCTCTAATCAACTGAGCCATAGACCAGTGACTGCTACGTGCCTTACAACGGTAAACAAGTAAGAATGAATTATATGTATCTGTCCACATATATGTCCCCATACAGTATGTAAACACGTAACGTGCACATAGGGAAATTAACATTGGGAAAAAATGACTGGATCAGAGTGAGCCTTGAAATTTTGTTTTTCAATTTGACAGATAATATTCTTTTGCAAAATGAATGTGTTATACTACTGAAAAAAATATTCAAATGATAACAACATATTCGAACTTTTTTTATTAATGGGACATTAAATTCCCAAAAATACTTAAATATGGTGCGAGATCAAATATCTCCGCCTATTCGTGTTGAACCTCTAAAGACATTGGATCACTGATTTACCAACGCGCATTCGTCATACCAGTCAGACAATTTTTGAATGAAATGTTTCCAAACAGATGGGGTTGTTTTCATGTTTTATTTTTGTACAAAAAAATTAAAATAATGGTTTATAAGAGCTTTTTATTATTAAAAAAGCCAAGTAAAATAAAAATAAATCAAAATAAAATACAAATCCTCAAGATTACCACGATAATTCAATAGAAATAATAATTAATGCAGTCATGGCTAACTCTGATCCAAGTATTTTTTCCCAATGCTAATTTCCCTATGTGCACCTTACGTGTTTACATACTGTATGTATCTGTGCCATAGATATATATATATATATATTTAATAGATTGCGGATACACTAGCGCCTCCTGTACCTTTTAGAAGCCATTTTGTACGTGGAAAACGCCGTAAAAAGCGCGCGAGATTCAAAAATATTAATTATTTTATAATATGATTTTGTTGAGAAAAACAACAAAACTCACAGTAAACAGTGATATTTCGCTCCAAAACCTATTTTTATACTGAAACGTTTCAAAAATTACAAAATTGAGCCATAAATATAATGTAAAAGCTTAGAACATTTTACATTGTCAGATTGGCAACAATGCTTGTCAACCTTGATGCCAAATTGACAACGTAAAATTTTCTAAGCTTTTACATTATATTTATGCTCAATTTTGTAAATTTTGAAACGTTTCAGTATAAAAATAGGTTCTGGAGCGAAATATCACTGTTTACTGTGAGTTTTGTTGTTTTTCTCAATAAAATCATATTATAAAATAATTAATATTTTTGAATCTTGCGCGCTTTTTACGGCGTTTTCCATGTACAAAATGGCTTCTAATTGGAACCATTCCGCACAATGCTCAAGGATAGGCATCCGCTATCTATTAATATATATATCTATGATCTGTACACAAGAAAGCGAGTTAAATAAATAAATACATAGATAAATAGATGATGAGAAACGTTGAGGATGTTCTTATTGAGACTTGACTGTAGTAGCAGCATAAAACGTCCGCAACCGTACATCGCATGACCCGACGTATTCTGTGGCATCACTTGTATGTATGTAATATATCCATTAGGGCTGCATTAATAGCATTTTCCATGGCATTCCGCGATACAATCATGATTGAGCGGTCGGATGCGAATGCATTCTCCATCTCCCAACCCGTTTCGCCGCCTCCCGCCGCCTCCCTACATGCGTTCCCTCTCTGCACCCCCAAACCCGACCGACGCCGGCAGAGTACCTATACTGTTTGTGTCTGTTGCAGAAACAAAACGGCGAGCGATAATTGCGACCGCCCCCGCGCCGCCCCCCGTCGCCGCTTATCGCAATTGCACCCGGTTCAAAACAGTTGACATTTGAACGCATCGACTGCACTGCTGCGTATGTGTTTTGTTTCCGAAATATTGTGGACGCTAATTAAATTTCACGACACAATGCAAAACAGTTCTGGCGTAGAAAGCGATTGGGGAATTTTCGAGATTATTTCGTATTACTGTACGCTGCGATTACTAATCTGACTGCAGTGAAATGCAGGCATGCAAAGAGGGTCGCGTAGAGTAGTGGTTAGCGCGCTGGACTCACGATCTATAGGTGCTGGGTTCGATTCCCGACGTAAGCAGGTTGTAGTTAGGGCTTTTTTACACGCTTTATATTAACTTCAGTTGTAAGTTTGTATGTATGTATGTATGTATGTATGTATGTATGTATGTATGTATGTATGTATGTATGTATGTATGTATGTATGTATGTTTGTTTGTTTGTAACCTTCCTTTGGACTACAGCAAGTGGTTTATTACTGTTAGTACGTTATGCCACTACTGTAAGAGCAATCGTTGACGCGGGTCTTCGCTGACGTCAACTCTCGGATTCACGGGTCGTGGGTTCTAATCCCGTCCACGCCGAAATAAAAAAATTGTTTTTTTTCGGCAAATTTTTGACAATAAACGAACTAAAAAGTGGAAAATAAATATAGTTTAAAAAAAACTAAAAAACACGCTTTATATCGAACTAAAATGTAAAAAATATTTTTTTTAAAATAAGCTTAAAACAATAATGAATAAAAAATACAAATGTTATTGTGAAAAAAGCGTGGGGCGCTCGATGTACGAAAATGTGGAACAAAGTGCCCTACGCTTTTTTTGCAATAATAGTTGTATTTTTTATTCATTATTGTTTTAAGCTTATTTAAAAAAAAATATTTTTTACTTTTTAGTTCGTTATAAAGCGTGTTTTTTAGTTTTTTTTAACTATATTTATTCTACTGTATTTCGTCGGGAAATCGTAATTAGATTGCCATCTTTGATGCAACTTAACGTACAAAATTAAAGTATTCCACGGAATCTTACAATCTTTCAGTTAATTATATCTCTATTCTTTCTGGCAATGAAATTAAAGAGCGGTATAAAAATTAGAAAAACCAAACAATTACTCTACTTTCTTTATTCCAATAAGCAAAAACTAGAGTGACCTGTGCGAATTATTCGCACTAAATAAGTATAATAATTATCACTTTACAAAATTATTTTTTAAATATGATTGCAGGTATTCAATTCGTTTCTAATTTTGCACACTGCTTATAACGTTCTTCTTTTTGTTGTATTACAATGTGAAGCTCAGATGGCAGATCGAAGAAATATTTTACTAAAATTGTCATATAGAGGCGCAAGTAGCAAAAGCGTTGAGCTAAGCCGTCAGATGGCATCAGGCAGCATTGCTGTACGTTGTTCAGTGTTGCTCGCTGTTTCAAAATTAAAGCCGTCAGATGGCAGTATGCAGTATTGTGTCTGTTGTATTACAATATGAAGGTCAGATGACAGACCGAAATGTTGACGTTGTTTCAAAATTAAAGCCGTCAGATGGCAGACGTTGTTCAGCGTTGCTGTATTTTAATTAATTTACAAAAACAAAAGCAATAATAAATTTTTTAGTTGTCGATGTCAGTAGAACAAGCAGTTATCTGTAAAATGATATATAATTTATGTGGAGAAATTGTGTGGTTTTTTCTAAAAAGGGAGGCAAACATCTTAACCTTAACGTATTACCTAATATATATGATAAGCCTTTTCGAATTAAAGAAACAAAAGTCCACTATCGTTTCTTTAAAAAAAAAATGGTTGTCTGTAAAGTCGGTTTACGGACGATAGTTTTACGTGATAACGTATTTCGCTCGAATATCATATTTAATAATACATCGGAACGTGACACTTTTTCGTGCATGCAGCCGGTGTTTCATCAATTTATAAGACGTTATCACGTCAAAAAAGATTTATCTAGTCAAATTAAAGCGCGGACTATAAACAAAACCCAGCCCAGACGCTCCACGGACGTCCTTAAAAAGAAGACAAATCCGGGGAAACCCTGACGGAATGCAACCCTATATGGAAACATTCAAAATAGTTCAGATTTTAGAGACCCGTCTTTCCACCACGACCCGTTCTTCCGCCGTATGTCGACTAACATCAGATGGCCGACTACAAAAAAAATCCCGTCGTGCGCTAAAGTGTATGTGGCTGTGTGTGTGTGTGTGTGTGTGTGTGTGTGAGGGTTGTCATTGAATATTTTCCCTTGGTACGATTATTTCCGGTCCATAATAAAGCGTTTTGACATTTTAGTGCGGCCACTTTTCACGACGTCTTCTCGCACAGATACAGTCTATTGTGGTTGAATAACATGTGTATATATATAAATTCGATGCGATGTTTAAGGGTGCTCGCAACTCTAAATATTTAAGTTACATTTGAAATAATCGCCATTGAACAATTCGTTTTGAAATAGCCCTGAATACTCTGCTTTAAAATACTATAACTGTCTTCCTACTTACATGAAGACATTACCGTTTCCTAAAGGACCCCGCACAAACCTTATGGGATTTGGTTCTCGGTTAAATTGATCGAAAATGGTTTTATATTATATGCCAAAGCAGTTTTATCCATATTTCATAAAAAACCTGAAAACATGTCCCTATCGTCAACAAAAACAGGAATCCTATATAATATACAAGTACCAAAAATGACGAAAACTTTCAGCCAAAACCACGCGGTATTCCTTGGTCCCAAATTATATAACAACATACCTGTAAAGCTCAAAACAATTAAAAATAGAAAAATATTAAACTGGCTGTTCCATGACGACGAATCAAAAATTATATACGACATCCTCAACTAATCTGACTGGACTTATTGACTGGCTAATAACATTCTGCACATTATAACATCCATAAAATGTTTATTTTACTATTATTATTATTATAATTATTCAGTTAAAGTAGTGTTGATCCAATAGAATATTAAGATGAAGGAAGGTTTTTGGTTGAGGATCGCAAAATAAGCTTTGCCAGTGTTTCGCTAGTGGCCAACGTTTCGAAAAATTTATTTTCATCTTGAGGCCCTGAAGATGAAAATAAATTTCTCTAAACGTTGGCCACTAGCCAAACACTGGTAAAGCTTATTTTGCGATCCTCAACCAAAAACCTTCCTTCATCTTAATTATAATAATAATAATAATTATTATTATTATTATTATTATTTTCGTTTATTTACCAGACAGCACAATAATAAATTAGCTCATAAGAATCCCTACCCTAGAACTGGCATTGCCAAGTTGGGTATGAAAACTCAAATAACTATTATATTGAATTGTATTGTATAATAAAATTATAATAAAAAAAATAATAATAATATAATTTCATAGTTTAAAGGTCACTAAGAAAGAGTGTCCATAGGCGCATAGCTTAAAAACCAATAGATTTTTAGCCACATAATATATGTTTAGCGAGATTTTAGATATAGGAATTCACAAACATATTCTATGTTCAACTTTTGTGCTTTTTTTTGGAAATAGAAAAATAGTCGAAAACTAGGTAATGTTGAAAGGCGTCACTCTGTATAAAATAATAATGTCATATTCGGATTCAGCGCACTCGAAAACGTATTTCTAGAGCTTAGTATTTTTTAAGATTGTGAACTCAATGGATATCCCTATATCTAAAATCTATAAGCTAAACATAATATCTGTAGTTAAAAATTTAGTTGTTTTTAGGCTATGCGCCCATGGACACTTTTCCTTAGTGACCTTTAAACTATAAAATAAAACCATTTTCGATCAATTTAACCGAGAACCAAATCCCATACGGTTTGTGCGGGGTCCTTTAAAAGAGAGCTTCTTAAGTCACAGGTTAATTTAATTAACTGGTTAATTAAGCCTTATTCTGCTAATTAATTTACTTGATGTATTTTTTTAATGTAATTGACGAATCCTGTGTATAGCTGTTACGGATAATAAATTTATTCTGTTCCATTCTAAAATGTTCTTCGTATGATTAGCGAGATAATAATAAAGTTACTATCCGTTTGTGTAAATAAGGTTTAACACTATGATAAAGTTTGGTACTATGACGATAATATATAAGATATGTCAGTTTTTAAGCTACATCAAACTATTTTTGACCAAATTGTTTTGTAACACTTTTTTTCATTTGTTTCAGGTGAGTCAACGCTTCAAATATTTCAGATTTTTGGAATTTTGGAAACGTTCCGTGGATCGAAAATAACGGTTAGTTATTTATTTTAATTTGTTTATTATCATGTTTTATCATAACGGGAAAAATTGATAATTCTAAAGGAGGCTCCCTTCAGGTCTGTGTTAGTACTACTTACTCACGCATCTTGTCCATAGGATATTTATACCCCCGGCTCTTGGCCTATGTCATGACAAATTAAAACACGAAGATAGGTTATATTGTAATTAATGAATGCTTATTTTATTTATTTAATAATAAATTGATAATATTTTAAATTCAGCGATTTTTATAGTTAATTGTAAACATTATTTTTTGCATTATAGAAATATACCTAATTTATTTTTGTAATATTTGCACAATGCGATATTGTTGAAAAAAAAAACGTTCATAAAATATTTAAAAAAAAACTCTTTCTAGTAAATATACTTTTCTTCATACCTCGATCGAGAGTACATACTTTCGGCATCAATTGTAAGGCAGAAAGTCTAACATTTACGCATTGGTGGGGTTACACGCACTTATGCGGTAAGTACGTACATTTTTAGCTAATAGTCGCGACCAGCTGTCATTCGTGTTTTTACGTATAACATCAAATCTGCCTGTTTGGAATTTGTCTGTGTTTTTGGGTAATTAAAAAGTAATTAATTACCTAATGTATTTAATAAGCAAACTTACGACTGAGGTATGAAGAAAAATAGTATACACCACACTGGCCGAAAGTTTGATATCCTTGCACTGCGCCTCTGGTATCATGGCGCGCAGGGCAAGATATCAAACTTTCGACCTTTGGGGTGTAATATATTATTTATGAGCGATAAAAATTACCGTTTTGTATTTTGCATTTAAAATGGCGGCCTCCGGTAAATTGGCCACACTTTGTTGATACCATATATTTAATACCCTCTATATTGCTAGCAAAGATCGGGAGAAAGACTTAAACACTACAGTGTAGACATGTGTCTGTCTCACTTATTATACTCTGAGTCTCATGCGCATGTCCGTGAATGGATGCGCGTCAATTTGCACATGGAACCATATATTTAATGCCCTTTATATTGCTAGCAAAGATCGGGAGAAAGACTTAAACACTACTGTGCAGACATTTATACGTCTGTCTCACTTATTATACTCTGAGTCTCATGCGCATGTCCGTGAATGGATGCGCGTCAGTTTGCACATGGAACCATATATTTAATGCCCTCTATATTGCTAGCAAAGATCGGGAGAAAGACTTAAACACTACTGTGCAGACATTTATACGTCTGTCTCAGTTATTATACTCTGAGGCTCATACGCATGTCCGTGAATGGATGCGCGTCAGTTTTCTCTTGGAACTAAGCTATGAAAGGGAGGTGGCTTGCTCTATTCCACTTACTACTTGCCCCACTACAGACGCGGCATTTGCGCACAACGGGCCAAATAAAGAGTCCTTTGCTGTCTCACTTCATGGACTAAGCTTCTACTTATGGCCACTAGCAATATAGAAGTTATTAAATTTATGGTTTATACTCACTTATTGTGACACAGTGTACAATCCTTTGAGAAAATTATGAATTATAAGAATCAATTATATCAAAGATACGTCATCAAAAATATTTCACGTTGAATGCAGACGTCTTACTACCCTTAAACAGACGTAAACGACAGACCGCGATATAAACAACCCCTCGTCCCCTCCGGTCTTCGTTCCTCCTCGATCGTCATGCATTCGTTTCTTTATTCAAACACAAATACCCTATTTAGCATTCACGCGCTCCGAGCTGCTGGGGAGATTCCATTCACACCGTTAACGATATTTCATAGCGCTAGCGATGATAACATTTCTTCTTCATCTACTTCTTGCGCTTCTCCGTCTTTTTCTTCGTCATCTTGAGAATGTTTTTTTTTCTTTTGACAAAGATTTCTTTATGTATCTGTTGTTGCTCTATAAACGGCTTACGATGTTTGATAAAGCGAAGGTGCGAATGTCATTCAATTGGTCTGTCAAAAGCATTGAATCGGCTCAAAGAAAGATTCTTTTCGACACATGAATGTGACAGCACCACGGACTTTTTCAATGAGCACTGTAACATTCTGATGTTGAACTGAAAACTTTAATGTATGTATGTAATGTGTGGTAACTCAAAAATCAATACTTAATAAAATATTTTTAACAAAAAAATTGAACCGACTTAAAAAAAGACACTAAAAAGTAAAAAATAATTGCGTATTGAAATGTTTTAGAGTCGGTGTAGTTCTCGGAATAGATTTCATTTTGGCTGACACCGACTCCAAAACATTTCAATACGCAATTATTTTTTACTTTTTAGGGCCTTTTTTGAAGTCGGTTCAATTTTTTTGTTAAAAATATTTTATTTTTCTCTTTTTAGTGTTAATCTAACACTAAAAATCGGTGAACATACATAAAAAAACATTATGCATGCCTTTGAAATTTGAGAGTTTCCCTCGATTTCTCCGGGATCCACCATCAGATCCTGACTTGGTTCCGATGGGACCACCTCGGAAGTGCACTCTTTCGAATAAAAAAAAAATTTGAAAATCGGTCCATAATTGACGGAGAAATCGGTGAACATACATAAAAAAAAATATATATACAGACGAACACAGAACCTCCTCCTTTTTGTTGAAGTCGGTTAAAAATTGTAAATTAGTTGCTTTGAAATAACACTTTTTTTGAAAGTACAAAAAATCTCTTATTCACCGAACATTATTAAAGATAGAAGTGACTTATCTTGGAACAAATTTATTCGTTAGAATAAAATTTATTGTGAAAAATAACTCTAATAATTTAGAAAGATGATGATCCTGTTTAAATGTTGGAAGATTAAAAGGATGAATCCTGGTGGCATAGGATCGATGAACTAAGCAAATACTGAAGGTTTTTTTTATTGCATTTTATTATCTGACGTTTCTCCGAAGATGGCATAAAGATTGCCGAAACGTCAGATAATAAAACGCAATAAAAAAACCTTCAGTATTTGCTTAGTTCATCGATCCTATGCCACCAGGATTCATCCTTTTAATCTTCCAATAAAATTTATTCTCAATTCACCGAGCCAAATATCAGGTAAAAAAGTTAGTTAAATAATAAATATACACTGCCCTATACTCCTTGCTCTTTTTGTTGAATATTTTGATGTTCACCCAAAAATTCGACCGATGTGGCACTATTGTGAACGTAAAACAAGTCTCACAAAATAATACTGTTTTATCCTAACCCAATTGCGCGCAAAAATTCCACTAACTTTAATGTTTTACAACTATACACTTCACAAAAGGTTAATAAACAACACATAAATTGATAGCAAACTGTAGATATAATACTCCACGTTTATAGGTTAGGTATTATGATCTATGTGGCGGCCATTTTTATTTTATCAGACGAATACATATTTATATCCTCTAAGTAAGACAGAATAGATTTATACCTGCAGTAAACATGATTATGGTTAGTGAATTGAATTATCGCTATTTATTCGGAGGAATAGTTACTTGAAGAACAAATGAATAAATAACTACTTACTTTCGGTGAATATGGCCATAAGACGAACAAATCTCGCTTGACAAATCAAATTTGAATTATGTTTACAGATGTAGTGACTGGACAATTTCTTTTTTAGTTTCAATTAACTCCAAACTTTCAAGGTCAGTGATTTAAGAAATAACTTAAAATAGCTGTATTTCTTTTGTAATGTTGACGCTATAATACAGACATCAGTCTGTCAAAATAAAGAAATAACTATCTATCTATCTCAACAAATCATTTTTACAAGATTTTTTAACTTCATGTGTCAGTCAGTCAATTTTTGTCAGTTATTCAGTTTGGGGAGAATCTTGCGATCAAAATTTCGATTAGTTCTTATTAAGATAGAGTTTTGAAATTTTGCATACGTGCATACATATAATATATCGTTCTAAATTCAATATGGCGAACGCCCCAAGATGGCGGATTATCTGTTTCTTCACAACTCTCTTGACATGGATGTCAAATGAAAGAGTTTGACAAGTAGAATACGATAAACTGTGTGACGCCATTGTAAACCCAATATGGCAGGCGCCCTAAAATGGCGGATTACATTTGTCTTCCATTATGAGAAATGCGTGGGCCAAGACGTAACTAAAAAATGGAAAATATAATAGAAAAGAAAAACTTTTTAAAGACAAGCGTTTTGTTGCCGTGTACTAAAACGGAGCAAATATTTTTTTATAATACAGTGGAACCTCTGTACGTCGAACTTCAAGAGAGACGTTAAAAAATTCAAGTTATAGAGTTTTTGACTTATAAATGATTTTCTAAGGAAATATTCGACTTGTAAAGGTTAAGATTCATTCTATTTAGTTTTGAGTTGCTATGTTCGAGATACAGGGGTCCAATTTATTTTTTTGAGTCATGGAAGGAAAATATGTACCGCAATGGCTAGTAGGGACTCGCTGCTTATTTCGACCTATAGAGGGTTGAGCTTTCGAGTAATGGAGATTTTGGGGCTTGAAGGGAAAGGAACAAAACATTTTTTCGAGTTCTGGAGGTTTTCAACTTATCGAGGTTCGACTTAATGAGGTTCTACTGTAATAAAGCGTGGGTCATGACTAATGAATAATCATGGAGCTTTTTTTTTTATATAGGTTTTTTCATGGAGCTTACAATCCACGTTAAAAATAAACATGCCTTAAATGTCCTGGGTGGAAATTGGTACCAATACCAAAAGTAATTATGTAAATAACTGTAAATACAGTAACAATAAACTTTTTATCTTATATCACCCACGCTTTTATGTAGAACCTAAATTAATAAAAACGATTTTTTTCTTTTCAGTACATTGCAATAAAAACTTGTCTTTATAATTTTTTGTTCAAATATTTTAACTTTTGGTATCTTTACAGAAAATTTTGGCTACCAATATCATACAACGTAAGGCGAATTAAAAACAAATTCCGTATAGAATCAGGCAATTATTTGTTCCATCAAAACTGATCGATCCATTGTGACAAGTCTATAGAATATTTCAGCAGTCAAATCGTATCTTCTATCGAATAACCTTGAAACAAAAGTAAAAGCATTTTATCTTTACGAAAAAACAATAACATTTTAATTTATACAACGTGCGTTTTTGGGTCAGTATAAGAAGAGTTCAAAATATAATTCAAATCAAAATGGAAGACATTTTTTGTCCAGTTTGTTCCCTCTTTTTGGACACACCATACTTCTGTGCAAACGACCATAATATCTGCGAAAAATGCCATAGCAAAGTGGATCGATGTCCTATATGCAGATCTGCAGTTCCACCGAGAAAAAAAAATACCGTTCTGGACCAACAATTGGAACAATTGGAAAACATAAAGTGTTTGAACGCATCAGAAGGTTGTCAAATGATTGGAAGGTTCAAAGACATGGCGAATCATTACTACAGGTGTCCGAAAAAACCTGCTTCTTGTGTTGCCCCCGGTTGCCCTTGGAGGGGCTACGAGCCCGTCTACCTCGATCATATTTATGCAAACCATGACGCTTTAATTTCAAGAAATTTACAGTCAAACAAACGTAACAGGGGCGATGTATATTTTTTTCTCATTGCCGACGAGTATCTAGTGCATGTTCATGTTGATCGTGTCGATGAAGACACCTTTTTTGAATTTCGATGTATAAATCATCCAAGATTCGTTAACGAAAAAACTATAGTGATGTATTTTAACACTTACGTTTGCGAGTCTACCCGGAAAGCAGATTATTTAATTGTAAGGACTCTAACGTCGATTGTTGATCAATGTCTTTATCGTTTGGGATGTTACACCATTACGCTGGCTCATCGACAGTCCGAACCTTTCAGAGTGTCAATAGTTATCCAGAGACGCGATGACGAGGTACAAATGACTGAGAGCGCTGCATAAGATTCTATCAAACCACATAGTGTAGGGAATAAAGACAAAAAATAAGTCAAACTTCGAAAAAAATTAAGGGAAAGCTAGATTTTTGCATGAACCTTTCTTTTCTGGTTCTAAACAACATCCCAAAATCTTTTTGGTTTCTGGGATTGTATGCCGTGGTTCATTAGTATTTCTACCTGACGTTTCGTCTACAATTGCGGTAGACATTATCAAAGGCGATGTCCTTCTAGACTGCTCACAGGTAAGTGTGTCGACAAACGCGGTACTTCCTTCTTTTATTGTCAGCGTGCTCGTGTTCTCTACTCGGTCGTAGTATGCTCTTCTGTGATTGCACGGTGCTACTGTCCAGGTTTTACTTATTTCAAAACTGCGTCTTTCCGGTTGAAATTATTTGTGTGTTTGTGAATTTACATGGCCACATACACACAAATAATTTCAACCGGAAAGATGAAGGTTTGAACGTAAGTAAAACCTGGACACTAGCACTGTGCAATACTCAATGGAACGACCAATCACAGAAGAGCATACTACGACCGAGCAGAGAACACGAGCACGCTGACCATAAAAAAAGAAGTATCGCACTTGTCGACATTACTTACCTGTGAGCAGGCTAGAAGGACACTTCGCCCGCTACCACATCGCCTTTGATAATGTCAGGTAGAAATACCAATGAACCACGGCATACAAGCCCGAAAACTAAGAAGATTTGGAACACCGGCCGTGAAAGCCTACACACTTGGATAATATCCCAAAAGTCCCCACCGATACATGTGTCGTTAACAATGTCATGCGAAATAAGAGGTCTCAAAAAACAGTTTTTCGCGAAAATCTCGTTAACTGTGATTTTTATAGAAAAAATAGTGGTTATCAAATTTGTAGCTTAGAAAATTGCCTACAAAAACATAGTATGACTTTTTTCCATAAAACTAAAATTATCAATTATATACAATGTTCGCCGCATGCGGCATGATGTTCTCACCCCGCATTCCTTCAATCGCTTAGTGAACCGTTCCAGTTCACGCATCCGCACGATGTATGTCGTATGATGCATTGTATTCGTTTGTACAACGGCATCTAACGAATCGAAATGACAAAAAACATAAACGTTACAACTTTTTTAACCAATTTTTATCGAAAACCGTTAGTCTTACGAAAAAAAGTAATACTGTGTTTTTTGTAGACAGTTTTCTGAGCAACAAATTTGATAACCACTAATTTTTTCATAAAAGTCGCCGTTAACGAGATTTCGCGCGAAAACCCGTTTGTTGTAACTTTTCATCCCGCGTAACATTTTTAGCGGCACATGGTGGGGATTTTTGGTATATTTTCTAGAACCACGAAAGGAAGGTTCATGCAAAAATTCAGTTTTCCCTTAATTTTTCTATTCTGAAATGTCTCTATTCCTTGTATCAATATTGACAGCATTGTGATTGCAAACTGGAAAAAAGTAATTAAAAAAAAATTGTACTGACTCAAAAAAAATGGTAATTTTTGCAATACTCCGTATAAAAAACCTTTTTTCGTGCATAGCGGTTGTAAAATGACCCATCGAGCACTAGTGCGTAATAGTTCACAATTAGTAACTGAACAAATCTATTGTGTCAAAAGCGTGATGTGAAACGTTTTGAAAATATACTCAAAATGAAGTGAAAAATATTTATTTTATATTTTGTACATATCTCATATCTGACATTTAATGATGGTTAAAACTTGTTGGCGCTCGTTACAACACAATGTCACTAACACCTCGATAATAAATTTCGTTACGTCCTAGATACAAAACTACTATTATGTAGGTATCTAATGAGCAATAATATCTCCGAGTAAGTGACTTTGAAATTGAAATGAGGGTCAGCGAGTTTTAATAGTCACAAGAGCCAAACTATCATTACATTCGAGATATATTTACTAAATTCTTGTACGAACCTTCAATTAAATAGCTGGTTTTTACTTCATTTTCAGTATATTTTAAACATTTTTGACAGTTCAATTTTGTAACAAACTTCACTGCTATTAGCTTTTTTATGAAAATTACTGTTGAATTGAACAGATCAGTTACGGTTCTTTTAATTTACGCTCTAGTGTTAAATGAGTCATTTTACAATCGCCGGACATGCATGAAAAGTAGCTTTTTTATAGGGAGGCGGGAAATAAGTTTTTAGAGTTACCAATGTAGAGTGCTGTGATAACGATAAATGCAAAAAAATATCTTAGATCCGAAACCAAAAATGCAATTTTTTAAATATTTATTTTAAGTTTATTTATTTGTTTTGTTTTTTTGTATTTTTTAAAAGACGTATAGCTTTCTAGCTAGAATAATTATGGAATTAATTTGACTCTTGTTTTAAAATTTAATTAACCAGAAAATTGTCATAAATAATATGGTTAAAAAAATGTAACATTATGAAATACTTATCAGACGTGTAATAAAGAAAGAATAATAAAAAATATATACATTGTACAGTTAAATTTTTATTTAAAATTTGTTACCTATTTGATGAACAGTTTCTATGATAAATATAATATAAAAAACTAAAAAACACGTTTTTATATCACATCGAACTAAAAAGTGAAAAATAATTTTTAATATAACGTCGTTGTCACTCGTTGGTTCTGTAATAGCTCTTATAGTATAAGAGCTAGCAACATCGCGAAAAAAAGAATTTTAAGACGACTGATCTTTTGATATTCCTTTTCTTATTGAAGCTTGGTGGGAATGCGGCACGTCTGGCTGCTGGGAGCGGTTGCGTTTACCTGTGCGCATCCTATTTGTACAGGTACAAATTACAGGTTATTTAAAAGTCATTTGCTACTTTTTAAGATGGCATCGCCCTGGTAACTGAATGTTATTAAATTACAAAATTACTTTTCCTTCTCTACGCAGCAAAATTCAATTGAATTTTGCTGCGTCGCTAAGGAAAGGTGATTTTGACGACATAACATAAGAGAGAGACAGTTTTTTTCGATTCGAGACACACCGGATTGAAATTCCCAATCCACTCCACTACTTTGGTAAACACAACTAATAACATAATAATAAACATTCAGTTACTAGGACGACGCCATCTTAAAAAGTAGCAAATGACTTTTAAATAACCTGTAATTTGTACCTGTACAAATAGGATGCGCACAGGTAAACGCAACCGCTCCCAGCAGCCAGACGTGCCGCATCCCATCCAAGCTTCAATAAGAAACGGAATACCAAAAGATCAATCGTCTTAAAATTCTTTCTCGAAAACGTTGGTAGCTCTTGGACTATTATATGCATAGTTGGAAGATTTTACGTTTTTTAGATGAAAAGATTCAGGAAACGGAGCTCTATACACTAGTAATACCTTCATATTAATTTTACAGTAACCAACAATGGGAAATAACTCTTATGTTAAAAGTTGTATCAAATAATTCCTCCCATGTGCCAATAAATCCGAAATTTACGTTAAATATTTTTTAAGAAAATACTTCGTCTTAATTAAATACGTATAGTAAAGATAAGTATGAATTAGTAATATACCTTTGAAATTTCTAGTTCTTACCATCCATTGCTGAAATAATCACTTTTTGGCCTTTCCTACAAATTTTATTTTTTTGCACATTAGAGGTATTACAGAACTAACGACAATAAGCAGAAAATAATAATGAACAAAAAATATTAATATTATTGTGAAAAAAGCATGAGGCGCTTTGTGCCATATTTTTCGTATATCGAACGTCTCACACTTTTTTCACAATAATACTCATCTAAAATCTTCCCTTTAGAGTTGGGGAATAAATAACTTCACTATGAACAAATCACTGTGACCAGCCGTCTAAAATGATCACTGTGATCTGACAAGAGGGAACCACGTTCCAAAGTAACGTATGTTGTTCCATGTCACCGCAATCACGACGCGACGGCCGCTCCAACCGAGTAGCCGACGTAAGGTCCGACCATATATCTATTAATTAACTACACGAATAATTGCCTATCTACTCAATGTGCGGTGAGTGAACGCAACAAAGCGTATCGAAAATATATCTGCGTCTCGTTCTTCGATGTAATTCCCTGATTTCTCCGATGATGTACTTGCATTCAATCTGAATAAAGTATCTCTGTTTCAAAAACTTTGTCTTTTTCTGTGACGTTAACATGGGCGACCCAGCTTTTGGCCCAGGAGTGGGCAAATTAGAAATTTCTTAAGCCAGGTCCCCCGTGCTTGTTTTGCCATCCTGGATACGCCAGTGCTTACACCGTAAAAAAAGACAGAAGTATATGTTTGTACCCTAATAGTTCGATTGCGATTTTATTCCTATGATCAGTATAGAATAAAAGTATATGAGTCCGACCGAGTGTTTGCTCGGTCGGGATCGACGTGACAAAGTCACAATAATTTTTCACTGTGATGTTTGTGTAACTGGGATAACAGTTACTGTGATCACATAGTAACGACTTTTCCCATGTCTAATTCTCTTTCGTGTCATAAAAAACAGAAGCAATGAAATTACGCAACGATTATACGAGAATCCTTAATGGCTGGCTTTTCATTGCAACTCCGGTTAACATAACACATACGGTAAGCATACAGTAATTTGTTTAAAACAGTTGAGCGTCGCGACGACGTAATGCAGGAGCTTAACTAAGTGACGGGGAGGACAGGCGACGACCGCAGGACGCGAGGTCCTGCGGCGCCTCCCCGCCTTTCGGGTGCACCAACAAGTTTCAGTCACACAAACTATGCGCGACTTCCTACAATTTCATATTTTAATTTACCGACCCTAAAACAATATGAATCGTGTAGTTTACACACAACAAAAGTAGAACTTGCAAACATTATATGTTAACTAGTGTGACCTGTGCGAATTATTTGCACTAAATAAGTATAATATTTATCACTTTACAAATTTTTTTTTTTAAATATGATTGCAGGTATTCAATTCGTTTCTAATTTTGCACACTGCTTATAACGTTCTTCTTTTTGTTGTATTACAATATGAAGCTCAGATGACAGATCGAAGAAATATTTTACTAAAATTGTCACAAATAGCAAAAGCGTTGAGCTAAGCCGTCAGATGGCATCATGCAGCATTGCTGTGGCGTTGTTCAGCGTTGCTCGCTGTTTCAAAATTAAAGCCGTCAGATGACAGTATGCAGTATTATGTCTGTCGTATTACAATATGAAGGTCAGATGACAGATCGAAGTGTTGACGTTGTTTCAAAATTAAAGCCGTCAGATGGCAGACGTTGTTCAGCGTTGCTGTATTTTAATGAATTTACAAAAACAAAAGCAATAATAAATTTTTTAGTTGTCGATGTCAGTAGAGCAAGCAATTATCTATAAAATGATATATAATTTATGTGGAGAAATTGTGAGGTTTTTTCTAAAAAGGTAGGCAAACATTCTTAACCTTAGCGTATTAATGTTATTAATCTGCAACAAAAGAATAAAATATATTCATAAAATCACTTATGAGCTATGTGCAAGGAGGCGGAGTTACGAGTTTATCGATGCGAGCGTTTGTGGTGAGCACTAGGGGAAACTTCAAACTCAAATTTTCTGTATGTCAGTGAGCAATGTTTATTAAAAGTGAAAATAGGTATAATTTTATAAAGTTTTTTAATTACAAAGAAAACATGGGCAAAACTAAGCGATCTGAAAATGCTTGTTGTGTTCCGGGCTGTTGCTCTGAAGGCGATTTAAGTAAAATAAAGATAATTGGCGCCGTTATGCTGTCAGTGTAGACAAATCAATTATTTATATTGTACGTCATAATTGATAAATAAATAATTCTCATGTACCTTTTATGTTATGCTATTAGTATAATGGTTTACAATCTGAATTTTATTGTATATAAAATTAACAGCAGTTTTCCTTATTAAATTTGTTTTTTACACATCATGGCCAACTAATTTTTTGATTTATCACCATAGAAACATATCGCGATTTCCATAAAAAGTGAGTTTAATAATTCTTTATTACCCACTAGCGGCGCTAGTAGTCTTCGTGCAAACAGCCTATACGAGGTTTGTTTTTCGTTGCATTATTTTAGGATAAATAAAATGATTATGATTATGTTGCCGTTAAAACCCGTTTTTAGTTAGAACGCGTATTTACTAGTTAAAACTAGTTTTCACTAAACGCCCTCGTTAAAACTAGAATTTCCTAGTAACAACTAGAATTTACTGAATTAGAAGATTGATTTTTAGGTAAAACTAGTTTTAACTGTGAGCGTTAGACAAAACTAGTAGTAACTAGAAAATTGTGTTTCAGAGGATTGATTTAATAGAATGAAGCCTTGATTAAAAAATAAACATTATTACATGTTATTTATTAAACATTAATTGTGAATAGTAACATCTGAACAACGTTAAATTAAAAATATCATTCTTCCTTATGGAGATCCATATTGGCAACTTTTATTAAAGTTTTATTAAAGTCTTACACATTTAACAAAGACATTAATAGCGAACAAAAACAATTAGTACTCCTCTTAGTCATTTGAAAAAGAAACATTATAATATGATAACATATTATTTAATACAATATTTACGAATTGAAACATCCCAAACAAATTTTATATTTAAAGCTAGTAACATAACACCGTAAAAGAACATTTTTCCTTATAAAGATCAAACAGCCATATTGGCAATTTTAATTAAAGTTTTATAGTGATTTTCTCTTTTTCATGCTGATCAATCTGTAATATCCTTGTTAATAATGCCTCTTTCCATCGCGTCCCTTGGTTTATATCACATTACGCGACCTCTAAACTTTGTGGAATCAGTTTTAACTGCTTGGTGCCGTTAAAACGCGTTTTGACTAGTTGAAACTAGTTTTAACTGATATTCATTTTTACTAACAGTAAATTCTAGTTTTAACGAGGGCGTTTAGTGAAAACTAGTTTTAACTAGTAAATACGCGTTCTAACTGAAAACGGGTTTTTACGGTAACAATTATAATTAATATATTTTTATCAACAATATAATAAACCTGATATCGTGTGAAGCAAACACATAAAAATCATTATGAAACCCAGCGACACAGCGCGCTTGAAACCTAGCAGCCAAACTAGCGGCAAAACCAGTCTCGTGTGCAGCGACCTCAAGATTGTGTCTTGAAAACCAACTTAAAATTGGTTTTGGTTTGAAAATTATACGCGTGAACTAGGTGCGTCGCCCTAAGGCATGCAATATACAGAGCGGCTAATGTTTAAGATGTCCCTGGCAACCCTTAACTTATCGGTATAGAGAAGTTTGACCCGCACCGTAAGACGCCGTCGGGAGGGGGTTAACAAGAGCCGGTGGGCGGGGGGTGGCGGGGCGCATTACTCGCAACAAGCATATCCACTTCCGCTAATCTAGACCCCGCATTAATCCTGCCCAAGCTACTTAACTATTGATACAAACTTATACTTAGTAACATTATACCTACCTCTGTGTACAGGGTTACCGCGTAAAATCAAACTATTTTCATTCGAAAATTATTGCACATACCGCTGCACTGCGCTATTATCGCTTTGTGCGTCAATGCTGACTTTCATTCATAAAAGATGTTATCTATACTAATATATAGAGCTGAAGATTTTGTTTGTTTGTTTGGTTGAACGCGCTAATCCCAGGAAACTACAGATTCGAATTGAAAATTTTTTATTTTGTTGGATAGCCCATTTATCGAGGAAGGTTATAGGCTATATAATATTACGCTACGACTAATTGGAGCGGAAAATCAATGAAAAATGTTGCAAGATGTATCTCAAAATTAGTCCGTCCGACAAATATTATCAGGTGAAATGCCTTAACTAAATATTGCAATATTACCGCCTCACATTTATAAGCCCGGATAGCTCAGTCGGTAGAGCGTAAGACTCTTAATGCCAGTGTCTTGGGTTCAAGCCCCACGTCGGCGAATATATTTTTATTTTTTTATTTTCTACATTGCTTTCTTCTAAGGCTTACATTTCAATTTTTTAAAATTTTATTACGAATAATTAAAATTAAATAAATCTAATTAAAAGCTCATTTAAAAACTGTTACAACTATAGGTACCTATATAGAAATAATTTTCCTACAGTTTTTTCAATTAAATATTTATTACATTTTATTAATTACAGTAATTATTGTTTTAAAAGAAATATATTACTTAACAAAGTAGGTATAAACACTGCTTTTTAACGACAAAAACTTTTGAACGGTAACTCCGATCATTATGAAGTTTGGACACAACATTCATCTCGGTAAACTAAGATGAATGTGCGTACTCATGTCCCTCCCTTCCCCATTCGTTCATTTACACCCGGGTGAAGCCGGGCGGGACCGCTCGTATCTAATAAAAACATGCTATAACGGTGTTTTTTATATAATAATGCTATACTTTTCATAACCGCTTATTATACCTACTATTTATTTTTTAAGAATGTTTTTTTTTATAACTTAATAGTTTCGAAAATATTTTGAAAATAAAAAAAATCAGCTTTTTTTTGTTTTGTAGATCTGTCAGAAATAAACTAGTTAAGCATGCTTTGGTTAATTTTTGGATGACCTGGAACATATTATGTAGGCAACCATGGCAACTAGCCCTTACCCGCGTCACCTCACACGATATCAGAAATTTTATTTTCTTTATTATACTAAATGTCAACAATTTGAAGTTGGAATGGTCCCGTCGCCCAATTGGCTAGAATTTTTTTATTATCTTATGATGTTAATGCATCTATAAATGTAATTTCGGAGCGCAAATTACATGACCTTGAATTTTTTTATAGACACAGCGGCAGTAATATTTATTAGAAATGTAGTAGTCTCGAAGACAACACGTTCAAAATAAAGTAGCCATAGTTCCTTCGCGATGACCCTGTATTTATGTATATGTAAAACTCAACTAACTAACTAACTAAAGGGTTGCATTGAACGTGTGTATGTATGTGCGCCTGTCTCTGTCTGTGCACAGTGTTCTCGTCTCTTTCTATCGCACCGCATGCATTATGTAGAGCAGACAACTTTATAATACTAATTATTTCTCAAGAATACCACCTTAAGACCGCCCAATAACGGAACTCTACTGTAATGCGCGGCGACTGAGGTGAGGTTGTTATAATATTCCGTTACAGAAACGCTCTGATTATAATACAAAACAGAAGTTCTCGATTGTTTTGCACATTCCGAGGCTTGGACTGGGTTATGGGAGTAAAATTCAATTGCATCTAAAATTCGATTCGATCGAAATCAGATTAGAAATCGAATTTGACTAGCAATGAAGCAAATATGTTCATAAAAAATCACAATTTAAATTTTTTGCGAAAAGCTTTTAGGTCAGGTCAACAACAAATTTTTTTGATTGTTTGTTAATTTCTCCATTTTAGTACATTTTAATAAAATTTTGTTTACTTGTATTTCATTCTTTTAGGGTTTAATTTCATCAAAAATTGTCGAAATTAGCTTCAATTTTCACTTTGTTTATAAAATACGCGACGAGCAAAAATGAGTTCCATTTTTACACGCTTTATATTAACTTCACTTGTAAGTTTGTATGTATGTTTGTTTGTAATCTCCGTTTGGACTACAGCAAGTGGTTTATTACTGTAGTATAATATGCCAGCACTGTAACTACAGTGGTTAGCCGTGCGGTCTAAGGCACGGGTCTTCGCTGACGTCAACTCTCGGAATCACGGGTCGTGGGTTCTAATCCCGTCCACGTCGGAAAAAAAATTATTTTTTTTTCGGCAAATTTTTGACAATAAATCGAACTAAAAAGTGGAAAATAAATATAGTTTAAAAAAAACTAAAAAACACGCTTTATATCGAACTAAAAAGTAAAAAATATTTTTTTCAAAATAAGCTTAAAACAATATAGAATAAAAAATACTAGTATTATTGTGAAAAAAGCGTGGGGCGCTTTGTTCCACGTTTTCGTACATCGAGCGGCCTACGCTTTTTTCACAATAATACTAGTATTTTTTATTCATTATTGTTTTAAGCTTATTTAAAAAAATATTTTTTATTTTTAGTTCGATATAAAGCTTGTTTTTTAGTTTTTTTTAAACTATATTTATTTATATTAATCAATATTTAATCGAACGTTTTTATATATCGAATGAAAAACACTTAATTGACGTTTTATAACTAAAGTTAGGTAATATTTAAAAAAACGGTAATGCGGGGATAAAAAAGTTTTTGTAATTAATGAAGAGGTTAAATGAAGACGCCTGGTCACTGTCTTTAAGAATTACAGTTCCTTACGCCTTGCGCGCTCAAAACTTTGAAAAAGAAATTTGTAATTTAATTTAAACAACTTCTAAGACTAATAAACCGGCACTTCGATAATACTTTTCCAATATTTTCCAAATAGTAATTAAGTAGCGTACTTCGAAAACAAGTGTATCTACGGTCTCGAAGCAAAGTCAGTTATGTCAATTTTTTATACGCTAAAGAATTTTTTGACGTGTAGATTTATACGTGAGTTCGGACAGGAACGGATTTACCCTATGTGCCGCCCTGGGGCACCGTAAAAAATACCGGCCCATTATCTAAACCCTACATAAAATGGGGTAAAGATTCGGTATACAATTTTCAAATAAATAAAATTATTCATCCAAGTGTGTAGGCTTTCACGGCCGGTGTTGATCCAAATCTTCTTGGTTCCCGGGCTTGTATGCCGTGGTCCATTGGTATTTCTACCTGACTTTTCGTCTACAATTGCGGTAGACATTATCAAAAGCGATGTGGTAGCGGGCGAAGTGTTCTTCTAGGCTGCTCACAGATTATCCGACATTTTGCGTAAATATTTTTTATGGTTAAGAATAAAGCTGGTTTCCTTGTATTTGTAAGATTTGACTGAACCAGATTTAAAAAAATCAAACACGAGATGGCGCAAAGATCGCATGTCTAAGATACTTTCCTAACGTATAGGTTACGTAAATGTCGAATGTAGATTTTGTTTTCACTCCGTGTAGTGTAAACACACCAAAAATTGAACAGCACTGTCCAAGCTCCCATGACAGAAAAAGTTACCCCTACGAACACCTCAAAATTATAAAGTGAAAATGGCTGAAAAACATGTAAGAAACATGTTACGCCCGCCAGACTAGTAAAAATTTGTTAATTGTTATTTTTTTATGAATTTTTGAATTTAAAAAAAACATGATTTTGTTTCCAATACAGCTGCTTGAAATTTATACAATTTGTAGTAAATAATGTACCATTTTTGAAAAAATTTGTCTGGCTGACAATTTTTGTTAATAAATTTGTCAGACTTCATTTGTTATAAATTATTTTTTTTATGAAAATACATTATTTTCATAACACCTTCTTGATTTTATTTTTAAAATAAAGTTTAAGATCTCTTCTATCTAATACAACTTGTCTGACTGACAATTTTTGTTAATAAATTTGTCAGACTTCATTTGTTATAAATTTTTTTTATGAAGTCTGTCATAGTAAAAACATGTTTTCGCAGACAGACCAATTTTTATGCATAAAATAGATGTCAAACCTTCTTTCAGAAAAAAATTAAGGTGGTGTTTTGACACGGCCCTTGTAAAAGCTGATTTGTTTATGAAAAAACGCTGTCACGGCGTTTAAAAATTGAATCTGACATGGTAAAAAACAATATTTTGATGGAAAATGTATTAAAGTATATAAAAGGGATCTACCGTATTAATTTAGAATAAAAAAAAATTTTTTTCTAGTTAGCAACAATTTATACCATATTTTTCATCAAAAAATGTGGTATAATCGTTGTTAACTAGAAAAAAAATATTTTTTTATTCTAAATTAATACGGTAGATCCCTTTTTCTGTCATGGGAGCTTGGACTATTATGGGGTATTTTGTTTGGTGACCACAAACAAATATTTCAACGGCACTTCGTTCGACAACACTCGGGTCCCAAATCTGTACCGAACGATCGTTTCGTTTCATTAGCGAGATTTTAGTATTCTCAGTTGACCGACGCGCACCGTACGGCTCGATAACAAACTAACGACATCAGTCCGCCCCGTCGCCCATGGCAGCCAAAGGCCACCCGCGTTCCCCTGGGATCACATGTATGATGTAGGTATGTTAGTATATATTCATACATTATACTTAATGTTGTAAACAAGTTTATTGGAACTTGGCGAACTTGCATATTAAGCCAGTATTTAATGCGATGTACAGCGTCGGTCAGAAGTATTTCCACTTTGAACTCCTGGCCGTGGTATTTAGACACGCGGCAGCGTGTCAAGCCAAGTTCAACAAAGAAAAATATAGTTTAAAAAAAAACTAAAAAACACGCTTTATATCGAACTAAAAAGAAAAAATATTTTTTTTAAACTAAGCTTAAAACAATAATGAATAAAAAATACTAGTATTATTGTGAAAAAAGCGTGCGGCGCTTTGTTCTACATTTTCGTACATCGAGCGCCCCACGCTTTTTTCACAATAATACTAGTATTTTTTATTCATTATTGTTTTAAGCTTATTTAAAAAAAAATATTTTTTACTTTTTAGTTCGATATAAAGCGTGTTTTTTAGTTTTTTTTAAACTATATTTATTTTTCACTTTTTAGTTTGATATAAAGGGCGTTTTTTAATTTTTTTTGAACTATATTTATTTTCCACTATTTAGTTCGATTTATTGTCAAAAATTTGCCGAAAAAAAGCATTTTTTTTTCGGCGTGGATGGGATTAGAACCCACGACCTGTGATTTCGAGAGTTTACGGCAGCGAAGACCTTTGCTTTAGACCGCATAGCTAGCCACTGTACTTACAGTGGTGGCATATTATACCACTATATAAACCACTTGCTGTAGTCCAAACGAGATTACAAACAAACATACATACATACATACAAACTTACAAGTGAAACTAATATAAATCGTGTAAAAAGGAAGCAGCAGCCATGTGTTATATTACAGGAACCATTTGAAGCCTCTTTTGACCCCTTAATAACTCAAAATCTATTTACCATAAACGCATGAATTTTGGTATATTTATTAAAACCTTTTAGATTAACTAGAACCCCAAATTTCATAAACACAGCTCAAACGGTTTTTGAGATATTAACGTCTACAAATTGGCATTTTTATCACTGACTGACTGACTCACTGTCATATACTTAGATCAAAAACCACACCAACTTATGACCTAGAAAATTGAAATTTGGCGTCCAGCTAGGTAATTGTGTGTATACAAAGGAAAAAATCCGAAAACAGTGAATTTTTAAAATTTGAAATATTTTCAAAGCATTCGATTTTTATTAACACCTAGCGCCTTTCGAAAAAGAAAACTATATAGGTACAGGAAAACAGATTAATTTTACAAATCACTTTTGAATAGAGCTGTAACAAACCGTATGTATTCGTTAGTGAGTAACGGGTACATCGTCTGACTCGAAGTAACGAATCGTTACTTACAAATTCACTTCGTTACTCGCATGTTTCGTATCCGTGTCAGATCGACTCGTTTGATACGGTTATACGAAGACAATGTGTTATAACTATAAGTATTTATTCGCTATGTGCAACATCAAAGCGGAGACATCTAGCGTTATTTATCGGCGAACCCACTGCTACTAAAATACATTATGTCAAATGGGACAACAAGTAAAACGTGAATTAAAATTAAAGTTAATGATAAAAGTGAAAAGTATGGATGCTATATTAAAAACGGGTTTTGAAAAAATAAATCATTCTTTAAATTTTCACCCTCAAACTGTGCCAAAGGGTAAAGCTATCGCTGTGTAATTGATGTTGTTTCAGCTAGATTTTCTAAAGTGGAATAAAAATTCTAGACAGTGTTGTCCTGTGTACGGAAAATATTGCACCTATTCCTGTAAATGTCAAAGCAGTTTTCATCTTGAAAAGAAAAATAAATAGTCTAATTTTTAGATATTTGAATTTTTTGTGAAACTGTCAATTTGTTCAGAAAATAATTATAAGTCTCAAATGATACACCAGAAAGATTTCTTAGCTGTTTATCATTTGTAACTGTTCCTTGAAAAGTAATTGAATTATCAACAAATTCATTGTACATCACAATCAGGTTCAACTGCTGTATCGACATTCGACAAACTATTTTTGAGGCGTACCTCGAGTTGCCAGGCCTTAAAATTCAAAAGCCGGATTCGGCGCTGTATTAGGCCGGACATTTTGCCCTAAAAGCCGGACATACATTTTTTAAAAGTCAAACACACCTTTTTAAAGCCGAACATCACATTTAAAATAAAAAAAACTCAGTTAGGTTCGTAATAAAGTTGTTTATTAATTATTTAATGTGAATCACAGATTTGTTATAAAATTAACAACATTAACAGTTCTACGCACCTATTATTATCATTTGTATTTATACCTATGATATTGATGAAGTGAAAAATGGTCAGTTTTCTGTAATCTATTAATAGGTAAATTAAAAAAAAACAAAACAAATATAACAAAATACTAAAAGTTTTTGTTAACCAAATCAAAAACGTATATCCATTCTTTTTGATAAAAACAAAAAGATCTTTATTAAAAAATAGCAATTTCAAACTCTTGAAAAATATCAAAAAGTCTATAATTAAAAGTACATAGGCCAAAAGCCTAACAAAAGCCGGACACGACCATAAAAAGCCAGACGCCTGCAACCCTGGGCGTACCACACTTCTGATTTCTAAACTGTTTTGTGGTATTTATTTCAATTAATCTCAGTTTGAGTTTGAGCATCACAAGTATTAGAGCCTTTTTGAATAATGTTATTACAAAACAGTATTTTTTTAACACTAGGTATTACAATAAGCAAAAATATCAGCTTGGCATTCTACATCATTTCTGCTTTTGGTACTCGAATCAACAATCATTAAATTGCCATGTACACTGTCAGTTATTTTCATACACTGAACATTTATCTTCCGTATTTGCAGCACTTTTTGAATTGAGACTTGAATCTTTATTATTTTTTGAACTTGAACCCACTAATGAAATATTTTGTAGCCTACGTTTAATGAAACGTTGATGTCTTGTCAAAACTTGATTCTCATTTAATTTTGGTTTCCTTTGAGGTGAAGAAAATTTGCTGGATACGTAATTAGGACCCAGTTCTTCTTCTCCCTTTTTGTTCCCAATGAAATGTGCACTGCAAATTAGATCTCTTGTGATGTAGGATTCCAAATGGATGTACGTATATCCACTAAAAAATAAAAGATACGTCTTATTTTATTAATTTAATAACAAAATTCAAGTTGTATTTTCATAAAAATTATTAAATTTCATTATTCTTATATTTATTTTATATGAAATATATATTTTCATAGTGTGTTCACATGAATTTTTTTGGAACATTATTGTCAATGTAAAATTAAGGTTATGATACTTACTTCTGCTTTTTCACGATGGAAATCCATTTTTATCTTTGAATTAACTTATGCTTATATTTTGAGAAACAATAAAAGCTAACATCACTATTTTTTAATGTATTATTAGTTATTACAATTTAATAATGCAGCATTTACGAACTGTCATTTTTCACCTTAGGTTTATGTCAATGGTACACGAGCAGAAGGTTTGCTATCTTTCGCCGCTACGTGCGCATTGTCGTTCAACGCCTTCGTTCCAAGCAGCTGCACATAGCGAATAAAGTACGAAGTCATGACTCATGTCGTATCACATACCTATGCGACGCACTTTGGTGCGAAGCTGCATGCTTATTGCTTGATGCTGTTAAGTACACTATTGTATGTCGTATGAAAAGTACCGAGTAACGTAACGATACGAAAGTAACGGGTACTGGTTCTTTAAGTAACGAATACAGACGGGTACACAATTTCTCGTTACTATTACAGCTCTACTTTTGAATAATAAATAATAATCTTTACAAAAAGTAATGTTATCCCATTAAAACATAAATGTGAAAATGAGAGTCAAGTTTAATATTCAATACAAGAAGAATAAATACACTAAAATTGCGATATCGTGACAAAAGTGTCACATGTCTCATAAAAGAGCTCTAGCTAATCACCAAGCATTTCCTTTAGGCAGTTAAATAACGGACTCGAATTTATAAAAGTTTAACTAGACGCTTGTATAGTACGCGTCACGAATCTAAAAGGCTCGGAAGTTAGATGTGAATGCAGGCTTGCGCTTGTGCAATCTGTTGAAAAACTACAAACTCGCAACTCAACAAAACTAAAATAACAATAACAACTTGACAATAGAGTACTCGACTGTACTTCAAAGCAGGAAAGCGACAAGTGACAAAGGCAACGAGCGATCACGGCCAATCACCGACGAGCGCGCGTTCCGTGGTGGGAGTATCAACGGCTCTAAAATGTGCCTTTGCGGACTAACTTCCCAACCTTTTAGATCCGTGGCGCGTACTATACTGTCGCGAATTCCAAAACAAAATAATATTAATCTTCCTATAATATATACAAAAAGAAATTAATAATACAAAATAAAAAAAACCCGTCCGCGCGTCGCGTTGCTGCGATAGCAAACAAAACACAAACATATCTCGTACGGGCGAGCAACGTTTATGCGTGTTTACACATTTAAATTTAATATTTTCCACTGAATGAATTT
Source organism: Xanthostigma xanthostigma (assembly GCA_963575645.1). NCBI lineage: Eukaryota > Metazoa > Arthropoda > Insecta > Raphidioptera > Raphidiidae > Xanthostigma > Xanthostigma xanthostigma. The sequence continues at coordinate 1,387,441 of OY754473.1, forward strand.
AATTACCCAGGCTTTATTTTCAGCTGATATTATGAAAAAAAAAACTGTGGTCAAATATTGACACGGCTATAATTCACACAGATGGGCAACGGTTGATGGTTTTTAATGGTATGGCGGTGACGCAGCACGTATGCGGTGTGTGTCGGTGCATACGTTTATCTACCTGTCCGACGGCCGCCCGCGTCACCTCTATGTGACCGACATAAACATTCAAAGCACGGACAACATTAATATAATATATTCCTCTTTATTTGATCGACTGTCATTTGTTCTAATCCTCCGTTTTAAGCCCCGACGCAAAAAAGAGGGGTGTCATAAATTTGAAGCCTTTGTATGTCTGTCTATGAACCGATGAACCGATTTCAATGCGTTGTTTTTAAAGATCCGTGCCTCGAAAGGAAAATTATAGTTTAATAAAACTAAAAAAACGCGCTTTAATAGCAAACTGAACTAAAAAATAGAAAATAATTATTAACAAAATAATTCAATTATCGAAAAAAAGTGTGGATGCTTGATATTAAATGTTACAATTATTTCATCGGTAGCTATTAATAAAATTAGAGTTATGTATAATGAAAATATAGTAATTGGTACCCCACGCTTTTTTACTATTATTGAATTATTTTGTTAATAATGATTTTCTACTTTTTAGATCTATCACTAAAAATTCAAACTTCTAGCTTTATCCACAACAAAGTTACACGGGGGTCAAAAGTGCCGTGAGTCGCTTTGAGAAAAGGATGGTACGGCAGCGCTCGACTTGGCGGGGGCACTCCCGTGCCCCCTGATTAGAACCGCCATGTTCTTTCTTAAGTCTAAGAAAACAACTGACAATTAATCAAACGGTGAATATTTTAACTTCAGCATTCGATGTGTGAATGTATCGACATATTATTTGCCGCTTTATAAACTTTCAATTTTTAATTAAACTGGTCGTCATTCGAGCGCCACGCGTCGGCAGGAAGTAGCGATATTTTCACACTCGCGTTGAGAGAAATCAAACGTTACACAATAATATCTGCCGACACACAGCAAAGTGGCTTCTGGTTGAATATAATATGTATTATCTTCTATCTATATAATATAAATCTCGTATCACGATGTCTATTAAATAATTAATACGCTAAGGTTAAAGATGTTTGCCTTCCTTTTTAGAAAAAACCTCACAATTTCTCCACATAAATTATATATCATTTTACAGATAATTGCTTGCTCTACTGACATCGACAACTAAAAAATTTATTATTGCTTTTGTTTTTGTAAATTAATTAAAATACAGCAACGCTGAACAACGTCTGCCATCTAACGGCTTTAATTTCGAAACAACGTCAACACTTCGATCTGTCATCTGACCTTCATATTGTAATACAACAGACACAATACTGCATACTGCCATCTAACGGTTTTAATTTTGAAACAGCGAGCAACGCTGAACAACGTCACAGCAATGCCATCTGCTGACGGCTTAGCTCAACGCTTTTGCTACTTGCGCCTCTATATGACAATTTTAGTAAAATATTTCTTCGATCTGTCATCTGAGCTTCATATTGTAATACAACAAAAAGAAGAACGTTATAAGCAGTGTGCAAAATTAGAAACGAATTGAATACCTGCAATCATATTTAAAAAATAATTTTGTAAAGTAATAAATATTATACTTATTTAGTGCGAATAATTCGCACAGGTCACACTAGTTTTGTACAAAATAACGATGCTCTGTAAAAAAAAAATGTTATAGTAACATGTAGTGACATCTCGTAGAATTTTCTCAAAGCTATTAGTTTAGAAGTAGACAAAAAAAAAACTATTTCGGTGCCAAGCGGCGTCATCTGATAGAATTCGCTCAAAGCTATTAGTTCAGAAGCAAATCTGGTAGAATTTGCTTAAAGCTATCAGTTCAGACATCAGACCGCAAACGACCACAAGGGCCGAAAGTGAGATAGTCATGCCCTGCGCGCAATGATGCCTGAGGCGAAGCCGAGGGCATCATGGCGCGAAAGACCAAGATGTCACATTTTCGGCCAGTGTGGTGTATACTATTTTTCTTCATACCTCGGTCGTAAGCACGCTTAATCAATACATTAATTACTTATTAATTAGGTACATAAAAACACAGATAAATTCCAAGCAAGCAGCTTTGAGGTTATACGTAAAAACACGAATGACAGTTGTTTGCGACTATTAGCTAAAATGTAATATAGGGTTGCTATGGAAACGACATCTAAACAACAGTTGATTGGTTGTTTTTGCTTTACGACCGCCCGAACGTACAAACTTTCCGCATCAATGCGTAAATGCCTTACAATTGATGCCGAAAGTATGTAGGTACTTTCGATCGAGGTATGAAGAAAAATACATTTTGCAGAATTATATCTATCGAACCTGGGTGAAACCGAGTCGGGCCGCTAGTAAAAATAATAATTTCTACAAAATATTAAGCATAAAAATATAGTTGGCAAAACCAAAAGTGCACATCCCGCAAGTTTTCCACTGTATGATAAAAAAATAACAATTAAAAAATATTTTTAATAAATTTAAAAAGATTTAAAAATTTAAAGAAATAAATAATTAAAAATTGAAAAAATATTTTTTTTTAAGTTTGCAAAAATAAAAAAAATTAAGAACTATACATAATATAATATATAATTAATATCAAGTGGAATAAAATAAAACAAAATAAAAAGAAAAAAAAAAGAAAAAAGTCAATGATACCGTAAGGAATCGAACCCAGGACCTTGCCCTTGGGAATCCAACGGCATAACCATTACGCCACGGCTGCCTAATACGTCTAGTGGTGTTATCACGGTATACAAGTGTAGCACTTGTTTTATGGATTACACTATATTTTCACAGCGATTATTATATTGTTTTTAAACTATATTAGCTGTCAAAAATAATAAAAAATAAAACTGTTTATAAAAATTAAACTACTGAACACATTTTAGTGAATTTAAATAGGGTTCTGGTCTGATAGTAAACAAAGTGAATAAAATATAACCCAAGGCAATCCGACCAAAATTGCGATCTGTAGAGTCGTGACGTACGTACGTACATACGTACAGACCAACCGACAACTGCTGTTTGTGATTTTCAATTACAATTTTAATAGTATTTATGAACTCAAATTGATTTAAAAATGGTTCTATTTTATAGATTAGAATCTCCTCTTTTCAAAAAGCTTCAATTTGAATGGATTTCGTGTGAAATTAACTTAAATATAACTTCTTATATAAACGAAAGTCAGCTCTGACGCTCAAAGCGATAATAAAGCACATACCGCTAGTTTAGCGGTATGTGCAATTATTATTAGTATTTTGTTTGTTCTAAATAACGAACACACCAGAAAGTGCTGTGGTCCGTGAGTCTGTTTTTTTCCCAACATTTGAACATTATTCCGACGTAAAGCCTCGAATATATAAGTCACGTAACCTTAAAAATAGTTCGACATAGCCCACTTTCTATTGTGATAACAGATATAATATTATATCATTTATGACGGTGCGAGAGAGTGAAATCGACACACGAGCCAGACAGAGAGGGCAGCCATTTCAATAAATAATATTTAATAGGATCGAGTCAGTTGTTGGAACTGCACGGTTCATCAGAGACTGAATGGCCGATCGGAAGTTGATCATTTATCACCAGGCCACCCTGTGTGCCTACACAGAATGGTTCACAATCACCGAATCGTCTGGACTGCAATGTTTTACCATTCCAACCCACAAGTGGGGAATGTTAGGTACTAGTTTAAGTCAGAAATCACTTTTCAAAAATTTTACAATATATTTCCGTTTTGAGGTCCCCCGAATCCAAAAAACATATTTTTGGAAAATCTCTGTGCGTCTGTTAGTCTGTGAACACGATACAGTTCAAACGGATGATCGGATTGAAACCAAATTTTGGGAGGATGTTTGGTATGCAAATATGAAGAGCCCTATTGTTTTTGGGAAAAATCGGCGCATGCGCAGAAGAGATATATCCTAAAACGGTGTTTTGTATATAATAATGGTACGCTTTTCATAACGGCTTATTATTCTATTTATTTGTTCAAGAAAGTTTTGTTGAAAAACATTTTTTCTAATCTTTATAGTTTCGGAAATATTGAGAAAATAAAAAAAATCAGCCGCTCTTTTGTTTTATGGATCTGTCAGAAATAAACTAGTTAGGCATGCTTTGATTAATTTTTACATGACGTGGAACATATTATGTAGGTAGCCATGGCAACGAATAGCAAATATCACATTGAATACTAGCCATTACCCGCGTCACCTCACGCGATATCAGAAATTTTATTTTCTTTATTATAATCAAATGTCAACATTTTTGAAGTTGTAATGGTCCCGTCGCCCAATTGGCTGGAATTTTTTCTACTATACCAGTTCCAGACAGCGACGGATTTTATCCTTCATGCGGCCCCTCGGTACTTGAGGCGCCGACCTCTTGAATTTTATTATTATATTTTCTCTCTTATGACCATATTCACTGAACGTAAGTAATTATTTATTCGGTTCATTTGTTCTACAGGTAACTATTTCACTAATTCACCAGCCATAACTATGTTTACTGCAGGTATAAATCTAGTCTGTCTTACTTCCAGGGTACAAATATTTCTTCGCCTGATAAAATAATAATGGCCGTCACATAGATCATAACACCTAACCTATAATCGTGGAGTGTTATATCTACAGTTGCTCTTGTGAATCTATTTATGTGTTGTTTATTGATCTTTTGTGAAGTGTGTAGTTGTAAAACATTAAAGATAGCTACAAATATAGTCGCGTCAATGAAGCTTTTTACTTCGAACTTTGCAAAAACAGATCTGATTTTGATATTTTTTTTTTTATTTAGTTTTTTTATATTATTGAAAATCAGAAATATTTTTGGGCGGGGAACGAATTATTTATATTGTTTAAGGGGCTAGGGGCAGTCAGCGGCATGAAAAAATTAAATTGGACAAAATTTAATTTATTTTATAAAGCTAATAATATTTCAAAATTTTCAAAAAAAAAATTTTTTGGACAAAGTTATAGCCATCTGTTGGACCCCTCTCACAAGTAGGTAATGCTTTGCGGTGACCATCATAACTTTGTCCTGGCTCATCTAAAATCGATAAAACAAAGAAAAGTCTTTAGTTTAATAGTAAATCTAGGACTTAGTTGAAGATTTTTTTTTGAAAATTAATAAAATGGTGGCATCTAGAAGCTTACACCCGAATTTGCAAAGACAGATTGTTATAAAAGCCGAAGTTTTCAATCAAAACAAAAATCCTTTGATCAAGTCCTTGGTTTTTATGCCTTCAATAAGCTGTAAAAATTTCATTTAAATCCATCAAGCCTCTGTCTAGTTACCGACCTGATTGCACCTACAATTAAACTTTTGAACGAAAGATGATGCCAGTATCAGTTTTGAAAGGTTGTAAACACTGTAAATCAGTGTTAACAACATAAAAAAACATAAAAAGAAACTGTGCTAATGCGGGTACACCGAATAAAAATAAATTCTAATTTACACCAACAACAAAAAAAATAACGCCTATAAAAATTCCGTTTTCGTACGGAATAAAATGTAGTTTAAGAGAAGTACAGCGGTATAAACACGTTGCAAAAGCAGAACGAGGGGGGATTACAGTCGAATCATTCCCCCCTAAGTGTAGTTTAATGGGAATATAATGCACATATCATTTACCTGAGCATCGCTCGCGTTTCAGTGGCGGGTCGTCGCAAAAATGATGCTTCTTCTTCCTTTAAACTCACACCGTTTTTTGAAAAGTGTTTTAAATGAATCCCAAAGTGATAAACAAGCACTACAATTTTATAACTACAGTGTGACCTGTGCGAATTATTCGCACTAAATAAGTATAATAATTATCACTTTACAAAATTATTTTTTGAACACGATTGCAGGTATTCAATTCGTTTCTAATTTTGCACACTGCTTATAACGGTCTTCTTTTTGTTGTATTACAATATGAAGCTCAGATGACAGATCGAAGAAACATTTGACTAAAATTGTCATATAGAGGCGCAAGTAGCAAAAGCGTTGAGCTAAGCCGTCAGATGGCATCATGCAGCATTGCTGTGACGTTGTTCAGCGTTGCTCGCTGTTTCAAAATTAAAGCCGTCGTCAGATGGCGGACGTTGTTCAGCGTTGCTAATAATTAATCAATTTACAAAAACAAAAGCAATAATAATTTTTTTAGTTGTCGATGTCAATAGAGCAATTATCTATAAAATGATATATAATTTATGTGGAGAAATTGTGTGGTTTTTTCTAAAAAGGGAGGCAAACATCTTAACCTTAACGTAATAATATAATATGATAGGTAATACTAGCGGCCCGGTTCGGCTTCGCCCGGATTTGTGGTTTAAGCATTGGCATTATTATGAGGTATCGGAGTTTTTTATAGAGTTATAGCGGACTCGGTAAAACAATGATACACAAAAAACTAAACACATGCGGTTTTTACGTCGTATCGTTTGTCTATGAAATACATGTGACATGGAATTAATTGTAGCTATTAGATTTGATATGGAACTAATAGCTTTGAGTAAATTTCTAACAGATACTAAATCAGGAACTCTTTAATCAGGAAACCTAGCTTCCTATACCTGCTGTGTTTCGAAATAGACCGTTTCCTGGCGCTGCTATCACTATCTGCAGTTTTTCTGTTAGAACGATTTAGTGTCGATGTACAGATGTCGCTAATTGTTACTTACACAGTTGTGTGTTTGCTTCTGTGTTTATTGTTTGTCAATGAAACACATGTGACGTAGAATTAATAATACCATTGAGCAAATTGCGAGTTCTAACAGATGGCGCTATGTGGCTCAAAAGCAAACAAAAAGGTTTTTTTGAGAAAATACCGTAATTTTGTATAAAAAATTTAATAAAAAACTATCCTATAGCCCAAGTTGCACCAAGCCAGACACATTTACAAAATTTCATTAAAATCTTTTCAGTGGTTACCTATATAGATTTTATAACCGAATAGTGCCATAAAAACGACTTTCATTATGGATTTTCGCGCGAAAACGACTCGTGACGTCACTATGATAGTAAATAATAACGATAGTGCACAGTAACCAGTAACAACAACATTAACGGAGTCTTCGGCTCGCTAGGCTGTATGTAACTTAGTAGTAATCAGCTTTATATACCCGAACTTCCGCCATAATATTACTGTACTTCCACCATGTACTCAAATTTAGTAAGTTTCTTTGAGATTTTTATTTTTTATCAAAATAAAATATAGTCTGTGTTACTCAGGGGTAGCGTAATTTTTTACTAGTGAAAGAATATTTAAAATGGGTTCAGTAGTTCCAGAGATTAATCCCTACAAACAAACGAACATACAAACAAATTTCACCCCTTTATTATGAATATCAGCTATTTTATAGGGGATGCGTTCAAAAAATACTTTTCGAACGATACCCTATAAAGTACGTGCTTTTCATACCCCTAAAGCGGTACTAAAAAGACCCATTTCACACGAGTGCGTAAAGTTAAACAAAATAAATCTGACGTCACCATTACAATAGTAATTTCTTTGTCAGTTACCATTTAAATCCATATGAGCAACAGTGACAATAAAGTAGGCATTGTCTTCTTAAAGAATCCACATCTCAGCTGTCTGATATACATATTTTGAAGTGAAAATCAGCTTTTTTATACGAGGTACGTGCAAAAAATACTACCTACACATATATCTCGTGCGTGATTATTTTATGACTTATGTCATTGTTAAAAATCGCTAGGAGCTTGCGTCGTAAAATTATTAAAACACAAGTTTCTAGTTCCATGAATGACGTCAGTTGGTGGACTGTTAAAATTTTCAATTGGCAGGCTCGCCTAATGACGTCATCCCTAACAATTATCCAATGAAACGAGGCAACCTCTGTAATTAAAGAGCTTTAAAATATAGGTTGTTAGCAAGGTATTAAAACACAGGTTATCTCGTTCCATGAATGACGTCAGTTGGCGGATTGTTCATATTTTCGATTGACAGGGTTCGCCAAATGACGTCCGATGAAACGAGGAAACCTGTGTAATCTACTAATCTTGAAATATAGACACTTAGTTCATCTACATGTCGATAATTCGAATGTTTCTAAACATTTGTATGATGCCAACCGAATGCCACCTGTCTCCGTTTCTTTGGGCGGCTGAGGTGCCGGAGATCTGTCGGAGGTCGGAGAGAAGAATGAGCGGAGGATAAAGTCAGACGATCACCAGTTAATGCACTGCACGCTCCGCGCTGACGTACGCCTGGCACGTCTGCAAGAAATAGTAACTTTCCATTTTTTAAGGAGGTTGAGCCGTTTTACGAAGATAATGAAAAAAATCAGAAATAAAGTTTTTTTAATAGATTTTTTTATGACAAAATTTTCTGTAAAAAATCCAAAATCATTAGGAGATTTATAAAGTTAAAAATTAAAAAAAACTTTTACATGTAGTCTTATGGAAAATATGTCAACCTAGCCTGCAAACGGTACATTTTAATTTTTTGCAAATAACCAAATAATGTCAGCAGTTCCGAAAACTAACTATGTAAAGCATCGATGTCTTACGCATATTTTAATATTTTTTCCAATTTAATTAGGAGACATTTAATCAATAAAAAAATTATTAAACCTTAGCACTTTTCGATTATGGACTTTTATTCTTGACAGATTTAACAATTTTAACTGAATTTTCAACTTTTTAATGATTTAATTTTAATTTTTATTACTTCTAATTTCTTTTTTCAATTATTTACTGCAAAAAATATGTAAAATACAGATATTTACATAAATGTATTTTTTTTAACCTAACTTTGTACAAAAAATACAGAAGTTAGTCCATTAAGTATAAAGTACTGAAATAATTATTTAATATTAAAAAAAAATATTTATTTATGCCTTTATGACAATAAATTATTGGTATCATCGACTTATAAACTATAAAAGTTCCCATTTAGAATTCGACTTACTTTTGATTGGGACTGTAACGGATCAACCTCCTTAAGTAGCACCCTACAACTTTTACCATCCCAACCCACAAGTGGGGAATGGTAATTAAAAATATCAGGTGAATGAATATTACAGTAAATATTCATTTAAATTATAAAAAGCGTTTTCCAGCAAATACATTTTCAGAGAATTTCTGAAATGTTTTACATCTGTGGCAAATTTTATATGTACAGGCAGTTTATTAAAAATAGTTACCTGTAGATGGGCTGGGGATCTTTTCCTCAAATTTAAGCGACTATAAGGATCTCTTAGAGTGCTTTTTTGGCGTGTATTGATGTTGTGTGTATCAGAACCTAGTTCATATTTATCTTTATTTGTAAAAGTATATAAAGCTAATTCAAAAATGTAAGATGATGTTAAAGTAAATATGTTGAATTTTTTGAAGAGTTCCCTACAGGAGCTAAACTGTGTCACCCCGCCAATACATCTAACAATCCTCTTCTGTGAAATAAAAACATTGGAAGCTGAAGTCGAAGAGCAAAGCTTGAGCAAGTGAGTATCTGCAAAAGAACTGTCTGCATTTAAATACGGGCGCCATAACACTGACAAAACACGGCCGCGCAGAGCACAGGCATAAACGGTGAATAAAGGAAACATCAAATGGCTAGAAGTAAGATAAAACTCGACTTAAAGTATCAACTGTATGTTCATCATAGGTACTACGTATGGTTACTGTATATATACAGGGTGAGTCAGACCACCCGTATGATTCGTTTTTTTCGAAAATGGTTAGTCGTAGAGAGTTGTGTCAAAAATCTGTATTATAAAAATGGTGGTATTTTTTCCCCCAGAAAGGTCGACTTCCCTATTAGTTTGCTCCAGAATGTTCAGAATTTCGGAATTTTAAATGGAACGATAGGTTGAAAGTGGTATTGTTGAAAAGATCTTTAAAAAAAATTGGTTGTCTGTAAAGTCGGTTTACGAACGATAGTTTTACGTGATAACGTATTCCGTAATACATAACCTAAACCTCCCAAAATTTGGTTTCAATCCGCTTATCCTTGGTGTCGGAATGATAAGAAATGTCAAAAGTGACGTTTGCAACTTACAAAGTATTATGTTCTAATAATAATTAGTTATTCCAATACTTAACTTAGCAGGCTTTGCATTTCACAATATACTAATGTCAAAAAATTGAATTAAACATTAGAAATGCAGCTGTTTTCATGTTAAGACAAGACATACGTTATTTTCTAATTTCCATGTACGGCAAACAAAGACGACCGACCGCGTCGCGCGCGCGCCATGCAATAGACAACAATGCATTTATACAGCTATTTTTCTATATAAATTTGTATAAAATATTTTTCTATATAAATTTGTATAAAAAAACTGTTTAGGCAAATTCTGTTATACGAAATCTATGTAAAATGTTCTCCTCTTTCGTTTAAGACTGGTTTCAAACCGATCTGATTTAAATTGAGCGAGAAATTAGCAAAAAGCACGCACAGGGTCAGGCGGAACGTTACGCGTTATGCGTTATGCGTTACGCGTTACGAACGTTAGGAACGTTAGGAACGTTACGTTACACTTTTTCGTACATGCAGCCGGTGTTTTATCAATTTATAATATTGGTGATTCATCAATTTATAAGACGTTATCACGTCAAAAATAAGCAAGTTTTGTAGGACATTTTTTTTTTGTTACTGCCACCCCTGTTAAGTAATATTCGTTTGAAATTATTAAATTAACATGTCATAATAACTAACTTAATTTTAAAAGTCGGTATTTATAATCTAGAGAATGTTTAAACCGTCTTCCATTTACTTCTAAACACTGCTGAAAAAAAAACAATTGCAATTATTTAAAACTTATTGTGGCATTGTTTAATTAGGTACCTAACTAGATTTTAAATGCCAACTTTTAAAATAAGTTCGTTATAATGATATTTCAATTTAGTAATTTCAAACGAATATTACTTAACAGTGGTCGCAGTAACAAAAAAAAAAATGTCCTACAAAACTTGCTTATTTTTTAAAGATCTTTTCAACAATACCACTTTCGACCTATCGTGAAATTTAATATTCCGGAGTTCTGAGCATTCTGGAGCAAACTAATAGGGAAGCCGACCTTTCCGGGGAAAAAAAATATCACCATTCGATTCTTTATTAGGGCTTTTATAATGCAGATTTTTGACACAACTCTCTACGACTAACCGTTTTCGAAAAAAACGAGCGATACGGGTGATCTAGATTTTAAATGTCAACTTTTTAAATTAAGTTTTTATTATGACATGTTAATTTAATAATTTCAAACGAATATTACTTAACAGGGGTAGCAGTAACAAAAAAAAAATGTCCTACAAAACTTGTTTATTTTTTAAAGATCTTTTCAACAATATCACTTTCGACCTATCGTGCCATTTAAAATTCTGGAGTTCTGAACATTCTGGAGCAAACTAATATGAAAGCTGACCTTTCCGGGGGAAAAAAATTATCACCATTCGATTCTTCATTAAATAATAAAAATGAAAGACTAAGTAACAGAGAATATAGAGTCACTAAATTATGTACACAAAATTATTTACAACACAGAAACACAACACAAAGTTTATCTAGTACAGTAACTGATTCACACTTGTATTTACAAAAAGTTATTTATGTTAAACAGATTTATATAAATTGCACTCACTAAAGTTTATTTATCTTCGCAGTATTATGATTTATGTCGCAACGTCAGACTTGTATCAACACAACTCACGAACAACTCGAATAACTGACTGACTAACTCAACCACTCCGCTCGCCTTTTATAGCCTCGTCCCACGCTTCTATCGAATGTTCTGGACGAATCGAGATTTCTTCCTTTACATGTATTGTTCTCTCCAAGCGATTGTCTAAAGGTGGGGTGTTTTACTTGTTTTCCATTGGTGTTGTTTCTAGTAGTTTCTACAGATTCCATAGTCCATAGTCGTCCCATCAAGGGGCACGCAACAATACAGATTTTTGACAAAACTCTCTACGACTAACCGTTTTCGAAAAAAAACGACCGGTACGGGTGGCCTGAATCATTCTGTATATATAATGTACGGTAGATACTGTGTAGTAGCTTTAGCAGTGCAGATTTACACAAATACATAAATGCATACGTATCTACTTTACTGTTGCTATGTGCTACTCCATATTCCTTTTTGCCGATTCTCGGAAGAATTTATTTTGTGAAAATTGCACCCAAGTTGAAAAATGTTTAAGTCATCGTCAGAATATTTAATGCAACAATGATCTACGATTTTGAGTGTATACACTTTCATTCATTTTGTTACCGTTTTTTACCATTCTGTTGCAATCCAAGACACCCGTTCTTTATTTATTTATTTAAAATAAATGATTTTGTTGTTGTTATTAAAATTTATTGAAATAGTGAGTTTAGTTGTTTATGTCAAAAGAAAAATCTTGTATGACATATTGTATTGTGTCTGATTTATTTAATAAAAATTAAAATAAAACTGCGCTTAAAATATTAAATTCAATACATTCCAACACCACAGTACAAAAAAAATTCCAGCCAATTAGGTGACGGGACCATTCCAACTTCAAAAATGTTGCCATTTGATTATAATATAGTAAATACAATTTCTGATATCGCGTGAGGTGACGCGGGTAATGGCTAGTATTCAATATGATATTAACTATTCGTTGTCATGGTTACCTACATAAGATGTTCCACGTCATGTAAAAATTAATCAAAACATGCCTAACTAGTTTATTTCTGACAGATCCATAAATCAAAAGAACGGCTGATTTTTTTTTATTTTCAAAATATTTCCGAAACTATAAAGTTTAGAAAAAAATTTTTTTTAACAAAACTTTCTTGAAAAAATAAATAGAATAATAAGCCGTTATGAAAAGTATACCATTATTATATAAAAAATACCGTTTTGGCATATATCTGTTTTGCGCATGCGCCGATTTTCCCCAAAAATAATAGGGCTCTTCATATTTGCATACCAAACATCCTCCCAAAATTTGGTTTCAATCCGCTTATCCGTTTGACCTGTATCGTGTTCACATACAAACAAACTAACAGACAAATAGACAAACAGACTAACAGACGCACAGAGTTTTTCCAAAAATATGTTTTTTTGGATTCGGGGGACCTCAAAACGGAAAATTTTTGAAAAGTGATTTTTGACCTAAACACCATTCCCCACTTGTGGGTTGTAATGGTAAAAATTTAATTATTTTTTTGTTCAACTCTTGATTTAAGGTCGCTGGACACGGTCATTGACCGAATTCGGGTATAGACCGTAACATATATAATTTGTCGCATTGATAACATCCTTTTTTAAGTAGGTTAAATAAAATAGTTGTTTTTGCAGTACATTCGTCCATAAAAAAATAGCTGCTTTTCATAGCGGTTATAAAATAATTCAATTCAAATTAATGTTGCAACAAACGGTTGGGGGAATCCCAAACGTATTTAAAAACAAAATAATAATTAAAAAAAAAACTCGAAGCAACACGAGAATAAGCCATAACAGTGCAAAATTAAAACCGGTGAAAAATGCTTTCTATAACAAAACAAATTACACATATAAAATGTTTGTTGATTATTTGTTTTCTTTCAATTTGCTGTTTTTCCTCAAAAAATACGTATACAATAGCGCTCATTGTAACATTTGTACTAACAATACAACTGAAAAAAGTTATAGAATGGATGTATTTTACATGAAATAAATGTGATATAACATTCATGTAACGTATTTATATATATAGCGCCTGCGGTTTAACTATAGTCCATGAAAACATCAATGCGATGTCAATAAGGTCGGTACTTTCTCAATTCCGGAACTGGGTTCGATATCGAGAAAAGTACTACAAATAGAAGAAATCTGAAATAGATCTTTTTTTAAGGATGTATAAGGGATAATTATATTAAATCACCGAGAAATGAATGAATTTTTGTCGACTTGTTTCTTAACACTTTGACGGACACTTAAAAATTCAGTTTTGTTCCAATTTTGACACTATAGTTTTTTTCATATGTTTGAAATTGAATTACTTTTATAAGTTGTTATGTTGTGACAATAATATTGCCTTTGTAGATATTTGTACGGTGACACAGAGCACACAGTCTACACTTGAAAATAGACTGCTACACCCGTCTGGCTAAAAAATTTTCAGTAGTATACGACGGCTTCAGCCGTCGTGTCAAACTTTTGAAGTTTTGTTTATGACGGTCTAAGCCGGTTTGTCCGTCAAAGTATTAATATACAGTGTAAACTCTATAATATAGCGACACTCAATGGACTGTGCACTTTGTGGCGTTACTGAGAGTTGTCGTTAAACGGAGAGAAGAAATAATCCATTAATATTTTCAATACACAAAGATTTTCTTTTACTCGCCATGTTCACAGTTTGCAAGTTTGTGGGCAACTAAGAATACGATAACTTATCGATAAACATATGAAAGATAATCCCAACAAACAAAAGAACGAATTTCTTGGAATCTTCGGTACGCCTGGTGCCGACAACAACGCAACAAAATAACAAACAAGTACTGTTTATTGCTTAATGATGACGTATTGTCGTCGTTATTTAGAGTGAGTGTGTCGTTATTTATAGTGTATCATTCTATGAACAACTAAGTAAACCAACTAGAGTTAAGTAATTTCGACGTTTTAAGGAGTTTGTCATTATATCGAGTGACGTTAAATGAACTTTACATTGTATCTTTAATGACAAATAGGAATTAAACAAAAAAATGAACTATGGTTTAGATGTCGTTCCCATAGCCACCCTATTACAATATATTAGCTAATAGTCGCGAACAGCTGTCATTCTCGTTTTTACGCATCACCTCAAAGCTGCTTGCTTGGAATTTATCTGTGTTTTATGTAATTAATAAGTTAGTAATCTAATAACTTATTTAATAAGATAGGAAGAAAAATAGTATACACTACACTGGCCGAAAGTTTGATATTCTTGCACTGCGCGCCATGATACCGGTATCATGACGCGCAGTGCAAGATATCAAATTTTCGGCCTTTGTGGTGTTTTACTCATCGGAATCGAGTTCTAACTAGAGTTGGGGAAAAAATAACTTCACGATGAAAAAATCACTGTGACAAGCCGTCTAAAATAATCACTGTGATCTGACAAGAGATATCTACGTTCCAAAGTAACGTATGTCGTTCCATGTCACCTCAGTCACTACTCACTGAATTCAGCAATCAACACAAAGCTGCGGCTTGTAAACGGCTTTTTCTAACCATTTAGGTAAAATTTTAAATTTGGCACAAAAAATATAATGCCGCTAAATGTTTAGAGAAAACAGCTCACGCATCGCAAAAAACCTTGCATTGATTGCCGTTTCCCCATTAAAAAAAGAATATTTACGTTATGTTATCAAATGCGACAGTCCTAAGCCTGTACAAGTGTGAAGGTTATTTTGAATTAACTATATCTTTGCATCTAAACATCATAACAGACAAGTAACGCCGAATCAGATGACAACCTATTACTAAATGGTGTATTCGTGATCGGAGTGACAACTGTAACGATAATCAACTAAAAAATCCTAAAAACTAGGAAACATTTATTGTGATGTGAGTGATCGACGTGACAAAGTCACGATGATTTTTCACTGTGATTTTTGTGTAACCGGAATAACAGTCACTGTGATCTCATAGTAACGACTTTTCCCATGTCTAGTTCTAACGACCACGTGAACGCCACTAGCACTATCTAGTGTCTGTGTAGTGTACTAGTGATGTGTCGCTACTGAGCAAGTCGTTCATAATGAACGACTCTTTTCTCGGAGCGGAGCGAGTCGCTCTTTTTTTGTGAATGCCTCACTCTGAGCGCCATTGTTCTGTGCTGTTCTGTTCTGTACTGTACTATTGCATTCGCACATTTACAGAGCGCACACAGCACAGGCCACAGAGGCACTAGTGAATTTTGCACGTACGGAGTTATCTTTGCTGAGTCGTTTAATGTTGAATGACACACTGTAAGTGTAATAGTACTAAGCTTACAGTGACTTAAACCATTCACATTGACGTCGTTGACAAAGATGTAATATTGTAACAATAAACATTATTATTGTTAAGCTTTTATCTTTATATATAAAAATTACGTGTCACATGTTTGTCCGCGATGAACTCCTAAACTACTGAACCGATTTTAAATTTGATTTGCACACCGTGTGCAATTCGACCCAACTTGAAAGATAGGATTGCTTACATTTCAATTTATAGTCGCAATATTATGTTAGTGCAAATTATTTGTCTATTCCTTGACAGTCATAATTATCTGTAGACTGGATTGAGTGAATATTCAATAGATGGCGCAACGAACTTAACAACCATATAAGATGGCGATACCTGTTGACTGGATTGAGTGAATATTCAATAGATGGCGCAACGAACTTAACAACCATATATCTAGATCGAGGATGTAAAAAAACTGAATAACGTTTAAAACAAATGCTTTTTTTTTCGAGCACGACGGCGCAGCCGGAGTGAACCCTCGAAATAGAGCAAGTGTTTTAAAGACCAGTTATCCACGAATACTTTACGCTATTGTTTTATTATTTCACTCTATACGTAGCGAAGCACGTACAGGGCCGCTAGTTATACTTTATAGTTTAATGTTGAATGACACACTGTTTACAGTGACTTAAACCATTCACATTGACGTCGTTGACAAAGATATAACATTGCGACAATAAACATTATTATTGTTAAGCTTTTATTATACTTTATAGTTTATCCGAAATGCGAATAATATAAGATCAGAATCATATGAAAATGAGCTCAGAGCTGAGTGTGTATTGTGCTGTGCAATGCTAAGTGACTCCTAAGCATGCATGATGACAGTTCACACCTCTGCAGTCTGCACTCTCGTGTAGTGCGTACTCTCTAGTGTCGCTCCTTTGAACGACTCGCTTGAGCGACTCTTTTTAGTGAGCGGAGCGCACGGAGCCAGTTCCCAATAAAGAGTCACGTGAACACATCACTAAAGTATGTGCACAGAAAGCATTGATATGATTTCATACACACAAGCATTCATACATCACAAACAAGCGATATGAGATTTGCAGAGCAAACCGGAAGGGGATGTTGTTTCCAGTCCGTTTGTCGTCACGTCCTATCTCTTCCGCCACGTCACTCGATCACGTGGTGTAGTCCGTTGTCTCTGTCCTTCACCATTCGACTGCATCTGCTGTCCCAGTCGTACTCACGCTAAGCATAGTAACACTCGACACAGGAATTAAATGAGAAGAGTAATTTAATGACCACAAGAATTATTACGAACAACTCGCTTATTAAATCTGCATACTCGACGAAATAATGCGTTCTCATTGCATGATTACACGTCACATCGTCACGGTAGCCAATAGGATCGCGTTTATACATTACTTGCTGGACATAATATAATTAAATTATCACACACTAGAGTGACCTGTGCGAATTATTCGCACTAAATAAGTATAATAATTATCACTTTACAAAATATGATTGCAGGTATTCAATTCGTTTCTAATTTTGCACACTGCTTATAACGTTCTTCTTTTTGTTGTATTACAATATGAAGCTCAGATGACAGATCGAAGAAATATTTTACTAAAATTGTCATATAGAGGCGCAAGTAGCAAAAGCGTTGAGCTAAGCCGTCAGATGGCATCATGCAGCATTGCTGTAACGTTGTGCAGCGTTGCTCGCTGTTTCAAAATTAAAGCCGTCAGATATCAGTACGCAGTTTTGTGTCTGTTGTATTACAATATGAAGGTCAGATGACAGATCGAAGTGTTGACGTTGTTTCAAAATTAAAGCCGTCAGTTGGCAGACGTTATTCAGCGTTGCTGTTAATTAATTAATTTACAAAAACAAAAGCAATAATTAATTTTTTAGTTGTCGCTGTCAGTAGAGCAAGCAATTATCTGTAAAATGATATATAATTTATGTGGAGAAAGTGTGTGGTTTTTTCTAAAAAGGAAGGCAAACATCTTAACCTTAACGTATTAATATATATGATAATGTCCATATTCACCGGACACTATTAAAGATAAAAGTTACTAATCTTGTAACAAAATTCGTTAGAGTGCAATTTAGTTACAATTCATCAAGCAAATTATCAGGTAGAAAAGTTAGTGAAAGAATAAATCTAATATACGTTTATTCTATAAGGGTAGTATTTAAACGAGTGACTGTAAATTACAATTTTGGGTGACAAAAATAATCAATTTGGGTTACTGTATTACTAAGTGAGCGACTGACTGCGCGTGACGAGAAATCAACAGAACAGCAACTTACAAACATCCATTTGAGTTACTTAAAATACAAAATGGCAAGCTTCATAATATTTGAGCGACCTAATATTTGTTTGAGTGTCAACGTTACGTCCTTCATTTTTTTCAAAATCTGACAAATGATTTATTTATTCTGAGCGGCATTTTTTAATAGTTAATTGTTTGAATAGAACTGCGTTTTCTAAAAAATATTTATTAATTGACTGTCAATTAAATATACATTTTTTAAAAACAATTAACTATTTAATTCGCATACCCCGTTATCGTTCACCCCGGAATTGTTTTTTTTAAAAACTCCACATTTGTCCCTTCCCGTTTCACTGCGAGACAATTCACATACCCCTTTATCAAAAAAGCGGTGGTTTTCAATCTTCATGAAAATGTGAGTTTTAAGATGTAGTCTCAAAGTGAAAAAAAAAATAAAAAGTAAAAACAAACGAAGACATCTGCTTCAAAATTACCGAAGGCATTCTAGTCGCTCACTTAGTAATTTAGTAGCTCACTTAGTAATTTAGTCACCCAACTATTATTTTAATATCTCAAATGGATTATTCACAACCCAATGTTTGTAAGCCCGTTCTGGATTTTATTATTAACCAATATTTGTCGCTAGTTTAGTTATTTTTTCGCTTACTCTATTTTATACCGCTCAAGTTATTAAAACAGTATCTCATCATCAGTTACCAAGTTTTCTTTTTATTCGACCTTTTATAATTCCCCTTATTCTATAATGAGCATAGGAATAAAATCGCAATCGAACCATTAGGGTGCAAACATATACTCCTGTCTTTTTTTAAGCCGTAAGCACTGGCGTATCCAGGAGGGCAAAACAAGCACGGGTGACCCGGCTTAAGAAATTTATAATTTGCGCCGTCCTGTCCTGAGCTATTTTGTACTGTTGCATTCGCACATTTGCAGAGCGCACACAGCACAGGGCACAGCGACACTAGTGAACTTTGCACGTACGTAGTTATCTTTGCTGAGTCGTTTAATGTTGAATGACACACTGTTTACAGTGACTTAAACCATTCACATTGACGTCGTTGACAAAGATATAACATTGCAACAATAAACATTATTATTGTTAAGCTTTTATTATACTTTATAGTTTATCCGAAATGCGAATAATATAAGATCAGAATCATATGAAAATGAGCTCAGAGCTGAGTGTGTATTGTGCTATGCAATGCTAAGTGACTCCTAAGCATGCATGATGACAGTTCACACCTCTGCAGTCTGCACTCTTGTGTAGTGCGTACTGTCTAGTGTCGCTCCTTTGAACGACTTCCTCTAAGCGACTCTTTTTAGTGAGCGGAGCACACGGAGCCAGATCCCAATAAAGACTCATGTGGACACATTACTATTGTACTGGCCTACATACATCAAGATTTACAATATTTAATTTTCATTTAAATGTCAATTTGAAATAGACCAAGTCCAAATACAGTGGGTGCGACAAGGATAAGTGATGTGAAAACGATTTTTTTTTTGTTTTCATGTTGTCAAACTTGAGTATTATTTACATCTTTTAAATTCTAAACGGTAGCTTTTTACAAACAGTCTGTAGATATTTTAAATAATTGTTTTTTGAAACAAGAGAACCGTCAGTTCCACAACTGTAATAAACAGATGAATGTAAGAGTTAAATGAAACATACAGTTATCTAACTGGTATCTTGCGGTTTTAATTATGTTCTATATACGCTTCTACAATAGGATAAGAGGTAGCAACGTTTTTTTTTTTGTGTCTACGTAAAGCAAAATAATAAAAGGTCTTCCTATTCAAATCAAGGTCTCTCACTAATTCTATTAGAATAACTTTTTTTTCAAGAGATCTTTGTCATTATTTTTAATAATTTCTTTTTGTAAATTTTTTTTTATTAATTACCAATGAAGTATAATTTATTTTTAATTTACAAATATACTATTATTTATATTTTGTTAAATTGCGTTCTTTTTTATTTTTCTTATGATCTACAGGGCGTTTATGTTTATTATTTATTCTAAACGCCACAAAATAATAAAATTTTACCTTACGTATTCGCTTTAGAAAAACCGTCGCCAGCTCTCACACAACAGATTGTGCTTTGAGAATTCCCAAAGGAATGACAGGATATCAATTCCGATTTAGTATTTTATTTACGGATTCGGGAATGCGGGACGCTTTGTTTTGTTTTATTTTATTATTACTGGGAAATAATACATTTTATTTTAAACAGAACATTTAAAAGTGCTTCCAAAGATAAATAATTTATCTTTTTTATATATATTTCATTTTAAAATTAAATCCGATATCATCATTTGAGATTTGACTTTAAAAACTCATTTTTATATAATCACCAACAGCGAGGGTGTATCGGGTCTAGCACCAATTCAATGTTTATTTTCTTATTTACTAGCGGGTACCCATGGCTTCGCACGCGATTGAGATAAAACAACGTTATATAGCGTTTTTAATTTAATGTTGCTAATATATTTATAAAAATAAATTCCTATAACTGGGAGCATAAGGCCTTTACGAAAATTTTCGAGTCCTATGATTCTATCATTTGCCATATTTTTGACTTGAAATCAGGTAGTTCCTTGTTACATAACTTCTTCACGAACAGTTCTTCTTCCAGATATTTTTGATTATCCCCTTTTACGATTATCCTGTGGGTTCCAATCCGATGCTCTCTTCGCTATGTCGTCATCTGTAATATAATATTTAAATTTTATATATTACTAGCGGTCCGTCCCGGTTTCACCCGGATGCAAAAGAACGAATTCATCTTAGTTTAACGAGATGAATGTTGTGTCCCAATTTCATGATGATCGGAGCTAACGTTCAAAAGTTTTTTTCGGACACGCAAATTTTGATTTTGAGTTATATATAGATTTTAAACTTATTTAAGACTTGATGGGGAAGCTAAGGAACTGTTCTGCACTCCGAAGCAGCACATGAAATGTCATCATCAGATATTCCCGCTGTGCAAGTTATAGCGTGTTATTTAGATCGGTTTTGAGCTGCATTTACCGCCAGCACATTTGTACAAATACGCATCTATCACTGTCATATGCTAGAAGTGTTCACTGAATCTATCTCATTCAGTCGACACATTTGCCAGCTTTCTCTCGGCGATAAGTATGTCGCACACACGGCTTGTGGCAGTAGTGACTAGTGTTACAGTGTATTGTAGTTTGTTGTCAGTAGTGTTTGAAAAAAGTTAACAAATTAAACATCATAAACATGAATGTGATTCATAATGTAACAAAACTGTTTTTGTCCATGGTGGAAAAATATTTATTTACAATAATAAATGTTTAACAAAACTGTAAAACACACAAACGAAAGCGTACTTCTTCAACTTAACAGAAATAATAACGTTAACAGAAATAAAATAACGACAGTTCCAAATAATAAAATAAAAGACTAAGTAACAGAGAATATAGAGTCACTAAATTAAGTACACAAGATATTTACAACACACAAACACAACAAAGTTTATCAGCACACTTTTCTATTGACTCGACTATTTACAAAAAGTTATTTATGTAAAACCAGATTTATATAACTGCACGTATTTATGTCACAACGCACTGGCACTGTATAAACACATGAACGCCTCACGAACAACTGACCCTTGCCAATCACTCCGCTCGCATTTTATAGCTTCTTCCCCTGCCTATCGAAGGTTCTGAACGCATCTCGACCTTTTCTTACATGCATTGCATTCTCCAGGCGATTCTAAAAAGGTCTGCTTTTTACCTGCTTTCGATTGTTATTATTGTCGTGATCTGGAACATTCTATGGAGTCCATAGTCGTCCCAACAGGGGCGTGCAACAATAATTTACTAGTCCGTGTTAGGAGGTACATCAGGATGATCATGCAGAACAGGCAATTAAAATGTTCATTCGCCGCCACTGACAATAAGTATTATTCTTTATTTAATAAAATACATTTTGATTGCTTGCTTGATTCCAATTTTACGAACGCGATAAATTAGAATATATCAATGTTATTTTTTTAATAAAACTTTAGACATTTCAAATACGAACAATAGAGGGCTTTTGACGTGAATACAAAACGAGAACTGGATCATATTTTATCTAAAAAACAAAATGAAATAAACTGTCAAATCTGAAACGCGGCCAGATATAACATTTTTCAAAACTTTTATTTAATATATTTCCCTTTTGAGAGAAGCACGTATGTAGATATAAATATAATTTAATTTTGATATTTTCTGGGTCACGCAGAGGTCAGCAACCATCTTGAGTGATGTAGTGGACGTGAGAGCGGTACCAACTCAACGAGCAGAAAGAAACTGAACTTTATTAAATACATCTCCCATATCGCTTTGTCTACAGAGGATATCTGATGTGACATTGATATATTATATACGTATTCTTTTGAAACGCACCGGGACGACGCAGTGTTGCCAAACTTGACAACACAAAGTACCCATACATTTACAGAATTGCCAACACTGATAAATTATTATTATTGAAATGCATACGCGACACCAAGCTGGTCTAAAATGTTTTCATCCTAAATATAATTAAATGCATTTGTTCTCTCTTTGTATGTCCAGTAGGGTGATTAAAAAAAAAAGGTTTGCACTCCGGGAGTGCCGGAAGAAGTGAAAACTTGAATATTAACTTCTGACGAATTTTCGATCAGAATGGTTTGTATCATAGATTGCATTTTTATGTACGTACGATATTTCAACGCTAGATGTCTAACGTTGTATAAATTAGAGAGTTTTCTCGCTCACCTAGTTCTTACTTTACCTGACGCCTGACGCGAGTTTAACATTTTTTACCCATTACAAAAAAAGTGTACAACGCCGCTAAAGAAGTTTTCACTTCAAAAATATTTTTTTTCTTTCTGCTCTTACCCTCTCAAATGTTTCTATTTAATTTAAAAATTTCCTCACGAAAAATGGGCGCTGTAGCTCAACTCTAAGTCAGACTGATTTTTCTAAAGGGCCATTTATAGGATTTAGGGCGTGTTAGCGGGCCAGACTCTAAATTAAAAACTAAAACACGTACTAAATTAAAATCTTTATTTAATTACTTTAAATCAATTTTCATATAAAGGTAATAAAAAGGGTAAATTATCTTGAGCAGGGCCCTCGTAAGGCCTCATGCCGCCCGCGTGCGAATTCATAATTGATGCCCCTTATTGGGGATAGAAGTAAACTGTTCTCTACAAAAACAGTTTACTCCGTGCGATTTTTCACGGCGTTCTTCTCCTGCCGTACTTATGAATGAGAGAAAAATTTAGTGTCACCGCTGAGCTGAGAGAATTCATTAAATCAAAATAATCATTAGTTTATCAATTAGGAAAAATGAATACCAGTGCAATCAATAAAAACATAAATACCAACTAACCATTACGACTGAATGTGAATCCCCTGGAATTAACTTGCAATTTTTTCCGTACTACACTCACATGAGGGAAAGAATATATTATCAATTATATCATTCAGGTGCACAAGTCTTACGTAAAAAAAGTATTTGTTGATTAAAAAATACTTTACTTCACTCGCACTCTTGCAGGAATCGACAGGAAAATTCATGATATAAACATACGCGGGAGTCTCCCGATAGGGGCGCCCTGTCTACGCGCTGATGTGAATTAACTATCGAATCGAAAACTGCGCGCGAAATATTTCGAATTCGAATTTCATTAAAAAATAAATAACTACTCGTAAGAGTTTTCACGCAGAATTGAGTATGCAAATAAAATTGATATAGTTATATATTTTTTCTATACAGTACAAAAAACATAACACAACTAGGCCATTTGCCGCCACTTGAATGTGCCGCCCGCGTGCATCGCACACATCGCACTCTGGGGCGCGAGGGCCCTGATCTTGAGCTTGAGGATCCAGACACGTGAGGTCTCTTATTTTTGATAAACTCAATGATGTCAGGTGTCTAAAATCCTCACTGGATAGATATTCTGGTCCTGGGCCCTATTGAGATGTCTTGAGGGCCATTTGCGGCCCGCGGGCCATATCTTTGACATCACAGCTGCTATAAAGGAATCTACCGTGTATGTACAAAAATAACAAGTTGAAGCCACGAATAAAACGGTTTATTTTAATGAAAAAAAACATTAAAAAAATCTGATAGGGAATTATTAATGCGACTGTCATATTGCATCGAGAAACATCAAATCAAAAGAGCGCATCCATTCATGTCATCGTCTTTTGTTTACGTTCATTTGTTGTGACAGCCAGTCAGACGGAGTGAGAGAGAAAAAGCGCGCGAGGTAATAGCGACAACTGCGTTGCTCCCCCCCTCCTCGTTCGAAGACAAGGGGGGGACTTGTCCCGAGGGTGAGTTTGATCAATTTCACATAAAATATAGTTCAATATGCGATCGACTATTAAAGAAACTGAATGAATAAAAATGTCATTAATTTTGACATTTTTTATCGGGTTCGTGCCTTTTAATGCAACCGACGCTGAGGGACGCCGACGTTCTTCTGTTAGCGATGTTCACTTTGTTGAACTGACAGAAAACTGTACAATATCGAACTGCTATTTATTCTCTACTTTTTATACAAGGTGTTCACGCGGGAACGTTTCAATGTTTCGCCTTTTTTTGAGTCAGAAAGTGGACACCTACGGGGGTTGGATAATAATGTTCGATATTAGAACTAATCTAACTAATATAATATAAGGCTGATGAGTTTGTTTGTTTGGTTGTACGCGCTAATCTCAGAAACTACTGGTTCGAATTGAATTTTTTTTTTGGATAGCCCATTTATCGAGGAAGGCTATAGGCTATATAATATCACGCTACGACCAATAGGAGCGGAGCATCAATGTATATTAAAAATAGCTTCTATTCAGGTGAAATGCCGTAACTACATATATCAATATTAGGTCGTGCAATCACAAGCCCGGCTAGGTTAGTCGGTAGTGCATGCGACTGTTATAATATCAGGGTCGTGGGTTCGAGCCCCACGTTGGGCGAATATATTTTTATTTTTTTTTATTTTCCACATTGCTTTCTTCTAAGGCTTACATTTTTTCTGAGCTCTCGTTGGATCTTAAGCGCAAATATTTATGAATTAATATTATTTAGCTCTGCAAGTTAAGTAGGTTTACAAAACTTTTTTATCACCCGATAGCGCCACTGGCAAGTAAAGTATGTGTCTTAGACTCTTTCCTTGTCTAAGGTATGTGTCATTCTATTGTTAGTACCTACTGCTCATATTTTCGGCCACCTGATAGCGGCACTAGCCAGTGAAGTATTTGTTTCGGCCACCCGATGCCGCTACTAGCCAGTGAAGTATTTGTCATCCAAATCACCGTTCGCGTCAACTTCCGTTCGCCTCGCCCGATCACACTTTTCGTAAACGCTCTCGTCACGCATTCACCAGCTTACTCCCCAAGACAAGCGTGCCTAAAGAAGTTTTACTTCAAAAAATATCGTTGAGCATTCGGCTCTCGGCGAAACAACACGAAAGCGGTGTCAAGCAGTTTTACATATGCATGACGTCAAACTGACAGGAATACAAAGAAGATGTTGTTCAAGGTGTTCGAAGAAGGGAGGGGGAGGCGGAGTGCAAGGCAAGGGCGAAGCCCGTTATCGCGGTCCTGTAGACATATTAAAACGGTTGAACACAGTGAGGTTCAACCACAACTTGTACGGCGGTGATCAATAGAGAAAACATACCGTGAATGTGTTGGTGTGTGTTTGTAAGTATGTACAGCCGACGGGAAATAAGTGCCATCTATTACACGCTGATAACATCGTAATTGACTTGCGTTCCCCCCCTACCGCTCCACCCGCACGCCGCTATGACGAACGATTTGCACCCTTAAACACTTTGGTTATACACTTGAATGCGTATATCGGATGTTCGGAAAACAGTATTAATACAATCGACTTCGTTAGTTGTTCACGCGGAAGAAAAAGAGGTGCGTCAATTCGGGAACACACGACGGAAAGTACACTGCAAATCTAGGCGTGTTACAAACTGTGTTATTTCAACGCGTGTAAGCGTGTTTATTCTTTTTACCGTGTTAAAAAATACTAGAGTGACCTGTGCGAATTATTCGCACTAAATAAGTATAATAATTATCACTTTACAAAATTATTTTTTAAATATGATTGCAGGTATTCAATTCGTTTCTAATTTTGCACACTACTTATAACGTTCTTCTTTTTGTTGTATTACAATATGAAGCTCAGATGACAGATCGAAGAAATATTTTACTAAAATTGTCATATAGAGGCGCAAGTAGCAAAAGCGTTGAGCTAAGCCGTCAGATGGCATCATGCAGCATTGCTGTGACGTTGTTCAGCGTTGCTCGCTGTTTCAAAATTAAAGCCGTCAGATGGCTGTATGCAGTATTGTGTCTGTTGTATAATTACAATATGAAGGTCAGATGACAGATCGAAGTGTTGACGTTGTTTCAAAATTAAAGCCGTCAGATGGCAGACGTTGTTCAGCGTTGCTGTATTTTAATTAGTTTACGAAAACAAAAGCAATAATAATATTTTTTAGTTGTCGATGTCAGTAGAAAGCAATTATCTATAAAATGATATATAATTTATGTGGAGAAATTGTGAGGTTTTTTCTAAAAATGGAGGCAAACATCTTAAAGCGTATTATATATGATGATTTTAGTACACGACGTGTTATATCGACACATGTAATATGCAATATTAACACAGTTATATGTGTTAGAATCAAACACATTTAGTGACACAGCACGAGAATAACACACTTACTACTAAAACATAGATAGGTGTGTTGAAAGAACACGTGTAAGTTCATTTTACACTTAAGTGTGGCTTTAGAATGGAGAAACTTGAAGTAACACGTGTTCAAGTCAGCATAAATATACTTTTTGAAAAATAAATAATTTATTTTTTTTTATTTTTAAGATGATAGAAATTTAATAAATAACTAATACTACTTTTACCCTACCAAACCACAAGTGGGAAATATTATACTAGTTTAGGTCAAAAATCACTTTTCAAAATTTTTCAATATCTTTTCGTTTTGAGGTCGCCCGAATCCAAAAAACATATTTTTGGAAAAACTCTGTGCGTCTGTTTGTCTGTGAACACGACACAGGTCAAACTGATGATCGGATTGAAACCAAATTTTGGGAGGATGTTTGGTATGCAAATATGAAGAGCCCTATTGTTTTTGGGGAAAATCGGCGCATGCGCAGAAGAGATATATGCTATACCTAATGGAGTTTTTTATATAATAATGGTATACTTTTCATAACTATTTCTATTTTTCAAGAAAGTTTCGTTAAAAAATGTTTTTTCTAAGATTTATAGTTTCGGAAATATTTTGAAAATAAAAAAAAAATCAGCCGCTCTTTTGTTTTATGGATCTGGCAGAAATAAACTAGTTAAGCATGCTTTGATTAATTTTTACATGACGTAGAACATATTGTGTAGGTAACCATGGCAACGAATAGCAAATATCATGTTGAATATTAGCCATTACCCGCGTCACCTCACGCGATATCAGAAATTTTATTTTCTTTATTATAATTAAATGTTAACATTTTTGAAGTTGGAATGGTCCCGTCGCCCAATTGTCTGGAATTTTTTATTAATATCAAACAAGAATACTCACGAAGGAAGGTGTGAAGCAAAATATTAATTCCCAAACTAATTTTACAAATTCGTTTTCAAAAAGTATTTCTAAATTTTAACTTTTAGCCAGATATTCGTATTATTTCCAGCTTTATTTTTTATTATTATGATTCTGGAGAAGGGTAATTACCCTTTTTACCCCCCCCCCATCTATCTACGCTAGTATCTTATAATATTTGCAGCATTAAAGCATCTCGGTTTCTTAAATTTGATGATATGCAACTCGCATGACGTCATCATTTGAACATTAGACAAACGAATAACGATGACGTTAC
Organism: Xanthostigma xanthostigma; assembly: GCA_963575645.1. Classification (NCBI taxonomy): domain Eukaryota; kingdom Metazoa; phylum Arthropoda; class Insecta; order Raphidioptera; family Raphidiidae; genus Xanthostigma; species Xanthostigma xanthostigma. The sequence goes on from OY754473.1 coordinate 1,415,602, forward strand.
AATCGCACAACTAAATCACAGTCATAAGTAAATTTACACCGGTTAAGTAAACAGAATTTGCTCCAAGTGGAGCGTCGTCCGGCAAACGAGCCGTGTTATTAATTCACAATGCACAGTGGTGGCGTCGCGGCGCAACAGATCGAAACAATGCATAGACTAAATTTTCCCATATTATGTTTATATATAGCAATGATGTCAAAGATACGGCCCCCGGGCCGCATCCGGCCCTCAAGCCATCTCAATACGGCCCGCGACCAGAATCTGTCCAGTGAGGATTTTAGAGACCTAACATCAATGAGCTTATCAAAAACAAGAGATCTCAAGTGTCGGGATCCTTAAGCTCAAGATAATTTAGGTGCCCTTTTTATTACCTTTATATATGAAGTATTATTTAAACTAGATATATAAAGAGTTTAATTTAGTAGTACCTGGGTGACCGAGCTTTGCTCGGAAAGTTAAATAAAATACTGATATGCTCATTCTTTGTATAAAATTCCAAAAGCTACTTACAATATTTAAGTATTTTCATACGTCAAAAAATTGATTTTTATAATGATAAAATTTGTAAGAAAACGATTTTTTCGAGAGATGAGATCTAGCTAAAACGATTTTTTGCCCCCTAAAATCCCTTTTCAGTAAATTTCATCCAAATCGTTAGGGCCGTTTTCGAGAAAATATTTAGGGACATAGGTAGGTACATAGGTAGATACAAGATTAGCTCGTTTAATAATATAGGGATGTGTCTGACACCCCTGTTATATAGGCATTTTTGTGTGATATTGCAAGTGTGCCGTCACACGTCAAACCATCATGGCTGGTTGCGTTTTTTGACATGATACAGCTCAAACGGATTGAAACCAAATTTTGGGAGGATGTTTGGTTTGCAAATATAAAAAGCGCTATTGTTTTTGGGGAAAATCGGCGTATGCGCAGACGAGATATACCTATGCTATAACGGTATTTTTATGTAATAATGGTGTACCTTTCATGAAGGTTTATTATTCTATTTTTTTTTTCTGGAAAGTTTCATTAAACATTTTTTTTAATCTTTATAGTTTTGGAAATATTTTGAAAATAAAAAAATCTAGCTGTTCTTTTGTTCTGTAAATCTGTCAGAAATAGACTAGTTAAGTATGCTTTGAATTATTTTTACACGACGTAGAATATATTATGCAGATAACCATGACAACGAATAGCAAATATCATATTGAATACTAGCCGTTGCCTGCGTCACCTTACGCATGATCAGAAATTTTATTTTCTTTATTATACCATATCAAATGTCAATATTTTTGAAGCTGGAATGGTCCCATCGCCCACTAGGGTATATGCATGTGACATATTTAGTTTAAATGTTATTTTTTGTAATCTTTTTTACAATTGATTAAACTCTAAATAGTTTTTTCATTTTAAATTTTTGCTGAATAATAAATATTAATTAAACAAAAATGCAATAAATACGCGCGAAATATAAAATATTAAAACGCAATGCTATTGATTTGACGTAAACATATGGTTGCCATAGAATTATTGCCTCTTTTTCAATACAAAATTTAAACAAAATTGTTGACATGTTATACTTATGACGTCACAGATCTCCCACGCAAAAATGACGCGTTTAAATAATTAAAATAGCTTGCCCAAAAAGAATAATTATTTTTTAATTCTATAAGAATGTTTAAATGAATGATTTTATGTGTTTGATAACTTTTATTATGAAAATTGGATAATTGGTTTTAAATATTTTCAAAAATTGTGCATATACCTACCCTATTGGCTGGAATTTTTTTCTATGTTCGGTTTCATGTGATTCTAAATAAATGAATACACTATAGCGAAAAGAATATGCGTCGCCATGTCCCCGACTCGACGTTACGCCACTGATATCACTCGGTGCACCGCAAGCACAGTTGAGTGAGGTGTGTTTACAGTGGATATGGTTGAAGGTTTGTGTGCGCACTAAATAACGTACAATACACTAGTATAGTGTTAGTGCATATAGTGTAACTTACACTGGCCGACCTATACCTACGCAGGGCCGGTGCTTACAAAACCTACTGAGTATGGAGGGTAGAGGTAAGGAGGACGATCTTATATGGGAAATAAGTTGAAAATGTGGCCATTAAAATGCTGTCAATAACAGTTCAAAAATTGTTCGGATTGGCGCTAGCGCTGCATCCGAGTAAAAATGAATTTAGCAGTGGTTTATCCTACATAGGTAGCAGTTATAAACGAATTGAAATGAGCTGAGTTGGAAAATTTAGTATTTGTAATGATTAGAGTCGTTTATAATATACTGCTGTGAGAATTTTTTAGTACGATAGAAAAGTAAACGAGAAAAAAAGAATTTCCGCTTTTTTATGACGCACTTTTCTAAATACAAATAAATACGTATCCTCAACTGCAAAGTAGTAAAAAAAAATTCTGGTCTGCACAGCTACAGCATGAGTTCTGCCCTAGCACTGGCATCGCCAAGTTGGGCAGGAAACATTTCACTATAAAGCTATTGTGAACAATTTGTATTTGTATATTTTGTATTAATTGTATTTAATTAAATTAAATAAATAATAATACATAAAAACTTTTCGAAAGTAAAACAAAAAACAATATGATATAAAATTAATGTTTGATTTAGATGTCTTTTTAGGCGCGATCCAAGCTTCAGCTGGAAGCGCCTTATATGTACCTACTCGCTTTGTCTGTGAATCTGTGAATCACGCTTTTTGTATTTAACGTACAGCCCAAACGCCTTAACCAATTTTAAAAAACTTTTTTTTGTTCGATTCGTCTCCGGGTAACTTAAATCCTAACGTTGTCCGATTTTTCAATTTTGACCCCAGAGAGGAGCAGTAAAGAAAAAACGAAGCTTTTCGCTTATAACTCACTCAATTTAAATCAGATCGGTTCGAAACCTGTCTTAAACGAAAGACGAGAAATTTTACATAAATCAATCACGGTTTCTTAAAGATGATTTCATAAATAAAACAATTACATTTCTAGTTTAGTTAGGGTTTATTTATTATGAAAAAGAAAATTACCACCTATGGCTTTTATGTAATAAGATCAAAAGATGGCGAGAAAATATGTTTTAAAAATCTAGAAGAGGTGATTTGATAGCTGACCACAAACCTGAAAGAGTTGAAACAACAATCTCCTTTTGCGCGCCTCCACTGCATTAAAATCTCCATCCAACGGCCGACTTATGTAACAATATGATAACCGGCAGCGGACTGCGACAACACAACAATCAACTGTTATGTTACGACGTCTGCTGATCGCAGTGTGCCGTGGCGCTATAACATCGTGAATACATTATAGTGGTGCGGCGATGGTGGAAGTGTCGGGTTGAGGCGGCGCGGGCGGGTCGGCTCGGACCGACGGCGTAATGTATTGTGTGTGTGTATTGACTGTGGAGATAACACTTGTGTATCGAAGAGCTCTATACGTGTGTATTATCTGTGTTCACAAACTTAGTTTAAACAGTGGACGGTATAGATAGAGAAACTGTGGACACTGTTCATGCCGGGCCGGACATGGTGGAGGGGACGGGCGACGGCCCAACGGACACCTGACGTGGCAAAATATTGTCGTCGTTCGCACGGATTGCGAGAGGCAAGAGAGGAAGGAAACCCGGAGACCGGCCGATAAACATTCACGACACGTCAGGGCTGAGCAAAATAGTATAAAGAGGCGACACAGTACTAGGCATAATAATGATGATTTTTAGACTTTTTCCGGATTAGTTATAAGGCTTTAAGAAAATTAATAAGATCATTAACTTATGTTTTAGATATTGGTAATATTTTTATAACGTGTTTTTCTTTTCTTTTTTTAGCATGTATTCATTTTCTGTAATTTGTAAATTCCCTGTTATTGGAGTTATATCTGTTGGGAAATAAATTACTATTATTATTATTATTATATATAGAGATATTAGACTAGAGTACGCGAGTGAGCCGTGAAAGTGTCTGCAATTCAGACAGATAACAGTTCCTCATCTCTATGCAGTGACGGATTTAGGCCTCATTCGATGCGCCGCCCTTTTTGACAAAATGAATTTCATTAATTTTGATCCAAAATTTTTATTTAAAAAACACTTTATTTATTGAAATATAATTTTTAAATATAACATAACTATGACACTAAAGAAACAGAAAGTAAGCTACTCGATAAAGACTATAATTGATCTATTAAAAAATTAACATCTTACCCATACAGATTGAGAGGTAAATCAATGAATTGAATTATAATATTATATTCTATAGAAAAATTTTTATGAAAACTAATCTGAACCAATTTTTAAAATTGATTGTCTTTACTTTTCGCCTCTAAAATTTTGTCATTTCAAAAATTTTGCCGCCCTTCAAATTATGCCGCCCTAGGCTCGGGCCTCACGGGCCTAGGCGTAAATCCATCTCTATGGTAAATAATGATACAAAACAATGCTGATTTGAGTAAACAAATATCTGGTTTTCTGGACTTAATGCAGCGTTCTCTCTCTCAACTGAGGACACTTTCACTTATGGCAAGCTTACGAACTAGCGTACTCTAGTTACTTATATATCTATGATGATGACAGTATAAAAGAATCAAAGAACAAATTATTGGTTGTAGAGAAAGGATTCTGAAAAATGACTCAGTGTTAATAAAAACGTTGCAATCGGCCATGTTGACTGAAACACCGCATGACGTCACGCCTTCTTAAATCAAAGTAAATAATCATCATGTCGCTTAAACTTTTATTGCAGTTATTCACTTCTGCATCATTTAATTAGCTGATTTGTTGTTTATTCGTTTTTTTTATGTGATAGGTTATTTTTGAGGTAAGTTAACTTGCAACTAAAGAAAACCGTACTGTTTTCACTACTAATTGCCTAATTTAAAGAAAATACTTAATATAAATCATATCATTAAGTAAATGTACATACTTTTCTAAGAAATACCTCTGAACCACCGCTCTACACCCATAAATACAACATCTAATGTCAGCTGTCACTGATGAAATTTTTCCCACATTTAAGATTTCTATTATATCGTAAGTCAGAAACCTATCGTCGTATGAAATCAATTTTCACACATGCCTAGAGGTTTTACTCAGCCCTACACAGAACAGGTACAAGCGAAGTATAGCATCTACAGATAGAGGTAGTAGGCATAAGTATTGTCCCCAGAACTACATTGTTCTTCGTCGACAATCAATGCCACACTAACTTCACTTTGCTCTACACGGCTTGCTGCCCCCCCCCCGTCCGTCTTTCTTCAAAACACTCCGATAAAACTGGCTCTTTAAAACGTAATATATCAACCCGTCACTAAAATTTAAAAATGCTTTTTTTGCCATTATTCTGAAAATATCTAGGTTAAAAATTTGTGAAGCTATATTTTTTAAGCGAGGAAGAAGATCCGCAAGGCTCTAATTACGACCAATTTCAGCGACATTTACATTTAATAACTTTTTACCGTATCGCTTCAGGAATAGTGAATTCAAGTAAAATTCACTGCCTGAATAGTGATACCCCTGATTTTATACGTGTCGCTTGTGGCGCCTCCATGCAGCTACTATAGATACTTATCATTATTCATGTAGAAAGATCGTTCTATACCAAGTCCGTCTTTCTTCAAAACACTCCGATAAAACTGACTCTTTAAAACGTATATCAACCCGTCACTGCGTTAAAAAAAAACGTGCAAGTGCGAGTCGGACTCGCGCACCGAAGGTTCCTGTATAACTAAACTTCACTCTGTAACTAAATTTTGTCCTGTCATCTACTAAATTCCTGTCCATTAATAAAATTCTACTAACTAAATATCGCCCTGTAAGTAAACTTCACTCTGTAACAAAATTTTGCCCTGTCATTTACTAAATTCCTGTCCATTAATAAAATTCTACTAACTAAATATCGCCCTGTAAATAAATTATGCCCTGTCATCTAGTTTTTAAAGGCGTCAGTATGACCAGGACACGACTATAGAATGTTTCATTACGAAACTGTGTTTGTTTGGAGGCAACACTGCCTCCCACTGAATATAAAGTGAATGTTGCGTTATAAAACCGTGCTTCTTGGATGCAGTCGTGCCTTCTACTGAAGGGGACTATCCGCAAATCCTGCGTGACGTGAGACACGGGCCGCGTCGCGCGAGCCACCCCGTATGCGACGGTGGCGGCGCGGTGCGGCGGTGGTGTGTGTATTTATGCATGTGGAGCGCGGTGTTTGCACACCATGTGCGGAGTAAGTTAGAGGGTAGTTAGATACAGCTGACCGCTGACAATGTTTCAAGTCGCGGCCATTGGTTACAGGGATGCCCGCCACCACCCCCTTCTGCCACCCTCGCTTCAACCGCCACTGTCCGCTACTAGTACTACTGCTGCTGCTAATGACCTGGCATCACCAGAGATCTCTCTCTCTCTCCCTCTCTGTGTGTGCCGGCTGTTTGATGCAAACCAAACCCGGCTCGAGATTAATTCGAACGCAATATGTTTTCATCTCTTTACTAATTAGGTACAACGCGCGTCGTTGTTGACAAGTTTCTATCATCTTTTAGATCTATTGTCGAATCTATACTAATATATAAAGCTGAAGAGTTTGTTTGTTTGGTTGAACGCGCTGATCTCAGAAACTACTGGTTCGAATTGAAAAAATTTTTTTTGTTGGATGGCCCATTTATCAAGGAAGGCTATAGGCTATATAATATCACGCTACAACCAATCGGAGCGGAACATCAATGAAAAATGTTGCAAGATGTATCTCAAAATTAGTCCGTCCGACAAATGTTATCAGGAGAAATGCCTTAACTAAATATTGCAATATTAGCGCGTTACGTTCACAAGCTCGGATAGCTCAGTCGGTAGAGCGTAAGACTCTTAATGCCAGGGTCTTGGGTTCAAGCCCCACGTCGGCGAATATTTTTTTATTTTCTACACTGCTTTCTTCTAAAGCTTACATTTAATTTTTTTAAAATTTTATTACGACTAATTAAAATTAAATAAGGAAAACTGTTACAACTATAGGTACCTATATGAAAATAATTTTCCTACAGTTTTATCAATTAAATATTTATTATATTAAAAGAAATTTATTACTTAAAAAAAGTATAAATACTGCTTTTTAACGACAAAAACTTTTGAACGGTAACTCCGATCATTATGAAGTTTGGACACAACATTCATCTAGGTAAACTAAGATGAATGTGCGTACTCATGTCCCTTACTTCCTCATTCGTTCTTTTGCACCCGGGTGAAACCGGGCGGGACCGCTAGTTTAAAAATAAAGACATGTGTCACACTACACACGATAGAAATGAAACTATGTTGGTGATATGTTTTTATTTTCTTCAATCTTTTTAGAGAAATCACAAAAAAATAGGCAACATTTATGCGGCCTGTCTTTAGGATAGTTTTTACAACAAATATGCACTGGAATTTAGAACTTTTACTTTTTCTAATGACCATACTCATCGAACGTAAGTAATTATTTATTCGGTTCATTTGTTCTCCAGGTAACTATTCTTCTGAATAAATAGCGATAATTCAGTTTACTAAATATAATTATATTTACTGCAGGTATAAATATACTCTGTCTTACTTCAAGGGTATAAATATTCATTCGCCTGATAACATTTTTTGACGAGAATTCTCTAATTCTCTATTTTGTATTCAATTTATAATCGAATTGTAATAATATAAAAGTTAATTATACTAGTGAAAGTAACGAATGATTAAAGATAAAAAAAACTGTGACCAAGAAATCGTTATGTCAGATAACATTTAATGGTCACTTATATAATTGGTGAATTTTTATATTCACTTATATAATTAGTGAATTTTTATATTCACTAATTCATATTGTGAGTATTTACTAACTATGCGTGGTACGAGCATTGACAAATAGTGAATATGCACTTGTAATTAGTGAAAAATCACTGATCCATGTTTGAAGAGTAGGTTATTATCGAACCAGTTATTCTGGCAATATCATATGTATTAATACGCCAAGATTAAAGATGTTTGCCTCCCTTCTTAGAAAAAACCTCACAATTTCTCTACATAAATTATATATCATTTTACAGATAATTGCTTGCTCTACTGACATCGACAACTAACAAAATTTATTATTGTTTTTTTTTTTGTAAATTAATTAATTAACAGCAACGCTGAAAAACGTCTGCCATCTAACGGCTTTAATTTTGAAACAACGTCAACACTTCGATCTGCCATCTGATCTTCATATTGTAATACAACAGACACAATATTGCATACTGCCATCTGACGGCTTTAATTTTGAAACAGCGAGTAACGCTGAACAACGTCACAGCAATGCTGCATGATGGCATCTGACGGCTTAGCTCAACGCTTTTGCTACTTGCGCCTCTATATGACAATTTTAGTAAAATATTTCTTCGATCTGTCATCTGAGCTTCATATTGTAATACAACAAAACGAAGAACGTTATAAGCAGTGTGCAAAATTAGAAACGAATTGAATACCTGCAATTATATTTAAAAAATTGGTTGTCTGTAAAGTCGATTTACGGACGATAGTTTTACGTGATAACGTATTCTGTAATACATAACCTAAACCTCCCAAAATTTGGTTTCAATCCGCTTATCCTTGGTGTCGGAATGATAAGAAATGTCAAAAGTGACGTTTGCAACTGTCAAAGTATTATGTTCTAATAATAATTAGTTATTCCAATACTTAACTTAGAAGGCGTTGCATTTCACAAAATACTAATGTCAAAAAATTGAATTAAACATTAGAAATGCAGCCGTTTTCATGTTAAGACAAGACATACGTTATATTCTAATTTCCATGTACGGCAAACAAAGACGACCGACCGCGTCGCGCCATGCATTAGACAACATTGCATTTATACAGCTATTTTTCTATATAAATTTGTATAAAAAAACTGTTTAGGCAAATTCTGTTATACGAAATCTATATAAAATGTTCTCCTCTTTCGTTTAAGACTGGTTTCAAACCGATCTGATTTAAATTGAGCGAGAAATTAGCAAAAAGCACGCACAGGGTCAGGCGGAACGTTACGCGTTACGCGTTACGAACGTTAGGAACGTTACGACCGTTACACTTTATCGTGCATGCAGCCGGTGTTTTATCAATTTATAAGATTGGTGATTCATCAATTTATAAGACGTTATCACGTCAAAAATAATTTTGTAAAGTGATAATTATTATACTTATTTAGTGCGAATAATTCGCACAGGTCACACTAGTACGAGTATATTGTATAGTTAATGATTATGTAAGTACAGTCCTGCATCCGATGATTTTAATAGTTTGTAGTGCGGGTTGGCTATCTGCAGGCGGTCGTTCGGTTGCGTCCAGTCGGCCCTTAATGGCAGTTGTTAAACTCTAGTTTACATTAAATAATATCGCCCATTAAGTATTTCCTTTAAACGAGTCTCGTTAAAGACTCCCGGCGACGGCGACGACGCTGCTCCTAATGCGGCCAGTTAGCATTATTATTGTATAATAATGAACGTGTTTGGGCGCGGGAAGCTCATTTCTAACCGAATTAATGGAATAATGCCGCGCTACCTAAGAAATAATATACAGCGTGTCTCAGATCGAGCACCCACAGAAATTGAGAGCGGAATAGTCCTTGAAAATTTTTTGACCCGATGTACTACAGACGAACACCTCCAAAACTCGAAAAAAATTGGTTGTCTGTAAAGTCGGTTTATGGACGATAGTTTTACGTGATAACGTATTCCGCTCGAATATCATATTTAATAACCTAAATTTTAGTAGCTGTCAAACTTGGGCCGATCGTGCTTCTCTATCGCTTATACTGCGCTCTCGCTTGCACGCACAGGGTCAGGCGGAACGTTACGGCGTTACACTTTTTCGTGCGTGCAGCTGGTGTTTCATTAATTTATAAGACGTTATCACGTCAAAATGTTTTTTTCCCTTCTTTTCAAGCCCTAAAACCTTCTTTACTCGAAAAGTAAACCCTCTATGGGCTATGTGCAAGGAGGCGGAGTTACAAGTTTATCGATGCGAGCGTTTGTGGTGAGCACTAGGGGAAACTTCAAACTCAAATTTTCCGTATGTCAGTGAGCAATGTTTATTAAAAGTGAAAATAGTTATTAATTACAAAGAAAACATGGGCAGAACTAAGCGATCTGGAAAATGCTTGTTGTGTTCCGGGCTGTTGCGCTGATGGCGATTTAAGTAAAATAAAGATAATTGGCGCCATAATTTGACGCTGCGCTGTCAGTGTAAACAAATTAATTATTTATATATTGTACGTCATAATTGATAAAAAAATAATTCTCACGTACCTTTTATACTATGTTACTTATATAATGGTATATAATCTGAATTTTACTGTATATAAAATTAAGGAGGTTGATCCGTTACAGTCCCAATCAAAAGTAAGTCGAATTCTAAATGGGAACTTTTATAGTTTATAAGTCGATGATACCAATAAATTATTGTCATAAAGGCATAAATAAATATATTTTTTTAATATTAAATACTTATTTCAGTACTTTATACTTAATGAACTAACTTTTGTATTTTTTGTACAAAGTTAGGTTAAAAAAATAAATTTATGTAAATATCTGTATTTTACATATTTTTTACAGTAAATAATTAAAAAAAGAAATTAGAAGTAATAAAAATTTAAATTAAATCATTAAAAAGTTGAAAAAACAGCTAAAATTGTTAAAATTGTCAAGAATAAAAGTCCATAATTGAAAAGTGCTAAGGTTTAATAATTTTTTTTATTGATTAAAAGTCTCCTAATTAAATTGGAAAAAATATTAAAATATGCGTAAGACATGCTAGGTTGACATATTTTCCATAAGACTACATGTAAAAGTTTTTTTTAATTTTTAGTTTTATAAATCTCCTAATGATTTTGGATTTCTTACACAAAATTTTGTCATAAAAATCTATTAAAAAAACTTTATTTCAGATTTTTTTCATTATCTTCGTAAAACGGCTCAACCTCCTTAACATCAGTTTTCCTTATTACATTTTTTTTGACACATCATGGCCAACTGAAGTTTTTGACTTATCATCATAGAAACATGTCGCGATTTCCATATAAAAAGTGAGTTAAATAATTCTCTATTTCCCACTAGCGGCGCTAGAAGGCTCCGTGCTCACAGCCTATAGGTCGAAATGGTCAGTGTGAGTCCGTACGGGCCATTGTCGACGAGGTCAAACAAAAGACATCTCTCAAAACAAAACGCGCTGCCGGACAAACAAGCGAAACACCGTCACACAGAGAGAGGTGTACCTCTCTGTGCGTATTGCATATAAGTACGTGTTTTTCTTTGCCTTTGAAGCGTCGCGACGGCTTACGTCGCGATGGCACAACATTATTTGTCGTCCTTTGACGTGAGCCAACAACGGTTTATTGCAGACCTGAAACTTGTTGTGGCTGCTGTAGTTTAACGAGCCGTCGCCCCGCGGCGCTGTAGTACGTCGCTTTGCATTTATTGTTTGTCTCTCGTTATATTCACTTGTTTTATATATTATTATGTTACATGACCGTCGTCTGTTTTTAATGTTTTTAAACTCGTTCTTAACATTTTTTCTGACATTGTTTGCGAATGTTTTCCAGTGACGTTGTGTTTTTGTTTGCCAATTTTGACATTCTGTGGTTGCTTTGAAGTGAAAGAATTTCTCTTTAACTATGATGCACGACAACTGCATTCCTTAACTATCGTGACAACAGTCTCTACCTTAAATTACCTATGCCAGTTTTTTTACACAAATCTGTTTAATAGCCTAGGGATTAATATACATTTTTGGAACGAACCTCGACAGCAGATCGGATTGTCAAGTGTCTGTCTGTGATTTTAGGGAAAACCCGGAAACTGTCGATCTGCTGTTTTGATTTTTAAAAGAGACCGGTCTTGATCGATTTCTTTGATTTTATTTATTTGTTTTTGTTACTTGTTATTGTTTATTGTTAATTTATAGAGTTTATACAACTCCTTTTTTTGTTAACAATTGTTTTTGACTTTTTGTTTCTTATCTTTTATTCTGATGTTTTTTTATTATATAGACGCTGATGATCTCAGCTGTTGAGCGTCTATAATTCACAATCTCTCTCTCTCTCTAGAACGAACCTTTACACTTATTCCAAAAGTAGTATTTTTTGCACAAAATATACCTATTCCTAAAATATTGTCAATTGATTAGAAACTTGCAAATCGTGTATCAATAGTAGGCTGTGTCAGAAATTTTTTTTATTTTTTGAAGTAAAACTTCTTTAGGCACGCTTAACTAGGGGAGTAAGCTGGTAAATGCCTGACGAAAGCGTTTACGGAAGTGCATCATCAGACGAGGCGAACGGTAGTTGAGAGAGAGATATAAGTTAGTGAAGATAGTAAGAGAGACAGAGAGTTACTTTTCGTATATTGGAAGTTGAGAGGGAGATATAAGTTAGTGAGTGCGACAAAAAAATGTCACATTAACTTCGTAAAAAAATTGGTTGTCTGTAAAGTCGGTTTACGGACGATAGTTTTACGTGATAACGTATTCCGTAATACATAACCTAAATTCTACATATAATAATTATAATAATTCGAATCTATGATATTGCATCTTTCACTTCAAATTTAGGTTAATTTTATTTATTAAATTACTCACCACCTATAAAAATATTTTTTTTTATTAACTTTCTTTCTTTAGTATTTATTTAAATCTCAAAGATTAACTGTCATACTATTTATAAAACAATTGTTTCACTGTTTATATAAAATTCCAAAACCTACTTACAATATTTAAGTATTTTCATACGTCAAAAAATTGATTTTTATAATGATAAAATTTGTAAGAAAACGATTTTTTCGAGAGATGAGACCTAGCTATAACGATTTTTTGCCCCCCAAAATCCCTTTTCAGTAAATTTCATCCAAATCGTTAGGGCCGTTTTCGAGAAAAGCACGCACAGGGTCAGGCGGAACGTTACGAACGTTAGGAACGTTACACTTTTTCGTGCATGCAGCCGGTGTTTTATCAATTTATAAGATTGGTGATTCATCAATTTATAAGACGTTATCACGTCAAAAAAGGTTATATTGGACATGTGTTTATTAACAATATTAACTACACCTTATATTTGTCAATTATTATTATTTATTTTAGAAACTTATATTTACGTTATTTCTATACTGTATTTATTAATAGATCATGACAAGGTTTACATGGTTGACTATGTTAAGACGATAGTTTATGAACGCTTGAAGAAGGCTTAATAAAAGCCGAAACGTCGCGAGTAAGTATGAAGTTTTGACTGATTTCCTGATCCTATTCCTCTGTTTTTTATTAAATTATCAAAAATTATATTTTAAACATTTCGTCTTTGTAGATATGTGCTACAGAGTGAGGTTATATTGTGTCGTTAAATCAGGATGTCTAATCCAAATATGGTGATATCGAATATTATTGCATCATTATTATATTATATATGGCAGGAAGAAGTTTTACTTCAGTCGTGTAGTCTAAAGCACACTCTCTTTTTTTCGAATTTTCATTTTCATATTCTTGTAGAAAATTTAATTCTCTACAAAGTCGGTTAAACTGTCACTGCGCGCATGGTTACCAAATGGTACTGCTTTGGAAGTAGTACCAACTGTATAACCATAAAATTTCGAGCCTCGTTTCCTCCCGCTCTACCTATGGAACTCTCTTAATTGTTTATAACAGATATTAATGTTAATATTAATTTTACACTTTCCTTTGTTTTGAAGAACACCTGGTCGACCCGGTTCGCATCTGTCTGAGATTGCGGTTGCAGTAGGCTGTGGATTATAGCAACATCTAAGAACATAAATTCATATTAATAATACCAAACCATGAGACACAAATCTTAAGACAAACACGATGTATGCATGTGTTTGCTTAACAGCGAGGTGCAGGGAAGGGGGACGACCTCGGAGAAGGCGTCCAGTGCTACCAACCGATTCGTTCGAATTGAAATATCCCTAGAGATTCGTTCGGAACCGAATCGTTTTATTGAGTTCTTATTTTGATAAGCGCTTTGGGGGCGTTCACAAATTAGGTGAAGCGTTTAGGGGGGGACGGGGTCGAGCCGAACCTCACGCGGGGGAGAGGGGGTCTTGGCAAATATCACGTAATTTTTTTTTCCGCAAGAAATAGTGTAAAATTGCAAGAAAACTGGGTCAAATTAAGTAAAAAATCTCACGTGAGCTTAGAAGGGAGGTCGGGCAAAGTCTCACGGCATCTCACCAAGGAGGGGAGAAAGGGTCGAATCAGAATTAACACTTTTACCAACTGCGATCAACACTTGACTCGATATTTCGTTCTCTACACACATAGTATATTTCTTTGGTTTATTTGACATGCCTGCATCTCAGATAAGCCCCAAGCACAATGAAATGTTTTATATTTGATATTGTTGCGCGTTCCCTGTTGGGACGACTATGCTTTCTGTGGAATATTCTCGCAACAACAACAATGGAAAGCAGGTAGCCAAAACTCGACCTTCATAAAGTTGCCTGGAGAAGGCGATACATGTAAAGGAAGAATCTCGGTGCTTCTTGAACATTCGACCAGGCGGGGGGAAGAAGCTATAAAATGCGAGCGGAGTTGTTAGTTGGTTAGTTGCAGCGTACGTACAGTGGATTACAGACAACTATGAAATAAATTGTTCAGTCAGTACAGTGCGTTAACAGCAAGTGGCAAACGTACAGTAGATTACAGATCTGTGTGACATAAATTGTTCAGTTGGTACAGCAAGACTGAGGTAGCTGCTAAGATTGAGTGCAATTATATAAATCTGGTGTTACATAAATAGCTTGTGTGTTGTAAATAATCGTGTGAATATAGTTAATAGACAAGTGCGAATAAGTGTTCTAGATAAACTTTGTTTTTTCCTGTACTGTAAATATCTTGTGTACATAATTAGTGACTTTATATTCTTTTGTTACTTAGTCTTCTATTTTATTATTTAGAACTATTAGTTTTGTTTCTGTTAACGTTATTATTACTGTTTAGTTTGAGAAGTAATCTTTCGTTGTGTGTTTAACTGTTTTGTTAAACGTTTATTATTGTAAATAAATAATTTCCACTACGAACTAGAACAGTTTTGTTACAATATTTTATTACGCTGACATAAATTACAAGCGTTAGAATAGTATGTCGATTGAAATTACCGCTAGGACCGAAGACGTTAATGTTCTTAATGCAACGTAATCTAATTTATTCGTACGGAACCCTCGGCGCGAGAGCTACACTCGCACTTGACCTTTCTTGTAGTTTAGTTAACATAGTGTCGATGTGTACTTTGCGAGTTAAAATCTCGTTCGCGCGTTCACGCAAAAGGAACCGCGAGAGACCGCTGCGAGCAGGCGAACGGGGGGCAAGTCATTTGTCTGGCCGTCCGATTGCGGCCGGCGCTGCGGTCGTCATCAACAAGAAGAGGGCGCAGCGCCGGCCGCCGCCATCCACCAGGAGGCCCGTTGCAACAACCCCAGTGCATGTTATCCGTCCGGTCTCAACAACTACCAACAACAACAAACAACTTCACCAACACAAAAGCGCACAGATGCTTCGACCGCAACGCTAACTTATGTAGTACGTAGCGTTGTAGGTGTTGCGTTCCGGATAGCTTTGTTATGACGTCACATCGTGCGTCAGTGGAACCCAAAGTTTTCAACGATCAGTCTTATAATATGTCTCCGTGAGAAGCATTTATTTATTCAATTCCAAAATAGTTATGATACATTTATTTCACAAATTTTGAAGTTGAAATAATCCTGCCCAACTTGGCTGAAGCCAGTGCTAGGGCAGGAGTATGGGTTTAGGACGTGTGTAGAAAAATATTAAAAAAATAAATAAATAAAAGTACAAAATAAAAAAGTTTAAAAATAATAAAGAATACAATTAGGAATATGCAATTATAAGATAACTCAAATTTTAGTTGTCGAGCGTCTACACTCTGCAATTTAAATGTATAGTACAAAAACTTCAAAAAAGGTCTGTAAAACACGTAAAATGATAGTTTTGAAGTCAGCGCCAATTTTAAATTATAACTTTTTATGTGCCTGAGCAAAAAACTTTATTATTTTACGATTTTTAATTAATTTTATCAAGTTTTTTTATTGCTTTCTTTTTAAGTGGCTTTGCCATACGCAGTTTGTATGTTATTAACGGTTTTCTTCCTTAATATTTTAATACTAAAGTAGAAAAAACTGCTGAACCTATTTATGAAAAATGTGTATGAGACAACTCTAATGGTATGCCGTATTAAATAAAAGAAGAATTATTAAAATCGGTTCACAATTTCTGGAGATATGAGGTAACATATAAAAATATTATTTTTTAAAGTTACTCACAAACGACAAGGCCGATTTAAAAAAAAATTTGGTACCAATCCGTAAACATTTTGAACATAATGATGCAATTTTTTTTAAATAGGTTAACCCCTAAAAAGTTATTGTCGAATTATCATAAAAAATATACATGTAGAATTGATAACCCCTTTTTTTCTTCATATCTCGATCGAAAGTGCATTAATTGTAATGCAGAAAGTCTAACATTTACTCCTTGGTGGGATTACACGCATCAATGCGGGAGGTTCGTACGTTCGGGCGGTAGAAAAGCAAAAACAACCAATCAACTGTTGTTTAGATGTCGTTTCCATAGCAACCCTATTACATTTTAGCGTATAGTCGCGAACAGCTGTTATTCTTGTTTTTACGTATAACCTCAAAGCTGCTTGCTTGGAATTTATCTGTGTTTTTAAGTAATTAATTAATATATTTAATAGGCGTACTTACGAACGAGGTATGAAGAAAAATAGTATACACCACACTGACCGAAAGTGTGATATCCTTGGCTTTCACTCGCACGCCATGATGCCTGAGGCGAAAGGGCAAGATATCACACTTTCGGCCCTTGTCGTACAAATGTAAACATTTGACAAGCCCTGTACAATATACGACGTGTTCTTGCGGACCTTTAGTCAAACCAAATGTCACGTGACGCGGCTCAGACTGTCATTTGTCGCTGCACAAGTTTTGCTTTGAAGTTTTGCGGTTTTACGTTTCCCGTTTCCGCTTCAAATAATAACACCGTCCCATAAAAAAACTGCTTCGACTACGCCACTGTTGAACGACTAATTAATAAAACAAGTTCTGCAGTTTCATTTGACTGTTAATAATTAAGTAATTAATCAGTGAGTTTGATTAAACATTACAAAATTTAATCAATCGATTTCAAGTCATTTGCGGGCTAAGTAATTAAGGAGGTTGATGTGTTACAGTCCCAATCAAAAGTAAGTCGAATTCTAAATGGGAACTTTTCCATAATAAATTTTTACAAAAGGTTATAAGTCGATGATACTAATAAATTATTGTCATAAAGACATAAATAAATATTTTTTTTTTTAATATTAATTAATTATTTCAGTATTTTACTTAATGGACTAACTTTTGAATTTTTTGTACAAAGTTAGGTTAGAAAAAATAAATGTATGTAAACATCTGTATTTTATATATTTTTTGCAGTAAATAATTAAAAAAAGAATTAAATCATTAAAAAGTTGAAACTTCAGTTAAAATTGTCAAAAATAAAAGTCCATAATCGAAAGATGCTAAGGTTTAATAATTTTTTTTAATGATTAAAAGTCTCCTAATTAAATTGGAAAAAATATTAAAATATGCGTAAGACATCGATGCTTTATATAGTTAGTTTTCGGAACTGCTGACATTATTTGGTTATTTGCAAAAAATTAAAATGTACCGTTTGCAAAATATTTTTGAGCATATGCAAGTAATGAATGATCCCCCATTCGGTTTTTTTTTTAAATTATTTAAGGTCTAAGGTCATTACGGCCTTAACTGTGAAAACAAAATGTTACATTAAGGAGGTTGAGCCATTTTACGAAGATAATGAAAAAAATCTGAAATAAAGTTTTTTTATTAGATTTTTTTATGACAAAATTTTCTGTTAAAAATCCAAAATCATTAAATTAAAAACAATTATTATATTTTATTAAACATACCTATGTATATATTATAAGTACCTTTATACTACATACAGGATGTAATTTTGTTAATAGTGCTAATGATCATATGGTCGATGCACCTTGTATGTTTTTTTTTTGTCAATAAAAAAAAAATCCTATGAACCACGGCCTACAAGTTCGGAAACCAAGAATAATTAACCTCACTCGCATCTTTCAATTATTGTCAATTGTTTCAGAACAAAACTGTCAAACAGACGAAGTAACATGACTATGGACGTATCAAAGAACGACGCGTCTAAACCGGGTAACGCGGGCGGTGGAGGTGGCGGTGCCGGTGGCGGCGGCAGTGTGGGCGGCGGTCCTGGCGGCGGTCAGCAGCAGGAATGCGCCGGCTGCGGCAAGTGCATAACGGAACGCTTCCTGCTGAAGGCGCTCGACCTATTCTGGCACGAGGACTGCCTCAAGTGCGGCTGCTGCGACTGTCGGCTCGGCGAAGTCGGCTCGACGCTCTACACGAAAGCTAACCTCATCCTGTGCAAGCGCGATTACCTCAGGTGAGTCGTTCATTATCATATTTAACTAGAGATGACACAAACGGGTCTTTTTAGTGATCTGCATCTTTGCATCTGGATCCCGTATGTGAGCGGGCTCCCTGAACCGATTCAAAAAGAGCCGAGTTCTGAATATGTTATTCGAGTCAACTGAGTTAGTTGAGTCAAGTCAATCATATCATCTAATATCATGCACACAGAACAGTATGTTCTGTGATCATGCCAGTGACTGACTCACATATTGTAAGGCGGGGTTTTACAGATTCCCACGCATTTGCTCAACCAATCACATGCTAATAGCTAAATATATTATTTATTGAATTTGAAGTCAAGTTCAACCATATACTTACACACAAATTTAAAGTATTGTTTGGGTATCATATGCGTTCATAATAATTTTTGTGATCCGTGGTTGTTAATAATACATTATTTAAAAAATTGGTTGTCTGTAAAGTCGGTTTACGGACGATAGTTTTACGTGATAACGTATTCCGTAATACATAACCTAAATTTATATAATAATTATAATAATTCGAATCTATGATATTGCATCTTTCGCTTCAAATTTAGGTTAATTATATTTATTTAAATTACTCACCATATAATATAATTGTTTTTTTTTTTAACTTTCTTTCTTTCGTATTTATTTTAAGTCTCAAAGATTAGCTGTCATAATATTTATAAAACAATTGTTTCACTGTTTATAATATAAAATTCCAAAACCTACATACAATATTTAAGTATTTTCATACGTCAAAAAATTGATTTTTATAATGATAAAATTTGTAAGTAAACGATTTTTTCGAGAAATGAGACCTAGCTAAAACGATTTTTTGCCCCCCAAAATCCCTTTTTAGTAAATTTCATCCAAATCGTTAGGGCCGTTTTCGAGAAAAGCACGCACAGGGTCAGGCGGAACGTTACGCGTTACGAACGTTACACTTTTTCGTGCATGCAGCCGGTGTTTTATCAATTTATAAGATTGGTGATTCATCAATTTATAAGACGTTATCACGTCAAAAATGAGCAGCCGGAAATATAGTGAAGTGTGGAACCATTTTGAAGATTTAGGCGAAAGTACTGCAAAATGTAAATATTGTTCCATTGTGTGCAAAATTTCAAAAGGATCAACAGGAAATTTAGCTCGACACATGAAAAAAAAGCATCCCTTAATTATATTACGATATGCAATACAATACTTTAAATAGTTGTGACTTAATTAAGTGAGACACTGTCTTATTGGACCGCCAAGTGCATAGTGAGTACACTGTATACCTATATAGAATGCGTAGCCAAACATATGCATGAGTCATTTGAGCTGACAGATACTTCTGGTTCCGTGTGTTAAGTGTTTCACTGAGTTATGCGGATCCGTTGAGCCGTCGGCTCATAAAAATCGTGAGCCGGCTCTCACGGATCTTCTGTCGGAGTCGGCTCTTTGAACCGGTTCAGATCTGAGTTACCCAAACCTATATTTAACGTCAAATGCCATGCAAAATGAATTGTTTTTGAGTTGGTAGATCGCCCAGCTCGTGAGTCAGACGATCTATTAAAAAGCCTCATTTACAGGAATACAAATACATTGTTGGCTTTTCATTTTTACGCCGAGAGAACGCGCCACTGTGCTCATTTTTTACCACGTTTTTAATTTAATTCGCTTTCTTGTGTGTCTGTCCGAGTGGACAGATACAGATAATTCATTCTTACTCGTTTACTGTTGTATGGCGCGTAGCAGTCACTGGTCTATGGCTCAGTTGGTGAGAGCGTCGTGCTAATAACGCGAAGGTCACGGGTTCGATCCCCCATGGAACATTTTTATTTAAATCTTTGATTAACGTCTGAATAGAACTCTTCAAATAAATAAAATTGTCGACCAATTTTTCTCAGACCAATATATTGACAAAAAATAAAAAAATAACAAATCAATATAACACAAGATGACGTTTCGATCCGGATTTGGATCTTCTTCAGAACGGATCTAAAAAATATAAAAAATAATTAATAATTAAGTAATTTCTAATTCGCTTTATGTAAAATTCTTTCAAAATAATTAATTAGTATCAAAATATTGAAAAAATTATTATTAAGTATTATTTTTTCAATATTTTGATACTAATTAATTATTTTGAAAGAATTTTACATAAAGCGAATTAGAAATTAATTATTAATTATTTTTCATATTTTTTAGATCCGTTCTAAAGAAGATTCAAATCCGGATTGAAACGTTAATGTATTAATTATATTTTTGACGTGATAACCTCTTATAAATTGATGAATCACCAATCTTATAAATTGATAAAACACCGGCTGCATGTACGAAAAAGTGTAACGTTCCTAACGCGTAACGTTCCTAACGCGTAACGTTCCGCCTGACCCTGTGCGTGCTTTTTGCTAATTTCTCGCTCAATTTAAATCAGATCGGTTTGAAACCAGTCTTAAACGAAAGAGGAGAACATTTTACATAGATTTCGTATAACAGAATTTGCCTAAACAGTTTTTTTATACAAATTTATATAGAAAAATAGCTGTATAAAATATAAATGCAATGTTGTCTAATGCATGGCGCGACGCGGTCGGTCGTCTTTGTTTGCCGTACGTGGAAATTAGAAGATAACGTATGTCTTGTCTTAACATGAAAACGGCTGCATTTCTAATGTTTAATTCAATTTTTTGACATTAGTATTTTGTGAAATGCAACGCCTTCTAAGTTAAGTATTGGAATAACTAATTATTATTAGAACATAATACTTTGACAGTTGCAAACGTCACTTTTGACATTTCTTATCATTCCGACACCAAGGATTGAAACCAAATTTTGGGAGGTTTAGGTTATGTATTACGGAATACGTTATCACGTAAAACTATCGTCCGTAAACCGACTTTACAGACAACCAATTTTTGTTAATATATTGTCTGGAAAATTGGTCGATAATTTTATTTATTGAAGAGTTCTAATCAGACGTTAATCAAAGATTTAAAAAACTATTTAAATTTTTTTGTATCTAGTAACTATGAACGCTCTCTGTATACCAAAAACGCCAATTATTCAATAATATTTGATAAACAGAAACATCTATTTATATAAATTTAAAAATACTCAAACCAGAAATTTTTACAAATTTTCTGATTTTCCCTCAATTTTGTTTTTTGCTGTCTTATAATTGAAATTGATCTACCCAACTCGGCATAGCCAGTGCTATAGGGTGGGTTTTTAAATACATGTAAAAATTATATCTACATTTGCGATTTCGCTGCTGGAACAATTTACAGGAAGAGAAAGATTGACAGGAAGGGAGAGATGAGATGTGAGAGAGAGAGAGAGAGAGAAATGACAGCTGAACAGACAACGCGTGTCCAAAGTATTGTATGTAATAATATTTGTAGAGAGTAGGGAATCCGCGATATTCATAAAAAACAATATTATGTAAGTTTACAATACAAATAGATTGCAGCGTCGCAGAGAGATGGGACGGCTTCAGGGTTAGACAGTTTGCTATACGAAGACGAACACACTCCAGAAATCTATACATAGTATAGAAGATCGACAACTCAGACCACTGTCACTTTTTCGAAAATATTCACTTACAGGTTGAATCACTCGTAAAGTTAATTACGCTATGGTTATGCTTATTGATTTTTGTCCATGGCTATGTTTTACCTCTTGTTCAACAGCGTTTTTAATGTCTGTGCTCAAAATTTGCTTACCTTATCTAATGTCCTCAAATTCCTTCATTCGCCCATACTATTATTTAAGTGGAAGATTAAAAAAATGTATAGAAAATAACGGGAAGTGTGATAGATGGAAAATAGTAATGGTGCGAATGGCGTCTGTTATGACATAAAGTCGAGACACGGACGTTAAACGCTTTATTGTAACGAAGTTCCTTATGGGACGTTATAGATATAAATGGAGAGGGCTAGAAAAAAAAACGTAAAGAAAAAAGAGTAAGAAAAAATGTAAAGAAAGTCTGTAACGAAAATCTACATATTATATAATTACCTATTGTATATCTATCCGTAGATATAGAAAGTTGAAATTTGGCACACTTATAATATAGGGCATGGGACTGATCCTAACGGAGTCGGATTTTTGAATTTTGGTCCCAGAGGGGAGAAAATTGAAAACAAAAAAGTTTTTCGCTTATAATTAGCTCAATTTAAATCAGATCGGTTCGAAACCTGCCTTAAACGAAAGAGGGGAAAATTTTACATAGATTTCATATAATATTCGCGCAAATTAGTTTTTTATACATAGAAAAACAGAAATAAACACTGTATAAATTCGATTTTGTCTAATAAATCGCGTACGCGGATCGGTTGTCTTCGTCTTTTGCACACTGTGTTATGGACATTTAAAGATTGCGTATGTTCTGTCTTAAAATAAAAAGATCACATTTGTTCAAAAACGGATGCCATTTTAAATATTAGTCAGTTTTTTGACATTAATATTTTGTGAAATGCAACGCCTTCTAACTTCACGATTTGTTATTAAGCTTATATAAACAGCGATATCTAAGTAATGTCAAAGGTTCAGTGGTAGAATACTCATCTGCCATTCAGGTGTCCCGGGTTCGATTCCCAATAGATGCACAACAGATGTTATTTTTAATTTTTTAGAGTTGCAAATGACACGATTAATTTTTGTTTAACAATCATATTATATTAACGGTCCCGTCCGGTTTCACCCGGGTGTAAAAGAACGAATGGGGAAGGGAGGAACATGAGTACACACATTCATCTTAGTTTCCCGAGATGAATGTTGTGTCCAAATTTCATGATGATTGGAGTTACCGTTCAAAATTTTTTGTCGATAAAAAGCAGTATTTATAATTTTTTTAACTAATATTTTTTTTTAATTAATTAAATAAAATTTTAATAAATTTTAATGTAAACCTTAGAAGAAAGCAATGTAGAAAATAAGAAAAAAATAAAAAAATATTCGCCCAACGTAGGGCTCGACCCCACGACCCTGATATTGACAGTCGTGTGCTCTACCGATTGAGCTAGCCGGCGTTGTATTCTGACAACGTTAATATGAGTATATTTAGTTAGTGCATTTCACCTGAATAGAAACTTATTTTTGAGATACATTTTGCAACATTTTTCATTAATGCTCCGCTCCTAATGATATTATATTATAGCCTATAGCCGTCCTCGATAAATGGGCTATGCAACAAAAAAAATTGTTTTCAATTTGAACCAGTAGTTTCTGAGATAAGCGCGTTCAAACAAACTCTTCAGTTTTATATATTAGTACAGATAAAATTTTCGAATAATTTATCAGACAAATTAGTAAAAAAATTATAGCAAAAAGAACTTCGTTCCAACCGGGCGTTCCACGACACCCCTCGTCTTTTTTTTATTATTATTAGTATCGCCGAAATCGTCGTGAATCATTTTATTTTCAGACCGCGAATCCTCTGAGTCCTATCCTGAAGACAATCTTTTCAGTAAACAACATAATAAACAGAGAAAGCTGAACAGAAAGCGTTTTTATTGAATGTTATACACCGGCAAGGCTGCAGGGGTTCGGACTTATTATTTACATTAACAATAAAAATATCATCGCTTTCGTCCCCCGCCTCCCTGCCGCCCCTGCTCACGGTCCCTCTCTACACACGCGAGACTATCGGATGTCAGCTGTCACTTCCGTTCTTCTCCACTCTCACATCCGCTCCTCCAAAGAGGAGAGACGCTCGCACGGCCTGTTATAAACATTCATGTCGCACTGTTTGCCATCCTCCTGCGAACCTCACCGGAGGCACGACACAACAATGCCCCAAATGACGACATCCAAACATTGTTAAATATTATATACGCTTTTAAAAAAAATATTATATAAATATGCAGGATAATTATATTCAACTTGAAAATGTAGTATAGATATACAATCCGGTTTGATTAAGGAAGTTGAGCCGTTTTTCGAAGATAATGAAAAAAATCTGAAATAAAGTTTTTTTAATAGATTTTTTATGACAAAATTTTCTGTAAAAAAAAAATTGGTTGTCTGTAAAGTCGGTTTACGGACGATAGTTTTACGTGATAACGTATTCCGTAATACATAACCTAAATTTATATAATAATTATAATAATTCGAATCTATGATATTGCATCTTTTGCTTCAAATTTAGGTTAATTTTATTTATTAAAATTACTTACCACCTATATTATAATTGTTTTTTTTTAACTTTCTTTCTTTCGTATTTATTTTAAGTCTCAAAGATTAACTGTCATAATATTTTGAAAACAATTATTTCATTGTTTATGTAAAATTCCAAAACCTACTTACAATATTTAAGTATTTTCATACGTCAAAAAATTGATTTTTATAATGATAAAATTGTATGAAAACGATTTTTTCGAGAGATGAGACCTAGCTAAAACGATTTTTTGCCCCCCAAAATCCCTTTTCAGTAAATTTCATCCAAATCGTTAGGGCCGTTTTCGAGAAAAGCACGCACAGGGTCAGGCGGAACGTTAGGAACGCTAGGAACGTTAGGAACGTTACACTTTTTCGTGCATGCAGCCGGTGTTTTATCAATTTATAAGATTAGTGATTCATCAATTTATAAGACGTTATCACGTCAAAAATCCAAAATCATTAGGAGATTTATAAAGTTAAAAATTAAAAAAAACTTTTACATGTAGTCTTATGGAAAATATGTCAACCTAGCATGCAAACGGTACATTTTAATTTTTTGCAAATAACCAAATAATGTCAGCAGTTCCGAAAACTAACTATGTAAAGCATCGATGTCTTACGCATATTTTAATATTTTTTTCAATTTAATTAGGAGCTTTTTAATCAATAAAAAAAATCATTAAACCTTAGCACTTTTCGATTATGGAGTTTTATTTTTGACAGTTTTAACAATTTTAACTGAATTTTCAACTTTTTAATGATTTAATTTTAATTTTTATTACTTCTAATTTCTTTTTTTAATTATTTACTGTAAAAAATATGTATAATACAGATATTTACATAAATTTATTTTTTTTAACCTAACTTTGTACAAAAAATTTAAAAGTTAGAAATAATAAATTAATATTATATGGCAATAATAGTATTGGTATCATCGACTTATAACCTTTTGTAAAAATTTATTATGGAAAAGTTCCCATTTAGAATTTACTTTTGAATGGGACTGTAACGGATCAACTTCCTTAAGAGGCTATACGCAGCTAGAAATTAAAAAAAAATGTTTTTCGGTATGTAGATAATATATTTGAGTATATTCTCTGAAAATTTCAAATCGATCTGACACATATTCTTGAAGATACACGCATATTTGTATGGACATTTGGAGCGTTACAAAATAGGCGCCGTAAAGACCAGAGTAGCAGTTATGGCGCGCAATACCTGGGTTGACGTTGACCCTTTTCATTGTACACCTATCCCCCGATTTACACGATAGATATGTTCCTGAGAAAAACGTGTAAATCGAAAATTAAAAATTTTCAAGTCAAAACCGTGTAAATCGAAAAGCTTGCAGAAAATGCATAATTTTGCTATTTAACAGTTGTTTATTTTTCAATATTTTTAGGTGTACACAGAAATAAGAATAAAATGCATTGACAGGTTCTGAAACTGTGAAACTTTCACTCAAATACAATAGACAAAAAAATTAATTTTATGCGAAGAAATACAGACACAGTGTGCGTGTACAGCAAGTCAGCACATAAGCTCGGGATTCCCCGTGAGATGTGTACACTGCGCACGTGTTCAATCACAGTAGCATTTAGTAGAGTGCGATAAAAATAAAAAAAAACTTATTTGGAAAACCGTGTAAAAGCGAAGACGTGTAAAACAAGTACCGTGTAAATCGGGGGATGGGTTTATTTGCAACAACAACTCGGAATATTAGAAGCTGCTGATGATGCAGAGGGCTCATCTTATGGCCCTGGCATAGATGACTCCATGTAAATTGAACAAAGTTAACGGTGTCTAAACGTCTTTTAAAACTTTGAATGCGTTTTTCTCAAAACGGTGTTTTCAAAATCGGTGTGCACGATTTCTCAAAAACGGCTCAACCGATCGGTCTGAAATTTTAACACAACCTTCTCAGATATATTCTTCAGGTATTGATCGAATGAATAAAATTTCCCATAATTATTTCTATTTTATTAAACAAAAAAATTTGGGTCGAAATTTTTTCTTTTCGGAGCTGCCATTTTGTCAAAAATCAAAATTTCGTCTATTCCTTCGATTAATACCTAGATTTATCTATCCACTAATAGAATCTTCTGTTTTTTTTAAATTCAGATAATCCAAACCGGAGATATCTTGCACACCGCCAGACACCTTTTTTTTGAAGGACCTACAGGAGCAGTGTAAATCAATATTTTTAAAAATAAAAAATGCAGAAATAAAGCTAAGGGTTACCACTATATTTATTAATACTTCTTGTATTTGTCAAAAAAAAAAACCCTCTTCAGAAAAAAATCGTATAACCCTCTTAAGGCCGCTTGTCAACAAACATGTGAAGTTTCCAAGCGCCATCTCTTGACGCAACTTACGAACTCAAACCTGCGAAGCATGACTTTAATAATTTACTAAACAATTTTTTTTCAATTTATACAGACTGTTCGGCAACACGGGGTACTGCGCGGCGTGCAACAAGGTGATACCGGCGTTCGAGATGGTCATGAGGGCCAGGAGCAACGTTTATCACTTGGAGTGCTTTGCCTGCCAGCAATGCAATCACAGGTAAATTATTATGCTTTACATGTGTTCATTTGAGTAGACTGTAGAGGATCGACGTACTTACTTATGACGTCACTAACACACCACTGAACTAGTGACGCGAGACGACCGCCTGACGGGCCGTCGGTAATGCAGAACTTGACGCGGTCGACGTTTCGCTAGGTACATCCGGCCACTTAAAACTTCCTTAAGTAGTTAGTTTTGTGTCAAGTTGCGACCAACTTTGTACTTTTGTGTTTGTATACCGGATGTTTTGTCGCATATCTTTGCCTTAAAAACGATTGGACCGAAATAACACACTTTCTCTACGAGTTATTGCACGCCATGATGCGCCTCGGGCTTCATGGCGCGCAGTGCAAGAATGTCAAACTTTCGGCCCTTGTGATGTAATATATTATCATAAATCATAAATGTGAAAAAGGGAGTTAAGTTCAATATTAAGAGTATTATTTTCATACTGTGAAAAAGTGAGCCATACCTCTATACAAAAAGAATTGAGATCTAAAAAGAGTTTGTCTAAAAACATATTTAAGTTAACATAATAATTTCCACAATGTCTGAATTAGCAAATAAACTATATTGTCGGCAAAGTTTTGGACTGCGACCCGAGTTTTTGAAGTAAAACTTCTTTATGCACGCTTGACTTGGGGAGTAAGCTGGTGAATGCGTGACGAGAGATTTACGGAAGTGTGATCGGGCGAGGCGAACGGAAGTTGAGAGGGAGATATAAGTTAGTGAAGATAGAAAGAGAATGACACACTAGCTAGTGGCGCCATCAGGTGGGCGAAAATATAAACAGTACAATAGATTGACACATACTTTACTTGCCTGTGGCGCTATCGGGTGACAGAAAAAAGTTTTGTAAACCTACTTTAAATAATATTTCATAAAGATTTACGCTTAAAATCCAACGAGAGCTAAGTAATTGCAATGTATTAATTTTGTTTTAATTATCTTTATATTTATATTTCTTTCTTCTTACATTAGACTGTTCATTTCGTTCTTGAAAAAATTTATAAATTAATATTTTGTTCAATACATTAAATATTCTACGTTTAAAGTGAATTAAATTGTAAAATTCATTTTAAAGTTCATATTTTGTGAATTTTCGGGTGAATAATAACAAATTATGGCAGGGAGAAGATTTACTTCAGTCGCGTGGTTTAAAGCACACTCGTTTTTTTACACGCTTTATATTAGTCTCACTTGTAAGTTTGTATGTATGTATGTATGTTTGTTTGTGATCTCGTTTGGACTACAGCAAGTGGTTTATATAGTGGTATAAAATGCCAGCACTGTAAGTACAGTGGCTAGCCGTGCGGTCTAAGTCACGGGTCTTCGCTGACGTCAACTCTCGGAATCACGGGTCGTGGGTTCTAATCCCGTCCACGCCGAAAAAAAAATTGTTTTTTTTCCGGCAAATTTTTGACAATAAATCGAACTAAAAAGTGGAAAATAAATATAGTTTAAAAAACTAAAAAACACGCTTTATATCGAACTAAAAAGTAAAAAATATTTTTTAAAATAAGCTTAAAACAATAATGAATAAAAAAATACTAGTATTCTTGTGAAAAAAGCGCGGAGCGCTCGATGTACGAAAATGTGGAACAAAGCGCCCCACGCTTTTTTCACAATAATACTAGTATTTTTTATTCATTATTGTTTTAAGCTTATTTTAAAAAAAATATTTGTTACTTTTTAGTTCGATATAAGGCGTGTTTTTTAGTTTTTTTATTAAACTATATTTATTGTTGTTGTTTTGCTAGTTCAGCATACAAAATATGCTCCTGAATGTGC
Source organism: Xanthostigma xanthostigma (assembly GCA_963575645.1). NCBI lineage: Eukaryota > Metazoa > Arthropoda > Insecta > Raphidioptera > Raphidiidae > Xanthostigma > Xanthostigma xanthostigma. The sequence goes on from OY754473.1 coordinate 1,444,626, forward strand.
ATAAAGAATCGGACAGTCTGTACAGACATTATTACGGTATTATTGTCGAGACGTAGGAGAGGAGACCATTGTCTAATACTAATACCGTACTATAATAATAATATATAATATCTGAGGCTGACTTGTGTTGTTCCTGACAAGTGATACGTGCACTGAATTCATCTGTTCACTAAACCAAACCGTAATGCACACACCACTATAAATACTAACCGGACGGGTCTGGTTACGCACGCGCGCGACTGGGACGTGTCCGGCACGTCTTCTTATGCTATTACTGGCGGCGCGTCTCGGTTTCACCCAGGTGCAAATGGAAATACTATACTGACCTTCCCATCTACACAGCAGAACTATCAAAGTACATTGTTTTGATGTATCTGTAAGGATTTGGCCAGGGTTAGCCATGTAAGCATACGAAAACATTTTTGTTTTGACAAAACACCGTCTTGCATTGTAGCTATGGATATTAGCTCTTTTAGTAGTTTTAGTTAAGTCAGCATAAAATAAATGTATAAAATACTGCAATCGGCCATGTTCACAAGGGCGTAGATATGGAGAGTAGAGGGGGTAATTACCCCCCCCCCCCCGGATTCATCAGGACCGCAGGCACCCAGTCACAACAGACGAAAAAAGACCTTTTTGTTGAAATGAAAGGACCTTTTTTCTTTGCTCTCTAAATGTGCACGCGACAAAATTTTTCAAGTTAGGTTGTTAAAAAAAGGTCATTCGTGTTAATAAATCTTAAAAAAATATTGATTTTTTTCTTTACCCCCCCCCCCATCATAAAAAAATATCTACGCCGTTGCATGTTGAATGAAACAACGAATGACGTCGCGCCTTCGTAAATCCAAGAGAATATAAACACTCGAAGTAAATAATTACCGTGCCACTTAAATTTTTGTTGCGACCATTCATTTCTGCATCATTTAATTAGTTGATTTGCTGTTTTTTTTGTTTTTTTGTAATATTTTACAACACTTATATCATAGGTTATTTTTGAGGTTAGATAACTTGCAACTAAAGAAAGCTATACTACTTTTACTACTAAGTACCTACCTTTTAAGAAAATACTTAATATAAATCATATTATTAAGTAAAATATACCTTTCTCCGAAATACCTCTGCTCCACAGTTCTACACCCATAATTACAACGTCTAATGTCTGTTGTTACTGAGGTGTGACGTCACAAGCGTATTCGCGATTACTTCAAAATAGAACGATAATAATGCAATAATTTGCGTTTATTATTTAATTCATTGCTGAAATATTGTTTTTTTTTTTCGGATATAGTAGACCTACATTATAGGACTGGATTTTAAAATCTGTCCTCATGCCTATTACGTAACAACATTATGATGTACTTAAATCCGTTCCAGTCGATGCATAAACAAACCCGATAGCACGGCCGGTTTAATGTTGTATAGACAGTTACATAACTTTTCTATCATCATCATCTAGTTTTTGTCGTCGCCGTGTTGAAAGTATTAAAGTACACATCAAGGGTCCCACGGCACGGGGATGCAAGTCGAACTGCACGCAAAAACTCACAACCAAACTTCTTGTTTCGCCGTAAGAACAAACCGCAAAACGTTAAATAACAACAAACGATGGCGGACGTAACGGGTATACATGGTGTAAGAAACGGGTATTGATCATGAACACGAACACAAAAGTTTATTATTTGTAGATCTGTCAGAAATAAACTATTTAAGCATGCTTTGATTGATTTTTACACGACGTGGAACATATTATTAGGTAACCATGGCAACGAATAGCAAATTATATCATATTGAATACCAGCCATTATCCGCGTTACTTCACGCGATATCAGAAATTTTATTCTCTGTATTTACTAAATCAAATGTCAATATTTTACCATTCCAACCCACAAGTGTGGAATGGTACTAGTTTAGGTCTAAATTCACTTTTGAAAATTTTACAATATTTTTCGTTTTGAGGTCCCCTGAATCCAAAAAACATATTTTTGGAAAAATCTGTGCGTCTCTTTGTCTGTGAGCACGATACAGTCAAACGGATGGACGGATTGAAGCCAAATTTTGGGAGGATGTTTGGTGTGCAAATATGAAGAGCCCTATTGTTTTTGGGGAAAATCGGCACACCGCAAAATAAATATATGCTATAACGGTGTTTATATATAATAATGGTGTACTTCTCATAACGGCTTATTATTCTATTTATTTTTCCTATAAAGTTTTTTTTCTAAGCTTAGTAGTTTCAGAAATATTTTGAAAATAAAAAAAAATCAGCTGTTCTTTTGTTTTGTAGATCTGTCAGAAATAAACTATTTAAGCATGCTTTGATTAATTTTTACATGACGTGAAACATTTCATGTAGATAACCATGGTAACGAATAGCAAATATCATATTGAATACTAGCCGTTACCCGCGTCACCTCACGCGATATCGGAAATTTTATTTTCTTTATTATACTGTCAAATGTCAACATTTTGAAGTTGAAATGGTCTCGTCGCCCAAATTGCTGGAATTTTTCCGTCTTTTTGGTGATGAATATGTCATAATCGAAATAATTAAAATTATCCGTTAAAAAAATATTTATTTATGGATTATTATTTTAGCAACCTTGCCCGGCATTCCCAATAATAGTATATTGTGAGAGAAGTAGAAGATTCCATGAGTGGAATATTCTCCTTCGATCAATGGTCGCACATAATATTTTATTCAACTAGGACGAGTAATATGTAATCGGGGCCCTGATTAAAGAGGGAAAAATAATAAATCACTTCATTGATTGACGTAACCACCGCCCTCGATGCACACAAGATGGCCCTGACTTTCGATGAATGGCGATGTTGTTTTCATATATACAAATTGCTACCGCGTTCCTATTGGTCCACAAACTATGCAGTAATTCATTATCGTACAGTTTCGGATCATTATTAGCATTCTACGCGTCAACATGAAGTAATTTATTATTTCTCCCGAATTTAGCAGGGCCCCGAACTTATATATTACTCACGCGTGTTGAATAAAATAATTTATTAGTTCATAGTGGACGGCGGGCTTTATATCCACCAACTTCAAAAACAGCAATTTCTATGCAAAATTCACCAACGTAAACAATATCAGTTAATAATAATTAGATACGTTCAAAAATGCTGACAATTTTTGAACCAATCATTTATGCAAATGCCAGCCGAAATTCCTCATTCCTCATAACTATAATAACAGCGGCGGCGGCGGAGGCATCACCACCGCGCGCGCCTCCCCCTCCCCTTTTCACCAGGTCATGTCCCACTTCACATATCGACGATGGATTAATTAAAATCACTTGTGTTGGTGATTGTACGCGCGGCCAACTACGCTCCGTTACTAATTATTGCAAACACATACACACACCAACATCACAGAAAAGAAACGCAGAGGAGAAACTCGCTTCCAATGCCTCTCATTTTTTTCCCCACGGCGGAACGGAGCATGTTTAGGGTGAGAGATTGTTTGTTTATAAGTGTGTTTGTGCACTCGATCAATGTCGCAATTTATCTGGAATACGGTTTGATCAATTCAGATGCGGCTTTCTGTAAAGGGTTTATAATTCATCTGAGATGGTTCTTAGATATATTACGATGGCTACGCCCCAGGGGGCGCTGCACTGCACAAAAAATTGAATTGTACAGCAACGTATGCTGGGTTGCCTACACAACGGGCATTTAATCGGCTTTCTCTGTAACAGTGTTAATTTCTGTAGGTACCTAATATATACTACACCATAATAGCTACACTGTGTACGCTAGTTCAGACCATCTGAACTCACTTATACAAAATCTCTAAAAAGTTTAAAATAAAACAAAATTAAAAATTTTGAAAAAACCCACGACGAATGTAAATGTTATAATAGAAAAAGAATTAAATAAAATTCTAAAATTTTCTTTGGTTACTTACCTGCGTTAAGTCGGGGGATTTTAGAATTTTATTTAATTCTTTTTCTATTATAACATTTACATTCGTCGTGGGTTTTTTCAAAATTTTTAATTTTGTTTTTTTTTTGTGAAAAGTCGTTACTTGATCAATTTCTTTGATTTTATTTATTTATTTGTTATTTGTTTTTGTTACTTGATATAGTTTATTGTTAATTTATAGAACTGTTACAACTCCTTTTTTTTGTTAACAATTGTATAGTCGATTTTTTGTTTTTATCTTTTATTCTGATGTTTTTTTGACGTGATAACGTCTTACGAGTATAAATTGATGAATCACCAATCTTATAAATTGATAAAACACCGGCTGCATGCACGAAAAAGTGTAACGTTCCTAACGTAACGTCTGACCCTGTGCGTGCTTTTCTCGAAAACGGCCCTAACGATTTGGATGAAATTTACTGAAAAGGGATTTTGGGGGGCAAAAAATCGTTTTAGCTAGGTCTCATCTCTCGAAAAAATCGTTTTCATACAAATTTTATCATTATAAAAATCAATTTTTTGACGTATGAAAATACTTAAATATTGTAAGTAGGTTTTGGAATTTTATATAAACAGTGAAACAATTGTTTTCAAAATATTATGACAGCTAATCTTTGAGACTTAAAATAAATACGAAAGAAAGAAAGTTAAAAAAAAACAATTATATTATAGGTGGTGAGTAATTTAAATAAATAAAATTAACCTAAATTTGAAGCGAAAGATGCAATATCATAGATTCGAATTATTATAATTATTATATAAATTTAGGTTATGTATTACGGAATACGTTATCACGTAAAACTATCGTCCGTAAACCGACTTTACAGACAACCAATTTTTTTTATTATATAGACGCTGATATCCTCAGCTGTTGAGCGTCTATAATTCACAATCTCTTTCCCCCATTAAATATATGGGTAAAAAGTATATGGTTTGACGACTGTCCGCCTCTGCAAATTTCACTTCTGTGCCAAAACGCATACACACAAGGGCAGGCAACAGCAGCACCACGCTGTGTTTATTAATTAAACTATACAGCGTGTCATTGGAATCCCCCATGACTGACCATCGGTACGATACAGTCGACCAGATCGACGCGTCGACGGTTCTGCGCAAACGACGACGGTCGCCAATCGAGGTGGTCGATTGGGCGCAGGTATTTACATACACATGTACAATTAGGCATTATTAAATGAGCCAGGTTAATTAGCTTCACGTTTCAGACAGCCGAACGGACAGGTTATGTGTGTGGGTGTGTGTATTTTGGAGGGGTGACGGTGGAGTGATAAAGCGACCGAGCACGCAGGGATGGATCGACGGGTTACCCTGCAGTTTAAGGGGGGTTTGTTTTTATAAAATTATCCGATTTTCGGTTACTAATAAGAGATGATTTAATAAGCCGACTTTCACATTTTTTTTTTGAACGGCGCAAAAGAAAAATTCCAGCCAATTGGGCGACGGGACCATTCCAACTTCAAAAATAAAATTAACAACCAATTTTTCAGACAATATATTAACAAAGATTATATATACCTAAAAGATTTGTATAATAAAGAAAATAAAATTTCAGATATCGCGTGAGATGGCGCGGGTAATCGATAGTATATAATATGATATTTGCAGCTATTCGTTGCCATGGTTATCTGCATAATATGTTCCATGTCATGTAAAAATTAAGCAAAGCATGCCTAACTAGTTTATTTCTGATAAAACTAAAGAGCGGCTTATTTTTTTTATTTTCAAAATATTTCCGACACTATAAAGTTTAGAAAAAATTTTTTTACCAAAACTTTCTTGAAAATATAAATAGAATAATAAGCCCTTATGAAAAGTATACCATTATTATATAAAAAACACCGTTATAGAATATATCTCTTCTGCGCATGCGTCGATTTTTGCCCAAAAATAATAGGGCTCTTCATATTTAAATATCGAACATTCAACCAAAATTTGGTTTCAATCTGCTCATTCGTTTGATCTGTATCGTACTCACAGACAAACAAACGCACAGAGTTTTTCCAAAAAAATGTTTTTCAATTCACCAAGCAATATATCTGTTAGAATAGTTACTTGTAGAATAAATATACATTGCACTATACGCTTTGCTCTTTTTGTCGAATATTTTGACGTTCACCCAAAAATACGACCGATGGCGTTAGTATAAACGTCAAAAAAAAATTTCACAAAATAATTTTTTATCCTAACCCAATTGCACACAAAACTTTTACTAACTTTAGTGTTTTATAACTGTACACTTCACAAAAGCTTAATAAACAACACTTAAATAAATTTACAATAGCAACTGTAGATATAATACTCTACTTTTATAGGTTAGGTATTGGGATCTATGAGGCGGCCATTAATATTTTATCAGGCGAATAAATATTTATACACTCGAAGTAAGACAGAATAGATTTATACCTGCAGTAAACATAATTATGTTTGGTGAATTGAATTATAGCTATTTATTTGGAGGAATAGCTACTTGAAGAACAAATGAACCGAATATATAACTACTTACATTCGGTGAATACGGCCATTAGCAACATGTGTAACGAAAAACTTAAAATGCTTATTTTTGCTCAATCCTTAACAATCGCAGTAAATGTGTCACTATTTGTCGAAACAAAATTGTAATTGAATCAAGCGAATATTATTAATATTATCAACAATGCAACGACTAGATAAAACGGAAAAGAAGATAACCAAAAAAAATAAAGTAAGCACGCTACTGGCAACGGACCCAGCACGCTCTGATTGACACCAGTGTTTGGTCTCATTCATTGGCTATCAATCGATTATGGTCTTCTAATTTATACCAATCCAAACAAAACACACGCGCGTACGCCAAACAAAACAAGCTCGGATGTTTGCTGTTTACAAATTATTACAATAAACTGCAGCATAACAATAACTAACAATCGAACGGAATATTATCAATAATGGTTATAATTAATTGGGAATTTGTTTAAACAATAATTCCGTGCGGGCTTTATTCACACCAGCGTTTCCCAAACTTTTTCACCTGCGGACAAAGTCGTCGCGGACTCCCATTCAAAAACAAGTTATTTATTTATTTATCTAAATATATAAAACGAAACCGTGACTGACTGATTGACTGATCTATCAACGCACAGCTCAAACCACTGAACGGATTGGGCTGAAATTTGGCACACAGATAGTTATTATGACGTAAGCATCCGCTAAGAACAGATTTTTTTTTGCTTATTATAAAATCACTGTTTACCGAGCTTATACCAAAGATGACTATGCGGCCTCCCTCTGGGATACACTATTGGACCCTAGTTTGGGAATCGCTGACTTACCTACACTAAAATAATGTACCTATTGTTCGTTCATTTATGCTGGGGCACAGCGAATAGTCCCTCTGGGATATAAAACATTTTTTTTGTTGCATTTAACCGACAATGGCTAATTATGTAAACGAAATTAAATGTTGTAATGAGTGAACTATACGTAGTATAGTAAAGTACCAAAATAGTAGGAGTAAATCATCACTACAGTAGGATTCGCTTATATGGCCATATTTACCGAACGTAAGTGGTCATTTATTTACGTGGAACGCTTTTTTTAATTTTAATTATTGTCTTATGTACATAATTGTATTTTTAGTAAAACATATATCTTATCTTATCTATCTTATCTAGTCATTTATTCGGTTTATTTGTTCTTCAGGTAACTATCCTCCGAATAAATAGCTATAATTCAGTTCACCAACCATAATTATGATTTTACTGCATATATAAATCTATTCTGTCTTACTTCCAGGGTTTAAATATTTATTCGCCTGATAAGATAATAGCCGCCACATAGATCATAATACCTAACCTATAAACGTGAGATATTATATCTACAGTTTGCTCTTGTGGATTTATTTATGTGTTGTTTTTTAACCTTTTGTGAAGTGCATAGTTGTAAAACGTTAAAGTTAGTGGAAGTTTTGTGTACAATTGGGTTAAGATAAAACATTATTATTTTGTGAAACTTTTTTTTGAAGTTTATACTAACGCCATCGGTCGGATTTTTGGGCGAACGTCAAAATAGTCAACAAAAAGAGTAAGGAATATAGTGCAGTGTATATTTATTCTTTAACTAACTCTTCTACCTGATATTTTGCTTGGTGAATTGAAAGTAAATTTTATTCTAAGGAATAAATGTTGCTTTCGTGTCGCTTCGTGTGCGAACAGATTAAATAATAGACCCACCCCTTGTTTGAAAACATGGACCCGTCCGACCCGAAACACGTTTGTGCGCCGAAATGACGTCACTATTTTCTCTAAACGACTGCCTATAATTACGCCCTGCACTCTTCATCTCGAAATTTTTCTCCGCGCCTCAAGTTCTCCCGACGCTGTTTTACCATTCTAACCCACTTTTCAAAAATTTTACAAAATCTTTCCGTTTTGAGGTCACCCAAATCCAACAAACATATTTTTGGAAAAACTCTGTGCGTCTGTTAGTCTGTTTGTCTGTGAATACGATACAGGTCAAACGGATGAGCGGATTGAAGTCAAATTTTGGGAGGCTGTTTGGTACGCAAATATGAAGAGCCCTATTTTTTTTGGGGGAAATCGGCGCATGCGCAGAAGAGATATATGCTATAACGGTGTTTTTATATAATAATGGTATACTTTTCATAACGGTTTATTATTCTATTTATTTATCAAGAAAGTTTCGTTAAAAATTTTTTTCTAAACTTTATAGTTTCGGAAATATTTTGAAAATAAAAATAATAAGCCGCTCTTTTGTTTTATGGATCTGTCAGAAATAAACTAGTTAGGCATGCTTTGATTAGTTTTTACATGACGTGGAACATATTATGTAGGTAACCATGGGAACGAATAGCAAATATCATATTGAATACTATCCATTACCCGCGTCACCTTACGCGATATCAGAAATTTTATTTTCTTTATTATAATCAAATGTCAACATTCTTGAAGTTGGAATGATCCCGTCACCCAATTGGCTGGAATTTTTAAAAAACACATTATCCGCAGTATCATATTCTAGATTCGACGGAACTGTCGACGCTAAGTGAAGCATGCATATAAAAACACGTTTTGTGAACAAAGTCAACTATTTCTTAATTAATACAATTTTCAATCAGATTATTTAAAATATATGTGCATAGAAAAATAGTTTTCAATTTTCAAGAGTTTTCTTATATAGCCGAGATACAATCGTTCAACTGTTTAATTCTTTCACGCATCCACGGGAAAAACTACATTTACATATTATTATAGCTGCCCGTTGCGGCATCCCGTCACACTACAGACCGTCCCGAAAGTCTCTGCACATTTTTGCTACGATGGGACGAAATTGAAACAGACCCATGACAATACAATCACTACATATTGTTGCAAGCCCCCTGTTGGGACGACTATGCTTTCTGTGGAATATTGTCGCAACAACAACAATGGAAACCAGGTAAAAACCCCGACCTTCTTAGAATTGCCTGGAGAAGGCAATGCATGTAAAAAAAGATTGAGATGCTTTTAGAACATTCGACAGGCGGTGGACCGAAGCTATAAAATACAGCGGAGTGATTGGCAGGGCAGTCAGTTGGTCAGTTGCAGCGCGTACGTATAGTGCACTACAGACAACTGCGAAATAAACTGTTCGGTCGGTACAGCAAGGCCGAAGTAACTGCTAATATAGAAGATAAGTGAGCTGTGTAAACTATTGAGTGCAATTATAAAAATCTGGTTTTACATAAACAGCTTCTGTGTTGTAAATAATCGTGTGTGTATATAGTTAATAGACAAGTGTGCTAATAAACTTTGGTGTGTTCGTGTATTGTAAATATTTTGTGTACATAATTAGTGACTTTATATTCTTCTGTTACGTCTTCTATTTTATTATTTAGAACGTTATTATTACTGTAAGAAGTACTTTTTCGTTTCTGTGTTTAACTGTTTTGTTAAACGTTTAAATAAATAAATTCATCACCAGTTTTGTTTCAAAGTCCCCCCGCCACGTCTGTTTGTCGGTGTGAACGCGATAAGCTCAAAAACTGCAGAACCGATTTTCATACGGAACCCACAGGAATATCGAAAAAGAGGAAGACCAAAAATATCCTGGAGAAGAACTGTTCGTGAAGAAGTTATGGAACAAGGAACTACCTGGCTTCAAGTCAAAAATATGGCAAAAGATAGGAATAGATTCAAAATTTTCGTAAAGGCCCTATGCTCCACTATGCCCACTTTAAAGTTAAAGTGGGTATCATATATATTAATACGCTAAGGTTAAAGATGGTTTGCCTCTCTTTTAAGAAAAAACCTCACAATTTCTCCACATCAATTATATATCATTTTACAGATAATTGCTTGCTTTACTGACATCGACAACTAAAACATTTATTATTGCTTTTGTTTTTGTAAATTAATTAAAATACAGCAACGCTGAACAACGTCTGCCATCTGACGGCTTTAATTTTGAAACAACGTCAACACTTCGATCTGTCATCTGACATTCATGTTGTAATACAACAGACACAATATTGCATACTGCCATCTGACGGCTTTAATTTTGAAACAGCGAGCAACGCTGAACAACGTCACAGCAATGCTGCATGATGCCATCTGACGGCTTAGCTCAACGCTTTTGCTACTTGCGCCTCTATATGACAATTTTAGTAAAATATTTCTTCGATCTCTTCATATTGTAATACAACAAAAAGAAGAACGTTATAAGCAGTGTGCAAAATTAGAAACGAATTGAATACCTGCAATCATATTTAAAAAATAATTTTGTAAAGTGATAATTATTATACTTATTTAGTGCGAATAATTCTCACAGGTCACACTAGTATAATATTAAGACGATTAAATGACATCATATAATTATTTAAGAACAAGAAAACGTTGAGACTAGAGAATCGAATATTAGGGCCGAACTGTATTGCGACGTGTACACCTGTAGCCGTCGTCTTCTGTCGCGTGACGGTACGGTTCGCGTGATCACAGCAAGCCCTCTCTCAGAGGTCACAAAACACTTGAAAAACGACGACTGACCAAAACAACACACGGCGCCGTGCACTCACCCTCCTCACTCTTTCTTTTGACAAAATAATTCCACAGCAGAAAAATCACGGCATTATAGTTTTATCGTTTTTTTGAAAATTGTCTTTTTTTTGAAAAACTTCCTTTGGGTAAAATTCATTCTTAAGAATGAAAATGTAACGAATGTACCGTCTGCTGTAAAAACCCAATGTAGAACATCAAGCTAAGGTGGCCGCGAGGTAGAACACTTACCTAGTAACCTAGGGATCGTTGATTTGATCCCGACGGTCGATTGCGTTATAACTTTTTTATGTTTTTTTTACTTTTACTTCTGTAACTGTGAATAATAACGATAGTGCAGAATAAACATAGTAACAATTTACAATTAAAAATATTAAATGTATGTCCTATGTTTATTACATTATCAGTGTAAGTATACAAGTTATTAATTTATTAAACTTATTTATCCTTGATACATTAGTAGATACTTTCTGCTTTTACGAAACCGTCTTCCATGATGCGAAATCAATAAAATACAGGCTATAAGTCTATAAACGTGATAATAACTTGAACCAACTTCAAAATAACACACAACAAAAGCATAGCTATTTGAGAGCCGAAGTGACGTCACGCTGGAATCCAACATGGCGAACAGTGTTTTAGACTTTTGAAGAACAGAAGAAAAATTTAAAAAAATTGAATTATAAAATTTATATTGCATTATTATGAATGGAAATCAACATTTCTCGTTTGCTTTTTACAAAATCTATCAAGAATATGTATTTTAGATTTTTTCTTACATGATGCAAAATACCCTATTACAAACAATGCTAAATACAAGTATACAGAGTTTAAGAAAAATATCGTCTCAATCGATCAATTACCTATTTTTCGAGTAGGATCGATTTAAAACTGTACAATGTTTTTTATATGGAGAAATATGTATTGTTGCGTGCCCCCTGTTGGGACGATAATGTGTTCCATAAAATGCCTCAGACCACGACAACAACAACAATGGAAAGCAGGTAAAACCCGATCTTCAAAGAATTGCCTGAAGAAAGCAGCGCATGTAAAAAAAGGTTGAGCTGCTTCTAGAACATTCGACAGGCGGGGGACGAAGTTATATAATGCGAGCGGAGTGGTTGGCAAGTCAGTCAGTCAGTTGGTTAGTTGTAGCGTACGTACAGTGGATTACAGACAAGCAACTGTGTGATATAAATTGTTCAGTGTCGGTACAGCAAGACCAAGGTAGCTGCTAAGATAGAAGATAAGTGAGCTGTGTAAACCATTGAGTGGTTCTACATAAATAGCTTCTGTGTTGTAAATAATCGTGTGAATATAATTAATAGACAAGTGCGATAAGTGTACTAGATAAACTTTGGTGTGTTCCTGTATTGTAAATATTCTGTGTACATAATTAGTGACGTTATATTCTTCTGTTAGTTAGTTTTGTATTTTATTATTTAGAACTATTAGTTTCGTTTCTGTTAGCGTTATTATTACGGTTTGTTAAAAAAGTACGCTTTCGTTATGTGTTAAACATTTATATTGTAAATAAATAATTTCTACCACGGACTAGAACAGTTTTGTTACAGTATGTTCATAATTGAAAGTCATTGTCAAATCAGATATTTTGACAATCCTTTCTGCAACCAAGCATTATGTTGTATAATTGCAGTTACTATAGGAAATGGTTAAATAAACTATCGCGTGTAAAATGTAAGTATATTCTGTCTGCATAGCGCCACTTCGAGACCGGGTAGTTATTTCAGTTGGAAACATATATTATAATTTACATGTCACAATTGTCAAGTAAAACACTTTTGTACAGGTTGATACATCTACGTAATTAATAATAAAAGTAAAACAGTAGGTTATCTATCTACTGCGTGAATTATTATTTTATGACACAGTCTAACATTTTTTATACTCTTCTTTAGTCACGAATAAAAAATCCAGCCAATTGGGCGACGGGACCATTCCAACTTCAAAGATGTTGACATTTGATTATAATAAAGAAAATAAAATTTCTGATATCGCGTGAGGTGACGCGGGTAATGGCTAGTATTCAATATGATATTTGCTATTCGATGCCATGGTTACCTACATAATATGTTCCACGTCATGTAAAAATTAATCAAAGCATGCCTAACTAATTTATTTCTGACAGATCCATGATGATTTTTTTTCTTTTCAAAATATTTCCGAAACTATACATTTTAGAAAAAAAAAATGGTTAACGAAACTTTCTTGAAAAAATAAATAGAATAATAAGCCGTTATGAAAAGTACACCATTATTATATAAAAAAACATCGTTGTAGCATATATCTCTTCTGCGCATGCGCCGATTTTCCCCAAAAACAATAGGGCTCTTCATATTTGCATACCGAACATTCTCCCAAAATTTAGTTTCAATCCGATCATCCGTTTGACCTGTATCGTGCTCACTTCACAGACTAACAGACGCACAGAGTTTTTCCAAAAATATGTTTTTTGGATTCTGTGGACCTCAAAACGAAAAAATATTGTAAAATTTTTAAAAGTGAGTTTTGACCTAAATAGAGTACCTAGACCATTCCCCACTAGTAGGTTGGAATGGTAACATACAAACATTTAAAGTTTATTAAAGAATCTGTACAATCACAGTTGAGCAATAGTCAGGTACTTATAACCATTCTGTATAGTGTATAGGTACAGTATGTAAACATTGGGGAAAAATGACTGGATCAGAGTGAGTCTTGAAATCTTGTTTTTCAATTTGACAGATAATATTCTTTTGCAAAATGAATTGTATACTACCGAAGAAAATATTCAAATGATTACAACATAATCGGACTTTTTTTATTAATGGGACATTAAATTCCCAAAAATACTTAAATATGGTGCGAGATCAAATATTTCCGCCTAAAGACATTTGGGTCACTGATTTACCAACGCGCATACGTCATACCAGTCAGACAATTTTTTAATGAAATGTTTCCAAACAGATGGAGTTGTTTTTTTGTTTTATTTTTGTACAAAAATATTAAAATAATGATTTATAAGAGCTTTTTATTATTAAAAAAGCCAAGTAAAATAAAAATAAATCAAAATAAAATAGAAATCCTCAAGATTACCACGATAATTCAATAGAAATAACAATTAATGCAGTCATGGCTCACGCTGATCCAAGTATTTTTTCCCAATGCAAATTTCCCTATGTGCACCTTACGCGTTCACATACTGTATAATAACGTAGAGTCACCCCAACTCATTGTGATTGCAACTGTCACTTCGTGAGGGTTCTAATTAATCAAGATTAAAAATAATCGCGGTTAGATTTTCAAACAGGGAACACTAACTTTCATACTTCTATAGAATTTAAGTCCCCGTGGAGGTGGAGGAGTCCCGACGGCGCTCGAAGAGACGCCCTCCCTCCTCCCCGTCCTCAAACATTACACGCTACATCTCTGCCCGTTATATTAATGAAATGGACTTTTAATTGAACTAAAACAGACACAGATTAATCGAGTAGCGTTAAATTAAACTTGTTTTTATTCAAATGTTTTAAACTCACCGAAAAATAATAATAGATTTATACAGGGTTCGTCAATAGATCTATCCTTATTCGATAAATCTATACTAATTATGTATTTGAGTCAGAAAGTGAATACATACGGGGTTGGATAATAATAATCGATATTAGAACTAATCTATACTAAAATACAGGGTGAGTTTTAAGTTGATGCTTTTTTTTACAGCGTGTAAAAATCAAATAGACGAGCAAATATTTCAAATAGTTTTTGACGTGATAACGTCTTATAAATTGATGAATCACCAATCTTATAAATTGATAAAACACCGGCTGCATGCACGAAAAAGTGTAACGTTCCTAAATCCTAACGTTCGTAACGCGTAACGCGTAACGTTCCGCCTGACCCTGTGCGTGCTTTTTGCTCTCGCTCAATTTAAATCAGATCGGTTTGAAACCAGTCTTAAACGAAAGAGGAGAACATTTTATATAGATTTCGTATAACAGAATTTGCCTAAACAGTTTTTTTATACAAATTTATATAGAAAAATAGCTGTATAAATGCAATGTTGTCTAATGCATGGCGCGACGCGGTCGGTCGTCTTTGTTTGCCGTACATGGAAATTAGAAGAGAACGTATGTCTTGTCTTAACATGAAAACGGCTGCATTTCTAATGTTTAATTCAATTTTTTGACATTAGTATTTTGTGAAATGCAACGCCTTCTAAGTTAAGTATTGGAATAACTAATTATTATTAGAACATAATACTTTGACAGTTGCAAACGTCACTTTTGACATTTCTTATCATTCCGACACCAAGGATAAGCGGATTGAAACCAAATTTTGGGAGGTTTAGGTTATGTATTACGGAATACGTTATCACGTAAAACTATCGTCCGTAAACCGACTTTACAGACAACCAATTTTTTTTATCAAAACTCAAAAATAAGAGAGAAACAGCCTTTTGAAGTTTATATAAATTTTATTAAATTTTCTTTAATTTTGAGGTCGGTCCTGGGGTTATATTATGTCACTATGGAAATATGTTTTTATTATCAAGTATTCACAGAAATTGTTCACCAAAGTCGATCTTAGAAAGTTGTTGTTGTTCGAACAATTTCTGTGAATACTTGATAATAATAACATATTTCCATAGTGACATAATATAACCCCAGGACCGACCTCAAAATTAAAGAAAATTTAATAAAATTTATTTAAACTTCGAAAGGCTGTTTCTCTCTGACTTTTGAGTTTTGATAAAAAAAACTATTTAAAATATTTGCTCGTCTATTTGATTTTTACACGCTGAAAAAAAGCATCAACTTAAAACTCACCTGTATAAGCTGAAGAGTTCGTTTGTTTGGTTGAACGCGCTAATCTCAGGAACTACTGGTTAGAATTGAATATATTTTTTTTTGTTGGATAGCCCATTTATCGAGGAAGGCTATAGGCTATATAATATCACGCTACGACCAATCGGAGCGGAGAATCAATGAAAAATGTTGCAAAATGTAACTCAAAATTTTTCCAAAAACTTTTAAAGGGTAACTCCGATCATCATAAGATTTGGACACAATATTCATCTCGGTAAACTAAGATGAATGTGCGTACTCATGTCCCTCCCTCGTTTTTTCAAGAAAAATAGTAATTTTAATACCCGTTGATGACAATTTTTATTTTAATTTATTTTATACATAACAACTATACTGAGAAAACAGACAGCATTGATTCTCCGAAGATGACATAATAAGTTTGCCAAAACGTCAGACAATAAAATGCAATAAAAAAACCTTCAGTATTTGCTTAGTTCATCGAGCCTATGCCACCATCAGGATTCATCCTTTAATCTTTCATATCGACTTATTATTCTATTTATTTTTTCAAGAAAGTTTCTATAATTTTTTTTCTAAACTTTATAGTTTCAGAAATATGTATTTTGAAAATAAAAAAAAATCGGCTGTTCGTTTGTTTTGTAGATCTGTGAGAAATAAACTAGTTCGGCATGCTTTGATTAATTTTTACATGACGTTGAACATATCATGTAGATAAACCAAGGCAACAAATAGCAAAATATATCATATTGAATACTAGCCATTACCTGCGTCACCTCACGCGATATCAGAAATTTTATTTTCTTAATTATACTATAAATGTCAACATTCTGAAGTTGGAGTTGGCTCGTAACCCAATTGGCTGGATTTTTTTTTCTTAATTTGAAAGTTTTATTTAAAAAATAACGGGTTAAACAAAAAAAATTCGATCGAAAATTGTTGGGTTTCGAGGAGGAAATCTTTTTTATGTGAAAACATTTTTTCGCTGAACTTTTCTTCAATTCGGCTCCTAGTTTCTTACCAAAACGCTCATTAAAAGAAATCGATTTGCAAAAAAACTACAAGCAAAATTAAAAAAAAAATTAGACACAAGATGTTCATTTTCACATAAAAAAATTCGATGATAAAAAATGGGGGTTCCCAAATCAGATCAAATATCGTTTTCGCGACTCTTACGGAGTCGACCACATGTGACTTGAGAATTAAGTTGAACGTTTCGGTGCCGTGACGGCACTACACAGTCATACAAAAAGAGAGTGGGAGAGAGAGAGAAAGTCAACGACAGAGAGATAATATTAAAACAAAAGAGATAATGAAAACACGTTAACTAACTTCATATGTGATATCGGTACACCTGAACAATGCTCATTGTTGTGTCACTTGTGTGTGAATGACGTAACAATGAAATACGCCTCCTGCCAGTGGCGTACATAAAGAAACGCGGTCGAATGCAAAAGTATTATATCAATAGGCATGATTTCAGATTTTGAAATCCAGTTCTAGAACGTAGATACACGTCCAGTATTTCAGAAAAAGATATTATTTCAGCAATAAATTAAAATTAAAAATGTCTTACACCTCGAATATGTCGACATATTCGAGGTGTCAGACATTTTAAATGGTTCATGTTATTTGTCAGAGAACATTATTTTAGCGTTTTGGTTGAAGTTTTTAAGCTACCCAATTAAAAAACAAACAGTATCTATAAATTTTTTACATGTCGTCAAAACGACATCTTTCGGAAAATTTAGAGGGAAAACGCCCCAAAATCAAGAAAAGTCATAGAGGTAATAGGTGTCAAACTAGGCCTAATGAAGCCATATACCAAGTTTGGGGAGAGTATTTGGCAGTAAAATTTTTGCCGACGGGCACTCTAACCATTAGAACTTTAGATGTATCTTGTAACTTGTATTTCCGATAGGGTAGTATTTAAACGAGTGACTGTAAATTAGAATTTAGGGTGACAAAAATAATCAATTTGGGTTACTGTATTACTAAGAGAGCGACTGACTGCGCGTGACGAGAAAATAATAGTTGGGTGACTAAATTACTAAGTGACCGACTAAATTACTAAGTTGTTAATAGTTAATTGTTTGAATAGAACTGCGTTTTCTAAAAAATGTATATTTAATTGACAGTCAATTAAATATAATTTTTTTAGAAAACGCAGTTCTATTCAAACAATTAACTATTTAATTCGCATATCCCGTTATCGTTCACCCCGGAATTGTTTTTTTAAAAACTCCACATTTGCCCCTTCCCGTTTAACTGCGAGACAATTTGCATACCCCTTTATCGTTCACCCCGGAATTACAATTCGCATACCCGTTTATCGTTCACCCCGGAATTATTATTTTAAAAACTCCACCTTTGCCCCATCGCGTTTCACTGCGAGACAGTTCGCATACCCCTTTATCAAAAAAAGCGGTGGTTTTCAATCTTCATGAAAATGTGAGTTTTAAGTTGTAGTCTCAAAGTGAAAAAAAAAATAAAAAGTAAAAACAAAAGAAGATATCAGCTTCAAAATTACCGAAGGCATTCTAATGGCTCACTTAGTAATTTAGTCGCTCACTTAGTAATTTAGTCACCCAACTATTATTTTAATATCTCAAGTTATTAAAACAGTATCTCATCATCAGTCACCAAATTTTTTTTTTATTCGACCGTTTTATAATTCCCCTTTCAGATACTTTTTATGAGGTATCTTGTACACATCTGCCAGTGGCGGATCCAGGATTACGGCAAGGGGGGGGTCTTGAAAATTTTTTACTCCTTTTGCGGAGAATTCATGAAAAACATGAAAAGCTTTTTTTTTATTGCGCAGTAAGATTTTAATTTGGGATTTTTGATTCTCTGTAAGGGGGGGCTTTGAACCCGACCCCCCCCCGTGTATCCGCCACTGACATCTGCTTATTGTACACACTGATTCAACGCGGACGAAGCCGCTAGTAAAATTTTTGCATTACATTCCTGACACATAACTTAACTGTCGACTGATAAAACGCTCATGGTTGAGTAGAGTTATATTAAATTTATGGAAAATCGTTCGTAGTACCTCGAAGGCAGCGTATGCTGTCTGCGTCAGATCATGTGTATTGTTAGATATGAAGTTAGCGCTAGACGAATGAAGTGAAGTGAGTGCCGCTCAATTAGCTCTATACACACATTTACACATACAAATAATATAATGTATATTTTACGTATGTGTAGTCTTATGTCGGTGTGTGTGTTTGTTTGTTTGTGTGGCACTAATGTCTCAACCGGTAATGAACTTTCATAACATCGCACGTAATGCCAACCTAACAGAACCAGATCCAAAGTTGTTATCGATGTCAATCAAACTAAATGCAAGCTGGGGAATCCCAACATCGCATCAAAGAAATAAAACGCCTTTAAATTGGATTATAATCAACTTGTAGGCAAAGTTATCTTATATTTAGTCAGAATTATTTATACAAAAAAAGTGTAAAAGCCAAAAATTTAATAATAAAAAAAAACAATTTGTAATTAAAACAGCTTTCAATTTTCCTTCGTAACTAAAAATAATAAAATAGACAATACTTACTAGCAGCAGCGACAACAGTAGAGCACCCTTCGGCTCCACCCTATTACCTACAGTCTTGCGCTACGGGACTGCACTTCGCAATAAACATTGAGATTAAAAATATTTTTAATAAAATAAAAGTGTCAAATACTGCAATCGGCCATGTTGACTGAAACAACGAATGACGTCACGCCTTCGTAAATCAAAGAGAATATAAACACTCGAAGTAAATAATCATCGTGTCACTTAAATTTTTGTTGCGATCATTTATTTCTGCATCATTTAATTAGTTGATTTGTTGTTCATTCGTTTTTTTGTGATATTTTATAACACTTAAGTCATAGGTTATTTTTGAGGTTAGTTAACTTGCAACTAAAGAAAACCGTACTATTTTTACTACTAAGTACCTACTTCTAAGAAAATACTTGATATAAATCATATTAAGTAAATTTACATATCTTTCTACGAAGTATCTCTGCACGACAGCTCTACACCCATAAATACAACATCTAATGTCAGCTGTCACTGAGGCGTGACGTCACAAGCGTTTTCGCGATTACTTCAAAATAGAAAGATAAAAATGCGATAATTTGCGTTAAAATTTTATTTATTGCTGAAATAGTGTTTTATTTCCGGTAAATGTAAACGTGTACCAACTTTATAAAACGGGAAAATCTCATAGCAATAGTACCAACTACTCCCATCTACTCAAAAACGACGGTATTAGACTAATGGTGGCACTTCACATTGCTATTTGTGTTCGCTATTGGGTGTTTGTTGTATTTGACGTTCAAGGCAAACATGCAAATAGAGGCAAATACGACCATCCACACATGGCAGTCAAATAACAAACACACAAACATTTGGCAGCAGAACGCAAGGTTCAAAATTCCACGAATTTTAGCACTGTTTCATTGTCCCAATTAATTTTCAATAGTAATTGTTCCAGTTCTCGCTCACAGCACAGGTACAGGTACAGGTTCACGGCGCGTACGCTTCTGAATATGGCCATTGTGTGGACGGATTATTTGCGTATTTGCCTATTTGACTCCTTTGATGTGTCTCGAAAAACCGACAAGCGCACGGTAACGCGTATATTTGGTATTGGCCTTATTTGTCAAATAGGCAAATAAGGCCAACACTTTGTCAAATAGACTGTCCACATATGGTAATTGTTTGCCAAATATGCCAAATACACAAATACAAATAGCCATGTGAAGTGCCGGCATAATATATAGATCGTCTGTTGATGTGTTAAGTATGAGTATATTTATATATATTAAGTAAGTCAATTGGCAGAAGAAGACAGAAGACTGACAACCACTTGACTTGGGAGGGCGAAGCACTGAATGGGAACTTCAACACGACTTAGCGTTTATCTATCATAATGCCCCATTGTCTGTGATTCACAATGCTTGAGCTCTGTCAGTGGCGTCTCATTTTCATAAAAATATCCACTGTGCATAAAGTATTGTCGCAGAAAATCTGATTTGACAATTACAGCTTAGGGGTCGGCAACCTAAGACCCATGGCTCACCAAGTAACCCATTTGATAATTTCAAGTGACCCACTCTTGTCCCAGTCGATGTAGGCTTTTTCCAAAGTCGAATGTTGAACTTATGTTCATAAATAATTGATAAGAAAAATCGCAGGATTGTGGACAAAAAGTTATTTATTTAGTGTACGACGTTTCGTCTATAGATTTAGACTTTTTCAAGTATAAATGTGAAAATTTAAAACGTCGCACACTAACTAAATAACTTTTTGACCGCAATCCTGCGATTTTTCTTATTAATTACCTCGATGGACACGATATCTAATATATAAATAATTGAGTGTATCACTGACTTTTTTTCATAGGCGTACCTAATTAATTTATATATACGATTAGAGAGAAAGACTCGCATTCGGGAGGCACCGGGTTCGAA
Source organism: Xanthostigma xanthostigma (assembly GCA_963575645.1). Classification (NCBI taxonomy): domain Eukaryota; kingdom Metazoa; phylum Arthropoda; class Insecta; order Raphidioptera; family Raphidiidae; genus Xanthostigma; species Xanthostigma xanthostigma. The sequence continues at coordinate 1,465,903 of OY754473.1, forward strand.
TCCCGGCGGGGGCAGATGTGACTAGGACTTTTTCTTACTGCCTCTCGCCGAGAAACGGTAATTCCTGCACCGGCCTTCTTGTTGAGGTTTTCCATGGTTTCCCTCAATAATTCCAGATAAATATCGAGATGGTTCCTTATTCCTCGGTCGAAAGTACGTTCTTCCGGCATCAATTTTAAGGCAGAAAGTCTGACATTTACGCATTGGTGGGACCGGCTATAAAGAACAATAGTTTCAATAGACTATCGCCAGCCAATAGTCGCGAACAGCTGGCATTCGTGTTTTTACGTATAACCTCAAAGCTTGTTGATTGGAATTTATCTGTGTTTTTGTGTAATTAATAAGTAATTAATTAATTCATGCAATTAATAAGCGTACCTTCGACCGAAGTATGCAAAAAAAATGGTATAGGTACACCGCACACGGGCAGAAAGTTTGAGAGCCTTGAACTGCGCGTCATGATGCTCTCAACTTCGCCTCGGGCATCACGGTCCGCAGTTTTCAGGGAATTCCCGGGAAATTCAGTACCGGGAATTCCCGGGAGCAATCCCTACTGGCAACCCCTACGCACACCACTGGCTGAGAAGCAGCGTCGCACAATCCGTTTAAACCTGTGTGTGTATGATATTATACAATATAATATGAACTGTGAATAGAAGAGAAGTCAGAGAAACGGATCAAAGTTTTGTCATACAAATAATCATTGTAAACAGGCGAACATTCATCACAAACCTGTTTAATTACTGTCAGAACTTAGACACAGTCGAGTCAAAGTCTTCGTCACCGTTACTTTATAGATGGGGCGTAGGCGCTAGTTTCGGTCACTGCGGGTCATTTCCAGGTAGCTAGCTTTGATTTCTGCACCGGCCCAGGGTTGCTAGACGTACGAGAAATCTCGTACCATTACGAGATTTACAGTTTTTGTACGAGATACAAGAATAATTAAATTCTCGTACAAGTTTGTACGAGATTTGAATGATGACTGCCTTCGCTAGGTATCAGCCAAAAAGTGTAAGAATTTGCATATTTACCTACTACACACATCACAAAACGATCGACTGGGTGCATCACTAAATGCACTACCTCGCATCACTATATGAAACTAGATAACATGAGTGGGGAATCCCCGTTTAATGTATTTATTTGTTGTTGTCCTTGTTACACTAATGTTAATCACTATCCCTTAGAGTGGCTAACCTCCTATCTGTCAGGTCGTAGTCAGGCGGTAAAAATGAAAATAGATAACAACATCGTTTTTTCAGAATTCCAATCAGTTTCAATGGGTGTGCCGCAAGGTAGTGTATTGGGACCTGTTCTATTTATTTTATATGTGAACAACATGTCTACTAGGATAAAAAACCATTTCATTATCCAGTTTGCCGATGATACATCAGCAGCTATATCTAGTTCAAATATAGAAACTTTAAGTGATAAGGTGAATGACTGTGCCTCAAAAATGACTCAGTACTGTGAGATGTCTGGTCTTGTATTGAACAGTTCTAAAACGGACCTTATGCTGTGCTCCGCTAAAGAACCTAAAAATCAAAGTCTTTTATTATGATTAGGAAATAAAACCGTTAAACAAAGCAGTGAAGTGAAGTTCCTAGGACTATACCTAGATTTCAACTTGTCCTGGCATAGCCAAATCATCAGTATAACTAATAAACTAGCTAAAAGCTGCTTTGTGTTATGGCAATTACGGAACTTTGTCAACTTAGAAGTACTATTAACATACTAGTACGCCCATGTGTACTCAATATTAAATTATGGAATTTTATGTTGGGGTACTGCAACAAAAACTTATGAAGTATTTTTAGCACAGAAAAAAATCATAAGAACAATGACTTTTAAAAATAAAAGTTTCTCGTGTAGAGAACTCTTCAAAAAACTAAATATTTTAACTGTCACAGCTATGTATATTCTTAATTCGGTTGTATATGCAAGGAAGAACATTGATAAAGTTTCCCAATACAAGACTGTCAGTAACTATAATCTTAGAAACGAAACTTTAACGCTACCACAGCATAGACTGGCTCTTTCAGCAAAAGGGCCTTTGATTATGTCTATAAAATGCTTTAATCATCTGCCAATTGACTTAAAGAAAATAAACAACTCTACTCTTTTTAAAAGAAAAGTTAAACTACTCTTATTAAAGCATAGCATTTATTCTATGGACGAATTTTTTAATATTGTATTTTAAATATATTGTATTTTTTGACTTACTCTTCACTTTTGGTGTACACAGAGTGAAATAAATATTATTATTATTATTATTATTATTATTATTAATTGTTTCATTTGAATTGACAGCTAAAAGCGCAAAGAATATGACTACTTAAAGTTAAATAGTACAGTAAATAGCATAAATTATAGATTTTATTCGATATACCTACTTTAAATATTTTATACTTGTACGAGATTAACTGTTGAAAGTACGAGATATTTAGCAACACTGGTACGAGAAAAAAAATCCGTCATCTGGCACCCTGCACCGGCCGTGTCGCCACACCAGTCCAAATCTATCTGCACACTAAATAGGTTCCTAAACAAAGTTCCCTCTAAGCTTTTAAAAGTTGCGCAACCGTTTTTGTATTTGGTATTCTGCAGCACTAGACTCGCATTCGGGAGGCACCGGGTTCGAATCCCGGCGGGAGCAGATGTGGCTGGAATTTTTTCCTGCTGCCTCTCGCCGAGAAACGGTAATAATTGTCTGTATACGGCGTAATTGTCTGTATAGGTACTCTTTATTATTATTAAACATTATTATTATTAAACATTATTAATTAGTAGGAAGTATACAAATTCCTGTACCGGCCATCTTGTTGAGGTTTTTCTCAATAATTCCAGATAAATATCGAGATGGTTCCTTATTTAAGGCCGTGGCCGATTACCTGTTAAACTCCTGTGCTCAAAATTTGCCGACCTTATCCTAATGTCCTGAAATTCCTTCATTCGCCCATTGCTATCAATTAGTTGAAGTTGGAAAAAAATGTAGAAAATAACGGGAAGTGTGTGATAAATGGAAAATAGTAATGGTGCGAATGGCGTTTGTTATGACATAAAGTCGAAAAACGGACGTTAAACGCAATATTATTATTTTGTATTTTGCGCATAATGAGCTTGATCACCATTTTTTTTTTTCATTTTATATAAGAAATGAATCTGAAAATGGCAAAAATCCTTTTTGTTTATGTGTTATTCAAATTCTTTAAAATGTAATTATCAAGCGTTATTATTTAAAAAAAAAAATAATGACTTTAAACATAGGCCTACCATTGGAAGTAAAACAAAAAACCGACCAAGTGCGAGTCGGGCTCGCGCTTGAGGGTTCCGTATAAATTTGTAGGTATGCAAATAATTTGTCCATCACGGGAATCGAGTCTAGAAGATTTTTCCCGCTTAGCCGTTGGCAAACTGTTGTCCCCATACATCGACAAACGTCGTGGTCAGTTTACCAACTGCAAATAAGTTTATAATCGCAAAAAAAGTAGGTTTTTTGTGATGTAACTACAAATTCTATTCTATTCTATAGGTTTTGATTTCCTTGCGAGTGTCAAAATATGCGGCATAGACGGTCGTATCTTTTGATTGCGTTGACTTAGAAGTTTGATTTTTTCACAGTTCCAAGGGATTGCAAACCTGAGTATTTGATATTAATTTCAACTTGATATCTCCTCGCGTTCCTGAGAAAAACGGTTCTGACAGACGGACAACGAAGTGATCCTATAAAGATTCCTTTTTTCCGATGAAGGAAGGTTTTGGTTGAGAATCATAAATAAGCTTTACCAAAGCGGGTAAATTGTTTCAAGGACACAAACCGCTGCTGTGACTTGAATGCTAGGCGCGTTACTCGAATATCTTCTTAAGTATACAGACATCCTTAATCTACCCGACGCTTTCCGTTTTCCAAAATTATAAGACAAATCTCTGTCCACTCATTTTCATTACGCTCATCCAACACTGTTCCGATTTTAGAGTCGAATTCACGCGAAAAACTGGCACTAGAACTGCGTCCGTCGCCCCGGCATATAAGCGTATAGCGTTCCGCCCCCCTCCCCTCCCCCACACGCATCGCGTGCACTTTGACAGAACTAAGACCTTCTACTTCCAGATAGAGCGCGCGTCGTTCACAGGTTGCCCTTTCAGATGACGGAATCCATTGTTCGGCGCGTCGCTTTTGTTCTATCATAATGCCGTGTTATTATTATAATATCTCTCAGGTCGGTTTTTAACCCTTAAATGCCGCGGATTAAACTGAGAACACAATATATATATAATATCTCATTAATCGTTATCTTCATTGCGCAGTTAATGTTATTGCCTTTATTGTTTGACTGGGGTCGACCATACGTGCTGTGCGCACAGTAGGCGGTGTGTTCGGTTAAGTATTGGACGAACATTACTCTTATAATGGGTTGATTTGCACAACTGATTTCGCTGCAATAAAAGGCGAGGTTGTCATTCTACAGTGGGACAATTTCGAAATTATGGTATGGTAGCTCTTAGTTCGGTTAAAATAGTCAAAAAAATAGTGGCAGGTTTACAACAATTCGCATAGAGCTTAGGTCTTAAAATATCAAGCGTCTTCACCGATCTTACATAATTTTCAAAATTTATTCAAGGTCAAACGTTAAAAGTATCGATTTTTGCACTTTTTCTCGTAAACGGTAAATGTTATCTAAAAATAGGTCAGACAAAAGTTGTAGATCATGAAATCGTCTAGAAAAACTGTTCTTATACTTTTTTCCTACGAATTACTATTCCTGATATATCGGATTCCAAAAGTCGTATTCTATATAATAGGCACACATTTCCTGTGAGGTAGTGTAAGCACATTTTTTAAACTTTTTTCCCCCGATAGGCATACTCCAAGAGTTTATGTGATTCAGTTTTATTAGACAATATTCTATTAATTAAAAAAAAGTGTGCCTTAGACCGCACGACTGAAGTAAAATTTCTTCCTGCCATAATTTGTTTATTAACCCCAAAGTTCATAAAATATGAACTTTAAAATGAATTTACAATTTTATTCACTTTAAACGTATAGAATATTTAATGTATTAAACAAAATATTGTTCAAGAACGAAATGAACAGTCTAATGTAAGAAGAAAGAAATATAAACATAAAGATATTGAAAACAAAAGTAATACATTGCAATTACTTAGCTCTCGTTGGATTTTGAACGTAAATATTTATGAAATATTATTTAGCTCTGCAAGTTAAGTAGGTTTACAAAACTCTCTAAATTTGTCTCACGTAATTTGTGAACGCCCTCAAAGGTAGTCCTATTTTCTGAACACCTTGTGTGTACTACAATTAGAAAGATACGGGTTCGATTGCAGTCAAAAGCAGCATACATTTAACACATGTCGACACAACAGACAGTTGAGTCGAGTCGAGAAAAGCGACTTTGAGAGACAGGAGGTACACAAGTCAGGGCCGTAGTCAGTGCCGTCCGAATTTCCGAAAAACGACATTTTAGCAAAATTATATAATTGCGGTTATGAGATAAAACGAATAATGAGTCCCACGTTTTTCGGTTCACATTCTACAAGTTAAAAATCTGTCTGCAAAGAAATTATATTATAGGTACTTTATAGTTCGCTTTAAAACGTGCTATATTAAAAAAAAAAAGACGGGTTGCACTCCGGGAGTGCCGGCAAAAGTTAAAACTTGTATATTAACGTCTTACGAATTTTCGATCAGGTCACGTGTCCTGACGCGAGTTTAACATTTTTTACCCATTACAAAAAAAGTGTACAAAAGTTTTCGTCTTACAAATTTTCGATCAGGTCACGTGTCCTGACGCGAGTTTAACATTTTTTACCCATTACAAACAAAAAGTGTACAACGCCGCTAAAGAAGTTTTCACTTCAAAACTTCCAGCCATTTAGGCGACGGGACCATTCCAACTTCATGATATTGACATTTGATATAGTATAATAAAGAAAATAAAATTCCTGACATCGCGTGAGATGACGCGGGCAATGTCTAGAAATAATATATTTGCTACTCGTTGCGATGGTTACCTATACATAATATGTTCCACGTCATGTAAAAATTAATCAAAGCATGCTTAACTAGTTTATTTCTGCCAGATCTACAAAACAAAAGAACAGATGATTTTTTTTATTTTTCGGAACTATAAAGTTTAGAAAAAAATGTTTTTAACGAAACTTTTTTGAAATAATAAATGGAATAATAAACCGTTGTGAAAAGTATACCATTATTATATAAAAAAACACCGTTCTAGCATATATCTCTTCTGCGCATGCGCCGATTTTCCCCAAAAACAATAGGGCTCTTCATATTTGCATACCAAACATCCTCCCAAAATTTGGTTTCAATCCGTCCATCCGTTAAAATTTTCGAAAAGTGATTTTCGTCCTAAACTAACACCGTTCCTGGCTTGGAATGGTAAAATTTATTTCTTTTATTTTTAAAGTCAGCTCAATTTTTTATTATAACATAATATTTATGAATAATTTTATTCGAACAAATTATTAACTTCCTTTCAATATCTTCAGTATCTTGCAGTAGAAGGTGACTCAAAGGTCACGCTACAGTCCTGTTTGTAGTGTATGCAGAGTATGCGAGCACACAACGGCCCGGGGGGCATTCTAGACACAAGTTGGCAGTTAGTTTGGCATTCAAGCCACCGCCGCCCCCCTGTTATCCGCCCCCCCCCATCCGACATAGCAGCTGGCATCAAGTCACGTATAACAGGATTTTGACACCACTTACATGTACATAAGTTAGTAAACCACTGCCTGCACTACTACAACTACTTGTCGACGGTAATCTTGTCAAATCGACGCCGCCGCGGCGTCGTCGTCATAGACCGACGCCCGCAAACTTTAAACACGAAGAAGATACATCGTATAGGCGATGACACGTTACAAACTGCACAAAATGCAGATTGCTGCAGGTGGAATGTAATGCAAAAGACAATCTTAAGTTAACTTCTATAGTTATTATATTATTGACTGCTAGCAGCCCAGTCCGGCTTCGCCCGGGTTTGTAGATTGCCTACTAAAGATAGACACATTATTTATCATATATATTAATACGCTAAGGTTAAAGATGTTTGCCTCCCTTTTTAGAAAATACCACACAATTTCTCCACATAAATGATGTATCATTTTACAGATAATTGCTTGCTCTACTGACATCGACTACTAAAAAAAATTATTGCTTTTGTTTTTGTAAACTAATTAAAATACAGCAACGCTGAACAACGTCTGCCATCTGACGGCTTTAATTTTGAAACAACGTCAACACTTCAATCTGTCATCTGACCTTCATATCGCAATACAACAGACACAATACTGCATTCTGCCATCTGACGGCTTTAATTTTGAAACAGCGAGCAGCGCTGAACAACGTCACAGCGATGCTGCATGATGCCATCTGACGGCTTAGCTCAACGCTTTTGCTACTTGCGCCTCTATATGACAATTTTAGTAAAATATTTCTTCGATCTGTCATCTGAGCTTCATATTGTAATACAACAAAAAGAAGAACGTTATAAGCAGTGTGCAAAATTAGAAACGAATTGAATACCTGCAATCATATTTAAAAAATAATTTTGTAAAGTGATAATTATTATACTTATTTAGTGCGAATAATTCGCACAGGCCACACTAGTTTATTTATTATTATAGTAATCAACAGGTATTAAAACACAATAACAGATTACACCATAACAAATATTTATGAAGAAATATAAAGAAAGCCTTAAATAAGCTTATACAAAAAAGAGATAAAAAATAAAAAAGCATTCAAGTATTACGGCAATTACAAATTATACTTAAAAGATAAGTCTACAATATAATGTGACAATATGCGATTGAATTCAATTATTATTAATAATATATACGATATTATATACGATATCCAACGTTTTTTTTGAATATATCCGTATTTACCCATCATTGTCCAGGAATTACAGCTCCCTGTTATAATATACTAGCGATCCCGCCTGGTTTCACCCGGGCGCAAAAGAACGAATGGGGGGAGGGACATGAGTACGCACGTTCATCTTAGTTTACCGAAATTAATGTTGTGTCCAAATTTCATGATGATCGTAGTTACCGTTCAAAACTTTCCGTCGGACGGACAAATTTTGAAATATATTTTGCAACATTTTTCATTGATGCTCCGCTTCTATTAGTCGTATCGTGATATTATATAGCCTATAGCCTTCCTCGATAAATGGACTATCCAACAAACATTTTTTTTTCAATTCGAACCAATAGTTCCTGAGATTAGCGCGTTCAACCAAACAAACAGACAAACAAATAAACAAACAAACAAATTAATAAATGTATTGAGTTAAATAATATTCATGTTACAAACTTACGTTAATAAATATGTTGAATTGAATAATATTCATGTTACAAACTTACGTTAATAAATATGTTGAATTAAATAATATTCATATTACAAACTTAAATTAATAAATATGTTGAATTGAATAATATTCATATTACAAACTTACGTTAATAAATATGTTGAATTAAATAATATTCATATTACAAACTTAAATTAATAAATATGTTGAATTGAATAATATTCATATTACAAACTTACGTTAATAAATATGTTGAATTAAATAATATTCATGTTACAAACTTACGTTAATAAATATGTTGAATTAAATAATATTCATGTTACAAACTTACGTTAATAAATATGTTGAATTGAATAATATTCATATTACAAACTTACGTTAATAAATATGTTGAATTAAATAATATTCATATTACAAACTTAAATTAATAAATATGTTGAATTGAATAATATTCATATTACAAACTTACGTTAATAAATATGTTGAATTAAATAATATTCATGTTACAAACTTACGTTAATAAATATGTTGAATTGAATAATATTCATATTACAAACTTAAATTAATAAATATGTTGAATTGAATAATATTCATATTACAAACTTACGTTAATAAATATGTTGAATTAAATAATATTCATGTTACAAACTTACGTTAACAAATATGTTGAATTAAATAATATTCATATTACAAACTTAAATTAATAAATATGTTGAATTGAATAATATTCATGTTACAAACTTACGTTAACAAATATGTTGAATTAAATAATATTCATGTTACAAACTTACGTTAATAAATATGTTGAATTGAATAATATTCATATTACAAACTTACGTTAATAAATATGTTGAATTGAATAATATTCATGTTACAAACTTACGTTAATAAATATGTTGAATTAAATAATATTCATATTACAAACTTAAATTAATAAATATGTTGAATTGAATAATATTCATGTTACAAACTTACGTTAACAAATATGTTGAATTAAATAATATTCATGTTACAAACTTACGTTAATAAATATGTTGAATTGAATAATATTCATATTACAAACTTACGTTAATAAATATGTTGAATTGAATAATATTCATGTTACAAACTTACGTTAATAAATATGTTGAATTAAATAATATTCATATTACAAACTTAAATTAATAAATATGTTGAATTGAATAATATTCATATTACAAACTTACGTTAATAAATATGTTGAATTGAATAATATTCATGTTACAAACTTACGTTAATAAATATGTTGAATTAAATAATATTCATATTACAAACTTAAATTAATAAATATGTTGAATTGAATAATATTCATATTACAAACTTACGTTAATAAATATGTTGAATTGAATAATATTCATGTTACAAACTTACGTTAATAAATATGTTGAATTAAATAATATGCATATTACAAACTTAAATTAATAAATATGTTGAATTGAATAATATTCATATTACAAACTTACGTTAATAAATATGTTGAATTAAATAATATTCATGTTACAAACTTACGTTAACAAATATGTTGAATTAAATAATATTCATATTACAAACTTAAATTAATAAATATGTTGAATTGAATAATATTCATGTTACAAACTTACGTTAATAAATATGTTGAATTAAATAATATTCATGTTACAAACTTACGTTAACAAATATGTTGAATTAAATAATATTCATATTACAAACTTAAATTAATAAATATGTTGAATTGAATAATATTCATATTACAAACTTACGTTAATAAATATGTTGAATTAAATAATATTCATGTTACAAACTTACGTTAATAAATATGTTGAATTGAATAATATTCATATTACAAACTTACGTTAATAAATATGTTGAATTAAATAATATTCATATTACAAACTTAAATTAATAAATATGTTGAATTGAATAATATTCATATTACAAACTTACGTTAATAAATATGTTGAATTAAATAATATTCATGTTACAAACTTACGTTAATAAATATGTTGAATTGAATAATATTCATATTACAAACTTAAATTAATAAATATGTTGAATTGAATAATATTCATATTACAAACTTACGTTAATAAATATGTTGAATTGAATAATATTCATGTTACAAACTTACGTTAACAAATATGTTGAATTAAATAATATTCATATTACAAACTTAAATTAATAAATATGTTGAATTGAATAATATTCATGTTACAAACTTACGTTAACAAATATGTTGAATTAAATAATATTCATGTTACAAACTTACGTTAATAAATATGTTGAATTGAATAATATTCATATTACAAACTTAAATTAATAAATATGTTGAATTGAATAATATTCATATTACAAACTTACGTTAATAAATATGTTGAGTTAAATAATATTCATGTTACAAACTTACGTTAATAAATATGTTGAATTGAATAATATTCATGTTACAAACTTACGTTAATAAATATGTTGAATTAAATAATATTCATATTACAAACTTAAATTAATAAATATGTTGAATTGAATAATATTCATATTACAAACTTACGTTAATAAATATGTTGAATTAAATAATATTCATATTACAAACTTAAATTAATAAATATGTTGAATTGAATAATATTCATATTACAAACTTACGTTAATAAATATGTTGAATTAAATAATATTCATGTTACAAACTTACGTTAATAAATATGTTGAATTGAATAATATTCATATTACAAACTTACGTTAATAAATATGTTGAATTGAATAATATTCATATTACAAACTTAAATTAATAAATATGTTGAATTGAATAATATTCATATTACAAACTTACGTTAATAAATATGTTGAATTGAATAATATTCATATTACAAACTTAAATTAATAAATATGTTGAATTGAATAATATTCATATTACAAACTTACGTTAATAAATATGTTGAGTTAAATAATATTCATGTTACAAACTTACGTTAATAAATATGTTAAATTGAATAATATTCATGTTACAAACTTACGTTAATAAATATGTTGAATTAAATAATATTCATATTACAAACTTAAATTAATAAATATGTTGAATTGAATAATATTCATATTACAAACTTACGTTAATAAATATGTTGAATTAAATAATATTCATATTACAAACTTAAATTAATAAATATGTTGAATTGAATAATATTCATATTACAAACTTACGTTAATAAATATGTTGAATTAAATAATATTCATGTTACAAACTTACGTTAATAAATATGTTGAATTAAATAATATTCATGTTACAAACTTACGTTAATAAATATGTTGAATTGAATAATATTCATATTACAAACTTACGTTAATAAATATGTTGAATTAAATAATATTCATATTACAAACTTAAATTAATAAATATGTTGAATTGAATAATATTCATATTACAAACTTACGTTAATAAATATGTTGAATTAAATAATATTCATGTTACAAACTTACGTTAATAAATATGTTGAATTGAATAATATTCATATTACAAACTTAAATTAATAAATATGTTGAATTGAATAATATTCATATTACAAACTTACGTTAATAAATATGTTGAATTAAATAATATTCATGTTACAAACTTACGTTAACAAATATGTTGAATTAAATAATATTCATATTACAAACTTAAATTAATAAATATGTTGAATTGAATAATATTCATATTACAAACTTACGTTAATAAATATGTTGAATTGAATAATATTCATATTACAAACTTAAATTAATAAATATGTTGAATTGAATAATATTCATATTACAAACTTACGTTAATAAATATGTTGAATTAAATAATATTCATATTACAAACTTAAATTAATAAATATGTTGAATTGAATAATATTCATATTACAAACTTACGTTAATAAATATGTTGAATTAAATAATATTCATATTACAAACTTAAATTAATAAATATGTTGAATTGAATAATATTCATATTACAAACTTAAATTAATAAATATGTTGAATTGAATAATATTCATATTACAAACTTACGTTAATAAATATGTTGAATTGAATAATATTCATATTACAAACTTAAATTAATAAATATGTTGAATTGAATAATATTCATATTACAAACTTACGTTAATAAATATGTTGAGTTAAATAATATTCATGTTACAAACTTACGTTAATAAATATGTTGAATTGAATAATATTCATGTTACAAACTTACGTTAATAAATATGTTGAATTAAATAATATTCATATTACAAACTAAAATTAATAAATATGTTGAATTGAATAATATTCATGTTACAAACTTACGTTAATAAATATGTTGAATTAAATAATATTCATATTACAAACTTAAATTAATAAATATGTTGAATTGAATAATATTCATATTACAAACTTACGTTAATAAATATGTTGAATTGAATAATATTCATATTACAAACTTAAATTAATAAATATGTTGAATTGAATAATATTCATATTACAAACTTACGTTAATAAATATGTTGAATTAAATAATATTCATATTACAAACTTAAATTAATAAATATGTTGAATTGAATAATATTCATATTACAAACTTAAATTAATAAATATGTTGAATTGAATAATATTCATATTACAAACTTACGTTAATAAATATGTTGAGTTAAATAATATTCATGTTACAAACTTACGTTAATAAATATGTTGAATTGAATAATATTCATGTTACAAACTTACGTTAATAAATATGTTGAATTGAATAATATTCATATTACAAACTTACGTTAATAAATATGTTGAATTAAATAATATTCATATTACAAACTTAAATTAATAAATATGTTGAATTGAATAATATTCATATTACAAACTTACGTTAATAAATATGTTGAATTGAATAATATTCATGTTACAAACTTACGTTAATAAATATGTTGAATTGAATAATATTCATATTACAAACTTACGTTAATAAATATGTTGAGTTAAATAATATTCATGTTACAAACTTACGTTAATAAATATGTTGAATTGAATAATATTCATGTTACAAACTTACGTTAATAAATATGTTGAATTAAATAATATTCATATTACAAACTTAAATTAATAAATATGTTGAATTGAATAATATTCATATTACAAACTTACGTTAATAAATATGTTGAATTAAATAATATTCATGTTACAAACTTACGTTAATAAATATGTTGAATTGAATAATATTCATATTACAAACTTACGTTAATAAATATGTTGAATTAAATAATATTCATATTACAAACTTAAATTAATAAATATGTTGAATTGAATAATATTCATATTACAAACTTACGTTAATAAATATGTTGAATTAAATAATATTCATGTTACAAACTTACGTTAATAAATATGTTGAATTGAATAATATTCATATTACAAACTTAAATTAATAAATATGTTGAATTGAATAATATTCATATTACAAACTTACGTTAATAAATATGTTGAATTGAATAATATTCATGTTACAAACTTACGTTAATAAATATGTTGAATTGAATAATATTCATATTACAAACTTACGTTAATAAATATGTTGAATTGAATAATATTCATATTACAAACTTACGTTAATAAATATGTTGAATTGAATAATAATAATTGTTTACAACTTTGAAATAAGATTTTCGTCAGTTCAAACCTCCAAACTAGCAACCCAATTGAACAATCCTGTGCCTTAGTATGTCGAACGCAATGTTACAAACCGTATTATTCTGTACGTATGTTTTTTGTGTCTAGTTATCGGACCAGACCTGTTGGTCAAATCAAATAAATAAATAGTTCGGCGTTGGGGGAGGAGGAACGGGCGAAGAACCCACCGGCGCCCGGCGTCACCCCTTTTAACCGTTAAGCGGTCGTGGTCCGAGGCACGCAACAATACATTATTTTACTGGCCGTTGAATAAAAAACTGATAGACATCGCCAACTTGCTAGCCATAACTATAAAATTACCATATTAATTGAATATTTGAAATAAACTTTATATACATAACAATATTAACTGGCTACCCATATGTGGGGTAAGATTGCCCGTCTTTTCGTAGATTCTTTACATCGATAAGTAATACTTTAGCATCGGAAGTAGACATGGGAAAAGTCGTTACTATGAGATCACAGTGACTGTTATTCCGGTTACACAAAAATCACAGTGAAAAATCATCGTGACTCTGTCACGTCGATCACTCACATCACAATAAATGTTTCCTACTTTTTAGGATTTTTTAGTTGATTATCGTTACAGTTGTCACTCCGATCACGAATACACCATTTAGTAATAGGTTGTCATCTGATACGGCGTTACTTGTCTGTTATGATGTTTAGATGCAAAGATATAGTTAATTCAAAATAACCTTCACACTTGTACAGCACTTGTCGCATTTGATAACATAACGTAAATATTCTTTTTTTCATGGGGAAACGGCAATCAATGCAAATAAAAGCAAAGAAATACAGCGCTAGAAAACTAGCAGTCAAATGTAGCAAAGAATCTAGCAGCAAATCCTGCCTCGTGTACCTTAAGTCGCAGCAATGCGTGGTTGACAGATCGTCGGTGCCGCGGGAGGGACAAGGGAGCTAGATGGAGGAGGTTTTAGTGGGTAGGGGCTCTGTTCCGATTCCCACACTACCCAGGACCATCGCTGGATGTCCGTAAAAAGAATTTCCCCCTCCCTCCAAAAAAAAAAAAAATAAATAAATGCGTGGCCGAAATAAATCATCGAAACCTCGTCAATGCAAACGCTTCGCATAGAGTGGCCATATTGGATATTCTGAAATGGGTTCCGCCACCAGGTAAAATCTTAATTATAGGCAATTTCCCCGTATCAAATAAGCTGTGCAAATACAGTATCAGATCGTTCTTTTATTATTATTAATATACAAAACGACAAGTCATTTCGTAGCTAAATTTATAAAAAGTGTGCCTTGTAATGTTTTACAAGCGCTGGCCTGTTTAATATTCACAACTTACCTGCCGCGTGCTTTATATACGGGCTGTCCTATTGAAAATTTACTGGTTACAGAGCTCTTCAAAACAAAATATAGCATACAGCAGGGTGGGCCAAAAAAAAAATATTTTATACTAGCCTTTACCCGCGGCTTCGCACGCGATTGAGACGAAACACGGATGCATGTCCATCATTTGGCATAGTTACTCCTTTCTCGACGTAAACCTCTCTAATAAATTTGTTGACATTCACGTGATCAACGTCCCGACAAACCATGAAATTTTATGACTATTTACCTCTTTTAACCCTCTGAAGGGGTTGTTTTTGAAAAAGCATGAAACAGGTGTTTATTTGTTGACAGGAGTAATCTTTGAATAAGGAACCATTTCGATATTTATCTGGAATTATTGAGAGAAACCATGGAAAACCTCAACAAAATGGCCGGTACAGGAATTACCGTTTCTCAGCGAGAACCAGTAGAAAAAAGTCCCAGCCACATCTGCCCCCGCCGGAATTCGAACCTGGTACCTCCCGAATGCGAGTCTAGTGCTCTCACCATTACAATACATCGCTCGATATTTAGTTATTAGAATTTCATTAGTTGACAGGGCGAAATTTAGTAGATGACAGGGCAAAATTTAGTTACTAGAATTTCCCTCTGCTATCGAAACGCTATAGGTCTTAACGGGCAATCAGGAACGCGACAAAAATTTAAAACCTCTATTTTCAAAATATTTAAGTTTTCTTTACTCCTTCTCTATACATGTAATTACTTCAAATTAGGAAAAATATTTTTTTACCGATGATGGCTGATTGTGCAAACAAAGGCCAAAAAATTTTTATATAAAAAGAGAAGATTTATTGATTGCGCAAAAACCTCAAAAATTAGACAGGCTGCACTCCGGGAGTGCCGGCAGAAGTGAAAAATTGAATCTTCTCTGTATTGTTCCAATATTAGTATTTGTACTGCCGAAGCAAGTACGGTAGGCGTGTTTTAACAACTCGTATAAATACTTAGCGTTACTCAGAAATTCACTACTAGTGAGAATCGTTTATATAAACATTTGATTTTTTCAAAATATATTCATTAAATCAAAAAACTGTTTCTTGCATTTGAAAGACGATTGCTTATTCCATTAAAATATGTGATTACATTTTGTATTTATTTTAAAATAACTAAGCAAAAAAAAAAACAAAAAAGTTTTCGTCTTACGAATTTTGTCTTACGCATTTTCGATCAGGTCTTACGTCTTACGAATTTTCGATCTGACGCGAGTTTAACATTTTTTACCCATTACAAAAAAAGTGTACAACGCCGCTAAAGAAGTTTTCACTTCAAAAACACGAACGTACGCTGGAAGTTGTATTTTTAATGACGACCCTGTATAGAAAAATATTTAACAAGGTACCATATTGTTGAATATTATTTCAACAAAGCCCTGCGTGTTTATCGGCACAAATCTCTTTGACAGTTTCTCATAGATTTTCGTTTCAACTACTAAATTAGCGCCATTTATCGATTATTATTATTATTGTCGCAGAAATTATTAAAGATTGCTCGATAATAATTGAACAGAGAATAATATCAAATAGTCAGAGTGCCCGTCGGCAAAAATTTTACTGACACATATTCTCCCCAAACTTTGTATATGGCTTCATTAGGCCTAGTCTGACACCTATTTCCTCTATGACTTTTCTTGATTTTGGGGCGTTTTCCCTCTAAATTTTCCGAAAGATGTCGTTTTGACGACATGTAAAAATTTATCGATACTGTTTGTTTTTTTAATTGGTAGCTTAAAAACTTCAACCAAAACACTAAAATAATGTTCTCTGACAAATAACATGAACCATTTAAAATGTCTGACACCTCGAATATGTCGACATATTCGAGGTGTAAGACATTTTTAATTTTAATTTATTGCTGAAATAATATCTTTTTCTGAAATAGTGGACGTGTATCTACGTTCTAGAACTGGATTTCAAAATCTGAAATCATGCCTATTGATATAAATACACAGTTTCTTGGTACTAATTTAGGTCAAAAATCATTTTTCAAAAATTTTACATCTTTCCGTTTTGAGGTCACCCGAA
Source organism: Xanthostigma xanthostigma (assembly GCA_963575645.1). Taxonomy (NCBI): domain Eukaryota; kingdom Metazoa; phylum Arthropoda; class Insecta; order Raphidioptera; family Raphidiidae; genus Xanthostigma; species Xanthostigma xanthostigma. The sequence goes on from OY754473.1 coordinate 1,483,298, forward strand.
TCCAAAAAAAACATATTTTTGAAAAAATTGTGCGTCTGTTAGTCTGTGAACACGATACAGGTCAAACGGATGAGCGGATTGAAACCAAATTTTGTTTATTTACTTAAACTAGTTAGGCATGCTTTGATTAATTTTTACATGACGTGAACATATTATGTTGGTAACCATGGCAACGAATAGCAAATATCATATTGAATACTAGCCATTACCCGCGTCACCTCACACGATATCAGAAATTTTATTTTCTTTATTATAATCACATGTCAACATTTTTGAAGTTGGAATGGTCCCGTCGCCCAATTGGCTGGAATTTTTTTATTTCATACAAAATTACATTTTTTTTAATTACAAATAAGAAAATCATTGAAAACCAATGTGGAAACTGATTAACCAGCCGACCAACCCTAAAACTTCCCGCTATGTGCTTTCAAGTAAAGTTAATCTTTCAACAAAAAAAAAACATTGGAAAATCGGCGCACAATGACAGTTGAATCTCTGCTGCAATCACGTGACCAGAAACTGTTTCATCGCTGCACACACAACATAACGGCGTAGGCCGTCGCTCGACCGGAAGTGACATTAAAAACCGACGGGCGTCCAACGATGGCCGGACACCGGAAGTACACGTGCTTCAGTTTTAAGGATGCAGTGAATAGATTAAACGCGATACGACCTCCCGCCGCGCGTACCGACCTCTAGCCGTCCCACCGCCCCGCCGGGACTCGTCACGACGGACTGTCACACGCCATAGTATCAGGACTGTCCGTTCAAATGCGGCGGAGGTGGCGGGTTTCGGTGCGGCGAAGGTGACGGGTTTTATTGCGGTGGGAGTGACGGGTGTCATATGGTGGAAGCTCATGGATTTGATACGTGGCATTATTATCTACGTTAATAGATAGATGGATAGATTTATTTCGAGCTGTGAAATATGTCAATATACATTACATAAATACCTAATAATTAAAATTAGTGATGTGCCGGATATCCGTATCCGTATCCGCGGTTATCCGAGGGAGATGAAAGATCCGTATCCGTTAGTTTTTTGGCGGATCTTTTACGGATCTTTTACCTCATTAATTTTCAATTCATAGATGAAATTTTATATATATAGGTGATTAGGTAATAATGAAAAACTGTTAAATTCCATTCAGATTATTTTTTATTTTTTAAAATCGTATTTGGCACCTTTATATTGCAAACATTTATTGTAGTGAGTACCATACCAATAGTACATAACTCAAAGGTACTAAAAAACTATCTTTATAATGAGATATTGCACATCGATCTTTGGAAAGAGACAATCTGTTATGAGAGTTAAGTCTTAAAGAGGTCAATAACTTTTTCCCATAACAGATAGTCTCTTTCCAAAGGTCGATGTGCAATATTTACCGCCGCGTACTCTAAGAAAGTTAAGATCCGTATCCGTATCCGCGGATCTTGAAACCAAATATCCGTATTCAGATCCGTATCCGCGGATATGATTTTTAACGATCCGGCACATCACTAATTAAAATACAGATAAAATTAGAACTCGTCAATACAATAAAGATATTTTTCTATTAAATATTTTTTCAATTGTCTTTTAAAAGGTGATAGAGGCAGGTCTTTCATTTCACTCACTTTATTAAAAATGTCAACTAAATTAAAATTTACATTATTTCGATACATAGAGGATTTTGGCAGTGGAGTACGCAGGTTGCCAGCTCGTCTGGTGTTCTTATTGTGTATCGAAATATTTGTATTAAAATAATTTGAGTGTGATTTCATAAATACAGACACTTCATAAACATAAACATTTAATAAATACTTTGTTGTTTGTGGAATTTGAGAACATGACGCAAGCCCTGTTAAAAAATTCCAGCCAATTGGGTGACGGGACCATTCCAACTCCAAAAATGTTGATATTTGATATAGTATAATAAAGAAAATTAAATTTTTGATATCACGTGAATTGATGCGGGTAATGGCTAGTATTCAATATGATATTTGCTATTCGTTGCCATAGTTACCTACATAATATGTTCCATGTCATGTAAAAATTAATCAAAGCATGCTTAACTATAGTTTATTTCTGACAGATCTACAAAACAAAAGACCAGCTTTTTTTTTATTTGCTAAATATTTCCGAAACTATAAAGTTTAGAAAAAAAAATTGTAACAAAACTTTCGTGAAAAAATAAATTAATTAATAAGCCGTTATGAAAAGTATACCATTATTATACAAAAAACACCGTTGTAGCATATATATCACTTCTGCGCATGCGCCGGTTTTCTCCAAAAACAATAGTGCTCTTCAAATTTGCATACCAAACATCCTCCCAAAATTTGGTTTCAGCCCGCTTATCCGTTAGACTAACAGACGCTAAGAGTTTTTCCAAAAATATTTTTTTTTGGATTCGGAGGACCTCAAAATGAAAAGATATTGTAAAATTTTGAGAAGTAATTTAAACTAGTACCATTCCCTACTTGTGGGTTGGAATGGGAAAATGTAGGGAGTGCTGAGTCTATTGAACGTAACAGCAACACACACAAACCAGACTGAGCCACTGCAACCTGTGGCCGGGTGCAGCTAATATTAAATAACTAGAAAAATTTTATTTAACATCATAGATGACAATAAATGCGATAGAACACAACACAATATACAAATCTTTGATTAACGACGGAATAGAACTCTTCAAATATACAAAATTTTCAACCAATTTTTTTCAGGCTATATATTGACAAAAAATAATATAAAAATATAAATCGATATAACAATAGATGACGTTTCGATCCGGATTTGGAACTTCTTCAGAAATATCTAAAAAAATATATAAAAATTAATTAGTATTAGCTATTTATTTTCTAATAGAATGCAAAAATCGTTCAATTTTGCATTCTATCAGAAAATAAGTAGCTAATACTAATTAATTTTTATATTTTTCTAGATATTTCTGAAGAAGATCAAAATCCGGATCGAAACGTCATCTTTTGTTATATTGATTTATATTTTTATGTTATTTTTTGTCAATATATAGTCTGAAAAAAATTGGTCGACAATTTTATTTATTTGAACAACACAATATACATAATAATAATAATAATAACAATGCGTTTAACGTCCGTTTCTCGACTTTGTCATAACAGACGCCATTCACGACATTACTATTTTCCATCTATCAAACTTCCCGTTATCTTCTACATTTTTAAACTTCCCCTTAATTAATAGCAATGGGCGAATGAAGAAATTTTAGGACATTGAGATAAGGCAGGTTAATTTTGAGCACAGGAGTTTGACAAGTAATCGACCATGGCCTTGAATAAAGAACAATCTGGATATTTATGTGGAATTATCGAGGGAAACAAGATAACCGGTACAGGAATTACCGTTTCTTGGCGAGAGACAGCAAGAAAAAGTACCAGCCACATCTGCCCCCGCCGGGATTCGAACCCGATACCTCCGCCGTGCTTTCACCGCTACGCCACCCCGTTCGATTTATTGAACATCATAGATGCCAATAAATGCACCGAACACAACAAAGTAAAAAATGTCATAGCTTCCGTAGATATGAAGCAGTTTTAGAATAAATCGGTGGAGGTTACGTGTCGACGGTGGAGGCGACGTGACATTTGCACCGCCGTTTGACGTAAGACCTTCGGTTATTTATTAACGACGCTCACCAGACAGACAGACAGACAGAAAGACTCGCCGACCTTTACTCTGACATATAATTAAATTACGTTCACCTGTTTCTTACGGCGCACCAATCATATCTGACCTTTATGATAATAACTATAAAAGGGGGCTGCTTCAATAATGACGTTAGCTTAATACTTCAGGGTGGCTACAAATATCTATATATAAAAATTACTAGTGAGAGAATGTCATTTCTGTAGTCTGGCCTGAAGTAGTGTAGAGCAATAATTCATTTTCAAATGTTTTTAGATCAATAATTAAAATTATCGACCAATTTTTCAGACAAATATATTAACAAAAAATAATAATTAATACATTGACGTTGCGGTCCGGATTTGGATCTTCTTTAGAACTGATCTAAAAAATATAAAAATAATTAAACACGAATTAGAAATTAATTATTAATTATTTTTATATTTTTTAAATCAGTTTTGAAGAAGATCCAAATCCGGACCGAAACGTCAATGTATTAATTATTATTTTTTGTTAATATATTTGTCTGAAAAATTGGTCGATAATTTTATTTATAGAAGAATTCTAATCAGACGTTAATCAAATATTTTTTAGATCAGTTCAAAAATGGAAAGAACTAGTTTTGTCCAATTGAAAATGCGCAAAACTAGTTTTGGTCATTTTATAACACTCAATACCCGTTTAAATGTAAGGTTTCGGGTTTGGGCAATATTCGTTGGTCAAAACAAGTTTTGCGCATTTATTTCGGTCATTGACCGAACTCTTCACAGGCTCTCGCAAATTTTAAAGCCGGCCCTACCTTTACATAATGGACGATTGACTCGTTATGCAAGGACAAAATAATAACAGATGATAATAAAGCAAGTACAGTTAATGTCAGCTAGCAGTGTATAGTATAACGACATCGGCCGCTAAGGTAGGTCGCCTCCTTCTGCTGCATGTATCGTGACTGCTGTCGGAAGTCCGACGGTCCGTCAACCGGAGATTCTGTCGGTCCAACGACCGAACAAGGCATACCAAACCTTGGCATGTTGAAACAATGGACATATGACGCAATTATCGTAAAGTTTTTTTCCAGGAACAAAACACAATTAATGAGAATTTCGTGGAAATTCAGACATTTCTTGCAATAAATCAGAACTAAATATGTAATTTCGGGGCCTCATAAGCGTAGCATGTAAACACAATATTATTATACTAGTGGTCCGGTCCGTTGCAAAATTGGTCGCCACGAAAAGCCATTTTATTTTAATGCGAAAATATATAAGCCTATGTCCATCCTGAAGGTTCGTTCTAAATAGTGGTGAAAGAATTTTTTAAATAGGTGCAGTGGTTCCGAAGATTATTCTCTACATACATACAAACTCACAAAATTAGCACTCTATCTCTATAATATTATAGAATATAGAAATAATTGAAAAACGTGTGTTATTAAAAACTTCTATTTAACTTTGATGCCCGTCTGTTACAAATCTTGCAAGTCGATTTTGATGTTTTGCCGGTTATCTGATTGAGTTGAAATTTTACATACACGTGTAGTTTCGATGACAATACACTTTAATGATTTTATGTACTAAAAATTCAAGATGGTGGCTTTAATATGGCGGACGATGTTTGTCATTTAACTCAGAATCGATACCTAGGAGCTTTCGAAGTTGTAGATGTTAAGTTTGTTATGAATTTAGAAATTCAATATGGCGGCATCAATATGGCGGACGAATTTTGTTGTTGTTTCGATCTAAAAAAATTATTTAATTTGCTTTGATGTATGTCTACTATAAAAATCTTGCAAGTCGATTTTGACTCACATCTGGTTATCCGATTGGATTAAAATTTTGCAGACACGTGTTGTTCCGATGACAAGACACTTTAACGGTTTTGTGCATAAAAAATCAAGATGGCGGCTGCAATATGGTAATTTATATTCCAATTCGATATCTATGGGTTTCCAGTGTTTCTGATTTCAAATTTTTGTTAAAATTTTGAAAACTCAAGATGGCGGCTTCAATATGGCGAACGAATTTTGTCATTATTCGATATAATTCAAAGTCGATATTTAAGAGTTTCCAAGGTTTCGAGATTTTTTATCAAAATTTAAAAATTCAAGATGGCGGATTCAATATGGCGAACGAATTTTGTCATTATTCGATCTAATTCAAAGTCGATATTTAAGAGTTTCCAAGGTTTCGAAATTTTTTATCAAAATTTAAAAATTCAAGATGGCGGCTTCAATATGGCGGACAAATTTTGTCATTTATGTTCCGATTTACGAAATCTGAAGCCAGTTTCTCCTATATGATTTATTAATTATTTTATAATCAAAAGTGATTCATCCAGCACTGAGGTGTATGAATTTTATTTGTTCAACTTGGCGAGGACACCCTGTAGTCATATTTATAAACACACAACGATCTAAGCAGGCATGGCACAGTTAATTTGCATATTTATTTACAAACGGTGTACGTTATTACCCCTATCATAGCCAACACACTACCGTGTGACATTCTCACAGCGGCAAACTCCACTCGCAGCCCCCGACTCCCCACCCCCTACTACTCGCACCCCACCAACCCCCGCGTTTCAATAGTGGAACGGGACACTGTAATTTTAAACACGGACCACGTATAAGAAATCCAACAACCTGTGAAAAGGTTTATAATTAGCGACAATAAATGCATTGTTTTATTAACGGCAACAATGCAATAATAATCGTCGACTTGTTTGCATTATATATGCAAGCGCTTATGCAAATATTACATGTCAATAATAACCGTATTTAACCATGCGGCAGTCGCGTGGATTGTTGTGGCATTACAGTAAATGCACAGATATTGTTACACAATAGGTGTGTTTGGTAGGTTTAAAAAGTGTTGACACTATTGCGTTTTTTATACAAAAAAGTAACTATCACTACATATCTAATATAGTATATACAGTGTAAACTATGTACAGGGTGAGTCAGACCACCCGTACCGGTCGTTTTTTTCGAAAACGGTTAGTCGTAGAGAGTTGTGTCAAAAATCTGTATTATAAAAGCCCTAATGAAGAATCGAATGGTGATATTTTTTTCCCCGGAAAGGTCGACTTCCCTATTACTTTGCTCCAGAATGTTCAGAACTCCGGAATATTAAATGGCACGATAGGTCGAAAGTGGTATTGTTGAAAAGATCTTTAAAAAATAAGCAAGTTTTGTAGGACATTTTTTTTTGTTACTGCCATCCCTGTTAAGTAATAGTCGTTTGAAGTTATTAAATTAACATGTCATAATGACGAACTTAATTTTAAAAGTCGGCATTTAAAATCTAGTTACCTAATTAAACAATGCTATAAATGTTTAAACTGTTTTCCATTTACTTCTAAACACTGATGAGCTCTTCTAGACATTATGCTATGGGTACCTCTAACTATTTTCCGACAAAAAAAAAACAATTGCATTATTATTGAAAACTTATTGTGACATTTATTATTGTTTACTTAGGGAACTAGATTTTAAATGCCAACTTTTAAAATTAAGTTCGTTATTATGACATGTTAATTTAATAATTTCAAATGAATATTACTTAACAGGGGTGGCAGTAATAAAAAAAAAAATGTCCTACAAAACTTGCTTATATTTTAAAGATCTTTTCAACAATACCACTTTCGACCTATCGTGCCATTTAATATTCCGGAGTTCTGAACATTCTGGAGCAAACTAATAGGGAAGCCGACCTTTCCGGGGAAAAAAAATATCACCATTCGATTCTTCATTAGGGCTTTTATAATACAGATTTTTTACCAACTAACTAACCGTTTTCGAAAAAAACGAACGCTACGGGTGGTCTGACCTTGTATAGCGACAGTGCATTTTGTGGCGTTATTGAGAATTGTCGTTAAACGGAGAGAAGAAATAATTAATTAATATTTTTTTACTATAATATGTATATTTACTCATAATATATAAAATTTACAATTGACCAATAACCATTCATACGTTTTTCGCTACTCCATTATTTAAATTGTTTTTTCATATATATTTTATTCATATCTTGAGATAACAAAGGAACGATTTTCTTAGAATCTTTGGTACGCACGATTCCGACAACAAAGCAACAAAATAACAAACCAACGTGGCGTCAATCTGCTCAGAGTCAGACGAAAGACGCGTTTCGCTCTGTGTTTCTATTTGAACTGTCACTGCGCGCGCACCAGATCTATCGACAAAAAAGGCTTGAAAAGACGTCTCGTGTGAAGCGAGCACATAACAGCAATCAAGAAAACCAGCGCTAGAAAACTAGTAGGCAAATCTAGCAAGGAATCTAGCCTCGTGTGCAATTTTTCTTTATATGACGTATTGTATTGTCTTTTTTCTGGGCTAGACAATAAAATATATTACTATTATTATTATTAAAATAAAAAGTGGACTATACATATAATGCGCTGACGGGCTATCGAAAAAAACATCGACTTTTTGTTTTAAACGTTCTTAAAATACGACCAATATCTCCGTGAATCAATCTGTAATTCTGTATACAATTATACAACATTGTTTCCTTCACACGTTGGCGGACGATTATGGCGCGCCGCGTGGCTAATTATAGAACTACTTACCGCAATTGCGTTAATTGTACGAATATAAATAGCCCTTTTAAGTTCAACTTTGGTGAACGTGGTTTAACGTCGACCGCAAGTACAGTCCCCGCGCATGTACAACAACATACAGCGGGCGCAAAAAATTAAAGCTTAGAGACCGCTGCACACGCGGCTGGATTTGTTGCTAGATTCCTATCTAGATTTCACTACTAGTTTTCTAGTACTAGTTTTCTTAATTGCTATTATGTGCTCTTTACAGGCTTGCTCTGCAGGTAGATTCACTACGCGCTCAATAATAGAACGATAACAAAAGTGCATATTTATTGTCTCTGAACAGAACACACACTATGGCATAGTGTTTGTTTGTGGCCGTTTGTTCAAGTCGCCGACGTGACTAGATACTGCTTCCTGATTGGTTCTTGTTCATACCTAGCAGCGGATCTAGCAAAAAAAAAAAGCAAATGCACTCCGGGAGTGCCGGCAAGAGTGAAACCTTGAATATTAACGTCTATGTTAAACGACCAAAGCGCAGAAAAGTTTGAACTAATAACTTCCAAGAAATTCCGTCTGATGTCGCCAAAACACAACTTATAGTGTAGTTAAAAACCATTCGATTGCATAGACAAGTCTCAAAAAACATATATACCTTGCTCATTAATACAATGGATTTCATTTAGGGCATGTCACAAAAGTTTCCGTCTTACGAATTTTCGATCAGGTCACGTGTCTTGACGCGAGATTAACATTTTTTTCCCATACCTCTACTCTCCATCCGTCTTACGAATTTTCGATTAGGTCACGTGTCCTGACGCGAGTTTAACATTTTTTACCCATTACAAAAAAAGTGTACAACGCCGCTAAAGAAGTTTTCACTTCAAAAATAGCCACTGTTCTAATTTTAAAACCTATCTTGTGAGCTAGCAGACGAGCACACAGTGACGTCATTTCCGGCTTTGTAGCCAGCCTACCGGCCAACAGAAGTCCTAGCAGTGTTTCTAGCAGCGTTTCTAGTCTCGTGTGCAGCGGCCTTAAGATTCAAGACGATCGCGATCTACTAAAAAGACCTTATTTACAGGAATACAAATACATTTTGACATTTCATTTTTACACCGAGAGATGACGTTACTTTTTTCATTTTTACATATTATTTTTGTCGGCATAGCGCTAAATGGATACACATTTTTATATTTTTTTGAGGATAATAATAGTCTAGGGATTAAAGGATGAGGAGTCCACGGGGAAACCCAACCATTGCAATGGGGTGTTAAAAAAAATCAAATTTCATCTCTCAGTTCTATGATTGTGTAAATTGTGTTTTTTGTAATTTCATTAAACAATTGTATGGCGGTTTACATAAGACACCTGTCTGTAAAATTTCATCCGAATCGATGGAAAGATGGCGCAGTTATTAGGCTGTTACATACGGACAGACAGACGAACGGACGGACATCTTTTGGCATTTGGAACCGTAAGAACGTACGCGGGTGTGTTGGTAAAATCGTGCAGCTTAATATAGTATAATACTAGCGGCTCGACCCGGCTTCGTCCGGGTAGATAAAATAGGCATGATGTAGGTACAGTCTACTATTTCCGAAAAAAAATTATTTCAGCAATAAAATAAATTTTAACGTAAATTATTGAATTTTTATCCATTTTGAAGTAATCGCGAAAACTTTTATGACGTCATACCTCAGTGACAGCTGACATTAGACGTTGTATTTATGGGTGTAGCGCTGTTGTTTAGAGGTATTTCTTAGAAAGGTATGTACATTTACTTAACGATATATGATTTATATTAAGTATTTTCTTAAAAATAAGTACTTAGTAGTAAAAATAGTACGGTTTTATTTAGTTACAAGTTAACTAACCTCAAAAATAACTTATGACATAAGTGTTATAAAATATCACAAAAAAACGAATAAACAACAAATCAACTAATTAAAATAATGCAGAAGTGAATGATAGTAACAAAAATTTAAGCGACACGGTGATTATTTACTTCAAGTGTTTATATTTTCTTTGATTTAAGAAGCCGTGACGTCATTCGGTGTTTCAGTCAACATGGCCGATTGTAGTATTTTTCACTTTTATTTTATTAATCTCAATGTTTATATTAACAGTGGGTCATTTTTTAGAATCCTTTCCACATATATTTTTCTCTAAAACCCTTTATTCTTTGATTCCTTTATACTGTCATCATGCCTATTGCGTTATGTCAACAAACCCTCTAAATAAGTTGTTAATTCTGAGTCTCATTCACTTCGTTCGTTTAATAATACCTTACTTACAATCTAAATGTTGTTCGATTTCAAACTAAAACTTATTTGAACTCGGGCGAATCCGGATCTACAGGCCTAAACTTTTTCTTTAGAAATAATCGAATCATAAAAACCGCATTCAAATCGGTTCAGTAGAACTATACTTTATTCTGATTTTCACCCGGATGAAGCCAGATCGAACAGTTATTGTAGATCTGAACACTCGTCATGAAATAAACTATCGAAATTGAAAAACATTTTGTTGGGGATTTCCAACTAATGTTTAGTGTGCTATTAGATAGTCAATAATAAAAATGAGCGTATAGGGCCCTAAATTTGTAGTCACACCCTGTTTGACCTTTAATTTGTGTGGCCGACATAGCTAAAAAGCTGCTGATTATTTTAGCAATTTAAATGCTAACCTTGCAAATAATGTTTCTCATTGTAGTCGACATAATATTTTATTTTCATTATTCAGGTGTGAAATAAAAATATATGTTTGTAAAAAAAAACAGATCTTATCTTAACAGAGGGTCATTTTAAATAAGCGCTGGTAAACACGTACACAGTGGTCGATAAAAATCGAAATTAATATATTTTAAACACGATTGTAAATTTTTCTTTATCATATTTTTAAAACAATGAGACTTTTACAATCGTTGAATGTGTCAAAATAAACACTAATCCCGCAATATATCGTTGAAAAAAAAAAGAAAAAAAACGAGTGTGCTTTAGACCACACGACTGAAGTAAAACTTCTTTAGCTCCATCTATATGTATGTATTTCAACAGTTTTTAAATTTAAGGTAGTACGAGCACCAAGGCAACTTTAAATAAAAGGCTTGATTTTTTCTTTTTACATTTCGGTAGATGGATGATATGTTTTCATTGATTTCTCCAAAACCAGTCGGTGGAAATTAAAAAAAAATATTTAAATTAAAGTTAAAACCTTAATAAATTATTTAAAACAAAAAAAAACCCGTTGTGCCCGACTAATTATAAATATATTTTAACTTTTTTATTAAATATCTTTTTAATTAGTCGGGCACAACGGGTTTTTTTTGTTTTCAATAATTTATTAAAAATTTAACTTTAATTTAAATAGTTTTTTTTTTAATTTCCACCGACTAGTTTTGAAGAAATCTATGAAAACATATCATCCATCTACCGTTTTATTATAAAGCCAATGTTAAATATGCCTACTTTTAAAGTCATTTATTTATTTAAATTAATCGGGCAACCCCCCCTAAAATTTTCAGAATTTTTTTAGACTTAGTCCAACTTTATATAAAAAAATCAAGCCTTTTATTTAAAACTGCTTTGGTGCTCGTACTACCTTAAAAACTGTTAAATTCATAATTTAAATGATTATGTAGGTATATTACAATAATTTGCACAATTTACCACCTCTTCTTCATTGAGGCCCTGAAGATGAAAATATATTTTTCGAAACGTTGGCCACAAGCGATACTCTGGTAAGGCTTATTTTTTAATTGTTCCTCAACCAAATAAATCTCCTTCAATACATATTTTTGGAACGAAACTTCTATTAACATTTTCTTTAATATATTATATTAAATGTCAAAATTTTGAAGTCCCGTCGCGTCGCCTAATCGGCTAGATTTTTTTTTCAAAACCAGACGACAAATCAATTGCTTTAATTTACATTTGACTGTATTTAGTTTTAAGTTTTCCCTGTATAGCGTAATATAGACAAAGTGCGCCAACAAGGCAACGGCACAAGATAGAAGTGCAAGTAAAGTTATATAAGCATGTTACATAATACGTATAAATCAGAGCGTTATCAGCAAGCAACTATTTCATACAAAATTCAAACCGCTGTGAAGTGAAGTTTGCTCTTTTAACGGATTCTAAAGTTTTCTTAGATGTTTGAAGAAGATACATCACTACCTATACAGTATGTAAACGCGTAAGATGCACATAGGGAAATTAGCATTGGGAAAAAATGACTGGATCAGAGTGAACCTTGAAATCTTGTTTTTCATTTTGACAGATAATATTCTTTTGCAAAATGAATGTGTATACTACCGAAGAAAATATTCAAATGATTACAACATAATCGGACTTTTTTTATTAATGGGACATTAAATACCCAAAAATACTTAAATATGATGCGAGATCAAATATCTCCGCTTATTCGTGTTGAACCTAAAGATATTGGGTCACTGATTTACCAACGCGCATACGTCATACCTGTCAGACAATTTTTGAATGAAATGTTTCCGAACAGATGGAGTTGTTTTTGTGTTTTATTTTTGTACAAAAAAATTAAAATAATGATTTATAAGAGCTTTTTATTATTAAAAAAGCCAAGTAAGATAAAAATAAATCAAAATAAAATAGAAATCCTCAAGATTACCACGATAATTCAATAGAAATAACAATTAATGCAATCATAGCTAACTCTGATCCAAGTATTTTTTCCCAGTGCTAATTTCCCTATGTGCACCTTCCGTGTTTACATACTGTATATTTTATTGAAAATCCCACAATATGTACCTGTTTAGTCTATCAGAATAACAATCGTAAAGTAAGTCCGTTCGATGAACGAGGGAACAAGAGCGTGCAAGTTGAAATCAGGAAGTTGCCGGCAGTCCTGTTTTTACCATTTTATAAATTGATGAAACACCGGCTGCATGCACGAAAAAGTGTAACGTTCCGCCTGAGCGTGCAAGCGATATAAGAGGTAGAGAGGCACGATCTGCCCAAGCGTCGGTTTGTACAAAGCTCCGCCCACCTAGACGGATGTCATTATCTGTAGCATGACGTGTTGAATACGAGACAACGTGTTTATTGACGTGATAACGTCTTATAAATTGATGAAACACCAGCTGCACGCACGAAAAAGTGTAACGTTCCGCCTGCATGTAACGTTCCGCCTGACCCTGTGCGTGCAAGCGAGAGCGCAGTATAAGCGATAGAGAGTCGGTAAAAATATAGTTTGACAGCTACTAAAATTTAGGTTATGTATTATTAAATATGATATTCGAGCGGAATACGTTATCACGTAAAACTATCGTCCGTAAACCGACTTTACAGACAACCAATTTTTTTTAAATGTTTTTTTAAAGGGTTTTTCGTAATGCGGAACCCTCAGAGATTCAGTGCACGAGTCGGATTCGCACTCAGCGGCGGAGAGTCCTACTGGGTTTTTGGGAGTTTTCCCAGTAGGCCGGGTCTTGCCGAGGCCGGTAGGCCGATCATCTTCTTAGTTTATATAATCTTTTTTTGTTTACTAAAAGTATTTGATTTTTACTTTGTAAAATGTATAAAAGGGTTCCATGTCTTTTTCCCCGACGACATTGTCCCCGCGACATTATCCTCGCGTCATTATCCTCGAACGACAATATCCCCGACGACAATATCCCCGACGACAATATCCCCCACAACAATATCCCCGACGACAATATCCCCCACGACAATATCTCCGACTTGAAAGAAATAACCCTATTTCAGTTCTATTCAAACAATTAACTATCTAATTCGCATACCCCGTTATCGTTCACCCCGGTATTGTTTTTTTTTTAAACTCAACATTTGCCCCTTCCCGTTTCACTTCGGGACAATTCGCATACCCCTTTATCGTTCACCCCGGAATTACAATTCGCATACCCGTTTATCGTTCACCCCGGAATTGTTTTTTTAAAAACTCCACATTTGCCCCTTCCCGTTTCACTGCGAGACAATTCGCATACCCCTTTATCAAAAAAAGCGGTGTTTTCATACAGTAGTCGTACGAATAATTATAAAATCGGGGATATTGTCATCGGGGATAATGTCGTTCGGGGATTAAAATCGGGGATATTGTCGTCGGGGATAATAGTTCGGGGAAAGTGTCATGTCACCGTATAAAAGACAGTATAAAAGAATTCAAAGAATAAATGCTTTTAGAGAAAAATATAATATGTTGAAAGGATTCTAAAAAATAACCTAGTGTTAATGTAAACATTGAGAATGACGTCACGCCTTCTTAAATCAAACAGAATATAAACACTTGAGGTAAATAATCACCGTGTCGCTTAAATATTTGTTGCGATCATTTAATTAGTTGAATTGTTGTTTATCGTTTATTTGTGATAATTTATAACACTTATGTCATAGGTTATTTTTGTAATTAGTAATTCAAGAAAACTATACTATTTTTACTACTAAGTACCTACTTTTAAGAAAATATGTATAAATACATACCTTTCTAAGAAATAGCTCTGAACCACAGCTCTACACCCATAAATACAACATCTAATGTCAGCTGTCACTGAAGCGTGACGTCACAAACGCTTTCGCGATTACTTTAAAGTAGAAAAATAAAAAAGCATTAAGTTGCGTTAAAATGTAATTTATTGCTGAAATAATTTTTTTTTTGGAAATAGACGTGTACCTACTGATTTCAAAATCTGTTATCATGCCTATTTTAAATAAATAATAATGCTTTATTTGCCTTTGATGGAGGGAGGGGTCGAGCTCTGGATCAGAGACAATAAGTAACAACTTTATTTATGTAAATAATTATAATATATGCTTATTATAGTATAGTTTAAGTCACCAGAAGTAAAGCGCGTGATAACGATCTCTGAGCTGATCTCGACATCATGATGAACGCTCATTAAAGCTAATCCAGTCAGTCGTGACTGTCCCATGCTGTTTCTCAAAAATGTTTTTAGCCTCCTCAACGAGGAAAAAGTACGCTCTGGTGTCGCCGTCGACACAGGTAGCGTCATGAGTATTGACAGTAGCTTATGAAAACATTACTGCGTTACAACTGTCCAGCGCTTCTAGTGGTGTAGTGGGCCATTCCGCAGCAACTCTTTGACCAATTCCCCCTTCTAAACTTGTTTGATTTGACAAGTTCACCAAACACTTTATTAACAATTAAACAATTATTTTTAAATGTAATTGTTACGAAAAAACTTATTTAACCTTGTACTGACGCGATCAGAGCCAAAGCGGCATATGATAATATGAAATGTAAACAATGAAAGATGAGTGAGAGAGATGGAGCATTTCTGTCACTCATCCTTCATTGTTACATTTCAGATGGATGCCGAAAAACGTGGAATCCACAGATCCGAAAAAAGAGTCGAAAATATTTTAGTAGTACCTATGTATAAAAATGTTTGAAAATCAATATTTTCACTATTTTTTAATTAATTATATTGATTTTTGTCTTCTAAAACGTTTTTGTCTTAGATGAAAAAAGATGGAAGAAGTACAAAAACGTTTTAGAAGACAAAAATCAATATAATTAATTAAAAAATAGTGAAAATATTCATTTTCAGACATTTTTTTTCGAACATATGAACCAATGTTCTATCAATGCATATGACCGCCTAGGCACAGGATTTTTGACATTAGCGCGTTATAACTTCAAAAATATTAATTTTAGAAAAAAAAGTTTTAAACAAAAGCTGTAGAAAATTTGTAGATTTAAAGCTTAATCATTAGCATTTTATTGTTTAAACAATTATTAGAAGAGACATGGGTCCAAAAGTTAATAAACAAATCGTAATAGTCAAATAAGTCGTAAACGGTAAGTGATACAAAAAAAATTATTGAACAAAAAAGATAGTAAATTTATTTATCTACAATAAAGGTTATTACCTTTTTTGGCCTCAAGTGCACGGTTATGGAGATATGGGCTGAAACGGTTTTTGTCAAAATGGCGGCACTTCCGCCCGCCTAATTTGTAAGGATTTTGTGCATTTAGGGTCAGTACGTGATACTGAACCTATTTAAGAAAACGAAAAAAAGTTGTAGGATAGTGCAATGTGGAATGAAAATAACGACTCTATTACCTGTAGTATACTTTCTCGGGTCGGAATAGTTAAGAGCATTCGCCCCAGCTCCCACTTGACCAAGTAGTTCCTGTAACTCCAGCCACGCATTTTCCTATCACCTACAACTAAATCAATCATCCACAGTAAACTTGAAATCTCAAAACTCACTGATCACATTATATAATTTATAAATAAACATAGTTTGATATAGAATATGCATTGGTTGGAATAATCTTACGCCAGTACAGAGGGAACATGTAGTGCTTCGCCCCCCACCTGCCACTGATGCAACTGAACAACCACAGAGCACTGAAAATGTTTGCAGATGCGACACTCAGTATTCGTGGAAGTTAGGTCTCCAGCTAGAATCGCTTGTATACTATACGCGCTACGGATCTAAAAGGTTTGGAAATTAGTCACAAACAGCGTCGCAAAGGCACATTTTAGAGCCGTTGAGACTCCCACCACCTCCCAGCTATCTGCACGGAGCGTGCGCTCGTCGGTGATTGGCCGTGATCGCTCGTTGCCTTTGTCACTTGTCGCTTTTCTGCTTTAAAGTACAGTCGAGTACGCTATTGTCAAGTTGTTATTGTTATTTTAGTTTTGTTGAGTTGCGAGTTTGTAGTTTTTCAACAGACTGTACAAGCGCAAGCTCGCATCCGCATCTGACTTCCGAGCCTTTTAGATTCGTGGCGCGTATTATACACTGCATTTCGTCTAAAATCAAATGTATACCTATATACTTTCATATGCATTTAGTAAAAAGCTGATATTTTGACATTACAAATAGACACTTAAATCATATATATTAATACGCTAAGGTTAAGATGTTTGCCTCCCTTTTTAGAAAAAAACCTCACAATTTCTCCACATAAATTATATATCATTTTACAGATAATTGCTTGCTCTACTGGCATCGACAACTAAAAAATTTATAATTTCTTTTGTTTTTGTAAATTAATTAAAATACAGCAACGCTGAACAACGTCTGCCATCTGACGGCTTTAATTTTGAAACAACGTCAACACTTCGATCTATCATCTGACCTTCATATTGTAATACAACACAATACTGCATACTGCCATCTGACGGCTTTAATTTTGAAACAGCGAGCAACGCTGAACAACGTCACAGCAATGCTGCATGATGCCATCTGACGGCTTAGCTCAACGCTTTTGCTACTTGCGCCTCTATATGACAATTTTAGTAAAATATTTCTTCGATCTGTCATCTGGCCTTCATATTATAATACAACAGACACAATACTGCATACTGCCATCTGACGGCTTTAATTTTGAAACAGCGAGCAACGCTGAACAACGTCACAGCAATGCTGCATGATGCCATCTGACGACTTAGCTCAACGCTTTTGCTACTTGCGCCTCTATATGACAATTTTAGTAAAATATTTCTTCGATCTGTCATCTGAGCTTCATATTGTAATACAACAAAAAGAAGAACGTTATAAGCAGTGTGCAAAATTAGAAACGAATTGAATAGCTGCAATCATATTTAAAAAATAATTTTGTAAAGAGATAATTATTATACTTATTTAGTGCGAATAATTCGCACAGGTCACACTAGTTTTATTTATCTGTATAGATTGCCAAAAATTCGACATGAGCGGTTTTGCGTCGCGGCCACAGATCTGTGTGCATGTAACTCCGTGTGCATAATTCATGCATCCCTGTTATCTAACATACATGCGGAGATAAGACCATTGTTGTTGCTAACTTCACGAAACTCGCAAGAAGCGCGGCTCGTTCCCCTCTCAACCGCACCGTGCGCTGGTACCTCTCTAAATGTAGCAGAACATTTTTCATTGCTGATCTCGGCGCTGAAAACTTTCAAAAAGAAAAACACATCTCGACTCTTAACAACTTCGATCGCTTATAATATCATCGGCTAACAAAAACAAAGAACAGTACTCGCAGATAAGAGCGGGATGGAGATAGTATAAAACACCGTGCATTTGTTTCAAAGAAAAATGTTAAAGCTTACAGTCAAATGAAATATTTTTGTGGCCGTATAAGTAAAGAGGTTAATTTTGACGACTGGGACTACTGCTATTGTAGAAACCTTTGTCAGATATAAAATAGATAATTTTCACTTCATCTATATCTATACTTCTATACTAATATATAAAGCTGAAGAGTTTGTTTGTTTGTTTGGTTGAACGAGCTAATCTCAGGAACTACTGGTTCAAATTGAAAAAAATTGTTTTTGTTAGATAGCCCATTTATTGAGGAAGGCTATAGGATATATAATACCACGCTACGACAAATAGGAGCGGAGTATCAATGAAAAATGTTGCAAAATGTATCTCAAAATTACAGGTGAAATGCCGTAACTACATAGGTCGTACATTCATAAGCCCGGCTGGGTCAGTCGGTACATCATCCGTCTGTTAAATATCAGAGTCGTGGGTTCGAGCCCACAGAACAGTTATAGGATATAGAAGGCGCATATCTCTTTCTATAGTGTCAATCGCCTTTTGACGTCTTTTGACATAGTTTATGGTCCATGCGGCAGTCTGCATTTACCAGCTGAAGAGTTAAGAGCTCCGAATATTTAACAAATAAACTAAAAATTCTATTGAAAAATGGTTAGATGTACCCGTTATAAATTGTAAGAGTGATAGTACAGCAGTTTCTAATAAAAAAGACAACATAAATTTTATTAGGTCACTAAGAAATATTATTTTAATAAAGGTATGTTAAATCTCATTTTACAGTGGTAGCCATGACAGTTTTGATGGCAGTAGACAGAACCGTACTGGGCTCATATTAGAGTATTGTGTTTTCTTTTATTATAATATAATATTATATAATATAAATTTAATTATTACTAATATATTAATACTAAATATTATATTAATTTCATTATCACAATTATTATTATAATTGTGTTATTATTATTATCATCTTCAGTTTTAAGATTTGATTGATTTAAGATTTGTAACATCAATCTGAAGATGACTACGACTCGAAAGCGCTCATAATTTTTATTCGGTTTTTTTCATTGAGGGCTGGATAAAATTTTACATTTCAAAGTATTTTTAGTTATTTTTTTTAAATTGATGTGATTTGTTTCCCAACAATTTTTTCATTTTGGTTGGGTAAAATTTTTTATTTTAAAATATTTTTAGTTATTTTTTTAAAGCGTTACGAATTGTTCCAAAACATTGTGTTTCATTTCAGGGTTGTGTGAAATTTTACATTTTAAAATATTTTTAAAATCGGTTGTATAATAAATTAAATTTATTTAAAGTTAATTAATTTGCTCATCTAGGCACGCGCATGACAAATATTTTATTTACTATTCATGTAAATTGTAATTCTATATAGGTATTTAAAATATAATATTATATAGAAAACATGTTTATTAACACTTAGTCAGAGTGCCCATCGGCAAAAATTTTACTGATACATACTCTCCCCAAACTTTGTATATGGCTTCATTAGGCCTAGTTCCCTCTAAATTTTCCGAAAGATGTCGTTTTGACGACATGTAAAAAATTTATAGATACTGTTTGTTTTTTAATTGGATAGCTTAAAAACTTCAACCAAAACGCTAAAATAATGTTCTCTGACAAATAATATGAATCATTTAAAATGTCTGACACCTCGAATATATGTTCGACATATTTATTTTTTATTTAGAAACGCACCGAAACTAGAATAAAAAATCCTGAATACGTCTCTGATATATCACGTGGTGCTATGTTACTGCCTGCACCCCGCTTCTTGTGACAGAAGATCTGCCTACAAACTATCATTACGCTCATTCTATACAATTACTGTTCTGTGGTTCGAGCCCCACTTTGGGCGAATAGATTTTTAATTTTTTTTCTACATTACTTTCTTCTAAGGCTTACATTTAAATTTATTTTAATTTTATTTACGACTAATTAAAATTAAATAAATCTAATTAATAGCTCATTTGAAAACTGTTATAACTACAGGTACCTATATAAAAATAATTTTCCTACAGTGTTTTCGATTGAATATTTATTATATTTTATTAATTACAGTAATTATTGATTTATTTGGACACAACATTCATTTTGGTAAACTTAGATGAATGTGCGTACTCATGTCCCTCCCTTTCCCATTCGTTCTTTTGCACCCGGGTGAAAGCGGGCGGGACCGCTAGTATTAATATAATATCTGGCAACTGTCATGTTCTATGTCATATTGAATTTTACCATTCGGTTGGAATGGTAAAATTTGTGGGTTGCACAAGTGGGGAATGGTCAAAATTCACTTTTCAAAATTTTACGATATTTTTCGTTTTGAGGTCCCCCGAATCTATAAAAACATAATATCTTTGGAAAAACTCTGCGTGCGTCTGTTTGTCTGTGTACACGATATAGGTCAAATGGATGAGCGGATTGAAACCAAATTTTGGGAGGATGTTTGGTATGCAAATATGAAGAGCCCTATTGTGTTTGGGGCAAATCGGCGCATGCGCAGAAGAGATATATGCTATAACGGTGTTTTTTTTTAATGTAATAATGGTATACTTTTCATAACGGCTTATTATTTATTTTTTCAAAAAAGTTTCGTTAAAACTTTATAGTTTCGGAAATATTTTGAAATTAAAAAAATCCTGTTTTTTTGTTTTGTAGATCTGTCAGAAATAAACTAGTTGCATGCTTTAATTAATTTTTACATGACGTGGAACATATTATGTAGGTAACCATATAGCAAATATCATATTGAATACTAGCCATTATCCGCGTCACCTCACGCGATATCAGAAATTTTATTTTCTTTATTATACTATATTTAATGTCAAAAAAAAACAATTCTATTAATTATAGAACAGACACTCAAAATTTAAGTAGTCAGTACAACTATGTTATGAAATTGAACTAACTTTCCAATTTTTATTTATTATTTTTTATTGTTTAAAAATTTATACATAAACTTGTTGCCATGTTTTTGTCATTTGTACCTTAACTTTTGTTGATTGCTATGGTTAGTAATTAATATTTATTCAACTCATGCGCATTATTCATGTTTTATCATGCCTAAAAACCGAACCCTAAATAGCCATTTACCGACTGGCGACAATTACTTGTCATAACTCAATGAAGATTCCTACTAGCTCGGCCATTGTGGAGTAATGAAAATAAACGTAACTATTTTCTGAGTCGTAACGAAATAGTAGGTAACAACAACTCCGTTGTTACCCATTGAGACTATTGAGAGGCCGAATGTTTTCGACATGGAGTTTATTCATAACCGGCTAACCTCAAACCAAAACATTGAATCGTGCTGTTTGGTGCTGTTAGTATTGACAGTTTTTTTTTATAAAGAAATAAATAGATATTTACAACATCTCATTATAATTAAAACATGAATAACGCGCAATTGTTGAATAAAATTATGGGCGCAACTTGTAGGCTAAGTCATGACCTGTCAGCGCGATGAATGACTTAGACTACTAGTTACGCCAATAACGATTATTTTCATAATTATTGTTTTGAATTTTCATATTGTAGTCTAAATCTATAGACGAAACGTCGTACATTAATAAATCTAACTTTTTGTCCACAATCCTGTGATTTTTCTTTCTAATGTCAACATTTTGAAGTTGGAATGGTCCCGTCGCCCAATTTGCTGGAATGTTTTTTGTTACTTTACTGCGCAATGTATCATTTTACATAAAAATCAGCTATTTTAGGTGGGTGTTTGCAAAAAAACGATTAGAAGTCTATAAACTTGTTTTACATTCTATGCATTTGAAAGAGGCGGTTAGGGGGTGGCAGGCGATGAACCGCGGGGATCGCGATGGCCATGAAACGGCAATATATATATAATATGTTCGTCAGGAGGACGCGACGTGCTGTAAAAAGAATCAAATCTCAGACGTGCAGCCTCCGTGCCTCTCTTCAACACCCTCTCCACCCACCCTCACAGTACTACATATGTAATATGCAGACCCCTCTAAATATTGATGTGGAACTGTTCTGCTGTGTTTTAACTCATTGTGAGTGCGTGTTACATTGTGTGCAAAGGGGGTGGGGGGAGGGGCTTACTGCGATCGCGGTGGGGTGAGTTTGAAGTAGGTACACTCAAACAAGACGCTTGCGCCCGCTACTGGAAATCGTGTAATAATAATTGGCAATCGTCTACTCGCTTCGGCTGTTGTCGTGTGGCGACAGTCTTAATGTCGGCTTGACCCGAACACAACCAATCTTGTCTGTTGGTTATGTTGCCGTGCAGTCATAGTTGGACAGTGCTGAGTGCTTAGTGCTTTAAGCACTTCGTAAAAGCAGATGCTCAACGCTTAGAGCAATTGCGTAAAAAATTGGTTGTCTGTAAAGTCGGTTTACGGACGATAGTTTTACGTGATAACGTATTCCGTAATACATAACCTAAACCTCCCAAAATTTGGTTTCAATCCGCTTATCCTTGGTGTCGGAATGATAAGAAATGTCAAAAGTGACGTTTGTCAAAGTATTATGTTCTAATAATAATTAGTTATTCCATTACTTAACTTAGAAGGCGTTGCATTTCACAAAATACTAATGTCAAAAAATTGAATTAAACATTAGAAATGCAGCCGTTTTCATGTTAAGACAAGACATACGTTATCTTCTAATTTCCATGTACGGCAAACAAAGACGACCGACCGCGTCGCGCCATGCATTAGACAACATTGCATTTATACAGCTATTTTTCTATATAAATTTGTATAAAAAAACTGTTTAGGCAAATTCTGTTATACGAAATCTATGTAAAATGTTCTCCTCTTTCGTTTAAGACTGGTTTCAAACCATTCTGATTTAAATTGAGCGAGAAATTATCAAAAAGCAGGCACAGGGTCAGGCGGAACGTTACGCGTTACGAACGTTAGGAACGTTAGGATTTAGGAACGTTACATTTTTTCGTGCATGCAGCCGGTGTTTTATCAATTTATAAGATTGGTGATTCATCAATTTATAAGACGTTATCACGTCAAAAATTCTAAGCTTTATAGTTTCGGAAATATTTTGTAAAAACCAGCTGTTCTTTTGTTCTGTAAATCTGTCGGAAATAAACTAGTTAAGCATGCTTTGAATTAATTTTTACACTACGTGGAACATATTATGTAGGTAACCATGGAAACGAATAGCAAATATCATATTGAATGCTATTGCCATTACCCACGCCACCTCGCGCGATATCAAAATATTAATTTTCTTTATTGTACTATATCAAATGTCAATATTTTTGAAGTTGGGATGGTCCAGTCGCCCAATTGGCTGGAGTTTCTTTATCCATCTTTAAATGATACAAATTTCAAAATATTGATATTCTTTCGAAAATAAAGCTATTTTTGAAATTTCGAAAGTTTTGTCAATTTTAAAATATCGCCCACCCCTACGCAGGACAAAAGTGTGATCTTCGACATGGAGTGTACATATGGAGTGTGAGATAGGTACATACATTGATATCATATATAAATACGAACGGGCCGACAGACGGGGGGCGGCGGCGGCGGCAAGCATTGTGGGAGCCGCGTCGGCTTATAAACTGGGAACATATGTAAGAAAAAAGAATTCCATTTGAAAGTTTAATCTACACGCGCCGTGCGGGTTGCATACACACAGGCGCGAGATCGTGTTCTCCGGGCCGATTTAAAAAGCACGCACGTTTCAAACGGCGAACCGTTCGACGGGGATTTCGTCGGCGCAAGGTTGCCTTCCGATCGCTCAGGTTGGCTCTACTTACAGTATAAATAAAAAATCGCAGGATTGTGGACAAATATTAGATTTATTAATTGTACGACGTTTCGTCTATAAAATTTAGACTTTTTCAAGTACAAGTTGAAAATTATTAAAACAATAATTATGAAAATAAACATTAATTACTAACCATAGCAATTAACAAAAGTTAAGGTACATAAGACAAAAACATGGCAACAAGTAATGTATAAATTTTTTTAAACAATAAAAATAAAAATAAATTAAAATTCGAAAGTTAGTTCAATTTCATAATATAGTTGTACTGACCACTTAAATTTTGAGTGTCTGTTCTATAATTAATAGAATTGTTTTTTCTAATAAAACACATTTCACTGATATTACGTTTCTTCCAATTTGACTCTTTATCTAGTATTTGAACTTCGTTAAATAGAAATTTATGTCCAGTGTCGAAATGATGAGATGACAACGCGGTCTTATTATCACTTAATAAATTTATGTTTCTACAGTCCATTCTGTGTTGGTAAATTCTATGTTTCAGTAACTGTCTTGTTTGCCCCACATAACACTTACTACATTCACAAGGTATTTTGTAAATGATATTAGATTGATGTAAAATAGGTGTTTTATCTTTAAGACTTGTGAATAACCTGTCTAATTTATTTAAGTTATAAAACACCAACTTGATATTTGTGTTAGAAAATAGTCTGTTGATCTTGTAGGATAAATTCTTGACGAATGGAAATCTAACATACATCTTGGTAGAGTTAGTTCTTTCAGCCACAGTATCCAACGTGTTATTTGGGTGATTTTGGTCGTCTATAAACTTATTGATGCATTGATGTATAAAATTGACAGGGTAATTATTAGCTTTTAAGATATTTTCAACTTTCTTAAAATTGTCATTATGGTAGGCTTGGTGACTTAATTTTGTTACCCTGTGTAACAAGCTTTTTATAACACTAATTTTCTGCTGTACTGAATGGTTTGAGCGATAATTCAGAAGCCTGCCTGAATGCGATGGTTTCATATACCAATTCGTTCTTAATTCTCCTGAAGCTGAACGTGTTACTAATGTGTTACTTACAGTCTTGATCTTGCCAAGACGACAGTGGAATTTCACTGACTTTGTTTTGGCTCCGAATCGACTGTCCACTCACAGCCTTGGTCTTGCCAAGGCAAGAATGGAAGGACACAGACTTTGTTTCGGTCTCGAATCGACTGTCCTCTTACAGCTTTGGTCCTGCCAAGACGAGAATGGAAGGGCACTGACTTTGTTACGGTTTCGAATCGACTGTCCACTGCTTTAAGCGCGTTTTGTGAATTTTACTAATAGGCTACTCGGTGAGTTGACGTTTCGAACAAATGTGACGTTTTTGCGCGGCCGTTTAAGCAGTATAGCGTGTCTATACATTCTATTAAAAAATCTTTATTTATCTACAGCAACGGACTACAAAATCCACTTACTGCGAGAGTTTTTTTAACTTCCCGCTATAAATTTTTTTTTTTTTTTTTTAATCGGGAAGTTATTGGTTTCACCCCGATTTTCGAAAATCGAGTTTTCGCCAGATCTCGACGTTTTGAGGTCCTAGGAAGCTATTGAAACTATTTTGGCGATGATGTCCGTAGGGCTGTATGTATATGTGTGTGTATGTGTGTATGTATGTAAACCTTTTATATCTTTTGAACGGAGTGTCCGACTGAAACGCGGTTTGCGGCATCTGACGTGATCTTGGTGAACTTATTGAATTTGAAATGATTCGGCCCAAAAAATTTTGAGAAATCTTAATAAAACAAGTTTCAAAAATTTTTAAAAATTTTTTTTTGTAAAATATTTTCTAAACTACTAAACCGATTAATTCCAAAATCTAATCAGCTCTTCTCCTTAACAAACTGCGTCGATTTCCGCAAACCGCATCAAAATCGGTTCATTTTTTCACGAGATACCGTGAACGAAAAAATAGTAAAAAAGTGTTTTTTTAAAATGACTCTTAAAATTGTTATCAGATCGAATTTTTTGTAATAAATTACTTTCTTAAGCTAAAAAAACTGCGTCCATCGCCGCAAACCAGATCAAAATTGGTTCATTTGTTCACGAGATATCATGAACGAAAAATTTGTAAAAAAGTGTTTTTTTTTAATTGCTCGTAAAATTCCTATGAGATCGATTTTTCTGTAATAAATTACTTTTTTAGGTTAAAAAATTACGTCGACTGCCGCAAATCGCATCAAAATCGGTTCATTTGTTCATGAGATATCGTGAACGAAAATTTCGTAACAGTGTTTTTTTTTTTGAGCTCGAAGACCTAAAAAATAAACTTCTTGCTATATTTTATATATTTTTGAGCGTTTTGAAGTCGAAAATAGCGGGAAGTTACAGGGATGGCCTGCAGGGTCAAACTTCTTTTCAATTTTTTTTTAATGAATTATACATTATACCCAAACGATTGGTATAGGAGAAAAATTAAAAATGCAACTTTTTGAAATTCATGTTGGCTAATCGGAGGACACAACAGTACATTTGGTTTAAAATACATTCCTCCATGACGTCACGATTGCGAGCACGCCTTGATATCACGCGGTGCCTTGGTGCGACATCTCAAAGACAATATCACATATCGACGGAAATACGTTATTGCAAATCTCAAAACCACTATCAAACATATCACAATTCTTAAACTGGCATAAAACGTCACCCTTCGACGTCGTGGGAGGTGGCAGTGGGAGTCGGGCGCTGTGCCCCACCCCCTACGAGACGCCGTCTGCGATCGCTTGAATACCTGATGAGTGATGTACGTTACAAACATACATACCGCATTAACTGCATCGCCTACCATCCTCGTTCCACTTCCCCCGTTTATTGTATCATGCCTCTTGTTATAGTGTGGACATGTGCCGTTCGTATCACTGTTAGTTCTAACTTCTGCCGCCATCATATATCTGGTAGCACAGGTGCCTGTGCAGTGTATAGTCTGCGTTAAATATGTCTCACGTGAAAAAAACCCGGTCAAGTGCGAGGGTTCCATACGAACTTGTAGGTATTAGTGATGTGCCGGATATCCGTATCCGTATCTGCGGATATCCGTTAGTTTTTGTGCGGATCTTTTACCTTATTAATTTTCAATTCATAGATGAAATTTTATATATATAGGTGATTTGGTAATAATGAAAAACTGTTAAATTCCATTCAGATTATTTTTTATTTTTTAAAATCGTATTTGGCACCTTTATATTGCAAACATTTATCGTAGTGAGTACCATACCAATAGTACATAACTCAAAGGTACTAAAAAACTATCTTTATAGTGAGATATTGCACATACTAACTTGATGGATTTAAACATTCAGTGTAATGGTGAGGCTCTGGAAAGAGTCACATCCACCAAATTTCTGGGCTTATATTTGGATGACCATCTTAATTAGAAAGTACATTGTACTCAACTATCCTCCAAACTTAATTCTATCTGTTATCTTATTAGATACTTAAAAAATGTACTTACAAACATTCAACTAATCAATTTTTACAATGCTCAAGTTGTTTCTAGGTTAAGATATGGCATATGCTTCTGGGGTAACTCAACTTTGTCTAATGACGTCTTTATTTCTCAGAAAAGAATAATCCGTGCCATTGCTGGCATTTCTTCTAAAGTGTCTTGTCGCCATTTTTTCTATAATCTCAAACTTATGACTCTTTGTCTCGTTTATGAAATTTCTTTGTTTGTTTTTAAAAACTATAATCAGTTTGTCACGAATGGTGACTATCATTCTTACAATACGCGTTTTAGGCATGACCTGAGTTCTCCCTTTAGCAAACTTGATGTAAGCAAAAATTCTCCTCTCAACATAGGTGTAAAAATGTTTAATAAACTTCCAAGTCAAATTAAGAATTGTAACATTTTAAATATTTTTTCTCGTTTGTTAAATACGTTCGTTCTGGGGAACACATTTTACAATATGTCTGAATTTTTTAATTTGTAATTTATATGTATGACGTTTTCTATATGAGTTTTTCTCATCAAATGAAATAAAGAGCTTTACTTTTACTTTACATCGATCTTTGGAAAGACAATCTGTTATGAGAGTTAACTCTTAAAGAGGTCAATAACTTTTTCCCATAACAGATAGTCTCTTTCCAAAGGTCGATGTGCAATATTTACCGCCGCGTACTCTAAGAAAGTTAAGATCCGTATCCGTATCCGCGGATCTTGAAACCAAATATCCGTATTCAGATCGGTATCCGCGGATATACATTTTTAACGATCCGGCACATCACTAGTATGTATGTAAATAGTTCGTCCATCACGGGAATCGAGTCTCGAAGATTTTTCCCGCTTAGCCGCTGGAAAACTGTTGTCCCCATACATCGACAAACGTCGCGGTCAGGTTGATAACTAAGCGTGTAATTTCAATGAGTTTAGATGGACTACTGAACTGTGTTGTACCTCGTGGCTATATCTGATAGCCTAGTTGTCGTACCGTGTTGTATGCAAGAGTTCTCATATATAAACGCACCAGTAGCGAACGCTTGTTTTGTATTAGAATTGTTACTGTGTACGTGCGTGGCATGTTGTTAGGGTTTAAAAACATTATTTTTTTGTGATGTAACAACAAATTTACGGTTTTCGGATTTTTTCCCTTTACTTGTGCTATAAGACATTGCTTCTTACCAAATTTCATGTTTCTAGGTCAACGGGAAGTACCCTACAGGTTTTGATTCCCAAGAGTCTTGATAGACAGACAGATGGACAAAAAAGTGATCCTATAAGGGTTCATTTTTTCCTTTTGAGGTACGAACTAAAAAGGGTCAAGTTTGATACAAAGATTTGAACATTTGCTTTAATTTTTTATTTTAACTGTTTGTTTGGTTAACTATTAATTAAAAAAATATTTTCTAAATAAAAAATTGTTTTAATTAATAAAAATAAATTCATTTAATACTGAAGAATTAATTTTAACTGATTTTTATAATATCGTACCCATTGTCATATGTGGCCAATATACTCGTTGATCCTAACTAATTTGCACAATGGAGTTTTCCCTATGTACGGTTTTCTGTGATACATCCTGTATACCACGCTTCATATATCACGCCGACTAAACGCGAGAAATCTTCGGACGAGCGATTGATGCATTCGGGTAGTTGCTTTCAGCACCGGCTAGATGCTTGTGGATTATGATGATCTATCAGTCAGTCAGTCAGTGAATGTCCAAAATCGTAATTGTTTAAAATAACGGCCAAGATCGCCGCAGATGATAGAGAGGGGGGAACCATAAACGAGGGAGAGGGAGGTAGAGAGAGAGAGGATCTATAATCAAGAGAGAGAGAGAAAGAAGAGCCATAAATGAGAGAGGGAGAGAATCAGTTGTAACTCTCATTAGGTTCATATTTTCAAGCCAGTTGATGTGTCGAATGGGAAAACCGTGTCATCGCATTACATATTAATCCAAACTTCTATATAATAAACCTCAGCTAATAATACTTAACTCCTTAGTCCTTAGTCAACTGAGATTAGCCAACAGTCTTAATAAATACACACATAGGGCTGGCCAAACACGTTGACATATCTGAAGTTTGCCGTAAGATCAAAATCCCGCGGTGGCTTTTTGATAGTCCGGCAATAGCGTGGATAAACAAAAATACATTTATTCAACTCATGCGCGTTATTCATGTTTTATCATGCCTAAAAACCGAACCCTAAATAGCCATTTACCGACTGGCGACAATTACTTGTCATAACTCAATGAAGATTCCTACTAGCTCGGCCATTGTGGAGTAATGAAAATAAACGTAACTATTTTCTGAGTCGTAACGAAATAGTAGGTAACAACAACTCCGTTGTTACCCATTGAGACTAAAATTGAGAGACCGAATGTTTTCGACATGGAGTTTATTCATAACCAGCTAACCTCAAACCAAAACATTGAATCGTGCTGTTTGGTGCTGTTAGTATTGACAGTTTTTTTATAAAGAAATAAATAGATATTTACAACATCTCATTATAATTAAAACATAAATAACGCGCAATTGTTGAATAAAATTATGGGCGCAACTTGTAGGCTAAGTCATGACTTGTCAGCGCGATGAATGACTTAGACTACTAGTTACGCCAATAACTATAAACTGTCTAGTTTCGAATGTGAAATTTAATACATATTTTTTTTCTTATGATAATATTACGTTTCTAAATGATTATAATTTTTTTTCCGTATTATGGTTGAATAAATAATCTATTAATTGAAAAACTAAATTTAACATTTTCAGAATTTTGGAAAATCCTATGTTCATTGAAATGGACAACAGGTCAAAAAAAATATTTTTTACGGTAATCACTAGCATACGACGATTAATTACTTTATAAATATAATTAGTAAAGTTAACATCACAAAATTAAAATCAATATTCGCACAAGAAAAATAGATACATCATGAAAATGCGAAACTTATACTAAGTAATATATAATCAGACTGTACACTTTTACCAGCTTTGCATGAATCCCTGACTACGGTCAACACTTGACTCGATATTTCTTCCTACCCACGTAGTATTTGTTTGTCATGCCTACATCTCAACATGAAATGTTTATATTTGATATTTATTACGCTCACTTAATTTACAAGCGTTAGAATAGTATGTCCAGGACCGAAGGGGTTAAAAAGCAACGATGCTAGCATATTTGCACAGCCCTCGTGACATAAGATTGGGGCCACAAAGTAGGTTAAAATACAAATACCAACAACGTATACGTATGGAGGTTGGGGTTTGATTGACGTGTCTTCTGAAGACAGCGGGGGGCGGCGTCCCCGGCCGCCCGAAGTGTTCTTCGTACCGTTTGACACTCCAACATTGCAAGTGCATTATTGCTTATTAGCGATTACTGTCTTAGGGCTGGGTCGCATCTTTCGCCTGAATCGATTTTATCTGTGTTAATTCGTACAATTAGGCTTTTGAAAAAAAATTAATTATCGATTTTTTTATTGTATTTTAAAACTCTATTATAAATAATATTGATAATCGATGCGAAAAACTTACAAAAAACTTTTTTTAAATTAATTATAAGCAATTTAAAATTGATAAAATATTTAAAAAAATCACGTGACTGCAAACGCACTAAAATTGTTTTTGACAGTTGTGACGTCATAACGGTAAAATGTATATACGCAGTATACTATCAATGGCTTCTACATGTGTATTGACTAAAACAGTATGACGTCACATTATGTTCGGGAAATGTCGGCGCGTTTTCGGAACTGTTTTTTTATTTTTAATTTGATATAACTTTTGAATTATAACGAAAATAAAAAAAAAGAAAAATAGTTTTGTTATAAAACTTATATACGATCTTTCCATTTATGACAAAAAAAAAATTCATTCAAAAGGCCACTTCAGACAGCCACCAACGCCTTACAAAATAGTTACTTTTAGGGTTTGCAATATCGGTACTGAAATCGAATTTGTATTTCCCGGTACTGGAGGAGATCCAGTACCGAGAAATTCGATAATTTCGGTACTAGATGAAAAAATGTGTTAAATGCTTGTTGTGCGTGAAATAAAATGTTGGAAATAGTTTAATCACAATACAAATCACTGAATTACCCTACGTAATCCAATAAACTTTAAATATTCCAATCAGTCTCAATAATAATCTTTGATCATCAACAAATTAAGTATTATCTTAGCTCAACTTTAACAAAAAATAATTATTCTTGTCATGAAAAAGGAACCTTAAATTCAAAAATAAATTGTACCTATTCAGTCTGGTTTTGAAAAATTCATAGTCGTAACTTAACAGAAACTCAAATCTTTGATTAACGTCTGATTAGAACTCTTCAGTAAATAAAATAATCGACCAATTTTTCAGACATATTAACAAAAAATATGTAAAGGTTAATGTATTAATTATATATTTTTTGTTAATATATTGTCTGATAAATTGGTCGATAAATAATTTTATTTATTAACAGAAACTCGTATAGTCGTAATAGACAGTAACGTTTTTACATAGCGATAATGAAAAGAAGAAATGTTTTATGCCTCCACTACACGCGTGGCCAGCACCGCCACTCAAATAAGTGCCTATCATCGCCGCGATGATTGCGTAGTCGTCCACACAATCGTGCCGGTTCATTCACTCACTGTCATCCGTTCGATATGGATGTCGAAGTGCTAGCTAATAGCTATAGATGGTTCTTTTTGGTAGAGTTCTATAAATTTAAAAGCCTCTGTGTTGGTCCACGCATACGTAGACATTGTCTTCGCGCTCAACACCACAAAAAAAAAAAAATAAATTAATAAACAATTTCACTCACTTTCTCCCTCAACCTCTGCCGTGCGACTGAATGTTGGACGATTGTGTGTACGCGCGCACGATGCTGGCCACGCATTCCTTTGATGTACCGACAATCAACCGATTACTGCCGATTATAGGCGATGATGTCCACGCACCGACAAACATCCCCTCTACACATTCGTGAGTGCCTATAAGTGGCGGTGCTGGCCACGCGTGTAGTGGAGGCTTTACGTATTCAAAAACGTTTTGCGTAATATTACTTAAATAACGTTATGTATCAAATCACAGGCGACGATTACAGCTTGAAACACGTAATTCTTTATTTCTTACCAAAAGCCTAAATATGAATTTTCGTATCCCTAACTTGAGAAATGTACGGTTCTCCATCCAAACTTTCATCCCCTATTTCACCCCTTCAGAGTCGTTTTTTTAGGCAAACGGTAGGCTATGTACTTCCTCAGAATGCAATCTATCTCCTTGCCAAATTTTATCGAAGTCCGTTCAACGGTTTACGCGTGAAAGTGTAACAAACTCACATTCGCATTTATAATATACTAGCGGTCCCGCCCGGTTTCACCCGGGTGCAAAAGAACGAATGGGGAAGGAAGGGACATGAGTACGCACATTCATTTTAGTTTACCGAGATGAATGCTATGTCCAAATTCCATAATGATCGGAGTTACCGTTTAAAAGTTTTTGTCGTTAAAAAGCAGCCTATAGTTGTAACAGTTTTAAAATGAGCTATTAATTAGATTTATTTAATTTTAATTAGTCGTAATAAAATTTTAAAAAATTGAAATGTAAGCCTTAGAAGAAAGCAATGTAGAAAATAAAAAAAATAAAAATATATTCGCCGACGTGGGGCTTGAACCCACGACCCAGGCATTAAGAGTCTCATGCTCTACCGACTGAGCTATCCGGGCTTGTAAACGTGACGCGCTAATATTGCAATATTTAGTTAAGGCATTTCACCTGATAATATTTGTCGGACGGACTAATTTTGAGATACATCTTGCAAAATTTTTCATTGATGTTCCGCTCCAATTGGTCGTAGCGTGATATTATATAGCCTATAGCCTTCCTCGATAAATGAGCTATCCAACAAAAAAAAATTTTCAATTCGAATCAGTAGTTTCTGAGATTAGCGCGTTCAACTAACAAACTCTTCAGCTTTATATAGTATTAGTATAGATAAATTATATATTTGGAACCAAGGTCACGAATCCGTCGGTAGCCACACAAAAGGCATCGTCTTCGGATTATGCTTCCGGTTATTTACTTGTACTTAAGACGATACTCGAAGGCATAATTAATCGACGACGATGTAATGTTATTGTTGCAGGTTTTGCGTCGGCGATCGGTTCTACTTGTGCGAGAACAAGATCCTGTGCGAGTACGACTACGAGGAGAGGCTCGTGTTTGCGAACATGGCCTACAATCCGACCAGCCTGGCTCACATCAAGAGACAGACTACCCACCTGCCGCCACCGCCACCAAGCGTTCAGGTAAAATTTTGCACAGTACTGTACAATAAATAGTTGATCAGACAAATATAACACATTGGGATATCAATACTTTTTGTAAACTTATTTGTTCTACTTAAATATTATCTTTAAATACAATAATAGTAGCATAGTTATATTGACCGGGTGCTGTTCTCTCTCTTACTGCTCTTTCGCGTATCTTTATACAGTACTAGCCGCTACCCGCGGCTACGCCCGCGATTGAGATGGAAATCGACTTTTGACATGCATATCAGGGGTTGAGGTATTGCACATATTTTGACAAACAATTTTCTTATTTTTCGTAAAAAATTTTTATTTTTTTTTAATAAAAAGTATCCTATGTTACTTCTAATACCTTCAAGAGTGTATGTGCAAAGTTTCATGATGATCGGTTAAGTAGTTTTTGCGTGAAAGCGTAACAAACAAACTTACATTCGCATTTATAATATTTCGTTTTCATAAAATTTGTAAGTCCGGTCCTGTCGGGCCGATTTTAATGAAATTTTAATAGCACATTTTAATCATTACTAAAGGGTTAAATTTCAATTTTGAAACGATTCGGAGAAATTTTTCGGTATTTTTGGGCCCAAAAAATGTTTTCAACCCTTTCTTATTTTTCGTAAAAAATTTTTATTTTTTTTTAATAAAAAGTATCCTATGTTACTTCTAATACCTTCAAGAGTGTATGTGCAAAGTTTCATGATGATCGGTTAAGTAGTTTTTGCGTGAAAGCGTAACAAACAAACTTACATTCGCATTTATAATATTAATAATATGATATGATTAATAAATTAATAATTAATTAATATTAATATTAATTAATTAATATGATGTAAACACGTAAGGTGCACATAGGGAAATTAACATTAGAAAAAATGACTGGATCAGAGTGAGCCTTGAAATCTTGTTTTTCAATTTGACAGATAATATTCTTTAGCAAAATTAATGTGTATACTACCGAAGAAAATATTCAAATGATTACAGCATAATCGGACTTTTTTTATTAATGGGACATTAAATTCCCAAAAATACTTAAATATGGTGCGAGATATCTCCGCCTATTCGTGTTGAACCTAAAGACATTGGGTCACTGATTTACCAACGCGCATACGTCATACCAGTCAGACAATTTTTGAATGAAATGTTTCCAAACAGATGGAGTTGTTTTTTTGTTTTATTTTTGTACAAAAAAATTAAAATAATGATTTATAAGAGCTTTTTATTATAAAAAAAGCCAAGTAAAATAAAAATTAAAAAAAATTTGCTCAAAGCTATTAGTTCAATAGCAAATCTAATAGCTACAATTAATTCCACGTCACATAATATGTTTCATAGACAAACAATACGACGTAAAAACAACGCATGTGTTTAGTTTTTTGTGTATCATTGTTTTACCGAGTCCGCTATCATTCAATTAAAAAAATCCGATACCTCATAATAATGTCAATGTTTAATAGGTAATTCACAAATCCGGGCGAAGCCGGACCGGACCGCTAGTTTTATTGTAATATCTCTATGGTTTATACACGTCGTTCGTGACGCCACTTTAATATTATATCGCAGTAGGCTGGTTGTTTGTAACATCGTTACTCTGTTGTTATTATTATCAACTAACGTAATTTACATTATGACAGGTGTCTATAAACTCGATTGCCGATAAACACTCATCGAATTAACAACAGATTGCTTAATAAAGCGACGGTGGCGCCAAGTGCAATAACAGCCGCGACCCCAAAAGCGCTAATCCGTTCCGACGGCCCGTTTCTTTTCTGCCTCGAACAGAGGTAAGAGACACGAGTATACGATGCGCGGAGGCGCCACCAGGAGGCGAAACGAGGCGATGGCACGTCTAAGACGATTAACAAGTAATTTCACAGGTTGTAGAACATCGCACCTAACAGTTGTAGTGCCGCCGCCGGTGTTTGTTTTGCGTGCGTCAGGATTGGGGGACTGAGAAGGGGAGAGTGGGGGAGGGGGCAAGAACGTCTTGTATATACCGGCTGTTCAGCGGATTTGATACATCACCGTCACAGAGCTCCTCTATTAATAAATAACTAGCGTGACCTGTGCGAATTATTCGCACTAAATAAGTATAATAATTCGTATTATGTAAATTCAGATGACAGATCAAAGAAATATATTTTACTAATTGTCATATAGAGGCGCAAGTAGCAAAAGCGTTGAGATGCAGCATTGCTGTGACGTTGTTCAGCGTTGCTCGTTAGATGGCAGTATGCAGTAGTTACAATATGAAAGTCAGATGACAGATCGAAGTGTTAACTTTACGCCGTCAGATGGCAGACGTTGTTCATAGTTTAATTAATTTACAAAAACAATAGCAATAATAATTTTTTTAGTGTCGATGTCAGTAGAGGAAACAATTATCTGTAAAATGATATATAATTTATGTGGAGAAATTGTGTGGTTTTTTCTAAAAAGGGAGGCAAACATCTTAACCCTTAGCGTATTAATATATATGCGTTTAACGTCCGTTTCTCGACTTTATGTCATAACAGACGCCATTCGCACCATTACTATTTTTTTTCTACCACACTTCCCGTTATTTTCTACAATTTTTAAACTTCAACTGAATTAATAGCAATGGGCGAATGAAGGAATTTTGAGGAAATTAGGATAAGGTAGGCAAATTTTGAGCATAGGAGTTTGACAGGTAATCGGCCATGGCCTTGAATAAGGAACCATCTCGATATTTATTTGGAATTGTTGAGGGAAACCATGGAGAACAAGATGGCCGGTACAGGAATTACCGTTTCTCAGCGAGAGGCAGTGGGAAAAACTCCCTGCCACATCTGCCCTCGCCGGGATTCGAACCCGGTACCTCCCGAATGCGAGTCTAGTGCTCTCACCGCTACGCCACCCCGCTCGGTTCCTCTATTAATAACTACATTCAATCGAATAGAGATATTGTAGATTATAGACGCTTAACAACAGAGACCATACCTATGCTTCTTAACGTTCTATAAAATTTATAGATCTCGGTATTTAATGCAGTCGAAACATTATAGCCGTCTACAGCGAAGCCAAAAGGAAGGGTTTTGAGTTTATGTATGTTCCACCGTAACGCCTAAACTATTCATCCGATTTTGATAAATAGATAGATATAGATAAGTGTCATTCGATTTTAACGCAAATTATTGCATTTTTATATTTCTATTTTGAATTAACCGCGAAAACGCTTGTGACGTCACGCCTTAGTGACAGCTGACATTAGATGTTGTATTTATGGGTGTATAGCTGTGGTTCACAGGTATTTCTTAGAAAGGTATGTAAATCTACTTAATGATATGATTTATATCATGTATTTTCTTAAAAGTAGCTACTTAATACTAAAAATAGTACGGTTTTCTTCAATTGCAAGCTAACTAACCTCAAATATAACCTATGACATATATCACAAAAAAAAACGAATAAACAAAAAATGAACTAATTAAATGATGCAGAAGTGAATGATCGCAACGAAAATTTAAGCGACTCGGTGATTATTTACTTCAAGTGTTTATATTATCTTTGATTTAAGAAGGCGTGACGTCATTCGGTGTTTCAGTCAACATGGCCGATTGCAGTACATATTTTATTAAAAATCTTATTAATCTCAATGTTTATATTAACATTTTTAGAATCCTTTCAACATATATTTTTCTCTAAAACCATTTATTCTTTGATTCTTTTATGTTGTCATCATGCCTAAATAATGGCATAACCAACCGGTAACCGCTCGATAACGTGATGCTGCCATAAACTGTATACCAAGTATGTGTTTTAATTCTTCCGATGTTATGCTTAGCACGAGGATCAGCTGAGCACACAACCTGCGAGGCGTTTTCTTATTCCCGACGCGGACAAACACGAACACCGACGTGATTTACCGAGTGTCGATGCGAACAAACCAATGTCCCGTTCGCAAAGTTTTGGGACTGGAATTCGATCGAAGCTTTGACATATACTTTCATTCTATACTGAGCATAGGAATAAAATCGCAATCGAACTATTAGGGTGCAAACATATACTTCTGTCTTTTTTTACGCCGTAAGCACTGGCGTATCCAGGCGGGAAAAACAAGCACGGGGGACCCGGCTTGAGAAAATTATAATTTACCCCCTTCTGGGTCAAAAGCTGGGTACGCCCATGTTAACATCATAGAAAAAGACAAAGTTTTTGAAACATAGATACTTTATTCAGATTGAATGCAAGTACATCAACCAATCCTATCATCGGAGAAATCAGGGAATTACATCGAAGAAAGCGACGCAGATATATTTTTGATACGCTTTGTTGCTTTCACTCACCGCACATTGAGTAGATAGGCAATGATTCATATAGTTAATAATAGATATATGAGCTTTCATAAAACATTCGAAGTCACCCAAAATCCAGTCGATGGTAGGGCTTTTTCCAAAGTCGAATGTTGAACTTACATAAATAATTGAGTGAATCACTGACAGTTTGTGCATAGGCGTACCTAATTAATTTATATATTTACGGTTTTATTTTAAAAAATATGTTTTCTTCACACCTTGATCGAAATTACGTACTTCAGGCATTAGTTTTAAGGCAGAAAGAAATATTTATGCATTGGTGGGATTACGCGCACTGATGCCGGAAGTATGTACTTTCGACCGGCTATAAAGAAATAGTATACACCACAAGGGCCGAAATTTCGCCTCGGGTATCATGGCGCGCAGTGCAAGAATATCAAACTTTCGGCCAGTGTAGTGTATACTATTTTTCTTCATACATCGGTTGTAAGTACGCTTATTAAATACATTAATTAATTACTTATTTAATACATAAAAACACAGATAAATTCCAAGCAAGCAGCTTTGAAGTTATACGTAAAAACACGAATAACGGCTGTTCGCGACTATTAGCTAAAATTTAATAGGGTTACTATGGAAACGACATCTAAACAACAGTTGATGGATTATTTTTTCTTTACTGCCGCCCGAACGTAAATGCTTCCCGTATCAGTGTGTGTAATCCCACCAATGCGTAAATGTTAGACTTACAATTGATGCCGAAAGTATCGATCGAGCTATAAAAAGTATAGTTATCATATACACCGCTCCATGAGACTGTCGCTACTACCGCTAGCCAATAGTCGCGAACAACTGTCAATCGTGTTTTTTGCGTATAACCTCAAAACTGCTTGCTTGGAATTTATCTGTGCTTTTATGTAATTAATAAGTAATTAATTAATGTAATTAATAAGCGTACTTTCGATCGAGGTTTAAAGAAAAATAGTATACACCACACGGGCAGAAGGTTTGAGAGCCTTGAACTGCGCGTCATGTCTTGCTCAGAGCATGCAGAGGGCCAAACAAGAAAACTAGCCTCTGTTCTAGTTTTAAAATCCATCTTGTGAGCTAGCAGGCGAGCCCGCAGTCATGTCCAGCCTCGTAGCCAGTCTGCGGGCCAGCAGAAGTCCTAACAGTGTTTCTAGCCTCGTGTGCAGTTGTCGTGTAGCATGTAAAAACTGCTTGTCTGCGTGAAAATATTATTTTTTTTATGACTATTGAATTTTGCTATCCCCTCCAAGCAGACGCACGGAGCGAATACCCAAAACCATGCACCGTGCAGTGTTTTGTTTCGTTGCGTAATTCAACACGCGTCACGCTTACACTATTATCACAGCAAACACCTCCTGTGTCTAATCCGGTGTACAGAGTGACACGGCTCCTTGGAATTAGGCTACCGTTTCAACGGCACGCATATGAATACAAGATACACACTGCATAACATCTTTGAAGCAACTTCAAGAAGCGATGCGTTGTTGTTAGCGGCACGTCTCGAGGTCAGCTCACACTAATGCGGTCCGTTTTTGAAGTAAAACTTCTTTACGCACGCTTGACTTGGGGAGTAAGCTGGTGACTGCGTGACGAGAGATTTACGGAAAGTGTGATCGGACGAGGCGAACGGAAGTTGAGAGGGAAATATAAGTTAGTGAAGATAGAAAGAGGATGACAAATACTTCACTGGCTAGTGGCACCATCACGTGGCCGAAACAAATACTTCACTGGCTAGTGGCGCTATCAGGTGGCAGAAACTTTACTTGCCAGTGACATCTACAATCATATATATATAGATGGAGCTAATGAAGGTCTAAAGCACACTCGTTTTTTTTATGTGGTCCTGCATATCTCCGCCAATTGTGAACCGATTTAATGATTCTTATTCAGTTTAATTGAGCATACCTTAAGAACGGTCTTTGATAAATTTTACTTAAATCGGTTCACTTAATTAATAGCAATGAGCGAATGAAGGAACTTTAGGACATTAAGATAAGGTAGGCGAATTTTGAGCACAGGAGTTTGACAGATAATCGGCCATGGCCTTGAATACGGAACCATCTTGATATTTACCTGGAATTATTGAGGGAAACCATGGAAAACTTCGACAAGATGGCCGGCACGGGAATTACCGCTTGTCGGCGAGAGGCAGCAGGAATAAGTCCCAGCCGCATCTGCCCCCGCCTGGATTCGAACCCGGTACCTCACCACTGCGTCACCCCGCTCGGTGTATGTGTATATAGATAATACAAAACATATAATAACATGGAACACACAAATCGACTGTCTCCCGTCGCCATCGTAATGTTCTAAACGGTGCATTCCCTGACTCGTAGTGTGAACAGGTCCTGCTTAAACACAGGTAAGACGTTCAAAGGATTGAGACATTTGCATAGGACTAATAGAAAAGCGACCTCCCGGGGGATGAGGGGGGAATGGATGGAAGGTCGGGGGGAGAATGGGTGAAAGGTTGGTGAATTTCTCGGCATGGCATTGCATTGACTACATACGATATATTATATAATGATGAATGCCAGTTGATTTATGCGACATCTACGTGAGGTGAAACAAGACTGATTTAATTATGAATTTAATGCAGTATTATCGCTACTCTGTAAACGGAAGCTATTGGAAGGAATCCGATTCGACTTAACACTATAAATACTATCTGTAATTAGTTTTGTTTCAATCTATATATTAATACGTGAAGAAAAAAAACGAGTATGCTTTAGACCACACGACTGAAGTAAAACTTCTTCCTGCCATAATTTGTTATTATTTACCCGAAAATTCACAAAATATGAATTTTAATACAATTTTATTCACTTTAAACGTAGAATATTTAATATATTGAACAAAATATTAATTTATAAAATTGTTCAAGAACGAAATGAACAGTCTAATGCAGGAGTCGGCAACTCGCGACCCGTGATTGTTCTATAAATAAAAGTCTTATAAACCTATCTACATAAATAAATAATTAAATTAATTTTCACAAATCTTTTTTCTTATGATATTGAGGATGTAGTTAGTCATTTAGAAATGAACGTGATTGATCTCCAATCTAATGATACTCTCAAAAACTCTTTCTTTAAAATCAAAGATCTTATTAAATTTTATGTCAGTTTGCCATCTAATTTTGACGAATTGAAAAGGATTGCTCTGCAATTAATTACAATTTTTGGTAGTACTTATGCGAACAAACCTTTTCGATTCTCAATTACAGAAAAAATAAATATGCTTCTCGTCTCACAGATGAGCATTTGAGAGCTATTCTACGAATTGTAACTACAAACCTGGAAGCTAACATACAACAAATAGCCTCTCAAATACAATCTCAAACGTCACACTAATTTTTGTAAAAGAACAGTTCTATTTTGAAGTTCTCAGTTAAATTTTTAATAAAATTCAAATGAAATGATTTCGAATTTTTAATATCACAAATAGGTACCTATTATTAAAATTATGAACAAGTGCGGCCCGCCTTTATTTCAATTTGCCACTATGTGGCCCTTGCTTGTCAAAAGGTTGTCGGCCGCTGGTCTAATGTAAAAATAAAGAAATATAAACGTAAAAATAATGAAAACAAAAGTAATACATTGCAATTACTTAGCTCTCGTTGGATTTTAAGCGTAAATCTTTATGAAATATTATTTAAAGTAGGTTTACAAAACTTTTTTCTGTCACCCGATAGCGCCACTGGCAAGTAAAGTATGTGTCATTCTATTGTTAGTGCTGCTTATATTTTCGTTCACCTGATGGCGCCACCAGCCAGTGAAATATTTGTCATCCTCTTTCTATCTTCACTGACTTATATCTCCCTCTCAACTTTCGTTCGCCTCACCCGATCACACTTTCCGTAAATCTCTCGTCAGGCATTCACCAGCTT
Organism: Xanthostigma xanthostigma; assembly: GCA_963575645.1. NCBI lineage: Eukaryota > Metazoa > Arthropoda > Insecta > Raphidioptera > Raphidiidae > Xanthostigma > Xanthostigma xanthostigma. The sequence goes on from OY754473.1 coordinate 1,525,260, forward strand.
ACTCCCCAAGTCAAGCGTGCGTAAAGAAGTTTTACTTCAAAAATGTTTGTGTTTCAAAAATATAAAATTCAGGTCCGAAAGGGTTAAATTGTTTCTCAGTCAAACGTTCTCTCTACACGTTTAATATTTATTGAAATTAAGTAATTCCAGATTGCCCCCCCTCCCCACACACAAACAAACGTTGCCTCTTTATATATTACTTATCTTTATAATCTTCAAATTGAACGCGTTGCGAATGGAGCACACGAGGGGCGCAGCAGCTTGGTAATGATTGTTATTTATAAGAAGTGAACAAACGGCGTGAGAACAGCCGGCTGTCCGACATTACGCTGCTCTGATAGGGCGCCACCCCACTCACCAACAACATCCAGCTAGGAGCGGTAACTGTTGGCCTGCACCGCTTTATTCTTCTCACCTATTTGACGTCTCTATTTATTAGTTCATTTTTACACGCTTTATATTAGTTTCACTTGTAAGTTTGTATGTATGTATGTAAGTATGTATGTTTGTTTGTAATCTCGTTTGGACTACAGCAAGTGGTTTATTACTGTTAGTATGTTATGCCACTACTATAAGAGCAATCGTTGACCGAGCGGTCTAAGGCGCTAGTCTTCGCTGACGTCAACTCTCGGATTCACCGGTCGTGGGTTCTAATCCCATCCACGCCGAAATAAAAAATTTGTTTTTTTTTCGGCAAGTTTTTGACAATAAATCGAACTAAAAAGTGGAAAATAAATATAGTTTAAAAAAAACTAAAAAACACGCTTTATATCAAACTAAAAAGTGAAAAATAAATATAGTTTAAAAAAAGCTAAAAAACACGCTTTATATCGAACTAAAAAGTAAAAAATATTTTTTTTAAATAAGCTTAAAACAATAATGAATAAAAAATACTAGTATTATTGTGAAAAAAGCGTGGGGCGCTCGATATACGAAAATGTGGAACAAAGTGCCCCACGCTTTTTTCACAATAATACTAGTATTTTTTATTCATTATTGTTTTAAGCTTATTTTAAAAAAATATATGTTTTACTTTTTAGTTCGATATAAAGCGAGTTTTTTAGTTTTTATATTTATTTAAATGAAACATCTAGGTGCGTATTGTAAATTTCGCGAAACGGCAACTCGGTGATTTGCAGCTTACGAACAAAGATGGCGTTTTTGCGTGGCCTATACGTATAATAGACAGTTTTATAACCGTCTGGCAGACATTTAGACCCCAAAATGATCTGGCTTATTAATTTTTTATTTTATTAAATACTTTTGAAGTTAATAATATTTCAAAATGCTTCAAGGACTTTTTTTACAAATAAAATTTTGCAGCCAGGTATTCGATTTTATGTTTAAAAGAAGTGTTACACAAATTTTCAGGCTGCCTCATATACCTACCAAAAATTGTTTGATAGCTCTCCCACTAAGTGTTTCGCTCGATAGCTGAGTTAGAAACTCATAAATTGATACATACTGGAGAGAAACCACCGATATGGTTTCTCACCAGTATGAAGACTTATAGTCTAAAGCGCTATTTAAAGCTTAACTTAAACATACTTTTGGATAAACAATTTGACCTTTGAAATAAGATTTGCATCAGTTCAAGCGGTTTGAAATTGTTTACAAAAACTTTTATATAGATATTTATTACAGTCACATTGTTTTATATTACAGTTTTAGACATATTAGATGATTATACCTAATAGTTCTTTATTGAAAATAAATATAAGTAGAGTCAAAGAAAATAATTAAGGAGTTATTGCTGAAAACTGATATAGGCCTCATGCAGACACAAAATTATGTTCAAACGGTGTCTTATTAAATTTTATTTTTCTGCAATAAATGTAATCCCTGGTATGTGTAGTACCATGAGAAATGAGAATAATATTTGTGTTTCATCCGACACAAAAAAAGTTTTTACACTCGTGCGTTGTTAAGAACTTTACTATATAATATGTCGGTTGTGCTTATCGAGTGACATTACAGTATTCTTTTTCAACCAGTTTTAAAAATCTAGTAGTAACTAGTATACTGATGAAGTGTGCTCCGGTTAAGGTAAGATCTCGTTTTCTTTTCAAATAGATTAAATAGCAATTTACCTTATTAATGTATTCTATTTTATAACTTTGACAAAAATCTTCTCTGGCAAAATTATATTTCCTTACTTTTGGGCGCTTGTGCTGTCTTTTTTTGTTTATTTCAAGTTATTCAACTGTTCTATAACAGTGGACAGTGTGTAGGTTCGTTTAAAAAATTTGGAAATGAAACTAGTTGAGTTTTACGAAATCTGTAAACACTTCATAGTTCATAGCAGGCACAACCTTTTAAATTCAATCAAGTTGGCAGTGAATACACACAACTTAAATGTGAAATTTGATCGAAAAAAGTGTTGCAAGCTTCGAAACAGTATAAAATAAAAATGTATCTAGTCGCGTAATGAATATTTGTTTATTAAGTTGTCAATACTGCTTTTTTCTAATTGAATATCTACATTAATATTATGAATTTTTTTTTACAAAATGAAATGTTATTGATAAATTCGTTTCCGGGCGTCTTTAAAATATTATGTCTTTTGTTATAGATAAAAAAGATGAGGTAAAATGCAAAGCATTTGTCATATGTTGTCTTCATCTCACACCAATTCCAGCTGCAAATAGTACAATCTAAGAAAACTCTGGAACATTATTTGGAGCAAATACATGCTTTTAACAAAAAACCTAAACTTGATCGTTCCGAACAAATGCCTTCTAAAGATCTTTTGGACGTTAAAACAAATGTGAAATATGATTTTTCGGATCTTCATGACGTGTCTGACTTGAGTTTGGAAATGGAAGAAAAAAACTGCGAAAATATTAATTCAGTAAACAAATTCAACATTAAAATGTCTTTAAAATCCGAAGTGAAAGTCGAAGAAACGGATGATAGTTCAATAATTCCACCAGACTGTGGTGATGACACCGCAGAAACTCTATTTAAGGATGATGTCAAATCATGTATCGATATTGACGAGAGTAAATTGATAGAATACAGGGATGTCAACTGGAAAGTGGAAGCCCCTGCAAATTTTAGCTTGCCACTCAAAACTCTTGAGGAAATGTCTTTTAAAACCGAAATCAAAGACGAACCGTTAGATGATAACCCATTAGTTCTGCCGGAATGTATTACTGACACAGGAAACGATTTTTCTGAAAGCGTCAGCGAAAAAAGCTACGAGGATACGAAGTTCGATCATGGACACACATCGGATAACTCCGCAAATTTTCGTTCTTCCGATGTGGAAGAGTGCTTAGAAAAAAATGAAGAAGAAATCAAAAATAGCTCGACGGATTGTGAGAATGACACAAAAACTAGTAAAGTGAAATCACACGATAGTGCGATAAAAAATACGTGTGAAAAAAGCTACACTAAAACACGATTTTCAAAAACTAACAAACGTGCACGTCCTAGGGAGAGACCTCATCAGTGTGACATTTGCAGCAAGTCTTTCTCTCGCTTAGATAATTTAAAAAGTCATAAAATGACACATACTGGCGAGAAACCACATCAGTGCGACATTTGCAACAAGTTTTTCACTCGTTTATCTAATTTAAAAACTCACAAATTTATACATACTGACGAGAAACCATATCAATGTGAAGTTTGTAATAAACGTTTCAATGCGTCGGCTGAATTGAAAACACACACACATATACATACTGGTAAGAAACCGTATAAATGTGACGTTTGTAAAAAATTTTTTACTACACTGGGCATTTTAAATCGTCACAACCGGATACATACCGGTGAGAAACCGTTTCAGTGTGACGTTTGTAAAAAATGTTTTAGTACGTTGGGCAATCTAAATCGGCACAACCAAATACATACTTGTGAGAAACCATATCCGTGTGACGTTTGCAACAAGCATTCCACTTAAGTTGAACCATTTCAAATGGTACAAACGTGTAAATACAGGCGAGGAACCTTATTAATGTGACGTAACTACATCGAGCAGCTTAGAATGTTAGTGGGATGTTTCATTCATTTTAAATATACTCAAAAATTGAGACATACTTGTGAGAAGCCATATCAGTTTGTAAAAAGTAATTCAATACGTCAAGAAAATTAAGTGCTAACTTATACATACTAGTGATAAAAAACAATGAACTAACGATTACGTCATTTTAAGAGGTTTGAATTTGCTTGCTGAAAATCAAGACCGGATTTTATGAATTTTTTAGTAGGGATGAGTGTCAAAAGAAAATCAAAATGTCGTTGTCAACATCAAATGGTATATCGCAACTAAATCATCGATGTCAAAAACATTGGATAGTTGGAAAGCATCGGCAATCGATGTTTTTAAATTGTCGATATAATTCAATAAAATACGTAATTCTATGATCCATCAAGCAAGGCATTATTTTACAATGTCAAATCACAAATGATAGATTAATTAAAATTATTTAAAAGCTTTTAGAGAGATTTTTTTCTACAAAACTTACTCTTTCCTTTTCATTGCTTGGTTGTTATTTATCTTCATATTTATAAAATTAATTTATTTTGCAAGTCTCCATTATATTATTTATTATATAGAATGATTCAGGAAAAAATGTCTATTTTAGACACGTATTCCGGGACCAAAAATAAAAATGTTAAATTTAAATATTTTGTTTACCCCTGTATCTCTGTAGCGGTTGAGAATAGGACCCATGTTTATAGGAACTTTTATGTTTATTTTGGATCCCCGAATAAATACCTACAATATTGACATTTTCTCCTGGATCACTCTATATTAAATATTTTATTTGTTTTCCTACTAATTGTAAAAAATGAGAAAATGAATGTATAAATTGAAAAAAAACAATATATAAGCGTTTTACAAATAATTATTCGATCTCGATTGTGCCCTACTCGTACGATTGCGATATTCGTATTGTCGCAGTACCCTACATTATTACATATTTAATACCTATGTACTATTGTGACTACTGTAAAGTGTAAACTATTTATCTCTGCTACTGTTCTGTGATTGTGACTGAGTGAAAATTTTACAAGCGCGCAGTGTTAAAATAACTCATTGAAAGAAATATCAATAATTGACGTTAGCCTAAGAACAACAACTCGGTTGTGTGTAACGAGTAACGTTGCGGTATTAGACTTATTTACCTTTTAAAGTAATTTGAAAGATCGAATTGCGAATGCAATAATGGCTTGTGCTCCCGTTCAGGTAAAACTGCTTCAGCTCAAATAGCTTTAAGTCCATATATTAGTAGTAATATACCTTATTATTGTTGTATCTTACCATTATATAACATTTTTAATGTGTTCTGTTTTAATTTCGGGCTTTTGTGCTGTTTTTTTTTCTTTTCGAGGGTGTCAGTTTTTCAACTAGAAATACCAAAAATAAAAACAAGTTTAATACTTCATTTGGCATAGTAAATTGTATTTTAATGTCGTTTCATTAATGTTGACAGTGAATTCATATCGTAAATATGAAAATATGTCGTAAAAAATCGTAGCAAACTTCGAAATTATATTATAAAGCATAAAATATCCAGTAACAAAAATAAATATTAGATTATCACGACTTGTTTTTAATTTCACTTACTTCGAATAAACATAGGATTATAGAAGGTCGATAACTTATTATAAAGCAGTTTTGTTTTCTGAATTAGTATGTTTTTACTATTTTCTTTATTGATATTCTTTAAAATTTGCGTGATGAAGATGTTTCGAGACACAAAAATAATGAATTCTTCTTTATTTGGATACAGATATACAGCGATTTGTTACACTCAGCTAAAGAAAATACACAAATTCAAGTTGCAAATTGTACAATCCGAGAAGACTCGGCACCGCTATTTGGAGCAATTAAATGCTTTTGACACAAAAAGTTCGAGCCAAGCGTTCCAATCAAAAGTTCCTTAGTATAAAAAGTGTGAATCTTCGGAACTCCATGACGTATTTGATTTGAATATCAACATGGAAGAGAAAGAATGTGACAATTTTACTTCAGCAAACAAAATCAACATTGAAATGTCTTTAAAATCCCAAATAAAAGTCGAGCCAATGGATGATAATGCAATAATTTCACCAGACTGTACTGACGATACAAAAAAGTCTGTATCAAAGAATGACGAACAATCGTTTGCCAATATTGATAGTAAATTAATGAACGTAAAAATCGGAGACCCTGCAAATTTTAATTCACCATGTAAAAGTATTGAAGAAATGTATTTAAAATCTGAAATCAAGGAAGAACCGCTAGATGAAACCTCATTTATTCTGCCAGAGTGTATTGATGACACAGTAAACGATTTTTCAGAAAGCGGCAGCGAAAAAAGCTACGAGGATACGAAGTTCGGTCTTGGCCACGCATCGGATAACTCCGCAAATCTTCGTTCTTCCGATGAAGGAGAGTTTTGCGAAACATTTGAAGAACATACCTCGATGGGTCATGAGAAATCCAGTGAAGTGAAATCGCATCAACTGAAGATTAAAGACACGTGTAAAAAAGTTTTCGTAAAATCGCGAGTTTTAAAAACACGCAAACTTGCAACCACCGGTGAGAAACCGTATCAGTGTAACGTTTGTAATAAGCAGTTCAGTGCGCCGGCCTACTTGAAAATTCACAAACGTATACACACCGGCGAGAAACCGTACAAATGCGACGTTTGTAAAAAGAGTTTCACTCAATCGCACAGTTTAAAGACTCACAAACGTATACATACCGGTGAGAAACCGTATCAGAGTGACGGCGAATTGAAATCTTACAAATGCGACACTTGTGAAAAGTGTTTTTCTACAATAAGCAGTTTAAATCGTCACACTAAAATACATACTGGGGAGAAACCGTATAAGTGTGACGTTTGTGAAAAGTGTTTCACTCAATCGCACAGTTTAATATTTCACAAACGTACACATACTGGTGAGAAACCATACCAGTGTGACGTTTGTAATAAGCGTTTCATACATTCCACGGGCTTAAATACTCACAAACTGACACACACTAGTGAGAAACCGCATCATAAGCGTCCCACTGCGTCAGTTGAACCGAAATCTTATAAGTGTGAACATTGTAAGAAGTGTTTTTCTACAATTGGCACTTTAAACCGTCACAACCGAATACATACTGGTGAGAAACCATTCCAGTCCGACGTTTTGAATAAGTGTTTCAATCGTTCCAGCATTTTAAAAGATCATGCATACTGGTGAGAAACGATATCACTGTAAGTTGTGCAAAAAAAAATTTAATCATTCAAGCCATTTCAATGCCCACAAACGTATACATACGGGCGAGAAACCTTATAAATGTGACGTTTGTAAAAAGTGTTTCACTACATCGAGCCGTTTAAAATGTCACAATCGTATACATGCTGATGAGAAACCATATCATTGTGACGTTTGTAAAAAGTGTTTCACACAGTTTATTTGTATGTAAAATTGTATTTATCTTAAATCTTAAAATAAAATTTTGTGTATATATATTTTGTGTAATGATTCGACTGTTAACACGTCTGTATTAAAAATCGACTCTCGCATACAGTGATTTCTATTACCTTAACCGCATCAGACCGGAATTTTATATCTTTATAGCACAAAATATTTTTTAGGGTGTTGGGCTTATTTAGTGTGTAATTAAGGTATATTCAGTGAAAAATTAAATTTAACATTTGCACCTGTCACCTATTGATCTGTCCATAGAGATATAAGTAACTAGAGTACGCTAGTTCGTATGCTTGCCAACGGTGAAAGTGTCCTCAGTTGAGAGAGAGAACGCTGCAGAAAAGCAGATATTTGTTTACTCAAAGCAGCATCATTTTGTATCATTAGTTACCATAGAGATAAGGAATTGTTCTCTCCCTGAATTGCAGACACTTTCACGGCTCACTCGCGCACTCTAATCTAATATCTCTATGGATCTGTCATGTCATAATCAATTTGTTATTATGACAGCCAAAATGGCGGGCAATTCAAATCTTGCACTCTTATTGAAACACCCTTAATAAAAGTGTATATTTTCTAATATACTAAATTCATGAAAAAATATGTTTCATTCTATTATCAGCTCGGTGAAGGTCGACTTATGTTCGGCTCTTCTACTATCCTACGATTGCGATATTCGTATTGTCACAGTACCTACAAATTTAATACCTATGTACTATTGTGACAGCGAAAATTTTACAAGGGCACAAAGTGTTAAAATTAACTCATTGAAAGAAATATCAATAATAATTGACGTTAGCCTAAGAACAACATCTCGGTTGTCTTTAACGAGTAACGTTGCGGTATTAGACTTATTTACCTTTTAAAGCAATTTGAAAGATCGAATAGCGAATGAAATAATGGCTTGTGCTCCCGTTCAGGTAAGATTGTTTCAGCTCAAATAGCTTTAAGACCATATATTAGTAGTAATATACCTTATTATTGTTGTATCTTACCAGTATATAACATTTTTAATGTGTTCTGTTTTAATTTCGGGCCTTTGTGCTGTTTTTTTTTTCTTTTCGAGGGTGGCAGTTTTTCAACTGTTCCATAGAAATAGAAATACCAAAAATTAAAACAAGTTTAATACTTCATTTGGCATAGTAAATTGTAATTTAATGTCGTTTCATTAATGTTGACAGTGAATTCATATCGTAAATATGAAAATGTATCGTAAAAAATCGTAGCAAACTTCGAAATTATATTATAAAGCATAAAATATCCAGTAACAAATAAATATTAGATTATCACAGGTCTATAAAGTTAGCATATCCACATCAAAAGCCCACGAAGTTAATAGTACCATAATTTGTTGCTATTTTGTTGCTAATTTGTTACCCCAAAACTGATTTTGTTGCTCTGACCGTTTTCGAGAAACAATGGATACGGTAGCGTTATATAAAGATGGCATAGCCAGTGGCAGTATCTCTATAAGTAGCTTAGATATACTCATTATGAAAGTACCATAATTTGTTGCTAATTTGTTGCTTTTGAATGGTGTAATCACTTTCAGGCTAAATGATAAGAGATCGGTAGGATATAAACCGATCGAAAAAAAATGTTAAAAACAAGAAAATTCATAAGGTTAAAGAAAAGCCTATGACACGAAACAAACATTTTATTGCTACGTTACGAGATTAAAAATAAAGAATTATAAATAAAAAAAAAAACAAACAACTATATATACTTGTATTAGCCAGTACGGCTCGAAGCGACAAATCAACAGCAACAAACTCAGTCTTTGCGCATGATTTTGTTGCTAATTTGTTGCTCTGAGATTATATAAAAATTTATTTTGTTGCTGTGCATAGGAAAAAAATTAACGACGTGTTACGATTGGCAACTAACTTACATCAGCCATTACGGCTCAAAGCGGCGGAACAACAGCAACAAATTTATTCTTTGCGCATGATTTTGTTGCTAATTTGTTGCTCTGAGATTATATAAAAATTTATTTTGTTGCTGTGCATAGGAAGAAAATTAACTATGTGTTAGGATTGATTGAAACAGAAGGTAAGAAGGCTCATAGGACTTTGGAATACCAACGTTTCATTGGATAAAAATTTAGAAAAACTTTTTCGTATTTTTATTTATTCGTTCACGTCAGAATCGAAGAATCTCGTTAGAGATTCTTTTCTGTGCTAAATGCCGACGTATCTCTAACGTATTCTTATTTATTGATTTTGCCTGGCTCCCATATAACGCCGTGTATATGAGACCAGTTTCCAAGTTTTATAGTTCTGTGACCACGTGACTTTCATAGGACCGATTTTTCGTATCACCCATATATACTTATATATTATATACTTGAACGTTATCAATCCTAACACATCGTTAATTTGTTTCCTGTGCACAGCAACAAAATAAATTTTTATATAATCTCAGAGCAACAAATTAGCAACAAAATCATGCGCAAAGAATGAATTTGTTGCTGTTGATTTGTCGCTTCGAGCCGTACTGGCTAATACAAGTATATATAGTTGTTTGTTTTTTTTTTTATTTATAATTCTTTATTTTTAATCTCGTAACGTAGCAATAAAGTGTTTGTTTCGTGTCATAGGCTTTTCTTTAACCTTATGAATTTTCTTGTTTTTAACATTTTTTTTCGATCGGTTTATATCCTACCGATCTCTTATCATTTAGCCTGAAAGTGATTACACCATTCAAAAGCAACAAATTAGCAACAAATTATGGTACTTTCATAATGAGTATATCTAAGCTACTTATAGAGATACTGCCACTGGCTATGCCATCTTTATATAACGCTACCGTATCCATTGTTTCTCGAAAACGGTCAGAGCAACAAAATCAGTTTTGGGGTAACAAATTAGCAACAAAATAGCAACAAATTATGGTACTATTAACTTCGTGGGCTTTTGATGTGGATATGCTAACTTTATAGACCTGATTATCACGACTTGTTTTTAATTTCACTTATTTCGAATAAACATAGGATTATAGGAGGTCGATAACTTATTATAAAGCAGTTTTGTTTTCTGAATTAGTATGTTTTTACTATTTTCATTATTGATCTTCTTTAAAATTTGAGTGGTGAAGATGTTTCGTGTCACAAAAATAATGAATTCTTGTTTATTTGGATACAGATATACAGCGATTTGTTACACTCAGCTGAAGAAAATACACCATTTCAATTTGGAGCAATTAAATGCTTTTGACACAAAAAGTTCGATCCAAGCGTTCCAATCAAAAGCCTTCTAAAAGATCCTTAGTATAAAAAGTGTGACTCTTAGGAACTCCATGACGTATTTGATTTGAATATCAACATGGAAGAGAAAGAATGTGAAAATTTTACTTCAGCAAGCAAAATCAACATTGAAATGTCTTTAAAATCCCAAATAAAAGTCGAGCCAATGGATGATAATGCAATAATTTCACCAGACTGTACTGACGACACAAAAGAGTCTGTATCAAAGAATGACGAACAATCGTTTGCCAATATTGATAGTAAATTAATGAACGTAAAAGTCGAAGAACCTGCAAATTTTAATTCACCATGTAAAAGTATTGAAGAAATGTATTTAAAATCTGAAATCAAGGAAGAACCGCTAGATGAAAGCTCATTTATTCTGCCAGAGTGTATTGATGACACAGTAAACGATTTTTCAGAAAGCGTCAGCGAAAAAAGCTACGAGGATACGAAGTTCGGTCTTGGCCACACATCGGATAACTCCGCAAATCTTCGTTCTTCCGATGAAGGAGAGTATTGCGAAACATTTGAAGAACATACCTCGATGGGTCATGAGAAATCCACTGAAGTGAAATCGCATCAACTGAAGATTAAAGACACGTGTAAAAAAGTTTTCGTAAAATCGCGAGTTTTAAAAACACGCAAACTTGCAACCACCGGTGAGAAACCGTATCAGTGTAACGTTTGTAATAAGCAGTTCAGTGCGCCGGCCTACTTGAAAATTCACAAACGTATACACACCGGCGAGAAACCGTACAAATGCGACGTTTGTAAAAAGGGTTTCACTCAATCGCACAGTTTAAAAACTCACAAACGTATACATACCGGTGAGAAACCGTGTCAGAGTGACGGCGAATTGAAATCTTACAAATGCGACACTTGTGAAAAGTGTTTTTCTACAATTAGCAGTTTAAATCGTCACACTAAAATACATACTGGGGAGAAACCGTATAAGTGTGACGTTTGTGAAAAGTGTTTCACTCAATCGCACAGTTTAATATTTCACAAACGTACACATACTGGTGAGAAACCATACCAGTGTGACGTTTGTAATAAGCGTTTCATACATTCCACGGGCTTAAATACTCACAAACTGACACACACTAGTGAGAAACCGCATCATAAGCGTCCCACTGCGTCAGTTGAACCGAAATCTTATAAGTGTGAACATTGTAAGAAGTGTTTTTCTACAATTGGCACTTTAAACCGTCACAACCGAATACATACTGGTGAGAAACCATTCCAGTCCGACGTTTTGAATAAGTGTTTCAATCGTTCCAGCATTTTAAAAGATCATGCATACTGGTGAGAAACGATATCAGTGTAAGTTGTGCAATAAAAATTTTAATCATTCAAGCCATTTCAATGCCCACAAACGTATACATACGGGCGAGAAACCTTATAAATGTGACGTTTGTAAAAAGTGTTTCACTACATCGAGCCGTTTAAAATGTCACAATCGTATACATGCTGATGAGAAACCATATCATTGTGACGTTTGTAAAAAGTGTTTCACACAGTTTATTTGTATGTAAAATTGTATTTATCTTAAATCTTAAAATAAAATTTTGTGTATATATATATTTTGTGTAATGATTCGACTGTTAACACGTCTGTATTAAAAATCGACTCTCGCATACAGTGATTTCTATTACCTTAAACGCATCAGACCGGAATTTTATATCTTTATAGCACAAAATATTTTTTAGGGTGTTGGGCTTATTTAGTGTGTAATTAAGGTATATTCAGTGAAAAATTAAATTTAACATTTGCACCTGTCACCTATTGATCTGTCCATAGAGATATAAGTAACTAGAGTACGCTAGTTCGTATGCTTGCCAACGGTGAAAGTGTCCTCAGTTGAGAGAGAGAACGCTGCAGAAAAGCAGATATTTGTTTACTCAAAGCAGCATCATTTTGTATCATTAGTTACCATAGAGATAAGGAATTGTTCTCTCCCTGAATTGCAGACACTTTCACGGCTCACTCGCGCACTCTAATCTAATATCTCTATGGATCTGTCATGTCATAATCAATTTGTTATTATGACAGCCAAAATGGCGGGCAATTCAAATCTTGCACTCTTATTGAAACACCCTTAATAAAAGTGTATATTTTCTAATATACTAAATTCATGAAAAAATATGTTTCATTCTATTATCAGCTCGGTGAAGGTCGACTTATGTTCGGCTCTTCTACTATCCTACGATTGCGATATTCGTATTGTCGCAGTACCTACAAATTTAATACCTATGTACTATTGTGACAGCGAAAATTTACAAGGGCACAAAGTGTTAAAATTAACTCATTGAAAGAAATATCAATAATAATTGACGTTAGCCTAAGAACAACATCTCGGTTGTCTTTAACGAGTAACGTTGCGGTATTAGACTTATTTACCTTTTAAAGCAATTTGAAAGATCGAATAGCGAATGAAATAATGGCTTGTGCTCCCGTTCAGGTAAGATTGTTTCAGCTCAAATAGCTTTAAGACCATATATTAGTAGTAATATACCTTATTATTGTTGTATCTTACCAGTATATAACATTTTTAATGTGTTCTGTTTTAATTTTGGGCCTTTGTGCTGTTTTTTTTTTCTTTTCGAGGGTGTCAGTTTTTCAACTGTTCCATAGAAATAGAAATACCAAAAATTAAAACAAGTTTAATACTTCATTTGGCATAGTAAATTGTAATTTAATGTCGTTTCATTAATGTTGACAGTGAATTCATATCGTAAATATGAAAATGTATCGTAAAAAATCGTAGCAAACTTCGAAATTATATTATAAAGCATAAAATATCCAGTAACAAATAAATATTAGATTATCACAGGTCTATAAAGTTAGCATATTCACATCAAAAGCCCACGAAGTTAATAGTACCATAATTTGTTGCTATTTTGTTGCTAATTTGTTACCCCAAAACTGATTTTGTTGCTCTGACCGTTTTCGAGAAACAATGGATACGGTAGCGTTATATAAAGATGGCATAGCCAGTGGCAGTATCTCTATAAGTAGCTTAGATATACTCATTATGAAAGTACCATAATTTGTTGCTAATTTGTTGCTTTTGAATGGTGTAATCACTTTCAGGCTAAATGATAAGAGATCGGTAGGATATAAACCGATCGAAAAAAAATGTTAAAAACAAGAAAATTCATAAGGTTAAAGAAAAGCCTATGACACGAAACAAACACTTTATTGCTACGTTACGAGATTAAAAATAAAGAATTATAAATAAAAAAAAAAAAAACAAACAACTATATATACTTGTATTAGCCAGTACGGCTCGAAGCGACAAATCAACAGCAACAAATTCAGTCTTTGCGCATGATTTTGTTGCTAATTTGTTGCTCTGAGATTATATAAAAATTTATTTTGTTCCTGTGCACAGGAAACAAATTAACGATGTGTTAGGATTGATAACGTGCTTACATTAGCCAGTACGGCTCAAAGCGGCAAAACAACAGCAACAAATTTATTCTTTGCGCATGATTTTGATGCTAATTTGTTGCTCTGAGATTATATAAAAATTTATTTTGTTGCTGTGCATAGGAAAAAAATTAACGACGTGTTACGATTGGCAACTAACTTACATCAGCCATTACGGCTCAAAGCGGCGGAACAACAGCAACAAATTTATTCTTTGCGCATGATTTTGTTGCTAATTTGTTGCTCTGAGATTATATAAAAATTTATTTTGTTGCTGTGCACAGGAAACAAATTAACGATGTGTTAGGATTGATAACGTGCTTACATTAGCAAGTACGGCTCAAAGCGGCAAATCAACAGCGACAAATTCATTCTTTGTCCATGATTTTGTTGCTAATTTGTTGCTCTGAGATTATATAAAAATTTATTTTGTTGCTGTGCACAAGAAACAAATTAACGATGTGTTAGGATTGATAACGTGCTTACATTAGCTAGTACGGCTCAAAGCGACAAATCAACAGCGACAAATTCATTCTTTGTCCATGATTTTGTTGCTAATTTGTTGCTCTGAGATTATATAAAAATTTATTTTGTTGCTGTGCACAGGAAACAAATTAACGATGTGTTAGGATTGATAACGTGCTTACATTAGCCAGTACGGTTCAAAGCGGCAAAACAACAGCAACAAATTTATTCTTTGCGCATGATTTTGTTGCTAATTTGTTGCTCTGAGATTATATAAAAAATTATTTTGTTGCTATGCACAGGAAACGAATTAACGATGTGTTAGGATTGATAACGTTCTTACATTAGCCAGTACGGCTCAAAGCGACAAATCAACAGCAACAAATTTATTCTTTGTCCATGATTTTGTTGCTAATTTGTTGCTCTGAGATTATATAAAAAGTTATTTTGTTGCTGTGCACAGGAAACAAATTAACGATGTGTTAGGATTGATAACGTGCTTACATTAGCCAGTACGGTTCAAAGCGGCAAAACAACAGCAACAAATTTATTCTTTGCGCATGATTTTGTTGCTAATTTGTTGCTCTGAGATTATATAAAAATTTATTTTGTTGCTATGCACAGGAAACTAATTAACGATGTGTTAGGATTGATAACGTTCTTACATTAGCCAGTACGGCTCAAAGCGACAAATCAACAGCAACAAATTTATTCTTTGCGCATGATTTTGTTGCTAATTTGTTGCTCTAAGATTATATACAAATTTAATTTGTAGCTGTGCATAGAAAGAAAATTAACTATGTGTTTGGATTGATTGAAACAGAAGGTAAGAAGGCTCATAGGACTTTGGAATACCAACGTTTCATTGGATAAAAATTTAGAAAAACTTTTTCGTATTTTTATTTATTCGTTCACGTCAGAATCGAAGAATCTCGTTAGAGATTCTTTTCTGTGCTAAATGCCGACGTATCTCTAACGTATTCTTATTTATTGATTTTGCCTGGCTCCCATATAACGCCGTGTATATGAGACCAGTTTCCAAGTTTTATAGTTCTGTGACCACGTGACTTTCATAGGACCGATTTTTCGTATCACCCATATATACTTATATATATACTTGAACGTTATCAATCCTAACACATCGTTAATTTGTTTCCTGTGCACAGCAACAAAATAAATTTTTATATAATCTCAGAGCAACAAATTAGCAACAAAATCATGCGCAAAGACTGAATTTGTTGCTGTTGATTTGTCGCTTCGAGCCGTACTGGCTAATACAAGTATATATAGTTGTTTGTTTTTTTTTTTTATTTATAATTCTTTATTTTTAATCTCGTAACGTAGCAATAAAGTGTTTGTTTCGTGTCATAGCCTTTTCTTTAACCTTATGAATTTTCTTGTTTTTAACATTTTTTTTCGATCGGTTTATATCCTACCGATCTCTTATCATTTAGCCTGAAAGTGATTACACCATTCAAAAGCAACAAATTAGCAACAAATTATGGTACTTTCATAATGAGTATATCTAAGCTAATTATAGAGATACAACCACTGGCTATGCCATCTTTATATAACGCTACCGTATCCATTGTTTCTCGAAAACGGTCAGAGCAACAAAATCAGTTTTGGGGTAACAAATTAGCAACAAATTATGGTACTATTAACTTCGTGGGCTTTTGATGTGGATATGCTAACTTTATAGACCTGTTTATCACGACTTGTTTTTAATTTCACTTATTTCGAATAAACATAGGATTATAGGAGGTTGATAACTTATTATAAAGCAGTTTTGTTTTCTGAATTAGTATGTTTTTACTATTTTCATTATTGATCTTCTTTAAAATTTGCGTGATGAAGATGTTTCGTGTCACAAAAATAATGAATTCTTCTTTATTTGGATACAGATATACAGCGATTTGTTACACTCAGCTGAAGAAAATACACCAATTCCAGTTGCAAATTGTACAATCCGAAAAAACTCGGCACTGCTATTTGGAGCAATTAAATGCTTTTGACACAAAAAGTTCGATCCAAGCGTTCCAATCAAAAGCCTTCTAAAAGATCCTTAGTATAAAAAGTGTGACTCTTAGGAACTCCATGACGTATTTGATTTGAATATCAACATGGAAGAGAAAGAATGTGAAAATTTTACTTCAGCAAGCAAAATCAACATTGAAATGTCTTTAAAATCCCAAATAAAAGTCGAGCCAATGGATGATAATGCAATAATTTCACCAGACTGTACTGACGATACAAAAGAGTCTGTATCAAAGAATGACGAACAATCGTTTATCAATATTGACAGTAAATTAATGAACGTAAAAGTCGAAGAACCTGCAAATTTTAATTCACCATGTAAAAGTATTGAAGAAATGTATTTAAAATCTGAAATCAAGGAAGAGCCGCTAGATGAAAGTTCATTTATTCTGCCAGAGTGTATTGATGACACAGTAAACGATTTTTCAGAAAGCGTCAGCGAAAAAAGCTACAAGGATACGAAGTTCGGTCTTGGCCACACATCGGATAACTCCGCAAATCTTCGTTCTTCCGATGAAGGAGAGTATTGCGAAACATTTGAAGAACATACCTCGATGGGTCATGAGAAATCCAGTAAAGTGAAATCGTGTCAACTGAAAATTAAAGACGCGTGTAAAAAAGTTTTCGTAAAATCGCGAGTTTTAAAAACACGCAAACTTGCAACCACCGGTGAGAAACCGTATCAGTGTAACGTTTGTAATAAGCAGTTCAGTGCGCCGGCCTACTTGAAAATTCACAAACGTATACACACCGGCGAGAAACCGTACAAATGCGACGTTTGTAAAAAGGATTTCACTCAATCGCACAGTTTAAAGACTCACAAACGTATACATACCGGTGAGAAACCGTGTCAGAGTGACGGCGAATTGAAATCTTACAAATGCGACACTTGTGAAAAGTGTTTTTCTACAATAAGCAGTTTAAATCGTCACACTAGAATACATACTGGGGAGAAACCGTATAAGTGTGACGTTTGTGAAAAGTGTTTCACTCAGTCGCACAGTTTAATATTTCACAAACGTACACATACTGGTGAGAAACCATACCAGTGTGACGTTTGTAATAAGCGTTTCACACATTCCACGGGCTTAAATACTCACAAACTGACACACACTAGTGAGAAACCGCATCATAAGCGTCCCACTGCGTCAGTTGAACCGAAATCTTATAAGTGTGAACTTTGTAAGAAATGCTTTTCAACAATTGGCACTTTAAACCGTCACAACCGAATACATACTGGTGAGAAACCATTCCAGTGCGACGTTTGCAATAAGTGTTTCAATCGTTCCAGCATTTTAAAAGATCACAAACTAATGCATACTGGTGAGAAACGATATCAGTGTAAGTTGTGCAATAAAAATTTTAGTCATTCAAGCCATTTCAATGCCCACAAACGTATACATACGGGCGAGAAACCTTATAAGTGTGACGTTTGTAAAAAGTCTTTCACTACATCGAGTAGTTTAAAGTGTCACAATCGTATACATGCAGATGAGAAACCGTTTCAGTGTTGCGTTTGTAAAAAGTGTTTCAAACAGTTACGCAGTTTAAACGCTCATAGAGTGGTACATACTGGTGAAAAACCATATCAGTGTGACGTTTGTAAAGAATATTTTAATACGTCATACAAATTGAAAACTCATAAACTTATACATACCGGTGATAAAGACAATAAATTAACGATTCCATCAGTTCAAGAGGTTTGAAATTTCTGACTTATAGATAAAGCAGTTTATTTCTATGTAAAATTGTATTTATCTTAAATCTTAAAATAAAATTTTGTGTATATATATTTTGTGTAATGATTGTTAACACGTCTGTATTAAAAATCGACTCTCGCATACAGTGATTTCTATTACCTTAACCCCATCGGACCGGCATTTCATATCTTTATAACACAAAATATTTTTTAGGGTGTTGGGCTTATTTAGGGTGTAAATAATATATATTTAGTGAAAAAATAAATTTAACATTTGCATAATGTTGGAAAATCCTATGTCCATTATCTCGACCGAAAATTGGAGGCATTTTACGAATCGTGGCAATCAAACTTTCACCATTTTGATAATAGAGGTAATGTTTAACAATCAGGGCGTGTAATCCTCCATGTTAACTAACTTCCACCTGTCACCTATTGATTTGTCCATAGAGATATAAGTAACTAGAGTACGCTAGCTCGTATGCTTGCCATAAGTGAAAGTGTCCTCAGTTGAGAGAGAGAACGCTGCAGTAAACCCAGAAAAGCAGATATTTGTTTACTCAAATCAGCATTGTTTTGTATCATCAGTTACCATAAAGATAAGGAACAGTTCTCTCTCTGAATTGCAGACACTTTCACGGCTCACTCGCGCACTCTAGTCTAATATCTTTATGGATCTGTCATTTCATAATCAATTTGTTATTATGACAGCCAAAATGGCGGGCAATTCAAATCTTGCACTCTTATTGAAACACCCTTAATAAAAGTCATATACTTTTATTCTATATATAGGAATAAAATCGCAATCGAACAATTAGGGTGGAAACATATAGGTACTTCTGTCTTTTTTACGCCGTAAGCACTGGCGTATCCAGGAAGGCAAAACAACCACGGGGGACCTGGCTTAAGAAATTTCTAATTTGCCCCCTCCTGGACCAAAAGCTGGGTACACCCATGTTAACGTCATAGAAAAAAGTTTTTGAAACAAAGATACTTTATTCAGATTGAATGCAAGTACATCAGCCAATCCAATCATCGGAGAAATCAGGGAATTATATCGAAGAAAGAGACGCAGATATATTTTCGATACGCTTTGTTGCGTTCACTCACCGCACATTGAGTAGATAGGCAAAGATTTATATAGTTAATTAATAGATATATGATAAAAGTATATGGTTTCAAACAACCAGTAGGTAGGTATAGCGGATCGTTTACCTGCCAAGCGAAGTGCCAGACATATTCGTGATCGCTTTGTTTAGTTACGTTAATGGTTAGTTGTAACGCCATCCTGATTTGCAAAAACATAATTAGCGCCGCACGGCGCATTGTGTGCTTTAAGTGCTGTACATAGTATCATAGACGTACAACGAAACATTATTCGCAAAACGAAAGCTGAGAACCCAGTTCTCTGTTGTGTTTAAAAAGACCTGAAATAAATAATGCGCAAGTGCCATTTTCAAAGTTTTGAGATAATGATGTTTTTATTCTGAATGCGACTTTTTGACGTGATAACGTCTTATAAATTGATAAAACACCGGCTGCATGCACGAAAAAGTGTAACGTTCCTAAATCCTAACGTTCGTAACGCGTAACGTTCCGCCTGACCCGGTGCGTGCTTTTTGCTAATTTCTCGCTCAATTTAAATCAGATCGGTTTGAAACCAGTCTTAAACGAAAGAGGAGAACATTTTACATAGATTTCGTATAACAGAATTTGCCTAAACAGTTTTTTTATACAAATTTATATAGAAAAATAGCTGTATAAATGCAATGTTGTCTAATGCATGGCGCGACGCGGTCGGTCGTCTTTGTTTGCCGTACATGGAAATTAGAAGAGAACGTATGTCTTGTCTTAACATGAAAACGGCTGCATTTCTAATGTTTAATTCAATTCTTTTACATTAGTATTTTGTGAAATGCAACGCCTTCTAAGTTAAGTATTGGAATAACTAATTATTATTAGAACATAATACTTTGACAGTTGCAAACGTCACTTTTGACATTTCTTATCATTCCGACACCAAGGATAAGCAGATTGAAACCAAATTTTGGGAGGTTTAGGTTATGTATTACGGAATACGTTATCACGTAAAACTATCGTCCGTAAACCGACTTTACAGACAACCAATTTTTTTTTTTAGTCATAAAAACTTTAAATTGAAAAAATTATATAAAACCAGCCTTAATAGTCATTGTAAAAGTGATATCTTTATTAAAATGTAATCAAATTATTAGTTTTATATTTTTTTAAGTCAGTAAATCAAAACAGATCAATGTCCATTTTATCAAATGTAAATAACGACTTAAGTGCCATATGTATTTTTTGGTTATCTAAGTGCCGAAAATTGAAAATAAAAAAGGCTTTGTTTATACCAAAATTATATAAAAGTGTATTTATGTACCAAAACAAATTTTACATTGTTTAGGTTCAGAAATACAAACTAGGCTTTAGTGATTGAGGGTAAAGAGTAGGCCAAAATTGATTTACAGTGTTTATTACTACAATCAATACAGAAGTCATCAAGTAAAAGAACAACTTAAAATCAAATTTTTTTTCTTTCATCTGATTCTCTACCTTCTCCCTTCTTTCTTCGTTTCTTCACACTGTCACACATTTCACTAACTAGTAACTTCCTTTAACAACAATCGGAACAAACATAGCCTCAGAAACAACGTAAATAGGATGATGCAATCATCAGAACAGCTGAGTTTTGGCGCGAGGCACTTAAATCACAATTTACTTTGAGCTGCATGGCACTTACAGCTGGCGCATTCTGTTAGCAGAATTTCGAGCTTGATTTCAATTTCTTGTCTGCCTGGAAATTCTTTTTTTTTAAGTTATAATCGCCTCAAGTTTTTGAATTTAGCACAGAACGAAGTTTATACTTCTCCGAAGTTTTTTTTAAGATTTCACGTCTTTTTCCAAAGTGTGAGACATTATTTTTATTTTTCCTCCAAAATAAACATACGTGCATTTTTAGAATTAAAAGGCCACAGATTCCATGAAGGCCAATTTTGAAGGCATGAAAATAAATCAATGAACAAGGCCAACCATTAAAAATACAAAAAAAATTTCATATCATTTGTAAAATACTTATTTTGCATTAAAAAAAGAAGTTTCACTTCGAAAACTTTCCACTTTTTAATTTTTGTTGTACTTTTTATGATAAATATGTTTTTTAATAAATTAATTTATTTAAATCTAACTTCAATCATATATTTTGTTATTTTTTAATAAAAGATTTGACGAAAGTGAATTTTTCAAAAAACAAGAAAATAAAAAAATTTAAAAATTAAAAAAAAATAAAAATAAAAATATATGATTATATATAAATATCAAGTGGAAATAAAATGGAGTAGAAAAAATATTTTTTTCCAATGATGCTATCGGGAATCGAACCCGAGACCCTGTTATTAGTTTTTACTAGCCTAACGTCATAACCGCTCGGCGAAGAAAAATCTTCGTGACTCGAACTATTTACATGTCTGCAAGTTTGTACGGAACTCTCGGTGCGGTCCGACCGTTTTTTTTTTTTTAATTTGTCCCCCAGCCAAACTATTGCAGTGATTTGATCTAAACCTCGCCCGTAAGTCAAACTGTTTGTTGAAATGCGACAGTATCACGGTATTTTCTGTGATCTCTAGCTCCGCCTAACTCTAAGTAGAGTTTCAAGGTCAACCTCCCAAACACAACCGTCTCTCAAGACTGTTCTAGTGTTCCGTCTACACATAAAACGAACTTAGTCTTTTAATTAACGGGAAAAGATGGCACTTATAAAGTTTATAAATTGTAATCAAAGTCTAACAACAAACTCAAGAAGCGACGCTAACAGTTTATTTAAACTCGGCTGCTGTGAGGTAATTTTATAGCGATTTGAATGTAAAATTGTTAAAATGAATAAAACATTTACAAAGAAAATATCTGAAGGGTGCCTCTGCAACACTGACTAACAACAACCATTCGTTTATGTCACTTCGTAATCTGCGTTTAACAGTAGCGTCTCTTTTTTATGGACAATATTTTGAAGGTATTTATTTATTCGCCATGGGAATTGATTCTAGTGCTCCCTGGTGACAGAAAATAAAAGCTGTATATGCTTTAATCAATTTTAAGTAAATGTCACATAATTTATTTATAATGGATAATAAATTCGAAATAAATATTACTGATATTATTAAGTATTTGGGTAATTCTAAAAGACATCTAGTAGAAGGAGAACAAATGTTTAAAGCGAATCACATTATATTCAGGAAGCAAGTACATTCTTGGACTCTGATTTTTCTTCATCGATTAGTTCTTTTATCTTTTCTGTTTATATACCTACATCAAAGCTAAAATAATGTTCTCTGACAAATAACATGAACCATTCAAAATGTCTGACACCTTGAATATGTTCGACATATTCGAGGTGTCAGACATTTTAAACGGTTCATATCATTTGTCAGAGAACATTATTTTAGTGTTTTGGTTGAAGTTTTTAAGCTATCCAATTAAGAAAATAAACAGGATTTCTAAATTTTTACATGTCATCAAAACTACATCTTTCGGAAAATTTAGAGGAAACACGCCCCAAAATCAAGAAAAGTCATAGAGGAAATAGGTGTCAGACTAGGCCTAATGAAGCCATATACAAAGTTTGGGGAGAGTATGTGTCAGTAAAATTTTTGCCGACGGGCACTCTGACTATACGAACTTTTCGCATTTGGGCGTATAGTCCCATCAAGGAGTAAATGTTAAACTTTCTGCGTTACAATTGGTGCCGAAAGTAGACACTTTCGATCGAGATATGAAGAAAAATAGTTTATAAATCGGTTTTTCATTTTTTAGAGAGGCGCCGCGCCGCCGCCACTGGAGCGGTGCGCGCGATAAGCTCCGCTCTAAATTACCTGGCGTGCACCTGTCGGCTCTCCCAGCGCCTCTTGCGGCCGCCAGATCACCAACTAACAAATGACACGCGATTTGCGTTGGTAATCGAGACCAAGTTGAGCTCATCAACTATCGTCTCTAACCGTTCCCTCCTTCTCTTGAATGCCACCACTTTGCCGACCCCCCGGCTCTGTTTCTTTTCACTTCCACTTAATCTGTGCCCGACGCAGAGGCGATCTTATTTGCTCGCGATTTTCAATGAAAAAGAAACCAAATGTTATAAAATAAATAAATTAAGAACCATAAAGTTGCAACATTTCAAATTTAATATGTCTAGGTGATTTTGTCAATTCGTCATAATTTACTAGCGGCTAGCTGGTGTTGAAAGCATCGATCCGAATGCATCAACCGATCGTTCGAAGACTACTCGCGTCTAGTTGGTATGATATAAAGAAGTGTGGTATCTTAACTATGATAGTACAAATAGAATAAGAAAGAATATAACTTTATGAAAAGTATTGAACCACAAAAACATGTTGGAAACAAAGAACAAATGGTTTTGTCGAAACAGCATGCTTGTTTCTTCTTTAACGTAGTTGAGTGTTAAGTTTTTTTTTTACCACGTTTTCATTTACTCGTTTTGTTGTATGTCTGTCCGGGTGGAACTTTGTAAATGATTTTAAACTGACTTGCTGATGAAATAGAGACTTGAAATTTTTAATGCAACTCAAAATTAGATGACAATACAAGAAAACACTAAAAGGAAGAAAATAATGAAAAATAAAAAATATTTTTAATATAAATAAAATTGTCGACCAATTTTTCTCAGACCAATATATTGACAAAAAATAAAAAAATAACAAATCAATATAACATAAGATGACGTTTCGATCCGGCTTTGGATCTTCTTCAGAAAAATCTAAAAAATATAAACTATTGGTATTAGTTATTTAATATTATGTAATAGAGTGCACGATGATTGAAATTTTTGATATATTAGTCTGAGAAAAATTGGTCGACAATTTTATTTATTTGAAAAGTTCTATTCAGACGTTAATCAAAGATTTGATATTTTTAATATACCACGTTTTTAAAACGAACTAAAAAGAATGAAATAATTTCATTACAGATAGATTTTTAACTTGTAGGGTTTGAAACGAAAAACGTGGGGCGCATGCGAGTTATATAAAAAGTGTAGAGAGTATAGCTAACAGAGCTGGATTAACTCTGTCCGGGCCCCTAGGCAACAATCCTGTCCGGGCCCCTAGACAATCAGGTCTTTTCAAGTTGATGAAGGGATATGAGTAACTTCCAGATGATCGGCTCCAGGCATCCTGTTACTTCAATGTCTTATGTGATATTGTAACAACATAATTACTTTGACTAGATAGCATCGCCTTACCTGACTCGTTAGTTTTATTGAAATGGTCTTAATGAATAGGTTATAGATAATTGATGATCCAGGTTTTTTGATGGGTCAGGAAAGAGAAATGAGACGTTTAAATTTTATCTTGCTAAATGCAATAAAATACAGTAAACAACGAATGAAAATAATATTGTTGTTGGGAAATTTCATACAAATTTTCAAATAAAATTTTCGTTCAATGAAAAGTTTTTTTTCTTGGTTGTGCACGGGCCCTTAGTCGATGCGGGGCCCCTAGGCAGTTGCCTACTCTCCCTAATGATTAATCCGGCACTGATAATAATAATAATAATAATAATAATAATAATAAAGAATTTATTAAATAGATCTTCAGCGAAGATATATAACAAGTCAAAATACATTAAAATAATATTAAAATATTTAAAAATTATGTAAATTGCTGTATAGATCATCCAGTTTGTAGGGTGCAAGATCTATAAGAATTTGTTTAAGTTTATATTTTAATTTTGTGTCAGGTAATTGTATTAAGTTTTTAGGTATCGTATTGCAAATTTTGACTATTATATTGTGATTATTATTGTGGACGGCGCATATTGAAGTTTGAATATAATTTAAATCATTTTTTTTTCTGGTATCGTGCATATGTTTATTTGATCTATTTTCAAAGTAGTCTTTATGCTTTTTATAAAACATTACACATTTCAATATAAAAACTGCTGTGACCGTTAATATTCTGTATTTTCTGAAATATGGTTTACAACTTTCTCTGTTGGAAATTTTTGCAATTATTCTGATGATTTTTTTCTGTGTAATTAATATTTGCTTGTTTTTATTTGTGCTACCCCAAAATTCGATTCCATAGCTAATAATAGAATGTATAAATGCATGATATGCCTGTAACAATATATTTTCGCTAACTAGTGTTCTTAATTGTCGTATCAGATATAAGTTTTTATTTAGCTTATTGTTTACTTTTTCTATTTGATCCTTCCAGCTTAGTTTCCGATCAATCGTCAATCCTAAGAAAGTTATACTTTGGGATATTTTAATATTATTATGGTTTGTAAGCATGAATTCTTTGATTTCATTTCCATATGTACCCAGCTTTAACGCTTGTGTTTTCTCTGGGTTAACTATTAGTCCATTATTGTCAAACCATTTTTTTAATTGTGTCAGAGCATCATCTACATCACTATTTAATTGTTCTTCATTTTTTGACGTTATAAGTATGGTTGTATCATCTGCGAACATGACCGATCGATATGGTATATGTAGTGGGAAATCATTCGTATATAGTATATATAATAACGGGCCTAGGATAGATCCCTGAGGTACTCCTAGTTCTACTTTCCTCCATTCTGATCTCTTTGATACCTCAATGCCGTTTTCAATTGCTGTTATTTGAGTGCATTGAATTCTGTTATTTAAATAAGATGTTAATAGTTGACTTACTATGCCATTAATTTTGTATTGTTCCAATTTTTGGATTAAATGCATATGCTCGACACAATCAAATGCCTTGCTGAGGTCAATTAGTAATGCTGTTGATTGTGATTTTTCATTCCAAGAATTAATCAAATATTGTAGAGTTTCGTATATAGCTGTACTTATGTTTCGATTTTTAACGAACCCATTATGTTCCGGCCTTATGATTTTAAATTTTTCTAAAAAATTTACTATACGGTTGAATATCGCCTTTTCAAAAATTTTCGCAATGTTCGATATTAAAGAAATAGGTCTGTAGTTTTCTTTCAGTTGTTTGTTACCTTTTTTGTGTATCGGTCTAACGATTGACTTCTTCAACATATCTGGGAATATACCAGTTTCAAGACATATATTTATAATTCTTGTAAGTATGTCCGAGATGTATGGACTAGCTATTTTTAAAATTTTTGTTGGCATGTTGTCCCATCCAACCGATTTAGTATTTTTTAGTTTTTTTATAATTGTTATAATTTCATTTGGTTCGCAAGGGTACAGAAACATACTGTTGTAATTTTTAGTTTTGATTTCTGTGGATGTGAGGATGCTGTTTGTTCTTAATTTCTTTCCTACTGTAATATAATGATTATTAAATATATTTGCAATAATTTTACTATCTTGAATGAGTAGTCCATTCTCGTTGTGTAATTTAACATTACTATTCGTATCTTGCGGGTTGTTTTTGGCTATTTTTTTAATAATTGACCAGCTTGATTTAGATTTGTTATTGGAATCATTAATTAAGTCACTGTTATAGAGTTTCTTTGCTGATTTTATAACTTTTTTTAGTATTTTACAATAATTTTTATATTTCTGTTCTACCAAGCCAATATTGCTATAATTGATTTTACGCAGTTCTAAAATACCCTCATACATCTTTCTTTTGTTTAACGACGATATAATTATTCCCTTTGTTATCCAATTTGACTTATAATTCTTTTTGACATCTACGCTTATTAGTTTTACTGGAAAATTAGTTTCAAAATAGTACTGTAGTATATCGTTGAAATATTTATAAGCTTTGTTAGCATCGTTTTCATAAGTATGTAGGTGTTCCCATTTTTCTTTAGACAAATCTTGCATGAAGTTTTGTATCTGTTCATCTGTAATTGGTCTTATGTATTTCTGTTTTTTTATATGAGTTTTGTCAATCACGCTATCCACAATAATCACGTTGTGATCAGCAATCGGTTCATACATTTGTACATTAACTTCCTGAAAGAGAGAATTTACAACAATATTGTCTATACAACTGGATGATTTATGAGTTACCCTGGTATTTGTCTTAATAGTACGTTTCAAGTTAAAATTGTTGAAAATGTTACATAATTCTATGACATTTTTATTTTCAATTAAAAGATTAATATTAAAATCAGCACATAGCATAAATTTATATTCAAGTAAATTATACTTATTATTGATTTTATCTAAAGTAGCTTCTAAATTTTCAAAAAATACTTGAATATTGCCTAACGGAGACCTATAGATCCCTAAGATTATAATTTTAAGTTCTGTTAACTTCACAGCTGTGCACTCAAAGTCTAATTCGCTATTGTAAACTTCTAGTTCTGTAATTTGTTCATATGTAATGTTATTTTTGAGAAATATGCAAACTCCTCCATGATTTCTTTCTGTTCTGCAGTACGTAGCTAAATCAATGAAAAAATCTATTTATGAGATACAACGAATAATGCGCCCCATGTTTTTCGTTTCAAATCCTACAAGTTAAAAAAATATTTTATTCTTTTCAGTTCGTATTAAAAATGTTCCATAATAATTTTTTTTCTTCATATCTCGATCGAAAGTACCTACTTTCGGCATCAACTGTAAGGCAGAATAACATTTACTCCTTGGTGGGATACACGCTACAATACAGGAAGTTCGTAGGTACGTTCAGGCGGTCGTAAAGCAAAAACAACCAATCAACTGTTGTTTAGATGTCGTTTCCATAGCAACCATATTACATTTCAGCTAATAGTCGCGACCAGCTGTTATTCGTGCTTTTACGAATAACCTCAAAGTTGCTTGCTTAGAATGTATCCGCGTTTTTATGTAATTAATAAGTAATTCATTAACTAATATATTTAATAAGCGTGCTTACGACCGAGATATGAAGAAAAATAGTATACACCACACTGGTCGAAAGTGTGATACCTTTAGCTGCGCGTCATGATGTCCTCGGCTTCGCCTCAGGGCAAGAATATCAAACTTTCGGCCCTTGTAGCTCTTTTATTATTTAGACTTTCCGTTTCGTCGTTTAACCCGGCCCTGTACGCGTCGAAAGAGAGATAAAGCTCATTCAGGAAAATTAGTAGGTGTTCACACGCACGCGGTCGGTAAAGAAGAGCTCTGTGCGGTAACAAAAGACAGCGCTTATAACGAGCCCGAATAAGATTGAAAAATGGTGTGCGCTTAAGCGACTATCTCTGCACTGAAATGAGTGAGAGAGGAAGAGAGAGAGGGCAGGGAGAGAGAGGAACATAATGATAAATGGTGTTTAACTACACACAAGCTCGCTAACGAAAACATAATAGACGTCGATATTTTATTTTAACATTAGCTCTAATCGCACGCTTTGCTGTAAACTTGGCTCTGGAGATAAAACATGTAACTATAAAAGGTAAATCGATGTTATTTAGTTGCATATTATTAAGGCCGCTGCACACAAGGCTAGAAACACTGCTTGTAGTTCTGCTGGCCGGTAGGCCGGGTACGAAGCTATAATTGACGTCACTGCGGGCTCGCCTGCAATACTATAATACGCGCCACGAACCTAAAACGCTCGGAAGTTAGATGCGAATGCCGGCTTGCGCTTGTACAGTCTGTTGAAAAATTACAAACTCGCAACTCAACAAAATTAAAATAACAATAACAACTTGACAATAGCGTACTCGACTGTACTTTAAAGTAGGAAAGCCACAAGTGACAAAGGCAACGCGCGATCACGGCCAATCACCGACGAGCGCAGGTAGCTGGGAGGTGGTGGGAGTATCAACGGCTCTAAAATGTGCCTTTGCAACGTTGTTTGTCACTGGCTTCCGAACCTTTTAGATCCGTGGCGCATATTGTATGTAAGGTCCATTTGAATACCGAATAACTCTGTTCTTTCTTTTTTTTCAGAGCACGAACGGAATAGGTCGACCAGGTCCGATGTGCGGCGGTCCAAATGACCTCCTCGAACGCAGAGGCGGCGGCGGACATCATCCAGGCGACCCGACGTCCAACGGATTCCAGGCGCCGCCCGGCGACCCGCACCACTACGATCCGACGTCTAAATGACACATGCAGGAATCGCCCTACCGCAACAAGTAATCTGCCAAACCTTATAGGGCTCTGTCCACACATGCCGGTTCAATTTATGTGTGGACAGATCCCACCATTCATTGTCGAGTTAAAATATTTCCGAATCGTCGTGTCCTTTCTTCGTAATATACCTCCACAGTAGTGATGTGTCGCTCCTGAGCGAGTCGTTCATAATGAACTACTCCTTCCTTGGAGCGGAGCGAGTCGCTCTTTTTTTTCCGAGCGCCATTGCTCTGTGCTCAGCCGTTCTGTACTGTTGCATTCGCACATTTACAGAGCGCACACAGCGCAGGCCACAGAGGCACTAGTGAATTTTGCACGTGCAGAGTTATCTTTGCTGAGTCAATTAATGTTGAATGGCACACTGTAAGTGCAATAGTACTAAGCTTACAGTGACTTAAACCATTTACATTGACGTCGTTGACAAAGACATACTATTGTAACAATAAACATTATTGCTTTGATTATACTTTATAGTTTATCCGAAATGCGAATAATATAAGATCAGAATCATATTAAAATGAGCTCAGAGCTGAGTGTGTATTGTGCTGTGCAATGCTTCGTGACTCCTGAGCATGCATGATGATAGTTCACACCTCTGCAGTCTACACTCTTGTGTAGTGCGTACTGTCTAGTGTCGCTCCTTTGAACGACTCGCTCTGAGCAACTCTTTTTAGTGAGCGGAGCGCACGGAGCCAGCTCCCAATAAAGAGTCATATGGACACATCACTACTCCACAACCTTCTCGATGATGTTTAAATAGTCGGATGTCTGGAATCACATTGTTCCATTGCTTTGCAGCTCCATAAAGCTCTATAAAGCGCGGGTCACACTAGGCTGCTTGTCAGCCGCTGCTGATCAGCGGCGGACAGTAGCACCAGCGGGCAGCCCGGTCACACTACGGCTGCTACTCGCTAGTCTACCATGAGTAGTGGCTGCCAATCCGGTCACTACAACATAAACCACGTGGTACGTGATGGTTGACTCGCCTATGATGCACTGCTTCGGTCAGACTGCGCTGCTCGCTGGTGGTAGCGGGTGCAAATGAGTTACGTGACCTGCTAGTCGCCGCTGCCTAGCTACCAAAACCAATTTCACCAGCCGCTGATAAATACTCGCCGGCTGGCGGCGCCAACGGCGAATTTTATGCTCACGCCAAGCTGATTGATGGCTGACAGTAGCGGCTTCCACAACTCGCGGCTGGCAACCAGACTAGTGTGACTTGCGCTTAAGGATGGGTCACTCCTTGAATTTGTGATCACAAACTATAGAGACCTCTGCAGAAAGAGGAGGTTTTACCAAATATCAACAAAATGACGATTTGTAAGTACTTTAACTTAAGATTCAAAGTTCCCAAGAACAGGAAGTGCGTCCCCTCTGTGTTCAGTTAAATTGAACCCTGTGGGTTCAACAGGTTCGGTTCGAGCGGACACTGAACTGGACGGCTTTACTGAAACCAGGGCTTATGATAAGTCAACAATTATTAGGTAATTCAATTAGGCTTTTGAAAAAAAAATAATTATTGATTTTTTTATTGTATTTTAAAACTTTATTATAAACAATATTGATAATCGATGCGAAAAACTTTCAAAAAACTTTTTTAAAATTAATTATAAGCAATTTAAAATTGATAAAATATTAAAAAAAAATCACGTGACTGCAAACGCACTAAAATTGTTTTTGACAGTTGTGACGTCATAATGGTAAAATGTATATACGCAGTATACTATCAATGGCTTCTACATGTGTATTGACTAAAACATTATGACGTCACATTATGTTCGGGAAATGTCGGCGCGTTCTCGGAACTGGGTAAAAAAATTTATTTTTAATTTGATATAACTTATGAATTATAACGAAAATAAAAAAAAGAAAAATAGTTTTGTTATAAAACTTATATAAGTACGATCTTTCCATTTATGACAAAAAAAAATTTCATTCAAAAGCCCAATTGCACATACCGCTACACTATAGCAGTATCTACTCTATTATTGCTTCGCGCGTCAGAGCTGACTTTCAGTCATATAAAAATTTATATCTACGTTAATTTCGCACGAAATCCATTCAAATTGTAAGTTTATGAAAAGAGGAGATGTCTATTCTATAAAATGAAACCGTTTTTAGATTGATTTGAGTTCATAATTAGTCCTAAAATTGTAATCGAAAATCGCAAACAACAGTTGGCGGTTTGTCTGTACGTTTTATCATTCGAACATTTCCAACCCACAAGTGGGGAATGGTACTAGTTTAGGTCAAAAATCACTTTTAAAAATTTTACAATATCCTTTCGTATGAGGTCCCTTGAATCCAAAAAACATTTTTTTTTTGAAAAATTGCGTCTGTTTGTATGTGATCACGATACAGGATTAAAACCAAATTTTGGGAGGATGTTTGATATACAAATATGAAGACCCCTATTATTTTTGGGGAAAATCGACGCATGTGCAGAAGAGAATAACGATGTTTTTTTTTTAAATAATGGTATACTTTTCATAACTTTTTCAAGAAAGTTTCGTTATAATTGTTTTTCCTAAACTTTATAGTTTCGGAAATATTTTGAAAATAAAAAAAAATCAGCTGTTCTGTTGTTTTGTAGATCCGTCAGAAATAAACAAGTTAAGCATGCTTTGATTAATTTGTACATGACGTGGAACATATTATTCTAGGTAACCATGGCAACGGATAGAAAATATCATATTGAATACCATTATCCTCGTAACCTCACGGGATATCAGAAATTATATTTTCTTTATTATACTATATCAAATGCCAATATTTTTTTAAGTTGGAATGGTCCAGTTGCCTAATTGGCTGAAATTTTTTTCTATCCTGTAGGATACACGACTTGTCCACTGTTACCATTTTCGCTGAACGCACTGTATAGACACAGTTGTCTAGAATCTAATATCTAATCTTTTTGACCATATGCGGATTTTAAATTATGTCTACCAAATTTCACGTTTTCAAGTTCAGCCTTTTAAGATACTATGGCAGACAAACGGAAGAATGGATTACGAGGTCCCACTGTAAACGATTCGTTTTTTTAACTATTTTGGCACAGAACTCTCAAATCATCAGCGGAAGGCGGGGTCAAATTTTTCAAATCAAAACACAGATTGACTTATCATACACCTTGTATATAATAATACAAATAAATTATTGATAATGTTACAATAAATTAAGAAAATAAATGTTCTATATTTCTAGATTTCGTGAAGAAATTCACTCTCTATTGACAAGTTCAACCTTTGTTCATGTTTCAAAACTATATAATAGCTACTTTTTCATATCAGAGGTAAAATGGCAAATTTCGGACTAGTGCGTAAAGTAAAATCATTGCTATCTTGCCAATCGACCTGTCAGTTACATTTTTAAACTATACGAGCAACAGAGGCAACATAGTAGGCATAATCATCGTAAACAATCCAAATAAATTCCAATATGACCGAATCTGAACTGTCAGATATATATAAATATTTACTTAGTATGATGTAAAAATCAGCTATTTTGTATGATAAACGTGCAAAAATGTCGTATGTATCTCGAACGTAATGCTATTGCGACACGTGTGACTGTTAAAACTCGCTGGTCGCTCGTTTAAACATCATGTCACAACTCATACATAAAAGTGCATTTACGTTCTAGATACATTTAGAAAACTTTAATTTGGTATACAGTATGTAAACACGTAAGGTGCACATAGGGAAATTAGCATTGGGAAAAAATGACTGGATCAGAGTGAGCCTTGAAATCTTGTTTTTTAATTTGACAGATAATATTCTTAGGTAAAATGAATGTGTATACTACCGAAGAAAATATTCAAATGATTACAACATAATCGGACTTTTTTTATTAATGGGACATTAAATTCCCAAAAATACTTAAATATGGTGCGAGATCAGATATCTCCGCCTATTCGTGTTGAACCTAAAGACATTGGGTCACTGATTTACCAACGCGCATACGCCATACCAGTCAGACAATTTTTGAATGAAATGTTTCCAAACAGATGGAGTTGTTTTTTTGTTTTATTTTTGTACAAATAAATTAAAATAATGATTTATAAGAGCTTTTTATTATAAAAAAAGCCAAGTAAAATAAAAATAAATCAAAATAAAATAGAAATCCTCAAGATTACCACGATAATTTAATAGAAATAACAATTAATGCAGTCATGGCTAACTCTGATCCAAATATTTTTTCCCAATGCTAATTTCCCTATGTGCACCTTACGCGTTTACATACTGTATATGACCACAAGCGGGATCATTGTATAAATCGATTTTTTGACAATGTTTTCTGCACTGTTTTGAAACATGAATATGTTGGAAATAAATATTCTAGTCAAAAAAAAAAAAACGTGTTGTCGTTATACACTGCTGTAGTGAATACTTCTTACACCGAATTAATTGAATTATGTTTAGAAGTGCGAAAGAGAAAGAGAGAGATCATCGATCTTGTAAGAGACAGAAGGAAAGAAGGAGGAGTTGCTTTGTGTTGCACTACTCCAAGAGTGGCGAACCTATGGCACGCGTGCCATAGGTGGCACGCGACAGATTATTATGGGCACGACATTTTTTGAGGTGCAAAATCGAAATAATTAAAAATATGCTAAATGTCGAAAAAAATTGACCAATCACCAAATAACAAATACGACAAAGTTTCATGGCGCCCAGTGTATTATCGAAATTATTCTTTTCATCTATGTTTGATTGATTTTTTTAACAACTAAATTTCTTTGACTGCTTTACCTCATGTATGGAGGGTAGAGGTTAAGGAGAACCATCTCTGTGTACGAAATAGTGTCCATCAAAAAGCGTTAATTAGGGTACCGCCACTGTCGCAAAAGGGTAAATTTTAAAGCAAGCGTATGGAGGGAAAAAATTATTAGAATGGGATAGAAAATTAAACGAGGAAAGAAGAATTTCCGCTTTTTTATGGCGCACTATTCAAAAGTAAAACAAAAAATAAAAAAGCAATATGATATAAAATTTTCTTTATTAAGTGTCATTTTTAAACGTGCTATTGTGCATTTAGAAGTAAATAAACGATTATACTGATATGAATAAATTATAAAATGACTAAAAAATATTAGTAAAAGCGAAAAAAAATTAAATCACTCTCAATACTATCTCATAGCAGGTTTTTAGGTTATATTTATTAAATTATTTTGGACTACGTAAACAGTTTATATTTTATATACTGTATTAAAAATACTAAATTTTCCAACTCAAAAATTCGTTTATAATTACTGCTATGGAGGGTAAAAAACTGCTAAATTCATTTTATACTCGAATGCAGCGCTAGCGCCATTCCGGACGATTTTTGAACTGTTATTTACAGCATTTAGATGGACACTTTTTCAACTTATCTCTCATATAAGATAGTCCTCCTTACCTCTCTACTCTCCATAACCTCAGGTCTTCCTCATGGAAAATAGTAGGGCGTATTGGATATCGCTATGTGCAGCATCACAGTCGCGACATCTAGCGCCATTGACGGCGAACCCACTGCCACCTTTATACATTATGTCAAATGGGACAACTAGTAAAGAGTGAATTCATACAACAATAACAAGGCAGTTCGATTGCAACAACATAAACACCATATTATCTTCTTGAGTGTAAAAATTTCGTTAATAAAAGGTTTCATTTAATTATAATTATTACAGTTATACGAAAAATGCTCATTTAAGGACGTAGTCCTATGTTCAGGCTCGTTTTCAACCGTTATTTCAGAATTTTTTTTTTGATATCAAAATAATGTGCGATGTTTTCAATTTTGTTACATGTTTTTACTCACAACGTAAGCTAATAAGCTTAATTTTACGCCATTTTATAATTGTTTTTTTAACCTAAAGTAGACAACTTTAAATGGAGGTAGGTGGGTAGCGCGGGTGATAACGTCACTTGGAGTCAACTGAATTATAAAAATTAAATTGGTTATTGTTTCGTAGGCTTGTGGCTCTATCCCGTACTAGAAATAAACATTTTTATTGATAAATAACAAAATGACGGGTTTTAGAAAAAAAACAACGAGAAAATCGTGATTTTTTCGATGAAAATCGGTAAAAAAAAATAGAAATAACTTTTATAATTAAGTAATTCTAATACCGGACGGAGCTATTGTTGTGTAGAATAGCCTGTGCAAAACTGAAAGCAATCGGTTGTATACAATTGTTTCAATCACCCGCGCCGCTTAGAAAAACATAGTTTTGAGAAAAACAAGTTTAAAGTTTTAATTTCAGATTTCTTACAAAAATATAAAAATGAATATTTACACCAATCAGCTATGCCTGGTGTATAATAAAACCTTCCGTTTCTTCAAAGGCATCGTTTTCTGCTAATTTGTTTGCTCTACTCTGCGAGAGTATAAGGGTAACGTGATAACAATTGAGAGGTAAGAGCAGGTAAGAGTCTTACCGTAAGACCGTTGCTGCTCTCGACTATATGCTATAGCTTTGTAAATATTTAATATTTCGGTCTAAAATTTTTACAGTATTTTCTCAATATATTATACTTACTAAAAATGTAAAAAAAATAAATTCGTTTTTTCAAAACCCGAACACCAGACTACGTCCTTAACACATTGTTAGAAGGACATGACAAATTACGGACGGTAGGCGGTACTGCCGTCACGTACCCAGCGAATATGGTGTATAAGGGCGTGTAAGAAGTATTCACTTCAAAAATGTTTTAAAATATTATATCTACCATGAATGGACCACGAAAACTTATATCAAAATGTTATAATCGGTTTGTACCGAGGTGAATAAAGCTAATTCTGATCACAGAGGGTTATAGTTAATCCTAATTCAACATCGACGGTTAATACGAATCTAAATTGTTAACCAGCGATTAAAATTAACCGAGAATCTATACGATTAGAGTTAGTCTTAACTAAGTGTCAACAATTGGAGCAAATTCTGATAAGCAGTTAGTCACATATGGATTCGCTGCTGGGTATGCGAATATAAAAAATGTGTTTTATTAAATTTTAAATATAAATTTTTTTAACGAAAGTTAGATCAGAAATTTTGCATTATTTTATGCACAAAACAGTTAGTCTAAGATCCGGTATTAGAAATATATACCCTCATCTGTGATTTGATAGATTACATGTTAGATAATATATACATTGATAATACGCACATAGGTTGCCTAGCTAAATCGTGTTCCGATAAATAAATTCTAATTAACTTTTTTGGATCAACTTCCCCGACTTGTTAATCATAAAATTCGAGCCTAAGATGGTAGGATATGACATATGACACAAGGAATTGGAATATACCATTGATTCTATACATAAATATAGATCCTCTACATAAACATATCTTGTAAATAATTGTGTTCTCTGTTTATTTGTTTTATTAACATTTTATTTGAGTCATATTCTCTTATTTTAGGTTCGATTTTTATGATTAACAAATCGGGAAAGTTGATCCAAAAAATTTAATTAAATTTTATTTTATTTAACAGCATCGGTACGCGATTTAACTAGGCAACCCATGTGCAATGTATCAATGTATATATTATCTAATATATAATCTTTGTTAAATAAAATTATTATTATTTTTTCAATATTAAAAAACTAAACGAATTTTATTAAAAAATAATTAGAAACTAAATATTAATTAATTTTTATATTTTTTAGATCAGTTTTGAAGAAGCTCCAAATCCGGCCGAAACGTTAATGTATTGATCAACGTTTCGGCCGGATTTGGTCTGAAAAAATTTGGTCGACAATTTTATTTATTTGAAGACTTCTATTCAGACGTTAATCAAAGATTTGAGTTAGGCCTAGTTTATATGAGAGGCGTTCAACGCGCGTTGGTGGCGCGTTGAACGCGCGTTATCATATAAACAGTTAGAAATTGTAAACGCGCGTTGGGCCAACGCGCGTTGAACGCTCTTCATGTGTGCTAGGCCTTAATGTATTAAATTTATATATTTTTTGTTAATATATTATATAATCTTTGACATCATCAAATAACAGATGAGGTTATTTTATATTTCTAATACAGGATTGCGCACTAAGTGTTTTCTGATCTCAAATGAAATATCCGTTATATCTACCAGAAAATCAAATAACCTTGAAAATTATTTTTTAAGGTGACCTCATCTTAAACAAATAATGACCCAATTGTTGGTTAAAGCCTACGATAAATTAGAAAATATACTATGGTTGTCAGCAAGCAAGGAACCTCCGGTATCAATTGTTTGTTGACAGTCGTGATGTGCAAATGTTTCCTAATACTATAAACAAATGAAAAGTGTTTTTTTTTTATGTAAAATTAAAACAGAAGACGACAGGGGCGGATCTACATAGGGACTAATAGATCTTGAGTCCTGGGCCCCCGATTGTTGAGGGCCTACAAAAAATAATTTATTATCATAAAGTTTTAATAATTTTTCATTCACTTAATATTAATGATTATCATTATCACTAATGAATGTTCGACAAATTTTTGGCTGAATTTTGACAATTTTTGGGTGAATTTTAACAAATTTTTTGATGAATTTTGAATTTTTTTTAATGAATTTTGAGTATTTTTTTCGGTGAATTTAGACAAATTTATGAGTGAATTTAAAAAACTATTGTTTGGTTAGGTCATTAAATTTAAACTAACAAAAAAAGGGGCATCATTGAATACCAATAACCCCTATAGACCTCGACAAACCCAGATTCGCCCCTATAAGAGACGACCAATCGTCTGTATAACTATAAAATCTATTACCTAACCTATCTCTGTCGTTTAGATATACGACTTTTTGTTATTAAAAATATAATAATTAGAAATTACAAAAAATGTAGAAATATTAATTAATGTAAAAAAATATGTATTTAATTTATTTATTGATTAGAATAAATGTTTATATAAACAACATCCTAAGTTTTTTTTTCATTTACCTACGTTTATTTTACAGATGTTTTTGAATATACGAAGTGTGAAGAATGTAAGTCGAATTATACAGGGTGTCCAATAAACCTTCAATAAGACTTTAACCGCTGATAGGTCTCTAATGGCTATGTGCAAGGAGCCAGAGTTACAAAATCGATGCGAGCGTTTGTGGTAAGCACTAGAGGAAACTTCAAACTCAAATTTTCCGTATGTCAGTGAGCACCGTTTATTAAAAGTGAAAATTATTATAATTTTATAAAGTTTTTTAATTAAAAGGAAAACATTACCTAGCGTTTTCCTATTTTTCTATTTCTAAAAAAAAGCACAAAAGTTGAATATGGAACATGTTTGTAAATTCAGTGGATATCCCTAAATATCTAAAATTTCGCTAAACATATCTCTGTAGCTAAAAATCTATTGGTTTTTAGGCTATGGACACTTTTACTTAGTGACCTTTAAACTATAAAATAAAATTATTTTCGATCAATTTAACTGAGAACCAAATCTCATAAGGTTTGTGCGGGATCCTTTATGTTTCACGTCTGTTAGGCTCAATTTTTTTAATAGAAAGACGTTGCTATTCCAAATGAACAGGGTCTCATTTTTAATAAATACCAAGTTAATGGTCGCGGGCAACGTTTTTTTTTTTTTTAATTTTAGAAAAGTAAATTGTTCGTATAAATCAGTGGAAACATACCCAGCTAAATTTTTTTAGCTCCCTCTAAAATTTGTTTTCTTTTGGTTGTACTACTGGTTAAGAGAGAAATAAGTAGCTTCAATTAATTAATAGAATTTAGTGTAGGGAGGCTCGGTGATGAGGTCTTGTTCAGAGCCCCAAAAAAGCCAATCACGGTCCTGGATGCAACTGGAACAAAAGGTGTGACATTACGCAGAGTGAGAAATAAATATGTAGATAGGGAGCAGGGGTGCCGTTTAGCATACAAAAAGCATAATCAATAACAATTATATATACGCGATTACTTAGATATATGCACCGACAACGCGGTCTGTTATTGTATCTTAGTGGTCCCGCGATTCAGTTAAAAGCAAATCCGCGTACCAACCAGCGGGGTTCGTTTACACACCAAAGCGCGCCGCACTGTGGTTCGTGTAGTTTAGGCTAGGTTTACATGAGAGGCGTTAAACGCGCATTAACCAAACACGCTTTGTTCCACATTTTCGTACATCGAAAGCCCCACGCTTTTTTCACAAAAATACTAGTATTTTTTATTCATTATTGTTTTAAGCTTTTTTTAAAAACAATATTTTTTACTTTTTAGTTCGATATAAAGCGTGTTTTTTAGTTTTGACGTGATAACGTCTTATAAATTGATGAATCACCAATCTTATAAATTGATAAAACACCGACTGCATGCACGAAAAAGTGTAACGTTCCTAACGTTCGTAACGCGTAACGCGTAACGTTCCGCCTGACCCTGTGCGTGCTTTTCTCGAAAACGGCCCTAACGATTTGGATGAAATTTACTGAAAAGGGATTTTGGGGGGCAAAAAATCGTTTTAGCTAGGTCTCATCTCTCGAAAAAATCGTTTTCTTACAAATTTTATCATTATAAAAATCAATTTTTTGACGTATGAAAATACTTAAATATTGTAAGTAGGTTTTGGAATTTTATATTATAAACAGTGAAACAATTGTTAATTGTTAATTGCTAATCTTTGAGACTTAAAATAAATACGAAAGAAAGAAAGTTAAAAAAAAACAATTATATTATATGGTGAGTAATTTAAATAAATAAAATTAACCTAAATTTGAAGCGAAAGATGCAATATCATAGATTCGAATTATTATAATAAATTATTATATAAATTTAGGTTATGTATTACGGAATACGTTATCATGTAAAACTATCGTCCGTAAACCGACTTTACAGACAACCAATTTTTTTTTTAAACTATATTTTTATATATTTAGATTATCGGCAGGGATTTGGCACTGTGAGCCGAGTTTTTCAGTATACTATGTTCGCTATCGTCCAGTAAGTGTGTAAACAGACCCTCTTAATGCGGTTCAACCTCGAGGGACCCATTAATATCAGTACAACTGGATTTAAACACGCGAATTATTACTCGCAAGACGTGAAATTACAGCAAATAGATTTTTAAAAAAACTTTTTAACAAAAAAATTAAACCGCCGAAAAACTGAAAAGCAAAAAATAATAAATCTTTTTATTTAACTAAGTAGTTGAACGTACGTGACAGTCTAGTATATCTAAGTAATTTTGAGTCGGCGTCAAACAATCAATGAACAAAGATCACTAAAAGAAATAATTAAATCAAATTAGAGAACTCTCGTGAACTCTCAGAGATTTCCGGCGAAGGATTGTTGACGCCGACTCAAAATTACTTAGATATACTAGACTGTCACGTACGTTCAACTACTTAGTTAAATAAAAAGATTTATTATTTTTTGCTTTTCAGTTTTTCGGCGGTTTAATTTTTTTGTTAAAAAGTTTTTATTTTATAATTTTTTGTGGCTATATAATTTATAATTGTAATACACAAAGCATGAAAATCTGTGAGTGAACTAAAAATCACCCCTATTTTCCCACCATTAGGGTAGGAGTTTTTTTTCCAAATTTATATGAGACGAGCCTCGAGGTATACCCTATCCAATAAAAAAATAATTATCAAAATTGGACCACTCTGTAAAAAGTTATGTGTGGTCATACATTACAATCAGTGAGTGAACAATCAATCATCCCCTGTTTTCCTACCCTTAGGGTTGGAATTTTTTTACCAAATTTATATGGGACCAACTTCGGGGTATACCCTTTCAAATAAAAAAATAATTATCAAAATCGGACTACTCTGTAAAAAGTTATGCGTGGTCATACATAAATAAAAAAAAAAAAAAAAATAAAAAAAAAAAAAATATACGCGTCGAATTGAGAACCTCCTCCGTTTTTGTTTTTCGTCGGTTAAAAATAAAAAAAAAACCACGAGTTTTAAATCAATTACATTACATACCTATACTATAGTAAAGTGTAAACTCTATAAGTATAGCGACACTCAAGGGACTGTGCACTTTGTGGCGTTATTGAGAGTTGTCGTTAAACAGAGAGAAGAAATAATCCATTAATATTTGTTTACTATAATATTTTAACAACAAACTAATTATTTTTGGTCGCAAATCCGGGAAAAAACTGTCAAAAGCCATCATTTTGTTAATTAAAAAAAAAAATCTTTGACTAAAGACTAGATTTCATACTAAACTAATGATTTTTAGTTGTTTTATTGATTTTGGATGATCCAATGAGATTTTCTGATTGTCACCGCGAAGCACTACTTGCGGAAGGTAGGCCGACAAAGATGGCCAATTTTTTATAACTAATTAATACTTATTTATTTTTACTTTTTGGAAGTCAAGTTGAAACATGGCATAAAAACTCTGTGTAATCAGTTTTATAAAATAAACTTAATTATTATGAAAAAAAATATTAAAAATATAGTTTAAAAAAAACTAAAAAACACGCTTTATATCGAACTAAAAAGTAAAAAAATATCTTTTTTTTTAAAAAAAAGCTTAAAAAGCGTGGGGCGCTTTGTTCCACATTTTCGTACTTCGAGCGCCCCAGGCTTTTTAAGCTTATTTTTAAAAAAAATATTTTTTACTTTTTAGTTCGATATAAAGCGTGTTTTTTAAACTATATTTATTTTTCACTTTTTAGTTTGGTATAAAGCGTGTTTTTTAGTTTTTTTTAAACTATATTAATTATGTTTCACTTTTTAGTTTGGTATAAAGCGTGTTTTTTAGTTTTTTTTAAACTATATTTATTTTTCACTTTTTAGTTATATTTAATTTTTTTTCCGGCGTGGACGGGATTAGAACCCACGACCCGTGATGCCGAGAGTTGACGTCAGCGAAGACCCGTGCTTTAGACCGCACGGCTACCCATTGTACTTACAGTGCTGGCATATTATACCACTATATAAACCACTTGCTGTAGTCCAAATGGAGATTACAAACATACATACAAACTTACAAGTGAAACTAATATAAAGCGTGTAAAAATACTCCGTTTTTCACGCATCTGACTGCATTTCACCCCTTAAATGCGGCGACTTTACGCAGCCCTGGCGTTCAGTAGTTGGCGCGCATATTGCAAAATTCACGCCTTAGTTCATACATAAACAGTCTGAGGAGACTTAAATACAGTTTCCAAAATTCGTTTGCATAAATTAACCGTCGCTGTTTAATTGCAGCAAACGCCTGCTTTGTGGGAGTAGGGGTGGGGGCGGCGTTAATGGGGGGAGGAGGAAGTTACTACGGCAGACTATGTTAAGGCGATTGCATTCACCTTCCAAGATGGAAGTGTCTTATGTTGCGTCATCCTTACTATGGCGACATGGCAAAGTTGCTTATGTGCAACTTTTATTCCGTACTCTCTAAACATGAATCAGTGATTTTTCACTAATCACAAGTGCATATTCCCTATTTGTCAATGCACCGAGCGAGGTGGCGTAGCGGTGAGAGCACTAGACTCGCATTCGGGATGTACCGGGTTTGAATCCCCGCGGGGGCAGATGTGACTGGGAGTTTTTCCTAACTGCCTCTCGCCGAGAAACGGTACTTCCTGTACCGGCCATCTTGTTGAGGTTTTCCATGGTTTCCCTCAACAATTCCAGATAAATATCGAGATGGTTCCTTATTCAAGGCCATGGCCGATTACCTCTCAAATTTTGCCTGATGTCCTAAAATTCCTTCATTCGCTATTAATTGAGTGGAAGTTTAAAAATGTAGAAAATAACGGGAAGTGTGGTAGAAAAAAAAAACATAGTAATGGTGCGAATGGCATCTGTTATGACATAAAGTCGAGAAACGGACGTTAAACGCATTATTATTATTAGTTCCAAACTGTGGATAACCTGAGACACATTTCTTAGTCTAGTTACGAAGTGAAATCAAGTTCCAAGTCCCGTGAGTGCATTTCGAACTAACTAATTACCTTACAAATCTCCAAACGTAAGGTAGATGATATAAAAACTTGGTCTCCGCCGAGATTCGTAGCTTCGCGAACACCATTTGTTTTATTAAACAAAACGCGGCGTTTAAAACAAAAGTTTTATTATTTAAAGTTTAATAAAAGTGTACACTCAACAAAAAGTACAAACAGTACTTGTTTCTTTTAATTGTGCTATAAAATGTGTTAATCAATTAAAAAACAGCGAAACTGTTTAAAGTTGAAAGTTTTATTTTAAAAAAAAGAGGCGTCTTTGCTCGGGGACATAGACAATGTTCCTTACGTGTTTTAAGGAGGTTGAGCCGTTTTACGAAGATAATGAAAAAAATCTGAAATAAAATTTTTTTAATAGATTTTTTTATGACAAAATTTTCTGTAAAAAATCCAAAATCATTAGGAGATTTATAAAGTTAAAAATTAAAAAAAAACTTTTACGTGTAGACTGTAGTCTTATGGAAAATATGTCAACCTAGCATGCAAACGGTACATTTTAATTTTTTGCAAATAATCAAATAATGTCAGCAGTTCCGAAAACTAACTATGGAAAGCATCGATGTCTTACGCATATTTTAATATTTTTTCCAAATTAATTAGGAGACTTTTAATCAATAAAAAAAAATTATTAAACCTTAGCATTTTTCGATTATGGACTTTTATTCTTGACAATTTTAACAATTTTAACTAAATTTTCAACTTTTTAATGATTTAATTTTAATTTTTATTACTTATAATTTCTTTTTTTAATTATTTACTGCAAAAAATATGTAAAATACAGATATTTACATAAATTTATTTTTTCTAGCCTAACTTTGTACAAAAAAAAAATATTTATTTATGCCTTGATGACAATAATTTATTGGTATCATCGACTTATAAGCTTTTGTAAAAATTGATTACGGAAAAGTTCACATTTAGAATTCGACTTACTTTTGATTGGGGCTGTAACGCATAAACCTCCTTAAAACAGCAAAATAACTTATTAATTACAGTAGACCCCTGGTAATCCGGCCCCTGTCTAATCCGGCACCCCCTGTAATCCGACATGATCTATTATTTATTATTGAATATTTTTTTGACAATCTTCGCTAATGCA
Source organism: Xanthostigma xanthostigma (assembly GCA_963575645.1). Lineage (NCBI taxonomy): Eukaryota > Metazoa > Arthropoda > Insecta > Raphidioptera > Raphidiidae > Xanthostigma > Xanthostigma xanthostigma. The sequence goes on from OY754473.1 coordinate 1,569,566, forward strand.
TGATATATATGTTACGGCTAAAGGTAGGTGTGAACATAAACTTAAGATTAGCCGGCTAAGCTTAGGTTTATCTTCGAGAAGCAGCTAAAGATAAACCTAGGTTAAGGCCGGCTAATCTTAAGTTTATGTTCACACCTACCTTTAGCCGTAACATAATATAAATTTTAAAATGGTTGTATCATGCATTAAGTTTTTTTTTTAATTTTTTTATTATTATTAAATTTAAATAATATTGATAGTATGACACTTTGAGAGGAGATTCCGAAAATTGATTCTGCGTAAATTCGAAATGCAATTGGGTCAGTAGAAATCGTAATAAAAACTGCTGATGTACCTACTTTCTTAAAAAGTCTATTTAAAATTTCTATCAAGATTCTGCAGAAGTGTTCCACGAGGCGCTAATAATAAATAATTAACCAGTAATTATTATTAACTTTTGACGTGATAACATCTTATAAATTGATGAAACACCGGCTGCACGCACGAAAAAGAGTAACGTTCCGCAAGCGAGAGCGCGATATAAGCGATAGTCTCTCTCTTCTCGCGTGACGTCAGAGAGTAGTGTGCGTTCAACACTTTTTTCGGCTGTTCCAGCGAAAGCTACATCTGACAGATGGCCAGATAAATTATACGGTTTGTTAACAAATATATAATATATATATACATTCTTTTAAATGTCTTTTATAATTGCTTAAAAATATGTATTTTGCTTTGGTTGATCAAATTATTAGTCGGTAAAAATATAGTTTGACAGCTACTAAAATTTAGGTTATGTATTATTAAATATGATATTCGAGCGGAATACGTTATCACGTAAAACTATCGTCCGTAAAAAAAAAAAAAATCGAGATTTCACTCATTGTGTTAATTTTAATACGAATTTCCTGAACAAATTTTCCATACAAATTCACTGAAACCGTAATACCGTATGTGAATTTAGTACGTTATTTGCAGAAAGCATTGTCAGAAAATCTAGTTTAACAATGGTCTTAAGGGCCATTCATTAATTACGTAAGGGTCCCGACTGTTTACTCACAATTTATATTAAATTGCTTGTTTTTCGTAACGGAGAACAGCGATAAATTCAGTAGCCATATGCTAAAAACACATACGGACCTAACTGGTTATGCATTAAATTATTTAATAAACTACCATGCTCGGTTTGCAATTTGCAAATAAAAAAAAATTTTAAATCTAATAATTAAGATCTAAATATCTGACAAATGAGGCACTTTATTCTATCGACTAATTTTTAACTGCAGATATCAAGGTGAGCTAAAAAGTTGTATTTTTACTGTATGTAGCTATTAGTATTTTTTTTAAACAATGACGAGTTTTACCACTATTGTCAAAATTAATTAAGTGCACTTTCTATATATGACGCTTTAATATTCCGATGGAATTGAAAATAAAGAATTTATTATTATTATATGTAGGGGCCAAGTAGTAGTAGTGCCAATATTTTTGCCCAGTTGCCTGGAATTTTTGCTTTAATCCAGTCAACAGTTGATAATTTTAAGTACTTATATTCTGCAATGCGTTCTTATCGCACTGGACGTCTACTCGATCAGCGTAAGTCTTCAGTTTTGTAGAAAAAAATATCAAACAGTTATAATAAAAGATATTTTATTTAAAGAAAATATTAAATATGTATATTGTATATGATTACAGCGATATGACATTAATAATATTAAGAACTAGTGTAAAGATTTACGCAAACAATGTACTCTTATTTGAATGATCAACCTAATAGTGTTTCTCACCGGTATGTATACGTTTGTGAGTCTTTAAATCGCATGATTTAATATAACATTTTTTGCAAATGTTCCACTGATATGGATTCTCACCAGTGTGTATCAGTTTGTGATTATTCAAAGTGTTTGAGCGCAACAATATGTTTTACAAATGTTACAATGATATGGTCTTTAACCAAAATGTGTCCGTTTGTGAGTATTTAAATGGCCTAATTGAGTGAAACATTTTTTACAAATGTCACACTGATACGGCTTCTCACCAGTATGCGTCAGTTTGTGATTATTTAAAGTGCTTAAGTGAGCGAAACACTTTTTACAAATGTCACACTGATATGGCTTCTCGCCAGTATGTGTTCGTTTGTGAGTATTTAAAGTGCGTAAGTCAGCGAAACACTTTTTACAAATGTCACACTGATACGGTTTCTCGCCTGTATGTGTCAGTTTGTGAGTATTTAAATTTCTTAGGCGAGCGAAACACTTTTTACAAATGTCACACTCATATGGTTTCTCACCAGTATGTGTCAGTTTGTGATTATTTAAATTGCTTAAGTGACCGAAACACTTTTTACAAATGTCACACTGATACGGTTTCTGGCCAGTATGTGTCAGTTTGTGACAATTTAAACTGCTTGACTGATTGAAATACTTTTTACAAATGTCACACTGATACGGTTTCTCACCAGTATGTGTCAAATTGTGAATATTTAAATTATTTGATTGAGTAAAACACTTTTTACAAATGTCACACTGATATCGTTTTTCACCAGTATGTGTCACTTTGTGTAAATTTAAACTGCTTAACTGAGTGAAACACTTTTTACATATGTCACACTCATACGGTTTCTCACCAGTATGTGTCCGTTTGTGAGAATTTAAAGTGCTTGATTGATTGAAACACTTTTTACAAATGTCACACTGATACGGTTTCGCACCGGTATGTGTCCGTTTGTGATCGTTCAAATGGCTTGACATAGTGAAACCCTTGTTACAAATGTCACACTGATATCGTTTCTCACCACTATGTAACAGTTTGTGAGTATTCAGACTGCTTGAGTGAGTGAAACACTTTTTACAAATGTCACACTGATACGGTTTCGCACCGGTATGTGTCCGTTTGTGATCATTCAAATGGCTTGACTTAGTGAAACACTTTTTACAAATGTCACACTGATATGGTTTCTCACTAGTATGTGCACGTTTGTGAGTATTCATAAAGCTCGATTCAGCATTACGTTTTTTACATTTGTCGTTAATCTTAAAATGACGCGATTTTACTTTGTCGACTTGCGTGTGCTTCTCACGATCTATCGATGTATCTTTAATTTCTTCTTCAAATTTGTCAAAATTCTCTCCCACACCCGAAGAACGAAAACCCTCGAAGTTTTCCGATTTGATACCAAAACCGACCTTTGTGTCTTCACAGCTGATTTCGCTAACTTCTTTGGAAAAATCGTTTACTGGGTCATCAATAGGTTCCGTCAGAATTAATGAACCGTCCATCGGTTCCTCTTTGATTTCGGATTTTAAAGACATTTCCTCAATATTTTTGCATGTAAAATCAAACTTTTCGGGTTCCTCCAATTTCCAGTTAACATTCATGTCTTGTACCAATTTATTGTCGCCAACATTAATAAGTGATTTCTCATCATCCTTAGATAAAGGTTCTAAGATGTCATCAGCACAATCTGGCAAAATTATTGAATTATCTTGCTCTTCTTTTATTTCGGTTTTAAAAGACATTTCTATGTTAATTTCGCTTGCTGAATTATAATTTTCATATTCTTTCTCTCTCCAGTTGACATTTATGTCATTGAGTTCCGAAAACTTGCGACTTGCGTTGTCTGCATTGGTGTTATTGATTAAGGAATCCCCTTTAGAAAAATCTTCTTTTATATTATCAACGGATTCCGTCAGAAATAATATATCGTCCATCGGTTCACGTTTGATTTCGGATTTTATAGTAATTTCCTCAATATTTTTGCATTCCGAGTTATAATTTTCAGATTCTTCCACTTTCCCGTTGACATCCATGTCTTCCGTCAATTTACTGTCGGCAATATCAATAACTATGTGTTTCTTCGTCACCCTTTGATGAAGTATCCCCTGCGTGGCCAGTTAAGTCTGCTGGATTTAATGAATTATCGTCAATTTGTCCGTCATTTATTTTTTATTTCAAAGAAGTTTCTTTCTCTCTAAAATTGACATTCAAGTCAAATGCGTGTTTAGATTCTGTGGATTCACACTTCACAGTGATGTCAGCATTAGTGTTATCGATCAATGGCTCATCAGATGGCCTCTGAATAGACTCGAAGTTTTATCATTTGTATTATTTGCATCACTTAACAGATAAAATGTGTGTTCCCATCACAATTTCTTATCTAAAACAAAAAAAGAATTAGAAAAACGATCGAAAAACAACTTGACAACAAAATACCATTTTAGAAAACAAAAAGTTTCATAATTAATAAGTCCATCTTTTACGACTTGGTCTTTTTTTAACATTGAAAACTTTAGAAAAGAAAACAAAGTGGCAACAGAATATTTAATACGCTACTAGAAAAATTCCAAACTTTGCAACGTTTTTGATTATTTTCTACATTTAGGATATAAGTTCAATGTCAACATTTTTTGCAGTGTGTCAGAAGTTCGGCAAACAATTTCGAGCTACTTTCGACCCCCCTTTTATTCTATTGGAAAAAAATGTTTCTTTGTTAGTCAGTAAGTTTGAATTAAATCTTGCATCCTAATTTTGACCATTTAGACATTATTATTTCGTTTTGAGGTCCCCTGTATGGGAGCTTTTGTATTGATGTGTTTTAATAATTACTCAACACGTTTCAGTTTTCTTTAATTAATTTTATTGTCACCACAGAAAATGTATCTTCCATGTCAAAAACAAAACTACTACTAGTTAAACACACTGGGTTGCATAGCAGTTGGATATAGAGGGATGCAGCGGGTGCTATGATAGCACACGCTGCATCCTCTGTATCAATGACGTCAAAGATACGGCCCACGGGGCCGCATTCGGCCATCAAGCCATCTCAATACGGCCCACGACCAGAATCTATCAAGTGAGGATTTTAGACGGCATTCGATGACACTACGTATTTTTTAAATTGCTGCATCCTCAAGCTCAAGATAATTTACCCGTTTAACTTTAAAAGTATGAAAAATGATTTAAATTAAATAAAGATTTTAATTCGGTATGTATTTTAGTTTTTAATTTAGGGTTTGGCCCGCTAAAACATCCTAAATCTTATAAATGGCCCTTTAGAAAAATTAGTCTGACATCCCTGCTCTATATCCTGTTTTGTGGGTCTACAAATATTGTTGATAATTGACAGCACTCGCCACTCGAGTTAAGTTTTTTATGGAATTGAATCTATATTTACAATGTTTTAGAAATTTTAAGATCAATTTAGAAGTATGAAAATACAGAATTACATTAATAAGCTATATTAAATAGATTTTATTAAACTATCTGACAAGAAGAAATATTATTACCTGAACAGGAGCACACTTCATAATTGCATTAACCACAAGGTTTTCAAATCTGGTTGAAAAGAAAAACAAGTCTAATATCGTAACGTCACTCGATAAACACAATCGACTTATTTTACAAGACCAAAGCCCGTTATCGATATTTCACTCATTGTGTTAATTTTAACACATGACAAAAAATTTCCCATACAAATTCACACAAAGGCACGACACAAAGGCATCCATATGTGAAAATAGTGCATTAGGTATTTGCAGAAAACATTGTCAGAAGATATAGTTTTTTTGTACAATTTACACTTTGAAAACACATTTACTACACATTTTAATCAAAATTACGCTTAAAAACCTATCTTTTTCTCTGTAGATTTTGTATCAGTCGTATTTTGTTTTTCCTGTGAGTACATTTAGAACTGCGGTCTGAGTCCTAAAAGTACTTAAATTATATACTTAGGTACTTACCTACAAAAAGGATTTTTGCTTTATAGGTTTTAAAATTAGAACAGTGGTTATTTTCCCTGCTTCGCCGCGGGTGCAAGATAACAAACTTTCGGCCCTTGTGTTGTAATATACTATTAAGGTTCTTATCGCATTGGACGTTTACACGATTGACGTAAGTCTTTAGTTTTGTAGAAAAAATTACCATACAATTATAATAAAATATATTTTATTTCAAGAAAATATTAAACATGTATACGGTTACAGCCATATGGCATTAATAATATTGAAATCTAGTGTAAATGCCAACGCAAACTATGTTCTCTTATTTCATAAATCAATCTAATATTGTTTCTCACCAGTATGTATACGTTTCTGAGTCTTTAAATTGTATGATTTATTAAAACATTTATTACTAATGTTCCACTGATGTGGTTTCTGACCAGTATGTATCAGTTTGTGATAATTTAAAGTGCTTGAGCAAAACAATATGTTTTACAAATGTCACAAAGACATGGGTTTTAACCTAAATGTGTCAGTTTGTGAGTATTTAAATGACCTGACTGAGTGAAACACTTTTTACAAATGTCACACTGATACGGCTTCTCACCAGTATGTGTCAGTTTGTGAGTATTTAAATTTCTTAAGCGAGCGAAAACCTTTTTACAAATGTCACACTGATAAGGTTTCTCACCAGTATGCGTCAGTTTGTGGTTATTTAAAGTGCTTAAGTGAGCGAAACACTTTTTACACATGTCACACTGATATGGCTTCTCACCAGTATGTGTCCGTTTGTGAGTATTTAAAGTGCGTAAATCAGCGAAACACTTTTTACAAATGTCACACTGATACGGTTTCTCACCTGTATGTGTCAGTTTGTGAGTATTTAAATTTCTTAAGCGAGCGAAACACTTTTTACAAATGTCACACTGATATGGTCTCTCACCAGTATGTGTCAGTTTGTGATTATTTAAATTGCGTAAGTTAGCGAAACAATTTTTACAAATGTCACACTGATACGGTTTCTGGCCAGAATGTGTCAGTTTGTGAGATTTTAAACTGCTTGACTGATTGAAACACTTTTTACAAATACTACACTGATACGGTTTCTCACCAGTATGTGTCAATTTGTGAATATTTAAATTGTTTGATTGAGTGAAACACTTTTTACAAATGTCACACTGATATCGTTTCTCACCAGTATGTATCAGTTTGTGTAAATTTAAACTGCTTAACTGAGTGAAACACTTCTTACAAATGTCACACTGATACGGTTTCTCACCAGTATGTGTCCGTTTGTGATCATTCATATTGTTTGACTTAGCGAAACACTTTTTACAAATGTCACACTGATACGGTTTCTCATCTGTATGTGTCAGTTTGTGAAAATTTAAACCACTTGAGTTAGTGAAACACTTTTTACAAATGTCACACTGATACGGTTTTTCACCTGTATGCGTCAGTTTGTGAGTACTTAAATTTCTTAGGCAAGCGAAACATTTTTTACAGATGTCACACTGATATGGTTTCTCACCAGTATGTGTCAGTTTGTGTTTATTCAAACTGCTTGAGTGAGCAAAACACTTTTTACAAATGTTACACTGATACGGTTTCTCACCAGTATGTGTCCGTTTGTGATCATTCATATTGCTTGACTTAGCGAAACACTTTTTACAAATGTCACACTGATACGGTTTCTCACCTGTATGTGTCAGTTTGTGAAAATTTAAACTGCCTGAGTTAGTGAAACACTTTTTACAAATGTCACACTGATACGGTCTCTCACCTGTATGCGTCAATTTGTGAGTATTTAAATTTCTTAAGCAAGTGAAGCACTTTCTACAGCTGTCACACTGATATGGTTTTTCACCAGTATGTGTCAGTTTGTGAGTATTCAAACTGCTTGAGTGAGCGAAACACTTTTTACAAATGTCACACTGAAACGGTTTCTCACCAGTATGTGTCCGTTTGTGTTCATTCAAATTGCTTGACTTAGTGAAACACTTTTTACAAATGTCACACCGATATTGTTTCTCACACGTTCTTGCACGTTTTTTATATGTGTCGTTAGTCTTCAAATGACGGGATTTTATTTTGTCGACTTGCGTATGCTTCTCACAATTCATTGAGGTATCATTGACACCTTCTTCAAATTTACCAAAATACTCTCCCTCAACCGAAGAATGAAAACTCTCGAAGTTTTCCGATTTGATACCAAAACCGACCTTTGTGTCTTCGCAGCTGATTTCGCTAACTCCTTTGGAAAAATCGTTTACTGTGTCATCAATATATTCCGTCAGAATTGTTGAATCATCCATCAGTTCATCCTTGATATCGGATTTTAAAGACATTTCCTCAATATTTTTGCATGTCGAGTCAAAATATGCAGGTTCCTCTAATTTCCAGTTAACATTCATGTCTTGTACCAATTTATTGTCGCCAACATTGATAAGTGATTTGTCATCATCCTTAGATAAAGGTTCTAAGATGTCATCAGCACAGCCTGGCGAAATTATTGAATTATCTTGCTCTTCTTTTATTTCGGTTTTTAAAGACATTTCCATGTTAATTTCGCCTGCTGAATTATAATTTTCATATTCTTTCTCTCTCCAGTCGACATTTATGTCATAGAGTTCCGAAAACTTGCGAGTTGCGTTGTCTGCATTGGTGTTATCGATTAAGGAATCCCCTTTAGAAAAATCTTCTTTTATATCATTAACGGATTCCGTCAGATATAATATATCGTCAATAGGTTCACGTTTAATACCGGATTTTATAGTAATTTCCTCAGTATTTTTGCATTCCGAGTTACAATTTTCAGATTCTCCCACTTTCCCGTTGACATCCATGTCTTCCGTCAATTTACTGTCGCCAATATCAATATGATTATGTGTTTCTTCGTCACCCTTTTATGAAGTGTCCCCTGCGTGGCCAGTTAAGTCTTCTGGATTTAATGAATTATCATCAATTTGTCCGTCACTTATTTTTGATTTCAAAGAAGTTTCTTTGTGGATTTTGCTAGCTGGATTTAATTTCTTAAAATCTTTCTCTCTCCAATTGACATTCAAGTCAAATGCGTGTTTAGATTCCGTGGATTCACACTTCACAGTGATGTCAACATTAGTGTTATCGATCAATGGCTCATCAGATGGCCTCTGAGTAGACACGAAGTTAGAGTTTGTGTCAACAGCATTGCAGAGTTTTATCAGACTGTATTATTTGCATCATTTAACAGATAAAATTTGTCTTCTCATCACCATTTCATATCTAAAACAAAAAAAAAGAGTTAGAAACACGATCGAAAAGGAAATTGACAATAAAGTACCATTTTTGAAAACAAAATGTTTCATAATTAATAAATCCATCTTTTACGACTTGGTCCTTTTTAACATTAAAAATTTTAGGAAAGAAAACAAAGTGGCAATACAATATTTAATACGTTACTAGAAAAATTCCAAAGTTTGTAGCGTTTTTACAATTAAACAAACACTTTCGAGCTACTTTTTATTAAAAAATCTATTAGAAAAAAAAATGTCTGCTTTTTAGTCAGTTGGTTTGAATTAAATCATACGTCCAAATTTTTTCAATTTAATCATTATTTTTTCGTTTTGAAATGTTGGGGAATTTAACAGATATTGGTCATTCCGAAAATAACTACCAAGATGTCTATACAGTATCAAAAAATGACTTGTAAGTACATTATTCAGTCCTATTAATATTTAATATGGGACTATTGTGCCATTTTTTTTGTGCGTTTCAACTGGAAATATATTCTTTAACTGTTCTAAAAAATTCGCAGAAATCGCAGGTGTTCCCACTCAGTAGAATCTTACCCAACTATGCTGAGTGATCTCAATTTCCTTTTTATACTTGAACCCTTTTTTTCAGAGTTGAGTTTTTGATGGAATTGAATCTACATTTACAATGTTTCAAAAATTATGAAATTACAAATATACATTAATAAGCTATATTAAATAGATTATAGACTTCATTAAACTAACAAGAAAAATTATTATTACCTGAACAGAAGCACACTTCATGATTGCATTAGCCACGAGATTTTCAAATCTGGTTGAAAAGGAAAAAAAGTCCAATATCGTAACGTCAGTCGATAAACACAATCGACTATTTTACAAGGCCAAAGCCAGTTATCGAGATTTCAGTCATTGTGTTAATTTTAACACGAATTTCCTGAACAAATTATCCATACAAATTCACAGAAACCCTATGTGTCATGTGATAGTGATGTGTCGCTTCTGAGCGAGTCGTTCATAATGGACGACTCCCTTCTCGGAGCGGAGCGAGCCGCTCCTATTTTTGTGAACGACTCACGCCGAGCGCCATTGCTCCGTGCTGAGCTGTTCTGTACTGTTGCATTCGCACAGCACAGGCCAAAGAGGCAGGAGTTATCTTTGCTGAGCCATTTAATGTTGAATGATACACGGTAAGTGTAATAGTACTAAGCTTACAGTGATTTAAACCATTCACATTGACGTCGTTGATAAAGTTATAATATTGTAACAATAAACATTGTTATTGTTAAGCTTTTATTATACTTTATAGTTTGTCCGAAATAAGAATAATATAAGATCGGAATCATATTAAAATGAGCTCAGAGCTGAGTGTGTGTATTGTGCTGTGCATTGTGCAGTGCTAAATGACTCCTGAGCATGTATGATGACATTTCATAACTTTGCAGTCTGCACTCTTGTGTAGTGCGTACTGTCTAGTGTCGCTCCTTTGAACGACTCGCTCTGAGCGACTCTTTTTAGTGAGCAGAGCGCACGGAGCCAACACGAGAAACCAAAACGATATTTGTCTACTCAAACGAAGATACGCTAAAAGTACATATGGACCCAACTGGTTATGCATTAAAATATTTAATAAACTACCATGCTCGGTTCGCAATTTGCAAATTTCAAAAAATAATAATTAAGTTAACTGCAGATGTCAAATTGAGCTAAAAAGTTGTATTGTTACTGTACTTATTAGTATTTTTATTTTAAACAGTGACGAGTTTTACCACTATGGTTAAAACTTATTAAGTACAATCTGACGCTATAATATTCGGATGGAAGAGAAAATTCTTATTATATTTTAGGGGCCAAATAGTAGTAGTGCCAATATTTTACCCAGTTGCCTGGAATTTTTACTTTAATCCAGTCAGCTGATAATTTTAAGTACTTATTTTCTGCAATGCGTTCTTATCGCAGCGTAAGTCTTCAGTTTTGTAGAAAAAAATTATCAAACAGTTATAATAAAAGATATTTAATTAAAGAATATATTCAACATGTATACAATTACATCGATATGGCATTAATAATATTAAAATCTAGTGTAAAGGCCAATGCAAACAATGTATTCTTATTTCAAATATGAAACATTATGTTTCACGTCAGTATGAATACGTTGGTGAGACTTTAGACTGCATGATTTATTGAAATACTCTTTACAAATGTCACACTGATATCGTTTCTCGCCTGTATGTGTCCGTTTGTGAGTATTTAAACTGCCTAACTGAGTGAAACACTTTTTACAAATGTCGCACTGATACGGTTTCTCACCAGTATGTGTCAATTTGTGATTATTTAAATTGTTTGATTGAGTGAAACACTTTTTACAAATGTCACACTGATATCGTTTCTCACCAGTATGTATCAGTTTGTGTAAATTTAAACTGCTCAACTGACTGAAACACTTCTTACAAATGTCACACTGATACGGTTTCTCACCTGTATGTGTCCGTTTATGATAATTCATATTGCTTGACTTAGCGAAACACTTTTTACAAATGTCACACTGATACGGTTTCTCACCTGTATGTGTCAGTTTGTGAGAATGTAAACTGTTTGACTGAGTAAAACACTTTTTACAAATGTCACACTGATATGGTTTCTCACCAGTATGTGTCAGTTTGTGTTTATTCAAACCGCTTGACTGAGCGTAACACTTTTTACAAATGTCACACTGATACGGTTTCTCACCTGTATGTCTTAGTTTGTGTTTATTCAAACCGCTTGACTGAGCGTAACACTTTTTACAAATGTCACACTGATACGGTTTCTCACCTGTATGTGTCAGTTTGTGAAAATTTAAACTGCTGGACTTAGTGAAACACTTTTTACAAATGTCACACTGATAAGGTTTCTCACCTGTATGCGTCAGTTTGTGGGTATTTAAATTTCTTAAGCAAGCGAAACACTTTTTACAGATGTCACACTGATATGGTTTCTCGCCAGTATGTATCCGTTTGTGATCAACCATATTGCTTAACTTAGCGAAACACTTTTTACAAATGTCACACTGATACGGTTTCTCACCAGTATGTGTCCGTTTGTGTTCATTCAAATTGCTTGCCTTAGTGAAACACTTTTTACAAATGTCACACCAATATTGTTTCTCACACGTTCTTGCACGTTTTTTATATGTGTCGTTAGTCTTTAAATGACGGGATTTTATTTTGTCGACTTGCGTATGCTTCTCACAATTCATTGAGGTATCATTGACACCTTCTTCAAATTTACCAAAATACTCTCCCTCACCCGAAGAATGAAAACGCGTGAAGTTTTCCGATTTGATACCTAAACCGACCTTTGTGTCTTCGCAGCTGATTTCGCTAACTCCTTTGGAAAAATCGTTTACTGAGTCATCAATAGATTCCGTCAGAATTAATGAATCGTTCATCGGTTCATGCTTGATTTCGGATTTTAAAGATATTTCCTCAATATTTTTGCATGTCGAGTCAAAATATGCAGGTTCCTCTAATTTCCAGTTAACATTCATGTCTTGTACCAATTTATTGTCGCCAACATTGATAAGTGATTTGTCATCATCCTTAGATAAAGGTTCTAAGATGTCATCGGCACAGCCTGGCGAAATTATTGAATTATCTTGCTCTTCTTTTATTTCGGTTTTTAAAGACATTTCCATGTTAATTTCGCCTGCTGAATTATAATTTTCATATTCTTTCTCTCTCCAGTCGACATTTATGTCATGGAGTTCCGAAAACTTGCGAGTTGCGTTGTCTGCATTGGTGTTATTGATTAAGGAATCCCCTTTAGAAAAATCTTCTTTTATATTATCAACGGATTCCGTCAGATATAATATATCGTCAATAGGTTCACGTTTTATACCGGATTTTATAGTAATTTCCTCAGTATTTTTGCATTCCGAGTTATAATTTTCAGATTCTTCCACTTTCCCGTTGACATCCATGTCTTCCGTCAATTTACTGTCGCCAATATCAATATGATTATGTATTTCTTCGTCACCCTTAGATGAAGTGTCCACTGTGTGATCAGTTAAGTCTGCTGGATTTAATGAATTATCATCAATTTGTCCGTCACTTATTTTTGATTTCAAAGAAGTTTCTTTGTGGATTTTGCTAGCTGGATTTAAATTCTTAAAATCTTTCTCTCTCCAATTGACATTCAAGTCAAATGCGTGTTTAGATTCCGTGGATTCACACTTCACAGTGATGTCAACATTAGTGTTATCGATCAATGGCTCATCAGATGGCCTCTGAATAGACACGAAGTTAGAGTTTGTGTCAACAGCATTGCAGAGTTTTATCAGACTGTATTATTTGCATCATTTAACAGATAAAATTTGTCTTCTCATCACCATTTCATATCTAAAACAAAAAAAAGAATTAGAAATACGATCGAAAAGGAAATTGACAATAAAATACAATTTTTGAAAACAAAATGTTTCATAATTAATAAATCCATCATTTACGACTTGGTCTTTTTTTAATATTGAAAACTTTAGGAAAGAAAACAAAGTGGCAATACAATATTTAATACGCTACTAGAAAAATTCCAAAGTTTGTAGCTTTTTAACAATTAAACAAACACTTTCGAGCCACTTTTTATTAAAAAATGTCTGTTTTTTAGTCAGTTGGTTTGAATTAAATCTTGCGCCCAAATTTTTTCTATTTAGTCATTATTTTTTCGTTTTGAGGTCCCCTGTATGGGAGTTTCTGTATTGATAATAATTACTCAACACGTTTCAGTTTCCTTTAATTAATTTTATTGTCACAATAGATTTATCTTCCATATCAAAAAGAAAATAAAAAAGAAAACTACTTCTAATTGAACACAGTGGGTTGCACAGCACTTGCTGCATCCTCTATAACCTGTTTTGTGGGTCTACAAAATATATTGTTGATAGATAGAACACACTACTTTTCCCTGAATCAAAAAACATATTTTTACATTGTTTAATTGAAATAGATGGTGATTATTATATGAGGCCTCAGATCACATTTAGGAAAACCCCATCGGCTTGGTGGTGTGCGGAAAAGGGGGGGAAGGGTGTTAAAAATGTGGATACCTAGTCGTTTAACATCCCCCACCCGCCCCTGTTCAGAGCCCCTCTCCCCTGACATGTGGGGTAGTACTAACGTAAATGTTGGGGAATTTTACAGATATTGGTCATTCCGAAAGTGAATAACAAGATGTCTATACAGTATCAAAAAATGACTTATAAGTACAGTATTCAGTCCTATTAATATTTATTATGGGACTATTGTGCCATTTTTTTTGGTATGTTTCAACTGGAAATATATTCTTTAAATGTTCTATAGAATTCACTAAACATCGCAGATGTTCCACTCAGTAGAATTTTACCCAACTATGCCGAGTGATCTCAATTTCGTTTTTGTACTTGAACCCTTTTCACAGTTAAGTTTTTGATGGAATTAACTTTACATTTTCATTGTTTTAAAAATTTTTTAAATTAATTTATAATTATATTTACAGAGTTACATTAATAAGCTATATTAAATAAATTACAGACTTTATTAAACTATCTGACAAGAAGAAATATTATTACCTGAACAGGAGCACACTTCATGATTGCATTAGCCGCGAGGTTTCCAAATCTGGTTAAAAAGGAAAACAAATCTAATATCGAAACGTCACTCGATAAACACAATCGACTTATTTTACAGGGACAAAGCCAGTTATCGAGATTTCACTCATTGTGTGAATTTTAACACGAAATATCTGAACAAATTTTCCATACAAATTCACAGAACACTTAAAATTAGTTCGTTATTAATTGCTGAAAGCATTGTCAGAAAATCTAGTTTAACAGAGGTGTTAGGAGCCATTCATTAATTACGTAAGGGTCCCGACTGTTTACTTACAATTTATATTAAATTGCTTAGTTTTTGTGAGAGAGAACAACGACAAATTCATTAGCCATTTATGCTAAAAGCACATTTGGACCTAACTGGTTAATGTTATGCATTAAATTATTTAATAAACTACCATGCTCGGAACGCAATTTGCAAATAAAAATTTTAAAAAAATAATTATCAAGGTCTATCTGATAAATGAGGCAGTTTATTCTGTCGACTAATTTTTAATAAATTGCAAATGTCAAGGTGAGCTAAAAAGTAATATTTTTATTGTAGGTATTAGTATTTTTTTTAACAATGGTCAAAACTAATTATGTACACTTTCTGTGTCTGACCATTTAATATTCCGATGGAAGAGAAAATTCTTATTATTATATTTTAGGGGCCAAATAGTAGTAGTGCCAATATTTTAGACCAGTTGCCTGGAATTTTTACTTTAATCCAGTCAACAGCTGATAATTTTAAGTACCTACTTATTTTCTGCAATGCGTTCTTATCGCAGCGTAAGTCTTCAGTTTTGTAGAAAAAAATTATCAAACAGTTATAATAAAAGATATTTTATTTAAAGAAAATATTTCACATGTATACAATTATATCGATATGGTATTAATAATATTAAAATCTAGTGTAAAGGCCAATGCAAACAATGTATTCTTATTTCAAATATGAAACATTATGTTTCACGTCAGTATGAATACGTTGGTGAGACTTTAGACTGCATGATTTATTGAAATACTCTTTACAAATGTCACACTGATATCGTTTCTCGCCAGTATGTGTCTGTTTGTGAGTATTTAAACTGCCTAACTGAGTGAAACACTTTTTACAAATGTCGCACTGATGCGGTTTCTCATCAGAATGTGTCAATTTGTGAGTTTTCAAAGTGCTTGAATGAGTGAAACACTTTTTACAAATGTCACACTGATACGGTTTTTCACCAGTATGTGTCTGTTTGTGGGTATTCAAATGGCCTGACTGAGTGAAATACTTTTTACAAATGTCACACTGATACGGTGTATTATCAGTATGTGTCCGTTTGTGAGTATTTAAACTGCCTAACTGAGAGAAACACTTTTTACAAATGTCGCACTGATGCGGTTTCTCACCAGTATGTGTCCGTTTGTGAGTATTTAAACTGCCTAACTGAGTGAAACACTTTTTACAAATGTCGCACTGATGCGGTTTCTCACCAGTATGGGTCAGCTTGTGATAATAAAAACCGCTTGAGTGAATGAAACCCTTTTTACAAATGTCACACTGATATCGTTTCTCACCAGTATGTGTCCGTTTGTGAGTATTTAAACTGCCTAACTGAGTGAAACACTTTTTACAAATGTCGCACTGATGCGGTTTCTCACCAGTATGGGTCAGTTTGTGATAATTAAAACCGCTTGAGTGAATGAAACACTTTTTACAAATGTCACACTGATACGGTTTCTCACCAGTATGCGTCAATTTGTGCGTATTTAAATGTCTTGAATGAGCGAAACATTTTTTACAAATATCACACTGATATGGTCTCTCACTAGTACGTGCACGTTTGTGAGTTTTCATAAAGCTCGATTCCGCATCACGTTTTTTACATATTGTACCGTTTTTCTTAAAATGACGCGATTTTACTTTGTCGACTTGCGTGTGCTTCTCACGTTCCATCGATATATCTTTAATTTCTTCTTCAAATTTGTCAAAATTCTCTCCCACACCCGAAGAATGAAAACTCTCGAAGTTTTCCGATTTGATACCAAAACCGACCTTTGTGTCTTCGCAGCTGATTTCGCTAACTCCTTTGGAAAAATCGTTTAGTGAGTCATCAATAGATTCCATCAGAATTAATGATTCATCAATCGGTTCATCCTTGATTTCGGATTTTAAAGACATTTCCTCAATATTTTTGCATGTAAAATCAAACTTTTCGGGTTTCTCCAATTTCCAGTTAACATTCATGTCTTGTACCAATTTATTGTCGCCAAGATTGATAAGTGATTTCTCACCATCCTCAGATAAAGGTTCGAAGATGTCATCGGCATTGTCTGGCGAAATTATTGAATTATCTTGCTCTTCTTTTATTTCCGATTTTAAGCACATTTCTACGTTATTTAAGCTTGCTGAATTGTAATTTTCATACTCTTTCTCTCTCCAGTTGATATTTGTGTCAAACTCGTCATTAAGTTCCGAAGACTTGCGACTTGCGTTGTCTGCATTGGTGTTATTGATTAAAGGATCCTCAGGCGGCCTCTGAATAGACCCGAGCTTAGGGTTTCTTTCAAAAGCTAATTGCTCCAAATAGCGTTGCAGAGTTTTATCGGATTCTATTATTTGCATCTGGAACTGATGAGTTATTTCCAGCCTAGTGTAACATTTTTCACAGATAAAATTTGGCATCCCATCGCCGTTTCTTATCTGAAACAAAAGAAAAATTAGTAATCAGATCGAAAAAGAAAGTTAATAAAATAGCATTTTTTAAGACAAAATGTTTCATAGGTAATAACTCCATATTTTACAATTTGACCTTTTTTTTTTGAAAAGTTTAGAAAAGAAAGCAAACTTTACAAATTATTCTACATTTTGTAAATAAGTTTACCGTCAACTTTTTTTAGACAGACAGTGTGTTAGAAGTTTGGAAAACTCTTTCGAGCTACTTTCGACCCCGCTTTTATTAAAAATCTATTGGAAAAAATGTTTCTTTGTTAGTCAATTAGTTTGAATTAAATCCTGCATCCAAATTTTGACTATTTAGACATTTTTTTTTTCGTTTTGAGGTCCCTTGTATGAGAGTTGTTATATTTTTTAATAATTACTCAACAGCTTTCAGTTTCCTTTAATTAATTTTATTGCCACAACAGAAAATTTATCTTCCATATCAAAAAGAAAATAAAAAATTGGTTGTCTGTAAAGTCGGTTTACGGACGAAAGTTTTACGTGATAACGTATTCCGCTCGAATATCATATTTAATAATACATTACTGCGCTCTCGCTTGCACGCACAGGGTCAGGCGGAACGTTACACTTTTTCGTGCATGCAGCTGGTGTTTCATCAATTTATAAGACGTTATCACGTCAAAAACTTAGTCCGCATTCTTTAGAAGTCCGCCATAATGGATTTAGAATGACGTCACTTTATTTTTCGATTTATTCTCAGCAAGCCCTTTCATTTGATACCCATATAGTAGGAAAGCATAATAAAATTAGTCCGCCATATTGGATTTAGAGTGACGTCACTTTATTTTTCGAGTTATTCTCAGCAAGCCCTTTCATTTGATACCCATATTGTAGAAAAGCATAATAAAATTGGTTGCCATCTTTAGAAGTCCGCCATATTGGATTTAGAGTGTTGTCACTTTGTTTTTCGAGTTATTTTCAGCAAGCCCTTTCATTTGATAGCCATATTGTAGGAAAGCGTAAAAAACTTAGTCCGCCATCTTTAGAAGTCCGCCTAATTGGTTTTAGACTGACGTCACTTTATTTTTCGAGTTATTCTCAGCAAGTCCTTTAATTTGATACCCATATTGTAGAAAAGCATAATAAAATTAGTCCGCCATCTTTAGAAGTCCGCCATATTGGATTTAGAGTAACGTCACTTTATTTTTCGAGTTATTCTCAGCAAGCCCTTTCATTTGATACCCATATTATAGGAAAGCATTATAAAATTAGTCCGCCATCTTTAGAAGTCCGCCATATTGGATTTAGAGTGACGTCATACAGCTAACCATGCATTGTCATTCAAAATAAACGTGTATACAAATTTTCATCTCAATCGGTTGATGATATCTGCTTCAAAATTACCGAAGGCATTTCTGCCATCTTTAGAAGTCCGCCATATTGGATTTAGAGTGACGTCACACAGCTAACCATGCATTGTCATTCAAAATAAACGTGTATACAAATTTTCATCTCAATCGGTTGATGATATCTGCTTCAAAATTACCGAATGCATTCTCGTCGCTCACTTAGTAACGTTACACTTTTTCGTGCATGCAGCCGGTGTTTCATCTTTTTATTTTGACGTGATTCATCACTTTATAAGACGTTATCACGTCAAAAAGAAAACTACTTCTAGTTTAACACAGTGGGTTGCACAGCACTCGCTGCGTCCTCTATATCCTGTTTTGGAGGTCTACAAAATATATAGTTGATAGATAGCACTCACTACTTTACCCTGTATAAAAAAAAATTGTTTTATTGAAATAGATGATTATTATATGAGGCCTCATATCTCACTTAGGAACACCCCACCGGCAGATGGTGTGCGGAAAGAGGGGTGGGGGGTGTTACAATTTGTTAAAAATGTGGACAGTCATTTAACATCCCCCACCCACCACTGTTCTAAGCCACCATAATATGGCAACACCTCTCCCCCGATATATTGTGTACTAACGTAAATGTTGGGGAATTTTACAAATATTGGTAATTCCGAAAGTAACTAACAAGATGGCTATACAGTTTCAAAAAAATGACTTATAAGTACAGTATTCAGTCCTATTAATATTTAATTACGGAACTTTTGTGCCAATTTCTTATGGTGTGTTTCAACTTTCAATTGGAAATAATATATTCTTTAACTGTTCTATAGAATTCACTCAAAATTGCAGGTGTTTATTCAGTAGAATTTTAGTAACCAACTGATCTCAATTCCTTTTCTGTAATTGAACCACTCTTTCACAGTTAAGTTTTTGATGAAATTCAATCAACATTTACAATGTTTTACAAATTTTAAGATTAATTTATAATTATAAAGTTACATTAATAAGCTATATTAAATAGATTATAGACTTTATTAAATTATCTGACAAGAAGAAATATTATTACCTGAACAGGAGCACACTTCATGACTGCATTAACCACGAGGTTCTCAAATCTGATTGAAAAGGAAAACAAGTCTAATATCGTAACGTCACTCGATAAACACAATCGACACATTTTACTAAGGCCAAAGCCAGTTATCGAGATTTCACTCATTGTGTGAATTTTAACACGACTTTTCTGAACAAATTTTCCGTGCAAATTCACAGAAACCCTATGTAAAAATAGTGCCAGTGCGTTACTGCGTTATTTGCAGAAAGCATAGTCAGAAGATTTAGTTTTTTTGTACAATTTCCACTTTGAAACAACATTTTTTCTACACAATTTAATCAAAAATAGGTTTTAAAAACCTATCGTTTTCTCTATAGATTTTATATCAGTCATATTTTGTTTTTCCTGTGACTCATGTGAGTACATTTAGGGCTGCGGTACTGAGTCCTAAAAGTACTTAAAATATACACTTAGGTACCTAAAAAGTATTTTTACTTTAAATCCCAACAAAAATGCAGGAATTAGTATGTGAACTTTGAAGATCGGTGCTGGTCCTTTTATTTAGTTACCTACTTTTTATAATAAGTACTTTTACCATTCCAACCCATAACTGGGGAATGGTACTAGTTTAGGTCAAAAATCACTTTTCAAAATTTTACCATATCTTTTCGTTTTCAGCTACCCGGATCCAAAAAACGCATTTTTGGAAAAACTGTGCGTCTGTTTGTCTGTGAAAACGATACAAGTCAAACGGATTGAAACCAAATAGGAGGATGTTTGGTATGCAAATATGAAGAGCCCTATCGTTTTTGGGGAAAATCGACGCATGTTATATACCATAACGGTGTTTTTTATATACTAATGGTATACTTTTTATAACGGTTTAATATTCTATTTATTTATTCAAGAAAGTTTCGTTCAAATTTTTTTATAAACTTTATAGTTTCGGAAATATTTTGAAAATAAAAAATCAGCTGTTATTTTGTTTGGTAGATCTGTCAGAAATAAACTAGTTAAGCATGCTTTGATTAATTTTTACATGACGTGGAACATATTATATGTAGGTAACCATGGCAACGAATAGCAAATATCATTTTGAATACTTGCCATTACCCGCGTCACCTCACGCGCTATCAGAAATTTTATTTTCTTTTTTATACTTTTTTTATTGCAAATTAAGGTATACAAATACAAATGTGTTTGAAGGATACTTCCCCTTGCTAGAGCGAACGTGTCGAGGGGAAGGATTCAAAATGGCTGTGTTTCGTGTTCAACGTGTAAATGTGCAGGTGTTTGTGTTGTGTGAGTGCGTCGTGTAATGTATGTATGTGTTTATGAGGCGCTTTAGTGCTACACTGCAAACTAAAGGCCGCTGCACACGAGGCTAGAAACACTGCTTGGAGTTCTGCTGGCCAGTAGGCTGGGTACCAAGCTGGAAATGACGTCACTGTGGAGTCGCCTACTAACACTCAAGATAGGTTTCAAAATTAGAACAGGGGTTTTTTTCCTTGATAGGTCCGCTGCTAGGTATGAGGAAAAACCAATCAGGAAGCAGTATCTTGTCACGTGGGCGACTTGAACAAACGGCCACAAACCAACATGGCGTAATTCTGCTCAGAGTCAGACAGCAGACACGTTTTGCTCTGTGTTTATATTTGAACTGTCACTGCGCCCGCACCTGATTTATTCACAAAACTAGCTTGAAAAGAAATCTCGTGTGAAGCGAGCACATAACAGTAATCAAGAAAACCAGCGGTAGAAAACTAGTAGGCAAATCTAGCAAGGAATCCAGTAGCATTTCTAGCCTCGTGTGCAGCGGCCTTATAATTTTTTTCACTAAACGGACAAAACAAAAACAAAACACAAACTCGTGTCGAATAAAACAAAACTGCAACTGTTCGCAAACTTTTTGAAGACTGGCGTGTTTTGCGACAGTTGGAGTTTTGTTTTTCGAGTCCCGCTCGGAAGCGGTAACATTAAAAGGTTTTGATGTGTTTTGAAACTCGAGTCTGTTTAGTGGAAACGGTTGTGTTGTGTTTTCTATTTTCGCCTTGCTAGTCTGAATACGAATTTTGTACCAAATTAGTAGGTAAGTAAATAATGTATTTTTTTGACGTGATAACGTCTTATAAATTGATGAATCACCAATCTTATAAATTGATAAAACACCGGCTGCATGCACGAAAAAGTGTAACGTTCGTAACGTTCCGCCTGACCCTGTGCGTGCTTTTCTCGAAAACGGCCCTAACGATTTGGATGAAATTTACTGAAAAGGGATTTTGGGGGGCAAAAAATCGTTTTAGCTAGGTCTCATCTCTCGAAAAAATCGTTTTCTTACAAATTTTATCATTATAAAAATCAATTTTTTGACGTATGAAAATACTTAAATATTGTAAGTAGGTTTTGGAATTTTATATTATAAACAGTGAAACAATTGTTTTATAAATATTATGACAGCTAATCTTTGAGACTTAAAATAAATACGAAAGAAAGAAAGTTAAAAAAAAACAATTATATTATATGGTGAGTAATTTAAATAAATAAAATTAACCTAAATTTGAAGCGAAAGATGCAATATCATAGATTCGAATTATTATAATCTAATATATAAACTTAGGTTATGTATTACGGAATACGTTATCACGTAAAACTATCGTCCGTAAACCGACTTTACAGACAACCAATTTTTTGATTTTGATTTCTGTTTTTTTTTTTTTATAGATAAAAAATTTATTTTGAAACGCTGGATAAATTTATATAAACTACATATTATAGGTATATAGCAGATCATATATTATACAGTATGTAAACGCAAGGTGCACATAGGGAAATTAGCATTGGGAAAAAATACTTGGATCAGAGTTAGCCATGACTGCAGTAATTGTTATTTCTATTGAATTATCGTAGTAATCTTGGGGATTCCAAGGACTTCAGTATCAACCAGCCATAACTAAGAATAAAAAAATCTTCTTCTCTAAGCATGTTGGTTGATTATTGAAGAAAAACTGTGCTTTAACTTCCTCGCGACAACCAGTGGAAAAGGACCGAAAACAAAAACAAAACTCGAACAAAATGTAGCCCGCTTGGTGGAAACAAGCGTTTTGGGTTTGTTTCAGTTTTGTTTTTGTTTTTCAGGTTCTAGAAAAGACAAACACAACATAAACTCAACTGTCCGTTTAGTGATAAACCGGCATTATGCAGCCATTTACTAATTTATTTTTAAGACTATTAACAGAAGGTATCGTGCGTAGTTCCCGTGGCAGTGTATTGTAAATTTTACGAGCCAAGTTGTAGCAGTGTGAATATTTTTGAAGTTGGAATGGTCCCGTCGCCCAATTGGCTGGAATTTTTACTTTAATCCAGTCAATAGTACTTATTTTCTGCAATGCGTTAAAAAATTCTAGTTCTGTTGCATTTGTGTTATCGATTCAAGGATCTTCTGATGACCTTTGAGTGGACGTCTCTAGCTGAGGTTACGTCGCGGCAGTTTCATGTTTAGACCATGTACCAAAATGACTGTTCGGCACTCGTTCATGCCTCGATTGGAACGCGTTGTCTACTTCACATAGTCGTGACGGTAATATAACGGTTTGCATAAAGGTTGGAACAAAGCTTCTGTTAGGAATAACAATTAACAGATTGCATTATTTTTGTGTTAAAATTGTCAATTCTTGGAAAAAGTGTTTCTTCGGCAATGTGATGGACCAAAGTTTCGGTTTCGGCCAAAACTTTGGCTCAGCCAAAAAATGCAGTCGGCATATCGTCGTTGGTTCCATAATACCTCTTATGTGCAAAAAGTAAATATTTGCAGGAAAGGCCAAACAGTGGTTATTTCAATAATGGATAATAAGAAACTAGCAATTTCAGAGATATATTTCTAATTCATACTTATCTTCACTATACATGTTTAATTAAGACGAAGTGTTTTCTTAAAAAATATTTAACGTTAATTTCGGATTTATTGGTTAATGGGAGGAATTATTTGATTGAGAGTTTTAAAATACAATAGATTAAAGTATTTTAAATCAGTTTTTGCACACATGAGGTATTACTAGTGTATAGAGCTCCGTTTCCTAAATCTTTTCATCTAAAAAAAGTAAAATCTGCGAACTATGCACATAAGGGCTATTACAGAACCACCGACGATATGTTGGATCAGGTTCGGGTGTACTCGGGCGGCAGCACATCCTTCGGTTCAGTTCGTTCCGGCTGACGAACGAATCAAATGAATAACCATGATTTAATAGGTACTAGTGACTTCTATTGGTTTTCATTCACATCAATCAGTTGTAAAAGTTTTTAATTGTAACTTCTCTTGCGTGCATCAAGCAATGATAAGTGATTTGTTTTACCTGAACAGCCGCCCCTGATCGAAACACAACTTAATATGGGCCAAGATGAGACTGTCTTACGAATAAAATTAACCGTTATGCAACTGTTAATTTTTGGTCTTTATTTTTGTTTGTTCTAAAAAATTAACATTAATTATAACGAAATAGAAATTCATGAATAAAAATTTTTCTTCATACCTCAATCGAAAGTACATCCTTTCGACATCAATTGTAAGGCAGAAAGTCTAACATTTACGCATTGGTGGAATTACACGTACTGATGCGGGAAGTACGTACGTTCGGGCGGCAGTAAATAAAATAACCTATCAACTGTTGTTTAGATGTCGTTTCCATAGCAGCCCTATTACATTTTAGCTAATACTCGTGAACAGCTGTCATTTGTGTTTTTACGTATAACCTCCAAGCTGCTTGCTTCGAATTTATCTGTGTCTTTAGATAATAATTAATTTATTAATGTAATAAACCTATGAAGGAAATTAGTATACACTACACTGGCCGAAAGTTTGATATTCTTGCCCTGCGCGTCACGATGTACTTGGCTTCGCCTCGGATGCAAGATATTAAACTTTCGGCCCTTGTGTTGTAATATACTATTAAGGTTCTTATCGCATTGGACGTCTACGCGATCGACGTAAGTCTTCAGTTTTGTAGAAGAAATTATCAAACAATTATAATAATTTAATAGATATTTTATTTAAAGAAAATATTAAACATGTAATACGATTTCATCAATATGGCATTAATAACACTAAAATCTAGTGGAGAGGTACACGCAAACAATGTACTCTTGCTTCTAAGATCACATTAATATTGTTTCACGTCGGTATGAATACGTTGGTGAGACTTTAGACTGCTTGATTTATTGAAACACTTTTTACAAATGTCACACTGATATGGTTTCTCGCCAGAATGTGTCAATTTGTGATTATTCAAAGTTCTTGAGTGAGCGAAAACCTTGTTACAAATGTCACACTGATACGGTTTCACACCTGTATGTGTCAGTTTGTGAGTCTTTAAATTGCTTGACTGAGCGAAACACTTTTTACAAATTTCACACTGATATCGTTTCTCACCAGTATGTGTCAGTTTGTGAGAATTTAAACTGCCTAACTGAGTGAAACACTTTTTACAAATTTCACACTGATACGGTTTCACACCTGTATGTGTCAGTTTGTGAGTCTTTAAATTGCTTAACTGAGCGAAACACTTTTTACAAATTTCACACTGATATCGTTTCTCACCAGTATGGGTCAGTTTGTGAGAATTTAAACTATGTGACTGAGTGAAACACTTATTACAAATGTCACACTGGTACGGTTTCTCATCAGTATGTGTGAATTTGTGAGTTTTCAAAGTGTTTGAATGTGTGAAACATTTTTTACAAATGTCACACTGATACGGTTTCTCACCAGTATGGGTCAGTGTGTGATAATTTAAACTGTTTGAGTGATTGAAACACTTTTTACAAATGCCACACTGATACGATTTCTCACTAGTATGTGTCTGTTTGTGAGTATTTAAATTGTTTGATTGAGTGAAACACTTTTTACAAATGTCACACTGATATCTTTTCTCACCAGTATGTAACAGTTTGTGGGTACTCAAATTGCTTAAGTGAGCGAAACATTTTTTACAAATATCACACTGATATGGTCTCTCACTAGTACGTGCAAGTTTGTGAGTTTTCATAAAGCTCGATTTAGCATTACGTTTTTTACATATTGTGTCGTTTTTCTTAAAATGATGCGATTTTACTTTGTCGACTTGCGTGTGCTTCTCACGATCCATCGATGTATCTTTAATTTCTACTTCATATTTGTCAAAATTCACTCCCACACCTGAAGAATGAAAACTCACGAAGTTTTCCGATTTGATACCAAAACCGACCTTTGTATCTTCGCAGCTGATATCGCTAACTCCTTTGGAAAAATCGTTTACTGTGTCATCAATAGATTCCGTCAGAATTGATGAATCATCCATCAGTTCATCCTTGATTTCGGATTTTAAAGACATTTCCTCAATATTTTTGCATGTCGAGTCAAAATTTGCAGGTTCCTCAAATTTCCAGTTAACATTCATGTCTTGTACCAATTTATTGTCGCCAACATTGATAAGTGATTTCTCACCATCTTTAGATAAAGGTTCGAAAATGTCATTGGCATTGTCTGGCGAAATTATTGAATTATCTTGCTCTTTTTTTATTTCGGTTTTTAAAGACATTTCTATGTTAACTTCGTTTGCTGAATTGTAATTTTCAAACTCTTTCCCTCTCCAGTTGACATTTATGTCATGGAATTCCGAAAACTTGCGAGTTACGTTGTCTGCATTGGTGTTATCAATTAAGGAATCACCTTTAGAAAAATCTTCTTTTATATCATCAACGGATTCCGTCAGAAATAATATATCGTCTATCGGTTCACGTTTGATTTCGGATTTTATAGTAATTTCCTCGCTATTTTTGCATGCCGAGTTAAAATTCTCAGATTCTTCCACTTTCCCGTTGACATCCATGTCTTCCGTCAATTTACTGTCGGCAATATCAATACGATTATCTGTTTCTTCGTCACCCTTAGATGAAGTGTCCACTGTGTGATCAGTTGATTCTGCTGGATTAAATGAATTATCATCAATTTGTCCGTCACCAATTTTCGATTTTAAAGAAATTTCGACGTGGATTTTGCTAGCTGGATTTAAATTCTTAAAATCTGTCTCTCTCCAATTGACATTCAAGTCAAATGCGTCTTTAGATTCCGTGGATTCACACTTCACAGTGATGTCAGCATTAGTGTTATCGATCAATGGCTCATCAGATGGCCTCTGAATAGACTCGTAGTTAGAGTTTTTGTCAAAAGCATCTAATTGCTTTCAATAGCATTGCAGAGTTTTATCAGATTGTATTATTTGCATCATTTAACAGATAAAATTTGGCATCCCATCACCATTTCTTATCTAAAACAAAAGAAGAATTAGAAATACGATCGAAAAGGAAATTGACAATAATAGGTACATATGCACCTTACAATTCTAAATACAATACTAAACACATACACCCAGCACAGACACAAACATACCCTCTCAACTGGAAATATATTCTTTAACTGTTCTATAGAATTTACTAAAAATCACAGATGTTCCATTCAGTAGAATTTTACCCAACTGTGCTGAGTGATCTCAATTCCCTTTTTGTACATGATGATTCAGTTCCATGAAAAACTTAACTGTGAAAAAGGTACAATCCTTTTCACAGTTAAGTTTTTGATGGAACTGAATCTACAGTTACAATGTTTTAAAAATTTTAAGATCAATTTAACATTATGAAATTTCATAATTACATTAATAAGCTAGATTAAATAGATTATAGACTTTATTAAACTATCTGACAAGAAGAAATATTATTACCTGAACAGGAGCACACGTCATGATTCCATTAGCCACGATGTTTTCACATCTGGTTGAAAAGGAAAACAATTCTAATATCGTAACGTCACTCGATAAACACAATCCAAAGCCAGTTTTCGAGATTTTACTCATTGTGTGAATTTTAACACGAATTTTCTGAACAAATTTTCCATACAAATTCACAGAAAGAATATGTGAAATTAGTTCGTTATTTGCAGAAAGCATTGTCAGAAAATCTAGTTTAACAATGGTCTTAGGGGCCATTCATTAATTACGTAAGGGTCCCGACTGTTTACTCACAATTTATTTTAAATTGCCTGGTTTTCGTAAGAGAGAACAGCTACAAATTGAATAGCCATATCATAGCTAGGACACTAGAAACCAAAACGATATTTGTCTACCCAAACAAAGATGCACTAAAAGCACATATCGACCTAACTGGTTATGCATTAAATTATTTAAAAAACTACCATGCTCGGAATGCAATTTGCAAATAAAAAAAGATTTTAAAAATACTAATTAAGATCTTTCTAACAAATGAGGCATTTTATTCTATCGACTAATTTTTAACTGCAGATGTCGAGGAGAGCTAAAAATTTGTATTTTTACTGTATGTATTAGTATTTTTTTTTAAACAATGACGAGTTTTACTACTATGGACAAAACTAATTATGTAGGTACACTCTCTATATCTGACGCTTTAATATTCCGATTGAATTGAAAATAAAGAAATTAGTATTATTATATTTAGGGGGCCAAGTAGTAGTAGTGCCAATATTTGTGCCCAATTTTGTGGAATTTTTTACTTTATTCCAGTCAACAGTTGATAATAATTTATAAATACTTATTTTCTGCAATGCGTTCTTATCGCGCTGGACGTCTACGCGATCAGCGTGCTTCAATTTTGTAGAAAAAATTTTCAAACACATATTAAAAGATATTTTATTTAAAGAAAATATTAAATATGTATACGGTTACAGCGATATGGCATTAATAATATTAAAACCTAGCGTAGAGTTTTACACAAACAATGTACTCTATTTTCAAAGATCAACCTAATATTGTTTCTCACCGGTATGTATATACGTTTGTGAGTCTTTAAATCGCATGATTTATTAAAACATTTTTTACAAATGTTCCACTGATATGATTTCTCACCAGTAGGTATCAGTTTGTGATTATTCAAAGTGTTTGAGCGAAAAAAATATATGTTTTACAAATGTCCCAATGATATGGTTTTTAACCAAAATGTGTCAGTTTGTGAGTATTTAAATTGTTTGACTGAGTGAAACACTTTTTACAAATGTCACACTGATGTGGTTTCTCGCCTGTATGTGTCAATTTGTGAGTATTTAAATTGCTTAAGCGAGCGAAACACTTTTTACAAATGTCACACTGATATGGTTTCTCACCAGTATGTGTCAGTTTGTGGGTATTTAAATTGCATAAGTGAGCGAAACACTTTTTACAAATGTCACACTGATACGGTTTCTCACCTGTATGTGTCAGTTTGTGAGTATTTAAATTGCTTAAGTGAGCGAAACACTTTTTACAAATGTCACACTGAAACGGTTTCTGGCCAGAATGTGTCAGTTTGTGAGAATTTAAACTGCTTGACTGATTGAAACACTTTTTACAAATGTCACATTGATACGGTTTCTCACCAGTATGTGTCAATTTGTGAGTATTTAAATTGTTTGATTGAGTGAAACACTTTTTACAAATGTCACACTGATATCGTTTCTCACCAGTATGTAACAGTTTGTGAGTATTCAAATTGCTTAAGTGAGCGAAACACTTTTTACAAATATCACACTGATATGGTCTCTCACTAATACGTGCACGTTTGTGTGTTTTGATAAAGCTGGATTCAGCACAGCGTTTTTTACATGTGTCGTTGATCTTCAAATGACCGGACTTTATTTTGTCGACTTGCGTGTGCTTCTCACGACCAATTGAGGTATCTTTTATTCCTTCTTCAAATTTACTAAAATACTCTCCGTCACCCGAAGAATGAAAACTCGCGAAGTTTACCGATGTGTTAGCAAAGCCGACCTTTGTGTCTTCGCAGCTGATTTCGCCAACTCCTTTAGAACAATCGTTTACTGGGTCATCAATAGATTCCGTCAGAATTAATGAACCGTCCATCGGTTCATCTTTGATTTCGGATTTTAAAGGCATTTCCTCAATATTTTTGCATATCGAGTCAAAATTTTTGGGTTCCTCCAATTTCCAGTTAACATTCATGTCTTGTACCAATTTATTGTCGCCAACATTAATAAGTGATTTCTCATCATCCTTAGATAAAGGTTCTAAGATGTCATCACCACAGTCTGGTGAAATTATTGAATTATCTTGCTCTTCTTTTATTTCGGTTTTTAAAGACATTTCAATGTTAATTTCGCTTGCTGATTTATAATTTCCATATTCTTTGTCTCTCCAATTGACATTTATGTCATGGAGTTCCGAAAACTTGCGACTTGCGTTGTCTGCATTGGTGTTATCAATTAAAGAATCCCCTTTAGAAAAATCTTCTTTTATATCATGAACGGATTTCGTCAGATATAATATATCGTCCATCGGTTCACGTTTGATTTCGGATTTTATAGTAATTTCCTCAAAATTTTTGCACGCCGAGTTAAAATTTTCAGATTCTTCCACTTTCCCGTTGACGTCCATGTCTTCCGTCAATTTACTGTCGGCAATATCAATACAATTATGTGTTTCTTCGTGACCCTTAGATAAGGTGTCCACTGTGTAATCAGTTAAGTTTGCTGGATTTAATGAATTATCATCAATTTGTCCGTCACTTATTTTGGATTTTAAAACGTCCTGGGTTTTGCTAGCTGGATTTAAATTCTTAAAATCTTTCTCTCTCCAATTGACA
This sequence comes from Xanthostigma xanthostigma, assembly GCA_963575645.1. Taxonomy (NCBI): domain Eukaryota; kingdom Metazoa; phylum Arthropoda; class Insecta; order Raphidioptera; family Raphidiidae; genus Xanthostigma; species Xanthostigma xanthostigma. Next base: position 1,599,833 of record OY754473.1, read on the forward strand.
TTCAAGTCAAATGCGTGTTTAGATTCCGTGGATTCACACTTCACAGTGATGTCAGCATTAGTGTTATCGATCAATGGCTCATCAGATGGCCTCTGAATAGACTCGAAGTTTTATCAGCTTGTATTATTTGCATCATTTAACAAATAAAATTTTTGTTCCCGTCACCATTTCTTATCTAAAACAAAAAAAGAATTAGAAATACGATCGAAAAGGAAATTGACAACAAAACAGGTAGGTACCATTTTTGAAAACCAAATGTTTTATAATTAATAGATCCATCTGTTAAACTTGAAAAATTTAGAAAAGTAAACAAGGAGGAAATACAATATTTAATACGCTTCTAGAAAAATTCAGCGTTCACGATTATTATCTACATTTAGTATATAAATTCACTGTCAACTTTTTTTAGACACACGACAGTGTGTCAAAAGTTCGGCAAACACTTTCTAGCTACTTTCGACCCCCCTTTAATTAAAAATCTATTGGAAAAAAACGACTATTTCAACATTATTTTTTCGTTTTGTGGTTCCCTGTAGGTATGGAGTTTTTAAGTATTGATGTGTTTTAATAATTACTCAACATGTTTCAGTTTCCTTTAATTAATTTTATTGCCACAACAGAAAATTTGTCTTCCGTATCAAAAAGAAAATAAAAAAGAAAATATTGTTTGAAGGCACAAGTAATTCAAGAATTACAAGGCGCGAAATTCTATAAAATATACCCCGGCGTTATGTTTGAAAATTGTTGTATATTTTTAACGACACTTTGAGCTTAATAATATAATTTAATTAACTTAATCTACGAAAAAAATTACAGTTGAAAATATTGAAACACAGAAAGGAAAAAATCATTTTAATAATTTATTAATAATTAGTCACAACCAACTTTTTTATAATTATTACCCTAAATTATTACAATAATTATATTTCCATTTTGGTACATTTCAATAAAAACTTTCTTTTTATTATTATTTTATTTTTTGTAATAAGATATATCTTTGATGCGCCTGCGCCGATTTTTCCCGAAATAAAATACAAAAATTTCTTGTAAAACAGATAGAATAATAAGCCGCTATGAAAAGTATACCATTGTTATATAAAAAACGTTATAGCACATAATATCTCTTGCGCATGCGCCGATTTTCCCCAAAAATAAATTACAAAACTTACTTGTAAAACAGATAGAATAATCAACCGTTATGAAATGTAAAGCATTATTATATAAGAAACAACGTCATAGCCCATATCTCTTTTGCGCATGCGCCGATTTTCCCCAAAAAAAATTACAAAACTTTCATGTAAAAATAGATAAAATAATGTCTTTTTAAAAACTATATTATTATTATCTAAAACAACATTATAAAAGATATACTCTTTTACGCATGCGTCGACAATAGGCCACTTCATATTTGCATATCAAACATCCTCCCAAAATTTGGTTTCAATCCGCTCATCCGTGGTGTCGGAATGGTAAGAAATGTCAAAAATGGCGTTTGCATCTGTCAAAGTAGGTATTATGTTCTAATAATTAGTTATTCAAATTGTTAACTCAGAAGGCGTTGCATTTCACAAATATTTGAAATGCCATCCGTTTTTGAACAAATGCAATCGTTTTATTTTAATACAGAACAAACGTAATCTTTATATTACCATATTAAACAGTGCAACAGAGAGAGATAACCGAAAGATGTTTGCCATCGATTATATCAAATTGAATTTATTTCTAAATAAATTTGTATAAAAAACCTGTTTTGGCAAATTCTGTTGTACGAAATTTATGTAAAATTTTCTCCTCTTTCGTTTAAGACAGGTTTCGAACCGATCTGATTTAAATTGAGTGAGTTATAAGCAAAAAACTTCGTTTTTTCTTTATTGCTCCCCTCTGGGGTCAAAATTCAAAAATCGGGCGACGTTAGGATTTAAGTTACCCGGAGACGAATCGAACAAAAAAAAGTTTTTTAAAATCGGTTAAGGCGTTTGGACTGTACGCTGGATACAAAAAGCGTGACTCACAGATTCACAGACAAAGCGAGTACATATAAGGCGCTTTAGCTTCGCTAATCGCGCCTAAAAACTACTTCTAGTTTAACACAGTAGTTTGCACAGCACTCGCTGCATCCTCAATATCCTGTTTTGAAGGTCTACAAAATATATTGTTGATAAAAAGCACTCACTCATTTACCCAGAATCAAAAAAAACATTTTTATATTGTTTTATTGAAATACATGATTATAATATGAGGCCTCAGATCACACTTAGGAACACCCCTCAACCATGCGGTGTGCGGAAAGAGGGGGGGGGGGTGGTGGTTTAAAAATTGTTAAAAATGTGGACAGTCGTTTAACATCTCCCAACACTCCACTGTTCTGAGTCAACATAATATGGCTCCTCTACCCCGATATGCTTTGTACTAACGTAAATGTGGGGGAATTTTACAGATGTTGGTCGTTCCGAAAGTAACTAACAAGATGGCTATACAGAATAAAAAATGACTTCTACCTAAGAACAATATTCAGTCCTATTAATATTTAATATAGGACATTTGTGCCATTATTTTTTTTTGGTGTGTTTCAACTAGCAATACATTCTTTAACTGTTCTATAGAATTCAATAAAAATCACAGGTGTTCAGTTCATTAGAATTTTAACCAACTGTGCCCAGTGATATCAATTCGCTTTTTGTACATGAACCCTTTTTTCACACTTAAGTTTTTGTTGGAATAGAATCTATATTAACATATTTTTGTTAGTAGAAGTTTTGTTCCAAAATATGTATTGAAGGAGATTTATTTGGTTGAGGAACAATTGAAAATAAGCTTTACCAGTGTATCACTTGTGGCCAACGTTTCGAAAAATATATTTTCATCATCAGGGCCTCAATATTTTTAATAATTTTAAGATTTATTAAAATTATAAAATTAGAGAAATGCATTAATAAGCTATATTAAAGAAAAATATATTTTAGACTTTATTAAACTATCTGACAAGAAGAAATATTATTACCTGAACAGGAGCACACGTCATAATTGCATTAGCCACGAGGTTTTCAAATCTAGTTGAAAAGGAAAACAAGTCTAATATCTTAACGTCACTCGATAAACACAATCGACTTATTTTATAAGGACAAAGTCAGTTTTCGAGATTTCACTCATTGTGCGAATTTTAACACGAATTTTCTGAACAAATTTTCCATACAAATTCACAGAAACCATATGTGAAATTAGTTCGTTTTTGCAGAAAGCATTGTCAGAAAAACTAGTTTAACAATGGTCTGAGGGACCATTCATTAATTACGTACGGGTCTCGATTGTTTCATCAAAATTTATTTTAAATTACTTGGTTTTCGTAAGAGAAAACAGCCACAAATTTAGTAACCATGTGCATAGCTACGACACTAGAAACCAAAACGATATTTGTCTACCTAAACGAAGATGCGCTAAAAGCACATATGGACCTAACTGGTTATGCATTAAATTATTTAAAAAACTACCATGCTCGGTTCGCAATTTGCAATAAAAAAATTTAAAAAAATAATAATTACGGTCTATCTGACAAATGAGGCATTTCATTCTGTCGACGAATTTTTAACTGCAGATGTCAAGGTGAGCTAAAAAGTTGTATTTTTACTGTATATATTAGTATTTTTTTTTAACAATGAAGAGTTACCACTATGGACATAACTAATTACGTAGGTACACTTTCTGTATCTGACGCTTTAATATTCAGATGGAATTTGTAGAAAAAATTATCAAACAGTTATAATAAAGGATATTTTATTTAAAGGAAATATTAAGCATGTCTGCGATTACATAGATATGGCATTAATAATATTAAAACTTAGTGTAAAGGCCAATGCAAACAATAATAATAATAATAAATTTTTATTGCACATAATAAACGTACAAAAGGCACGGTTCAACTTTAAGTTGACCCTTCCACCTAGCCCAGTTACATGACAAAATTTTTTTACAAAAAAATACTAAGATTACAATAACAGTTGTTCTGTCAGTAGTTTGTTATAACTAAATTTTAAAAAATTGTACTTATTGTAATTTTTAACATGAGCAGGCAGATCATTCCACGCATTGGATTCAACGTATATAAAACCTTTTTGATACGCCGCTGTTTTATGTATGTCATTTAAAAAAATTAATTTTAAACGTGTAGAATGATCGAGACATGCTGTTTTAAGTTTTTCTAATAAGTGTATGGGCTCACCGTTTTTTAAACATTGTAGATAAAACTATACGTATGCCATTTCCTGCGATATGACATGTTTAAAAGTGTGTATTTATTAAGGTATGGCGTGATATGCTCCCTGTACCTACTCTTATTTCAAAGATCAAACTAATTATGGTTTACGTCGGTAATCGGTATGAATACGTTGGTGAGACTTCAGACGTGCATGATTTATTTATGTGTCAGTTTGTGAGTATTCAAAGTTCTTGAGTGACCGAAACACTTTTTACATATTTCACACTGATATCGTTTCTCACCAGTATGTGTCTGTTTGTGAGTATTCAAATGGCCTGACTGAGTGAAACACTTTTTACATATGTCACACTGATACGGTTTTTCACCTGTATGTGTCAGTTTATGAGCTTTTAAATTTCTTAAGTGAGCGAAACACTTTTTACAAATGTCACACTGATACGGTTTCTCACCAGTATGTGTCAATTTGTGAGTATTTAAATTGCATGACTGAATGAAATACTTTTTACAAATGTCACACTGATACGGTGTCTTATCAGTATGTGTCAATTTGTGAGTTTTTAAAGTTCTTGACTGAGTGAAACACTTTTTACAAATGTCACACTCATATGGTTTCTCACCAGTATGTGTCAGTTTGTGATTATTTAAATTGCTTGAATGAGCAAAACACTTTTTACAAATGTCACACTGATATCGTTTCTCACCAGTATGTGTCAGTTTGTGATACTTTAAACTGTTTGAGTAAATGAAACACTTTTTACAAATGTCACACTGATACGGTTTCTCATCAGAATGTGTCAATTTGTGAGTTTTCAAAGTGCCTGAATGAGTGAAACACTTTTTACAAATGTCACACTGATGCGGTTTCTCACCAGTATGTGCCAATTTGTGAGTAATTAAATTGATTGACTGAATGAAATACTTTTTACAAATGTCACACTGATACGGTGTCTTGTCAGTATGTGTCAATTTGTGAGTTTTCAAAGTACTTGACTGAGTGAAACACTTTTTACAAATGTCACAGTGATATGGTTTCTCACCAGTATGTGTCAGTTTGTGAGAATTTAAACTGCTTAACTGAGTGAAACACTTTTTACAAATGTCACACTGATACGGTTTCTCATCAGTATGTGTCAATTTGTGAGTTTTCAAAGTTCTTGACTGAGTGAAACACTTTTTACAAATGTCACACTGATATGGTTTCTCACATGTACTTGCACGTTTGTGAGTTTTCATAAAGCTCGATTTAGTATTACGTTTTTTACATGTGTCGTTAATCTTAAAATGACGCGATTTTACTTTGTCAACTTGCGTGTGCTTCGCACGATCTATCGATGTATCTTTAATTTCTTCTTCAAATTTGTTAAAATTATCTCCCACACCCGAAGAATGAAAACTCTCGAAGTTTTCCGATTTGATACCAAAACCGACCTTTGTGTCTTCGCAGCTGATTTCGCTAACTCCTTTGGAAAAATCGTTTACTGGGTCATCAATAGATTCCGTCAGAATTAATGAATCGTCCATCGGTTCATCTTTGATTTCGGATTTTAAATACATTTCCTCAATATTTTTGCATGTCGAGTCAAAATTTGCAGGTTCCTCTAATTTCCAGTTAACATTCATGTCTTGTACCAATTTATTGTCGCCAAGATTGATAAGTGATTTCTCGCCATCCTTAGATAAAGGTTCTAAGATGTCATCACCACAGTCTGCTGAAATTATTGAATTATCTTGCTCTTCTTTTATTTCGGTTTTTAAAGACATTTCCATGTTAATTTCGCTTGCTGATTTATAATTTCCATATTCTTTGTCTCTCCAATTGACATTTATGTCATGGAGTTCCGAAAACTTGCGACTTGCGTTGTCTGCATTGGTGTTATCGATTAAAGAATCCGCTTTAGAAAATTCTTCTTCTATATCATGAACGGATTCCGTCAGATATAATATATCGTCCATTGGTTCACGTTTGATTTCGGATTTTATAGTAATTTCCTCAAAATTTTTGCACGCCGAGTTAAAATTTTTAGATTCTTCCACTTTCCCGTTGACGTCCATGTCTTCCGTCAATTTACTGTCGGCAATATCAATACAATTATGTGTTTCTTCGTGACCCTTAGATAAGGTGTCCACTGTGTAATCAGTTAAGTTTGCTGGATTTAATGAATTATCATCAATTTGTCCGTCACTTTTATTTTGGATTTTAAAGAAGTTTCGTCGTAGATTTCCCTAGCTGGATTTAAATTCTTAAAATCTTTCTCTCTCCAATTGACATTCAAGTCAAATGCGTGTTTAGATTCCGTGGATTCACACTTCACAGTGATGTCAGCATTAGTGTTATCGATCAATGGCTCATCAGATGGCCTCTGAATAGACTCGAAGTTTTATCAGCTTGTATTATTTGCATAATTTAACAGATAAAATTTTTGTTCCCGTCACCATTTCTTACCTAAAACAAAAAAAGAATTAGAAATACGATCGAAAAGGAAATTGACAACAAAACAGGTAGGTACCATTTTTGAAAACCAAATGTTTTATAATTATTAATATATCCATCTTTTAAACTTGAAAAATTTAGAAAAGGAGGAAATACAATTTATAATACACTTCTAGAAAAATTCCAAAGTTTGCAGCGTTCACGATTATTATTTACATTTAGTATATAAATTCACTGTCAACTTTTTTTAGACACACGACAGTGTGTCAAATGTTCGGCAAACACTTTCTAGCTACTTTCGACCCCATTTCATTAAAAATCTATTGGAAAAAAAATTTAGTCAGTTTGAATTACATCTTGCTTCCAAATTTCGACTATTTCAACATTATTTTTTCATTTTGTGGTTTCCTGTAGGTATGGAGTTTTTGTATTGATGTGTTTTAATAATTACTCAACACGTTTCAGTTTCCTTTAATTAATTTTATTGTCACAACAGAAAATTTATCTTCCGTATCAAAAAGAAAATAAAAAAGAAAACTACTTCTAGTTTAGCACAGTGGGTTGCACAGCACTCGCTGCATCCTCGATATCCTGTTTTGAAGGTCTACAAAATATATTGTTGATAGATAGCACTCACTCCTTTACCCAGAATCAAAAAAAACATTTTTATATTGTTTTATTGAAATAGATGATTACATGAGGCCTCAGATCACACTTAGAAACACCCAACCCGCCATGCGGTGTGCGTAAAGAGGGGGGGTGGTGGTTTAAAAATTGTTAAAAATATGGACACTGGACAGTCGTTTAACATACCCCACACTCCACTGTTCTGAGTCAACATAATATGGCTCCTCTACCCTGATATGTTGTATACTAACGTAAATGTTGGAGAATTTTACAGATGTTGGTCGTTCCGAAAGTAACTAACAAGATGGCTATACGGTATTAAAAATGACTTCTACCTAAGAACAATATTCAGTCCTATTATTATTTAATATAGGACGTTTCTGCCATTTTTTTTTTTTTGGTTTGTTTCAACTAGCAATACATTCTTTAACTGTTCTATAGAATTCAATAAAAATCACAGGTGTTCAGTTCATTAGAATTTTACCCAACTGTGCCCAGTGATCTCAATTCGCTTTTTGTACATGAACCCTTTTTTCATACTTAAGTTTTTGTTGGAATTGAATCTATATTCACATATTTTTAATTAAAATTAGAGAAATGCATTAATAAGCTATATTAAAGAAAAATATATTTTAGACTTTATTAAACTATCTGACAAGAAGAAATATTATTACCTGAACAGGAGCACACGTCATAATTGCATTAGCCACGAGGTTTTCAAATCTAGTTGAAAAGGAAAACAAGTCTAATATCTTAACGTCACTCGATAAACACAATCGACTTATTTTATAAGGACAAAGTCAGTTTTCGAGATTTCACTCATTGTGCGAATTTTAACACGAATTTTCTGAACAAATTTTCCATACAAATTCACAGAAACCATATGTGAAATTAGTTCGTTTTTGCAGAAAGCATTGTCAGAAAAACTAGTTAACAATGGTCTGAGGGACCATTCATTAATTACGTACGGGTCTCGATTGTTTCATCAAAATTTATTTTAAATTGCTTGGTTTTCGTAAGAGAAAACAGCCACAAATTTAGTAACCATGTGCATAGCTACGACACTAGAAACCAAAACGATATTTGTCTACCTAAACGAATATGCGCTAAAAGCACATATGGACCTAACTGGTTATGCATTAAATTATTTAAAAAACTACCATGCTCGGTTCGCAATTTGCAATAAAAAAATTTAAAAAAATAATTACGGTCTATCTGACAAATGAGGCATTTCATTCTGTCGACGAATTTTTAACTGCAGATGTCAAGGTGAGCTAAAAAGTTGCATTTTTACTGTATATATTAGTATTTTTTTTTAACAATGAAGAGTTACCACTATGGACATAAGTAATTACGTAGGTACACTTTCTGTATCTGACGCTTTAATATTCAGATGGAATTTGTAGAAAAAATTATCAAACAGTTATAATAAAGGATATTTTATTTAAAGAAAATATTAAGCATGTCTGCGATTACATAGATATGGCATTAATAATATTAAAACTTAGTGTAAAGGCCAATGCAAACAATAATAATAATAATAAATTTTTATTGCACATAATAAACGTACAAAAGGCACGGTTCAACTTTAAGTTGACCCTTCCACCTAGCCCAGTTACATGACAAAATTTTTTTACAAAAAAATACTAAGATTACAATAACAGTTGTTCTGTCAGTAGTTTGTTATAACTAAATTTTAAAAAATTGTTCTTATTGTAATTTTTAACATGAGCAGGCAGATCATTCCACGCATTGGATGCAACGTATATAAAACCTTTTTGATACGCCACTGTTTTATGTATGTCAATTAAAAAATTTAATTTTAAACGTGTAGAATGATCGAGACATGCTGTTTTAAGTTTTTCTAATAAGTGTATGGGTCAACGTTTTTTATAACATTGTAGATAAAACTATACGTATGCCATTTCCTGCGATATGACATGTTTAAAAGTGTGTATTTATTAAGGTATGGCCTGATATGCTCCCTGTACCTACTCTTATTTCAAAGATCAAACTAAATGTTTCACGTCGGTATGATTACGTTGGTGAGACTTTAGAGGTGCATGATTTATGTATGTGTCAGTTTGTGATTATTCAAAGTTCTTGAGTGAGCGAAACACTTTTTACAAATGTCACACTGATACGGTTTCACTCCAGTATGTGTCAGTTTGTGAGAATTTAAATTGCTTGATTGACCGAAACCCTTTTTACATATTTCACACTGATATCGTTTCTCACCAGTATGTGTCTGTTTGTGAATATTCAAATGGCCTGACTGAGTGAAACACTTTTTACATATGTCACACTGATACGGTTTTTCACCTGTATGTGTCAGTTTATGAGTATTTAAATTTCTTAAGTGAGCGAAACACTTTTTACAAATGGCACACTGATGCGGTTTCTCACCAGTATGTGTCAGTTTGTGAGAATTCAAACTGCTTAACTGAGTGAAACACTTTTTACAAATGTCACACTGATACGGTTTCTCATCAAAATGTGTCAATTTGTGAGTTTTCAAAGTGCCTGAATGAGTGAAACACTTTTTACAAATGTCACACTGATGCGGTTTCTCACCAGTATGTGTCAATTTGTGAGTAATTAAATTGCTTGACTGAATGAAATACTTTTTACAAATGTCACACTGATACGGTGTCTTATCAGTATGTGTCAATTTGTGAGTTTTCAAAGTTCTTGATTGAGTGAAACACTTTTTACAAATGTCACACTGATGCGGTTTCTTACCAGTATGTGTCAGTTTATGAGATATTAAATTGCTTGACTGAATGAAACACTTTTTACAAATGTCACACTGATACGGTTTCACACCTGTATGTGTCAGTTTGTGAGAATTTAAATTGCTTGAGTGAGCGAAACACTTTTTACAAATGTCACACTGATATGGTTTCTCACATGTTCTTGCACGTTTGTGAGTTTTCATAAAATTCGATTTAGTATTACGTTTTTTACCGGTGTCGTTAATCTTAAAATGACGCGATTTTACTTTGTCAACTTGCGTGTGCTTCGCACGATCTATCGATGTATCTTTAATTTCTTCTTCAAATTTGTTAAAATTATCTCCCACACCCGAAGAATGAAAACTCTCGAAGTTTTCCGATTTGATACCAAAACTAACCTTTGTGTCTTCGCAGCTGATTTCGCTAACTCCTTTGGAAAAATCGTTTACTGGGTCATCAATAGATTCAGTCAGAATTAATGAATCGCCCATCGGTTCATCTTTGATTTCGGATTTTAAATACATTTTCTTAATATTTTTGCATGTTGAGTCAAAATTTGCAGGTTCCTCTAATTTCCAGTTAACATTCATGTCTTGTACCAATTTATTGTCGCCAAGATTGATAAATGATTTCTCGCCATCCTTAGATAAAGGTTCTAAAAGGTCATCAGCACAGTCTGGCGAAGTTATTGAATTATCTTGCTCTTCTTTAATTTCGTATTTTAAAGACATTTCTATGTTAATTTCGCTTGCTGAATTATAATTTTCATATTCTTTCTCTTTCCAGTTGACATTTATGTCATTGAGTTCCGAAAACTTACGACTTGCGTTGTCTGCATTGGTGTTATCGATTAAAGAATGCCCTTTAGAAAAATCTTCTATTGTGTCATCAACAGATTCCGTCAGAAATAATATATCGTCCATCGGTTCACGTTCGATTTCGGATTTTATAGTAATTTCCTCGGTATTTTTGCATGCCGAGTTAAAATTCTCAGATTCTTCCACTTTCCCGTTGACATCCATGTCTTCCGTCAATTTACTGTCGCCAATAGCAATACGATTATCTGTTTCTTCGTCACCCTTAGATGAAGTGTCCACTGTGACCAGTTAAGTCTGCTGGATTTAATGAATTATCATCAATTTGTCCGTCACTTATTTTGGATTTTAAAACGTCCTGGGTTTTGCTAGCTGGATTTAATTTCTTAAAATCTTTCTCTCTCCAATTGAAATTCAAGTCAAATGCGTCTTTAGAGTCCGTGGATTCACACTTCACAGTGATGTCAGCATTAGTGTTATCGACCAATGGCTCATCAGATGGCCTCTGAATAGACTCGAGATTAGAGTTTTTGTCTACATAGCATTGTAGAATTTTATCTGTATTATTTGCATCATTTAACAGATAAAATTTGGCATCCCGTCACCATTTCTTATCTGAAACAAAAGAAAAATTAGAAATCAGATCGAAAAAGAAAGTGAAAAAAAAAGCATTTTTGAAAACAAAATAGAATCGTAGTTAATAAACCCATATTTTACAATTTGACCTTTTTTTTAACAATGAAATGTTTAAAAAAGAAAGCAAACTTTACGATTAATTTCTACATTTAGTAAATAAGTTCACCGTTAACTTTTTTTATACACAGAACAGTGTGTCAGAAGTTCGGCAAACACTTTCGAGCTACTTTTGATCCCCCTTTTATTAAAAATCTATTAAAAAAAACGTTAGTCAGTTTGAATTAAATCTTGTTTCTAAATTTCGATTATTTAGACATTATTTTTTCGTTTTGAGTTTTTGTATTGATGTGTTTTAATAATTACTCAACACGCTTCGGTTTCCTTTAATTAATTTTATTGTTACAACAAAATTTATCTTCCATATCAAAAAGAAAACTACTACTAGTTGAACACAGTGGGTTGCACAGCACTCTCTGCATCTTCTATATCGTGTTTTGTAGGTCTACAAAATATATTGTTGATAGATAGCACTCAGTACTTTACCCTGAATCAAAGAAACATATTTTTACTTTGTTTTATTGAAATAGATGATTATTATATGAGGCCTCAGATTCACACTTAGGCACACCCCTCCGGCCGCGATGTGTGCGAGGCAACACCACTCCGCCGATATGTTGTGTATTAACGTAAATGTTAGCGTTTTTTTACAGATATTGATCATTCCGAAAGTAACTAACAAGATGGCTATACAGTATCAAAAAATGACTTATAAGTTCAGTATTCCGTCATATTAATATTTAATATGGAACTATTGTGCCAATTTTTTTTTTGTGTGTTTCAACTGGAAATATATTCTTTAAATGTTCTATAGGATTCACTAAAAATCGCAGGTGTTCCACTCTGTAGAATTTTACCCAACTATGCCGAGTGATCTCAATTTCGTTTTTGTACTTGAACCCTTTCACAGTTAAGTTTTTGATGGAATTAACTCTACATTTACATTGTTTTAAAAAATTTTAAAATCAATTTATAATTATATTTACAGAAAAACATTACTAAGCTATATTAAATAAATTATAGACAAGAAGAAATATTATTACCTGAACAGGAGCACACTTCATGATTGCATTAGCCGCGAGGTTTCCAAATCTGGTTAAAAAGGAAAACAAATCTAATATCGTAACGTCCAGAGATATTTAATACTCTGGTAACGTCACTCGATAAACACAATCAACTTATTTTACAGGGACAAAGCCAGTTATCGAGATTTCACTCATTGTGTAAATTTTAACACGAAATTTCTGAACAAATTTTCACCATACAAATTCACAGAAACCCTATGTGAAATTTAAAATTAGTTCGTTATTTGCTGAAATCATTGTCAGTAAATCTAGTTTAACAGAGGTGTTAGGGGCCATTCATTAATTACGTAAGGGTCCCGACTGTTTACTCACAATTTATATTAAATTGCTTAGTTTTCGTGCGAGAGAACAGCGACAAATTCAGTAGCCATAATATGCTAAAAGCACATATGGACCTTAACTGGCTATGCATTAATTTATTTAATAAACTACCATGCTCGGAACGCAATTTGCAAATAAAAAATTTAAAAAAATAATAATCAAGGTCTATCTGATAAATGAGGCAGTTTATTCTGTCGACTAATTTTTAATAAATTGCAAATGTCAAGGTGAGCTAAAAAGTAAATTTTTATTGAAGGTATTATTTTTTTTAACAATAACGAGTTTTAACACAATGGTCAAAACTAATTATGTACACTTTCTGTGTCTGACCCTTTAATATTCCAAAGGAATTGAAAATAAAAATTTTTATATTATATTTTGGAGGCCAAGTAGTAGTGGTGCCAATATTTTTGCCCAATTTGCTGGAATTTTTACTTTAATCCAGTCAACAGCTGATAATTTTAAGTACTTATTTTCTGCAATGCGTTCTTATCGCACTTGACGTCTACGTGATCAGCATAAGTCTTCAGTCTTGTAGAAAAAATTTTCAAACAATTATAATAAAAGATATTTTATTTAAAGAAAATATTAAACAATAAACATGTATACGATTCCATTGATATTGTTAGTGACTTTAATTTTTATTTTAACATATTGGTTTAGTTTTCTTAGATTTACGTATTTGTAAGTTGTATTGTAAATATGTACAAAGTTATTGTATCATTTAGTGTCGTTAAATAAATTACAATTATTTTTCAATACGAAGAAAAAATCATTTCATTCAATAACAGATATTGCAATAATAATATTAAAATCTAGTGAAACGCAAACAATGTACCTACTATTATTTCCAGGATCAAATGAATTATTGTTGCACGTCGGTATGAATACATTGGTGAGACTTCAGAGGTGCATGATTTATGTATGAGTCAGTTTGTGATTATTCAAAGTTCTTGAGTAAGCGAAACACTTTTTACAAATTTCACACTGATACGGTTTCACACCAGTATGTGTCAGTTTGTGAGAATTTAAACTGCTTGACTGGTTAAAACACTTTTTACAAATGTCACACTGATACGGTTTTTCACCAGAATGGGTCAGATTGTGAGAATTTAAATTGCCTAAATGAGTGAAACGCTTTTTACAAATGTCACAGTGATACGGTTTCTCACCAGTATGGGTCAGTTTGTGATACTTTAAACTGTTTGAGTAAATGAAACATTTTTTACAAATGTCACACTGATATCGTTTCTCATCAGTATGTAACAGTTTGTGAGAATTTAAATTGCATGAGTGAGCGAAACACTTATTACAAATGTCACACTGATACGGTTTTTCACCAGAATGCGTCAGTTTGTGAGAATTTAAACTGCTTGACTGGTTAAAACACTTTTTACAAATGTTACACTGATACGGTTTTTCACCAGTATCTGTCAGTTTGTGTTTATTCAAACTGCTTAACTGAGTGAAACACTTTTTACAAATGTCACACTGATACAGTTTCACATCAGTATGTGTTTGTTTGTGAGTATTCAAATGGCCTGACTGAGTGAAACACTTTTTACAAATGTCACACTGATACGGTTTTTTATCAGTATGTGTCAATTTGTGAGTTTTCAAAGTGTCTGGACGAGTGAAACATTTTTCACAAAAGTCACACTGATACGGTTTCTCACCAGTATGTGTCAATTTGTGAAATTTTAAATTTTTTGATTGAGTGAAACACTTTTTACAAATGTCACACTGATATCTTTTCTCACCAGTATGTAACAGTTTGTGGGTACTCAAATTGCTTAAGTGAGCGAAACATTTTTTACAAATATCACACTGATATGGTCTCTCACTAGTACGTGCAAGTTTGTGAGTTTTCATAAAGCTCGATTTAGCATTACGTTTTTTACATATTGTGTCGTTTTTCTTAAAATGATGCGATTTTACTTTGTCGACTTGCGTGTGCTTCTCACGATCCATCAATATATAATTGTTATTGTTGAAAAAAAGACTTGCAAAGCTGGGAATAGTTTCTGGGATAATTTGGAAATAGCAGTTTACTGGAAAACTGTTGCGCCTTGTAATTCTTGAATTACACGTTTTCTCATAGATCACTTTAAAACTTTTTAAATTAAAGATTATTCTTACAATTAACAAAATAAATTAAATTCAAAATTAAATATACATTAGCCGATCAGGCGGCCTATTTCGGCGACCACTGGAAGACAAAGGAAAGTTGTCTGTTACGTTTTCATTTGTTTTCTTTCACCTTTCCTTTTTCATCCAACAGGTCTGTTTCATTATCTGATAAATTGGGAACTATATTTATAAATTGTCTATAATTCCTATTGTAGGTTTTACCACTAGTTAATTTAACTTCATAAGATCTAGGGCGTATTTGAGATTCATTTTTAATTATCGCAGAAAAAATCAGTGTTAATATAAAATGTCCATTATTTGCTAATTATGTTTGAGCGCTTAATCCTAAAACCATAACAACGATTTTTACAATTAATCTGCGCCCCCCTGGTGAATCTTGCGCGCCCACGACTTTGGAAACCGCTGTACTATACGGTATTAAAAATGACTTGTAAGAGTTGTAAGTACAATATTCAGTCATATTAATAAAGGACTTTTGTGCCATTTTCTTATGGCGTGTTTCAACTAGAAATATATTCTTTAACTGTTGTATAGAATTCAAAAAAAACGCAGGTGTTCAGTTTATTAGAATTTTACCCAACTGTGCCGAGTGATCTCAATTCGCTTTTTGTACATGAACCCTTTTGTCACACTTAAGTTTTTGTAGACATTCACAACGTTTAAAAAATTTTAAGATTTATTTAAAATTATGACATTAGAGAAATGCATTAATAAGCTATATTAAATAAAAATATATTATAGACTTTATTAACCTTATACCGTGTTGATACTAATTGATAGTGTTTTATCCTTGATCCCCGCGCCGACACAAGTCCGATAAAAGCTTACCACAGCATATCAGTCTTTTATTTAACTTTCCGAGCAAAGCTCGGTCACCCAGGTACTATTATAAATAAGTATAGTTTAAAAAAACTGAAAATCACGCTTTATATCGAACTAAAAAGTAAAAAATATTTTTTTTTAAATAAGCTTACAACAATAATGAATAAAAAATACAAGTATTATTGTGAAAAAAGCGTGGGGCGCTTTGTTCCACATTTTCGTACAT
Organism: Xanthostigma xanthostigma; assembly: GCA_963575645.1. Lineage (NCBI taxonomy): Eukaryota > Metazoa > Arthropoda > Insecta > Raphidioptera > Raphidiidae > Xanthostigma > Xanthostigma xanthostigma. Next base: position 1,615,952 of record OY754473.1, read on the forward strand.
CGAGCGCCCCACACTTTTTTTACAATAATACTTGTATTTTTTATTCATTATTGTTTTAAGCTTATTTTAAAAAAAATATTTTTTACTTTTTAGTTCGGTATAAAGCGTGTTTTTTAGTTCGATATAAAGCGTGTTATTTAGTTTTTTTTAAACTATATTTATTTTCCACTTTTTAGTTCGATTTATTGTCTAAAATTTGCCGAGAAAAAAAACAATTTTTTTTTCGGCGTGGACGGGATTAGAACCCACGACCCGTGATTTCGAGAGTTGACGTCAGCGAAGACCCGTGCTTTAGACCGCACGGCTACCCACACCCACTGTAGTTTCAGTGGTGGCATATTATACTACAGTAATAAACCACTTGCTGTAGTCCAAATGAAGGTTACATACTTCCATACAAACTTACAAGTGAAGATAATATAAAGAGTGTAAAAAGAGAAAGCAAATGTTGTGAGTTTGTGTGCATATGGAGGGTAATCTCCGGAACTACTGCACCTGTTTGAAAAATTCTTTTATCGTCTGAAAGGTACATTACTCCTGACCAACATAGGCTATACATTATGTATATTATGTGCAAATTAGCTAAAGTTATGATAATATTCGTCAACTAAGTCAAAAAAAGTCGTGCCTCTTGAGACCTTCTACGGCGTCCACTGCGAGAATAGTTAAAGTTACACGAAAGTAATGGATGGCTGAATTGTTTTTCTTGAAAAGTTCTAAAAAAAAGTCAGCGACAGCATATATCTATCTTCTAAGAATAACTCACAAAAACCATTTTTATCTTTCAAATTTGATAAAAAATAATGAACTATTTACGAAGTTGTATTAACCGATATAGTGTCAATCTATATTTAAATAAATTTGTATATTATTTTAAGTATTTAATTTAGAACATTATTTGACAAAATAATTCTGATAGCTGTCGGCGTTGCCGGGGATGTCAGCATGGATAGGCTCAGGTATTCTAAGGGGGAACCTAACAAAATAAATGATGTATTACGAGCAGAAAAACAATATATATGTATATAATAAACATCAAAATAATTACCTACGATTCACGCTGTAAATCACCAATTCGGACTGTAAATTATTTGATTTAAGTAAAAGGAAAAGAGAGGATAATATATTTTTATTGAGTAGTTTTAAGTAATATTTTAGTTTTTCTATAATGTTTTTTCATATTAAGTTCAATCAGTCGACAGAATATTAGAATTACAAGCTTGATAATTGGGAAACACGGGAGGGGGAAGTACACAAATCTGTAGGGGGTCACTAATTGTCCAGAAAACGGTCTTGGAAATAATTAGAAAACTGTTTGTTTTAGGGCACAAAAGATCATTATCAATCTGAAAGTCGATTAAAAATCAAACAATATAATGTAGGTATATAATATTATGTTCTTTATAGATTTTTAAATTGAAAGTATATATTATGTGAAAGTGTGTATATGTGGAGGGTAATCTCCGAAACTGATCATCCGATTTCAAAAATTTTCTCGTCAATATTTAGAATGGACCTTCAGGAAGGACATAGTATATTGTCGCATTAATTTTGTGATTTAATCGACAGAAAAATGATGGAAATTTACAAATTCGTGCGTAGCCGGACCGGGCTACTAGTTATTTAATAAACTACCATGCAATTTTCAAATAATTTTTTTTTTCAAATAATAGTTAAGTTAACTGCAGATGTCAAGGTGAGCTAAAAAGTTGTATTTTTACTGTACTTATTAGTATTTTTATTTTAAACAATGACGAGTTTTCACCACTATGGTCAAAACTAATTAAGTACATTTTCTGAAGCTGACGCTTTAATATTCCGATGGAATTGAAAATTATTATTATTATTATATTTTGGGGGCCAAGTAGCAGTAATGTCAATATTTTTGACCAATTTGCTGTTTTTACTTTAATCCAGTCAACAGCTGATAATTTTAAGTAGTTATTTTCTGCAATTCGTTCTTATCGCACTGGACGTCTACGCGATCAGCGTAAGTCTTCAGTTTTGTAGAAATAAATTTCAAACAATTATAAAAAAAGATATTTTATTAAAAGAAAATATTAAACAAGTATACGATTCCATTGATATTGTTAGAGACTTTAATTTTTATTTTAACATATTGGTTTACTTTTCTTAGAATTACGTATTTGTAAGTATTTTTAAGTTGTATAATTGTAAATATGTACAAAGTTATTGTATCATTTAGTGTCGTTAAATAAATTACAATTATTTTTCAATACGAAGAAAAGATCATTTCATTCAATAACAGATATGGCAATAATAATATTAAAATCTAGTGAAACGCAAACAATCTACCTACTATTATTTAAAGGATCAAACGAATTATTGTTGCATGTCGGTATGAATACGTTGGTGAGACTTTAGATTGCATGATTTATGTATGTGTCAGTTTGTGTCTATTTAAATTGCTTGACTGAGTGAAACACTTTTTACAAATGTCACACTGATACGGTTTCTCACCAGTATGGGTCAATTTGTGATTATTCAAATTGCCTGACTGAGTGAAACACTTTTTACAAATGTCACACTGATACGGTTTCACTCTAGTATGTGTCAGTTTGTGACTATTTAAAGTGCTTGATTTACCGAAACACTTTTTACAAATTTCACACTGATATCGTTTCTCACCAGTATGTGTCAGTTTGTGAGAATTTAAACTGCCTAACTGAGTGAAACACTTTTTACAAATGTCACACTGATACGGTTTCTCACCAGTATGGGTCAGTTTGTGAATATTTAAATTGCTTGACTTCAAGAAACACTTTTTACAAATGTCACACTGATATGGTTTCTCACTAGTACGTGCCCGTTTGTGAGTTTTCGTAAAGCTCGATTCAGCAAAACGTTTTTTACATGACGTGTCGTTAACCTTAAAATGACTCGATTTTACTTTGTCGACTTGCGTGTGCTCCTCACGATCCATCGATGTATCTTTAATTTCTTCTTCAAATTTGTCCAAATTCTCTCCCACACCTGAAGAATGAAAACTCTCGAAGTTTTCCGATTTGATACCAAAACCGACCTTTGTGTCTTCGCAGCTGATTTCGCTAACTCCTTTGGAACAATCGTTTAGTGAGTCATCAATAGATTCCATCAGAATTAATGATTCGTCCATCGGTTCATCCTTGATTTCGGATTTTAAAGACATTTCCTCAATATTTTTGCATGTCGAGTCAAAATTTGCAGGTTCCTCTAATTTCCAGTTAACATTCATGTCTTGTACAAATTTATTGTCGCCAAGATTGATAAGTGATTTCTCAACGTCCTTAGATAAAGGTTCGAAGATGTCATCGGCATTGTCTGGCGAAGTTATTGAATTATCTTGCTCTTCTTTTATCTCCGATTTTAAGCACATTTCTACGTTATTTAAGCTTGCTGAATTGTAATTTTCATACTCTTTCTCTCTCCAGTTGATATCTATGTCAAACTCGTCATTGAGTTCCGAAGACTGGCGACTTGCGTTGTCTGCATTGGTGTTATCGATTAAAGGATCATCAGGCGGCCTAATAGACCCAAGCTTAGGGTTTCTTCCAAAAGCTAATTGCTCCAAATAGCGTTGCAGAGTTTTATCGGATTGTATTATTTGCATCTGGAACTGATGAGTTATTTCCAGCCTAGTGTAACATTTTTCACAGATAAAATTTGGCATCCCATCACCATTTCTTATCTAAAACAAAAGAAAAATTAGAATCAGATCCAAACCGAAATTAACAATAAAATACCATTTTTGAAAATAAAATGTTGCATGATTACAATTCACAACTTAACCCTTTTTTTAACTATGAAAAATTTAGCGAAAAAAGCAAACTGGCAATCAAATATTTAATAGGATACTAGAAAAAATCAAAAGTTTGCAAAGTTATTACGGTTAATTTCTTGCATTTAGTATATGTGATTACTACGATGTCTGATAGTTGGGTGTTTTATTTAAATGAAATATTCTCTGCTTTATAATTTGTAATTATACAATTCTTAATTATATAAGTAAAGCATATCAATATAATATTATCTCCTTTTATAGGCGCAACCCAAGCTTTAACTGGAAGCGCCTATATGTACTTGCTTTGGCTGTGAATCTGTGAGTCACGATTTTTGTATTCAGCGTACAGCCCAAACGCCTTAATCGATTTAAAAAACTTTTTTTTGTTCGACTCGTCTCCGGGTAATTTAAATCCTAACGTCGCCTGATTTTTGAATGTTGGTTCCAGGGGAGAAAATTAAGGAAAAAAAAGTTTTTTGCTTATTGCTCGCTCTATTTAAATAAGATCGGTTTGAAACCAACCTTAAACGAAAGAGGAGAACATTTTACATAGATTTCGTATAACAGAATTTGCCCAAACAGTTTTTTTATACAGATTTATATAGAAAAATAGCTGTATAAATTCAATTTTGTCTAATGCATCGCGTGACGCGGTCGGTAGTCTTTGTCTGCCGTACCATGTGACATGGAATTTAGAAGATTGCGTATGTCTAGTCTTAAAATGAAAACGGCTGCATTTCTAATATAGTAATTCAATTTTTTGAGATTAGTATTTTGTGAAATGCAACGCCTTCTAAGTTAACAATTTGAGTAAATAAAATTATTAGAACATAATACTTTGACAGATGCAAACGTTATATTTGACATTTTTTACCATTCCGACACCACGAATGAGCGAATTGAAACCAAATTTTGGGATGTTTGCTATGCAAGTATAAAGTGGCCTATGTCACGAAACTGTACTATAAGGAACTCTATATAAAAATTAAAAATGAGTTACGAGAACACATTACAGAAGAGATACTTCTAGGTGGACAAGTGAAAAAAAAATTAAAAAATGTTACAAGAATGCATTACAGAAGTGAAACTTGTAAGTGGCCAAATGGAAAAAACATTATAGATGTGTAACGAGAATGCATTGCAGAAGTGAAACTTCTATGTGTACAATATGTTTCCATATCTATGTACAATGTAGGTATAGGTAGATACAAAAGCTGACAAGAAAAAAAATTACAGATAAATTAATTATTACTATCTTATACATTGTTATTGTTGAAAAAAAGGGTAATTATACACTTTCACGGTCACCTGGTTTTTTGGCTCTAGAAAATCGAAAAATAGATGGATTTCAATGATCTCGGTCTCAAAAAGTTCCATTTTACGGCGGATTTATGAAAAAAATTAGTTCACCCCGGAATTACAATTCGCATACCCGTTTATCGTTCACCCCGGAATTGTTTTTTTAAAAACTCCACATTTGCCCCTTCCCGTTTCACTGCGAGACAATTCGCATACCCCTTTATCGTTCACCCCGGAATTACAATTCGCATACCCGTTTATCGTTCACCCCGGAATTGTTTTTTTAAAAACTTCACATTTGCCCCTTCCCGTTTCACTGCGAGACAATTCGCATACCCCTTTATCGAAAAATTAACTTTTTTTAAATTTTTTTTTCAAAATATTCATTTTTTTATGTAGATTGCGAAAAAAAATATACGAACTTGATTCCACGACGTCAGAAACAGTTATAAAGGATTATATGTAGAAAGTCAATTTTTTTTTGCATTTAAAGTCATGAAACTGTGAGAAATATTGATTTTTTCAATTTTCGTATTTTTTTCCATAAATCCGCCATAAAAACGAAGATTTAAAAAAAAAATTCATCGAAATCGGATGATTTTTCGATTTTCTAGAGCCAAAAAACCAGGTGACTGCGAAAGTATATAATAACCAAAAAAAGACTTGCAAAGCTGGGAATAGTTTCTGGGATATTTTGGAAATAAAATTTACTGGAAAACTGTTGCGCCTTGTAATTCTTGAATTACTCGTTTACTCACAGATCACTTTCAAAATTTTTTAAATTTAAGTTATTCTTACAAATAACAAAATAAATTAAATTCAAAATTAAATATACATTAGCCGATCAGGCGGCCTATTTCGGCGACCATTGGAAGACAAAGGAAAGTTGTCTGTTACGTTTTCATTTGTTTTCTTTCACCTTTCCTTTTTCATGCAACAGGTCTGTTTCATTATCTGATAAATTGGGAACTATATTTATAAATTGTCTATAATTCCTATTGTAGGTTTTACCACTAGTTAATTTGAATTCATAAGATCTAGGGCGTATTTGAGATAGATTTTTTACTATTGCAGGAATTCAATTTTTATCTTTTTGATATAGTTTGACCATAACGTTTTGATTTTTATGCAGCGGAGGTAATGATTTAGTACCTGTATCATAGTACATTTTTTGTTTGTTTTATCAGTTAAATGCTGTTTTATAAAATCTTTATTTATTAAAATTATAAAATTAGAGAAATGCATAAGCTATATTAAAGAAAAATATATTATAGACTTTATTAAACTATCGGACAAGAAAAAACAGTCTTGCCTGAACAGGAGCACACTTCATGACTGCATTAGCCAGGATGTTTTCAAATCTGTTTGAAAAGGAAAACAAGCCTAATATCGTTACGTCACTCGTTAAACACAATCGACACATTTGACTTAGGCCAAAGCCAGTTATGGTAATTTCACTCATGATGTGAATTTTAACACGAAATTTCTGAACAAATTTTTCATATAAATTCACAATACGGTTTATGTGAATACTTTCTGCAAATAACGAATACGTTTTGCAGAAAGCATTGTCATAATATCTAGTTTATCAATGGTCTTACTCACAATTTATTTTAAATTGCTTGGTTTTCGTAAGAGAGAACAGCGACAAATTCAATAGCCATACGCATAGCTAGAATACGAGAAACCAAAACGATATTTGTCTACTCAAACGAAGATACGTTAAAAGCACATAATATGGACCCAACTGGTTATGCATTAAATAATTTATTTAATAAACTGCCATGCTTGGTTCGCAATTTGCTATAAAATTAAAAAAAAAATTAAGGTCTATCTGACAAATGAGGCATTTTATTCTGTCGACGAATTTTAAGCTGCAGATGTAAAAGTGAACTAAAAAGTAATATTTTTGTTGTAGGTATTAGTATGTAGTTTTTTTTAAACAATGACGAGTTTCACCACTATGGTCAAAATTAATTAAGTACACTTTCTGTATCTGTCGCTTTAATATTCCGATGGAATTGAAGTAGTGCCAATATTTTTGCCAAGTTGCCTGGAATTTTTACTTTAATCCAATCAACAGTTGATAATTTTAAGTACAGTAATACCCCGTTTAACGCGGGGAATACGTTCCAGCAAAGTAGAGAGCATAATGCAAAACAGCGCTAAACGAGGCTATCTTAACATGTAAATAATGGGGTCAGGGGAACATGGATAGAAAATTGGTTAGGTATTAAATTTAATAATTATGTTTTTTTTTTAATAAAAATAAAACCAAACATTTATTACTTACAAAAATTGAAACAATATAAGCCAGAATCTAATCTTCTAATCATTTGCATTTTAGTTTCCGTTGAAATGCTTTTTTTGGTTGCTTTCTTTTCTTGTTTTTCATTATCACCCATGATAAAAATTGAAGACTATAATATATGTCACTTGTATTAATCGCTATAGTAACTAAATGTTTTTTAAATGATAAAAATGCGTCCGTACAGCATCGACCAAACAAGAAACACAACTACACTGTTTCGGATATGTTATGTACATACGCTGCGCACAATTTCGGGGAATCCCTGGGTTGAAATAAAAGAGCGCTAAACCGAAACAGCGCTGAACAAAACAGCGTTAAGTCGGATCTTACTGTACTTATATTCTGCAATGCGTTCTTATCGCACTGTACGTCTACGCGATCAGCGTAAGTCTTCAGTTTTGTAGAAAAAAATATCAAACAGTTATAATAGAAGATATTTTATTTAAAGAAAATATTAAACATGTATACGATTTTAATACGATTCCATTGATATTGTTAGTGACTTTAATTTTTATTTTAACATATTGGTTTAGTTTTCTAAGAATTACGTATTTGTAAGTATTTTTAAGTTGTATTGTAAATATGTACAAAGTTATTGTATCATTTAGTGTCGTTAAATAAATTACAATTATTTTTCAATGCGAAGAAAAGATCATTTCATTCAATAACAGATATATTAAAATCTAGTGAAACGCAAACAATGTACCTACTATTCAAACGAATTATTGTTGCACGTCGGTATGAATACGTTGGTGAGACTTTAGAGGTCCATGATTTAGGTATGTGTCAGTTTGTGATTATTCAAAGTTCTTGAGTAAGCGAAACACTTTTTACAAATGTCACACTGATATGGTTTCTCACCAGTATGTCTCAGTTTGTGTTTATTCAAACTGCTTGACTGAGCAAAACACTTTTTACAAATGTCACACTGATACGGTTTCTCACCAGTATGTGTCAGTTTGTGAGAATTTAAACTGCCTAACTGAGTGAAACACTTTTTACAAATGTCACACTGATACGGTTTCTCACCAGTATGTGTCAATTTGTGAGTTTTCAAAGTACTTGACTGAGTGAAACACTTCTTACAAATGTCACACTGATACGATTTCTCACCAGTATGTGTCAGTTTGTGAGTATTTAAACTACCTAACTGAGTGAAACACTTTTTACAAATGTCACACTGATACGGTTTCTTACCAGTATGTAACAGTTTGTGAGTATTAAAATTGCCTGAGTGAGTGAAACACTTTTTACAAATGTCACACTGATACGGTTTTCACCAGAATGCGTCAGTTTGTGGGAATTTAAATTGCATGAGTGAGCGAAACACTTTTTACAAATGCCACACTGATACGGTTTCTCACCAGTATGTGTCAGTTTGTGAGAATTTAAACTGCCTAACTGAGTGAAACACTTTTTACAAATGTCACACTGATACGGTTTCTCACCAGTATGTGTCAATTTGTGAGTTTTCAAAGTACTTGACTGAGTGAAACACTTCTTACAAATGTCACACTGATACGATTTCTCACCAGTATGTGTCAGTTTGTGAGTATTTAAACTACCTAACTGAGTGAAACACTTTTTACAAATGTCACACTGATACGGTTTCTTACTAGTATGTAACAGTTTGTGAGTATTAAAATTGCCTGAGTGAATGAAACACTTTTTACAAATGTCACACTGATACGGTTTCTCACCAGAATGCGTCAGTTTGTGGGAATTTAAATTGCATAAGTGAGCGAAACACTTTTTACAAATGCCACACTAATACACTTTCTCACCAGTATGTGTCAATTTGTGAGTTTTCAAAGTACTTGACTGAGTGAAACACTTTTTACAAATGTCACACTGATACGGTTTCTCACCAGAATGCGTCAGTTTGTGGGAATTTAAATTGCATGAGTGAGCGAAACACTTTTTACAAATGCCACACTGATACGGTTTCTCACCAGTATGTGTCAATTTGTGAGTTTTCAAAGTACTTGACTGAGTGAAACACTTTTTACAAATGTCACACTGATACGGTTTTTCACCAGAATGGGTCAGTTTGTGAGAATTTAAACTGCTTAACTGAGTGAAACACTTTTTACAAATGTCACACTGATACGGTTTCTCACCAGTATGTGTCAGTTTGTGAGTATTTAAACTACCTAACTGAGTGAAACACTTTTTACAAATGTCACACTGATACGGTTTCTTACCAGTATGTAACAGTTTGTGAGTATTAAATGTGCCTGAGTGAGTGAAACACTTTTTACAAATGTCACACTGATACCGTTTCTCACCAGAATGCGTTAGTTTGTGGGAATTTAAATTGCATGAGTGAGCGAAACACTTTTTACAAATGCCACACTGATACGGTTTCTCAACAGTATGTGTCAATTTGTGAATACTTAAATTGCTTGACTGAGTGAAACACTTTTTACAAATGTCACACTGATATGGTTTCTCACATGTACTTGCACGTTTGTGAGTTTTCATAAAGCTCGATATAGCAAAACGTTTTTTACATGTATCGTTAATTTTAAAATGACTTGATTTTACTTTGTCGACTTGCGTGTGCTCCTCACGATCCATCGATGTATCTTTAATTTCTTCTTCAAATTTGTCCAAATTCTCTCCCACACCTGAAGAATGAAAACTCTCGAAGTTTTCCGATTTGATACCAAAACCGACCTTTGTGTCTTCGCAGCTGATTTCGCTAACTCCTTTGGAACAATCGTTTAGTGAGTCATCAATAGATTCCATCAGAATTAATGATTCGTCCATCGGTTCATCCTTGATTTCGGATTTTAAATACATTTCCTCAATATTTTTGCATGTCGAGTCAAAATTTGCAGGTTCCTCTAATTTCCAGTTAACATTCATATCTTGTACCAATTTATTGTCGCCAAGATTGATAAGTGATTTCTCAACATCCTTAGATAAAGGTTCGAAGATGTCATCGGCATTGTCTGGCGAAGTTATTGAATTATCTTGCTCTTCTTTTATTTCCGATTTTAAGCACATTTCTACGTTATTTAAGCTTGCTGAATTGTAATTTCCATACTCTTTCTTTCTCCAGTTGATATCTATGTCAAACTCGTCATTGAGTTCCGAAGACTGGCGACTTGCGTTGTCTGCATTGGTGTTATCGATTAAAGGATCCTCAGGCGGCCTAATAGACCCAAGCTTAGGGTTTCTTTCAAAAGCTAATTGCTCCAAATAGCTTTGCAGAGTTTTATCGGATTGTATTATTTGCATCTGGAACTGATGAGTTATTTCCAGCCTAGTGTAACATTTTTCACAGATAAAATTTGGCATCCCATCACCATTTCTTATCTGAAACAAAATAAAAATTAGAAATCAGGTCGAAACCTAAATAAACAATAAATTACCATTTTTGAAAAAAAAATGTTGCATGATTACAATTCACAACTTGACCCTTTTTTTAACTATGAAAAATATAGCAAAAAAAGCAAACTGGCAATCAAATATTTAATAGGATACTAGAAAAAATCAAAATTTTGCAACGTTATTACGGTTAATTTCTTGCATTAAGTATGTGTGATAACTACGATGTCTGATAGTTAAGTGTTTTATAGAAATCAAATATTCTCTGTTTTATAATTTGTAGTTATACAATTCTTAATTATTATATAAGTAAAGCATATCATTATAACATCTCCTTTTTTTAAATTAAAGTTATTCTTACAAATAACAAAATTAAATTGAAAATTAAATGTACATTAGCCGATCAGGCGGCGTATTTCGGCGACCACACGAAGACAAAGGGAAGTTGTCTGTTACGTTTTCATTTGTTTTCTTTCACCTTTCCTTTTTCATCCAACAGGCCAATTGTAGGTTTCACCACTAGTTAATTTAAATTCATAAGATCTAGGGCGTATTTGAGAACCATTTTTTATTATCGCAGAAAAATCAGTGTTAATATAAACTGTCCATTTTTTGCTAATTATGTTTGAGCGCTTATTCTTCAAACCATAATTTTATCAGAACAACAATTTTTTTTTGTAATTAATCTGCACCCCTCTGGTGAATCTTGCGCGCCCTCGACTTTGGTAACCGCTGCTATACGGTATTAAAAATGACTTGTAAGTGCAGTATTAAGTCATATATTTTAAGATTTATTAAAATTATAAAATTAGAGAAATGCATTAATAAGCTATATTAAAGAAAAATATATTATAGACTTTATTAAACTATCTGACAAGAAAAAACAGTCTTACCTGAACAGGAGCACACTTCATGACTGCATTAGCCACGATGTTTTCAAATCTGTTTGAAAAGGAAAACAAGCCTAATATCGTAACGTCACTCGTTAAACACAATCGACACATTTTACTAAGGCCAAAGCCAGTTATCGAGATTTCACTCATTGTGTGAATTTTAACACGACTTTTCTGAACAAATTTTCCATACAAATTCACAGAGACCGTATGGGATGGGCACATTTAATGTACGGAATGTGATAGTGTTTACGAGGTCACTGCCAGAGTCATCTATAGTTAAGGCCTGGTAATAGTCAAATTTACTATAGAGCTGGTTCAAATAATTTTTAAAACCTTCATGAGATCAGAGAGCACACGTCTATGGTAACTGTATCTAACTTTCTTGTCCGACAATGATCTACTTCTCTGGGTCCACTGCAGTGTTGTTCTCTGCAGTTATGTGTTTAGCTTTGAAATTTGAATATAAAACGTTTAGTTTGTTCTCTGGTTTAGTTCAAGTGGTTCAACGATAACGGGCAAAATACTCAGTTTACCTAATGATTTAATTTCACTGTGAAAATATTTTTTTGAGGATAATTAGTCATTGCCGCTGTTAAAAATGAAGGATGCTGTGTTCCAAATTGTCACAACAAATCGGCTCGAAGGTAATGAAGTGCTTTGTTATATTGTTATTTGAGAGATTATTATGAATATTTTAAAGATTTTTTATTTAAAGAAAATATTAAACATGTATACGATTCCATTGATATTGTTAGAGACTTTATATTTTAACATATTGGTTTAGTTTTCTTAGAATTAAGTATTTTAAAGTTGTATTGTAAATATGTACAAAGTTCTTGTATCATTTAGTGTCGTTAAATAAATTACAATTATTTTTCAATACGAAGAAAAGATCATTTCATTCAATAAGAGATATGGCAATAATAATATTAAAATCTAGCAAACAATGTACCTACTATTATTTCAAGGATCAAACGAATTATTGTTGCACGTCGGTATGAATACATTGGTGAGACTTCAGAGGTGCATGATTTATGTATGTCTCAGTTTATGATTATTCAAAGTTCTTGAGTGAGAGAAACCCGTTTTACAAATGTCACACTGATACGGTTTCACTCTAGTATGCGTCCGTTTGTAAGAATTTAAATTGCTATGTCACACTGATATTGTTTCTCATCAGAATGTGTCAGTTTGTGTAAATTTAAACTGCTTAACTGAGTGAAACACTTTTTACAAATGTCACACTGATACGGTTTCTCACCAGTATGTGTCAGTTTGTGTCTATGCAAACTGTTTGATTGAGCGAAACACTTTTTACAAATGTCACATTGATACGGTTTCTCACCAGTATGTGTCTGTTTGTGAGTATTCAAATGGCTTGACTGAGTGAAACACTTTTTACAAATGTCACACTGATACGGTCTCTCACCTGTATGTGTCAGTTTGTGAGAATTTAAATTGCTTGACTTAGTGAAACACTTTTTACAAATTTCACACTGATATCGTTTCTCACCAGTATGTGTTCGTTTGTGAGAATTTAAACTGCCTAACTGAGTGAAACACTTTTTACAAATGTCACAATGATACGGTTTTTCACCAGTATGTGTCAGTTTGTGAGTATTTAAAGTGCCTAACTGAGTGAAACACTTTTTACAAATGTCACACTGATACGGTTTCTCACCAGAATGTGTCAATTTGTGAGTATTTAAATTGCTTGACTGAGTGAAACACTTTTTACACATGTCACACTGATACGGTTTCTCATCAGTATGTGTCAATTTGTGAGCTTTCAAAAGGCCTGACTGATTGAAACACGTTTTACAATTGTCACACTGATACGGTTTCTCACCAGTATCTGTCAATTTGTGACTATTTAAATTGCTTGACTGAGTGAAACACTTTTTACAAATGTCACACTGATACGGTTTCTCACCAGTATGTGTCAATTTGTGAGTATTTAAATTGTTTGATTGATCGAAACACTGATGTGGTCTCTCACTAGTACGTGCACGTTTGTGAGTTGTCATTAAGTTCGATTCAGCATAACGTTTTTTATATGTGTCGTTATTCTTAAAATGACGCGTTTTTACTTTGTCGACTTGTGAGTGCTTCTCACGATCCATCGATGTATCTTGAATTTTTTCTTCAAATTTATCAAAATTCTCACTCACACCCGAAGAATGAAAACCCTCGAAGTTTTCCGATTTGATATCAAAACCGAATTTTGTGTCTACCCAGCTGATTTCGGTAACTCCTTTGGAAAAATCGTTTACTGAGCCATCAATAGATTCCGTCAGAATTAATGAATCGTCCATTGGTTCATCTTTGATTTCGGATTTTAAAGACATTTCTATGTTAATTTCGCTTGCTGAATTGTAATTTTCATATTCTTTCCCTCTCCAGTTGACATTTATGTCATGGAGTTCCGAAAACTTGCGACTTGCGTTGTCTACTTTGGTGTTATCGATTAAAGAATCGTCTTTAGAAAAATCTGCTTGTGTGTCATCAACAGATTCCGTCAGAAATAATACATCGTCCATCGGCTCAAGTTTGATTTCGGATTTTATAGTAATTTCCTCAATATTTCTGCATTCCGAGTTAAAATCTTCAGATTCTTCCACTTTCCCGTTGACGTCCATGTCTTCCATCAATTTACTGTCGGCAATATCAATACGATTATGTGTTTCTTCGTCACCCTTAGATGAAGTGTCCACTGTGTGATCAGTTAAGTCTACTGGATTTAATAAATTATCATCAATTTGTCCGTCACTTATTTTGGATTTAAAAGAAATTTCGTCGTGGATTTGGCTAGCTGGAGATTTAAATTCTTAAAATCTTTCTCTCTCCAATTGACATTCAAGTCAAATGCGTCTTTAGATTCCGTGGATTCACACTTCACAGTAATGTCAGCATTAGTGTTATCGACCAATGGCTCATCAGATGGCCTCTGAACAGAGTCGTAGTTAGAGTTTTAGTCAAAAGCATCTAATTTCTTTTAATAGGATTACAGAATCTTGTCAGATTGTATTATTTGCATCATTTAACAGATAAAATTTGGCATCCCATCACCATTTCTTATCTGAAACAAAAGAAAAATTAGAAATCAGATCGAAAAAGAAAGTGAAAAAATAGCATTTTTGAAAACAAAATAGTTTCGTAGTTAATAAATCAATATTTTACAATTTGATATTTTTTTAACAATGAAAAGTTTAGAAAAGAAAGCAAACTTTACGATTAATTTCTACATTCACTGTCAACTTTTTTTAGACACAGAACAGTGTTCAGAAGTTCGGCAAACACTTTCGAGCTACTTTCGATCCCCCTTTTATTAAAAATCTATTTAAAAAAAACGTTAGTCAGTTTGAATTAAATCTTGTTTCCCGACTATTTAGACATTATTTTTTCGTTTTGAGTTTTTGTATTGATGTGTTTTAATAATTACTCAACACGTTTCGGTTTCCTTTAATTAATTCTATTGTCACAACAGAAAATTTATCTTCCATATCAAAAACAAAACTATTACTAGTTGAACACAGTGGGTTGCACAGCACTCTCTGCATCTTCTATATCCTGTTTTGTGGGTCTACAAAATATATTGTTGATAGATAGCACTCAGTACTTTACCCTGAATCAAAGAAACATATTTTTACTTTGTTTGATTGAAATAGATGATTATTATATGAGGCCTCAGATTCACACTTAGGTACACCCCTCCGGCCGCGAATTGTGCGGGGCAACACCTCTCCGACGATATGTTGAGTACTAACGTAAATGTTGGGGAATTTTACAGACATTGGTCATTCCGAAAGTAACTAACAAGATCATAAGATGGCTATACAGTATCAAAAAATGACTTAAAAGTACAGTATTCCGTCCTATTAATATTTAAAATGGGACTATTGTGCCAATTTTATTTTGTGTGTTTCAACTGGAAAAATATTCTTTAAATGTTCTATAGAATTCACTAAAAATCGCAGGTGTTCCACTCAGTAGAATTTTACCCAACTATGCCGGTGACCTCAATTTTGTTTTTGTACTTGAACCCTTTTCACAGTTAAGTTTTTGATGGAATTAACTTTACATTTTCATTGTTTTAAAAAATTTTTAAATTAATTTATAATTATATTTACAGAGCTACAATAATAAGCTATATTAAATAAATTATGTATAGACTTTATTAAACTATCTGACAAGAAGAAATATTATTACCTGAACAGGAGCACACTTCATGTTTGCATTAGCTGCGAGGTTTCCAAATCTGGTTAAAAAGGAAAACAAATCTAATATCGTAACGTCATTCAATAAACACAATCGACTTATTTTACAGGGACAAAGCCAGTTATCGAGATTTCACTCATTGTGTGAATTTTAACACGAAATATCTGAACAAATTTTCCATACAAATTCACAGAAACCCTATGTGAAATTTAAAATTAGTTCGTTGTTTGCTGAAAGCATTGTCAGAAAATCTAGTTTAACAAAGGTGTTAGGGGCCATTCATTAATTACGTAAGGGTCCCGACTGTTTACTTACAATTTATATTAAATTGCTTAGTTTTCGTGAGAGAGAACAACGACAAATTCATTAGCCATTTATGCTAAAAGCACATATTTAACAATGACGAGTTTTAACACAATGGTCAAAACTAATTATGTACACTTTCTGTGTCTGACCCTTTAATATTCCGATGGAATTGAAAATTATTATTATTATTGTTACATAATAATTCTGATTATATCATCCTTAAAAGTGTTTTGTACTGATCTGTCTATTTTTTTTATTTTTTATTCTTATTATAGTTGCCGTTAAATAAAAAAGGCTTTAATGTTTAAATGTGTTTTATTATTATTTTAATTAAATATATTTTATCTTGTGAAATAATAAACTTAAATAAATTAACATGGTAGCAATGCGTAGATTATAAAAAAAAGGAACTATAGTTAAAATAGCGTTCATGAAAAGTGATGACATTGCTATACCGATATTTGATGGATCAGATTACAGCAACTGGAAAATATGCATATTGAAATTTATACAGTTTAAAAAATGTAAAGTCGTAGTTGGTAGACAAAAAGGTAATGAAGATAGTGATGAAGACTGGGAGGGAATGGATGTTAAAGCTCAAATTACATATACAGTGCCATTACGAACAGGCAGTTAGAATATATAAGTGATATTGATTCAGCGTATGGTATTATGAAGAAATTTGATGAAATGTATTTAAGAGAATCGACGGCATTGCAGATTGTTTGTAGAAATAACCTTGAAAGGATAAAGCTAAAAAATTATTCTGAAATTAATATATTTTTTGATGAGTTTGAAAAGGCTGTAAACGAATTGAAAGGTGCTGGTGCCAAAGTAAGCGAACAAGAAAAGTTAAATTATATGTTGAAAGCGTTACCACAAAATTACAGTCATATTGGGGATTTAATCGATGTATTGCCAGAAAAGGACAGAACAGCGGATTATTTGAAAAGTAAAATTAAAATGAAGTCTTTGGAAGAGAAAAACGAAAAGGAAAATGCTACAAGTGATGAAACAACCCCGAAATCAAATGTATTTGAAGCAGTGTCTACTCCGTCAGTAAGTTATAGTCAAATCTGCTTTAACTGTGGTAAGCCGGGATCTGAGAAGAAATTGCCAGCAAGAAAGCAGAAACAATATTCGTGGTCGTTCGAGTTATGGATATTATCGAGACAATAATGGTAGAGGTTATCGAGGCAATCTTCGTGAAAACCGTGGCACTATCGAGACGAGTCAGATAGAGATTCAAATGCAAACTGTTTTAACACTACTATTGTAAATAATATGTCATCTATGAGTGAAGAAAACAAGTCTAATAAAAAACAAATAAATTGGTTACTTGACAGTGGATGTACTGACCATATAAATAATGATGAATATTTTGATGAAGTGTTCATATTAAAAGAGCCCGTAAACGTGAAAGTTGGTGACGGTCGATATCTAAAGGCTACAAAAGTTGGAAATTTAACAACATTTTTTCCAGTATACAGTACAAAATCAAAAGTGACATTAAAAAATGTATTTTATGTAAGAGAAATGAAAGCAAACTTAATAAGTTATTCAAGAGTTACTGATGCAGATGTGATTGTCTCAAAAGGATATTTTTTCAAGATCTATGATCAAAATAAAAAACTGATAGCGATAGCAAAGAAGGACAATAGACTTTATAAGATAACAAATTTTATTTTTCCAAACGAAATGTGTGCAAATGTATTGCGTAATAATAGTCAAGAAAGTATAACATTGAAAGAAAAATGGCATCGCACGCTTGGACATGTAAACTTCAACTATTTAGATATAATATGTAAAGATAAATTACTCGATGGAGTGCCAGCAAGTTTAGAGTCAGACTATATGAAGTGTGCAATTTGTATTGAAAATAAAATGCATAATTTACCCTTTAATAATAATAGAACAAAAGCTTCCGAAGTTTTGGAAATTCTTCATACAGACCTAAACGGTTCCCATGAACTACAGGAAATCGTGGTGAGAAATACTTCCTTTCTTTTATTGATGATTACAGTAAATTAGCGAAAGTTTATTGCATTACGTCAAAAGATCAAGTCGCCGATTGCTTTATAGAATATGTAAATGAAGTACAAAATGTAACAGGAAAAACTATCAAAGAATTGAGATGTGACAATAGAACAGAATATTTGAACGGAAATATATTTAATTTTGCTCGACAGAAAGGAATTGTGATAAAGCCGTGTCCTTCATACGTTCACGAATTGAATGGTACTGCTGAGCGATTTAATAGATCAGTTGTGGATATGGCAAGGTGTCTGTTAGCTGAGGCAAAAGTTGATCGATTATTTTGGCTAGAAGTGGTAAAAACTGCTGCGTATCTAAAAAATAGAACATTAGCTAATACTATCGAGAGAAAGACGCCGTACGAAATATTCTTCGGGAGGCGGCCATGTGCCAATAACTTGCGAATGTATGGAAGCAAAGTTTTTGTCAGAATACCAGAAGTAAAAAGAGAATCAAAATGGGATAAAAAAGCCAAACTAGGTACCTTACTTGGTTACACAGATGTTGGGTACAGAGTTTTAATTAATAACAGAGTAATAGTAGCTAGACATGTGGATATAATTGAAGAAGATGTAAAATGTATTGACTTTAAGGATGAAAATGAAGATGAACAAGAAATTAAGTCAGAATGTGATTCAACTGAAAGTGAGAAATTTGAAGATGAGAACAGCGAAAATGAAATAAAAATAGATAAAAATAGTGCTGAAGAACTTAGTCTTCGAAAATCATCAAGAAAATGTAAAGCTCCACTTAGATTCGACGAACAATTTGGTTACAGTTGCATTTACGTAAACTACTGTAGTGCTACGGCACCAGATACTTTTAATGAAGCGATAACGTGTAGTGAAGCAGAATATTGGAAAACAGCAATGAATCATGAAATTGACAGTCTTTTCGAAAACAATACTTGGGAACTTGTAAACAAGCCAAAGGATAAGAAGATTCTAGATGTCAAGTGGGTATACAGGAAGAAGTCAGAGGATATTTATAAAGCAAGGCTAGTCGTTAGAGGGTTTCAGCAAACGGAAGAAATTGAAAATACTTATTCACCGGTGGCAAAAACGCAAACTTTAAAAATACTGTTATCATATTGTTGTCAAAATGGTATAGATATAGATCAAATGAACGTTGAAACGGCTTTCTTAAACGATAAAGTCACTTCTGAAGTTTACGTAAAACAGCCATTGGGATATGAAAACGGTAGTGATAAAGTATACAGATTAATCAAGTCGTTGTATCGTTTGAAGGAAAGTCCGCGCTCATGGTATGAATATTTTAATGATTTTATAACTAGATTAGGTTTTCGTAGAAGTAAATATGATTATTGTATTTATGTCAAGGTTGAAAAGAGCATTGTCATATATATGCTGCTATTTGTGGATGATCTCTTAATTTGTTGTAAAGATAGACAAAAAATTTTTGAAATTAAAACTAAATTGTTAAATAAGTTCAAAATGAAAGATATGGGTAGAGTCAAAAATTATATCGGTATTGGTATTGAGTATGATTATGAGAAAAATAATGTTATGACTCTTAGTCAAAAGGTTTATATAGAATCATTAGCTAGAAAATATAAAATTGAGGAAGCAAAATTACATAGTACACCAATGGAACCAAACCTGAAACTGGAAAAAGTAAAAATAAACGAAAACGTAAAATATAGAAACTTAATTGGTGCACTTCTATAATATATTAGTTCTGGAACTAGACGAGACATAGCTTTTAGTGTAAATTACTTAAGTAGATTTCAAAATAACTATGATGAGACCCATTTCAAGTATGCGTTAAGAGTTTTGAAGTATTTATATTTAACAAAAATTCTTAAATTAAGATACTACCAAGATTGTAAAGTTGACACGATAGATTGTTTTGTAGATGCCGATTGGGCAGGTGATGTTTCCGATAGAAAGTCTACTACAGGGTATTTTGTAAGGTTGTTTGGAAATATCTTGGAAATCCAAAAAACAAAGCAGTGTAACTAAATCATCTACATTTGCTGAATACATTGCACTATCAGAGGCAGTGACTGAGATAAAACTTATAAATTGTATTCTTGATGACGTTTTTGAAATAAAAATTAAAGAGCCTATTAAGATCTTCGAAGACAATTCAGGAGCGTTATTAATTGCAAAACATGGTAATCTAACAAAAAACTCAAAACATATTGAAGTACACTTATTCAAAGCAATGGCACGTCAATCCGGTGTCGGAGAGGCAACCGGATGGCGAGTGGTAATCTGGGCCTATGAGTGGTGCAGAACCCCCTGGTAGCGGCCAAAGTGACCCCAAATGGACGGGGGCGGCGATATGGGGGTGGGGCAAAATCGAAAAATGTTTGAAAAGGCAACCGGATAAAAATGCGGTTGCATTGAAGGAAATACCCTAATTATATAATAATTTTTTTTTGCCATCCGAACCACGCGGGCCGTTTTTGCACTAGCGAATGAAAAAAAAAATTAAAAAAAAACTGAAAAAGCAACCGCTTCAAAATTAGTGAGCATACTTATTGACACCACCAAACGTTGGAAAAAAATTGCCATCCGATCCTGATGGGCAGTTTCGGAGAAACAACCCTTCAAAGTCGCCGAAAAACACTTTTTTTCGATTTTTTCAACAATAAGTAAAAAAAACACACTAAAAATTGTTCAAATCGGATGGCATTCGAAATTTATACTGTCCTAAGTACAAATAATAGTGTGTATCAATGCCATCCGATTTCGATTAAATTTACCCCTATTTAGCCACCCCCAAAACTCATGAAAACAACAATTTTATGCAGCGTATGGCATTATTTTTATTGTTATTGAGTTTTGGGGGTTGGCTAAATAGGGGTAAATTTAATCAAAATCGGATGGCATTGATTCACACTATTATTTGTACTTAGGACAGTATAAATTTCGAATGCCATCCGATTTGAACAATTTTTAGTGTGTTTTTTTTACTTATTGTTGAAAAAATCGAAAATAACGGTTTTTCGGCGACTTTGAGGGGTTGTTTCTCCGAAACTGCCCATCAGGATCGGATGGCAATTTTTTTCCAACGTTTGGTGGTGTCAATAAGTATGCTCACTAATTTTGAAGCGGTTGCCTTTTCAGTTTTTTTTTTATTTTTTTTTTATTCGCTAGTGCAAAAACGGCCCGCGTGGTTCGGATGGCAAAAAAAATTTATTATATAATTAGGGTATTTCCTTTAATGCAACCGCATTTTTATCCGGTTGCCTTTTCAAACATTTTTCGATTTTTCCCCACCCCCATATCGCCGCCCCCGTCCATTTGGGGTCACTTTGGCCGCTACCAGGGGGTTCTGCACCACTCATAGGCCCAGATTACCACTCGCCATCCGGTTGCCTCTCCGACACCGGATTGACGTGCCATTGCTTTGAATAACTATCTATTCGTACATGAAAATTATATTGATGGAATTATTGATATTGTTAAAATAAGTTCTGAAAAAATATCGCTGATATTTTTACCAAATCATTGGGAAAAACAAAGTTTGTTAATTTTAGAGAAAAGTTAAATATTAAAGAATGAGTAATGATTTACAATGTACCTAAATAGTATGTAAAGATTTAAAACTGAAATTATTATAAGTTTAGTTTAAAATAATGTAAAATAATTAGAATTAAAATGTAAGAAGGTGTGTTAGAGTAATTACATAATAATTCTAATTATATCATCCTTAAAAGTGTTCTGTACTGATCTATCTATTTTTTTTATTCTCATTCTTATTATAGTTGCCGTTAAATAAAAAAGGCTTT
Organism: Xanthostigma xanthostigma; assembly: GCA_963575645.1. Lineage (NCBI taxonomy): Eukaryota > Metazoa > Arthropoda > Insecta > Raphidioptera > Raphidiidae > Xanthostigma > Xanthostigma xanthostigma. The sequence goes on from OY754473.1 coordinate 1,637,893, forward strand.
TATGTTTAAATGTGTATTTTATTATTATTTTAATTAAATATATTTTATCTTGTGAAATAATAAACTTAAATAAATTAACAATTATTATATTTTGGGGGACAAGTGGTAGTAGTGCCAATATTATACCCAATTTGCTGGAATTTTTACTTTAATCCAGTCAACAGCTGATAATTTTAAGTACTTATTTTCTGCAATGCGTTCTTATCCCACTTGACGTTCTACATGATCAAGACTTCAGTCTTGTAGAAAAAATTTTCAAACAATTATAATAAAAGATATTTTATTTAAAGAAAATATTAAACATGTATACGATTTCATTGATATCGTTAGAGACTTTATATTTTAACATATTGGTTTAGTAAAGTTCTTGTCTCATTTAGTGTCGTTAAATAAATTACAATTATTTTTCAATACGAAGAAAAGATCATTTCATTCAATAACAGATATGGCAATAATAATATTAAAATCTAGTGAAACGCAAACAATGTACCTACTATTATTTCAAGGATCAAACTAATTATTGTTTACGTCGGTAATCGGTATGAATGCGTTGGTGAGACTTCGGACGTGCATGATTTATGTATGAGTCAGTTTGTGTTTATTTAAATTGCGTGAAAGAGCGAAACACTTTTTACAAATGTCACACTGATACGGTTTCTCACCGGTATGTGTCAATTTGTGAGTATTTAAATTGCTTGACTGTGTGAAACACTTTTTACAAATGTCACACTGATACGGTTTATCACCAGTATGGGTCAGTTTGTGATAATTTAAACTGTTTGAGTGATTAAAACACTTTTTACAAATGCCACACTGATACGGTTTCTTACCAGTATGTGTCAGTTTGTGAGAATTTAAACTGCCTAACTGAGTGAAACACTTTTTACAAATGTCACACTGATACGGCTTCTCACCAGTATGCGTCAGTTTGTGATTATTTAAATTGCTTCGCTGAGTGAAACACTTTTCACAAATGCCACACTGATATGGTTTCACACCAGTATGTGTCAATTTGTGAGTATTTAAAGTGCTTGGCTGAGTGAAACACTTTTTACAAACGTCACACTGATACGGTTTCTCCCCAGTATGTGTCAATTTGTGAGTATTTAAAGTGCTTGGCTGAGTGAAGCATTTTTTACAAATCTCACACTGATACGCTTTCTCACCAGTATGTGTCAATTTGTGTGTATTTAAAGTGCTTAACTGAGTGAAACATTTCTTACAAATGTCACACTGATACGGTTTCTCACCAGTATGTGTCAATTTGTGAGTATTTAAAGTACTTGGCTGAGTGAAACACTTTTTACAAATGTCACACTGATATGGCTTCTCACATGTAATTGCACGTTTGTGATTTTTCATAAAGCTCGATTCAGCATAACTTTTTTTACATGTGTCGTTAATCTTAAAATTACGGGATTTTATTTTGCCGACTTGTGTGTGCTTCTCACGATCCATTGAGGTATATTTGATTCCTTCTTCAAATTTGTCAAAATTCTCTCCCACACTCGAAGAATGAAAACTCTGGCAGTTTTCCGATTTGATACCAAAACCAACCTTTGTGTGTTCGCAGCTGATTTCGCTAACTCCTTTGGAAAAATCGTTTACTGAGTCATCAATAGATTCCGTCAGAATTGATGAATCGTCCATCGGTTCATCCTTGATTTCGGATTTTAAAGACAACTCCACAATATTTTTGCATGTTGAGTCAAAACTTGCAGGTTCCTCCAATTTCCAATTCATGTCTTGTACCAATTTATTGTCGCCAATATTGATATGTGATTTTTCACCATCCTTAGGAAAAGGTTCTAAGATGTCTGGCGAAATTATTGAATTATCTTGCTCTTCTTTTATTTCAGTTTTTAAAGACATTTCTATGTTAATTTTGCTTGCTGTATTATAATTTTCATATTCTTTCACTCTCCAGTTGACATTTATGTCATGGAGTGCCGAAAACTTGCGACTTGCGTTGTCTGCATTGGTGTTATCGATTAAAGAATGCCCTTTAGAAAAATCTTCTATTGTGTCATCAACAGATTCTGTCAGAAATAATATATCGTCCATCGGTTCACGTTTGATTTCGGATTTTATAGTAATTTCCTCAATATTTTTGCACGCCGAGTTAAAATTTTCAGATTCTTCCACTTTCCCGTTGGCATCCATGTCTTCCGTCAATTAACTGTCGCCAATATCAATACGATTATGTGTTTCTTCGTCACCCTTAGATGAAGTGTCCACTGTGTGATCAGTTAAGTCTGCTGAATTTAATTATCATCAATTTGTTAGTCACTTATTTTTGATTTAAAAGAAATTTCGTCGTGGATTTTGCTAGCTGGATTTAAATTCTTAAAATCTTTCTCTCTCCAATTGACATTCAAGTCAAATGCTCACACTTCACAGTGATGTCAGCATTAGTGTTATCGACCAATGGCTCATCAGATGGCCTGTGAATAGACTCGTAGTTAGAGTTTTAGTCAAAAGCATCTAATTTTTTTAAATACCTAGCATTGCAGAATTTTATCAGAATGTATTATTTGCATCATTTAACAGATAAAATTTGGCATCCCATCACCATTTCTTATCTGAAACAAAAGAAAAATTAGAAATCAGATCGAAAAAGAAAGTGAAAAAAATAGCATTTTTTAAAACAAAATAGTTTCGTAGTTAATAAATCCATATTTTACAATTTGACATTTTTTTTAACAATGAAAAGTTTAGAAAAGAAAGCAAACTTTACGATTAATTTCTACATTTAGTAAATATGTTCACTGTCAACTTTTTTTAGACACAGAAACAATGTGTCAGAAGTTCGGAAAACACTTTCGAGCTACTTTCGATCCCCCTTTTATTAAAAATCTATAAAAAAAAAACGTTAGTCAGTTTGAATTAAATCTTGTTTCTAAATTTCGACTATTTAGACATTATTTTTTCGTTTTGAGTTTTTGTATTGATGTGTTTTAATAATTACTCAACACATTTCGGTTTCCTTTAATTAATTTTATTGTCACAACAGAAAATTTATCTTCCATATCAAAATGAAAACCACTACTACTAGCTGAACACAGTGGGTTGCACAGCACTCTCTGCATCTTCTATATCCTGTTTTGTGGGTCTACAATATATATTGTTGATAGATAGCACTCACTACTTTACCCTGGATCAAAGAAACATATTTTTACTTTGTTTTATTGAAGTAGATGATTATTATATGAGGTCTTAGATTCACACTTAGTTACACCCCTCCGGCCCTGAGTTGTGCGGTGCAACACCTCTGCCCCTATATGTTGGGGAATTTTACAGACATGGTCATTCCGAAAGTAACTAACAAGATGGCTATACAGTTTCAAAATATGACTTATAAGTACAGTATTCCGTCCTATTAATATTTAATATGGGACTATTGAGCCAATTTTATTTGTGTGTTTCAACTGGAAAATCGCAGGTATTCCACTCAGTAGAATTTTGCCCAACTATGCCGAGTGATCTCAATTTCGTTTTTGTACTTGAACCCTTTTCACAGTTAAGTTTTTGATGGAATTAACTTTACATTTACATTGTTTTAAAAATTTTTAAAATTAATTTATAATTATATTTACAGAGTTACATTAATAAGCTACATTAAATAAATTATAGACTTTATTAAACTATCTGACAACAAGAAATATTATTACCTGAACAGGAGCACAGTTCATGATTGCATTAGCCGCGAGGTTTCAAAATCTGATTAAAAAGGAAAACAAATCTAATATCGTAACGTCACTCAATAAACACAATCGACTTATTTTACAGGGACAAGCCAGTTATCGAGATTTCACTCATTGTGTGAATTTTAACACGAAATTTCTGAACAAATTTTCCATACAAATTCACAGAAACCCTATGGGAAATTTAAAACTAGTTCGTTATTTGCTGAAAGCATTGTCAGAAAATCTAGTTTAACAGAGGTGTTAGGGGCCATTCATTAATTACGTAAGGGTCCCGACTGTTTACTTACAATTTATATTAAATTGCTTAGTTTTCGTGAGAGAGAACAACGACAAATTCGTTAGCCATTTATGCTAAAAGCACATATGAACCTAATGGTTATGCATTAAATTATTTAATAAACTACCATGCTCGACTAATTTTTATTGCAAATGTCAAGGTGAGCTAAAAAGTAATATTTTTATTGTAGGTATTAGTATTTTTTTTAACAATGACGAATTTTAACACAATGGTCAAAACTAATTATGTACACTTTCTGTGTCTGACCCTTTAATATTCCGATGGAATTGAAAATTATTATTATTATTATATTTTGGGGGCCAAGTAGTAGTAGTAGTGCCAATATTTTTGCCCAATTTGCTTGAATTTTTACTTTAATCCAGTCAACAGCTGATAATTTTAAGTACTTATTTTCTGCAATGCGTTCTTATCGCACTTGACGTCTACGTGATCACCATAAGTCTTCAGTCTTGTAGAAAAAATTTTCAAACAATTACAATAAAAGATATTTTATGAAAATATTAAACATGTATACGACTGCAGTGATATTGTTAGAGACTTTATATTTTAACATATTGGTTTAGTTTTCTTAGAATTAAGTATTTTTCGTTAAATAAATTACAATTATTTTTCAATACGTAGAAAAGATCATTTCATTCAATAACAGATATATTAAAATCTAGTGAAACGCAAACAACGTACCTACTATTATTTCAAGGATCAAACGAATTATTGTTGCATGTCGGTATGAATACGTTGGTGAGACTTTGAAAATTCGAAAATAGCGCTTATTTTCCACATTTCTTTTTTATTATTTGTATTTTTTTCAGTGATTAGATTAATAAAATAACCATTACGTTATGATCAAGAACTAAAATATATTTCGAAATAAAAATTTTAACCAATTTGGAGTTTTATGCATATGACCTATTGTATCGGGGTTTTTTCGCAAATCAAATATATAAGTATTTTAGAAAGCGGGATGCCAGTTTATATGCGGTTTATTTGTGAGATGCTGACACAGGACACTTGAGATGCTAACTTCACACACGTCAAAATCACATACGGTTTCTGTAAATGCTTTCTGAAAATAATGTACTAAGTTATTTGCAGAAAGCATTGTCAGAATATCTAGTTTATCAATGGTCTTACTCACAATTTATTTTAAATTGCTTGGTTTTCGTAAGAGAGAACAGCGACAAATTTAGTAGCCATATGGTAAAAGCACATATGGACCTAACTGGTTATGCATTAAAATATTCAAAAAACTACCATGCTCGGTTCGCAATTTGCAAATAAAAAAAAATGTAAAATAATAATTAAGATCTGTCTGACAAATGAGGCATTTTATTCTATCGACTAATTTTTAACTGCAGATATCAAGGTGAGCTGAAAAGTTTTTACTGTATGTATTAGTATTTTTTTTTTTTTAAACAATGACGAGTTTTACCACTATGGTCAAAACTAATTGTGTACACTTTGAAAAGATTACCTTTGGACTTTTTCGGATAAGCTCACGTACCTAATCGTCTCGTAATATAATTTAAACTATTTGTGCTAAGTATTGAGACAATTAAATAAATAAATTTTAATAAAATTAATAAACAATTTAAAATATTTATTTTGAATGTTTTATTATAAAATTGTTATGAACAAGATATCTTAAAATGTACACACAGAAAATTTCTGATATCTTAATGTGATTGAAATTGACAAAGTGAAAAATAATCAATTAAACGACACATGCAAAAAGAAATTTAGATCGGTAGATCAGCAAGTACTCCAGATTCTCCCTGATGTGGTTTAAAGGAAATATTTCAGCACTTTTTCACAGCTTATTTTAATACATCCTATTTCAACCTTTTAAAACCTACTGCCTTTTTTCAGACAAAAAACATATTTTTTTTCTTTATTTCACGGCGTTGTTCAACATGCCAAAACCAAAATTGACACGCGCCGTGAAAAAACAAATAGACAAGTACAGTAGGTAAATACCCACTTCTAATTACTATCTCTAAACTACGTACAATGTACTCTAAAAGTTTTGAATCGTTACAACTTTCTGTATCTGACGCTATAATATTCCGATGGAGTTGAAAATAAACAAATTATTATTATATTTTTGGGGCCACGTAGTAGTGGTGACAATATTTTTGCCCAATTTGCTGGAATTTTTACTTTAATCCAGTCAACAGTTGATATTTGTAAGTACTTATATTCTGCAATACGTTCTTATCACAGCGTAAGTTTTCAGTTTTGTAGAAAATAATTATCAAACAGTTATAATAAAAGATATTTTATTTAAAGAATATATTCAACATGTAAACGGTTACAGCGATATGGCATTAATAATATTAAGAACTAGTGAAAAGGTTTACGCAAACATGAAACCTACCTTACTTCAAAGATGAAACTAATATTGCTTCACGTCGGTATGAATACGTTGGTGAGACTTTAGATTGCACGATTTATGTATGTGTCAGTTTGTGTTTATTTAAATTGCTTGAATGAGCAAAACACTTTTTACAAATGTCACACTGATATCGTTTCTCACCAGTATGTGTCAGTTTGTGAAAATTTAAATTGCTTAACTGAGTGAAACACTTTTTACAAATGTCACACTGATACGGTTTCTCACCAGTATGTGTCAATTTGTGAGTATTTAAATTGCTTGACTGAGTGAAACACTTTTTACAAATGTCACACTGATACGGTTTCTCATCAGTATGCGTCAATTTGTGAATTTTCAAAGTGCTTGACTGAGTGAAACACTTTTTACAAATGTCACACTGATACGGTTTCTCATCAGTATGTGTGAATTTGTGAGTTTTTAAAGTGCCTGAGTGAGTGAAACACTTTTTACAAATGTCACACTGATACGGTTTCTCACCAGTATGGGTCAGTTTGTGATAATTAAAACTGCTTGAGTGAATGAAACCCTTTTTACAAATGTCACACTGATACGGTTTCTGGCCAGAATGTGTCAGTTTGTGAGAATTTAAACTGCTTGACTGGTTGAAACATTTTTTACAAATGTCACACCGATACGGTTTCTCATCAGTATGTTTCAATTTGTGAGTATTTAAATTGTTTGATTGAGTGAAACACTTTTTACAAATGTCACACTTATATCGTTTCTCACCAGTATGTAACAGTTTGTGAGCACTCAAATTGCTTCTGTGAGCGAAACACTTTTTACAAATGTCACACTGATATGGTTTTTCACATGTACTTGCTCGTTTGTGAGTTTTGATAAAGCTCGATTCACCATAACGTTTTTTACATGTGTCGTTAATCTTAATATGACGCGATTTTACTTTGTCGACTTGCGGAAGCTTCTCACGATCCATCGATGTATCTTTAATTTCTTCTTCAAATTTGTCATAATTCTCTCCCACACCCGAAGAATGAAAACTCTCGAAGTTTTCCGATTTGATACCAAAACCGACCTTTGTATCTTCGCATCTGATTTCGCTAACTCCTTTGGAAAAATCGTTTACTGAGTCATCAATAGATTCCATCAGAATTAATGAATCGTCTATTGGTTCATCCTTGATTTCGGATTTTAAAGACATTTCCCCAATATTTTGGCACGTCGAGTCAAAATTTTCAGGTTTCTCCAATTTCCATTCATGTGGTTTCACACCTGTATGTGTCAGTTTGTGAGAATTTAAATTGCTTGACTGAGTGAAACACTTTTTACAAATTTCACACTGATATCGTTTCTCACCAGTATGTGTTCGTTTGTGAGAATTTAAACTGCCTAACTGAGTGAAACACTTTTTACAAATGTCACACTGATACGGTTTCTCACCAGTATGTGTCAGTTTGTGAGTATTTAAACTACCTGACTGAGTGAAACACTTTTTACAAATGTCACACTGATACGGTTTCTCACCAGTATGTGTCAATTTGTGAGTATTTAAATTGCTTGACTGAGTGAAACACTTTTTACACATGTCACACTGATACGGTTTCTCATCAGTATGTGTCAATTTGTGAGCTTTCAAAAGGCCTGACTGATTGAAACACTTTTTACAAATGTCACACTGATACGGTTTCTCACCAGTATGTGTCAATTTGTGAGTATTTAAATTGCTTGATTGAGTGAAACACTTTTTACAAATGTCACACTGATACGGTTTCTCACCAGTATGAGTCAATTTGTGAGTATTTAAATTGTTTGATTGAGTGAAACACTTTTTACAAATATCACACTGATGTGGTCTCTCACTAGTACGTGCACGATTGTGAGTTGTCATAAAGCTCGATTCAGCATAACGTTTTTTATATGTATCGTTATTCTTAAAATGACGCGTTTTTATTTTGTCGACTTGTGAGTGCTTCTCACGATCCATCGATGTATCTTGTATTTTTTCTTCAAATTTGTCAAAATTCTCACTCACACCCGAAGAATGAAAACCCTCGAAGTTTTCCGATTTGATATCAAAACCGACCTTTGTGTCTTCGCAGCTGATTTCGCTAACTCCTTTGGAAAAATCGTTTAGTGAGTCATCAATAGATTCCATCAAAATTAATGAATCGTCCATCGGTTCATCCTTGATTTCGGATTTTAAAGACATTTCTATGTTAATTTCGCTTGCTGAATTGTAATTTTCGTATTCTTTCTCTCTCCAGTTGACATTTATCTGATGGAGTTCCGAAAACTGGTGACTTGCGTTGTCTGCATTGGTGTTATCGATTAAAGAATCCCCTTTAGAAAAATCTTCTTTTATATTATCAACGGATTCCGTCAGAAATAATATATCGTCCATCGTATCACGTTTGATTTCGGATTTTATAGTGTTTTCCTCAATATTTTTGCATGCCGAGTTAAAATATTCAGATTCTTCCACTTTCCCGTTGACATCCATGTCTTCCGTCAATTTACTGTCGGCAATATCAATACGATTATGTGTTTTTCGTCACCCTTAGATGAAGTGTCCACTGTGTGACCAGTTAAGTCTACAGGATTTAATGAATTATCATCAATTTGTCCGTCACTTATTTTGGATTTAAAAGAAATTTCGACGTGAATTTTGCTAGCTGAATTTAAGTTCTTAAAATCTTTCTCTCTCCAATTGACATTCAAGTCAAATGCGTGTTTAGATTCCCTGAATTCACACTTCACAGTAATGTCAGCATTAGTGTTATCGACCAATGGCTCATCAGATGGCCTCTGAATAGACTCGTAGTTAGAGTTTTAGTCAAAAGCAACTAATTTCTTTCACTAGCATTGCCGAATTTTATCAGATTGTATTATTTACATCATTTAACAGATAAAATTTGGCATCCCATCACCATTTCTTATCTGAAACAAAAGAAAAATTAGAAATCAGATCGAAAAAGAAAGTGAAAAAATAGCATTTTTGAAAACAAAATAGTTTCGTAGTTAATAAATCCATATTTTACAATTTGACATTTTTTTTAACAATGAAAAGTTTAGAAAAGAAAGCAAACTTTACGATTAATTTCTACATTTAGTAAATATGTTCACTGTCAACTTTTTTTAGACAGAACAGTGTGTCAGAAGTTTATGTAATTAGACCCTTTTCACAGTTAAGTTTTTGATGGAATTAACTTTACATTTACATTGTTTTAAAAATATTTAAAATTAATTTATAATTATATTTACAGAAATACAATAATAAGCTATATTAAATAAATTATAGGCTTTATTTAACTATCTGACAACAAGAAATATTATTACCTGAACAGGAGCACACTTCATGATTGCATTAGCCGCGGGTTTCCAAATCAGGTTAAAAAGGAAAACAAATCTAATATCGTAACGTCACTCGATAAACACAATCGACTTATTTTACAGGGACAAAGCCAGTTATCGAGTTTTCACTAATTGTGTGAATTTTAACACGAAATATCTGAACAAATTTTCCATACAAATTCACAGAAACCCTATGTGTAATTTAAAATTAGTTCGTTATTTGCTGATATCATTGTCAGTAAATCTAGTTTAACAGAGATGTTAGGGGCCATTCATTAATTACGTAAGGGTCCCGACTGTTTACTTACAATTTATATTAAATTGCTTAGTTTTCGTGAGAGAGAACAACGACAAGTTCATTAGCCATTTATGCCAAAATCACATATGGACCTAAATGGTTATGCTTTAAATTATTTAATAAACTACCATGCTCGGAACGCAATTTGCAAATAAAAAATTTAAAAAAAATAATAATCAAGGTCTATCTGATAAATGAGGCAGTTTATTCTGTCGACTAATTTTTAATTGCAAATATCAAGGTGAGCTAAAAAGTAATATTTTTATTGTAGGTATTAGTATTTTTTTCAACAATGACGAGTTTTAACACAATAGTCAAAACTAATTAAGTACACTTTCTGTGTCTGACCTTTAATATTCCGATGGAATTGAAAATTATAATTATTATTATATTTTGGGGGCCAAGTAGTAGTAGTGCTAATATTTTTGCCAAATTTGCTGGAATTTTTACTTTAATCCAGTCAACAGCTGCTGATAATTTTAAGTACTTATTTTCTGCAATGCGTTCTTATCGCACTTGACGTCTACGTGATCACTCTTGTAGAAAAAAATTTCAAACAATTACAATAAAAGATATTTTATTTAAAGAAAATATTAAACATGTATACAACTGCATTGATATTGTTAGAGGCTTTATATTTTAACTAGTGATGTGCCGGATATCCGTATCCACGGATATCCGAGGGAGAAGAAAGATCCGTATACGTACATGTTAGTTTTTTGGCGGATCTTTTACCTTATTAATTTTCAATTCATAGATGAAATTTTATATATATAGGTGATTAGGTAATAATAAAAAACTGTAAAATTCCATTCAGATTATTTTTTATTTTTTAAAATCGTATTTGGCACCTTTATATTGCAAACATTTATCGTAGTGAGTACCATACCAATAGTACATAACTCAAAGGTGCTAAAAAACTATCTTTATAATGAGATATTGCACATCGATCTTTGGAAAGAGACAATCTGTTATGAGAGTTAACTCTTAAAGAGGTCAATAATGTTTTCCCATAACAGATAGTCTCTTTCCAAAGGTCGATGTGCAATATTTACCGCCGATTACTCTAAGAAAGTTAAGATCCGTATCCGTATCCGCGGATCTTGAAACCAATTATCCGTATTAAGATCCGTATCCGCGGATATGCATTTTTAACAATCCGGCACATCACTAATTTTAACATATTGGTTTAGTTTTCTTAGAATTACGTATTTGTAAGTTGTATTGTAAATATGTACAAACTTATTGTATCATTTAGTGTCGTTAAATAAATTACAATTATTTTTCAATACGAAGTAAAGATCATTTCATTCAATAACAGATATGGCAATAATAATATTAAAATCTAGTGAAACGCAAACAATGTACCTACTATTATTTCAAGGATCAAATGAATTATTGTTGCACGTCGGTATGAATACATTGGTGAGACTTCAGAGGTGCATGATTTATGTATGAGTCAGTTTGTGATTATTCAAAGTTCTTGAGTAAGCGAAACACTTTTTACAAATTTCACACTGATACGGTTTCACACCAGTATGTGTCAGTTTGTGAGAATTTAAATTGCTTGACCAAGCGAAACACTTTTTACAAATGTCACACTGATATGGTTTCTCACCAGTATGTCTCAGTTTGTGTTTATTCAAACTGCTTGACTGAGCGAAACACTTTTTACAAATGTCACAGTGATTCGGTTTTTCACCAGTATGGGTCACTTTGTGAGAATTTAAATTGCTTGACAAAGCGAAACACTTTTTACAAATGTCACACTGATATCGTTTCTCACCAGTATGTGTCAGTTTGTGTAAATTTAAACTGCTTAACTGAGTGAAACACTTTTTACAGACGTCACACTGATATGGTTTATCACCAGTATGTGTCAGTTTGTGTTTATTCAAACTGCTTGACCGAGCGAAACACTTTTTACAAATGTCACACTGATACGGTTTTTCACCAGAATGGGTCAGTTTGTGAGAATTTAAACTGCTTAACTGAGTGAAATACTTTTCACAAATGTCACACTGATACGGTTTTTCACCAGAATGGGTCAGTTTGTGAGAATTTAAACTGCTTAACTGAGTAAAACACTTTACACAAATGTCACACTGATACGGTTTTTCACCAGTATGTGTCAGTTTGTGAATTTTCAAAGTGCTTGACTGAGTGAAACACTTTTTACAAATGTCACACTGATACGGTTTTTCATCAGTATGTGTGAATTTGTGAGTTTTCAAAGTGCCTGAGTGAGTGAAATACTTTTTACAAATGTCACACTGATACGGTTTTTCACCAGTATGGGTCAGTTTGTGATAATTAAAACTGCTTGAGTGAGTGAAACACTTTTTACAAATGTCACATTGATACGGTTTCTCACCAGTATGTGTCAGTTTGTGAGTATTTAAATTGTTTGATTGAGTGAAACACTTATTACAAATGTCACACTGATATGGTTTCTCACTAGGACGTGCACGTTTGTGAGTTTTCATAAAGCTCGATTCAGCATAACGTTTCTTACATGTGTCATTAATCTTAAAATGACGCGATTTTACTTTGTCGACTTGGGTGTGCTTCTCACGATCCATCGATGTATCTTTAATTTCTTCTTCAAATTTTTCAACATTATCTCCCACACCCGAAGAATGAAAACCCTCGAAGTTTTCCGATTTGACACCAAAACCGACTTTTGTGTCTTCGCAACTGATTTCGCTAACTCCTTCGGAAAAATCATTTACTGGGTCATCAATAGATTTCGTCAGAATTAATGAATCGTCCATCGGTTCATCCTTGATTTCGGATTTTAAAGACATTTCCTCAATATTTTTGCATGTCGAGTCAAAATTTGCAGGTTCCTCTAATTTCCAGTTAACATTCATGTCTTGTACCAATTTATTGTCGCCAAGATTAATAAGTGATTTCTCACCATCCTTAGATAAAAGTTCGAAGATGTCATCGGCATTGTCTGGCGAAATTATTGAATTATCTTGCTCTTCTTTTATTTCGGATTTTAAAGACATGTTAAGACTATGTTAATTTCGCTTGCTGAATTGTAATTTTCGTACTCTTTCTCTCTCCAGTTGATATTTATGTCTAACTCGTCATTGAGTTCCGAAAACTTGCGAATTGCGTTGTCGGCATTGGTGTTATTGATTAAAGGATCCTCAGGCGGCCTCTGAATACACCCGAGCTTAGGGTATTTTTTCAAAAGCATGTAAATGTTCTATATAGCAGCGCTGCAGAGTTCTATCTGATTGTATTATTTGCATCTGGAACTGATAAGTCTTTTCCAGCCTAGTGTGACATTTTTCACAGATAAAATTTGGCATCCCATCACCATTTCTTATCTAAAACAAAAGAAAAATTATAAATCAGATCGAAACCGAAATTGACAATAAAATACAATTTTTGAAAATAAAATATTGCATAATTACAATTCACAACTAGACCTTTTTTTTAACTATGAAAAATTTTGCAAAAAAAGCAAACTGGCAAACCAATTATTAATAGGATACTAGAAAAAAATCAAAAGTTTGCAACGCTATTACGATTAATTTCTTACATTTAGTAGTTTTATTGAAATCAAATATTCTCTGCTTAATAATTTGTAGTTATACAATTCTTATTTATTATTTTTATATTTTGCAATTACCTGTGGCCCCCCTGTTGAATCTTGCGCGCCCTGGACTTTGGAACCCGCTGCTATACGGTATTAAAAATGACTTGTAAGTACAGTTATTAGTCCAGAAGCTTACAGTATTAAGTCATATATTTTGAGATTTATTAAAATTATAAAATTAGAGAAATGCATTAATATTATATATTAAAGAAATAGTATATTAAAGTATAAGTGGATAAAAAGGTCTTTAAAACAATCGCGATCTTTCGAGCACGACGGCGCAGCCGGAGTGCTCGAAATAGAGCAAGTGTTTTAAAGACCAGTTATCCACGAATACTTTACGCTATTTTTTTTTATTGGTGCACTTTTAAATCATAAATACTGGTATTATTACTACAAAAAAATGGAAATAAGACCGACGCCAATAGTGTAAAATGGTTGAATTCGTGATGTGACATCAGTATAGTATGTCATGGAAATGAGAAAAACAAGCTACTCCTGTCAAATCAATAATCAAAAAACTGTCATTTAGACGTTTCTCGAGTTGTTGATGCTGCCATGGTAACTTACTTTAAAAAACGCGCGTGTTTGTAAGTTCGATTTAAACACGCTGAGGCGTGCTTTAAATAGGTAAAATGGGGCACCAATAAAAAAAATATATTATAGACTTTATTAAACTGACAAGAAAAAACAGTCTTACCTGAACAGGAGCACACTTCATGTCTGCATTAGCCAAGATGTTTTCAAATCTGTTTGAAAAGGAAAACAAGCCTAATATCGTAATGTCACTCGATAAACACAATCGACACATTTTACTAAGGCCAAAGCCAGTTATCGAGATTTCACTCATTGTGTGAATTTTAACACGAAATTTCTAAACAAATGTTCCATAAGAATTCACAATTTCACATACGGTTTCTGTAAATGCTTTCTGCAAATAACGTACTACGTTATTTGCAGAAGCATTGTCAGAAAATCAAGTTTGACAATGGTCTTAGGGGCCATTCATTAAATACGTAAGGGTCCCGACTGTTTACTTACAATTTATTTTAAATTGCTTGGTTTTCGTAAGAGAGAACAGCGACAAATTCAGTAGCAATATGGTAAAAGCACATATGGACCTAACTGGTTATGCATTATTCAAAAAACTACCATACTCGGTTCGCAATTTGCAAATTAAAAAAAAAAATAATTAAGATCTGTCTGACAAATGAATCATTTTATTCTATCGACTAATTTTTAACTGCAGATGTCAAGATGAGCTAAAAAGTTTTTACTGTATGTATTCCGATAGAATTCAAAATAAGGAAATTATTATTATATTTTGGGGGCCAAGTCGTAGTGGTGCCAAAATTTTTGCCCAATTTGCTGGAATTTTTACTTTAATCCAGTCAAAAATTGATATTTGTAAGTACTTATATTCTGCAATGCGATCTTATCGCAGCGTAAGTTTCCAGTTTTGTAGAAAAAATTATCAAACAGTTATAATAGAAGATATTTTATTTAAAGAAAATATTCAACATGTATACGATTACATCGATATGGCATTAATAATATTAAAATCTAGTGTAAAGGCCAACGCAAACAATGTACTCTTATTTCAAAGATGAAACTAATATTGTTTCACGTCGGTATGAATACGTTGGTGAGACTTTAGATTGCACGATTTATGTATGTGTCAGTTTGTGTTTATTTAAATTGCTTGATTGAGCAAAACACTTTTTACAAATGTCACACTGATATCGTTTCTCACCAGTATGTGTCAGTTTGTGAAAATTTAAACTGCTTAACTGAGTGAAACACTTTTTACAAATGTCACATTGATACGGTTTCTCACCAGTATGTGTCTGTTTGTGAGTATTCAAATGGCTTGACTGAGTAAAACACTTTTTACAAATGTCACACCGATACGGTTTCTCACCAGTATGAGTCAGTTTGTGAGAATATAAACTGTTTGACTGAGTGAAACACTTTTTACAAATGTCACACTGATACGGTTTCTCATCAGTATGTGTGAATTTGTGAGTTTTCAAAGTGCCGGACTGAATGAAACACTTTTTACAAATGTCACACTGATACGGTTTCTCACCAGTATGGGTCAGTTTGTGATAATTAAAACTGCTTAAGTGAGTGAAACACTTTTTACAAATGTCACACTGATATGGTTTCTCACATGTACTTGTTCGTTTGTGAGTTTTAATAAAGCTCGATTCAGCATAACGTTTTTTACATGTGTCGTTAATCTTAAAATGACGGGATTTTACTATGTCGGCTTGCGTGTGCTTCTCACGATGCATCGATGTATCTTTAATTTCTTCTTCAAATTTGTCAAAATTCTCTCCCACACCCGAAGAATGAAAACTCTCGATGTTTTCCAATTTGATACCAAAACCGACCTTTGTGTCTTCGCAGCTGATTTCGCTAACTCCTTTGGAAAAATCGTTTGAGTCATGAATAGATTCCATCACAATTAATGAATCGTCCATCGGTTCATCCTTGATTTCGGATTTAAAAAACATTTCCTCAATATTTTGGCACGTCGAGTCAAAATTTTCAGGTTTCTTTAATTTCCATTCATGTGGTTTCACACCTGTATGTGTCAGTTTGTGAGAATTTAAAGTGCTTGACTGAGTGAAACACTTTTTACAAATTTCACACTGATATCGTTTCTCACCAGTATGTGTTCGTTTGTGAGAATTTAAACTTCCTAACTGAGTGAAACACTTTTTACAAATGTCACACTGATACGGTTTCTGGCCAGAATGTGTCAGTTTGTGAGATTTTAAACTGCTTGACTGATTGAAGCACTTTTTACAAATGTCACACTGATACGGTTTCTCGCCAGTATGTGTCAATTTGTGAGTATTTAAATTGCTTGACTGAGTGAAACACTTTTTACAAATGTCACACTGATACGGTTTCTCACCAGTATGTGTCAATTTGTGAGCTTTCAAAAGACCTGACTGATTGAAACACTTTTTACAAATGTCACACTGATACGGTTTCTCACCAGTATGTGTCAATTTGTGAGTATTTAAATTGTTTGACTGAGTGAAACACTTTTTACAAATGTCACACTGATACGGTTTCTCACCAGTATGAGTCAATTTGTGAGTATTTAAATTGTTTGATTGAGTGAAACACTTTTTACAAATATCACACTGATGTGGTCTCTCACTAGTACATGCACGTTTGTGAGTTGTCATAAAACTCGATTCAGCATAACGTTTTTTATATGTGTCGTTATTCTTAAAATGACGCGATTTTTTTTTGTCGACTTGTGAGTGCTTCTCACGATCTATCGATATATCTTTAATTTTTTCTTCAAATTTGTCAAAATTGTCACTCACACACGAAGAATCAAAACAATCGAAGTTTTCCGATTTGATATCAAAACCGACCTTTGTATCTTCGCAGCTGATTTCGCTTACTCCTTTGGAAAAATCGTTTAGTGAGTCATCAATAGATTCCGTCAGAATTAATGAATCGTCCTTCGGTTCAACCTTAATTTCGGATTTTAAAGACATTTCTATGTTAATTTCGCCTGCTGAATTATAATTTTCATATTCTTTCTCTCTCCAGTTAACATTTATGTCATGGATTTCCGAAAACTGGCGACTTGCGTTGTCTGCATTGGTGTTATCGATTAAAGAATCCCCTTTAGAAAAATCTTCCATTGTGCCAGCAACGGATTTCGTCAGATATAATATATCATCCATCGGTTCACGTTTGATTTCGGATTTTATAATAATTTCCTCAATATTTCTGCATGCCGAGTTAAAATTTTCAGATTCTTCCACTTTCCCGTTGACATCCATGTCTTCCGTCAATTTACTGTCGGCAATATCAATACGATTATGTGTTTCTTCGTCACCCTTAGATGAAGTGTCCACTGTGATCAGTTAAGTCTGCTGGATTTAATGAATTATCATCAATTTGTCCGTCACTTATTTTTGATTTCAAAGAAATTTCTTTGTGGAGTTTGCTAGCTGGATTTAAATTCTTAAAATCTTTCTCTCTCCAATTGACATTCAAGTCAAATGCGTCTTTAGATTCCGTGGATTCACACTTCACAGTGATGTCAGCATTAGTGTTATCGATCAATAGCTCATCAGATGGCCTCTGAATAGACTGGAGTTTAGAGTTTTTGTCAAAAGCATGTAATTGCTCTAAATAATATTGCTGAGTTTTATCAGATTGTATTACTCGTATTTGCATCATTTAGAGATAAAATTTGTCTTCCCACCATCACTTCTTATCTAAAACAAAAAAAGAATTAGAAATACGATCGAAAAGAAAATTGACAATAAAATACCATTTTTTGAAAACAAAATGATTCATAATTAATAAATCAATCTTTTACGACTTGGCGTTTTTTTAACATTGAAAACTTTAGAAAAGGAAACAAAGTGGCAATACAATATTTAATACGTTACTAGAAAAATTCCAAAGGTTGCAGCGTATTTACAATTAAACAATCACTTTTGAGCTACTTTCCACCCCCCTTTTATTAAAAATCAATTAGAAAAGAAATGTCTGTTTTTTACTCAGTTTGAATTAAATCTTGGATCCAAATTTCGGCTATTTAGACATTATTTTTTCGTTTTGAAGTCCCCTGAATCCAAAAAAACATATTTTTACTTTGTTTTATTGAAATAGATGATTATTATTATATGAGGCTCAGACTCACAATTAGCCTCTTAGATACACCCCCAGGCCGGGTGTTCGCGGAAAGAAGGTGTAACGTCGTTCAGGTACTTGTACCTACTTTTTTGTAAATTTTCTCTTTTTTTATATTGAATAAAAAATAAATAACGTTTAAAGAAGATATAAATTTTAATATTTTAAATAGTTCGATTTTCAGTTTTACAGTATAAATTATTATTAGATATCTTTTTTTTAAATCAAAAACAGTTAAGTACATACTTTAATAGTTAAATAAAACAATTGTTAACAATCACCAATAAATATCATTAAAATACATTAATTCTAAAATGCTAAATCACAAGTAAAAAAATTAAAAGCTGAAAAAACTAACTAATTTTAATAGACGCACGCGGGGCACGCCTTTTTTATCAGTTTTACGCACCTTAACTAAAGCAGCTACACACGGTCAGTTAAACTGTAAGTTATAACTGTACAGTTAAAACTGTTCAGTTAAATCGCAACGTGTGTTGGTGTATCACTTTTTTTTTTAACAGTTGAACTGATGGAATATAAAAACTCATTTGATAAAACTGCGAACTGTTCAGTTAAATCTAAACTTGTGTTAAGGCAGCTACAAACGGTCAGTTAAACTGTCAGTTATAACTGTACAGTTAAAACTGTTCAGTTAAATCGTATATACGTAGGGTCTACACACGTTGAGATAAATTTGTCAGTCCCGTACCTACAGTTTTCGATCACATGGCCTCGACGACGGACGACGCTCTAGCGGTGGTTGGATTGATATTTGCCATGAAAACGACTCATAAAAAACGACGCAGCATATGGTGCAAAGAGTGGTTAAACAAAAGAGAGCAATATTCACATGTGAATTTGTTAAATGAATTGAGATTTACTCCCAAAGATTGGCATAATTATCTAAGAATGGATGAGGATACCTACCTAAATCTTCTTTCTTTAGTTACACCATTCATTGAAAAGAAAGATACTGTAATGCGAAATGCTATCCCTCCACATGAGAGGTTGAGGCTCGTAGACAGCACTGGCACTTGCTCCCGATCTAGTTGTTTCTTCTACTTTTTTATACTCTTTTGTAAAGGCCCAACGCATATTGTTAATCTTTTTTTTTACTGTCTTTAAGTTCGCCTGGGGTTCTTTTTCTCGTAATTTATCAATTAATTTTAAGTATGCAGCATCTCTTTTCACACGGTCGTGGTAGTCTTTAGACTTTATTTTCCAGAGACAATATTCGTTGCGATAGATTTCTATAAATTCCTCAAGCCATTCTCGTTGACCCCTCGGCTGTGTTGACATTGTTTTGGTGCGCGTGAAGCGTGACGGTAAAATATAATTAATTATTGTAATCACTGCGTTCGGTGCACTTTTCAAGACGAACTGACTCAACCCGGTACACACGTTTAGATTTAACTGAACAGTTCTCAGTTCGCAGTTTTATCAAATGAATTTTTGTATTTCATCAGTTCAACTGTTCAGTTCAAAAAAACTGATAGTAAAGGCAGCTACACACGATCAGTTAAACTGTCAGTTATAACTGTACAGTTAAAACTGTTCAGTTAAATCGCAACGTGTGTATGGTGTAACTATCAGTTTTTTTGAACTGAACAGTTGAACTGATGAAATACAAAAATTCATTTGATAAAACTGCGAACTGAGAACTGTTCAGTTAAATCTAAACGTGTGTACCGGGTTGAGTCAGTTCGTCTTGAAAAGTGCACCGAACGCAGTGATTACAATAATTAATTATATTTTACCGTCACGCTTCACGCGCACCAAAACAATGTCAACACAGCCGAGGGGTCAACGAGAATGGCTTGAGGAATTTATAGAAATCTATCGCAACGAATATTGTCTCTGGAAAATAAAGTCTAAAGACTACCACGACCGTGTGAAAAGAGATGCTGCATACTTAAAATTAATTGATAAATTACGAGAAAAAGAACCCCAGGCGAACTTAAAGACAGTAAAAAAAAAGATTAACAATATGCGTTGGGCCTTTACAAAAGAGTATAAAAAAGTAGAAGAAACAACTAGATCGGGAGCAAGTGCCAGTGCTGTCTACGAGCCTCAACCTCTCATGTGGAGGGATAGCATTTCGCATTACAGTATCTTTCTTTTCAATGAATGGTGTAACTAAAGAAAGAAGATTTAGGTAGGTATCCTCATCCATTCTTAGATAATTATGCCAATCTTTGGGAGTAAATCTCAATTCATTTAACAAATTCACATGTGAATATTGCTCTCTTTTGTTTAACCACTCTTTGCACCATATGCTGCGTCGTTTTTTATGAGTCGTTTTCATGGCAAATATCAATCCAACCACCGCTAGAGCGTCGTCCGTCGTCGAGGCCATGTGATCGAAAACTGTAGGTACGGGACTGACAAATTTATCTCAACGTGTGTAGACCCTACGTATATACGATTTAACTGAACAGTTTTAACTGTACAGTTATAACTGACAGTTTAACTGACCGTTTGTAGCTGCCTTTACACCATACACACGTTGCGATTTAACTGAACAGTTTTAACTGTACAGTTATAACTGACAGTTTAACTGATCGTGTGTAGCTGCCTTTATACCGGGTTTAGTCAGTTCGTCTTGAGAAGTGCACCGAACGCAGTGATTACAAATTACAATCATTAATTATATTTTACTGTCATGCTTCACGTGTACCAAAACAATGTGAATACAGTCGAGTGGTCAACGAGAGTGGTTTAAGGAATATACAGAAATTTATCGAAACGAATATTTTCTCTGGAAAATTAAGTCTATACCACGACTGTGCGAAAATAGATGCCGCATACTCAAAATTTATTTATAAATTAAGGCAAAAAGAACCCCAGGCGAACTTAGAAACAGTAAAAAAAAACCTCTCATGTGGAGGGATAGCATTTCGCATGACAGTTATCTTTCTTTTCAATAAATGGTGCAACTAAAAAAAGAAGATTTAGATAGGTATCCTCATCCATTCTTAGGTAATTATGCCAATCTTTGGGAGTAAATCTCAATTCATTTAACAAATGCACATGTTTATAGTGCTCCCTTTTGTTTAACCACTCTACACCATATACTGCGTCGTTTTCATGTCAAATATTATTCCGACCACCGCTAGAACGTCGTGCGTAGTCGAGGCCATATTATCGAAAACTGTAGGTAAGGAACTAACAGATTTTTATCTCAACGTGTGTAGGCCCTACGTAAATACGATTTAACTGTACAGTTATAACTGACAGTTTAACTAACCGTGTGTAGCTGCCTTAATAGGCCCCACTCACGATCAAACTTCATGCCACAGTTCAGTGTTCAGTGAAGTTGGACCGATTAATCGAAAGACTGACTGGCACCACACACAGTTCATGCAAACTGCTCAGTTTTTAAAATTTTTTGTGTTCAGTTTGGTTCAGTTGTTGGCATACACTCGTCGAGTATAGATATATAAAATATATATTATATACATACTATAATATTATACTATAGATAACCAATAAGAACTAAATGAGTTATTTAAATGGTGAGGATTGGCTGTTCATAGCTGTGGGATTGTATTTAAAACAGAGAAATAAGAAAAAAAAAGAAGAATATGGGTGAAAAATTGGTTAGAAATGCGTGATTCAAGAAGTCATGTTTATTTGATTAATGAATTACACCTTAACCGCTTGATTGGAATAATTATTTACGAATGGATGAATTAACTTACAATTATTTACTGGAATTAGTTACCCTATTTATTAAGAACCAGGACACAAATATGCGAAAATCTATTTCTGCACAAGAAAGGCAGCAACATTGAGATTTTTGGCTTCTGGTTGTACAAAACACAGAACTCCAAAAACTGAACTGAAAAAAACCCACACACACAGCAGTTTACTTGAACACTGAACACTGAAGTCGTTCAAAAATCAAGATGCATTTGATGAGTTCATGCTTGACTTCAGTGTTGGTTTCAGTGTTTATTTGTCCCATACACTATCATGCTTCACTGAACTATAAGTTTGAACACTGAACTGTTGCATGAAGTGTGATCGTGAGTGGGGCCTATAAAACTTGACAGCAGTTAAAGGTGAAAATTTTGAATGGTGATTACCCAACGTCCTAAGGGGATGGGTGTTAAAAATGTGGACAGACGTTTAACATCCCCCACCCTCCACTGTTCTGAGCCACCATATTTGTCAACACTTCTCCCCCGATATGTTATGTACTAAGAATTTTACAGGCATTGATTATTCCGAAAGTAATTAACAAGATGGCTATACGGTATTAAAAATGACTTGTGCCTAAATACAATATTCAGTCCTATTAATATAGGGCTTTCGTGCCAGTTTATTTATTTTTTTTGTGTTTCAACTGGAAATATTTTCTTTAACTGTTCTATAGAATTCACTAAACATCGTAGATGTTCCGTTCAGTAGAATTTTACCCAACTGTGCCGAGTGATCTCAATTCCCTTTTTGTACATGAACCCTTTTTTCACACTTAAGTTTTTGATGGAATTGAATCTACATGCACAATGTTTTAAAAATTTAAGATTTATTTAAAATTATAAAATAAGAGAAATGCATTAATAAGCTATATTAATTAAAAATATATTAAAGACTTTATTAAACTATCTGACAGAAAAAACAGTTTTACCTGAACAGGAGCACACTCTATGACTGCATTAGCCAGGATGTCTTAAAATCTGGTTGAAAAGGAAAACAAGTCTAATATCGTAACGTCACTCGATAAACACATTTTACTAAAGCCAAGGCCAGTTATCGAGATTTAACTCATTGTGTGAATTTTAACACGACTTTTCTGAACAAATTTTCCATACCTACAAATTCACAGAGACCATATTATGTGTTTGTTCCTTATTTGCAGAAAGCATTGTCAGAAAAACTAGTTTAACAATGGTCTTAGCTTATGACGTCACGTATTTCTTTATTAGAAAAGTATGGTAGATTTTTATTCGATTCTGCTCCAAACAGAATTGATCAGTAGAAATGATTTTTTTAAACAGTAGGTAGATACAATAATAAAGTAACATTAAACTTACGAAAGGGAATATCTTAAATATAATTAAAATATTCAGATACTTATCGCGGTGGGTGCGACGTCAACACAATCGACGTTAGTTTTCAGTTTTGTAGAAAATATTATCACACAATAATAATAAAAGATATTTTTTTTAAAGAAAATATTAAATATGTATAGGATTACATTAATAATATTAAAACCTAGTGTAGAGGATCGCGTAAACAATGTTCTCTTATTTCAAAGATCAAACTTATATTGTTTCACGTCGGTATGTATACGTTTGTGAGACTTTATATTGCATGATTGTTTGAAACATTTTTTTACAAATATACGATTAAATTTAGTACACGTGAAACACATAATAATAAGATGCCATTTAGACGTCACGCAGTTTACCTCAAGTTAATAAATACCAATTTGATATTTTTGGTTAAAATTTTAGATACAGACAGAACTGAAGCCTGAATCTACCATTTTTAATTCATGTTTGGGTTCAAACGGTAACCTGTCGGTATTTAAAAATTTTTCCGAAAATATTAAATTGGTATTTATTCACTTGAGGTAAACTGCGTGACGTCTAAAAGGACTCCTATTATTTCTTTCAAACGTCCCACTAACAAGGTTTCTCAACAGTATGTGTCAGTTTGTGAGAATTCAAAGTGCTTGACCCTGCGAAACATTTTTTACAAATGTCACAGTGATATGGTTTTTCACCAGAATGTATCAGTTTGTGAGTATTTAAATTGTTTAACTGAGTGAAACACTTATTACAAATGTCACACTGATATGGTTTCACACCTGTATGTGTCAGTTTGTGAGTTTTCAAAGTGCTTGAATGAGTGAAACACTTTTTACAAATGTCACACTGAAACGGTTTCACACCTGTATGTATAAGTTTGTGAATTTTCAAATTGCCTGAGTTAGTGAAACATTTTTTACAAATGTCACATTGATATGGCTTCTCACCAGTATGTGTCAGTTTGTGAATTTTGAGAGAGCCTGAGTGAGTGAAACACTTTTTACAAATGTCACACTGATATGGTTTCTCACCAGTGTGTAAGAGTTTGTGAGTATTCAAATTGCTTAGGTGAGTGAAACACTTTTTACATATGTCACACTGATATCGTTTCTCACCAGTATGTGTCAGTTTGTGAGTATTTAAATTGTTTGACTGAGTGAAACACTTTTTACAAATGTCACACTGATACGGTTTTTCACCTGTATGTGTCAGTTTGTGAGTGTTTAAATTGCTTAAGCGAGCGAAACGCTGTTTACAAATGTCACACTGATACCGTTTTACACCAGTATGTGTCAGTTTGTGAGTTTTTAAAGTGCTTGAGTGAGTGAAACACTTTTTACAAATGTCACACTGATACGGTTTCTCACCAGTATGTGTCAATTTATGAGTATTTAAATTGCTTGACTGAGTGAAACACTTTTTACACATGTCACACTGATACGGTTTCTCATCAGTATGTGTCAATTTGTGAGCTTTCAAAAGGCCTGAGTGATTGAAACATTTTTTACAAATGTCACACTGATACGGCTTCTCACCAGTATGTGTCAATTTGTGAGTATTTAAATTGTTTGATTGAGTGAAACACTTTTTACAAATGTCACACTGATACGGTTTTTCACCTGTATGTGTCAGTTTGTGAGTATTTAAATTGCTTAAGCGAGCAAAACGCTGTTTACAAATGTCACACTGATACCGTTTCATTCCAGTATGTGTCAGTTTGTGAGTTTTTAAAGTGCTTGAGTGAGTGAAACACTTCTTACAAATGTCACACTGATACGGTTTCTCGCCAGTATGTGTCAATTTGTGAGTACTTAAATTGCTTGACTGAGTGAAACATTTTTTACAAATGTCACACTGATACGGTTTCACACCAGTATGTGTCAGTTTGTGAGTATTTAAATTGTTTGATTGAGTGAAACACTTATTACAAATGTCACACTGAAATGGTTTCTCACATGTTCTTACACATTTGTGAGTTTTCATAACGCTCGATTCAGCATAACGTTTTTTACATGTGTCGTTAATCTTAAAATGACTCGATTTTACTTTGTCGATTTGCGTGTGCTTCTCACGATCCATCGATATATCTTTAATTTCTTCTTCAAATTTATAAAAATTCTCTTCCTCACCCAAAGAATGAAAACTCTCGATGTTTTCCAATTTGATGACCTTTGTGTCTTCGCAGCTGATTTCGCTAACTCCTTTGGAAAAATCGTTTACTGGGTCATCAATAGATTCCGTCAGAATTAATGAATCGTCCATCGGTTCATCCTTGATTTCGGATTTTAAAGACATTTCTATGTTAATTTCGCTTGCTGAATTGTAATTTTCATACTCTTTCTCTCTCCAGTTGATATTTGTGTCAAACTCGTCATTGAGTTCCGAAGACTGGCGACTTGCGTTGTCTGCATTGGTGTTATCGATTAAAGGATCCTCAGGCGGCCTCTGAATAGACCCGAGCTTAGGGTTTTTGTCAAAAGCATGTACATGCTCTATATAGCGTTGCAGAGTTCTATCTGATTGTATTATTTGCAACTGGAACTGATAAGTTTTTTCCAGCCTAGTGTGACATTTTTCACAGATAAAACTTGGCATCCCATCGCCAATTCTTATCTAAAACAAAAGAAAAATTAGAAATCAGATCGAAACCGAAATTGACAAAAAAATATCATTTTTGAAAATAAAATGTTGCATAATTAATAAATCCATATTTCACAAACTGACCCTTTTTTTAGCTATGAAAAATTTAGCAAAAATTCAGTATGTAGGTTCACTGTCAACTTTTTCTAGACACACGACAGTGTGTTAGAAGTTCGACAAACACTTTTGAGCTACTTTCGACCCCCCTTTTATTAAAAATCTATTAGAAAAAACAAATTTGTTTGTTAGTCAGTAAGTTTGAATTTAATCTTGCATCCTTTCCACTATTTAGACATTATTTTTCGTTTTGTAGTCCCCTGTAGGTATGGTGTTTTTGTATTGATGTGTTTTAATAATTACACAACACATTTCGGTTTCCTTTAATTAATTTTATTGTCACAACAGAAAATGTATCTTCCATATCAAAAACAAAACTACTACTAGTTGAACACAGTGGGTTGCACAGCACTCGCTGCATCCTCTATAATAATCTATATCAGTGATGTCAAGTACCGGATTAAGACTTCTTGATGCCCTAAGCATTTCTTGCTTTGGGCCCCATCTCCAATATGTTCAGTTTATAAAAAAAAATCAAATTGATACAACAAAAGTTAAAAACGATAGATTTTTAGGTAAAAAAATTGGTTGTCTGTAAAGTCGGTTTACGGACGATAGTTTTACGTGATAACATATTCCGTAATACATAACCTAAATTTATATAATAATTATAATAATTCGAATCTATGATATTGCATCTTTCGCTTCAAATTTAGGTAAATTTTATTAAGTAGAATAATAAAACACTATAAAAAGTATACTATTATTATATAAAAACAACTATGGCATGTACCTCTTTTGCGCATGCGCCGATTTTCCCCAAAAAATTTACAAAAATTTCTAGTAAAAATAGATAGAGTAAAAACCGTTTTAAAAACTATATTATTATTATATAAAACATCATTATAAGAGATATATTCTTTTACGCATGCGCCGATGTTCCCCAAAAACAATAAGCCACTTCATATTTGCATATCAAACATCCTCCCAAAATTTGGTTTCAATCCGCTTATCCTTGGTGTCGGAATGATAAGAAATGTCAAAAGTGACGTTTGCAACTGTCAAAGTATTATGTTCTAATAATAATTAGTTATTCCAATACTTAACTTAGAAGGCGTTGCATTTCACAAAATACTAATGTCAAAAAAAATTGATTGTAAAGTCGGTTTACGGACGATAGTTTTACGTGATAACGTATTCCGTAATACATAACCTAAACCTCCCAAAATTTGGTTTCAATCCGCTTATCCTTGGTGTCGGAATGATAAGAAATGTTAAAAGTGACGTTTGCAACTGTCAAAGTATTATGTTCTAATAATAATTAGTTATTCCAATACTTAACTTAGAAGGCGTGTTCCATTCAGTAGAATTTTACCCAACTGTGCCGAGTGATCTCAATTCCCTTTTTGTACATGAACCCATTTTTCACACTTAAGCTTTTGATGTTTTAAAAATTTTAAGATTTATTTAAAATTATAAAGTTAGAGAAATGCATTAATAAGCTATATTAAATAAAAATATTAAACTTTATTAAACTATCTGACGAGAAGAAACAGTCTTACCTGAACAGGAGCACACTTCATGACTGCATTAGCAAGGATGTCTTCAAATCTGGTTGAAAAGGAAAACAAGTCTAATATCGTAACGTCACTCGATATACACAATCGACAAATTTTACTAAGGTCAAAGTCAGTTATCGATATTTCACTCATTGTGTGAATTTTAACATGACTTTTTAAACAAAATTTTTAATACAAATTCTCACAAACCCTACACGGGTATGTGAAAATAGAACGTTATTTGCAGAAAGCATTATCAGAAAACCTAGTTTAACAATGGTCTTAGCTTATGACCACTCATATTCCTTTATTAAATAAGTATGGTAGAATCTTTATTTGATTCTGCTTCAAACAGAATTGATCGATAGAAATGATATTTTTTTAAACAGTAGGTATATACAATAATAAACTAACAATTCAGCTTACGACGGAATATTTTAAATATAAATATTCAGATACTTATCGCAGTGGGCGCGACGTCTACGCAATGAACGTTAGTTTTCAATTTTGTAGAAAAAATTATCACACAATTATAATACAAGATATTTTTAAATAAATGTTAAATATGTCTATCATAATATTTAAACCTAGTGTAGGTTCACGCAAACAATGTTCTATTTCAAAGATCAAACTAATATTTTTTCGCGTCGGTATTAATACGTTGGTGAGACTTTAAATTGCATGATTTATTGAAACATTTTTCAAATATACGATTGAATTTAGTACACGTGAAATACATAATAATAGGATGCCTTTTAGACGTCACGCAGTTTACCTCAAGTTAATAAATACCAATTTGATATTTTTGGTTAAAATTTTAAATACCGACAGGCTGAAACCTGAATCTACCAATTTCAATTCAGGTTTGAGTCCAAACGGTAACCTGTCTGTATTTATTTTTTTTTTCCAAAAATATCAAATTGGTATTTATTAACTTGAGGGAAACGGCCTGACGTCTAAAATGACTCCTTTATTTTTTTCAAATGTTCCACGAACATGGTTTCTCAACAGTATGTATCAGTCTATTAGTATTCAAAGTTCTTGACCGGGCGAAACATTTTTTACAAATGTCACAGTGATTTGGTTTTTCACCAGAATGTGTAAGTTTGTGAGTATTTAAATTGTTCAACTGAGTGAAACACATTTTACAAATGTCACACTGATACGGTTTCTCACCTGTATGTGTCAGTTTGTGAGTTTTCAAAGTGCTTGTATGAGTGAAACACTTTTTACAAATGTCACACTGATACGGTTTCTCACCTGTATGTGTCAGTTTGTGAGTTTTCAAAGTGCTTGTATGAGTGAAACACTTTTTACAAATGTCACACTGATACGGTTTCTCACCTGTATGTGTCAGTTTGTGAGTTTTCAAAGTGCTTAAGTGAGTAAAACACTTTTTACAACTGTCACATTGATATGGTTTCTCACCAGTATGTGTCAGCTTGTGAATTTTCAGAGAGCCTGAGTGAGTGAAACACTTTTTACAAATGTCACACTGATATGGTTTCTCACCAGTATGTAACAGTTTTGTGAGTATTCAAATTGCTTGAGTGAGTGAAACAGTTTTTACATATGTCACACTGATATTGTTTCTCACCAGTATGTGTCAGTTTGTGAGAATTTAAACTGATTGACTGATTGAAACACTTTTTACAAATGTCACACTGATACGGTTTCTCACCAGTATGTGTCATTTTGTGAGTACATATTTAAATTGCATAAATGAGCGAAACACTTTTTACAAATGCCACACTGATACGGTTTCTCACCAGAATGCGTCAGTTTGTGAGAATTTAAACTGCTTGACTGGTTGAAAGCTTTTTTACAAATGTTACACTAATACGGTTTCTCACCAGTATGTAACAGTTTGTGAGTATCAAATTGCTTGACTGAGCGAAACACTTTTTACAAATGTCACACTGATACGGTCTCTCACCAGTATGTAACAGTGTGTGAGTATTCAAATTGCTTGAGTGAGCGAAACACTGTTTACAAATGTCACACTGATATGGTTTCTCACATGTCCTTGCACGTTTGTGAGTTGTCATAAAGCTCGATTCAGCATAACGTTTTTGACATGTGTCGTTAATCTCAAAATGACGTGATTTCACTTTGTAAACTTGGTTGTGCTTCTCACGACCCATTAAGGTATCTTTGAATACTTCTTCAAATTGGCCAAAATAGTGTCCCTCACCCGAAGAATGAAAACTAGAAAAGTTTGCCGATGTGTTAGAAAAGTCGAGCTTTGTGTCTTCGCAGCTAATTTCTCCAACTCCTTTAGAAAAATCGTTTACTGTGTCATCAGTAGATTCCGTCAAAATTAATGAACCGTCCATCAGTTCACGTTGGTTTCGGATTTTATAGTTTTTCTTCAGTATTTTTGCACACTGAGTTAAAATATTCAGATTCTTCCACTTTCCCGTTGACGTCCATGTCTTCCGTCAATTTACTGTCGGCAATATCAACACGATTATGTGTTTCTTCGTCACTCTTAGATGAAGTGTCCACAGTGTGATCAGTTAAGTCTGCTGGATTAAATGAAATATTATCAATTTGTTCGTCACTTATTTTGGATTTTAAAGAAGTTTCTTCGTGGATTTTGCTAGCTGGATTCATTTCTTAAAATCTTTCTCTCTAAAATTGACATTCAAGTCAAATGCGTCTTTAGATTCTGTTGATTCACACTTCACAGTGATGTCAGCATTAGTGTTATCGATCAGTGACTCATCAGATGGCCTCTGAATTGACTCGAAGTTTTATCAGCTTGTATTATTTGCATCATTTAACAGATAAAATTTGTCTTCCCATCACCATTTCTTATCTAAAACAAAAGAAGAATTAAAAATACGATCGAAAAGGAAATTGACAATAAAATACAATTTTTGAAAACAAAATGTTTCATTATTAATAAATCCATCTTTTAAGACTTGGACTTTTTTTAACATAGAAAACTTTAGAAAACGAAGTGGCAATACAATATTAGTACGCTACTAGAAAAATTCCAAAGTTTGTAGCGTTTTTACAATTAAACAAACACTTTCGAGCTACTTTCGAGCCTCCTTTTATTAAAAATCTACTACAAAGAAATATCTGTTTTTGAATTAAATCTTGCGTCCAAATTTTGACTATTTAGAAATTATTTTTTCGTTTTAAGTTTTTGTAATGATGTGTTTTAATAATTACTCAACACGTTTCAGTCTCGTTTATGTAATTTTATTGTCACAACAGAAAAATTATCTTCCATACCAAACAAAAAATCAAAAAGAAAAACTGTTTAACACAGTGGGTTGCACAGCACTTGCTGCATCCTCCAAAATATCCTGTTTTGTGGGCCTACAAAATATAGGTATTGTTGATAGATAGCACTCACTACTTTACCCTGAATCAAAAAAAACATATTTTTAAATTGTTTAATTCAAATAGATGATTATTATACGAGGCCTCAGATTCACACTTAGGTGCACCCCTCCAGGCGCGAGGTATGCGGGATACACCTCTCCCACGATATGTTGTGTGCTAACGTAAATGTTGGGGAATTTTACAGATATTGGTTACTCCGAAAGCAACTAATAAATGTCACACTGATACGGTTTCTCATCAGTATCAGAGAACAAACGAAGATGCGCTAAAAGCACATATGGACTTAACTGGTTATGTTTTAAATTATCAAATAAACTACCATGCTCGGTTTGCAATTTGCAAATATATTTTTTTTTTTTTAAATAATAATTAAGTTAACTGCAGATGTCAAGGTGAGCTAAAAAGTTGTATTTTTACTGTATGTATTAGTATTTTTTTTTAAACAATGACGAGTTTTACCACTATGGCCAAAACTAATTAAGTACAATTTCTGAATCTGACGCTTTAATATTCCGATGGAATTGAAAATTATTATTATTATATTTTGGGGGCCAAATAGTAGTAGTGCTAATATTTTTGCCCAGTTGCCTGGAATTTTGACTTTAATCCAGTCAACAATTGATAATTTTAAGTACTTATATTGTGCAATGCGTTGTTATCGCACTGGACATCTACGCGATCAGCGTAAGTCTTCAGTTTTGTAGAAAAAATTATCAAACAGTTATAATAGAAGATATTTTATTTAAAAAAAATATTAAACATGTATACGATTCCATTGATATTGTTAGAGACTTTAATTTTTATTTTAACATATTGGTTTAGTTTTCTTAGAATTACGTATTTTTAAGTAACAATAGGCATAGCACTTGTTTTCACAGATATTTAAGACAAAATAAGCATCCATGTTTACGTCATAATATATCATCTCTTTCTTAAGTGGACTGCATGCAGTGTGTGAATTTTGTAGATTTTAAACGAATAGGGTGAATGTTTTTAACAGATTTTTTTTTGTTAATGTAATTGTACACATATTAAGTTTAGTTTATATTTAATATAGTAGAACGTAGAAGATATCATATACTTTAATTTTAAACGTGCAGTGGAGAAGTTATATTGTAAATATGTACAAAGTTATTGTATCATTTAGTGTCGTTAAATAAATTACAATTATTTTTCACTACGAAGAAAAGATCATTTCATTCAATAACAGATATGGCAATAATAATATTAAAATCTAGTGAAACGCAAACAATGTACCTACTATTATTTCAAGGATCAAACGAATTATTGATTCACATCGGTATGAATATGTTGGTGAGACTTTAGAAGTGCATGATTTATGTATGTGACAGTTTGTGATTATTCAAAGTTTTTGAGTGAGCGAAACACTTTTTACAAATGTCACACTGATACGGTTTCACACCAGTATGTGTCAGTTTGTGAGAATTTAAATTGCCTGACTGAAAGAAACACTTTTTACAAATGTCACACTGATACGGTTTCTCACCAGTATGTGTCAGTTTGTGAACATTTAAATTGCTTAAGTGAGTGAAACACTTTTTACAAATGTCACAGCGATGTCGTTTCTCACCAGTATGTGTCAGTTTGTGAGAATTTAAACTGCTTGACTGAGTGAAACATTTTTTGCAAATGTCACACTGATACGGTTTCTCACCAGAATGTGTCAGTTTGTGAGAATTTAAATTGCTTGACTGATAGAAACACTTTTTACAAATATCACACTGATACGGTTTCTCACCAGTATGTAACAGTTTGTGAGTATTCAAATTGCTTGACTGAGTGAAACACTTTTTACAAATGTCACACTGATACGGTTTCTCACCAGTATGCGTCAATTTGTGAGTCTTCAAACTGCCTGGGTGAGTGAAACACTTTTTACAAATGTCACAATGATACTGTTTCTCATCAGTATGTGTCAGTTTGTGAGAATTTAAACAGTTTAACTGAATGAAACATTTTTTACAAATGTCACACTGATACGGTTTCTCACCAGTATGCGTCAATTTGTGATTTTTCAAAGTGCCTGAGTAAGTAAAACACTTTTTACAAATGTCACAATGATACGGTTTCTCATCAGTATGCGTCAATTTGTGTTTTTTCAAAGTTTTCGAGTAAGCGAAACACTTTTTACAAATGTCACACTGATACGGTTTCTCACCAGTATGTGTCAATTTGTGAGTATTTAAACTGCTTAACTGAGTGAAACATTTTTTACAAATGTCACACTGATACGGTTTTTCACCAGTATGGGTCAGTTTGTGAGAATTAAAACCGCTTGACTGAGTGAAACACTTTTTACAAATGTCACACTGATACGGTTTCTCACCAGTATGTATCAGTTTGTGAGTAATTAAATTGCTTGACTGAATGAAATACTTTTTACAAATGTCACACTGATACGGTGTCTTATCAGAATGTGTCAATTTGTGAGTTTTCAAAGTTCTTGACTGAGTGAAACGCTTTTTACAAATGTCACACTGATATGGTTTCTCACTAGGACGTGCACGTTTGTGAGTTTTCATAAAGCTCGATTCAGCATAACGTTTCTTACATGTGTCATTAATCTTAAAATGACGCGATTTTACTTTGTCGACTTGCGTGTGTTTCTCAAGATCCATCGATGTATCTTTAATTTCTTCTTCAAATTTGTCAAAATTCTCTCCCACACCCGAAGAATGAAAGCTCTCGAAGTTTTCCGATTTGATACCAAAACCGACCTTTGTGTCTTCGCAGCTGATTTCGCTAACTCCTTCTGAAAAATCGTTTACTGGGTCATCAATAGATTCCGTCAGAATTAATGAATCGTCCATCGGTTCATCTTTGATTTCGGATTTTAAAGACATTTCCTTAATATTTTTGCATGTCGAGTCAAAATTTGCAGGTTCCTCTAATTTCCAGTTAACATTCATATCGTGTACCAATTTATTGTCGCCAAGATTGATAAGTGATTTCTCACCATCCTTAGATAAAGGTTCGAAGATGTCATCTGCATTATCTGGCGAAATTATTGAATTATCTTGCTCTTCTTTTGTTTCGGATTTTAAAGACACTTCTATGTTAATTTCGCTTGCTGACTTGTAATTTTCATACTCTTTCTCTCTCCAGTTGACATTTATGTCAAACTCGTCATTGAGTTTCGAAGACTTGCGACTTGCGTTGTCTGCATTGGTGTTATCGATTAAAGGATCCTCAGACGGCCTCTGAATAGACTCGAGCTTAGAGTTTTTGTCAAAAGCTAATTGCTCCAAATAGCGTTGAAGAGTTTTATCGGATTGTATTATTTGCATCTGGAACTGATGAGTTTTTTCCAGCCTAGTGTAACATTCTTCACAGATAAAATTTGGCATCCCATCACCATTTCTTATCTGAAACAAAAGAAAAAATTGGAAATCAGATCGAAAAAGAAATTGACAATAAAATAGCATTTTTGAAAACAAAATGTTTCATAGTTAATAAATGCATATTTTACAATTTGACCTTTTTTTACCTATGAAAAGTTCAGAAAAGAAAGCAAACTTTACAATTAATTTCTACATTTAGTAAATAAGTTCACCGTTAACTTTTTTTAGACAAACGACAGTGTGTCAGAAGTTCAGAAAACTCTTTCGAGCTACTTTCCACCCCCTTTTTAATAAAAATCAATTAGAAAAAAAATGTCTGTTTTTTAGTCAGTTTGAATTAAATCTTGCATACAAATTTTGACTATTTAGACATTATTTATTCGTTTTGAGGTACCCTGTATGGGAGTTGTTGTATTGATGTATTTTAATAATTACTCAACACGTTTCGGTTTCCTTTAATTAATTTTATTGTCACAACAGAAAATTTATCTTCCACATCAAAAAGAAAATAAATCACAGACAAAGCGAGTACATATAGGCGCTTTAGCTTACGCTATTCGCGCCTAAAAAGAAAACTACTTCTAGTTGAACACAGTAGGTTGCACAGCACTCGCTGCATCCTCTATAACCTGTTTTGTGGGTCTACAAAATATATTGTTGATAGATAGCACTCACTTACCCTGCATCAAAATAACATTTTTACATTGTTTTATTGAAATAGATGATTATTATATGAGGCCTCAGATCACACTTAGGAACACCCCAACAGCCGGGTAGATGCGTAAGAGGGGTGGGGGGTGTTTAAAATGTGGACAGTAATTGTTTAACATCCCCACCCCCCACTGTTCGGAGCCACCTTATTTGGCAACACCTCTCCCCCGATATGTAGTGTACTAACGTAAATATTGGGCAATTATACAGATATTGGTCATTCCGAAAGTAACTAACAAGATGGCTATACAGTTTCGCAAAATGGCTTGTAAGTCCTATTAATATTTAATATGGGACTTTTGTGCCAATTTATTTTGGTGTGTTTCAATTGAAAATAATATATTCTTAAACTGTTCTATAGAATTCACTCAAAATCGCAGGTGTTTATTTAGTAAAATTTTAGTAGCCAACCTAGCCGAGTAATCTCAATCCTTTTCTGCACTTGAACCCTTTTCCACAGATAAGTTTTTGATGGAATTAAATCAACATTTACAATGTTTTAAAAATTTTAAGATTAATTTAAAATAATAAAATTAGATAGTTACATTAATAAGCTATATTGAATAGATTATAGACTTCATTAAACTATCTGACAAGAAGACATATTATTACCTGAACAGGAGCACACTTCATGATTGCATTAGCCAAGAGGTTTTCAAATCTGATTGAAAAGGAAAACAAGTCTAATATTGTAACGTCACTCGATAAACACAATCGACACATTTTAGTAAGGCCAAAGCCAGTTATCGAGATTTCACTCATTGTGTGAATTTTAACACGTTATGACTGACAAATTTTCCATACAAATTCACAGACCCTGTGTGAAAATAGTGCGTTACTGCGTTATTTGCAGAAAGCATTGTCAGAAGATTTAAATTTTTTGTACAATTTCCACTTTGAAACAACATTTGTCTACACATTTTAATCAAAATTATGCTAAAAAACCTATCTTTTTCTCTGTAGATTTTATATCAGCCATATTTTGTTTTTCCTGTAAGTACATTTAGGGCTGCGGTACTGTGTCTTAAAAGTACTTAAAATATATACTTAGGTACCACAAAAAAGTATTTTTTGCTTTAAATCCCAACAAAAATGCAGGAATTAATATGTGAACTTTTAAGATCGGTGCTGGTATTTTTATTTAGTTCCCTACTTTTTATAATAAGTACTTTTACCATTCCAACCCACAACTGGGGAATGGTACCAGTTTAGGTTAAAAATAACTTTTCAAAATTTTACAATATTTTTTCGTTTTGAACTCCCCCGGATCCAAAAAACGCATTTTTGGAAAAACTCTGTGCGTCTGTTAGTTTGTCTGTGAGCACGATACAGGTTAAACGGATGAAACCAAATTTTGGGAGGATGTTTGGTATGCAAATGTGACGAGCTCTATTGTTTTTGGGGATAATTGGCGCATGCGTAGAAGAGATAGATATTTGCTAGGTATAACGGTGTTTTTTATATAATAATGGTATACTTTTTATAACGGTTTAATATTCTATTTATTTTTCCAAGAAAGTTTCGTTAAAATTTTTTTATAAACTTTATAGTTTCGGAAATATTTTGAATTTAAAAACTCAGCTGTTATTTTGTTTTGTAGATCTGTCAGAAATAAAAGCATGCTTTGATTAATTTTTACATGACGTGGAACATATTATATGTAGATAATCATGGCAACGAATAGCAAATATCATTTTGAACACTTGCCATAACCCGCGTCACCTAACGCGCTATTAGAAAGTTTATTTTCTTTTTTATACTTTTTTTATTGCAAATTAAGGTACCTATATAAATAAAAATTTGTAGAAGGATACTTACCCTCGCTGTAGCGAACGTGTCGAGGGGAAGGATTCAAAATGGCTGTGTGTCGTATTCAACGTGTAAATGTGCAGGTGTTTGTGTTGTGTGAGAGCGTCGTGTAATGTATGTATGTGTTTATGAGGCGCTTTAGTGCTACACTGCAAACTAAAGGCCGCTGCACACGAGGCTAGAAACACTGCTTGGAGTTCATTTTCAGCTTCGTACCCAGCCTACTGGCCGGGTTCGAAGCTGAAAATGACGTTACTGCGGGCTCGCCTGCTAACACACAAAATAGATTTTAAAATTAGAACAAGGGTTATTTTCCTTGCTAGGTCCGCTGCTAGGTATGAGGAAGAAACAATCAGGAAGCAGTGAAAGTGGAAGTAATGATTGTAACTTCTCTTGTGTGCATCAAATAAAGATAAGTGATTTTTTTACCTGAACAGCCGCCCCTGATTTAAACACAACTTAATATGGGCCTTGTCATACGAATAAAATTGAGCGTTATGCAATAATTTGTAAATTTTAAATTTTTGGTCTTTATTTTTATTTGTACTAAAAAATTAACATTAGTTATAACGAAATAGAAATTCATGAATATAAATTTTTCTTCATACCTCTATCGAAAGTACATACTTTCGGCATCAATTGTAAGGCAGAAAGTCTAACATTTACGCATTGGTGGAATTACACGTACTGATGCGGGAAGTACGTAGGTTCGGGCGGCAATAAAGGAAAAATAACCAATCAACTGTTGTTTAGATTTTGTTTCCATAGCAGCCCTATTACATTTTAACTAATACTCGCGAACAGCTGTCATTCGTGTTTTTACGTATAACCTCAAAGCTGCTTGCTTCGAATTTATCTGTGTTTTTAGTTAATTAATAAGAAATGAATTAATTAATGTATTTACGAAGGGTACTTACGACCGAGGTATGAAGAAAATTAGTATACACTACACTGACCGAAAGTTTGATATCTTGCATTGCGCGTCATTGAGCCCTCGGTTTCGCCTCGGGCATTATGGCGCGCAGTGCAAGATAACAAACTGTCGGCTCTTGTGTTGTAATATACTACTAAGGTTCTTATCGCACTGGACGTCTACGCGATCAGCGTAAATTTTCAGTTTTGTAGAAAAAACTATCAAACAATTATAATAATTTATTAGATATTGTATTTAAAGAATAGTATATTGTGCGACTAGTGAGAGAAGAAGATTCCATGAGCGTGAAATTTGCCGCACGAGCGTAGCGAGTGCGGTAACACGCACGCGAGTGGAATATTCTCCTTTGATCAATGGTCGCACATAATATTTTATTCAACTAGCACGAGTAATATGTAATCGGGGCCTTGATAAAAGTGGGAAAAATAATAAATCACTTCATTGATTGACGTACCCACCGCGCTCGATGCACACAAGATGGCCCTGATTTTCGCTAAATTGCGATGCTGTTTTCATATATACAATACCGCCTACCACGTTCCTATTGGTCCAAAAGCTGTGCAGTTTTTTTTAAATTATTGTACGGCTTGGGCTTGCTACTGCGTTCCTATTGGTCCAGAAAATTCAGTATCTACAGTACGGCTCGTTATTAGCACTCTACGCGTCAACATGAAGTAATTTATTATTTCTCCCGAATTTAGCAGGGCCCCGAAATTACATACTACTCACGCGTGTTGAATAAAATGTATTAACATGTATACGATTACAGTGATATGGCATTAATAATATTAAAACCTAGTGTAAAGGTTTACGAAAACAATGTACTCTTATTTAAAAGATCAACCTAATATTGTTTCTCACCGGTATGTCTACGTTTGTGAGACTTTAAATCGCTTGATTTATTGAAACACATTTTACAAATGTCACACTGATATGGTTTCTCACCAGTGTGTATCAGTTTATGAATATTCAAATTGTTTGACTGAGCAAAACACTTTTTACAAATGTCACACTGATACGGTTTAACACCTGTATGTGTCAGTTTGTGTTTATTTAAATTGCTTGACTGTGCGAAACACTTTTTACAAATTTCACACTGATATCGTTTCTCACCAGTATGTGTCAATTTGTGAGTATTTAAATTGCTTGACTGAAAGAAACACTTTTTACAAATGTCACACTGATACGGTTTCTCACCTGTATGCGTCAGTTTGTGAGAATTTAAATTGCTTGACTTAGCGAAACACTTTTTACAAATTTCACAGTGATGTCGTTTCTCACCAGTATGTGTCAGTTTGTGAGAATTTAAACCTCTTGACTGAGCGAAACACTTTTTACAAATGTCACACTGATACTGTTTCTCACCAGTATGTATCAATTTGTGAGTATTTAAATTGTTTGATTGTGTGAAACACTTTTTACAAATGTCACACTGATATGGTTTCTCACCACTATGGGTCAATTTGTGAGAATTTAAACTGCCTAACTGAGTGAAACACTTTTTACAAATGTCACACTGATACGATTTCTCACCAGTATGTGTCAATTTGTGAGTATTTAAACTGCTTGACTGAGTGAAACATTTTTTACAAATGTCACACTGATACGGTTTCTCACCAGTATGTGTCAATTTGTGAGTATTTAAATTGCTTGACTGAGTAAAACACTTTTTACAAATGTCACACTGATATGGTTTCTCACCAGTATGTGTCAGTTTGTGAGCATTTAAACTGCTTAAGTAAGTGAAACACTTTTTACAAATGTCACACTGATACGGTTTCTCACCAGTATAAGTCAATTTATGAGTATTTAAATTGTTTGATTGAGTGAAACACTTATTACAAATGTCACACTGATATGGTTTCTCACATGTTCTTACACATTTGTGAGTTTTCATAACGCTCGATTTAGCATAAGATTTTTTACATGTGTCGTTAATCTTAAAATGACGGGATTTTACTATGTCGGCTTGCGTGTGCTTCTCACGATGCATCGATGTATCTTTAATTTCTTTTTCAAATTTGTCAAAATTCTCTCCCACACCCGAAGAATGAAAACTCTCGATGTTTTCCAATTTGATACCAAAACCGACCTTTGTATCTTCGCAGCTGATTTCGCTAGCTCCTTTGGAAAAATCGTTTACTGAGCCATCAATAGCTTCCATCAGAATTAATGAATCGTCCATCGGTTCATCCTTGATTTCGGATTTTAAAGGCATTTCTATGTTAATTTCGCTTGCTGAATTGTATTTTTCATATTCTTTCTCTTTCCAGTTGACACTTATGTCATGGAGTTCCGAAAACTTGTAACTTGCGTTGTCTGCTTTAGTGTTATCGATTAAAGAATCCCCTTTAGAAAAATCTTCTATTGTATCATCAACAGATTCCGTCAGAAATAATACATCGTCCATCGGTTCAAGTTTGATTTCGGATTTTATAGTAATTTCCTCAATATTTCTGCATTCCGAGTTAAAATTTTCAGATTCTTCCACTTTCCCGTTGACATCCATGTCTTCCGTCAATTAACTGTCGGCAATATCAATACGATTATGTGTTTCTTCGTCACCCTTAGACGAAGTGTCCACTGTGTAATCAGTTAAGTCTGCTGAATTTAATTAATTATCATCAATTTGTTAGTCACTTATTTTTGATTTCGAAGAAGTTTCTTTGTGGATTCTGCTACCTGGATTGAAATTCTTAAAATTTTTCTCTCTAAAATTGATCTTCAAGTCAAATGCGTCTTTAGATTCCGTGGATTCACACCTGTTATCGATCAATGGCTCATCAGATGGCCTCTGAATAGACTCGAAGTTTTATCAGCTTGTATTATTTGCATCATTTAACAGATAAAATTTGTGTTCCCATCACCATTTCTTATCTAAAACAAAAAAAGAATTAGAAATACGATCGAAAAGGAAATTTACAACAAAATACCATTTTAAAAACCAAATGTTTTATAATTAATAAATCCATCTTTTACGACTTGAAAACTTTAGTAAATACAATACAATATTTAATACGCTAATAGAAAAATTCCAAAGTTTGTAACGTTTTTACAATATTAAACAAACACTTTCGAGCTACTTTCGAGCCCCCTTTTATTAAATATCTATTAGAAAAAAACGTATGTTTTTTAGTCAGTTTGAATTAAATCTTGCGTCCAAATTTTTATTATTTAGTCATTATATTTTCGTTTTGCAGCAACAAATTTATTCTTTGCGCATGATTTTGTTGCTAATTTGTTGCTCTGAGATTATATAAAAATTTATTTTGTTGCTGTGCACAGGAAACAAATTAACGATGTGTTAGGATTGATAACGTGCTTACGTTAGCCAGTACGGCTCAAAGCGGCAAATCAACAGCGACAAATTCATTCTTTGCGCATGATTTTGTTGCTAATTTGTTGCTTTGAGATTATATAAAAATTTATTTTGTTGCTGTGCATAGGAAAAAAACTAACGATGTGTTACGATTGGCAACTAACTTACATCAGCCATTACGGCTCAAAGCGGCGGAACAACAGCGACAAATTCATTCTTTGCGCATGATTTTGTTGCTAATTTGTTGCTCTGAGATTATATAAAAATGTATTTTGTTGCTATGCACAGGAAACAAATTAACGATGTGTTAGGATTGATAACGTGCTTACATTAGCCAGTACGGCTCAAAGCGGCAAAACAACAGCAACAAATTTATTCTTTGCGCATGATCGACAGAAATTTTCGGACATTATATGACTGTGACGTACAGAGAGGGAACAACGCATGGATGGAAATAAACGATCAGAAAAATACTTCTACTTGGAGAAAGGAGACTTATGCCGTAGTTCCTCGGCTTCTGATGTATGTTAATTCTGACGTGAACGAATAAATAAAAATACGAAAAAGTTTTTCTAAATTTTTATCCAATGAAACGTTGTTATTCCAAAATCCTATGAGCCTTCTTACCTTCTGTTTCAATCAATCCAAACACATAGTTAATTTTCTTTCTATGCACAGCTACAAATTAAATTTGTATATAATCTTAGAGCAACAAATTAGCAACAAAATCATGCGAAAGAATAAATTTGTTGCTGTTGTTCCGCCGCTTTGAGCCGTAATGGCTGATGTAAGATAGTTGCCAATCGTAACACATCATTAATTTTTTTCCTATGCACAGCAACAAAATAAATTTTTATATAATCTCAAAGCAACAAAATCATGCGCAAAGAATGAATTTGTTGCTGTTGATTTGTCGCTTCGAGCCGTACTGGCTAATACAAATATATATAGTTATTTGGCTTTTTTATTATTTATAATTCTTTATTTTTAATCTCGGAACGTAGCAATAAAGTGTTTGTTTCGTGTCATAGGCTTTTCTTTAACCTTATGAAGTTTCTTGTTTTTAACATTTTTTTCCGATCGGTTTATATCCTACCCTACCGATCTCTTATCATTTAGCCTGAAAGTGATTACAACATTCAAAAGCAACAAATTAGCAACAAATTATGGTACTTTCATAATGAGTATATCTAAGCTAATTATAGAGATACAACCACTGGCTATGCCATCTTTATATAACGCTACCGTATCCATTGTTTCTCGAAAACGGTCAGAGCAACAAAATCAGTTTTGGGGTAACAAAATAGCAACAAATTATGGTACTATTAACTTCGTGGGCTTTTGATGTGGATATGCTAACTTTATAGACCTTTCCTTTAAGTAATTTTATTGTCACAACAGAAAATTTATCCTCCATATCAAAAAGAAAACTACTACTAGTTGAACACAGTGGGTTGCACAGCACTCGCTGCATCCTCTATAACCTGTTTTGTAGGCCTATAAAATATATTGTTGATAGACAGCAATCACTACTCTACCCTAAATCAAAAAAACATATTTTTACATTGTTTAATTTAAATAGATGATTATTATATGAGGCCTTAGATCACATTTAGAAACACCTCATCGGCCTGAGGTGTGCGGCAAAAAGGGGGGGGGGGCTGTTAAAAATGTAGACAGTCGTTTAACATCCCCCACTCACAACTGTCCTAAGTCACCATAAATTGACAACACCTCTCCCCTGACATGGTACTAACGTAATTATGAATTTTACAGATATTAATCATCTTAATCATTCCGAAAATAACTACCAAGATGTGTATACAGTATCAAAAAATGACTTGTAAGTACAGTATTCAGTCCTTTTAATATTTAATATGCGACTATAGTGCCATTTTTATTTGTGTTCTATAGAATTCACTAAAAATCGCAGGTGTTACACTCAGTAGAATTTTACCCAACTATGCCGAGTGATCTCAATTTTCTTTTTATACTTGTACCCTTTTCACAGTTAAGTTTTTGAATGAATTGAATCTACATTTACAATGTTTCAAAAATTTTAAGATCAATTTAAAATGGGGAATTATAAAACGGTCGAATAAAAAAACAAATTTGGTGACTGATGATGAGATACTGTTTTAATAACTTGAGATATTAAAATAATAGTTGGGTGACTAAATTACTAAGTGAGCGACTAAATTAGTAAGTGAGCGACTAAAATGCCTTCGGTAATTTTGAAGCAGATATCTTCTTTTGTTTTTACTTTTTATTTTTTTTTTCACTTTGAGACTACAACTTAAAACTCACATTTTCATGAAGATTGAAAACCACCGCTTTTTTTGATAAAGGGGTATGCGAATTGTCTCGCAGTGAAACACGATGGGGCAAAGGTGGAGTTTTTAAAAAAACAGTTCCGGGGTGAATGATAACGGGGTATGCGAATTAAATAGTTAATTGTTTGAATAGAACTGCGTTTTCTAAAAAAATATATTTAATTGACAGTCAATTAAATATATATTTTTTAGAAAACGCAGTTCTATTCAGTCGCTCACTTAGTAATACAGTAACCCAAATTGATTATTTTTGTCGCCCAAAATTGTAATTTACAGTCACTCGTTTAAATACTACCTATTTAAAATTATGAAATTACAGATATACATTAATAAATTATATTAAATAGATTTTAGACTTTATTAAGCTGACAAGTAGAAATATTATTACCTTAACAGGAGCACACTTCATGATTGCATTAGACAAGAGGTTTTCAAATCTGGTTGAAAAGGAAAACAACTCTAATATCCCCTAACGTCACTCGATAAACACAATCGACTATTTTACAAAAGCATTGTCAGAAAACTGGTTATGCATTAATTTATTTAATAAATAACCTTGCTCGGTTCGTAATTTGCAAATAATTTTTTTTTAT
Source organism: Xanthostigma xanthostigma (assembly GCA_963575645.1). Classification (NCBI taxonomy): domain Eukaryota; kingdom Metazoa; phylum Arthropoda; class Insecta; order Raphidioptera; family Raphidiidae; genus Xanthostigma; species Xanthostigma xanthostigma. The sequence goes on from OY754473.1 coordinate 1,681,909, forward strand.
AATAATAATTAAATTAACTGCAGATGTCAAGGTGAGCTAAAAAGTTGTATTTTGCCTGTACTTAATAGAATTTTTATTTTAAACAATGACGAGTTTTATCACTATGGTCTAAACTGAGAACACTTTCTGTATTTGACGCTATAATATACCGATGGATTTGAAAATTATTATTATTATTATATTTTGGGGGCCAACTAGTAGTAGTGCCAATTTTTTTGCCCAGTTGCCTGGAATTTTTACTTTAATCCAGTCAACAGATGATAATTTATAAATAGGTACTTATTTTCTGCAATGCGTTCTTATCGCACTGGACGTCTACGCGATCAGCGTAAGTCTTCAGTTTTGAAGAAAAAATTATCAAACAATTATAATAAAATATATTATATTTAAAGGAAATATTCAACATGTACACGGTTACAGCGATATGGCATTAATAATATTAAGAACTAGTGTAAAGGTTTACTAAACATGAAACAATGTACCTAGTCTTATTTTAAAGATCAAACATAGTTTCACATCAGTATGAATACGTTGGTGAGACTTTAGATTGCATGATTTATGTATGTGTCAGTTTGTGTTTATTTAAATTGCTTGAATGAGCGAAACACTTTTTACAAATGTCACACTGATACGGTTTCTCACCAGTATGTGTCAGTTTGTGAGAATTTAAACTGCTTAACTGAGTGAAACACTTTTTACAAAAGTCACACTCATAAGGTTTCTCACCAGTATGTGTCAATTTGTGAGTATTTAGAGTGCTTAACTGAGTGAAACATTTTTTACAAATGTCACACTGATACGGTTTCTTACTAGTATGTGTCAATTTGTGAGTATTTAAATTGCTTCGCTGAGTGAAACACTTTTCACAAATGTCACACTGATACGGTTTCTCACCAGTATGTGTCAGTTTGTGAGAATTTAAACTGCTTAACTGAGTGAAACACTTTTTACAAAAGTCACACTCATAAGGTTTCTCACCAGTATGCGTCAATTTGTGAGTATTTAAAGTGCTTGGCTGAGTGAAACACTTTTTACAAATGTCACACTGATACGGTTTCTCATCAGTATGTGTGAATGTGTGAGTTTTCAAATAGCTTAAGTGAGTGAAACACTTTTTACAAATGCCACACTGGTACGGTTTCTCACCAGTATGTGTCAATTTGTGAGTATTTAAATTGCTTGACTGAGTGAAGCACTTTTTACAAATGTCACACTGATACGGTTTCTCACCAGTATGAGTCAATTTGTGAGTATTTAAATTGTTTGATTGAGTGAAACACTTATTACAAATGTCACACTGATATGGTTTCTCGCTAGTACGTTTACGTTTGTGAGTTTTCATAAAGCTCGATTCAGCATAACGTTTTTTACATGTGTCGTTAATCTTAAAATGACGCGATTTTACTTTGTCGACTTGCGTGTGCTTCTCACGATCCATCGATGTATCTTTAATTTCTTCTTCAAATTTGTCAAAATTCTCTCCCACACCCAAAATATAAATACTCTCGAAGTTTTCCGATTTGATACCAAAACCGACCTTTCTGTCTTCGCAGCTTTTTTCGCTAGCTCCTTTGGAAAAATCGTTTACTGAGCCATCAATACATTCCATCAGAATTAATGAATCGTCCATCGGTTCATCCTTGATTTCGGATTTTAAAGGCATTTCTATGTTAATTTCGCTTGCTGAATTGTAATTTTCATATTCTTTCTCTCTCCAGTTGACATTTATGTCATGGAGTTTCAAAAACTTGCAACTGGCGTTGTCTGCTTTGGTGTTATCGGTTAAAGAATCCCCTTTAAAAATATCTTCTACTGTGTCATCAACAGATTCCTTCAGAAATAATACATCGTCCATCGGCTCAAGTTTGATTTCGGATTTTATAGTAATTTCCTCAATATTTCTGCATGCCGAGTTAAACTTTTCAGATTCTTCCACTTTCCCGTTGAAATCCATGTCTTCCGTCAATTTACTGTCGCCAATATCAATATGATTATGTTTCTTCGTCACCCTTAGATGAAGTGTCCACTGTGTGATCAGTTAAGTCTGCTGGATTTAATGAATTATCATCAATTTGTCCGTCACTTTTTTTTGATTTTTATAAGAAGTTTCTTTGTGGATTTTGCTAGCAGGATTTAATTTCTTAAAATCTTTCTCTCTCCAATTGAGATTCAAGTCAAATGCGTGTTTAGATTCCGTGGATTCACACTTCACAGTGATGTCAGCATTAGTGTTATCGATCAATGGCTCATCAGATGGCCTCTGAATAGACTCGAAGTTTTATCAGATGGTATTATTTGCATCATTTAACAGATACAATTTGTCTTCCCATCACCATTTCTTATCTAAAACCAAAGAATAATTAAAAATACGATCGATAAGGAAATTGACAAAAAAATACAATTTTTGTAAACAAAATGTTTCAATATTAATAAATCTATCTTTTACGACTTGGCCTTTTTTTAACATAGAAAACTTTAGAGAAGAAAACAAAGTGGAAATACAATATTTAATACGCTACTAGAAAAAGTCTACCGTAATTTGGCAACACCTCTCCGCCGATTTGTTGTGTACTAATCGTAAATATTGGGGAATTTTACTGATATTGATAATTCCGAAAAAAGTGACTAACAAGTAGGCTATAGAGTTTTAAAAATGACTTGTCAGTACAGTATTCAGTGCTATTAATATTTAATATAGGACTTTTGTGCTAATTTTTTTTTTGTGTGTTTCAACTGGAAATATATTTATTTATTTATTCACCATTCAACAGAGCTAGGCTCCAGTTACAAATGTTTACATTAATGTACCTATAACATAAAACTGTTCTATAGAATTCACTAAAAGGCGCAGGTGTTCCATTCAGTAGAATTTTAGTATTTTACCCAACTGTGCCGAGAGATCTCAATTCCCTGTTTGTACTTGAACCCTTTTTCACAGTAAATTTTTTGATAGAATTGAATCTACATTTACAAAGTTTTAAAATTTCTAAGATTAATTTAAAATTATGGAATCACAGAATTACATTAATAAGCTATATTAAATATATTATAGTTTTCATTCATCTATCTGACAAGAAGAAAGTGTTACCTGAACAGGAGCACACTTCATGTTTGCATTAAGCACGAGGTTTTCAAATCTGATTGAAAAGGAAAACAAATCTAATATCGTAACGTCACTCGATAAACACAAACGACACATTTAACTAAAGCCGATCGATATTTTACCGATTGTGTAAATTTTAACACATGATTTTCTGAACAAAATTTTCCATACAAATTCATAGAAACCAAGCCTACAAAGAGTACGTATTTGCAAAAATCAATGTCAGAAGATTAAGTTTAACAATAGTCTTAGCTTGTGACCACACATATTTCTCTATTAGAAAAGTATAGTAGAATTTTTATTCGATGCTTCTACAAACAGAATTTATCCACAGAAATGACTTTTTCTACTATAGGCATAGGTTTATCAACGTAGAATGTGAGTTTTTTTTGTACGATTTCCACTTCGAAACATTTTTCTATACATTTTAATCAGGATTTAGCTGTCATATTTTGTTTCCCTGTGAGTACAATTAGAGCTCCAGTACTTAGTGTCCGACCGAAACTAATTTTTACGGCCGAACCCGAAACTTCATGTTTGTTGGGAAAAATAAAGTAAACATTATCTATCATAATCAGGCTTTATTATTATTATTATTATTATTATTTTAATTATTCACATATAAATCATTCAACCTCTGATATTTTAACTAATTATTTACTTATCATATCATATTATTACCCCCATTATTTCAAAAACACAAATAAATATACATTTTTTTAATATTATGAAATAAAATAAAAGCTACAAAACAAACTTACTTTTTAGTAAAAAGTATTTACCTAATAAATATGTTTAGGTATACAAAAAAAAAACACTCTTTCATCTTAACAAAATTATTTTTTCTAAACTTTGGTCATTTTGTAAGTACAATAAAATTAAAATTAATAAATGCCTACAGTACCTACCAAATACAACAACTAAATAAATATTTTTAATGCAAATAATACTTCAATCAAAAGTATCAAACTAAAGAGAGTTTTCTTTCAAACTAAAAAAAAAAACGCGAAGCGCGCAGTCATAAAAAACAATTCGTCGCTCGCAGCTGTACCGCATTTCAGCGCGAAACCTCCCGAATGTAGTTTCGGTTTCGGTCGGATGGGCAGCCGAAAGTGAAACTAAGCCGAAACCAGTTTTTTGGCCGAAACTAGGCCGAAACCGAAATTTCGGTCGGACACTAGCAGTACTGAGTTCTTAAAGTTTGTCATGTGCTGGATCAGATTCGGGTCTACTCGGGCGGCAGCATATCCTTCGGTTCAGTTCGTTCCGGCTGACGAACGAATCGGATGAGTTAGTAAGAAATAATACTAAGTAGTGACTTCTATTTAATTTCATTCACATCAATCAGTTGTGAAAGTTATTAATCTTTACTTCTCTTGCGTGCATCAAACCAGTGCCGGATTATACCAAGTGCCGCCTATACGCTAAAACAGGCTTGCCGCCCACTTAAGGCTAGCGTTTTCCCGACTTTCAAATCATTCCATCATTCCGCATATATTTGCATTAGTAGCCTGCAAATACACCAGGTTTGAACTAGGTTCTCATTTATCCTACCAAGACTCATGTTCGAGGGAAAACGTTGCCTCCCGCCCCTGATAACGTGCTGTGTATATTAATATTATATCAGTTAGTAATATCTGATTCCGATTGGAGGTTCAAGACAGACCGTCATTTCGTTAGTTAGAAATCATTTTATTTTTTTTTGCGACCGTCCCTGCCGCCTCTCCGACGAGTGCCGCCCTTTGCTTCAGCGTAGTTAGCGTATAGGTTAATCCGGCACTGCATCAAACAATGCTTAAGTGATTTTTTACCTGACCAGCCGCCCCTGATTATATGAAAATCTCGAAACACAACTTAATTCGCCATGGGAACTGTTTCTAGTGCTCAAATTGCCCAAAACAAAGCTTTGCGTATTGTCGGAAATTTTCCCAGGTATATGAAAGTATCGGAAATACATAAATCACTAAGCATAGAACACATTACAGAACACATTCGCAATATTTCAAGAAAATTTTATTCCATTATTAACAAAAATTCAAACGTTTTAATTAAAAATATAGCAAACTATGACGACAAAATAAAACACAAGCATAAAAGATTAAAATACATAATAGTTAATGACAACTAAACAGCAAATATTATCAAGTACTGTTTTTTTTTCTCCGCTTTTTTTTTACAGCATTATAATAATTTAAAATCAAAACAATAATTTTTGTAATTAATAATTAAACACAACACAAAATCAGTTGGAAAATTTTGTAAATATACACTGAGCAAATGTAAATAATTGTAAATATAAAATTGTAAATAAAAATTTCTACTCTACTCTAGTGCTCTCTGGTGGCAGAAAATAAAAGCTTTATATATGCTTTCATCGCATTTATATATTTCATCTGACAGTTAGTTTATTATAATGAGTGAACTAAAGAAAAAGAATTTATTCTTATCTGAGATCTGTGCATGTTATGATTTCTAATGCATTTATATCATTGCTATAAATAAATTCAAAAATAGGATAGAAATTTAGGATTTAGTTAGGTTAAAAAGGATTTCATAATGACAATTAACAAATTTTCATCATTATGGAATATGGAAAAAAACTTTTTTATTTAATGGAAAATATGAAAAAAAAAAATAAATTGATGTAGGTATATAATCAGAAAAGAAAGAACAAACCAATGAAGAAAAATCAGAGTTTCAAAAATGTAGTTGCTCCCTGACTATAATGTGATTCGCTTTAAACATCTGTTCTTCTTCTACTAGATGTCTTTTAGAATTACCCAAATACCTAATAACATCAGTAATATTTATTTTGAATTTATTATTCTTATACCTAAATAAATTATCTGACGTTAACTTTAAAACTGACTAAAGCATAAACAGCTTATATTTTCTGCCACCAGGGAGCACTAGGATCAGTTCCCATGGCGAATATTATAGAACAAGCGAGATTAACTTACGAATAAAATTGAGCCTTATATTATTGTAAAGGGACTTATTCGATGTGTCTTCAGTTTTGAAGAAAAATTACCAAACAATTTTAATTAAAGTTACTTTATTTGAACAAAATAATAAAAATCATGTACACATTTCCAACATTGATATGGAATTATTAACATTAAAATCTAGTGTGGAGTCCAAACAAACATTTTACTCTTATTTCAAAGATTAAATTAATATTGTTTCTCACCGGTATGTATACGTCTGTGAGACTTTAGATTGTATGATTTTTTGAAACACATTTTACAGATGTCACACTGATATGGTTTCTCACCTGTATGTGTCAGTTTGTGAGTATATAAATGGCCTGACTGAGTGAAACACTTTTTACATATGTCACACTGATACGGTTTCTCTCCCGTATGTATAAGTTTGTGATCATTTAAACTACCTGACTGAGTGAAACACTTTTTACAAATGTCACACTGATACGGTTTCTCACCAGAATGTGTCAATTTGTGAATATTTAAATTGCCCGACTGAGTGAAACACTTTTTACAAATGTCACACTGATACGGTTTCTCACCAGTATGTGTCAGTTTGTGAGAATATAAATTGCTTAAGTAACCGAAACACTTTTTACAAATGTCACACTGATATGGTTTCTCACCAGAATGTGTCAGTTTGTGAGAATTTAAACTGCTTGACTGATTGAAACACTTTTTACAAATATCACACTGATACGGTTTCTCACCAGTATGTAACAGTTTGTGTGTATTCAAATTGCTTGACTGAGTGAAACACTTTTTACAAATGTCACACTGATACGGTTTCTCACCAGTATGAGTCAATTTGTGAGTATTTAAATTGTTTGATTGAGTGAAACACTTTTTACAAATGTCACACTGATATGATTTCTCACCAGTGTGTAAAAGTTTGTGAGTATTCAAATTGCCTGAGTGAGTGAAACACTTTTTACTTATATTACACTGATATTGTTTCTCACATTTAATTGCACGTTTGTGAGTTTTCATAAAGCTCGATTCAGCATAACGTTTCTTACATGTGTCGTTAATCTCAAAATTACGGGATTTTACTTGCGTGTGCTTCTCACAATCCATTGATGTATCTTTGATTCTTTCTTCAAATTTGCCAAAATACTCTCCCACACCCGACAAATAAAAACTCGCGAAGTTTGCCGATTTGTTAGTAAAACCGACCTTTGTGTCTTCGCAGCTGATTTCGCTAACTCCTTTGGAACAATCGTTTACTGAGTCATCAATAGATTCCGTCAGAATTAATGAATCGTCCATCGGTTCAACCTTGATTTCGGATTTTAAAGACATTTCCTCAATATTTTTGCATGTAGAATCAAACTTTTCGGGTTCCTCCAATTTCCAGTTAACATTCATGTCTTGTACCAATTTATTGTCGCCAACATCGATAAGTGATTTGTCATCATCCTTAGATAAAGGTTCTAAGATGTCATCAGCACATTTTGGCGAAATTGTTAAATTATCTTGCTCTTCCTTTATTTCTGTTTTTAAAGACATTTCTATGTTAATTTCGCCTGCTGAATTATAATTTTCATATTTTTTCTTTCTCCAGTTGACATTTATGTCAAACACGTCATGGAGATCCGAAAACTTGCGACTTGCGTTGACGTTATCGATTAAAGGATCCTCAGACGGCCTCTGAATTGACTCAAGCTTAGAGTTTTTGTCAAAAGCATGTAATTGGTCCAAATAGCGTTGCAGAGTTTTATCGGATTGTATTATTTGCATCTGGAACTGATAAGTTTTTTCCAGCCTAGTGTGACATTTTTGACAGATAAAATTTGGCATTCCATCATCATTTCTTATCTGAAACAAAAGAAAAATTGGAAATCAGATCGAAAAAGAAAGTGACATGAAAATAGCATTTTTGAAAACAAAATGTTTTATAATTAATAAGTCCTCATTTTATAAATTGGCCTTTTTTTAACTATGAAAAACTGTGCCCGAGTGATCTCAATTCCTTTTTTGTATTTGAACCCTTTATTCACACTTAAGTTTTTGATGAAACTGAATCTACATTCACAATCTTTTAAAAATTTCAAGTTATATTTAAAAATTTTAAAATTAGAGAAATGCATTAATGAGCTATAATAAATAAAAATATATTATAGGCTTTATTAAACTATCTGACAAGAAGAAACAGTCTTACCTGAACAGGAGCACACTTCATGATTGCATTAGCCAAGATGTTTTCAACTCTGTTTGAAAAGGAAAACAAATCTAATATCGCAACGTCACTCGATAAACACAATCGACATATTTTACCAAGGTCAAAGTCAGTTATTGATATTTCACTCATTGTGTGAATTGTAACACACGACTTTCTGAACAAAATTTTCCATACAAATTCACACAAACCGTACATATGAGAAAATAGAACGTTATTTTCAGAAAGCATTGTCAGAAAACTTAACAATGGTCTTAGCTTATGACCATACATATTTTCTTTATTAGAAAAGTATGGTAGAATTTTTATTGGATCCTGCTCCAAGCAGAATTGATCGATAGAAATGATATTTTTTAAACTGTAGGTATATCAACGTAGAATGTGATTTTTTTAATGATTTCCACTTGGAAACATCTTTCTACACATTTTAATCAGGACTTAGCTTGAAAACCTATCTTTTTCTCTGTAGATTGTAGATCTGTCATATTTTGTTTCTCCTGTGGGTACAATCAGAGCTGCGGTACTGAGTTCTAAAGGTACTTCGGTAAGAGTACGATAACTTGCTATGCAAAATATCCACTGGAAATTCACAATTATTGTTTTATATAACATATAACAGCGTTATTGGTCGTTTTAAGTGCGGAAAATTAATTTTTAAAAATTAATTTAAAAAAATTAAATATGGTATAGTAAGTTGATTTAGAGTATATTATTTACTATAGCGATCGCTATCTTGTCTCATATAGTGATAAGAAAAGAGAAAGTTATATATACCTGTATCTATGATAAACAAAGATAGAAATATCAATTGGTTGGAATGAAATACAATTGAACGTTCAGGGCAGAGTCGTATTTGGAAATTTTAATTTATAAAACGAATTTTAAATTTAAAACTCACATTTTCATGAAGATTGAAAACCACCGCTTTTTTTGATAAAGGGGTATGCGAATTGTCTCGCAGTGAAACGGGAAGGGGCAAATGTGGAGTTTTTAAAAAAACAATTCCGGGGTGAACGATAAACGGGTATGCGAATTGTAATTCTGGGGTGAACGATAAAGGGGTATGCGAATTGTCTCGCAGTGAAACGGGAAGGGGCAAATGTTGAGTATTTAAAAAAACAATTCCGGGGTGAACGATAAACGGGTATGCGAATCTAAATACGACCCTGCTTCCATAACACAATACAAAGTGAGATAGTTATACAATAATTCTACACCAGTTGCTATGACGTGTATTTGTGATTTTTGATTGGTTAGATTCAAAAAATGACAGTGAAAAATCAAAAGTAGTTCCATTTTTTTCACGTATTTTTGAGGAAATTTGTGAATAATCCGCAAAGTTTTTTTTTTGAACGTCAAAATTTAGCGTTTTCTATGACTTAAAAAAAAATTCAAAATTTGGGTGCATAGTGTTATCGAACTGGACCCGGTACTTCAAAGATGTACTTAGGTACAAAAAGTACTTTTGCTTTAAATCCAAGCAAAAATGCAAAGAATGTATCGCGCTAGGCGCGCGCCGTCTATCCAATCGAGGTAAATCTTCAGTTTTGTAGAAAAAATAATCAAACAATTTTAATTAAGAATATTTTATTTGAAAAAAATAATAAACATTATTTACACGTATATATTAGATATCGTGTCCATCGTGATAACTTTTTCAAGTACATACAGAAAAATACATACAGAAATTTTTCTGTATGTACTTGAAAAGGACTAAATCAATAGACGAAATGTCGAACACTAAATATCTCTAGTATTTTTGTCCACAATCCTGTGATTTTTCTTATTATTATTATGTAAACGTTTCCAACATTGATAAGGCATTAATAACATTAAAAACAACTGTAGACGTCTGCGCAAACAATGTACTCATGGGCGTATCGTGGGAGGGACAGAGGGAGGCAGCTGCCCCCCCTGGATTTTGGGAGACATCATAAACCATTTTTCTAAAGATTCTCGCAAATTTCCTTTAAAATAGATACCTAATTTAAATTAAATAAATACCTATTTAATATTTATGTTTATTTATTTTACTACCTTTAAAACATAATCTCCCGCGGGCGTTTCCCCTACATACTAATGTTTCGTGTGGGTGTCTTCGTGAAGTGTGTGGGGCAAAACAAACGCAGGGGACCCGACTTAAGAAATTTCTGATCCCCCCCCCCTGGGCCAAAAGCTGGTACGCCCATGAATGTAAGCTTATTTCAAAAATCAAACTATAATTATTATTTCCCATTGGTATGAATACGTTTGTGAGAATTTAAATTGCACGATTTATTGAAACACTTTTTACAAATGTCACACTGATATGGTTTCTCACCTGTATGTGTCAGTTTATGAGTATTTAAATGGCCCAACTGAGTGAAACACTTTTTACAAATCTCACACTGATACGGTTTCTCACCCGTATGTAACAGTTTGTGATCATTTAAACTGCTTGGCTGAGTGAAACATTTTTTACAAATGTCACACTGATACGGCTTCTCACCAGAATGTGTCAATTTGTGAGTATTTAAATTGCCCAACTGAGTGAAACACTTTTTACAAATGTCACATTGATATGGTTTCTCACCAGTATGTTGCAGTTTGTGAGTATATAAACGGCTTGGCAGAGTGAAACACTTTTTACAAATGTCACACTGATACGGTTTCACACCTGTATGTGTCAGTTTGTGAACTTTTAAACCGCACGCATGAGTGAAACACTTTTTACAAACGTCACACTGATATGGCCTCTCACCAGTATGTATTCGTTGGTGAACCTTTAAATTGGGCTTTGTTGTGAAACAATTATTACAAATGTAACACTGATACGATTTCTCGCCAGAATGTGTCAATTTGTGAGTATTTAAATTGCCTGACTGAGTGAAACACTTTTTACAAATGTCACACTGATACGGTTTCTCACCTGTATGTGTCATTTTATGAGTACTCAAATTGCTTGACTGAGTGAAACACTTTTTACAAATATCACATTGATATGGTCTCTCACTAGTAAGTGCACGTTTGTGAGTTTTCATAAGGCTCGATTCAGCACAGCGTTTTTTACATGTGTCGTTAATCTCAAAATGACGCGATTCCCCTTCGTCGACTTGACTGTTTTTCTCACGATCCATTGATGTATCTTTGATTCCTTCTTCAAATTTACCAAAATACTCTTCCACACCCAAAGAATGAAAACTCGCGAAGTTTTCCGATGTGTTATCAAACCCGACCTTTGTGTCTTCGCAGATGATTTCGCTAACTCCTTTGGAACAATCGTTTAGTGAGTCATCAATAGATTCCGTCAGAATTAATGAACCGTCTATCGGTTCATCTTTGATTTCGGATTTTAAAGACATTTCCTCAATATTTTTGCATGTCGAGTCAAAATTTGCAGATTCCTCCAATTTCCAGTTAACATTCATGTCTTGTACCAATTTATTGCCAAGGGATTTCTCACCATCCTTAGATAAACGTTGTAAAATGTCATCAGCACAGTCAAGCGAAATTATAGAATTGTCTTGCTCGTCCTTTATTTCGGACTCTCGAGACATTTCTATGTTAATTCTGCTTGCTGAATTATATTTTTCATATTCTTTCTCTCTCCAGTTGACATTTATTTCACGATGTTCCGAAAACTTGCGACTTGCGTTGTCGTTATCGATTAAAGGATCCTCAGGCGGCCTCTGAATAGACTGGAGTTTAGAGTTTTTGTCAAAAGCATGTAATTGCTCTATATAGCGTTGCAGAGTTTTATCAGATTGTATTATTTGCATCTGGAACTGATAAGTTTTTTCCAGCCTAGTGTGACATATTTGGCACACAAAATTTGGCATCCCATCACCATATCTTATCTAAAACAAAAGGAAAATTACAAATAAGATCGAAGCCGAATTGACAATAAAATACCATTTTTGAAAAAAAAATTTTCAACTGGAAATATATTCTAATCTGTAACTGTTCTATAGCACTATTTAGTGCGTCTGAATTCTCAATTCACTAATAAAAATCGCAGGTGTTCATTCAGTAGAATTTTACCCAGCCTGTGTAGGATAACCATTTTTATCGTATCACAATGCGGAACAGAGAAACAGAAAACGTTTGTCTGAAAAAAGACTTTCTTACACAAGCGCGACTGACCTTTTTTTTAGTAAACATCAGCCTGCACGAAAACCCATTTTTTTTTAAATATGAATTTCCCCAAAATCAATCCAATTGACCTTTTTTTAATAAAAATTTAAAAAATAAACATGTTTATTAGGCATCGCTAGTGTTTGTTGTAATATATAATGGGATATTGTAAAATACACGTAATAACGCGGGACCTTTTCCAGGACACAGGGCTCCAGTGCGGGACTGTCCCAGAAAATCCAGGACGATTGGTCACCCTACAACTGTGCCTAGTTATCTCAATTCCTTTTTTTGTACTTAAACCCTTTTTTCACACTTAATTTAAGTTATTGATGGAATTGAATCAACATTTATATTTTAAAAATTAATTAATTAATTTGAAACTATAATAATAAGTTATATAATATATATATCGACATTATTAAACTATCTGACAAGAAAAAAACAGTGTTACCTGAATAGGAGCACACTTCATGATTGCATTAGCCACGAGGTCATCAAATCTTGTGGAAAAGGAAAACAAGTATAATGTCGTAACGTCACTCGATAAACACAATCGACACATTTTACTAAGTTCAAAGTCAGTTGTCGATATTTTACTCATTGTGTAAATTTTAGCACGACTTTCATAACAAAATTTTCCATACACAAACTGTACATGTGTATGCAAAATAGTACTTTCAGAAAGCAATGTTAGAAGATTTAGTTTAACAATGATCTTAGCTTGTGACCAATGACCATACATATTTCTCTATTAGAAAAGTACAGTGTAAACTCTTTATAACGAAACTCAAGGGACCGAGCATTTTTTATCGTTATAGAGAGTTACCGTTATATGGAGTGAAGAAAGAAAAACAGCCAAATTAACAATAATCTTCAATGTACTGTATAATCTCTTCATAACGAATTTTAAGGGACCGAACATTTTTTTCGTTATAAAGAATTTTCGTTATATGGAGGGAAGAAAGAAAAATAACCAATTTTCACAAAATTAATTTATTCCAAACACATATACAAACACATATACCTATAGTTTGGCGTCATCAAGTGCTTGTTGAATAGATGGTGATGGTTCAGAATGGTCCTCTTTATGTCTGTAAACATTTGCTGACGCCTAAATATGAACATATTTCTTCGTAATAGAGAATGGCTGTTGCGTTATAAAGAGGGTATTAATGTATAGGTTTTAAGGTAAACCAACCAAATCGTAAAAATTTCGACGTTATAGGAAGTTTTTCGTTATAACGAAGGACGTTATAAAGAGTTTACACTGTATAATAGAATTTTTATTTGATCCCGCTCCAAACAGAATTGATCGGTAGAAATAATATTTTACCATTCCAACCCACAAGTGGGGAATAGTACTAGTTTAGGTCAAAAATCACTTGTCAAAAATTTTACAATATCTTTCCGTTTTGAGGTCCTCTGAATTCAAAAAAACATATTTTTGGAAAATCTCTGTGCGTCTGTTAGTCTGTGAACACGATACAGGTCAAACGGATGAGCGGATCGAAACCAAATTTTGGGAGGATGTTTGGTATGCAAATATAAAGAGCCCTATTGTTTTTGGGGAAAATCGGCGCATGCGCAGAAGAGATATATGCTAAAACGGTGTTTTTTATATAATAATGGTATACTTTTCATAACGGCTTATTATTTTATTTATTTTTTCAAGAGTTTTGTTAAAATTTTTTTTTCTAAACTTTATAGTTTCGAAAATATTTTGAAAATAAAAAAAATAAGCCGCTCTTTTGTTTTATGGCTCTGTCAGAAATAAACAAGTTCGGCATGTTTTGATTAATATTTACATGACGTGGAACATATTATGTAGGTAACCATTGCAACGATTAGCAAATATCATATTGAATACTAGCCATTACCCGCGTCACCTCACGCGACATAAGATATTGTATTTTCTTTATTTTAATCAAATGTCAACATTTTTGAAGTTGAAATGGTCCCGCGCCCAATTGGCTGGAATTTTTAAACTAACGTAGAATGTGAGTTTTTTATGTACAATTTCCACTTCGAAACAAATTTTTTTTACAATTTTAATCAAAATTTAGTTTGAAATCTTATCTTTTTATCGGTAGACATTAAATCAGTCATATTTTGTTTCCTGTGAGTACATTTAGAGCTGTGGTACTGATTACTAAGATTACTTAAAATAAATACTTACTACTTATGTACTACTAAGTGCGTAGTGTTTCAGATCAGGTTCGGGTGACTTCTATTGATTTTACATCAACCAGTTGTGAAAGTTATTAACTGTAACTTCTCTTGCGTGCATCAAACAATGATAAGTGATTTGTTGACCTGAAGAGCCACCACGGATTAAATGAAAATCGCGAAACACAACTTAATATTCAAATCTTTTATTAACCTCTGAATAGAACTCTTCAAATAAATAAAATTGCCCGCTAATTTTGTTTATTTGAACAACTTAATATAGACCAAGTCGAGAATTTCTTACTAATAAAATTAAGCCTTAGGAATTGAATTTTTTTTAGGTCTTTATTAACATCCTTTATTTGTGCAAAGTAACATTAAAATAGGACGCGCCTACACGATCGAAGTAAGTCTTCAGTTTTGTAGAAAAAATTACGAAACAATTTTAATATGAGATATTTTATTTGAAGAAAATAATAAACATTATGCACACGTTTCCAACATTAATATGGCATTAATAACATTAAAATCTAGTGAATAGGTCCACGCAAACAAAGTACTCTTATTTCAAAGATCAAATTAATATTGTTTCTCACTGGTATGTAGACGTTTGTGAGATTTTAGATTGCATGATTTAATGAAACACTTTTACAAATTCACACCATACAGATATAAATAACTAGAGTACGCAAGTTCGCATGCTTGCCATAAGTGAAAGTGTTCTCAGTTGAGAGAGAGATCGCTGCAGAAAACCCAGTAAACCAGATATTTGTTCACTCAAAACAGCATAATCATTAGTTACCACAGAGATAAGGAACTGTTCTTTATATGAATTTAAGACACTTTCACGACTCACTCGCGTACTCTAGTCTAATATCTCTAGGTGTCACACTGATATGGTTTCTCACCACTATGTATCAGTGTGTGAGCATTTAAGTAGCTTAAGTGAGTGAAACACTTTTTACATCACACTGATATGGTTTTTCACCTGTATGTATCTGTTTGTGAAACTTTAAATGACCTGACTGAGTGAAACACTTTTTACAAATGTCACACTGATATGGTTTCTCGCCAGTATGTGTCACTTTGTGAACCTTTAAATTGCTTAAATGAGTGAAACACTTTTTACAAATGTCACACTGATATGGTTTTTCACCAGTATGTATCAGTTTGTGAGTATTCAATGTGCTTGACCGTGCGAAACATTTGTCACAAATGTCACACTGATATTGTTTCTCACCAGTATGTGTCAGTTTGTGTCTAATTAAAATGTGTTTCCAAATGAAACTCTTATTACAAACGTCACATTGATATAGTTTATCACCAGTATGTATCTGTTTGTGAAACTTTAAATGGCCTGACTGAGTGAAACACTTTTTACAAATGTCACACTGATATGGTTTCTTACCAGAATGGGTCAGTTTGTGAGTATTCAAAGTGCTTGACTGAGTGAAACACTTTTTACAAATATCACACTGATGCGGTTTCTCACCAGTATGTGTCAATTTGTGAGTATTCAAAGTGCATGAGAGAGTGAAACACTTTTTACAAATGTCACACTGATACGGTTTCTCACCTGTATGTGTCAGTTTGTGCGTATTTAAATGGCCTGATTGGGTGAAACACTTTTTACAAATGTCGCACTGATATGGATTCTCACCAGTATGTGACAGTTTGTGAGTATTTAAACTCGATAACTTAATGAAACACTTTTTACAAATGTCACACTGATATTGTGCCTCACCGGTATGTGACAGTTTGTGATACTTTAAATGGCCTGACTGAGTGAAACATTTATTACAAACATCACATTGATATGGTTTCTCACCGGTGTGTATCAGTTTGTGACTATTTAATTTGTTTGATCTACTGAAACACTTTTTACAAACGTCACACTGATATGGCCTCTCACCAGTGTGTATTCGTTTGTGAATATTTAAATTGCCCTTTGTATTGAAACACTTATTACAAATATCACACTGATATGGTTTCTCGCCAGTATGTATCAGTTTGTGAGTATTTAAATTGTTTGATTGAGTGAAACACTTTTTACAAATGTCACATTGATGTGGTTTCTCACCAGTATGTGTCAGAGTGTGAGTATTCAAATTGCCTGAGTTAGTGAAACACTTATTACAAATGTCACACTGATATGGTTTCTCAGATGTACTTCCACGTTTGTCAGTTTTCATAAAGCTCGATTCAGCATATCGTTTTTTATATGTGTCTTTATTATCAAAACCGACCTTTGTGTCTTCGCGGCTGATTTCGCGAACTTTTTTAGAAAAGTCGCTTACTGAATCATCAATAGATTCCGTCGGTTCATCTTTGATTTCGGATTTTATAGTGATTTCCTCAATATTTTGGCATGTCGAGTCAAAATTTGCACGTTCCTCTAGTTTCCAGTTAACATTCATGCCTTGTCCTAATTTATTACCGCCAACATCGAAAAGTGATTTCTTACCATCCATAGATAAAGGTTCTAAGATGTTATCACCACAGTCTGGCGAAATTATTGAATTATCTTGTTCAACTTTCATTTCTGATTTTAAAGACATTCCGATGTTAATTTCGCTTGCTGAATTATAATTTTCATATTCTTTCTCTCTCCAGTTGACATTTATGTCATGGAGTTCCGAAAACTTGCGAGTTGCGTTGTCTGCATAGCTGTTATCAATTAAAGAATGTCCTTTAAAAGAATCTTCTATTGTGTCATCAATAGATTCCGTCAGAAATTCTACATCGTCCATCGGTTCACGTTTGATTTCGGATTTTATAGTAATTTCCTCAGTATTTTTGCACGCCGTAATTTCAGATTCTCTCACTTTCCAGTTGACATCCATGTCTTCCGTCAATTTACTGTCGGCAATATCAATACGACTATGTGTTTCTTCGTCACCCCTAGATGAAGTATCCACTGTGTGATCAATTTTTTCTGGATTTGATGAATTATCATCAATTTGTTCGTGTCTTATTTTAGATTTTAAAGAAGTTTCGTCGTTGATATTGCTAGCTGGATTTAAATTCTTAAAATCTTTCTTTTTCCAATTAGATTCCGTGGATTTATACTTCACAGTGGTGTCAGCATTCGTGTTATCGATCAATGGATTATCAGATGGTCTCTGAATAGACTCGAGATTAGAGTTTTTGTCTAAATAGCATTGCAGAGTTTTATCAGATTGTATTATTTGCATCTGGAACTGATGAGTTTTTTCCAACCTAGTATGACATTTTTCACAGATAAAATTTGGCTTCTTATCACCATTTTTTATCTAAAACAAAAGAGCAATTAGAAAAAAGATCGAAAAGGTAATTGACAATTAAATATATTTTTGAAAACAAAATGTTTCGTAATTAATAAATCCATATTTTACAACTTGGCATTTTTTTAACTATGAACGCTTTAGAAAAGAAAGCAAAGTGGCAATCAAATATTTAATACGCTACTAGAAACATTCTAAAGGTTGCAGCGTTTATACGATTAATTTTTTGTTTTTAGTATGTTTGTTCACTGTCAAGTTTTTCTAGACTTTTTATTTGTCAGTCAGTTTGGATTAAATTTACTAGGTGTAATTAAGCTAGAGCTTTGAAATTTTGTACTCGTGTATATGTCCCTTGGTATGGATAACAATGAATATTTACCATCGCGTGTCCATATCATACAATACTATACTATAAATCTTGTTATAACTATGACTACGAGTGGTGGGCATGAAATGCACAAATTACTTTATAATGGTTTATGGCCAGAAGACCCTTCCAGGTATAGGTCTTGTGCAGAATTATACCTGAGTCGAATGCTCACAAATTTTTTTCTCGATGAAACTAACACTTATTGTGCCAAATTCTTTTATCAAAAAACGGCATCTTCATACCATTAGTTTTTGCATTATTGCCGTACAAAACAGAGACAATTTACGCAAAATAATTCAATTTCATCCAAAATATTTGTATGAATTTCAATTTAAACCATCAACTATCACCGTAGATATTGAAGTTGTTGTTCCCTTATAAAAAATTATAGGTTGCAGGTTCCATCTGACACAAAACTGGTTCTGAAAAATCCAACAATTGGGACTCACGGAATACAATGAACGGAATACAATGATGGAAATTCGGGCATGGGCTGAAATTAATATTGATCCTTCCATTATTGCCATCGAACAAGATTAGCGATAACTTCGTATTCGATCTGATGATGGAATCACCGAAAGATACTATCGAATTAAAAGTAGAGTTAAGTTTGAATTAAATATTAATTATAAATAGTGATGTGCCGGATATCCGTATACGTATCAGCGGATATCCGAGGGAGAAGAAAGATCCGTATCCGTTAGGTTTTGGCAGATCTTTTACCTTATTAATTTTCAATTCATAGATGAAATTTTATATTTATATAGGTAATAATGAAAAACTGTTAAATTCCATTCAGATTATTTTTTATTTTTTAAAATCGTATTTGGCACCTTTAAATTGCAAACATTTATCGTAGTGAGTACCATACCAATAGTACATAACTCAAAGGTACTAAAAAATTATCTTTATAATGAGACTAGTGGCCCTGTACGTGCTTCGCTACGTATAAAGTGAAATAATAAAACAATTTAATTGGAACATCTATCTATCTATCTATCTATTTTATTAATTGCTAGCTATTTTAAAATATACATGGCCGTATATGTGTGTATGTCGAGCACTCCGGCTGCGCCGTCGTGCTCGAAAAAAAATAGCGTAAAGTATTCGTGGATAACTGGTCTTTAAAACACTTGCTCTATTTCGAGCACTCCGGCTGCGCCGTCGTGCTCGAAAAAGAATAGCGTAAAGTATTCGTGGATAACTGGTCTTTAAAACACTTGCTCTATTGAACCCTTTTTTATGAAATTCAACATACATTTATATTTTAAAATTTTTAATATTAATTTAAAATTATACAATTGCATCAATAAGCTATATCGAGTTTATTAAACTATGACAAGAAAAAAGTCTTACCTTAACAGGCGCACACTTCATGATTGCATTAGCCAGGATGTTTTCAACTCTGTTTGAAAAGGAAAACAAATCTAATATCGCAACGTCACTCGATAAACATAATCGACACATTTTACTACGGCCAAAATCAATTGTCGATATTTCACTCATTTTGTGAATTTTAATAGACATGTTAAATTTTGTGCACAAATTCCCTGAAACCCTTTATGAATAGAGTTAAGGAGTTCTGGACGTGTATCAAATTATAATAAATGATATTAAGGCTGCTGTACACGAGCTGGATTTGCCGCTAGATTCCTTGCTAGATTTGACTACTAGTTTTCTAGTGCTGGTTTTCTTGAATGCTGGTATGTGCTCTCTTCACACGAGATTTATTTTCAAGCTTGCTTTGTAGTATAGAGGGTAGAGGTAAGTAGGACTATCTTATATGGGAGAAATTAAAAAAAGTGTCCATCATGCTGTAAATAACAGTTCAAAAATCGTCCGGAATGGCGCTATGAATTTAGCAGTTGTTTACCATCCATAGCAGTTATAAACGAATTGAAGTGCGCTGAGTTGGAAAATTTAGTATTTTTATTTATTATTAGAGTCGTTAATAACACTGCAGTATATAAAATCTTAACTGTTTACGTAGTCCAAAATAATTTAATGAATATAGCCTAAAAACCTGCTGTGAAAGTGTCTGCAATCATGAGTGATTTAATTTTTGTTAGCTTTCACTAATTTTTTCAGTCATTTTGTAATTTATTCATATCAGTATAATCGTTTATTTACTACTAAATGCATAATAGTACGTTTAAAAATGACATTTAAATCAAAAAGTAATTTTATATCATATTGTTTTTATTTATTTTTTTGTTTTGTTTTACTTTCGAAAAGTGCGCCTTAAAAAAGCGGGAATTCTTCTTTCCTCGTTTATTTTTCTATCCCACTCTAATAATTTTTGCCCTCCATACGGTTTCTTTAAAATTTACCCTTTCGCGACAGCGGCGGTCCCCTAATTTAACGCTTTTTGATGGACACTTTTTCGTACACAGAGATGGTTCTCCTTAACCTCTACCCTCCATACTTTGTAGGTAGATTCGGTGCGCGCGCTAGGATAGAACGGTAACAAAAATGGACGTGCTTATTGTCTCTGAACAGAACACATAACTATGACACAGTGCTTGTTTTTGGGGGTTTGCTCATATCGCCCACGTGACAAGATACTGTTTCCTGATTGGGTCTTGCTCAGATCAAGCAGGGGACTTAGCAAGAAAAAATGGCCCCTGTTCTAAATTTAAAATCTATCTTGTGAGCTAGCAGGCGAGCCTGCAGTAAAGTGATTTCCAGCCTCTTAGCAGGCTGCCGGCCAGCAGAAGTCCAAGCAGTGTTTCCAGCCTCGTGTGTCGCGACCTTTAGTCGAAAATTTTATTTATTAAATAATATTTTATTTAAATAAAATAATAAGCATTATGTATACACCTTAAACATTGATATTGCACTAATAAGAATAAAATCTAAAGTAGAGATCCACGCAAAAAATGTACTCTTATTAAAAAAAGTCTAATTAATATTGATTCTCAGCGGTATGTATACGTTTGTGAGACTTTAAATTGCATGATTTATTGAAACACCTTTTACAAATGTCACACTGATAAGGTTTCTCACCGGTATGTATCAGCTTGTGATTATTTAAAATCTCTTTCCTAGTGAAACTCTTATTACAAACGTCACAATGATGAGGTCTTTCACCAGTATGTAGTAGTTTATGAACTTTCAAATTGGCTGACTTAGTGAAACACTTATTACACACGTCACACTGATATGGTCTCTCACCAGTATGTGTCAGTTTGTGAGAATTTAAACTGCCCAACTGAGTGAAACACTTTTTACAAACGTCACACTGATATGGTTTCTCATCCGTATGTGTCAGTTTGTGAGCATTTAAACTGCCTGACTGAGTGAAACACTTATTACATACGTCACACTGATACGGCCTCTCGCCAGAATGTATCAATTTGTGAGTATTTAAATTGCTCGATTCAGTGAAACACTTTTTACATATGTCACACTGATATGGTCTCTCACCAGTATGTATCAGTGTGTGTCTAGTTAGCATATCTTTTCTAGTGAAACTCCTATCACAAACGTCACACTGGTGTGGTTTCTCACCAGTATGCAACCGTTTGTGAGACTTTAAATGGCATGACTGAGTGAAACACTTTTCACAAACGTCACACTGATACGGTCTCTCACTGGTGCGTGCACGTTTGTGAGTTTTTAATAAGCTCGGTTCACTATAACGTTTTCTACATGAATCGGTGATCTTAAAATGATGCGATTTTATTTTATTTAATTTATTGTGCTTTTCACGACCAACCGAGAGATTTTCAATTCCTTCTTCAAATTTGCTTAAATACTCTACCACACCCGATGAATGAAAACTCACGAAGTTTGCCGATGTGTTACCAAAACCGACCTTTGTGTCTTCGCAGCTGGTTTCGCTAATTCCTTTAGAAAAATCGCTTACTGAGTCATCAATAGATTCCGTCAGCATTAATGAACCGTTCATCGGTTCATCTTTGAGTTCTGAATTTAAAGACATTTTCTTTCACATGCCAGTAACATTAATGTCTTTCACAAATTTACTGTCGTCAATATTATAATTGATTTCTCATTATCCTCAAATAAAGTTTCTATATTGTAATAAGCATAGTCTGGAGGAATTACTGAATTATTTAGTTCGTTTTTGATTTTCAATTCAAAGGCATTTCAATGTTGATTTTGCCTGCAGAATTAAATTTTTCATGTTTTTTCGCTCTCTAAGTCAAAGTTCCGAAGATTTGCACTTCCTAGTGATGCTTGCATTGGTGTTATCGATCAAAGGATCCTCAGACGGCCTCTGAATGAAACTCTCGAGCTCACAGTTTTTGTCGAAATTCTCTAAATAGCGTTGCAGATTGTGTTACTTGAATCTGGAACTGATAAGTTTTTCCAGTCTATTTTAATATTTTTGACAGGTAAAATTTGGCATCTCATTACAATTTCTTATCTAAAGGAAAAGAAAGTCAGAAGTACGACCAAAAAGGAAAATGACAATAAAATACCATTTTTGAAAACAAAATGTTTTATATTTAATAAATCTATAGGTATTTTCAACTTGACCTTTTTTAATTATGTAATATTTAGATCAAAAAAAGAAAGTGATAATCTAATATTTATAATATTATATTTTTTATCTACAACAAAAGAAATATTAGAAATAAGATCAAAAAAGAAACTGACAAAATAATATTTTGGAATACAAAAAGGTTCCGTAGGTGATTCATATTTTACAACTAACCTTTTTTGAAGTGAAACTTGGCTCTGGTCTAGTATCTGGCTGCACGATTTGACGGGTGGAAAGGGGTGTAGAGGATAGAAAAGGGTTGTAGAAGCATCCCCTTAAATTGTGGAGGTGCGGAAATGTCTATATTTTGCAAAATAAATAAATAAACTTTTCAACGTAACGATGTAATAGGTAGGCCTAATGTCACATATTGTGGTTATGTGCACAATGAAGATGAGTGTGTTCCAAAACAACCCTAAATAAAGGGGTATGCGAATTGTCTCGCAGTAAAACGGGAAGGGCAAATGTGGAGTTTTTAAAAAAACAATTCCGGGGTGAACGACAAACGGGTATGCGAATTGTAATTCCGGGGTGAACGATAAAGGGGTACGCGAATTGTCTCGCAGTGAAACGGGAAGGGGCAAATGTGGAGTTTTTAAAAAAACAATTCCGGGGTGAACGATAAACAGGTATGCGAATTGTAATTCCGGGGTGAACGATAAACGGGTATGCGAATTGTAATTCCGGGGTGAATAGAGATTTCCGCACCTCTACAATTTAAGGGGATGCTTCTACAACCCTTTTCTATCCTCTACACCCCTCCCTTTCCTCCCCACAAATCGGGCAGCCAGATACTAGACCGCAACCTGAAACTTTTTTAGGCACGCAAAAGGGGTAAATTAGTCTGGATCAGACAAAAAGTGAAACCCCGTCCCCTTTGACCGACTTCAACTGGCAGTTGAACTATCTGACATGAAGCAGTCTTACCTGAACAGGAGCACACTTCATGATTGCATTACCCACGAAGGCTTCAAATTTAGCTAAAAAGTAAAACGAGTCTAATCCCGTAACGTTACTCGATAAGCACAACAGATATAATTTACTAAAGCCAAAGTCCGATATCGATATTCCATTCAATGTGTGAATTTTAACACATGACTTTCTGAACAAAATTGTCCATACAAATTCACATAAAACCTTTGTGAAATTAGTGTAGTATTTGCAGAAAGCAAAATCAGAAAATGATCTTAGCTTGTGACCACCCATATTTCTTTATTAGAAATTGTAGAATTTTTATTCGATCCTGTTCCAAACAGATACTGATCGATTAAATAAAAAAATAGTTACTAAATAATAATTGTAACATTTAATATCAAGCACCCCACGATTTTTTTCATAAAGATATTTAGAAAAAAAATAATACTTATAAAAGAATTCAAAGAAAGTAAAATTCAATCAGATAAGCATTTATTTTGGTAATTATAGGTAATAACACAGGTTACATTCATGTCATATAATCAAGTAATGTAAAATAAAGTTAATATTACGTAAGTAACAACAAAAAAACGGAAATGTTTATTCAGAATCTGAACTGTTTTTAGAAAGAAAACTCACTGATGTCACTTCGGTATCATCAGTATTTTCATTCACGCTTTCAGTCTCCCACAAAATGTCATTACCGTCCCATTCAACCGCTGTAGGAGCATGTCCTTGTTTATATTACATTCCATAACAACACAGAATTCAGGGCGATATTTTCTAATTTTTAGTTCGGTTTGCTATTAAAGCGAGTTTTTTAGTTTTTTTTTTTAAAACTAAAAAACTCGCTTTAATTTTTGTACTTAATTTTTTGCAAAAAAAAAACATATAACGAAAAAGCAATTCTTGAATATAAATTCTAAGGTTCTTAGGGCGCTGGACGCCTATCTACTCAATTAATGTAAGTCTTCAGCTTAGTAGAAAAAATTACCAAACAATTATAATAAATGATATGTTATAATACGCACTTCCTCGTAGGGTTCGAAAGAGAAAATTATTCTGAGACGAAACGTCCTAAGCCATTTTTTAATCAGACGCATAGATAATTAATTAATAATTAATGAAAGTGACCAATCAGAAGCGATTTGATTTGTTTTCCGATTTTATTTGTTTTTCTCCCGGTAGTCACTGGATGTTTCTTTTAATAAAGATTATCGGAGTAATTTTTAATGTATAAAACATTAGGTATACGATTCTAGTATTGATACGGCATTCAAAACATTTAAGTCTAGTCCACGCAAACAGTGTACTCTTATTTCAAAGTTGACATTAATGTTGTTTCTCACCAGTATGTTTACGTTTATGAGTATTTAAATTGTCTGACCGAGTGAAACATTTTTTACAAATGTCACACTGATACAGTTTCTAACCAGTATGTATCAGTTTGTCAGCTTTTAAACTGACTAAGTGATTGAAACGCTTATTGCAAACGTCCCAATGACACGGTTTCTCACCAGTATGTATCAGTTTGTGAACTTTCAAATTGTTTGACATAGTGAAACACTATTTACAAATGTCACCCTGATATTGTTTCTCACCAGTATGTGTCAGTTTGTGAGTATTTAAGCTGCTTGACTGAGTGTAACACTTTTTACAAATGTCACACTGATATGGTTTCTCACCAGTATGTGTCAGTTTGTGAGTATTTAAGCTGCTTGACTGAGTGTAACACTTTTTACAAATGTCACACTGATATGGTTTCTCACCAGTATGTGTCAGTTTGTGAATATTTAATTTGTTTGATTGAGTGAAACACTTTTTACAAACGTCACAATGATACGGTTTCTCACCAGTATGTATCAGTTTGTGAGCTTTCAAATTGTTTGACTTAGTGAAACACTTTTTACAAATGTCACACTGATATGGTTTCTCACCAGTATGTGTCAGTTTGTGAATATTTAAATTGTTTGATTGAGTGAAACACTTCTTACAAATGTCACACTGATATGGTTTCTCACCAGTATGTGTCAGTTTGTGAGTATTTAAGCTGCCTAACTGAGTGAAACACTTTTTACAAATGTCACACTGATATTGTTTCTCACCAGTATGTATCATTTTGTGTAAATTTAAACTGCCTAACTGAGTGAAACACTTTTTACAAATGTCACACTGATACGGTTTCTCACCAGTATGTAACAGTTTGTGAACTTTTAAATTGCCTGACTGAGTGAAACATTTTTTACAAATGTCACACTGATAGGGTTTCTCACATGTACGTGCACGTTTGTGAGTTTTTTTAAAGTTTGATTCAACATAACCTTTTTTATTTGTGTCGTTAATTTTAAAATGACACGATTTTACTTTGTCGACTTGCGTGTGCCTCTCACGATCCATCGATGTGTCTTTAATTTTCTCTTCAAATTTGTCAAAATTCTCTCCCACATGCGAAGAATGAAAACTCTCGAATATTTCCGATTTGATACCTAAACCGACCTTTGTGTCTTCGCAGGTGATTTCGCTAACTCCTTCGGAAAAATCGTTTACTGGGTCATTAATAGATTCCGTCAGAATTAATGAACAATCCATCGGTTCATCCTTGATTTCGGATTTTAAAGATATTTCCTCAATATTTTTGCACGTCGAGTCAAAATTTGCAGGTTCCTCCAATTTCCAGTTAACATTCATGTCTTGTACCAATTTATTGTCGCCAACATCGATAAGTGATTTGTCTCCATCCATAGATTGAGGTTCTAAGATGTCATCAGCACAGTCTGGCGAAATTATTGAATTATCTTGCTCCTCTTTTATTTCGGATTTTAAAGACATTTCAATGTTAATTTCGCTTGCTGAATTAAAATTTTCATATTCTTTCTCTCTCCAATTGACATTTAGGTCAATCACGTCATGGAGTTCCGAAGATGCATACTTCTCAGCCTTGTCTGCATTAGTGTTATCGATTACAGGATCCTCAGACAGCCTCTGAATAGACTGTTTACGACGCTACTACAAAAAAATTCAAAACTTGCTACTTTTTACAATAAATTTAACCATGTACGCTGCTATATTAATTAGCTGGTAACTTTATTAAATCTACATTCATAATAAAGTATATCTAACACAAAGTGTTAGCATTAATTTTAAGTTATAAAAATGGCATTAATAAGTTGTTTAGAATAAAAATGTATATAGACTATTTAAGTTCTCTGAATAACCGTCTTACCTTAACTGGAGCACAATTCATTATTGTGTTAGCTATCAGATCTTCCAAACCATTTGAAAAAGAAAACAAATCTAACACCGTAACGTCACTCGATAAGCACAACCGACATATTCTACTTAGGCCAAAGCCTCTTATTGATATTTCTTTTATTGCGTGAATTTTAAAACGTGATACTAAGCAAATCTATTCTAACGTTACAAAGGTGAAAGGGGTATAATAAATATGCGCCACGGCCCACGAATCTAAAAGGCTCGGAAGTTAGATGCGAATGCGGGCTTGCGCTTGTACAGTCTGTTGAAAAACTACAAACTCGCTACTCAGCGAAACTAAAATAACAATCACAACTTGACAATGGCGTACTCGACTGTACTGTGAGCCCACCCATGAAAAAAATCGTTCCGACGCGACTGCTCAAGTTTAAAAACATAGAGCACAGAGTGCGTGAGCTAATTTTTCGCAAAAGTGCCTATTTTTGTAAGATTTTCAATTCGATAAATGAACATGAAACGGAGGTTTTATTTATTTTATGGCTCGCAATGATACGGTTTCTCACCAGTATGTGTCAGTTTGTGAGTATTTCAGCTGCTTGACTGAGTGAACACTTCTTACAAATGTCACAGCGGTGTGGTTTATCTCCAGTATGTAAAATTTTGTGAGCATTTAAACTGATTAAGTGATTGAAACGCTTATTGCAAACGTAACAATGATAGGGGAGAGGGGGGCAGATTTGAACACTTTTTATTCAACTTTTTATAAATAAAATTAGAAGTGATTCCTAAAGTTTTTGTTAATTGCATGCGATACTGTAGTTATTGTCCTATAATTTCAGATCACAAATATTCTAAATAATCAATCAGAAAATATATTAAAATTTATTTTTTTAAAGAGGGAAAATGTTCAAAACTGCCCCATGTGGGGGAAGGTTTGAACAGGCCTGGGGCAGTTTTGAACACTAAGTATAAATGAAAAAAATTGGATGTCTTTTTTAAAATAATATATTTATTTGGCATGTAATAAGTGAGATATTTGACTAAATATATTTGTACGCTTATACATTTCTTATTAACCTAATTTATAATTGGAAAAGTCAAACTTAAAAATTATAGCTATAGGTACACTTCACAAAAGGCTAATAAACAACACATAAATAAATTCAACATTTATTCTCTAGAACATCATTTATTAATCAACGTTTCGGCAGAAACTCTTGTCTTCTTCAGGACCTATAACAAATAAATAAGATCCTACACATCTAAACCATAAACTTAAAATTTTTTAAAAAATTTGTAGGGATATCAAATAATTACTTATTCGGCTTACTTTAAAAATCTCTAGTAAAAAGTCACAAAATTAAAAACATAAAATAATTTAAAATCATTATTGTCAAACATGTAAAACTTTTTTAAACCTAAACTTCATAAATAATAAAAAAATTAAAAACAATAAAAGACCTATTTTAAAAGTTATAAAAATATATTTTTTCTTTTTACAAGAGCTTTTTAAGGTAAGCCGAATAAGTATATATTTGATATACAAATTTTTAAAAAAATTTTAAGTTTATGGTTTAGATGTGTAGGGTTTTACTTATTTGTTATAGGTCCTGAAGAAGCCAAGAATTTCTGCCGAAACGTTGACTAATAAATGATGTTCTAGTGAATAAAAATTGTTTTTATATTTAGCCTTGTATCCCGTATAATTTTATCATACCATAATACCAAGGTGTCTTATTTTATTTTGTTAATAAATTCGCATGAGTTTACAGATTAGCTATTATTATCTAGGTATGTTATAGCAATAATGATTTTATCAGGCAAATCTATACTAGTGATGTGCCGGATCGTTAAAAATGTATATTCGCGGATACAGATCTGAATACGGATATTTGGTTTCAAGATCCGCGGATACGGATACGGATCTTAACTTTCTTAGAGTACGTGGTGGTAAATATTGCACATCGACCTTTGGAAAGAGACTATC
Organism: Xanthostigma xanthostigma; assembly: GCA_963575645.1. NCBI lineage: Eukaryota > Metazoa > Arthropoda > Insecta > Raphidioptera > Raphidiidae > Xanthostigma > Xanthostigma xanthostigma. Next base: position 1,710,712 of record OY754473.1, read on the forward strand.
TGTTATGGGAAAAAGTTATTGACCTCTTTAAGAGTTAACTCTCATAACAGATTGTCTCTTTCCAAAGATCGATGTGCAATATCTCATTATAAAGATAGTTTTTTAGTACCTTTGAGTTATGTACTATTGGTATGGTACTCATTACGATAAATTTTTGCAATATAAAGGTGCCAAATACGATTTTAAGAAATAAAAAATAATCTGAATGGAATTTAACAGTTTTTCATTATTACCTAATCACCTATATATATATAAAATTTCATCTATGAATTCAAAATTAATAAGGTAAAAGATCCGCACAAAAACTAACGGATACAGATCTTTCTTCTCCCTCGGATATCCACGTATACGGATATCTGGCACATCACTAATTTATACCTACTTACTATACCCTCGAAATAATACCTATTTGAATAAAGACCATTAGTCTAGACAATAGACATTTCTAGGGCAAATCCCTATGCCGATTTTGGTTATGGGGGCAGGTTTGAACATGTTCCGAACTGCCCCTGTTGTTTTGTTCAAAGCTACCCCGTTAGTAGTCACAATACTATTTGCAATAATTTTGTATTAAAAGTTTTTTGACGTGATAACGTCTTATAAATTGATGAATCACCGATCTTATAAATTGATAAAACACCGGCTGCATGCACGAAAAAGTGTAACGTTCCTAGCGTTCCGCCTGACCCTGTGCGTCTTTTCTCGAAAACGGCCCTAACGATTTGGATGAAATTTACTGAAAAGGGATTTTGAGGGGCAAAAAATCGTTTTAGCTAGGTCTCATCTCTCGAAAAAATCGTTTTCATACAAATTTTATCATCATAAAAATCAATTTTTTGACGTATGAAAATACTTAAATATTGTAAGTAGGTTTTGGAATTTTATATAAACAGTGAAACAATTGTTTTCAAAATATTATGACAGTTAATCTTTGAGACTTAAAATAAATACGATAGAAAGAAAGTTAAAAAAACAATTATATTATAGGTGGTGAGTAATTTTAATAAATAAAATTAACCTAAATTTGAAGCAAAAGATGCAATATCATAGATTCGAATTATTATAATTATTATATAAATTTAGGTTATGTATTACGGAATACGTTATCACGTAAAACTATCGTCCGTAAACCGACTTTACAGACAACCAATTTTTTTAACGATCAAATCACTATGTTATTAGATGACTAAAGATATAATTTATTCTTTACACTGTAAATAAATGAAAAAATATTACTTGGATAAATTAAAAATTGCTTATTTGTTAGAACACAAAATATCGGCGGAGCACATTCAAAATAAAGAACGTTTATAACTTAAGTTTCTTGTGATATATTGGCAACCTGACGTTTGTCAGTTGATTCTCTCAGCGTTACCACATTAAAAATACTTTTATTACCGGCATTACATAGATTATTTTTTTTATTTTTGCAATGTTCAAAGCTGTCTCTGTTCAAAGCTACCTCCCTCAACCCTACGGTTTCTCACCAGTATGTGTCAGTTTGTGAGTTTTTAAAGTGCTTGAGCGAGTGAAACACTTTTTACAAGTGTCACACTGATACGGTTTCTCACCAGTATGTGTCAGTTTGTGAATATTTAAATTGTTTGATTGAGTGAAACACTTTTTACAGACGTCACACTGATACGGTTTCTCACCAGTATGTGTCAGTTTGTGAGTTTTGAAAGTGCTTGAGCGAGTGAAACACTTTTTACAAATGTCACACTGATACGGTTTCTCACCAGTATGTGTCAGTTTGTGAATATTTAAATTGTTTGATTGAGTGAAACACTTTTTACAGACGTCACACTGATACGGTTTCTCACCAGTATGTGTCAGTTTGTGATTTTTTAAAGTGCTTGAGTGAGTGAAACACTTTTTACAAATGTCACACTGATATAGTTTCTCACCAGTATGGGTCAGTTTGTGATAATTAAAACTGCTTCTGTAAATGAAACCCTTTTTACAAATGTCACACTGATACGGTTTCTGGCCAGAATGTGTCAGTTTGTGAGTTTTTAAAGTGCTTGAGTGAGTGAAACACTTTTTACAAATGTCACACTGATATAGTTTCTCACCAGTATGTGTCAGTTTGTGAATATTTAAATGGTTAGATTGAGTGAAACACTTTTTACAAACATCACAATGATATGGTTTCTCACCAGTATGTATCAGTTTGTGACTATTTAAAGTGCTTAAGCGAGCGAAACACTTTTTACAAATACCACACTGATATGGTCTCTCACCAGTATGTATCAAGGTGTGACTAGTTAGCATATTTTTGCTAGTGAAACTCCTTTCACAAATGTCACACTGATGTGGTTTCTTACATGTACGTGCACGTTTGTAAGATTCAGCATAACGTTTTTTACATGTGTCGTTAATTTTAAAATGACACGATTTTACTTTGTCGACTTGCGTGTGCTTCTCACGATCCATCGATGTATCTTTAATTACTTCTTCAAATTTGTCAAAATTCTCTCCCACACCCGAAGAATGAAAACTCTCGAAGTTTTCCGATTTGATACCTAAACCGACCTTTGTGTCTTCGCAGCTGATTTCGCTAACTCCTTTGGAACAATCGTTTACTGGGTCATCAATAGATTCCGTCAGAATTAATGAACAATCCATCGGTTCATCCTTGATTTTGGAATTTAAAGACATTTCCTCAATATTTTTGCACGTCGAGTCAAAATTTGCAGGTTCCTCCAATTTCCAGTTAACATTCATGTCTTGTACCAATTTATTGTCGCCAACATCGATAAGTGATTTGTCTCCATCCATAGATAAAGGTTCTAAGATGTCATCAGCACAGTCTGGCGAAATTATTGAATTATCTTGCTCCTCTTTAATTTCAGATTTTAAAGACATTTCAATGTTAATTTCGCTTGCTGAATTAAAATTTTCATATTCTTTTTCTCTCCAATTGACATTTAGGTCAATCACGTCATGGAGTTCCGAAGATGCATACTTCTCAGCGTTGTCTGCATTAGTGTTATCGATTACAGGATCCTCAGACAGCCTCTGAATAGACTCGAGTCTAGAGGTTTTGTCTAAAGCATGTAATTGCTCCAAATAGCGTTGCAGAGTTTTATCAGATTGTATTATTTGCATCTGGAATTGATAAGTTTTTTCCAGCCTAGTATGACATTTTTGACAGATATAATTTGGCATCTCATCACCGTTTCTTATCTAAACCAAAAGAAAATTTCGAAATAAGATCAAAAAGAAGAATGACAATAAATGATCATTTTTGAAACAAAATGTTTCTCATATTTGACACCTTTATTTTTTTTAAATATGAGAATCTTGGAATAGAAGTAATATAAGAATCTACTGTTTACGACGCTACTACAAAAAAATCAGAATTAGCTACTTTTTACAATAAAAACCATGTACGCTGCTATATTTATTCGCTGGCAACTTTATTAAATCTACATTCATAATAAAGTATATCTAACACAAAGTTTCAGCATTACTTTTAAGTTATAAAAATGGCATTAATAAGTTATTTAGAATAAAAATGTATTATAGACTATTTAAATTCTCTGAAAAACCGTCTTACCTTAACAGGAGCACAATTCATTATTGTATTAGCTATCAGATCTTCAAAACCAACCGAAAAAGAAAACAAATCTAACACCGTAACGTCACTCGATAAGCACAACCGACATATTGTACTCAGGCCAAAGCCTTTTATCGATATTTCTTTCATTGCGTGAATTTTAAAACGTGATACTGAACAAATCTATACTAACATTATTATAGTCAGTGCCCGTCGGCAAAAATTTTACTGACACATACTCTCCCCAAACTTTGTATATGGCTCCATTAGGCCTAGTCTGGCACCTATTTCCTCTATGACTTTCTTGATTTTGGGGCGTTTTCCCTCTAAATTTTCCGAAAGATATCATTTTGACGACATGTAAAAATTTATAGATACTGTTTGTTTTTTTAATTGGATAGCTTAAAAACTTCAACCAAAACGCTAATATAATGTTCTCTGAGAAATAACATACACCATTTAAAATGTCTGACACCTCGAATATGTCGAACATATTTGTCATTAAAGATATATTAATTATAAATAAATATGTGTTTCATTCACCTGTACATAAATATACGGTATGTAACCTGTGTCTTGTATGTATATGCGAATCAATACAGTTCAATCAACTGAAAAAAAAAACGATTTACCGAACACCCATGTCCCCCAATTAGTTCGGATAATCGACGCTCTACTGTATAATATAAACAATGAAAACTTCTTAAAGATCGCAATTCTCTTTTGTATTGTTATCCCAATAAAAACATAAATTTGTAAAGGAACCTTTTATGTTTTTATTGGGATAACAACGCGAGATTTGGCCACAATTTTTACATGAAATGTTTTTGAGGGAATTTAAATTGCTCAATATTATCAAATTCTTATTACAAATGTCAATCAAATATTGTTTTTCGTTAGTATGTAGCAGTTTATGACTATTTAAACGCCATATCTTAATAAATCACTTTCTACAAGCACTGATATGGCTTCTCACTTGTATGTGTCAGGCTGTGCGTATTTAAATTGCTTAACGCAGTAAAACACTTCTTACAAACGTCACACTGATATGGTTTCTCCCCAGTATGTAGTCGTTTGTGAGTTTTTAAATTACCTAATGTAGTAAAGCACTTAATACAAACGTCACACTGATACGGTTTCTCACCAGTGTGTAGTAGTTTGTGAACTTTTAAGTGGCTCGACTGAGTGAAACACTTCCTACACACGTCACACTGATATGGTTTCTCACCGGTATGTATCAGTTTGTGCGTATTTAAACTGCTTGTCTGTGTGAAAAACTTATTGCAAACGTCACACTGATACGTTTTTTCTTCGGCTTGTGGCAGTTTAGGAGTATTAAAATGGCATAACTTAGTAGAACTTTTTTTAGAAACGTCACAGTGATATGGTCTGTCGCCGGTATGTATTAGTTTGTGAGTTTTTAAATGACTTGACTGAGTGAAACACCTATAACAAACGTCACACTGATATGGTTTCTCACCGGTATGTATCAGTTTATGAGTATTTAAACTGTTTGACTGTGTAAAAAACTTATTGCAAACATTACACTGATATGGTTTCTCACTAGTACGTGTATCTTCGTGAATAAAGCGTAGTTCAGTGTAACTTTTTTCATTCCTTCGAGAAGAACACGTGTTTTTAATCTTAAATTGTTGCGACTTCACTATACTGGCTTTATTGTGCTTCTCTTGACCCATCGCGATATCTTTAATTCCTTCTTCAAATTTTTCACAATAATCTCCTACACCAGAAGAACGCAGATATCTAGAGTTGCCCGGTGTCAAGTCAAAATTGACCTCTGTATGTTCAGAAATGACTTCGCTAACACCTTTAAAATAACCTTTGTCTGGGCCATTAAAACATTTCGTCAGAACAAATGATTCGTCCATCGGTTCATCTTTAATTTCGGATTTTAAAGACATTTCCTCAATACTTTTGCATGCCGAGTTAAAATTTTCAGGTTCTTCCACTTTCCAATTGACATTCATGTCTTCCACCAATTTATTTTCGCCAATATTGATAGATGAGTTCTTAACATCATAAGAAAAAGTCTCTACGGTGTCATCAGTACAGTGAGATTATCGAATCATCTTGCTCGTCTTTCATTTTGGATTTTAAAGACACTTCAATGTTGATTTTGCTTGAATTGGGATCATTATGTTGTTTCTCTGACCAGTTGACTTTCAAATCAAACATGTCGTGGAGGTCCGAAGATTCACATTTTTCAGTGAGGTCTGCATTAGTGTTATCGATCAAGGAATTCTCAGACGATCTCTGAATGGAACTCTCGAGTTCAGTGTGTGTAACAAAAGTATGTAATTGCTCTATATAGCGTTGCAGAGTTTTCTCAGACTGTATTATTTGCATCTGGAAGTGACGAGTATTTTCCAGCCTAGTGTAACATAACTGACAGATGAAATGCGGCATCCCGTCACGTCTTCTTATCTGAAACAATAAAGGTAATGACAATAATTTGCAAAATGAAAATAATAATTTAAGTAAATGCAAAATAAAAGAATTGAAAAATTAGTTCTTGTTTATCAAAATTTGTATGAACATTTCTTTTTAACAACTAAAATGATTGCTATCGATAATGTTCACACTTTCTATGAACAGTTTCATTATCAACTTTATTGAATCTACATTAAATAAAATAAACCGTGGAATGCAACGTTATGTTAGAGTTTAAATGAATTGTTCATTTAACTTTTTAAACTACGTTATATATACAGTGACCGTACATATATTTGAAGCTAATGGCCTTGCTGCCGAAGTCCGCAGCTCCCTAAATTAAAAAAAAAATCATTTTAATTGAAGTGCCATTCTGTTAACAGACTCTTTTAGGGTAAAATAAAAATGTTTTGTCAAGCATAACTTCACACTTTTTTGTTTTACATTAATAAGTCATTATGGAATTATTAAAGCAAAAAATATTACAAAATTGTAACATAGAACTACAATAATAACTTACATAGCTAATTTAGATAAGAAGCATCCTCTTCCAAAACAAAAATAATAAATGCAATAGCCTTACCTGTATGGGAGCACACATCATAATTATATTAGATATTCGATCTTTCAGACTGTTTGAAAACGAAAATAAGTCTAATACCATAACACCACTCGATAAGCACAACCGACACATTGTACTTTGGCCAAAGCCATTTGTCAATACTTCTTTCATTGTCTGAATTTTAATTCTACTTACGCGCTACAAAATTATAATGAAATATAGATTTCCGATGTTCTAACTTCTAATCTTTACAGGGTATGTACACAACAGTGCATTCTCATAAGTAAGCGTCACATCGGAAAAGTTATTGAAACAGAGGGAAAAACGACCTTTCAAATAATGTCTTACTGTTACCTGTTGGCAAATTCCTATATACTAGTACCGCGGATGTATTCCCATCTCTTTAACCGCACCGCTACTTCCGCCGCGCCTTTTCCACAACCGATCGGAATCACTCCTAACTACAGCTCTTGCAGAAGTTTCAATTCAAAAACTATTTGAATAAAATTATAACTCGTATATTATTAAATTACTTACATAAATTGATAAAAAAAACTCGGATCGTAGTGCCAAATCCTGCCGAAAATATAGTGTATTTGATAAATACAGGAATTGCGACCTTATTATAGGTTTGTTTTCGATCATAATAAATAAATATAATCCCTTAATTTTAAAATCGGTTCTGTCGAGTCGATTTTATAAACATTTTAGTAGCAGTCAAATCTCTACTTACTAAAAGAAAAAAAGGAGAACACAAGAGTAAAGTTGCTATTTCTTCCTATATAGGCAGCCATTTTCGTGCGGCTTTCCGAGCTCCTGATTGGTTCCCTTTTCTATCGTGAAGTTGCTTGCGAATCGACCAATTCGATCAATGTATCATCTTAACAAGGATATTTCGAGCAATTCCGTTAATATTCTCACAAAGATATCTCGAAACGTGGAAAACGCGCAAGTTATTCTACTAGGGTTAAATTTGGAAACGATTCTGATAATCTCTTCGGCATTACTGGGACACAAAACATTCACCAACTCTTAAAAACTATTCCTAAAATAAAGCCTATTTTAAAGTGATTAGATGAATAGAGTTGTTTTCAAATGAATTCTGAAATTTCATTGTGTTAAAGCCGCCGCACACGTGGCAAAAAATGCGGCTAGAAACGCTGCTAGGAGTTCTGCTAGTCGGTAGGCTCGGTACGAAGCTAGAAATGACGTCACTGCGGGCTGGCCTGCTATCTCACAAGATAGGTTTTAAAATTAGAACAAGGGCTATTTTCCCTGCGAGATTTGCTGCTACCAATCAGGAAGAAGTATCTTGTCACGTGGGCACCTAAACAAACCAGCATGGTGTCGCATTCTGTTCAGAGTCACACAACAGACACGTTTTGCTCTGTGTTTATATTCGAACTGTCACTGCGCGCGCACCAGATCTATGCACAAATCAAGCTTGAAATATAGTCTCGTGTGAAGCGAGCACTTAACAGCAATCAAGAAAACCAGCTCTAGAAAACTAGTAGGCAAATCTAGCAGCGTTTCTAGCCTCGTGTGCAGTGGCCTTTATACACTCAATGGTAGAGTCTAACAAAATGATTCGTCTATGATGACAGATTGTTTTAGGATTGGTTAGATGGCATTTTACTCCCGCTTCACAGGCATAAAAAGTAGATATTTTATAGGTCGTGAAAAAAAAAATTTATTTAAAGTATGTCATATACATTATGCATGGCAACATTAATACGGCAATAATAAACAATAGAAGTTTGTGTGGATGTCCACGCAACAATTGTACCTTTTTGTTGCGTTGGCTAAAGTAAATCTGTATGAAGATGTTTGTGAGTATTTAAATTGCTCGATGTAGTGAAACATTTGTTGCAAACGTCACACTGATACGGTTTTTCACCAGTATGTAGCAGTTTGTGCGTTTTTAAATGGCCTTGCTGAGTGAAGCACTTTTTACAAACTTCACACTGATACGGTTTCTTACCAGTATGTGTCAGTCTGTGGATATTGAAACTGCTGGAAGTAGTGAAACACTTATTGCAAACGTCACACTGATATGGTTTCTCACCAGTGTGTAGCATTTTGTGAGTTTTTAAAGTGCTTGACTGAGTGAAACACTTTTTACACACGTCACACTCGTAAGGTTTCTCACCAGTATGTGTCAGTTTGTGTTTATTTAAGCTCCACAATGTGCTAAAACTCTTAGTACAATTGTTACAATGATATGGCTTTTTACCAGTATGTATCATTTTGTGAGTATTTAAACTGCCTGAATGAGTGAAAAGCTTATTACAAAAGTCACACTGAAACGGTTTCTCTCCAGTATGTACTCGGCAATGAACATTTAAAGCGCTTATATGAAAAAACTGCTTATTACAAACGTCACACCCATACGATTTCTCACCAATATGTCTCAGTCTGTGTTTATTTAAACTGTTCATTGAAGTGAAACACATTTCACAAGAGTCACACTTAAACGATTTCTTGCCAGTATGTGTCAGTCTGTGGTTATTAAAACTGCTGGAAACTGTAAAACACTTATTGCAAATGTCACACTGATATGGTTTCTCACCAGTATGTAGCAGTTTGTGAGTCTTTAAATGGCCTAACTGTTTGAAACGCTTTTTACAAATGTCACACTCGTGTGGTTTCTCACCAGTATGTATCAGTTTGTGAGTATTTAAACTGAACGATGTGGTGAAACTCTTAGCACAATTGTCACATTGGTATGGTTTCTCACCTGTGTGTATCCGTATATGATTATTTAAACTGCACGATGTAGTGAAACGCTTATTACAAACATCACACTGATACGGTTTCTCACCAGTATGTATAAGTTTGTGAGTATTTAAACCGCACGATGTAGTGAAGCACTTATTACAAACGTCACACTGATATGGTTTCTCGCCAGTATGTATCAGTTTGTGAGTATTTAAACTGCTTGACTGTGAGAAAAACTTATTGCAAACATCACACTGATACGGCGACTTTGTGTAATGTTTCTTACTCGAGTCAATAATCTTAAATTGATGCGATATCACTTTACTGGATGTTTTTTGCTTTTCTCACTATCATTCGAGATATTTTTAATTCCTTCTGGAAATTTATCAAAATACTCTTCCGCATCAAAAGATCGAAGTTCTGCGGAGTTTTCCGATGTATGGTTGAATCCGACTTTTGTGTCTTCGCAGCAGGTTTTGCTAAATCTTTTAGAAAAATCGTCTATTGTGTCATCCATAGATTCCGTCAGAAATAATAAATCGTCCATCGGTTCATGTTTGATTTCGGATTTTATAGTAATTTCCTCAATATTTTTGCATGCCGAGTTAGAATTTGCAGATTCTTCCACTTTCCAGTTGACATCCATCTCTCCCACCAATTTACTGTCGGCAATATCGATACGATTATGTGTTTCCTCGTCACCTTTAGATGAAGTATCCACTGCGTGACCAGTTAACTCTGCTGGATTTAATGAATTATCATCAATTTGTTCGTCTCTTAAAGTTTCGTCGTGGATTTTGCTAGCTGGATTTAAATTCTCAAAATCTTTCTCTCTCCAATTGACATTCAAGTCAAATGCGTCTTTAGATTCCGTGGATTCACACTTCACGGTGATGTCAGCATTAGTGTTATCGACCAATGGTTCATCAGATGGCCTCTGAATAAAACTCTCAAGCTTAGGTTTTTTGTCATAACCATGTAATTGCTCTAAATAGCGTTGCAGAGTTTTATCGGACTCTACAATTTGCATCTGAAACTGATGAGTTTTTTCCAGCCTAGTGTAACATTTTTGACAGATAACGTTTGGCTTCCCATCACTTCTTCTTATCTAAAACAATAAAGGCAAATAACATATCATAATTCAAAATAAATCATTTCATAACTTGTTGATAGGTTCTTTGTGCTTTTTTTATCTAAATTTGTATAAAAAATATAGCTTAACTATTAATAATATTCGCATTTACTATGTATGTTTTCTTTGCTAACTTTATTTAATCTACAATAATTAAAATAAACCATGAAATACGAAGTTATTTACCAACTAGTAGTTACGTATATATGTAGTATTATTGTTTCCTTTTCTTATTACAGGTTTAAATTTAAATTTAATTTAATGAAAAGAACTTCCAATCTGTTTAGGCGCTTCTATAGCAAAAATAAAAATTTTGAACTTACATGTTTAATATTGTTCTTATTAGCTTCTTAAACCAAAAATATCACAAAAGTTATAAAACAGAGCTACAATAATAAATTATGTTTCTAATTTTAATAATAACAAACAGACCACTGCAACAACACGTATTAAAACAAGGATATTTTAAGTAGCCTTACCTGAATGGGGGCACACTTCATGATTAGATTAGCTATTCGATCTTTCAAGCTATTTGAAAAGGTAAATAAGTTTAATACGCTAACGCCACCCGATAAGCATAACCGACACATTGTATTTTGATCAAAGCCATTTATCGCTATTTCGTTCATTGTTTGAATTTTATAACTAGTTATCAGTTTACGAACAAATTTCCGCAGATTAGTCACTGATCAAGTGCTCAAAAACGAGAAACAGATGTTTCTCCTTGTTGTAGAATGTAGACGATTTATATTGTAATATAGATTTCCGATGCTTTAATCCTAAATAGTGGTCGCCTAGGAAAAGTTATTGAAACAGAGGGAAAAACATCCTTTCAAATAACGTCTTACTGTTGCATGTTGGCAAATTCCTCTATACTAGTACCGCGGTTGTATTCCCATCTCCTTAACCGAACCGCTACTTCCGCCATTCCTTTTTCCCAACCGATCGGAGTCACTCCTACCTACAGCTCCTAAAGAAGTTTCAGTTTAAAAACTATTTGTTTAATAACAGTAAGTAACAGATTTGCAGAATATTATCAATACTTGGATATAAGATGTTAAAATTAGTGATGTGCCGAATATCCGTATCCGCGGATATCCGAGGGAGAAGAAGATCCGTACCCGTATCCGCGGATCTTGAAACCAAATATCCGTATCCGTTAGTTTTATGGCGGATCTTTTACCTTATTAATTTTCAATTCATACATGAAATTTTATATATATAGTCGATTAGGTAATAATGAAAAACTGTTAAATTCCATTCATATTATTTTTTATTTCTTAAAATCGTATTTGGCACCTTTATATTGCAAAAATTTATCGTAGTGAGTACCATACCAATAGGACATAACTCAAAGGTACTAATAAAAAACTATCTTTATAATGAGATATTGCACATCGAACTCTGGAATCTGTTATGAGAGTTAACTCTTAAAAAAGTCAATAACTTTTTCCCATAACAGTCTCTTTCCAACGGTCGATGTGCAATATTTACCGCCGCGTACTCTAAGAAAGTTTAGATTCGTATCCGCGGATCTTGAAACCAAATATCCGTATTCAGATCCGTATCCGCGGATATGCATTTTTAACGATCCGGCACATCACTAGTTAAAATGTTTAGAAGGCATTTATTTGTTTAGTAACACCGGCATTAAAAGAGTCATTTGAGGATCGTGCAAAAATCGTATTTTATTGAAACTATACTATATAACTATATACAATATGCATACTACAGCAATATTTTTACGGCATTAAAAAGAAAAAAAAAATGTGTAAATGTCTTCGCAATAAAATGTACCTTTTTATTGCACTGGTTAAAGTAAACCAGTATGAATCACTTTGTGGGTATCTAAATAGCTTTTTGTAGTTAGATATTTATTACAAATGTCACACTGATATGGTTTTTCACCAGTGTGTAACAGTTTGTGGGTTTTTAAATGACCTGACTGAGTGAAACACTTCTTACAAACGTCACACTCGTACGGTTTCTCACCAGTATGTGTCAGTTTGTGTTTATTTAAGCACCACAATCTATTGAAACTCTTTGTACAATCGTCACAGTGGTATGGCTTCTTACTAGTATGAATCATTTTATGGGTGTTTAAACTGGTTAAGTGAGTGAAAAGCTTATTACAAAAGCCACACTGAAACGGTTTCTCGCCTGTATGTATCCGGCGGTGTACATTTAAAGCACTTATAAAAAAGAACGACTTATTACAAACGTCACACCGATACGATTTCTCACCAGTATGTCTCAGTTTATGTTTATTTAAACTGTTCGTTGAAGTAAAACATTTTTTACAAACTTCACACTGATACGGTTTCTTACCAGTATGAGTCAGTCTGTGGTTATTGAAACTGCTGGAAACAGTAAAACACTTATTGCAAACGTCACACTGATATGGTTTCTCACCGGTATGTAGCATTTTGTGAGTTTTTAAAGTGCTTGACTGCGCGAAACATTTTTTACAAATGTCACACTCATATGGTTTCTCACCAGTATGGATCAGTGTGTGTTTTTTTAAACTGTCCGCTGAAGTGAAACCCTTTCTACAAGCGTCACACTGATATGGTTTCTCACCAGTATTTAGCAGTTCGCGAATTTTTAAAGCACCTGACTGAGTGGGGCACGTTTTAAAAGAGTCACACTGACTCAATTTCTGACCAGTATGTATCAGTCTATGGCTATCGAAACTACTTGAAACAGTGAAACACTTATTGCAAACGTCACACTGATATGGCTTCTCACCAGTATGTAGCAGTTTATGCGTTTTTAAATGGCCTAATTGAGTGAAACGCTTCTTACAAATGTCACACTCGTGTGGTTTCTCGCCAGTATGTACAAGTTTATGAGTATTTAAACCGAACGATGTAGTGAACCTCTTGGTACAATCGGCACATTGGTATGGTTTCTCACCCGTGTGTATCCGTTTGTGATTATTTAAATTGCCCGATGTAGTAAAACACTTACTACAAACGTCACACTGATATGGTTTCTCACCAGTATGTATCAGTTTGTGAGTATTTAAATGGCTTGACTGTCTGAAAAATTTACTGCAAACATCACACCGATACGGCGATATATTATTATATTTTTTACACGTGTCTTTAATATTAAATTGATCCGATTTTAATTCACTGGATTTTTCGTGCTTTTCACGATCCTTCAAAGTATTATTAATTCCTTCTTCAATTTTTCCAAAATTCTTTTCCACATTAGAAGAACGAAAACATGTGGATGTTTCCGATGTGTGACTGAAACCGATTTTTGTATCTTCGCAGCTGATTTCGCTAACTCCTTTAGAAAAATCGTTTACTGTGTCATCAATAGAATCGTTCATCGGTTCATCCTTGATTTCGGATTTTATAGTAATCTCCTCAATATTTTTGCATGCCGAGTTTAAATTTTCAGATTCTTCCACTTTCCAGTTGACATCCATGTCTTCCGTCAATTTACTGTCGGCAATATCGATACGATTATGTGTTTCTTCGTCACCTTTAGATGAAGTGTCCACTGTGTTATCAGTTGACTCTGTTGGATTTAATGAATCACCAATTTGGATTTTGCTAGCTGGGTTTAAATTCTCAAAATCTTTCTCTCTCCAATTGACATTCAAGTCAAACGCGTCTTTAGATTCCGTGGATTCACACTTTACGGTGATGTCTGCATTAGAGTTATCGATTGATGGATCATCAGACGGCCTCTGAACAAAACTCTCGAACTTAGGTTTTTTGTCATAACCATGTAATTGCTCTAAATAGCGTTGCAGAGTTTTATCGGACTGTACAATTTGCATCTGAAACTGATGTGTTTTTTCCAGCCTAGTGTAACATTTTTGACAGATGACGTTTGGCTTCCCATCACTTCTTTTTATCTAAAACAATAAAGGCAAATAACATACCTACCATAATTCAAAATAAAACATTTCATAACTTGTTAGATAGGTTCTTTGTGCTTTCGACATCTTTCTTATCTAAATTTGTATAAAAACTAAAAAAAAGATAGCGAAACTATTAATAATATTCACATTTACTATGTATGTTTTCTTTGCTAACTTTATTGAATCTACAATAATTTATTAAAATAAACCATGAAATACGAAGTTATTAACCAACTAATAGTTACGTATACAGTATTATTGTTTCCTTTTCTCATTACAGGTTTAAAATTAAATATTAATTTAATTAAAAGAGCTTCCAATCTATTTAGCCGCTTCTATAGTAGAAAAATTTTTGATTGTCTATGTTTAATAAATTAATTATTGTTCTTATCAACTTCTTAAACCAAAAATATCACAAAATTTATTAAACAGAGCTACAATAATAAAATATGTTTCTAATTTTAATAATAACAAACAAACCCCTGCAGCAACACGTATTAAAACAAGGATATTTTAAGTAGCCTTACCTGAATGGGGGCATTCTTCATGATTAGATTAGCTATTCGATCTTTCAAGCTGTTTGAAAAGGTAAATAAGCTTAATACGCTAACACCACCCGATAAGCATAACCGACACATTGTATTTTGATCAAAGGCATTTATCGCTATTTCGTTCATTGTTTGAATTTTAACGCTAGTTATCAGTTTACGAACAAATTTCCGCAGATTAGTCACTGGTCAAGTGCTCAAAAACGAGAAACAGATGTTTCTCCTTGTTGTAGACGATTTATATTGTAATATAAATTTCCGATGCTTTAATCTTAAATAGTGGTCGCCTAGGAAAAGTTATTGAAACAGAGGGAAAAACATCCTTTCAAATAACGTCTTACTGTTACATCTTGGCAAATTCCTCTATACTAGTACCGCGGTTGTATTCCCATCTCCTTAACCGAACCGCTACTTCAGCCATGCCTTTTTCACAACCGATCGGAGTCACTCCTACCCTCAGCTCCTAACGAAGTTTCGGTTTAACAACTATTTGAATAAAATTATAACTCGTAAATTATTACACTACTTACATAAATTAATAAAAGAACTCGGATCGCATAGCCAAACGTCGCCAACAATACAGTGTATTTGATAATACAGGAATTACGGCCTTTTTATGTATAACTTAAGTTTGTTTTCGAACAAAATAAAAAATGTAACCCCTTAACACGTCTTTTAAAATAAGTATTCCCTAATTGCAATATTATTATCAATTCAACATCTGCAACAAATAAGTTATTCCCTATTCGCAAACTTGTGTTTTTATAAAATTTGTAAGTTCGATTCTGCCGAACCGATTCTATTAAAATTTAAGTAGTACATTCAAATCCCTTCTAAAGGGTTCAGTTTTGAAACGAATCTGAGTATGTTTTCGGTATTTTTGGAATCAAACACATTTTACAACAATTAAAAACCACCCTTAAAATGGCACTATTGAACCCACTTTAACTAGGCTTCGGGCGATAATTTTGTTAAAACCAATTAACTGGATATATAAACTACAATAATTTTATTTTAGATTAAAAATAGGTTCACACAATTTTAAAATGTGAATTTTTCGACTATACACCAAAGGACTGCTCAAGCCAACCGTGCTGCATAACCAATATAAGACCAAGTCGTATATTTTCGAAATGCAAATTTTGATCATCCAGAATGCCGCAAAATAGAGCAACTGCGGCTTTTTAATCTTTCGCATATATGTTTAATGGCAGTAGGTAACTGATTTGCAGAATATATTTTATCTATACTTGGATATAAGATGTTAAAATGTTTAGAAGGCATTTATTTGTATAGTAATACCGACGTTGAAAGAGTCATTTATAGAGAATCGTGCAAAAATCGTATTTTATTTTTACGGCATAAAAAACAAAAAAAAATGTGTAAATGTCTTAACAACAAAATGTACCTTTTTATTGCACTGGTTAAAGTAAACCAGTATGAATCACTTTGTGGGTATCTAAATTGCTTTTTGTAGTTAGACATTTGTTACAAATGTCACACTGATATGGTTTTTCACCAGTGTGTAACAGTTTGTGGGTTTTTAAATGACCTGACTGAGTGAAACACTTCTTACAAACGTCACACTCGTACGGTTTATCACCAGTATGTCTCAGTTTATGTTTATTTAAACTGTTCGTTGAAGTAAAACATTTTTTACAAACTTCACATTGATACGGTTTCTTACCAGTATGAGTCAGTCTGTGGTTATTGAAACTGCTGGAAACAGTAAAACACTTATTGCAAACGTCACACTGATAAGGTTTCTCACCGGTATGTAGTATTTTGTGAGTTTTTAAAGTGCTTGACTGCGCGAAACATTTTTTATAAATGTCAGACTCATATGGTTTCTCACCAGTATGGATCAGTGTGTGTTTTTTTAAACTGTCCGCTGAAGTGAAACCCTTTCTACAAGCGTCACACTGATATGGTTTCTCACCAGTACGTAGCAGTTCGAGATATTTTAAAGAGCCTGACTGAGTGGGGCACGTTTTAAAAGAGTCACACTGACTCAATTTCTGACCAGTATGTATCAGTCTATGGCTATCGAAACTACTTGAAACAGTGAAACACTTATTGCAAACGTCACACTGATATGGCTTCTCACCAGTATTGCAACGATTTATATGTTTATGTATAATTGAATTGTAATATTTGTATATTTATTGTCATCAAAAACCATATCGTAAATTCCCTTCTGGGTATGCTACCCATTTGCACACCTATCAAAATTATAATTTCTATAATAATTTTGTGAAGGTGATTAAAATTAAGTAATATTTAAAAATTCTTAAAATCAAAAAGTATTTTTGAAAAAAGGATTCAGTCTTTTAGTTGCGACCGAGTAATACATTCAAAGTATAAATTATAAATTCTTTCTATTATTCAACAGAAGTTTTAATAACTTCTATTGATAATTTTCAATAACGGTTTTTGATACAAATTAATTTTTGATTAGTTTTGTTAGAATCTTGTAATTCGTGATATGGTAAAATTTAAATAATTATGTTTAATATGTATACCTATTTGTATTGTAAATTGAATTTTTTTTTTGTTTTAAATTTTAGTAGATATATATTTTCTAAATAGATTAATTTTTTATTCTATTCTTAAATCGATCTACGGATCCGGTGTTATTCCAAATACATTTCCCATAACGCCTCAGTATGTAGCAGTTTATGTGTTTTTAAATGACCTAATTGAGTGAAACGCTTTTTACAAATGTCACACCCGTGTGGTTTCTCGCCAGTATGTACAAGTTTATGAGTATTTAAACCGAACGATGTAGTGAAACTCTTGGTACAATCGGCACACTGATATGGTTTCTCACCCGTGTGTATCCGTTTGTGATTATTTAAATTGCCCGATGTAGTAAAACACTTTTTACAAATGTCACACTGATACGGTTTCTCACCAGTATGTATCCGTTTGTGAGTATTTAAATGGCTTGACTGTCTGAAAAACTTATTGCAAACATCACACCGATACGGCGATATAGTATTATATTTTTTACACGTGTCTTTAATATTAAATTGATCCGATTTTACTTCACTGGTTTTTTCGTGCTTTTCACGATCCTTCAAAGTATTATTAATCCCTTCTTCAATTTTTCCAAAATTCTTTTCCACATTAGAAGAACGAAAACATGTGGATGTTTCCGACGTGTGACCGAAACCGATTTTTGTATCTTCGCAGCTGATTTCGCTGACTCCTTTAGAAAAATCGTTTACTGTGTCATCAATAGAATCCGTCAGAATTAAAGAATCGTTCATCGGTTCATCCTTGATTTCGGATTTTATAGTAATTTCCTCAATATTTTTGCACGCCGAGTTAGAATTTGCAAATTCTTCCACTTTACAGTTGCCATCCATGTCATCCACCAATTTACTGTGGGCAATATCGATACGATTATGTGTTTCTTCGTCACCTTTAGATGGAGTGTTCACTGTGTGATCAGTTGACTCTGCTGGATTTAATGATTTATCATCAATTTGTTCGTCTCTTATGTTAAATTTAAAAGAAGTTTCGGCGTTGATTTGGTTAGCTGAATTGAAATTCCTAAAATCATTCTCTCTCCAATTGACATTCAAGTTAAATACATCTTTAGATTCCGAGGATTCACATTTCACAGTGATGTCTTCATTATCAATCAATGGATTGTCAGACGGCCTCTGTCTTGAACTCTCAAGCTTAGGTTTTTTATTATAACCATGTAATTGCTCTAAATACCGTTGCAGAGTTTTCTCTGATTTCACAATCTGCATCTGAAACTGATGAGTGTCTTCCAGCCTTGAATGACATTCTTGACAGATGAAATTTGGCATCTCATCATCTCTTCTTATCTAAATCAGAACACACGGTTTTAAAAAATACCAATAAAGGTAACGAAAATAAGATATCATAATGCCAAATAAATGAATTTATAATTAGTAGAATAGTTCTTTTTAATCTAAGGTTGTATGAATATTTTTTTATAACAACGAAAGTGATAACTATCATTAATACCTATTCATAATTTACTATATGTATAGTTTCTTTGCAAATTTTATAGAATTTATATCAATTAAAATAAGCCATGTAATGCCAAGTTATTAAATTATTCCTTTAGTGAACAGAAATTCTATTCTATTACTAGGTGCTTCTAAGATGAAAACACAATTTATTGTCAAGCATAATTTTATACTTTGTAAAATAGAATAATAAGTTATATTGCTAATATTTTTGGTAAAATTCTACTGAATGTTGATGCTAAAGAATGTAATATTGTTTATAATTTGTTATTACGATTGTTCGTGTAGACGGTTTTATGTAAATAGTAGGTGTCCATTCTGTAGAATGTTACCATATTATTAAAAACAGACTATTCCATCTACTTGTTTTAAAACACGAATGTTAAGTAGTCTTACTTGAATGGGGGCACACTTCATGATCACATTAGCTATTCGGTCTTTCAAACTGTTTGAAAAGGAAAATAACTCTAAAACCGTAACGCCACTCGATAAGCACAATCGACACATTGCAGTTTGGCCAAAGCCATTTATCAATATCTCGTTCATTATTCGAATTTTAACACTACTTATACACTCGTGGACAAACTACCCAGATAGTCAAGTGATCAGAATTAAAAAAAAAAATGAGGGCCTAGATTTTCACCGAACGAATGATGATGGTGCCGGTCCCATGTATGGAATAAATAAGAATAAATAAGAGACAATAAATAACAACTTTATTTTAAGATAAATATCTATACTAAAATTTTACATAAATACAAACTTAATTCAAAGCCAACCGACGTGGATGATCATCAGAAATAAAGTGCGTGACAACGATCTCTGAATTAGGATATACCAAAACGTTGGTTTGGTTAAGGCATTTCATGGGAGAGGGTCGGGGGTTGAATCTCCACCTCCTACCCACGGCCTTGGTTACCTCGAAACATAAAAATATTTTTAAAATTTTGATTTCTATTTTCAGACCCCATTACAAATAACATCCCAATGAACCGGGAATTTAATAATTTGTCTGTCATTAATTCAGAAATCAGAAGACGTTTAACAAAATTCAATATCGTATTCAAATCACAATCAATTCATTGAGCAATAATAATCGCAGGCGATATAATCTCAGCTCAGGCGATTTCACCGATCGGGGACCGGTAACAAATGCACATATCGACAGAGCCGTCGCAAAGTTTCTTTTTCGTTCGGCTGCGAATTACGTATGTTTGATCGTAATCGATCGGAAATAGAACATTTCAAACCCGGCAAAAACCAGCCACAGGCAGGGCCCTCTTTAACCTATTGTAGGATAATAGGGCCGCTATGATCTTGACTTTGACAGAACATTATTTTGTTAGAATAGACAAAGAAAGTAGATAAGCAAGGTTCTAGATTTATTTTTATTTCTTCACAGTCACATTAAATGAATAGGTAATCTATACTAATATATAAAGCTGAAAAGTTTGTTTGTTTGTTTGATAGCGAGGCCCTGGGCACGTAGCCAGAGTGCCCCAGTCGGAAAGAGGGGCGTGGCCACAAGTTGAGAGATTTACTTAAGCATATACTTTTGTTCTGTACTGAGCATAGGAATAAAATCGCAATCGAACCATTGGCTGCAAACATAATATACTTCTTTTTTTACGCCGTAAGCACTGGCGTATCCAGAGGGCAAAACAAGCACGGGGGACCCGGCTTAATAAATTTATTATTTGCTCCCTTCTGGGCCAAAAGCTGGGTACGCCCATGTTAACGTCATAGAAAAAGACAAAGTTTTTGAAACAGAGATACTTTATTCAGATTGAATGCAAGTCAACCAATCCAATCATCGGAGAAATCAGGGAATTACATCGAAGAAAGAGACGCAGATATATTTTCGATACGTTTTGTTGCTTTCGCTCACCGCACATTGAGTAGATAGACAATGATTCATATAGACAATTATTAAATATATGTATTAATTTATTAAAGCAATTTTTATACCCGAGCGTAACGAGCCGCGACTGTCGTAACTCAGGCCAAATAATAATAATAATAATGTATTCAGCGAAGTTAATGAAAAGAGGGTAGAGAAACATAGAAGGGAGGTAGTTAGATAAAGACAGTGAAGGTGGTTGCGAATTGGAACGAGACGGAAGGCTGATTTAAAGACAAGTGCAAGTAAAACAGTTGAATGTATAGCTCGCGCGCGGCGCGCCGCGGCTGTAAAACTTAATAAAGATAATACTCTTGCCGGAACAATGAGCAAATTGCTGTAACTAGTTACACACTCGGAAACGCCGCCCGGAGCGCCGGAGTCGGAGAAATACATAACACACACACACGCACAGATCTCGTTTCGAAAAGTGCCGCCGCGGGGGTTGAGGGTAGGTCGCGATGAAACGGTTAAGATAGTGTTAAGTGTACAGGATCGGAACGTCGAGCGCCATTGCAGAAGTGCACCCGAAAAACCGGAACTCCTTGAAGACAGATTTAAGCTAAGTCATCGAATTTTAATAAAAAAAGAGAGTGTGCTTTAGACCACACGACTGAAGTAAAACTTCTTCCTGCCTTAATTTGTTATTATTCACCCGAAAATTCACAAAATATGAACTTTAAAATTAATTTACAATTTTATTCCCTTTAAAGGTAGAATATTTAATGTATTGAACAAAATATTACTTTTTTTTGTCACCCAATAGCGCCAGCCCCGGATCTACGATTTTTTCGAACCGGGGCAGAAACTTGATAATGGCGCCCCCTCTCTCCAGCTTTTGAGATAAATTACTTAAAAAACTCATAAATATACATATAATGATTGGTATTTTTCGTGAACGGGAAACCGTCAGAAAACAAGCAGATAGAGTAAATCGGAAAAAGGACAGATTAGATGTGGTTTTGGCGCCCTCTAAAACTGCCGCCCGGGGCGGGTGCCCCCGGTTTGCCCCCCCCAGATCCGGGGCTGAATAGCGCCACTGGCAAGTAAAGTATGTGTCATTCTATTATTAGTACTGCTTATATTTTCGGCCACCTGATGGTGCCACTTGCCAGTGAAGTTTTTGTTTCGGTCACCTGATGGCGCCACTAGCAGGGGGTAATTACCTCCTCAGGATTCATCAGGATCGCAGGCACCGAGCCACAACAAACGAAAAAAGACTTTTTTGTTGCGGAAATGAAAGGACCTTTTGTGCCGACACACGATAACATTTTTCAAGTTAGGTTGCTAAAAAAAGATCATTTCGATTTTTTTTCGAAGTTAGGTTGTTAAAATAAAGGTCATCCTTTTTTTTGCTCTCCAATTGTGCACACGACAAAATTTTTCAAGTTAGGTTGTTAATAAAAAGGTTGTTCGTGGCTAATAAATCTTAAAAAATATTGATTTTTTGCTTTAACCCCCCCCCCTCAGAAAAAATATCTACGCAATATCAATTTTACGTTAGGCTTCTTTTATATTTTCCAGCTGTTAAATCATTCCCCCTTTAACGTTAGAGAAAATTTCAAACAAATATGTAGCTAAAGAAGTTTCACTTCAAAAACTAATAAACTTTCAGCCAAATTGTCACCACATCGTGTTCCTGGTTAATAAACACTAAAATAGAACCGATACAGGATACTAACTCAATCCGGCCCTGCGCTCGTTACCCTTGCACAATATAATATAATAACATTTCTCATTCTCTCGTTTAATTTCTCTCTTTCCCTCATTTACATTATACCAACATTAAATACGAGCCGGCGGTGCGGCAATGCCAACTTTTGTAATTAATATTTTTACAATCCAATATTTTATTGTTGTCGGTTCTAAGATAAGGCAGTTAGTCGGTTTGTCGGATTTGTAGACTCGACGGTTATAAACGCAGATTAACTCCGAACTTGTGAATTGAGATGCGGTGACGAAACACCCCCGCGTAATAATATATTATGCGTGTTTGATCTTAAGGCTGCTGCACACGAGGCTAGAAACGCTGCTAGATTCCTTGCTAGATTTGCCTACTAGTTTTCTAGCGCTGGTTTTCTTGATTGCTGTTAAGTGCTCGCTTCACACGAGACTATTTTTCAAGCGTGTTTTGTGGATAGATCTGGTGCACGCGCATTGACAGTTCGAATATAAACATTAAATACAGAGCAAAACGTGTCTGTTGTCTGACAGAATGACGCCATGTGGGCGTTTGTTCAAGTGCCCACGTGAAGATGCTGCTTCCTGATTGGTTCTTGCTCATACCTAGCAAGAAATCTACCAGGGAAAATAGCCCCTGTTCTAATTTTAAAACCTATCTTCTGAGCTAGCAAGGCAGCCCGCAGTGACGTAATTTCCAGCTTCGTACCCAGCCTACCGGTTAGCAGAACTCCTAGCAGCGTTTCTAGCCTCGTATGCAGCGGCTTTTAGCTAGCTGTGCGGTCATAAGGCGCAGTGGAACAGGACGCACAGTACGGAGAAAGTTCATCAAAATTGATATGTATCTTCATAATAATATTTATCTGTTAACTAGCGGTCCCGTCTGGTTTCACCCAGGTGCAAAAAAATGGGGAAGGGAGGGACATGAGTACGCACATTCATCTTAGTTTATCGAAATGAATGTTGTGTCCAAATTTCATGATCGGAGTTACCGTACAAAAGTTTTTGTCGATAAAAAGCAGTATTTACACTTTTTTAAACTAATACATTTCTTTTAAATCAATAATTACTGTAATAAATAAAATATAATAAATATTTAATTGAAAACACTAGGAAAATTATTTTTATATAGGTACCTATAGTTATAACAGTTTTCAAATGAGCTATTAATTAGATTTATTTAATTTTAATTAATCGTAAATAAATATAAATGTAAGTCTTCTTAGAAAGTAATGTAGAAAATAAAAAAAAAATAAAAATATATTCGCCCAACGTCGAGCTCGAACCCACGACCCTGATATTAACCGACGCATTCTCTACCGACTGAGTCAGCCGGGCTTGTGAATGTACAACGCTAATATTGCTATATCAAGTTAGGGCATTTCATCTGAATAAAAGTCTGAATAGAAGCTTATTTTTAAGATACATTTTGCAACATTAATTTTTATTGATGATCCGCTCCTATTGGTCGTAGCGTGATATTGCCATACCACTGGCCATATACATTTTTAGAGTAGATTTAATCCGTGTCTTGATTTCGCGCTATTCACAAACTAGAAATAATTAAATGAGATTTTACCGATAATTTGCATGGCAATGCAAGTCTGAAAACAAATTACTAATTGTTTAACAATTGACTGCTTTGTAGTGGGAACATTACAGAGTAGTTAATTGTTCATCGTTTACACTATAAAGAAATACATTGGACACATTTTGCAATTTGCGGCTAAGGTTTTTATTTGGCACTTGGCAACATTCAGTCACATCGCTAACGAAGTCTATTAATTGTACCCAGAGAATTGTACCATAATTTGAATGCGCTTTATCATAAATTCACGCAATGGATGAAACGTCGATAACAAGCTACGCCCTAGCCACAATGTGTCGATTGTGCTTGTCGAGAGGAGACGTTACAATGTTCGATTTGTTCTCGGTTTCTCCGAGATTTAAAAATCGAGTAGCCGATGTAATTATGAAGTATGCTCCCGTTCAGGTAAATTTGCTTTTTTTTATTTTATAAATAACTTGCAGTATTCGATACAGAATAATTATTTTTTCTATAACTGTACTAAGAAATGACCTTTACTCACGAATAGAAACATATACAACTCAGTCTCACGAAAAGATTTTCATTAATTTTTCAATCATGAATTTTATTACTGACATTGAATGTAAAGCAGGTTAACAGTGTTACGTAATATCAGACATTTCCATAATGTTCGTTAGGTAGAAGTGAGAGAGAGCCTATATGGGCTGAATTGAAGCGTGTTACGGTGCGATATACGCTCTCTCTCACACACTTCAACCTACTCGTACCTTTTTTTGCAATTAAAATTTTACAAAGTAAAAAAATCACGGCTAGGCTAACGCTCACGAAAATTCAGCCAGGTCTTCGATTTTGTGTTCAGACATTACTACAAATTTTCACGCTGCCTCAAAAATGCATAACTGTTTATAACACACTAGTGGTCCCGCCCGGTTTCACCCGGGTATAAAAGAACGAATGGGGAAGGGAGGGACATGAGTACACACATTCATCTTAGTTTACCGAGATTAATGTTGTGTCCAAATTTCATGATGATCGGAGTTACCGTTCAAAAGTTTTTGTCAATAAAAAGCAGTATTTATACTTTTTTTTACTATTTTTTTTTTAAATTAATTAAATAAATTTAAATGTAAGCCTTAGAAGAAAGCAATGTAGAAAAAAAATATATTCGCCCAACGTAGAGCTCGATATTGACAGTCGTGTGCTCTACCGATTGAGCTAGCTGGCGTTGTATTCTGGCAACGCTAATATGAGTATATTTAGTTAGTGTATTTCACCTGAATAGAAGCTTATTTTTGAGATACATTTTGCAACATTTTTCATTAATGCTCCGCTCTTAATGGTCGTAGCCTGATTTTATATAGCCTATAGCCTTCCTCGATAAATGAGCTATCCAACAATAAAAAAAAAATTCAATTTGAACCAGTAGTTCCTGAGATTAGCGCGTTGAAACAAACAAACAAACTCTTCAGCTTTATATATTAGTATAGATAACCATGTCGAACATTGGCTGGAACATTCAATACACGTAAATCAATAATGTTGATTGTTATTACAAAATTTGTTGCCTAAAACTATGTTTTAATTGATTAATTTGACGCATAGTTTAGAAAATAAATAAGGAAATCGTTTTGAAAATAAATGTTTTCGTGTTCTATTGTGTTGTTTGCCTTCGTTGATTTAATTCGGTGATTCTGTTCCAGATATTGAGACGGGATGAGATGCCAAAATTCATTTGTCGATCATGTCACACCCAACTCGAGAAATTTCACCAGTTCCAGATGCAAATAATACAGTCTGACAAAACACTACGACGCTACTTAAAACAATTACATGCTTTTAACAAAAAACCCAAGACTCGCAGCCCTTCTAATGATTCTTTGGTTGGTGATAATAGTGCAGACACACGTGAGAAGTGTGAAAATATGCCTTTAAAATTAAAAATAAAAGAAGAACCAGTGGATTATAACTCGATAAATGCACCAGACTGTGTCAACAGTACAGTACGAACTTTATCGAAGGGTGATGAGGACTCAGATGTCAATATTGAGGTCAGTAAATGGGTAGAAGACGTGGATGTCAACTCGAAATTGGAAGTGTCTGTTAATTTGGACTGCAAAATAAACCAGGAAATGTCTTTAAATTACGACATAAAAGACCTACCAACGGACGATAAATCATCAATTTTGACAGAATCAGTTAATGATTTATCTAACGACAGTGAAATCGACTATGAAGACACAATAGGTCAAACATCGGGAAATTCCGCGTGTGTTCGTTCTACAGCTGTGGATGTGAATTCTGAGAGATGTGAAACGAAAAATACTTCGTTGAAACGTAGACATACTGGAGAGAAACAATATCAGTGCGATGTATGTAATAAGTGTTTCATTAAGCCGAACAATTTAAAAGTTCACAAACGAATACATACTGGTGAGAAACCATATCAGTGCGATGTTTGTAATAAGTATTTCGTTAGGTCGGGCGACTTGAAACTTCATACGCGAATTCACTCGGGTGAGAGACCGTATCAGTGTGACGTTTGTAATAAGAGTTTCATTCAGTCGAGCAAATTAAAAGTTCACAAACGTATACATACTGGTGAGAAACCGTATCAGTGTGAAGTTTGCAACAAGTATTTCACTCAGGCAGGTACTTTATATAAACACCGGACTTTACATACTGGTGAGAAATAGTATAAATGTGATATTTGAGATAACTACTCATGAACGTTGACATACCGGTGAGAAACCATACAAAAAGTAGCCGTCGCCCGTCGTGGGACGCCTGGCAGATTTGAAACGTACATTAAAGTGAAATTCTAGTAACTAAATTTTATCCTGTAACTAATACAAAGCCTGTATACAAGCGGTGAACGTGTCAAGTATAAAAAGTCTGTATGGGAATTACTCGAATTTTCTTATTAGCCTTTCATGTCATGTCAAATAGTACTGTTTTAATAAGCCACTTTGGCTTTTTGGCTATTTTTTGAGGCAGGTATATAGACCATCAATGACCCCGAAGTGAGCATTTAATATTTCTTGAACACTCTTCGAATTAACTATTTCCCGTTTAGGATTTATATTCAACATTTCAGAGAGTGGTTTAACAGTGGAACACAAACTCGACGTTGGCCGCGGGGTTAACACTTGGAAATGACAAGCTCGGGTTTGAATCCCGACTAAAAATATATATTTTCACTACACTTTAATATACAATTCTTTCTTTTAACATAGGAACAGAATACGTTTCAATTTTTGCCGCATTTTGATTTTTTGCCAAAAATTCATTATCAGTGACCTTAAATTCTCTAAAGCACTTACAGTTCAATGCACATGTTTTTAATATTTATACCTCAGTATTAATATTTGATTTTCTAAAAGTAGAAATTTTTAAACGTTAAAGTTTTTTATTATTCACTATTACGTATTAGAAACTCAATGAATAAATCATAAAAATCCATCCACTATAACTGGATTCTGAGGTTTTTAATTTTTGAAGTGAAAACTTCTTTAGCGGCGTTGTACACTTTTTTTGTAATGGGTAAAAAATGTTAAACTCGCGTCAGGGACACGTGACCTGATCGAAAATTCGTAAGACGAAAACTTTTATTTGTACAACGTTAGACATCTAGCGTTGAAATATCGTACATAAAAATGCAATCTATGATACAAACCATTTTGATCGAAAATTCGTAAGACGTTAATATTCAAGTTTTCACTTCTGCCGGCACTCCCGGAGTGCAACCCGTCTTTTTTTATTCCAATTGAACTCTACTAATTTACATGTCTGTAATTCACCTGACGGTCTGACTAACTTGTGTGTTAATATCGAACCGTGTTTATTGTATAGAAATTTTAATGCATTTGTCATAATTAACATAATGGCAGAAACATCGATAAATAGTTACGCTCTTGCAACAATGTGTCGATTGTGCTTATCAAGAGGAGACGTTACGATGTTCGATGTGTTTTCATTTTTGCCTAGATTTAAAGTTCAAGTCGCCGATGTAATTATGAAATGTGCTCCCGTTCAGGTAAGCTAGCTTCTTTTAATACACATTGTAGATTTATTTTCACAATAATAAATGAGACTTATTTTAGAGGACTTAGAAGCGTTTTACAATTACTTGATTAAATTGTAATAAATTCATTAGTTTTGACTTATTTTTAATCACGTATTTTATTACCATTTTGACATTGGAATAATTCTGTTTCAGATATTGAGACGCGATGAGATGCCAAAATTTATATGTCGATTATGTTACAGTCAACTGGAGAAAAGTTACCAGTTCCAAATGCAGGCAATACAGTCTGATAAAACAATACGACGCTACTTAGAGCAATTAAATACTTTTGACAAAAAACCTAAGCTTGAGTATTCCATGCAGAGCCCTTCCAAGGTTCCTTTCATTGATAATATTAATGCAAAGATTGCTAGGACGTGTGAATCTTTAGAATTTAATGACGTGTTTGACTCGAATGTTGACTGCGCAGAGCAAGAATATGAACACTTCAATTCAGCAATTAAACTTAGTGATGAAATGTCATTAAAATCAGTAATAAAAGACGAACAAATAGATGATTATTCATTAATTGCGGATGACACACTAGAAACTTTATCGAAAGGAGGTGACGCCATTCGTAATATTGACGACAGTACCCTGGCAAAAGAAGCCAACTGGAATTTGGAAGGATCGACTAATTTCCTATCGGCTTGCGAAACAAACGTGGAAAAGTCTTTAAAATGCGTGATCAAAGACGAACCGATTGATGGCAGCTCATTAATTATAGCAGAATCAATTGTGGACACAATAAATTCTTCGTCTAATGATGGTGGCAATGAAATCAGCTGCGAAGACACAAAAATTGGCATTGGCCACACTTTGGAAAGCTGCGCGTCAATTCATTCGACCCATACAGATGTAGATGAGAATTTTGGGAGTTGTGAATATAAAGATACTTCTCAAAAACATAAGCATACTGGTGAGAAACCATATCAGTGTGATGTTTGTAATAAGGGTTTCATTCAGTTGAGCAAATTAAAAATTCACAAGCGTATACATACTGGTGAGAGACCGTATCGATGTGACGTTTGCAATCAGTCTTTTATTGAACTGGGCAATTTGAAAGTTCACAAACGGATACATACGGGTGAGAAACCATATCAGTGTGATATTTGTGATAAGTGTTTCAATCAATCGAACAAATTAAAAGTTCACAAGCGTATTCATACTGGTGAGAGGCCATATCAGTGTGATGTTTGCAATAAGTGTTTCATTGAGTCGACCCACTTAAAAGTACACAAACGTATACATACTGGTGAGAAACCAAATCAATGTGATGTATGTAATAAGTGTTTCATTCGGTCGAGTGATTTAAAAGTTCATAAACGTATACATAGTGGTGAGAGACCTTATCAGTGTGACGTTTGTCTTAAGAGTTTGATCAGCTCAAGTGCGTTAGAAGTTCATAAACGAATACATACTGATGAGAAACCATATCAATGTAATGTTTGTAAAAAGTGTTTCGCACAATTATCGTATTTAAATACTCACAAACGTTGGCATACTGGAGAAAAACCGTATACATGTGACGTTTGTAATAAATGTTTCGTTCTGTTACGTACCTTTAATAGACACAAATCTGTACATATAGCCGAAAAAACAAAATTTTAATAAATACCGCCAATAAACTTAGTTGTAGTAGATCATTTGTTTGTTTTTTTTGAGGACTTTATTTTCGTAAAAGGTTTCACAATAAGAGACTGGGCAATTTCATACGACACAGGTCGCCAGTCGCATGAACCCAACCGATTAGCTATGAGATCGACACGTGATACCATATAAAATTTATTGTATGGAATATAGATTATCGTCGTTGGTTCTGTAATAGCTCCTATGTGCGTAGTTGGCAGATTTTACCTTTTTTGGATGAAAAGATTCAGGAAACGGAGCTCTATACACTAGTAATACCTCCAAATTAATTTTACAGAAACAACAAGGGAAAATAACTCTTATGTGAAAATGTTGTTGTTATTATCATCCATAATTATAAATATATATTAATAATATCAGGAATGTGGACTAGATAAGATGGTAAATAATAATCACTTTATTATTTCTGCAACGTTTCTAATAAAGACCGAAACCTTGCAGAAAAAATAATAAAGTGATTATTATTTACCATCTTATCTAGTCCACATTCCTGATATTATTAATATATACTTATGTGAAAAGTTGTATCAAATAATTCCTCCCATGTGCCAATAAATCCGAAATTAACGTTAAATATTTTTTAAGAAAATACTTCGTCTTAATTAAACATGTATAGTGAAGATAAGTATGAATTAGTAATACACCTCTAAAATTGCTAGTTTCTTACCAACCATTGCTGAAATAACCACTTTTTGGCCTTTCTTGCAAATTTTACTTTTTGCACATAGGATGTATTACTGAACCAACGACTTTATGCTACATTATTCGCCCAACCGCGAAAATAAAAAAAAATAGGCAAAGCATTTTTTTTCAATTAAAAGTCATAAGTTGACTGTTATTTTTAATTACTTTAATTTAATCTATGCATCTTCCTCGTTAAACACTCATTTAAAAGGGTAGTATGATTTGTTTTTGTGAATTTGATTCGATAAGGACCCTTAAACAATAAATCCAATTTTTTTAAACGATGTTCCGCTGTCGAAGAAATCGGATGTGTGCGCAGTAAGACAAAGTCATCTTCGGGGAGAGTCGTTGGATCAGTCATGATGACTCTTACAATAGGTAGATCTTGACTATTCTGCTATGCGAGAGCAACACGGTCTCTCTTCGACGAGGGTCAGTCCTATGAATTAGTTTTTTTGTCTATTAAACACTTCGCAGAGACAATTCTTGACACTTATTATTTTTAATAATACATTGAATTGTCATGGCCACATGAAATGATAACCATTCATTAAAAGGGCATTTTTCATTTTCTGTTTAATAGACTAGTCATTAAACATTTTAGCTGTTTATGTTTTTGAATAGCTTTTGTTCACATCAATGTCAGTGCATACTGTACCAGAGGACAGCGTGGTGTATGGTCAGCGTGCTGGCCTTTGGATCGTACTGTCGTGGGTTCGAATCCCACCTCCGCTCATGGATATTTTGTGTTTGTCGTTTAGACCCAGCTTTGATATTTAATGATACTGTCCAGATACCAAAAGGTAGTGCCACTCCCCCAAGTGATATTCTCTTGTATATTATGAGCATATGCTCAATATATGTGGATATATACAATTGGATATACCTTTTTAAAAAAAAAAAAAAATACTGTACCATATTTTGAATTTAGAAAACACGTGTCGATTAATAATTGCTCACACGATGGAAGAACCATCGATAACTAGTTACGCCCTAGCGACAATGTGTCGACTGTGCATGTCAAGAGGAGACGTTACAATGTTCAGTGTGTTCTCTTTTATGCCTAGATTTAAAAATCGCATCGCCGATGTAATTATGAAGTGTGCTTCCGTTCAGGTAAGCTTATTATATTTTATAACTAACTTTGATACACATTACAGAATTATATTTGTTCTTACAATAAGAATGATAAATGACCATTCTTGATGAGTATTTAAAATAGTGTATTTGGTTAGATTGTATATAATTCAATACAGAATATTTTTTCATATAATTATTTTTGATCATGCATTTTATTGGATTGCTATCAAGCAGCTTAATTTGTCTTTCACAAACAAATTGCATATAGGTACTAGAATCCAATCTCCCATAAGAACATTTAAGTAAAACATTCTCTAATATTAATAACTTACAAGTGTAGCCACCGTTCGCTACATTGTTAAGAAACACCCATTGTTACATCGCTATATTAGAAAAATTAATTTCTCAAACAATGTCACCATCGGGATACGAACCCCGAATCTTTCCACTATCGCGGCGGACTGAGTTACATTACTCCACAGTGACACAGCAAGATCAATTCATCATTCTAATATATAGCAATTTGTAACTGTTTATTTCACATCATGCGAGAGCTAATTTTTATCTTAGGTAACGCTAGATATGAACCTTCACAGAAGTGAGAGTTATAGGTGAATCAAAGATGAAATTGTTTCTTAATTATTATCAGTCTTAAGTCTAATATTGTTCGTAACTTGTTAAACTTGCCTAGCGCATAATGTTATTTAATGATTCTGTTTCAGATATTAAAATGCGATGAGATGCCAAAATTTGTCTGTCGATTATGTTACAGTCAACTTGAAAAAAGTTACCAGTTCCAAATGCAAGCAATAGAGTCTGATAAAACAATACGACACTACTTAGAGCAATTAAATACTTTTGAAAAAAAATCCAAGCTAGAGTGTTCCAATCAGAGCCCTTCCGAAGATCCTTTCATTGATAATATTAATTCAAACATTGCTGGGACGTGTGAATCTTTGGAATTGGATAGCGTGTTTGAACCGAATGTCAACTGCACAGAGCAAGAATATGGACACGTTAATTCAGCAAGCAAAATAAGTGATGAAATGTCAATAAAATCAGAAATAAAGGACGAACTAATAAATGATTATTCAATAATTGCCGCAGACTGTGCTGATGACTCAGCAGAAACTTTATCGAAGGAAGCTGAGCTCATACGTAAAATTGACGACAGTAAGCTGGCAGAAGATGCCAACTGGAAATTGGAAGGATCGACTGATTGCCTCCCAGCGTTCAATACAAACATGGAAGTGCCTTTAAAATACGAACAGATTGACGAGAGTTCATTATTTCTAACAGAATCAGTTGTGGACACAATAAACTGTTCGTCTAGTAATGGTGGCAATGTAACGAGCTGCGAAGACACACAGATCGGTATTGGACACATATTGGCAAACACCGCGTTTATTCATTCTACAGATGCAGATGTAGATGAGTATTTTGAGAGATGTGAAGATAAAGATACCTCAATAAAACCTAAGCATACAGGCGAGAAACCATATCGATGTGATGTTTGTAATAAGTGTTTCACTACACTGGGTAATTTGAAAACTCACAAACGACTACATACGGGGGAGAAACCGTATCACTGTGATATTTGCAGTAAATCCTTCATTGAATCGAGTCATTTGAAAGCTCACGAGCGAATTCATGCCGGTGATAAACCGTATCGGTGTGATGTTTGTAATAAGGGTTTCATCCAGTTGAGCAAATTGACAATTCACAATCGTAAGCATACTGGTGAGAGACCATATCAGTGTGACGTTTGTAATAAGTGTTTCATTGATGTGGGTACTTTAAATGCCCACAAACGAATTCATACTGGCGAGAAACGATTTCATTGTGATGTTTGTAATAAGGGTTTCATTCAGTTGAGCAATTTAAAAGTTCACAAACGACTGCATACCGGTGAGAAGCCGTATCGATGCGATGTTTGTAATAAGTATTTCAGTTGGGCAAGCAAATTAAAAATTCACCAAAGTGTACATACTGGTCAGAGACCATATCACTGTGATGTTTGCAATAAGTCTTTCATTGAATTGAGACATTTAAAAGGTCACAAACGAATACATACCGGTGAGAAACCATATCAGTGTGATGTTTGTAATAAGAATTTCAATCGGTTAAGCAATTTGAAAGTTCACAAACGAATACATACTGGTGAGAAACCGTTTCAGTGTGATATTTGTGATAAGTTTTTCAATCAGGCTAATAAATTAAAACTTCATAAACGTGTACATACTGGTGAGAGACCGTATCAATGCGATGTTTGCAATAAGTGTTTCATTGAGACGGCCCATTTAAAAGTACACAAACGAATACATACTGTTAAGATATCAAGTTAATGTGATGATTGTAATAAGTGTTCCATTCGGTCGAATGATTTAAACTTCAATAACGTATACATATTGGTGAGAGTCCTTAACAATGTATTGTTCGTAAAAAGTGTATTTCACAATAATCGTATTATTCTTTGGCAAAGATATCACAACAGCTCTTTTACATAATGTCAATTACTATTCCATTTAGTAATAATGTCATAAATCATTAAAAATGTTACAGTATTGTTTTATTCAGTGTTCCTAAAACAATTACAACGTTGAATTTAAAATTTGCTGTTATGATTTATAACAAATCGCAAGCCTTTTAATAGTTAAGGGAAAATTGACAACAAGATTAAATTCAAGTGAAAAATTCTTTATATTTAAGGTAAATAGTCGCAAAGAAATGTCATGATTTCTTACAGTACTAGATTAAAATAAATATTAATACTTATTTAGTTTCTATTTATTTTTAACGAAATTCGTGAAAGATTTTTTTAATATTGAAATATT
Organism: Xanthostigma xanthostigma; assembly: GCA_963575645.1. Lineage (NCBI taxonomy): Eukaryota > Metazoa > Arthropoda > Insecta > Raphidioptera > Raphidiidae > Xanthostigma > Xanthostigma xanthostigma. The sequence continues at coordinate 1,745,015 of OY754473.1, forward strand.
GAAAAAATAATAACAAACAATTTTTTATTACGTAGTCATGGAAATAATTGTAAGCACCTAAAAAGAAAGAAAAAATTATTAAAAACAAAATATTATTTCAAAATAATATACAGATTGTATCAAATCAAAACGGTCCATAGGATATTCTGTGTGTAAGACAGAGACGATATATAAAGATCTAAAGCAGTAAGTAAGAATGAGATAAATGATCGCTAATAATATAGTTACTGTGGTTACGTAAATAAATAATTACGTACACTGTAAATCTTTTTACCAATTTATCAATTAAAACAACTACAAATAAATGTATTATGTTGGCGGTTGAATTACCACCATAAAACCATTTAATTATTTGGATTTTTTCCCGAACAGTATAAATAGCCATTTTATCAATAATTTCACTAGTGAATACTGACATTTGATAAAATTGTGATTTTTACTGTAGAAAACAAAGAAGATACTATCAGATTGTGTAACCACAGTAACTAGCTATTAGCGATCATTTATCTCATTCTTACTTACTGCTTTAGTGCTTTATATAATATCGTCTCTGTCTTACACACAGATTGTTCTATGGACTGTTTTGATTTGATACAATCTGTATAATATATTACTTGCATTTTCTGTATCTAATTGTTTATTATTTTTTTCAATATTTCAATATTAAAAAAATCCTTCACGAATTTCGTTAAAAATAAATAGAAACTAAATAAGTATTAATTATTTTTTTATATTTTTAGGTCCGTTCTGAAGACTAGATTAAAATGTTAAGTTTTAAAGCTCATCCCTGATTACTTCCCGAACTAAAAAGATTATCTTATTGTCAAGAATTTGCGTGTCTGCAAATTTTAAATCAAATTACTGACTATATAACAGCAGTATACATTAAAGACTTCAGTGTTCATTGTTTACACAACAGACTACATTGGACAGTTTTGTGGTTTATGTTGTTGAATCAGGGTTGCCAGACGTACGGGAAATCTCGTACCATTACGAGATTTACAGTTTTTGTACGAGATACAAGAATAACAAAATTCTCGTACAATTTTGTACGAGATTTTAACAATGATGACTGCCTTCGCTAGGTTTTTATTTATTTATTTATTTATTTATTATAGTAAACCCAATAACAGATTACACTATAACAAATATAAAGAAATATAAAGAAAGCCTTAAATAAGCGTATACAAAAAAGAGATAAAAAATAAAGAAAATTCAAGTAGTAAGGCAATTACAAATTGTACTTAAAAGATAATTCAACTATGTAACTTGAGAATATGCAGAATTCAATAATAGTATACCTACATAATATAAAATTGATACAGTATTACAGTGCATTCAGTTAATTTACATAATTAAGTAAGTGGACAGTTAAAACCATTCTATATTCGCCAAATTTTATATCAAAAATATTAACATTTGTCTCACTCAGCAAGTTGTTCGCAGTCGAGCACATTTTATAAATAGGCGCGTTCATTTCATGATTAAACTTGGGAAACGGTAAGTAAAAAGTACGTGCATTTCTTGAAAAGTATGATGGAATTGAGAAATTAAGGTTTTGGTAAGTACACATATCATCAACTTGATTATGTATTATTCTATATATGTAAAAACACGCAATTTCCGGCGATTCTCTAAACTTAAGAGACGAAAGTGGTTTAATAAGTTTATATATGGTTCAAACCTTGGATAGAAGCCATATTGTTTCAGATATAGAAAACGAAGAAACTGCTTCTGAATTTTTTCTATATTGTTCACATGTACCTTATAAAACGGCGACCAAACATTGGTTGCAAGTTCTAAATGACACCGGACATAAGTATTGAAAAGCTTGAATAGTACCGGAAGAGATTTAAAATTCAAAAAGTGTAAGAATTTGCATATTTACCTACTTCACACACCACCAAACGATCAACTGGGTGCATCACTAAATGCGCTACCTCATCACTATATGAAACTAGACAACTTGAGTGGGGAATCCCCGTTTAATGTATTTATTTATTGTTGTCCTTATTACACTAATGTAAATCACTATCAGTTCTAATTGTTTCATTTGAATTGACAGCTAAAAGCGCAAAGAATATGACTGCTCAAAGTTAAATAGTACAGTAAATACCATAAATTATAAATTTTATTCGATATACCTACTTTAAATTTATACTTGTACGAGATTAATTGTTGAAAGTACGAGATATTTAGCAACACTGGTACGAGAAAAAAATCCGTCACCTGGCAACCCTGTTTTGAATTGCATTTATTTGCCAGTGTTCAGTGTTCACGCTAACGTCAGTAATACTGTACCATAATTTGAATTTGGAAGACACTCGTCATAATTATTCACACAATGGAGGAAACATCAATAACTAGTTACGCTGTAGCAACAATGTGTCGATTGTGCTTGTCAAGAGGAGACGCTGCAATGTTCGATGTGTTCTCTTTTTTACCCAGATTTAAGAATCGTGTCGCCGAAGTAATTATGAAATGTGCACCCGTTCAAGTAAGTGTACTGCATTTTATAAATAACTTGTGATACATAATTACATTACAGAATTATTCCTACAAGTGGCAAAGTCACATTTTCATTGTTGCTTTGCGTATTTTTATAATTTTTCTTTAATAAAGTCAAATTTTTACATAATTGAATAATATAGGTACATTTTTTTAAAAATTGATGACACCAAAAAAAGTATATTACTTAATTTTACGAATAGTTAAGAACACAGAAAAGAGAGGTTTTCCGTCTTTTAATGTAATTTGGGGATTCTGTTCCAGATATTGAGACGTGATGAGATGCCAAAATTCATCTGTGGATTATGCTACAGTCAATTAGAGAAAAGTTACCAGTTCCAGATGCAAGCAGTACAATCTGATAAAACAATACGACGCTACTTAGAGCAACTGAATGATTTTGACAAACAACTCAAGCTTGAGCATTCATTTCAGAGCCCTTCCGAAGATCCTCTCATTGATAATATTAATTCGAACATTGCTGAGACGTGTGAATCTTTGAAATTGGATGGCGTGTTTGACTCCAATGTTGACTGCGCAGAGCAAGAATATGAACACTTCAATTCAGCAATTAAACTTAGTGATGAAATGTCATTAAAATCAGAAATAAAAGACGAACAAATAGATGATTATTCATTAATTGCTGATGACACACAAGAAACTTTATCGAAAGGAGGTGACGTCATTTGTAATATCGACGACAGTACCCTGGCAGAAGAAACCAACTGGAAATTGGAAGGATCGACTAATTTCCTATCGGCTTGCGAAACAAACGTGGAAAAGTCTTTAAAATGCGTGATCAAAGACGAACCGATTGATGGCAGCTCATTAATCCTAACAGAATCAATTGTGGACACAATAAATTCTTCGTCTAATGATGGTGGTAATGAAATCATCTGCGAAGACACAAAGGTTCTTATTGACCACACATCGGGAAACACCGCGTGTATTCGTTCTACTGATGCTTATCTAGGGGAGAATTTTGAAAAGTGTGATGAGAAAAATAATTCGGTAAAGCCTAGGCATACTGATAAAAAACCATATCAATGTAATGTTTGCAATAAGTATTTCATTCAGGCGAGCAAGTTAATAATTCACAAGCGTATACATACTGGTGAGAGACCGTATCAGTGCGACGTTTGTAATCAGTCTTTCATTGAGTTGGGTAATTTAAAAGTTCACAAACGCATACACACGGGTGAGAAACCATATCAGTGTGATGTTTGTAATAAGTGTTTCAATCAGTCGAACAAATTAAAAGGTCACAAGCGTATACATACTGGTGAGAGGCCATATCGATGTGACGTTTGCAATAAGTGTTTCATTGAATCGAGCCATTTGAAAGTGCACAAACGTATACATACTGGTGAGAAACCAAACCAATGTGATGTTTGTAATAAGTGTTTTAATCGGTCAAGTTTTTTAAAAGTTCATAAACGCATACATACTGGTGAGAGGCCATATCGATGTGACGTTTGCAATAAGTGTTTCATTGAATCGAGCCATTTGAAAGTGCACAAACGTATACACACTGGTGAGAAACCAAACCAATGTGATGTTTGTAATAAGTGTTTTAATAGGTCAAGTGATTTAAAAGTTCATAAACGCATACATACTGGTGAGAAACCGTATCAGTGTGATGTTTGCGATAAGTGTTTCATGCAGTCAAGCAAATTAGTAGTTCACAAGCGGATACATACTGATGAGAAACCATATAAATGTGATTTTTGTAAAAAGGGTTTCACACAGTTATCTTATTTAAATAATCATAGACTTTGCCATACTGGAGAAAAACCGTACAAGTGTGACGTTTGTAGTAAATGTTTCGCTCTGGTAAATAGATTAAATAGACATAAGTCTGTACATTTAGCCGAAAACCATAAAATCTTACTAAATACCGACAATAAATCTTAAATCTTCCGTCTTTGTCTTAGGCAAAGGTATCATAGTAGTCCTTTTCCATGTTAGTAACTATTATATTTGTCATAAATAATTTAAAAAAATATATAATGCTACAGTATTGTGTTATTTAATGTTCCTGAAACAATTGCAATGTTGAATTTACATTTATCATATGCTTGAAATAAGTAATTTACGAGAAATAAAAACAAGAAACTACCCGCATCCCATTCAATAGAGCAGAATTGACTATAGGAATACTTTCGGGTAAATAATTATTTATACGTAAGGTAAGTCTTTGCGAAAAATTTTCATCAATTTCTATATCATTGGGTTTTAAACTGCTTAAGTCTACGCAAAATACTTTACGAAATTAAAGAAAAGTAATGATATTGCCATGCACATTTTGTAGAGTTGAATGAAACTGAGTCTTTTTTGGCATTTACTGATTTTTCGATTGTATCTGCTTATTAATTTATAAATTATGTTTACAAGCTAATAAAAATAACGTCTATTCAATATCATTGCAGGAAAACTGAAAATAAGAAGGTTTACCATAATTTTCCATGTCTTCAAATTTAAAATTAAATTACTAGACAGTATTGTTTTCACCACAGAGTAGCGTAGACAGTGGACAGATTTTGTGACTATCGTACACCGCTAGTTACTAGTAAACTCGCTCAGTGTAATCAGTTTACTAGCCAAGTAGCAGATTGTAAACTATCTGAGAGTAAAGTTGAAAGCCGGTCAACTTTATTCGCTACTCGCTGGCGTTTGGGATTGTTAGCTAGTAAACTAGCCGTGTGTCATCATAGTTGCTAGTGAAATAGATGCGTCTTGGTAGTTTCTGGTTTCAGTGTCTACAAAATGTCGACGGAAGTAGTTCGTGCAGGAATCGTTATTTTAGCTCATGCTATCAAAAAGGAGTTAAAAAAAAGAAAAGCACAAATTGAGGCAGAGAAGGGTGTGGGTGAAATCATGGATAGAAAAGCGTTGGAAATATGGTACATCGATCAGTTGACTGTGAAAGAGTTGAAGGACGAAGATCCTTTGGCTTATCGCAATATTTTGAGATTAGACTGTACCCATTTTAATGATTTATTGCAGATGGTAGATGGAATGCTCATTTTAAACACTTAACACGAGAACAGGAAATGAAAGAAAAACAACAACAAATTCACAATACGTGGTTCGTTAGCTAGTTGGCTAGTGAGCGAGTGAGAAGTTTGTGTGCCATCATCCGTATCTCACTAGCCAACTCGCCCGCTTCAAAACTCGCCAACAAGCAGCTTGTAAACTCGCTCAATGTAATTGAGCCTTTACCATCTTTAATAAGCTGCCTGAAAACATAAAATCAGCCGCACATATACCTAAATAAATTTACAAAACTCTTAAAAAGTTATTTGCTGGAAAGTTCTTTTTATAATATAAACGAATTATTGTGATCCAGACATACATTTTGACTCTTTTAACACTTATACTTCAGTCTTTTAAAATAAATCTATTATTATTATTATAAAAATGGAAGAAACATCGATAACTAGTTACGCTCTAGCAACAATGTGTCGATTGTGCTTGTCAAGAGGAGACGTTACAATGTTCGATGTGTTCTCGTTTTTGCCTAGATTTAAAAATCGTGTCGCTGATCTAATTATGAAATGTGCTCCCCTTCAGGTAAGTTTACTACATTTTATAAAAAACTTTTGAAACACATAATCACATTACAAAATTATTCCTATTAGTAGCAAAATCGATTGTTCATTGTTGCTTTGCGTATTTTTTTAATTGAGTCAAGTGTTTACATAATTGAGTAATATAGGTAGATTGTTTTAAAAAGAGTGTATTACTTAATTTTACAAACAGTTAAGAACACGGGAAAAGAGGTTTTCGTCTTTTAATGTAACTTCGCGTTTATATTCCAGATATTGAGACGCGATGAGATGCCAAAATTCATATGTCGATTATGTTACAGTCAACTGGAGAAAAGTTACCAGTTCCAAGTGCAAGCAATACAATCTGATAAAACAATACGACGCTACTTAGAGCAATTAAATACTTTTGACAAAAAATCTAAGCTTGAGTATTCCATGCAGAGCACTTCCGAGGATCCTTTCACTGATAATATTAATTCAAACATTCTTGGGACGTGTGAATCTTTGAATTTAAATGGCGTGTTTGACTCAAATGTCAACTGCAAAGTCCAAGAATATGGACCTTTAAATTCAGCAAGTAAAATTAGTGATGAAATGCTAATAAAATCAGAAATGAACGACGAACAAATAATTGCACCAGCACCGGTCTACGGCAATGATGCAGAAGATATTTCATCGAAAGGGGGTGAGATCGCACGTAATATGGGCGACAAGGTAGAAGATTCCAACTGGAATTTGGAAGGATCTATTAATTACCTCCCACCATGCAAAACAAACGTGGAAATGTCTTTAAAATACGTGATCAAAGACGAACCGACTGACAACAGTTCATTAATTCTAACAGAATCAATTGTGGACACAATAAATTCATCGTCTAGTGATGAAGGCAATGAAATCAGCTGCGAAGACACAAAGGTCTTTATTGGCCACACATCGGGAAACACCGCGTGTTCTACCAATGCTTATCTAGGGGAGAATTGTGATAGGTGTGAAGATAGAGATAATTCCCAAAAATATAAACATACTGACAAGAAACGATACCAATGTGATGTTTGTAATAAGGGTTTCAATCGGTTGAGCAAATTAAAAATTCACAAGCGTATACATACTGGTGAGAGACCGTATCGATGTGATGTTTGTAATCAATCTTTCATTGAGCCGGGCAATTTAAAAGTTCACAAACGAATACATACGGGTGAGAAACCATATCAGTGTGATGTTTGTAGTAAGTGTTTCAATCAGTCGAATCAATTAAAAGGACACAAACGTATACATACTGGCGAGAGACCATTTCAATGCGATGTTTGCAATAAGTGTTTCATTGAGTCGTGCCATTTAAAACTTCACAAACGAATACATACGGGAGAAAAACCCAACCAATGTGATGTTTGTACAAAGTGTTTCAATCGGTCGAGTGATTTAAAAGTTCATAAGCGTATACATACCGGTGAGAGACCATATCAATGTGATGTTTGCGATAAGAGTTTGATTAGTTCGAGCAAATTAAAAATTCACAAACGGATGCATACTGATCAGAAACCTTATCAATGTCATGTTTGTAAAAAGGGTTTCACACAATTATCTTCTTTAAATACTCATAAACTTTGTCATAGTGGAGAAAAGCCATTTAAGTGTGACGTTTGCAATAAATGTTTCGTTCTCTCATTTAGGTTAAAGAGACACAAGTCTGTGCATATAAGCGAGAAACCATGAAATCTTACTAATCGGCAATTAATTGCAGATCTTTCGTCTTTTTTGACGTGATAACGTCTTATAAATTGATGAAACACCGGCTGCATGCACGAAAAAGTGTAACGTTCCGAAAAGTGTAACTCATAAAAGTATGCAATTTTTCATCAATGTTTCTTTATGACGTTATCACGTAAAACTATCGTCCGTAGACCGACTTTACAGACAACTAATTTTTTTAAGGCCTTCATCTGGAAATCTTTTTTAAATAATAGTATTGTCATAAATCATTAAAAAAATGAAAAATATTACAGTATTGTTTTAATCAATGTTCCTAAAACAATTGCAATTTCAAATCAAATTATTGACTGTTTAACAGTTGATTAATTTGTAATGTGAACATTACAGAATAGTTAACTGTTCAATGTCCACTGTTTACAGATTAATCATTGGACGCTTTTGCGGTTATGTTTTTGAATTGCCTTTATTTACCAGCGTTAACATTAACGTCAGTGTAACTGTACCATAATTTGAAATTTGAAAACACTTGTCATAATTATTCACACAATGGAAGAAACATCGATAACTAGTTACGCTGTAGCAACAATGTGTCGATTGTGCTTGTCAAGAGGAGACGTTACAATGTTCGATGTGTTCTCTTTTTTGCCTAGATTTGAAAATCGTGTCGCCGATGTAATCATGAAATGTGCTCCCGTTCAGGTAAGTTCACTGCATTTTAGAAATTTTGTTTCTGTGAAATTGGATTACTACTAAAACAAATATTGTTACAATAACTCTCTCTCTCTAATGATATATTTTGAAAATTACTGTTCCTTGGCTCATACGAAAATTAAAGATTGTTATTAATTTTGAAAACATTAACCTGATTACAATTTGAGAAAACAATTTAGGTATTACGAATTGTTTATAATTCAATTTTAAAGCTTTTTTATTTATTTAAAATCAGAACTTATTCAAGTACTTACGCTATCAAGCAAATTAACAGGTTTGCCTTCATTAATATAATTTGGTGATTTTTTTACAGATATTGAGACGCGATGACATGCCAAAATTCATTTGTCGGTTATGTCACACCCAACTCGAGAAATTTCACCAGTTCCAGATGCAAATAATACAGTCTGACAAAACGCTACGACGCTACTTAAAACAATTGAATGCTGTTGACAAAAAACCCAATCCTCATAGCCCTTCTGATGATTCCTGCATTGATAATATTAGTGCAGACAAATCTGAGACGTGTGAATCTTTAGCAAATCATAACATTTTTGACTCGAATATCAACTGGAAAGGGATAGAATGTGATAATTTTCCAAGCAAAACCAAAGACGAAAATATGTCTTTAAAATCCAAAGCAAAAGACGAACGAATGGATTGTAATTCAATAAATGCTACAAACTATGTCGAAAGCTCAGTAGGAACTTTATCGAAGGGTGATGAATCAAATATCAACATTGAGGACAGTAAATGGGTAGAAGACGTGGATGTCAACTCAAAATTGGAAGTGTCTGTTAATTTCGACTGCAAAACAAACGAAGAAACGTCTTTAAAGTCCAAAATAAAAGACGAACAAGGATTCGATAATTCAAAAATTCCACCAGGTGTTGATGATGCAGTGGAAACTGTATCGAAGGATAGTAGAAATTTTAACTCAGAGTGCAAAAGTGTTGAGAAAATATTTATAAAGCCCGAAATTGAAGACGAACCGATTGATGATAGCTCTTTAATTCTGAGGCAACCTATTGAGGACACTGCAAACGATTTTTCTAAAGACGATACTGAAATCGGTTGCGACGATATAAATCTCGGTATTGACCACGCGTCAGAGAACTGTGTCCGTTCTATGGATGTAGGAGAGATGTTTAAAAACAGTAAAGAGAAAATTTCTTCGTTAAAACGTACGCATTCAGGGGAGAAACGTTATCAGTGTAGCGTTTGTCATAAGGGTTTCGCTAACTCATACGGCTTCAAGGACCACATGCGTCTACATACCGGAGAGAAACCGTTTCATTGCGACATTTGCGATAAGTATTTCGCCTCTCATAGGAATCTTCAAAGTCATAAACGTATACATACCGGTGAGAAACCATATCAGTGCGACGTTTGCAACAAGAAATTTTCTAGGACAGGCACGTTAAATTTACACAAACTTACACATACTGGTGAGAGTCCGTATCAATGCGACGTTTGTAATAAGTGTTTCAATAAGTCAAACGACTTGAAAGTTCACACCCGTATTCATACCGGTGAGAAACCGTATCCGTGTGACGTTTGTAACAAGTGTTTCGTTAGTTCGAGCGATTTGAAAGTACACAGGCGCATACATACTGGTGAGAAACCGTATAAATGTGACATGTGTAATAAATGTTTCATGTCGTCGGGCAATTTGAAAAAACACAAGTTTACACATTCGGGCATGAAACCGTTCAATTGTGACATTTGTGGAAAGTGTTTCACTCGATCGGATCATTTGAATTCGCATAGGGTTGCGCACACAAAATCGCACGAGTGTGACGTTTGTATAATAAGTGTTTCACCCGTTCGAGCACTTTAGATTTACACAAACTTATGCATACTGGTGAGAAACCGTTTCGATGCGACGTTTGTAATAAGTGTTTCGTTAGCTCGTGCGGATTTAAAGATCATATGCGCATACATACCGGTGAGAAACCGTACAAGTGTGACGTTTGTAATATGTGCTTCAGTAAGTCGAGCAATTTAAAAGTTCACAAACGTATACATACTGGGGAGAAACCGTTTCAATGTAACGTTTGCTATAAGCGTTTCATTAAGTCAAGCGATTTAAAAGTTCATAAACGTACACATACTAGTGAGTAGTTATACCGGAGAGATGTTTACAAACAAAAATGTTTCGTTGATTCAAGGAATTAAAAATAAAATACAAATTTAAAGTAAAAAACGTCGTATCGGAGCGTTTTTACAAAAATAAACTATTTTTCACACTATTATCCACGATTGGGTTGTAACAAGCTTTATTTATGCCAAATTTCAAGTCTCTGGCTTGTACTGTTTGGTTCTGGGAGCTTGTGATAGACAGACGGACGGATAGACATCGGACTGAGACCATTTTTCCAATGTTGGTACAGAACATTAATAGATTGACAGGAACTTTTTGGAAGCGGATTTGGCCTAATCAATGCAAACAACGAAAATAACATTTTGCGTCACCAAGTTCTGTCGTTTTTTAGGATTAATCCACCCCTAAATATGCACCAGTAGGGTTGAAAACGTCAACTCCTTTTGGCAAGGCTGAAATTTTCATAGTATTTCAAATACACATTTTCTTTACATGCTTTATTTACTATCCATTGACTAATAGCCAAATATTGGTAATAAAACATTGACGTCTGTTGGTTTGTACAGGTTAAAATGCCTTTTGTTTTTTTGTTTACTTGTTACTTGTAAAATGTAATTTCAACTGTAATTGGGGTTTGTACCCTGTCGTTGAATTAAATAAATAAATATGGTTCTAAGCAGTATTTAAAAAGTCAGAACAAAATTCCGGTCGGTACACCCCGTCAAAGCTGTGAGATAAGGTATATCAAAACAGTCTGCCGGAGTGTACCGACCGCGTATAAATTGATTTCGGCTATTTACGGAAACATAGTAAGGTTGCCAGTATTGGACCACTTAACTTTAAATTGTCATAATTGCTGAAAAATGATAAGAAGCGACAACGTGATTTATGATTTTAATAAGCCTTACATATAAGAACTTACAGGTGTCATTTAAGATGTTTTGCCCAGACCATAAAGCGGTAAAATATAAAAATCCTGTTTTGTAATGGTTGTTTTCTTTGGACCGCTGTTTCTTTGATTGGATCAGTCAATAAAACTGTACTTACATGGTGAAGTATGTCGCGAGGTTTTAACATCGAGAGCGCGCGAAACACTACGCAACGCGTCCTTCCCAAACGAAGCTCTTGGCGACACTGGCGGGAGCGGGAGTGGGTACTGGTTCAAATAGGCACCGATTCGGCGCAACGGTTGATTTTTGAAGCCGTTCGTTCCCAAGAAACCGAAGTGGTTCAATCAAAGAGTCGGTCCAATGATCGCAATCTTACCCTATGTACTATTATGAATTATTATATTATCATCATCATCAGATATATTAATACGCTAAGGTTTAAGATGTTTGCCTCCCTTTTTAGAAAAAACCACACAATTTCTCCTCATAAATTATATATCATTTTACAGATAATTGCTTGGTCTACTGACATCGACAACTAAAAAAATTATTATTGCTATTGTTTTTGTAAATTAATTAAACTCTGAACAACGTCTGCCATCTGACGGCGTAACGTTAACACTTCGATCTGTCATCTGACCCTTCATATTGTAAATACTGCATACTGCCATCTGACGGGCAACGCTGAACAACGCTTTTGCTACTTGCGCCTCTATATGATAATTTTAGTAAAATATTTCTTTTACAACAAAAAGAAGCACGTTATAAGCAGTGTGCAAAATTAGAAACGAATTGAATACCTGCAATCATATTTAAAAAATAATTTTGTAAAGTGATAATTATTATACTTATTTAGTGCGAATAATTCGCACAGGTCACGCTAGTAAGACCTATTAGATTTGTATGAACTGTGATTTTTATTTTGATGTAAAATTTCAAATACAAAATTTGAGCAACTGAGTAATAATGAAATTATTTGTAATAACCAAATGATAAAAACCCACGCCACTGTAAACTAAATATAACTCGCCCAGCGCGAATCTGAGAATTTCGGGTTCGATTCCCGGCGGTGACATTTTGTAATCATGACAACTTTGTTGTTTGATAAGTTGTTATTCAGTAAATAACATGGAAACATTACAATAGAGTACGCAAGAGAGTAGTGAAAGTGTCTGCAATTAAGAGAGAGAACAGTGCCTTGACTCTATGGCAACTAATGATGCGAAACAATGCCCGGTTTGAGTAAACAAATTTCTGGTTTTCTGCAGCGTTCTCTCTCTTAACTGAGGACACTTTCACTTATGGCAAGTGTACGCACTAGCGTACTCTAGTTACTTATATCTCTATGGTAAATAATGTAAATACATTGGTGAATTTAGAAGTTTAATTCTTTTGATTATTTATAAGGAAGATTTTCTTAAATAATAATTAAATAACCGTCATATGAAAACGGAATACAAGTTAGTTAATTTATATAAGCATTGCTTTATCTGATAAAATGTATTTCTAAAGATTTCAGATACTTAACAGGAAAAGAAAGGAGTTTATTTATGGATGGGGTGTGCAGAATCGGGAGGCAGAATGAGGTGAAGAAGGTATAGGGTGCTTAGCGAGCAAAAAGAAAATGAACTCCTTCCAGAGCTAATCACACTTTTGTTTTCACATTGTAGCAAACGATTATTACCTTGTTATTTCCAATCTAGTGCCATCTCTCTCGCAAACACTCGAAAGATTAGTGTATTGTCTCTTTTCAACACGCAGTTACGTTAATTTTTATTGCTTTACTATATCCTCGCCCCAGTCACGAGGGGGAGAAACTTTGTGTCGTCGCATAAAACAGTTCGACTGGCATTTGTTTTGTTTGTTGAGAACAAACTTCAAACTACTCGGCGCTTCTTTTAAGATAATAAACGTTATTTTTATGGCTTCAAAAACAAACTGAGATTCTTAACTGTTTTAATTCGTGTCAGTTGAAGATTTATCAATGTCCAGCGAAACATAGATAATTAACCCTCCATTCCACGATGGAGCAAAAAACAATCCTGGAAACTTGGTTAAAATCATTTTACAAATACTCCATTTATAAAATAATTTTTTTTTTAACTCGACGTAAAAAAAGTTCTAGCATTTATGAAAAAGCAATTGACTGCTAAATAAATACGATGAATAATAGAAATTTCAATTTGCCGTCTATTATGTATATTCTTGAGTTATGTACAAAAAATAATAAAAAAAGCGTGCGGCTTCACTTCGTATTATTGTGGAAACTGATTCAGTCAAGCAAGGGCGTCAACAATAACAGGAAGTACAGGGCCGCACATACGTACTTTATAAAGTACGTATGTATGGGTGTACGTATACAGGGTGAGTTTTAAGTTGATGCTTTTTTTTACAGCGTGTAAAAATCAAATAGACGAGCAAATATTTCGAATAGTTTTTTTATCAAAACTCAAAAATAAGAGAGAAACAGCCTTTCGAAGTTTAAATAAATTTTAGTAAATTTTCTTTAATTTTGAGGTCAGTCCTGGGGTTATATTATGTCACTATGGAAATATGTTATTATTATCAAGTATTCACAGAAATGGTTCAAAAACAGAACAATACACATACTTGATAATAACAACTTATTTCCATGGTGACATAATATAACCCCAGGACTGACCTCAAAATTAAAGAAAATTTAATAAAATTTATTTAAACTTCGAAAAGCTGTTTCTCTCTTATTTTTGAGTTTTGATAAAAAAACTATTTGAAATATTTGCTCGTCTATTTGATTTTTACACGCTGTAAAAAAAAGCATCAACTTAAAACTCACCCTGTATACTATATACGCATTCACCCCTTCGGACCTGAATTAAATATTTTTGAAACACAAAATATTTTTTAAGGTGTTGGGTTCATTTAGGGTGTAATTAAGGTATATTCAGTAAAAAACTAAATTTAACATTTACAGATTTTTTTGGAAAATCATATTATGTCCATTGAAATGGACAACAGGTCAAAAAATAATTTTTACGGTAATCACTAGCATATCATTCAATCAATCAATCAAATTTATTTAGATCCGTGATACACGCGTGCATGTGGATTCGTCAAAGAATAGGATGCTTAATTACTTTTTAAGTATAATTAGTAAAGTTAACATATCCACACAAGAAATGATTACATCATATAAATGCGTAAGTCATACAAAGTAATACATAATCAAAATTCACACTTTTGTCAGCTTAGCGTGAATCCATGACTGCGGTCAACACTTGACTCGATATTTCTACCCACACACATGGTATTTGTTTGTTTTGTTTGGCATGTCTAAATCTCAGATAAGTCCCAAGTATAACGAAATGTTTATATTTGATATTTAATTACACTGACTTAATTTACACGCGTTATAATAACACGTTTATTGAAATTATTGCCAGAACCGAAGGGGTTAAACTATAAATGCGCGATTTTCCCACAAGATCTCATGTTAATAACATAATTTTACATTTTTTAAACGAGTCAATAAATCGTTCTGAAATTTTGAAGACTTATACCAGATATATTAAGAAATAAGTTGACAACATTTCATTAATGTCTCTTGTGATTTGAGATACCCCGCATACATCCTTAAGAAACAGAGTACGGTCCTGTAATCAGGCACCCCACATTCGTTCAACAGTCGTACGTACCACCCCTCCCCGATCACCGGGCCGACTCACCTACACACGTGACTATATAACAATGATGTTTTAATTTAATTTAAATATAAAAACTCAAATCAACAAACAAAAAAATGTGTTTGAAACAAATTCGCGAATGCAGAAGTGGGATACTGTTAACAATAATGAAAGTTAGTTGTTCCTACAAGTGAACTTGTAACATTTATAATGATAAAGAACGAGTGTGCTTTAGACCATAGTTCTTACTGCCATAATTTGTTATTATTCACCCGAAAATTTACAAAATATGAACTTTAAAATGAATTTACAATTTTATTCACTTCAAGAGTATTCGTCCCTGCAAATACCCCCTGCACCCTTCATCTCAAATCTTTTCCCCTCGCCTAAAAACGGTTCACGCTCTCCCGACGCTATTTTTAAAGCTAGAGGGTTCTGGTAAACGCCAAATGAAAGACAAAGAATCAGACTACAGATCCTTCAGGCGAATTTTTTGAAAAAAAATTCCTGAAAAAACTTACAACCTTTTGAAAAAAATAATAAGTTACGTAATATTTCACACGTAGTCGAAACTGTTTTTCAAAAAATTCGCCTGAAGGATTTGTAGTCTGATTCTTTGTCTTTCATTTGGCGTTTACCCGAACATCCTAGCTTTAAAAATAGCGTCGGGAGAGCGCGAACCGTTTTTAGGCGAGGGGAAAAGATTTGAGATGAAGGGTGCAGGGGGTATTTGCAGGGACGAATACTCTTAAACGTAGAATATTTAATGTATTGAACAAAATATTAATTTATAAAATTGTTCAAGAACGAAATGAACAGTCTTATGTAAGAAGAAAGAGATATAGACATAAAGATATACATTGCAATTACTTAGCTCTCGTTGGATTTTAAGCGTAAATCTTTATTAAATATTATTTAGCTCTACAAGTTAAGTAGGCTTACAAAACTTTTTTCTGTCACCCGATAGCGTCACTGGCAAGTAAAGTATGTGTCATTCTATTGTTAGTACTGCTTATATTTTCGGCCACCTGATTGCGCCACTAGCCAGTGAAGTATTTGTCATCCTCTTTCTATCTTCACTAACTTATATCTCCCTCTCACGATCACACTTCCGTAAATCTCTCGTCATGCATTCACCAGCTTACTCCCCAAGTCAAGCACGCGTGCGTAAAAAGTTTTACTTCAATAATTTATTACTTCCATGAAAAATACATTGATATATTAAAAGTATAATTTACAAAGTTTAGGAAAATATGACCTCTGTTATTAAATAAGTTAACTTGTTTTATAACAGACGTCATTTCCTAAAGTTTCACTTCAAAAATCACGTAAAACGAATACTATTATGCTCTATTCGAAGTGAAAGCAATAAAATTTGTGTTTCATATCCAAGACATTCTTATAATAAAGAAATATTAGACATGAAACTCGAGGATAGTGGGAGGAAGGGGGGGACGGGAACAGACCGTCTGGACTGAGAGTCCTTTGAGGGAATTTAAATAATATACCTGTTCGGCATTCCTGCAGGAGCTGCGTCTTGCTTTGTACGTCTTATAACAAAATATAACAATCATACATCATGACTTATGACATACTGCGACTTATGTGCAGTATTTCAAATATTTAATTTCAGTAGAGTTTTTCAGATGTCCATTCAGAGATGCTTCAGTTCACTCGGACGACAACGTTAGACGTGGGCCAGGGGTGGCGAAACTATGGCCCGCGTGCCACAGAGGACACGCAACAGATTATTGTTGGCACGGCACTGATTGAGGTGCAAAATCGATATAATTAAAAATATGCTAGATGTCGAAAAAAATTCCGATCAATTGGGCGACGGGACCATTCCAACTTCAATGTTGACATTTGATTTCGTATAATACAGAAAATACATTTTCTGATATCGTATGAGGTGACGCGGGTAATGGCTAGTATTCAATATGATATTTACTATTCGTTGCCATGGTTACCTACATAATATGTTCCATGTCATGTAAAAATTAATCAAAGCATGCTTAACTAGTTTATTTCTGACAAATCTACAAAACAAAAGAACAGCTGATTTTTTTTATTTTATATTTCCGAAACTATAAAGTTTATAAAAAAAAAATAACGAAACTCTTGAAAAAATAAATAGAATAACAGGCCGTTTTGAAAAATATACCATTATTATATAAAAAACAACGTTATAGCATGCGCGCCAATTTTTCCCAAAAACAATAGGGCTCTTCATATTTGCATATCAAACGTCCTTCCTAAATTTGGTTTCAATCCGTTCATCCGTTTGAGCTGTATCGTGCTCACACACTAACAGACGCACACAGTTTTTCCAAAAATATGTTTTTTTGGATTTGTGGGACCTCGAAACGATGAGATATTGTAAAATTTTGAAAAAGTAATTTTTGACCTAAACTAGTACCTACCATTCCCCACTTGTGGGTTTGAATGGTAAAATTGACTACCACCAAATAAATACGAAAAAGTCTTAGTGTATAATCGAAATTATTCTTTTCATCTATGTCTGATTCATTTTTTGACAACTAAATTTCTTTGGCTGCTTATCGGCACGTCATGGCTACATTAAAAATTTTTGAAAAAAATTGGCACGCTGCAGATGTAGAAAGGTTTGCCACCCCTGACGCAGACACATAATAATATTACACGGGATGTACATAGGGTTGTCAGATTGGGAAATCAAAATTTCTGGACAATATTCTAAAATATCTGGACCAAAGAATTTTAGGCTGGACAAAATAAAAATCTGCATTAATCAACCGAAACACGACATATAATTAAGTAATATGCACTTACTTAGGTATTATTGTTATAAGAAAAACGAAAATAACAGCTGAAATTGGCACAAAAACAGAGGTAGCTTAATCTAACAGTCAATGGTACCTCTGCACTCTTCGTTATCGCTCCACTAAGCCGATATCGCTCCCGAATGCCGTACGAAAGCTCTGGATGGTGCGAGCAGAATCACTGGGCGGCACAAACGCCCGTCACTGCTCACTAGGCGGCACTAGTAACACCTACTTAAAATGCCATTTTATGTACTGACTGACAGTAGATTTTTTAATTCAACTTGTGAAATATAACTAATAATTTAGAGTGATGATGATCCTGTTTAAATTAAAGGATGAATCCTGGTGGCATAGGATCAATGAACTAAGCAAATACTGAAGGTTTTTTTATTGCATTTTATTGTCTGACGTTTCGGCAAACTTTATGTCATCTTCGGAGAATCAATGCTGTCTGTTTTCTCAGTATTGTTGTTATGTAAAAAATAAATTAAAATAAAAAATGTCATCATCGGGTATTAAAATTACTATTTTTCTTGAAAAAACGACTGATTTTTACTGAAAATTGTATAAACGTGTCAAATGTAAGTAACTTGTTTAAAATTATACATTTTCAAAAAATGGTGTCAGTTGTTCAAAACGGTGAAGTTATTTTATAATCCGAAAGAGGTAAAGTTTGTAAGTTTGGATGTAGGAGGTAATCCCCGAAACTACTCATCCGATTTCGAAAAAATTTTCACCATGATTTAGAATGGGCCTTCAGGATGGGCATAGGCTATACCGCTTTAAAATAAAAGCGCTTTTCATGGAAATCAATTCTGCAACGTTGGTCGACGAACAAACGTGAAACGGTGGCTATCTTCAGCTTCGGGCGAAGTCGGGATGGGCCGCTAATGTCCTATATTTTAATTATTATGTAAAGGCAAATACACTAAAAACTTCGTATCAACGTACCAACAAGTGGTCTTTGACACAAATGAGGGTATCGAGAGTTCAAAAAATAACATTATCAAAAGTGGACAGTAAACAGAAGCTCTCAATATTTTTGATATGGTCGAGGCATTGGTGCCGCATTTCACTTCAAAAATAATACCTTCTCAGATCACTCAATAGAATAGAATAATAGAATAATGCGTTTAACGTCCGTTTCTCGACTTTATGTCATAACAGACGCCATTCGCACCATTACTATTTTTTTTACCACACTTCCCGTTATTTTTACAATTTTTAATCTTCAACTTAATTAATAACAATGGGCGAATGAAGGAATTTTCAGGAAATTAGGATAAGGTAGGCAAATTTTGAGCACAGGAGTTTGACAGGTATTCGGCCATAGCCTTGAATAAGGAACCATCTCGATATTTATCTGGAATTATTGAAGGAAACCATGGAAAACTTCAACAAGATGGCCGGTACAGGAATTACCGTAAATAGGCAAGAGGCAGCAGGAAAAAGTCCCAGCCACATCTGCCCCCGCCGGAATTCGAGCCCGGTACCCACCGAATGCGAGTCTCGTGCTCTCATCGCTACGCCACCCCGCTAGAAGATTTTGATAAGGTAGGCAAATTTTGAACATAGAAGTTTGACAGGCCTTGAATAAGAAACCATCTCGATATTTATCTAGGATTATTGAGGGAAACCATGGAACACCTCAACAAGATGGCCGGTACAGGAATTACCGTTTCTCGGCGAGAGGCAGCAGGAAATAGCCCCAGCCACATCTGCCCCCGCCGGGATTCGAGCCCGGTACCCACCGAATGCGAGTCTAGTGCTCTCTTCTCTACGCTACACCGCTCAGTTTAATAAGCGATACATAATTATTGCAACAGTCTGTAGATACGAAGATTCCCCCACCCCAAAGGAAATTGCTGACCGAGACAAACGGTATACACAAGTCATAAACATATAGAGAAGGGGTCACAAAACACCTGACGACTACACAAACAAAATACAAAAGTCATTCAATGTCGGAAGTATAGTGCCGCTAAAAGTGTATTTAAACAATTGAACGAAGAAACAATTGAAAAATGACCGGGTGTTTTATTAAGAAAATGCTCTCCGATTTAGACAGTGCCGGCTTGATCGCCGTGCTAACGATTACGGCAATTGCCTTGCTGTACGCTTTTTGGGACGTCAATTATTTCATCAGGATAGCGTTCACGATCGGCTACGGAAAACTATTTATGCCTAAGAAAAAACCGAACCAAGTCGCCACCCTTTACGGTAATTTTTTTTTAATTTTGCCTAGGATAGGGATCTACAGTATGTAAATACGTAAGGTGCACATAGGGAAATTAACATTGGGAAAAAGTGACTGGATCAGAGTGAGCCTTGAAATCTTGTTTTTCAATTTGACAGATAATATTCTTTTGCAAAATGAATGTGTATACTACCGAAGAAAATATTCAAATGATTACAACACAATCGGACTTTTTTTATTAATGGGACATTAAATTCTCAAAAATACTTAAATATGGTGCGAGATCAAATTTCTCCGCCTATTCGTGTTGAACCTAAAGACATTGGGTCACTGATTTACCAACGCGCATACGTCATACCAGTCAGACAATTTTTGAATGAAATGTTTCCAAACAGATGGAGTTGTTTTTTTGTCTTGTTTTTGTACAAAAAAATTAAAATAATGTTTTATAAGAGCTTTTTATTATTAAAAAAGCCAAGTAAAATAAAAATAAATCAAAATAAAATAGAAATCCTCAAGATTACCACGACAATTCAATAGAAATAACAATTAATGCAGTCATGGCTAACTCAGATCCAAGTATTTTTTCCCAATGCTAATTTCCCTATGTGCACCTTACGCGTTTACATACTGTATAGTAAACACAATGAAAAAGTGTGCTATTTTCCAAAAAAATTAGAAACCCGACTGTACAAAAGTTAAATTAATAACTGAAAATAGGAAAACAAGTCGGAAAATTTCAACATGCAGCAGGTGGAGCCCTATTTGTCCTTTGTTTTGGTCCCCAACCGCTGCTTTTTGAGAATTTTCGACTTGTTTTCCTCTTTTTAGTTATTAATGTAATTTGTCTACAGACGAGTTTCTTAATGTTTTTCTTAAATAATTAATTTTTATTTTCTTCCTTTTAGTTAGTCATTTTTACGCATTCGAGTTTTTTGTCTTTTTATTGCAGTTGTGTTATTGTATCTATATTAAATACAGCTGTCGTAAAAACTGTCAATGAACTTTCTTATTTCGTGAACTTCGCTCTTAGTAATTATATTTTCATTGTCTACACTGTACAGAATGTCCCAGGCATAAATCTCCAGGCCTATATCTCAATTAATCAAGGTAACCCCATCGAGGCTAAGTGCAGGGAGGCGGAGTTACAAATTTTTCGATGCGAGCGTTTGTAGTGAGCACTAGGGGAAATTTCAAGCTCAAATTTTCCGTATGTCAGTGAGCAATGTTTATTAAAAGTGAAAATAGTTATAATTTTATGAAGTTTTTTAATTACAAAGAAAACAGGACAACTAAGCGATCTGGAAATGCTTGTTGTGTTCCGGGCTGTTGCTCTGTTGGCGATTTAAGTAAAATTAAGACCATTGGCGCCCTAATTTGACGTTCCGCTGTCAGTGTAAACAAATTAACATCAGTTTTTCTTATTACATTTTTTTTGACACATCATGGCCAACTAAGTTTTTGACTTATCACCTTAGAACATGTCGCGATTTCCATAAAAAGTGAGTTCAATAATTCTCTATTACCCACTAGCGGCGCTAGTAGGCTTCGTGCACACAGCCAATACAGACGCAGTATATCTTTGAGTTTTGTTGATATGGTAGCTATGGTATTATAGAAAATCATTCCAGATAAAATGCATACGTACATCCTTTGGGCGCCCGGTTTATGTTGCATTTTATGTGGAACGATTTTTTGTAATACATTACAATGATTTCCATAACTTCCATATTAAAAAAAATCATATTTAAATGCAATTCACTGTATATATTATACTCGTACTGTGATATACAGAATGTTTTTTTAAAATAATGCCTCAAGCCATAGTTCCATTATTTATTCACTAATTTCTATACAAACCGATCGTAATTTTGATTTTTTTCAACAAGTACTTTAAAGCAAACGGAACACTTTTTCTTTAATAAGTTGACATTAGAGCATTGGTGCCGTGAAAAAAATTCCAGTCAATTGAGCGACGGGAATTAATCAAAGCATGCTTAACTAGTTTATATCTGACAGATCTACAAAGCAAAAGAACAGCAGATTTTTTTTATTTTCAAATTATTTCTGAAACTATAAAGTTTAGAAAAAAAATTCTTAACAAAACTTTCTTGAAAAAAAGAAATAGAATAATAAACTGTTATGAAAAGTATACTATTATTATATAAAAAAACAACGTTATAGCATATATCTCTTTTGCAAATGCGCTGATTTTCCCCAAAAAGAATAGGGCTCTTCATATTTCCGTATCAAACATCCTCCCAAAATTTGGTTTCAATCCGTTCATCACAGACGCTCAGAGTTTTTCCAAAAATATGTTTTTGGATTCAGGAGACCTCAAAACGAAAAGATATTACAAAATTTTGACAAGTGAATTTTGACCTAAACTAGTACCATTCCCATACTTGTGGGTTGGAATTGTAAAATTATAATAAATCCTAGTTAAAGTCGATAAGCATTTTATTAATTTTTTCCAAACAAATAAAGCTCCCGCAAATCAACAAAAGTCCCCTGTATGTGCGCCACTGTTTTATAACAAAACAGAGACATTCTTTCAAAAATGAACGAAATTGTTTTGTTTTGCAGGATTCTGTACGACAAACGATGTGGACATATTCATCAGACATATGAATAACGCGCGCTATATCAGAGAGCTGGACTTCGCTCGCTTCCAGTACTACGAAAGAAGTGGACTCTACGCGTACATTCTCAAGAACAAGGGCAACGCACTACAAGGCGCCTCCAACATCAGATACCGCAGAACCATACCGATATTCACATTCTACAAAATTACCACTAAGGTACAAAAATAAAATGTTTTATTTAAAACTATAGCAGCCCGGCCCTGGTTTACCCGGGTGCGATAGATATATTTTGTTTTGTCGGAAAATGTATTTCATTAAGAAACGACTACACCGCCGTAATGTCTTTGGGCTGATGTCCCTCGGTGGCAGTGCTCGCTAGCTCATACTGCTAGTTGCCGCTTGGTGTGCCACAGTGACGCGCCATTTGAATGTAACCGGTTGCGCCCGCCTACATGATACGGAAAAGAGGTTTTAGAGGGTTACAAAGACGGTACCCGGCAATTACTCTTATTTAGAGAGTTTTCTCGCTTACCCAGTTCGCACTCACTTACGTTTGTAGGCCTGTGTTAGTATACCGGGTGTCCCATTTTAAAGGAACACCTTGAATAGCTTTTACAGTTTTCATTATATGGAAAAATGTCCCGAATAAAAGTTCTTTGGTTTGGAGGGGGACATCGTATAAAGACAAATACCACCCCCTACTCTCATCCTCTACGCAGGGATGAGGGTGACTTTGACTTTTTTAATAGCAATACCTATTTTTTATCGTAAATTAAGATTTTTCTAGAAAAAATATGCAAAATTTGTCTGAAACATTTTTTTACCCGATGCCTTCTTCAACCCTTAAAATGCATGTCAAAAATCGGTTTCCCGAAACTCCATTAAATGTTTATATCTAAACAACGACGATGCGCCAAAAATTATAAGAGGTAAGTGTTGTTTGTTTTGGGAAGGGTCATCGATTAAACATAAAAAAAACCACCGCCCCCCTTTTGGTGTTTTTTTGTATGTTTAATCGATGACCCTTCCCAAAACAAACAACACTTACCTCTTATAATTTTTGGCGCATCGTCGTTGTTTAGATATAAACATTTAATGGAGTTTCGGGAAACCGATTTTTGACATGCATTTTAAGGGTTGAGGGAGGCATTGGGTAAAAAAATGTTTCAGACAAATGTTGCATATTTTTTTTAGAAAAATCTTAATTTATAATAAAAAATAGGTATTCCTATATTAAAAAAGTCAAAGTCACACTCATCCCTGCGTAAAGGATGAGAGTAGGGGGTCGTATTTGTCTTTATACGATGTCCCCCTCCAAACCAAACAACTTTTATTCGGGACATTTTTCCATATAATGAAAACTGTAAAAGTTATTCAAGGTGTTCCTTTAAAATGGAACACCCGGTATATATTGACAAGTTTTCATCACAGGAAAATGCTTTTCTTGACAATAACTGTTTTTTTTTTTAATTACAGTTGGTTTATTGGGACGACAAGTCACTGTATTTGGAGCAACAGTTTGTGACCGTGAGAGACAATTTCGTAAGGGCCATAGCTCTGAGCAAACAAAACATTGTCGGTGTCAATGTCGACGAAATGATGAAAAGTTTGCTTGGCAACGAATACCGGACCCCGGATCGAGTGCCGGAACTAGATCACTGGCTTCAAAGCATCGAAATTTCGAGCAGCAAGCTAAGAAAGAAAGACTAAAAATTAAAATGTCGAGTGCGTGTGTCAAGGCCGCTGCACACAAAGCTGGTTTTGGCGCTAGATTCCCTGCTATTTTTTAAGAGTGCTGTTGCGCTAGATTTCGCGATTGCTTTTATGTGTACGCTTCACACGATGCGTATTTTGAAGGTGGATTTGTTGTCTGGAAACTTCAATAATAAAGATAGAAAGGGATTGTGTACATTTATTATTATAAACTTATAATATAATTATTTTAATTTTTTGTTATACGGACGGATTTGTTAATATCGTTTTTTTTGGTAATTTAATAAAAAATTGTTTTTGTAACTAATGTTTTTAGGATGTTCCCCATTATCCTCACTTTGTATCAGTGGCCGTCAAAGACGTAGATATTTTTTCTGGGGGGGGGGGGGTGTAAAGCAAAAAAATCAGTATTTTTTACCCACGACGGAACGGAGCAGGTATATTAGTTTAACCTGAGAGATTGTTTGTTTGTTTGTATGTATGTGTGTGTGTTTGTGTACTCGATCAATGTCGCCATTTATCTGGAAAACGGTTTGATCAATTCAGATGCGGTTTTCTGTAAAGGGTTTGTAATTCATTTAAGTTTAATTAATATCATACAAGAATACTCACGAAGGAAGGTATCAAGCAAAATATTAATTCCCAAAGTATTGAAATTCCACAATAACAAGTGGCTTTGCCGAAAAAAAAGGAAGTGCCAAGTTTTTATAAATGACTCGTGTATGTAAATTTGCCAAGTTTTCACTTCGTAAGTTTTTATAAATGACTTAATGTATGTAAACTTTCTAAGTGAAAACTTGGCACCAGTGGCGTAACTATACCATCTGAGGCCCGCGGCATATTCATCGGATGAGGCCCTCCCTTAATATAAAAAAGCTTCACGTTCTAGTTTCATCTTTATAAATCACGAAGTAAAGTAGATATTTGTATAATTAGTGTACAGTGGTACCTCGACATACGAGTTTAATTCGTTCCGCAACCTTGCTCGTATCTTGAATTACTCGTATCTCGAAGCAAATTTCCCCATACAAAACAATTGAACTACCATTAATCCGTTCCAACCCCCAAAATGTCACCCCAGTTTGAATAATAAAAACGTATTTATAAATGACAAATATTTATTGTACAAAAACAAAAAAGACAATGTGAAGAAATAAATTAGATATCCTCACTGGTCTTGCCTTTTTCGCTACATTTTTCTCGCTTTCACCTGTAGGCCGTTTAGAAAAAAACATGTCCAAGGAGGTTTGTTTCTTCCTCCCTCTCAGAATGTTCCGGAAATGAGTTAGGCAAGTGTCATTAAACCTGCTAAACCGAACTCGTATCTCGAATTTCGCTCGTAACTCAAAGCAAAAAATCACTCGCTCGCCGGCTCGTATCTCGAAAAACTCGTATGTTGGGGCACTCGTATGTCGAGGTACCACTGTATATGTTCTTGAGTTAATATCTAACTTAAATTGATTAATTACCAAATTTTTTAATAAGTGTTAGTTTCCTCCTGTCCTAACAACTTCTCGAGCCCGTGGAATTTTGCCCGTTTTGCCACCCTATTGTTACGTCACTGCGTGGCACCTTCTTAAATCTCATTTTTTTTTGCGGCAAAACCACTCTTTGTATCAAACTTGGCCTTTTTTCACATTTATGTTCTTGGTGACATCATAATAACAAAACATATCCAGCGTGACTTTGCGTTTGTACAAATCTGACCATTCATACATCCCACTTCTGCTTATCAGATTTCCGATAACTAGAGCCAGGGTTCGAGATCAAATGAAACAGATCCGTACCGACGGAGTTTTATCATAATGCAAATCTTCTTGGTTTCCGGGCTTGTATGCCGTGGTCCATTGGCATTACTACCTGACGTTTCGTACACAAATGCGGTAGACATTATCAAAGGCCTGTGAGCAGCCTAGAAGGAAACTTCGCCCACTACCACATCGCCTTTGATAATAATGCTATCGCAGTTGTAGACGAAACGACAGGTAGTAATACCAATGGACCACGGCACACAAGCCCGGAAACCAAGAAGATTTGGATCAACACCGGCCGCGAAAGCCTACACATGGTACTCGTGTTATTGATTCGACGATCGGCTATATCGCGGATCTACAGCTTTTTGAAGTGAAAAGGTACTTCAAGCTGCACCTCTACGTTGAACCCGTATTTCTCCCGATCCGATATCGGCCAACACCGAAACAAAAGCGAACACCAGGATAATAATGGCAGGTGCCTACATTGGAAGCGGAAACCCATATATTTAATAGCTTCTATATTGCTAGTGGCCGTAAGTGGAAGCGTGGCTCATGAAGTGAGAAAGCAAATGACTGTTTTCTATCTCTTTCATTTTATTTACTTGACTCGTTGTGCGCAAGTGTCGCGTCTGTAGTGGGGCAATTAGTAAGTGGAATAGAGCAAGCCAGCTCCCTTGACAGCTTAGTTGCATGCAACTGACGCGCATCCATTCACGGACATGCGCATGAAAATCAGAGTTTAAGTGAGACAGACGTATAAATGTCTGCACCGTAGTGTTTAAGTCTTTCTCCCGATCTTTGCTAGCAATATAGAGGGCATTAAATATATGGTTCCATGTACAAATTGACGCGCATCCATTCACGGACATGCGCATGAAAATCAGAGTTTAAGTGAGACAGACGTATAAATGTCTGCACCGTAGTGTTTAAGTCTTTCTCCCGATCTTTGCTAGCAATATAGAGGACATTAAATATATGGTTCCATGTGCAAATTGACGCGCATCCATTCACGGACTTGCGCATGAAAATCAGAGTATAATAAGTGAGACAGACGTATAAATATCTGCACCGTGATGTTTAAGTCTTTCTCCCGATCTTTGCTAGCAATATAGATGGCATTAAATATATGGTTCCATGTGCAAATTGACGCGCATCCATTCACGGACATGCGCATGAAAATCAGAGTATAAGTGAGACAGACGTATAAATGTCTGCACCGAAGTGTTTAAGTCTTTCTCCCGATCTTTTCTAGCAATATAGAGGGTATCAAATATATGCGAAAACCCTATACCAGCGGTGGCTAGCCTATGGCATCGATTCCGTTTCCCCACTTTGTATAATGCACCCAGCCAATAAGTAATTTTTTATAATTTTAATTTCTTTGAGTTTGTCTCTGTTTTAATTTGATCTACTCATAACACGCTTTCGATCTCAGCTCTACTGATTACAAAATTCACCATGAAAGTCGTAAAAAATCATTGAATTTACGAAAAAGTCGCGTCCTTCGTACATAACTGACTGAACCAATTGATAGAATAATTCGAAAGTGTTTTGTTTGTGTCGTGTTTTTGTTTTAATCAAGATGCAGTACTTCGTGGACCTCGGCAAAATCCTCTACACGGCGAACGTCATAGCACTGGTGATCGTGTGCATTATTCTTCTGTTTTTTATCTTCCTCGACATCAACTACTTCATTCAATTCACGGCCTACCTGCTCTACGCCAAACTATTCATGCCCAACAGAAAACTAAATGATCCTATATCTATTTACGGTAAAGTATCATATATTATATTAATACGCTAAGGTTAAAGATGTTTGCCTCCCTTTTTAGAAAAAACCTCACAATTTCTCCACATAAATTACATATCATTTTACAGATAATTGCTTGCTCTACTGACAACTAAAAAATTTATTATTGCTTTTGTTTTTGTAAATTAATTAAAATACAGCAACGCTGAACAACGGCTGCCATCTGACAGCTTTAATTTTGATACAACGTCAACACTTCGATCTGTCATCTGACCTTCATATTGTAATACAACAGACACAATACTCTACACGGCCATCTGACGGCTTTAATTTTGAAACAGCGAGCAACGCTAAACAACGTCACAGCAATGCTGCATGATGCCATCTGACGGCTTAGCTCAACGCTTTTGCTACTTGCGCCTCTATATGACAATTTTAGTAAAATATTTCTTCGATCTGTCATCTGAGCTTCATATTGTAATACAACAAAAAAAAAGAACGTTATAAGCAGTGTGCAAAATTAGAAACGAATTGAATACCTGCAATCATATTTAAAAAATAATTTTTAAAGTGATAAATTATTATTATTTTATTTATTTAGTGCGAATAATTCGCACAGGTCACACTAGTTACTAATATTGTGTTGTTTGGAATTGCCCGACGTCCAGATTTTCTCAGTTTTCTCAGGACGCTCTGAATCCCCCTTTCCCCTCATATCTCATATCTCCGAAATATACTCATCCGATTTCAAAATTTTTTTCACCAATATATAGAATGGACATAGCCTATATTATCGTGTTAAAATATAAACGCTTTTCGTGGAGACCTATTTTGTAAGTAAGTCGACGAAAAAACGGTATGGCAATCTACGAATTTGAGAGAAGCTAGACCGGGCCGCTAGTATAACAACACTATCTAGATAGTTAATTTTTAGAAAAATGTTAGGAATATAAAAACTATTTACGGTATTAGCAATTGCCATGAATTTAAATAAATATTAATAACGCATTACTCAAAAAACGATTACGATGCATTTTTGGTGTTATTGTCAGTGAATATTTAATTGTGTGAATGAACTGTAGGTACCTCCGATTGTCAACTGTTTACACCAACATCTGCATATTATATTATCATATTGAGGTGTTCTCTTTTGAATATGATTAAAATTGACAAAAAAACTGCCTTTAAAATAAAACGATAATGTATACGTACAGACTGTAAAATGTGACTAAATATTTTTTTGAAGTGAAAACTTCTTTAGCGGCGCTGTACACTTTTTTTGTAATGGGTAAAAAATGTTAAACTCGTGTCAGGAAAAGTAAGAACTGAGTGAGACTCTCTAAGTGATAGTAATTGCCAGATACTTTTTATACAACGTTAGACATCTAGCGTTGAAATATCGTACATAAAAATGCAATCTATGATACAAACCATTTTATTTTTTATACAACGTTAGACATCTAGCGTTGAAATATCGTACATAAAAATGCAATCTATGATGCAAACCATTTTATTTACAAGT
The DNA here is from genome assembly GCA_963575645.1 of Xanthostigma xanthostigma. Lineage (NCBI taxonomy): Eukaryota > Metazoa > Arthropoda > Insecta > Raphidioptera > Raphidiidae > Xanthostigma > Xanthostigma xanthostigma. Next base: position 1,774,476 of record OY754473.1, read on the forward strand.
GTTGCCAATAAATAAACAATGCTTCTAAATGCAAAAAATTAAGACGTTAATATTCAAGTTTTCACTTCTGCCGGCACTCCCGGAGTGCAGCCCGTCTTTTTTTTACCAGTGCGACGAAGGAGTTACCCTCCAAGCAATTAAATTGATAAAATTCACGTGACAACGTCCTGACACCATGAAAATGACAACCATGTTGATTTTTAGACTATTTACCTCTTTTCACGCTCTGAAGGGGTTGTTTTTGAAAAAGCATGAAGCACGCGTTTATTTATTTGTTCACAGGAGTAATCCTGCGCATTTTAGAATTGATGCATCTATCTTATATGATTTCTCCATGCAAATTTTGAACCCTCGTTACACCCTTTTAGGGGTTGATTTTTAAAAATCTGTTTTTAGCGGATGCCTACATCATACAGTATGTAAACGCGTAAGGTGCACATAGGGAAATTAGCACTGGGAAAAAATACTTGGATCAGAGTTAGCCATGACTGCATTAATTGTTATTTCTATTGAATTATCGTGGTAATCTTGAGGATTTCTATTTTATTTTGATTTATTTTTATTTTACTTGGCTTTTCTAATAATAAAAACTGCTTATAAATCATTATTTTATTTTGACGTGATAACGTCTTATAAATTGATGAATCACCAATATTATAAATTGATAAAACACCGGCTGCATGTACGAAAAAGTGTAACGTAACGTTCCTAACGTTCCTAACGTTCGTAACGCGTAACGCATAACGCATAACGCGTAACGTTCCGCCTGACCCTGTGCGTGCTTTTTGCTAATTTCTCGCTCAATTTAAATCAGATCGGTTTGAAACCAGTCTTAAACGAAAGAGGAGAACATTTTACATAGATTTCGTATAACAGAATTTGCCTAAACAGTTTTTTTATACAAATTTATATAGAAAAATATTTTATACAAATTTATATAGAAAAATAGCTGTATAAATGCAATGTTGTGTAATGCATGGCTAGACGTGGTCGGTTGTCTTTGTTTGCCGTACATGGAAATTAGAAGCAAACGTATGTCTTGTCTTAACATGAAAACAGCTGCATTTCTAATGTTTATTTTTTGACATTAGTATTTTGTGAAAGCAAAGCCTTCTAAGTTAACTATTGGAATAACTAATTATTATTAGAACATAATACTTTGTAAGTTGCAAACGTGACTTTTGACATTTCTTATCATTCCGACACCAAGGATAAGCGGATTGAAACCAAATTTTGGGAGGTTTAGGTTATGTATTACGGAATACGTTATCACGTAAAACTATCGTCCGTAAACCGACTTTACAGACAACCATTTTTTAAAATAAGCTCAAAACAAAAATGAATAAAAAATACTAGTATTATTGTGAAAAAAGCGTGGGGCGCTTTGTTTCACATTTTCGTACATCGAGCGCCCCACGCTTTTTTTTTTGTACAAAAATGAAACAAAAAAACAACTCCATCTGTTTGGAAACATTTCATTCAAAGATTGTCTGACTGGTATGATGTATGCGCGTTGATAAATCAGTGACCCAAATGTCTTTAGGTTCAACACGAATAGGCGGAGATATTTGATCCCGCACCATATTTAAGTATTTTTGGGAATTTAATGTCCCATTAATAAAAAAAGTCCGATTATGTTGTAATCATTTGAATATTTTCTTCGGTACTATACACATTCATTTTGCAAAAGAATATTATCTGTCAAATTGAAAAACAAGATTTCAAGGCTCACTCTGATCCAGTCATTTTTTCCCAATGTTAATTTCCCTATGTGCACCTTACGTGTTTACATACTGTATACTAATTATCTGTGTGCCAAATTTCAGCTCAATCAGTCGAGTGGTTTGAGCTGTGCGTTCATAGATCAGTCAGTCAGTCTTTAGGTATTTCAAAACCACGTCAGAACTTTCCAACAAACACATAATAAAATGGTTATTTTCAGGATTCAGTTCAACAAACGACATCGACATAACCAAATTCTGCATGAACAAGGCTAACTACTTTCGGGTACTCGACTTCGCTCGTTACGTATTCTGGGAGCGTACCGGACTGTTCGCTTTTGTCACCGAAAGCGGCGGACAGCTGGATCTCGACGCTTTCAATATCGAACATCGTCTCGTCATACCGTTGTTCACATTGTATCGAATCGATACCAAGGTAATGCCTACTCGAAAATCTGTCCAATAAGAAATCAAATAAACATTACTATGGTAACAGGCAAACAACTATTTACCGCCCAAAATAGCGGGCACTAAGATCACAGACCCGCCAGACCTACGTCATTTCAGTAAGATTTTGTCAGTAAATGTACAATATTTAGTTAAAAACGCATGCGAATTCGCTAGCTTGAAAGCTGGGGCCTTTTAGAGATAACAGGTTCTAAAGCTACATTAAACACGTGCTTACCTACGTACGCAATGATATTATGCATACATATGAGTGCAAGTGAGAGCATTAGATGATTTTCTTTTTGACAGCTTCATGAAATGTAGGTTTTTAATTTGATTACACGCACACACAGAATAGTCTATGCGTTTAAGAGGGAAAAACGCCATGGAAACAAAATAAAAAAAAAAAAACATCTAATGCTCTTACTCGCACTCATATACGCTAGGAAAGTATCTTTTGACACACGACCTATGCGCCCCCTCGTGTTTTTTTTTTTTAATTCTGATTCAGTCAAAACATTAGTGTCATATGTTATACGTGCATTTTATTAAGGATTAATTGTTGAATAAAATGGGGAAAAAGCTATCATTTCGGAAGTGCTGTGTTGTTGATTGTAAAGATACACCAACTAAAAATCCAGAGTTACAATAGGTCATATGCATAAAACTCCAAATTGGTTAAAATTTTTATTTCGAAATATATTTTAGTTCTTGATCATAACGTAATGGTTATTTTATTAATCTAATCACTGAAAAAAATACAAATAATAAAAAAGAAATGTAGAAAATAAGCGCTACTTTCGAATTTTCAAAACGCATCGTGACGTCAGAGTATATATCAACAACAGTTTTCATGACGACTGTGTCGTCTCACAGTAAGATTATGTCAGTATTTAGAGAAAACAACAAATAAACTTCATTTAGAACATTGACAATTTGACATCAAGGTTGGCATGCATCGTATATCATGACGTCACATAAGCCCGCGAACATGGCCGATTGTTTAAACTGTCTATTTTTGAATGTGGAATTTAATATTTTTTTTCTTATGATAATATTACATTTTTAAGTGATTATCAATTTTTTTCCGTATTATGGTTGACTAAATAATCTATTAAAAATATTAAAAAAAATCATGCATATGACCTATTCCACCGTTTTCCTGGATTTTCTTATGAATCAGAAAGGGAAAAAATGGATTGCAGCACTACGTCGTCAAGGGTAATTAAATTTTATTTTGAATGTGCGTACTCCCCCCAATTCGTTCTTTTGCACCCGGGTGAAACCGGGCGGGACCGGTAGTTCTATATAAGCCTATTTTGATGGATTGTAGAATCAGGGTTGTCTTTTTCCAGTTGCTTTACTGGGACGATAAAGCCTTTTATCTGGAGCATCGATTCATATCACCTCATAGCGAGGACACCATTTACGCCGTCGTTTTGAGCAAACAACTAGTCGTCGGCACCAGCATCGACGAAATGATGAAGAAACTGGCCGATAGTGACTACCGAAAACCCGACTTGAGCCCAGAACTGAATCGTTGGCTCCTGTGTCTCGAAAGTTCGAACGTCAAACAAACAAAAAGTGATTGAGACAATATATTAGTGTTTTCGAACTTTTTTTTTAGTTTGGGGTCTCTGTTGAACCTATAAACTTTTAAATTTGGTATATAATGTTACGGTCTATACCCGAATTCGGTCAATGACAGAAATAAATGCGTAAAACTACTTTTGACCAACGAATATTTCCTAAACCCGAAATCTTACATTTAAACGGGTATTGAGTGTTATAAAATGAGCAAAACTATTTTGCGCATTTTCATTTGGACAAAACTAGTTCTGTCCATTTCTGAACGGACAATACTAGTATGGCATCGGAATCTTCTTTGCGCTTTTTAATAAATTTTTCCACATCAATGATAGGTACTTATTATATCAAAGCGATTTATTCTTCTGTATTGTTTAGCAGACAGAGGTTTTAATTGAGCTTTCAACAATTTTACTTTCTTAACCTCACTTAGTGTAGTAAGGTAATTATGTTCCGTCATAAAATTGTGTTTCAGAAGTCTCCAATAGGTGAACTAGTTGAGACTCGAATTCATCTTGCATTTTTACTTAATTATTACACTGAATATCCCACAATTATATTAATTATAACATTCAGGAGAACATAATTCAATAGATAGGTACACAAACAAGAACATAACCCTACTTTTGTTCGTGTTCGTCGTTGATTGAATGAAACAAGTAGAACTAGTACTGTCCGTTCAAAAATGGGCAGAACTAGTTTAGTCCAACTGAAAATTGCGCGAAACTAGTTTTGCTCATTTTATAACACTCAATATCCGTTAGTTTTGCGCATTTACTTCAGTCATTGATCGAATTCGTGTATAGACCGTAACATATACAACAGGATCCGACCATGCGCTAATCCGGCCCATATACTATTCCGGTGTTGCGAGCAAGTTCTTGCTGGCGCTTTTTCTTACTTTATAATATGTTATTTTGTAATTAAAAATATACTATAAATATCTAATATACAAGTTTAGCAATCTTTTACAGTAATCCGGAACACCTGGTGGTCGAAACTGGTAATGTTTTGAAGAAAATCATAAATAAGTACCTACTATTTTGATTCTCATCGTTTTTTTTTTAATATTTTGAAAAAAACTCTACTATAATGATTTGTTATTTTAAAACTTACAGGTACCTATAACGTTAAAGTACAGAACCCTCAGCACATGTACCTAGCACCTAAGTTAATTTTTTTAATTAAAAACACGCAAGACTTTAAAATTTAGAATTAAAATAGTCACTATAAAATTAAGTTTTTGGGCTTTTTTATATATTTAATTAACAATGAGAATATGTTATTGACTGAATTTTTTATAGCTGATAATTTTTACTAATGTCTATCCTGTACCCAGAATTGAATATGAAAAATATAGATTTGTAATAAACGAAGCATTGTCTGCAGTTGTAACCACGGTCCTAAAATTTTAAATAATTCCTTTGGGATCTGGGTCAAAAAGGTAGGTAGGTGTCATTATAGAATGTGTTGATATTTTTTTAAAAAACAATGTACCTATTTGTTTCGTTCAAGGGCTGTTTATTATTTTTCATCCTGATATACCAATGTGGATTAATTTCTCGCATCGTTAAAATAGGAAAACAAACATTTATGAAGGAACGACAGGAATCATAAATAATTTTAAAAATTGCAAAGTTTTACCCTGTTTCACTAAAGACGGTCCTAGCTTTCAACATATGGATAAGTGTAGACATCCGTCGGTATGTTTTTAAACTAAATAATATAACATCCTCCTAGAGACCAAACCTATCTTCTCTATATGCAGAGAAAACCTCCCTTCTCTATGATGCAGAGACCATCCGCCTTATAAAGACGCACCGTTGCAGCTGCGTTTTTTTAAATTTTAACACCAGCGAATCCATTTTGAGATTCTATATTTAACGATTTGTTTAATTTGATTTAATTTCTATAAATTGAAAAAATTGAGTGTTCTAAAGATCGTTTTTCCTTTTTTAAGTTATACATTAATTATTTTTTAGTACTGAATAAAATTTCCTACAAACACCCTCCTTGTTTGTGATAGATCTTTGATTTACTGCTTTAAGAGATTGTTTTTTAATACAAATTTGAGCAGTAATTACAATAAATTTTAGCGTAGGTAAAATAATTTGTAAGTAAAAAGACTAATTAAACATTTAAAAATGCAGCACTTCGATTAAGAAATAGTATTAAGAAAAACAAGTTTCGAATCTAACCTCACTTTTAATATGTTAGATTTCTCTTGCAAATTGTTCGTTAGGTGCATAATAATTTTATAGAAAGCAAAATTTGTTTAATTTTACAGTCTTTTCTAATAAAAAATGGCTGGGAAGAGAGTTGCTTCGACAGAACTGGATCATGAAAATTGGAATCAAGAAGAAGAACCTGAAGAAGCAGGGACGTTTCAAAAAGCGCCAGACGAAGTTCTTCAACGCAGAGTAATAAAATCAGCTAAACGAAGAATCCCAGCCTCAGTCGAGGTAAACGCAATCTGAATTATCACTATTTTTTTGTATAAACAGTACTGATTAATTTTAATTTCAGTCTGAAGGCTCGGCAAAAAATGTGTTCAGCACATTCAGCGGATTTTCAAAAACGCCATTACCGACCTCGACGAAGTCAACGTTCAGTTTTTTAGCGACACTTGCTAAACCTAGTACAGATAAACCAATCACCGATACTAAAACCAACGGAATCGAAGGCGACACAGATTCAAAGAAGAAACGTAATTCAATAAATGAACCCGATGCCGCAAAAGTCACCGAAACGACTACTTCAACACTTACGGATAGTAAAACTAAAGGTACGGATCCACAGACCGAATATTATGCAAAATTAAAAGGCTTGAATGAGAGCGTATCGCAGTGGATTAAAACACACGTTGATTCTAACCCTATTTGTATTTTAACGCCAATATTTAAAGATTACGAAAAATATTTAGCAGAAATAGAAGCGAAGAAAGACAAAAAGTCTGAAAGTGTTCAGAAACAGTCGGTAAATACATTCTCCGTACCGCTGAAATCAGACGATAGTTCAAAATCGACCGACAAGAAACCCACAATAACAAGTCCTCTACTCGGACCTTTTGCACCGTTACAAAAGTCTGATGAGAAAAACAAAGAGAAGAAAAGCGAAAGTGAAGAAGTCAAGTCCATCAGTAATCCGTTCATAACGCCGCTGTCGGCCGGTTCGAGCGGAGCGACATTTTCGTTCGGGCAGAGTTCGATAAATCCCATAACGACCGCGCCGTCGACGGGCTTCAGTTTCGGTTCCGGGAAGCCGTTTGCGTTCGGAAACGTGGCTATGCCGGCGACGAAAGAAACGGAACAAAAGAGTGTGAAAGACGGCGACGAGGACGAGAGCGACGAACCTCCGAAAGTAGAGTTCACACCGGTGGAAGAAGACAACAGCGTTTACTCGATACGCTGTAAAGTGTTCGCGAAGAAGGGCACCGAATTTGTTGAACGCGGCATCGGGAAGCTATACTTAAAAAAGGCGGAAGGAACTGAAAAAATGCAGTTGATCGTCAGGGCCGATACTAATTTGGGCAACTTGTTAGTGAATACATTAATTAATGAATCGATGCCGATGCAAAAAATGGGCAAAAACAATGTCATGATAGTGTGCATTCCAACACCTGACTCGAAACCGCCGCCCATCGGCATGTTACTTAAAGTGAAGACCTCCGAGGATGCGGATGAATTACTTAAGAACCTCGAAAAATACAAAAAGTAGTTTTGTAATTATTTGTTATAATGGCCAAGAATCGAAAATATTGTAATATTAATAAGTGAATGGAAATCCTTTCTGTTAATTGTTATACTGCTGTAAAAATGTCTTTTTCATTCTAATTTAGAATAATTAATAAACGAATCGTTAAATTTTAATGTTTTTTTATTTATAATGAAAAGAATAATTCAATAAATAAAATTATCGACCGATTTTTCAGACTGTATATTGACAAAAAAAATTGGTTGTCTGTAAAGTCGGTTTACGGACGATAGTTTTACGTGATAACGTATTCCGTAATACATAACCTAAATTTATACAATAATTATAATAATTCGAATCTATGATATTGCATCTTTCGCTTCAAATTTAGGTTAATTTTATTTATTAAATTACTCACCACCTATAAAAATAATTTTTTTTATTAACTTTCTTTCTTTCGTATTTATTTAAGTCTCAAAGATTAACTGTCATACTATTTATAAAACAATTGTTTCACTGTTTATATAAAATTCCAAAACCTACTTACAATATTTAAGTATTTTCATACGTCAAAAAATTGATTTTTATAATGATAAAATTTGTAAGAAAACGATTTTTTCGAGAGATGAGACCTAGCTAAAACGATTTTTTGCCCCCCAAAATCCCTTTTCAGTAAATTTCATCCAAATCGTTAGGGCCGTTTTCGAGAAAAGCACGCACAGGGTCAGGCGGAACGTTACACTTTTTCGTGCATGCAGCCGGTGTTTTATCAATTTATAAGATTGGTGATTCATCAATTTATAAGACGTTATCACGTCAAAAAATATATAATTAATACATTAACGTTTCAATCCGGATTTGGACCTTCTTCAGAACTGATCTAAAAAATATAAAAAATAATTAATATTTAAAATCATTGATAATGAAGAATCAGTTCTGAAGAAGGTCCAAATCCGGATTGAAACGTTAATGTATTAATTATATATTTTTGACGTGATAACGTCTTATAAATTGATGAAACACCGGCTGCATGCACGAAAAAGTGTAACGTTCCGAAAAGTGTAACGTTCCGAAAAGTGTAGCGTTCCGCCTGACCCTGTGCGTGCAAGCGAGAGCGCAGTATAAGCGATAGAGAGTCGGTAAAAATATAGTTTGACAGCTACTAAAATTTAGGTTATGTATTGTTATAAATATGATATTCGAGCGGAATACGTTATCACGTAAAACTATCGTCCGTAAACCGACTTTACAGACAACCAATTTTTTTTGTTAATATATTGTCTGAAAAATTGGTCGATAATTTTATTTATTGAAGAGTTCTAATCAGACGTTAATCAAAGATTTGAAAAGAATAATTAATGTCCTAAATAAAAAGTTCGCAAATAAGTCAATATGTTTACAAAAGTGACTTACTTATGAAAAATCTACATCAATTATTATAAATTAACATTTACAGAATTATATTATTTGTTTTTCGTTATTGTTGCACTGTTTACGTTAAATATAATAAAGAGTTCTACTTTCAAAAATCTTTGTTACATTCGCAAAACGAGTCAAGCAACGGATATCGTAATATTAGTGTTGACGATAAGATGATTGACTCCTTTTATTAACCGATTTCAAAAAAGGAGGAGGTTCTATGTTCGACTGTATATTTTTTTTTATGTATGTTCACCGATTTCTCCGTCAATTATGGACCGATTTTCAAAATTCTTTTTTTATTCGAAAGAGTGCACTTCCAAGGTGGTCCCATCGGAACCAAGTCAGGATCTGATGGTGGAATCCGGAGAAATAGAGGGAAACTCTTTCAAAGGCACGCATACTTGGCCTACCCATTGCAATACTTTATCTAACACTAAAAAGAGAAAAATACAATATTTTTAACAAAAAAATTGAACCGACTTCAAAATATGCACTAAAAAGTAAAAAATAATAATTATTGTTATTTTTGAAATCGGTGTCAGGCAATGTCTCTGCTAGTGTTAAAAAAAAACAACTCGATATTATTACTTTATTTATTTATATAAATCTACAAACACAAGAATAGCTTACGGTTTTTAAACACATAATTGGAAACTGTCTTTGACTACAATTAAAACTTATTGCACACCAAAACTCATTCAATTTTAAAAGAAGTTATCTCTAAGCAAACTGCATACTCAATTATTCGTCAACAGTGGCTTTAAACCTGAATTATACTCAGAACGTTGTCTTTATACAAATATCGCCCTTTCTTCCATATATACATTTATTTTCATACTACAATAATATATACCTAACATGTTTTTGGTTTCAAAGAAAAATTATCACACGTCATGTATTCCACTTAGCTGCAAGGCTTCAACAAAATAACCGTGCGTATGTCCTAAGTTGTCGTGCATCCAGAGCTGAAAACATGGTGCTTGTAGTAACACCAAAAGCACTTTGCTTACAGATGGAGCCTAGCTAAGCTGTGAATTTTTAACTTTACGAAATTCTATTTGCAAAAAAAGCTCTTGAGTCATTTTTTAAAATTTGATGCTTTCAATTAATTATTTAATAAAATACAAAAAAAAAAAAACGCCAGATCATTTAGTCTGGTCTAAATGTGTACTGGACAGTTACAAAACTCTCTATCACGCGTAAGTGCGAGTAGGACGCTACGGGTAGGTCGAAGTGTGAGAGAGAGCGTATATCGCTCTGCAGCACACTTCAACTCAGCCCGTATATGCTCTCTTACTGGCATCAATGTTCATATAGACGGAGAGCTGGCTACGGAGAAAATGGGTGACTCGGTGCAGAGCTGAAAATTTGCAGAATAATAGGAGATAGTACAAGTAAGTAGGGAAAAAATTGCCAGAAGGCTAGGCGGAAGATAAAGAGCCGCCAGAAGGCGCTAATGTTGCGAAAAATCAGTGCACTTCTGGCAATTTCTATACTTATTCTGTAATTCAAAACTAGATTATATATTATACAGATTGTATCAAATCAAAACAGTTCATAGAACATTCTCTGTGTAAGACAGAGACGATATTATATAAAGCAGTAAGTAAGAATGAGATAAATGATCGCTAATAACTAGTTACTGTGATTATACAATCTGATAGTATCGTCTTTGTTTTCTACAGTAAAAATCACAATTTTATCAAATGTCAGTATTCACTAGTGAAATTATTGATAAAATCGCTATTTATACTGTTCGGGAAAAAATCCAAATAATTAAATGGGTTTATGGTGGTAATTCAACCGCCTGCAACATAATAAATTTATTTGTAGTTGTTTTAATTGATTAATTGGTAAAAAGATTTACAGTGTACATAATTATTTATTTACGTAACCACAGTAACTATATTAGCGATCATTTATCTCATTCTTACTTACTGCTTTAGATCTTTATATATCGTCTTTGTCTTACACACAGAATGTCCTATGGACCGTTTTGATTTGATACAATCTGTATACAGATTGTATCAAATCAAAACGGTCCATAGAACATTCTGTGATAAGACAGAGACGATATTATATAAAGCACTAAAGCAGTAAGTAAGAATGAGATAAATGATCGCTAATAGTTACTGTGGTTATACAATCTGATAGTATCGTCTTTGTTTTCTACAGTAAAAATCACACTTTTATCAATGTCAGTATTCACTAGTGAAATTATTGATAAAATGGCTATTTATGCTGTTCGGGAAAAAATCCAAATAATTAAATGGTTTTATGGTGGTAATTCAACCGCCAACATAATAAATTTATTTGTAGTTGTTTTAATTGATAAATTGGTAAAAAGATTTACAGTGTACGTAATTACTTATTTACGTAACCACAGTAACTATATTAGCGATCATTTATCTCATTCTTACTTACTGCTTTAGATCTTTATAATATATCGTCTCTGTCTTACACACAGATTGTCCTATGGACCGTTTTGATTTGATACAATCTGTATATTATACATTATATAGTTATAAGGGCATACTGAAAATTCAAACATGATATAATAATTACATTCAACAAATATTCAAAATTAATCGTCATATATTTTCATTAATAAAATTACGTTGCTATAACAACGTAATTTTATTAATTTATTTAATTTTATTTGTATCAAAATGTCATTAATAATTTTGAATATTTGTCGAATGTAATTATTATATCATGTTTGAATTTTCAGTATGCCCTTATAACTATATAATGTATTATAATATATAATCTAGTTTTGAATTACAGAATAAGTATAGAAATTGCCAGAAGTGCACTAATTTTTCGCAACATTAGCGCCTTCTGGCGGCTCTTTATCTTCCGCCTAGCCTTCTGGCAATTTTTTCCCTATTTACTTGTACTATCTCCTATTATTCTGCAAATTTTCAGCTCTGCACCGAGTCACCCATTTTCTCCGCAGCTAGCTCTTAGTCCAATAACTTATTCACCCAATTAAATGACACCATTATTTTAAAAACTATCTTAAAACGGTTTAAGACAAACAAAATAGCTCCCGACACCTTTTTTTTATGTTGCAGACCATCCACTAAGGCACAATACCAACATTGCAGACAACGGTCTTGAATCATGGTTGCGTTACGTAGTGCTCAAGAAAAGTGTTTACAAAATTACCAAAGTATTGACTCAAACGCGGTTAAGTTCATCAAAAAAGAAAAAGAATGATTAATTTAAAAATACAAGAATAATGAGAATGTCGTTCTAAGTATAGCCAGGTTTAAGAAGTATTTACACGTCACGTTATCATCTTTTAAATATTAAAAATAAATTATCTTATTTACAAAATACATCAGTCCCACCCGAAACAGGTACAACGCAGCGTTATGTCACAAGAGCTCCCTGTTTGCCAAGCCCCAGCTGTATCTGCTGCATATGTATCTCGACATTGTCCTGAAACGTTTTGTGATTCGTCGGATACAGCTTAGCTCGAATTTGTTCGATGGAGCCCTGTAACACCGTCAATTCGTAAGCGTTCTGATCAGAGTCTGACAAGCTTTTCACTTGAAGCATCAGTGCCGCCAAATCAGTCACGAGTTCTAACATGCGTGCGTTCGAGACGGTACCCGAAGCCGCTCCGTTGTTATTTCTCTGAACCATTTCCAAACCTTCCTCATGGCACTTCTCTCTGAGGTGGCTCGGCGCTAACATCGCGGCCACACTCGGCTCCGGTGCTATGTCCAAACACAGGTGTTGCACCTCGTTCAAATACTCTTGTAAATCGCGATTCATGCGTTCCAATTCTATTAAAATTCCCGCATAGCGTCTCTCGAAATCTTCAGGCATCGTTTCCCCGAAAGACTTGACTTTTTCAGCTTCGGCGTTCATTTCTTTTAACCGTTTTATTTTCGATTTTTTCGTATTTAATATTTTTGTCACGCGCACTATCAGCTCTAGTAATTTTATCGGGAATCCTCCGAGGGTTCCTTCTTCCGGTAAGGGCGGTTTACGTATCGTAGGAGGTCCTGACAAAAGAGGATCGTTGTTGTGTCTCAACGAACTCGGACCGGCACGCGGACTGTTTGATAAACCCATCGTTACATAAGCAGGTAAAGACGTGCGTGGACGAAATTTCTGAGAAAACGAAGACAGAGTAATTGTGTCAGGAGGCTCGTTCGATAATACTTCGTAATCCGGCACTGAATGTGTGCCGAGACCTTGGCGTTCGAACGTTATCCTGTAAGTGTTATTTGATGTGTCGACAGCGTCGATGCTTCCGGTAAACAATCCATCCTGAGGCTTGCGTAGCCGGGCAGTTACTTTAGTACCGATGACTAGCTGTAATGGAATTTCAGGCGGCAAATCTTTAAAACTCGCCAAATCGGCTGTCTTTCGTTGTTGGAGTGCACGTATTTTGTTCCGTTTCCTTTCCAACTCTCTACGTTCCTCGTCAAAAAACGCCGACGAACATCGGCGAGGTTTTCCCATCATTCGGCGTATTTTCGTCCACTGCACTCTCGACAGTTCGTGAGTTTTGAGTTCGGGGAAAGACTCTTTGAGGCATATCATGAAATCGTTGTCACCTTCGAACAGCGTACGATCGATGTTACTGTAAAACCACTCGAAACAAACCCATTTGTGGGCTTTCGGTAACTTCAGCAAGTTACGTAGTCGCATGCCAATTCTTTGACCGACTTTACGATCGGGTGACAACAATTGTGGGATTTGATCCTTTGTGTCCTGGTCTTTTTCTTCCTTGATTTCTTTCTTCGCCTTGATAGCTGTGGTTTTGTTTTGTTTCTGCGATGGAGACTTCGCCTGTTTTTTCGCTGGTTTTGGCCCGCGTCTTTGGGCACGGGGCGGAGGACTGTTTACAATATCGTCGTCGTAAAACAAACGATTTTTCTTTCTGATTCTTTGAGGCATGCCACGTCGATTGAGCGGCTGCTGTGGAGGTGTTGGAACTGGCTTAGGTGGCAACTTGTCACCTACCCGATGTAATCCGAGAGCGGCTGGGCCGAGTGTCTCCATTTCATTATCTTCATTTTCATCGTCTTTTTCAACGTCCATTTCGTCTTCTCGTTCTTGTTTAACGATTGTATCGTCGATATCCATGATTTCATTTTTGAATTCAATGGGGTTATCTAAAAGACATTAGTTAATAAAAATATCTGTCAAACACAACAAACTGCATGTCAAAAACCTAACCAAAATGGTAGATTGTTGAATGAATTATTGAAAATTACAACTACGTCGGATTAAAATAATAAGCAAAAAATTAACGTTTTGACATTTGAATTCAAATACAGATTTTGAAATTTCAAACCCATCAGTCAAGTAACGATTTTGTTAAGTATTGGTTAATGGATACATACTACACTCCGAAGGTATGTTTAAAGCGACATGCATTATTTTTTACAAACTTATTAATTAACGTTCGAGTCTCTTGTTAATTTTATTGTGAAATACAAGCTGAATTATCAAAAAATAAACTCACTTTCAAGTTCGTCCGCCATATTGATAGATATCTACTGAATTATGGGTACAGATTTGTGCGCCAAAAAGAAACTAAACTCAAAGTTCAATGTAAATTAAAATTTACGAATTATTCCAAAAACTCTACAAAATTATAATGAAAACACAAGCAAATTTACTAAATTACAAATCACTTTTATTGTCTCGTTTTGTGTTAAATAAAATTGACATCTCTTGTACAAAGTACAATGGAGGATGTCAAAAAAACGAACCCATTGGTGTATGTTCTTCGACCAAGCCTAATGTCATATATCTCTCTGGACTTTGACAGCGGCCATTTCAAAAACTAAATTTGGACAAAACATTGATAAAAGAATTTTTAATTAGAAATAAAGCGAAACGGTTCGACAAAAATGTGTGTCAATGTTAAAAATACAATTGATTTTCCTGCATTATGACGATCCGAACTCTTTCATCCAGTCGCTGTATTTTTCAAGGTCTTCTTTCGATACACTTTTTTTGCATTTCGCAATCGCGTCCAGGAGGTCTTGCGTCGTAATCGGTAAATCCAGTTCCTCTTTTTGCAGTTTCTTTATCTCATCGGTGCGCAAGCCTTGAATCTTTTTTCTCATCGACATCATGGCGGCGTCTCGACAAACATTAGTTATGTCAGCACCGGAATAACCATCGAGTTTCTGAGCGATGAAACTCATTTCAACGTCCGAATCAATTTTTACTTCTTTTAGACTTATCGTCAACAGCGATTCCCTTCCGATTTCGTTTGGCAACGCTATATAAATTCGTTTCTCGAGTCTCCTTCTCAAAGCTTCATCGATGTCCCATGGAAAATTAGTAGCGGCCAATACGACCACGATTTTCCCTTGTTCAGTGGTCGACAGTACACCGTCCATTTGTACTAGCAGTTCAGACTTAACACGTCTCGATGCTTCGTGTTCAGATCCGGAACCCCGACGCGAGCACAGCGAATCTATTTCGTCTATAAAAATCGTGCTGGGGGCATAGAACCTCGCCATTTCAAATAACAATTTGACGAGCTTCTCCGACTCGCCTCTATATTTTGACGTCAAAGTGGACGACGACACGTTAAAAAAGGTCGTTCCGCATTCGGTGGCTACGGCTTTAGCTAGCATCGTTTTGCCGGTTCCCGGAGGACCCACCATTAAAATTCCTTTCCAAGGACGCCGGATCCCTTTAAAAAAATCAGGCATCAGCATCGGTAATACTACGGTTTCTTCAAGCAATCGCTTAGCCTCGCTCAAATCTGCGATGTCATCCCAGCGGATTCCCGGATTCTGCTGCAAAATATCTCGCTCTAAAATATCCATCAAATCGCGTTCGAGAGGACTACATTCAAATTTTTTACTTTCACCTTTATTTTCATCGTTCTCTTGTTCCGCCTCAGCGTTTTTTAAAGGTTGTTTCAAGCGTTCTGGAATTTTCTTGCCGCCGGTTTTAGGGTCTTTATT
This sequence comes from Xanthostigma xanthostigma, assembly GCA_963575645.1. Lineage (NCBI taxonomy): Eukaryota > Metazoa > Arthropoda > Insecta > Raphidioptera > Raphidiidae > Xanthostigma > Xanthostigma xanthostigma. Next base: position 1,790,302 of record OY754473.1, read on the forward strand.
TTTTATATAAAAACTTTGCGGCTTGTGGATGCTTCTCCTCGACTGGACAGATTTCAGTGGCATACTTTTACTACCGCTCAATACGTTTTCGTTACAGAATGTTTGGAACACCGAACTGTCATCTTTTGTGGGCAGTTGTTCTATTTTCAACATTTTCAAATTTGACTCGACTTGCTTCAACAGCTCATATTCCTCGCACGTTTCCTGTTGAACTCTATACCACTTTTTCCTACGCATTGGATCGTTCAGCGTTTTAAGCAACTGATGTATTTTGTTGATGACATCTTGAAAGTATATGCTAGCCGATTCATAGTTACTTGTCAAAATGAACTCGCGAGCCAATCCGATGTTCTCACAGATATCGGTTACATAAATTACTGGACTGTTCATTGTCGATGAAAATTTTAAATTTGCTCAGTAATTTTGGTTTTGAAAATAAAAATCAACAGCAAGAGCGCCTTGAATGTTAAAAACAAAAGTCCAAAACGTCATTGAAACTAAAATATGCGATTATTTGACGTACTGTTTTCGGTTTCTTTTTTGTATACCGTCGCAGGCGATGAGCAGACGGTGAACAAGTGCATCGACAAAAACAAGTTGATAGGCACGAGTATCGAAGACTCTACGAGTCTTGTCGATGTTGTTGAACAAGAGGAGCTAATATTGCAGTGTCACTATTGGTTAGTTTGCAAACCGTTTGTATTAAAAAATGATGCACTTTTAAACGGTTTGTTTCAGAAGCAACGACAAAGATGATCTACAACCCAAAATCTGGCACAAACGGAATTTGACACTTAACTCGACGTTCGAAGAAGTACGTCTCGACATGGAAACGAATCTAACAATAAACACGTGTCATGTGACTCCGAAGCACGCATTGGTCATCCAAAACGTTACGAACAATGATTGCGGAGTATATTATTGCAAAAGCAGTACCGATAAACAAATCCTCAGTTATTACCTTGTCGATTGTAAGTGATTTCAGTTTGTTATTAATTATTGCACTTAGAAATATTGCTAAATCAGTTTTAAATCTTTATTACCTTGTCGATTGTAAGTGATTTCAGTTTGTTATTAATTATTGCACTTAGAAATATTGCTAAATCAGTTTTAAATCTTTATTACCTTGTCGATTGTAAGTGATTTCAGTTTGTTATTAATTATTGCACTTATAAATATTGCTAAATCAATTTTTAAATCTTTATGGAAAAACATAAATTTAATAATTAACACTACAGAAATTGAAATTTATCTATTTTTAAAATATTTATTCTATAGTTTTTAGTCAATAATTAGTTTTTTTGTTTGTTTAATTGGTATAAAAATGAAACCACACTTTTTATATGTTTTATAAATCTATAAAAAAATTAATCTGAAAGTTGCATTGTTTTTTTGCAAGGCGAAACAAGCTATGGAATGGCCTAACATGTAAATATGTCGTCGTTTATTAATTAATTCAATAAATATAGTCTTTAGACATTAGTCAGTATTATAATTAGTTGTATATCCCTGGCAGTGTCACTTCTTTTGTTTTGGGTACATGTCTCCTGAAGCCATGTAGTTTTTTTCAAAAAAAAGACGGATTGCACTCCGGGAATGCCGGCATAATTGAAAACTTGAATATTAACGTCTTAATTTTTTGCATTTAGAAGCATTGTTTATTTATTGGCAACACTTGTAAATAAAATGGTTTGTATCATAGATTGCATTTTTATGTACGATATTTTAACGCTAGATGTCTAACGTTGTATAAAAAGTATCTGGCAATTACTATCACTTAGAGAGTCTCACCCAGTTCTTACTTTTCCTGACGCGAGTTTAACATTTTTTACCCATTACAAAAAGTGTACAACGCCGCTAAAGAAGTTTTCACTTCAAAAATTACGAAAATGGCAATGTATAGACATTTAGTTATTAAAAAAAATAACCAAAATTGATAATAATCGAATACCTGATTTTTTATTTCACATGTTAACTGTCTATACCACGATATGAATTTTAAAATGTGATCCATGGTGCCGATTCGGCGGATATGAAATTTATCAGCCGGTTCTACAGGACTGCCAATGTTACAGTCGTGGTGAAGACAAAAAATTAAAAAAAAAAATTCTGGTCTACTAAGGGCACTCACACTCAAAAAAGATAGCTATTATTATAAAATGATTTCTGATTTATCCACAGTGTTGTTGGGCAACGACTTTCAGATAATTTTTTTCAACACTCGTCGCAAAAAATTACTCTTTGAAATTTGAATCAAATCAAAAAATCTTACACTAATATTTACTTAAAGGAATTCGTTAATTTCTTCTGAATTTCTGTTTTTATGACTGTGTCTTAAATTTCGTGTAACCATTAATACGTTCGACTGTCGCTTATAAAGGTACAGGCAAGTAGTAGTCTCAGTTATAGAGAGGCCCATGAGTGAAAAAAACATCTTTCTCTTACAGAGGTTTCTGTTTCTCATTTATTGAGGTTTTAGAGGGTTACAAAGACGGTACGTGGCAATTACTCAGAGAGTTTTTGAAGCTTACCCAGTTCTCACACACTCAGGTTTGACTCTATATTCTGTATCCCAATTTTAAAATTCGTTTGTAGAATATAAGTTTATTATTTAGAAAAATGTAATAATAAATAGTTTAAAGCCTGCAAGATGCAACCCAATTATCATTGCTGTGTCAGTATTACGTGTTGCAAGATTTTGTTATTATTAATAAATTATAGGCAAGACGGCGAGGACTGTTTTGAGTGTATTTTTCGGGCACAGGCGAGATTATTGTTGGAATCGCTTCGTTTTAGGGTGTAGTTCAACCCCCTAAGTTTGCGTACAAATTGTTGGTGTGCTTGATTTTATAATTGACAATTAGTGACGAAAATACTGCTTTTTTCTCTATTTCCTTTAATATCTCCGTTCCTCTTGACTTTTAGTATAGCATATGCATTGAGAAAGTTGTTCCTTGTGAAATTTCCTAAAAAATGAGCACTGACAGAGGTCGCTAAGTGCAATTGTTAACTTGCAAATAGCCCCGAAAGTTAAAAAAACACGTTTTTTCACTATTTTTTTACAAAAAAATGACCGCACATAGAAGGCTGAAAATTTTCAAAAATGATGTCTATGTTGACCCAAACATACATGAATAATTTTAGCGTCATCGGTCAATTACTTCTCGAGTAATTAACTATCACCTTTTTTTTGTTTCCGAAATTGCAAAATGCGCCATTTTTTTCACAAACGGGTTTCGCTGGTCGGACCAAGCCAGAAAAATCACAAATCCATTCAACTTTAGTATCCCGTTGGAATTTTTGGAATTAATTCTAACCGATTTTATAACGATTTCTTTAGGGATACCAATTTTAGACAAACGTATAAAACCATATAACTTTTCCAATATTCAATTATTATAAAATCGGTTAGAATTAATTTTTTCCAATTGAATATTGCAAAAGTTATATGGTTTTATACTCCTCCATTATGCTTTTCTAAATCAATTCTAAATCAAATTTTTGTTTCAGATCTGCCAGGCGTCTTGCGACGATTCACATTTCTTGTATACATACTCTTTATTGTAATAAATATTAGAGCTGTAAAAGTAACGAGAAATTGTGTACCCGTATGTATTCGTTACTTAAAGAACCAGTACCCGTTACTTTCGTATCGTTACGTTACTCGTTACTTTTCATACGACATACAATCGTGTACTAGCATCAAGCATGTATAAGCATCGCATCGAGGCGCGTCGCATTCGTGATACGGTATGACTTCGTTCGTATAACGTATAACCGCATCAAACGAGTCGAACTGACATGGATGCGAAAGACTCGAAACGAAATGAACTTGTAAGTAACGATTCGTTACTTCGAATCAGACGATGTACCCGTTACTCAGTAACGAATACATACGGTTTGTTACAGCTCTGATAAATATCAATTTTAGAAAAAAAAAATGAAAGTCTCAGAAGAACAAAAAAAAATATCCCGAAAGAAAATTTTTGTTATGAACAATTTAATTGTCTTTTTCTTCATAACTGCAGAACAAAAATTTGTCTATAGAACACACAAGTAGGGGGCCTGATGGCACGTAACACTGAGCTTGCACTTGACCGATTTCTTTTCTTTACTCAGTAGTGTACAAGTCCAGTACAGAAGATATCCAAGGTAATCTTTCGAAGTGGAAGAACTACAGCGACACATATTTGAGACCTATAAATGTGCGATTCGCCGAGTCGATGTCGTCAGAGTATATAGCGTTGCGCGACGGTTGGGGCATACGACTGGAGGTGATCACCGAGTGGGACCTGTGGAGCACCTGCATATTGTGCGGCAGACCGCTCGGAGAAGGGCAGAAAGAGCGCGTCGGAAAGTGCACAATAAAATTCACGAATCGAGTATGCATTGCATTTATGTTAATTAAGGCCGCTGCACACGACCCCTCCCCCCCTCCACTTGGTGAGATGCCCACACTCTCTAGTCTCACGTGAGATTTTTCAAAATTTGTGTTTTTAATGTAAATACGTAAGTCTGTGCTATTGCATATGATTTAGCGATATTTTAGTGGAGAGACATTTTTGACGTGATAACGTCTTATAAATAGGTCATATGCATAAAACTCCAAATTGGTTAAAATTTTTATTCGAAATATATTTTAGTTCTTGATCATAACGTAATGGTTATTTTATTAATCTAATCACTGAAAAAATACAAATAATAAAAAAGAAATGTAGAAAATAAGCGCTAATTTCGAATTTTCAAAACGCATCGTGACGTCAGAGTATATATCAACAACAGTTTTCATGACGACTGTGTCGTCTCACAGTAAGATTATGTCAGTATTTAGAGAAAACAACAAATAAACATCATTTAGAACATTGACAATTTGACATCAAGGTTGGCATGCATCGTATATCATGACGTCACATAAGCCCGCGAACATGGCCGATTGTTTAAACTGTCTATTTTTGAATGTGGAATTTAATATTTTTTTTCTTATGATAATATTACTTTTTTAAATGATTATCAATTTTTTTCCGTATTATGGTTGACTAAATAATCTATTAAAAATATAAAAAAAAATCATGCATATGACCTATTGATGAAACACCGGCTGCATGTACGAAAAAGTGTCACGTTCCGGAAATTTGTCACGTTCCGCCTGACCCTGTGCGTGCAAGCAAGAGCGCAGTATAGCGATAGAGAAGCACGATCGGCCCAAGTTTGACAGCTACAAAAATTTATTTATTAAAGATCACAAGACACAAACTTCCAATAGACTGCCACAGTTCGCTCGTATATATTTACAGGGAGTGAAAAATCCACACCACCCGACCGTTCGTTTATTAAAACTGCGTGTATTTTGAAAACGGTTCATTATATTTAAAAACCGTTTCTACAGTTGGTTTGAACTCTAATTTTACTATTTAAATATATAAAAATAAATGTTTGGAAACGTATACGTATAATGTGAAAAATAAAAAAAGTTATTTTTCAACACTTTACGAGTATGGTTCAATGTTTCTTTATGACGTTATCACGTAAAATTATCGTCCGTAAACCGACTTTACAGACAACCAATTTTTACTCAATTTAACCCAGTTTTGCGCAATTTTACAGTTTCTTGCGTAAAAAAATTACGTTATATTTGCCAAGACCCCTCTCTCCCCCACGTGTGATTGGGTGAGGTTCGGCTCGACCCCCTCCCCTCCGTAAACGCCTCACGTATTTTTTGAACGCCTCTTTATGAGTCTCAGTATTACAGAAATGTAATTCTGATCCCGAAGTGGCGGAGCACGTTTAACATCAGTCGGGATCACAAGATTTCGGGTTCGGAAGACTTGTGTTAAAAATGAATATTTTTTCAGACCAAAAAGAACAACGTGACAGTATCACATAACAAATTGTCTGAAGTGTTGCAAGTAAGAAACTTCAGTAAAATGTCATGTTACTCGGTGAAGTTTTTCGAAATACTTCCAAGCATAGGAAGAGTATTAAAGCGTATTCCAAATTTTCTTCAAACGGAACTGTGCGTTGGAATTTGCAACCCCGGTAAATTTACTATGTATAGTACACGCCACGGATCTAAAAGGTTCGGAAGCTAGTTACAAACAGCGTCCCAAAGGCACATTTAACAGCCGTTGAGACTCCCACCTGCACGGAACGTGCGCTCGTCGGTGATTGGCCGTGATCGCTCGTTGGCTTTGTCACTTGTCGCTTTCCTGCTTTAAAGTACAGTCGAGTACGCTATTGCCAAATTGTTATTTTAGTTTTGTTGAGTTGCGAGTTTGTAGTTTTTCAACAGACTGTACAAGCGCAAGCCCGCATTCGCATCTAACTTCCGAGCCTTTTCGATTCGTGGCGCGCATTATACCTACCCGCGGCTTCGCTCGCTTTACTCACGGTTTTTAGCGGCCTTCCATTCAGGCTTACCAACTCAAAACTTGAGACAGTCTGGACATTGTTCCAATAAGTCTGAATTTATTCAAATGTGTAAATAAAATTAAAAAAAACCCTTTGCACTCCGCGGAAGTGAAAACTTGAATATTAACGTGTTACGAAATTTCGATCAAAATGGTTTGTATCCTAGATTGCATTTTTATGTACGATATTTCAACGCTAGATGTCTAACGTTGTATAAATAAAAGTTTTCGTCTTACGCATTTTCGATCAGGACACGTGACCCTGACGCGAGTTTAACATTTTTTACCCATTACAAAAAAAGTGTACAACGCCGCTAAAGAAGTTTTCACTTCAAAAAAAAGCTTGTTTGACACAACGCCGGGCCCCGGGGCGAGAAAACTTGGCGCCCCTTAAAAAATCAACGGTGTATATATAATCAGCTGACAGTTGCCAATTTTCAATTTAATAATTCGATATCAACATTCACACTTGATCTACTAACACAATTAGGTGCTGCACAACACATGTCATGCTTCTACTTCGATTTTTCAATGACGTGTGCAATTTCCATAATTTATTGTAAACAATGAATATTTACAAAAACGCTTTGCATATGAAACGCTTCGAATATTATAGTTCACTGAAAGCGGCTAATTATTTAAACACTTTGATTATAATATTATTGTAGATGCTGAAGGGAAAGGCAGAGGTTGGCAGTCAAGTAAAAAAGGCGATTTTAAGTACAGGAAAAATTACGTTTTGGATCAAAAAGCACATTTGACACTTGTTTGCCCTGAGTAAGTATTTTTTACCACTCATACAATTTTTTTTCGGAATTTTCTAATTTCTATTTATTTTTTGCGGGTTCTATATTAAAATCGTAGAAAATAGAACCCTTAGGGCTCTTGGTAACGACCGTTTTAGTCAACGGGTAACGGGCCGACGCGAAACTATGGATTCTATAGAATCTTCTAGCAACAACAACAATGGAAAACAGGTAGCCAAGAAAACCCGACCTTCTTAAAATTGCCTGGAGAAACCAATACATGTAAAAGAAGGATCTCATTGCTTCCATAACATTCTTCAGGGGGGGGGGGGGGGGACGAAGCTATAAAATTCGAGCGGAGTGGTTGGCAAGTCAGTCAGTCAGTCAGTTATTCGTGAGGCGTTCATGTGTTTATACAGTGCCAGTGCGTTATGACATAAATCATTAAGTGCAGTTATATGAATCTGGTTTAACATAAATAACTTTTGTAAATAAGCGTGTGTATATAGTTAATAGACAAATGTGCTAATAAACTTTGTTGTGTTCGTGTATTGTTAATATTTTGTGTACATAATTAGTGACTCTACACTCTTCTGTTACTTAGTTTCTATTTTATTACTTGGAACTGTCGTTATTTTAATTCTGTTATTGTTATTATTACTGTTTCGTTTGAAAAGTACTTTTTCGTTTGTGTGTTTAACTGTTTTGTTAAACGTTTATTAATGTAAATAAATAATTTCAACCACGGACTAGAACAGTTTTGTTACAATACAATAATATTTCTAGATCATCGGTGGATACAAAAGTGGTGTGGAAAAAGGACTATGCCGTACTAGAGCCGGGGCAGAGCGTCGTCGATAAGAAAAAAGGGGAACCAAAAACTGAGCCTCGAATAATTGTTGACACATTCGGCAGTCTATATTTACGTGAAGTGACCAGTATGGAGGAGGGTAATTACACTTGTTACGTTGACGGGAAAAGAATGCAACAGGTTCGCGTATTCGTCATGCCGAAGTCGCTCTTAAGTCGAGGTAATGATAGCCGTTGCGTTGCACGCCAAACCACTTAACAATTTCCACTCGATCTAAAGGCGCCCGTAGGTACGTAAGGAAAAGGGGCAGTGCCGGGACTCCTTGATGCCCCAAGCATTTCTTGGTTATGGGCCCCATCTCTAATATATTCAGTTTATAAAAAAAATCAAATTGATAGAAAAAAGTAAAAATCATAGATTTTTAGGAAAAAAAATTGGTTGTCTGTAAAGTCGGTTTACGGACGATAGTTTTACGTGATAACGTCATAAAGAAACATTGATGAAAAATTACATACTTTTATGAGTTACACTTTTCGGAACGTTACACTTTTTCGTGCATGCAGCCGGTGTTTCATCAATTTATAAGACGTTATCACGTCAAAAATTGAATTTTACAATCAATGCTTTCATTGAAAATTTAGCTGTAGCTACAATCGAACCTAAGGCATATTTATATAATTAATAGAAAAAAGTTTCAAAACTTTAAAATTAAAAAATTGAACCCTTAAGAAATAATGGTTTTTTCGTTTTCAATTTCAAAAATGAATTGTTATTTATTTTTAACTTTTATACTTCTAAAGACATACCAGTACTTATAGATCAAATTTTTGAGAACACGACAAAAAGAAAAAAAAATTGTTGACTCGGTTTAGTGAGGTAGGTACATTTCATTTCTGAGTTGTGCTTCTTGGTGCCCCCTGAGACGTGATGCCCTAAGAAATTGCTTAATTTGCTTATAGGTTAATCCAGCACTGGAAAGGGGGCAGCTTTTTTATTCCTATTAAAAAAGTCAAAGTCACCCTCATCCCTGCGTAGAGGATGAGAGTAGGGGGTAGTATTTATCTTTATACGATGTCCCCCTCCAAACCAAACAACTTTTATTCAGGACATTTTTCCATATAATGAAAACTGTAAAAGTTATTCAAGCTGTTCCTTTAAAATGGGACACCGGTATAGCCTATAACCTTCCTCGATAAATGGACTATCCAACAAAAATATTTTTTTTTCAATAGGTCATAATATGCATGATTTTTTTAAATATTTTTAATAGATTATTTAGTCAACCATAATACGGAAAAAAATTGATAATCATTTAAAAATGTAATATTATCATAAGAAAAAAAATATTAAATTCCACATTCAAAAATAGACAGTTTAAACAATCGGCCATGTTCGCGGGCTTATGTGACGTCATGATATACGATGCATGCCAACCTTGATGTCAAATTGTCAATGTTCTAAATGAAGTTTATTTGTTGTTTTCTCTAAATACTGACATAATCTTACTGTGAGACGACACAGTCGTCATGAAAACTGTTGTTGATATATACTCGGACGTCACGATGCGTTTTGAAAATTCGAAAGTAGCGCTTATTTTCTACATTTCTTTTTTATTATTTGTATTTTTTTCAGTGATTAGATTAATAAAATAACCATTACGTTATGATCAAGAACTAAAATATATTTCGAAATAAAAATTTTAACCAATTTGGAGTTTTATGCATATGACCTATTCGAACCAGTAGTTCCTGAGATTAGCGCGTTCAACCAAACAAACAAACTCTTCAACTTTATATATTAGTATAGATTTAACATTTTGGTTGCTTTGCAGCGCACATAGAGGAACCGCCGCTGATGAAAACTAACAAATGGAATTGTTTGTTTCAGCTCTCCTGAGGCACATGATCTATTTGGGTTTCATTCTGTCCCTGACATTGTCTTGCTATTGCGCCGGACTTTTTATAGCCTGTCGAAGAAGACATCTTTTCAAAAGCTATTCAGAGATTCAATTACACTAACCACGTTAATGGGGCCGTCCCGCCTTTTTTTATAGCATCGTCACAGAATTCATACTCAACCTAGAATATTGTATAAAAGCTATTAGTCAGAGTGCCCGTCGGCAAAAATTTTATTAACACATACTCTCCCCAAACTTTGTATATGGCTTCATTAGGCCTAGACTGACACCTATTTCCTCTATGACTTTTCTTGATTTTGGGGCGTTTTTTTTTTTAACTGTCTGACACCTCGAATATGTTCGACAAATTCGAGGTGTCAGACATTTTAAATGGTTCATGTTATTTGTCAGAGAACATTATTTTAGCGTTTTGGTTGAAGTTTTTAAGCTATCCAATTAAAAAAACAAATAGTATTTTTACATGTTGTTAAAATGAGATCTTTCGGAAAATTTAGAGGGAAAACGCCCCAAAATCAAGAAAAGCATAGAGGAAATAGGTGTCAGACTAGGCCTAATGAAGCCATATGCAAAGTTTGGGGAGAGTATGTGTCAATAAAATTTTTGCCAATGGGCACTCTGACTATATAATATAATGCCAGCCGAACTCTTATTTTTGTATCGTCAATAATAATAGCGTACTTAAAAAGCACGTTAAACGTGACGTAATTTGACGAACAAACGAACGTCTAGTTCTTCGTAAATCCACGTCGTTCAGTTCATGTTTCACCGTGATGACGTAATTCTACTATTGGCTGAACTGCTCGAATCGGAATCCGTCACAATAGATATCAAAAGTTATTGTTTGGAATAAATATTATGTAATTTCGATCTCAAATAAAATTGTGATTTTCTTCGGCCTAGATTTTTTACCTTACAAATATGCTAAACTGTACCTTAGACAGTTAAGCAGGGGCGTATTTTCCATGGGTGCTCGGGGTCTCCAGCACCCACAGAAAATAAATAGTGAATACGAAGCACTCCTGACCACAGACATGTGAAGTGCAGAGCGGAAGAAGGGCTCCAGATTGATCGAAAAAATTCGTATTATATTTAAAAATACTATAAGTACGCCTTTCAACAACATAATAATAATTCTTTATTTATGAATACAATATACTGAAATAGTGTCACAGAAAAGATGTTAAAGATATTGCATAATAGTGAAATAATTAATTAATATATTCTCACAGCAAATCATTTGAATTTAATTCAAAAAATTCTTGGAAATTGTAAAAGTATTGCACAATTAATAAATATTTTATTTCATTTTTATAAACAGTAACTGGAAATGTTTTTACTCGATTCGGTAACTAATTTTAAAACATTTTTATGGACCAATAGTTTGCCCATTTCTTTGCATTTTTAATTTATAATATTTATATAGGTTCTGATGTTGGTATTGCTCCTGGCATTGTAAGAATGAATGAAAGTAATCCATAACAAATATTTTTACATCAGCAGAAGTACATGCAGAAATTTTTCTTAATAACAACCTCTGATAAGAAGAGAGTTTTTGATAATTTATTACATAGAACATCTGTTGTGAATGTGCACGTAATATTAAAATTCATAAAATAAAAAAATATCGATAACTGACTTTGGCCTAAGTATAATATGTCGGTAGTATTTATCGAGTAGTGTCACAGTATTCGACTTGTTTTCTTTTTCAAGTTACTACAAAATGTAATCTTGAAGTGTGGTCCCGTTCTGGTAAGACTACTTCTTTTTAGATAGCTGTAATAACATTTGTAATGTTTACTTTTTTTATTCTAAAAAGATTTCTGATTTATTTTTATTCGAAACAATTAACTAAAATTCATTATAAATGTTTATTGCTGTAAATACACAGTAGTAAGCTGTGAAACTTTTTTATTTTACAAAATTAAATATATTTAAAATGTTTTGTTTCAGATTAGAAGCCGTGATGAAATGCCAAATTTCTTCTGAAAAAGACGCTTTACTGAGCAGTTACAGACGCAAATAGTGCAGTCAGAGAAAATTCCTCAACGATATTTGGTGCAATTGCATAAAAAAACCTAAGCTTAAGAGTTCTATTCAGAGACCGTTTACTTGAGTGATAACAGTCGAGATAAGAAGTGTGAAATTTTTAATACAGCAAGCAAAATCAAAGCCAGAGAAATGGATGATAATTCAACATTTCCAGCAAACTGCGGCGGTGATAGAGTAAAAGCTGTATCTAAGAGTGGGGAAGGCACGTACATCAAAACTGAAGACGAAGTTGAAAGATTAGCTAATTTTAATTCAGGAACTAACGTTGAAATGTCTATAAAATTCGAAATAAAAGATGAGCAAATGGATGATGATTCCACACTTTCAGTAGAATGCAATAATGACAGAGATAGAACTCTATCTGAGAATAGAGACGGCATATATATGAAAATTGAGGATAAAGTGGGAAGATCGGCTAATTTTGAGTTTGGAACTAACGAAGAAATGTGTACACAATTAGAAATAAAAGACGAGCTAATGAGCGATGTTGAGTCATTAATTTCCGCAAAGTCTACTGATGACACGGTAGAAACTTTATCTGAAGATTGCGGTAATGAAATCGACTGCGAGGACTCTAAAATCGATATTAAATTTGTTGAAGACAATTTGAAAGAGATTGATGTTGCTAATTTGAACTCAACGAACAAAGATGCGTCTTTAAAATCCGAAATTAAAGACGAACCGATTGACGGCTCTTTGATTCTGACAGATTGTATCGACGATACTGCATACGATTTTTCTGAAGACAAGCAAACTTATAAATTTGACCCTGAATCGGACAACTTAAATTCTAATAACACGATACATACTGGTGAGAAACCATATCAGTGTGACGTTTGTAATAAACGTTTCGTCGTACCAAGAAACCTGAAAGTTCACAAGCGCATACATACTGGTGAGAAACCGTATAAATGCGACGTCTGTGAACTGTGTTTTGCTCAGTCAAATAATTTATATATGCACAAGTGGATACATACTGGTGAGAAACCTTATGCATGCGACGTTTGTAAAAAGAGTTACAGACAGTTAATCAATTTAAATAGACACAAACTTATACATACAGGTGAGAAACCGCATCAGTGTGACGTTTGTAATAAGCGTTTCATTTTATCAACGGATTTGATTCGTCACAAACGTGTACATACTGGTGAGAAACCTTTTAAATGCGACGTTTGTGAAAAGTGTTTCTCTCAATCATCTACTTTATTTAGACACAAACGTATACATACAGGTGAGAACCCACATCAGTGTGATGTTTGCAGTAAGCGTTTCATTACATTATCAGAGTTGACAATACACAAGCGTATACATACCGGTGAGAAACCTTATAGATGCGACGTGTGTGAAAAGTGTTTCGCACAGGCACCCAATTTATTTAGACACAAACGTGTAATACATGCAAGTGAGAAACCATATCAGTGTGACGTTTGTAACAAGCGTTTCACTTCATCAAAAGATTTGATTCGTCACAAGAGTATACATACTCGAGGGAAACCATAGAAATGCGACGTTTGTGAAAAGATTTTCACATACTCAACCAATTTAATTCGACACAAATGTATGCATACAGGTGAGAATCCACATTAGTGTGATGTTTGTAGTAAGCGTTTCGTTCCGATTTGACAGTACATAAACGTATACACACCGGTGAGAAACCTTATCAATGCGACGTTTGTAAAAAATGTTTCTCTCAGTCCTCCAATTTACGTTTGACACGAACGTATACATACAACAAATTTGAAACGTCACCGGAGTATACATAAGTAAATCAGACGACATTAGAGGTTAGATTTCATAAGGTATTTTTATTATCTTCTATTTTTCATTCACAGTTTAAACATCAGTACTTATGCTTTTTATAGTGGTCTATAGAAGTTTCACTTTTGTAGTATGTAGCTAAACTGCAAAATCGATTTTTAAGTAAAACTTTTGAGCTTGTGGTAACGGAAATTTATGACGAAAGTAACATCACATTGTGAAAAATAAAATTATACTTTGTACCTATATTAGTGCAGGCAAATTAGCATATTTAGAAGCCAAGACCAACATTAATTGTAGACAGAACTTTTATCATTGTAAACGGTAAAGGGGCTTATAATGAACGTAAAAAATAAAAATGCCCGGCCAGGGGCAGTGAACGGTTAATTCGGGGGGGTCAAAAAGGGGGGCAAAATATCTTATAGCGTTTTCCAGCGAAACTTAATGTTCTATTAAAAAATGTTCTACAGGACAGTTGTAGAACATAAAAAGATCTACAACTTTCATAGAGGTCACTTTTTACTGTGATCTCAAAATGTCCGTGAAAAATGCAAAATGTGCGAAGAAAACGATTCTTTCGTTTTTTATTTTTCATTTTCGCATAAAAAACTCAATTTTGATAAAATTTTGTGAAAGCATGCCTCGTTATGTCTCAAATAAGCACAAATATTTTTACATAAAAAAATCGAAAAGTTTTTGTGATATTCAGTTCTTTCAGTCAAAAACCATTTTTTTTTCAAATGAAAATTCTACGATGAAAATTCATCGTACAGAGTTCTTCCTGTGCTTATTTTTTGTGTTTTTAGATGTACTTTCTGATACAATAATAAAAGTTAATAGTGCCTATTTAACAAATCGCTCAAAAATTGGAAAAACTAAAAAATTACTTTTGTAACTATGAATTTTTCAGTAATTGTTGATAATTTGTTTAAATTTTTAAGAAAATTGAAAAACGGATTGTACGGACAAATATACAAAAGAAACTGTCTTTCATTGTTTGACCGGAAACCTAATTTTTTCGCAGTAATGTTATAGGTAAACATTAAATTAGAATAATAATGCTTCACATAAGTAAGCAAAATAACCTTTTTTTGTCATAGAATAAAAATATATCCAAAACAAAAGTTGTAGATCATGAAAAAATCTGCAACTTTTGTACAGGTTACTATATAACATAACCTCAAAACTTTCGAGAAAAATGCAAAAAACCCTATTTTTTAGTATTTTTTCCTTTTTATTTTTAAATGTTCATTTTTGAGCATGCTTTTGAGTTGTGATTATAACGCTATAAGATATTTTGCCCCCCTTTTTGACCCCCCCCCCCCCGAATTAACCCTTCACTGCCCCTGGCCGGGCATTTTTATTTTTTACGTTCATTATAAGCCCCTTTACCGTTTACAATGATAAAAGTTCTGTCTACAATTAATACACATTCTAAATCTAATTTGCCTGCACTATATAGCGGTTAAGAATAGCAATTATTGAGACAGCTGCTTCCTGACTGTTGGAAATGGCAAATCTAGCTTTAAATTCCGAAGTTAATATTCTGTTAATATAGAATAAATCCCTATGTTTTTTTATTAAAATTACACTGAAAAAAACAAATAAATAACAGCCAATATTCTATAATATTAATGTAATATAAAAATTGTATTTTATTGTTTAGAAATTATTTTTAAATATTAATTCTTACAAATTATTAAGTTGGCATTTTTATTTATTGCAAATACAAAACCTATATATTTAATAATTTACTATATGAATCATCGCCTATCTACTCAATGCGCGGTGAGTGAACGCAACAAAGCGTATTGAAAATATATCTGCGTCTCTTCCTTCGATGTAATTCCCTAATTTCTCCGATGATAGGATTGGTTGATGTACATTGCATTCAATCTGAATAAAGTATCTCTGTTTCAAAAACGTTGTCTTTTACTTTGACGTTGACATGGGCGTACCCAGCTTTTGGCCCAGGAGGGAGCAAATTAGAAATTTCTTAAGCCGGGTCACCCGTGCTTGTTTTGCCCTCCTGGATACGCCAGTGCTTACGGCGTAAAAAAGACAGAAGTATATGTTTGCACCCTAATAGTTCGATTGCGATTTTATTCCTATGCTCAGTATACAATAAAATTATATGACTAACCAGAGAACAGACACTTTGTTCTAGTGACGGGAATTAATCGAGATATGATAATCGATTCATTCGATTATTAACATATCTCGATTATAATATACAATTAGTAATTCATTCGATTATTAACATATCTCCAGATATCTCGATTATAATATACAATTAGTAATTCATTCGATTATGAATCATTTTAGTAAAAACTTAACTACAGAATCGAATTACTACTAAAATTAATCGAATGAATGCATGTATCGGAACGGAACACTATGAAACACTACTAATAATCGAAAAAGAACAGAGTAGCCGATCAACAACCAGCAGCTACACTACACACAAGTGCTGCAGGGAACCGAGCGAGATAGATACTATACTTAAGAGACAGATATACTAGTAATTTAGTAGTATCTATCTCGCTCAGTTCTCTGCAGTAGCGGAGAGAAAGCAATATAATTCAATTATTTCGAATCGGTGTTGCCGTCTAATGCGCAAACTACTAAATTAGTAAAATGTTTCGTGGCAAATTATTGAAATCATTCGATTACTAATGTCTCGATTATCGAAATATCTCGATCATTCCCATCATTACTTTGTATCTGCTTTGTACTGTTGTACTTTTAAAAGAAGACCGGTCTATGGAATGTAGTCCTATGACCTTATTGCAGAAGAGCGCACATGTATTTTATATTAGTAAAAGGTAATGATCCTGGAACCGCTTCTATGCAATAAGGGAGTCCAGTCGACCAAACGTGTCGCAATTGTCGTATCGCGATAATTGTACTATTGCCATAGCTGTACGACTACACAGCGACACTTGCTAACAGTACAAAAAAATCATACACCAGACAGTACATAGGTGTGCGTTCACGGACTAAGTTGAGGGGTGTTGTCTGAATATCATCAAAATGGAAAATAAAAAGGGAAAAACAGTTAGAAGTGGCGCTAGGGAGCTCATAGCGAATGTAATTAAAATGTGCGAGTTATAGAGGCTCAAAATAATGCCTTAAAATTTAAAGCTATACATTGTTTGCATGCTTTGCTATGCGCCGCCTATGAATTCCGATAATTTGGGAACACATCAACGACTTCTTGCCCTTTCCCCACCGGTCTTCTTTCGCCGATCGCACAGTACAAATCATGTACTTAAGCATTGGTGAACAAAAGTAAAAGGTTTTTATACCTCCTTTGGTGTTAAGTTTAACAATGACTAATCTGCAAAAGTTCATCCTCCATACTTAAGAAATGACGTTTGCTTGATGACAGCAGCTGTCAATTTGTAATTATTAAAAATAATGGCTTTCATAAAGTTTATATCAGTTTTAGTTTTTGTGATGCTAGTAGTTTTAATAAATTACTCTCACGGTTAGTATTTTAATTAACTATATTTTCTCTTAACATATTTTTTAGTGTTACGTTTTTTGTTCTTGTTTGACTGATCATTGAAATCTCTCACTAGCCGTTTTAAAGTATTGAATTAGTTTCAAACATTGATTAAATAAAAAAAGATTTTAATAAACAAGAAGTGTTATCCTACGTATTTAGTATTCAAGAAGAATACTTTACTTTGTAGAAAAAAATATTGACACTAATGAATTACCTACGAAGTACCTGTTTTTATAAGTTGAAAAACCTGGCTTATTGAATTAGTTACTAGATAGTGTTTTCTTTTTTATGTTTAGCTAAAAAAAGAATTATTTGTCACCTGATTGTAATCAGTGCCATTCTGAATTTTTTGAGTAGATTTTTTCAAAACTAAATAATCTTTTTCGAAATGGTAGCAACAGCCGTGTGTTTATACAAACCTTTTAGAGCCACTTTTGACCCCTTAACAACTCAAAATCTATTTAACATAAACACATGAAATTTGGTATATTTATTAAGACACCTTAGATTAACTAGAACCCCAAATTTCATAAATACAGCTCAAACGAATATTGAGATATTAACGTCTAAAAATCGGCATTTTTATCACTGAATAACTGACATAATATATAGATCAAAAACCTAACCCAGTTCCAGATGACCTATAAAGTTGAAATTTGGCGTCCAGCTAGATAATTGTGTGTATACAAAGGAAAAATTCAGAAAACAGTGAATTTTTAAGATTAGAAATGTTTTCCAAGCAATCGATTTTCCTTAACACGTAACGCCTTTCGAAAAAGAAAACTAAACAGGAAAAAAGATTATTAATATTACAAATCACTTTTGAATGATCACTAAAAATTACTAAAATTCTGCTTACGTAATACTTGAATGGCCCCCGTCCTGCCACCCTATGGGGACCGAGCTTCGTGACTTTCACGCCAACTGGTGGTAAAAATGTTCATTTTATGGGAGCATTTATTCAAAATATAACGATATAATATGAGCAGGCTTTGGATAAAAAAATTAGTGAGTTTGCTTTTCAGTTATCGAAAATATAAGTAAATTACAAAGTAAAATACTAATATTATACGAAATATTATATTAGAAAGAAGAAATTATTTATACATAGCGTAATTTTTACATTTTACACTTTAGACACAGTTGTTTGTGGTACAACTTTGCGGTTATGACAACTTACCCATTTATAAATAACGTTCTACATCATATACATGACCAGAATTATATCATTTTTCGCCTTTTGACCTATTCTGTCCATGTACACGAGTATTAATTACAGGTTGAAATACGTACTTCTTATTTTTTCCATTTTTTCAAATAATTTTCATTGTATACTATTATAAAATTATCCCATTTACTTCATTAATTAGATACTTCGCCAGTAGTGCTGCCTCTATGCTTCACCCACGGTCCCAATTGTTACGCCACTTGTGAAAACCATGTTAAAAATAACTTAAAACTTTCCCATGTCATTGCTTTAAACTAATATTCAAAACCATGTAACTGCAGGGGCTTTGAGAAGATGTTTCGTGTGTCGTTCTCGAGGCGACCTAGGCAGTTGCAAGGACCCGTTCACGTTCAACGAAACGCAAGTGGTCGACGAGAAGGGCGTCGAGGCGCAGCCCTGTGCGTCGGGTTGGTGCGGGAAGATCGTCGAAAGCGAAAACAAACTGCATAACGGTACGTAAAATAAATTAGATCAGAGGGCGTGAGCCGAGTCTCAGCAACACCGCAACCTTGCTAGATCTATTGTAGTTTTTCAACAGACTGTACAAGCGCAAGCCCGCATTCGCATCTAACTTCCGAGCCTTTTAGATTCGTAGTGCGTATTATACTTGCTGGCGTGTGTGCACTCTATCTTATTTTTTTCAAATTTATTCTGGCAATTTACTCTACCAAGCTCATTTGCTTAAGTTCTTAAGACGTATATACACACACTTTCTTTTTTACCGGACAAATGTCGTCTCACTCTCGGCAAATGGCTGCTGCGTTTGTGATATACAGTATGTAAACGCGTAAGGTGCACATAGGGAAATTAGCATTGGGAAAAAATACTTGGATCAGAGTTAGCCATGAGTGACCCAATGTCTTTAGGTTCAACACGAATAGGCGGAGATATTTGGTCTCGCACCATATTTAAGTATTTTTGGGAATTTAATGTCCCATTAATAAAAAAAAGTCCGATTATGTTGTAATCATTTGAATATTTTCTTCGGTAGTATACACATTCATTTTGCAAAAGAATATTATCTGTCAAATTGAAAAACAAGATTTCAAGGCTCATTCTGATCCAGTCGTTTTTTCCAATGTTAATTTCCCTATATGTGCACCTTACGTGTTTACATACTGTATATTCACTTAAAAAAACAAAAAGAGAAAAAGGAAAATGACAAAAATCGTAGGAAAATTTGGGCAAGAAAATGGATTCAGCGTAGATCTAGTTTAGATAATGAGAATAATACATGAGAAGCTGCTCTTCAATCAACATAAATTTTTAAGCATTAACCTGTGATTGCTAAAAAAGTTACTTTTGTGGATTATATTATCAAATAAAAATAAATCTAGAACCTTGCCTATCTACTTTCTTTGTCTATTCAAGGTCATAAGGACTCGGAAATAATTTTGAGCTGTTTTCTTTAATCGTAATCGACATAGAAACAAAACGCAGTTCCTACGTGCGGAAAACGCCTTGCGGTGTTGATAATTTAGATGAGTTGTGTTACAGTTAGTAATTATTATAATATATTACAGAGTATGTTTGCTACAATTGTTAAGAAACGCCCATTGTTACAACGCTATCAACATAGAAAAATTAGTTTATTTTTTTTAACAAACAATGTCACCGTCGGGATACGAACCCCGAATCTTTCCCCTTCGCGGCAGACTGAATTACATTACACTACAGTGACACAACTATCAAACCATCATTCTAATATTTATAGCATTGGTAACTGCTTTTTTCACATCATGCGAGAGCCAATTATATTAGTTAACGCTAGATGTGAACCATCACAGTAGTGAGAGCTATGAGTGAATCAAAGGTGAAATTGATGTTTTGCTGCACTTTTGCAGAATACGGAATGGCGACAGAGCGAATGTGTCTTCAGCGAGGTCCGTCAGACGACGAGGAAAGGTGTGCCGATACGGTTTGGAACCACAAAAAGGTGTACATGTGTTTCTGCAACGGCGACTTGTGCAATTCGGCAACGTTTTCGACGACAACGCCGGCACTAATGTGTCTGTCTTTGTTTTTGATTGCGCTCAACAAATAGTAAACATCAGAATAGGGTAGACCGCAAGGACGTAAATGAGGGGGTAATTACCCTGTCAGTTTTGTATCCGGTCTACCCTAATCGTACTTAAGATGTTCTAAATTTAACAGTGGAGGCTTGACCCAGACCAGATAGACTGATATTTTTAATTTTTAAATGTCATTTACACTTTTGGGTTCGGTGGAGTTAAAAATTTGTCACACTTAAAATACGAAAATTAAATTTTAAGAAAAAACAGTGCAATCGCGCCTTAATGCAGGTAGCGCCTTGTGGTTTGTAAATTAACCTCACTAGTATTTTATAAAAACTGTATATTTATATTTTTTATGATGAAAAATTTCTTTTCAAAAAAAATATTTTTTTTTTTATTTTGAATCCCTCTACTTGACGCTCCGATTGTTATCTTTTGTGCATCTCTTAGTATAGCATAAATTCAAAATTTAAGGAGTGACTCAGGCACTTATACTTATCAGTGTATATTATAAGCGGCATAGTTTTTATGCATGGGACGGGCATGCTTTACGTTTTTTCATTGCTTTGTCGCTACATAAACCGAACCGTACTATAATGATGACTAACTTCTTAAATTTTGGTACATTACTCAGTTGGCCGATCCTCCAGGGCGGCCCCCTCCTAATCCCGAGCCTCCCAACGAATATTTAAAAGTCTTCAAGGAAAAATAACAATGAAATATATATTTTATTATTTATTGTCACTATACAAGATAAATAAATTACGATATTTTTAATTAAATTACTAATATGTATAAATATATAAATAAAATAGAAATATCCGAGCGTTTATACAGGCTGTCCCATTAAGAATGGGACATAGAACAACCGCAGATTCTCCAATTCAAAATAAAACGATTAAGCGAAATATGCTTAGATAAAATGTTACTCGATCTACCAGTGGCGTACGGCAGGAGTAAGTAATGCTTGTACCCCTTCTAAATGTTACGCCGCTGTCTAAATTTTAATTTTGACTATAATTTTAATTTTTTTGATATTTTCTAAGTCAATAATGTACACTTGTTAGTTTGTTGTAAAGTCATTGGTTTTCGAGATATTCGCAGTTAAAGATAGATAGACATGTACTTTTTATTTGTATTATTATTAATAATATTCATTTTTACAATTTTGTCTTAAAAAAACTGCGAATATCTTGAAAACCAATGACTTTACAACAAACTAACAAGTGTACATTATTGACTTAGAAAATATCAAAAAAATTAAAATTATAGTCAAAATTAAAATTTAGATAGCGGCGTAACATTTAGAAGGGGTACAAGCATAACTTACTCCTGCCGTACGCCACTGGTAGAGCGTACTGAACTATTTTTTTTATTGTTAGGTGCATTTTATGATATTTAACAAGTGTGCCGATTTGAGTAAAATTATACGGTGTATTAAAAAAATTATGGACATTAATAATTTTTCAGTTTTCAACTTCACCACCCCGTATTTCGGAAACGAATAACATTTTTTATCTAAGCATATTTCGCTTAATCGTTTTATTTTGAATTGGAGAATCTGCGGTTGTTCTATGTCCCATTCTTAATGGGACACCCTGTATATTATATATACAGCAGATCCGGAGACGAATCAATGTTGGCGCCTGTAGAAAGGCGACTCCGGTCGGAGCGAACTGAGCCGGTTGCCTTCCAAGCCGTTGAGGCGCCGCTCTTCCTGATGACGCAAGAGAGCGTCAACGTGCGGATAGTCATCGTAAAACAGTTCTTTTCTGAACAGATAACGAACGGCTCTTTCAGCGTCCTTCCCTGTCAACAAGTACGGGTCTGGATAATCTGTAAAAGAAATGTTAAGCACTTAATAAAGTTCTTACTATAAAATAAATAAAACACTTAAACTTGAATTATAAAAAAATCGCGATATACTAATATATAGCCTGAAAAAAATTGGTCGACAATTTTATTTATTTTAAGGAAAACTAATACAGTAGGGCCTCGTTAATCCGGAGAGG
Organism: Xanthostigma xanthostigma; assembly: GCA_963575645.1. Classification (NCBI taxonomy): domain Eukaryota; kingdom Metazoa; phylum Arthropoda; class Insecta; order Raphidioptera; family Raphidiidae; genus Xanthostigma; species Xanthostigma xanthostigma. Next base: position 1,812,757 of record OY754473.1, read on the forward strand.
CAAAAACAAGACACTTTCCGGATTATCAAGGCGTCCGGATTATAGTATGCTATATTTAATGGTAAAAAAACACATGTTTAACCTTAGTTTCTTTAATCAATTTTTAACCGACGAAAAACAAAAACGGAGGAGGTTCTCAATTCGACGCGTATATTTTTTTTTTTTTATTTTTTTTTTTTTTTTTTTTTTATTTATGTATGACCACGCATAACTTTTTACAGAGTAGTCCGATTTTGATAATTATTTTTTTGTTTGAAAGGGTATACCCCGAAGTTGGTCCCATATAAATTTGGTAAAAAAATTCCAACCCTAAGGGTAGGAAAACGGGGGATGATTGATTGTTCACTCACTGATTGTAATGTATGATCACACATAACTTTTTACAGAGTGGTCCAATTTTGATAATTATTTTTTTATTGGATAGGATATACTTCGAGGCTCGTCTCATATAAATTTGGAAAAAAAACTCCTACCCTAAGGGTGGGAAAATAGGGGTGATTTATAGTTCACTCTCAGATTTTCATGCTGAGTTGTGTATTACAATTATAAATTATATAGCCACAAAAAATTATAAAATAAAAACTTTTTAATAAAAAAATTAAACCGCCGAAAAACTGAAAAGCAAAAAATAATAAATCTTTTTATTTAACTGAGTTCTATCTAAGTAGTTGAACGTATGTGACAGTCTAGTATATCTAAGTAATTTTGAGTCGGCGTCAACAATCTTTCGCCGGAAATCTCTGAGCGTTTACGAAGTTAATGTCAGCGACAGAGCAACCCGAACGGGCACATTGAGGGCATACGTCTTTGCGAGTGGTCGTGTGGAGATCGCATGTTTGGAATGTTAATGTTTATCGCTGGAGATTTCACGTATCATTGTTAATTTGATTTGGTTATTTCTTTTAGTGATCTTTGTACATTGATGGTTTGACGCCGACTCAAAATTACTTAGATATACTAGACTGTCACATACGTTCAACTACTTAGATAGAACTCAGTTAAATAAAAAGATTTATTATTTTTTGCTTTTCAGTTTTTCGGCGGTTTAATTTTTTTATTAAAAAGTTTTTATTAAATTAAAGCATAAAGACCAAAATGTACATGTTTAAAATTACAACCATGTAAGCAAAACAGTAAGTTAAAATAAAACATTAGTTAATTCTTCTTGAAAAAAACAAAAGACTGACGAAAAAAGCGCTCTTACCCAATCCATTGGAGAAATCCGGCGTGACGTGTCCTCGAAGATCATCTTCCGGAGGTAGGAATACGCCGACCGGCCACATTCTTTCCGGATCTTCGATAGCCCTGCCGAAACCTTCGATCGGGAACGTAAAGCGATGGACACCGGCGCCGGCCGGCGCAACCGTCGGTCGTATTCTCCGCGTCGTGATGTGCCGCGAGCGATAAGTACCGTGATCGATGAACGTTTCCTGCAACTGCGTCACGTATCCGCTGTCGTCGACGCCGGCGTCACCCGACGGACGATGATAGTTGTACGCCTGTGAGGTCGTGAAGCATGAAGACGCCAACGTCAAAAGCAGCAACAGCTTCTGTGAAATGACCAAAAATGGTCAACATTCATAAAAAAATTGTAAAAATTCACCCAAAATATGTCAAAATTCACCCTTGGTAATAATAATCTTCAATATTCAAATCTTTGATTAACGTCCAATTAGAACTCTTCAATAAATAAAATTATCGACCAATTTTTCAGACAAATATATTAAAAAAATATAAAAATTAAACGTTAATTAATGTATTAATTTTTATATTTTTTGTTAATAGGTATGTTTGTCTGAAAAATTGGTCGATATTTTTATTTATTGAATAATCATTAATACAAACTATTTTGACGTGATAACGTCTTATAAATTGATGAATCACCAATCTTATAAATTGATAAAACACCGGCTGCATGCACGAAAAAGTGTAACGTTCGTAACGTTCCGCCTGACCCTGTGCGTGCTTTTCTCGAAAACGGCCCTAACGATTTGGATGAAATTTACTGAAAAGGGATTTTGGGGGGCAAAAAATCGTTTTAGCTAGGTCTCATCTCTCGAAAAAATCGTTTTCTTACAAATTTTATCATTATAAAAATCAATTTTTTGACGTATGAAAATACTTAAATATTGTAAGTAGGTTTTGGAATTTTATATAAACAGTGAAACAATTGTTTTATAAATAGTATGACAGTTAATCTTTGAGACTTAAATAAATACGAAAGAAAGAAAGTTTTTATAGGTGGTGAGTAATTTAATAAATAAAATTAACCTAAATTTGAAGCGAAAGATGCAATATCATAGATTCGAATTATTATAATTATTATATAAATTTAGGTTATGTATTACGGAATACGTTATCACGTAAAACTATCGTCCGTAAACCGACTTTACAGACAACCAATTTTTTTATTATACGATGTGTTCAAGTTTTAAAAAATGTTGTGCTCTTAACTTCTGGGGTCCCAGGGCTTTAGTCCTATTAGTCCCTATATATATAGACGTGCCCCTGCGAACAAGTTAACGGAGAGAAGCTAATTTTTTCGAGAAGCTAATATTTAGAAATAGAATTCTCGAAACGCTGACATTCTAAACTCCACCCGGGCGAAGTAATCTAGCCAACTTATAAACTGTTAAATTTCACATATTATGTTGTGAAATTTAACATTTGATTTATAACATGCAATGATCAGAAGATTTACCGTTGAATATTATGATACAGTAAACTCTCGATTATCTGAGAATAAGTAAAAATCCTTTCTATAAATATAATAATAATAATTTAGAATTGATATCGTCAATGATAATAAAAGAATAGTAGGTTGGGAACTTAAAATTTCTGACACTTCGAATATGTTCGACATATTCGAGGTGTCAGACATTTTAAATGGTTCATGTTATTTGTCAGAGAACATTATTTTAGCGTTTTGGTTGAAGTTTTTAAGTTATCCAATTAAAAAACCAAACAGTATCTATAAATTTTTACATCTCGTCAAAACGACATCTTTCGGATAATTTAGAGGGAAAACGCCCCAAAATCAAGAAAAGTCATAGAGGAAATAGCATAGATATATATGTATATATTAATAGATAGCGGATGCCTATCCTTGAGCATTGTGCGGAATGGTTCCAATTAGAAGCCATATGGAAGCCATTTTGTACGTGGAAAACGCCGTAAAAAGCGCGCGGGATTCAAAAAGATTAAATATTCTATAATATGATGGGAAAAACAATAAAACTCGCAGTAAACAGTGACATTTCGCTCCAAAACCTATTTTTATATTGAAACGTTTCAAAAATTACAAAACTGAGCATAAATATAATATAAAAGCTTAGGACATTTTACATTGTCAGATTGGCATCAATGCTTGTCAACCTTGATGCCAAATTGACAATGTAAAATGTTCTAAGCTTTTACATTATATTTATGCTCAATTTTGTAATTTTTGAAACGTTTCAGTATAAAAATAGGTTTTGAAGCGAAATATCACTGTTTACTGTGAGTTTTATCGTTTTTCTCAATAAAATCATATAAAATAATTAATATTTTTGAATCTCGCGCGCTTTTTACGGCGTTTTCCTTGTACAAAATGGCTTCTAAAAGGTACAGGAAGTGCTAGCGTATCCGCAATCTATTAAATATATATATCTATGGGAAATAGGTGTCAGACTAGGCCTAATGAAGCCATATACAAAGTTTGGGGAGAGTAAGTGTCAGTAAAATTTTTGCCGACGGGCACTCTGACTATTACTAGAATTTACCGGTCGATTAAATTTAACCGCGATGCATTATTTCCGGACCACATAAGCGGAAGTATACCGTACTAAGTCAAACACAAGTTAGATGACATTAAGATCGATCAGCTAGCCCCGATAACCTACACTTTTTTTGTGTCTAAAAAAGTAACAGCATTTGCATTTCAATGATGAATTTCGCGGTTGCAAAAATAGATATTTTAATGTGTGCAATTATTGACGGCGGGTCTAAAAATACAAGATATCAACTAAATAGGGTCAGCTTCAATATAAAGTGATTCTCATAACTTTTAAGAATCACACATAAATAAATGAAAATATTTATATTTCTAAACTTTATAAAGAAAGTAATATATTTCATTGTTAATTTAGATATGGTAGATTGCAGACGCTCGATAGGTTAGGTTCAGTGGCGTAAATCATAGATATATATATATATATATATATTAATAGATAGCGGATGCCTATCCTTGAGCATTGTGCGGAATGGTTTCAATTTTTTACATTGTCAATTTGGCATCAAGGTTGACAAGCATTGATGCCAATCTGACAATGTAAAATGTTCTAAGCTTTTATATTATATTTATGCTCAATTTTGTAATTTTTTAAACGTTTCAGTATAAAAATAGGTTTTGGAGCGAAATATCACTGTTTACTGTGAGTTTTGTTGTTTTTCTCAATAAAATCATATTATAAAATAATTAATATTTTTGAATCTCGCGCGTTTTTACGGCGTTTTCCACGTACAAAATGGCTTCTAAAAGGTACAGGAGGCGCTAGTGTATCCGCAATCTATTAAATATCTATCTATGGCGTAAATAGCACCCAGTGCCGGATTAATCATTAGGTAGAGTAGGCAACTGCCTAGGGGCCCCGCATCGTCTAGGTGACCGTACACGCACCAAGAAAAAAAAATTTCATTGAACGAAAATTTTATTTGAAAATTTGTATGAAATTTCTCAACAACAATATTATTTTCTTTCGTTGTTTATTGTAATTTATTGCATTTAACAAGATAAAATTTAAAATAACTACGTCACGTCTCATTTCTCTTTCCTGACCCATCAAAAAACCTGGATCATCATCTATAACCTATTCATTACGACCATTTCAATAAAGCTAACGAGTCAGGTAAGGCGATGCTGCAGCATCTAGTCAAAGTAATCATGTTGTTACAATATCACATAAGACATTGAAGTAACAGGATGCCTGGAGCCGATCATCTGGAAGTTACTCACATCCCTTCATCAACTAGAAAAGACCTGATTGCATTGCCTAGGGACCCGGACAGGGTTAATCCGGCCCTGATAGCACCCTCGCAAGCCATAGGCGCAGCAATAGTGGGAGGGGCCCACTCTAGAATGACGTTTACCCATGTAGTCCACGTGATAAGATAGTCTTTTATGATTGGTTCAGGGAATCAAGCACAAAAAAACATTCCCGCACAGCCAACGCGACTGCCAATTATAGTACGCGCCACGGATCTAAAAGGTTCTGAAGTAAGTCACAAACAGCGTCGCAAAGGCACATTTTAGAGCCGTTGATACTCCCACCACCTCCCAGCTACCTGTACGGAACGTGCGCTCGTCGATGATTGGCCGTGATCGCTCGTTGCCTTTGTCGCTTTCCTGCTTTAAAGTACAGTCGAGTACGATATTGTCAAGTTGTTATGTTAGTTTTGTTGAGTTGCGAGTTTGTAGTATTTCAACAGACTGTACAAGCGCAAGCCTGCATTCGCATCTAACTTCCGAGCCTTTTAGAATCGTGGCGCGTACTATACGCGAACCAGTAGCAAAAGCAGCGTCGTGTGCAGCGGTCTTGAAGGTCAAACCAAGTTCAACTACCTATTAATCATCTATGAATATTGAATTACATTCTCACTTCCCAGGTCTGAATTATAGACGGAGAGCTGGCTATAATAACGTAATTTTATTAATGAAAATATATGACGATTAATTAATATGACATTAATAATTTTGAATATTTGTCGAATGTAATTATTATATCATGTTTGAATTTTCAGTATGCCCTTATAACTATATAATGTATCTATACTAATATATAAAGCTGAAGCGTTTGTTTATTTGTTTGTTTGTTTGTTTGAACGCGCTAATCTCAGAAACTACTGGTTCGAATTGAAATTTTTTTTGTTGGATAGTCCATTTATCGAGGAAGGCTATAGGCTATATAATATTACACTACGACCAATTGGAGCGGAACATAAATGAAAAATGTTGCAAGATGTCTCAAAATTAGTCCGTCAGACAAATATTATCAGGTGAAATACTGCAATATTAGCGCGCTTAGAGTACAAGCCCGGATAACTCAATCGGTAGAGTGCAAGACTCTTAATGCCAGGGTCTAGGGTTCAAGCCCCACGTCGGCGAATATATATATTTTTTTTATTTACTACATAGCTTTCTTCTAAGGCTTACATTTCAATTTTTTAAAAATTTTTTACGACTAATTAAAATTAAATAAATCTAATTAATAGATCATTTAAAAACTATTACAACTATAGGCACCTATATAAAAATAATTTTCACACAGTGTTTTCAATTAAATATTTATTATATTAAAAGAATTTTATTACGTAAAAAAAGTATAAATACTGCTTTTTAACGACAAAAACTTTTGAACGGTATCGCCGATCATTATGAAGTTTGGACACAACATTCATCTCGGTAAACTAAGATGAATGGGCGTACTCATGTCCTTTCCTTTCCTTTCCCCATTCGTTCTTTTGCACCCGGATGAAACCGGGCGGGGCCGCTAGTAATATATAATCTAGTTTTTAATTACAGAATAAGTATAGAAATTGCCAGAAGTGCATTGATTTTTCGCAACATTAGCGCCTTCTGGCGGTTCTTTATCTTCCGCCTAGCCTTCTGGCAATTTTTTCCCTACTTACTTGTACTATCTCCTATTATTCTGCAAATTTTCAGCTTTGCACCGAGTGTCCCCTACCCCTCCGTAGCCAGCTCTTAGCCCATTAAGGTGTACTAATTTTTTGAACAATCGTATTTCTAATCTTTGATTAACGTCGGATTAACTCTTCAATAAATAAAATTATCGACCAATTTTTCAGACAATATTATTATTTTTTCAATATTTCAATATCAAAAAAATCTTTCACGAATTACATTAAAAATAAATAGAAACTAAATATTAATTATTTTTTTATATTTTTAGATCCGTTCTGAAGAAGATCCAAATCCGGATCGAAACGTTAATGTATTAATTGTATTTTTTGTTAATATATTGTCTAAAAAATTGGTCGATAATTTTATTTATTGAATCGTATTTCTAATTATTGTTAATAGGTCGCACATTCCCACGACTGAAACTATAAAATTGAATATCGATCAATTAAATCGATTCCAGCCGACTGACATGTCAGCCGAGAACAAATGAGCATACAAACATGGCCCTGATACATATTTCAAACATCTTATCAAGGTCCTTTCACTCTGTGCGCAGATAAACCATAGACAACAGATATTTCTTTTATTTTTTATTTTGTAGATTGTTATCTCTATGTGTGTACAATTTTATCCCGATTAGCAATCTCACCTTTCTACAATTTGTATTAGTTAACTTGGCATAGGTATGTATAATAGAGCTGTAACAAACCGTATGTATTCGTTACTGAGTAATGGGTACATCGTCTGACTCGAAGTACCGAATCGTTACTTACAAAGTCATTTCGTTACTCGCATCTGTCATATCGAACAGACATGGAGTCAGTTCGACTCGTTTGATGCGGTTATATGTTATACGAACGAAGTCATACCGTATCACGATGCGACGCGCTTCGATGGGATGGGTACATGCTTGATGCCAGAGAACATACACTTCTTGATGCTGTTATACACGATTGTATGTCGTATGAAAAGTAACGAGTAAGGTAACGATACGAAAGTAACGGGTACTGGTTCTTTAAGTAACGAATACATACGGGTACACAATTTCTCGTTACTTTTACAGCTCTAAATTGTATATTATGCGCCACGAATCTAAAAGGCTCGGAAGTTAGATGCAAAAGCGGGCTTGCGCTTGTACAGTCTGTTGAAAAACTACAAACTCGCAACTCAACAAAACTAAAATAGCAATAACGACTTGACAATAGCGTGCTCGACTCTACTTTAAAGCAGGAAAGCGACAAGTGACAAAGGCAACGAGCGATCACGACAAATCACCGACGAGTGCACGTTCCGTGCAGGTAGCTGGGAGGTGGTGGGAGTATCAACGGCTCTAAAGTGTGCCTTTGCGACGCTGTTTGTGACTAACTTCCGAACCTTTTAGATCCGTGGCGCGTATTATACTGCGGATCACAATCGCACGATTTGTGTTTTAATTTAATGTCTTTTACCACAAAAAAGACATTAAATTAAGCCAATGAGAAAACTTACCACAAAAGTTTTCTCATTGGCTACTGTCATAGACAAAAATATATAAAAATGTTGATAGAGAGAGGACGTTACGTTTGTATACGTTGGGTTAAACATGGCTTTAATTGAAGGCGAAATCTAGATAACAGGGCGAAATTTAGTTACTAGTATTTCGTTAGATGACAGCGCGTGACGCTTGCTTTTTGTATGCGTTGGATTATAAAATCCATGTACACGGCGATATTTAGTTTCTAGAATTTCGTATAAATTTATGTTTCACATCTGCCAGATGTCATTTTTAAAAAATACATTTTAACAATCCTGGTATAGTATCTAGACGTCCCGGTTTTCCGGGACATGTCCCGTTTTCGCCCTCCTGTCCCGGTTTTTTTTCAAAATCTATGCAAATGTCCCGGTTTGTACTTCAGGAAATAGAAAAAAAAATTTTTTCCTTTCAAACCTTATGGCTTATGATTGTTATGAACAATGAACAAATAAACATACTGACCACTATAATTAAGTCTCTTTTTGACGTGATAACGTCTTATAAATTGATGAATCACCAATCTTATAAATTGATAAAACACCCGGCTGCATGCACGAAAAAGTGTAACGTTCCGCCTGACCCTGTGCGTGCTTTTCTCGAAAACGGCCCTAACGATTTGGATGAAATTTACTGAAAAGGGATTTTGGGGGGCAAAAAATCGTTTTAGCTAGGTCTCATCTCTCGAAAAAATCGTTTTCATACAAATTTTATCATTATAAAAATCAATTTTTTGACGTATGAAAATACTTAAATATTGTAAGTAAGTTTTGGAATTTTTTTTTGGAATTTTGGGAACTGATAGATAGGAATAAAAAAAAATAAAATCTTTTACAACAAATTTTTTTAGATTTCAGAAATTTCAAAAATATTTTTTCATTCTTCAATTATCAATAGGGGGGGGGGGGGCTGTAAAATGTCCCGTTTTGTATCTCTAGATCAACTTCTAGAGATGATTAAAATTACCTTTTTATATTATAATTTATAGTCAATAAAGCCTTCAGATCAAAAGTTTTAAAATCATTTATATTATGTTTAATTGTAGCTTGTGGCAGCTGTAGCAAATCTTAAACTGAATTTTTTAGGGTTTTTAAACCTTCGGCTTTGGCCGAAGGTTGTGGCGACAACCGATTAATCGGTTTCGGCTTCGGCCAAAAATCGACCTTCGGACGGACACTAAATCTATAATATAATGTTGTTACATTAATTCATTCTTTGTATTTATAGTGAAATAAACGCGTTAATGTTTTCTAATAAAAAATGTTTAATAATCTTTTTACCCAACTATCCAAAATTAAAAGGAATGGTTATGATTTTAGTAAATTTTTTTAATAGACGTACAAACAAAAATTGAAGGCTATATGCACCGAAAAGTAACTCATTTTGTATAAAACAAATTCACGAAATTTGTTCTGTTTTTCCTTATAAATGCCATAAAAGTGAAAAGGATTTCTACGTAATTTCAACACCAAATATTTACTGTCAAGTTAATTAAATCATACATACATAGATATTCAGAGACAAGACTGAAATTAAATATCTATAGGTAGTAGGTACAATAATAATATAGGTACTTATTTTTTTACGTACTTATATCTATGTACACATTTTTGTGAAAAGTTTATATAATATAGGTACGTATATAAACTATAGAGTCATGTATTTTTTTATATTAAAGTTTAATTGACATCCAACTTCTGATTTATCATTTTTTTCTAACCGTTTCCCTCTTCCACAATATGTATAGTGTATACCAGTGTTTTTCAACCTTTTTCATGATGCGACCCCCCTGGTATGAAAAAATATTTCGCGACCCCCTGATCCTTCGCTTTTTTATCATGTATGTTACAGTGTTACGACGTTTTTATACGTCTCCATAATTAGGATTCGGATATAAGTACATAATATATAGTACCTACGTTAAACACATTATTTTACAATTATGTACATACATCGAATACGTATATCCTTTTGTTAAAATTCTCTTACTTAATAAATCAATCTTTTTTATCTTTATTGTTTTTTTCAAATCTTTGATTAACGTCTGATTAGAACTCTTCAATAAATAAAATTATCGACCAATTTTTCAGACAATATATTAACAAAAAAATATATAATTAATACATTAACGTTTCAATCCGGATTTGGACCTTCTTCAGAACTGATCTAAAAAATATAAAAAATAATTAATATTAAAAATCTAATTCGCTTTTTATAGAATCTTTCAAAATTATTACTGATTAAGTATAAATTATTATTTTTTCACTATTTTTATAATCAGTAATAATTTTGAAAGATTCTATAAAAAGCGAATTAGATTTTAAATATTAATTATTTTTTATATATTTTTTTAGATCAGTTCTGAAGAAGGTCCAAATCCGGATTGAAACGTTAATGTATTAATTATATATTTTTTTGTTAATATATTGTCTGAAAAATTAATCGATAATTTTAATTCTTTGGCTTATTTCGTGACTAGAACTTCATATAAACATATATTATGTTTATGCGGAGTTTGTCATGAAATAAGCCAAAGAATTATGTACACAATATTTAGGAACACTCTGTATAATAAACAAAAAATAAAATTATTATAATTGAAAACGTGGTAAGTATAAATGAAAAAAATATTTATTTAAATTAAATACATACACAAAAATTAAATGCAATTCAACAAAAAAAAATTTAAAAATTATTTTTTGACTTAATTTGTTTTGAAGGAGATTTATTTGGTTGAGGAACAATTGAAATAAGCTTTACCAGTGTATCGCTTGTGGCCAACGTTTCGAAAAATATATTTTCATCATATTTTCGAAACGTTGGCCACAAGCGATACACTGGTAAAGCTTATTTCAATTGTTCCTCAACCAAATAAATCTCCTTCAATACATATTTTGGAACAAAACTTCTACTAACAATTAATTTTTCTTCGCCGCAGTTTTACATAGGTGAACTTGAGCTGCAAATCGCAGTGAGTTCAAGCTTTCGTAATAACACTCTTCAAACGGAGAAATATTCACCAGCATTAAAGTTTTTGAGTTGCCCCCCAAACTTGGCTTCAACAAATGTGTTATTTTCGAATTGCGATATGGCACGTAATCACGGTTTTCCAGCAAAGCTATAATTACAGTAGTCAAACTGGTAAGCGACTGATTTATAGTTTTTGTTTCCGTTAAATGAGTCTTCTCCAAATTTCTGGCCTTTTCTGAACCAGCCAAGTCGACTAAATTAATAGAGCTGACACATTGTTTCTGGTTATTTTTATTAAAACCCGTTAGCGTGATTTTACTTACTGAATGCGATCGTGACGCTCTTTCGTTCATTTCTGTAACCGCAACGGCTCTGTTCTCTTGTGCTAGGCGCATTAGACGTTTGAAATCGGAGCTCGTCTTTATTTCCATAACCGATAAATTTGACACGCGAACATCCGTGCCGGTCGGATCGGCCATTTGAATGTCGTGTGCTTTCTGATTTTTGGAATTATCGAGTAAATCGTAAATATGCTCGTTATATATTTGCAAAAACGACGCCGTCACACTGAATTCCCAACCAAGTATTTTCCGTGCGTCGATTGAGGAAAACACGAAATCCATAGTACGCGGAATCATTCCAAATGAATCGTCCGTATTGCCTCCTTCCATGGTGTAAGTCTTTCCAGAACCTGTTTGTCCGTAAGCGAAAATACAAATATTATACCCGTCGAGTGCCGATTGGACCAGCAGTGCTAACTCTTCAAATATATCTGCTTGAGAGCTGTCTTCTTTGAAAACTTTATCAAAGGTAAACGACTGTGGGGCGTTACGCTTATTTTTTGATTTTTCTATTGAAGCAAGACTCAGCACTAAACTAGTCTCGTCCGGATACTGAATAACGCATTTAGATTTCGAGTCCTCGGTTTGTGTATGTGGTCGCACCCGACAAACCACTCTAATATTTCCCTTCAAATCTGCGTCAAGTAAACGTTGCCTTAACGACTGTGTTTCACCGAGCATTTCTTCCAACGATCTTCTTAACGACTCGTATTCAATTTTATTTATGCTTATAAGTTCTGTATTTGAATTAATTATTGAATCTTTTTCAACAATCAGTTCTTCAAGATTTTGTTTTTTATCGGTGAGAAATTGTATTTTATCCTTAAGAGCAGCATTTTCAGCTTTGTACCGTTCAATAAGTTCACGTTCGAGAGTATATATTCTATCTTTATGTTCTTCCAATTCAACAACCCGTGACTTTAGTATATTACGTTCTTGCAATAACAAATCATAAGCGGTATTTATTTTAGTTTTTTTCTGTTTCGTGGCATCAGTTTGGAGTGGCGCATCATTTATTTCTCGTTCTGGAAAAGCAAATATTTTGAAGTTTTTCTTCGTCCTCGTTCCATCAATTATCGCATTTCTAATTGGTATTTTGGCCATTCCTCCATCACACGACAGACTAAAGTCGTAATCGTCACGTTTTCTTACTTGAACGTTTTTCCACAGTCGCAGTTCGACTGCAGACAAGCTTCTGCTTAATGTACCGCTTGGCACTGACATTTTAACTGTAGTTTTATGAAAAAAAAAAACAAAATATAAATTAAATATATCTGTTTCAGCGATTATTAAAAACTACAGAAATATATAAATACCTGATATCAGTTGTGAAAATAACAAGACGAAATAAGTCACAAAAATATTTTAATCTGACAAAATATCCAATATGGAATGTCTTTTATATCTGTGCACTTATATAATACTTACTTGTACTTACTTATGTAACTATTGTACAAAATGAATTGTAATCATTATTGGTTAAAGGGGCCATACACGTTGAAACGGTCGCAAAGACTGTCGATCGAACAGTTCGATTAGCACACTAACGTTGCGACTCGGTCGCACAAACGGTCCTACAAAAATGCACTACAGTCGTCGGATGTCTTTAGTGCGAAGTGGAGTACCTACTCTTGATTTGATACAATGAATAGGTACCTATTATGAGTAAAAGGAAAAAGCTGCAATAGCTGTAGCATTATTAGAGTTCATACGCCGAATTTCTGAGCTGTTTATTTTTATAGGCTGAACTTTGAGCAGAATGCCGTTCGTATAGTGACAGGAACTCAGTATCAAGCTTTTCATTTTTTTCCTCCATGTTGACACCTACACATACCACGCTCATTTAAAGAGTGATAATTAGCTTCAAGCTTGGTCACACGGACCGTCTTAAACATCAACACTCACATTAGGATCGGCGTGGTCGTGTCGCAAGGTTTGATCATTTGATGACTATTTCAACGGACCTGCGACATGACCTTGGTCGTACAGTCCGCTTGACGACCAATACATTCACGGTCGAACCTGTCGTATAACGACCAAGTCCTTCGGACAGTCCGTACAAAGATATTTAATATAAATATCTTTGGGTCCGTACGGCCGTTGCAACGTGTATGGCCTGTTTTAGTCAGTAATAAAATCATTCCAGATTGATACGTTACAGTGGCGCAGTCGATAGGATAAAATTATTGTGTCTCCAAAAGTCTTTACCTAATTCATACTAATTAAAGCAAATTATTTTCATAATAAAATAATATACAATAAATTGAAATTTAACACTGAACTGTGGCATGAAGTTTGATCGTGAGTGGGGCCTTTTAAATTCTATTTAAATTAATTTAAAACTTAAAATAACGACATTACGTAATTACGAATAAATTGTGTCATACTTAACTTTGATCTGTGGCAATACGCCTGTTAATTTCGAAATTGATACAGAATCAGCACACTCAGTAATAAACGAAAAATTATATTTAAAAAAATTCTCGAATATTCCTATAATGCAAATCGATTTAATTTTAAAACAAAATTTGTCCTAAAGGTAAAATTCATATAAACTAGGGATGTGACATTGAATGAAAAAAATCGATTAATTAATAATCGATTTTTTTTAATTTGAATATAAATCGATTTTTAAAAAATCGATTTTAAAAGAAATAATCGATTTTTGTAGAAAAATCGATTTTTTCTGTATAATAACAAAACTAAGAGAATAATATTAAAAATTTATTAGAATGAAAATCATTTAAAATGGTAAGTATAATAATAATAACCAAAATGACAACCTTATGGTTATTGATACAGATTAGAATTGTTGAAACAATTTCTAGTACAATTTGACATTTTATTACAAATTGTAATTTAATAAAAATAAAACCAAACGATAAGAATCCAAAGCAAAACGACAAGTTTTTGGTATGAAAATTAAAATACAAAACAAATCATGCTTTAAACTTTGAATTTAAAGAATCAAAAAACTAAAAAGAATCGTTTGTCGCCCAGATGGCACCATTTACAAAAATCGATTAAAATGTGTAATTTTTATAATCGATTCATTAAAAATCGATTATTGTCATAAATAAAATCGATTACAAAAAATCGATTATAAGAAAAAAATAATCGATTAAAATAAAAATCGATTATTTTTTCACATCCCTAATATAAACGTTGGCTTTAATGATATAACCATTGAAAAAGTGCCTATTTATGTAATAGAAAATGGCGGACCTCCATTAATAGGCCGCGATGTATTACAAAAATTAAATATTAATTTTCAGAATATTCAGCATACTACTTCAGTTTCACTTGATCTTAATAACTTATTACAAAAATACGCAACTGTGTTTCAAGATAAATTAGGTACATATAATAAGGGTCAAGTGGAACTTAAAGTAAAAGAAAATTGTATTCCTAAATTTTTTAAACCTAGGCCTTTGCCATTTGCTCTAAAAGGGTTGGTCGAAAATGAATTAACTAGATTAGTTGAAAGCAGTATCTTAATCCCAGTTGACACGGCAGAGTGGGGTACACCAATTTTCCCTGTATTGAAATCGAATGGTACGGTTCGACTCTGTGGTGATTATAAAATTACAATTAATCCGGTTCTCGTAAAAATTCAACATCCGCTACCACGCATTGAATATTTATTTGAACAGTTACAAGGAG
The DNA here is from genome assembly GCA_963575645.1 of Xanthostigma xanthostigma. Classification (NCBI taxonomy): domain Eukaryota; kingdom Metazoa; phylum Arthropoda; class Insecta; order Raphidioptera; family Raphidiidae; genus Xanthostigma; species Xanthostigma xanthostigma. The sequence continues at coordinate 1,827,920 of OY754473.1, forward strand.
GAATACAATTTTCTAAATTAGACTTGAGAGATGCTTATCAGCAAGTTATGTTAACCCCTGATTCACAAAAATTATGCACTATTTCCACTCACAAAGGGTTGTTTAAAGTGACAAGAATGCCCTTCGGAATTTCTTCTGCACCCTCGGTGTTTCAAAAAATTATGGAAAGTTTAGTTTCTGGAACGTGTTTTTTGGATGACATTCTCATCTAGAGAATACAATCCCGAGCATGTTTTTCAATCCCGGGATTACGGAATTTTTGATGCGTAATCCCGGGACTATCCCGGGATTAGACTCTATTGTTTCTAATTGGGCTCAAATTAAAAAAAACTTGGGTAATTTCTTAATAAATGTTTTTAATATCGTTGCGCAACACAAATCACAATATACAGTGCGACCTCGATAATCCGGATCTCCATTAATCCGGCATATTCAATAATCCGGACAAGCATTTCTATTGCATTGTGTACTTTATAATCCGGATTTGGCAGTACTCGGTAATCCGGACCTGCATTTTTAGACGTCTATTTCATTTAAACTACATGGTAAAACTTAAACCGATAGTGAGGGATTCCCCTAACTTCCAATCTAATATGTATATTATCTGGGAATTACAGTTACACAAACAGTATGTGCCTTTGCTTTGCCTAATACGAATGGTGTAGTTGTTTGTTTATTGTCACAAGAAGTGCTATTTTCCTTTATGTGCTGCATTGCATGTAAATGTTTTTTTATACGTATATGTGCCGACATATTTTATTAAAATGCCTTCTAAAAGAAAACATATTACACTAACAATAAAACAGAAGTCCGATATATTAGAAAGATTAGTTCGTGGTGAAAGTGGAAAAGTTTTGGTAAATGAATACGGAGTACAGACATAAAAAAAGAAGCAAGGGAAACTGAAAAGGTATGTTTATTTTAATAAAGATCATTTTTGACACTCACTATTGTGTAACTTTATTTAGATTTGTTTCCAATGGTGATTCCGGTCCTGGCGCCAGAAAAGCCGAGTATCCAGAAATGGAAACTCGTTTGTATGCATGGTTTTGAGGCATATGTATGAGGCAGTTAAAAGTTTCACTGTGTGCATAAGGTGGGCAGAAGAAAATGATAGTATCCCTCTAAGTGATATTCTTGTACTTCATATTAAGAGAAATTGCTTTTATATTTTATAATGAGCCAGAAAAAGTTTAAGCAGACAAAAATGACGAACTTTCTTACAAAATAACATGTGCTTTCTATTTTATGCGAATAATATAAGATCAGAATCATATGAAAATGAGCTCAGAGCTGAGTGTGTGTATTGTGCTGTGTAATGCTAAGTGACTCCTGAGCATGCACTCTTGTGTAGTGGGTACTGTCTAGTAACGCTCCTTTGAAAGACTCTCTCTGAGCGACTCTTTTTAGTGAGCGGAGCGCACGGAGGCAGCTCCCAATAAAGTCATGTGGACACATCACTAATGGTGACAGTATGCAACGTTGAACGGAATGAACTGTAAAAAACCACGTCGATTGATCAGCTGTACTACAAATTTGCATTACAAACCGATTATTTATTGTTTGAGAAAATGTTTGTTCTGTTTTGTATACATAATTCGACTGATTTAAATCTGTGACTGACTTTTCCTTGAACGCGTTTATTGAAAAGAATTCATTTGTTTGACCAACAACTGCCTATCAGTTAAGAGGAAAGAGTGAGAGAATCGTTTCTACTCTCTCTCTATCAAAGCGTCATGCGCAGGCATACGTAGCATTTTCTCTTACCACGGTAACAAATTTCACATAACCAATTTCCTTATCCTGAGACAATAAAATGCTAGAAGTAGAACCCAAGAAGTTCCATTTCTAACGCGTATTTTTAAGGGTTCCGTACCTCAAAAGGAAAAAAGTAACCCTTAGAGGATCACTTCGTTGTCCGTCTGTCTTTCTGTCTCAGGTACGCGTGGAGGTATCAAGTTGAAATTACTATCAAATACTCAGGTCTGCAATTCCTTGGAGCTGTAAAAAAAGCAAACTTCTAAGTCAACGCAATCAAAAGATACCGCCGTTTGTACCATTTATTTTGATACTTGCAAGGAATTCAAACCTATAGGGTACTTCCCGTTAACCTAGAATCATGCAATCAAGCAATGTCTTGTAGCACAAGTAAAGAAAAAATCCGAAAACCGTAAATTTGTAGTTCACAAAAAAATACTTTTTTTGCAGTTGGCAAACTGACCTGACCTATGTCGATGTATATAGAAACAACAGTTTTCCAACGGCAAAGTGTAAGAAAATACGCTTAAACTAAACATTATAAGTGCAACTGCACTGGTCAACATTATACTGACCGACTGTAACAACGCAAGATAGAAATGGTGTTGTAGAAGAATATTATGTTATTTTAAGACTTGGTTAATGTTTATAAGCTATAACATACTAGCGGTCCCGCCCGGTTTCACCCGGGTGCAAAAGAACGAATGGGGAAGGAAGGGACATGAGTACACACATTCATCTTAGTTTATCGAGATGAATGTTGTGTCCAAATTCCATGATGATCGGAGTTACCGTTCAAAAGTTTTTGTCGATAAAAAGCAGTAGATATTTAAACTTTTTTTAACTAATAATTTTTTTTAAATGAATTACTTAAATAAATTTAAATGTAAGCCTTAGAAGAAAGAAATGTAAAATATAAAAAAAAAAATAAAAATATATTTGCCCAACGTGGGGCTCGAACCCACGACCCTGATATTGACAGACGCATGCTCTACCGATTGATCTACCTGATGTTGTGTTGTTGCATCACTAATATGAGTATATCTAGTTAGTGCATTTCACATGAATAAAAGCTTATTTTTGAGACACATTTTGCAACATTTTTCATTAAAGCTCCGCTCCTAATGGTCGTAGCGTAATATTATATAGCCTATAGCCTTCCTCGGTAAATGGACTATCCAACAAAAAACATTTTTTCAATTTGAACCAGTAGTTCCTGAGATTAGCGCGTTCAAACAAACAAACAAACTCTTCAGCTTTATATATTAGTATAGAAGTATAAGTAGATATGAACCCCATATTATAGAGGAATCACAGGGGGAGATAAGAAGCATTTGTGGAGACTGGATGGAGATCACATGTATATTGTATATTGAAGAATAGAAATATATTTTCTTATATTTTCTTGAATTATTAATTATTTATTCATATTAATCCTTTGATTAATCTAACAAAAGCGGGGAAAGCCTTCGAGACTCGATTCCCGTGAACGACGAACTATTTACATACCTACAAGTTTGTACGGAACCCTCGGTGCGCGAGTCCAATTCGCACTTGGCCAGTTTTTTAGAGGCTTCAGTTTCGGTACTCGAATAAAACGGTTTTTGACGGTTTTGATTCAGGTTTCAAAACCTTGTTTGTAACTAAAATTCCCAGTCAAAGAGCTTGGCACTACCACTGCCGCAAGCACTCTTGCAATTTCACATTTTTTTGTAATAAAATAGCATCATAATAGCTATCGGATATGATTAGTTATGACTGAGCCGTCACAACAATTAAAAAATTAGATATACTTTCAGAAAAGTTAGAGACTAATATTAATATATTGCTACATGCAGTATTTAAAACAAAGCTATGTATTTATTTTAATTATGTCATGTCAAATAACCATGTACTGAGCATACAGGCTGTCTCATAATATTGTAATCTTTGAAACTCGCAGGCAGAAAAGGTCACTGCCACGAGGCTGGTTTTTCCGAATTAGGGCCACTTGCGGTCGTGCCATTTGCGGTCAGAACAATTATTATTGTTCCACTTGCGGTCAATAGATATTATTAAAAGAAAATAATGCTAGGTGTTAGAATTTGATAATTTCTAAAACACCATCGCATCAATAGCACCCCGTAATCGTTTTTTAAAGAACTCCCCCATACCACCATCGCTCTTCACTGCGCAACAAAAACACCATCTCATCAACAATGTTGAATTAAATAAAAAATGAAGACAAATATTGGCTTTAGCAATAAGAATTAAAATTAGCTGTGCCATATTATTTTGATGTTTGGGAAAATCTGTAAGATTGCATTCGGAATTGTCTAGATGACTTAATGACTTATTCTTTCTGTAAGAGATTTGGAATTTCCGATTTTTTTTTAACCGCAAGTGAGATCACCCCTGATATTATTTGCATTTTATCATATTGTTGCGTGCCCTGATGAGACGCCTGTGGAATTCGGTAGAAGCTACTAGAACCAACAACAATGGAAACAGGTAGAGAACACCCGACCTTGGAGACACATGCATGTAAAGGAAAGGAACTCGGTGCGTAAAGCAGGTAGCGAAGTTAGACCCGATTTCTTAGAATCGCTTGGAGAGAACAATAGAAGGAATCTCGATTCGTCCAGAACATTCGATAGAAGCGGGGGACGAAACTATATAAGGAAGCAGAGTGAGCAAGTCGGTCAGTCAGTATTCGAGCTGTTCGTGATACAGTGCTTTGGCAATACGACATAAATTATACTGTGGAAATAAATTTATAACTCTAGTGAGTGGTTTTAAATAAATGACTTATAGTTAATAGACAAGTGTGCTGATAAACTTTGTGTTGTGTTCCTGTGTGTTGTAAATATTTCTTTATACATAATTTAGAACTAATCGTTTATTTATGTTAACGTTATTATTTCTGTTAAACTAAAGAAGTACGCTTTCGTTTGTGTGTTTTACTGTTTGTTAAACATTTAATTATTGCAAATAAATAATTTCCGCCACGGACTACAGCAGTTTTGTTACAATATGACCGCAAATGGCACGACCACAAGTGGGAAAACACCGATTTTGCCACTAGATTTCTTGCTAGATTTGGCGTGCTGAGACGCTGAGTTTCGTGATGATTTTTATGTGTTCGCTTTACACGATGCGTGTTTTCATTCCAAACATCACACATTCTTATTACAAATATCACATATTATGATGTAAAAACCTGTGTTTATTTAAATAATCCAACTGTTTGAAGCACTTGTTGCAAACGTCACACAGGTACGGTTTCTCAGCGTGTATAACCTTGTGTCTATTCAAAACACCCGATTGTGAAAAAAACTTGTTACAAACGTCACACTGGTACGGTTTCTCATCAGTGTGTACACGTTTGTGTAACTTCAAAGAACCCGATCGACAGAAACTCTTGTTGCAAACGTCACACCGGTGCTGTTTCTTTGCAACAAGATGGCGTTTGGAACTTTGAAAACCTTCCACTCGAGAAGAACACGCGTCTCTAACGTCATTTTTGCGTGACGACTTCATTGCATTCCCTTTTTTAGTTGTCTCGCGATTATTTTTGCTTTTCTTGCGGTTTTCAAAATTCTCTCCTGTATCACTAGAACGAACACACGCGGAATTTATCGATGCGTGGCCGAAATCGAGCGTTGCGTCTTCGCGGCTGACTTCATAAAAATCGCTTTCTGTGTCATCAACTAAATCCGTCGAAATTAATGAGCCGCCCGTCGGTTCGTTTTTTATTTTAGATTTTAAAGACATTTCACTGTTAATTTTGTGTGCTGCATTAAACTTATGTTCTTTCGTTCCCCAGTTGATATTTAAGCCGAATTCGTCATGAACTTTTGAAGATTTACATTTCTCAGTGATGTCTGCATTTGTTTTAATGATCAAAGGATCATCAGAAGGTGTCTGGACGGAACATTCCGGGTTGAATTTTTTGTCAGAAGTGTGCAGCTGTTTTAAATAGCGTCGTAGTGTTTTGTCAGACTGCATTACTTGCATCTGAAACTGATGTGTTTTCTTCAGTTGAGTGTAACATAATCGACAGATTAATTTTGGCATCTCTTCGCATTTCAGTATCTGGGACAAAACAACAAAATTACTTTAAAGAAGGTACCTAATCATTAAAATAAGGGGGCGTTCACAAATTACGAGAGGTGAATTAACTGTCTTACCTGAACGGGAGTACACTTCATAATAACATCAGCGATTCGATTTTCAAATTCGGGTGAAAACGAAAACACGTCGAACGTCTTAACGTCTACACCTGACAAACACAGTCGACACATTCTAGTTAGGTCGTGGCCAACTAACGATATTTTTCTCATTACGTGAGTTATTAATTATGAAAACTGCATTCAAACAAGGTTAATAGATTACAGAGGCTTTCGACCAATCAGCGTAAACGCGGGAATGACGTCAGCTGGCGACAAATTAATTTGAGTTAGGGATTAAACATGGATTAAAAGCAAAAATAGTGGATTGGCAGCTACTGAGGACGATAGTATAGTACGCGCCACGACTCTAAAAGGCTCGGAAGTTAGATGCGAATGTAGGCTTGCGCTTGTACAGTCTGTTGAAAAACTACAAACGCGCAATTCAAACAAAACTAACGTAGCAATAACAACTTGACAATAGCGTACTCGACTGTACTTTAAAGCAAGAAAGCGACAAGTGGCAAAGGCAACGAGCGATCATGGCCAATCACCGCCGAGCGCACGTTCCGTGCAGGTAGCTGGGAGGTGGTGGGAGTATCAACGCTGTTTGCGACTAACTTCCGAACCTTTTAGATCCGTGGCGCGTATTATACAGAAGCTATTTAAGTAATTTACAGATTTTTTTTCGTCTATGATATATAGGCGGAATCTGGACCCATAGGGGGAATAAAAAATTTCAAAGGTGGCTAAAAAAGGGGTTAAAATTGCCGTAGCGATAAATTGTCGTGCGATGAATTGTCGGGATACCAATCTGAAAGTCGACTGTCTTGAATACAAGTTATTTTGAGACATCCTATACAATCAGTGCAAGTAACATTTTGATCAGTTAGCGCACTGTAAGGAAGTCAGGTTTGTCAATTGACCTATTAATCCGGTATAGCCGTACCACGGGCCCTCGCAAATAAAACGGCCATTCATTGTTGTCTGTTTCTTTATCGACAATCATATCAACAGTCGATCGATAGACTCTGACTGTCGGTCAGAAAATAAAAAAGCATGCGTCGCGACACACACGATCGAAATAAAACTTCTTACGTACCTATGAATCTATGTTAATATATAAAGCTGAATAGTTTGTTTATAATATACTATAGCGGTCCCGTCCGGTTTCACCCGGGGTAAAAAAACGAATAGGGGAGGGAGGAACATGAGTACACACATTTATCTTAGTTTACCGCGATGAATGTTGTGTCTAAATTTCATGATGATCGGAGTTACCGTTCAAAAGTTTTTGTCGATAAAAAGCAGTATTTATACTTTTTTTAACTAATATTTTTTTTTATTAATTAAGTAAATAAAATTAAAATAAAAAATGTAAGCCTTAGAAGAAAGAAATGTAGAAAATAAAAAAAAATAAAAATATATTCGCCCAGCGTGGGGCTCGAACCCACGACCCTGATATTGACAGTCGCATGCTCTACCGATTGAGCCACCTGGAGTTGTGTACTCAGAATGCTAATATGAATATATCTAGTTAGTGCATTTCACATGAATAGAAGCTTATTTTTGAGATACATTTTGCAACATTTTTCATTAAAGCTCCGCTCCTAATGGTCGTAGCGTAATATTATATAGCCTATAGCCTTCCTCGATAAATGGACTATCCAACAAAAAATTTTTTTTTTCAATTTGAACCAGTAGTTCCTGAGATTAGCGCGTTCAAACAAACAAACAAACTCTTCAGCTTTATATATTAGTATAGATATTTTACATATAATATGGTACTGCAGCTGTCCGGTGTCTGTACATATATACCTAGTAACGGATTACAAAATGCACATACTGTGAGAGTTGTTTTTTTTTATGAATTATACAGACGTTAGCTCAATTAATTCAAATAAATAAAATCGTAACTTAGTCTGTAATTTAACAGTTTTAAAGATTTCTAGAGCGAATTTTCAGTTTTCATCACTTTTTGCTGTTTATATTTTGTACTTCTATGTATACTAATATATAAAGCTGAAGAGTTTATTTGTTTGTTCGGTTGAACGCGCTAATCTCAGGAACTACTGGTTCGACTTGAATTTTTTTTGTTGGATAGTCCATAGGAAGGCTATAATCTATATAATATCACGCTACGACAAATAGGAGCGGAGCATTAATGAAAAATGTTGCAAAATATAACTCAAAATTTGTCCGTGCCACAAAAACTTTTGAACGATAACTCCGATCATCATGAAATTTGGACACAACATTCATCTCGTTAAACTAAGATGAACGTGCGTACTTACTCAATTAATTGTACACAGTTACACACTGATTCCACGCGGACGAAGTCGCGGGTAAAAGCTAGTACTCTAATAAATGCCACATTAATTGCATTATTCTTCGAACTATAACTAAGCAATAGGTTATTACAATGCCAAACGACTCTCATTATAAGGCGCGTCCAAGTTCAGTCCTTTCAACTGAATTGAAACAGATTGCGTTTTAATATAGTTTTGTTAATGAATAATGACGCCGCAGCCGCTCTAAATTATTACTCAAATTAGCTAAGTAGTAAGTAGCGTTCCTAGTCTTGTAATCAGATCTGAGTCGCGGAAGTGAAGCCGGTTCCAACGGAGTTCATTACAAGATCTATTAATTTAATCGATACAGTAGGGCCTCTGTTAACTCCTATTTAATTCAATTTTAGCTATTTATTTTAAAATGTCGTCGTAATCGATTTTCATTTTTTTGCGACGTTAGTCCTCGGTTGCAGAAAGTATTGTTAGAAAATTTGATTTGACAATGACCTTATTGTGACCATACATTGTTTGTCCATGTGACAAGTACGGTACCTATACAGGGTGTCCCATTAAGAATGGGACATAGAACAACTGCAGATTCTCCAATTCAAAATAAAACGATTAAGCGAAATATGCTTTAGATAAAATGTTACTCGTTTCCGAAATACGGGGTGTTGAAGTTGAAAACTGAAAAATTATTAATGTCCATAATTTTTTTAATACACCGTATAATTTTACTCAAATCGGCACACTTGTTAAATATCATAAAATGCACCTAACAATAAAAAAAATAGTTCAGTACGCTCTACCAGTGGCGTACGGCAGGAGTAAGTTATGCTTGTACCCCTTCTAAATGTTACGCCGCTGTCTAAATTTTAATTTTGACTATAATTTTAATTTTTTTGATATTTTCTAAGTCAATAATGTACACTTGTTAGTTTGTTGTAAAGTCATTGGTTTTCGAGATATTCGCAGTTTTTTTAAGACAAAATTGTAAAAATCTGCGGTTGTTCTATGTCCCATTCTTAATGGGACACCCTGTATGGAGTTTCAAATATATCTTGCTCGAAAAAAAAACTTTAGAAAGGCACAATTCAGGTTCGCGTCGTAGATTTTTTGTCAAAACGTCGAGTATCACTGTTTTCTGTATCGCTTCTACATGGTCATTCCAAATATTGATGAAAAAAATTTTGAAATCTGACGTGCAGTCAAATCTTACAAACTTCACCTCTTCATAACACTGACTATCTATCCAACAATAAATTACAAATTCAGTTGATACTTTCACCAGTACTCAAATTAGAACCTGAGAACCGGTGTCTTGTAACAGAACCACGGTAACTTCATAACACCGATTCTTCAAGGTCAGTTTAAACAACTGCTTTATGATTACAGCAATATCGTTAAAACTTATCGACAACGGGACCCTTTTTACGCGTTCGACTGTAGGGCGCAGCGTCCAGCGGTGACACTTGTATCCGTTCGAGACCGCCCACCGTCATATATACAGGGCAGTCTTTGTCTTCCCATGCCGGGGCGACACGCCACGATGCGAGATAAACTGCTTCAGTCATTCTTGACCTTATTTAACACCCGCGAATGCCTACGTGTCTGCATTGTTCACAGAAGTACTATTGATTAATAAACAGATATGAAAGTTTGGCGGTACATTATTTGTTTTTTTCACGCGAGGGAATTTGTCAATTTGAATCATTCATGAGCTGCGCTGCCTTGATCGATCGTTGAAGTCTCGCGCGCGTTTCGGATTCGTCGTTGAAATTTACGCTGCCGAAGGCTTGCAGTTTGGCGGATTGTTAATCAATTGATAACAGCTATGCGTTTTTAAGGTTGTGTACCAAAATATGATAATAAATGTTACCTTTATAGCAAATCTTCCTTGTTTGTGGACAGTGTGTCGCATTTAAGATGAAGACACTCCCATATTTTCGCTATTTGAAGGAATACATATTTGAATTTTTGTACAGTCATACAGGTTGATGGGTCAACTGAAATCTGAATTTTAAACTCTTTAAATTGGGGCTATACCATTTAATGACTCGTCACGAGATCTCCAAAACTTATTGAGGGTAGAGGTAAGGAGGACTATCTTATATGAGAGATAAGTTAATTATTAAATACGCACATAAATTTGGAAAAATTTAGATGAAAATGACAAACAAATCCTTCCAAAAATGTTTATTTTCACATTAATTAATTTAAGCGCTTTCGGACAATTATTAGTCCATCTTCAGAATTTTTTTTTTATTAAAATCATTAAAATTATCATAACTTAAAAACTATCACTAAAAAGGAATTAAAAACTGGCTGCCCATAACGAATTGATTGATGAAATAGATGTTAAATATAACCTCTGTGTGTCCTTGAAGAGTTGAATTTTTAAAATTTGTAATGAATTATGCTGTTACAATAAAATATTATCTAAATCGTCCATAATTATGTCGAGATTTTTTTGTGGTTCTGATTTGATGACATCTAACAATATATGAAATTTTTCCAATTCATTCAGAATAGTAGATTTATTTTTGAATTCTAAAATTTGAAAATAGTTCTTCGGATCGTAGTTATGGTTTTCATTATTTAAATGAGAAGCAAAGCTGGATTTATGGTTGTAAATATTTTTTAAATCGGTAATATGTTCTTTAAACCTAGTACGGAAATTTCGACCGGTTTGGCCTACATAGCTTGCTCCACATTCACAAAATAACCGATAAACACCGCAATTATCCAAAATATCGTCCTTATCTTTAATTTTCACTAAATATTTTTGTAAATTCTGAGAATTTTTGAAGGAAATGTTAATATTGTAACGTTTAAATATATTCTTTAGACTATAACAATTACTGTTGAAAAAAGGTAAGGAATAAAATTTGGAATGCGGAGAGATAATTTGAAAAAGTGTCCATCTATATGCTGTAAATAACAGTTCAAAAATCGTCCGGAATGGCGCTAGCGCTGCATCCGAGTATAAAATGAATTTAGCAGTTATAAACGAATTGAAGTGCGCTGAGTTGGAAAATTTAGTATTTTTATTTATTATTAGAGTCGTTAATAACACTGCAGTATATAAAATCTAAACTGTTTACGTAGTCCAAAATAATTTAATATAAACTAAAAACCTACTGTGAGATAGTATCGAGAGTGGTTTAATCTTTGTTAGCTTTTACTAATATTTTTAGTCATTTTATAGTTTACTTATATCAGTATAATCGTTTATTTACTACTAAATGCATAATAGCACGTTTAAAAATGACATTTAAATCGCAAAATTAATTTTATATCATATTATTTTTTGTTTTACTTTCGAAAAGTGCGCCATAAAAAAGCGGAAATTCTTCTTTCTTCGTTTACTTTTCAAATCCTACTCTAATAATTTTTGCCCATCATACGCTTGCTTTAAAATTTATCCTTTTGCAATAGTGGCGATCCCCTAATTTAACGCTTATTGATGGACACTTTTTCGTACACAGCGATGGTTCTCCTCTACCCTCCATACCATAACTATATACACTCGATTAAATAGAACGAGTCAATTATTTTGAGCTTGAGGATCCAGCAATTTTAAAAATACGTATATAGTGGCATCGAATCCCGTCTAAAATCCTCACTGGATAGATTCCGATCGCGGGCCGCATTGAGGGCAGGATGCGGCCCGCGAACCGTATCTTTGACATCACTGGTATAAAACACTGTTTCATCTCAATCGCATGCAGTGCCGCAGATAGCCGCCAGTATATGTATAATTAGCCTCTATACAATTCTTGGAATTTTTGGTCACGGGCTCTTAGACTAAAATTCCGTCTTTTGACGATGTAAAAAAAAAAATAAAAGAATGACGACCTCGCCCCGTCCTCTGCAACGAAATGTCAGCATGCTCTGTTATAAATAAAAATATCTGACTGCGCAATGCGCGAGAAACAAAAGCATAACGAGCATATTATATAGCATTGTAATGATCGGATATGTCGCGGGACGACTTAAGTCGCGACGTTTCGAAATAGTCTCAACGACTGCAATTTATTTTTATAGATCAATTTAATTAAATTTCCATGTTTTTAGAAAGTACATATTACATGAGATTCACTAACATTAACATTGGTTTATGTAACACGGCTTATTCAATATTGAACTATATATAACGATCACAAGCTATGAATAATTGTTATTAAATTATTATATATGTTACGGTCTATACCCGAATTCGGTCAATGACCGAAATAAATGCGCAAAACTAGTTTTGACCAACGAATGTTGCCCAAACCTGAAATCTTACATTCAAAATTGAGTGTTATAAAATGAGCAAAACTAGTTTTGCGCTTTTTCAATTGGACAAAACTAGTTCCGTCCATTTCTGAACGTACAATATTAGTTTTTTTTATATTAGAATGATAGTTTGATAGTTGTGTCACTGTGGTGTAATGTAACTCAGTCCGCCGCGAGAGTGGAAAGATTCGGGGTTCGTATCCCGACGGTGACATTGTTTGAAAAAATAAACTAATTTTTCTATGTTGATAGCGTTCTAACAATGGGTGTTTCTTAACAATTGTAGCAAACAGTAGCTACTCTGTAAAATACAATATTAGTATGGCATCGGAATCTTCTTTGCGTTTTTTAATTAACTTTTCCACATCAACGATAGGTACTTATTATATAAAAGTGATTTATTCTTCTGTATTGTTTAGCAGACAGAGGTTTTAACAAATTTGCTTTCTTAACCTCTTTGCTGAGTCATTTAATGTTGAATGACACACTGTAAGTGTAACAGTACTAAGCTTACACTGACTTAAACCATTCACATTGACGTCGTTGACAAAGATATACTATTGTAACAATAAACATTATTGCTTTGATTATACTTTATAGTTTATCCGAAATGCGAATCTATACTAATATATAAAGCAGAAGAGTTTGTTTGTTTGTTTGTTTGAACGCGCTAATCTCAGGAACTACTGGTTCGAATTGAAAAAAAAAATTTGTTGGATAGCCCATTTATCGAGGAAGGCTATATGCTATATAATATCACGCTACGACTAATAGGAGCGGAAAATCAATGAAAAATGTTGCAGAATATCAGTCAACATTTTTCACCATATACTTATATTCAGGTGAAATGCCTTAACTGAATATCCCAATATTAGCGCCGCACGTACCAGCTCGGTTAGCTCAGTCGGTAGAGTGCGCGACTCTTAAACTCAGGGTCGTGGGTTCGAGCCCCACATTGGTCGAATATGTTTTTAATGTTTTTTTTTTTATTTTCTACATTGCTTTCTTCTAAGGCTTACATTTCAATTTTTTAAAATTTTATTACGACTAATTAAAATTAAATATATCTAATTAATAGCTCATTTGAAAACTGTTACAACTATAAGCACCTATATAAAAAAAATTTCTTACAGTGTTTTCAATTAAATATTTATTACTTAAAAAAAGTATAAATACTGCTTTTTAACGACAAAAACTTTTGAACGGTAACGCCGATCATTATGAAGTTTGGACACAACATTCATCTCGGTAAACTAAGATGAATGTGCGTACTCATGTCCCTTCCTTCCCCATTCGTTCTTTTGCACCCGGGTGAAACCGGGCGGGACCACTAGTAATATATATAAGATCAGAATCATATGAAAATGAGCTCAGATCTGAGTGTGTGTATTGTGCTGTGCAATGTTACGTGACTCCTGAGCATGCATGATGACAGATCACACCTCTGCAGTCTGCACTCTTGTGTAGTGCGTACTGTCTAGTGTCGCTCTTTTGAACGACTCCCTCTGAGCGACTCTTTTTAGTGAGCGGAGCCAGCTCCCAATAAAGAGTCATGTGGATATAGCACTACTTCTAATAGGTTAAAGACGGTCCTGTCCGTGCGCTATGATAAATGCACGATCAATATTGAGATATGTGAGCCGTGCGAGCATATTCTAAATCAATGAATCGACGAGATGAGACATCGACGAGACGACGGCGGCGTTTGTTTATAAGAAAATGATCAATTTTTCGTTGCGACACGAATATCTAAGTCACGTTTTTCTCGAGTCATTATCGGTCGCACTTAAAAATCTTGTAGCGCAGTCGCACGATCCGTTGAAATATTGCAGTCTGCTGATTAGCGACAGTCGATAAAATGGATCGTTTTGTTGCGTCAATTTTAATGGTCGTTATTGCATGCTCTCTGCACCTATTTAATCAATTATCCCAGGGTCGGAGTTTGGAGGACAAAAGCACAGTTGGCTAAAATTTGGCACACAAATAGTTATTATGAAGGAGGTAGGCATCCGCTAAGAACAGATTTTTGAAAATGCAGCAGCTAAAAGGGTGTAACGGGGGTTCAAAATATGCGTGAGGGAATCATATAATTAGTCAGACTTCCCGTCGGCAAAAATTTTACTGACAAATACTCTCCCCAAACTTTGTATATGGCTTCATTAGGCCTAGTCTGACACCTATTTTCTCTATGACTTTTTTTGAATTTTCCGAAAGATGTCGTTTTGACGACATGTAAAAAATTTATAGATACTGTTTGTTTTTTAATTGGATAGCTTAAAAACTTTAACCAAAACGCTAAAATAATGTTCTCTGACAAATAACATGAACCATTTAAAATGTCTGACACTTCAAATACACCTCTGCCTACAAGATAAAAATGCGCAGGGTTACTCCTGCCAACAAATAAATAAATACGTGTTTCATGCTTTTTCAAAAACAACCCCTTCAGTAAATAGGTCTAAAAATCAACGTGGATGTCATTTTCAAGGTTTGTTAAGATGTTAATCAATTTTGAAATTTTTAGAGGGGGTCTACGTCGAGAAAGGAGGTACTATGCCAAATAATGGGCATGCATCTATGTTTCGTCTCAGTCGCGGGTAACGGCTAGTTAATTATAAATTCCCAATACTAAACATACAATTGAAAGTAAAAAAATCAAAATGACCCTATTTATTAATTTCTATATATATTATGTCAGTCATAAAATACGTGCAATGTAGAGAATGGCAAAATCGTAAAATTCTCAATGATGGCAGATTGCTTCAGTTTGTTAATCAATAAACAATTGACGGTGTTCATTAATTACCGGCCTTGATAAATCATCAATCAAAATTGTTTTATGTTTGTTCAGCGTCCGCATTTTTCTTGAAACATATTTAAATGTTAATCGAATCAGGATAATTGATGGACCAATAAATATATCTACCGATTCGCGGCATGACGCAATTAAGACCACCGCGTTATTGCAGCCTGGGTCGACTATGTGTGCACACTGCACACCAACAAGCCGAACGATTTTGTACGATGGAAACGAGGGCATACGTAGGATTTTGTTCAGGTGGGTCAAGATTCATGAGAGTAAAACATGGAAATCCGGTGACCATATTGCAATCAGGTATAGTACGCGCCACGGATCTAAAAGGTTCGGAAGTTAATCACAAACAGCGTCGCAAAGGTACATTTTAGAGCCGTTGAAACTCCCACAACCTCCCAGCTACCTGCTCGGAACGTGCGCTCGTCGGTGATTGGCCGTGATCGCTCGTTGCCTTTGTCACTTGTCGCTTTCCTGCTTTAAAGTACAGTCGAGTACGCCATTGTCAAGTTGTTATTGTTATTTTAGTTTTGTTAAGTTGCGAGTTTGTAGTTTTTCAACAGACTGTAAAGCGCAAGCCCGCATTCGCATCTAACTTCCGAGCCTTTTAGATTCGTGGCACGTATTATATCATAGGGTATTTGATACTATAAAAAAGTGGCCAAGTGCCAGTCAAACTCGCGCACCAAGGGTTCCGTACCAGCCCCGGATCTACGATTTTTTCGAACCGGGGCAGAAACTTGATAATAGCGCCCCCTCTCTCCCCGGTTTGAGATAAATTACTTAAAAAAAACTCACAAATATATATACCTAATGGTTGGGTGTGGTTTTCGACCATATATAATATTCTGATTTTGATGCCCCCTGAAACTGCCACCCGGTTCCCCATGTCATGGACCTGTACGACCAGCACAAGAAGGACAAGCAAAGCCCGTTCGTGACGGTATCCAAGATTTTTTAACAGAGCAGCGTACATTATACCAGCAACGACCAACAGTCCGTCGCCTGTGCAGCCGTACTGGACCTATCTGGTGTGCTATAGTATTGTGTCGTTTTTTATTAATTAATTTTCACTAATAGGGTGAACCCAAAATCTCTTTCATTTCCTGGTTTCTTCATCTTCCTCCTCTTCACACATGCGTCGTCAAAATAAAAAAATTCCACCGAACTACATGTTGCAGATTCATTATTTGAAAACAGCACGGCCGTGCTTGCTGGTCCGTGCCGGATAGTGTGCGCGGTCTTTAAGTTCTTTAGACTCAATATTAAAATCAATTAACAATAAGTCGATCGGCCTTGATACAGATATCGGGCTATTATTATTAACATCCGGAAAAAAATTACATGCATTGCATACGGCTTACGTCTAATTAAAACCGTGTTAAAAAAAATAACATCGTTAATGACAATGTAATTATTACAAAACTGAACATGACTGTGTAATAATCAAAGATGACGACAGATACTTGGCTACCTGTGCTGATTCGCGTATAATACGCGCCACGGATCTAAAAAGTTCGCAAGTTAGTCACAAACAGCGTCGCAAAGGCCCATTTTAGAGCCGTTGATACTCCCACCACCTCCCAGCTACCTGCACGGAACGTGCGCTCGTCGGTGATTGGCCGTGATCGCTCGTTGCCTTTGTCACTTGTCGCTTTCCTGCTTTAAGGTACAGTCGAGTACGCTATTGTCAAGTCGTTATTGTTATTTTAGTTTTGTTGAGTCGCGAGTTTGTAGTTTTTCAACAGACTGTACAAGCGCAAGCCCGCATTCGCATCTAACTTCCGAACCTTTTAGATTCGTGGCACGTATTATATCATAGGGTATTTGATACTATAAAAAAGTGGCCAAGTGCCAGTCGAACTCGCGCACCAAGGGTTCCGTACCAGCCCCGGATCTACGATTTTTTCGAACCGGGGCAGAAACTTGATAATAGCGCCCCCTCTCTCCCCGGTTTGAGATAAATTACTTAAAAAAACTCACAAATATATATACCTAATGGTTGGGTGTGGTTTTCGACCATATATAATATTCTGATTTTGGTGCCCCCTGAAACAGCCACCCGGTTCCCCCTCCCCATGTCATGGACCTGTACGACCAACACAAGAAGGACTAGCAAAGCCCGTTCGTAACGGTATCCAAGATTTTTTAACAGAGCAGCGTATACATTATACCAGCAACGACCAACAGTCCGTCGCCTGTGCAGCCGTACTGGACCTATCTGGTGTGCTATAGTATTGTGTCGTTTTTTAATAATTAATTTTCACTAATAGGGTGAACCCAAAATCTCTTTCTTTTCCTGGTTTCTTCATCTTCCTCCTCTTCACACATGCGTCGTCAAAAAAAAATTACACCGGACTACATGTTGCAGATTCATTATTTGAAAACAGCACGGCCGTGCTTGCTGGTCCGTGCCGGATAGTGTGCGCGGTCTTTAAGTTCTTTAGTCTCAATATTAAAATCAATTAACAATAAGTCGATCGGCCTTGATACAGATATCGGGCTATTATTATTAACATCCGGAAAAAAATTACAAGCATTGCATACGGCTTACGTCTAATTAAAACCGTGTTAAAAAAGAATAACATCGTTAATGACAATGTAATTATTACAAAACTGAACATGACTGTGTAATAATCAAAGATGACGACAGATACTTGGCTACCTGTGCTGATTCGCGTATAATACGCGCCTCGGATCTAAAAGGTTCGAAAGTTAGTCACAAACAGCGTCGCAAAGGCCCATTTTAGAGCCGTTGATACTCCCACCACCTCCCAGCTACCTGCACGGAACGTGCGCTCGTCGGTGATTGGCCGTGATCGCTCGTTGCCTTTGTCACTTGTCGCTTTACTGCTTTAAGGTACAGTCGAGTACGCTATTGTCAAGTCGTTATTGTTATTTTAGTTTTGTTGAGCCGCGAGTTTGTAGTTTTTCAACAGACTGTACAAGCGCAAGCCAGCATTCGCGACTAACTTCCGAGCCTTTTAGATTCGTGGCGCGTATTGTACCCTGAATCACAGCGAGAGCTGCAGAAGACAATGAAGGAAAAAACTAGTCGAGTGCGCTAAGGCCACTGCAAACGAGGCTGGATTTGAATTCTTTTGATTCTTTCAAAAATATTCAATCATTGTGCATTCTATATTAAATATTAAATAACTAATACTAATAATTTTTATATTTTTTAGATTTTTCTGAAGAAGATTCAAATCCGAATCGAAACGTCATCTTATGTTATATTGATTTGTTTCTTTTTTATTTTTTGTCAATATATTGATCTGAGAAAAATTGGTCGACAATTTTATTTATTTGAAGAGTTCTATTCAGACGTTAATCAAAGATTTTAAAAAGCATAGATTTTAATGAAAAAATTGAATTTTACAATCATGCTCCCATTGAAAATTTGGCTGTCTATAAAATCGGACCTTAGGCATTTTTATACAATTAATAGAAAAAAGTTTCAAAACTTTAAAACTAGAAAAATTGAACTAATTGAAAAAATGTTTTTTTTCGTTTTCATTTTCAAAAATAATAAACTTTTATACTTCTAAAGACAGTTTTAAATCAGTAAATAAAATTTTTGAGAACATGACAAAAAGAAAAAAAAAATGTTGACACGGTTTAGTGAAGTACATTTCATTTCTGAGTGGTGCTTCTTGGTGCCCCCTGAGACGTGATGCCCTAAGCAATTGCTTAATTTGCTTATAGGTTAATCCGGCACTGCTGAAGATGAATATATATTTTTCGAAACGTTGACCACAAGCGATACTTTGGTAAAGCTTATTTTTCAATTTTTTCTCACCCAAATAAATCTCCTTCAATATATAAATTTTACTTAAATCAGTTAAGCAGTTTTTTCTAACTTAGTAATAAAAAAATATTAAGGAATCCCCTAAAAAGTAAAAATAAAAATACTTAAAAAAATTAAACCTCCTTTAAAAAAGGACACTAAAAAGAGTAAAATAATAAAGTTAAGGTCGGCGCCAATGTTAAACTATCACTTATAAATGGAAGTTATTTAAATTATTAACTTTATTGTTTTACGCTTTTAAGTGGTCTTTTTTGTAAAAGGCTCAATTTTTTTAAAAACAATTTTTCTGAAGTCTCGTAGCTAAAATGATTTCTCAAAATATTTCTTTTTAATTTATTAAATTGCATTACCTTATAAGAAAAGACCCGCTAATTAAATTCCAAAGCCAAATATAAAACTCACCATTTTAGAAATTAAGAAGCCACTAATGTCACAACGTAATTATTACAATTTCAGTCCGGTATAACACAAAACACCATAACAATTTTCTCACAACGTTGTTATCGTCCACATAACAAAAGCCCAGCGCACTGTATTGACAAAACAAATGATACTCGCGCCACAGAACATCTGAAGACAGCATCTCTTGTGAGAGCGCAGCCCCACTACACCGGCGGGGCGCTCATTGACGCTTGGGACGACTGCAATTTAGGGAATGTTTTTAAGGCCGCTGCACACAAGGTTAGTTTTGCCGCTAGGATCACTACTATGGGACTTGTGTTGACCGGCGGGCTGGCTACGAGGATGGAAATGACGTCACTGCGGGCTCGCCTGCCAGATCACAAGATGGATTTCAAAATTAGAACCGGGCCCATTTTTCGTGCCATTTTGTCTGCTTGTTTTGAGCAAGAACCAATCAGGTTATAGTATTTTGTCACGTGTGCGACATGGACAAACGAGCACTGTGCCATAGTGTGTTCTGTTCAGATACAATAAAAGTCCACTTTTGTTAACATTCGAACTATAGCCAAACCCATCTACAAAGCTAGCATCCTGTGAAGCGAACTCATAAAAGTCATCGCGAAAACCAGCGCGACAGCACGCTTGAAATACAGCAGCCAAATCTAACAAGGAAACAAAGCGCCATTTAGGCCTAGCACACATGAAGAGCGTTCAACGCGTGTTGGCCCAACGCGCGTTTACAATTTCTATATAATTGTATATAACTGTTTACATGATAACGCGCGTTCAACGCGCCACCAACGCGCGTTATCATGTAAACAGTTATATATAATTCCTTTGCCTTACTGAGCATTGGCTAAAAAGTGATGAATATAGCACTGTTAAGTTTAATAATTTTTATATCGGCGCGTCTTATAGTCGAAGTTCGCATATCCATGGAGGTGTTCTAATTCTTGCCGACTCCAGTATTGACACAAATGTGATTGATTTATCAAATGAATGTGAAGAAATGGTGTTTGAAATGTGTGGTCTTTCTTTTAAAAATAACAATATTAATACTGTTTTATTATGTGTATATCGTAGCCCTACATCTGATTTTAATCTTTTTTTGCAAAAATTAGACAATGTCTTATCAAAGTGGTTAAAACCAAACATGACTATATTTTTAAATGGGGATTTTAATTTGGACTTTTCAACAAATAGTTTAAACTTACAAAACTTCATTGAACTTATGTACTCATATAACTGTCACTACACAATATCAGATCCTACCAGGGTTACTGAAAATTCGAGCAAATGTATAGATAACATAATTACAAATTGTCAACAATTGAAGCCTGTGTATTAAAGTGTAATATATCTGACCACTACGGCACTCAAATAATTTTTGAGGATTTAATGATTAATGATACTACTTCTCCTGTATATAAAAGATCTTTTTCTGAATCTAATATCAACTATTTTTGCCATTTATTACAACATGAATCTTGGTCTAATGTTTTTATGTCCGATGATGTTAATGTAAGTTTAAGCAATTTTTTAAATACTTTTCAATTTTATTTTAATTCTGCATTTCCCAGTAAAAAAATTACAAATAGGAAAAAAGGTCCAAAATGGATATCTTCGGTAATTACATATCATAAAGAAAAATTGATGGATTTATTTCATTTGTCAAAAAGTGACAATAAGTTTAGAAACCAATATACGTTATATAAAAAATTCTACGAAGAGTTGTTGCGAAATTCGAAGCAAAGTACATTTGAAAATTATGTTAATTCTAGCAAAAATAAAGGTAAGGCATTATGGAAGGCTATTAATTCCGAATTTAGCTTTAAAACTACACATTCTAATAAGCTAACAATAAAGATAGACGATTTTGAAACATGTGATTCAGTTACGGTTAGTAATGAATTCAATAATTATTTTTGCAATTCAATTGAGAATATATGTTCTACTATCAATAGAAATAACAATTACAAAAATGTCATAAACAACAATTTTTCAAACAGTGTCTTCTTGTCCCCAGCACACGAAAAGGAAATGGAATTAATTATTTCTGACATGAAAAATTCGGGTTCTAGTGGAACAGATGAAGTTAACAGCATAATCTTAAAAAGAGCATACCGTTTCATTCTGTCACCGTTTATATATATAATTAATTTGTCGTTTAAAAATGGTGTTTTTCCCAGTGTCCTAAAGGAGTCAAAGGTAATACCAATTCATAAAGGTGGAGATAAAACCAGTATGGCCAACTATAGACCTGTTTCGATACCGTCAGTTTTTTCAAAAATTCTGGAACATGCCTACCTTAAACGTGCTATGTCTTTTCTTGACAGTAATAAAATTATCACCAAATGTCAACATGGTTTTTGTAAATCTAGATCAACCGAAACAGCGATATATCGATTTATAAATAGAATTTCAGAGCAGTTAAATAAAAAACTTCACTGCGCAGCAATATTTTGCGACTTTTCTAAAGCGTTTGATCTTGTGGATCATGAAATACTATTAGACAAATTAGAAAAGTATGGTTTCAGAGGAGAGAGTCATTCATGGATTGCGTCATATTTAAGTGATAGGTCACAGAGAGTATATG
Organism: Xanthostigma xanthostigma; assembly: GCA_963575645.1. NCBI lineage: Eukaryota > Metazoa > Arthropoda > Insecta > Raphidioptera > Raphidiidae > Xanthostigma > Xanthostigma xanthostigma. The sequence continues at coordinate 1,850,016 of OY754473.1, forward strand.
TATGTGATCATTATTCTGATCCTAAAGCAGTATACACGGGTGTTCCCCAAGGATCGGTATTGGGACCAGTTTTATTTCTGCTTTACATAAATGATATTCCAAATTGCATTAAATCAGCTACTGAAGTAATAATCTATGCTGACGATACTACTATCTTACTTACAGCCCCCACTGTGGAAAAACTTCAACAAAATGCATCTTTCGCTTTAGCAGACATAAAAATGTGGTGCGAAAATAACAAATTAATTTTAAATGAAGGAAAAACCAAATTCATGCGTTTCAAAACTACGCAATCTAGAAATGACTCTGCCGTCGGAATCTCTACAAACGGTCACCTAATAAAAAATATCGATGCTACTAAATTTCTAGGAATTACTATCCAGTACGCTTTAAAATGGGATTGTCATAATACAAATATATGCAAAAAACTGTCTCGATATGTGTATGTCATGAGAAAAGCTCAACATTCATTTTCCAATAAAGATATTTTAAAGTAGATTTATTATGGTCATGTCTATCCTCTGTTAAGGTATGGTATTGTTGTATGGGGATATAACGCTTCTTCTACACGGATTTTTATTAAACAGAAGGCCATTATACGTGCAATGTTCAAAATAAAAAAATATGACTCTTGTAAACAATTTTTTGTCAGAGAAAAAATTATGACAATACCTTGCATCTTTATTTTCCATGCGTTAATTTATGCACACCATAACAAATCCAATTATTCTTTAGCAGAGGATGGTCATGATCATGATACTCGTCTTAAAAATTACATAAAATTACCTATGGCAAGTATTGATATTTTCAAGTTTTGCCCACTGAATTTTGCAGCAGCTCTTTATAATAAACTACCTGTGAGTTTTAAAATTAATGAAATAAAGGTTTTTAAGAAAAAGATAAAGAATTTTTTACTGGAAAATGCATTTTATAATGTAAATGAATTCATAGATTATTTTAAATAATATTTTTGTTTTCCAAAATTTTTTGACGTGTCACATAGATCATTTGTAATCTCTACTGACAATAAATGCTATCTTATCTATCTTATCTTATAGAAACTGTAAACGCGCGTTTGGCTAACGCGCGTTGAACGCCTCTCATATAAACTAGGCCTTAGTCTCTGTAAAAAATCGCGGCACTTAATTCTAGTCCCGGAGCCGGCCGTCGTATTTCTATAACAAACCAAAAAGTAAAGAAGGTGAGCTCACTGTAGGGTCGAACAAAAAAGTCTTTTGGCACGAATCCCTATAAAATTGATGTTTTTCGTGTCTGATGCATAGCGGTAGTAAAACGTCCCCTTTTCGAACTAGTGCGTAAAGGAAAACAAAAGTTTAGCGATTTTATATACCAATTCAATTGTCGTATCTTTGTCAGTTGTGATTTAAATCCGTATGAGCGACAGAGAAGCAAAGTAGACTTTGTCTTCGTAAACAATCCAAATTTCCAGTAGGACCGAACTGTCAGATATATAAATATATTATATCTATACTAATATATAAAGCTGAAGAGTTTGTTTGCTTGTTTGGTTGGTTGAACGCGCTAATCTCAGAAACTACTGGTTCGAATTGAAATTATTTTTTGTTGGATAGCTCATTTATCGAGGAAGGCTATAGGCTAGATAAAATCACGCTACGATCAATTGGAGCGGAACATCAATGAAAAATGCTGCAAGATGTATCTCAAAATTAGTCCGTCCGACAAATATTATCAGGTGAAATGCCTTAACTAAATATTGCAATATTAGCGCGTTACGTTTACAAGCCCGGATAGCTCAGTCGGTAGAGCGTAAGACTCTTAATGCCAGGGTCTTGGGTTCAAGCCCCACGTCGGCGAATATATATATTTTTTTTTATTTTCTACATTGTTTTCTTCTAAGGCTTACATTTCAATTTTTTTAAATTTATTTGCGACTAATTAAAATTAAATAAATCTAATTAATATATAAAATTAATATATAAAAATTATTTTCCTACAGTGTTTGCAATTAAATATTTATTATATTAAAAGAAATATATTATTTAAAAAAAGTATAAATACTGCTTTTTAACGACAAAAACTTTTGAACGGTAACTCCGATCATTATGAAGTTTGGACACAACATTCATCTCGGTAAACTAAGATGAATGTGCGTACTCATGTCCCTCCCTTCCCCATTCGTTCTTTTGCACCCGGGTGAAACCGGGCGGGACCGCTAGTTTATTATGAAGTGAAAATCAGTTATTTTGTAAGCGTGCGTGTAAAAAATGCAGTATGCATCTTTTTTGTAATAATTATATTACTCGGGTGACTGTTGAAACTCGCTGGTCACTCGTTTTAACGTAATGTATTGACTCGTGTAATCACTCATATACGAACGAGATACATACACTATTATCAGAGAACAGACACTACTATTATTTTATTGCTGTACGAAGTATACTGTTTAGACAGAATTTGTGCAGTGTATTTCATTCAGGGCATGTCTATGTTAAACGACTGAAGCGCAGAAAAGCTCTAACTAATAGCTTTGAAGGAATTTCGTCCGAGGGCGCTAGTATCTGACACATTTTTTTAAACAGTAGTAAAAAAATTGGAGCGGTTTTAACTCTGAAACTGAAATAAAGCAGACCTCTGGATGGACTCATTGAATTTACAATATAATTTTTTGTCAGTATACCGAATTTGAAAAGAATCCAAAACATATTCCAGACAATCCAGAAAAACTGGAATGCCTCTATCTTCAATTATGGTAAGTAATACAGTGCAAGGGATGGTTTCGATGAATAAAGTATGTCATTTTCTATAAGCCTAACGAATTTGAATCAGATTCGAGAGATTTTTCAAAATTGTCCAAAAAAAATCGCGTTTTTAGTCAATTTTCGACATTTTCCAATAACTCGTATTCCAGACTTTCCAGAAAACCACTTCGAACGGGTCTACCTTCGAAACGGTAAGTGATACGAAGCAACGGAAGGGCTCAGTGACTTCAGCGTGTCATTTTACATAAGCCTACCGAATTTGAATCGGATCGGAGACATTGTCCAAAATTGTCTTAAAAAAATCACAAAAAAACTAAGGCTATAAGTACTATGGGAAAAATCGCGTTTTTATTCGATTTTCAACATTTTCCAATAACTTGCTTTTCTGGTCCAGACGGCTTATAGTAACACGAAATGACACTCCGAATCAAAAAATAAGCTCAACTTTCGGTTCGGTGGGCGTTTGAAGAGTTTTTAAACACCGAAGCGACGTTCGAACGCCTCTATCTCCGAAACGGTTATAGATACGGACCTCCGGATGCGCTCATTGAATTCAGCGTGTCGTTTTCTATCAGTACACCGAATTTTAAATGCATATGATGCGTATTCCAGACTTTCCAGAAAACCACTTCGAAGTGGTCTATCTTCGAAACGGTAAGTGATATGAAGCAACGGAGAGGCTCGGTGACTTCAGCGTGTCATTTTACATAAGCCTACCGAATTTGAATCGGATCGGAGACATTGTCCAAAATTGTCTTAAAAAAATCACAAAATAACTAAGGCTATACTATGGGAAAAATCGCGTTTTTAGTCGATTTTCGACATTTTCCAATAACTTGCTTTTCTGGTCCAGACGGCTCATAGTGACACGAAATGACACTCCGAATCAAAAAATAAGTTCAACTTTTGGTTCGGTGGGCATTTGAAGTGTTTTTAAACACCGAAGCGGCGTTCGTACGCCTCTATCTCCGAAACGGTTATAGATACAGACCTCCGGGTGCGCTCATTGAATTCAGCGTGTCGTTTTCTATCAGTACACCAAATTTGAAATGTGCCCGATCCATATTCCAGACTTCTCTTCGATTTTGGTGCTATAAAGAATTTCAGGCGCCAAAGTTCAATAACGGGAAATAAAAGGGGAAACGTCATAAATTTTCATTTTATTTTCCGGATAAATAAAACACAAATGTAGCAATAGTTGATAATAAATACTCTATTTTCTACTTATCGAGATTAATACAAAAAATAAAAATGATATATAAATTGTTTATATAATATTATAAATATTATAAAGAACGTCTAATTACAAACAACACACTGTTATGCAGTATTGAAAAAGTTTTTTAGTTCTATGATATCTAGTTACACAGAACTAAACCCACCATTTTTAGGTTAAATTTCGTTTCGATTTTGTTTTTCGAGAACAAAAAGTAGGTACACAATAATTTTCGTATCTACGGAAAATAGCTCCTATGACAAATGAACAATAGATTCGACCGTTATAAACACAAGTGATACAGTAGAACTAATGTATTTTCAACCTCTCCTTCATCCTCACTTCATGGCGGTCGTAAGTCAATAAAAAAAGACGGGTTGCACTCCGGGAGTGCCGGCAGAAGTGTAAACTTGAATATTAACGTCTTAATTTTTTGCATTTAGAAGCATTGTTTATTTATTGGCAACACTTGTAAATAAAATGGTTTGTATCTTAGATTGCATTTTTATGTACGATATTTCAACGCTAGATGTCTAACGTTGTATAAAAAGTATCTGGCAATTACTATCACTTAGAGAGTCTCACCCAGTTCTTACTTTTCGTGACGCGAGTTTAACATTTTTTACCCATTACAAAAAAAGTGTACAACGCCGCTAAAGAAGTTTTCACTTCAAAAAACTCCGTTATCGATTTGAGATCAAACATTGCCAAACAAATTTATCCATTGACTGGAGCAGTGTAGGAGACACTGCGTGAGAAGTAGGAACTAAAAACTTGAAAATGCGTGAATCATTTGAAAATAGACGTAGTTGAAAATACATCCAGTTCGACTGCAATTGTTTCACACAACAAATACGTCATACCAGCGATGTCCTGACAAAGCCACCATCACAAGAATAAATAAATAATGTCTATTACGAGCTTTATTCCTTTCCGTAACCTTGGCGTTCAGTTAACCTGAGATTCTATCCTGAAGCGGCCAGTGCTGTACCGTGTCGAGTGTTGGAAGATTTGCAGCAAGTTGTTTCTTACGCGTCGGGTTTAATAAGACATTTTATTCAACACGCGCGAGTAATATATAATTTCGGGGCCCTGCTAAATTCGGGAGAAATAATAAATTACTTCATGTTGACGCGTAGAGTGCTAATAATGAGCCGAAACTGTACGATAATGTATTACTGCATAGTTTCTGGACCAATAGGAACGCGGTAGCGATTTGTATATACAGTATGTAAACACGTAAGGTGCACATAGGGAAATTAACATTGGGAAAAAATGACTGGATCAGAGTGAGCCTTGAAATCTTGTTTTTCAATTTGACAGATAATATTCTTTTGCAAAATGAATGTGTATACTAACGAAGAAAATATTCAAATCATTACCACATAATCGGACTTTTTTTTATTAATGGGACATTAAATTCCCAAAAATACTTAAATATGGTGCGAGATCAAATATCTCCTCCTATTCGAGTTGAACCTAAAGACATTTGGGTCACTGATTTACCAACGCGCATACGTCATACCAGTCAGACAATTTTTGAATGAAATGTTTCCAAACAGATGGAGTTGTTTTTTTGTTTTATTTTTGTTCAAAAAATTAAAATAATGATTTATAAGAGCTTTTTATTATTAAAAAAGCCAAGTAAAATAAAAATAAATCAAAATAAAATAGAAATCCTCAAGATTACCACGATAATTCAATAGAAATAACCATTAATGCAGTCATGGCTAACTCTGATCCAAGTATTTTTTCCCAATGCTAATTTCCCTATGTGCACCTTACGTGTTTACATACTGTATGAAAGCAGCATCGCAATTCAGCGAAAGTAAGGGCCATCTTGTGTGCATCGAGGGCGGTGGGTACGTCAATCAATGAAGTGATTTATTATTTTTCCCTCTTTTATCAGGGCCCCTTTTACATATTACTCGTGCTAGTTGAATAAAGTATTATGTGCGACCATTGATCGAAAGAGAATATCCCACTCGCGTGTTACCGCACGAGCGTAAATCTTCTCCAACTCTTACTAGTCGCACAATATACTATTATTTGGTTTACTACAAAGTATAAATAGCGCCATGTTAGTAATCATTTACAGTAATAATTCATTACCGTACAGTTTCGGCTCGCTACCGCGTTCCTATTGGTCCAGAAACTATGCAGTAATACATCATCGTACAGTTTCGGCTCATTATTAGCACTCTACGCGTCAACATGAAGTAATTTATTATTTCTCCCTAATTTAGCAGGGCCCAGAAATTATATATTACTCACGCGTGTTGAATAAATGGTTTTATTATTATAATAAGGTCTATTGTGCTCCCCTGTTCCCAGTTCTTGAAAATGTCCAGTCTATTCACTTAGTCCAGGGGTGGGCGAACTTTTCTACACCTACGTGCCAATTTTTTTCAAAAATGTTTAATGTAGCTATGACGTGCCGAGCAACCAAAGAAATTTGATTATCCAAAAAAATGAAACAAATAGATAAAAATACCAATTTTGAAAATACATTGAGCGCTATAAAAATTTTCTGTATTGGTCAATTGTTTTCGGCATCTAACATATTTTTAATTAATTCGATTTTACACCTAAATCAATGCCGTGCCGATAATAATCTGTCGCGTGCCACCTGTGGCACGCGTGCCATAGGTTCGTCATCCCTGACTTAGTCCAATATCCTGGTCAAACTGTCGTCTTTAAAATCCTCCGGTAGCATTGAGGATGGAAAAGCAATAAAATTCCATTTTTTACTTGACACCGAGGTCATGAATCCCCCGCTAGCCACACAAAAGGTGTACTTTATATACAGTATGTACGTTAAGTTACGTATATCAGCTGCAATGTAAACTGCAAACGTAGTATTTAACTATAACACTTACTTAAGGAGGTTGATCCGTTACAATATCATTCAAAAGTAAGTCGAATTTTAAATGGGAACTTTTCCATAATAAATTTTTACAAAAGGTTATAAGTCGATGATACCAATAATATTATTGCCATAAAAGCATAAATAAATACTTTTTTTTAATATTAATTAATTATTTCTAACTTTTAAATTTTTTGTACAAAGTTAGGTTAAAAAAAATAAATTTATGTAAATATCTGTATTTTACATATTTTTTTAGAGTAAATAATTAAAAAAAGAAATTAGAAGTAATAAAAATTAAAATTAAATCATTAAAAAGTTGAAAATTCAGTTAAAATTGTTAAAACTGTCAAAAATAAAAGTCCATAATAGAAAAGTGCTAAGGTTTAATGATTTTTTTATTGATTAAAAGTCTCCTAATTAAATTGGAAAAAATATTAAAATATGCGTAAGACATCGATGCTTTACCCAGTTAGTTTTCGGAACTGCTGACATTATTTGGTTATTTGCAAAAAATTAAAATGTACCGTTTGCAGGCTAGGTTGACATATTTTCCATAAGACTACCTACATGTAAAAGTTTTTTTTAATTTTTAACTTTATAAATCTCCTAATGATTTTGGATTTTTTACAGAAAATTTTGTCATGAAAAAATCTATTAAAAAAACTTTATTTCAGATTTTTTTCATTATCTTCGTAAAACGGCTCAACCTCCTTAATTGTTCTAGTTAAATGCGCATGGGTTTGCATTTCAAATTGATATAAATATATGGATATTTATGTTAAGAGGTGTTATGCAGTGAACAGGCAGTGATTATGTCAGTTTACGTTGACATATGTCGATGTTGGTATTTAAAAATAAATATTATTAAGGTAAATTAAAAGGTATTACTAATTTAAAAGCACCTGTTCAACCATCAACAATACAAAGCCACCAAGTTATGCTTTTGATAATTTACTTATTCTTGTGTCACTATGTTGTGCGAAACAATGGTTAAAAAATAAAATTTCTTAAGTGTATTGTGATTTGAAGAACCGTTATTAACACCAATTTCGAATTAATTCATGTAAATCACGTTCCGTATAATCATACGAAACCTTATGCAACTATTGACGTCATTCCCGCGCTTATGCTGTTTGGATCAGATGGAACGAGACAACCTCTGTGATCTACTAATCTTGAATACTATTTAGAAGTGACTAAAAACAAATACCTAGATGGTTCTTTCGGATGAACTTATTCAACACTTTATCCTGTGATGAAAAAATCGGTCACTGAAATCGGGGCCGTCTTTGAAACATGCGAGGCCCTGAGCCAAAAAAAGCTTGGAGACCCCCTTAAGGAATCCGTACTGGGTCAATACAAGATCAATGTTCATGAATTTTAATTAATTTTGATTGAATTTCGTCATTCAAAGCGTCATAAAAAATTGCTTTCATATCAAACATATTTTTTGATTGTTTATAATAATTTATTTCTCCATTCAATTTTGTATATTTTCGAGGTCTTGAATGTTTGAGGGCCCCTGGGCCGAGGCAGCCTACATCTAAAGACGGCCCTGATTGAAATTATTTGGAAGTGGAATCTAATCTAATCTAAAAATCATAACCCTTTGTTTTTCATAGTCGACTAAAAATGAAAGATCAAGCATGTCTATTCTTATTAACCTGACTAGTTTGAGATATTTTTTTAGACAGACAGACGGATGGACAGTGGAGGCTTAGCAATAAGGTCCCTTTGGGTACGGAACCCTAAAAAGTATCGTAAAAATTCCACAATATTAATTTTTTGTCGTTCGCCATCTTCACTGCGTGATTGATATAACGAACTAATTTCTTTGATTACCTGCGAAAGATTCACCCGTAAGAGCGCTCTTCCCTACTCTAAAAAATACTCATTTCGATTTATCAGGCTGTCTCTCAATAAAAGCGCATTAATCGATTTACCGGACTGTCGACGGTGGAATTTAGCCGATTGAATCCGCAGTACTGTTGATTTTTTTGCACCTTTCGAAAAGTTCACGGGCTAAGACTAACCAAATAAAAAATAGCACTCTATCGAATCGGGGCGACTTTTTATTTATTTTTCTGTAGGTCCGACGCCATTTGAGCCGCGAGGTCAGCAAATTTCGCTGTGTAATCCATACTGCTCTCGCTCATCAGAGATTGGAGCTGTGCTTCCACCTGGAATCAAGCACATCAACTGTCAAACACAACTTAACCTATATGTATGTACGTGTCTAATGGAATCTAGGGATGTGAAAAAATAATCGATTTTTATTTTAATCAATTATTTTTTTCATATAATCGATTTTTTGTAATCGATTTTATTTGACAATAATCGATTTTTAATTAATCGATTATAAAAATTACACATTTTAATCGATTTTTGTAAATGGTGCAATCTGGGCGACAGACGATTCTTTTTAGTTTTTTGATTCTTTAAATTCAAAGTTTAAAGCATGATTTGTTTTGTATTTTAGTTTTCATACCAAAAACTTGTCGGTTTATTTTTGATTCTTATTGTTTGATTTTATTTTTATTGTAAATTACAATTTGTAATAAAATGTCAAATTGTACTAGAAATTGTTTCAACAATTCTAATCTGTATCAATAACCATAAGGTTGTCATTTTGGTTATTATTATTATACTTACCATTTTAAATGATTTTCATTCTAATAAATTGTTAATATTATTCTACATATAGAAAAAATCGATTTTTCTACAAAAATCGATTATTTCTTTTAAAATCCATTTTTTAAAAATCGATTTATATTGAAACGAAAAAAATCGATTATTAATTAATCGATTTTTTTTCATTCAATGTCACATCCCTAATGGAATCTTTCAATTTAATTTTCACCATAGATATATATATTTAATAGGTTGCGGATACACTAGCGCCTCCTGTACCTTTTAGAAGCCATTTTGTACGTGGAAAACGCCGTAAAAAGCGCGCGAGATTCAAAAATATTAATTATTTTATAATATGATTTTATTGAGAAAAACGACAAAACTCACAGTAAACAGTGATATTTCGCTCCAAAACCTATTTTTATACTGAAACGTTTCCAAAATTACAAAATTGAGCACAAATATAATGTAAAAGCTTAAAACATTTTACATTGTCAATTTGGCATCAAGGTTGACAAGCATTGATGCCAATCTGACAATGTAAAATGTTCAAAGCTTTTACATTATATTTATGCTTAGTTTTGTAATTTTTGAAACGTTTCAATATAAAAATAGGTTTTGGAGCGAAATATCACTGTTTACTGCGAGTTTTATTGTTTTTCCATTAACATCATATTATAGAATATTTAATCTTTTTGAATCCCGCGCGCTTTTTACGGCGTTTTCCACGTACAAAATGGCTTCCATATGGCTTCTAATTGGAACCATTCCGCACAATGCTCAAGGATAGGCATCCGCTATCTATTAATATATATCTATGATTTTCACCCAGTTCCAGACGTCTGCATAATTTGAAATTTTGCACAAATATAATGAACCCACGACAATACAATAATTTATATAAATATTTATAAATACATAAATAATTTATATAAACTTTGTCATTTGAGTGTTCGTTTTTAGGGTTATAATTAAAATCGTGTTTAAAAAATTGGTTGTCTGTAAAGTCGGTTTACGGACGATAGTTTTACGTGATAACGTATTCCGTAATACATAACCTAAATTCTACATATAATAATTATAATAATTCGAATCTATGATATTGCATCTTTCGCTTCAAATTTAGGTTAATTTTATTTATTAAAATACTCACCACCTATAAAAATAATTGTTTTTTTTAACTTTCTTTCTTTCGTATTTATTTTAAGTCTCAAAGATTAATTGTCATAATATTTTGAAAACAATTGTTTCATTGTTTATATAAAATTCCAAAACCTACTTACAATATTTAAGTATTTTCATACGTCAAAAAATTGATTTTTATAATGATAAAATTTGTATGAAAACGATTTTTTCGAGAGATGAGACCTAGCTAAAACGATTTTTTGCCCCCCAAAATCCCTTTTCAGTAAATTTCATCCAAATCGTTAGGGCCGTTTTCGAGAAAAGCACGCACAGGGTTAGGCGGAACGTTACACTTTTTCGTGCATGCAGCCGGTGTTTCATCAATTTATAAGATTGGTGATTCATCAATTTATAAGACGTTATCACGTCAAAAAACTGAACCAAAGTGCTATGACTAAGTCGCGCCTAAAAACTTAATTAAACATTGAAATGCCATCAGTCGTATTATATTATTACTACCGGTCTGTCCCGGTTTCATCCGGGTGCAAAAGAACGATTGAGGGGGTAACATGAGTACGCACGTTCATCTTAGTTTACCGAAATGAATGTTGTGTCCAAATTTCATGATGATTAGACTTACCGTTCAAAAGCTTTCGTCGGACGGACAGATTTTGAGTTTTATATAATATATCTAAAAATATTTATAAAAATCTCGTGTCACAACTTTGGCCGCGCTAATCTCCGAAACCACTGAATCGATTTTGATGAAATTTTGTAAATGTGTCTTATTTGGTTTAACTTTCGCTATAGGATAGTTTTTATTAAATATTTTGTATAAAATCACGGTGCTTTGAAAATAGACTGTTTTAGTAACATGTAGCGACATCTGATAGAATTTGCTCAAAGCTATTAGTTCAGACGTCGGGTCGCAAACGAAATACATTTAGCAGAATTATATCTATCGCATCTGGGTGAAACCGGGGACGGAGCGCTAAAGATATATAGATTAAAACTTACATCTTGCGACATCCTTGTATCGTCGCTAACTAAGCTCGGTGCGTTCGGAACGCTTGTACTGGGTTTCAGAGGCGACTCGAGATGTCCGAGGAAACTGCTCAGCGAAAAATCGGCCACTTCTGAATTAAGCCATTGGTTGTCGTCTTTCAGAATTCGCGACGGACTCAACGGCGGAGTTGTCGTACTGATTCCTGGCAGAAATCCTGAAAAAAAAATTTATTTCTTAAGGAAGTACCCTCGATAAATGAATTAACAAACAGAAAATTACGAAAATTTGCAGATATGTCGAAACCTTTTCAAAAATGACTCAGTTAAATTTTTGTGATTTTTGGTTGACTTTGAAAAAAGATATTGATAATTTTATTTCGCTGCACTTAACATGGAGTCTTATGGAAATCTGTGATTTTGACGCACTCCATCATTTATTACGTTGGAATTGACAAACAGATTTTGATAAAATTTTCAGGAAATATAAACGAATATTCTATGAACATTTTTCTTTTTCCAAAACGTATAAAGCTTGCTTATGTTAATAGAAATGACTGAAACAAAGCCGAGCTTTTTAGCAATTCATAAACATGGCAACACCGAAATATTATAGTTTGTGGCGCGTCATTCAAAGGTAAGTTACGAAACTGCAGCAGTTTTGATATCGTAAAAACATACGTAAATTGAGTAAATGCTAAAAGCATAGTATTCCAAAAAAATGATAGTATATTATTATTTCCGAAATGACAGGAATAAAGAAAAGCATTTTCATAAATTAATGCGAATTTGACACCGCGTGCTGACTTATGCTGCGTACATAAGCACTTGTAACTATGGCAAGGCATGCGGTGTTGCCAAATTATATACTACGTTACTCAAGTAGAGGACTGAAATTCTTTGACTTACTGCGTACCGAGGGTACTTCCTTAATTAGGGATTTGTCCCGACTTGTTTCTATGCTGATAAGTCAAAAACTTTAGTTGGCCATGATGTGTAAAACAAATGCAATAAGGAAAAACTACTGTTAATTTTATATACAATAGAATTCAGATTGTAAACCATTATACAGTGCGTCCCCGGATTGAGTTCACAATAGGTGAGATTGACCACAAATTTTCGAATTGGAATTTCATATTTTGGGATTCCGCCCTGCTTGGTCTGAAACTTATTTTTAGTTTACTTTCGATTTTTTTAAATCAAGTAGGCCTTTACAGTTGAGCAAAACCTCTTTTCGTTTCAGGTAAAGTACCTTTTCCGTTTATAGTACGCAAAAGTGTCACTAAGAAAAGTTGTTCACAATGAAAAATTATGGCGTTATGCAAATTTTCAGAATGATTGGCCTACTTTGATAATAGAAGTAGAAAAATATTTATTATTAACGATTACATGATAAATCTTAGATGAGAAAACAGGATGATTAGAAGTGTTCAGATTAACATTCAAATTTTTACAGTTTATCAAAAAAAATAAATTAAACTTCAATTACTCTATTTGGCTTCGTCCACGCGATTGTTTTTCAAACAAAACAAAAGAAAAGTGCATTTTATCAAAGTAGGCCGATCATTCTGAAAATTTGCATAACGCCATAATTTTTCATACTGACACTTTAGCGTACTATGAACGGAAAAGGTACTTTACCTGAAACGAAAAGAGGTTTTGCTCAACTGTAAAGACCTACTTGATTTAAAAAAATCGAAAGTAAACTAAAAAAAAACTCTGGGTCGCAGTGCCAAACCCTGCCGACAATATAGTGTATTTGCTTTTATAGGCAGTGTGGCTCTATTATATGAACTTAACTTTGTTTTAAGACAAAATAAAAAAATTTACCCCTTAATACACCCCTTGAAACAACATTTTTTACTTAATTTCAATACTACATATCAATTCAACATCTGTACCAAATTATATACACCCTTCAGTATGTAAATCTATATCAGTAAACTTGTGTTTTCATAAAATTTATAAGTCCGGTCCTGTCGGGCCGATTTTTTTTTAATTTTAGCAGCATATTTTAATAATTACTAAAGGGTTAAATTTCAAATTTGAAACGATTCCGAAAATTTTTTCGGTATTTTTGGGCCCGAAAAATTTTTTTAACCCCTAAATACCACCCTTAACGTGGCCCGATTGGGCCCATTTTAAATAGGCTTCGTGCGGTGATGGATTCCAACATGTGGCCTAAATTTCGTTTAAATCGATTAAGTCTGTCGAGAGTTATCGTGCTAACACATATATATATATATATATATATATATATATATATATATATATATATATATATATATATATATATATATATATATATATATATATATATATATATAAACAGACTTTTCCAAAAATGGTGCCAAACTTCTTAGAAAGTTATGAAACGTCGAGAAATTTTGGTCCGACCCCTAGGTCCCGCCATCCGACCGACGCCAATAGTGTAAGTGCCTTATGGCAAATACACTAATAAGTTTCAGACCAAGCAGGGCGGAATCCCAAAATACGAAATTCCAATTCGAAAATTTGTGGTTAATCTCACCTATTGTGAACTCAATCCGGACACACACTGTATAAATAGCATAACATACAAGGTACGTGAGAATTATTTATTTATCAATTATGACGTATAATATATAAATAATTAAGTTGCTTACACTGACAGCGCAACGTCAAATTATGGCGCCAATGATCTTTATTTTATTAAAATCGCCATCAGCGCAACAGTCCGGAACACAACAAGCATTTCCAGATCGCCTAGTTTTGCCCATGTTTTCTTTGTAATTAAAAAACTTTATAAAATTATAACTATTTTCACTTTTAATAAACACTAGTGTACCCGTGCAAAACCTTTTGCATGTATTTTCATATTGTTTTCAAAAACGATATTTTGATACAGACCTACGACAATAATTTTATTCCTCATTAGTTTCCATTTACAGTTATTTTTCTTTTGTTTTAGCTTGATCCATCAAGTTAGTTATAAATTCAAAAAAAAATGTATGAGATCTGTTCATCGTTGTCATGGTTACCCCGCAAGAGCTGTCACAATTCATTTTTAGAAAATCTAACCTTATTTGATACATTTACGATTTTCACTTTTTTTTTCTGACCTGAGACCAAATTTTAGACTTGGTACAGTCCATGTAATGTTTAAAAACTCTATTTTGGCATTAAATTAACATAAAGTTACACGTTCTTAAATTATTTGGAAAATAAAATAAAATTTATTTGTGTATTAATATTTGGAATATTTGCGCTAAAAAACGAACTAAAAATATACACTTCAATTGTCAAAGTCGACTTGTCAAACTGTTTGTAAAATCTCCGACATACGTACATATTTGCATTTCTCTCACACTCATGTCTCGTGAACATCGAAGGATTTTCTCTCTTTACGTTCCTCTTCACCCCGCTACCCCCTCGTCATTTTTACTATTATCGCTTGAAATCACCCATTTTAAAGAAATTTCACCAAAAAAAAAATAGCGATAACAAATCTGTGAACTAAAGGCTTCAGTTTAAAAAAAAAAAATGGTGTCAATCGGTTTAGTAGGGATAGCTGGCGGATTGTCTAGAGATTTAGGGCTTGTGTTTTAAATACAGTAGAGACGCGTTAATCCGAACCTTCATAATCCGGATTCTTTGGTAATTCGAACAGTCGTTTGATAGTATTATGTACATTGTAGTCCGGATTTTTCCAGTTTCAGTAATCCGGATCATGATACTTAGTTATTGAGTAGCTGTACCGGCACTATTTGCGTCAACACTATTGGCCGGCGGTGTGTTACAAACAGTTACATACATATTTGTTGCCGGAGAAGTGAGATAAGTTAGGTAGTTTTAGTATGTATGTAGTCGTTGTCAAACTCAGATAGAAATACATAGAGAACGCACTATGGCGCCGCGTAAACGATCACACGTTACTTTATCACTGCAAGTAAAAAACGAAATTCTCGACAAATTAAAAAAGGGAGCCTCAAATAAACAGTTAGCCGCAAAATATGAGCATTCTAGTTTGTTTTCTTGATAATTAAAATTACATCCAGTAATCCGGACATTTTGATAATCCGGATCAGCTGTGTTTTAATTAGTCCGGATTATCGCGTCTCTACTGTATATAGATTGCTCACTGACATATGGAAAATTTGAGTGCTCGTCACAAACGCTCGCATAGATAAATTTGTAACTCCGCCTCTCTGCACATAGCCCATAGCTGAGAATATTTACCGGCAAAACTCGCAACGTCTGAACCTTCGCCGTCGGCCAGCAAGTCCTTGTGAGTCGGCGACGCGGAAGACAACGCCATATCCAAAAACGTCGATATCGTCGGCGTGGGCGACGGTGTCCTTCGTGCATCCATGTCGATATTTTCAACAGACCGATCGTCCGCGGCACCGTTTCCGTTGCACTCGAGCTTGATCGGCGACTCCGACAAGTTCGGAATCGGGCTCAACGCTATCGACTGTTGCGCCGGCTTTGCGGGGACGTATTGAGCAGCGTCCGGCGTTGGCTGAACAGGCGAAGAGTTCGGAATAATCGGCACGAAATCGCTGGCTAGCGACACTTGCGGAATTACTTTCATGGTCACCAGGGAGTGGCCGTTGTTCGGGCCTTTGGGAAGAAGCGGTAGCATCCGCTGTACCACCTGTTTAGAACGCATCGCTCGGCCCCTCCGATTACAGTATCTCGGTTTTAAAGACTGAAAACAATACAGAGTCGGTTAAAAAAAACTCTGCTAGTAGGAACTATAGCTATGTTAATGAACTACCCAAATGCAAAATTTATTCAAAATCATTTAAGGACGTAGTCTGGTGTTCGGGCTCGTCTTCAACCCTTATTTCAGGATTTTTTTATAACAAAATAATGTACAATCATTTCAATTTTGTTACATGTTTTTACTGACATCGGAAACTAAAAAAAAAAAATTTTTTTTACTTAATTTTACGCCATTTTATAATTGTTTTTTTTTTTTTTTAACGTAAAGTAGACAACTTTAAATGGAAGTAGGTGGGTAGCGCAGGTGTTAACGTCACTTGGAGTCATCTGAATTAAATCTGAATTAAAAAAACTAAATCGATTATTGTTTTGTAGGTTTGTGGCTCTATTCCATACTAGAAATAAACATTTTTATTAATAAATAACAAAATGGCAGGTTTAAAAAAAAATCAACGAAAAAATCGTGACTTTGTCGTTGAAAATCGGTAAAAAAATAGAAATTATTTTAATAATTAAGTAATTCTAGTACCAGACGGAGCTATTGTTGTGTAGAATACTCTGTGCAAAAATGAAATCAATCGGTTGTTTACAATTGTTTCAATCACCCGCGCCGCTTACAAAAATGTAGTTTTGAGAAAAACAATTTTAGAGTTTTGATTTCAGATTTCTTACAAAAAAAATAAAAATGTATATTTACACTAATCAATTATTCCTTTTCTTCAAAGGCATCGTTTTCTGCTAATTTTTCTGCTCTACTCAGCGAGAGCATAATGGTAACATGATAACAATTGAGGTAAGAGCAGGTAAGAGTCTTACCGTAATACCGTTGCAGCTCTCGACTATATGCTATAGCTTTGTAAATATTTCATATTTCGGTTTAAAATTTCTACGGTATTTTCTCAATATATTATACTTTCGGAATATGTAACAAAAAAATAAATTCGATTTTTCGAAACCCAAACACCAGACTACGTCCTTAAGCTGTTTTGAAGAAAATAGTAATGTATCTAGATTCCAGATTGTAACGCAATACATTATGAGCGAGTTACGGTAAAAAGAGCGCCAGCAAGCCATAAAAGCATTTTTTGTGTTACATAGTGCATTTTTTTGCGCGTACCTCCTATAAGGTAGCTGATTTTCAGTTCATAATAATATATCTAACAACTGTCATATTCTGTGTGTGCGGCCATTTTGCATTTCATTTGGGCTGTTTAAGACGAATGTTATGCGAAATGGATCATTTGACAAAGTATTTTGGTCAGAAAGAAATTTAATTAAAAATCAAACCGTTCGTACATCTAGTTGTGCTCTGAATGCGTCGATGTTGACGGGCCGAATCGGAGTCGGATGCGGCAGAATTGGTCTCCGAAATAGGCTGCCTTCACCAAGCTTGGCCGTTTGAGTTATAAGTCTTGTGCTCTCTTCAGCGTTATTTACAATTTGTTCCAGCTGAGACAGTTTCTAGAAAAACAAAAACAACGTCAATACGCTAGGAAAGTATCTTTTGACAGGCGACTTTTGCGCCCTCTCTTTTTTTTTATCTGGTTCAGTCAAAACCTTAGTGTCATATTTTAACTTAAAGTTCACGCCCAATTATCCTTCAAAGGCGCCGCCTATTTATGAGCTCTCTGCACCTAATCTGAATCGCAAACAAAAAATGCAAATAGATGTAGCGCTTAGCGATGTCTAGCAGTAAGTTTATTTCTGCCCGGTTTCCGACACGAGTCTCAGCTTTAAATCTAAATTTAAGTAAAGTCTCTATATGCTAGGAAAGTATCTTTTGACAGGTGACTTTGGCGCCCTCTCGTGGTTTTTTTTTTAAATCTGGTTCAGTCAAAACCTTATTGTCATATGTTATATGTGCATTTTAATAAGGATTAATTGTCGAATAAAATGGGGAAAAAGCTATCAAATCGGAAGTGCTGTGTGGTTGATTGTAAAGATACACCAACTAAACCATCCAGAATTACAATTCCACCGTTTTCCTGGATTTTCTTATGAATTAGAGAAGAAAAAAGTGGACTGCAGCAGTACGTCGTCAAGAGTAATTAAATTTTAATTTACGTCTGTAATAATTATTAAATACATGAAAAATATCATAATTGTTATTTTGTTAACAAAAATAACATTTAAAAAATTTTGAAATTAAAAATTTATATAATTTATGTAGTTTTTTTACTGACATTTTGCGTAAATATTTTTTTATAATTAAGAATAACGCTGGTTTTCATGTGTTTGTAAGTTTTGGGTGAACCACTTTTGAAAAAATTCAAACACGAGATGGTGCGAAGGTCGCGTGTCAAATATATTTTTCTAGCGTATACCGCGACTTCAATTAAATCGGAATTTTCCTTTAAATAAATAAGAAAAAATAACAGAAATAATGTTGATATTTATGCGAGTTAGAAATATGAAAATTATACGATTGACACAAAAGTGAATTAGAGAATATTAATTATTAATTTAGAACTTTCATAACCTCAAAAATAGCATAAATAACAGCTCATCTACCCACCCCTTCACGGGTAAAATAGACTATTCTGAGCACAAATGCGTTTTACAGGAAGCCCGTTTAGGCCCTTCTCACACGAAGCTACTCAAATGAAACTAAACTGATTACTAACTAAAATCACTAACTAGTTAGTAACCAAACTTTGCACACGATGCTACTCAAATCATTGTTTAATCACTTGTTTCATTTGAGCTGTCATAATGTTTTCTGCTTCTGAATCAAGTGATGAGGATATTATTTTATATTATTATAATCAAAAAAGGCAACGACGAATGAAAAAACGCCAATATTGGATTCATCCTTATATAGAAAAATATTTGAATTGTAGGGCATTTGTTGCTGCCAAAGAGCTACAGGAAAATGATGCGAAATTTTTGGCATTCTATAGAATCTATCGCACCAACGTCATTCCACGCTTTTTCCGACTTATCTTTTCGAGAATAATTACTTAACGTGTAATTATATAGGCAAGGATGCCTTTCGACAGCTTCTACCAGTTTTAAATTTTGGATTGGATCAGCCATTTTTGTTGTTTTATTGGTAACTGGTTAGTAACTATAGTAGCGTGGCGACCAGCACGCCGCGTCGCTTGAAACTGATTACTAACTGGTCACAAACTGATTACTAACCGATAGCGCCGTGTGCGAACCTTAATTGAAATACTAGTGCTAGAGACTGATTTGTAACTCGAGTTAGTAATTGGTTTGGTTTGAGTAGCTCCGTGTGAGAAGGGCCTTAGTGTTCATTTAACTGTGTGCGTCGTGTTCTTACTACAAGTCTGACGTCACACTTAAACCTATCATTCTATGACGTCAGAAAATCGCAATTTTAAAATTGAAACAACAAATTAATATCATGCACTTGTGAATACAAACCAACAATTTTTCGATAATTTAATTATTATTTTTTATAGTGTCAAATAACCTACTGAGACGTTCGTCAGTTTTTGAATAAGAACTTAGGGAGTGGAGGTTTAAAATAGTGTTGGGTAACTCAAATCTGAACCGGTTCAAAGAGCCGACTCGACAGAAGATCCGTGACAGCCGACTCACTTTTTTTTGAGCCGACGGATCAACGGATCCGCATAACTCAGTGAAACACTTAACACACAGAAGCAATAAGTATCTGTCAGCTCAAATGACTCATGCATCATATGTCTGGCTATGGCATTGTATACAGGTATACATTATACAATCAACAACTATACAGTGTACACACTACGCACAGGCGGTACAGTTATTACAGTGTTTCACTTAAGTCACAACTATTTAAGGTATTGTATTGCATATTGTAATATTAGTCAGAGTGCCCGTCGGCAAAAATTTTATTGATACATACTCTCTCCAAACTTTGTATATGGCTTCATTAGGCCTAGTCTGACACCTATTTCCTCTATGACTTTTCTTGATTTTGGGGCGTTTTCTCTCTAAACTTTCCGAAAGATGTCGTTTTGAAGACATGTAAAAATTTATAGATACTGTTTGTTTTTTTAATTGGATAGCTTAAAAACTTCAACCAAAACGCTAAAATAATGTTCTCTGACAAATAACATGAGCCATTTAAAATAATGTCTGACACCTCGAATATGTCGAAAAAACGACTACCTATAAGAAAATTTATGAATAACCAGCTGATTTTCTCAGTATTTTATATTTGAACACTGCAAAATCAAATTTTCATATTGTCTGACGGGGATAGTTTTCCTATTTTCCTGTCTGACGCGTCAAAGTTGTCGATTTCATGACTATAAAAAAATTTATAAATAACCAGCTGATTTTCTCAGTATCTTATATTTGAACACTGCAAAATCAAATTTTCATATTGTCTGACGGGGATAGTTTTCCTATTTTCCAGTCTGGTTATTGATATTTTTTTTTTAGAGTCATGAAATCGACTACTTTGACGCGTCAGACTGGAAAATAGGAAAACTATTCCCGTCAGACAATATGAAAATTTGATTTTGCAGTGTTCAAATATAAGATACTGAGAAAATCAGCTGGTTATTTATAAATTTTTTTATAGTCATGAAATCGACAACTTTGACGAGTCAGACAGGAAAATAGGAAAACTATCCCCGTCAGACAATATGAAAATTTGATTTTGCAGTGTTCAAATATAAAATACTGAGAAAATCAGCTGGTTATTCATAAATTTTCTTATAGGTAGTCGTTTTTTCGACATATTCGAGGTGTCAGACATTATTTTAAATGGCTCATGTTATTTGTCAGAGAACATTATTTTAGCGTTTTGGTTGAAGTTTTTAAGCTATCCAATTAAAAAAACAAACAGTATCTATAAATTTTTACATGTCTTCAAAACGACATCTTTCGGAAAGTTTAGAGAGAAAACGCCCCAAAATCAAGAAAAGTCATAGAGGAAATAGGTGTCAGACTAGGCCTAATGAAGCCATATACAAAGTTTGGGGAGAGTATGTATCAATAAAATTTTTGCCGACGGGCACTCTGACTATATGCTTTTTGTAACATAGCAAGTAGCAACCTGTAAAACCCCGCCTTATAATATGTGAGTCACTGGCATAATATTACGTGATATGATTGACTCAACTAACTCAGTTGGCTCAGTTGACTCGAATAACATATTCAGAACTCGGCACTTTTTGAACCGGTTTAGGGAGCCGGCTCACATACGGGATCCAGATGCAAAGATGCAGATCACTAAAAAGACCCGTTTTTCCCATCTCTAGTTTGAAATAACAACATCAAGAAAACTTACATTGTCAACCGAATTCTTCGAAATGTTTTTCGAAACAACGGGTTTCGACTTGCTCCCGGCCGAGTTCTTATTCGCGCCGCCGCAAACATGGCCGCACGGGCACGTCACTCTCTCCTTCCTGTAATGCAGCTTCGCTAACGACAGCAGCCTCTGAAGCGTGAACGACAACTGGTTCTCCTCGCCGTTTATACTCGAATCTTCGGTTTTAACGTACGACGGTTCCCACCAATACTCGAGATCGACTTTCGAATTCGAACCGATCATCAGATACAAATCGCCGATTTTCAAATTTCCAACGTCGTGTATCGTCCAGCCTTTCCTCGCATTTTCCACGGCCGCCTCCCGTTCCGTGTCAGTTTCTATACATTCCTCGGACACTTTAGCAGCCTTGCTGCCGTTGTCCAACGACGGCTCCGTTTTAATATCGTCACAGTTCAGTTCCGGATTATTCTTTAACGCTAAAATAGTATTCACAACCGAGTCTATCACATTGCTGACATCTTTGTCGTCAGTATTATCACATTCCATTTCGCTGCTATGGTTCACGTTTTCTTTCTTCACACTGCCGACACTATCGGCTCTCACGCGTTTGTTTACTTTCTTCAAAGCCGGCGCCGATTTGAAATTGTTGCAAGACGCTAACCAGATCGGCTCGCCGCGCATTTTTATTCCCATTCTCTCTTCGTACGAATTCAAACTGATGTTTTGATTTTTTAAGTATTCGTTTATGTTTAAGTTCGGTATGTCGATGATGCAGCCCGGTTTCGGAGCCAGTCTTAAAATCGGATCCGGTGTTATTTTTAGATCTTCCACGTTCGTTTCCGATTGGAGAATTTTGTCTTGCTGTAACCAAAACAAAAAAAATTCCAGCCAATTGGGCGACGGGACCATTCCAACTTCAAAAATGTTGACATTTGATTATAATAAAGAAAATACAATATCTTATATCGCGTGAGGTGACGCGGGTAACGGCTAGTATTCAATATGATATTTGCTATTCGTTGCCGTGGTTACCTACATGATATGTTCCACGTCATGTAAAGATTAATCAAAGCATGCCGAACTAGTTTATTTCTGACAGATCCATAAAACAAAAGAGCGGCTGATTTTTTTTTTATTTTCAAAATATTTCCGAAACTATAAAGTTTAGAAAAAAATTTTTTTAACAAAACTTTCTTGAAAAAATAAATAGAATAATAAGCCGTTATGAAAAGTATACCATTATTATATAATAAACACCGTTTTAGCATATTATCTCTTCTGCGCATGCGCCGATTTTCCCCAAAAACAATAAGGCTCTTCATATTTGCATACCAAACATCCTCCCAAAATTAGGTTTCAATCCGCTCATCCGTTTGACCTGTATCGTGTTCACAGACAAACAGACGCACAGAGTTTTTCAAAAATATGTTTTTTGGATTCGGGAGACCTCAAAACGGAAAGATATTGTAAAATTTTTGAAAAGTGATTTTTGACCTAAACTAGTACCATTCCCCACTTGTGGGTTGGAATGGTAAAAACAGATGTGGGTATTCACTCTTAAAACTGATCGTTTTTACCCGACTATCCCAGAAGGAGGGTAATGTTTTTGGCGTGAGTGATGTAACGAATATTTGATTTCGCACTCGCGAACATTCGCGTATTTTTACCCGACTGCGGCGAAGCCAAAAGGAAGGGTTATGAGTTTAGTAGTGTATGTATGTTTGTATTTACGGATGTTCCACCGTAGCGCCTAAACTATTCATCCGATTTTGATAAATAAGGTGTCAATTGATTCGTTATTATGGCCCGGGTAACATAGGTTACATTTATTTTTGAATTTTGGTCCCAGGGGTGAGCAAATTGAAAACAAATAAAAAATAATTTAAAAAAAAAGTAACTAAAACCAGACTACTGAAAAGTATGAAACAAGATTCTCATCTGAGGATAGCCGTGGTCGTATCCCATCTATACTAATATATAAAGCTGAAGAGTTTGTTTGTTTGAACGCGCTAATCTCAGAAACAACTGGTTCAAATTGAAAAAAAAATTCTTTTTGTTGGATAGCCCATTTATCGAGGAAGGCTATAGGCTATATAAAATCAGGCTACGACCATTAGGAGCGGAGCATTAATGAAAAATGTTGCAAAATGTATCTCAAAAACAAGCTTCTATTCAGGTGAAATGCACTAACTAAATATACTCATATTAGCGTTGCCAGAATACAACGCCGGCTAGCTCAATCGGTAGAGCACACGACTGTCAATATCAGGGTCGTGGGTTCGAGCCCTACGTTTTCTACATTGCTTTCTTCTAAGGCTTACATTTAAATTTATTTTAATTTTATTTAATTAATTAAAAAAAGTATAAATACTGCTTTTTATCGAAAAAAAACTTTTGGACGGTAACTCCGATCATCATGAAATTTGGACACAACATTCATCTCGGTAAACTAAGATGAATGTGTGTAATCATGTTCCTCCCTTCCCTATTCGTTCTTTTACACCCGGGTGAAACCGGACGGGACCGCTAGTCTCATATATATGAGGCCCCTCTAGATGTATAGCGTAATGCACTTTGCCCTCGAGCTTATGATCGCTTACTACTGTCAAAATGTAATGTTTTGTTAGGGTAGGTGGCATATGACCACGGCTATCCTCAGATGAGAATATTTTTTTGTTTCATACTCAGTAGTCGGATTTTAGTTTTTTAAATTTTCCCGAGTGCAACATTTCAATTTCTTTAATTCGCTGAAGTAAAATAGAAGTCGAAGTAAAATCCCAATACTTAAATAAAGTTTTTTATTTTAGTCTTCTGTGCAAAGTTTCGATCATCCAAGTACACCCATCCCCTGATTTACACGGTACTTGTTTTACACGTTTTCGCTTTTACACGGTTTTCCAAACAAGTTTTTTTTGTTTTTATCGCACTCTACTAAATGCTACTGTGATTAAACACGTGCGCTGTGTACACATCTCACGGGGAATCCCGAGCTTATGTGCTGACTTGCTGCACACGCACACTGTGTCTGTATTTCTTCGCATAAAATTTAAGTTTTATCTACGGAAAATTGTATTTGAGTGAAAGTTTCACAGTTTCAGAAAGATTTTAGTTTTTATTTCTGTGTACACCTAAAAATATTGAAAAAAATCACAACTGTTAAATAGCAAAATTATGCATTTTCTGCAAGCTTTTCGATTTACACGGTTTTGACTTGAAAATTTTTTATTTTCGATTTACACGTTTTTCTCAGGAACGTGTAAATCGGGGGATAGGTGTACTGTAAAATAAGAATCAAATTTTTACTTCAAAAGTAACTTTTCAAACGTCCGATGTGATCCGATAGAAACAATTGATTTGAGCGTATATTTGTAACGAAAAGAAATAAAACCAACATACCACTCGCTGATTGTAAGTTCGCCACCGGCCCGTAAGACATGTGAGTAGGTCTGTCATGCGTCGTTGCAACGGAAGTGTACAATGAACGCGAGGATTCTGCCCCATTGCCTGAACGTACGTCCACGTGCACATGTCTTTTGGGCGCAGCTCCACCATGACGTGAGACGGCAAGTCGATTATGTCCGGTCGTTCTGCAAAATAAAAAAAAATTAGGTGCCGCCGTTCGACGCCTGGCAGACGTGAAACATAAAATTAAGGAGGTTGATCCGTTACAGTCCCAATCAAAAGTAAGTCGAATTCTAAATGGGAATAGTTTATAAGTCGATGATACCAATAAATTATTGTCATAAAGGAATAAATAAATAATTTTTTTAAATATTAATTAATTATTTCAGTACTTTATACTTAATGGACTAACTTTTGTATTTTTTGTACAAAGTTAGGTTAAAAAAAATAAATTTATGTAAATATCTGTATTTTACATATTTTTTGCAGTAAATAATTGAAAAAAGAAATTAGAAGTAATAAAAATTAAATCATTAAAAAGTTGAAAATTCAGTTAAAATTGTTAAATCTGTCAAGAATAAAAGTCCATAATCGAAAAGTGCTAAGGTTTAATAATTTTTTTTATTGATTAAAAGTCTCCTAATTAAATTGGAAAAAATATTAAAATATGCGTAAGACATCGATGCTTTACATAGATAGTTTTTGGAACTGCTGACATTATTTGGTTATTTGCAAAAAATTAAAATGAACAGTTTGCATGCTAGCTTGACATATTTTCCATAAGACTACATGTAAATTTTTTTTTCAATTTTTAACTTTATAAATCTCCTAATGATTTTGGATTTTCTACAGAAAATTTTGTCATAAAAAAATCTATTAAAAAAACTTTACTTTTTTTCATTATCTTCGTAAAACGGCTCAACCTCCTTAAGCTTGATCAAATGCAACTTTAAGTTAGAAAGCCTACGGACACTCTACGGATACTTCTTAAAGCTGTATGGACACTCCATAAAGCCATATGGTCACCCTACAGACACTTTCTAAAGCCCCATGGACACTGCAACTTTAAGTTACTAGCAGCGCCACTTAGGTGATTATTCTGGTAACTAATAAATTTCAGTTAGATGTCGCCATCAACAAAAGCCACGTTACAATCCAACGCATACACACAAGCGTTACGCACTGTCATCGAACGAAATTCCAGTAGGTAAATAAAAAACTAAACTAGTAACTAAATTTCGCCCTGTTATCTAGATGTTGCCTTCAACTAAAGGTATGTTAATCAAACGCACACAAACGTAACGTCCTCCCATAAAAGCGTCGCGTCAATTGCACGGTTTTACTCCCAATCAAACGCGCCATTAGATGTAGCACAACAAAAAGTTACTCTTCAATAAATAAAATTATCGACCTATTTTTCAGACAATATATTAACAAAAAATATAATTAATACATTAACGTTTCAATCCGGATTTGGATCTTCTTCAGAACTGATCTAAAAAATATAAAAATAATTAATATTTAATTTCTAATTCGCGTAGTATCAAAATATTGAAAAAATAATAATTTTGAAAGAATTTTATATAAAGCGAATTAGAAATTAAATATTAATTATTTTTATATTTTTTAGATCAGTTCTGAAGAAGGTCCAAATCCGGATCGAAACGTTAATGTATTAATTATAATTTTTGTTAATATATTGTTTGAAAAATTGGTCGATAATTTTATTTTTTGAAGAGTTTTAATCAGACGTTAATCAAAGATTTGAAAAAGTTGCTCTATTTGAAAGTTTTTATTTTCAAGCTAGGGTACAGTTGACTATATTAAAAAACAAGCGAGCATTTAAGTAGAGTTTTCTGACTTTCTGTAATTTTAAACTTTGAAAATTATAAAACTACTAGCGGTCCGTCCCGGTTTCACCCGGGTGCTACTGGAAAATGTATTTCGTTTGCGGCCCGGCGTCTGAACTAATAAGTTTGAGCAAATTCTATCAGATTTGCTTCTGAACTAATAGCTTTGAGCGAATTCTAACAGATGTCGCTACTTGGTACTAAAACAGTTTTTTTGTTTGCTTCTGAACCAATAGCTTTGAGTCAATTCTAATGTCGTTGCATGTTACTTAAACAATTTTTTTTGAGAAAACGTCGTAATTTTGCACAAAATATTTAATAAAAACTATCCTATAGCGTAAGTTGTACCAAGGAAAGCACATTTATAAAATTTCATAATCGGTTTAGTGGTTTCGGGTATTAGCGCGGTCAAAAATGTGACACGGGAATTTTATATACAGTACGTAAACGCGTAAGGTGCACATAGGGAAATTAGCATTGGGAAAAAAATACTTGGATCAGAGTTAGCCATGGCTGCATTAATTGTTATTTCTATTGAATTATCGTGGTAATCTTGAGGATTTCTATTTTATTTTGATTTATTTTTATTTTACTTGGCTTTTTTAATAATAAAAAGCTCTTATAAATCATTATTTTAATTTTTTTGTACAAAAATAAAACAAAAAAACAACTCCATCTGTTTGGAAACAGTTCATTCAAAAATTGTCTGACTGGTATGACGTATGCGCGTTGGTAAATCAGTGACCCAATGTCTTTAGGTTCAACACGAATAGGCGGAGATATTTGATCTCGCACCATATTTAAGTATTTTTGGGAATTTAATGTTCCATTAATAAAAAAAAGTCCGATTATGTTGTAATCATTTGAATATTTTCTTCGGTAGTATACACATTCATTTTGCAAAAGAATATTATCTGT
Organism: Xanthostigma xanthostigma; assembly: GCA_963575645.1. Lineage (NCBI taxonomy): Eukaryota > Metazoa > Arthropoda > Insecta > Raphidioptera > Raphidiidae > Xanthostigma > Xanthostigma xanthostigma. The sequence continues at coordinate 1,877,704 of OY754473.1, forward strand.
CAAATTGAAAAACAATATTTCAAGGCTCACTCTGATCCAGTCATTTTTTCCCAATGTTAATTTCCCTATGTGCACCTTACGTGTTTACATACTGTATATAGATGTATTTACCAGCAATCTGATTTAGCTTCCGCAAGGTTCGGCACATCGGAGTTTTGATGCGAAGCGACTTTCCCTTGCTTCGAATCTGCGTTGTTCCACGATACATTAACTCGTTCAACTTCATGCAATTCTTTTCGCTGATCGCTCCAACTTTTCTTCGCATCTCACCATAATTTATTAGTGCATAGTATTCCTGTGCTTCTTTTTTGACTTCTACAACAAACGAGTTTTTGTTTAAACATTTTTGAAGTGAAACTTTTTGACGTGATAACGTCTTATAAATTGATGAATCACCAATCTTATAAATTGATAAAACACCGGCTGCATGCACGAAAAAGTGTAACGTTCCTAACGGTCGTAACGTTCCTAACGCGTAACGTTCCTAACGCGTAACGTTCCTAACGCGTAACGTTACGCCTGACCCTGTGCGTGCTTTTTGCTAATTTCTCACTCAATTTAAATCAGATCGGTTTGAAACCAGTCTTAAACGAAAGAGGAGAACATTTTACATAGATTTCGTATAACAGAATTTGCCTAAACAGTTTTTTTATACAAATTTATATAGAAAAATAGTTGTATAAATGCAATATTGTCTAATGCATGGCGCGACGCGGTCGGTCGTCTTTGTTTGCCGTACATGGAAATTAGAAAATAACGTATGTCTTGTCTTAACATGAAAACGGCTGCATTTCTAATGTTTAATTCAATTTTTTGACATTAGTATTTTGTGAAATGCAACGCCTTCTAAGTTAAGTATTGGAATAACTAATTATTATTAGAACATAATACTTTGACAGTTGCAAACGTCACTTTTGACATTTCTTATCATTCCGACACCAAGGATAAGCGGATTGAAACCAAATTTTGGGAGGTTTAGGTTATGTATTACGAAATACGTTATCACGTAAAACTATCGTCCGTAAACCGACTTTACAGACAACCAATTTTTACGGACGGTTAGAGTTGTGGGTTTTTCGAAAAATTTTGAAATAGAAAATTTTCTAAGCCACAAAATTAAAAAGGTACTGTAAAATTAAACTTTCGTTCACTAGAGGCTACAAGTAAACAAAACAGGAATATTTTTTATCAGCTCTGTATGTGATGCCCTTTTGAGTTTTCCTCTTCTAACACAAAAAAACAATAATCTAGTGCTGTTTACATGCGGGGAATTCCCTTTATAACTGCAGCAGCCAGTACAGTGGTGCCATCTTCTGACCTCTGCTACTACCTCATTACTTTGTTTATCAAAGGGTAGTATTTAAACGAGTGACTGTAAATTACAATTTTGGGTGACAAAAATAATCAATTTGGGTTACTGTATTACTAAGTGAGCGCCTGACTGCGCGTGACGAGAAAATAATAGTTGGGTGACTAAATTACTAAGTGAGCGACTGACTGCGCGTGACGAGAAATCAACAGAACAGCAACTTACAAACATCCATTTGAGTTACTTAAAATACAAAATGGGAAACTTCATAATATTTGAACGACCTAATATTTGTTTGAGTGTCAACGTTACGTCCTGCATTGTTTTCAAAATTTGGCAAATGATTTATTTATTCTGAGCGGCATTTTGTTAATAGTTAATTGTTTGAATAGAACTGCGTTTTCTAAAAAATATATATTTAATTGACTGTCAATTAAATATACATTTTTTAGAAAACGCAGTTCTATTCAAACAATTAACTATTTAATTCGCATACCCCGTTATCGTTCACCCCGGAATTATTTTTTTAAAAACTCCACCTTTGCCCCATCGCGTTTCGCTGCGAGACAATTCACATACCCCTTTATCAAGAAATGCGGTGGTTTTCAATCTTCATGAAAATGTGAGTTTAAAGTTGTAGTCTCAAAGTGAAAAAAAAAATAAAAAGTAAAAACAAAAGAAGATATCTGCTTCAAAATTACTGAAGGCATTCTAGTCGCTCACTTAGTAATTTAGTTGCTCACTTAGTAATTTAGTCGCTCACTTAGTAATTTAGTCGCTCACTTAGTAATTTAGTCGCTCACTTAGTAATTTAATCGCTCACTTAGTAATTTAGTCACCCAACTATTATTTTAATATCTCAAGTTATTAAAACAGTATCTCATCATCAGTCACCAAATTTTTTTTTTATTTGACCGTTTTATAATTCCCCTTTATCAAATAACAAGAGAAATGGTTGATTCATAATCTGCGGGAGCTTTTTTATTATGAAATAGGATGAATTGACTTGTTATGAGTTGCAAATTGAACAATATAGCAAATATAACAAGACGGGCCAGAAAGAGACATACATATACGGTGTTTATCTCTTTCCTGTCGGTTCATATGCGCAGTACCTATGCAATAGCACTCAGCAGAGATCTTTTTTTTAAGTTGAAAACTATGGAGGGTAGAGGTTAAGGAGAACCATATCTGTGTACGAAAAAGTGTCCGTCAAAAAGCGTTTAATTAGGGGACCGCCACTATCGCAAAAGGGTAAATTTTAAAGCAAATGTATGGAGGGCAAAAATTATTAGAGTAGGATAGAAAAGTAAACGAGGAAAGAATAATTTCCGCTTTTTTATTATTATTTTTCATTTTACGTCCACTTAGACAACTTTTCACAGCACAAATTTTTCTCATTATTATTCTATTATTTTAAAAAGTTTTATAACAGTAAAAACTATAAAATGACTAAAAATATTAGTAAAAGCTAACAAAAATTAAATCATTCTGACAGCGGGTTTTTAGGTTATATGTATTAAATTATTTTGGACTACGTAAACAGTTTAGATTTTATATACTGCAGTGTTATTAAGGAAGTACCCTCGGTACGCAGTAAGTCAAAGAATTTTAGTCTTCTACTTGAGTAACGTAGTATATAATTTGGCAACACCGCATGCCTTGCCATAGTTACAAGTGCTTATGTACGCAGCATAAGTCAGCACGCGGTGTCAAATTCGCATTAATTTATGAAAATGCTTTTCTTTATTCCTGTCATTTAGGAAATAATAATATACTATCATTTTTTTGGAATACTATGCTTTTAGCATTTACTCAATTTACGTATGTTTTTACGATATCAAAACTGCTGCAGTTTCGTAACTTACCTTTGAATGACGCGCCACAAACTATAATATTGCGGTGTAGCCATGTTTATGAATTGCTAAAAAGCTCGGCTTTGTTTTAGTTATTTCTATTAACATAAGCAAGCTTTATACGTTTTGGAAAAAGAAAAATGTTCATAGAATATTCGTTTATATTTCCTGAAAATTTTATCAAAATCTGTTTGTCAATTCCAACGTAATAAATGATGGAGTGCGTCAAAATCACAGATTTCAAAAGACTCCATGTTAAGTGCAGCGAAATAAAATTATCAATATCTTTTTTCAAAGTCAACCAAAAATCACAAAAATTTAACTGAGTCATTTTTGAAAAGGTTTTCACATATTTGCAAATTTTCGTAATTTTCTGTTTGTTAATTCATTTATCGAGGGTACTTCCTTAACGACTCTTATTATTAAAAATACTAAATTTTTCAACTCAGCGCACTTTAATTCGTCTATAACTGCAATGGAGGGTAAATAACTGCTAAATTCAAATCTTCTTGGTTTCCGGGCTTGTATGCCATGGTCCATTGGTATTACTACCTGAAGTTTCGTCTACAGCCCGGAAATCAAGAAGATTTGAAAGCCTACACACTTAGATAACTGCTAAATTCATTTTATACTCGGATGCAGCGCTACAGCCATTCTGGACAATTTTTGAACTGTTATTTACAGCATATAGATGGCCACTTTTTCAAATTATCTCCCACATAAGATAGTCCTCCCTACCTCTGCCCTCCAAATTAAAACAAATGACATTCTTAAATCAGACACTGGACATAAAATTATTTACCTTCAGAAAACTTCAAGTATTTCGATATTTTAAGCCACGTGCGATAGTAGAAATAGCGGACTTGATCTTTTGTTTTCAAAGCAAATTCCGAAGCGCCTTTTTTCTTAAACTTATTGATATGTTCGTGAATGGCGTCGAAGTTCTTTCCGTGTTCTTTGATGGCTTCGAAGAAGTGCGTCTTGTCTTCAGTGGACCAAGCCATGTTCGGTCGAAGAGTTTTTGATTTAACGTCGGCTTTGTCTTGTTTCTCGTCTTCTTTGAGCACTTCTTTGGAAGTGGGCGATTCTGGAAAACAAAAACAAGTCTATTTGTTACAAACTTTTATTATATTTCATGTTTTTTCAAAAATCGGGAAGTTATTGGTTTCACCCCGATTTCCGAAAATCGAGTTTTCGCCAGATCTCGACGTTTTGAGGTCCTAGGAAGCTATTGAAACTATTTTGGCGATGATGTCCGTAGGGCTGTATGTGTGTGTATGTGTGTGTGTGTATGTATGTATGTAAACCTTTTATATCCGTCTGAAAAATTTTTAAAAATTTGTTTTTGTAAAATATTTTCTAAACTACTAAGCCGATTAATTCCAAAATCTAATCAGCTCTTCTCCTTAACAAACTGGGTCGATTTCCGCAAACCGCATCAAGATCGGTTCATTTGTTCACGAGATACCGTGAACGAAAAATTAGGAAAAAAGTAATTTTTTATAATTACTCGTAAAATTCTTATCAAATCGATTTTTTGTAATAATTTACTTTCTTAGGTTAAAAAAACTGCGTCGATCGCCGCAAACCGCATCAAAATCGGCTCATTTGTTCACGAGATATCGTGAACGAAAAATTTGTAAAAAAGTGTTTTTTTTAATTGCTCGTAAAATTCCTATGAGATCGATTTTTTTGTAATAAATTACTTTTTTAGGTTAAAAAATTGCGTCGACTGCCGCAAATCGCATCAAAATCGGTTCATTTGTTCATGAGATATCGTGAACGAAAATTTCGTAACAAAGTGTTTTTTTTTTGAGCTCGAAGAGCTAAAAAATAAACTTCTTGCTATATTTTATATATTTTTGAGCGTTTTGAACTCGAAAATAGCGGGAAGTTACAGGGATGGCCTGCAGGGTCAAACTTCTTTTCAAATTTTTGTCCGTCAGTTTAGGTCAAAGCTAAGGCAAGTCAAATTTGTATCCCCTCCACACATCTGATCGATTTGAAATTAAGTGCTCATAGAGATGAGCATTGGCGTGCCAAGAGATTAATATTGTATCCAAATTTCATGATCGGAATTCGTTCAAAAATTTTTGTTAGACGGACAAATTTTGAGTTATATTTTGCAACATTTTTCATTAATGCTCCGCTCCTATTGGTCGTAACGTGATATTATATAGCCTATAGCCTTCCTCGATAAATGGGCTATGCAACAAAAAAAAATTCTATTCGAACCAGTAGTTCCTGAGATTAGCGCGTTCAACCAAACAAACAAACTCTTCAGCTTTATATATTAGTATAGATTATACTTTATTTTCGGATCTAAATTGGGTCACGTGAAATGATCAAATGGGTCACTCGGTGACCCGCGGGTCATAGGTTGCCGACCCCTGGTCTACGGTTTCGCAGAATTCATGACTGACTCTCTTTCCTGTCCTGGCGTTCTTTCCTTGGGTGCAGTACACTCCTTCTCATTGGCGTAGCAAGAGGGGACTATTGCCAGGGGACTTATCCCAGGGGACTCAGTATTTCAACATAATTTGAGAATATCTTCAATAGTTTTAATGTTTTCATATAGCGACAGCGCCGCTGTCTTGGGAGCTGTCTTCACGTAACGTTCTTCTCACTGGTAAAGTTCCGTTCAACTCAAAATCATAGCTTTACGACCGATAGACAACAGGTGAAAAATTAAGGCAGGGGACTGTGCTCCAAATTTCAAGACAAAAGTTTATTTTTTTACATTAATAAACTTCATTGTAACTATTAGGCCAAGCTATAGAGATTTAAAACAGCGGTCTCGTGACATAAAGACTAGTAGCAAACCGATTGTGTCGAGTTTCCGGTCCATTAGTTAGTTATCAACAGTTTATTGCAAAAAAAAACGCGATTTTTGTCTTTTTTTGCTTGTAACTTTGAAACTAATGGAGCAATCAGAATGCCCCAATGAAATGGTTTGTAGAGAATTGAAATATCTACAGAATGAGACCGTTTTTCACGAACTTTACGAGTGTTTTTAGCATGCTTCCAGGCATCTGATTGAAAAACTGAAATCTACGTTTTGTAGTGCACGATGTCAACTTTTCAAAACTTTTTTTGAAATTATTATCGGACTTACGGTAACGCATACAGGCCTGTCGGAAAAAAGTACACTGCAAACTTTCAATCGCGATTTCACGAAAACTAATAATCCGACAGCACCCACCTTTGGCACATATAAAGAACATTATAATTCCTACTTTCTCTCAAAATTTTAGCGCTCCAGCTCAAAAAATGACGCAGCTATAAATTTTCGAAAAAACGCCTAATTTTCTGTTTTTTTCTAAATTTTTCAGGACCTAATTATCCGATTAAGACATTCGACCTCTCATTCTGTAGATATTTCAATTCTCTACAAACCATTTCATTGGGGCATTCCGATTGCTCCATTAGTTTCAAAGTTACAAGCAAAAAAAGACAAAAATCGCGTTTTTTTTGCAATAACTAACTAATGGACCGGAAACTCGAGTGAAAAACATATACCTATTCATCTGCTTATTATCTTTTATATCATCGCACAATCGGTTTGCTACTAGTCTTTATGTCATGCAAAAATGCTCTACAGCTTGGCCTATATCAGAAAGTATGGCATTTACATATGATCATTATTTATCTGAACAAAATTCACGGCGAATTTAATTTCTTAAATTACATGTTTATAAACTTTACTCTGCCAATTTCTGGGTTGGTGACCGACCAGGGGACTGACTTTTGCGACTTTGAATAATATTTTAATAAGTTATGGTATTTCTATTGTAACATTTCAGACTATGCACCCAATTAATATTATTGTAAATTTATATCTTCTAAAATAATTACAGCAGAATGAAGAAGCTTTTCAATAAAATTATTGTGAGACAGTAAGTAGCAAGTAGAGAAATGCCCAATTAAAAAAAAAAAAAAAAAAAAACAAGGCAGCGTCTAGCTCCTGTAGGGAACTCTTCAAAAAATTCAAAATTTTTACTTTAACATCATCCTACATTTTTGAATTAGCTTTATATACTTTCATAAATAAAGATAAATATGAACTAGGTTCTGATATACACAACATCAATACACGCCAAAAAAGCACTCTAAAGTTCCTTATAGTCGCTTAAATTTGAGCAAAAGATCCCCAGCCCATCTAGGGGTAACTATTTTTAATAAACTGCCTGCACATATAAAATGAGCTACTGATGTAAAACATTTCAGAAATTCTCTGAAAATGTATTAGAAGGAAAACGCTTTTTATAATTTAATAATAATAATAATAATAATAATAATAAATGTATTATCCTGTTTAAATCATGCATACAGCAGTAGGATTTGTCAATTATACAATTAAAATAACACATTAAAAATAATTACAAATTAGAGGCCATAAATTCATTTACGGTATAAAATGCATTTTCAATAAGAAGTGACTTTAATAGTTTTTTCAATCTAGAAATATTGTTTTCCTTTTTCAGATTTAAAGGCAACTTATTATACAATCGTATACAGTTGCAATACATATTTTTGCTATACCGAGATAATCTGTGAGATGGTAGTCTCAACTGTATTTTTGATCTGGTGTTACAGTTATGAACATCGCTATTCATTATGAAAAGTTCCTTGTGTTGTGCCACAAATACAATGCATTCATAAATGAACAAACTTGGCACAGTTAAAATCTTAAGCTGTTTGAACAGAGGTTTACAAGAAGTTCTCATAGCAGATTTTGATATTGTTCGGATCGCTCTTTTCTGAATAATAAATACCCTTTGAGAGAATGACGAATCACCCCAAAAAATAATACCATAAGCGCAAATGGACTGAAAGTACGCGTGGTATATATTAATTAAAATGTCATTATTAACGATAGATTGGCATTTTTTTAGTAAGTAGCAAATACTATTCAATTTCGAGCATATGGTATTGATATGAACATCCCAACTCAAGGTATCTGAAATATTTAAGCCTAAGAGCTTTGTAAATGAATATTTACTGTAATGTTCATTCACCTGACATTTTTAATACTGTACTTTACAGTTTCTTAAAATAAAAGCTTATTTGTTATTATTATGCCATAAAACAATACCATACTCTACACGTACCTTTCTTGTCTTTATCCAGTGCGACGGAATTGGCATTTGGTATGACAGAAGCATCTAATTTCATCTTCTTAAAGACCCTTGCACTGGTCCTTAACTGTTGACAGTTCTTGGTTCCAGCAGGTGAATCAGAACCATCCAAGTTATTAAATGTCGTCACTGAACCCAACATTTCTTCCATTGGCTGAAGCAGAACGCGTGCATTTGTTATGTTATCGTTTAAAGAAATACAAACATCTGCAGGCTGTTTGATTGCATTTTGTTCCGCTTCCATTTTGATTTATTTATTTACACTTCACGAAATTATTGCTTATAAAATGCACTTCTCAATCCCGAAAAGTATAGCAGGTCAATTAATAGTGGGTCACCTAAACTAATTAACATTCTTTCTTTTTTTTATTTCTAAGACACCTTTAAAGAATTGTGCACCGTTTATTTATAAACCAAAACAATAACAATGTTAGAAAACGTTGGGTTATTTACTGTAGAAAAATTAAAGATCTTTTATAATAATCACAACGTAACGCATCTACATCATAGCTGTAAAATTAGCGATCACAAAAACATTATCCATAAATGTTATTTAACACGTCGTCAATGTTTGATATTTGTAAAAAATGAAAATACGGTCTGTGTCTCATTATTTATCAGCACTTTAATAACCAGCAAAAAGATTTGACGTTGAGATAATTAAAAAAAAATTTACATACAAAACTGCAAGTGGCCATTATCACGAAATTTATTTTCAGATTTATAAATTCAATTCACTGAATGAAATTTGATTAAATTAACCCGAGTCAAATCTGACATACATTATTATTAAAATACTATTTACTTTACTCACAATAATTTGAATTTTTTCACTTAATTTAACTCAAATGTTAATAGAATTCGTAAACAATTATTATATTTTTACACTCTCATAAAGTAGAAAACTGGAACACTGTATTATCGGCGTATTTTGACAACTGTGTTGCGGTGACATTTACGACCATAGATCTATAAACATATAGATCCTTTATGAAATAGCTTTGGCTTTTACCAGAGACAATCTTCACAAAGCATCACACAACCTTAGACAAAGAAAAATACAGGAATACTTACTCAATATGAACTCTAAAATTCCTAGAAAGAATAAAAAAAATATTCTATAGCTCATACAATATTGCTTTACAATCATTTTGGGTATTTAGATAAAAGTTAAAGACAAACGGATCACAAAAAAATCGAAATGACTTACCAAAAGCGTTGATAAAATCTTTAATCAATACTAAAAGAAATTTTAGATAACAGTGGCAAATATTAAATTCTGTACAAATATAATAGTTCCCTATAACTTTCCTATACATTTTTACCGTTCCTGAAGTAAATTACGATTATTGAATACTTTTATACAGAAGGAAAGATATCGATTATAAACTTATATTATTATTCTAACTTTTGCCCGCGACTTCGCTCGCGCCAGGTTTGATTTCCGTACGACTATATTTTTTGAACCCAAAATTTAAACGCTAAAACTAAAAGATTTAAACTAAAAAGTATAATTCAAAAATAAATTTGTTATTTAGATCAATACAAAGTAATAATAAATTATGACTTAAGAATTTTTTTGTTGTTCAAGTCTAATAAATTTCAAAATGGATGACATTCACGTGATCAACGTCCCGACAAACTTTAAAAACGACACACATGTTGATTTTTAGACTATTTACCTCTTTTCACCGTCTGAAGAGGTTGTTTTTGAAAAAGCACGAAACACGTGTTTATTTATTTGTTGACAGTAGTAATCCTGCGCATTTTCGAATTGATACATTCTTTCTTATATGATTTGTCCATGCAAATTTTGAACCCCCGTTACACCTTTTTAGGGGTTGAATTTTCAAAAATCTGTTCTTAGCGGATGCCTACGTCATAATAACTATCTGTGTGCCAAATTTCAGCCCAATCTGTCCGGTGGTTTGAACCATGGCTCTACCCTCCATAGTTTGAATTGTGATTAGTCACGATTCCCTTTTATATATTTAAATAAACTAATTTTTTGCATGGTTCCCTATAAAATAGCTGCTTTTCATGGCTGTATAGCAGTAGTAAAATTACCCTTTTTCGCACAAGTGCGTAAAGTAAAGCGATTTTATTAAACCAATAACTATATCTCTGTCAATTTCATTTAAATTCGTATAAACGACAAAGAAGCAAAGTAGATTTTTTCTTGGTAAACAATTCAAATTTACAAAAAGGCTGAACTGTCAGCTATTTTATAGGAGGTACGTGCAAAAAATGTAGTAGGTATTATATATTATCTTGTTCCTACTTATAGATATATAACACTTGTAACGAAATAAAGACACTTGAAAAAAAGTAACAATAATTTTAAATAATATAAAATAAATAAAAATTCGTCTTTAACGAAGCAACAATATGAAAATTATTATCATATAGTTACCCAGTGCCCAGGGTTGGCGAAACTATGGCACGGGTGTACCTGGGGTGTATCCGTATTCCGTAAATCCATATCGAAAATCTAATCTAAATACATATTACTTATATAAAAAGAAACCCTGACTTGACTGACTGACTGACAGACTAATCTATCAACGCACAGCTCAAATAACTGGACGGATTAGTTATTATGACGTAGGTATCCGCTAAGAACAGATTTTTGAAAATTCAACCGCTAAAAGGTTGTAACAAGGGTTCAAAATTTGCATGAAGAAATCATATAAGATAGATGTATCATTTAGAAAGTGCGCAGGATGACTCCTATCTACAAATAAATAAACACGTGTTTCATGCTTTTCCAAAAACAACCCCTTCAGAGGATGAAAAGAGGTAAATAGTCTAAAATGAAAAAATCAACATGGGTGTCATTTTTAAGGTTTGTCAGGACGTTAATCACGTGAATGTCATCAATTTTGAAATTTATTAAGGGGGTAAACTTTGAGAAAGGAGTAAATATGCCAAATAATGGGAATACATCCGTGTTTCCTCTCAATCGCGTGCACAAAACACACCAGTGTTTTGTGATCGCGTGCGAAGCCGCGGATAACGGCTAGTAGGTTATATACTGTAAGTTTGTTGATATTCATACAATGGAAGGAATATCGATAACTGGCTTTGGTCTTAGTTCAATATGTCGATTGTGCTTATCGGGTGGGGTCACGCTATTAGATTTGTTTTCTATTTCAGCAAAATTTGAAAACCTTTGGGCTAATGTAATCATGGAGTGCGCTCCTGTTCAGGTATGAATGCGTATTCTTTAATATATTTTTATACAACAAAACATTAATTAGTAATAATAAAACAAACGATTGTTCTCATGATCTATATCATTATTATTACTAATAATAATTAAAACTATCAATCGAGCTAATCATCAATTATTATCAAAACATTAATGCAAGTCTATATAATTTTATAACTTTAATAAATAAAATTATCGACCAATTTTTCAGACAAATATATTAACAAAAAAATATAAATTCAATACATTAACGCTTCGGTCCGGATTTGGACCTTATTCAGAACTGAACTAAAAAATATAAAAATTAATTAATATTTAGTTTCTAATTATTTTTTAATCAAATTCATTTAATATTTCGATATTAAAAAAACTTTAAACGACTTTAAAAACGAATTAGAAACTAAATATAAAGGGGGAGTATTGTCTAAAAAACTCGATTTTTTTATTGCATTTTCTTATAGTTAAAACATTTAAAGAATGTTGTGTCAAAACTCTCAGTCCTTTAAGTCTCCCCTCCCTTAATACTGCGGAGCGGCAAGAGCTCGGCGCTTGGTGAATCAGCGCCGAGTAAATAAATTTTATATAAGTTTTGGGTATATAAACGCAGTATCCCCTAGAATAAGACGTAGACTTGAAATAAAAGCCGAAGGCAACAAAGTTGCTGCAGGGAATGTACTTTATGGAGCTGTTGAAAAAATAAATTGTTTTTTCGTTTTTTTAGACTTCAAAACTTTAATTGCGTTTTTCTAGAAACCACGTTTCAAAAGTCCGTGTACATCGTCATTTCAAAACTACTGCACTGATTCTTTTCAAATTTTGTACACTTTCTACATTTAAAATTTTTTTCTTAACTAAGGCGGTTTTACAGCTCCAAAATGGCGGATTTTTTCGTGAAAAATCGCAATTTTGACTTCAAACAACCGCCAAAAGTTTAAAAATGGATAAAAAAATTGTTTAAAAAACGTTGGGGTCTAGAAAAACATCTGTCTTAACTAAATTGTACTGATTTTTTTATTTCAAAAAATTCTACGCTCAAATATAGTGTACACCGCAAATCATCTTTTCTAAAAGGCGTCTTCGAATACACTTCGTCACTGGCTTATTTCTCAATATTTTTTTACAAAAAAAATACAAAATGTTGTTCGATGATGCTTTCTAACATGCGAAACATTAAAATACATCCACTTCAACGATATCTATAAAGAAAATTCGTAAAAAAGTGTTTTTTTTTTTCACCCGTTAGAACCTAATTTAATATTTAATTTAATACCTAGTTTATTTTTATATATTTTTTTTAATCATTTCTGAAGAAGGTCCAAATCTGCACCGAAACGTTAATGTATTGAATTTATATTTTTTTGTTAATATATTTGTCTGAAAAATTGGTCGATAATTTTATTTATTGAAGAGTTCTAACTTCTAATCAGAGGTTAATCAAAGATTTATAACTTTAAATTAATTAATGCTAAAACATTCTTGTATGATTTATTATGAATGTAGATTGAATAAATTTCCAGTGTTTACATAGAACTGTGTAAATTGATCGTTAGATACTAAACATTAGATTATCACTTTACTTATTTTTAAGTGTAATATCTCTTTTGTCGAATTACTTGTCAAATCTTAGATTGTAGCCTAGAGGAAGCAAATACATTTTCCGAAACGTCGACCAAATACTTCATTGAAGATCATTATTTATAGAGAGAGATTATAGAACATCTGAGAACATTATTTATAGCCTTACTCGAATAATCCCATTTCAATAATAAATTAAACAGACTAAATTAATACCTCTAATAAAATTGCATTTCATTGTTATTTTCTTTATTGATCCTCTTTCAAATTTTTCTTTTTCTAGATAAGAAGTGGTGATAAGATGCCGAATAGGATCTGTAAAAAATGTTGCACTAGGCTGGAAAAAACTTATGAGTTCCAGATGCAAATACTACAGTCTGAGAAAACTCTGCAACGCTATTTAGAGCAATTACATACTTTAAATACGCAATCTAAATTCGTGAACTCCGTTCATAGGACGTCTGAGGATCCTTTGATCAATAACACTAATGCAGACATCACAGCAAAGTGTGATACTTTAGAAATCCGTAAGGTGATTGACTTGAAAGTCAACTGGACAGGGAAAGAATGCGAAAGTTATAATTCATCAAGCGAAATTAACATAGAAATGTTTTTAAAATCCAAAATAAAAGACGAGGACGATAGTTTACTGATTTCACCAGACTGTGCTGAAGACATCTTAGAACCTTTATCTATGGACGGTGAGGAATTGGAGGAACACATCAATATTAATTGGAAAGTGAAAGAACCTACAAATATTACCTGGGAATGCAAAAGTACTGAGGAAATGTCTTTAAAATCCGAAATCAAAGACGAACCGATGGACAACAGTTCATTAAATCTGATTACTGATGACACAGTAAATGATTTTTCTAATAGCGTTTGCGAAATCAGTTGCGAAGACACAAAGGTCGGTTTTGGATACATATCGGGAAATTTCGCATGTCCTCGTTTATCTAACGTGGAAGAGAAATTTGAAAAATTTGAAGAAAAAATTAAAAATACTTCGATGGATCGGGAGAAACACAAGAAAGCCAGTACAGTGAAGTCGCACCAATTTAAGATTAAAGATACTACAATTGACAATTTAAATACTCACAAACTGCAACATACGAGTGAGAAACCATATCAATGTGACGTTTGTCAGAAGTCTTTCACTTACCCAAGCATTTTGAAAAACCATAAACTGCAACATACTGGTGAAAAACCATATCAATGTGACGTTTGTAAAAAGTGTTTCTCTACAAAGGGCAGTTTAAATACTCACAAACTGATACACACTGGTGAGAAACCATATCAGTGTGACGTTTGTAAAAAGTGTTTCACTCACTCAATCAGTTTAAATTGTCACAAACTACAACATACTGGTGAAAAACCATTTCAGTGTGACATTTGTAAGAAGTGTTTCACTCGGTCAAGTGACTTAAATAATCACAAACGGGTACATACTGGTGAGAAACCATATCAATGTGACATTTGTAAGAAGTGTTTCAATCAGTCAGGCAATTTAAATACTCATAAACTGATTCATACTGGCGAGAAACCATATCAATGTGACGTTTGTAGTAAGTTTTTTGCTACAAAGGGCAATTTAATTACTCACAAACTGATACACACTGGGGAAAAACCATATCAGTGTGACGTTTGTAAAAAGTGTTTCACTCTCTCAATCAGTTTAAATTGTCACAAACTACAACATACTGGTGAGAAACCATATCAATGTGACATTTGTAAGAAGTGTTTCACGCAGTTAAGCAATTTATATACTCACAAACTGCAGCATACTGGTGAAAAACCATATCAATGTGGCATTTGTAAGAAGTGTTTCACTCAATCAAGCCATTTAAAAACGCATAAAATGATTCATACTGGTGAGAAACCATATCAATGTGACATTTGTCAGAAGTGTTTCACTCAGTCACACAGATTAAATTCTCATAAACGGTTACATGCAGGTAAGAAACCATGTTATAATGACATATTTGTAAAAAGTGTTTCATTAACTCGGGCAATTTGAATCACCACAATATTAATTTGGCATCAAATAAAAGATGTCAATTAAAATTTAAAATTTTAAAAAAATGTAGGGTCAAGTTTAAGTCATTTGGCTACCAAACTACCTTAAATTGGCATCACATAAAAGATGTCAAAACATAAAATTTTAATTCATTAAAATAGAAAGTACTGGGTTCAATTTTGTTCCAGTGTTCCAATGTTTATACAATACCTATTATATTTAAATATTATTTGAGTCCCAGCAGAGGCATTGTTTGAAAATAAATTTTATTAATGCAGGATTGCAACAGTGGGTATTTCTTCATAATAATAGCAAATTATGTATACTGTATAGCAGGGGTGGGCAAATCATTTGATTGTCGGGCCACATTGCGGATGAAAATTTGACTGAGGGCCAAACAATTTCTTTTTTTCTAATTTAAGTATAGATTTTTTGAAACAATAATTTCAAGTATTAAAACACTTTACTATTTTTCTAAAATTCTTTTTATACGCCAATTTATATTGGCAAACAGTAATATTTTTGCTTTTAATAATAATAATTTATAAAAGGCTTCGCGGGCCGCCAACGCCTGCTGTTTAGCCATAGATAGATAGATTTCTATATTACAAATAGCTTAAAAGCTGTGAAATATGTCAATATAACAATCTGTATATCATATATTCTAAAAATAAAAAATATAGAATAGTTACTTCTTAGCATAACAGTTTTATTAGCGGATGTACATTTCGGGAGCTATGCTCTAATCTTCGGCAAACACTAAACTAATTATTACAAAACAAACATCTTAACTTAATATAACAAATACATGTATAAAACAAAATTAAAACTAGGTACTATAATTATTTACCATTTCGATTAGACAGTTTTGAAAGTATATATGTCGCCGGGATATTGTCAAATCCGTGATTTTGTAATTTCACTAGTGAAATTACAATATCACGATTGACAAAGATTCGTGATATTATAATATCACGGGTTTGACAATATTCCGGCGACATATACATAGCCAAGAGTCACTCACATAAACTTTTAAATTCAGATAATGGCCGTATACCGTATTCAGCATTATTCGATCTATTAAAACCATAGTTTGTTAGTTTTTTGTTTTTTTCGTTTTGTTGTTTCTTTTGTTTTTACAGATTCATCATCGACACGGACCTTTGTGTTGTTGGCAGATTGTCAAGTTAGGTTGGATTTCCATTTTGTTACCTGATCTTGCGCAAGTCTTTTGATTAGTTATAGTACTTAGTTTTAATTTTGTTTTATACCTGTATTTGTTATATTATTCTATTCTATATTTTTTATTTTTGTTTCCACCACAGTGCTCTTAATATTTGTATATATTCTAAAGATTGTTATTCAAAAACATGTTCGAAAGGTATCAATTGACCTTTTGTCTTATAAAAGTGATAGACTGTCAGTTTTGAACTGCCTTTTTGAGTGAGTTACAGTCATATAACTGAAAACAAATGCAGTAAAACCTGTAAGACACTATCTGCCTTGCTTCAGTTTAGCATCACCGTGCGTTGGCCAGTTTTCACTCAGTCAAGTTATTTAAAAACCCAGAAACCGGCACGTATACTGGCGAGGAACCATAGCAAAGTGACCTTTGTAAAAATGTAGCAGATGAATTTTCATTCGTTTTGTAACTTACAAATGTCATAATTCGTTTTACATTTATTTGCAGAAATTTTTTCTAAGGATCTTGAGAAATCAATTAACAATATTGGCGACGGTAAATTGGTGGAAGACACGAATATCAATTGGAAAGTGGAAGAACCTACAAATTTTAACTCGGAATGCAAAAGTACTGAGGAAATGTATTTAAAATTCGAAATCAAAGACGAGCCGATGGACGACAGCTCATTAATTCTGACGGAATTTACTGATGACACAGTAAATAATTTTTCCTATAATGTTCCCGAAATCAGTTGCGAAGACACAATAGTCGGTTTTGGTCACATATCGGGAAATCCCGCATAACTTCTTTCTTCTGGAGTGAGAGTGTTTTGAAAAATTTGAAAAAACAAATTGTAAATACCTCGATGAATCGTGAGAAACACAAGAAAGCCAGTAATGTGAAATAGCATCAATTTAGGATTAAACGCAATGTGTAAAGAAAGGAACATTAAATCGCGCTTTTCAGAAAGTCAAGGCTATACGCGCTAGTAAGAAATTAAATCAATTTATTTGTAAAGAGTGTTTCAACACAAAGGACAAATTAAATACTAACAAACTGACACATACAGGTGAGAAACCATATCAGTGTGACATTTGTAAGAAGTGTTTCACTCAGCCAGGCAGTTTAAATTACCACAAACTGTCACATACTGGTGAGAAACCATATCAAACCGAAGTTTGTAAAAAGTGTTTCACTTAGTCAAACAGTGTAAATACTCACAAACTACTACATACTGAAGGAACTGACTTTTGTAAGAAGTGTTTCACTTAGTCAGGCAATTTAAAAAGACACAAACGTTAATACATAATGACAATCTATACTAATATATAAAGCTGAAGAGTTTGTTTGTTTGTTTGAACGGGCTAATTTCAGAAACTACTGGTTCAAATTGAAAAAAAAATTTTTGTTGGATAGCCCATTTATCGAGGAAGGCTATAGGCTATATAATATTACGCTACGACCATTAGGAGTGGAGCTTTAATGAAAAATGTTGCAAAATGTATCTCAAAAATAAGCTTCTATTCATGTGAAATGCACTAACTAGATATACTCATATTAGCGTTGTGAGAACACAACCTCAGGTGGCTCAATTGGTAGAGCATGCGACTGTCAATATCAGGGTCGTGGGTTCGAGCCCCACGTTGGGCGAATATATTTTTATTTTTTTATTTTCTACATTGCTTTCTTCTAAGGCTTAAATTTAAATTTATTTAAAATTTATTTAATTACATTGAAATAAATTATTAGTTAATAAAAAGTTTAAATACTGCTTTTTATCGACAAAAACTTTTGAACGGTAACTCCGATCATTATGAAATTCGGACACAACATTCATCTCGGTACACTAAGATGAATGTGTGTACTCATGTTCCTCCCTTCCCCATTCGTTCTTTTACACCTGGGTGAAACCGGACGGGACCGCTAGTGATATGTATTTAGTCAATTACAAATCGTTTGACACGTCAAATGTACAAAGTAAAAGTTATTCTAAAAACTCACTAACCTTATAGAAACAGCTTTTAATTAAAACATTTTTAAGACAAAGTCTGAACCTGTCATAGTTGCTAATATTTTTTATATCAGCAGGCAGTTTGTTATATAGTTTAATATTAAATTGGCGTCAAATAAAAAATGAAAATGAATACTTGAAATTGTAATATATTAAAATAGAAAGCACGGGGTTCAAGTTTATTCCAATGTTCCCACGTTTATACAATACTTTATTAGAAAGTGTTATTTTCAGTTACTGTCGGGACTCAAACCAGACCTTCCGCTTCCGAAATTGAAAGGTCAGATTTGTGACATTGTTTTAAAATAAATTTTTCTCATATTATTTTGAACCAATTGATATTTCTTAGCAATAATAGCTAACGATAGCTATATCAAACTGTACATCATATTGCATTTTAAAGATTATATTATTCAAAAAGATTTGTGAAAGATATTAGCTAAAAAGATCTTATTTTATAGACGCAAAGGGCTTGTAATATGAACCGTTCTAATCTTTGTATTGGTATATATCTATGGTTGGAATGGAACACGTTTTAACTATTAACTACCGCACATGACTGTTTTGTTTGCAGAGAGGTTGAAAAACAGCTTATTTTTTTCGGTAGGTTTGTAGTGTATATTATATGATGTTTATTTTTCACCCGATTTTCGCTGGTTGGTGATCGGTAGGTAGTCTGTAGTCACTACACTAAACAGTGAAAAATCCGATTAATTATTATTAGCGGCTTTGTCACTGCTACTTGGTAATGAAATATGGCCCATCTCTAATCCGCATGGAAAGTTGGTTAACAAATGAAGGGTACACGGGAAGAAGGCGATTTGTCAAAAAATGTAAATTGTGCATTAGAGCATTTTGAAGTGACTAAGATCGTACCATTTACTTGCTAATGTATTTCTTCCAACGCTTCTAATTACTTTTGACCTAGCGTATTCTTGTCTAAAATGAATACACCAACAGAAAAGTACGACTTTTGGGCTACAAGATGGCATAAAAAAAATAATTTCGAATTTTTACTGACAAATCGCCTTCTTCCCGTGTACCCTTCAAATGCAAGTGGATTAAAATTCTCAATATGAAAGAAATATCGATAACTGGCTTTAGCTTAAGTTCAATGTGTCGTTTGTGCTTATCGAGTGGGGTCACGCTGTTGGACTTGTTTTCCTTTTCAGCGAAATTTGAAAATCTTGTGGCTAATGTAATCATGGAGTGTGCTCCTGTTCAGGTATGAATACTTATTCTTTTAAAGAAGTTTAATAAAGTCTTTAATATGTTTTTATTCAATAAAACATATTAATTCAAGTCTATAATTTTATATATCTAAATTAATGTTAAATGTTTCTGGCATGGTTTATTATGAATGTAGCTTGAATAAAATTGCCAGTGAATTTACATAGAAATGTGTAAATTGATCGTTATATATGAGATTATCACTTTAGTTTTTTTTATGTTTTTAAGTGTAATCTCTTTTATCAAATTACTTGTAATTTCTTGGATTGTAGCGTAGAGGAAGATATACATTTTTCGAAACGTCTACCAAATACTTTATTAAATATCATTATTTACAGAGAGAAATATTGTAGATTATAGACGCTCAACATCTGAGAACATTATTTATTATTTCATTGTTCTTTTCTTTATTGAATTTCTTTCAAATTTTCCTTTTTTTAGATAAGAAATGGTGATAACATGCCAAATAGGATCTGTCAAAAATGTTGCACTAGGCTGGAAAAAACTTATGAGTTCCAGATGCAAATACTACAGTCTGAGAAAACTCTGCAACGCTATGTGGAGCAATTACATACTTTTGACACGCAATCTAAATTCGAGAGTTCCATTCAGAGGTTGTCTGAGGATCCTCTGATCGATAACACTAATGCTGACAAGAAAGAAAAGTGTGAATCCTCAGAACTCCATGACGTGCTTGATTTGAAAGTCGACTGCACAGAGAATGAATATGAAAATTTTATTTCAACAAGCAAAATCAGCATTGACGAGTCTTTAAAATTTAAAATGAAAGGCGAGCAAGATAATTCTGTAATCTCACCAGACTGTACTGATAACACCATAGAAAATTTATCTAACAAAGTTGAGGAAGCATTTATCAATATTGACCACAGTAATTTAGTGAAAGACATGAGTGTCAACTGGAAAGTGGAAGAACCTGCAAATTTTAACTCGGAATACAAAAGTACTGAGGAAATGTCTGTAAAAT
The DNA here is from genome assembly GCA_963575645.1 of Xanthostigma xanthostigma. NCBI lineage: Eukaryota > Metazoa > Arthropoda > Insecta > Raphidioptera > Raphidiidae > Xanthostigma > Xanthostigma xanthostigma. The sequence continues at coordinate 1,898,219 of OY754473.1, forward strand.
CCGAAATCAAAGACGAACCGATGGAAGACAGCTCATTAAATCTGTCGGAATTTACTGATTACACGGTACAAGATTTTTCTAATTGTGTTAGCGAAATCAGTTGCGAAGACACAAAGGTCGGTTTTGACTACACACCGGGAAACTCTGCATATCTTGGTTCTTCTGGAGTAGGAAATTATTATGAAAAATTTGAAAAAGGAATGAAAGATATCGCGATGAATCGGGAGAAACACAAGAAAGCCAGTACAGTGAAGTCGCACCAATTTAAGATTAAAGACACATGTAAAAAAAGGTACATTAAATCACGCTTTTCAGAAAGTCGCAGGGGTACACGCACTACTAAGACATTAAATCAATGCGAAGTTTGTAAAAAGTGTTTCACTCAGTCGGGCCATTTAAATATTCACAAACTGACACATACTGGCGAGAAACCATATCAGTGTGACATTTGTAAGAAATGTTTCACTCAATTAAGTAGTTTAAATACTCACAAACGGACACATACTGGTGAGAAACCATATCAGTGTGACATTTGTAAGAAGTGTTTCACTCAATCGGGCAATTTAAATATGCACAAACTGACACATACTGGTGAGAAATCATATCAGTGTGACATTTGTAAAAAGTGTTTCACTCACTCAAGCTCTTTAAATAAGCACAAACGAAAACATACTGCTGAGAAACCGTATTAGTGTGACATTTGTAAGAAGTTTTTCACTCATTTGGGCAATTTAAATATGCACAAAATGACACATACTGGTGAGAAACCGTATACGTGTGACATTTCTAAAAAGTGTTTCACTCACTCAAGCTCTTTAAATAAGCACAAACTGGTGCATACTGGCGAGAAACCATATCAATGTGACGTTTGTAAAAAGTGTTTCGCTGACTTACGCGCTTTAAGTACTCATAAACGGACACATACTGGTGAGAAGCCACATCAATATGACATTTGTAAGAAGTGTTTCACTCAGTCAAGCAATTTAAATACTCACAAACTGCAACATACTCAGTCACGCAGATTAAATGCTCACAAACGGCTTCATACAGGTAAGAAACCATATCATTGTGACATTTGTGTAAACTATTTCAATAACTCGGGCTATTTAAATCACCACAAACGTATACATACCGCTGGGAAACAATATTAAATTGATATCAAATAAAAGATGTAAATATTATTTAAATACCCAGAAACCGGCACGTATACTGGTGAGGAACCATATCAAAGTGACCTTTGTAAAAAATGCTTCACTCAGTCAATCATTTAAAGTACTGACAAATGCAATTTTGTTATAGCAGATGAATTTTCACTTACAAATGTCATAATTCGTTTTACATTTATTTGCAGAAACTTTTTCTAAGGATGTTGAGGAATCAGTTAACAATATTGGCGACAGTAAATTGGTGGAAGACACGAATATCAATTGGAAAGTGGAAGAACCTGCAAATTTTAACTCAGAATGTAAAAGTACTGAGGAAATGTCTTTAAAATCCGAAATCAAAGACGAACCGATGGACGACAACTCATTAATTCTGACGGAATTATATTCGCAGTTAAAGATAGATAGACATGTACTTTTTATTTGTATTATTATTAATAATATTCATTTTTACAATTTTGTCTTAAAAAAACTGTGAATATCTCGAAAACCAATGACTTTACAACAAACTAACAAGTGTACATTATTGACTTAGAAAATATCAAAAAAATTAAAATTATAGTCGAAATTAAAATTTAGACAGCGGCGTAACATTTAGAAGGGGTACAAGCATTACTTACTCCTGCCGTACGCCACTGGTAGAGCGTACTGAACTAATTTTTTTATTGTTAGGTGCATTTTATGATATTGAACAAGTGTGCCGATTTGAGTAAAATTATACAGTGTATTAAAAAAATTATGGACATTAATAATTTTTCAGTTTTCAACTTCAACACCCTGTATTTCGGAAACGAGTAACATTTTATCTAAGCATATTTCGCTTAATCGTTTTATTTTGAATTGGAGAATCTGCGGTTGTTCTATGTCCCATTCAATGGGACCACCTGTATATGTATGGTTTTTATATTCAAAGGTTGGAAGTGGAACAGACACAGAGCTTATTTTATAATTTATTCGATAGATATGTAATGTTTCTCATGTGACGTTTATTTTTTCCACTATTTTCGCTGATTAATCACCGGTAGGTAGTCTGAAGTCACTACAGTGAACAGTGAAATCCGATTATTATTAGCGAGCTAGCGACTTTCACCTGTACTTGGTAATGAAATATGGTTGCCCCCATCTGTAATCCGCATGGAATATGTGTCATCAAACGCAACTGTATTAAAATTCTCACATTAAAAGAAATATCGATAACTTGCTTTGGCCTTAGTTCAAAGTGTTGGTTGTGCTTATCGAGTGGGGTCACGCTGTTGGACTTGTTTTCCATTTCAGCGAAATTTGAAAACCTTGTGGCTAATGGAAAGAGGAGTGTGCTTCAGTTCAGGTATGATCGCTTATTTTTTAAGATAATTTATATTTAATATATTTTCATTCAATAAAACATATTGATGCAAGTCTATTATTTCATAACTTTAAATTAATGTTAAAACTTTCTGGCATGGTTTATTATGAATGTGGATTGAATAAAGTTGCCATTGTTTTTGCATAGAAATGTATAAATTGATTGTTACATACTAAATATGAGATTATCACTTTACTTCTTTTAAGTTTTTAAGTGTAATTTCTCTTCCGTCAAATTACGTGTAATTTCTTAAATTCTAGCCTAGAGGAAGGAAATACTTTTTCCGAAACGTCGATCAAATACTTCATTGAAGAACATTATATATGTTACGGTCTATACCCGAATTCGGCCAATGACCGAAATGAATGCGCAAAACTAGTTTTTATTTTTTTTTTATTTATGAAGCTATTTATATTTTTTTTAATGTATGTTCACCGATTTCTCCGTCAATTATGGACCGATTTTCAAATTTTTTTTATTCGAAAGAGTGCACCTCAGAGGTGGTCCCATCGGAACCAAGTCAGGATCTGGTGGTGGAATCCGGAGAAATCGAGGGAAACTCTCAAATTTCAAAGACACGCATAATGTTTTTTATGTATGTTCATCGATTTTTAGTGTTAGATTAACAAAAAATAAAATATTTTTAACAAAAAAATTGAACCGACTTCACACTAAAAAGTAAAAAATAATTGCGTATTGAAATGTTTTGGAGTCGGTGTAGTTCTCGGAATAGATTTCATTTTGGCTGACACCGACTCCAAAACATTTCAATACGCAATTATCTAATATAGCGATGTAACAATGTGTGTTTCTTAACAATGTAGCGAACAGTAGCTACACTTGCAATTTATTCAATTAAGTAAGACGCACTATATCGTATGAAAAATTTACACATTATTTATAGCCTTACTCGTATAATTCATTTCAATACTGAATTAAACAGACTTAATTAATACCTCTTATAAAATTGTATTTCATTGTTCTTTTCTTTATTGATCTTCTTGAAAATTTTTCATTTTTTAGATAAGAAGTGGTGATAAGATTCCAAATTTGATCTGTCAAAAAACATTGCACTAAGCTGGAAAAAACTTATAGTTCCAGAATAATACAGTCTGAGAAAACTCTGCAACACTATTTGGAGCAATTACATACTTTTGACACGCAATCTAAACACGAGAAGCATTTCTGCAAAGTGAGGTACTTTAGAAATACGTGAGGTGATTGACTTGAAAGTCAACTGGACAGAGAAAGAATACGAAAGTTATAATTCATCAAGCGAAATTTACATAGAAATGTCTTTAAAATCCGAAATAAAAGACGAGGACGATAATTCACTGATTTCACCAGACTGTGCTGAAGACATCTTAGAACCTTTATCTATGGATGGTGAGGAATTGGAGAAAGACATGAATATCAATTGGAAAGTGGAAGAACCTACAAACTTTTACTCGGAATGCAAAGGTACTGAGGAAATGTCTTTAAAATCCGAAATCAAAGACGAACCGATGGACAACAGCTCATTAAATCTGACGGAATTTACTGATGACACAGTAAATGATTTTTCTAATAATGTTAGCGAAATCAGTTGCGAAGACACAAAGGTCGGTTTTGGTCACATATCAGGAAATTTCGCGTGTCCTCGTTTATCTAACGTCGAAGAGAAATTTGAAAAATTTGAAGAAAAAATTGATAATACCTCGATGGATCGGGAGAAACACAAGAAAGCTAGTACAGTGAAGTCACACCAATTTGAGATTAAAGACACGTGTAAAAAAAGGTACATTAAATCACGCTTTTCAGAAAGTCGCAAGGGTACACGCACTAGTAAGAAATTAAATCAATGTGACACTTGTAAGAAGTGTTTCACTACAATTGACAATTTAAATACTCACAAACTGCAACATACGGGTGAGAAACTATATCAGTGTGACATTTGTGAGAAGTGTTTCACACAGTCAAGCAATTTAAATACGCACAAACTGATACATACTGGTGAAAAACCATATCATTGTGACATTTGTAAGAAGGGTTTTGCTGTAAAGTGCAATTTAAATACGCACAAACTGACACATACTGATGAGAAACCATATCAATGTGACATATGTAAGAAATGTTTTACTCAGGCAAGCGGTTTAAATTACCACAAATTGTCACATACTGGTGAGAAGCCATATCAATGTGAAGTTTGTAAGAAGTGTTTCACTCTGTCAAGCAATTTAAATATACACAAATTGACACATACTGGTGAGAAACCGTATCAGTGTGACATTTGCAAAAAGTGTTTCTCTCAGTCAAACTTGTTAAATAGACACAAACTGGTACATACTGGCGAGAAACCATATCAATGTGACATTTGTCAGAAGTGTTTCACTCAGTCACACAGATTAAATGTTCACAAACTGCAACATACTGGTGAAAAACCATATCAATGTGACATTTGTAAGAAGTGTTTCACTCAATCAAACCATTTAAAAACTCATAAACTGATTCATACTGGTGAGAAACCATATCAATGTGACATTTGTAAGAAGTGTTTCACTCAGTCAAGCAGTTTGAAAACTCACAAACTGCAACATACTGGCGAGAAACCATATCAATGTGACATTTGTAAGAAGTGTTTCATTCAGTCACACGGATTAAATGCTCACAAACGGTTACATACAGGTAAGAAACCATGTCATGGTGACATATTTGTAAAAAGTGTTAATTCGGGCAATTTGAATCACTACAATATTAAATTGGCATCACATAAAAGATGTCAAAACTTAAAATTTTAATTCAATAAAATAGAAAGTACGGGGTTCAATTTTGTTCCAATGTTTATACAATACCTATTATATTTAAATATTATTTGAGTCCCAGTAGAGGCATTGTTTGAAAATAAATTTTATTAATACAACTTTGCAACAGTGGGTATTTCTTAATAATAATAGCAAACTATATATAGATAGATTTCTATATTTCAAGAATAGCTTAAAAGCTGTGAATTATGTCAATATTTCAAACTGTATATCATAAATTATAAAGATTATTATTCAAAAAAATTTTTGTAAGGTATCAATTGACCATTTGTCCTGTAAAAGTAACTGTCTTGAACTGTCTTTTCGAGTGATTTGGAGTTATTATACATCTCAAATATGATATTTCCATAGTTTCCAGTCATATAAATGAAAACAAATGCAGTAAAACCTGAAAGACACTATCTGCCTTGCTTCATTTTAGCATCTCTGTGTGTTGGCCAGTTTTCACTCAGTCAAGTTATTGGGTTGTCCGATAAGTTCTTGCCGTTTTTTTAAATTAATACACACAACATTGTCTTCCGTGGACGAAGATCTTGCTTCGCTCGCGGGGTCGCTTGTTTTTCTTTCAGCTATGGCACCCTCTCCGTATACGGCACAAATCTCTCTAGCAGCTTCCGTGGCTTTGGCACCTCGGTTAAACGCAAAAAGAAGGTGGTGTCGAAAATGCTCGTTTTTGTCGACTTGACACTCCATTTAAATGCTCTAAAAATTAACAAAAATGAATCCAAACAAAAAAACTAAATAGACTTACTTGTAGAGCGAAAAATTCTCTTTCGAATAACACAAAACATTATACCAAAAAATTTCATTTCGATCGCTAATTTTTTAATTTAAAAAAACGGCAAGAACTTATCGGACAACCCATTATTTAAAAACCCAGAATCCGGCACGTATACTGGTGAGGAACCATATCAAAGTGACCTTTGTAAAAAATGTTTCACTCAGTCAATCATTTTAAGTACTGACTAATACAATTTAGTTATAGCAGATGAATTTTCATTCGTTTTGTAACTTACAAATGTCATACATTTTACATTTATTTGCAGAAACTTTTTCTAAGGATGTTGAGGAATCAATTAGCAATATTGGCGACAGTAAATTGGTGGAAGACACGAATATCAATTGGAAAGTGGAAGAACCTACAAATTTTAACTCGGAATGCAAAAGTATTGAGGAAATGTCTTTAAAATCCGAAATCAAAGACGAACCGATGGACAACAGCTCATTAAATCTGACGGAATTTACTGATTACACGGTACAAGATTTTTCTAATGGTGTTAGCGAAATCAGTTGCGAAGACACAAAGGTCGGTTTTGACTACACACCGGGAAACTCTGCATATGATGGTTCTTCTGGAGTAGGAGATTATTGTGAAAAATTTGAAGAAGGAATGAAAGATATCGCGATGAATCGGGAGAAACACAAGAAAGCCAGTACAGTGAAGTCGCACCAATTTAAGATTAAAGACACATGTAAAAAAAGATACATTAAATCAAGCTTTTCAGAAAGTCGCAAGGGTACACGCACTAGTAAAAAATTAAATCAATGTGACGTTTGTAAAAAGTGTTTCACTCAGTCAAGCCATTTAAAAACTCACAAACTGATTCATACTGGTGAGAAACCATTTCAGTGTGATATTTGTAAAAAGCGTTTCACTCGGTCAGGAGAATTAAATATTCACAAACTGGTACATACTGGTGAAAAACCATATCAATGTGACATTTGTAAGAAGTGTTTCACTCAGTCAAGCAATTTAAATACTCACAAACTGCAACATACTGGTGAAAAGCCATATCAGTGTGACATTTGTGAGAAGTGTTTTACTAAGTTGGGCAATTTAAATATTCACAAACTGACACATACTGGTGAGAAACCATATCAGTGCGACATTTGCAAAAAGTGTTTCACTCGGTTGGGCCATTTAAATACTCACAAACTGATACATACTGGTGAGAAGCTATATCAGTGTGACATTTGTAAGAAGTGTTTCATTCAGTCAAGCAATTTAAATACTCACAAACTGCAACATACTGGTGAAAAGCCATATCAGTGTGACATTTGTGAGAAGTGTTTTACTCAGTTGGGCAATTTAAATATTCACAAACTGCGACATACTGGTGAAAAACCATATCAATGTGACATTTGTAAGAAGGGTTTTGCTGTAAAGTGCAATTTAAATACGCACAAACTGACACATACTGATGAGAAACCATATCAATGTGACATATGTAAGAAATGTTTTACTCAGGCAAGCGGTTTAAATTACCACAAACTGACACATACTGGTGAGAAGCCATATCAATGTGAAGTTTGTAAGAAGTGTTTCACTCTGTCAAGCAATTTAAATATACACAAATGGACACATACTGGTGAGAAACCGTATCAGTGTGACATTTGTAAAAAGTGTTTCTCTCGGTCAAACTTGTTAAATAGACACAAACTGGTACATACTGGCGAGAAACCATATCAATGTGACATTTGTCAGAAGAGTTTCACTCAGTCACACAGATTAAATGTTCACAAACGGCTACATACAGGTAATAAACCATGTCATGGTGACATATTTGTAAAAAGTGTTAATTCGGGCAATTTGAATCACCACAATATTAAATTGGCATCACATAAAAGATGTCAAAACTTAAAATTTTAATTCAATAAAATAGAAAGTACGGGGTTCAATTTTGTTCCAATGTTTATACAATACCTATTATATTTAAATATTATTTGAGTCCCAGTAGAGGCATTGTTTGAAAATAAATTTTATTAATACAACTTTGCAACAGTGGGTATTTCTTAATAATAATAATAGCAAACTATATATAGATAGATTTCTATATTTCAAGAATAGCTTAAAAGCTGTGAATTATGTCAATATTTCAAACTGTATATCATAAATTATAAAGATTATTATTCAAAAAAAAATTGTAAGGTATCAATTGACTATTTGTCCTGTAAAAGTAACTGTCTTGAACTGTCTTTTTGAGTGAGTTGGAGTTATTATACATGTCAAGTATGATATTTCCATAGTTTCCAGTCATATAAATGAAAACAAATGCAGTAAAACCTGAAAGACACTATCTGCCTTGCTTCAGTTTAGCATCTCTGTGTGTTGGCCAGTTTTCACTCAGTCAAGTTATTTAAAAACCCAGAAACCGGCACGTATACTGGTGAGGAACCATATCAAAGTGACCTTTGTAAAAAATGTTTCACTCAGTCAATCATTTTAAGTACTGACAAATACAATTTAATTATAGCAGATGAATTTTCATTCGTTTTGTAACTTACAAATGTCATACATTTTACATTTATTTGCAGAAACTTTTTCTAAGAATGTTGAGGAATCAGTTAACAATATTGGCGACGGTAAATTGGTGGAAGACACGAATATCAATTGGAAAGTGGAAGAACCTACAAATTTTAACTCGGAATGCAAAAGTATTGAGGAAATGTCTTTAAAATCCGAAATCAAAGACGAACCGATGGACGACAGCTCATTAATTCTGACGGAATTTACTGACACAGTAATTGATTGTTTTAATGGCGTTAGCAAAATTAGCTGTGAAGACACAAAGGTCGGTTTTGGTCACATATCGACAAATCCCGCATAACTTCGTTCTTCTGATGTGGGAGAGTGTTTTGAAAAATTTGAAAAAACAAATTGAAATTACCTCGATGAATTGTGAGAAGCACAAGAAAGACAGTAAAGTGAAATAGCATCAATTTAGGATTAAAGACACGTGTAAGATACATTAAAATTGCGCTTTTCAGAAAGTCACAAAGGTACACGCGCTAGTAAGAAACTAAATCAATTTATTTGTAACAAGTGTTTCACTACAAAGGACAAATTAAATACTCACAAACTGACACATACAGGTGAGAAACCATATCAGTGTAATATTTTTAAAAAGTGTTTCTTCACAAACTACTACATACTGGAGGAACTGACTTTTGTAAGAAGTGTTTCACTCAGTCAGGCAATTTAAATAGACACAAACGTTTATACATATCGTTGAGTAACAATATTAAATTGGCGTCAAATAAAAGATGCAAATGAATACTTGAAATTGTAATTTTTTAACACCCTTCAGTAAATAAATCCATATTCACAAACTAGCCTTTCCAAAACGATTGTAAGTCCGTTAAAGGTGACCGAAGCAACAACATGGAAATTTCATTAAAATTAATATCGTCTATGATAAATAAATAGTAGCATAATGGGAACTAGGACTAAAACAGTCATGCGCAGTAGCTAAAACCAAAACTGTTTTGTATCGGTTTTGTGCGCATGTGTCGACTATGCACTGTTTTGTTTCTTAAGGCAGCGATTCCTAAAGTGGGCTCCATGGAAAAGTCGCCAGGGCTCCCGAAATTACATTTCCCATTGATTCGTTGGATTATTTTTGGCTGTTAAATAATTTCACCGTTATTTTGGAATAGCGCAAGAAATGCGATGAGTAATTAGCGAGAATTTTGCCCAACATAAGGCCCCGGTGTGGCGTGGCGGGTTGCACTGTTTTTCATTTGATGTGGAGTTCCATAAAATAAAAGGGATTTGCAATTCAGAGGCGGACTTTCCGTAAGGCTGACTAGGCCTGAGCGTAGGGCGGCCGGGCGGGATACACTAGTGCGGCCGAGACTGCTAGTCCGTCTCTGGATTTGTTGAGAGTTCCGTTACCTTCAAAAGTTCAGGAGCCGCTGGTTTTTGAGGTTGGAACCATAGATATATATCTATGGTTGGAACAGACTAACAGAGCTTATTTTATAATTTTTTTCGATAGATATTAATGTTTCTTATGTGACGTTTATTTTTTCCACTATTGTCGCTGACTAATCACTACAGTGAACAGTGAAATCTGATTATTATTAGTCAGTTAGCGACTGTCACCGGTACTTGGCAATAAAATATGGCCGCTTCATCTTTAATCCGCATGGAATATGTGTTATCAAACGCAACTGTATTAAAATTCTCACATTAAAAGAAATATCGATAACTTGCTTTGGCCTTAATTCAAAGTGTTGGTTGTGCTTATCGAGTGAGTTCACGCTGTTGGACTTGTTTTCCATTTCAGCGAAATTTGAAAAACTTGTGGCGAATGTAAAGAGGAGTGTTCTCCAGTTCAGGTATGAATGCTTATTCTCTTAAGATAGTTTAATAGTATTTAATATATTTTCATCCCATAAAACATATTGATGCAAGTCTATTATTTTATAACTTTAAATTAATGTTAAAACTTTCGGGCATGGTTTATTATGAATGTAGATTGAATAAAGTTGCCATTGTATTTGCATAGAAATGTATAAATTGATCGTTACACACTAAATAAGAGATTATCAGTTTACTCCTTTTAAGTTTTTAAGTGTAATGTCTCTTTAGTCAAATTACGTGTAATTTCTTAAATTGTAGCCTAGAGGAAGAAAATACATGTTCCGAAACGTCGATCAAATACTTCATTGAAGAACATTATACGTATATGTTACGGTCTATACCCGAATTCGGCCAATGACCGAAATAAATGCGCCAAACTAGTTTTGACCAACGAATATTTCCCAAACCCGAAATCTTACATCTAAACGGTTATTGAGTGTTATAAAGTGAGCAAAACTAGTTTTGCGCATTTTCAATTGGACAAAACTAGTTCTGTCCATTTTTGAACGGACAGTACTAGTTCTGCTTGTTACATTCAATTAACGTCCGAACTCGAAGAAAAGTAGGGTTATGTTCTTGTTTATGTACCTATCTGTTGAATTGTTCTCCTGAATGTTAAAATTAATATAATTGTGGGATAGTCAGTGTAATAATTAAGTAAAAATGCAATTGAATTCGAGTTTCAACTAGTTCGTCTATTGGAAGCTTCTGAAACATAATTTTATGATGAAACATAATTACCTTACTGCACTAAGTGAGGTTAAGAAAGCAAATTTGTTGAAAGCTGAATTTTAAAACCTCTGTCTGCTAAACAATACAGAAGAATAAATTGTTTTGATATAATAAGTATCATTGATGGGTAAAAGTTAATTAAAAAACGCAAAGAAGATAGCGATGCCGTACTAGTACTGTCCGTTCAGAAATGAACAGAACTAGTTTTGTCCAATTGAAAATGCGCAAAACTAGTTTAGCTCATTTTATAACACTCAATACTCGTTTAAATGTAAGATTTCGGATTTGGGCTATAATTGTTGGTCAAAACTAGTTTTGCGCATTTATTTCAGTCATTGACCGAATTCGGGTATAGACCGTAACATATATAAAGTATAGCTACTGTCCCTACATTTTTCTAATATAGCGATGTAATAATCGGTGTTTCTTAACAATGTAGCGAACAGTAGCTACACTTGCAAGTTATTCAATTAAGTAACTAATAGGCACTATATCGTATGAAAAATTTACACATTATTTATAGCGTTACTCGTATAATTCATTTCAGTACTGAATTAAACAGACTAAATTAATACCTCTTATAAAATTGTATTTCATTGTTCTTTTCTTTATTGATCTTCTTGCAAATTTTTCATTTTTTAGATAAGTAATGATAAGATGCCAAATTTGATCTGTCAAAAAACGTTGCACTAAGCTGGAAAAAACTTATAGTTCCAGAATAATACAGTCTGAGAAAACTCTGCAACGCTATTTGGAGCAATTACATACTTGTGACACGCAATCTAAACACGAGAAGCATTTCTGCAAAGTGTGCTACTTTAGAAATCCGTGAGGTGATTGACTTGAAAGTCAACTGGACAGAGAAAGAATACGAGAGTTATAAGTCATCAAGCGAAATTTACATAGAAATGTCATTAAAATCCAAAATAAAAGACGAGGACGATAATTCACTGATTTCACCAGACTGTGCTGATGACATCTTAGAACCTTTATCTATGAATGGTGAGGGATTGGAGCAAGACATGAATATCAATTGGAAAGTGGAAGAACGTACAAATTTGTACTCGGAATGCAAAGGTACTGAGGAAATGTCTTTAAAATCCGAAATCAAAGACGAACCGATGGACAACAGCTCATTAAATCTGACGGAATTTACTGATGACACAGTAAATGATTTTTCTAATAGTGTTAGCGAAATCAGTTGCGAAGACACAAAGGTCGGTTTTGGTTACATATCAGGAAATTTCGCGTGTCCTCGTTTATCTAACGTGGAAGAGAAATTTAAAGAAAAAATTGAAAATACCTCGATGGATCGGGAGAAACACAAGAAACCCAGTACAGTGGAGTCACACCAATTTAAGATTAAAGACACGTGTAAAAAAAGGTACATTAAATCACGCTTTTCAGAAAGTCACAAGGCTACACGCGCTAGTAAGAAATTAAATCAATGCGACATTTGTAAGAAGTGTTTCACTACAATTGACAATTTAAATACTCACAAACTACAACATACGGGTGAGAAACTATATCAGTGTGACATTTGTGAGAAGTGTTTCACACAGTCAAGCAATTTAAATACGCACAAACTGATACATAGTGGTGAAAAACCATATCACTGTGACATTTGTAAGAAGGGTTTTGCTGTAAAGTGCAATTTAAATACGCACAAACTGACACATACTGATGAGAAACCATATCAATGTGACATATGTAAGAAATGTTTTACTCAGGCAAGCGGTTTAAATTACCACATTCTGACACATACTGGTGAAAAGCCATATCAATGTGAAGTTTGTAAGAAGTGTTTCACTCTGTCAAGCCTTTTAAATAGTCACAAACTGCAACATACTGGTGAGAAACCATATCAGTGTGACGTTTGTAAAGAGTGTTTCACTCGGTCAAGGGATTTGAATACTCACAAACTGAAACATACTGGTGAGAAGCCATTTCAGTGTGACATTTGTAAAAAGTGTTTCATTCGGTCAGGTGATTTAAATAGTCACAGATTGGTACATACTGGTGAGAAACCATATAAATGTGACATTTGTCAGAAGTGTTTCACTCAGTCAAGCAATTTAAATACTCACAAACTGCAACATACTGGTGAAAAGCCATATCATTGTGACGTTTGTAATAAGTTTTTCGCTGCAAAGTGCAATTTAATTACTCACAAACTGACACATACTGATGAGAAACCATATCAATGTGACATTTGTAAGAAGTGTTTCACTCAATCAACCGGTCTATATATTCACAAACTGACACACACAGGTGAGAAACGATATCAGTGTGACGTCTGTAAAAAGTGTTTCACACAGTCAAGCAATTTAAATACTCACAAATTGACACATACTGGTGAGAAACCGTATCAGTGTGACATTTGTAAAAAGTGTTTCTCTCGGTCAGGCTTGTTAAATAGACACAAACTGGTACATACTGGCGAGAAACCATATCAATGTGACATTTGTCAGAAGTGTTTCACTCAGTCACACAGATTAAATGTTCACAAACGGCTACATACAGGTAAGAAACCATGTCATTGTGACATATTTGTAAAAAAGTGTTTCATTAACTCGGACAATTTGAATACAAAAATATTAAATTGGCCTCAAATAAAAAATGTCAATTAAAACTTAAAATTTTTAATTCATTATACTAGAAAGTACGGGGTACAATTTTATTCCAGTGTTCCAATGTTTATGCAGTACCTATTATATTTAAATATTATTTGAGTCCCAGCAAAGGCATTGTTTGAAAATAAATTTTATTAATACAACTTTTGCAATAGTGGGTATTTCTTAATAATAATAGTAAACTATGTATACTGTATTGCCATAGATAGATAGATTTCTATATTTCAAGAATAGCTTAAAAGCTGTGAAATATGTCAATATTTCAAACTGTATATCATAAATTATAAAGATTATTATTCAAAAAAAAATTTGTAAGGTATCAATTGACCATTTGTCCTGTAAAAGTAACTGTCTTGAACTGTCTTTTCGAGTGATTTGGAGTTATTATACATCTCAAATATGATATTTCCATAGTTTCCAGTCATATAAATGAAAACAAATGCAGTAAACCTGTAAGACACTATCTGCCTTGCTTCAGTTTAGCATCACCATGCGTTGGCCAGTTTTCACTCAGTCAAGTTATTTAAAAACCCAGAAACCGGCACGTTTACTGGTGAGGAACCATATCAAAGTGACCTTTGTGAAAAAGTGTTTTTTTGTAACTTACAAATGTCATAATTCGTTTTACATTTATTTTCAGAAACTATTTCTAAGGATGTTGAGGAAACAGTTAACAATATTGGCGACAGTAAATTGGTGGAAGACACGAATATCAATTGGAAAGTGGAAGAACCTACAAATTTTAACTCGGAATACAAAACGATTGAGGAAATGTCTTTAAAATCCGAAATTAAAGACGAGGACGATAATTCACTGATTTCACCAGACTGTGCCGAAGACATCTTAGAACCTTTATCTATGGATGGTGAGGAATTGGAGGAGGATATGAATATCAATTGGAAAGTGGAAGAACCTGCAAATTTTAACTCGGAATGCAAAAGTACTGACGAAATGTCGTTAAAATCCGAAATCAAAGACGAACCGATGGACAACAGCTCATTAAATCTGACGGAATTTACTGATGGCTCAGTAAATGATTTTTCTAATAGTGTTCCCGAAATCAGTTGCGAAGTCACAAAGATCGGTTTTGGTCACATATCGGAAAATATCACATATCCTCGTTTATCTGTCGTGGACGAGAGTTTTGAAAAATTTGAAGAAAAAATTGAAAACACCTCGATAGATCGGGAGAAACACAAGAAACCCAGTACAGTGAATAATACTCACAAACTGCAACATACTGGTGAAAAGCCATATCAGTGTGACATTTGTGAGAAGTGTTTCGCTAGAAAGAGCAATTTAAATACCCACAAACTGATACACACTGGTGAGAAACCATATCAGTGTGACGTTTGTAAAAAGTGTTTCACTCATTCAATCAGTTTAAATTATCACAAACTACAACATACTGGTGAAAAACCATTTCAGTGTGATATTTGTAAAAAGTGTTTCACTCGGTCAGGTGAATTAAATATTCACAAACTGGTACATACTGGTGAAAAACCATATCAATGTGACATTTGTAAGAAGTGTTTCACTCAGTCAAGCAATTTAAATACGCACAAACTGCAACATACTGGTGAAAAACCATATCACTGTGACATTTGTAGTAAGTCTTTCGCTGCAAAATGCAATTTAATTACTCACAAACTGACACATACTGATGAGAAACCGTATCAATGTGACATTTGTAAGAAGTGTTTCAGTCAATCAAGTCATTTAAAAACTCATAAACTGATTCATACTGGTGAGAAACCATATCAATGTGACATTTGTAAAAAGTGTTTTTCTCGGTCAGGCTTGTTAAATAAACACAAACTGATACATACTGGTGAGAAACCATATCAGTGTGACATTTGTAAAAAGTTTTTTGATCTAAAGTGTAGCTTAAATACTCACAAACTCTCACATACTGATGAGAAACGATTTCAGTGTAACATTTGTAAGAAGTGTTTCACTAGGTCAAGCAGTTTAAATAGACACAAACTGGTACATACTGGTGAGAAACCATATCAATGTGACATTTGTATGAAGTGTTTCACTCAAAAGATCAGTTTTAATACTCACAAACTGCAACATACTGGTGAAAAACCATATCAATGTGACGTTTGCAAAAAGTGTTTCACTCAGTCAAGCAAATTAAATGCTCACAAACGGCTACATACAGGTAAGAAACCATGTCATGGTGACATATTTGTAAAAAATGTTTCATTAACTCGGGCAATTTAAATCACCACAATATTAATTTCCTCAAATGATTACCCAAATCATGCTATAATAATAATAGAAATTCACATAAAAATTTATTTGATTTAATTTAATGCGAATTATAATTCAATAATTATAGTAATGTAATTAATAAATTATTAATTGATTAGTACTCAGCTGTCACTAGTCACTGTGACTATGGTCGCGCGCATTCTTAAACATAACCTCTAGCTGTCAACTTGATGTTATATCGTCAAATCTTTGAGCTTATTTTTTAAAATATTGAAGTTTATGAGTTAAAATGAAGCGGGCAAGATTATCTGGAAGATTTGTAAAAAAATCTAAATTACAATAAATACAGAGGCCATTTTTCCGCTAGCATATATGGAGGAGAGAGTGTCTCCGATAAACAACAGAGATAGAGGCCACATGTCAGTATTAAAAAATTAATAAAATCAAAAGTACGTGGTAAATTATTCTGAAATTTTTGCAGTGTGTATTTCAGACATCGTTCTATCCATTAAAAAGTTTTTTTTGTGAGGTCAAGTTTGTCAATTTTATACAAACCCTCAATTTCCGGAGTTATTGAACAAGGACACTCATAACAGCTCGTGTATTTTTGCATAACTTTAATTATATCTCATAAACGGCGTGGCAAAAAAATCTGATTCTTTTTCTGTAGGTGTCTAATTATAATCTTTAAATAAATATAAAAAAGTAGGGTCAAGTTTAAGTCATTTGGCTACCAAACTACCTTAATTTGGCATCACATAAAAGATGTCAAAACTTAAAATTTTTATTCATTAAAATAGAAAGTACGGGGTTCAATTTTATTCCAATGTTCCAATGTTTATACAATACCTATTACATTATATTATTTGAGTCCTAGCAGAGGCATTGTTTAAAACTAAATTTTATTAATACAACTTTGCAATAGTGGGTATTTCTTAATAATAATAGCAAACTATGTATACTGTATTGCCATAGATAGATAGATTTCTATATTTCAAGAATAGCTTAAAAGCTGTGAAATATGTCAATATTTCAAACTGTATATCATAAATTATAAAGATTATTATTCAAAAAAAAATTTGGTAAGGTATCAATTGACCATTTGTCTTGTAAAGGTAACTGTCTTGAACTGTCTTTTCGAGTGAGTTGGAGTTACCATACATCTCAAATATGATATTTCCATAGTTTCCAGTCATATATATATATATATGAAAATAATTGCAGTAAAACCTGAAAGACACTATCTGCCTTGCTTCATTTTAGCATCCCTGTGCGTTGGCCAGTTTTCACTCAGTCAAGTTATTTAAAAACCCAGAAACCGGCACGTATACTGGTGAGGAACCATATCAAAGTGACCTTTGTAAAAAATGTTTCACTCAGTCAATCATTTTAAGTACTGACAAATACAATTTTGTTGTAGCAAATGAATTTTCATTCGTTTTGTAACTTACAAATGTCATACATTTTACATTTATTTGCAGAAACTTTTTCTAACGATCTTGCGGATGTTGAGGGATCAGTTAACAATATTGGCGACAGTAAATTGGTGGAAGACATGAATATCAATTGGAAAGTGGAAGAACCTGCAAATTTTAACTCGGAATGCAAAAGTACTGAGGAAATGTCTTTAAAATCCGAAATCAAAGACGAACCGATGGACGACAGCTCATTAAATCTGACGGAATTTACTGATGACACAGTAAATGATTTTTCTAATAGTGTTAGCGAAATCAGTTGGGAAGACACAAAGGTCGGTTTTGGTCGCATATCAGGAAATTCCGCGTGTCCTCGTTTATCTAACGTGGAAGAGAATTTTGAAAAATTTGAAGAAAAAATTGAAAATACCTCGATGGATCGGGAGAAACACAAGAAACCCAGTACAGTGAAGTCGCACCAATTTAAGATTAAAGACACGTGTAAAAAGAGGTTCATTAAATCGCGCTTTTCGGAAAGTCGCGAAGGTACATGCACTAGTAAAAAATTAAATCAATGCGACATATGTAAAAAGTGTTTCACTACAAATGACAATTTAAATACTCACAAACTGCTACATACGGGTGAGAAACCATATCAATGTGAAGTTTGTAAGAAGTGTTTCACTCGGTCAAGCCTTTTAAATACTCACAAACTGCAACATACTGGTGAGAAACCGTATCAGTGTGACATTTGTAAGAAGTGTTTTACTAGGTCAGACGTTTTAAATAGACACAAACTGATACATACTGATGAGAAACCGTATCAATGTGACATTTGTAAAAAGTGTTTCTCTCGGCCAAGCATGTTAAATAGTCACAAACGGATACATACTGAAGAGAAACCATATCAATGTGACATTTGTGACAAGTGTTTTACTAGGTCAGACGTTTTAAATAGACACAAACTGGTACATACTGATGAGAAACCGTATAAATGTGACATTTGTAAAAAGTGTTTCAGTCAATCAATCCATTTAAAAACTCATAAACTGATTCATACTGGTGAGAAACCATATCAATGTGACATTTGTAAAAAGTGTTTCTCTCGGCCAAGCCATTTAAATAGTCACAAACGGATACATACTGAAGAGAAACCATATCAATGTGACATTTGTAAGAAATGTTTCACTCAGTCTGGCAGTTTAAATACTCACAAACTGATACATTCTGATGAAAAACCATATCACTGTGACATTTGTAAGAAGTGTTTCACTCAGTCTGGGAGTTTAAATACTCACAAACTGATACATACTGGTGAAAAACCATATCAATGTGACGTTTGTAAAAAGTGTTTCACTCACTTAAGCACTTTAAATAAGCACAAACTGGTTCATAGTGATGAGAAACCGTATCAATGTGACATTTGTAAGAAGTGTTTCACTCAGCCAGGCAATTTAAATTACCATAAACTGTCACATACTGGTGAGAAACCATATCAATGTGAAGTTTGTAAGAAGTGTTTCACTCGGTCAAGCTTTTTAAATACTCACAAACTGCAACATACTGGTGAGAAGCCGTATCAATGTGAAGTTTGTAAAGAATCGTTCACTAGGTCAAGGGATTTGAATACTCACAAACTGAAACATACTGGTGAGAAACCATATCAATGTGACATTTGTAAGAAGTGTTTTACTAGGTCAGACATTTTAAATAGACACAAACTGGTACATACTGATGAGAAACCGTATGAATGTGACGTTTGTAAAAGGTGTTTCACTCAGTCAAGCAAATTAAATGCTCACAAACGGCTACATACAGGTAAGAAACCATGTCATGATGACATATTTGTAAAAAGTGTTTCATTCGCTCGTTTAATTTGAATCACCCAAATATTAAATTGGCATCACATAAAAGATATCAAAACTTAAATTTTTAATTAATTAAAATAGAAAGTACTGGGTTCAATTTTATTCCAGTGTTCCAATGTTTGTGCAATACCTATTATATTTAAATATTATTTGAGTCCCAGCAGGGGCATTGTTTGAAAATAAATTTTATTAATACAGGATTGCAACAGTGGGTATTTCTTAATAATAATAGCAAATTATGTATACTATATAGCAGGGGTGAAGTCATTTGATTGTCGGGCCACATTGTGGATGAAAATTTGACCGCGGGCCAAACAATTTCTTTTTCTAATTTTAAGTATAGTTTTTTTGAAACAATAATTTCAAATATTAAAACACAACTATTTTTCTAAAACTCTTTTTATGCACCAATTTATATTGGCAAATAGTAATATTTTTGCTTTTAATAATAATTTATAAATGGCCTCCATTTGCCCAGGCCTGCTGTATAGCCATAGATGGATAGATAAATAGATAGATTTCTATATTTCAAATGGCTTAAAAGCTGTGAAATATGTCAATATATCTAACTGTATATCATAAATTATAAAGATTATTATTTAAAAAAGTTTTTTAAAGGTATCAATTGACCATTTGTCCTGCAAAAGTGATAGGCTGTCAGTTTTGAACTGTCTTTTCGAGTGAGTTGGAGTTATCATACATCTCAAATATGATATTTCCGTAGTTTCCAGTCATATAAATGAAAATAAATGCAGTAAACCTGTAAGACACTATCTGCCTTGCTTCAGTTTAGCATCACCGTGCGTTGGCTAGTTTTCACTCAGTCAAGTTATTTAAAAACCCAAAAACCGGCACCTATACTGGTGAGGAACCATAGCAAAGTGACCTTTGTAAAAAATGTTTCACTCAGTCAATCATTTTAAGTACTGACAAATACAATTTTGTTATAGCAGATGAATTTTCATTCGTTTTGTAACTTACAAATGTCATACATCTTACATTTATTTGCAGAAACTTTTTCTAAGGATGTTGAGGAATCAATTAGCAATATTGGCGACAGTAAATTGGTGGAAGACACGAATATCAATTGGAAAGTGGAAGAACCTACAAATTTTAACTCGAAATGCAAAAGTATTGAGGAAATGTCTTTAAAATCCGAAATCAAAGACGAACCGATGGACAACAGCTCATTAAATCTGACGGAATTTACTGATGACACAGTAAATGATTTTTCTAATAGTGTTAGCGAAATCAGTTGCGAAGACACAAAGGTCGGTTTTGGTCACATATCGGGAAATCCCGCATAACTTCTCTCTTCTGATGTGGGAGAGTGTTTTGAAAAATTTGAAAAAACAAATTGAAAATACCTCGATGAATCGTGAGAAGCACAAGAAAGCCAGTAAAGTGAAATAGCATCAATTTAGGATTAAACGCAATGTGTAAAGAAAGGTACATTAAATCGCGCTTTTCAGAAAGTCACAAGAGTGCACGCGCTAGTAAGAAATTAAATCAATTTATTTGTAGAGAGTGTTTCACTACAAAGGACAAATTAAATACGCACAAACTACTACATACTGGAGGAACTGACTTTCGTAAGAAGTGTTTCACTCAGTCAGGCAATTTAAATAGACACAAACGTTAAACATACCGTTGAGTAACAATATTAAATTGGCGTCAAATAAACGATGCAAATGAATACTTGAAATTGTAATACTTTAAACTAGAAAGTTTCAATAAATAAAATTATCGACCAATTTTTCAGAAAGCATGGGGTTCAATTTTATTCCAATGTTCCCACGTTTATACAATACTTTATTAGAAAATGTTATTTTCAGTTACTGTCGGGACTCAAACCTGACCTTCCGCTTCCAAAAGTGGAATATCAGATTTGTGACATTGTTTTAAAATAAATTTTTCTTATATTATTTTGAACCAGTTGGTATTTCTTAGCAATAATAGCTAACTATAGCTATATCAAACTGTACATCATATTGCATTACAAAGATTATATTATTCAAAAAGATTTGTGAAAGATATCAGCTAAAAAGATATTATTTTATAAACGCAAAGGGCCTGTAATATGAAGGGTTCTAATCTTTGTATTGGTATATATCTATTGTTGGAACCACTATTTTCGCTGATTAATCACCGGTAGGTAGTCTGAAGTCACTACAGTGAACAGTGAAATCCGATTATTATTAGCGAGTTAGCGACTTTCACCTGTACTTGGTAATGAAATATGGTTGCCCCCATCTGTAATCCGCATGGAATATGTGTTATCAAACGTAACTGTATTAAAATTCACACATTAAAAGAAATATCGATAACTTGCTTTGGCCTTAGTTCAAAGTGTTGGTTGTGCTTATCGAGTGGGGTCACGCTGTTGGACTTGTTTTCCATTTCAGCGAAATTTGAAAACCTTGTGGCTAATGGAAAGGGGAGTGTGCTTCAGTTCAGGTATGATCGCTTATTTTTTAAGATAGTTTAATAGTATTTAATATATTTTCATTCAATAAAACATATTGAAGCAAGTCTATTATTTTATAACTTTAAATTAATGTTAAAACTTTCTGGCATGGTTTATTATGAATGTGGGTTGAATAAAGTTGCCATTGTTTTTGCATAGAAATGTATAAATTGATCGTTACATACTAAATATGAGATTACCACTTTACTTCTTTTAAGTTTTTAAGTGTAATATCTCTTCAGTCAAATTACGTGTAATTTCTTAAATTGTAGCCTAGAGGAAGGAAATACATTTTCCGAAACGTCGATCAAATACTGCCTTGAAGAACATTATATATGTTACGGTCTATACCCGAATTCGGCCAATGACCAAAATAAATGCCCAAAACTGGTTTTGTTCATTTTATATCACTCAATACACGTTTAAATGTAAGATTTCGGATTTGGGAAATAATTGTTGGCCAAAACTAGTTTTGCGTATTTATTACGGTCATTGACCGAATTCGGGTATAGACCGTAACATTGATAAAGTATAGCTACTGTCCCTAAATTTTTCTAATATAGCAATGTAACAATGGGTGTTTCCTAACATTTAGGCTTGAAGGCGAGGAGTTTTGGGTGTATTTTTCGGGCACAGGCGAGATTATTGTTGGATTCGCTTCGATTTAGGGTATAGTTCAACCCCCTAAGTTTGCTTACAAATTGTTGGTGTGCTTGATTTTATAATTAACAATTATGGACCAAGCCAGAAAAATCACAAATCCATTCAACTTTAGTATCCCGTTGGAATTTTTGGAAAAAATTAATTCTAACCGATTTTATAACGATTTCTTTAGCGATAGGTACCAATTATAAAATCGGTTAGAATTAATTTTTTCCAAAAATTCCAACGGGATACTAAAGTTAAATGGATTTGTTATTTTTCTGGCTTGGTCCGACCAGCGAAATCCGTTTGTGAAAAAAATGGCACAATTTGCAATTAAGGAAACAAAAAAAGTGATCGTTAATTACTCGAGAAGTAATTGACCGATGACGCTAAAATTATTCATGCACGTTTGGGTCATTTTTTAGTAAAAAAATAGTGAAAAAAACATGTTTTTTTAACTTTCGGGGCTATTTGCAAGTTAACAATTGCACTTAGCCTCTGTCAGTGCTCATTTTTTAGTTAATTTCATAAGGAACAACTTTCT
Organism: Xanthostigma xanthostigma; assembly: GCA_963575645.1. NCBI lineage: Eukaryota > Metazoa > Arthropoda > Insecta > Raphidioptera > Raphidiidae > Xanthostigma > Xanthostigma xanthostigma. Next base: position 1,921,198 of record OY754473.1, read on the forward strand.
CAATGCATATGCTATACTAAAAGTCAAGAGGAACGGACATATATTAAAGGAAATGGAGAAAAAAAACACTATTTTCGCCACTAATTGTTAATTATAAAATCAAGCACACCAATAATTTTTAAGCAAACTTAGGGGGTTGAACTACACCCTAAAACGAAGCGATTCCAACAATAATCTCGCCTGTGTCCGAATAATACACTTTTTAATGTTTTAACCTCCTCGCTGTTTAGCCTAATTGTAGCGAACAGTAGCTACACTTGCAAGTTAATAAATTAAGTAATACGCACTAAATCGTATGAAAAATTTACACATTATTTATAGCCTTACTCGTATAATTCATTTCAATACTGAATTAAACAGACTAAATTAATACCTCTTATAAAATTGTATTTCATTGTTCTTTTCTTTATTGATCTTCTTGTAAATTTTTCATTTTTTAGATAAGAAGTGGTGATAAGATTCCAAATTTGATCTGTCAAAAAACGTTGCTCTAAGCTGGAAAAAACTTATGAGTTCCAGATGCAAATAATACAGTCTGAGAAAACTCTGCAACGCTATTTGGAGCAATTACATACTTTTGACACGCAATCTAAACTTGAGAAGCATTTCTGCAAAGTGTGGTACTTTAGAAATTCGTGAGGTGATTGACTTGAAAGTCAACTGGACAGAGAAAGAATACGAAAGTTATAATTAATCAAGCGAAATTTACATAGAAATGTCTTTAAAATCCAAAATAAAAGACGAGGACGATAATTCACTGATTTCACCAGACTGTGCTGAAGACATCTTAGAACCTTTATCAGTGGATGGTAAGGAATTGGAGGAGGACATGAATATCAATTGGAAAGTAGAAGAACCTGCAAATTTTAACTCGGAATACAAAACTATTGAAGAAATGTTTTTAAAATCCGAAATAAAAGACGAGGACGATAATTCACTGATTTCACCAGACTGTGCTGAAGACATCTTAGAACCTTTATCTATGGATGGTGAGAAATTGGAGGAAGACATGAATATCAATTGGAAAGTGGAAGAACGTCCAAATTTGTACTCGGAATGCAAAGGTACTGAGGAAATGTATTTAAAATCCGAAATCAAAGACGAACCGATGGACAACAGCTCATTAAATCTGACGGAATTTACTGATGACACAGTAAATGATTTTTCTAATAGTGTTAGCGAAATCAGGTGCAAAGACACAAAGGTCGGTTTTAGTCACATATCAGGAAATTTCGCATGTCCTCGTTTATCTGTTGTGGAAGAGAATTTTGAAAAATTTGAAGAAAAAATTGAAAATACCTCGATGGATCGGGAGAAACACAAGAAACCCAGTACAGTGAAGAATACTCACAAACTGCAACATACTGGTGAAAAGCCATATCAGTGTGACATTTGTGAGAAGTGTTTCGCTAGAAAGAGCAATTTAAATACTCACAAACTGATACACACTGGTGAGAAACCATATCAATGTGACATTTGTAAGAAGTGTTTCACTCAGTCAAGAAATTTAAATACTCACAAACTGCAACATACGAGTGAGAAATTATATCAGTGTGACATTTGTAAAAAGTGTTTTACTCACTCAAGCTCTTTAAATAAGCACAAACTGTTACATACTGGTGAGAAACCGTATCAATGTGACTTTTGTAAGAAGTGTTTCACTCAGCCAGGCAATTTAAATTACCACAAACTGATACACACTGGGGAAAAACCCTATCAGTGTGACGTTTGTAAAAAGTGTTTCACTCACTCAATCAGTTTAAATTGTCACAAACTACAACATACTGGTGAAAAACCATTTCAGTGTGACATTTGTAAGAAGTGTTTTACTCAGTCAAGCACTTTAAATAAGCACAAACTGATACATTCTGATGAAAAACCATATCACTGTGACATTTGTAATAAGTTTTTCGCCGCAAAGTTCAATTTAAATAGTCACAAATGGATACATACTGAAGAGAAACCATATCAATGTGACATTTGTAAGAAGTGTTTTACTAGGTCAGACGTTTTAAATAGACACAAACTGGTACATACTGATGAGAAACCGTATCAATGTGACATTTGTAAGAAGTGTTTCAGCCAATCAATCAATTTAAAAACTCATAAACTGATTCATACTGGTGAGAAACCATATCAATGTGACGTTTGTAAAAAGTGTTTCACTAAGTCAAGCTGTTTAAATAGACACAAACTACAACATACTGGTCAAAAACCATTTCAGTGTGACATTTGTAAGAAGTGTTTCACTCAGTCAAGTGACTTAAATAGTCACAAACTGGTACATACTGGTGAGAAACCATATCAATGCGACATTTGTAAGAAGTGTTTCACTCGGTCAGGCTTGTTAAATAGACACAAACTGATTCATACTGGCGAGAAACCATATCAGTGTGACATTTGTAAAAAGTGTTTCACTCAGTCAAGCAAATTAAATGCTCACAAACGGTTACAAACTGGTGAGAAACCATATCAGTGTGACATTTGTAATAAGTTTTTCGATCTAAAGTGTCGCTTAAATACTCACAAACTCTCACATACTGATGAGAAACGATATCAATGTGACATTTGTAAGAAGTGTTTCACTAGGTTAAGCAGTTTAAATAGACACAAACTGGTACATACTGGTGAGAAACCATATCAATGTGACGTTTGTAAAAAGTGTTTCACTCAGTCAAGCAAATTAAATGCTCACAAACGGCTACATACAGGTAAGAAACCATGTCATGATGACATATTTGTAAAAAGTGTTTCATTAACTTGGGTAATTTGAATCACCACAATATTAAATTGGCATCACATAAAAGATGTCAAAACTTAAAATTTTAATTCATTAAAATAGAAAGTACGGGGTTCAATTTTGTTCCAATGTTTATGTAATCTATTATATTTAAATATTATTTGATAGAGCTGTAAAAGTAACTAGAAATTGTGTACCCGTATGTATTCGTTACTTAAAGAACCAGTACCCGTTACTTTCGTATCGTTACGTTACTCGTTACTTTTTATACGACATACAATCGTGTACTAACAGGCAACAGCATCAAGTACATATGTTCCATCGCATCCAAGCGCGTCGCTTACGTGATACGGTATAACATATAACCGCATCAAACGTGTCGAGCTGACATGGATGCGAAAGATGCGAGTAACGAAATAAATTTGCAAGTAACGATTCGTTACTTCGAGTCAGACGATGTACCCGTTACTCAGTAACGAATACATACGGTTTGTTACAGCTCTATTATTTGAGTCCCAGCAGAGGCATTGTTTGAAAATACATTTTATTTAAACAGGATTGCAACAGTGGGTATTTCTTAATAATAATAGCAAACTATGTATACTGTATAGCGGGGGTAAAGTCATTTGATTGTCGGGCCACATTGCGGATGAAAATTTGACTGCGGGCCAAACAATTTCTTTTTCTAATTTTAAGTATAGATTTTTAGAAACAATAATTTCAAGTATTAAAACACTTTACTATTTTTCTAAAATTCTTTTTATGCACCAATTTATATTGGCAAATAGTAATATTTTTGCTTTTAATAATAATTTATAAATGGCTTCGCGGGCCTCCATTTGCCCAGGCCTGCTGTATAGCCATAGATAGATAGATAAATAGATAGATTTCTATATTTCAAATGGCTTAAAAGCTGTGAAATATGTCAATATATCTAACTGTATATCATAAATTATAAAGATTATTATTTATAAAAGTTTTTGAAAGGTATCAATTGACCATTTGTCCTGCAAAAGTGATAGGCTATCAGTTTTGAACTGTCTTTTCGAGTGATTTGGAGTTATCATACATCTCAAATATGATATTTCCATAGTTTCCAGTCATATAAATGAAAACAAATGCAGTTAAACCTGTAAGACACTATCTGCCTTGCTTCAGTTTAAGCATCACCGTGCGTTGGCCAGTTTTCACTCAGTCAAGTTATTTAAAAACCCAAAAACCGGCACGTATACTGGTGAGGAACCATATCAAAGTGACCTTTGTAAAAAATGTTTCACTCAGTCAATCATTTTAAGTACTGACAAATACAATTTTGTTATAGCAGATGAATTTTCATTCGTTTTGTAACTTACAAATGTCATACATTTTACATTTATTTGCAGAAACTTTTTCTAACAATGTTGAAAAATCAATTAACAATATTGGCGACAGTAATTAAATTGGTGGAAGACACGAATATCAATTGGAAAGTGGAAGAACCTACAAATTTTAACTCGGAATGCAAAAGTATTGAGGAAATGTCTTTAAAATCCGAAATCAAAGACGAAAACTGATGGACGACAGCTCATTAATTCTGACGGAATTTACTGATGACACAATAAAAGATTTTTCTAATGGTTTTAGTGAAATTAGCTGCGAAGACACAATAGTCGGTTTTGGTCACATATCGGGAAATCCCGCATAACTTCTTTCTTCTGATGTGGGAGAGTGTTTTAAAAAATTTGAAAAAAAATTGATAATACTTCGATGAATCGTGAGATGCACAAGAAAGCCAGTAAAGTGAAATAGCATCAATTTAGGATTAAAGACACGTGTAAAAAAAGATACATTGAATTCGCGTTTTTCAGAAAGTCACAAAGGTACACGCGCTAGTAAGAAATTAAATCAATTTTTTTGTCAAAAGAAAAATATTTAAAAGCTCAATAATAATGTCACCGCGGGATATTGTACAATACAGTCGAATGACTAAGAGGATCTTTGAAGGACAAATGTAATTATGATGCTAGTCACTAGAGGGCCAAATTGCCAGCACAATTCACCACGGAAAACAAAATAATGTAGTTATGATGCTAGTCACCAGACGGCCGAACCGTTGTCAGCACAATTCACTACGGAAACTCTACATATTCTACACTCGCAGATTAAAGAAATTTAGCTTATGATGCTCGAAAAATAGGTGGCCGCCTATCGGCGAGCTACATAAGTGGTCTCATTTTGGTTCACTGGGTAACCGATCTTCCTATAATACGTTAATCAATGCTAATTATTAATTATTTTTATATTTTTTAGATCAATGTATTAATTATTATTTTTTGTTAATATATAATATAATATATATAATTGGTCGATAATTTTAATTATTGAAAATAAATAGTAGCATAATGGGAACTTAGACTAAAACAGTTATGCGCAGTAGCTAAAACCAAAACTGTTTTGTATCGGTTTTGTGCGCATGCGTCGATTATGCACTGTTTTGTGTCTTAAAGCAGCGATTCCTAAAGTGGGCTCCCTGGAAAAGTCGCCAGGGCTCCCGAAATTACATTTGCCATTGATTCGTTGGATTATTTTTGGCTGTTAAATAATTTCACCGTTACAAATATTATTTTGGAATAACGCAAGAAATGCGATGAGTAATTAGCGAGAATTTTGCCCAACATAAGGCCCCGGTGCGGCGTGGCGGGTTGCACTGTTTTTCATTTGTAATCATTTGATGTGGAGTTCCATAAAATAAAAGGGATTTGTAATTCAGAGGCGGACTTTCCGTAAGGCTAACTAGGCCTGAGCGTAGGGCGGCCGGGCGGGGTACACTAGTGCGGCACTGCTAGTCCGCCTCTGGATTTGTTGAGAGTTCCGTTACCTTCAAAAGTTCAGGAGCCGCTGGTTTTTGAGGTTGAACCATAGATATATATCCATGGTTGGAACGGACTTAACAGAGCTTATTTTATAATTTTTTTCGATAGATATTAATGTTTCTTATGTGACGTTTATTTTTTCCACTATTGTCGCTGACTAATCACTACAATGAACAGTGAAATCCGATTATTATTAGTCAGTTAGCGACTGTCATCGGTACTTGGCAATAATATGGCCGCTTCATCTTTAATCCGCATGGAATATGTGTTATCAAACGCAACTGTATTAAAATTCTCACATTAAAAGAAATATCGATAACTTTCTTTGGCCTTAATTCAAAGTGTTGATTGTGCTTATCGAGTGGGTTCACGCTGTTGGACTAATTTTCCATTTCAACGAAATTTTAAAACCTTGTAGCTAATGTAAAGAGGAGTGTGCTTCAGTGCAGGTATGATCGCTTACTTTTTAAGATAATTTATATTTAATATATTTTCATTCAATAAAACATATTGATGCAGGTCTTTTATTTCATAACTTTAAATTAATGTTAAAACTTTTTGGCATGGTTTATTATGAATGTGGATTGAATAAAGTTGCCATTGTTTTTGCATACAAATGCATAAATTGATCGTTGCTTACTAAATATGAGATTATCACTTTACTTCTTTTAAGTTTTTAAGTGTAATTTCTCTTCCGTCAAATTACGTGTAATTTCTTAAATTGTAGCCTAGCAGAAGGAAATACTTTTTCCGAAACGTCGATCAAATACTTCATTGAAGAACATTATATATGTTACGGTCTATACCCGAATTCGGCCAATGACCGAAATTAATGCGCAAAACTAGTTTTGCTTATTTTGTAACACTCAATACTCGTTTAAATGTAAGATTTCTGATTTGGGAAATATTTGTTGGTCAAAACTAGTTTTGCGCATTTATTACGGTCATTGACCGAACTCGGGTATAGACCGTAACATTGATAAAGTATAGCTACTGACCCTAAATTTTTCTAATATAGCGATGTAACAATGGGTGTTTCTTAACATTGTAGTTTCTGATTGTAGCGAACAGTAGCTACACTTGCAAGTTATTAAATTAAGTAATACGCACTAAATCGTATGAAAAATTTACACATTATTTATAGCCTTACTCATATAATTCATTTCAATACTGAATTAAACAGACTTAATTAATACCTCCTATAAAATTCTATTTCATTGTTCTTTTCTTTATTGATCTTCTTGTAAATTTTTCATTTTTTAGATAAGAAGTGGTGATAAGATTCCAAATTCGATCTGTCAAAAAACGTTGCTCTAAGCTGGAAAAAACTTATGAGTTCCAGATGCAAATACTACAGTCTGAGAAAACTCTGCAACGCTATTTGGAGCAATTACATACTTTTGACACGCAATCTAAACACGAGAAGCATTTCTGCAAAGGGAGGTACTTTAGAAATACGTGAGGTGATTGACTTGAAAGTCAACTGGACAGAGAAAGAATACGAAAGTTATAATTCATCAAGCGAAATTTACATAGAAATGTCTTTAAAATCCAAAATAAAAGACGAGGACGATAATTCACTGATTTCACCAGAGTGTGCTGAAGACATCTTAGAACCTTTATCAGTGGATGGTGAGGAATTGGAGGAGGAAATGAATATCAATTGGAAAATGGAAGAACCTACAAATTTTAACTCGGAATACAAAACTATTGAGGAAATGTCTTTAAAATCCGAAATCAAAGACGAACCGATGGACAACAGCTCATTAAATCTGACGGAATTTACTGATGACACAGTAAATGATTTTTCTAATAGTGTTAGCGAAATCAGTTGCAAAGACACAAAGGTCGGTTTTGGTCACATATCGGGAAATATCGCATATCCTCATTTATCTGTCCTGGAAGAGAATTTTTATAAATTTGAAGAAAAAATTGAAAATACCTCGATAGATCGGGAGAAACACAAGAAACCCAGTACAGTGAAGATAACTCACAAACTGCAACATACTGGTAAAAAGCCATATCAGTGTGACATTTGTGAGAAGTGTTTCGCTAGAAAGAGCAATTTAAATGCTCACAAACTGATACACACTGGTGAGAAACCATATCAGTGTGACATTTGTAAAAAGTGTTTCTCTTGGCCAAGCCATTTAAATAGTCATAAACGTATACATACTGAAGAGAAACCATATCAATGTGACATTTGTAAAAAGCGTTTCACTCAGTCTAGCAGTTTAAATACTCACAAACTGATACATTCTGATGAAAAACCATATCACTGTGAAATTTGTAAGAAGTGTTTCACTCAGTCTGGCAGTTTAAATACTCACAAACTGATACATACTGGTGAAAAACCATATCAATGTGACATTTGTAAAAAGTGTTTCACTCACTCAAGTACTTTAAATAAGCACAAACTGGTACATACTGATGAAAAACCGTATCAATGTGAAGTTTGTAAAGAGTCTTTCACTCAGTCAAGGGAATTTAATACTCACAAACTGCAGCATACTGGTGAGAAACCGTATCAATGTGAAGTTTGTAAAGAGTCTTTCACTCGGACAAGGGATTTGAATACTCACAAACTGAAACATACTGGTGTGAAACCATATCAATGTGATATTTGTAAGAAGTGTTTTACTAGGTCAGACATTTTAAATAGACACAAACTGGTACATACTGATGAGAAACCGTATCAATGTGACATTTGTAAGAAGTGTTTCACTCAGTCAAGCAATTTAAATACTCACAAACTACAACATACTGGTGAAAAGCCACATCAATGTGACGTTTGTAATAAGTTTTTCGCTGCAAAGTACAATTTAATTACTCACAAACTGACACATACTGGTGAGAAACCGTATCAATGTGACATTTGTAAGAAGTGTTTCACTCAGTCAAGCACTTTGAAAACTCACAAACTGCAACATACTGGTGAAAAACCATATCAATGTGACGTTTGTAAAAAGTGTTTCACTCAGTCAAGCAAATTAAATGCTCACAAACGGCTACATACAGGTAAGAAACCATGTCATGGTGACATATTTGTAAAAAGTGTTTCATTAACTAGGGCAATTTGAATCACCACAATATTAAATTGGCATCACATAAAATATGTCAAAACTTTTTAATTCATTAAAATAGAAAGTACGGGGTTCAATTTTATTCTAGTGTTCCAATGTTTGTGCAATACCTATTATATTTAAATATTATTGGAGTCCCAGCAAAGGCATTCTTTGAATATAAATTTTATTAATACAGGATTGCAACAGTGGGTATTTCTTAATAATAATAGCAAATTATGTATACTATATAGCAGGGGTTAAGTCATTTGATTGTCGGGCCACATTGCGGATGAAAATTTGACAGTGGGCCAAAAATTTGGAGAGCAAAAAAAAGGGGCCTTTCATTTCTGCAACAAAAAGGTTTTTTCGTCTGTTGTGGCCCTTACTATTTTTCTTTATTTTTTTTTATGCGCCAAACTATTTTCGCTCTTAATATTCATTTATAAAATGCTTAGCGGGCTGGATAAAATTCTACTGCGGGCCGGAACCGGCCCGCGAGCCTCCATTTGACCAGGCCTGCTGTATAGCCAAAGATAGATAGATAGATTTCTATATTTGTTATATCAGAGGAATTTTCATTTGTTTTGTAATTTACAAATGTCATAATTCGTTTTACATTTATTTGCAGAAACTTTTTCTAAGGACGTTGAGGGATCAATCAGCAATATTGGCGACAGTAAATTGGTGGAAGACACGAATATCAATTGGAAAGTGGAAGAAAGTACAAATTTTCCCTCGGAATGCAAAAGTATTGAGGAAATGTTTTTAAAATCCGAAATCAAAGAAGAACCGATGGACGACAGCTCATTAATTCTGACGGAATATACTGATGAGACAGTAAATGATTTTTCTAATGGCGTTAGCGAAATCAGCTGCGAGGACACAAAGGTCGTTTTTGGTCACATATCGGCAAATCCCGCATAACTTCGTTTTTCTGATGTTAGAGAGTGTTTTGAAAAATTTGAAAAAACAAATTGAAAATACCTCGATGAATCGTGAGAAGCACAAGAAAGCCAGTAAAGTGAAATAGCATCAATTTAGGATTAAAGACACGTGTAAAAAAAATTGGTTGTCTGTAAAGTCGGTTTACGGATGATAGTTTTACGTGATAACGTATTCCGCTCGAATATCATATTTAATAATACATAACCTAAATTTTAGTAGCTGTCAAACTATATTTTTACCGACTAATAATTTGATCAACCAAAGCAATATACATATTTTTAAGCAATTATAAAAGACATTTAAAAGAATGTATATATATTATATATTTGTTAACAAACCGTATAATTTATCTGCTGTTATGAAATGCAGATATCTCCCAAGATTTGTTTTTGATACAAAATGTAGCTGCGTTTGTGTACAAACTATCAATTGATCAATACATTTCCATTCGTTGTGAATAATATCATATTTTATCCATAATGACGGCGATCAGTTATTTTTAACAAAATAAAATGACATTTATTAATTATTATTAGCGCCATATTGCCATTTCTCTATCGCTTATACTGCGCTCTCGCTTGCACGCACAGGGTCAGGCGGAACGCTACACTTTTGGAACGTTACACTTTTTCGTGTGTGCAGCTGGTGTTTCATCAATTTATAAGACGTTATCACGTCAAAAAGATACATTAAAATTGCGCTTTTCAGAAAGTCACAAAGGTACACGCGCTAGTAAGAAATTAAATCAATTTATTTGTAAAGAGTGTTTCACTACAAAGGACAAATTAAATGAGAAGCCATATCAGTGTGACATTTGTAAGAAGTGTTTCACTCAGTCAGGCAATTTAAATATGCACAAACTGACACATACAGGTGAGAAACCATATCAGTGTGATATTTTTAAAAAGTGTTTCATTTAGTCAAACAGTGTAAATACTCACAAACTACTACATACTGAAGGAACTGACTTTTGTAAGAAGTGTTTCGCTCAGTCAGGCAATTTAATAAGACACAAACGTTTATACATACCGTTGAGTAACAATATTAAATTGGCGTCAAATAAAAAATGAATACTTGAAATTGTAATTCATTAAAATAGAAAGCACGGGGTTCAAGTTTATTCCAATGTTCCCACGTTTATACAATACTTTATTAGAAAGTGTTATTTTAAGTTACTGTCGGGACTCAAACCCGACCTTCCGCTTCCGAAAGCGGAAGGTCAGATTTGTGACATTGTTTGAAAATAAATTTTTCTCATATTATTTTGAACCAGTTGGAATTTCTTAGCAATAATAGCTAACGTTAGCTATATCAAACTGTACATCATATTGCATTATAAAGATTTTATTATTCAAAAAGATTTGTGAAAGATATCAGCTAAAAAGATATTATTTTATAGACGCAAAGGGCTTGTAATATGAACCGTTCTAATCTTTGTATTGGTATATATCTATGGTTGGAACACGTTTTTAACTATTAACTACCGCACATAACTGTTTACTGTTCGAAAAGAGCTTATTTTATAATTTTTTCGGTAGGTTTGTAATGTTTCTTATGTGATGTTTATTTTTACCCCGATTTTAGCTGGTTGGTGACCGGTAGGTAGTCTGTAGTCACTACACTGAACAGTGAGAAATCCGATTGTTATTTACGGCTTTGTCACTGGCACTTGCCACTTGGTAATGAAATATGGCCCATCTCTAATCCGCATGGAAAGTTGGTTATTATTTGCAAGTGGATTAAAATTCTCACTATGAAAGAAATATCGATAACTGGCTTTGGCCGAAGTTCAAAGTGTTGGTTGTGCTAATCGAGTGGGGTCACGCTTTGGACTTGTTTTCCATTTCAGCGAAATTTGAAAACCTTGTGTCTAATCTAAAGAGAAGTGTGCCACAGTTCAGGTATGCATGCTTATTCTTTTAAGATGGTTTAATAGTATTTAATATGTGGCGACTCCCCTTAACAGTACATAGCGCACCTTAAGTGCACGTGTAGTTTACACACACAATTCATTAAATGCTGACACACATCCTAATACTTCACATAGTGTCAGCAGTAATAAATTGTGTGTGTAAACTACACGTGCACTTAAGGTGCGCTATGTACTGTTAAGGGGAGTCGCCACAAATATATTTAAATTTTCCTGTATGGGTTTTTTCTTTTACTTTTTCCTATATCCTTAACCAAGTTGAAATTAGATTTAAACTCATTACTTGTTTACTAAAAAATTGCTGTGGTGTATTGGTACGCAGAATTGTACTACTATGTATTAATTTTATATTTTACTTTATTTGAATATAAAATTTTTTATCTATCTATCTATCTATATTTTCATTCAATAAAACATATTGATGCAAGTCTATTATTTTATAAATCTAAATTGATGTTAAAACTTTCTGGCATGGTTTATTATGAATACCTAGATTGAATAAAGTTGCCATTGTTTTTGCATAGAAATGTATAAATTGATCGTTACATGCTAAATATGAGATTATCACTTTACTTCTTTTAAGTTTTTAAGTGTAATATCTCATTAGTCAAAATGCATGTAATTTCTTAAATTGTAACCTAGAGTGCCTAGAGGAAGGAAATACATTTTCCGAAACGTCGATCAAATACTTCTTTGAAGAAGATTATATATGTTACGGTGTATACCCGAATTCGGCCAATGCCAGAAAATAAATGCGCAAAACTAGTTTTGACCAATGAATATTTCCCAAACCCTAAATCTTACATTTAAACGAAAATGTTGCAAAATGTATCTCATAAATTTACTTCTATTTAGGTGAAATGCCGTATATAAATATACCAATATTAGCGTTGCACGCTCAGAAACCCGGCTGGCTCAGTCGGTAGAGTACGTGACTCTTAATATCAGGGTCTTAGGTTCGAGCCCCAACGTTGGGCGAATATATTTTTATTTTTTTTTTTATTTTCTATATTACTTTCTTACATTTAAATTTATTTTAATTTTATTTACGACTAATTAAAATTAAATAAATCTAATTAATACCTCATTTGAAAACTGTTACAACTATAAGTACCTATATAAAAATAATTTTCCTACAGTGTTTTCAATTAAATATTTATTATATTTTATTAATTCCAGTAATTATTGATTTAAAAAAAATGTATTATCTATACTTATAAAAAGTATAATTACTGCTTTTTATCGACGAAAACTTTTGAACGGTAACTCCGATCATCATGAAAATTGGACACAACATTCATCTCGGTAAACTAAGATGAATGTGCGTATTCATGTCCCTCCCTTCCCCATTTGTTCTTTTGCACCCGGGTGAAACCGGGCGGGATCACTAGTTTTTTTAATATAGCGATGTCACAATGTGTGTTCCTTAACAATGTAGCGAACAGTAGCTACACTTGCAAGTTATTAAATTAATTAATTTATAGCCTTACTCGTATAATCCATTTCAATACTAAATTATACAGACTAAATTAATACCTCTTATAAAATTGTATTTCATTGCTCTTTTCTTTATTGATCTTCTTGCAAATTTTTCATTTTTTAGATCAGATGCCAAGTTTGATCTGTCAAAAAACGTGGCTCTAAGGTGGAAAAAACTTATGAGTTCCAGATGCAAATAATACAGTCTGAGAAAACTTTGCAACGCTATTTGGAGCAATTACGTACTTTTGACACGCAATCTAAACACGAGAAGCATTTCTGCAAAGTGAGGTACTTTAGAAATCTGTGAGGTGATTGACTTGAAAGTCAACTGGACAGAGAAAGAATACGAAAGTTATAATCAATCAAGCGAAATTAACATAGAAATGTCTTTAAAATCCAAAATAAAAGACGAGGACGATAATTCACTGATTTCACCAGACTGTGCTGATGACAACTTTGAACCTTTATCTATGGATGGTGAGGAATTGGAGGAGGATATGAATATCAATTGGAAAGTGGAAGAACCTACAAATTTTAACTCGGAATACAAAAGTACTGAGGAAATGTCTTTAAAATCCGAAATCAAAGACGAACCGATGAAAGACAATTCATTAACTCTGGCGGAATTTACTGATGACACAGTAAAAGATTTTTCAAATGATTATAGCGAAATCAGTTGCGAAGACACAAAGGTTGATTTTGGTCACATATCGGGAAATTTCGCATGTCCTCGTTTGTCTGACGTGGAAGAGAATTTTGAAAAATTTGAAGAAAAAATTGAAAATACCTCGATGGATCGGGAGAAACACAAGAAAGCCAGTACAGTGAAATCGCACCAATTTAAGATTAATGACACGTGTAAAAAAAGGTTCATTAAATCGCGCTTTTCTGAAAGTCGTAAGAGTACAGGCACTAGTAAGAAATTAAATCAATGCGACGTTTGTAAAAAGTGTTTCACTCAGTCAAGCGGTTTAAATACTCACAAACTGCAACATACGGGTGAGAAACCATATCAGTGTGACATTTGTGAGAAGTGTTTCACTCAGTCAAGCAATTTAAATACTCACAAACTGCAACATACTGGTGAAAAGCCACATCAATGTGACGTTTGTAATAAGTTTTTCGCTTCAAAGTACAATTTAATTACTCACAAACTGACACATACTGGTGAGAAACCGTATCAATGTGACATTTGTAAGAAGTGTTTCACTCAGTCAAGCACTTTGAAAATTCACAAACTGCAACATACTGGTGAGAAACCATATCAATGTGACGTTTGTAAAAAGTGTTTTTCTCGGCCAGGCTTGTTAAATAAACACAAACTGATACATACTGGTGAGAAACCATATCAGTGTGACTTTTGTAATAAGTTTTTCGATCTAAAGTGTAGCTTAAATACTCACAAACTCTCACATACTGATGAGAAACGATTTCAATGTGACATTTGTAAGAAGTGTTTCACTAGGTCAAGCAGTTTAAATAGACACAAACTGGTACATACTGGTGAGAAACCATATCAATGTGACATTTGTAAGAAGTGTTTCACTCAGTCAAGCACTTTGAAAACTCACAAACTGCAACATACTCGTGAGAAACCATATCAATGTGACGTTTGTAAAAAGTGTTTCACTCAGTCAAGCAAATTAAATGCTCACAAACGGCTACATACAGGTAAGAAACCATGTCATGGTGACATATTTGTAAAAAGTGTTTCATTAACTCGGGCAATTTGAATCACCACAATATTAAATTGGCATCACATAAAAGATGTCAAAACTTTTTAATTCATTAAAATAGAAAGTACAGGGTTCAATTTTGTTCCAGTGTTCCAATGTTTATGCAATACCTATTATATTTAAATATTATTTGAGTCCCAGCAGAGGTATTGTTTGAAAATAAATTTTATTAATACAGAATTGCAACAGTGGGTATTTCTTAATAATAATAGCAAACTATGTATACTGTATAGCGGGGGTTAAGTCATTTGATTGTCGGGACACATTGCAGATGAAAATTTGACAGTGGGCCAAAAATTTGGAGAGCAATAAAAAGGGCCTTACATTTCTGCAACAAAAAGTTCGTCTGTTGTGGCCCTAACTATTTACTATTTTTCTTAATTTTTTTTATGCGCCAAACTATTTTCGCTCTTAATATTCATTTATAAAATGCTTCGCGGGCCGGATAAAATTTTACTGCGGGCCGGAACCGGCCCGCGGGCCTCCATTTGCCCAGGCCTGCTGTATAGCCAAAGATAGATAGATAGATAGATTTCTATATTTGTTATATCAGAGGAATTTTCATTCGTTTTGTAATTTACAAATGTCATAATTCGTTTTACATTTATTTGCAGAAACTTTTTCTAAGGATGTTGAGGAATCAGTTAACAATATTGGCGACAGTAAATTGGTAGAAGTTACGAATATCAATTGGAAAGTGGAAGAACCTACAAATTTTACCTCGGAATGCAAAAGTATTGAGGAAATGTTTTTAAAATCCGAAATCAAAGAAGAACCGATGGACGACAGCTCATTAATTCTGACGGAATTTACTGATGACACAGTAAATGATTTTTCTAATGGCGTTAGCGAAATCAGCTGCGAGGACACAAAGGTCGTTTTTGGTCACATATCGGCAAATCCCGCATAACATCGTTTTTCTGATGTTAGAGAGTGTTTTGAAAAATTTGAAAAAACAAATTGAAAATACCTCGATGAATCGTGAGAAGCACAAGAAAGCCAGTAAAGTGAAATAGCATCAATTTAGGATTAAAGACACGTGTAAAAAAAATTGGTTGTCTGTAAAGTCGGTTTACGGATGATAGTTTTACGTGATAACGTATTCAGCTCGAATATCATATTTAATAATACATAACCTAAATTTTAGTAGCTGTCAAACTATATTTTTACCGACTAATAATTTGATCAACCAAAGCAATATACATATTTTTAAGCAATTATAAAAGACATTTAAAAGAATGTATATATATTATATATTTGTTAACAAACCGTATAATTTATCTGCTGTCATGAAATGCAGATATCTCCCAAGATTTGTTTTTGATACAAAATGTAGCTGCGTTTGTGTACAAACTATCAATTGATCAATACATTTCCATTCGTTGTGAATAATATCATATTTTATCCATAATGACGGCGATCAGTTATTTTTAACAAAATAAAATGACATTTATTAATTATTATTAGCGCCATATTGCCATTTCTCTATCGCTTTTACTGCGCTCTCGCTTGCACGCACAGGGTCAGGCGGAACGCTACACTTTTGGAACGTTACACTTTTTCGTGCGTGCAGCTGGTGTTTCATCAATTTATAAGACGTTATCACGTCAAAAAGATACATTAAAATTGCGCTTTTCAAAAAGTCACAAAGGTACACGCGCTAGTAAGAAATTAAATCAATTTATTTGTAAAGAGTGTTTCGCTACAAAGGACAAATTAAATGAGAAGCCATATCAGTGTGACATTTGTAAGAAGTGTTTCACTTAGTCAGGCAATTTAAATATGCACAAACTGACACATACAGGTGAGAAACCATATCAGTGTGATATTTTTAAAAAGTGTTTCATTTAGTCAAACAGTGTAAATACTCACAAACTACTACATACTGAAGGAACTGACTTTTGTAAGAAGTGTTTCGCTCAGTCAGGCAATTTAATAAGACACAAACGTTTATACATACCGTTGAGTAACAATATTAAATTGGCGTCAAATAAAAAATGAATACTTGAAATTGTAATTCATTAAAATAGAAAGCACGGGGTTCAAGTTTATTCCAATGTTCCCACGTTTATACAATACTTTATTAGAAAGTGTTATTTTAAGTTATTGTCGGGACTCAAACCCGACCTTCCGCTTCCGAAAGCGGAAGGTCAGATTTATGACATTGTTTGAAAATAAATTTTTCTCATATTATTTTGAACCAGTTGGTATTTCTCAGCAATAATAGCTAACGATAGCTATGTCAAACTGTACATCTGTACATCATATTGCATTATAAAGATTATATTATTCAAAAAGATTTGTGACGCAAAGGGCTTGTAATATGAACCGTTCTAATATTTGTATTGGTATATATCTATGGTTGGAATACGTTTTAACTATTAACTACCACGCATGACTGTTTACTGTTTGCAGAGATGTTGGAAAAGAGCTTATTTTATCATTTTTTCGGTAGGTTTGTAATGTTTCTTATGTGATGTTTATTTTTACCCCGATTTTAGCTGGTTGGTGACCGGTAGGTAGTCTGTAGTCACTACACTGAACAGTGAGAAATCCGATTGTTATTTACGGCTTTGTCACTGGCACTTGCCACTTGGTAATGAAATATGGCCCATCTCTAATCCGCATGGAAAGTTGGTTATTATTTGCAAGTGGATTAAAATTCTCAATATGACAGAAATATCGATAACTGGCTTTAGCCTAAAATCAATGTGTCGTTTGTGCTTATCGAGTGGGGTCACGCTGTTGGACTTGTTTTCCTTTTCAGCAAAATTTGAAAATCTTGTGGCTAATGTCATCATGCAGTGTGCTCCTGTTCAGGTATGAATAGTTATTCTTTAAGATAGTTAAATAAAGTAATATATTTTTATTCAATAACACATATTAATTAATTAATATGTTTTATTGGTTGCGGTCTAGTATCTGGCTGCACGATTTGTGGCGTGGAAAGGGGTGTAGCGGATAGAAAAGGGTTGTAGAAGCATCCCCTTAAATTGTGGAGGTGCGGAAATCTCTGTTCACCCCGGAATTACAATTCGCATACCCGTTTATCGCTCACCCCGGAATTGTTTTTTAAAAACTCCTTTTTTGCCCCTTCCCGTTTCACTGCGAGACAATTCGCATACCCCTTTATCGTTCACCCCGGAATTACAATTCGCATACCCGTTTATAGTTCACCCCGGAATTGTTTTTTTAAAAACTCCACATTTGCCCTTCCCATTTCACTGCGAGAAAATTCACATACCCCTTTATACAATGTCTAAGGTTGTTTTGGAACACACTCATATTCACTGTGCGCATAACCACAATATGTGACATTAGGCCTACCTATTACATTACGTTGAAAAGATAATTTATTTATTTTGCAAAATATAGACATTTCCGCACCTCCACAATTTAAGAGGATGCTTCTACAACCCTTTTCTATCCTCTACACCCCTTGCCACCCGTCAAATCGTGCAGCCAGATACTAGACCAGAGCCGTTTTATTGAATAAAAACACATTAATTCAAGTCTATTATTTTATAAATCTAAATTAATGTTAAATCTTTCTGGCATGGTTTATTATGAATGTAGCTTGAGTAAAATTGCCAGTGAATTTACATAGAAATGTATAAATTGATCGTTATATACTAAATATGAGATTATCACTTTAGTTTTTTTATGTTTTTAAGTACAATCTCTTTTATCAAATTACTTGTAATTTGTTAGATTGTAGCGTAGAGGAAGATATACATTTTTCGAAACGTCGACCAAATACTTCATTGAATATCATTATTTATAGAGAAATATTGTAGATTATAGACGTTCAACATCTGAGAACATTATTTATTATTTCATTGTTCTTTTCTTTATTGAACTTCTTTCAAATTTTTCTTTTTTTAGATAAGAAATGGTGATAACATGCCAAATAGGATCTGTCAAAAATGTTGCACTAGGCTGGAAAAAACTTATGAGTTCCAGATGCAAATACTACAGTCTGAGAAAACTCTGCAACGCTATGTGGAGCAATTACATACTTTTGACACGCAATCTAAATTCGAGAGTTCCATTCAGAGGTTGTCTGAGGATCCTCTGATCGATAACACTAATGCTGACAAGAAAGAAAAGTGTGAATCCTCAGAACTCCATGACGTGCTTGATTTGAAAGTCGACTGCACAGAGAATGAATATGAAAATTTTATTTCAACAAGCAAAATCAGCATTGACGAGTCTTTAAAATTTAAAATGAAAGACGAGCATGATAATTCTGTAATCTCACCAGACTGTACTGATAACATCGTAGAAAATTTATCTAACAAAGTTGAGGAAGCATTTATCAATATTGACCACAGTAATTTAGTGAAAGACATGACTGTCAACTGGAAAGTGGAAGAACCTGCAAATTTTAACTCGGAATACAAAAGTACTGAGGAAATGTATTTAAAATCCGAAATCAAAGACGAACCAATGGAAGACAGCTCATTAAATGTGACGGAATTTACTGATGACACAGTACAAGATTTTTCTAATGGTGTTAGCGAAATCAGTTGCGAAGGCACAAAGGTCGGTTTTGACTACACACCGGGAAACTCCGCATATCTTGGTTCTTCTGGAGTAGGAGATTATTGTGAAAAATTTGAAAAAGGAATGAAAGATATCGCGATGGATCAGGAAAAATACAAGAAAGCCAGTACAATGAAGTCGCACCAATTTAAGAGTAAAAACACGTGTAAAAAAATGTACTTTAAATCACGCTTTTCAGAAAGTCGCAAGGGTACACGCACTAGTAAAAAATTAAACCAATGCGACATTTGTAAAAAGTGTTTCACTACAATTGACAATTTAAATACTCACAAACTGCAACATACTGGTGAGAAACCATATCAGTGTGACATTTGTAAAAAGTGTTTCACTCACTCAAGCTCTTTAAATAAGCACAAACTGATACATACTGGTGAGAAACCTTATCAATGTGATATTTGTAAGAAATGTTTCACTCAATCAAGCGGTTTAAATACTCACAAACTGACACATACTGGTGAGAAGCTATATCAGTGTGACATTTGTAAGAAGTGTTTCACTCAGTCAAGCAATTTAAATACTCACAAACTGCAACATACTGGTGAAAAGCCATATCAGTGTGACATTTGTGAGAAGTGTTTCACTCAGTTGGGCAATTTAAATATTCACAAACTGACACATACTGGTGAGAAACCATATCAGTGTGACATTTGTAAAAAGTGTTTCACTCACTCAAGCTCTTTAAATAAGCACAAACTGGTACATACTGGTGAGAAACCATATCAATGTGACGTTTGTAAAAAGTGTTTCACTCAGTCAATCAGTTTAAATTCTCACAAACGGACACATACTGGTGAGAAACCGTATCAGTGTGACATTTGTAAAAAGTGTTTCGCTGACTTACGCACTTTAAATACTCACAAACGGACACATACTGGTGAGAAGCCATATCAGTGTGACATTTGTAAGAAGTTTTTCACTCAGTCAAGCAATTTAAAAATGCACAAACTGACACATACTGGTGAGAAATCATATCAGTGTGACATTTGTAAAAAGTGTTTCACTCGCTCAAGCTCTTTAAATAAGCACAAACTGGTACATACTGGTGAGAAACCTTATCAATGTGACATTTGTAGGAAATGCTTCACTCAATTAAGCAGTTTAATTACTCACAAACGAACACATACTGATGAGAAACCACATCAATGTGACATTTGTAAGAAGTGTTTCACTCAGTCAAGCAATTTAAATACTCACAAACGGCTTCATACAGGTAAGAAACCATATCATTGTGACATTTGTAAAAACTGTTTCAATAACTCAGGCTATTTAAATCACCACAAACGTATACATACCGCTGGGAAACAATATTAAATTGATATCAAATAAATGTTATTTAAATACCCAGAAACCGGCACGTATACTGGTGAGGAACCATATCAAAGTGACCTTTGTAAAAAATATTTCACTCAGTCAATCATTTAAAGTACTGACAATTTTGTTATAGCAGATGAATTATAATCATTCGTTTTGTAACTTACAAATGTCATAATTCATTTTACATTTATTTGCAGAAACTTTTTCTAAGGATGTTGAGGAATCAATTAACAATATTGGCGACAGTAAATCGGTGGAAGACACGAATATCAATTGGAAAGTGGAAGAACCTGCAAATTTTAACTCGGAATGCAAAAGTACTGAGGAAATGTTTTTAAAATCCGAAATCAAAGATGAACCGATGGACGACAGCTCATTAATTGTGACGGAATTTACTGATGACACAGTAAATGATTTTTCTAATAGTTTTCCCGAAATCAGTTGCGAAGACACTATAGTCGGTTTTGGTCTCATATAGGGAAATCCCATATAACTTCGATCTCTGATATGGGAGAGTGTATTAAAAAATTTGAAGAAAATTGATAATACTTCGATGAATCATGAGATGCACAAGAAAGCCAGTAAATAGAAATAGCATCAATTTAGGATTAAAGACACGTGTAAAAAAAGATACATTAAAATTGCGCTTTTCAGAAAGTCACAAAAGCCAGTAAAGTGAAATAACATCAATTTAGGATTAAAGACACATGTAAAAAAAGATCATTAAATTCGCGCTTTTTTGAAAGTCACAAGGGTACACGCGCTAGTAAGAAATTAAATCAATTTAATTGTAAAGAGTGTTTCACTACAAAGGAAAAATTAAATACTCACAAACTGGCACATACATTTGAGAATGTGAGAAACCATATTAGTGAGACATTTTTTAAAAGTGTTTCACTTAGTCAAACAGTTTAAATACTCACAAACTACTACATACTGGAGGAACTGATTTTTGTAAGAAGTGTTTCACTCAGTCAGGAAATTTAAATAGTCACAAACGTTAATACATACCGTTGAGTAACAATATTAAATTGGCGTCAAATAAAAGATGCAAATGAATATTTGAAATTGTAATTTATTAACACCCTTCAGTAAATAAATCCATATTCACAAACTAGTAACGATTGTAAGTCCGTTAAAGGTGACCGAAGCAACAACATGAAAATTTTATTAAAAATTGATATCGTCTATGATAAATAAATAGTAGGAAATAGTAGGAACTTGACTAAAACAGTCATGCGCAGTTACTAAAGCCAAAACTGTTTTGTATCGGTTTTGTGCGCATGCGTCGACTATGCGCTGTTTTGTGGCTTTAATCAGCGTCTCCAAAAGTGGGCTCCGTGGAAAAGTCGCCAGGGCTCCGCGAAATTACATTTATCATTGATTCGTTGGATTATTTTTGACTGTTAAATAATTTCACCGTTACAAATATTATTTTGGAATAGCGCAAGAAATGCGATGAGTTGTGAGAATTTGGCCCAACATAAGGCCCTGGTTCGGCGTGGCGGGTTGCACTGTTAAACATTTGTAATCATTTGATGTGGAGTTCCATAAAATAAAAGGGATTTGTAATTCAGAGGCAAACTTTCCATAATGCTGACTAGGGCGGCCGGGCGTGGAGCATGGTTTTGGCAATAATTAATTAATAGTAATATAAACATAAGACTTTTGAACTATGAAGTAAGTTGACTTCAAAGCAATGTTTTCGTAAATAGGCACTTTACATTTGTACGATGCTAAATCAGCAGAAAAGGGCGGTTACTACTAAATGGCCTAGGGCGGCCGAGACTGCTAGTCCGCCTCTCGATTTGATGAGAGTTCCGTTACGCTCAAAAGTTTAGGAGCCGCTGGCTTAAGAGGTTGGAACAGCGCTTATTTAACATTTTTTTTTCTATAGATATGTAATATTTCATAAGTGACTTATTTTTTTCACTATTTTCGCTGATTAATCACAGGTAGGTAGTCTGAAGTCACTACAGTGAACAGTGAAATCCGATTATTATTAGCCATATATTTAAAAGTTATTAAGCCAGTTAGCGACTATCACTGGTACCTACTTGATAATAAAATATAGTGATGTCAAATGTCGGTACTTTTAAGTATTTAGGGTACCCGGTCTTTTAGCTGCTTCTGAAAACCAGCTATATGTATGGCACCTAATACCTATAGCCGGTATTCGGTACTTGTACCGGTTGCACATTGCATACATACGGTATTGGTATTTGGTATTAACGTATTAGGTACTATAGGTAGGTACACGTCGTTTAGGTACAATATGCAACCTCTTTCCATACAACAATGGATCACAATGTTGTAAACTAATTGAAAGTTTGCAAATAATTAAGTTGATAACTTTATCATTTATTGTGAGTAAAGCGAATTATTTTTTGTAGTATTTAAATAATATAATTTGTATATTGTATAATATTAACTATTAACCAATGTCAATTTCGGATTGTTGAATGTCGAATTTCTCTGTAACGTTTTCTTTACAGACAATTTATACAGATTACAGACATCCGTAAAAGAATTTTATGATAATTCGAAAATTAAGTACAGACAATACAGATATCATATATATTTTATATTATAAACAAACTGACAGACAAAAAATCATCTAAATGGCAGAATCCTATGAACAGTGCAAACTACAATAATTATTACGGACTTATAAATTACGATTTCAATTTTTTTTTTTGAAGTGAAAACTTCTTTAGCGGCGTTGTACACTTTTTTTGTAATGGGTAAAAAATGTTAAACTCGCGTCAGGAAGTGTTGCCAATAAATAAACAATGCTTCTAAATGCAAAAAATTAAGACGTTAATATTCAAGTTTTCACTTCTGCCAGCACTCCCGGTGTGCAACCCGGAGTTTTTTTTTATAATTGAACTAATAATATGCCAGTTTTGTTTATTTGGTAGTTTGGAAAATTCCTAAAGTAATCAGTGTACGCATTTTGTGTTGAACAAATTAAACAAAACTGTACTTATACACTGTCCTATACTTAGTTAGGCGCACTAATGCATTTGTATTTTGTATCGCAGTCTCTGTAGCGTATTGTATTTGTAAGTTTCATAAGCAGTGCCAGACGCCAGTGCGTTTGTGTACCGTATCTCTCTCGGTATTTGTACTTATTCTATACACGAAGTAACGGGTACTTTTTCAATTGAATACCCGGTACTTCGGATCTTGGTAAGTACCCGGTACTTTAGTAACGGGTAGTTACATTACTGACATCACTAATAAAATATGACCGCGTCATCTCTAATCCGCATGGAGTATGTGTTAACAAACGCAACTTACTGTATTAAAATTCTCACACTGAAAGAAATATCGATAACTGGCTTTGGCCGAAGTTCAAAGTGTTGGTTGTGCTAATCGAGTGGGGTCACGCTGTTGGACTTGTTTTCCATTTCAGCGAAATTTGAAAACCTTGTGGCTAATCTAAAGAGCAGTGTGCTCCAGTTCAGGTATGCATGCTTATTCTTTTAAGATAGTTTAATAGTATATAATATATTTTAATTTTCCTGTATGGGTTTTTTCTTTTACTTTTTCCTATACCCTTAACCAAGTTAAAATTAGATTTAAACTCATTACTTGTTTACTAAAAAAATTGCTGTGGTGTATTGGTACGCAGAATTGTACTACTATGTATTAATTTTATATTTTACTTTATTTGAATATAAAATTTTGTATCTATCTATCTATATTTTCATTCAATAAAACATATTGATGCAAGTCTATTATTTTATAAATCTAAATTGATGTTAAAACTTTCTGGCATGGTTTATTATGAATGTACCTAGATTGAATAAAGTTGCCATTGTTTTTGCATAGAAATGTATAAATTGATTATCATTAGTCAAATTACATGTAATTTCTTAAATTGTAACCTAGAGTGCCTAAAGGAAGAAAATACAGTTTCCGAAACGTCGATCTAATACTTCATTGAAGAAGATTATATATGTTACGGTGTATACCCGAATTCGGCCAATGACCGAAATAAATGCGCAAAACTAGTTTTGACCAATGAATATTTCCCAAACCCGAAATCTTACATTTAAACGAAAATGTTGCAAAATGTATCTCAAAAATAAACTTCTATTTAGGTGAAATGCCGTATATAAATATACCAATATTAGCGTTGCACGTTCAGAAGCCCGGCTGGCTCAGTCGGTAGAGTACGTGACTCTTAATATCAGGGTCGTAGGTTCGAGCCCCACGTTAGGCGAATATATTTTTATTTTTTTTTTTTATTTTCTATATTAGGTACTTTCTTACATTTAAATTTATTTTAATTTTATTTACGACTAATTAAAATTAAATAAATCTAATTAATACCGCATTTGAAAACTGTTACAACTATAAGTACCTATATAAAAATAATTTTCCTACAGTGTTTTCAATTAAATATTTATTATATTTTATTAATTCCAGTAATTATTAATTTAAAAGAAATGTATTATCTATACATATAAAAAGTATAATTACTGCTTTTTATCGACAAAAACTTTTGAACGGTAACTCCGATCATCATGAAAATTGGACACAACATTCATCTCGGTAAACTAAGATGAATGTGCGTATTCATGTCCCTCCCTTCCCCATTTGTTCTTTTGCACCCGGGTGAAACCGGGCGGGACCACTAGTTTTTCTAATATAGCGATGTCACAATGTGTGTTTCTTAACAATGTAGCGAACAGTAGCTACACTTGCAAGTTATTAAATTAATTAATTTATAGCCTTACTCGTATAATCCATTTCAATACTAAATTATACAGACTAAATTAATACCTCTTATAAAATTGTATTTCATTGCTCTTTTCTTTATTGATCTTCTTGCAAATTTTTCATTTTTTAGATCAGATGCCAAATTTGATCTGTCAAAAAACGTGGCTCTAAGCTGGAAAAAACTTATGAGTTCCAGATGCAAATAATACAGCCTGAGAAAACTCTGCAACAATTACATACTTTTGACACGCAATCTAAACACGAGAAGCATTTCTGCAAAGTGTGGTACTTTAGAAATCCGTGAGGTGATTGACTTGAAAGTCAACTGGACTGAGAAAGAATACGAAAGTTATAATTAATCAAGCGAAATTAACATAGAAATGTCTTTAAAATCCAAAATAAAAGACGAGGACGATAATTCACTGATTTCACCAGACTGTGCTGATGACATCTTAGAACCTTTATCTATGGATGATGAGGAATTGGAGGAGGGCATGAATATCAATTCGAAAGTGGAAGAACCTACAAATTTTAACTCGGAATACAAAACTATTGAGGAAACGTTTTCAAGATCCGAAATAAAAGAAGAGGACGATAATTCACTGATTTCACCAGACTGTGCTGAAGACATCTTAGAACCTTTATCTATGGATGGTGAGGAATTGGAGGAAGACATGAATATCAATTGGAAAGTGGAAGAATGTACAAATTTGTACTCGGAATGCAAAGGTACTGAGGAAATGTCTTTAAAATCCAAAATAAAAGACGAGGACGATAATTCACTCATGATTTCACCAGACCGTGCTGATGAAATCTTAGAACCTTTATCTATGGATGATGAGGAATTGGAGGAGGACATGAATATCAATTCGAAAGTGGAAGAACCTACAAATTTTAACTCGGAATACAAAACTATTGAGGAAACGCCTTCAAGATTCGAAATAAAAGAAGAGGACGATAATTCACTGATTTCACCAGACTGTGCTGAAGACATCTTAGAACCTTTATCTATGAATGGTGAGGAATTGGAGGAAGACATGAATATCAATTGGAAAGTGGAAGAACGTACAAATTTGTACTCGGAATGCAAAGGTACTGAGGAAATGTCTTTAAAATCCGAAATCAAAGACGAACCGATGGACAAAAACTCATTAAATCTGACGGAATTTACTGATGACACAGTCAATGATTTTTCTAATGGTGCTAGCGAAGTCAGTTGCGAAGACACAAAGGTCGGTTTTGGTCACATATCAGGAAATTTCGCTTGTTCTCGTTTATCTGACGTGGAAGAGAATTTTGAAAAATTTGAAGAAAAAATTGAAAATACCTCGATGGATCGGGAGAAACACAAGAAACCCAGTACAGTGACGTCGCACCAATTTAAGATTAAAGACACGTGTAAAAAAAGGTACATTAAATTACGCTTTTCAGAAAGTCGCAAGGGTACACGCACTAGCAAGAAATTAAATCAATGCGACATTTGTAAGAAGTGTTTCACACAGTCAAGCAATTTAAATACGCACAAACTGATACATAGTGGTGAAAAACCATATCACTGTGACATTTGTAAGAAGGGTTTTGCTGTAAAGTGCAATTTAAATGCGCACAAACTGACACATACTGATGAGAAACCATATCAATGTGACATATGTAAGAAATGTTTTACTCAGGCAAGCGGTTTAAATTACCACAAACTGACACATACTGGTGAGAAGCCATATCAATGTGAAGTTTGTAAGAAGTGTTTCACTCTGTCAAGCCATTTAAATACACACAAACTGATTCATACTGGTGAGAAACCATTTCAGTGTGATATTTGTAAAAAGCGTTTCACTCGGTCAGACTTGTTAAATAGACACAAACTGGCACATACTGGTGAAAAACCATATCAATGTGACATTTGTAAGAAGTGTTACACTCACTCAAGCCATTTAAATACTCACAAACTGATTCATACTGGTGAGAAACCATTTCAGTGTGATATTTGTAAAAAGCGTTTCACTCGGTCAGACTTGTTAAATAGACACAAACTGGTACATACTGGCGAGAAACCTTATCAATGTGACATTTGTCAGAAGAGTTTCACTCAGTCACACAGATTAAATGTTCACAAACGGCTACATACAGGTAAGAAACCATGTCATTGTGACATATTTGTAAAAAAGTGTTACATTAACTGGGGCAATTTGAATCACCACAATATTAATTTGGCATCAAATAAAAGATGTCAATTAAAACTTAAAATTTTAATTCATTAAAATAGAAAGTACGGGGTTCAATTTTGTTCCAATGTTTATACAATACCTATTATATTTAAATATTATTTGAGTCCCAGTAGAGGCATTGTTTGAAAATAAATTTTATTAATACAACTTTGCAAAACTCGGTATTTCTTAATAATAATAGCAAACTATATACAGGCTGTCCCATTAAGAATGGGACATAGAACAACCGCAGATTCTCCAATTCAAAATAAAACGATTAAGCGAAATATGTTTAGATAAAATGTTACTCGCTCTACCAGTGGCGTACGGCAGGGGTAAGTAATGCTTGTACCCCATCTAAATGTTACGCCGCTGTCTAAATTTTAATTTTGACTATAATTTTAATTTTTTTGATATTTTCTAAGTCAATAATACACTTGTTAGTTTGTTGTGAAGTCATTGGTTTTCGAGATATTCGCAGTTAAAGATAGATAGACATGTACTTTTTTTTTGTATTATTATTAATAATCTTCATTTTTACAATTTTGTCTTAAAAAAACTGCGAATATCTCGAAAACCAATGACTTTACAACAAACTAACAAGTGTACATTATTGACTTAGAATATATCAAAAAAATTAAAATTATAGTCAAAATTAAAATTTAGACAGCGGCGTAACATTTAGAAGGGGTACAAGCATTACTTACTCCTGCCGTACGCCACTGGTAGAGCGTACTGAACTAATTTTTTTATTGTTAGGTGCATTTTATGATATTTAACAAGTGTGCCGATTTGAGTAAAATTATACGGTGTATTAAAAAAATTATGGACATTAATAATTTTTCAGTTTTCAACTTCAACACCCCGTATTTCGGAGACGAGTAACATTTTATCTAAGCATATTTCGCTTAATCGTTTTATTTTGAATTGGAGAATCTGCGGTTGTTCTATGTTCCATTCTTAATGGGACACCCTGTATAGATAGATTTCTATATTTCAAGAATAGCTTAACAACTGTAAATTATGTCAATATTTCAAACTGTATATCACAAATTATAAAGATTATTATTTAAAAAAAAAATTTGTAAGGTATCAATTGACCATTTGTCCTGTAAAAGTAACTGTCTTGAACTGTCTTTTCGAGTGAGTTGGAGTTATTATACATGTCAAGTATGATATTTCCATAGTTTCCAGTCATATATATGAAAACAAATGCAGTAAAACCTGCAAGACACTATCTGCCTTGCTTCATTTTAGCATCTCTGTGCGTTGGCCAGTTTTCACTCAGTCAAGTTATTTAAAAACCCAGATACCGGCACGTATACTGGTGAGGAACCATAGCAAAGTGACCTTTGTAAAAAATGTTACTGACAAATACAATTTTGTTATAGCAGATGAATTTTCATTCGTTTTGTAAATGTCATAATTCGTTTTACATTTATTTGCAGAAACTTTTTCTAACAATGTTGAGGAATCAGTTAACAATATTGGCGACGGTAAATTGGTGGAAGACACGAATATCAATTGGAAAGTGGAAGAACCTACAAATTTTAACTCGGAATGCAAAAGTACTGAGGAAATGTCTTTAAAATCCAAAATCAAAGACGAGCCAAAAGACGACAGCTCATTAACACTGACGGAATATACTGATGACACAGTAAATGATTTTTCAAATGATGCTAGCGAAATCAGTTGCGAAGACACAAAGGTTGATTTTGGTCAAATATCTGGAAATTTCGCATGTCCTCGTTTATCTGACGTGAAAGAGAATTTTGAAAAATTTGAAGAAAAAATTGAAAGTACCTCGATGGATCGGGAGAAACACAAGAAACCTAGTACAGTGAAGTCACACCAATTTAAAATTAAAGACAGGTGTAAAAAAAGGTACATTAAATCACGCTTTTCAGAAAGTCGCAAGGGTACACGCACTAGTAAGAAATTAAATCAATGCGACATTTGTAAGAAGTGTTTCACACAGTCAAGCAATTTAAATACGCACAAACTGATACATACTGGTGAAAAACCATATCATTGTGACATTTGTAAGAAGGGTTTCGCTGTAAAGTGCAATTTAAATACGCACAAACTGACACATACTGATGAGAAACCGTATCAATGTGACATTTGTAAGAAGTGTTTCAGTCAATCAAGTCATTTAAATACTCACAAACTGCAACATACTGGTGAGAAACCGTATCAATGTGACATTTGTAAGAAGTGTTTTACAAGGTCAGACGTCTTAAATAGACACAAACTGGTACATAAACTGATTCATACTGGTGAGAAACCATATCAATGTGACATTTGTAAAAAGCGTTTCACTCGGTCAGGTAAATTAAATATTCACAAACTGGTACATACTGATGTGAAACCATATCAATGTGACATTTGTAAGAAGTGTTTCACTAGGTCAAGCAGTTTAAAAACTCACAAACTGACACATACTGATGAGAAACCATATCAATGTGACATTTGTAAAAAGCGTTTCCCGCGGCCAAGCCATTTAAATAGTCACAAACGGAACCATAAAGAAGAGAAACCATATCAATGTGACATTTGTAAGAAGTGTTTCACTCAGTCGAGCAATTTAAATACTCACAAACTGCAACATACTGGTGAAAAACCATATCACTGTGACATTTGTAGTAAGTCTTTCGCTGCAAAATGCAATTTAATTACTCATAAACTGACGCATACTGATGAGAAACCATATCAATGTGACATTTGTAAGAAGTGTTTCAGTCAATCAAGTCATTTAAAAACTCATAAACTGATTCATACTGGCGAGAAACCATATCAATGTGACATTTGTCAGAAGAGTTTCACTCAGTCACACAGATTAAAAGTTCACAAACGGCTACATACAGGTAAGAAACCATGTCATTGTGACATATTTGTAAAAAAGTGTTTCATTAACTCGGGCAATTTGAATCACCACAATATTAATTTGGCATCAAATAAAAGATGTCAATTAAAACTTAAAATTTTAATTAATTAAAATAGAAAGTACGGGGTTCAATTTTGTTCCAATGTTTATGCAATATCTATTATTTTTAAATATTATTTGAATCCCAGCAGAGGCATTGTTTGAAAATAAATTTTATTAATACAACTTTGCAAAACTCGGTATTTCTTAATAATAATAGCAAACTATATATAGATAGATTTCTATATTTCAAGAATAGCTTAAAAGCTGTGAATTATGTCAATATTTCAAACTATATATCATAAATTATAAAGATTATTTTTCAAAAAAATTTTTGTAAGGTATCAATTGACCATTTGTCCTGTAAAAGTAACTGTCTTGAACTGTCTTTTTGAGTGATTTGGAGTTATCATACATCTCAAATATGATATTTCCGTAGTTTCCAGTCATATAAATGAAAATAAATGCAGTAAACCTGTAAGACACTATCTGCCTTGCATCATTTTAGCATCTCTGTGTGTTGGCCAGTTTTCACTCAGTCAAGTTATTTAAAAACCCAGAAACCGGCACGTATACTGGTGAGGAACCATATCAAAGTAACCTTTGTAAAAAATGTTTCACTCAGTCAATCATTTTAAGTACTGACAAATACAATTTTGTTATGGCATATGAAATTTCATTCGTTTTGTAACTTACAAATGTCATAATTCGTTTTACATTTATTTGCAGAAACTTTTTCTAAGGATGTTGAGGAATCAATTAGCAATATTGGCGACAGTAAATTGGTGGAAGACATGAATATCAATTGGAAAGTGGAAGAACCTGCAAATTTTAACTCGGAATGCAAAAGTACTGAAGAAATGTCTTTAAAATCCGAAATCAAAGACGAACCGATGGACAACAGCTCATTAAATCTGACGGAATATACTGATGGCACAGTAAATGATTTTTCTAATAGTGTTAGCGAAATCAGTTGCGAAGACACAAAGGTCGGTTTTGGTCACATATCGGGAAATATCACATATCCTCGTTTATCTGTCGTGGACGAAAGTTTTGAAAAATTTGAAGAAAAAATTAAAAATACCTCGATAGATCGGGAGAAACACAAGAAACCCAGTACAGTGAAGAATACTCACAAACTGCAACCTACTGGTAAAAAGCCACATCAGTGTGACATTTGTGAGAAGTGTTTCGGTAAAAAGAGCACGTTAAATACTCACAAACTGATACACACTGGTAAGAAGCCATATCAGTGTGACGTTTGTAAAAAGTGTTACACTCACTCAAGCCATTTAAAAACTCACAAACTGATTCATACTGGTGAGAAACCATTTCAGTGTGATATTTGTAAAAAGCGTTTCACTCGGTCAGGTGAATTAAATATTCACAAACTGGTACATACTGGTGAAAAACCATATCAATGTGACATTTGTAAGAAGTGTTTCACTCAGTCAAGCAATTTAAATACTCACAAACTGCAACATACTGGAGAAAAACCATATCACTGTGACATTTGTAGTAAGTCTTTCGCTGCAAAATGCAATTTAATTACTCACAAACTGACACATAGTGATGAGAAACCGTATCAATGTGACATTTGTAAGAAGTGTTTCAGTCAATCAAATCATTTAAAAACTCACAAACTGCAACATACTGGTGAGAAACCGTATCAATGTGACGTTTGTAAGAAGTGTTTTATTAGGTCAGACGTTTTAAATAGACACAAACTGGTACATAAACTGATTCATACTGATGAGAAACCATATCAATGTGACATTTGTAAAAAGTGTTTCTCTCGGTCTGGCTTTTTAAATAAACACAAACTGATACATACTGATGAGAAACCATATCAGTGTGACATTTGTAAGAAGTGTTTCACTAGGTCAAGCAGTTTAAATAGACACAAACTGGTACATACTGGTGAGAAACCATATCAATGTGACATTTGTATGAAGTGTTTCGCTCAAAAGATCAGTTTTAATACTCACAAACTGCAACATACTGGTGAAAAACCATATGAATGTGACGTTTGTAAAAAGTGTTTCTCTCGGTCAGACTTGTTAAATAGACACAAACTGGTACATACTGGCGAGAAACCATATCAATGTGACATTTGTCAGAAGCGTTTCACTCAGTCACACAGATTAAATGTTCACAAGCGGCTACATACAGGTAAGAAACCATGTCATGGTGACATATTTGTAAAAAGTGTTTCATTAACTTGAGCAATTTAAATCACCACAATATTAATTTCTTCAAATGAATACCCAAATCATGCTATAATAATAATAGAAATTCACATAAAAATTTATTTGATTTTTTTAATGCGATTTATAATTCAATAATTATAGTAATGTTATTAATAAAATATTAACTGATTAGTACTCAGCTGTCACTAGTCACTGTCACTACAACAACAGAGATAGAGGCCACATGTCAGTATTAAAAAATTAATAAAATCAAAAGTACGTGGTAAATTATTCTGAAATTTTTGCAGTGTGTATTTCAGACATCGTTCTATCCATTAAAAAGTTTTTTTGTGAGGTCAAGTTTGTCAATTTTTTATAAACCCTCAATTTCCGGAGTTATTGAACAAGGACACTCATAAGGGCTCGTGTATTTTTGCATAACTTTAATTAACTATATCTCTTAAACGGCGTGGCAAAAAAACCGGGTTTGTTTTTCTGTAGGTGTCTTTAATTATAATCTTTTGAATAAATACAAAAAAATGTAGGGTCAAGTTTAAGTCATTTGGCTACCAAACTACCTTAAATTGGCATCAAATAAAAGATGTCAATTAAAACTCAAAATTTTTATTCATTAAAATAGAAAGTACGGGGTTCAATTTTTTTCAGTTTTCCAATGTTTATGCAATACCTATTATAATTAAATATTATTTGAGTCCCAGCAGAGGCATTGTTTGAAAATAAATTTTATTAATACAACTTTGCAACAGTGGGTATATCTTAAGGATGTGTATTAGTGTTGGGGAGAATCGTCTTTTTTGAGAATCGAGTACTCTGTAATCGAATACTTTTAAGAATCGAATACTTATCCGAGTACCGAGTACTTCTTCTCATTGCATGCAGTTGATAGTCTGTCAGCTGCTTAGAATCGATGCTAACCATGCTAACCGAATACCGTCGGCTCGCACATTAGCTTGTGCTGGAAACACTGAATACTGAATGATGGTTGGCCGTGCAATTTTTATGCAAGTTAAATTTAGTTATGTTAATATTTTCAAATACTTATTGTCGTTAAACTTACTATATCTACTTCAATTTTTTTAATCTAATCGCTATTTTATTTATATGGCAAAAGAAGAGTTTATTGATTTTTATTTTTTTAAAGAGTTTATTTATTTTTGTATTTTTTAATATATAATTGTAAGTAATGTTTTTAGTTTCCCTAATAAAAATATTAAAATCAAAATAAGTAAGTAGATGCCCCTTTTCATTATGTAAGTACGTGGCGTTGACAAAACGCCTAATATCTATAAATAGGTATAGGTTGTATTCGGTATTCGAGTACACGCCGTGCAGGTACAGAATCGCATAGACTGTAAAAAGAATTCGATCCCAGCACAGTGCACTGCTAACTGCAGTGTACTGTGTATTCGATTATTCGAATACCAGTGTGTATTCACGCAGGTACAAAAACGCATCAACTGTAGGAAGAATTCGATTCCTGTACTCGGTCTCCAGTATTCGAATACCAGTTACAAGTACTCGAGTACAGCGAGTACTTTGAAGAATCGAGTACTGAATCGATTCTTGTACTCGAGTACCCCATCACTAATGTGTATAAGGCGTAGATAAATATATATATATATATCTATCGTATAAGGTCAAATTGTGTAGTACCTACATCTAATTAAATTTTCAGAATCATAAATATATAAAAATTTTCATTTGCGAAGACTTTATGTTAATTTTAATGATTTTTTATGATAGATTTTCTTAAAATTTTCCTATAATTAAATATTATGAACAAATATTTAACATTTAATTTGACTACTGTGACTTTAGCATAGATATATATATATATATATTAATAGATAGCGGATGCCTATCCTTGAGCATTGTGCGGAATGGTTCCAATTAGAAGCCATTTTGTATGCGGATAACGCCGTAAAAAGCGCGCGAGATTCAAAAATTACAATTATTCTATAATATGATTTTATTGAGAAAAACAATAAAACTCGCAGTAAACAGTGATATTTCGCTCCAAAACCTATTTTTATATTGAAACGTTTCAAAAATTACAAAACTGAACATAAATATAATATAAAAGCTTAGAACATTTTACATTGTCAATTTGGCATCAATGCTTGTCAACCTTTATGCCAAATTGACAATGTAAAATGTTCTAAGCTTTTACATTATATTTATGCTCAATTTTGTAATTTTTGAAACGTTTCAATATAAAAATAGGTTTTGGAGCGAAATATCACTGTTTACTGCGAGTTTTATTGTTTTTCTCAATAAAATCATATTATAGAATAATTAATATTTTTGAATCTCGCGCGCTTTTTACGGCGTTTTCCACATACAAAATTTCTTTTAACAGTGACAGGAGGCGCTAGTGTATCCGCAATCTATTAAATATATATATGTCACCGGGATATTGTCAAACCCGTGATATTATAATTTCACTTAGTGAAATTATAATATCACGACTCTTTGTCAATCGTGACATTTTAATTTCACTAGTGAAATTACAATATCACGGGTTTGACAATATCCCGGTGACATATATATCTATGGACTTTAGTCAAAAACAATCAGGCAACATGGCTGTCCACGAGGTCTTCTGACTTCTGACACTCCGAAACAACGTGGAGATAGAATTTCTAACCTCAAAAATTTGAAGCTATGGATACTATAAATAGTCAAAAAAGAGTTAATTCTCCTTTTTGTAGAAATAAAAAGGGCCAATTCGTATCTCAATCAAAAAAGCGATGGTTAAATAACCTTCAAGAAAATTGTTCCAAACGAAAACGACCTCGCGATGTTTTTAAAATGAGTATGTAGTTATAAATTATAATATTTATTTACTTTCGAAATAAATATAATCATATTCTTAAACTTTATCTGAAAAAAGTCTTTTTAAGAATTTTTAATTACTAGAGAAATTAAAAATATGTTTTCCTGTTACAACCTGTCAATTTTTATTGCAGAATAGACATAAAGGTCACACATTTTGAGATTCGAATGTAATTTCATTGTCACAATTCAGAAGCTGGTTGTAATTATTATTACGCTCATATATTGCTGAAAATGAACATACGAACATTTTAGTTTTCCAAACAAAAATAAATATCACAAATCTTTTACATACTTTTGTTACATTACAGCGTTTATCCGACATATAAACGCATTTTGTGTTCTAAATGCACATAAATGTCAAAAATGACAGGTCCAGAATAATTGACAGTTGGTTCACGTGATATGACATTTCATAAATGCGATCTCTATTGCCACTGTTACACTCAGCCCAATCGGGTAGGGAAGTGGGCAGCGTGAGAATGTGAACACGTTCCTCGCGCTGCCACTGCTCATGCTATTGCCACTGCTTGGCGCTCCCTCAATTGTCGGTTTTTCGTGCAGAAGTCAAAGGAAGGCAGCGCGAGTGCGAGTCGGTGTTTACATTCAGCCAGTGTAATTTGTATGACACGTCGTTCTATTACGATGAATTGCTAACATCCAGTATCTCCTTTGGCGACGGCGTCTTATTTTTATTCCATTTCTTTTTAAAACACTTAAATAATTGTGTAAACTTAGCGCTGCCGCCGCAAAAACCTCTACGTCCGCCATCGCTGCGAGTTAAACACGCACTCGCGTCGAATGTGAACACTTACTCGCGTCGATCCTGCCGCAGAAGTATTTTGGGAAATAATCGCGGCAGCGGCAGGAGCAGTGGCAGGTGCTGAGTGTAACAGTAGCATATTATCGACATGCAGGAACGCGAAGTTGCCTCATTGTCTCATTACATTCGGAGAATTGATTTCATCACTATCAAAATAAAATATTTCCGTGGAATTACCGGCAACCCCACGTTTTTTTGGGCTTGAAAAATCGCAAATTGTAGAAAGAAACTGATAATAAGTTTTTGAATCATAAATCTTTGAAATAAAATGATAAATGTTTTAATCTTCTCAAAATTTTTAACACTTCCGGTAGAAATAACATTGAGTGAATGGTGATTTTAAAATGAATTTTTTCATAAAAAGGTCGGTAAAGTATCTATTTTTTGGTTTTAATCGATGTAGGAGGTCTAATTCTATAGCATATTTTAAACTTAGACAAAAATCTTTGAATTCAAACATGTTATACGCATCCTTAATAATAATAGCATTTAGCAAACTATGTATACTGTATTGCCATAGATTGATAGATTTCTATATTTCAAGAATAGCTTAAAAGCTGTGATATATGTCAATATTTCAAACTGTACATCATAAATTATAAAGATTATTATTCAAAAAAAATGTTGTAAGGTATCAATTGACCATTTGTCCTGCAAAAGTGATAGGCTGTCAGTTTTTAACTGTCTTTTAGAGTGAGTTGGAGTTATCATACATCTCAAATATGATATTTCCATAGTTTCCAGTCATATATGAAAACAAATGCAGTAAAACCTGCAAGACACTATCTGCCTTGCTTCATTTTAGCATCTCTGTGCGTTGGCCAGCTTTCACACAGTCAAGTTGTGACCTTTGTAAAAAATGTTTCACTCAGTCAATCATTTTAAGTACTGACAAATACAATTTTGTTATGGCATGTGAAATTTCATTCGTTTTGTAACTTACAAATGTCATAATTCGTTTTACATTTATTTGCAGAAACTTTTTCTAAGGATGTTGAGGAATCAATAATTAACAATATTGGCGACAGTAAATTGTTGGAAGACATGAATATCAATTGGAAAGTGGAAGAACCTGCAAATTTTAACTCGGAATGCCAACGTACTGAGGTGATGTCTTTAAAATCCGAAATCAAAGACGAACCGATGGACGACAGCTCATTAATTCTGACGGAATTTACTGATGACACAGTAAATGATTTTTCTAATGCCGTTAGCGAAATCAGCTGCGAAGACACAAAGGTTGATTTTGGTCACATATGGGGAAATTTCGTATGTCCTCGTTCATCTGATGTGAAAGAGAATTTTGAAAAATTTGAAGAAAAAATTGAAAATACCTCGATGGATCGGGAGAAACCCAAGAAAGCCAGTACAGTGAAGTCGCACCAATTTAAGAATAAAGACACGTGTAAAAAAAGGTACATTAAATCACGCTTTTCGGAAAGTCGCGAAAGTACATGCACTAGTAAAACATTACATCAATGCGACATTTGTAAAAAGTATTTCACTACAATTTACAATTTACGTACTCACAAACTGCAACATACGGGTGAGAAACCATATCAATGTGAAGTTTGTAAGAAGTGTTTCACTCGGTCAAGCCATTTAAATACTCATAAACTGATTCATACTGGTGAGAAACCATATCAATGTGACATTTGTAAAAAGTGTTTCTCTCAGCCAAGCCATTTAAATAGTCACAAATGGATACATACTGAAGAGAAACCATATCAATGTGACATTTGTAAGAAGTGTTTCACTCAGTCTGGCTATTTAAGTACTCACAAACTGATACATTCTGATGAAAAACCATATCAGTGTGACATTTGTAAGAAGTGTTTCACTCAGACTAGCAGTTTAAATACTCACAAACTGATACATACTGGTGAAAAACCATATCAATGTGACGTTTGTAAAAAGTGTTTCACTCACTCAAGTACTTTAAATAAGCACAAACTGGTACATACTGATGAGAAACCATATCAATGTGACATTTGTAAGAAGTGTTTCACTCAGTCAAGCAATTTAAATACTCACAAACTGCAACATACTCGTGAGAAACCATATCAATGTGACGTTTGTAAAAAGTGTTTCACTCAGTCAAGCAAATTAAATGCTCACAAACGGCTACATACAGGTAAGAAACCATGTCATGGTGACATATTTGTTAAAAGTGTTTTTTTTATTCGGGCAATTTGAATCACCACAATATTAAATTGGCATCACATAAAAGATGTCAAAACTTAAAATTTTAATCCATTAAAATAGAAAGTACAGGGTTCAATTTTGTTCCAGTGTTCCAATGTTTATGCAATACCTATTATATTTAAATATTATTTGAGTCCCAGCAGAGGCATTGTTTGAAAATAAATTTTATTAATACAGGATTGCAACAGTGGGTATTTCTTAATAATAATAGCAAACTATGTATACTGTATAGCGGGGGTAAAGTCATTTGATTGTCGGGCCACATTGTGGATGAAAATTTGATCGCGGGCCAAACAATTTCTTTTTTTAATTTTAAGTGTAGATTTTTTGAAAAAATAATTTTAAGTATTAAAAAACTATTTTTCTAAAATTCTTTTTATGCACCAATTTATAT
The DNA here is from genome assembly GCA_963575645.1 of Xanthostigma xanthostigma. NCBI lineage: Eukaryota > Metazoa > Arthropoda > Insecta > Raphidioptera > Raphidiidae > Xanthostigma > Xanthostigma xanthostigma. Next base: position 1,960,156 of record OY754473.1, read on the forward strand.
TGGCAAACAGTAATATTATTGCTTTTAATAATAATTTATAAATGGTTTCGCGGGCCTCCATTTGCCCAGGCCTGCTGTATAGCCAAAGATAGATAAATAGATTTCTATATTTCAAATGGCTTAAAAGCTGTGAAATATGTCAATATATCAAACTGTATATCATAAATTATAAAGATTATTAAAAAAGTTTTTGAAAGGTATCAATTGACCATTTGTCCTGCAAAAGTGATAGGCTGTCAGTTTTGAACTCTCTTTTCGAGTGAGTTGGAGTTATCATACATCTCAAATATGATATTTCCATAGTTTCCAGTCATATATATGAAAACAAATGCAGTAAACCTGTAAGACACTATCTGCCTTGCTTCAGTTTAGCATCACCGTGCGTTGGCCAGTTTTCACTCAGTCAAGTTATTTAAAAACCCAGAAACCGGCACGTGTACTGGTGAGGAACCATATCAAAGTGACCTTTGTAAAAAATGTTTCACTCAATCATTTTAAGTACTGACCAATACAATTTTGTTATAGCAGATGAATTTTCATTCGTTTTGTAACTTACAAATGTCATAATTCGTTTTACATTTATTTTCAGAAACCATTTCTAAGGATGTTGCGGAATCAGTTAACAATATTGGCGACAGTAAATTGGTAGAAGACACGAATATCAATTGGAAAGTGGAAGAACCTGCAAATTTCACCTCGGAATGCAAAAGTATTGAGGAAATGTCTTTAAAATCCGAAATCAAAGACGAACCGATGGACGACAGCTCATTAATTCTGACGGAATATACTGATGACACAGTAAATGATTTTTCTAATAGTGTTAGCGAAATCAGTTGCGAAGACACAAAGGTCGGTTTTGGTCACATATCGGGAAATCCCGCATAACTTCGGTCTTCTGATGTGGGAGAGTGTTTTGAAAAACTTAAAAAAAAAATAAAAATACCTCGATGAGTCGTGAGATGCACAAGAAAGCCAGTAAAGTGAAATAGCATCAATTTAGGATTATACGTGTAAAAAAGATAATTAAATTCGCGCTTTTCTGAAAGTCACAAGGGTACGCGCACTAGTAAGAACTTAAATCAATTTATTTGTAACGAGTGTTTCACTACAAAGGACAAATTAAATACTCACAAACTGACACATACAGGTGAGAAACCATATCAGTGTGACATTTTTAGTGTTTCCTCACAAACTACTACATTGTAACGTTCCCCGTGTTTTATGGTGACGTAATCAACACGTAGTCACAAAGGTCCGCTGCCTTTCGTCGGCCGGGAACGGATCGTCGGAAACCAGGGTACAAGTGGCAGCGGTAAAAACGGTGAATTCCGGGCGTCAGGGGGGTTTGGTTGGTAGGAACGCGCTCAGTCAGCGGGTAGGACTCGGTGAAGAGTAATGCTTTTCGGGTGAGTATAACCCCCACCCAACACCAACGATTGAGGAAGCGGAACCGGTAGCCGAGTAATCCTGGCTGAGAAACTATCGTCTCCCAATACCGGTCGGAGGAAGTGCGGTAAAAACGGGAACAGGTGTAGTAGCGGTGCAGGACGGTCGTTATATACCTATACATAGGATGGTTAAGCCAAAACTATGTATAAGTGGACTAGTTCGTATCGTTGAACTCGTTGACTACTGCTTATTAGCCGACAGGCTATGTCTATATGCTTGAACCGCCTTAGATACGAGAGCTGTTATGATTTGTTTTCGCAATGTCGTGGTGACGTCATTTGATACTGTGCACTAAAATATTAAGTGTAGCGCTGTCGCATGTACGATGGTACGATTAATACACTGCTTAACATTTCATTACACCGGACTCACTGTTGTCGACATACCTTGTAGGTACTGCCGCGATCACTGGTAATTAAATATAGTTATTTATTAGGTAGGGGCTAGTAACGCTACTTACGTATCGTTACAACATACTGGAGGAACTGACTTTTGTAAGAAGTGTTTCACTCAGTCAGGCAATTTAAATAGACACAAACGTTAAACATACCGTTGAGTAACAATATTAAATTGGCGTCAAATAAACGATGCAAATGAATATTTGAAATTATAATTTATTAACACCCTTCAGTAAATAAATCCATATTCACAAACTAGCCTTTCCAAAACGATTGTAAGTCCGTTAAAGGTGACCCAAGCAACAACATGAAAATTTTATTAAAAATTGATATCGTCTATGGTAATAAATAAATACTAGCATAATGGGAACTTGGACTAAAACAGTCATGCGCAGTAGCTAAAACCAAAGCTGTTTTATATCGGTCTTGTGCGCATGCGTCGACTATGCACTGTTTTGTGTCTTAAAGCAGCGATTCCTAAAGTGGGCTCTGTGGAAAAGTCGCCAGGGCATGCGAAATTACATTTATCATTGATTCGTTGGATTATTTTTGACTGTTAAATAATTTTACTGTTACAAATATTATTTTAGAATAGTGCAAGAAATGCGATGAGTAATTAACGAGAATTTGGCCCAACATACGGCCCCGGTGCGGCGTGGCGGGCTGCACTGTTTTTCATTTGTAATCATTTGATGTGGAGTTCCATAAAATAAAAGAGATTTGTAATGCAGAGACGGACTTTCCGTAAGGCTAACTAGGCCTGAGCGTAGGGCGGCCGGGCGGGGTACACTAGTGCGGCACTGCTAGTCCGCCTCTGGATTTGTTGAGAGTTCCGTTACCTTCAAAAGTTTAGGAGCCGCTGGTTTTTGAGGTTGGAACCATAGATATATATCCATGGTTGGAACAGACTAACAGAGCTTATTTTATAATTTTTTTCGATAGATATGTAATGTTTCTTATGTGACGTATTTTTTCCACTATTTTCGCTGACTAATCACTACAATGAACAGTGAAATCCGATTATTATTAGTCAGTTAGCGACTGTCACCGGTACTTGGTAATAAAATATAGCCGCTCATCTCTAATCCGCATGGAGTATGTGTTAACAAACGCAACTGTATTAAAATTCTCCCATTGAAAGAAATATCGATAACTGGCTTTGGCCTTAGTTCAAAGTGTTGGTTGTGCTAATCGAGTGGGGTCACGCTTTGGACTTGTTTTCCATTTCAGCGAAATTTGAAAACCTTGTGGCTAATGTAAAGAGAAGTGTGCTCCAGTTCAGGTATGAATGCTTATTCTTTTAAGATAGTTTAATAGTTCAATAAAATAAAATTGTCGACCAATTTTTTTCAGACTATAGGTATATTGACAATTCTTAAATATCCATGATTACGTATTAAAAAATTTGTTTGTTATTAATTTTTCATTGCATGCTATTAGAAAGTAAGTAGCTAATACTAATTATTTTTTATATTTTATTAGATATTTCTGAAGAAGTTCCAAATCCGGATCGAAACGTCATCTTTTGTTATATTGATTTATATTTTTATCTTATTTTTTGTCAATATATAGTCTGAAAAAAATTGGTCGACAATTTTATTGAGGTGAAAACTTCTTTAGCGGCGTTGAACACAATTTTTGTAGTGGGTAAAAAATCTTAAACTCGCCGTCAGGTCACGCGTCCTGATCGAAAATGCGTAAGACGGAAACTTTTATTTATACAACGTGACATCTAGCGTTGAAATATCGTACATAAAAAAATGCAATCTATGATACAAACCATTTAGATCGAAAATTCGTAAGACGGTTAATATTCAAGTTTTCACTTCTGCTGGCACTCCCGGAGTGCAAACCTTTTTTTTTAAGAGTTCTATTCAGACGTTAATCAAAGATTTGGATAGTTTAATAGTATTTAATATATTTTAATTTTCCTGTATGAGTTTTTTTCTTTTACTTTTTCCTATATCCTAAACCAAGTTAAAATTAGATTTAAGCTCATTACTTGTTTACTAAAAAAATTGCTGTGGTGTACTGGTACGCCGAATTGTACTACTATGTATTAATTTTATATTTTACTATATTTGACAATAAAATTATTTACCTATTTATCTATCCATATTTTCATTCAATAAAACATATTGATGCAAGTCTATTATTTTATAACTTTAAATTAATGTTAAAACTTTCCGGCATGGTTTATTAGATATGAATGTAGATTGAATAAAGTTGCCATTGTTTTTGCAAGATATGTATAAATTGATCGTTACATATATCTCATCAGTCAAATTACGTGTAAGTTCTTAAATTGTAAATACATTTTCCCAAACGTCAATCAAATACTTCATTGAAAAACATTATATATGTTACGGTGTATACCCAAATTCGGCCAATGACCGAAATAAATGCGCAAAACTAGTTTTGACCAATGAATATTTCCCAAACCCGAAATCTTACATTTAAACGAAAATGTTGCAAAATGTATCTCAAAAAAAAGCTTCTGTTTAGGTGAAATGCCGTAACTAAATATACCAATTCAAACGCTAATGTATTAATTATATTTTTTGTTAATACATTTGTCTGAAAAATTGGTCGATAATTTTATTTATTGAAGAGTTCTAATCAAACGTTAATCAAAGATTTAAATATACCAATATTAGCGTTAATTAATAGCTCATTTGAAAACTGTTACAACTATAAGTACCTATATAAAAATAATTTTCCTACAGTGTTTTCAATTAAATATTTATTATATTTTATTAATTCCAGTAATTATTGATTTAAAAGAAATGTATTATCTATACTTATAAAATATATAATTACTGCTTTTTATCGACAAAAACTTTTGAACGGTAACTCCGATCATCATGAAAATGGTCACAGCATTCATCTCGGTAAACTAAGATGAATGTGCGTATTCATGTCCCTCCCTTCCCCATTTGTTCTTTTGCACCCGGGTGAAACCGGGCGGGACCACTAGTTTTTCTAATATAGCGATGTCACAATGTGTGTTTCTTAACAATGTAGCGAACAGTAGCTACACTTGCAAGTTATTAAATTAATTAATTTATAGCCTTACTCGTATAATCCATTTCAAATCTAAATTGTACAGACTAAATTAATACCTCTTATAAAAATGTATTTCATTGTTCTTTTCTTTATTGATCTTCTTGTAAATTTTTCATTTTTTAGATAAGAAGTGGTGATAAGTTTGCAAATTTGATCTGTCAAAAAACGATGCACTAAGCTGGAAAGAACTTATGAGTTCCAGATGCAAATAATACAGTCTGAGAAAACTCTGCAACGCTATTTGGAGCAATTACATACTTTTGACACGCAATCTAAACACGAGAAGCATTTCTACAAAGTGTGGTACTTTAGAAATCCGTGAGGTGATTGACTTGGAAGTCAACTGGACAGAGAAAGAATACGAAAGTTATAATCAATCAAGCGAAATTAACATAGAAATGTCTTTAAAATCCGAAATAAAAAACGAGGACGATAATTCACTGATTTCACCAGACTGTGTTGATGACATCTTAGAACCTTTATCTATGGATGGTGAGGAATTGGAGGAGGATATGAATATCAATTGGAAAGTGGAAGAACCTACAAATTTTAACTCGGAATACAAAAGTACTGAGGAAATGTCTTTAAAATCCGAAATCAAAGACGAACCGATGAAAGACAATTCATTAACTCTGGCGGAATTTACTGATGACACAGTAAAAGATTTTTCAAATGATTATAGCGAAATCAGTTGCGAAGACACAAAGGTTGATTTTGGTCACATATCGGGAAATTTCGCATGTCCTCGTTTGTCTGACGTGGAAGAGAATTTTGAAAAATTTGAAGAAAAAATTGAAAATACCTCGATGGATCGGGAGAAACACAGGAAAGCCAGTACAGTGAAATCGCACCAATTTAAGATTAATGACACGTGTAAAAAAAGGTTCATTAAATCGCGCTTTTCTGAAAGTCGTAAGAGTACAGGCACTAGTAAGAAATTAAATCAATGCGACGTTTGTAAAAAGTGTTTCACTCAGTCAAGCAGTTTAAATACTCACAAACTGCAACATACGGGTGAGAAACCATATCAGTGTGACATTTGTGAGAAGTGTTTCACACAGTCAAGCAATTTAAATACTCACAAACTGATACATACTGGTGAAAAACCATATCACTGTGACATTTGTAAGAAGGCTTTCGCTATAAAGTGTAATTTAAATATGCATAAACTGAAACATACTGATGAGAAACCATATCAATGTGACATTTGTAAGAGGTGTTTCACTCAGTTAAGTAGTTTAAATACTCACAAACTGTCACATACTGGTGAGAAACCATATCAATGTGAAGTTTGTAAGAAGTGTTTCACTCGGTCAAGCCTTTTAAATACTCACAAACTGCAACATACTGGTGAGAAACCATATCAGTGTGACATTTGTAAAGAGTGTTTCGCTCGGTCAAGGCATTTGAATACTCACAAACTGCAACATACCGGTGAGAAACCATATCAGTGTGACTTTTGTGAGAAGTGTTTCACACAGTCAAGCAATTTAAATACTCACAAACTGATACATACTGGTGAGAAACCATATCAATGTGACATTTGTGAGAAGTGTTTCGCTACAAAGGGCAATTTAAATACTCACAAACTGATACACACTGGTGAAAAGCCATATCAGTGTGACGTTTGTAAAAAGTGTTTCACTCAGTCAATCAGTTTAAATACTCACAAAATGATACATACTGGTGAGAAACCATATCAGTGTGACATTTGTGAACAGTGTTTTACACGGTCGGCTTATTTAAAGAATCACAAACAGCGACATACTGGCGAGAAAGCATATCAGTGTGACGTTTGTAAAAAGTGTTTCACTCACTCAGGCCATTTAAATACTCACATACGGATGCATACTGGTGAGAAACCATATCAATGTGACATTTGTGAGAAGTGTTTCGCTACAAAGGGCAATTTAAATACTCACAAACTGATACACACTGGTGAGAAACCATTTCAGTGTGACGTATGTAAAAAGTGTTTCACTCAGCCAATCAGTTTAAATTCTCACAAACTGAAACATACTGGTGAAAAACCATTTCAGTGTGAAATTTGTGAGGAGTGTTTCACACAGTCGGCTTCTTTAAAGATTCACAAACGGCGACATACTGGTGAGAAACCATATCAGTGTGACATTTGTAAGAAGTGTTTCAGTCAGTCAGGCAATTTAAATACTCACAAACTGCAACATACTGGTGAAAAGCCATATCACTGTGACATTTGTAATAAATTTTTCACTGCAAAGTGCAATTTAATTACTCACAAACTGACACATACTGATGAGAAACCGTATCAATGTGAAATTTGTAAGAAGCGTTTCAATCAGTCACGCAGATTAAATGCTCACAAACGGCTACACACAGGTAAGAAACCATATCATTGTGACGTTTTTAAAAACTGTTTCAATAACTCGTGCAATTTAAATCACGATAAAAAACGATACATACCGTTGGGAAACAATATTAAATTGACATCATTAAAAGATGTAAATTAAAATGTAAAATTGTAATTCATTAAAATTGAAAAGACGAGGTTCAATTTTATTCCAGTTTTCCAATGTTTATGCAATACCTATTATATTTAAATATTATTTGAGTCCCAGCATAGGCATTGGTTTGAAAATAAATGTAATAATACAGTGGGTATTTCTTTATAATAATAGCAAACTATGTAGATAAATAGATTTCTGTAATTCAATAATAGCTTAAAAGCTTTGAAATATGTCAAGGTGATTAGGTAATAATGAAAAACTGTTAAATTCCATTCAGATTATTTTTTATTTCTTAAAATCGTATTTGGCACCTTTATATTGCAAAAATTTATCGTGGTGAGTACCATACCAATAGTACATAACTCCAATATACTAAAAAACTATCATTATAATGAGATATTGCACATCGATCTTTGGAAGGAGACAATCTGTTATGAGAGTTAAATCTTAAAGAGGTCAATAACTTTTTCTCATAACATATAGTCTCTTTCCAAAGGTCGATGTGCAATATTTACCGCCGCGTACTCTAAGAAAGTTAAGATTCGTATCTGTATCCGCGGATCTTGAAACCAAATATCCGTATTCTGATCCGTATCCGCGGATATACATTTTTAACGATCCGGCGGCACATCACTAGTTGCAATACAAAGCGCGCTGATATATCCGGTATGGTAAATGGTAATTTGACACATAATTTGGCATAAGTCAAAAACTATGAGAGATAGATACCCAAAAGTGGGATGCTCCTTACTTAAAATGAAAGGGGAAATCATAATATATAATAAAAAATGGGGGGTGCCATTTAAAAAAACAAAGATGGCGTCCGTTTTTGACATAACCGGTGGCGCCATCTCGACGAAAATATTTTAGAAAGATATATCACGTGGTACAATGGTCCTATACAAATTTTCAGATTTGTATTCCATTTCTAAGCTGAGAAACTTCTAATGGGCCAATTAAAAAAATGACCCTGTATATATATTTATATCTATGATTCGACATAGAAGCACACATTAGCAGTTTATACTATGAACTTACATCTACGCAGGCGCGCATTTTTCCAACACATATTTGCTAGTATATGCAGACGCTTTTCAATTTTGTTATATCAGATGAATTTTCATTCGTTTTGTAACTTACAAGTGTCATAATTCGTTTTACATTTATTTGCAGAAACTTTTTCTAAGGATGTTGAGGGAGCAATTAACAATATTGGCGACAGTAAATTGGTGGAAGACACGAATATCAATTGGAAAGTGGAAGAACCTGCAAATTTTAACTCAGAATGCAAAAGTACTGAGGAAATGTCTTTAAAATCCGAAATCAAAGACGAACCGATGGACGACAGCTCATTTATTCTGACGGAATTTACTGATGACACAGTAAATGATTTTTCTAATAGTGTTAGCGAAATCAGCTGCGAAGACACAAAGGTCGGTTTTGGTCACATATCAGGAAATCCCGTGTAACTTCTTTCTTCTGGAGTGGGAGAGTGTTTTGAAAAATTAGAAAAAACAAATTGAAAATACCTCGATGAATCGTGAGAAGCACAAGAAAGCCAGTAATGTGTAATAGCATAAATTTAGGATTAAACGCAATGTGTAAAGAAAGGTTCCTACATTAAATCACGCTTTTCAGAAAGTCACAAGGCTACACGCGCTAGTAAGAAATTAAATCAATTTATTTGTAAAGAGTGTTTCACTACAAAGGACAAATTAAATACTAACAAACTGACACATACAGGTGAGAAACCATATCAGTGTGACATTTTTAAAAAGTGTTTCCTCACAAACTACTACATACTGGAGGAACTGACTTTCGTAAGAAGTGTTTCACTCAGTCAGGCAATTTAAATAGACACAAACGTTAATACATACCGTTGAGTGACAATATTAAATTGGCGTCAAATAAAAGATGCAAATGAATACTTGAAATTGTAATTCATTAACATAGAAAGCACGGGGTTCAGGTTTATTCCAATGCTCCCACATTTATACAATAAGGTAAAGGGCCCGGTTATTGACACTGACCCAGTTTGTGACACTTTCAATTTCATTTTAAATTAAAAAAGAAAATTTATGTCGAATAGGTTAATACATTATTTTAAAATTTAAATACATTTATCCTGTACCTAATTAATGGCAATAACTAAAATAAAAATAATAATAACTCAATAAAAAAAAATATTTAAGCCTCAAGTGACTGTGGAAACCATTTTTTTGTTATACTCTAAACAATTTACGTAAGAGCCTTCGACTATTGGATCTATGAACTAATTATCATGTAAGTATAAAATATAATAAAAAATATATAGATAGGATAAAAATTAACTATAATTTAGTTTAAAATATTAATATATCATATTGAATAACTTTTTATTATTAAAATGTGGGTGTCAATAACTACATTCAATTTTATACGCATGTCGTAGTTTGTGACACTCAAATTCTAACCTATAAAAATATAGTTTAAAAAAAACTAAAAAACACGCTTTATATCGGACTAAAAAGTAAAAAATAATTGTTTTAAAATAAGCTTAAAAAGCGTGGGGCGCTTTGTTCCACATTTTCGTACATCGAGCGCCCAACGCTTTTTAAGCTTATTTTAAAACAATTATTTTTTACTTTTTAGTCCGATATAAAGCGTGTTTTTTAGTTTTTTTTAAACTATATTTTATTTTTCACTTTTTAGTGAGGATCTATAAAAGAATTTATTAATCCTGGGGGTCCTAATAAGGATAATGGGAAACTGTTATCAAATTATTGCATTGTCATCGGTCCTTGATACGTATGCAAAGTTTCAAATTAATCAGACTTCGGTAAATTGGTGAAAATTATGCTCAAAGATTCCGTTACGGACATACATACATAGTTACAACCCAAACTAATATAAAGCGTTTAATAATAAGGATAATGGGAAACTGTTATCAAATTATTGCATTGTCATCGGTCCTTGATACGTATGCAAAGTTTCAAATTAATCAGACTTCGGTAAATTGGTGAAAATTATGCTCAAAGATTCCGTTACGGTAGTTAGTTACATACATACATACATAGTTACTTACAACCCAAGCTAATATAAAGCGTTTAAAAAGGAGGTTATTTGTTTTTGACATCTATGGTTATGTGTTTCTTGACATTTCCAAAAGGGGGTTATGTGTTTGTTGACATCTCCATAAAATGTTTAAAAAAATTATGTTTATAATGATTGTTTATAATCTTATATTTTCTATAATCACAGTGATAAATTAACATTTGATATTTATTTAATGAACAAAAAATCATATTTATCCTTATCTATGATCTAAAACATACCATAGATAATATATCTATGAACCTAACAAATGAGTATCACAAACTAGGGCAATTTCAGTGTCACAAACTGCAACACAAGAAATTTTGAGTGTCAAAAACTGGGTCTTCAAACATCCCTTTTTAAAACATTAATTTAAATTATTAATTCAGTTCAAATAATTATTTCGCGCATATGACCTTATCTAGAAATTCTGAACTTGTTTATGATACAAAATATTAAATATCAAATTGAATTTTATGTTAGTTATCATATTATAACCTCAGCTGCTGTCACTCTTAAAGTGTCACAAACCGGGTCCTTTGCCTTACTTTATTAGAAAGTGTTATTTTCAGTTACTGTCGGGACTCAAACCCGACTTTCCGCTTCCGAAAGTAGAAGGTCGGAATTGTGTCTAGCCAGTGACATTGTTTGAAAATAAATTTTTCTCAGCTTTGCACTGTTGGGTATTTCTTAGTAATAATCATGGACATAGGAATATATAGGGACGGAGTATGATGCTGCGGGGGGGAAGCCACTCAGGGACGGGGACGAGGTAAAATTGGTACCAGTTTTCTATTGGCTGATGGTTCTGCGCGTGCGTAATAAGTTTGCGCATGCTCAGTACACCAAATTCCATGTCATAAACATGTCCATGGCCATAAACCAGTGATTCCCAAAGTGGTCTATATCGATTCCCAGGGGTCAACAACTTGCAAGGGCTCCATGTCAGCGGGAAAAAAAATTGGGGGTCCATGAAATTAAAATGGGGGTCAACGATAGTGAATCTCCTAACAAAAAAAGAAACAAACTGGACATCGTTAACCAAGGAGACTTGAGATTAAACCTAACTAAATTGTTGCCAAATGTTAAAAAGTTTGGCGACCTCTGCCATAAATAAACTTCTCAAAAGGTTAGGTCCATTATCACATTGTGACAAATTTTAGTAACCTTTTTCAAACTTGATGAAACATAAACCATAATTTTTCAAAAACATTTTTTAACAACTAAGTTTAGCGCAAACCGTACTCATTGTGTTTCATTCAGCACAAAAAGGATTCTTTCACAAGGATAATTATAAATAATTATTATTTATCAAAAATCCATTTGGCTCCATGCATTCGATGCTAAAAATCATATTTTCTAATATTAATTAATAAAAAATTTTAATGTTACAGTACTATAACTACATTCATCGGTGCTTTACTTTAATAAAAAATGTATTTTAATGAATGTTTACAACAAATTAAAAAAAAAACTTCTTTTACTATTTGATGTTTACCCGCGCTGAGCGTACGCAGTGCGTCGGCCAATCAAAAGCTGGCACCCGTTACCTCGTCGCGTCCCGCAAATCGGCTTCACCCCCCTCGTCTAAAACCTCAGTTCATGCTCCGTCCCTATATATTCCTATGTCCATGGTAATAATAGCCTCAACCCTGCCGACAATATAGTGTATTTGCTAATGCAGGCATCGTGACATTTAATGTTAATTTAATTTTAGACTAAATTAAAAAATTACCCCTTAATGAACCCCTTAAAATAACATTTTCTTTAGTTGCAATATTATTGTCAATCCAGCATCTGCACCAAATTAGATACACCCTTCAACAAATAAATCCATATTCACAAACGAGCCTTTCCAAAACAATTGTAAGTCCGTTAAAGGTAACCGAAGCAACAACATGGAAATTTTATTAAAACTAGAGTGACCTGTATAAGTATAATAATTATTACTTTACAAAATTATTTTTTAAATATGATTGCAGGTATTCAATTTGTTTATAATTTTGCACACTGCTTATAACGTTCTTCTTTTTGTTGTATTACAATATGAGGCTCAGATGACAGATCGAAGAAATATTTTACTAAAATCGTCATATAGAGGCGCAAGTAGCAAAAGCGTTGAGCTAAGCCGTCAGATGCATCATGCGGCATTGCTGTGACGTTGTTCAGCGTTGCTCGCAGTTTCAAAATTAAAGCCGTCAGATGGCAGTATGCAGTATTGTGTCTGTTGTATTACAATATGAAGGTCAGATGACAGATCGAAGTGTTGACGTTGTTTCAAAATTAAAGCCGTCAGATGGTAGATGTTGTTCAGCGTTGCTGTATTTTAATTAATTAACAAAAACAAAAGCAATAATAAATTTTTTAATTGTCGATGTCAGTAGAGCAAGCAATTATCTGTAAAATTATATATAATTTATGTGGAGAAATTGTGAGGTTTTTTCTAAAAAGGGAGGCAAACATCTTTAACCTTAGCGTATTAATATATATTATGATGATTGATATCGTCTATCTATGATAATAAATAAATAGTAGCATAATGGGAACTTGACTAAAACAGTCATGCGCAGTAACTAAAGCCAAAACTGTTTTGTAACGGTTTTGTGCGCATGCGTTGACTATGCACTGTTTTGTGTCTTAAAGCAGCGACTCCAAAAGTGGGCTCCATGGAAAAGTCGCCAGGGCTCCGCGAAATTACATTTGTCATTGATTCGTTGGATTATTTTTTTCAGTTAAATAATTTCACCGTTTCAAATATTATTTTGGATAAGCCGCAAGAAATGCGATGACAAATTTGCGAGAATTTGGCCCAACATAAGGCCCCGGTGCGGCGTGGCGGGCTGCACTGTTTTTCATTTGTAATCATTTGATGTGGAGTTCCATAAAATAAAAAGGATTTGTAATTCAGACTTTCCATAAGGCTGACTAGGCCTGGGCCTAGGGCGGCCGGGCGGGGAGCACGGCGTCGGCGATAATTAATTAATAGTAATATAAGCATAAAACTTTTGAAATATGAAGTAAATATTTTCTGGCGGGTGCAAGTTGACTTACAACAATGTTGTTTTCGTAAATAGGCACTCTACATTTTTACGCTGCAAAATCAGCAGAAAAGGGCGGTTAGTACGAAATGGCATAGGGCGGCCGAGACTGCTAGTCCGCCTCTGGATTTGTTGAGAGTTCCGTTACCTTCAAAAGTTTAGGAACCGCTGGCTTAAGAGGTTGGAACAGAGCTTATTTTACAATTTTTTTCGATAGATACGTAATATTTCACAAGTGACTTATTTTTTCCGCTTTTTTCTCTGATAAATCACCGGTAGGTAGTCTGAAGTCACTACAGTGAATAGTGAAATTCGATTATTATTAGCGAGTTAGCGACTTTCAGGCTTTCAGCGGTACTTGGTAATGCATCTCTATCAGTAACCGCATGAAATTAACAAACGCAAATGTATTAAAACTCTCAAACTGAAAGAAATATCGATAACTGGCTTTGGCCTTATTTCAAAGTGTTGGTTGTGCGTATCAAGTGGTGTCACGCTCTTGGACTTGTTTTCCATTTCAGTGAAAATTGAAAACCTTGTGGCTAAAGTAATCATGGAGTGTGCTCCAGTTCAGGTATGAATGCTTAATCTTTTAAGATAGTTAAATAATGTCTAATATATTTTTATTCAATAAAACATATTAATGCAAGTCTATAATTTTATAACTTTAAAATAATGTTAAAACTTTCTGGCATGGCTTATTATGACTGTAGATTGAATAAAGTTGCCAGTGAATTGGCATAGAAATGTATAAATTGATCGTTACATACTAAATATGAGATTACTATATTACTTCTTTTAAGTTTTAAGTGTAACATCTCAATAGTCAAATTACGTGTAATTTCTTAAATTGTAGCCTAGGGAAAAGAAATACATTTTCGAAACGTTGATCAAGTACTTCAATGAAGAACATTATATTATAAGTATACCTACTGTTCACTACATTGTTTGAGAAATACATTTTTCTAATATAGCGATGTAACAATTTGTGTATCTTAACAATGTAGCGAACAGTAGCTACACTTGTAAGTTATTAAGTTAAGTAATACGCACTTTATCCTATAAAAAATTTACGCATTATTTATAGCCTTACTCGTATAATCCATTTCAATACTAAATTAAACAGACTAAATTAATAGCTCTAATAAAATTATTTTTCATTGTTTTCTTTATTGATCTTGCAAATTTTTCATTTTTTAGATCAGATGCCAAATTTGATCTGTCAAAAAATGTTGCTCTAAACTGGAAAAAACTTATGAGTACCAGATGCAAATATTACAATCTGAGAAAACTCTGCAACGCTATTTGGAGCAATTACATACTTTTGACACGCAATCTAAACACGAGAAGCGTTTCTGCAAAGTGTGGTACTTTAGAAATCCGTGAGGTGATTGCCTTGAAAGTCAACTGGACAGAGAAAGAATACGAAAGTTATAATTCATCAAGCGAAATTTACATAGAAATGTCTTTAAAATCCGAAATAAAAGACGAGGACGATAATTCACTGATTTCACCAGACTGTGCTGAAGACATCTTAGAACCTTTATCTATGGATGGTGAGAAATTGGTGGAAGACATGAATATTAATTGGAAAGTGGAAGAACCTGCAAATTTTACCTCGGAATACAAAAGTATTGAGGAACTGTCTTTAAAATCCGAAATCAAAGACGAACCGGTGAACGACAGCCCATTAAATCTGATGGAATATACTGATGACACAGTAAAAGATTTTTCAAATGATGCTAGCGAAATCAGGTGCGAAGACACAAAGGTCGGTTTTGACTACACATCGAGAAACTCTACTTATCTTGGTTCTTCTGGAGTGGGAGATTATTGTGTAAAATTTGAAGAAGAAATGGATCGGGAGAAACACAAGAAAGCTAGTACAGTGAAGTCACACCAATTTAAGATTAAAGACCCGTGTAAAAAAAGGTACATTAAATCGCGTTTTTCAGAAAGTCGCAAGAGTACACGCACTAGTAAGAAATTAAATCAATGTGACATTTGTAATAAATGTTTTTCTACAAAGAGCCATTTAAATGCTCACAAACTGACACACACAGGTGATAAACGATATCAGTGTGACGTTTGTAAAAAGTGTTTCACCCACTCAAGCCATTTAAATACTCACAAACTGATGCATACTGGTGAGAAACCATATCAATGTGACATTTGTAATAAGTGTTTCGCTACAAAGGGCAATTTAAATACTCACAAACTGATACACACTGGTGAAAAACCATTTCAGTGTGACGTATGTAAAAAGTGTTTCACTCAGTCAATCAGTTTAAATTCTCACAAACTACAACATACTGGTGAAAAACCATTTCAGTGTGACATTTGTAAAGAGTGTTTCACACGGTCAGCTTATTTAAAGATTCACAAACGGCGACATACTGGTGAGAAACCATATCAGTGTGACGTTTGTAAAAAGTGTTTCACTCACTCAAGCCCTTTATATAAACACAAACTGATACATACTGGTGAAAAACCATACCACTGTGACATTTGTAATAAGTTTTTCGCTATAAAGGGCAATTTAAATACTCACAAACTCACACATACTGATAAGAAACCATATCAATGTGACATTTGTAAAAAGTGTTTCAGTCAGTCAAGCAATTTAAATACTCACAAACTGCAACATACTGGTGAAAAACCATATCACTGTGACATTTGTAATAAGTCTTTCGCTGCAAAATGCAATTTAATTACTCACAAACTGACACATACTGATGTGAAACCACATCAATGTGACATTTGTAAGAAATGTTTTACTCAGTCAAGCGGTTTAAATGCTCACAAACTGACACACACAGGTGAGAAGCCATATCAGTGTGACGTTTGTAAAAAGTGTTACACTCACTCAAGCCATTTAAATACTCACAAACTGATTCATACTGGTGAGAAACCATTTCAGTGTGATATTTGTAAAAAGTGTTTCACTCGGTCAGGCTTCTTAAATAGACACAAACTGGTACATACGGGTGAGAAACCATATCAATGTGACATTTGTAAGAAGTGTTTTACACAGTCAAGCACTTTGAAAACTCACAAACTGCAACATACTGGTGAAAAACCATTTCAGTGTGATATTTGTAAGAAGGGTTTCACTCAGTCAAGCAGATTTAATACTCACAAACTGCAACATACTGATGTAAAACCATATCAATGTGGCATTTGTAAGAAGTTTTTCGCTGCTGAATGCAGTTTAAAAACTCATAAACTCTCACACACTGATGAGAAACCATTTCAATGTGACGTGTGTAAAAAGTGTTTCACTCAGTCCAGCAATTTAAATACTCACAAACTGCAACATACTGGTGAAAAACCATATCACTGTGACATTTGTAATAAGTCTTTCGCTGCAAAATGCAATTTAATTACTCACAAACTGACACACACAGATGAGAAACCTTATCAGTGTAACGTTTGTAAAAAGTGTTTCACTCGGTCAGGTGACTTAAATAGTCACAAACTTGTACATACTGGTGAGAAACCATATCAATGTGAAGTTTGTAAGAGGTCTTTCACTTTCTCAAGCAATTTGAAAAACCACAAACTGCAACATACTGGTGAAAAACCATATCAATGTGACATTTGTAAAAAGTGTTTCACTCGGTCAGGCTACTTAAATAGCCACAAGCTGGTACATACTGGTGAGAAACCATATCAATGTGACATTTGTAAGAAATGTTTCACTCAGTCAAGCAGTTTAAATACTCACAAACTGACACATACTGATGAGAAACCATATCAATGTGAGATTTGTAAGAAGTGTTTCACTCAGTCAAGCAATTTAAATACTCACAAACTGCAACATACTGGTGAAAAGCCATATCGCTGTGACATTTGTAATAAGTTTTTCGCTGCAAAGTGTAATTTAATTACTCACAAACTGACACATACTGATGAGAAACCGTATCAATGTGACATTTGTAAGAAGTGTTTTACTCAGTCACGCAGATTAAATGCCCACAAACGGCTACATACAGGTAAGAAACCATATCATTTTGACATTTAAAAACTGTTTCAATAACTCGAGCTATTTAAATCACCACAAACATATACCCCTGGTACATAATATTAAATTGACATCAAATAAAATAAAAATTAATAAAATGTTTATAAATACCTTAGAAACTGGCACATACTGGTGAGGAATCATATTAAATTAATGTTTCACTCAGTCAATCACTTTAAATAATGACAAATACAATTTTGTTATGTGAAAAATAACTCTAATAGCTTAGAGTGATGATGATCCTGTTTAAATATTAGAAGATTAAAAGATGAAACCTGGTGGCATAGGATCAAAGAACTTTGCAAATACTGGAGATTTTTTTTTATTGCATTTTATTGTTTGTTTATGCCATTTTCGGAGAATCAATGCTGTCTTTGTTCTCATTACAACAATACTGAGAACAAAGCATAGATTCTCCGAAGATGCCATAAAGATTGCCAAAACGTCAGACAATAAAATGCAATAAAAAAACCTTCAGTATTTGCAAAGTTCATTGATCCTATGCCATCAGGTTTCATCCTTTAATCTTCTAACACTTTTGTTATATCCTATGAATTTTCATTCAATTTGTAACTTACAAATGTCATAATTCTTTTTACATTTATTTGCAGAAACTTTTTCTAAGGATGTTGAGGAATCAATTAACAATATTGGCGACAGTAAATTGTTGGAAGACACGACTATCAATTGGAAAGTGGAAGAACCTGCAAATTTCAAATCGGAATGCGGAAGTATTGAGGAAATGTCTTTAAAATCTGAAATCAAAGACGAACCGATGGACGACAACTCATTAATTCTGACGGAATTTACTAATGACACAGTAAAAGATTTTTCTAATGGCGTTAGCGAAATCAGTTGCGAAGACACAAAGGTCGGTTTTGGTCACATATCGGGAAATCCCGCATAAATTCGTTTTTCTGAAGTGAGAGAGTATTTTGAAAAATTTGAAGAAAAAATTAAAAATAACTCGATGAATCGTTCCAGAAAGCCAGTAAAGTGAAGTTGCACCAATTTTGGATTAAACGCAATGTGTAAAGAAAGGTACATTAAATTCGCGCTTTTCAGACCGTCGCGAAGGTACACGCGCTAGTAAGAAAAATAATAAATGTGACATTTTTATAAAGTGTTTCACTCGCTTAAGCACTTTGAATTCTCACAAACTACTACATACTGGAGGAAAACCATATTCGTGTGACTTTTGTTAGAAGTGTTTATAATAATAATAATACAGTGCCACCTCGATAATCCGGACTAATTAAATGGTCATCCGGATTAGTAAATAATTCGGATTACTGAAGCGAAACAGTTTTTTATTGAAAAGAGAAACATTTAATACAAGACAACTAGAAAATAGTGCATAAACAAAAATTATTTTAAAGGGAAGAATACTTAGTAATTTTTATATTATTTTGTGAAGTAATTTGTAATTTTTGCTTGCTTGATTCTTTTCTGGTTCATTATAAAAGCCGTTTTTTTAATCTTTGAAGTACAGGAACATCATGTATAGCCCAAGAGCTGATGACACGATTTAGGGTATGTGTTTTAGGCAGGTTGAAATAATGAAAAAACAGTAATTTATCAATGGCTGAATCTGGAATGGTGAGTCTGCCTGAGCATTTGCGGTTATTTCGCGCCTGCGCAGCATATGACATCTGCAAAAAAATATCCCCAAAAGACATGTTTTAGGCAACTTGAAACTTTTATAATCTTTGAGTTCAGCATTTATATAATCCAGAAATGAAAATGCCAGAACATTTTGTCGGTTATAAAGTAGGGGCAGAACCCCCCGAAGATATTTTATTAATATACGCAATGAGCACGATACAGGTCAAACGGATGAACGGATTGAAACCAAATTTTGGGAGGTTGTTTGGTATGCAGATATGAAAAGCTCTATTGTTTTTGGGGAAAATCGGCGCATGCGCAAAAGAGATATATGCTATAACGTTGTTTTTTTATATAATAATGATATACTTTTCATAACAGTTTATTATTCTATTTATTTTTTCAAGAAAGTTTTGTGAACTATTTTTTTTTCTGGCAGATTTTCAAAACAAAACAGCAGTTGGTTCTTGTCTTATTTTCAAAATATTTCCGAAATTATTAAGTTTAGATTTTTTTTTCACAAAACTTTCTTGAAAAAAATAAATAGAATAATAAACTGTTATGAAAAGTATATCATTATTATTTAAAAAACAACGTTATAGCATATATCTCTTTTGCGCATGCGCCGATTTTCCCCAAAAACAATAGAGCTTTTCATATCTGCATACCAAACATCCTCCCAAAATTTGGTTTCAATCCGTTCATCCGTTTGACCTGTATTGTGCTCATTGCGTATATTAATAAAATATCTTCGGGGGGTTCTGCCCCTACTTTATAACCGACAAAATGTTCTGGCATTTTCATTTCTGGATTATATAAATGCTGAACTCAAAGATTATAAAAGTTTCAAGTTGGCTAAAACATGTCTTTTGGAGATATTTTTTTGCAGATGTCATATGCTGCGCAGGCGCGAAATAACCGCAAATGCTCAGGCAGACTCACCATTCCAGATTCACCCATTGATAAATTACTGTTTTTTCATTATTTCAACCCGCCTAAAATACATACCCTAAATTGTGTCATTAGCTCGCCGGCTAGTAGTGGAATATTAGTTTCTTTTAAGCACAAGTCGAAACTTTTAACTACCTCGTCATTCTTAACAGTCTGGTTTGTATTATGTAACTCTCGACTTTCATTGTCACTGCTATCATGATGTTCGTCTGTAGCATCTATGTTTTTCAGTGGTAACAAATCTTCGTCATTTTCGAGCCAGTTACCTATTTCGTCGTTCGTGAGATTATGCTCAAAACAATTTAGGGGAATCCCTCACGATCGATGACGTATATGTCTAAAAACACAGATTCGGATAACCGAGTACTATCAAATCCGGATTATAAAGTACATAATGCAATTGAAATACTTGGCTGGATTATTGAAGAATCCGGTGTAATGAATGTTCGAATTATCGAGATCGCACTGTAGTAATAATAATAATTTGTTAGTTGAATAAAACCACAATGTGGATAAAACTTCATCAATTACAATTTAGTACAATTTAGCTTATTTTGACTTCTGCAGTCAAAAATTAGCCAACAGAATAAAAGACCCCATTTGTCAGATAGCAACAACATGAGAATTTTATTAAAATTGATATCGTCCTGGATAAATAAATAATAGGATAATGGGCCTTGGACTAAAACAGTCATGCGCTGTAGCTAAAACCAAAATTGTTTTGTATCGGTTTTGTGCGCATTAGTCGACAATGCACTGTTTTGTGACTTAAAGCATAATTTCTGAAGTGGGCTCCGTGGGAAGGTCACTAGGGCTCCGCGAAATTACATTTGTCATTGATTCATTGGATTATTGTTGGCTGTTAAACCATTTCACAGTTTCAAATATTATTTTGAAATAGCCCAAAAATGTGGTGAGTAATTAGCGAGAATTTGGCCCTGGTGCGGCGAGACAGGTTGCAGTGTCTCATTTAGTAATCATTTGATGTGTGGCTTCATAAATGGGATTTGTTGACAGTTCCGTTCCTTAAAAGCTTAGGAACCGCTGGCTTAAAGGACAGACTGCCGCACATGACTGCTTACTGTTCGCAGAGAGGCTGGAAAAGAGCTTATTCTATCATTTTTTCGGTAGGTTTGTAGTGTTTCTTATGTGATGTTTATTTTTTCCCCGATTTTCGCTGGTTGGTGACCGGTAGGTAGTCTGTAGTCACTACACTGAACAGTGAAAAATCCGATTAATTATTATTAGCGGCTTTGTCACTGCTACTTGGTAATGAAAATATGGCCCATCTCTAATCCGCATGGAAAGTTGGTTAACAGATGCAAGTGGATTAAAATTGTCACTATGAAAGAAATATTGATAACTAGCTTTGGCCTAAGTTCAATGTGTCGTCTGTGCTTGTCGAGTGGGGTCACGATGTTGGACTTGTTTTCCTTTTCAGCGAAATTTGAAAATCTTGTGGCTAATATAATCATGGAGTGTGCTCCTGTTCAGGTATGAATACTTATCTTTTAAGATAGTTTAATAGTCTTTAATATATTTTTATTCATTAAAACCTATTAATGTACGTCTATAATTTTATAAATCTAAATTAATGTTAAAACTTCTGGCATGTTTTATTTTGAATGTAGGTTGTATAAAATAAGTAAGTACCTATCTCTTTTGTCAAATTACTTGTAATATCTCAGATTGTAGCATAGAGGAAAATATACATTTCTCGAAACGTCGACCAAATACTTCATTGAATACCATTATTTATAGAGAGAGAAATATCGTAGATTATAGACGCTTAACATCTCAGAACATTATTATTTCATTGTTCTTTTCTTTTTTGATCGTCTTTCAAATTTTTCTTTTTCTAGATAAGAAGTGGTGATAAGATGCCAAATTTGATCTGTCAAAAATGTTGCACAAGGCTGGAAAAAACTTTTAAGTTCCAGATGCAAATACTACAGTCTGAGAAAACTTTGCAACGCTATTTAGAGCAATTACATACTATTGACAAGCAATCTAAATTCGATAATTCCATTCATAGGTTGTCTGAGAATCCTTTGACCGATAACACTAATGCAGACATCACAGCAAAGTGTGATACTTTAGAAATCCGTGAGGTGGTTGACTTGGAAGTCAACTGGACAGAGAAAGAATACGAAAGTTATAATTTATCAAGCGAAATCAACATCGAAATGTCTTTAAAATCAAAAATGAAATACGAGGACGATAATTCAATGATTTCACCAGACTGTGCTGATGACATCTTAGAACCTTTATCTGTGGATGATGAGGAATTAGTGAAAGACATGAATATCAATTGGAAAGTGGAAGTTTCTACAAATTTTAACTCGGAACGCAAAAGTACTGAGGAAATGTCTTTAAAATCCGAAATCAAAGACGAACCGATGGACGACAGCTCATTAAATCTGATGGAATATACTGTTGACACAGTACAAGATTTTTCTAATGGTGTTAGCGGAATTAGTTGCGAAAAAACAAAGGTCGGTTTTGGTTACATATCGGGAAATTTCGCATGTCCTCGGTTATCTGATGTGAAAGAGAATTTTGAAAAATTTAAAGAAAAAATTGAAAATACTTCGATGGATCGGGAGAAACACAAGAAATCCAGTACAGTGAAGTCTCACCAATTTAAGATTAAAGACACATGTAAAAAAAGGTACATTAAATCACGCTTTTCAGAAAGTCACAAGGGTACACGCACTAGTAAAAAGTTAAATCAATGCGACATTTGTAAAAAGTGTTTCACTACAATTGACAATTTAAATACTCACAAACTGCAACATACTGGTGAAAAACCATTTCAGTGTGACATTTGTGAAGAGTATTTCACACGGTCAGCTTATTTAAAGAATCACAAACGTTGTCATACTGGTGAGAAACCATATCAGTGTGACGTTTGTAAAAAGTGTTTCACTCAATCAAGCTCTTTATATAAGCACAAACTGATACATACTGGTGAAAAACCATATCACTGTGACATTTGTGATAAGTTTTTCGCTCTAAAAGTCAATTTAAATAGACACAAACTCATACATACTCATGAGAAACCATATCAATGTGGCATTTGTAAAAAGTGTTTCACTCAGTCAAGCAATTTAAATACTCACAAACTCACACATACTGATGTGAAACCATATCAATGCGACATATGTAAGAAGTTTTTCGCTGCAAAGTGCAGTTTAAAAACTCACAAACTCACACACACCGATGAGAAACCGTATCAGTGTGACATTTGTAAGAAGTGTTTCACTCAGTCAGGCAGTTTAAATATTCACAAACTGCAACATACTGGTGAAAAGCCATATCACTGTGACATTTGTAAGAGATCTTTCACTTACTCAAGAAGTTTGAAAAACCACAAACTGGAACATACTGGTGAGAAACCATATCAATGTGACATTTGTAAGAAGTGTTTTACTAGGTCAGACATTTTAAATAGACACAAACGGCTACATACAGGTAAGAAACCATATCATTGTGACATTTGTATAATCTGTTTCAATAACTCAGGCAATTTAAATCACCACCAACGTATACATACCGCTGGTAAACAATATTAAATTGACATCAAATAAAAGATGTAAATGTTATGTAAATACCCAGAAACTGGCACATACTGGTGTGTAACTATATCAAATTGATGTTTGTAGAAAATGTTTCACTCAGTCAATCACTTTAAGTACTGACAAATGCAACTTTCTTATATCAGATTAATTTTTATATGTTTACAAATGTAATCATTCGTTGTACATTTATTTGCAGAAACTTTTTCTAAGGATGTTGAGGAATCAATTAACAATATTGGCGACAGTAAATTGGTGGGAGACACGAAGATCAATTGGAAAGTAGAAGAACCTGCAAATTTTAACTCGGAATGCAAAAGTATTGAGGAAATGTCTTTAAAACCCGAAATCAAAGACGAGCCGAATGACGACAGCTCATTAAATCTGACGGAATTTACTGATGGCACAGTAAATGATTTTTCTAATGGCGTTAGCGAAATCAGTTGTGAAGACACAAAGGTCGGTTTTGGTCACATATCGGGAAATCCCGTATAACTTCGATCTTCTGATGTGGGAGAGTGTTTTAAAAAATTAGAAAAAACAAATTGAAAATACCTCGATGAATCGTGAGAAGCACAAGAAAGCCAGTAAAGTGAAATAGCATCAATTTAGGATTAAAGACACGTATAAAAAAAGATCATTAAATTCGCGCTTTTCTGAAAGTCACAAGGGTACACGCGCTAGTAAGAAATTAAATCAATTTATTTGTAAAGAGTGTTTCACTACAAAGGACAGATTAAATACTCACAAACTGACACATACTGGTGAGAAACCGTTTCAGTGTGATATTTTTAAAAAGTGTTTCATTTAGTCAAACAGTGTAAATACTCACAAACTACTACATACTGAAGGAACTGACTTTTGTAAGAAGTGTTTCGCTCAGTCAGGCAATTTAAAAAGACACAAACGTTTATACATACCGTTGAGTAACAATATTAAATTGGCGTCAAATAAAAAATGAATACTTGAAATTGTAATTCATTAAAATAGAATGCACGGGGTTCAAGTTTATTCCAATGTTCCCACGTTTATACAATACTTTATTAGAAAGTGTTATTTTTAATTACTGTCGGGACTCAAACCCGACCTTCCGCTTCCGAAAGTGGAAGGTCAGATTTGTGACATTGTTTTAAAATAAATTTTTCTCATATTATTTTGAACCAGTTGGTATTTCTTAGCAATAATAGCTAAAGATAGCTATATCAAACTGTACATCATATTGCATTATAAAGATAATATTATTCAAAAAGATTTGTGAGAGATATCAGCTAAAAAGATATTATTTTATAGACGCAAAGGGCTTGTAATATGAACCGTTCTAATCTTTGTATTGGTATATATCTATGGTTGGAACACGTTTTAAATATTAACTACCGCACATGACTGTTTACTGTTCGCAGAGAGGTTGGAAAAGAGCTCATTTTTTTCGGTAGGTTTGTAGTGTATATTATATGATGTTTAATTTTCACCCGATTTTCGCTGGTTGGTGACCGGTAGGTAATCTGTAATCACTACACTGAACAGTGAGAAATCCGATTTGTCACTGGCACTTGCCACTTGGTAATGAAATATGGCCCATCTCTAATCCGCATGGAAAGTTGGTTATTACTTGCAAGTGGATTAAAATTCTCACTATGAAAGAAATATCGATAACTGGCTTTAGCTTAAAATCAATGTGTCGTTTGTGCTTATCGAGTGGGGTCACGCTGTTGGACTTGTTTTCCTTTTCATCGAAATTTGAAAATCTTGTTGCTAATGTAATCATGGAGTGTGCTCCTGTTCAGATATGAATACTTATTCTGTTAAGGAAGTACCCTTGATAAATGAATTAACAAACAGAAAATTACGAAAATTTGCAAATATGTCAAAACCTTTTCAAAAATGACTCAGTTAAATTTTTGTGATCTTTGGTTGACTTTGAAAAAAGATATTGATAATTTTATTTCGCTGCATTTAACATGGAGTCTTATGGGAATATGTGATTTTGACGCACTCCATCATTTATTACGTTGGAATTGACAAACAGATTTTGATAAAATTTTCAGGAAGTATAAACGAATATTCTATGAACATTTTTCTTTTTCCAAAACGTATAAAGCTTGCTTATGTTAATAGAAATAACTAAAACAAAGCCGAGCTTTTTAGCAATTCATAAACATGGCATCACCGCAATATTATAGTTTGTGGCGCGTCATTCAAAGGTAAGTTACGAAACTGCAGCAGTTTTGATATCGTAAAAACATACGTAAATTGAGTAAAATAATGCTAAAAGCATAGTATTCCAAAAAAATGATAGTATATTATTATTTCCGAAATGACAGGAATGACTTATGCTGCGTACATAATCACTTGTAACTATGGCAAGGCATGCGGTGTTTCCAAATTATATACTACGTTACTCAAGTAGAAGACTGAAATTCTTTGACTTACTGCGTACCGAGGGTACTTCCTTAAGATAGTTTAAAAGTCTTTAATATATTTTTATTCAATAAAACATCTGGCATGGTTTATTATGAATGTAGGTTGAATAAAATAAGTAAGTACCAATCTCTTTTGTCAAATTACTTGTAATAATATCCTAGATTGTAGCATAGAGGAAAATATACATTTTTCGAAACGTCGACCAAATACTTCATTGAATATCATTATTTATAGAGAGAGAGAGAAATATCGTAGATTATAGACGCTTAACATCTCAGAACATTATTATTTCATTGTTCTTTTCTTTATTAATCGTCTTTCAAATTTTTCTTTTTTTAGATGAGAAGTGGTGATAAGATGCCAAATTTGATCTGTCAAAAAACGTGGCTCTAAGCTGGAAAAAACTTATGAGTTCCAGATGCAAATAATACAGTCTGAGAATACTCTGCAACGCTATTTGGAGCAATTACATAGTTTTGACACACAATCTAAACACGAGAAGCATTTCTGCAAAGTGTGGCACTTTAGAAATTCGTGAGGTGATTGACTTGAAAGTCAACTGGACAGCAAAAGAATACGAAAGCT
The DNA here is from genome assembly GCA_963575645.1 of Xanthostigma xanthostigma. NCBI lineage: Eukaryota > Metazoa > Arthropoda > Insecta > Raphidioptera > Raphidiidae > Xanthostigma > Xanthostigma xanthostigma. The sequence continues at coordinate 1,986,832 of OY754473.1, forward strand.
ATAATTCATAAAGCGAAATTAACATAGAAATGTCTTTAAAATCCAAAATAAAAGACGAGGACGATAATTCACTGATTTCACCAGACTGTGCTGAAGACATCTTAGAACCTTTATCTGTGGATGATGAGGAATTAGTGAAAGACATGAATATCAGTTGGAAAGTGGAAAAACCTACAAACTTTAACTCGAAATGCAAAAGTACTGAGGAAATGTCTTTAAAATCCGAAATCAAAGACGAGCCGAATGACGACAGCTCATTAAATCCGATGGAATATACTGATGACACAGTACAAGATTTTTCTAATGGTTTTAGCGAAATCAGTTGCGAAGACACAAAGGTCAGTTTTGACTACACACCGGGAAACTCTACACATCTTGATTCTTCTGGAGTAGGAGATTATTGTGAAAAATTTGAAGAAGAAATGAAATATATCGCGATGGATCTAGAGAAACACAATAAAGCCAGTACAGTGACGTCGCACCAATTTAAGATTAAAGACACGTGTAAAAAAAAGTACATTAAATCACGCTTTTCAGAAAGTCGCAAGGGTACACGCCCTAGTAAGAAATTAAATAAATGCGATGTTTGTAAAAATTGTTTTTCTACAAAGTACAATTTAAATATTCACAAACTGACACATACTGTTGAAAAACCATATCAATGTGACATTTGTAATAAATGTATCACTACAAAGAGCCATTTAAATGCTCACAAACTGATTCATACTGGTGAGAAACCATATCAATGTGACATTTGTAAGAAGTGTTTCGCTATAAAGAGCAATTTAAATATTCACAAACTGACACATACTGGTGAAAAACCATATCAATGTGACATTTGTAATAAATGTTTCACTACAAAGGGCAATTTAAATATTCACAAACTGACACATACTGGTAAAAAACCATATCAATGTGACATTTGTAAGAAGTGTTTCACTCTGTCAGGCAGTTTAAAAACTCACAAACGGACTCACACAGATGAGAAACCTTATCAGTGTAACGTTTGTAAAAAGTGTTTCATTCGGTCAGGTAACTTAAAAAGTCACAAACTGGTACATACTGGTGAGAAACCATATCAATGTGACATTTGTAAGAAGTGTTTTACTAGGTCAGACATTTTATATAGACACAAACGGCTACATACAGGTAAGAAACCATATCATTGTGACATTTGTATAATCTGTTTCAATAACTCAGGCAATTTAAATCACCACCAATATATACATACCGCTGTTAAACAATATTAAATTGACATCAAATAAAAGATGTAAATGTTATTTAAATACCCAGAAACTGGCACATACTGGTGTGGAACTATACCAAATTGATGTTTGTAGAAAATGTTTCACTCAGTCAATCACTTTAAGTACCTACTGACAAATGCAACTTTCTTATATCAGATGAATTTTTATATGTTTACAAATGTCATAATTCGTTTTACATTTATTTGCAGAAACTTTTTCTAAGGATGTTGAGGAATCAATTAACAATATTGGCGACAGTAAATTGGTGGGAGACACGAAGATCAATTGGAAAGTGGAAGAACCTGCAAATTTTAACTCGGAATGCAAAAGTATTGAGGAAATGACTTTAAAATCCGAAATCAAAGACGAACCGATTGACGACAGCTCAATAACTCTGACGGAATTTACTGATGACACAGTAAATGATTTTTCTAATGGCGTTAGCGAAATCAGTTGCAAAGACACAAAGGTCGGTTTTGGTCACATATCGGCAAATCCCGCATAACTTCGCTATTCTGATGTAGAGAGTATTTTGAAAAATTTGAAGAAAAAATTAAAAATACCTCGATGAATCGTGAAAAGTTCAAGAAAGCCAGTAATGTGAAATAGCATCAATTTCGGATTACAGACACGTGTAAAGAAAGATACATTAAATTTAGCGCTTTTCAGAAAGTCACAAGGGTACACGTTCTAGTAAGAAAAATAATAAATGTGACATTTTTAAAAAGTGTTTCACTCACTTAAACACTTTAAATTCTCACAAACTACTACATACTGGAGGAAAATCATATTGGTGTGACTTTTGTTAGAAGTGTTTATAATAATAATAATAATTTGTTAGTTGAATAAAACCACAATGTGGATAAAACTTCATCAATTACAATTTAGGACAATTTAGCTTATTTTGACTTCTACAGTCACAAATTCGTCAACAGAATAAATGACCCCATTTGTCTGATAGCAACAACATGAAAATTTTATTAAGATTGATATTGTACTGAATAATAAATAAATAGTAGGATAATGGGAACTTGTATTAAAACAGTCATGCGCAGTAGCTAAAACCAAAATTGTTTGTATTGATTTTGTGCGCATGCGTCGACAATGCACTGTTTTGACAGGCGTCTCCATACACTAATATTACTTCCGGTGCGATGGTTTGACATTTCTGAAAAGCTGCGCGGCTGCGTAGTAGAGTATCAAGACTGTCATTTGTGTTCAATGTATATAAACTGCCAATGTGTTTCTTGTACAAAGCGAGTCTGACTACTCAGTAATGGAGTAATAGGTAGCGTGCCTGGCTCTCACCCAAGAGGCCCGGGTTCGATTCCTGGTACCGGAATGATTTTACTTTTTATTTTTTTTTTCACTTTGAAACTGATACAATTAAAATAATAAACACACCTGTCTTTATTTTTATTACTGATAGTGCCAATTTAAAATACAATTCGAATCATATAAATCAAATCAGTACATAGCAAATGTTGACTGAATCCTCTTAGGTGCCAGATAGATCGTTTAAATATTTTTTTACGGATTATATATTAGAAATAATTATATGCAAAAAATAAATAATTTCCACCACGGCCACTTGTCTGGTATTTTTTTTACGACGGAAGCATCACACTACAAATTGAGGGCGCCACCGTAGTTTAAGATCTAGCGCAGTTGGGTCAGCTTACATTAATTATGAAATAATTACGTACTTTACTAAGAATTATCAGAAATATAAAATTTATTTGGCAGAATATAATTTGCCTTATTGAGCTGTAAATTGCCAATGTTTACAAAAGTATTCTTACATTCTTGGCATATATAAGTTCCATACTGACCTTTGATCTTTGGTGCCAGAATATTAATTTTTTCTAATAAATAAATAGTTTGTTAATCTTCGTAAATAAAAAGTATCTAGGTAAGTGATGAATTGTAATAAAGAAAGTATAAAAACCTGGATGCTTTCTTTTCACATGGGTCCTCAAATTGGAATATTTAGAAAATTTCACTTTGCAATCAGTACGTTTGTTATGTTCCTTATGTGATGTTTATTTTTTCCCCGATTTTCGCTGGTTAGTGACCGGTAGGTAGTTTGTAGTCACTACACTGAACAGTGAGAAATCCGATTATTATTAGCGGTTTTGTCACTGGTACTTGCCACTTGGTAATGAAATATGGCTATCTCTAATCCGCATAGATAGTTAGTTATTAAACGAAAGTGGATTAAAATTCTCACTATGAAAGAAATATCAATAACTGGCTTTGGCTTAAGTTCAATGTGTCGGTTGTGCTTATCGAGCGGGGTCACGCTGTTAAACTTGTTTTCCTTTTCAGCGAAATTTGAAGACTTTGTGGCTAATGTAATCATGGACTGTGCTCCTGTTCAGGTATGAATGCTTATTTTTTTTACGATAGTTTAATAAAGTCTTTAATATGTTTTTATTCGATAAAACATATTAATGCAGGTCTATAATTTTATACATTTAAATTAATGTTTAATTATCTGGCATGGTTTATTTAGAATGTAAGTTGAATAAAATAAGGTCTAATATCTCTTTTGTCAAATTACAAGTAATTTCTTAGATTGTAGCGTAAAGGAAGATATACATTTTCCGAAACGTCGACCAAATACTTCATTAAATGTCATTATTTATAGAGAGAGAAATATTGTAGATTATAGACGCTCTATATCTGAGGATATTATTTATTATTTCATTGTTCTTTTCTTTATTGATCCTCTTTCAAATTTTTCTTTTTCTAGATAAGAAGTGGTGATAAGATGCCAAATTTTATCTGTCAAAAATGTTGCAACAGGCTGGAAATAACTTATGAGTTCCAGATGCAAATACTACAGTCTGAGAAAACTCTGCAACGCTATTTAGAGCAATTAAATACTTTTGACAAGCAATCTAAATTCGATAATTCCATTCAGAGGTTGTCTGAGAATCCTTTGACCGATAACACTAATGCAGACATCACTGCAAAGTGTGATACTTTAGAAATCCATGAAGTGGTTGACTTGAAAGTCAACTTGACAGAGAAAGAATACGAAAATTATAATTTATCAAGCGAAATCAGTATCGAAATGTCTTTAAAATCCAAAATGAAAAACGAGGACGATAATTCAGTGATTTCACCTGACTGTGCTGATGGCATCTTAGAACCTTTATCTATGGATGGTGAGGAATTGATGGAAGACATAAATATCAACTGGAAAGTGGAAGAACCTACAAATTTTAACTCGGAACGCAAAAGTACTGAGGAAATGTCTTTAAAATCCGAAATCAAAGACGAACCAATGGAAGACAGCTCATTAAATCTGTCGGAATTTAGTGATGACACGGTACAAGATTTTTCTAATGGTGTTAGCGAAATCAGTTGCGAAGACACAAAGGTCGGTTTTGGTCACATATCGGGAAATATCGCATATCCTCGCTTATCTGCCGTGGAAGAGAATTATGAAAAATTTGAAGAAAAAATTGAAAATACCTCGATGGATCGGGAGAAACACAAGAAATTCGATAATTCTATTCAGAGGTTGTCTGAGAATCCTTTGATCGATAACACTAATGCAGACATCACTGCAAATTGTGATAGTTTAGAAATCCGTGAGGTGGTTGACTTGAAAGTCAACTGGACAGAGAAAGAATACGAAAATTATAATTTATCAAGCGAAATCAACATCGAAATGTCTTTAAAATCCAAAATGAAAAACGAGGACGATAATTCAATTATTTCACCTGACTGTGCTGATGGCATCTTAGAACCTTTATCTATGGATGGTGAGGAATTGGTGGAAGACATTAATGTCAACTGGAAAGTGGAAGAACCTGTAAATGTTAACTCGGAATACAAAAATATTGAGGAAATGTCTTTAAAATCCGAAATCAAAGACGAACCAATGGAAGACAGCTCATTAAATCTGTCGGAATTTACTGATGACACAGTACAAGATTTTTCTAATGGTGTTAGCGAAATCAGTTGCGAAGACACAAAGGTCGGTTTTGACTACGCACTAGGAAACTCTACACATCTTGATTCTTCTGGAGTAGGAGATTATTGTGAAAAATTTGAAGAAGAAATGAAAGATATCGCGATGGATCGAGAGAAACACAATAAAGCCAGTACAGTGACGTCGCACCAATTTAAGATTAAAGACACGTGTAAAAAAAAGTACATTAAATCACGCTTTTCAGAAAGTCGCAAGGGTACACGCACTAGTAAGAAATTAAATAAATGCAATGTTCGTAAAAATTGTTTCTCTACAAAGAACAATTTAAATATTCACAAACTGACACATACTGGTGAAAAACCATATCGATGTGACATTTGTAAAAAGTGTTTTACTCTGTCAAGCGGTTTAAATGCTCACAAACTAATACACACTGGTGAAAAACCATATCAGTGTGACGTTTGTAAAAAGTGTTTCACTCACTCAAGCAATTTAAATAAGCACAAACTGGTACATACTGGTGAGAAACCTTATCAATGTGACATATGTAAGAAATGTTTCACTAGGTCAAACCATTTAAATACTCACAAAATGATACATACTGGTGAAAAACCATATCAATGTAACGTTTGTAAGAAGTGTTTCACTACGTCAAGCAGTTTAAATACTCACAAACTGGTACATACTGCTGAGAAACCATATCAATGTGACATTTGTATGAAGTGTTTCACTCAAAAGATCGGTTTTAATAATCACAAACTGCAACATACTGGTGAAAAACCGTATCAATGTGACATTTGTAAGAAGTGTTTCACTAGGTCAAGCAGTTTAAATAGTCACAAACTGGTACATACTGGTGAGAAACCATATCAATGTGACATTTGTATGAAGTGTTTCGATCAGTCACACAGTTTAAATGCTCACAAACTGCAACATACTGGTGAAAAACCATATCACTGTGACATTTGTAGTAAGTCTTTCGCTGCAAAATGCAATTTAATTGCTCACAAACTGACACATACTGGTGAGAAACCGTTTCAATGTGACATTTGTAAGAAGTGTTTCACTAGGTCAAGCAGTTTAAATAGTCACAAACTGGTACATACTGGTGAGAAACCATATCAATGTGACATTTGTATGAAGTGTTTCACTCAAAAGATCCGTTTTAACAATCACAAACTGCAACATACTGGTGAAAAACCATATCAATGTAACATTTGTAAGAAGTGTTTCACTACGTCAAGCAGTTTAAATAGACACAATCTGGTACATACTGGTGAGAAACCATATCAATGTGACACTTGTAATAAATGTTTCGCTATAAAGAGCAGTTTAAATATTCACAAATTGACACATACTGGTGCAAAACCATATCAATGTGACATTTGTAACAAGTTTTTCGTTGCAAAGAGCTATTTAAATGCTCACAAACTGATACATACTGGTGAGAGACCATATTAATGTGACATTTGTAACAAATGCCTCACTTCAAAGAGCCATTTAAATGCTCACAAACTGATACATACTGGTGAGAAACCATATCAATGTGTAATTTGTAATAAATGTTTCGCTATAAAGAGCAATTTAAATATTCACAATCTGACACATACTGGTGAAAAACCATATCAATATGACATTTGTAATAAATATTTCACTAGAAAGAGCTATTTAAATGCTCACAAACTGATAAATACTGGTGAAAAACCATATCGCTGTAACATTTGTAATAAGTTTTTCGCTGCAAATAGCCATTTACATGCTCACAAACTGACACATACTGGTGACAAACCATAAGAAATTAAATCACTGTGACTGACACATACTGGTGTGACGTTTATAAAAAGTGTTTCACTCAGTCAAGCTGTTTAAATACTCACAAACTGCTACATACTGGTGATAAACCATATAATTGTAACATTTGTAAAAAGTGTTTCACTGTGTCCACTCATTTAAAGTCTTACAAATGTATACATACCAGTGATAAACAATATTAAATTGTCGTTAATAAAAGGTGCAAATTAAGACATAAAATTGTAATTCATTAAAATAGAAAGCACGAGGTTTAAGTTTATTCTAATGGTTCAAAGTTTATTCAGTGCTATATTCGGGACTTAAACCTTTCGAAAGTGGAAGATTCGGAATTGAGTTCTGACGGTAACATTGTTTGAAAATATTTATTTTCTAATATAGCATTGCGACGATGATTTCTTAACAACAATAATAGCAAATTATAGTAATTGTCTACCATATAGGTATTATAAAGATTATTATTCAAAAAGATTTTTGAAAGGTAATTTGTCGGGTCGGAGAAGCAAATGGCCGGTAACATGTAACTGTGCAATGGAATAGGTAAAAATATTTATCGAGTAGGGTTGGATAACTCAGATCTGAACCGGTTCAAAGAGCCGGCTCCGACAGAAGATCCGTGAGAGCCGGCTCACTTTTTTATGAGCCGCCGCCTCAACGGATCCGCATAGCTCAGTGAAACACTTAACACACAGAAGCAATAAGATCTGTCAGCTCAAATGACTCATGCATCATATGTCTGGCTATGGTACACACTACGCACAGGCGGTACAGTTATTACAGTGTTTTTTAAGTCACAACTATTTAAGGTATTGTATTGCATAGAATAGAATAATTTTTTTTTTTGACGTGATAACGTCTTATAAATTGATGAAATATATTGATGAACACCGGCTGCATGCACGAAAAAGTGTCACATTCCGAAATGTGTCACGTTCCGAAATGTGTCACGTTCCGCGCACGATCGGCCCAAGTTTGACAGCTACTAAAATTTAGGTTATGTATTATTCGAGCGGAATACGTTATCACGTAAAACTATTGTCCGTAAACCGACTTTACAGACAACCAATTTTTTTTTAGAATAGAATATAATTTATTTGTAAATCACATTATATGATGATACAAAACGTCAAATTTAAAATTTGAAAATTCATCAATGGTTAATAATATTGTAATATGCTTTCTGTAACATAGCAAGTAGCAACCTGTAAAACCCCGCCTTATAATATGTGAGTCAGTCACTGGCATAATATTACGTGATATGATTGACTCAACTAACTCAGTGGCTCAGTGGACTCGAATAACATATTCAGAACTCGGCTCTTTTTGAACCGGCTCAGGGAGCCGGCTCACATACGGGATCCAGATGCAAAGATGCAGATCACTAAAAAGAACTGTTTACCTCATCTCTATTATCGAGTTTGATTAAATTATGTATAAGTATACACATTTATTTGTTAGTAGACGTTTTTGACACAATACATTGCATTATTTCCAAAAACTGCAAGTAGTATAGCAAATGTTTTAAAAGAATCATTGAAATTGTTCCACTTCTTGTGGACTTCGAAACTTTGTCGGTTTTTTTGTCTTTATTTGTTTTTTTTTGTTATTATAGTTCGTTATTACCAACCCTAAAAACTTCGTACTTATTGGATTTTTAGTATGAAATTAACATTATTAAAGTTACTTTAAATCAGAGGCTCCCAAACTTTTTCGTCTCGTAGACCACTTGCCATGTTTTTCGGTTTTGGGTACACCCCCTGCTTATCTGATATTGATTTTTTGCAAATTCATTAATTTCAAATGTTATTTTGACAACCGGTATAGTGCTACTCACTTGAACGATTTAAATTTATATATTATAACGGTAGTGAAATGTAGTGTGAAATGTTTAGTTTTATACATTTATTAATTAGATTCAAATTAAAATTTACTTTATCTGTTACATAAAATAACTAAGCAAAAAATAAATGCTTTTAGTGTGAGGGATGAACCTGATGCTTTAATAATAAATTTTCAACATTTGGCATCAAATTAGTTAGATTTAATCTTAAATCTCTTCGGTTAACGATATCCAGTTTGTTTCTTTTTTTGTTAGGAGATTCACTATCGTTGATCCCCATTTTCATTTCATGGACCCCCAATTTTTTTTCCCGCTGACATGGACCCCTTGCAAGTATTCGTCGACCCCTGGGGGTCGATATAGACCACTTTGGGAATCACTGCTTTAAATCAAGATGTTTGTATCAATAAACATGAATATTAGGTATAAAGAGGAAAAGCTTATGAGAGTGTTTGTTTGTCGAGGGTAATCCAGGCTGTGCTTACCTCTGTAAGAAATTTCCAAAGACGTAAACTAAAAATGGATTTAGCATTTCCTATATTAGCTAATACAATGTTGTGATGACATTCAATATAAGAGAGAAACGCTCGTCTTTATCTAAATACCGATAGGTGTGGTTTGAAGGATATAAAATCATCAATTAATGAGGTTTAAAAATTTTATATTGTTGATAAAAATAAATTTTAGATTTGTGTAATTAAATTTAACAGATAAAAACTTTGTCAAAAACATATTGTACGCCGAAGATAAAATGTACATGCCGGTGTGGGCCCCAGTGCCTGTAACTTAGCGGAACCCGTCATACCGCTGATGCCACTCATTCAAGTTTGGTAATTTTTTTGCGCAGTGAAAATGGGAAGGTGTTTGGGAGGAGTTCTTTAAAAAACAGTTACGGAGTCATGTCGATGCGATAAGAGATTTTTGCGCAGTGAAAAGGGGAGGGAGTTTGGGGAAAGTTTTTTATAAACAAGTACGGGGTCGTGTCGATGCGATGCCGTTTTTTTGCGCAGTGTAAAGGGGGGCAGTTCTTTTAAAAACAATTACGGGGTCGTGTATATAAAATGAGACAGTAATTCTACACCAGTTGCTATGACGTGTATATATGAGATTTCTGATTGATTAGATTAGAGTGAAAAACGAAAATTAGTTAAATTTTTTTACGTATTTTGAGGAAATTTGTGAATAATCCACAAAGTTTTTTTTGCAACGTCAAAATTTAGCGTTTTCTATGACTTAAAAAAATTTGGGCACATCGAGTTATGCTACTCAAAACTTTCGAGAATCGTCATACCCTCCGCTAAAAATTTGTCTCTAAATGAAATTCATCTTTGTGCTATTCGTGCATTTAGACAACCCTAGTAGGTAATAGTTATGGAATATCGTTTATAAAATAGTGAATACTTGAATATATTGCAATAAGTATCAACATAATGCAAGAAATATCAGTAACTAACCAAGACTTGGCTGCAATGTGCCGATTGTGCTTGTCGAGAGAAGTTTCGATGTTGGATGTCTTTGATTTTTCAACAAGACTGAAAGATCGAATCGTCAACGTAATCATGAAGTGTGCCCCCGTTCAAGTAAGTTTGCTATCTTGAAATAATGGGAAACAATCTACAGAATATTTATTTTTATAATTATTGAAACGATTTTTATTTATTATATGACACTGCATTACTATTAGTAGATTTACGAGGTTAGATAAAAAAAATAAAAGTTATAATAACAATTACCCAACTAGATAAAAGAATAAAACAAGCACATCAAAACATGAGATAGTATACTGAGTTTGTTCCAAGCAAACGGTAACGAAACCGTCACCTGCATGCGCAGTAGCTAAACGTGTTCCAAAATCGCAACAGCTTCGTGTTAGCTACTGCGCATGCGGGTAACGGTTTCGTTGCCGTTTGCTGGCTGTTTGGACAAACTTAGTATTTTGCGCTAGAGAGTAGTGATGTGCCGGATATCCATATCCGCGGATATCCGAGGGAGAAGAAAGATCCGTATCCGTTAGTTTTTTTGCGGATCTTTTACCTTATTAATTTTCAATTCATAGATGAACTTTTATATATATAGGTGATTAGGTAATAATGAAAACCTGTTAAATTCCATTCAGATTATTTTTTATTTTCTTAAATCGTATTTGGCACCTTTATATTGCAAACATTTATCGTAGTGAGTACCATACTAATAGTACATAACTCAAAGGTACTAAATCAACTATCTTTATAATGAGATATTGCACATCGATCTTTGGAAAGAGACAATCTGTTATGAGAGTTAACTCTTAACTCATAGGCTCTAAGGCAAAGTGCATCACTCTATACATCTGGCCTTATATATACGACCACGGCTATCCTCAGATGAGAATATTTTCTTGCTTCATACTTTTCAGTAGTCGGGTTTTCCTAGGAATGGTCTTCCATCTGTCCTTATTACAAAAATATATACATAGAAGTAACAAAGCATGCAGTAGTACAAAATAATTGTACATAAATTAATACTACGGCAGTTAAAGAAATTGCGTAGATTGGCCGATGATTTAGTTGCTCATTTAATAAAAAAAATTGAATTTGCGATGATACATTAATATTTCTTTCATGACAAGGTACTATGATATGAAGGTCATTTAATAATTTAGATTTTAGGGGCTAAATATGAGAATGATTTTGACGTGATAACGTCTTATAAATTGATGAATCACCAATCTTATAAATTGATAAAACACCGGCTGCATGCACGAAAAAGTGTAACGTTCCTAAATCCTAACGTTCGTAACGCGTAACGTTCCGCCTGACCCTGTGCGTGCTTTTTGCTAATTTCTCGCTCAATTTAAATCAGATCGGTTTGAAACCAGTCTTAAACGAAAGAGAAGAACATTTTACATAGATTTCGTATAACAGAATTTGCCTAAACAGTTTTTTTATACAAATTTATATAGAAAAATAGCTGTATAAATGCAATGTTGTCTAATGCATGGCGCGACGCGGTCGGTCGTCTTTGTTTGCCGTACATGGAAATTAGAAGATAACGTATGTCTTGTCTTAACATGAAAACGGCTGCATTTCTAATGTTTAATTCAATTTTTTGACATTAGTATTTTGTGAAATGCAACGCCTTCTAAGTTAAGTATTGGAATAACTAATTATTATTAGAACATAATACTTTGACAGTTGCAAACGTCACTTTTGACATTTCTTATCATTCCGACACCAAGGATGAGCGGATTGAAACCAAATTTTGGGAGGTTTAGGTTATGTATTACGGAATACGTTATCACGTAAAACTATCGTCCGTAAACCGACGTTACAGACAACCATTTTTTTTAAAAATAAGATGTGATATGCGGCGGAATTTCAAAAGTAGTAAACTTAAAACTTTTAGCAAACGGAATAGAAATAAATAAAAATGTAGAAGTCTACGATTAGTCATATTTAAAATACTATGTTGCATGAGTAGAGGTGTAATATGATCTCTATAGAGAATATTGAAAACAAGTCTTAAACAGTAATTTTGGAGTATTTGAGCTTTGTATTGGGTCAGATAGTCCAATGAACTACCATAAACCACGTCACCATATTCAATTATTGGTAAAACTAATACATTAACCAATCTAAGTTTCATTTGCACTGATATATGGTTTTTGAAAGGAAATAATTTTTTCAGTCTGAAATAAGCAGATTTAAATGTAATAGCTATATGTTCTGCAAACTTCATATTCTGATCAAAAGTTACACCAAGATTCTTAACTGTATTTGCCTTCTTTAATGCAATTTTGTCAATTTATTCCAGATAAAAAGATGCGATGATATGCCGAAATTCATCTGTCAATTATGTTGCACTCAACTGGAGAAAGCACATCAGTTCCAGACGCAAATAATACAGTCTGACAAAACACTACGACGCTATTTACAACAACTGCATGCTTCCGACAAACAAGAGTGTTCCAATCAGAGGCCACCCGAGGATTCTTTAATCGATAATACTAAATCAGACGTCAAGTTTATTTCTTCGGAAAACCACAAAGTTTTATCGAAAATAAAAGTCGAACAATTGGATGATAATTCAATAATGATTCCACCAGACTGTGACGATACAGTTGAAATGATGTCTAAAAGTGGAGTCAGCTCAAATGTAAATATTAGGGACAGTAATTTGACGGAAGACACGAATGTCAACTGGAAAACGGAAGAACCGGAAAATTTTAATTCAGCATGGAAAAGTATTGAGGAAATATTTGTTAAATCCGAAATCAAAGACGAACCGTTGGATGACAGCCAATTAATTCTGCCAGACTGTATCGATGATGCAGTTAACGATTTATCGAAAGGCGATAGCGAAACCAGTTGCGGTATCGGTCACACATCGATGAACTACAGAGGTGTGCGTTCTATTGGCGTTGGAGGTGAGATGGTCGAGAATACTTTGGTAAATCGCGAAAAACTTAAACAGACCAGTGAAATGAAAACGTCCCATCAAATAGCTCTACGAAGTTTTAAAAAATCCAAACGCCGTCATGTTGCAAAGAAATCGTACGAGTGTGACATTTGTAATAAATGTTTCACTCAATCGAGTTCTTTAAGTGTACACAAACGCCTACATACCGGTGAGAAACCGTATCAGTGTGAAGTTTGTAATAAGTGTTTTACGCAACAAAGCGTTTTAAGAAGACACAAATTTACACATACTGATGAGAAACTGTACCAGTGTAACATTTGTAATAAGTGTTACACTCGATCAAGCTCTTTGAATATACACAAACGCGTACATACGGGTGAGAAACCGTTTCAGTGTGACGTTTGCAACATGTGTTTTGCTCAACAGAGTGTTTTAAGTCGTCACAAATTTACGCATACCGATGAGAGACCGTACCAGTGTAACATTTGTAAGAAGAGTTTCGCCTCGTACATAAATTTAAAATATCATATACGGATTAAACATACCGGTGAAAATCCATATCAGTGTGATATTTGTCAAAAAAGTTTCACGCACCCAAGCAATTTAAAAACTCACAACCGTACACATACTGGTGAGAAACCGTACCAGTGTGACGTTTGTAGCAAGCGTTTCACGCATTCGGGCACTTTGAAGTTACACAAACGTAGACATACTGGTGAGAAACCATATCAATGTGACATTTGCAATGAACGTTTCGCTCGAACGAGCAACTTGCGCTTTCATAAGCGTCTACATACGAGTGAGGTTTCGTATCAGTGTGATATTTGTAATAAGTACTTGTCCAATGAGGACAGGTTAAATAGTCATAGACGTATACATACTGTTGGAAAACTTTACAATTGTGACATTTGTAATAAGCATTTCACCGATAGTAGAAGATTGAAAGCTCATAAATGTATGCACACTGGAGAGAAACCATAAAAAGTTGACACTTTTAATAAGGATATTGTTGTGAGCCGATTTTAATTTACACAAGATTGTCATATCTGTGCCAATTGTAACACGTGTTATATAAACATATACCTACATCCCGAAGAAAAATTATATTATTGTAGTCGCAACACAATTTTATTTTTGGTGCATATGAATAAAGAGTGACTATGACACAAAACACGTTTGGTAACAGTGTGGTAGCTATGTGGTATCTATTCACGTCATATATTTAATACCCTCTATATTGCTAGCAAAGATCGGGAGAAAGACTTAAACACTACGATGCGGACATTTATATGTCTATCTCACTTATAATACTCTGAGTCTCATGCGTATGTCCGTGAATGGATTCGCGTCAGTTTGGAACTAAGCTGTGAAAGTGAGGTGGCTTGCTTTATTCCACTTACTAATTGCCCCACTAAAGACGTGACCCTTGCGCACAACGGGTCAAGTAAAAAGAAAGAGATACAAAACAGTCACTTTCTGTCTCACTTCATGAGCCACGCTTTCACTTACGGCCACTAGCAATATAGAAGTTATTAAATATATGATTCACGTGTCTATTTTACGCACGCATGCGCAAAAACTTTGTCACTAAATGAAACATCCCATCAATCGTGTTTATATTTGGTTTTTCTGTATCAAAAGTTTTGCCGACTTCAGTTTAATAATAATTATTCCTTATTAGTGGCCCGGTCTCAGGCTCCGCCCGAATTTGTAGATTGTCGCCGTTTTTTCGTAGACTTGCGTTGCAAAATCGGTCTCCACGAAAAGCGCTTTTATTTAAACGCGATAATATATAGCCTGTATCCATCCTGAAGGTCCATTCTAAATATTGGTGAAAAAAATATTGAAATCGGATGAGTAGTTTCGGAGATTGCCTCCTACACCCAAACTTACACACTTTACCACTTTGTAATATTGTAGCGGTCTGTCCCGTTTCACCTGGGTGCGATAGATATAGTTCTGCAAAATGTATTTCGTTTGTGGCTCGGCATCTGAACTAATTGCTTTGAGCAAATTCGAAGTTCTAACAGATATCGCTATTTGGAACTAAACAGTGTTGTTTGTTTGCTTCTGAACTATTAGTTAAGTTGCACCTAGCCAGACACATTTAACAAAATTTCTTTAATGTGGTTTCGGAGATTAGCGTGGCCAAAATTGTGACACAGAAATTTTATATACAGTATGTAAACGCGTAAGGTGCACATAATAGGGAAATTAGCATTGGGAAAAAATACTTGGATCAGAGTTAGCCATGACTGCATTAATTGTTATTTCTATTGAATTATCGTGGTCATCTTGGAATTTCTATTTTATTTTGATTTTACTTGGCTTTTTTAATAATAAAAAGCTCTTATAAATCATTATTTTAATTTTTTTGTACAAAAATAAAACAAAAAAACAACTCCATCTGTTTGGAAACATTTCATTCAAAAATTGTCTGACTGGTATGACGTATGTGCGTTGGTAAATCAGTGACCCAATGTCTTTAGGCTCAACACGAATAGGCGGAGATATTTGATCTCGCACCATATTTAAGTATTTTTGGGAATTTAATGTGCCATTAATAAAAAAAGTCCGATTATGTTGTAATCATTTGAATATTTTCTTCGGTAGTATACACATTCATTTTGCAGAAGAATATTATCTGTCAAATTGAAAAACAAGATTTCATACTGTATATAGATGTTACGGTTAATACAAGAAAGTAGTTAATTCGCGAATTAATCGGCTAATTACCCGAATTAACCAATCCTTGACGTTGGTTAATTCGGGTATTAGCCGGTTAACTCGCGAATAAACTACTTTCTTGTATTAACCGTAACATAGATATTCCATAGGATTTAGGAAGCTCTTCTCTATGCTTTGCACATAGCAGAGATAACCCACATAGCGAATAGTTAAGTGTTTTAATATTTATTCATAGAATGCAAGAATATATAGGTACATATAATTAGCTTAAACCTAGCTGCCATGTGTCAAAACCAAGAGTTATCGTATGCTGCACGGATTGTCAACCAGATTTGAAAATAAAAGGGCGGATAATTATGGAGTGTACTCCCGTCCAGGTAGCTTTTTTGTGTGAGTTAAAAACTATTTTTACAAATACAAACGATCTTTATTTATAAGTAATGAGGACTTTTTGATGAGGCAAATGTCTTGGAATTTAATAAAGGTACATTTCACACTTATTAGCTGTTGTTCATAAAAATGTGTTACATAAAATAAAGGTTATTGTAATAAAATAATAAACAGCAAAAATGGCACACTAAACGCCGTTAGGAAAAAACTGTCTTTATTATTATTAAAAAAATATATAAACATAAGTTTTAACTATTAGGACATTAAATTGAAAGAATTTGCTGTTGTTCTTTTGAATAAATTGAAACCACAATGCGACCTTTGTGGTCAAAAGTTGGGATTGTCTAGGACTCACTAAATTTCAATAATTTGCCATGTTAACAAATAGTAAGTGTTTATCTGGTTATAAAAATGGTTATTTGATTATACATCTAATAATTTATATACATTTATACAGAAGCGTAGCGTGCCTTGGCGGGGCCCCGTTTAAAAATTTGTTTAGGGGCCCTTAGGAAGGGTAACGATCTCTAACAAAAGAAAAAAATGTGCATAAAATTAAGAGAAATATTTATTCATCATAATTATCTATCTCACTTTTTCCAAAATTTTTACAAACAATTCATCATCGTCAAGTAAATAAAATTGTCGACCAATTTTTCTCAGACCATACGATATATTGACAAGAATGATAAAAATACAAATTGATTTGTATTTTTATCATTCTTGTCAATATATCGTATGGTCTGAGAAAAATTGGTCGACAATTTTATTTACTTGAAGAGTTCTATTCAGGCGTTAATCAAAGATTTAATTCATCATCGTATCGTATGTACATCGATTATTGTGGGATTCCCCCGTTGAAGTAAATGACTTAACCGGGGAAATCCCGCAGCCCGCGATAACCGATGTAGGGTGTTTCCAACTTTTGAACGCATGATTTACGCGGGAAAAAAAGAAATTGCTTTTTTTGACTTGTCATTTCTGAAATAAAAAAAAATTTTGGGAAGTTTTTATTAATTTTTGCTTACGCACGTTGGGGGCCCCCGTGGCCCGGGGACCCCGTATAATTGATACGGCGGTAGCTACGCCCCTGCATTTATATGACAGATCTATATCAGTTATATTATATATGTTTACACTATTTTTTTTTTATTTTGAAATATAGACTACTTCAAAAAAGGCATTTTTGATAATTGAAAATCGAATTATGACTCAATAGAAATTATATATTATATGAGTGGGAAGGATTCAGATATAAAAATTGGCACTAAATTGATAGAAAGCATGGATGTCAACCAGAAAGTTGAGGAACCTGTAAATTGTAACTCGACGTGGAATTGTATTGAGACAATTTTTATTAAATCTGAAATCAAAGATGAAGCGATGGATGACAGTTCTTTAATTTTGCGAGAATGTATTGATAACACAGTAAACGAATTTTCTAAAGACACTGGTGAAATAATCTGCGAAGATACAAAAATCGATCTTGGCCACATATCGATAAAATCAGAGTTGGTTTGTGCCGATGTAGAAGAGAATTGTGAGAAGAGCAAAAATACTTCATTAAATCAGAAGAAGCCTATAAAATCGAGCAAACCGAAGCTGTCTCAACAAAATGGCGTTACTGACATGCGTTCTTCTCGAGTAGGAAGCTGTAAAAAATCCAAGCCCAATCAAGCTGCTGCAAAACCGTACCGGTGTGAAGTTTGTAATAAGTGCTTTAATCATCCAAGTGACTTAGGCAGACATAAATTTACACATACTGGTGAGAAGCCGTACCAGTGTGATATTTGTAACAAATATTTCGTCTCAGATATAAAATTGATTTATCATAAACGTATCCATACCGGTGAGAAACCATATCAGTGTGACGTTTGCAAAAGAAGTTTCACGCAATCAAGCAATTTAAAGTATCACAAACTTACACACACCGGTGAAAAAATGTACCGGTGTGAGGTTTGTAATAAGTGTTTCACTCAATCGGGTTCTTTAAAGTTACACAAACGCGTACATACCGGTGAGAAACCGTATCAGTGTGACACGTGTGATAAGTGTTTCACTCAATCATACTCTTTAAAATTACACAAACTTTTACACGCTAGTGAGAAACCGCATCGATGTGATATTTGCGATACCTATTTCACCTCACACAGAAAATTGGTACACCATAAACGTGTGCATACTGGTAAAAAACCAAATCACTGACATTTGTAGAAAACTTAAACTGTACCAATGTGACGTTTGTAATAAGTGCTTCACTCAGTCAGGCTCTTTAAAGTTAAACAAATGTGAACGTACTGATGAGAAACCGTATCAGTATAAGACAAAAAGTATTTATTTCTTAGCATTTCTAAGTGAAAAATGTTTTTCTTACTCCATTTTTCAAAAGAACTTACATTTTTAACTTCCCGCTTTAAAAAAAAAAAAAATTTTTTTTTCAAAAATCGGGAAGTTATTGGTTTCACCCCGATTTTCGAAAATCGAGTTTTCGCCAGATCTCGACGTTTTGAGGTCCTAGGAAGCTATTGAAACTATTTTGGCGATGATGTCCGTAGGGCTGTGTGTGTGTGTGTGTGTGCGTATGTATGTATGTAAACCTTTTATATCTTTTGAACGGAGTGTCCGACTGAAACGCGGTTTGCGGCATCTGACGTGATCTTGGTGAACTTAGACTTCCTGAAAATTTGAAACGATTCGGCCCAAAAAATTTTGAGAAATCTTAAAAAAACAAGTTTCAAAAATTTTTAAAAATTTGTTTTTGTAAAATATTTTCTAAACTACTAAACCGATTAATTCCAAAATCTAATCAGCTCTTCTCCTTAATAAACTGCGTCGATTTCCGCAAACCGCATCAAAATCGGTTCATTTGTTCACGAGATCCGTGAACGAAAAAATCGTAAAAAAGTGTTTTTTTAAAATGATTCTTAAAATTGTTATCAGATCGATTTTTTTGTAATAAATTACTTTCTTAGGTCAAAAAAACTGCGTCGATCGCCGCAAACCAGATCAAAATTGGTTCATTTGTTCATGAGATAACGTGAACGAAAAATTAGGGAAAAAGTAATTTTTTATAATTAATCGTAAAATTCTTATCAAATCGATTTTTTTGTAATAATTTACTTTCTTAGATTTAAAAACTGCGTCGATCGCCGCAGACCGCATCAAAATCGGCTCATTTGTTCATGAGATATCGTGAACGAAAATTTCGTAACAAAGTTTTTTTTTTTTGAGCTCGAAGAGCTAAAAAATAAACTTCTTGCTATATTTTATATATTTTTGAGCGTTTTGAACTCGAAAATAGCGGGAAGTTACAGGGATGGCCTGCAGGGTCAAACTTCTTTTCAAATTTTTTTCGCTAAGGAAACCTTGCAATTATATATTTTATCACAGCCGTTACTTTAACATCAACCTAGTACCCAGAACCACTACAAATGTGTACGTGTGACTGGCGCGGCCAATCAGGTGTTAAATTTTAGCCTTGGACAATTGTCGCCAGATTTTAAAACTGAATATTCGCGACGTTTGTGGAGTGTTTCACTCGTTAAACAATTTAAAAATTCATAAAGTAGTGCCAAATTAATGTGTCATTAATATATTTCGTCTACTAAACAATGTTCAACCATCATAATTTGGATTAAAACACCGAAAAATAAAGATGAGAATATAATTTGTTTTTACTCTGCTTTGAGGGACATTAATTAAACATAATTCTTGGAATAGTAGAGCCGAAAGTTTAATATTCTTGCACTGCGCGCCATGATGCGCAGTGCAAGGATATTAAACTTTCGACCAGTGTGGTGTATACTATTTTTCTTCATACCTCGGTCGTAAGTACCCTTATTAAATACATTAATATTAATTAATTATGAATTACATAAACACACAGATAAATTCCAAGCAAGCAGCTTTGAGGTTATAGGTAAAAACACGAATGACAGCTAAGACGATAGGCGATTTTCTTTACTGCCGCCCGAACGTACTTACTTCCGGCATCAGTACGTGTAATCCCACCAATGCGTAAATGTTAGACTTTCTGCCTTACAATTGATGCAGAAAGTAAGTACTTTCGAGGTATGAAGAAAAAATTATAATTTCCTTCAGTTTTTGAAGTGAAAACTTCTTTAGCGGCGTTGTACACTTTTTTTGTAATGGGTAAAAATTGTTAAACTCGCGTCAGGACACGTGACCCTGATCGAAAATTCGTAAGACGAAAACTTTTATTTATACAACGTTAGACATCTAGCGTTGAAATATCGTACATAAAAATGCAATCTATGATACAAACCATTTTGATCGAAAATTCGTAAGACGTTAATATTCAAGTTTTCACTTGTGCTGGCACTCCCGGAATGCAAAGGGTTTTTTTTTTATAGAGGCAGTAAAAAATAAAAAGAATACATTACCTATGTTACCTATTTGAAATCATTGTTTCCCCTTCTCGAATACATGACGAAATTTCGCCATGCCATTGACACTTCGTTGCGACCACGACTGCTCCGGCGCTCGCGTGTTTGTCAGTGAAATATTTTCTAAGCAGTCCGTGTATAGGCTGTGTGCACGAAGCCTATTAGCGCCGCTAGTGGGTAATAGAGAATTATTTAACTAACTTTTTATGGAAATCGCGACATGTTTCTAAAGTGATTAGTCAAAAACTTTAGTTGGCCATGATGTGTCAAAAAAAATGTAATAAGGAAAACTGATGTTAATTTGTTTACACTGACAGCGGAACGTCAAATTAGGGCGCCAATGGTCTTTATTATACTTAAATCGCCATCAGCGCAACAGCCCGGAACACAACGAGCATTTCCAGATCGCTTAGTTTTCCTATGTTTTCTTTGTGATTAAATAACTTCATAAAATTATAATTATTTTCATTTTTAATAAACATTGCTCACTGACATACGGAAAATTTGAGTTCGAAGTTTCCCCTAGTGCTCACCACAAACGCTCGCATCGAAAAATTTGTAACTCCGCCTCCGTGCATATAGCCCATAGCCGACCTGAAGAAATTTTTTTGCCTATTTTATTTTTGTTTGTTTCGTTTCCCATTTTATTCCCACCAGTATGTAAAAAGATAAGGCTCTTGTACCCAAGTTCTTAATAATAATATATTTATTCAATCTAATTGGCATACAAATGCACAAAAATCGTCAATACAGCATAGAAATTGTCAATACATAGAAATAATGCAAATAAATTTTAACTGATGTTTTAATTAATGTTTATACAAGACAGATGATCCCCTCAAAACCGACTCCAAGTGTTAATAAATATTAACACTTACATCAACCTTAGGGTGAAGCACTAATGGCACATATTTTTTATTCATCCAAATACCATACAGTTCTCGATATGCTACAAATTTGACTTGGGCGGATTGAATGACGACACAGGAGTCATTTCTAGTTTATCAATTTGAAACCAGCACATCGTCAAGTCTGGTGATTTTAGGCAGGCCACAAAATCAAGAGTTGGAAACCAGAATGAGACCTAGAGATTCTCAAGTCTCACGGTTTATGCAATAGTCATATGCATGAGGCTCCAAATTGGATTAAATTTTTATTTTGAAATATATTTTAGTTCCTGATCATATCGTAATGGTTATTTTATTAATCTAATCACTCAAAAAAATACAAATAATAAAAAAGAAATGTAGAAAATACGCGCTATTTTTGAATTTTCAAAACGCAGCATGACGTCAAAGTATATATCAACAACAGTTTCCATGACGACTGTGTTGTCTCACAGTAAGATTATGTCAGTATTTAGAGAAAACAACAAATAAACTTCATTTAGAACATTGGCAATTTGACATCAAAGTTGACATGCAGCGTATATCATGACGTCACATAAGCCCGCCAACATGGCCGATTGTTTAAAATGTCAATTTTTGAATGTGAAATTTATTATTTTTTTTCTTATGATAATATTACATTTTTAAATGGATTATCAATTTTTTTCGTATTATGGTTGACTAAATAGTCAATTAAAAATATAAAAAAAGTACATGCATATGACCTATTGCACCTGTACGAAAGCAGAGCCGGTCAACTAGTCTAATTGTCATCAGACTTACACGTGTGTGCCAAATTTCAAGTCAGTGGGTCGCAAGATTTAAAACAAATAAGTAATTAAGTAAACATAATATATTATACCGTACATGTAACAAGGTTTGTATCTATAAACTAGGTAGTGTTACACTAGAGACATCGGACGGAATTTCTTAAAAGCTATTAGTTTTGGCTTTTGTGCGCTTCAGTCATTTTGCATAGACTTGTCCTGAATGAAATACACTGTACTACAGCAAGAATTATGAAACGTATTACAAACTATTTTTTGGACTAATCTATTAAATTGATGGCACCGCAGAAAAGTCTGTACTAATAGACTGAGACGCATCGGATGCATTTCAAATTCGGTGTACTGATAGGAAACGACACGCTGAATTCAATGAGCGCAATCGGAGGTCTGTATCTATAACCGTTTCGGAGATAGAAGCGTGCGAACATCGCTTCGGTGTTTAAAAACACTTCAACCGCCCACCGAACCAAAAGTTGAGCTTATTTTTTGATTCGGAGTGTCATTTCGTATTAGTAAGGGCCGTCTGGACCAGAAAAGCGAGTTATTGGAAAAAGTCGAAAATCGACTAAAAACGCGATTTTTCCCATAGTATAGCCTTAGTTTTTTTGTGATTTTTTTAAGACAAATTTGGACAATATCTCCGACCCGATTCAAATTCGGTAGGCTTATGTAAAATGACACGCTGAAGACACCGAGCCCCTCCGTTGCTTCGTATCACTTACCGTTTTGAAGATAGACCCGTTCGAAGTGGTTTTCTGGAAAGTCTGGAATGCGCATCGGAAGCATTTAAAATTCGGTGTACTGATGGAAAACGACACGCTGAATTCAATGAGCGCAACCGGAAGTCTGTATCTATAACCGTTTTGGAGATAGAGGCGTTTGAACGTCACTTCGGTGTTTAAAAACACTTCAACCGCCCACCGAACCAAAAGTTGAGCTTATTTTTTGATTCGGAGTGTCATTTCGTGTTAGTATGGGCCGTCTGGACCAGAAAAGCGAGTTATTGGAAAATGTCGAAAATCGACTAAAAACGCGATTTTTCCCATAGTAATAGCCTTAGTTATTTTGTGATTTTTTTAAGACAAATTTGGACAATGTCTCCGATCCGATTCAAATTCGGTAGGCTTATGTAAAATGACACGCTGAAGTCACCGAGCCCCTCCGTTGCTTCGTATCACTTACCGTTTCGAAGATAGACCACTTCGAAGTTGTTTTCTGGAAAGTCTGGAATACGCATCGGATGTATTTAAAATTCGGTGTACTGATAGAGAACGACACGCTGAATTCAAATCTGCAGGTTCGTACCTTTTACCGTTTTGGAGATATAGAGCCTTTAAAAAATTTGTAAATGATCACCGATCGCAATCTAAAGCTTATTTTTGAATTTAGTTTAAAGCTTACGGAAAACTACACCCGTTGCCCTGCGTCATATTAAACTTTGAAACAACCCAGCTTTAAGATGATTGCGCTTCAATGAAGGACTTAATGAGGAAGGATAAAAACAAAAAGCAATCGTTTTAAACTAATGGCATAATATATTATAATATTATTATGTTTTCAGTCCACTAAAGAACAATAATAACTTTCAAACTATAGACATAAAATTGGACACTAACAGTAAACCAACAAATACGGTGAACATTTTTCATCTTGTGATTTTTCAAAAAACATTTTCTTTACAATAATATTAATAGCTGGAAAACATATATAGAGAAATACATTTATGCAATATGTTATTTTAACAGAAAAAATTGATAATGAAAATGTAACGCAATATTGTTACAAATTTACACAATATTTACAAAATATTACATTAAATTTATTTTACAAACAAGCATACGTCAGTAATATAATTAAATGATTATGTTTTTAAAATTATACTAAATCAGGTACTGAAATAATAGATACTACTAGACCGGGTCTCCTAACCTCACATTTCTAACAGTGATAGGATAATTTGAAAAAAAATCTACAATCCGCTATTTAAATAATTTATATACCTCCTGCATTTGCGAACGAATTTTGATGATTATTTTTCCATTTATTGGGGCATACCATCGGGGTCCCACGTAAATTTTATGTAAATCGGTTCAGAAGTTTTTTTTTTTTGTTTAATCAGATATCAAAGAAGTAGGTAAAAAGTAAAAAAATGACAATTGAAACTCCCTCCAAAAATGCTATTAAAAAAAAAATTATACAATTTTTCGCTTATCTGAAAATATGGGGTTAGGAGACATCAATATCCGGTTTCAAATTGTTATATTCTAATATTTTACTTTTGTTTTTCTGAGAAACTAGTCGGTGCCTGTAAACACTATTGCTAGTGAAACATTCTTCGTTTGTTTACTTCTCGGTTTTAGGTATGGTTCTGCCATTAACCCTTCAATGAATTGCAATAGTAATTCAGTTGTATTTAATAAATATCGAGGGGGTTGTGAAGAAAAAATCATACGCCATCTTGGGGCGTCCGCCATATTGAATTTGTAATGACGTCACATATGGCCAATGTCGCATTGTCACCTGTGGTCACTTGACTCCCACGTATGCAAAGTTTCAAAGGGTAAGGAGAACCATCTTATATGGGGGTAAAACTGAAAAAATGTCCATCTGAAAGCGTCAAATAACAGTTCAAAAAATGACCAGAATGGCGCTAGCGTAGAAAAGGTGTTTAATGTAAATTTAGCGGCTGTAGTGAAGTGTGCTGACAGGAAATATTTAATATTTTTGGCGACTAGAGTAGTTAATATATTCACAGTAAATAAAACCTCAATCATTTACGTAGTCAAACATAACCTATAGAATCATCAGAGAGAAATTGATACACTTCCTACGGTAATGCCATCTTTAATTTAACTCTTTTTGACGGATACTTTTCATACACAGAAATTGTTCTCCTTACCCTCTACCCTCCATATTTCAAAGGGTGGAGGTAAGGAGGACAATCTCTTATGACTGTTGAACTGAAAAAGTGGGCACCTAAAAGCATTAAATGGTGGTTTAATAACTGGCCAGAGTGGCGCTAGTGAACCAATATGAACTTAGTCAGGCCACAAACAGTTAAAAAAGTGATGTGGATGAAATTTTTTTTAATAAACAACTTATAGTGGAGTGGATTGTGAATTTAAATCTGGTGTCTCGAATCGAAAAATGTTTCCTACAAAAACTGTAGAGTCGAGCTCCCCCGACATTTTGGTATAGTTAGTGACCGCATGTCAAAGGGGGCGGCGGGGAATATGCCGCTTTAAAGTTCCGGAAAACGTTTTTGCCACCATAACTCGGCCATTATTATCAGGGGAAAAAATGTTCCAACAAGTTGTAGTTCGCAATTTTTTTTCTTCATACAATAGTTCTTTTGGAACAGCCCTGCCACCTTAATTTAATACTATTCGAGGGACGCATTTCTAGGCACTGAGATGATTCTCCTTTGCTTCACCCTCCATAGCGCTAGTGAACCTCGTGGTCGAAGTATTGATTACAAAATTTTCCCCGAACAGAGAAAACGAGCTAATAAAAGCGTTGTATTAAAAACGAAACTATAAATTTAAATCTTTGATTAACGTCTGAATAGAACTTTTCAAATAAATAAAATTGTCGACCAATTTTTTTTATAAATTTTATTTTTGTCAATATACAGGGTGTTTGGCACATGAACCGACACAATTTTTTGGGGGATTCTCGTGGTCATTGTGATCATTTTAACCCCAATGACTTTTGCCCTAAGTGTCATGGTTATCAAGATACGATTTTTTTTAGTTATTTTCGAAAATTGGCCTAAAAATTTCCTTCAAAAAATCGTAACCTGTTTGTTTTTGGTACTAGAGACACGAAAATACATTTATTGAGTTCTCGAATGACGCCTTGTTCTAAATGAATCATAATTTTATGCAAATAGTATCAGGAAAAAGACCCTATGGACTTTTAAAGTGCCTGTATTAATAAAAACCAGTAGAAAAAAATAATTTAAAAATCATTTAGAAAAAAAAAATAACGGGTATTTAGAAATTAGTTATTGGGGTTAAAATGATCACAATGACCACAAGAACCCCCCAAAAAATTGTGTCGGTTCATGTGCCAAACACCCTGTATAGTCTGAAAAAAATTGGTCGACAATTTTATTTATTTAAAAAATATATTTAAATTTGTTGTTAAAACTGCTAAAAAATGTAAAATAGTTATAATAAAAACAAACTGAATTGTGTTAAAAAAGAAACGTCGAGTCCCCAGTGGCTGGTGGCCGTATCGTTTCTCAGTTGTACAAAAGTTTAATAGCAGAATACATACAGAATAATAACGGTTTCAAATAAAGTACCTATTATTTGTTTAACAAAACAAAGTAATTGTAACAAAATATATTTTAATTCTTAAATTAATGATTTTGAAATTTTTATTCAACATGTCGAACTGTCGTTCAATTTACTTAAATCTCGCAGGCACGATACATAAAAACAAAAGAAAATATCCTGTGAAAATATAAACATAGGTTATAGCGTCTGCGAGATTTTTACCGTAAAATCCGACATCCTCTGCTTATAGTATCCACAGTTTATCAACTTATTCGACATTTAATATCATTATACTGCCATCTAGAGATGGCAATTTAAACACTCATAAATTTCAAAAATTATACCGCGACAACATAAAAAAACGTCGATGGTTTTTAAAAATGTTACATTGAAAACTTGCTTATCCCCGCGAAATTAAAAAAAAGTGTAAGTAATTAATTTAAACATTTAACTGAAAATAGTCCAGTTAAAACGCTATAGATTACTGTGATATCGGCAATTATCATAACCTCACTTCTTTACAGGAAAAGCGATTTTATAGCTAGAAATCATTTCAGAAATCTAACCGAGAGCTTGTAAATAATAGACGCTCGACAACTAAAATTCCTAGCGGCTATAATTTCAATTGTTAACTAACTTGTACGATTCTATAAGCAAAGATTCTATCAAATTTAGTATTAAACTATCGGATAATGCACTTACTGTACGGGTGACAAATATGAAAGTATCAAATGTATTTATTTATAAGGTTGTCGGAAACGAGGCAACACGAACGCAACTCAATATCCATTCGCTGTAAAAGAGTGGGAACCCATCAACGGGGCGATACGTAATAAATTTATCAGCGATATAGTCAGAGTTGGTCCGTGATCTAAAAAATTATCGGTGAAATTTAGTTACAGGGCGAAATTGAGTTACTAAAATTTTGCTTAAATTTATGTTTCACATCTGCTAGGCGTCCCACGAAGGCTCCTATTTTTTTTTAAATAAAGTCTATGCCTGTGGGACTTCTGAATTTATGATCTCATTCGAAATACTGTTATATTTAGTCACCCTCACAGAACTAAATACCGAGAAATAAACCGGTACAAAATTTCTTGTCGCATTTTACATTTAAAAGCCGATTAATCATAAAAATGTAACTTTACTTCTTCTTTTAACTTAAAAAAAAAATAAGACAACGCACAACAGAACATATTTATCATATTAACAATATTACGGAATGATATGGAATAGTTTTATTGATCAAAGTCGGAATAATATTTTCAATAAATCGATTCAATGGAAGTAAAAAAACAGAAAGAAACGTTTGTTTTTTATTTTAAATACCGCTCGCTGCATAAAATTACTCGCTTAAAGTCGCAAAACGTGCAACACAAAAAGTGTCCAACTTGCAAGATTTGATTCAAACTGAATGACATGATATTAGCAATATTTAAACGGTTGGTAACCTTGAAAAGAAATTTTAATACTTAAGAAAAACAAAAAACAAACGTTTCTCAGTAAGAACGCAGTTTTGTTCGTATACATGGATGATATAGTAATGTTTAAGATTTGTTTTGATCTGGATATGTCTAGTATTATTGAACTACAGCGGATGAACGCAACGTTACGATTCTTCAGATCGGATCGCCGACCGCAGGCGGATCTACATTTTCGAGACCTACGGCTTTTATTAAAGTCGAAGAGCCCCCATTTTTTGTTAGTATAAGGATCTTTAAATTGGAGTTTAAAATTCATCTTTAATGACATCAAAGTCAGAGTTGAAACTTTGTGACCTGATTAAACGAATAGTGTTATAAAATGATTGAAAAAATTTGTCAAATTCACCTGAAAAACTGTCTGAATTCAATTAAAAAATCGCCAAAATTCACCGGAAAAATTGTTAAAATCCAAAATTTTATCAAAAAATCGTTAAAATTCACCCATAATAACAATTAACTATTTTTTACTACACGTGTTCATTGTTAATGAAAAAGTATTAAAAACTTATGTTGATAAATCAATTAATTATTATAGGTCTTTGACTATCGGAGGCCCAGGGTTTAAGCTCTATTAGCCCCTATGTAGATCCGCCCCCGGCAACACTATAACGTCATTTGAATAGTGACGCGCATCCATAGCCAGGTCAGGTTAGGTTAATTGACACTATTTTACATGATTTAATAAAGGAATGTCATAATTATGTGTCCTTTTCTACTAGTAGTCAGTTAAGCTGCGTTCTAACCAGTAGCGTAGCTCGTCCCGTATCAAAATTTGTCGGAAGGCCCGTCTACCCGACTGCGACGAAGCCCAAACGGACACGTCGGGGCCGCTGTATCTTTGGTACGGCGGTAGCTACGCCCCTGGCTTTAACGATCATCACGTTCCTTTGTCGCGTCTCGTAATAGCAACCAGGGATGTTACGTTGCTCTGATTTCAATTCCGAAACTTCAGATAATTCGATACCGTCTCCGAAATAATTACAACGGGTTCTGTCGATCGTCTCGCCCGCTGCGCGTACTAGCCTCCTGCGCATAACTTGAAATCTTTTTGAAAAAATGTATAATTTGATTTGAAAAAAAATGCGTAAAACATTTAAAAAACTTTAGAACTTTACTTGCAAAAAAAAAATAATCAATTAACATTTGAAATCCGATTTCGATATAATAGGGTTATTGACAGTGATTAAAATTAAATATAAAAATGTTATAATGAAAGTTTATGGTCTAAAATAGCGTTTAGAATTATTATTTTTATTAAATAAGTGCGTTAAATAAATAAATAAAATCACGATTTTTAACCTATGTGTCACGTGATTTCAAACACCAATCACAGCGCGTGACGTCATTAATCAGTCAACATGGCCGGTAGCTGTGTGCGACTGACTGCCATGTGTATTCGTTATCTCTGTTCAGTGTATGTTCTCTGGTGTATTCATTGTACTCTGTCAATCATATTAAATGCAACACTTTGTTGGTTATAATGCTTTATGTCACGTTGTACCCGCTTGCTTAGTGTTTACTGATTGCCTACTGTGGCGTAGGCAATCAGTAAACATGGCTGTCAAGGTCAATTGACGTTTTGGCGCAGAATTTAAAGTCAAAATAAAAAACAACTAATAATGACTCAAATCTGTTATATTTATGAAATTTTGTCAATAACCCTATTCAATAAAAAGGTCCGGTTTCGATACAAGCAATCCGTAACAACACCGGAAGCACAATTAACGTGCCGCCAAACAGATGAGGTTTATCGACGACCCGATCTTGTAACAGGTTGCGTATAAAATGTGGAACTCGTGCGTTCTATATTTGGATTTTAGTTTCGACAAGGATTAAATAAATATTTTGGGATTTATTTACAATACAATGCGTGTTTCAGTGGTCCCCTTGCTTAATGTCTAAGACAATGGCAAAACAAAATACATTTTATCGTCAGTAAACAATTTTCTTGCATGCTTATCCGAGTCTGCTTTGCAATGATTATTTAAAACACAAGCCGTTTTCTTTCGATACTCCGCTAATGGTCTCTGTTCGATCGATTTACATATTTTTTTTTAATCGGTTCGTTTTAGCTCTGTTCCAACCTCTCTGCGAACGGCAATATTATCGTCAGTCATACGCAGTAGCTAAAAAGTGTTCCAACCAAAATTAGAACGGTTCATTTAACTCTTTCAGTTATCAAACCACATATTCTAGATTTTTTAAAACATTTTCACGCCATCTATTGACAGTTTGTCGTTGATTTATTAACGACCGTATTCCACGTAAGCCTTAAGTGGTAATTTTTTTTCATAATAAATAAACCCTATTTAAACTAGAAATGCTGTTTTTTAACTTCCCGCTTTAAAAAAAAAAAAAATTTTTTTTTTCAAAAATCGGGAAGTTATTGGTTTCACCCCGATTTTTGAAAATCGAGTTTTCGCCAGATCTCGACGTTTTGAGGTCCTAGGAAGCTATTGAAACTATTTTGGCGATGATGTCCGTAGGGCTGTATGTGTGTGTGTGTGTGTGTATGTATGTATGTAAACCTTTTATATCTTTTGAACGGAGTGTTCGACTGAAACGCGGTTTGCGGCATCTGACGTGATCTTGGTGAACTTAGACTTCCTGAAAATTTGAAACGATTCGGCCCAAAAAATTTTGAGAAATCTTAAAAAAACAAGTTTCAAAAATTTTTTAAAATTTGTTTTTGTAAAATATTTTCTAAACTACTAAACCGATTAATTCCAAAATCTAATCAGCTCTTCTCCTTAACAAACTGCGTCGATTTCCGCAAACCGCATCAAAATCGGTTCATTTGTTCACGAGATACCGTGAACGAAAAAATCGTAAAAAAGTGTTTTTTTAAAATGACTCTTAAAATTGTTATCAGATCGATTTTTTTGTAATAAATTACTTTCTTAAGCTAAAAAAACTGCGTCGATCGCCGCAAACCATATCAAAATTGGTTCATTTGTTCATGAGATAACGTGAACGAAAAATTAGGAAAAAAGTATTTTTTTATAATTACTCGTAAAATTCTTATCAAATCGATTTTTTTGTAATAACTTACTTTCTTAGGTTAAAAAAACTGCGTCGATCGCCGCAAACCGCATCAAAATCGGCTCATTTGTTCATGAGATATCGTGAACGAAAATTTCGTAACAAAGTGTTTTTTTTTTTTTGAGCTCCAAGAGCTAAAAAATAAACTTCTTGCTATATTTTATATATTTTTGAGGGTTTTGAACTCGAAAATAGCGGGAAGTTACAGGGATGGCCTGCAGGGTCAAACTTTTCAAATTTTTTTATTTATTAATCTTTAAGAAGCCCGTGGCTCAAAGAGTTAATCCACAAAACAGTCGACGCATGCGCACAAAACAGACACAAAACAGTTTTGTTTTAGCTATTGCGCATGACTGTAACGATAATATTAAAGAAACTTTGTGTACGAATCGAGTTAATAAACAGTGATGAATTTTGTTTTGTCTTTGATTTGTGATAAAAGGGGGTGGAAGAGTCATTTAAAAGCGGGTTGTGCGACGACATTTTATGATATTTGTATAATAGGATATAGCAGTTTAAAAATGTATAAAAAAAATATTAAAGGCACATTTTTTTTGTATTATAATGGAAAAACTGCATCGGAAAAAATTTCAAAACACTACTTTTCAGTTTTTGTACGATCTATGCCTACTGTGACGAAAAACAATCGGTCCAGTCAAGGACACGCACATAACAAGTGAACGTCTGAAGTTATTAGTACTAACGAGTATTAAAATTTACAGTTTTTACGTAACGTAAAAATGGGAGTAAATAGGAAGCATTTGTTTTGATTTCTTCTCGTCGAACGTAAACTAGACTTTGGAGCACGAGTTGCAACTGTTACGGTAAAAGATGAATTTAGACCCTCAGCACACTTGTCGACTGTTTTTAAAATTGAGTATCAAACCAGTTCACGATGCGATTGTTCTGAGACCTTCCGTACGTTAGAAGACGGCAAGTTGCACATGGATCACGACCGATTTGAAACCAGTTTCGAACGAGTTGTTTCAGTTGCATGTGTAGCGAAATTTTTCTACTCAACGGTAGGAGTAACTGACTTTACCACTTTACAGTTACGCTCGTGTGCGGACGAAGAACCTTGATCGATCAATAGTCGCATCCTGAGTCGGTTTGAAACAATTGCAAAACAGTCGATCCGTGTGCGGAGGGCCTTAATGTCAGTATAAAAACAAGTGAATGATTATTATTTTATTAATATTTAAAGGAACTGATATGTCAAGTTGGGAATGTCACTGTGATCGCACAACCACTCTAAAATTTTTGACGTTTACATGGACATTTTTATAACCTTAAATATTTTTAAATAAGCAGTGTTGCAACATCTATTATAATATATATTCATTGCCAGTCTGTTGTACTATCACAGAAAAAATCTTAAATATTTTCTTTTTCAATGCACTCTAGCAAAGCGATATAAATATTTTTTATACAAATTTTGTCTATCAAACTTACAATTAAAATTTAACTTGTATGACTTTTTTAGGTTAGATCAGTTAAATAAAACTAAACAGTGTTGCCGTCACCAAAATCTCCACTAGTGGCAATCGCACACTGCAAAGATTTTGTTGAAAATTAACTGATCCAAAATAAACAAATAAAATTAAACATAACAATGTTAAAATTATAAAATCAATAAAATATTTACAACTGAACAATTTATGTTTTTCAAAATTATCTTACACAACAAAATCACTACAGTAAAACAATCATTTGGTTCTACTGTACATAAAAATATTCAAAGTAACGCAAAAATATAGTTTTTTCTAAAATTAATATATTATAAACAATAAGAAATGAACTTTTTTTTCTACTTTTGTTATGAAACTTTTTTCTGCACTTAAAAGTTTAAAACATTTATAATAATTATTTAGAATAATACATTACATTTATTATTGCTATTGTTAAGGGACAGTAACAATTGACTTTAAATTCGGTAGGTTATAAAAAAATCTATCGGATAAAAAAATTCTTCGGTGAATGCACTGTCTTCCGTCGCTATCATATAATTATTGTTTGGTGTTTTCTTAATATTATTTACAATGCTTACAAACGATGCTTTTGAACATAAATGTGTTACGATGTGTATATATTCTACGATGCAGGAATGATACGAAGATTATGTCGTTTTTTTGTGAAAAGTTAAGGTGACCAACTATACTCATTTACTGAGTTTTGTACTCTTTTTTCGCAAACCGTACTCTTTTCAAACCTGTACTCTGAAAGTACTCATTTGTATAATTTTATACTCATTTGTATTTCTAAAACATTTTTTTAGATTATTTTATTTCAATTTTATTAATTAAATATTTAAAATTATTTTGACAGTGATTTGAATTTCACGCGCGCATATTGCTTGCCGTTTCCGGCACGTCAGAGGACAGGGCAAACACCAGACACGAGTTTGACAGTGATTTGAATTTCGCGCGCACATATGGCTGCCGTTTCCGGCACAATTGAGAGGCCGTATTATGTACCTGGAGAGATAGATAGATACTACAGACCTCTTTTTCTAACAACGTCAAAATTACATTAGTGAAAAGAGATGGATATATCTATCTCTCCAATATTTGTGTACGTAATCCCCAGGCTGATCTTTGATGTGCAGTATGTACGGCATGCTTGACAGTCTTGACGCATGCGTAGTATGTACGTTTTTTCTTTTTTTTTTCACCTATGAAATACTTGCAAAGTGTACTCTTTTTGAACAAAAAATAGTTGGTGACCTTAGAAAAGTGGGAGATGGTATTTTTGTACCATCGTATAGTCTATTTATTTTATATTCATATATCACGAATATGTCCATTGTGTAGAAAATGCATATAATTTTCAAGGGTATAAGACCGATCGTCTACGAACAGTACAATGAAATAAAAGAAGTACGCGCGAGACTTTTGCGCGTTAGAAGTGAAACTTCTTAGTTTCTAGCATTTGTTGGCGATTTCATTATTTCACGATTAGGAAATGGCTATGTCGTATTTGTTAGCGTGGCTAGAAAAATTTCTACATATACACGCAATACGCACTGCGCATGCGTGCGTTTTGACAGAGTTGAAACGATTTTCCCACTGTCTCACTTTTCGTCCGATTCAGGCCAATTTGCTCACGAAGTTTCATTTAAAAAAAATCTGAGCAGAAAAGTTCTTAGACATTTTTTTTATCCGATGTACCGTAATTATTATCAGTATGTGATGGAGTAGGCGTGGCTTATTAATATTTCTTTGTATTTCGCTCAACTTGTTGACGATAATTAATTAAATTAACGTTACATCGGATCAAAAACTGTTAGAACTTTTCTGCTCAAGTTTTTTTACTGTACTGTCTGCAGATGATCGATTTGAAACACTTTATATACGAACTCCATCTACTTCACGGGAATGTTTGCGTAAAAGTATTTTTTCTCCTTTTTAAAACCAGCAAACGCCAAGGTTATCTGGTCCTCGTTACAAATAAAAAAAGACGAGCGGTGTCGTAGGACACCTGGTTGGAACGAAGTTATTTTCGCTAATTATTATGTATCATATAATTTTTTTACTTATTTGTATATAAATTATTCGAAAATTTTATTTACACTTAATAGTTATTGGCGTAACTAGTAGTCTAAGTCATTCATCGCGCTGACAGGTCATGACTTAGCCTACAAGTTGCGCCCATAATTTTATTCAACAATTGCGCGTTATTCATGTTTTAATTATGAGATGTTGTAAATATCTATTTATTTCTTTATAAAAAAAACTGTCAATACTAACAGCACCAAACAGTACGATTCAATGTTTTGGTTTGAGGTTAGCCGGTTATGAATAAACTCCATGTTGAAAACATTCGGCCTCTCAATTTTAGCCTCAATGGGTAACAACGGAGTTGTTGTTACCTACTATTTCGTTACGACTCAGAAAATAGTTACGTTTATTTTCATTACTCCATAATGGCCGAGCTAGTAGGAATCTTCATTGAGTTATGACAAGTAATTGTCACCAGTCGGTAAATGGCTATTTAGGGTTCGGTTTTTAGGCATGATAAAACATGAATAACGCGCATGAGTTGAATAAATATTATTATTAAACAAAAATTAATCGTGTGATTTGCAACTCTAAAAAAAATAAAAATGACATTTGTTGCGCATCTGCCGGGAATCGAACCCGGGCCTCCCGCATGGCAGATGAGTATTCTATCACTGAACCATTGACTTGCTTACATATCGCTATTTATATAGGTTTAATAACAAATCGTGAATTTAGAAGGCGTTGCATTTACGCTTACGTTTTTTTTTCTAGCCTTCTCCATTCATATCTATAACGTCCCATAAGGAACTTCGTTCCAAAACTCCACACTGTCAATAATTAAACTCGTAGTGCGTTTACACACCCGATAAACTGACATCATAAAAGCTATTGAAATATAAATTTCAGAATTTAAGGTTAGGAGTCGTGATGTTATGTTAAAGAATAGAATTTCAACGAATAACAATAATGACGAATTATTTGCATTTTAGTATGGACATTAATTTGGCGGACACGTGATAATTATTTTATAAAAGTTCGATTTCTTTATACAGGGTGAGTCAGACCACCCGTATCAGTCGTTTTTTTCGAAAACGGTTAGTCGTAGAGAGTTGTGTCAAAAATCTGTATTATAAAAGCCCTAATGAAGAATCGAATGATAATATTTTTTTCCCCCCGGAAAGGTCGGCTTCCCTGTTAGTTTACTCCGGAATGTTCAGAACTCCGGAATGTTAAATGGCACGATAGGTCGAAAGTGGTATCGTTGAAAAGATCTTTAAAAAATAAGCAAGTTTTGTAGGACATTTTTTTTTGTTACTGCCACCCCTGTTAAGTAATTTTCGTTTGAAATTATTAAATTAACATGTCAGAATAACAAAAAAGTCGGCATTTAAAATCTAGTTACCTAATTAAACAATGTCAGAATAAGTTTTCAATAATTGCAATTGTTTTTTTTTTGTCGGAAAATACTTCCAGATAACATAATATCTAGAAGAGCTCCGCAGTGTTTAGAAGTAAATTGAAGACAGTTTGAACATTTGTGACATTGTTTAATTAGGTAACTAGATTTTAAATGTCGACTTTTAAATTAAAGTTTGTTATAATGACATGTTAATTTAATAATTTCAAACGAATATTACTTAACAGGGGTGGCAGTAACAAAAAAAAATGTCCTACAAAACTTGCTTATTTTTTAAAGATCTTTTCAACAATACCACTTTCGACCTATCGTGCCATTTAACATTCCGGAGTTCTGAACATTCCGGAGCAAACTAGCAGGGAAGCCGACCTTTCCGGGGGGAAAAAATATCATCATTCGATTCTTCATTAGGGCTTTTATAATACAGATTTTTGACACAACTCTCTACGACTAACCGTTTTCGAAAAAAAACGACTGATACGGGTGGTCTGACTCACCCTGTATAATTTTATAAACTTAAACAAAACACGACATCAACAAACTAAAAGTACAGAAAACCGTTTCAGACGATTAAAAACATTTAAACATCACTTAAATATGGCAATTGTTTTATGGTGGATCATTTTTTCACACACGTAGGATACACAAAATATTTAATGGAATTTTCAAAATATTTAAATTAAAAATTTACACAAAATGCTACGCTGGAGTTTTTTTTTATACAGATTTGTCAAAATAATTTATTCGCTTAATTCCAATTATAATATAAACAATTTGTTGTCCACTGTAACAGTAGAAAAGTTTTTTTGTTTAGTTTTTTACACTTAGATAAGCAAATTATGGTAACATTTCGACGTAATTTTCTGGCACGAGTCCTGTTTTACCATTTAACGTTCCTTCCAACCAACCAGGCTCTAACGAAGATTTAACTGAAATAGGAATTGAGTATTATTATTGATCGAGAACACGGATAAACCGTCTAATTTCGTATTTTAAATAAGTGCAATACTATGGCCATCAGTGATGTGCCGAATCGTTAAAAATGTATATCCGTGGATACGGATCTGAATACGGATATTTGGTTTCAAGTTCCGCGAATACGGATACGGATCTTAACTTTCTTAGAGTACGCGGCGGTAAATATTGCACATCGACCTTTGGAAAGAGACTATCTGTTATGGGAAAAAGTTATTGACCTCTTTAAGAGTTAACTCTCATAACAGATTGTCTCTTTCCAAAGATCGATGTGCAATATCTCATTATAAAGATAGTTTTTTAGTACCTTTGAGTTATGTACTATTGGTATGGTACTCACTACGATAAATGTTTGCAATATAAAGGTGCCAAATACGATTTTAAAAAATAAAAAGTAATCTGAATGGAATTTAACAGTTTTTCATTATTACCTAAACACCTATATACATATATATAAAATTTCATCTATGAATTGAAAATTAATAAAGTAAAGACCCACCAAAAAACTAACAGATACGGATCTTTCTTCTCCTACGGATATCCGCGGATATGGATACGGATATCCGGCACATCATTAATGGCCATATTCACCGAACGTAATTAGTTATTTGTTCGGTTCATTTGTTCTTCAGGTAACTATTCCTCCGAATAAATAGCGATAATTCAATTCACCAGCCATAACTATGTTTACTGTAGGTATAAATCTAGTCTGTCTTACTTCCAGGGTATACACATTTTTATTCGCCTGATAAAATAATAATGGCCGCCACATAGATCATAATACCTAACCTATAAATATATCTACAGTTGCTCTTGTGAATTTATTTATGTGTTGTTTATTAACCTTTTGTGAAGTGTATTAGTGCAAGTTTTGTGTTAAATTGGGT
The DNA here is from genome assembly GCA_963575645.1 of Xanthostigma xanthostigma. Lineage (NCBI taxonomy): Eukaryota > Metazoa > Arthropoda > Insecta > Raphidioptera > Raphidiidae > Xanthostigma > Xanthostigma xanthostigma. The sequence goes on from OY754473.1 coordinate 2,024,819, forward strand.
TAGGATAAAACATTATTTTGTGAAACTTTTTTGTTTGACGTTTACACTAACGCCATCGGTCGGATTTTTTGATGAACGTCAAAAAATTCAACAAAAAGAGCACGGCGTATAGTGCAGTGTATATCTATTCTTTAACTAACTTTTCTACCTGATATTTTGCTTGGTGAATTGAAAATAAATTTGTTCCAAGATTAGTAACTTATATCTATCACAGTGTTCGGTGAATATGGGCATGAAAAGTTTATTTAAAACAAGTCGTTTGAGAGGGAAGAACGGGCCTATTATTATAATAATCTGTAACTTGCTTACCGTTTGTAATAATTTGATTGGGCTCGAACGACAATTCTCCGTCATTTTCACCAAGGCAGGCGTACAACGTTCGAACTCTTCTGAAAAACGTAAAAACAAATATATATTACACCTCTATCGCAAGCATTCATTACAGTTCAAGCTCCACTGTACTCCTATTTTGCCTCACGGAGCTGCGCCCCGCTCGACAACAACAGTAATGGAGCCTTTGACTCCCCCGTATCGCAGGGTAGAGTCCTGCTTGGCAGAGATAACTCTTACGGTGTTGCCTCACGGAGCTGCGCCCCGCTTAACATTGATAACAGTAGTGAGGCCTTTTGGCTCCACCATATTATAATTTTGCCTCGTGGGGCAGTGCCACGCTCTGCACGGTCAGCAGTAGGGGAGCCATCGGCTCCATCATATTCCAGGCAACTTTTCTAATTTTTCCATCCATTCTCAAGTGATGCGCTTATAGAGTAAGATCCCAGAGCCGCCAGACACAACCTATTTTTAAATAAATGAAACCTTACGTTTTGAGTAGTGTTTTATGTACTTAGAACGCTTGGCGTACCTCCATCATTGAGTCTGTGACAAATGTACAGGTACCAGGTGAGAAAAAATAACAACTATTACAAAATTATATTTCAACAGCCAGACAAATTGTAATGACCAAACATCCCCCCAGACGTAAAAACTAGTCATAAAGCTCTCGCGCTCATACTAACAGCTGACTATTTTTTACGTCTGGGGGGATGTTTGGTCATTACAATTTGTCTGGCTGTTGAAATATAATTTTGTAATAGTTGTCTGAATAACATATATAAAAATCAAGCATTTAAAAATCAGTGAAGTTCATTAATTTTTCTCTGAGCTTTAAAGCGTCTGTCAGAAGTTGTGGTCAGCGGAAAGTGACTGGCGATACTGGATACTAATTTATAATGATATTTTACAAAACATATATAAATATCAGCCATTTAAATTTAAATTAAGTGACTTATTTTTACTCACCTTTCTCACCTGGTACCTGTACATTTGTCACAGACTCAATGATGGAGGCACGCCAAGCGTTCTAAGTACATAAAACACTACTCAAAACGTAAGGTTTCATTTATTTAAAAATAGGTTGTGTCTGGCGGCTCTGGGATCTTGGGCTATTACCAACGAACAGCGTTTAATTTTCATTTGTGTAGAAATTATGAAAAATATCAAATTGGTGGTAGGCTAATTCAATCTCAACACTACTCGATGTTTATACAGATTATAGAGAGATATCGATTATATAGTATTATCAAAATCTTTGTATTGTGCGCGCGCAGAAAGCATTGGTGGAGGTAGGCCACTTATTGAAGCGAGCAAGTTCATTAATAAAATTAGACAAGAATAGCCTAGACAAGGAGGCAAAACAAAACTGGCTTGAAACTCCATTTAGCAAGACAAGGAAAGCATGCGAAGGCAATACGAAAAACTGGCTTCAGTAAGTGCTACCACCGACTATCCGGTTAGTGAACATCCCGAATACCTAACTGAGCTAGTGTATCACATCTTACCTGATCGTTACGTTGGCCGGACTGGAACGGCCGCTGGCCGATGCAGACGTCGTGTATAAACTCCTATAAAACCGTTCAACAAACGCATGCTGTTAGTGGTTAGTTAATACAACTGACACCGAGCGCTGACGTCTCGAGGAAACAGACAAAGGTTAAGTCATATATTTAATAACTTCTATATTGCTAGTGGCCGTAAGTGGAAGCGTGGCCCATGAAGATAGACAGCAAATTACTGTTTTTCTATCTCTTTCTTTTTACTTGACCCGTTGTGCGCAAGTGTCGCGTCTGTAGTGGGGCAATTAGTAAGTGGAATAGAGCAAGCCACCTCCATTTCACAGCTTAGTTCCATGTGCAAACTGACGCTGCAACTGACGCGCATCCATTCACGCGCAAGCGCATGAGACTCGGAGTATAATAAGTGAGTCAGCACCGTAGTGTTTAAGTCTTTCTCCCGATCTTTGCAAGCAATGTAGAGGGTATTAAATATATGAGTTAAGTATATTTCCTCAAAACTATCGCTCGTTGATAGGACTACATTGTTAATTTCATTTAAAATATATTAATTTCAAATACGATTTTATAGAAAGTAGTTCGGTTCTAATTGCCAGCAAAGTGTAGAACAGTGTAGAAATGGATCGCAACTTGAAAAATTCACTCTTCGTACAGGAGAATCTCTCACCCACCTTCCGTTGTTCTTCAAAATTAAAAAAAAAAAAACAAGTGCGTGTAACCTTTACGCGCGGTTGAAGTAAAACTTCTTTTACCTAATTTGTTTCTACTACTCTCACTTTTTGGGAAATATTCAGTCATAAATTCAATTACTCGTAAAATTATGTTGGCTATTCATAAAGGTTTGCGTCAGTAACTATGTTCTACCTTTCATTCAAGATGGTTTCCACACACGCGCTTTGATGCCGCCATCTGTCAACCGATGTCTTTAAATAGCTAAAAACGATAACAAAATTGGTCAGCGTCCATAGCTAGGTTTCGCCTTTCGTTCACGCGTTCTGATGCTGCCATCTGTTAGTCGATGCCTTTAACTAGCAAAAACTGCGCAAACACGTTACTTTCGTCTCAATTATGGAGGGTAGAGGGTGAGGAGAACCATCTTATATGGGGGTAAAACTGAAAAAGTGTTCATCTGAAACCGTCAAATAACAGTTCAAAAAGAGACCAGAATGGCGCTAGTGTTGAAAAAGTGTTTTGTAAACTTATCAGTTGTAGACGAAGTGTGCTGAAAGGAAATATTCAATATTTTTGGCGACTAGAGTAGTTAATATATTCACAGTAAATAAAAGCTCAACCAATTACATAGTCAAACATTATTTGGTAAATATAACCTATAGAATCATCAGAGAGATGGCGGTAGCGCCATCTTAATTTTACTCTTTTTGACGGACACTTTTCATATTCAGAGATGGTTTTCCTTACCTCTACCCCCCATACTTTGAAACTTTGCATACGTGTCAGTCAGGCGACCACAGGTGACAATGCGACATTGGCCATATGTGACGTCATTACAAATTCAATATGGCGGACGCCCCAAGATGGCGCATTATGGTTTCTTCACGACCCCCTCGAATGGTTCGGTATGTTTCGATAGATTTTTGAAATTTTCATCTATATTTCTACACTGAGCTACACTGTACTTGCAAATTCCGTGTACGGTAAGTTTAGTTATATGAAATACTTACACTGATCCGTGTGAACGATAGCTTTTGGGGTAGTGCGGAGGCGCTATGGAGCTGCCTCGTTTGTTTTTCTGTGGTGATGTGCTACTGTAGTGACTGTGATTGCTATTCAACTGTTCCCGAGGCGACATTGACGATATCGATTCGTTTGAACTGCTCGTGCTGTTAAACGAATCGTTTACTGAAAACAATCACAATACTTTAGTTTTATCTATACTAATATGTAAAGCTGAAGAGTTTGTTTGGTTGGTTGAACGCGCTAATCTCAAGAACTACTGGTTCGAATTGAACATTTTTTTTTTTGTTGGATAGCTCATTTATCGAGGAAGGCTATAGGTAGAGAATACAATCCCGGGATCCCGAATCTCAGGATTCCGGCCGTTTTCTGGCCCCGAAAATCCCGGGATCGTACTTGGCTCATCTCGGGATTGCCAAAAACAGATCTAGTTTGCATTCCGTAATCCGTAGCGCCTTGACAATTACCTTGCCTAGATTATATTAATATTATTTATTACATAACGACAAAAAACAATCCTTAAATACGCGGTACGATATGTAAGAATATGAAATCTCCAGATCCTGAAGTACAAGTACAAAATGAATCGGGGTTGGCAAATAGTGTTAGACGTGAAATAAGCCTGTTCGAAAATGGAGGAGTTCGTGGATATCACTTAGAAACAGCATATAAGTATCTATTGTCTATTCCTCCAACCAGGGTAGAACCTGACGAGCGTTTTCAGCTGCTGCTTATGTTGGCAATAAACTACAAAACAGGCTTGGAAGTCAAACATTGGATGCTTTGATATTTCTGCGATTGTATTTTCTAAATTTTAAATAGTTTTTTTGTGTTGTCTTTTTGATTTCTTGCAAAAGTAATTTTTTTTTTGTTTTGTCTATTTTCTTTTCTTACTATATTGTGATTTGTGTTGTGCAACGATTTTAAAAACATTTTTTAAGAAATTACTCAATTTTTTTTCATTTGAGCCCAATTAGAAACCACATAGTCTAATCCCAGGATAGCCCCGGGATTACGCATCAAAAATCCCGTAATCCCGGGATTGAAAAACATTTTCGGGATTGTATTCTCTAGCTATAGGCTATATAATATCACGCTACGACCAACAGGAGCGGGGCATCAATGAAAAATGTTGCAAAATGTAACTCAAAATTTATCCGCCCGACAAAAACTTTTGAACAGTAACTCCGATCATCATGAAATTTGGATACAACATTCATCTCGGTAAACTAAGATGAATGTGCGTACTCATGTCCCTCCCCCTAATTCGTTCTTTTGCACAGGGGTGAAACCGGGCGGGACCGCTATAGAATATAAATAAAAACAAATGCCTATCACATGCATTTGTTACTTTTGTTCGTCACATTTAATATTGCCGACAATTACTTTAATACTGAGTTGTCATTCCCTTACGATATGTTATATTGCGGGACCCCCTATCTTTAGCAAGCAGAAATAGTAGCCCCAATTAAGATTTTGCATCGACCATGCGCCATCTATCCAGCATTTCAATAAACTATCCTATGCGAAGCGTCTCATGTAGTAAAACATTGCGCGCTATGTATTTTTGTAAATATATAATGTTTACAATTATGGCAGTTACACACGTCATTGAAAAATCGAAGAAGAAGCATGATATGTGTTGTGCAGTACTTAATTTTTTTAGTAGATCGAGTGTAAATTGAAAAGTGACAGCTGTCAGCTGATCATACACGGTTGATCTTATGAGTTTGCATGCAGAAAGCAACAAAATTAACCTTATCACTGCACCTTGCACCAATGAGTCTGCCACATTTTACGCTGTAACCAGCATTCCGTTTTTCCCCCTTCAATATAATTAGGATTAGTATCACCTCAACAACAAATTTCTCCCTCAGAAATACACATTTTAAATAAAACATTGAAGTCCAAATCTTCGATTAACGTCTGAATAGAACTCTTCAAATAAATAAAATTGTCGACCAATTTGGTTTATTAATTTTTCATTAATTCTTTTGATTCTTTCAAACATTCAATCATGGTGCATTCTATTAGATAATATTAAATAACTAATACCTACTAATAATTTTTATATTTTTTAGATTTTTCTGAAGATCCAAATCCGGATCGAAACGTCATCCTTTGTTATTTTGATTTATATTTTTATATAATTGGGCTTTTGAATGAAATTTTTTTTGTCATAAATGGAAAGATCGTATATAAGTTTTATAACAAAACTATTTTTCTTTTTTTTATTTTCGTTATAATTCAAAAGTTATATCAAATTAAAAATAAATTTTTGTACCCAGTTCCGAGAACGCGCCGACATTTCCCAAACGTAATGTGACGTCATAATGTTTTAGTCAATACACATGTAGAAGCCATTGATAGTATACTGCGTATATACATTTTACCATTATGACGTCACAACAGTCAAAAACAATTTTAGTGCGTTTTCAGTCACGTGATTTTTTTTAATATTTTATCAATTTTAAATTGCTTATAATTAATTTAAAAAAAGTTTTTTGAAAGTTTTTCGCATCGATTATCAATATTGTTGATGATTCAAAATAGCGCGCCATCACCGTGCGCATGACAGAGTGCGCGCGTCGCTACACGCACGCCTGACAAACCAGGCAGTGCAGAGTGTGAACGTAATCGTCAACAAGAAAGCACGTACATGCACAATAAAAGACATTTTTATTATATTTTTTATCGTATTCTAAAATACTTAAACCAATTTATTATAATTAATATCGAATGTGTTATATTTACTTTCAATCAATTAAAACGAAATACTGTTCAACATAAAACATTTGGTGCCGAAACCCGGGAACAAGCTATTGCAAGCTGCTCTTCACAGCTACAGTTTTACAAGGCAAGAAAGGGGGTGAGTCCATCCTATCATTATTTCCATTCTCGAATACATATTTTGTGTCTTAATTAAGTCAAGCTTCAAAACAGTCAATTATTTCAACAAACGAAAAAACGTTGCAACACGTGCAATGTGCATGTACACATAACCTGTCAGCCATTAGTGAATCGTTTCATTCAATTCGAGTCAGTGAATCGTTCGTTTAGTCAGTAGATTGTGATATTGTCAAAAGTTCGTTTGTCAATTATAACAATGCCTGCTTCAGATGAATTAGCGTCATTAGTGGTTAAGCGGGGTCAGTTGAAGGCTCGCTTAACTCGTTTCAAAGCATTTTTCGAAAATATCGGCCCAGACAGGAACATGGAACTAAAATTGCGCCTGCAAAAGTTCGAGCCTTGTTGGAGTGAATTCGATTCCGTTCAGTCAAACATAGAGTTACTAGATTCAAGCGAATCGCAATTCAATGAACGCGACGCATTTGAAAACAATTATTTTGAATTGTTAGCAAATATACATCATTTTTTAGAACCACCGACGAGCTCCACTCAAAATGAATCGGGTTCAGGTCCGGTGGCACTCACTAATGCTAATTCGCGTGTAAAATTACCAACCATTCAATTGCCGACGTTTGACGGGTCATACGATAAATGGTTAACGTTTCACGACACGTTTAGATCGCTCATCGACAATGATGAAACTTTGTCGAATATTCAAAAGTTCCATTATTTACGTTCATCACTCCGAGGTGACGCTCACAATGTCATCGAATCGTTAGAAATAACGTCAGATAATTACGAAATCGCTTGGAATCTACTTGTCCAGCGGTTCCAAAACAAACGCGTTATCATTCAACGGTATGTAAAGTCATTATTTGAAATGAACGCAGTTCAAAATGAGTCCCCAACAGCATTGCGAACGTTATCAGACGAATTACAAAAAAACATTCGCGCATTGAACGCATTAGGCCTCAATACGGATCAATGGGACGCCATTGTGATACATTTGGTTAACACAAAACTCGATCCGGTCACCACTCGCGAATGGGAGACTCGTTTACAGTCAACCCCACATGATCAGTTACCCACAGTTCAAATGTTAACGGGATTTCTGGCAAGTCGTTGTCAGATGTTAGAGGCCATCGAACATGGCCGACATGGAAGCATAAAGGAAAACACATCATGCCACGTTACCACACAGGTTTCGTGTCCGTTTTGCGCGCAAACGCATGCGCTCTATCAGTGCAAAAAGTTCCTCGCTTTAGGAATTCCACAAAGACAAATTCAGGTGTCTAAACACAAATTATGCAGGAATTGCCTAAAGCAAGGTCATTACGCCAATCAATGCCAAGGCGGCACTTGTAAGAAGTGCCACAGTAAGCATAATACACTCCTTCACGTGGAGTCAAACTCAAGCGCCGTCGGGCCTTCAAATCAAGACAAGGTGGTTACAAATACCACACCAACCGCAGCGTCACCGGACGCTTGCAATCACGCAACGTTTCTATCGAGAAACACGATCTTGGCAACAGCACAGATTCACATATTTAGCAATCGCAACTGCAACGAGCAGTGTCGAGCACTGCTCGATTCCGGGTCGCAAGTTAGCTTTATCACAGAAGCTTGCGTACAACGACTGGGCTTACGTCGTAGCCCAGTCGATCGGTCCATTACGGGCATCGGGCTATCACAATCGCAAATAAAATACGCGGCCAACGTTAGGATTTTTTCGCGCTTGACCGAGTATTCAACTCATGTGCAATGCTTAGTTTTACACAAGATAACGCAGTATTTGCCAGCACTTAAATTGGATAGGGAAGGGCTTGACTTGCCATCGGGCAAGCTGGCGGACCCTCGATTCAACATCCCCGACAAGATCGATATTTTGTTAGGATCGGATATCTTCTGGGAAGTCTTGTGTAGCGAACACAAAAAAATATCAAACACATTAACAGCCTGGAACACCCAATTCGGGTGGGTGATAACCGGGACGTCAAATCATACGTCAAATCATACGTCACACTTATGTATTTCATCATCATCATTCGATTCATTGAATCAGCAGTTAGCCCAGTTTTGGGAACTGGAAAACAATGCAAACGAGTCACCCTGGACTCTACAAGAACAAAAATGCGAACAACATTTTATGGACAACTATTGTCGCGACCCATCCGGCAGGTTCATTGTAAAGCTCCCATTTAACGGTTCTCATGTTCAGTTAGGAGAGTCGCGATCAATCGCGTTTCGAAGATTTTTCAATTTGGAGAAACGTCTAGAATCCAATCCAAAACTCAAACAAGAATACGTGAAGTTCATGGACGAATATCTGTCATTACGTCACATGGAACTAATCGATGAAGGCGACAACCTCGCCACCCCTCATTCATACTTGCCACATCATGGCGTTTTAAAACAATCGAACAACACAGCCAAATTGCGAGTCGTTTTTGATGGCTCAGCGCCAACATCTACGGGAAAGTCATTAAACAGTCTGTTAATGGTGGGACCAACAATCCAACAGGATTTATTCTCCATAATCTGTCGTTTTAGGAAACACCAAATCATATTGCCATCAGCACATCAATTTACAAAACTGCTATTAACATATTATCACATTGTTCAACTTCATGCCGGACCAATGACGGTGTTAGCCACAGTCCGTTCTCGTTATTGGCCCGTTAATGCGAAGGTGACCCTAAAGAGTATTGTACGAAAATGTATCACTTGTATTAAGGCCAAGCCTATTCTTTTAACTCAATTAATGGGTGACCTACCGCCTCACCGAGTGGAGCCTGCGCGGCCGTTCAAAAATGTAGGAGTCGATTATTGCGGTCCTATTCAAATTTTGATGAATAACTCCCGTCGTAAAATACCTATCAAGGCATATATTGCATTTTTCGTGTGTTTGGCCACCAAGGCTGTTCACATTGAATTGGTCGGTGACCTCACCACCAAGAGTTTTATAAACACACTCAAAAGATTTATCTCGCGGCGCGGTCAGTGCGCAAACATTTACTCCGACAACGCGACCAATTTTGCCGGAGCAAATAAAGAAATCGCGAAAATGCTGCAACTTGTAAAAGGTCAAATGCGTAACGAGCAGGTAGCGTCATATTTGGCAAACACGGCTATAACATGGCATTTCATACCTCCCCGAAGTCCCAACTTTGGAGGTCTTTGGGAGGCTGCCGTTAAATCATGTAAAACTCACTTAAAAAAGGTTGTCGGTAATGCACTACTGACATACGAAGAAATGCACACAATTTTGTGCCAAGTTGAAGCTTGCCTTAATTCGAGGCCACTAACCCCTTTGTCCAATGATCCCGATGATCTAACCGTCCTCACACCAGGTCATTTCCTGATTGGCGAACCGCCCACAGCAATAATTGAACCTGATCTGAGCGACTTACGCTGTAATCGCCTGTCAAGATGGCAGCGCACACAACAACTGTTTCAACATTTTTGGAAGCGGTGGAGCCTTGAATATTTAAATCTACTCCAGCACCGCGTCAAATGGCAAAAGGCCAGTCCGAACCTACAAGTGGGCGAGATGGTATTGCTTCGAGACGACAACTCGATACCAATCAACTGGACCCTCGGCCGTATCATCGACCAGTATCCGGGCCCCGATAATCGTGTACGAGTCGTCCAAGTCAAGACAGCTACGGGTATCTTCAAGAGACCCATCAACAAGATCTGTCCACTTCCATTGGAAGATCCACCACCAATCGTTGAAAGCTCCAGCTTTCAAGGCGGGCGGGATGTTGATGATTCAAAATAGCGCGCCATCACCGTGCGCATGACAGAGTGCGCGCGTCGCTACACGCACGCCTGACAAACCAGGCAGTGCAGAGTGTGAACGTAATCGTCAACAAGAAAGCACGTACATGCACAATAAAAGACATTTTTTTTATATTTTTTATCGTATTCTAAAATACTTAAACCAATTTATTATAATTAATATCGAATGTGTTATATTTACTTTCAATCAATTAAAACGAAATACTGTTCAACATAAAACAAATATTATTTATAATAAAGTTTTAAAATACAATAAAAAAATCGATAATTATTTTTTTTCAAAAGCCTAATTATGGTCTGAAAAAAATTGGTCGGCAATTTTATTTATTTGAAAAAAAAAAACATTGAAGTCTTTTATACTGTCGATGAAAACGCTTCGCATAGGGCGGCCATTTTGAAATGGACTCCACATCCAGGGAAAATTCAAATGAAAATAAGCGAAAGTCTGAAATAAGCCAATACACACACCAGTGGTTCCCTAACAGTATGCTGTATGATGCATATACCATGAGTCAATCAAAGTGTGCGTATAACTTTTACGCGCGGTTGAAGTAAAACATGTGAACAATACACACATTGGGCGTGTTTGGCCGAAGTAAGTACTTACTAAGCTTAGTAAGCCAGTTAGCATAAAAAAATTAAAATCTTACAAGCTGACTATAGCGCTTTTCGGCCAGAACAGACTTACTGGCTTGACAAAACTCAAAACACTGGTTTACGTTATATCCTGTACATAACCTCATAGACTGAATATAATTGACAGTACTAAATTTATCAATATAATTTAATTCATGTAAATAGTTGCAAATGGATAAATGACAGGTCTGTTCCTGTCTGTTTTGTTTACATCAACAATAAGCAAAATGGCGTCTTATATTAAGCCATGCTTACTGCGTTAGCACTTATTTTGTGTTCCGGCCGAAAATTTTGTAAGTATAGTAAGTGACTCTAAATTTAGTAAGTACTTACTTCGGCCAAACACGCCCATTGTCAGGTTTACAGTTTTTTTATATGCTATATTCCACTAACTTCTCGCAGTTAAAATCAAAATTTAAGCAAATGTTCACATAAACCTCCATTTTGATTAAGCAGTAACTTAATCGGTTATAAAAACTTTGTCTCACTTTGTCTAACATTTACAGGAGTCACATTGAAACATACTTCGGCGATTTTGTCGTTAAGTTCATCCAGATTGTGCCACCATCCCTAATAGATTTCATTATGTCAAGTGTAAAGCATAGTAACTACCTCTGAATAGAGGGCAAAGCAATTCTCTGATCTTAAGGAGGTTGAGCCGTTTTACGATGATAATGAAAAAAATCTGAAATAAAGTTTTTTTAATAGATTTTTTATTAACAAAATTTTCTGTATAAAATCCAAAATCATTAGGAGATTTATAAAGTTGAAAATTAAAAAAAAAACTTTTACATGTAGTCTTATGAAAAATATGTCAACCTAGCATGCAAACGGTACATTTTAATTTTTTGCAAATAACCAAATAATGTCAGCAGTTCCAAAAACTAACTATGTGAAGCATCGATGTCTTACGCATATTTTAATATTTTTTCCAATTTAATTAGGAGACTTAATCAATAAAAAAAAATATTAAACCTTAGCACTTTTCGATTATGGACTTTTATTCTTGACAATTTTAACTGATATTTCATCTTCTTGATGATTTAATTTTAATTTTTATAATTCCTAATTTCTTTTTTTAATTATTTACTGCAAAAAATATGTAAAATACAGATATTTACAAAAATTTATTTTTTCTAACCTAACTTTGTACAAAAAATTCAAAAGTCAGTCCATTAAGTAAAATACTGAAATAATTAATTCATATTTAAAAAAAATGTTTATTTATGCCTTTATGACAATAATTTATTGGTATCATCAACTAATAACCTTTTGTAAAAATTTATTATGGAAAAGTTCCCATTTAGGATTCGACTTACTTTTGATTGGGATTGTAACGAATCAACCTCCTTAACTAATTTGTACTGTGTACTTTTCCCTATGTACGGTTTCCTGTGAAACACCCTGTATACGGGGTCAAGCTAAATAAAAACGCTGTAATGCACGCTTGTCGGGACACCCCGTGTAAACGATAAGCGAACTAAACTTACTTGGCGTGTTATGAAATGGTGCGGGTCTGTGTTTGTTGTGCGACGGACTGTAGCCGTGCAAGTTGTGCAGATTGGTTTCGGAGTACGCGGACATGGCGTTGGTGCCGATTCGATGCGCCGCGTTCGGCGGCACGTGGGACAGGGCGTGCGTCGCCGGGCCGCCGCCGCCGAGCTGCTGGCTAGAGCCCGCGTACTCGCTGTGCCACGGATGGTACGGTTGTATGCCGCCGCCTCCACCACCGTTCAGCTCCTGCTCGTGACCGGCGGCCACGTTGTGAAGACTCGACGACATGTTCAATGGAATCGGCCCGTTGTAATACGTCTTTATTACCGCCTGTTTGTACATTATTTTTTATAGCATGTACCATATTTTATAGCATCTGTTCGTATTTGTGTTTGAAAATTAAAATTAAACCAGATTGACACCAGACGAAACTTTGAAAAACTATTCGAAAGTTTCGACTCTTTATGGAGTAAGAGCTGGCTACGGAGAAAATGGGTGACTCGGTGCAGAATAATACGAGATAGTACAAGTAAGTAGGGAAAAAATTGCCAGAAGGCTAGGCGGAAGATAAAGAGCCGCCAGAAGGCGCTAATGTTGCGAAAAATCAGTGCACTTCTGGCAATTTCTATACTTATTCTGTAATTCAAAACTAGATTATATATTATAATACGTTATATAGTTATAAGGGCATACTGAAAATTCAAACATGATATAATAATTACATTCGACAAATATTCAAAATTATTAATGACATTTTGATAGAAATAAAATGAAATAAATTAATAAAATTACGAATTTTATTAATGAAAATATATGACGATTAATTTTATTTCTATCAAAATGTCATTAATAATTTTGAATATTTGTCGAATGTAATTATTATATCATGTTTGAATTTTCAGTATGCCCTTATAACTATATAATCTATAATATATATAATATATAATCTAGTTTTGAAATTACAGAATAAGTATAGAAATTGCCAGAAGTGCACTGATTTTTCGCAACATTAGCGCCTTCTGGCGGCTCTTTATCTTCCGCCTAGCCTTCTGGCAATTTTTTCCCTACTTACTTGTACTATCTCCTATTATTCTGCACCGAGTCACCCATTTTCTCCGTAGCCAGCTCTCCGTCTATTATGTGAAGTTTTGGAGATATTCAAATACGACTGATTATTGCAAGTATTTATGAGATCCGATCCAGATGCGTAGTTCATGTTTTTAAAAATCTGTTTCCTCGTTAAAATAAACTGCAGTGTAAACACCATTTAACGTCACTCGATATAACGACAAATTCCTTAAAACGTCGAAATTACTTAACTCTGGTTGGTCTACCTTGTTGCTCATACAATGATACACTCTAAATAACGACACACCCACTCTAAATAACGACAACAATACGTCATCATTAAGCGCTAAACAGTACTTGTTTGTTATTTTGTTGCATTGTTGTCGGCATCATGCGTACCAAAGATTCTAAGAAATTCGTTCTTTTGTTTGTTTCTTTCATATGTTTAGCTCAGCTGCTTATCGATAAGTTATCATATTCTAAGTTGCCCACAAACTTGCAAACTGTGAACATGGTGAGTAAAAGAAAATCTTTGTGTATTGATGAAAAATATTAATGGATTATTTCTTCTCTCAATAACGCCATAAAGTGCAGTCCCTTGAGTGTCGCTATATAGAGTTTACACTGTATGTACAAACGACTGAAAGAAAATTCAGCACACAAACAATTGACTTACGTGCGTAACAGGTGGGGAAGAATGCGAATCACTGTATCTATGAATGACCCGCGGATCCCGTATGGTTATACCCTGTCCATTATTGACTCGGTCGCCGTTGTGACCGATAGCCATGGACGGTTGAGGCGAAGCTCCCGCCTCCGGCTGCGGATACTCGACAGGTTCCGGTTGCGATTTGAATATCTTCTCGTAATTTTCGATAAGTATTTCGACTACTACGTTATAAAACTTAAGATCGATTATAGAAGCTACCGTTTCTTCTTCGGGTCGAAGCAAAGTCGGACCAAAACAAACAGCCAGATTACTGACAGTCATTAAATTCTTATCGTTTTTTTGCGACACGCTGAAAAGAAATCGTGTATTAGAAACAGAAGTAGAACCGATATAATTGTAAAAAAAAATAATAATAATGGCACCAGTCGCCGGGACCAAGCCTACGACTGCCGGTCTACTTCCTCGCCACCTTAGCTTAATGTTCTACAGCCGGTTTTTATTAGCTATATGTTCCAACCTCTCAGCGAACAGTAATATTATCTAGATGAGTTTAGTTACAGTTAGTAATTATAATAATATTTTACAGTGTAGCTACTGTTTGCTACAATTGTTAAGAAACACCCATTGTTACAACGCTATCAACATAACAAAAAATAAACAAACAATAAACTAATTTTTCTATGTTGATAGCGTTGTAACAATGGGTGTTTCTTAACAATTGTAGCAAACAGTAGCTACTCTGTAAAAGTAATATTATCGTTCCAGTCATACGCAGTAGCTGAAACGAAACTGATGTATATCAGTTTTGTGCGCATGCGTCGACTTTGCACTGTTTTGTGGCTCCTAGTACCGTTCTAATCTCGGTTGGAACACGTTTTAGCTATTGCGCATGACTGTGATGATAATATTACTGTTCGCAGAGAGGTCGGAACAGAGCTATTGTATACGATATACACGTTTTGTTACATTTTTAATCTCATGAATCGATTTTAGCTCACCGTGCCAAAAGAAGTTTTACCATTGATTAAGGTATTATAGGAAGATAAAGATCCCAGTGAATCAAAATGAGGCCACTTTTGACGAGCGTCAATAGATGGCGTGGCAGAACCAATCTATTGACAACATAGAGATATTAGACTAGAGTACGCGAGTGAGCCGTAAAAGTGTCTGCAATTCAGAGAGACAAAAGTTCCTTATCTCTACGGTAACTAATAATACAAAACAATGCTGATTTGAGTAAACATATATCTAGTTTTCTGGACCCGCTGCAGCGTTCTCTCTCTCTCAACTGAGGACACTTTCAATTATGGCAAGCATACGAACTAGCGAACTCTAGTTACTTATATCTCTGTGATTGACAAGCATCTTAAACTATATTGTTTTAATCTGTGAATATAGAATATGAAGAGTTTCCAGAGTGAATTGTGCTGGCAACTGTTTGGCCATCTAGTGACTGGCATCATAACTATATTTGTCCTTCAAAGGTCAACTAACGTCTTGTGCGACGCCATCTATTGACGCACATCAAATGTGGTCTCATTTTGGTTCACTGCGATCTGTATCTCTTCCTATAATACCTTAATCAATGGTTTTACGTCAAAAATCCATACACATATGTTTAATAGATTGCGGATACACTAGCGCCTCCTGTCCCTTTTAGAAGC
The DNA here is from genome assembly GCA_963575645.1 of Xanthostigma xanthostigma. Classification (NCBI taxonomy): domain Eukaryota; kingdom Metazoa; phylum Arthropoda; class Insecta; order Raphidioptera; family Raphidiidae; genus Xanthostigma; species Xanthostigma xanthostigma. The sequence continues at coordinate 2,040,547 of OY754473.1, forward strand.
CATTTTGTATGTGGAAAACGCCGTAAAAAGCGCGCGAGATTCAAAAATATTATTTATTCTATAATATGATTTTATTGAGAAAAACAACAAAACTCACAGTAAACAGTGATATTTCGCTCCAAAACCTATTTTTATACTGAAACGTTTTAAAAATTGCAAAATTGAGCATAAATATAATATAAAAGCTTAGAACATTTAAATTGTCAAGTTGGCATCAAGGTTGACAAGCATATACAATACTTGATGCCAAATTGACAATGTAAAATGTTCTAAGCTTTTACATTATATTTATGCTCAATTTTGTAATTTTTGAAACGTTTCAATATAAAAATAGGTTTTGGAGTGAAATATTACTGTTTACTGTGAGTTTTTCGTTTTTCTCAATAAAATCATATTATAAAATAATTAATATTTTTGAATCTCGCGCGCTTTTTACGGCGTTTTCCACATACAAAATGGCTTCTAATTGGAACCATTTCGCACAATGCTCAAGGATAGGCATCCGCTATCTATTAATATTATATATCTATACAAAAATCCAATCGGAATAGAAAAAATAACTTACTTTTTTAAATGCTTTATAAGAATGTCCAGCATTTCCAAGTTTTGTTGAGGTAATCTATGTACTAATGTGTGAACGTCGTTCAGTCTCATGTGCCTAGTTTCTTGTTCTGAAATTAAAAGAAAATTGCGATGACAATGGGTACACAAGAAAAAGTGGGTATGGCCGGAGAAGAGAGACTGTATAGAAGTTTATTTCTAATGGAACCGGTGTCGCCGAAAATTTTAGTTTGTCTTGTTTCTGTTAGAATTAGATGACAGGACGATCGAGGTTTAGTGTCTGTCGCCACCTGGCGTTGCGGTTCCGAAGCTTGAGTGCGCCGCATCGTCATCTTGACAATCGGGGTGGGAATTGCGCTTCGGTGTGATCGCCAAATATAACACAGGATTGAACTTCTATAATTTGAGTTAAACTGAATTCGACGGGTAGCCGAACAATATCGGGTACAACGGGTAGGTAGGGACAGATTGGAGATTATAGACGCTAAATAGCTGAGGTCATCAGCATCTATTCGGGTAGGATGAGTCATATATCAAACACTACTTCGCCGGATATCAAAATAACTTAATTTGATTAAAAAAATTCCAGCCAATTGGGCGACGGGACCATTCCAACTTCAAAAATGCTGACATATTGATTATAATAAAGAAAATAAAGTTTCTGATATCGCGTGAGGTGACGCGGGTAATGGCTAGTATTCAATATATTACCTACATAGTATGTTCCACGTCATATGAAAATTAATCAAAGCGTGCCTAACTAGTTTATTTCTGACAAATCCATAAAACAAAAGAGCGGATGATTTTTTTTTATTTTCAAAATATTTCCGAAACTATAAAGTTTAGAAAAACATTTTTTTAACAAAACTTTCTTGAAAAAATAAATAAAATAATAAGCCGTTATGAAAAGTATACCATTATTATATAAAAAACACCGTTATAGCAAATATCTCTTCTGCGCATGCGCCTATTTTCCCCAACAAGAATAGGGCTCTTCATATTTGCATACCAAACATCCTCCCGAAATTTAGTTTCAATCCGCTCATCCGTTTGACCTGTATCGTGTTCACAGACAAACAGACGCACAGAGTTTTTCCAAAAATATGTTTTTTGGATTCAGGGGACCTCAAAACGGAAAGATATTGTAAAATTTTTAAAAAGTGATTTTTGACCTAAACTAGTACCATTCCCCACTTGTGGGTTGGAATGGTAAAAGTACAAATTTGTTTTTTCTTATAATACACAAGTAGGTATCGCTACATTTGACGCAACACCAAGCAGGGGATACTTTCTTTATATATAAGTTATGTGTAGAAATATCGATACATCGGCAGTTACCGTTCTGTCACTATGCTAACTAATAAGTTGTAGGTATTTAATAGTCATTTGTTTACACTGGCTTGTGCTTGATTAAATACATCGGTACGCTTATCGAAAAATAAAAGCAAAAAGACGCATAAATTTGATAAAATGAATTGGACAAAAAACGCGCGTAGAGGTCTTTAAATTTTAATGAAATTATGTTTCCGATGAACCTTTATTTATACAAATATTTGAAACGTCATCCTTTTGTTACTTTGATTTATATTTTTATATAACTTTTGTAAATATATGGTCTGAAAAAAATTGGTCGACAATTTTCTTTATTTATACAGTTTGACACTTACTTGCTGCGGCTATAAATCCGTTATGATATCGATACGTCATTAGTGGTTCCGGTAAGTTCCGTAAGTATGTCTTGAGTGCACTAGTAATCGTCTTGCTCTCCCATTCGAGTCTATCATCTAGCGTAGACAGTTTGTCCGCTTTCCTCTTGTCAAGTCCCATCGACAATAGTTTGGTTACTTTCGACGACACGCCGACCACCCTGTATAAGCCTTGCTCCTCGAGGCCTCTATTTTCGAGCACCTCGATGCATCGTTTAACAAAGTTGAATCCGACTTCGTCCAACGTACGCTCCTCTGGCTTCACTATCTTGCCTTGTGCCGCGTATATCTGCGAATGAAACAATTTTGAGATATTACTCACTTATTTATCGATGTATCGATACTTCAAAACAGTTATTTCTATCAATACAGTGATATCGGTACATCAATCAACATACGCGTAAAAACGGATTTCGGCTATTTACGGTTTGTGCCGCGTATATCTGCGAATGAAACAACAACTTTTTGAGATATTGATCACTTACTTATCGATGTATCGATACTTCAAAACAGTTATTTCTATCAATACAGTGATATCAATCAACGTACGCGTAAAAACGGATTTCGGCTATTTACGGTAACAAATAATACATCGATAATACTGCATTGATAAGATCGATGTATCGATAATATCAAAATATTTGTCGATACATCAATACTGACGCTACCGATCAAAACATTTGACTCACTGGTTCTTTGCCGTCCATGACATCCATCCATACTTTGTGATCTTCTTCCGATAGCGCCTGCAAAGTGTATACCATTCCCGGTTTGTTCGCCGGCACTATGTCGAAACAAAATCTCTTCTCTATACTCTCTGACATTCGTCTCGTACACGATGACAGCACCATTACTGTAGGAGGTGGCGCCACCTAAAAACATCAGTTTGTTTAAAAATCAAAGACTTAACTGCTCGATATTGTAAGCAGGGTTTTAACTAGGCACGGGCACAACTTTTTGGGAAACAATAATAGTGCAAAATTACTCACCGCTTTGGAATTAATAGGATTGAAAGGAATCATTGTGAATTCTTTGGAAGTTTTATTATATGTACAATATTGCTTTGTCCACGTTGTGCCAAACGCCTCTGAAAAAAAAAGCAAAACAGAAAATTAGGACTGGCCACATAGATGAGTTCTGATTTTGTCACAAGGGGGTACGTGCAAAAAATATAGTCAGTGCTGGATTAACCTATAAGCACAATAAGGGCATCACGCCTCAGGGGCCACCAAATATCAGATCTCAGAAATGAAAAGTACCTCACCAGACCATGTCAACAATTAGGCTTTTGAAAAAAAAATAATTATCGATTTTTTTATTGTATTTTAAAACTTTATTATAAATAATATTGATAATCGATGCGAAAAACTTTCAAAAAACTTTTTTTAAATTAATTATAAGCAATTTAAAATTGATAAAATATTAAAAAAAATCACGTGACTGCAAACGCACTAAAATTGTTTTTGACAGTTGTGACGTCATAATGGTAAAATGTATATACGCAGTATACTATCAATGGCTTCTACATGTGTATTGACTAAAACATTATGACGTCACATTATGTTCGGGAAAAGTCGGCGCGTTCTCGGAACTGGGTACAAAAATTTATTTTTAATTTGATATAACTTTTGAATTATAATGAAAATAAAAAAAAGAAAAATAGTTTTGTCATAAAACTTATATACGATCTTTCCATTTATGACAAAAAAAATTTCATTCAAAAGCCCAATTATTTGTTTTTAAAGTGAAACTTTTATTCTATCGCCCCGAATTTTTCTGGCCGTCTGTTGCATGTCGCATTACAGGCGGCCGCGGAGTAGGGGTAAAGTGAAAGGCGTTCGGAGTAGGCGCTCGGTAGAGCAGCCAAGGCCAATATGGCGGCGCCCGTGGTTAGCATCAGCTGACCGTGTAGTATGTATAACACATAGTCAGTCTGTCATGCGGGCAAGTGCTGTACAGCGTTTACATGTTTTTATTCGTGTATTCATGTGAATATTGTTGTTTATAATTAATCGTGATGGATAAGTGTCTACAATCCAACGCCTACAATCCAATAAAAGTTTCACTTGCGTCGTGGTTTCTTAAAACCACACAACTGTTTTTCTTTTTGTCATGTTCTTTCTCAAAAATTTGATCTACTGATATAGAACTGTCTTAGGAAGTAGAGAAGTTAAAAATAATAATTTATTTTTGAAAATGTTTTGTAACTTTTTTTCAATTAACTGTATTAAAAATGCGTAAGGGCCGATTTTATAGACAGTCAAATTATTATCAATGAGAGCATTGTTTGTAAAATTCAACTTTTTTCCCTAAAATTCCATGCTTTTTAACTTTTTCTATCAGTTTTAAGCTTATGATATTTACAATTTGAAAAAAAAAATTATACACTTAACATGATAATATTAGAATTAGACTGCTGTTAGAGATGAGGGCCCACAGACAAGAAATGCTTAGGGCCTCAAGGAGTCTTAATCCGGAACTGAATATAGTATGTCTCGGATGTAATGATATAACTCGTTGCTGTTAAAACTCGCAGGCGCTCGTTTTCACATAATGTCACACCTCGCCGATAATATGTTTCATTACATCCTAGATAAGTTAAATATTATTTTATATTTGTGCGTCATTTACAAGGGCGTAGATATTTTTTTCTGAGGGGGCGTAAAGCAAAAAAATCAACATTTTTTTAAGTTTTATAACTTGAAAATTTTTCCGTGTGCGCATTTGGAGAGCAAAAAAAAAACAAGGTCCTTTGATTTCCGCAACAAAAAAAAAGGTCTTTTTCGTTTGTTGTGGCTGGGTGCCTGAGGGCGGTAATTACCCCCCCCCCATTATTAATAAAATATTGTGCTAACAGATGTCACTTATAGTTCTATAGATGTTATAGATTCTACAGATCTATAGAAGCGCTTTTAAAAAAGATATTTAGTATAAGTTCATACCACACCTACAGAAATCACATTTTATTTTTTTTTTTTTTGGTACGTTTTCGTTTGTTTAATAAAATTAACAGCACTCACTTTTTTCCATGAGAAAAAGATATCCCTCTTTTATTTTTCCGTCATCTGCTTTCTGTTGCCGCTGCTCTAGCATCTTTTTCTTTAACGATTGTGTTTTATTTCTTGTCTCTACGAAGTTTTCTCTAGTCTGAAAATAACAAAACAAAATATTTTCATTGGATATTTTGTAACAAGATATTAAACTGACTAAAAAATAATCACAGAATACTAAAAAATCACAGAATAATAAAAATTCACAGAATAATAATGAACACTTAGGTACCACAGACTTTTTTGTCGACGCAAATTTCGCTAACCATTAGGAGATGATTAAATCATCATTTAATAATGCTAACATGATTAGCGAAACTAGCGCCGAGAAAAAGTGTTAGCGTTTTGTGATTACTTTTTGAAATAAAACTACTTATGCGACACCTCGACGATTTGGAGAGTAAAATGTTCAGTCCATGGGTATAGGTCAATGGTTTCTCCTTGGTCGGGTAATAACAAAGAATTAAAAGTCAAGATTTAGGGGACAGCGTGGTGTAATGGTCAGCGTGCTGGCCTTTGGATCGCACTGTCGTGGGTTCGAATCCCACCTCTGCTCATGGATATTTTGTGTTTGTCGTTTAGACCCAGCTTTGATATTTAAATTTACTGGCCAGATACTAAGAGGTAGTGCCACCCCCAAGTGATATTCTCTTGTATATGTGCATATGCTATATATACAATTGGATATACCTTTAAAAAAAAAAAAAAAAAAAAAAGATTTAATTTTTCACGTTACCTTTTGTATTTTCAGTTGAAGTTCATTCATAAACGGCCTGAAGTCTGTGGCAACTTCGTGTCCTTGGTGATAGAACGTCAGCCATCCAAACATAAACCCTAACAGCGTCTCGACGAATTCAAACTTTTTCCTCTCCTGCACCTCCTGCAGTAGGAACACGTAATCCAGACTGGCCTGGCAGAAATGCCTTTTGGCCATGTCCAAGGATGCATCCGCCTGGAATGGGAAATCAAAAGACGTTAGTTACATAAACTCCAAACATGTTTAAACTTCTATATGGCTCATTCAGTTTCGAAAATGTTACCTAAACTGGCTATCAAACATTTTGACGTGATAACGTCTTATAAATTGATGAATCACCAATCTTATAAATTGATAAAACACCGGCTGCATGTACGAAAAAGTGTAACGTTCCTAACGGTCGTAACGTTCCGCCTGACCCTGTGCGTGCTTTTCTCGAAAACGGCCCTAACGATTTGGATGAAATTTACTGAAAAGGGATTTTGGGGGGCAAAAAATCGTTTTAGCTAGGTCTCATCTCTCGAAAAAATCGTTTTCTTACAAATTTTATCATTATAAAAATCAATTTTTTGACGTATGAAAATACTTAAATATTGTAAGTAGGTTTTGGAATTTTATATAAACAGTGAAACAATTGTTTTATAAATATTATGACAGCTAATCTTTGAGACTTAAAATAAATACGAAAGAAAGAAAGTTAAAAAAACAATTATATTATATGGTGAGTAATTTAAATAAATAAAATTAACCTAAATTTGAAGCGAAAGATGCAATATCATAGATTCGAATTATTATAATTATTATATAAATTTAGGTTATGTATTACGGAATACGTTATCACGTAAAACTATCGTCCGTAAACCGACTTTACAGACAACCAATTTTTTTTTAATGGCGGATTTACATAATTCACAAATATAGGCTTCAAAACGAAGAATATTTGAAACAATTTGCAACAATTTTTTATTCAGATATACCCAACCAATACCAAATACCAATAGATACACAAACCACCGAGTTCGCAGCCCTGGTTAGTGGAAAGAGTGTGAAATATATTTTCCGAAATTTCGCTCCCTTCTCACTCATTCAAAGTGTGGGCAGAGGCCTATTATGAGATTTGGACAGAATAATGTTTATGCAGTCTAAAAAGAAATATTTTTGAAAATCCTCGAATTATACATACGAAAAACGAGTTGGCTACGAACTTTTACGAGTCAAATTGAGTTGTCACAACTTCGAAATTCGTTTGGATTTATTTTAAACAGCTATTAAAATTACTTACGCATGATTTTTAAATTCAAATTTCAAGCTCATTTAATAGTAATTATTTTTATAAAGCACATTTTTTAAAATTTTATTCGACACCTTTGTCCTCTTTATTTTTTTTGGTTATAAAAAATCTGTATGTGATTATAAAAAAACATTAATTATTGCACAAATATAATTTAACAATCGAAAAAAATATTATTTTAAATACCTATACTATTAGAAAAGAATATTTTTCAAACAATGTCACTGCCTATACTCAAACCCGAATCTTACACTATCGCGGCGACTGAGTTATCATTTACTCTATAGTGACACATATAAACGATCAACTTTCCCATAAAGCATATTTGCATACATTCTTATTCCGTAACGAAACTATCAATTATTTTAAATGTCGTGTCAAAAAAAATCACGAGCAGTCGTCGGACGCCTAGCAGATGTGAATAATACATTTAAGCGAAATTCTGTTAACTAAATTTCGCCCTGTAATTAAATTCGCTCCGTCAACTAACGAAATTCTAGTGACTAAATATAGCCCTGTAACTAAATTTCACCCTGCGACTAATACAACGTGTCAAGCATACTATTATCGCACCCGCAGTACGCAGCTTTTCTGTGTGAGCTATGAGAGCTCACACAGAGAAGCAACGAGTGTACACAAGGAAGTCGTAGTCGACGGCGTAAAGTGGGCATAAGAGAGCGTGATTCCGTTTCCGTCACGGCATGGTTTTGCTGCCAACACTGCTTAATTAAGGTCGTCCTTAATTTCCTTCCGATTTGAACCTACCTTAAGAGTCCCTGCGGGAAGTGTCTACAAAAAATCCATAATTTCTTTCTCTAAACCCTGTCGAATTAAGTCCTTTGCCTTCAGATTCAATATCACGAGTTCATGAAAGAAGTTGCTATACGAAATCCATTAATCACTTTGCGGAACACTGCTGAATTAAGCTGTCTTCCATTAACTTCAAATTCAAAACTGTTTTAGAGTTCCTGAAGGAAGTATTTGTATTTTGCTGTACCAGGTCACCTCCCATTGACTTCAGATTCAAAACTACTTTAGATAAATTATCTGAAGGAAGTATCAATACAAAAACAAATAATCTCTTTCTAAACACGAGTTAGGTCATCTTCCATTGACTTCAGATTCAAAACTAGGTACTTTAGATAAATTATCTGAAGGAAGTATCAATACAAAAGAAAAAAATAATCTCTTTCTAAACACGAGTTAGGTCATCTTCCATTGACTTCAGATTCAAAACTAGGTACTTTAGATAAATTATCTGAAGGAAGTATCAATACAAAAGAAAAAAATAATCTCTTTCTAAACACGAGTTAGGTCATCTTCCATTGACTTCAGATTCAAAACTAGGTACTTTAGATAAATTATCTGAAGGAAGTATCAATACAAAAGAAAAAAATAATCTCTTTCTAAACACGAGTTAGGTCATCTTCCATCGACTTCAGATTCAAAACTGCTTTAGAGTTCCTGAAGGAAGTATCTACATAAAATCTATCAATCTCTTTTTAAACACTCCTGAATAAGGTCGTTTTCAACTTGTTAAACTCAATTCCTGAAAGAAATATCTATACGAAATGATTTAATCTCTTTATGGAACACTGCTGCATTAAGCTGTCTTCCATTAACTTCAAATTCAAAACTGCTTTCGACTTCCTGAAGGAAGTATTTATATAAACTCTATTAATTTCTTTCTAAACGATGCCGAATTAAGGCCTCTTTTCCACGAGACACCGGTGTTCGACACCGGTGTTCGATGGAGAATATACCGTACACCAGTGTGGGACATAGCGCTTGCCAAAAGAATTTTTTAGTAGTATTTTGAATGCCGAGATCGATGCACTAGACGACAACGCGTTAATTTTGCTCGATCTCTTGTTAATAAGAAAAAGGCGACAAAAAAAGGCGAAATGTATGAAGAAACGAAGATTTTGGGTACACCTTTTATTAGCCGAAAGGCATGAAAAAGGGCTTTACCCATTCTTATATTTGGATTTACGAAATCATCCAGATAAATTCTTTCAATATTTCCGCATGTCCGTCAAGTCCTTCGATGAACTGTTGTCAATTTTAGAAATTCATATAAAAGGCCAGGAAACAAACATAAGAAAGTGCATCACCCCTATAGAAAAACTTATATTAACACTAGATACTCGCGTGGTGGCGTGTCCCGTGGATAGAGCACGCTTTATCTCAATGTTTTCAAAAAGTGGCGGAGCAGAAACACTTCGAAACACAGTCGCCGTGTCGGAAACCGAGTGTCCGATAGGTGTGTTCCGTGGGTAAATAGCATATAATTGTATGATCGGCTAGAATGAGACACCGGTGTCCGGACACCAGTGTCTCGTGGAAAAGGGTCCTAAGTCGTCCTTCATTTCCTTCCAATAAAACTACTAACTAAAGAAAGTATCTATACAAAATCAAATAATCTCTTTCTAAATACTGCTGTATCGAGTCATCTTCCATTGACTTCAGATTCAAAACTGCTTTAGAGTTCATGAAGGAAGTATCTCTATACAAAATCTATTAATCTCTTTCTAAACACTCCTGAATAAGGTCGTCTTTAACTTGTTTCAGATTCAAAATTATTCTGAAAGAAGTATCTATACGCAATTAATTAATTTCTCTTCTAAACAAAAACAAGACCGACTTCTTTTGATTTTGAATCCAGACTCACTTTTGAATCCCCGCTAAACTACCGACCAGTGTGCATTAGACCAAGCCTTCAATTTAAAAACTAGTAAATAATTCGCATTGTTCATTTATCCGAGCAGAGGTTGCGTTCGATCCATTGTGTCAACGTTCTGTTCTACAAATTAGGTATTGTTTGCCGTCTGACAGCAGTCAATTGTTCATTCGGTTGATGAATCATGACAATCGCGAATCTAATTACTGATTAATACACGGAATTAGCGATCGGTAAGTATAATTATTAATAACATTAGCAATGAGATATCGACGCGACAGCCACACACAGACTACGTGCGATAAATATAATATATAATCGCCAATCGGTGTCATATTCAGTGATTATCAACTTTTTAACCTTTAAGTGACTCAGAAGGTTCGAGTGTCGTTGCGTTTTCAATGTCTTTTTAGGGTTGTAAGAGTCGGCGCGGTTTTAAACTCCGTTACATCTCTAATGCTTTCCAAAAAATTTCCGAAACTATAAAGTTTGGAAGAAAACATTTCTACAAAGTTTCTTGTAAAAATAAATAGAATAATAAACTGTTATAAAAAGTGTACCATTATTATATAAAAAAAACAACGTTATAGCATATATTTCTTCTGCGCATGCGCCGATTAGGGCTCTTCATATTAACATATCAAACATCCTTCCAAAATTTGATTTCAATGCGCTCATCCGTTTGACCTGTATCGTGGTCACAGACGTACAGACTTTCCAAAAAAATGTTATTTGGATTCGGGGGGTCTCAAAACGAAAAAATATTGTAAAATTTTCAAAATTGTATGTTGATCTAAATTAGTATCATTCCTACACTTGTGATGTTGGAATGGTAAAAATTATCTGATCTAAATAATGGTATCGAGCTGAAATTTGAAATAGTTATGTTGGGTTGCAGAAAGGATGTCAAAAAATTTGATTTGGCAATGATCTTAGATTGTGATCATATAATTACTACACCAGGAGTAGTCTAATGTCGTATTCAAACTCCCTGTCATCTAGAACATTCGACACAAAAACAAATGATTGATCTGCATAGAAAAGATTTTTTTTCAGGCTAAATTTTGATCAAAATGCTTACAAAAAAGTTGTTTCGAAGTGGAAACTGTACAAAAAACGATGCTAAATACACGTAGCTTAAGCAACGAATAATTTCTAGATGGAAAAGTTGAAAGCAGAACATTTGATTTAGGAACTTTATTTGTACTAGTTAGGAGATAAACATACTAAAAGTCCTTACCCCTCCGAGGTACGCCCGAAGGGGGGGAGCACAAAGAAGGTCCCGTTTTTTGGTTTTTTGCTTTCATCTCGAAAACGGTACGTCGTACGAAATTTTGTTGTAATACATAATGAAAGCTGATAAAAATCTCTACAACTTTAGCTTTCACACTTTTTATCTATCTCCAATCTTTGCCTAGCTATGAGCTCCGAAAAATAGTCAATTTTCAAAAATGTGTTAAATTCTCTTTAGCACATTGTAACAACACGAATTTTCAAAATCATTTCGTATTGCTCATCCACACTATTAAAAACACCCACACACTATTAAAAAATAACATAAGCTGGGAGTACCTCCACGCAGGGCCCTCTTTCCCACTGGGCACGTGCCCAGGGCCCCGCGATCGATAGGCACCCCCTAGTTCCTGCCAGATCACCAACCTTAATCGATATTCATTACCGAAAAACATATTTATTTCGAATGACTGACTAGAACACCTATTTGCTTATTAGCTTTTATATGCGCGACGCTACTCTATTCTCGCCCGAAAATCAGGATTTTCGATTTCAGAATGTTTAGGTAAATTTAAATATATAAAACTGCAATTTAATGGTATACTAAGTACCTAAACTGTTTAAAACAAAAATCATCATTGAACTAGTTTTTCATATACTTCATTTTTCGGAGCTCATAGCTAAGCAAAGATTGGAGATAGATAAAAAGTGTGAAAGCTAAAGTTGTAGAGAATTTTATCATCTTTCATTATGTATTACAACAAAATTTCGTACGACGTACCGTTTTCGAGATGAAAGCAAAAAACCAAAAAAACGGGACCTTCGTTGTGCTCCCCCCCTTCGGGCGTACCTCGGAGGGGTAAGGACTTTTAGTATGTTTATCTCCTAACTAGTTCAAACAAAGTTCCTAAGTCAAACGTTCTGCTTTCGACTTTTCCATCTACATTCCCCTTATGAGCACTCATTGACCAAACTAACGTACACTTCACAGTTTAAGAAAAATATCGTTTCAATCGGTCAATTATTTTTCGAACAGGATCGATGGAGACATATGTGTCCACAATCTAAGGTTATTGTCAAATCAAATTTTCTGCTTTCTGCAATTGAGCACGAGCTTCTTCAAGTAGATTATTTGACTCAAACATCCCACCGTTTCCGCGTGAAAATGAGTTGAGATTTGACTAGCCGACGTTCCCCGGAAAAGACAGCCCCCTGTTATGAGAGCATAATGAAATTGGTATGGTAGCTATGGAAATAATTAATGCATTACATAAAATGAATACGAACTTTCCTTGTGGCACGATTTTCTGTAATGCATTAATGCGTCTTAAATTAAATTCACTGTATACAGAGTGACCGGTAATTGCTCGTATTCATCTCGGTAGAAGAAACTATGACTAATTTGGAATGATTTATCTATATCACTTGGCGGTCGGAAATGCATAATTTTTTTATGATAATGACGCGTCTGTGAAGAATTTTTATTTTATTTTTTTATTTATTGTAAAATTTAACACACAACATAAAATCTAACAGTAAATTTCGTGGTTTTTAGCTTTAGGAAGGTTGGTCATCAGATCGTGGAAAAATGCAGGCCAAAAAGTGAGAATATATTTTTTTTGTAATTTTTAACTCCCAAAATGCGGAATTTTGTAAAAAGAAAACCGAAGTAGATTTTCTCGAAAATGACGCATTTCCGACCCCCAAATGATAGAGGTTAAATCATTCCAAATTAGTCATAGTCTCTTCTCGCGAGAGGAATACGAGCAATTACCGGTCAGCCTGTATAGAGACGCGCCAAAACGTTCTCTTGCCCCGGGGGTGCCACATGACCTAGAGCCTGCCCTGCGTGATGTAATGACCTCTGAAGTCTTCGCAGTCGTCGATGTTCAATTTATTATTCATTCGTATTTTGTATATAGGGGTCGTGTTACGGTCACAAATCGGCCTTCTTGTTCGATTTAAATACGAAGCACAGTGCAGTACATTAATCGTTCATAATGAACGACTCCTATCTCGGAGCGGAACGAGTCGCTCTTTTTTTTGTGAATAACTGACTCCGAGCGCCATTGCTCTGTGCTGAGCTGTTCTGTACTGTTGCGCATTCGCACATTTACAGAGCGCACACAGCACAGGCCACAGAGGCACTAGTGAATTTTGCACGTACGGAGTTATCTTTGCTGAGTCATTTAATGTTGAATGACACACTATAAGTGTAATAGTACTAAGCTTACAGCGACTTAAACCATTCACATTGACGTCGTTGACAAAGATATTATAATATTGTAACAATAAACATTATTATTGTTAAGCTTTTATTATACTTTATAGTTTATCCGAAATAAGAATAATATATAAGATCAGTATCATATTAAAATGAGCTCAGAGCTGATTGTGTATTGTGCTGTGCAATGCTACGTGACTCCTGAGCATGCATGATGACAGTTCACACCTTTGCAGTCTGCACTCTTGTGTAGTGCGTACTGACTAGTGTCGCTCCTTTGAACGACTCGCTCTGAGCGACTCTTTTTAGTAAGCGGAGCGCACGGAGCCAGCTCCCAATAGAGTCATAAGGACACATCACTACAGTATAATAATATTTTATGCGAAACCTTGGCCTATTTAAGGGCACGAGATTTTTATAGCGTACCGTTAACTGGGGTGAGCGGGTCAATTTTAGAAGCTTTAAACTCGGTTAAGAATAAAACGCAACTTTGTCTGTAAGAACGTATTTGCATTGGATTTTTTTGTTATACAGACTGTCCCGGGGACGTATTCAGTCAGAGGCACTATTGCCTACAAACAAGCACGGTTTTGTAATGCAATATCCATACTAATATTATAAATCCGAAAATAACTCTGTCTGTCTGTTACGCTTTCACGACCTAACCGCTGAACCGATTGTGATGAAATTTCATATGGAGATAGTTTAAAGTCTGGAGAAGGACATAGGCTACTTTTTCCCCTTAAAATTCGACTTCTATGGAGATGAAGTTGAGGTTGTAATATTATATGAAACTAGCGGTCCCGCCCGGTTTCACTCGGGTGCAAAAGAACGAATGGGGAAGGAAGGGACATGAGTACGCACATTCATCTTAGTTTACCGAGATGAATGTTGTGTCCAAACTGCATAATGATCGGAGTTACCGTTCAAAAGTATTTGTCGTTAAAAAACAGTATTTATACTTTTTTAATATAATAAATATTTAATTGAAAACATTGTAGGAAAATTATTTTTATATAGGTATACCTATAGTTGTAACAGTTTTCAAATGAGCTATTAATTAGATTTATTTAATTTTAATTAGTCGTAATAAAATTTTAAAAATTGAAATGTAAGCCTTAGAAGAAAGCAATGTAGAAAATAAAAAAAATAAAAATATATTCGCCGACGTGGGGCTTGAACCCAAGACCCTGGCATTAAGAGTCTTACGCTCTACCGACTGAGCTATCCGGGCTTGTAAACTTCACGCGCTAATATTGCAATATTTAGTTAAGGCATTTCACCTGATAATATTTGTCGGACGGACTAATTTTGAGATACATCTTGTACATTTTTCATTGATGTTCCGCTCCAATTGGTCGTAGCGTGATATTATATAGCCTATAGCCTTCCTCGATAAATGGGCTATCCAACAAAAAAAATGTTTTTCAATTCGAACCAGTAGTTCCTGAGATTAGCGCGTTCAACCAAACAAACAAATAAACTCTTCAGCTTTATATATTAGTATAGATTACGCTTTCACGGTCTGACCGCTGGGCCGATTGTGATAAAATTTTATATGGAAATAGTTTAAATTCTGGAGAAGGACATAAACTACTTTTTTTCAAAAATGTCATAAATTAAGGTTCAAAGTGGGTGTTCCGGTACTTTTAATTCGAAATCTTGATGCGCCCAAATTGTGTAATGGTACACGTTCACAAGTTTCTCATCTGGGTCGAAATATTGTTAGGGTTATTATTAATTAGTGGCAAATCTAAAGTTTTAATACCACGAATAACAATTATACCGACGGATTTGCATTTTCAATTCAAAAGATAACAATTTCCATTAAAAACTGCTTTCGGAATAACTATAAACAAAGTCCACGAGCAAACACTTTAGATTTAGGAAAAAACATGTTTTTCGCACGGCTAGCTGTGTGTGGCTTGCTCACGTGTATCGAATCCACAAAAACTTTATGTTTTTGCAAAAGATGGTAAAACAAAAAACATTGTTTGGCAATCATAAATTAGAGTCTTGCTGGAATTTACGAATTTTATCAATTGCGGGTACACACTGATTCCGCGCAGACGAAGTCGCGGGTAAAAACTAGTATTTATATATACGGGAACCAATTCTGCTATTACCCGGGAACCAATTAGGTCCTCTTGATTTCAACTAGTCTAATAGCTTAAGGAGGTTGATGCGTTACAGTCCCAATCAAAAGTAAGTCGAATTCTAAATCGGAACTTTTTCAGAATACATTTTTACAAAAGGTTATAAGTCGATGATACTAATAAATTATTGTCATAAAGGCATAAATAAATATTTTTTTTTTATTATTAATTAATTATTTCAGTATTTTATTTAATTAATGTACTAACTTTTGAATTTTTTTAGGTTAGGAAAAATAAATTTATGTAAATATCTGTAGTTTACATATTTTTCGCAGTAAATAATTAAAAAAAGAAATTAGAAATAAAGAAAATTAAAATTAATTCAGTTAAAATTGTTAAAACTGTCAAGAATAAAAGTTCATAATCAAAAATTGCTAAGGTTTAATAATTTTTTTTATTGATTAAAAGTCTCCTAATTAAATTGGAACAAATTTTAAAATATTTGTAAGACATCTATGCTTTACCCAGTTAGTTTTCGGAACTGCTGACATTATTTGGTTATTTGCAAAAAATTAAAATGCAGTTTGCATGCTAGGTTGACATATTTTCCATAAGACTACCTGTTAAAGTTTTTTTAATTTTTAACTTTACAAATCTCCTAATGATTATGGATTTTTTACAGAAAATTTTGTCATAAAAAAATCTATTAAAAAAACTTTATTTCAGATTATTTTCATTATTTTCGTTTAACGCCTCAACCTCCTTAATCACCGAAATGTAGGCATCAATGGACTCGTAACCTAAAACGGCCTGGTTAATAATTTATGAAGCAATACGCGCTCTGACCTACATAGTGAAATTCCCGTCTTCCCTAGAAATAGGTCACAACATTGAACAATCGAATCCCTATATCCAAGTATCCAACAAATAAACCCATCAGTGTTTACGTTTAAATTTTTTAAGTTTAAATAATATATTCCTTCCATTATTGAAAAAAAGTATCGCGTTTCTGTAGAAATGCTACCCAAAATTAACAAAGAATGCGTCTACAACATTTGTCAATTTAACCTACGGTAACATTTCTACATTACAAAACAAATGACTATCATAAACAAACGAAATCACTTTACATTGTCAGTCACTATTTCAATATTCACACGTAATAATTGTCACACAATAAACAAAACACTGTCACATTATGGATTAGTTTTAATTTAATAAAAGCACTCGCGTCCAATCAAAATACAGGGTGCATACGTAGAGAAACAGATGACAAACGCGACCGTTGTTTTCTATTTAATAACAACAATGAGATTAACGACTGTCGGATGATTGTTGTTAATTAAACCACTTTTGAATAACAACGCGGGGAAATCGCTAATATTAAATTCACGTCACATTGTCTCTGTCAGCGGCGGCGGCTAGTCTTACCAACATTGCCCACGAACGCGGTATGTTCGCGAAATAGGTCGATTTTCGCTGTGTGTCGTCGCGCGGTGGCAGCGGGGAACGCGCCGCTACCCTTGCTGTATGACCGAATGCTAAAACCCCGAGACTGTCACAGCGGATTATCGTACAGGGCTATTGTTCGACTGTTGTAATGAACTCTTGATTAATTGCTTCATTAATGACTGGCAGTCCGTTCCGGCTTCGCTCGAATTTGTAGACTGTCCATTAAATATAGACACGTTATGCTGTTGCGACTGTTTTGTTGAATAGAGCCGTATTTATCCGGCATTGTCCGGGAATAGTGTTGCCAGACGTCCGGATAAAGCTGGACATAGTTAGGCTTTTTGATTGCGTGTCCGGTCAAAATAAACGGTGTCCGGCTTTTTACATTTCGCAAACGAGCGAGCGTCGAGCGTGGCCGAGCGCAGGCGAATATGAATAATGATTTTTATTAACTTAAAGAAAAGAAGTTTTGTTTTGTTTAGATTGTTTTTGACGTGATAACGTCTTATAAATTGATGAATCACCAATCTTATAAATTGATAAAACACCGACTGCATGCACGAAAAAGTGTAACGTAACGTTCGTAACGCGTAACGTTCCGCCTGACCCTGTGCGTGCTTTTTGCTAATTTCTCGCTCAATTTAAATCAGATCGGTTTGAAACCAGTCTTAAACGAAAGAGGAGAACATTTTACATAGATTTCGTATAACAGAATTTGCCTAAACAGTTTTTTTATACAAATTTATATAGAAAAATAGCTTTATAAATGCAATGTTGTCTAATGCATGACGCGACGCGGTCGGTCGTCTTTGTTTGCCGTACATGGAAATTAGAAAATAACGTATGTCTTGTCTTAACATGAAAACGGCTGCATTTCTAATGTTTAATTATTTAATTATTGGAATAACTAATTATTATTAGAACATAATACTTTGACAGTTGCAAACGTCACTTTTGACATTTCTTATCATTCCGACACCAAGGATAAGCGGATTGAAACCAAATTTTGGGAGGATGTTTGATATGCAAATATGAAGTGGCCTATTGTTTTTGGGGAACATCGGCGCATGCGTAAAAGAATATATCTCTTATAATGATGTTTTATATAATAATAATATAGTTTTTAAAACGGTTTTTACTCTATCTATTTTTACTAGAAATTTTTGTAAATTTTTTGGGGAAAATCGGCGCATGCGCAAAAGAGATACATGCCATAGTTGTTTTTTATATAATAATAGTGTACTTTTTATAGTGTTTTATTATTCTACTTAATAAAATTTACCTAAATTTGAAGCGAAAGATGCAATATCATAGATTCGAATTATTATAATTATTATATAAATTTAGGTTATGTATTACGGAATACGTTATCACGTAAAACTATCGTCCGTAAACCGACTTTACAGACAACCAATTTTTTTTATTTTGTTTTGGGAAGTAATAGCAGGTACATAAGACGTATTTCAGCAATTGCCTTTCATTAGAATTTGAGAAGAATTTAAAATGTTGATAAATGTTTATCTAGAATTTAATTTTGACTGAAGACTTTGGCTGATTAGTAATAAAGTACTTGAACTGATTTGGCATTCGATGTTATTTATATTTCATTAGAATTTAACAAGATTCATGGTAATAATTAAAAAAGCTTGATTTTATATACAATTTTTTTGTCGTACCTATTAATACCGAGACAAAATCCTCAATAATGTAGGCTGTCCGGCCTTTTTACTCAAATGTCCGGCAAAACTGGCTGGTCTGTCCGGCTATTTGGTTTCGCGACCTGGCAACCCTATCCGGAAATGATAGCATAATGACACCAAATATTTTATCTCGCTATTCGGGAAAGTTATAAAAATTCACTTAAGAATAAGCATCATGACGAATTAAAAAATAAATGGTTTTAGAGAAAATATATGTTGACAGGATTCTAAAAAATGATCCAGTGTTAATATAAACATTGAGATTAATAATATTTTGAATAAAATCAAAGTATAAAATACCACAATCGGCCATGTTGACTTAAACACCGAGTGACGTCACGCCTTCTTAAATCAAAGATAATATAAAGACTTGAAGTAAATTAATCAATGTGTCGCTTAAATTTTTGTTGCGATCATTTACTTGTGCATCATTTAATTCATTGATTTGTTGTTTATTCGTTTTTTGTGATATAATATTATAACACTGAAGTCATACGTTATTTTTGAGGTTAGTTAACTTGTAACTAAAGAAAGCCATACTATTTTTACTAAGAAAATGCTCAATATAAATCATATCATTAAGTAGATTTACATACCTTTCTACGAAATACTTCGGCACCACAGTTCTACACCCATAAAAACAACATCAAAATATGTCAGCTGTCACTAAGGCGTGACGTCACAAACGTTTTTACGATTACTTAAAAATAGAAAGATAAGACATGTCTAGCGATACCCCATGCAATGGGGTGCGCGAAAATACAAATTTTCATCCCTCAGTTGTATGTATGGAAAGCTGCCTCTAAATCATTTTTTTTTGCGATTTCATTACATAATTGCATGGCGCTTAACATAAGACACCTGTCTGTAAAATTTCATCCGAATCGATGAAAAAATAGCTGAGTTATAAGGCTGTGACATACGACAGGCAGGCAAGTGGACGAACGGACGAGCATGACGAAATTACAAAGGTTCCGTTTTTTGCCATTCGGCTACGCAGCCCTAAATCTTAGAGGAAAAAGTATAAGGACAGTTTTAGTAGATAATTACCTGATCTACAATTTTAGTCTGAGCTATTTTTATCGTAAAACTAACCGTTTGGCCGAAAAATCCAAAGAACCCATTTTTGCAACCTTTGACCTTGAATAAAATTTTTTGCACACACGGCATCAATAGGGACTTTTCAGGATTTCATTAGAGTGGTATCCCTTACGTGCCTGTAAATTTTCAGCTTGTTGTGAATAGGGTCAATGTCAATTTTGACCGGGCTATAAAAACTAGTTAGACGATGAGCCCGCGGTAGCCTTTCAGCCATCAAGATAGCGTCGGAGAATCGTCTGAAGTTTACAATCGCACCAACACGCAACTTTCACCCCCACATTGCCTACGCATCACCCATATTTATTTCTATAACGTACGTGTGTTAGTTGTCCATGCTTCTACACTGTGACTGACAAACCACCAACAGTCCTACGGATGACGTCGAGGGCAGCTGATGAAGGCCACGGAATTTTCCGAGTCAGATTAGCACGGTCCATCAAACAGAACTGGCGTGGTCCTTGAAACCTGATTAGTTCAATTATTCCGAGTTAAATATGCGCAATGACGGTCCCTACGATCCTTGATAATACCGTCTTTCGAAACAAAACGTGTCATCTTTCCACCTCAACGCGACCATTTAGGTCAAACAATCCCGTTTTATTTTTTCAAATAGCAATGGTATACCTTTTGAAATCAGATTAATACGATTTTTACAAGCTAGATTGCGCTACTGTCCGTCTTCATTCCTCGATCATGATTCAATCAATTTTTCGACTAGATATCGAGTGATATTTCAAGCCAGATCAATAAAATTCCTTCGAGCTGGATCTCGAGGTCTTTCGAGTCAAATCTATGGTATAAAACGCGCCACGAATCTAAAAGGCTCGGAAGGTAGATGCGAATGCGGGCTTGCGCTTGTACAGTCTGTTGAAAAACTACAAACTCGCAACTCAACAAAACTATAATAACAATAACAACTTGACAATAGCGTACTCGACTGTACTTTAAAGCAGGAAAGCGACAAGTGACAAAGGCAACGAGCGATCACGGCCAATCACCGACGAGCGCACGTTCCGTGTAGGTAGCTGGGAGGTGGCGGGAGTCACAACGGCTCTAAAATGTGCCTTTGCGACGCTGTTTGTGACTAACTTCCGAACCTTTTAGATCCGTGGCGCGAATTATACAACTGTACCAGAGTACACTAGACATGGGAAAAGTCGTTACTATGTGATCACAGTGACTGTTATTCCTGTTACACAAAAATCACAGTGAAAAATCATCGTGACTTTGTCACGTTGATCCCGACCGAGCAAACACTCGGTCGGACGTTACGTCGGCTACTTGTTTGGAGAGACCGTCGTGATTGCGGTGACATAGAAACATACGTTACTTTGGAACGTAGTTCCCTCTTGTCAGATCACAGTGATCATTTTAGACGACTGGTCAAAGTGATTTTTTCATCGTGAAGTTTGTTATTCCCCAACTCTAGAGTACACTGCTTCTTCCAAATGAATGTGTCCAATTCTTCGAGCTAGATTAATACAATTCTTTAAGGAAAACACGTCGAATCCTTCGATTCAGATACGCGCGGTCCTTTTGAGCTGAATTAACAAGATTCTTCAAAACTGAGTAGCGTGGTTCTTCAAGCCGCATTAGGATAGATTTGTGTTGATTCTTAGATAAAGATTAAACGGATTCTTAAAGTCACTTTTGAGCCAAATCTCTGCTAATAGAATAGTTCTTCGAAATCAATTTGCAACGTCATTCGAGCGAAATTAGCAAAGTCTTTCGCAACAGATAAACACGATCTTACAAACCATAAATAACATCGAAAAGGTTAACAAAATAAAATGTTTGGGTCACTTTCTTTAAAACAGGAGGAATATAAACAATTTTGGAAGCGTTAGAGAAATATGAACGAAGTTTATTTTTTTGTTTTCCTGTTTACGAATCTAAAATTGCGTATTTACATTTAAGAAACATCTTGTATATAAAATGGCGAATCAGTTTCATTTACCTCCCACCTATTGCACCTGGTGTAACAGAAAGTTATCGCGATATTTGCTTAAATGCCTAAGAAATTTTTGATTTTTTTTATTTTATTGCCAACAGTGCCGGATTAATCATTAGGCAGAGTATATAGGCAACTGCCTACGGGCCCCGCATCGACTAGGGGCCCGTGCACGCACCAAGAAAAAAAACCCTTTATTGAACGAAAATTTTATTTGAAATATTGTGTGAAATTTTCCAACAACAATATTATTTTCTTTCGTTGTTTATTGTAATGTATTGCATTTAACAAGATAAATAATCATTTCTCTTTCCTGACCCATCAAAAAACCTGGATCATCAATTATCTATAACCTATTCATTAAGACCATTTCAATAAAGCTAACGAGTCAGGTAAGGCGATGCTGCAGCATCTAGTCAAAGTAATCATGTTGTTACAATATAACATAAGACATTGAAGTAACAGGATTCCTGGAGCCGATCATCTGGAAGTTACTAACATCCCTTCATCAACTTGAAGAGACCTGATTGCATTGCCTAGGGGCCCGGACAGGGTTAATCCGGCCCTGATTGTCAACATGAAGCAATCTAAAGATCTGGGTTCCAACGCTGTGACCAATTACTCTGGTTTGGTGTTTTTTTCCAAGTTTTTTTCGTTGTTCTCCAGTTTGATGCGGAACCTAGGATCCGTATTTCTCCCGAACCAACGTCGGTCGACATCGGAAGAAACGCAAACGCCAAGATCTCCAAAACTATACGCCCGGTTGACCTGAAATTTGGCATAGTTACTACTTTCTCGACATAGATATCCTGGACTAAAAACGGGTTTTATGCCAATCTTATCCAAAACAGATTTTTCACTTACCATCACATATACTATGGGTGTGAGTTGTTACTTGGCTGGGTGTGGATGGTTGAGTAGATGGGAAGGTCAATATAATATCATCAGAGAGAGAGGGACAGAGAGATAGAGGGAGGGAAAGAGGAAGAGATAGAGAGAGGAAGAAAGGAAGAGAGGGAGGGAGGGAGAAAGGAAGAGAGAGAGAGGGAGAG
Source organism: Xanthostigma xanthostigma (assembly GCA_963575645.1). Classification (NCBI taxonomy): domain Eukaryota; kingdom Metazoa; phylum Arthropoda; class Insecta; order Raphidioptera; family Raphidiidae; genus Xanthostigma; species Xanthostigma xanthostigma. Next base: position 2,063,401 of record OY754473.1, read on the forward strand.
AGAGAAAGGTAGGAGGAGGGAGAGATAGAGGGACGGAGAAAGGAAGAGAGAGAGGGATAGAGAGGGAGAGATAGAAGGGGAGAGGGAAAGAGAGAGAGAGAGTGTTTATGTGATGGTTTGGATAGAATTTGCATAAAATCCGTTCTTATTGGGTGTCGAGAAAGAAATAACTACGCCGAATAATAGGAACGCATCCGGGTTTCGTCTCAATCGCGGGTAGGTATTTATCAAGTATATTTTTTTTCGGTGCATGTTGCATTTTAAGTGGAACGAATTTTCTAAGAAACAAATCCCGCATAATTGATTGCGTCTTAACTGAAATTCGCAGTATGCTTAAAAAAACACCTATGGGTCGGGGCACGACTACACTTCGAAAACTTTCGGAGTCATCCCGTACGACAGACTCGATGTTTGTATGTGTAAAGTGGAGCTGCGCCCCCACAATGCAGTGTGCGCAGCAACGAGGACACTCACACGATGATAGCACACGTATAGCAATCAATAATCCACCCCCGTAAGGAATGACGACTCCACCACCGCCGCTGCCGCCGCGACGCTCGCGTCTCTATGCGACCGCGTTGTACTCATTCACCGATCGGTATCCGCTGCACAGATGCAGTCTGCAATTTACAGAGTGAACACTTTTTATTGCAAATATCGTTACAATAGCGCTGTGTGCTCTATTATCGCTTTGCGCGTCAGAGCTGACTTTCGTTTATACAAGAAGTTATAATATATTGTTGCGCGCTTCCTGTTGGGACGACTATGGATTCTGTAGAATCTTCTAGCAACAACAACAATGGAAAACAGGTAGCCAAGAAAACCCGAGTTTCTTAGAATTGCCCGGAGAAGGCAATACATGTAAAGGAAGGATCTCGATGCTTCTAGAACGTTTTCCAGTCGGGGGACAAAGCTATAATATGCGAGCGGAGTGATTGGCAAGTCAGTCAGTTGTTAGTGAGGCGTTCATGTGTCGATACAGTGCCAGTGCGTTGTGACATAAATAAATAAATAGTGCAATTATATAAATCTGGTTTAACATAAATGACTTTTTGTAAATAATCGTGTGAATATAGTTAATAGACAAGTGTGCTAATAAACTTTGGTGTGTTCCTGTATTGTAAATATTTTGTGTACATAATTAGTGACTTTATAATCTTCTGTCTTCTATTTTATTATTTAGAACTGTCGTTATTTTGTTTCTGTTAACGTTATTATTATTGTTAAGTTAAAGAAGTACTTTTTCGTTTTGTGTGTTTAACTGTTTTGTTAAATGTTTATTACTGTAAATAAATAATTTTCACGACGAACTAGAACAGTTTTGTTACAATTCCGCACGAAATCCATTCAAATTGTAGCTTTTTGAAACGAGGAGATTCTGTTCCATAAAACGCAGCCAATTTTAGATTGATTCGAGTTCATAATTACACCTAAAATTGTAATTGGAAATCTCGAATGGCAGTTGTCGGTTGGTGTGTACGTACGTCCGAGCTCTACAGATCGCAATTTTGGTCGGATCGCCTTGGTTTATATTTTATACACTTTGTTTACTGCTCGAGTCAAATGACCGGGAAATACCAGCGGTAGAAATTCTTGATCAATTGCACCCTCCCCAAAGCACTCCTAAGAAAGTAGATTTATGATCATAAAGCTTTTACTTAAATGTGAGACAAATTTGTCTCCGCTTTTCTAATCACTCCCAACTTCTAGCGTAGATGCTTACAGAAGGCAAGCGCAGATATCGGGCGATATGACGTCATACAAATGACATCCCCACGTGTTCAGTGGCATTTTGCACAACTATTTCTCTATCTTTATTGCACAGGAGGCCATATCCCCGGGTCCCCGATCTACTCATTATTTATTCATATAATAATATTTTGTTATCGCATAAAAACACCATTTTGAATATTGGATACTTTCTTTTTATTGCTCTTATATTTTTAGGTTAGGAATATTTCTCGTTAAAACGAATGGCTTCGAATGTATATTTCAAGAAACGTTAAAAAAAAGGTTAAAACAGGGAATCGTTGCATATGAAATTAATTTGGCCTTGGGATAACCGAAATCGTTGAAGAGTCGCTATTGCCCGTGTGTTACAAGCCCTCAGCTCTTAGATTTTAATTATACGCCCATGTTAACGTCATAGAAAAAGACAAATTTTTGAAACAGACATACTTTATTCAGATTGAATGCGAGTACATCAACCAATCCTATCATCGGAGAAATTAGGGAATTACATCGAAGAAAGAGACGCAGATATATTTTCATGGTTTGTTGCGTTCACTCACTGCACATTGAGTAGATAGGCAATGATTCATACAGTTAATTAATAGATATATTAGGGTTTATATAAGTATAGTACCAAATAGGTATTTTCAATTAAAAATTTTTAATATTCGAGAATTCAATTGTTATACTTTCACCTGGGAATATAGGGTTTGCAAAAGACGTTGCATCGGCTACTTGAAACATGTTGATCGAAGGAGAATATTCCACTCGCGTGTTACCGCACTCGCTACGCTGGTGCGGCAAATTTCACGCTCATGGAATCTTCTCCTTCTCTCACTAGTCGCACAATATACTATTAATTAAAATTATATGCCTAATTTTAGTTCAAGATATACATTACAATAATCCAATCACATGTACCTAGAACAGAAACACATTACAACGCACATAACTGTAATGGGTCTGAGACCACAGAGAGAAAGATGCAACAAAGTAAGAACTGGTTCATCAGGACACTATAGAGCTGTTCTGGCTCTGCTACAGAAGTGTCATGTGCTAAATGTTTCACTTGAGTTACTGATCCGTCAAGAGTCGTCGGGTCAGAAACAAGGGAGTCGGTCCCTGCGGATCTTCTGTCCAAGTCGGGTCTTTGAACCGGTTCAGAACTGAGTTACCCAAACCCTACATGTTGGTATTTGAGTGAAAATTTTGTTCTTTCAATTCCTTACAAAGATATTTTAGATATTCGACAACTAAGATTAATAACTGTCTCATAGTTTCTTGTGTATCTACTACGCCATAAAGTAAACCTTCTGTTGACAAGAAATTATCTCCTCATTCATATGTAAATTTATTCAACATACGGATTTGATGATATCAATAAATATAATATAGCTTTGTAAATGCTCACTGCAAAGCACGAAGCTTCAAGGAAACTAAAGGCCGCTGCACACGAGGATGGATTTGCCGCTAGATTCCTTGCTAGATTTGACTACCAGTTTTCTAGCGCTTGATTGTTTCTAGTGATGTGCCGGATCGTTAAAAATGTATATCCGCGGATACGGATCTGAATACGGATTTTTGGTTTCAAGATCCGCGGATACGGATCTTAACTTTCTTAGAGTACGCGGCGGTAAATATTGCACATCGACCTTTGGAAAGAGACTATCTGTTATGGGAAAAAGTTATTGACCTCTTTAAGAGTTAACTCTCATAACAGATTGTCTCTTTCCAAAGATTGATGTGCAATATCTCATTATAAAGATAGTTTTTTAGTACCTTTGAGTTATGTACTATTGGTATGGTACTCACTACGATAAATTTTTGCAATATAAAAGTGCCAAATACAATTTTAAAAAATAAAAAATAATCTGAATGGAATTTAACAGGTTTTCATTATTACCTACCTAATCACCTATATATATAAAATTACATCTATGAATTGAAAATTAATAAGGTAAAAGATCCGCCAAAAACTAACGGATACGGATCTTTCTTCTCCCTCGGATATCCGCGGATACGGATATGTGGCACATTACTGTTTCATACGAGACGTCTTTTCAAGCTTTTTTTGTGAATAGATCCGGTGCGCGCGCAGTGACAGTATACAAATATAAACATAGAGCAGAACGTGTCCTTGGGCTGAGCAGAATGACGCCTTGTTGGTTTGTGGGCGTTTGTTTATGTTACCCACGTGACAAGATGCTGTTTTCTGAGTGGTTTTTGTTCAGAGCAAGAAAAATAGCCCCTGTTCTCATTTTAAAATCTATTTTGTGAGCTAGCAGGCGAGCCGGCAGCGATGTCATTTCCAGCCTCGTACCCAGCCTGCCGGCCAGCAGGAGTCCAAGCAGTGTTTCTAGCCTCGTGTGCAGCGGCCTTAACATCTCGTGTTTCGAACCCATTAAAGTGGCGGGCAATACGGTTAAAGTAAACGAGTAATCGAATTAGCATACGCAAGTTTTTGATGTAACAGATGTCAGAAACTTAGAATGCCAAGTTTACGCGAGGGAAGGACATCAACTAATGACTGTGTTATGAAAGTCAAATCATCCTATTTCATAATAAGTAATGAGGTAGTGGCAGTGGCCAGAAGATGGCACTACTGTATTGGCTGCCGCAATTATAAAGGGAATTCCCCTCATGTAAGAATCACTAGATTAAGGTCGTCCATTTTCTTACGGCTGAATGACTCGTAAAATGCTCTAGACCAGGCCTGGGCAAATGGCGGCCCGCGGGACAATTTTGTCCGGCCCGCGAAGCATTTTATAAATTTTAGAAAATAGTAAAGCAATAGCAAGGGCGCCAGAACAGACGGAAAGGAGCTTTTTTTTTTTTGTTCTCAATGTGAGGACCTTTTTTTTTGCTCTGCGTATTTAAAATAAATAAAATCGTCAGCTGGTTGTATATTGGGGGAAAGATTGTCAGCTGATACAGAAAAGCTGACGATTTTATTTATTTTAAATATTATAAAACCTATTTTTTAACAAACTTTCATGTGAAAGGGAATGACTTATTTTATTTCGTCAAGTTCGTATGATCAGCTGACGTAACATCCACCATCGTACAGCCAGCTGACTTTTTTTTATAAAAGATCATTAATAACTATCGTTTGACAAATTTTCAATCAATAGGTAATGATTAAAAATATTATTTTTTTTACCGTGCGTGGGAGGCTACAGTTGTCTATTCCCCCGATAGTGCCGCAGCTGACAGCCACGACGCTACATAGTACAACTGTCTAGAGCATTTTACGAGCCATAAGGAAATTGGTAAGAAAAACCTGTCGCTGGCTCCTAGACAATCTCAAGTTCAGTATGTGAAAATCTTCGATTTTGTGAATTTTTACGTCGTAAGAGTCAATAAACATTTTGCATTGTTTTCACTTTTCGTCCCTCCATTCAACGTCGGCTACGAGCCAATAAATTCACCCTCTTCTTCACCCCCTCCTTCGAAACAGTGACGTAACAACTGTGAACGCATTTAGCCAAAAACCGTGACGTTCCCGTTCAAGTTTTCGAGAGATCGATATAAAATTGTAAGCTCGTCGCGCGCAGCGGCCACCGAAGGGCGCAGGCGATACTGACGGAGGCGTCGCGACGGCCCGCCCCACGTGTCCGAGAGCCGTCAGATGTTTCGACGGCGAGAAAACACGTGCCGAGCGCATGTGCTGCCGTCAATGAACGAACGAACAAAACACAGTCTCGCTAAAAACAAAACACGCGCTGGTTCTCGTATATGCGCAACGAAAACAAAACAACAGTCACGGCAACAGCAGTCAGTTGTTAATCTTGCCGTATACAGAAACCAGTTTTCTTTAATGAATTTCATTGTTGAACGTTTTGTTAATGATTGTATTATTTTTATTTCTTTTTCGTAGTTTTGTTTACGTTAAAATTTTAACTAGGCGCATGAAACGGTTTTTATTGCTATTAATAAAAGTTGGTTTTTATTACGTTGCACCACAAAAATGCCGATGTTAGATAATGACGCCATTGTTAATCTATACTAATATATAAAGCTGAAGAGTTTGTTTGTTTGGTTGAACGCGCTAATCTCAGGAACTACTGGTTCAAATTGAAAAAAATTTTTTTGTTGGATAGCCCATTTATTGTGGAAGGCTATAGGCTATATAATATCACGCTACAACCAATAGGTGCGGAGCATCAATGAAAAATATTACAAAATGTATCTCAAAAATAAGCTTCTATTCAGGTGAAATGCCCTAACTGAATATACCAATATTAGCATTGTACATTCACAAGCCCGGCTGGCTCAGTCGGTAGAGCATGCGTCTGTTAATATCAGGGTCGTGGTTAGACCCACGTTGGGCGAATATATTTTTAATTTTTTTTTTAATTTTCTACTTTACTTCTAAGGCTTACATTTAAATTTATTTTAATTTCATTTACGACTATAGTCGTAAATGAAATTGTAATTAATAAAATATAGTAAATATTTAATTGAAAACACTAGGAAAATTATTTCATATAGGTACCTATAGTTATAACCATTTTCAAATGAGCTATTAATTAGATTTATTTAATTTTAATTATAATTAAAATTAAATAAATCTAATTAATATAGCTCATTTGAAAATGGTTATAACTATAGGTACCTATATAAAATAATTTTCCTAGTGTTTTCAATTAAATATTTACTATATTTTATTAATTACAGTAATAGGTCATATGCATGAGACTCCAAATTGGTTTAAATTTTTATTTTGAAATATATTTTAGTTCCTGATCATATCGTAATGGTTATTTTATTAATCTAATCACTGAAAAAAATACAAATAATAAAATAGAAACGTAGAAAATACGCGCTATTTTCGAATTTTCAAAACGCAGCGTGACGTCAGAGTATATATCAATAACAGTTTCCATGGCGACTGGGTCGTCTCACAGTAAGATTACGTCAGTATTTAGAGAAAACAACAAATAAACTTCATTTAGAACATTGACAATTTGACATCAAAGTTGACATGCATCATATATCGTGACGTCACATAAGCCCGCCAACATGGCCGATTGTTTAAACTGTCTATTTTTGAATGTGAAATTTCATATTTTTTTTCTTGTGATAATATTACATTTTTAAATGATTATCAATTTTTTTCCGTATTATGGTTGACTAAATAATCTATTAAAAATATAAAAAAAATACATGCATATGACCTATTATTGATTTAAAAGAATTAGGTATTTATTACTTAAAAAAAGTGTAAATACTGCTTTTTATCGACAAAAACTTTTGAACGGCAACTCCGATCATCATGAAATTTTGACACAACATTCATCGCGCTAAACTAAGATGAATGTGTGTACTCATGTGCCTCCCCCCCCCCCATTCGTTCTTTTGCACCCGAGTGAAACTGGGCGGGACAGCTATAAATATATATAAAATCAAGTAAGTTCGTACCTCTTGTAAAACGGTATCCTGTTTTTTTGTGGATAAGTTGAGATAACGCTCTTGACTTTGGCAAAATTTAGCGGTTTGCTTATCGAACTTCTTTTTTCCTTCCTGTAACAATAAATACAATAAATCGCAAAACAACGTTTAGAAATTGACGATGATTCACAACTAACTCATGTTAACTGGCCGCAACGTTAAATTAAACGTTCGGGCTGCTGTTTTTAATTATTAATTATATACTTTTGAAAATTAGCACAGTATTTAAAACTTAATTATAATACGCGCCACGAATCTAAAAGCCTCGGACGTTAGATGCGAACGCGAGCTTGCGCTTGTACAGTCTGTTGAAAAACTACAAACTCGCAACTCAACAAAACTAAAATAACAATAACAACTTGACAATAGCGTACTCGACTGTACTTTAAAGCAGGAAAGCGACAAATGACAAAGGCAACGAGCGATCACGGCCAATCACCGACGAGCGCACGTTCCGTGCAGGTAGCTGGGAGGTGCTGGGAGTCACAACGGCTCTAAAATGTGCCCCTGCGACGCTGGTTGTGACTAACTTCCGAATCTTTTAGATCCGTGGCTTGTACTATACTAGACGCCCTGTATATATCTATTATTAGAAATCTAAAGGTTTGTGAATTAAAAATCAAATAAGGCACTAACCTTGACTCCACCGATGTGTTCTTTTCTGAAATTTTCTAACGGCTTGATTATTTGGTCGTATGCTCTCTCCAGCTGTAACAAAAAAAAATATATATTTTAGGGTTCTAATATTTAAAAAAATAATAACACTACGTTACAATATGTTGGCGTTATTATGAACGCGGCTTTAAGGAATGTCGTGTTAATTTTCAGTTGTACTTTTGTACCGACTATTTTTAGAACGCTAATAACTAATGCAATAATTGTTGTTACTTATTTATTGCTCACATAACGCATGCGCACATGTTTGGAAATAGTGTAATTGAACTCTAATTTAAACTAATTGAAACAGATTTTTAGTGTCCGACAAGTCTTAAGTGTCCTATAAATAAAATACTAGTGTGACCTGTGCGAATTAGTCGCACTAAATAAGTATAACAATTATCACTTTACAAAATTATTTTTTAAATATGATTGCAGGTATTCAATTCGTTTCTAATTTTGCACACTGCTTTTAACGTTCTTCTTTCTATTTTACTAAAATTGTCATATAGAGGCGCAAGTAGCAAAAGCGTTGAGCTAAGTCGTCAGATGGCATCATGCAGCATTGCTGTGACGTTGTTCAGCGTTGCTCGCTGTTTAAACAGATGGCAGTATGCAGTATATTTACAATATGAAGGCCAGTTGACAGACCGAAGTGTTGACGTTGTTTCAAAATTAACGCCGTCAGATGGCAGACGTTGTTCAGCGTTGCTGTTAATTAATTAATTTACAAAAACAAAAGCAATAATAAATTTTTTAGTTGTCGATGTCAGTAGAGCAAGCAATTATCTGTAAAATGATATATAATTTATGTAGAGAAATTGTGAGGTTTTTTCTAAAAAGGGAGATAAACATCTTAACCTTAACGTATTAATATATAATATGATGATTACAAATTACGAACGCTTCAATGTCTGAACGATAGTGTACCACTGCGGCACAGCTACTGATCTCTAAAAACGGGATGACGGTTAGTCTAAGAAACCTTTCAGAAGCGACACTCGCAGGAAATGTACATTATTATTAAAATTAAATCAAATTGGCTCGAGAAAAAATTTTGAAAAATGGATTATTCAAAAGTTATTAACATAAAGTAAAAATTAAGTAGGTGGGTTCGGTGCGCGCGCAGTGATAGAACGATAACAAAAATGGACGTTTACTGTCTCTGAACAGAACACACACTATGGCACAGTGTTGGTTTGTGGGCGTTTGTTCATGTCGCCCACGTGACAAGATACTGCTTCCTGATTGGTTCTTGCCCCCTGTTATAATTTTAAAATCTATAAGCTTGTGAGCTAGCAGGCGAGTAACGTCATTTCCAGCCTCGTAGTCAGCCTGCTTGCTATAGCAGAAGTTCCAGCAGTGTTCCACCCTCGTCTGCAGCGACCTTTATATTATAGCCTAGAACCTTCCTGAATAAACGCAAAAATAATTTTTCAAATCGGATTAGTATTTCCTGAGATCAGCGCGTTCCAACAAACTCTCCAGCTTTATTATAATAGTACTAGCGGTCCGTCCCGGTTTCATCCGGGTGCGACAGATATATATCTGCATAATGTATTTCCTTTGCAGCTCGGCGTCTGAACTGATAGCTTTGAGCAAACTCTACCAGATTTGTTTCTGAACTTATAGCTTTGAGTTAATTGTATGAGATGTCGCTATTCGGTACTAAAAAAGTTGTTTTGTTCGCTTCTGAACTAATAGCTTTGAGTAAATTCTATGAGATGTCGCTACATGCTACTAAAACCGTTTTTTTTTTTACAAAACACCGTAACTTTGTACAAAATATTATAAAAACTATCCTATAGTGTAAGTTAAACCAAGCAAAACACATTTATAAAATTTCATTAAAATCGGTTTCGGAGATTTGCCCGGCCAAAATTGTGACACGGGATTTTTATATATATATAGATCAGAGGTTCCCAAACTTTTTTGTCTCGTAGACCACTTGTCATGTTTTTCGGTTTTGGGTAGACCCCCTGCTTATCTGATATTGATTTTTTTCAAATTCATTAATTTCAAATGTATTTTTGACAACCGGTATAGTGCTACTCACTTTGAACGATTTAAATTTATAACGGTAGTGAAATGTTTAGTTTTATACATTTATTAATTAGATTCAAATTAAACGAATCAAATTAAAATTTACTTTCTGTTACATAAAATAACTAAGCAAAAAATAAATGCTTTTAGTGTGAGGGCTGAACCTGATGCTTTAATAATAAATTTTCAACATTTGGCATCAAATTAGTTAGATTTAATCTTAAATCTCTTCGGTTAACGATATCCGGTTTGTTTCTTTTTTTGTTAGGAGATTCACTATCGTTGACCCCCATTATCATTTCATAATTCATGGACCCCCCAATTTTTTTTCCCGCTGACATGGACCCCTTGCAAGTTGTCGTCGACCCCTGGGGGTCGATATAGACCACTTTGGGAATCACTGATATAGATAGATGATTTAACGCTTCTGCAAATCCTCTTCTGTGACAATACGTTGACGTTTTATCCGTTAGATGGAAGCCCGACTCTTTAAAGACAGCGCGCAAAAGACAAGGCGCGGTAAACAACACTAAAAAACAACATTACTGTACACTGTCTTACTTGAGTGAACGTATTAACTAGTGCCCTGCGTTCCAGTTCACGTCGGTGTTTTGTTTTTGTGTCAAACGCACCGAACAATATCGCATCGTCTATTGTTGTCAACAATAAACGCAACAATGAATTCGGTCCTCCCTCGCGTTCTTCTTCTTCATGACACGCGATTATCGGTTTGTCGAAAACCGCGATATGGCGACGAATTAACGATTTTTTAACGAAGCATTTTATTTTAATACTATAGCCTTAAGTGTACTGTTTAGATAATCGAAATAGTAGATTAATCTTTCATAATTATGGTGCCGTGCAATTGCCAAGTCAACATAATCTATACTAACATATAAAGCTGAAGAGTTTGTTTGTTTGGTTGAACGCGCTAATCTCAAAAACTACTGGTTCAAATTGAAAAAAAAAAATGTTTGTTGGATAGCCCATTTATCGCGGAAGGCTATAGGCTATATAATATCACGCTACGACCATTACGAGCGGAGCATTAACGAAAAATGTTGCAAAATGTATCTCAAAAAACTTTTTAACAAAAAAATTAAACCGCCGAAAAACTGAAAAGCAAAAAATAATAAATCTTTTTATTTAACTAAGTTCTATCTAAGTAGTTGAACGTATGTGACAGTCTAGTATATCTAAGTAATTTTGAGTCGGCGTCAACAATCCTTCGCCGAAAATCTCTGAGCGTTCACGAAGTTAATGTCAGCGACAGAGCAACCCGAACGGGCACACACTGAGGGCACACGTCTTTGCGAGTGGTCGTGTGGAGAGCGCATGTTTGGAATGTTAATGTTTATCGCTGGAGATTTCACGTATCATTGTTAATTTGATTTGTTTATTTCTTTTAGTGATCTTTGTTCATTGATTGTTTGACGCCGACTCAAAATTACTTAGATATACTAGACTGTCACATACGTTCAACTACTTAGATAGAACTTAGTTAAATAAAAAGATTTATTATTTTTTGCTTTTCAGTTTTTCGGCGGTTTAATTTTTTTGTTAAAAAGTTTTTATTTTATAATTTTTTGTGGCTATATGTATAATTTATATTTACAATCTGTGAGTGAACAATCAATAATCCCGTTTTCCTACCCTTAGGGTTGAAATTTTTTTTTCCAAATTTATATGGGACTAACTTCGGGGTATACCCTTTCCAATAAAAAAAGAATTATCAAAATTGGACTACTCGGTAAAAAGTTATGTGTGGTCATACATTACAATCAGTGAGTGAACAATCAATTATCCCCTGTTTTCCTACCCTTAGGGTTGGAATTTTTTTACCAAATTTATATGGGACCAACTTCGGGGTATACCCTTTCAAACAAAAAAAAAAATTATCAAAATCTAACTGCTCTGTAAAAAGTTATGCGTGGTCATACATAAATAAAAAAAAAAAAATAAATAAAAAAAAAAAAATATACGCGTCGACTTGAGAACCTCCTCCGTTTTTGTTTTTCGTCGGTTAAAAATAAGCTTTATTCAGGTGAAATGCACTAACTAAATATACTCATATTAGCGTTGTGAGTACACAACCTCGGCTGGCTCAATCGGTAGAGCATGCGACTGTCAATATCAGGGTCGTGGGTTCGAGCCCCACGTTGGGCGAATATATTTTTATTTTATTTTCTACATTACTTTCTTCTAAGGCTTGCATTTAAATTTAGTTTAGTTTTATTTAATTAATTAAAAAAAAATTATTAGTTAAAAAAAGTATAAATACTGCTTTTTATCGACAAAAACTTTTGAACGGTAACTCCGATCATCATGAAATTTGGACACAACATTCATCTCGGTAAACTGAGATGAATGTGTGTACTCATGTTCCTCCCTTCCCCATTCGTTCTTTTACACCCGGGTGAAACCGGACGGGACCGCTATTATTATAGAAATAAACATGTCTAATATTGATACAGTCAGTTGATAGGCAATCGATTAGGTAACAATTTATGACAAGCTTGTTGGACAGGTGAATCCATAGACAACTAAAATAACTGACTTGGTTTTACTTGAGATCTCACAACTTTTTGTGGCGGAAGAACTGCTTTGCGAGACTTGGCATTTTTTTACATTTTATGTTTTTGATGGGATTTGTTTTTCTGGTTGTACCACTGATTATTTTGAAGAAATAAGTAGCTTTATTAAATTCATAAAATGTAGTATATGGAAACCCAGTGATGAAGTCCTGCCCTGCCTCCTGGGCCTGAAAAAAGTTAGTTGCGGCTCTGGTGACGTCACAACGTGGCTTATCAAACCTGCACCGTACAACCATAGTATCGAATAACAATGCTAGCTGACCGACCACAACCTGTGATTTCTTTACCGCATATTTTTTTTATTTTGAATATACCTCAACGCTCTTACTGCGTTGCTCAAAAGTTACCGGCTATAAACCAGTGACCTACTTTAGATCGTCGACTATTTTGGGACGCATTAAATTTAATGCGCGCTAAATTCAAAATACAAATTTCGGCTCTCGACCGCTTTTTGATTCCGAAAATATCTGGATCGAAAACGACTAATTTTTCGACATCTATTTGCACTTTTTCTCAATTAAGGATGCAGATAAAAGTATGTCCAAAAACACATATTTAAGGGTGGTAGCAACAACGTCAAATTGTACCAAAATTTCTATTTCGGTACAGTTTGTTAGACAGCAGCACGTGCAGGGCCCTCGTAAGGCCTCACGCCGCCCGCGTGCGTATTCATAATTGACGCCGCTTATTGGGGATAAACTCACTAGACGATATGTCAAATTGAAAAACATTAAAAAACTTAAATAACTAATACTGTAAGTGCAATTCACTCCGTACAGAGTGAACTTCAAAAATTCTCTCTTCACGTTAAAAAAGTCACTCCGCGTAGTAAACTGTTCTCTACAAAAACAGTTTACTCCGTGCGATTTTTCACGGCGTTCTTCTCCTGTCGTATTTATGAATGAGAGAAAAATTTAGTTTCACCGCTGAGCTGAGAGAATTCATTAAGTCAAAATAATCATTAGCTTATCAATTAGGAAAAATTAATATTTCAAATTCGAATTTCATTAAAAAATAAATAACTACTCGTAAGAGTTTTCACGCAGACTTGAGTATGCAAATAAAATTGATATAATATCAGTTATATATTTTTTCTATACATTACAAAAAACATAACACAACTAGGCCATTTGCCGCCCCTTGAATGTGCCGCCCGCGTGCATCGCACACATCGCACTCTGGGGCGCGAGGGCCCTGAGCACGTGTATATTATACAGGCTGATCCATTTTAATATTACCAGGCAGATATTTGAAAACAGTGGGGTTAAAAAAAAAGTTTCCAACAAAAGTTATACGGTTGTTAGGGGGACGTCGTTCGGGGGCTCAATCATCCCTCCTCGGAGGGTGGGGGTACGTCGAATTTTTTAAATAGCAGCCCCCATTTTTTATGACGTATTTTAATTGAGTTGGCAAAAAAATACAACTTTCGTTGGAAACTTTTTTTTCGAAAATGCAAATCTGTCAAGTTACCGAGCTGTCAAAACCAAAAGTAATTGAGAAAATTACAGGTGAAAAATAATTTTTCTTGAGAATTTCATGGATAGGACGAGATTTTCGAGACAAATTTTCGTTGACAGAATTGTTGACAGCTAGAATGAACTCTTGCGGAAATACTCGACTGGTTCTGGAGTTGTTACAAACGTGACTTTGCACTTTTCACAGCAGTTGTTAAGCGTTCCTTTTCGTGAAGCCTTTTATGTGTTCGCTTCACACGATGTATGCATTGAAGCAGGCTTCGTAGATGGGTTTAGTTCGCGCGCAGTGACAGTTCGAATGTTAATAAAAGTGGACGTTTATTGTATCTGAACAGAACACACACAATAACGCCGTGTTTGTTTGTGGGCGTCTGTCCACATCGCCCACGTGACAAGCTACTGTTTCCTGATTGGTTCTTGCTCAAAACAAGCAGACAAACAAACAAACCCCGGTGATAATTTGGAAATAAATTTTGTGTCATTCCATCACTGCAGCCAGCCCAGCGGCAAAACCAGTAACGTGTGTAGCGGCCTTTACTTCTGAACAGTTCTGTACGCAGAGCGTATTCGATACAATTCAGTCACAGTCTGAGATGAAAGATACCGGTTAAAGGCGCCCATTCGTAAGCTTAGACTGTGACTGACAGCGGGCGTAAAGTTTGGAAATGCAAGTATTGATTTCGTGTGGTTTTTCACTTTGTTTTGTGTTTTATCACAGCGTATACTATGTTTAAGTGGGCGGTGTTTTCTAAGGTCAGGCACAAAAGAGTTTCACCTGATATAAATCCATCAAGGCGTTCAGGCTACAGAGCGTTCCAAAGAAATAGTCATATATCTATACTAATATATAAAGCTGAAGAGTTTGTTTGTTTGGTTGGTTGAACGCGCTAATCTCAGAAACTACTGGTTCGAATTGAAACACATTTTTTTTTGTTGGATAGCCCATTTATCGAGGAAGGCTATAGGCTACGACCAATTGGAGCAGAACATCAATGAAAAATGTTGCAAGTTGTATCTCAAAATTAGTCCGACAAATATTATCAGGTGAAATGCCTTAACTAAATATTGCAATATTAGCGCGTTACGTACACAAGCCCGGATAGCTATGTCGGTAGAGCGTAAGAATCTTAATGCCAGGGTCTTGGGTTCAAGCCCCACGTCGGCGAATATATTTATATTTTTTTTATTTTCTACATTGCTTTCTTTCTAAGGCTTACATTTCAATTTTTAAAATTTTATTACGACTAATTAAAATTAAATAAATCTAATTAATAGCTCATTTGAAAACTGTTACAACTAGGTACCTATATAAAAATAATTTTCCTACAGTGTTTTCAATTAAATATTTATTATATTAAAAAAAAAAAATTATAACTTAAAAAAAGTATAAATACTGCTTTTTAACGACAAAAACTTTTGAACAGTAACTCCGATCATTATGAGGTTTGGACACAACATTCATCTCGGTAAACTAAGATGAATGTGCGTACACACGTCCCTTCCTTCCCCATTCGTTCTTTTGCACCCGGGTGCAACCGGGCGGGACCGCTATACATACATACATTCGAAAAACATTACTCTCCTTCTGGGGCAGTCGGTTAAAAACAAAGCAAACAGTTTCAAGGTATTCAAGGAAAGCAATCGACAAATTTTAATAATTTATTTCCCGTTCACTGCACAAATTAACCCGTAAAATTAATTGAGTATGTATTTACATAACACTATACCTAAAAATTGTATGATTTTATTGATTTTACTAGTAAATAGAGTATAACGAGGGGGTCAAGAGGTCAAGAGATTGTTTTAAAGCTAAGCCAACGGCGTATACTTGGGAAATATGCAAATAAGACGCAGTCTTTGGAAGTTTTTACAAGCTTTATATTAGTTTCACTTGTAAGTTTGTATGTATGTATGTAAGTAAGTATGTATGTTTGTAAACTCGTTTGGACTACAGCAAGTGGTTTATATAGTGGTATAATATGCCAGCACTGTAAGTACAGTGGTTAGCCGTGCGGTCTAAGGCACGGGTCTTCGCTGACGTCAACTCTCGGAATCACGGGTTCTAATCCCGTCCACGCCGAAAAAAAAATTTGTTTTTTTTTTCGGCAAATTTTTGACAATAAATCGAACTAAAAAGTGGAAAATAAATATAGTTTAAAAAAAAACTAAAAAACACGCTATATATCAAACTAAAAAGTGAAAAATAAATATAGTTTAAAAAAAAAACTAAAAAACACGCTTTATATCGAACTAAAAAGTAAAAAATATTTTTTTTTAAAATAAGCTTAAAACAATAATGAATAAAAAATACTAGTATTATTGTGAAAAAAGCGTGGGGCGCTCGATGTACGAAAATGTGGAACAAAGCGCCCCACGCTTTTTTCACAATAATACTAGTATTTTTTATTCATTATTGTTTTAAGCTTGTTTTAAAAAAAAAAATTTTTACTTTTTAGTTCGATATAAAGCGTGTTTTTTAGTTTTTTTTAACTATATTTTTTTGAAGTAAAACTTCTTTACGCACGCTTGACTTGGGGAGTAAGCTGGTAAATGCGTGACGAGAGATTTACGGAAACTGTGATCGCTGTGATCGGAAGTTGAGAGGGAGATATAAGTTAGTGAAGATAGAAAGAGGATGACAAATACTTCACTGGCTAGTGGCGCCATCAGGTGGCCGAAAATATAAGCAGTACTAACAATAGAATGACACACACTTTACTTGCCAGTGGCGCTATCAGGTGACAGAAAAAAGTAATATTTTGTTCAATACATTAAATATTCTACGGTTAAAGTGAATAAAATTGTAAATTCATTTTAAAGTTCATATTTTGTGAATTTTCGGGTGAATAATGACAAATTATGGCAGGAAGAAGTTTTACTTCAACCGTGTGGTCTAAAGCACACTCGTTTTTTTTCTTCATACCTCGGTCGAAAGTGCATATTTTCGGCGCCAATTGTATGGCAGAAAGTCTAACATTTACTCCTTGGTGGGATTACACACTACAATACAGGAAGTTCGTGCGGTAGTAAAGCAAAAACAACCAATCAACTGTTGTTTAGATGTCGTTTCCATAGCAACCCTATTACATTTTAGCTAATAGTCGCGAAACCGTAACTGACTGACTGATCTATCAACGCACAGCTCAAACCACTGAACGGATTGAGCTGAAATTTGGCACACAGATAGTTGTTATAACGTAGGCATCCGCTAAGAACAGATTTTTCAAAATTCAACCCCTAAAAGGGTGAAACGGGGGTTCAAAATTTGCATTGGGAAACCATACAGTATGTAAACACGCAAGGTGCACATAGGGAAATTAACATTGGGAAAAAATGACTGGATCAGAGTGAGCCTTGAAATCTTGTTTTTCAATTTGACAGATAATATTCTTTTGCAAAATGAATGTGTATACTACCGAAGAAAATATTCAAATGATTACAACATAATCGGACTTTTTTTATTAATGGGACATTAAATTCCCAAAAATACTTAAATATGGTGCGAGATCAAATATCTCCGCCTATTCGTGTTGAACCTAAAGACACTGGGTCACTGATTTACCAACGCGCATACGTCATACCAGTCAGACAATTTTTGAATGAAATGTTTCCAAACAGATGGAGTTGTTTTTTTGTTTTATTTTTGTACAAAAAAATTAAAATAATGATTTATAAGAGCTTTTTATTATTAAAAAAGCCAAGTAAAATAAAAATAAATCAAAATAAAATAGAAATCCTCAAGATTACCACGATAATTCAATAGAAATAACAATTAATGCAGTCATGGCTAACTCTGATCCAAGTATTTCTTTCCAATGCTAATTTCCCTATGTGCACCTTACGCGTTTACATACTGTATTAGATGTATCCATTCGAAAATGCGCAGGATTACTCCTGTCAACAAATAAATAAACATGTGTTTCATGCTTTTTCAAAAACAATCCCTTCAGAGGGTGAAAAGACGTAAATAGTCTAAAAATCAACATGGGTGTCGTTTTCAAGGTTTGTCAGGACGTTGATCACGTGAATGTCATCAATTTTGAAATTTATTAGAGAGATCTACGTCGAGAAAGGAGTAACAATGCCAAATAATGCGAATGCATGCGTGTTTCGACTCAATCGCGAGCGAAGCCGCGGGTAACGGCTAGTTATTATTATAGTACGTTTGTCAAGCGATCCGATCTGAGATCGGATGATGATTATTATTAAAAAGAAAAGTGAAACGAACTTACAAATGATAATATTATAAATAAAATGCATTTACATGTAAAAAAAAAACTTGTACACACTTTGTAATATACAATATTAAAAACTAGTTAATAAATGAAAGTAAAAACAAACTCGAAAACAACAACCTGCGCATACCGGGTGTACTGTGCAAGCGTGGCATTTGACGTTGCTTTTGAGACACACCGGCTTCGATCTAGTGACGTGTCCACATGACTCGTTATTGGGAGTTACCGTTCAAAAGTTTTTGTCGGACGGACAAATTTTGAGTTATATTTTGCAACACTTTTCATTGATGCTCCACTCCTATTGGTCGTAGCGTGCTATTATATAGCCTATAGACTTCCTCGATAAATCGGCTATCAAAAAAAAAAAAAACTTTTTCAATTCGAACCATTAGTTCCTGAAATTAGCGCGTTCAACCAAACAAACAAAAAACTCTTCAGCTTTATATATTAGTATAAAAGTATAGATTACTTAAAAAAAAACTTCGGAGAAGTAAAAACTTCGTTCTGTGCTAAATTCAAAAACTTGAGGCGACTGGATCTCAAGATTATAACTTAAAAAAAAAAGAATTTCGAGGCAGACAAGAAATTGAAATAAAGCTCGAAATTCTGTGCCTAAGACGTCGAAAATAAATGAATTTCGAGGCAGACAAGGAATTGAAATCCAACCTCGAAATTCTGTGCTTATAAAAGCTACAAGAGCAACAGCAAAAAAAAAAATGTAAAGACGGCGTTCGCGTAACTCCTTTAGTTACCACTAAAAAACGCCGTCTGCACACTTTTTTTTTGCTGTTGCTCTTGTAGCTTTATTTCAATTTCTTGTCTGCCTCGAAATTCTTTTTTTTTAAGTTATAATCTTGAAATCCAGTCGCCTCAAGTTTTTGAATTTAGCACAGAACGAAGTTTTTACTTCTCCGAAGTTTTTTTTTTAAGATTTCACGTCTTTTTCCAAAGTGTGAGACATTATTTTTATTTTTCCTCCAAAATAAACATATGTGCATATAGATAATTAATATGTTAAAAATGTAAATAAAAAAAGGATTGTTTGAAAAACCAATTTCTTATTCACGATAAAAATATATATTGTTGAAACTGCGAACTAATAGGTTTTTTTTATCGATGTAACTTATACACTTACTTAAAATTAAAAAAAAATTAAAAATTTAAAAAAAATAAAAATATATGAGAAATATATTATATATAATATATAAATATCAAGTGGAAATAAAATGGAGCAGAAAAAAAAATTTCCAATGATGTAGGCGGGAATCGAATCCTAGACCCTCTGCCATTACTGGCCTTACGTCTTAACCGCTCGGCCACCGAGCGGTAACAATACATTGCTATTATTGTCGTATAGAAGCACTATAGGATGATACGAAAATTTGGTAAGACGAAAGTCACGTGGTCACAGAACTATAAAACTTGGAAACTGGCCTTATATACACGGCGTTATATGGGAGACAGGCAAAATCAATGTATAAGAATGTTAGAGATTCGTCGACATTTAGCACAGAAAAGAATCTCTAACGAGATTCTTCGATGTAATAAATATATTACACATATAGATATGGACCTTCCGAATAGACATAGGCTATAATATATTATCGCGTTAAAATAAAAGCGCTTTTCGTGGAGACCCAAGTCGACGAAAAAACACATTCGGACGAAGCCCGACCGGGCCGCTAGTCCATTGTAAATTAGAGCAAACGATGAAGCGAGTGAGTAATGTATTAATAAATCATTTTTTTTTCACCCGGATAAAGCCGGTTAGTATTAATGATAATCGCATAGGTACTCACCTGTTTCATTCAACGTAGGTATTGTATACAGTCTTTTATTGATGAAAGCCAATGACCTATCAAAAACCTATTTATTATATACAGTGTGTTCACCGATAGTGGTAACGCAGTGAATAATTCTTGTATCCTACTAGATACAAACAAAGTTTTGATTAGTTTTTTATTCAACTCGAAATTTACTATCGGAAACTGCTGAGATATATTCCGTTTAGAGTACGATATCTCGATGTGCAAAATATCCATTGGAAATACACAATTATTATTTTAAAAAATAACATATAACAGTATTATTAGTCGTTTTAAGTGCGGAAAAATGATTTTTAATTATTTTTTTTTGCGCAGTGAAAAGGGGAAGGCGTTTGGGGGGAGTTCTTTAAAAAACAATTACGAGGTCGTGTCGATGCAATGGAGTTTTTTTTGCGCAGTGAAAAGGAGAAGGGGCGTATGGGGCGGAGGTTTTTAAAAAAACAATTACGGGGTCGTGTCGATGCGATGGCGATTTTGACACAGTGAAAAGGGGAAGGGGCGTATGGGGGAAGTTCTTTAAAAAACAATTACGAGGTCGTGTCGATGCGATGGCGTTTTTGACACAGTGAAAAGGGAAGGGGCGTATGGGGGAGTTTAAAAAGAAAACAATTACGGGGTCGTGTCGATGCGATGGCGTTTTTGGCGCACTAAAAAAGAGTGGACGTTTGGGGGCAGTTCTTTAAAAAAGAATAACGGGGTCGTGTATACACAGTGAGATAGTAATACAGTAATTCTACACCAGTTGTTATGACGTGTATATGTGATTTCTAATTGGTTAGATTCAAAAAATGAGAGTGAATGACGAAAAGTTTTTTCGAATTCTTGAGGAAATTTGGAAATAATCCACAAAGTTTTTTTTTTTTTGAACGTTAAAATTTAGCGTTTTCTATAAGTTCGTTCCAAGCAGCCAGCGAACGTTTTCGAAACCGTCACCCGCATGCGCAGTAGGTAAAACGAAGCTGTTAATGGCGATTTTAGAACACGTTTACCTATTGCGCATGCGGGTGACGGTTTCGAAACCGTTCGCTTTGTACTTCTCTTTGTACTTCAAACTCAACCGGAAGTGTACATACATTTTTTTCAAATGGCAACACACATTTTTAACATTTTCGAAATCTCCCTTTTTCCTCTATACATTCATATAACATTGTTATACGGTTACATAAGAAAATATTTTTATTGGAATTTGTTCCACGTAAATAGATTGCAATTTACATTATTAATGAAATAAATTCATGCAACGTCGTGATGAGATCATCTTGAAAAGATATGTCACAAATTAATACGTTTCCTCACTTCCCCATTCGTCATTTTCATTATCTGCATCACGTGCGCACAACGTCTACAAATGGATATCTATTCACGAAAGTGATAACAATGAATAATTCTACTAGACACAAAAAAAAGTTTAAATAGTTTTTTGTTCAACTCGAAATTTATTATTGAAAACTGCTGAGGTAGGTATATTTTTTTTTCTCCAAACTCAACAGGGAGTGTACTTGCATTTTTTTTTAGATGGCAACATATATTTCTTGTTACATTTTAGAAATCTGTATTTGTTTTTCTAAAAATTTATATAAAATTTTCATAAGGTTACATAAGAAAATATTCGAGAAAAACGTTGTCAATTTATTAATTAAATACGCAGTAATATAATTATTATTAATAATTAATTTACACACATGTGTGGAGTGCGCTACGAAAAATAATTATTACTGTGAATTTAATTAATAAATTGATAACATTTTTCTCGGATATTTTCTGATGTAACCTTATGACAATTTTATATGAATTTACAGATTCCGAAACTGTAAAAAAAAATATATGTTGCCATTTGAAAAAAAAAAATATACCACAGCAGTTGCCGATAGTAAATCTCGAGTTGAACAAAAAACTATTTAAACTTCTTATTTTTATCTAGTAGTATACACAAATTATTCACTGTTACCATTTTCGGCGAACACACTGTATTTAAGGAGGTTGATGCGTTACAGTCCCAATCAAAAGTAAGTCGAATTCTAAATGGGAACTTTTCCATATTAAATTTTTACAAAAGGTTATAAGTCGACGATACCAATAAATTATTGTCATAAAGGCATAAATAAATATTTTTTTTTAATATTAATTAATTATTTCAATATTTTACTTAATGGACTAACTTTTGAATTTTTTGTACAAAGTTAGGTTAGAAAAAATAAATGTATGTAAATATCTGTATTTTACATATTTTTTGCAGTAAATAATTAAAAAAAGAAATTAGAAGTAATACAAATTAAAATTAAATCAGTAAAAAGTTGAAAATTCAGTTAAAATTGTCAAGAATAAAAGTCCATAATCGAAAAGTGCTAAGGTTTAATAATTTTTTTTATTGATTAAAAGTCCTAATTAAATTGGAAAAAATATTAAAATATGCGTAAGACTTCGATGCTTTATATAGTTTTCGGAACTGCTAACATTCTTTGGTTATTTGCAAAAAATTAAAATGTACCGTTTGCATGCTAGGTTGACATATTTTCCATAAGACTACATGTAAAAGTTTTTTTTAATTTTTAACTTTATAAATCTCCTAACAATTTTGGATTTTTTACAGAAAATTTTGTCATAAAAAAAGAGCTATTAAAAAAACTTTATTTCAGATTTTTTTCATTAATTGTCTTCGTAAAACGGCTCAACCTCCTTAAAACACAATCCCTATTTTTTTAGAAAAAAGACAATCCACCGGCGATCCCTACTCATCCGATTATCGAAGAATCTCGCTAGAGATTCTTTTCTGTGCTAAATGCCAACGAATCTCTAGCGTATTCTTATACATTGATTTTGCCTTTGTCCCATATAACGCCGTGTATATGAAGCAAGTTTCCAAGTTTTATAGTTCTGTGACCACGTGACTTTCATAGGACCGATTTTTCGTATCACCCATATATACTTCTGTACCACAATAACAGCTTATCCTGCGAGTGTGCCCGTGGACTAACGGATACGACGTTAGACTAGTAATAACACTAATAACAGGGTCTCGGGTTCGATTCCCGCCGGCATCATTGGAATTTTTTTTTTCTACTCTATTTTATTTCCACTTGATATTTATATATAATCATATTTTTTATTTTTATTTTTTTTTAATTTTAAATTTTTTTTTATATTTTTAATTGTTTTTTTATTTTTAATTTATTTTCTCAATTTTTTTCTCATATACATATTTTTATTTCTTTTTTAATTTTTAATTTTTTTTTCTTGTTTTTTGAAAAATACACTTTCGTCAAATTTTTTATTAAAAAATAACAAAATATATGATTGAAGTTAGATTTAAATAATTTAATTTATTAAAAAACATATTCATCATAAAAAGTGCAACAACAATTAAAAAGAGGAAAGTTTTCAAAGTGAAACTTCTTTTTTAATGCAAAATAAGTATTTTACAAATGATATGAAAAAAAATTTGTATTTTTAGTGGTTGGCCTTGTTCATTGATTTTTTTTCATGCCTTCAAAATTGGCCTTCATGGAATCTGTGGCCTCTTAATTCTAAAAATGCACATATGTTTATTTTTTGGAGAAAAAATAAAAATAATGTCTCACACTTTGGAAAAAGACGTGAAATCTTAAAAAAAAAACTTCGGAGAAGTAAAAACTTCGTTCTGTGCTAAATTCAAAAACTTGAGGCGACTGAATCTTAAGATTATAACTTAAAAAAAAAGAATTTCGAGGCAGACAAGAAATTGAAATCAAGCTCGAAATTCTGTGCCTAAGACGTCGAAAAAAAAAAGAATTTTGAGGCAGACAAGGAATTGAAATCCAACTTCGAAATTCTGTGCTTATAAAAGCTACAAGAGCAACAGCAAAAAAAAGTGCACAGACGGCGTTTTCTTAGTGGTAACTAAAGGAGTTATGCGAACACCGTCTTTGCATTTTTTTGCTGTTGCTCTTGTAGCTTTTATAACCACAGAATTTCGAAGTTGGATTTCAATTCCTTGTCTGCCTCAAAATTCTTTTTTTTTTCGACGTCTTAGGCACAGAATTTCGAGCTTGATTTCAATTTCTTGTCTGCCTCGAAATTCTTTTTTTTTAAGTTATAATCTTAAGATTCAGTCGCCTCAAGTTTTTGAATTTAGCACAGAACGAAGTTTTTACTTCTCCGAAGTTTTTTTTTTAAGATTATCTACACTTGTGAATAGCTGATCAAAATTGAACTAATTTTACAAGTTAAAAAAAAAAGATTACAAACCATTCTGTCCCGTTCGTCTTCGATTGAGGCGATCAACTTGCTGAATTCCTTCAACGACTTCGATATGACGACTTCGTCGTCGGTCTGCGAGCCGCCTATGCATTCGAATGTGAACAGATGAAGGCTTCTCGAGAATGTTCGCTGGGCCCTCGACAAATCTGGAAGACGAAACAGAATCTAAATTAAAACAAACACGCACACGCGGATCACAGCTTAAAGGCCACGGTCCTAACTATAGTGTTCGATCGAAGCTTCGGGTTCGGCCAAAATGGGCCGATGTTTAGGTCGAAGCAGAACGTTTCTAACAAGCGTCGAAACTGAACGAGCTGTTACGAATGAGCGGGAGCGCGATGGACGTGTGGCGACTTCTAGAGATTATTATTCTAGAGATTATTAAAATTACCACCCGGGTGCAAAAGAACGAATGGGGGGAGGGACATGAGTACTCACATTCATCTTAGTTTGCCGAGATGAATGTTGTGTCCAAATTTCATGATGATCGGAGTTACCGTTCAAAGTTTTTGTCGGACGGACAAATTTTGAGTTACATTTTGCAACATTTTTTATTGATGCTCCGCGCCTATTGGTCGTAGCGTGATAGTATATAACCTACAGCCTTCCTCGATAAATGGGCTATCTAACAAAAAAAAAATTCAAACCAGTAGCTGTTGAGATTATAGTCGGCAAAAATTTTACTGACAAAAACTCTCCCCAAACTTTGTATATGGCTTCATTAGGCCTAGTCTGACACCTATTTCCTCTATGACTTTTTTTGATTTTGGGGCGTTTTCCCTCAAGTTTTCCGAAACATGTCGTTTTGACGACATGTAAAAAATTATAGATACTGTTTGTACATTTTGCGACATTTTTTATTGATGCTCCGCCCCTATTGATCGTAGCGTGATATTATATAGCCTATAGCCTTCCACGATAAATGGGCTATCCAACAAAAAACATTCTTTTCGAACCAGTAGTTACTGAGATTAGCGCGTTCAACCAAACAAACAAACTCTTCAGCTTTATATATTAGTATAGATAGTCAATGTAAACCTTCAATTTAAAAGTTTTAAAATCATTTATATCAGCGGTTCTCAAACTTTTTTAGTGACGGAACCCTTTTGGAAAGCGAAATACTTGACGGAACCCTCCAATAAAACAAAAATGTCTTTATGTGCATTCTTTATTAAGGGAGGTATTGTTTTTTTTTTTTTAATGAAAATAATTAATGTTAACACATTCAAACATTAAATAATAATAATTTTATTAACTATTCCAGTATACGAAATCAAAATGTCCTTTAAATTTTCTTTTAAATAGGCATGAACGTTGTTTTCTTGCTGGCTGATCAGCTCGCACTGCCTCTTTTGTCGGCGTGCGTATAGCATAATATTAAAAAATATTATACGCAATATTCTTTTTTAATATTTTTCTAAATTCTTACGGAGCCCCCACAGGGGTTTCGCGGAACCCTAGGGTTCCGCGGAGCACACTTTGAGAATGGCTGATTTATATTATTAATTGAAGCTAGTAGCAGTTGTAGTCAACCTTGAACTGAATTTGTTAGGGTCTTTAAATCTTCGGCTTCGGTCGAAGGTTGTATGGCGATAGCCGATTAATCGGCTTCGGCTACGGCCAATCGACCTTCGGTCGGACACTCTAAAACTGTGACATACGGACATATACACATACCGCGGACGGACATGAAATAGTTCCTTTGCAATTTGCTTACGGAACCGTAAAGAGCGCCTCTCGATATTAGGTAAACAATTTATTGGATAATTTGGCATCGGTTTAATGGCCAAGCTTGACGACACACTAATTTATGGTTTTTAATAATTAAATGCCATTAATTAATATCATGCCGTTTGCAGATGGCGTTGGAATGCGTCGTGCGTCACGCCATTTGATTTGTGTGCGTGATTTATGTTCGCAATCTGTCGGGCGAGCGGCACAGTTGTCGGCACACGTCGGCAAAACGTGATGCCATTTACTCCCCCCGTATTATTTTTAACCGACTTCAAATTACGTGAGACATTTAGGGAGGAGGGGGGGAGGGCGAGCTGGGATGGCGCTACGTGCCACAACTCGTGCAAGCGACAATTATATAGATTGTAGACGTTGCCGATCACTTTCCCTTCCCCGAAATTTGAAATCGTTCGCGGACCACATTTTGGCTCCTGCGGACCACTGGTTGGGAACCACTGCTCCAGAGGAAAAACACGTCTCGCGCACAGCGGTCTTAATTCTTAAAAATCGCGTTTTAAAATCTCTGACGAACGCCTTGAAAAACTGGAACATTAATCGTGTCTTGACTTTTGGCCGCGGATCGACGAGATTTCGATAACTGATCTATAAATTCGAAATGACTTATCGACTAACGCGCCATTATAATTATTAATTAACATTCAATCTGTATCGTGTAGAGGCGTCCCTCTAATCTAGACAATATTATTTATTACCCAACCTTTGCCACTTTTGTGCAGTTTGATGTAAACATAAAACACTTTTAAGGGGGTATCAGGAAAGATATTTAAATGTCAAAAATACGTAAGTATAGCGGATTTGATATTAAGTTTGTTCCAAGCAGCCAGCAAACGGTAACGAAGCCGTCACCCGCATGCGCAGTAGCCCAAACGTGTTCAAAAACCGATACACACAGCTTTGTTTTAACTACTGCGCATGCGAGTGACGGTTTCGTTACCGTTTGCTGGCTGCTTGGAACAAATTATTATCAAATGCTTTTGGGATCAATTTCGCTATACGTATTTTTGACATTATATATATCTTTTCTGATACCTCCTTAAAAATTCCAACCAATTGGGCGCCGGGACCATTCCAAAAAATATTTATTTTGATATACAGCAGAACCTCTGTAAGTCGAACTTCAAGGAAGACGCCAAAAATTTCGAGTTATTGAATTTTCGACTTAGGAGGATTTTGTAAGGAAATATTCGACTTGTAGATTAATTCTAACTAATTTTGAGTTGCTATGTTCGAGATACAGAGGTCCAATTTATTTTTTTCGAGTTATGGAGGGAAAATGTGCACGTAGCTATTTCATAGAAGAGTGTGCAAAAACTATCTACTGTTAACTGTTATTTTCAAAGAACGGTTAATGCATTCTACAATAGCTGTTATTAAAAACTGAAAGCGTTGCCGATCACATCAGGCGACAAGAACAACCTTACAAAAAAATCATCTGTTTTTTGTTTATATAAAAACAGATGCACATCAAGTAATCGATATTCATCTGTCAATGACGATATAAAAAAGTCTGTTTTGGAATTCAGACTTGTAAACAAATATTATTCAAATACACAAACAAAAACAGAACAGAAAAAAGACGCGCGCAATCAATAGCTTCATTCTATTTTAATTAGGTACTCACTGACTCTGAACAGCTGTCAATTAAATTAATAAGTCAGGCGACTGTTGAACTTGAAAATAAGTCACAACAAAAGCGGTCGAAGTGATTCATCGCTTGTCCTAGATCGACGACGGCTATGGATCGAGATCAACCACGTGAGTGAGCGCTGTTACGAATGGCTACGAGCCAGAGAACCGATTTTAATGAAATTTTGTAAACGTGTTTCCCTTGGTCCAACTTACGCTATAGGATAGTTTTTATTACATCTATATCTATAAAAATCAATGCCACTTTTCGTTGTAATTTTATAACTCAAGAACGGGCTCACCTATCCAAACTAAATGTTTAGGCTTTGTTCGGACTATTTAGTAGATGGTTTATGTGAAGTTTGCACAAAATCGGTCGAGCGGTTCTTCATTTATCAAAATTTTTTGTAACAAATGAAGTCAATAAATGGCGGATCATTCTGTTAATGGGGATTTTGCTGTCAAATTGAAACTTTTTTCGGATGGGGACTGTGCTGTCAAATTGAAACTTTTTTCAGTGTTGATAGTACTGTTATGTCATTCATTCGGTCATTTCATTTTGGATGTGCTTCGATTAAAGCAAATTGTCAGCGATAATTATTGCTTTGTGTTTATATTTTTAAACATATTGTTGAGTGCATTCATACAAACGGTGAGTCTTGAATTGTTTAAATGTACTATGTATATGTGTGCGTGTACTTTTCTCAGTTTTTTAGCGAGCCGTGGGTGTTTCGTATCGTTTACAGGCTTTTTTTTAATTAAATTGTCAAACGCATTTACACAAACGGTAAGTTTTGAACTGTTGAAGTGAATTACATGTATATATGTGTGTTTCTTTATTTGAAAAAACATATTGTGTGCATACGGGTGTTTTATTCTTTTGTAACAGATGGAAGCACGTCGATTTAAAAATGAATTATTTAATGACATTTTTATATTATATTGACGTATGCAGTCATAATATATATTTCCATACACTCATTTACGCACATGTATATTTTAAAATAGCTAGCAATTAATAAAATATTTTTTTGTTTGAATAAATGAATTTGATGTTCCAATTAAATTTTTTTATTATTTCACTTTATACGTAGCGAAGCACGTACCAGGCCGCTAGTATTTTATACAAAATTAAGGCGTTTTATGAACAAAAAAACTTTTTCGTAACATGTAGCGACATCTCATAGAATTTACTCAAAGCTATTAGTTCAGAAGCGAACAAAACAACTGGTTTAGTACCGAGTAGCGACATCTCATACAATTCACTCAAAGCTATTAGTTCAGAAGCAAATCTGGTAGAATTAGTTCAAAGCTATTTGTTCAGACGCCGGGTCGCAAACGAAATACATTTTGCAGAATGACATCTATCGTACCCGCGAGTGAAACCGGGACGGACCGCTAGTATATATATAAAAATCTCGTGTCACAATTTTGGCCGCGCTAATGTCCGAAACCATTGAACAGATTTTAATGAAATTTTGTAAATGTGTCTTGCTTGGTCCAACTTACTCTATACGATAGTTTTTATATTTTGTACAAAATTACTGTGTTTTGTAAAAAAACTGTTTTAGTAACATGTAGCGACATCTGATAGAATTTGCGTATGCGTAGCTTCTCACTGCATGCGCGTGCAGGTCTGTACGCAGCTTTATACGCGATCCAGCATAGAGATATAAGTAACTAGAGTACGCTAGTTCGTATGCTTGCCATAAGTGAAAGTGTCCTCAGTTGAGAGAGAGAACGCTGCAGAAAGTCCAGAAAACCAGATATTTGTTTACTCAAATCAGCATTGTTTTGTATCATTAGTTACCATAGAGATAAGGAACTGTTCTCTGTCTGAATTGCAGACACTTTCACGGCTCACTCGCGCACTCTAGTCTAATTATCTCTATGGGATCCAGACGCAAAGATCTGTCTTTCCCATATCTAGTGTGAATCGCACTTTACTCATCAAGTCTTGACACGGTGTCACAATATCGACCGTTATTATAGCTGACTGTTTTACTGCAGCTTAGCGCTAATTGTTTTGCAACGAAACACTAAAAGCGCGTCTGTAGCTGAATCCAATTTACTCTCGCAGTTCCGTTTCTCTGTCTAGTTCAGGTGCTCCCCAATTCAGAAAATGTGGGCACTTTGGCACCTTTACGTATGCCCCGTCACTATTTCACTACAATAGTGTAACAAAACCGTTTGGGTTCGTGGCGGAAATTATTTATTTACAATAATAAATGTTTAACAAAACAGTTCAACACACAAACGAAAGCGTACTTCTTTAACTTAACAGACAAAAAGTTATTTATGTAAAACCAGATTTATATAATTGCACTCGATGGTTTACACACACAAAAGTTTATTTATCTTCACAGTATAACTGAATGATTTATGTAGC
The DNA here is from genome assembly GCA_963575645.1 of Xanthostigma xanthostigma. Taxonomy (NCBI): domain Eukaryota; kingdom Metazoa; phylum Arthropoda; class Insecta; order Raphidioptera; family Raphidiidae; genus Xanthostigma; species Xanthostigma xanthostigma. The sequence goes on from OY754473.1 coordinate 2,093,419, forward strand.
AACGCCAGAGCACATGAACAACTCACGAACAAGTAACCAACTGACTGACTCTCCAACCACTCCGCTCGCATTTTATAGCTTCGTCCTCCGTCTGTCGAATATTCTAGAGCATCTCATCCTTTCTTTACATGCATTGCCTTCTCTAGGCAATTCTAAGGTCGGGTTTTTACCTGCTTTCCATTGTCGTGGTCTGGAACATTCTATGGAACACATTATCGTCCCAACAGGGGGCACGCAACAATACCTTCCAATAGTCCAAGAGCTATCAAACACTTTTGGGTAGGTATTTGAGCCAGTGTGAAAATTTGTGTAACTCTTCTTTTGTGCTGCCTGAACATAAAATCGAAGACCTAGCTGAAGGGCGGTGGGGCCTAGCCAAGCCGTGAATTTTTTACTTTGCGAAATTTTATTTGCAAAACAAGTCCTTGAGGCGTTTTGACATTTTAATACCTTCAAATTTAATAAAATAAATAAGCCAGATCATTTATTTCAGGCTGTTACAAAATTGTCTATTCTACATGACTGCGAGTAAGACGTTATGGGTAGGTTGAAGTATGAGAGAGCGCGTATATCGCACCGCAGCACACTTCAACTCAGCCCACATACGCTCTCTCTCTCACGCTTCAGCCTACCAGTAGCGTCTTACTCGGACTCACTTATAAAGTAGACAGTTTTGTAAGCCTCTGGCAGACATTTAGACTCGACTAAATGCATATATTATGGGTGTAAATGATTAGTTCTATTGTTTCACAAGCCGTTTGGACAAGCAGTTTCGCGCAGTATTGCATCCGCTTTATGAACGTGCTGAATTTACAATTCAGAACGCATATTATACTCATTATTGACATCATACCTAATACATTACGATGTCAATGCATCAGCTGCACTGTCACCGGCATTGTACATTCCACACATTTCTGAGCGCTTTATTACTGCGTGATTGTAACATTTAAATTTGTGGATATCTGTTGTTTATAAGCCAGATCTATGTTTATAACAAACATTTTATTGTACGAACAATAAAAATTTTATAGTAGATTGTATGCGTAATGGGTTATTTTACAAGTTGTGACATTATTAGCGAGCTTTATCAATCGCACGACTTATAATACCATTGCCGACGAAGTATATATTGTCATTTTTTCCACACACTACTTCTATAAAAATAAAATAGCTAGTTTTCATTTTTTTTTCAAAACTTTTGACAGTTCACTTTTGAAGATAATAAAAAAAAAACAGCTGACCGACAATCAGTGATTTGCCATAGAATGAGTACAGCGATTAGCGCGGCTACTTTTGTTCTACATTACCGCACTAGTGCGTAATGGGCCACTTCGCATGAATGTATATAAGGCAGCTATTTTATAGTGGGTAGTGCAGAAAATATTTAAAGGCCACTGCACATGAGGCTAGAAACACTGCTTATAGTTCTGCTGGCCGGTAGGCTGGGTACGAAGCTGGAAATGACGTCACTGCGGGCTCGCCTGCTAGCTCACAAGATAGGTTTTAAAATTAGAACAGCGGCTATTTTCCTTGCTATGTCCGCTGCTAGGTATGAGCAATAACCAATCAGGAAGCAGTTTCTTGTCATATTGGCGACTTGAACAAACGCCCACAAACCAACATGGCGTCATTCTACTCAGAGTCAGACAACAGACACGTTTTGCTCTGTGCTTATATTTGAGCTGTCACTGCGCGCGCACCAGATTTATTCACAAAACTAGCTTGAAAAGACGTCTCGTGTGAAGCGAGCACATAACAGCAATCAATAAAACCAGCGCTAGAAAACTAGTAGGCAAATCTAGTAGCGTTTCAAGCCTCGTGTGCAGCGGCCTTAACAATCAATTGCCAAGCATAATTTCGAATTATGGTTTGATGTTTGTATTTTTATAAGCTGAATGAACGCTTTGTAATAAAATACATGCAATGCAATTTTTATAGATTATTTAAATTAAACTGCATTTTTTGTGATAACGAATGACGTTTTTTAAATATTTCACAATCACCTATTTAATAAAAAACAATAATTATAATTTGAGTCATATAATTGTTAATACGTTTGTTATTTCAGTGTCAACAAATGGTATATTAAAACAAACGCTAGACAATCCAAAGAGCTGGAACAATGCAATGCACCAGTTCCTGTATTTGCTTTAACAATAAAGATACGTGTAAGTATTTGTTCATATTACAATTACGTGACTGCATACACCCTACAAAGTACAAGGTGTTCAAAAAATTAAAATTGTCGACCAATTTTGACGTGATAACGTCTTATAAATTGATGAAACACCGGTTGCACGCACGAAATAGAGTAACGTTCCGCAAGCGAGAGCGCGATACAAGCGAAAGTCTCTCTCTTCTCGCGTTCAACATTTTTTTCGGCTGTTCCAGCGAAAGCTACATCTGACAGATGGCCAGATAAATTATACGGTTTGTTAACAAATATATATACATTCTTTTAAATGTCTTTTATAATTGCTTAAAAATATGTATTTTGCTTTGGTTGATCAAATTATTAGTCGGTAAAAATATAGTTTGACAACTACTAAAATTTAGGTTATGTATTATTAAATATGATATTCGAGCGGAATACGTTATCACGTAAAACTATCGTCCGTAAACCGACTTTACAGACAACCAATTTTTTTCAGACCATATATTTACAAAAATTATATAAAAATATAAATCAAAGTAACAAAGGATGACGTTTCGATCCGGCTTTGGACCTTCTTCAGAAAAATCTAAAAAATATAAAAATTAATTAGTATTAAGTTATTTATTATCTAATAGAATGCTCGAATGATAATGTTAGAATGAATCAAAAAAAATAATGAAAAATTAATAACATCCTTTGTTACTTTGATTAATATTTTTATATAATTTTTGTAAATATATGGTCTGAAAAAAATTGGTCGACAATTATATTTATTTAAAGAGTTCTATTCAGACGTTAATCAAAGATTTGAATTTGTGTTCAAAAAATGTTTAGTGTATTTGCATTTAGCACGTACTCCGAGCCTAGTAGCGTCACGGCGCTGTGAATGAATAATGTCAAATCAATTTTTTTTGCAAATTCTTTCTGCATCCACAGGGTGCCACAGAAAAACGATTTCAAATTTCCCTGACAATTTCAGGTTTTCCAGGATTATACTTTTCCATGATTTGAATGTCTTATTTATATGATCGAAATATTTGAAGTTTTGATAAAAGTCATTTCTTTGCACTTTTTCAAATCGCAACTGAGCATCAAATCAATTTTCTCGCAATTTTTGAAGTAAAACTTCTTTACGCACGCTTAATTTGGAGAGTTAGCTGGTGAATGCGTGACGAGAGATTTACGGAAGTGTGATCGGGCGAGGCGAACGGAAGTTGAAAGGGAGATATAAGTTAGTGACGCCATCAGGTGGCCGAAACAAATACTTCACTGGCTAATGGCGTCATCAGGTGGTCGAAAATATAAGCAGTAGGTACTAACAACAGAATGACACATACTTTAACTTGCCAGTGGCGCTATCGGGTGACAGAAAAAAGTTTTGTAAACCTGCTTTAAATAATATTTCATAAAGATTTACGCTTAAAATCCAACGAGAGCTAAGTAATTGCAATGTAATACTTTTGTTTTCATTAACTTTATGTTTATATTTCTTTCTTCTTACATTAGACTGTTCATTTCGTTCTTGAACAATTTTATAAATTAATATTTTGTTCAATACATTAAATATTTTACGTTTAAACTGAATAAAATTGTAAAATCATTTTAAAGTTCATATTTTGTGAATTTTCGGGTGAATAATAACAAATTATGACAGGAAGAAGTGTGGTCTAAAGCACACTCGTTTTTTCAAGAATACAAAACTAATGATGGCACGGTAAACCTTTTTACCGTACGATCATCCATTAGTCAGAGATATCGATGGTAAAAAACCAAAGGTTACTTTTTACTTAATCGCCCATATCTCAACGATAGTCACATGACAAACAAAATGGAAGCTTAAACACCCGGTTCAATGACCAGGTTATTCATAAAGCTTGGAAAAAATCTTTTTCGAGTCTGAAGGCAGTTTTAAAAACAACAACAAATGTTCAAAACTCGAAATTTTAAACTCCAAAATGCTATTTTTCCGTGATGATTTGTAAAATTCCCTGATATTTCCAGGTTGCAGTAAATTCCTCGATAATTCCAGGTGTTCCAGATATGTGGCCATCCTGATCTTAACACCAGTCTCAATAAAATGATTCCCGTGTAAGGTACCCTAAAAAAGAACGCCCTGTATGCTTAATGCTCCACAATAATAATAATATTAGTCTCATCTCTTTGTTTAACGTTTAATGTGTAAGTTTGTCGCGTGTTTATCTGAGTTTATGGAAATAAGAGAAAGGTTAACAATTTATCTCTCAGCGCCTCTTCATTTTAGCATTACTCAGCAACTTTGTAAAACTGCTAACATTTAACAATGACACGCTTCTGTCATTCTATTCTTGTATTTGTGCAGTAATAATAATTGTTCTTTTCAGTTCGTTAAGCCATAGGCTTCACACTTGGCAAGCCTACGGCTCAATATCGTCCAGTCTTCTCAGATCTCACTTCTTTTTTTTCGGTAAAGCCGGCAAAGCCATTTTTCTTTTTATCGAACCGAGTCCTTTTTTACCCGACTGCGGCGCAACCAAAAAGGAAGGGTTATGAGTTTAGCAGTCTATCATAGTCTGTATTTACGGATGTTCCACCGTAGCGCCTAAACTATTCATCCGATTTTGAAAAATAAGGTGTCAAGGTGAGTAACATATTTTTGAATTTTGGTCCCAGGGGTGAGCAAATTGGAAACAAATAAAAAATAATTAAAATAAAAAATAAGTAAATTTTGCATTTTTCACTGACATTCTGAGATCACAGTAAAAAGTGACCTCTATGAAAGTTGTAGATCTTTTTATGTTCTACAACTGTCCTGTAGAACATTTTTTGATAGAACATTAAGTTTCTCTGGAAAACGCAATAATATATTTTGCCCCCCTTTTTAACTCCCCCGAATTGATCCTATACTACCCCTGGCCGGGTATTTTTATTTTTTACGTGGGGCGCTTTGTTCTACATTTTCGTACATCGAGCGCCCCACGCTTTTTTCACAATAATACTTGTATTATTTATTCATTATAATTGTTTTAAGCTTATTTTTAAAAAAATATTTTTTACTTTTTAGTTCGATATAAAGCGTATTTTTTAGTTTTTTTTTAAACTATATTTATTATAGATACGGCGTGCAATTAGAAATTAGATCGTGGGAAATGTAATTACAGTAGGTAATTCATAATATTCATCATTCGGTGTTAATGACACAGTAACTACGTTTTATACAGTCACTCACAGAAGTATTTAAAACGACGGACAAACAATTAGCTTTATCATATTTGAACTCAAAAAAATTCAGTCAATAAGTCATATGCATGAGACTCCAAATTGGTTATAGGTAAATTTTTAATTCGAAATATATTTTAGTTCCTGATCATACCGTAATGGTTATTTTATTAATCTAATCACCGAAAAAAATACAAATAATAAAAAATAAATGTAGAAAATACGCACTATTTTCGGATTTTCAAAACGCAGCGTGACGTCAGAGTATATATCAATAGCAGTTTCCATGACGACTGTGTCGTCTCACAGTAAGATTATGTCAGTATTTAGAGAAAACAACTAAATTTTGAAAGTCGTCTATGAGAAAAAAAAGTTTGGGAACCTCTGGCCTAGAAGAAAACTTCGCTCGCTACCACATCGCCTTTAATAATATCTACCGCAGTTGTAGACGAAACGTCAGGTAGTAATACCAATGGACCACGGCATAAGAAGATAAAGTTTTCTTCATTGTTATTAATTAGCAAATAATTAAAACACTATTTGTGGATATTGTCAAGTCCAAAGTACTTCTGACAGTAACTGTAAGTATATAATAGTAGAAAATAATAAATAATACGACAGACTCTATCTACGGTGTATTGTTTCAATGAACAACGCAAGAACAAGTTCAAAAGTGAAATCGCCTCTCCGCGTTACCAGAAAAGCAAATCCGTTGTCACATTTCACAAATGATCACACACTGTCTTCGATAATAATCAATTCATACTAAATGACATTTCAGCTAGAATACTGCCGTAAAAAGGCAAAAGGCAGTAAGTATTATTATTAGTGACCAACTTATGAATTTGAGTAAATCAAGATTTACTAAAAATGTCTTGACCGTCCAGAATTTTAGATTATGGAAACTAAAACATGTTTCCCCCATGTTTTGGTTTCCATAATCTAAAATTCTGGACGGTCAAGACATTTTTAGTAAATCTTGATTCACTCAAATTCATAAGTTGGTCACTTACTGCCTTTTGCCTTTTTACGGCAGAATAATATACTTGAGGGTCAATTCTTCACACCGATATTTTATAGAATAGAATAGATAGAATAGATTTTTATTGTCAATTGGAAATTACAAAATTTCATCTGACATGTCAGTACAAGTAAATTAAAATTTAAAGTTAATAAATTCATTGATAGAATAGAATCCATTTGAAAGAAGTAAATCTTTAATTTTTTTCTTGAAAGCACTCGAGGTAATAGTGCGATAATTATCAGGAAGTTTGTTATATAAAGTTGCTCCAAAGTTGTTAGGGTTGAATTTGAAAATATTAATATTAGCCCTTGGGACATCTAAATTATTTTTTCTACGCGTGTTATACTGATGGGAGCTATTGATTTGCTGATAATTAATTATTTAAGTTTTTACGGACCTCTAATAGACAGTAATAAATAATATATGCATGGCGCCGTATCCTGGCGTCCCTGGCGAAGGAAGGATTTGGCCTCCTTGGCGAAAGGATTACTTGGCGCCATCTCACGTCATAAAATTCACACAAGGAGCACTTTCAACCATTGAACTAAACACATGCCGTCAGTTGGTTGCCTGCAGTTTCTACAGGCGCTACATCGCTTCGAGCGTTGGATTATTCCCGTCAATCTTTAGATGCGGCGCTGATTTTATGAAGAAAGCAGGAAATAAAAAAAAAACATAAAAATCGAATTTCAATTATTATTAAGGCCATTAATGCCACGACATATACCTACAGAATGTTTCAATAGCTTCGAGTTGTCAACGGTTGAATGAGAAAGAGAGAGAGAGAGCATATTGTTAGAACAGGCTGATTGTTGTTGTACCACAACAATATGTGTATCATTGTTAGAATGACGAGCCGATTGTTGTCTCACGAAATCCTTTGTAGTCGCAACGGGGAGAGTGTAACAATAGAATAAAAATAAGACTAAGAACAACAAATTGAAAAGGAAACGCGCCCGAGGTCCTGACTTCCCGGAATTCGACGAGCGAGCCGTGAAACAGCCGCGTGATTTCCGCAGTCCTATCAGTGGTGGCGTTATCAGGAGTAAAGCTGAGGAGTTTGCCGAGTGTCTTAGGGAAGGCCAATTCAAGACGCGGGTATGATGGCTTGAAAATTTTAAAGAAAGAAACGGTATCAACTTATAGGAAATTGATAATTCAAAGTTTTAGGCCAACCACATCGATTACGAATTAATGAAGTTCCACTGTATTGTTACACGCTCCCCGTTGGGACGACAAAGAATTTCGTGAGACAACAATCGGCTCATCATTCGAATAATGACACGCAGATTGTTGTGGGACAATAATCGGCTCATCATTCGAATAATGACACGCAGATTGTTGTGGGACAATAATCGGCTTGTTGTTCTTACAATGATACACAGATTGTTATGGGGCACCAATCGGCTTGTTATTCTAGCATTGACGCACGGATTGTTGTGGGACAACAATCGGCTTGATTTTGTGTACATAAATAGTGACTTTGTACTCTCTATTACTTATTCTTTTATTTTATTAGTTAGAATTTGTTGTTTTGTTTCTGTTACGTTAGAGAAGTACTTTTTGTTTGTGTGTTTATCTGTTTTGTTAACGTTTTACTATTGTAAATAAATATTTTCGACCACGACCTAGAACAGTTTTGTTACAGTATTTACGAGCTCCACGTATTTGAAGTTTGAACGGTCTATTTCCGTTTCTTTTTCGTGCAGACGTAGCTATTCTCTAACTTCTTCCAGACAGATAACTTTTATCTAAAAGACGTTCGATTATTTATAGCGTCTCAGCTTCTTGAAATTTTAATCTTACTCTACACATAAAACGCTGCACCTTCCCGTAGTATAAACGTAACACAAAACAAACGCACAAGGTTTTTGTGATAAGAAATAACAGGGGCGTTTTCGTTATCGCCCCGATTGGCTTACAACAATGAACGCGGCAATCAACAGACCTGACCAATAGGATCGAGGCCACGGTCACATGTCACGCAAGGAGTACGGCGTGCGTCATAAATAACGCGCTCAACTGTCAACACCAGACTCGGATAAGTCCGGACTAGTGATGTGCCGGATCGTCAAAAATGTATATCCGCGGATACGGATCTGAATACGGATATTTGGTTTCAAGATCCGCGGATACGGATCTTAACTTTCTTAGAGTAAGCGGCGGTAAATATTGCACATCGACCTTTGGAAAGAGACTATCTGTTATGGGAAAAAGTTATTGACCTCTTCAGTCATCTTGTAGAGTTCGAAGGTTTTGGATCAGCTTGTAATACCTGGTCACTTTATATTGTAACTTTATACAGTATTATTAAATAATAATGCCTTGAATGGAGCAAGTGTAGGTACCACTCAGTGCAGTAAGTGCGTTGTTATGATAGCAATAATTTTATAAAACACCTACAGGCTCCGGCATAATTAATTTAATATTCCGATCAATGGTGTAACTATACCACCCGAGGTCCGTGGCAAATTCATCGGATGGGGCCCTCCCTTAATATATTTAAAAAAAAAACAAATATAAGATTCATCCTGTCCTAACGGACTCTCGGGCCGGGGGGCCCGTCGCATTTTGCCCGTTCTGTCACCATATTGTTACGCTACTGATTGCGATAAAGACATTGATGAAAACAAAAAAGATAAGTAAAAATGTACAAATAAAACCAAATTAAAATTATACAAGCCCACATTACGCCATCACACTCTGTTTAGATGATTTTTATTTTAATTTAAACACTCCTACCGTAGCACTGACGAATATATAGTGAATTTCATTTCGATACATTGATATTCATTTAACTCACGCGACAGCAAGTGAATAAGTATAAATAAAATAATTCTAAATTAAATTAAATTTTTGTCAATATATCGTATGGTCTGAGAAAAATTGGTCGACAATTTTATTTACTTAAAATGACTAGTATTATTTTAATTACCTTAATCCTCTAACGCAAATAAATTTATCTACAATAAATCATATAATATAATTAATACGCTAAGGTTAAAGATGTTTGCCTCTCTTTTTAGAAAAAACCCTCACAATTTCTCCACATAAATTATATATCATTTTACAGATAATTGCTTGCTCTACTGACATCGACAACTAAAAAATTTATTATTGCTTTTGTTTTTGTAAATTAATTAAAATACAGCAACGCTGAACAACGTCTGCCATCTGACGGCTTTAATTTTGAAACAACGTCAACACTTCGATCTGTCATCTGACCTTCATATTGTAATACAACAGACACAATACTGCATACTGCCATCTGACGGCTTTAATTTTGAAACAGCGAGCATACATTTTATATCATTTTACAGATAATTGCTTGCTCTACTGACATCGACAACTAAAAAATTTATTATTGCTTTTGTTTTTGTAAATTAATTAAAATACAGCAACGCTGAACAACGTCTGCCATCTGACGGCTTTAATTTTGAAACAACGTCAACACTTCGATCTGTCATCTGACCTTCATATTGTAATACAACAGACACAATACTCTACACGGCCATCTGACGGCTTTAATTTTGAAACAGCGAGCAACACTTCGATCTGTCATCTGACCTTCATATTGTAATACAACAGACACAATACTCTACACGGCCATCTGACGGCTTTAATTTTGAAACAGCGAGCAACGCTGAACAACCTCACAGCAATGCTGCATGATGCCATCTGAAGGCTTAGCTCAACGCTTTTGCTACTTGCGCCTCTATATGACAATTTTAGTAAAATATTTCTTCGATCTGTCATCTGAGCTTCATATTGTAATACAACAAAAAGAAGAACATTATAAGCAGTGTGCAAAATTAGAAACGAATTGAATACCTGCAATCATATTTAAAAAAATAATTTTGTAAAGTGATATAATTATTATACTTATTTAGTGCGAATAATTCGCACAGGTCACACTAGTAATTTATATAATAATAATTTATTGAAGATTTCTAATCAGACGTTAATCAAAGATTTGAATACTATATTTATCTATCTATAATGTCACAATTTGCACATAAAATATTGCATTACAATAACTACTAAGTATTTCAAATATGTCCGTGGTTATTTTATGCATTGCGGCATCGCCATTTTGAAAATCGTGCTGTGCTTGATGTCGTCTGGTCCCGTAATTCAGTCAATTCGTATCATGTCACTTATCAGTATTTTACACACACACTCACTCTATGGACTGTATGAGAATTATCCAACCAAAAACATAAATGTGAAAAACGAGCCAAGTTCGATACGAAGAACAAGTGGATTTGCCGAAAAAAAGAACTGAGATCTGAATGTGCCAAGTTTTTATATGTTTTGTATCTGTCGTAGTCATAATGCCAAATTAGGCATTTTACAAAATGTCTAGGCATTTTATAAAAAGCCGGCAAAACGCGAGCGAACAATGCAGTTTCCGTTATGACTATACCAATTCAGGCAAATTGATAAAATGCCGGCAAAATGTGAACAGAAGAACGTGTATCTCGTTCTGACGCATTATTTTCAGGCATTTTACAATTTACCAACAGCGATGTAGTCATAACGTAAGCGGGAGAAAAAAATAATAAAATTAGGGAGATAGGTACTAGGTAAGTATTTCATAAAATGGCACAATGACACAAAAAACAATAAACTTCTTTATTATATAAATGTAAATAAATACTTCATACCTATAAAAACTTTCAGTTAGGTACTCTTAAAGTAATGCACGAAATAAAGTAACTACCTAAATAAGTACCTAAGGTAAAGGGTCCAGTTTTTGGCGGTTTAAGAGTAACAGCTGAGGTTATATTACGATACCTAATATAAAATTCAATTTGAATAAATAATATTTTATATCATAAACAAGTTCAGAATTTCTAGATAAGGTCATATGAGCGAAATAATTATTTGAACCGAATTTTGACCTAAACTAGTACCATTCCACATTTATGAGTTGGAATGGTAAATGAAATATAGAAAATAGTATAAGATAATAAACAATCGTTAAAAATATAAATATTTTAACATTTTATGAAGATGTCCACACATATAACCTACTTATTTTAGTTTTAGGTTAGGTTTAAGTACAGCTGTTTGGCTCAACTGTATCAGGAAAGCAATGTTGTGCGTTTTGACTACATCGCTGTTGGTAAATTGTAAAATGCCTGAAAATAATGCGTCAGAACGAGATACACGTTCTTCTGTTCACATTTTGCCGGCATTTTATCAATTTGCCTGAATTGGTATAGTCATAACGGAAACTGCATTGTTCGCTCGCGTTTTGCCGGCTTTTTATAAAATGCCTAGACATTTTGTAAAAAGCCTAATTTTGCATTATGACTACGACATATCTATATATTGTAACAGAGACCCCACTCGGCTCGTCATTCTAATTATAACACACTGATTGTTTACTCACGTAATTACTTGTCGTCGCCTGCTGGGGGGGGGGTTGTTACAATATTATATAAAACAAAGTCCCGCCGCCGCGTCTGTCTGTCTGTCCGAACGCGATAAACTCAAAAACTATCGAACGGATTTTAACACGGTTTTCACTAACAGAAAGAGCGATAAACGAGAAAGGTTTTTGTATAATTATATAATTTGTAAATAAATAATTACGGTGTCTTGTCACAAAAAAACAAAAGGTTTCAACCAGTTATCTTTTATTAAAAGTCGATTCCACGCCAAGCGCTTAAAATGCCAAAAGCCGCACGCCTACCTGCAAAAAATCGGCTCTGTAACGTAACTAGCGTCGGGGATAGAAGGGGCTGTCGAAAAGGGCTCGAAATGGTTCGTGTCAACAATAGTGCACAATGTTTTGCAAGAACTTGGCCGACGCACTTCGTGCGCTATGATAATAAGCGGTTACAACTTACAACTATTTAAGTCGCATGAATAACCTGCCGTTAAGAATGACCATTTGAGGAAATGCAGTGTAGAAGCTGCGTATAGACGAGTCGGTCATGCGATAGCAAGTGCAGAACAGATAGTAGTCTCAAAGGGGAATACGGGGTCACGCAAAACTACACGTCCGATCAAAAATAACAAAAAAAAAATGGCCAAGTGCGAGTCGGACTCGCGCAACTTGTAGGTATGTTAATAGTTCGTCCATCACGGGAATCGGAGTCTCGAAGATTTTTCCCGCTTAGCCGTTGGAAAACTGTTGTCCCCATACATAGACAAACGTCGCGGTCAGTTTGCCAACTAAGCGTGTAATTATTGCAATGAGTTCAGATGGACTACTGAACTGTATTGCAACTCGTGGCTATATCTGATGGCCTGGTTGTCGTATCGTGTTGTATGCGAGAGTTCTCATATTGTGCTGTATAAACGCACCGGTAGCGGACGCTTGTTTTGTATTAAAACTGTTACTGTGTACGTGCGTAGCATTTTGTTGCGGTTTAAAAACATTATTTTTTTGGTGATGTAACTACAAATTTACGGTTTTTGGATCTTTCTCTTTACTTGTGCTATAAGACGTTGCTTCTTGCCAAATTGCATGATTCTAGGTCAACGGGAAGTACCCTATAGGTTTTGATTCCCAAGAGTCTTGACAGACAGACAGACGGACAACAAAGTGATTCTATAAGGGTTCCTTTTTTCCTTTTGAGGTACGGAATCCTAAAAAGAGTGTGTTGACCACAAGGTGGAAGTGAAACTATCTCACTCACTTAACGATATACATTAAAAAATCTACGGTAATTTAGTGGAAAAGATGAAAAGCTGTTTCGTTTATTACAAGCTTCTATTTAGTTCCACCTGTCCGGTGTCTGTCTGTCTGTAATCAAATCTTGCAAATTAAATTTGACCCACTTCCCGTTATCCGATTGAGCTGAAATTTTGCATACGTATGCAGTTCCGATGACAATACAAATAATACAATATTATAACAACAAACTGATCGATCCGGCTTTCGTTCGGTTGCAAATCGCACTTTTAACTACTTCCCGTTATCCGATTGAGCTGAAATTTTGCATACGTAAGCAATTCCGATGACAGCACAATAACTAACTGACCGGTCCGGCTTTTGTCCGGATGTAAATAGCACTTTTAATAAAACACATTAAAAACTTGAAGATAAAATTATTAGTAAAAAAACATTTTTAAAAACGTTAAAAAATGTAATTTTTGACTAACAAAGTTTACTTCAATTCTTCTGAAACATATTTCATGGCTGACATCTAATCCAAAAAAAAATATTTATTATTCTCATTATTATTTCCACATCCGCATATGTGAACGTCAGTTAAATCCTTGGTTTAGGGTTTAGATGCACCCCGTATGATCAACTTCCAGACTTCAAAGCATATCGAGATCAGATTGTCTCGTTCTCGGAAACGATAGACACTGGATCAAGAAGAGAATAGTCAGCGATACCTGCACACGTGGTCGCCCCCGCGCAAGAACCGGAGGCGGCAAAATGAAAACTGTTCCGAACCCACGTTGTAACGGTTGCAGAAAATAAGAAGTATGCCATCTTGTGCAAACCTTCGCAATATTTTACACCTCCGCTGACACAAATCCCAGTTGGTTAAAACATAGATACGATATATCTCATAAAAAACGCAACTTTTGAAAGAAGAGAATAGAATGTATTTTTTCAAATACCAATATTACGTGGTATAACATCGTCTAATACAATTAAAAAAACAAGTGTAAAACATTAGAAAAAGAAATCTTCTATAGTATAATAGCCAGCCTCAATCAACCTCTTCCTAGCAAGATTCTTGGACTGTTTTAGGAGAAGGTTTTGAACATCGAGAGGCAGTTTATTGAATAATCTAAATGATATGCAAACGAAACTGCTATCTGTTTTTTGTAGTCGGTGAGGTGGTAATCTAAGATTATGTTTGTATCCTTATTTCTTACCCAATAATATCTTTCTTCCTCCATCATGTCAGTGTTTCGTTTCATCGCCTGACGAATTTACCTTCGCTATATATGTGTCACTTCAAAAATCGAATCTTCCGAAGGATATTCAAGCACTTTCACTTCTTGAATGTTTCGTGTACTTGCAACGACATTGTTGAGCAATTACAATGTCATTGTTTCGTCCGTCAATGGAGTTCGGCCAGCGTTTTAAAAGGACCGAATCAAAAATGGATAACGCCGTGTCCGGCATGGCTAATGGTTTCAGAAAATAAAACCATTTCCCCATACACGACTGACGCAATCCAATCTATTCGTAGACACTGTTGGTAAATATGGTCAAGTATGCCATGATGGAATGTTTATATGACCTTGATTTTCACTATTACGGACCGACCATCGAACAATTAAAACAGCAGACAATTATTATTAGTGATTGTGACAGATGGAACCAACGAAATAATACTGATGAATTGATGATTTTGAACTGTTTAACCGTGATTCACATTAAATTTTAGATATACGCGTAAGGTGCACATAGGGAAATTATCACTGGGAAAAAATACTTAGATCAGAGTTAGCCATGACTGCATTAATTGTTATTTCTATTGAATTATCGTGGTAATCTTGAGGATTTCTATTTTAATTTGATTTATTTTTTTTACTTGGCTTTTTTAATAATAAAAAGCTCTTATAAATCATTATTTTAATTTATTTTGTACAAAAATAAAACAATAAAAACAACGCCATCTGTTTGGAAACATTTCATTCAAAAATTGTCTGACTGGTATGACGTATGCGCGTTGGCAAATCAGTGACCCAATGTCTTTAGGTTCAACACGAATAGGCGGAGATATTTGATCTCGCGCCATATTTAAGTATTTTTGGGAATTTAATGTCCCATTAATAAAAAAAGTCCGATTATGTTGTAATCATTTGAATATTTTCTTCGGTAGTATACACATTCATTTTGCAAAAGAATATTATCTGTCAAATTGAAAAACAAGATTTCAAGGCTCACTCTGATCCAGTCATTTTTTCCCAATGTTAATTTCCCTATGTGCACCTTACGCGTTTACATACCGTATAAATTTTCAACCGAGCGGGGTGGCGTAGCGGTGAGAGCACTCTAGACTCGCATTCGGGAGGTACCGGGTTCGAAACCCGGCGGGGGCAGATGTGGCTGGGACTTTTCCCTACTGCCTCTCGCTGAGAAACGGTAATTCCTGTACCGCCCATCTTGTTGAGGTTTTCCATGGTTTCCCTCAACAATTCCAGATAAATATCGAGATGGTTTCTTATTCAAGGCCATGGTCGATTACCTGTCAAACTCCTATGCTCAATATTTGCCTACTTTATCCTAATTTCCTAAAAGTCCTGCAAACATCTCGAGCAAACTACAAGAGCTGGTCCCTAAGCAACGGTAGGACAAATTGGATCGTGCACTTTGCCCGCTACCACATCGCCTTTGATCGAAGAATCTCGTTAGAGATTCTTTTCTGTGCTAAATGCTGACGTATCTCTAACGTATTCTTATACATTGATTTTTCATGTATACCGCAGTTTTAGACGAAACGTCGGGTAGTAATACCAATGGACCGCGGCCTACAAGCCCGGAAACCAAGAATATTCGTTAAGGATTTCCAAAGATTTAAGTCCGGCCCTGCGCATTGCTTCAACCTCCAGGGAACCTCCTGCAGAAACCGCCCGTCAAAACGACCTACTCGCAGTTCCAGCAGTACTAATAACAAGGCAACATCATCGTTTTAGCTAATTACCCGGTTATTAAAAGTCCGATGATAGTGAAATGCACTTCCTTTCATTTTCTTTGCGTTAAACAAATGAATGTCCTAGCATGCATTTACCGGTGACCTTTCCATCGCGGCATTCAACTGTTTCTCTATACCTGGTCTGTCCTAAAAATCGTATTCGTGCAACAAAATTAACATCGAAGCATGAAAAATCGGTCAAGTACCAACTCAATTTTTGTACACAAACGGTTCCGTACATGCAAATGGTGTATCTAGCGAGTTTCTGAGGCGCTTATATGTCCAAAAACCACTCGACTGCTTTTGAAGAACAAATAATGTTTCTTGTTCTTTTTGAGATTTCAAAGTTTTTACTAAAAAGAAAGTTTAATACAGTAAAGAATCAATTAATAAATTAAAAAAAAATATATATTTTGAACCCACGACCCAGCGATTGTAAGTCCACGCTCTACCACAAAGCTGCCCGTTTGTTTGTATGTAGTGCTCAATATTGCTATATATCGAAGTTCAACATGCATTTATTTAATTTAAAATATAATGTCATTTAAATCGTTTATAACAATTGAGCGCGCTAGAATATTTCAATCATGACAATTTTCGTTCAATCTAATTCTCAATGTTCATGTTTTTTTTTCAGATTTTCCTGAGCGATCCACTTGATGCAGAACAGCAATTTTTAAATGTTTTCCCGAAAAATGTTTTAAAGAAATGATGAAAAAAAAATTGGTTGTCTGTAAAGTAGGTTTACGGACGATAGTTTTACGTGATAACGTCATAAAGAAACATTGATGAACTCTCTGACGTCACGCGAGAAGAAAGAGAAATGCGTACAAGCCGACGCTTGGGCCGATCGTGCCTCTCTATCGCTTATACCGCGCTGTCGGTTGCACGCTCAGGCTCAGGCGGAACGTGACACTTTTTCGTGCGTGCAGCCGGTGTTTCATCAATTTATAAGACGTTATCACGTCAAAAATACTTCATACATATTGTTGAATTCTTTCATCTGACATCCTACGGCCTACACGATGCCTTTGAAACATTTTTGTTCCATTTCCGAATTTACTCCCTGATGTTAATCCCCCGAAACAAAATCCAACTTTTTATACTCCACGCCTGTATTTGGGCCATCATACTCTATGTTCGTGCCTAATTAAAAAAATTACGTCGAATAATTTACCGAGCGGTGTAGCGTAACGGTGAGAGCACCAGATTCGCATTCGGGAGGTACCGAGTTCGAATCCCGGCGGGGGCAATTGTGGTCGCGACTTTTTCCTGCTGCCTCTCGCCGAGAAACGGTAATTCCTGTACCGGCCATCTTGTTGAGATTTCCTATGGTTTCCCTCAATAATTCCAGATAAATATCGAGATGGTTCCTTATTCAAGGCCATGTCGACCAACTGTACTCAAAACTTGCCTACCTTATCCCAATGTCCTAAAATTCCTTCATTCGCCCATCGCTATTAATTAAGTGGAAGTTTAAAAATGTAGAAAATAACGGGAAGTGTGTGATAGATGGAAAATAGTAATGGTGCGAATGGCGTCTGTTATGAATTAAAGTCGAGAAACGGACGTTAAACGCATTATTATTATTTCAGAGAAACTCGCCTGTGACAGATCAAATGACCGAAGCATTTCCATAAGTGTTAACCGTTTTCCATAAGTGTTAACCGTTTTGCACGGAACACTAAAAAACTAATCCGTGTCAGCAGTGGGTAGGTACGCAGAAACTGGGCGTTTAAATTTTAATCCGTAAACAATTATTGCTCCAGTTGCACCATTCGACCTTGGCAATATTGATGTTTGTTTTAAGGTTCGACTACTTAACAGTATTATCCAAATATCTTGTGGGTTGTGCAACGATGCATGGCCCGCCAAGTTCACGCTGCTTACTAACTGTTATACGAACAGAAATTGGACATCCGCAAAGCGAACTTGACCCACAGAGACCGCTTCTATTAAATACGCATGTTACTATATAGTCAATTACTTATGATGATTAATTTTAACGAATAAATCTCATCTTTCGTAATTTACGTTTGTTACAAATACGGTATTACTTGCACGCAATTTTTCACTGCATTTTTATTATGA
The DNA here is from genome assembly GCA_963575645.1 of Xanthostigma xanthostigma. Taxonomy (NCBI): domain Eukaryota; kingdom Metazoa; phylum Arthropoda; class Insecta; order Raphidioptera; family Raphidiidae; genus Xanthostigma; species Xanthostigma xanthostigma. Next base: position 2,111,507 of record OY754473.1, read on the forward strand.
AAAACTAGCTAAAATATAAGTCAATTCGAGTAAATCTTATATAAACATTAGATATTTTATTGAGTCATGAATAATGATTAAAATACAAATCTAAATAATAATGCTCAAATCTTTGATTAACGTCTGATCAGAACTCTTCAATAATAGTATATTGTGCGACTAGTGAGAGAAGGAGAAGATTCCATGAGCGTGAAATTTGCCGCACGAGCGCAGCGAGTGCGGTAAAACACACGCGAGTGGAATATTCTCCTTCGATCAATAGTCGCACATAATACTTTATTCAACTAGCAGGAGTAATATGTAATCGGGGCCCTGATAAAAGAGGGAAAAATAATAAATCACTTCATTGATTGACGTACCACCGTCAGTGTATACACAAGATTGCCATGATTTCGCTGAATTGCGATGCTGTTTTCATATAAGTATACAACACCGCCTACCACGTTCCTATTGGTCCAGAAGCTACTTGCAGTTTTTTTCATTATTTAGCGCTTGGGCTTGCTACTGAGTTTCTATTGGTCCAGAAAATTCATTATTACACTATAGTGAAGTAATATATTATTTCTCCCACGTTTAGCAGGGCCCCGAAATTACATATTACTCACGCGTGTTGAATAATAGTATATTGTGCGACTAGTGAGAGAAGGAGAAGATTCCATGAGCGTGAAATTTGCCGCACGAGCGCAGCGAGTGCGGTAAAACACACGCGAGTGGAATATTCTCCTTCGATCAATAGTCGCACATAATACTTTATTCAACTAGCAGGAGTAATATGTAATCGGGGCCCTGATAAAAGAGGGAAAAATAATAAATCACTTCATTGATTGACGTACCACCGTCAGTGTATACACAAGATTGCCATGATTTCGCTGAATTGCGATGCTGTTTTCATATAAGTATACAATACCGCCTACCACGTTCCTATTGGTCCAGAAGCTACTTGCAGTTTTTTTCATTATTTAGCGCTTGGGCTTGCTACTGAGTTTCTATTGGTCCAGAAAATTCATTATTACACTAGTGAAGTAATACATGATTTCTCCCACGCCAGAAAATTCATTATTACACTATAGTGAAGTAATATATTATTTCTCCCACGTTTAGCAGGGCCCCGAAATTACATATTACTCACGCGTGTTGAATAAATAAAATTATCGACCAATTTTTCAGATAATTTTATTTATTGAAAAATAAATATAATGCGTTTAACGTCCTTTTCTCGACTTTATGTCATAACGGACGCCATTCGCACCATTACTATTTTTTTCCGCCACATTTTCCGTTATTTTTACAATTTTAAACTTCCACTTAATTAATAGCAATGGGCGAATAAAGGAATTTTTAGGAAATTAGGATAAGGTAGGCAAATTTTGAGCATAGAAGTTTGACAGGTCTTGAATAAGAAACCATCTCGATATTTATCTGGAATTGTTGAGGGAAACCATGGAAAACCTCAACAAGATGGCCGGTACAGGAATTACCGTTTCTCGGCGAGAGGCAGTGGGAAAAACTCCCAGCCACATCTGCCCCCGCCGGGATTCGAACCCGGTACCTCCCGAATGCGAGTCTAGTGCTGTCACCACTACGCCACCCCGCTCGGATACAAATCTAAATATATAAAAGGAAACCATGACTGACTGACTGACTGAATGATCTACCAACGCACAGCTCAAACCACTGGACGGATTAAGCTGAAATTTGGCACACAGATAATTATTATGACGTTAAAAATACATTCGCCCAACGTGGGGCTCGAACCCACGACCCTGAGATTAAGAATCGCATGCTCTACCCACTGACCTAGCCGAGCTTGTGAATGTACGACCTAATATTGATGCATGTTAAACGTACAACGCTAACATTGGTATATTTAGTTAGGGCATTTCACCTAAATAGAAGCTTATTTTTGAGATATATTTTGCAACATTTTTCATTGATGCTCCGCGCTTATTAGTCGTAGCGTGATATTATATAGCCTATAGCCTTCCTCGATAAATGGGCTATCCAACAAAAAATTTTTTTTCAATTTGAACCAGTAGTTCCTGAGATTAGCGCGTTCAACCAAACAAACAAACAAACTCTTCAGCTATATATATTAGTATAGATTTATACTATAGACTTCATGTTTATATGTGTGAAAACTTGGCACCCGTTCAGATCTCAATTCTTTTTGTATTGAATATTGAACTTGGCTCCCTCTTTTACATTTATGTTTTTGATGGGATATCCTATACATAATACAAATCTGAAATCGGTCCAGCCGCTTGCAAGTTGATAGCGCACGTACAGACAGACAGATAAAAAAACGAGGCTTCAATATCATGCGAGCGACATTTCCATAGTCTAAGCCTCTCTAAGGTTTCAACAATAGGTTTATTATATATAAATTGTACCGGCATTTGAATAACAACAATGATTTACATCCGACCTTCACACATAACAACAGACAATCGACAAAACAACACACAATCAGCATCACTAATACATGCATGTGTGTGTTCTGTTCAGTGATAAAACAAAATGGCGTATGTCCACGTTTAAACCGATACCGATTTTCGGCGACGCTTCAATCATTCAATTTATTTAAGTTCAAAATTTAAAAAAAAATGTGAGCCGTGGTGGGACGCCTGACAGAGGTGAAACATAAATTTAGGTAAAATTCTAGTAACTAAATATCGCTCTGTAACTAAATTTTGCCCTGTCATCTAGTCGCCTTTAACAAAAATCAAATCATAATCCAACGCATACACAAAGCAAGCGTAACAAAATATAATACGCGCCACGAATCTAAAAGGTTCGCAAGTTAGATGCGAATGCGGGCTTGCGCTTGTACAGTCTGTTGAAAAACTACAAACTCGCAACTCAACAAAACTAAAATAGCCAAAACAACTTGACAAGAGCGTACTCGACTGTACTTTAAAGCAGGAAAGCGACAAGTGACAAAGGCAACGAGCGATCATGGCCAATCACCGACGAGCGCACGTTCCGTGCAGGTAGCTGGGAGATGATGGGAGTATCAACGGCTTTTGTTTTATAATACAGTGTAACTCTTTATAACGTCCTTCGTTATAACGAAAAACTTCCTATAACGTAGAAATTTTTACAATTTGGTTGGTTTACCTTAAAACCCATACATTAATACCCTCTTTATAGCGCAACAGCCATTCTCCATTATGAAGAAAATGTTTACAGACGTAAAGAGGACGATTCTGAACCATCACCAATACTATTCAACAAGCACTTGATGCCGCCAAACTTATCGAAAAATTCCTATTGTTTAATGAAGATGATTCCACCACATCCCAAGAAATGCATAAGATACTTAAAATACAAAACAAATATTGGCATAGCAAAAGACGTCAGGCAAAGTTAACAGACTATATTATTATGTATGTGTTTGGAATAAATTAATTAGGAAAAATTTGGTTATTGTTCTGTCTTCGCTTCATATAACGAAAAAAAAAATGCTCTGTTCCTTGAGATTTGTTATAAAGAGGTTACACTGTATGTAGTGATAGTCATACAACAAATCTATAGCCTTACGCAATTTAGCCGCGCGGCTACGGAAATAATGTTCAACAACAGATCAAACTCAATCGTTCTGATTTTGTCTGTCTATCTGTGACCGAGCCGAACCTTTCGGAATCTGATACCATCATACCGCATCCATAATCCAGGCAAGTATGGGAAGCTAGGTCTCCTGGTTACAGACTTCATGGTATTGCAAATTCGTATAGCCCGATTTTCAGTATTTTTTGTTTGTTTTTTGACGTGATAACGTCTTATAAATTGATGAAACACCGGCTGCACGCACGAAAAAGAGTAACGTTCCGCAAGCGAGAGCGCGATATAAGCGATAGACTCTCTCTTCTCGCGTGACGTCAGAGAGTAGTGTGCGTTCAACATTTTTTTCGGCTCTTCCAGCGAAAGCTACATCTGACAGATGGCCAGATAAATTATACGGTTTGTTAACAAATATATAAATATAATATATATACATTCTTTTAAATGTCTTTTATAATTGCTTAAAAATTGTATTTTGCTTTGGTTGATCAAATTATTAGTCGGTAAAAATATAGTTTGACAGCTACTAAAATTACGGTTATGTATTATTAAATATGATATTCGAGCGGAATACGTTATCACGTAAAACTATCGTCCGTAAACCGACTTTACAGACAACCAATTTATTTTTTTCAAAAGCTTAGTTTTCAAATCAAATCAAGTATTACGTGAAAACGTGAAGCTATACTTGACTTGATGAGTCCCTAGTGATCTGCATAACTGCGTAATGATTGAGTTGTTGAGCGTCTATAATATATAACCGTTTTTAAGTGAAACAGCTAACGAATTCGTGTCTTCAAATTTAGAAATGACCTTCACCTGAAGATACTTGGTATTTTAATCTGTATATTTTTTATCTGTAAGTACCTAGACTGATATATTTTAATCAATAATATTCTGAACTGTATTTGTAAATTTTAAATTATACTATTTATACCAATTTGTACACGAAGACCATTCTGCATGCTATGAATTAAAAAAAAAACATTTATCTATAACTAGTGGCTAAGCCTGCCTTCGCAATACCGAAGTCCAAGAATTTAAAATAACATATTCGCATTACATATCATATACTAATTCTAATATATAAAACTGAAGAGTTTGTTTGATAGTTTGGTTGAACTACTGGTCCGAATTGAATTTTTTTTTTTGTTCTACAGTCCATTTATCGAGGAAGGCTGTAGGCTATATAATATCACGCTACGACCAATAGGAGCAGAGCATCAATGAAAAATGAAAAACTTTTGAACGGTAACTCCGATCATCATGAAATTTGGACACAACATTCATCTCTGTAAACTAAGATGAATATGCGTACTCATGTCCCTCCACCGATACTCGCTCTTTTGCATCCGGGTGAAACCGGGAGGGACCACTAGTATCGAATATAACGACATAGCGACTGTAACGACATACCTTAAGAGTTCCGTCTGATTTCCGTACTAAATATGAACAAAATAATATATTGGTTATTACGACATTGATTATAAGGGTACGTCCATTAATTATTTGAGCTAAAAGTAGAGGAGGGTTCCGGAAAAATCTCACCAAATCTCATTTAAAGGGGGGGGGGGGGGGGTTGATCAATGAAAATCTTATGTCAACTTTTTAATTCAGAGAATATATTATATTACTAGCAGTCCCGCCTGGTTTCACCCGGGTGCAAAAGAACGAATGTGGGGGGAGGGACATGAGTACGCATGTTCATCTTAGTTTACCGAGATGAATGGAGTTAGCATTCAAAAGTTTTTGTCGGACGGACAAATTTTGAGTTACCATTTTTCATTGATGCTCCGCTCCTATTGGTCGTAGCGTTATATTATATAGCATATGCGGCCTTTCTCGATAAATGGGCAATCCAATTAAAAAAAAAAAAACAATTCGAACCAGTAGTTCCTGAGATTAGCGCGTTCAACCAAACAAACAAACTCTTCAGCTTTATATATTAGTATAGAATATAGATTAATAGCAGACCCGTTGTCCTGTCACGGCCGTAGGCTCCACTAACTACTGTTGGATTTTTAAAAGAAGACCGGTCTATGGAATGTAGTCCTATGACCTTTTTGCAGAAGAGCGCACATGTATTTTATATTGGTAAAAGGTAATGATCCTGGAACCGCTTCTATGCAATAAGGGAGTCCAGTCGACCAAACGTGTCGCAATTGTCGTATCGCGATAATTGTACCATTGCCATAGCTGTACGACTACACAGCGACACTTGCTAACAGTACAAAAAAATCATACACCAGACAGTACATAGGTGTGCGTTCACGGACTAAGTTGAGGGGTGTCGTCTGAATATCATCAAAATGGAAAGTAAAAAGGGAAAAACAGTTAGAAGTGGCGCTAGGGAGGTCATAGCGAATGTAATTAAAATGTGCGAGTTAGAGGCTCAAAATAATGCCTTAAAATTTAAAGCTATACATTGTTTGCATGCCTTGCTATGCGCCGCCTATGAATTCCGATAATTTGGGAACACATCAACGACTTCTTGCCCTTTCCCCACCGGTCTTCTTACGCCGATCGCACAGTACTGTTGACGCTACCGAGCGGGGCGCAGTCCCGTGAGGCAAGATTGTAATACGGTGGAACCTTCGGCTCCACTACTATTGTCATTGCCGTGTTTCGTCTTAATCGCGTGCAACGCTCTGCAAATACGGCTATTATTCTATAATAATATATCTTTTATAGGCAATCTACCAATCCGGGCGAAGGCAAACAGGGCCATTACATTTAAAAAATATAGGGCAAATCTCACTTCCATTCAATTACGTCGTGCAGACAACGGTTGAAAACAGTAAAGTCTCGCGAAGGAAAGAGCTAAAAGCGCTTATATCACCCGATGGTATATATGATGCAAGTTCCAGTAAATCGTTACATTTCGAGCAACGACTTGACGAGAAGCTACTGTAATCTTGAAGCGATACAGTCTATTAAAATAGAAAGGACGCGAGAAACTGCAGGATTAAAAGAAAGAGCTCTGTAATTGTTCAGACTTTCGGAACGTGACTAGACGCATAACCTACTGGATAACACTGTGGAACACGTACGAAGTACCAACCATCATTACATCTTTGTTATAATAGTTACGTCATTTCATTCACACTTCACGAATATCTTCTTGTTTAACATGAAAAGACTCTTTAGTCACTTAATAAATATAGCCCAAGATCCCAGAGCCGCCAGACACAACCTATTTTTAAATAAATGAAACCTTACGTTTTGAGTAGTGTTTTATGTACTTAGAACGCTTGGCGTGCCTCCATCATTGAGTCTGTGACAAATGTACACGTACCAGGTGAAAAAAAATAACAACTACCTATTACAAAATTATATTTCAACAGCCAGACAAATTGTAATGACCAAACATCCACCCAGACGTAAAAAATAGTCATAAAGATCTCGCGCTCATATACTAACAGCTGACTATTTTTTACGTCTGGGGGATGTTTGGTCATTACAATTTGTCTGGCTGTTGAAATATAATTTTGTAATAGTTGTCTGAATAACATATATAAAAATCAAGCATTTAAAAATAAGTGAAGTTCATTAATTTTTCTCTGAGCTTTAAAGCGTCTGTCAGAAGTTGTGGTCAGCGGAAAGTGACTGGCGATACTGGATACGAATTTATAGTGATATTTTACAAAACATATATAAATATCAGCCATTCAAATTTAAATTAAGTGTCTCTTATTTTTAGTCACCTTTCTCACCTGGTACCTGTACATTTGTCACAGACTCAATGACGGAGGTACGCCAAGCGTTCTAAGTACATAAAACACTACTCAAAACGCAAGGTTTCATTTATTTAAAAATAGGTTGTGTCTGGCGGCTCTGGTATCTTACTCTAATAGCTCGACGTCTCAACATCTCCCTGTCTCGTACATTATTTAATCTGTAGGTCAGTTTTATGCGCGTCAATTCGACATTCACGCCGGATTGTCGAAAGGTGACGACTTATGGCCATATTCAACGAACGTAAGTATTTATTTATTCGGTTCATTTGTTTATCAGGTAGCTATTCCTTCGAATAAATAGCGATGATTCAATTCTCCAACCAGAATTATGTTTATTGCAGGTATAAATCTGTTGTCTTACTTCGAGGTTATAAATATTTATTCGCATAATAAAATAATAATGGCCGCCACATAGATCACAATATAATACGAGCCACGAATCTAAAAGGCTCGGAAGCTAGATGCTAATGCGGGCTTGCGCTTGTACAGTCTGTTGAAAACCTACAAACTCGCAACTAGCAAAACTAAAATAGCAATACAAGTTGACAATAGCGTACTCGACTGTACTTTAAAGCAGGAAAGCGACAAGTGAGAAAAGCAACGAGCGATCACGACCAATTACCGACGAGCGCACATTCCGTGCAGATAGCTGGGTGGTGGTGGGAGTATCAACGACTCTAAAATGTGCCTTTGCGATGCTGTTTGTGACTAGCTTCCGAACCTTTTAGATCCGTGGCGCGTACTATACCTAACCTATAAACGTGGAGACTGGAGTATTATATCTACAGTTCACAATGTTTTTTGTGTTGATGTTTTCGGTGAGGCTGCGCTGTCTCTCGTCAACCGTGACGTAGTCAGCGTTCCTAACAGAAAAAACCTCGACTAGGAATAATATTCACACTTGATCAGTTTTTATAAATATTAGATTATTATATTCAGAATCATATAATACGCAATAAAATATTTTATTACAACCCGTTCACTAACTATACTACAGCCAATTTAAATGTAAATTATAAGGTAGCTATATAAAGAAATTAACGCATTACTGCAGAAAATCGTTCCACATACAATGCAACATTGACCGGGCGTCCAAGGGAGGTACGTATGCATCTTATGTGGAACGATTTTCTGTAATGCATTATTTTTTTTCATAGCTACCGCATCAACAAAACTCATGTTAGTCCAAGCTCCCATGACAGAAAAAGTTACCCCAAAGAACACCTCAAAATTATAAAGTGAAAATGGCTGAAAAACATGTTACGCCCGCCAGATTAGTAAAAATTTGTTAATTGTCATTTTTTATGAATTTTTGAATTAAAAAAAAAAAAACGATTTTTTTTCCAAAACACCTGCCTGAAATTTATACAATTTGTAGTAAATAATGTACCATTTTTGAAAAAATTTGTCTGGCTGAAAATTTTTGTTAATAAATTTGTCAGACTTCATTTGTTATGAATTAAATTATTTTTGAAAATTTATTTCATAACACCTTGAATTTTTTTTAAATAAAGTTTAAGATCTCTTCTATCTAATACAACTTGTCTGGCTGACAATTTTTGTTAATAGATTTGTCAGACTTCATTTGTTATAATTTTTTTTATGACGTCTGTCATAGTAAAAAACATTTTTTTCGCAGACAGACCAATTTTTATGCAGAAAAGAGATGTCAAACCTTCTTTCAGAAAAAAATTAAGGTGGCGTTTTGACACGGCCCTTATAAACGCTGTCACGGCGCTTAAAAATTAAATCTGACATGGTAAAAAACAATATTTTGATGAAAAATGTATTAAAGTATATAAAAGGGATCTACCGTATTAATATAGAATAAAAAAAAATTTTCTAGTTACCAACGATTATACCACATTTTTTAATGAAAAATATGGTATAATCGTTGCTAACTAGAAAAAAAAATTTGTATTCTAAATTAATACGGTAGATCCTTTTTAATAAAAAAAAAAATTATAACATGAAGTCTAACAAATTTATTAACAAAAATTGTCACCCAGACAAGTATTAGATAGAAGAGATCATAAACTTTATTTAAAAAAAAAAATTCAAGGTGTTATGAAATGTATTTTCATAAAAAAAATATTTTATAACAAATGAAGTCTGACAAATTTATTAACAAAAATTGTCAGCTAGACAAATTTTTTCAAAAATGGTACATTATTTACTACAAATTGTATAAATTTCAAGCAGGTGTTTTGGAAAAAAAATCATGTTTTTTTTAAATTCATAAAAAATAACAATTAACAAATTTTTACTAGTCTGGCGGGCGTAACATGTTTTTCAGCCATTTTCACTTTATAATTTTGAGGTGTTCTTTGGGGTAACTTTTTCTGTCATGGGAGCTTGGATTATGTATTCAAATAAATAAAATTGGTCGACAATTTTATTTATTTGAAGATTTCTATTCAGACGGTTAATCAAAGATTTAAAACTCATGTATATGTTGCGTCTTAAGCAAAATGACTGTAGACTCTATAGCGTGGCAAATTTTTAAAGCTTTTTAGTTCGATCTATACACTAGCTAGTAATTTTAGAAAAACTGCCGCTCCGGTTCGTTCCAGTCGGCATGTAAACAGACCCGGCAGACATTACGGTCGACTGGAGGTTACGGTATGGGAAACAGAAATTGCTGTACAAAAATAATAATAATAATAATACGTACTTATGAAATGATATTATGTTGCGTAATTACTAACCGCATATCGACGCCTTTTATAGACGAAAAAGACGCGAGATTTCATATTAAAATCAATTTCAAAACTTTCAATAGGGCCGCCCTATGCCAAGAGTTTACATTGCGCAATCACGACGCTCGCTCCAACCGAGTAGCCGACGTAACGTCCGACCGAGTAGCCTAGACGGCGAGGAGATAAAAACATTAAAAAGTGCATTATTCGGGCACAGGCGAGATTATTGTTGGAATCGCTTCGTTTTATAAAGGGTGTAGTTTGGAAAAAACTAATTCTAACCGATTTTATAACGATTGAATATTGGAAAAGTTATATGCGTGTTATACGTTTATCTAAAATTGGTATCGCTAAAGAAATCGTTATAAAATCGGTTAGAATTAATTTTTTCCAAAAATTCCAACGGGATACTAAAGTTGAATGGATTTGTGATTTTTCTGGCTTGGTCCGACCAGCGAAACCCGTTTATGAAAAAAATGGCGCAATTTGCAATTAACGAAACAAAGAAAAAGTGATCGTTAATTACTCGAGAAGTAATTTACCGATGACGCTAAAATTATTCATGCACGTTTGGGTCAACATAGACATCATTTTTGAGAATTTTCAGCCATCTATGTGCGGTCATTTTTTAGTAAAAAAATAGTGAAAAAAACGTGTTTTTTTACTTTCGGGGCTATTTGCAAGTTAACAATTGCACTTAGGAACCTCTGTCAGTGCTCATTTTTTAGGAAATTTCATAAGGAACAACTTTCTCAATGCATATGCTATACTAAAAGTCAAGAGGAACAGAGATATTAAAGGAAATAGAGAAAAAAAGCACTATTTTCGTCACTAATTGTCAATTATAAAATCAAGCACACCGACAATTTGTAAGCAAACTTAGGGGGTTGAACTACACCCTAAAACGAAGCGATTCCAACAATAATGTCGCATGAGCCCGGAAAATACACCCAAAACTCCTCGCCGTCTTGCCTAGAGTGTTTGCTCAGTCGGGATCGACGCGACAGTCACGATGAATTTTCACTGTGATTTTTATGTAACTGAAATAACAGTTACTGTGATCACATAGTAACGACTTTACTCAAGTCTATAGCTTTCGGTCTATTTATACGAGGGTTGCCTGCACACTGAGTTGAGCAATGACAAATTATGGTGTTACGGCGTCCTATATCCTCGTTATTGTCGTTGGCTTTCCCACGGGTTCAACTCGGCAGTTAGTTCCTTACAACATTGTATTAAATCCTGGAACCCTTTTTTTATACCCACCCCTTTACCGGTTAATTAATTCTACAATTCTTGTTCCGTTCTGTCTATGTCCGTTTCGCGATAAATATGTGAGTCAAATTCGGAAAAGTAAACGAAATAGCTCGCGGTGGCATATGATCTGTGGCCCCAATGCGGCGCCTAGTGTAAGCCCGGGCCTGCATATATATATTATAATATATTCTAATATATAAAGCTGAAGAGTTTGGTTCCTTGTTTGGTTGAACGCGCTAATCTCCGAAACTACTGATGAATTGAAAATTTTTTTTTATTGGATAATCGAGGAAGGCAATAGTGAATAGGCTATATAATATCACGCTACGACCAATAGGAGCGGAGCATCAATGAAAAATGTTGCAAGATGTATCTCAAAATTAGTCCGTCCAACAAATATTATCAGGTGAAATGCCTTAACAAAATATTGCTATATTAGCGCGTGAAGTTTACAAGCCCGGATAGTTCAGTCGGTGGAGTGTAAGACTCTTAATGCCAGGGTTTAGGGTCGTCGAATTAATTTTTATTTTTTTTTTTATTTTCTACATTGCTTTCTTCTAAGGCTTACATTTCAATTTTTTAAAATTTTATTACGACTAATTAAAATTAAATAAATCTAATTAATAGCTCATTTGAAAACTGTTACAACTATAGGCACCTATATAAAAATAATTTTCCTACAGTGTTTTCAATTAAATATTTATTATATTAAAAGAAACTTATTACTTAAAAAAATATAAATACTGCTTTTTAACGACAAAAACTTTTGAACGGTAACGTCGATCATTATGAAGTTTGAACACAACATTCATCTCGCGGTAAACTAAGATGAATGTGCGTACTCATGTCCCTTCCTTTCCCATTCGTTCTTTTGCACCCGTGTGAAACCGGGCGGGACCGCTAGTATATTATATGTAGGTTTAAGTAATGGGCCGGCATTTTTCACGGTGCCCCACGGCGGCACTTAGGGTAAGTAAATCCGGCCCTGGACACAAAGATGCGTGCGTCGTAGCCATGCATCTCTACATGCTTGTAGTAGCGATAAGGGCCTCCCGCGAATTATTTGCGATGCATTTCCGATTCGTGCTATCATTTTCTCGCGTGTGTTAACCGGGCTTTTAAATTAATTAAACAAAAGTTAATTAACTTTGAACGGCTGTTTCTCTCTTATTTTTGAGTTTTGATAAAAAGTTACTTAAAATACATTTGTTCGTCTATTTGATTTCTACACGCTGTTAAAAAAATTGGTTGTCTGTAAAGTCGGTTTACGGACGATAGTTTTACGTGATAACGTATTCCGTAATACATAACCTAAATTTATATAATAATTATAATAATTCGAATCTATGATATTGCATCTTTCGCTTCAAATTTAGGTTAATTTTATTTATTTAAATTACTCACCATATAATATAATTGTTTTTTTTAACTTTCTTTCTTTCGTATTTATTTTAAGTCTCAAAGATTAGCTGTCATAATATTTATAAAACAATTGTTTCACTGTTTATATAAAATTCCAAAACCTACTTACAATATTTAAGTATTTTCATACGTCAAAAAATTGATTTTTATAATGATAAAATTTGTAAGAAAACGATTTTTTCGAGAGATGAGACCTAGCTAAAACGATTTTTTGCCCCCCAAAATCCCTTTTCAGTAAATTTCATCCAAATCGTTAGGGCCGTTTTCGAGAAAAGCACGCACAGGGTCAGGCGGAACGTTACGCGTTACGAACGTTATGAACGTTACGTTAGGAACGTTACACTTTTTCGTGCATGCAGCCGGTGTTTTATCAATTTATAAGATTGGTGATTCATCAATTTATAAGACGTTATCACGTCAAAAGAAGAATTAACTTAAAAATCACTCTGTATGTGGACTTCAGATGCATGCTTTTTACACAAACATCGCTTTATTGACACAAAAAAAAATATTCGTTGAATCGCACGAAAACATGTCAAAATTATTCGACAATAATGATCTGCGCCGTGGCCCCAGCTCATGCAAAATATAATTCACACCGGATATAAATGGCACGTTAATATTTGTATGTGTGTATAGTAGGCGTGACCAAACTATCCAAACACAGACGAGCTTTTTTACTATATTAACGGCGCCGTGTTAGTTATGCCACGCTAACTTAAAAATAGTGAATGAGTGCACCAATAATTGTTTTTTTTTTTAAACTCCAAAAGTTATAATAAGGTCGCAAAGCACGTGTTTTGTTTTATCAACCATACTTTGTGCAACAACACAATTATAAACGGTACAGCACCAGTGGCGGGCACAGATATTTTATATACGGGACTGATTTTTGTAGATTGCCATATTCACCGAACGTAAGTAATAGTTATTCATTCGGTTCATTTGTTCTTCAGGTAGCTATTCCTCCGAGTAAACTGCGATAATTCAATTCACCAGACATGATTATGTTTACTGCAGGTATAAATCTATTCTGTCTTACTTCGAGGGTATAAATATATAATGGCCGCCACATAGATCATAATACCTAACCTATAAACGTGAAGTATTATATCTACAGTTTGCTCTTGTCTCGCACCCAGCCTGCAGGCCAGCATGTCTTGAAATTTTTTTTTTTGAAATCAGTTAAAAAAGAAATAAATAACAGCATCGCCCATACAGAATAATGGTAATATTGCAAGAATTTAAAGTGTTGTTTTCCGTCACTTTCTAGCATATTTAACATTACACAAGTTAAAGTGAGAGAGAAATTTAACAGTGCTGTTAATTTTAATATCGGACCAGACAGAATAGCACAAGTTAGGTAAGCACTCGCGTTTCCCGTCTTATCATTTATCAATTAGTTCTTATCGCGCCTTGCAACAAATTAACGGTACTTAGTATTTTACGTGTTTTTTTTATCATTACATTGCGAAATGCAACAAACAATTTTGTTGCACATTAATTTCTTGTATTAAAAGAGTCTAAAATAGCATTTGCAGGGTGCGTGGCGGCTGCACCGCCTGCCGTTCGCAATTTTTCATACGTTTATAACATTGTTTCAAAGGAGCATTTTTCAAATAACTGGTAATAATAATTAAACGAAACCTTTAATTATTATCGACATTTTTATACCCAGTTAAGGAGATATAGCACTGAATAAAAAAACATATTGAGTATATTATAATTATTATTTGGAAAAATGTAAAAAAATAAAATATAAATATATAAAGCTGAAGAGTTTGTTTGTTTGGTTGAACTCGCTAATCTCTGAAACTACTGGTTCGAATTGAAAAAAATATTTTTTCTGTTGGATAGCCCATTTATCGAGGAAGGCTATAGGCTATATAATATTACGCTATATGACCAATTGGAGCGGAACATCAATGAAAAATGTTGCAAGATGTATCTCAAAATTAGTCCGTCCGACAAATATTATCAGGTGAAATGCCTTAACTAAATATTGCTATATTAGCGCCTCACATTCACAAGCCCAGATAGTTCTGTCGGTAGAGCGTAAGACTCTTAATGCCAGGGTCTAGGGTTCAAGCCCCACGTCAGCGAATATATTTTTATTTTTTTTATTTTCTACAATTCTTTCTTCTAAAGCTTACATTTCAATTTTTTAAAATTTTATTGCGACTAATTAAAATTAAATAAATCTAATTAATAGCTCATTTGAAAACTGTTACAACAGCTATAGGTCCCTATATAAAAATAATTATCCTACAGTGTTTTCAATTAAATATTTATTATATTAAAAGAAATATTTTACTTAAAAAAATTATAAATACTGCTTTTTAACGACAAAAACTTTTGAACGGTAACGTCGATCATTATGAAGTTTGGACACAACATTCATCTCGGTATATTAAGATGAATTGGCGTACTTATGTCCCTTCTTTTCCCATTCGTTCTTTTGCACCCGGGTGAAACCAGGCGGGACCGCTATTACTAATATATAAAGCTGAAGAGTTTGTTTGTTTATTTGGTTGAACGCGCTAATCTCAGGAACTACTGGTTCGAATTGAAAAATTGTTTTGTTGGATAGTCCATTTATGGAGGAATGCTATAGGCTATATAATATCAAGCTACGACCAATAGGAGCGGAACATCAATGAAAAATGTTGCAAAATATAACTCAAAATTTGTCCGTCCGATAATAACTCCGATCATCATGAAATATGGACACAACATTCATCTCGGTAAGCTAAGATGAACGTGCGTACTCATATCCCCCCCCAGTCGTTCTTCTGCATCCGGGTGAAACCGGGCGGGACCGCTAGTAACCGATAAGCGTAAATTAGCTATTCGAGTCATTTAACACCAAATATTATTCTACGCCACTGACCACACCTGTGGACATTTCACTCATACTGCGCAAACTTTATTCTTTCTCATTATTATAACAATAAACAAACAAAAAAAAACCTGTCGACCTTGGAAACAAACCGATTATTATTATTATTATTATAATGTAAGCAACAGTAAGGTGCAAAACGAACGTTAAAAAATCTATCTATTTATCAAACAGATCAATCCTTATCTCTCATACCCATTAGGTAATACTCGACAATCGATGTTTACTTATTTTGTCATATTTATGTGGAAAAATTAGCAGCCTATACATTGAGCCGATTCGAAATATTCTGAGAAAAAAAATTGGTTGTCTGTAAAGTCGGTTTACGGACGATAGTTTTACGTGATAACGTATTCCGTAATACATAACCTAAATTTATATAATAATTATAATAATTCGAATCTATGATATTGTATCTTCCGCTTCAAATTTAGGTTAATTTTATTTATTTAAATTACTCACCATATAATATAATTGTTTTTTTTAACTTTCTTTCTTTCGTATTTATTTTAAGTCTCAAAGATTAGCTGTCATAATATTTATAAAACAATTGTTTCACTGTTTATAATATAAAATTCCAAAACCTACTTACAATATTTAAGTATGTATTTTCATACGTCAAAAAATTGATTTTTATAATGATAAAATTTGTAAGAAAACGATTTTTTCGAGAGATGAGACCTAGCTAAAACGATTTTTTGCCCCCCAAAATCCCTTTTCAGTAAATTTCATCCAAATCGTTAGGGCCGTTTTCGAGAAAAGCACGCACAGGGTCAGGCGGAACGTTACGCGTTACGAACGTTAGGAACGTTACGTTATAGGAACGTTACACTTTTTCGTGCATGCAGCCGGTGTTTTACCAATTTATAAGATTGGTGATTCATCAATTTATAAGACATTATCACGTCAAAAAACCGAGCGGGGTGGCGTAGTGGTGAGAGCACTAGACTCGCATTCGGGAGGTACCGGGTTTGAATCCCGGCGGAGGCAGATGTAGCTGGGATTTTTTCCTACTACCTCTCGCCGAGAAACCGTAACTCCTGTACCGGCCATCTTGTTGAGGTTTTCCATGGTTTCCCTCAATAATTCCAGATAAATATCGAGATGGTTCCTTATTCAAGGCCATGGCCGATTACCTGTCGAACTCCTATGCTCAAATTTTGCCTACCTTATCCCAATGTCCTTAAATTCCTCAATTCGCCCATTGCTATTAATTAAGTGGAAGTTTAAAAATGTAGAAAATAACGGGAAGGAAAATAGTAATGGTGCGAACGGCGTCTGTTATGACAAAGTCGAGAAACGCACGTTAAGGAGGTTGATGCGTTACAGTCCCAATCAAAAGTAAGTCGAATTCTAAATGGGAACTTTTCCATAATCAATTTTTACAAAAGGTTATAAGTCGATGATACCAATAAATTATTGTAATAATTATTTTAGTATTTAACTTAATGGACTAGCTTTTGAATTTTTTGTACAAACTTGGTTAGAAAAAGTAGATAGAAAAAATAAATTTATGTAAATATCTGTATATTACATATTTTTTGCAGTAAATAACTAAAAAAAGAAATTAAAAGTAATAAAAATTAAATCATTAAAAAGTTGAAAATTCAGTTAAAATTGTTAAAATTGTCAAGAATAAAAGTCCATAATCGAAAAGTGCTAAGGTTTAATATTTTTTTTTATTGATTAAAAGTCTCCTAATTAAATTGGAAAAAATATTAAAATATGCGTAAGACATCGATGCTTTACATAGTTAGTTTTCGGAACTGCTGACATTATTTGGTTATTCGCAAAAAATTAAAATGCACCGTTTGCATGCTAGGTTGACATATTTTCCATAAGACTACATGTAAAAGTTTTTTTTAACTTTATAAATCTCCTAATGATTTTGGATTTTTTACAGAAAATTTTGTCATAAAAAAATCTATTAAAAAAACTTTATTTCAGATTTTTTTCATTACCGTCGTAAAACGACTCAACCTCCTTAAACGCATTATTATTATTATTATTAATGCGTTTAGTAAACCATTTTTCTTCGAATTTGAAATTTAAAACGTTCATAAGCATTGATTTGAAATAATTTATATACGGCGCCAGAAAAATATTTTTCAAACACTAATAGTTTTTTTTTTTCGAGTAATTTCAAGCGATATCTTATCGCAATGCATAAAAATTACTGATAAATTTGTAGGTACATGCATTAAGTCATAGCCACACGGGTGTTCCAAAAAGCACTTAGATAGACTTAATCATCACACTGAAAAGAAGAAACTGCATTGCTTTCCCTTCTATATAATACTAGCCGTTACCCGCGGCTTCGCACGCGATTGAGACGAAACACGCATTTGGCATAGTTACTCCTTTCTCGACGTATAGAATAAATTTCAAAATAGTTGGCAAGACCAAAAGTGCACATCCCGCTAGTTTTCCATTGTATGATAAAAAAATAACAATTAAAAAATATTTTTTATAAATTTAAAAAGATTTAAAAATTTAAAGAAATAAATAATTAAAAATTGAAAAAATATTTTTTTTAAGTTTGCAAAAATAAAAAAAATTAAGAACTATACATAATATAATATATAATTAATATCAAGTGGAATAAAATAAAACAAAATAAAAAGAAAAAACATCAATGATTTTCGTAAGGAATCGAACCCAGGACCTTGCCCTTGGGGATCCAACGGCATAACCATTACGCCACGGCGGCCTAATACGTGTAGTGGTGATATCACGGTATAGAAGTGTAGCACTTGTTTTATGGATTACACTATATTTACACAGCAATTATTATATTGTTTTTTTAAACTATTAGCTGTCAAAAATAATAAAATAAAACTGTTTATAAAAATTAAACTACTGAACACATTTTAGTGAATTTAAATAGGGTTCTGGTCTGATAGTAAACAAAGTGGATAAAATATAACCCAAGGCAATCCGACCAAAATTGCGATCTGTAGAGTCGTGACGTACGTACGTACATACGTACAGACCAACCGACAACTGCTGTTTGAGATTTTCAATTACAAATTTAATAGTATTTATGAACTCGAATTGATTTAAAAATGGTTCTGTTTTATAGATTAGAATCTCCTCTTTTCAAAAAGCTTCAATTTGAATGGATTTCGTGTGAAATTAACTTAGATATAACTTCTTATATGAACGAAAGTCAGCTCTGACGCACAAAGCGATAATAAAGCACATACCGCTAGTTTAGCGGTATGTGCAATTGATGACTTTCACGTGATCAACGTCCCGACAAACCTTGAAATATTAAAAGACATTTAAAAAGAAATCGCTTTATTGAATTAGTTGCTCAAAATGTCCACCCAGTTGCTGTATACATAGTCTAGCTCTTCTTAAAATTGAAGTGGTAGCTCTGCGAAGAGTTTCAGGATCAGCACGAATAAATACTAATGGTGATTCACAGCTACCTGGTCTTTTTAATAATAACAAAATTAACAGCCGAAACTAATACCTGCATTAGTGGACTTACTTATTTAAAATTTCAAATGCTTCTAACTCAGTTAGGATAGCGTTCCGGGTATATGTTCATTAGACATTTTTGACTTGAAATCACCCCAGCAACACAGTCCCAGGCTATGGCAGTCATATCGTGGGACACCCTGTATGTGCGAAGTGCTAGGAAAAATAATTATTACTGTTTGTTTAATTAAATAAACCGACCACGTTTTTCTCGAATATTTTCTTATGTAACCTTACGAAAATATAATATAGGTAGGTGTGTTAAAAACGACATGCACGCAAATGAAGGCATAGTTAAACTCGTTTATAATATATTATTCCGCCGCGTAGAGGTCATTTTCCGATATAGAAAACGAATTATTGAATTTTCATTAGCGTTTTCTTAAAGCAGGGCATTTTTAGATTATTCACACCGTGGGAAAAATAACAGAAACGAAAAAAATAATACGACAGCCGAACACGTAACCACGCAAAGTGGCCATTAAATTTATCATAAAAAAATCGGTAGTGTTCTTTCACAACTTTTATTATAACGGCGGTGGAATGTGTTTCACATAAAGTATAATGAAAATTATAGTTGAAGAGTTGGCGAACATTTTCGCACATGGGGAGTTACTAAAGTTTTAATTTTTATTCAACTCATGCGCGTTATTCATGTTTTATCATAACCCTAAATAGCCATTTACCGACTGGTGACAATTACTTGTCATAATTCAATGAAGATTCCTACTAGCTCGGCCATTGTGGAGTAATGAAAATAAACGTAACTATTTTCTGAGTCGTAACGAAATAGTAGGTAACAACAACTCCCCGTTGTTACCCATTGAGACTAAAATTGAGAGGCCGAATGTTTTCGACATGGAGTTTATTCATAACCGGCTAACCTCAAACCAAAACATTGAATCGTGCTGTTTGGTGCTGTTAGTATTGACAGTTTTTTTTATAAAGAAATAAATAGATATTTACAACATCTCATTATAATTAAAACATGAATAACGCGCAATTGTTGAATAAAATTATGGGCGCAACTTGTAGGCTAAGTCATGACCTGTCAGCGCCATGCATGACTTAGACTACTAGTTACGCCAATAACTATTGTAGGAAGGGCGCGTTAAAGTATTACGTAACGCATTTTTTGTAGATTTTAGATCCTCCCTCCTCGCCATGTACCGCATCGTAACGTTTTTCTGTACCCCTCCCTCCCTAAATGTTACGTAACATCTAAGTGACCATTATACAATCGAGGGATTCCCCGTAAAACATAAACGACATAACATTACGTCTCTATCAACATATTATTATTTATAACTATTTTTACTATACAGGAATTTTTTATATTGATTTCACATTTTGCGTAAGTTTATTAGTTATGCATATATAATTTATGAATTGTTATGAGCTTGCATTAGTCTGCATAGAAAATAAAAAAAATATTGTCTGAAGACACAAGTAATTCAAGAATTACAAGGCGCGAATTTTACATAATATACCCCAACGTTATGTTCGAAAATTGGTGTATATTTTTAACGACACTTTGAGCTTAATAATATAATTTAAATAACTTAATCTAAGAAAAATATAACAGTTGAAAATATTGAAGCACAGAAAGGAAAAAAGCATTTTAATAATTAATTTAGGTTCATAAATATAAAAGCGTTAGCTGTAAACTCTATGATCGTTTATTAGTCACAATCAAAAATCACTTTTCAAAACAACATAAAAAATTCCAGCCAATTGAACGATGGAACCATTCCCACTCCTATAAAATCTATACTAATACAGTGTAATCCCTATACAGGGTGTTCTACAAGCTCTATGACAAACTTTGACAGATGGTAGGCTGCTTGATTTTAAACATATTTTTTTTAATTAAACATGTGTCCGATTCGTTTTTGTTTAGAAGTTACAAGCATTTAACCTTTATTAACAATTAACAATAAAAATTTAATTTAAATTTAAATCTAATAAATAATTAAAATGACACTAACAATAGTTATTATTCAAATCTTTGATTAACGTCTGAATAGAACTCTTCAAGTAAATAAAATTGTCGACCAATTTTTCTCAGACCAAACGATATATTGACAAAAAATGATAAAAATACAAATCAATATAACACAAGATGACGTTTCGATCCGGATTTGGATCTTCTTCAGAAATATCTAAAAAATATAAATACTTATTGATTTGTATTTTTATCATTTTTTGTCAATATATCGTTTGGTCTGAGAAAAATTGGTCGACAATTTTATTTACTTGAATAATTATTATTGTCATAACACAACCGATATTTCTATTTATCAGTTTTTGATTCTTTAAATGCTTGTAACTTATAAACAAAAACAAATCGGACCCATGTTCATTACAAAAAATTTGAAAAGTAGTTTGACCCTGCAGGCCATCCCTGTAACTTCCCGCTATTTTCGAGTTCAAAACGCTCAAAAATATATCAAATATAGCAAGAAGTTTATTTTTTAGCTCTTCGAGCTCAAAAAAAAAAACACTTTGTTACGAAATTTTCGTTCACGATATCTCATGAACAAATGAACCGATTTTGATGCGATTTGCGGCAGTCGACGCAATTTTTTAACCTTAAAAAGTAATTTAACACAGAAAAATCGATCTCATAGGAATTTTACGAGTAATTAAAAAAAAAACACTTTAAAAATTTTTCGTTCACGATATCTCGTGAACAAATGAGCCGATTTTGATGCGGTTTGCTGCAATCGACGCAGTTTTTTTAACCTAAGAAAGTAAATTATTACAAAAAAATCGATTTGATAAGATTTTTACGAGTAATTTTAAAAAATTACTTTTTTCCTAATTTTTCGTTCACGTTATCTCATGAACAAATGAACCAATTTTGATATGGTTTGCGGCGATCGACGCAGTTTTTTTAGCTTAAGAAAGTAATTTATTACAAAAAAAACAATCTGATAACAATTTTAAGAGTCATTTTAAAAAAACACTTTTTTACGATTTTTTCGTTCACGGTTTCTCGTGAACAAATGAACCGATTTTGATGCGGTTTGCGGAAATCGACGCATTTTGTTAAGGAGAAGAGCTGATTAGTTTTTGGAATTAATCGGTTTAGTAGTTTAGAAAATTTTTTACAAAAACAAATTTTTAAAAATTTTTGAAACTTGTTTTTTTAAGATTTCTCAACATTTTTTGGGCCGAATCGTTTCAAATTTTCAGGAAGTCTAAGTTCACCAAGATCACGTCAGATGCCGCAAACCGCGTTTCAGTCGGACACTCCGTTCAAAAGATATAAAAGGTTTACATACATACATACACACACACACACACACACACACACACACACACACACACACACATACATACAGCCCTACGGACATCATCGCCAAAATAGTTTCAATAGCTTCCTAGGACCTCAAAACGTCGAGATCTGGCGAAAACTCGATTTTCGAAAATCGGGGTGAAACCAATAACTTCCCGATTTTTGAAAAAAAAAAAAATTTTTTTTTTAAAGCGGGAAGTTAAAAATATGTTTAAAATCAAGTGACCTATACCATCTGTCAAAGTTTGTCATAGAGCTTGTAGAACACCCTGTATAGCGACACTCAAGGGACTGTGCACTTTATGGCGTTATTGAGAGTTGTCGTTAAACAAAGAGAAGAAATAATCCAATATTGCAATAATCCAAATTGTCGTTACGGTCGAGCGACTGAATCCAAAGAGTCTTCCAACATTGCTTATCTTTTCTCCCGCCTCTATTGCGCGTATTAATGAAACTTTTTCGTCAATACACAAAGATTTTCTCTTACTCGCCATGTTCACAGTTTGAGCAACTAAGAATATGATAACTGATCGATAAGCAGCTGAGCTAAACATATGAAAAATAATCCCAACAAACAAAACAACGAATTTCTTAGAATCTTCGGTAGGCATGATGCCGACAACAAAGCAGCAAAATAACAAACAAGTACTGTTTTTGCTTCCCCTTTTCACTGCGCACAAAAAAACGCCATCACATCGACACGACCCAGTAATTGTTTTTCAAAGCACTCCTCCCAAACGCCTTACCCCTTTATAAAAAACAATTTTCCGCACTTAAAACGGCTAATAACACTGTTATATGTTATATAAAATAATAATTGTGTATTTCCAGTGGATATTTTGCACTCTAACCCTGCTAAACAAAATAAGCTCTTAAAAAAATTTTAAGAATTCGCCAATGCATGGATTTTTACGTGTTTCAAACCTTCACAAATATAGGTTCGAAAAAAAACGCAGTGACTCCAACGATAGGTCAAGACAGAAACCTATTATAGACGCCAGATAACTAAGTCAAAAACCCTATCAATATTATTGTTGTTATGAGTATAGATCGTTCAAAAAAAATTATCGTGTTTCCTTTCCCCGCCACTGTATCGCGTACATGACAAAAAGAAGGAAAAGTAACGGTTAAACGCTGACACACTGCATGTTATTGTTTTGGTAATTGGACCAATGATTACTGTGCATGTTTATATAATATCAAATGCATTTCAACTGTTTGAAAACTATTATAAAACAGTTGGTACGTAAACAAAAAAAGGTTAAGTTTTGACATTTACAAACACATTCTAGGCGAGAGAAATACATTTCGCGTCGCTGTTAGACGTTCTTTTTAGAACAGGAGAGAAACAACCTGCGATATGCTCATAGTTACCTAATTTGGTAAAATATTTACGTCGTTCTATTGAATTTTATCGACAAGTTTCTAACAACGCAATCCCTCAACAAAGTCTTGTTCCATTTTTATAAAAGATTATGTCGAAAATGCAGGCACTATTCAAATAAAAATTAGGGAGCCTCACCAAAAGACGCACATTTCGAGATTTAATTCAAAATGTACGTTGGCGAGTAAATTTTGTTCGTCGCGTCGTTTACGATGCTCGTGTACGTGGATGATGTTTGATCCACTATTAAACTGTAGCGTCATCATCCTCTAAATTGTCAAATTTTAAAAAACAGAAAAAAAACAGTAGTTAGGTAATACATTTTCAGGACGTGTCAAAATTGTTTTGTTTATATTTGGATCATAAAAAATTATATAAAACATTCCAGCATCAATTGTATCCGGTTAATTACCTAATTAAAATATCTGTCCATCCTTTTTATCATAGCATAATCGAGGAATGTGTTTTGTTACAAAACAATGGAGCAGAGGTTCCATCGATATTATTAAATTGATAAAATACATTGTACAGTCATTTAACATTTGAATAATAATATAATAACAAAAATAAACTCACTCTCAGCTGCAGTTAACAAATCTTTAACCTCCTTGATGAGTCTTTTGATTTGTTGGCTTGTTTTGTGCAGTTCATTTTCGTGTTTGTGTAAGTTTTCACGAAACTGTGGGCTATCATTTAAACAATCACTAAACTCGAGGGGTTGCAAGTCGACACCCATCATTATAGCCGATCTAATTAGTATCACCAATAGTTAATTAAAACACAAACACACACGTGATTCTATCACATTATTTTAATAACACGAAGCAACACACCTCAACACACCTTTATCTAACAAATGTCAACTCGAAACTAATTTTCAATCAAATCAACATTGACTGGAGAGACATCTGGAATGACGTTTCTCAGCGCTACGAACTACTGGAACTTAGTACGACGCTTTTAACGCTAGGCGGAGCTCGAGTCGAACTGTCAAAATTGTCATTTTTGACATTTCAGCAAGCAGAGAGTTTTTTGTGATAAACAAATTGTTTTTGTTATTTTTTTAAGAAAAGCGCGAAGTACACGATGAGTGAAAACTGGGCACAAGTATGTAGTTAAACAAATATTTATTTTCTTCTAAAGTTTAATGAATGCTTAAAATAGATGACTCAAATTAATAATACACTGTTTTTCTTCTCGGGACAAGTAAAGTACGATGTTAAAGAAACTTCGTAGGTTTATTTTTCCTTTAAAATTACACGTTTGTCTTAAAATCCAAGCACAGCTGTTTGGCTTCTTGAATAATAAATTATTTATACTGAAGTTCTTGTCTATGAAATGTTGAAATTTTCTAAGTAACAACCCTGAAGGCATTAATCAGGAGATCCAGCTCGAGTGTAGCAGTGGACCAATATCTGTCGCATAAACCAATATGGCGTCAGCTATACCGGGTAACGTACACACGTTCATGTTTTACGTGTGTGTAGTGTCTGTGAATTAAACAACTACCTATAGCGAAAACAGGCGGAAAAAACCGAAGTTTTCCCGGCAGGTAGTGATAACAGCGCCAGAAAACGGTTCGTCTCGAAACAGGTCAAGCATAGAAAGTTGGGTCTCCTGATTACAGTTTTCCTGGTAACTACATGTCAGCTTTAAGACGCTGCTAGGCTGGGTACGAAGCTGGAAATGACGTCACTGCGGGCTGGCCTGCTATCTCACAAGATAGGTTTTCAAATTAGAACAGGGACTATTTTCCCTGCTAGATTTGCTGCTAGGTATGAGCAAGAATCAATCGGGAAGCAGTATCTTGTCACGTGGGCACTTGAACAAACGCCCACAAACCAACATGGCGTCATTTTGCTCAGAGTCAGACAACAGACACGTTTTGCTCTATGCTTATATTCGAACTGTCACTGCGCGCGCACCAGATCTATTCACAAAACAAGCTTGAAAAATAGTCTCGTGTGAAGCGGGGACTTAACAGCAATCAAGAAAACCAGCGCTAGAAAACTAGTAGGCAAATCTAGCAGCGTTTCTAGCCTCGTGTGCAGCGGCCTTTAGTTAATGTTTCGGAAAAGAGACCGTAGAATACAGACGCTCGATAGCTGAGGTTATTAAAGTGTTTTGTTCCCAAATTGTTATGCTGGCTCGCGCAAGGCATTGTCGATAAATTAACAGTACCTATGTGAAAAATTTGCGTCTCTGTTATTTATTGATATTTTCAGGATGACGAATTTGAAGCAATGAGCGCAATTTACGGGTCCGATTGGCGCAGAGAGGATGAAACGTTGCGTTCGTATTCGATGCGCATAAACGAGCAAGGAAACGAAGTTATACTCTACTTAAAGTTCACGCCCAATTATCCTTCGAAGGCGCCGCCTATTTACGAGCTGTCTGCACCTAATCTGAATCGCAAACAAAAAATGCAAATCGATGTAGCGCTTAGCGATGTCTACCAGTAAGTTTATTTCTGCCCGGTTTCAGACACGAGTCTCAGCTTTAAATCTAGATTTAAGTAAAGTCTTCAATAAATAAAATTATCGACCAATTTTTCAGACAATATATTGTCTGAAAAATTGATCGATAATTTTATTTATTGAAGAGTTCTAATCAGACGTTAATCAAAGATTTAAGTAAAGTCTCTATATGCTAGGAAAGTATCTTTTGACAGGCGACTTTTGCACCCTCTCGTGGTTTTTTTTTTTTTAATCTGGTTCAGTCAAAACCTTAGTGTCATATGTTATACGTGCATTTTAATAAGGATTAATTGTCGAATAAAATGGGTAAAAAGATATCAAATCGGAAGTGCTGTGTTGTTGATTGTAAAGATACACCAACTAAACCATCCAGAATTACAATTCCACCGTTTTCCTGGATTTTCTTATGAATTAGAGAGGAAAAAAAATGAACTGCAGCAGTACGTCGTCAAGGGTAATTAAATTTTATTTTACGCCTGTAATCATTATTAAATACATGAAAAATATCATAATTGTTATTTTGTTAACAAAAATAAGATTTAAAAAATTTAAAAATCAAAAATGTATATCATTTATGTAGTTTTTTGACTGACATTTTGCGTAAATATTTTTTTATAATTAGGAATAACGCTGGTTTCCATGTGTTTGTAAGTTTTGGGTGAACCACTTTTGAAAAAATCAAACACGAGATGGTGCAAAGGTCGTGTGTCAAAGATACTTTCCTAGCGTAAAGTAGGAGAGCTATCAAACATTTTTGGGTAGGTATTTGAGGCAGCGTGAAAATTTGTGTAACACTTCTTTTGTAATGTCTGAACATAAAATGGAAGACTTGGCTGAAGGGTAGTGGGGCTTAGCTAAACCGTGGCTTTTTAACTTTGCGAAATTTTATGTGCAAAAAAAAGTCCTCGAGGCATTTTGAAATTTTAATACCTTCAAATTTGGTATTTAATAAAATAAAAAATAAATAAGCCAGATCATTTAGGCGGTTACAAAACTGTGCAAGTAAGACGCTACAAGTAGGTTGAAGTGCGGAGAAGAGCGTAAATGGACAAACTAGAAGCACGTCTTTGTCAATTTTCAAAAAAAAAAAATCCGTCTGAGCTCACTAGTGCACACGTCAATATTTGTTAGAACTACTTAGTTTTTGGAAGGCCCAAAAGTTATTTTTTTTTTTTTAATTAAAAGTGCATTTTTGACAACTTGGTCATTCATGCAAAATAATAAAATAACAAAAAATATAGGGACATAAAGTGATTTTAATAATTGCAAATAATAACTCATAGATACTCGACTTTTTTTAATTATAAATCTACAAAACAGTATCAACACATTGCAACGACGCATTTCTAGGTTAGGGTATGATATTTGTCAAGCAACAATTGCGATCCATAAATAGTCCATAAATACGTCATACAACACTACGGAACGCTATCATATGGGTGCCCAACGCGTACTTGGACGTTTTTTATTTTTTATATACAGTGTGGTCACTTAAGTGTGCAACATATGGGAAAATTTTTTATTAAATGCATAACCAAAATATAAATATTGCCAAAAGTTGGTGAATGTCCGATAATCATTTTAGGTGCTCTTAGAATTGTTGAAACTCAAACAGCATACAGGGTGGGTCAAAAAATATAAAAATTGTACAAGTGTAAAGTGCCCTTATTTCATTTCAAAAAATTCAGCGAAATGTTATAAGAAAAAGTTGTTTATAATTAAAAGTTATGCCCAAATACCAAAACATGGCCTTCTAAGAAAAAAAAAAGTTTTTTTTTTAAAAACCAAAATTATAATTTTTTTGAATTTTTTTTTTTATACTTACCTTAAACACACTAATAAATTATTCAAAATGAAATCAATTTCGCATAACTTTGTTCAAATTCAGGCATATTTGTAAAATTAACTTAGATTTTTAATTTTTTATGGAATCACAAACTTTATGTTTGTTGCAACGATATTAAACACCCTGTATGCTGTTTGAGTTTCAACAATTCTAAGAGCACCTAAAATGATTATCGGACATGCACCAACTTTTGGCAATATTTGTATTTTGGTTGTGCATTTAATTAAAAATTTTCCCATATGTTGCACACTTAAGTGACCACACTGTATATCGGTATTGATTGTTCTATTCTATTGTCGAATTATGAGCAGGGGAAACATGGGTGATCCAATCTTATATCTGTGGACAGAGAAAGTGCGTGAAGTGTTAACGGAGATGCTATCGGAAAAGAAAGAATCGGAACAGAAAGGCGACTCCGGAGACGAACAGGCGAACAGCGCAGAGAGCGAAGCAGACTCCGTTACTTGTCCGCTGATCATCGCAGGCCAGACGATTCTGGATCGGAAGAGTACATTCGTCGCTCACACGGCCAGAGTGTACTCCAAAGAAGAAGTAGAGTAAGTTAAAATATCAGTTTTATTGCTCATTTTATAACTAGTTTTTTTTCGCGGCACTGTCCGCGTGGACAAAAATAACGTTTGCATTGACAGTGTACGAGGTAGTGATGTGCCGGGTATATCCGTATCCGTATCCGCGGATATCCAAGGAAGAAAAAAGATCCGTATCCGTTAGTTTTTGGCGGATCTTTTACGGATCTTTTACCTTATTAATTTTCAATTCATAGATGAAATTTTATATATATAGGTGATTAGGTAATAATGAAAACCTGTTAAATTCCATTCAGATTATTTTTGAAATCGTATTTGGCACCTTTATATTGCAAACATTTATCGTAGTGAGTACCATACTAATAGTACATAACTCAAAGGTACTAAATCAACTATCTTTATAATGAGATATTGCACATAGATCTTTGGAGAGAGACAATCTGTTATGAGAGTTAACTCTTAAAGAGGTCAATAACTTTTTCCCATAACAGATAGTCTCTTTCCAAAAGTCGATGTGCAATATTTACCGCCGCGTACTCTATGAAAGTTAAGATCCGTATCCGTATCCGCGGATCTTGAAACCAAAAATCCATATTCAGATCCGTATCCGCGGATATACATTTTTAACGATCCAGCACATCACTAGTTTGAGGTATCCAAGTGTGTAGGCTTTCACAGCTGATGTTGATCCAAATCTTCTTGGTTTCCGGGCTTGTATGCCGTGGTCCATTGGCATTTCTACCTGACGTTTCGTCTACAACTGCGGTAGACATTATCAAAGGCGATGTGGTAGCGGACGAAGTGTCCTTCCAGGCTGCTCACAGGGAAGTGTGTCAACAAGTGTGGTACTTCCGTCTTTTATAGTCAGCGTGCTCGTGTTCTCTACTCGGTCGTAGTATGCTCTTCTGTGATTGGTCGTTCCATTTCTTGATCGTTCTGAATGGAACGACCAATCACAGAAGAGCATACTACGACCGAGTAGAGAACACGAGCACGCTGACTATAAAAGACGGAAGTACCACACTTGTCGACACACTTACCTGTGAGCAGCCTAGAAGGACACTTTGCCCGCTACCACATCGCCTTTGATAATGTCTACCGCAGTTGTAGACGAAACGACAGGTAGAAATGCCAGTGGACCACGGCATACAAGCCCGGAAACCAAGAAGATTTTCAGTGTACGAGGTTTTGATGTTTTATTTAAAATGTATATTTTCAAGGAAAAATTTGTTGTTGGGGTGATCCTAATCCTTCAAAACGTATTTATATTTAAGATAGTACGAGCGCTAAGGCAATTTTAAATAAAAGGCTTGATTTTTTTTATATGAAGTTAGACTAAGTCTAAACCAATTCTGAAAATTTTAGGGGGGGTTGCCCGATTATTTAAATAAATAAATGACTTCAAAAGTAGGCATATTTAACTTTAGCTTTATGGTAAAAAATATTAAAAAAATCAAGCCTTTTGTTTAAAGTTGCCTTGGTGCTTGTACTACCTTAAGGGAAAAAATCACATCGTTAAATGTGGCAGAATCATTGATGTAAGCTGTTGTGATAAGGTTAACTTTGTTGCTTTCTGCAAACAAATGTCAAATTTGAAAAAGAACCACGTGAAACCAACGGTGTATAATTAGTCCGAAATAGTTAAATTAGTCTCCTAATGAACTTATTATTGTTTTTATCGAAAAGATTTACAAATTTCATAATCTTTTCGATGTTATGAATTTATAGCGTCGTAGTGAATAAGCTCAAAGAAGACAAGAAAATATCGCAGGCCACTCACAACATAGTCGCGTATCGAATACAAAACGGCGACAACGGCAGTACATTGTTGCAGGACTGCGACGACGATGGAGAAATACATGCGGGGCGGCGCCTCCTTCATTTGCTGGATATTCTTAACCTCACCAACGTCGTAGTTGTCGTCAGTCGCTGGTAATAATACTACCAATATTTTTCTCCCTTACGTGTTCAAATATTATTTTTTTTTAATTTTAGTTAGAAGTCGATTTTAATTGCCTGTTCATAAACTTGGTTAGTTCCGAACCTGTAATAATCCCAGAAACCATGTTCTGCCAAATGTTTTTTATTTTTCCTTGGACCACACCTGAGCATGTCCACATAGTTCCAATTTCATCTTTAGATCGATCGCTCTTCGTTTGTTTCCGAACGAGTGCCGCGTTCGATCATACTCGGCGCTGTTTAGTTTACGGACATACGTGAACTTGTGATTTAAAAATAAAAATTGAGTCCGTTATATGGGCGGAGCTTTAAAAACATGGCGACGATGGGGTATAATTAGTGTACAACGCAATTGTGAATTTTTTGAAATGCAATCAAATGAATTAAATTATCAGTACAATATGTGATTGGGCTGATACAAATCATCGAAAAAGGAATTTTCTTGAAGGGGAACATGTATTTAATGCCAGTTATATCATAAAATTAGGGAAAAAATGTGAAACAGAACCTTCAAGTAAGGTGAATTTTAATGCTTTCTGTTTATAAACTTCCGATTTAAAGAGTAATCCACAAGAAATAAAAGTAGTAAATAGAGATATTATATCAATGCAGTGTTGATGAACGTTGCAAACATATTATTGAAACCTTACTTTATTGCAACAGGTAAGTTCCTAACCTAAAAATGGCCATCTGTCAAAATGTATTTTCAGCTTTAATTTTTTTCAATCAAAATTCTTAATGTTATTTAATAATAATAGCTATTCAAAAAATAAATTAAGTTTTCAATATTCTGCTTACTTGGTAAAATAACTAACCATCTGCATTGAAATGACGTGGTACCTACTATTACAACCTTTTACTAACTTTCTATTTGTGTTTGCACGAGGTGAAAACTTCGCAGATTCCATAATAAGTCATTTATTAATTTATTCAACGCTTTTTAATATTGTAATAAAAAAATTCACGATTATCAGTACCGATTCACAGTACGATTCATAATCATGTTTATCTAATTATAGTTGTAAGTTTCGCCACCAGATAGAGTAGTCCGTATAAAGGATCCCGATAGATTAGAAAAGATTTCAGTTCTTTCTTTCCTCCAACACAAAATGCTATTGAAACAATTAGACACGTGTCAACCGTTAGCTTACAAATCTAAGAAACCGTTATTATTGTAGGTACGGTGGCGTCCATCTTGGACCGGACAGATTTAAACACATCAACAACGCCGCCAGGTACGCGCTAGAAACCGCCACATTTATTCCAAGGAAAAAATGACATTAGCCACAAGTTTAGCTGTCAAAACATTGTTTGTATTATATTATAAAGTTGTTATTGTTTATATTTTATGAAAATAAAAAAGATTCGCATGAGCTCCTCTATCGGCCGGTCGCCGAACTGACGAAACACAGACAGGTCTAGTAGTCCTGTGACAAAAGAGGTAATTGTTTTCGAACAAAAGTTTTGTGTTCGTGAAACAATAAATTTTTCGGATTACCTGCATTGTTTTCAGGGACGAAAGTTGAGTTTTGTATGCCAGTGACGCGATCAAAAGTAGTGTTTTTGTTCATTGGGGATTTTTTTTGCGTCGAAATTAAGCGACAGTGGCGCCATCCTACGCAACGACTATAAACTATATCTGACAGTTCGCCTAACCTACAAATATTCATTTTCTGTAAGTCTTTAATTTTGTTCTTTCAGTGTCCTTTTTAGGCACAAAATTGGTGTGGCTAATCGCAAATACAAAACTGCCGTAGTAACACAATTTAGGTACTATTGCTTTACACCTAACCAACAAACCAGATGTGCTCTGCTGTCAATCTGTCTCTCGTTAGTTCCGCGACCGGTCGATAGAGGCGCTGGTGCGATTCTTCTCGTCGCCAAATGATCAGTCAGGGTTAAGTAAACAAACGCATGGCAGATATTTATACCCTTGCGGTAGTGAAAGTGTTGAATTTATTAATTCGGATTTTCTCAGGAATTTTACGCTCGAAATTTTTATAAAGTGCCTCACTAGTTAATTAAATGTATTATTATGTTAAAAATAATTACCTGAGTAATTGTATAATAATTTAATGCCTACTTAATTATTAACTGTTAAAAAAGGTATAGTTTAGATCATCGACATTAACACGCTAGGCTATCACTGCAAACCGAAAGAGGCAAGATAAAGTCTGACGTTTTTTGATTGGCTCTCTACCATCAGCATATCGACGTGTTGATGTCGAACGAAGACAGAATATATCTCAACTTAGTCGCCATCTCTTTCTGAATCAATTGACTCACGCAGCCCACACTGGCGGTCCAGTTTTTTTATGTCGATGATTTGGATTTTTTAATGACTATTTAACACTGATCTCTCTTTACTAATTAGATTAACAATCCTGAGATGCAATTGTAGTGACATATAAATTGAAAACTAATCCGGCACTTCGAAATGGTGTAAAAGTAGGGTTAGATCTAGGTTTTTCGGGAACTGGGGCTTATTGAAGACCAACGGGACTCAGGGTTGTCAAAATTCAACCAAAAAATTTGTCAACACTCGTCCAAAAAATGTCGAATTTCACCTAAAAATTTGTCGAAATTCATCTAAGTGTTGCCAAAATTCATTCCAAAAGTATTAAAAATATACAGTAGAACTTCTTTAAGTTGAACTTCGATAAGTCGAAAACCTTCAAAACTCGAAAAAATGTTTTGTTCCCATCCCTTCCAGCCCCAAAACCTCCATTACTCGAAATCTCAACCCTCTATGTAAGTGGAAATAAACAGTGAGTCCCTTCAACCCATTTTGGTACAATTTTCCCTCCATAACTCGAAAAAATAAATTGTACATCTGTATCTCGAACATAGCAACTGAAAATTTGTTAGAATGAATCGTAACCTCTACAAGTCGAATATTTCCTTACAAAATCCGCCTAAGTCGAAAACTCTATAACTCGAATTTTTTTGTGTCTCCCTTGAAGTTCGATTTATAGAGGTATTATGATAATTCAATTTTTGTGGGGTCCCAGGGCTTAAGCCCTATTAGTCCCTATGTAGATCCGTCCCTGGGTAAAAGATTTAAGTCATTACTCAGTCGCCATCATGACAGCGCAAGCGCATTAATGCTTTCCCGGTTGACCTTGAATCTCTACTCTGAAGTTAGTCGCAACATTACGAGATGAGAGGATGTGGTAAGCTCTTGCGTCCAGTGGCGTATACAAATTTAAAAATCTGAATAAAGTGTCATTTTTTATTTCTGAAAATAAGCTTTTTTTAAGTAGGTTTAATATCCTACTTAAAAAAAGCTTATTTTCAGAAATAAAAAATGACATACTTTATTCAGATTTTTTAAATGAATCTTGTGAACTGTTTGAATAAACTACAATTTTAACAAGTTAGGTTAATATCGCAGTTAGTTTATTCATGGTATGGCACTGAGTACAGCGAGAGGCAGTGGGCGGAGTGAAGATCTCACGTACACACTACTACACTCAAATGGTACATGTTCTTTGATAAAATACGATTCAATTGATTCCTTCACCTACATACTCACATGTCACGTGGCTCTCAAACCGGGAAAGGATTAACGTGGTATTTAGTGCCTGTAACACCATTTCGGGGGGCTGGATGTTTATATAGAAATCAGTGATTATTGTAATATTATACATGGATTTTAAAAATGTTTTTTTTTGAAGTTTTTAGACAATAAATTATCATAGAATAATACTTTCTTTATAATTTATATAATTCCTGATTCCTGGTGGGGAAATTCATCTATACACTAGTATATAAAGCTGAAGAGTTTGTTTGGTTGAACGCGCTAATCTCAGGAACTACTAGTTCGAATTTAAACATTTTACCATTCCAACCCACAAGTGGGGAATGGTACCTACCAGTTTAGGTCAAAAATCACTTTTCAAAAATTTTACAATATCTTTCCGTTTTGAGGTCCCCCAAATCCAAAAAACATATTTTTGGAAAAACTCTGTGCGTCTGTTAGTCTGTGAACACAATACAGGTCAAACGGATGAGCGGATCGAAACCAAATTTTGGGAGGATGTTTGGTATGCAAATATGAAGAGCCCTATTGTTTTTGAGGAAAATCGGCGCGTGCGTAGAAGAGATATATGCTATAACGGTGTTTTTTATATAATAATGGTATACTTTTCATTCCAAAGCCGGGTAGCGGCCAGTAAGTAATGAAAAATACCAGCCAATCAGTTCTTCGCCAACGAGCTCGTTTCCCACACTTCTGACGGTGTCATTTTTCTTTACTTCAAAACGTCGTTAGCTCTCCTGGTAATAAAAAAGTTGAGGTTAAATTTAAAAGGAATTAATTGATAATTCAATAATATTTTTATTTTAAAAACATCGGATAATAAAGATTATACATGTTATCGATACATAAGCAGAATCACTTTTCTTACTTCTAATTGAAACACGGAGATATATTAAACGGTGGGCGCGGCCTATTTGAAGTGACCAATCAAAGCGCGGTTGGTAACTTCAAACAAAAGCGCACCATAATAAGTCCATTATCCGTATTATTTACTTTGATAATTAATAATTAACCGTTTCTAACCCACCAGCGTTTTAATAATAACGAAGTTTCCTATTTTATTTTCTTTTACTCATCGTAGTCTAAAAAGTTACTAAATTAACGTCAAAAGAATTTTTGTAATATTTAAAAAAAAAACAACAAAGTTATGAAAGTTTACAATTTTTGCAATATGCCGTTCTCAGTGCAGGATGACGTCAGCGGACAACTGTCATACTTATAATAACTAATAACATAGCAAGTCATGAAGCCAACAGAGATTTAACAGTCGAATATCTGATTATAACCTAAATTCGACTTCCTATATTATTACTTTTTCGTTACTGTATAGTACGCGCGGCGGATCTAAAAGGTTCTGAAGTTAGTCACAAAAAGCGTCGCAAAGGCACATTTTAGAGCCATTGATACTCCCACCACCTCCCAGCTACCTGCACGGAACGTGCGCCCATCGGTGATAGGCCGTGATCGCTCGTTGCCTTTGTCACTTGTCGCTTTCCTGCTTTAAAGTACAGTCGAGTACGCTATTGTCAAGTTGTTATTGTTACTTTAATTTTGTTGAGTTGCGAGTTTGTAATTTTTCAACAGACTGTACAAGCGCAAGTCCGCATTCGCATCTAACCTCCGAGCCTTTTAGATTCGTGGAGCGTACTATAGACACTTCCTATTTCCAGCTATTTATTTATATATTTACTACTAACTAGCTGTTACTAATAATAAAACGAAATAGCAGGAACAGTTATTTTACAGCTGTTACAATGTTGGTTAGAAACGATCAACTGAAGACAGTTTAATATCGATTTATCGTCTAAAAAATAATACATAGCTATACTTGTTTCGAACGGATTATTAAAAAAAAACATGTATAGTATAAATATGATCACATAAATATTCATATTACGTAATATTAATGTCATTATTCAGTTCTGTCGCGTTACATCGCTCGCCAACCGTAAATGAAGCATCTTACAAACATACACCTTCTCGTATTGTTGTTCTTTTGTTTTGAAAAGCACTGTGGCGTCATTACTAACTAATTTTTTGTTTTTTTTTTATTCTAACAATAAGGCTATTATATTTTTCCATCGGTTTTTTAATCTTACTAAATTACTACAATTCGAACGGTACATTTATTTGTAATTTTTTGTTTCATTTAGTTGAAAACAAATGATATTCTTAAAGTTGACAATTCGGAACCCAAAGAAATGGTGAGACCTCTGGTGAGAAATGCGCCGAACTGTCCTAAGGGGGTTTTTGACAGGTAAACTATGGAGGCTAAAGGTAAACATTGATTTAATTTAATTTATGATGGAGGCTAGGTTAGCCTCCATCATGCTTTTCTAAATCAATGTTTACCTGTCAAAAACTCCCTTTAGGACAGTTCAGCGCATTTCTCACCATTCCTTTGGGTCCCGAATAGTATCAGAAACCCAGAATGAAAGTAAACTTCTAGTTGTTTGTCGGTAATATAGAACTCTTCAGACACGGCTGCGTGTTTGTTGGTCATCTTCTTAGATTCTTCAGTGTCTTCGGAATTGATTTTAGAAGGCTAAAATTGCTAGAACCAAGTTCGAACAGTCCAGAGTCGCATTTCAAAACTTACTAACAAACTTAGTGTCTAACCATTAACGTTTTATTAACTGTGTCAAAGCTCTTCGAGATAAGAGAAATGTCACCGCCTTGTGCAGTAGCTAAAACGAAACTCAAATCTTTGATTAACGTCTGATTAGAACTCTTCAATAAATAAAATTATCGACCAATTGGTCGATAATTTTATTTATTAAAACGAAACTGTTTGTATCGGTTTTTGAGGTACTGCGCATGACTGCGAACTATTGCGCAAGACTGTGGTAGTTCTGTTACCGTTCTGACTGCTTGGAACAGAGGTGGACTGCTAGTATGCAATTGCGCAGGATAGAAAAGGCATAATTCGAGGAATATGTCTATCTCTGTCTGACTTTTCTTATTGGTTGCTCGGCAATTACCCTATCTATATGAACAAATGCAAAAATATAAAACCTCAAAACAAAAGAAACTGTTACATTAAAACAATATAGTGTTTAAAAATAATTTTTGTACTGATTTATATTGTTTTTGTCACAAGTTCTTTTTTGGGAATGTTTGAAATAATCTACTCGACGCCAAATAATTACACATAACTAATTACTGTTAATTATAAACTATAAAACAGTGATATGTGACTTAGCCAGAATTTAAATTTGGGATGTACAAAATTGTTTGTCTCTTGATCGAAACTTTATCTGTAGCGTATTGGTAAGTGTTCTATATTCCATAAAAAATTCCCTTAATTTTAACACAGCGATCCGCAAACTTTTTCTTCGAAGGGACTTACATATAATGGTGTTTTCCGTGGTAAGACTGGCTGCTTTTTTCGATACATCGATAGAAGCATCGATATGTCAAATTATTAAAATGTTTATGACGTCTGTTAGCAAGCATCTAATATATACAATATTTATCTGCATCAAATTATAGGACTGGTTGCTTTTCTCGATATATCGATAGAAGCATCGATATGTCAAATTATTGAGATGTTTATGACGTCTGTTGGTAAGCGTCTAATATATACAATATTTATCTGCATCAAATTATAGGACTGGGTGCTTTACTCGATATATCGATAGAAGTATCGATATATCAAATTATTGAGATGTTCATGACATCTGTTGGCAAGCATCTAATATATACAATATTTTTCTATACCAAATTATAGGACTGGGTGCTTGACTCGATATATCGATAGAAGCATCGATACGTCATATTATTGAGATGTTTATGACGTCTGTTGGCAAGCATCTAATATATACAATATTTATCTGCATCAAATTATAGGACTGGTTGCTTTTCTCGATATATCGATAAAAGTATCGATATATCATTTTAAAACTCCTTATGACGCGTGTTGTCAACTGTCTAAAATGTATAATATTTATCTATATCAAATTGTAGGACTGGGTGCTTTTCTCAATATATCGATAAAAGTATCGATATTTCAAATTAAAACTGCTGATGACGTCTGTTGTCAACCGTCTAAAATGTATAATATTTATCTATATCAAATTGCAGGACTGGGTGCTTTTCTCGATATATCGATAAAAGTATCGATATGTCAAATTAAAACTGCTGATGACGTCTGTTGTCAACCGTCTAAAATGTATAATATTTATCTATATCAAATTGTAGGACTGGGTGCTTTTCTCGATATATCGATAAAAGTATCGATATATCGATAAAAGTATCGATATATCAACTTAAAACTGCTTATGACGTCTGTTGTCAACCGTCTAAAATGTATAATATTTATCTATATCAAATTGTAGGACTGGGTACTTTTCCCGATGTATCGATAAAAGTGTTGATATATCAAATTATTGACACGTTTATGACGTCATCACGCATTTAAAATGTACGATATTTACCTATATCAAATTACCCACAGGTCTCAGGTTACGCATCGCTTATCTAACATATGATATGGCTCAATGATTAAATTTTTTATCGATCGCGATTGACTAGGAAAATATTAACACCTCCGGCTAAGCCACCAATGGCGTGTAAAGTTACTTTCGCATCATTTGATTTTAATGAGGAAATCAAAAACTGGATGGACTTCTTTGAATGGTTCAATTATCAAATTTTTATTTGAAATTATTTAAATATGTTATAATAATTATTTATTGAATTGAAATCTGATGACAATAACATTTGTCAATTTATTTAAAATTTTATTCGGCTTCAAATTTTTAAATAAATAAAATAAGTCTTCGAATTTAAAATCGTATACAAATTTCAAAACTAGACAATGCTGGGCTCGTACAAATTTCAGCCTTAAATCTACATTTAGGAACGGAGGTCTTCATTTAGTTGAAAACAAATGACGTTCTAAATCAAGATTAAGAACTGAAAACCCAACCAAATAAAACGATATGTTTAAAAAAAATTCGTTTAGTAACGCTAAACGTATTCTATATCTTAGAATAAATCTTTGTTAAACAAATTAATCCGTTTAAAAAAAATAGGTAACAAATATTTGAAGCCGAATACTTAAAACAATTAATTAAAAAAATAATTTAAAATATATTAATTTTCTTAAAAATTACATTTTCCCAAACAAATCACACTACTTCGATTCAATTCCTTACAACATATTGAATTTCTATCTACAAAAAAAATTGGAACTCAAAAAAGTCGTTGATTTTGACTACTCGTGTCATTGACTTATAAACTTATAATAATTTTACTGTTTTTTACAAATATACTTTGGTTATAATTTTAATTGACAAAAGAACTTTGCAGCTGAGAAGTCGCAAATTAAAAAAAATAATATCGCTCAAGATGATGCACATTATAGTTCATCTGGAAAAACATAACAAATAATTTTGGTTTGAAGTTTTTGATAGATTTCCAGTTGATTTAGTCACCACCTAAACGCTTAAAACTCTCTGAAAACGATAATATTATCATTACGCTCATGCGCAGTAGATAAAATGCGTTCCAACCGAGATAGGGACGGTTTCCGAACAGTCCTGTGTCTCAATCGAATTTGCGATCGTTTGTGGACGGTTTCGAAACGATCATTTGAAACTGAAAGGAGATTTATTTGGTTGAGGAACAATTGAAAAAAAAAATTGGTTGTCTGTAAAGTCGGTTTACGGACGATAGTTTTACGTGATAACGTATTCTGCTCGAATATCATATTTAATAATACATAACCTAAATTTTAGTAGCTGTCAAACTATATTTTTACCGACTCTCTATCGCTTATACTGCGCTCTCGCTGGCACGCTCAGGGTCAGGCGGAACGTTACACTTTTTCGTGCATGCAGCCGGTGTTTCATCAATTTATAAGACGTTATCACGTCAATAAGCTTTATCGCTTGTGGCCAACGTTTTGAAAATTATATTTTCGAAATGTTTGCCACGAGCGATACTCTGGTAAAGCTTATTTTTTCAATTGTTCCTCAACCAAATAAATATCCTCCAATACATATTTTTGGAACAAAACTTCTACTAACGATACTTATTGATGTTTGATGCACAAAACGGTTACAAAAGCGTTCCAACCAATGTCAATGTGTTTGTATCGTCACAAAACAGTGCTAAGAACGACGCATGCGCACAAATACGTTTCGTTATCGTTTCAAAACGATCCATTTATAGCAGGTTGGGACAGAGCAAAAAAAAAAACCTCAAGTGTTCTAGAAATTTTTACGAGTTAGATAGGATGCTAGGTTGCCTGGTTAGACTTCGCGGTGGTACCACTGTAATTTGTCAAAAACTCAAAATGATTTATTACTCTACACGATTTCAGGAGGAACTATACATCAAATAGTTAATAATGTATATTTTTGGGTTGTTTCACACAATTAGCGACAAGGGCGTAGATATTTTATTTTTCTGGGGGGGGGGTAAAGCAAAAAATCTATATTTTTTTAAGTTTTTTTTAATATCACACAAGAATAAGTACTCACAAAGGAAGATGTCAAGCAAAATATTAATTTCCAAACCAATTTTACAATTTTTTTTTCAAGAAGTGTTTCTAAATCTTATTTTTTTAGCCAAGTATTCGTATTATTTTCAATTTTATTTTTTTATAATTATGATCCTGGGGGGGGAGGGTAATTACCCCCTTTACCCTCTCTTATCTACGCCCTTGATTAGCGACTTCTAAATTGTAACGTCCCCTCCTCATTAGCACGATAAAATCAAACCCTCCTAGATGCACTGATAGAAAAAATAAGATATCATTTTTCCCGATAAAGCTGTCATGAAATCAAACAAATCATATAATAAGAGAATAAAATACTAGATAATTATATGGCCGTCTTCGAATTTAAATTACAAAACAGAAACTAGTAAGCAATGTTTCACAGCTGGCAAATAACAAATAACAAATCATGCAGGTTTCTTCTTTTTGAAAATTTCCCTCAAAACGATTGAAAGCGCATGCGCAAAGTCGCACAACAATCTAAGGCGCATGCGCACTCTAAAAACGGATTGTGCGCATGCCCGTTCATCATTTTAATGAAGATCTTCAAAAAGAGGAAATCAACACACACACATTTTGTCTCAAATACGAACGGTCCTCCAGCTGGCGTCATTCCGATAAAACGAGGCAACCTCTGTAATCGACTAACCTTGCCTAATATCTATCTATTTAATGAATATACTAGCGCCATCTGTGAAGCATTACATCTAACCAATTTACACGTGAACGGAAACTGCCTTTGCTTACTAGATCGCCAAATAAACGTTCAAGTTCTTTCTTTCCGTTTTGCGCGCGGCTGCTAAGCGATCCATTTTCCAATAAGTTGACGGCGACAATACGAATACCCACTGGGTGCCTTTCGATATGGCTAGTTGCTTTCCAAATACATAAAAGAACCTTCTAGAACCGACTCCGCGATCGTTTATGAGCTTTTCAGTTCCCTAACAATTACGGTTATGAGAATAGCTCCAATAATGGCTGCGATTAACAATAGGATATACAGTTTTCTACGATACTTCTGTTGGTACTGGGCAGCTTTCTGAATTTCCGATGTGCCCTGCTCTACGTTTCCGGTCGCTGTTTCGATTCCGTTCTCGATCGTGTCTGGAAAATGCGAAAATTAGTTTAGTCAGGGCAAATTGCAAGATAGAGTATTTTAAATTTTCTGGACAGCGAACGTTCGACAATGTTTTGAAACGGAAGAAAAAATAATTGAGGACTACTGGTCTAGACGGTCCAAACGCCTCTCGAGTACCGCTAGCACATGGTCTATTTTAACATTCCAACCCTTAAGTGGGGAATGGTACTAGTTTAAGTCAAAAATCACTTTTCAAAATTTTACAATATCTTTTCGTTTTAAGGTCTCCGAATCCAAAAAACATATTTTTGGAAAAACTCTGTGCGTCTGTTAGTCTGTGAGCACGATACAGGTCAAACGGATGAGCGGATTGAAACCAAATTTTGGGAGGATGTTTGATACGCAAATATGAAGAGCCCTATTGTTTTTGGGGACAATCGGCGCACGCGCAGAAGAGATATATGCTATAACGGTGTTTTTTATATAATAATGGTATACGTTTCATAACGGCTTATTATTCTATTTATTTTTTCAAGAAAGTTTCGTTAAAATTTTTTTTCTAAACTAGTTTCGAAAATAATTTAAAAATAAAAAAATCAGCTGTTCTTTTGTTTTGTAGATCTGTCAGAAACTACATAAGCATGCTTTGATTAATTTTTACATGACGTGGAATATATTATGTAGGTAACCATGGCAACGAATAGCAAATATCATATTGAATACTAGCCATTACCCGCGTCACCTCACGCGATAACAGAAATTTTATTTTCTTTATTATACCATATCAAAGGTCAACATTTTGAAGTTGGAATGGTCCCGTCGCCTAATTAGGCTTTTGAAAAAAAAATAATTATCGATTTTTTTATTGTATTTTAAAACTTTATTATAAATAATATTGATAATCGATGCGAAAAACTTTCAAAAAACTTTTTTTAAATTAATTATAAGCAATTTAAAATTGATAAAATATTTAAAAAAATCACGTGACTGCAAACGCACTAAAATTGTTTTTGACAGTTGTGACGTCATAATGGTAAAATGTATATACGCAGTATACTATCAATGGCTTCTACATGTGTATTGACTAAAACATTATGACGTCACATTATGTTCGGCGCGTTCTCGGAACTGGGTACAAAAATTTATTTTTAATTTGATATAACTTTTGAATTATAACGCAAAAAAGAAAAATAGTTTTGTTATAAAACTTATATACGATCTTTCCATTTATGACAAAAAAAATTTCATTCAAAAGCCCAACTGGCTGGAATTTATATATTGATGTTGATAAATTACCTATCGAAACCAAACTATCGGTACAAAATAATAAACTCACCTATTCAAATCTTTGATTAACGTCTGATTAGAACTCTTCAATAAATAAAATTATCGACCAATATTGTCTGATAAATTGGTCGATAATTTTATTTATTAAAAAAACTCACCTATTACTTCGCCCTGCTGATGAACCAGCGATCCAAGCTCTCTCATTATCTGATTAACATCCAAAACATCGGCTTCTATCTGCCGTATCCGTTCTTCGCGTTCAACCAGCATACCCTGTTCGAACTGCAATTCCCGCGCGGTGCTCTGCGCCTGCGCCAAAAGTCTAGCCCTGTCTT
The DNA here is from genome assembly GCA_963575645.1 of Xanthostigma xanthostigma. Lineage (NCBI taxonomy): Eukaryota > Metazoa > Arthropoda > Insecta > Raphidioptera > Raphidiidae > Xanthostigma > Xanthostigma xanthostigma. The sequence goes on from OY754473.1 coordinate 2,154,829, forward strand.
CATAGTCGCCGCCCGACGCCATTTCACTCGATTCTTCAAAACTTCCAGGAACAGGCACCAGCAAGCATGCCTTCATTCGATCTGCAACTTGCTATAAAAAATTCCGAGAATATAAAACTCCAACCTTAATGATTTCTTGCTTGATTTCGCTGCTAAGTTCCAAGCGTGTCGTGGCTGTGTAGATGCGTTTGGTGACAGTTTGAATGTTAACAAAAGTGGACATTTAATTGTCTCTGAACAGAACACACGCTATGACGCCATGTTTGTTTATGACGCTTGCCTACGTAGTCCACGTGACAAGACAGTGTTCTCTGATTGGTCCTTGCTAAAGGCCAACATAGAAACAAGCATAAACGAGCATGAAAAATAGTCCCGGTTCTAATTTTGAAATGCACGTGAGCCAGCAGTGACGTCATTTCCATCCTCGTAGCTAGTGTAAGTCCCGGCAATTATTTCAGTCGCAAAACTAGACTCGTGTGCAGCGACCTTAAATTCGCGGGGCAGACGACTAAAAAAATCTAACCTCAATAATATATTAGACATTCAAATTGTTAAGGTAGTACCGTCGATACCACAAGTATCAAATATGTGCTCAGACACATTTGAGTTATGTAGTATTTAGACTTAATAGATTTAGTTGGAGTCGATAAACTGGAGATTACAGACGCTCGACAGCTGATGCGAGTTGGAGACTGAAGTTGATTTACTGATTAAAACACCGTTTATTATTTACCTTTTGAATTTCCGAATATCGATCCAACGCCTCCTTGAAATCCCCAGTGAGCTTCTCGACTTGCAGTTTTTGTTGTTTGTCGCCCTTTCTCACGACAACAGTAAGTCGTTTCAAGTCTTTTCCCGTAGCTGCAATTATTTGATTCGTACTGATCTGCGTCACATGTCTGTCAAACAAACAGAAATTGTAATTAAATGAAAGGTATTTAGTTTTCAAATCTGGCGCCCTTTTGTCCAAGGTTAATATTTGGCAGACAGGTATAATACGCGCCACGAATCTAAAAGGCTCGGAAGTTAGATGCGAATGCGGACTTGCGCTTGTACAATCTGTTGAAAAACTACAAACTCGCAACTCAACAAAACTAAAATAACAATAACAACTTGACAATAGCGTACTCGACTGTACTTTAAAGCAGGAAAGCGACAAGTGACAAAGGCAACGAGCGATCACGGCCTATCACCGACCGGCGCACGATCCGTGCAGGTAGCTGGGAGGTGGTGGGAGTCACAACGGCTCTAAAATGTGCCTTTGCTAACTTCCGAACCTTTTAGATCCGTGGCGCGTATATATATTTTCATCAACTCTGGATGTGATGCCCTTTTGAGTTTTCCCCTTCCAACAACAAAACAATCTTCTAATGCTGCTTACATAAGAGGGGAATTGTCTTTATAATTGCAGCAGCGAGTACAGTGGTGCCATCTTCTGACTTCTGCCCCTACCTCATTACTTTGTTTATCAAATAACAAGAGAAATGGTTGATTCATAATCTGCGAGTGCTCTTTTGTTATGAAATAGGATGGATTGACGTGTTATGAGTTGCAAACTAAACAATATGACAAATCTTAAGTAAAACAGAATCAAACTTAATTTTATCCTATATCCTGTCGTCCCTACTTTATTAAATTCAACATCCTTACATTTCCTTGTATCTATATTTTGGAAATAGCTAAATATGTAAAACAGAATTTCGCTTCCTTTACTCATAATTATGAAGTACATGAGTATAACACGCGCCAAAACAATAATGTTGATATAGGCAATTACCGGCTCATTTTTTATAAAAAAAGTCCTGTGTGTGCTGGCAGTGCTATTTATAATAAATTGTCTGAATCAAATCGACGCATCAACGACTTTAATAGCTTCAAACGTATTTTTAAAAAAAATTTAATTGAGCAATGTTTTTATTCACTAGACGATTTTTATACCTCATAAGTTGTAGGTATATATATATATTGGCACTTTCTTACTATTTTTATTTTCTATGTTCTAATTCTTGCATTTTGTATATTGTGACTTGTCATATTCAAACTATGTTTTGACGCTATGATGAATAAACTATCTATCTATCTATTCATGTGGATTACAAAGTTAGAATAAATATAACCTGTAGTTTTCGTTTAAAAAGTAGGTACAGACATTGACTAATAAAAGAAAATATGGAAAGTTCAAATATGTCCTATAAAAGATTACTAAAAAATTGCGTTTTTGAGATTTAAAATTTTCCGAAAAAAAAAAAACAGTGGAAATTTTCCTCCCCACATCCACTCCCTACAATACGAAAACCCTAGCAATGTGCATGCAGTTACGTAAAAAAAGTTGGACATTAAGCGAAAGATAAGAACTTTACAAATAGTCAAAAATATTTACACTGTGTTGCGCAGTCCCTGGTTGTCTTTGTTTGTCCCGATGACTTTGAGAGCCCTTTCGAGCGTTCTCCAACTGCTATTTATTGTGTAGATGTTCGTCGTGATGTTCTCACTTAAATTGTACAGCTCAGTGGGGCTGAACCCTACCTCCGGATCGTTAGACATCGAGCCGTAATTTCTTGGCTGGCCGCTTATTCCAACACTGGTCAATCCACGTGACATTTTAACTATCACAAGAGGAAAAATTTATTGATAAACACAACATATAGAATAACAAGTCACTAAATGGTTTGTATGACTAATCAAACCAGTCTCCGATAAGGAACAATAAAAAAAACCAACAAAAAGAAATAAATATCAATCTGTCAAAAGCGACTGATGACGTTTAATTCTGTTTGTAGGTTAGAATTGGTAAATTAATTGAGTAATTTACCTCGAATAATTTAAATATACGCTACAAAATTAAATATTCACATAATAATTTTAAAGATAACAAATAATTTGCAATATCACTTTTTGTTACAAATAAACGTCATTTAACTACCCATTGAGCTCGTTGACATTAGAAATTTAGAACGTAACGACGTAGATATGTCAAGGAGGTATACATTAAAACAAGGTTTTAGTCTACACCATAGATATATATATTAATAGATAGAGGATGCCTATCCTTGAGCATTGTGCGAATTGGTTCCAATTAGAAGCCATATGGAAGCCATTTTGTACGCGGAAAACGCCGTAAAAAGCGCGCGGAATTCAAAAAGATTAAATTTTCTATAATATGATGTTAATGGAAAAACAATAAAACTCGCAGTAAACAGTGATATTTCGCTCCAAAACCTATTTTTATATTTAAACGTTTGAAAAATTACAAAACTGAGCATAAATATAATATAAAAGCTTGGAACATTTTACATTGCCAGATTGGCATCAATGCTTGTCAACCTTGATGCCAAATTGACAATGGGCGTGTTTGGCCGAAGTAAGTACTTACTAAACTTAGTAAGCCAGTTAGCATAAAAAAATTAAAATCTTACAAGCTGAGTATAGCGCTTTTCGGCCAGGACAGACTTACTGGCTTGACATAACTCAAAACACTGGTTTAGGTACGTTATATCCCGTACATAACCTCATAGACTGAATATAATTGACAGTACTAAATTTATCAATATAGGTAATTTAATTCATATAAATAGTTGCAAATGGATAAATTACAGGTCTGTTTCTGTCTGTTTTGTTGACATCAACAATAAGCAAAATGGCGTCTTATATTAAGCCATGCTTACTGCGTTAGCACTTATTTTGTGATCCGGCCGAAAATTTTGTAAGTATAGTGAGTGACTTACTAAATTTAGTAAGTACTTACTTCGGCCAAACTCGCCCATTGTAAAATGTTTTAAGCTTTTACATTATATTTATGCTCAATTTTGTAATTTTTGAAACGTTTCAGTATAAAAATAGGTTTTGGAGCGAAATATCACTGTTTACTGTGAGTTTTGTCGTTTTTCTCAATAAAAACATATTATAAAATAATTAATATTTTTTAATCTCGCGCGCTTTTTACGGCGTTTTCTACGTACAAGATGGCTTCTAAAAGGTACAGAAGGCGCTAGTGTATCCGCAATCTATTAAATATATATATCTATGGTTCTAGCAGGTTTTAGTCTACACTCCTGTTAGTTTTTGACAGTTGCCTGGTTGCGCATCTGTCAGTTGTGACTTTTAGCCAAGTTCGCGTTGATATGGTGATTCAGTAAAGTTTGTTATTATTATTTTAATGTGTAAGAAATATTTAAATTTAGATAATCATCGTTGAGACTGTTTAATCGCTAGAATAGTCGGACGAGACACGTTAGCATTTTTGCCGATCAGAGGTATTATAACTACATTTTGCTTGAATTGACATTGAATGAGACGTGTGCATGAAATGTTTAATTCACAACATGTCCTGTCAACACGCTCTGTAAAATCTGTTATTTTGGTTGGAATTGTTTGGGAATAGTGATGGCACCGGGCTCAGCTAGCACTCCAAAAGGAACAGGGACCGGGACAGTACCCAAACCAAAGAGTCGCAACAATTCAGTGCCCAGGGAGGTCGTTGCACCGCTAAGAAGAGAGAGAAAGGAAATGCAGTTCAATCATGTTGCTAATAACTTTGTAAGTATATTTGTAAATATGTTATTTTATGTATTTTTTAGCAATTCATGACCTATAAAGTCATTTATGTTGACGGACATTGAAATGTCGCAACATTTGAATGCCTCAGCTGCCGGCATTAATATGATAATACAAAGGGCCTCGCACAAACCTTATAGGATTTGGTTCTCGGTTAAGTTGATCGAAAATGGTTTTGTTTTATAGTTTAAAGGTCACCATAGCATAGCCTAAAAACCAATAGATTTTTAGCTACAGGTATTATGTTTAGTAAGATCATATATTATATTAATACGCTAAGGTTAAGATGTTTGCCTCTCTTTTTAGAAAAAACCACACAATTTCTCCACACAAATTATATATCATTTTACAGATAATTGCTTGTTCTACTGACATCGACAACTAAAAAATTTATTATTGCTTTTGTTTTTGTAAATTAATTAATTAACAGCAACGCTGAACAATGTCTGCCATCTGAAGACTTTAATTTTGAAACAACGTCAACACTTCGATCTGTCATCTGACCTTCATATTGTAAATACTGCCATCTGACGGCTTTAATTTTGAAACAGCGAGCAACGCTGAACAATGTCACAGCAATGCTGCATGATGCCATCTGACGGTTTAGCTCAACGCTTTTGCTACTTGCGCCTCTATATGACAATTTTAGTAAAATATTTCTTCGATCTGTCATCTGAGATTCATATTGTAATACAACAAAAAGAAGAACGTTATAAGCAGTGTGCAAAATTAGAAACGAATTGAATACCTGCAATCATATTTAAAAAATAATTTTGTAAAGTGATAATAGTTATACTTATTTAGTGCGAATAATTCGCACAGGTCACGCTAGGGATATCCATTTAATTCACAGTCTTAAAAATCGTAAGCTCTAGAAATATGTTTCCGAATGCGCTGAATCCGAATATGATATTATTATTTTATACAGGGTGACGCTTTCAAACATTACCTAGTTTTCGACTATTTTTCTATTTCTAAAAAAAAAGTACAAAAGTTGAACATGGAACATGTTTGTGAATTCAATGGATATCCCTATATCTAAAATCTCGCTAAACATATCTGTAGCTAAAAATATATTGGTTTTTAGACTATGCGCCCATGGCCACTTTTTTTAGTGACCTTTAAACTATAAAATAAAACCATGTTCGATCAATTTAACCGAGAACCAAATCCCATAAGGTTTGTGCGGGGTCCTTTGCGGAATGCCCAGTTTTCTCAAAAGTTGTAGATAGATAGTAAATTATAGACGCTAAACAGCTGTGGTCATTGTAATTGTATGAGATGTCGCTATATGTTACTAAAACGGTTTATTTTCACAAAACAGCGTAATTTTGTACAAAATATTTAATAAAAACTATCCTATAGCGTAAATTGGACCAATCAAGACACATTCACAAAATTTCATTAAAATTGGCTCAGTGGTTTCGGAGATTATCGCAGACGAATGACACTAGATTTTTATATACAGTGTAAACTTCATTTAACCTCACTCGATATAACGACAAACTCCTTAAAACGTCGAAATTACTTTCTTTGTGGCTCATACAATGATACTCTCTAAATAACGACAACAATACGTCATCATTAAGCAATAAACAGTACTTGTTTGTTATTTTGTTGCTTTGCTGTCGGCATCATGCGTACCAAAGATCTAAGAAATTCGTTATTTTGTTTGTTGGGATTATCTTTCATATGTTTAGCTCAACTAGTATGAATGTTTGTTGGTCAGTTGTAAATTTTATATATTATGAGTAAATACATATTAAAGTAAAAAAAATTTAATGGATTATATCGTCTCTCCGTTTAACGACAACTCTCAATAACGGCATAAAGTACACAGTCCCTCGATTCGCTGTATACAGATTGTATCAAATCAAAACAGTCCATAGAACATTCTGTGTGTAAGACAGAGACGATATTATATAAAGCACTAAAGCAGTAAGTAAGAATGAGATAAATGATCACTAATAGTTTACTGTGGTTATACAATCTGATAGTATCGTCTTTGTTTTCTACAGTAAAAATCACAATTTTATCAAATGTCAGTATTCACTAGTGAAATTATTGATAAAATGGCTATTTATACTGTTCGGGAAAAAATCCAAATAATTAAATGGTTTTATAGTGGTAATTCAACCGCCAACATAATTTTATTTGTAGTTGTTTTAATTATTGATAAATTGGTAAAAAGATTTACAGTGTACGTAATTATTTATTTACGTAACCACAGTAACTATATTAGCGATCATTTATCTTATTCTTACTTACTGCTTTAGTGCTTTATATAATATCGTCTCTGTCTTACACACAGAATGTCCTATGATTTGATACAATCTGTATATAAAGATAGTGCAAAAGATATTAAAATTTATAAACCTTTTCAAAAGACGTAGTCCTACGAAAAACACCGCGTAACATGCATTTTTTTTTCGAGTTTAAAGCCGGTTCGTTATTTAGAAAATGTTAATTTGTTACCGAATTAGTTTTGAAGTGGTACAGTTCGGAAGACACTAAAAATAAACCACAGGCTTTAAATAAAATGTATTGAGATTTTCGTCTAAAAATAACTTGTTCACAAGCTCACGCCAAACGCATTGTGTATAAAAAGTTACATGTGCCACCGAAAACACGTCGATCGCTTAATTAAACAGGTTTAGATTATGTTTAATGTGAATTATTATTATTAACGTTAAAACGCGTAATAATATTAACATACTATTTATATGACTTGCACTAATACCAAATTAATTTGATCGAAAATCCATTGGCGATGTTCGTTTTTTTGTTCTAGAACAAAATAGAAGCGGTGTACGCTTGCAGTTGTTTAATATTGTTTTGTTTTTTTACTTCCACGTTCGGTAAGGATATGGGAGTATAAAGTCGAAAAACCGCGTCCGAAATAAGGGCAAATTTTAATTTTACTGTGCCCATAAAATGTAAAGAAACGCGATTTTCCGTATGGCTGTGCGTGTGGGTATTAGTGATGTGCCGGATATTTGGTTTCAAGTTCCGCGGATACGGATACGGATCTTAACTTTCTTAGAGTACGCGACGGTAAATATTGCACATCGACCTTTGGAAAGAGACTATCTGATTATTGACCTCTTTAAGAGTTAACTCTCATAACAGATTGTCTCTTTCCAAAGATCAGTGTGCAATATCTCATTGTAAAAACAGTTTTTTAGTACCTTTGAGTTATGTACTATTGGTATGGTACTCACTACGATAAATGTTTGCAATATAAAGGTGCCAAATACGATTTTAAAAAATAAAAAATAATCTGAATGGAATTTAACAGTTTTTCATTATTACCTAATCACCTATATATATATAAAATTTCATCTATGAATTGAAAATTAATAAGGTAAAAGATCCGCTAAAAACTAACGGATCTTTCTTCTCCCTCGGATATCCGCGGATACGGATATCCGGCACATCACTAATGGGTATCTGTGAAGTTTTTGTTACGTTCACAATAACTTCTGCAAGAACGATTTGAGTGATTTTTTTAATGTGTGTTTCTCAGTAAAAACTCCAGACGTACTGATTTTGGTGCGCCAATCGGTTCAGCAGTTTTGGTGCATATTTTTGTGCATATTAAACTAGCGGCCCGGTCCTGCATCGTCCGAATTTGTAGATTACCTAGTAAAAATAACATGTTTAATTGGATAAGGATTAATACTATGTTGGTTAAAATAGCTTTGATCAAATTTTTGAAAGTTTAAAATGGCTACTGCGGGTCGTCCTTAGAAGATAGACATATGCTATCGCGGACTTTTCTGTAGGTTTTTTTAAGACCTTCAATTTTGTAGTACATAAATTTGATGTATCTTTTATGGCTGAGCCAGCGTAAGCCATGTAAGCCGCTTAAAAGCGATCTTTTACGACTTGATTACAAAACATCAAGATATCTCTACAAGCGCAAGCCCGCATTCGCATCTAACTTCCGAGCCTTTTAGATTCGTGGCGCGTATTATACAAAGACTGTCCGGCGAATTCTAGAGAAATGTTTCATTGTTGTTCATTGTTACAGACTTCGCTCGATTTTCAACCCGTATCGGAAAACAGTGCACAAAACAATACAAGGAACGCGTCGTATCCAAATGTGGCGTTGCTCGACTATTATGACTTAGGTAAGGAAAATATTATATTTATTTGTTTGTTAATAATTTGTTTTGTTTACTATATTTACCCCAGTGTAAAGAATTTACAAGTGGCTTTGGAATTAATGTCATTGTGATTATAAATGTATAAACTTCTTCAATAGTCCGGTCAAAATAGACAAAAAAATAAAGTTAGGTTTACAATTATTCCCAAAGAGCCGAAAATTGGTACAAATCTTAGATACCTATACTATTACATATGAAATATCAAATGTCCCCACCGAATACCGATCCTACAGCTTCTAAAAAAATTATTCAAAGTCAAAGGTTAAAAGTGTCGGGTTTTTGCACTTTTCTCGTTAACGGTAAAATGTTTATACTTTTTTTTCCCTATATCTCAGGAATAGTGATTCGTAGGAAGAAAAATATAAGAACAGTTTTTGTAGACAATTAGGCTTTTGAAAAAAAAATAATTATCGATTTTTTTATTGTATTTTAAAACTTTATTATAAATAATATTGATAATCGATGCGAAAAACTTTCAAAAAACTTTTTTTAAATTAATTATAAGCAATTTAAAATTGACAAAATATAAAAAAAAATCACGTGACTGCAAACGTACTAAAATTGTTTTTGACACTTGTGACGTCATAATGTTAAAATGTATATACGCAGTATACTATCAATGGGGCTTCTACATATTGTGTATTGACTAACTATCCTAAATTTAGTATAAAGAAATATTGTTGACAAGTAATTCTATTTAATAATGTGTAAAAAGCTTTTATAAAAGCCAATTCTGCTAATATACTTACTGTAGATATTATTTATGATCACAGATTTTCTAAAAAATGATACATTTTCGGTTCAATTCAGCTGAGGTTCGAGATGCTAAAGCATCAATGGAAGATTTTTTTTCACAAAATAATATTGTGACTGTAATTTATGAGGAACTAAATATTTTTGGTAAAATTTTACTTATTCGTCGCTTTCGATTATGGCAAATTTAGAACGTACCTTAACTATTACTAAAGTAATACAGTAAAACCTCGTTAACACGAACTCGTAAAAATCAGGCAAAAAGTTCGTGTTATGTGGGAGTTCGTGTAAACCGAGTATGGCATAAAATACAGTCATTTTTTAAGTGTCAAATCATGATTTATTTTAAGTAAACATTGAATAATTATTTATTATAAATTGTTAAGAAGCCTTTGCTTTTGTTAATTAGTTTACAACCTTTTCAATAAATAAGAGGGGAAAAATTTTGAGGTATATATGTTTCTATTTATAGGATTTCGAGTGAATTTTTAATCTCTCAATCCTTTGTCTATTTTTAGAATGTGAGTTATTTACTTTTGTAATCCCTTAAGCGAATCTTTTCTTTTAGTTGTATTGTATATTCATTGACCAAAATGATTAAAATATATGATTTGAGAATTTTTGTAGTTCGTATTATCCGATAATTAACCGTGAAGGGACGAAAAAGTTGTTCGAAGTTCGTATTAACGAGGGTTCGTGTTAACCGAACATAATTACATTAAAGCTTATGTGACCATTGTCGAGAGCAAATTTTTGTTCGCGTTAAACCGAAATTCGTGTTAACCGTGTTCGTGTTAACGAGGGTTTACTGTAGTTAGGATAGTTAAGGTGCGTTCAAAAATCGAAAGCGACGAATAAGTAAAATTTTACCATATTTTTCATTAAATATAACTAATTAATTTATTATTTATTATTATAATAATATAAATTAACATTATGACGTCACATTATGTTCGAGAAATGTCGACGCGTTCTCGGAACTGGGTACAAAAATTTATTTTTAATTTGATATAACTTTTGAATTATAACGAAAATAAAAAAAAATAGTTTTGTTATAAAACTTATATACGATCTTTCCATTTATGACAAAAAAAAATTTCATTCAAAAGCCCAATTGCATGATCTACAATTTTTGTCTGACCTATTTTTTAACTAACATTTACTGTTTACGAGAAGCGTGCAAAAAACCGATACTTTTAACCTTTAACCTTGAATAAATTTTGAAGCAGATGTAGGATCGGTCAAGTCTTTTGACATTTTATTTGTATAATAGTGTACTTAAGACCTGTACCAATTTTCAGTGTATGCGAATTATAGTAAATTGAAATGTTTATTTTGACTAGACGATGCATAAAATAAGATTTTATGATCATTTTTTTTAGCTAATCGTTTAAAAAATAATTCATTAATTTGGGTGTATCCATGTTTAAGTTTATTAATTATTAATTGTGAGTTTTGATTGGCTAATTGTTTAACAATAACAAAGACAAGTTTCTGTTCAACCCTTAACTTCTTTCTGCAGCGCCTCACACAAGTGGAGAAAGTACTAAACAGAACGTTAACGCGCATGCGTGTTTGTATTTTCTGTGTCATGAAATAAAACGAGTATAATTTTATTTATTTATCGCTTCTGAAAAACCTTCGGTTGGATTTTTCGAAGGAGAATGAAGCCGAAGCTTTGAGCAAACTCCGGTTTTTATTTTTGAGTGAAGCTCTTGAAGCTCGAACCCACGACCCTGATGTTGACAGTCGCATGCTCTACCGATTGAGCCACCTGAGGTTGTGTTCTCACAACGCTAATATGAGTATATCTAGTTAGTGCATTTCACATGAATAGAAGCTTATTTTTGAGATACATTTTGCAACATTTCTCAGCTCCGCTCCTAATGGTCCTAGCGTAATATTATATAGCCTATAGCCTTCCTCGATAAATGGGCTATCCAACAAAAAAAAATTTTTCAATTTGAACCAGTAGTTCCTGAGATTAGCGCGTTCAAACAAACAAACTCTTCAGCTTTATATATTAGTATAGACGAGTAAATACATATTATAGTAAAACAATATTAATGGATTATTTCTTCTCTCCGTTTAACAACTCTCAATAATGCCACAAAGTGTCGCTATATAGAGTGTACACTGTATGTGCAAGAAAGAAGTGTATCGGTTAAACAGATGACTGTCTTGACAGAGAGAGAAAGAGAGTGTCGGTGCATGAACTTGTGTGCGTTTGTGTTGTGTAGATACGGCCGTGTCTCACGACAACAATCGGTTTGTACAAGTGAGACCGCAGCCCCGCTCCCTGTTGCTTCCCGCTCAGGACGACGACGTCTTCCACACGGCTACTAACATGACAGGTAAAGCCACCGCCGACACCCCTCACCACCACCTCTCCTTTGTCGATAGTTTATATTTATATTGAAAACCGTGCGGATTTTTGCAACAAGCGTCTCCATACACTAATTTTACTTCCGGTGTGAAAAATAGTGCGCCTGCGTAGGAGAGTGTCAGGACTGTCATTTGTGTGTTCAATGTTTATAATAACCTGCAAATGTGTTTCTAGTACAAAGCGTATATGACATACTCAGTAATGGTGTAATAGGTAGCGTGCCTGGCTCTCACCCAAGAGGCCCGGGTTCGATTCCCGGTACCGGAATGAGTTTTGTTTTTACTTTGTATTTTTTTTTTCACTTAGAGACTACAACTTAAAACTCACATTTTCATGAAGATTGAAAACCACCGCTTTTTTTGATAAAGGGGTATGCGAATTGTCTCGCAGCGAAACGCGGTGGGGCAAAGGTGGAGTTTTTAAAAAAATAATTCCGGGGTGAACGATAAACGTGTATGCGAATTGTAATTCCGGGGTGAACGAAAAAGGGGTATGCGAATTGTCTCGCAGTGAAACGGGAAGGAGCAAATGTGGAGTTTTTAAAAAAACAATTCCGGGGTGAACGATAACGGGGTATGCGAATTAAATAGTTAATTGTTTGAATAGAACTGCGTTTTCTAAAAAATGTATATTTAATTGACAGTCAATTAAATATATATTTTTTAGAAAATCAGTCTCAAAGTGAAAAAAAAATAAAAAACAAAAACTAAAATCATTCCGGTACCGGGAATCGAACCCGAGACTCTTGGGTGAGAGCCAGGTACGCTACCTATTACACCATATCGAGTATACGAGAATGCTTCGTACTGCGATCTATAAAAACACATTGGCAATTTATACTGTTTATACTTTATACCATGTACGCAGGCGCACTATTTTTCGCAGGAAGTAGGATTAGTGTATGGAGACCCTTGTATTTTTGCAATGCAATCCGATCTGCTGCCGCACCCCATCCCAATGTCCGCTAGGATTTTATGTATAATTATTAACTAATTAAACAATGATAAATTATAAACACTCCGTGCAGAGATTGGTGGAAGTCCAAGAGCTATCAAACATTTTAGGATAGACTTTTGACGTAAAGGGTTCCGCACAAACCTTATGGGATTTGGTTCTCGGTTAAATTGATTGAAAATGGTTTTGTTTTATAGTTTAAAGGTGACTAAGAAAAAGTGTCCATGGGGCGCATAGCCTAAAAACCAATAGATTTTTAGCTACAGGTATGTTTAGCAAGATTTTCATTGAATTCACAGATATGTTCCATGTTCAACTTTTGTACTTTTTTTTATAAATATAAAAATAGTCGAAAACTAGGTAATCTTGGAAGGTGTCACGCTGAATAAAATAATAATGCCATATTCGGATTCAGCGCACTCGAAAACATATTTCTAGAACTTAGGATTTTTAAGATTGTGAATTCAATGGATATCCCTATATCTAAAATATCGCTAAACATATCTGTAGCTAAAATCTATTCGTTTTTGGGGACACTTTTTTCTCAGTGACCTTTAAACTATAAAATAAAACCATTTTCGATCACGCGACCTTTGCGCTCTTTCGTGTTTTTTTTTTTATTCTGGTTCAGTCATATGTTATACGTGCATTTTAATAAGGATTAATTGTTGAATAAAATGGGAAAAAAACTATCAACTCAGAAGTGCTGTGTTGTTGATTGTAAAGATACACCAACTAAAAATCCAGAATTACAATTCCATCGTTTTCATGGATTTTCTTATGAATTAGAGAGGGAATTAAATTTTATTTTACGTTCGTAATCATTATTAAATACATGAAAAATATAATAATTGTTATGTTGTTAACAAAAATATGATTTAAAAAATGTTAAAATAAAAAATGTATATCATTTATGTCGTTTTTTTACTGACATTTTGCGTAAATATTTCTTAGTGCTTAAGAATAAAGCTGGTTTCCATGTGCTTGTAAGTTTTGAGTGAACCAGATTTTAAAAAATCAAACACGAGATGGCGCAAAGATCGCATGTCAAAGATACTTTCCTAGCGTATATCTAAAATATCGCTAAACATATTTGTAGCTAAAAATCTATTGGTTTTTAGGCTATGCGCCCATGGACACTTTTTCTTAGTGACCTTTAAACTATAAAATAAAACCATTTACGATCAATTTAACCGAGAACCACATCCCATAAGGTTTGTGTGGGCTCCTTTGTGCAACACTTTTGTAATGTCTGAACACAAAATCGAAGACAGCTGAAGGATAGTGGGGTGTCTAGCCAAGCTGTGATTTTTAAGTTTGCGAAATTATTTTGGCTAGGCCCCACCGCCCTTCTACCAGGTCTTCGATTTTGTATTCAGACATTACAAAAGAATAGCCAGAGTGCCCGTCGGCAAAAATGTTATTGATACATACTCTCCCCAAACTTTGTATATGGCTTCATTAGGGCTAGTCTGACACCTATTTCCTCTATGACTTTTCTTGATTTTGGGGCGTTTTCCCTCTAAAGTTTCCGAAAGATATCGTTTTGACGACATGTTAAAATTTATAGATACTGTCTGTTTTTTTAATTGAATAGCTTAAAAACTTCAACCAAAACGCTAAAATAATGTTCTCTGACAAATAACATGAACCAATTAAAATGTCTGACACCTTGAATATGTTCGACATATTCGAGGTGTCAGACATTTTAACAGGTACTCTGACGAAGTGTTGCACAAATTTTCACGCTGCCCCTAAAGTGTTTGATATTAATCTTTGCAATATTTACATGGTAACAGTGCAAATAATTATTTTTATTTTGATTTGTGTGCTGTGCCATAGCCTGGAAATGTCAAATGGGAAAAACCTCTAACGGTAATGTTTGCTGTATCATGAGCTGCGGGAACAAGTTTTCCGTAAAGCCTCATAAATTTGAGCAGAGAAATAATTTAAATTGATTTTATAAATTGCGATATTTAATAAATTAATAAAAATAACTTTAAAACTTATTATGACTGTCCAAATATATCTATCATTTAATTAAGAAACAATTGGGGGCATGGATCTTTAAATATTAATTAGTTACATATCGAGCTATGGACGACGCTCGGTGGTTCGAGGCTGATTTTAACAAGCCTCGTCCTAAAAATGAGGAATTTCACTATCCGAAATGTAGTAACGATATTGTTTCCTTTATTCAGCTAACACAGCGATTGTGATGCCTACGACTCCGAACACAACGAGGCGCGAAAACACGCCGCATCGGCGCGAGGTGACGCCCATACCGACAATCAGCAACGGGAACGGGGCCGAAGGAGACGTGTTGCCCGGATACTCGGCCCCGAAGACGAGCAATATAGCTTCGGACCGCGTGCCGGGCAGAAATCAGCTCGAACAACGATTACAGCAGATACGCGAATATTTGAAGGTTACTTCTTCTTTGATGCTCGGCGTCAACAATGGCGAAGGGGTAAGATAACCTAAAAAGTTATTGTTCCCATTAAGTTTATAAGCCGGCTAGAACACAGTTTCACTTAAAGTGTTTTACACATAGATATATATATTTAATAGATTGCGGATACACTAGCGCCTTCTGTACCTTTTAGAAGCCATTTTGTACGTGGAAAACGCCGTAAAAAGCGCGCGAGATTCAAAAATATTAACTGTTTTATAATTGATTTTATTGAGAAAAACGGCAAAACTCACAGTAAACAGTGATATTTCGCTCCAAAACCTATTTTTATACTGAAACGTTTCAAAAATTACAAAATTCAGCATAAATATAATGTAAATGCTTAGAACATTTTACATTGTCAATTTGGCATCAAGGTTGACAAGCATTGATGCCAATCTGACAATGTAAAATGTTCTAAGCTTTTATATTATATTTATGCTCAGTTTTGTAATTTTTGAAACGTTTCAGTATAAAAATAGGTTTTGGTGCGAAATATCACTGTTTACTGCGAGTTTTATTGTTTTTCCATTAACATCATATTATAGAATATTTAATCTTTTTGAATCCCGCGCGCTTTTTACGGCGTTTTCCACGTACAAAATGGCTTCTAATTGGAACCATTCCGCACAATGCTCAAGGATAGGCATCCGCTATCTATTAATATATATATCTATGGTTTTACATTACGAATCTGGTTGATAAGCTTATATTACTGTGCAACAGATAAGAACAACCGGAAACGCAACCACGCAACTCGAACATAACCTAAATTCTTAGTTTCGGTTCAAACGATAAAGACAACAAAATGCTTCTTCGGTAATAATCATATATTTAATACCCTCTATATTGGTAGCAAAGATCGGGAGAAAGACTTAAACACCACGGTGCAGACATATATACGTCTGTCTCTTTTATTATACTCTGAGTCTCATGCGCATGTCCGTGAATGGATGCGCGTCAGTTTGCACATGGTACTAAGCTGTGAAAGGAAGGTGGCTTGCTCTATTCCACTTACTTAATTGCCCCCACTACAGACGCGACTCTTGCGCACAACGTGTCAAGTAAAAAGAAAGAGATAGAAAAACAGTGATTTGCTGTCTCACTTCATTGGCCACGCTTACGGCCAATAGCAACATAGAAGTTATTAAATATATGGTAATAATGCTTAAAGGTAGGCAACCATACTTGCTTCAGGTGTCGGCTTCTTTCCGCTTCTATTTCTGTATTATTTTTCGAGTTTATCGGCCGCATTAGTAAGTATCTTTTTCAAAATTTACGAATAGCTAAGAAGTTACCCAGTGCGCATGCCGCGCCTTGAGCAACTCTCGAATTTTGTAGTGCGCGTTCTTGAATCAAATTGCCGCACATATAAACGTAATTTTTTTTTCTACCACCAGATGGCGCTACTAACAAATGAGGTATCTGTCATTCAGTATTGTTTAGATTCTAATTTAACGGCAAAACCACTGTTTGGTATTCAATTAAATAAAGAGTTATAAATAACAATAAACACTAAAAAGATGCAATAAACAATTACTTTATCAAATACTAGCAGTTCCGCCCGGTTTTACCCGTGTGCAAAAGAACGAATGTGGGGAAAGGGACATGAGTACGCACGTTCATCTTAGTTTACCGAGATGAATGTTGTGTCCAAATTTCATGATGATCGGAGTTACTGTTCAAAAGTTTTTGTCGGACGGACACATTTTGAGTTCCATTTTGCAACATTTTTCATTGATGCTCCGCTCCTATTGGTCGTAGCGTGATATTATATAGCCTATAGCCTTCCTCGATAAATGGGCTATCCAACAAAAAAAATTCAATTCGAACCAGTAGCTTCTGAGATTAGCGCGTTCAACCAACCAAACAAACAAACAAACTGTTCAGCTTTATATATTAGTATAGATAGCAGCCTGATTCGGCTCCGCCCGAATTTGTAGATTGCCATCATTTTTTTCGTCGACGTACGTTGCAAAATTAGTCTCCACGAAAAGCGCTTTTGTTTTAACGCGATAGTATATAGCCTATGTCCATCCTGAAGGTCCACTCTAAATATTGGTGAAAGGATTTTTGAAATCGGATGAGTATTTTCATGGATTAACCTCCTACATCCAAACTTATTACACACTTTACCTCTTTATAATATTAGTATAGACTAGTGTGACCTGTGCGAATTATTCGCACTAAATAAGTATAATAATAATCACTTTACAAAATTATTTTTTAAATATGATTGCAGGTATTCAATTCGTTTCTAATTTTGCACACTGCTTATAACGTTCTTCTTTTTGTTGTATTACAATATGAAGCTCAGATGACAGATCGAAGAAATATTTTACTAAAATTGTCATATAGAGGCGCCAGTAGCAAAAGCGTTGAGCTAAGCCGTCAGATGGCATCATGCAGCATTGCTGTGACGTTGTTCAGCGTTGCTCGCTGTTTCAAAATTAAAGCCGTCAGATGGCAGTATGCAGTATTTATAATATGAAGGTCAGATGACAGATCGAAGTGTTGACGTTGTTTCAAAATTAAAGCCGTTAGATGGCAGACATTGTTCAGCGTTGCTGTATTTTAGTTAATTTACAAAAACAATAGCAATAATAAATTTTTTAGTTG
This sequence comes from Xanthostigma xanthostigma, assembly GCA_963575645.1. Lineage (NCBI taxonomy): Eukaryota > Metazoa > Arthropoda > Insecta > Raphidioptera > Raphidiidae > Xanthostigma > Xanthostigma xanthostigma. The sequence continues at coordinate 2,172,716 of OY754473.1, forward strand.
TCGATGTCAGTAGAGCAAGCAATTATCTGTAAAATGATATATAATTTATGTGGAGAAATTGTGAGGTTTTTTCTAAAAAGGGAGGCAAACATCTTTAACCTTAGCGTATTAATATATATGATAAGAATAATTGAACAAAAACCGCCAGTAGTGCCATCTTACGAATAAAAAATGCAAACGTTTGACACATACCTCACCACTAGCTTTATCTGACGTATAAAATCACGGCAACCCTCATTACAGTAACTAACATTTAACTTGATAGAATTATTATAAGCGTGTATTGAAATCTGAACTATTCGGTTAATTCAAAACGAATTATAGAGTGAAAATTCTGAAAATGAAGAACTGTCTCGATTAATTAACGATCTTCGCGATAGCGAAACGAAATTGGTTGCGATGATGAACGAAAACGCCGACGGAACCGACGATATTGACGGTACTGCTGCATCGTCGGAAGTCGTTGCTTCTGTTAACGGAAGGGTACAGGTAACCGGTTGTCTGTGTGTTTTTGAATTTGTTAACTCCGTCCATCTCGGTGCGACGTGTGGACTAAGAGCTGGCTACGGAGAAAATGGGTGACTCGGTGCAGAGCTGAAAATTTGCAGAATAATAGGAGGTAGTACAAGTAAGTAGGGAAAAAATTGCCAGAAGGCTAGGCGGAAGATAAAGAGCCGCCAGAAGGCGCTAATGTTGCGAAAAATCAGTGCACTTCTGGCAATTTCTATACTTATTCTGTAATTCAAAACTAGATTATATATTATATATTATATAGTTATAAGGGCATACTGAAAATTCAAACATGATATAATAATTACTTTCAACAAATATTCAAAATTATTAATGTCATTTTGATAGAAATAAAATTAAATAAATTAATAAAATTACGTTGTTATAACAACGTAATTTTATTAATGAAAATATATGACGATTAATTTTATTTCTATCAAAATGTCATTAATAATTTTGAATATTTGTCGAATGTAATATTATTATATCATGTTTGAACTTTCAGTATGCCCTTATAACTATACAGGGTGAGTCAGACCACCCGTATCAGTCGTTTTTTTCGAAAACGGTTAGTCGTAGAGAGTTGTGTCAAAAATCTGTATTATAAAAGCCCTAATGAAGAATCGAATGGTGATATTTTTTCCCCCCGGAAAGGTCGGCTTCCCTGTTAGTTTGCTCCGGAATGTTCAGAACTCCGGATTGTTAAATGGCACGATAGGTCGAAAGTGGTATTGTTGAAAAGATCTTTAAGAAATAAGCAAGTTTTGTAGGACATTTTTTTTTGTTACTGCCACCCCTGTTAAGTAATATTCGTTTGAAATTATTAAATTAACATGTCAGAATAACAAACTTAATTTGAAAAGTTGTCATTTAAAATCTAGTTACCTAATTAAACAATGTCACAAATATTCAAACTGACTTCAATTTACTTCTAAACACTGCGGAGCTCTTCTAGATATGTTATGAGTACCTTGAAGTATTTTCCGACAAAAAAAAAACAATTGCAATTATTGAAAACTTATTGTGACATAGTTTAATTAGGTAACTAGATTTTAAATGTCGACTTTTAAAATTAAGAATGTTATTCTGACATGTTAATTTAATAATTTCAAACGAATATTACTTAACAGGGGTGGCAGTAACAAAAAAAAATGTCCTACAAAACTTGCTTATTTTTTAAAGATCTTTTCAACAATACCACTTTCGACCTATCGTGCCATTTAACATTCCGGAGTTCTGAACATTCCGGAGCAAACTAACAGGGAAGCCGACCTTTCCGGGGGGAAAAAATATCACCATTCGATTCTTCATTAGGGCTTTTATAATACAGATTTTTGACACAACTCTCTACGACTAACCGTTTTCGAAAAAAACGACTGATACGGGTGGTCTGACTCACCCTGTATAATGCATAATATATAATCTAGTTTTGAATTACAGAATAAGTATAGAAATTGCCAGAAGTGCACTGATTTTTCGCAACATTAGCGCCTTCTGGCGGCTCTTTATCTTCCGCCTAGCCTTCTGGCAATTTTTTCCCTACTTACTTGTACTATCTCCTATTATTCTGAAAATTTTCAGCTCTGCACCGAGTCACCCATTTTCTCCGTAGCCACCCCTCCGTCTAGTGCGTTTGTTATTTGACTCGAAACGTACTGGCCGACTTTTTAGACACAACTAAAAATGTATAATTCCTTTAGTTTCTTAAACATGCTAATCGATAATTACCCGCTTATCAAAAATTTCCATTTGGACTTTACCGATATTTATCCATTAACCGATAATCACAAATTAACCGATAATTACCCTTTGACAATATTTGCTCGTTAACTGTTCATCAATATTTATCCATTACTAGCGGTCCCGCCTGGTTTCACCCGGGTGCAAAAGAACGAATGGGAAAGATGGGACATGAGTACGCACATTCATCTTAGTTTACCGAGATGAATGTTGTGTCCAAACTTCATAATGATCGGAGTTACCGTTCAAAAGTTTTTGTCGTTAAAAAGCAGTATTTATACTTTTTTTAAGTAATAAATTTCTTTTAATATAATAAATATTTAATTGAAAACACAGGAAAATTATTTTTATCTAGGTACCTATAGTTGTAACAGTTTTCAAATGAGCTATTAATTAGATTTATTTAATTTTAATTAGTCGTAATAAAATTTAAAAAAATTGAAATGTAATCCTTAGAAGAAAGCAATGTAAAAAATAAAAATATATTCGCCGACGTGAGGCTTAAACCCTAGACCCTGGCATTAAGAGTCTTACGTTCTACCAACTGAGCTATCCGAGCTTGTGAACGTGACGCGCTAATATTGCAATATTTAGTTAAGTCATTTTACCTGATATAATATTTGTCGAACGGACTAATTTTGAGATACATCTTGCAACATTTTTCAATAATGTTCCGCTCCAGTTGGTCGTAGCGTGATATTATAAGTTCGTTCCAAGCAGCCGCGAACGGTAATAAAACCGTACACAGTCTTGTTACTGCGCAAGACTGTCTTGCGCAGTATAATTTTTGAGCTAGTGCGCAAATTAGTCTTGCGCAGTGACAAGACTGTGTACGGTTCTATTACCGTTCGCGGCTGCTTGGAACGAACCTTATATAGCCTATAGCCTTCCCCGATAAATAGCCTATCCAACAAAAAAATTTTTTTCAATTCGAACCGGTAGTTTCTGAGATTAGCGCGTTCAAACAAACAAACAAACAAACTCTTCAGCTTTATATATTAGTATAGATTCTAGTGATATCCATTAACCGATAATTGTCCGTTTACCTCTAATATCCATAATTATTCACTAACTCTCGTTATATCTAGGCACCCGACTAACAGTTTTTAAATGTTTTGTTGTTGCATCGACAGGTTGCCAGTGTGTCGAACGAGGCGGCGTCCGAACACATGCAACGCTTCTCGCACCTGCTCGATATTCTCGCCTCGCACGACGATAAACATACTAACTTTTGCAACTCTAATTATACGGTGTGTGTTTGGTTTATCATGTATCTACTTTTTCCACTAATATTACTTAACCTCTATCTTTGCTTGTGCAATCGAACCTCAATAAGTGAGAAACCTCTATTCCCAGGACTAATGATGAAGTTTCATCAACGAAAAAGAAAATAAAAACAAAATCATGCAAAACTGTTAAATAATTGTTGAGATATCTTTTAAAAATGACAAAGTTATTAGAGTTCACAATAGGGTATATGCATAATTTTTGAAAATGTTTAAAATCAATTATTTTCAAATCTTTGATTAACGTCTGACTAGAACTCTTCAATAATAGTTATTGGCGTAACAAGTAGTCTAAGTCATTCATCGCGCTGACAGGTCATGACTTAGCCTACAAGTTGCGCCCATAATTTTATTCAACAATTGCGCGTTATTCATGTTTTAATTATAATGAGATGTTGTAAATATCTATTTATTTCTTTATAAAAAAAACTGTCAATACTAACAGCACCAAACAGCACGATTCAATGTTTTGGTTTGAGGTTAGCCGGTTATGAATAAATTCCATGTCGAAAACATTCGGCCTCTCAATTTTAGTCTCAATGGGTAACAACAGGGAGTTGTTGTTACCTACTATTTCGTTACGACTCAGAAAATAGTTACGTTTATTTTCATTACTCCACAATGGCCGAGCTAGTAGGAATCTTCATTGAGTTATGACAAGTAATTGTCACCAGTCGGTAAATGGCTATTTAGGGTTCGGTTTTTAGGCATGAACATGATAAAACATGAATAACGCGCATGAGTTGAATAAATAAAATTATCGACCAATTTTTCAGACAATATATTAACAAAATATGTAATAATTAATACATTAACGTTTCGATCCGGATTTGTTAATATATTGTCTGAAAAATTGGTCGATAATTTTATTTATTCAATTATTTTCATATTAAAAGTTATCAAACACATGAAATCATTCATTAAAACATTCTTATTGAATTAAAAAATAAATATTCTTTCATTTTTGCGCGGGAGATCTGTGACGTCATATAACATGTCAACAACCATATTCTATTCTATGTTTATGTGTTTTTTGACGTCATACTATGGTCGAATGAATAGCAATTGCATTTCGATATTTTATATTTCGCGCGTATTTATTGCATTTTTGTTTAATCAATATTTATTATTTAGCAAAAATTTAAAAAGAAAAAGTATGTAGAATTTAATCAATTACAACAAAGATTACAAAAAATAACATTAAACTAAATATAAGTTACATGCATATACCCTATTGCGCTTTACTTATTCGAGTTTTCTGTCATTTCTAATATGCGTGGATCTGTATTTAATATTAAAATTGGGCTTTAGTTTTGTGGTCAATGGAATAGAATATATTTCGTATGTAACCGTTTCAGTCATAAGTTATTTAGTTTCAATATGATGCATAAAATTAAATTAAATATTTAATTGCGGACCATATAGACAGATATTTAAGAGATATTCTTTTATTTTCTTTTTGAATTGTTTTGTTTTGTTAATGTTTTTAATTTCATCCGGTAGTCTATTGTATAATTTACTGCCCTTGCATAATGGATTTTGACTGTACTTTGTTGTTCTGTATTTTCCAACATGTAGATTATTATTAATTAGGCTTTCAAGTTTCAAGGTCAGTAGATTACTGAGGTTGTTGCGTTCTCCGGTAGATAGTGTTGGGGGAATGACCGTTGTTTATAAACTTTAACGGCAGTATTTAAACAAATGTTACGCTGATTGGTCAGATGAAACGAGGCAGCATTTGCAATCAACTAACCTTGACACGCGCCCTTTTTGTGAGGTTATGTCAGACATGACATAACCTCACAAAAAGGGCGCACAGTAATCGACTAAATGCGGACTTATTTTTTACGCTGATTGGTCAGTTGAAACGAGGCAACCTTTGCAATCAACTAACCTTGGCACGCACTCTTTTCGTGAGGTTATGTCAGAAATGACATAACCTCACAATGTCTGACATAACCTCACAAGAAGGGCGCACAGTAATCTACTAAATGCGGACTTATTTTTTATACGAAAACTGTTTTACAGTCGGTCGAGAATGATCGACCGTCGTCATCAGCGAGTCATCACAGCTCTCCGGGAGCGCAAGAATCGAACACGTTGCGCGAGGCGAACTTGAGACAGCACGTGCAAGCGCAACAGGACAAACTGCGCGCCCTGCAGGAACAGCAGGACAAGTTGCGCGCTTTGCAGGAGCAGCAGGCTGCGCTGCATGCGCTTCAGGAGCAGCACCAGCGCGCCGAGAGTCAACTGCGCAGCGTTAGAGAAGCGCAGGCGATGCTGGCGGCGCAGAGCGAGGCGATCGATAGCCGTTCGAACCGGGGAGAACAGTCGGTCGGTGATGTAAGAATACATTGATTTTGAGGGAAAAGAGCCACGATACAGAATTTGCATGTTTTTTTAACTTCCCGCTTTAAAAAAAAAAAAAAAAATTCAAAAATCGGGAAGTTATTGTTTTCACCCCGATTTTCGAAAATCGAGTTTTCGCCAGATCTCGACGTTTTGAGGTCCTAGGAAGCTATTGAAACTATTTTGGCGATGATGTCCGTAGGGCTGTATGTGTGTGTGTATGTATGTATGTATGTAAACCTTTTATATCTCTAGAACGGAGTGTCCGACTGAAACGCGGTTTGCGGCATCTGACGTGATCTTGGTGAACTTAGACTTCCTGAAAATTTGAAACGATTCGGCCCAAAAAATTTTGAGAAATATTAAAAAAACAACTTTCAAAAATTTTTTTAAATTTGTTTTTGTAAAATATTTTCTAAACTACTAAACCGATTAATTCCAAAATCTAATCAGCTCTTCTCCTTAACAAACTGCGTCGATTTTCGCAAATCGCATCAAAACGGTTCATTTGTTCACGAGATACCGTGAACGAAAAAATCGTAAAAAAGTGTTTTTTTAAAATGACTCTTAAAATTGTTATCAGATCGATTTTTTGTAATAAATTACTTTCTTAGGCTAAAAAAACTGCGTCGATCGCCGCAAACCAGATCAAAATTGGATCATTTGTTCATGAGATAACGTGAACGAAAAATTGGGAAAAAAGTAATTTTTTATAATTACTCGTAAAATTCTTATCAAATCGATGTTTTTGTAATAATTTACTTTCTTAGGTTAAAAAAACAGCGTCGATCGCCGCAAACCGCATCAAAATCGGCTCATTTGTTCACGAGATATCGTGAACATAAAATTTGTAAAAAAGTGTTTTTTTACATTGCTCGTAAAATTCCTATGAGATGGATTTTTCTGTAATAAATTACTTTTTTAGGTTAAAAAATTGCGTCGACTGCCGCAAATCCCATCAAAATCGGTTCATTTGTTCATGAGATATCGTGAACGAAAATTTCGTAACAAAGTGTTTTTTTTTTGAGCTCGAAGAGCTAAAAAATAAACTTCTTGCTATATTTTATATATGTTTGAGCGTTTTGAACTCGAAAATAGCGGGAAGTTACAAGGATGGCCTGCAGGGTCAAACTTCTTTTCAAATTTTTTTTTTAATGGTCGCTCGCTTTGTCCAGATGTTTTGCTTTTTAAATTGAAATTACCGTGAATTTGGATTAAAACTGATTTGTAGTCGGACGAACCTGTACCGAGCAGCTTGTATTTTTTATACATCGAAGGAGATTTATTTGGTTGAGGAACAATTGAAAAATATCATTACATGGCTTGTGGCCAACGTTTCGAAAAATATATTTTCATCTTCAGGGCCTATGGAAAGTCGAAAACCTCCAAAACTCGAAAAAATGTTTTGTTCTCTTCCCTTCAAGCCCTAAAACCTTGATTACTCGAAATCTCAACCCTCTATAGGTCGAAATAATCATTGAGTCCCTACAAGTTATTTCGGTACATATTTTCCCTCCATAACTCAAAAAAATAAATTGTACATCTGTATCTCGAACAAAGCAACTCAAAATTAGTTAGAGTCACGAAGTCTGTAACCAGGAGACCTAGCTTCCTATGTTTGCTGCGTTTCGAGACGGACCATTTTCTGTCGCACGCAAGATGGCGCTGTTATCACTGCCTGGGAAAACTTCGGTTCTTTCCGCCTGTTTTCGTCATAGTTGCCAAAGTTGTTTAACTTCACAGACACTGCACGCGTGTAAGCCATGAACGTGTGTGCGTTACCCAGTAGCTGACGCCATATTGATTCACGCGACACCACTACACCCGAACTGGATCTCCTGATTAAAGCCTTCTTGGTTGCGAGATTTCGTTAACATAAAGTAGTGTTAACCCAATAAAATGTTACGATGAAGGAAGGTTTTGGTTGAGGATCATAAATAAGCTTTACCAATGTTACGCTAGTGGCTAACGTTTCGAAAACATTATTTTCATCTTCAGGACCTCAAGCTGGTCAAAAGGTGGCCACTAGCGTAACATTGGTAAAGCTGATTTATGATCCTCAACCAAAACCTTCCTTCATCGTAACATTTTCATTAACTTATGTTGTTCAATCGAGATAGAAAGGTGTGCAAAAAAATATGATACGTATTAATTTACAGCAGAACGAGGTGGACGCAGTTCAGCTGGAGGCCACCGTGAGCCAGCTGCAGGAAAGACTGAACAACCTCCGCGTCGAGAGCGCCTCTTACCAGTCGAACTGCAGCGACCACGCTCTCGGCAATTTGCAGTCGCTGCACGAACGGCTCGCGCGACTCCAAGAGCTCACCGACAACCACAATGAGCTGTCCACTTTATTAGGTTCGTATTGTAACAAAACTGATCTTTGTTCCTAGTTAAAAAGATTTATTTACAAAAAGAAACGTTAACAAGAACAAACTAAAAAGTGCTTCTCTAAAAATAATAAAAAATGAAATGAGATAATAAAATAAATAACGAAAACAAACGAATTCTGAAACTACAATAATACTAAACTACTATGTACACAGAATATTTATATTTCACAGATGTCTATTTATTTTGTAATGGTTATTTATGTCGTGCACTGTGTACTGTCACTGACCCATAACTGACTGCCCGGCCTTCCACGCTAGCGCTGTTTATATAAGTTCTTTAGCCGCATCGTGAAACATTCTTCAGCATTCTTCTATGGTATCGTTCGTTATCAGTTAAAAACTTTTCCATTTGCTGGAGGAGACGCTGCGTTAGAAGTAGACTAAAACTTCAAAATAAGTACGTTAATAAAATCAGTTGACAATAGATGGTGTTTGCTTTATATTTTGATTTACTTTTAAATAAAAAAATTCCAGCCAATGGGGCGACGGGACCATTCCAACTTCAAAAATGTAGACATTTGATTATTATAAAGAAAATCAAATTTCTGATATCGCGTGAGGTGACGCGGGTAATGGCTAGTATTCAATATGATATTAACTATTCGTTGCCATGGTTATCTACATAATATGTTCCACGTCATGTAAAAATTAATCAAAACATGCCTAGTTTATTTCTGACAGATCTATAAAACAAAAGAGCGACTGATTTTTTTTTATTTTCAAAATATTTCCGAAACTATAAAGTTTAGAAAAAAACTTTTTTAACAAAACTTTCTTGAAAAAATAAATAGAATAATAAGCCGTTATGAAAAGTGTAGCATTATTATATAAAAAACACCGTTTTAGCATATATCTCTTCTGCGCATGCGCCGATTTTTCCCAAAAACAATAGCTCTCTTCATATTTGCATAATAAACATCCTCCTAAAATTTGGTTTCATATCCGTTTGACCTGTATCGTGTTCACAGACAAACAGACGCACAGAGTTTTTCCAAAAATATATAGTTTTTGGATTCGGGGGACCTCAAAACGGAAAGATATTGTAAAATTTTTGAAAAGTGATTTTTGACCTAAACTAGTACCATTCCCCACTTGTGGGTTGGAATTGTAAAATAATATACCTACATTTCTTATTACAATTGTACAACTAGCTTTAGCCATGTTAACTGTGCGATTGCCTGTCAAACTCAAGTACCAACTTTTGCTTTATATAAAAAAAAACTATGTGAGGACGTTACCAACATACAAACATTAAAATATGTATCAGTGTTGAAAATAGATGAGTCCGATTGTATACAAGAACTACTCATTTTATATTAAACGATACGATAAATATCTATCAATAAGATGTCAATTTATATTGTAATTAAACAAACTTGTTTTTAGGAGAGCGTGACGAAGTGTTGACAGCAGAGCATCGCGCGCTTCAAGATAAGCTGCGCGACTTGAACACCAAAAAACAGCAAGTCGAAAAATTGGTCGGCGACTTGCAGTCGCTCTCCTGTCCGCCGAATGACCAAGAACGGAATGTGGGCAACATGCGCAGCCAGTTGGCGTCGTTGCACGGTAATTAAAACAATTGAACGTAAATCAAGTTTAAACAAATGAAACTTTTAGTCTACATATTTTTTTTTATTCTACAACTGCTAGTACAAAGAAATTTCTATAACATGAGTGAATATTTCCAAAATGATTTAATTTCCTAATTTATAGATTTTTTATATTTAATGTATGCTAATGTGTTTTAAATTTAAATTTTAACTGACTTGTTCTATATTTTGTATAAAATGCACAGAACTAACAAATATATTATTACTAGCGGTCCCGTCCGGTTTCACCTGGGTGTAAAAGAACGAATGGGGAAGGGAGGAACATGAGTACACACATTCATCTTAGTTTTTAGCGAGATGAATGTTGTGTCCAAATTTCATGATGATCGGAGTTACTGTTCAAAAGTTTTTGTCGATAAAAAGCAGTATTTATACTTTTTTTAACTAATAATTTTTTTTAAATTAATTAAATAAAATTAAAATAAATTTTAATGTAAGCCTTAGAAGAAAGCAATGTAGAAAATAAAAAAAAAAAAATAAAAATGCATTCGCCCAACGTAGGGCTCGAATCCACGACCCTGGCATTGACAGTCTTGTGCTCTACCGATTGCGCTAGCCGGCGTTGTATTCTTAGATCGCTAATATGAGTATACTTAGTGCATTTCACCTGAATAGATACATTTGGAACATTTTTCATTACTGCTCCGCTCCTAATGGTCGTAGCGTGATATTATATAGCCTATAGCCTTCCTCGATAAATGGGCTATCCAACAAAAAATTTTTTTTTCAATTTGAACCAGTAGTTCCTGAGATTAGCGCGTTCAAACAAACAAACAAACTCTTCAGCTTTATATATGAGTATAGATTATTATTATATAACATGAAGTGAAACGCTTGCTGATATGATGGTTTTGCGTGTGACGTCACTATATAGTAAACAAAGACATAGCGTCTGCCTGCGTTTGTTTATTGTAACAGTGACGTCACGCCAAAACAAATCATAATATCTAGAGCTTTCATACGAAATTTCAAAATTGGAATTGAAAATGCGTTTTTTACTATTTGTCGATTTCATTTTAAGAAAGTAAAAGTTCAGATGGATTACTACTAGCCCGAAAACAGTTTAAGACAATTTTTCAAGAACAAATATCTGATTTCAAATGGTTTTCAGGTATGATGAACATGTTATTACGGGCCGAGTCGGAACTGAACATGTCGACATCGAGTACGCCCGAACCAAACATCGATCAGAACTCGTGCGACCTAAATTTGACAAACGTACCTGTGAAATCCGACAACATAAGCGAAGAACGCGAAAGAAACCGCAACCTGTTTCAGTCGGATCTGTCGTTCGAAAGTCCACAAGAAGACGTGGCGAGATCAAACCGATTCGGCAAAAAGTTAAACCAAAACGCGTCGGCGCTAGGTTCGAAGGAACGCGAACAGATGTTGTTGAAAGCTGAACTGCAAGCGAAGAGAAAGGAGCTCGAAGAGTTGATGAGAAAGGATCAGGACCGGACGTCGGTTATTAATCAGGACGTTTGCAGCGAAGGGTCGCTGGATAAGTCGGAATCGCGGTACGGAGCTCACGGTGATGGACATGCGGTGCCGATGTGGGGAGCAATTGGATCTTCGAATCACATACAAGGACACCGGTCTGAGAATATGTATCCAAGGTCAGTACGTTAACGATTTAGGATAACCTCAAAGCTAAAAGAACGTCCATTCGTCCGCGTGTCCTAGAAGTAGATAAACGCTATACACACAGCCAATACTTTTGACTCGAACGGTACAAGATAGAGGTAGGGGCTGAACCTCGCCTTTTAGTACTTTAATCTGACACCAATAAAGATTAATTATTATTATAAACTGTAGATTATAAACGCTCACATAGTGCTTTTAGATATTGTAACAAAACTGTTCGTTGTCAGTGGTTAAAAATATTTATTTACAAAAAGAAACGTAACAAAAACAAACTAAAAAGTATTTCTTTAATATATTAGATATCGTGTCCATCGAGATAATTAATAAGAAAAATCGCAGGATTGTGGACAAAAAGTTATTTATTTAGTGTACGACGTTTCGTCTATAGATTTAGACTTTTTTCAAGTAGTGGAGTCAAATAAAACATTATAAACGACAAATGACGGAACCCAGTTATTCTGAATGGATTTGAATGATTTTTTCTTTTTTGGATACATAAGACAAAAACATGGCAACAAGTTTATGTATACATTTTATACATAAACTTGTTGCCATGTTTTTGTCTTATGTACCTTAACTTTTGTTAATTGCTATGGTTAGTTAAATTTTCACATTTGTACTTGAAAAAGTCTAAATCTATAGACGAAACGTCGTACACTAAATAAATAACTTTTTGTGCACAATCCTGCGATTTTTCTTATTAGTATTTCTCTAATGATAATGGAAAATCAAATAATAAAATAATAACGAAAAAAAAACAAATTCTAAAACAACAATAATAACACTAATTTACAATGTACTCAAAATATTTATATCTCTCAGATGTCTATTTATTTCTATATTTATTTAGAACACTTTTTTATTTATTGATGAGTATTTGGAAGGAATTCCGTGGCATAAGGATCGAAAATGAAGCAATACTGAGATTTTTTTAAACTTGCATTTAATACTAACGTTTCGATACGTTTTGTATCATCTTCAGAGTGTTTAAATGCTGTCACATGTTACCAGTATATTGTTGTTAATGGATTGAGAACATGGTGTCACTCAACTTGTTAATTGTTATTTTTTATATTTTTAATGTGGATACTGGTTAATGTTAATGTTTTTAAAATTATTAGTTTCTTTTAAATATAAAATTATTGTCACAATTAAAACAAATGAAGTAACCTTTCTATATTGTGCTGTGAATAATACCGAACTTTTATTTATGTCGTGCACTGACTTCTGACTGACTGCCCTGCCTTCCGCGCTAGCGCTGTTTATATAAGTTCTTCAGCCGCGTTCTGGAACAATCTTCAGCATTCTTTTATGTGGTTTGGATGGTAATGAGTGTAACAATACTTTAGTAAAATTAAACAGTAGTAGACTGAAAAATAAATTAAAACAGGAATTGATAAAACTAGCACCATACACTTTGGACGATTTTTATACATTTAATTTCAACATTTAATTAAACTAATTATTGTTTTCTGACATGTTTTATACTCACAGTTTGAGTAAATTTTACTATAATGTAAAATTAGATAAAATAAAGAGTATTATTAGTATTATAACGTTCCGACAACAATGCAAGTGTTGTCTACGCGGCTCTGACAATAATCACTGCCGCCGCTTCCAGTGTCGTCTCGTTACAATATGTATCAATAATATGAACTGAGCGCGAACTGAACTCGCAACTTTTCTGTTAATTTTTTTTTATACTCCAGAAATTAAATGCTTTGCAAAATATTTTACAGGGACGACGAGACGGACGTTTTAGCGTGCGCGCACGGAGCCCTGTTGAACAATACTCACGTTCGATCGGCCAGCATCAGCAACTTATCGGTTCAGCAGCAGCAACAACAACAGCAGGGCGGCGGTTCGAACAATAACGTCAGCAAGGCGCAACAACAACAACAACAGCAGCAGCAGCAGAGGCACTCGTCACCGCTCGTCATGAGCAACCGCGATGTATCGGACATGTCGGTTTGCAGCGTCACGGAGAGCGTGCCGCCGCCCATGCCGCAACTTTGGAGACGCAAACATTCTCACGGTATGTTGACCCCGAAGAAAACATTTTTAAATTATATCGAACTAAAAAGTAAAAAATAATTTTTTTAAATATAAGCTTAAAACAATAATGAATAAAAAATACTAGTATTATTGCGAAAAAAGCGTGGGGCGCTCGATGTGCGAAAATGTGGAACAAAGCGCCCCACGCTTTTTTCACAATAATACTAGTATTTTCTATTCATTATTGTTTTAAGCTTATTTTAAAAAAATTATTTTTAACTTTTTAGTTCGATATAAAGCGTGTTTTTTAGTTTTTTTTTAAACTATATTTATTTTCCACTTTTTAGTTCGATTTATTGTCAAAAATTTGCCGAAAAAAAAACATTTTTTTTTCCGGCGCGGACGGGATTAGAACCCACGACCCGTGATTCCGAGAGTTGACGTCAGCGAAGACCCGTGCCTTAGATCGCACGGCTAACCACTGTAGTTACAGTGCTGGCATATTATACTAGAGTAATAAACCACTTGCTGTAGTCCAAACGAAGGTTACAAACAAACATACATACATACATACATACAAACTTACAAGTGAAGTTAATGTAAAGCGTGTAAAATAGGGTCGGTTTTGTTGGAGTCGCGAACCGCAGATTTTTAAAACGCATTCTCGTCAAAATATTACACAATTTAAGGTAGTTTGGGAGCCGCAATCCCAAGTCAATAAATGACTGTTTTTTTTTCTTTTAAATAATTACCCAAATCATGCTATAATAATTAATAAAAATTCACATAAAAATTTATTTGATTTAATTTAATGCGAATTATAATTAAATAATTATAGTAATGTAATTAATAAAATATTAATTGATTAGTACTCAGCTGTCACTAGTCACTGTCACTACAACAACAGAGATAGAGGCCACATGTCAGTATTAAAAAATTAATAAAATCAAAAGTACGTGGTAAATTATTCTGAAATTTTTGCAGTGTGTATTTCAGAAATTGTTCTATCCATTAAAAACTTTTTTGTGGGGTCAAGTTTGTCAATTTTTTACCCTCAATTTCCGGAGTTATTGAACAAGGACACTCATAAGGGCTCGTGTATTTTTGCATAACTTTAATTAATTATATCTCTTAAATGGTGTGGTAAAAAAATCTGATTCTTTTTCTGTAGATGTCTTTAATTATAATCTTTTGAATAAATATAAAAAAATGTAGGGTCAAGTATAAGTCATTTGGCTACCAAACTGCCTTAAGGATGTGTATAAGGTCAAATTGTGTAGTACATCTAATTAAATTTTCAAAATCATAAATGTATAAAAATTTTCATTTGCGAAGACTTTGTGTTAATTTTAATCATTTTTTATGGTAGATTTTCTAAAAATTTTCCTATAATTAAATATTATGAACAAATATTTAACATTTAATTTGACTACTGTGACTTTAGTCAAAAACAATCAGGCAACATGGCTGTTCACGTGGTCTTCTGACACTCGGAAACATAACGTGGAGATAGAATTTCTGACCTCAAAAATTTGAAGCTATGGATACTATAAAAATAATAATAAATAAAAATGTCAAATCAAAATTCAAAAAAAGTATTTATTTATTATGAATTATTATCAAGCAATTGCAAAGTGGTCATTAAGAAATCAATTATCATTACGCAAAATAATAAACTGATACATAAAGTCAGTAATTAAAGTTTACTTTTGGCAGATTTTTGTTAAAGCAAAGTTTTTTCAAATTAATTGCAGAATATAATCTGTACGAACATTTTAGTTTTCCAAACAAAAATAAATATCTCAAATCTTTTACATACTTTTGTTACATTACAGCGTTTATCCGACATATAAACGCATTTTGTGTTCTAAATGCACATAAATCTCAAAAATGACAGGTCCAGAATAATTGACAGTTGGTTCACGTGATATGACATTTCATAAATGCGATTTTTATTATCGACATGCAGGAACGCGACGTTGCCTCATTGTCTCATTACATCCGCCATTAATTAAGATTAAGATTCGGAGAATTGATTTCATCACTTTCAAAATAAAATATTTCCGTGAAATTGCTGGTAACTCCACGTTTTTTTGGGCTTGAAAAATCGCAAATTGTACAAAGAAACTGATAATAAGTTTTTGAATCATAAATCTTTGAAATAAAATGATAAATGTTTTAATCTTCTCAAAATTTTTAACACTTCCGGTAGAAATAACATTGAGTGAATGGTGATTTTAAAATGAATTTTTTCATAAAAAAGGTCGGTAAAGTATCTATTTTTTGGTTTTAATCGATGCAGGAGGTCTAATTCTATAACATATTTTAAAATTAGGCAAAAATCTTTGAATTCAAAAATGTTATATACATCCTTAAGTAGACTCAAATTTGAAATTCTGTGTTTGCTGTTTAGATGGAAATGCGAGCAATTTGAGCGCCGAGCCCCGCAGTAATTGGAACGCGTCGTGGACTACTGCGACGGCAAACCTTCCGCGAGCGAACAGTATAGCCGGCGAATGCATTCCGCCGGTCGTCGGGCTCCCGGGAAGACAGCCCGTTCAACACTCTAATTCGTGGTGGCAAAAGAAAGCTTTGCAGGTACAGATCATTCTGTATTCGATTTAAAATGTAAACAAACTATGGCTGACGAATACTTGTCAGTTTTTAACCGACGAAAAACAAAAACGGAGGAGGTTCTCAAGTCGACGCGTATATATTTTTTTTTTTTTGTTTTTTTTTTTTGTTTTTTTTTTTTTTTTATTTATGTATGACCACGCATAACTTTTTACAGAGTAGTCCGATTTTGATATTTATTTTTTTGTTTGAAAGGGTATACCCCGAAGTTGGTCCCATATAAATTTGGTAAAAAAATTCCAACCCTGGGTAGCAAAACAGGGGATGATTGATTGTTCACTCACTGATTGTAATGTATGACCACGCATAACTTTTTACAGAGTAGTCCGATTTTGATATTTATTTTTTTGTTTGAAAGGGTATACCCCGAAGTTGGTCCCATATAAATTTGGTAAAAAAATTCCAACCCTGGGTAGCAAAACAGGGGATGATTGATTGTTCACTCACTGATTGTAATGTATGACCACGCATAATTTTTTACAGAGTAGTCCGATTTTGATATTTATTTTTTTGTTTGAAAGGGTATACCCCGAAGTTGGTCCCATATAAATTTGGTAAAAAAATTCCAACCCTAAGGGTAGCAAAACAGGGGATGATTGATTGTTCACTCACTGATTGTAATGTATGACCACACATAACTTTTTACAGAGCAGTCCAATTTTGATAATTCTTTTTTATTGGAAAGGGTATACCCCGAAGCTGGTCCCATATAAATTTGGAAAAAAAATTTCAACTCTAAGGGTAGGAAAACGGGATTATTGATTGTTCATTCACAGATTGTAACGTATGACCACACATAACTTTTTACAGAGTAGTCCGATTTTGATAATTATTTTTTTATTGGATAGGGTATACCTCGAGGTTGGTCTCATATAAATAAAAAATAGTGAAAATCGTAAATGTATCAAATGAGGTTAGATTTTCTAAAAATGAATTGTGACAGCTCTTGCGGGGTAACCATGACAACGATGAACAGATCTCGTACATTTTTTTTTAATATAGAGACAACTTGATGGATCAAGCTAAATCAAAAGAAAAATAACTGTAAATGGAAACTAATGAGGAATAAAATTATTGTCGTAGATCTGTATCAAAATATCGTTTTTTGAAAACAATATGAAAATACATGCAAAAGGTTTTTCACGGGTACACTAGTGTTTTTGACGTGATAACGTCTTATAAATTGATGAATCACCAATCTTATAAATTGATAAAACACCGGCTGCATGCACGAAAAAGTGTAACGTTCCTAAATCCTAACGTTCGTAACGCGTAACGTTCCGCCTGACCCTGTGCGTGCTTTTTTGCTAATTTCTCGCTCAATTTAAATCAGATCGGTTTGAAACCAGTCTTAAACGAAAGAGGAGAACATTTTACATAGATTTCGTATAACAGAATTTGCCTAAACAGTTTTTTTATACAAATTTATATAGAAAAATAGCTGTATAAATGCAATGTTGTCTAATGCATGGCGCGACGCGGTCGGTCGTCTTTGTTTGCCGTACATGGAAATTAGAAAATAACGTATGACTTGTCTTAACATGAAAACGGCTGCATTTCTAATGTTTAATTCAATTTTTTGACATTAGTATTTTGTGAAATGCAACGCTTTCTAAGTTAAGTATTGGAATAACTAATTATTATTAGAACATAATACTTTGACAGTTGCAAACGTCACTTTTGACATTTCTTATCATTCCGACACAAAGGATAAGCGGATTGAAACCAAATTTTGGGAGGATGTTTGATATGCAAATATGAAGTGGCCTATTGTTTTTGGGGAACATCGGCGCATGCGTAAAAGAATATATCTCTTATAATGATGTTTTATATAATAATAATATAGTTTTTAAAACGGTTTTTACTCTATCTATTTTTACTAGAAATTTTTGTAAATTTTTTGGGGAAAATCGGCGCATGCGCAAAAGAGATACATGCCATAGTTGTTTTTTATATAATAATAGTGTACTTTTTATAGTGTTTTATTATTCTACTTAATAAAATTTACCTAAATTTGAAGCGAAAGATGCAATATCATAGATTCGAATTATTATAATTATTATATAAATTTAGGTTATGTATTACGGAATACGTTATCACGTAAAACTATCGTCCGTAAACCGACTTTACAGACAACCAATTTTTTTTTATTTCGGAAATCTGTCATCATGACTATTATTGATAAAACGCATATAAAATTTCAGTTGCAGCAACAACTCGAGCTGACGTCGAACTTGTGCCAGTCGATGATAATAGACCAGCAGCAGCAGTCTCACTCGTCGTCTAGCATCCAGAACGACCTGAGCCCGTATCCGATGCAGCCGGTGTACGGCGGCGTCGGCAACGCGCTCCAAATGGCGCCGATTCCGTACGGGCTGCAGGCGTCGACAGTGCAGCCGGCGGCGTACGCGGCGACTGCGACGGCCGAACAGCAGTGCCAGAACCTGATAGCCGCCAGTCAACTGCACATGCAGACGATGATTTTGACGTCGCTTAACCAATGCTGCAACATGCTGTGGATGCAGCAGAAGGAGCTCGCTGCCCTGCGCAACATCACCACTTCGGTAATTGTGTTTTTGAAATAGCTGTTGTGTTCCTCGGGATTCAATTGTAGGGCGTCTTTTTTATGTTATTTATTAATGACTTAGGGGCCATTCAAGTATTGCGTAAGCGAAATTTTAATAATTTAAAAACCAAGGTCGCGAATCCGTTGGTAGCCACTTAAGGAGGTTGATCCGTTACAGTCCCAATCAAAAGTAAGTCGAATTCTAAATGGGAACTTTTCCATAATAAATTTTTACAAAAGGTTATAAGTCGATGATACTAATAAATTATTGTCATAATGACATAAATATATTTTTTTAATATTAATTAATTATTTCAGTATTTTACTTAATGGACTTACTTTTGAATTTTTTGTACAAAGTTAGGTTAAAAAAATAAATTTATGTTAAAAATCTGTATTTTACATATTTTTTGCAGTAAATAATTAAAAAAAGAAATTAGAAGTAATAAAAATTAAAATTAAATTATTAAAAAGTTGAAAATTCAGTTAAAATTGTTAAAACTGTCAAGAATAAAAGTCCATAATCGAAAAGTGCTAAGGTTTAATAATTTTTTTTATTGATTAAAAGTCTCCTAATTAAGTTGGAAAAAATATTAAAATATGCGTAAGACATCGATGCTTTACATAGTTAGTTTTCGGAACTGCTGACATTATTTGGTTATTTGCAAAAAATTAAAATGTACCGTTTGCAGGCTAGGTTGACATATTTTCCATAAGACTACATGTAAAAGTTTTTTTTAATTTTTAACTTTATAAATCTCCCAATGATTTCGGATTTTTGACGTGATAACGTCTTATAAATTGATGAATCACCAATCTTATAAATTGATAAAACACCGGCTGCATGCACGAAAAAGTGTAACGTTCCGCCTGACCCTGTGCGTGCTTTTCTCGAAAACGGCCCTAACGATTTGGATGAAATTTACTGAAAAGGGATTTTGGGGGGCAAAAAATCGTTTTAGCTAGGTCTCATCTCTCGAAAAAATCGTTTTCATACAAATTTTATCATTATAAAAATCAATTTTTTGACGTATGAAAATACTTAAATATTGTAAGTAGATTTTGGAATTTTATATAAACAGTGAAACAATTGTTTTATAAATATTATGACAGCTAATCTTTGAGACTTAAAATAAATACGAAAGAAAGAAAGTTAAAAAAAAAACAATTATATTATATGGTGAGTAATTTAAATAAATAAAATTAACCTAAATTTGAAGCGAAAGATGCAATATCATAGATTCGAATTATTATAATTATTATATAAATTTAGGTTATGTATTACGGAATACGTTATCACGTAAAACTATCGTCCGTAAACCGACTTTACAGACAACCAATTTTTTTTTTCATTATCTTCGTAAAACGGCTCAACCTCCTTAAAAGGCACCGCTTTCGAGTTATGCTTCCGGTTATCTATTTATTCTTGTGGCGTTGCTTTCTCAAAATCTAAACCTTTTATTGTTGTTGCAGATTCAGGAGAATCAGCACCGCGCCGCAATTCAAGATCACTTGGACTTGCAGTCGTGCGGTATCCCGATGCATCCCGTGTCCAGTTCGGCGCCGATGAGCCGGACAAACCAGTACAAACCGTCGACGAGTATTGTCGAATCGCAGTCGGACAACGCGTTAAACGTTTCCTTTCAGCAGGCGAACGTCGTTCCCGCCGCCCCCTTCTCCTTTCCAACCAACAATAGCAACAATAATAATAATTACAATATGCAGCCGGCTATAAACAATGCTCAAAATTTCAACAATAGCGCTGCGGTGGCACAAAATCTAAACACTGTACAAAATCCGTTGATGCAAACCATGAACAATGTTCAGAACTCGGCTCTGAATCCAAATTTAGTTCAGAACACGAATAGTATACAGGTAGTGCCGAACAATAACGCAGCGCCTAATTTTCAAAACGAGTTGCCGAGAGTCAATGTCCAGAATATCGGCGGACCGATTAACTGGAATGGCGCTCAGGCGCTAAATAACCAAGTTGCGCCCGGCAACAGAGCGAATAATTATTGGGACAATTTTCGCAGGTAATTTATTCTTTGTTAAATAGTTAGGAGCAATTTTCGTTACCAATTTAAATACAATTATTGTTGAGATTGAAACTGTAGGGCGTTTACTGGTTTAACAAATTAATTATAGATTTTTGTATTGGTTGTCGATCGTCTATAATCTACAGCTCCTCCTCCCTTGATAGATGACATGAAATAATTGTCATTCTTATTATTAGAAATCGAATATTGCGGATATACAGTATGTAAACGCGTAAGGTGCACATAGGGAAATTAGCATTGGGAAAAAATACTTGGATCAGAGTTAGCCATGACTGCATTAATTGTTATTTCTATTGAATTATCGTGGTAATCTTGAGGATTTCTATTTTATTTTGATTTATTTTTATTTGACTTGGCTTTTTTAATAATAAAAAGCTCTTATAAATCATTATTTTAATTTTTTTGTACAAAAATAAAACAAAAAAGCAACTCCATCTGTTTGAAAACATTTCATTCAAAAATTGTCTGACTGGTATGGCGTATGCGTGTTGGTAAATCAGTGACCCAATGTCTTTAGGTTCAACACGAATAAGCGGAGATATTTGTTCTCGCACCATATTTAAGTATTTTTGGGAATTTAATGTCCCATTAATAAAAAAAGTCCGATTATGTTGTAATCATTTGAATATTTTCTTCGGTAGTATACACATTCATTTTGCAAAAGAATATTATCTGTCAAATTGAAAAACAAGATTTCAAGGCTCACTCTGATCCAGTCATTTTTTCCCAATGTTAATTTCCCTATGTGCATCTTACGTGTTTACATACTGTATGTTGCCATTACGCAATTAATATTTTTTATGCTTAATAATTTTTGATAGATTTAAATCAAATCTAACACACGCTTCGACGAAATTATTAATATAGATTCTTGGAAAATAAATAGGTTGTTGGATATAACGGGGGAATGTCTGGGGCACGAGACCTGGACGGTAGACTTGCGGAATTGCTGAACACTACCTAAATACATGCAAGCAGATTTGACATAAGACGAAATTCTATATCTCATTCATTTTCACAATAGTAAAGGAGATGGGAACGTCAATATGACGGCCCAAGGTGATTTTTTTTTCTTTTAAAACGTAATCCTAATGTTTATTTTTTTCTACGATCAATATTTAGTATCTACCAATGCTCCTTTCATTTTTTTTGTCGGCCGCCATATTGGAATGACGGTCAGAAAGAAAGGTTTTTGCGAGTAGCTTAAAAATGACTACATTTATTAAAAAATTAAAAGGCGTTTAATTTGATGTAAAAAATATTTGAAACATTGTCCTCTCAAAATATATAACCATTTCTGAAGAAAGTCTATAATATTGTTAAACTATAGTGAACTCTCAACAATTTGAATTTTGACAGTTGACGATTTAGTTGTTAAGTGATCCGCTAGGATTTTTTGTTTTACGTAATTTTTTTTAGAGTGGTAAACTTGTTTTATATATATGAGTTATTTTTATGTTTTTACGTTTCTCAATTGTTTTGTACGTAATCGGCACTATTAGTTAAGTTTATAAACAAATTAGCTCGTCTTTGTTGAAAATTCCTCCAATCCTGTTTTAGTATCTTCCTTGTTTATTGTTTTTTTAAAATAGATAGTTCTTCGTTTTAATGCTATTTGGTAAGTCAGTTTTAAAAGCGTGCGTTTTGAAGACATAACCGTTTGGAGCTGAAATAAAAGAACTAATCGTTTTCTTGTTATTAACGATTTTCATTTTTTTTCTTTTTGGAGTTCAATTCTTAGACTATAAAGAGGAACTAGAACCGTCTGCTAATGTTTGAATGACAGATCCAAATAAAGTGAGAGAGCAACCAGATCCAAAAAAGTATTTTACTATAATTTATTTTTTAAAAGTTCTATTCAGACGTTAATCAAAGATTTGTATAATTTATTTTTCTAAAAAAAATTGAGTTATGGCCGCCAATAACAAAGATGGTCGCTGGAAGCAAATTAATTGCCAGTTGCAAAATGGTTGTCAGTAACAAAATGGCTGAATCTTTTTGTACATAAAAAAAATTGTTGACCAGACGTTTTAAACTTTCAGACTTTTAATTTTTAATATTAAAATTCAAAAATCTAGTCGCTCATTTTTATCTGATTACTAGCCGTTACCCGTGACTTCGTCCGCGTGGGTTATAGTATTTTTGCGAGGAACCCTAATTATTTTCCTATAACATCAGCTGTCTGCCAGTGAAAGTCCCGTCAAAATCGGTCCAGTCGTTTCGGAGATTAGCCGGAACAAACAGACAGACAAAAAATATTTTTACCATAAGTATATACTTTCGTTTGCATTTAGTAAAAAGCTGTTATTTTGACATTACAAACAGACACTTCAATTTTCATTCAAATAGAAAAACGTTAATTTAAATTATATTCATTGATTTGAATATAACCTTAAAACGACTTTGACATGCATATCCAATCCATTCAAATAAATAAAAGTCGTTTTAAGGTTATATTCAAATCAATGAATATAATTTTAATTAACGTTTTTCTATTTGAATAAAATTTAAAAAGATATAACTTTTGGGTCTGTTACGAACATATTAAAAATATAAAATTCAACAATTGTTTTTAATTGAAATGATTTTGTCGCGGTCATAAATAATTATATTCAAGTTTGCGACATTTCTTGGCTCCTCTGTGTAGTCTAAGATTCAATTAATTAAATAACAGATATGTCCAGTGTCACATTTTTACAATAAGTGATTGTGTTTTTCTTCCTCTTTTCTTACTGTTATACAGACTAGATGGTGAAGGTTTTTAAATTCGAAAGAATCCAGGCCGTGTCTTTCGTCTGCACAAAAAACTCATCAGATTCGTGGCAGACGATGAGACTTGGCGCTGACAGACAATTCTTAGTAGCAATACGACTTTCAGCTTAAAATCTGGATTTAAGAATGTCGTTTGTTTTCAACTAAATGGAGATTTTCATTTGGTTGAAAACAAATGGCATTCTTAATATAAGATTCCTAACCTAGTAAAGTATTTTACACTAAGAGAAATTAATTGTGAAATAATTTAAATACAATGATCTGTGCTTTGAGAAATCTAAATATATTGGTTTGTATTCATCAAAATACACGATTAATTTGTTATTCAAGTTTTAAAACGTGAGATTTTCAGTCAAAACGTCACATGAAGTTAAACGCAAGCCGCCATGATGGTTTCGTGTGTGACGTCACTATATAGTAAACAAAGCAAAGATTTCTTAGGCATAACGTCTGCCTGTGTTTGTTTACTGTAAAATGAAGCATCGTGTAGTAAACAAAGCAAGGATATCTTAGAAATAGTAAAGTTGCTAGATTTACCAATCCATGTGCTAGACAGACTTAATAATGAAACCGCCCCAATATGGCTGACTGACAGAAAATAGTGATTTTAAGTCCTACATGTTTCCAGTAACACTTACTTCAGGTTGTAATTTAAACAAAATTAATTACATTCACATAATTTGTGTAATTTGGAGTAATTTATGTATTTTTGGATATGAAAATGATTTAGAAATAGCGTGTCTGCCTGCGTTTGTTTACTATAATACTGACGTCACGCCAAGACAAATCGTGATACTCCTTTTTGATTATTAAGTGATTTCATTTTAAGGAAATAATTTAGATGAGTCATTACAATACGCGCCACGGATTTAAAAGGTTCGGAAGTTAGTCACAAACAGCGTCGCAAAGGCACATTTTAGAGCCGTTGAGACTCCAACCAGCTACCTGCACGGAACGTGCGCTCGTCGGTGATTGGCCGTGATCGCTCGTTGCCTTTGTCACTTGTCGCTTTCCTGCTTTAAAGTACATTCGAGTACGCTATTGTCAAGTTGTTATTGTTATTTTAGTTTTTTTGAGTTGCGAGTTTGTAGTTTTTCGACAGACTGTACAAGCGCAAGCCCGCATTCGCATCGAACTTCCGAGCCTTTTAGATTCGTGGCGAGTATTGTACTACCACACATACAATTTAAGACACTTTCCGAAAAGTAGGTAGTGTATTGCGCAATTAAAAATTGACTGTCAGTGCCAAACCTAATGGAATACGACTTACCGTAAGCCCTATGTCAAATGATATTCGATTTTTGTGTGAATGAAGTCTGATATAAATATTTCAGATCACTAACATCAAATGCATAAACCTGTTTTGTTGGCTACATTGTCTGATCTTACGTTCTCGTTGTAGCTATTCGCGTCAAAATCTCTTATCGACAACTTCGAAAAGTAACGAAGGTTCAGTGTGCTGCGCCCCGTCGCCGTTCACCGATCGGTCGCGCAACGCGTTGCGTCATTCGATCAGCGGACACAGCAGCCAGAGCGCCCTCGACGGCGCGACCGTCTCGAACGTGGCGCCCAAACGGAACACAAACACAGCTCAAGACGATACGAAAGCGACAATCGGCAAAAAGTCGCAGCTTTCGCGATCGGCTTCGAACAATACGCCTCAGCCGGACGTTTTGAACGTCAATCAGCACCATCTGAACGTAAATAACGAAGTGCACCATCAACATTTCGTCAACAACATCAACGCTCAGTGTTCGTCGACGGACGCCACTGTTGCGCCGCAGTCGAACGTTAACCTCAATCAGAACAATAACGACAACGTGGCGGCCGCGGCTGCTGCGCAGTCGTACACGGATGATTTGAACGCGAGCCTCGACGCTTTTGTAAGCGGGCTGGAAAGGTCGTCTGAAACTAGACTGAACGAAACCGCTTGCGAAAACACGAAGAAATGCAAACAGAGCTCCCGCAATAACACCGACAGGAACGAATGGAGCGAAAGTACGCAGAGTAGCTCCGGTGAACAGTCCAAGTAAGTCGTTTCGGTTTTCAATTGTTCAACATAACAATACAAAAAGACCTCGAGAATATGTATGTAGAATCTATAAAGTTCACAAAAAAACACTTTGACATGTAACAATGAATAATATTAATTAATAATCAATATGATTAGATTCCTTTACCACAACTTTTAATTTATTAATTATTGAATAACATAATATCAAACGATTATTACCATATTTTTTTTACAACGTTATAGCACATATCTCTTCTGCGCATGCGCCGATTTTCCCCAAAAATAATAGGGCTCTTCCTAATTACATGTTAAACATCTTATCAAAATTTGGTTTTGATCCGTTTGAGTTGTAGAAACAATTAACCGTTTTGAAAAGTACACCATTATAATATAAAAAACAACATTATAGCACATATCTCTTCTGCACATGCGTCGATTTTCCCCAAAAACAATAGAGCTCTTCCTATTTACATGTTAAACATCTTATCGAAATTTGGTTTTGATCCGTTTGAGCTGTAAAAACAATTAACTGTTTTGAAAAGTACACCATTATAATATAAAAAACAACGTTATAGCACATATCTCTTCTACGCATGTATTCCCAAAAACAATAGGGCTCTTCCTATTTACATGTTAAACATCCTATCAAAATTTGGTTTTGATTCGTTTGAGCTGTAAAAACAATTAACCGTTTTGAAAGGTACACCATTATAATATAATAAACAACATTATAGCACATATCTCTTCTGCACAAGCGTCGATTTTGCCCATAAATAATAGAACTCTTCCTATTTACATGTTAAACATTTTATCAAAATTTGGTTTTGATCCGTTTGAGCTGTAAAAAAATTAACCGTTTTAAAAAGCGCACCATTATAATATAAAAAACAACGTTATAGCATATATCTCTTCTGCGCATGCGTCGATTGTCACCAAAACCAATAGGGCTCTGCGTATTTACATGTTAAACATCTTATCAAAATTTGGTTCTGATCCATTTGATCTGTAAAAACAATTAACCGTTTTGAAAAGTACGCCATTATAATATAAAAAGCAACGTTATAGCACATATCTCTTCTGCGCATGCGTCGATTGTCCCCAAAAACAATAGGGCTCTGGATATTTAAAGTTACACATCTTATCAAAATTTATCGTGCTCACAGATGAATAGACATTTTAACAAACATTTGTTTTTTGAACTCGAGGAATCCTAAAACAAAAAAATATTGTAAAATTTTGAAAAGTGAATTTTGATCTAAGTTAGTACCGTCCCCCACTTGTGAAATATAAACAGACTGTAACCTTGACGGACGAATATATCCCCAGAACTTTTATCCGTGTGTTTGTGAATTTACTATGCTGAGAGTTATTATTTGCAGGACGAAATTGTTCGACATGTTGCGCGAAAACGTTTACAAGGAGGTGTCTTCATTGATAGCAGCGAATGAGAACAGGCCGCACTTCCTAATACAGCTATTCCGAGACCTGCAACTGATCAGTTCCGACGGTCTACGACAGAGGACTCTGCAGTCTATTCAAGGAGTGGTAACGGACTCGCTGTCGTCGCTGCCCGACAACGGCCAGGGCGCTAGCAGACAGGTAATATCAAATCGAGGTGTTACATATTATGGGAAGCATATTATATCGGCGTATATCGAACAAGTAAAAAACTCAATAACTTTGAAATTTTTCAACGTTTCTCTTGAACTTTAACTTATCGATATTCTAATATAAGTATGATTAAATTTATATGTTTATTTTAGAGCGTTTTGAATATCGACAGTCAACAGTCATCGGACGAAGAAGAAAGTTCGGAACCTGCACCGAGCGTCAGCGTAAACAACAGCTGCACGCAACAGAATCTCCCCGAAATTTGTTCTCAGCAGGCGTGGCCTATACAAGTTCCAGTAAGTAGAAGCAGGGAAGAGTGACTGTATAGAAGTTTATTTCTAATGGAACAGCGTGGCCGGAAATTTTAGTTTGTCTTGCTTCTGTTAGATGACAGAACGATCGAGTTTTAGTGTCGCTATACAGAGGTGGGGGACGTATATTTCCATCTCTCATCGTCAGAAGTAAATTTGAGCGTTTATCTAAACACCGTAGAAAATAAATATATAAGAAATTCGTCAATGTCTGTCGAATTTTTTTTTTTAATTAATAAAAAATTATGAAAAATCAATGATTAAGGTGTGAAGCTGGAATTATTAATTGTCGCCACCTGGCGTTGCGGTTCCGAAGCTTGAGTGCGCCGCATTGCCATCTTGACAGTTGGGGTGGGAACTGCGCTTTGGGGTGATCGCCAAATATAACGCAGGATTTAACTTCTATACAGTCTCTCTTTTCTCTGGTAGAAGCATCATGTAAGAAAGTGTAAAGCAACTATTTTACAGGAGGTAGTGCAAGAAAATTATAAAGCTTCCTTTTAAGGAGGTTGAGCCGTTTTACGAAGATAATGAAAAAAATCTGAAATAAAGTATTTTTTAATAGATTTTTTTATGACAAAATTTTCTGTAAAAAATCCAAAATCATTAGGAGATTTATAAAGTTAAAAATTAAAAAAAACTTTTACATGTAGTCTTATGGAAAATATGTCAACCTAGCATGCAAACTGTTCAATTTAATTTTTTGCAAATAACTAAATAATGTCAGCAGCTCCGAAAACTAACTATGTAAAGCATCGATGTCTTACGCATATTTTAATATTTTTTCCATATATTAATTAGGAGACTTTTAATCAATAGAAAAAATTATTAAACCTTAGCACTTTTCGATTATGGACTTTTATTCTTGACAGATTTAACAATTTTAACTGAATTTTCAACTTTTTAATGATTTAATTTTAATTTTTATTACTTCTAATTTCTTTTTTCAATTATTTACTGCAAAAAATATGTAAAATACAGATATTTACATAAATGTATTTTTTTTAACCTAACTTTGTACAAAAAATACAAAAGTTAGTCCATTAAGTATAAAGTACTGAAATAATTAATTAATATTAAAAAAAATATTTATTTATGCCTTTATGACAATAATTTATTGGTATCATCGAATTATAAACTATAAAAGTTCCCATTTAGAATTCGACTTACTTTTGATTGGGACTGTAACGGATCAACCTCTTTAATGAGTTAGTAGCATTATTTCAAGGAGTGCCGGTCACGAATCGTGTTTTTGTTTTAAGGTTACAGGATCGAAACACAACCGAGAAATTCAGTCGATTCTGCTGAACATTTTACCGTACCTTCGAGCGAACGCAGACAACATTTGTACAAACGAAGTTCTGGAATCGCTTCGCAATTTGACAATGCAGTTTGTGTCGACAGTTAATTTTCCTAATAAAACCGGCGACAATAGAAATACAAGCGTGACGTCGAATCAAGAACAAATTAATTCGTTACTCGAGAACTTGTTAAGCAAATATCAAGGATTCAGGTTGGTAATATACAGTATGTAAACACGTAAGGTGCACATAGGGAAATTAACATTGGGAAAAATGACTGGATCAGAGTGAGCCTTGAAATCTTGTTTTTCAATTTGACAGATAATATTCTTTTGCAAAATGAATGTGTATACTACCGAAGAAAATATTCAAATGATTACAACATAATCGGACTTTTTTTATTAATGGGACATTAAATTCCCAAAAATACTTAAATATGGTGCGAGATCAAATATCTCCGCTTATTCGTGTTGAACCTAAAGACATTGGGTCACTGATTTACCGACGCTCATACGTCGTACCAGTCAGACAATTTTTGAATGAAATGTTTCCAAACAGATGGAGTTGTTTTTTTGTTTTATTTTTGTACAAAAAAATTAAAATAATGATTTATAAGAGCTTTTTATTACTAAAAAAGCCAAGTAAAATAAAAATAAATCAAAATAAAATAGAAATCCTCAAGATTACCACGATAATTCAATATAAATAACAATTAATGCAGTCATGGCTAACTCTGATCCAAGTATTTTTTCCCAATGTTAATTTCCCTATGTGCACCTTACGCGTTTACATACTGTATATAGTAACAGATAAAATGAGAATCCTATCAAAAAACTAATTCCGTTATAATTCTTTAGGTTACGCGAAGTTAGTGAAGAGATATTGGCGATGATAGACGATATTTTACACAACGATATGATTTATATTGGTACGCCGGAACAAACCGGCCGAAATAACGCGGTCGAGGACGCGGCTTTTGTCGAAAGCGCACCGCTGTACCAATCGAGGATAGGTTCGGACGTGATTTCGACTACTTTTAATATGGAACGTACCGAAATACAGTCGTCTGTTGAGAACGGCGATCTAGCCGAAGCCGACCAATCGCATCACGAGAACGACGAAGAAGAGGGCGCCGTCGGCGGCGGCATCGTCAACAAAGAAACTATCACGAACGATGTACGTGACGAGGGTAATTAGTTGAATGTCCGTTTCGAATTTTGAATGATTGTTCTGTGATCGTTTTGTTTTGCGTGACAAAATGTCGAGAGATTCATTGTTTTTATTTCTTTATAGGTTTCTAATAGACTGGAACATGAGATCGCTGTTGAAGATCGAATCAATACCGAAGTAAGTTCATTTTTATATTCAAATCTTTGATTAACGTCTGAATAGAACTCTTCAAGTAAATAAAATTGTCGACCAATTTTTCTCAGACCATACGATATATTGACAAGAATGATAAAAATACAAATCAATATAACATAAAATGACGTTTCGATCCGGATTTGGATCTTCTTCAGAAAAATCTAAAAATATAAAAATTAATTAGTATTAAATTATGAATTATTATTTATTTACAACGAATGATGAAGTTTGAAAGAATCAAACAAATTAATGAAAAATTAATAAATTAATAAAATTGTTTGTTATTAATTTTTCATTAATTTGTTTGATTCTTTCAAACTTCACCATTCGTGTAAATAAATAATAAGTAATAATTTAATACTAATTAATTTTTATATTTTTAGATTTTTCTGAAGAAGATCCAAATCCGGATCGAAACGTCATCTTTTGTTATATTGATTTGTATTTTTATCATTTTTGTCAATATATCGTATGGTCTGAGAAAAATTGGTCGACAATTTTATTTACTTGAAGAATTCATTTTTATATGGTTAGTTTTAGTTTTAACTAGCGGCCCGGTCTGGCTTTGATCGAATTTGTAGCTTGCCACTGTTTTTTCGTCGACTTACGTTGCAAAATTGATATCCACGAAAAGCTCTTAAGGAGGTTGAGCCGTTTTACGAAGATAATGAAAAAAATCTGAAGTAAAGTTTTTTAATAGATTTTTTTATGACAAAATTTTCTGTAAAAAATTCAAAATCGTTAAGAGATCTATAAAGTTAAAAATTAAGAAAAACTTTTACATGTAGTCTTATGGAAAATATGTCAACCTAGCATGCAAACGGTACATTTTAATTTTTTGCAAATAACCAAATAATGTCAGCAGTTCCGAAAACTAACTATGTAAAGCATCGATGTCTTACGCATATTTTAATATTTTTTCCAATTTAATTAGGAGACTTTTAATCAATAAAAAAAAATATTAAACCTTAGCACTTTTCGATTATGGACCTTTATTCTTGACAATTTTAACTGAATTTTCAATTTTTTAAAAATTTAATTTTTATTTTTATTACTTCTAATTTCTTTTTTTAATTATTTACTGCAAAAAATATGTAAAATACAGATATTTACATAAATTTATTTTTTCTAACCTAACTTTGTACAAAAAATTCAAAAGCTAGTCCATTAAGTAAAATACTGAAATAATTAATTAATATTAAAAAAAAATATTTATTTATGCCTATATGACAATAATTTATTAGTATCATCGACTTATAACCTTTTGTAAAAATTTATTATGGAAAATTTCCCATTTAGAATTCGACTTACTTTTGATTGGCACTGTAACGCATCAACCTCCTTAACATTAAAATGGGTATAGTAAGCTATCCTTAAAAGATAGACATATGCCATCGCGAACTTTTCTGTAGACCTATAAAAGAGGAACAAATCAACCATACATTGTTTTGTTGTATCTCAAAGGGATTAGGCAGCGTTTTCGTGAAAGCTCCCAGTCGGCTTGTTTTTTTCCAACATCTTCAACAATCATCATCATATTCAACCAATTTACACAAAACATTAATAAACCCTTCTCTTGAATCACTCTGTCCATTGGTGAAAACCGTGTTCGGTAGTTTTTGAGTTTATCGCGTTCAGACCATAGAGATATAAGTAACTAGAGTACGCTAGCGGGTATGCTTGCCATAAGTGAAAGTGTCTGCTGTTCAGAACGCTGCAAACGTTCCGTATCATTATACAGATTGTATCAAATCAAAACGGTCCATAGAACATTCTGTGTGTAAGACAGAGACGATATATAAAGCACTAAAGCAGTAAGTAAGAATGAGATAAATGATCGCTCATATAGTTACTGTGGTTACGTAAATAAATAATTACGTACACTAAATCTTTTTACCAATTGATCAATTAAAACAACCACAAATAAATTTATTATGTTGGCGGTTGAATTACCATCATAAAACCATTTAATTATTTGGATTTTTTCCCGAACAGTATAAATAGCCGTTTTATCAATAATTTCACTAGTGAATACTGACATTTAATAAAATTGTGATTTTTACTGTAGAAAACAAAGACGATACTATCAGATTATATAACCACAGTAACTATTAGCGATAATTTATCTCATTCTTACTTACTGCTTTAGTGCTTTATATAATATCGTCTCTGTCTTACACACAGAATATTCTATGGACTGTTTTGATTTGATACAATCTGTATATGTTTACTCAAATCAGCATTGTTTTGTATCATTAGTTACCATAGATATAAGGAACTGTTCTCTGTCTGAATTGCAGACACATTCACGGCCCACTCGCGTACTCTAGTATAATATATCTATGGTTCAGACAGACACGTGGCGGGGGGACTTTGTTTTATAATAAGTTCGTTCCAAGCAGCCGCGAACGGTAATAAAACCGTACACAGTCTTGTTACTGCGCAAGACTGTCTTGCGCAGTATCGATTTTTGAACTAGTGCGCAAATTAGTCTTGCGCAGTGACAAGACTGTGTACGGTTTTATTACCGTTCACGGCTGCTTGGAACGAACCTAATACGTAGACCTCAAACACTTTTTTTGTAAAGTATTAACGATATTGACAGTTTCAAAAGCATTGCATGTGCAAGTCGAAGTAAGTGGCATATACCCGCGAACATATGCGTAGACCTACGTCGATATGTTGATAAAGTGAGAAAACAAAATTTAGGGATATTTTTTTTCTTTAAGGCAGACGCTGAGTGGATAACATTTGAACCTGGATTAGACTGTATTCCATCGAGACTGACGGACACCGGTGCTACAGAAAATTCCGTAACGTCAGGTAATAACGATTGAATCAATTTTGTTAAAATTCAACACAGTGTGATCAAACCTCAGATAAAAAAACGAAATGGATATAGCTTTGCTCACATTTTTTGCAGTCCGCAACTTATCACAATCTAAACGAACTCTGTGAAAACAAATATTATATTAGAAAGAGAAAGAAATAATGGAGCCAATTGTTGCTACACCCTGAACAAATTGAGCCCATAGATGGCACTTTTCTGTAGTATTTAGTGATTGTCACTTGTTTACTTGACATTTTTGTTTTGTTTTCAGATAAACCAACACCACTTAAAGAATAATCGACGTTTATAATACTACAATGTTTGTGTTTCTTTTATTAGCACTGTAACAATGCTGGTTCCGTTCTTATTTTGTTTTTTTTTTTATGATGGAGTGTCTATTGTTTTTCTCCTACATTTTTTTACACCTCAAAAGAAATGATGTTTCTCTTATTTAACGGTTCTTTTTTAAATTAACGAAGACTTCATCAGTGTTGAAGTTCTGGAATTTTTACATTAATGATCTGAGACTATACTTCAATGTGTACAAATAGTGATATTGTTTAACGAATATTTATAAATTAGAATTATAAATTACATAACCTCAATTAGATCTCAAATTCAAACTTTGTTGCTTAGCTGTGGATTGGAAATCTTTTTGGCGATTCGGTTTCGAATTATTATTCTGTGATCAAAATTTTTATCCAATCATTTGCAAAAATATTTGTTTTATTAGAACGAAAATAAAATACACCTTATTAACGAGATCTAAACATTAAATAATGACTGCCAGACTGTTTTTTACCACCTGATGGCGCCACTAGCAGGTGAGGTATTTGTCAGTACTATTTTACATACATCACGTAAACGGTTAAATGGCAATTTTGTATTCATTTAATTATACACAAACCTTTGAATATAAAACTACAATTTCTATGACACAAACCGTTAATCTCTAAACGTTTGACACATACCTTGCCACTAACGCCATCTGATGAATAAACAAATGGTACTCGTCATTGAAAATCTTTTGTTTTCATTTCAAATGTCAATTGTTCTGATTTTTATGCCTTTTTTGTTAATCGAACAAAACAAGTGAATGTTAGGTTGACGTCCATATTCAAGTTTAAGCAGTTTTAAAGTACGACTCATTTAGGCGTTTTGTGATGTTTAATTTAGAAAATGTAGACCTTGGTTGAGTACTAAAGCCTACAAAAAAAAGAGTACCTATTCTTTATTTCGTACTTTATGGGCAGCTATAGATGTTTCATATAGGTACTTTTTTATTTAATGGGTTTAGACAAATATAAATAATGAAATAGTAGATTATATACCTAGTGTCGTAATACCATTACGCACGGTTTATATATGCTATTGTTTGTATGTACCTCCTGTAAAATAGCTGGTTTTCCCTTCATTTTCAAAATTTTTGACAGTTCACTTTTGAGTAAAGCACACTTCTAAAAGTAGGTCATAAAAAAAAAACAATCGACAAGCACCGTTTTACTAACGGATCAGTATAGCGCGACCAATTTTGTTTTGTTCCAAGCTGCCAGCAAACGGTTTCGAAACCGTCACCAGCATGCGCAGTAGCTAAAACTCGTTCTAAAATCGTCTTCATTTTGCCTACTGCGCATACGGGCTGCTTGGAACGAACTTTTTATAACACTAGCGGTGCGAGAGGTCATTCCACATGCTTGTAAAGCGAGTATTTTATAGGAGGTAGTGCAAAAATGTACATTACCTAATCGTAAATTTTGAAAAATGCTTAAAAGTGGATATGAACACAGAAATTAATTTTTATTGTTGTTAAGGGGACGTTCATGTATTACGTAGTGTTTTTTGCCACTATTTTTAAATAAATATAGTTTAAAAAAAACTAAAAAACACGCTTTATATCGAACTAAAAAGTAAAAACTATTTTTTTTTAAATAAGCTTGAAACAATAATGAATAAAAAATACAAGTATTATTGTGAAAAAAGCGTGGGGCGCTCGATGTACGAAAATGTGAAACAAAGCGCCCCACGCTTTTTTCACAATAATACTTGTATTTTTTATTCATTATTGTTTTAAGCTTATTTTAAAAAAAATAGTTTTTACTTTTTAGTTCGATATAAAGCGTGCTTTTTAGTTTTTTTTTAAACTATATTTATTTTCCACTTTTTAGTTCGATTTATTGTGAAAAATTTGCCGAAAAAAAAAACAATTTTTTTTTCGGCGTGGACGGGATTAGGACCCACGACCCGTGATTCCGAGAGTTGACGTCAGCGAAGACCCGTGCCTTAGACCGCACGGCTAACCACTGTAGTTACAGTGCTGGCATATTATACTACAGTAATGAACCACTTGCTGTAGTCCAAACGAAGGTTACAAACACACATACGTACAAACTTACAAGTGAAGTTAATATAAAGCGTGTAAAAATAATCAATTGATTTGATTCAAATAAATAACCCCCCCCCCCCCTCCCCCACGTCAACTCGTATTACATAGCGTTATAATTTCGTTTCGTTCTCAGAAAAGACGCTAAATTTGAATTCGATGCGACAGTAATATAATTTATACTCTATTACTCTAATCACTAATTTTTTTCTTCAGTCATTGGGCGTGTTTGGCCGAAGTAAGTACTTACTAAATTTAGTAAGTCACTCACTCTACTTACAAAATTTTCGGCCGGAACACAAAATAAGTGCTAACGCAGTAAGCATGGCTTAATAAAAGACACCATTTTGCTTATTGTCGATGTAAATAAAACAGACAGGAACAGACCTGTCATTTATCCATTTGCAACTATTTACATGAATTATTATATTGATAAATTTAGTACTGTCAATTATATTCAGTCTATGAAGTTATGTACAGGGTCAGGATATAACGTAAACCAGTGTTTTGAGTTATGTCAAGCCAGTAAGTCTGTCCTGGCCGAAAAGCGCTTTAGCCAGCTTGTAAGATTTTAATTTTTTTATGCTAACTGGCTTACTAAGTTTAGTAAGTACTTACTTCGGCCAAACACGCCCAATATGTACTGGAACCTATTCTACTATCAGTTGGTAGCGATAATAATGCCGATGATACGTAATACGTGATCGTTCCTCAAATTAAAAATTTGGAAACGTAGGACAATTAAACAAGCTGGATTCTGGATTATCAGTATTTTAATTAAGATGATTGTTGTAGTCGATCGATGATTGTCAATACTAAAAAATAATTTTATCAATATAATTTATTCTAAATATAATTCGGTAATAATTTTCCTGTATTCCAATTATTTCCAGGTCAGATTATATTGTTTTTTTTTTTTTTTTTTTATAGGTACTGCATAAAACACATTTACCTAACGAAAATCTTTTACTTTCAGATGTTTTTTTTTTTAAGTTAAACGTCTTTAGGCGCGGTACGGCAAGCTGGCCTGGATCAGACCAAACATTTTTTTCTTGTGATTTTCATCGGTGACAATAGATAAAGTTGTGAACAAAGCGTCTTAGATATGTGAATAACATATCCTAAAAAACACGAATTATTCTCAGTGATATTCCTGTGTTTTACCGATATGAAACTATGAATGCTGGATTATCCCATAAGAGCTCATGTTAATTCCATAATTACATATAAATCGTCTGAACTATTCAATAAACAAAACAAAAGAACAGCTGATTTTTTATATTTTCAAAACTAGTTTAAAAAAAAACATTTTTTACAAAACTTTATTGTAAAAAAAATTGAATAAACAGTTATGAAAAGTATATCGTTAATATATACAGGATGTCCCATTAAGAATGGGACATAAAACAACCGCAGATTCTCCAATTCAAAATAAAACGATTAAGCGAAATATGCTTAGATAAAATGTTACTCGTTTCCGAAATACGGGGTGTTGAAGTTGAAAACTGAAAAATTATTAATGTCCATAATTTTTTTAATACACCGTATAATTTTACTCAAATCGGCACACTTGTTAAATATCATAAAATGCACCTAACAATAAAAAAATTAGTTCAGTACGCTCTACCAGTGGCGTACGGCAGGAGTAAGTAATGCTTGTACCCCTTCTAAATGTTACGCCGCTGTCTAAATTTTAATTTTGACTATAATTTTAATTTTTTTGATATTTTCTAAGTCAATAATGTACACTTGTTAGTTTGTTGTAAAGTCATTGGTTTTCGAGATATTCGCAGTTTTTTTAAGACAAAATTGTAAAAATGAATATTATTAATAATAATACAAATAAAAAGTACATGTCTATCTATCTTTAACTGCGAATATCTCGAAAACCAATGACTTTACAACAAACTAACAAGTGTACATTATTGACTAAGAAAATATCAAAAAAATTAAAATTATAGTCAAAATTAAAATTTAGACAGCGGCGTAACATTTAGAAGGGGTACAAGCATTACTTACTCCTGCCGTACGCCACTGGTAGAGCGAGTAACATTTTATCTAAGCATATTTCGCTTAATCGTTTTATTTTGAATTGGAGAATCTGCGGTTGTTCTATGTCCCATTCTTAATGGGACACCCTGTATATATATATAAAAAAAAACAACGGTTATAGAATATATCTCTTGTGCGCGTGAGCCGATTTTCCCCAAAAATAATAGGGCTCTTCATATTTGCATATCAAACATCCTTCCAAAATTTGGTTTCAATCAGCTCATCAGTTTGATACACACACAGACCTTTTTCCAAAAATATGTTTTTTGGATTCGGGTGACCTCAAAACGAAAAAATATTGTAAAATGTTGAAAAGTGAATTTCGACCTAAATTAGTCTCAGATATGGTGTCGGAACAGTAAAGGTAAAAGTGCTATTTTAATTAAATCCAATTAAAAAACTTCAATTCCAATATCACATCCTGAAAGTATTTAACGCTATTATTTTTTGTTCATTTTTCTTGGGATTTTGATTTAGGCCTAGCACACATGAAGAGCGTTGAACGCCTCTCATATAAACTAGGCCTTAAACTTGGAAAGTGATTTAGTTTAAGAGCTGGCTACAGAGAAAATGGGTGACTCGGTGCAGAGCTGAAAATTTGCAGAATAATAGGAGATAGTACAAGTAAGTAGG
Source organism: Xanthostigma xanthostigma (assembly GCA_963575645.1). NCBI lineage: Eukaryota > Metazoa > Arthropoda > Insecta > Raphidioptera > Raphidiidae > Xanthostigma > Xanthostigma xanthostigma. The sequence continues at coordinate 2,210,772 of OY754473.1, forward strand.
GAAAAAATTGCCAGAAGGCTAGGCGGAAGATAAAGAGCCGCCAGAAGGCGCTAATGTTGCGAAAAATCAGTGTACTTCTGGCAATTTCTATACTTATTCTGTAATTCAAAACTAGATTGTATATTATACATTATATAGTTATAAGGGCATACTGAAAATTCAAACATGATATAATAATTACATTCGACAAATATTCAAAATTATTAACGACATTTTGATAGAAATAAAATTAAATAAATTAATAAAATTACGTTATAACAACGTAATTTTATTAATTTTAATATTATTCTGCAAATTTTCAGCTCTGCACCGAGTCACCCATTTTCTCCGTAGCCAGCTCTCCGTCTAATTTCAAAGATATAAATAAAAAAAAAACAAATGTGTAAATGTCAACATTATTTTATTAGTGAAAAATTATGATACAAACTTCTTTAAGGTAATTGTTTACAATAATACAAACTTTATTTATAATTAATTAATTGAAATAACATTAGTAATATTAAACTGAGACCAGTGATAAGAGGCAATCCCGTGTGTTTCTAATAACAATTCTTCCGTCAAATTATCTATCTCATCGTTATTTATCGATCGATCACTGTTTTGATTATCTGCGAACGAAAAAAAAAAGAAAAAAGTGCACAATACCCGGTTAAAGATTCGATATTGTTTTTTTTTTTAAATACAGACTATTCAGTACTTATATATAGTGCCCCATGAGGCAACGGGGTGTGTCTGAAACTACATTGCGACTGTTGGATGCCGATATGGGATCGATAGGTTGTCGGTGATGGATGCTGACCATATCTGCAATAATCGGAACACTTATGTGGGCGCTGGTCGGTAAAAAAAAAAAAAATATTCGAGACTCGGCGCTCACGAGAATTGATGTGTAAACATGTGAGCTCTTATCAGGCAAAGGTCGTTCGAAAACAGCTGACAGATAGATTGTAGATTATAAACGCTGACATTAATTAATTAAAGTTTGTTTATATTCTGCTAATGAAATTACTTGATGTATTTTTTTTTAATTGTCATTAATTGACGATTCCTGCGTACATAGCTGTTTCGGGTATAGTATATTGTGCGACTAGTGAGAGAAGGAGAAGATTCCATGAGTGTGAAATTTGCCGCACGAGCGTAGCGAGTGCGGTAACACACGAGTGGAATATTCTTCTTCGATCAATGGTCGCACATAATACTTTATTCAACTAGCACGAGTAATATGTAATCGGGGCCCTGATAAAAGAAGGAAAAATAATAAATCACTTCATTGATTGACGTACCCACCGCCCTCGATGCACACAAGATGGCCCTGACTTTCGCTGAATTGCGATGCTGTTTTCATATGTACAAATCGCTACCGCGTTCCTATTGGTCCAGAAACTATGCAGTAATAATTCATTACCGTACAGTTTCAGCTCGCTACCGCGTTCCTATTGATTCAGAAACTATGCAGTAATACATTATCGTACAGTTTCGGCTCATTATTAGCACTCTACGCGTCAACATGAAGTAATTTATTATTTCTCCTGAATTTAGCAGGGCCCCGAAATTATATATTACTCACGCGTGTTGAATAAATACATTTATTCTATTAGAAAATCCGTTACCTGACAAAATTTTACTGACAAATACTCTCCCCAAACTTTGTATATGGCTTCATTAGGCCTAGTCTGACACCTATTTCCTCTATGACTTTTTGATTTTGTGGCGTTTTCCCTCTAAATTTTCCAAAAGATGTCGTTTTGACAACATGTAAAAATTTATAGATACTGTTTGTTTTTTAATTGGATAGCTTAAAAACTTCAACCAAAACGCTAAAATAATGTTATCTGACAAATAACATGAACCATTTAAAATGTCTAACACCTCGAATATGTCGACATATTCAAGGTGTCAGACATTTTAAATGGTCGGGTTCCTGGGAGCGCTAATTCCCAAAAAAAATAGAAATGTGTTACGAGAACGCATTACAGAAGTGAAACTTCTAGTTGCAAATCATACGATTGCGTTTGGACAAGCGGAAAAAAGAGATAGTTTCACGTTCAGATTAACTTGTACAGACGAAATATCTGAACGTGAAACTATCTCGTAACACATTTTTTCCACTTATCCAAATGCAATCGTATAATTTGCAACTAGAAGTTTCACTTCTGTAATGCGTTCTCGTAACACATTTTTAATTTTTTTTTAGCAGGTTTACTGCAAATAATAAATAAGAAAAACACAAGCAGACAACATTTTCGCAGGTTTACTGCAAATATTTTTTTTATTAGCTCAAGTATTATTTTGATAAATTAGTCGAAAATTTTATATATACCTACTTAAAAATAATAAAAAAAAACAAATTGTTGCGCGCACCTGACGGTAATCGAACTTTGGCCGGCCGCGTGCATGCCAGCATTCTACCATTGATCTACCAATGCTTACAAAGAATTGTTTATATCGGGTTACCAATAGTACAATTTCGTGACAAATTCCGTTACATAGGAAAATCAATTTCGTTACATAGGGAAATGAGTGTTTTTAAAGAAGTATTCACTTAAAAAAAAAAACATTGGAATGCAAACTACATTCCAATGTTTCTCCTGATGCAGAGAAAACAGCTGACGTCGCAGGGTTGTGATCGGGCGCGCGAGAACGCGCAGACGCATCGACGAGACATACTGTCTGAGGCTCGAAGTCTCGCGCAGCCCCTGCCGAGAGCTAATATGTTTACACATCGAAAATGGCTAAAGTACGTTCGTTAAGCGGTTAGCAAACGGACAAGCCGAGTCTGCCTTGGGTTAGTATTTACTACACTAGTGACTGGCATTCGATTATTGTTACTGAAACCGATATTGCCAACTTACAAAAGTGACCGGAGCTGAGTAATGCATAAAGCACTATGCTTTGAAAAAGAGATACTCAATTCTTAGAGCACTTGCATTGTAAGCATTATTAATTGCTTAATAAGCATTCAACAAGCTTACTTAGCATGAGGAACACTTAATAAGCATTTTATATGCTTATATTAATTAAGCACTTTCAAAGTTTAATAACAATACATATTTCATTTAACTTTTATAATTCTTATTTGGTTTGATGATCAATTTCTTATTTGTAATATATTGCAGCCAAAATATCAGAATATTGTATTGTCATCAAAATTACATATGACTGCAAAGTTTCAAGTCAATTGCGCATTTGGAAAATTGTGAAACTCGAGCACCATTTTTTTTACATACTATTAAAAAAAATATTTGATGTATTTTTTAGTGATGTGCCGGATATCCGTATCCGTGGATATCTGAGGGAGAAGAAAGATCCGTATCCATTAGTTTTTGGCGGATCTTTTACCTTATTAATTTTCAATTCATAGTTGGCATTTTATATATATAGATGGTTAGGTAATAATGAAAACCTGTTAAATTCCATTCAGATTATTTTTTATTTTTTTAATTCGTATTTAGCACCTTTATATTGCAAACATTTATCGTAGTGAGTACCATACCAATAGTACATAACTTAAAGGTACTAAATCAACTATCTTTATAATGAGATATTGCACATCGATCTTTGGAAAGAGACAATCTGTTATGAGAGTTAACTCTTAAAGAGGTCAATAACTTTTTCCCATAACAGATAGTCTCTTTCCAAAGGTCGATGTGCAATATTTACCGCCGCGTACTCTAAGAAAGTTAAGATCCGTATCCGCGGATCTTGAAACCAAAAATCCGTATTCAGATCCGTATCCGCGGATATACATTTTTAACGATCCGGCACATCACTAGTATTTTTGTAATTTGGCAATACTTCATTTATACAGGAATAACAGACAAAACTAATAATTTGTGTAAAATAAATGTAGAATATACTCAATATAAAAACTGCTTATTGCGGCGAAAAAAGATCAAAATGTAAAAAAATTACGCACAAGATGTAAACGATTAAGGAATCGCTCAACAAAGAGTATTTGTTTGTATCTTTTCTCGCTACAAAATGTGATATTTTTTATTTGAACTGAAAATTAATACGATCTAAATCCATTATTAATGTGTATTACATTTTACTGAACATTTATCATAAATTTATTTGATAGCATAGCGTTTTTTTCCATCTCTTTGACTCACACTTAAAAATAAACAAGATAGAAAAGGACAGCCACTAGGTAGCTTATATTCATGCATTGAGTTGTTCAAGGTTTACAATTGTCATTAAAATTTTAAAAGACTGTGAAATCATTCTGCCTTAAAATAACACAAATGACTTTGATATATCGAATGTGTAAAATAGTTATACAAACGAACGATTCCTACCTTCGCGACGCCTCTTATTAGAGAAATCGGCGTTCGACCACTGTTCCAAACTCCTTTTTCTTCTGAACGGTGACGAAACTGTTTGTTGATACCGGCCAAAGTCGTTCCCATTGTTTACATTGTTTTGCGCGTTGATATTTTCGTGGAACACATCCGTTCGAACATTTGGAACGCAGCCAAGTCCCTCGTCAGCTACCTCCTCCATCGCCTGTACAGTATTATTACAATTAAGTGCCATTTCACAATCAAAATTTTCCACTACAGAGGAAACGGGTTGAAACCCGTAATACCCATTAGACGACATGTGGCAATAATTTTGCTGTTGTTGTTGTTTATTACTTGCGTTGACCGGTTCTTGTTGAAATGAACTTCTGAAATTTTCAGCGTTTAAACAATTGAACGTCGTCGATGATAAAAACGGTTGTTTTACTTCAAAATTTGTCAAAACCATTTTGAAAACAACAATAACTCGCGTTATGCAACGTTATACAACAAAGAAAGTATTAGTATTAGCGATTTTTACTTTCACTTCCTTGCGAGCACAATATTATTATGCTGTAATACTAGCGTTCGCGTTACGACTCAGAACATGTTTGTCGACAATTTGTTTGCCGGGAAATGGGGGCAACGCGTGAGACCGCGACTCGCGATAATGGAGGACTAAATAAAGTTGGAGCAAAGAATGTTTTGTGTGTTTTATCACGTTAAATGATTACATACCAAACTTATATCAAAATCTTGCAGTGTCTTAATGAAATTTAGACAATATTACTTAAATTTATAATATTCGAGTCATATGCGACTGTTTCGAAAGAAATGAATAATGAAAAAATATTTTCTTAATGTATTAAGATATTATGTTTAAATAAATTAAAAGAGCATTAATATGCTTAACAACTTTTTATTGCGATTTGGATACCCAAATTAACCGTATTTATGTAAAACGAGTTGGTTTCAAAAACTTATAAATAGTCTGTACTCCTTTATGTAAAACTTAAAATGTTTTTTGCCTCCTTGGCTTTTGTTTTTTAATGTTGGCATTAAAAATCTATGGCAGACTACAACGCATTCGTTGATCACCTGCAAGGAAATCCTGTAGTTTATTTCATTAATTGTCAAATTTCTAAATACAGTGCAAAATTCTGTCAAAAATTCAAATTATAATTCTTAAAAAAATATAAGAGACACAATTGTACCTCATCAGTATTGTTTTGTTACGATTTGAATATTAAAAAATCACAGTATACAGTATTTGAATTGATTTTAAGTGACGAAATCTACCGAGACACCTCGAGAAGCTGCGAGAGCCTTCTCAAACAACAAGCAGCGGCCGTAAGTGACTTTTCTTGTACATTTTAATTAAATATAGGTGAATTATTGTTTGATAAATTATTTGTGTTAATATTTATTGTGATATTTATCGGTAAGTCATGCACTGTATTATAAAACTAACCGTTTCGCCGCGTTGTGTTAATAATATAACGCTTTAAATATCTAGAGGTTGTGCAGTATTCGCAGAAGATGCGTCATGCGGCCCATCATTGGGTATATTGCTCCGTGTTAACCAGAGAATAAATTATAATCGGTATAATTTCATTCTAGGAACGGCAGAAGAGGGTTTAATTCGGATGATTTGTGATTTAGCAATAAATAAAAGACCTCGTGCGACTTTTGGGCGTCTGCTGCGAATATTTTGCACGGAATCACTGTTTTGATCGCGACCTTCCATTATATAAATTACATTTGTTTCCTGGTGTCAAATGTGTGTAATTGTCAATGTTTCGAGTTCTTTATTGGTTGATTTGGCAAGTTCGATGGCAAAGTCGCGATAGCTACCGCTTTTTCATTAATCTTTCTCGTGTTTTTCGTATCGTCCGGTCCAGATTTTGTGTCCCTATGACTGTCACTGTCAGAACGACTGTACAGTTTACACCCAGTCAAATAGCATAAAGTAGGTCACTTGCATTTCTGTGTCCTTGCTGATAATTGGGGCAAGTCTGTGCGTACTAATGATTACTGATAAGAAATCAATCAGCAAAAAAAATCTTTGTTATCCTTATCTACCTCTTTTATTGTATATGCAGTTATAATTTATGTTTAATTTACCTGAAATTAACGGTAATTGCCTATTGCATACTAGATGCACTTTGTTGTATAGGTAGCAAAATAAAAATTTATTTTCCATTTTGTTTTTACTTTTTAAAGGAATTTTAATCATTACTGTTTCAAGACATTAATCCCGATTCAAAAACATTGGGCACCTTAATTTCGAACTATTGAATGTTTGTAATCTACAATCTAATCTTAATTTCGATTATTTTGCATTTAAAAGTTTAATGATTTTACGCAATTATTTAAAAGATATTGACTTAAATTCTTAGCTCTTTAGTGCAGGGGTCGGCAACCCGCGGCCCGCGAGCCTATACCTTGCGGCCCCGTGACTGTTTTATAATTAAAAGTCTCTACCTACATAAATAAATAATTAAATTAATTTTCACAAATCCTTTTTCTTGTGACATTGAGGATGTACCTAGTCATTTACAAATGAACGTGATTGATCTCCAATTTAATGATACTCTCAAAAACTCTTTCTTTGAAATCAAAGATCTTGTTAAATTTTATGTCAGTTTGCCATCTAATTTTGACGAATTGAAAAGGTTTGCTCTGTAATTAATTACAATTTTTGGTAGTACTTATGCGAATAAACCTTTTCGATTCTCAATTGCAGAAAAAATAAATATGCTTCTCGTCTCACAGATGAGCATTTGAGAGCTATTCTACGAATTGCAACTACAAACCTGGAAGTTAACATACAACAAATAGCCACTCAAATACAACCTCAAACGTCACACTATTTTTTGTAAAAGAACAGTTCTATTTTGAAGTTCTCAGTTAAATTTTTAATAAAATTCAAATAATTTTTTTTCGAATTTTTAATATCACAAATACCTATTATTAAAATTATGAACAAGTGCGGCCCGCCTTTATTTCAATTTGCCACTGTGTGGTCCTTGCCTGCCAAAAGGTTGCCGACCGCTGCTTTAGTGGATCTTCGTAGTCTCTATGCAGTAGGTAGTAAAAATTTAATATGTTCTTGATTTAAAAACAAAAAATATGAACAAATTTTGACGTGATAACGTCTTATAAATTGATGAAACACCGGCTGCACGCACGAAAAAGAGTAACATTCCGCAAGCGAGAGCGCGATATAAGCGATAGTCTCTCTCTTCTCGCGTGACGTCAGAGAGTAGTGTACGTTCAACGTTTTTTTCGGCTGTTCCAGCGAAAGCTACATCTGACAGATGGTCAGATAAATTATACGGTTTGTTAACAAATATATGTATGTTACGGTTAATACAAGAAAGTAGTTTATTCGCGAATTAACCGGCTAATACCCGAATTAACCAACGTCAAGGATTGGTTAATTCGGGTAATTAGCCGATTAATTCGCGAATTAACTACTTTCTTGTATTAACCGTAACATATACATTCTTTTAAATGTCTTTTATAATTGCTTAAAAATATGTATTTTGCTTTGGTTGATCAAATTATTAGTCGGTAAAAATATAGTTTGACAGCTAGTAAAATTTAGGTTATGTATTATTAAATATAATATTCGAGCGGAATACGTTATCACGTAAAACTGTCGTCCGTAAACCGACTTTACAGACAACCAATTTTTTTTTAATCACAAAAATGATTTCCTGTTCAAAATGGGAAACCAAGAAGTGAATCTGCACGTGTGTAGGTACCTGTCCACTGCAATACGAGAAATAGAGAATTTATTGTATTATTGGTATATTTATTCAGACAAAATGAGTATTCGTCGTGTTATTTTTACAGCTCGTGTCACATGTGATTGTGTCCCTATGGCAGCGGCTCTCAAACTTTTGTATTCGCGTACCGAGCGAATTAAAAGAAAATCGTTACTTGAGTAGGCTGTATATACCTATACTAGCTGTCCCGCCCGGTTTCATCCGGGTGCAAAAGAACGAATGGGAGAGGGACATGAGTACGCACGTTCATCTTCGTTTACCGAGATGGATGGTGTCCAAATTTCATGATGATCGGAGTTACTGTTTAAAAGTTTTTGTCGGATGAACAAATTTTGAATTATATTTTTTTTCATTGATGCTCCGCTCCTATTGGTCGTAGCGTAATATTATATAGCCTATAGCCTTCATCGATAAATGGGCTATCTAACAAAAAAAAATTTTTTTCAATTCGAACCAGTAGTTCCTGAGATTAGCGCGTTCAAACAAACAAACAAACTCTTCAGCTTTATATATTAGTATAGAAAAGTTTTCGATGGTTAAAAAACGGAATCGAAAAACGATACGGGAAATTATCGTAGCCAGGGATGATTCATATACCTTGTTCAATGCAGTGAACCCCCTCATTAAAAAAAAAGCTATTGTTTCAGCTCACAACTGGCATGACCACTTTTTCAGTCTGTCCGTGGCAATTTCCTGCCCGTTGTTTAAATAAATTGCCTTATGAATTTATTGTTGTACTCCCCTTTTTATTGCGCAATATTGTGAAAGAAAAATTCGAATTAATTTTAAACAAAGGAAGTGTTATTTATTTAAAATTACAACACAGTAAACAGAGTCGCTCGGTGTATTACGCTATAACAGGGTTGCCAAGGTGCTGCCTGCTCCTACGCCATTCACAGTACAAAGAAGAACAGTATTAGTCATTTGTGGAAAGCATTTTGATTTGACAATGACCTTATATTGTGATAGCGGTCCCGTCCGGTTTCACCCGGGTGTAAAAGAACGAATGGGGAAGGGAGGAACATGAGTACACACATTCATCTTAGTTTACCGAGATTAATGTTGTGTCCAAATTTCATGATGATCGGAGTTACCGTTCAAAAGTTTTTGTTGATAAAAATCAGTATTTATACTTTTTTTAACTAATAAATTTTTTTTTAATCAATTAAATAAAATTAAAATGAATTTAAATGTAAGCCTTAGAAGAAAGCAATGTAGAAAATAAAATGAAAAATGAAAATATATTCGCCCAACCCACGACCCTGATATTAACAGTCGCATGCTCTACCGATTGCGCTAGCCGGAGTTGTTTACTCACAACGCTAATATGAGTACCTATATTTAGTTAGTGCATTTCACCTGAATAGAAGCTTATTTTTGAGATACATTTTGCAACATTTTTCATTAATGCTCCGCTCCTAATGATCGTAGCGTAATATTATATAGCCTATAGCCTTCCTCGATAAATGGGCTATCCAACAAAAAAAAATTTCAATTTGAACCAGTAGTTCCTGAGATTAGCGCGTTCAAACAAACAAACAAACTCTTCAGCTTTATATATTAGTATAGATAAACGAAATACTACTCACTGACTGACTGACTCATCACGAGATCTCCAAATTGATACGCCCGATTTATTGAAATTTGACATAATTACTCCTTTCTCGATGTGGACATCCACTAAGAATGCAAATCCTACCCAAAACGTAAATTTCGCCTATACCATCACATATCCTATGGTTGCGTAGATGGGAAGGTCAATATAAAATTTTAAGAAAAAGAGGGAAGAGAGAGAGAGACTATGTATTAATAAATTATAGTTTTCCAACCGTTTGAATCCGGAACGGGCCGCTAGTCATAAATATTTTCGGCAAGTGGAAACTTCCTAATTATGCATATTGCCAAATAAATAAATCTGGCAACGTCGAGCATAACAGAACTATTTAGATAGGGAAAGAAAGCGGTAGAAAATCTATGACGATCTATTTTTATGCGCGAATTTCTTCAGTGACATTCGTCGAGCGCAATATATAGAAACTCGGGTCGCAGTGCGAAGCCCTGCGGCAATTATTGTATTTGCTAATACAGGCAGTGTGCCTTTATTATATGAACTTAAACTTTCTTTTTGGACAAAATAAGAAATTTAACCCCTTTAATACATCCCTTAAAATAATAGTTTTTTACTTAATTTTAATATATCAATCCAACAGCTACACACAATTAAATACTTAATACACCCTTCAGTACTTTATCCATATTCGTAAACTATAACATTTGTAAGTCCGGTCCTGTCAGGCCGATTTTAGCAACACATTTTAATAATTACTGAAAGGTTAAATTTCAAATCTGAAACGATTCCGAGAAATTTTTCGGTATTTTTGGGCCCGAAAACCTTTTTTAACCCTTAAATACCACCCTTAACATGGTCCGATTGGGCCCATTTTAAATAGGCTTCGTGCGGTGATGGATTCCAACATATGGACCAAGTTTCGTTTAAATCGATTAAGTCTGTCGAAAGTTACCGTGCTAACACATTTCCAGAAATGATTCCAAAGTGTTTTGGAGGCTATGAAACGTCGAGAAATTTTGGTTCCGCTATCCGACCGACGCCAATAGTGTAAATGCCTTATGGCAAATACACTAATAATCACTAGTGGAATTTTCTCTCGATTTGCGTTAGGAAAAAGATGAGAGTCTTCTTCCTTTTAGATCGCGCGTCACAATAACCCGGGTTCTCTTTGTGTTTGTGAAGGCCAAGTTCATTGGCCAATCGCCCGCTCGCCTCGCACATTTTTAATATACGGCAGCGTGTTGCTTTTGTTACTCTCTGTGACGTACCGACACCTTCGAAACACATGCACAACGGCTCCGCACAAACGCAGACAGTTGACAATCGAGTGTCATTTCACGTTCACCTTTAATTAAACAATAAAACAAATGCAGTCGCAATCAAGGCACTTTGATCCACACGCGCTGTGGTTTAATTGTTGCCAACGATAATAAAACAAATCACTTTTTTCGAGAAAGTGTTTCGAAGTGATATTACGAGCGGAGCCTCTGTACGTACTATTGTTATATTTGTTTGTATATTGTGTAGTAATAATTAAAATTGCTTTATTATTGCGTTTTGGTAGTTCAGTGCAGGGACGAGCCGAGTTGTTTTCATCGTGTTGCCGATGTAGTTTAGTGCACTCGCAGTGGTTTGGTATTTCATAGGAGTGCAGGAACAAAGCTTTGCACGCGTTTTGTCAGTGTAGTTCAGTGCAATTTAAATGAATCGACGGCTTGATTCAATTAATATCTTATTGCGTATTGTGTACTTTTAGACAAGACGGCGAGGAGTTTTGGGTGTATTTTTCGGGCACAGGCGGGATTATTGTTGGAATCGCTTCGTTTTAGGGTGTAGTTCAATCCCCTAAGTTTGCTTACAAATTGTTGGTGTGCTTGATTTTATAATTGACAATTAGTGACGAAAATAGTGCTTTTTTCTCTATTTTCTTTAATATCTCCGTTCCTCTTGACTTTTAGTATAGCATATGCATTGAGAAAGTTGTTCCTTATGAAATTTCCTAAAAAATGAGCACTGACAGATGTCGCTAAGTGCAATTGTTAACTTGCAAATAGCCCCGAAAGTTAAAAAAACACGTTTTTTTCACTATTTTTTTACTAAAAAATGACCGCACATAGATGACTGTAAATTTTCAAAAATGATGTCTATGTTGACCCAAACATGCATGAATAATTTTAGCGTCATCGGTCAATTACTTCTCGAGTAATTAACGATCACTTTTTTTTGTTTCCTATAAATTGCAAATTGCGCCATTTTTTTCACAAACGGGTTTCGCTGATCGGACCAAGCCAAAAAAATCACAAATCCATTCAACTTTAGTATCCCGTTGGAATTTTTGGAAAAAATTAATTCTAACCGATTTTATAACGATTGAATATTGAAAAAGTTATATGGTTTTATACGTTTGTCTAAAATTGGTATCGCTAAAGAAATCGTTATTATTGTCAACAAAATTTCGATTCGGCTATCTGTTCCACACTGAACTACACTACACCGAAACACAAAATTAATCCCGAAGCCAATTATCTATTACTACTGTTTTTAGTGTAAGTTAAGTGTAGAAATTGGGTCAATACATTGACGTTTTAGAGACATAAATATGTACACATCTGGACAAGGTAGTCTATTTTTGCACTACGCTAAACTAATATTATATGCACGAAGCCTACTAGCGCCGCTAGTGGGTACCAGAGAATTATTGAACTCACTTTTTATGGACATCGCGACATGTTTCTATGGTGATAAGTCAAAAACTTTAGTTGGCCATGTAACAAAAAAAATGTGGTCAGGTCATCAACTCTGATTTTGATGTTATTAAAACCACAATTTAAAGTTGGGGCCCCATCGGACTTCAATAAGCCCTAGGCCCCGAAAAACTTAGATCCGCCCCTGGGATGTGTGCATGCTCAAATGGCAACATAATATATATTTTTTACATTTTTAAAATCTCCATATAAATTTGTCATAAGGTTACATAAGAAAATATTCGAGAAAAGCGTTATCTAAATACACGGTAATACTTGAGAGGTTTGACATATCTTATAATTTGTAAACAAAAGACGTAACAGCCGCGACTACCGATTGTTTTTGGCTGACGACCTTAAAACAAGTATATACAAAATGCAATTCTAATTTTGACAACCAGGTGTCGCACGTAAAAAAAACGATCTGAACACAAAAGTGCTATATATACAGTCGAACCTCGATAAGTCAAAACCTCCAAATCTCGAAAAAACGTTTTATTCCCTTCCCTTCAAGCTCCAATACCTCCATTACTCGAAATCTCAACCTTCTATAGGTCGAAATAATCAGTGAGTCTCCTACAAGGTACATATTTTTCTTCCATAACTCGAAAAAATAAATTCGACCTTTGTATCTCGAACATTACAATGTTCTCTAACTTAAATTGGTCAAAATGACAAAATCTACAAGTCGAATATTTCCTTACAAAATAAGACATTTGGATACATATTTTCCCTCCATAACTCGAAAAATACATTCGACCTTTGTATCTCGAACATAGCCATGTTCTCTAACTCAAAATTGGTCAAAATGAATCTTAACCTCTACAAGTCGAATATTTCCTTACAAAAACCGCTAAGTCGAAACCGATTCTCAGAAAGGTGTTTTTGTTTAGTTTCACTAAAATCAGGCACCAAATTAGACAGATATGACGCAACTTATTTTGCGTCGTGCGATTTTTATTCGCAGAAATTTTAATGAGCAACTTTTGCGAGAAGTGATAAATTTCTGCATAAATATAATAAGGTTGGGGATATAATAATACCCATCTACAAATCATGTTAAACACATTCTAGGAATTCTTCTTTTTGGGACAAATAACTGTTATCTGACTTCGCGCGTTGTTTTGTTTTTGTCTCTCTTCACGGAATTCATTTGTTTCATTTGTGACTGAATGTTCTTTATACAGTATGTAAACGCGTAAGGTGCACATAGGGAAATTCATTGGGAAAAAATACTTGGATCAGAGTTAGCCATGACTGCATTAATTGTTATTTCTATTGAATTATCGTGGTAATCTTGAGGATTTCTATTTTATTTTGATTTATTTTTATTTTACTTGGCTTTTTTAATAATAAAAAGCACTTATAAATCATTATTTTAATTTTTTTGTACAAAAATAAAACAAAAAAACAGCTCCATCTGTTTGGAAACATTTGATTCAAAAATTGTCTGACTGGTATGACGTGTGCGCGTTGATAAATCAGTGACCCAAAGTCTTTAGGTCAACACGAACAGGCGGAGATATTTGATCTCACACCATATTTAAGTATTTTTGGGAATTTAATGTCCCATTAATAAAAAAAGTCCGATTATGTTGTAATCATTTGAATCTTTTCTTCGGTAGTATACACATTCATTTTGCAAAAGTATATTATCTGTCAAATTGAAAAACAAGATTTCAAGGCTACTGTATACGAATCGACAAACCATTTACTGACCTCATGTACGAGACAGTTTTTATATGACTTTCCCATTACAAACCCCCAGCCTTGAGAGACTGATCCGATAACAGCTGGTGAAGATATCAATTGGATTTTCGATTTGTTAAAAATTAGTACACCGCTCGTATAATACGCGCCACGAATATAAAAAGCTCGGATGTTACATGCGAATGCGGGCTTGCGCTTGTACAGTCTGTTGAAAAACTACAAACTCGCAACTCAACAAAACTAATATAACAATAACGCAACTGACAATAGCTTACTCGACTGTACTTTGAAGCAGGAAAGCGACAAGTGACAAAGGCAACGAGCGATCACGGGCAATCACCGACGAGCGCACGTTCCGTGCAGATAGCTGGGAGTCTCAAAGGCTCTAAAATGTGCCTTTGCGACGCTGTTTGTGACTAACTTCCGAACCTTTTAGATCCGTGGCGCGTGTTATACCAGACGATATATTAGTATAGATTAGAAAATGGTGTAATAGTTATACAATCAACACAACCACTGGCAGACCACAAAAATCTCGTGGTGTTCTGTGTGGCAGACTCTTGCGTTAATGTCGCCACTGCTCAAAGATCGTTTTTTACGCCTGCTATGTACAGTGTGTCCCCGGATTGAGTTCACAATAGGTAAGATTGACCAAACATTTTCGAATTGTAATTTCATATTTTGGGATTCCGCCCTGCTTGGTCTGAAACTTATTTTTAGTTTACTTTCGATTTTTTTTAATCAAGTAGGCCTTTACAGATGAGCAAAACCTCTTTTCGTTTCAGGTAAAGTACATTTTCCGTTCATAGTACGCAAAAGTGTCACTAAGAAAAGTTGTTCACAATGAAAAATTATGGCGTTATGCAAATTTTCAGAATGATCGGCCTACTTTGATAAAATCCGCTTTAGTTTTGTTTTGTTTGAAAAACAATCGCGTGGAGGAAGCCAAAGAGAGTAATTGGAGTTTAATTTATTTTTTTTATAAACTGTAAAAATTTTAATTTTAATTTGAACATTTCTAATCACCCTGTTTTCTCATCTAAGATTTATCATGTAATCGTTAATAATAAATATTTTTCTCCTATTTTCTACTTCTATTATCAAAGTAGGCCGATCATTCTGAAAATTTGCATAACGCCATAATTTTTCATTGTGAACAACACATTTGCGTACTATGAACGGAAAAGGTACTTTACCTGAAACGAAAAGAGGTTTTGCTCAACTGTAAAGGCCTACTTGATTTAAAAAAAAAATTGGTTGTCTCTAAAGTCGGTTTACGGACGATAGTTTTACGTGATAACGTATTCCGTAATACATAACCTAAACCTAAAATTTGGTTTCAATCCGCTTATCCTTGGTGTCGGAATGATAAGAAATGTCAAAAGTGACGTTTGCAACTGTCAAAGTATTATATTCTAATAATAATTAGTTATTCCAATACTTAACTTAGAAGGCGTTGCATTTCACAAAATACTAATGTCAAAAAATTGAATTAAACATTAGAAATGCAGCCGTTTTCATGTTAAGACAGACATACACGTTATCTTCTAATTTCCATGTACGGCAAACAAAGACGACCGACCGCGTCGCGCCATGCATTAGACAACATTGCATTTATACAGCTATTTTTCTATATAAATTTGTATAAAAAAACTGTTTAGGCAAATTCTGTTATACGAAATCTATGTAAAATGTTCTCCTCTTTCGTTTAAGACTGGTTTCAAACCGATCTGATTTAAATTGAGCGAGAAATTAGCAAAAAGCACGCACAGGGTCAGGCGGAACGTTACGCGTTAGGAACGTTACACTTTTTCGTGCATGCAGCCGGTGTTTTATCAATTTATAAGATTGGTGATTCATCAATTTATAAGACGTTATCACGTCAAAATCGAAAGTAAACTAAAAATAAGTTTCAGACCAAGCAGGGCGGAATCCCAAAATATGAAATTCCAATTCGAAAATTTTTGGTCAATTTCACCTATTGTGAACTCAATCCGGGGACACACTGTATATATGGCGCAGTTTCTGGAAACATTCGATATATTAAAGGAAACAGCTGTTCATTATTTTGATGTGCGGTATCATTCCGTGTTCATTACAAATTCTAAAATCATTCTATAATTATAATCATTGCGAAATTTGTCATTGACGCTATGAATAAGCATTTTAAATTTTGTCAGAAATAATCTAGTCAATATTTTAAATTAAGTGGCCCATTCATTAAATTATCGAATAGATTAGAATAAAGATAAAAGTATTTTAATTAGACATATTTTAACTTGAATCAATACTGAACTTGATCTGTACGAGAGATAGCCAGGCATATTTTTGTTGTCACTACGGCTAGACAATGAAACTGCTCGAAACAACATTATTATTGGCATTTGGGTCAACGTCCTTTTGTTTTGGCGCGGTTCCTCTCTATTTAGTTGTTGAACCAGACAGCAGAGGTACAATATTATCTAAACCAGAAGTTCACAGCTTGTTGTTCTCCGTCGCGTTCTTTTGACACAAAACAAAACGCAACGCTGTTTTTCATTGGACTTTGATTAGATTAGATTGTGGATTGTAGACGCTCGACAACCTTAGTTTTGATTAATTGAATATGGCATAGTCCAGAGTTTCTCAAACTCTCGGGGAATCCGAGTTCACTGAGAAAGAAAATACAACCAATTGGGAATAGCACCATTCCAACTTCGAAAATGCAACTCTGTTTTTCATTGGACTTTGATCAGATTAGATTGTGGATTGTAGACGCTCGACAACCTTAGTTTTGATTAATTGAATATGGCATAGTCCAGAGTTTCTCAAACTCTCGGGGAATCCGAGTTCACTGAGAAAAAAATACAGCCAATTGGGAATAGCACCATTCCAACTTCGAAAATATTGACAATTGACAAATAAAATAAAATTTCTGAAAATTGTTGTAAGGTTTTTTTTTTTGAAAGTATAAAGTGTACAAACATACAAAGCTAATATAATCAGAATTGCGCGCTTATAAAATTTGTTTTCATTTGCAAACAATATTGAAATGTTTTATACGCATTACCTTCGGATTGTTTTGAAATTTAATTACTTACGTGTAAATTAAAATAATTAATTATTAATTTGTAATTGCAACATGTACGATAAATTTAGAAACTTTTTATTATATTCATAAGGTGTGTTTTCGGTATCGTATTCCAGTGTAAAAAAAGTGTTAACACTTCTGACTAGTGATTGTGACGAATATCCGTATCCGCGGATATCCGAGGGAGAAGAAAGATCCGTATCCGTTAGTTTTTGACGGATCTTTTACCTTATTAATTTTCAATTCATAGATGAAATTTTATCTATATAGGTGATTAGATAATTATGAAAAACTGTTAAATTCCGTTCAGATTATTTTTTATTTTTTAAAATCGTATTTGGCACCTTTATATTGCAAGCATTTATCGTAGTGAGTACCATACCAATAGCACACAACTCAAAGGTACTAAAAAACTATCTTTATAATGAGATATTGCGCATCGATCTTTGGAAAGAGACAATCTGTTATGAGAGTGAACTCTTAAAGAGGTCAATAACTTTTTCCCATAACAGATAGTCTCTTTCCAAAGGTCGATGTGCAATATTTACAGCCGCGTACTCTAAGAAAGTTAAGATCCGTATCCGTATCCGCGGATCTTGACACCAAATATCCGTATTCAGATCCGTATCCGCGGATATACATGTTTAACGACTTCGGCCAAAATGGACCGAAGTTTTGGCCGAAGCTAGAGGTTTTGATAACAAGCGCCGAAATTGAACGAACTGTTACGAATGAGCGAGAGCGCGATGGACGTGGCGACTTCTAGAAATGATTAAAATTACCTTTTTACAGTGCGATCGGCGAAAAAAGACCGGTGGGGAAAGGGCAAGAAGTCGTTGATGTGTTCCCAAATTATCGGAATTCATAGGCGGCGCATAGCAAGGCATGCAAACAATGTATAGCTTTAAATTTTAAGGCATTATTTTGAGCCTCTAACTCGCACATTTTAATTACATTCGCTATGAGCTCCCTAGCGCCACTGCCAACTGTTTTTCCCTTTTTACTTTCCATTTTGATGATATTCAGACAACACCCCTCAACTTAGTCCGTGAACGCACACCTATGTACTGTCTGGTGTATGATTTTTTTGTACTGTTAGCAAGTGTCGCTGTATAGTCGTACAGCTGTGGCAAGAGTACAATTATCGCGGTACGACAATTGTTGCACTATTGGTCGACTGGACTCCCTTATTGCATAGAAGCGGTTCCAGGATCATTACCTTTTACTAATATAAAATCTTCTGCAATAAGGTCATAGGACTACATACCACAGACCGGTCTTCTTTTAAAAATCCAACAGTATATTATACTAGCGGTCCCGCCCGGTTTCATCCGGGTGCAAAAGAACTAATGGGAGGAGAGACACGAGTACACGGGGAACTAAAATTCTTTTGTTGCGAGCGAAGCTGCGGGTAAAGGCTAGTAGATTATACAAGCAGACACTGTGTTTTTGTTACTAGGAAATGACCTTGAAACCAATTAAAATAATTACTGTTTATTGTTGGCTTTGACAGCTGACTTTTTTTAAATATTGATTCTTCGAAGTGCATCCGTTCGGAATGCAAATAAAAGGTTTTCTGTCCTTCAATAAGCGTCTGTAACTCGTCGTGAACGCTGCTTGCGATATTTTAAATATCCAGTGCATAATACAAACAAATTGTATGCGGCTAAATAATCGTGTTAACTCGCTTCCGATAACAAATGAACGATAACCCAAGCCGACCGGGAAATTTCACCTTGAAAACAGTATGTACAGTAAAACCTCTGCACCTACATTGGAGCCGAATTTCTTCCGATCCAAAGTCGGCCGATATCGGAAGAAAAGTAAACGCCAAGATTATAATGTGTGTCTACATTGGAAAGGGAAGCCCGATTTCCATTGCAGTAACTAATACGCGCCACGAATCTAAAAGGCTCGGAAGTAAGAAGCGAATGCAGGCTTGCGTTTGTACAGTCTGTTGAAAAACTACAAACTCGCAAATCAACAAAACTAACACAGCAATAACAACTTGACAATAGCGTACTCGACTGTACTTTAAAGCAGGAAAGTGACAAAGGCAACGAGCGATCACGGCCAATCACCGACGAGCGCACGTTCCGTGCAGGTAGCTGGGAGGTGGTGGGAGTATCAACGGCTCTAAAATGTGCTTTTGCGACGCTGTTTGTGACTAACTTCCGAACCTTCTAGATCCGTGGCGCGTATTATAATCATCTGCATTTATAATCTTGATGTTTGCCTTTCTCCCGATGTCGGCCGGCATCGGGTCGGAAGAAATACGGATCCAATATTAAGGCCGCTCTGCATACGAGGCTGGTTTTTCCGCTGGGACTTGTGCTGGCTGCGAAGATGAAAATGTATACTTGCTCGCGTGCGTAAACACATTCATACATACATATGTTGCCATAAAAGCGTGTCGAAAATAACCTCCAACGGCCGTAATTCCGATCTACTAATGCGTTATCCCGTGTAGGTACTGTAAAAAAAATAATCAGAAAACCCGTAAAAAAACGAAATTACAGAAGATTCCGTAACTATTTTAGGTCGATGTGATTAATTCTGTTAGAACAGTGGCTTCCAAACTTGATGTTACTACGCCTCCCTTAAAAATATTTAATCATTTGACGCCCCCCTGAAGATTTCATAAAATAAAAACACAAACATTTTTACTCTTATAAAATGTATTCATACAAACTAATGGAAAACGATATTTTATTATTGTTTTTAATGGATGGATGTATTAGCACAAAGTTTATTAAATCTTGGTGTTTGTGACGATATAGCTACTCGTAGCTCTTCTTCTAACACTAAACGAGCTCGATATTTGGATTTCATTGCAGCCAAGGCAGAAAATACCGTTTCGCATAAATATGATGTTGCGAACGGCAGCAGTACTTTCAAAGCTTTGTTTGACAAAGTGTTATATTCTGTATGAAGATTCAGCCAGAATTGAACCAGAGATACAGTCTGAAATTTATGTTTTAAATGTAGTATCACAAGATAATTCAATCAATTTTTCTTTTTCAATACTTGTCAATCCAAATTCATCATCTTCTTCGACTAATTTTCGCGGCTCCCTTTAGACTACTCCGCGCCTCCCAGTTTGGAAAACGCTGTGTTAGAAAATATCGAAAATGATAATTTGTACATTCCAGCAGTCATATATCATTCGCTCCATTATCTGATACAATTAACGTATGTTATTGATTTTAATTGTCTTGATAGTTATCATTCGTTAAACATCAATTAAACGAGATAATAACGTGATGTCGTGACTATTAATAAATAAAAGTACAAAAGATACTCATGGAGTGTGCTTCCGTACATGTAAACAATAAAAACATCGATACAATAAAAAAAACAGCGAGGTGTCCGCAAGCGCCTAAAATTCTAACCCTTGAAGTATTCGGATATAACAAGTGATTCACTAGATCCATCATGAATGGATTGCTTCTGACATGTGCCCCAAGATCTGTTGTCTGGGAGTCACCAGTGCCGGATTAACCTATAAGCAAAGTAAGCAATTGCTTAGGCCCTTAGGCATCACGTCTCAGGGGGCATCAAGAAGCACAACTCAGAAATGAAAAGTACCTCATTAAACCGTGTCAACAATTTTTTCTTCTTTTTGTCATCTTCTCAAAAATTTGATCTACTGATATGTCTTTAGAAGAAGAGAAGTTAAAAATAAATAATAATTTATTTTTGAAAATTAAATCGAAATAAACATTATTTCTTAAGGTTGGCGCATGTTGGCGGTATTATTTTTGAAAAGCGTCCACACATTGGGATATAATATTGGAGCCAACCTCAGTTAGTTTCAAGCAACATGTCGGACCTAGAAGTGGCTGTGGGTGCAGTTGCTGTGCTAAGCGCTGCTTATTTTTCTACAAAATCAAAAAAAAAACGTCCGTTTCTATTTTTGTGGTCTTTAATAATTGGATTTCATAAAACTGGTTCTGCTTGATAAAGCTCCAAAAACAGTAATAAATTTTCATTTGACCATGTCTCCTTTGATGACATTTATAGTTTTAAATAATATTACGACGTTGTCACTCGCTTCATCAGATACTGAAGACTGGTTGGCGACGGCGTTTTACACGCCAATGTGTGGCCGAATACACGAACGTTGGGACAAATTCCCTTTGATGTTTCGTCAAAAAACCGACACAAGACGGGCAACGTCCAACGTTGGAGCAAACATTGGCACCAAAACGCTATAATCTCGATCCACACATTGGCCGAGCGTTGTTGGCACCAACATTGGCCCCAATGTGCGGTCCCGGCATTAGTCTCGAAAGTATCGGAACTGCATCGTTGATATCCCCGATTTAAACCTCGAATGTCGTTTCAATAAATCGAGCCTTGGCGATGAACGTTTCCGGCCGGTGTCGGTGCACTCTTTTAATTATATGCACAGAACGAAGAGTGTGTGTGAGAGACAGAGAGAGAGGCAAAAGGTTGTAGCGATGCTCTTGTTCGGTGAGATCATTCGTCATAGCGTAGAAGGTTACGTGTATTTTAGGAATGTGGTCAAGCGAGTCAATGACGTTACAAGAGACCTTGGGAACGAGCATTGCGCGTGCTGTCTTAGCCTATACGGTGCGTTTATATATACAGATTGTGCGCGAAAATTGCGCCGCATTTCTATAACGTGTCGCACAAATGCTTGTTTTTAATTTGAAATTGTAATCTTTTGAATTGAAAAGGCAACCCCGTTGGTATAATTGGTATTCGTGGTATTAAAACGTAAAATTACTAGTTATAATAGCCCTGACAATATTGCGATCCGGATGAGAAAGTTTGCGAACGTGTACAATACGCGCCACGAATCTAAAAGGCTCGGAAGTTAGATGCGAATGCAGGCTTGCGCTTGTACAGTCTGTTGAAAAACTACAAACTCGCAAATCAACAAAACTAACATAGCAATAACAACTTGACAATAGCGTACTCGACTGTACTTTAAAGCAGGAAAGTGACAAAGGCAACGAGCGATCACCGACGAGCGCACGTTCCGTGCACGTAGCTGAGAGGTGGTGGGAGTATCAACGGCTCTAAAGTGTGCCTTTGCGACGCTGTTTGAGACTGACTTTCGAACCTTTTAAATCCGTGGCGCGTACCATATCATTTAACTACACAATTTGGGCGCATCGAGATTTCGCATTAAAAGTACCGCAACACCCATTTTTAATCTTAATTTATGACAAGGCATTCAACTTTCCTAGGGATTAGTTTTTGAAAAAAAAAAGTGGTTCGTGTCATTTCCCAGAGTTTAAATTTCATCACAATCGACCCAGCGGCCTGGTCGTGAAAGGTTAAATTCATACAATATTACAAGCCTCACTTCATCGCCATAGGGGTTGAATTTAAAAAAAAATAGCCTATGTCCTTCCCCAGGCTTCAAAACTATCTTCATATTAAATTTCATCACATTCGGCCCAGCGATCTCGCCGTAAAAACGTAACAACCCCCACTTCATCCCCATAGGGTTTGAATTTTGAAAAGAAAGTAGCATATTATGTCCTTCCCGGTCTTCAAAACTATCTCCATATTAAATTTCATCACAATCGGTCCAGTGGTTTGGCCTTGAAAGCGTAACAGACAGGCATAGTTACTTTCGCATTTGTAATGCTAGTATGGATTGTCCTAAAAAAAAAGCCTGAGGACATATGGAGAGCAGTCACCAGTAAGGTAATAAGGTTCATAAAAAGCATTCTACCAGACTGGGAATAATACTATTAGAGGATGCACAAAAGTTCTTTTAGGTCGCAGTGTTTGCGAGATATCAGTGTCTTATCACCCCAAATAAATCTAATCAACTGTCCTAATATTTGCCTGTCTGTCCGGATGACCGTCCAGAAGGTGATTGCCTCCTTTTATATCTAGCAAGCTGAAACTGCAAAGATAGTACACGAAATTAGGCGGAATGTTTTCTGCGGGATTTAAAAAAAAAAAACATGCTAACGTTCTTCAGAAGGTCTTCGTTAACCTTTGCACATTGACACGCAGTGCCGGATTATACCGCCTATACGCTAAAACAGACTTGCCGCCCACTTAAGGCTAGCGTTTTCCCGAGTTTCTGTAGGTTATCTTTTCTTTCATTGAAGTTACTTTCAAATCATTCCGCATATATTTGCTTTAGTAGCCCGCAAATACACCAGGTTTGAACTAGGTTCTCATTTATCCTACCAATACTCATGTTCGAGGGAAAACGTTGCCTCCCGCCCCTGATAACGTGCTGTGTATATTATATAAGTTAGTAATATCTAATTCCGATTGGATGTTCAAGACAGACCGTCATTTCGTTAGTTAGAAATCATTTTTTTTGCGACCGTTCCGGCCGCCCCTCCGACGAGTGCTGCCCTACGCTTAGCGTAGTTAGCGTATAGGTTAATCCGACACTGTTGGCACGAGGCAGAATCGAATGCAGTCGATCTTTCGATTTGATTTAAACGAATTAGAAAAATCCCCTGGGGTAATTATCTACTACGAAACGAACATTTTTAGGAAAAATAAAAGTCACTATTGTCTAGATGATATCGGAATACGAACCCGCGACCTACGATATACCGCGGTATCGCGATCACCGGGTATGCGTGTCATCAACATCGTTAAAATATAACGAGTTCCAATTAAGCGGACACTCGATTGCCGTGTATAATATATTCGATAGTGTAGTTACGCGGTGTTCAATGACTTTGCCGGCTCCGTCGAGGCCTTGAGAAGATGCCGGTCGGGTTCATGCACCTTGGTCAAAGCCTCCTCGGACTGCGATGTTGGACCACCAGCCCGCGCATGCGTGAGGCGTGCGAAAATTGCGTGTTCTTGTTTTCACTTCGAATTAGTTTTGTGTATATATACCTACCTGGTTATTACACTGATGGTATGTAAATTGCAAGTGTATGAATGAATGCCAGATAATAACGGATTTCTTTTTTATTTACGGATACGTATTACTCGAGCGCCATTTTTGTTTTGTAATAAAGAAATCTGAGCCGTTTTGGCACCGCATTCTCTGCAAGTGTCTTTATTAGCTCCGGATAGTACGAATCTATACTAATATATAAAGCTGAAGAGTTTGTTTGTTTGATGGACGCGCTAATCTCAGGAACTACTGGTTCAAATTGAAAGACATTTTTTTTGTTGGATAGCCCATTTATCGAGGAAGGCTATATAATATCACGTTACGACCAATAGAAGCAGAGCATCAATGAAAAATGTTGCAAAATGTACCTCAAAATTAGCGTCTATTCAGGTGAAACTAACTAAATATTCCAATATTAACGTCGTACATTCACAAGCCCGGCTAGCTGAGTCGGTAGAGCACGCGACT
The DNA here is from genome assembly GCA_963575645.1 of Xanthostigma xanthostigma. Lineage (NCBI taxonomy): Eukaryota > Metazoa > Arthropoda > Insecta > Raphidioptera > Raphidiidae > Xanthostigma > Xanthostigma xanthostigma. The sequence continues at coordinate 2,235,267 of OY754473.1, forward strand.
CTTTCAGGGTCGTGGGTTCAAGCCCCACGTTGGGCGAATATATTTTTATTTTCTATATTACATTGAGTAGATAGGCAATGATCATATAGTTAATTAATAGATATATTGTATCAACGGACTTTAAATTGACGAAAAAAGTGTTATAATACAGCGTTTAGAAGCTGATGAATCGAATGTGATTTTTCTAAGGAGTTAGGTGTGCGAACTAGTTCACGGCTAATCGAGAAATCAGTTCGTTAGTTCAATTTTCTACCGCGCAGAGAAGATGGCGGACGACAAAAAATTGATTTTTTAGAAAATTTACGATGCTCTTTTATTAGCTTGATGTCCTCCTAAAAATAAACTAAGACATTTTCTATTTATTTATTTTTTTAGTTAACTATGCAAGTTTCACCATTTTATTCTACTTTTTCTGTTCTTTCTTCGAACGCTAAGCGCCTTAACAGCGGATAACGAACTCCGATTTTTTGACAATCCTTTCTGCAACCCAGCAAGGTCATCGAATTAATTCGAATTATGCGTCCAGTTTTTTTTTTTGCCAAGTCGGGATTTTGGAACTCTTTGAGTGAAAACAGCGGGATTCTTTCGTTGAAAGCGGGACATAGTAAAAAAACGTATATAATCGGAAGTTTTTAAATAATTTATCTTTTTATTTGAATTAAAATTACGTTTACGTGACAATAGATAGCAAAAATAGCCATTGAAAATGTATTTTAATAAAAATTATAATATTTTTAATCAGATTTACCCTATCGTTAAATAGTTGAGTCTTATTCGTCTTCAGAATAAAAAAAAAAAAAAAAAAAAAACAGAAACCAAAATCAAAAAAGTTTTATTCATTAGAAAAATATGGCGTTTCAAACAATAGTCTGTGGAGTGAGTGTTATAAATTGCAACTTACAATAAGAGAATAATTATTTATAAGAATTACTTATTCATGATATTTCTGTGAAGATTTAACTTCTTTTAAAGTTATCCCCGAAAAGTGGGACATTTAATTTTGATTTAAAAATCGGGACGTCTGGCAACGCTGATCCATAACCTCAAATGTTGAGCCTCTATATAATCTGCAATCGGAACGTTTGAACAGTCGATATATTTTCACAGCGCGTCGATAGAACGATGCAATTCGAAATAATCGCGACGGATTTTTTTTCGTCGTCTCGTTATCAGTTTGTAAACAGTAATTACAATAATAATAATTTATTCACGTCGCCTCGTTATAGTTTTGAATGAATCCTGACGATTTACTGCAATGACTGTACAAAGCGTGTAATTTTCCACTCGCGGCCATTTCTCTCGTCGCCCGTCGCTGTCTCCCATCCGCGGACCAACATGGCCGACGGTGACTGATCTCTCGAACCACGTGGTCTGCTGTTCACGTGGAATAAATTCTGTCGATTCATTAACGTGTGAACCAGGCGTTTTCTTCGAGACGCTTTGCTTCCCGTAGATCAGTTAACGAAATATTACCAACTAGTGTGACCTGTGCGAATTATTCGCACAAAATAAGTATAATAATTATCACTTTACAAAATTATTTTTTAAATATGATTGCAGGTATTCAATTCGTTTCTAATTTTGCACACTGCTTATAACGTTCTTCTTTTTGTTGTATTACAATATGAAGCTCAGATGACAGATCGAAGAAATATTTTACTAAAATTGTCATATAGAGGCGCAAGTAGCAAAAGCGTTGAGCTAAGCCGTCAGATGGCATCATGCAGCATTGCTGTGACGTTGTTCAGCGTTGCTCGCTGTTTCTCAAAATTAAAGCCGTCACATGGCAGTATGCAGTATTTACAATATAAAGGTCAGATGACAGATCGAAGTGTTGACGTTGTTTCAAAATTAAAGCCGTCAGATGGCAGACGTTGTTCAGCGTTACTGTTAATTAATTTACAAAAACAAAAGCAATAATAAATTTTTTAGTTGTCGATGTCAGTAGAGCAAGCAATTGCCAATTATTATCTGTAAAATGATATATAATTTATGTGGAGAAATTGTGTGGTTTTTTTCTAAAAAGGGAGGCAAACATCTTAACCTTAACGTATTAATATACATAATATATGATTTTTCAGACATTGTCTGAGAAATTGGTCGATAATTTTATTTATTGAAGAATTCTAATCAGACGTTAATCATTGATCGATTACCGATTTAGATTGGTAAGAAAACTTCTTTGTTGGTAGAGAATTTAGTGTTTTTTTCGTAGAGCAGTGTTTCCCAAACTACTGCTCGTAGTCGTGGGATTTTTGGGTGACACGCCGCGTATAAAGAATTTCCAAATCGTAAGTTTTTTATAGTCTCTAGTTCAGGGGTGTCAGACCGATTTTTCTAATGGGCCATTTACAAGATTTAGGGTGTGTTAGCGCGCCAGACTTGAAATTATAAACTAAAATACATACTAAATTAAAATCATTATTTATTTTAAATCAATTTTCATGTAAAGGTAATAAAAAGGGTAAATTATCATGAGCTTGAAGATCCAGACACCTGATGTCTCTTGTCAGGTGTCTAAAATCCTCACCGGATAAATTCTGGTAGCGGGCCGTATTGAGATGGCTTAAGGGCCGGATGCGGCCCGTGGGCCGTATCTTTGACATCACTGGTCTGGTTTACGATCATGTCCGATCAGATATTTACAAGTAAAAATAGCTGGCCAAAACAAAAAAGAAAATAGAAATTAATTACGTAAAAAACAAAGCCGGACTGCACAAAACTAACTATAATCTAAAAGAGAAAAAGGAGAACACAAGAGTGAAGTTGCCGTTTCTCTACGTGTAGGCAGCCATATTCGTCCGGCTTTCCGAGCTCCTGATTGGTTCCCTTTTTAGGCGCGAATAGCGTAAGCTAAAGCGCCTATATGTACTCGCTTTGTCTGTGATTTATCGTGAAATTGCTTGCGAAATCTCGAACAATTCGATCAATATTCTAACAGTATATCTTACAAAGATATATCGAGGTTATACTGGTAACAAAAAAGAAGAAAATAAGTCGGGAAACCTCAACATGCAACAGATGAGAACCCATTCAAAAACAAATGAAAGAAACAAATAACTTCCCATCTGCTGTGTGTGGTTTTTCGACTTGTTTTTACGTCTTTTTAGTTATTAGGTTCATTTGTTTGCAGTCGGGTTTCATGTCTTGTTTTTAATAATTCATTTTTATTTATAGTATAGGTATAATATATCTACATTGCGACACGTTCGTTATGCTCAACTGTTTAGCGTCTATAATTTATAATCTCTCTCTCTCCCTCTCTGCGCACGAGACTGGAAACACTGCTGGGACTTCTGCTGGCCGGCAGGCAAGCTACGAGGCTTGAAATGACGTCACTGCGGGCTCGTCTGCCAGCTCGCAGGATGGATGTTAAAATTAGAACAGGGGCTATTTTTCATGATTGGTCCCCTGCTTGCTCCGAGCAAGAACCAATCAGGAAACAGGATCTTGTCACGTGGGCGCATGAACAAACACCGTGTGTTCTAAATCTTCTTGGTTTCCGGGCTTGTATGCCGTGGTCCATTGGTATAACTACCTGACGTTTTGTCTACAGCTGCGGTAGACATTATCAAAGGCGATGTGGTAGCGGGCGAAGTGTCCTTCTAGGCTGCTCACAGGTAAGTGTGGTACTTCCTGTGAGCAGTCTAGAAGGATACATCGCCCGCTACCACATCGCCTTTGATAATGTCTACAGCAGTTGTAGACGAAACTTCAGGTAGTAATACCAATGGACCACGGCATACAAGCCCGGAAACCAAGAAGATTTGGATCAACACCGGCCGTGAAAGCCTACACACCGTGTGTTCTGTTCAGAGACAATAAACGTCCACTTTCGTTACCGTTCTGTCACTGCGCGCGCACCGAACCTAGCTCTACAAGGCAAGCTTGAAAAGACGTCTAGTGTGAAGCGAGCACATAAAACCGATCGAGAAAACCAAGTAGTCAAATCTGGCGAGGAATCGAGCATCAAATCCAGTCTCGTGTGCTGCAGCGGCCTTTAATCAGGGCCGCCAACCGGCAATCCTCGATCGAACGAAGGGGGGTCGCTTTATGCACTGCTGTTGCAACAGGAATGTTGTAATGTTTTGTGTGTAACGTTGAGTTGAGATGGTTTTGTGTTGCACTCTTAGGTCATTGCTCTCGTCGCGTATGCAGCTTTATAATATACGAAAGGGTTGCGCTCTCGAGTCAATAACCACCACTGCAATATTATCAGTGCATCGCTCGCATGCAAGCATAATATATAAATTACTAGTGATGTGTCGCTCCTGAGCGAGACGTTCATAATGAACGACTCCTTTCTCGGAGCGGAGCGAGTCGCTCTTTTTTTTTGTGAATGACTCACTCCGGGCGCCGTTGCTCTGTGCTGAGCTGTTCTGTACCGTTGCATTCGCACATTTACAGAGCGCACACAGCACAGGGCACAAAGACACTAGTGAACTTTGCACGTACGGAGTTATCTTTGCTGATTCATTTAATGTTGAACGACACACTGTAAGTCTAAGTACTAAGCTTAACAGTGACTTAAACCATTCACATTGACGTCGTTGACAAAGATATAATATTGTAACAATAAACATTATTATTGTTAAGCTTTTATTATATTTTATAGTTTATCCGAAATTCGAGTTGCGTCATTTAATGCTGAATGACACTGTAACTGTAATAGTACTAAGCTTAACAGTGACTTAAACCATTCACATTGACGTCGTTGACAAAGATATAATATTGTAACAATAAACATTATTATTGTTAAGCTTTTATTATATTTTATAGTTTATCCGAAATGCGAATAATATAAGATTAGAATCATATTAAAATGAGTTCAGGGCTGAGTGTATTGCGCTGTGCAATGCTTCGTGACTCCTGAGCATGCATGATGACAGTTCACACCTCTGCAGTCTGCATCTCTTGTGTAGTGCGTACTGTCTAGTGTCGCTCTTTTGAACGACTCGCTCTGAGCGACTCTTTTTAGTGAGTGGAGCGCACGGAGCCAGCTCCCAATAAAGAGTCATGTGGACACATCACTAATAAATACGAAGACGCGCGCCGCGGGATGCGTATTTCTCAACTATCAACGTCGCGTTTTGATGTATTGAGGGTACTTGCTTTTCAGAGTTCCGTAACCAAATGGCAAAGAAAGGAATCCTTATTATGTCCGTCTGTCTATCTCATATATCTGTTAATTAACTGTATAGATCATTGTCTATCTACTCAATGTGCGAGGAGTAAAGGCAACAAAGCGTATCGAAAATATATCTGCGCCTCTTTCTTCGATGTAATTCCCTGATTTCTCCGATGAGAGGATTGGTTGATGTACTTGCATTCAATCTGAATAAAGTATCTTTGTTTCAAAAACTTTGTCTTTTTCTATGACGTTAACATGAGCGTACCCAGCTTTGGGCCCAGGTGGGGGCAAATTAGAAATTTCTTAAGCCGGGTCTCCCGTGCTTGTTTTTGCCCTCCTGGATACGCCAATGCTTAAGGCTTAAAAAGAAGACAGAAATTTATCTTTGCACCCTAATGGTTCGATTGCGATTTTATTCCTATGCTCGGTATAGAATAAAAGTATATGGTCTATTTGTACGTTAATAACTCCGCCATCTTTCAATTGATTCGGATGAAATTTTACAGACAAGTGTCTTATGTGAACCGCCATACAGTCTTTAAAAATGCAGTGACAGTTCTTCAGTGACTATTTTTTCGTTAGGTGAATATGTCCAAAGATATAAGGTTCTAAAGTCGTTAATAATGTGTGTCCCCATTTTAGACAAGTCTTTGAAAATGCAGCAATAGTTCTTCAGTGACTTTTTTACGTTAAGACAGGGATCGGCAACTTTTTGAGACGGAAGAGCCAAAAGTTACAATTTACAAAATTTCCCAGTTTTTAAAGAGCCACTAAATATTTTCGTTTCAGTATTATAGTATTTGCTTATTTAAATTAAATAATAATATATATAATATATCCGAGGACGAAACATCGTGACGGGGGCGGTGTGGGTGAGACGCGAGTGGAAATGGCTGAGAGACAGACATGGTACTCAATCATGGATCGATTGGACGATTTTTAAGGGTTTATATAATAAAATAGTTATTTTTTACGTCTGGAACTGGAGAGCCGCAACTTTACATCAAAAGAGTCGCAGGTTGTCGACCCCTGCGTTAGGGGAATATTTCCAGAGATATGAGTTCCTAAACACAGGCTTGGTACGAGGCTAGAAATGACGCCACTGCTGGCTCGCCTGCTAGCTCACAAGATAGATTTTAAAATTCGAACAGGGACTATTTTTCTTGCTAGGTCCTCTGCTTGCTCTGAGCAAGAACCAATCGGGAAACGGTATCTTGTCACGTGGGCGACATGAACAAACGCCCACAAACCAACACGGCGTCATTCTGCTCAGAGAGTCAGACAACAGACACGTGCTCTGTGTTTATATTTGAACTGTCGCTGCGCGTGCACCAGATCCATCCACAATACAAGCTTGAAAAGACGTCTCGTGTGAAGTGCAATTAAAAAAAGACAGCGCTAGGATACTAGTAGTCAAAGGAATCTAGCGGCAAATCCAGCCTCGTGTGCAGCGGTCTTAAGGGTATTTTGTAACACAAGAAAGTTCGACCGACTACTACTGAATCGATTTGACTAGACTTTATGTGGGATCACGCTGAGGGTATGCTCTATTAAACAGAAAAAGAATAATTAAAATCGGTTCACAGTTTGCGGAGATACAGAAAAGAAAAGAAAGAATTTTGAAATCCATTAAGTATACCTAGTAATTGTTTCGTCAATTTCGTATTGCACATGTCATCTCGATTAGTTAAGGGCGTTTGACCCGCGCCGTAATGACGTAGGGTGCTCCTTCGATCTCTCTGACAGTCGGCAGGGTCGGTTGACGTAACGACTTTACTGCAGACGCGTTTTTGTAGTGGCCTACATTATTATGTGCGGTCAGAAGACAAAATTGCTTATGTGAACTTTGCGATCATCCACCAAACTCATGTAATGAGCCAATAGGCATGATGACAGTATAAAAGAATCAAAGATTGAATGGTTTTAGAGAAAAATATATGTTGAAAGGGTTCTAAAAAATGGCCCAGTAAGATTTTTAATAAAATAAAAGTATAAAATACTGCAATCGGCCATGTTGATTGAAACACCGAATGACGTCACGCCTTCTTAAATCAAAGAGAATATAAACACTTGAAGTAAATAATTACCGTGTCGCTTAAATTTTTGTCACTTCTGCATCACTTAATTAGTTGATTTGTTGTTTATTCGTGGTTTTGTGATATTTTTATAACACTTCTATCATAGGTTATTTTTTAGGTTAGTTAACTCGCAGCTAAAGAAAGCCATTCTATTTTTACTACGAAGTAGGTACTTATACTTTTAAGAAAATATTTAATATAAATCGCATCATAAAGTAAATTTACATACCTATCTACGACATACCTCTGCACCACAGCTCTACACCCATAAATACAACGTCTAATGTCAGCTATCACTGAGGCGTGACGTCACAAGCGTTTTCGCGATTACTTCAAAATAGAAAGATAATAAATATAGTTACTAAAAAACACGCTTTATATCGAACTAAAAAGTAAAGATATTTTTTTTAAATAAGCTTAAAACAATAATGAATAAAAAATACAAATATTGTGAAAAAAGCGTGGGGCGCTTTGTTCCACATTTTCGTACATCGAGCGCCCCACGCTTTTTTCACATTAATACTTGTATTTTTTATTCATTAATTATTGTTTTAAGCTTATTTAAAAAAAATATATATTTTACTTTTTAGTTCGATATAAAGCGTGTTTTTTAGTTTTTTTTAAACTATATTTAGTTTCCACTTTTTAGTTCGATTTATTGTCCTAAATTTGCCGGAAAAAAAACAATTTTTTTTTCGGCGTGGACGGAATTAGAACTCACGACCAGTGTTTCCGAGAGTTGACGACAGTGAAGACCCGTGCCTTAGACCGCACGGCTAACCACGTTTTACACAGACGGGAAAGGTGTTTTACACGGACGGGAAAGGTGTTTTACACGGACGGGAAAAGTGTTTTACACGGACGGGAAAGGTGTTTTACACGGACGGGAAAGGTGTTTTAAGTGCTGGCATATTATACTACAGTAATAAACCACTTGCTGTAGTCCAAACGAAAGTTACAAACAAACATACAAACTTACAATTAGTGAAGTTAATATAAAGCGTGTAAAAACGGTCGCCATAGACGGTTTTGCGTTTCGGTGTTCGGCGTGTGTATACAGCACGCGCCGCGGCGTCAGTCAAGTCTCTGTGTTGCGGGCACGCCGACGCTCGCTCTTGTTCCAAGGTCGTTGAGCTTTCGGCAGTGCAAGCACCTGACAGGTGGCGCTCTCTTTCACTCGCCATCTCGCTCACACAACGTCTCCGGTCCTTACCCCGCGCGCCGGTGTTTCATGTGCTCGGCGGTTTGTTTGTCGTTATGTCGAATTGCAGTTTAAACGAGATCAAACGTTAATTTAGTAAATATTGACTTGAATTTGTCACTTAAAAGTGTAGAGCGTTTAAAAAAAATATTAATTTGTAGAATTCTAATTGTAACATTGTTTTTAATTTGTAAATTTTAATTGTAAAATTGATAGTAATTGACATGTTGCATCCTAAATTGGTTAAGCAATAAATTCTATATCTATCTATCTAATTCACAGTTGGTGTTAGATTTTTATAGATGACAATTTGGTGAAAATTGTGGTTTTTGTGAATTTTTGAAAATATTTACGGGATATTTCAGTGTGGTAGATTGTAATTGAAGATGATAATTTGTAAAAAAAACTATGATGGTAAAGTTCGTAAATTTTTAAAAACGTTTATCGTATCATAAACGTGTTAAAAAAACCGTAAATAAAAAGTTGCATTCGAGTTTTCTGGTGTAGGAAAAAAAACAACAGCTGAAGATCAAAACAATTGACAGTGGTGATAAAATTAACGTAAATAAAATATTGTTTACTTGGTGCTGCAGTTATGAATAAAAGATTGTATTTTGTTTTTGTAATGTGGAGGAAATGTTTATTTAAGTCGAAATACATCGTTTTTTTATACATAAACAAGTGAGTTATTAAAAACTAGCGGTCCCGCCCGGTTTCACCAGGGTGTAAAAGAACGAATGGGGAAGGGAGGAACATGAGTACACATATTCATCTTAGTTTACCGAGATGAATGTTGTGTCCAAATTTCATGATGATCGGAGTTACCGTTCAAAAGTTTTTGTCGATAAAAAGCAGTATTTGAACTTTTTTTAACTAATAATTTTTTTTAATTAGTTAAATAAAATTAAAATAAATTTAAATGTAAGCCTTAGAAGAAAGCAATGTAAAAAATAAAAAAAAAATAAAAATATATTCGCCCAACGTGGGGCTCGAACCCACGACCCTGATATTGACAGTCGCATGCTCTACCCATTGATCCATCTGAGGTTGTGTTCTATCGCTAATATGAGTATATCTAGTTAGTGCATTTCACATGAATAGAAGCTTATTTTTGAGATACATTTTGCAACATTTTTCATTAAAGCTCCGCTCCTAATGGTCGTAGCGTAATATTATATAGCCTATAGCCTTCCTCGATAAATGGGCTATCCAACAAAATTTTTTTTTTCAATTTGAACGGGTAGTTCCTGAGATTAGCGCGTTCAAACAAACAAACTCTTCAGCTTTATATATTAGTATAGATATACCGAATAATACGTTTGCAAACGAGTTAGAAATAGTCAAAATGGTGTCGGTTTCATCAGCGTGTGCCTCAGAATGAAAAAAACAAAACTATTGTCCGTCTGTCTGTCCGCCGAGACAACTTTTCTCATAAACGGTCAGAGAAGTATCAAGTTGAAATTAATATCAAATATTAAGGTCTACGATCCCACAGTCCTGTAAAAATTTCAAACTTCTATCTCAACGTAATAAAAAGATACAGCCTTACCATAATACGTGCATCATTAAAAATAAACGAAAGTGACGCCATCCTACGTGATGATTGTAAACTACATCTAGTTGTTATAACCATACAGAACCCTCAAGGCGCGAGTTCTACTCGCACTTGACCGCTTTTTCTCTCAGTCTTTACTGCCAATATATATATATTAGATATCGTGTCCATCAAGGTAATATAATAAAAATCGCAATAAAATTTTAGCGTGCAATTTGCTGAAGATGCGCAAAAATCTCGAAAATCGGTGAACCATTTGCTATGAGACTTTAACCAAAAAATTTCATCGGTTGTGAATCGGTTTTCATGGAAACTGTTCAAAGAAGTCCGAACCGAACAACCGATAACCAGATTTCAACCGAAAGCAAGCATGTTAAAAAGAAGCGTTCAGAATTGTCGCTTTACGATAATACGATTACAGTTTTTTTTTTTTTGTGTCCTGAGATTTCCACTGGACCGAATTTTGACTCGGCCAGTCCGGGCCAGTCGTGTCTTTGACCCTTTCCCGGTAATACGCACTCTGGAGTTAGGCGGAGCACTGCGAAACGATAGTGTGGGTGGTAAACACGAGCCAGTGGCGTATACAAATATAATAATCTGAAGAAAGCATGTCATTGAAACTATTATAATTTTAAATATTTGAACAACTACATAATTATAGAATTAAGTTACTGTCGTAGTTAATTTATTCATGAAACGGTAACTTTCAGGCAGTAGGCGGAGTGAAGGTCTCACGTACACACTACTATTCTCAAATCTCACACATGCCACACAACCAACACATCTCGTGACTCCTAGCCGAGAAACATTAAAACTGATATAACACGATTCAATTGGCTCCTCCGCTTCCGTGCTCTCACCGATTACGTCTCTTGGCTCCTTGTCGGCGAAGGTTTAAAGTTGTTTTGGACTGAACGATACGCGTGAAATTAATCGGACAACGTTTCGTTTTACAGGAAACTAGCGCCGCTTTGCTAAAACCCGCCTCTCTCCCGACTGAAACAAGAGAAGCGCCGCTGTGTGAAAGGAAAGCAAGAGCAAGCATCAAGTAGGCGACGGAATTAACGGCCGCGTGCGACCCGCCAGCAAGACGGAGTGCCCCGGCAGACAAGCGGGGCCACTAGCTCGTGTCTCGGGGAGGGAGACCGCAGCCCCCCCCGCAGCCAAGCGATGCTGGGTGCCACCGAGTTCATTGAGACACCAAGATGCACTCACCCCGGAAACTAGGAACGATCTCATATTCAGAAAAGTAAGTTGCCGTACTCAAACACCGGGAACAGACTTTTGTTTTTTTTTTTTTTTTTTGAGTATTTAATATTGTTGTGTTTTGTCTAAAAAGCATGGCGAGTTGCCGTTAGTGATGTGCCGGATATCCGTATCCGCGGATATCCGAGGGAGAAAAAAGATCCGTATCCGTTAGTTTTTGGCGGATCATTTACCTAATTAATTTTCAATTCATAGATGGAATTTTATATAATATATAGGTGATTAGGTAATAATGAAAAACTGTTAAATTCCATTCAGATTATTTTTTATTTTTTAAAATCGTATTTGGCACCTTTATATTGCAAACATTTATCGTAGTGAGTACCATACCAATAGTACATAACTCAAAGGTACTAAAAAACTATCTTTATAATGAGATATTGCACATCGATCTTTGGAAAGAGACAATCTGTTATGAGAGTTAACTCTTAAAGAGGTCAATAACTTTTTCCCATAACAGATAGTCTCTTTCCAAAGGTCGATGTGCAATATTACCGCCGCGTACTCTATGAAAGTTCAGATCCGTATCCGCGATAACGTCTTATAAATTGATGAAATAAGTTGATGAAACACCGGCTGCATGCACGAAAAGGTCACGTTCCGAAATGTGTCACGTTCCGCGCACGATCGGCCCAAGTTTGACAGCTACTAAAATTTAGGTTATGTACTATTATTCGAGCGGAATACGTATCACGTAAAACTATCGTCCGTAAACCGACTTTACAGACAACCAATTTTTTAACGATCCGGCACATCACTAGTAATGACATAAAGTCGAGAAACGGACGTTAAACGCATTATTATTATAAATTTAATTCAACGTAAATCAAATGGAGATATTGATATGAAATCATATGCATAGTATTGCCAACTTTAAACAAGAGTTTCTGTTCCAAACTCGAATAGAATGCCATGTCAGTTTTGTAGGACAAATAGATGACGTTTGTTTGTTTGTCTGTTTGCAGGTGCGCGGAATACTCAATAAACTTACGCCGGAAAAGTTTCAAAAGTTGAGCGATGACTTGTTGCGCGTCGAGTTGAACTCGAGCGTCATTCTCAAAGGCGTGATTCTGCTCATCTTCGAGAAAGCACTCGACGAGCCCAAGTACTCGTCTATGTACGCGCAGCTTTGCAAGCGATTGTCGGAAGAAGCGCCAAATTTTGCCAAGTCCGGTCCTTGCACATTTCGTCTGTTGCTTTTGAACAAATGCAAAGTTGAGTTCGAGAACAGATCGCAAGCAAACGAAGCGTTCGACAACAGCCATGGCCCGATATCGGCGGAGGAGGAGGAGAGGCGGCAACTCGCCAAACGCAAAATGCTCGGCAATATCAAATTCATCGGCGAGCTCGGCAAACTGGAGATCCTGGCCGAGAGCATATTGCACAAGTGTATCCAGCAGTTGTTGGTCGACAGGCGCCGCAAGTACAGCGACGGCCAGCAGGCGTTGCAGGACCAGTGCGAGGACCTCGAGTGCCTCTGCCAGATCATGCGCACGTGCGGCCGAGTGCTCGACACCGACAAGGGCCAAAAGCTGATGTATCAGTACTTCGACCGAATGTCGGTGCTCGCCGAAAATCAGGAACTGCCACCGCGCATACGGTTCATGTTGCGCGACGTGATCGAGCTGCGTCGCGACAACTGGGTGCCGCGCAAGGCGACTTGCATCGAGGGACCCGTGCCGATACACCAGATAAGGCCGGCCGACGACGATAGCCGCTCGGGTGGGGGCGGCGGAGGCGGCGGCTACGCGAGAGACAGGCGCGATCGTAACCAGGACAGGGACCTGGACAGACAGGGCGCCAACATTCCCGAAAGCTTCTTCAGGCATCCGATGAAGATGCGCACCGGACTCGTCGACGATCTACTGCCGGGTCTCGGTATGCAATCTCCTACCGCGCCACTCATTCCGACGCACGACAAATACTCGTAAGTCTAATAGTTATTGGCGTAACTAGTAGTCTAAGTCATTCATGGCGTGTCAGCGCGATGTTTTCAGCACGAGTCGTAGGTGCGCAGGCACGAGCGAAGCGAGTGCATACTGCGCACCTACGACGGCGAAAAATGAAACACGATTTATTTTGTTTCAAGTTCAAAACAATACTATAGTTATTGGCGTAACTAGTAGTCTAAGTCATTCATCGCGCTGACAGGTCATGACTTAGCCTACAAGTTGCGCCCATAATTTTATTCAACAATTGCGCGTTATTCATGTTTTAATTATAATGAGATGTTGTAAATATCTATTTATTTCTTTATAAAAAAAACTGTCAATACTAACAGCACCAAACAGCACGATTCAATGTTTTGGTTTGAGGTTAGCCGGTTATGAATAAACTCCATGTCGAAAACATTCGGCCTCTCAATTTTAGCCTCAATGGGTAACAACGGAGTTGTTGTTACCTACTATTTCGTTACGACTCAGAAAATAGTTACGTTTATTTTCATTACTCCACAATGGCCGAGCTAGTAGGAATCTTCATTGAGTTATGACAAGTAATTGTCACCAGTCGGTAAATGGCTATTTAGGGTTCGGTTTTTAGGCATGATAAAACATGAATAACGCGCATGAGTTGAATAAACGATTATATATATCGATTAAAGAATTATCGATGTCCGTTGGCCTACCAGACGGATGAATGAACGAATAAATTAGAGGTTATGGCTTACTAGACCGTCATGCGTGTCATCCTAAAAGAATTTTTCTTCATACCTCGACCGAAAGTGCACACTTTCGGCACCAATTGTAAATTTACTCCTTGGTGTGATTACACGCACCAATGAGGGAAATTTGTACGTTCGGGCGGTAGTAAAGCAAAAACAATCATTCAACTGTTGTTTAGATGTCGTTTTCATAGCAGTCCTATTACATTTAAAAAAAAACTAAAAAACACGCTTTATATCGAACTAAAAATAAAAAATATTTATTTTTAAAATAAGCTTAAAACTATAATGAATAAAAAATACAAGTATTATTGTGAAAAAAGCGTGGGGCGCTTTGTTCCACATTTTCGTACATCGAGCGCCCCACGCTTTTTTCACAATAATACTTGTATTTTTTTATCATTATTGTTTTAAGCTTATTTTAAAAAAAAACTTTTTAACAAAAAAATTAAACCGCCGAAAAACTGAAAAGCAAAAAATAATAAATCTTTTTATTTAACTAAGTTCTATCTAAGTAGTTGAACGTATCTGACAGTCTAGTATATCTAAGTAATTTTGAGTCGGCGTCAACAATCCTTCGCCGAAAATCTCTGAGCGTTCACGAAGTTAATGTCAGCGACAGAGCAACCCGAACGGGCACACACTGAGGGCACACGTCTTTGCGAGTGGTCGTGTGGAGATCGCATGTTTGGAATGTTAATGTTTATCGCTGGAGATTTCACGTATCATTGTTAATTTGATTTGTTTATTTCTTTTAGTGATCTTTGTTCATTGATTGTTTGACGCCGACTCAAAATTACTTAGATATACTAGACTGTCAGATACGTTCAACTACTTAGATAGAACTTAGTTAAATAAAAAGATTTATTATTTTTTGCTTTTCAGTTTTTCGGCGGTTTAATTTTTTTGTTAAAAAGTTTTTATTTTATAATTTTTTGTGGCTATATAATTTATAATTGTAATACACAACTCAGCATGAAAATCTGTGAGTGAACAATAAATCACCCCTATTTTCCCATCCTTAGAGTAGGATTTTTTTTCCAAATTTATATGAGACCAACCTCGAGGTATACCCTATCCAATAAAAAAAAAATTATCAAAATCGGACTACTCTGTAAAAAGTTATGCGTAGTCATACATTACAATCTGTGAGTGAACAATCAATAATCCCGTTTTCCTACCCTTAGGGTTGAAATTTTTTTTCCAAATTTATATGGGACTAACTTCGGGGTATACCCTTTCCAATAAAAAAAGAATTATCAAAATTGGACTACTCGGTAAAAAGTTATGCGTGGTCATACATAAATAAAAAAAAAAAAAAAAAATTAAAAAAAAAATAAAAAAAAAAATATACGCGTCGACTTGAGAACCTCCTCCGTTTTTGTTTTTCGTCGGTTAAAAAATATTTTTACTTTTTAGTTCGATATAAAGCGTGTTTTTTAGTTTTTTTTAAACTATATTTATTTCCTAAGATGTTCGACAGCTTAGAGTCCTACCTAAAACCAAACTTCGGGTTTTTTCCCACGTTCAGCTCCTGGTGGAACGGTACCTGAGGACACGTGATCGACACTGTTTTTTCCTCAGTCTTTCACAGCCAAAAAAATAGATTCGTAACACTTTTTTTTTATCTTGACAGCAACTTCAATCCGAACGGTTTCGGAGGCGGTGGCGGCGGCCGAGATGGCGGCTATCGCGGACACAACCAACGAAGTAACAACTACAACAATTACAACAACCAGCGCGGCTATACAAATAAACACAACAATCAACGTGGTAACAATAACGCACACAATTCACAGTACAACAATAACGGTGAGATTTTAATATATATCATATAATAGACACGAGAATAAATAAAAACCAGAACCCCAAACTCGAAGGCAGTGCCTTTGATGTGTCGAACGACGGAAACATAAACTTAGTTTTGAGTAAAACGGGGTGTCTAGCTCCAAGTCAGAAAAAATGTCCCTCCTTCTTTTCTTAAATTTCATGAATATAATTATTATTGTCGTACAGAAAAGACAGTATTTTAGAATAGAACATTAACTTTATGTTAACAAAGTTATTGATATTTAGAGCTGTAAAAGTAACGAGAAATTGTGTACCCGTATGTATTCGTTACTTAAAGAACCAGTACCCGTTACTTTCGTATCGTTACGTTACTCGTTACTTTTCATACGACATACAATCGTGTACTAACAGCATCAAGCATGTACAGTAGAGACGCGATAATCCGGACTAATTAAAACACAGCTGATCCGGATTATCAAAATGTCCGGATTACTGGATGTAATTTTAATTATCAAGAAAACAAACAAAAATGCTCATATTTTGCGGCTAACTGTTTATTTGAGGCTCCCTTTTTTAATTTGTCAAGAATTTCGTTTTTTACTTGCAGTGATAAAGTAACGTGTGATCGTTTACGCGGCGCCATAGTGCGTTCTCTATGTATTTCTATCTGAGTTTGACAACGACTACATAACATACTAAAACCACCTAACTTCTCTCACTTCTCCGGCAACAAATATGTATGTAACTGTTTGTAAAACACCGCCGGCCAATAGTGTTGACGCAAATAGTGCCGGTACAGCTACTCAATAACTAAGTATCATGATCCGGATTACTGAAACTGAAAAAATCCGGACTACAATGTACATAATACTATCAAACGACTGTCCGAATTACCAAAGAATCCGGATTATGAAGGTTCGGATTAACGCGTCTCTACTGTACCATCGTATCGAGGCGCGTCGCATACGTGATACGGTATGACTTCGTTCGCATAACGTATAACCGCATCAAACGAGTCGAACTGACATGGATAATGCGAGTAACGAAATGAATTTGTAAGTAACGGTTCGTTACTTCGAGTCAGACGATGTACCCGTTACTCAGTAACGAATACATACGGTTTGTTACAGCTCTATTGATATTGTATGGACATGCAGTCAATAGAATGTTTTTAATTGATTTTTTGAACTGCTTGTAATTTAAATTCGTGATTTTTGCTGGAACTAAATTGAACCATTGCAGCCCCTTGTATCTATCAGACACAGCTAATTTGTGCGCAGGAATACTAATCACATAAGTACTTCCGGTGTTGTAGGCATGAAAGTTGTTTAAACGTAATTTTTTAATTATTTTTTTTACATCCCATAAATAATTTGCAAAAAACAATCGCCGGCTTATTCGTCATGGGAACTGATTCTAATGCTCTCTGGTGGCAGAAAATAGAAGCTGTATATGCTTTAATCACATTTATATATTTCATCTGACAGTTAGTTTATTGTAATCAGTGAACTAAAGAAAAAGAATTTATTCTTGTCTGAGATCTGTTCATGTTATGGTTTCTAATGCATTTATATCATTGCTATCAATTTTATAAAAAGATAGAAATTTAGGATTTAGTTAGGTTAGAAAAGATTTCATAATGACAGTTAACAAATTTTCATCATTATGAAATATGGAAATAAACTTTTTTATTTAATGGAAAAATGAAAAAAAAAGAAAAAATAAATTGATGTAGGTATATAAACAGAAAAGAAAAGAATTAACCGATGAAGAAAAATCAAAGTTACAAAAATGTACTTGCTCCCTGACAATAATGTTATTCGCTTTAAACATCTGTTCTCCTTCTACTAGATGTCTTTTAGAATTACCCAAATACTTAATAATATCAGTAATACTTCAATAAATAAAATTATCGACCAATTTTTCAGACAATATATTAACAAACAATATAATCAAAGATTTGAATATCAGTAATATTTATTTCGAATTTATTTTCCGTTATAAATAAATTTAATACTGGATTTAGAGGTCTGGAGGCCTCTTGGCCCCAAATTATTTTCCAAAAAAATGGACAATTTTTTCCACTCTAGTTTTCCAATAAATAATTTATTGTGAAACCAAGTATAGATTCTTTTATTATTTAACAAACACATAAATATAATCGAAAACAAAAATTGTCTGAAATTAAATTTTAGCGTTAACAAACGGAACTTTCCGAGCTTTTTTCGCCGAAAAATATCAAAGGAAAAGTTGTTTACTAGTCAAAATTTGAATTTTTTTTTTCAAAGTCTATTGTGGGGGCCCCTTTTTTATGGAGGCCCCGGGGCTTCAGCCCCGGTTGCCCGCCCCTAAATCCGGCCCTGAATAAATTATGTGACATTTACTTTTAAAATTGATTAAAGCATATACAGCTTTTATTTTCTGCCACCAGGGAGCACTAGAATCAGTTCCCATAGCGAATACAGATGTTTTAAGGAGGTTGAGCCGTTTTACGAAGATAATGAAAAAAATCTGAAATAAAGTTTTTTAATAGATTTTTTTATGACAAAATTTTCTGTAAAAAATCCAAAATCATTAGGAGATTTATAAAGTTAAAAATTAAAAAAAACTTTTACATGTAGTCTTATGGAAAATATGTCAACCTAGCATGCAAACTGTACATTTTATTTTTTTGCAAATAACCAAATAATGTCAGCAGTTCCGAAAACTAACTATGTAAAGCATCGATGTCTTACGCATATTTTAATATTTTTTCCAATTTAATTAGGAGACTTTTAATCAATAAAAAAAATCATTAAACCTTAGCACTTTTCGAATATGGACTTTTATTTTTGACAGTTTTAACAATTTTAACTGAATTTTCAACTTTTTAATGATTTAATTTTAATTTTTATTACTTCTAATTTCTTTTTTCAATTATTTACTGCAAAAAATATGTAAAATACAGATATTTACATAAATTTATTTTTTTTAACCTAACTTTGTACAAAAAATTTAAAAGTTAGAAATAATTATTATTAAAAAAAAATATTTATTGATGCTTTTATGGCAATAATATTATTGGTATCATCGACTTATAGGTAACCTTTTGTAAAAATTTATTATGGAAAAGTTCCCAATTAGAATTCGACTTACTTTTGAATGGGACTATAACGGATCAACCTCCTTAATTTCAAAGTTTCGTCGGAAAAAGCCGACACGAGCTGCATGCCTAGCCTTAGTCTGGTGAAGTCTCGTCTTCGATATTCATCGATTTGTTTTGCTTTTTCAGTTGTAAATAAAGAAATGGCGCCGCGCTTTAAAAATCTAAACATTCAACTGGGACAACAAGGTTTGGGTGACGTGGAGCTGCGGCCGGCCGCCAACTCGATGCTGTTCAAACAGGCGAACATCAAGCCGTCGGTCATGCTCGGCAACAATCGCACCGCTGAACCGGCTCCGTTGCCGACCACGCCCCAGCAGCCTGTCGTCAAACCTGCGCCTCTACACAAGGAGCCGTTGCTCATCAAACAGGCTTCGCAAGATAAACCGAAACAAACGAAAAAAGACAAAGTAAGATCGACGCTCCCTTCCGTTGTTTTTATTATCGTTTCTGTTTTCTTAGACTCTCTGAAATATCGTCACTCAGTACAATCAGAATGTCTATAGTCGGGTACCATTTAGGGATGCTTGAGGTATACAGTCGTAGACAAAAGTATGTTCATTACCGCTTATAAGACAGTGGAAACAACGTCAAATTGTACCAAAACTTCTATTTCGGTACATTTTGTTAGACAGCAATACATGTAATACCTGAAAATAAGTGTTCATATGAGAGAGTAACTAGCATGGAAGATATTGTGACATCGTCACTGGGTTTGCAATGGTATATCGATATTTTTATCGACATAATTACGTTCCCAATATAATATTATCGATATTGGGCCCTATTACGGATCGTTCTCGCTATTTTGATCTCGCTAAAATTCACTCGCTATTTTATAATTTATAGCGATGGTGATAGCGACAATAGTAAAAAATGCGATTACCCATGGCCTCTCGCTATTCACATCGCTAAAATACAAACCGCTATCGTACCTCGCTATGTCTAGTAACATTTCGTTCTACAACCATCTTCAGTGCAGTTCAAAACTAACCTTACTTACTTGTAAGTTGACATTTGACAATTGAGACGTACTTGTGTATTGAAAAATATGTCGCAAAGAATTTCAAAAACCAATAATGAGCAGTATAAACATATTGTAGATTTTTTTCAAATTAATAAAATGTTAAATCCCGGTATTGGAAAACCAACAGAATTTGTGTTTAATAAATGACTGAAAATAATAAAATTAATTTTGTTATGTATTAACTTTTTTATGGAATTATTTTAATTTCTACTCACAATTCTTCTTGATTAATTATTTCTTCTAGTAAAAGAATCTCAACGAAACCTCCTAACGCCATAACACTTTAAAATTTGACAGGTTATTAAACAGGTTATACGTCGCTATATGAATAACTGGTGCTCTCGAGTTAACGCTAAATATAACACATATAGCGAGAAATTATAGCGAGAATAGATAAAAAAATTAGCGAGTTTTATTCCGTAATCGCGTTTTGAACAAATTATCGCTATATCGCCAGCATAGCGAGTCACGTGACATACATCCGTAATAGGGCCCATTATGTCATAAAAACATCGAATGTGACTCAAAGTATTTTGAAATTCACGGTTATTTTTCTGTGTGTTGGTAGAAGATGCAAGTGTGCGATTGGAGTGTGTCGTTACTCGTTACTCTCTTTTTTTGTTCGATTAATTCACAAAATATCGATATTGAAAGGGTCGATATTATCGATATCGGTCTGATGTCGATATAGATATCGATATTAAAATAATTTTGCACATTGTCACAGTTAAACCGCAATTTAATCTTTCAATTTCATCAGTTGATTGACAAAAGTAAGCGGTAGTTATGGACACTAACAAATATTCATATATTTTTTAACATTCACATTCGCAAAATTCGTGCGAGTATTAATATCAGAAAAATCATGTATTTTTTTTAATGTGAAATTTATTATTAAGGAGGTTGAGGCGTTAAACGAAGATAATGAAAAAAATCTGAAATAAGGTTTTTTTAATAGATTTTTTTATGACAAAATTTTCTGTAAACAATTCAAAATCATTAGGAGATTTATAAAATTAAAAAAACTTTAACATGTAGTCTTATGGAAAATATGTCAACCTAGTCTGCAAACTGTAGGTACATTTTAATTTTTTGCAAATAACCAAATAATGTCAGCAGTTCCGAAAACTAACTGGGTAAAGCATCGGTGTCTTACAAATATTTTAAAATTTTTTCCAATTTAATTAGGAGACTTAATCAATAAAACAAATTATTAAACCTTAGCAATTTTTGATGATGGACTTTTATTCTTGACAATTTTAACTGAATTTTCAACTTTTTAATGATTTAATTTTAATTTCTTTTTTAATTATTTACTGCAAAAAATATGTAAAATACAGATATTTACATAAATTTATTTTTCCTAACCTAACTTTGTATAAAAAATTCAAAAGTCAGTCCATTAAGTAAAATACTAAAATTATTCATTAATAATAAAACAAAAAATGATTTATTTACGCCTTTATGACAATAATTTATTGGTATCATCGACTTATAACCTTTTGTAAAAAGTTATTCTGGAAAAAGTTCAGATTTAGAATTCGACTTACTTTTGATTGGGACTGTAACGCATAAACCTCCTTAAATAAGACAAAAAATATTAATTTCCATACATTTTTATCAGAAAAGTGTTTCCTTCGCCTTGTTTTTAAAAAAAATAGTTTTTTCACTAAGCCAAGGTAACCTTGCAATTATAGTATTAATAATCAATCTAGTACTCAGAACCACTACAAACGTGTGCCAATCGGCTGCCAAATTTTAGTCTTGGACAAATGTAGACAGATTTGAAAACTGAATATTCGCATTCGCAAATGTCTAAAAATTGACACCCTACGCTGACTATCGGTAGTGTTCCACCTCCGATGACGGTATTGAAATAAAAAAATAAAAATGAGAAGTAACAACACGATTTTTAGGGACCAAATAAGGAGGAAGTACTGAAGAAATTGAGCACACTGCTGGACGAATATTTGAAGAGCGAAAGTTCATCGGCCTTGACGGAGGCCGTCAGCGCTTATCGTGAACACAAAGTACCGGACAAGTTCTCCAAAGACGTTGTACTTACAATGTTCAATACAACATTGGAACGAGCTGGTAAGTAGTTCAGCACTGATCAAAAAATTATATATTTTATACAGTATGTAAACACGTAAGGTGCACATAGGGAAATTAACATTGGGGAAAAATGACTGGATCAGAGTGAGCCTTGAAATCTTGTTTTTCAATAGGTCATATGCATGTATTTTTTTTATATTTTTAATAAATTATTTAGTCAACCATAATACGAAAAAAAATTGCTAATCATTTAAAAATGTAATATTATCATAAGAAAAAAAATATTAAATTTCACATTCAAAATTAGACAGTTTAAACAATCGGCCATGTTGGCGGGCTTATGTGACGTCACGATATATGATGCATGTCAACTTTGATGTCAAATTGTCAATGTTCTAAATGAAGTTTATTTGTTGTTTTCTCTAAATACTGACGTAATCTTACTGTGAGACGACCCAGTCGCCATGGAAACTGTTATTGATATACAGATTGTATCAAATCAAAACGGTCCATAGAACATTCTGTGTGTAAGACAGAGACGATATTATATAAAGCACTAAAGCAGTAAGTAAGAATGAGATAAATGATCGCTAATAGCTCGTTACTGTGGTTATACAATCTGATAGTATCGTCTTTGTTTTCTACAGTAAAAATCACAATTTTATCAAATGTCAGTATTCACTAGTGAAATTATTGATAAAATGGCTATTTATACTGTTCGGGAAAAAATCCAAATAATTAAATGGTTTTATGGTGGTAATTCAACCGCCAACATAATTTTATTTGTAGTTGTTTTAATGGATAAATTAGTAAAAAGATTTACAGTGTACGTAATTATTTATTTACGTAACCACAGTAACTATATTAGCGTACATTTATCTCATTCTTACTTATTGCTTTAGATCTTTATATATCGTCTCTGTCCTACACACAGAATGTCCTATGGACCGTTTTGATTTGATACAATCTGTATACTCTGACGTCACGCTGCGTTTTGAAAATTCGAAAATAGCGCGTATTTTCTACGTTTCTATTTTATTATTTGTATTTTTTTCAGCGAGTAGATTAATAAAATAACCATTACGATTTGATCAGCAACTAAAATATATTTCAAAATAAAAATTTAAACTAATTTGGAGTCTCATGCATATGACCTATTTGACAGATAATATTCTTTTGCAAAATGAATGTGTATACTACCGAAGAAAATATTCAAATGATTACAACATAATCAGACTTTTTTTATTAATGGAACATTAAATTCCCAAAAATACTTAAATATCGTGCGAGATCAAATATCTCCGCCTATTCGTGTTGAACCTAAAGACATAGGGTCACTGATTTACCAACGCGCATACGTCATACCAGTCATACAATTTTTGAATGAAATGTTTCCAAACAGATGGAGTTATTTTTTGTTTTATTTTTGTACAAAAAAAATAAAAATAATGATTTATAAGAGCTTTTTATTATTAAAAAAGCCAAGTAAAATAATAATAAAACAGAAATCCTCAAGATTACCACGTAAATTCAATAGAAATAACAATTAATGCAGTAATGGCTAACTCTGATCCAAGTGTTTTTTCCCAATACTAATTTCCCTATGTGCACCTTACGCGTTTACATACTGTAGATCAGTGCTCCGCAACCTTTTCTCACCTACGACACACCAAAATTCTTGCTAGATTTCCGCGGCACACCAAAAGCTAAAATATAATTGATACACAAATACACGACTGAGGCGACGACCGACTCAGATCGACCGAGGCGACACGACGGCAAACGTGCGTTCTACACACTGTGTTTTTTGTTCATATTAAAATAACAATTGAAAAAATTAGTAAGAATGTACCAACAAATAAAAATTTTCAAACAATGAAAAAAATAGTGCTAATTTATTTCAGTTACATTTTAATGATAACAGAATTTTTTGAGCGATAACTAAGAAATTAAAAATTAAATCTCCAAATGTTGCAAAATGTAATTGTAAATTGTAAAATGTCAAATACATTGAATTTGACCGCGGCACACCTGTATCCGACTCACGGCACACCAGTGTGCCACGGCACACCGGTTGCGGAGCACTGCTGTAGATAACTCAATGCAATCTCTTTCCTTTCCTTTTGAAGTCATGAAATGTAAAAAAAAAGTAGAGAAATCGGCTTTTTATTTAGCTTGCAAAAATCCTATTTAGTAGACACCCTATGATATTTTGGTGGAATGCATATAAAAATTGGTCATTTTTGTAACGATAGATTCTAGACGCTCAACATTTGAAATCATTTGGCTCTGAAAACAATAATAACAAAAGAGAGATCTTTAATCAGGCGTCAGAAAACTTGGAGCCGGCTGTAAAAAGTGAAATCATTTGTTAATATCGGTTTCATTTTCAGATACAGAGAAAGCCAAAATAATAAAACTGCTCACGGCTCTACGTAAGGATTCGCTGTTGTCTTCGTCGGCCAGCCACGAAGGTTTCAAAGCGCTGTGCGGCACGATATCAGAACGCGAAACGGAAATACCTCGAATCGGCACTTTGGTCGCGTCGTTCGCGGCGCTCGGCGTAAACAGCGGCTTGTTCACGTTGACCGACGTGTCCGGCTGGACAGAGAACGGCACGCACTACCCCCTGTTCCTGTTGGTCCTGCAGCAGCTCAACAAGACCGTTGGCAAAACGGAACTGACCAAACTGTTCAACGACAGCAAAATAAACCCGATGTCGCAGCTCCCCGAAGTCGACCGCACCAAAGAGCGTCTCGCCGAAGTGCTCGAGGACAGGGGACTGCTGTTTCTGTTCCCGTTGCTCAGGATCCAAGCGGAACTGTCGAAACAGCTGCAGGCCGATCCGAATCCGCAGCAGTTCTACAAGTGGATCAGAGAGAACATCGACGCCGCCTATCTTACCGAACCGGGTTTCGTGAACGCGCTCATGACCGTGCTGCTCAAATACATCACGGAAGAGTCGACGCTGCCCGAGGGAACGGACTCGACCGTTGTGCCGGAGAAGAATCTGCTCGAGAAGGAGCGCGGCTTGCTCGAACGCTACAAGCCGGTGCTGAACGCATTCCTGAACGAGAACGCCAGACTGCAAGTGACCGCGCTGTACTCGCTGCAGGTGTTCTGTCACTCGCTACATTTTCCGAAGGGCTTGCTGCTGCGCTGGTTCATGGCGCTGTACAACCTTGAGATCATCGAGGAG
Organism: Xanthostigma xanthostigma; assembly: GCA_963575645.1. NCBI lineage: Eukaryota > Metazoa > Arthropoda > Insecta > Raphidioptera > Raphidiidae > Xanthostigma > Xanthostigma xanthostigma. Next base: position 2,260,374 of record OY754473.1, read on the forward strand.
GAGGCGTTCCTTCACTGGAAAGAGGACGTGAACGAAGCGTATCTCGGCAAAGGCGACGCCCTATTCCAAGTGAACACGTGGCTCACTTGGCTGCAGGAGGCCGAGTACGAGGACGACGAGTGAGACGAGCGTTTCTATATACATATAACACATATATAAATGAATAAATTTTACGTTAATGTTATATTGAGAGGAAGTCTTGTAATCTTTCAGACCGCATCGCCAAAACCTTTAAATATTCAATTTCGGTATCGGTGTGAAAAATTCGACGCTTATATATAACTGAGAAAAAAAAAAAGAATGAACTGAAAACATCTCATCGTTGTTTAGTTTGATTCATCTAATCGTTAAATAATATGCAATCGATAACTCAAGTAGTGTGTAGGTCGATAAATATTACAACTAGTTCAATGTTTTCTTTTTGATGATCGATGATATATATATATATATATAAATATATATACATATTATATATAAATACAGAGATGCATACATATAGTTAGTACTACAAAAATACATATTGAAGTATTTCATTTAGTAATGTTATTGAATGCACTTGAATCGTTTATCAGATTGAGAGAGTTTCATATACACAATTAAAATAATATATTGATTCGATATTATATAAAATCGTTCTCTCCGTTTGAACTCGTCTTCTTGGCTTGCATGATGAGGGGCGAAGCGCTGCCGTCGCCGCCATCGGCCGTTTCACCACAATTGATTATTAAAAATATTTTATGTATATATATTATGATATATTCGATCGCAACGAGGGCTATCGGAGACTTTTTTCCGCCACCCGATCGCGTCGATAGCGAGTGAGGTGTCGAAACGACAGTGCCGTTTGTATTTCCCGCCACCGGTTGGCGCCTCCAACGAGAGTTGTGTCTGTCATTCGAATGTTTTAATCGCAATTTGTATTTATTTAGTTGTTAATATTCCTTAATAAATTGTAAAAATGGATTCGCTATAATGTTTGACGCATTCCTTACTCGCCGCTAACGCTATCTAACGAATAAAAAAAGAAAACGGTGCCCCTCGTTCTAGTGATCCGATATATTTATTATATATATACGGATATTTATATAAGTATAATTATTATAATGAAGGAACTGTCTTTTTTAAATGCATTGTATGTAAATTCTTCTATCTTGTGTTTTAACGTTTCTGTGTGTCATAAAAAAAAGAATAATGTAACGAATGAAAAATTGAATGTCGCCGCAGCCAACTGCGCGATCTTAAAAAAAAAAAAGATGTAATGATGTCACCGACTCTGTCATGCAATTGTTTTTCAGTATACAGATGCACTCTCAAAGTGCAATACGATAAAATGCTAGTGATGTTTGTTGAGACACTTTTTTCTCCGCGGCTGACTTGAACGAGTGGATTCTAAGCTCTTTATAGATAGAAAAGTACTTAGATTTATTATTATTATTGTAATGAACATATATAAATTGTGCGGCAACATAAAAAAAAAAAAAAAACGAAAACGCGACCGGTTTCTCGGCCGTTTATCGCGACGCTGCACCGAACGGTCGAGAACGGCTTTTTTGATTTTTTTTTTCTTTATTTTTTTTATTTTTTTTTTTTGCCACGTCTAGTGAATAGTTTCTCAGTTTACGTATTAAAAAAAAAGTATTTGTTTTCCTGATAACTTCTGTGGGTGTATAATATGCTGTATACTGTATTTTTATTTTTAACTTTATATACCTATATTTATAACACCAGCTTAAAAAGAAAATGCGAAAATGAAAAAATCCATTATTTTATATTTTTCCGTCATTAATGGTATTTTTTTATTAACTATACATGTAATGACTGTGCTGTTCAATTAACGATGTTTTATGTCACTATTAAATTGTACATTTATATTGATAGTCGATTGTTTATTCTGTCTCCATCCATTTATCGTCGGGCGACGACGTTTTTATGAGGTTATGAGCGCGATGACGCAATTCGCGACGTCGACTTCTGCTGCGGATGAATTTCTGGCTGTTCGTTTTTTAATTTTTGTCTCTTGAGTTCGTTTTTATGGAGGTAAATGGAAATATCAATTATTGTAATGTCAGAATTAAAAAGAAAAAAAAAACTAATTAAAACGCCTTTGTGTAATTTATTACTATTCAGTTGTTTTTATTTTTCGCCCAAGTCCGATGCCTTCCGATCGTTGCCGAAGTCCCGGTGGGATTGTCTCCTCCCCGCACTGTCCTGTCCTGTGAAGACTAATTTTCCTCGCAAAGACAGAACCTCGAAAATTCATTCGTAAAGCTTCCGATAAATAATACTTTCGAGCTTTGCAAATTACGTTGCTGGATTATGACGTCACTGATTGCTTTGCTTGCTATATTTTGACTAGTGATGTGCCGGATTTCCGAGGGAGAAGAAAGATCCGTATCCGTTAGTTTTTGGCGGATCTTTTACCTTATTAATTTTCAATTCATAGGTGAAATTTTATATATATAGGTGATTAGATAATGAAATACTGTTAATTTCCATTCAGATTATTTTTTTAAATCGTATTTGGCACCTTTATATTGCAAACATTTATTGTAGTGAGTACCATACCAATAGTACATAACTCAAAGGTACTAAAAAACTATCTTTATAATGAGATATTGCACATCGATCTTTGGAAAAAGACAATCTGTTATGAGAGTTAACTCTTAAAGAGGTCAATAACTTTTTCCCATAACAGATAGTCTCTTTCCAAAGGTCGATGTGCAATATTTACCGCCGCGTACTCTAAGAAAGTTAAGATCCGTATCCGCGGATATACATTTTTAACGATCCGGCACATCACTAATTTTGACGATACGTCCAATGCTATTTTTCATGCAGACCTACCTGCTAATTCAAACATTAAACCTATCGCAAATCAGGATTTTCTCACGTTTTTTACACAGTCATCTGTCAAAACATAACATTATCAGTAGTTGTGCAGTATAATACGCGCCACGGATCTAAAAGGTTCGGAAGTTAGTCACAAACAGCGTCGCAAAGGCACATTTTAGAGCCGTTCAGACTCCCACCACCTCCCAGCTACCTGCACGGAACGTGCGCTCGTCGGTGATTGGCCGTGATCGCTCGTTGTCTTTGTCACTTGTCGCTTTCTGCTTTAAAGTACAGTCGAGTACTCTATTGTCAAGTTGTTATTGCTATTATAGTTTCGTTGAGTTGCGAGTTTGTAGTTTTTCAACAGACTGTGCAAGCGCAAGCCCGCATTCGCATCTAACTTCCGAGCATTTTAGATTCGTGGCGCGTATTATAACCCTCATAATTTTTTGATATTTTTTGTTAATGTTGTTAAAACTTTGTTGTGAAAAGTGACGGGACCAAAAATTGAAATGAGCTCGAGAACAAAAAGTTATTTTATGTTCTGTGAACTGCTGAAATTATCAAAAACCCTAATCTTCTACTATCTCGGCGGATGAATTATCATTAATTCTACAGTGACACGTCTAAACAATCAATATTCCCATAACAAAGCATTTTTGCAATAGTATTTCCAATCCTCCGAGAGCCAATGTTTTACATTAGGCGTCATTAAAATATGAACCGCTCAGCTGAGAGTGATTCAAAGATAATTTATTTGCTTTATTCAATAGCACTGACGTCATAAATGCATTCAAACTTCAAATCACGTCGTTAATGTGTAAACTCAAAGCTTTGTTTTCATTTTACAAAATTTTGTCTGGCGTTGACAACTTTATGAGCGTAGTACGGATAAAATCCGTTCACAGTGCAACATTTTTGTTTGCGATCAAATTGCGTGACTGATTGCCTAACCCAAATGTCTAATTTTCCTACATTTGACTATATCCCTCAATTGTCGAGCGTCTATGATCTTCAATCTCTCAAAACTTAAGACCGCTGCACACGAGGTTAGAAACGCTGCTAGATTTGCCTACTAGTTTTCTAGCGCTGGTTTTCTTGATTTTTGTTATGTGCTCGCTTCACACGAGACGTCTTTTCAAGCTAGTTTTGGGAATAAATCTGGTGCGCGCGCACTAACAGTTCAAATATAAACACAGAGCAACACGTGCCTGTTGTCTGACTCTGAGCAGAATGATGCCTGTTAGTTTGCGGGCGTTTGTTCAAGTCGCCTACGTAACAAAATACTGGTTCCTGATTGGTTTTTGCTCATACCTAGCAGCGTACCTAGCAAGGAAAATAGCCCCTGTTCTAATTTTAAAACCTATCTTGTGAGCTAGCAGGCGAGCCCGCAGTGACGTCATTTCCAGCCTCGTACCCAGCCTACTGGCCAGCAGAACTCCAAGCAGTGTTTCTTAGCCTCGTGTGCAGCGGCCTTTGCAGGCGATAAAATTTCTGGAAGACGCCTGTATTTATGCTATTTGTGTTACGGTTCGAAGATTAAAGTAAAGAACTTTGACATTTTGTCGAAACTAATTTTCAATGTTTTGTTTAGGTGTTGGCAAAGGAAAATAAATAAATCGAACAAATCAATTTACAAAAGGAAATGACGTTAGAATAAGTAAATATGTTTGCTAAAATATGTCATGATGAAATCATCGACAAGATTTTGTGAAAATTTAATTCATTATTTCGAATTGAAAGTTTCAAGACAGAACAAAATTCAAACAAAACTATTAATTTACTAAATTTTACAAATGAAAAATATCAAGTTTTATTTCCGTCAGATTTGTATTTGAAGCTTAAAATATAATTTTATTGGAATACAAGGTTAACTAGTCAAAAGAATGAATTTTATCAACACGTTTTAATATTGCAGTTTATCGATTTCAATACAGAGAAAAGTTTCAAACAATAAATTTACTGCCTTGTAATAGTCGAAGGTTTGTGTAAGTATATTGCTTAGTCTTATATTTGGAAGACGTAAAATTTAGTTCAAATCCGTGAGCTGGAAATGAGATGTCAGTAACAATCATTGTTTCATTTGTTGGGAAACTTTATTCTGACTGTTGTTTTTTTTTGTTGTCAGTCTATCGTAGTGTGAATAATTTGTTGTTGCTTATTTTTTGAAACCGTCTAATTATAATTTTAAACAAAATTCTCTTAAAATATAGACAATACTTATTCTATTTTTCTGAAAGAGTTTTGCAAATTAAAATATTTTCTGAAAGCGCGGACATCAGCTGCGAACGATTGTCTATCCTCCTTGCTCCATGATGCTGATAAATTCAGAGGACACTGATCAAAAAATGGCAGTATAGTTCTCAGCTGCTTTCAATTGAAAACTAAATTTTCGTTTTAGATGTTTTACAAATTTCTTGTGAATTATAGTTTTAAAAATTATAAAATAGTATAATACAATGAAGGAATATACACATAATTTAAAATAACTTTATGGAGACATGTTATTTGTTGTCTTTATTTTCAACGCAGTAAAAGAGGATTTTTAATCCCGGTGTTTATTTTTAGTATTTTGAAAGGGGCATAGCCCCTTCAGAAATTCGTCAAGCTGGAGCGTCTACCGGAATATTTACGCGACACCGTGGACTGGTTTATGGGGTAAGCAAATTAATTATTCAATCGGAAAAAAATGTCAATCAATTTTTTTGTTTGTCATTTCGTAACATCTTTATTTTGACTGCTTCATATTGTGTAATATTTAAGGCTTTTAATTTTTTGACAGTCGTGCTACATGCTTAATGTAGAAAAGGAACGCAAAAAAATGGCAGGTTAATTTTTTTTTGACAACTGCAGGTTCAAACAAAATCTTTGTAAATTATTTTGACATTTACATAATGGCAATCACAAAATTGAAAATATGTAGGTATACCAGTTTTAAGTAATTTCATATCAGTGTAGTGATACTGATTTCCGGGCTGGAAACGACTTTTGCTTATCGGTTTGTGATATCGTATCGAAACAAATTTCCTTCCGTGCGTAGATTGCGTACCCACAAGTCAAGTTTCCTTTTAGCTAAGCTACTCCGTCTTATAACAAAGAAAATCTCTTCTAATTTTTGTAACACCTTGCTGATAACAACATTGTAACAATGGCATAGATTTTTTTGGAAATCTAAGTGTAGTTATCACAAGATCAATTAAAATGCTAAATTATTTTGTTAAAATCCAGGACCGTAACTAGGCAGGGGCAACAGGGGTACGTGTCCAGGACTCGGGCGGAAGGGGGGCCCCAGAAAGATCGAAAAATTCGGATTATATTATAAAAAAAACTTTTCGCTTTTTAGTAACTTTTTAGGAACTTGTACGAAAATAGTAGCTCATCTCCCCCCTCTCTACTGCCCTGACAACATAATAGCTAAAAAACGAACAAGAAAAATGCACGGGAATTTAATAATTGTTCGTAGAAATCATTGGAAACATACCTAGCTAAGAATTTTTTAACTTCCTTCAAAATTTGTTTTTCTGGTTGTACTACTGATTAAAACTATTATTTTGGGGAAATAAATAGCTTTATTTAATTCATAAAATTTAAATGAAGGGGGGCCCAGCGATGAAGTCTTGCCCAAGGCTCAAAAAAGATAGTTTCGGTTCTGTTAAAATCGATATACAGTGTAACCTCTTTATAACGTCCTTCGTTATAACGAAAAACTCCGTAGAACGTAGAAAATTTTACAGTTTGGTTGGTTTACCTTAAAACCCATACATTAATACCCTCTTTATAGCGTAACAACCATTCTCTATTACGATGAAATATGTTCATATTTAGGCGTATTTAACAGTGTAATTGTTTTTATACAACAAAATGAAGATGAAGAAGATGATAAAGAGGACGATTTTTAACCATCATCAACTATTCAACAAGCACTTGATGCCGCTAAACTTATCGAAACATTCCTATTGTTTAATGAAGGTGATTCCACCACATCCCAAGAGTCAAGAGTGGTCAAGACATGCATAATACTTAATAAAATACAAAACAAATATTGGCATAGCAAAAACGCCAAGCAAAGTTAACAGACTACATGGAATAAATTAATTAGGTGAAATTTGGTTATTTTTCTTTCTTCCCTCCATATAACGAAAAAAAATGCTCGGTCCCTTGAGATTCGTCATAAAGAGGTTACACTGTAGTTTTTTCAATAATATGTTAAAAAACCCAACAGCACCAAAAAAAACATTTTTATTTTAATTAATTGTAACACTTTTGCGCGTTTCGAGATAATAATTACAATCAATTCATTTACAGTAGGCATATAAATCTGGTGAGAAAAATAAAGTTTTAATTGGAAAAAGTAAAAAAATAATTGCATTGTAGTAGATAACACACCTGCCAGCTATATACTAGACAAGCAAGCATTTTCAACAAACGCTAGAGACTAGTCGATACATTTTTCAGTCTTTAATATATTGTGGATGCTATTTTCATTCAGATTTTGTGTACATCGAAACCATTTCAGCTGTTTATTTTCTTATAAGGCTTCTCTGAATAGCAAGCCTGCTTTACACAAGTTTCTTCATATTTCATGAAATTAGTTTTCGCTGGTGTTATATTTTATTTGATTATTTTGTTTTTTATACATTCTTTTGTTCTATTCGGAACCCAAAGGAAGGGTGAGACCTCTGGTGAGAAATGCGCCGAACTCTCCTAAGGACTCCTAAGCGGGGTTTTTGACAGGTAAACTATGGAAGCATAAGGTAAACATTGATTTAGAAAAGCATGATGGAGGCTAGGTTAGTCTCCATCATGTTTTTGTAAATAAATGTTTATCTGTCAAAAAAAAATCCTTAGGACAGTTCGGCGCATTTCTCACCAGAGGTCTCACCATTCCTTTAGGTTCCGAATGGCTAGAGAAAATGCTACGTATACACGCAGTGTGCACTGCGCATGCGTGTGTATGATGCTTTGACAGAGGGAGTAGAAACGATTCTCCCACTCTTTCCTCTCAACTGCCGGTTGAAGTCGAAGAAGGGAAAGCGTTTCTCTTTTCGTCTGATCCAGGCCAATTTATCCCCTTAAAAAGGTTCATACAACCCCAATTTAAAGACTTAATTTATCAACCAAAAAAAATGGGGCTGCATTGGACTCCAATATCTCTAGGCACCAGGAAACCTAGATTCTCCCCTGACGATACGTTTTGTAGATTTTTATAAAATAATTTCTGCAATAAAAATGTTTATTATTATTATTATATCAACCTCGCTGTGTGTATTTGGCTTTAGTTCGCTAATTTCATTAGCGAATGCAAATCTTGATTGGAATTTGTTTTGCAAACTTGTGAGTCATTTTCGTAATGTTTAGAGCGCAGTATCGCGACTTGAACAACGCCGGGACTTAAATTAAAAAAAAAATTCAAAATCGAAATTGAAAATGTTCGCTTATTTGATCGGTAATCGAAATACGGCAAAATTCGCCGCTAAATATACAGTCATTGATAGTAATATATCGTTGGTTAGAGGCTTGGCCTTGCCATTGGACGTGGAAGATACTGTCAGCTGTTTTTGCAGGTAAACATTGTTAACGATAAACAAACGAAACGACACCAAAGGTCCATAAAAAAATGAACAGATTTTTTCCGTTTAGTTACGTATGAGTGGACGTAGGCATTTGTTTTGATGTTTATTTGTTTAGAAATTTTGTATCGTTTTTCTGTTTCTGTAACTTTTTTTTATAAGTTGAATGTTTGTTTTGGAAATTGAAAAGGCGTAATTTAGGTTCACCGTTTTACCATTCCAAAACACTTTTCAAAATTTACAATAATTTTTCGTTTTGACTTTCGAGGTTCTCCAAATCCAAAAAAACATATTTTTGGAAAAAGTCTGTGCGTCTGTTAGTCTGTTTGTCTGTGAACGCGATACAAGTCAAACGACTGAGCGGATTGAAGCCAAATTTTGGGAGGGTGTTTGATATGCAAATATGGAGAGCTGTATGGTTTTTGGGGAAAATTGGCGCATGCGCAGAAGAGATATTTGCCATGACTTTTTATATTTCATAACGGTTTATTATTTTATTTATTTTTACAAGAAATTTTTGTAAGAAAGATTTTTTTCCTAGTCTAATAGTTTCGAAAATATTTTGAAAATAGAAAAAAATCAGCTGTTATTTTGTTCTGAATACTGTCAAAAAGAAATTCATTAGGTACCATATTATGTAACCTCGCAAACCAATAGCAGATATAATATTTATTATTAGTCGTTACCCGCCTCACTGCAAACGTTAACAGAAATTTTATTTTATTTATTATAATGTGTCAAATTTCTATATTTTTGAAGTTGGAATGGCCCTGAGCAGGGCCCTCGTAAGGCCTCACGCCGCCCGCGTGCGGATTCATAATTGACGCCCCTTATTGGGGATAAACTCACTAGACGATATGTCAAATTGAAAAACGTTAAAAATCCTAAATAACTAATACTGTAAGTGCAATTAATAGAAACTTTGTTTCCTTGTCTTTTTGCAAATACTTCTTCATAGAATCAGACATTTTGTTTTTTTCTTCTTGGCTAATTTTCAAGTTGTTGAAATTGTGCACCCGAAGGTTTTTTTCTTTCATTACTTTCCTGAAATGCATCAATGCTTCACTTCACATCGTCATTACAAAACGATTTGGACAGGTAAAAATACTATTAAGATAATTAATTTTTTAAAACAAATAAAAATGTGAAAAATGTAACAGTGAAAGATACTTTACAAATGATAGGCTAAAAGTAAAAACGAGTCAAATTTTTAATCAGGATAAAAGCGGGATGAAATAATAAAATATATTCAATTAAAATGAAACACATTAAACAGTGAATTTTGAAAATTCACTCCGTACAGAGTGAACTTCAAAAATCACTCCGCGGAGTAAACTGTTCTCTACAAAAACAGTTCACTCCGTGCGAATTTTCATGGTGTTCTTCTCCTGTCGTACTTATGAATGAGAGAAAAATTTAGTTTCACCGCTGAGCTGAGAAAATTCATTAAGTCAAAATAATCATTAGTTTATCAATTAGTAAAAAGTATTTGTTGATTGAAAAATACTTTACTTCACTCCCACCTTGCAGGAATCGACAGGAAAAAATCAAGATATAAACATACGCGGGAATCTCCCGATAGGGGCGCCCTGTCTACGCGCTGATGTGAACTAACTATCGAATCGAAAACTGCGCGCGAAATATTTCGAATTCGAATTTCATTAAAAAATAAATAACTACTCGTAAGAGTTTGTCACGCAGGCTTGAGTATGCAAATAAAATTGAAATAATATCAGTTATATATTTTTTCTATGCAGCACAGAAAACATATCACAACTAGGCCATTTGCCGCCCCTTGAATGTGCCGCCCGCGTGCATCGCACACATCGCACTATAGGGCGCGAGGGCCCTGGCCCTGAGGGCCAATTGACTGGAATTGTTCAGTTATAATAAATAGTACAAATTTACAGATGAAAATAACTGAGCTCAGGCATTTGTTTTGATGTGTATTTGTTTAGAAACTAAAGAAATTCCGCTTATCTATTTTTGAATGTTTTTATGATCCGCGAATTTTCCATCGGAAATCGTTCATATTTTTCGACTCGCTTCAATAATGATTTGTTTATAATCCGAACAGTCGAAAATAACTGTTTAGACAATAAACAAAACAAGTCGTGCTATTTTTTTGTGTGGTCCACAAGTGTCACGTATGAATGGACATGACCTTTAGTTTAGATGTTCTTTTGTTTTAAAATTAATGAGACATACAGAATGTCCCGCAAGTCTCATAATGCACACATTGAAGTGTAAGAATTATACCATTCGGAACCCAAAGGAATGGTGAGACCTCTGGTGAGAAATGCGCTGAACTGCCCTAAGGGGGTTTTTTGACAGGTAAACTATAGAAAACATTGATTTAGAAAGGCATTAATGGAGGCTAGGTGTAGCCTCCATTATGCTTTTCTAAATCAATGTTTACCTTATACGTCTATAGTTTACCTGTCAAAAACTCCCCTTAGGGCAGTTCGGCGCATTTCTCACCAGAGGTCTCACCATTCCTTTCGGTTCCGAATAGTTACTCAGTGCCAATCGCAATCAAAGGCAAATATAGATGTCAGCACTTGGAACATCTATGTGGGTAGGATTGCCAGGTCGCTAAACCAAATAGCCGGACAGACCAGCCAGTTTGGCCGGACATTTGGATAAAAAGGCCGGACAGCCTACATTATTGAGGATTTTGTCTCAGTATTAATAGGTACGACAAAAAAATTGTATGTAAAATCAAGCTTTTTTAATTATTAATCTTGTTAAATTCTAATGAAATATAAATAACATCGAATGCCAAATCAGTTCAAGTACTTTATTACTAATCAGCCAAAGTCATCAGTCAAAATTAAATTCTAGATAAACATTTATCAACATTTTAAATTCTTCTTAAATTCTAATAAAAGGCAATTGCACAAATACGTCTTATGTACCTGCTATTACTTCCCAAAACAAAATAAAAAAAAATTGGTTGTCTGTAAAGTCGGTTTACGGACGATAGTTTTACGTGATAACGTATTCCGTAATACATAACCTAAATTCTACATATAATAATTATAATAATTCGAATCTATGATATTGCATCTTTCACTTCAAATTTAGGTTAATTTTATTTATTAAATTACTCACCACCTATAAAAATAATTTTTTTTATTAACTTTCTTTCTTTCGTATTTATTTAAGTCTCAAAGATTAACTGTCATACTATTTATAAAACAATTGTTTCACTGTTTATATAAAATTCCAAAACCTACTTACAATATTTAAGTATTATTTTTCATACGTCAAAAAATTGATTTTTATAATGATAAAATTTGTAAGAAAACGATTTTTTCGAGAGATGAGACCTAGCTAAAACGATTTTTTGCCCCCCAAAATCCCTTTTCAGTAAATTTCATCCAAATCGTTAGGGCCGTTTTCGAGAAAAGCACGCACAGGGTCAGGCGGAACGTTAGGAACGTTACACTTTTTCGTGCATGCAGCCGGTGTTTTATCAATTTATAAGACGTTATCACGTCAAAAACAATCTAAACAAAACAAAACTTCTTTTCTTTAAGTTAATAAAAATCATTATTCATATTCGCCTGCGCTCGGCCACGCTCGACGCTCGCTCGTTTGCGAAATGTAAAAAGAATAACAAAAGCCGGACTCCGTTTATTTTGGCCGGACACGCAAAAGCATGTCCGGCTTTATCCGGACGCCTGGCAACACTATATGTGGGGTGTAATCGATTGTATCACAAGGAAGTTAAAGTATGTCAACAATGTCAGATCGAAAGATATAAAACTTGTTGTTTACTCAGGGAACAAGAGATTAATTACTTGAGGTGTTTTTTTTTAACATTCCGTACTTCAAAAGAAAAAAACGAACCCTTATAGAATTACTTTGTTGTCCGTCTGTCTGTATGTCAAGACTCTTGGGAATCAAAACATATCTTCCCGTTGACCTAGAATCATGCAATTTGGCAAGAAGCAATGTCTTATAGCACAAGTAAAGGGAAAAATCCGAAAACCGTACATTTGTAGATACATCACCAAAAAAATAATGTTTTTAAACCGCTACAACATGCTACGCACGTACACAGTAACAGTTCTAATACAAAGCAAGCGTCCGTTAACGGTGCGTTTATAGAGCACAATATGAGAACTCTCGCTTACAACACGGTACGACAACTAGGCTATCGGATATAGCCACGAGTTACAATACAGTTCAGTAGTCTATCTGAACCCATTGCAATTACACGCTTAGTTGGCAAACTGACCGCGACGTTTGTCTATGTATGGGGACAACAGTTTTCCAACGGCTAAGCGGGAAAAATCTTTGAGACTCGATTCCCGTGATGGATGAACTATTTACATACCTACAAGTTTGAACGGATCCCTCGGCGCGCGAGTCCAACTCGCACTTGACCGTTTTTTACACGCTTTATATTAGTTTCACTTGTAACTTTGTATGTATGTATGTAAGTATGTATGCTTGTTTGTAAACTCGTTTGGACTACAGCAAGTGGTTTATTACTGTAGTATAATATGCCAGCACTGTAACTACAGTGGTTAGCCGTGCGGTCTAAAGCACGGGTCTTCGCTGACGTCAACTCTCGGAATCACGGGTCGTGGGTTCTAATCCCGTCCACGCCGAAAAAAAAATTGTTTTTTTCGGCAAATTTTTGACAATAAATCGAACTAAAAAGTGGAAAATAAATATAGTTTAAAAAAAACTAAAAAACACGCTTTATATCGAACTAAAAAGTAAAAAATATTTTTTTTTTAAATAAGGTTGAAACAATAATGAATAAAAAATACTAGTATTATTGTGAAAAAAGCGTGGGGCGCTTTGTTCCACATTTTCGTACATCGAGCGCCCCACGCTTTTTTCACAATAATACTAGTATTTTTTATTCATTATTGTTTTAAGCTTATTAAAAAAAAATATTTTTTACTTTTTAGTTCGATATAAAGCGTGTTTTTTAGTTTTTTTTAAACTATATTCATTTTTTAATTTAATTTTCATTTGTGTAAATAAGGTTTAGTACTATAACAAGGGTTAGTACTGTGATGATAATATGTAAAAATGAGCACTGTAACGCCATCTGTAGGTGTGAAAATGAAACGCCAAAATATATTTGTATTTCTGTCTATCTCACGATTCTACCGATCGCCTTAACTCACTTCAGCAGTAACGACGCGTATAGTTTTTTTTTTCTTCTCAAAGCCGTAGCGCTATGTGGTTTTCAGGGCGCCGTTCGTTTATTTGACTGTTATCTTTCTGTTTTGCAGAAAAGCCCGTCGCAAGGAACGCGAGGGTGGTGAAGCCGGCTCAGCGGGAAGCGGCGCCGATCCCAAACTATATCTGGAAGCGACTGTACTGGAGCGCAAACTGCCCGACGCCGATCTCAGACTTCTCGTCGACCTTCCGGCGGGACTAGACTATAACGAATGGCTCGCGTCACACAGTAAGTTATTATGAATAATATCCGTAGTCGACTGGCGAGTCAAATAACTACCTAGAAGTGAATTTGCTCAAAAAAAGCCTCGATTCCCTAATGCAGCGGTCGGCAACCTTTTGGCAAGCAAGGGCCACAAAGTGGCAAATTGAAATAAAGGCGGGCCGCCTTTATTTCAATTATTTAAAATTATGAATAAGTGCGGCCCGCACTTATTCATAATTTTAACAATAGGTATTTGTGATATTAAAAATTCGAAAACATTTTATTTGAATTTTATTAAAAATTTAACTGAGAACTTCAAAACAGAACTGTTCTTTTACAAAAATTAGTGTGACGTTTGAGATTGTATTTGAGTGGCTATTTGTTGTATGTTAGCTTCCAGGTTTGTAGTTGCAATTCGTAGAATAGCTCTCAAATGCTCATCTGTGAGACGAGAACCATATTTATTTTTTCTGTAATTGAGAACCGAAAAAGTTTGTTCGCATAAGTACTACCAAAAATTGTAATTAATTGCAGAGCAAACCTTTTCAATTCGTCAAAATTAGATGGCAAACTGACATAAAATTTAACAAGATCTTTGATTTCAAAGAAAGAGTTTTTGAGAGTATCATTAGATTGGAGATCAATCACGTTCATTTGTAAATGACTAAGTACATCCTCAATATCACAAGAAAAAGGATTTGTGAAAATTAATTTAATTATTTATTTATGTAGGTAGAGACTTTTAATTATAAAACAGTCACGGGCCGCAAGGTATAAGCTTGCGGGCCGCGGGTTGCTGACCCCTGCCCTAATGCATAGCAAATGTAGTGAAAGTCTGATCTAAATTGTTTCGGTTGTTGTTGAGTGAACCCGGAACAAAAACGCCAGAAATATGTTAATTCGTTTTTAAAAAACCGAACGTTTTGTGGGAATTAATTTGATTTCTTTTCAGCTATGGCACTTTTCGACCACGTTAACTTGGTGTACGGAACTGTTAGTGAATTTTGTACAATGTCCGGATGTCCTGATATGACGGGGCCCGGCCAAAGGTAAATTACTGATTTAGTATAATAATTAGTGGTTTTCTGTATATATATATTACTAGCGGTCCCGCCCGGTTTCATCCGGGTGCAAAAGAACGAATGGGGAAGGAAGGGACATGAATACGCACATTCATCTTAGTTTATCGAGATGAATGTTTGTCCAAACTTCATAATGATCGGAGTTACCGTTCAAAAGCTTTTGCCGTTAAAAAGCAGTATTTATACTATCTTTTAATATAATAAATATTTAATTGCAAACACTGTAGGAAAATTATTTTTATATAGGTACCTGTAGTTGTAACAGTTTTCAAATGAGCTATTAATTAGATTTATTTAATTAAAATTAAAAAAATTGAAATGTAAGCCTTAGAAGAAAGCAATGTAGAAAATAAAAAAAAATAAAAATATATTCGTGACGTGGGGCTTGAACCCAAGACCCTGGCAAGAGTCTTACGCTCTACCGACTGAGCTATCTGGGCTTGTGAACGTGACGCGCTAATATTACAATATTTAGTTAAGGCATTTCATCTGATAATATTTGTCGGACGGACTAATTTTGAGATACATTTTGCAACATTTTTCATTGATGTTCCGCTCCAATTGGTCGTAGCGTGATATTATGTAACCTTCCTCTATAAATGGGCTATCCAACAAAAAAAAGTTTTTTTCAATTCAATTCGAAGTTTCTGAGATTAGCGCGTTCAACCAAACAAACAAACAAACTCTTCAGCTTTATAAGTATAGATATATACAGTCAAACCCAAAAATGATAAGATAGAGGAGAAACTGCCCATAAGAGCTAATGTAAAATCGTAATATACGAGTTTCAGCGCCTCTAGTGATTGTGTCCAGTCTTAACCAGTCTTAAAAATCTTTTTTTGGTCTTCTATGGCATCCTTTCACATTACACCAAACCATGTTGGTTTTATTAATCATAATAAATTATATATTTTATTGCAATCAAAGAGTCTTCAAATACTATAAATCGCCATAACAATAGTTTAGTACTTGGACACAACTGTCAGATGGCATGTGTGTCGCTATTACGCGACCTGTCTCTCTATCTTATCTTCTTTGGTCAAACGTGAGTGAGTGAAAACTGGGTAGGCGAGAAAACTCTCTAAGTGAGAGTAATTGCCGTTTTTGTAACACTCTAAAACCTCTATAAATGAGAAGCAGAAACCTCTAACTCTATAATATAAGAGAAAGATGTTTTTCACTCATGGACCTCTATAACTGAGACTACTACTTGCCTGTACCTCTATAAGCGATAGTCGAACGTATTAATAGTTCCACGAAATTTAAGAATGAGTTATAAATAGCTGAACTAACATTAGCTATTTAGTTATCTTTATATATAAAAATTACGTGTCACGTTGTTTGTCCATGTTTGTCCGCGATGAACTCCTAAACTACTGAACCGATTTTAAATTTGATTTACACACCGTGTGCAATTCGACCCAACTTGAAAGATAGGATAGCTTACATTTCAATTTATAGTCGCAATATTATTTTATTGCAAATTGTTTGTCTATTCCTTGACAGTCATAATTATCTGTTAGCTCCAGGATTGAGTGAATATTCAATAGATGGCGCAACGAACTTAACAACCATATAAGATGGCGATACCTGTTGACTGGATTGAGTGAATATTCAATAGATGGCGCAACGAACTTAACAACCATATATCTAGATCGAGGATGTAAAAAAACTGAATATCGTTTAAAACAAATGCTTTTTTTTCGAGCACGACGGCGCAGCCGGAGTGAACCCTCGAAATAGAGCAAGTGTTTTAAAGACCAGTTATCCACGAATACTTTACATACTTACATACACACATATACGCCCATGTATATTTTAAAATAGCTAGCAATTAATAAAATAGATAGATAGATGTTCCAATTAAATTGTTTTATTATTTCACTTTATACGTAGCGAAGCACGTACAGGGCCGCTAGTTTATATATAAAAAACATACATTTACTTCAAAAATTAATTCTCGTTTAGGAAGCTGAACATGATGTCGAAGTTTTTGAATTGCTAATGTTGACCTCAAAAGACACTAGATATTTAAAGTTAAAATATATTTTCGCTTCGCCCTAATGCGCATAATAAAAAAAGTAGGTTGTCTGTACATAGCCGTTTTTCATGAAATGCGTTGTTTTCAGGACATATTTATGGTTTGATGAGAAAGGAAAAAAGACTAGAGTTGCAGCGCCGCAGTATATAGACTATGTAATGACATTTATACAGAAAACCGTTACAGATGAGAGTATATTCCCTACTAAATATGGTAAGTGCTACTTTGTTATATTTAACACTACGATTAAGGAGGTTGATCCGTTACAGTCCCAATCAAAAGTAAGTCGAATTCTAAATGGGATGATACCAATAAATTATTGTCATAAAGGCATAAATAAATATTTTTTTTTAATATTAATTAATTATTTCAGTACTTTATACTTAATGGACTAACTTTTGTATTTTTTGTACAAAGTTAGGTTAAAAAAAATACATTTATGTAAATATCTGTATTTTACATATTTTTTGCAGTAAATAATTGAAAAAAGAAATTAGAAGTAATAAAAATTAAAGTTAAATCATTAAAAGGTTGAAAATTCAGTTAAAATTGTTAAATCTGTCAAGAATAAAAGTCCATAATCGAAAAGTGCTAAGGTTTAATAATTTTTTTTATTGATTAAAAGTCTCCTAATTAAATTGGAAAAAATATTAAAATATGCGTAAGACATCGATGCTTTACATAGATAGTTTTTAGAACTGCAGACATTATTTGGTTATTGCAAAAAATTAAAATGAACAGTTTGCATGCTAGCTTGACATATTTTCCATAAGACTACATGTAAAAGTTTTTTTTTTAATTTTTAACTTTATAAATCTCCTAATGATTTTGGACTTTTTACAGAAAATTTTGTCATAAAAAAATCTATTAAAAACTTTATTTCAGATTTTTTTCATTATCTTCGTAAAACGGCTCAACCTCCTTAAATTGTGTGAAAACGATAATTTGTCGAATAAGGAATAAAAAATTATCGGTTTGTATTCGCAAAAACACGACGTTGATTTATTATTTCAATTTTAAAATATCAATTTTTTCACATGCCAAAAAAAACTGCCCGCCATGTTGATTTGAAGTGTGACGTCAGACTTGTAGTGTGACGTCAGACTTGTAGTGTGACGTCAGACTTGTAGTAAACACACGTGAGTCAACACTAAACGAGCTTTGTGTATAGTACGCGCCACGGATCTAAAAGGTTCGGAAGTTAGTCACAAACAGCGTCGCAAAGGCACATTTTAGAGCCGTTGATACTCCCATCACCTCCCAGCTACCCGCACGGAACGTACGCTCGTCAGTGATTGGCCGTGATCGCTCGTCGCCTTTGTCTCTTGTCGCTTTCCTGCTTTAAGAAGGTTGAGCCGTTTTACGAAGATAATGAAAAAATCTGAAATAAAGTTTTTTTAATAGATTTTTTTATGACAAAATTTTCTGTAAAAAATCCAAAATCATTAGGAGATTTATAAAGTTAAAAATTAAAAAAAAAACTTGTAGTCTTATGGAAAATATGTCAACTTAGCATGCAAACGGTACATTTTATTTTTTTTTTGCAAATAACCAAATAATGTCAGCAGTTCCGAAAACTAACTATGTAAAGCGTATGTAAAAAATTTTTCCAATTTAATTATGAGACTTTTAATCAATAAAAAAATATATTAAACGTTACCACTTTTCGATTATGGACTTTTATTCTTGACAATTTTAACTGAATTTTCAACTTTTTACTGATTTAATTAAAATTTTTATTACCTCTAATTTCTTTTTTTAATTATACAGTAGAGACGCGATAATCCGGACTAATTAAAACACAGCTGATCCGGATTATCAAAATGTCCGGATTACTGGATGTAATTTTAATTATCAAGAAAACAAACTAAAATGCGTGCTCAAAGGATTTATTCATACGTAAAAAATAAAACTTTTAATTTGTCAAGAATTTCGTTTTTTACTTGCAGTGATAAAGTAACGTGTGATCGTTTACGCGGCGCCATAGTGCGTTCTCTATGTAATTCTATCTGAGTTTGACAACGACTACATACATACTAAAACCACCTAACTTCTTTCACTTCTCTGACAACAAATATGTATGTAACTGTTTGTAACACACCGCCGGCCAATAGTGTTGACGCAAATAGTGCCGGTACAGCTACTCAATAACTAAGTATCATGATCCGGATTACTGAAACTGAAAAAATCCGGACTACAATGTACATAATACTATCAAACGACTGTCCGAATTACCAAAGAATCCGGATTATGAAGGTTCGGATTAACGCGTCTC
The DNA here is from genome assembly GCA_963575645.1 of Xanthostigma xanthostigma. Taxonomy (NCBI): domain Eukaryota; kingdom Metazoa; phylum Arthropoda; class Insecta; order Raphidioptera; family Raphidiidae; genus Xanthostigma; species Xanthostigma xanthostigma. The sequence continues at coordinate 2,279,587 of OY754473.1, forward strand.
TACTGTATACTGCAAAAAATATGTTAAATACAGATATTTAGATAAATTTATTTTTTCTAACCTAACTTTGTACAAAAAATTCAAAAGTTAGTCCATTATGTAAAATACTGAAATAATTAATTAATATTTAAAAAAATATTTATTTATGCCTTTATGACAATAATTTATTGGTAACATCGACTTATAACCTTTTATAAAAATTTATTATGGAAAAGTTCCCATTTAGAATTCGACTTACTTTTGATTGGGACTGTAACGCATCAACCTGCTTAAAGTACAGTCGAGTACGCTATTGTCAAGTTGTTATTGCTATTATAGTTTCGTTGAGTTGCGAGTTTGTATAGTTTTTCAACAGACTGTACAAGCGCAAGCCCGCATTCGCATCTAACTTCCGAGCCTTTTAGATTCGTGGCGCGTACTATAAACAATATCTGGTCTCATTTGCACTTGTTTGTATACTACAAGAATGACGTCACAGTAAGTAAACATGGCGCGTCAACTTGTATGCTTATAATTTTGAGTTCTATTAGCGGAATAAAAATTCCTGTGAACTAATACTAAGATATTAAAGGTTAAAAATAAGAGTCAAATAGCTTATTGCACAGTTGCTGTAAAAATGTGTCGACCAAAACAAAATAAATAAATTGTTTCAGCCAATGAGTTCCCGGTGTCGTTTGAATCGATCGTGCGCAAAACAGTTCGGCTGTTGTTTCACGTCGTGGCGCATCTGTACGCGGCTCACTTTCGGGAAGTCGCGCTTCTAGGGCTCCACGCTCACCTCAACCTGACGTTCGCGCACATGACAGCACTGCAGCACCGCTTCTCGCTAATCGAACCGAAAGAGACCGAGGTGCTGCGCGATCTCGAACTGGCGTTGCGGCTCAGCGAGGACTCGGCCGGCGTCGAGACGGCCGCCGAAGCCGTGTCGAGCGAGTCGGCCGACTCGAGCGGCGACGCTTCGACGTCGACGGCGCCCATCACGCAGCCGCCCGAAGCGTCGTCGAACAGCAACGCCCCGCCCCGGTTGACGGAGCCCGAAATGACACGCGCCTAGTGAAACGAGGCGTATTGCGTCTCGGCGCTGTGGGCGCCATGCTCCTGGTTGATGTTCGGACAGCGGTGTTGACGTCCGTCGGTGGTAAACGGTTAGCACATTTTAATACGGTAGATAATGTACAGTTTATATAGAGAAGTAAACGAATGCCTAAAAGTTGTTATATAAATTATAATATGTGCCTCTCATCGACATGATATATTAATATTGTTTTGTTTTCTTTTTTGTTTCACTTATTTCACACAAAAGAGTGCAAAACTAATCACAGAAATTATTTTACGTTGAATTTATTTATTTATTGTATTAAAACACTTTGAAACACATGACTTATTTGTGAAAACGTTATTAGTGATCTTCGTTCTTGAAAAAAAAAAAGGTTGGATAAAACGATTCGATTTTTACCAAAGCTATTATTATAAATGTGTTGTTGCAGTCACTTGCCCGTCGAAGTGTTTGGTCAGTTTTTATTTTTATAACGCGTCTGTTTTTCTCGAGGGTCGTTTTATGCAACCGATAACACGATGATTTAAACGATAGCGTGGAAATGTAACAGTTTTGCCTATTTCAAACGAACCGATCATTTCAGATCAGTAGATATTATACGCTTCGGGAGAGTTTTGTTTTGGGATTTAATTTTTTTTTTTTTTTTGAAAACATATTTGGATATAGTTGTTGCATGCATCTTAATGGTATTTTTTTATGGATAATTTTAATTTATTAAAATTTAATTTTTAAAAGGGTTAGTGAGGTTCTAGTGGCTGTAGGTGTTACATAAATTATTTTCAGTTAAGCTATCGATGTTAACGATTAATACATTTAGTTCATAAAGTGGTTCCATCGATGTTGTTTTGTTTTTGAAAACATTCGATTCATTAAACAAATGAGCGTGATGCGTCCGGATTCCTTCCATTAGATAAGTGAAAAATGCATATTTTAAAACCGTTAGAAATTAGTCGACAAAATAAGAAACAAGAATAAAGTATTTTAGTTGCTTGGCATTGTTTTGTTACGAACCATTGTATGAAACAAATGAACAACATTAAATACGTCAATGAATTAGTTATTTCACAGTATGACTAAATTTAGTTTAGGAATTAGAACAGTACTCGGTAATCGAAACGAATTAAAAAAATGTCAAAAATTATGGCGTTGTCATGTTGTGAAATAGTTTTATCGTTTGTGATCAAGGTTGGCGGAAATCGTGTCGATACTTGCGCTAACGATGTACCTAAGCGGAAACTTTGAAAATTCGTTTGTTTTTCTTTTTATCAACTAGCAAACCATATTATTAAAGTTATCCCATATAGGTACTTTTATTAAAATTGTTATATCACTAAAACATAGACTGCCTGTTCCCCAGGAATTATAACGTTTGGCATTAGTCAAAACAGTAGATACTTATTCGGTACCCAAAGGAATGGTGAGACCTCTGGTGAGAAATGCACCGAACTGCCCTAAGGGGGGTTTTTGACAGGTAAACTATGGAGACATAAGGTAAACATTGATTTAGAAACGCATGATGGAGGCTAGGTCTAACCTCCATCATGCGTTTCTAAATCAATGTTTACCTTATGCCAGATGCCTCTATAGTTTACCTGTCAAAAACCCCCCTTAGGGCAGTTCGGCGCATTTCTCACCAGAGGTCTCAACATTTCTTTGGGTTCCGAATTTATACAAATTAAAAAAAGGAAGGAGTCATTTGTTATTGTCAGTCATTTGAACTCCAAAAGAAATATGTGTGGATTTTATGCATTGTTTGAAAAAATTAACAAAATCGACATATTCTGCTATTTAATAATAATAACAACATAACCCCCTCGTCTATAAAAACAATCCAAGTTTTTTTTTATTATAATAGCTTGGAAAAATAAAATGTAGGCGGCAGCACAGTAGTAAAACCTTGTTGAACGTTTGACACATTACAATTTAAGGTTATGTGGTAGTGAAATACAGGTAAACATTTTTAGAACAGTATGTAAATTTAATAAAAAAATCAAATTGTGTATAATTATGGTTTGTTACGTTTTAATTGTTGACATAAGACTCCTGTCGATGTGTTTTTAACGCAAAAATCACTTTGCAAGTTCAACATAACCTACAATTTTCGTCAACCTTGACTAACTAAAGGCAGACAAACTGTCATGTGTAATAAGAAGAGAAAAAACTTAGACAGTAAAATTTCAAATAGATAGAAATAGAACAAATAGCCTGTTTCAGTCAAACTATTAAAATAGATTTTCATTTTAGTTTTATGAAAAGTATACTTTGGGCCAAAAGAAATAACGATTGATGTTTTTTAAAATTATTTTGCGGCGGGCGCGTTTCAAGGACATTATGATCGCAGTCGAAACTGAGCCAAAATTCGGTATGCATAGGCATCGTCTGTCAAATGTGATAAATGTAACGAGAGCGTTTCACATCGTAGTCTTAAATTATCGTCTCCGGGAAAAATAAGTTTCATGTGGCAATGTTGCTCCTATCATTGCTAAAATATTTAACAAGAACGGAAACTTTTCAAATACAAAAAATGTATAATTTCAGGAGAAATTTTATAAAAATTGTTACGGTGAATATTAGTACAGGATCAAGTGTCTGTTTCGTCTAGCGATAATACCCGTAGCGCTCGCTGCATTTGTTTCTACCGTAATCCCGTGTAGGTGTTCGGAATCCTTCACTCGATGTTTTTAAGCGCAGTTTTAATCTCATAGGTCGTTGGTCCAAGTTTTGTACTTTCTGTCAGTTATGTGATATTTTTTTAATTTAAGAGTTTTTAGTTGTAATATTATTATGTGTAAAAATTAGTACAGGTTTTTGTAGATATAAAATCTTTTGTTAGTGAAATATTTCTGCGGTCACAAGTCATAATTGCTTATGTGAGATTTTCGATATAAAAATGTTCTTCTGTGCAAATAAAATCGCATCGAATATCGACACAGCTGGATATTGCACAAGAAACGTCTCAGGTTACCATTGCACAATGTGACAGGAGCGTTTTGTATAAAAGCGTTCGTTTGTTTCCATGCCGCTTTCCCTAAATAAGGGACCGTTTGTACGTTCGTTTGGTATACTTTCTTTGGTCGGCTGAATAAAAGAATTTGAAACAAGAGAGATCTAGTTAAGACCACTCCTTGGGTTAGCTGAAAATATTGGTATTTGTTGCGTTAAAGTCGTAAAATGATTATCAAAAATTTGACGTAAGCCATTTTGCTTGTTGGCCACAGATTTGTTATAAAAAATGATTTTCCGAATAAGTTTTGTTAACTATCTTCATTCAAATAAAAATACATCACTTTACATTTTTAGAAATGTGTTTGAAATATGTATATATAATTTTTATCTTCTTCGTTAAATCCATACCAAAGCAGAATTATTTTTTGTGAATGCCTATACTGCAAGTATCAAATGTTTGATTTACGAATGTAAGTGTTTTGTTTGAAAAACAAATGAATTTCAATTTACGGATCGAAGGTTAATTGAATGAGTTACGTAACTATATGGTTGCTATAGGTAAGCAACATCAAGAGGGCGCTTTTGTAGCGGCAAGTGCCAACATTGTTGATTAATTATTATAATTTGACAATTAGAGGATCCGCCTCAAAAAAAAAAATCAACGTATGGGGTACCCGAAATTCATAGTTACGGCCTCTGAACTAAAGATTAGACAAGTTGTGCAATAAAAACAGAGAATGGTAAATTCCGGGTCATATTCTATTAAAGAAATCAAGCACAGCTACTTACAGTATAGACATTGTTTTGTTTGTTTTTATTTTTCTTCTTCGCCCATAAAGATATGATTTTTATTTGATATAACAGTTGCAAACCTCCATTTGAATGGTCGCCACAAGTTAATGTTGATTGTTTTTATTGTTGTCGAAACAAATGACGTTTGACGATTAGAAATATTTAGAGGTTAGAAATTATTTAATAACGGATTTATTTTCTTGGTAGTGTGCTCATTGGTCTTTTTATGTGTGAAGATTTCCGTCAAAATGATGGGAGGCGCATGAGCACGATCTATTTTTTGACTGCGCGTGCGCTTCCTGTCTAGGGATGAGCATTGAGAGAAAAATGTCGATGTTAACGTCGAATGATGTATCCGTAAATTAAAGCATCGGTATCAAAAAAGGGGATGATATCAAAAACATTGAATGATCAACTCTAAAACAACGGTTATTGCTCAAACAGGAAAAAATCTAAATGACTCACACAGTGACAGGGTACAGAAGTACACGATTTATTTACTTGTGTCACTTAAAAACTTAGTTATTATTTTTTCCTGTTAATTAATTGAATAAAATGAGACAAAGCATATACATCGAGAAAAAAACATTTAGTTCCTAGTGAGCTGAATTTTTGTATACACCTTTATTACGGCGTTGTAATGAAGATGTGAAAAATCGATATTGATATCGTGCCGGCTAAAAAAGTTATAAAGGTCAAAAGGTCACGAAAATCAGTTTTTCGCAAATATCTCGCGACCTATTGCTCGGAGGTCATTATAATAATTGTTTGTCGTGAAATTATCTACAAAAAATGCCTCTTGCATTTTTCTGTAAAATTGTGCCGGCTAAAAAAGTTATAAAGGTCAAAAGGTCACGAAACTCAGTTTTTCGCAAATATCTCGCGACCTATTGCTCGGAGGTCAATAGAGGTCATTATAAAAATTGTTTGTCGTGAAATTATCTACAAAAAATGCCTCTTGCAATTTTCTGTAAAATTAACCGTTTTCGAGGTAGAGCGCTGAGAAAGCGACTATATTATGACAATGCACTCGTTTCCTCACCACTTTCGAGGTAGAATGCAAGGCGCGTTTTTTTTTTTTCACGTGGTTTCCCCCGTAGGCATAATCCATGATATGTAATAAGAGGTTTTTTTTTTATTTAAGAGTGAATAATTTTTTATGTGAATACTGAAAAACATCAGTTGTAAAACATTGATGGAAAAAACATCGATGTTTTCAATACATCTATTTCCGATTCGCATCCCGACTCTCATCATTTTGATGGATATCTTCACGAAGAAGAGATCCAACGAACATACGTTGGCTCAGTATTAATGACGCATTTAAAATGCAAATCTTATCGTTTAATTTCTACACTTGAGCTACACCACATTGATAGTGCTGTCAATTTTTAAAAACAAAATCCAACAGTCAGGTATAAATGTGTTAATTAATTAATTAAATCATAGTACGCGATTGTGTCATCAAAAATTGTGGTAAAAAAGAAATAAATAATCACTGTTAAATGGAGGATTAATATTTTAATTGGTTGTAATGTATTTTAAGTCATATTTAAACACAAAATACAAGTTTTTATTTTTTAGTACAAGGCTGAATAATTTACACTAGTTGGCTGCACGAAATTTTTAAACCGATTCGCTTACTAAAAACAAAATGCAACAGAAACAATTGAAAGTAACAAAGTTCAGATGTTTTTGGTTGTAAAACACTTGGTATTATCAATAATGTTCGGAAGTTGTTGATTGTCAAAACATTTGATTGTGCAATAATCGACTCGGGATATTTGATGGAGTTTGATATTTTTGATTTGTCAAAACATTTGACAGTTCAAAAATGAACTTCGGATATTTTTGAATTGTCAAAACATTTGACAGTTCAATAATGAACTTCGGATATTTTTGAATAATCAAAACATTCGACAGTCCAACGGTGAGGTTTCAGTTGTTTTCGTGCAGTCAAACAAAATTCGTATTTATAATAAAAAACTGTACACACGATCGTTAAAGGCGAATTTAATTTGTAGTTAATTAGTTTGCTTTCGTAGAAAAGATATAAATTAAAGAGTTAGATTTTTAACGTTGTAAAATTGCATCTACAAATCTTTTAAAAAAATTATTCTAAAAACACAACTTAGGAATGGAAATCAGTGTTGTTGATGTATTGGCTATGAAGTGTCTACTGCAAAAAAATCAAAATTTGTAAATAGTCGATTGTTTCATCTGTCCAAGAAGACTAGAAGGTACGGAGAAATAGTTTGAATGGTTGGGATGGGACGAAATATGTCGCTCGCAAATCCACGTGCGTGAATAGCTTTGAGTCTCTGTAGTAACCATAGATATATATATATATATATATATATATGTTACGGTTAATACAAGAAAGTAGTTAATTCGCGAATTAACTACTTTCTTGTATTAACCGTAACACATACAGGGTGAGTCAGACCACCCGTATCAGTCGTTTTTTTCGAAAACGGTTAGTCGTAGAGAGTTGTCTCAAAAATCTGTATTATAAAAGCCCTAATGAAGAATCGAATGGTGATATTTTTTCCCCCCGGAAAGGTCGGCTTCCCTGTTAGTTTGCTCCGGAATGTTCAGAACTCCGGAATGTTAAATGGCACGATAGGGCGAAAGTGGTATTGTTGAAAAGATCTTTAAAAAATAAGCAAGTTTTGTAGGACATTTTTTTTTGTTACTGCCACCCCTGTTAAGTAATATTCGTTTGAAATTATTAAATTAACATGTAAAAATAACAAACTTAATTTTAAAAGTTGGCATTTAAAATCTAGTTACCTAATTAAACAATGTCACAAATGTTCAAACTGTCTTCAATTTACTTCTAAATACTGCAGAGCTCTTCTAGATATGTAATGAGTACCTGGAAGTATTTTCCGACAAATTAAACAATTTTAATTATTGAAAACTTATTGTGACATTGTTTAATTAGGTAACTAGATTTTAAATGCCGACTTTTTAGTTATTCTGACATGTTAATTTAATAATTTCAAACGAATATTACTTAACAGGGGTGGCAGTAACAAAAAAAAATGTCTTACAAAACTTGCTTATTTTTTAAAGGTCTTTTCAACAATACCACTTTCAACCTATCGTGTCATTTAACATTCCGGAGTTCTGAACATTCCGGAGCAAACTAACAGGGAAGCCGACCTTTCCGGAGGGAAAAAATATCACCATTCGATTCTTCATTAGGGCTTTTATAATACAGATTTTTGAGACAACTCTCTACGACTAACCGTTTTCGAAAAAAACGACTGATACGGGTGGTCTGACTCACCCTGTATATTAATAGATAGCGGATGCCTATCCTTGAGCATTGTACGGAATGGTTCCATTTAGAAGCCATTTTGTACGTGGAAAACGCCGTAAAAAGCGCGCGAGATTCAAAAATATCAATTATTTTTTAATATGATTTTATTGAGAAAAACAACAAACTCACAGTAAACAGTGATATTTCGCTCCAAAACCTATTTTTATACGGAAACGTTTAAAAAATTACAAAATTGAGCATAAATAATGTAAAAGCTTAGAACATTTTACATTGTCAATTTGGCATCAAGGTTGGCGCAAGCATTGATGCCAATCTGACAGTGTAAAATGTTCTAAGCTTTTACATTATATTTATGCTCAATTTTGTAATTTTTGAAACGTTTCAATATAAAAATAGGTTTTGGAGCGAAATATCACTGTTTACTGTGAGTTCTGTTGTTTTTCTCAATAAAATCATATTATAAAATAATTAATGTTTTTGAATCTCGCGCGCTTTTTACGGCATTTTCCACGTACAAAATGGCTTCTAAAAGGTACAGGGGGCGCTAGTGTATCCGCAATCTATTAAATATATATATCTATGGTAGTAACGAGTGTGAGCGAGCAAGAGAGTAGAGACAAAGAAGACGAATGTATGCGCGATATTGCATTGCGCATCCAAGATCAATGCCTGTGACGTATTTATTCCCAAACCATCGCACAATGTTGGCAAAGTCCATTTTCCTTATCGTCAGTTTTCTTGGTTATGACATTTAACAAGATGTGAAACTTTTTGTTTCGTAATCTTCTCAACAGATGGCCCAGACAAACGAATAATCTGCGGCTTTATTGTTTTTCGAAGTCTTTCAGTAGACACAATTTATATGATTCTAGAAAAAAATCGATCGACTTAACGAATTTTTACCGAATGTAGCGTCGGTTATTTGTCGGTTGAGTTTTTATTTTTGTACGCCGATTTCAAAAATTCGATTTGAAAGTTGTAATACGACAGAGCTTCAATATAAATAACTGGTGTGATAATTAAAAAATAAAACAATAAAATGCTAACAGTGCTCCAATAAAAATATTAATTACGATAAACTATGATTTTTAATATAGCTCTCGACTGTCTTATGTTGTACGTATGCACGGTATTCAGTTGTTTTCCTATCGTCTATCTTCGTTTGTTACTCGTACCATAAGTTGCGTTCATTTGTTTCATCTTTTGGTAGATTTCTATCAAAATGATGGACGCGCATGCGCACAGTCTATTTTTAGACTGTCAAACACAATCCTATGAAAAAATTTAGAATATTTGTAAACGTTAAAACATAAGTTTGACATTTTTATATGCATTATTATTTTACGTTTATTTTGTGATTATAAAGTGAGGTTAAGATAACGTGTAGTGATTTTTGTTTTATACGGTTGGTACAACTGTGCATACGTACAACTTTTAAAACACATTTCTTTATGTAGACGATGTAACAAAAATATTATTAATTATATCTATACCTAATATTGTGATTGCATTGGCTATAATAGAATTTTATTTATCAATATTAAAACTAAACGGTTTTTTTTTTCTTTTTTTTTCTCTCCGAACCATCATAGACTCTTAAGTACCTATATCCAATAATTTTCTCGGAAGCCGAGATTTGGAATTTCAATGCGTTTTGGAAACGTGCCAATTTAATTCATTCACCTATCTCGAACTGACTTACTCAGCATTATTTATTACAAAAATAGGGAACTTGCATGAATATTATTTTTTCAGATACGTCATATTTTTAACGCTTTTTTGTTAATTTCACTTGTATGTATGTATTAATCGAATCTTTCAATTGAATTTTCATTTGAAATTTTGCACAGGCATCAAGAACTCATGACAATACAATAATTTATATGAATATTTACCTATAAATAGCATTTATATAGTCTTTTAAGGAGGTTGAGCCGTTTTACGAAGATAATGAAAAAAATCTGAAATAAAGTTTTTTTAATAGATTTTTTATGACAAAATTTTCTGTAAAAAATCCAAAATTATTAGGAGATTTATAAAGTCAAAAATTAAAAAAAAAACTTGTAGTCTTATGGAAAATATTATGTCAACTTAGCATGTAAACGGTACATTTTAATTTTTTGCAAATAACCAAATAATGTCAGCAGTTTCGAAAACTAACTATGTAAAGCATCGATGTCTTACGCATATTTTAATATTTTTTCCAATTTAATTAGGAGACTTTTAATCAATAAAAAAAAATATTAAACCTTAGCACTTTTCGATTATGGACTTTTATTCTTGACAATTTTAACTGAATTTTCAACTTTTAATGATTTAATTTTAATTTTTATTACTTCTAATTTATTTTTTTAATTATTTACTGCAAAAAATATGTAAAATACAGATATTTACATAAATTTATTTTTTCTAACCTAACTTTGTACAAAAAATTCAAAAGTTAGTCCATTAAGTAAAATACTGAAATAATTAATTAATATTAAAAAAAATGATTTATTTATGCCTTTATGACAATAATCATCGACTTATAACCTTTTGTAAAAATTTATTATCGAAAAGTTCCCAGTTAGAATTCGACTTTTGACTTGGACTGTAACGCATCAACCTCCTTAAATGTGTTTCTCAATTCAACACAGTAAATTACCAGACTGTTTTTACGTAATTTAAAAAAAAAATATTGTGAGCTTATAGTTAACTCTGTTTTTTCCCAACTTCTCTGCGAACGGTAACAGGACCGTCGCAGTCATACGCAGTAGCTAAAACGTATTCCAAAACCGATAAAAACAGTTTCGTTTTAGTTCTGTTACAGTTCGCAGAGAGGCTGGAACAGAGATCTTTACTTTTGACCACGAGACGCGTTCCTCGGGTAAGTTTCCAAGGAAAAATCTTATCATGCAAGTTGTCTGTTCCTCAAAATATAGTATAGTAAATACAATATAAATATTTGTTTGCATTACGACAATAATTGAATCGTTTTCCGTCGTAATGTGGAACGATCCATCCATGAAAAAATAATAACAAAAACAATTGGAATGCTTGATAATTGATATACAATTATTTATTAGAAAACATAGGTTATATTTGAAGCTTTTAAATTTGTAATGTGAAAAATTTAATAGTTAAAAATAGCCGAAGCTAAATTTTAATAGATATAAAACCCGGGCAGCGGGTAAAGAAGGTATCAAATTTTTTCCCGGACATTTTAAAAAGCCAAGAGCTGCCTATCTCTATAATAAGTAAGTGTCCCAAAACGAGGACCTATTCAGCGTCACGAACAAGTGGAGATAGAACTGCATTTGTTACTTGTGCGCTTGCGCAAACTATATAACTAGACTGCGCAGTGCAAAGATGACTGAATTACGCTTTACGTCGACGCATGCGCCTTAATGTTCTGTTCAGTACTGTCTCCATTTTTGTGAAAGATCAAGGTGTAGTAAATTCTTCCATTCGACATGGTTGGCTTATGTACTCGTTTGTTCGGCGCAACAACACTGACTACAAACTGGACGACGCATGCGCAATATACGTTACTTTGAAAACTCGTTATAATGAGGTTATAATTCTAAAAATTAATTTAGACTAAATTGCGATCCTTGGATAAACGAGTTGAAATTGAAAAGTGTACGTGACACAAAATCGATTTACCTCGATTGTCGAGCGTCCATAATTCACACGTTAATTGCTACTTTCCTGACGTTTCGACAATGCTTTGTGTATCATCGTAATACGTATGTGTTGTACAATCTGGTCAGTTTTAAAATAATTTTGGGATTAATTTAGTTCGATTTGGTAGGCTGTATTATTATTGAAATGAAGTTAAGGAGATCAGAGAGGAGGAGACCGAATTCCAAGCTCCAAGTTGAGAGTAAATCCGGCGGTATACCAGGCGGCGCTGCGGGAGTACTCGAACGTGCGCGGAAGACCATTCAGAGCAATCTGCGCATGTCGCGAGAGTGCGTTTCTGCGCAGAGTACCGTATTTCATATAGCGCGCAGGTTTGAGGAAACTCTCAGTGCTGTCTATTAATACCGCCATGTTTTTTCTCAAACGGTCAATGCTAAAAACATGGCCGTTTCTTTTGCTCCTCCGTAATCTCGTTAGTCTTCTGTTCAAATGGTGTACTTTATATACATTAAGTAGGTTAACTTACGTATATCAGTTGCAGTGTAAACTGCAAACGTAGTATTGAACTATAACACTTACTTAAGTGTTCTAGTTAAATGCGCATGGGTTTGCATTTTAAATTGCAACTGATATACGTAAGTTAACCTACTTAATGTATATACAGTACAATGGGAAACACTCTGATTTCGTATCGGATTGACTGTTATGTAATCATTCATAACCTCAAAGTAGCAAAAATTTGATTCCTTTTTTATTTGCGAGTTCCTAATATTTTATTACTTAAATATTACCAGCATCATTAAAAATTATTAAACAGATAGTCTCACATTTAAATCATAGCGAATTAACTTTTTAAGTTAGTGATTTGAAAAAGAAATTAAAAAAACGAGAGCAAAAAATGTTAAATATTTAGTATATAGTTAAAATATGTACATTTAAATATGACAAAGAAATACTGTTGTTATTATTCCTGTTAAAAAAATGCTACATTGTGAAAATCAGTGAATAAAAATTATTTAAAAGTAGTCGGTTACGAAATAGAAAATAGTACTCCCTACAATCATATTTATTTATGGGCTCCGATGGGGGCTATCGTATTTTTATTCGTCAGATAGCGCTAGTGGGAAGTAAGGTACGTGTCAAATTATTAGAGATTTAACCGTTAAATGATTGAAGGGCAGATACTTGCCAGTGGTGCCATCTGGTGGTAAAAAAGATAATCTAGCTACCCTCATTGAAACAAGCCACTTTCATTTTTTTCTTCTTCAAAACCAATCCGCACGCATTTTCTATTTTATAACTGATCGATCATATTCAAATTCTCTAATTCGTTTTATTTACTCATTTGTTTGCACGCTCTTTTGTTTCAGATGTTGCTCTGCGTCGCGACCGACGCTGTATCTTTTTTGTATTTGTTTATTTCGACAAATCGAATAGAACTGCACAGAAGAGCTATTTCGCGAACAAAGAATCCCAAACCTTTAGCTATCGGTTCACAGATGTCTCTGAAAGACGTGAATGTGTTGTAGAGTAGGATAAGCGGCGGCTGAATCATGCCGTTGAAAGTCGCCGCCAGGAGCGGTTTGAAAAAGTAATCGGCAACCAGTTGAATAACGCCTATGGTTAGCGGCCTAACTATACTGTATAACATGAATCTGTAAGTAAAATATTATCTCTATTAGGGTCCGATCGATGTACCAATATTTCAATAATATTCGAAAACGATAATTGTCTATTTTGTATCGGTAGTGTTTTTTCTATTTATTGTTTATTTATTGTATTAATGGTTGGCAGATTATCGATACTTGCCGATGTATCGATTGTTATTATTCTATTGATTACTATTAAACGAACGGCTATTTTGCTGATAAATTAATCGTTTGCAAATATCGATTATTACCGATTTGTTAATAATTGCCGATGTATCGATTGGTGTTAGCGATATAACGAATGTCAATTTTTAACATTCGCGAATGCGAATATTTTATTATACAGGGTGAGTCAGACCACCCGTATCAGTCGTTTTTTTCGAAAACGGTTAGTCGTAGAGAGTTGTGTCAAAAATCTGTATTATAAAAGCCCTAATGAAGAATCGAAGGGTGATATTTTTTCCTCCCGGAAAGGTCGGCTTCCCTGTTAGTTTGCTCCGGAATGTCCAGAACTCCGGAATGTTAAATGGCACGATAGGTCGAAAGTGGTATTGTTGAGAAGATCTTTAAAAAATAAGCAAGTTTTGTAGGACATTTTTTTTTGTTACTGCCACCCCTGTTAAGTAATATTCGTTTGAAATTATTAAATTAACATGCCAGAATAACAAACTTAATTTTAAAAGTCGGCATTTAAAATCTAGTTACCTAATTAAACTATGTCACAATAAGTTTTCAATAATTAAAATTGTTTAATTTGTCGGAAAATACTTTCAGGTACTCATTACATATCTAGAAGAGCTCTGCAGTATTTAGAAGTAAATTGAAGACAGTTTGAACATTTGTGACATTGTTTAATTAGGTAACTAGATTTTAAATGCCGACTTTTAAAATTAAGTTTGTTATTCTGGCATGTTAATTTAATAATTTCAAACGAATATTACTTAACAGGGGTGGCAGTAACAAAAAAAAATGTCCTACAAAACTTGCTTGTTATTTAAAGATCTTCTCAACAATACCACTTTCGACCTATCGTGCCATTTAACATTCCGGAGTTCTGGACATTCCGGAGCAAACTAACAGGGAAGCCGACCTTTCCGGGGGGAAAAAATATCACCATTCGATTCTTCATTAGGGCTTTTATAATACAGATTTTTGACACAACTCTCTACGACTAACCGTTTTCGAAAAAAACGACTGATACGGGTGGTCTGACTCACCCTGTATATATAACTTAAAAAAAAAACTTCGGAGAAGTAAAAACTTCGTTCTGTGCTAAATTCAAAAACTTGAGGCGACTGAATCTCAGAATTATAACTTAAAAAAAAAAGAATTTCGAGGCAGACAAGAAATTGAAATCAAGCTCGAAATTCTGTGCCTAAGACGTCGAAAAAAAAAAATGGATTTCGAGGCAGACAAGGAATTGAAATCCAACTTCGAAATTCTGTGCTTATAAAAGCTACAAGAGCAACAGCAAAAAAAATGCAAAGACGGTGTTCGCATAACTCCTCTAGTTACCACTAAAAAAACGCCGTCTGTGCACTTTTTTTTGCTGTTGCTCTTGTAGCTTTTATAAGCACAGAATTTCGAAGTTGGATTTCAATTCCTTGTCTGCCTCGAAATCCATTTTTTTTTTTCGACGTCTTAGGCACAGAATTTCGAGCTTGATTTCAATTTCTTGTCTGCCTCGAAATTCTTTTTTTTTTAAGTTATAATTCTGAGATTCAGTCGCCTCAAGTTTTTGAATTTAGCACAGAACGAAGTTTTTACTTCTCCGAAGTTTTTTTTTTAAGATTTCACGTCTTTTTCCAAAGTGTGAGACATTATTTTTATTTTTTCTCCAAAAAATAAACATATGTGCATTTTTAGAATTAAGAGGCCACAGATTCCATGAAGGCCAATTTTGAAGGCATGAAAAAAAAATCAATGAACAAGGCCAACCATTAAAAATACAAAATTTTTTTCATATCATTTGTAAAATACTTATTTTGCATTAAAAAAAGAAGTTTCACTTTGAAAACTTTCCACTTTTTAATTTTTGTTGCACTTTATATGATAAATATGTTTTTTAATAAATTAAATTATTTAAATCTAACTTCAATCATATATTTTGTTATTTTTTAATAAAAAATTTGACGAAAGTGTATTTTTCAAAAAACAAGAAAATAAAAAAATAAAAATTAAAAAAGAAATAAAAATATGTAGGTATATGAGAAAAAAATTGAGAAAATAAATTAAAAATAAAAAAAAACAATTAAAAATGTAAAAAAAATTAAAAATTAAAAAAAAATTAAAAATTAAAAAAAAAATATATGATTATATACTTATAAATATCAAGTGGAAATAAAATGGAGTAGAAAAAAAAAAATTTCCAATGATGCTGCTGGGAATCGAACCCGAGACCCTGTTATTAGTGTTATTACTAGTCTAACGTCGTAACCACTCGTCCACGGGCAGCCTCGCAGTTCAAGCTGTTATTGTGGTACAGAAGTATATATGGGTGATACGAAAAATCGGTCCTATGAAAGTCACGTGGTCACAGAACTATAAAACTTGGAAACTGGTCTCATATACACGGCGTTATATGGGAGCTAGGCAAAATCAATGTATAAGAATACGTTAGAGATACGTCGGCATTTAGCACAGAAAAGAATCTCTAACGAGATTCTTCGATATACCTCAGCAGTTTCCGATAGTAAATTTCGAGTTGAACAAAAAACTACACTTTTTTTTTGTATCAAGTAGGATACACGAATTATTCGCTGTTACCACCAATCTCTTAACTAGGGCGGTGCTCAGATGTAAGACGCAGACCCTTGGAGGGGCCCAGAAATTCCCGGCCGGGTAAGATTAGAACATTTTTCAAAGACGCAGTTATAGAAGCTCGTACCGAGCGCATAAAAGACTAGTTGCGGCACTGGTTACCAATATCGGTGAGCACACTGTATATGTAAAATGGCGGATTCGACATTACGTTTAACCTAAATTCCGCCCCCATATCTCAAGTCCCAATAGCTACTTCATAATTATTCTTGCACGGGGTTAATATAAATATTTTTTTACCTTATAAATTGTAGAATAAACGCTGTGATAAATGCAAAGCCTATATGTATTGAACCAAATATTTGTGCCCAAAATTTAGTTGCGTAATTCTCCGTTTTTTCAGCTAAGATTTCAGTCATTATGTACGGAGGTGAATCGGTAGTTCTGTAGTAGCTAAAAAAAAAAATTGGATGTCTGTAAAGTCGGTTTACGGACGATAGTTTTACGTGATAACGTCATAAAGAAACATTGATGAACTCTCTGACGTCACGCGAGAAGAGAGAGAAATGCGTACGAGCCGGCGCTTGGGCCGATCGTGCCTCTCTATCGCTTACACCGCGCTCTCGCTTGCACGCTCAGGCTCAGGCGGAACGTGACACTTTTTCGTGCGTGCAGCCGGTGTTTCATCAATTTATAAGACGTTATCACGTCAAAAAAAAAATAAGTTACTGTTTTGGTTTGCGGAATTTAATTTTTGTGCCCGTTTCGATTTTAGACAATAGAATTTTGTATAATCAAAAACTCATTTACAAATAATAATTTTATAATTAATCTTATTTTTAGTGTTCCGTACCAAAGTTAGACAAACGGAGCGCAATTTACCTACGCATATTGTTAGAACAACAATCAAGTCGATTGTTGTCTCCCACAACAATACGTGTCCCATTGTTAGAATGACGAGCCGATTGTCGTCTCACGAAATTCTTTGTTGTCCCAACGGGGAGATTGTAACATTATATTTCTAAGAAAAGCCGTTTCACGACTGAACTACCTTCTAAGTTTTAGCCCTGCCCAGTTCTGCCACCTTGAAAAAACCCTATAACATATACTTACGCCGAGTTACCGTGGTCGAAATAGTAAATGTCCATCCGTTCCGGCTCTTTCTTGGGACTCTTCGAATGCCTCCGCGGTTTCGGAGCTTTCCTCTGAACTTGCTCGGTCGGTATTCCGAAGTCGCCGATCAGCGGTTCCTTATCGTAATGCAAACTATCGCTGAGGGTCTTGCACTTGTGATTTTTGCCTTCGGTAAGAAAGCTTAACGCGCCGTTAATGTAGTGCCCGTGAATGCCCTGCTTGACAAAACTTTTCTGATCGGCTGCCGCTAGGCAGTCGTCTTTCGACGTCTGGTGCATCGGTATCGTTCTGATCGGATCGGGCGGCGGCGCGTTCAAATCCAGTCTTTTGTTTTTACTCGAATAGAAACTGCGCACGTCGTATTCCGGAACTTTTCTTACGCGTTTATTGTTAACATTGCTCTCACGTGGTTCTTCTACTAAGTCGAATATGAATCGCTGTTGAAATTTAAACAATGTTTAGCATTAAGAGTAGGGATGCGCGTTATACATCGATGTATCGAAAACATCGATGTTTACTATTTGATGCATCGAATCAATCCGATGCATCGATTACTTTCGATATTTAATCGATGCATCTAAAGATGTTTGCACCCTAATGGTTCGATTGCGATTTTATTCCTATGCTCAGTATACAATAAAAATTTGAAAAGAAGTTTGACCCTGCAGGCCATCCCTGTAACTTCCCGCTATTTTCGAGTTCAAAACGCTCAAAAATATATAAATTAAAAAAATAAATAAAATATCTTCGAGCTCAAAAAAAACACTTTGTTACGAAATTTTCGTTCACGGTATCTCATAAACAAATGAACCGATTTTGATGCGATTTGCGGCAGTCGACGCAATTTTTTAACCTAAAGAAGTAATTTATTACAGAAAAATCGATCTCGTAGGAATTTTACGAGTAATTTAAAAAAACACTTTTTTACAAATTTTTCGTTCACAATATCTCGTGAACAAATGAGCCGATTTTGATGCGGTTTGCGGCGATCGACGCAGTTTTTTTAGCCTAAGAAAGTAATTTATTACAAAAAAGTCGATCTGCTAACAATTTTAAGTCATTTTAAAAAAAACACTTTTACGATTTTTTCGTTCACGGTATCTCGTGAACAAATAAACCGATTTTGATGCGGTTTGCGGAAATCGACGCAGTTTGTTAAGGAGAAGAGCTGATTAGATTTTGGAATTAATCGGTTTAGTAGTTTAGAAAATATTTTACAAAAACAAATTTTTAAAAATATTTGAAACTTGTTTTTTTAAGATTTCTCAAAATTTTTTGGGCCGAATAATTTCAAATTTTCAGGAAGTCTAAGTTCACCAAGATCACGCCAGATGCCGCAAACCGCGTTTCAGTCGGACACTCCGTTCAAAAGATATAAAAGGTTTACATACATACATACACACACAGCGCTACGAACATCATCGCCAAAATAGTTTCAATAGCTTCCTAGGACCTCAAAACGTCGAGATCTGGCGAAAACTCGATTTTCGAAAATCGGGGTGAAACCAATAACTTCCCGATTTTGGAAAAAAATTTTTTTTTTTTAGTTAAAAATATATGAGTATACCAAGTATAGAATCAACGAGGTTTTGATCCCTGGATCCGTTTTGCAACGTTTCATAACGTTTTTCATTTCACTTTCAATCGCATAAATTGAACTTGCCGTACCGTACATATAAAACTTTCATAAATAACAGCATAAATAACTATGCCCTTATCTCCGAAAGTATTACATTTAAGATTTTCCAAACGATATTGTAACGCGTTTTGAAATTAGTTACCCTTGGAGGACTGTGCTCATCCCTCGGCGATGCGATATCCATTTTGTACAGTTGCTCGTGTTGTGTCGTGATCAATTGCTGTTGCCGGTACGATTCGTGTTGGCTGTATCGGCCCGACTGGAACCAGTTCGCGAGCCGGGATCTTCTTTCGATGTGTTCGCTCGCTCGGGGTGTTGTCGAACATCGCGGCGATACTGGAAAAATTAAAAAACGACGAAAACCGACGAATTAGAGACTCAAGGACGTACCGACAGGCGGTGGCCTACTTTTTAGGGGTTCGGAGGTGTCCACACTCGTTTTTTACAAGCACGACGCTAGAAACGCTGCTAGATTCCTTGGTAGATTTGCCTACTAGTTTTCTAGCGCTGGTTTTCTTAATTGCTTTTATGTGCTCGCTTCACACAAGACGTCTTTTCAAGCTTGTTTTGGGGATAGATTTAGTGCGCGCGCAGTGACAGTTCGAATATAAACACAGAGCAAAACGTGTCTGTTGTCTGACTCTGAGCAGAATGACGCCATGTTGGTTTGTGGGTGTTTGTTCAAGTACCCACGTGACGTGACTCCTTCCTGATTGGTTCTTGCTCATACCTAGGAGCAAATCTAGCAGGGAAAATAGCCCCTGTTCTAATTTTGTGAGCTAGCAGGCCAGCCAGCAATGACGTCATTTCTAGCTTCGAATCTAGCCTACCAGCTAGCAGAACTCCTAGCAGCCTTTCTAGCAGCGACCTTAAGACACGAATGACAATCTTATATCATAATTTTTAACTTAATGGCCTTTTTTAAGCACTTTTAAAATTCTACGTAGTGGGGCCCAATTTTTACTTCGTGCCCCCGAGGTTTTAGGTACGGCCCTGTAGACACTTGTTACAAAAATAATCAAAAACGTATGTACCTTCGTCTTGTACACTCCAAGTCGTCCGGCCCGATTTCAGATTAATTGGTATCACGCTGCAACTGAAAGTATACGAAACGAAAAAGATTTTTTAAAAACGCTCCCAGGATCTGTTATGGGAAAAAGTTATTGACCTCTTTAAGAGTTAACTCTCATAACAGATTGTGTCTTTCCAAAGATCGATGTGCAATATCTCATTATAAAGATAGTTTTTTAGTACCTTTGAGTTATGTACTATTGGTATGGTACTCACTACGATAAATGTTTGCAATATAAAGGTGCCAAATACGATTTTAAAAAATAAAAAATAATCTGAATGGAATTTAACAGTTTTTCATTATTACCTAATCACCTATATATATAAAATTTCATCTATGAATTGAAAATTAATAAGGTAAAAGATCCGCCAAAAACTAACGGATACGGATCTTTCTTCTCCCTCGGATATCCGCGGATACGGATACGGATATCCGGCACATTCGTTTCTCGACTTTATGTCATAACAGACGCCATTCGCACCGTTACTATTTTCCATCTATCACACTTCCCGTTATATTCTACATTTTTTCAACTTCAACTAATAGCAATGGGCGAATGAAGGAATTTTGGGACATTAGCATAAGGTAGGCAAATTTTGAGCATAGGAGTTTGACAGGTAATCGGCCATGGCCTTGAATAATGAACCGTCTCGATATTTATCTGGAATTGTTGAGGGAAACCATGGAAAACCTCAACAAGATGGCCGATACAGGAATTACCGTTTCTCGACGAGAGGCAGCGGGAAATAGTTCCGGCCACATCTGCCCCCACCAGGATTCGAACCCAGTACCCCCTACTACTGCTCAGTGATCATCTTCGTTTATCTGAGGTAGCAACTTACGCGTAGGGATGTTGAAAAAGTATCGATGTATCGATATTTTTAATTCAAAACATCGATATTTTTACCCGATATATTTTGATCCGATATATCGATACAAAATATCCAATATCGAAAATTGTATCAAAAACGATATATTTTTGAAGTGAAAACTTCTTTAGCGGCGTTGTACACTTTTTTTGTAATGGGTAAAAAATGTTAAACTCGAGTCAGGAAAAGTAAGAACTGGGTGAGACTCTCTAAGTGATAGTAATTGCCAGATACTTTTTATACAACGTTAGACATGTAGCGTTGAAATATCGTACATACAAATGCAATCTATGATACAAACCATTTTATTTTTTATACAACGTTAGACATCTAGCGTTGAAATATCGTACATAAAAATGCAATCTATGATACAAACCATTTTATTTTTTATACAACGTTAGACATCTAGCGTTGAAATATCGTACATAAAAATGCAATCTATGATACAAACCATTTTATTTACAAGTGTTGCCAATAAAGAATGCTTCTAAATGCAAAAAATTAAGACGTTAATATTCAAGTTTTCACTTATGCCGGCACTCCCGGAGTGCAACCCGTCTTTTTTTTTTAATTTATGTAGCTAAAGTCACTAGAATCCAAAACCGTAAAGGATATTTTCGCAACCGGACAGATACTGGTTTACCTAATACAATAAATAGGTTTAAAAATATTATTAAAAGATAGCTTTTTAGTTTTCGATATTTTTGTAATTATTATATTGCCTAATAAAAAGAAATACTGGTACATTAAAATAATGTACATTTTGTATAAAAATTATTATTGATAATATTAAGCTAAATACACTATTATTTTAAAAACGCCAAAATCTTTTGAATATTTGACCGATATATCGATATTTTTTCCTCGATACATCGACATCGATATCGATATTTTTATAAATATCGATACATCGATATTTTTTTTCACTTCCGACATTCCTACTTACGCGCTAAATTTAAATCAGAAGTTCTGCATTTCGTTTGGAAATTTCGACCTTATTTTTTTTTGTGTGTGACCGCCATTTTTGGTGTCTTTTTTACTTACGCAGAATTGTGACATTCGCATTCGGACGGCAGTCGAAGAGTGCACGGTTGACAGTGATGGTAGGTGGCTGCTGTGGCGGCCGTTCTGTTGTTATGCATGCACGCTAGAGGCGGTGGCGTCATCGTCGGTAGGCCGCCGGTTCTGTTACACACCGTGTGTACGGATTCATCCGTCGACTCGTTTGTTTTTAAATATTTTCTCTTCAGAGACTGATTTTTTGACTTGTAACCTTTGCGGACTTCGGCTTTCATTATGCGACTTATCTGAAAAAAAAAACGAGTGTGCTTTAGACCACACGACTGAAGTAAAACTTCTTCCTGCCATAATTTGTTATTATTCACCCGAAAATTCACAAAATATGAACTTTAAAATGAATTTACAATTTTATTCACGTTAAATGTAGAATATTTCATGTACCTATCGAACAAAATATTAATTTATAAAATTGTTCAAGAACGAAATGAACATGTAAGAAGAAAGAAATATAAACATAAAGATAATGAAAACAAAAGTAATACATTGCAATTACTTAGCTCTCGTTGGATTTTAAGCGTAAATCTTTATGAAATATTATTTAGCTCTGCAAGTTAAGTAGGCTTACAAAACTTTTTTCTATCATCCGATAGCGCCACTGGCAAGTAAAGTATGTGTCACTCTACTGTTAGTACTGCTTATATTTTCGGCCACCTGATGGCATCACTAGCCAGAGAAGTATTTGTTTCGGCCACCTGATAACGCTACTAGCCAGTGAAGTATTTGTCATCCTCTTTCTATCTTCACTAACTTATATCTCCCTCTCAACTTCCGTTCGCCTCGCCCGATCACACTTCCGTAAATCTCTCGTCACGCATTCACCAGCTTACTCCCCAAGTCGAGCGTGCGTAAAGAAGTTTTACTTCAAAAATTGTTCGTGAGACTCGCGCGCGTTACAAGTGAAACTTCTTAAGCTCTAATATTTGTTGACGATTTTATTATTTCAGGATTAGGAAACGGTTGCGTGGAATCTGTTGACTAGAGAAAATGCTACATATACACACGGTACACACTGCGCATGCGTATGACGCTTTGACAATGAGAGAGTAGAAACGATTCTCCCACTCTTTCCTCTCAGCTGCCGCTTGAAGTCGGAGAAGGGGAAGCTTTTCAATTTTTGTCTGAATTTTTTTATTTTTAAAAGTCGTTGCCGATCGAATGATCGATTGACATACCTTAACTACCGAACTCACTGACGTCGTCGAATACACCGAATCTTCATTATTGGCTGCGCTGCTATTGTTTATTTTGTTCGCTGAAAGAGCTTCGTTCTCTTCGATAACTTCCTGTACGTTGATAGATGCGTTTTTTCTTCTGTTATGAGATTCTGTATTGAACGTGAACATTGTAGTCTATATTTCTAAACTTAATCTATACTAATATATAAAGCTGAATAGTTTGTTTGTTTGAACGCGCTAATCTCAGAAACTACTGGTTCGAATTGAAAAAAATTTTTTTTGTTGGATAGCCCATTTATCGAGGAAGGCTATAGGCTATATAATATTACGCTACGACCAATAGGAGCGGAACATAAATGAAAAATGTTGCATGATGTATCTCAAACGCGCTCTCTCTTGCTCCTACAGTGTGATACAGACAATAGGCCTGCACTGTCTTAGATATACGAAACGTAACTGGCTATGATCACACTTTTCGTAACGCTCCGAAACGTAACTGGCTATGATCTCACTTTTTGTAACGCTCTCGTCACGCATTCACCAGCTTACTCCCCAAGTCAAGCGTGGGTAAAGAAGTTTTACTTCAAAAATGCTTCTTTAACTTTAAAAGGTGTGTACAAAATTTTAAAAAATATCTAAGAGTGATAAGAAAATTATGATAAAAAAGTTATATTTTTCTTAAAACTTTAACACCCTGTAGGTCAAAAATTAAGAAGTTCAGGACATATGTTGATATTAACTTTTCTTATTAGAATCACCCAAAGATTCACACCCTTAAGTATCGGCACTCAATTAATAAACACCTGTACTTATATTAAAATTGAAATCTAAGGAGGGTAGTTCGTTTAGATAAGTTTAACGTGTTAAAAAAAATCTTTTCGACACCACTCAAGAACTCCAAGATTAACGACAGTGTTAATTAAATAATTATCCTCAACACAGTCAAGCGCTTTGAGATTGCACATGTGTGTAATCGAACGGTTTTGACAGTATAAAACCGATGTCGCTCACCGATTCTCGGAGATCGACGCTCTTCTCCGTTGGAAACGTCCCCTCCGTAAACACTGTCCATTTCTTGTTCCGAGTTGTCGGTTCCGTCGAGACGCGGGGTTTTCGAAACCATATTTTAACTATATACTCACAATGGTCCAACTGTAAAAACATAAATATATAAGTGCCATTTTTAAAAGAAAAATAAAATAAACATTAAATAGACAAATAATAATAAAGTGTCAAACGTGATAAAAAAATTAAATGTTTTGTTACCATAGCGATAACTTCACTTCGAATTTTCATCTTCTGTTTCCTTTTGTCTATTGAAATTTTGCTTGAAAGAATGATAAATTATGCAAAGCCAGCCGTAAGCAGTCGGAATCCAAAGGAATTGTGAGACCTCTGGTGAGAAATGAGTCGAACTGTGTCTGTACTAAGGGGGTTTTTTGACAGGTAAACTATGGAGTCATAAGGTAAACCTCCATCATACTTTTCTAAATCAATGTTTACCTGTCAAAAACCCCTCTTAGGACAGTTCGGCGCATTTCTCACCAGAGGTCTCACCATTCCTTTGGATTCCGAATAGCGAGTAAAAATATCTCCCTTGACTTATGTTGTCAATCGTGTATTATTTACAATATTTTTAAATATTCGTATATGCTGAAAATCATTAATCGGAAGAAAGCTATATCTGAACCTAAATCGATGAAATATCGATACTTCGGAAGAAGTTCTCAGGTGTTCTTCCATCGACAAAGTATCGATACATAGGAAGAAGTTCTCGGCTGTTCCTCCATCGATAAAATATCGATACATCGGAAGAAGTTCTTAGCGTACCTTCGACCGATAAAATATTTATTATGTCGTGTTCGGGTTGAAAACGGAAACAAAATGCATAAAAAAAGTCACAGCACTATTTTATTTGACATTTATAAATAACATTAAACAGCACTGGATAAATTATTACATTTGAAACTTTTTATTCTTAAAAATTAGTCACAATTGAGAATACACACTGTATATACAAAAATACACAGCTTATAGCTTTAGAAATGCAGCGGCACAATTTTCGCAAGATTCCATTTTTTAATAGAGTTGTGAAAAAAAAAACACTGTCGCCTAGTCGTAACCTTGGAGGTTAGAAACAAGGTTACGGATCTTGCGCCGGCTCCGTACATGTGAACGCGAGAGGCGCTGCGAACGTTTTCGTTACTGCCAGTGTTTGAAAAGATGCGCAGTACCGCACTGCGCAACTCGCGCCGACGCGGCAAGTACTATCGCGGCATACAGGAAAACTAGCGTGATTCTTCAAGGTCGTAACTAAGCGGTCATATTTTTTCTTCACAACTTTACATGTATTTTTTTTGTTTTAAATGAAGCAAGTCGCCATTTTGTCGATTAGGTAATTTATGTACATGTATTTGTTTCGTGATGTTGAATTATATTAAAACTATGAAATTATTAAAAATATATTATGTCTGTAGTACAAATATTAATTCGTATCATTGTTTTAGTATGTCTTTTTTCCCCTAATTACAAATGGCGACTTTCTTAACTTCGTTACACAATCAGCTGTTTAGAATTTAAACTATGCCAAGGTTAGTAGAGTGAAGGTTGCCTCGTTCCGTTGGATAGTAGTGGGGGGGATGACGTCTTGTGGTGGACCTGGTAAATTATTGCTTTTGTTTATACACTCTAATGACAGTATTTAAAAAATGACAAAGAAATAAAAAAATTGGTTGTCTGTAAAGTCGGTTTACGGACGATAGTTTTACGTGATAACGTATTCCGCTCGAATAATACATAACCTAAATTTTAGTAGCTGTCAAACTTGGTTCGATCGTGCGCGGAACGTGACACATTTCGGAACGTGACACTTTTTCGTGCATGCAGCCGGTGTTTCATCAATTTATAAGACGTTATCACGTCAAAAGAAAAAAACCGGCCACGTGCGAGTCGGACTCGCGCACCGAGGGTTCCATACAAACTTGTAGGTATGCAAATAATCCGTCCATCACGGGAATCGAGTCGCGAAGATTTTTCCTGCTTAACCGTCGGAAAACTGTTGTCCCCATACATCGACAAACGTCGCGGTCAG
This sequence comes from Xanthostigma xanthostigma, assembly GCA_963575645.1. NCBI lineage: Eukaryota > Metazoa > Arthropoda > Insecta > Raphidioptera > Raphidiidae > Xanthostigma > Xanthostigma xanthostigma. Next base: position 2,305,764 of record OY754473.1, read on the forward strand.
TTTGCCAATCGAGCGTATAATTGCCAATGAGTTCAGATGGACTACTGAACTGTATTGTACCTCGTGGCTATATCTGAAAGTCTAGTTGTCGTACCGTGTTGTATACGAGAGTTCTCATATTGTGCTGTATAAACGCATCGGTGGCGGACGCTTGTTCTGTATTAGAACTGTTACTGTGTACGTGCGTAGCATGTTGTTGCGGTTTAAAAACATTATTTTTTTTGTGATGTAACTACAAACGTACAGTTTTCGGATTTTCCCTTTACTTGTGCTATAAGACATTGCTTCTTGCCAAATTTCATGATTCTAGGTCAACGGGAAGTACCCTATAGGTTTTGATTCCCAAAGTCTTGACAGACAGACAGACGGCCAACAAAGTGATCCTATAAGGGTTCCTTTTGAGGTACGGAACCCTAAAAACAAATAAATAATGCCCTTAAAGTGCATAAACAACGGCCTTTGCCTTGCAATCATTTGACAAGTCCGCCGGATGACGTCATCCTCCCACCACTGTCCCGCGGGACGAGGCAACCTCTGCTCCAGAAACCTTGAAACTAGACTAACAATGTTTTCCAGCGGAATTTGTTGATAACAATACACAACGCATTTTTAATTACGTATTTTAATGTTTAGTTTTTTACGGAATATTGTTTTAATCGATTGCAAATTATTGGCATTGACTTCGTTCGACATTAAGTGATTTCATTTATTTTTTCTCAAGGTCGTCAACTGTCTAATTTCAATTATTTCGACCCGTTATGCTGTTTCTCGTATCATCATCATATATATTAATACGCTAAGGCTAAAGATGTTTGCCTCCCTTTTTAGAAAAAAACTCACAATTTCTCCACATAAATTATATATCATTTTACAGATAATTGCTTGCTCTACTGACATCGACAACTAAAAAATTTATTATTGCTTTTGTTTTTATAAATTAATTAAAATACGGCAACGCTGAACAACGTCTGCCATCTAACGGCTTTAATTTTGAAACAACGTCAACACTACGATCTGTCATCTGACCTTCATATTGTAATACAACAGACACAATACTGCATACTGCCATCTGACGGCTTTAATTTTGAAACAGCGAGCAACGCTGAACAACGTCACAGCAATGCTGCATGATGCCATCTGACGGCTTAGCTCAACACTTTTGCTACTTGCGCCTCTATATGACAATTTTAGTAAAATATTTCTTCGATCTGTCATCTGAGCTTCATATTGTAATACAACAAAAAGAAGAACGTTATAAGCAGTGTGCAAAATTAGAAACGAATTGAATACCTGCAATCATATTTAAAAAATAATTTTGTAAAGTGATTATTATTATACTTATTTAGTGCGAATAATTCGCACAGGTCACACTAGTTCCATTTGTTACCGTCAGACAGCAGTTCCGTTTGGCGTTTCCATGACTTTTCTATTACAAGCCTCCATTTTGCAGGTTCTAATCCGAGCACTGGTAAAAGTAAAAATGGGAACTGGCTGCTTTTTGAAGTTCCGTATCAAAATGACGGGGGCCCACGCGCAGTTTAAAAATAAACTGCTGTCCCATCATTTTGATGAGGGTCTTCGAAAAGAAGAAGAAACTAAAGAACACGTTCGTATAAAATAAATCGGCAAGATTCAGTCGACCGTTTCGCTAGATCTCTGTTATCGAACGTTTATAATTTGCAATTAAGTCGACTGTTCCTCACCGCGATTAAGGGAGCCTGCTGTACATTTGCAGCGTTAAATATCCCGTTAGTATCAACAAATGCCGCTAGAGCGTGTTACTAATCGAGAGTGATCATTTTTTCAATTGCATTTTATAGAATATATATAGTTACATTTAAAAATCGTCACGTTTTATCCTAATTAAATATAGATTTGGAAAAAAATCATAGATAATTATTGTAAAGCAGGAAGCAGAAGAAAGTTTTATGGAATTGTTTTTTTTTTCATTCGATAATTTTGTACCAATCTCACAGTATCACTAGGTCTATCCACACGTGGAATATTTTCAGTATTAATACGAGACCAGGTGCGGGTCTAGCTTTTAATTTTAGGGGGGAGGTCGTTCACAAGGACTCGGGGCGCTAAGAAATGTATTTATTCAACACGCGTGAGTAATATATAATTTCGGGGCCCTGCTAAATTCGGGAGAAATAATAAATTACTTCATGTTGACGCGTAGAGTGCTAATAATGAGCCGTACTGTACGATAATGAATTTTTTGGACCAATAGGATTCATTTTAGACAAGAATACGCTAGGTCAAAAGTTATAAGCGTTGAAAGAAATGCAATACACGGGAAAATGGCACGATTTTAAACCCTTCAAAATGCTCTCCTGCACAATTTACATTTTTTGACAAACCGCCTTCTTCCCGTGTACCCTTCATATATGAAAACAGCATCGCAATTCAGCGAAAGTCAGTGCCATCTTGTGTGCATCGAGGGCGGTGGGTACGTAAATCAATGAAGTTATTTATTATTTTTCCGTCTTTTATCAGGGCCCCGATTACATATTACTCGTGCTAGTTGAATAAAATATTATGTGCGACCATTTATCGAAGGAGAATATTCCACTCGCGTGTTACCGCACTCGCTACGCTCGTGCGGCAAATTTCACGCTCATGGATACTTCTCCTTCTCTCACTAGTCGCACAATATACTATGAAAGCCGTCATGTCCTGTTTATTTTTCAGCTCCTGCCCTAGCACTGGTTTTCCAAGCTGTTCGAAATTGTTTCCGTTTTGTTCGACACAAAGATGCGTGCGTCGTAGCATGCTTGTAGTAGCGATAATGGCCTACCGCGAATTATTTGGGATGCATTTCCGATTCGTGCTATCATTTCTTCGTGTGTGTTAATCAGGCTTTTGAATTAATTAAATAAAATTTAATTAAACATTGAACGACTGTTTCTCTCACTTTTGAGTTTTGATAAAAAAGTTATTTAAAAAATTTGTTCGTCTATTTGAATTCTACACGCTGTTAAAAAATCAGAATCAACTTAAAAATCATCCTGTATGATATAAAAAGGTAATTTTAATCATCTCTAGAAGTTGCCATGTTCATCATGCTCTGGCTCATTCGTAACAGTTCGTTCAATTTCGGCACTTGTTAAAAACCATCGACTTCGGCCAAAACTTTGGCCCATTGTGGGTCGGACACTAATAAAAACTGTAATTCTATTATCACAAACACATAAAATCTTTTGACAACCCAGCATTAAGACATAAGAAGTTACTTAAAATGTTCGATGCTTAATTTTTTTTAAAGCACTTTAGTAAGTGCTCGGTGCTTCAAGCATTTAGGTTCGACGCTTCAAGCACTTAGGTTCGATGCTTTGCCCAGCTCTGACCACGTCTCTGCATTTCCTTTCGACCCGCTGACGAAATTTTAACATCACGGCTCACTACTACAGCCCTTGTACAGTATGTAAACACGTAAGGTGCACATAGGAAAATTAACATTGGGAAAAAATGACTGGATCAGAGTGAGCGTTGAAATCTTGTTTTTCAATTTGACAGATAATATTCTTTTGCAAAATGAATGTGTATACTACCGAAGGAAATGTTCATATGATTACAACATAATCGGACTTTTTTTATTAATGGGACATTAAATTCCCAAAAATACTTAAATATGGTGCGAGTTTAAATATCTCCGCCTATTCGTGTTGAACCTAAAGACATTTGGGTCACTGATTTACCAACGCGCATACGTCATACCAGTCAGACAATTTTCGAATGAAATGTTTCCAAACAGATGGAGTTGTTTTTTTGTTTTATTTTTGTACAAAAAACTTAAAATAATAATTTATAAGAGCTTTTTATTATTAAAAAAGCAAAGTAAAATAAAAATAAATCAAAATAAAATAGAAATCCTCAAGATTACCACGATAATTCAATAGAAATAACAATTAATGCAGTCATGGCTAACTCTGGTCCAAGTATTTTTTCCCAATGCTGATCCCTATGTGCACCTTACGTGTTTACATACTGTATTTATATCTCGTTCTAGCCATGCCTCGACCTTCCCCCTAATTACGTGCCTGACACTCGGTTTAATTCAATTTAATATCCGCTTCTACTCGGTTGCATATTTTTGGCAAAATACAATTCAGGTGCAGTAACATTTAAATAAAAAAAAAAGTGTGTGTCGTACACGACTGAAGTGAACACTTTTTACACCAAACAGATGGCGCTGTCCGCGTACAAAAAACGACCGTGTGCTCCGCTTAGCCCCAGGCGCAGTCGCAGCCTGAAATTTTGGAGGGGGTCACTCACTACACTAATAAAAAATTATCAAAGTTATTTTGGCCATCATCGTAGTTCATAAAAACACCGCTAGATGTCAGCAAACTATAAATTTATCGCTGTTAGGGGATAGCTAAAAATTTCCTTTTATTTTTTGGCAAATTTTTGAGATTTTTCAATTTGACCTTAGATTTGGGGGGGGGCATGTCCCTTGTGACCCCCCCCCCTTCGGTCCGCGCCTGCTTACCCCGCGTCTACTTCTCATCGAAAAGTAGTGACGGAAAGCGTTAAAGGCGTTCGATGTCGCGTAAGAAGTGTTCACTTCAAAAAAATTAAAACAATCAAAACGTGTTTTATGTACAAAGATAAAAATCATTTGAAATACATAAAATATTTCGTATGTTAAATATATTGGTGTTAATTTATTAAAGTTAAAGAGAGCAATATACAATGGTTAATCGTTTAAACAGAAAGAACATTGTATTGAAATAAGTTTCTAGCGTGTCAAAATATTTTTATACATCTGACTCAAACGCGAAAAGCTTTAACAAGGCCACAGTTTATTTCCCAAAAAAATAATAATAAAATACCCCTTAAAGCTGGCAACCAGCTCGACTAAGAACAAAAGACAATCAACGCTGCGTATAATATGCGCCACGGATCGAACAGGTTCGGAAGTTAGTCACAAACAGCGTCGCAAAGGCACATTTTAGAGCCACTTCCCGGATACCTGCATGGAACGTGCGCTCGTCGGTGATTGGCCGTGATCGCTCGTTGCCTTTGTCACTTGTCGCTTTCCTGCTTTAAAGTACAGTCGAGTACGCTACTGTCAAGTTGTTATTTTAGTTTTGTTGAGTTGCGAGTTTGTAGTTTTTCAACAGACTGTACAAGCGCAAGCCCGAATTCGCATCTAACTTCCGAGCCTTTTAGATTCGTGGCGCGTATTGTACTGAAAACAAAAACATATCAAAGCGATGTCATTTGTTTTGCCAGCTTGAAACGGTAGTAATTGAGTTTCCACGTAAACCAAACAAAAATAAAAAGTTTTTAACGGTTTTAATAACAATTCATGAAGTCGTTTTTTTGTAAATACTAAATAATTACAAACATATTTTAAAAATAAATTAATTACAAAATTAAAAATATACAAAAACGTATAGTTTGTTAAAATTCGTTGAAATTAAAATATTATTCGAGTTCAGTAAAATGAAACGTTGATCGTGTGAGTTAAAAATGGCGGACTTATTTTTTGTTAAAGCCATTATATTTAATACCCTCTATATTGCTAGCAAAGATCGAGAGAAAGACTTAAACACTACGGTGCAGACAAATATATATGTTTGTCTCACTTATTATACTCTGAGTCTCTTGCGCATGTCCGTGAATGGATGCGCGTCAGTTTGCACATGGAACAAAGTTGTGAAGGGGAGGTGGCTTGCTCTATTCCACTTAATAATTGCCCCACTACAGACGCGACACTTGCGTACAATGGGTCAACTAAAAAGAAACTGATAGAAAAACAGTCATTTGCTATCTCACTTCGTGGACCACGCTTCCACTTACGGCCAATAGCAATAAGTATAGAAGTTATTAAATATATGAATAGTCAATTGTTTAAGGAGGTTGAGCCGTTTTACGAAGATAATGAAAAAATCTGAAATAAAGCTTTTTAATAGATTTTTTTATGACAAAATTTTCTGTAAAAATTCCAAAATCATTAGCAGATTAATAAAGTTAAAAATTAAAAAAAAACTTTTACATGTAGTCTTATGGAAAATATGTCAACCTAGCATGCAAACGGTACATTTTAATTTTTTGCAAATAACCAAATAATGTCAGCAGTTCCGAAAACTAACTATATAAAGCATCGATGTCTTACGCATATTTTAATATTTTTTCCAATTTAATTAGGAGACTGTTAATCAATAAAAAAAAATATTAAACCTTAGCACTTTTCGATTATGGACTTTTATTCTTGACAGATTTAACAATTTTAACAGAATTTTCAACTTTTTAATGATTTAATTTTAATTTTTAATACTTCTAATTTCTTTTTTTAATTATTTACTGCAAAAAATATGTAAAATACAGATATTTACATACGTTTATTTTTTCTAACCTAACTTTGTACAAAAAAATCAAAAGTTAGTCTATTAAGTAAAATACTGAAATAATTAATTAATATTTAAAAAAAATATTTATTCATGCCTTTATGACAATATTTTATTGGTATCATCGACTTATAACCTTTTGTAAAAATGTATTATGGAAAAGTTCCCATTTAGAATTCGACTTACTTTTGATTGGGACTGTAACGCATCAACCTCCTTAAACAGTTGAATAGTGAGGTCTTGCGTTTGCGCAGTGCTCGATTTCCGATGTTTGAATTCAAACAGACCTCTGCTGTTAAAATTGTCCAAACAGAAAATGGCGCCATATTTGATACACGATCCGTTTCATTAAAACATGAAGCTCTTAGTCTTTTTTTAGCAACTTAACAATAATTTCACTTTTTTCCTTAAACATTAAAGTTAACTTCATGGATCATCATTCAGTGCAGAAAGACATCATGAATAAATTATAAATACTGGTTAGATAAATTAAATCTTTATACATAAAATAGTAAAGTAACGGCTGTTTGTGTGTGTGTGTGTGTGTAATAATATAAATATTTGTACAGTTATTATCGATGTTTCCATCGGCTCTAAATCTAGAATTAAATATTAAGGTGCGGTTTGTACTTCGCTCAAAATTGTTTGCAAAAGATCCGATTCTGTTTGGTTAGATGTTCGTTTCAATAAAACAACCGACAGGCAACACACACGTCGCTCATAACCTCACTTACCAATTTAACCAAAGCTGTTATGGATGTCTTATATCGGAATTGTACTAATTTAGGTCAAAATTCACTTTTAAAAATATTTTTTCGTTTTGAAGTCACCCAAATCCAAAAAAAATATTTTTGGAAAAACTCTGTGCGTCTGTTTGTCTGTGAACACGATACAGGTCAAACTGATGGTCGGATTGAAACCAAATTTTGGGAGGATGTTTGATATGCCAATATGAAGAGCCCTACTGTTTTGGAGAAAATTTCCGCATGCGCAAAAGAGATATATGCTATAACGTTGTTTTTGATATAATAATAATGGTTTACTTTACAAAATTTATATAAATAAAGAAAATAGCTGTTCTTATGTTCTGTAGATCTGTCAGAAAATTAGTTAAGAATGCGTTGGTTAATTTTTACATGACGTAAAACATATTGTGTAGATAATCATGGCAACGAATAGCAAATATCAGAATATTTAATACTAGCAGTTACCCGCATCAATGCACGCGATATCAGAAATTTTATTTACTTTACTTAACTACTTAGCGATCCCGTTCGGTTTTACCCGGGTGTAAAAGAACGAATGGGGAAGGGAGGAACATGAGTACACACATTCATCTAAGTTTACCGAGATGAATGTTGTGTCCAAATTTCATGGTGATCGGAGTTACCGTTCAAAAGTTTTTGTCGATAAAAAGCAGTATTTAAAATTTTTTTAACCAATAATTTTTTTAAAATTAATTAAATAAAATTAAAATAAATTTAAATGTAAGCCTTAGAAGAAAGTAATGTAGAAAATAAATAAAAATATTTTCGACCAACATGGGGCTCAAACCCACGACCCTGATGTTGACAGTCGCATGCTCTACCGATTGAGCCACCTGAGGTTGTGTTCTCACAACGCTAATATGAGTATATCTAGTTAGTGCATTTCACATGAATAGAAGCTTATTTTTGAGATACATTTTGCAACATTTTTCATTAAAGCTCCGCTTTTAATGGTCGTAGCGTAATATTATATAGCCTATACTCTATAGCCTTCCTCGATAAATGGGCTATCCAACAAAAAAATTTTTTTTCAATTTGAATCAGTAGTTCCTGAGATAAGCGCGTTCAAACAAACAAACAAACAAACTCTTCAGCTTTATATATTAGTATAGATATCAAATGTAAATATTTTTTAAGTTGGAATGGTCCCGTCGCCCGATTGGCCTGAATTTTTTATATGGCTTCGATTGCAAACAAATTTTGAGGAAGCTGCGTTACGTGTTTTAAATACGACGAACTGTTTTTTAATTTGAACTACGTTTTTAAATATTATTATTATTTACGATTGCAAACACAGAGACACGCTATATGGCATGAATATATTAAAACGTTGTGCACAGGTAATTATATAATACATTCTTTTATAAAATTACATTATCTAGCACATTTTAAAAATTACTTCTTTTTTTAAAAATCGATTATATATCATTTTTTCATATATCAATTTCATGAACAGTCATGTGAAAACATTTAAAAAATACAAATATAAATTTCTTGCATTAAAGATATAGTTATTACATACATTTTATAATATTAATATGTATATAGAAAGCTTGTTTTTAACGTCAGCTTCTCTATTTGAACGGTTTCTGTTCTTGATATAATAGCGAGCGTAATTTTGGTGCACTGCGCATGCGCCGGATTACAATTTCGACTATAATTTCTTTTCTTCATACCTCGATTGAAAATGCATACTTTCGGCATCAATTGTAAGACAGAAAGTCTACTAATTGGTGGGATTACACGCACTGATGCGGGAAGTACGTACGTTCGATCGGCAGTAAAGAAAAAATAACCTATCAACTGTTGTTTAGATGTCGTTTCCATAGCAACCCAATTACATTTTAGCTAATAATTATTAATCGCGAAAATCTGTCATTCGTGTTTTTACGTATAACCTCAAAGCTGCTTGCTTGGAATTTATCTGTGTTTTTATGTAATTAATTAACGCATTTAATAAGCGTACTTACTACCGAGGTATGAAGAAAAATAGTATACACCACACTGGCCCAAAGTTTGATATTCTCGCACTGCGCGTCATCGGCTTCGCTTCGGGTATCATGGCGCGCAGTGCAAGAATATCAAACTTTCGGCCCTTGTGATGTAATATACTATTATTAAAGTGAATCTTTTTCGGTCGTCACGAAACTAATTTCGTTTAACAGCATAACGAAAAAAACTAAAGAAAAGCGTGGTTCGGGGCTGCGCCGTAAATTTTCCGCAAAAACTTCGATTGTTAATAGGTTTGTTCCAAGCAGCCAGCAAACGGTTTCGAAACCGTCACCAGCATGCGCAATAGCTAAAACGTGTTCTAAAATCGCCACTAACAGCCTCGTTTTGCCTACTGCGCATGCGGGTAACGGTTTCGTTACCGTTTGCTGGCTGCTTGGAACGAACTTAATGTTTCTTGTAAATCTTTACACAAAGCTAATTCGTGACTGTCACGCGCATGCGCCTACGCTCGTGCGGTAACTTCACGCGCACGCGCCTACACTCGTGCGATGACGTCACGCGCATGCGCCTAAACTCGTGCGATGACGTCACGCGCATGCGCCTACACTCGTGCGATGACGTCACGCGCATGCGCCTACACTCGTGCGATGACGTCACGCGCAAAACAAATCGTGCGCAGCGAACTCGTAAAGACATGCTCTACCCATTGCTGGTTTAACCGTTGTTAGCGCATTATTAGTCCCGTAGTTATTAAAGATTGAAATCTAACGGTGTTTGGTAACACAAGAAACTTCGTCCGGCTGCTTTGGACGTCGCCCTATAACCGCGCTGACTAATATTTAGGTAGCAGCAATAAGAAAACAGTATGGGCGGCTTGATGACTCCCGCAAGCTAACACAACCTGCGCAGCTCGTCCGCGCGATTTAGGAACTGATAGATGACTGATTCTGCTATAATCTGACTTTAATATTCTACTACCTATATTCGCAAGTTTTTCTTAGTCGAAATTCTGATCCGACACTGATGTCGGCCCAACATTACGCTCGTCAGAAAGTTATTTTCAAAATGTTCGCGTTTTATATTATCTATTAGCTAAACAGTCGTGTAAAATGTTTTATAATTTATTCAAAATAAATTCAATATTATTTCAAGAAAGAAAACACGCTCTTTAGTTTATTAAAAAAATAATTCTTAAAAATTAAAATCAAACAATTCCCTAAAAATGCATTTTACTTTGTTATATCTAGTTTGACTGAAAAGAATATTAGTGTTTTTTTTTTCTTTTTGTTTTTGGAAAAACTTGTTTCGTGTCATATCGTAATGGGAACGGCGGCGGCAAATGTACGAACTACAGTGCGGAGCACTTTCTTTAATTGTGGTTATGTCCATTCAGCTAGTTAAGTCTATTTACAATGAATCTGCCTTTAAAGTCAGAGGAAGCAAAAATATCTCTTCACTGACACATCAACTATATTCGACTACAGCCATCAGTGCAGTGAAACTAGGGTTGCAACGATACATCAGTCACCGATATTATCGATAATATCAAAACGCAAATATTGATATTTATATCAACATATTTACATTTCCAACATGATGTTGAGAATATTATGGCATAAAAATATATCAGAGGGTAAATCTTACTAAAAAAATTTTGAATTTCGCGGTTATTTTTTCGTGTGTTGGTAGAAGGTTGATAGTATGATGCGAATGTGCGACCGGAACATAGATATATATATTAATAGATAGCGGATGCCTATCCTTGAGCATTGTGCGAAATGGTTCCAATTAGAAGCCATTTTGTATGTGGAAAACGCCGTAAAAAGCGCGCGAGATTCAATAATGTTAATTATTCTATAATATGATTTTATTGAGAAAAACAACAAAACTCACGGTAAACAGTGATATTTCGCTCCAAAACCTATTTTTATACCGAAACGTTTGAAAAATTACAAAATTGAGCATAAATATAATGTAAAAGCTTAGAACATTTTACATTGTCAATTTGGCATCAAACATCCTATATGCTTGTCAACCTTGATGCCAACATGACAATGTAAAATGTTCTAAACATTTGAAAAATAGCATAAATATAATGTAAAAGCTTAGAACATTTTACATTGTCAATTTGGCATCAAACATCCTATATGCTTGTCAACCTTGATGCCAACATGACAATGTAAAATGTTCTAAGCTTTTACATTATATTTATGCTCAATTTTGTAATTTTTCAAATGTTTCGGTATAAAAATAGGTTTTGGAGCGAAATATCACTGTTTACCGTGAGTTTAGTTGTTTTTCTCAATAAAATCATATTATAGAATAATTAATATTTTTGAATCTCGCGCGCTTTTTACGGCGTTTTCCACATACAAAATGGTTTCTAAAAGGGACAGGAGGCGCTAGTGTATCCGCAATCTATTAAATATATATATCTATGGACCGGAACATGTCGTTCCTTGATCGTTTGTTTGTTCACAAAATATCGATATATCGATATTGAAAGGGTCGATATTATCAATATCGATCTGGTGTCGACACAAATATCGATATATTTATATCGATATTAAAAAAATCTTGCATTCCCAAGTAAAACAATTACCTAAAAAAAATTAGGTAAATTTTTTTAAACTGAAATGCTGAGGGATTATAGATTGTTTATAGAAGTATTCAATTGTCTTGTGTACAGTGCTGCCGCTTACATTTTTGCCTCAGCTGTTCCGACCGCCAGCGTTGTTTAATAAGAGATCAATGTCAATTTGTTCACATATAGGTAAAAAGCGTATAATGAACGTGATTATATAACGTATTGTTTGTTTGTTTTTTTTTTAAGTAACACAATGTAAATGATATGCCGTTAATGAATTAAACATATTGGAAGTTGTCTTTCTGTCTTAACAAAGGCTGATGTTCGACATTTTTGTCTAATTCAAATCTAGTGGTCCAGTCGATTGTTTGCGGTTTTGCGAAGCCGCACAAGTTGACGCCGAGGAAGTCGGCCGTGTTATTTAGAACGCCGCGCGAGAACGGACTGCGACCTCCTAAGCTAGCGAAGTGTTGGTACCTGCCCCGGTTCATGCGCTCGTTCGTTGTCATACCCAGGCAGGCGATCTGCGGAGAGAGAGAGAGAGATTGTGAATTATAGACGCTCAACAGCCGAGGTCATCAGCGTCTATATGTTACGGCTAATACGAGAAACTAGTTTATTCGCGAATTAACCGGCGTCAAGGATAAATGCCGAATATGTCTTAGTTTCTCGCTTTTTCGCCTATTATCAAGTGCAAGCAGGTTAAAACGCGAATTATCCAAAAGCAACCGTATAAAACGTTTATTGTCTCAGTATTTGATTCCTAAGTAGGTATTCTTATTTTTATGATAAATCTATTTGTCTTTTATCGGTGTTGTTTTATTTTATTTGGAGAACATTTGTTATTTTGTATTATTTTAATAAAAATTACAGCTCAATACTTATACGCACGTCTATGAATTTGAGGTTAATTGCTTACTTAACATATTATCCGGCTAATTCGCGAAAGACCCAAGAGCTATCGGATATAACCGAACATATATTGTCTAATTCGCGTTTTAACCGAATAATTTGCGAAAATATCATATTTCTTTCTTTGGTAATAACCGGCTGTATTGGTTAATTCGGGTAATAAAATTATGAGCGCAACTTGTAGGCTAAGTCAAGACCTGTCAGCGCGATGACACGCCATGAATGACTTAGACTACTAGTTACGCCAATAACTATTATCGGCCTACGAAGAAAAAAAAATCAATACCTGGTACGTCTGGCACATAAACAGCATCGTGACCCACGTGACGTGAAGCAGCGCGTTGGCCGACACAAACATCAACCACGGATCGCACTGCTCCGCTTTCATCAACACAGTCCAGAGACCGCCGTCGGCTACGGTCGGCACGCCGCACTGGTTGTGCCACACGGCGGCGGCTCCGTTCAAGAATTGAACGGACAGCAGAGTAATGCACGCCAGGAAACCTATGAAGTGCCGATGGTTGTTCGAACCTGGCAGAAGAAATAAATATGAAGAACGACGAAAAAAGAAACAGGATTTATTTTAGTTCGAAACAATACCAATAATATTTAACGGTCTTTTTTCGACATAATTAATACATTTTTAGTGTTCATTTATTATATTATAATCGATGGCGTAGTAAAAGCTAAAAAATAATTGTGGGTCAGCAATCTGGGGTTTTGGCCAGACTAAAATAAAATTATGGGGAGCATTTGACGTCACATGTACAAACTGTACTATTATGTGCTAAATTAAAAAATCTTTTTATCTATCTATCTATCTATCTATCTATCTACTAGTGGTCACAAAGTGGCCGAAATTTATTAAATTTTTAAGCTTGAACGTTACTGAGGTTCTTTTGTAATTATACGGATTTCTCCTGAATCGATTTTACCTGCGTTAATTCGTACACATCGTGATGAAACATATATTGTGCACTTCTCCTCATTAAAACGAAGTTTTTTTTTATAATTTTTTTATTTTACAATAACAAATTTGCCAATTTTTGTAAACAAAAATCGTGTTTTTGACTTTCAAATGCTACCGAAAATGATTAAAAAAAATTCGACAGCGTTTTCTTGGTGATTTATTTGTAGAAACAAAGTTTGTTCCAAGCAGCCAGCAAACGGTAACGAAACCGTCACCCGCATGCGCAGCAGCTAAAACGAAGCTGTTCGAGGCGATTTTGGAACACGTTTTAGCTACTGCGCATGTGGATGACGGTTTCGTTACCGTTTGCTGGCTGCTTGGAACAAACTTATAGTGTACAAAATTTCAAAAGAATCTGTGCATTGGATTTTGAGTTACAGCGTACACCACATAACAGATTTTTCTCAAGGCGCCTGCGGAGGTTTGTTGTCCAGCGGTTTATTTAACATTTTACAATGAAAATTTAGGAAAATATAGTTCAGACATTGTATTATTATATAGAAATTAATTAAATAAACCAGCATTACCTGTATCGTCTAAAAGAATTCTTGAAAATATGCTTTCACCGAATTAACACTAGCCCCCCTCCCCCCTAAATAGTAGTTATTTAAATCGCGTCATTTTAAAAAATCATATTTTGGTTTGATAGCTACAAAGGACATACTTCTGATCAGTTCCAAACCCTCTGAGTGCCTCATTATTCATCGGAACTACACATTTGTGCAAAATTTCAACTCAATCGAAGTAGATAAAAATTTAAATGTGCGATTGAGACCCGAACGAAACCGGATCTAGTTACCGTAATATTGTATTGTCATCGGAACTATACAAGTATGCAAAATTTCAGCTCATTCGGACAACGGGAAATAAGTGAAAAATCGGTCGCAAGATTTGAAACATACAGAAGATGACGTCAATTAAAACAGAAACATTTGCTTACCGATACAATTGGCGACCCACGGACAATGATGATCGAATTTCGCAACGCACCTGTTGCACACCGAACAGTGCTTGGAGCGCAACGGGCGGCGCACCAAACACGCCGAACAGAAAATCGACGGCTCGAACGCGCTCGTTATACCGCGCTCGGCCAGTTCGGCAATCGTTCTGAACCGTTCGTCTTGCGTGACCTGTATTATTCCCGGATCGCCGAGCCACGACTTGACGAAGCAATACCACAGGGCACCGGAACTCGTCAGGAACATGAGGCTCGTCGTGAACGACACCCACGGCATTACGTAGAATATCCACGTTACGTACATCCAGAATTTGGTTGCCAGGTAAACGTTGACGGGTAACAGTGACATTAGACGATCGTCGAAAAACAATTGACCGGCGAAGTATAGAACGATGTAGAGAAGAGTCAGCATGAACAGTTTGATCAGCACCATCATGTCCGAACAAATTATCAGGCCGGCTATGTAGAACGTTACGAACGGCGTACCGACCATGCACCACCATTTGATTCGCTGAAATAATTCACGTAGACAACATTTAAATACTTGGAGAAATCTGTAATTGCCACGATGGGTAAGAGACTTTAATAGTATATTGTGCGACTAGTCAGAGAAGGAGAAGATTCCATGAGCGTGAAATTTGCCGCACGAGCGTAGCGAGTGCGGTAACACACGAGTGGAATATTCTCCTTCGATCAATGGTCGCACATAATACTTTATTCAACTAGCACGAGTAATATGTAATCGAGGCCCTGATAAAAGAGGGAAAAATAATAAATCACTTCATTGATTGACGTACCCACCGCCCTCGATGCACACAAGATGGCCCTGACTTTTGCTGAATTGCGATGCTGTTTTCGTATATTATACAAATCGCTACCGCGTTCCTATTGGTCCAGAAACTATGCAGTAATAATTCATTACCGTACAGTTTCGGCTCGCTACCGCGTTCCTATTGGTCTAGAAACTATGCAGTAATACATTATCGTACAGTTTCGGCTCATTATTAGCACTCTACGCGTCAACATGAAGTAATTTATTATTTCTCCCGAATTAAGCAGGGCCCCGAAATTATATATTACTCACGCGTGTTGTATATTATGCAACTAGTGCGACAATGCCGCACGAGTTGCACATACTATTTTTTATTACGAATTAAATTGAATTAAAATTTTATTACGAATTAAAAAAAGAAATTAGAAGTAATAAAAATTAAAATTAAATCGTTAAAAAGTTGAAAATTCAGTTAAAATTGTTAAAATTGTCAAGAATAAACGTCTATAACCGAAAATTTTAACCTCAAATCTGCTTCAAATGACAGTTTGTTTCGTTGACATTAACACCGTTATTATTTTGTTTTTTTCTCTGAATTTGCGTGCGGCAAACAATAATTTCAGTGCGACAAATAAAGTTTCCGCACGCAAATGAAAATGGCTACTTTTCAACCGTAACAGCGTGCGTAAACATGCCACTTTGTCCGCATGAGTAATAAAAAATATATTATTCACAGTGCCTATCGATTACATCGTCTCACATGTTAGGATTCGTTAATTTCGACTACAACATTGACTACGTTCCAGCCTCTCTGCGAACGGTAACATTATCGCCATAGCCATGCGCAGTAGCTAAAACGAAACTATTTTGTATCGGTTTTGTGCGCATGCGTCGACTTTACACTGTTTCGTGGCTTTAGGGACAGTTCTGCAACTGTTCTAATCTCGGTTCGATCACGTTTTAGCTACTGCGCATGACTGTGACGATAATATTACCGTTTGCCGAGAGGTTGGAACAGAGCTACTATATAAAATAAATAATTAAATTATGTGAACACGAAAATATATCGAATAAGAAATCAGAAATTATAAGGTTGTATTCACAAAAACACGACCTTAAATTTGTAATTTCAAAATTTGTTGACATGTTCAAAAGACGCTACCCGCCATGTTGGAAGTGGTTGAAGTGTGACGTCAGTCTTGTAGTAAGCACATACCTGCATAAACCATACGCGCGCATGCGAGTAAACACTAAATGAGTCTAGTGTAAATGATACCGAGGCTCATTTGCACTTGTTTGTATACTGCAAGAATGACGTCACAAGTAACGTGGCGGTTCGTGTTTTCGCGCCTTTGAAATTTTGAGTGCTATTTTATCGTAAAACGATTACATTTACGCGAAATAAAAACTTCTGTGCACTAACAGTTATAGACAATTTAAAAAGAAGTCAAATAGCCTATTATAACAAATAACTCAATTAATAAATAAAATTATCATCCAATTTTTCAGACAAATATATTAATTAATTTTTATATTTTTTAGATCAGTTCTGAAGAAGATCCAAATCCGGACCGAAACGTTAATGTATTAATTATATATTTTTTTGTTAATATATTGTCTGAAAAATTGGTCGATAATTTTATTTATTAAAGAGTTCTAATCAGACGTTAATCAGAGATTTAAATAACTCAAATTTTTCTAAAAAAACATGTTTTTTCGAAGCCCCTCTCCCTATTTTTTGTCCTCAGAGGGAAAATCGAAAATCTAGTTTTGTTAGGTTGTGTCCCATGCCCTATGCTATAAATGTGCAAAATTTCTGATTCCTAAGTCGCCGAGGGCCTTCTAGACGGCGTGGAAAAACAGACAATATTTTCAATCACAGGCAAAATATTGTTTGTCTTTGGGTTAATAAAAGTCGTGCTTGAATTTTATCACAACACCCGACAAATAAATTCGTTATATACAGCGTGTCCCATTTTAATGTCCCACCCCGGATAACTTTTGTCAGTGACCTTAAATGAAAAATTGTTTGGTACAAAAGTTGTACAACTTGGAGGGGGACATTCGATGGCACTAATACTTTTGACCTTGGGTATAAGGTTCAAGGTCATTCAAGGTCAACTTTGTTTTTTTTAATGGAACGTCCTATTTTTGACATCGGCAATCGATTGCGCGTGAAAAAATATGAGACTTTTGTCTGAAACTTTTTTCGAGAACGGGCAAAACTCTGTGCGTCTGTTAGTCTGTTAGTCGGTTATTCGGTTAGTCTGTGAACACTATACAGGTCAAACGGATGAACGGATTGAAACAAAATTTTTGGAGGATGTTTGGTATGCAAATATGAAAAGCCCTATTGTTTTTGAAGAAAATCTCACCATTCTCGAGTTGAAAATTCAAAAATTTTCAATTTTGAAGGCTAAATTAATTGGGAAAATTTGCCCGTTCTCGAAAAAATTTTCAGACAAAAGTATCATATTTTTTCACGCGCGATTGATTGCCGATGTCAAAAATAGGACGTTCCATTAAAAAAAACAAAGTTGACCTTGAATGACCTTGAACCTTATACCCAAGGTCAAAAGTGATAGTGCCATCGAATGTCCCCCTCCAAGTTGTACAACTTTTGTACCAAACAATTTTTCATTCAAGGTCACTGACAAAAGTTATCCGGGGTGGGACATTAAAATGGGACACGCTGTATAGACAATTATCGGGTGTCATATAATAAAGGCCCTTTATGTTCCAGCAGCAAACTATATAACAAACTGCCTTCTGATATAAAAAATATTAGTAACTATGACAGGTTCAGACGTTGTCTTAAAAATTTTTTAATTAAAAGCTGTTTCTATAAGAGAAGTAAATATTTGGTTAGCAGTTATTAAATTTGACTAGCAACAAAAATCAGCCGTAAAATCATTTGGTCAGCATACAAAGATTTTGTTTGCAATAAATAAAAATCGGGTGGCAATCCATGTTCTGCAAAGAATATTAATAAGGGTCAGTACTTTAATCATAAACGGGCAGTTAGCAATATTATGTATCTGCTTAATAAACAGTTGCGCAGCAAAATGGTTACTTGGTCAGCAAGATTTCAAAATTGATCAGCAGAGAAACATGTTTATCTCATTGGTATGCATATTTAAAATATGGTTAACAATATAAACAATTACGCGGTCGTGTCGATGTGATGGCGTTTTCTTTGCGCAGTAAAAAGGGGAAGGCGATTGGATGGCGTTCTTTAAAAAACAATTATGAGGTCGTGTCGAAGCGATGGCGTTTTTTCTGCACAGTGAAAAGAAGAAGACGTTTCGGGGGAGTTCTTTAAAAAACAATTACGGGGTCGTGCATATAAAGTGAAATAGTAATACAGTAATTCTACACTAGTTTCTATGACGTGTATATTTGATTTCAGATTGGTTAGACAGTGAAAGACGAAAAGTAGTTCCATTTTTTTACGTTTTTTTTTTGGAACGTCAAAATTTAGCGTTTTCTATGACTTAAAAAAAAGTTAAAATTTGGACACTTCTAGTTATCGTACTGGACCCTGCGCATGACAAGTAAAGTACATAGATATTTTTGCTGGACTTTTATTTGCTGTACAAAATTGAATATTTTGCTTACCCTCTGAGTGTTTACCAAAATTTTATTTAACATGGGTCACTCATTGCAGCTTATATATTTAATCAGCTGTACATATATTTTTACAGCTGTCCAGAATGGCATAAATTGCTGATTAGTTTAGAAGTGTTTGCTAACCATGAGTTGCTGACCAATTAGCTATTATGGCTGACCGATTACATTTTCCTGCTCACAAAAACATAAATACTTGGCTAACCCATTAAATAACACCCTTTCTATAAGGTTAGTGAGTTTTTAGAATAACTTTTACTTTGTACATTTGACGTGTCAATCGATTTGTAATTGACTAAATATATATTATCATTATTATCATTATCCGAGAGACCTACCTTATTGGTCAAAACCCATTTGATCAAATTCCTCCTCTGCTTGGCCTGTTGACATTCGATGACTTTCTCGGCGACCTTGGGCGCGATCCATATCTGTCCAAGGTACGGTTGTAGCATTACAAGGGGCGTGTCGCCCCTGTGATTCGGTATGTCTAGCGCCGCTTTTCCGTGAAATATCAGCGTCGATATGGCCGTCGTGTTTCTGGCGAGGATCGCCCAATGGAGCGCCGTGTTGCCATGCGTGTTGTCAGCCACACGGGTTCCGGCGCCGAGTGTCAGTAGCAGCCGCGTCGGATCGAGTGCCGTTACCTTCCAGCATGACCACATCAGTGGCGTCATACCGCCCCGATCGCCTATGAACAAACGGATTCACTACAGATTACGTAAAAAGTCAGGACAAAATTGGTAAATGAACAAACAAAATACTTTTCACAAAAATTACGTATATGCGTAAGGGCGGAAATACATGGATAGCTTCAAGCAGCGGGTTAAGAGTATTCGTCCCTGCAAATACCCCCTGCACCCTTCATCACAAATCTTTTCCCCTCGCCTAAAAACGGTTCGCGCTCTCCCGACGCTATTTATAAAGCTAGAGGGTTCTGGTAAACGCCAAATGAAAGACAAAAAATCAGACTACAGATCCTTCAGGCGAATTTTTTGAAAAACAGTTTCGCCTACGTGTGAAATATGACGTAACTTATTATTTTTTTCAAAAGGTTGTGAGTTTTTTCAGGAATTTTTTTTCAAAAAATTCGCCTGAAGGATCTGTAGTCTGATTCTTTGTCTTTCATTTGGCGTTTACCAGAACCCTCTAGCTTTAAAAATAGCGTCGGGAGAGCGCGAACCGTTTTTAGGCGAGGGGAAAAGATTTGAGATGAAGGGTGCAGGGGGTGTTTGCAGGGACGAATACTTCAATGCAAAGTTTACAGTATTACCATCTGAATTGAGTTGGATAAAAAATTCCAGCCAATTGGGCGACGGGGCCATTCCAACTTCAAAAATGTTGACATTTGATTATAATAAAGAAAATAAAATTTCTGATATCGCGTGAAGTGACGCGGGTAATGGCTAGTATTCAATATGATATTTGCTATTCGTTACCAACATAATATGTTCACGTCATGTAAAAATTAATCAAAGCATGCCTAGCTAGTTTATTTCTGACGGATCCATAAAACAAAAGAGCGGCTGATTTTTTTTATTTTCAAAATATTTCCGAAACTATAATGTTTAGAAAATAAATTTTTTAACGAAACTTTCTTGAAAAAATAAATAGTATAATAAGCTGTTATGAAAAATATACCATTATATAAAAAACAGTTATAGCAAATATCTCTTCTACGCATGCGCCGATTTTCCCCAAATACAATAGGGCTCTTCATATTTGCATACCAAACATCCTTCCAAAATTTGGTTACAATTCGCTCATCCGTTTGACCTGTATCGTGTTCACAGACAAACAGACGCAAAGAGTTTTTTCAAAAATATGTTTTTTGGATTCGGGGGACCTCAAAACGGAAAGATATTGTAAAGTTTTTGAAAAGTGATTTTTGACCTAAACTAGTACCACTTGTGGGTTGGAATGGTAAAAGTAACTAACTAAAAGTAACTAAATATCATTAGGACTTTTAAGTTTATTTTAATTCTTTTTAGTGCATAATCGCTTTTCATAATAGTTTATGGCAGTTTCTTTTATCTCAATCGCTATTTTTCAATGTTATTTTCAGCACGCAGTCTTGAAATTATTTTTGAGGTTATCTAAAATTGGCCACCATTATTATTTTAATCAATGATACCACTCTTACCACTTGATTTCATTCTCCAACATTATTTTTGTTGTTGTGGTATGACAATAGATTGTAGTCCAATAAGAAAGTGGAAGGGGAGACTTTTGTCAACCCGCTGGCTTCAAGCATCAATTGCCTGACGAACTACAAATCTTCATAGAAAATATTCCATAGGCTGTGTGCACGAAGCCTATTAGCGCCGCTAGTGGGTAATAGAGAATTATTGAACTAACTTTTTATGGAAATCGCGACACGTTTCTAAGGTGATAAGTCAAAAACTTTAGTTGACCATGATGTGTCAAAAAAAAAATGTAATAAGGAAAACTGATGTTAATTTGTTTACACTGACAGCGGAACGTCAAATTAGGGCGCCGATGGTCTTTATTTTACTTAAATCGCCATCAGCGCAACAGCCCGGAACACAACAAGCAATTCCAGAACGCTTAGTTTTACCCATGTTTTCTTTGTAATTAAAAAACTTCATAAAATTATAACTATTTTCACTTTTAATAAACATTGCTCACTGACATACGGAAAAATGGAGTTCGATGTTTTCCCTAGTGCTCACCACAAACGCTCGCATCGAAAAATTTGTAACTCCGCCTCCGTGCACATAGCCCATTGGCAAACACATGATCGCCCGAGCATAATCCATAATTTTCAATATTTACCTAAATCAGGACTGACACCGCGCGCTATGAAGTACGCAACTAGCGGCGTGTGTCCGAACTGAGCGGCCAAATGTATACAGGAACATCCTTCGGCATCCCTGAGCGTCGGGTCCGCGCCGGCGTTCAACAGCAGAACGACGGCGGCCAAATGACCTTGTCGAGTTGCCCAATGAAGCGGCGTCGCGTCCAGTTCTCCGCCGACTGCGTCGACTATCGCGCCTTTCTCAATTAAAAAAACTATGATGTCGTGTCGATTGTTTATAGCTGCCCAATGCAAAAGCGTCACGGTTTCTGAATCTGGTTGGTTCACATCGTAACCGGCCTCGACTAGTTCTTGCACTCGAGAAAACGCACCGTACTGAAATGTAAAAGACGGATTAACGTGTCTTCAGTTTCTATTCTCATAAAAAAATCTTTAGACGTCATATTCTGGATTTAATGACCTGATCGCTTGCTATAAAGGCATAGGAAACGCAGAAGTATTGACAGACTATGGGTTCAAGTGAGACATTCAGAAATAAATCTTTGATTAACGTCTGATTAGAACTCTTCAACAAATATAATTAATACATTAAAGTTTCGATCCGGATTTGGATCTTCTTCAGAAACGTTAATGTATTAATTATATTTATTGTTAATATATTGTCTAAAAAATTGGTCGATAATTTTATTTATTCAGAAATAAAACCGAGGACAAACTATTCGTAAAGATTGTTTTGGAATTGCGTTTTAGAATGCGTATTTACGAAGATTGTCAATTGTTTTAAGACACTACACACCTTTTGTCTTTTGTTTTGAATTGAATTTAAAAGTTCAAAAGGTTTGACCATAGAGATATTAGACTAGAGTACGCGAGTGAGCCGTGAAAGTGTCTGCAATTCAGGCAGAGAACAGTTCCTTATCTCTATGGGAACTAATGATACAAAACAATGCTGATTTGAGTAAACAAATATCTGGTTTTCTGGACTTTCTGCAGCGTTCTCTCTCTCAACTGAGGACACTTTCACTTATGGCAAGCATACGAACTAGCGTATTTAGGGAGTTTGTCAATTGTTTTACGACACTACACACTTCTCGTCTTTTGTTTTGAAATCAATTTGAAAGTTCGAAAGGTTTGACCTCACTTAAATGGGAATTGAACAAGCGCATGATTGAATATTTTGTAATTTTAAATATAAACTTAATGTAAATTGATTATTGGACGATCTACCTGAGTGGCTTTTACGATGTCGAAGCCGCTGTAGTCGTGCTCAGTGACGGGAACCACTGGTTCGCGAGACACAAGACCCTGAGTATCCCGTTCAGGTTCAACACATCCACCGCCTGCGGCAGCCGCCGCGGCTCCACAAGCGGTCTGATACATGTTTAAAAGTTAGAAAATATTTACGACTGAAAACAGTTTTAGTTCATATCGATGACATTTGACATTGACAGATCCATTGCGGAAAAATGTTTGGTTAAAAGACTGACCTGAACTTCACAAAAGGAGTATAATACATTGTAGAAAATCGAAATTATCGTAACTTCAAAAATACTGATCTAAAGATTTAATTTCATATCTTATTATTTATTGTTTGATTAGAGCGTATTAATATAGAATAGAATGACCGTTAAAGAAGATAAAAATAGCTTTTAAGTCGTTGTTTTCTTTTACATTTTTTGTTGTACGGTTGGTCATATGCGATTTTGCCTTTGACAAATCCAAACTATCCAAAGCGCTAAAATTGCGTTAAAAGCGGGAAAGTGAGAACATTATTTTGCAAATTTATTTTAATTGATAGATAAAAATGGATAAACGTGCAGCAAGTTCAGATAACATGCCATCGAGTCCCAAAAAGGCCAGGTAACTATAAATTTTATCATTTGTGTTTTTTTAAGGCTATTTACGAAATTATTTGTTATACCTACAGATTGGACCCTGGTGACTTATACAAACGTCCTACCGTTCCAAAAGTGGACCCGCAGAAAGACAGTTTTACATTTCAACAAATCGAGGTGGATCACTACACCGGAACAGTTTTAAGGGGAATGCCCGGTGCACAAACAGGACCCGTTCCTGTTTTTAGAATGTATGGAACGACGATGGAAGGCCACAGTGTTCTCTGCCATGTCCATGGATTCAGCCCGTATTTCTTTGTAACGTTGCCTGATGAATTCGAAAACAGCCATTGTGCAACACTGAAGGTACTATCGGGTTGTCATCTTATATGCCACAGGGCCGGGCTGTGCTGAATTCTTAGTGCTTGTAATAATAAAAAATTGGTTGTCTGTAAAGTCGGTTTACGGACGATAGTTTTACGTGATAACGTCATAAAGAAACATTGATGAACTCTCTGACGTCACGCGAGAAGAGAAAAATGCGTACAAGCCGACACTTGGGCCGATCGTGTCTCTCTATCGCTTATACCGCGCTCTCGCTTGCATGCTCAGGCGGAACGTGACACTTTTTCGTGCGTGCAGCCGGTGTTTCATCAATTTATAAGACGTTATCACGTCAAAAACTTGCTACTTAATTTAGCACGGCTAAAATCTGAAGTAAGGACCCAATAACTGCTGGCTTGCCCTTAAATATGCAGATAATAATCTACAAAGTACTTAATAAGTATTCAGCAAGTTGAATAAGCGTTACGAATGCTTAATAAATACAATATTTTTTGCACAATTGACAGAACAATTTTATAAGAAAACTGTTTTATGATAATTTTAAATTTAAAAAATTGTCGAGATTCATAACAAATGATCATGTATATTAGAATAATTTTTACAATTTACCATCTTAACTTGCATTGAGGCCCTGATGATGAAAATATATTTTTCGAAACGTTGGCCACAAGCGATACACTGGTAAAGCTTTTTTCAATTGTTCCTCAACCAAATACTTCAATACATATTTTGGAACAAAACTTCTACTAACTTAATAAATACTTTCAAAGTTTTTTTAAAATACTAGCCGTTACCCGCAGCTATGATCTAAGAGGTTATTTTAAAGTGCTTGATTCCTAATTTTTTTGAGCACTTTAGTAAACGCTCGATGCTTTTAAGCATTTTTAAAATTGAAAGTGCTCGATACTCGGTGCTTCAAGCACTTAGGGTCAGTGCTTTGCCCAGCTCTGATTTTCCACTATATTTTTCCGGAAAATTTTCAATGTCAAAAAGGCAATTTTTTAGTATTTTTTTTTATAGGACATATTTGAACTTTCCATATTTTCTTTAATAGTTAATTTCTGTACCTTTTAAAACAGAAACTACAAGTTATAATTCTAACTTCGTAATCCACATGAAATAAGTTAAGCTTGATTCTGTTTTACTTAAGATTTGTCATATTATTTTATTTGGAACTCATAACAAGTCAATTAATCCTATTTCATAATTAAAGAGCACTCAAAAAATGAATCACTCATTTCTCTTATTATTTCATACAGTATGTAAACACGTAAGGTGCACATAGGGAAATTAACATTGAGAAAAAATGACTGGATCAGAGTGAGCCTTGAAATCTTGTTTTTCAATTTGACAGATAATATTCTTTTGCAAAATGAATGTGTATACTACCGAAGAAAATATTCAAATGATTACAACATAATAGGACTTTTTTTATTAATGGGACATTAAAATACTTAAATATGGTGCGAGATCAAATATCTCCGCCTATTCGTGTTGAACCTAAAGACATTGGGTCACTGATTTACCAACGCGCATACGTCATACCAGTCAGACAATTTTTGAATGAAATGTTTCCAAACAGATGGAGTTGTTTTTTTGTTTTATTTTTGTACAAAAAAATAAAATAATGATTTATAAGAGCTTTTTATTATTAAAAAAGCCAAGCAAAATAAAAATAAAATAGAAATCCTCAAGATTACCACGATAATTCAATAGAAATAACAATTAATGCAGTCATGGCTAACTCTGATCCAAGTATTTTTTCCCAATGCTAATTTCCCTATGTGCACCTTACGCGTTTACATACTGTATACGAAGTAATGAGGTAGTAGCAAAGGCCAGAAGATGGCACCACTGTACTGTCTGCTGTAGTTATAAAGGGAATTCCCCTCATATAAACAGCACTAGATTGAGATAAAAAAATCATTCTGGTCTCTTTTAGGAATAATTATTGTTTTTTGTTGGAAGGGGAAAACTCAAAAGGGCTTCACATCCAGAGTTGATGAAGGTACTCCAGTTTGGTTTACTTGTAGCCTTTAGTGAACGAGAGTAAAATTTTACAGTACGTTTTTAATTTAGTGGCTTGGAAAGTTTTCTGTTTCAAAATTTTCCGGAAAACCAACAATTCTGACTCACGACGACGGCAACAGCTTTGAATTTGCTTATCGTCTCGGAGTTGTCACGTAAATCCGGCCCCAGACGCAATACAAACTCCTAACGTGTTTTTCTCTCGTTTTTGACAGGATGCGTTGAATAAAACGATGCTAAGTGAGATGCGCGGGAACTCCGAGAAAGTCGAAGAATGCGTTTTAGAAGTGAGCATTGTCAAACGCCAATCGCTGCAGTGGTACACAGGCGATGCGTTACAGAAGTTTGCCTTGATCCGCGTTGTTCTGCCCCGTTTGGTCTCTTTAGGCGCAAGAATGATGGAAACAAGCACACATTCGTTTTTTAACATTTTTAACTACTCTTACAAAGCTTTCGAAAGCAATATTGACTTTGACATCAGGTAAGCTGATATCGATCAATTTTAAGTACACTAATAATAATAAAATGTTAATAATAAATGTTTATTTGTTGCGCCATTATATAAAATGGATACAAAACGTCAGCACACAGTTTAAACATGTTAAAATAACTAGAGTGACCTGTGCGAATTATTCGCACTAAATAAGTATAATAATTATCACTTTACAAAATTATTTTTTAAATATGATTGCAGGTATTCAATTCGTTCCTAATTTTGCACACTGCTTATAACGTTCTTCTTTTTGTTGTATTACAATATGAAGCTCAGATGACAGATCGAAGAAATATTTTACTAAAATTGTCATATAGAGGCGCAAGTAGCAAAAGCGTAGAGCTAAGCCGTCAGATGGCATCATGTAGCATTGCTGTGACGTTGTTCAGCGTTGCTCGCTGTTTCAAAATTAAAGCCGTCAGATGGCAGTATGCAGTATTGTGTCTGTTGTATTACAATATGAAGGTCAAATGACAGATCGAAGTGTTGACGTTGTTTCAAAATTAAAGCCGTCAGATGGCAGACGTTGTTCAGCGTTGCTGTATTTTAATTAATTTACAAAAACAAAAGCAATTTTTTAGTTGTCGATGTCAGTAGAGCAAGCAATTATTTGTAAAATGATATATAATTTATGTGGAGAAATTGTGAGGTTTTTTCTAAAAAGAGAGGCAAACATCTTTAATCTTAGCGTATTAATATATATGATTATTAATCCGATAGCAAGTTTTTTATTGAATATGGAACTATATTAATTATGTATTGTTACAGCTTTTTATCAAAATCTTTGGAATCTATTATTGATTTTGGGACATTGTTATACATTTTATAACCAAGATAGATGGCACTCTTTTCAAAGAAAGTTGTGTTATGCTTTATGCTGTAATTCTTTAGGCGCGTATTATAAGCACCATTGTTTCTATTTTTGTTATTGGCTGCAGCTATTTTGTGTATACAATTAAGCAAATACCCCGACATACGTAAATTCGGAGTTAGGCCACTATTTAAATTGAAAAACGATTACAAATTTTGGAAAACACTCTAATGAAGAGCGCATTTTTGCTACAAAACAAGGAATAAAAAAATTACTAGCGTGCTATGAGGACATTTTACCTGAAATGAAAAAATCAAAAACCCGTCAGACGACTTTTTTGAATTTTATAACTCCGGTTTACGTTTTTACTTGTCTTATTATCTAAGATTTTATTACACATTTCTCTCCTAAATTATTGTTTTCTTGAGTCTCTGGTCCCAATTAACCATACTTTGTATGCGTTTATATGCAAAATTGTACCCTAATAAATTTTTATTGAGTTTTTAACCCACTTCAAAAAAAGGAGGAGGTTTTCAATTCGATTGTATTTCTTTTTGTTGAAAATTAATGATGCATTAAAAACTCAATAGGTCATATGCATAAAACTCCAAATTGGTTAAAATTTTTATTTCGAAATATATTTTAGTTCTTGATCATAACTTAATGGTTATTTTATTAATCTAATCACTGAAAAAAATACAAATAATAAAAAAGAAATGTAGAAAATAAGCGCTATTTTCGAATTTTCAAAACGCAGCGTGACGTCAGAGTATATATCAACAACAGTTTTCATGACGACTGCGTCGTTTCACAGTAAGATTATGTCAATATTTAGAGAAAACAACAAATAAACTTCATTTAGAACATTGACAATTTGACATCAAGGTTGACATGCATCGTATATCATGACGTCACATAAGCCCGCGAACATGGCCAATTGTTTAAACTGTTTATTTTTGAATGTGACATTTAATATTTTTTTTCTTATGATAATATTACATTTTCAAATGATTATCAATTTTTTTTCGGTATTATGGTTGACTAAATAATCTATTAAAAATATAAAAAAAATTCATGCATATGACCTATTATAAATAATAATTGTATATTAATCTTTTTTTTCAAATTCAAAATTGAGTTGTATTTAGTACCGCAAATAATGTCTTTTCGCGTAGGATGTGTGGATCTATAGTTCTGTTTTATTTTTTAAGATTCATGGTCGATACCGGAATACAAGGCTGTTGCTGGATCGAACTGCCGGCTGGAAAATACCGCTTGCGTCCGTCGGTCGAATCGCCAGGCTTGGTTAAAACGTCACGATGCAGTCACGAACTGGACGTCGCTTGGGACGCATTCGTTGCGCACAGCCCCGAAGGCGAATGGGCCAAAGTCGCTCCGTATTACTTTTTGAGTTTCGACATTGAGTGCGCAGGACGAAAAGGTGAGTAGTGTCTATGTATTATAATGAAAACTGTTTCTCCCGTGACGTAATGTATTTGTTACCGTATAAACCCGTTTTGACGTGATAACGTCTTATAAATTGATGAATCACCAATCTTATAAATTGATAAAACACCGGCTGCATGCACGAAAAAGTGTAACGTTCGTAACGCGTAACGTTCCGCCTGACCCTGTGCGTGCTTTTTGCTAATTTCTCGCTCAATTTAAATCAGATCGGTTTGAAACCAGTCTTAAACGAAAGAGGAGAACATTTTACATAGATTTCGTATAACAGAATTTGCCTAAACAGTTTTTTTATACAAATTTATATAGAAAAATAGCTGTATAAATGCAATGTTGTCTAATGCATGGCGCGACGCGGTCGGTCGTCTTTGTTTGCCGTACATGGAAATTAGAATATAACGTATGTCTTGTCTTAACATGAAAACGGCTGCATTTCTAATGTTTAATTCAATTTTTTGACATTAGTATTTTGTGAAATGCAACGCCTTCTAAGTTAAGTATTGGAATAACTAATTATTATTAGAACATAATACTTTGACAGTTGCAAACGTCACTTTTGACATTTCTTATCATTCCGACACCAAGGATAAGCGGATTGAAACCAAATTTTGGGAGGTTTAGGTTATGTATTACGGAATACGTTATCACGTAAAACTATCGTCCGTAAACCGACTTTACAGACAACCAATTTTTTTTTAATCAAGCCTTCATTCTATTAAATAAATCCTCTGAAACACAATTTTCTAGTTACTACTAGTTTTGTCTAACGCTCACAGTTAAAACTAGTTTTACCTAAAAATCAATCTTCTAATTCAGTCAATTCTAGTTGTTACTAGGAAATTCTAGTTTTAACGAGGGCGTTTAGTGAAAACTAGTTTTAACTAGTAAATACGCGTTCTAACTAAAAACGGGTTTTAACGGTAACATATTTATTTACAAAAAAAATTGGTTGTCTGTAAAGTCGGTTTACGGACGATAGTTTTACGTGATAACGTATTCCGTAATACATAACCTAAACCTCCCAAAATTTGGTTTCAATCCGCTTATCCTTGGTGTCGGAATGATAAGAAATGTCAAAAGTGACGTTTGCAACTTACAAAGTATTATGTTCTAATAATAATTAGTTATTCCAATAGTTAACTTAGAAGGGTTTACTTTTCACAAAATACTAATGTCAAAAAATAAACATCAGAAATGCAGCCGTTTTCATGTTAAGACAAGACATACGTTATCTTCTAATTTCCATGTACGGCAAACAAAGACGACCGACCGCGTCGCGCCATGCATTAGACAACATTGCATTTATATTTTATACAGCTATTTTTCTATATAAATTTGTATAAAAAAACTGTTTAGGCAAATTCTGTTATACGAAATCTATGTAAAATGTTCTCCTCTTTCGTTTAAGACTGGTTTCAAACCGATCTGATTTAAATTGAGCGAGAAATTAGCAAAAAGCACGCACAGGGTCAGGCGGAACGTTACGCGCTACGAACGTTAGGAACGTTAGGATTTAGGAACGTTACACTTTTTCGTGCATGCAGCCGGTGTTTTATCAATTTATAAGATTGGTGATTCATCAATTTATAAGACGTTATCACGTCAAAATGAAATGCAATTCCGGAAAAGAAAATTGAAACAAATTAATCTCGTAATACAAATTAAGATTTACTACGTATTAGACGCTGCTATTTATATCGCCGCGATGCTTTTTTAGCCTTATACAATAACTTCATGGAAAAAAAAAACGAATTTCGGCTTTGGTCAAAAACCGATCTTTAATCGAACTCTAATAATTGCAGGCATTTTCCCGGAACCGGATATCGATCCGGTTATTCAAATAGCGAACATCGTCCAACGATACGGCGAAAGCGAACCGATTCATTGCAACGTTTTCACGCTGAACACCTGCGCCCCTATTGCATATGCCGAGGTTTGTTTTAAGTTCGATATAACCATATACTTTTATTCTATACTGAGCATAGGAATAAAATCGCAATCGAACTATTAGGGTGCAAACATATACTTCTGTCTTTTTTTACGCCGTAAGCACTGGCGTATCCAGGAGGGCAAGGCCAGCACGGGAGACCCGGCTTAAGAAATTTCTAATTTGCCCCCTCCTGGGCCAAAAGCTGGGTACGCCCATGTTAACGTCATAGAAAAAGACAAAGTTTTTGAAACAGAGATACTTTATTCAGATTGAATGCAAGTACATCAACCAAATCCTATCATCGGAGAAATCAGGGAATTACATCGAAGAAAGAGACGCAGATATATTTTCGATACGCTTTGATGCGTTCACTCGCCGCACATTGAGTAGATAGGCAATGATTCATATAGTTAATTAATAGATATATGGATATAACACTTATGTTAGGTTATGTAAATAAAATTTATTTTAGCTGCAAACCGATGCAAATACATGTAAACCAAATAATTAATGTTTCTCTACACTATCAATTTGCAGTAATCGGGGTAGTTATAGGGACTTGATATGGAACTAATAAACAATGACAAAGATTTAATTAAATACTTGCAATATTATATTCAAAATCAATCCGATTAAGTCCATATGCAGTATATTATTTTGGTTGTTTCGGGTTCAAGTCCCGACAGTGACATTTAAATTTTTCTTATACAGATTGTATCAAATCAAAACGGTCCATAGAACATTCTGTGTGTAAGACAGAGACGATATATAAAGAAATAAGTAAGAATAAGATAAATGATCGCTAATATACTTACTGTGGTTACGTAAATAAATAATTACGTACACTGTAAATCTTTTTAGCAATTTATCAATTAAAACAACTAAACCGTAATATTAATTCGTATTATTATTTATATCTGGTACACAAGTTTTAACAATACTTTTAATAATCAATTTATTAAATGTTCAAAAAGACCTCCACGTTCTGCCAAACAATATCCTAATCGATTATAATAAATAGCCATTTTATCAATAATTTCACTAGTGAATACTGACATTTGATAAAATTGTGATTTTTACTGTAGAAAGCAAAGACGATACTATCACATTGTATAACCACAGCAACTATTAGCGATCATTTATCTCGTTCTTACTTACTGCTTTAGTGCTTTATATAATATCGTCTCCGTCTTACACACAGAATGTTCTATGGACCGTTTTGATTTGATACAATCTGTATATAAGCCTTTTAAAAAAATATTATGACGATAATCGTTTAATATTATTATGCTTTCACTAATTCAGTGAAAATAATATACTGCATATGGACTTAATCGGATTGATTTTGAACTTGATATGGAGCCGTGGTTTAATTGTGAAATCACATTTTGCTGTACTTTCGTGTTCTGTCACCAGATGTCACAGCGTCAAATGTCAAAACCCTGATCGCAAAAACGCATTTGACTATTTCACACCGGATATTGTGGCGTCAAATGTCAAAATTCTGTTAGCGAGTTCCGCTGCGTTTCTAATACCGCAATTGTAACGGTTCCAGGTTCGGAGTTTCCAGAGAGAAGCAGACCTGCTGAACGCCTGGGCAGATTTTGTGAGGGAATTGGATCCCGACATACTCACCGGCTACAACATAAACAATTTCGATCTACCGTATCTCGTGAACCGAGCGAATAAACTGAAATTAGATCGATTCAAATATTTGGGGCGATTGATCGATGTGCCGTATGTATTTTTTTTTTATAGTGAAACTTTTTTAAGCCCCCTAGGGGGGTAAATGTGAAACGCTTCCCCTTCTCCGGCATTTATAATGCTTAAAGCACTTCGTAATACAGATGCTCGATTCTTAGATCGGTTGCATAAAAGCTTGCTGCTTATTAGGCCAGTGAAATGAACATGATTTGGCCCTAAACGCTTCCACAAAAGAGTGCAAATTTGAGAGAACATTAATATAAGACGATAACACAATCTGTCAAAATTGCACCTTCGTACAGTGACTGAAACTTGTTAGAAAGAAGTTTAAAAACTGTGTTTCATCAGTTTTATTATTCCAACCCACAATTGGGGAATGGTACTAGTTTAGGTCAAAAATCACTTTTCAAAAATTTTACAATATCTTTCCGTTTTGAGGTCCTCCGAATCCAAAAAACATATTTTTGGAAAATCTCTGTGCGTCTGTTAGTCTGTGAACACGATACAGGTCAAACAGATGAGCGGATTGAAACCAAATTTTGGAAGGATGTTTGGTATGCAAATATGAAGAGCCCTATTGTATTTGGGGAAAATCGGCGCATGCGTAGAAGAGATATTTGCTATAACTGTGTTTTTTATACAATAATGGTATACTTTTCATAACGGCTTATTATACTATTTATTTTTTTAAAAAAGTTTCATTAAACATCTTTTTTTCTAAACTTCATAGTTTCGGAAATATTTTGAAAATAAAAAAAATCAGCCGCTCTTTTGTTTTATGGGTCTGTCAGAAATAAACTAGTTAGGCATGCTTTGATTAATTTTTACATGACGTGGAACATATTCTGTAGGTAACCATGGCAACGAATAGCAAATATCATATTGAATACTAGCCATTACCCGCGTCACCTCACGCGAAATCAGAAATTTTAATTTCTTTATTATAATCAAATGTCAACATTTTTGAAGTTGGAATGGTCCCGTCGCCCAATTGGCTGGAATTTTTTCGCTTGTATCTTGTCAAAATTCAATATTATAATGATGGAGAAATTTTCGAATTAGTGGAAACTGAGTTCGTCATTTTACTGGTCTTTTATTAAGCCTTAGGGATGCACTTTCGGGGTATTATGCTTTTTTCTTTCAACTTTCGGAGTATTATTGTGTTTTTTCTTTCCACCCTCTGGTAGCGAAGTATTAGAATCAGTCTGGTATTAATAGATCTTCATTGGCTCTCCAGTCGACATTTTTCTTTATCGGTGCGCTTTTATTCAACTCGACAGCTCGGTGGTAAGGGACAAAGTGTCGCAGTCGAAGCTGCTCGGAAAGCGTGTAAACAAGCACGTCAACATCGAAGGACGGACCGCGTACGATATGCTCATCGTGGCGAGACGGATACTCAAGCTGCGCTCATACACCCTCAACAACGTGTCGCAGGAAGTGCTGAAGGAACAGAAGGAGGACGTCCACTACTCACAGATCACTGGACTTCAAAACGGAGATGAACAAACCAGACATAGGTTAGTCTTTATACAGTATGTAAACGCGTAAGGTGCACATAGGGAAATTAGCATTGGGAAAAAATACTTGGATCAGAGTTAGCCATGACTGCATTAATTGTTATTTCTATTGAATTATCGTGGTAATCTTGAGGATTTCTATTTTATTTTGATTTATTTTTATTTTACTTGGCTTTTTTAATAATAAAAAGCTCTTATAAATCATTATTTTAATTTTTTTGTACAAAAATAAAACAAAAAAAAACAACTCCATCTGTTTGGAAACATTTCATTCAAAAATTGTCTGACTGGTATGACGTATGCGCGTTGGTAAAACAGTGACCCAATGTCTTTAGGTTCAACACGAATAGGCGTAGATATTTGATCTGGCACCATATTTAAGTATTTTTGGGAATTTAATATCCCATTAATAAAAAAAGTCCGATTATGTTGTAATCATTTGAATATTTTCTTCGGTAGTATACACATTCATTTTGCAAAAGAATATTATCTGTCAAATTGAAAAACAAGATTTCAAGGCTCACTCTGATCCAGT
The DNA here is from genome assembly GCA_963575645.1 of Xanthostigma xanthostigma. NCBI lineage: Eukaryota > Metazoa > Arthropoda > Insecta > Raphidioptera > Raphidiidae > Xanthostigma > Xanthostigma xanthostigma. The sequence continues at coordinate 2,340,110 of OY754473.1, forward strand.
CATTTTTTCCCAATACTGTATGCTTGAACCGATTTACACGCAGTGAGGTCGCGGTTTGTTTTGCATGCCGCGGAGTCCAATAATCGAAGTTGCCCGATTATAAAGTTCTGTGGTCAAACCTCTCGTAGTTAATCGCGGACTTATGGGTTACTAGCCGCTATCCGCGGCTACGCCCGCGATTGAGATGGAAATCGACTTTTGACATGCATATCAGGGGAAACAATTTTCTTATTTTTCGTAAAAAATTTTTATTTTTTTTTAATAAAAAGTATCCTATGTTACTTCTAATACCTTCAAGAGTGTATGTTCAAAGTTTCATGATGATCGGTTAAGTAGTTTTTGCGTGAAAGCGTAACAAACAAACTTACATTCGCATTTATAATATTAATATGATATGATATGATGTGAAAGGAGGCGGAGTTACAAATTTATCGATGCGTGTGTTTGTGGTGAGCACTAGGGGAAACTTCAAACTCAAATTTTCCATGTGTCAGTGAGCAGTATTTATTAAAAGTGAAAATAGTTATAATTTTATGAAGTTTTTTAATTACAAAGCAATCATGGGCAAAACTAGGCGATCTGGAAATGCTTGTTGTGTTCTGGGCTGTTGCGCTGATGGCGATTTAAGTAAAATAAAGACCATTGGCGCCACAATTTGACGTAACGCTGTCAGTGTAAGCAAATTAATTCCTTATATATTTGTACGTCATAATTGATAAATAAATAATTCTCACGTACCTTTTATGTTATGCTATTTATATAATGATTCTCAATCTGAATTTTATTGTATATAGAATTGACAACAGTTTTCCTTATTACATTTTTTTTTGACACATGGCCTAGTAAAGTTTTTGACTTATCACCGTAGAAAAATGTCGCGATATCCATAAAAAGTGAGTTAAATAATTCTCTATTACCCACTAGTGGCGCTAGTATGGTTCGTGCACACAGCCTATAGGTACACTGAACAAAAGTAAAAGCAAGAAGTTGACGTTTGAAGTTTTTCGCTACATATTATGTTTCTTCAAATGTTTGAATCATTTCGTGCAATTGATCAAAACAACATGACGTACACAGTTACTGTGAGAATAATAAACCAAGTCATAAATCCAAGTGTATAGCCTTTGTTAATGTCCACCGCAGTCGTAGACGAAACGTCAGGTAGAAATACCGATAGATCACGGCCTACAAGCCCGGAAAACAAGAAGATCAAGTCATAAATATTCGACAGTCGCAACGCTTGCGCATAACAGATAAATAAGTGAGATAGAAATATGCAGTTGCCGTCTCTCTCTCTTGGTGAACACTTTCACTTACGGGAACTAGCAATATAGGAGTATTAAATATATGCCTTACTGTTGCTCGGCAGCGGCCATGTTTGTTTTCGAGGTCGTCCCACTTGAGAATAATTTCTGTTACCGCCCGTAGAGATCAACCATTTTGAATTTAAACGCGAATTTAGTAGTGGGCTCAGTTTATTTACGCTGACCTCTGATTGACCTTGAACTGGTTCTGTTTGCAGATTGGCTATATATTGTATCAAAGACGCCATGTTGCCTTTGCGTCTGCTCAACCATTTGAGCAGTTTCACCAACGACATGGAACTGGCCAGAGTGTCGGGGGTGACCATTACAACATTACTGACGAGGGGTGAACAAATCAAAGTCGTCACGCAGCTCTTAAAACAGGTATTATATTTTTTTCTGTCTGTCTGTCGCAGCTTATTTTCTTCGAATATGCTGGACGAAAACAGTTTAAATTTGGTACATGTATTTGGAATTTGTAAAATTTCATCTCGAAAAAAAGTATTTGAGATAATATTAAGTAACCGAATTCCGATTAAGGTTTATTCAACTCTGAACCCGTTTTAGGGGCCCTACAAAGGGGTCTTAAGGTCAAAATCGAGCTTTAGAGACCTTTGAAATTTCTCATAAAAACGAATATCTTAGGTAAAAGTGAGTCAATCAATTCAAATTTAAATATTTATTGTACAGGGCCTATTTTTAGGGCTTTCTTAGGGGCTCTACAAAGGACTCAAGGGTTAAAAAAAATACTAAGACGTATTCCTATGTAAAATTATCCGCAGAATCCGAATATGAAATAAAAAAGTATGGTTTATATTTAAAATTTCAAAGTTGGGCCCTACGGGGCCCTTTTTGGTTCCTCTAATTTTGTGTTTTGATAGACAGGAAAAAATTATTAATAAAAACATTTTAACATTATTAGTCCGGTTATCCGATAAGAAATATTAGCCGTTCCGGAACTTTTGAAACACTCTGTATATAGATTATAGGAATAGCATGCACGGCGTTTTTGTGGTAAGACTAGGTCTGCACACATGCCAAGCCTGGCAAATATTTGTTTCCAATGTTTGTCTCTCCCTATTTCAATGAAGTACCAGCAGCATAAGCTGGTTTCACACTGACTCAGCCAGGTCCGATGTTCTTTGGCGAATATTTGCTACGTCCGTCATATTACGGCCGCTATCTTAGGAAATCGGACATTAAGGTCTCTGCACACGAGGCTAGAAACACAGCTTGGAGTTCAGCTGGCCGGTAGACTGGGTACGAAGCTGGAAATGACGTCACTGCGGGCTCGTCTGCTAACTTTTTCCTTGCTAGGTCCGCTGCTAGGTATGAGCAAGAACCAATCAGGAAGCCGTATATTGTCGCACGTGGGCGACTTGAACAAACGCCCACAAACCAACATGGCGTCATTCTGTTCAGAGTCGGACAAGACACGTTTTGCTCTGTGTTTATATTCGAACTGTCACGGCGCGCGCACCGGATCTATCCACAAAACTAGCTTGAAAAGACGTCTCGTGTGAAGCGAGCACATAACAGCAATCAAGAAAACCAGCGATAGAAAACTAGTAGTAAATCGAGCAGCGTTTCTAGCCTCGTGTGCAGCGGCCTGTACTCTTGCTGACGCTCGTGTACTGTTCAAAATCGTCTTCATTACGCCCTAGATACACAATCTACTATTTGTTTACAGGCTGTAGCAGAAATTCGGTATTGATCATCTGGTAGTGCATTCGGTGGTGATATTGTAGTGCCCGTTTTTAAAGTGGTTTTTTTTTGTGCTGATTCAAAATTCAAAATGGACTGACATTATGGTGCCGGTTTTTATAAGCATGGTTTTATAATGGACACAAATTTTTTTATGTTTATTTATTTTATTTTTTACTTTATTTAATTTTTCAAAATTATAACAAGTTATATCAATTTTACGAAGGTACATTTAATACATTTATTAAGAACTAATTGAAGCATACTTTATTCAAGTGATAACCTGTATCCACATTATTTTTCGATCATTTGCATGAGTTCCCCCGAGAAAACTATAGAAAGTCAATTTTGGAGTACGGTAGAACTCGTGTATTTTTAACCTGTCGGAACTAATTAACTTCTGTATTTTCAACTTCAACTTCATCCTCACTTCGTGGCAGTCGCAGACCAATCGGAAAAAACCTTTATTAATTTGAGGTTAAACGTTGTTAGATGATAATAATAATAATAATAATAATAATAATAATAATAATAACCACTTTATTAGAGAGTATTTTTTTAGAACACATTAATGGCGTCAACAATAAAAATAATGTATTACAACATTATTTATTAAAAAAATCATTTAAATTATAAAAGTTGTTTTGCAATAAAAATTTATTTATTTCCTTTTTAAAAAGGGATTTTTTGCTCATATTAATATTTTTAACATTCTGTGGCAGATTATTATGTATTCGAATCATGGCATTGCGTGCTCCACGACTCGTCACTTGCAGATGATGTTGATCGTTTTTCAGAGTGGATGTTTTATTTCTAGTGTTGTGCCTATGTATTATATTGTTTGATTTGAAAAGAGCAGGATTTAATCTGACAAAATTAGAGCATTCTAGAATAAAAAGGTCAATAATCGTAAGGATGTTTAATTTTTTGAAAAGAGGGCGGCAATGTTCTCGAGGAGCAGCGCCTGCCATGATTCGAACACATAATTTTTGTATTATTAAAATTTTCTTAATGCTTACAGAGTTGCCCCAAAATATTAGACCATATCTCATTATAGACTGAAAATGAGCATAATAAACATTAATAAGTATTTCTGGATTTAATTTGTCTTTTAAATATCTTATGAGATATATGCATTTATATAATTTAGCAGATATTTTATCAATTTGACTTTTCCAGTTAAGCTGATCGTCTATTTCAAGACCTAAAAATTTTACTTGCTTCTTCACCACTAATTGATCATGTTTAATTTCAGACCATTTTTACTGAACCACTCATTTAGTGTTGATATGCAATTTTCAATGTTTTTAAGGAGTAGATCCCCATCTCCTCCCTCACATATGACTGCTGTATCGTCAGCAAATAGCAAAGTTGTTTGTTTTATAGCGTCTGGTAAATCATTAATAAAGATAATAAATAGAGTAGGTATTTTTCCATTGGCTAAGCAACGTACGAGGAGACACCTTCCGTGAAAAGTTGGAACTAAAAACTTGAAAATTCGTGATATGGAGGGTAGAGGTTAAAGAGAACCATATCTGTGTACGAAAAAGCGTTAAATTAGGGGACCGCCACTGTCGCAAAAGGGAAAATTTTAAAGCAAGCGTATGGAGGGTAAAAATTATCTCACAGCAGGTTTTTAGGTTATATTTATTAAATTATTTTGGACTACGTAAACAGTTTAGATTTTATATACTGCAGTGTTATTAACGACTCTAATCATTAAAAAAATATTAAATTTTCCAACTCAGCGCACTTCAATTCGTCTATAACTGCTATAGAGGGTAAACAACTGCTAAATTCATTTTATACTCGGATGCAGCGCTAGCGCCATTCCGGACGATTTTTGAATTGTTATTTACAGCATTTAGATGGACACTTTTTCAACTTATCTCCTGTATAAGATAGTCCTCCTTCTACCCCCCATAAGACGTAGGCATATCGTATACCAATTACACTCAAGTTTCCAACATATATCGCTATCAAGGTTAGTGGATTATAGAGGTTGCCTCGTTCCGTTAGATAGTAGTCGGGGAATGACGTCATCCGGCAGACATGTCAATTGATTGCGTGGCAAAGACTGTTGCTAATAACCTTCAGTGGCAGTATTTAGCAAAAGTCAAAGAAATATTGTTATTATTTGCAGTAAATTGAATTTTTAAGGTGAATGACATTATTGACAGTGTCATTATAGGTTAATAAAAATATGAACAGTCAATGCGGCTGATTGGTCAGATGGAACGGGGCAACCTCTGTAATTTATAAACCTTGGGTTTTTGGTTGCACGAAAATGTATTTGTTCGCGTCGTGTAATTACAGGCAAAGCAGGCGGGATACTTGATGCCGGTGCACCGCGGGGCGCAGTCCGACGAACAGTACGAAGGCGCGACCGTCATCGAACCAATCCGAGGCTACTATACGGATCCGATAGCGACGCTCGATTTCAGTTCGCTGTACCCCAGCATTATGATGGCTCACAATTTGTGCTATACGACGCTTGTCAACCCTTCGCAAAAGGACAAACTGGGGTAAGACACCTATATTAAAACTGCACGAGCATATACTGTACATTCGCTGCTTCTCTGTGTGAGCTATCACAACTCACACAGACGCTGTGTACTGCGTGTGCGATTATAGTATACTTGACGCGTTCACCGCTTGTATAGGCTGTGTGCACGAAGCCTACTAGCGCCGCTAGCGGGTAATAGAGAATTATTGAACTCACTTTTTATGGAAATCGCGTCATGTTTCTATAGTGATAAGTCAAAAACTTTAGTTGGCCATGAAAAAATGTAAGAAAAACCGCTGTTAATTTTATATATATCATAAAATACGGATTGTAAACCATTATATAAATAGCATAACATAAAAGGTACGAGAAAATTATTTATTTATCAGTTATGACGTACAATGTACAAAATAATTAATTTGTTTACACTGTCAGCGGAGCTTCAAATTATGGCGCCAGTGGTCTTTATTTTATTTAAATCGCCATCAGCGCAACAGCCCGGAACACAACAAGCAATTTCAGATCGCTTAGTTTTGCCCATGTTTTCTTTGCAATTTTAAAAACTTCATAAAATTATAACTTTTCACTTTTAATAAACATTGCTCACTGACATACGGAAAATTTGAGCTTGAAGTTCCCCTAGTGCTCACCACAAACGCTCGCATCGAAAAATTTGTAACTCCGCCTCCTTCTTGCACATAGCCCATACACACTTTGTATTAGTTACAGGATGAAATTTAGTTACAGGGTGAAATTTAGTCACTAAAATTTTGTTTAAAAGTATGTTTCACATCTGCTAGGGGTCCCACGACGGCTCCTAATTTTTTTTATCATGTAAATAAACTGAAATTAATTTAAAAAAAAATGATTTATTCTTAGTTTAACCGACGATCAAATAACGAAAACTCCGATGAACAATTATTTCGTGAAATCGTCGGTCCGTCGAGGCCTGTTGCCGCAGATTTTGGAAAATCTTTTGGCCGCTCGGAAACGCGCCAGAAAAGAATTGGCCGAGGAGACCGATCCGGTCCGTAAGAAAGTACTCAACGGTAGACAGTTGGCGTTGAAAGTGTCGGCCAATTCCGTTTATGGTTTTACGGGTGCTCAGGTCGGGAAACTTCCGTGCCTTGAAATTTCCGGAGTAAGTTTTCAAATATATTTTTTTTTATTAGAATAAATTAAGCAACAGTCGACTAGAATGAAACTGCTGTGGCTTAAAAGAAATTCCAGCCAATTCGGCGACGGGACCATTTCAACTTCAAAAATGTTGACATTTGATTATAACAAAGAAAATAAAATTTCTGATATCGCGTGAGGTGACGCGGCTAATGGCTAGTATTCAATGTGATATTTGCTATTCGTTGCCATGGTTACCTACAGAATATGTTCCACGTCATGTAAAAATTAATCAAAGCATGTCGAACTAGTTTATTTCTGACAGATCCATAAAACAAAAACCGGCTGATTTTTTTTTTATTTTCAAAATATTTCCGAAACTATAAAGTTTAGAAAAAAAAAATTTTAACGGAACTTTCTTGAAAAAATAAATAGAACAATAAGCCGTTATAAAAAGTATAGCATTATTATATAAAAAAACACAGTTATAAGCATGTATCTCTTCTGCACATGCCCCGATTTTCCCCAAAAACAATAGGGCTTTTTCATTTGCATACCAAACATCCTCCCAAAATTTGGTTTCAATCCGCTCACCTGTTTGACCTGTATCGTGTTCACAGACAAACAGACGAACAGAGTTTTTCCAAAAATGTGTTTTTTGGATTTGGCGGACCTCAAAACGGAAAGACATTGTAAAATTTTTGACCTGAACTAGTACCATTCCCCACTTGTGGGTTGGAATGGTAAAATTATGCAACAGTCGACTAAAATGAAACTGCTCTGGCAGTTGTTCGTTGCAAGATTCATTGCTCATTTAGTCCACAGCTCACTTCGATCGATTCAGTTGTCCTCGCTCTATACCCTCCACCTGGCCAATAACCGGGTTTCATGCAAGTTTCACTTCAACAGCGCATAAAGGTTACACGGTCCCATTTTTTTGTTCAGAGTGTGACCGGTTACGGTCGAACGATGATAGAACAAACGCGTCAGGAAGTCGAACAACGCTACACGATGGCGAACGGCTATGAACACGACGCGCAAGTCATTTACGGCGACACCGATTCCGTCATGGTCAAGTTCGGCGTTAAAGATCTCGAACGCAGTATGGAGTTGGGGCGCGAAGCAGCCGAGTACGTCAGTTCGAAATTTATCAAACCGATCAAATTGGAGTTCGAAAAGGTGTACTTCCCGTATCTGTTGATCAACAAGAAGCGCTACGCCGGACTGTATTTCACTCGACCGGATAAGTACGACAAAATGGACTGCAAAGGACTGGAAACTGTAAGGCGGGATAATTCGCCGCTAGTGGCGAACACGATCAATTATTGTCTTCAGAAACTATTGATTCACAGGTAACAAACGCTCAATTATTGTTTCAAGTTGATCGTCAAAAAGTGGCAAAACATCGCACAGTTATAATAAACGCGCGCTTAGAGGTTATTGTAGAAGAGAGTGACTTTTTTTGATATATCGATAAAACATCGATCATGCGATATATCGATAAAACATCGATACTGCGATATATCGATACATCGATCATCGTTTTTTTTGTTGATATATCAATTTAGTCGATAATTTAGATTTTATCGATATATCGGCTATCGGGCTGTAATATATCGATTCCTTTAACCACTAACTTTATTTATATTATTCCTACAGTATTACTTATTTATTACAAAATTACAATTTTCAGTCGTGCAATTCTCTGGTTTTAGTATCTGCGGATATCCGAGGGTGAAGAAAGATCCGTATCCGTTAGTTTTTGTGCGGATCTTTTACCTTATTAATTTTCAATTCATAGATGAAATTTTATATATATAGGTGATTAGGTAATAATGAAAAACTGTTAAATTCCATTCAGATTATTTTTTATTTTTTAAAATCCGTTTTGGCACCTTTGTATTGCAAACATTTATCGTAGTTTGTACCATACCAATAGTACATAACTCAAAGGTACTAAAAAACTATCTTTATAATGAGTTATTGCACATCTATCTTTGGAAGGAGACAATCTGTTATGAGAGTTAACTCTTAAAGAGGTCAATAACTTTTTCCCATAAAAGATAGTCTCTTTCCAAAGGTCGATGTGCAATATTTACCGCCGCGTACTCTAAGAAAGTTAAGATCCGTATCCGCGGAACTTGAAACCAAATATCTGTATTCAGATCACTAATGACATCACTAATGACTACATTGTTTTATTTTTAGAGATCCGGATGGCGCCGTAGAATTTACAAAACAAGTGATATCCGACTTGCTTTGCAATCGAATAGACATTTCGCAGCTCGTCGTGACCAAGGAACTGACCAAAGAAGATTACGCGGCGAAACAGGCGCACGTCGAACTGGCGAAGAAATTGCAGAAACGCGACTCCGGCACCGCCCCGAAACTGGGCGATCGGGTGCCGTACGTTATCTGCGCGGCTGCCAAAAATACGCCTGCCTATGCCAAAGCCGAGGTATATATTTTTGCTTAATAACCATTGATTAAAATATTATACCTTAATCAATGATATTACTACTAATTAGAACTTTTTAGTTTTGCGTAATACGCGAAATTTTCATGATTTTTAGGATTCCGTAGCCAAGTGGCGAAAAAACGGAACCCTTTAAATTTCGTCATGTCCGCAAACTTTCCATTGTACCTAGGTACCTACAGGCAATAGGGTTTATGCATGTAACTGATATTTAGTTTAAATGTTATTTTTTGTAATCTATTGCAATTGATCAAACTCTAAATAGTTTTTTCTTTTTAAATTTTTGCTAAATAATAAACATTGGGCGTGTTGGGCCGAAGTAAGTACTTACTAAATTTAGTAAGTCACTCACTATACTTATAAAATTTTCGGCCGGAACACAAAATAAGTGCTAACGCAGTAAGCATGGCTTAATATAAGACGCCATTTTGCTTATTGTTGATGTAAACAAAACAGACAGGAACAGGTCTGTCATTTATCCATTTGCAACTATTTACATGAATTAAATTATATTGATAAGTTTAGTACTGTCAATTATATTCAGTCTATGAGGTTATGTACGGGATATAACGTAAACCAGTGTTTTGAGTTATGTCAATCCAGTAAGTCTGTCCTGGCCGAAAAGCGCTAGTCAGCTTGTAAGATTTTAATTTTTTTATGCTAACTGGCTTACTAAGTTTAGTAAGTACTTATTTCGGCCAAACACGCCCAATAATTAAACAAAAATGCAATAAATACGCGCGAAATTTAAAATATCAAAACGCAATGCTATTGATTCGACCCTAGTGTGACGTTAAAAAACACGTAAACATGTGGTTACCATAGAATTATTGCCTCTTTTTGTTGACTTGTTATATGACGTCACAGATCTCCCGCGCAAAAATGGCGCGTTTAAATAATCAAAATAGCTTGCCCAAAAGAATATTAATTTTTTATTTCAATAAGAATGTTTTAATGAATGATTTCATGTGTTTGATAACTTTTAATATGAAAATAATTGATTTAAAATACTTTCAAAAATTGTGCATATACCCTATTATGTAATGACATACACAATAAACTAAAACTTGCATAAAAAAAAATATAATTACAGTGTAAACTCCATTTAACGTCACTCGATATAACGACAAACTCCTTAAAACGTCGAAATCACTTAACTCTAGTTAGCTTACCTTGTTGCTCATACAATGATACATTCTAAATAACGACACACCCACTCTAAATAACGACAACAATACGTCATCATTAAGCAATAAACATTACTTGTTTGTTATTTTGTTGCTTTGTTGTCGGCGTCATGCCTACCAACGATTCTAAGAAATTCGTTTTTTTGTTTGTTGGGATTATCTTTCATATGTTTATCGATAAGTTATCATATTCTTAGTTGCCCACAAACTTGCAAACTGTGAATATGGCGAGTAAAAAAAAATCTTTGTGTATTGACGAAAAAAATGGATTATTTCTTCTCTCCGTTTAACTACAACTCTCAATAACGTCACAAATTGCACAGTCCCTTGATTGTCGCTGTACAGTATGTAAACACGTAAGGTGCACATAGGGAAATTAACATTGCGAAAAAATGACTGGATCAGAGTGAGCCTTGAAATCTTGTTTTTCAATTTGACAGATAATATTCTTTTGCAAAATGAATGTGTATACTACCGAAGAAAATATTCAAATGATTACAACATAACCGAACTTTTTTTATTAATGGGATATTAAATTCCCAAAAATACTTAAATATGGTGCGAGATCAAATATCTTCGCCTATTCGTGTTGAACCTAAAGACATTGGGTCACTGATTTACCAACGCGCATACATCATACCAGTCAGACAAGTTTTGAATGAAATGTTTCCAAACAGATGGAGTTGTTTTTTTGTTTTATTTTTGTACAAAACAATTAAAATAATGATTTATAAGAGCTTTTTATTATTAAAAAAGCCAAGTGAAATAAAAATAAATCAAAATAAAATAGAAATCCTCAAGATTACCATGATAATTCAATAGAAATAACAATTAATGCAGTCATGGCTAACTCTGATCCAAGTATTTTTTCCCAATGCTAATTTCCCTATGTGCACCTTACGTGTTTACATACTGTATAGAGTTTACATATTGTATGAGGCTGCTTTTTTCAGGATCCGATTTATGTGTTGGAAAACAGTATTCCGATCGATACAAAATATTATCTGGAAAATCAGTTATCGAAACCGTTAATTCGTATTTTCCAACCTATTCTTGGCGATAAGGCTGAATCAATACTTTTACGTAAGTGTTCTAGAAAAACATAACCTCGTTGGTTCTGTAATAGCTCTTATGTGCATAGTTGGCAGATTTTACGTTTTTTAGATGAAAAGATTCAGGAAACGGAGCTCTATACACTAGTAATACCTCCAGTGTGCAAAAACTGAATTAAAATACTTTAATTTATTATATTGTAAAACTCCCAACCAAATAATTCCTCCCATGTGCCAATAAATCCGAAATTAACGTTAAATATTTTTTAAGAAAATACTTCGTCCTATGTTCAGGCTCGTTTTCAACCGTTATTTCAGAATTTTTTTTTAATATCAAAATAATGTACGATGTTTTCAATTTTGTTACATGTTTTTACTGACATCGTAAACTAAGAAAAAAAATTTTTTTTTGCTTAATTTTACGCCATTTTCTAATTGTTTTTTTAACGTAAAGTAGACAACTTTAAATGGAGGTAGGTGGGTAGCGCGGGTGATAACGTCACTTGGAGTCAACTGAATTATAAAAATTAAATTGGTTATTGTTTCGTAGGCTTGTGGCTCTATCCCGTACTAGAAATAAACATTTTTATTGATAAATAACAAAATGGCGGGTTTTAGAAAAAAAACAACGAGAAAATCGTGATTTTTTCGTTGAAAATCAGTCAAAAAAAAATAGAAATAATTTTTATAATTAAGTAATTCTAGTACCGGACGGAGCTATTGTTGTGTAGAATACCCTGTGCAAAATTGAAAGCAATCGGTTGTATACAACTGTTTCAATCATCCGCGCCCCTTAGAAAAACGTAGTTTTGAGAAAAACGCGTTTAAAGTTTTAATTTCAGATTTCTTACAAAAAATAAAAATGAATATTTACACTAATCAGCTATGCCTGTATATTAAACCTTCCGTTTCTTCAAAGGCATCGTTTTCTGCTAATTTGTTTGCTTTACTCTGCGAGAGTATAAGGGTAATGTGATAACAATTGAGAGGTAAGAGCAGGTAAGAGTCTTACCGTAAGACCGTTGCTGCTCTCGACTATATGCTATAGCTTTGTAAATATTTAATATTTCGGTCTAACATTTTTACAGTATTTTCTCAATATATTATACTTACTAAAAATGTAAAAAAAATAAATTCGTTTCTTCAAAACCCGAACACCAGACTACGTCCTTAATTAAACATGTGTAGTGAAGATAAGTATGAATTAGAAATATACCTCTGAAATTGCTAGTTTCTTATTATCCATTATTGAAATAACGACTTTTTGCAAATATTTACTTTTTGCACATAAAAGGTATTACAGAACCAACGACAATAAGATGTATTTGTCGGTCAAGTTTTGACGGTTTGTTTCATAGGCGGTGAACATACACTCACGAAAGCCGTGGCGACGTCGAAAGTCAGCGCCCTGATGGCGTTCACGTGCAAAAAAGAAACTTGCATGGGCTGCAAAACGGTATTGCCTGCCGGCTACGAAAGCGGAGCCCTGTGTCAACACTGCGAATCTCGCGAACCGACACTCTATCAGCAGGAGCTATGCCAACAGCGGCAACTCGAAGAGCGCTTCTCGAAATTGTGGACTGAGTGCCAGCGTTGTCAGGGTTCGTTACACGAAGAAGTGTTGTGCTCGAACAGAGACTGTCCGATCTTCTACATGAGAAAAAAAGTGCTTATAGAACTCGAATCTGCCTCGAAACGCGTTCAGAGGTTCGGTGACCCTACATGGTGAATATATTTTGTTATAGAAGTGTCGATTTGTTGAATGTTGTTTTTTTTTTTATCAAAAATAAGATCATTAAATTTGTTTTTAACTCTTTACTAGACCTCGTTTTGTTGTCTATTGTGCTTTTCAGATACCTTCTCACTACAGAGGCGCCGCTATGACGCAACAGCAGTGTCATTTTGACAAATCTACTTAGATAAAAATATACAGGTACAATACGCGCTACGAATCTAAAAGGCTCTGAAGTTAGATGCGAATGCGGGCTTGCGCTTGTACAGTCTGTTGAAAAACTACAAACTCGCAACTCAACAAAACTAAAATAACAATAACAACTTGACAATAGCATACTCGACTGTACTTTAAAGCAGGAATGCGACAAGTGACAAAGGCAACGAGCGATTACGGCCAATCACCGACGAGTGCATGTTCCGTGCAGGTAGCTGGGAGTCGCAACGGCTCTAAAATGTGCCTTTGCGACGCTGTTTGTAACTAACTTCCGAACGTTTTAGATCCGTGGCGCCACGGATCTAAAAGGTTCGGAAGTTAGTCACAAACAGCGTCGCAAAAGCACATTTTAGAGCCGTTGAGATTCACACCACCTCCCAGCTATACCTGCACGGAACGTGCGCTCGTCAGTGATTGGCCGTGATCGCTCGTTGCCTTTGTCACTTGTCGCTTTCCTGCTTTAAAGTACAGTCGAGTACGCTAGTTGTTATTGTTATATTAGTTTTGTAGAGTTGCGAGTTTGTAGTTTTTCAACAGACTGTACAAGCGCAAGCCCGCATTCGCATCTAACTTCCGAGCCTTTTAGATTCGTGGCGCGTACTGTACCTGTACACGCGTGAATAAATTTTATTAAATAAACAAGTTGTATGTTTCACAATATAGTGGGAAGGTACCTGAAAAATTACGAAAATATAGTCATCGATGCGCCCGCCGAAAAATCCTTTACTCCTCCGAGTCCTTTTGTTTTCCTGTATTGGTATTGGCATTTGTTTTTTGTCTCCTAGGTGGCTATCCATAATTTACGTCGCGTAATTTTTTTATTTTTGACCCCCTCCTTGCTACAGTTTTGTGGATCTTCCCTCTCTAATATTACATCACAAAATCACAATTCCCCTAATTTCGACTAACAACTTTTTTATTAATTTATTTTTCATATTAGTGGTTGCATATTTGACCCCCTCCCTCGTCATGTTTCGTCACTAACTATATTAATAACGAGCTACGTTACTATCGTAGTTAGGGAGTTGTTTTATTCATGGTTTGGCAGTGGGAGGAGTGGAAGATCTCACGTCCACACTACTACTCTCAAATGTCACACACACGATCCTCCATCTCCGTACTTACGCCGATGTGTCCAGCGGCCAGGGCCCCGATCCAGCTATTTCGCCGTCTGGGCAAAATATTTGCCGTCTTTTACCCATGCGTTGTTCCATAGATGGTGTAATTTTTTTTTGTTTAACCATCTTTCAAATTTTCGCCGCCGACGCCGCGCCGCCCTTAATTTTGCCGCCCCGGGCAATTGCCCGGTTTGCCACTCCCTAGATCGGGCCCTGCCGGCGGCTTCTAATCAAGAAAGAGTTAAAACATGGAATCGGCTTGCAACTGAACGCGGGGTTAGAATGAAAATCATATTATTTTAAAACTTTAGAATGATTTTATTTTTTAATACATTTGACTTAAATGCAAGGTCGAAGTAGATTGTGGAATGACAATTTATTAAAAAGAAAATATTTTTGTGTGATCGCTTACATTAAATATTTTACAATAGACTAGCAGCATTTAAACAAAAGAAAAAAGAAAGATTTTATTATAAAATGGTACGCGGTATATCTTTATTTTGTTATTGGAAGTCAACATTTTAGGCAAGTGCCGAAAATACTTGTTAAATAATTTCAAATATAGGTATTTTATTTTTTATAATTTTCTAGTAAACCGGCGCTTTAAAGAAAATGAACATTCCTTTTTTTTTGGTACCATTTTAGTGTTTTATTTTTAGGTTATATTTTGTTCGTTCAAATAAATTAATGATAGCGGTCATCGGAACCGTTTGTGTTAACCTCAATGCATGTATTTTTTTTAAATTTTTAATAGATTATTTAGTCAAACATAATACGGGAAAAAATTGATAATAATCATTTAAAAATGTAATATTATCATAAGAAAAAAAATATTAAATTTCACATTCAAAAATAGACAGTTTAAACAATCGGCCATGTTGGCGGGCTTATGTGACGTCATGATATATTATGTTCTAAATGAAGTTTATTTGTTGTTTTCTCTAAAGACACAGTCGTCATGGAAACTGTTGTTGATATATACTCTGACGTCACGCTGCGTTTTGAAAATTCGAAAATAGCGCGTATTTTCTACATTTCTTTTTTATTATTTGTATTTTTTTCAGTGATTAGATTAATAAAATAACCATTACGATATGATCAGGAACTAAAATATATTTGGAAATAAAAATTTAAACCAATTTGGAGTCTCATGCATATGACCTATTATTGTAAACGACACAATTTAAACTAAATAGCTATGGCAGCTGCACTTTCGACTGTTAAACAATCGCTACCCAATTTGACAAGTTCCGATAAACGCGCTCAACGCATTTACACACCATATAAATATTTAAAACCGCCATTTTGAACTGCAATAAGTCAATCGATACAAATTTGTAAAATTGGCAAGTTCACTCTCATAAATATATAAAAATGCATACTTTTAATGAGAAACGTAAACAAAAAACCAGTTTTAAATACATTTTTGCCTTTTATATTTTTTAAAAAAATATTCTCGGTTAACTAATTAACAAAAAGCTGGTAACGGTACGTCATTTCCTCGCGGCAGCGACGTACTTATACATTTAACAAAAAAGAAGGAAAATTATAAAAACAAACGATTAAAAAAAAAAAAACACAAACTGATATAGCGATATCCGGTGAAACTGTATATTTTATAAACAAGAAGACTATTGGTGCTATTTTCTAGCTTGAAGCGCATTGGATAACCAATCCATAGCTTGATCTAAGCCTTCGCCTTTGGTTGCCGACGTTTTGAATATTTGGAACGTTCTGTTTTTTAACGCGTCGAGGCCGAGAGACTGATGTACCTCCGCCACGCTCATACATCCTTCCATGTCTTGTTTGTTGGCCAGGACAACAAGAATTGCGTTGGATAATTCTTCTTCCTGTATAATTCAATTGTTTTCGTTAGTTAAACGCTCTAATCATAGCAGAACGCTACAGCCATCTGTCGGCACTTTCAACTATTTGTTTGACCTTGAGACAGCCAATCACAACCGTGTTTGGTGTAGGCCAGTGGTGACGAACCTATGGCACGCGTGCCACAGGTGGCTCGCGACAAATTATTATTGGCACGGCATTAATATAGGCACAAAATCGAAATAAATAAATGATAGATATCAAAAAAATTGTTCTGTCGCCAAATAATAAATACGAAAAAGTTTCATAGCGCTCATTGTATTATCGAAATTATTCTATTCATCTATGTTTGATTCATTTTTTTGACAACTAAATTTCTTTGCGTGTTTTTTGGCGTCATTTTCGAAAAAAATTGGCACATAGATGTAGAAAGGTTTGCCACCCCTGGTGTAGACAACAGTCGCCAGTTCCCTCGAATGTATGTAGTGCAATAAGGCCGTATTACAAAAACGTTTTTATAGAAGCTACGAATTTTCGAACACTAATAGCTTGTACAGTAAACTAACACGCGTGAGTAATATATAATTTCGGGGCCCTGCTAAATTCGGGAGAAATAATAAATTACTTCATGTTGACGCGTAGAGTGCTAATAATGAGCCGAAACTGTACGATAATGTATTACTGCATAGTTTCTGGACCAATAGGAACGCGGTAGCGAGCCGAAACTGTACGGTAATGAATTATTACTGCATAGTTTCTGGACCAATAGGAACGCGGTAGCTATTTGTACATATGAAAACCGCATCGCAATTCAGCGAAAGTCAGGGCCATCTAGTGTGCATCAAGGGCGGTGGGTACGTCAATCAATGAAGTGATTTATTATTTTTCCTTCTTTTATCAGGGCCCCGATTACATATTACTCTTGCTAGTTGAATAAAGCATTATGTGCGACCATTGATTGAAGGAGAATATTCCACTCGCGTGTTACCGCACTCGCTAAGCTCGTGCGGCAAATTTCACGATCATGGAATCTTCTCCTTCTCTCACTAGTCGCACAATATACTATTAACTGGTTTATTGATTCTGGACATTCGACAACTTAAGCCACTAGCATCGAAACAGTTTCCTTTAACAGAACTTGGTACACCCGTGAATTTAAGCTATAAAATTACATTACCCTTAACATATATAGAAGTTCATCTTTTGAAATTCCTATCCTTTCTCTATCGGCTGAATCTACTACGTAAATAATAGCGTCTGTGTTGCTGTAATAACATCTCCAGTAAGGCCTGAAAATTGAAATTTCACTCGATTTAATTCCAACGATCATTGCGACAAACAGACAAAATTATAGATCGGTTCGACAAAACCATTTCGATTTAATGTCAAATGACGATGAAGTAAGCATATTTTACTTTGTATTACGACTATCGAAAGGAATTCTGTCGATGCGAATAAGCGGATGCGTAAAGAATGTTGCGCAAAATGATCGAACCTTATGCTAGTTTGTCCACCCAAGTCCCAAACTTGAAATTTAAGATTTTTGTATGTAACTTGCTCTACATTGAAACCAATTGTCGGTATTGTCGTAACTACTTCACCGACTTGCAGTCGGTATAGGATCGTTGTTTTGCCTGCGCCGTCTAGTCCCAAAATTAATATTCGCATTTCACGCGCTCCCAATAGACCCCTGAAATAACTGAAGAGTCCACCTGGAACAACACATAACCTATAAATCAACCGACGCAAGTAGCGTTGCCGCCGCCGGCCAACGCGTTTCTCGTAGAGCGTTTTTAAATAAAACAAATGCTATTTTCTTGTTCGCTTACCCATGGTTAAAGTTATTGCTAATTTATTTAATACTTAAAAGAACTGTTTTTGACAGTCTGACGTGTAAACTAAATGTTTATTCCCCAGGGTTGCAATCGTCCATTTTTGACACTATGTTTAAATTTACATGGTACTTTTGACGCAATTATTTTTAAACTGCTACACAGCTAATGTTTCAGGCTATATTTCTGTAGTATTTTTTGCGTCAAGTGAGTTATTACTCGAAAATCGAAACACGCACCTTTAATTTAAGAATTTAAACGAATAGTTCGTTAACATATTTCCGTATTATTGAAATGTAAACGTACTGAATTTGTTTAGGGGATTAAATATTTGTTTTGAATTTACCACCAATAGTTGACGTATTGTTTTTATAAATTTTTCAAATAAGTTTTGTGAAGTAAATATCGCTTTCAAGATAATATTTTTAGTTCGTAGTGTGTTTGAATGTTCAGTTTTCATTATGGATAAAAAAATGTTTTCGTAAAAATATTAGTTCAGCGACAAGATAATTAATGTCCACAATCTTGAAAAGCAAGAAAACATGCCTCAGGCAAAAATACCTCCATACAAATTAATGCCGCCTTCAGGAATGTGTATTCTTTTTAATACTTTGGGCTTGTGACCTAACATTCCATTCGAATTAAAGGTATTTGATTTTTTTTTGTGTTATAACTCGATTGTAGACGATGAAAAATCGTGGAAAAGTGTTTTTTTTAAAGGAAATTTAAAGTGTCATTGACCGGACTTTCAGAATTGTTTAGTAAATACCAGGGGTGTCAAAAATTTACCATATTTTATTGGAAATATGTGTCAAAGCCCAGTTATAAATTTCGGGTTCATGTTTTCTATAATAACTTATTTTTAGACGTATTTGTTTTAGTTTAAATTTCACGGAATCCTTCTGTTTATGTACGGTTTATTTTTTTTAATACATTAATCTCTTGGGTCTTACTTTTGTACAAATAAATTGATGTGATCTGATGTGATAAATATTACGAAATGATGCATTTCAAAATGTACACGTAACGCTGCAAAACTAAGGGAGCTTATATAATAAAACCTCATTTTGAATGCACTGTCAATGTTTTAGTATATTTTATTGTACAACACAAACAACAAAAATCTGACGACTACTGTCAAAGTGTAACTATATTTCACAAGATACTAAAATGAAAAACGCATTATCTTACAAGAAAAAACAAAAGAGAAATTGTAACTGCAATTTTACAACTTATTTGCACAATTGAAATGTACCTCTGACGCGTTTTTCATGTTTTCAAATACATAACCTGTCAATGTTTAAATTTAACACAAAATGTTCCACTTTTTGCCACCATGGGCGCTGTTAGTCCTGTAGCGACTCAAGGTCATGCACCATAGAGATATACTAGAGTACGCGAGTGAACCATGAAAGTGTCTGCTATTCAGAGAGAGAAAAGTTCTTTATCTCCATGGTAACTAATGATACAAAACAATGCTGATTTGAGTAAACATAATATATAATGATACGGAACGTTTGCAGCGTTCTCTCTCTGAACGGCAGACACTTTCACTTATGGCAAGCATACCCGCTAGCGTACTCTAGTACTTATGGACTAGGAGCTGGCTACAGAGAAAATGGGTGACTCGGTGCAGAGCTGAAAATTTGCAGAATAATAGGAGATAGTATAAGTAAGTAGGGAAAAAATTGCCAGAAGGCTAGGCGGAAGATAACAACGTAATTTTATGAATGAAAATATATGACGATTAATTTTATTTCTATCAAAATGTCATTAATAATTTTGAATATTTGTCGAATGTAATTATTATATTATGTTTGAATTTTCAGTATGCCCTTATAACTATATAATGTATAATCTAGTTTTGAATTACAGAATAAGTTTATAAATTGCCAGAAGTGCACTGATTTTTCGCAACATTAGCGCCTTCTGGCGGCTCTTTATCTTCCGCCTAGCCTTCTGGCAATTTTTTCCCTACTTACTTGTACTATCTCCTATTATTCTGCGAATTTTCAGCTCTGCATCGAGTCACCCATTTTCTCCGTAGCCAGCTCTCCGTCTATTATATCAGATATACAGATTCGTGTGAGGGTGAAATGTAACTATGCAACCGTCATGTCTAAATGATGACTTCTTTGTTTTTCTTACACATAACTATATGTTGTGTCCTTTTCCACTACGTATAATCTTCACGATTGGAGTTCGACTGTTATTACTTTTTCTCTTCAAATGTTTAAAAACAGTAGAAATTTATGTGTTGTTTTTTGTTTTGCTTCAGCATATATGTGGCTGAGTATTTCGAGCCTCTCTCGGTATGAGCCAGTCGTGCTCGGGGACTCCGCCACCGGCAGCTCCAGTCGGAGGACCATGGGTCGGTGTGGCTCCTCTCAGTCCTCTTTGTATTACGGATGCCGGACATGAAATCGTCAGACCGAAACCACGAAGGTACGTGATGCTTTAAATAATGGATTTAAAAAACAAGACAGTGTATTGTACACTACACACTACAAAAGTAAAACTGTTATAATTGTAAAAAAAAGTTATAATGGCACCGATCGCCGAGATCGAACCTATGACCTTTTGATTACGAGGCAAGCGTTTTACCACGTCGTCAGCTTAGCTTGATATACTATATTCTGGTTTCTATAGTATACAGTGAATTTCCTATAAAATGCAATATACCTACACATGAGCAGAGAAGAGATACTGTATAGAAGTTTATTTCTAATGGAACAGTGTGACCGGAAATTTTAGTTTGTCTTGTTTCTGTTAGATTTTTTTTTAAATGAATAAAAAATTATGAAAAACACATTGATTAAGGTGTGAAGCTGAAATTATTAATCATTGCCACCTGGCGTTGCTGTTCCGAAGCTTGAGTGCGCCGCATCGCCATCTTGACAATTGGGGCGAGAATTGCGCTTTGGGGCGATCACCAAATATAACGCAGGATTGAACTTCTATACAGTCTCTCTTCTTTGACATGAGTTTTGTCGGTACGGTAACTATGGAAATCATTAACGAATTATTGAAAATCGTTCCGCATAAAATGCAACATAGGCTCAGTCTGTGTTATATTTATGATTTCTGTAGCTACCATATCAACAAAACTCTTCTCGATATTGCATTCGCTGTTATGCCGGCACTTCACATGGCTATTTGTATTTGGCATATTTGGCAAACAATTACCATGTGTGGACAGTCTATTTGACAAAGTGTTGGCATTATTTGCCAATTTGACAAATAAGGCCAATACCAAATACGCGTTACCGTGCGCTTGTCGATTTTTCGAGGCACATCAAAGGAGTCAAATAGGCAAATACGCAAATAAACCGTCCACACAATGGCTATATTCAGAAGCGCAAGAGACGTGAACCTGTACGGACGTGCAGTATTTTTGTGTCTGTGCTGTGAGCGAGAACTGGAACAATTACTATTGAAAATGAATTGGGACAATGAAACAGTGCTAAAATTCCTGGAAATTTGAACCTTGCGTTCTGCTGCCAAATGTTTGTGTGTTTGTTATTTGACTGCCATGTGTGGATGGTCGTATTTGCCTCTATTTGCATGTTTGCCTTGAACGTCATATATTTTGCCAAATACAACAAACACCTAATAGCGAACACAAATAGCCATGTGAAGTGCCACCATTATACAAACATTGCGACCACGTCCGTAACATTTTCAATCTCCAGCGTGTCAAAGAAAGTTTTACTTCAAAAAGTATTTGGTTACTAAATACACCCTCCCAGTATGCATTTAGTATTCGACCCGGGTTTGGTTATAGGCTAGTTGTCAATATTAAATCGACAATATGAGTTGGTAACAGAACCGAATAGATCTGTACTGACAAACGAGATATTTATGCAAAATAATTATTCACTGGGTAAAAAAGTGTGAAATTGTGTGGACATTGAAATGCAGTTTATGTTAATCAAGATTAATTTAATTTCTAATTTAAATTACTATGTGAATTCACAATCGAACCAGAACCCGAAAGGTCAAGTTCTCTCAACTTGTTTAAGACGTAGCCCGATAGAGGTGTCTGAGAAGGTCTTCAACGAAGACGTAAAATATAAATGGACATAGCATTCCCTATACGCTGGGAAAGTATCTTTTGACAGGCGACTTTTGCGCCCTCTCGTGGTTTTTTTTTTTAATCTGGTTCAGTCAAAACCTTAGTGTCATCTATACTAATATATAAAGCTGAAGAGTTTGTTTGTTTGAACGCGTTAATCTCAGGAACTACTGGTTTAAATTGAAAAAAAAAATTTTTGTTGGATAGCTCATTTATCGAGGAAGGCTATAGGCTATATAATATCACGCTACGGCCATTAGGAGCGGAGCATTAATGAAAAATGTTGCAAAATGTATCTCAAAAATAAACTTCTATTCAGGTGAAATGCACTAACTAAATATACTCATATTAGCGTTGTGAGTACACGACCTCAGGTGGCTCAATCGGTAGAGCATGCGGCTGTCAATATCAGATCGTGGGTTCGAGCCCCACGTTGGGCGAAAATTTTTTATTTTCTACATTGCTTTCTTCGAAGGCTTACATTTAAATTTATTTTAATTTTATTTAATTAATTAAAAAAAATGTATTAGTTTAAAAAAGTATAAATACTGTTTTTTATCGACAAAAGCTTTTGAACGGTAACTTCGATCATCATGAAATTTGGACACAACATTCATCTCGGTAAACTAAGATGAATGTGTGTACTCATGTTCCTCC
Organism: Xanthostigma xanthostigma; assembly: GCA_963575645.1. NCBI lineage: Eukaryota > Metazoa > Arthropoda > Insecta > Raphidioptera > Raphidiidae > Xanthostigma > Xanthostigma xanthostigma. Next base: position 2,362,909 of record OY754473.1, read on the forward strand.
CTTCCCCATTCGTTCTTTTACACCCGGGTGAAACCGGACGGAACCGCTAGTATGTTATACGTGCATTTTAATAAGGATTAATTGTTGAATAAAATGGGTAAAAAGCTATCAAATCGGAAGTGCTGTGCTGTTGATTGTAAAAATACACCAACTAAACATCCATCGTAACCAACATGTCAATGCATACGGGTCCAATCGTGAAGTGCGCAGACGCGCGACAAAAAAACTAAAAAAAAAAATTGGTTGTCTGTAAAGTCGGTTTACGGACGATAGTTTTACGTGATAACGTCATAAAGAAACATTGATGAAAAATTGCATACTTTTATGAGTTACACTTTTCGGAACGTTACACTTTTCGGAACGTTACACTTCTCGGAACGTTACACTTTTTCGTGCATGCAGCCGGTGTTTCATCAATTTATAAGACGTTATCACGTCAAAAAAAAAAAGAATTTCTTACCTGTGCTCTTGTCGGCGAGTGCCTATCGATGCAACTGCTCCGACAAACTCAGCACCGATCACATATGTGTATCGGCAATTAGTTGCAATGGAGAAAGTCATTTGTTCAATTGTTTTAAATATGATAATGCTCATCTTCACTTGTCTCCCATGTAGAAAGTGTGAGAATAATGTATACGAAATGCTTTCTTTGATCTTTTTCTTCATTTTAATTTAATAACGAAATATAATAGTAACATTATTATAATTAAATAGGAAGATTATGTTATTGTTGAAATGGCTCGACCTTGTTCACAACGGTACAGACCAATCAAGGGTTAATTATACTTTGTAATTAATTATAATGTGCTCATCAGAGCGATATTACACTTTATCTGCAGTCACAAGGCAAAATGGCTTATAAAATGTAAATGTCACGCGTCTGAAGTGAAACTTTATAGGTAGACATTTGCATTACCTACGTGTAAACATCAAAAAACACTAGCTGGTTCTGATCCTAACTATATACGTCTATAATCTATATTAAGGTAGTTTGGGAGCCGCAATCCCAAGTCAAATAAATGATTTTTTTTTCTCAAATAATTACCCAATAATATAATAATAATAATTAATAGAAATTCACATAAAAATTTATTTGATTTAATGTAATGCGAATTATAATTAAATAATTATAGTAATGTAATAAATAAAATATTAATTGATTAGTACTCAGCTGTCACTAGTCACTGTCACTACAACAACAGAGATAGAGGCCACATGTCAGTATTAAAAAATTAATAAAATCAAAAGTACGTGGTAAATTATTATGAAATTTTTGCAGTGTGTATTTCAGACATCGTTCTATCCATTAAAAAGCTTTTTTTGTGGGGTCAAGTTTGTCAATTTTTTACAAACTCTCAATTTCCGGAGTTATTGAACAAGGACACTCATAAGGGCTCGTGTATTTTTGCATAACTTTAATTAATTATATCTCTTAAACGGTGTGGTAAAAAAATCTGATTCTTTTTCTGTAGGTGTCTTTAATTATAATCTTTTGAATAAATATAAAAAAATGTAGGGTCAAGTTTAAGTCATTTGGCTACCAAACTACCTTATTAACGAATTTGTCGATTTTATTTATTTATTTATTTATTCTTTATTCCTTTAAGTATAATTACATTTTTATCCATTTACAAAAAAAAACTTTAGAATTTTCCCACCCAACTTGTAAAATCGGTCTCCACGAAAAGCGCTTTTATTTTAACGAGATAATATATAACCTATGTCCATCGTAAAGGTTAATACTAAATATTGGTGAAAAAAAAAATTGAAATCGGATGAATAGTTACGGAGATTACCTCCTGCATCCAAACTTACAAACTTTACTCTTTATAATATTAGTTTAGATTCCGTCAAGGGCTTACAGTAGACAGCACTGAGAACCATCGAAAATTATTAAGCATAAAAAAATATTAATTTCGAATCGACAACATTTAACAAAATTCAACAAATATTCATAACTAGCGGTCCCGCCCGGTTTCGCCCAGATGCAAAAGAACGAATGGGGGGGGGGGGAGGAACATGAGTACGCACGTTCATATTCATTTACCGGGATGAATGCTGTGTCCAAATTTCACGATGATCGGAGTTACCGTTCAAAAGTTTTTGTCGGATGAACAAATTTTGACTTACATTTTTTATTGATGATCCGCTCTCGTAGCGTGATATTATATAGCCTATAGCCTTCCTCGATAAATGGGCTATCCAACAAAAACATTTTTTTTTTCAATTCGAACTGCATGGTAGTTCCTGAGATTAGCGCGTTCAACCAAACAAACAAACTCTTCAGCTTTATATATTAGTATAGATTTGACAATAATAATAACAATGAACGACAATCATTTCATATCTGTCTGTATCAATGAAACAGTTTACTGTCGAATACTTTTGACGTGATAACGTCTTATAAATTGATGAATCACCAATCTTATAAATTGATAAAACACCGGCTGCATGTACGAAAAAGTGTAACGTTCGTAACGTTCCGCCTGACCCTGTGCGTGCTTTTCTCGAAAACGGCCCTAACGATTTGGATGAAATTTACTGAAAAGGGATTTTGGGGGGCAAAAAATCGTTTTAGCTAGGTCTCATCTCTCGAAAAAATCGTTTTCATACAAATTTTATCATTATAAAAAAATCAATTTTTTGACGTATGAAAATACTTAAATATTGTAAGTAGGTTTTGGAATTTTATATAAACAGTGAAACAATTGTTTTCAAAATATTATGACAATTAATCTTTGAGACTTAAAATAAATACGAAAGAAAGAAAGTTAAAAAAAAAACAATTATTATTATAGGTGGTGAGTATTTTAATACATAAAATTAACCTAAATTTGAAGCGAAAGATGCAATATCATAGATTCGAATTATTATATAAATTTAGGTTATGTATTACGGAATACGTTATCACGTAAAACTATCGTCCGTAAACCGACTTTACAGACAACCAATCTTTTTTATTTACTAAGTCGTTGATAAAGCGGTTCATAGATGTCTCTTCGGTACAGTAATCTTGATTGAAATCTATCACAAATTACCATTAATTAAAACGAAAAATGTTTGTAAAATTGAATTTTTATCTAAATTGGTACAATTCCCCACTTGAGTTTGAATGGTAAAATTTCACCCCGTCGTACGTAAGCTGTTTTGTTTTGCGACCAAAGATACACCTGTCTTTTCTCTATAAACATTGTTCACAGCGTCTGTGTGAACTTGTTTCTTTTTGTTATCACAGTTATAATTGTTGCATTCATGACTTTCTTCAAATTGTTATCATCATATCTATTCTCCGTGTTACAAGGCGTGTTTTGTTTTCGCAAAAATCTGACTGCTTTTTGTTTTTGTTTTGTTTGTCACTTTCGAGTGACCGTATGAGGAAGAGAAGGAAGTTTTGTAATGGCGGGAAAAATCGATTTCGAGATATCGACGAACTAATTGCTCGATATCTGGTACTAGCGGTCCCGTTCGGTTTCATTCGGGTGTAAAATAACGAATGGAGAAGGGAGGAACGTGAGTACACACATTCATCTTAGTTTACCGAGATGAATGTTGTGTCCCAATTTCATGATGATCGGAGTTACCGTTCAAAGGCTTTTGTCGATAAAAAGCAGTATTTATACTTTTTTAACTAATATTTTTTTTTTAATTAATTAAATAAAATTAAAATAAATTTAAATGTAAGCCTTTGAAGAAAGCAATGTAGAAAATAAAAAAAAAATATAAATATATTCGCCCAACGTGGGGCTCGAACCCACGACCCTGATATTGACAGTCGCATGTTCTACCGATTGCGCCAGCCGGGGTTGTGTACTCACAGCGCTAATATGAGTATATTTAGTTAGTGCATTTCAACTGAATAGAAGCTTATTTTTGAGATACATTTTGCAACATTTTTCATTAATGCTCCGCTCCTAATGGTCGTAGCGTGATATTATATAGCCTATAGCCTTCCTCGATAAATGGGCTATCCCACAAAAAAGAATTTTTCAATTTGAACCTGTAGTTCCTGAGATTACCGCGTTCAACCAAACAAACAAACAAACTCTTCAGCTTTATAAATAGATAGATAGATTTTTAACACTATTGCGTATGTTATACAAAAGTATAAACACTAGCAGTTCTGACTCTTGAGCAGGAGAACATAGTGTCATGTAGAGCTTATTGATATTTTTTGATAAACCTAATAATAATAATACATTTTTATTTCTTTTCTTTTAATTAAGTACAGTACAATATAGGTATTTCTTGAAATATTTTCCCCATCAATACAATATATAAACACACTACTACACATTTCACAAATTTATTTCCCTTATGTTATATGCCACCATTCATTTGCTAAAAAAATAGAAATTATAGTTGTCTGACGAAACTTGGTAACTTGTCGAGCGTCTATCGGGATTTTACATCGACCATGCGCCACCTGCCCAGCATTTCAGCGAACTATCCTATGCGAAGCGTCTCTTAATAAAGCATTGCGCGCTGTGTATTTTTTTAAAATATTCATTGTTTACAACTATAATTGTAGTTACACACGTCATTGAAAAATCGAAAAAGAAGCATGATATGTTGTACAGTACCCGTTTTTGTTAGTAGATCAAGTTATTATTAAAAGTGACGGCTGTCAGCTGATTACACACCGTTTGCATGCAGAAAGGAACAAAGTTAACCGTATCACTACAGCTTGTATCAGTGATCTTGTCACTTTTTACGATGTGACCAGCGCACTCGCGATTTTCTTTCCTCCGATATAATTATGTTTTGGAGACTTGTATCACCCCAACGTATGAGTTCTTCCTCGTAAATATTCATTTTCAATAAAATATCGAAACAGCTCGCATCGTGCGGCCTGTATTGAATATTTTGACTTGGGCTGCGCCTCCAGGTAAAATCTCAATAAGGTTGCCATATGCGGGGGTGTTTGGATCGCTAAACGGGCTTCCAGAGGCCTGTCCGATGAAGGAAACAAAACAAGCAGCAGCAGCGCAACGACAACAATGATGGGAAGTGGCACAACGCTTGGATGAGCACGGCGGCAGGCAGGCATGATGCGTTATTAATATCGTAATTATGCATTGCTACTTGCTAGACAGAAGTGATGTGTCGCTCCTGAGCGAGTCGTTCATAATGAACAACTACTCTCTCGGAACGGAGCGAGTCGCTCTTTTTTTTTGTGAATGATTCACTCCGAGCGCCATTGCTCTGTGCTGAGCTGTTCTGTACTGTTGCATTCGCACATTTGCAGAGCGCACACAGCACAGGCCACAGAAGCACTAGTGAACTTTGCACGTACGGAGTTATCTTTGCTGAGCCATTTAAAGTTGAATGACACGCTGTAAGTGTAATAGTACTAAGCTTAACAGTGACTTAAACCATTCACATTGACGTCGTTGACAAAGATTTAATATTGTAACAATAAACATTATTATTGTTAAGCTTTTATTATATTTTATAGTTTATCCGAAATGCGAATAATATAAGATCAGAATCGTATTAAAATCAGTTCAGAGCTGAGTGTGTGTATTGTGCTGTGCAATGCTACGTGACTCCTGAGCATGCATGATGACAGTTCACACCTCTGCAGTCTGCACTCTTGTGTAGTGCGTACTGTCTAGTGTCGCTCCTTTGAACGACTCGCTCTGAGCGACTCTTTTTAGTGAGCGGAGCGCACGGAGCCAGCTCTCAATAAAGAGTCATATGGACACATCACTACTAGACAGGCAATGGGCACCATGCGCGAATTTCATATAATACGCTATCGGATAATGGCTATTATCATTATTTCCACTGTCTCTTAATATATGTATGTACATTGTACATACACAACAGGGCCGGCCTGATTTTTAGTATACAGTAAAAGCTCCTTATTCGCGCTTCCTTCATTCGCGTTTTCACTATTCGCGGATTAAAAAAATGCGACCCAATTCCTATATTCGTGGCTAAAGATTTCTTTGTTCGCGGATCTAATCGGTACATCGGTACATACATATTAATAAAAAGGATTCCAATAGGTATCAAACCCAATATCCTTTGTAAACGCGTCGTCAAATGGATTAATAAAAAAGTAAAATAGACCTTATTACAACTATCTTAATATATAAAAATTACGTGTCACGTTGTTTGTCCGCGTTTGTCCTCGATGAACTCCTAAACTACTGAACCGATTTTAAATTTGATTTGCACACCGTGTGCAATTCGACCCAACTTGAAAGATAGGATAGCTTACATTTCAATTTATAGTCGCAATATTATTTTTATTGCAAATTATTTGTCTATTCCTTGACAGTCATAATACAACCATATAAGATGGCGTACCTGATGACTGGATTGAGTGAATATTCAATAGATGACGCAACGAACTTAACAACCATATAAGATCTGTTGACTGGATTGAGTGAATATTCAATAGATGGCGCAACGAACTTTACAACCATATCTGTTGACTGGATTGAGTGAATATTCAATAGATGGCGCAAAGAACTTAACAACCATATATCTAGATCGAGGATGTAAAAAAACTGAATATCGTTTAAAACTGCTCGGCACGACGGCGCAGCCGGAGTGCTCGAAATAGAGCAATTGGTGTTTTAAAGACCAGTTATCCACGAATACTTTACGCTATTTTTTTTCGAGCACGACGGCGCAGCCGGAGTGCTCGACATACACACATATACGCCCATGTATATTTTAAAATAGCTAGCAATTAATAAAATAGATAGATAGATGTTCCAATTAAATTGTTTTATTATTTCACTTTATACGTAGCGAAGCACGTACAGGGCCGCTAGTTATAGTATAATACGCGCTACGAATCGGAAGTTAGATGCGAATGCGGGCTGGCGCTTGTACAGTCTGTTGAAAAACTACAAACTTGCAACTCAACACAAGTAAAATAACAACTTGACAATAGCGTACTCGACTGTACTTTAAAGCAGGAAAGCGACAATTGACAAAGACAACGAGCGAATTCACGGCCAATTACCGACGAGCGCACGTTCCGTGCAGGTAGCTGGGAGGTAGTGGGAGTCACAGCGGCTTTAAAATGCGCTGTTTGTGACTAACTTCCGAACCTTTTAGATCCGTGGCGCGTATTATATTTAAATACTTTTCAAAAGTATTTTTTACAAGTCTGCTGAGGGCCATCAAGAGCCGGCCCTGTGTCCATTCACATACGGTACTCCTCACGCATGCAGATTCCCCACGCCGTGGTTCCCTCATGCGATCTCAGGTGAGCCGTGACTGCGGTAGGTGTTTCGCTTGCATCCATTCTGGACAGTTTACCGTCTGATTAGATCAAACGAGGCGCTCCGCCCGAACCGTCAAATTTTTATTGAACTCTTATAGATTGTTCTCTACGTGTACAAGTGGTTTTTAAAAGTAACTTACAAATTGCAATGTTTCAGTGAAAACTAACGAAAGTTTATAAAATCGACGTTCAGTTGTGTGTTGAAAATTTATTTCCAATTGTTATTAAACAGTTGACGGTGGATTTTGAATTGTTTTATACTTTGAGACAAATGATTCGTAATTGTTTGACAGTTGAACGTACTTGTTTTAGGGTTGATTCTGAATTGTTTCAACTTTGTTTGTTTTTAATTTTTTGACAGTTGATTCGTAGTTGTTTGATGACAGTTGATTCGTATTTGTTTGATGACAGTTGATTCGTAGTTGTTTGACGGTTGATTCGTAATTGTTTGACGGTTGATTCGTAGTTGTTTGACGGTTGATTCGTAGTTGTTTGACAGTTGATTCGCATTTGTTTGACAGTTGTGTTTTGTTGTGTTGTTACTGCGTTTGTATAAGAAAACAATAACAATACGTTTGTTTTCCTTGAGGTAGTGCGGTGAAATTGTTGTTTTGTGATTAAATCGCCGAAGCAAAAATAATTGAATTTTATTTTCGGTATGTTATGCATCCAATTTAAATCTTTGTAATGTTTAATAACTGGAAAATTTTATTCGCGTAACAAAAGATTTATTATACGCTGGAAAAAATGGAAAGTTACGTCGCAGCCAATTGTTCGGTTGGATTGAATTCGTTCGTCGTTCATCAAAGGATGTGAACAGAGCGTACAAAAAATGCATTGCAAAAAGGACTGTACCTGTATTTTGTGTAAAGAATTGCGCGGCTTCAAGCCGTCGAATAAAAAATCGATTGCGACGAATTTTATTCTAAAACGCACTGCCGCTTTTCGACAGAGGGCGCCGTCTTTCGAAAATTGTAACGAGGCGCCGTTGCTTCAAAGATCTTCGTCCGACAGAAAGAAAATCTCGATCGGCACCCGAAACTATCCCGAACTGTATTCGGTACCGTCGAAAGAGAACCTGAGAAACATCAGGTATGAGGATTCTTACGAAACGAACATTTACGAATCGATCAAATCGGTCAAAAAGCTCTATTCTAGTCATGAGAACTTGAGCACATATAAGATCGATAAGGGCTCGTCGAGTGACAAATTGAAGCGCGTCCCGGTAACTGGAAGTCAGGTGAACCTCGCGGCGTGTTTCAATGAGATGAAGAGCAAGAGGCTGCTGAAAAACAACGACGCAACGATGGACGTAAAAAACGATTGCGTGCTTCGAAGTCAGAATATTCACAAGTCCGTTATCTACGTCGGTGATTCGACGGGCGACAATCCGAAACCCATTAAATCCGACGGAACGATCGTCGTTACCAATCCCAAATACGCAAACGGAAACAATCTCGATTCGAAAATAAACAAGGGAACGTCGCCGGCTAGCGGCGGTTCGAATCTTCTGAACGTCGAGCTGTTCGATTCGGTCGAAAACCAGAGGGAAGACTTCTACACCATCGAACTCAACACTAATCCTGCGATTTCGAGCGTCGCGCAGGACGAAAACAAAATAGATAATTCCGAACCGTCGGAGGTTGTCGATTCGGCGACGGTTTTGGTATCGTCGAAAACAAACGAAGGCGATAACGTTCTCAAGGTCGTTTACAGTGATAGCTTTAAAAACGCGTGCAGAATCATTGAGGAATTGGCGAGTATTCAGTTCAACGATATTGATAATGTAACCATCGAGGATTTGGCGCCGACCCTGAACTATGAGTCCGATTGGAGTTTTGTACAGGAGTGGAGGCAACGGTAATATCTTTTGCCTAAATTTGTATATTTAGAGCAATAAACTATTATTATTTGTTTCACTAACCCTTATAAAATAGCTATTTTACATGGCATGTAAAGTGCTCACTTCAATACAGTGAAACCTGTATAACTGGGATCTCGAAGGACCTAGAATTTTTTATCACTCTTAAAAATAGAAGTTACTAATCTATACTTCTATACTAATATATAAAGTGGTGAATTGAATTTTCGCAATTTATTCGGTGGAATACTTACCTGAAGAACAAATGAACCGAATAAATAACTACTTACGTTCGGTGAATATGGTCATTACCCAGTTTTCCAAATAGGCAGGTTTAAAATGACAGTTGTCTCATTTATTGTAAAAACACGTTTTTTTGTACTGCGGGGATTTCAAGAATAATCTTGTGAAAAGTTAATTTTGACCTATAAATTAGTATACAGGGTGTCCCACGACATGACTGCCATAGCCTGGAACTGTGTTGCTGGGGTGATTTCAAGTCAAAAATGTCTAATGAACATATACCCGGAACGCTATCCTAACTGGACTAGAAGCATTTGAAATTTTAGATAAGTAGTAGTAGGAATTCCCTACTAATTGCCATTTAAAAATAAGTCGCTTTATTGAATTAGTTGCTCAAAATGTCCACCCAGTTGCTGTATACATAGTCTAGCTCTTCTTAGAATTGAAGTGGTAGCTCTGCGAAGAGTCTCAGGATCAGCACGAATAAATACTAATGGTGATTCACAGCCACCTGGTTTTTTTAATAATGACAAAACCAACAGCCGAACCTAATACCTGCATTAGTGCGCTTACTTATTTGAAATTTCAAATGCTTCTAGGTCAGTTAGGATAGCGTTCCGGGTATATGTTCATTAGACATTTTTGACTTGAAATCACCCCAGCAACACAGTCCCAGGCTATGGCAGTCATGTTGTGGGACAGCCTGTATAGTTCCCCGCTTTCGGAGGTGGAATGATAAAATTGTAATGATGGAATAATTACGCGTCTTCATGAATGAAATTGAAAAGTGATTCATTAAATACGAGCGGTTTTTTTAGTCCAGAAAATTGAGATTGCGTGTTATGTAATAAAACCGTTCATTCGTGTGAAAAAAATCCACAGCTCACTGTGTATTCATTAAAATGAATTTTAAATTTTGTTTAAAGCACTTTCTACTTTTTTACTTTTGTTTGTTGAACATTTCCTTTGCTTAACGATCGAGACTTCCTTTTTGTTTTCGACCTTCTTTTAGATTATCATTTCTTATTGTCGGTTTTTATGATTCTATTAATTATTTATTATTCCGTTAATTTATTAGGTTTTTATAATATTGGAAAGGTGAAATTGTGATAATTAGTTTATGATAATTCATAACTATATAATAATGTCTTAATTGGAGTTATTGACGTAATTTTTAGACAAGAGATAGTTACAGATTTCGAGTAGTCAAAATGTAGAATGTGAATCTTGTATACCTGCTGAACAATGAAAGTCGATTCTGTCGATCCTTACCCCAAAAAAAAAAACAAAACAGCTGTGGTTAATTATTAACCGACTTCAAAAAAAGGAGGAGGTTCTATGTTCGACTGTATATTTTTTTTTATGTATGTTCACCGATTTCTCCGTCAATTATGGGCCGATTTTCAAAAATTTTTTTTATTCGAAAGAGTGCACTTCCGAGGTGGTCCCATTGGAACCAAGTCAGGATGGTGGAATCCGGAGAAATCGAGGGAAACTCTCAAATGTCAAAGGCACGCATACTTGGCATACCTATTGAAATACTTTATCTAACACTAAAAAGAGAAAAATAAAATATTTTTAACAAAAAAATTGAACCGACTTCAAAATATGCACTAAAAAGTAAATAATAATGATTATTGTTATTTTTGGAGTCGGTGTCAGCCAAAATGAAATCTATTCCGAGAACTAGAGACATGTAAGATTTAAATTGCTACTTTCGAATTCCGATGTGACACCCACTTCAAAAATAACAATAATTGTTATTTTTTACTTTTTAGTGCATATTTTGAAGTCGGTTCAATTTTTTGTTAAAAATATTTTTTACGTGTGAAATCATATTATGTAACCGCGCAAACGACTAGCTAATTCAAAAATATTGACAACCAAAGTATGCTTGTCAGCTATCTAACTAATTTCTTTTTGATAGATCTTCAGAACAAAAGAATACCTGATTTTTTTATTTTCAAAATATTTTGGGTTGTAACAATTATTATTTTATTCAACATATTTATTAACGTAAGTTTGTAACAAGAATACTATTTAATTCAACACATTTATTAATTTAATGAAAACAAAAGTAATACATTGCAATTACTTAGCTCTCGTTGGATTTTAAGCGTAAATCTTTATGAAATATTATTTAGCTCTGCAAGTTAAGTAGGCTTACAAAACTTTTTCTGTCACCCGATAGCGCCAGTAGCAAGTAGAGTATGTGTCATTCTATTGTTAGTACTGCTTATATTTTCGGCCACCTGATGGCGCCGCTAGTCAGTGAAGTATTTGTTTCGGTCACCTAATGGCGCTACTAGCCAGTGAAGTATTTGTTTCGGCCGTCTGCTGGCGCCACTAGCCAGTTAAGTATTTGTTTCGGCCACCTGATGGCGCCACTAGCCAATGAAGTATTTGTCATCCTCATTCTATCTTCACTAACTTATATTTCCCTCTCAACTTCCGTTCGCCTCGCCCGATCACACTTCCGTAAATCTCTCGTCACGCATTCACCAGCTTACTCCCCAAGTCAAGCGTGTGTAAAGAAGTTTTACTTCAAAAAAATGCAGTACATAGAGCTCCACTGACTCGATTTTCTTTTTTTGGTTTCAGGCCTTCGGGGACGCCGCGCAGCGACCTACCCCTCCACAACAACAGCGTTTCGGATAACAGTCCGTTGGCGGCGAACTACGGCAAGCAGCTCTCTTGTCCGTCGGCGCACATCGCCGGCCGCGTCCATACGCCGGCGAATCTGACGCAGTCTCACTTCCAGCTGTGCGGCGATTCGATCGACCTGTCGCCGAGACAACAGCAGCACGCGCACGACAGACAGAGCGTCGCCATTTCGGCCGTCGACAAGCGGAACGCGAGTCCGTTGGCGGCGTCGCAAGATCGCGGCACGCCCCACGACGCTTCGCACAACGGCAATGGCGGCGGCAACATGGAGCCGGAAAGAGATCTGGCGCCGAGCAAGATGATTGCGGTGCGGACAAATGAGACCGGTACGATGATCAATCGGATCCCGACGTCCGTCATGACGGACAGGGTTGCCGGGCCGAGACCGCATCATCATTTGAGCGTCCAGGAACTTAGATTACAGGTTCGTAACAACAACTATGCGCTTAAGACGGCGCGGCTAGGGTTGCCATCCGTCCGGATTTGTCCTCTTTTTAAGGGCGTCCGGGGAGCGTCCGGGCGGGGCTTTGTTCACAGTCCGGGCTAGAATAATCTTTTCCTATCAAGAGACGATACTAAAATTTTGTTTTTTTAAGTCAAAAAGATTTATTTTTAGCTTATTGGAATAAAGAAAGTAGAGTTATTGTTTGGTTTTTCTAATTTTTATATGGCACTTTAATTTAATTGCCGAAGAGAATCGAGATATAATTAAAGCCGGGAATTACCGGTACTGAATTTCCCGGAAATTCCCGGAAAATTTCATCGCCTTCAGTAGCGGGAAATGAAACCCATTTCCCGGGAATTCCGGCACTACTAAAAATTATACTAATTTAAATGTTGTAACTATTTTTTCAAGCTGTAAATGCTGTAATCGTCTCCGGTGAATATTTCAAAACCAGTCTGAATAGGTACAATTTATAAAATTTGAATTTAAGGTTCCTGTTTCATGACAAGAATAATTATTTTTTGTTAAAGTTGAGCTAAGATAATACTTAATTTGTTGATGTTCAAAGATTATTATTGAGACTGATCGGAATATTTAAAGTTTATTGAATTATGTCGAGTAATAATCAGTGATTTGTATTGTGATTAAACTTCTTCGAGACTATTTCCAACATTTTACTTCACGCACAACAAGCAATTACTGGAGCTCCTCCGGTACCCGGAAATACAAATTCGATTTCAGTACTGGTACTGCAAACCCTAGTCGGGACTAGACGCGATTTTGACATCTCCTTCATCCTCACTGTAGACGCTGTAGACCAAAACCTGCGCGAATGTCTGCGCAGTAGTCACTCTTAAATTTTGAATGTTTAACCTCAAAAAGATCAAATGTCAAATGACGCAGTATAATAAAGATAAAAGTGAAAAATGCAACAAAATTGGGATAAAATTATTTTTCAAAATAAAATAAAATAATATATTGAAATTAGTGCTTTTTTCACTTTTTAACACCTAATTAATTAAACGTTGTCAAACGTATTTTTCTATTCGCTGGAGAAGAACTGTGTAATAAGTAGGGACTTACGTGAGTAAAATCAGTTGAAAATAGATGGTGTTGAAAATACACGACTCCGACTATATCTCTTTCTTTCTCAATGTTTATGCTTTTTTGTTTATCGCCTCATGAACTTACTTTCACCATAGAAATTTCACTTCAGAAAATTTGGTCAGTACATTTGTGGTTTTGTGTCAAAAGCAAATTTCTTATTTTTCCCATCAACCCCGTTACTCCCACCGCTTGTTTTTTTTAATTTCCTTTTTTTAACTTACTATATAATAGTTATTGGCGTAACTAGTAGTCTAAGTCATTCATGGCGTGTCAGCGCGATGTTTTCGGCACCTACGACTCGTGCTGAAAACATCGCGCTGACAGGTCATGACTTAGCCTACAAGTTGCGCCCATAATTTTATTCAACAATTGCGCGTTATTCATGTTTTAATTATAATGAGATGTTGTAAATATCTATTTATTTCTTTATAAAAAAAACTGTCAATACTAACAGCACCAAACAGCACGATTCAATGTTTTGGTTTGAGGTTAGCCGGTTATGAATAAACTCCATGTCGAAAACATTCGGCCTCTCAATTTTAGTCTCAATGGGTAACAACGGAGTTGTTGTTACCTACTATTTCGTTACGACTCAGAAAATAGTTACGTTTATTTTCATTACTCCACAATGGCCGAGCTAGCAGAGCCGGATTAAGAAGCGAAGGGGCCCGTAGGCGGGACCCTGGGGCTGGGCCTATCGCCTATGTAAGGGGACGAAAATCAATTGAAATAAGAATTGCATTTGAAAATGAACTTTTGAAATAATATGAAAAATTATTAATTTATTTATACTATGCCAAAAAATAAATATATAAATACAATGATATTAACGTTTATAACTTTAATATATACATTTTATATATTATAACCTACTGAGGGATTATAAATAAGAGAATAATTATATTTGTACATACATAGAATTAGGAACAAATTTTTCTACTTTTTCTTTCTGCAAATGTTTCAATTACATCATCGAAGCTAAGTTCTTTTAGTAAATCGACACGCTGTACCTTCACATTTTCTCAAATTAGCATACCATAAATGAGAAAATTACAAAATTAAAATATTCTATCACCTTCTGGAGATCTTACAAGAAATTATGACGAAGAATTTTGAACAAAAAATTAACAATTTTCTAACTTTCATGTTTGTATGATATGAATTTTTTTTCTAATCCAAAAAAAATTCATTTTAATTTTTTTTTATTCATTTTCATGTTTTTCTCAATTTTTTCACTTTGGTAGGGCCCTAAGATTTGGGGGGCCTATAGGCGCCGCCTTTAACGCCTACACAGTAAATCCGGCTCTGCGAGCTAGTAGGAATCTTCATTGAGTTATGACAAGTAATTGTTACCAGTCGGTAAATGGCTATTTAGGGTTCGGTTTTTAGGCATGATAAAACATGAATAACGCGCATGAGTTGAATAAAATATATTATATTATTATTGTAGCCAAATTAGCAGAATACGAGTGCAAATTTAGCGAAGGTTTAAATACTAATAATCAAATAATTTTTTACGATGCTTTGTGTTTTGTTTTTCGCATGCACAGTGGATTTCGATCGGTACGTTTAAAAACAAGAAACTCATATTTTTAATAATGTCGAACATTTCAAATATTCATACGGTATAGGTAGTTCCTAAGACTAAATAATAATATACAGCTAAGATAACTGAACACGAGACAGTTTTTGCAGCTAGATTCCATGCTAGTAGGTTTCAAGCGTGCTGTGGTGCTTGGATTTCGTGATGACTTTATGTGTTCGCTTCACACGATGCGTGTATTGAAACTTGCTTTGTAGATCGGTTTGGTGCGCATGCAGTAACATTTCGATTGTTAACAAAATTGGACGTTTATTGTCTCTGAACAGAACACACGCTATGACGCCGTGCTTGTTTGTGGGCGTCTGTCCACGTCGCTCATGCGACAAGATACTGTTTCCTGATTGGTTCTTGTCAAAACAAGCAGACAAACAAGCACGAAAAATAGCCTCGGTTCTAATTTTGAAATCCAACTTGTAACCAAGCACGCGAGCCCGCAGTGACGTCTCAGCAACGATTCTAGCGTCAAAACCAACCTCGTGTGCAGCGGCCTTCAGATCTAGCTAAAGTTTGCTATTATTGTTGCTAAATTTATTTTCAAACAATATCACCATACGGACGGTAACATTGTTTGAAAAGAAATTATTCTTATATGGGCAGGACGGCGGAGTTACAAATTTTACGATGCGAGCGTTTGTGGTGAGCACTAGGGGAAACTTCAAACTCAAATTTTCCGTATGTCAGTGAGCAATGTTTATTAAAAGTGAAAATAGTTATAATTTTATAGTTTTTTAATTACAAAGAAAACATGAGCAAAACTAGGCGATCTGGAAATGGTTGTTGTGTTCTGGGCTGTTGCGCTGATGGCGATTTAAATAAAATAAAGATCATTGGCGCCATAATTTGACGTTCCGCTGTCAGTGTAAACAAATTGATTATTTATATATTGTACGTCATAATTGATAAATAAATAATTCTCACGTACCTTTTATGTTATGCTATTTATATAATGGTTTACAATCTGAATTTTATTGTATATAAAATTAACAGCGGTTTTGCTTATTACATTTTTTCATGGCCAACTAAAGTTTTTGAGATATCACCACAGAAACGTGTCGCGATTTCCATAAAAAGTGAGTTAAATAATTCTCTATTACCCACTAGTGGCGCTAATAGCCTTCGTGCACACAGCCTATAGCATTGTGATAATGGACGTGTCTTAACAACAATAACAGCAAACTAAACTGTATAATTTTTTTAATTCCCTGCTAAAACGAAACAATTGCACGAAACATTTCAGCAACGAGTACGCGAATGCAATAGTTCCTCGGACGAGAATCGTTCGTCTGGTCATGCTAGCATGTCCGATACGGGTCAGAGCTCGCCGCGCGGTGCCGTGCAACGATCGGCGCGCATGGGACGTTCGGGCGCGAACGCGCACGGGCAGCGCGCCAGACATCGGGCGACGCCGGCCAAACTGCACGCGCCGTGGCCGGGAGGCGGAGGTCTCGACGACATTCGAAGAGCGATCCAACAGCTGAGCCTGCGCAGTCACACGAGCAGCAGCACGCATTCGAGCGCCGGATCAGAAGGCTCGGAACCGGCCGCTCGACGTCTGATGCGTCACTCGTCGCTCGAAACAGTCAACACCAACGTTACGAGCGCCGATGAATTCGTTTGGGTCGACTCGCACAACAGGTAAAATATAATCACGATAAAATTTCAAGATGGCCGGTACAGGAATTACCGTTTCTCGCCGAGAGACAGCAGGAAAAAGTGCCAGCCACATCTGCCCGCGCCGGGATTCGAACTCGGTACCTCCCGAATGCGAGTCTAGTGCTCTCACCACTACGCCACACCGCTCGGTTCATTAATTATATTCTTACTACAGCCTTGAAACTTGATATTAGCTATTTTTGTCGCACTCACGAACTTTAAGTTCGCGTTGTAAATGCTTTTTTTTTTTTTTGAGAATGCTTCTTACGTAATTAAAAATAAAAATCTATACTAATATATAAAGCTGAAGAGTTTGTTTGTTTGGTTGAACGCGCTAATCTCAGAAACTACCGTAAAATGGGGTGACTTTGACCACTGGGGTGAAGTTGACCAAAAACTAAAAAAATGTTTCAGTGCTAAATACTTTCCGTATTGATATAATTATTCGGAAGTTTTATTGCTTAAATATTAAGCTAATATATTGTCAAAAGTTTTCATGTAAACAAAATGTTTTAATTTTTATCTATACATGATACATACGAAGCCAAAGTCATATATGAAAGTTAATGAAAATTCGTAGTGCTCAAACTATCATTAATATTTGCAAAACCAGAAACTTTACGACTAATATGTTTCGTTATTTTAATAACGTGATTTTTCTGTGTCAACACTTTATTATCATATTTTACATAACTTTAATAACTGGATCGCAGTATTCTAAATATTCAACTTTGACAATATTTTTACGATTTTGGGGTTAACTTGACCGCCTGGGTGAAGTTGACTAGCTTGCAGAGTCTTGCAAAAACTTGCAGTCTTGTGTGTCTGTACTGTTCTAGCAACGCGGTTTGTTCTGATGAATGAATGTGAGTGGTTGTAAAATTGAGTTCTTAATTATTTAAAAGTGTAATTTGACGATATGCCGAGAATATATTTAGGTGCTCGAGTTTTTAAAGATTATAGTGAAGAAACATTAGAAAAATGCTTAGAAGAGGTTTTAGAAGGAAAGATAAGTGTAACTCAGGCTTCTAAAAAAATATTAATAAATACCTACATATTAATTAATATTAATTGTACGAACCCAAAACCGGTCGCAGAGGGGAATTTTTGTTTAATTTGGACCTTTCGGCGTTTAATTTTAGCTAAAATGTTTTTTTATATTTGAAAGTAGTTTTAGTGATATTTATATACATTTTTGTTGACATAAACTGCTTAATTTCAATCTGATTTAAAGTAAACTGTTTAATTTCGACTTTTTTGCATTATTTAGGTTGTTCGGACTTTAATGTTCGTTTTTTTTTTTAAATAAATGTTTCATAAAATGTTCTTTTCATTTTCCTGTGGACAAACTAACCCCAACTAGCTAAAATAAACAATTAGAATGAAAATTAAAGCTGTGGTCAACTTCACCCCATTTGGGGTGAAGTTGACTATTACGCCATTTTATTTTTTTCTTGATAATGGTAAACAAACTAAAGATACTACTTTCCCTTAACGCTAGTACTACCTAATACCCATGTTGTCAAAAAACAATATCCCTGAATTTTTGTAGTCTTCACATAGAAATTTTAGTTCAAACCTAAAAATTGGTCAAAGTCACCCCATTTTACGTACTGGTTCGAATTGAAAAAAAAAATTTTTGTGGGATATCCCATTTATCGAGGAATGCTGTATAATATCACGCTACAACGAATAGGAGCGGAGCATTAATGAAAAATGTTGCATAATGTATCTCAAAAATAAGCGTCTAAGAGTGCATTATTTTTCACGTAGTATTCTCTCTTTTGATATTTAAGTAAAATCGAGTTCATATATTTTTAATGCTGATAAAGTCTATAAAGAGTTATTTTAACACACTAATTTATAAAATCTACCAATGTAGAAATTTCTTCTCTTCTTTAGAAAATGTTTGAATGGATCTGACTAACTGAGTGAGGTATAAGCAAAAAACACTTTTATTTTAAATGCTGTCCTCTGGGACCGAAATTCTATCCTAGATCAATTTTTCGCTCTGGAAAATCTCGTTTCTGTAAATTTCATCACAATCGTTAGAACGAATGGGGAAGGGAGGAACATGAGTACACACATTCCTCTTAGTTTACCGAGATGAATGTTGTGTCCAAAATTCATGATGATCGGAGTTACCGTTCAAAAGTTTTTGTCGATAAAAAGCAGTCTTTATACTTTTTTTAACTAATTTTTTTTTTAATTAATTAAATAAAATTAAAATAAATTTAAATGTAAGCCTTAGAAGAAAGCAATGCAGAAAATAAAAAAAAAATAAAAATATATTCGCCCAACGTGGGACTCGAACCCACGACCCTGATATTGACAGTCGCAGGCTCTACCGATTGAGCCACCTGAGGTTGTGTTCTCACAACGCTAATATGAGTATATCTAGTTAGTGCATTTCACATGAATAGAAGCTTATTTTTGAGATACATTTTGCAGCATTTTTCATTAAAGCTCCGCTCCTAATGGTCGTAGCGTAATATTATATAGCCTATAGCCTTCCTCGATAAATGGGCTATCCAACAAAAATTTTTTTTCAATTTGAATGAGTAGTTCCTGAAATTAGCACGTTCAAACAAACAAACTCTTCAGCTTTATACAGGATGTCCCATTAAGAATGGAACATAGAACAACCGCAGATTCTCCAATTCAAAATAAAACGATTAAGCGAAATATGCTTAGATAAAATGTTACTCGCTCTACCAGTGGCGTACGGCAGGAGTAAGTAATGCTTGTACCCCTTCTAAATGTTACGCCGCTGTCTAAATTTTAATTTTGACTATAATTTTAATTTTTTTGATATTTTCTAAGTCAATAATGTACACTTGTTAGTTTGTTGTAGTCATTGGTTTTCGAGATATTCGCAGTTAAAGATAGATAGACATGTACTTTTTATTTGTATTATTATAAATAATATTCATTTTTATAATTTTGTCTTAAAAAAACTGCGAATATCTCGAAAACCAATGACTTTACAACAAACTAACAAGAGTACATTATTGACTTAGAAAATATCAACAAAATTAAAATTATAGTCAAAATCAAAATTTAGACAGCGGCGTAACATTTAGAAGGGGTACAAGCATTACTTACTCCTGCCGTACGCCACTGGTAGAGCGTACTGAACTAATTTTTTTATTGTTAGGTGCATTTTATGATATTTAACAAGTGTGCCGATTTGAGTAAAATTATACGGTGTATTAAAAAAATTATGGACATTAATAATTTTTCAGTTTTCAACTTCAACACCCCGTATTTCGGAGACGAGTAACATTTTATCTAAGCATATTTCGCTTAACCGTTTTATTTTGAATTGGAGAATCTACGGTTGTTCTATGTCCCATTCTTAATGGGACACCCTGTATATTAGTATAGATAAGAAGTCATCCACTTCAAAAATTGTTCGCAGGCTGGTAGAACTCCAGCACCTACCGTGGACGCAGCAGTGCGTGCAGCGCGTACTGCGATCGGGACGATGCCGCGAACACCTGACTCGCATCAGCGCCGAAGTAATTCCGCGACTGAGCTATCTCCTGCAGCGGGCGCTCGTGCGAGTCGGCCGCGAGACGCAGCGTCTTTCGGCGCCGGTCGGCCTGTGCTCCAAGCACGAAGTGGCGGCCGCGTTCCGCATAGTGCTCTGCCCGCCGTTGGCCGACTCTTGTATCAAGGCGTGCTTGCGAGCCGCCACGATGTTCGCCGTGTCGGGCGACTGCGTCCTGCGCCAGAGCAAGTCGCTGAGAGCCGGTCTTCAGCTGCCTGTCGGACGGTTCCAACGATGGATGACGGACGTCAGATTGGGAAAATTCATTCACGAGTAAGCTTTTTCTGTTATCTATATGCAGTAGAGCGTCGATTGTCCGAATTAATTAGGGGACATGGGTGTTCGGAAAACCGGTTTTATTATTTTCTTATGGTAGTTTGGGAGCCGCAATCCCAAGTCAAATAAATGACTTTTTTTTCCTCAAATAATTACCCAAAATATGCTATAAAAAAATTGGTTGTCTGTAAAGTCGGTTTACGGACGATAGTTTTACGTGATAACGTATTCCGTAATACATAACCTAAACCTCCCAAAATTTGGTTTCAATCCGCTTATCCTTGGTGTCGGAATGATAAGAAATGTCAAAAGTGACGTTTGCAACTTACAAAGTATTATGTTCTAATAATAATTAGTTATTCCAATAGTTAACTTAGAAGGCTTTGCAAATCACAAAATACTAATGTCAAAAAATAAACATTAGAAATGCAGCCGTTTTCATGTTAAGACAAGACATACGTTATTTTCTAATTTCCATGTACGGCAAACAAAGACGACCGACCGTGTCGCGCGCGCGCCATGCAATAGACAACAATGCATTTATACAGCTATTTTTCTATATAAATTTGTATAAAATATTTTTCTATATAAATTTGTATAAAAAAACTGTTTAGGCAAATTCTGTTATACGAAATCTATGTAAAATGTTCTCCTCTTTCGTTTAAGACTGGTTTCAAACCGATCTGATTTAAATTGAGCGAGAAATTAGCAAAAAGCACGCACAGGGTCAGGCGGAACGCTACGCGTTATGCGTTATGCGTTAGGAACGTTACGTTACACTTTTTCGTACATGCAGCCGGTGTTTTATCAATTTATAATATTGGTGATTCATCATAATATTGGTGATTCATCAATTTATAAGACGTTATCACGTCAATAATTAATAAAAATTCACGTAAAAATTTATTTGATTTAATTTAATACGAAATATAATTAAATAATTATAGTAATGTAATTAATAAAATATTAATTGATTAGTACTCAGCTGTCACTAGTCACTGTCACTACAACAACAGAGACAGAGGCCACATGTCAGTATTAAAAAATTAATAAAATCAAAAGTACGTGATAAATTATTCTGAAATTTTTGCAGTGTGTATTTCAGACATCGCTCTATCCATTAAAAAGTTTTTTTTGTGGGGTCAAGTTTGTCAATTTTTTACAAACCCTCAATTTCCGGAGTTATTGAACAAGGACACTCATAACGGCTCATGTATTTTTGCATAACTTTAATTAATTATATCTCTTAAACGGTGTGATAAAAAAATCTGATTCTTTTTCGGCAGGTGTCTTTAATTATAATTAGTGTTGGACGATTATGAATGATATAATCGAAATATTTCGATTATGGCCGAATAATCGATCATTCGATTATGGCAACCGAGATATCATTCGCTTGAATCGATTATGAAATATGAAATGAATATTAATCCTGATACAGTACTATTGCTATGTCGACTGTCGATTATATAATGTGATATAACAATATATCATTCTGTTTCTGCATCTACATGCACTGGGATGGGGAGTCTGCTAGCACTGGAGAGTGGGGGTGTTTCGATTGTACATACTTTGTTATACTTAGTGTTAACTTATAGTTGAAGAAGTGACGTGGTGCTTGTATTATTTTAAATGATATTCATAATCATGACATAAGAAACAATCAAGATATTAGACTAAAGAAATGCAGATTGAAAATGTCTCAGAAAAATCCATCCTACTTTGGCAGTGTTTTATTTAATAAACTACCAAATAGCTTGACTGAAATTCAGTGTGGTAAAGAATTTAAGTTCAAACTTAAATCAAATTTCTAAAAAATTGTTTTTATTACATTTAGGATTTTTTAAATTAGAATTTTAATGTTTAACTCATTATTGACGATGTATCCATCTAGGGCATAACAAATATATTTCTATTTCTATTCGATCATACCAGTGATTCCATTATTAATATTGTGTTAAGTAATATTGACAAATCGAAATTGCAAAGTTAGAACATAATTCATAATCGATATTTTGAATGATCATTCGCTTATACTGTAAAAGTAAATAAAACGAAATTAATAATTGCCAAGTTTGCGCATCATTCATAATCGATAATTCGAATGATCATTCGATTATAAAAACCGATTATTTCGATTCATTCGATTATTGAAATATATCGATTATGCCGAACACTAATTATAATCTTTTGAATAAATATAAAAAAATGTAAAGTTTAAGTCATTTTCAAATATTAAAAAATATTCGAATAAGAAATAATAATTTATAAAGTCATGTAAAATTTTTTTGTTGCCAAAAAGTATGAACACAATTACTACTAATATGGTTGAGCTATGTCATTATAAATTTAATTCATCTAGGTATGCCGCAGTATACTTATGTGCCGGAATGGAGAACCTCCTCGAGGAGATACTGATGCAGTGCATGCCGGGCGACAGCGAGACTACATTGACCGCTTCGATTCTCGAGCACTGCATCGCTAACAACGGCGATCTTTGGGGCTTGCTTCAGCCGTACGCTCACCTGAACGCCGGTCGCATAGCGACCGGCGTTCTAGCGATGCCTCGATGGGCGTCGGCTTCGAGCCTCGGATCCGGATCGGGCCGCGATTCGGGTCGCGGATCCGGACCGTCGGAACCGACGCTGCTGACGACGTGCGTCGGCAGTCTCGGCGAGCTGCAGGAACTCGTCGCGAGACTGCGCCCGCGGCTGCCGCTCAGTCGATCGGCCATACAAACGCTGTTCTACTTCATGCGGTGCTCACAGCTCGAGCACGTCGAACAGATCGCGTCCGGAACGGTACAGGAACTGTGCTACGAGCGCGCGTACGTTGTGCTGCCGCCTCTCGTGGAGTGGCTGCGCGTCGCGGCGGCGTTCGGCGAGTATCGACAAGCCAGCTTGTTGGATAGCGACGATATCATGCAAGCGGCGCGACTTCTCTTGCCGGGCGTCGACTGTCCGCCGCGACCTCTGCTTTATCCGGACGAGAATGGATCGACTGTTGAGCTGGCGTTCAGATTCTTGCTGAACGGGAACGTACAACAGGCGTTGCCGCTGTTGCCGGCCACGACCAGGCTAGACACTGTAGGACCGCAGGGACTCACTGCCTTGATGCTGGCCGCCTTGCAGGTACGATCCGTTTTTAACCCTTTGCGCCGAATTTATTATATTTTTTGCATTCTTCCAATCTATATAATATACCACTCGTTGACTTAGGTACTGAGTGTACTGACTGTACATAATTTTAATTCAAACATTTTTATTATGTACATAATTTTAATTCAAACATTTTTATTATGTACATAATTTTAATTCAAACATTTTTATTAAGTAGGTACATAATTTTAATTCAAACATTTTTATTATGTGTACATATAATTTTAATTCGGAATTTTTATTATGTGTACACATAATTTTAATTCAAACATTTTTATTATGTGTACACATAATTTTAATAGTTCAAGATAATGTGTTTATTTTTAACAAATTACATTTTATTTTGTGTTACACATCGATAATAAGTAAGAAAAAAAAAATACAAATCATCTGTGCAGTAGTTGAGTAAAGATTTATGTGTATTGCGTGTCATTTTTGTGTAATACTTGCAGGACGATGCGAGCTCCGTATCGATCCTGTTGGATTCGGGCGCCAATCCCGACATTGAAACTCCGGCACCGTCCGAGAACCAGCACTGGACCGCGTTGACGTACGCTGCCGCCTGTGGCAACTGCAGGGCAGCGCGCTTGTTGCTCGAACGAGGCGCCAAAGTCGAGGGCGGCGCGCGACCGAGCGAGGAACGCTGCACGCTGACGCCGCTTCAAGTCGCGAGCGGCAATGGATGTCTCGAAATGATATCGCTGCTCCTGTCGCACGGCGCTCACGCGTTCCTGTCGACGCTTCAGCGCGACACGATGTGTTATTCGGGCTCGGCGCAACGCGGCTGCTACACGGCCATATCGGTCGCTGCGGCTCACGGCAGAAGAGCGACCGTCCGTCGGCTCGTGGCTCAACCGCCGGCTCCGTCGTCGTGCGGCGACGTTCTATCGCTCGAGGAGATGCTCGCCGAGGGGCGGCAGTCGAGCGAGCCGCAGCCACCGCCTGCGGCCGAACCGAACAAGTCTCAGCTGCGCGCTCTGCAAGAAGCGATGTGCCACGGCGCCGAAGCTGATCATCTCGACGTGGCGCTCGAGTTGAGGGCACTCGGCGTGCCGTGGACGTTGCACTGTTGGATGCATGCGCTCGCGGTAGCTCTCCAACAACGACTCGACTGTGTCATCGATCAGCTGCTCCAGGATTTTCTACAGGTGTGCCCGGACGACTACGGTACGCAGTTTATCCAGGAGTGCTTACCGCTACTCTTCAACATATTCAGATATAGCAAGGTAAATTAATACGCTAAGGTTAAAGATGTTTGCCTCCCTTTTTAGAAAAAACCTCACAATTTCTCCACATAAATTATATATCGTTTTACAGATAATTGCTTGCTCTACTGACATCGACAACTAAAAAATTTATTATTGCTTTTGTTTTTGTAAATTAATTAAAATACAGCAACGCTGAACGACGTCTGCCATCTGACGGCTTTAATTTTGAAACAACGTCAACACTTCGATCTGTCATCTGACCTTCATATTGTAATACAACAGACACAATACTGCATACTGCCATCTGACGGCTTTAATTTTGAAACAGCGAGCAACGCTGAACAACGTCACAGCAATGCTGCATGATGCCATCTGACGGCTTAGCTCAACGCTTTTGCTACTTGCGCCTCTATATGACAATTTTAGTAAAATATTTCTTCGATCTGTCAACTGAGCTTCATATTGTAATACAACAAAAAGAAGAACGTTATAAGCAGTGTGCAAAATTAAAAACGAATTGAATACCTGCAATTATATTTGAAAAATAATTTTGTAAAGTGATAATTATTATACTTATTTAGTGCGAATAATTCGCACAGGTCACACTAGTAAATAGTATTAAATACTTGTAGGATATTTGGCCGTACAGTATTCCTTTCTGTTTTGTATTCGGATTACGGAATGCATAGGTTCGAATTATAAAGACCACACTGTATCTATGGGTTATGTGCAAGGAGGCGGAGTTACAAATTTATCGATGCGAGCGTTTGTGGTGAGCACTAGGGGAAACTTCAAACTCAAATTTTCCGTACGTCAGTAAGCAATGTTTATTAAAAGTGAAAACAGTTATAATTTTATAAAGTTTTTTAATTACAAAGAAATCATGGGCAAAACTAGGCGATCTGGAAATGCTTGTTGTGTTCCGGGCTGTTGCGCTGATGGCGATTTTAATCATTGGCGCCATAACTTGACGTCTGTTGTCACTGAAAGCAAATTAATTATTTATCTGGGGGCACGGCAGTGCCCCCGCCAAGTCGAGCGCGAAGCAAACACTGCCGTACTACCTTTACTGGAACCATTTCGCCGCATTTTCAGGCCCCTATTTGAGAACCTCTGGATAAGACCAGAACGCAGAAATTTTCGTCATCCAGTTAGCTATAATCACATACTTAAAATCCAAAATTTCAAGTCTGTAGGTCATTTAGTTCCGAAGTTAAGCGAAAGCAAAGTTTCGCATTTACGACACTCACTCACTCATGATCATCAAAATAGAACTAGTACTTCCCATAAACTCAGAGAGCTGAAATTTGGTACAGAGTTAGGGTTTAATGGTCACATAAAGGGAAAACTATAAAAACTCAAATTAAATACACTAAAATATTAATTTCGCTCAAAATTTGGTCAAAATATAATGCATTGAACTAAGAGTGGCGGTGATACACGCACACGTTGCTAGATAGCGCTGACTGTATTTTAAAACGCGCTTACTACTCGCACACGTCGCTAGATAGCGTTGACTGTATTTTAAAACGCGCTCACTACCCGCACACATCGCTAGATATTTTGGGCCATTCCAAGCTCATAACAGGTCTATGAGCTATGAATGAATTAAGCAAACCCGTGTTTTCTTTCATAAATCATGTAGCTTTATGGAAAATTATACTTACTAAAGTTTAATTTAACTTTTCTTTTTCTTAATTTGTTTTTTTTAATTTGTGACAACACAGCTCATTTAAAGCTCAGAAACAAAATTTTACTTTAATTTCAAAATATAAACACTGTTACGTCGTGCGAAACAATGAAATTTAACATTTTTAAACAATGAAATTTAACATTTTTAAACAATGAAATTTAACATTTTTAAACATTTTTTATTTTAACAAGAAATAAAACTTCATTATTTAATTGTATACTTTAATTTTACAATATATATAAATTGTGGAATTTAAACTATATATTGATAATAAATAATGTCAGGAATGAAAAACACACATATAAAGAAAAGAAAGATTTGTAATAATAAAAAAACTACATCTAAAAAGAAAAAAAACTGTGTCAAAAAAGAAAATCTAATAAAATAAATCAATATGCCCACGTTTCTACAAAAAGAAGTGAAATCCCACCAAAAACATTCTGTAAAAAACTAGCCAAGTCTCGATGGAGCTGCTTGTTTATCTCTAAAAAGTAATGAAATCTAGACAAAGTCGTGCCAAGTCTAAGGTTCCTTACTGCGATTTCTTTATTATTATAGTAAATGTTGTGTGACTTGGCCGGTTCTTCTACCGGTTCTGGCGACAGATTGGTGTAATGGTGTCATGGAGCACCTGGTTTTGTACCCTTGTGTACCCTTGAACGGCCAAGTCACACAACATTTACTATAATACTAAAGAAATCGCAGTAAGGAACCTTAGACTTGGCACGACTTTGTCTAGATTTCATTACTTTTTAGAGATAAACAAGCAGCTCCATCGAGACTTGGCTAGTTTTTTACAGAATGTTTTTGGTGGGATATATTGTACGTCATAATTGATAAATAAATAATTCTCACGTACCTTTTATGTTATGCTATTTATATAATGGCTTACAATCTGAATTTTATTGTATATAAAATTAACAGCGGTTTCCCTTATTACATTTTTTCATGGCCAACTAAAGTTTTTGACTTATCACCATAGAAACATGTCGCGATTTCCATAAAAAGCGAGTTAAATAATTCTCTATTACCCACTAGCGGCGCTAGTAGACTTCGTGCACACAGCCTATAGTAATATTATAAAGCGGTGAATTATGTAAGTTTAGATGTAATCTCCGAAACTACTAATCCGATTTCAAGAATGTTTTCACCGATATTTAAAATGGACTTTCAGAATGGACATAGGCTATATATTATCGCGTTAAAATAAAAGCGCTTTTCGTGGAGACCAGTTTTGTAAAGTAAATCGACGAAAAAACGGTGGTAATCTACAAATTTGTGAGAAGCTGGACTGGGACACCAGTTTATAAACACAATAGTATCAATTTTTTGTAACACATAGGGTTGGCCCACAGGATCGACGTGATAACGTCTTATAAATTGATGAATCACCAATATTATAAATTGATAAAACACCGGCTGCATGTACGAAAAAGTGTAACGCGTAACGCATAACGCGTAACGTTCCGCCTGACCCTGTGCGTGCTTTTTGCTAATTTCTCGCTCAATTTAAATCAGATCGGTTTGAAACCAGTCTTAAACGAAAGAGGAGAACATTTTACATAGATTTCGTATAACAGAATTTGCCTAAACAGTTTTTTTATACAAATTTATATAGAAAAATATTTTATACAAATTTATATAGAAAAATAGCTGTATAAATGCAATGTTGTCTAATGCATGGCGCGACGCGGTCGGTTGTCTTTGTTTGCCGTACATGGAAATTAGAAGCAAACGTATGTCTTGTCTTAACATGAAAACGGCTGCATTTCTAATGTTTAATTCAATTTTTTGACATTAGTATATTGTGAAATGCAACGCCTTCTAAGTTAAGTATTGGAATAACTAATTATTATTAGAACATAATACTTTGTAAGTTGCAAACGTCCCTTTTGACATTTCTTATCATTCCGACACCAAGGATAAGCGGATTGAAACCAAATTTTGGGAGGTTTACGTTATGTATTACGGAATACGTTATCACGTAAAACTATCGTCCGTAAACCGACTTTACAGACAACCAATTTTTTTTGTTTTAAATTTGTTTTACAGAAAGAGGGTACGATCCTTCTTCTCGCCGACATATTCTGCACCTGCTACGGTTGGGAAATGATAAAGCCGATTCGCGATCCGGAACCGTGTCCCGCGAGCGGCTCACGCATCGATCCCAAATTCGTCAACAATCCCGAACTGAGCGACGTGACTTTCCGCGTCGAGGGACGCATATTCTACGGACACAAGATCGTGCTCGTGACGGCGTCGCCTCGTCTCAGGGCGATGCTCAGCTCAAAATTGTGCGAGGGCAACCCGCCCGTTGTCCAAATAAACGATATCAGATACCATATTTTCCAGGTCGGAGCATTTTGTTTTATACTGTTTTTTTACTGTAGACATATTTAGATAGACGATGCTTTTATTTGTATATACAGTGTAAACTCTTTATAACGAAACTCAAGGGACCGAGCATTTTTTATCGTTATAGAGAGTTACCGTTATATGGAGTGAAGAAAGAAAAACAACCAAATTAACAATAATCTTCAATGTACTGTATAATCTCTTTATAACGAATTTTAAGGGACCGAACATTTTTTTCGTTATAAAGAATTTTCGTTATATGGAGGGAAGAAAGAA
The DNA here is from genome assembly GCA_963575645.1 of Xanthostigma xanthostigma. NCBI lineage: Eukaryota > Metazoa > Arthropoda > Insecta > Raphidioptera > Raphidiidae > Xanthostigma > Xanthostigma xanthostigma. The sequence goes on from OY754473.1 coordinate 2,392,250, forward strand.
AAATAACCAATTTTTCAATGTGGTGGAATAATCTTCATTAAATAATAGGAATTTTTCGATAAGTTTGGCGTCATCAAGTGCTTGTTGAATAGATGGTGATGGTTCAGAATGGTCCTCTCTATGTCTGTAAACATTTGCTGACGCCTAAATATGAACATATTTCTTCATAATAGAGAATGGCTGTTGCGTTATAAAGAGGGTATTAATGTATAGGTTTTAAGGTAAACCAACCAAATCGTAAAAATTTCGACGTTATAGGGAGTTTTTCGTTATAACGAAGGACGTTATAAAGAGTTTACACTGTATGTTACGGTCTATACCCAAATTTGGTCAAAGACCGAAATAAATGCGCAAAACTAGTTTTGTTCAACGAATATTGCCCAAACCCGAAATCTTACATTCAAACGGGTATTGAGTGTTATAAAATGAACAAAACTAGTTTTGCACATTTTCAGTTGGACAAAACTAATTCTGTCTATTTCTGAACGGACAATACTAGTTCTCCTTGTTTCATTCAATCAACGCCCAAACCCGAACAAAAGTAGGGTTATGTTCTTGTTTATGTACCTATCTATTGAATTGTTCTCCTGAGTGTTATAAGTAATATAATTCAGTGTAATAATTAGGTTCGTTCCAAGCAGCTGTGAACGGTAATAAAACCGTACACAGTCTTGTCACTGCGCAAGACTAATTTGCGCACTAGCTCAAAAATCGATACTGCGCAAGACAGTCTTGCGCAGTAACAAGACTGTGTACGGTTTTATTACCGTTCGCGGCTGCTTGGAACGAGCTTAGTAAGTAAAAATGCAAGATGAATTCGAGTCTCAACTAGTTTGGCTATTGGAGGCTTCTGAAACATAATTTTATGACGAAACATAAGTACCTTACTACACTAAGTGAGGTTAAAAAAAGCAAATTTGTTGAAAGCTGAATTAAAACCTCTGTCTGCTAAACAATACAGAAGAATAAATCGCTTTGATATAATAAGTACAATTGATGTGGAAAAGTTAATTAAAAAACGAAAAGAAGATTCCAATGCCATACTAGTACTGTCCGTTCAGAAATGGACAGAACTAGTTTAGTCCAATTAAAAATGCACAAAACTAGTTTTGCTCATTTTATAACACTCAATACCCGTTTAAATGTAAAATTTCGGGTTTGGGCAATATTCGTTGGTCAAAACTGGTTTTGCGCGTTTATTTCGGTCATTGACCGAATTCGGGTATGGACCGTTACATATATACCAATTTAACTCCACGCACGCACTGACAGTAATTTCATTTTCTTAATTATACTATGTCAAATGTCAATGAAAAATATCTATGGCTAAAAATATGTGTAAATACTTAAGTCGCTTTCGCTCGGAACATTTTTCCAATTCATTTTTGACCGCAACCTCGTCCGTGTCATTTTTGCGCTCGAACATGTCTGCGCTACTCTTGCCCGCTACTTGAAAATACGCCACTTTATCTCTCAGTCTGTCGTTTAAGGAGGTTGAGCCGTTTTACGAAGATAATGAAAAAAATCTGAAATAAACTTTTTTTAATAGATTTTTCTATGACAAAATTTTCTGTAAAAAATCCAAAATCATTAAGAGATTTATAAAGTTAAAAATTAAAAAAAAACTTTTACATGTAGTCTTATAGAAAATATGTCAACAGTTCCGAAAACTAACTACGTAAAGCATCGATGTCTTACGCATATTTTAATATTTTTTCCAATTTAATTAGGAGATTTTTAATCAATAAAAAAAATTATTAAACCTTAGCACTTTTCGATTAAGGACTTTTATTCTTGACAATTTTAACTGAATTTTCAACTTTTTAATGATTTAATTTTAATTTTTATTACTTCTAATTTCTTTTTTTTTAATTATTTACTGCAAAAAATATGTAAAATACAGATATTTACATAAATTTATTTTTTCTAACCTAACTTTGTACAAAAAATTCAAAAGTTAGTCCATTAAGTGAAATATTGAAATAATTAATTAATAATAAAAAAAAAAATGATTTATTTATGCCGTTATGACAATAATTTATTTGTATCATCGACTTGTAACCTTTTGTAATAATTTATTCTGGAAAAGTTCCGATTTAGAATTCGACTTACTTTTGATTGGGACTGTAACGCATCAACCTCATTAAGGTTATGCCGATGTGCATTTGTTAAAATAGACAATGAAACGTCGATTTATTTTGGACTTCTATGAATGCTGTTGTTTTTTGACGCGTTATTTTCGTAGCCCCGTTAACTGCGGCTCAGTTGTTTTAATACCGTTCTGTCTTCCGATTGCAGATCGTGATGCAGTTCCTCTATCAGGGCGGTTGCCAGGCTCTGGAGCCGGCACCCGAGGATGTTCTGGAACTGATGGCCGCCGCCAATTTCTTCCAGCTCGACGGGTTACTGAGGTACTGCGAGGCACGCTGTGCAGCTATGCTGGACCTCGACAATGTAGTTTCTATGTATATTCATGCTAAGGTTAGTTTAAAATAATGTATTTGTTGTGACAACATTTATACAGTAGAATAACATTAATTTTACATGTATTCAACTATTAATTCTCTGTTAGCTTCGTGACTCACGGTATTATTAGTTACTATAAAATTTGACACTTGTGCCGCGTGACGTCACTCGCATTGAGAACGACATAGCGCGGAGAATTTCAAAATGAATGGTGAAATATTTAATAAGTGGGGAATGGTACTTACTAGTTTAGGTCAAAACTCACTTTTCTAAACTTTTACAATATCTTTCCGTTTTGAGGTCCCCCGAATCCAGAAAACAAATTTTTGAAAAACTCTGTGCGTCTGTTTGTCTGTGAACACGATACAGGTCAAACGGATGAGCGGATTGAAACCAAATTTTGGGAGGATGTTGGGTATGCCAATACGAAGAGCCCTATTGTTTTTGGGGAAAATCGGCGCATGCGCAGAAGAGATATATGCTATAACGGTGTTTTTTATATAATGGCATATATTTTTCATAACGATTTATTATTCTATTTATTTTTTTTAAAAAGTTTCATTAAACATTTTTTTTTCTAAACTTTATAGTTTCGGAACTATTTGGAAAATAAAAAAAAATCAGCCGCTCTTTTGTTTTGATTGATCTGTCAGAAATAAACTAGTTCGGCTTGCTTTGAATAATTTTTACATGATGTGGAACATATTATGTAGGTAACCATGGCAACGAATAGCAAATATCATATTGACAACTAGCCATTACCCGCGTCACATCACGCGATATCAGAAATTTTATTTTCTTTATTATAATCAAATGTCAACATTTTTGAAGTTGGAATGGTCCCGTCGCCCAATTGGCTGGAATTTTTTCTCTCCGTTTAACGACAACTCTCAATAATGCTACAAAGTACACAGTCCCTTGGGTGTCGCTATATAGTTTACACTGTATTAAAATATTATTTCGCCATTAATTTTGTAAATTTTAGGACTATGATTTTAAAAGTAAAGAAAAAATGGGAAACTTCATAAAAAGAAAACTTATTTTCATTGAGTTTTTGATACTTAAAAGTAACTCGCAAATCCGGAAATGTTGCTGTCATAACTCGTTTTTGACAGTTCGGATAAATTCTCCTCGCGGATTTGAAGAGCGTGTATTGCAACATAACCTCACTTTGTTTCAGGTTTATAATGCTCAACAATTATTGGAGTACTGCCAGGGCTTTCTACTTCAGAATATGGTTGCTCTCTTAACGTACGACGATTCCGTCAAACGGCTGCTGTTCTCCAAGAAAATTCCTAACCACGACGTACTGTCCGGCCTGCTGACGACGCTCCAGGAACGCATCAAGTCGTGCTCCGGTTCCAAGTCGGCCATCGCTCACGCTAGGTAGTATAACAGTTCCTCCGTGTTTTTCAATTGTTTTTCAATCCTGAACGCTTCGATTCATAACAATGTTACGCGCAGCTCGTTGAGCCGTTTTTTGTTTTTTTGTAATTTTGATCGAAATAGTGTTTTGGACATTTTTGACGTTTCGATTTTTATTTTTTGACTCTGGAGCTACTATTTCTGTGCCGATTGCTAATTTTTTGTCAGTTTTTATACAATGCTAGCTATATATTTTTTTTGATATTTTCGAAAAACGTTATAAACATTATTTCAATCGGAGCCGTGCGAATTTTTAAATCGATTAAAATTCCTGAAATAATTAAATCAATTCTGTATTGCAATTTTGATTTTTTTAACACGTCACAAGAGAGTGGAAAAGAATAATCAAATTATCGAATTTCAGTGAGTATCTGCTTTAAACAAATATTTGAAACATGTGTGCCAACAGAAGAAAACTGAAATACCGGCCCTTATGGTGTCATAGAGTTCTGTCCTGCGCATGCGCGTGGAATGTGCGACTGAGCTTTTAATAGCAGATATTGTTTAATATTCTATTTATATCTCTATCGGCGACAAGTGCAGTCAGATTTGTGTGTTTTCAACACCACCTATTTTCAACAAATTTTACTCATGTATTTTTAAGTTTTTGGTCCCTACTTATCACACAAAGCGACCCTTCGTACACTGCTCAGCCAATCGAACAATACGTTAGACAACGTTTAAATTCAAATAAATAATAGCATATTGTGCGACTAGTGAGAGAAGGAGAAGATTCCATGAGTGTGAAATTTGCCGCACGAGCGTAGCGAGTGCGGTAACACGCGAGTGGAATATTCTCCTTCGATCAATGGTCGCACATAATATTTTATTCAACTAGCACGAGTAATATGTAATCGGGGCCCTGATAAAAGAGGGAAAAATAATAAATCACTTCATTGATTGACGTACCCACCGCCCTCGATGCACACAAGATGGCCCTGACTTTCGCTGAATTGCGATGCTGTTTTCATATATACAAATCGCTACCGCGTTCCTATTGGTCCAGAAACTATGCAGTAATAATTCATTACCGTACAGTTTCGGCTCGCTATCGCGTTCCTATTGGTCCAGAAACTATGCAGTAATACATTATCGTACAGTTTCGGCTCATTATTAGCACTCTACGCGTCAACATGAAGTAATTTATTATTTCTCCCGAATTTAGCAGGGCCCCGAAATTACATATTACTCACGCGTGTTGAATAAAAGCTTTTTTCTGATTGGTCTGTAACAGCCACGAAGTGAGGATGTAAGAGAAGCGCTATGACGTCATAAGAGCAGTATTTCGGTTTTACGCGACAGCTTTATCCGATTTTTTCCCGCACATTTTGAGATTATCTAGAAAATGCTGATTTAAATTCATTTTAGTGGAAAAGTATTATTTTAAGTATTTTATAAAAGATATTTTTTTATTGGTCATTTGCAATATTTAATTTCTGAAGCAGTATTAAATAATTTTTTTATAATAGAATCTATTTTTGTACAGAATGTACGTTTTGTATAATTATTATGAGAAAGCCCAGTTATCGAAAGAAAATATATTTTTTATATAAACGAATATATATACAATTTTAATTTATATTTTATATTGAAAATTTTATGAAAAACTTAGCTACTATAAATGTACAGCGCGTGTCAAAAGTTTCCCTGTTTCTACTATTTTTGTTAAGGACAAATAGATAAAGTATCAATGCATCAATGTCAACCTTGATGCCAAATTGACAATGTAAAATGTTCTAAGCTTTTACATTATATTTATGCTCAATTTTGTAATTTTTTAAACGTTTCAGTTTAAAAATAGGTTTTGGAGCGAAATATCACTGCTTACTGTGAGTTTTGTCGTTTTTCTCAATAAAATCATATAAATTAATTATTATTTTTGAATCTCGCGCGCTTTTTACGGCGTTTTCCACGCACAAAATGGCTTCTAAAAGGTACAGGAGGCGCTAGTGTATCCGCAATCTATTAAATATATATATCTATGGTTCAGACACTCACAGGAAGGGAAATTTTTAACGGACGCCGTTCAGAATGTTTAACATTTGTCCGGGAAATACAGTGAAACATTTTAGTCGTTACGTTGGACATATAATGTTAATTTGTTACTTTAATTATATTTTTACATAATTACTTACGTTGTATGTATTGGTGCTAATTCGTTATTTATTCAGAAAAAAACGTAAAGTTTTTATTCAATCGTGTCAAAGTTTTCGTTTTTACTTTGCGAAGTTATACTTCTTTTGGCGCGTTGTAAACAAACGATGCGCGCGCACACAGTAACACCAAAATTAACAGGATGAAGTTGGTCGCAGAAAAAGATAAAAATGAATCGTGTATAGACTCAGGACTGATGTGAAGATAAGAAAGCTTTGACACGATAACAAGTTTACAGTTGGTAGTACCAATTCAGTATTGCTTTTGTTTTGTTTTTTTTTTTTGCAAGTTTGCAAGTGCCTTGTGAAGTTGCAGCTCTTCCCTTTAACTGTTCTTTCCCGATTCCGCGAGTTTTGTATTTTGCAAACTTCATTGCCATTTTTGTTATATAAAAGACTATTGAAATAACTTTTATTTTTATATACTTTTGTTAAAAATGTGTACTTAAATATAACATTTTTATATATATTATTTATTTTTGTGTTTTGTAATCCTCGGTGAATTAAACTTCCATTTTTGAAATAACGTTTTTGGAAATGAATATAGGAAATGGTTCCGACTGAAAAAATTCCTTCTTGATCGACTCGGGCCGAAATACAGCGATGGACAAGTAGAATGTCGATAAGAAACCGTGACGACTCTTGCTAAGGTAAAGCAATGATTTTTTGATATTTTTCACTGAAGCCTGATTTTACTAGAATTTAAGGACGTATGCATTTTTTTTATATGAAACATCTAATAACGCGTTTTGTTGGAGTAACTGGCGCGACACTTTTATGGAATGACGTTACGTTTGTGTGCGTTGGATTAAACATTGTATTAGTTGAAGGCGACATCCTGATAACGAGGCGAAATTTAGTTACTAGTATTTCGTTAGATGACAGCCATGACGCTTGCTTTGTGTATGCGTTGGATTATAACTTGGATTTTGTTGAAGGCGACATCTAGATAACAGGGCGAAATTCAGTTACTAGTATTTCGTTAGATGACAGCCATGACGCTTGCTTTATGTGTATGCGTTGGATTATAACTTAGCTTTTATTCAAGGCGATAACTAGACGACAGGGAAAAATTTTGTTTTTTGACAGGGTGAAATTTAGTTTCTAAAATTTTGTTAGTTGACAGGGCGATATTTAGTTACTAGAATTTTGTTTAAATTAATGTTTCACATCTGCCAGACGTCCCACATTTTTTTTATTGTTTTTACAATTAGAGGTTACTGTAGCAGAGAATTGCCTTCCGATTTAAACAACAGATGTCAGTCACTTTGCTTTTAATTATGAATAGTGAGGTATAATACGCGCCACGAATCTAAAAGGCTCGGAAGTTAGATGCGAATGCGGGCTTGCGCTTGTAGAGTCTGTTGAAAAACTACAAACTCGCAACTCAACTAAACTAAAATAACAACTTGACTATAGCGTACTCGACTGTACTTTAAAGCAGGAAAGCGACAAAGGCAACGAGCGATCACGGCCAATCACCGACGAGCGCACGTTCCGTGCAGGTAGCTGGGAGTCTCAACGGCTCTAAAACGTGCCTTTGCGATGCTGTTTGTGACTAACTCCCGAACCTTTTAGATCCGTGGCGCGTATTATACCAAAATTTTAGGAGTTATCATCGGGCAGAAAAAAAATTAAAAACGTTTTTCTCAAAACAATTTATTAAGCCAACAAATTTCTAAAACAATAACATTTTTAAAATAATATAAACCGTGAACATTGGTCGATTTTAACAACAAAAATATCACAAAACAGTTAAATTATTTGTTTGAACAACCCAAAAGCTTTTCTCAACTACAAACTAATAGAATTAACTAAAAAAAGGAACTTTATTTTAAAAAAATAACGCCGTAAATCTACTTAAGGCTTGACGCACAAAATCTCGGTCCATCAATGCTCTCAGGAGATCGCAATACTCTTTCGTTCCACATAAAATGCAACATAAACCCGGTGTATCACAATATATTTCTTCATCCAAATTTTTGATTAACGTCTGAATAGATCTCTTCAAATTAATAAAATTGTCGACCAATTTTTTTCAGACAATATACTGACAAAAATAAAATATTATAAATCAATAAAATTTTTGTCAATATATTGTCTGAAAAAAAATTGGTCGACAGTTTTATTTACAGTGTAAACTCTTTATAACGAAACTCAAGGGACCGAGCATTTTTTATCGTTATAGAGAGTTACCGTTATATGGAGTGAAGAAAGAAAAACAACCAAATTAACAATAATCTTCAATGTACTGTATAATCTCTTTATAACGAATTTTAAGGGACCGAACATTTTTTTCGTTATAAAGAATTTTCGTTATATGGAGGGAAGAAAGAAAAATAACCAATTTTTCAATGTGGTGGAATAATCTTCATTAAATAATAGGAATTTTTCGATAAGTTTGGCGTCATCAAGTGCTTGTTGAATAGATGGTGATGGTTCAGAATGGTCCTCTCTATGTCTGTAAACATTTGCTGACGCCTAAATATGAACATATTTCTTCATAATAGAGAATGGCTGTTGCGTTATAAAGAGGGTATTAATGTATAGGTTTTAAGGTAAACCAACCAAATCGTAAAAATTTCGACGTTATAGGGAATTTTTCGTTATAACGAAGGATGTTATAAAGAGTTTACACTGTATTTGAATATTTCTTCATCGTTGAATCATTTTTACAAAAAATTTCAAACAGATATGTCGCTAAAGAAGTTCACTTCTAAAGACACCTTTGTTTAGTCCAGAGAAATTCGATTGCGACAGACATACAGATCGAACTGCCATCTTTGAGCGAACTTATAGACTGAGATCTCGAAGTCTAGCCTCAAATTTGTTCGGTTTACTATAAACAAAAATTTCTTTCCGTTCTCAATTTTGCACTGAGCGTTTGTACAAGGTCATCCATGCCCGGCCTTGAAACCAAATTAATGTTCTCGTCGGCATCGAAATCGTGATTGTACAACTCCCTGCTGTAAGTAACGTTGCAATCGGCTTTACAAACCGCGTTGTCAAACTTGACCCATTCGGTGTATCGCAACGATCGCGTCCTCATCGTGTACCCCATGATCGTAATTTCGCCGAGCCTCGGCTTATCGCTGTTCGGTGATTTGGTCGGAAACAGCCCCGGTCTCGGATATTGACTGAACGCCGACAAGTTCTCGAATTCGCAACATCGATCTTCCGATCCGACATCGTTGTTATAAGTTTGAATTAGAGACAGTAAACTGATGCCTTCCGTGCAGAGTTTGGAGACGGGAAATTCGGCGTCACATCGAGGAACGCTCGGAGCTATGTGAGTCAGTTCGACGAGTGTTGGGAAGATGTCGAGCAGTTGTACCGGCTCCTCGACGATGATTGGACCGTCGATCGTTGGCGTGTACAGAATAAACGGTACTCTGGTGGCGATTTCGTAGTTACTGAATTTCGACCATTCACCGTGCTCTCCGAGTGACCAACCTTTAAAAAAATAAACGTCAACTTCGAACAGAAATGTTCCCGAAGGCAAAAAGAAAATACAAGTTTAATATTTATTTTTAAAAAACAAACTAAAAAACTATTGAGTACTGAGTGGTACCAGACTTAATTTTTACCACCTGATGGCACCACTAGCAAGTCAAATTTCAGTACAGTTTATGTTTTTTGACACCCGATGGCGCCACCTGCAAGCGAGGTATCTGTCATTCAAACCATTAAGCTCTAAACGTTTGACACATACCTTACTCGTCACTAGTGTTATCTGATGAATATAAATAAGGTAGCCCGCTATACAGTATGTAAACGCGTAAGGTGCACATAGGGAAATTAGCATTGGGAAAAAATACTTGGATCAGAGTTAGCCATGACTGCATTAATTGTTATTTCTATTGAATTATCGTGGTAATCTTGAGGATTTCTATTTTATTTTGATTTATTTTTATTTTACTTGGCTTTTTTAATATTAAAAAGCTCTTATAAATCATTATTTTAATTTTTTTGTACAAAAATAAAACAAAAAAACAACTCCATCTGTTTGGAAACATCTCATTCAAAAAATGTCTGACTGGTATGACATATGCGCGCTGGTAAATCAGTGACCCGATGTCTTTAGGTTCAACACGAATAGGCGGAGATATTTGATCTCGTACCATATTTAAGTATTTTTGGGAATTTAATGTCCCATTAATAAAAAAAGTCCAATTATGCTGTAATCATTTGAATATTTTCTTCGGTAGTATACACATTCATTTTGCAAAAGAATATTATCTGTCAAATTAAAAAACAAGATTTCAAGGCTCACTCTGATCCAGTCATTTTTTCCCAATGTTAATTTCCCTATGTGCACCTTACGTGTTTACATACTGTATACTGTTATTCTATACCGACCATAAGAATAAAATCGCAATCGAACCATTAGAGTGTAAAGATATATATCTGTATTTTTTAAGCCTTAAGCATTGGCGTATCCAGGGGGACAAAACAATCACAGGGGACCCAGCTTAAAAAAATTCTAATTTGCCCCCTCCTGGATCTAAAGATGGGTACGCCCATGTTATCGTCATAGAAAAAGACAAAGTATGCAAGTACATCAACCAATCCTATCATCGGAAAAATCAGGGAATTACATCGAAGAAAGAGACGCAGATATATTTTCGATACGCTTTGTTGCCTTCACTCACCCCCACATTGAGTAGATAGACAATTAATCATATAGTTAATTAATAGATACTAGTGTGACCTGTGCGAATTATTCGCACTAAATAAGTATAATAATTATCACTTTACAAAATTATTTTTTAAATATGATTGCAGGTATTCAATTCGTTTCTAATTTTGCACACTGCTTATAACGTTCTTCTTTTTGTTGTATTACAACATGAAGATCAGATGACAGATCGAAGAAATATTTTACTAAAATTGTCATATAGAGGCGCAAGTAGCAAAAGCGTTGAGCTAAGCCGTCAGATGGCATCATGCAGCATTGCTGTGACGTTGTTCAGCGTTGCTCGCTGTTTCAAAATTAAAGCCGTTAGATGGCAGACGTTGTTCAGCGTTGCTGTATTTTAATTAATTTACAAAAACAAAAGCAATCATAAATTTTTTAGTTGTCGATGTCAGTAGAGCAAGCAATTATCTGTAAAATGATATATAATTTATGTGGAGAAATTGCGAGGTTTTTTTCTAAAAAGGGAGGCAAACATCTTTAACCTCAGCGTATTAATATATATATGTAGCCCACAAACAATTACACTGTTGACCAAATAAATGCCGCCTTTAGTTTTTCTGTTACATTTTTATTATTGTGAGATTATTGATTTTAAAACTACTATACCATGATCTCCGATAAGAACGACGATGGTATCGTCGTCGATTTTCTCCAAAAGCTGTCCGATTAAACCGTCAATGTAAGAAACGGCCGCATGATAACTTTGAGTAATGCGTTCGGCCCACTCTTGCGGCATCTGGCCAAACGGAAACGTTATGTTCAACTTGTCGATATCGTCCCGCCTTCGAACATCTGTCCAAGGGTTCCAAGCCACGTCGGGTAAGTCGTAAGGTCGGTTTCGATTCGGTGCTGCAGTTACGTTTTCTAATGGATGAAGAGCTGTAACGACAACAACGGTGTGTTGAATGTATTTTTTTCGCGATGACAATCGGCGTCGAAACGATTCGCAGAAGCGTCTCTATCAGCCGATCGCGGGAAACAAATAGCTATGTTCCAACCTCTCTGAGAACGGTAACAGTCATGCGCAGTAGCTAAATCGTGTAATCGGCGTCGAAACGATTTGCAAAAGCGTCTCTATCGGCCGATCGCAGGAAACAAATAAATAGCTATGCTCCAACCTCTCTGAGAACGGTAACCGAACCGTCACAGTCATGCGCAGTAGCTAAAACTTTTTCTAAAACCGATAGTTTCGTTTTCATTACTGCGCGTTTCGTTTTAGTTACTACGCAGAGAGATTGGAACAGAGCTAATATAACAGTAGGAACAGCCTAAGGTCTTTATAAAAATTTTCTTCTTCGTATCAAAATCTTATAAAAGGTTGGCTCAATTACCTAAGTACTTCCGAGGAAACTTGAGCGGTATATGAGGCTTATGAAAACCGACCGCCAAGAAATACGGTTCGTTTTCAACTTCGTTCTCCCGGTTCTCCAGAAATGCTATCGCCTCTTTGAGCGATTGCAAGTCCGGCAGCGTGCCCTCCGGTTGAAATTCGACTGTCACCGGGCAGACCAGATTTCTCGCGCGTTTTCCATCGTCACCCATGCAAACGTGCGCTTCTTTGTACCGTTCGGTCGAGGGGTGGTACGGTTTGTACGTCCAGCTGTACGGATAATCGTCGGTCCAGTTAGATGACGCGCCCGGATGAAACACTTTGCCGATCGAATGAGTCCGGTACCCGTTTTCTTTGAAGAGCTGAGGCAGAGTGGTGTAATTGCCGGCGCTTTCCCTCCAGTAACTGTAAAAATCGTACAGGCGCAGCGTATCCGGAGTGCGACTCGTCAAGAAAGAAACTCTGCTCGGGGCGCAGAGCGCTTGCTACGGAGGAAAGTTTTTTTTAGTCGTATTTCTCAGAGGTAAGTTAAAATTAGTGATGTGCTGGATATCTGTATCCGTTAGTTTTTGGCGGATCTTTTACCTTATTAATTTTCAATTCATAGATGAAATTTTATATATATAGGTGATTAGGTAATAATGAAAAACTGTTAAATTCTATTTAGATTATTTTAATTTTTTAAAATCGTATTTGGCACCTTTATATTGCAAACATTTATCGTAGTGAGTACCATACCAATAGTACATAACTCAAAGGTACTAAAAAACTATTTTTATAATGAGATATTGCACATCGATCTTTGGAAAGAGACAATCTGTTATGAGAGTTAACTCTTACTTTTTCCCATAGCAGATAGTCTCTTTCCAAAGGTCGATGTGCAATATTTACCGCCGCGTACTCTAAGAAAGTTAAGATCCGTATCAGCGGATCTTGAAACCAAGTATCCGTATTCAGATCCGTATCCGCGGATATACATTTATAACGATCCGGCACATCACTAGTTAAAATTTGCTAATCGGATCGTGCACGAAACATTTAAATGTTGGAAACGACTAATATTACTGTGCCGCTCTACTAGTAATGTTATTATAGATGCGAGTCAAATTATTGATAACTCCAAAATTACGTCTAATCCTTAAAAAAAATGTTTTGCTTGGCTTAGGAATTGGCGAGGGCCTGTAATAAAAACGGTGTGCTTTTGTGAGGTTATCGGAAGGTTTGAAGGTAAGTGCCTACATATTTCTTTTACTTAGCTAATGGACTAAGAGCTGGCTACGGAGAAAATGGGTGACTCGGTGCAGAGCTGAAAATTTGCAGAATAATAGGAGATAGTACAAGTAAGTAGGGAAAAAATTGCCAGAAGGTTAGGCGGAAGATAAAGAGCCGCCAGAAGGCGCTAATGTTGCGAAAAATCAGTGCACTTCTGGCAATTTCTATACTTATTCTGTAATTCAAAACTAGATTATATATTATACATTATACAGATTGTATCAAATCAAAACAGTCCATAGAACATTCTGTGTGTAAGACAGAGACGATATTATATAAAGCACTAAAGCAGTAAGTAAGAATGAGATAAATGATCGCTAATAGCTAGTTACTGTAGTTATACAATCTGATAGTATCGTCTTTGTTTTCTACAGTAAAAATCACAATTTTATCAAATGTCAGTATTCACTAGTGAAATTATTGATAAAATGGCTATTTATACTGCTCGGGAAAAAATCCAAATAGTTAAATGGTTTTATGGTGGTAATTCAACCGCCAACATAATAAATTTATTTGTAGTTGTTTTAATTGATAAATTGGTAAAAAGATTTACAATGTACGTAATTATTTATTTACGTAACCACAGTAACTATATTAGCGATCATTTATCTCATTCTTACTTACTGCTTTGGATCTTTATATATCGTCTCTGTCTTACACACAGAATGTCCTATGGACCGTTTTGATTTGATACAATCTGTATAGTTATACTGAAAATTCAAACATGATATAATAATTACATTCGACAAATATTCAAAATTATTAATGACATTTTTATAGAAATAAAATTAAATAAATTAATAAAATTACGTTGTTATAACAACGTAATTTTATTAATGAAAATATATGACGATTAATTTTATTTCTATCAAAATGTCATTAATAATTTTGAATATTTGTCGAATGTAATTATTATATCATGTTTGAATTTTCAGTATGCCCTTATAACTATATAATGTATAATATATAATCTAGTTTTGAATTACAGAATAAATATAGAAATTGCCAGAAGTGCACTGATTTTTCGCAACATTAGCGCCTTCTGGCGGCTCTTTATCTTCCGCCTAACCTTCTGGCAGTTTTTTCCCTACTTACTTGTACTATCTCCTATTATTCTGCAAATTTTCAGCTCTGCACCGAGTCACCCATTTTCTCCGTAGACAGCTCTCCGTCTATAAGGACCTTAATATTCTAAAATTTGTTTAAAAATTAACCTGCGCATAAGCGTGTTTGAAAACAATGGCCTTCTCAGCTAATTGATCAATATTAGGAGTATGTGCGTTTTTGTCACCGTACGACCCTAAAGCTGGTCTTAAGTCGTCAACAACAATAAACAAAACGTTCAACGTCAGCACAGATCCGACGAGAAAATACAAAAAGATAATATTTATCATTTTGTCCGATTAGCGATTCCGATTAGAACGCTTCGTTTTGACAGATAATTGGATGTTATTCCACCTCCATAGTAGTTGAATCAGCTGTTTGTGGATTGACAGCTTTGTCAGTTTGTGTTGTAAAAATAATTAAATTAATTTTAATAGCTTTCAGTCGCAACTTAATGTATTTATTCGCGTGAATAGCGCGTTCGACCAATTTCCCAACTGCATCAGTTGCACGAATTAACAATTTTTTTGTGATATTTATATTTTTATTGACGATTTTAATTTCGTCGTGACGTCACAGTTTGTATCAGCTGTCATGTCAGTGAAAATGACGCAGTTTTAAAGAAGAGATTGTTTTTTTTATTTTATATTCTTCCGAAATATATGTGAGTATTATCGAATCGATTAGAAAATGTTGTTTTGAAACGAGTGCTGCTTTGTCGAGGCGTTATTTTAGTGAAAAACGTCAAGTTTGAACGTAAAATCGTTGTTGTTATTATGTCATTTCTTTGTCCTTGCTCAAGCGATGTTTGTTTGTGTGCGTAATTCAATATTTGTGATTTTTTTAAAACGTTTTGTTTTGTCACGGAAAATAAAAATATTAAACTATTAATCAGTACTGCAATTGGACAAAGAATGTGTTAGGTCAAAAATACAATATTAGTTTTGCTTTTGTTTACAATAATAAAGTAAGTAATTATCAACATTTGGTATGTTATTTTTTTCAAATGGCTACTCCCACCTTTCGTTTGTTTCACAATAAAGGTAGAATTTCGTAATAATGGAGCTGATATTTATGCAATATATTTAGAATATTGAACGATGATACATTTGACCTGTTTTTAGAAAGGTTTTGCATGAAAGATGCACGTTTTGCATAATTTTGCATATTATGCTTGTGCAATAATTTCTTTTGTTTTAAGTGATTCATTTTATTACGTGTCTTTTACTATAATCGGAGTTTGTCTCATTTTTACGCATATTTTGTAAGATTTCGTGGAATTATTCTTGTTTAATTGAATAATAACATATACATAGTTCGTTCCATAAAAATTCCAGTATGTATTTGAAAAGTTGACAGTTTAAAAATTGAATACGCATGAATCAAATTTACATGCATCTGTAAAAATGTAAATAAACAAAACTGAAAAGTAAACGCCAGCAACTGTCGGGCCTCTGATAATAATAAAATATAATTGGAATATGCAAAGAAACTACATATTAAGAGATAGCTAAGTATTTAATTTTTTATCGAAAAACTTGTTTCTACAATTTATTATCTTTTCTATAAAACAAAAGAACGAACAAACGTCAGTAGTTGTTTTGCGCTAATAGATATAAAAATTATATTTGTTTTGTTTTTTCTTTATTTTGTGTTTTTCTCGGTTTATTCTAATTTATTTCAGTTGTTAGTAAATAGGTATAGAGAGCTTAATATTCATTAAAATATACTGAATAAAATTCAACAGATAAATTAAGTTTTGTAAAAAATTGACTGTTTTTCAATAAAATTTATTAGAAAATTAAATATACAAGTATAAAAGTTTCACAAAAAAAATAATATTGTTTATTCAACACGCGTGAGTAATATGTAATTTCGGGGCCCTGCTAAACGTGGGAGAAATAATATATTACTTCACTATAGTGTAATAATGAATTTTCTGGCGTGGGAGAAATAATGTATTACTTCACTAGTGTAATAATGAATTTTCTGGACCAATAGAAACTCAGTAGCAAGCCCAAGCGCTAAATAATGAAAAAAACTGCAAGTAGCTTCTGGACCAATAGGAACGTGGTAGGCGGTATTGTATACTTATATGAAAACAGCATCGCAATTCAGCGAAATCATGGCAATCTTGTGTATACACTGACGGTGGTACGTCAATCAATGAAGTGATTTATTATTTTTCCCTCTTTTATCAGGGCCCCGATTACATATTACTCCTGCTAGTTGAATAAAGTATTATGTGCGACTATTGATCGAAGGAGAATATTCCACTCGCGTGTGTTTTACCGCACTCGCTGCGCTCGTGCGGCAAATTTCACGCTCATGGAATCTTCTCCTTCTCTCACTAGTCGCACAATATACTATTAAGTTAATCTAATCCTCGAAATAATAAAAACTTTTATAAACAGTGGTGAAATATTTATATTAGATATCGTGTCCGTCCTGATAATAATAAATAATAAATTCGCAGGATTGTGGACAAAAATATTAGCCATATTAAATGTGCGACGTTTCGTCTATATATTTAGACTTTTTCAAGTACTTGAAAAAGTCATATACCTAATATATATGTTACGGTTAATACAAGAAAGTAGTTAATTCGCGAATTAATCGGCTAATTACCCGAATTAACCAATCCTTGACGTTGGTTAATTAGGGTATTAGCTGGTTAATTCGCGAATAAACTACTTTCTTGTATTAACCGTAACATATAGACGAAACGTCGTACATTTAATAAAGCTAATATATTTGTCCACAATCCTGCGAATTTATTATTTAGTAGTGGTGAAATATTTCTTAAAAAATATTTTTGTCAAATAATAGAAAGAGTTATATTTTTTTAATATTATACCTAGTGTTCCTAAAACCGCTGCATAAGTAGTTGGTTTCAATTTTTTGTCAAGTGCTTGAACTTAAGATTTATTTTTAGGACCAAAAAAAAAAAACACTTGCAAGTAAAAAATTGAAGGAACGAATAGATTAGTAACAAGTTATGTTATATTCGAAAAAGGAAAAAGAAATTCAACATGACGTGTTGTACTATTTTTAGAAACGTTTATTTTTGTTTTACACTCTTTTCACATTTTTTGTTCGAATCTTTTACCATTCTCATAGCTTCAAAGTCTAGGTAAAAAACCTATAAAATAAAATATAGTTTAAAAAAAACTAAAAAACACGCTTTATATCGGACTAAAAAGTAAAAAATAATTGTTTTAAAATAAGCTTAAAAAGCGTGGGGCGCTTTGTTCCACATTTTCGTACATCGAGCGCCCAACGCTTTTTAAGCTTATTTTAAAACAATTATTTTTTACTTTTTAGTCCGATATAAAGCGTGTTTTTTAGTTTTTTTTAAACTATATTTTATTTTTCACTTTTTAGTTTGAGGATCTATAAAAGAATTTATTAATCCTGGGGGTCCTAATAAGGATAATGGGAAACTGTTATCAAATTATTGCATTGTCATCGGTCCTTGATACGTATGCAAAGTTTCAAATTAATCAGACTTCGGGAAATTGGTGAAAATAAAGCGTTTACTACAGAGGATCTATAAAAGAATTTATTAATCCTGGGGGTCCTAATAAGGATAATGGGAAACTGTTATCAAATTATTGCATTGTCATCGGTCCTTGATACGTATGCAAAGTTTCAAATTAATCAGACTTCGGGAAATTGGTGAAAATTATGCTCAAAGATTCCGTTACGGTAGTTAGTTACATACATACATACATAGTTACTTACAACCCAAGCTAATATAAAGCGTTTAAAAAGAAAATAAAATATTTATTTATTTATTGAAATATATTGACCACAGATGTGTCATCACTATTTATTTATCTTTATTATTGTTTATAATATTACAAACAACAATTTAGAACTTTAAAACGCTTGTTTCTGAACTTGACCTCAGCTGTTGAGCGTCTATAATATCCAATCCTTCTATCTCTGTGTATGAACTGAATTTCATTAAAACTGCTCGGAAAGTTAAAAACGAGCAACCAAACATGCATGTATAAACTGTGAATCGAATTTCCAGGACCGCCGCTGGGATGCCTTAAACCAGGGTTGTCAAACTGACTTTTCTAAAGGGCCATTTATAAAGGCCGCTGCAAACGAGGCTAGAAACGCTGCTAGGAGTTCTGCTAGCCGGTAGGAAATGACGTCACTGCGGACTGGCCTGCTAGCTCACAAGATAGGTTTTGAAATTAGAACGGGCTATTTTCCCTGCTAGATCTGCTGCTAGGTATGAACAAGAACCAATCAGGAAGCAGTATCTTGTCACGTGGGCACTTGAAGAAACGCCCACAAACCAACATGGTGTCGTTCTGCTCAGAGTCAGACAACAGACACGTTTTGCTCTGCGTTTATATTCGAACTGTCACTGCGCGCGCACCAGATCTATCCACAAATCGAGCTTGAAAAATAGTCTCGTGTAAAGCGAGCACTTAACAGCAATCAAGAAAACCAGCGCTAGAAAACTAGTAGGCAAATCTAGCAAGGAATCTGGCAGCGTTTCTAGCCTCGTGTGCAGGCGGCCTTTAGTGCTTGTAAGGCGCTAAGGCTAGGTTGAAGTGTGAGAGAGAACGTATATCGCACCGCAGCGCACTTCAAGTTAATCCATATACGCTCTCTCTCTCTCACTTCAATAATTTCACTCCATAGAATTTTGGATCAGTGTAGTGTTGTATTAATGAAAAAAAAATATTATATTGTTGTATTATTCAATAAATAAAATTATCGACCAATTTTTCAGACAAATATATTAACAAAAAATGTATAAATTCAATACGTTAACGTTTCGGTCCGGATTTGGACTTTCTTCAGAACTGATCTAAAAAATATAAAAATTAATTAATTGGTTTTTCATAAAAATTCGCTTCAAGTTTTTAAATATCGAAATATTGAAGAAAAAAAAAATAGGTAATATATTGAATTTATATATTTTTTCAAATCTTTGATTAACGTCTGAATAGAACTCTTCAAATAAATAAAATTGTTATTAATTTTTCATAAATTTTTTGAATCTTTCAATCTTTCGTGATTTCTATTAGATAATAAATAACTTAATACTAATATTAATTTTTATATTTTTTAGATATTTCTGAAGAAGATCCAAATCCGGATCGAAACGTGATCTTGTGTTATATTGATTTGTTATTTTATTATTTTTTGTCAATATATTGGTCTGAGAAAAATTGGTCGACAATTTTATTTATATATTTTTTGTTAATATATTTGTCTGAAAAATTGGTCGATAATATTATTTATTCAACACGCGTGAGTAATATGTAATTTCGGGGCCCTGCTAAATTCGGGAGAAATAATAAATTACTTCATGTTGACGCGTAGAGTGCTAATAATGAGCCGTACTGTGAGATAATGAATTTTCTGGACCAATAGGAACGCAGTAGCAAGACCAAGCCGTTAAATAATGAAAAAAAACTGCACAACTTCTGTACCAATAGGAACGTGGTAGGCGGTATTGTATACAGATTGTATCAAATCAAAACAGTCCATAGAACTTCTGTGTGTAAGACAGAGACGATATTATATAAAGCACTAAAGCAGTAAGTAAGAATGAGATAAATGATCGCTAATAGTTACTGTGGTTATACAATCTTTGTTTTCTACAGTAAAAATCACAATTTTATCTAACGTCATTATTCACTAGTGAAATTATTGATAAAATGGCTATTTATACTGTTCGGGAAAAAATCCAAATAATTAAATGGTTTTATGGTGGTAATTCAACCGCCAACATAATTTTATTTGTAGTTGTTTTAATGGATAAATTAGTAAAAAGATTTACAGTGTACGTAATTATTTATTTACGTAACCACAGTAACTATATTAGCGTACATTTATCTCATTCTTACTTATTGCTTTAGATCTTTATATATCGTCTCTGTCTTACACACAGAATGTCCTATGGACCGTTTTGATTTGATACAACCTGTATATGAAAACAGCATCGCAATTCAGCGAAAGTCAGGGCCATCTTGTGTGCATCGAGAGCGGTGTGTACGTCAATCAATGAAGTGATTTATTATTTTTCCCTCTTTTATCAGGGCCCCGATTACATATTACTCGTGCTAGTTGAATAAAGTATTATGTGCGACCATTGATCGAAGGAGAATATTCCACTCGCGTGTTACCGCACTCGCTACGCTCGTGCGGCAAATTTCACGCTCATGGAATCTTCTCCTTCTCTCACTAGTCGCACAATATACTATTATTGAAGAGTTCTAATAAGACGTTAATCAAATATTTGAATTCTTGTATTATATATGTTGCAGTTTACCGGCACGCGAAAGCAGAAGATGTCAGCCGAGTCCCCTCAGCGGTCCCGCACTCCTTCGGGATACGTGTGTGGTCCATGTCCCGACAGCTTACCGACCGCTGTGTCGCCGCAGCCTGTTTCGGACAAGTCGTTTATGGACAGCGTCGCCGGCTTCATTAACGAGGTCGTGCCCGCCGCCTATGCCGCTCCCATAGACCCCAAGGAACAGGTCTGTCGTACCTCCTTTTTTACTAAAAAAAAATCTCTGCCATAATTTAACTTCAACGGTCATAAATTCATTCGAGAGGTGGCTTGATTCGGTATTTTTAAGGTTCCGTACCAAAACAGTAAAAAACGCAACACATGTGGTGAGATTGTTGTCTATCTGTCTAGATCAGAGGCTCCCAAACTTTTTTGTCTCATAGACCACTTGCCATGTTTTTCGGTTTTTGGTAGACCGCCTGCTTATCTGATATTGATTTTTTGCAAATTCATTAATTTCAAATGTATTTTTGATAACCGGTATAGTGCTACTCACTTTGAACGATTTAAATTTATAACGGTAGTGAAATGTAGTGTGAAATGTTTAGTTTTATGCATTTATTATTCAGATTCAAATTAAAACGAATCAAATTAAAACTTACTTTCTGTTACATAAAATAACTAAGCAAAAAATAAATGCTTTTAGTGTGAGGGATGAACCTGATGCTTTAATAATAAATTTTCAACATTTGACATCAATTTAGTTAGATATAATCTTAAATCTCTTCGGTTAACGATGTCCAGTTTGTTTCTTTATTTGTTAGGAGATTAACTATCGTTGACCCCCATTTTCATTTCATGGACCCCCAATTTTTTTTCCCGCTGACATGGACACCTTGCAAGTTGTCGTCGACCCCTGGGGGTCGATATAGACCACTTTGGAAATCACTGGTCTAGACGGTCGCAGACCCATAACTCTTAGTCAAGGGAAATTGAAAAGCATGTAAATAGAGTGATGCGTTCCGCACCAGTGAGTTTTAATAGTCACACGAGTCATTGAGCACGAGATATGTGTTCTGCAAAATAAAAGTTTGTGTATCTAAATTGCAATGCATTATTTTATGTACGAGTCGTGACGCTGTGGAAAAACTAGGCGGTCAGCGAGTTTTAACAGTCACACGAGCCATGATACTACATTTCTTTCACGTACCTCGTATAAAATAGCTGATTTTTACTTTATAAAAATATATCTGACAGCTGTCGTATTCTGTGTGCGACCATATTGCATTTCATTTGGGTTGTTTGCGAAAACTACGCCTGCTTTGTGCAGCTTTTCTATCTCTGCTTATCTTATATATAAACGGTAACTGACAGGTCGCTTTCAGAAATTACTGTTGGATTGGTAAGATCTCGTTTTTTTTATTTTACTTTACGCACTCGTGCGAAAAAGAATCGTTTTAATGTCGTTATACAGGCATGATAAGCGTTTATTTGATAGGGATGGCAAAAAGTTTATTATTAAAGACTTATATTATAGGTATAAAAATTCGTCGATGAAATACAATAAAATATCTCATTAAAATATAAATTGCGCTTTTTTTGTACATATTAATTTTTTTTTTATTATAAACTTTTGGCTTTTACACTTTTGTGTATTCAGCCACTAACTAAACTATAAATAATTCTGACTAAATATATTACCACAACCACATACAGGGTGAGTCAGACCACCCGTATCAGTCGTTTTTTTCGAAAACGGTTAGTCGTAGAGAGTTGTGTCAAAAATCTGTATTATAAAAGCCCTAATGAAGAATCGAATGGTGATATTTTTTCCCCCCGGAAAGGTCGGCTTTTTTTGTTACTGCCACCCCTGTTAAGTAATATTCGTTTGAAATTATTAAATTAACATGTCAGAATAACAAACTTAATTTTAAAAGACTAGATTTTAAATGCCGACTTTTAAAATTAAGTTTGTTATTCTGACATGTTAATTTAACAATTTCAAACGAATATTACTTAACAGGGGTGGCAGTAACAAAAAAAAATGTCCTACAAAGCTTGCTTATTTTTTAAAGATCTTTTCAACAATACCACTTTCGACCTATCGTGTCATTTAACATTCCGGAGTTCTGAACATTCCGGAGCAAACTATCAGGGAAGCCGACCTTTCCGGGGGGAAAAAATATCACCATTCGATTCTTCATTAGGGCTTTTATAATACAGATTTTTGACACAACTCTCTACGACTAACCGTTTTCGAAAAAAACGACTGATACGGTTGGTCTGTCTCACTCTGTGTGTAAAACTGAGACACATGATGGATGGACCATAAGGATATAGGAATCAGGACCACGGAAGTGCCTCGGACCCAACTCGGCGGGCATATTAAATTTAAGTTGTGTCATATTTCTTTTTTCACCGGGAGCAAAGCAGCCTCCAGGGCTTATTGCGCTATCTCCCAATCTCTTATATCACCCGATCCAGTATTCTCGTTCCTTCTACTAGCTTGTACACGTCGCGGACTCGGTGGAAATCGCGCCATATTAATGTGTTCCGTTTTGAATTGTGCTCAGGTGCAATGGGCAAGATTTGAATACTCGGACGTGATCGATCCGTCGTTTTACGGCAATGCGGACTGCGATTCGACAACTCCGGCTCCTCTTCTATTGATCCTTGGCTATGGCGTGGGCGTTCAGGTAAATTATTCAATCAATTATTGCAATTTTTATCAATTCGATATCGCACGTTGAAAACAATAGTGACACTATACAAAAAAGTTAACTTTTCACCTTTTGTAAGATTCATGTTTTACTGCAAGAGTGTCACTATACGAAAATTTCCGTTTGCTCATAAATCCACTTATTTCCGCTAGATTGAGCTAGTGTCACTTTATATTTTGAAAGAATTGCCCATGGTCGTGTATGATATAACGACACTATTTTAATTAAGCTTTTGAAAAAAAAATAATTATCGATTTTTTTATTGTATTTTAAAACTTTATTATAAATTTTTAGATGAGTTTAGTTACAATTAGTAATTATAATATATTGTTTATAGTAGCTACTGTTTGCTACAATTGTTAAGAAACACCCATTGTTACAATGCTATCAACATAGAAAAATTGTTTGAAAAAAATAAACTAATTTTTCTATGTTGATGGCATTGTAACGATGGGTGTTTCTTAACAATTGTAGCAAACAGTAGCTACTATAAACAATTTATTATAAATAATATTGATAATCGATGCGAAAAACTTTCAAAAAACTTTTTTTAAATTAATTATAAGCAATTTAAAATTGATAAAATATTTAAAAAAATCACGTGACTGCAAACGCACTAAAATTGTTTTTGACAGTTGTGACGTCATAATGTTAAAATGTATATACGCAGTATACCTATCAATGGCTTCTACATGTATTATTATAATAATATAAATTACCATTATGACGTCACATTATGTTCGGGAAATGTCGGCGCGTTCTCGGAACTGGGTACAAAAATTTATTTTTAATTTGATATAACTTTTGAATTATAACGAAAATAAAAAAAAGAAAAATAGTTTTGTTATAAAACTTATATAGGATCTTTCCATTTATGACAAAAAAAAATTTCATTCAAAAGCCCAATTGTGTCAAAGCAGTTGTTTGGTACATACGTCGCTGTAAGTGAAAAAGTGACACATTTTGTTAAATGACAGTTTACTGATTACAGTTGCTACAAAAATTAATGCAAGTAAGGAAATACATAAAATGACACATTTTGTTTAGTGACACTTTTTGCAGTTGAAGTCTCCAATTAGTTGGTTATAGGAATTATGACAACAATGACACTAAACAAAAAATTATTGTTGAAAGGTATTTTTTTTAATAACTTTATTTTTAACATTGTGGTCAACAAATAAATTAAAACAATAATAAATTGTCTCATTATTAACAAAAGAATCTCTATAAGCAGTATTTTAATAGTAACTTTTTTAGGACAAAACAATACTATTAAAACTAAAAAGTGCTCTACTGTAAAATGTAATTTTTTGCCTAATGTCTGTTTACGAACAAAAGGTGTGGTCGATTCCGGCTAACGGAGAAGCCACCGAAGTGCTGTCGTGGAGGCAGAGCAACGTCAAAGTGCTGCGAGTTCTTCCGACGCCGTCGTCAGAGGGCTGTGCCGCGAAGGTTGACCGGTTTGCGAAACAAAGGCCGCTGATAGCCCTCGTTGATAATATACCGCCTGGGCCATTGTTTTGTACTGTCGCCTTCCTTTCCTTAAAGACCAGCTCTCAGGTAATTAGTTTATTCATATATAATGAATCTCTCCACAGGTTGGTGAACTATCGGTGTGTAGTTAATGCCGGCACTTCACATGGCTATGTGTATTTGGTATATTTGGCAAACAATTACCATGTGTGGACAGTCTATTTGACAAGTTGTTGGCATTATTTGCCTATTTGACAAATAAGGCCAATACCAAATACGCGTTACCGTGCGCTTGTCGTTTTTTCGAGGCACATCAAAGGAGTCAAATAGGCAAATACGCAAATAAACCGTCCACACAATGGCCATATTCAGAAGCGCACGCGCCGTGAACCTGTACGGACGTGCAGTATTTTTGTGTCTGTGCTGTGAGCGAGAACTGGAACAATTACTATTGAAAATGGATTGGGACAATGAAACAGTGCTAAAATTTCTGGAATTTTGAACCTTGCGTTCTGCTGGCAACTGTTTGTGTGTTTGTTATTTGACTGCATGTGTGGATGGTCGTATTTGCCTGTATTTGCATGTTTGCCTTGAACGTCACATATTTTGCCAAATACAACAAACACCCAATGGCGAACACAAATAGCCATGCGAAGTGCCACCATAACATGTAAAATCATAAACATGCAATTTCCAGTTCTCTTGATTTTTAGGCGCGATTAGCGTAAGCTAAAGCGCCTTATATGTACTCGCTTTGTCTGTGAATCTGTGAGTCACGCTTTTTGTATCCAGCGTACAGCCGAAACGCCTTAACCGATTTTAAAAAACTTTTTTTTGTTCGATTCGTCTCCGGGTAACTTAAATCCTAACGTCGCCCGATTTTTGAATTTTGACCCCAGAGGGGAGCAATAAAGAAAAAACGAAGTTTTTTGCTTATAACTCACTTAATTTAAATCAGATCGGTTCGAAACCTGTCTTAAACGAAAGAGGAGAAAATTTTACATAAATTTCGTACAACAGAATTTGCCAAAACAGGTTTTTTATACAAATTTATTTAGAAATAAATTCAATTTGATATAATCGATGGCAAACATCTTTCGGTTATCTCTCTCTGTTGCACGGTTTAATATTGTAATATAAAGATTACGTTTGTTCTGTCTTAAAATAAAACGATTGCATTTGTTCAAAAACGGATGGCATTTCAAATATTTGTGAAATGCAACGCCTTCTGAGTTAACAATATTATTTGAATAACTAATTATTAGAACATAACACTTTGACAGATGCAAACGTCATTTTTGACATTTCTTACCATTCCGACACCACGGATGAGCGGATTGAAACCAAATTTTGGGAGGATGTTTGATATGCAAATATGAAGTGGCCTATTGTTTTTTGGGAACATCGGCGCATGCGTAAAAGAGTATATCTTTTATAATGTTGTTTTATATAATAATAATATAGTTTTTAAAAAGACTTATTATTTATCTATTTTTACATGACAGTTTTGTAAATTTTTTGGGGAAAATCGGCGCATGCGCAAAAGAGATATGGGCTATGACGTTGTTTCTTATATAATAATGCTTTACATTTCATAACGGTTGATTATGTTTTACAAGAAAGTTTTGTAATTTATATTTGGGGAAAATCGGCGCATGCGCAAGAGATATTATGTGCTATAACGTTTTTTATATAACAATGGTGTACTTTTCATAGTGGCTTATTATTCTATCTGTTTTACAAGAAATTTTTGTATTTTATTTCGGGAAAAATCGGCGCATGCGCATCAGAGATATATGTTATTACAAGAAAAATAAAATAATAATAAAAAGAAAGTTTTTATTGAAATGTACCAAAATGGAAATATAATTATTTTAATAATTTAGGGTAATAATTATAAAAAAGTGGGTTGTGACTAATTATTAATAAATTATTAAAATGATTTTTTCCTTTCTGTGTTTCAATATTTTCAACTGTAATTTTTTTCGTAGATTAAGTTAATTAAATTATATTATTAAGCTCAAAGTGTCGTTAAAAATATACACCAATTTTCAAACATAACGCCGGGTAATATTATCTAAAATTTCGCGCCTTGTAATTCTTGAATTACTTGTGTCTTCAGACAATATTTTTTAGAATAGAGCAGTTTCCAGACGAAAATTAGAAATTTTAGTATGTTATTTATTGATATCTCACACATTAACAACACATTTTTGGGTGTCTATATTAGGCATGATGACAGTATAAAAGAATCAAAGAATAAATTGTCTTAGAGAAAAATATATATGTTGAATGGATTCTAAAAAAATTGTTAATATAAATATTGGGATTAATAAAATTTTTAATAAAATAAAAGTACATATAAAATATTGCAATCGGCCATGTTCTCTTTTTAGTCAACATGGCCGATTGCAATATTTTATGTGTTTTCACCGAATGACGTCACGTCTTCTTAAATCAAAGAGAAAATAAACACTTGAAATAAATAATCACCGTGTCGATTAAATTTTTGTTGCGATCATTCACTTCTGCACCATTTAATTAGTTGATTTGTTGTTTATTTGTTTTTTGTGATATTTTATAACACATTTCATAGGTTATTTTTGAGGATATTTAAGGAGATTGAGCCGTTTTACGAAGATGATGAAAAAAATCTGAAATAAAGTTTTTTTAATAGATTTTTTATGACAAAATTTTCTGTAAAAAATCCAAAATCATTAGGAGATTTATAAAGTTAAAAATTAAAAAAAACTTTTACATGTAGTCTTTGGAAAATATGTCAACCTAGCATGCAAACGGTACATTTTAATTTTTTGCAAATAATCAAATAATGTCAACAGTTCCGAAAACTAACTATGTGAAGCATCGATGTCTTACGCATATTTTAATATTTTTTCCAATTTAATTAGGAGACTTTTAATCAATAAAAAAAATATTAAACCTTAGCACTTTTCGATTATGGACTTTAATTCTTGGCAATTTTAACAGTTTTAACTGAATTTTCAACTTTTTAATGATTTAATTTTAATTTTTATTACTTCTAATTTCTTTTTTTAATTAATTACTGCAAAAAATATGTAAAGTACAGATATTTACATAAATTTATTTTTTCTAACCTAACTTTGTACAAAAAATTCAAAAGCTAGTTCATTAAGTAAAATACTGAAATAATTAATTAATATTAAAAAAAATTATTTATTTATGCCTTTATGACAATAATTGATTGGTATCATCGACTTATAACTTTTTGTAAAAATTTATTATGGAAAAGTTCCCATTTAGAATTCGACTTACTTTTGATTGAGACTGTAACGCATCAACCTCCTTAACTTGCAACTAAAGAAAGCAATACTCTTTTTAGTACTAAGTACCTACTTTTAAGAAAATACTTAATATAATTCATATCATTCAGTGAATTTACGTATCTTTTTACGAAATACCTCTGCACCACAGTTCTACACCCATAATTACAGCATCTAATGTCAGCTGTCACTGAGGCGTGACGTCACAAGCGTAGACGTGTACCTACATTATAAAAATTAATTTCAAAATATGTCATCATGCCTATTTTATTTATGTTGCAAACATCAGGGCGGGGTTAAGTCGAAATGTAAAATATAAGTATGAATTTACTGTTGCCAGGAGAAAATGATAAAATTCAAGAACCCAGTTCTGGACGTGTTCGCCAATCGAAACTCGGTCGTCGTTACGTTCGGCGAACGGATCGCCGTTTTCGACGCGCACACCCTCGAGGACCGGTGCACTGTGACTACGTGCTACCTCAGTCCGGGACTGTGTCCCAATCCGGTGGCGCTCGGCGCAAGATGGCTCGCGTACGCCGAGAAGTCTCTCGTGTCCGCGTGGAAGAGCAACGGCGGTTGCGAGGGTGAAGGCGTGTCGAGTTACACGGCGACGATGATCCACGCGGCCAAGTCGCTCGGCAAGGGGCTCCGAGAGCTAGGCGAGAGCGTGGCCAGCAGTTTGACGGGAACGACGCCTCCGCACCATCACCATCATGCGGGGTCCCTGGCTCACGATTCGAGCCAGGCGGGTATCGTCACCATCCTGGACATCGAAGTATGTTGTTTTTTATTCGGGAATTTACAGGGGTGTACATACAGATTGTATCAAATCAAAACAGTCCATAGAACATTCTGTGTGTAAGACAGAGACGATATTATATAAAGCACTAAAGCAGTAAGTAAGAATGAAATAAATGATCGCTAATAATTACTGTGGTTATACAATCTGATAGTATCGTCTTTGTTTTCTACAGTAAAAATCACAATTTCATCAAATGTTGTATTCACTAGTGAAATTATTGATAAAATGGCTATTTATACTGCTCGGGAAAAAATCCAAATAGTTAAATGGTTTTATGGTGGTAATTCAACCGCCAACATAATAAATTTATTTGTAGTTGTTTTAATTGATAAATTGGTAAAAAGATTTACAATGTACGTAATTATTTATTTACGTAACCACAGTAACTATATATCATTTATCTCATTCTTACTTACTGCTTTAGATCTTTATATATCGTCTCTGTCTTACACACAGAATGTCCTATGGACCGTTTTGATTTGATACAATCTGTATAAGTAACTAGAGTACGCTAGTGCGCATGCTTGCCATAAGTGAAAGTGTCGTCAGTTAAGAGAGAGAACGCTACAGAACACCAGAAATTTGTTTACTCATATCAGCATTGTTTTGCATCGTTAGTTACCGCAGAAATAAGTAACTGTTCTCTCTCTTAATTGCAGACACTTTCACTGCTCTCTCGAGTACTCTATTGTATAGTACGCGCGGCGGATCTAAAAGGTTCGGAAGTTAGTCACAAACAGCGTCGCAAAGGCACATTTTAGAGCCGTTGTGACTCCCACCACCTGCCAGCTACCTGCACGGAACGTGCGCTCGTCGGTGATTGGCCGTGATCGCTCGTTGCCTTTGTCACTTGTCGCTTTCCTGCTTTAAAGTACAGTTGAGTACGCTATTGTCAAGTTGTTATTGCTATGTTAGTTTTGTTGAGTTGCGAGTTTGTAGTTTTTCAATAGACTGTACAAGCGCAAGCCTGCATTCGCATCTAACTTCCGAGCCTTTTAGATTCGTGGCGCGTACTATAATACCCTCTATGGGGGTGTAGCTAATTGAGAGTGAGGGTATAGTTTGAGAACTTGCTGGTCAAATTCTCGAGTTCTGTCCCAACCTCTCTGCGAACGGTAATATGATCGACACAGTCATGCGCAGTAGCTAAAACGTGTTCCAACCGAGATATGAACGGTTGTAGAACTGTCCTTTAAGCCAGTGATAAAGATACAGCCCGCGACCAGAATCTATCCAGTGAGGATTTTAGACCGCATTCGATGCCACAACGTATTTTTAAAATTGCTGCATCCTCAAACTCAAGATAATTTACCCTTTTTATTACCTTTATATGAAAATTGATTTATACTAAAGAAATTAAGATTTTGATTTAGTATGTTTTTTAGTTTGGCCCGTTAACACACCCTAAATCTTATAAATGGCCCTTTAGAAAAATCAGTCTGACACCTCTGCTTTAATCCACAAAACAAAATCGACGCATGCGCACCAAACCGATACAAGAGCGGTTTCGTTTTAGCTACTGCGCATGACTGATGATATTACCGTTCGCAGAGAGGACGGAACATAGCTCTAGGGGAACACGTTCCCAGTGACTTTTGCGTCAGCTTTGACAGTTATTTGTTTTTAGAATTATTTTTTATTTAAGGTAGTTTGGGAGCCCCAATCCCAAGTCAAATAAATGACTTTTTTTTTCTCAAATAATTACCCAAATCATGCTATAATAATTTATAGAAATTAACATAAAAATTTATTTGATTTAATTTAATGTGAATTATAATTAAATAATTTTAGTAATGTAATTAATAAAATATTAATTGATTAGTACTCAGCTGTCACTAGTCACTGTCACTACGCGCGCATTTGTAAACATAACCTCAAGCTGTCAACTTGATGTTATATTATAATCAAATCTTTGAGCTTGTTTTTAAAAAAATTGATGTTTATGAATTAAAATGAAGCGGGCAAAATTATTTGGAAGATTTGTAAATATTCTAAATTACAAAAAATTACAAAAGGTAGAGGCCATTTTTCCCCCTAGCAAATATGGAGGAGAGAGTGTCTCCAATAAATAATAAAATATTAATTGATTAGTACTCAGCTGTCACTAGTCACTGTCACTACGCGCGCATTTGTAAACATAACCTCAAACTGTCAACTTGATGTTATATCGTCAAATCTTTGAGCTTATTTTTTTAAAAATTTATGTTTATGAATTAAAATGAAGCAGGCAAGATTATCTGGAAGATTTGTACAAAAATCTAAATTACAAAAAATTACAAAAGGTAGAGGCCATTTTTCCCTCTAGCAAATATGGAGGAGAGAGTGTCTCCGATAAGCAACAGAAATAGAGGCCACATGTCAGTATTAAAAAATTAATAAAATCAAAAGTACGTGGTAAATTATTCTGAAATTTTTGCAGTGTGTATTTCAGACATCGTTCTGTCCATTAAAAAGTTTTTTTTTGTGGGGTCAAGTTTGTCAATTTTTTACAAACCCTCAATTTCCGGAGTTATTGAACAAGGACACTCATAAGGGCTCGTGTATTTTTGCATAACTGTAATTAATTATATCTCGTAAACGGTGTTGCAAAAAAATCTGATTCTTTTTCTGTAGGTGTCTTTAATTATAATCTTTTGAATATATATAAAAAAATGTAGGGTCATTTGGCTACCAAACTACCTTAAACGAAGTTAAAACTAATTCAAATAAAAACGTTTCGTTAAAAATTGTTTGACAGTCGTGTATTACTTCATTGGATTTTGACACGAACGTATTTCATTTGACTCGCTGAACATTCTGATTGTTTTTTGCAGAATTGTGTGAATCAAGAGAGCAAGGGCCACGCGCCAAATAAAACATTCCCGGTCGAGTCGATCCTGGCTCATTTCACGGCTCACAACGAGCCGATCGTCGCAATGTCTTTCGATCCGAGCGGTCTGCTTCTTTTGACGGCCGATAAGCGCGGCCACGATTTCCATTTGTTCAGACTTCACCCGCATCCGCTCGGTTCGGCGCTAGCCGCCGTGCATCACCTGTACGTGTTGCACCGCGGCGACACTACCGCCAAAGTCCAGGACATCGCTTTCTCCTGGGACTCGCGTTGGGTAGCCGTATCGACGCTCCGTGGCACGACGCACGTGTTCCCGGTGACGCCGTACGGCGGCGCCATCGGCGTGAGGACGCACTCCACGCCGCACGTAGTCAACCGTTTGTCTCGCTTCCACCGCTCTGCCGGGTTATCGGCCGACGCGGGCGGCGGCGGTCGCTCGAACAGTCCGATATCGTCGTCGTTCGAAATCCCGCCGGCCGTACCGTATCTGAACCCGCGGCTTCCACCGTTTCCACACCCGACCGTCGTGTATCCACTCGCCCAGATACGGCAACCCGTCCAGTTTGGACCGGGCAACATCTCGCTCCAAGCGAACATCAGATCGAGCACGAGCAGGCAACGACTGTCATCGACGAGCGAAGACGTTCCGAATTTGAAACTGTGCGCGGCGTTCGCGCGGCCGCGCGCTTGGCTGCTCGAACAGCGCGAACAGCAGCCGAGGCTCAGGAATCAGCAGCGCGGCTCGGTCGATTCGCTGTTCATTGTCGCGTGTCACGGCAGCCTGATACAGTATGACCTCGATCCGCGACACATGACCGGCATACCGAAGGAGAAGGTGTGCGACGATAGTTCGATAGAGCTGTCTGTCGAAGCGAAGGCACGATGGACGCTGCTCAGGCGAACCGATACGATCGATGTATCGCCGCCACTTTCTGCCGATAATCCATTGATGAGTTTTCTAAGGAAGCAGTTGGTACGAGGACATACGGTAAATTATATAAATAAAATTTTAATAGGGAAGCACGATTTCGAAAATATGCTAATTACGTTTATTTGGGCAACACTCAAATGCAGCTGTACCGATGTTTTTCGAGTCTCGCATCGCTACAGATCGATTGCACAATTTATAATTTAATAGCTGCCTGGTACTAAATATTTGTCCGAGATTATTACCTGAATAACTATATGCTAATAGGTATTGAACACTTTAAAAATATATGATTGAATTATATTATAATTTATAAAATAAGAAATTAGTAATTATCCGTTTTCATTCACAAAAGTACAGGGTTGGTTTATTATTTCTATTTTTAAATTGCAATTTTTTGACATGTGAGTAAAAAGTAAACAAGCCTCGTGTAAACGATACAGAGCACTTGTTTGTATACTACAAGAATGACGTCACAGTAGGTAAACATGGCGGCTCGTATTTTCGCATTTAAAGGAAATAAAAATTCGGGTGGACTGATACGAACGGATATGAACATTTTAAAATCATTTAAAAAGGGGAATTATAAAACGGTTGAATAAAAAAAAATTTGGTGACTGATGATGAGATACTGTTTTAATAACTTGAGATATTAAAATAATAAATTACTAAGTGAGCGACTAGAATGCCTTCGGTAATTTTGAAGCAGATTTCTTCTTTTGTTTTTACTTTTTATTTTTTTTTTTCACTTTGAGACTACAACTTAAAACTCACATTTTCATGAAGATTGAAAACCACCGCTTTTTTTTGATAAAGGGGTATGCGAATTGTCTCGCAGTGAAACGCGATGGGGCAAAAGTGGAGTTTTTAAAAAAATAATTCCGGGTTGAACGATGAACGGGTATGCGAATTGTAATTCCGGGGTGAACGATAAAGAGGTATGCGAATTGTCTCACAGTGAAACGGGAAGGGGCAAATGTGGAGTTTTTAAAAAAACAATTCCGGAGTGAACGATAACGGGGTATGCGAATTAAATAGTTAATTGTTTGAATAGAACTGCGTTTTCTAAAAAATGTATATTTAATTGACAGTCAATCTTAATATATAAAAATTACGTGTCACATGTTTGTCCGCGATGAACTCCTAAACTACTGAACCGATTTAAAATTTTTGTTTTGCACACCGTGTGCAATTCGACCCAACTTGAAAGATAGGATAGCTTACATTTCAATTTATAGTCGCAATATTATTTTATTGCAAATTATTTGTCTATTCCTTGACAGTCATAATACAACCATATAAGATGGCGAACCTGTTGACTGGATTGAGTGAATATTCAATAGATGGCGCAACGAACTTAACAACCATATAAGATGGCAATACCTGTTGACTGGATTGAGTGAATATTCAATAGATGGCGCAACGAACTTAACAACCATATATCTAGATCGAGGATGTAAAAAAACTGAATATCGTTTAAAACTGCTCGGCACGACGGCGCAGCCGGAGTGCTCGAAATAGAGCAAGTGTTTTAAAGACCAGTTATCCACGAATACTTTACGCTATTTTTTTTCGAGCACGACGGCGCAGCCGGAGTGCTCGACATACACACATATACGCCCATGTATATTTTAAAATAGCTAGCAATTAATAAAATAGATAGATAGATAGATAGATGTTCCAATTAAATTGTTTTATTATTTCACTTTATACGTAGCGAAGCACGTACAGGGCCGCTAGTTAAATATATATTTTTTAGAAAACGCAGTTCTATTCAAACAATTAACTATTAACAACTTAGTAATTTAGTCGCTCACTTAGTAATTTAGTCACCCAACTATTATTTTCTCGTCACGCGCAGTCAGTCGCTCACTTAACAATACAGTAACCCAAATTGATTATTTTTGTCACCCAAAATTGTAATTTACAGTCACTCGTTTAAATACTACCCTTAGATAACTACCCCATAGTTACTCAGCACTACACAACTATCCGATAATTACCTAGTGCTGAATTAAAAATACAAAGTACAGCAGACAAAATTTTTTTATTAATAGCCCAATTGTCATTTACTATTTCAGAAATCGGAGGACGAGGACCGTTGGCTGTCGCAGGTCGAGATAGTGACTCATGCCGGACCGCACAGGCGGCTGTGGATGGGACCGCAGTTCATTTTCAAGACGTACAACACGAACAATAGAGTGCCGATGTCGACTGTCGGCGAAATAGACGCCATGGAGGTCGGCGTTGGACTCGGATCGAGACCGGCGCGTTCGAATCCGGTCAACATGCCCCTCGGGGGCGTCGGCCCAAGGTCCTCGGTGCCTATTTACATAGAGTCGACTTCAGCAAGTAAGTAACACGGTTTGTATGAATTTTATTATTCTTGTAACGTATTTAAAAAAATGTTCATGAAATTATGTGTTTTGCAATCGGCCGATCGCTTAAGGTTATACGCCCGATAGAGCAATGTATAGATAATACGCTGAAATTTTGATATGTTAATTATGGATATCTCATACATGCAACTGCATTTTTTAAAAAACATTGACCGTCTAGTTTTCAAGTTATTAATTATTAAAAATGCGATTTTTAACACAATGATATATGAGAAGACTGACCGGAAGTGTATATAAAAATTAGATTAAAGCAAATTGGCTATAGACAAATTTTTAAAAAACTGATTATTCGAAAATTTGACTCTTTTAGATAACGTAAAAATTAAAAAAACTATACTTTCCCGTGCAGTTTTGGAAAAATATTAATTAAAAATTTTCGAAACAACTCTCAAAATCACTATTTTTTAGATTTGAATTATGTCACCATGAAAACCAGATTACACGAAAAGTTTTTCATAAATTTTGTTTTTATTAAATAATTTTTTTGACGTAGCTAATAACTCAAACTTGAAAATTGGATATTATCTCATTTACCATGAATTAAAAACTGCATTTAATATCCAATAACTCAAAAACTATACGTCTAACGGTTCAAAGGTTTTTAAAACCAAAACGTGAGATAAAATCATTCGTGTACACTGGACTTAATTAAATATACTGCTTAAGTCACAACTTTATGATATTATGTCAAATGTTTAAATATTATTTCTTAAATATTAAAAAATAAAGCTATGATCAACAGGATATAATATTTCCATAAGAAATAATAAATTTACCAAGTGATATAACATTTTTTTGTTACAACAAAATACGGACGCAGTTTTTACTAATACGGTCGAGAGCGTATAACCTTAAGCGGCACATAGACGCTCAATATTATTGCGCAATATTTGGGGTTGTGCAATATAATTGACCGTGTGTAGACGAGATTGAAATGTTGCGCAATATATTGTGTGATTTTCAAACAAGGAAATATTGTGCAGTCTGTTATCAAGATTGCGCAATATCCCGTCAGTTGATCTCAAGTTGCGGTCGTTTCAACAAGTCGTCTCAACTACGCCTCATCATGGGTGACAAGAAAGCCGAAAGACAATTTATTGTTGAATTTATCGAGGTGTATCGTGGTCTTCCGGCTCTGTGCGATGTGAAGTCCAAAGACTATAGTAATCGTGACAACATGATAACTGAAGTTCTGGTGGGGACTGTTTGCACAATGTGGATTGTGGCTGTACCGTCTGTGCTCGCAATTGAGCAATATATTGCACAACCTTCAATATCGCCTCCATACAGTGCAATTTTTTGCACAAACAAAAATATTGTACAATAATATTGACCGTCTAGGGGCCGCCGTCAAAATATTGTGCAACTCACATTGCACAATAATATTGAGCGTCTATGGGCCGCTTTAGTCGAAAAATTGTGATATTTTTAACCGATTTCAAAAAAGGAGAAGGTTATCTGTTCGATTTTTTTAATAACTGTTTTTATTTTTTGACAAATATAGAATTATATTACGTAAAACCAAAACTACAGATATTTTTAAAAATCTTTTTTTTTTTTTGAAAAGTGCAAATTCTTCAAAAACGTGTAAAGTTTGGATTTTTGCACGATCACAATACTTCCCAACAGTAATAGCAGCTGTCGAGCTTCTGTAATCTACAAGATTTATCTACCAAAAGACTTTCCTTGCACGCTCCGTAGTTATATGCAAAAGTAAAAAAATAGTTTTTATAAATCATATTTCGCGACTTTCGGTTTTCCCATTGTTTTGTTTTACGAACATAACCCAATTTGTTAGTTTGGGAAATGGTATTGTTACACTGCAAACAACCAAAACAATCGTGGACAGTAGTGATGTGCCGGATATCCGTATCCGCGGAGCTCCGAGGGAGAAACAAGATCCGTATCCGTTAGTTTTATGGCGGATCTTTTACCTTATTAATTTTCAATTCATAGATGAAATTTTATATATTATATAGGTGATTAGGTAAACATGAAAAACTGTTAAATTCCATTCAGATTATTTTTTACTTCTTAAAATCGTATTTGGCACCTTTATATTGCAAAAATTTATCGTAGTGAGTACCATACCAATAGTACATAACTCAAAGGTACTAATAAAAAACTATCTTTATAATATTGCACATCGATCTTCGGAAAGAGACAATCTGTTATGAGAGTTAACTCTTAAAGAGGTCAATAACTTTTTCCCATAACAGATAGTCTCTTTCCAAAGGTCGATGTGCAATATTTACCGCCGCGTACTCTAAGAAAGTTAAGATCCGTATCCGTATCCGCGGATCTTGAAACCAAATATCCGTATTCAGATCCGTATCCGCGGATATCATTTTTAACGATCCAGCACATCACTAGTGGACAGATTCAATGCTTTCCGAATGTGCTCCGAATCGGCCGCTCGGCTTTCGATATTTAATGGACGTATGTGTGATTGTGACGACTAAGTTACAGGTTATGTTCTACATTTTGTAGGCAGCTGCGAGCAATCGCCTCGGCTGCACGAGATGCACAGGAATCGCAGACGAGACTCAGACAGTTCGACGGGCGCCGGAGAACTGCAACTGAGGGAGGATCTGGCGGACGCCATGCTCGAGTCGCCCGGACATCCTTCAAGAGAATCAGGTATGTACGATCACTGCTTTTTATTATATAATCGGAGTGCAGTTTTTTAACGTTACTTTTTATTTGCTTTTTGTCCCGAAAATTTCCTTGTTAGAAATGAAGGAATTTCTTAAACGTTTTTTTTATGTAATTTTTTTTAGAAATTAATTACTTTTAAATGCTAAGTATATAGTTTGTTAAAGAAATTAGATTAATACATTTTTTACGAAAACGATTATTATTGCGGTTTGAATGAAAACAGTGTTACGCCATTTTACCGCTAATAAATGTGGCGCTAGCTAATTTTATTAATGGCGACCACCTAACAGCTGACTGGAAAAAATATTTGAGGTTATAACTTTAACAGCACAAATCACACAAAAATGCTCGAGTGGTTTGATAAACTGATTTATTAGTCTAATTTCTCACGCTGTATATTTCACATAATCAAGTATATTGTATAGTTTAGATTTATAGGTTATGTGATTTTTTTGTTGAAATATTTAATCGAATTATTAGATAAGGTTATTTGCATAATAGTTCTAATTAATAACTCTTCGTCCTATTCTTTTTTAATTTCTGCATGGTACAGCTAAAACTTGTCTAAAAAGCTTTTTCACTCACTTTAAAAAAGACATTTTAAATCATGTTCAACTGTCAAATCTAGCGCCGTTTGAAACGACGACGAGCGCACTTCTTTTGTTACACGCTGTTGGAAATTTTTTCACACGTCTTGTTACTTTTGTGACAAACGTACATGTTTTTCGAATAATTATAGGTAAATTATGGATTATAAATTAATAAATTGATTTTGTGTCGTCGTCAGAAGAGCTCTAGCTGCGTTGAACATGTTTTGGTTTTGGTAGCCTTATTCCACAATAGACTACGTTAAATCAGACAGCCGGTCGAGTGATCGAATTTGGTTTTCGAACATTTGTATAATTTTTAGATATTTTTTGAGAATCGGTAAACAAATGATAATTTTCGCATTTCGTAAAAAAAATTCATTTTAATAATCATACGATAAACAGCACAGCGGTGCAGTCAATGAAATTTTTTATTTGCTTTGAATAAATACAGAATAATATCAAGAATTCCATTTTTAGACTGAAAAGAAATAGTTTATATTCTTATCGCCAGAGGGATACAGTTCGCTTTACGCACTCCATTTGCATACAGACACATGTATTTTCAACTGATTTTACTCACGAATTTTCTAGTTTCTCCTACAAGCGAAAAAATACGTTTGACAACGTTTAACCTCAAAATTGATCTATGTCCCGCGAAGTGAGAATGAAGAAGTTGAAAATACACAAGTCGATTAGTCCCGAAAAGTTCTACTGTATCATTAAACTGAAATTAACAACACTTGGAACGTCACTAATTTCATTTTAATCAGCTCTGGCATTCCCGTTATGGTTTATAGGTTATGTTCTAAAGAGCTGTTTCTGTTACCGATAATGAAACTTCCGTCGAAATATACATTACATTTTGCCTTTCTTAGTCTTACGAGATAACCTGTAATTTATACAAATGTTATCTTTTAAAACCGATCGATCACCCGACTGGTTTGGCGATGTCAGTTAACATAACCTCAACACGAATACATGTGAGACATTCCATTTTACAACAAGACAGTTCATATCTATATATATATACTCGTATATAATACAGCCGATGCGTGCGGCGCTACTAGTACAGAATGAGCCACAGGCAGGCGTTGCCTCCTCCACTCCTTACGACTCCGCCCCATCTATCTCTCTCTCGGACCACCTTCACTAACAGAGAGTGTTTCTCGTGCACCACCGTTACAGTTTTACATTTGTGTGTGGTTGGCTTTGTTTTGTTTTGTTTTTTTTTTTTTACATGAAAAAACACGAATAAGCAATGTCGTTGTTGTTTGTACATAGTTTTACCATCGCGGTCAACGCATGCCCGGTCGGTCGCCATCTTACGGTGTGCGGTACCTTATCGCAGGATCGGACAGTGGTTAAGAGCGTCGTACGATTCACTATTGTTTATTTGACCCAGTAAATATACAAATCAATTCATTTGTTTTTTTTTTTCTACAACTAATTATTGAATGAGGGTAAAGAACTTTAACGCTAGAGGACTCTGCATACAATGAGGATATTTTTTTTGCTTTTGTTTTTAATAGGTAAACTTAGTAACTAAATTTTGATAATTTTTTGCTAGAAAATTTTATTCAAATAAGATTAAAACACAGCTGCTAACAATTTAAAAAATAGATGTCATACGATCTTGATTTAGTTACAACGCATATACAGAGACATCTAGTGTACAAAACAAGAAGTAATTTAAAACAAAACGTAAGTCACGTGACTTGGTATAGTTACTCAGGATTTAATGAAAGCGTTCAGCAAGTGTCGATTTTCTTTTATTTGTTCACTAGAAGCACCAATCAGAAATGTAATTTTAGTCAGTTAGAAACAGTTGACAGCTAGTCCGCTTCGTTGCTTGTACTTAATATACAGGTTTGTTGTTTTTGCTTTTTTTTTTATCACTAATATTTGACAACAAATTATTTAGTTCAGAATCTGACGTTCTTAATACTTCATAATATAAATTAATCCAAACAAATTGCAAACATCTTTCGAAATCTCAACCAGTTATTGTTTGACAGCCATTTGTTGCGATCAATGTCAGTGTTTTTTTTATTGGATCTGTTCACACATCTCGGCGTGTGCCACGAAAAAAATTCACGAGCTGACAAGCCACCGAAATCCATCACAGATTCGGCCCGCCGAAGTGTGAGCGATTGCGTTGTTCTTATGTAATTAAAAAAAACACTGACATCGACTGCTACAAATGACTGTCAAACAATAGCTGAGCGTTCAAAATGCCCGATATTTTTACAGATTGAAAGATCGATATC
The DNA here is from genome assembly GCA_963575645.1 of Xanthostigma xanthostigma. Taxonomy (NCBI): domain Eukaryota; kingdom Metazoa; phylum Arthropoda; class Insecta; order Raphidioptera; family Raphidiidae; genus Xanthostigma; species Xanthostigma xanthostigma. The sequence goes on from OY754473.1 coordinate 2,432,933, forward strand.
TTTAAATTCTACAGAGATATTACATTTTTTAGTACCTGAGGTCGCAAACGAGACTGATCGACGTCGGAATCCCGCGGCACAATGTGTCATATTAGTAGTTATACGAAGAATTAATAGAGTAGGTCATGAATCTAACGTGACTTCCTAACTGTCATTTTTACATCTGTTCGACTGTTAATTCTCTGTTGCCATGACTTGCTGTATTATTAATTACTATAAATATGACACTTGTGCCGCATGACGTCACACGCACATTGTCAAATTTAAACTTTGAAGCAGCACACTGTTATTTTTTAAAAGTATTATAAAAATTTTTCCGCCATTAGTTTTGTAATTTTTAGAACTATGAATAGAAGCTTAAGAAAAATGTGAGGTTAGAGTACAAAATACCCATTGGAAATACACAATTCTTATTTTATATAACATATAACAGTGTTATTAGCCGTTTTAAGTGCGGAAATTATTATTTTTTTTAATTATTTTTTTTGCGCAGTGAAAACGGGAAGGCATTTGGGGGGAGTTCTTTAAAAAACAATTACGGGGTCGTGTGGATGCGATGGCGTTTTTTTTTGCGCATCGAAAAGGGGTGGGCGTTTGAAGGGGAGTTCTTTAAAAAACATTTACGGGGTCGTGTTTACAAAGTGAAATAGTAATACAGTAATTCTAGACCAGTTGCTATGACGTGTATAATATGTGATTTCTGATTGGTTAGATTTAAAAAATGACGGTGCAAGACGAAAAGTTTTTACGTTTTTTTTGAGGAAATTTGTGAATAATCCGAAAAGATTTTTTTTTTTGAACGTCAAAATTTAGCGTTTTCTATGACTTAAAAAAAGAAGTTAAAATTTGGACCCAAAATGTGAATCCTCCTAATTATAATAGCAGCAGAATAGTTTTGACGTATGACGCTATCTTCATGTTGAGTATCAAAATTTTTCGTAGCACATTCAACTTTTCTTTTTGGGACTCGTTTTCGTTTGAAGTCTGCGTTTGAGAGATTCGCGACTGGCCGGCGCGTGTTAATTAATGACTGCGCAATTCTGTTCACACTAATTTTGCCTCTTCTATATAATATATGCATGCAGAATAAAACTCGTTTTTTTTGGGAAATTTTCCAAATAGAAAATGTCGCAACCTGCCTATGGCTTTTTCTGTTAAAGGGCTCGGCCGCGTCATTGTGTCGCTGAAGCCAACCGTTGCCAAAGTGGTTAATCCACTCGGAACGGTCATTACGCTCCCGTCGGACGAGGAGAGCGATCCCGCACCGCCCGCCCTTGCCGCCGACTCGGAGAGTTTCATTCAGGAGAATTGCGACGAGACTCTGTTTAGGCCGATTGTCGGTGTCTCGCGCGATGCCTTCGCCGGTAAAATTACGCCCTCCGATACGACAGTTCGAGGTAATATTAAATGTAACGAAACAGTTGCAGCGACGCCTTCTGACAGTCGTCGCGTTCTGTCGTCACCGCCGATGGCGGATCGCGTTTCGAACGTGCCGACTCAGATCGAAGAAGCAAAAAGTAAAATGCCGGTCGATACCGATGCGAAGGCCAAGAAGAAAACCGCGAAGAGTTCGAAGAAATGTGTCGAGAAAGTAGAAGACGTTCGAGTGGACAGTGTGGAAACGGAGTGCAATTTCACCTCGAAGAAGACAGTCGTACTCGATAAGAAACCCGATTCTAAAATTTGGGAGACGAGAAAATCTACTTTTAAAGAGCCGTACGATAATCGCGACAACGATAACGATGATCCGCTATCGATTGAAAGTGTCGATAAGTCTGATAAATGCTTGAAGAAAACGAACAAGGATATTGATTTTCCGAGTTTGTGTATCGAATCGAAATTTCCAGAAGAGATAAAACCAGCTAAAAATCAATTTGATTTGAAACCTTTGAAAGAATCGGCTAAAATTAAAACTATATCGACTAAAGATTCTGATTTTCCGAGCTTGAAACGCAAAAGCAAGGAACGCGAATTACCCCAATCGAAACCGATTGAATCGAAAGAAATTGCTAGTTCGGTTAGTAAAATTAAAGGAACAGTTCCGTCTCGCAAACATAAGCAACCGAAAAGTTTTGCTAGCCTCCTAAGCGACTCTAACGAACCGAAAGAAGCACAGGTGGTCGAAACAAAAGAGGTCAAACCTATTAAGAGTTATTCAGCTGCGATCAGCAACGCCGAAGATACGGTAGCAGAAGGTTGGTCCGATATCGGTAAACCATCGGCGGACATAACGGAAATGCACGAACCGGCGCCTGTGCCAATGCAAACGAACGCTTATATAGAAAGCAAGAAACCGGAGTTTGATTGGCTCGACTACAAATCGAAGCCGGAAAACGAACCGCCGAAGAAACAAAGGAGTAAGACGCCCGATAACTGCTCCGACATTCTTAACTATCTCGACGATATCATTTTAACCGATAAATATCCTGAAATGTACGAACGGCTTTTCGAAAATGAGCTGACTTACCCGGACGATATAGTGTCTAAGCGTACGGAAAACGTCTCGAATAAAGACAAGAACGGCAAGAAATCGAAAACAAACAAGAAAGTCGATGCGAAGAAACCTACGACCGATATAATTATTGATAATGTCGATTGCGAAGCAAAAATCGATCTCGTCGACGACGAGAACGCCGAAACGGATCTGAACGATAGTTTTAAAGATCCGTCGATGGAGCGTTCGATCGAAATGCTCGAACAGGACAACGAGGAGATATTTCTAAGTTTAGAAACGGAAATAGAATCGGTTCCGTTGCTGCTCAAACTAACCGATGACGACGGGAGCGGCGGCAACACGAACTCGTCGCAGACCGAGAGCGACGACTCGAGTAAAGCGGCAGCTGCTGGCGGCGCCGCCACCGAGTCGCTCGAAGCCGGCGACGCGATCGAACCGCTCGTCGTCGACGACGCGGCGCAAATTTGCCAGACTAAAGCGAACAAGAAGAAGTCAAGAAAGAAGCGTAGATGAAGTATTTTTTTAGTCGTAAATTATTTTGTAAATATTGTCAGACGAGATTTTTCTATGATTTTAAAATCGAAGGTTATGTTCTATCTTTGTATGTACATTTTATTTTGTTATGTTTTAGATCAATTGTCCTATAATAATAGGACTTAAGTTATTGGATTTTACCAACGTATATTTTATGATCTCAAAAATGTAATGAATTAATTTTAATATTTTTATTTGGTGCTGAACGCGCAAAGACGCGAGCATCGGTATTTTAACGGGAAATTGTATCTAGGGCTTAATGCAGTATAATTTCGACAAGTTAAACGAACGTCACACAAGTCCAAATCGCATTTCACCCTAGATACATACTGTATTTTTTGTCCTACGCCCTATAAAATAGCGACTTGTATCTTAAAATCCGGTATTTTCAATATTTTTGACATTTCTCTTGTGTAGCAAACTTAACTCCAATAGTAGGTACTGTACAGATTATGTACAAGTAGCATACAGCGGCCATGGCCGTGTGGGTTGTTGCCGTGTTATCTGTATTGTGTACTGTTCACAAAATCGCAGGTTCGCATCCAGTTGAAGTATTATGAAATAATAGAATTATTAAATTTTCCTTCTATTTATTATTAATAAATTGGAATAAAGTATTTCTCGCCCCCGATCTGAAATGGGTCTTTTTACGACCGGTATACGTGAATGAAAAGCAGCCATTTTATAGGAGTTGGGACAAAAAAGTTTTTTAATGTACAGGAAAGGTGAACGTTTCGACAATCATCAGCACAGCCTGGCGGAATTAAAGGTAATAATGACACTTCATCTATGAGTCATGCAAATTTTTAAAATAGTACCTGTTCTGTGCGTTTGTTTTATCTGATAATTTTTGCCACCCTTGTTAAATTCAAGCTTTATTTTTTTTCAGAACAAAGTCAGTATTGAAAACAATTGCTTTGTTGTTTGACAATTGAAAGTGACAGTTTGAGGTTATGTTCGTGTTAAAGTCCGCTAGATTGTGTTGATAATTGAGACGTACGCTTTTCCGGTTGAAAGGGATTTATTTTACATTGAATAGGCATTATTGACATTAAATTAGGTTTAACTAAACAACACTGATTGTTAAAAAAAAAACAAAAAAGTATATAATACGTAACAACAATCGGAAAAAATGCAACATTTATATATAAGTTGACTAACGTTTGTCTTTTTGAAACGGGACGTTCTTGATTACCTAAAAACAAAAAAAAAAAATAACAAATCCAAAGAAAAGTGCAAAAAAAGTTTTATTATTTATATAGGCTAGTTACAGCTCACAGGTATTATTTATAAAGTATTTATTTTACTTTTTTGTGAAATATGCTTATTTTATGCCCTTCTTGAGGTTGATTATTTATTAATAAATATTTCATTTGCCATACTTTTAATATTTATCTTATAAAACTGGATATTATATAGTCAACTTATCGTAACGACGTATGATGTATTGACATTTCGCTATGTAACTGAAAAATTGAACTATTTAGACGCAGAACATCGGTTTATCGTTTTTGGGCGCAGGTACAGTAAATGGAATAAATAAAAAGCATTTTTTAGAGTTATAAAACACACGGATAGAATGTATGTTTAAATTTATAAAACTTTCTACATAATTGCTACTACTAGTGCCATCTAGGTATCAACGCCCAAATTTGTATTAATCGATTAAGTGAGTATATTAGCTTTGTTACAACCTCTCGGCGAACTGTAACAGAACCGTCACAGTCATGCGCAGTAACTAAAACGAAACTGTTCGTATCGGTTTTGAAAAACGTTTTAGCTACTGTGATGGATCTATTATCGTTCGTGGAGAGGTTGGATCAAAGCTAATATACTTACGACTGGCGGGCTAGACTTATTTATAGTACGCGCCACGAATCTAAAAGGCTCGGAAGTTAGTTGCGAATGCAGGCTTGCGCTTGTACAGTCTGTTGAAAAACTACAAACTCGCAACTCAACAAAACTAAAATAACAATAACTTAACAATAGCGTCCTCGACTGTACTTTAAAGCAGGAAAGTGACAAAGGCAACGAGCGATCATGGCCAATCACCGACGAGCGCACGTTCCGTGCAGGTAGCTGAGAGGTGGTGGGAGTCTCAACGACTCTAAAATGTGCCTTTGCGACGCTGTTTGTGACTGACTTCCGAACCTTTTAGATCCGTGGAGCGTACTATACTGATAAGTTGACAATAAATCCACCATAACTTATAAACTAGTGCAAATTTTTTAGTTTTAGAAAATCATGAAAAGAACCAAGTATTTCGAGATTTAATATTTTTTAAAGTAGTTTTATGTTTGACAGTGAATAAGATTCACTATTAATATCTAGTTAAATGAAAACAACTATATACCTTGTTTTCAACTTTTTTTTTTGTTATATTTGCAGTTCGCTGCTATTTATTTTTTTGACGTACCTTTATTTTATTTTTTGATGATTATACAAGCTGCTATTATTATATTAACGTTAATTTAAAAGAAAGTAACTATTTTTAAGTCTGTTGCATAAGCGATGTGAATAACTAATTTAACTAAAACGGGGTAAACATAACCTCTAAACGGACAAGATCGAACGTTTTGTCCGCTATATGGAGGTGTTTGTTGTTAGGACGACGAAGAGGTATCTGCATAGATAATAAATAATTTTATTTTTTAAGGGCATTTTCATTAATAATATATAAAATCATATGCAAATAACGAAAATAGAAGACAGATATTCGGAGTTTTTACATAAGTGTTTTTCATCGTTTTCGTCTTGAATTTTTTAAATTTGAAACTGGATCTGTTTGATGAAATGAACCGACGCTAATAACCTCGGTTTTCGAGCGTCTATTATCTACAATATCTATTTTGGTGGAGTGAACTAATTATAGCAAATTTTTTGATTTGTAAACATCTACTTTTCTAAAATTTTCCGTTAGAAAAATCTCACCGAAGTGATGCAAAGCATCATTGTCAACTAGACCCTCCTTGGTCAGCTGTCAATTTTTTTTTAGGTTACATATAACCATCATCATATTCGAACCGGAATGCTTACATGTTTCTCGGTAGTATCGGGAACCGTTTTGGTGTTCCGTGCAAATCATTTCGGTGTTCATTGTCCGTCTGTCAGTCAATTTTCTCTGAAACTATCTGACGCAAAAAAATTGAAATTTGGCACAGTGATAGAGCGTAGTGGCCCAATCACTGACGTCAAGTATAAAAAGTTGAATTTAGATTCTGGGGATTATGATGTTCATATCATAGGTATATATTAATAGACAGCGGATGCCTATCCTTGAGCATTGTGCGGAATGGTTCCAATTAGAAGCCATATGGAAGCCATTTTGTACGTGGAAAACGCCGTAAAAAGCACGCGGGATTCAAGAAGATTAAATATTCTATAATATGATGTTAATGGAAAAACAATAAAACTCGCAGTAAACAGTGATATTTCGCTGCAAAACCTATTTTTATATTGAAACGTTTCAAAAATTACAAAACTGAGCATAAATATAATATAAAAGCTTAGAACATTTTACATTGTCAGATTGGCATCAATGCTTGTCAATCTTGATGTCTTATTGACAATGTAAAATGTTCTAAGCTTTTACATTATATTTATGCTCAATTTTGTAATTTTTTAAACATTTCAGTATAAAAATAGGTTTTGGAGCAAAATATCACTGTTTACTGTGAGTTTTGTCGTTTTTCTCAATAAAATCATATAATAAAATAATTAATATTTTTAAATCTCGCGCGCTTTTACGGCGTTTTCCACGTACAAAATGGCTTCTAAAAGGTACAGGAGGCGCTAGTGTATCCGCAATGTATTAAATATATATATCTATGGTTCATATACGTCACTGGCTCACGTGTTTACCACTTATTGTTGTTTCGTAGTGCTCCATCTATTTCCAGAGTAGAAATTCAAGGTCGACTGGTGTTACATTTTAAATTAGGTTATGTCATTTTAAATATTGGTTATTTTTTCCTATCACTGCACTTTTATGTATCGAATGTATTTCCATTGTTTGCTGTTAGGCGATGATAACAAATGAATGTATAATAAATGTAAAATGCGAAAAAAACTGATGGAGAAGGCATTCCAAGTGTTAAATTACGCTACATACCTTTGTCGTGTTTAAAAAATTCAATTCATTGACCAGTTCTCTAACATGAACTTGTTTTATTCGTCAAACAGATCTCAAGTGTAAAAACAAAAGATAAAAAAAAAAACAGCAACGCTTATATTTTAAAGGGTAGTTTCTATTATTAAACTTTTGTTGGCGGCCATTTTCAAGTGTTTGAAGTGCCGATTGAAATAGTTTTTAAATATGTTTAATTTATTGACAATATTAATTAAGTCATAGCTAATATTTATTTATACGATGGAACATAATCTTCTACACCAGGTGTATAAATTATTACAACTATGATATCAGTACATTTCCGTTACCATTTTGAAACGTTAATTATTATCTTTAATCTATAATTTGTGTGCTGCAAGTTGTATTTTATTTTTTTGTATATTTTGACGCATCGGCACTTAGTAAATAATTTCAAGCAGCTGTGTTACAACAAAGAACAGACAATAATATTGCCTGTTCCATGTGTCTTGTAAGTGGTATTTAGAATTTCGAATGGTATCCGATTATTTTAGTTCTTTTGTTTGAATAACTGATGTTGGCCATTCATTAGTTTGAAATAACTATCTCGGTTTGTTTTTTATTATGTTGTGTGGATGCTTATAAGTTTTAACTTTACAATTATTAAAAAATAGTTTTTTGAATAACACAGTAACATGTGTTTGGTTTCTCAAAACTTAGAATATTCGCGTACAGTTACTTTCAGTATCTGAATATATGTTTTCGAATATTAGGCTAGACGGCGAGGAGGTAAAAACAGTAAAAAGTGTATTATTCGGGCGCAGGCGAGATTATTGTTGGAATCGCTTCGTTTTAGGGTGTAGCTCAACCTCCTAAGTTTGCTTACAAATTATTGGTGTACTTGATTTTATAATTAACAATTAGTGACAAAAATAGTGTTTTTTTCTCTATTTCCTTTAATATCTCCGTTCCTCTTGACTTTTAGTATAGCATATGCATTGAGAAAGTTGTTCCTTATGAAATTTCCTAAAAAATGAGCACTGACAGAGGTCGCTAAGTGCAATTGTCAACTTGCAAATAGCCCCGAAAGTTAAGAAAACGCGTTTTTCAAACACACCAACAATTTGTAAGCAAACTTAGGGGGTTGAGCTACACCCTAAAACGAAGCGATTCCAACAATAATCTCACCTGTGCCAGAAAAATACATCCAAAACTCCTCGCCGTCTAACCTATATGGATATATTGCAATTTCATGTCGGATACGAATAAAAGATACAAAATCGGAAAAAATATTAATATACAGCCTCTGGATATCGATAATGTGTTGGAATACTTTATCCGATTTCCAAAGGATTTGAATATGGAAGTATTTTTGTACATTGTATTCGAGCACCAAAATATCTGAATTCTGAAGTATTCGAGTATCGAGATATTTGAATACTGTATTCAAATACCAAGGCAGTTGAATACTGTACCCGAAAATCAATGTATTCGATTATTTTATCCGAATACCTAAAAATTTGAATACTATACCGTATACGAATATCGACGTATTTGGTTATTTTATCACGTACCAAAGTATTCATGTATATTTGAACACCAAAGTAATCAAATACTTTATCCAAATACCGAAGTATTCGAATACTATATCTGAATATCGAAGTATTCGAATGTATTCTAAAAGTGAAGTATTCAAATACTATATCCGAATACTGAAGTATTTGAAAACTATCCGAATGCCGAAGTATTCGAATACTATATCCGAATACAGAAGTATTCGATTATTGTATCAGAGTACCGAAGTATTCCAATGTATTCTAAAACCGAAGTATTCAAATACTATATCCGAATACCGAAGTATTTGAATACTATATCCGAATGCCGAAGTATTCGAATACTATATCCGATACTACTGAGTTCTGGACTGTGTACAAAATACTTCAGTGCTGCAAGGCTACTCCAAAATTAAATGCTCGCCAGATGTCAGGGTTTTAGGGTTTTAGAATGCGATGGGCACTTCAATTTGATTTTAGGAAACATTTCTCGACTGAAACAATTATTAGTAAACGCAACTTTAAAAAAAACGACTTTAGAAATGACTTTTTAATACAAATTCTGTAAATTTTGCTACGCGATCTTTTAAAAGACTGTTTTTTTTATGATATTTGTATATTGTATAAAAAAAGTGAAATAATCAATAATACTGAAGTGCTTATTGCAATTGAACGTTTATACATTTGGAGAGAAGGCATGTAAAAAATTGCAATTGGTGGATACTTCCCTATAATCTATAAAAATTTTAAGTAGCGTTGAGCCGTATTCGAGATACTGGCAGCAAAAAATGGTAAAAAAAAGTTGAATTAGTTCGCCACTGATTCTTTCGTCATTTTTCTGTTCAGTTCAATAATAAAATTTTAGCGGCGTAGGCCGCTAGACTTTGGTATGGTCTGTGCTTTTCGTGTCAAATAAATTCCAAATTTGGAGGTTATGTAATCTAAAAACGCGTCGGCCAATATAAAAAAGAAATGCATTTTGTGTTATTCTCAGTTGCGTATGAATTATTGTTGAAATAATATATTATATATAAAAGAATAGAATGTGTTCACTATATAGCTAGAATAAATTATGAAAAACAAAAAAAATATTATCAGTTTAATGTGTTCATATTTGTAAAATATAAATTATTAAAAAAAATACAAAATTTAATTGTTACGAGTAAATTATAAAAAAAAATCAGTATTAGTGTAATAATATTATTTAATGTATGTGAAGTATTCGACTCTCTGTCAGAATGTGTGTGTAAAAAAAATAAAAGAACGTAAACAAGCAACGTACACTTTTTGTTTTTTTTTTATAAACGTATAGTTCCACTGTTTTTATGAATATTGATTTTTGTTTTTAAAAAACAATAGAACATATATTTTTATTATTTATTTTTTCGGCAAATGAAATCAGTAAATGGTTTTAGCATTATTGGCTGTGTTCGTTAGTCTCTTTTTTTTTCTAAGATTTCAAAATGGTGGGCGGACATGCGCACAGTCTGTTTTTAGATTGCGCGTGCGCCCAAGGCCGGATTTACTCTAAATCCCGCCCTGGGGCACCGTGAAAAATGCCGGTCCATTATCCTTCATAAAGTGGGGTAAATAGTCCGGGGGCCAGCGACCTATTTAGGTCGTCCATTTCCGCGCGGCTGAAAAACTCGTAAAATGCTCAGACAGTGGTACCATATAGCATAGTGGCCGTCAGCTGCGCCAATATCGGTGGAATAGCCTCCCACGCACGGTTAAAAAGATAATATTTTTTATATCCAAATCTTTGACATACGTCTGTTAGGTACATAGGTATCCATGACTACTTATTAAAAAATTGTTCGTTATTAATTTTTCATTAAAATTCGATAATTCAAACTCCATTCTATTAGAAAGTAGATATTATACTAATTAATTTTTTAGATTATTTCTAAAGAAGATCCAAATCCGGATCGAAACGTCATCTAGTGAAATATTGATTTATAATTTATTATTATTTGTCAATATAGGTATAGTCTGAAAAAAAATGGTCGATAATTTTATTTATTTGAATAATATTTTTTATCATTACCTATAGATTGAAAACTTGTCAAAAGATAGTTGTTAATGATCTTTCATAAAAAAAAACGTCAGCTGGCTGTACGATGGTGGATGTTACGTCAGCTGATCATACGAACTTGACGAAATTAAATATGAATTCAGTCATTTCCTATCACATGAAACTTTGTCAAAAAGTAGTTTCTATAATATTTAAAATAAATAAAATCGTCAGCTGCTTGTATATTGGAGGAAAGATTGTCAGTTGATACAAAAAAGGGTGTGGTAGAAGAGACAGTTGGGAACGTCGATCGCGCTTTTAAATAGCCTGGCTGACGTGTTTTTCCCCAGCAAATTGCCAGCTGATACACATTTTCAAACGTAAAGAAATAACGTATCTGAATTTGTTTGATACCATGCTCTTTGCGCGTACAGCATATAAATGTGTGTTCTTGAGTTCCATTTAAAATACGTTAAAATTTGTATAGATATTTAGTTTAAATAAATGAAAACAGACGTAAACGAATGAATAAATTATTATTTCTAATTAGAAATTGTATGGATTTCTGTTTTGAGACAAATTAACTGTAAATTAATAATGTTTGTTTTATATATTAAGAATTTCTTATATCACGTGAGGTGACGCGGGTAATGGGATCGTATTCAATATGATATTTGCTATTCGTTGCCATGGTTAGCTACATAATATTATGTTCCACCTCATGTAAAAATTAATCAAAGCATGCCGAACTAGTTTATTTCTGACAGATTTATAAAACAAAAGAGCGGCTGATTTCTTTAATTTCAAAATATTTCCGAAGCTATAAAGCTACCTATTCCCCCGATAGTGCCGCAGCTGACGGCCACGATGCTACATAGTACAACTGTCTAAAGCTTTTTACGAGTCTTTGAGGCATGCGGAAATTGGTAAGAAAAACCTGTTACTGGCCCCCGGACTAGAACGCTATCCTAACTGGGCTAGAAGCATTTGAAATTTTGGATAAGTAGTAGTAGGAATTCCCTACTAATTTAAAAACCATTTAAAAAGAAATCGCTTTATTGAATTAGTTGCTCAAAATGTCCACCCAGTTGCTGTATACATAACCTAGCTTTTCTTAGAATTGAAGTGGTAGCTCTGCGAAGAGTCTCAGGATCAGCACGAATTACTAATTGTGATTCACAGCCACCTGGTCTTTTTAATAATAACAAAACCAACAGCCGAACCTAATACCTGCATTAGTGGGCTTACTTATTTAAAATTTCAAATTCTTCTAGCTCAGTTAGGATAGCGTTCCGGGTATACGTTCATTAGACATTTTTGACTTGAAATCACCCCAGCAACACAGTCCCAGGCTATGGCAGTCATGTCGTGGGACACCCTGTATACAAATGAAACGGTGTAAAAAAATATACAGGGTGTCCCATTAAGAATGGGACATAGAACAACCACAGATTCTCCAATTCAAAATAAAACGATTAAGCGAAATATGCTTAGATAAAATGTTACTCGCTTTACCAGTGGCGTACGGCAGGAGTAAGTAATGCTTGTACCCCTTCTAAATGTTACGCCGCTGTCTAAATTTTAATTTTGACTATAATTTTAATTTTTATGATATTTTCTAAGTCAATAATGTACACTTGTTAGTTTGTTGTAAAGTCATTGGTTTTCGAGATATTCGCAGTTAAAGATAGATAGACATGTACTTTTTATTTGTATTATTATTAATAATATTCATTTTTACAATTTTGTCTTAAATAAACTGCGAATATCTTGAAAACCAATGACTTTACAACAAACTAACAAGTGTACATTATTGATTTAGAAAATATCAAAAAAATTAAAATTATAGTCAAAATTAAAATTTAGACAGCGGCGTAACATTTAGAAGGGGTACAAGCATTACTTACTCCTGCCGTACGCCACTGGTAGAGCGTACTGAACTAACTTTTTTATTGTTAGGTGCATTTTATGATATTTAACAAGTGTGACGATTTGAGTAAAATTATACGGTGTATTAAAAAAATTATGGACATTAATAATTTTTCAGTTTTCAACTTCAACACCCTGTATTTCGGAAACGAGTAACATTTTATCTAAGCATATTTCGCTTAATCGTTTTATTTTGAATTGGAGAATCTGCGGTTGTTCAATGTCCCATTCTTAATCTGACAGTGTTTTAAACTCATTGCTTCGACTGTGTAGACGAGTGTTTTTTTAGGTATGTTAAGAGACAATTGTTTTTAGGTGGTGTCCAGTCGACCGGCGGCTTTGAAGACGGCGAAGAGCTCAGTTCGAGCAGTTTTAGTTCGGCGAGCCGGGCATCCCCGACGCCATCTTATGCATCCGAAGGCGGTCTTCACTTCCCGGGTGATTCGAGCGGCTCCCTGTAAAATCCGGGCGGCTCCTACAGAATCTCCTTTTTACTCAGTGTTTAATATTATTAATTATCGTTAAAAATGTCTGTCGGATAAAAAAAAGTTATATGCCACTTCGTATCGAAGCAAATATAATTCAAGTATTTGATATTGCTTGATAGTCGATTCGAAGCGAATTTTAATAGAGGCATCATTCAGCGCCTCAAATGAAACTTTCTTTTACGCTTGCGCGGCATTTTAATTTTTTTGAACAGATTCCAGCGTCTCAAACGGCTAGAGAGAGAATTACTTACATTTCTTTAGAAGGCTCTTCTAGCGCCTCAAACGAGTAGACAGAGAACTACGTGAAATTCTTCTGCGTTTGCGCGAAATGTGTAAAGAAGTTGTAAAGTGGAAAAGATTTATGTCGACGCATGCGCATAATCAACGTTAAACTTGAATTATATTTGATTGAAAGTTAAACAAAATTTTTTTACTGTCGCTTTTTTAAAAAAAAGATACCTCAGTGTTTGTTGTACCAGTGGATGATGAAATTTTGTTTTTTTAAAAAATGCAGCGATGAAAATTATTTTATATATAAACCTATTGTGTTATGTCTTCGACAGAATGGTTACGAAACAATTGAACACTTTTTAATTTTGTATTCTTTTATCTTTACAAGGTAGTGATGAGTGCTAAGTGATTTTTTTCTGTAGTATGAGTTCAAACATTTGAAAGCGCTGCGCACAGAAACAAATGACGATTTTGACGTTTTGTTTTTAAACTAAAACTTTATAGCCTGCAATAACTCGGAATTGTTTGTAATGGAAATTGGCAAGTTACGTCACATTTTGAAAAATAACATTACCACATTTTGTGTAGCAGTGTTGATGACGTTCATTAAGGCTATTTCAATTAATAATGCATTTTATTTAAAAATATAAACTAGTATATTTAATTCTATGTTGGTATGAAAAAAGCCAGTATAATTTGTTAGACAATTGTACTGAAAACACAAAAAAAAAAAATACAATGCAAACTCTATATACCGACAGTCAAGGGATTGTGCACTTTGTGGCGTTATTGAGAGTTGTCGTTAAACGGAGAGAAGAAATAATCCATTCATATTTTCTTACTATAATATGTATTTACTTATAATATATAAAATGTACAACTGACCGACTAAGAATATGATAACTTATCGATAAGCAGCTGAGCTAAACATATGAAAGATAATCCCAACAAACAAAAGAAGGAATTTCTTAGAACCTTCGGTACGCATGGTGCCGACAACAAAGCAACAAAATAACAAACAAGTACTGTTCATTGCTTAATGATGACGTATTGTTGTCGTTATTTACAGTGAGTGTGTCGTTATTTAGAGTGTATCATTGTATGAGCAACAAGGTAAACCAACTAGAGTTAAGTAATTTCGACGTTTTAAGGAGTTTGTCGTTATATCGAGTGACGTTAAATGAAGTTTACACTGTAAAAGAACACGGTGTGTCTTTATAAATAATAGAATTGCACTTGGTCTTTCTTTTTTTAAATTTATCGTCGTTTGTTTCTGTCCTCGCGCGCTCTTTTGTTGTTTCCGTTGAACTTGCGTGTGATATTGAGTGATCTTCCAGCGTGTATTACGATATAAATGCACAACTATTTACAAAAGAATCAAAACAGTTTGAGCAGCGCACCTTACAATACTGTTTATTTCTTGTTCGGCTGTGGTTAATCACTGAAATGTAATAATTACATAATTTCCCCGATATCGGCATTGTTCGGAATACACTATATTGTTCCATAAATCGGGGCTTCCTTTCTATTCACTTTACTACTTTCGACTCTTCCCCGACTGCAACGCGTCACGATTCATCTTCTCTATTAGCTATGTTCCAGCCTCTCTGCGAACGGAAATATCGTCACAGTCATGCGCAAAACGAATCTGTTTTGTGCGCATGCGTCGACTTTGCATTATTTCGTGACTTAAAGGACAGTGTTCTAATATTATCGTTCGCAGACAGGCTGGAACAGAGCTCAAGAATTTGACCAACAAGCTCTCAGTTGTGTGTGAAGAGTTCTGTATTGCCGACATACGCTTTAGCAGTTCAGAAATGGCCGACAAACACAGCTGTTGCAGGCAGTAAATCCTTCTCCAAGGCTCTTGATCTTTTCAAGTTTGCTCTGGTTTCAAAAGAACGCAAAATATGCTTCCAGTGTTTTCTTCAATATAAAAACTGTTCGTCTGTTGTCTTCGTAGAACTTACGTAGATGTGGAAGGCTCATTCCTATTACTTTACTATTCTAGCTTATTTTATATGTTCAAAGTGGACTCTATTTTAATATGTACATTATCAGTTTCAAAGACTGGAAAAACGCTGACTATTTTAGGGGAATGAGCCGTATTCCATGAGTACCTATGTATATTCCAAGGTTATTGTATATATATCTTGATTTTACCAACAGATGGAGCCAATATAGAACTAACAGTAACAGAGGCCCCGGGCGACGTTTTTATTTTGAGGCCACTTTAAAAATATAAATGTTGATTGTGGTAAAGATTTTTTATTAAAAAGAGACTTTTGCATGTGTTCGTGCACGGGATACCCCGAAAGCCTTTATACGACATAACATCGATAGTGTTCGCCCACTCGTATTTCTTGTAAGTTTTTGGGAAGTTCGATTAATTTTTATTTTAAGAATAGCGTATAAATGTATTTCACGGAAGAGCGCATTCAGTTGAATAATGTGGCGGACTTCGGGTCTCCAGTTCAGCCCTATGTAAGTTTTTCCGAACAATGTCGATACACTTTGTTGCCATACATTTTGTTCGTTGATCATGTGCCTTTGGTAGCGAGATTTTTAGTTCTGAAAATTAGTTTATTAAATAATAGAATTGTTTTGATAGCGAACAATTGAACTGCGCAGTGATTTTTTAGTTTATTATTTTTATTTAATTACCAAATAAATTAAACAGAACATTTGCTGATTCTTCGATTGCGCACTCTTTTTTTTTAAATAGAATTCCATTAGAAATATGCGGTGTTCTTTTGTTATGTTAATTAATTGTTTTATGGATAAAAACATTGATTTGTAAATTTATATATATTATTACGTTACAAAAAAGTAGTATCTAAAGCTCTTACAGGTTCAGTAAATGTTTTAATTATTAAAATGTAAGTATGATAAAATATTATATTACAACTATATTCATCTTCAAGCCTAGTTAATGTTTTCACCACCAGATGCGCGCCATTCGCGCTCACATGCAATGAACGCCGATAACCTCAACCAGCGAGTTGCCACCATATACAAAATATATGGTTGTCACTCAATGCTTTTAGATAGAACCCTTATTCGACTATTCCGTTCTAAAGTATTGCCATCTGAATTGAGTTGGATAAAAAAGTAACTAAATATCAGTGAGCGGTGATAGCGCCCTCTTTTTCCAGCTGAGTTTATTTTGAGTGCAACAATCGCTTTTCATAATGGCTTATAACAATTTCTTTTATCACAGTCACTATTTTTCAGTGCTATGTTCAGCATGTAGTCTTGAATTATTTTTAAGGTTATCTAAAATTCACCAGCATTATTATTGTTGTTGTGGTATGACAATAGAATTGATAGTCAAATAAGAAAGTGGAAGGGGAGAACTAACCTAAACTGTTGAGCGTTTACAATCTCACATGCAAATGATTGAAGTGACAACCAATTGCTAGTTCTGTTAATTTTTGAAACAGGTGAAACGAATTACGCGCCTCTAGCGGTAAGAATATTAACTATTTTACAAACAAAGAGTAATGTAGTTCTTTCCTCGTAATTATAATTTGTAGATCTGATTGTCGGCGTGATTGCAACCACTAGAATCTAGATTTATGTTTTTAGCACCGATTTATTTTATAATTGTTTTCTGTCACCACTATTTTTATATTAGTTATATGTTTTGTTTGAGATCTCGTTTGTTTTTTTTTTTTAACTCTATTCGAAGAATCAGTCTGACTGACAATGTTAATTCCAAATAATTTTTTTGTTGTTCCCCACCGCGAAATTGTTGAATAGTTTGATTATAAACAAAGAAAGTTGAAACGTCTTTGGAATCGTGAGGAAATTATTTTTAGATTTTAAGTGTGAATTTATTATATTATTGTTTATTGAAGTGTTCGTCGAACTAACAACACTTTTTTGTTATTTTGAATACATTGAAGTTAAACTGTTTTTTTTTTCAATGGTAAGTTCCACTTCTTTTGTTTTAACAATGTTCATTTGTTTTATTACCGTGTACCACTTTTATTATGTATGATTCTTGAATGCTGTCATATTATTGGTTTACGAATGATGACCAAGCTATTATTTTCGTAATTATCTACAAAAAAATTTTATACTTCATGCTTTTTATAAAAATTGCAGGAAAAAGCGAGAGCTTATTTTTGATACTGAAGTTTTTAATTTAGTTTTTTAATATTGTTGAATTTTATTTTATTCGTTTACATGTCATGTTTAAAACCGATCAATTGGCCGCATATAATATTGTACAAAAAAAAACAACACGGTTAATGTTTCATTTGTTTTTAATTATAACCGAAGAGATCGAAGAGGAGAACAACGAACTGCCATGTTTTTAGCGTTGACCGCTTGAGAGAAAATACGGCTATATAACGAACCGCTCTTCGAGCGTCGTCAAACCCGCGCACAGTACCAAACGCGGTGCTCTGCGACATGCGCAGATTGCTCCGAATGGTCTTACGCGCACGTTCGAGTAATCTCGCAGCGTCGCCTCGTATATCGCCGTATTTTCTCTCGACTTAGAGTTTCGAGTTCGGTCTCCTTCTCTCTGATCTCTCCTCGGGTATAACTGATTAATAAATTAACTTCAGTGTACTACAAATAATACGAAATGTGAATTATTAACCTTTCAGAGGATGCCTTCTGATCACACGCTATTAAGGTACCTTCCCATTGCACGAGCGTCGCGAACGACACTACGAATAAACTTTTTTGATTAACTTGCATACCGTTTCTAATTCAGATTTATAATGGGCGCCGGTGATGACGTTCGCGACGAACGTGAAATGAAAGTTTCTTTTTCGATTGAAAGACAGCTGAATCACTATTTCGATGCGTGCGTTCGCTGAAGGGCTAATAATATAGATGCTGTTGAGCGTCTATAATTCACAATCTCTCTCTCTGAAGGGCTAATAATATCGGGTGAAAGAATTATCGACTTTGCAAAGCTGTTAAAACGTGAACAAACTTCAATTGTTTAGATTATAGCAAATGTTTCGTTTTGTAATTGTTTCCATACGCTTCTTTTGTTTCGGTTGTTTGTTTTTAACAGTACGGGTCCAATTTGTGTTTTTCGATTACATTCGTTTTTTGTTGTGATCAGTTTGTTATTTTTTTTTTAAAGGATCATCGATTTCATCGAAATTGAGGTCTTGGCAAGGTCTATAGTTTGTTTCTATATTTAAAAGAATCGAGAAGATTCTGATTTTCTACGTGTTTGAAATGTACATTTTGTTTAATTTTTTATTTCACAATTATTGCAGTGGAAAAAACGGCACGCTCTAGCGGAATTATTAAACAGGCCAGTTCCTACTCAACCGATTTGCATTTTTTTTAATTTAATCTTTTTATCCACAGATGTATCACCACTGTTTTTCTTTTTTTAATTTATTGTTTGTATTATTATAAAGAAACAATTCAGAACGCTCCTTCGTAACATGCTTGTGTATGCATTGAGTTCATAGATATATATATTAATAGATAGCGGATGCCTATCCTTGAGTATTGTGCGGAATGGTTCCAATTAGAAGCCATTTTGTACGTGAAAAACGCCGTAAAAAGCGCGCGAGATTCAAAAATATTAATTATTTTATACGATTTTATTGAGAAAAACAACAAAACTCGCAGTAAACAGTGATATTTCGCTCCAAAACGTATTTTTATATTGAAACGTTTCAAAAATTACAAAACTGAGCATAAATATAATATAAAAGCTTAGAACATTTTACATTGTCAGATTGGCATCAATGCTTGTCAACCATGATGCCAAATTCACAATATAAAATGTTCTAAGCTTTTACATTATATTTATGCTCAATTTTGTAATTTTTGAAACGTTTCAGTATAAAAATAGGTTTTGGAGCGAAATATCACTGTTTACTGTGAGTTTTGTTGTTTTTCTCAATAAAATCATATTATAAAATAATTAATATTTTTGAATCTCGCGCGCTTTTTACGGCGTTTTCCACGTACAAAATGGCTTCTAAAAGGTACAGGAGGCGCTAGTGTATCCGCAATCTATTAAATATATATATCTATGATTCAGTTTTATCGAAAGTGCCTGGCACTGCTAAAGTGAGCTACCGAACATACATGTATGAATCGATTTTAATGTAAACGCTTGGCAATGTTAAAAAGAAGCGTTCAGAATTGTTTTTTTATTCTAATATAAACAAATACGATTATTTCTTTTGATTCCAAGATACTTTTTCAAATATTCTCATTCGGCTGAATTTTCGTTGGGGTAAGCCTAGTTAATATGTTTGATTTAAACATTTTTTTCCCCCCAAGCAAAAAATTTTTAACTCAGTTATTAAAAATACAAGAGCATTTTTAAATGAATCAATGAGCTCTATATGATTAAACAACATTATACTGGCGTAGTTAGGAAATTAGTTTATTCATGGTACGGCACCGCGCTAAGTGAATGGCAGTGGGCAGAGTGAAGATTCCACGTACACACTACTACTCTCAAAGCTCACCTGTGCTTTAACGAAACACCGCCATCTTCATGCTCACATCGATACGTCTCGCAGAATGTAATCGGGAAAGGGTTAATAACGATTTTACTGTCACCTGGCGCGTGTCGTCCCTGCCGAATTCCGAATAGGGCTCTGCCTAAAACAGTGCACCGAACAGAGATTGTGTCGATCGATAACAAAAAAAACGTTTTTAATGTGTAGTAAAACAATCGTGCTATCGATAAATTCCGTTAGAGCGTCCTGATGATCGACGCATGCGCATGCGGCTTAATTTTTTCCTATCTGTAAACGATAAACTTTAAAACGATCGTATCGATCCTGTTTGAAACACAGACCAAGTCACGTTAATGAAGCGACGAATTTGAAAATAAGAAATTAAACGATACTGTTGTAATTTAGAATTAAGCGGAATGAGTATATTGTAATATTCGTATCGATACGTTTATAAGTATCTTATTTTGTATACTTGACAAGATGGTATAATTGCAGTGTTGTCATGCTTTCTAAATAAATAAAGCCAATTTCAATTATTTATTTGTTTCTCGTCAGGAATTCAAAAAAGTCTGCGATGACTCTATCGATTTTAAAAATGTGTTTTGAAAACAATTCTAATTCGTCTATGATATTCCTAGTGATCGGATAATGGTGTCTCTGGCCCAATGACTGACTTAGACGTGGGGTGATTTTTCATTTCGAGGCTCTTTAAAACAAAATAATATCCCAGCAGGCCCTTCTGTTACATATTATGTCAACCGTGTAACCCAGTCATATTTCTTTCAGGTTTATTTAGCTTTTTTTGGTCAAAATGTAATGGCAATGAAGATATATGTAATATAAAAGCCCCAGATATAGTTCCAAATACTGGCCAAAAAATCCGTTCGGGATTTTTCATGTCCCATTAAGGTCAACAAATGCCCAAAGTTCCATCCCGATCAAAGATGACCAGTATTCAGAGCTACAACCATTTTTCCTTCTTCATTAATCGAGAATTCTTAAATCCCATATTATACTTTCATTTTATACTGAGCGTAGGAATAAAATCGCAATCGAACTATTAAGATACAAACATATACTTGTCTTTTTTTACGCCGTAAGCACGGGCGTATCTAGGCGGGCAAAACAAGCACGGGACCCGGCTTAAGAAATTTCTAATTTGCCCCCTCCTGGGCCAAAAGCTGGGTACGCCCATGTTAACGTCATAGAAAAAGACAAAGTTTTTGAAACAGAGATACTTTATTCAGATTGAATGCAAGTACATCAACCAATCCTAGCATCGGAGGAATCAGGGAATTACATTGAAGAAAGAGACGCAGATATATTTTCGATACGCTTTGTTGCGTTCACTCACCGCACATTGAGTAGATAGGCGATGATTCATATAGTTAATTAATAGATATATATTAAATCCCAACAATTGGCGATTTTTTGAAGTGAAAACTTCGTTAGCGGCGTTGTACACTTTTTTTGTAATGGGTAAAAAATGTTAAACTCGCGTCAGATCGAAAATTCGTAAGACCTGATCGAAAATGCGTAAGACAAAATTCGTAAGACGTTAATATTCAAGTTTTCATTTCTGCCGGCACTCCCGGAGTGCAACCCGTCTTTTTTTTTTTTATCCACGATCACTTACTAAACACGCCAGCAATGCTAATTTCAAATTTTGGGGTGGGCTGGACGCTATTTTGGAAGGCACTTGTGTACCACCCCACCGATCCATTTTACCGCCGTCAATAATTTAAGTTCTGATTTATAAAAAATTGAATGACGCACAAGGTCAACGGTTGACACCTGTAATAACCCCCCACTTCTCACAGGTGTGCTACATTGCAACTGTCATCAGTGGCCAGTGACTAATTTGACAACAATTTTATAGGTTTCAAAACGTTAACGGCGAACCGTCTACAAAATAATCAGGTAAATAGAATTGGTTTTATTAATTGCATTGTTCAAGATAAAACATTAATGTCGCACATAACCTCTTCTTTTTCACCTGTTGCTTCCGCATTTCATTTATTTCTTTGCATAGATAACCTTTTCCATAACAGTTTTTTCTGATTTCAAATATATACAAAATGTCCCAGAAGTCACGCACTTCCTTGTAGGGATCGAAAGAGAAAATTATTCTGAGACGAAAAGTCCTTAGCCATTTTTTAATCAGAAGCATAGATAATTAATAATTATTAATTAATGAAAGTGACCAATCAGGAGCGATTTGATTTGTTTTCCGATTTTACTTTTTAACCTTAAAAATAACATTTTTTTTTAATTAAAAATTACTCCGATAATCTTTATTAAAAAAAACATCCAGTGACTGTCGGGAGGAAAACAAATAAAATCGGAAAACAAATCAAATCGCTCCTGATTGGTCACTTTCATTAATTAATAATTATTAATTATCTATGCTTCTGATTAAAAAATGGCTAAGGACTTTTCGTCTCAGAATAATTTTCTCTTTCGATCCCTACGAGGAAGTGCGTGACTTCTGGGACACCCGATATAACTGTTTTTAAAGCATCGCATTGGAAAATTGAGACCGTTCATTTGTTTATTTAACAAGTGCAACGTTTTTTCCACTGCACTATTCGAAACGTCGAAATGGTAACTCGAAAACGTTCATTTGTTTACTTGCCCGGTGCCATGTTTAGAACATTGGTTTCAGCATGTCGGGTCGTCAGAACGGAGCCCAACCGAGCGAAATGATCGGCGGGAAAGAAGTGGCCGGTGACGAATTGAACTTCGAGTGTCCGATTTGTCTGAAGTGGCTTCAGGATCCGATGCTAACGTCGTGCGGTCATCACTTCTGTCGTCTGTGCATAGCCGAATGGTTAGAGTAAGTATTCAGTCAGTCATGGGGCGTACACACGTTATGACATTCAACGGAATGCATCAGAGTATTCAGGGCGCAAAAAAGGATAATAAGACTTATTTTTAAGCTCAATGCAAGACAGTCTTGTAGGCAAGTGTTTGCTGAAAAGTGTATCTTAACTTTTTATGCAATTTACATACAGTGTAAACTCTTTATAACGAAACTCAAGGGACCGAGCATTTTTTATCGTTATAGAGAGTTACCGTTATATGGAGTGAAGGAAGAAAAACAACCAAATTAACAATAATCTTCAATGTACTGTATAATCTCTTTATAACGAATTTTAAGGGACCGAACATTTTTTTCGTTATAAAGAATTTTCGTTATATG
Source organism: Xanthostigma xanthostigma (assembly GCA_963575645.1). Lineage (NCBI taxonomy): Eukaryota > Metazoa > Arthropoda > Insecta > Raphidioptera > Raphidiidae > Xanthostigma > Xanthostigma xanthostigma. Next base: position 2,455,887 of record OY754473.1, read on the forward strand.
GAGGGAAGAAAGAAAAATAACCAATTTTCACAAAATTAATTTATTCCAAACAAATATACAAACACATATACCTATAGTTTGGCGTCATCAAGTGCTTGTTGAATAGATGGTGATGGTTCAGAATGGTCCTCTTTATGTCTGTAAACATTTGCTGACGCCTAAATATGAACATATTTCTTCGTAATAGAGAATGGCTGTTGCGTTATAAAGAGGGTATTAATGTATAGGTTTTAAGGTAAACCAACCAAATCGTAAAAATTTCGACGTTATAGGGAGTTTTTCGTTATAACGAAGGACGTTATAAAGAGTTTACACTGTATTTCAATTAATTATCAACGTTAAAAATAAAATAAACAGTCTGAAACTAAATTCTGATGTACACAATTACAACACTCGTGCTCAAAATCCATCTAGAACGTTGCAGAACTGCTCAATCAGATAACAGCGCAATTAATAAGGGTAGTTATTTTTATAACAAACTCCCTGTTTTCATTAAGGACAGTCCAAATATCAAAATTTTCAAAAAACGTTTGAAACACTATTTAATAAATGCTTGCCCATATGACGACGCTTTTTAATTAGTTATTTTTAATGTAATCATGTATTTTATTTTATACAATATTGTATTGTTTTTGACGTTCGCTTCCCTTGTGGCTACGCGAAAAAATATCTATCTATCTATGACCTCAGTTGTCGAGCTTCTGTACTTTACAGTCATTTGTCAAAACTTTAAAATGTTCTCTTCAGACGCGAAGGAGCCTGTTGTCCGATCGACAATATTCCGTTACGAAGAGACTCCGATTTGTTTCCGGACAATTATACCCGACGCGTGATTTCGCAGCAGAGGACAAAATGCGCCTACGCCTCGCTCGGCTGTACCGTCGAACTGTCGCCGCCGGAGATGGAGACACACTTACAAACGTGTTCGTTTATTAACAGGACCGCGCAGACGTGCGCGTTTCAGAACGTTGGCTGTGATTTTAAATCAAAAGAAAGTGTCGAAATGAACCGACACTTGGAGACAAGCACACATGAACATATGGCGGTTAGTGAAATACGTATAATAAATTTTATTAATGGGCCTTTTTAATAGCCCAAAAGCCCGTAACACTAAAACCCTATGGATCTCCGAATAGGCCAGTTTCTGGATATTTGGAAAATTTAAACCCTACTTAACAAAAAAAAAATACAATGGTTGGCAGGCTGGAGTGGGCCAGACCGTGAAAAAGAGGTCATTTCCTGTCACCCAAAAAAACGGTTATCCTTATGAACAGTGATGGATTTACGCCAAGACCCGTGAGGCCCGGGCCTAGGGCGGCATAATTTTTGAAATGGCAAAATTTTAGAGGCAAAAAGTAAAGACAATCAATTTCAAAAATTGGTTCAGATTAGTTTTCATAAAAATTTTTCTATAGAATCATATATATTAATACGCTAAGGTTTAAGATGTTTGCCTCCCTTTTTAGAAAAAACCACACAAATTCTGCACATAAATTATATATCATTTTACAGATAATTGCTTGCTCTACTGACATCGACAACTAAAAAATGTATTATTGCTATTGTTTTTGTAAATTAATTAAACTCTAAACAACGTCTGCCATCTGACGGCGTAACGTTAACACTTTGATCTGTCATCTGACCTTCATATTGTAAATACTGCATACTGCCATCTGACGGGCAACGCTAAACAAAGTTTTTGCTACTTGCGCCTCTATATGACAGTTTTAGTAAAATATTTCTTTTACAACAAAAATAAGAACGTTATAAGCAGTGTGCAAAATTAGAAACGAATTGAATACCTGCAATCATATTTAAAAAATAATTTTGTAAAGTGATAATTATTATTATACTTATTTAGTGCGAATAATTCGCACAGGTCACGCTAGTATATTATAATTCAATTCATTAATTTACTTCTCAATCTGTATGGGTAAGATGTTAATTTTTTAATAGATCAATTATAGTCTTTATCGAGTAGCTTACTTTCTGTTCCTTTGGTGAGATTAATTTATAACTTGTTTATCTGTCATGTTTATTAGTTATATTTTAATAAATAATAGTATATTGTGCGACTAGTGAGAGAAGGAGAAGATTCCATGAGCGTGAAATTTGCCGCACGAGCGAAGCGAGTGCGGTAAAACGCACGCGAGTGGAATCTTCTCCTTCGATCAATAGTCGCACATAATACTTTATTCAACTAGCAGGAGTAATATGTAATCGGGGCCCTGATAAAAGAGGGAAAAATAATAAATCACTTCATTGATTGACGTACCCAACGTCAGTGTATAAACACAAGATTGCCTTGACTTTCGCTGAATTGCGATGCTGTTTTCATATAAGTATACAATACCGCCTACCACGTTCCTATTGGTCCAGAAGCTGCTTGCAGTTTTTTTCATTATTTAGCGCTTGGGCTTGCTACTGAGTTTCTATTGGTCCAGAAAATTCATTATTATACTAGTGAAGTAATATATTATTTCTCCCACGCCCGAAAATTCATTATTACACTAGTGAAGTAATATATTATTTCTCCCACGTTTAGCAGGGCCCCGAAATTACATATTACTCACGCGTGTTGAATAAAGTTATTTTTAAATAAAAATATTGGATCAAAATTAATGAAATTCATTATTGTTAGTAGAAGTTTTGTTCCAAAATATGTACAAGCGATACACTGGTAAAGCTTATTTTCAATTGTTCCTCAACCAAATAAATCTCCTTCAATACGAAATTCATTATATCAAAAAGGGCGGCGCATTGAATGGGGCCTAAGGCGGTAGCAAGCCTAAATCCGTCACTGCCTATGCATCTTCGAAAACGATGAAAAGCTTTATTCCGAGCATAGCAAATGAATGAGTGCAACAAGGAAGAGACATAAACAAAATGGGTAGTGCGATAAAGATAGAATGCAATTATCTACGAAAATAATTAAACCAACAAACACACAAACAAACAAACAATCTCTGACCCTAAACGCATATACCTGCTTCTTTCTGTCGTGGGTAAAAAATAAAATGGGAAATTGAATCTCTTTGTTGCACTCATTAGTTATCTAGACATCTTTGTTGCACTTATTGATTTTTATCTGTGTTCAGATTAGCTTCGAGTGAAAAATATATTTTTTTTAATTTCAGTTACTTTCGAAAGCGTATTCTAAAATCACCTTCCACAGTCAAAACACGTCGAGCGGGAGCAGTCAAATGCCGGAAGCACAGTTTTGGGATCCGCCTCCAAAAGGAGATTCTGAACCGAATTATCAACTCAGCGACGCAGCCCAAGAGTTAATAAAGTAAGTAAAACCGTTTATCGTTGACCTCAAAGCGAGGCTGTGAAAAATTTAAACCGTAAAAAAGCCAGTTTAAGCGAACATAACTACCCAAAGTGTTTGAAATTTTCGTTTTGCAGTCTAAGGCCCTCTACATAAGGAGCTATTCAAAAGACGTGAAATTAATTGTAGCTATTAGATTTGCTATTGAACTAATAGCTTTGAGCAAATTGTTAACAGATATCGCTATTTGATACTAAATCAGGAACTCTTTAATCAGGAAACCTAGCTTCCTATGCCTGCTATGTTTTGAAATGGACTGTTTTCTGGCGCTGCTATCACTACCTGCGGTTTTTCTGTTAGATGACAGAACGATTGAGGTTTAGTGTCGATGTACAGATGTCGCTAATTGTTACTTAAACAGTTGTGTGTTTGCTTCTGTGTTTATTGTTTTCTATGAAACACATGTGATGTAGAATTAATAATACCGTTGAGCAAATTGCGAGTTCTAACAGATAGATGGCGCTATGTGGCTCAAAATCAAACAAAAAGGCTTTTTGAGAAAATACCGTAATTTTGTACAAAAAAATTGGTTGTCTGTAAAGTCGGTTTACGGACGATAGTTTTACGTGATAACGTATTCCGCTCGAATATCATATTTAATAATACGTAACCTAAATTTTAGTAGCTGTCAAACTTGGGCCGATCATTCTTCTCTATCGCTTATACTGCGCTCTCGCTTGCACGCACAGGGTCAGGCGGAACGTTACGGCGTTACACTTTTTCGTGCGTGCAGCTGGTGTTTCATCAATTTATAAGACGTTATCACGTCAAAAATTTAATAAAAACTATCCTATAGCGCAAGTTGCACCAAGCCAGACACATTTACAAAATTTCATTAAAATCTGTTCAGTGATTTCGGAGATTATCGCGGCCAAAATTGTGACACGGAAATTTTATATATATAGATTAAATATCTTGCCAAAGGAAGATGGTTTTTTCATTTTTTATATCTACAAAATTTTGATTGTTTTAGAACGATGTATGAGAAAATCATCGTGCTGGAGCAACATACGAACGAACAAGAAATCAGGCTCACGAACTTAACGCGGCAGCTGTCGGAATTCAAGGCAAGCCGACAGGATATGTTCGACGAACTGTCTTTGCGTCACTGCTGCGGCGTTTACATATGGAAGGTGACCGATTTCAAAGAGAAGCTCGAACTAATGAGGAACGATCACAGCAGGTTATTCTACAGCCAGGGTTTCTACACGTCCCCGAATGGTTACAGGTAACTTGATTCAGCTATCGATATTTTAGTTTCGAGATTTACGCGATTGGAGACACCGCAGAACCGAATTAAGGATCGGAATTTTCTACATCTATTTGAGAGTTATTTTTAACTAATCGTTATTTCTGGAATCAAAGGTTATTAAGGAGGTTGAGCCGTTATACGAAGATAATGAAAAAAATCTGAAATAAAGTTTTTTGACGTGATAACGTCTTATAAATTGATGAATCACCAATCTTATAAATTGATAAAACACCGGCTGCATGTTCGAAAAAGTGTAACGTAACGTTCCTAACGTTCGTAACGCGTAACGTTCCGCCTGACCCTGTGCGTGCTTTTCTCAAAAACGGCCCTAACGATTTGGATGAAATTTACTGAAAAGGGATTTTGGGGGGCAAAAAATCGTTTTAGCTAGGTCTCATCTTTCGAAAAAATCGTTTTCTTACAAATTTTATCATTATAAAAATCAATTTTTTGACGTATGAAAATACTTAAATATTGTAAGTAGGTTTTGGAATTTTATATTATAAATAGTGAAACAATTGTTTTATAAATATTATGACAGCTAATCTTTGAGACTTAAAATAAATACGGAAGAATATATTATTTATTATTTATTAAGAAATATTATATGGTGAGTAATTTAAATAAATAAAATTAACCTAAATTTGAAGCGAAAGATGCAATATCATAGATTCGAATTATTATAATTATTATATAAATTTAGGTTATGTATTACGGAATACGTTATCACGTAAAACTATCGTCCGTAAACCGACTTTACAGACAACCAATTTTTCTTTAATAGATTTTTTTATGACAAAATTTACTGTAAAAATCCAAAATCATTAGGAGATTTATAAAGTCAAAAATTAAAAAAAACAACATGTAAGTAGTCTTATGGAAAATATGTCAACCTAGCATGCAAACGGTACATTTTTATTTTTTGCAAATAATCAAATAATGTCAGCAGTTTCGAAAACTAACCATGTAAAGCATTGATGTCTTACGCATATTTTAATATTTTTTCCAATTTAATTAAGAGACTTTTAATCGATAAAAAAAATTATTAAACCTTAGCACTTTTCGATTATGGACTTTTATTGTTGACAATTTTAACAATTTTAACTGAATTTTCAACTTTTTTATGATTTAATTTTAATTTTTATTACTTCTAATTTCTTTTTTTAATTATTTACTGCAAAAATATGTAAAATACAGATATTTACATAAATTTATTATATCTAACCTAACTTTGTACAAAAAATTCAAAAGTTAGTCCATTAAGTGAAATACTGAAATAATTAATTAATAATAAAAAAAAATGATTTATTTATGCCGTTATGACAATAATTTATTGGTATCATCGACTTATAACCTTTTGTAAAAATTTATTATGGAATAGTTTCCATTTAGAATTTGACTTACTTTTGATTGGGACTGTAACGCATCAACCTCCTTAATCATTAAAATAGGATCACAACAAAAGTTAAGGCCGCTTGCACACGAAGCTAGAAATGCTGCTTGGAGTTCTGTTGGCTGGAAGTGACGTCACTGCGGACTCGCCTGCTAGCTCACACGAAAGATTTTAAAATTAGAACAGGGGCTATTTTCCCTGCTAGGTCTTCTGCTAGGTATGAGCAAGAACCAATCAGGAAACAGTATCTTGTCACGTTGACGACATGAACAAACGCTCACAGACCAAAACGACGTCATTCTGCTCAAAGTAAGACTATGTTTATATTTGAACTGTCACAAATCCAGCCCCATGTGCAGCGGCCTTTACAATCGTACCTGCCATAAAGCGTTGTTTGTCAAAAAAAAAACAGTTGTGTGGTTTTAAGAAACCACGACGCAAGTGAAACTTTTATTGGATTGTAGGCGTTGGATTGTAGACACTTATCCATCACGATTAATTATAAACAACAATATTCACATGAATACACGAATAAAAACATGTAAACACTGTACAGCACTTGCCCGCATGACAGACTGACTATGTGTTATACATACTACACGGTCAGCTGATGCTAACCATGGGCGCCGCCATATTGGCCTTGGCTGCTCTACCGAGCGCCTACTCCGAACGCCTTTCACTTTACCCCTACTCCGCGGCCGCCTGTAATGCGACATGCAACAGACGGCCAGAAAAATTCGGGGCGATAGAATAAAAGTTTCACTTTAAAAATTATCTTCAAAAATAGTGAACTCTTTTTCTTTGGTGTTGTATACTAGCTGCGGTGAAAGATGAAGCCACCGCGTCACAGTGACGTGAACGCATTGCGCCCGCCTTCTAGTTTGCTATTGGCTGTTTCGGAGATCCATGTGCGTCGAGTGTTTATTTTTATTCTACCGCTATAAATGGATATGTCGAATTTATTCCACACGCCACTACTGTCTGCGGGCAAGTAGGCGTTCAATACCAATATTATTGATGACGAGTCTGGCTTCAACTCTCACCGCGGGCACTATAATATCACATCTTTAAGTAATAGTTATTTAATTACTACTTACTTTTTTCAAAATAAATTACTTTACACCTGTCAAAATTAAAAATGCCCGAAAAATATGGCGGTAGTTGAGGCATGCGCATAAAAAATTTCAACTATGAAAAGCTCTATTTGAGTCGGTAATGTAGTTTTCTTTTTTGACATCCAGGTTTTGTGCTCGTATGAACCTCTCGCCTAAGGAGTCTCATTATCTGGCGTTATTAATACACACAATGCAAACTGAGCACGACCAGTGCCTGGATTGGCCATTCAATGGAAGAATAACACTGACAATCGTTCATCCAACGTAAGTCCGTATTTTTTTTTTTTTTAAGGTATATCCAATTGTATATACCCACATACAGTATGTAAACACGTAAGGTGCACATCGGGAAATTAACATTGGGAAAAAATGACTGGATCAGAGTGAGCCTTGAAATCTTGTTTTTCAATTTGACAGACAATATTCTTTTGCAAAATGAATGTGTATACTACCGAAGAAAATATTCAAATGATTACAACATAATCGGACTTTTTTTTTAATGGGACATTAAATTCCCAAAAATACTTAAATATGGTGCGAGATCAAATATCTCCGCCTATTCGTGTTGAACCTAAAGAGATTGGGTCACTGATTTACCAGCGCGCATACGTCATACCTGTCAGACAATTTTTGAATGAAATGTTTCCAAACAGATAAAGTTGTTGTTTTTGTTTTATTTTTGTACAAGAAAATTAAATTAATGATTTATAAGAGCTTTTTATTATTAAAAAAGCCAAGTAAAATAAAATAAATCAAAATAAAATAGAAATCCTCAAGATTAACACGATAATTCAATAGAAATAACAATTAATCTCTTGGTATCTGGCCAGTATCATTAAATATCAAAGCTAGGTCTAAACGACAAACACAAAATATCCATGAGCAGAGGTGGGATTCGAACCCACGACAGTATGATCCAAAGGCCAGCACGCTGACCAAAGTCCGTACTTGAATTTTATTTGCGAAACTTGCACGCAAAAATAGGTGACTGCAAAGACTCGCGGATTTTTGATGCATAACAGTAGATTGTGTACGTAACGTCCAAAACAGTACCGTACTTAGCCCGGGGCAGCTTCTATAGCTACGCCCTTGAAAATTGTTGTCGGCGTGAATGTTGCTCTTCGGTTTCATTAGGGCTCTTGTTAACGACCGTTTTAGTCAACGGGTAATGGGCCGACGCGAAACGGTTACCTTTGTACACGATCCGGTAATATAACGTGAGCGCGTCCGTTGTTATCGATATCAGTTCTATACTTGAAGGGCGAAGAAGTGCAAGTACGTTATGTCTTGCTTGTTTATTTTTGTAATTTCTCGAGTCTTGTCTCAACACTGAACAAAGCTAATTAATAAATCCATATCAACATCAATTTTAAACTCCATATTCACAATGAGCAGCACAAGGTAGGTATAGGTAAAAACGTGTGCGCACATCTGTCATCGTCAACAGACTTCTATGAAATGACGTGGTCCACTGCATCGAACCGACCGCCGTCACCCACACTAACCTGTTGAACACTGCGCGTCGGCCCGTCGCCCGTTATAAAAATCGGACCGTTATCCGTTGTCGTTAACAAGAGACCTTAGACACTAAATAAGGTAAAATAATAAAGTTTTGAGGGCGGCATCAATTTGATATACTTAGTATGTACATAAAACGTGATAGTAACTAAATTGGTGCCGATCTCAAAATTTCGTTATTTTACCCGTTTTAGTGACCCTTTTTGAAAGAGGTTACATTTTTTTAAAAACGATTTTTGACGTGATAACGTCTTATAAATTGATGAAACACCGGCTGCATGCACGAAAAAGTGTAACGTTCCGAAATGTGTCACGTTCCGCCTGACAGCTACTAAAATTTAGGTTATGTATTATTAAATATGATATTCAAGCGGAATACGTTATCACGTAAAACTATCGTCCATAAACCGACTTTACAGACAACCAATTTTTTTTAGGGAATCTCTAAATATGTTTTTCGATTTCGAGCATAGCCAAGTAGGGTTGCCATATCATAATCCATTTTTCACAAAAAAATTAGAGAAAGTAAATAAATAAATGATGAGTATTTGGAAAGAATTCCGTGGCATAAGGATCGAAAATGAAGCAATACTGAGACTTTTTTAAACTACAAAACGTATCGAAACGTTAGTATTAAATGCAAGTTTAAAAAAGTCTCAGTATTGCTTCATTTTCGATCCTTATGCCACGGAATTCTTTCCAAATACTCATCATTAACTTCAATGGATCACAGTTACTCTATTTATTGAATAGAGTCAATCTTCATGTTAATAAATAAATATTGCTGACGTAATCACCATCTAGACCCCCCCCGTCATCAAAAATAAACTAAGCAAAGACCCCTCCTCTTTGGGGCTTACGCAATACTTGAATGGCCCCTTACGACGCACGAAGACTACGTCTTGAACAGTCATCTAATTGTTTACTTTTGTTGAACATTTATAGAAACTACAATTATAACATAAAAGAGACGATGATGACAAAACCGCAGCTGGAGGCATTTCAAAAACCGAAGGCCAATCACAATCCGACAGGTTTCGGTTATACGGAATTTGTAACCGTCGACGAACTGAAATCCAGAGAATTTCTGCACAATAACTGCCTGTATGTTAAAATCCAAGTTCAGCCAGTTTGACATTTGAACATTAGAAATATTTTATGCGTTATTAAAAAAAAGTGAGATTTTTGAGGAAGCGACATTTTCAGTTTTGGAAATTAGAAACTGTTATATGAAGGAATCTCAGATGTATATTTAACAGATGTAATCTTTTCAAGGTAATAAAATTGTTTTTGAAACAATTGCAATGTTGTATAATTGTTAGTTTAGTTGTTTGACAAAACAAATGACAAATCTCTTAATTTTCTCTCATATTTCCCCACCATTAAATCATTTCTCCTTTAACGTTTCAGAAAACTTCAAACAGACGGTCTAAAAGGTTCGGAAGTTAGTCACAAACCTACGACCTTTTTTAATTATTTTATCTGCTAGATGTCTTTATCTGAAAGACAACTATCTGGAGTTATGAGGAAATCGACCATTAATTACTAATAAGTTTTAATCTGTGAAAATTTGATATTTAATACACATCAAGGGCGTAGATATTTTTTTTCTGGGGAAAGGGGTAAAACAAAATAATAAATATTTTTTTAAGTTTTATTAATATCAAACAAGAACACTCACAAAGAAAGGTGTCAAGCAAAATATTAATTTCCAAACTAATTATGTTACAAAATACGCTGTTGCTATTTTGTTGTTTTTAAGTTAGGTATTCGTAATATTTTCAGGTTATTTTTTATTATTATGGTCCCCTTTACCCCCCATAGCTACGCCCTTGATACACATTCAAGATGATTTTGTTATATCAGATGTAATTTTTATTCTTTTTGTATTATTTAAAATTATTATTAAATTTTCGTAAGTATCTTCATTTCTTAGCAAGTGTTGGTCGCTGCACACGAGGCTAGAAACGTTGCTAGGAGTTCTGCTAGCCGGTAGGCTGGGTACGAAGCTGGAAATGACGTCACTGCGGGCTGCCTTGCTAGCTCAGAAGATAGATTTTAAAATTAGAACAGGGGCTATTTTCCTTGTTAGATTTGTTGCTAGGTATGAGCAAGAACCAATCAAGAAGCAGTATCTTCACGTGGGCACTTGACAAACGCCCACATGGCGTCATTCTGCCAGACAACAGACACGTTTTGCTCTGTGTTTATATTCGAACTGTCACTGCGCGCGCACTAGATCTATCCACAAAACACGCTTGAAAAATAGTCCCTTGTGAAGCGAGCACTTAACAGCAATAAAAAAAAACAGCGCTAGAAAACTAGTAGGCAAATCTAGCAAGAAATCTAGCAGCTTTTCTAGCCTCGTGTGCAGTGGCCTTTAGTAACGGCGATTTTTTCGCGCTTGTTTCTTTATAAATTTTTTACGTTTTGCCATCTATAATAAACAATAAATAGATTGTACATAAAAAATAAAAGAAGTCAAGTTATTTTTGAACAGCCTGTATTGATTATGTCTTATCATCTTATGACATGAAATCACCTGTTGCATAATTTCCTGATGACATTGCCAATATGTACCAAAATAATTTCAGTTCATATAAAATTTCTTATCATTTAACCATTTAACAATCTGTATACGCTTGTGAAAGTTTAATATGGTAAACGTTTTGAAACGGTTGTTACAAACTGATATAGTTTCTCACCAGTATGTATAATTTTGTGAAATTTTAAACACTTCGTTGTAGTAAAACTTTTTTACTAACGTCACACTTGTAAGGTTTCTCACCTGTATGTGTAAGTTTGTGAGCCTTTAAATGTCTCATTAGTGCAAAACACTTGTTACAAACGTCACACTTGTAAGGTTTCTCATCTGTATGCATAAGTTTGTGCTTATTTAAATTACCTAGCTGAGTGAAACACTTCTTACAAACATCACACTTGTAAAGTTTCTCATCTGTATGCGTAAGTTTGTGCTTATTTAAACTGCCCCATTGTGTATAACACTTGTTACAAACGTCACACTTGTACGGTTTCTCATCTGTATGTGTACGTTTGTGAGTCTTTAAATTGCATGAATTATTGAAACACTTTTTACAAACGTCACACTTGTAAGGTTTCTCATCTGTATGCGTAAGTTTGTGCTTATTTAAATTGCCTAGCTGAGTGAAACACTTCTTACAAACATCACACTTGTAAGGTTTCACATCTGTATGCGTAAGTTTGTGCATATTTAAACTGCCCCATTGTGAAAAACACTTGTTACAAACGTCACACTGATATGGCCTCTCACCAGTATGTATTCGTTGGTGAATCTTTAACTCGCCTGGTCTTTTGAAAGACTTTTTACAAACGTCACACTTGTAGGGTTTCTCATCTGTATGCGTAAGTTTGTGCTTATTTAAATTGCTTAGTAGAGTAAAACACTTGTTACAAACGTCACACTGGTATGGCCTCTCACCAGTATGTATTCGTTGGTGAATCTTTAAGTGTTTTGGTCTTTTGAAAAACTTATTACAAACGTCACACTTGTAAGGTTTCTCGTCTGTATGTATACGTTTGTGAGTATTTAAATTGCTTAACTGAGTGAAACACTTTTTACAAACGTCACACTTATAGTGTTTCTTACCTTTTTGTGTAGATTTACGAGTATTTAAAATGCTCGTTTCAGTAAAATTTTCACCGCAATCGTTATTCTCATGTGATTTCTCACCAGTATGTGGACTTGAATTTGTGTCACTTTCTCTACAGCCACGAGATGAACACGTCTCGTTGACGTTTAATTGGTGCTGCTTCATTGTATTTGTTTGTTTGTGTTTCTCACTTTTTATTGAAGCGCTTATATTGATCTCTTCAAATAATCCGAAATGATCGTCTAGATCAGAAGAGCGAAGACATGCGGAAGCGTTTCCAAAACCGATTTTTGTATTTTCACAACTGATTTCGCTATCCCTTTTATCGTTTGCTGTGTCGTTAATACAGTCTGTTAGAATTAACGAACTGTCTTCAATTTTCGCCAAGTTCAAATTTGAAGGTTCATTCTTTTTCCAGTTAGCGTCTATGCCTTCGATAAATATGGTGTTGCCAATGTCGATCTTCCAGTCCTCGCAGCTGATTTCATCACCGCTATCCTCGAAAAAAGTTTGCATTTCGTCATCAGCAGACTCTGCATCAATTGATGCGTTGTTATCGTCCATTTGCTCATCTTTTATTTCGAATTTTATAGACATTTCCTCGTTGCTTCCGCATTGCAAGTCGAAATTTGAGAATTCTCCCACTTTCAATAGATTGTTCTCAATATTGATATCTGAGCCCTTACAACCCTGAGTTGATGGTGCTTTTACTATGTTACCAGCGCATTCTTCTGGATTTAATGAATTGTTATTTGTTGGCTCGTCTTTAGTTTTGTTTTTTAAAGGCAATCCGCGGTTGTTTTTGCGTGCTGAATTAAAATTGCCACATTCTTCGTCAGACAAGACGTTATGAAGTTCCAAGGATTCACGCTTCACAGTGATGTCTGCATTGGTATTATCGGACAAAGAATCGTTAGACGGTCTCTGAGAGGAGCTCTCGAGTTTAGATTGTGTGTCATAACCATGTAATCGCTCTAAATAACGTTGCAGAGTTTTTTCTGACTGTACAATCTGCATCTGGAACTGATCAGTTTTTACCAGCCTAGTGTAACATATTTGGCAGATGGAATTTGGCAACCCGTCACATTTTTTTATCTAAAACAGATCACTAAATTTAAAAAATGAGCAAGAAGGATCCTATAAAAAATGTTTCGTAATTTATGAGTAGTACACTGCATTTTTTTATTAGCCTGACAAAAATCTGTAAAAATGATAGGTTAATTATTACTTAATACTGAAAAGTTTTTCTTAATGAAATTTCAAAATATGCTATGCTTTTTTGTGAATTTGTCACCTTTGCAATTAATAACCTTAAAAAATGTTATAAAACTGAAATATTAAAAATATATATATATATATGTCACCGGGATATTGTCAAACCCGTGATATAATTTCACTTAGTGTAATTACAATATCACGACTTTTTGTCAATCGTGATATTGTAATTTCACTAGTGAAATTACAATATCACGGGCTTGACAATATCCCGGTGACATATATATATATTTTTAATATAGACTTTATATATTTGACAATCTGAAAAGCAGTAGCAGTCTTACCTGAACTGGAGCACAATTCATTACAGTATTAGCTATTGAATTTTTCAAATCACCCGTATAAGAAAATAAGTCTAATAGCGTGACGCCCCTTGATAAGCACAACCGACACATTGTGGTTAGGCTAAAGCCAGTTATCGATATTTCTTTCATTTTCTAAATTTTAACAAGCAAAACATTCCTAATGGTCAGTTGCAGAAAGCATTGTCAGCCTGTCAGAAAAATTGATTTGACAACGATCTTAGATTGTGAACATACATATTTCTCTATATGAAAAGCATTGTAGAGCTTTAAATCAATCCTGGGCGAAAAATAATTGATCAATTGGATGTTTTTCTTAAACTTCATATGCATGTTTTTAGCATCAATTTTTCGTGCTGTTTCCACTTCAGAACAAGTTTTTTCTATGCATTTTTATTAAAATCTAGATTGAAAAGCGATCTTTTTCTATGTAGAACAATAATTTGTTTTTGTGTGAGTGCAATCTAATGTTGTAGATGACAGAGAGTTTGAATACGATGTTAGACTGATCGTGATCTATGAAAACTGTAATTATATGATCACAATCTAGTTATTTCAAATCAAATTTTTGACAATCCTTTCTGCAAATGAAACGCGTTTGTCACTTGCGACATGTTTTAGTCGATTGTTCAAAAACCTAGCGATCTACATTTTGCCATTTAAACTCGCTTTTTGTTCTACAGTCCACAAAACGTAACCTAGAAATTAAAAAAATTCAAGAATATTATTTCAAAATTTCAAGTCGATCGGAGCAAAATTAACGGAGTTATGAGCATTTGAGCGTTCGTTGCTCCAGACCGGTTTTCTATACCTGCAAAACGTATCCGCAGGCGCCTCGAAAAAAAGTTATGCGGTGTACGCTGTGATTCAAAATCTAATGTAGCGATTCTTTTTCAAATTTTGTACACTATTTCTACACATAAATCACCAGGTACCTCTGTCGAGTTTTTTTTATCGATATTTTTCATTTTCGGTAGCACTTGGAAGTCAAAGACAAGGCTTAACCCACGAAACAGTGGTCCTAATGTGGTTGAACTCGACCACTTTCCATCAACAGTTTTGTAGGCATGCACTTCATCTGCGACAGTTTTGAATTCAACACATGTTTTTGGCCCGAATTTGTAGATTGCCACCGTTTTTTCGTCGACTTACCTTGCTAAATTGGTCTCCGCGAAAAGCGTTTTTGTTTTAACGCGATAATATATAGCCTATGTCCATCTTGAAGGTCCGTTCTAAAGATTGGTAAAAATTTTTCTGGAATTCGGACGAGTAGTTACAGACATTAGCTTCTACATCCAAAATCAACTTCTTCATAATATTAGTATAGATGTGAAACATAGGGAGTAGATGAACTCAGTGTATGGTTTGTAGGAAAAGTGGAATAACCGCAAAGTTAAATAAAATTTGTAGTACACTTGGCTTGAAACTTTAGTAAAAAGTAAATTTTTATTTCCGAAATAAATAAAGTACATAAGTACATATTTTTTAAATACGTCCATCCGCTCCTGTTTATGTGGCAGACTTTCTTACAATCAAGCAGTTCTGCGCACATGCAACGTCATTAACAACGTTTAACCTCAAATGAATAAAGGTTTCTTCTGATTGATCTGGGACTGTCATGAAATGAGGATGAACAAGAAGTTGAAAATACATTTAGTCTCCGGTCATTTTGACAATCAATTCAATAATAGTACCTACCTATATAGAACTGGTTGACAAAAATTGTGATAATATGTAGAAAAGCCTAATAAAGTTTTAAAAATAAAAAAAACTGACTTCTAGTTCAATAATGCTCGATTTTTATTTATATTCATTGTTGATAAATAATATATTTTTTATCAATAATGGATTAATTATCTATATAATTGTCGAAAAGTACGCAAAAATTTAAAATTATTCAGACGTCTGGAAGTTGATGAAAATTTATTTGAAAGATTCAGTCACATAGATTATGCATAGGGACGTATAAATACAGACGAAGGAAATAAATGCGTGTTAAAAAGAAAAACATAAAATTAATATCAAGTGAAATGTTGTTATTACTAATTAATTATGTATTACCTATATCTAACTGGTTGATCTTATAGTAGTGTTGTGCATTTGACCAAATTCTTTTCAGTCAATTAATAATTATAACCAAATTTGACCAATCAAAATCTTAATTTCTTCCATTATGGAAAAACGCGTTAATATACAGTTGAGCCGCGGTAACCCGACAAACGTTTTGCAAGACGGTGTCGGATAATCGTATTTGTCGAACTATAGAGTACTGCCAGCGACCCCTTGTACGTAGTCCCTAACTTTTTCGAAAAGGAATATTTTGTAATTAAAAACACTGAAAGTCACGGTGCCGCGAGCAAGTCACAACGTGTTTAATAATTTAAGCACGCATTGACGAAGATTTGTCCCAATAAATGTGCTTTATGTGTACTGTAAAGGCATGTCGGATTACCGCGGGTCAACTGTAATCATAATAATAATAAATCTACACTCAGTGAAATTCGTGGTTACACTTACGTTTAACACACACAGTGGTGTTAAAAAAAAAAAACTGGACCACGATACCAATAACCAAACACACCTATCACAATGTTACCTTTTTCTATCATGAATATTGCAGATGATTTAAACTTGCTGTGTTATACAGCAACATAACAAAAATAAAAACATGTTTCGACAAAAACATAATAGTATATTGTGCAACTAGTGCGACAATGTCGCACGAGTTGCACATACTATTTTTAATTACGAATTAAAATAAATTAAAATTAAAATTTTATTACGAATTAAAAAAAGAAATTAGAAGTAATAATTAAATATTTTTAACAAAAAAATTGAACCGACTTCACACTAAAAAGTAAAAAATAATTGCGTATTGAAATGTTTTGGAGTCGGTGTCAGCTAAAATGAAATCTATTCCGAGAACTACACCGACTTCAAAACATTTCAATACGCAATTATTTTTTACTTTTTAGTGTGAAGTCGGTTCAATTTTTTTGTTAAAAATATTTTATTTTTCTCTTTTTAGTGTTAATCTAACACTAAAAATCGGTGAACATATATAAAAAACATTATGCGTGGCGCGTGCCTTTGAAATTTGAGAGTTTCCCTCGATTTCTCCGGATTCCACCATCAGATCCTGACTTGGTTCCGATGGGAGCACCTCTCTGAGGTGCACTCTTTCGAAAAAAAAAATTTTGAAAATCGGTCCATAATTGACGGAGAAATCGGTGAACATACATAAAAAAAAAAAATTATACAGACGAACATAGAACCTCCTCCTTTTTGTTAAAGTCGGTTAAAAATTAAAATGAAATCATTAAAAAGTTGACAATTCAGTTAAAATTGTTATTGTATTGGTAACTATGGTAACTCTGAATTTGCGTGCGGCAAACAATAAGGCCTAGTTTATATGAGAGGCGTTCAACGCGCGTTGGCTCAACGCGCGTTTACAGTTTCTATACAATTGTATAGAACTCTTTATATGATAACGCGCGTTCAACGCGCCACCAACGCGCGTTATCATATAAACAGTTCTATACAATTGTATAGAAACTGTAAACGCGCGTTGGGCCAACGCGCGTTGAACGCCTCTCATATAAACTAGGCCTAATTTCAGTGCGACAAATAAAGTTTCCGCACGCAAATGAAAATAGCTACTTTTCAACCGTAACAGCGTGCGTAAACATACCACTTTTTCCGCATGAGTAATAAAAAATAAATAATGAGCTTACAAATTAGCAAGCCTCTGGTGGATAAATAAAAAGTGAAAAAACAAGTCAAAAAAAAAAATGTGTGTGTGTCAGCTGCGACGCACGATTGGAATTTACTCCTTAGATACGCTGTGTAATGTATTCCATCTCATTCTTTCGCACGTTAAATCCTACAGATATATATTTTTGTCTCTTTTGGAGCGGATGAGCGTAACGCCACACTTGATGCGGTGGAGCGTAACGTCTCACCAATTGATTTTACTACTCATAAAATTGCCGTACCGGGCCTTATAAGATAAAATTTCAAAAAAATACATTCTATTTACAAATTAAAAAAAAAAGATTTTGTCAGCAGCGGTCCTTTTACCGGCTGCAAAGTTGAAAAGAATACAAATATACAATACACGTTACTATTTATTATTTATGGGAAAAATTAAAAAAACAAAAAACAAACTGGGCCTTATAACTCAAAATCGTTTCTTAAGGAGTAAACTCCAAAAAATAATTCAACGCGACGGCAGTAATTGACGTCCAGTGTTTGACACTGATATGGTTTCTCACCAGTATGTATAATTTAGTGGAAATTTAAAGGGAAATTATAAAACGGTCGAATAAAAAAAAATTGGTGACTGATGATGAGATACTGTTTTAATAACTTGAGATATTAAAATAATAGTTGGGTGACTAAATTACTAAGTGAGCGACTAAATTACTAAGTGAGCGACTAGAATGCCTTCGGTAATTTTGAAGCAGATATCTTCTTTTGTTTTTACTTTTTATTTTTTTTTTTCACTTTGAGACTACAACTTAAAACTCACATTTTCATGAAGATTGAAAATCACCGCTTTTTTGATAAAGGGGTATGCGAATTGTCTCGCAGTGAAACGGGAATGGGCAAATGTGGAGTTTTTAAAAAAATAACTCCGGGGTGAACGATAAACGGGTATGCGAATTGTAATTCCGAGGTGAACGATAAAGGGGTATGCGAATTGTCTCGCAGTGAAACGGGGAGGAGCAAATGTGGAGTTTTTAAAAAAACAATTCCACGGGGTGAACGATAACGGGGTATGCGAATTAAATAGTTAATTGTTTGAATAGAACTGCGTTTTCTAAAAAATGTATATTTAATTGACAGTCAATTAAATATATATTTTTTAGAAAACGCAGTTCTATTCAAACAATTAACTACTAACAACTTAGTAATTTAGTCGTTCACCTAGTAATTTAGTCACCCAACTATTATTTTCTCTTCACGCGCAGTCAGTCCCTAACTTAGTAATAAGTACAGTAATCCAAATTGATTAATTATTTTTGTCACCCAAAATTGTAATTTACAGTCACTCGTTTAAATACTACCCATTTTTAAATACATTGTTGCAGTAAAACTTTTTTCCTAACGTCACACTTTTAAGATTTCTCGCCTGTATGTGTACGTTTATGATTATTTAAACTGTCCGATCGATTGAAAGACTTCTCACAAACGTCACACTTGTACGGTTTCTCGTCCGTATGTATGCGTTTATGATTGTTTAAATTGTCCGACCGATTGAAACACTTTTTACAAATGTCGCATTCGTACGCTTTCACGCCCGTATGTAATCGCTTGTGAATTTTTAATTTGCTCGAACTAATCAAACTCTTATCGCATATATCACACCTATAAGGTTTCTCGCCTGTATGTATAAATTTGTGCGTCTTTAAATTGCACGAATTATTGAAACGCTTCTCACATACGTCACACTTGTACGGTTTCTCGTCTGTATGCGTAAGTGTGTGACGTCTTAAATTGCCCAATTGTGCAAAACACTTCTCACAAACGTCACACTTGTACGGTTTCTCACCTGTATGTGTAAGTTTGTGAGTCTTTAAATGGCTCATTAGTGCAAAACACTTCTCACAAACGTCACACTTGTATGGTTTCTCGTCTGCATGTAACAGTTTGTGAATCTTCAAATTGCCCATTAGTGCAAAACACTTTTTGCAAACGTCACATTTAAACGGTCTCTCGCCAGTATGTACACGTTTGTGATTTTTTAAATCGCCCGGTCTTTTGAAAAACTTGTTACACACGTCACACTTGTATGGCTTCTCATCTGTATGTGAACGTTTGTGACTTCTAAAATTGTCCATTTGTGCAAAACACTTTCTACAAACGTCGCATTTAAACGGTTTCTCACCAGTATGTAGACGTTTGTGACTTTTTAATTTGCCTGGTCTATTGAAAAACTTATTACAAACGTTGCACTTGTAAGGTTTCTCACTTTTTTGTATACGGTTGTGAGTATTCGATATGCTCGTTTTAGTAAAAATGCCAGTGCAAACGTTACTCTCATGTGGTTTCTCACCAGTATGTGGATGTGAATTTGCGTCACTTTCTTTGCAGTCACTTAATCGAGAAGAACGCGTCTCGTTGACGTGAAATAATTCGAAACCAACGTCTAGATCAGAAGAGAGACATGCGGAAGCGTTTCCAAAACCGAGTTTTGTATTTTCGCAACTGATTTCGCTATCTCCTTTAGAAAAATCGTTTGCTGTGTCGTTAATACAGTCTGTTAGAATTAACGAACTGTCCTCAATTTTCGCTGGGTTCAAATTTGAAGGTTCATTCTCTTTCCAGTTGGCGTCTCGTCCTTCGACAAAGCCAATACCGATCTTCCAGTCCTCGCCGTTGATTTCATCACCGCCATCTTCGAATAAAGTTTGCATTGGGTCATCAGCCGACTCTGCGTCAATTTGCTCGTCTTTTATTTTCAATTTTGTAGACATTTTCTCGTTGCTTCCGCACTCCAAGTCAACATTTGAAAATCCTTCCACCTTCAATAGATTGTTCTCAGTATTGATATCTGAGCCCTCGCAACCCTGAGTTGATGGTGTTTTTACTATGTTACCAGCGCATTCTTCTGGATTTAATGAATTGTTATTTGTTGGCTCGTCTTTAATTTTGTTTTTAAAATGCAATCCGCAGTTATTTTTGCGTGCTGAATTAAAATTGCCACATTCCTCGTCAGACAAGACATTGTGAAGTTCCAAGGATTCACGCTTCACAGTGATGTCTGCATTGGTATTATCGGCCAAAGAATCGTTAGACGGTCTCTGAGAGGAACTCTCGAGTTTAGATTGTGTGCCATAACCATGTAATCGCTCTAAATAGCGTTGCAGAGTTTTTTCTGACTGTACAATCTGCATCTGGAACTGATGAGTTTTTACCAGCCTAGTGTAACATATTTGGCAGATGGAATTTGGCATCCCGTCACATTTTTTTATCTAAAACCGAATACAAAATTTTAAAGAAGAGCAACAAGGATATTGCAAAAAAATGTTTTGTAATTTAAAAGTAGTGTTTTGCATTTTTTTCCTTGACAAAAATCTGTAAAAAAGTTAACAATTTTATTATGACATACTAAAAAGTTTTTCTTAATAAAATTTCAAGATATGCTAAACTTTTTTGTGAAATTGTCACCTTTATAATCAATATAAAGTAGTAACCTTAATAAAATGTCATAAAAGTGACATATTTTATTATAAAAATATATAGATTTTATATATTTGACAATCTGAAAAGCAGTAGCAGTCTTACCTGAACTGGAGCACAAGCCATTATAGTATTAGCTACCGGATTTTCAAAATCAACCGTATAAGAAAATAAGTCGAATAGCGTAACGCCCCTTGATAAGCACAACCGACACATTGATGTTAGACTGAAGTCAGTTAGCGATATTTCTTCCATTTTGTAAATTTTTACACGCAAAACATTTCTAAAAGCAGTAGGTCCGCGTTTGACGTTTGTTACTTGCAGGATGTTTTAGTCGATTGCTCAAAAACCTACCGATCTACATTTCGCAATTTGAACTCGATTTTTATTCTACAGTTCACAAAACGTAACCTAGAAATTCGAAAATATTGTGTCAAAATTTCAAGTCGATCAGCAAAATTAACGGAGTTATGAGCATAATTGAACGTCCGTTGCAGGTTGCTCCAGGCAGGTTTTCTGTACCTGCAATCATAGAGAAGAGACCTGCAATTCGTATTTGTGGATTGCCACCGTTTTTTCGTCGACTTACGTTGCTAAAATTGGTATCCACGAAAAGCGCTTAACATTAAAATGGCGGTATAGTAAGTTATCCTTAAAAGATAGACATACGCCATCGAGGACTTTTCTGTAGACCTATAAAAGAGGAACAATTCCACCATACATTATTTAGTTGTATCTCAAAGGGATTAGGCAGCGTTTTCTATGAAAGCTCCCAGTCGGCTTGATTTTTCCAACATCATCAACAATTATCGTCATATTTCAACCAATTTACACAAAACATTAATGAATTTATACACAAACCTTTTTCTTGAATCCCTCCGTCCATTGGTGAAAACCGTATGAAAATCGGTTCGGTAGTTTTTAAGTTTATCGCGTTCAGACCATCGAGCTTACTTCGATGGTTCAGACAGACAGACGTCGTTTTATAATACGTAGTGATGTGGCAAACATAGGAAGTAGATGAACGCAGTGTGGGTTGTAGGAAAAGTGGAATAACCGCAAAGTTAAATAAAATTTGAAATTAGCGTAGTACACTTGGCTTGAAACTTTAGTAAAAAGTAAATTTTTATTTCCGAAATAAATAAGTACATATTTTTTAAATACGTCCTTCCGCTCCTGTTTATGTGGCAGACTTTCTTACAATCAAGCAGTTCTGCGCACATGCAACGTCATTAACAACGTTTAACCTCAAATGAATAAAGGTTTCTTCCGATTGATCTGGGACTGTCATGAAGTGAGGATGAACAAGAAGTTGAAAATGCATTAGTCTCTGGTCATTTTGACAATCAATTCAATATTAGTACCTACCTTAGAACTGGTTGACAAAAATTGTAATATGTAAAGAGACGGTGACAGAAATGGTCAAGGAGCACTTGGTGGCAGAAACGCTATCTTTCGAGTAGTCAGAGTCCCCTCTACAAATCCGCTTAGTGGAGTAGGGGTCTAGCGCGTTGCGATACGAAGCTAGGGCTAAATTCAAAAATCCTCTACTAAATGGCAGAAAATGACTGAAAGGCATCTGAGGAGACCTCCTAATTGCAGAAAATATATTTTCTGCCAATTTACCCCCTGCAGAGACTGTCAGTATAATAAATAAATTTAAAAAAAATTCGGTGAGTTAAACAGAGCTCAAACGGTTCGTCTTCTTGTAGAGAATCCCGAGGTCCAGTTTTCTGCCAAAATCGACCTTGCAAAAACGCGCCATGTTCGCCGAAAGTTTAACATTGTATTCAGATAAAGCATTAATGGTATGTAAATTAAATTGGCAGATTTTGATCTAGCAGTGACAAAATTGGCAGATAATATTTTTCTTAAACTTGTTGGGTACTAAAAGAAAGCCTGGTAAAAATTTCTGCCACCGAGCAAATTTTGAAGAATCATCGAAACGAAGTGAGGCCACTTGGAGCCTCAACAATTTTTTCTCGAAATTCCGGGCCACCCAATCAACCATTCCGTCAAGTTTCAACTTCAAAATCAATTTAAAACAAATTTTTTTGAGGTTTATTTCCGATCTTTTGAAAGGATTTTGACAGTCTCTGCAGGAAGTAAATTGGCAGAAAATATTTTTTCTGCAATTAGGAAGTCCCCCCCAGATGCCTTTCAGTCATTTTCTGCCATTTAGTAGAGGGGTTTTAAATTTTGCCGTCTTTTTTAAGTGCCCCAGCGTCGTATCGCAACGCGCTAGACCCCTACTGCACTAAGCGGATCTGTAGAGGGGGGTCCAGAGTACACGAAAGAGAGCGTTCCTGCCACCAAGTGCTCCTTGACCATTTCTGTCACCGTTTCTCCTTTAACTATAATAAAATAAATATGTTTCGACAAAAACAAAAAAATAAATAATAAACTTACAAATGAGCAAGTCTCTGATGGATATATAAAAAGTGAAAAAACACGTCAAAAAAAAAAAAAAATAAATAAAAACAATTCAACGCAACGGTAGGTGTTGACGTCCAGTGTTTGACATGTTTATAAAATTTCTTATCATTTAACCATTTAACAGTCTGTATACGCTTGTGAAAGTTTAATATGGTAAACGTTTTGAAACGGTTGTTACAAACTGATATAGTTTCTCACCAGTATGTATAATTTTGTGAACTTTTAAACACTTCGTTGTAGTAATACTTTTTTACTAACGTCACACTTGTAAGGTTTCTCACCTGTATGTGTAAGTTTGTGAGTCTTTAAATGTCTCATTAGTGCAAAACACTTGTTACAAACGTCACACTTGTAAGGTTTTGTCATCTGTATGCGTAAGTTTGTGCTTATTTAAACTGCCCCATTGTGAAAAACACTTGTTACAAACGTCACACTGATATGGCCTCTCACCAGTATGTATTCGTTGGTGAATCTTTAACTCGTCTGGTCTTTTGAAAGACTTTTTACAAACGTCACACTTGTAAGGTTTCTCATCTGTATGCGTAAGTTTGTGCTTATTTAAATTGCTTAGTAGAGTAAAACACTTGTTACAAACGACACACTTGTAAGGTTTCTCGTCTGTATGTATACGTTTGTGAATCTTTAAATTGCATGAATAATTGAAACATTTGTTACAAACGTCACACTGATATGGCCTCTCACCAGTATGTATTCGTTGGTGAATCTTTAACTCGTCTGGTCTTTTGAAAGACTTTTTACAAACGTCACACTTGTAAGGTTTCTCATCTGTATGCGTAAGTTTGTGATTATTTAAAATGCTTAGTTGAGTAAAACACTTGTTACAAACGACACACTTGTAAGGTTTCTCGTCTGTATGTATACGTTCGTGAGTCTTTAAATTGCATGAATAATTGAAACACTTGTTACAAACATCACACTTGTAAGGTTTCTCATTTGTGTGCGTAAGTTTGTGATTTTTTAAACTGCCTAGTTGAGTAAAACACTTGTTACAAACGACACACTTGTAAGGTTTCTCGTCTGTATGTGTACGTTTGTGAGTCTTTAAATTGCCTGAATAATTGAAACACTTGTTACAAACATCACACTTGTAAGGTTTCTCATTTGTGTGCGTACGTTTGTGATTTTTTAAACATCTCAATTCACAATAACATTTGTTACAAACGTCACACTTGTAAGGTTTCTCATCTGTATGCGTAAGTTTGTGAGTATTTAAATTGCTTAACTGAGTGAAACACTTTTTACAAACGTCACACTGATATGGCCTCTCACCAGTATGTACCCGTTGGTGAATCTTTAACTGCTTTGGTCTTTTGAAAAACTTATTACAAACGTCACACTTATAGTGTTTCTTACCTTTTTGTGTAAGTTTATGAGTATTTAAAATGCTCGTTTTAGTAAAATTTTCACTGCAAACGTTATTTTCATGCGATTTCTCACCAGTATGTAGAATTGAATTTGTGTCACTTTCTCTACGAGATGAACACGTCTCGTTGACGTTTAATTGGTGCGGCTTCATTGAATTTTTTTGTTTGTGTTTCTCACTTCTTATTGAGGCGCTCATATTTTCCTCTTCAAATAATTCGAAATGATCGTCTAGATCAGAAGAGCGAAGACATGCGGAAGCGTTTCCAAAACCGATTTTTGTATTTTTATAACTGATTTCGCTATCCCTTTTATCGTTTGCTGTGTCGTTAATACAGTCTGTTAGAATTAACGAACTGTCTTCAATTTTCGCCGAGTTCAAATTTGAAGGTTCATTCTTTTTCCAGTTAGCGTCTATGCCTTCGATAAATATGGTGTCGCCAATGTCGATCTTCCAGTCCTCGCAGCTGATTTCATCACCGCTATCCTCGAATAAAGTTTGCATTACGTCATCAGCAGACTCTGCATCAATTAATGCGTTGTTATCGTCCATTTGCTCATCTTTTATTTCGAATTTTGTAGACATTTCCTCGTTGCTTCCGCATTGCAAGTCGAAATTTGAGAATTCTCCCACTTTCAATAGATTGTTCTCAGTATTGATATCTGAGCCCTCGCAACCCTGAGTTGATGGTGCTTTTACTATGATACCAGCGCATTCTTCTGGATTTAATGAATTGTTATTTGTTGGCTCGTCTTTAATTTTGTTTTTAAAAAGCAATCCGCGGTTATTTTTGCGTGCTGAATTAAAATTGCCACATTCTTCGTCAGACAAGACATTGTGAAGTTCCAAGAATTCACGCTTCACAGTGATGTCTGCATTGGTATTATCGGCCAAAGAATCGTTAGACGGTCTCTGAGAGGAACTCTCGAGTTTAGATTGTGTGTCATAACCATGTAATTGCTCTAAATAGCGTTGCAGGGTTTTTTCTGACTGTACAATCTGCATCTGAAACTGATGAGTTTTTTCCAACCTAGTGTAACATTTTTCACAGATGAAATTTGGCATCCCGTCACATTTTTTTATCTAAAACAGATCACAAAATTTAAAAAATGAGCAAGAAGGATCCTATAAAAAAATGTTTCGTAATTTATGAGTAGTACACTGTATTTTTTTATTAGCCTGACAAAAATCTGTAAAAATGATAGGTTAATTATTACTTAATACTGAAAAGTTTTTCTTAATGAAATTTCAAAATATGCTATGCTTTTTTGTGAATTTGTCACCTTTGCAATTAATAACCTTAAAAAATGTTAAAAAACTGAAATATTAAAAATATATATATATATATATGTCACCGGGATATTGTCAAACCCGTGATATTATAATTTCACTTAGTGTAATTACAATATCACGACTTTTTGTCAATCGTGATATTGTAATTTCACTAGTGAAATTACAATATCACGGGCTTGACAATATCCCGGTGACATATATATATATTTTTAATATAGACTTTATATATTTGACAATCTGAAAAGCAGTAGCAGTCTTACCTGAACTGGAGCACAATTCATTACAGTATTAGCTACCGAATTTTTCAAATCTTCCGTATAAGAAAATAAGTCTAATAGCGTGACACCCCTTGATAAGCACAACCGACACATTGTGGTTAGGCTAAAGCCAGTTATCGATATTTCTTTCATTTTCTAAATTTTAACAAGCAAAACATTCCTAATGGTCAGTTGCAGAAAGCATTGTCAGCCTATCAGAAAAATTGATTTGACAAGGATCTCAGATTGTGAACATACATATTTCTCTATATGAAGTAGGCATACACTTCATCTACGACAGTTTTGAATTCAACACATGTTTTTGGCCCGAATTTGTAGATTGCCACCGTTTTTTCGTCGACTTACCTTGCTAAATTGGTCTCCACGAAAAGCGTTTTTGTTTTAACGCGATAATATATAGCCTATGTCCATCTTGAAGGTCTGTTCTAAATATTGGCAAAAAATTTCTGGAATTCGGATGAGTAGTTACATTACCTTCTACATTCAAATTTAACTTCTTCATAATATTATTATAGATGCGAAAGATAAGAAGTAGATGCACGCAGTGTATGGGTTGTAGGAAAAGTGGAATAACCGCCAAGTTAAATAAAATTTGAAATTAGCGTAGTACACTTGGCTTGAAACTTTAGTAAAAAGTAAATTTTTATTTCCGAAATAAATAAAGTACATACATATTTTTTAACCGACGAAAAACAAAAACGGAGGAGGTTCTCAAGTCGACGCGTATATATATATTTTTTTTTTTATGTATGACCACGCATAACTTTTTACAGAATAGTCCGATTTTGATAATTATTTTTTTATTTGAAAGGGTATACCCCGAAGTTGGTCCCATATAAATTTGGTAAAAAAATTCCAACCCTAAGGGTAGGAAAACAGGGGATGATTGATTGTTCACTCACTGATTGTAATGTATGACCACACATAACTTTTTACAGAGTAGTCCAATTTTGATAATTCTTTTTTTTTAAATACGTCCATCCGCTCCTGTTTATGTGGCAGACTTTCTTACATTCAAGCAGTTCTGCGTAAATGCAACGTCATTAGCAACGTTTAACCTCAAATGAATAAAGGTTTCTTCTGATTGATCTAGGACTGTCATGAAATGAGGATGAACAAGAAGTTGAAAATACATTAGTCTCCGGTCATTTTGTTTTGACAATCAATTCAATAATAGTACGTACCTATATAGAACTGGTTGACAAAAATTGTGATAATATGTAGAAAAGCCTAATAAGTTTTAAAAAGAAAAAAACTGACTTCTAGTTCAATAATGCTCGATTTTTATTTATATCCATCTATTGTTAATAAATAATATATTTTTTATCAATAATGGATTAATTATCGATATAATTGTCGAAAAGTACGCAAAAATTTAGCAAAATTTAAAATTATTCAGCATGGCCCCCACATTCGATTGTGGGCCCTGTAACCAGGATCTGGGTCGCCCCCCCCCAACATATGCCTTTTTTTCTTAGTCTTCTGACAAGAATATTCGCAGAGTTAGAGTGGGGGAGAGTAGAGGGAGTAGGTGGGGCCCGTGCGTGCTGTTGGATACAAAGTAATGTCTATTTTACTCTAAACTGTTTTTATATTTAAATATTTTCATTCAAACCAGGGCCCCCTCTGAGCCCGGGCCCTGTTACCAGAGTTGCACCAGCCCCACCATTGTGGGGGCCATGTTATTCAGACGTCTGGAAGTTGATGAGAATTTATTTGAAAGATTCAGTCACATAGATTATGCATAGGTACATATAAATACAGACGAAGGAAATAAATGCGTGTTAAAAAGAAAAACATAAAATTAATATCAAGTGAAATGTTGTTATTACTAATTAATTATGTATTATATCTAACAGGTTGATCTTATAGTAGTGTTGTGCATTTGACCAAATTCTTTTCGGTCAATTGATAATTTTAACCAAATTTGACCAATCAAAATATTAATTTCTTCCATTATGGAAAAACGCGTTAATATACAGTTGAGCCGCGGTAACCCGACAAACGTTTTGCAAGATGGTGTCGGATGATCGAATTTATCGGACTATAGAGTACTGCCACCGACCCCTTGTAGTTCCTAACTTTTTCGAAAAGGAATCATCGAAACAAAGTGAGGCTACTTGGAGCCTCAACAATTTTTTCTGGTATTCCGGGCCACCCAATCAACCATTCCGTCAAGTTTTAACTTAAAAATTCAATTAAAAAAAAAATTTGACGTTTATTTCCGATCTTTTGAAAGGATTTTGACAGTCTCTGCAGGAAGTAAATTGGCAGAAAATATTTTTTCTGCAATTAGGAGGTCCCCCTCAGATGCCTTTCAGTCATTTTCTGCCATTTAGTAGAGGAGTTTTAAATTTTGTCGTCTTTTTTAAGTGCCCCAGCGTCGTATCGCAACGCGCTAGACCCCTACTGCACTAAGCGGATCTGTAGAGGGGGGTCCAGAGTACACGAAAGAGAGCGTTCCTGCCACCAAGTGCTCCTTGACCATTTCTGTCACCGTTTCTCCTTTAACTATAATAAAATAAATATGTTTCGACAAAAACAAAAAAATAAATAATAAACTTACAAATGAGCAAGTCTCTGATGGATATATAAAAAGTGAAAAAACACGTCAAAAAAAAAAAAAATAAATAAATAAAAACAATTCAACGCAACGGTAGGTGTTGACGTCCAGTGTTTGACACGTTTATAAAATTTCTTATCATTTAACCATTTAACAGTCTGTATACGCTTGTGAAAGTTTAATATGGTAAACGTTTTGAAACGGTTGTTACAAACTGATATAGTTTCTCACCAGTATGTATAATTTTGTGAAGTTTTAAACACTTCGTTGTAGTAAAACTTTTTTACTAACGTCACACTTGTAAGGTTTCTCATCTGTATGTGTCAGTTTGTGATTTTTTAAATTGCTCAATTGTGCAAAACACTTGTTACAAACGTCACACTGATGTGGCTTCTCGCCTGTATGTATACGTTTGTGAGCATATAAATTGCCTAACAGAGTGAAACACTTTTTACAAATGTCACATTGATATGGTTTCTCACCAGTATGTACCAGTTTGTGACTTTTTAAGTCACCTGACCGAGTGAAACACTTTTCACAAACGTTACACTTAAAAGGTTTCTCACCGGTATGTATAAGTTTGTGAGTCTTTAAATTGCATGAATTATTGAAACACTTTTTACAAACGTCACACTTGTAAGGTTTCTCATCTGTATGCGTACGTTTGTGCTTATTTAAACTGCCTAGCTGAGTGAAACACTTCTTACAAACATCACACTTGTAAGGTTTCTCATTTGTATGCGTAAGTTTGTGACTTTTTAAATTACTCATTTGTGCATAACACTTGTTACAAACGTCACACTTGTAAGGTTTCTCGTCTGTGTGTATACGTTTGTGAGTCTTTAAATTGCATGAATTATTGAAACACTTGTTACAAACGTCACACTTGTAAGGTTTCTCGTCTGTATGTATACGTTTGTGAATATTTAAATTGCTTAAATGAGTGAAACACTTTTTACACACGTCACACTTATAGTGTTTCTTACCTTTTTGTGTAGATTTATGAGTATTTAAAATGCTCGTTTCAGTAAAATTTTCACCGCAAACGTTATTCTCATGTGATTTCTCACCAGTATGTGGACTTGAATTTGTGTCACTTTCTCTACAGCCACGAGATGAACACGTCTCGTTGACGTTTAATTGGTGCGGCTTCATTGTATTTGTATGTTTGTGTTTCTCACTTTTTATTGAGGCGCTTATATTTTTCTCTTCAAATAATTCGAAATGATCGTCTAGATCAGAAGAGCGAAGACATGCCGAAGCGTTTCCAAAACCGATTTTTGTATTTTCACAACTGATTTCGCTAGCCCTTTTATCGTTTGCGGTGTCGCTAATACTGTCTGTTAGAATTAACGAACTGTCTTCAATTTTCGCCGAGTTAAAATTTGAAGGTTCATTCTTTTTCCAGTTAGCGTCTATGCCTTCGATAAATATGGTGTCGCCAATGTCGATCTTCCAGTCCTCGCAGCTGGTTTCATCACCGCTATCCTCGAATAAAGTTTGCATTACGTCATCAGCAGACTCTGCATCAATTAATGCGTTGTTATCGTCCATTTGCTCATCTTTTATTTCGAATTTTGTAGACATTTCCTCGTTGCTTCCGCATTGCAAGTCGAAATTTGAGAATTCTCCCAGTTTCAATAGATTGTTCTCAATATTGATATCTGAGCCCTTACAACCCTGAGTTGATGGTGCTTTTACTATGTTACCAGCGCATTCTTCTGGATTTAATGAATTGCTATTTGTTGGCTCGTCTTTAATTTTGTTTTTAAAAGACAATCGGCGGTTATTTTTGCGTGCTAAATTAAAATTACCGCATTCTTCGTCAGACAAGACATTGTGAAGTTCCAAGGATTCACGCTTCACAGTGATGTCTGCATTGGTATTATCGGCCAAAGAATCGTTAGACGGTCTCTGAGAGGAACTCTCGAGTTTAGATTGTGTGTCATAACCATGTAATCGCTCTAAATAGCGTTGCAGAGTTTTTTCTGACTGTACAATCTGCATCTTGAACTGATGAGTTTTTACCAGCCTAGTGTAACATATTTGGCAGATGGAATTTGGCATCCCGTCACATTTTATTATCTAAAACCGAATACAAAATTTTAAAGAGCAACAAGGATGTTGCAAAAAAATGTTTTGTAATTTAAAAGTAGTATTTTGCATTTTTTTCCTTGACAAAAATCTGTAAAAAAGTTTTTCTTAATAAAATTTCAAGATATGCTAGACTTTTTTGTGAATTTGTCACCTTTATAACCAATTATATGAAGTAGTAACCTTAATAAAATGTCATAAAAGGGGCATATTTTATTGAAAAAATATATAGATTTCATATATTTGACAATCTGAAAAGCAGTAGCAGTCTTACCTGAACTGGAGCACAAGCCATTATAGTATTAGCTACCGGTTTTTCAAAATCAACCGTATAAGAAAATAAGTCGAATAGCGTAACGCCCCTTGATAAGCACAACCGACACATTGATGTTAGACTGAAGTCAGTTAGCGATATTTCTTCCATTTTGTAAATTTTTACAGGCAAAACATTTCCAAAAGCAGTAGGACCGCGTTTGACGTTTGTTACTTGCTAACCTTAAAAAATATACATACGCCATCGGGGACTTTTCTGTAGACCAGAGGCTCCCAAACTTTTTTGTCTCGTAGACCACTTGTCATGTTTTTCGGTTTTGGGTAGACCCCCTGCTTATCTGATATTGATTTTTTGCAAATTCATTAATTTCAAATGTATTTTTGACAACCGGTATAGTGCTACTCACTTTGAACGATTTAATTTTATAACGGTAGCGAAATGTAGTGTGAAATGTTTAGTTTTATACATTTATTATTTAGATTCAAATTAAACGAATCAAATTAAAATTTACTTTCTGTTACATAAAATAACTAAGCAAAAAATAAATGCTTTTAGTGTGAGGGATGAACCTGATGCTTTAATAATAAATTTTCAACATTTGGCATCAATTTAGTTAGATTTAATCTTAAATCTCTTTGGTTAACGATGTCTAGTTTGTTTCTTTTTTTGTTAGGAGATTCACTATCGTTGACCTCCATTTTCATTTCATGGACCCCCAATTTTTTTTCCCGCTGACATGGACCCCTTGTGAGTTCCCTGGGGGTCGATATAGACCACTTTGGGAATCACTGCTGTAGACCTATAAAAGAGGAACAATTCCATCATACACACAAAACAAACAGTGTGTTTTGTGATCATACATTATTTTGTTGTATCTCAAAGGGATTAGGCAGCGTTTTCGATGAAAGCTCCCAGTCGACTTGATTTTTCCAACATCATCAACGATCATCGTCATATTTCAACCAATTTACACAAAACATTATTGAATTATACACATAAACCTTTCTCTTGAATCACTCCGTCCATTGGTGAAAACTGTATGAAAATCGGTTCGATATGTTTTGAGTTTATCGCGTTCAAACAGACAGACGCGGCGGGGGACTTTGTTTTATAATACGTAGTGATGTGGCAAGCATAGGAAGTAGATGAACGCAGTGTGGGTTGTAGGAAAAATGGAATAACCGTACAGTTAAAAAAAATTGGTTGTCTGTAAAGTCGGTTTACGGACGATAGTTTTACGTGATAACGTATTCCGCTCGAATATCATATTTATTAATACATAACCTAAATTTCAGTAGCTGTCAAACTTGGGCCGATCGTGCTTCTCTATCGCTTATACTGCGCTCTCGCTTGCACGCACAGGGTCAGGCGGAACGTTACGGCGTTACACTTTTTCGTGCGTGCAGTTGGTGTTTTCATCAATTTATAAGACGTTATCACGTCAAAAAATTATTTGTTGAAATAAAAATTAAAAAAACAAAATGAAATTGAATTTTTAAAATTAGTAGTACACTATGCTTGAAACTTTAGTAAAAAGTAAATTTTTATTTCCGAAACAAATACATTAAGTACATACATATTTTTTAAATACGTGATTTCGTTAAATTTTAATTAAAATTGTTATTTTTTTTGTTTTGATAAAGCAAACAATAGATACAAAAGATATTTGAAAAAGTTTTTATATGAAAAGCTAATACAGTAACAATGAATACTGAAAATAATCTGATTTAGTTGCTTTATATCGTTTATTTTTTTCAATTATTAAATATTATCTCTTTTTTCTTTGAACTAATACGATTATTTTTTCTGTCTATTAAGATTTATTCATTTCCGATTTCGCAGATACTGACATTTCTAAATTCAATTTTTAAATCTTCTCTTCTTCAAAACAAAGTTTATGCAAGATATCGCATAAACAAATGAAGACTTGAAAACATTCAATTGTTGAAAATTGTTTTTATATTACTGAAATCACCTCCACAACATTTTTATAGCAGATTATGTTTTGGCTGTGCGAATACATATTCGAAAATGTAATTTAATTTTTTAGGTATTTATTACTCAACAATTAGTCTAAGATCCCGATTTGGCTCGATCTTCACCCATCGAGTTTTCTAATGAAATTTGATAATATAATGTATTAATAAAGAAAAATTGATTTGGTTGCCATTCAACTTTTTGGCACAGCTATTTTTAATAAAAAAATTTAGTTGTATTACATAACCAGCAAAGGGGGTTTTGGTGGTTACGTAATACTTGAATGGCCCCTAAAGCGGCCCACACACCTTTATACAAGCTGCGATGCAGGCATCGACTCTTATGTTTCATGATGCAAGTAGCAGTGTGTGTAGTACTGAATCACGTATTTGGCATCAGTTGCGGCTTGCAGCGATGCAGAGTCTGGAATCCCATTTTGGTCGGCGAGCCACGACGCCGAATCGGCGATGCTGATGCAAGTTTCAGCGTGTGTAGAATTGCGACGATGCCAAGACGATATTAATTTATTTTCCCGCGCCATTTTAGAGGTTACTTTGTTATTTGTGTGTGCAGGATGGAAAGTGATCGTGTATTTTGGGAAGAGTTCATAAACATTTATCATCTGCATACGTGTCTTTGGAATACAAATGTACTTTTAGCTCTTGCAATAAAGCATTTGAATAACGTTTTCTTTCTATAAACCATCTTTTTGACCATTTCCTTTTATGGAGTATAAAGAGTGCCCCAACTACTGCTAATAAAACTGGTGTTGGCAAAACGTACCTCATTTTATTCGTCAAGCACTAGGTACCTAGAATAGTTATTGGCGTAACTAGTAGTCTAAGTCATTCATCGCGCTGACAGGTCATGACTTAACCTACAAGTTACGCCCATAATTTTATTCAACAATTGCGCGTTATTCATGTTTTAATTATAATGAGATGTTGTAAATATCTATTTATTTCTTTATAAAAAAAACTGTCAATACTAACAGCACCAAACAGCACGATTCAATGTTTTGGTTTGAGGTTAGCCGGTTATGAATAAACTCCATGTCGAAAACATTCGGCCTCTCAATTTTAGCCTCAATGGGTAACAACGGAGTTGTTGTTACCGACTATTTCGTTACGACTCAGAAAATAGTTACGTTTATTTTCATTACTCCCCAATGGCCGAGCTAGTAGGAATCTTCATTGAGTTATGACAAGTAAATGTCACCAGTCGGTAAATGGCTATTTAGGGTTCGGTTTTTAGGCATGATAAAACATGAATAACGCGCATGAGTTGAATAAAATAACTTAACCTACTGTTTTTGTGTTGCATGAACATGGAGTCGATTCAGGCATCGCAATAGGTTTCGATTTAAGTAGTTTTTATGCAACTGATGCAAGTTTCATGAAACATAGAGTCGATGCCTGCCTCGCAGCTTGTATCAAGGTGTGTAGGCCGCTTTACGCTCATTGATCAGATGGAACGAGGCAACATCTGTAATCTATTAACCTTAACCTCACTATCCGAACTCCAATAAACAATTGATTTATATCTAAAGCGGCTCACTAACATATTTACAAGACCATTTGTGTTCCAAATGCACTTCGCTAACTTGCTCTGACTGCAGCCGTTTCGAGTCTCTGAGTGTTTTGAAACACCTGAACAGATTGAGGAACGATTTCCTGAAGCCGCAGTTCATGAAACAATAGGTAATCGGGTTGCAGCAGCTCGACGAATAGGCGAGCAGCTGGAAAAAGCTGATGGCGGTGTATCCAAGCCCGCTGTAAACAGCGCTCGGACTGAACAACGCTATCGTGTTTATAACGTAGAGCGGCGTCCAGCAGATGAAGAACTCGAGCACCACGACGAACAACATTTGTATCACCCTCTTCTTGTTCAATAGACTCTTCTCCGCGTTGGTTCGTCGCAAACCTGAAATGTAGAGTAAATAATTACCATATATTTAATAATTTACCGAGCGGGGTGACGTAGCACTATAGACTCGCATTCGGGAGGTACCGGGTTCGAATCCCAGCGAGGGTAGATGTGACTAGAACTTTTTCCTATTTTGCCTCTCGCCGAGAAACGGTAACTCCTGTACCGGCCATCTTGTTGAGGTTTTCCATGGTTTCCCTTAATAATTCCAGATAAATATCGAGATGGTTCCTTATTCAAGGCCATGGCCGATTACCTGTTAAACTCCTATGCTCAATATTTGCCTACCTTATCCTTAATTTCCTAAAAATTCCTTCATTCGCCCATTGCTATTAAGTTGTAGTTTAAAAATTGTAGAAAATAACGGAAAGTGTGGTGAAAAAAAAATAGTAATGGTGCGAATGGCGTCTGTTATGACATAAAGTCGAGAAACGGACGTTAAACGAATTATTATAATAATAGTTATTATTATTATTATTATTATTATTATTATTATTATTATTATATTTAATAATTTACTATATGAATCATTGTCTATCTACTCAATGTGCGGTGAGTGAAGGCAACAAAGCGTATCGAAAATATATCTGCGTCTCTTTCTTCGATGTAATTCCCTGATTTCTCCGATGATACGATTGGTTGATGTACTTGCATTCAATCTGAATAAAGTATCTCTGTTTCAAAAACTTTGTCTTTTTCTATGACGTTAACATGGGCGTACCCAGCTTTTGGCCCAGGAGGGGGCAAATTAGAAATTTCTTAAGCCGGGTCCCCCGTGCTTGTTTTGCCCTCTTGGATACGCCAGTGTTTACGGCTTAAAAAAAGACAGCAGTATATGTTTACACCCATAGTAGATTGTATATTATATTAGCGGCCCCGTCCGGTTTCACCCGTGTGCAAAACAACGAATGGGGGGGAGAGACATGAGTACGCACGTTCATCTTAGATTACAGAGATGAATGTTGTGTCCAAATTTCATGATGATCGGATCATCGGAGTTACCGTTCAAAAGTTTTTGTCGGACGGACAAATTTTGAGTTACATTTTGCAACATTTTTCATTGATGCTCCGCTCCTATTGGTCGTAGCGTGATATTATATAGCCTATAGCCTTCCTCGATAAATGGACTATCCAACAAAAAAAAGTCAATTCGAATCAGTAGTTCCTGAGATTAACGCGTTCAACCAAACAAACAAAGAAACAAACTCTTCAGCTGTATATATTAGTATAGATAGAAGATAGATACAAAAAAATATAAACAGAAAAAAGTTATGAAAACTGAAAATTCGCTCTAGGAATCTTTAAAACTGTTTAATTACAGACTAAGTTACGATTTTATTTATTTGAATTAATTGAGCTAACGTCTGTATAATTCATTAAAAAAACAACTCTCACAGTATGTCGATTTTGTAATCCGTTACTATATATACAGACACCGGACGAGCATATTATGTTATACAAGCCGCTACCCGCGGCTACGCCCGCGATTGAGATGGAAATCGACTTTTGACATGCATATCAGGGGTTGAGGTATTGCACATATTTTGACAAACAATTTTCTTATTTTTCGTAAAAAATTTTTATTTTTTTTTAATAAAAAGTATCCTATGTTACTTCTAATACCTTCAAGAGTGTATGTGCAAAGTTTCATGATGATCGGTTAAGTAGTTTTTGCGTGAAAGCGTAACAAACAAACTTACATTCGCATTTATAATATTTCGTTTTCATAAAATTTGTAAGTCCGGTCCTGTCGGGCCGATTTTAATGAAATTTTAATAGCACATTTTAATCATTACTAAAGGGTTAAATTTCAATTTTGAAACGATTCGGAGAAATTTTTCGGTATTTTTGGGCCCAAAAAATGTTTTCAACCCTTTGTTATTTTTCGTAAAAAATTTTTATTTTTTTTTAATAAAAAGTATCCTATGTTACTTCTAATACCTTCAAGAGTGTATGTGCAAAGTTTCATGATGATCGGTTAAGTAGTTTTTGCGTGAAAGCGTAACAAACAAACTTACATTCGCATTTATAATATTTCGTTTTCATAAAATTTGTAAGTCCGGTCCTGTCGGGCCGATTTTAATGAAATTTTAATAGCACATTTTAATCATTACTAAAGGGTTAAATTTCAATTTTGAAACGATTCGGAGAAATTTTTCGGTATTTTTGGGCCCAAAAAATGTTTTCAACCCTTTGTTATTTTTCGTAAAAATTTTTTATTTTTTTTTAATAAAAAGTATCCTATGTTACTTCTAATACCTTCAAGAGTGTATGTGCAAAGTTTCATGATGATCGGTTAAGTAGTTTTTGCGTGAAAGCGTAACAAACAAACTTACATTCGCATTTATAATATTAATATGATGTAAGATATATTATAAATAAACTCTTCAGATTTATATATTAGTATAGATAGATAAGTGCGTAATGGTGACATAAGCGAGCATAAACAGTCACACGAGTCGTAATACCATTACGCGCGAGACATATACGGTAATTTTTACATGTACCCATTTTTCACTTCATGATCTACATAATAAAGTAACTAAAAAAGAGACTCACTACATGCATAAAAATAAAATATTTTATAAAAGACAAGCTTTTATTGAAATGTACTAAAAAGGAAAAACATATTTTTCAAAATTTAGGTTCCTAATTAAAAAAGCGTGAATTGTGACTAATAAGCAATCACGACCCGCGCTTTTATAATAATTAAGAGCCTTTATTACAAACATAATATTTTTTTTCTTTTTCTGGCATTTTACCATCTCAATCCACAAGTGGGGAATGGTACTAGTTTAGGTCAAAAATCACTTTTCAAAAATTTTACAATATCTTTCCGTTTTGAGGTCTCCCGAATCCAAAAAAACAGATTTTTGGAAAAACTCTGTGCGTCTGTTAGTCTGTGAACACGATACAGGTCAAACGGATGAACGGATTGAAACCAAATTTTGGGAGGATGTTTGGTATGCAAATATGAAGAGCCATGTTGTTTTTGGGGAAAATCGGCGCATGCGCAGAAGAGATATATGCTAAAACAGTATTTTTTATATAATAATGGTATACTTTTCATAACGGCTTATTATTCTATTTATTTTTTCAAGAAAGTTTTGTAAAAAAAATTTTTTTCTAAACTTTATAGTTTCGGAAATATTTTGAAATTAAAAAAAAAATCATCCGCTCTTTTGTTTTATGGATCTGTCAGAAATAAACTAGTTAGGCATGCTTTGATTAATTTTTACATGACGTGGGACATACTATGTAGGTAACCATGGCAACGAATAGTTAAATATCATATTGAATGCTAGCCATTACCCGCGTCACCTCACGCGATATCAAAAATTTTATTTTCTTTATTATATTATAATCAAACGTCAACATTTTTGAAGTTGGAATTGTCCCGTCGCCCAATTGGCTGGAATTTTTTAAGTTGGAATGGTCCCGTCGCCTAATTGGCTGGAATATTTTTTTTCAACCGAGTATTAGCGCCTGAACTTTACCTTGAGGCGGCAAGTGATAGGAATTTTGCGAGGAGTTGTCGTTGTTTTCCGATTCCTGCGACGACTTTTGTTTTAGCTGTTTAAATGTCGAGTGCCGACACGAACGCCTGCTGCCCAACGAGCACCTGGAGCTGGACGTCCCCCTCGAGTTGATGTACACTTCTATGGCGCCGTTGGCTGAAATATTTCATTCATAGGTTATAATAAATTCAAGGTCAGATTGTTTACTTTTTGAGTAAAATTACAGAAAAAATTGGTTGTCTGTAAAGTCGGTTTACGGACGATAGTTTTACGTGATAACGTATTCCGTAATACATAACCTAAATTTTAGTAGCTGTCAAACTTGGGCCGAAGCATACTGCGCTCTCGCTTGTACGCACAGGGTCAGGCGGAACGTTAGGAACGTTACACTTTTTCGTGCGTGCAGCTGGTGTTTCATCAATTTATAAGACGTTATCACGTCAAAAAGCGGTACGGCGGTTTGTGGAAACACGGCGGAAGTTATGCTCCTTACACATTATTTTATTAAATATTTAAAATGTATGTAAGTATAGATATGTTACGGTCTATATCCCAATTCGGTCAATGACCGCAATAAATTCGCAAAACTAGTTTTGACCAATGAATATTGCCCAAACCCGAAATCTTACATTTAAACGGGTATTGAGTGTTATAAAACGAGCAAAACTAGTTTTGAGCATTTTCAATTGGACAAAACTAGTTCTGTCCATTTCTGAACGGACAATACTAGCATCGGAATCATCTTAGCGGTTTTTAATTAACTTTTCCACATCAACGATACTTATTATATCAAAGTGATTTATTCCTCTGATGTATTGTTTAGCAGACAGAGGTTTTAATTCAACTTTCAACAAATTTGCTTTCTTAACCTCACTTAGTGTAGTAAGGTAATTGTGTTTCGTCATAAAATTATGTTTCAGAAGCCTCCAATACCCGAAGTAGTTGAGACTCGAATTCACCTTGAATTTTTACTTAATTATTACACTGAATATCCTACCATTATATTAATTATAACATTCAGGAGAATAATTCAATAGGCAAACAAGAACATAACCCTACTTTTATTCGGGTTCGGACGTTGCTTGAATGAAACAAGCAGAACTAAGTAGTATTGTCCGTTCAGAAATAGACAGAACTAGTTTTGTCCAACTGAAAATGCGCAAAACTGGTTTTGCTCATTTTATAACACTCAATACCCGTTTAAATGTAAGATTTCGGGTTTGGGCAATATTCGTTGGTCAAAACTAGTTTTGCGCATTTATTTCGGTCATTGAGCGAATTCGGGTATAGACCGTAACATATACACAAATAATACAACAAAAACAATACATTTTATATAAATTTTTGTACTTACAGTGCGTCGCCTGGTGGTTCTTGAAGGCGCGCTCGGCCCGCATCCCACGCCACAACGTCCTGGTGATCAGGGAGTAAGTGGCCGCCATTATGACTAGGGGAAGCACCAGCAGGATGACGTCCAAAAACAAGTTGTAGATGCGCTCGTACTTTATTGATGGCCAGTACTCCCTGCATTTGTGGTGACCTGGAAGAAACCAAATTAATCTCTATAGCTTGTGTAAAACATTTTTTCCTGTTGACTATAATTGCGGGTTAGTAAGCTTTAGCATTATAATATGTCAAATTTCAGATTGGTACAGTGGCGGCTCGTAGGTCCCAAGGTTGGTGAAGTGCTTGGAGAAGATTTGTTTTTATACGCAGGGGTTTAGGCAGACATTTTGTTAAGAAAGGGCTAAAATAAAAAAAATGAAAACGCGCATGTTGATGGAGATAGATCGGTAATTGCTCGCATTCCTCACGGTAGAAGAAACTATGATTTAATGATTTTAACCTCTATCATCTGGGGGCCGGAAATGCGTCATTTTTATATGATAATGACACTTCTGTGAAGAATGTTTATTTTATTTTTACACGCTTTATATTAACTTCACTTGTAAGTTAGTATGTATGTATGTATGTATGTTTGTTTGTTACCTTCCTTTGGACTACAGCAAGTGGTTTATTACTGTAGTATAATATGCCAGCACTGTAAGTATAGTGGGTAGCCGTGTGATCTAAAGCACGGGTCTTCGGAATCTCTTGAATCACGGGGCGTGGGTTCTAATCCCGTCCACGCCGTAAAAAAAATTGTTTTTTTTTCGGCAAATTTTTGACAATACCTAAATCGAACTAAAAAGTGGAAAATAAATATAGTTTAAAAAAAACTAAGAAACACGCTTTATATCGAACTAAAAAGTAAAAAATATTTTTTTTTAAACCAAGCTTAAAACAATAATGAATAAAAAAAAAAGCGTGGGGCGCTTTGTTCCACATTTTCGTACATCGAGCGCCCCACGCTTTTTTCACAATAATACTTCTATTTTTTATTCATTATTGTTTTAAGCTTAATTTAAAAAAAATATTTTTTACTTTTTAGTTCGATATAAAGCGTGTTTTTTAGTTTTTTTTAAACTATATTTATTTTCCACTTTTTAGTTCGATTTATTGTCAAAAATTTGCCGAAAAAAAAACAATTTTTTTTCGGCGTGGACGGGATTAGAACCCACGACCCGTTTTTCCGAGAGTTGACGTCAGCGAAGACCCGTGTCTTAGTCCGCACGGCTAGCCAGTGTACTTACAGTGCTGGCATATTATAACTCTATATAAACCACTTGCTGTAGTCCAAACGAGGTTTACAAACATACATACTTACATACATACATACAAACAAACATACAAACAAACATACAAACTTACAAGTGAAGCTAATATAAAGCGTGTAAAAAATGTTCAAATTGAACTAGTAGTTCCTGAGATTAGCGCGTTCAACCAAACAGACAAACAAACAAACTCTTCATCTTTATATATTAGTATAGATTTAACTGATTTTACCGTTCCCTCTCCTTGTAATCCGAAATCGTGACGACATAAGTTCATCAGCGCCCGTGGCAACAACAGTTCAGACACATTTGTTTCCATGATTGCTCATTGTTGCAAACTATTTATGTGAAATATCTAGCTAATAAATTAACAATTGTTTCACGCCTACCACAACAACAACACTGTCTATGAACTTGAGTACAGGAAGGGTTGGCCAAAGTTCAAATAGCTATGCAAACAATATAGGGCGATGTAACGTAGTGGTGAGAGCACTAGACTCGCATTCGGAATTTATCCGGTTCGAATCCCGGCGAGGGAAGAACCTTTTTGAAGTAAAACTTCTTTGGGCACGCTTGACTTGAGGAGTAGGCTGGTGAATGCCTGACGAGAGCGTTTACGGAAAGTGCGTGATCGGGCGAGGCGAACGGAAGTTGGGAGGGAGATATAAGTTAGTGAAGATAGAAAGAGAGAGAGTTAAGTTTTGTATATTACTGTAGGGGTGAGAGAGAGAGGTACGCGCGCACATTTTCTTTCTTTCTTCCTCAACAAATACTTCACTGGCTAGTCAGGTGGCCGAAAATATAAGTATAGTATTAAC
Source organism: Xanthostigma xanthostigma (assembly GCA_963575645.1). Taxonomy (NCBI): domain Eukaryota; kingdom Metazoa; phylum Arthropoda; class Insecta; order Raphidioptera; family Raphidiidae; genus Xanthostigma; species Xanthostigma xanthostigma. The sequence goes on from OY754473.1 coordinate 2,498,105, forward strand.
AATAGAATGACACATACTTGGCGCCATCAGGTGGCCTTTACTTGCCAGTGGCGCTATCGGGTGACTAAAATCCAACGAGAGCTAAGTAATTGCAATGTATTATTTTTGTTTTCATTATCTTTATATTTATATTTCTTTCTTCTTACATTAGATTATTTATTTCGTTCTTGAACAATTTTATAAATTAATATTTTGTTCAATACATTAAATATTTTACGTTTAAAGTGAATAAAAAGGTAAAATCATTTTAAAGTTCATATTTTGTGAATTTTCGGGGGAATAATAACAAATTATGGCAGGAAGAAGTTTTACTTCAGTCGTATGGTCTAAAGCACACTCGTTTTTTTACTGTCTCAGAAACTGCGATTCATGTACCGGCCATCTTGTTCAGATTTTCCTTTAACAATTCCGGGTAAATATTGAGATATTAGACGCACAGTACGAATAAATATGTTTTCTTCATACCTCGATCGAAAGTACATACTTTCGGCATCAATTGTAAGGCAGAAAGTCTAACATTTACGCATTAGTGGGATTACACGCACTGATGCGGGAAGTACGTACGTTCGGGCGGCGGTAAAGAAAAAAATAACCTATCAACTGTTGTTTAGATGTCGTTTCCATATCACCCCTATTACATTTTAGCGAATAGTCGCGAACAGCTGTCATTCGTGTTGTTACTTATAACCCCAAAAATGCTTGCTTGGAATTTATCTGTGTTTTTATGTAATTAATTAATTAATATATTTAAAAAGCGTACTTATGACCGAGGTATGAAGAAAAATAGTATACACCACAAGGGCCGAAAGTTTGATATCTAATCTCTTCCTGGAGCCATAGCGTTGAGAGGAACTACCCAACTTTGTTGAGAACCGCTGCTTCTATTCTTTTTGATGACTTTTCTTAAAAAATATCATGACAGTTTGACAGAAGCACGCGCGATCTGTCATAAAATCCCTAAACGAATTACTCTTTCTAACGGGGATTTTTCTCGATCTTTCTGGAGCCGTTCCGAGGGGCCCCGTTTCCGTCTGAGTCTCGGGTACGTGTCCACGTAGGCAGGGGGGTATTTTGGGGGTTCGACCCCTCCCGAAATGCCTTAGTCAATCCACCGTTTTATATACATATACTTACTGAAATATTTTCGATCTGTGATACGATAATTGGATCCCACGTTCTTCGGAACGATTAAAATCGAAATGTTATGCATTGTTAATAAATTAATTGAATATCGAAATCTACGTCGGCTGCCTTTTAATTTTTGTATTTATGTACAGTAGGCGCTCGATAATCCGGCACCCGATTTTTTCCCTCTATGCCGGATTGTCGGAACTTCCGGATTATCGGATTTTCGCTTGCTTCTTGCCATAATAAATTTTTTTAATTATCATTTCTCTTAACTTTCTCAAATTCAGTAGAAACAGCATCATTTATTATTTCTTCATCGGTCATTACAGGGTGAGAATCCGAGTTTTCCGCAAACCATTCCTCAATATCGAGAGAAACTACTCGAACCCGCTCAGTAGTCCGGCGTTCAGCAGTGTAAAATGCCGGATTATAGAGCGGGCTACCTGAGTCCCAAAATGCCGGACTACTGAGCGTGCCGGATTGGCGAGCGCCGGATTATCGAGCGCCTACTGTATTATAATATACATATGTGTGCTTTTTTTAAAACTATAGCGGTCCCGCCCGGTTTCATCCGGGTGCAAAAGAACGAACGAAGGAGGTACGCACGTACTTCTTAGTTTACCGAGATGAATGTTGTGTCCAAATTTCATGATGATCGAAGTTACCGTTCAAAAGTTTTCGTCGGACGGCCAATGTTGAGTTATATTTTGCAACATTTTTCATTGATGCTGCGCTCCCATTTGGTCGTAGCCTATAGCAGGGGCGGGCAAATCTTTTGATCGCCGGGCCACATAGCTGATGAAAATTTGACCGCGGGCCGTATGGTTGATAAAAAAAAGGTCCCCACATTCTATATTTCCGCATTTAACTATTTTTCTATAAAATTTATAAAATGTTTCGCGGGTCGGATAAAATTGCGCTGCGGGCCGGATCCGGCCCGCGGGCCGCCATTTGCCCAGGCCTGGCCTATAGCTTTCCTCGATATTCAAATTCTTTGTATACCGCTGCTAATATAGTGCCCTGGTTTCCGGCGAGCCTATCCCGGCCGACGAAAAGCAGCGGACCTGTTGTGACGACGTGTTGATTACGTCACCTTAAAACGCGGAACGTAAGAGGAACTCAGTTGAGAGCCGTTGCTTCTATTCTTTTCGACGACTTTTCTCCTTTTTCGAGCGAAAGGTTCTGCGAAACATCCCTAGTTTCGAATTAGAAACGAACGATGCGAGAATTATAATCGCGGGGGTCATAAATCAATAAACCGACTAGCAAGCCACTATTCTTCTTCTACAAAGCGATTAACTATGATTAACTATGATTTAGTGGCGCACCGTAAATATCAACAACAGCACAATGCCGGTGCGTTAAGTCGAGCGATTATTGAAAACAATACATTCAAATGTGACGAGAATTAATATTCATTAAACTGTTTTCACCTCGCTTCGTCGTATACCGGCTGCGCGATTAAACTACACCCACGGGGCGCCCAGAAGACGACTGTTCTACTAATAGTGCGAGATCTGGTATCTATATACTAATATATAAAGCTGAAGAGTTTGCTTGTTTGTTTGGTTGAACGCGCTAATCTCAGAAACTACTGCGGTTTGAATTGAAAAATTTTTTTTTGTTCGATAGCCCATTTATCGAGAAAGGCTATAGGCTATATAATATTACGCTACGACCAATTGGAGCGGAACATCAATGAAAAATGTTGCAAGATGTATTTCAAAGTTAGTCCGTCCGACAAATATTATCAGATGAAATGCCTTAACTAAATATATTGCAGTATTAGCGCGCCAAGTTTACAAGCCCAGATAGCTCAATCGGTAGAGCGTAAGACTCTTAATGCCAGGGTCTAGGGTTCAAGCCCCACGTCGGCGAATATATTTTTATTTTTTTTTTATTTTCTACATTGCTTTCAATTTTTCAAAATTTTATTACGACTAATTAAAATTAAATAAATCTAATTAATAGCTCATTTGAAAACTATAGGCACCTATATAAAAATAATTTTCCTACAGTGTTTTCAATTAAATATTTATTATATTAAAAGAAATGTATTACTTAAAAAAAGTATATAAATACTGCTTTTTAACGACAAAAACTTTTGAACGGTAACTACTATCATTCTGAAGTTTGGACACAACATTTATCTCGGTAAACTAAGATGAATGTGCGTACTCATGTCCCTTCCTTCCCCATTCGTTCTTTTGCACCCGGATGAAACCGGGCGGAACCGCTAGTTAGAAATATATACCCTCATCTGTTATATTTTAATGATGACAAACGTTATATGTTAGAAAATATATACATTCATCTCGGTAAACTAAGATGAATGTGCGTACTCATGTCCCTCCCGCCATATGTTCTTTTGCACATGGGTGAAACCGGGCGGGACCGCTAATATATTATATAAATGCTTATTGCTATTTAAAAGATGATATTAAATATTTATGCTAATAATTCAATTTTGTGGGCCCTTGTCTTTTGGTGGCCCGGGGCTTAAGTCCTATTAGTCTCAGTATAGAACCGCCTCTGTTTCCGGAATGAAAAACTTGAGACATTCGATAGCAGTGAAATGCAAAGCTTAAGACTTTAGAGCAGGGGTGTCAAATTCATTTAAATAAATACATAAATAAATAGTTGGCAAAACCAAAAGTGCACATCCCGCAAGTTTTCCACTGTATGATAAAAAAATAACAATTAAAAAATATTTTTAATAAATTTAAAAAGATTTAAAAATTTAAAGAAATAAATAATTAAAAATTGAAAAAATATTTTTTTTAAGTTTGCAAAAATAAAAAAAATTAAGAACTATACATAATATAATATATAATTAATATCAAGTGGAATAAAATAAAACAAAATAAAAAGAAAAAAAAAAGAAAAAAATCAATGATCTCGTAAGGAATCGAACCCAGGACCTTGCCCTTGGGGATCCAACGGCATAACCATTACGCCACGGCGCCCTACTATGTGTAGTGGTGTTATCACGGTATAGAAGTGTAGCACTTGTTTTATGGATTACACTATATTTACACAGCAATTATTATATTGTTTTTTTAAACTATTAGCTGTCAAAAATAATAAAATAAAACTGTTTATAAAAATTAAACTACTGAACACATTTTAGTGAATTTAAATAGGGTTGTGGTCTGATAGTAAACAAAGTGAATAAAATATAACCCAAGGCAATCCGACCAAAATTGCGATCTGTAGAGTCGTGACGTACGTACATACGTACATACGTACATACGTACAGACCAACCGACAACTGCTGTTTGTGATTTTCAATTACAATTTTAATAGTGTTTATGAACTCGAATTGATTTAAAAATGGTTCTGTTTTATAGATTAGAATCTCCTCTTTTCAAAAAGCTTCAATTTGAATGGATTTCGTGTGAAATTAACTTAGATATAACTTCTTATATGAACGAAAGTCAGCTCTGACGCACAAAGCGATAATAAAGCACATACCGCTAGTTTAGCGGTATGTGCAATATACGTTTATTATAAGCAAAAGGCACAGAATTCAATCGTGTGTTTGTTCTTTCTTTAGCGATACCCATTTTAGACAAACGTATAAAACCATATAACTTTTCCAATATTCAATCGTTATAAAATCGGTTAGAATTAATTTTTTCCAAAAATTCCAACGGGATACTAAAGTTGAATGGATTTGTGATTTTTCTGGCTTGGTCCGACCAGCGAAACCCGTTTGTAAAAAAAATGGCGCATTTTGCAATTAAGGAAACAAAAAAAAAGTGATCGTTAATTACTCGAGAAGTAATTGACCGATGACGCTAAAATTATTCATGCATATTTGGGTCAACATAGACATCATTTTAAGCCATCTATGTGCGGTCATTTTTCAGTAAAAAAATAGTGAAAAAAACGTGTTTTATTAACTTTCGGGGCTATTTGCAAGTTAACAATTGCACTTAGCAATCTCTGTCAGTGCTCATTTTTTAGGAAATTTCATAAGGAACAACTACCTCAATGCATACGCTATACTAAAAGTCAAGAGGAACGGAGATATTAAAGGAAATAGAGAAAAAAAGCACTATTTTCGTCACTAATTGTCAATAGGTCATATGCATAAAACTCAAAATTGGTTAAAATTTTTATTTCGAAATATATTTTAGTTCTTGATCATAACGTAATGGTTATTTTATTAATCTAATCACTGAAAAAAATACAAATAATAAAAAAGAAATGTAGAAAATAAGCGCTATTTTCGAATTTTCAAAACGCATCGTGACGTCAGAGTATATATCAACAACAGTTTTCATGACGACTGTGTCGTCTCACAGTAAGATTATGTCAGTATTTAGAGAAAACAACAAATAAACTTCATTTAGAACATTGACAATTTGACATCAAGGTTGGCATGCATCGTATATCATGACGTCACATAAGCCCGCGAACATGGCCGATTGTTTAAACTGTCTATTTTTGAATGTGGAATTTAATATTTTTTTTCTTATGATAATATTACATTTTTAAATGATTATCAATTTTTTTCCGTATTATTATTATTATTATTATTATTAAAAATATAAAAAAAATCATGCATATGACCTATTATAAAAAATCAAGCACACCAACAATTTGTAAGCAAACTTAGGGGGTTGAACTACACCCTAAAACAAAGCGATTCCAACAACAATCTCGCCTGTGCCCGAATAATGCACTTTTTAATGTTTTTACCTCCTCGCCGTCTAGCCTATAACTGTATTAGACCTGGACATGTCAAATGCAAAATATTTGAAATATGGAGTCCCTCAGGGGTCCATATTGGGGCCCTTGCTTTTCTTAATATACGTAAATGACATTCCAACAGCTGTTCATACAGGTAAAGTGGTATTATTTGCGGATGATACCACACTAATAAATAAAACATGTAAATTCGACTCCCTAATCTCTCAGATGGAAAGTAGTATCCAGGAGGTCAGTGAATGGTTTTCAGCGAACAAATTATGTTTAAATGAGACTAAAACGGACAAGCTGATTTTTACCTTAAGAAACCATCTAGACTGTAGAAATTCAAAGTATGTAAAGTTCCTAGGTATATATCTAGATCCCGCATTGACTTTTGAATACCATGTTAATGAAGTTGCCACAAAAGTTTCAAGACATGTTTATCTTTTAAAGAACTTAATGAATATAGAAGATCTTAGCACGGCTAAATTAATATTTCATTCTCTTATCCAGGGGACTCTTACGTATGGCATATTCATATGGGGCCACGCACCACAAGCCCAACGTCTATTTAAAATTCAGAGACGAGCTTTGAGAGTTCTTTCCGGCATAAAGTACAGAGATGATGTGAGAGATAAATTTATTGAACACAACATAATGACTCTCCCCTGTAGGTATATTTACGAATGCTTACTGTATGCTAAAACTAATAGTGAAAATTATAACATCCATTCAAATGTACATGACCATGCAACACGGAATAGGCACCATTTAATCATTGACTTTCTAAGACTAAAAAAATCAGAATTCGCGATAAATTATTTTGCACCCAAATTGTATAATAAAATTCCAGATTCTATTAAAGGTATGGAAATAAAAAAATTCAAAAAGGCCATAAAAAAATACTTAATCGAAAGAGCCTTTTACAATGTTGAGGAATTTTTAAATTTATAATTTTATTTGCTAAATATAGTGATCGTTTTCTTGTTTGTTTAAATCAAACTCCTTTAATTAGAATTATTTATTTATTGTGTAACGCTTGATGCTTAAATTTTTTTAAAGCAGTTTAGTAAGTGCTCGATGCTTTTAAAATAAGTTGCTTATATTGATTATATATTTTATGTATTGTTGACGAATTTAAACCCTACACTGGGTCTATAATAATAAATCTATTTCTATTTCTATTTCTATTTCCTATTGAACATTGCGCGTCGGCCCGTCGCCCGTCACAAAAATCGGACCGTTATCCGTTGTCGTTAACAAGAGCCCCTAAATGATCATATTCATATAGCACCACCGCTTGTTAGAAAACATATAACCGTCCGACTCGGAACTCGTTTGTGCCCAGTAATGACGCTACCGTCTTCTCTAAATGAAACTGCTCTTTGTTGCGTACCTTTGCTGGTGGGAATCAGTTGACTGAGAACGGCGATCGGCGCCATGCACACAAGACTGCCGCCCCAGATGACTGCGATCAGCCGATACGAATGGCTGAGCGTCTGCCAGCGTCGCGACCTCAGCGGATGACAGATGGCGTAGTAGCGTTCCACCGACATGGCGACCAGCGTCCAAGCGCTCACCGACACCGAAGCGGCTGAAACAAACAGAATTGCACTTTACAAACTCTATAGGGATCCGTTATATGGGGCGGGGCTTTGAAAACATGGCGACGATGCGGTATAATTTCCCACAGTTCCTATATAGTATACAGTGCAATAATTGTGAATTTTTTGAATGCAATAAAATTATAAGTATCGGCACAGTATGTGATTGGACTCTTACAAATAATCTAAACGGGACTTTTGAAGTGAAAACTTCTTTAGCGGCGTTGTACACTTTTTTTGTAATGTGTAAAAAATGTTAAACTCGCGTCAGGCAAAGTAAGAACTGGGTGAGCGAGAAAACTCTCTAATTTATACAACGTTAGACATCTAGCGTTGAAATATCGTACCTACATAAAAATGCAATCTATGATACAAACCATTTTGATCGAAAATTCGTCAGACGTTAATATTCAAGTTTTCACTTCTCCCGGCACTCCCGGAGTGCAATCCTTTTTTTTAAAGGAAACTTACATTCCCCTTCAAAAAATTCCTTTTTCGATGATTTGTATCAGCCCAATCACATATTGTGCTGATACTTATAATTTTATTGCATTTCAATATCATTAAATTAGGAAAAAATTCATCTCAAACCGAAACTTCAAGTGAGATGAATTTTACTGCTTTCTGTTTACAAACTTCCGATTTAAAGAGTAATTCACATGAAATAAAAGGTGTAAATAGAGATATTATATTAATGCAGTATTCATGAAGTAAAAAAATTAAAATAATATGAATCTTTCTTAAGTATAGTTTGTCCTGCCTCATCGGACCAAAAAAAACGAATTTAGCAATAAAAAATTGGTTGTCTGTAAAGTCGGTTTACGGACGATAGTTTTACGTGATAACGTATTCCGCTCGAAAATCATATTTAATAATACATAACCTAAATTTTAGTAGCTGTCAAACTATATTTTTACCGACTAATAATTTGATCAACCAAAACAAAATACATATTTTTAAGCAATTATAAAAAACATTTAAAAGAATGTATATATATTATATATTTGTTAACAAACCGTATAATTTATCTGCTGTTATGAAATGCAGATCCATTATCGTGCGTTCAGTTATACTTTGGCTTGGATGAATCGGTAATAATTATATGACACAAAAAATATCCGTGCAAAAACGAACAAATATCGATGTATTATCTGAAAAATTGCTTTAAAAATTCGATAATTTATGACATTTTTATTAGATATCTTGATTTTAAGTCTTAATTTCCACGGTTTATAAAACAAAGGCCATCTGTCAGATGTAGCTTTCGCTGGAACAGCCGAAAAAAATGTTGAACGCACACTACTCGAGAAGAGTGAAATGCCTACAAGCCGACGCCGATCGTGCTTCTCTATCGGTTATTCTGCGCTCTCGCTTGCACGCACAGGGTCAGGCGGAACGTTACGGCGTTACACTTTTTCGTGCGTGCAGCTGGTGTTTTCATCAATTTATAAGACGTTATCACGCCAAAAAATCTGCAATAACTTATATAAAACATTTTTTATGCAATAAATCTCTAAGATTTACGAACAATTTCCTGGTTGTAGAGAATACGGATATTATAACATGAAACATTAAAACTTGCAAAGTAAATTCTACTCTATTTTATATAAATTTCACTTCATATCAAATAAATTCTTGCAGCCTGTCAAAAATGGAAGTTCATTTATTTATTATGCTCGCAAGTTATGAACGTGCTTAAAATAACTGATTTCATTTAAGAGGATTTGACACGGAAGCAGTCGAGTAACAAGGATGTTAGTCGGGGAGAGTGGGGTCCCAGTATGTCTCTGATCAGTTTTCATATATTGAAAGATAATCTTATAAAAAAAAACCTCGACGTTTTATTCTTATTTCTAGAGTAAGGCCAGACGGAACTCTGAGAGGAGACGTGCTGACTTGGTCCCCTTTAAGTTAAGGCCGCTGGAAACACTGCTGGGACTTCTGTTGGCCGACAGACTGGCTACGAGGCTGGAAATGACGTCACTACGGGCTCGTCTGCTAGCTCACAAGATGGATTTTAAAATTAGAACAGGGGCTATTTTTCTTGATAGATCCGCTGCTTGCTCTGAGCAAGAATCAATGAGTAAACAGTATCTTGTCACGTGGGAGACATGAACAAATGCCCACAAACCAACAAGGCGTCATTATGCTCAGAGTCAGACAACAGACGCGTTTTGCTTTGTGTTTATATTTGAACTGTCACTGCGCGCACACCACAAAGCAAGGCTTGAAAAGACGTCTCGTGTGAAGCGAGCACATGAAAGCAATCAAGAAAACCAGCGCTAGAAAACTAGTAGTCAAATCTAGCAAAAATCTAACGGCAAATCCAATCTCGTCTGCGTAAAGAAGTTTTATTTCAAAAACTTTTTTGCTTTTATATTTTTATGTGTGCAATAATTTTTAAACTGCTATCAGTAAATCTGCATGAAAATAAATAACAGTTTAAATGTAAATTAGCAATGCTTGGAAGCCCTGCTTTGTATTAAAGCGCCGATTACATTTCTAATTCCCTTGTACAATCTTAAATGTGGCCATATCCGATCAAAGGCCGCTGTGATATGTTTCGAGAGAGCCGACCAAGCATATCTCTCCACGCAGTCTCTCACTCTCTTTCTCTCTCTCTCTGCAAACGCATCTGGGACGGGGTGCGTTTAAAGCTACTCACACACTGAAGCGTCAAAGTTCCGGGACCAAACAGGAAGACGGGATTTACGGACCTAATTCAAAATATGACCGGATTAATAGGCGAACTTTGGAAACGTGCGTATCTTGAACAAATCTGTATAACTCATATATCTATTAATTAACCATATGCATCATTGCCTATCTATTCAATGTGCGGTGAGTGAACGCAACAAAGCGTATATCGAAAATATATCTGCGTCTCTTTCTTCGATGTAATTCCCTGATTTCTCCGATGATAGGATTGGTTGATGTACTTGCATTCAATCTGAATAAAGTATCTCTGTTTCAAAAACTTTGTCTTTTTCTATGACGTTAACATGGGCGTACCCGGCCATCAGGTGGCCGAAAATATAAGCAGTACTAACAATAGAATGACACATACTTTACTTGCCAGTGGCGCTATCGGGTGTATTGTTCCTTGTCTATGAATGCATGATTAATGACGTCAATTGGTGTTTGAAGTCACGTGACACATAGGTTAAAAATCGTGATTTTATTTATTTATTTTAAGATATTTAACGCACTTATTTAATAAAAATAATAATTCTAAACGATATTTTAGACCATAAACTTTCATTATAACACAGTTTTATATTTAATTTTTATCACTGTCAATAACCCTATTTTATAAATTAATATTTTGTTCAATACATTAAATATTGTACGTTTAAAGTGAATAAAATTGTAAATTCATTTTAAAGTTCATATTTTGTGAATTTTCGGGTGAATAATAACAAACTATGGTAGGAAGAAGTTTTACTTCAGTCGTGTGGTCTAAAGCACACTCGTTTTTTTTAATGATCAGTTGCTATTAGTTCTGTTCCAACCGTTCTGCGAACGGTAACAGAACCGTCACAGTCATGCGCAGTAGCTAAAACGTATTATAAACGATTCTATTACCGTTCGTAGAGAGGTCGGAACAGAGCCATTATTAACTTGCACAAACATTTGCTCGCTCTTTTACTAACTATGGGTAATGTGTAAAGGGCTTTACTTATAAACACGTCTGACGGGTGGCAAAAAAAGCTTTAATTTAACGCTCTGACGCTTTTTCGATCGAGCGACTGTGTTCAACGACTGACCGTTTTAACGACTTCATTCGTTAAATTTCACGCAAGGTATCGATTTAAAGGGCCCCGAGAATTTAGTCGAGCTTCTATGACGTTTCCGTGACTCCTCTATTACAAGCTCCCAGTTCCCAAGTTCTAATCTGAGAACATGGTATTTACTGGATTTTCGATTTATTAGGAAACTAGCGGTCCCGTCCGGTTTCACCCGGGTGTAAAAGAACGAATGAGGAAGGGAGGAACATGAGTACACACATTCATCTTAGTTTACCGCGATGAATGTTGTGTCCAAATTTCATGATGATCGGAGTTATCGTTCAAAAGTTTTTGTCGATAAAAAGCAGTATTTATACTTTTTTTAACTAATAATTTTTTTTAATTAATCATATAAAATTTAAATGTAAGCCTTAGAAGAAAGCAATGTAGAAAAAAAAATAAAAATATATTCACCCAACGTGGGGCTCGAACCTACGACCCTGATATTGACAGTCGCATGCTCTACCAATGTTGCTGGAATTGTGTACTCAGAACGCTAATATGAGTACTATATCTAGTTAGTGCATTTCACATGAATAGAAGCTTATTTTTGATATACATTTTGCAACATTTTTCATTAATGCTCCACTCCTAATAGCCGTAGCGTAATATTATATAGCCTTCCTCGATAAATCGGCTATCCAACAAAAAACATTTTTTTTCAATTTGAACCAGTAGTTCCTGAGATTAGCGCGTTCAAACAAACAAACAAACAAATAAACAAACAAACTCTTCAGCTTTATACATTAGTATAGATTTTATTAAATACTAAATTTGAAAGCATTAAAATTTCAAAATGCCTAAAGAACTTTTTTTTGACGTGATAACGTCTTATAAATTGATGAATCACCAATCTTATAAATTGATGAAACACCGGCTGCATGCACGAAAAAGTGTAACGTTCCTAACGTTCCGCCTGACCCTGTGCGTGCTTTTCTCGAAAACGGCCCTAACGATTTGGATGAAATTTACTGAAAAGGGATTTTGGGGGGCAAAAAATCGTTTTAGCTAGGTCTCATCTCTCGAAAAAATCGTTTTCATACAAATTTTATCATTATAAAAATCAATTTTTTGACGTATGAAAATACTTAAATATTGTAAGTAGGTTTTGGAATTTTATATAAACAGTGAAACAATTGTTTTCAAAATATTATGACAATTAATCTTTGAGACTTAAAATAAATACGAAAGAAAAAAAAAATAAAAAAAAACAATTATTTTTATAGGTGGTGAGTATTTTAATAAATAAAATTAACCTAAATTTGAAGCGAAAGATGCAATATCATAGATTCGAATTATTATAATTATTATATGTAGAATTTAGGTTATGTATTACGGAATACGTTATCACGTAAAACTATCGTCCGTAAACCGACTTTACAGACAACCAATTTTTTCAAATAAAATTTCGCAATGTTAAAAATTAACGGCTTGGTTAGGCCTCACTACCCTTCAGCCAAGTCTTCGATTTTATGTTCAGACATATTACAAAAGAAGAGCCCTACAAATTTTCACGCTATATCTCAAATACCTACTCAAAAATGATAGTTCACCTAGTGTAATAAGCTATGTCTGTTCAAGCGAATTTCTTGAACTACAAAATCATCGCATCAAATAGAAATATCAAGGGGCGTGGTTAATTTAGTGGAATAGTGAAAGACTTTCTTCTGCCATCCGATAAGTATTTATACGCGTACACATTCATGTTCTTGTAACGCTGACAAGTTTCAAATCCCCATTGGGGAACCGTCATCCGGCTCAAGGCCACAATATATCTTTTAAAGCAGGGCTGGACCGGCCCAGAGTACCAGAGTAAAACGTGCAAAACTTATTGATGTGAAACATCTATAGCCGCACGTAAAACAGATTTTTGGCGTGGCGACGTGGCGACGCGTCGCCACGCTCTATGATGGTATATATATATATATATATATATATATATATATATATATATATATATATATATATATATACAGTGTAAACTCTTTATAACGAAACTCAAGGGACCGAGCATTTTTTATCGTTATAGAGAGTTACCGTTATATGGAGTGAAGAAAGTAAAACAACCAAATTAACAATAATCTTCAATGTACTGTATAATCTCTTTATAACGAATTTTAAGGGACCGAACATTTTTTTCGTTATAAAGAATTTTCGTTATATGGAGGGAAGAAAGAAAAATAACCAATTTTCACAAAATTAATTTATTCCAAACACATATACAAACACATATACCTATAGTTTGGCGTCATCAAGTGCTTGTTGAATAGATGGTGATGGTTCAGAATGGTCCTCTTTATGTCTGTAAACATTTGCTGACGCCTAAATATGAACATATTTCTTCGTAATAGAGAATGGCTGTTGCGTTATAAAGAGGGTATTAATGTATAGGTTTTAAGGTAAACCAACCAAATCGTAAAAATTTCGACGTTATAGGGAGTTTTTCGTTATAACGAAGTACGTTATAAAGAGTTTACACTGTATATGTATAACCTATAGTGTATACTCCACAGGGTATACAGTGTTGTTTACTATTATAATTAAAGTGTGCATTCATCTGTGCATTAAGCACACGTATATTTGGTGTGTTTGAAGCGCCAGTAAATGTAAAATCTACTCTCTTGGTAGATTAAATTATGTTTCACATCTACCAGGCGTCCCGCGACGGCTCACATTTTTTTTTAATCGCGGTTCGTGTGATTTTTGAGTTCTGATAACTTGGCGTGTGTAGCGACTAGCGACCGACATATTGAATTTTCCGTGACGACATACATCCAATGTCATTCCTGAGATTACGACGAATCAATCGATACTTTATTTATCAAAATCCGTCAACGCGTTGTTGACTTTTGGTTTTTGAGTTCTGACAATATAGCGTGTAGCGTCCACAGTATTGAAATTTCCGTGACGTCATGTACCCAGTGTAACTCGTGAAATTATGACGAGTGTATTGAGACCTCATTTTTAAAAATCCGTCAAACCGTTTAGACTCTGTGAGTCCTCGGGGGACGCCGGCTGATGTGAAATTCTAGTAACTAAATTTCGCCCTGTCAACTAACGAAATTCTAGTAACTAAATATTGCCCTGTAACTAAATTTTGCCCTGTCATCTAGTTGTCGCCTTTAACAAAAGCCAAGTTATAATCCAACGCATACATAAAGCAAACGTGTACGCGCTGTCATCTCACGAAATACTAGGAACTAAATTTACTTTACAAAACTGATTTTTTCAGGAGGATAAGGGTTCCCATAAAGAAGCTGTATTTTGAATTTCATACGTCTAGGTCAGAGGTCGGCAAGCTTTTAAAACGGAAGAGCCAAAAGTTACAATTTACAAAATTTCTCAGTTTTTAAAGAGCCATTAAACATTTTCGTTTCAGTATTATAGTATTTGCTTATAGAGGTATAATATATACAGTATGTAAACACGTAAAGTGCACAAATTAGCATTGGGAAAAAATGACTGGATCAAAGTGAGCCTTGAAATCTTGTTTTTCAATTTGACAGATAATATTCTTTTGCAAAATGAATGTGTATACTACCGAAGAAAATATTCAAATGATTACAACATAATCGGACTTTTTTTATTAATGGGACATTAAATTCCCAAAAATACTTAAATATGGTGCGAGATCAAAAATCTCCGCCTATTCGTGTTGAACCTAAAGACATTGGGTCACTGATTTACCAACGCCCATACGTCATACCAGTCAGACAATTTTTGAATGAAATGTTTCCAAACTGATGGAGTTGTTTTTTTTTTATTTATTTTTGTACAAAAAAATTAAAATAATGATTTATAAGATCTTTTTATTATTAAAAAATCCAAGTAAAATAAAACTAAATCAAAATAAAATAGAAATCCTCAAGATTACCACGATAATTCAATAGAAATAACAATTAATGCAGTCATGGCTAACTCTGATCCAAGTATTTTTTCCCAATGCTAATTTCCCTATGTGTACCTTACGCGTTTACATACTGTATAAGAAAATGTTATATTTCGTTTGTAACTTAGACCGCTCCTGTTTTTTAACCGTTTCGCTGCTTTCACTCGTCAGCCATCTTCCTTTGTATCAATGTATGGTACCTATAGCGACTGTACATTTAATCCGGCATGTCGAGTACTTTAAAAAAAGGAACACCGTACAGGTTTGATGTTCTGCTTCGGTTGTTGATATGATTATATTGATTAAATTCTGGAATGACAATGAGATTGATTTTTAAAGAAAATCAACCTAATCTAAAAACTCCATCCAATTGGGCGACGGGACCAGTCCAACTTCAAAAATGTTGACGTTTGATTATAATAAAGAAAATAAAATATCTGATATCGCGTGAGATGACGCGGGTAATGGCTAGTATTCAATATGATATTTGCCATTCGTTGCCATGGTTACCTACAGAATATGTTCCACGTCATGTAAAAATTAATCAAAACAAAAAAATTAATTAATTAATAAAATTACGTTGTTATAACAACGTAATTTTATTAATTAATTTAATTTTATTTCTATCAAAATGACATTAATAATTTTGAATATTTGTCGAATGTAATTATTATATCATGTTTGAATTTTCAGTATGCCCATATAACTATATAATGTATAATAAATATTATACATTAAAAAAAAATTGCCAGAAGGCTATAGGCGGAGGATAAAGAGCCGCCAGAAGGCGCTAATGTTGCGAAAAATCAGTGCACTTCTGGCAATTTCTATACTTATTCTGTAATTCAAAACTAGATGATATATTATTATATATAATATATAATCTAGTTTTATATAATATATAATCTAGTTATATAATCTAGTTTTGAATTATAGAATAAGTATAGAAATTGCCAGAAGTACACTGATTTTTCGCAACATTAGCGGCTTCTGGCGGCTCTTTATCTTCCGCCTAGCCTTCTGGCAATTTTTTCCCTACTTACTTGTACTATCTCCTATTATTCTGCAAATTTTCAGCTCTGCACCGAGTCACCCATTTTCTCCGTAGCCAGCTCTCCGTCTATAAGCATTTCTTGCTTATGGGCCCCATCTCTAATATTATGTTTAGTTTATAAAAAAATTCAAATCAATGAAAAAAAGTTAAAAAGCATAGATTTAAAAAAATATTGAATTTTACAATCAATGCTCCCATTGAAAATTTGGCTGTCTATAAAATCGGGCATTTTTATACAATTAATAGACAAAAAGTTTCAAAATTTAAAACTAGAAAAATTGAACTAATTGAAAAAATATTTTTTTTCGTTTTCTTTTTCAAAAATAGATTATTATTTATTTTTAACTTTTATACTTCTAAAGACAGTTTTATATCAGTAAATAAAATTTTTGAGAACATGACAAGGAAAAAAATTGTTGACACGGTTTCGTGAGTGGTGTTTCTTGGTGCCCCCTGAGAGGTGATGCCCGAAGCAATTGCTTAATTTGCTTATAGGTTAATCAGGCACCGGTTAAATTCTGCCGTAAAAAGGCAAAAGGCAGTAAGTGACCAACTTATGAATTTGAGTAAATCAAGATTTACTAAAAATGTATTGACCGTCCAGAATTTTAGATTATGGAAACCAAAACACGGGGGAAACATTTTTTAAAGACAATAATATTATTGCTGCAGCACTTACTGCTGTCGTTGGTTTCAGTATGAACTCATTTTTCAACAAGTGTCACTTACTGCCCTTTGCCTTTTTAGGGCAGAATTAGGGGCGACATTTTTATGGCCCAGGGCCGCAGTCAATGTAAATCCGGCACTGCATAAAATGATGCGACGTCTGCATGTAAAACAGTTATTTTATAGTGGCTAGTGCAAAAAAAAAAATTAAACAATATACCTGTAAAACTTTAAAATTGTTTTCTTTGTTATACGATTGTGCTCGCGGGGTTTGTTCAATAATACCGTTTGCTATACAATATACGTTTTATTTCTGTATAAAAAGCAACAATGTGCCGTGCATTGTCAAGTGTAAAAGCTAATTTAAAATCGAACAAAACCCTTTTTATATTGATCGGAAACATTGTTGTGTAGAAAAGTTTTCAATTTATTTTTTAAAATATTAGTGCTACGGATTTTTTTTATGATTCTTCAGAGAGTTTCGACATTTTTAGCTGCTTGAAAGTTTCGACCTTGATAAACGTACAAAGTTTTTTGCACTGATCTCTATCAAATGGATAGTGGATAAGCTCTCATCCATGTACACTGTACAGTCTATTTATTTATTGTAGATTTTCATTTGGTGACATTTGGTTGGCTAAAGTTGGCAACACGTAAAAAGTATAAAATTTAAAAACTGGAATTATTATATTTTTGAGTTTACAATTAAATAAAAAGTTAAGAATCATCGTGAAAATAATAATGAAATTTTTAATTTTAAAAATATTTGTACAATCTTTACGTCCAGTCAAAATAAACATTTCAATTTACTATAATTCGCATAGAGCTGAAAATTGGTATACAAGTTTTAAGTACACTATTACAAATAAAATATCAAAAATCCCCACTGATCCTACATCTGCTTCAAAATTTAATTAAGGTCAAGGGTCAAAAGTATCGGTTTTTTGCACTTTTAACGGTAAATGTTATCTAAAAATAGGTCAGACAAAAGTTGTAGGTCTACAAAAACTTATTCCGACAATATATTATATCTATACTAATATATAAAACTGAATAGTTTGTTTGTTTGAACGCGCTAATTTCAGGAACTACTGGTTCGAATTGAAAAAAAAAATTATAATAGGAGTGGAGCATCAATGAAAAATGTTGCAAAATATAACTCAAAATTTGTCTGTCCGACAAAAACTGTTGAACGGTAACTCCGATCATCATGAAATTTGGACACAACATTCATCTCGGTAAACTAAGATGAATGTGCGTACTCATGTCCGTCCCCCCATTCGTTCTTTTGTACCCGGGTGAAACCGGGCGGGACGGCAAGTTATATATATTAGCATGGAGTATATCTCTCTTTATCAAAAGTTTTATGTCTTTATCTATGGCGTTAGCCAATCAGAACCAACGAGCTCTTACCACTTAAAAAAAGACAAAAGTATATGTTTGCACCTTAATGGTTCGATTGCGCTTTTATTCCTATGCTCGGTATATAATAAAAGTACATGACTTTTCTCTTGTGACATGGAGGAACAAATGCTAAATTGGAACACGGCTTCCTAGTTCCTCTAAGGCTCGTTCCTCTAAAACAAGCCTATCCGCTATCCACCTATCTGTTCATATCAGTGGTTTATTCCTGCTTTTTTCGATCCTCTTCGGACGTGATAATGCATAAACGAGTATTTTCTGTTCATTAATTAAAAACAATGGCTAATTAATTTTAAAAAGTAATCAAGTTTCAAACAGCTAAGTAAAAATGTTCCGGAAATTCATTTCGCAAATAGGTATTATTCTCTTAATATATACTATGGAGAATAAAAATTTTTAATTTAAAATGAAAAACAGCTATAAACACCACTGAAATATCAATTACTCTTTGGATATAATGGGTTCTTTATCATATATATTAAAACGATAAGGTTTAAACTGTTTGCCTCCCTTTTTAGAAAAAACCTCACAATTTCTCCACATAAATTATATATCATTTTACAGATAATTGCTTGCTCTACTGACATCGACAACTAAAAAATTTATTATTGCTTTTGTTTTTGTAAATTAATTAAAATACAGCAACGCTGAACAACGTGTGCTATCTGACGGCTTTAATTTTGAAACAACGTCAACACTTCGATCTGTCATCTGACCTTCATATTGTAATACAACAGACACAATACTGCATACTGCCATCTGACGGCTTTAATTTTGAAACAGCGAGCAACGCTGAACAACGTCACCGCAATGCTGCATGATGCCATCTGACGGCTTAGCTCAACGCTTTTGCTACTTGCGCCTCTATATGACAATTTTAGTAAAATATTTCTTCGATCTGTCATCTGAGCTTCATATTGTAATACAACAAAAAGAAGAACGTTATAAGCAGTGTGCAAAATTAGAAACGAATTGAATACCTGCAATCATATTTAAAAAAATAATTTTGTAAAGTGATAATTATTATACTTATTTAGTGCGAATAATTCGCACAGGTCACTCTAGTATGGAATTATTACCATAGACCCGTATTCGCTGAATAGCCATATAAAATAGAGCTGGTTTTGCCGCTTGATTATTTGCTTGATTTCGCTGGTAGGTTTCAAGCGCGCTGGATTTCGTAATGGCTTTTATGTGTTCGCTATAGAACTTAAGGTCGATACACATGAGCTGGTTTTGCTGCTAGCTTCCTTGCTAAAGTTGGCTGCTAGATTTCAAGCTCGCTGGTTCCCGTTTCACACAATGCGTGTACCGGAGCTTATTTTGCACATGGCTTTGAAGCGCGCGCAGTGACAGTTCGAATGTTAACAAAAGTGAACGTTTATTGTCTCTGAACAGAACACACACTATGAGGTCATTTTTGTTTATATTGTCTATACTAATATTATAAGGGTAGTATTTAAACGAGTGACTGTAAATTACAATTTTGGGTGAAAAAAATAATCAATTTGGGTTACTGTATTTACTAAGTGCGCGACTGACTGCGCGTGACGAGAAAATAATAGTTGGGTGACTAAATTACTAAGTGAGCGACTAAATTACTATGTGAGCGACTGACTGCGCGTGACGAGAAATCAACAGAACAACAACTTACAAACATCCATTTGAGTTACTTAAAATACAAAATGGGAAACTTCATAATATTTGAGCGACCTAATATTTGTTTGAGTGTCAATGTTACGTCCTGCATTTTTTCAAAATTTGGCAAATGATTTATTTATTCTGAGCGGCATTTTGTTAATAGTTAATTGTTTGAATAGAACTGCGTTTTCTAAAATATATATATTTAATTGACTGTCAATTAAATATACATTTTTTAGAAAACGCAGTTCTATTCAAACAATTAACTATTTAATTTGCATACCCCGTTATCGTTCACCCCGCGGAATTGTTTTTTTAAAAACTCCACATTTGCTCCTCCCCGTTTTTACTGCGAGACAATTTGCATACCCCTTTATCGTTCACCCTGGAATTACAATTCGCATACCCGTTAATCGTTCACCCCGGAATTATTTTTTTAAAAACTCCACCTTTGCCCCATCGCGTTTCACTGCGAGACAATTCGCATACCAAAAAAAGCGGTGGTTTTCAATCTTCATGAAAATGCGAGTTTTAAGTTGTAGTCTCAAAGTGAAAAAAAAAATAAAAAGTAAAAACAAAAGAAGATATCTGCTTCAAAATTACCGAAGGCATTCTAGTCGCTCACTTAGTAATTTAGTCACCCAACTATTATTTTAATATCTCAAGTTATTAAAACAGATCTCATCATCAGGCACCAAATTTTTTTTTTATTCGACCGTTTTATAATTCCCCATATTATAAAGAGGTAAAGTTTAAAGTTTGGATGTAGGAGGTAATCTCCGAAACTGCTCATCCGATTTCAAAAACTTTTCCACCAGTGTGGCGACATCAGGTATGCGGGCGCAAGCTTCTGCAACTGGTTCGCTCAAATGGCGCGTCACTGCAGCGCATCAAGCGGCATGAGCTAGCGGGCACTGCCATCGAGCGACATCAGCTCAAATCTATTAATTCAGACATTTCGGCGCTGCAGTCGTTTCGTGATGAAATACATTTTGCAGAATTTTCCGATAACACAAAATACAATTTATCGCAGCCGGGTGAAACCGGGCCGGGCCGCTAGTATTGTAATCCAAACAGTGGCGTATGCAGTATGCAAGTTGGTCGAGCGGAATGGAAAACAGATGTCGACGGAACGAACAAAACGCAGCGGAGCGCTCATGTTTAGTAAACTTTAATGCCCGGCTATCAGAAAGCAGTCGAGATATTAATAACACGGCGAACGTAGTATTTTTCGCTCCTCCCCCCTCTCTCTCACTCTCTCTTTCTCACACACACTTCTTCTTTGCAGACTGCAAGTGTAAATAGCTTTCTTCAAGAAATGAAAACTGTTTTTCAACGCCAAACTTTTTAATCGATGCAATTTCAAACTCAAAAGTTTTTCAAGCGTAACTTCTTATGTGAATTCGAACCGTTTAAACCAGGCCCGCGTTGAAAATCGGGTTAAAAAAAATAGAAATAATTTTTATAATTAAGTAATTTTAGTACCGGACGGAGCTATTCCTGTGTAGAATACCCTGTGCAAAATTGAAAGCAATCGGTTGTATACAATTGTTTCAATCACCCGCGCCGCTTACAAAAACGTAGTTTTGAGAAACACGCGTTTAAAGTTTTGATTTCAGATTTCTTACAAAAAAATTGGTTGTCTGTAAAGTCGGTTTACGGACGATAGTTTTACGTGATAACGTATTCCGTAATACATAACCTAAACCTCCCAAAATTTGGTTTCAATCCGCTTATCCTTGGTGTCGGAATGATAAGAAATGTCAAAAGTGACGTTTGCAACTGTCAAAGTATTATGTTCTAATAATAATTAGTTATTCCAATACTTAACTTAGAAGGCGTTGCATTTCACAAAATACTAATGTCAAAAAATTGAATTAAACATTAGAAATGCAGCCGTTTTCATGTTGCATTTATACAGCTATTTTTCTATATAAATTTGTATAAAAAAACTGTTTAGGCAAATTCTGTTATACGAAATCTATGTAAAATGTTCTCCTCTTTCGTTTAAGACTGGTTTCAAACCGATCTGATTTAAATTGAGCGAGAAATTAGCAAAAAGCACGCACAGGGTCAGGCGGAATGTTACGCGTTAGGAACGTTACGCGTTACGAACGTTACACTTTTTCGAACATGCAGCCGGTGTTTTATCAATTTATAAGATTGGTGATTCATCAATTTATAAGACGTTATCACGTCAAAAGAAAACATCAATTAACGTAATCGTGTTTTAAAAGAAAACAAATTTATTTTAAGAGACGATAATTTAAAATCAATCAATTGTCAAAGTATAATTTTTATTTTTGAAATTCCTTTTAGTTCGTAATATTTCATTAGTGTAAATAAAATATCAGAAGTAAAAAACTTTTTAAAGACATGCTATTAATAATAATTATCGACTTTATTTAGGGTCATGTCATGAGTAGCCAAAGCCGTTTGAACATGCGCTCTCTTTATAGTGTACTAAAATGTTAATAAAAAGGTTCAAAATTATAAAAGTGTGGGTTATAATCTATATGTTAGTTCATTAGTTCCGGCCCACGCTTTTATTAACATTTATTTCTTTTTCTTTTTACTACCTATATAACTTCTACTTCCTCCTTGAGCTCATGTGGTAGAGACTCGCTCTATGGTAGTTCATTAGTGACAGCCCACGCTTTTATTAAAATTTATTTTTTTCTTTTTACTACCTATATAAGTTCTACTTCCCCCTTGAGCTCATGTAGTAGAGACTCGCTCTATGGTAGTTCATTAGTGACGGCCCACGCTTTTATTAAAATTTATTTTTTCTTTTTAGTACCTATACAAGTTTCACTTCCACAGCGACCTTATGTGGGTGATGTCCAGACGCTTTTTTTTATTAATTTTTTTAGTAACAAAAACTGTCAGCTTATCCCGGTCGCATCTGAAATCATTCGTCCTTGAATCACGACATATTTTAGTGGATTGCCTTTCCGATCACAACTAACTTCAAATAACAAATCTTTGATTAACGTCTGAATAGAACTCTTCAAGTAAATAAAATTGTTATATTGATTTGTATTTTTATTATTTTTGTCAATATATCGTATGGTCTGAGAAAAATTGGTCGACAATTTTATTTACTTGAATAACTTCAAATAAGTTTCATCAAAATCGGTCAAGTGGTTTCTGAAAATAAGTGTACAAAAAACTTTTGAGATATATGATATCCGCAAATACGAAACTTTATGCGCGAGAGAATAAGTTTCAATCAATTGCCACACTTTATATTAAAAAAGTTTGCAAGAAGGTCGACTTCAGTGATCTCTAAAAGACCGCGCTCACTTGCCAAGCACAAACCTGCACGACCAGTACAGCACGGAACAAAAAACTCCGGGTCGCAGTGCCAAACCCTGCCGACAATATAGTGTATTTGCTTTTATAGGCAGTGTGGCTCTATTGTATGAACTTAACTTTGTTTTTGGACAAAATAAAAAAAATTACCACTTAATACACCTCTTAAAACAACATTTTTTACTTAATTTCAATACTACATAATATCAATTCAACATCTGTATCAAATTATATACGCCCTTCAGTATGTAAATCTATATCAGTAAATTTGTGTTTTCATAAAATTTGTAAGTTCGGTACTGTCGGGCCGATTTTTT
Source organism: Xanthostigma xanthostigma (assembly GCA_963575645.1). Lineage (NCBI taxonomy): Eukaryota > Metazoa > Arthropoda > Insecta > Raphidioptera > Raphidiidae > Xanthostigma > Xanthostigma xanthostigma. The sequence continues at coordinate 2,521,627 of OY754473.1, forward strand.
TAAAATTTTGGCAGCATATTTTAATAATTACTAAAGGGTTAAATTTCAAATTTGAAACGATTCCGAAAATTTTTTCGGTATTTTTGGGCCCGAAAAATTTTTTCAACCCCTAAATACCACCCTTAACGTGGCTCGATTGGGCCCATTATAGGCTTCGTGCGGTGATGGATTCCAACATGTGGCCCAAATTTCGTTTAAATCGATTAAGTCTGTCGAGAGTTATCGTGCTAACACATATATATATATATATAAATATATATATATATATACATATATAAACATACTTTTCCAAAAATGGTGCCAAACTTCTTAGAAAGTTATGAAACGTCGAGAAATTTTGGTCCGACCCCTAGGTCCCGCCATCCGACCGACGCCAATAGTGTAAGTGCCTTATGGCAAATACACTAAAAAGCTTGTTAGTGGAAAGTACATATGTTATTTGACGGAGTCGGGGGACGGATAGCTATATAAGCGTACGAAAAAAGTTTTACCATTCCAACCCTCAAGTGGGGAATGGTACTAGTTTAGGTCAAAATTCACTTTTTAAAAATTTTACAATATCTTTCCGTTTTGAGGTTCGCCGAATCCAAAAAAACATTTTTGTAAAAACTGTGCGTCTGTTTGTCTCTTTGTCTGTGAGCACGATACAGGTCAAACGGATTGAAACCAAATTTTAGGAGGATGTTTAATATGCTAATATGAAGAGCCCAATTGTTTTTGGAGGAAATCGGCACATGCGCAGAAGAGATATATGTTATAACGATGTATTTTATATAATAATGGTATACTTTTCATAACGGCTTATTATAGTCTATTTATTTTTTCAAGAAAGTTTCGTTACAAACAATTTTTTCTAAACTTTTCGGAATTATTTTGAAAATAAAAAAAATCAGCTGTTCTTTTGTTTTGTAGATCTGTCAGAAATAAACTAGTTAGGCATGCTTTGATTAATTTTTACATGACGTGGAACATATTATGTAGGTAACCATGGCGACGAATAGCAAATATTATATCGAATACTAGCCATTACTCGCGTCACCTCACGCGATATGAGAAATTTTATTTTTTTATAGAATGTCAACATTTTTGGAGTTGGAATGGTCCCGTCGCCCATAACCGGTTGAATTTTTTTTGACAAAACACCATCATAGTTCAGCCATTTTGTACAAAATATTTACAAATTATATATACAAAAACCTTCCTCGTTTATTGCTCTTTCCCTTGGTGAAAACCGTAAGAAAATCCGTTTGGTAGTTTTTTGAGTTCTTCGCGTTCAACCACAAACACGGCGGAGGGACTTTGTTTTACATATTATTTACCTATAGATAAATAGGTTGTACTGTTGGATTTTTAAAAGAAGACCGGTCTATGGTATGTAGTCCTATGACCTTATTGCAGAAGAGCGCACATGTATTTTATATTGGTAAAAAGGTAATGATCCTGGAACCGCTTCTATGCAATAAGGGAGTCCAGTCGGTCAAACGTGTCGCAATTGTGGTATCGCGATAATTGTACTATTGCCATAGCTGTACGACTACACAGCGACACTTGCTAACAGTACAAAAAATCATACACCAGACAGTACATAGGTGTGCGTTCACGGACTAAGTTGAGGGGTGTTGTCTGAATATCATCAAAATGGAAAGTAAAAAGGGAAAAACAGTTAGAAGTGGCGCTAGGGAGGTCATAGCGAATGTAATTAAAATGTGCGAGTTAGAGGCTCAAAATAATGCCTTAAAATTTAAAGCTATACATTGTTTGCATGCCTTGCTATGCGCCGCCTATGAATTCCGATAATTTGGGAACACATCAACGACTTCTTGCCCTTTCCCCACCGGTCTTCTTTCGCCGATCGCACAGTAATTTAAGATTTAATTTCTTACCGATCACAATACATGTAAAAGATAAAGAAATACCTATAGTGGGATTAAGAGACAAACAACTTAGTATGTAATGTATTTTGACATGCCCTAAAAATAAATTCCCAAAATTAATTACCAATCAGGTAAATTTTCCCCTTATAGAAAGGGCTGCCTCGTCTGCTTTTCGATAGTTATATTCTGACAGTTCAGTGAGTCTGATACAGCTAGAGTTCATTCAGCAAAAGATGTGAAATTATCAAACAAAACTATTTTCTAGTACCTTTTGTTATAATATGTAAGTACATTTTTATAATATTTACTTGTACACCACGTCTTAAAAAAGCCACGGCGCCACTGGTGTACTCTGGTGGTCATGTGAAAAAATAGAGGCAAGATGGCAGCGGAGCGTATGAACTAGGAAGTAGTGTTCATGTTAAAAAACTAAAATTAATAAATGTGTTGAATTAAATAATATTCTTGTTACAAAATTACGTTAATAAATATATGTTGAATGAAATAATATTCATGTTACATACTTTATATAGGTGTATTAGGCCCCACTCACGATCAAACTCTATGCCACAGTTCAGTGTTCAAACTTATAGTTCAGTGAAGCATGATAATGTGTGGGACAAATAAACACTGAAGTCAGGCATGAACTCATCAAATGCATCTTGATTTTTGAACGACTTTTAGTTCAGTGTTCAACTGCTCTGTGTGGGTTTTTTTCAGTTCAGTTTTTGTAATTCTGTGTTTTGTACAACCAGAAGCCAAAAATCTCAATGTTACTGCAAGTCTTTCTTGTGCAGAAATAGATTTTCGCATATTTGTGTCCTGGTTCTTAATAAATATGGTAACTAATTCCAGTAAATAATTGTAAGTTAATTCATCCATTCGTAAATAATTATTCCAATCAAGCGGTTCAAGATGTAATTCATTAATCAAATAAACACGACTTCTTGAATCACGCATTTCTAACAAATTTTTCACCCATATTCTTCTTTTTTTTCTTATTTCCCTGTTTTAAATACAATCCCATAGCTATGAACAGCCAATCCTCACCATTTAAATAACTCATTTAGTTCTTATTAATTATCTATAGTATAATATTATAGTATGTATATAATATATATTTTATATATCTATACTCGACGAGTGTATGCCAACAACTGAACCACACCGAACAGAAAAAAATTTAAAAAATGAGCAGTTTGCATGAACTGTTGTGTGTGGTACCAGTCAGTCTTTCGATTAATCGGTCCAACTTCACTGAACACTGAACTGTGGCATGAAGTTTGATCGTGAGTGGGGCCTATATGATTTTAATCAACTTCACATGTATGTTTGTAGGTCAGTTGTCAAAGCCAATGTGCCATTTATTTTATGTATATTGTTGTATATTATCTAACATAATTTTTGTCATCATCAAATAACAGACGAGGGTATATATTTCTAATACCGGATCTTAGACTAATACTCACAAAGTATTTTTTAGAGAGTAAATTTAAAAGGCAATATACACATTAACTTTGTTGAAATCATGAATGCATTACAGAAAATCGTTCCACATAAAGTGAGTGAGGGAGGTTCGTATGCATTTTAAGTGGAACTATTTTCCACCATATCAACAAAACTCATGTTTATATATGTTACGGTCAATGTCCGAAAGCCGGGAAATGTCGACAATGCCCAAGTCACATTGGGCAATGTCCGAAATCGGACAAGGTTCAAAAAATAGTTTTTTTATAAACATGAAACACTGATATTTGATTGTATCTTTATCATGATAAGTTATTATTAACGCTTTATGCAATTTTTATCACTGATATCAACTATTGAAGAATATATTTTTCAGCTTTCTATTACAACTTAATTGATGATTGAAAACACGTATATTTTATTTATTATTTATATGATACTAGCGGCCCTGTACGTGCTTCGCTACGTATAAAGTGAAATAATAAAACAATTTAATTGGAACATCTATCTATTTTATTAATTGCTAGCTATTTTAAAATATACATGGGCGTTTATGTGTGTATGTCGATTACTCCGGCTGCGCCGTCGTGCTCGAAAAAAAATAGCGTAAAGTATTCGTGGATAACTGGTCTTTAAAACACTTGCTCTATTTCGAGCACTCCGGCTGCGCCGTCGTGCCGAGCAGTTTTAAACGATATTCAGTTTTTTTACATCCTCGATCTAGATATATGGTTGTTAAGTTCGTTGCGCCATCTATTGAATATTCACTCAATCCAGTCAACAGGTATTGCCATCTTATATGGTTGTATTATGACTGTCAAGGAATAGACAAATAATTTGCAATAAAATAATATTGCGACTATAAATTGAAATGTAAGCTATCCTATCTTTCTAGTTGGATCGAATTGCACACGGTGTGCAAATCAAATTTAAAATCGGTTCAGTAGTTTAGGAGTTCATCGCGGCCAAACATGTGACACGTAATTTTTATATATTAAGATGAACAATAAACAATATAATATCTCAATGCATTAAATTTCCGAACTCACATTTATTTCAGCAATAAACTACGGATAATTTATTTTCACACATTTAAAAAAATGAAAATATGTTTATTGCACTCTTAAAAAATTCGGCTTTATAAGACGTTGGTAAGTTCTAGCGCTGTAATTCTTTTTAGAATTCTCGTATAATAGTCGGTCGTTTTTCAATGAGTTTCAATTGTGTTTCATTCAAGTGCTTACAAAATATTTTGTTCAAATTTGAGTTATTCAAGACACTATTTGAAAGCTGAAAAATATATTCTTCAATAGTTGATATCAGTGAAAAAATTCCATTAAGCGTTAATGATAACTTATCATGATAAAGATACAATCAAATGTCAGCGTTTCATGTTTATAAAACATCTATTTTTTGAACCGATTTCGGACATTGCCCGATGTGGCTTGGGCATTGTCGACATTGACCGTGACATAAAGTTTGTTCCAAGCAGCCAGCAAACGGTAACGAAACCGCCACCCGCATGCGCAGTAGCTAAACGTGTTCCAAAATCGCCACTACCAGCTTCATTTTAGCTACTGCGCATGCGGGTGGCGGTTTCGTTACCGTTTGCTGGCTGCTTGGAACAAACTTACATTATTGCATTTTATATGAAATTCATTGTATATATGTTTACAAGCAGCATCTGTATTTTTGACGACGAAGTGTTTTCTGGTTAGGTACTTTTCAATAATATGTACATTTGTGCTTATTTCTTTAGGGTTGGGAAAACCCAGAGAAAAATATAAGCTTTTATATTTACGACCGTGTTTATGAATTATGATAATATTTTATTATTTTACAACTTGACGTATAGTTTTCTAAATAATATACAGTCATGGTTTTTCCTGAATTGTAAATTTTTATCGCTAAAATATAGTTTAATTCAGTTCGCCAATAAATGCCGTATGTTTTTTTAACTTCCTGCTATAAAAATAAAAAAAATTTTTTTTTCAAAAATAGGGAAGTTATTGGTTTCACCCCGATTTTCAAAAATCGAGTTTTCGCCATATCTCGGCGTTTTGAGGTCCTAGGAAGCTACTGAAACTATTTTGGCGATGATGTCCGTAGGGCTGTGTGTGTGTGTGTATATGTATGTAAACCTTTTATATCTTTTGAACGGAGTGTCCGACTGAAACGCGGTTTGCGGCATCTGACGTGATCTTGGTGAACTTAGACTTTCTGGAAATTTGAAATGATTCGGCCAAAAAAATTTTGAGAAATCTTAAAAAAACAAGTTTTAAAAATTTTTAAAAATTTGTTTTTGTAAAATATTTTCTAATCTACTAAACCGATTAATTCCAAAATCTAATCAGCTCTTCTCCTTAACAAACTGCGTCGATTTCCGCAAGCCGCATCAAAATCGGTTCATTTGTTCACGAGATACCGTGAACGAAAAAATCGTAAAAAAGTGTTTTTTTTTTTAAACGACTCTTAAAACTGTTATCAGATCGATTTTTTTCTAATAAATTACTTTCTTAGGCTAAAAAACAGTTTTTTTAGCCTACACCGCACACCAGATCAAAATTGGTTCATTTGTTCATGAGATAACGTGAACGAAAAATTAGGAAAAAAGTAATTTTTTAAAATTACTCGTAAAATTCTTATCAAATCGATTTTTTTGTAATAATTTACTTTCTTAGGTTGAAAAAACTGCGTCCATCGCCGCAAACCGCATCAAAATCGGCTCATTTGTTCACGAGATATCGTGAATGAAAAATTTGTAAAAAAGTGTTTTTTTTTTTAATTACTCGTATGAGATCGATTTTTCTGTAATAAATTACTTTTTTAGGTTAAAAAATTGCGTCGACTGCCGCAAATCGCGTCAAAATCGGTTCATTTGTTCATGAGATACCGTGAACGAAAATTTCGTAACAAAATGTTTTTTTTTTGAGCTCGAAGAGCTAAAAAATAAACTTCTTGCTATATTTTATATATTTTTGAGCGTTTTGAACTCAAAAATAGCGGGAAGTTACAGGGATGGCCTGCAGGGTCAAACTTCTTTTCAATTTTTTTTTTGTTTCAGAGTCTTTCAGCGAAATAACCAAAATGGCGTCGGCAACGTTTTATTGGACGATACTCGTCGTTGTACTACTGAAAACAAATGCAGCGCCGTTGCAACCGTTCAGATGTTTATCGACACAAAACTGCAGCTGTACGATTTCGCCCGAAAACGATTACGAACTGAACTGTCCCGCTTCGTCACCGAGATTATTTGTCACTTTTAAACAGGACAGGTTTATTCAGCTGCAGTGTATGAAAGCAAAACCGGAAGATTACGAAATATTGTCGAGTCTTTTCGTGAACGATGTTGATTTTTTCAAAATCTACAGCTGCCCGTTGACAAACGACTTCTCGTTCCGCGGCATATTTGACCGACTCGGCGTGAAAAAAGTGCGGACATTTTTATATCAAAACTTGGAGTCAAACGTCTATGAAATAAAGAGTGAACATTTGAAAGGTTTAAATGTTTCACACTTGGTGTTATCCGGAAACCGTTTAACGGACTTGCCGGCAAATTTTCTGGAAGATATGGGCGATTTAATTTTCCTTGATCTGAGTGAAAATAATGTTCGTCTTCCAGCCGGATTTTTTAATTGGACGCCAAAACTCGAAGTCCTTGATTTGAGTCGCAACGGAATTACATATTTAGAAGCGAATATTTTAAAAAAATTGACAAATCTGAAACACCTCTTTTTGTGGAAGAATAATTTAGAGAACTTACAAGCTGACGTTTTTACTCACTTAGTAAACTTAGAAGTTCTCGACTTGGGTGCGAATCGACTTGACACGCTTCCAGCTGACATTTTTGGGCATTTGAAGCAATTGAAGAACTTAACTTTGGATGCCAACTACTTTACTCAATTGCCCAACGGACTTTTAAGGAACAACAGTCTGCTAGAGAAGTTTTTACTCTATGACAACGGTGATACATTGCAGTCCTTACCTAACGACTTGTTGTCCGATTTCTCTGAATTGAAAGAAGTGCGTTTGTCCCGTTGCAACATTTCATTCATACCGGAAGAAATTTTTTGGGGCTCGAGGGCAATTACGAGTATCGCGCTTGCGCACAACTTACTGTCCGAACTGCCAATCGAATTGTTCAGAGACACGACGGGACTTCTAAATCTCGACCTTGGAAATAATCGATTCGAAACCGTTCCCGATCAACTGTTCATGAATTTGGAAAAACTCCAGTCTCTGAAAATGAATGACAATCTTCTGACTGTCATAACCCAGTAAGCATACAAATTCTATTTTTTTAATTTTAGTCTTAATTATTTTCTATCGATTTTTAAAACGGTGAAAATGTTTACAGTGTACCTATTTAACAAAAAACTCCTTAAAACGTAGAAATAGCTGAGATTTGTTTGGTTTACATTGTTACCTATATATTGAAACTAGGGACTGCAATACCGGGATCCCGCATACATTTTTCGGGACTAATATCGGTCGAAAATTTTGCAGGATCCCGCTGGATTGGCGGGATTACAAAGAAGCGAGATTCATACGTGTTACTAGATGCGCGGCTGCGCGTGGACTGTAGTGATGTGTCCACATGGCTCTTAATATTGGGAGCTGACTCCGTGCGCTCCGCTCACTAAAAAGAGTCGTTCAAAGGAGCGACACTAGACAGAACGCACTACACAAGAGTGCAGACTGCAGAGGTGTGAACTATCATCATACATGCTCAGGAGTCACGTAGCATTGCACAATACACACTTAGCTCTAAGCTCATTTTAATATGATTCTGATCTTATATTATTCGCATTTCGGATAAACTATAAAGTATAATAAAAGCTTAACAATAATAATGTTTATTGTTACAATATTATATCTTTGTCAATGACGTCAATGTGGATGGTTTAAGTCACTCTAAGCTTAGTATTATTACACATACAGTGTGTCATTCAACATTAAATGACTCAGCAAAGATAACTCCATACGTGCAAAATTCACTAGTGCCTCTGTGGCCTGTGCTGTGTGCGCTCTGTAAATGTGCGAATGCAACAGTACAGAACAGCTCAGCACAGAGCAATGGCGCTCGAAGTGAGTCATTCACAAAAAAAAAGAGCGACTCGCTCCGCTCCGAGAAGGGAGTCGTTCATTATGAACGACTCGCTCAGGAGCGACACAGTACTAGTGGATTAGTATTGGCAAGCGAGTGATATTTTATTGGCGCTAATCGTGAGCTTACAAAATTAGAAAAACAGTTTTTCAAACAAATAAGTCACTATTCAAAAATTTCAAACTTTATATCTGATAGATCAATTTCCTGGCATTTTATTTCGCCTTGCGCGCCCTACTTCGAGTAAAAAAATGCGTTGTTTACGTTTGAAGAAATGTATATACTCCTAAATCAAATTGAGGCTGGTATGAATTCGCGACCCATAACTCCAATATCCGACAATCCTTCTGATTTGAACGCCTTAACTCCTGGTCATTTCCTTATGGGCGACTCACCCAGCGCCCTTTTGGAGCCAAATCTTAGAAGTCAAAGAAAACCGGCTGCCCTGATGGCAGTATATCCAGCAACATTTTTTGATCAATTTTATGTCAATTTATGTCTTAATTTTGATGTCTAAAATCTTTAGTAAACCATTTAATAATGAAGGAAGGTTTTGGTTGAGGATCATAAATAAATAAGCTTTACCAATGTTTCGCTAGTGGCCAACTTTTCGAACAATTTATTTTCATCTTCAGGGCCTCAAGCTGGTCGAAAGGTGGTAAATTGTTAAAACAACATACATGATCATATTATTATGGGTTAAAAAAATATTAATATGAACATCTTATTATAAAAAACTATTAAAATTATTAAATTAAACGTTAGCCACTAGCGAAACATTGGTAAAGCTTATTTATTTATGATCCTCAACCAAAACCTTCCTTCATCGTAACATTCTATTGGATCAACACTACTTTATGCTGAAGAAACCATTTAATATGATGTTATTTTAAGTTCTGCCCCAACTGCCAAAGAATTTTTACTTCAACCGGACGTAAAGATTAAACCTATTCTTTTTTTATTATTTAGAAGTACATTCTCTGGACTCAGCACGTTAAAATACTTAAATTTGGAAAACAATAAAATCAATTTCATCAACGCGGCCGCTTTCAATTCGGCAAGAGATATAAGCGAAATATATTTATCAAACAACAATCTGTCGTTCGTCGACGACTGGACCGATTTTGAATTTGCATCGTCGTCTCCGTTCAACGTTTTACATAACCTCGAAAAACTGTATCTGGCCAACAATACAATCTCCGAAGTGTTGGCCGATTGGCGAATCAATTTACTCCATTTGAAATATTTAGATTTGAGCTGGAATAATTTTGACTACCTTCACGTAAGTAGATTTTACAAGCTTTTATTTAGTTTAGTCCTGTCTGTAATCAAATCTTGCAAGTTAAATTTGACCCACTTCCCGTTATCCGATTGAGCTGAAATTTTGCATACGTATGTAGTTCCGATGACAATACAATATTATAATGACTAACTGACCGTTCCGGCTTTCGTCCGGTTACGAATCGCTCTTTTAACTACTTTCCGCTATACGATTGAGTTGAAATTTTGCATACGTATGCAGTTCCGATGATAATACAATATTATAATAACTAACTGACCGTATGGCTTTTAATAAAGCACACTAGAAACTTAAAAATAAAATTAATAGTAAAAACATTTTTAAAAAAGTTTTTAACTTAAGGAGGTTGAGCCGTTTTACGAAGATAATGAAAAAATTTGAAATAAAGTTTTTTTAATAGATATTTTTATGACAAAATTTTCTGTAAAAAATCTAAAATCATTAGGAGATTTATAAAGTTAAAAATTAAAAAAAACTTTTACATGTAGTCTTATGGAAAATATGTCAACCTAGCATGCAAACGGTACATTTTAATTTATTGCAAATAACCAAATAATGTCAGCAGTTCCGAAAACTAACTATGTAAAGCATAGATGTCTTATGCATATTTTAATATTTTTTCCAATTTAATTAGGAGACTTTTAATCAATAAAAAAAAATTATTAAACTTTAGCACTTTTCGATTATGGACTTTTATTCTTGACAATTTTAACTGAATTTTCAACAATTTAATTTTAATTTTTATTACTTCTAATTTCTTTTATTAATTATTTACTGCCAAAAATATCTAAAATACAGATATTTACATAAATTTATTATATCTAACCTAACTTTGTACAAAAAATTCAAAAGTTAGTCCATGTAAAATACTGAAAAATTAATTAATATTAAAAAAAAAATGTTTATTTATGCCTTTATGACAATAATTTATTGGTATCATCGACTTATAACCTTTTGTAAAAAAATATTATGGAAAAATTCCCATTTAGAATTCGACTTACTTTTGATTGGGACTGTAACGCATCAACCTCCTTAAATGCACTAAAAAGATGAAAATAAACTTTAAATTAAATATAACCCAATATCATTCATTACATAACACAATTTATATGATATAAAATCTTGTCGCGAGATCTTCCTGTGTAAATAAACAAGAATACAATATGGAGATAACTTGATCCTTTTTAACATTCAAATTTAAATAATGTTTCATTTAATTTCAGGTTTCAGACAGTTTTCATTTCTTGTCTAGCGATATCACAGTTGACTTCCGCCACAACAACATCTCAGAAATCGATATGACGATGGCCGAAGAGCTGTTTGGTCCTGATGAGGAGATTCCTTCTAATACAACGAAACCATTGACAACCAAAAACGCTAGATTTCTTCTAGAAGGCAATCCTATTGTCTGTTCGTGTCGAGCGTACTATTTGCTGCAATATTTCGAAGGAAAACTCGATCCCAGTGTAAGTAAAAATCACGCGTCTTGAAAGTTTTCATGGTAGCAAAATAAATGAAAAATCATAGTTGACCGAGAATTTTGAAATTTGGTATATAAGGGTCTAGATGCTGATTTTAAGCAAATTTTCTCAATAACTTTTTCTAGGCCAGTAAACTGAGGATGATTTGACTCTAAACATTTCCACAAAATCGCAAAAGAGTGCAGATTTGAGGGAACATAACACAATATCAGATAGAAAAGTTAGTTAAAGAATAAATATACACTGCACTATACTTCTTGCTCATTTTGTTGAATATTTTGACGTTCACTCAAAAATCCAACCGATGGCGTTAGTGTAAAAGTCAAAAAAAAGTTTCACAAAATAATAATGTTTTATTCTAACCTAACTGCACACAAAACTTTCATTAACTTTAATGTTTTACAGCTATACACTTCACAAAAGGTTAATAAACAACACAAAAATAAATTCACAAGAGCAAACTGTTGATATAATACTCCACGTTTATAGGTTAGGTATTATTATCTATGTGGCGGCCATAATTATTTTATCAGGCGAATAAATATTTATACCCTCGAAGTAAGACAAAATAGCTTTACACCTGCAGAGAACACAATTATGTTTGGTGAATTGAATCATCGCTATTTATTCGGAGGACAAAATAATAATGTTTTATTCTAACCCAACTGCACACAAAACTTTCACTAACTTTAATGTTTTACAACTATACACCTCACAAAACGTTAATAAACAACACATAAATAAATTCACAAGAGGATATAATACTCCACGTTTATAGGTTAGGTATTATGATCTATGTGGCGGTCATTATTATTTTATCAGGCGAATAAATATTTATACCCTCGAAGTAAGACAAAATAGCTTTACACCTGCAGAGAACACAATAATATGTTTGGTGAATTGAATCATCGCAATTTATTCGGAGGAATAGTTACCCGAAGAACAAATGAACCGATAATATGGCCATTAATCAAAGTAATTAACGTTCTTTCTCCTTTAATTTGCAGGTACGTGCAATGGTAGAACTAGTGCCTGGTCAATTGACATGCGCCGGGCCACCGCAATTTGCTGGTGTTCCATTGACATCGGTTTCGTCCAAAGAAGTAACCTGCGAAATTGACTCTCGCACAAATAAGAACGAATGCCCCGAAGGTTGCGAGTGCTTTGCACGATTTTACGACAAAAGTTTAATAGTAAACTGTTCAAATCTTCAGTTAATCGAAGCTCCAAAAACACTGCCGTTTGAAGTCGATTTCCGGGACATTCATCTTCATCTAGAAAATAATAATCTTAAATCGTTACCCCAAAGATCGATTGGATACGAAAATGTGAAAAGTTTATATCTTTCACATAACAATATTTCAGTAATCGACTGGTTGCCATACGAATTAGAAGTGCTGGAAATCGATCACAATAACCTCACTTATATTGATAAGTCGGTTTTACAAAGCATTGGAAATTCGACGTCGTTTCAAAGAGTCGCTCTTCACGGTAACCCTTGGGATTGCGATTGCAACGCCGTGGATTTGGTGGAATTTATTCAAAACAGCTATAAAAAGGTAAATGAAGGCTGTAACGATTATTATTTTATTCAACACATTTATTAACCTAAAATTATTTAAAACCTAAAATGAGTGTTTCTTTCGTTTCAGCTTTTAAATTTGGCCAATATAACGTGCCAAGCCAACAATCGCCCAATGTCGTTGCTGACAATGAACGAATTGTGTCCCTTTAACACTCGGTTGGTAATAGGTTTAAGTATTGCCGCTTCGATTTGCTTTTTGATAATCGGAATATGTGCCGCTCTATACTATCGTTACCAACGAGAAATTAAAGTCTGGATGTATGCCAACGGATTATGTTTATGCTTGGTCACCGAAAAAGAGCTCGACAAGAATAAAGAATACGACGCGTTCATTAGCTATTCGCACAAGGATCAAGGATTTGTTATGGACGAGTTGGTTGCCAATCTTGAACAAGGTGATAATCCGTTTAAACTGTGTATCGACGTTCGCGATTGGATAGCCGGTGAATATATTCCCAGTGAAATAGCGAGAAGCGTTCAAGAATCCCGGCGGACTTTAGTGGTGCTGTCGCCGAGCTTTCTTGAAAGCGTTTGGGGAAGGATGGAATTCCGATCTTCGCATCTCAACGCCTTGAAAGAGGGTCGTGCCCGAGTGATCATCATTAAGTACGGTGATATTGGACCTTTGGATAATCTTGATCCTGAATTAAGAGCGTATCTTGCAATGAATCTTTATATCGAATGGGGTGACAAACACTTTTGGGACAAACTAAGATATGCGCTTCCTCATCCTTCGGAATGTACTACCAAAGAAGGCCGATGGATGTCGTTGGACTTCAAGGACAAATTGAACGACCGATTGGAATCGGTGAAGCAAATGTTATAGTAATTTTAATCTCTGACGTAAAAACAGAGAAAACAAAAGCAGCGCGTGACTTGAGGTGCTAAAAAGTTTTGACATACCTTCAGAAGCAATTGTTGACAACCCGAGCCCAAAGATTGACTGGCGTGGGAAGAGTTGCACGTATTTACTTGCATTAATTATGGTTTTTGGGCGAAGTCCGTTTCAAAATTGTCTGCTGTGACAAATTTTGTTCGCGCACAAAAGTGGACTAACAAATGTTTAGAGATTAGATTATTTCTAGTTGCGTACCATGCTGCCATCTGTCCATGATGTAGCGTCGGATGTTTCCGCCGTATTTCGAGTGAACCGAAGTGAAGTACAACAACGCAATTGGTTAGCTTTTATTTTCTAAACTTACCAATAATAATAAACAATACTGTACTTATAAAATACATGCATGTAATAATTTTAAATAATAATAATAATGCGTTTAACGTCCGTTTCTCGTCTTTATGTCATTACAGACGCCATTCGCACCATTACTATTTTCCATCTATCACACCCGTTATTTTCTGCATTTTTTTCAACTAACATCTAATTAATAGCAATAGGCGAATGGAGGAATTTTAGGGAATTGGGATAAGGTAGACACATTTTGAGCATAGGAGTTTGACAGGTAATCGGCAATGACCTTAAATAAGGGAACCATCTCGATATTTATCTGGAATTGTTGAGGGAATAAAATAATTTTTTTTTGCCAGCCAAAACACGCGGGCCGTTTTTGCACTAGCGAATAAAAAAAAAGTGAAAAGGCAACCGCTTCAAAATTAGTGAGCATAGGTACCTACTTATTGACACCACCAAAGGTTGGGAAAAAATTGCCATCCGATCCTGATGGGCAGTTTCAGAAAACAACTCCTCAAAGTCGCCGGAAAACCCTTTTTTTCGATTGTTTCAACAATAAGTAAAAAAAAAACACACTAAAAATTGTTCAAATCGGATGGCATTCGAAATGAATACTGTCCTAGGTACAAATAATGGTGTGTATCAATGCCCAACCTCATGAAAATAACAATAATGCCATACGCTGCAAAAAATTGTTGAAAATCCTTTTCAATGAATATTTAACGACTGCTTGGACTTTTAAAAGGTTTGTGCATGAAAAGGATTTTCAACAATTTTTTGTAGCGTATGATCGGAGTTACCGTTCAAAAGTTTTTGTCGTTTAAAAGCAGTATTTATACTTTTTTAAGTAAAAAATTTCATTTAAATATTTAATTAAAAACACTAGGAAAATTATTTTTATATAGGTACCTATAATTGTAACAGTTTTCAAATGAGCTATTAATTAGATTTATTTATTTTAATTAGTCGTAATAAAATTTAAAAAATTGAAATGTTAGCCTTAGAAGAAAGCAATGTAGAGAATAAAAAAAATAAAAATATATTCGCCGACTTAGAGCTTGAATCCACGACCCTGGCATTAAGAGTCTTACGCTCTACCGACTGAGCTATCCGGGCTTGTGAACGTGATGCGCTAATATTGTAATATTTAGTTAAGGCATTTCACCTGATAATATTTGTCGGACGGACTAATTTTGAGATACATCTTGCAACATTTTTCATTGATGTTCCGCTCCAATTGGTCGTAGCGTGATATTATATAGCCTATAGCCTTCCTCGACAAATGGGCTATCCAACAAAAAAATATATTTCAATTTGAACCAGTAATTTCTGAGATTAGTGCGTTCAACCAAACAAACAAACAAACTCTTCAGCTTTATATATTAGTATAGATTGAAATGTTTATTTTGATTGGACTAACATGTGCAGTTAGTATCTTGAATATCCCATATACAGTATGTAAACACGCAAGGTGCACATAGGGAAATTAACATTGGGAAAAAATGACTGGATCAGAGTTGGCCTTGAAATCTTGTTTTTCAATTTGACAGATAATATTCTTTTGCAAAATGAATGTGTATACTACCGAAGAAAATATTCAAATGATTACAACATAATCGGACTTTTTTATCAATGGGACATTAAATTCCCAAAAATACTTAAATATGGTGCGAGATCAAATATCTCCGCCTATTCGTGTTGAACCTAAAGACATTTGGGTCACTGATTTACCAACGCGCATACGTCATACCAGTCAGACAATTTTTGAATGAAATGTTTCCAAACAGATGGAGTTGTTTTATTGTTTTATTTTTGTACAAAAAAAATAAAATAATTTATAAGAGCTTTTTATTATTAAAAAAGCCAAGTAAAATAAAAAAAAATCAAAATAAAACAGAAATCCTCAAGATTACCACGATAATTCAATAGAAATAACAATTAATGCAGTCATGGCTAACTCTGATCCAATGTTAATTTCCCTATGTGCACCTTTGCGCGTTTACATACTGTATAAACAACGACGTTTCAACGACCTCAAGCTCTATTTCTTGTTATCAAAGTTTATAATCAGTCACGTTCTTAGTCGAACTATCATCGACAACCCGCCATCGCTGTGCAACTTAATTCGTGTTGTGTTTTCTTTTTTCCCTTTCAACTAGAAGCTTCCCCGGTTTCACTGCAGCGCGGTTGAATTCAGAAGTCATGTCTGGTGACAATAGTTTATTGTAGTTTATCGCCATACTTCACTGCTTACGTGACGTGTTGTGTGCAGTCGAAGCCCCGGAGCGTCCGCCCCACACATTGACAAGAGAAAAGCTCGACGACGAAGCTTTAGGAACGAATACAGCAATACAATATACGGATTTGGGGCGTTCTAATGCCGCGAAATTACATCACCGCCTGCACCCTTCATCTCAAATCTTTTCCCCTCGCCTAAAAACGGTTCGCGCTCTTCCGACGCTATTTTTAAAGCTAGAGGGTTCTGGTAAACGCCAAATGAAAGACAAAGAATCAGACTACAAAGCCTTCAGGCGAATTTTTTGAAAAAAAATTCCTGAAAAAACTTACAACCTTTTGAAAAAAATAATAAGTTACGTAATATTTCACACGTAGGCAAAAGTGTTTTTCAAAAAATTCGCCTGAAGGATCTGTAGTCTGATTCTTTGTCTTTCATTTGGCGTTTACCAGAACCCTCTAGCTTTAAAAATAGCGTCGGGAGAGCGCGAACCGTTTTTAGGCGAGGGGAAAAGACTTGAGATAAAGGGTGCAGGGGTTATTTGCAGGGACGAATACTCTTAACTTGCCAGGTTTGAATCGAACATCCTCCCCAATTTTTTAATCATAAAAATCGAGCCTAAAATGAGAGGATATGACAAATTAAATGTTAACAAAACAAATAACCTCAAAGTACACAGAGCTATTTACAAAGTATGTTTATGTGGATGATCTATATTTCTGTATAGAATCAATGGTATATTCCAAATTATTACTTGTGTAATATTCTCTCATTATAAGCTTGATTTTTATGATTAACAAATCGGGGAGGTTGATCCAAAAAAGTTAATTAGAATTTATTTAATTTAACAGCATCGGTAGCGATTTAGCTAGGCAACCCATGTGCCATTTATCAATGTATATATATTATCTAATCTATACTATATATAAAGCTGAAGAGTTTGTTTGTTTGTTTGTTTAAGCGCGCTAATCTCAGGAACTACTGGTTCAAATTGAAAAAAACATTTTTTGTTGGATAGCCCATTTATCGAGGAAGGCTATAGGCTATATAATATCACGCTACGACCATTAGGAGCGGAGCATTCATGAAAAATGTTGCAAAATGTATCTCAAAAATATGCTTCTATTCAGGTGAAATGCACTAACTAAATATACTCATATTAGCGTTGTGAGTACACAACCCCGGATGGCTCAATCGGTAGAGCATGCGACTGTCAATATCAGGGTCGTGGGTTCGAGCCCCACGTTGGGCGAATATATTTTTATTTTCTACATTGCTTTCTTCTAAGGCTTACATTTAAATTTATTTTAATTTTATTTAATTAATTAAAAAAAAAATATTAGTTAAAAAAAGTATAAATACTAGACTTTTTTATCGACAAAAACTTTTGAACGGTAACTCCGATCATCATGAAATTTGGACACAACATTCATCTCGGTAAGATGAATGTGTGTACTCATGTTCCTCCCTTCCCTATTCGTTCTTTTACTCTCGGGTGAAACCGGACGGAACCGCTAGTAACATATAATCTTTGTCCTCATCAAATAACAGATGAGGGTATATATTTCGAATCTCGTACTATATCAAAGATACAAAACGGAACCTAGTTTTTAAGACCTGATTTAAGAGGTCCATAGTTTAGCTTGCTATTAGCGTGAAAAATTGTAGGCCCGGCCCTGTTGAAATAATAATAAAATAAAAGATGAATTGGCATATACGAAGCTCAGATTGCCTTTGCGGTAGGTGGTAGTTAAAAAAATGCTTAAAAACGTGTTGTCATGTACTTATTGTGAACTTTTAAACGTGCTGATATCAAAATACTGATTATTATGTCTAAATATATATGTTTGAAAGATTGGATTTTTTGTAAAGCAGTCACGGGATTGAAAAAAGTTGTAAAAAAAATTTTAACAATACTTATAAGAAACAGTCGTACAATAGATTTTTGATACAAGGTGCGGCAAAATACATTGGTTAATTTAAAAGTATGTGGTCTTGAAGTGTAGGTAATGTTTATACGATAACCTAGCGGTATGTGCTTTATTATCGCTTTGCGCGTCAGAGCTGACTTTCGTTATATCACACGAATCCATTCAAATTGAAGCTTTTTGAAAAGAGGAGATTCTGATCTATAAAACAGAACCATTTTTAAATCCATTCGAGGTCATAAATACTACTAAAATTGTAATTGAAAATCACGAACAGCAGTTATGTCGATTGGTCTGTACGTATGTACGTCCGAGCTCTACAGATCGCAATTTTGGCCGGATTGCATTGGGTTATATTTTATTCACTTTGTTTACTATCAGACCAGAACCCTATTTAAATTCACTAAAATGTGTTCAGTAGTTTAATTTTTATAAACAGTTTTATTTTATTATTTTTAACAGCTAATAGTTAAAAAAAATAGTTTTGAAGTTATTAAGAAGGCCAGTAATGGCAAGGTGCTGGGTTCGATTCCCGCCAACGTCATTAAAAAAATATTTTTCTATTTCTAATTATCGACCAATTTTTCAGACAGTTAATTGACAAAAAAATATAAAATTATTATTCAATAGATGACGTTTCGGTCCGGATTTGGAGCTTCTTCAGAAATAATCTAAAAAATATAAAAATGAATTATAACTTATTTTCTAATAGAATTAAGATTGAATTTTTTTAATAAGAAAAATCGCAGGATAGTGGACAAATTAGATTTATTAATGTACGACGTTTCGTCTATAGATTTAGACTTTTTTTATTGTTTAAAAATTTATATTTAAACTTGTTGCCATGTTTTTTGTCTTATCTTTTGATAATTGCTATGGTTAGTAATTAATGTTTATTTTCATAATTATTGTTTTTAATTTTTTATTGTACTTGAAAAAGTAAATTTATAGACGAAACGTCGTACATTAATAAATTCAATTTGTCCACTATCCTGCGATTTTTCTTATTAATTATTATCTCGATGGACACGATATCTAATATATTATATTGAATTTTTTTATTTGAATGTACACTAACGCCATCGGTCGGATTTTAGATGAACATCCAAATATTCAACAAAAAGAGCAAGGAGTATAGTGTAGTATATTTATTCTTTAACCTAAAAGTGTTCGGTGAATATGGCCATGACATGATTATAATTTGAAATGTTGTAGGTTTGTATAGAATTTCGTGGTTCCGCAATGCTACGAAAGCGTCCCCCGGGTTAAAGATAACTTATGACTAGATTAGCTGTCATCATTAATAATAATTGTCATTATTTTGAACGGCGTCAGTTTTAATTTCAACTTTTCAGAAAATGTTTCCATACACCTTTCACGTTTGAGTGTTAAAGTTTTAATGGTATACACTGTGAACGTGGAACGACAATGTTTTCAACAAACCCTTTCAGAATTTTAGCATAAGTAATAACTAGCATTTACTGTGCGAAGTTGTAGGGAACTATTACAGTCCAAGCGGCGGACGTAAAACGAAATACATGTTGCACAATGATATCTATCGCGCCCGGATGAAACCTGGCCGAGCCGTCTTTTAAATAAAAAATTCTAGCCAATTGGGCGACGGGACCATTCCAACTTCAAAAATGTTGACATTTGATTTATAATAAAGAAAATGAAATTTTTGATAACGCGTGAGGTGACGCGGGTAATGGCTAGTATTCAATATGATATTTGCTATTCGTTGCCATGATTAGGTACCTACATAATATGTTCCACGTCATGTAAAAATTGATCAAAGCACGCCGAACTAGTTTATTTCTAACAGATCTGCAAAACAAAAGAACAGTCAATTTTTTTTTATGTTCAAAATATTTCCGAAAATATAAAGTTTATAAAAAAAATGTTTAACGAAACTTTCTTGAAAAAATAAATAGAATAATAGGGCGTTATGAAAAGTATACCATTATTGTATAAAAAACATCGTTATAGCATATCTCTTCTGCGCATGCGCGGATTTTCCCCAAAAACAATAGGGCTCTTCATATTTGCATACCAAACATCTTCCCAAAAGTTGGTTTCAATCCGCTCATCCGTTTGACCTGTATTGTGTTCACAGACTAACAGACGCACAGAGTTTTTCCAAAAATATGTTTTTTGGACTCAGAGGACCTCAAAACGGAATGGTATTGTAAAATTTTTGAAAAGTGATTTTTGACCTAAACTAGTACCATTCCCCACTTGTGGGTTAGAATGGTAACATCGAAACCTCGTAAAGTGTCAGTGCAAACGATCTCCCACTCTTCCGTCTCAATTAGTATAGTGTCCACAATCCACTTGACTCTTTATTGGGAGCTAGCTCCGTGCGCTCCGCTCACTAAAAAGAGTCTCTCAGAGGGAGTCGTTCAAAGGAGCGACACTAGACAGTACGTACTACAGAAGAGTGCAGACTGCAGCGGTATGAACTGTCATCATAGCAATACACACACTCAGCTCATTTTAATATGATTCTGATCTTATATTATTCGCATTTCGGATAAACTATAAAGTATAATAAAAGCTAATAATGTTTATTGTTACAATATTATATCTTTGTCAACGACGTCAATGTAAATGGTTTAAGTCACTGTAAGCATAGTACTATTACAGTTACAGTGCGTCATTCAACATTCAACGACTCAGTAAAGATAACTCCGTACGTGCAAAGTTCACTAGTGTCTCTGTGCCCTGTGCTATGTGCGCTCTGCAAATGTGCGAATGCAACAGTACAGAGCAGCTCAGCACAGAGCAATGGCGCTCGGAGTGAGTCATTCACAAAAAAAGAGCGACTCGCTCCGCTCCGAGAAAGGAGTCGTTTATTATGATCGACTCGCTCAGGAGCGACACATCAACTGCCGGTTGAAGTCGGAGAAGGAGGAGCATTTCGCTTTTTGTCTGATAGGCCAATTTTCTCTACCGCGCCTAAAGTTTCTCTCCACAAAAAGTTGGCCTGTCCATGAATATTGTTGACAGTTTACCGTCCATATCTTATAAATAATTTTGCCGCGCCTTGTATACAACAGATGTAAGCGGATGCCGCTATATTCGAGACACGATATTAACTGGAAAAAATATAATAATAATAAAAAAAAATGTTACGACAATATTCAAACAAAGAGCTTTGCGTGTCATAGGTGAGCGACCTCTGTATTAGATTGCTTGAACATCGTCAAGTACATATTATGAAAGGTCATATTGTAGATATGAGAAATGTATATGTTACCGGCCAAACCCGATTTCAGGACAAATTAGTTCTACCTATATTATTATATGCAACTAGCGGTCCCGCCCGGTTCCACCCGGATGCAAAAGAACGAATGGGTGGAGAGTAGTGATGTGCCGGATATCCGTATCCGTATCCGCGGGTATCCGAGGGAGAAGAAAGATACGTATCCGTATCCGTTAGTTTTTGGCGGATCTTTTACCTTATTAATTTTCAATTCATAGATGAAATTTTATATATATATAGGTGATTAGGTAATAATGAAAAAATGTTAAATTCCATTCAGATTATTTTTTATTTTTTAAAATCGTATTTGGCACCTTTATATTGCAAACATTTATCGTAGTGAGTACCATTCCAATAGTACATAACTCAAAGGTACTAAAAAACTATCTTTATAATGAGATATTGCACATCGATCTTTGGAAAGAGACAATCTGTTATAAGAGTAAACTCTTAAAGGGGTCAATAACTTTTTCCCATAACAGATAGTCTCTTTCAAAAGGTCGATGTGCAATATTTACCACCGCGTACTCTAAGAAAGTTAAGATCCGCATCCGTATCCGCGGAACTTGAAACCAAATATCCGTATATTCAGATCCGTATCCGCGGATATATTTTTTAACGATCCGGCACATCACTAGTGGAGAGACATGAGTATACATGTTCATCTTAGTTTACCGAGATGAATATTGTGTCCAAATTTCATGATGATCGGAGTTACAATTCAAAAGTTTTTGTCGAACGGACAAATTTTGAGTTACATTTTTCATTGATGCTCCGCTCCTATTGGTCGTAACATGATATTATATAGCCTATAGCCTTCCTCGATAAATGGACAATCCAACAAAAAAACATTTTTCAATTCGAACCAGTAGTTCCTGAGATTAGCGCGTTCAATCAAACAAACAAACTCTTCAGCTTCATATACCTATTAGTATAGATTCAATCAAGGGCACTGATACTCCTATGCGAGCTTGTATAACTCCAGAAGAAAATTTGGTCTGGCTGTCGACAAGTGTGCGGTGACTGACGGCAGCCACATACATTCGCCTACACTAGCTCTGGCTGCGCGCAGCCAATGGGCTGCCGTGCAATCAGGCGCGCTTTATGGCTGCCTCAGCCGGGAGTTCGTGGCTGCTTAAGTGCGCGGGCTCCCATACACCGTCATTTGTTCGATTGGCTGCCGCAGCCAGGCTGCCTAGTGCGCGGGGCCACTTACTCCACAGTGACTTTCATTCATTCTTTCATACTTGCAGAGCTAAATAATATTTCATAAAGGTTTACGCTTAAAATCCAACGAGAGTTAAGTAATTGCAATGTATTACTTTTGTTTTCATTATCTTTTTTTTTCTTCTTACATTAGACTGTTCATTTCGTTCTTGAACAATAGGGTTATTGACAAAATTTCAAAAAGTATTTAAAATTAAAGAATAAAGGTATATGTACCCGTAAAAAATATTTTTTCTCATAAATATGACAGATTTGACTCATTATTAGTTGTTTTTTATTTTGACTTTAAATTCTGCGCTAAAACGTCAATTGACCTTGACAGCCATATTTACTGATTGCCTACGTCACAGTAGACAATCTGTAAACACTAAGCAAGTGGGTACCAGAGAACATACAGGTATAACCAAAGAAGATAGGTATATGCATGTATTGTTCCTTGTCTATGAATGCATGATTAATGACGTCAATTGGTGTTTGAAGTCACGTGACACATAGGTTAAAAATCGTGATTTTATTTATTTATTTTAAGATATTTAACGCACTTATAATAAAAATAATAATTCTAAACGATATTTTAGACCATAAACTTTCATTATAACACAGTTTTATATTTAATTTTAATCACTGTCAATAACCTTATTTTATAAATTAATATTTTGTTCAATACATTAAATATTGTACGTTTAAAGTGAATAAAATTGTAAATTCATTTTAAAGTTCATATTTTGTTAATTTTCGGGTGAATAATAACAAATTATGGCAGGAAGAAGTTTTACTTCAGTCGTGTGGTCTAAGGCACACTCGTTTATTTTTTCAAGTTTCTACTATACTCTATCGGACACTATCTACTTTAGACTTCTGTCTGTACTTCACTGTATATTACGGTAAATTGTAAATTATAGACGCTCAACAGGCGAGATCATTGGCGGGTATATTTAAAGAACAGTCTGTACTTTCGTGTACGAGGGTCATGAAACAATATATATATGCACTGGCACACACACAAAGAGAGAGAGAGAGAGAGAGAGAGAGAGCTCGGTGGAACAGTGATTTCCCGAGGGGAAGGCATTACAACGACACGGAGGAATTCCTTGAACAGAATTCAACTGCCGCGCGTTGTTTTTATTGTGAAATATTTCAGCGCTACGGACGAGTGATTTCATAAAAATGCCATTGTCTATACGGAATGTTCCCAAAAACGTGCTCTAAAATAGTCACTTTATTTAGTCACTTAATTGGGAATATTACTAAGGAGCACGAAGTCAGGAGACTCAGCTCGAGCGTAGCGGTGCCGACCGATATCTGACGCATGAACCAATATGGCGTCAAGCTCACACGTTCATGGTTTACAATACGCGCCACGAATCTAAAAGGCTCGGAAGTTCGATGCGAATGCGGGCTTGCGCTTGTACAGTCTGTTGAAAAACTACAAACTCGCAACTCAACAAAACTAAAATAACAATAACAACTTGACAATAGCGTACTCGACTGTACTTTAAAGCAGGAAAGCGACAAGTGACAAAGGCAACGAGCGATCACGGCCAATCACCGACGAGCGCACGTTACGTGCAGATAGCTGGGGAGTGGTGGGATTCTGAATGGCTCTAAAATGTGTCTTTGCGACGCTGTTTGTGACTAACTTCCGAACCTTTTAGATACGTGGCGCGTATTATACATGTGTGCAGTGTCTGTGAAGTTAAACAGCTTTGGTGAAAACAGGCGGAAAGAACCGACGTTTTCCCGTTGAGTTATTACGCACTAGTGAGATAAAGTAAAACAAAACTGGTTCGGAAATATTTTGAAAATAAAAAAAATCAGCCGTTCTTTAGTTTTGTAGATCCATCAGAAATAAACTAATTAAGCATGCTTTGATTAATTTTTACATAACGTGGGACATTTTATGTAGGTAACCATGGCAACGAATAGCAAATATCATATTGAATACTAGCTATTACCCGCGTCACCTCACGCGATATCAGAAATTTTATTCTCTCTATTATACCATGTCAAATGTCAATATTTTTGAAGTTGGAATGGTCCCGTCGCCCAATTGGCTGGAATTTGTTTTGAAGTTATTGTAAGTGTTTTTTGGAACATTCTGTATACGCGACTCAAAACCACCGAAATCTATGTGGTTAAGAGGCTCATATATATTTTTTATTTGGTGACAAATTGACACAGGTATTGTTTTTACGTGGAAAAATGTGAAATATTTCAAAAATAGATATAGCGATATTTTTAAAATAAAGCCTGCATTCTCCATAGAAGGTTAGAGCGACAAATAAAAATTTTAATAAATCTTCCTGAATTATTATTATTTTCAGGATAACTGTGTTTAGTGTTCCGTACCAAAATTGGAAAAACGGAATTGTGAAGTTTTAGATCTAGGACGGAGAGGTTGCTAAAAGCGAAATGAGGGAAGCGAGTGGGCTTAAAAAGGGTATGAAGATTGACTCTATTCAATAAATAGAGTAACTGTGATCCGTTAAAGTTAATGATGAGTATTTGGAAGGAATTCCGTGGCATAAGGATCGAAAATGAAGCAATACTGAGATTTTTTTAAACTTGCATTTAATACTAACGTTTCGAGACGTTTTGTATCATCTTCAGAGTGTTCAAATGCTGTCACATGTTATCAGTATATTGTTGTTGATGGATTGAGAACATGGTGTCACTCAACTTGTTAATTGTTATTTTTTATATTTTTAATGTGGATACTGGTTAATGTTAATGTTTTTAAAATTATTAGTTTCTTTTAAATATAAAATTATTGTCACAAAATTAAAACAAATGAAGTAACCTTTCTATATTGTGCTGTGAATAATACTGAAGATGATACAAAACGTATCGAAACGTTAGTATTAAATGCAAGTTTAAAAAAATCTCAGTATTGCTTTATTTTCGATCCTTATGCCACGGAATTCCTTCCAAATACTCATCTTAAAAAGGGTGGTAAAAGTGTACCTATTTGAGATTGGCTTGAAGAAAATAGTAGAAATCGCGCAACGTTTGGGATCTAAGTAGCTCCGAGACGAACCGAACAAAAAAAAGTTTTTTAAATCGGTTAAGGCGTTTTGGGCTGTACACGTGACACAAAAATATAAATCGGAAGAAATTTTCAAAAAAAAATATTTTTTATGGGAAACAATTTAACGCGCGCTTGGTTGGGAGTAAAACCGTACAATTGGGGCGACACTGTTATGTGACGACGTTACGTTTTTCAGTTACTAGTACACCGCGTAACGCTTGCTTTGTGTATGCGTTGGATTATAACTTGGTTTTTGTCGACGGGGGACATTTAACTGAGATTTATTAGTTACTAGAATAGGCACTTAGGTGGCTCTGCTAGCAACTTAAAGTTACCGGGTCCATAGGGCTTTAGAATGTCCACGGAGCTTTAGAAGTCTCCGTGCAAAGTCCGTAGGCTTTGCAACTTAAAGTTGCATTTGGCAAATTTATGTTTCAGATCTGCCAGGCGACCCACGACGGCTAATAATTTTTTTTTCTTCATATCTCGATCGAAAGTACATACTTTCGGCATCAATTGCAAGGCAGAAAGTCTAACAATTACGCCTTGGTGGGATTACACGCACTGATGCGGGAAGTACGTACGTTCGGGCGGCAGTAAAGAAAAAATCACTTATCAACTGTTGTTTAGATGTCGTTTCCATAGCAACCCTATCACATTTTAGCTATAATAGTCGCGAACAGTTGTCATTCGTATTTTTACGTATAACCTCAAAGCTGCTTGCTTGGAATTTCTCTGTGTTATGTCATTAATAAGTAATTAATTAATTAATGCATTTAATAAGCGTACTTACGACCGAGGTATGAAGAAAAATAGTATACACCACACTGCAGTTTGACAGTTTGATATTTTCGCACTGCGCGTCATGATGCCCTCGGCTTTGTCTCGGGTATCATGGCGCGCAGTGCAAGAATATCAAACTTTCGGCCCTTGTGGTGTAAAAATATGAAACCCTTCATGCAAATTTGTTAGAGCGCGACGCTATTTTGTTGAGATATTGTTCAACAGTTACCAAAATTTTATTTTTTGCATCACAAAAAACAGTCGATGTAATCGAGTCTTTATTATAATTTTAATAAGCATCCGCCATAAGCAACTCTGTCTTGAGGTCACAGAATAATCGCTTCTAGATCCTGCTGATGATATTCCGTTTACGGTTTCGGTTACCGCATACAGACCATGAAACTTTTATAATGGAATAGCGAATAACATGTTCCACTTTTGTGCTTTTTTTAGAAATAGAAAAATAGTCGAAAACTGGGTAATGTTGGAAAGTGTCACCCTGTATAAAATAATGTCATAATATTCGGATTCAGCGCACTCGAAAACTTATTTCTAGAGCTTAGGATTTTTTAAGATTGTCAATTTAATTGATATTCCTATATCTAAAATCTCGCTAAACATATCTGTAGCTAAAAATCTATTGGCTTAATGGACACTTTTTCTTAGTGACCTTTAAACTGCAAAATAAAGCCATTTTCGATCAATTTAACTGAGAACCAAATCCCATAAGGTTTGTGCGGGGTTCCTTTTCATACTGGCACATATACATATCCAAAAATGTTCGATAGCTCTTGGACTATAGGCTATACAAAAAAGCGAGTGTGCTTTAGACCAGACGACTGAAGCAAAACTTCTTCCTGCCATATACAGATTGTATCAAATCAAAACGGTCCATAGAACATTCTGTGTATAAAGCGGTCTATACACTAGCAATATTATTGCGCAATAATATTGCACAACAAATTGAAACATCACTAGACTGTCAATATTATTGTGCAATAATATTGCACAAAAAATTGAAAATTTCTGTGCGGCTCCTAGACTGACAATAATATTGCGCAATATTTTATATTGTACAATATTATTGACAGTCTGTGAATGATATTGAAATATTGTACAATATATTGAGAATATAAAAAAACAGCCCCTAGACTGTCAATAATATTGCGCAATATTTTATATTGTGCAATATTATTGACAGTCTATGAATGATATTGGAAGCATTGTACAATATATTGAACATATCAAAATCGGTTTGATATTTATTGTGCAATATAAAAAAAGTACAGTCTGTGTTTAATATTGCCAATGGGCTGTGGAGATATAGCACTTATGAATTTTAGATCTTGAAAAGTATTTCCCGTAGCCAAATAACGCAGGGTAAGTGACAAACGCTGGATTGGAGGAATAGCGGCTCGCAGACGGGTGTTCTTTTTCTCAATAGCGGGGGTTACCATTTTTAAAAGTTCATAAAATGTTGAAGCGTCCATTCGCAGAAAGTTGCAAAAAGCCTTTGGTTCGCTTATTTTCAGGTCCCTTAGCAAATTTTCGTGAGTGTACCTATCTCTTTTTTTATACCACTCTTTCATCCATTTACGCTTTTTCTTGGTGTTTTTTCGCAAGCATAAAGTCAGTGCGATGGCAACACAACTTGTTTCAACATCACTTAGCATGTTCACTGATCAGGACTTTTCAGAGATAAATATTGTGCAATTTAATTCTGCTGTATAGGGCAAATTCCAATTTTTGCGCAATATTATTGCGCAATAATATTGACAATCTAGGTTAAAACACTTAAAACTCAGTGTTTGTACAATATTATTGTGCAATAATATTATAATAATTTTTATTGCGCAATATTAACCCCAGACTGTAACTTTTTTTAGATTGCACAATAAATATCAAACCGATTTTGATATACTCAATATATTGCACAATGTTTCAATATCATTCACAGACTGTCAATAATATTGTGCAATCTAAAATATTGCGCAATAATATTGCTAGTGTATAGGCCGCTTAAGACAGAGACGATATTATATAAAGCACTAAAGCAGTAAGTAAGAATGAGATAAATGATCGCTTATAGTTACTATGGTTATACAATCTGATAGTATCGTCTTTGTTTTTAGACAGTAAAAATCACAATTTTATCAAATGGCTATTTATACTGTTTCAAGAAAATAGAGCTAATAATTTGAACGAATTGAAAATACAGATTTCCAATGTATGTCAGTCCGTTGACCATGAGATGTCAGCCAATGTGAGGGAAAATATTTATAATCGATTAGGATATTGTTTGGCAGAGTTTGGAGGTCTTTTTGAACATTTACTAAATTAATTATTAAAAGTATTGTTAAAAGTTTTGTACCAGATATAAATAATAATACGAATTAATATTACAGTTTAGTTGTTTTAATTGATAATTTGGTAAAAAGATTTACAGTGTATGTAATAAGTTATTTACGTAACCACAGTATATTAGCGATCATTTATCTCATTCTTACTTACTGCTTTAGTGCTTTATATATCGTTTCTGTCTTACACACAGAATGTTCTATGGATCGTTTTGATTTGATACAATCTGTATAATATATAAATAATATATAATAATGATACAATAGTATTCGATAATCTATCACCATATTTTGATTAGACATCTTGATTTAACGACACAATATAACCTCACTCTGTCGCACATATCTACAAAGACGAAATGTTTAAAATATAATTTTTGATTAATTAATAGGAAAAATATGTATATATATTTATTAGCATAATTTATAATACATTTAAAAGGATTTATTAACTAACCTACATTATTTCCCGTTACAAAATGCAGCAAAATTCGATGAAATGTATTTTTGATACAAAAACAATTGTTTTCATTTTAAACGTCAAATAGTTGTCCAAAAAAAAATAATTTCGATTAATGCTCCGTCTTTGTCGCACTCACTAACTTATATCTCCCTCTCAACTTCCAATATACGAAACGTAAGTCTCTCTCTCTTACTATCTTCACTAACTTATATCTCCCTCTCAACTACCGTTCGCCTCGAACGATCACGCACCGTTCGCCTCGTCCGATGATGCACTTCCGTAAACGCTTTCGTCAGACATTTACCAGCTTATTCCTCAAGTCAAGCGTGCCTAAAGAAGTTTTACTTAAAAAAAACTGTCAACTGTTCAGAACCATCTATTGAAGCTACTTCCGGAATTGGGCTTTTGAATGAAATTTTTTTTGTCATAAATGGAAAGATCGTATATAGTTTTATAACAAATAAACTATTTTTCTTTTTTTTATTTTCGTTATAATTCAAAAGTTATATCAAATTAAAAATAAATTTTTGTACCCAGTTCCGAGAACGCGCCGACATTTCCCGAACATAATGTGACATAATGTTTTAGTCAATACACATGTAGAAGCCATTGATAGTATACTGCGTATATACATTTTACCATTATGACGTCACAACTGTCAAAAACAATTTTAGTGCGTCTGCCGTCACGTGATTTTTTTAAATATTTTATCAATTTTAAATTGCTTATAATTAATTTAAAAAAAAGTTTTTTTAAAGTTTTTCGCATCGATTATCAATATTATTTATAATAAAGTTTTAAAATACGATAAAAAAATCGATAATTATTTTTTTTTCAAAAGCCTAATTAAGTATGATCTAATATTGGAGGTTTTAGTTAACTATTGCTTGTACTGTCTGTTTCTCGTTCCGTTTACGAAAGTTCGATGGCGCAGAGTGCGTTAATGCCCGCTTTGTAATTAGCATATATTATTATTCTGCTTCAGCAAAGCCTGTTTGCTCTTAAGTCGTTACGCGTCTATCAGCAAATGTTATCGTCGTCAGCACATAACATAACCTTAAATAATTATTGTCTTTGTTGTCTTTGCATAAACACTCCACGTACAGTGAAGTGTTATCGACACAAGGAGGGGCGGATCTACGTGTTTCGAGGCCTAGGGCTTATCGAAGTCGAACGGGGCCCCATTTTTTTGATAGATTAAGAATCTTTAAATTGAGGTTTTATGTTTGTATTTAATAGCTCTTTATAACGTCCTTCGTTATAACGAAAAACTCACTATAACGTAGAAATTTTTACAATTTGATTGGTTTACCTTAGCGCAACAGCCATTCTCTATTACGAAGAAATGTGTTCATATTTAGGCGTTAGCAAATATTTACAGACGTAAAGAGGACGATTCTGAACCATCACCAACTATTCAACAAGCACTTGATGCCGCCAAACTTATCGATAAATTCCTATTGTTTAATGAAGATGATTCCACCACATTCCAAGACAGGCATAAGATACTTAATAAAATACAAAACAAATATTGGCATAGCAAAGTTAACAGACTATACAGAATGTCCCACGACATGACTGCCATAGCCTGGTACTGTGCTGCTTGGGTGATTTCAAGTGAAAAATGTCTAATGAACATATACCCGGAACGCTATCCTAACTGAGCTAGAAGCATTTGAAATTTTAAATAAGTAAGCCCACTAATGCAGGTATTAGGTTCGGCCGTTGGTTTTGTTATTATTAAAAAGACCAGGTGGCTGTGAATCACCATTAGTATTGATTCGTGCTGATCCTGAGACTCTTCGCAGAGCTACCACTTCAATTCTAAGAAGAGCTAGACTATGTATACAGCAACTGGGTGGACATTTTGAGCAACTAATTCAATAAAGCGACTTATTTTTAAATGGCAATTAGTAGGGAATTCCTACTACTACTTATCTAAAATTTCAAATGCTTCTAGCTCAGTTAGGGTAGCGTTCCGGGTATATGTTCATTAGACATTTTTGACTTGAAATTACCCCAGCAACACAGTCCCAGGCTATGGCAGTCATGTCGTGGGACACCCTGCATATGTGTTTGGAGTAAATTAATTAGGTGAAATTTGGTTATTTTTCTTTCTTCACTCCATATAACCGAAAACTCTTTATAACGAAAAAAATGCTCGATATCTTGAGATTCGTTATAAAGAGGTTATACTGTAACACCAACTTTGAAACTTGGTGACTTGACCAAACACACTGTAAGCACTAAATAAAGTTCTTACTTTATAATAAATAAAACTCTTATATTTGAATTATAAAAAATTCGTGATGAATTGTTTTCTCAGATGTGAATAATTAAATTGATTTTTTCCAAATTGTAACAACATTCATTTTTCCAACGTAGCTAAGGAAAAACTAGTTTTGACAATATTACAAAAAAGAGAGAGAGAGAGTTAATGTAACAAAGCTTGCTACAACACAATACTATAAATTATCTCGAAAAATTGCCAAAACTAATCCAAAAAACAAATCTTTGATTAACGTCTGATTAGAACTCTTCAATAAATAAAATTATCGACCAATTTTTCAGACAATATATTAACAAAAAATATAATTAATACATTAACGTTTCGATTCGGATTTGGATCTTCTTCAGAACGGATCTAAAAACATAAAAAAATAATTCATATTTAGTTTCTATTTATTTTTAATGAAAGTCGTGAAAGATTGTTTTAATATTGAAATATTGAAAAAATAATAACAAACAATTTTTTATTACGTAGTCATGGAAATAAATAGAAACTAAATATTAATTTTTTTTTTTATATTTTTAGATCCGTTCTGAAGAAGATCCAAATCCGTATCGAAACGTTAATGTATTAATTATATTTTTTGTTAATATATTGTCTGAAAAATTGGTCGATAATTTTATTTATTGACTAATCCGAAAAATTTGCAAAATTCACCCAAAAAATTGTGAAAATTCACTCATAATCCTTACTGTTAATTATTTTTTACAGACATAGGCTGTACATTATCGCGTGGAGACCAATTTTGCAACGTAAGTGGACAAAAAAAAACGGCGGCAATCTACAAATTCGGGCGAAGCCCAACCGGGTCGCAAGTATATAAATAAAAGAAGAAAATCTACGAGATATCTGCGCATTTGTTTTGTTGTGAGCTTTTAAATTCTGAAAAAAGATGTGTAAATATTTACGACAGATAAAATAGTCTATTTTCTTATTTTTGTTTGGGACGACATTTAAAAAGGCTCTGTTTTGTTTACGTTGGTAAATATAAACACGAGAAGTTGGCATTCATCTAAGGCTCTAAGCGGTAGAAAAATGTTTTTCGTAGCTTTTTAATTATCGAAGTGACAATTAGGATATTTAATATTTATACTGGGTGTCCCATTTTAAACGGGCCGTCCTTATATAAGAGGTGATCGGTAATTGGTCGTATTCCTCTCGGGAGAAGAAACTGTATGACTAATTTCGAATGAAATAAAAATATTAAGAGCACTGTGGTGAAAAAAAAAAATAAAAATAAAGAATAGTTACTTGCTGAAGATGAGAGCATAGCTCCCGAAACGTACATCCGCTACTAAAATTGTTGTGATAAGAAGTAACTATTCTTTATTTTTTTTTAATTTGGAATTATTTAACCTTATCACACCTCGAGTATGTTGAACATATTCGAGGTGTCAGACATTTTAAATGGTTCATGTTATTTGTCAGAGAACATTATTTTAGCGTTTTGGTTGAAGTTTTTAAGCTATCCAATTAAAAAAACAAACAGTATCTATAAATTTTTACATGTCGTCAAAACGACATCTTTCGGAAAATTTAGAAGGAAAACGCCCCAAAATCAATAAAAGTCATAGAGGAAATAGGTGTCAGCCTAATGAAGCCATACGCAATAGGGTTGGGTAACTCAGATCTGAACCGATTCAAAGAGCCGGCTCTGACAAAAGATCCGTGAGAGCCGACTCACTTTTTTATGAGCCGACGGATCAACGGATCCGCATAACTCAGTGAAACACTTAACACACAGAAGCAATAAGTATCTGTCAGCTCAAATGACTCATGCATCATATTATGTTTGGCTATGCATTCTATACAGGTATACATTATACACTCAACAACTATACAGTGTACACACTACGCACAGGCGGTACAGTTATTACAGTGTTTTTCTTAAGTCACAACTATTTAAGGTATTGTATTGCATATTGTAATATGCTTTCTGTAACATAGAAAGTAGCAACCTGTAAAACCCCGCCTTATAATATGTGAGTCAGTCACTGGCATAATATTTCATGATATGATTGACTCAACTAACTCAGTGGCTCAGTTGACTCGAATAACATATTCAGAACTCGGCTCTTTTTGAACCGGTTCAGGGAGCCGGCTCACATACGGGATCCAGATGCAAAGAAGTAAAAGACCCGTTTATCCCATCTCTAATATGCAAAGTTTGGGGAGAGTATGTGTATTTTTGTCGGACTAGTATAATATACATGTACACAAAAAAAAAACTTAGTTAAAAAGTGTTTTTAAATTCCATATAACTTTTTAATTATGAGGTAAAAAAATAAAATAAAAGTAGTTTTTCTATAAAACTCGTATGTGATCTTTCTATTTATGTAATAAAAAAAATTTCATTCAAAAATTCAATTGCGGTTCACGGGGGTTTCGGCCCACCGGAACTCGCCAAAGTACCGAGTTTAAGCACGTTAAACACGTAAACTTCAAAATAAAGTAAATTCGGAGATGCATTGGATAACCGTTTTTTGGGTGACCGAAAGTGACCCCTTTTTGACGGTCCGGCCCACTCCAGCCTGCCAACCATTGTAATTTTCTTTTAAGCAGGGTTTACATTTCCCAAATATCCATGAATCTTATTCGGAGATCCATAGTGTTTGAGTGTTACGGGCTCTCGTGCTATGAGGGAATGGTCCAAAATTCATAAATTTTTATTACAGAGGGTTATCTTAAAACGGCCTGCACACTTTGATACAAGTTGCGATGCAGGCATCGACTCTTATGTTTCATGATGCAAGTAGCAGTGTGTGTAGTACTGAATCACGTATTTGGCATCAGTTGCGGCTTGCAGCGATGCAGAGTCTGGAATCACATTTTGGTCGGCGAGCCACGACGCCGAGTCGGTGATGCTGATGCAAGTTTCAGCGTGTGTAGGATTGCGTCGATGCCAAGACGATATTAATTTATTTTCCCGCGCCATTTTAGAGGTTAAACTTTGTTGTTTGTGTGTGCAGGATGGAAAGTGATCGTGTATTTTGGGAAGAGTTCATAAACATTTATCATCTGCATACGTGTCTTTGGAATACAAATGTACTTTTAGCTCTTCCAATAAAGCATTTGAATAACGTTTTCTTTCTATAAACCATCTTTTTGACCATTTCCTTTTATGGAGTATAAATAGAGCCCCAACTACTGCTATTAAAACTAGTGTTGGCAAAACGTACCTCATTTTATTCGTCAAGCACTAGGTACCTAGAAAATAACTTAACCCTACTGTTCTTGTGTTGCATGAACATGGAGTCGATTCGGGCATCGCAATAGGTTTCGATTTAAGTAGGCGTTAATGCAACTGATGCAAGTTTCATGAAACATAGAGTCGATGCCTGCATCGCAGCTTGTATGAAGGTGTGTAGGCTGTTTTATATTAAGTAAACTTCATTAGGCGCGTTTTGTGAATGTCGCGAAGGGGATACTCGATGATTTGCAGTCACGAAATATTGTTACGTTTTTGCGCGGTCTACACTCCGTTAATACAGGAGCAGTCTAATGGCAATTAATAATAATTTCAGAACCATTGATATGCATAGCCTTTTCAATAGCGTGCAGAAACAAGTGAAGTGCATTATTGACTTTCTGTCAGTGTTAAAAAAAAAATAGCTGCCAATGAAACAACACCCGGTCGAACAAACAAAAATAAATTCGATTAATAAACAAACAGAAAACTCATTCAGTATTTCCAGTATCAGGAATGAATGGAAATAAAATCGATATCTGTGTTTAGTCACAGAGCCGGGTTTGAGTGCAGTCGGAACAGGTTCGCACTCTGTTTTGCGTGCGGCGGCTCCCATCTGAGCGCTGTAGAGCTGCAGAACAACCAAAATCTTAAGCGGCCTAACACCTTGATACAAACTGCGATGCAGGCATCGACTCTATGTTTCATGAAACTTGCATCAGTTGCATAAACGCCTACTTAAATCGAAACCCATTGCGATGCCTGAATCGATTCCATGTTCATGCAACACAAGAACAGTTGGTTTAAGTTATTTTCTAGGTACCTAGTGCTTGACGAATAAAATGAGGTACGTTTTGCCAACACCAGTTTTATTAACAGTAGTTGGGGCACTCTTTATACTCCATAAAAGGAAATCAAAAAGGAAATGGTCAAAAAGATGGTTTATAGAAAGAAAAAGTTATTCAAATGCTTTATTGGAAGAGCTAAAAGTACATTTGTATTCCAAAGACACGTATGCAGATGATAAATGTTTATGAACTCTTCCCAAAATACACGATCACTTTCCATCTTACACACAAACAACAAAGTAACCTCTAAAATGGCGCAGGAAAATAAATTAATATCGTCTTGGCATTGACGCAATCCTACACACGCTGAAACTTGCATCAGCATCACCGGCTCGGCATCGTGGCTCGCCGACCAAAATGGGATTCCAGACTCTGCATCGCTGCGCAAGCCGCAACTGATGCCAAATACGTGATTCAGTACTACACACACTGCTACTTGCATCATGAAACATAAGAGTCGATACCTGCATCGCAGCTTGTATCAAGGTGTGTAGGCCGTTTTTGTGGTGCAGTCAAATATGCTAAAAAAGGGGACAACCTCGGAATGAAACGGAATAAGATGAATATTTGTATAAACCTTTATTTTGGCATTCTAAAAGTTGTCTCAAATGTCTCGTAAGAGCACGTGTGAGCGTCCTTAAATAACCAAGGTCAAAGGTCGCGAAAATTAGTTTTTTGCAAATATCTCGCTTCCTTTGCCTCAAATCGTATTTGTATTTAATATAAAAGTTGTAGAGCATAAAATTCTCTACAAGTTTTGTCTTAAACAATTTTTTATACGTTTAACCGTTTTTGGGCTATACATGCAAAAGCGCAGGGTCAATCGCGAATCCCAGTCCATAGTACAAAATATTTACAAAGTACATAAAAAAACCTTCTTCGCTTATTGCTCTATCTAATAGTGAAAACCGAATTAAAAATCCGTTAGGTTGTTTTTGAGTTTATCGCGATCAGACAGACAGACTTTGTTTTATATAATAATAAATAATAATAATAATTAATGCGTTTAACGTCCGTTTCTCAACTTTATGTCATAACAGACGCCATTCGCACCATTACTATTTTTTTTTCTATCACACTTCCCGTTATTTTCTACAATTTTTAAACTTCAACTTAATTAATAGCAATGGGAGAATGAAGGAATTTTTAGGAAATTAAAGATAAGGTAGGCAACTTTGTTTTATATAATTAGGTACCTATATTAAATATTATCGAATTATAATTCATACAAACCACGAGTCGCCGCTGCTCTTGCAGCTGTGTGAGCTTTAGTGAAAGCCTTGAACTTCAAAAAGCCTTTATATCCGACCAAACACCAACGGGATAGGGGGGACCACAGAACTGTTCTGTGGGGGGGACAGTCAAGTTAACACGTGTGTTACACTGCTACATGGATGACAGAATACCTAAATATTTATAGGGTGGATTCACTAAGTAAAAACAAAAGAAAAACAAACTTTGCAATATCAGCATATATGCGTCTCAAAACGCACAACGAGAAAAAGTTGAAAACTTTTTGTTTTTGTTTCAGTTAATGCCGTAACATGTCATAAGTACAGTGTATAAACTAGACCCATGTACCCGTGTACAGTGGCAAACTTAACATTAGTAATTCATACTCGAGTTTTTTCAGTGTGAGTTCATCAAAAGTCAGTAGCTTAGAAACAACTTTTATTTTGTAATTATGCGACGTGAGCGCGTGGATTTTTTCACTTGTTAACATGCTTATATTAGCTTGACCTGTATGTATGTAAAGAAATCTTTCAGCGCCATTTTCACCAATTTCAAGAAGTCTGAATAATTTGAAAATTTGCACACGTGTCAAGGGCCGATGACAATACAATTATTTCATAAAAATAGATTTGAATTTAGAACTTAAAAAAATACTTTTGATGTCGTTTTGAGACTAAAAATTAAGAAAATAAATTATAGTTTTAAAAATAACTAAAAGACACGCTTTAATAGCAAACCGAACTGAAAGGTAGAAAATAATTATTAAGAAAATAATTCAACTATAGTAAAAATCGTGGGGTGCCAATTACTATATTTTCATTATAACTCTAATAGCCCAAGGTCCCGGAGCCGCCAGACACAACCTATTTTTAAATAAATGAAACCTTACGTTTTGAGTAGTGTTTTATGTACTTAGAACGCTTGGCGTGCCTCCATCATTGAGTCTGTGACAAATGTACAGGTACCAGGTGAGAAAGGTGAGTAAAAATAAGAGTCACTTAATTTAAATTAAAATGGCTGATATTTATATATGTTTTGTAAAATATCACTATAAATTAGTATCCAGTATCGCCAGTCACTTTCAGCTGACCACAACTTCTGACAGACGCTTTAAAGCTCAGAGAAAAATTAATGAACTTCACTTATTTTTAAATGCTTGATTTTTATATATGTTATTCAGACAACTATTACAAAATTATATTTCAACAGCCAGACAAATTGTAATGACCCAACATCCCCCCAGACGTAAAAAATAGTCATAAAGCTCTCGCGAACATACTAACAGCTGACTATTTTTTACGTCTGGGCCCTGGGGGGCTGTTTGGTCATTACAATTTGTCTGGCTGTTGAAATATAATTTTGTAATAGTTGTCTAAATAACATATATAAAAATCAAACATTTAAAAATGAGTGAAGTTCATTAATTTTTCTCTGAGCTTTAAAGCGTCTGTCAGAAGTTGTGGTCAGCGGAAAGTGACTGGCGATACTGGATACTAATTTATAGTGATATTTTACAAAACATATATAAATATCAGCCATTTAAATTTAAATTAAGTGACTCTTATTTTTACTCACCTTTCGCACCTGGTACCTGTACATTTGTCACAGGCTCAATGAAGGAGGCACGCCAAGCGTTCTAAGTACATAAAACACTACTCAAAACGTGAGGTTTCATTTATTTAAAAATAGGTTGTGTCTGGCGGCTCTGGGATCTTACTCATATGTAGCTATCGATTAAATTAATTGTAACATTTAATATCAAGCACTCCACGCTTTTTTACTATAATTGAATTATTTTGTTAATAATTATTTTCTACTTTTTAGTCCTTTCCTGGAACGTAACTCGCCGTAAAAGCAAGGACTATCTGTAATACATTAGAAATTGTATAATGAGCCAGTCTGTATATTGTAAATGGATATTACCAACTTGTCATAAATGAAAATTCAACAGTATGATATGATATTCAATGTTAGCAGCTGTAGCTTTGCACGGTCAAAGGCGATCGACGTCGTAATGCGTCGCGACGGGGAATCCTGACATTTCGACCGGTCACAGTAAAGGCTATCAGATGCAGACGGGACAGACAGTTGTCATATGGCACATACACTATTGACGTCGGTCGGACGGTGGGACATAGGGGTCGGACCAAAATTTCTCGACGTTTATTACAAATAGTATTGTAACAAAACCGCTGTAGTCCGTGGCGGAAATTATTTATTTACAAGAATAAATGTTTAACGAAACGGTTAAACACACAAACGAAAGCGTACTTCTTTAACTTAACAGAAACAAAACTAATAGTTCTAAATAATAAAAATAAAAGTAGGTAACAGAGAATATAGAGTCACTAAATTATGTACACAAACTATTTACTACAACACAGGAACACAACACAAAGTTTAGCTAGTACAGTAGCTGATTCACACTTGTATTTACAAAAAGTTATTTTTCAATTCAATTCAATTCAAACTTCATTAGTCAAAAACACATTTAAAATTGTACAGACATTGTCAATAAAAAAGTGATACATAAATATAGAAATGATACAGAATTACAGTAAATTTGGATATATTTTTTTTAAACTTTGTGTCATATTGCGCACATAATATTCGTCAAAACTGTAAAATGGTTCTAAGATCAAAAATTGCTTTGTGAATTTTTTGAAATATTTAAAAGAAAGTCCTTTTATTAAACAGATTTATATAAATTGCACTCACTAAAGTTATTTATTTTCACAGTATAATTGAATAATTTATGTAGTAATGCCAGAACACTGTGTCAACACAACGAACAGCTCCAATAACTGACTGACCCCTTGCCCACTCTCTTCGCCTTTTTATAGTTTTCGTCCCCCGCTTCTATCGAATGTTCTGGACGAATCGAGATTTCTTCTATTGTTCTCTCCAATCGATTCTAAGAAATCGGGTCTAACTTCGCTACCTGCTTTACGCACCGAGTTCCTTTCCTTTACATGTATGTGTGTCTCCAAGGTAATAATAATAATAATAATAAATGTTTATTGCTCTAAATGTAAAAATTTAGGCAATAGGGACAGGATCAAACTAGAGTTTGATCTTACTCCTGCCCCTGTACATAAAACTTTATAAAATCATATTTACAAAAAGAAGAAAAATTAAATTTAGTCGGGTGTTCTTTACCTGTTTCCATTGTTGTTGGTTCTAGTAGTTTCTACCGAATTCCATAGGCGTCCCATCAAGGGGCACGCAACAGTATATTACACCACAAGGGCAGAAAGTGTGATATCTTGCCCTGCGCTCCATGATGCCCTCGGATTGGCCTCAGGCATCATGGCGCGTCGGGAAAGGTTACCCGGATCATAATAACGAATCGATCGACACCTTATTTATCAAAATCGGATGAATAGTTTACGCGCTACGGTGCGGAATATCCGTAAATACAAACATACATAGACTGCTAAACTCATAACCCTTCCTTTTGGCTTCGCCGCAGTCGGGTAAAAACGTCTCACGTAATAAATGAACGGCCTCATTTATGAGAAAACATCGTTTGGAGTCGTCAATAATAATGGCGCAATTAAACGTGCAAATGCAATAATCTGATGAACAAACAAACGAGCGTCTAATTCACACGTCGTTAATTAGCTTATGTTTCACCGTCATGAAGTCCGTAATATCGCTATTTTTATTGTTTGAAATAAACATGTTATTTTATTCTTACATAAAGCTGTGATTTTCTTCTTTCTTAATACCTTCGTTTCAAGTATGAATGAATGACTAGTAACTAGCGGCCAGTCCCGGTTTCACCCGGGCGCAAAAGAACGAATGGGGGCAGGGACATGAGTACACACATTCATCTTAGTTTACCGAGATGAATGTTGTGTCCAAATTTCATGATGATCGGAGTTACCGTTCAAAAGTTTTTGTCGGAAGGACAAATTTTGAGTTACATTTTGCAACATTTTTCATTGATGCTCCGCTCCTAAAGGTCGTAGCGTGATATTATATAGCCTATAGCTTTCCTCGATAAATGGGCTATCCAACAAAACATTTTTTTCAATTGGAACCAGTATAGTTTCTAAGATTAGCGCGTTCAACCAAACAAACAAACCAATTTTTCAGCTTTATATATTAGTAGTGATGTGCCGGATCGTTAAAAATGTATATCCGCGGATACGGATCTGAATACGGATATTTGGTTTCAAGCTCTGCGGATACGGATACGGATCTTAACTTTCTTAGAGTACGCGGCGGTAAATATTGCACATCGACCTTTGGAAAGAGACTATCTGTTATGGGAAAAAGTTATTGACCTCTTTAAGAGTTAACTCTCATAACAGATTGTTTCTTTCCAAAGATCGATGTGCAATATCTCATTATAAAGATAGTTTTTTAGTACCTTTGAGTTATTGGTATGGTACTCACTACGACAAATGTTTGCAATATAAAGGAGCCTAATACGATTTTAAAAAATAAAAAATAATCTGAATGGAATTTAATAGTTTTTCATTATTACCTAATCACCTATATAATATATAAAATTTCATCTATGAATTGAAAATTAATAAGGTAAAAGATCCGCCAAAAACTAACGGATACGGATCTTTCTTCTCCCTCGGATATCCGCGAATACGGATACGGATATCCGGCACATCACTATATATTAGTATTGATTATTATGAATAGAAATCAACATTTCTCGTTTGTTTTTTACAAAATCTATCAAGAATATGTATTTATTAGATTTTTTCTTACATGGTGCAAAATACCCTATTACTAGGATTTGTCGGCAGCGCCTGGCACTACGACCATTGTTTTATTTACTTTTATTTTTTTTTTTAGAGAAAAGGGCTCAGACAGACACGCACAACTCATTTGCCATTCTATTTATATACTCGACGAACCTTATCCGAGTTATAATTCAAATTTTATTGCGCAGTGCCGGCAGAACAACCGTTCGAAAAATACATAAAACGATCGTTAACTCGATAAACGGTTCTTTGCATTGCCAGTCGGATAACGACTAGAATCTGGATTGATTTTGTTTTCACGCTCATTGTTTTATTGTTTATCGATATACTTCTCGAGTCCAACAGATAGCTCTGCCGTATTATTAAGTCTAAAGGCCGCTACACACGAGGCTGGATTTGCCGCTAGATTTGACTATTAGTTTTCTAGCGCTGGTTTTCTTGATTGATTTATGTCCTCGCTTGTGACGAGACGTTTTTTTTTTGTTTTGTAGGTAGGTTCGGAGCGCAGTGACAGTTCAAATATAAACTTGTCTGTTGTCTGACTCTGAGCAGAATGACGCCATGTTGGTTTGTGGGCGGAGGAAGGGAGGAACATGAGTACACCTTAGTTTACCGAGATTAATGTTGTGTCCAAATTTCATGATGATCGGAGTTACCGTTCAAAAGTTTTTGTCGATAAAAAGCAGTATTTATATATTTTTAACTAATATTTTTTTTAATTAATTAAATAAAATTAAAATAAATTTAAATGTAAGCCTTAAAGAAAGCAATGTAGAAATTAAAAAAAAAAATAAACTATATTAGCCTAACGTAGGGCTCGAACCCACGACCCTGGTATACACAGTCGAATGCTCTACCGATTGAGCCAGCCGGCGTCGTGTGCTCACAACGCTATTATGAGTACTTATATTTAGTTAGTGCATTTCACCTGAATAGAAGCTTATTTTTGAGATACATTTTGCAACATTTTTCATTAATGCTTCGCTCCTAATGGTCGTAGCGTGATATTATATAGTATAGCAAGCATTGTTACATTAACTCTCTCTCTTTTGTAATATTGTCAAAATTAGTTTTCCTTAGCTACACAGGAAAAATGAATGTTGTTATCAATTTGGAAAAAATCAATTTAATTAATTTGAACTTGAGAAAACAATTCATAACGAATTGCTTACAATTTAACTAAAGCGTTTTATTTATTTTAAAGTAAGAACTTTCTTAAGTGCTTACAATAGTCTATAGCAGGCCTGGGCAAATGGCGGCCCGCGGGCCGGATCCGGCCCGCAGTAGAATTTTATCCGGCCCGCGAAGCATTTTATAAATGATTATTAAGAGCGAAAATAGTTTGCCAATATAATTTGACGCATAAAAAAAGACCTTTTTGTTGCGGAAATGAGAGGACCTTTTTTTTTTGCTCTCCAAATTTTTGGCCCACGGCCAAATTTTCATCAACAATGTAGCCCGACGATCAAAAGATTTGCCCGCCACTGGTCTATAGCCTTCCTCGATAAATGGGCTATCCAACCAAAAAAAATTCAATTTGAACCAGTAATTCCTGAGATTAGCGCGTTCAACCAAACAAACAAACTCCTTTATAGATTGTTTGCAACTAAATAAAAGGTATTGACAAGTTTCAAAATAAATATCCGATATCTTTAACCCACCAGAAATATTATTGTGAAAAGGGGCCAAATTCGATACAAATAATAAGTGGCTTTGTCGATGAAGAGAAGTGAGATCTACAACAAGGTGTCAAGTTTTCGCTTG
This sequence comes from Xanthostigma xanthostigma, assembly GCA_963575645.1. Taxonomy (NCBI): domain Eukaryota; kingdom Metazoa; phylum Arthropoda; class Insecta; order Raphidioptera; family Raphidiidae; genus Xanthostigma; species Xanthostigma xanthostigma. The sequence continues at coordinate 2,564,969 of OY754473.1, forward strand.
GCACGTTTATATACACGAGTCATTAAAACCTTTACCTGTTTTAATAAGAATTACAAGCTAGATTTCTCTTTTCTGTTATTTAAACATGTTATTCAGTTTGTTAGCTCGTTAAAAGTTAGGAGACAAAATCAATTAGTCGTTATGTGTTTCGGAGAGAACGCTTTTAACAGATTAATTTACTGTCATCTGAAATTACCTCGCCCACTAAAAGTGTTAGGCCCAATTCACGGTTCGCTCTCGGTCCAGTCTCGGTTCGTTAAACGATTTTTACACAAGAAACAATGAGCGTATTCATACTATCAGCACCGCTCAAGTTCGGATCCAATCACGCTCCGGCACTGATCCGTTTAGAAGAATATTTTGCTGGAGCGTGATCGGACTTTGCCTGAATAGGTTTTTGGTTCAAATGCAGTACTTATTCGTCTATTAAATGACGGTACAGGGTGTAGTATTCTCCTTCCGTTTTCCTCGCTAATAAGCTTGGATGCATCCACATTCTTCTCTTCGTTGTCTTGCGTTTCACTCTTTTCTTATCGAGACTGGTCACGGTTTCACTCTCGGTCCAGTCTCGGTTCGGTAAAATCTTACTGTATTCACACTATCATTCTGGGTTCGATCACGGTTCAATCTTGATTTGCAAGAAGTCTGATGTATTTACTTTGCAATACATTTTACTTTATTTCATAAGTACAATTTTTCTAGTTGTCTGACAATGCCGTTCGATTTTTCAATTGAAGAATTAGCTGCTATTCTTCTTGATGAAGATACGGCAAATAATAAAAGAGTGAAAAGAAAGACAACAAAGAGAAGAATGTGGGTGCATCCAAGCTTATTAGCGAGGAAAACGGAAGGCGAATACTACACCCTGTACCGTCATTTAATAGACGAACACTGCATTTGAAACAAAAACTTATTCATAAGTCAGGCAAAGTCCGATCATGCTCCAGCAAAATATTCTTCTAAACGGATCAGTGCCGGAATGTGATTGGATCCGAACTTGAGCGGTGCTGATAGTATGAATACGCTCATTGTTTCTTGTGTAAGAATCGTTTACCGAACCGAAAAAAAATGGTATAATCGTTGCTAACTAGAAAAAAAAAATTTTTTATTCTAAATTAATACGGTAGATTCCTTTTATATACTTTAATACATTTTTCATCAAAATATTGTTTTTTACCATGCCAGATTCAATTTTTAATCGCCGGACAGCGTTTTTTTTTTTATAAACAAATAAGCTTTTACAAGGGCCATGTCAAAACACCACCTTAATTTTTTTCTGAAAGAAGGTTTGACATCTATTTTATGCATAAAAATTGGTCTGTCAGCGAAAAAATGTTTTTTACTATGACAGACTTCATAAACAAATTTTATAACAAATGAAGTCTGACCAATTTATTAACAAAAATTGTCAGCCAGACCAGTTGTATTAGATAGAAGAGATCTTAAACTTTATTTAAAAAAAATTCAAGGAGGTGTTATGAAATGTATTTTCATAAAAAAAAATAGTTTATAACAAATGAAGTCTGGCTAATTTATTAACAAAAATTGTCAGCCAGACCAATTTTTTCAAAAATGGTACATTATTTACTACAAATTGTATAAATTTCAAGCAGGTGTTTTGGAAAGTAAAATCATGTTTTTTTTTTAAATTCAAAAATTCATAATAAATAACAATTAACAAATTTTTACTTGTCTGGCGGGCGTAACATGTTTCTGACATGTTTTTCAGCCATTTTCACTTTATAATTTAGAGGTGTTCTTTGGGGTAACTTTTTCTGTCATGGGAGCTTAAACTATACAATATCTTCAACAACCACAACAGCCACAGCAACCACAATAGCCTCAACAGCCACAACGGGAGCCAAGAGACAATTTTCTTTCTATAGATTTGCGTTTAAGTTTGTTTAAAACACAAAGCTGTGAAAATAGTTTTTATTTTTTTTTCATTGTTCAGCAGGTCATGATTCAATTCCTACATTTTTACGAGTTTTGAAATGATTACTCGAAATGTTGCTGGCTCTCGATCTATTAAGAAACATTCTGTCTATTAGCTTTGAAATACACGTATATAACTGTATATTTTACACTAATGAAGCATGGCAATTATTATTATTGAACATTTGTAATAGATCGGACGATAATTGATGTTCTGTTGACTTGTTCAGCAATTCATATTCAAATTAAAACAAACATTCAATTTGACGCATGGATTGTTCAATCATGAGCTGTCTGTGATCTGTTCCTAAAATCTTATACATACCTCAGTAATGTCGCGCCAGGCGTGTACAACCTCCCCGTTAGAGGACGTTGGTCTGACTCTAGTCGAAGCTTTGTCTTTACAAAAGACACCTGATGTAATGGTCAGCGTGCTGGCTTTTGGATCGTGCCGTCGTGGGTTCGAATCCCAGCCCTGCTCTTGGATGCTTTGTGATGTCATTTAGTTTTAACTGATGTTATTTTGATGTAATTAAGACGCTAATGATGTAAGTTGTCGAGCAATAAATAAATAAAGGCATGGATTTAAGGAGGTTGAGCCGTTTTACGAAGATAATAAAAAAAATCTGAAATAAAGTTTTTTTTAATAGATTTTTAATGACAAAATTTTCTGTAAAAAATTCAAAATTATTAGGAGATTTATAAAGTTAAAAATTAAAAAAAACTTTTACATGTAGTCTTAAGGAAAATATGTCAACCTAGAATGCAAACTGTTCATTTTATTTTTTTGCAAATAACCAAATAATGTCAGCAGTTTCGAAAACTAATTATGTAAAGCATCGATGTCTTAAGCATATTTTAATATTTTTTCCAATTTAATTAGGAGACTTTTAATCAATAAAAAAAATAATATTACACCTTAGCACTTTTCGATTATGGACTTTTATTCTTAGCAGTTTTAACAATTTTAACAGAATTTTCAACTTTTTAATGATTTAATTTTAATTTTTATTACTTCTAATTTCTTTTTTTAATTATTTACTGCAAAAAATATGTAAAATACAGATATTTACATAAATTTATTTTTTTTAACCTAACTTTGTACATAAAATTCAAAAGTCCATTAAGTAAAATACTGAAATAATTAATTATAATTAAAAAAAAAATTATTTATGCCTCTATGACAATAATTTATTGGTATCATCGACTTATAACCTTTTGTAAAAATTTATTATGGAAAAGTTCCCATTTAGAATTCGACTTATTTTTGATTGGGACTGTAACGGATCAACCTCCTTAACGCGGCGACTAATTAATCTGAATTAGGGTTTAAAAAAATTACAGTGGGTAGCAAAAATAATACGTTGGCAGCTGTTGAGGAGGATAGTATTAAGTAAAACGTAGCAGCTTAATAATCAGTTGTTAGCTTTGTTTTCATTTGAACTGGCATCGAGTTTTTGTTTTGGTAACTGATTTTATTGTTAAGCGAAAACTTGAAGGCTGATAAAAAATAGAAAATGGGCATTCCTAAATGCTGTCATATCTTCAAAGTTATAATCAAATAATGAACAAAGAAACAACATTCAGAACCGTAATATAAAAACGCGTTATCGGGCGAGGCGAACAGAAGTTGAAAGGGAGATATAAGTTAGTGAAGATAGAAAGAGAGAGAGTTACGTTTCGTATATTACTGTAGGGGCAAGAGAGAGAGGTGCGCGCGCACATTTTCTTTCTCTCTTCCTCAACAGATACTTCACTGGCTAGTGGCGCCATCAGGTGGCCGAAAATATAAACAGTACTAACAATAGAATGACACATACTTTACTTGCCAGTGGCGCTATCGGGTGACTAAAATCCAACGAGAGCTAAGTAATTACTAATTGCAATGTATTACTTTTGTTTTCATTATCTTTATGTTTATATCTCTTTCTTCTTACATTAGACTGTTCATTTCGTTCTTGAACAATTTTATAAATTAATATTTTGTTCAATACATTAAATATTCTACGTTTAAAGTGAATAAAATTGTAAATTCATTTTAAAGTTCACATTTTGTGAATTTTCGGGTGAATAATAAGAAATTATGGCAGGAAGAAGTTTTACTTCAGTCGTGTGGTCTAAAGCACACTCGTTTTTTTTTCGGAACAATTTGAATTAGTTTACACACATCCAGTCGACATTAATTCAACACGGCATCACGCCGATATAATATTTCAGACTATCTGCCGTTTACTTTAGGTATTCGTTATGAAACATTCGTTTTCTATATTTACCCGCAGAGAGGACTCTCTCGTTTCGAGATTAAATTACATTCGAATTAAACGATGCGGAATACAGAACTAACGTAATAATATTGCGAGTTACTAAATCAAAGGAAATAAAATGGTATCTCGTCTAATTAAAACCGTGCTTATTGCTGCAGATCAATGTGAGAATTTAATTAAGAGCAAAAGGAAAAAAACAAAAAAAGACATGACACGTTCGAAGTGAACTTTTCTCATGTATCAATAACTAGCGGCCCAGGTCCGGCTTCGTCCGAGTTTGTAAATTGCTACCGTTTTTTCGTCTACTACATAACATGAACCATTGAAAATGTCTGACACCTCGAATATGTCGAACATATTCGAGATGTCAGACATTTTTAAATGGTTCATGTTATTTGTCAGAAAACATTATTTTAGCGTTTTGGTTGAAGTTTTTAAAATGTCTGACACCTCGAATATGTCGACATATTCGAGGTGTCAGACATTTTTAAATGGTTCATGTTATTTGTCAGAAATCATTATTTTGGCGTTTTGAGTTTTTAAGCTATCCAATTAAAAACACAAACAGCATCTATAAATTTTTACATGTCGTCAAAACGACATCTTTCGTAAAATTTAGAGGGAAAACGCCCCAAAATCAAGAAAAGCCATAGAGGAAATAGGTGTCAGACTAGGCCTAATGAAGCCACATACAAAGTTTGGGGAGAGTATGTGTCAGTAAAATTTTTGCCGACGGGCACTGACTAAATATTCTTATACTCGCATAATAAAATATAATCAATAGTAATCATTCAAGTAAAAGTAACTTTTCGAATCGGTAATCATTACTTCGGGTATTCTAGTGTAACGAGTAGTTTCGTATCGTATCGTTACTCTAGTTCGAGTACTAATTTAATAAGAATTAGCCAGGCGGTTCACCAAAAATTTTAAATTTAAGGCGGGCCCGCCGGGAATTTTTCCACTATCCCAGCGGGCCCCGCCCATACTACTCTGAATGCAAGATCATTTGGACAGAAATGAAAAGGTAGGAAAAACTTTAATCTCGCAAGCTTGAATCTTTTACGCGAAAGCGTTAATTATATGAAGGTAGAGTTAATAGTTTTACTAGAAAACGATGCATGAAAACAGAGACAAAAGAAACGTCTTCGCTTGGTGTTGAAATTAGCTGTTCCAGTAAAGTTTTAAACAAACCCAAAAAAAAAAAACAGTTTTGACAGTTTTTCACGACACAGTGTCGTATCAATCGAAACCCAAACACAAAACCGATTTTTGCAAAAATTGGTTGTCTGTAAAGTCGGTTTACGGACGATAGTTTTACGTGATAACGTATTCCGCTCGAATATCATATTTATAATAATACATAACCTAAATTTTAGTAGCTGTCAAACTATATTTTTACCGACTCTCTATCGCTTATACTGCGCTCTCGCTTGCACGCACAGGGTCAGGCGGAACGCTACACTTTTCGGAACGTTACACTTGGCGGAACGCTACACTTTTCGGAACGTTACACTTTTTCGTGCGTGCAGCCGGTGTTTCATCAATTTATAAGACGTTATCACGTCAAAAAAATTGGTTGTCTGTAAAGTCGGTTTACGCACGATAGTTTTACGTGATAACGTCATAAAGAAACATTGATGAACTCTCTGACGTCACGCGAGAAGAGAGAGAAATGCGTACAAGCCGACGCTTGGGCCGATCGTGCCTCTCTATCGCCTATACCGCGCTCTCGCTTGCACGCTCAGGCTCAGGCGGAACGTGACACTTTTTCGTGCGTGCAGCCGGTGTATCATCAATTTATAAGACGTTAAAAAGGAGGTTATCAATTCAACACGTATGTAGGTAATAGTAGTCAATAGTCATATTGTGTAATAGCCGTTGCCCGCGGCTTTGCACGCGATTGAGACGAAACACGGGTGAATTCCCATTATTTGGCAGAGTTACTCTTTTCTAGACGTAGACCCCCATATTATAAATTTCAAAATTTATAACATTCACGCGACCAACGTCCTGACAAACCTTGAAAATAACACCCATGTTGATTTTTCGACTATTTATCTCTTTTCACTCTCTGAAGGGATTGTTTTTGAAAAAGCATGAAACACGTGTTTATTTATTTATTGACAGGAGTGTCCTGCGCATTTTTGAATTGATAGATCTATATTATATGATTTTTCCATGCAAATTTTGAACCCCCGTTACACCCTTCTAAGGGTTGAATTTTCAAAAATCCGTTCTTAGCTGATGCCAACGTCATAATAACTATCAGCGTGCCGAATTTCAGGCCAATCCGTTCAGTGGTTTGAGCTGTGCGTTGATAGATCAGTCAGTCAGTAGTCAATCAGTCAGTCACGGTTGCCTTTTATACATTAAGATGAATCGGGTTTCTAACTTTCTTGGATGTGTTTAAAGCGGCCCATAGACGCTCAATATTATTGCGCAATATTTGGGTTTGTGCAATATAATTGACCGTGTGTAGACGAGATGGAAACGTTGCGCAATATAATGTGTGATTATCAAATTCTTGAAAATATATTGCACAAACGGGGAAATATTGTGCCGTCTGTTGTCAAGATTGCGCAATATCACGTCAGTTGATCTCAAGTAGCGGTCGTTTCAACAAGTCTCAACTACGCCTCATCATGAGTGACAAGAAAGCCGAAAGACAATTTATTGTCGAATTTATCGAGGTGTATCGCGGTCTTCCGGCTCTGTGGGATGTGAAGTCCAAAGACTATAGTAATCGTGAGAACATGATGACTGAAGTTCTGGTGGGAACTGTTTGCACAATGTGGCTGTACCGTCTGTGCTCGCAATTGAGTAATATATTGCACAACCTTCAATATCGCCTCCATACAGTACAATTTTTTGTTCAAACCAAAATATTGTATGATAATATTGACCGTCTAGGGGCCGCCTTCAAAATATTGTGCAGCCCACATTGCACAATAATATTGAGCGTCTATGGGCCGGTTTAGATCGACATAAAAATCGATTTATTAAATTACATAATCAAAAACAAACAGATGTATCATGAACTATTAAATTGATAGAGTCAATTGCAGATGCTTCATCTGACGATGGTTTAAGTAAAATCAGCTTCGAAGACAGAAATTTCGGTTTTGGGCCACAAATCGGCCAAGTCCGCGTGTTGGGTGAGAATTTTGAACAGAGGAATAGTTCGGAAAAATATAGGCATACCGGAGAGAAATCATATGATAGTGATATTTTCAATAAGAAGTTCGGGTCTGAACAGGCTTTAAAAGATCACAAACGTATACATACTGGTGAGAAACCTTATCAATGCGACATTTGTAAATACCGTTTCGCACAATACACTCATTTAAATATTCATAAACGCGTGTATACTGGAGAGAAACGTTATTAATGTGATATTTGCTACCGTAAAAATGCTTTAAAAGGTCATAAACATATACATACTGGTGTTAAACCGTATCGATGTGATAATGCGATAAAATGCTTCTCACAATGTCTACTTTAAATAAACACAAAGTTAGTTACACTGAAGAGAAACCTTATCAATGTGATATCTGTTAAAACAAGTCTAACCAAACATGTTCATATACGTATACATACACGCGAGAAACCTTAATTAACAAATTGGTAACGTTTTTCTCGAATATTTTCTAATGCAACTTTATGAAAATTTTAAATGAATGTACAGAAAAAAATGAAGATTTTGAAAATGTATGTTGCCGTTTGAAAAAAAATGCATGTATACTTCCAGTTGAATCTCAAGTACAAAAAAATATACCTCAGCAGTTTCCGATAGTAAATCTCGACTAGAACAAAAAACTATTTAAAATTTTAAACTGTTTTTTTTTTTTGTATTTAGTAGGATACATGAATTATTTCACTGTTACCACTTTCGTTGAACACACTTGTATAATAATTGTAGGTGCTTCCGTACTGGTCTGGCTTGGTAGACAACTGTCAATGTCATGTTAGCTTATTTCAGTATAAATAAAAAGTTTTTCGTATTATGAGAAAAATATGACTAGTGTGTCGATTGTGCATGTCAAAAAGCGTTACGACAGTCAACGTGTTTCGATTTTCAAACAGGTTTCAAAGCAACGTCGCCGATATAATTATGAAGTGTGCTCCCGTACAGGTAAGTTCACCATAAGGATAAATTATAATAATTTTCAAATTGAGTGACCTTTGTATTATTAACTTCCCAGTATATATACAAATCAAAACTATTATTTTGTTTAGAACGTCATAAGGTGAATGATTGTTTTTGTTTGCGTTCTTTATTGTAATTTTGTGATTCTGTCCCAGATATTGAGATGTGACGAGATGCCGAAATACATCTGTCAATTGTGTAACGTTCAACTGGAGAAAACGCACCAGTTTCAGATACAAATAATACAGGCTGACACAAAACTACGGTGTTATTTACAACAAAAAGACGCGCCTAACAAAAATCCTACGCTCGAATGTTCCCTTCAAAGATCATTTGAAAAGCCTTTAATCGAAAAATGTGATAATTTTAATGCAATATGTAAAATTAACAATACAGTGCCTTTAACATCTAAAATAAAAATCGAACAAACAACTGATTATTCAATTAATCCACCAAATTATACCGATGGAACCATAGAAACTAAGAGCGGTGACTACTCAGATATTAGTATTAATAAAAAGCAATCAGAAGCACCAACGTTTTTTAACACACGATGTCAAAATATTGAGGAAATTTATATAAAATCAGAAATAAAAAACGAACCGCTTGATGATGAGTCATCGCCCCCTACTGTGAATATAGCAAACGCGTCATCTAACTATTGTGGTAGTGAAGTTATCTACGAAGACGTTAACATCGGTACTGACGTCACTTCGGCAAACTCCGTCAACGTTCGGTCTACTGATGCAGAAAAGAAAATTGAAAAACGTAAAAAGAAAAAAGTTTCGATAGCTGACACACAATCAGCTCACAAACGTAGGCATACCGGAGAGAAACCGTACCATTGTAACATTTGTAATAAGTGTTTCGTCAATTCGGACGGCTTGCAAAATCATATGCGTGCTCATTCGGGAGAGAAACCGAATCAGTGTGAGATTTGCAACAAGGATTTCGCCAGTTACAGGAATTTGGTAAATCATAAACGTACGCATACCGGGGATAGGCCGTATCGGTGTGACATTTGCGATAAGTGTTTCGCACAATCGGTTCATTTAATTAATCACAAACGTAGGCATACAGGAGAGAAACCATATCAGTGTACCATTTGCAGTAAGTGTTTCGTTATTGCAGACGGGTTAAAGAATCATATGCGTATACATACAGGAGAGAAACCGTATCAATGTGGCATTTGCAATATGAATTTCGCCTATTATAATAATTTAAAAAGTCATAAACGTCTTCATACTGGTGAGAAACCGTATCAGTGTGACAATTGTGATAAGTGTTTCACCCAATCATGCTCATTAAAATTTCATAAACGTGTACACGTAGGTGAGAAACCGGATAAATACGGCATTTGAAATAGTGTTTTGGTCAATCAAGTGGTTTAAATTTACACTGGAAAGAAACCATTGCGTTGCATTTGTAACAAGAAACTTATACTTAAAGGTGGCACTTCACATGGCTATTTGTGTTCGCTATTGGGTGTTTGTTGTATTTGGCAAAATATATGACGTTCAAGACAAACATGCAAATAGAGGCAAATACGACCATCCACACATGGCAGTCAAATAGCAAACACACAAACATTTCGCAGCAGAATGCAGGTTCAAAATTCCAGGAATTAGCACAGACACAAAAATACTGCACGTCCGTACAGGTTCACGGCGCGTGCGCTTCTGAATATAGTCATTGTGTGGACGGTTTATTTGCCGTATTTGCCTATTTGACTCCTTTGATGTGTCTCGAAAAACCGACAAGCGCACAGTAACGCGTATTTGGTATTGGCCTTATTTGTCAAATAGGCAAATAAGGCCAACACTTTGTCAAATAGACCCTCCACACTTGGTAATTGTTTGCCAAATATGCCAAATACACAAATACAAATAGCCATGTGAACTGCCGGCATAACGGTGTATTCAGTTACGATGAATTTAATGTCCGCGAAATTATACATACTTGTGAGGAACTATACCAATGTAAAAAAAAATAAAGAAAAGTTACTTCTTACCACAAAAGTTTTATTAGTGGATGTACATTTCGGGAGCTATGCTCTCATCTTCAGCAAACACTAAACTAAATTATAAAACAAAACACTTAACTTGATGTAACAATTACAGATATAAAATAATAATAAAACTAGGTACTATACCTAATCAAAAGACTTGCGGCAAAACAGGTAACAAAAAATTCAAAGTGACTAAGGATTATTATGATTTTTCACTGTGATTTTTGTGTAACTGGAATAACAGTCACTGTGATCACAATATAGTAATGACTTTTCCCATGTCTAGTGATTCGTAACGGGATATCTCATTATTATTTCAATCGTACCCTGTTCGCCAGCAAAGCAACGAAAGTTTAACGGTACATATTTCTCTATACAGTATGTAAACACGTAAGGTGCACATAGGGAAATTAACATTGAGAAAAAATGACTGGATCAGAGTGAGCCTTGAAATCTTGTTTTTCAATTTGACAGATATTCTTTTGCAAAATGAATGTGTATACTACTGAAGAAAATATTCAAATGATTACAACATAATCGGACTTTTTTTATTAATGGGACATTAAATTCCCAAAAATACTTAAATATGGTGCGAGATCAAATATCTCCGCTATTCGTGTTGAACCTAAAGACATTGGGTCACTGAATTACCAACGCGTATACGTCATACCAGTCAGACAATTTTTGAATGAAATGTTTCCAAACAGATGGAGTTGTTTTTTTATTTTATTTTTGTACAAAAAAATTAAAGTAATGATTTATAAGAGCTATTTATTATTAAAAAAGCCAAGTAAAATAAAAATAAATCAAAATAAAATAGAAATCCTCAAGATTACCATGATAATTCAATAGAAATAACAATTAATGCAGTCATGGCTAACTCTGATCCAAGTATTTTTTCCCAATGCTAATTTCCCTATGTGCACCTTACGTGTTTACATACTGTATTGTGCACCCTATAGTTAACTGTAGGTAAATAATGTCAGTATATGTGCAGCGTTTCATGTAATGAAATAAATATGGATAACCAAGAAATATCAATAATAGGCCATGACCTTACTACAACGTGTCGATTGTGTTTGTTAAGAGAAGTGTCGACAGTCGATGTGTTCCGGTTTTCAACTCGATTTCAAGACAAAATCGCCGATGTAATTATGAAATGTGCTCCCGTACAGGTAAGTTCGCTGCATTGTTACAAATAGGGTCTTCAATATCAAATCATTCTCAATTCCGGAACTGGTTTAGATATTTGGTTCTCAGTTCCGGACGTGTCATTTTTAAAATCTCAATATGTTAATCAATTGACGTTAAATGAAATGGCGAGCCAGAAAGTTAGCTTTATTGATAATTATTAAAATATACCGCTAAAGTGTTGTTAATCTTTGTTCTTCTTTAATGTAATTGTGCGATTCTGTCCCAGATATTGAGACATGATGAATTGCCGAAATTCATCTGTCAATTATGTTACACTCAGCTGGAGAAAATGCACGAATTCCGGACGCAAATAATACGGTCCGACAAAACGTTACGACGCTTTTTACAGCAAATACGTACTTCTGATGAACATTCCACGCTCCAGTGTTCCATTCCAAGACCCTCTGAGAGTTGTTTAATCGAAAAACGGAGAGAGAAAGAATGTGATAATTTTAATTCAATAAGCAAAATTAACGATGAAATACCTTTAAAAACCAAAATTAAAATCGAACAAACGGATGATTATTCGACAATTCCACCAAATTGTGCCGATGAAACCGTAAGAACTCTATCTACGGGCGGAGGGTACTCAGATATCGGCGACAGGAATGTGGAAGCACCCGCGAATTTTAATTCAGGAGACAAAAGTGTTGATGAAACCTATTTAAATTTCAAAATTAAAGTCGAACAACCGGATGACACTTCAATGATTTCACCAGACATGGTTGCAACTTTATCTAGCGTTGGTGAAAAATCAGACATCAATATTGACGAGATTAAAGCGAATTTCAATTCAGAAGACAAAAGTATCGAGGAAATATATATTAAGTCCGAAATTAAAACCGAATTAACGGACGATGAATTACTAATCCCAACAGAACCAATTGATGATGATGAAATCAACAGAATTGAAATCCGTACTTCGGGGAACTTCGAGTGTGTTCGTTCTATGGGCGAGAATATTGAAAAATGTGAGGAGATAACTTCGATATCATCTGATTTGAGCACTCACAAACGTGAACATACCGGGGAGAAACCATATTGCGAAATTTGTAAGAAGTGTTTCGTTAATTCGGTTGGTTTGAATATTCACTTGCGCACTCACGGAGAGAAAGCGAACCAGTGTGAGTTGAATTTTTATGCAGTCGTGCTCTTTGAGCTGCGCGCAGACCTGCAGCACGCGCATGCGCTGAGCAGCCACACACGCATAAATACGTATGCAAATCTGGACGGTGACTTCACCGCGTGAGCATATGCGACGATAAAAGTTCGCAACGAATGCAGAGAGCACGAACTCATATATGTGTAGCTTCTCACCGCATGCGTGTCCAGATCTAGTCGCCATGGGAACTGATTCTAGTGCTCTCTGGTGGCAGAAAATAAAAGCTGTATATGCTTTGATCACGTTTATATATTTCATCTGACACTTGGTTTATTGTAATGAGTGAACTAAAGAAAAAGAATTTATTCTTGTCTGAGATCTGTTCATGTAATGGTTTCTAATGCATTTATATATCATTGCTACAAATAAATTTAAAAAAAAAGGATAGAAATTTAGGATTTAGTTAGGTTAAAAAGGATTTCATAATGACAGTTAACAAATTTTCATCATTATGGAATATGGAAAAAAAACGTTTTTATTTAATGGAAAAAATGAAAAAAAAATTGATGTAGGTATATAAACAGAAAAGAAAAGAACTAACCGATGAAGAAAAATCAAAGTTCCAAAAATGAACTTGCTATCTGGCTATAATGTGATTCGCTTTAAACATCTGTTCTCCTTCTACTAGATGTCTTTTACAATTACCCAAATCTATATATATAAAAATGAATCCCTATATCCCTTAGTCACGCCATCACGCGTGAACGGCTGGACCGATTTCAATATTTTATTTTTGTTGTGTTTGTTATTGTCAGGAGAAGGTTCTTATGACAGAAAAAATTTAAAAAATTGCTTTTTTTTCGAGCACGACGGCGCAGCCGGAGTGAACCCTCGAAATAGAGCAAGTGTTTTAAAGACCAGTTATCCACGAATACTTTACGCTATTTTTTTTCGAGCACGACGGCGCAGCCGGAGTGCTCAACATACACACATACGCCCATGTATATTTTAAAATAGCTAGCAATTAATAAAATAGATAGATAGATAGATAGATGTTCCAATTAAATTGTTTTATTATTTCACTTTATACGTAGCAAAGCACGTACAGGGCCGCTAGTACTTAATAATATCAGTAATATTTATTTCGAATTTATTATCCATTATAAATAAATTATGTGACGTTTATTTTAAAATTAATTAAAGGATATACAGCTTTTATTTTCTGCCACCAGGGAGCACTAGAATCAGTTCCCGTGGCGAATACGTGGCTTTAAAATTTTATATCAATATTTTGTAAATCAAGCAGTTTAAAAATTCATAAACTTAAGCATCCCGGAGAGAAACCATATCGATACACGATTATTATTGTTACTGTAAACGTGCACATGCCGGTGAGAAACTATTTCTTCTACGACAGAGGAAATTAAGAACAGTACCATTATGTTCGAAATTAGTGAAATTTTGAAGTGAAACTTTTATAGCCGCGTTTTGCACTTTCGCGCGTACGTCAGACGGTTACGGTTCACAACCGAGTTACATGTGAACCGTAACAGCTTGTCTTACTGTCCCGTCAGGTTATCATGGATCACACGCAACCCGGTTACATGTGGTTCGTAACTGAAACGGTCTTACTTACTGTACCGTCAGATTGTTACGGGTTTCATGCAACCCGGTTACATGTGGTTCGTAACTGAACTAGTCTAACTCACTACTTTCAAGCTGTTACGGGTCTCATGCAAACCGCTTACCCGTGGGACAGTCTGACTTACTGTACCGTTACATGGGTCACGTGTAACCGAGTTACATGTGACTCGTAACGGTTTGAAAGTACAAAAGAAGCTTCACTTCCGAAAAAAGTTTCGCGGTAAAGGCCGCTGCACACGAGGCTGAAAACAAAGCTTGGACTTCTGCTGTCCGGCAGGCTGGGTGCGAGGCTGGAAATGACGTCACTGCGGGCTCGCCTGCTAGCTCACAAGATAGATTTTAAAATTAGAACAGGAGCTATTTTTCTTACTAAGTCTTCTGCTTGCTCTGAGCAAGAACCAATCAGGAAACAGTATCTTGTCACGTGGCCCACAAACCAACATGGCGTCATTCTGCTCAGAGTCAGACAACAGACACGTTTTGCTGAGTGTTTATCCATCCACAATACAAGCTTGAAAAGACGTCTCGTGTGAAGCGAGCACACAAAAACAATAAAGAAAACCGGGCGCTAGAAAACTAGTAGTCAAATCTAGCGCCAAATCCAGCCTCGTGACTTAAGATTCAATGTGGCGGTGGAGTCGTTATTACAATTTAAACAATTCGTCGAAAAATTTCTTCACAGACAAAAAGCCTCGGCTGACCCCTGCGGAGAAAATGAGAGCGTATCGACAACGTCAACGAGAAAAAAAACAAAAGGCGCACAAGGCAATGGTTTTAGGAGCAGCACAAGACGTGTTTGGTACCGATAATTCTAAGCAGTCAATTATCAGACCGACTTTCAGCGCAGATTTATCTACGACAAGTGAGTGTTTAATCAGAATCATATTTTTATGCCGGCAGTTCACATGGCTATTTGTATTTGTGTATTTGGCATATTTGGCAAACAATTACCAAGTGTGGAGGGTCTATTTGACAAAGTGTTGGCCTTATTTGCCTATTTGACAAATAAGGCAAATCATCAAAGGAGTCAAATAGGCAAATACGCAAATAAACCGTCCACACAATTTCTATATTCAGAAGCGCACGCGCCGTGAACCTGTACGAACGTGCAGTATTTTTGTGTCTGTGCTGTGAGCGAGAACTGGAACAATTACTATTGAAAATGAATTGGGACAATGAAACAGTGCTAAAATTCCTGGAATTTTGAAGCTTGCGTTCTGCTGCCAAATGTTTGTGTGTTTGCTATTTGACTGCCATGTGTGGATGGTCGTATTTGCCTCTATTTGCATGTTTGTCTTGAACGTCATATATTTTGCCAAATACAACAAACACCCAATAGCGAACACAAATAGCCATGTGAAGTGCCACCTTTATAATATGTGCTTCATCAGTAAAAATCTGTTGCTAGCTCTTAGCTATAAGTTTTAATGTTATTAGCGTATTTGCCATACGGCATATAAACTATTAGCGTCGGTTGGACCTAAAGGTCGAACCAAAATTTCTCGACGTTTCGTAGTCCCCTGAACAATTTGGCACAATTTTTGAGCACGATAAACTCTAGACAGATTTAAACGAAATTTGGTCCACATGTTAGAATCATACAGATATTAGACTAGAGTACGCGAGTGAGCCGTGAAAGTGTCTGCAATTCAAAGAGAGAAAAGCTCCTCAATTAATGATACAAAACATAAACAAATATCTGGTTTTCTGAGTTTTCTGCAGCGTTCTCTCCCTGAATTGAGGACACTTTCACTTATGGCAAGCATACGAACTAGTGAACTTCAGTTACTTATATCTCTATGGTTAGAATCCATCATCACACGAAGCCTATTTAAAATGGGCCACTTTAAGGGTAGTATTTAGGGGTTGACAAATGTTTTTGGGCCCAAAAAAAACACAAACTTACTAAAGGGTGCATGTATTTAATTTGGGGAAGATTGACAATTAAATATTTTAAGGGGTGTATTAAGGGTTTACATTTTTGACGTGATAACGTCTTATAAATTGATGAATCACCAATCTTATAAATTGATAAAACACCGGCTGCATGTTCGAAAAAGTGTAACGTAACGTTCCTAACGTTCGTAACGCGTAACGTTCCGCCTGACCCTGTGCGTGCTTTTCTCGAAAACGGCCCTAACGATTTGGATGAAATTTACTGAAAAGGGATTTTGGGGGGCAAAAAATCGTTTTAGCTAGGTCTCATCTCTCGAAAAAATCGTTTTCTTACAAATTTTATCATTATAAAAATCAATTTTTTGACGTATGAAAATACTTAAATATTGTAAGTAGGTTTTGGAATTTTATATTATAAACAGTGAAACAATTGTTTTATAAATATTATGACAGCTAATCTTTGAGACTTAAAATAAATACGGAAGAATATATTATTTATTATTTATTAAGAAATATTATATGGTGAGTAATTTAAATAAATAAAATTAACCTAAATTTGAAGCGAAAGATGCAATATCATAGATTCGAATTATTATAATTATTATATAAATTTAGGTTATGTATTACGGAATACGTTATCACGTAAAACTATCGTCCGTAAACCGACTTTACAGACAACCAATTTTTTATTTTGATCAAAAACAAACTCAGGTTCACATAAGAAAGCCACACTGTCTGTAATAGCAAGTACACTAATATTGTCGGCAGGATTTTGGGCACTGCGACTCGGTTTTTCTTTTAGAACACTTATTATAAAAAATACTGAGTGCAACTCGAGCGAAATAATTGGCGATCGTAGCTCTGATGATAGCCACCCTCGCAGCGCTCAAACGAACCAAATCTACCCTCGTCCGCAATCGACAACTTTCGGCCCTTGTAACACAACGCACTACTTTAGTGCGGTACGTAAATAATAAAAAGCCGATTGACATTTATTTCGCTCTTTTTGCAGACAAAAAACCTCGGCTAACATCTGCGGAAAAAGTTAGAGCATACCGCCAACGTCAAAGAGAAAAACGATCGGCGGAAATGTCACTCGAAACAATACAAAATTTTCAACTGTCAAATGACAGACTAACCACCAGCTCTGGCCCTTCCACGAAAAGTGAGTGTTTACACGTCGTTAAATTTTTATTATCAAATTGACCATTGATTCAAATTATTGTATATTTTAAACTAGCGGTCCCGCCCGGTTTCACCCGGGTGCAAAAAAACGAATGGGGGGAAGGACATGAGTACGCACGTTCATCTTAGTTTACCGAGATGAATGTTGTGTCCAAACCTCATAATATTCGGAGTTACCGTTCAAAAGTTTTTGTCGTTAAAAAGCAATATTTATACTTTTTTTAAGTAATAATTTTTTTTAATATAATAAATATTTAATTGAAAACACTGTAGGAAAATTATTATTTTAAATAGGTACCCCCAACTTTTATTCCAGATTTGTATTCTACGTTAAAAAATAGGACACTTTTGTCTGGAACATTTTTTCGAATTCTGAGTAGATGGCGCTGTAAGTGTAAACATTAAACGTGTCTGTTGTCTGATCAAAATGACGTCATGTTGGTTTGTTGGCGTTAGTTCATGTCGCTTACCTGACAAAATACTGTTTTTACCCCGTCTTTTACAGCGCCTTCTACTCAGAATTCGAAAAAATGTCTCCGACAAAAGTCTTATTTTTCACCGGCGAATACAAATCTGTAATAAAAATTGTGGGTACCCATTTAAAACTCTAAAGTTACCCCCACCCGCGCCTCCAGGAAGGGGGGCGGGGGGTCAAGTTTAGTGTCGCTGAATAGATCTTTTAAAAATACTGAACACGTGTTTTTTTGATTTTTTAATTCAACGTGTAGTATTCGAAATAATTGATCGCCCCGGTATTTATGACACATCCTGTATATATTTTTTACATCTTGGGTTACATTACTCGATTAACAATATAGCCTATGTTACTCAGTGATAATGTAGCATTCTATCAGTGAAAGAATTTTTCAAATCGGGCCAGTAGTTTTTGAGTTGATTCATCACAAACAAAAATACAAATCTTTTCTCTTTATAATATTACAGCTGTCCATCCCGGTTTCATCCGGGCGCGATAGATATAATTCTGAAAAATGTATTTCGTTTGCGGCCCGGCGTCTGAACTAATAGCTTTGAGCGAATTCTATCAGATGTCACTACTTGGTACTGAAATAGTCTTATAATAGTATAGAACAGGGGCGGGCAAATCTTTTGATCGGCGGGCCACATAGCTGATGAAAATTCGACCGCGGCCAAAAAATTGCAGACCAAAAAAAAAAGGTCCTCACATTGTATTTCCGCATTTGGAGAGCAAAAAAAAAAAGGATTTTCGTCTGTTCTGGCGCCCCTTCTTTATTTTTCTGAAATTTATCAAATGCTTCGCGGGCCGGACAAAATTGTGCTGCGGGCTGCATAGAAGTATAGATTTGGATGAAATGTTTTTCTTTTACAGAGAAAAAGACGCCGTTGACACCGGCTGAAAGAATGAGGGCCTATCGTCGACGGCAACGTGAAAAACGAATGTTGAAAAATTTATCTCTTCTGAATACGGATATTTGATTTCAAGATCCGCGGATACGGATCTTAACTTTCTTAGAGTACGCGGCGGTAAATATTGCACATCGACCTTCGGAAAGAGACTATCTGTTATGGGAAAAAGTTATTGACCTCTTTAAGAGTTAACTCTCAGAACAGATTGTTTCTTTTCAAAGATCGATGTGCAATATCTCATTATAAAGATAGTTTTTTAGTACCTTTGAGTTATGTACTATTGGTATGGTACTCACTACGATAAATGTTTGCAATATAAAGGTGCCAAATACGATTTAAAAAAATAAAAAATAATCTGAATGAAATTTTACAGTTTTTCATTATTACCTGATCACCTATACTTATATATGTCGTAGTCATAATGCAAAATTAGGCATTTTACAAAATGTCTAGGCATTTTATAAAAAGCCGGCAAAACGCGAGCGAACAATGCAGTTTCCGTTATGACTATACCAATTCAGGCAAATTGATAAAATGCCGGCAAAATGTGAACAGAAGAACGTGTATCTCGTTCTGACGCATTATTTTCAGGCATTTTACAATTTACCAACAGCGATGTAGTCATAACGTAAGCGGGAGAAAAAAATAATAAAATTAGGGAGATAGGTACTAGGTAAGTATTTCATAAAATGGCACAATGACACAAAAAACAATAAACTTCTTTATTATATAAATCTAAATAAACACTTCATACCTATAAAAACTTTCAGTTAGGTAATCTTAAAGTAATGCACGAAATAAAGTAACTACCTAAATAAGTACCTAAGGTAAAGGGTCCAGTTTTTGGCGGTTTAAGAGTAACAGCTGAGGTTATATTACGATACCTAATATAAAATTCAATTTGAATAAATAATATTTTATATCATAAACAAGTTCAGAATTTCTAGATAAGGTCATATGAGCGAAATAATTATTTGAACCGAATTTCGACCTAAACTAGTACCATTCCACATTTATGAGTTGGAATGGTAAATGAAATATAGAAAATAGTATAAGATAATAAACAATTTCGTTAAAAATATAAATATTTTAACATTTTATGGAGATGTCAACACATATAACCTACTTATTACTGCATGTCGAACTTCCATGACATTTGGACGAGCATAAATTGTTATTTTTAAAGCAAGCACATTTCTTTGAATTGCACTGTTTGCTACTAGCCTTACAGAAACATTTTTGAAACCCTTGACCCCCAAATCGTGAATGATGTACAACTGCCTCTCTTACGGTTATTAGTGTATCAGGAACTTCATCTTCAAAACCGACTAAGGATTCTTGAATATCATTTCTGGAAAACCAAGTTTTGAGAATTCCTTTAGAGGTACCTAATTTGTAGAGACCATTTTTCAGGTCCATCATTGTTGTGCGTTTTGACTACATCGCTGTTGGTGAATTGTAAAATGCCTGAAAATAATGCGTCAGAACGAGATACACGTTCTTCTGTTCACATTTTGCCGGCATTTTATCAATTTGCCTGAATTGGTATAGTCATAACGGAAACTGCATTGTTCGCTCGCGTTTTGCCGGCTTTTTATAAAATGCCTAGACATTTTGTAAAAAGCCTAATTTTGCATTATGACTACGACATATATATAAAATTTCATCTATGAATTGAAAATAAATAAGGTAAAAGATCCGTAAAAGATCCGCCAAAAAACTAACGGATACGGATCTTTCTTCTCCTTCGGATATCCGCGGATACGGATACGGATATCCGGCACGTCAGTAAATAGGACCCATGTTCATAGGAACTTTTATGTTTATTTTGGGTCCCCGAATACGTATCTAAAATATTGACATTTCCTTCTGGATCATCCTGTATAAAAAGTATTAAAAACAAAGAATGCGTATATAAAAAGAAAACGTAATAAATATCAGAGTGAAATATCTTCGTTTCAATAATTAAAGTACTTATAAAAAATGAGATAACCGTTATGTAATAGCTGTACAGTTTTGTATGGTTTGTGTTATGGTACTATTGTATTGCCGGCAAGGTAAGTGTCTAGTTGCAGTGTTGCCAAAGTGGAAAGAAGTTCATCTGATGAACAGCTTTCAGTGCCATTAGACTACAGTCAAAGCTGCAAAAGATACTTAGAAAAAAAGTGTAGATACTCCTCACCAATTTTCATGATTTTTTTAACTTTCCAATAGAAATCTTACATTTAAACGGGTATAAAATGTTATAAAATGAGCAATACTCAAAGATATTTAATATTAAATATCTTTGGCAATACTAGTTTTGCGCATTTTCAGTTGGACAAAACTAGTTCTGTCTATTTCTGAACGGACAATACTATTTCTGCTTATTTCATTCAATCAACGTCCGAACCCGAATAAAAGTAGGGTTATTTTCTTGTTTATGTACCTATCGATTGAATTGTTCTCCTGAATGTTATAATTAATATAATTGTGGGATATTCAGTGTAATAATTAAGTAAAAATGCAAGATGAATTCGAGTTTCAACTTGTTCGACTATTGGAGGCTTCTGAAACATAATTTTATGACGAAACATAATTACCTTACTACACTAAGTGAGGTTAAGAAAGCAAATTTGTTGAAAGCTGAATTAAAATCTCTGTCTGCTAAACAACACAGAAGAAAAAATCACTTTTAAATAATAAGTATCGTTGATGCGGAAGAGTTAATTAAAACGCATACTAGTATTGTCCGTTCAGAAATGGACAGAACTAGTTTTGTCGAATTGAAAATGCGCAAAATTAGTATTGCTCATTTTATAACACTCAATACCCGTTTAAATGTAAGATTTCGGGTTTAGGCAATATTCGTTGGTCAAGACTAGTTTTGCGCATTTATTTCGGTCATTGACCGAATTCAGGTATATAGACCGTAACAGATACATGACTAGCTATCTTTCTTTATACAGTTTGCTGAATCTGACAGCGGTAACTTTTTTTCCGAACGTTTGGCAACACTGGGTCGAGACGTATATCGTATCGCGCCGTATTGCCATATCCATAATATCAAGAAGTCGTAAATAAACGGCGGCCAGACCGAACAATGATGTTTGCATGCGATGATATTTTATAATAAAAAGAAGAGGATCGTTTTTGTTCAAGTATCGCGTTCGACAGGACCGCATCGTCTATATCAAAGACGGGAATGAGCGGCGCTTTACACTCCTAATGAACAGCCCACCGTAAAGACTGCTGCACACGAGTAGGGCCGGATTTAGGGGAAGCCCCGGGTCCTCTACAATAGAAATTTTTAGATAAAATTTTCTAACAAATAACGAATAATATGCAAAATTATATAACACAAGAGGGTGCGTGAAAAGTCACTCGGTACAAGTGAAACTTCTATGTTTTTGAAAAGAATTTGATTTGTTTCGCAATAAATTATTGGAACACTTAAAAGAAAAAAAATGGTTTAACTTGTTTGGAAAATAATTAGGGGCCTCCACTCCTTCGTTGCCCCAGGGCTTCCACACCTTTAAATCCGGCCCTGCACACGAGGCTGGTTTTGCCGCCGGAATCACTGCTAGCTGGCGCGCTGGCTTTTAATTTTTGAGTTATATATATCAATTCTAGTTAATTTTATTTAGGTTTTTTCCAGACTACTGGTGAATTAAGATTGCATAGTTTAAATCGTACTTGAACCTTTAAATGCGTTTTTCTCAAAACTGTGTTTTTCTAACTTGTCTCCACGATATCTCAAAAACGGCTTGACCGATTGCTTTGAAATTTTAATGGTAGAATCGGCACATCTTTAGTCGTAGGATGAACTAGGATCTTTTGGAAATTCCGAGTTCTTCTATTTTTATCGGCGCAAAATTATCAAAATAAATCATGAAATTTACAAATTAATTTTCAAAAGTCTGCCAATTATTCAATTTTCAATATTTTCGAATAATCCTCGTTCATCTCATTGCCACAGGCTTGCAGATTAAAATGGCGTTTAATTTTTTTATTTAAGATAACCCAATCAGTCGGAATCATGAAGACTTTCAACAACCTTTTTCTCAAGATGGATGTCTTCGGAGTCGTATAAACTTATGTTTTTGTGGAGATTTATGCTTGTAATTTTTTTATACACTACTGAAATATTAATAAAATAGCGGTCCCGTCCGTTTCACCCGGGTGCAAAAGAACGAATAGTGAAGGGAGGGACATGAGTAAGCACATTCATCTTAGTTTACCGAGATGAATGTTGGGTCCAAATTTTTTGCTGTTTTCGGCAGTTCCCTGCTTTATTACTTATTTTAAACTCAAACCTCCATTTTTGATGAAAATATTTTTTTTAAGTATCTAATAATTATTTCTTTTAAATCAATAATTACTGTATAATTAATAAAATATAATAAATATTTAATTGAAAACACTGTAGGAAAATTATTTTTATATAGGAATAGGTACTGTAATAGTTTTCAAATGAGCTATTATTTAGATTTATTTAATTTTAATTAGTCGAAAATAAAACTAAAATAAATTTAAATGATAGCCTTAGAACAAAGCAATGTAGAAAATAAAAAAAAAACATTAAAAACATATTCGTCCAAGGTGGGGTTCGAACTCACGACCCTGAGATTAAGAGTCGAGCGCTCTACCGACTGATCTAACCGAGCTTCTGTACGTGTTCCGCTAATATTGGGATACTCAGTTAGGGCATTTCACCTGAATATAAGTATTTTGTGAAAAATTTTGACTGACATTCTGCAACATTTTTCATTGATTTTCCGCTCCTATTAGTCGTAGCGTGATATTATATAGCCTTCCTCGATAAATTGGCTATCCAGCAAAAAAATGTTTTGCAATTCGAACCAGTAGTTCCTGAGATTAGCGCGTTCAAACAAACAAACTCTTCTGCTTTATATATTAGTATAGATATATCATTTAAAGTTCAATATTTTTATTAGTCGTCAAAAAAGTTCCTAAAAAATGTCTAAAAACCCGACCGTCACATGGGATGACCCCCTTAAGACAAATCGAACATCTCGACTGTCAAAATCGACCCACATGTATTGATATGTTGGTATTTCTATTAGACGAAATAAGGCTCGGAGACAGCGCATGACGACGCGAGTATATTACGGTCGAAGTTTTTCTCACTTATTGGTTTTGTTTCAAATGATGATCTGTCAATTCCAGTCCTGTTTTCAGCAAGTCTGTACACCGATTGTGCCAGGAGTAGGATGGGGTAACACAGTTACTATGCTTACAGTACACCATAACTCATGTTCAGCTGGAGCATCTGTGCTACCACTTCGACCGCCATATTTTATAAGAAAATACGCGAACTTAAGATAGACTGCGTATTATGAATACGCGATAAAAAAAAATCTAAATGCTCACACCTAAATTTAATAATAATTATTAATATGTTTGTTCGAAGTTAACTTTTTATTGGGACAGTAAAAAGCTATTATATTTTCCTGAAAGACTTATTATCGCTCATAAAACAGTTTTCATAAACTTCATTCTTTCTTGAATATCGAGTGTAAAATATGAAAAAAAAGATTAAAAATTCGTCTTTTATAAGGCGGAATATTTTATTAAAAAACATATTTTTTATCGGTTCGGATTTACATAATATGAACTTATGAAGTCATTCATTGGAAGATCAAGTTATTTTGTCTGGTAGGGGGACATAAGTTTTCGTGACAGTTCAGTTATCAGTTTTCTTCAACCTTATATAACGATATTTTAGATTTCATTTGAAAACTGAAACGAATTTGGCCGTTTCATTTTTCGTTACGTTCCCATTTCTCAACATGTAAACAGATTTTCCCGTTCCACTGACTAGACGGTACCCTGTTTAGGAAACACTGAATTAGAATATAATAACAATAATGCGTTTAACGTCCGTTTCTCGACTTGATGTCATAGCAGAACGCCATTCGCACCATTACTATTTTCCATTTACCACACTTCCCGTTATTTTCTATATTTTTAAACTTCAACTTAATAGCAATAGGCGAATGAATGCATTTTAGGAAATCAGGATAAGCTAGGCAAATTTTGAGCATAGGTTTTTGACAGGTAATCGACCATGGACTTGAATAAGAAACCATCTCGATATTTATCTGGAATTATTGAAGGAAACCATTGAAAACCTCAACAAGATGGCCGTTACAGGAATTACCGTTTCTCGGCGAGAGGCAGTAGGAAAAAGTCTCCAGCCACATCTGCCCCCGCCGGGATTCGAACCCGGTACCTCACGAATGCGAGTCTAGTGCTCTGACCGCTACGCTACACCACTCGGTACTGAATTAGAATATGTATATTATTAGTAAATGTTTCAGTTTTCGTTACGCTCCCATTTCGTAACTTAGTAGCTTAATATGTCCCTGTTTTACTGACTCTAGACGATTACCCGTTTAGGAAACACTGAATTACAATATGTATATTACCAATAATTAATATGGACAGGCGTTCCACTTTTCGTTACGTTCCCATGTTCTTAACATCTAAACGTATGTACCTGTTCTACTGACTTATTCTCTACTAGCCGTTACCAGCGGCTTCGCACGCGATTGAGACGAAACACGGATGCATTCCAATTATTTGGCATAGTTACTCCTTTCTCGACGTAACCCTATAAATTTCAAAATTGATTTTAAACTATTTGAATCTTTTCACCCTCTGAAGGGGTTGTTTTTGAAAAAGCATGAAACATGTGTTTCTTTATTTGTTGACAGGAGTAATCCTGCGCATTTTCGAATTCATACATATCTATTTATATGATTTCTCCATGCAAATTTTGAACCCCCATTATACCCTTTTAGGAGTTTAATTTTCAAAAATCCGTTCTAAATGGATGCCTACGCCATAATAACTATCTGTGTGCCAAATTTCAGACCAATCCGTCCAGCGGTTTGAGCAGTGCGTTGATAGATCAGTCAGTCAGTCACGATTTCCTTTTATACCAGGGTGTCAGACAACCCGTACCGTTCATTTTTTTCGAAAACGGTTAGTCGTAGAGAGTTGTGTCAAAAATCTGTATTATAAAATCCTTAATGAAGAATCGAATGGTGATTTTTTTTTCCCCGAAAAGGTCGGCTTCCCTATTGGTTTGCTGCAGATTGTTCAGAACTACGGAATATTAAATGGCACGATAGATCGAAAGTTGTATTGTTGAAAAGATCTTTAAAAAAATAAGCAAGTTTTGTAGGACATTTTTTAAAGTGAAACTTTTTTGTTACTGCCACCTCTGTTAAGTAATATTCGTTTGAAATTATTAAATTAACATGTCATAATGACGAACTAAATTTTAAAAGTCGGCGTTTAAAATCTAGTTACCAAATTAAACAATGCCATAAATGTTTAAACTGTTTTCCATTTACATCTAAACACTAGATATGCTATGGGTACCTCTAAATATTTTCCGACAAAAAAAAACCATTGAAATTATTGAAAACTTATTGTGACATTTATTATTGTTTTATTAGGGAACTAGATTTTAAATGCCAACTTTTAAAATTAAGTTCGTTATTATGACATGTTAATTTAATAATTTCAAACGAATATTACTTAACAGGGGTGGCAGTAACAAAAAAAAATGTCCTACAAAACTTGTTTATATTTTAAAGATTTTTTCAACAATACCACTTTCGACCTATCGTGCCGTTTAATATTCCGGAGTTCTGAACATTCTGGAGCAAACTAATAGGGAAGTCGACCTTTCCGGGGGGAAAAATATCACCATTCGATTCTTCATTAGGGCTTTTATAATGCAGATTTTTGACACAACTCTCTACGGCTAACTGTTTTCGAAAAAAACGAACGGTACGGGTGGTCTGACTCATCCTGTATATTTAGATTTAGGAAACGCTGGATTAGAATATGTATAATACGCATAAACGTGCAAATAATAGCATTTCTAACGACATTTATGTATACATTTATGTGCTACACATAATAATTTAATCCACATTCAGACTTGGCAGCCTAGGTGTGGGTTACGTTTTGTATTTAAGTAAATTCGGCTATCCAATTTAGAATAAAACTAAATAGGAGAGTAAGTATTATAGACCTGTTAGAATTAATTTGAATATCTAATTGATAAGTTACACTTCTTCGTTAGCACAAACAGCTCTCTAATTTGTTGAGTTTGTTATCGCTAGACTGGAACGAAATTTCTCAACCCGCCCGCTAGATGCGCTACGAGAAACTTATTATTTCACATTAATGTTGTTGTTCTTCTTCTTGTTCGTGTTAATTGAGCAACAAATTTTAAGCCTCTTCCACACACAAGAAGATTTACAGATGCATCGGTGGCCAAAACATATTTTTATGCGCATGATCAACCCCGCCACGTTGACAGTTTTATAGTACCTCCATAGGTAAAATATGTACCTCCTAGTTTTGTTCTACCTGCTTTAAGGTCGCTGTGGACACGAGGCTGGATTTACCTCTAGATTCCTTGCTAGATTTGACTAGGTACTAGTTTTCTTAAGGCCGCTGCACACGAGGCTAAAAAAGCTGCTATTTTTGCCTACTAATTTTTTAGCGCTTGTCTTCTTGATTGCTGTTATGTGCTCGCTTCACACGAGACGTATTTTCAAGCTAGTTTTGTGAATAGATCTGGTGCGCGCGCAGTGACAGTTCAAATATAAACAAAGAGCAAAACATGTCTGTGTGTGACTCTGAGCAGAATGACGCCATGTTTGTTGGTGGGCCACGTGACAAGATACTGTTTCCTGATTGGGTCTTGCACATACCTAGCAGCGGACATAGCAAGGAAAATAGCCCCTGTTGTAATTTTAAAACTGTTCTTGTGAGCTAGTAGGGCAGCCCGCAGTGACGTCATTTCCAGCTTCGTACCCAGCCTACCGGCTAGCAGAACTCCAAGCAGTGTTTCTAGCAGCGTTTCTAGCCTCGTGTGCTCGCTTCACACGGGACTTCTTTTTAAGCTTGTTTTGTGGATAGATTTGGTTCAGTTCAAATATAAAAACACAGAGCAAAATGTGTCTGTTGTCTGACTCTGAGCAGAATGACGCCATCTTGATTTGTAACAAGATACTGTTTCCTGATTGGTTCTTGCTGATTTTAAGTGTAAATCTTTATGAAATATTATTTAGCTCTGCAAGTTAAGTAGGTTAACAAAACTTTTCCTGCCATAATTTGTTATTATTCACTCGAAAATTCACAAAATATGAACTTTAAAATGTATTTACAATTTTATTCACTTTAAACGTAAAATATTACATAAAGATAATGAAAACAAAAGTAATACATTGCAATTACTTAGCTCTCGTTGGATTTTAGTCACCCGATTGCACCACTGGCAAGTAAAGTATGTGTCATTCTATTGTAAGTACTGCTTATATTTTCGGCCACCTGATGCCGCCACTAGCCAGTGAAGTATTTGTCATCCTCTTTCTATCTTCACTAATTTATATCTCCCTCTCAACTTCCGTTCGCCTTGCCCGATCACACTTCCGTAAAGCTCTCGTCACGCGTTCACCAGCTTACTCCCCAAGTCAAGCGTATGCGTAAACAAAATTTCAAAAATACTCTAAATTACTTAAATAGCTTATGTATAACCAAGCGACAGAAAGTTGGGACGACATGGTTTTTTTGCGCGTCAGCTCCCTAACTATATCTTTTCGGTGGAATTTTAATTTAAATTGACGGTCACAGCAATTACAATTAAGTTGTGAACAAGACAAGACAAATTTGAACACTGATACCGATTGCGAATTAAACTATTCACCGAACCAACTAAGCTGAACGTATAGGCTAGACGGCGAGGACGGAAAAACATTAAAAAGTTCATTATTCGGGCACAGGCGAGATTATTGTTGGAATCGCTTCGTTTTAGGATGTAGTTCAACCCCCTAAGTTTGCTTACAAATTGTTGGTGTGCTTGATTTTATAATTGACAATTAGTGACGAAAATAGTGCTTTTTTCTCTATTTCCTTTAATATCTCCATTCCTCTTGACTTTTAGTATAGCATATGCATTGAGAAAGTTGTTTCTTATGAAATTTCCTAAAAAAATGAGCACTGACAGAAGTCGCTAAGTGCAATTGTTAACTTGCAAATAGCCCCGAAAGTTAAAAAAACAAGTTTTTTCACTATTTTTTTACTAAAAAATAACCGCACGTAGATGGCTAAAAATGTTCAAAAATGATGTCTATGTTGACCCAAACATGCATGAATAATTTTAGCGTCATCGATTAATTACTTCTCGGGTAATTAACGATCACTTTTTTTTTGTTTCCTAAATTGCAAATTGCGCCGTTTTTTTCACAAACGGGTTTCGCTGGTCGGACTAAGCCAGAAAAATCACAAATCCATTCAAATTTAGTATCCCGTTGGAATTTTTGGAAAAAATTAATTCTAACCGATTTTATAACGATTTCTTTAGCGATACAAACGTACAAAACCATATAACTTTTCCAATATTCAATCGTTATAAAATTGGTTAGAATTAATTTTTTCCAAAAATTCCAACGGGATACTGAAGTTGAATGGATTTGTGATTTTTCTGGCTTGGTACGATCAGCGAAACCCGTTTGTGAAAAAAATGACGCAATTTGCAATTAAGGAAACAAAAAAAAGGTGACAGTTAATTACTCGAGAAGTAATTGACCGATGGCGCTAAAATTATTCATGCATGTTTGGGTCAACATAGATATCATTTTTGAGAATTTTCAGCCATCTATGTGCGGCCATTTTTTAGTAAAAAAATAGTGAAGAAAACGTGTTTTTTTAACTTTCGGGGCTATTTGCAAGTTAACAATTGCACTTAGCGACCTCTGTCAGTGCTCATATTTTAGGAAATTTCATAAGGAACAACTTTCTCAATGCATATGCTATACTAAAAGTCAAGAGGAACGGAGATATTAAAGGAAATAGAGAAAAAAGCACTATTTTCGTCACTAATTGTCAATTATAAAATCAAGCACACCAACAATTTGTAAGCAAACTTAGGGGGTTGAACTACACCCTAAAACGAAGCGATTCCAACAATAATCTCACCTGTGCCCGAATAATGCACTTTTTAATGTTTTTACTTCCTCGCCGACTAGGCTGGAACCAAGCTGAACGTAGCTACAGGTAGCGGTGAAGGGTTACTGAATATTAAACAAACATCTACGCACCCTTGTATAGTACAGACATGACGTTAGGGTCGTTAATGATAATTTATTGCGCGTGCCTTAGCTAACTTCAGGTCACACCTGTTCTGGAGCGGCGCAACGGCGGTGGCAGCGGCGGCACGGAGTGGCGTGAAGGTCTCGGCATAACGCGTGTAATTAAACAGTATCAATTAAGAAGATATACGGGCTTCTTGTTGAATTCATACTCATCTTACGTGTTTTATAGAGAAATATCTATAGAATATATCGCGAACACGTACCGATTAATATTCGTTACGTCTGACACGAATGTAACCTTCAAACACAGTAGGTACCAACCGATGATTCCTAATGCCACTGTACGAAAATCAAACGCATTAATAGGCGGAGAGCTGGCTACGGAGAAAATGGGTGACTCGGTGCAGAGCTGAAAATTTGCAGAATAATAGGAGATTGTATAAGTAAGTAGGGAAAAAATTGCCAGAAGGCTAGGCGGAAGATAAAGAGTCGCCAGAAGGCGCTAATGTTGCGAAAAATCAGTGCACTTCTGGCAATTTCTATACTTATTCTGTAATTCAAAACTAGATTATATATTATACATTATATAGTTATAAGGGCATACTGAAAATTCAAACATGATATAATAATTACATTTGACAAATATTCAAAATTATTAATGTAATTTTGATAGAAATAAAATTAATCGTCATATATTTTCATTAATAAAATTATGTTGTTATAACAACGTAATTTTATTAATTTATTTAATTTTATTTCTATCAAAATGTCATTAATAATTTTGAATATTTGTTGAATGTAATTATTATTTCATGTTTGAATTTTCAGTATGCCCTTATAACTATCCTAATGTATAATTATAATACATAATCTAGTTTTGAATTACAGAATAAGTATAGAAATTGTCAGAAGTGCACTGATTTTTCGCAACATTAGCGCCTTCTGGCGTTTATCTTCCGCCTAGCCTTCTGGCAATTTTTTCCCAACTTACTTGTACTATCTCCTATTATTCTGCAAATTTTCAGCTCTGCACCGAGTCACTCATTTTCTCCGTAGCTAGCTCTTCGTCCATAAGGGGAGATATCCACTTAGGAGCCGGAAAAGAAGGTCATTTTTGTGAATTTTTTCATGGAAAACTATGTGAATTTTTGGATTTGGAGTTTTACCATCTAAAAGTATACACATTCACAAATATTATGTTTATTTTTTTATTTAAAAATATCAAAAATTGACAAGATTATTGTATGGTTTTTGGAGCGCCGTAAAAAGATGGGTACCCACTGGCATTTCTTCAAAAATCATCTAAAACAAAAATATTATTAAATTAGATACTATAATCTAGTACTTGTCATAGGATATTTTTTTTTGGTTAGATACTTAGTTTTTGTTTTATAGGCAAAATAATAATTAATTTTTGGTTCAAAAATCGCTATTTATGTTCAAACATCCGTCATTTTGTCTTAAATCGATATTTTCAAAATCGGCTACGACAAATACTACATTATAGTATCTAATTTAATAATAGTCATGTTTTTTTTTGTTTTAGATGGTTTTTGAAGAAACGCCAGTGGGTACCGATTACGCGCTCCAAAAATCATACAGTAATCTTGTCAATTTTTGATATTTTTAAATAAAAAAAAATTGAAAAGAAGTTTGACCCTGCAGGCCATCCCTGTAACTTCCCGCTATTTTCGAGTTCAAAACGCTCAAAAATATATAAAATATAGCAAGAAGTTTATTTTTTAGCTCTTCGAGCTCAAAAAAAAAAACACTTTGTTACGAAATTTTCGTTCACTATATCTCATGAACAAATGAGCCGATTTTGATGCGGTTTGCGTCGATCGACGCAGTTTTTTTAACCTAAGAAAGTAAATTATTACAAAAAAATCGATTTGATAAGAATTTTACGAGTAATTATAAAAAATTACTTTTTTCCTAATTTTTCGTTCACGTTATCTCATGAACAAATGAACCAATTTTGATCTGGTTTGCGGCGATCGACGCAGTTTTTTTAACCTAAGAAAGTAAATTATTACAAAAAAATCGATTTGATAAGAATTTTACGAGTAATTATAAAAAATTACTTTTTTCCTAATTTTTCGTTCACGTTATCTCACGAACAAATGAACCAATTTTGATCTGGTTTGCGGCGATCGACGCAGTTTTTTTAGCCTAAGAAAGTAATTTATTACAAAAAAAATCGATCTGATAACAATTTTAAGAATCATTTTAAAAAAACACTTTTTTACGATTTTTTCGTTCACGGTATCTCGTGAACAAATGAACCGATTTTGATGCGGTTTGCGGAAATCGACGCAGTTTGTTAAGGAGAAGAGCTGATTAGATTTTGGAATTATTCGGTTTAGTAGTTTAGTAAATATTTTACAAAAACAAATTTTAAAAAAATTTTGAAACTTGTTTTTTTAAGATTTCTCAAAATTTTTTGGGCCGAATCGTTTCAGGAAGTCTAAGTACACCAAGATCACGTCAGATGCCGCAAACCGCGTTTCAGTCGGACACTCCGTTCAAAAGATATAAAAGGTTTACATACATATAGGTACATACACACACACACATACATACAGCCCTACGGACATCATCGCCAAAATAGTTTTAATAGCTTCCTAAGACCTCAAAACGTCGAGATCTGGCGAAAACTCGATTTTCGAAAATCGGGGTGAAACCAATAACTTCCCGATTTTTGAAAAAAAAAAAATTTTTTTTTTTTTTTAAAGCGGGAAGTTAATAAACATAATATTTCTGAATGTGTATACTTTTAGATAGTAAAACTCCAAATCCAAAACTTCACATAGTTTTCCATGAAAAAATTCACAAAAATGACCTTCTTTTCCGGCTTCTACGTGGTTATCTCCCCTTAAGGAAGGGAAAACTCCCAATTTTTGAAGTAAAACTTCTTTAGGCACGCTTGAATTGGGGAGTAAGCTGGTAAATGCCTGACGAAATCGTTTACGGAAGTGCATCATCGCGACGGTGCGTGATCGTTCGAGGCGAACGGAGTTAAGAGGGAGATATAAGTTAGTGAGTGCGACAAAGACGGAGCATTAAGTTGAGAGGGAGATATAAGTTAGTGAGTGCGACAAAGACGGAGCATTAAGTTGAGAGGGAGATATAAGTTAGTGAGTGCGACAAAGACGGAGCATTAAGTTGAGAGGGAGATATAAGTTAGTGAGTGCGACAAAGACGGAGCATTAATACAACTATTTGACGTTTAAAATGAAAACAACTGTTTTTTTTTGTATCAAAAATACATTTCATCGAATTTTGCTGCATTTTGTAACGGGAAATAATGTAGGTTAGTTAATAAATCCTTTTAAATGTATTATAAATTATGCTAATAAATATATATACATATTCACATATTCACAATTCGATTGGTTGCTCCACCTCAATGCTCACATCGATACGTCTCGTGGCTCCTAACGGGGAAAGGGTTGAAACGCGAAAGAGTATAATAGCTATGATTGCAGGCGTCTCGACCTAACAGCAGTCATAATCGGCGTTTGTTAAGACATTTAGTTAGTTTTAATGATGCAATGAACGTCATAAAGAGATATTTAACGTCTTCTGCACCACGTTCTATAGACTGTGTTGTAAAAGGCGGTATTTGACTTGATATTGTCGCAATCATTATTTAAAAAAAAACATAAAAATCGTGCTCTTAGAAATTGAACGGGTATTAAAAGTGATTATAATACTGTTGCGCGCCCCCTGTTGGGACGACTATGGGCTCCATGGAATGTTCCAGACCACGACAACAACAACAATGGAAAGCAGATAAAAGCCCGACCTTTTTAGAATTGCCTGGAGAATGCAATGCATGTGAAGAAAGGTCGAGATGCTTCCAGAACCTTCGATAGACGGGGTACGAAGCTACTAAATGCGAGCGGAGTGGTTGGCAAGTTGGTTAGTTGTTCATGTGCTCTGGCGTTGCGACATAAATCGTTCATTATACTGTGAAGTTAAATAAACTTTTGTGCGTGTAAACCATTAAGTGCAATTATATAAATCTTTACATAAATAACGTTTTGTAAATAGTCGTGTGAATATAGTTAATATACAAGTGTGAATAAGTGGACTAGATAAACTTTGTTGTGTTTGTGTGTTGTAAATATTTTGTGTACATAATTTAGTGACTCTATATTCTCTGTTACTTAGTCTTTTATTTTATTATTTGGAACTGTCGTTATTTTATTTCTGTTAACGTTATTATTCCTGTTAAGTTAAAGAAGTACGCTTTTGTTTGTGTGTTTATGAATTAAGGTTGTGTTTTTTTGACGCGAATTCTTTACTTTATATTCAATTTTTAATCGACTTGTAAAAATATAAAAATAATTATACTAGTGACAGTAACGAATGAATAAAAATTTTAAAAAATCTGTAATAAAAAAATTATTGATATCAGATGACATTTAGTGGTCACTTATATAATTAGTGAATTTTTATGTTCACTAATTCATATTATGATTATTCACTAATTCTGCATGGTACGATCCTAGCATTGACAAAATAATGAATATACACTTGTAATTACTATTAATTATTTTTATTAGTTAAGGACAGTAAAAAATGTGCGCAAAGGTATATCCCTTTCTATTATTTATCTGAGGTTAAAACTGAACGACCGTAACCCATTTTATGGGCGAGGCTATAAATGTTTATAGCCGGCGCCGGTTCGTTTACGCAACAATTAAAAATAAGTTAACCCTATTATCTCTATCTAAATGAAGAGATTATTCCCAGACATTAGAACATTAGATTTGCAAAACGTATTGTCGAAAAATCTGGTTTGACAATGACCTTAAGCCCGCTGCACAAGAGGCTGGATTTTCCGCTCGGTTCCTTGCTAGTTTTCACTATACTAGTTTTCTATTGCTGGTTTTCTTAATTGCTATTATGTGCTCGCTTCACACGAGACGTCTTTACAAGCTTGCTCTGCAGATAGATTCGGTGCGCGCGCAGTGATAGAACAGTAACAAAAGTGTATTGTCTCTGAACAGAACACACACTATGGCATAGTGTTAGTTTGTGGGCGTTTGTTCAAGTTGCCCACGTGACAAGATACTGTTTCCTGTTTGGTTCTTGCTCAGAGCAGGCAGGAGACCAAGCAAGAAAAATAGCCCCTGTTCTAATTTTAAAACCTATCTTGTGAGCTAGCAGGCGAGCCCATTGTGACGTCATTTCCAGTCTCGTACTCAGCCAGCAGAAGTCCAAGCAGTGTTTCTAGTCTCGTGTGCAGCGGCCTTTAGATTGTGAACATACTTATTATAGTTTTTGTATATGTAAGAACAGTCTAATGTCGTTATAAAACTTTTTGTATGCTGGACAAATTAGCTTGTATTTACAAACACTACAAATTTGATTACAAATACGTTCCTCATAAAAAACTAAACCTAAAAATTGCACCTATTCCCCCCCCCCCTCCCGTATTTGTACCTGAATACAGCTACTAAGGGATCTAGGTACGATTTTTTTTTGTCTCGAAGATACGACTGTTTGAAAGAAACTTGCAAATTTGCATGCAACGCCTGCTTTGTTTACTTTCTCTCGTTTTGCTTTTGTTTGTCTCGTATGCATTTCAATTGTTTTCTTCCAGAACATACACGGGAAACAGCTTTTGAAAACAAATGCCTTTGTGTTGTTGAAGCGTGCCTTTAACTGCATATGAAAAAAATGAAAACAAAACAAGGAAAATAATCTTTAAAAACAAGCTTTTGTTAAAATGTACTCAGAACGAAGAATATAAATAAATAAATGAATATACTGAATGTCTCGTTTTAAACGGCCCGTCCTTATAGGCTGTGTGCACGAAGCCTACTAGCGCCGCTAGTGGGAAATAGAGAATTATTGAACTCACTTTTTATGGAAATCGCGACATGTTTCTATGGTGATAAGTCAAAAACTTTAGATGGCCATGATGTGTCAAAAAAAAATGTAATAAGGAAAATTGATGTTAATTTGTTTACACTGACAGCGGAACGTCAAATTAGGGCGCCGATGGTCTTTATTTTACTTAAATCGCCATCAGCGCAACAGCCCGGAACACAGCAAGCATTTTCAAATCGTTTAGTTTTCCCATGTTTTCTTTGTAATTAAAAAACTTCATAAAATTATAACTATTTTCACTTTTAATAAACATTGCTCAAGTGAAATTCAAATGCGTCCTTACAGTCTGTATCATTTTGAAACCACTTGAACATATTGACATAGAACACAGGAGGTAGACTATGCAATAAAAAACCTAAACACAAAACAGATGAGGAATGAAATTATCTGTATTCTGCAAAAATATTTTGTTTACATAACTAGTACAATGTTGATAATAAGGTATATTCCTTGTACGACTGATAGGCTCGTGCACGCGACAATTATATATAGATTGTAGACGTTGTCGATCACTTTCCCTTCCCCGAAATTTGAAATCGTTCGCGGACCACATTTTGGCTCCTGCGGACCACTGGTTGGGAACCACTGGGTCACTCTAGTTGCATTAGTTTCCAAGATACGAGTGTCCAAAAAAATAAGCTGGAGCAAAAAATAATCCCAACGTAATTGATATAGCGTTTCCTCTCCTCTTTGCAATGAGTCAATAAAAATGTGAGTTCCCGTTTAAAAAAAGAAGAAAGTTGCGGTTGCTATCCCGACTGTGGCGCCACATGTGATATGTTGCGTTCTGGCACTACATTGCTCCCGTACGATAGTAAGTAACTTTGATCATGACGGCCCGTTTAAAATAGGACATCCGGTATACCAATTAAAATAATTTTATTGTTGATTTGATCTGAAAGCTTGTAAGAAGTTTAAATTATGTTTTATTTATGAACATATCTCCTGACAAGCTTTTTTGGTCAAAGGCGGACATAGTAGGTCGTGCATAAACATGACATTTTTTCGTAACATTAAGGGCCATATTCACCGAACGCAAGTAGTTATTTATTCGGTTCATTTGTTCTTCAGGTAGCTATTCCTCCGAATAAATAGCGGTAATTCAATTCACCAAACATAATCACGTTTACTTCAGATATAAATCTATTCTGTGTTACTTCGAGGGTATAAATATTTATTCGCCTGGTAAAACAATAATGGCCGCCACTTAAATCCTAATACCTAACCTATAAACGTATATCTACAGTTGCTCTTGTTTGTTGTTTATTAACCTTTTGTGAACTCTATAGTTGAAAAACATTAAAGTTAGTGGAAGTTTTGTGTGGTTAGAATAAAAAATTATTATTTTGTGAAACTTTTTTTTGACGTTTACAACTAACACCATCGGTCGGTTTTTTGGGTGAAAACAAAAAGAGCTAGGGGTATAGTGCAGTGTCTATTTATTCTTTAACTAACTTTTCTACCTGATATTTTGGCGAATTGAATGTAAATTGTATTCTAACGAATAAATTTGTTCCAAGATTAGTAACTTCTATCTTTAATAGTGTTCGGTGAATATGGGCATAACTCACAGAGTAGCCCTTTAAGAAATTCAAAGAGTTTTATTTTAATAATTTATAATAAAAAAAATTGAATTGCTTTCAATTTAGTTACGAAATCGCGTACGGAATATTGCATTAGATTCTCGCTCATTACTCATCCCCTTTTGTCGTAGCGTACGTAAATAATATATAGCCTCTGGCGTTCGAAAAGAAAAACACTTTTAAAAAGTGAAAGAAAAGCAGTTCATGAGATTACCTGCGTCAAACAAAAAAAAAAAAACACAAACTTTTTCTCTTTATAATATTAGCAAAGATTGAAAAGGTGTTTCAAAAGATGTGTCCATAAAAAGAGAGCCATATAAAATGAATCTTTTTCTATTTTTCCTTCAGTGTGGACACACATAAATTCTAGAATAAAAAATTCCAGCCAATTGGGCGACGGGACCATTCCAACTTCAAAAATGTTGACATTCGAGTATAATAAAGAAAATAAAATTTCCGATATCGCGTGAGGTGACGCGGGCAATGGCTAGTATTCAATATGATATTCGTTGCCATGGTTACCTACATAATATGTTACACGTCATGTAAAAATTAATCAAAGCATGCCGAACTAGTTTATTTCTGACAGATCCATAAAACAAAAGAGCGGCTGATTTTTTTTTTATTTTCAAAATATTTCCGAAACTATAAAGTTAAGAAAAATTTTTTTTGACAAAACTTTCTTAAAAAAATATATACAATAATAGGTCGTTATGAAAAGTATACTATTATTATATAAAAAACATCGTTATAGCATATATCTCTTCTGCGCATGCGCCGATTTTCCCCAAAAACAATAGGGCTCTTCATATTTGCATACCAAACATACTCCCAAAATTTGGTTTCAATCCGCTCATCCGTTTGACCTGTATCGTGTTCACAGACAAACAGACGCACAGAGTTTTTCCAAAAATATGTTTTTTGGATTCGGGGGACCTCAAAACGGAGAGATATTGTCAAATTTTTGAAAAGTGATTTTTGACCTAAACTAGTACCATTCCTCTCTTGTGGGTTCGAATGGTAAAAAACATCGAAAAATGCATACCTGCACTGAAATATTTTTTTAAACGACGCAATAGCTCGCTGAACCCAGCCGATTTTTTCAGGCACAATAATGAAACCAAAATTGTGTTCATTCATTTATAGGTTATGTTTGTTTGTCACTCGTTATTTATACTGCTGCATTTATCACAGGGCTTTTATTTATATACGCTTTATTTATCAACTGTCCGGGGTTCAATACAATTATTTTTTTTTTTATTTATCCAATAAAATCAAAAAATGATTGAATCGCTTTTCAAATAAATTCGAATCACGTATTATGGGGCTTTCAATAGATCTTTATAGGCACTTTAATCCAATTCATAAATATTCCCAGTGAATTCTATTTTGCAGGGTCGATAAAAATTTCCCAATTAATTATTAAACTTACGACTCTCTTAGGCCCCCATACACCTCGTTCTTTTTTGGCAGTTTTAACCGCCGGGTAAAACTGTACGGTTAAACACGAACAACGGCCATATTCACACAGAGGCGTTGTTTCGTTCAGTTTTTCTGAAGTCGTGGCATCATTAATACGATCTGCTTTGATGGATCCTACGACAACGTTAGCAGTTGCAGCCGCAGTGGCTATAAAATTAAAATTTTCAAAAAGAAAACGTTCAAAATGGACTAAAGAATGGTTACTTAAACGCAGGCAATTTTCACACGTAAATCTTCTAAATGAATTACGACTAGAACCAGGAGATTGGTTTAATTTTCGATACAATTGTATGAATTGAACGAGCTGAAACTTGAACCTGGGGATTGGTTCAATTACCTGAGAATGGACGAACATACTTATTTTGAGTTATTATTAAAATATAAATCAATACTCAAACTATTTACAATCATTTAATTAATATGACTTATTTGCTGTACGTCGCACCACTGAATAAACACGTCGATTCTTATCGGAAAGCGCCACACATTACGATTTGAAACGACAACCAGCAAACACGTCGTGTTTAAAATCAAGATTCGGCAGATAAAAAAACTGCCGTGTTTCATCGACAGTTTTTGCCCATACACTTCGGTTTTGACCGACGTGTTTTATCGTGACGATGAAAACTGCCAAAAAAGAACGAGGTGTATGGGGGCCTTAAGCTAGGCGTCCCGTCATTTTTGCAACAAGTCGTTGCCGAAAGCTATTATATAAACTTAGTGTGACCGAACTCTGATGCAGGGTAGACTGGGGTCGGTTGAAACAGGGTACTGTGGAAACATCTACGGGGTGTTTTTTTTTTTTAAACTTTGAACGTTTTTTATCGGTGTATTTTTTAAAAACTTTGGGCGCTTTTTATCATCGAATTTTTTGTGAAGATGATCATCTTTTAGCTTGTAGTTTTATTACAAATCACTAATAATGATTTCTTTTAATGGGCGTTTTGGTAAAACATTGAAGAAAAGTTGAAACTAAAAATGTTTTTTTTTTACAAAAAAACAATATCCGACTTAAAAAAATGGGGGTTTCCATTTAAAAAACAAAAAGCAGTTATTTTGAATTTCTCGCTTCTGTAAAACTGCTCTAGAATTAAAAATATGAAACTTGGAACGCTAAAACTTTCAGAATCGTAAGGTCAATACGTCTTAAATAAGCATATAAGATT
The DNA here is from genome assembly GCA_963575645.1 of Xanthostigma xanthostigma. Classification (NCBI taxonomy): domain Eukaryota; kingdom Metazoa; phylum Arthropoda; class Insecta; order Raphidioptera; family Raphidiidae; genus Xanthostigma; species Xanthostigma xanthostigma. The sequence continues at coordinate 2,604,988 of OY754473.1, forward strand.
GAATAATTAATTATTAGTAAATTGCAGAAAATCATAATTTTGTCAAAAAGGCCTGACTTCACTCAGCTGTTGCAGTTTAGAGAAAAAATGTATAAGACTTATTTTGTAGATAATTAAATTCTACTTTATTTTTATAAAAACATTTTTTGCCGTATGAAGCACTCGAAACGAGCTATTTAAAAGAAACTGTTTTTTCGCGACATATTTCTACATATTATAACTTTCCCGGTTTTTACCATTCCAACCCACAATTAGTGGGGAATGGTACTAGTTTAGGTCAAAAAACACTTTTCAAAAATTTTACAATATCTTTCCGTTTTGAGGTCCCCCGAATCCAAAAAACATATTTTTGAAAAATCTCTGTGCGTCTGTTAGTCTGTGAACACGATACAGGTCAAACGGATGAACGGATTAAAACCGACTTTGGGAGGATGTTTGATATGCAAATATGAAGAGCCCTATTGATTTTAGGGAAAATCGGCGCAGAAGAGATATATGCTATAACGGTGTTTTTATATAATAATGGTATAGTTTTCATAAGGGCTTATTATTCTATTTATTTTTTCAAGAAAGTTTCGTTAAAAAATTTTTTTTCTAAACTTTATAGTTTCGGAAATATTTTGAAAATAAAAAAAATCAGCCGCTCTTTTGTTTTATGGATCTGTCAGAAATAAACTAGTTCGGCATGCTTTGATTAATTTTTACATGACGTGGAACATATGTAGGTAACCAAGGCAACGAATAGCAAATATTATATTTAATACTAGCCATTACCCGCGTCACCTCACACGATATCAGAAATTATATTTTCTTTATTATAATCAAATGTCAACATTTTTGAAGTTGAAATGATCCCGTCGCCCAATTGAATGGAATTTTTTTCTCTCATTTAATTCAGGGCACTAAAATCTACAAATTCAAAATGTTGGCACTTATCCGGATCGGAATCTATCGATTGGACTAAATGTAAAAATTCAAGATGGCTGCATTTCGTCAAATAAAAGACTCTACTTCGATCTAAATAAACGCTACTTAAGTAGCATATTGTATAAATTTTATCTTCGGTAAAACCATTTTTTTTTTAATTTTTTCAATTAGCTATTCTAAAGGTCTTTCTCGATCATTTGTTGTTTAATTCCCGATTGTGTATTGTTTGTATATCAGACACGCTTCGTTTATTTTTTTTAATTCAAATCGATGTTATTCCTGTTGCTTTTGTTTACGTTTCCAATTGTTTTCGGAATTAAAATGTGAAGTGGGTGCGATTGAAATTATTATTGATTGGTTTACTGGCTCGGTTTTGTTTGGGTAAATATAGACTTCTCTATTTTGGAAATCTTTATTTCTAAAGGATATCTACCTGAACAAATTCAAAATGATCGTGTTTATAGGATTCTTTTAGAGTGTACAGAGTAGTGATGTGCCGGATATCCGTATCCGTATCCGCGGATATCCGAGGGAGAAGAAAGATCCGTATCCGTTAGTTTTATGGCGGATATTTTACGGATCTTTTACCTTATTAATTTTCAATTCATAGAGGAAATTTTATATATATATATATATATATATATATATATATATATATATATATATATATATATATATATATATATATATATATATATATATATATATATATATATATATATATATATATATATATATATATATATATATAGGTGATTAGGTAATAATGAAAAGCTGTTAAATTCCAATCAGATTATTTTTTATTTTTTAAAATCGTATTTGGCACCTTTATATTGCAAACATTTATCGTAGTGAGTACCATACCAATAGTACATAACTCAAAGGTACTAAAAAACTATCTTTATAATGAGATATTGCACATCGATCTTTGGAAAGAGACAATCTGTTATGAGAGTTAATTCTTAAAGGGGTCAATCATTTTTTTTCCATAACAGATAGTCTCTTTCCAAAGGTCGATGTGCAATATTTACCGCCGCGTACTCTAAGAAAGTTAAGATCCGTATCCGTATCCGCGGATCTTGAAATCAAATATCCGTATCCGTATCCGCGGATCTTGAAACCAAATATCCGTATTCAGATCCGTATCCGCGGATATACATTTTTAACGATCCGGCACATCACTAATATTATCTAACATATAATCTTTGTCATCATCAAATAACAGATGAGGGTATATATTTCTAATACCGGATCTTAGACTATTTCCAATGCATTATTGAACAAATCCAGCATCAGATTTTTAACACTGCCTGTAGAATGTAGATTTATCAGAAACGAATATTCCGATTTCGTTTCCGAAAGCACTCTGTTTCACGGATTATTTAATATATTAATGCTGTCTCGGAAGAGAACATATTGTGAGATGCGTCGTCGGAATGGCACAAACAAAAAAATAAACCGTTAAAAAAATCGAAAACGGAGGTAAATGTTCACACAGAAGTTGTATGTGGGGCGTAGCCCCGTAGATAGATAGAACTCCGGAGACTTTCGTATATGAAGTACGTAACAAATAGGTGTTGCAAAAGTAGTTAGAAGTTTCAGACAACTCCGTGAAGTAAATGAACTACTGACGATGTCAGCTAGTGCGTTTTGTAGTGGGAACGTGCTCAGAGGCGTACCTAAGAACCCGGCGCACACATTCAAAATTTTAACTGACTCACAAATCTATACTAATATATTATAAAGCTGAAGAGTTTGTTTGTTTGTTTGAACGCGCTAATCTCAGGAACTACTGGTTCAAATTGAAAAAAAAATTTTTTGTTGGATAGCCCATTTATCGAGGAAGGCTATAGGCTATATAATATCACGCTACGACTAATTGGAGTGGAACATCAATGAAAAATGTTGCAAGATGTATCTCAAAATTAGTTCGTCCAACAAATATTATCAGGTGAAATGTTTTAACTAAATATTGCAATATTAGCGCGTCACGTTCACAAGCCCGGATAGCTCAGTCGGTAGAGCGTAAGACTCTTAATGCCAGGGTCTTGGGTTCAAGCCCCACGTCGGCGAACATATTTTTATTTTTTACATTGCTTTCTTCTAAGGATTACATTACAATTTTTTTAAATTTTATTACGACTAATTAAAATTAAATAAATCTAATTAATAGCTCATTTGAAAACTGTTACACTATAGGTACCTATATAAAAATAATTTTCCTACAGTGTTTTCAATTAAATATTTATATTACTTAAAAAAAGTATAAATACTGCTTTTTAACGACAAAAACTTTTGAACGGTAACTCCGATCATCATGAAGTTTGGACACAAAATCCATCTCGGTAAACTAAGATGAATGTGCGTACTCATGTCCCTTCCTTTCCCATTCGTTCTTTTGCATTCGGGTGAAACCGGGCGGGACCGCTAGTATAATAATATATAAAAAATGTCTCTTTTTTAAAGCTGTTGCAGTTTTTCATTATAGCTCTTTAATAGATTAATTCGCGCTAAGAAGTTTTATTTCAAAAACGTATTTAAGTATTTAACATTAGCTTTGTTTCATTCTGAACCATAAAATATCTATTTATTATATACAGGCAACTGGTAAAAAAATGTTATAAGTTTTAAAACTCCGGTTAAGAATGTTATCGGGAGCAAAGGTTATGAACTTGTAAGTTTGAAAGTTATTTTCAACTTTAAAGTTATTTTTACTGAAGCTACAGAAGAAATAAATTAGTTCGCAAAGAACAGATTTACAACTGTTCAAAAATGAAAACAAAGGGCTATTTTTCAACCACACATACAACTATATTAAATTCGCTGATTTAATTCGGAACTAGCCCACGTCCAAAGTTTCGGATTTTAAGTATAAACCCAAATAAAGAAAATTGTAACGAAATTTCGATTTATAATTTGCACTGATTTCTCACTCGGCACTTGGTAGAACATGATTAATAACAAGTAATAAAAACACACTTGAAAATTATACGAAATATTTTCTCTCTTTCGACTAGCGTTTCGGACAATCAGTCTATCTTCAGGAGTACAGACATATACTCAAAAGATGGACTGATTGTCCGAAATGATCGTCGAAAGAGAGAAAATATTTTGCAAAATTTCAAGTGTGTTTTTATTATTTGTTAATTTCGATTTTGATGTAATATACCAAGATCCCAATTCCGCCAGACTTAGGTCATTTCAGCACAGCCAAAATTGTATCAGTAAAAGTACAATATTTAGTTAAAAACGTATGCCAATTTGCTAGCTTGAAAGCGGAGACCCTTTAGAGATCACAGGTTCTAAAGGTACATAATATACTTTTATTCTATACTGAGCATATAGAAATAAAATCGCAATCGAACCATTAAGGTGCAAACATATACTTCTGTCTTTTTTTAATCCGTAAGCACTGGCGCATCCAGGAGGGCAAAACAAGCACGGATAACCCGGATTAATAAATTTCTAATTTGCCCCCTCCTGGGCCAAAAGTTGGGTACGCTCATGTTAACGTCATAGAAAAAGACAAAGTTTTTGAAACAGAGATACTTTATTCAGATTGAATGCAAGTACATCAACCAATCCTATCATCGGAGAAATCAGGGAATTACATCGAAGAAAGAGACGCAGATATATTTTCGATACGCTTTGTTGCCTTCGCTCACCGCACATTGAGTAAATAAACAAATGATTCATATAGTAAATTATTAAATATTGATTGCATATAAACATAATGCTAAAAAAATGAAGGATTTAAATGTTTTTTTTTTTCTAATTTGTCTCATTTTTTATTTACTCTGTTGTACATGTTAAATTTCGTGCTTTGATAAAATAATTTACGCTCGTGTGAACTTTTTTAAATTAAAATTGTTACCATTACATAATTAATAAATATCTATTATATCACAGCTGCCGGTGGCACATTATTCAATCGATAAATTTTATTTAATTATCTGTTCTTTGAATTACGAATAACAAAATAAAATAATTGTAGGCCTACACTGTAGTGTACACACACTAAGAACTTTAGAATTCAAAATTTAATTACCTACCTAGTTATTAAAGTTATCTACATATTGTATGTTTCACCATGTAAAGGCTTTGTCAAAGGTTAAAGGTATTTTAAAGTAGTTAGTACATGACTCTTAGAATTATTTAAATGAAGTTTTATAAACCTGCCGCAGATTCAACTGTTTATTAGTAGGCTAGACGGCGAGGAGTTTTGGGTGTATTTTTCGGGCACAGGCGAGATTATTGTTGGAATCGCTTCGTTTTAGGCATTTTAGGGTGTAGCTCAACCCCCTAAGTTTGCTTACAAATTGTTGGTGCGCTTGATTTTATAATTAACAATTAGTGACGAAAATAGTATTATTTTCTCTATTTCCTTTAATATCTCCGTTCCTCTTGACTTTTAGTATAGCATATGCATTGAGAAAGTTGTTCCTTATGAAATTTCCTAAAAAATGAACACTGACAGAGGTCGCTAAGTGCAATTGTTAACTGGCAAATAGCCCCAAAAGTTAAAAAAACACGGTTTTTTTCACTATTTTTTTATTGAAAAATGACCGCACATAGATAGCTGAAAATTTTCAAAAATGATGTCTATGTTGACCCAAACATGCATGAATAATTTTAGCGGCATCGTTCAATTACTTCTCGAGTAATTAACGATCACTTTTCTTTTGTTTCCTTAATTGCAAATTGCGCCATTTTTTTTCACAAACGGGTTTAGCTGGTCCGACCAAGCCAGAAAAATCAAAAATCCATTCAATTTTAGTATCTCGTTGGAATTTTTGGAAAAAATTAATTCTAACCGATTTTATAATGATTGAATATTGGAAAAGTTATATGGTTTTATACGTTTGTCTAAAATTGGTATCGCTAAAGAAATCGTTATAAAATTGGTTAGAATTAATTTTTTCCAAAAATTCCAACGGGATACTAAAGTACTAGCCTATAGTAGCCTATAGACAAGAACTGTCATTCTTGAGAAAAATAGATCCATATCTCTAAAAAATATGAGCAATAGCTTATTCGATACGGAAAAATATTCCGAAAAAGACGTTTTCTTTATTTTTTTCGATGACAAAAATTGCATTTGTTATTAACAAAGAAAAGCCCCTCAGATGTTTGGCAATTACTCAAAAACTATAAGCGGAAATTGAAAAACAGATTCTTAAAGAGGAGAAAATTTCCGATAATAAAGTCACATTCCCGGAACTCCAGGTATCTCTAGTATTTTAGTCGCGTCAATGAAGCCTTTTACTTTGAACTCCAATATTAATACGCTATACTGTTGAATTTTTAAAAGAAGACCGGTCTATGGAATGTAGTCCTATGACCTTATTGCAGAAGAGCGCACATGTATTTTATATTAGTAAAAGGTAATGATCCTGGAACCGCTTCTATGCAATAAGGGAGTCCAGTCGACCAAACGTGTCGCAATTGTCGTATCGCGATAATTGTACTATTGCCATAGCTGTACGACTACACAGCGACACTTGCTAACAGTACAAAAAAATCATACACCAGACAGTACATAGGTGTGCGTTCACGGACTAAGTTGAGGGGTGTTGTCTGAATATCATCAAAATGGAAAGTAAAAAGGGAAAAACAGTTAGAAGTGGCGCTAAGGAGGTCATGGTCATAGCCAATGTAATTAAAATGTGCGAGTTAGAGGCTCAAAATAATGCCTTACAACACATCAACGACTTCTTGCCCTTTCCCCACCGGTCTTCTTTCGCCGATCGCACAGTACTTTTGTCTGTGATTAAAGCATATACAGCTTTTATTTTCTGCCACCAGAGAGCACTAGAATCAGTTCCCGTGACGAATAGGATCTAAGCTAGTTCTAAATGAACCTGGCGATATTATGTAGGTAGTATGTTTATAATATATTTTCATACGCTTCTAGCTTCAAATTAGTTTTTTATATTGCAAAGTTTTCAAGTCATTTGACGTTAAAATATCCATGAAATTGTGTGCCGCGCCGAAATGCTATAAATTACTGCAACAAATATACCTGCTGTATGTCTGAAGTGAGTTTGTTTTCTGCCGTCGAAACGTCTGTTTATAACTGACAAGTTTTATGACGTCAAAAATCTTTACCATATAAAGAATTTGTCTGGTGTTCTTGTCCAATGCACAAATAAATGAACCATTTTAATCAAACAGTATACCTAAGCGAGAATACGAAATAAACTTAAGGCCACTGCACACGAGGCTGGTTTTACCGCTAGATTTGACTGCTAGTTTTCCAGCAGCGGTTTTCTTGATGGCTTTCCTGTGCTCGCTTCACACGATGCGTCTTTACGAGCTTGTTTTGTAGTCACTTCAATTTAGCTCACTCTCACGCCTTGCGTTTTGAAACTTTGATAAAACACGATTCAATTGGTTCCTCCATCTCCATGCTCACAATGATACATCTCGTGGCTCCTAACCGGGAAATGATTGAAACTTTGACAAAACACGAATCAATTGGTTTCTCCATCTCCATGCTTACAACTGGTGATGTGCCGGATCGTTAAAAATGTATATCCGCGGATACGGATCTGAATACGGATATTTGGTTTCAAGTTCCGCAGAAACGGATACGGATCGTAACTTTCTTAGAGTACGCAACGGTAAATATTGCACATCGACCTTTGGAAAGAGACTATCTGTTATGGGAAAAAGTTATTGACCTCTTTAAGAGTTAACTCTCATAACAGAGTGTCTCTTTCCAAAGATCGATGTGCAATATTTACCGTCGCGTACTCTAAGAAAGTTAAGATCCGTATCCGTATCCGCGGATCTTGAAACCAAATATCCGTATTCAGATCCGTATCCGCGGATATACATTTTTAACGATCCGGCACATCACTATAGTCTTAACACACAACATACAATCTAACAGTAATTTTCGTGGTTTTTAGCTTTAGAAAGGTTGGCCAATTAGTAAGCTATCAGATCATGGAAAAATTCAGGCCAAAAAGTAAGAATATTTTTTTTTAATTTGGAACTCACAAAATTCGGATTTTTGTAAGAAGAAAACCGAAATAGATTTTCTCGAAAATGACGCATTTCCGACCCCCAAGTGATAGAGCTGAAATCATTCCAAATTAGTCATAGTTTCTTCTTCCGAGAGGAATACGGCAATTACCGGTCACTCTGTATAATTATAGAAGGGAGAATAATGTTTGAAAATTTATTGTTTATGTGATCCTTGCCAGATGCGAGGTCTTTATTTGTGTCAGTTAATATTTGATTTTTTTTTATACCACGTCTACTCTTCGCAATCGAGGTCTCTCTCCCGCCCTTCTCCTGCCCCGCAACGTGAATGAGTGCTATCAAAGTGAGTTTACATACGTAGAGACGTGTCTGGTTCAGAACTATCACCGATCAAACTGAAAGCTATGCCAATATAAAAAATTCTTCCTATGTAGGTATGTATGTTTGAACGGATATAACTTAAAAACTATTTGACGATTTTTGATGAAACTTTTTACGAAATTTTTCTTATGACTCCAGAAATGCCATGGACTATGTTTTAAGTCACTATTTTATCGTAAAGTTAATTAACTAATTTGATTGATTTTTTGGGAAATACTTATGTACAAATCTATACTAATTTATAAAGCTGAAGAGTTTGTTTGTTTGTTTGGTTGAACGCGCTAATCTCAGGTACTACTGGTTTGAATTGAAAATTTTTTTTTTGTTAGATAATCCATTTATCGAGGCAGGCTATAGGCTATATAATATCACGCTACAACCAATTGGAGCGGAACATCAATGAAAAATGTTGCAAGATGTATCTCAAAATTTGTCCGTCATACAAAAACTTTTGAACGGTAACTCCGATCATCATGAAATTTGGACACAACATTCATCTCGGTAAATGAAGATGAACGTGCGTACTCATGTCCCTCCCTCCATTTATTCTTTTGCACTCGGGTGAAACCGGGCGGGACCGCTAGTTTGCTATAATTCGCATAGAGCTGAAAATTGGTACAGGTCCTAAGTACACTATTACAAATAAAAAATATCAAAAGTCCCCACCTAAAAGTATCGGTTATTTTCAATACAGATAATATCATATATATTAATACGTTAAGGTTAAGATGTTTGCCTCCCTTTTTATAAAAAAACACACAATTTCTCCACATAAATTATTATACATCATTTTACAGATAATTGCTTGCTCTACTGACACGAACAACTAAAAAATTTATTATTGCTTTTGTTTTTGTAAATTAATTAATTAACAGCAACGCTGAACAACGTCTGCCATCTGACGGCTTTAATTTTGAAACAACGTCAACACTTCGACCTGTCATCTGACCTTCATATTGTAATACAACAGACACAATACTGCATACTGCCATCTGACGGCTTTAATTTTGAAACAGCGAGCAACGCTGAACAACGTCACAGCAATGCTACATGTTGCCATCTGACGGCTTAGCTCAACGCTTTTGCTACTTGCGCCTCTATATGACAATTTTAGTAAAATATTTCTTCGATCTGTCATCTGAGCTTCATATTGTAATACAACAAAAAGAAGAACGTTATAAGCAGTGTGCAAAATTAGAAACGAATTGAATACCTGCAATCATATTTAAAAAATAATTTTGTAAAGCGATAATTATTATACTTATTTAGTGCGAATAATTCGCACAGGTCACACTAGTTTATTAATAATGAATTAACGGATTTAGTACTAAGGGCATTTTTTGTGGGAAATTTTATTCTCTACAAAATACTACTATCAAAAACTAAAAAAAAAAGTTTTTCTACTAGCTATCCAGCTTTGAGTAAAGACGTCGTTTTTCGTTCACAGGTTTCACGAATACCGACATAAAATATTTGGGATGATCAATTTATACTATCATGACAGGAGGCTGTTATTCCCGGGCGATGCCGGCTAAATATTGCTATTATCAACAAAAATATACGGTGGGGCCGAAGACTCCACAGTTCCACTATTGTTGTCACAGTCGTGTATCGTCTCAATCGCGTGCGAAGCCGCGGGTAACGGCTATTATTAAATAAATATATGATAACGCCATGCAAGTACAGCTATTATTCTATAAGAAAGTCCGCGATGTAGCGAAATATGTCTATCTTTTAATAGGCAGTCTGCAAATCCGGATGAAGCCGGACCGGACTGCTGGTTAGGTAATAAATGAAAAAGGTATAGATACGTACCAAGCGCGTATTTTGAAAAATCGAGAACATACCTGAAACAAAAGAGAAAGAAAAGCATCAGTAATCAAAATTGTTAATAAGAATTGATAAATTGTATCATCGATGATGTAAGTACTAAAGTCTGGTTTACATTCATTTAATATAATTGGCAGAGGCATTAAACCGCTTGAGAATTAGGCCTAGCACACATGAAGAGCGTTCAACGCGCGTTAGCCTAACGCGCGTTTACAATTTCTATACAATTGTATAGAACTGTTTATATGATAACGCGCGTTCAACGCGCCACCAACGCGCGTTATCATGTAAACAGTTATATACAATTGTATAGAAATTGTAAACGCGCGTTACGCTAACGCGCATTGAACGCTCTTCATGTGTGCTAGGCCTAATACTCAAGTAGCGGCCCCGGCCACTGTTTTTTCGTCGACCTTCGTTGCAAAAATTGATCCCCACGAAAAGCGCTTTTATTTTAACGCGATAATATATAGCCGGTTAATTTTTAATAGTGGTGAAAGATTTTTCAAATAGGTGCAGTGGTTCCGAAGATTACTCTCCACATACACACAAACATAAAATTTTCTTTTTTAGTGTATTTGCCATAAGGCACTTACACAATTGGCGTTAGTAATTATTAAAATGTGCTGCTAAAATTTAAAAAAAAATTGGCCCGACAGGACCGGACTTACAAATTATATAAAAACTAAAGTTTACTGATATGGATTTACATACTGAAGCGTAATTTTTTTAATTTTGTCCAAAAACAAAGTTCATACAATAGAGCCACACTGCCTATAAAAGCAAATAGGTACACTATATTGTCGGAGTAATTCAAGAGAAAGGTGTATGCGTATATATAATATAATTCATTAATGTTTTGTGTAAATTGATTGAAATATGATGATGATTGTTGAAGATGTCAGAAAAAATCAGGCCGACTGGGAGTTTCCATCGAAAACGCTGCCTAATCCCTTTGAGATAATAACAAAACAACGTATGGTGAAATTGGTCCTCTTTTATAGGTCTACAGAAAAGTTCGCGATAGCATATGTCTATCTTTTAAGAATAGCTTACAGCAGGGGTCAGCAACCTGCGGTTCGCGTTGATGTAAAGTTGCGGCTCTCTAGTTCCATACGCAAAAAATAATTATTTTATTATATAAACCCTTAAAAATCGTCCAATCGATCCATGATTGAGTATCATGTCTATCTCTCAGCCATTTCCACTCGCGTCTCACCCGCACCGACCCCGCCGCGACGTGTCGTCCTCGGATATATATATTAAACCTATATAAGTAAATACTATAATGCTGAAACGAAAATGTTTAGTGGCTCTTTAAAAATTGGGAAATTTTATAAATTGTAACTTTTGGCTCTTCTGTCTCCAAAGGTTGCCGACCCCTGGCTTACACCCATTGTAATGTTGAGTGCTTTTCGTGGATATTAATTTTGCAACCTAAGTCGACGAAAAAACCGCGGCAATCTTTATTATTGCTTACGAAGTAGCATAGTTCCGAAACAAAAAAAAATCATTCGCCCGAGGCTTATGAAATCAGACTGAAATTTATGACGAGACTTTTTCACTGTATACTTACTTGTAATATTAAAATGTTGAATGATGAAAATTAAATCTAGCTACTTCAACCGTATGCAAAACAAACTCAAATACCAATCTTTCATAGTTATTAAAATACAAGACTCGATCGTTTGAGAATATTGCGGCCGCGCGTTTATCAAGCAAGTCGATTCAATTTTAATATTTAATCTAAACACTACTTACGAGGGGTCTAGCTTCTATAATTTTATTACATGCTGCCAATCCTATTTCCAGTAGAAGGCTATAGGCTATATAATATCTTTTCAACAATACCACTTTCGACCTATCGTGCCATTTAATATTCCGAAGTTCTGAACATTCTGGAGCACACTAATAGGGAAGCCGACCTTTCCGGGGAAAAAATATCGTCATTCGATTCTTCATTAGGGCTTTTATAATAGAGATTTTTGACACAAATCTCTACGACTAACCGTTTTCGAGAAAAACGACCGGTACGGGTGGTCTGACTCATCCTGTATATAAAAATCACGTGTCACGATGTTCGTTCGCGCTAATCTCCGAAACCATTGATCCGATTTTAATGAAATTTTGTAAATGTGTCTGGTTTGGTCCAACTTACGCTATAGGATGTTTTTTTATTGCAAGAAACAAGGAGAGAGGGAGAGGGGGAGACTATCCTTATATATAAAGTATACTAGCGGTCCCCGCCCGGTTTCACCCGGGTGAAAAAAACAAATGGGGGGATGGACATGAGTACACACATTCATATTAGTTTACCGAGATGAATGTTGTGTCCAAATTTCATGATGATCGGAGTTACCGTTCAGAAGTTTTTGTCGGACGGACAAATTTTGAGTTACATTTTTCATTGATGTTCCACTCGTAGTGGTCGTAGCGTGATATTATACATATAGCCTATAGCCTTCCTCGATAAATGGACAATCCAACAAAAGCAATTTTTTTTTTCAATTCGAACCAGTAGTTCTTGAGATTAGCGCGTTCAAACAAACAAACTTTTCAGCTTTATATATTAGTATAGATAGAAGATAGGTACACAAATATAAACAAAAAAAAAGTGATGAAAACTGAAAATTCGCTCTAGGAATCTTTAAAACTGTTCAATGACAAACTAAGTTACGATTTTATTTATTTGAATTAATTGAGCTAACGTCCGTATAATTCATTAAAAAAACAACTCTCACAGTATGTGGATTTTGTAATCCGTTACTATATATACAGACACCGGACAACCAAACCATATATGTAAAATATATTATAAACAAACTCTTCAGCTTTATATATTAGTATAGATATATATCTATACCGTGTCACGATATAAGTTGCTCAAAGCTATTTAGTTCAGCAGCAAATCTGGTAGAATTTGCTCAAATATATTAGTTCAGACGCCGGGCCGCAAACGAAATACATTTTACAGAGCTATATCTGTCGCACTCGGGTGAAACCGGGCCGGGCAGCTAGTTATAATATAAAGGATCGCTGCACACGAGGTTGCTGGTTTTGCCGCTAGAGTCCTTGCTATATTTCAAGCGTGCTGTGGCGCTGGGTTTCGTGATCGCTTTTATGTTTTCGCTTTACACGACGCTTGTTTTGTAGATGAATTTGGTGCGCGCGCTGTGACAGTTCGAATGGTAACAAAAGTGAACGTTTATTGTCTCTGAACAGAACACAGACTGCGACGCCATGTTTGTTTCCAGCGGCATAACTAACCTCGTGTGCAGCGGTCTTAAGGTCAATGCTTTCTGCAACCCGACACAGGTAGACCGCGAACCCGTTAAGTGGACCACTGTACGAGTGTACCTGACTTACTTAACAAATGTTTTTTTTTTAATAGCCAGTTCATGCCGAGAACCGAGCTGTTTTCGTATAAAAAGGCACTTTAGTGATGTGTCTACATGACTCTTTATTGGGAGCTGGCTCCGTGCGCTCCGCTCACTAAAAAGAGTCGTTCAAAGGAGCGACACTAGACAGTACGCACTACACAAGAGTGCAGACTGCAGAGGTGTGAACTGTCATCGTGCATGCTCAGGAGTCACGTAGCATTGCACAGCACAATACACACCCAGCTCTGAGTTCATTTAATATGATTCTGATCTTATATTATTCGCATTTCGGATAAACTATAGAAAGCTTAACAATAATAATGTTTATTGTTACAATATTATATCTTTGTCAACGACGTCAATGTGAATGGTTTAAGTCACTGTAAAGCTTAGTACTATTACACTTACAGTGTGTCATTCAACATTAAATGACGCAACAAAGATAACTCCGTACGTGCAAAATTCACTAGTGCCTCTGTGGCCTGTGCTGTGTGCGCTCTGTAAATGTGCGAATGCAACAGTACAGAACAGCTCAGCACAGAGTAATGGCGCTCGGAGTGAGTCATTCACAAAAAAAAAGAGCGACTCGTTCCGCTCCGAGAAAGAAGTCGTTCATTATGAACGACTCGCTCAGGAGCGACACATCACCAAGGCACAAGCTTCCGGTGGAAAAATGTCTGAGTGCAGTCCGTGTGACGTAACGGCGATGCCGTGTCAGAAAGCACTTCATCATCCGTGCGTGCGTCCCTGCCGTCGGGACGCTGGATATCGCTTTGGTTTTCCATTCATCTATACCTTTCAATACGCATTACCGATGTTATAAATTTTTATGTACGGCCCCGTGCAAGTCAGCCGCCGTTCTGTCCAGGTTTGCCAACATTGGCGTAACTATTTGTTATAAATTACCTTTGCATGTGTGGAATTTAAAGGCTGTGAAGAGATAAAAGACTTTCTTATAAATAAAGTAATATACAGTTTGGATGAATATTTTAATATAATTTTTAGTACCGAATACGTTTTAGTACCAAATAAGTTATATTATGTATATAATATGTGCAAATATTAAGAGCACTGTGGTTGAAACAAAAAAAAATTGATTGTCTGTAAAGTCGGTTTACGGACGATAGTTTTACGTGATAACGTATTCCGCTCGAATATCATATTTAATAATACATAACCTAAATTTTAGTAGCTGTCAAACTATATTTTTACCGACTAATAATTTGATCAACCAAAGCAAAATACATATTTTTAAGCAATTATAAAAGACATTTAAAAGAATGTAGGTATATATATTATATATTTGTTAACAAATCGTATAATTTATCTGCTGTTATGAAATGCAGATAGGTATCTCCCAAGATTTGTTTTTGATACAAAATGTAGCTGCGTTTGTGTACAAACTATCAATTGACAAATAACGATGTATTATCTGAAAAATTGCTTTAAAAATTCGATAATTTATAACATTTTTATTAGATATCTTGATTTTAAGTCTTAATTTCCACGGTTTATAAAACAAAGGCCATCTGTCAGATGTAGCTTTCGCTGGAACAGCCGAAAAAAATGTTGAACGCACACTACTCTCTGACGTCACGCGAGAAGAGAGAGACTATCGCTTATATCGCGCTCTCGCTTGCGGAACGTTACTCTTTTTCGTGCGTGCAGCCGGTGTTTCATCAATTTATAAGACGTTATCACGTCAATAAAAAATAAAGATTAGTTACTTCTTACCACGACAGTGAGCATGGCTATGACGCACATTTCAGTGAATACTTGATAATGACATAACATATTTCCATAATGACATAACATAACGTCAGAATCGATCTCAAACTTTGATAAAAATTTGAAAGCTCGTTCCTTTTTAGTTTTTGAGTTTTGATTAAAATGTTACTTGAAAAATCTGTTCGTCTATTTGATATTGTCCATAATAGCTATAGAGCAGGAGTTCGTCATAAATTTCTTAATTAAAATTAATTTAAAAAAAATCTTGTAGTGAATATAGACAAGCTTTAATTAAAAATGATTTAAGTTCCCTTTTAAATTTAAGAAATGGTAAATTCTTCAGTTTTATAGGAAGGCAGTTATAGAAATTTAGGGTAGAGTATTCGGGGCTGTTTTGATAAAGACTAAGATTTCGTTTCGGAAGAATAATTGAGTTCTTATTACGCGTTTGGTAGCTATGCATTGCACTGTGAGTTGGATATTTAGTAACAAATTTCTGCAAATGACATAGAGAGTGATAAATGTAAATTAGAGGTGGTACAAACTGTTATTTTTTAATAACAGTTCCGTTCCGATCCTGTTCCGCTTACGGAACAGTTCCAAAAACCTGTTACTTTTTAACAGTTCCAACGTTGGAACCTTGACATTCTCGGAATAGCTTGTAACATGCGACGTATAAAAATTTGAAATTATGAAATGTGTATTATTTGTATTTTTTCGTAAATTAATTCTGTTATTCAAGTTTAATAATTTAAGGTACCTAATGATTAAAAAAAAAAACAAATAAATTTGTTGACAGTATAATATTAAAAATATACTTTTACAGAATGTAAGTAACAGTTATTCTGCAGAATGCATATACTATGACAAAATCAAATAATATTACTTCACCACAGTTCAATATTATTTTGTTAATCTGGCGTATGTAATATAAAATGAATAAGCCGTCCAGTTTTGTCTGGAACTTTGCGACGCATGTTAATGTGATGGTGTGATACTAAAATCGACTTTACGTACAATAATTGACAACGGGAACGGAGAATGTTTATTTTATGCAGAAGAACGCCCGTTATGTTATTCGGAACAGTCGAAGCATTGGAACAGCCCGGAACAGGTATTTTATTATACTGACAACTGTTCCAATCTGTTCCTGGTTCGAAATTGTTCCGAAATAACTGTTCCTAGTATTTTGTATCATCTCTAATGTAAATAGATGGAACTGTTAATATTTGATTTGCCTTAAAATAGTTTTTACAACTGTTTAAAAATAAAGTAATCAACTTAAAAAAACAGCCTGTATATTGAATTACTAAACAAACATTATTATAATCGGAGTCAGTACTTAATTCCATGCCACCTCAGGGCAGATTTCCTATTGGTTTTTATTTCGAAAAATGTCGACAGTACGCGAGCCGATGTGAAGGAGGCTTTAACTAACGGTTGGTTTTCAATTACGTCATTCGCAGTGCACGATATCCGTTCGTCCAACCGGCTGGCGTATGAATTAAGGCCGCTGCACACGAGGCTAGAAACGCTGCTAGGAGCTCTGCTAGCCGGTAGGCTGGGTACGAAGCTGGAAATGACGTCACTGCGGGCTGCCTTGCTAGCTCAGAAGATAGGTTTTAAAATTAGAACAGGGGCTATTTTCCCTTCTAGATTTGCTGCTAGGTATGAGCAAGAACCAATCAGGAAGCAATATCTTGTCACGTGGGCACTTCAACAAACGCCCACAAACCAACATGACGTCATTCTGCTCAGAGTCGGACAACAGACACGTTTTGCTCTGTGTTTATATTCGAACTGTCACTGTGCGCGCACCAGATCTATCCACAAAACACGCTTGAAAAATAGTCTCGTGTGAAGCGAGCACTTAACAGCAATCAAGAAAAACGCTGCTAGGAGTTCTGCTAGCCGGTAGGCTGGGTACGAAGCTGGAAATGACGTCAGTGCGGGCTGCCTTGCTAGCTTACAAGATAGGTTTTAAAATTAGAACAGGGGCTATTTTCCCTTCTAGATTTGCTGCTAGGTATGAGCAAGAACCAATCAGAAAGCAGTATCTTGTCACGTGGGCACTTGAACAAACGCCCACAAACCAACATGACGTCATTCTGCTCAGAGTCGGACAACAGACACGTTTTGCTCTGTGTTTATATTCGAACTGTCACTGTGCGCGCACCAGATCTATCCACAAAACACGCTTGAAAAATAGTCTCGTGTGAAGCGAGCACTTAACAGCAATCAAGAAAAACGCTGCTAGGAGTTCTGCTATCCGGTAGGCTGGGTACGAAGCTGGAAAAGACGTCACTGCGGGCTGCCTTGCTAGCTAAGAAGATAGGTTTTAAAATTAGAACAGGGGCTATTTTCCCTTCTAGATTTGCTGCTAGGTATGAGCAAGAACCAATCAGGAAGCAATATCTTGTCACGTGGGCACTTCAACAAACGCCCACAAACCAACATGACGTCATTCTGCTCAGAGTCGGACAACAGACACGTTTTGCTCTGTGTTTATATTCGAACTGTCACTGCGCGCGCACCAGATCTATCCACAAAACACGCTTGAAAAATAGTTTCGTGTGAAGCGAGCACTTAACAGCAATCAAGAAAAACGCTGCTAGGAGTTCTACTAGCCGGTAGGCTGGGTACGAAGCTGGAAATGACGTCACTGCGGGCTGCCTTGCTAGCTCAGAAGATAGCTTTTAAAATTAGAACAGGGGCTATTTTCCCTTCTAGATTTGCTGCTAGGTATGCAGGAAGCAATATCTTGTCACGTGGGCACTTCAACAAACGCCCACAAACCAACATGGCGTCATTCTGCTCAGAGTCGGACAACAGACACGTTTTGCTCAGTGTTTATATTCGAACTGTCATTGCGCGCGCACCAGATCTATCCACAAAACACGCTTGAAAAATAGTCTCGTGTGAAGCGAGTACATAACAGCAATCAAGAAAACCAGCGCTAGAAAAGTAGTAGGCGAATCTAGCAAGGAATCTAGCAGCGTTTCTAGCCGCGTGTGCAGTGGCCTTTAGCTACTAAGAAATATTCAAACATTTGCCTTTCGGTTCAATCAAAACTACAAGGAATTTGAAATTCAGCCGCGAGCTAAAATGAAAACTTAGGTCTAAACGGATGTCGGTTTTGTTTTACACGTTTTAATGGCGGTCGTCTAATTAACCGGATCGTAATGTTCTGTCTATGGAGTGTAGAGGTTAAGGAGAACCATTTTTGTGTACGAAAAAGTGTCCATCAAAAAGCGTTAAATTAAATCAAAGATACGGCAGTTTAAATATAAACACAGAGCAAAACGTGTCCGTTGTCTACTCTGAGCAGAATGACGCCATGTTGGTTTGTGGGCCCGCGTGACAAGATACTGTTTCTTGATTGGTTCTTGCTCAGAGCAAGCAGAGGACCTTGCAAGAAAAATAGCCCCTGTTCTAATTTTAAAATCTATCTTGTGAGCTGGCAGGCGAGCCCGCAGTGACGTCATTTCCAGCTTCGTATCCAGTCTGCCGGCCAGCAGAAGTCAAGCAGTGTTTCCAGCATATATATTTAATAACTTCTATATTGCTAGTAGCCGTAAGTGGAAGCGTGGCCCATGAAGTGAGACAGCAAATGGACTGTTTTCTATCTCTTTCTTTTTACTTGACCGGTTGTGCACAAGTGTCGCGTCTGTAGTGGGGCAATTAGCAAGTGAAATAGAGCAAACCACCTCCCTTTCATAGCTTCGTTCTATGTACAAACTGACGCGCATCCATTCACGGACATGCGCATGAGACTCAGAGTATAATAAGTGAGACAGACGTATAAATAGCTGCACCGTAGTGTTTAAGTCTTTCTCCCGATCTTTGCTAGCAATATAGAGGGTATAATAATAATAATAATAATTTATTCCACGTGAATAAAAATACATCGTATACAAAAAATCGATTTGGAATTTTCCAACCCTACTTGGCTATTTCCAGTGCTAGGGTTGGATTATTATTAAATATATGGTAAAAAAGTGAATTAAAATTAATGTGCAAAATCGAAATTTCAAACTAAATAGCTGCCCCGTAGTGTTTAAGTCTTTCTCCCGATCTTTGCTAGCAATATAGAGGGTGTTATATATATGGTAAAAAGTGAACTAAAATTAATGTGCAAAATCGAAATTTCAAACCAAATAGCTGCACTGTAGTGTTTAAGCCTTTCTCCCGATCTTTGCTAGCAATATAGAGGGTATTAAATATATGATAAAAAGTGAATTAAAATTAATGTGCAAAATAGAAATTTCAAACCAAATAGCCGCCCCGTAGTGTTTAAGTCTTTCTCCCGATCTTTGCTAGCAATATAGTGTACAGCGGACTTTTTCACTGCATGTTGGGGAAGAGATTAACAGCAGTCGCGTGCAGCATACACTCTATTTTGATTGACTGTCTCAAGGTCAGTGAAAGTCTTGACTAAAGAAAGTGCCAACAACTCTTTATTTAATAATTTCTACAACTTGAAGCTGTTCGTGTGCGCCTTTGGATGATATTATAAGCAAATCATTTTCCACAGGTTAATGTTCTACGGTATAGATGTGGTACAGTTGTGTTACAACCATAGAGATATAAAACTAGAGTTTGCTAGTTCGTATGCTTGCCATAAGTGAGTGTCCTCAGTTAAGAGAGAGAACGCTGCAGAATTACTGAAATCACCATTGTTTTGTATAATTAGTTATCATAGAGATAAGGAACTTTTCTCTCTCTGAATAGGTCATATGCATGTATTCTTTTTATATTTTTAATAGATTATTAAGTCAACCACAATACGGAAAAAAATTGATAATCATTTAAAAATGTAATATTATCAAGAAAAAAATATTAAATTTCACATTCAAAAATAGACAGTTTAAACAATCGGCCATGTTGGCGGGCTTATGTGACGTCATGATATACGATGCATGTCAACCTTGATGTCAAATTGCCAATGTTCTAAATTAAGTTTATTTGTTGTTTTCTCTAAATACTGACATCTTACTGTCAGACGACACAGTCGCCATGAAAACTGTTGTTGATATATACTCTGACGTCACTCTGAGTTTTAAAAATTCAAAAATAGCGCGTATTTTCTACATTTATTTTTTATTATTTGTATTTTTTCAGTGATTAGATTAATAAACTAACCATTACGATATGATCAGGAACTAAAATATATTTCGAAATAAAAATTTAAGCCAGTTTGGAGTCTCATGCATATGACCTATTGCAGACACTTTCGCGTGTCATTCGCGTACTCTAGTCTTATATCTCTATGGTTACAACAGGTATACCTTCCTCTCATAAAACTAAAACAAGTCTTGAAACTAATGAAAACCGCTGACATGTGATACAGCTGTAACAAAGGGATATTATATACACCAAATAAAACTACTACATATTCTGCTTTTATCTATTTTGTTAGTTCAACATTCATCTAACAAACGCGCTATACAAAGTCGACACGAAACGAACTTTATTTAGGGTGCTTCAATTAAAATAGACCGTTTTGAAAATTAAATTGAAACCAACACGACAACGAAATCTACGTTAGACTCTTGGGAATGATCGAGGTTGTTCCATAGTTCATTTATTGTAAGACTTCAGGGGCAGATGGGCTCAACTATTCCGGCCTCGTCAACACCGTTACAATCTCGCCGTTGGGACAACAAAGAATTTCGTGAGACGACAAGATGTGAGTGATTGTTGGAATGACGAACTGATTGTCGTCGCACGAATGACAATCAGTTCGTCATTCCAACAATGACTCACATCTTGTCGTAGGAGACAACAATCGGCTTGATTGTTGTTCTAACAGTAAGCGTAGGTGAAAAGGGCTTTGTTGTCAAATTCTAGACAGCAATGAAAGCAACAAAGGAAAGAACGATCCAGGAGATAGCTCACGATCGGGGCAGTCGTCAACAGTCATGATTCATGATATTATGACAGTCACACGGAGACAATAAAAATATTGTCTGAAAAATTGATCGATAATTTTATTTATTGAAGAGTTCTAATCAGACTTTAATCAAAGTTTTAGAAATGCTTTTTATCCCAGATACTTTGTAAAATTCCCTGATATTTCCAGGTTGCATTAAATTCCCTGGTAATTCAGGTTTTCCAGGTCTGTGGTCACTCCGCGAGTTTTACTTGTGCAGTGTGTATAGAGTAAAATACAGTTTCTTTTTTTGAATTAGTACTATTAAATATATAATTCTGCATTTTAGCGACACGTCGTTTGTAAATCTTGCAACTTTTTCGGGAATCTGCAATAACAATATTGTACTTGGGTAGGGCAGCGTGAAAAATTTGGGAGCCACTGCTATAGTACTTAGCTACAGTCGAGCAACGTTTGAAGTAGGCTTTTATGGGGCTCACTAATGAGGCATTTATGTACATTAAAGTAATATAGTTCATGTGCCCGACGCGACGAGTCTCTAATAACTAATGACTTAGGTTCAAGTACGTACTTTACAAATCGCCAGACACTCGAATACTTTCTGTTGATGCTGGAGGATAACCTCAGACAAATAAATCAAAGGGATTAAGCTTCGCTTACATTTTTTGCAGCCCGCAACTAATCGCATTCTAAACGAACTAGACGAAAACAAATCTCTATCAATGTTCTAGTGTGTATAGGCTTTCACTCTCCGCCATCGCTCCACTACGCGCCGATCGTTCCCGAACGCCGCACGGAAACTCACGACGTAGTTTCGATTCCCGCTCCCCTTTTACGCCGCCAGTGCAAAACACCCGACGAAAATTTTCGTAGTTTGCCACTCTGGGGCCAATAGTTATTCTGCAGCTATTGTTGTGGATTTTAAAAACTGACTTAAACGCGTCATTGCTATTCATCTATGATTTATCAATCGCATCATTCAATGATCACAAAAATCTTCTTGATTTCCGGGCTTGTACCCGTGGTCCATTGGTATTTCTACCTGACGTTTCGTCTACAATTGCGGTAGACATTATCAAAGGCGATGTGTCTTTCTAGTTTGCTCACAGGTAAGTGTGTCGGCAAGTCCTTATTTTATGGTCAGTGTGCTTGTGTTCTCTACTCGGTCGTAGTACGCTCTTCTGTGATTGGTCGTTCCATTCAGTGGGTTGGTATTGCACAGTGCTGGTGTCCAGGTTTTACTTAGTTTCGGCTGTAAAACTAGTTTCGGTCGGACACTGCTAGTAAGCTCCGCCTTTCTGCATGGAGTCTGGATCGATTATAGATGGTATATTAGATTCGTTCCAAGAAGCCGCGAACGGTAATAGAACCGTAAACAGTCTTGTCACTGCGCAAGACTAATTTGCGCACTAGCTCAAAAATCGACACTGCGCAAGACAGTCTTGCGCAGTAACAAGACTGTGTACGGTTTTGTTACCGTTCGCGGCTGCTTGGAACGAACTTAATATAATGTTACGCACGCCATTTACAATGCGCGCATTAGTAGAAGCAGGTAGAGACGGGTTTCGAACATTCGAGAAAAAGCCAGAATATATGTACCCCACACATATAAATAGACCGCGCCTGCAGTTCACAGGTTATACACAGTTAAGATAGTTTGGTGTTAACACAGTGTTCGGTCGCCTGACATAAAGCATTGAGTTCAGATATAAATTTCCAGAGCGTTTAGATAAATATTTCTTGTATATCTTTCTGAGTTTGTATTATTTTTTATTACTTATTTGTTACATTATTTCTATTTCATTTTCAATATATAAAAGAAGTACTTTTAGTTTGTTTTGTTAACATTTTTATTGTCTAAAATAAATATTTACCATCGCATCGAAGAACAGTCTTGTTACAATAATATATACTGTTGCGTGCCCTTGATGGGACGACTATGGAATTCGGTAGAAACTACAACAATGGAAACAGGTAAAAAACATCCGACCTGCAGACAATCGCTTGGAGAGATGCCAACACATGTAAAGGAAGGGATCTCGATGCGTGGAGAACATTCTAGAGCATGGACCGAAAACTATAAAAGGCGAGCAGAGTGAGCAAGTCGGGCAGTCAGTTATTGGAGCTGTTCGTGAGTTGTGTTGATACAGTGCTCTGGCATTACTACATAAATTATTCAGTTATACTGTGAAAATAAATTATAAACTTTAGCGAGTGGTTTTACATAACTGATTTATAGTTAATAGACAAGTGTGCTGATAAACTTTGTGTTGTGTTCCTGTGTTGTGTATATAATTTAGTGACTCTTTATTTTCTGTTACTTAGTCTTTATTTCATTATCTAGAACTATTAGTTTTGTTTCTGTTAACGTTATTATTTCTGTTAAAGCTAAAGAAGTACGCTTTCGTTTGTGTGTTTTACTGTTTTGTTAAACATTTATTGTTGCAAATAAATAATTTCCGCCGCGGACTACAGCAGTTTCGTTACAATACGTTGAGGTCAAAAGTGTCCCGATAGTAATTTGGAAGACAGGGAGCATTCGGTATCGGAACGATGTTCCGCCAAGTGATATGCAGGATGTGTGCAATCATGTTTTCGGCAGAGCAATAAAGATGGTGCGAGACCGAGAGAAAGAGGGAGATGAAATGAGGTAATTGGAGTGCGGCAGAGGAGCTGTTGTCGCACACACTTCATTACCTTATTCGCAAATTATCTCGTCTCGTCTATACACAGAACTTCACTTTAAGTTATGAAATGTGTCTGCCCCCGCCGCGTCGTCACCCACCGATACCTTCAGACCGCACCACCGACGACAAGCTTATCATACACTCTGTGTGATGTGTCCACATGACTCTTTATTGGGAGCTGGCTCCGTGCGCTCCGCTCACTAAAAAGAGTCGCTCAGAGCGAGTCGTTCAAAGGAGCGACACTAAACAGTACGCACTGCACAAGAGTGCAGACTGCAGAGGTGTGAACTGTCATCATACATGCTCAGGAGTCACGTAGCATTGCACAGCACAATACACACACTCAGCTCTGAGCTCATTTTAATATGATTCTGATCTTATATTATTCGCAATTTCGGATAAACTTTAAAGTATAATAAAAGATTAACAATAATAATGTTTATTGTTACAATATTATATCTTTGTCAACGACGTCAATGTGAATGGTTTAAGTCACTGTAAGCTTAGTACTATTACACTTACAGTGTGTCATATTCAACATTAAATGACTCAGCAAAGATAACCCGTACGTGCAAAATTCACTAGTGCCTCTGTGGCCTGTGCTGTGTGCGCAACGGGTAACGGGCCGACGCGAAACGGTTACCTTTGTACACGATCCGCTAATATAACGTGAGCGCGTCCGTTGTTATCGATATCAGTTCTATACTTGAAGGGCGAAGAAATGCAAGTACGTTATGTCTTGCTTGCTTATTTTTGTAATTTTCTAAAGTCTTGCCTCAACACTGGCCTATTATGAACAAAGCTAATTAATAAATTCATATCAACATCAATTTTAAACTCCATATTCACAATGAGCAGCGCAAGGTAGGTAGGTAGGTGTAGGTAAAAACGTGTGCGCACATCTGTCGTCGTCAACAGACTTCTATTAAATGACGTGGTCCACTGCATCGGACCGACCGCCGACGCGCCGAGGGGCAACGTGCGGGTATCCGTTGAGTTTTGTTGCAACGGTTACATGCCCGTCGCGTTAACAAACACCCACACTAACCTATTGAACACTGCGCGTCGGCCCGTCGCCCATTATAAAAATCGGGCCGTTATCCGTTGTCGTTGACAAGAGGCCTTACTGTGTACATGCGTAGCATATTGCGGTTTAAAAACATTATTTTTATTTATGATGTAACTACAAATTTACGGTTTTCGGATTTTTTCCTTTACTTGTGCTGTAAGACATTGCTTCTTGCCAAATTTAGGTCAACGGGAAGTACAGGTTTTGATTCCCAAGAGTCTTGACAGACAGACGGACAACCAAGTGATCCTATAAGGGTTCCTTTTTTCCTTTTGTGGTACGGAATCCTAAAAATTGGTTATGTTGAATTTTCGGTAAATTAAAATTAATTGAACTAGCTTTTTATTAACTAACTAGCAGGTCAGCCCTGTAAAACTAGGGATAAAATTTCTAATTTGGCATCACTGTAATAATAATAATAATAATAATTTATTACTTCCATGAAAATACAGTTATTTATAAACAAACAAAATACACATAAATGAAAGTATATAGGTTCCTTCCAAGGAAAACCTGTGCTGAAGAAACCATTAAGAAAAAAAGAGATGATGTGGACATTTTAATTAAAGCTTAAGTGGGTTGAATTACCCTGGACACAAAACATTTGAATAGAAAAAAAAAAAATAAATGTAATATCAAAAGAAAAACTAAAGCACATTATATACATTTTACTGGCAAATACAAAATAAATTTTCAACATTTGCTTGGTTCAAGAGCCAAGTTTTGAGTAATGAACTAAAAATATTTTTATTGTGACAATTTTGAATATGGACAGGTAATATATTAAACAAAAAGGGAGCAGTAAATAAAACATATCTTCTAAATAATGATTTATAAGGTCTAGGTACACCCATTTTTATGTGCCTGAGTCTATAAGGATGTTCCACAGTAAGACGTGTATTACCACTTCTAATATAAAATATTTTTAGAACCTTATAAATATATAAATGTCTAACGGGCAACAGCGATAAGGATTGAAATAATGGAAATGAATGTTCACGGTTATTCTTGAATAGTAATGTTCTTATAATTTTCTTTTGGATAATGGATACACGATTGAAAAAGTTGAGATAAGCACCGCCCCAGCATGCAATACCATAATTCAATTTTGATTGGATGAGTGCATAATAAAATGATTTGAGAAGATTGACTGGACAACGAGACCTCAAAAAATACATTTTGCATAGGCCGTAGCGTAAAGATCTAGACAAATTAGTTATGTGGCATTCCCAATTAAGTTTTGCATCGATATATACACCTAAATACTTATAGTTGGATACTTTTTCTAGAACAATACACTCGTCATTTTTACATGCTATGGGCTATGGGCTTACGTTGGCAACACTTCTTATACTTTGACAACGACATTGATGAAAAGAAGTTCGAAGCTCTTTTTGCAGTACAAAACACTTTTTTTTTGTCACAGAGAATCATTATGTATTCCAGAATTCAGAAACAATGGAACATCTGGAACTCCATATTTTCTCGTATTATTATTATTATATATATTAAGTTTGAATAACAATGGAGCGTCGAAGTCACTGTGCACGATTATGTCACAGACTCACAATATAAACAATTGAATGTATAACGCAGCTCAGTGTTTTGTTTAGCATAAAATATTTATGAGACCAATTTGTCATAGGCGAAATATGGTAATTTTGAGAATTTTATATCCATGGTCACGCGGAAGAACTGCCTATGTTGAAATTGCGATAAAAAATTGGTTGTCTGTAAAGTCGGTTTACGGATGATAGTTTTACGTGATAACGTATTCCGTAATACATAACCTAAATTTTAGTAGCTGTCAAACTTGGGCCGAAGCATACTGCGCTCTCGCTTGCACGCACAGGGTCAGGCGGATGTTAGGAACGTTACACTTTTTCGTGGCGTGCAGCTGTTGTTTCATCAATTTATAAGACGTTATCACGTCAAATGAAGAATCCGTTTAAAAATCATCCTATTAGATGTCAAACATCTTAAAAAATTTGCTTTCAAACCACTTGGTCTATATCTTCGTCACAGACTAACAGACAAACAGACTTTTTCCAAAAAATAGTTTTTTAATCTTAGGGAAAATGAAAAAAAATGTAAAATTTTGAAAAGTGAAATTAGTGTCCACCATTTTGTACTTGTGAACGGTAAAAACGCGTGAAGCAAAATTAATTTACCGGAGTGCATAGGTGATTTTTTCTTGTAGTCTCAAATACATATCTTCCGTTGTTATTGTTGCGTAATACAAAAAGAGGCCATTTTAAATGGAGGCTATTAAGGCTCCGTTTCCATTACAAACAAGAAAGAGATGGAACGACGCCTTTTAGTTTACATAAGATTTTAAGTGGTCGTCGTTTAAAAATGCCTGCGGACATTTAAAAAGTTATGTTATAAAAAGTGAGTGTAGACGTCTCAAGTAGAGATGACAAAACCCGTTTTTAAGGAAACATACTTGAATTGGATCTATTAAAAAATTCCGGCCAATTAGACGACAGGACCATTTCAACTTCAAAAAATTGGTTGTCTGTAAAGTCGGTTTACGGACGATAGTTTTACGTGATAACGTATTCCGTAATACATAACCTAAATTTATATAATAATTATAATAATTCGAATCTATGATATTGCATCTTTCGCTTCAAATTTAGGTTAATTTTATTTATTAAATTACTCACCACCTATAAAAATAATTTTTTTTATTAACTTTCTTTCTTTCGTATTTATTTAAGTCTCAAAGATTAACTGTCATACTATTTATAAAACAATTGTTTCACTGTTTATATAAAATTCCAAAACCTACTTACAATATTTAAGTATTTTCATACGTCAAAAAATTGATTTTTATAATGATAAAATTTGTAAGAAATCGATTTTTTCGAGAGATGAGACCTAGCTAAAACGATTTTTTGCCTCCCAAAATCCCTTTTCAGTAAATTTCATCCAAATCGTTAGGGCCGTTTTCGAGAAAAGCACACACAGGGTCAGGCGGAACATTACGAACGTTACACTTTTTCGTGCATGCAGCCGGTGTTTTATCAATTTATAAGATTGGTGATTCATCAATTTATAAGACGTTATCACGTCAAAAAAGCGAGTGTGCTTTAGACCACACGACTGAAGTAAAACTTCTCCCTGCCATATATAATATATATAATAATAATGATACAATAATATTCGATAATCTATCACCATATTTTGATTAGACATCCTGATTTAACTCCACAATATAACCTCACTCTGTAGCACATATCTACAAAGACGAAATGTTTAAAATATAATTTTTAAGGAATTTAGGATAAGGTAGCATAGGAGTTTGACAGGTAATCGGCCATGGCCTTGAATAAGGAACCATCTCGATATTTATCTGGAATTGTCAAGAGAAACCATGGAAAACCTCAACAAGATGGCCGGTAGAGGAATTAACGTTTCTCGGCGAGAGGCAGTGGGGTAAAACCCCCAGCCATATCTGCCCCCGCCGGGATTCGAACCCGGTACCTCCCGAATGCGAGTCTAGTGCCACCCCGCTCGGCTTGTTTTTAGACATTTTCTTAGCCGTAGAAATTTTCACCTTCTCTACTTTAATAATTTTTATCAATTTTTCATAATAGGTGGAGATTTATTTTTAAAGACTTTTTCGCGAATCATTTTCTCTTTTACAATATTATTAATAAAGAAAAAAATTTCATCGATTGGGCCACGGGATCTTTCCAACTTCAAAAAAGTTTACATTTGATTATAATAAAGAAAATAAAATTTCTGATATCGCGTGAGGTGGCGCGGGTAATGGCTAGTATTTAATTTGATATTATGTTCCTCCCTCTCATTCGTCCTTTGCACCCGGGTGAAACCAGGCGGGACCGCTAGTATACTATATCCTAAAGACAATCGTAAAAATAGATGTTGGAAGATTTTCAGTGTTTTTTATTCGAATATGACGTGTGATATTGCGTGTTTTGTTTTAAATTACTCATTCTGTAGATATCATTTCACAACACTTGAATTTTGGAGCGCCATCTTTGAACGTTATAACTTTTGAACGGGGCATCAAATTACGTTACGTAATAACTTCACACTGTGATACGTGGTGCGCTCCCGTAAACACAAAAAGATTCAAACGCTTTCCGGATCAAGCGGCCTTTGAACGTAGGAGAGAAAATCATCAGCCTATGGTTTGGATACAAAAGCTCTGATGACACTGATAGCTGGTACCCTTCTTGCGGTTATATCTATTGTTCGACCAGCCAAAGGAAGTCTAGTAAAGTGTATAGAGTCTCTTATTTATGGACAACGGTATGAAAGCAAACGAACGATTTGAAGCTATATATAATAGTGTGTGTTAATGGGTTAGGCCACCTTGATGCTCGGAAAACTAGGTATAAAATAAATATAGTTTAAAAAAAAAAAACTAAAAAACACGCTTTATATCGAACTAAAAAGTAAAAAATATTTTTTTAAAATAAGCTTAAAACAATAATGAATAAAAAATACAAGTATTATTGTGAAAAAAGCGTGGGGCGCTTAATGTACGAAAATGTGAAACAAAGCGCCCTACGCTTTTTTCACAATAATACTTGTATTTTTTGTTCATTATTGTTTTAAGCTTATTTAAAAAAAATATTTTTTACTTTTTAGTTCGATATAAAGCGTGTTTTTTAGTTTTTTTAAAACTATATTTATTTTCCACTTTTTAGTTCGATTTATTGTCAAACATTTGCCGAAAAAAAACAATTTTTTTTTTCGGCGTGGACGGGATTAGAACCCACGACCCGTGATTCCGAGAGTTGACGTCAGCGAAGACCCGTGTTTTAGACCGCACGGCTAACCACTGTAGTTACAGTGTTGGCATATTATACTACAGTAATAAACCACTTGCTGTAATCCAAACGAAGGTTACAAACATACATACATATATACATATTTACATACACACATACATACATACATACATACATACATACATACATACATACATACATACATACAAACATACACATTTAAAAGTGAGTTTAATAGAAAGCATGTAAAGACACATTTTCTTTGGCGCCGCCGTTAAGTATATAAAATGCAGGGTTGCCAGACGTACGAGAAATCTCGTACCATTACGAGATTTACAGTTTTTGTATACGAAATACAAGAATAACAAAATTCTCGTACAATTTTGTACGAGATTTTAACAGTGATGACTGCCTTCGCTAGATATCAGCCAAAAAGTGTAAGAATTTGCATATTTACCTACTTCACACACCTCAAAACGATCGACTGGGCGCATCACTAAATGCACTACCTCATCACTATATGAAACTAGACAACTTGAGTGGGAAATCCCCGTTTAATGTATTTATTTGTTGTTGTCCTTATTGTTCTCCAATTCAAAATTAAACGATTAAGCGAAATATGCTTAGATAAAATGTTCTCGTTTCCGAAATACGTGGTGTTGAAGTTGAAAACTGAAAAATTATTAATGTCCATAATTTTTTTAATACACCGTATAATTTTACTCAAATCGGCACACTTGTTAAATATCATAAAATGCACCTAACAATAAAAAAATTAGTTCAGTTCGCTCTACCAGTGGCGTACGGCAGGAGTAAGTAATGCTTGTACCCCTTCTAAATGTTACGCCGCTGTCTAAACTTTAATTTTGACTATAATTTTAATTTTTTTGATATTTTCTAAGTCAATAATGTACACTTGTTAATTTGTTGTAAAGTCATTGGTTTTCGAGATATTCGCAGTTTTTTTAACACAAAATTGTAAAAATGAATATTATTAATAATAATACAAATAAAAAGTACATGTCTATCTATCTTTAACTGCAAATATCTCGAAAACCAATGACTTTACAACAAACTAACAAGTGTACATTATTGACTTAGAAAATATCAAAAAAATTAAAATTATAGTCAAAATTAAAGTTTAGACAGCGGCGTAACATTTAGAAGGGGTACAAGCATTACTTACTCCTGCCGTACGCCACTGGTAGAGCGAGTAACATTTTATCTAAGCATATTTCGCTTAATCGTTTTATTTTGAATTGGAGAATCTGCGGTTGTTCTATGTCCCATTCTTAATGGGACACCCGGTATATATAAAATTTCATCTATTAATTGAAAATTAATAAGGTAAAAGATCCACCAAAAACTAACGGATATGGATCTTTCTTCTCCCTCGGATATCCGCGGATACTAATAAATATATAGCAATACGGTGCAATGTAGAAATGTAGTAAGCGAAAGCAAACATAATTGTTATTTCACACAGCGCGTGTTATTGAATTAAAACATCTGTCAATGTCGCAAGCAACAATGGGAAATTTCCGATAGGTCAATCTATTGAACACGAGAGATGAGCCGACACACAACAATGACGATTACTAGTAAAGAACTACAGTAAATGTTCGCTAATCCGAACTATTAAGGAGGTTGATCCGTTACAGTCCCAATCAAAAGTAAGTCGAATTCTAAATGGGAACTTTTATAGTTTATAAGTCGATGGTACCAATAAATTATTGTCATAAAGGCATAAATAAATAATTTTTTTAGTATTAATTATTTCAGTACTTTATACTTAATGGACTAGCTTATGAATTTTTTGTACAAAGTTAGGTTAAAAAAATAAATTTATGTAAATACACCCATCCCCCGATTTACACGGTACTTGTTTTACACGTTTTCGCTTTTACACGGTTTTCCAAATAAGTTTTTTTTTTTGTTTTTATCGCACTCTACTAAATGCTACTGTGATTGAACACGTGCTCTGTGTACACATCTCACGGGGAATCCCGAGCTTATGTGCTGACTTGCTGCACACGCACACTATGTCTGTATTTCTTCGCATAAAATTAAAGTTTTATCTACGGAAAATTGTATTTGAGTGAAAGTTTCACAGTTTCAGAACCTATCAATGCATTTTATTTTTATTTCTGTGTACACCTAAAAATATTGAAAAAAATCACAACTGTTAAATAGCAAAATTATGCATTTTCTGCAAGCTTTTCGATTTACACGGTTTTGACTTGAAATTTTTTAATTTTCGATTTACACGTTTTCCTCTACCGTGTAAATCGGGGGATAGGTGTATCTGTATTTTACATTTTTTTGGGGTAAATAATTAAAAAAGAAATTAGAAGTAATAAAAATTAAAATTAAATCATTAAAAAGTTGAAAATTCAGTTAAAATTGTTAAATCTGTCAAGAATAAAAGTCCATAATCAAAAAGTGCTAAATTTAATAATTTGTTTTATTGATTAAAAGTCTCCTAATTAAATTGGAAAAAATATTAAAATTTGCGTAAGACATCGATGCTTTACATAGATAGTTTTCGGAACTGCTGACATTATTTGGTTATTTGCAAAAAATTAAAATGAACAGTTTGCATGCTAGCTTGACATATTTTCCATAAGCTAGACTACATGTAAAAGTTTTTTTTTAATTTTTAACTTTATAAATCTCCTAATGATTTTGGATTTTTTACAGAAAATTTTGTCATAAAAAATCTATTAAAAAAACTTTATTTCAGATTTTTTTCATTATCTTCGTAAAACGGCTCAACCTCCTTAAAGACCGGCAGCGTTCGGATTAGAGGTAAGTTCAAACAATCTTCGAATAACAATTACTTTATTGTATTTAAAAAACGTGTCAGCCTCATCCACATAAGTTTACTTGTGAAATGAAACTTTTTAGTTATGAACTCGTTTTATGTGTTATCAATGTTTCTGTTATATTTCCCCGCCGTGGAATCATTTCCCCTTTAACGTAACAGACAATTTCAAACAGTTGCGTCGCCAAAGAAAACGTGTGGATGCCGCTATATTTTGACGTTACTGTGGTGCCGCCGCTCCCGAATAAATCATATTCATTTACTTCTATATATTCGTTTTTTGTTGCGTAATTCACCGTCATATCACTATACTACGATATCGCTTTCTTAGGAAATCTGGGCCTGTTATAGCTGTTACTAAAAAGCAACAGCTGTTAGTAAAAAAAATAGTTGTTACTAAAAATTAACCGTTACTGAAAAGTAACTGTTACTGAAAAATAACTGTTAAAAAAGTAACTGTTACTGAAAAATAACTTTAATTAAAAAGTAACTGTTACTGAAAAATAACTGTTACTGAAAAATAACTGTTATTGAAAAGTAACTGTTACTGAAAAGTAACCGTTCCTAAAAAAATAGCTGCTATAGTTGTTACTAAAAAGTAAGTTTCGTTCATTGCTAATAAAGACTAGAAAAGCTCAATGAACAATGCAAACCTTTGACAAAAAACTCAATTCGCCTTTTGATATAATTAATTGACGTAATTAACATTTGTTTTAATTAGTGGAACGCATGTCGCGATGCTTTGGCCTGAATGGAGAACCTTTTTTTACAGCGGAGAAGAAAGGATTTGAGTTCGATGATTAATGTGTCTAGTCGAGTAGTCCAGTAGACATTGCATAATATAGAAGGTACTATCGGAATAAATGCGGTTGTTTTCAGAATCTTTGGAAATTTGTAGAGTTGATGCATATGTTATGGTCTATACCCGAATTCGGTCAATGACCGAAATAAGTGCGCAAAACTAGTTTTGACTAACGAATATTGCCCAAACCCGAAATCTTACATTTAAACGGGTATTGAGTGTCATAAAATGAACAAAACTAGTTTTGCGCATTTTCATTTGGTCAAAACTAGTTCTGTCCATTTTTGAACGGACAATACTAGTTCTGCTTGTTTCATTCAATCAACGTCCGAACCCGAATAAAAGTAGGGTTATGTACTTGTTTACCTATTGAATTGTTCTCCTGAATGTTAAAATTAATATAATGGTGGGATATTCAGTGTAATAAGTAAGTAAAAATGCAAGGTAAATTCGAGTCTCAACTAGTTCGGCTATTGGAGGAAACATAATTTTATGACGAAACATAATTACCTTACTACACAAAGTGAGGTTAAGAAAGCAAATTTGTTGAAAGTTGAATTAAAACCTCTGTTTGCTAAACAATACAGAATAATGAATCACTTTGATATAATAAGTATCGTTGATGTGGAAAAGATTAAAAAACGCAAAGAAAATTCCGATGCCATACTAGTAGGTACTGTCGGTTCAGAAATGGACAGAACTAGTTCAGTCCAATTGAAAATGCGCAAAACTAGTTTTGCGCATTTTATAACAGTCAATATCCGTTTAAATGTAAGATTTCGGGTTTGGGCAATATTCGTTAGTCAAAACTAGTTTTGCGCATTTATTTCGGTCATTGTCCGAATTCGGGTATAGACCGTAACATATACATAGTCGAGCTCTTCTTAGAATTGAAATGGTAGCTCTGCTAAGAGTCTCAGGATCAGCACGAATAATGATTCACAGCCACCTGGTCTTTTTAATAATAACAAAACCAACAGCCGAACCTAATACCAGCATTAGTGGGCTTACTTACTTAAAATTTCAAATGCTTCTAGCTCAGTTAGGATAGCGTTCCGGGTATATGTTCATTAGACATTTTTCACTTGAAATCACCCCAGAAACACAGTCCCAGGCTATGGCAGTCATGTCGTGGAACATTCTGTATATATTGCTAGTGTATACGGTGAAAGGACGGGACTAGAATGTGGTGGGAGTACGGGTACGCTGTCGTTCTGGCAGCAAACGTGTGGATGGGAATTGTATTTATAAACATATCATTATTTTTGCTACGGCGATAATAATAAGGGTGCCGTCGCGCGATCGGCTTGGAATGCAGACGTTTATCAAACACAATACAACGACACAATGGCGTCGGTTCGACACGGTATTCTACTATTGTGTTGGGTTTAACCTCCGCATGTTAGGTTAGGTTCGACCGTTCGGTTGTGTTGATAGTGTTCAAAACATCCATCATAGTTGATTGACATTCGTATCGAAATTTTAAGTGTTATTAACGGAAAAAAAGTACCGAACTCTGTTAAAGACCGATTATGAGACCTATGATGGATACATCGAGGTTCCAGACGCAGCGCAATCTTATAAGCGGCCTACACACCTTGATACAAGCTGCGATGCAGGCATCGACTCCATGTTTCATGAAACTTGCATCAGTTGCATAAACACCTACTTAAATCGAAACCTATTGCCATGTCTGAATCGACTCCATGTTCATGCAACACAAGAACAGTAGGTTAAGTTATTTTTTAGGTACCTATAGTGCTTGACGAATAAAATGAGGTACGTTTTGTCAACACCAGTTTTATTAGCAGTAGTTGGGGCACTCTTTATACTCCATAAAAGAAAAAGGAAATAGCCAAAAAAATGGTTTATAGAAAGAAAACTTTATTCGAATGCAAATTTATTGGAAGAGCTAAAAGTACATTTGTATTCCAAAGACACGTATGCAGATGATAAATGTTTATGAACTCTTCCCAAAATACACGATCACTTTCCTTCATGGAACACACAAACAACAAAGTAACCTCTAAAATAGCGCGGGCAAATAAATTAATATCGTCTTGGCATCGACGCAATTCTACACACGCTGAAACTTGCATCAGCATCACCGACTCGGCGTCGTGGCTCGCCGACCAAAATGGGATTCCAGACTCTGCATCGCTGCAAGCCGCAACTGATGCCAAATACGTGATTCAGTACTACACACACTGCTACTTGCATCATGAAACATAAGAGTCGATGCCTGCATCGCAGCTAACATCAAGGTGTGTAGGCCGCTTTAGGTACAGTACCCGGCAAAATTTTATAGCTTTAGCAATATTTTGAATTACATTGCACACAACTATGATTTCTAAGGTGCCTTAAAAGAAACAAACGTGAAAATCGACTGACCTGCGGACCAATCCAAAAACTTTCTGCTGTTTGAAATACGTCACAACAAATTGATTGCGTTACAAAAATCTTTCCAGCCAATTGGGCTACGGGACCATTCCAACTTAAACAATGTTGGCATTTAATTATAATAAAGATAATAAAAATTTCTGATATCGTGTGAGGTGACGCGGGTAATGGCTAGTATTCAATATATTTGCTATTCGTTGCCACGATTACCTACAGAATATGTTCCACGTCAAGTAAAAATTAATCAAAGCTTGCCTAACTAGTTTATTTTTGACAGATCTATAAAACAGAAAAGTGGCTGATTTTTTTTGACGTGATAACGTCTTATAAATTGATGAATCACCAATCTTATAAATTGATGAAACACCGGCTGCATGCACGAAAAAGTGTAACGTTCCTAACGTTCGGCCTGACCCTGTGCGTGCTTTTCTCGAAAACGGCCCTAACGATTTGGATGAAATTTACTGAAAAGGGATTTTGGGGGGCAAAAAATCGTTTTAGCTAGGTCTCATCTCTCGAAAAAATCGTTTTCATACAAATTTTATCATTATAAAAATCAATTTTTTGACGTATGAAAATACTTAAATATTGTAAGTAGGTTTTGGAATTTTATATAAACAATGAAACAATTGTTTTCAAAATATTATGACAGTTAATCTTTGAGACTTAAAATAAATACGAAAAAAAGAAAGTTAAAAAAAAAAACAATTATATTATAGGTGGTGAGTAATTTTAATAAATAAAATTAACCTAAATTTGAAGCGAAAGATGCAATATCATAGATTCGAATTATTATTATTATTATATAAATTTAGGTTATGTATTACGGAATACGTTATCACGTAAAACTATCGTCCGTAAACCGACTTTACAAACAACCAATTTTTTTTATTTTCTAAATATTTCCGAAACTATAAAGTTTAGAAAAAATAGTTTTTAACGAAACTGTCTTTAAAAAATAAATAGAATAATAAGCCGTTATGAAAAGTTTACCATTATTACATAAAAAAACACCATTATAGCATATATCTCTTCTGCGCATGCGCCGATTTTCCCTAAAACAATAGGGCTCTTCATATTTGCATACCAAATATCCTCCGAAAATTTGGTTTCCATCTGCTCATCCGTTTGACCTGTATCGTGTTCACAGACTAACAGACTTACAGATGTTTTTTAGATTCGGGGTTCCTCAAAACGGAAAGGTATTTTAAAAAGTGATTTTTGACCTAAACTAGTACCATTCCCCACTTGTGGGTTGGAATGGTAAAATATAAGATCAGTACTTACTAAAAAAGAATATATGAAAACAAAAAATTCTATCAGTTACAAACGAATCGACATAACATTGCAATTACAGCGGAATGCTGTCATTTTCAAACAAAGAAATATTGTGTTTCAAAAAAAACCTACGGCTTTCAATGAATTTATAGCTTCTGACCTTTATGTAATCTGCCAATATTTACCGTTTTTGATGAAAAAAAGGAATCATATAAAATAAAAAATGAGGCTGGAATGACCGCGTTAAAAGAAATTAAATAACCTCTGACCAACCGAATGACCATAATATATCACGTGTCACGTTTGATAATGAAACAGGCGGCATTGTGTTGTATTCTAAATGATTTATTGGTCGCCAGAAGTTGGTCCGATTCTGTTATAAAAGTTGAAACGTAGATAAAGCGCGGGTCACACTAGGCTGCTGATCAGCGGCGGACAGTAGCACCAGCAAGCAGCGGCGGTCAGCCCGGTCACACTACGGCTGCTACTCGCTAGTCTACCGCGAGTAGTGGCTGCCAATCCGGTCACTACATCATCGAACATAAACCACGTGGCACGTGATGGTTTACTCGCCTATGATGCACTGCTTCGGTCAGACTGCGCTGCTCGCCGCTGCCTGGCTACTAAAATAGAACATGTCCAATTTCACCAGCCGCTGATAAATACTCGCCGACTGGCGGCGCCAGCGGCGAATTTTATGCTCACACCAAGCTGATTGATGGCTGACAGTAGCGGCTTCCATAACTCGCGGCTGGCAACCAGTCTAGTGTGACTCGCGCTTAAGTCGTAACTCGTATTTTTTACACAATCAGAAACCAATCGCTACCTATTGATTCTTTTTAGTGTCCCGTGCAAAACGGAACATTTATATAATAACTTCGTTGTCCGTCCGTCCGTCTGTCTGTCACAGGCGGTTTTCTCTTTAACTATTTGACGCAAAAATTTGTAATTTCGCACAATGATAGAATGGTGACCCAAATAAATAGTATAGAAACTTGGATTTTGATTCGGGGAGGTTAATGTTCTTCCTCCTTGATTCTCTGCAACTTTTGTCTGAAACTGTTTTTTTTTTCGAAAACCATCCTCTACGAAATAAAAAGGTGTTCGGGTTTTAAAAAGCATTTACATTATAGAGCTTTGTATTTCAATGAATGTTAAAGGGATTCTTTCCTAAAAGTACAAGATCCCGATTCGACTCGATCTTCATCCATCGAGTTTTCAATTGAAATTTGAATTTTGATAATTAATTTTTTATTAAAAATAGCTGTGCCAAGAAATCGAATGTCAGCCAAATCAATTTTTCTTTATTAATACATTATATTATCAAAATTCAAATTTCATTAGAAAACTCGATGGGTGAAGATCGAGCCAAATCGGGATCTTAGACTATATTATAGTTTCATTTCGAAACTCTCACATCGGCGCTCAAGAATAGGCCCTGTATTTTAACATTTCAGAATCAAGTTACCTAGAAAACAACGGTTCATTAATCTTTTGTTTTGCACTATTAAAATATCAGACGATTCTAAAGTGAAATTCAACCAAGAATACGGCGTACAAAAAAAGCCATGTTTCGCTGTCGTTTTTTTTTTCACCTCCCAGAACTTCGTCTTTCAACAAGTTTCAAACTTACTTACCTGCTGAAATCTACAAAGTATTACAGCGAGTTGAAGCTGAAGAAAAATAGTGAAACTTTTAGCAGAACTAGACAATGATATATGATTAAAGGCAATGATAACATAGTATATATAACTACTCGCTTTACGTCCAGCTTCGAATTTAGGGTTGTGAAGGCCACCGAAATAAACATTTTTTGTCGAGATCTCTGCACCATGTTAGAAAAAATCTAATCTATCTATACTAATATATAAAGTGGAAGAGTTTGTTTTTTTGAACGCGCTAATCTCAGGAACTACTGGTTCAAATTGAAAAAAATTTTTTTTGTTGGATAGCCCATTTATCGAGGAAGGCTATAGGCTATATAAAATCAGGCTTCGACCATTAGGAGCGGAGCATCAATGAAAAATGTTGCAAAATGTATCTCAAAAATAGCTTCTATTCAGGTGAAATGCCGTAACTACATACAGGGTGTCCCATTAAGAATGGGACATAGAACAACCGCAGATTCTCCAATTCAAAATAAAACGATTAAGCGAAATATGCTTAGATAAAATGTTACTCGTTTCCGAAATACGGGGTGTTGAAGTTGAAAACTGAAAAATTATTAATGTCCATATTTTTTTTAATACATCGTATAATTTTCTAAATGTTACGCCGCTGTCTAAGTTTTAATTTTGATTATAATTTTATTTTTTTTGATATTTTCTAAGTCAATAATGTACACTTGTTAGTTTGATGTAAAGTCATTGGTTTTCGAGATATTCGCAGTTTTTTTAAGACAAAATTGTAAAAATGAATATTATTAATAATAATACAAATAAAAAGTGCATGTCTATCTATCTTTAACTGCGAATATCTCGAAAACCAATGACTTTACAACAAACTAACAAGTGTAAGAAAGTATTAGAAAATATCAAAAAATATAAAATTATAGTCAAAATTAAAATTTAGACAGCGGCGTAACATTTAGAAGGGGTACAAACATTACTTACTCCTGCCGTACGCCACTGGTAGAGCGAGTAATATTTTATCTAAGCATATTTCGCTTAATCGTTTTATTTTGAATTGGAAAATCTGCGGTTGTTCTATGTCCCATTCTTAATGGGACACCCTGTATATCAATATTAGGTCGTACATTCACAAGCCCGGCTAGGTCAGTCGGTAGAGCATGCGATTGTTAATATCAGGGTCGTGGGTTCGGGTCCCACGTTGAGCGAATATATTTTTATTTTTGTTTTATTTTCCACATTGCTTTCTTCTAAGGCTTACATTATTAAATTTATTTTAATTTTATTTACGAGTAATTAAAATTAAATAAATCTAATTAATAGCTCATTTGAAAACTGTTATAACTATAGGTACCTATATAAAAATAATTATCCTACAGTGTTTTCAATTAAATATTTATTATATTTTATTAATTACAGTAATTATTGATTTAAAAGAAATGTATTATGTACTTAAAAAATAGTAGGTATATTGCACATGTAGGGAAGTAATGTCTGAGATCACATATAATTGTTGGCCGAGCCGCCGAGGCGAAGCCGAGGTCAACAAAGATGTGATCTTAGGCTTTCTTACTTTACTTCCCGTGGTGTGTATACTATTTTTTTGCTCGACGTAGGCAGGAACAGGCAACTTCGTTTAGCGCAGCGGGACGAAAGTTGACGCTTTCTGCCCGTCGAGCAAAAAAAAGTATAAATACAGCTTTTTATCGACATGCACTATGATTTTTATCATTATATCGAAATAAGTGTCCAGCCCTGGTTATGATATCCACCCATTTTTAAACGCCCACTTAGCAATTAGAATTTTCTTTAATAATAAAAATTAATTATCTCTAAAATCATATACCGTAACGAATTTCTATCAGCGTATAGAAAAAGTCGAGTTTATATAATAAAAACTTCTATATAAAATAAAGTTTTAAATTAATATGCAAAAAAAAACACTTGTAATTTTCTCTAAGTCTCATCACAAACATAATAATATGCAGAATTTGTAGGTGGCAGTGAAGTATATAGTTTTTGTTGTAGAGATGAAATCTCTTT
This sequence comes from Xanthostigma xanthostigma, assembly GCA_963575645.1. Lineage (NCBI taxonomy): Eukaryota > Metazoa > Arthropoda > Insecta > Raphidioptera > Raphidiidae > Xanthostigma > Xanthostigma xanthostigma. The sequence continues at coordinate 2,645,617 of OY754473.1, forward strand.
AAAAAAGTTTCCTTTTTAGGGCTTTATAAATAACTAGCGGTCCCGTCCGGTTTCACCCGGGTGCAAAAGAACGAATGGGGAAGGAAGGAACATGAGTACACACATTCATATTAGTTTACCGAGATGAATGTTGTGTCCAAATTTCATGATGATCGGAGTTACCGTTCAAAAGTTTTTGTCGATAAAAAGCAGTATTTATACTTTTTTTAACTAATATTTTTTTTTTAATTAATTAAATAAAATTAAAATAAATTTTAATGTAAGCCTGAGAAGAAAGCAATGTAGAAAATAAAAATAAAAAAAAATAAAAATGCATTCGCCCAACGTAGAGCTCGAACCCACGACCCTGGTATTGACAGTCTTGTGCTCTACCGATTGCGCTAGCCGGCGTTGTATTGTTACATCGCTAATACGAGTATACTTAGTTAGTGCATTTCACCTGAATATAAGTTTATTTTTTAGATACATTTGGAACATTTTTCATTAATGCTCCGCTCCTAATGGTCGTAGCCTGATTTTATATAGCCTATAGCCTTCCTCGATAAATGAGCTATCCAACAAAAAAAATTTTTTTCAATTTGAACCAGTAGTTCCTGAGATTAGCGCGTTCAAACAAACAAACAAACAAACTCTTCAGCTTTATATATTAGTATAGATTCAATTAACCCACATTTAACTGGCGTAATTAGTTCTCTACAATAGCAGATTATCAGTCGATGGTAGTTCCCCTATGACTACTGCAGAACAATCAAAAACTTACTTCATAATTTAAAACTTAATTATATTTTCCATATTTAACGAATATATAATGTTAGGAAATAGTGTAACAAATCTTTGCTCACAATTATTTCCATGACTACGTAATAAAAAATTATTCGTTCTAAAGAAGATCCAAATCCGGATCGAAACGTTAATCTATTACTTATATTTTTTTTTGTTAATATATTGTCTGAAAAATTGGTCGATAATTTTATTTATTAAATAGTGTAACAGTTACACAAAAACGCTAAAGTCCGCTGCACACGAGGCTGGATTTTCCGCTAGGTTCCTTGCTAAATTTCACTACAAGTTTTCTGGCGCTGGTTTTCTTAATTGCTATTATGTGCTCGCTTCACACGAGACGTCTTTTCAAGCTTGCTCTGCAGGTAGATTCTGTGCGCACAACAAAAGTGCATGTTTATTGTCTCTGAACAGAACACACACTATAGCATAGTGTTTGTTTGTGGGCGTATCTTCAAGTCGCTTACGTGACAAGATACTGCTTCCCGATTGGTTCTTGCTCATACCTAGCAGCGGACCTAGCAAGAAAAATAGCCCCTGTTCTGATTTTAAAGTCTATCTTGTAAGCTAGCAGGCGAGCCCGCCATTTCCAGCTTCATACCTAGCCTACCGCCCAGCAGAAGTCCAAGCAGTGTTCCTAGTCTCGTGTCTTCTACGTCAACTAATTAATAGCAAGGAACGAGTGAAGGAATTTTAGGACATTAGGATAAGGAAGGCAAATTTTGAGCATAGGAGTTTGGCAAGTAATCGGCCATGGGCCTTGAATAAGGAACCATCTCGATATTTATCTGGAATTATTGAAGGAAACCATGGAAAACCTCACCAAGACGGGCAGTACACGAATCACCGTTTCTCGGCGAGTGACAGCAGGAAAAAGTCCCAGCCACATCTGCCCCCGCCGGAATTCGAACCCGACACCTCCCGAATTCGAGTCTAGTGCTCTCACCACTACGCTACACCGCTCGGTGGCCACAAACGAAATGCGTTTTGCAGAATTATATCTATCGCACCCGGATGATACCGGGACGGACCGCTAGTAATGATACATAATTCGACTGCGTTTGTTTTAGCAAACGATCGACAGAGTCGACTTTGTTTTTCAGTCGCAGATTCGCTTTGATCAAAGAACAACGGCTCCGGCTGCCTTTATCGAAGCATGAGCACACACAGGAAGAACGTACGCGCGGTCACAAAATATATTAGAATCGCTTTTCTTCATTGCGTTTGTCAACTTTGTCATTAAGGTTCGACATCGCGTATTTTACTCACGCTCTCACATAGCCCAAGAGCACGTAACACTAAAATCCTATTTTTATTTTCTATACTAATATATAAAGCTGAAGAGTTTGTTTGTTTGGTTGAACGCGCTAATCTCAGGAACTATTGGTTCAAATTGAAAAAAAAAATTTTTTGTTGGATAGCCCATTTATTGAGGAAGGCTATAGGCTATATAATAATAATAATAATAATAATAATAAATTTATTTCAATAAATACAGTACAAATAATATATAATTGCTATATTATGTATGAAATTGATCCACCCAACTTGGCATAGCCAGTGCTAGGGTGGATTTTTAAGTACATATTTTATAATTGCGCTTGCGTGTTATATGTTTGGTTCAGAGCTGGGCCAAGTACAATGAAAATGTACTTGGAGTACCAAGTACAAAGTACTTTCCATTTTCGTCCAATAAGTACAAAGTACAAAGTACTTGACTAAGTACTGAGTACATGTACTGAGTACAAGTACTTGGATTTAACGAGTACTTTTTACAAGTACATTGGACACAATGTGGTACACCAAGCCTCAGTACACCTTTGTGGTACAAACTACAAACAAACCCTACAAGCTCGATTATTTATGAAATTAAAATACACAGAGAGTGACGTACGCACAAAATGTTTTTATGAATTATATTTTATTTATATTAAATGTGAATTAATACAAAAACAAAAAATTGAAAATACTGAAAATAGAAAAATAAACAACTAAATAAAGACAAAAAGCAATGTTTCAAGAAACCCTGCATTAATAGGTTTGTTCTAAGCAGCCAGCAAACGGTAACGAAACCGTCACCATCATGCGCAGATAGCTAAAACGTGCAGTATCTTTTTAGCTACTGCGCATGCGGTTGACGGTTTCGTAACCGTTTGCTGGCTGCTTGGAACAAACAGGGTACCCAGAAATGTTCACAAGAAAGTAGCGATTCTTTACGGAAAAATCGCAAACTAAAAAAAACGCCTAATTTTTAAAACTTCTACACAAGTCTTCTTTCTTCATAAAAGTGTATTTTAATGTACTTGTACTTAGAAACAAGCTGAAAGTACAAAGTACATTCAACAGATCGTTACAAGTACAAGTACCAAGTACAATTTTTAAAAGTACTCGGAATACAAAGTACAAAGTACAAAAATATGTACTTAAAGTACTTTTTCCAAGTACTTGTACTCAATACCGCCCAGCTCTGGTTTGGTTTTGTGTGCTTGTATCTGTGGTGTGTGTGTGGGGGTGTGTGTGTGCGTGTGTGTGCGCGCTTAGTGGTTAATTGTGTGTGTAGCAATGTGTGCTTATGTGTACAACCAATAGGAGCGGAGCATCACTGAAAAATGTTGCAAAATGTATCTCAAAAATAAGCTTCTATTCAGGTGAAACTCCCTAACTAAATATATCAATATTAGCGTTGTACATTTACAAGCCCGGCTGGCTCAGTCGGTAAAGCATGCGTCTGTTAATATCAGGGTTGTGGGTTCGAGCCCCACGTTGGGCGAATATGTTTTTATTTTTTTTTATTTTCTACATTACTTTATTCTAAGGCTTACATTTAAATTTATTTTAATTTTATTTACGACTAATTAAAATTAAATAAATCTAATTAATAGCTCATTTGAAAACTGTTATAACTATAGGTAGGTACCTATATAAAAATAATTTTCCTACAGTGTTTTCAATTAAACATTTATTATATTTTATTAAGTACAGTAATTATTGATTTAAAATAAATTTATTACTTAAAAAATGTAAATACTGCTTTTTATCGACAAAAACTTAGTTAAGAATGTTTTTTAAATCCATATAACTTTTTAATTATGAGGTAAAAAAATAAAATAAAAGTAGTTTTGCTATAAAACTTGTATGTGATCTTTCCATTTACGTAATAAAAAAAATTATTCAAATATTCAATTGCGGTTGGCGGGATTTTTGGCCCACCGAAACCCGCCAACCTTCCGATTTTAAACACGTTAAGAACGTAAACGTCAAAATAATGTAAACGACGTTCTATTCGGAGATGCATAGGATAGCCGTTTTTTGGGTGACCGGAAGTTATCCTTTTTCACGGTCCGACCCACTCCAGCCTGCCTACTATTGTATTTTTCTATGTTGTGTTCCATGTCCGTTAAATAATATAATTTAATTTTCTAGGACTACTTAGTGCAGTTAATTATTTATTCCAGCAACGTTTCGATCGAAAAAGATCGAATATCGATCGAAACGTTGGTGGAATAAATAATTAACTGCACTAAGTAGTCCTAGAGTAGGTACCCTTTATAATTCAATTATTGTATTTTTCTTTTAAGGTTATACGCCCGATAGAGCAATGTATCGATAATACGCTGAAATTTTAATATGTTAATTATGGATATCTCATACATTCAACTGCATTTTTTAAAAAACATTGATCGTCTAGTTTTCAAGATATTAATTATTAAAAATGCGATTTTTAACACAGTGGTAAATGAGAAGACTGCCCGGAAGTGTATATAAAAATAAGATTAAACCAAATTGGCTATAGACAAATTTTTAAAAAACTGATTATTCGAAAGTTTGACTCATTTAGATAACGCAAAAATTAAAAAAACTAAACTTTCCCGTGCAGTTTGGGAGAAATATTAATTAAAAATTTTCGAAACAACTCTCAAAATCTCTATTTTCTAGATTTGAATTATATCACCATGAAAACCAGATTACCTACACGAAAAGTTTTTCATAAATTTTGTTTTTATTAAATAATTTTTTTGACGTTGCTAATAGCTAAAACTTGAAAATTGGATATTATCTCATTTACCGTGTATTGAAAACTGCATTTTTAATATCCAATATCTCAAAAACTATACGTCTAACGGTTCAAAGGTTTTTAAAAACAAAACGTCAGATAAAATCTTTCGTGTACACTGGGCTTAATGAAATATACTGCTAAAGTCACAACTTTATGATAATATGTCCAATGTTTAAATATTAATTTCTTAAATATTAAAAAATAAAGCTATGATCTACAGGATATAATATTTCCATAAGCAATAATAATTTACCAAGTCATATAACATTTTTTGACGTGATAACGTCTTATAAATTGATGAATCACCAATCTTATAAATTGATAAAACACCGGCTGCATGCACGAAAAAGTGTAACGTTCCTAAAATCCTAACGTTCCTAACGTTCGTAACGCGTAACGTTCCGCCTGACCCTGTGCGTGCTTTTTGCTAATTTCTCGCTCAATTTAAATCAGATCGGTTTGAAACCAGTCTTAAACGAAAGAGGAGAACATTTTACATAGATTTCGTATAACAGAATTTGCCTAAACAGTTTTTTATACAAATTTATATAGAAAAATAGCTGTATAAATGCAATGTTGTCTAATGCATGGCGCGACGCGGTCGGTCGTCTTTGTTTGCCGTACATGGAAATTAGAAAATAACGTATGTCTTGTCTTAACATGAAAACGGCTGCATTTCTAATGTTTAATTCAATTTTTTGACATTAGTATTTTGTGAAATGCAACGCCTTCTAAGTTAACTATTGGAATAACTAATTATTATTAGAACATAATACTTTGACAGTTGCAAACGTCACTTTTGACATTTCTTATCATTCCGACACAAAGGATTGAAACCAAATTTTGGGAGGTTTAGGTTATGTATTACGGAATACGTTATCACGTAAAACTATCGTCCGTAAACCGACTTTACAGACAACCAATTTTTTTATTACAACGAAATACGGACGCAGTCTTTACTAATACGGTCGAGGGTGTATATAACCTTAAGAAGGGTTTAAATTTCCCAAATATCCACGAAGGTCCATAGGGTTTGAGTGTTACGGGCTCTCGTACTAACAGTAATGTTCTCTTTGTCCCTGTTCAATACACGTGTTTTTTTTTCATTCTGCTTCAAGCAAATAAATCGATACACAAGGTACGACGATTCAACATTTATTATTGTAACGATCAGAGAGAAATCAGAGGGCAGTATACTGTCATAAAATAAACCCTATGCTTTGTTGGTTAGCGCAGCGGTGTGTATACCTTTTTTGACGCGTTGTCCTTCAAAGCAGGAGCACCCAACTGGGATTACCGGACTGACCTGGATAGTTCCTGTATTTTTATGCGATGTCAAGAGTCCTGATTAATAGAGCTGTAAAAGTAACGAGAAATTGTGTACCCGTATGTATTCGTTACTTAAAGAACCAGTACCCGTTACTTTTGTATCGTTACGTTACTCGTTACTTTTCATACGACATATAGAGTAAGATCCCAGAGCCGCCAGACACAACCTATTTTTAAATAAATGAAACCTTACGTTTTGAGTAGTGTTTTATGTACTTAGAACGCTTGGCGTACCTCCATCATTTGACAAATGTACAAGTACCAGGTGAGTAAAAATAAGAGTCACTTAATTTAAATTTAAATGGCTGATATTTATATATGTTTTGTAAAATATCACTATAAATTAGTATCCAGTATCGCCAGTCACTTTCCGCTGACCACAACTTCTGACAGGCGCTTTAAAGCTCAGAGAAAAATTAATGAACTTCACTTATTTTTAAATGCTTGATTTTTATATATGTTATTCAAACAACTATTACAAAATTATATTTCAACAGCCAGACAAATTGTAATGACCAAACATCCCCCAGACGTAAAAAATAGTCAGCTGTTAGTATGACCGCGAGAGCTTTATGACTATTTTTTTATGTCTGGGGGGATGTTTGATCATTACAATTTGTCCAAATTTAACCATATTGTTGTTGTTAGTAGTTACTGATTTGTTGGTTCTTTTAGTTTAATCACAGTGCTACTTATTGTATTTGTAGCAGAGAACTGTTTGAGAGCCGCTGGTCTACAATTTATTGAGCAGTGTTTTCTGTCAATGCTATCTCCGTTTACAATAGTTCAGTTCAATAAATCCATTTCCACCATTAAAGTAAATAAATTCACATTGTGAAAAAGACATTTTACAATATGTTCTAGTTTTAAAACAATGCTGCACTATAATTCAGAGGCATATACTTTATAGATCATGGACGCTCGGCAACACAGATTATAAACTATCCAATATTTAAGTGTAGGACATAAACATATATACAGTTTGTAAACGCGTAAGGTGCACATAGGGAAATAAGCATTGGGAAAAAATACTTGGATCAGAGTTAGCCATGACTGCAATAATTGTTATTTCTATTGAATTATTGTAGCAATCTTGAGGATTTCTATTTTATTTTTATTTATTTTTATTTTACTGGGCTTTTTTAATAATAAAAAGCTCTTATAAATCATTATTTTAATTTTTTTGTACAAAAATAAACAAAAAAACAACTCCATCTGTTTGGAAACATTTCATTCACAAATTGTCTGACTGATATGACGTATGCGCGTTGGTAAATCAGTGACACAATGTCTTTAGGTTCAACACGAATAGGCGGGGATGTTTGATCTCGCACCATATTTAAGTATTTTTGGGAATTTAATGTCCCATTAATAAAAAAAGTCCGATTATGTTGTAATCATTTGAATATTTTCTTCGGTAGTATACACATTCATTTTGCAAAAGAATATTATCTGTCAAATTGAAAAACAAGATTTCAAGGCTCACGCTGATCGAGTCATTTTTTTCCAATGTTAATTTCCCTATGTGCACCTTACGTGTTTACATAGGTACTGTAGATACCCGGTTACTAAATCTACTTTTAACTAAACGACAGTTTAGTGTATTGGTCAACGTGTTGGTCTTTAGATCAAGTTGTCGTGGGTTCGAATACCCACCTAGTTTAATTTGAGAATGTAATTAAACACGCTAATGATCTTAACTGTTGAGCGTCTATAGACTACAATAATTAAAAACAATTTTTAAGTAGATGTATTGACAGTCAAATCTAAATCTACTATGAAAAATCGATTAGTATTGACTGTCATTGTTAAACCTACCTACTATAAAAAGTAGAAAAGTGTTGAAAGTCAATGCTAAATCTACAATGAATAGTAGAAGAATGCTGAAACTCAATCATAATTCTACTATGAAAAATAGATTCGTATTGACAGTCTTTCTTAACTATGAAAAGTAGAAGAGTACTGAAAACTCCTGAATATTTGTATAACAAATTAGTTACTAGAGAAAGGGGCGATCATAATTTCAGGTACTGCAATCGTCTGTGTGTGCCTCGTTTTAAAACTAACAGATTTACAAAGAAATGGCGGCACACTGGTACAACATGTTACCAAATGAAATTAAATGTTTGAGTATACAAAATTTCAAAGTAAGACTCAAAACGTGGGTGCAGGATAGCTGGTAATTATATTGCTTTTTGTATAGTTCATTTTATTGTTTTATTGAAGTGAAAACTTCTTTAGCGGCGTTGTACACTTTTTTTGTAATGGATAAAAAATGTTAAACTCGCGTCAGATCGTCAGATATGTGTAAGACGAAAACTTTTATTTATACAACGTTAGACATTTAGCGTTGAAATATCGTACATAAAAATGCAATCTATGATACAAACCATTTTGATCGAAAATTCGTAAGACGTTAATATTCAAGTTTTCACTTGCGCTGGCACTTCCGGAGTGCAAAGAGGTTTTTTTTTATTATGTGGACAAGGAAAGATGCCACTATTAAATATTATGTATTTTTAGTAATTTTATATGCTCAATTATTCTATTCACAAATATTTGTATTTTTAAAAGGGATAGAGTTGAAAAACAGCAGTTTTGTTGCTGAACTCATTTATCCCATTGATTTTTGTGATCAATAAATTTATTTATTATTATTATTATTATTGCTGAAGGTCAATGCTCAATCTACAACGAAAAGTTAATTAGTATTGAAATTAGTCAGCATTGAAAAACGTATAAAGCAAACACGAGTCTGCCTCACAATTTACTTCCTGAACACGTTTCGATTAAACAGCCGGCTTTTTTATTTTCAAAATATTTAAGAATCTGTAAGGTTTCTTTTTTTGTAAAAACCAGTAAAGCAATACATGCTCTACGGCCTACGCATACGCCGATTTTCCCGGAAAACATTCTATCAAAGAGAAATGAAATGTATTTTTTACATTCCAAGAACCTCAAGTAGGAAAAGTATTGTAAAATTGTGAAAAGAGAATATTGTTAATACAATTCCTCCGTTGTATCAAAAAAGATTCTATACCTTTTAGTGCAAAATACAGGCTGACTTTTAAGTTTATTCTTTTTTTTAACAGCCTGTAGAAATCAAATAGACGAACAAATATATCAAATAACTTTTTTATCAAAACTCAAAAATGAAAGAGGAACGGGCTTTCAAAGTTTGAGAACGGTCCTGGCGATATGTTATGTCACTATGGTAAATATGTTATGTCATTATCAAGTATTCACAGAGAAATTGTTCGAAGTTGTCCCCGTTTCGTTGGACACAAAGATGCGTGCGTCGTAGCCATGCTTGTAGGAGCGATAAGGGTTTTCCGCGAATTAATTATTTGGGATGCATTTCCGATTCGTGCTATCGTTTCTTCGCACGTGTTAACCGGGCTTTTGAATTAATTAAATAAAATTTAAAAAATTTAATTAAACTTTGAAAGGCTGTTTATATCTTATTTTTGTTAAAATATTGCACATACCGCTAAACTAGCGGTATGTGCTTTATTATCGCTTTGTGCGTCAGAGCTGACTTTCGTTCATATAAGAAGTTATATCTAAGTTAATTTCACACGAAATCCATTCAAATTGAAGCTTTTTGAAAAGAGGAGATTCTGATCTATAAAACAGAACCATTTTTAAATCAATTCGAGTTCATAAATACTATTAAAATTGTAATTGAAAATTACAAACAGCAGTTGTCGGTTGGTCTGTACGTATGTACGTATGTACGTCACGACTCTACAGATCGCAATTTTGGTCGGATTGCCTTGGGTTATATTTTATTCACAACGCAAGCTGCGACATCGGTATGGCCGAGCGGTTAAAGCAAGGTGCCGGGTTCGATTCACGCTGACACCAGTAATATTATTTTTTCTATTCAATTTTGTTTTAATTTTTTAAAAATTTTTTTAATTGTTTTTTTTTAAATCTATTTTCTCAATTTTTTTTGACGTGATAACATCTTATAAATTGATGAAACACCAGCTGCACGCACGAAAAAGTGTAACGCCGTAACGTTCCACCTGACCCTGTGCGTGCAAGCGAGAGCGCAGTATAAGCGATAGAGAAGCACGATCGGCCCAAGTTTGACAGCTACTAAAATTTAGGTTATGTATTATTAAATATGATATTCGAGCGGAATACGTTATCACGTAAAACTATCGTCCGTAAACCGACTTTACAGACAACCAATTTTTTCATTATAATATGTACAGTGGAAAACTTGCGGGATGTGCACTTTTGGTTTTGCCAACTGTTTGTTCGTCTATTTGATTTCTACACGCTGTTAAAAAAGAAGAATCGACTTAAAAATCATCTTGTATTATTTGTAATATTTGTTCTATAAATATAGATGCAGTTGCGTTTCTATATTTTTGTTTATATGTACAAAAGGACGCGAAATGCGAATGGCATTCAATTAATAATTTCAAAGCACGTCCAAACAAAACTTTAATAAAAATAACAAATAGCTGATACTACCCACACTGAACATTGTGCAGCGACACAAGATTATGTATGAAAATACATTTAAAAAATAAATAAAAAAACACGCTTATGTTAGCTCCAAAAAGTAGAAAAACATTTTTTTCTCTTTTATAACGTTTTAAAGTGCGAGACATTCACTCTAGCTATATTTCGTTTAATTTATCGAGTGCCTCACACTTTTCGAATCGGGCCACTTTAAGGGGAGTTTGAGGGGTTGAAAAATATTTTTAGGCCCAAAAATACCGAAAAAATTCCAGTCAATTGGGCGACGGGACCATTACCAAGGTTATAAGTCGATGATACCAATAAATTATTGTCATAAAGGCATAAATAAATAATTTTTTTTTAATATTAATTAGTTCAGTATTTTACTTAATGGACTAACTTTTGAATTTTTTGTACAAAGTTAGGTTAGAAAAAATTAATTTATGTAAATATCTGTATTTTACATATTTTTGCAGTAAATAATTAAAAAAAGAAATTAGAAGTATTAAAAATTAAAATTAAATCATTAAAAAGTTGTAAATTCAGTTAAAATTGTTAAAATTGTCAAGAATAAAAGTCCATAATCGAAAAGTGCTAAGGTTCAATATTTTTTTTATATTGAATAAAAGTTTCCTAATTAAATTGGAAAAAATATTAAAATATGCGTAAGACATGGATGCTTTACATAGTTAGTTTCCGGAACTGCTGACATTATTTGGTTATTTGCAAAAAATTAAAATGTACCGTTTGCATGCTAGGTTGACCTATTTTCCATAAGACTATATGTAAAAGTTTTTTTAAATTTTTAACTTTATAAATCTCCTAATGATTTTGGATTTATTACAGAAAATTTTGTCATAAAAAAACTTCTTTTCAGATTTTTTTCATTAACTTCGTAAAACGGCTCAACCTCCTTAATTTCTACGACATGCTTTAAGTGGATGTTTTTAGCGAACTCGAGAAAAGTAAAGTAAAGCTTCAACTTTTTGTTGTCAACTTTAAATTCAGCGCGTCACCTCCGCTAACTATTTATATTCAACTTTATAAGAGACCAAGGCGGTTTCCAAAGTCAGACAAATTCATTTTTGGAGTGTTCAATCCGACGCTAATAACATAATCAGTACGACCCCCGCAGTTTCCATTAAGAAGCTTACATTAGGGAAACTTAACCGACGCGTCCCGACAGCTTTCCAAGCTCAAACTTATTACAGTCTGCACGGAGTGTCACAGAAAGTTATTCCTATTTGTCTATACTTGCGGTCGTTCAGTGGCCGAAATTTGACCGTAATTCATTAAATTTTTACGGCACATATAAAATCAAAGGTAAACACAGAATAAAAAAAAACAAACAATCTATACTAAATATAAAGCTGAAGAGTTTGTTTGTTTAATTGAACGCGCTAATCTCAGGAACTACTGGTTCAAATTGAAATTGTTTTTTTGTTGGATAGTCCATTTATCGAGGAAGGCTATAGGCTATATATTATACTAGCCGCTACCCGCGGCTACGCCCGCGATTGAGATGGAAATCGACTTTTGACATGCATATCAGGGGTTGAGGTATTGCACATATTTTGACAAACAATTTTCTTATTTTTCGTAAAAAATTTTTATTTTTTTTTTAATAAAAAGTATCCTATGTTACTTCTAATACCTTCAAGAGTGTATGTGCAAAGTTTCATGATGATCGGTTAAGTAGTTTTTGCGTGAAAGCGTAACAAACAAACTTACATTCGCATTTATAATATTTCGTTTTCATAAAATTTGTAAGTCCGGTCCTGTCGGGCCGATTTTAATGAAATTTTAATAGCACATTTTAATCATTACTAAAGGGTTAAATTTCAATTTTGAAACGATTCGGAGAAATTTTTCGGTATTTTTGGGCCCAAAAAATGTTTTCAACCCTTTCTTATTTTTCGTAAAAAATTTTTATTTTTTTTTAATAAAAAGTATCCTATGTTACTTCTAATACCTTCAAGAGTGTATGTGCAAAGTTTCATGATGATCGGTTAAGTAGTTTTTGCGTGAAAGCGTAACAAACAAACTTACATTCGCATTTATAATATTAATAAAATAATAATAATATAATATGATAATAATATATAATATATGATAATATCACGCCGTCAATGGCGAATAGATGACTGTAAAGATGGCACTTCACATGGCTATTTGTGTTCGCTATTGGGTGTTTGTTGTATTTGGCAAAATTTATTATGTTCAAGGCAAACATGCAAATAGAGGCAAATACGACCATCCACACATGGCAGTCAAATAGAACACACACAAACATTTGGCAGCAGAACGCAAGGTTCAAAATTCCAGGAATTTTAGCACTGTTTCATTGTCCCAATTCATTTTCAATAGTAATTGTTCCAGTTCCCGCTCACACTACAGACACAAAAATACTGCACGTCCGTACAGGTTCACGGCGCGTGCGCTTCTGAATATGGCCATTGTGTGGACGGTTTATTTGCGTATTTGCCTATTTGACTCCTTTGATGTGCCTCGAAAAACCGACAAGCGCACGGTAACGCGTATTTGGTATTGGCCTTATTTGTCAAATAGGCAAATAAGGCCAACACTTTGTCAAATAGACTGTCCACACTTGGTAATTGTTTTCCAAGTGCCGGCTTAACAATTATTATTATTTTATCTAACATATTTGTAAACGTAAGTTTGTAACTTGAATATTATTTAATTCAATACATTTATTAATTTAAGTTTTTTAACATGAACACTATTTCCTAGTTCATCCGCTCCGCTGCCATCTTGCCTCTGTTTCTCTACGTGACTACTGCACCAGAGTACACCAGTGGCGGCATGGCTTTTTAAGACGTGATGTTACATGACTAATTTGTTTGTACTTTCTGTTACACCCTGTTTCCACTTCGATCGGCACGAATGACAAACTATAATTATGATTACTAAAGCTGGTCTAGAGAGAACCTATTATATAGAGCGCGTATTAAAGATTTACAACATAAAAACAGCTTGGAAAGTATGTTTTGAAAATCAAAACGGATAAAGAAAAGCTTTGTATATAAGTATATAAGTTAAGGCCGGCTGCACACGACGCCAGTTTTTGGTGCTGTGATCACTGCCGCGACTTGTGCTGGCCAGCGCGCTGGCTGTGAAAATGGAAATGACGTAACTGCGGGCAAACCATATATTTAATAACTCCTGTATTGCTAGCGGCCGTAAGTGGAAGCGTGGCCCATGAAGTGAGACAGCAAATGACTGTTTTTCTATCTCTTTCTTTTAACTTGACCCGTTGTGCGCAAGTGTCGCGTCTGTAGTGAGGCAATTAGTAAGTGGAATAGAGCAAGCCACTTCCCCTTCACTGCTTAGTTCCGCACGGACATGCGCATGAGACTCAGAGTGTAATAAGTGAGACAGACGTATTCATGTCTGCAGCGTAGTGTTTAAGTCTTTCTCCCGATCTTTGCTAGCAATATAGAGGGTATTAAATATATGGTAAAAAAGTGAATTAAAATTAATGTGCAAAATCGACATTTTAAACTAAATAGCTGCCCCGTAGTGTTTAAGTCTTTCTCCCGATCTTTGCTAGCAATATAGAGGGTATTAAATATATGGGGCAAATATCCACAAACAAACATGGCGTCACAGTGTGTGGTCTGTTCAGAGACAATAAACGTTCACTTTTGTTAACGTTCGAACTGTCACTGCGCGCGCATCGTGTGGAAGCCAACAAATAAGTCATCACGAAACCCAGCGCAGTATTATTATAGATATTATTGAATTAGAATATTGTGTTCTTGATATTCGCGCATCAAAACCGGCTTTAAAACACGCTACGTGTAAAGCGGAGACATAAAAGACATCACGAAACCCAGCGCAGCAGCACGCTTGAAACCTAGCAGCCAAATCTTGTGGCAAAAATCAGCCTCGTGTGCATCGGGCTTTAGTTATTGAACGCAATACAAGTTCTCGGGCCGTTGTCGGACGTCGTCGTGGACTGACGCAAGTCACGTGACATGCACGAATATGCACGGAAATATATGCGACGTTCATTTGTTATTGGCGAAGATGAGCCGCTGCACGCGTTGAACAAATATCATTTCGGAGCATAGCGACGCGTGCTGGTATATAAACAATCGCTTTTTCTTCATGCCTCGGTCGAAAGGCAGAAAGTCTAACTTTACACTCAATTTATGGATTACAGGCCCTGATGTCGATCGAAAGTATATACTATACTTTCGACCGGCTATAAAGAAATCGTAGGTATAAGAAAAGTAGTATATATGTTACGGTTAATACAAGAAAGTAGTTAATTCGCGAATAATCGGCTAATTACCCGAATTAACCAATCCTTGACGTAGGTTAATTCGGGTATTAGCCGGTTAATTCGCGAATAAACTACTTTCTTGTATTAACCGTAACATATACACCCATATACTTTTATTCTATACTGAGCATGAGAATAAAATCGCAATCGAACTATTAGAGTGCAAACATATACTTCTGTCTTTTTTTACGCCGTAAGCACTGACGTATCCAGGAGGGCAAAACAAGCACGGGGACCCGGCTTAAGAAATTTATAATTTGCCCCCTCCTAGGCCAAAAGCTGGGTATGTTAACGTCATAGAAAAAGACAAAGTTTTTGAAACAGAGATACTTTATTTAGATTGAATGCAAGTACATCGACCAATCCTATCATCGGAGAAAACAGGGAATTACATCGAAGAAAGAGACGCAGATATATTTTCAATACGCTTTGTTGCGTTCACTCACCGCACATTGACTAGATTGATAATGATTCATTTAGTTCATTAATAGATATATGATATACACCACACTGGCCGAAAGTTTGATATTCTTGCACTGCGCGCCATGACTATTTTTCTTCATACCTCGGTCGTAAGTCTGCTTATTAAATACATTAATTAATTAATTACTTAATAATCACATAAAAAACAGATAAATTCAAAGCTAGCAGCTTGGAGTTTATATGTAAAAACCGGATGACAGCTGGTCGCGACTATTAGCTAAATTGTAATAGGGTTGCTATGGAAACGAAATCTAAACAATAGTTGATAGGCATTGGCGTAGCAAGAGGTGTTGCCAGGCGGGCCTGTCCCACTCTAATATATTAATTGTTCACATTCAAATAACAAGATAAATCTAAAATATAATTTACTTTGCTTTGTCCTGAAATTTCTCTCTGTATAAGTAGCAGCTAGTAATGTTAGGCAGAGTTGAAAATTTGGCCCACCTCTAGGATAAAATCGTTGCTACGTGCATCTTGATAGATTGTTTTTCTTTACTGCCGCCCGAACGTACGTACTTCCCGCATCAGTGCGTGTAATCCCACCAACGCGTAAATGTTAGACTTTCAGCCTTACAATTGATGCCGAAAGTATGTACTTTCGATCGAGGTATGAAGAAAAATAGTTTTCATGTACACCGCTCCATGAAACTGTCGCCACTGCCGGCAGCCAATAGTCACGAACAGCTGTCATTCGTGTTTTTACGTATAAGCTCAAAGTTGCTTGCTTGGGATTTATCTGTGTTTTTATGTAGTTAATAAGTAATTAATTAATGTAAATAATAAGCGTACTTTCGATCGAGGTATGAAGAAAAATAGTATACACCACACGGGTAGAAGGTTAGAGAGCCTTGAACTGCGCAGTGCAAGAATCTGTGGTGTATAGTGCCCGCGGTGAGAGTTGAAGCCAGGCACGTCATCAATAATACGGTAGTGAACGCCTACTTGAATAAATTCGACATATCCATTTATAGCGGTAGAATAAAAATAAACACTCGACGCACATGGATCTCCGAAACAGCCAATAGCAAGCTAGAAGGCGGGCACAATGCGTTCACGTCACTATGACGCGATGGCTTCATCTTTTGCCGCAGCTAGTATAATATACTATTATCAAAGAAAATGACGAAATGCTGATGAAATGAGTCTAAAGTAATTCGGTTTTATACGCTGCGTCACATTCTGATGTTAAAAATAACGTTGTTAAATACAATGTTTCTTCTTCTTCTCTTTCTTGTTCTAATAGTCGCGTCAATGAAGCCTTTTATTTTGAAGTCCTTAAGAACAACTTTGATTTTTATGATTTTGTTTTTTTATACCTTTTAAAATCAGAAACCTTTCGGAGCGGGGACGGAATTATTTATATTGCTTATACAATATTTATGCTATTTACCTATGTAAATAAAATGTTTTCATACGGTATTCATTCAAACCTTATAAATACATATTTTTTTTTACAAGTTTTGAATGAATATCGTATGAAAACATTTTTTTTACAAAAATAGCATAGATATTGTTTAAGAGGATAGGGATAGTCAAAATTTTGAAAAAAAATTGGTTGTCTGTAAAGTCGGTTTACGGACGATAGTTTTACGTGATAACGTATTCCGTAATACATAACCTAAACCTCCCAAAATTTGGTTTCAATCCGCTTATCCTTGGTGTCGGAATGATAAGAAATGTCAAAAGTGACGTTTGCAACTTACAAAGTATTATATGTTCTAATAATAATTAGTTATTCCAATACTTAACTTAGAAGGCGTTGCATTTCACAATATACTAATGTCAAAAAATTGAATTTAAACATTAGAAATGCAGCCGTTTTCATGTTAAGACAAGACATACGTTTGCTTCTAATTTCCATGTACGGCAAACAAAGACAACCGACCGCGTCGCGCCATGCATTAGACAACATTGCATTTATACAGCTATTTTTCTATATAAATTTGTATAAAATATTTTTCTATATAAATTTGTATAAAAAAACTGTTTAGGCAAATTCTGTTATACGAAATCTATGTAAAATGTTCTCCTCTTTCGTTTAAGCCGATCTGATTTAAATTGAGCGAGAAATTAGCAAAAAGCACGCACAGGGTCAGGCGGAACGTTACGCGTTACGAACGTTAGGAACGTTACGTTACACTTTTTCGTACATGCAACCGGTGTTTTATCAATTTATAATATTGGTGATTCATCAATTTATAAGACGTTATCACGTCAAAATCGATTTCTTTTTTTGCATTTTCTTGTTGTATGATGTTTAGAAAATATTCCCTGAAAATTTTAAGTGATTTGGATAATTATTATATGGCCCAGGATTAGATGACTCGGTGTAGGCAAGACTAAAACATTAAACGCGTTTTTCTCGAAATCGGTGACCGCTATAATTCAAGAACCACTCGATGGATTTTAATGAAATTTTTATAGCTCATTGAAAATATAAAAAACTAGGACTTGATTGAAGGATTTTTGTTTTTGTTTGAAAACTTCTTTTATAACAATCTGTCCTCGCAAATTCGGGTGTAAGCTTTTAGAAGCCGCCATTTTATTAATTAAAAAAAAGAAAATATTTGATTAAGTTCTAGATTTACTATTAAACTAAAGTCTTTTTTTGTTTTATTGATTTTGGATTAACCGCCACAAAGTTATGATGGTCACTGCAAAGCATTACCTACTTGCGAGAGGAGTCCAACACATGGCTATAACTTCGTCCAAAATTATTTTTTTTATATATTAATAATATCAGGAATGTGGACTAGATAAGATGGTAAATAATAATCACTTTATTATTTCTGCAACGTTTCGGTCTTTATTAGACCTTCCTCAGGCATCTGAAAAATTACATATGTACTTACTTAACCACTACATTGGCACAATAATTATTACAATTCAATTCAATATTCAATATTGAATTGTAATAATTATTGTGCCAATGTAGTGGTTAAGTAAGTACATATGTAATTTTTCAGATGCCTGAGGAAGGTCTAATAAAGACCGAAACGTTGCAGAAATAATAAAGTGATTATTATTTACCATCTTATCTAGTCCACATTCCTGATATTATTAATATATATTTATAATTATGGATGATAATAACAACAACAAATTATTTTTTTTTTAAATTTAGTGAATTCCTGTTGAAATATTATTAGCTTTATAAAATAAATTAAATTTTATCGAAAAAAAAATATTAAAAAATTGTTCATGCCTCTGACTACCCCTAGCCCCTCAAATAATATAAATAATTCGTTCCCCGCCCCAAAATGTTTCTGATTTTCAATAATATAAAAAAACAAGATTTAAAAAAAAATCATCAAAATCGGAGTTGTTTTTGCGGAATTCGAAGTTTTGCCTGTTTTATGTACTAGGTATTCATTGACTCGACTACTCATGCTACGACCAATAGGAGCGGAGCATCAATGAAAAATGTAACTCAAATTTGTCCGTCCGACAAAAACTTTTGAACGGTGACTCCGATCGTCATGCAATTTGGAGACAACATTAATCTCGGTAAACTAAGATGAATGTGCGTACTCATGTCCCTCGCCCTATTCGTTCTTTTGCACCCGGATGAAACCGGGCGGGACTGCTAGATTATTATATAATCGTTTTGTAGTTATCTTTTTGTTATTAAGTTCTTCATACAATAAGTTGAAGAACCTTTCAAAATAGTTGTAAATATATCCCTGGGGGTCGATATAGACATATCGACCCCCAGGGGTCGACGACAACTTGCAAGGGGTCTATGTTAGTTAATTATACTTAATTATGTGTAAAGAAAAATATTTTAGGTATTTAAATATCACCATTAATCGTTTAAACATAAATTTTCATAAAATTACTACTAGTGGAAACACACCTATTGTTTGTAAGAACAAACCTAACAGTATTTTTATTGGCCGAATACGTCATTTCTTCTCTGTCTGTTTCATTTTTTGTACCACACACAGAACTGACATTATCATTGATTCCACTTTTTTTTGTCATAAAACGTTTATTTCCGCCAAAATATACCGACGATTTGATGTTCACGAAATTATAGCTACTTTATTAAGGACAAGTTGTACATGTCATAAAATTCCAATTACAGTAGAACCTCGATAAGTTACAGTTCAAGGGAACCGTTGAAAATTTTGTTAGCGAGTTTTTTACTTGTCGAGAGTTGAAGTTAGAGATTTAAGTTAAATTTTTAACTTAACGAGGTTCAACTGTTCTTATACATAAGAAAATTTCATTTATATGTACTAATTTGTGATTTCAACCTAACAGGCTTGACATATCTAATAGATAGATAGATAGATAATCTGTAGATAATTTGTAAACGCTACGCAACAACCACAGCTACCGTTTATCTTTGACCGACCTTAAAACAGGTATACAAAATGCACCCCTTCACAGATCTGAATGCATAAACGTCGTACTGTGTGCGATTGCTTTCTATGGCCCTTTCCTTGTCGAAGTTATGATCTGAACACGAATAAGTATATGCGGCGATGCGCCTTTGTTTCGTGACGTTCGCTCGCTCTTTTTTCTTCAGTTCACTGACAGTCCTGAGGCTTGGGTTAGGAAGCACGCAGCTTCAAAAAAATAAATCGCCATTTTGGAACGTCCGCCATATTAAATTTATAATGACGTCACATAGCCTATGCAACTCGACCCGATTTAAGCGCGTATAAAAAACTTCAAAACTCTAGCTTACCAAGAAGTGGTCGAAAACAATTCGCGGACAACAATAGAGACAACTACAATAAAGGAAGTAAGTTAATAAAAGCGCTGTAAAATTGAAAATCTACTGAAGTATATCTACTCCTTAAAGCTAACGAGTCATAGTCTATTTTGCTGACCGAATTCTGACGTAGGGTAGACCGGGGTCGGTTGAAACAGGGTGCGTTTGATACAATGCTAATATAACATAATATGTTATTAGCGTTGTATCAACCGGACACAATAGATAGATTGTGAATTATAGACGCTCAACAGCTGAGGTCATCAGCGTCTATAGGGAACAAATAATAATAATAATAATAATTAATTTATTGATTCATATAGCTGTATATACAGATATGAACAGTCAAAAATATAACATCAATCAATTAAGGAGGTTGAGCCGTTTTACGAAGATAATGAAAAAAATCTGAAATAAAGTTTTTTTAATAGATTTTTTATGACAAAATTTTCTGTAAAAAATCCAAAATCATTAGGAGATTTATAAAGTTAAAAACTAAAAAAAACTTTTACATGTAGTCTTATGGAAAATATGTCAACCTAGCATGCAAACGGTACATTTTAATTTTTTGCAAATAACCAAATAATGTCAGCAGTTCCGAAAACTAACTATGTAAAGCACCGATATCTTACGCATATTTTAATATTTTTTCCAATTTAATTAGGAGACTTTTAATCAATAAAAAAAATAATTAAACCTTAGCACTTTTCGATTATGGACTTTTATTCTTGACAGTTTTAACAATTTTAACTGAATTTTCAACTTTTTAATGATTTAATTTTAATTTTCATTACTTCTAATTTCTTTTTTTAATTATTTACTGCAAAAAAAGTAAAATACGTGTATTTACATAAGTTTATTTCTTCTAACCTAACTTTGTACAAAAAATTCAAAAGTTAGTCCATTAAGTAAAATACTGAAATAATTAATTAATATTAAAAAAAAAAAAATATTTATGCCTTTATGACAATAATTTATTGGTATCAGCAACTTATAACGTTTTGTAAAAAATTATTATGGAAAAGTTCGCATTTAAAATTCGACTTACTTTTGATTGGGACTGTAACGCATTAACCTTCTTAAAAAATTCATTAATGCCATAAAAACATTTTTAGATTAAAAATACTTTAAGAGTTTTGCTAAATAATTTTAGGTTATTAATTTCCCGTAGCTAGGTAGGCAAATTGTTGAACAGAATAGGGCCAGCGCATTTAAATAAAAATTTGATTTATATTTATAAATGTGAATTTGCGAAAATGGTCTGGTATTATAATCATGAAACATACAATTGTCCGTATACTCGTCAGTATATTATGACAGTGATAGATGCTTATTTGTGCTAATGTGCTGAAGATAAATGCAGCTCAAAGCCGTTCAAAATTAACACGCTATAATTTGTGAGTTATGAGTTGCACGGTGTATTTGATGAAGACGTTTCATGTGTTACTTGGGAGCGCAGAACGCAAGAAAATCTGCCACACAGACTGGTGGGCGTTTGTTCAAGTGCCCACGTGAAGATACTGCTTCCTGATTGGTTCTTGCTCATATCTAACAGCAAATCTAGCAGGGAAAATAGCCTCTGTTCTAATTTTAAAACCTATCTTCTGAGCTAGCAAGGCAGCCCGCAGTGACGTCATTTCCAGCTTCGTACCCAGCCTACCGGCTAGCAGAACTCCTAGCAGCGTTACTAGCCTCGTGTGCAGCGGCCTTAAGGTTCATTAAGGTTGTCGAATACGCGGAGACCAAATTGGCGGGCACAGAGAGCGATTTTGTCGAAAAATGGTTCAACCGCCCCCGGTCTACCCTACACTCTTTTTTCACTTTCGATCGTGTACGTACAAGAAAAACCATTTTCTTTCGAAACTTGTCATTAATCATATTACACGGTTCAAAGTTTATTTTTCCTTTTTGAATGACAGATTCGTGGAGCGTGTATAAATGCGTTATCAACTCTTGCTTCAACGGAGTTGTCTGGACATCTTACGCTCTACTTTTTATCGGCCTCATAAATATTTACAATAATATTTATTGTACTGAAGTAACCGTATAAATACAGCTCGTCCATCAAACTAATACTTTTACAGGTAGCTTGAATGTTTTTTTATGCCATTACTAGTACCCTAGCTCTTTTAGACGGAGAGCTGGCTACGGAGAAAATG
Organism: Xanthostigma xanthostigma; assembly: GCA_963575645.1. Taxonomy (NCBI): domain Eukaryota; kingdom Metazoa; phylum Arthropoda; class Insecta; order Raphidioptera; family Raphidiidae; genus Xanthostigma; species Xanthostigma xanthostigma. Next base: position 2,667,936 of record OY754473.1, read on the forward strand.
GGTGACTCGGTGCAGAGATGAAAATTTGCAGAATAATAGGAGATAGTACAAGTAAGTAGGGAAAAAATTGCCAGAAGGCTAGGCGGAAGATAAAGAGCCGCCAGAAGGCGCTAATGTTGCGAAAAATCAGTGCACTTCTGGCAATTTCTATATACTTATTCTGTAATTCAAAACTAGATTATATATTATACATTATATAGTTATAAGGGCATACTGAAAATTCAAACATGATATAATAATTACATTCGACAAATATTCAAAATTATTAATGTCATTTTGATGGAAATAAAATTAATCGTCATATATTTTCAGTAATAAAATTACGTTGTTATAACAATGTAATTTTATTAATTTATTTAATTTTATTTCTATCAAAATATTTTTTAGAGATTTGGATCTATTTTTGTCAAGAATCACAGTTCTTGACTAGGCTATAGCGATCCGTCCCGGTTTCACCCGGGTGCGATACATATAGTTCTACAAAATGTATTTCGTTTCCGGCCTGGCGTCTGAACTAATAGCTTTGAACAAATTCTACCAGATTTGCTTCTATTATTATTATTATTATTATTATTCTATTTATTTTTTCAAGAAAGTTTTGTTAAAAATTTTTTTTTCTAAACTTTATAGTTTCGGAAATATTTTGAAAATAAAAAAAAATCAGCCGCTCTTTTATTTTATGGATCTGTAGAAATAAACTAGTTCGGCATGCTTTGATTAATTTTTGACGTGGAACATATTATGTAGGTTTTCAAGTAAATAAAATTGTCGACCAATTTTTCTCAGACCATACGATATATTGACAAAAAATAATAATCACCCAATAAATCAAAAAATAGCTATGGTTTATAATCTTATTGATAAATCTATTTTATTATCTAAACCAAAATTCCACTTAAACAATTTTAATTTAGTACGTCAAATCCTTCTTGCTAATTCTTATCCTCTTAAATTTATTAATAAACTTTTCAAAATTAGAATTAATAAATTAACAAAAAACCATAATCCACAAAACTATATTAATAATGTCGATTGTCCTTTTATTGTGATTCCTTTTTACAAAAATATTTCTCAGAAATTTAATTCATTTCTTAAAAATTTAAATATAAAAACAGTTTATAATGTAAATAACAAACTAGACAAAATTATTAAAAAGGGAAAGGATAAACTAAACAAATTACAAAAACATAATGTTGTTTACAAAATTAGTTGTGAAGATTGTAATCTGAATTATATTGGGCAAACAAAAAGAGCGCTTAAAACACGAGTTAAAGAGCATCAAAACAATTATAAACTACTCCCTGATAAACATAATGTCGTAACTAAGCATAAAATTGATTACGACCATAAAATTAATTGGGATAGTGTTAAAATTTTAGATAATGAAAGTAATTATTTTAAAAGAAGTATTTCGGAAATGTTATATATTAAATCTAATAAGATACGGAAAATTTAAGTAATATTTATGATATTATTTTGAAATAATATTTTGTTTTTTCAAATAATTTTTTTCTTTATGGGTACTTTGATATCCATGACTACGGTTTATAAATTTTGTTTGTTATTAATTTTTCATTATTTTTTTAATCATTCAAAGTTTCAACCTCGCGTGCAATCTATTAGATAATAAATCACTTAATACTAATTAATTTTTATATTTTTTAGATATTTCTGAATAAGATCCAAATCCGGATCGAAACGTCATCTTGTGTTATATTGATTTGTATTTTTATTATTTTTTGTCAATATATTGGTCTGAGAAAAATTGGTCGACAATTTTATTTACTTGAAGAGTTCTATTCAGACGTTAATCAAAGATTTGAATATTATGTAGGTAACCATGGCAACGAATAGCAAATATTATATTGAATACTAACCATTACCCGCGTCACCTCACACGATATCAGAAATTTTATTTTCTTTATTATAATCAAATGTCAACATTTTTGAAGTTGGAATGGTCCCGTCGCCCAATTGGCTGGAATTTTTTGTTTGCTTCTAAACTAACAGCTTTGAGTAAATTCTATGAGATGTCGTTACATATTACTAAAACAGTTTTTTTTGAGAAAACACCGTAATTTTGTACAAAATCTATACAGAAAAATAAAATTGAAATGTCTGTTTGTAATATCAAAATAACAGCTTTGAGGTTTTTAGGTATACAGGGTGAAAAGTATAATTATGTCATGCTCTAGAGGGTGGATAGAGATCGCGGAGACAAGCATTTTTAGTATAAGAACCCATGCATCGAAATCACATCGAACACCTGCTTTAAATGTACTGTACTCTCCAACAAGATCTGTACTGTACCAACCGTTTTTCGCCGTATCGTTCTTTTCAAAGTTGTAATTGTTTAGTTTTGTAGCCTGCCAGTGTACTCTAATGTTTTGTTAACATTTATTACAGTAAACTGTACAGGCCAAACGTTTCAGAGCCCGTTTTCCATCACCTTTGTCTTCCCGACACCCGGCGCACTAACTCCGTAACGGTGCATTTCCGGACATGGGTTCTTATACTAAAAATGCTTGTCTCCGCGATCTCTATCCACCCTCTAGAGCATGACATAATTATACTTTTCACCCTGTATAGCTTTGTACACTCATTATTATTCGTGTCGCTTATTCCTAATAAAATTATTATTTGATATCACTTAAAATGTTTGCAGTTTCATCACACCAATAAGACGAAATAAAAACAATGAATTAAAGGCGTCCGCCCCAAGGGCTGAGGCCTAAACAAACATTTGCAGACCGACCTTGTTATATAACTTTATGTAAATTCAAACACATTACTCCTTAATAGCTTCTGCTGAATAGATATCCTGCAGCAGTGTTATTCAACCTTTTTTACTGCATGTCCTTTCGGTATAATTTTTCCCTCGAGCAATGGAATGACGAAATATTTTTAAAGTATTCATGCGGAACGTACGGAAAATCTCAATTTACATCGTGTTGTGGCCGCAGAAGTGTGGAAAATGCTTTAATGTCTAAAGCTAACCACAGACGCTCAGCGTGTCTCATTTTTGGGGTAATGCTCGTCTTGATTCCCCGACAAAATATCATCCGACATAATATCCCCCGACAAAATATCATCTTGACTAAACATCTTACGGGCAAAATATCCCCCGACATACAAACAATTACGGGGTCGTGTCGATGCGATGGTGTTTTTTTTTGCGCAGTGAAAATGGGAAGGCGTTTTGAGCGAGTTATTTAAAAAAACAATTACGGGGTCGTGTCGAAGCGATGGCGTTTTTTTGCGCAGTGAAATGAAGCGGGCGTTTGGGGGAGTTCTTTAAAAAACAATTACGGGGTCGATCCGATGTCGTTTTTTTTTGCGCAGTGAAAAGGGGAAGGCATTTTCGGGAGAGTTCTTTATAAAAAAATTACGCGGTTGATGCGATAGTGTCTTTTTTGCGCAGTGAAAAAGGGAGGGCGTTTTGGGGGAGTTCTTTAAAAACAATTACGGGGTCGTGTCGATGAGATGATGTTCTTTTTTTGAAAAGAGGAGAGCGATTTGGGGGAGTTCTTTAACAAACAATTACGAGGTCGATGCTATGGCGTTTTTTTGCGCAATGAAAAGGGGAGGACGTTTGTGGGGAGTTTTTTAACAAACAATTGCGGGGTCGATGCTATGGCGTCTTTTTGCGCAGTGAAAATGGGAGGACATTTGGGGGAGTTCTTTAAAAAACAATTACGGGGTCGTTGCGATGGCGTTTGTTTTGCGCAGTGAAAAGTGGAAGGCGTTGTCGCGAGAGTTCTTTAAAAAATTGCTTGTCTGTAAAATCGGTTTAAGGATGATAGTTTTACGTGATAACGTCATAAAAGAAACATTGATGAACTCTGTGACGTCACGCGAGAAGAGAGAGAAATGCGTACAAGCCGACGCTTGGGCCGATCGTGCCTCTCTATCGCTTATACTGCGCTCTCGCTTGCACGCTCAGGCTCAGGCGGAACGTGACACTTTTTCGTGCGTGCAGCCGGTGTTTCATCAATTTATAAGACGTTATCACGTCAAAACAATTACGGGGTCGTGTGTCAAATCTAGCAAGGGATCTAGCAGCAAATCCAGCCTCGTGTGCAGCGGCCTTTACTTTAATGCCCCCCTCCCCCCCGTATCTATGCCCCTGATGCTTTCTATAACCCAGCATAAGCTGACGCACCGTAATTTGTTAAAGCCTTGCAACTAGTGATGTGTCGCTCCTGAACGACTCCTTTCTCGGAGCGGAGCGAGTCGCTCTTTTTTTGGTAAATGACTCACTCCGAGCGCCATTGCTCTGTGCTGAGCTGCTCTGTACTGTTGCATTCACAGTATTCGCACATTTGCTGAGCGCACACAGCACAGGGCACAGAGGCACTAGTGAACTTTGCACGTACGGAGTTATCTTTGCTGAGTCGTTTAATGTTGAATGACACACTGTTTACAGTGACTTAAACCATTCACATTGACGTCGTTGACAAAGATATAATATTGTAACAATATAAACACTATTATTGTTAAGCTTTTATTATACTTTATAGTTTATCCGAAATGCGAATAATATAAGATCAGAATCATATTAAAATGAGCTCAGAGCTGAGTGTGTGCATTCTGCTGTGCAATGCTATGTGACTCCTGAGCATGCATGATGACAGTTCACACCTCTGCAGTCTGCATTCTTGTGAAGTGCGTACTGTCTAGTGTCGCTCCTTTGAACGACTCCCTCTGAGCGACTCTTTTTACTGAGCGGAGCGCACGGAACCAGCTCCCAATAAAGAGCCATGTGGACACATCACTACTTGCAACGTTATATTATAGCAAACAGTAATTCGCAAATGAAAGTTATTTCGTATTGGTGCAAAGTTATTACGAACGCTTATTATTATAAACTATTAGTTTAACAGTTTCGGCGGTTAATCGACGTCGGTGCAATTAGCTTATAAAGTCAATTATCATCGACAAATGTCGTTAGTTTTGCGAGCCGCCTGTTGATTATCGCTGTTCGCAGGTTTGCAAACACAACACGCAAACAAACAATTCATAACAACAATATCTGAATGGCTTACAATTTCATTAAAGTATGTTTTTCATAACCCGCGCTCATATAGTTTTAAAGTTAATTAAAGTTTTCGACTCGCAATTAAGCCCTACCTCTTGTACATACACGTAGATCGGTTTAAAATGTCATCCCCGCACGAAACAATAAACAAAAACGTTCGCGGAGCTGTCAAAACTCTTGGCTCGTAAATATTAACTTCACTTCAAATTCGCTGGTACCTACTTTACCGACTTCAAGGTCGTTGGATATTTAATAATACGGGGATGCGACGACACTGATTATTAAGGGGCTACTCGCTCGAATTTTCGGAAATCTTCATACATTTTTGAACGGGTGTCAAAGAAAGAGGAAGGCAGATAGAGAATTGATTTTTTTTAAATTTTATTTCCATATCCTTCTACCATATAATCCAGTCAACGAAGGAAAAATAAAAACAATAAATTGTGTAGTCTGGGTTATTATTTCAAATGATAGGGGTGATACCCAGGTATAACATATTAAAAGTCCCCAGCGGGGGGACACTTGCTTTGGGCGGGAGGGGAGCAAATAAGTCCCATTTATTGGTTCTTCGTGATTCTCTAAGAAACCATGCGTTTTAGAAAAGAGAACCTTTTATAAAAAATAAAGCTGATTAAATTTTCTACAAAATGCCGTATAATTTTTTTTTAGATTTATTAATAAGGGAGATACGGGACCCGTTAAGAAATAGATTAGACGGAGACAAAGTTGCAAAGCTATTGTTTATTAAATATAATTTGCTACTTCTGGAGTCAATTAATTTGATTTAATTTGCTAACTGTTATAAAAATGTGATTATTTTTATTTGTGACACCTATATTTATTATTTTTTAATTGAAATTAGAGGCTGACTGCTTAATGTTTGTAGTGTTTGTACTATATTATTTTGCCTGCCCTTAACACATCTTTCTTCTGCCACCGATTCCGGTTCCGACTCCGAAAAACCAAATTTAAAAACTCCGACTTCGGTTCCGATAAAACCACCTCCGTAACATTCCTAATTTCAACATGAACCAAAAGATAACTAATGGTATATTGGATTGAATGTAAGGAAGAATCTTCATCTATAATTATAGTTCAACGAAATAATAAACATTACTTTTCTAAGGCAATAATACTTTGTTTTCAGTTTGTATCACATTTATATCCCTTGCATTTCCTTTTGTATTTGTCATAAATATACAATTAATATATCATTTTGTAAGAAATTTAATAAGCTTCATTACGTGTTAAGGTTTTTTTTTTCCTACGACGCTTAGTTTTGGAAATATTTAGGAAAAACTAAAATATGGGACATATCCCCCCCACCCCGCCTAAAGCAAGCGGCCCCTGGCTGGGGACTTTTGGTATGTTATACCTGGGGGTCAACCCTATTATAAAAAATATTAATCCAGACTACACAATTTTTTGCATTTATTTGCCAATTTCGGGTCTTCGTTAACTGAACTAATATGTCCATTTTTTTTGACGTGCGCGCTACATGCGCATGCGCACAGCTGTCTGTACCTCAGGAGACAATTAAAACAAGTCTCGAGACGGCGGGTCCGATCAGCGCTTTCCAGAAAATCCTTGAACAAAAAAAATGTATTCTTAAAGTAGAAGAATCAAACTTCCCATTGACGGATGGAATTTAAAAAAAAATCGAGTTTAGAGAAATGGCACATCTACGAAAAAAAAATTGCCGATGTCTATACAGTCAAGATTGGCCGAACACAAGTAGATGTCCGGAAACTGGTTCATTTACCCAATCGTGCGAGTAATTAGCGCATTGCCCCAAAAGTGAAGTAACCTTAATTATTATTACTTATTAGTCTCGGAGGATTTGGGTTCGATTTCAAACAGTTGTTTCTTTTTTTTAATGCTTTTTGTGTAGATTAGTAAAAGCATTAGTTAATTGCATTGAACATTTTATCGTATAGAGTTTTAATTTGATTAGAAATCGATATGAAAAAATCCAATAGGCCGCACATTATCCGCCATATGATTCAAAAATCGCAAAAATTTTAGGCTATTAGAGCTGTTTTTTATTTATATAAAAAAAATCAAAACAAAAATAAATGTTAAAAAAAGTTATTATTAAAACAAACCGAATGCACAAAAATGAAATAAATAAATAAAAATCGGAAAATCTCAACATGCAGCGGGTAGGGACCCATTAAGAAACAAAAGAAAGAGACAAATTGATCTCCACTAGCTGAATGTTAAGATATTCCGACTTGTTTTCCTTTTTTATAGTTATTAATTTCATTTTTGTACAGTCGGATTTATTGTTTTTTTTAATATTTTATTTTCATTTTCTTCCTTTTAGTTAGTCATTGATGCAGCATTCGAGTTCATTTTTAATTAGTTTCTAATTAATTTTTCACAAAACAATGAGAAACTAATTATTAATTAATTTTTATATTTTTAGATCAGTTCTGAAGAAGTTCAAATCCGGACCGAAACGTTAATGTATTAATTTCTACACTAGCGTGACCTGTGCGAATTATTCGCACTAAATAAGTATAATAATTATCACTTTACAAAATTATTTTTTAAATATGATTGCAGGTATTCAATTCGTTTCTAATTTTGCACACTGCTTATAACGTTCTTCTTTTTGTTGTAAAAGAAATATTTTACTAAAATTGTCATATAGAGGCGCAAGTAGCAAAAGCGTTGTTCAGCGTTGCCCGTCAGATGGCAGTATGCAATATTTACAATATGAAGGTCAGATGACAGATCGAAGTGTTAACATTACGCCGTCAGATGGCACACGTTGTTCAGAGTTTAATTAATTTACAAAAACAATAGCAATAATAAATTTTTTAGTTGTCGATGTCAGTAGAGCAAGCAATTATCTGTAAATTGATATATAATTTATGTGAAGAAATTGTGAGGTTTTTTCTAAAAAGGGAGGCAAACATCTTTAGCCTTAGCGTATTAATATATATGATTTTTTGTTAATATATTTGTCTGAAAAATTGGTCGATAATAGTATTTATTAAAAAGTTCTAATCAAACGTTAATCAAAGATTTGGATATTTTATATTAGATCCTTGGATGTCATATAACGGTCCAGCGAAGCAATACATTGCACCAATCCAGTCTGTGTATAAATAGACCTTATAAAACTTTTCGTAATAAAAGTCCTTTAAAAAAATAGAGACAGCGTACTTTTTTTGCAATATACATATTTTTAGGAATTTAATTTTTAACATTCCAGACATGCCTATTTGGCTTTTCAACATAAATTTAATATTTACATAACGAAAGTTCCAGAAGGGTCAAGTTATAGCATATACTTTTATTCTATACTGAGTATAGGAAATAAAATCGCAATCGAACCATTAGGGTGCAAACATATACTTCTGTCTTTTTTTACGCCGTAAGCACTAGCGTATCCAGGAGGGCAAAACAAGCATGGGGGACCGGGCTTAAGAAATTTCTAATTTGCCCCCTCCTGGGCCAAATGCTGGGTACGCCCATGTTAATGTCATAAAAAATGACAAGTTTTTGAAACAGAGATACTTTATTCAGATTGAATGCAAATACATCAACCAATCCTACCATCGGAGAAATCAGGGAATTACATTGAAGAAAGAGACGCAGATATATTTTCGATACGCTTTGTTGCCTTCACTCACCGCACATTGAGTACATAGACAATGATTCATATAGTAAATATTATTCTTGCGCCCCTCCCAGTTGGGATGACTATGAACTCTAAAGAATTATGTTGCGCATTTCCCCCCCAGTGATGCGCCTATGGAGTTTCTAGAAAAAGACTATACAATACTCGAAGGTCAACCAACAACAATGAAAACAGGTAACGAGCACCCGACCTTGGAGACCCACACACATGTAAAGGAAAGGAACGCGTAAAGCAGGTAGCGATGTTAGACCCGATTTCTCAGAATCGCTTGGAGAGAACAATAGAAGAAATCTCGGTTCGTCCAGAACATTCGATAGAAACGGGGGACGAAACTATATAAGGAAGCAGAGTGAGCAAGTCAGGTAGTCAGTATTCGATCTGTTCGTGATACAGTGCTCTGGCATTACGACATAAATTATACTGTGGAAATAAATTATAACTTTAGTGAGTGGTTTTAAATAAATGACTTACAGTCAATAGACAAGTGAGCTGATAAGCTTTGTGTTGTGTTCCTGTGTGTTGTGAATATTTGTGTATAATTTAGTGACTTTATTCTCTGTTATTTAGTATTTATTTTATTATCTAGAACTATTAGTTTTGTTTCCGTTAACGTTATTATTTCTGTACGCTTTCGTTTGTGTGTTTTACTGTTTGTTAAACGCATTTATTATTGCAAATAAATAATTTCCGCCACGGACTACGGCAGTTTTGTTACAGTATATTAGATATATGATCTATGTATAGATGTATAGATTTTCGAACCCAATACAATAACTTCCCTATGATATACCTACTCTGAAGTAAAAAATGTGCCTCTTTAAGTTGATGAGTCAGTCTATATATTTGCTGGCTTATCTCTGACGTGTATTTTTTCACATTCAATCGCGTAGATACAAGAAAAAACATTTCCTCGATGATGTCGGAAACTTGTCATAAATCATATTACACAGTTCAAAGTTTATTTTTCTCTTTTGAATGGCAGATGCGTGAAGCATTTATAAATACGTGATCAACTTCTACTTCAACAGTCTTCATTATTTACTAGCTTTTAACCGCGACTTCGTCCGCGCGGAATCAGTGCGTACGATTGATATTATTGATTAAACAATACATAAATTAAGGCCCTATACGCTTAGAAAGTATCTTTGACACGCGACCTTCGCACCATCTCGTGTTAGATTTTTTCAAAAGTGGTTCACCCAAAACTTACAAACACATGGAAACCAGCGTTATTCTTAATTATAAAAAAATATTTACGCAAAATGTCAGTAAAAAAACTACATAAATGATACATATTTTTAATTTCTAAATTCTTTAAATCTTATTTTTGTTAACAAAATAACAATTATGATATTTTTCATGTATTTAATAATGATTACAGACGTAAAATAAATTTTAATTACCCTTGACGACGTACAGCTGCAGTCCATTGTTTTCCTCTCTAATTCATAAGAAAATCCAAGAAAACGGTGGAATTGTAATTCTGGATGTTTAGTTGGTGTATCTTTACAATCAACAACACAGCACTTCCGATTTGATATCTTTTCCCTCATTTTAATCGACAATTAATCCTTATTAAAATGCACGTATAAAATATGACACTAAGGTTTTGACTGAACCAGATTTAAAAAAAAAAACACGAGAGGGCGCAAAAGTCGCCTGTCAAAAGATACTTTCCTAGCGTATAAACACAATGTTTTTTGATTTACCATCTTTTGCCAAAACAAAGATTTTGTGGATTCGATACACGCGAGCAAGCGACATACAGCCGGCCGTGCGAAAAACATTTTTTTTTTTCTAAATGAATGCCCCAGCTTCCTTAAGTGTTTGCACCTGGGCTTTGTTTACAGTTATTCCGAAAGCATGGTTTTTAATGGAAATTGTAATTTTTTAAACTGAAAAGGCAAATCCGTTGGTATAATCGGTATTCGTGGTATTAAAACACTGTCTTCTTTAGATTTGCCACTAATTATAATAACAATATTTCGATCCAGAAGAGACACTTGTAGACGTGTACCATTACGCAATTAGGGCGCATCAAAAAAAGAAGGCATTTAACCCTCTTAAGATTTAAATTTTTGAATCACAATCACAATCGGACCAGCCTTCTGGCTTTGAAAGCAGAACTTCATACAATATTACAACCCCCGACTTCATCCTTATAGGGGTTGAATTTTGAAAAAAAGTAGCCTATGACCTTCCCCAGGCTTCAAACTATCTCCATATCAAATTTCATCACAATCGGACCAGCGATCTGGCCGTGAAAGCGTAACAAACAGACAGAGTTACTTTCGCATTTATAATATTAGTATGGATTTGTAAAGAAAACACATAAAGGTGGCCCTTCATGGCTATTTGTGTTCGCTATTGGGTGTTTGTTTTGGCAAAATATAGGACGTTCAAGGCAAACATGCAAATAGAGGCAAATACGACCATCCACACATGGCAGTCAAATAACAAACACACAAACATTTAATAAAAAATAGAGAATAGTTACTTCTTACCACAACAAGTTTATTAGTGGATGTAGGTACATTTCGAGAGCTATGCTCTATCTTCAGCAATACACTAAACTCAAACATTTGGCAGCAGAACGCAAGGTTCAAAATTCCAGGAATTTTAGCACTGTTTCATTGTCCCAATTCATTTTCAATAGTAATTGTTCCAGTTCTCGCTCAAAATACTGCACGTCCGTACAGGTTCACGGCGCGTGCGCTTCTGAATATGGTCATTGTGTGGACGATTTATTTGCGTATTTGCCTATTTGACTCCTTTGATGTGCCTCGAAAAACCGACAAGCGCACGGTAACGCGTATTTGGTATTCGCCTTATTTGTCAAATAGGCAAATAAGGCCAACCCTTTGTCAAATAGACTGTCCACACTTGGTAATTGTATGTCAAATATGCCAAATACAAATAGCCATATGATGTGCCGGCATTAAACAAAATAATCTTACCTTGCAAGAAGGGCAGGAACTTGCACATGATCTCCCCGAATATGAAATCTCGGAGCAGAGTACCGACAAGCGTAAACGGCATGCAAAGTACACCGAGTAGCAGATCCGACACGGCCAGGTTAAGCAGAAACACGTTCGTTATTGTGCGCATGCGCTGGTTTTGTACCAAAGTCAGTATCACCAGCGAGTTGCCGATCACCGCCAACAGGAAGATCACCGAGTACAGCGGTATCTGCACGCGTCCGTTGTCGTACCACGGCGACGCCGACGCCGAGACATTTTTAATCACCGACGTTACATTGTCACCAAGTAGCACGGTGATCAAACTATCGTTCACCGACGTCACGACAACGTCCGCAGTGTCGTTCGCCATTTTTAAATACGATTCAAACAACGTCACTGCTATGCGATTGACGATTCGCCGGTATTTCAAGGTTGTCCGCCATTTTGTGCTCACCAATCAAGGATACATGTTATTCACTTGTTTGATTTAATCACCAAATTGTTTACCATCACCACTAGATGACAATCATGTATGAATGGTGACTTCAAGGTTGTCCGCCATTTTGTATTCACCAATTAAGGATACATTTTAAACTTTTTCACTCATTTTGTTTAATCATTGATTCGTTTACTGTTTTTAAAAGCGTTCACCACTGTGTGAACGGGGATGTCAAAATTGTTCACCAATAAAGTACGAACATTTTAACTTTTTCACTTTCACCAGTTAATATCACCAAAGGTAATTTGATTTAACCTACATTTTTCACTAGCTTAATTGTTTTAGTATGGTCACCAATAATTTAAACTAAATAATATTTATTTTTTATTGGAAAAGCTCGCATTTGTTTCATTCATTATATTGATTCTGATTTTGAGGTTATTTTCGATCGATTTGAAAGATTTTAGTTTTCACTTTATACAACACAAATTTTAATATTATTACTTTCAAAAAACAAAAATAAAAATCGCACTGTTTGTCGATATTAAATATTAGTAATTGCACGATTTATTCAATGTGATCTTTAATTTGTTATAAAATTGCGACTGTTGTAAAAAATGTGGTTATGTCGACTAAACATCACTTTAGAGATTATTAACCACACTGATTTAAACACAAACTGTTTATTACATGCAATTTTATGCAATAACATCAAATGATCTTGATTTATTTCAAATTGAGTAGCTTCAAATGCTGCATTTATATGATATAATTAAAGCTGTTTGATATTTAAATAGTAACGTTTCATTTAAATTTGCAAAATTGAGACGATAGCGTTACTGTATCAATGTTTGCATCCATTTAATTAAAGTTAGGTTATGTTCAGCGAAGTACGATAATATAAGACATTCAGATGCTTATTTACAAAGGCGACGTGATCTTCCAATAATCATTATTTTATACGTTTACCTTTGTATGAATAATTGGATTTCAAGATAATCTTCGTATTCTTCCACTTAATCTACCGTAATCCAAATACCTGAAACAAAATTTAACGTGTTTAAATTAAAACAGTAGATAATAGTGTTGTTCAAATTTCTATTATTTTTTGGAAAATTCTATAGGTATATTACACACTTAGCGCTAATTTTTTTTTTGAAAATTATAAAAAACAAAATCGGTAGGTAGGTACCTATACCCTACTGTGATAGATGTTTAGTTAGTTACATAACAATTACTGGATACTGATTTCTATTATTATCTTACACAGCTGAACCAGTGATATTAAAAGTTAAAAGGTCAAGTGTGAGCCGGACTCGCGCACCGAGGGTTCCGTACAAACTTGTAGGTATGTAAATAGTTCGTCCATCACGGGAACCAGATTTTAAAAAATCAAACACGAGATGGCGCAAAGATCGCATGTCAAAGATACTTTCCTAGCGTATAGGAAAATCCGATTTCTACTATAATCTATATATTAGGTACATAAGCGACATACCACTCACTGACTTAGGTACTGATTCAATGACTCATCGCGAGATCTAAAAAACTATACGTCCGATTGACTTCAAATTTGGCACAGTTACCCCTTTCTCGACGTAGACACCCACTAAAAAAGGATTTTATGCTAACCCTGTCCAAAACGGATTTTTCACGTATACCTTCACATATGGGTGTGAGTTGTTATGCGGGTGGGTGTGGATGTGTGGATGGTTGCGTAGATGAGGTCATATTTCCAGGGAAAGAGTGAGAGAGAGTGGGGAGGGAGAGAGAGACTATGTAGATATTTATAAATCATAATTCTGCACCCGGGTGAAGCCGGGACGGGCCGCTAATTATTATTGATAATAATAATAGTAATGTGTTTAACGTCCGTTTCTCGACTTTATGTCATAACAGACCATTACTATTTTCCATCTATCAAGCCTTCCCGTTATTTTCTAAATTTTTCAACTTCAACTTATTTAATAGCAATGGGCGAATTAAGGAATTTTAGGACATTAGGATAATTGCTAGGCAAATTTTGAGCATAGGAGTTTGACAGGTAATCGGCCATGGCCTTGAATAAGGAACCATCTCGATATTTATCTGGGATTATTGATGGAAACCATCAAAAAACCTCAACAATATGGCCGGTACAGGAATTCACCGTTTCTCGGCAAGAGGCAGCAGGAAAAAGTTCCAGCCACATCTGCTTCGGCCGGGATTCGAATCCGATACCTCCCAAATGCGAGTCTAGTGCTCTCAGTGCTACGCTAACCCGCTCGGTTAATTATTGATAATACAAAAGAAAAGAAAACAATCCGTGTGTATTTGTTGAACCATTCAGTATAAAAAAATGAAATGTTAAAGCGCAAATGTATGTCGACATTTTTTGTTTCCACCATTTCGTTTAATACCAGCACTAATGGCAACACACCACGATTGTTGATCGTATTTTTCATGTTTTTTTTTTTGGTGTTAGATTAGCATGTCTTTCATTATGGTAAAAACGTTAAACCCTTAATTAATAATTGGCCTGTGCGGTTTATAAATATGGCGAGTCTCAATTGAAGAATTGACTATGAACATTAAGGCCCGATTCACACTATAGTGCCGGTTACGGTTCGCTTTTGGTCTAGTCTCAGTTCGGTAAACGATTCTTACACAAGAAACAATGAGCGTATTCACACTATCAGCACCGCTCAAGTTCGGATCCAATCACACTCCGGCACCGATCCGTTTAGAAGAATATTTTGCTGGAGCGTGATCGGACTTTGCCTGACTTATGAATAGGTTTTTGTTTCAAATGCAGTATTCGTCTATTAAATGACGGTACAGGGTGTACCTATAGTATTCGCCTTCCGTTTTCCTCGCTAATAAGTTTGGATGCATCCACATTCTCCTCTTCGTTGTCTTGCGTTTCACTCTTTTCTTATTTGTCGTATCTTCATCAAGAAGAATAGCAGCTAATTCTTCAATTGAAAAATCGAACGACATTGTCAGACAACTTGAAAAATTGTACTTATGAAATAAAGTAAAATGTATTGCAAAAGAAATACATCAGACTTCTTGCAAATCGAGATTGAACCGTGATCGAACCCAGAATGATAGTGTGAATTAGATATGAGCGCCGATGGGTAAAGGAGCGGCGGCGGCGCGCCGACTTTTTGAGGTCGGCGGCGGCGTGACAGAAGCATTTTTTAATGATGGGCAGGATACATATAAAACAAAACATGTAGTTTAACAATCAGAATTATTATTTATTTAACACAAATTATTTTTATAAGGAAATGGTTTCTAGCCTAGAGCTAAAATATTTTTGGCACTTCGATTGGCAGAAAAAAATCAACGTTGTCATAAAGTTCTAATAACAATTAAAAAGAAAATAAAGTTTAGAGAAAACAAAGATGTTTCTTTTAAGTCATAAAAAAACATGAAGTAGTCTTTAAAAATATGTTTTCAACATTTTCTGATCGTTTAAACATATGCCTTTTCGCTCGGCGCGCCGTTACACGGCGGCGGCGGCGGGAGGGAATCGTCGGCGGCGACGGCGCGCCGGCGCGGCGCTCATATCCAGTGTGAATACAGTAAGATTTTACCGAACCGAGACTGGACCGAGAGCGAGACCCCTGCCTTAGGACAATCTAGTCACCAATTTTCTGGAGTTCATAAAAAGATCCAAACTATTGGAGAACTAGATCCAAGACAAAGGGAAGCACAAAAATTCTTCTAGGATGACGTGCATAACGGGCTATAAAGCCATAAGCCCTAATTTATTCATTCAATCATCCTTGAGTAAAAATTATCTATTTGGGATCAGCGAGATGGTTCTCGTACTAAAAATTCGTTAAAATTTTGTGGACTTATTAGTGTGCTGCACCGAATAGATTAAAACAAACAAGCAACTGGCATTACATATAAATTAGTTAAATTGTATTTATTACATCTGCAAATAGTCTGTTTACATTTGCTTGCGCCATTATTTAACATTAAAAACGTTAAAAAAAACCTCTTAAATCATTCTCACAGTTGAAACTTTCATAATATGAAAAAAAAATCAAACTTTTAAAGTGAAATTTTTACCGAGGAATTCTATTTTTATTTTTTCGTGTTACGTATTCACTAAAATGATCTGCGATCGTCATTTATTTAAAAAGTTTTTAAATTATTTCCTGCTTCAACGTCTATTTTTTATTAGTATACA
This sequence comes from Xanthostigma xanthostigma, assembly GCA_963575645.1. Taxonomy (NCBI): domain Eukaryota; kingdom Metazoa; phylum Arthropoda; class Insecta; order Raphidioptera; family Raphidiidae; genus Xanthostigma; species Xanthostigma xanthostigma. The sequence continues at coordinate 2,684,211 of OY754473.1, forward strand.
GTCGAACCTGGATAAGCAAGAACTCAAGTGACCGCGATCTCTTTTTCGTTTATGGAGGTTTTTCACTAACCCGAGTGTCTAGCTTATAGAGGTATAATACGCGCCACGGATCTAAAAGGTTCGGAAGTTAGTCACAAACAGCGTCGCAAAGACACATTTTAAAGTCGTTGAGACTCCCACCACCTCCCAGCTACCTGCACGGAACGTATGCTCGTCGGTGATTGACCGTTTGTCACTTGTCGCTTTCCTGCTTTAAAGTACAGTCGAGTACGCTATTGTCAAGTTGTTATTGTTATTTTAGTTTTGTTGAGTTGCGAGTTTGTAGTTTTTCAACAGATTGTACAAGCGTAAGCTCGCATTCGCATCTAACTTCCAAACCTTTTAGATTTGTGGCGCGTATTATACAGGAGTGGCCTTTCTCACTTTTAGAGGTCTATAAAAACTATACAAAAACAATGTTAGTTAGTTCAGCTATTTATGATTCATTCTTAAATTTCGTGGAACTTAAAAACATTATTTTTTTATGATGTAACTACAAATTTACGGTTTTTGGATTTTTCCCTTTACTTGTGCTTTAAAACATTGCTTCTTGCCAAATTTCATGATTTTAGGTTAGGAGTCGGCAACCTTTTGAGACGGAAGAGCCAAAAGTTACAATTTACCAAATTTTTCAGTTTTTAAAGAATCACTAAACATTTTCGTTTCAGTATTATAGTATTTGCTCATCATACCTATATATTAATACGCTAAGGTTAAAGATGTTTGCCTCCCTTTTTAGAAAAAAACCTCACAATTTCTCCACATAAATTATATATCATTTTATACAGATAATTGCTTGCTTTACTGACACCGACAACTAAAAAATTTATTATTGCTTTTGTTTTTGTAAATTAATTAAAATACAGCAACGCTGAACAACGTCTGCCATCTGACAGTTTTAATTTTGAAACAACGTCAACACTTCGATCTGTCATCTGACCTTCATATTGCAATACAACAGACACAATACTGCATACATCTGACGGCTTTAATTTTGAAACAGCGAGCAACGCTGAACAACGTCACAGCAATGCTGCATGATGCCATCTGACGGCTTAACTCAACGCTTTTGCTACTTGCGCCTCTATATGACAATTTTAGTAAAATATTTCTTCGATCTGTCATCTGAGCTTCATATTGTAATACAACAAAAAGAAGAACGTTATAAGCAGCGTGCAAAATTAGAAACGAATTGAATACCTGCAATCATATTTAAAAAATAATTTTGTAAAGTGATAATTATTATACTTATTTAGTGCGAATAATTCGCACAGGTCACACTAGTATAGGTATAATATACATATCCGAGGACGACAGGTCGCGACGGGGGCGGTGCGGGTGAGACGCGAGTGGAAATGGCTGAGAGATAGACATGGTACACAATCATGGATCGATTGGACGATTTTTAAGGGTTTATATAATAAAATAATTATTTTTTGCGTATGGAACTGGAGAGCCGCAACTTTACATCAAAAGAGCCGCAGGTTGCCGACCCCTGTTCTAGGTCAACGGAAAGCACCATATAGGCTTTGATTTCCAAGAGTCTTGACAGACTGACAGCAAAGTCATCCTATAAGAGTTCGTTTATTCCTTTTGGGGTACGGAACCTTAAAAAATGACATTTGTTACGCCACTGCTGTGAACGTAGCGAAGGGCAACCTTGATTTTTATGTCGAACCTCGTATGAACGAAGAATTCTCAACGTTTGTTTGCGCAACAAACGAAACAAGAAATGACAACGGGAAATCATAAATAGACTGCAGGAAACACGAATTCAATTTGCGATGACAAAAAAGTCTTCCGTCTATATGGATGTCAACTTTCCGTATTTTTATTGTCATGTTAAATAAAAAGAAAGTTTACAAACATAAATTAAGGCAGATTTGTACGCAGACCAGACCGGTGTTCCGCTAGCATGCTCGCAACAGAAAATATACCAAAACATGCGTTGACTTAGTATTGTAACAAACTTCCCGTTGAGACGACAAAGAAGTTCATGACACGACAATCGATTCGTCATTCTAACAAAGACACACCGATTGTCGTGGAAGACAACAATCGACTTGATTGTTGTTCCAACAATAGGCGTAGGTAAAAAGGGCTTTGTTGACAAATTCCAGACAACAATGAAAGCAACAAAGGAAAGAACTATCCAGCGCCTATATAAGCCACGAGATGACTTAGTGGAGACACAGTCACAAGGGGGCTGTCACACGGTCAATCCCACGGGGACTGTCACACAGGCATAGACAAGGAGCCAGTCATGATACGACAATGATATGTGATAAATTGTGTGAACAATCGACATAAATTTAACAGTCAGTAAACAATGCTGAGGTAACTGCTGAAATAAGTCTCCTGTAGATAAATAAATAAATAATACTGTGTGAATAATAGTGTACGAACTAAATAGAACTATATATATTTAATAAATAAATGTGTTACAATATTATTTTGGTGTGTTCCTGTGTTGTAAATGATCTTGTGTATACAGTGTGGTCACTTAATTGTGCAGCATATGGGAAAATTTTTAATTAAATGCACAATAAATTACAAATATTGCCAAAAGTTGGTGCATGTCCGATAATCATTTTAGGTGCTCTTAGAATTGTTGAAACTCAAACAGCATACAGGGTGTTTAATATCGTTGCAACAAACATAAAATTTTTGATTCCATAAAAAATTAAAAATCTAAGTTAATTTTACAAATATGCCTGAATTTGAACAAAGTTGTGCGAAATTGATTTGATTTTGAATAATTTATTAGTGTGTTTAAGGTAAGTATAAAAAAAATTTTCAAAAAAATTATACTTTTGGTTTTTCAAAAAAAAAAATTTTTTTCTTAGAAGGCCATGTTTTGGTATTTGGGCATAAGTTTTAATTCTAAACAACTTTTTCACTGAATTTTTTGAAATAAGGTCACTTATCATGTACAATTTTTATATTTTTTGACCCATCCTGTATGCTGTTTGAGTTTCAAAAATTCTAAGAGCACCTAAAATGATTATCGGACATGCATCAACTTTTGGCAATATTTGTATTTTGGTTGTGCATTTAATTAAAAAATTTCCCATATGTTGCACACTATATAGTTGTATGGTGACTTTTGTATTCTCGTTAATTATTCTTTTATTTTATTAGTCAGAATTTACTGTGTTGTTTCCGCTACGCTATAGAGAAGTGCTTTTTAGTTTGTTTATTATTGTTTGTTAACGTTTCACTATTGTAAATAAATATTTTCCAGCACGAATTAGAACAGTTTTGTTACAGTAATTTATATTCAAGTCGAGAAACCGACAAAATGTTGTGCTTATAGTTCAGGCATTTTAGATTAAATAACTCTGAAACTCAGAACAAAATGTTAAACTAAATACTTGTTTAGTTACTCTATTGATTACCAGAAACAATATTATAATATTCGGCGATTTTCACGCCGGCGTCCTAATTTTCTGGGTGAATGAAGGACCAAGGATCACACTGAAGTCTCTAGATCAGTAATAGCCCAAGATCCCAGAGCCGCCAAACACAACCTATGTTTAAATAAATGAAACCTTACGTTTTGGGTAGTGTTTTATGTACTTAGAACGCTTGGCGTACCTCCATCATTGAGTCTGTGACAAATGTACAGGTACCAGGTGAGAAAGGTGAGTAAAAATAAGAGTCACTTAATTTAAATTTAAATGGCTGATATTTATATATGTTTTGTAGAATATCACTATAAATTAGCATCCAGTATCGCCAGTCACTTTCCGCTGACCACAACTTCTGACAGACGCTTTAAAGCTCAGAGAAAAATTAATGAACTTCACTTATTTTTAAATGCTTGATTTTTATATATGTTATTCAGACAACTATTACAAAATTATATTTCAACAGCCAGACAAATTGTAATGACCAAACATCCCCCCAGACGTAAAAAATAGTCATAAAGCTCTCGCGAACATACTAACAGCTGACTATTTTTTACGTCTGGGGGGATGTTTGGTCATTACAATTTGTCTGGCTGTTGAAATATAATTTTGTAATAGTTGTCTGAATAACATTTATATAAAAATCAAGCATTTAAAAATAAGTGAAGTTCATTAATTTTTCTCTGAGCTTTAAAGCGTCTGTCAGAAGTTGTGGTCAGCGGAAAGTGACTGGCGATACTGGATACTAATTTATAGTGATATTTTACAAAACATATATAAATATCAGCCATTTAAATTTAAATTAAGTGACTCTTATTTTTACTCACCTTTCTCACCTGGTACCTGTACATTTGTCACAGACTCAATGATGGAGGTACGTCAAGCGTTCTAAGTACATAAAACACTACTCAAAACATAAGGTTTCATTTATTTAAAAATAGGTTGTGTCTGGCGGCTCTGGGATCTTACTCTATAATGCCAAAGATACGGTACACGGGCCGCGTCCGGCCCTCAAGCCATCTCAACACGGTCCGCGACCGGAATCTATCCAGTTAGGATTTTAGACATCTGACATCAATGAGTAATGACCTTATCAAAAACAAGATACCTCATGTGTCTAGATCCTCAAGTTCAAGATAATTTACCCTTTTTATTACCTTTATATGAAAATTGATTTAAACTAAATAAATAAAGATTTTAACTTAGTATGTGTTCTAGTTTTCAACTAACGGTCCCGTCCGGTTTCAACCGGGTGTAAAAGAACTATTGGGGAAGGGAGGAGCATGAGTACACACATTCATCTTAGTTTACCGAGATGAATGTTGTGTCCAAATTTCATGATGATCGGAGTTACCTACCGTTCAAAAGCTTTTGATAAAAAGCAATATTTATACTTTTTTAACTAATAATTTTTTTTTAATTAATTAAATGAAATTAAAATAAATTTAAATGTAAGCCTTAGAAGAAAGCAATGTAGAAAAAAAAAATTAAAATATTTACGCCCAACGTGGGGCTCGAACCCACGACCCTGATATTGACAGTCGCATGCTCTACCGATTGAGCCATCCGACGTTGTGTACTCACAACACTAATATGAGTATATTTTGTTAGTGCATTGCACCTGAATAGAAGCTTATTTTTGAGATACATTTTGCAACATTTTTCATTAATGCTCCGCTCCTAATGGCCGTAGCGTGATATTATATAGCCTTCCTCGATAAATGGGCTATCCAACAATTTTTTTTTTCAAGTTGAACCAGTAGTTTCTGAGATTAACGCGTTCAAACAAACAAACAAACAAACTCTTTAGCTTTATATATTAGTATAGATTTAGAGTCTCGCCTGCTAACACGCCCTAAATAAATGGCCCTTTAGAAAAATCAGTCTGGCACCCCTGCCCTAAACCAGGCCCTGTCAATGACAAACTAGGTAAAACGAAAAGACATTCCAACGGAAACAAAGTCAATTTTGGCAATTTCGATTCAATATTTGATCTTAGAAACTAGACATTTCTTCCACGACACATTCACTAGAAGAACAAAAGTTGTAAATTACTCAAAGAAATGCAAATAAACTGTCTCTCAAGTTCTTTTGCATGCAAAACTTATTCAAAATAATTCGCCTTCGCTGTTTATTTTCAGAATTTATTGGAAACCGCAGCACTGGTTGGGAGACCGCTTTGAAGCCGGCGCCCCGCCCCACTTTAACATGCGCGCATAATACATAGGCTGTAATAATACGAAGCCATTGGAGAAGATTCTGAATGCTTCTCAAGTCAGTGGCGCGTGTGTTAAAAAAGTCAACTTACCTAGCTGCCTTTTACATTTTCCCGACAGAGTGAGTCACACAGATACGGGTCAAATCTAATCGGGTTGCATTCTACTAGTGTGACCTGTGCGAATTATTCGCACTAAATAAGTATAATAATTATCACTTTACAAAATTGTTTTTTAAATATGATTGCAGGTATTCAATTCGTTTCCAATTTTGCACACTACTTATAAAGTTCTTCTTTTTGTTGTATTACAATATGAAGCTCAGATGACAGATCGAAGAAATATTTTACTAAAATTGTCATATAGAGGCGCAAGTAGCAAAAGCGTTGAGCTAAGCCGTCAGATGGCATCATGCAGCATTGCTGTGACGTTGTTCAGCGTTGCTCGCTGTTTCAAAATTACAGCCGTCAGATGGCAGTATGCAGTATTGTGTCTGTTGTATTACAATATGAAGGTCAGATGACAGATTGAAGTGTTGACGTTGTTTCAAAATTAAAGCCGTCAGATGGCAGACGTTGTTCAGTGTTGCTGTATTTTAATTAATTTACAAAAACAAAAGCAATAATAAATTTTTTAGTTGTCGATGTCAGTAGAGCAAGCAATTATCTGTAAAATGATGTATAATTTATGTGGAGAAATTGTGAGGTTTTTTCTAAAAAGGGAGGCAAACATCTTTAACCTTAGCGTATTAATATATATGATGTTATGAAATTGTGACGGGACATTTGACATGCCAGAAGAGCCCTTTTGTTTTTAGGAAAAATCGGAGCATGAGCAAAAGAGATATATGCCATACCATTGTTTTACCATTCCAAAACCGTAAATGAGGAATGGTACTAATTTAGGTCAAAATTCACTTTTCAAAAATTTACAATATTTTTCGTTTTGAAGTCTCCCGAATCCAAAAAACATATTTTGTGCGTCTGTCTGTCTGCATACACGATACAGTTCAAACGAATGAGCGGATTGAAACCAAATTTTAGTAGGATGTTTTACGTAAATATGAAGAGCCCTATTGTTTTTTTGTTTTTTTTTTTTTGGCAAAATCGGCACATGCGCAAAAGAGATACATGCTATAACGTTGTTTTTGAAGTAAAACTTCTTTATACACGCCTGACTTGGGTTGTAAGCTGGTGAATGCGTGACGAGAGATTTACGGAAGTGTGATCGGGCGAGGCAAACGGAAGTTGAGAGGGAGATATAAGTTAGTGAAGATACAAAAAGGATGACAAATACTTCACTGGCTAGTGACGCCATCAGGTGGTCGAAAATATAAGCAGTACTGACAATATAATGACACATACTTTACTTGCCAGTGGCGCTATCGGGTGACACAAAAAAGTTTTGTAAACCTACTTAACTTGCAGAGCTAAATAATATTTCATAAAGATTTACGCTTAAAATCCAACGAGAGCTAAGTAATTGCAATGTATTACTTTTGTTTTCATTATCTTTATGTTTATATTTCTTTCTTCTTACCTTAGACTGTTCATTTCGTTCTTGAATAATTTTATAAATTAATATTTTGTTCAATACATTAAATATTCTACGTTTAAAGTGAATAAAATTGTAAATTTATTTTAAAGTTCATATTTTGTGAATTTTCGAGTGAATAATAACAAATTATGGCAAGAAGATATTACTTCAGTCGTGTGGTCTAAAGTACACTCGTCTTTTTTATATAATAATGGTATATTTTTCATAACGGTTTATTATTTTATTTATTTAAAAAAAAATCAAAGTTTATAGTTTCAGAAATATTTTAAAAATAATAAATACTTTTAATTATAAATTTCGCTCGTTATTAAGTCAACGCACACAAACGCAACGTCCCCCCTATAAAAAGTGTAGCGTCAATTGCACGACTTTACTCCCAACCAAACGCGCCACTAGACGTCTCACATCAAAATATCCCCTGACGAAATCACCTTCACTGGTGTTACTTTACAAAAAAAAAATAAAGAAACTGCGATATAAGTCTTCATAAGCCGGCTAAGAGGTTAAATGGAGATGTGAAACCGGTCGTTTCTGTAATGGCACATCATGTCTCCCCGTAGAACGCGACACTGCCCCCCGAAGGCCATATCCCTTTACTCGCCGCGTGGCGGTCGGCCGTTCTGAAGTCCCACGGTTCCCATTATGGTGTTTACTTTACCCGTTATGTACATGTATGTTCGTTCACATGAGAGAGATCAATGGATTGGCCGGACAAATTCAATTTTATCATTTATTTTCGTTTTTTACGTGTGTTGACGCACAATATACAGGCAAGTCCCAAGAGGAATATGCGAAATTTCAGAGGTGTGTTCCTTAAGTAGCTTTTAGATTCCGGCCAATTCGGCGTCGAATTTGTAGATTGCCACCGTTTTTCGTCGATTTACGCTGCAAAATTATTGGTCTGCACTTCTATTTTAACGCGATAATATATAGCCTATACAGTATGTAAACGCGTAAGGTGCACGTAAGGAAATTAGCATTGGGAAAAAATACTTGGATCAGAGTTAACCATGACTGCATTAATTGTTATTTCTAATGAATTATCGTGGTAATCTTGAGGATTTCTATTTTATTTTGATTTATTTTTATTTTACTTGGATTTTTTAATAATAAAAAGCTCTTATAAATCATTATTTTAATTTTTTTGTACAAAAATAAAACAAAAAAACGACTCCATCTGTTTGGAAACATTTCATTCAAAAATTGTCTGACTGGTATGACGTATGCGCGTTGGTAAATCAGTGACCCAATGTCTTTAGGTTCAACACGAATAGGCGGAGATATTTGATCTCGCACCATATTTAAGCATTTTTGGGAATTTAATGTCCCATTAATAAAAAAAGTCCGATTATGTTGTAATCATTTGAATATTTTCTTCGGTAGTATACACATTCATTTTGCAAAAGAATACTATCTGTCTTGAAAAACAAGATTTCAAGGCTCACTCTGATCCAGTCATTTTTACCAATGCTAATTTCCCTATGTGCACCTTACGTGTTTACATACTGTATATATCTCTATCCTGAAGGTTCGTTTTAAATACTGGTGAAAAAATCTTTGAACTCGGATGAGTAGTTTCGCAGATTACCTCCTGCATCCAAACTTTACCTCTTTATAATATTATTAGTATAGATGCAGTGGTTGGAACTGTTCTTACCAAGTGAAAACTTGGCACCCTTTTAGATCTCAATTCTTTTTGTATTTAGATTTGGCCTCATTTTTCGCGATATGAAAATAATATTCTTAATATTCAACTTGCAAGGCTCCCTTTTTCACATTTATGTTTTCGATGGGATATATCTGTACAGACAACGGAACAACAAAATTAAGCATCTTAGAAACCTGTGCTTTCAAGACTGAGCCACAGCAACGCGTGGCCGAGCACAGCCAGTAACAAAATAAATTATATTTTTTACTCTATTTCCCTATACCAGGGATCGACAACCTTTTGAGATGGAAGAGCCAGTTACAATTTAAAAAATTTCCCAGTTTTTAAAGAGCCACTAAACATTTTCGTTTCAGTATTATAGTATTTGCTTATATAGGTATAATATATATACCCGAGGACGACACGTCGCGACGATCGATCTGAGACACCCTGTATATATAAATTCAGTTTTGTTCTTTTATTTCCGGTCACGTCGTTTCGGTTGAAGATGAGGCAATGGAAAATCCTACAGGCTATAATAATCAGCTACGTGTCCTCAATAAGAACTCGAAAGATTACAACCACTTTATCGTTTATATACAGGGTGTTCTATACACTAAAGGTTTTGTAGTGCGTGTTGATGTGAACCAGACACATTATACGAACCTGCACATTGGGTATATTTAATATTATTACGATATGTGTTTAAGGAAATGAGATTGGAAATCCATAGTTCCAGTGATGGCGCATTTACGTAGTTTTCAACTTAGTTAATGCAACATGGCAAGTTCGATCTCCTTAGTTTACGCAACATAAGCAGGGCTGTACACTTAAAACAGTGTAGTAAGACGCTAAACAAAACAACCGAACCCATATAGCATCAGAGAGTCAGGCGTCCCTGAAGGCCATTGCTAGCTCAAATGTGGTTTGGGAATTCATAAAAGAAGTTCCCCCAAACGCCTTCCCGTTTTCACTGCGCAAAAAAAAAACGCCATCGCATCGACACGACCCCGTAATTGTTTTTATGTCGCGGGTATTTTGCTCGTAGGATATTTAGTCAAGATGATATTTGGCGGGGGATATTTAGTCAAGATGATATTTTGTCGGGGGATATTTAGTCAAGATGATATTTTGTCGGGGGAGATTGTGTCGGAGGATCATTGCCGATGTAAACTACGGGTCAACTGTAGGTTTAATTGATCTTAACTTGTTTTCCTGGAGAGCACAACATTCATCCTTCCAAAGCTGTCGGACGGTTTGCTATAAGTCCGTTCTTCAAGTCGTCACCGACAATGCAAAACGTGTTTCGACCGTTATTTGCCGCGTTTTTGGCAGCTGATTCATTACCACTGGTTTTAACGTGACCGGGGATCCAGTAAAACCCTACTGGTCCCATCCCTCTTCAGGGAATACAGATCATCCTGATTAGACAAATCAGGGGATGATTGGGATAGGAACACTGCAATGCCTGAAGCGCATTTAAAAAGTCTCTGCAAATAACATATTCATTGGTACTTCAGGGAGAAGAGGAGGTCAAATCGCTCTTCAGAGAATACAGATCATCCTGATTAGACAAATCAGGCGATGATTGGGATAAGAACACTGCAATACCTGAAGCGCATTCAAAGAGTCGCTGCAAATGACATATTAATTGGTATTTCAGGGAGGAGAGAAAGTCAAATCTCTCTTCGGGAAATATAGATCATCCGGAATTAGACAAATCAGGAGATGATCGGGATAGGAACACTGCAATACCTGAAGCGCACTCAACGAGTCGCTGCAATTAACATATTCATTGGTGCTTCAGGGAGGAGAGAAGGTCAAATCTCTTTTCAGGGAATATAGATCATCCTGAATTAGACAAATCAGGGGATGATTTTGATAGGAACACTGCAATGATTGAAGCGCACTCAAAGAGTCGTTGCAAATGACGTATTCATTGGTACTTCAGGAAGGAGAAAAGGTCATATGTCTCTTCTTACGCCTTTTTCTGACGGTGCAAACGCGCTTTGGCACGGCTACGTCCCTCAATTTACGGCCATATAAGTGCGTTAGCGCTATATCAGATTGGATACACGATCCCTAGATCTGGTGATTTTACAACATATTTAGAGAGGATGGGAAATTTAATTAGAACGCGAGTTGAATCGATTCGAATCGGCTTGGCGGGGAAAAAAACGCTAAAATTTTTTTAGCTCCCTCCAAAATTTGTTTGCACTATTGGTTAAAACAACTATTTTAGGAAAATACGTATGGTTCATAAAAAAATTAGTGTAAGGAGCCCAGTGATGAGGTCTTGTCTACGGCCGCAAAAAATGTACTCACGGCCCTGACACTAATACACCTCTTCATTTCGCATCCACTAATGGAAACAAATATTCTCTTTATTTTTTTTTAAGAATAAGCAATTTTTTCGTTATTCAGAAACATAATTGAATTTTTCTTGCAAATAAGTTTAGTTATCGTTTCACACGTTTTCCATGTTCCAGTAAATCCAGTAGTCCCCGGCGGAAACGTCATTTACGCCGCTGATATCGGAAAAAGGTTCGTTTTCAACAGTGGTTTCCAAATGAAGTTCGTGGTTGCGGCATACCAAAATAATTATTCACTTTAAAATTTACTCAGGAGTCTTAAAAATCTAAGATGACGGGAAAATTCTCATTTCATCTAATGATAATAATATTATCTAAAACTAGAGTGACCTGTGCGAATTATTCGCACTAAATAAGTATAATAATTATCACTTTACAAAATTATTTTTTAAATATGATTGCAGGTATTCAATTCGTTTCTAATTTTGCACACTACTTATAACCTTATTCTTTTTGTTGTATTACAATTTGAAGCTCAGATGACAGATCGAAGAAATATTTTACTAAAATTGTCATATAGAGGCGCAAGTAGCAAAAGCGTTGAGCTAAGCCGTCAGATGGCATCATGCAGCATTGCTGTGACGTTGTTCAGCGTTGCTCGCTGTTTCAAAATTAAAGCCGTCAGATGGCAGTGTGCAGTATTTACAATATGAAGGTCAGGTGACAGATCGAAGTGTTGACGTTGTTTCAAAATTAAAGCCGTCAGATGGCAGACGTTGTTCAGCGTTGCTGTATTTTAATTAATTTACAAAAACAAAAGCAATAATAAATTTTTTAGTTGTCGATGCCAATAGAGCAAGCAATTATCTGTAAAATGATATATAATTTATGTGGAGAAATTGTGTGGTTTTTTCTAAAAAGGGAGGCAAACATCTTAACCTTAACGTATTAATATATATGATTATCGATTTTCAGTGTATATGTTACGGTCAATGTCCGGAATTCGGGCAATGTCGACAATGCCCGAGCCATATCCGGTAATGTCCGAAATCGGACAAGGTTCAAAAAATAGATATTTTATAAACATGAAACGCTGACATTTGATTGTATCTTTATCATGATAAGTTATCATTTACGGTTTATGGAATTTTTATCACTGATATCAACTATTGAAGAATATATTTTTCAGCTTTCTATTACAATTATTGATGATTGAAACCACGTATAATTTATTTCCGATTATTACGACAGTTCTAAAAAGAATGACAGCGCTAGAACTTACCAACGTCTTACAAAGCCGAATTTTGTAATAAATGGAAGGTTTTTGTATTTGAGTAATAAGAAGATTATGAGTAGATCAGCTTAAGAAAGCAATATACATATTTTCATTTATAAAAATAAATAAAATGTGTGAAAATAAATTATCCGTAGTTTTGATTTTTATTTTTATTGCTGGAATAAATGTGAGTTCTGAAATTTAATGCATTGAGATATTATATTGTTTATTGTTCATATCATATAAATAATAACTAAATTATACGTGTTTTCAATTATCATTAATTGTAATAGAAAGCTGAAAAATATATTCTTCGATAGTTGATATCTTTGATAAAAATTCCATAAAGCGATAATGATAACTTATCATGATAAAGATACAATTAAATGTCAGCGTTTCATGTTTATAAAGAAACTATTTTTTGAACCTTGTCCGATTTCGGACATTGCCCGATGTGGCATTGTCGACATTGCCCGGATTTCGGACATTGACCGTAACATATACACATACATTTTTCAGGTGTCAAATACAACATCCAGGTAAACGTTTGCCTTTTATAATTGGTGGCCAGAAATTCCGAACACATGATTTTTTTTTTATTTTTAAAATATTTCCGAAAGTTATAAAGTTTAGAAAACATATTTTTTAACGAAACTTTCTTGAAAAAGTAAATAGAATAATAATCCGTTATAGCATGTATCTCTTCTGGGCATGCGCCAATTTTCTCCAAAAACAATAGAGCTCTTCATATTTGCATATCAAACATCCTCCCAAAGTTTGGTTTCAATCCGTTCATCCGTTTGACCTGTACCGTGCTCACAGACTAACAGACGCAGCGAGTTTTTCCGAAAATATGTTTTGTTTGGATTCGGAGAACCTCAAAACGAAAAGATATTGTGAAATTTTGAAAAGCGATTTTTGACCTAAACTAGTACCATTCCCCATTTGTGGGTTGGAATGGTAAAAGTTTGAGAAATACTGGCTTATAAGACTTGAGATATATTAGTATCAAAGTTACGTGTGTGTGTTTGCCCACAGCAGCTCGGGGGATCGAGTTATACGTGTGTTATCGAGACGTATAACTCGAAACTCTGCCGGAAACGCTTAACAACAAACCGGAAACGTGGGCGGATGTCGCGAGATTTAATTAAGCCGATACGTACGTTCGTACGTCGACAGTTGATATCGAGAAAAAAAGCAATTGCTTGTACTGTCAGGGCTGGAACACTTCTTCTAATCGTCCTTAATGATTATTTCACTGCCTACGTTCAACAACACCGTTTGCTATTTTACTGCCAAAAAATACGGTCCCAGATTCGACCGTCGGTTATCCTGTTTTAAATAAATGACTTATAGTGAATAGACAAGTGTGCTGATAAACTTTGTGTTGTAAATATTTCTTTGTACATAATTTAGTGACTCTTTATTCTCTGTTACTTAGTCTTTTATTTTATAATTTAGAACTATTAGTTTTGTTTCTGTTAACGTTATTATTCATTAAGTTAAAGAAGTACGGTTTCGTTTATGTGTTTAACCGTTTTGTTAAACAATTATTCTTGTAAATAAATAATTTCCGCCACGGACTACAGCAGTTTTGTAACAATACGAAATCTGACAGTGGGCTCTCCGTCTAATAATGGTAGGTTGTTTTATTGAACGATACTGATAGACTATACCTACTACTTGAAAGCCGATAGAAATAATATTGCGTGCGTAAGATTGTGTACCCAAAGAAAAAACAAATGACATGTCTTTTTAGGTGACAAAAAAAAGGTTATCAATTCGACATGAACATTTTTTATGGTTGTTCAGTCATAATTTTTCTGGCTGCTTGCTTGGAATGAGTTTAATGAGACCGTCAAAAATAAATAAAATTAATTCTTTCGTTGACAGTTGCTTGAATAAAAGCAATAATAGTAGCTGGGAATTTTATAGATTTCCTACAGCGAAAAATAGGTTAGGTCAGCGAGATAAGTGGATAACTGCAATTAATAAAAATAATGAAGTAACCTCAAAAACTCCAGAGATGCCTGCTATTATTACAGTGCTTTTTTGTAGTATCAAATAAATACATTAAATTAGGAAAATGTTAATGTGTATCAAATTATAAGTTAACTAGCGGCCCCGTCCGACTTCACCAGGGTGTAAAAGAACGAATGGGGAAGGGAGGAACATGAATACACACATTCATCTTAGTTTACCAAGATGAATGTTGTGTCCAAATTTCATGATGATCGGAGTTACCGTTCAAAAATTTTAGTCGATAAAAAGCAGTATTTATACTTTTTTTAACTAATATATTTTTTTTAATTAATTAAATAAAATTAAAATAAATTTAAATGTAAGTAGAAAATTAAAAAAAAAAAATAAAAATATATTCGCCCAACGTGGCGTCGAACCCACGACCCTGAAATTGACAGTCGCATGCTCTACCGATTGAGCCAGCCGGGGTTGTGTACTCACAACGCTAATATGAGTATATTTAGTTAGTGAATTTCACATGAATAGAAGCTTATTTTTGAGATACATTTTGCAACATTTTTCATTAATGCTCCGCTCCTAATGGTCGTAGCGTGATATTATATAGCCTATAGCCTTCCTCGATAATTTTTTTTTTCAATTTGAACCAGTATTTCCTGAGATTAGCGCGTTCAACCAAACAAACAAACAAACTCTTCAGCTTTATATATTAGTATAGATTTACAGTAAGGATGGATCAGATTGAAATAATATCTCGTGTGTAATACATCTGAAACCAGAATTGTTTAACCGGTAAACTCATCTTTGTGAAACAGAAACATATTTAATTTGTTTTATGAACATTTGTTGTTTCTTAAACATAAAATAACAGACACTAGAAATTAATTTCTCGGAAATATTTATTAATACGTAAATATTTTCGAGAATTTAATTTCTAGTGTCTGTTATTTTATGTATAAAAAACAACAAATATACATAAAATAACAGACACTAGAAATTAATTTCTAGTCTGTTATTTTTAAAACATAACCTCTATATAGTCCTAATAACTTAAAGCAATAAATATATTTATTAATAATAGGTAATGCTTACTATTTTTGAAGAATATTGTCTCATTTTTAAGTAATAAGCGAATTTTTTTCGAACCAATGGGCTATGTGCAAGGAGGCGGAGTTAGAAATTATTCGATGCGAGCGTTTGTGGTGAGCACTAGAGGAAACTTCAACCTCAAATTTTTCGTATGTCAGTGAGCAATGTTTATTAACAGTGAAACTAGTTATAGTCTTATGAAGTTTTTTTAATTACAAAGAAAACATGGGCAAAACTAAGCGATCTGGAACTGCTTGTTGTGTTCCGAGCTGTTGCGCTGATGGCGAATTAAGTAAAATAAATACCATTGGCGCCATAATTTGACGTTCCGCTGTCAGTGTAAACAAATTAATTATTTATATATTGTACGTCATTATTGATAAATAAATAATTCTCACGTACCTTTTATGTTATACTATTTATATAATAGTTTACAATCTGAATTTAATCTATACAGGCTGATTACCAGACCATCTTTCCAACAATACCACTTTCCACCTATCGTGCCATTTAATATTCCGGAGTTCTGAACATTCTGGAGCAAACTAATAGGGAAACCGACCTTTCCGGGGAAAAAAAATATCACCATTATTCTTCATTAGGGCTTTTATAATACAGATTTTTGACACAACTCTCTACGACTAGCCGTTTTCGAAAAAAACGACCGCTAAGGGTGGTATGACTCATAGTCCGGGGCTGGTGTCAAAATTTATCAGTGATTTATCGCCGACTCAAATGTAATTGATTGAAGAGTTTAACCATTACTCTGTTCGAAATCGAAAGTCAGTCAGCGCGACCGCGGTGGGTATGGGCGTGGGAGGCTGTGAAACTCGTCAGAAAAACTATGAAAAAAAGTGATAAATCTGCTGACGAAAATTTGTTAGATTGTAAATAATTGATGATTTAACGTGAAAATACTCGTCAGTCACTTTCCCGACGGGGGAAACATCGTCAGTCAGAGGTTTGAAGCCTTTAAAAGAATATCAATTGCTCAGTGTTTGAATATTCTGAAAATATTGATTTTAAATGACACATCATGGCCAACTAAAGTTTTTATCACCATAGAAACATAAAAAGTGAGTGCAATAATTCTCTATTAACCACTAGCGGCGCTAGTGGGCTTCGTGCACACAGTCTATAGGCAGCGCCAGTGTAGAAGCTCACAGCCTATACATTTATTTGGGAAATTTATTCAGCGAACCTATAATGACATTCTTCAAACAAAAAAATCTATTTACATTTCGCGATCCACCTGTGAACGAAGCAAATAAAAAACGTTTATTTCGCGACGCAGAACTTTTTCATCATGTGAATGTTTTTGTTTCATTTTCTTTCTTTATGTTGTTTTAGATACACTTGTTGCAAGACGAAAGTTGTTCGAAAGAAAATTCGAAAACTTTTATGTTAAAACTAAAGTGCTTTGTTTAGAAATGTGTGAAGAAAATAAGTAATTTCGGTGTTGGGTACTTTAATATTTACCCCACACTTTTAAACAACAAAATGTTTTCTCGGGCTGAATATTTGAATTCATAATTACGCAGGTTATACAAGAAAATTTATACCGACATTTTGTAAACGCTTAATACATGCGCATAAATATAAAAAAGTTGTCAACCATCACCGTACCTCATTCTGCAAACTTTTAGTTAGTTTGCGAGGGCGGAACACCTCGTAACGCATTTTTGACCCAATTCCACTTTTGACCACTTTGACTTGAAACTTTGCTGTCGTATGTTGTTTCGATTGCATTTTAACCCCTTCGGACCTGAATTTTATATTTTTGAAGTAAAACTTCTTTAGGCACGCTTGACTTGGGGAGTAAGCTGGTAAATGCCTGACGAAAGCGTTTACGGAAGTGCATCATCGGACGAGACGAACGGTGCGTGATCGTTCGAGGCGAACGGTAGTTGAGAGAGAGAGATATAAGTTAGTGAAGATAGTAAGAGAGGGAGATATAAGTTAGTGAAGATAGTAAGAGAGAGTGTTACGTTTCATATATTGGAAGTTGAGAGGGAGATATAAGTTAGTGAGTGCGACAAAGACGGAGCATTAATCGAAATTCTTTTTTTTTAAGGACAACTATTTGACGTTTAAAATGAAAACAATTGTTTTTGTATCAAAAATACATTTCATCGAATTTTGCTGCATTTCGTAACGGGAAATAATGTAGGTTACCTATACACACTAGCGGTCCCGCCCGGTTTTACCCGTGTGAAAAAGTACGACTGTCGGGACAAACTATAAAATTAAAATAGAATAATATTGAATATTCGATATTGCGATGGTAGCGCAGTCTGCCGGATCCAATGTAAAACATTCCAAAATGAACAACTGCTTACAAATAAAAAATTAATTAAAAAAACATTTTCCAGTGAACCAAATTGTGAATCTAAACCATTCTCAAATCCCCTTGAACACACAAAAATTTAATCAAAATCGGTCCAGCCGTTTAGGAGGAGTTCAGTGACATACACACGGGCAGAAGAAATATATATATATTATAACGAAGCGGCTCAATGCCCGTAATCTTCTTCCACCTGGTAAAATAGCAAGGGAGAGTATACTGAAAATATTTAGAGCGGGTTTGGAGCAAGACGGAGGAGGTGTTAATAGTGGGCCCATTGAGTGTTACACAACTTTCCAGAGGATTCCTCGGTCGAGTCCAACCAGTTGAAATATTTGCATTATATAATTTAAGAAAAACAATGGAGTACGTAATGGTAAACTGAATTTGTATTAAGTAATAAATTCAAAATAAATAATACATTATAATGATCGAATTAATAATGGTAATAGAGTAACATAGAAACTGAATTTATAATAATAAATAAATTCAAAATAAATATTACGTTATAATGCTCGAATTATCAACTATAAGAATGACAAGAAACTTAAGTTCTAGAACCAATGTCGAAACTGAAAAATTAATGGGAATATGAAGGAATAAAGAGAAAAATATACATTACCGGTTTTGTGGACGAACTCAGAATCGTATTATGAAAGTTATTTTAAGAAATGGAGAAGCAGTCGAAGGATATTAATAGGTGATCCTTTTTCCCATTAGTTCTAGATTACATATGAATAATTAAAATTAGATGTTCAATAGATTACTTAAATATTTTCGGAGACAATTATAATACGTCTGAACACTTCGATATCCAACGTTGTTCATATTTTTTCTTTCGCGATCAATAAAAAATGTTTTTACCCGTCGCCAAGAAAAGTAATAATTACCGACACACAATACACTGTATCACCTCAGATTGCAGTTGCCTATTTTGTAGTTTCAAAATAAGACTGTTTCCAACGTGAACAGAATAATAAATAGTTAATAGATTATTATAATATTATAATATAATGTCAGAAGTGCTAAGTACTTTATGACAATCACCCCCTACTTGATGAGCGAGGGCATGCATTAATAATAAACAATAGAAAATTACTTCAACAAGGTCTGATGACCAACAACCGAATAAACATTATTACATTGTTATTAATAAATTTAATTTATCCCATAATTGATTTCTTATTTCTGAAGATAATTACTCACAGATCTCAATATTTTAATTATTACTAAACTAACATAACAGATTCTAAAGAGACAGTATAGACAACTCAAATGGAATTGAGTAAATCCAAACCCTGATTCCAATACTACGGGGAGTACAGAACATTAGAACCGGGAACTTAACGGAATAAGTTCGGGAAATAAATAATAAGAGAAGAAGAAATAACAAAATAATAAACTCGCGGAACCAAATCCAATATTTTGGAAAATAACCAAATTCGACTCAACACAAGTTTTTTTTTTTTTTTTTCAGATACCGCTAAATAAATCGGATATGAAGGAACCTAGGAAACTAACACTAACTTAATAATTAAATTACATAATTGACAGTTACGTCACCTACAACTCAAAATATACGTCAAAAAAAAAAATATCAAATATATTTGTTGTTAAAATTAAGCTTTTTTCAAATGTTCGACATGAGTCTTGAAAATTTGTCCGGATACAGGATCTTGAACCTCACAGCTTACTGGACTAGTGAACTTAGTGATAATTCGTGGAGCGGAATACCTGGGAAGGAATTTTAAATGGAAACCAGGTCGCATTTTTTGATAATGTAATTTCTGAACGACACGATCGCCAATAACAAACTTAGTATGCAAATTTCTACCTTTATTATAATATTTAGCACGTTGCTCCTGTGATTGTTGTAAAATTTGACGAATTTGAAGTTCTGATGGAGGTTTCTCTTGTTCCCAAACCGAAGATAGATTCCAACGTCGATCAATAGGGAAATTTATCTCGCGTGAAAGAAATATCTTGCAAGGTACCTCTTTAATGCTTTGGTGATAAGTCGTATTATTACTGAACGTAATTTGATTTAATAACAAATCCCAATTAAGATGATCGTCAAAAGTTTGTTGTAACATGATGGATAACGCTGATCGAACATTTCTTATAACTCTTTCGACTGAATTGGACTGAGGATGATAGGGGGAAATATGAATAAGTTTCGAACCCCAAGACGAACAAAATTCTTCGAATTGTTTAGACGAAAACATTGTGGCGTTGTCAGAAATTATGTTCATGGGAGAACCGTAAATTGTAAAAGTATTATGCAGACATTTAATGATTGTAGCTGAACAAGAATCGGGAATAGCGTAAGTAATTAACCATTTACTGTAGCTATCTAATATAAGAAGAACATATTTATTACCTGAATGCGTTTTAATAAGAGGTCCCATAAGATCTATGTAAATTTTATCCCAAACAGCAACAGGAGTTTGAGATGACATAACCACTTTATCTGGACGTTGATTCGGTTTATTACGCAGACAGAATTCACACTTCTTGACAAAGTCTTGTACTTCAATAAACATACGCGGCCACCAAAAACGTCGCGATATCAAACGAAAGGTCTTAGATATTCCAGGATGATTAACTATGGAAGAAGTATGGAATTGATTAAAAATTTCATTTTTTAAAACTTGAGGCACCACAATTCGACGTTTATTTTTCTTGCCAACTAAACGCACGAGGAAGTTCTCACGAACAGAAAAGTTTTTGTGATTGATACCATTAATAATTTCAGATTTGATTTTGTGTAAATCTGGATCTTGATCTTGTAACGTACGGAGATCGTTCATAGGGTTAATAAGTTCAACGATTTGATTTAGTTGAACATGATGCGGAGAAGAGTCATCAGGGTCAGGAATAACATAATCTGAGAAAGGACGAGATAAACAATCTGCTGTACAATTATCTTTACCTCTTATATGCTCGACACGAAACTTGTAGCGACTGATTCTTAACAACCATCTTCCTACTCGTCCCAAGTTGCGCGGATGCTGAATTAGCCACTTCAGACAGGAACTATCGGTTTGGAGTAAGAACGGACGATGTAATAAGTACGATTTAAGCTTTTCCATGGCCCAAATACACGCCAGGGCTTCTTCGTACGTGCTGAATTTCATTTCTGCGGAGGTTAGTCGTCTACTCGCGTATTGAATTGGATGGATACCGTCTTCACAATCTTGTAACAACACGCACCCGATATGACTTTGACTGGCATCAGTTTGTAATATAAATTCACGTTGAAAATCGGGAAAACGAAGTACAGGTGAACTGACGAGAGCTTCTTTAAGTGTCTGGATAGATCGGAGATGAACTTCAGATAATTGATACTTGACATTCTTTTTTCTCAAATCATTTAACGGAGCCATTATTTGCGCATAATTAGAAATAAACTTAGCGTAATATCCGACCATGCCGATAAATGATTGTAATTGTTTTATATTTTTAGGAGGCGGTAAATTCTTAATCACTTCGACTTTATCGGGATCCATTGAAAGACCACTTGACGAGACATGATGTCCAAGAAATTTGAGCTCCGACTGAGCGAAATTTATCTTCTTCGGATTAACAGTGAGATTAGCTGCACGTAATCGTTTTAACGTTTCTTTAACGTGATTAATATGTGATTTCATATCTGGACTGTAGATTAAGAGATCGTCGAAGAAAACAATGACAAATTTATACCTGAGGTCAGCAAAGATTTCGAACATTAATCGATTTAGAGCGCTGGGTGAAATCGATAATCCAAACGGCGCTTTATGGAATTTCCATTGTCCTTCCGGCGTTACAAAGGAGGTAAGATCTTGAGATTTTTCAGTCAACTCAACCTGATAAAAGGCACTGTTAAGATCAAGAGTGGAAAAGACTTTAGCATTTTTCAGACACTGGAAAATATGCTCAATCGATGGCACCGGGAAACTATCCATGATTACTTTCTTATTCAGTTGTCTGTAGTCCACACATAGACGAAAACCACCCTTAGCTTTTTTAACTAAAAAGGCTGGCGAGGCGTAAGGAGATTTACTGGGAGAAATAATACCTTTTTCTAATAAATCGTTTATGTGATCTCTCATTATCTGAGCTTGCGGAGGGGCTAAAGGATATGGGGCTTTCCTAACAGGAATGTTGTCACTCAGCTGAACGGAATATTGATAATTTACGGCTTGCCCGAGTTCCTCTGTAAGTACATCGGGGAACTCCAGTAATAATTGATCAAAGAACTCCGAGGATTTATCAACCTTAGTGATATGGCCGATTTGCGAGAAAGAATTCGGAGAGGGTAAAGGTACAAAAGGTACGGAAATAGATGGATTGAAACCGAATGTTAAAATATTTTTATTACAATCTACATTAGCACTCATCTGTTTTAAAGATTGGTATCCAATTATAACGGGATATGATAAAGTATTCAAAATGTGAAAATTAAGTTTCCACGTGAAAATATTTATTTTTACAACGATTGACAAACTGGAGAGAGACTTACAAATACTTCCATCAGCTAATTGTGCATACGAAATAGAATCGATCAAGGAACCTAACCTATTGGACACTAAATAATTAGCTAACTTAGAGTTTATGTAATTTTGCGTAGATCCGGTATCTAACAGAGCAGACGCACGAAGTTGTTGAAAGAAGATATGGACGAGGGGTAGACAGGGAATACTTAACTTAGAGACAGACGGGGAAGATGATTTTTTACAGACAGACCTTAAATCTACATTATTGGAGAATGGAAATAAATTGTTCAGATTAGAAGTAGGCTTAGAAATTATAATAGGTGAGGAATTGGTCATATCAATTTTTTCTGAATAACCTTTTTCACAGAGAATTTTGGGGGGCTTGGAATGTCATTTTTCGATTGCTAAACGATCAGTAGAAGGGCGTGAAGGTCGAACTGGACATTGAAGTAAATTGTGACCAGTCTGCTTGCAATATCGACATATTATGATTGGTGGGGAATTTAGCTGGCCATGGGACGAACTATTATTGTACATTTGCCTCTGACGTTCCACAGCTCTTAACTGTTTTATTAAGTTGTACAAGCTGGTTATATTGTTTGGTGGATCTCTGAATTGGAGATAAAAGAATTTTCATTCTGATTCAGCCAAATGCGAGCAATAATTTCAGATTCTGACAAGGTGGGTCCTAATATGGAAACATATTTTAGAATGTTCTCCGCATAGTCAGGAAATTTTTCGTTATTATTCTGGCGTCTATTTAAATATTGTTGAGCCAAGATAGCTCGATCAATGGGGGTAGTAAAATTTTCAAGTATAAGGGGTTTCAATTCTGGCCAATTTAAATTCAAAGAAATATGATCTCGCCACCATTGGTAAAGTAAACCTTCAGTTTTATTTAATAACGCTTTAAAGATGAGTAGAGGAGAAACCGATGGAAACTGCAATATGCGATCTACTTCCAATAAAAATTGTATCAAAATATCAAGATCTGTGCCTGTAGAAGTTGGGACTTTCACTAACAGTTCTTTAATATCTGCCATTGATAGGTGTGTAGTACTCTGTTCACCTGAATCAGTCTTACCTGGAGCTGGCACTAGGTGTTCACTGTTCACTGACACAGAATTTTCGGAAGGCGGAATCGAGCGTTCTGGAGAATCGGGAGGCGGAACTGCTGGCGCAGATCGCAAACGGCGGCGTGATTAGGCATAGTGTTCGGACGGGATCAATGGATTCCAGGACGTAGAAGACAACTATCGCTCCATGCTACCATTTATAACGAAGCGGCTCAATGCCCGTAATCTTCTTCCACCTGGTAAAATAGCAAGGGAGAGTATACTGAAAATATTTAGAGCGGGTTTGGAGCAAGACGGAGGAGGTGTTAATAGTGGGCCCATTGAGTGTTACACAACTTTCCAGAGGATTCCTCGGTCGAGTCCAACCAGTTGAAATATTTGCATTATATAATTTAAGAAAAACAATGGAGTACGTAATGGTAAACTGAATTTGTATTAAGTAATAAATTCAAAATAAATAATACATTATAATGATCGAATTAATAATGGTAATAGAGTAACATAGAAACTGAATTTATAATAATAAATAAATTCAAAATAAATATTACGTTATAATGCTCGAATTATCAACTATAAGAATGACAAGAAACTTAAGTTCTAGAACCAATGTCGAAACTGAAAAATTAATGGGAATATGAAGGAATAAAGAGAAAAATATACATTACCGGTTTTGTGGACGAACTCAGAATCGTATTATGAAAGTTATTTTAAGAAATGGAGAAGCAGTCGAAGGATATTAATAGGTGATCCTTTTTCCCATTAGTTCTAGATTACATATGAATAATTAAAATTAGATGTTCAATAGATTACTTAAATATTTTCGGAGACAATTATAATACGTCTGAACACTTCGATATCCAACGTTGTTCATATTTTTTCTTTCGCGATCAATAAAAAATGTTTTTACCCGTCGCCAAGAAAAGTAATAATTACCGACACACAATACACTGTATCACCTCAGATTGCAGTTGCCTATTTTGTAGTTTCAAAATAAGACTGTTTCCAACGTGAACAGAATAATAAATAGTTAATAGATTATTATAATATTATAATATAATGTCAGAAGTGCTAAGTACTTTATGACAATATATAAAGATTTTGCCATTAATCAAAACTTATAGTTTAAACATTTTGTCTTTGTAGATATGTGCTACAGAATGAGGTTATATTGTTATATTGTGTCATTAAATCAGGATGTCTAATCAAAATATGGTGATAGATTATCGAATATTATTGTATCAGTATTATATATTATACATGGTAGGAAGAAGTTTTACTTCAGTCATGTGGTCTAAAGCACACTCGCTTTTTTTTAATTATAAAATTAATCCTCGAGATTTAGGTTAGGTCGTTTTTATTAAAATGCACGGTATGGTTCATTTTCAAATTATGGAATAAACTTTTGATATTAAAAGAGAAATAAACGTTTAAGCATTCGATTGAGCTAATTATTTTAAACGCTTAACGTACACTAGTTTGAAATTGACCCGAGCAAATGCAATTAAGTGAAATCTCAATCAGCTCTATTAATATCCCGGTTGGCCACCTGGCATCGACGACCGAACTGTATATATCATACAGTTTGATTGCGTTATTTTGCCAACTGGAAGGCAAGCTTCTGAATATGTAAAATTAAGCCCGATTCACACTATAGTGCCGGTCACGGTTCGCTCTCGGTCCAGTCTCGGTTCGGTAAAATCTTACTGTATTCACACTATCATTCTGGGTTCGATCACGGTTCAATCTCGATTTGCAAGAAGTCTGATATATTTCCTTTACTTTATTTCATAAGTACAATTTTTCTAGTTGTCTGACAATGTCGTTCGATTTTTCAATTGAAGAATTAGCTGCTATTCTTCTTGATGAAGATACGGCAAATAAGAAAAGAGTGAAATGCAAGACAACGAAGAGAAGAATGTGGGTGCATCCAAGCTTATTAGTGAGGAAAACGGAAGTCAAATACTACACCCTGTATACCGTCATTTAATAGACGAATACTGCATTTGAAACAAATAAGTAAGGCAAAGTCCGAGTACGGTCCAGCGAAATATTCTTTTAAACGGATCGGTGCCGGAGCGTGATTGGATCCGAACTTGAGCGGTGCTGATAGTATGAATACGCTCATTGTTTCTTGTGTAAGAATTGTTTACCGAACCGAGACTGGACCAAGAGCGAACCGTGACCGGCACTATAGTGTGAATCGGGCCTTATACAGATCGATGGGCGATGGCGAGGTCTAGTTCACAAACTCAAAAACGTGTTAAGACTTGAAATAGCTCGTACAAAAATGACCGATGTCTCATTGGATTCGGAATGACGTCTAGAAAAATTGTTAAAAATATTTTATTAGCACATAAGAAATTGCGAAAGTTATAAACAATTTATAAGATGAAAGAAAAAAGGCATTTAGTTTTTCGCTGATATCTCAAAAACTATAAGCGATAGCTAAAATCAGAAAAAAAGATTCTTAAAGAGGAGGAAATTTACAATAAAAAATTGGTTGTCTGTAACGTCGGTTTACGGACGATAGTTTTACGTGATAACGTATTCCGTAATACATAACCTAAATTTATATAATAATTATAAAAATTCGAATCTATGATATTGCATCTTTCGCTTCAAATTTAGGTTAATTTTATTTACCTATTTAAATTACTCACCACCTATAATATAATTGTTTTTTTTAACTTTCTTTCTTTCGTATTTATTTTAAGTCTCAAAGATTAGCTGTCATAATATTTTGAAAACAATTGTTTCACTGTTTATATAAAATTCCAAAACCTACTTACAATATTTAAGTATTTTCATACGTCAAAAAATTGATTTTTATAATGATAAAATTTGTATGAAAACGATTTTTTCGAGAGATGAGACCTAGCTAAATCGATTTTTTGCCCCCCAAAATCCCTTTTCAGTAAATTTCATCCAAATCGTTAGGGCCGTTTTCGAGAAAAGCACGCACAGGGTCAGGCGGAACGTTACGCGTTAGGAACGTTACACTTTTTCGTGCATGCAGCCGGTGTTTTATCAATTTATAAGATTGGTGATTCATCAATTTATAAGACGTTATCACGTCAAAAAGTCTCAGCTACCGGGACGCTATCTCTATTATTTATAGTTTTAATTTAACGTTGAAAATAGGGTTTCGCATGGCCATTACAGCTCGAGCTCACAGCCCTGTTGAAAGAATACAACACATAAAATATTTTGTATAGTATTAAATAACAATTTTAAAATTTGAATAAATTATGGTGCATCTTAACACCTGAAGGAATAAAGATCCGTTGAAAAAAATTTAATTTATTTTTAAAAAAGTGACGCTATTGTTAACTAATTTTTTTCGAAAAAAACGCCTCCATTGACAACAACAAAAGCTGTTTAAATAATTGGCTTATAAATTTTTTGCTTCCTGGAGCCTTTTACCATTCCAACCAGTCAGAGTGCCCGTCGGCAAAAATTTTACTGACACATACTCTCCCCAAACTTTGTATATGGCTTCATTAGGCCTAGTCTGACACGTATTTCCTCTATGAGTTTTCTTGATTTTGAGGCGTTTTCCCTCTAAATTTTCCGAAAGATGTCGTTTTGACAACATGTAAAAATTTATATACAGAGTGTCCCATTAAGAATGGGACATAGAACAACCACAGATTCTCCAATTCAAAATAAAACGATTAAGCGAAATATGCTTAGATAAAATGTTACTCGTTTCCGAAATACGGGGTGTTGAAGTTGAAAACTGAAAAATTATTAATGTCCATAATTTTTTTAATACACCGTATAATTTTACTCAAATCGGCACACTTGTTAAATATCATAAAATGCACCTAACAATAAAAAAATTAGTTCAGTACGCTCTACTAGTGGCGTACGGCAGGAGTAAGTAATGCTTGTACCCCTTCTAAATGTTACGCCGCTGTCTAAATTTTAATTTTGACTATAATTTTAATATTTTTGATATTTTCTAAGTTAATAATGTGCACTTGTTAGTTTGTTGTAAAGTCATTGGTTTTCGAGATATTCGCAGTTTTTTTAAGACAAAATGGTAAAAATGAATATTATTAATAATAATACAAATAAAAAGTACATGTCTATCTATCTTTAACTGCGAATATCTCGAAAACCAATGACTTTACAACAAACTAACAAGTGTACATTATTGACTTAGAAAATATCAAAAAAATTAAAATTATAGTCAAAATTAAAATTTAGACAGCGGCGTAACATTTAGAAGGGGTACAAGCAATTCTTACTCCTGCCGTACGCCACTGGTAGAGCGAGTAACATTTTATCTAAGCATATTTTGCTTAATCGTTTTATTTTGAATTTGAGAATCTGCGGTTGTTCTATGTCCCATTCTTAATGGGACACCTGTATACTGTTTGTTTTTTAATTGGATAACTTAAAAACTTCAACCAAAACGCTAAAATAATGTTCTCTGACAAATAACATGAACCATTTAAAATTTCTGACACCTCGAATATGTCGACATATTCTTTATCAAATCCTCAAGGTTGCCCATATTACCAGACCTAGGTTGTTGGGCTGTTGATCCAGAACTTTTCATTCTGGTCAAAGTCAGTGCCAATTCGTCTTGAAGTGACATTGGTGCTGCCTCCAGATTGGCGAGAGGGATAATAATAATAATAATGTCTTCATTGGGTTCATCAGCGCCAAGTAACACGTATAAACCACCTCTATAATCCCGCCAGTCCAGCGGGATCTCGCAAAATTTTCGACCGAGATTAGTCCCGCAAAAAGCACGCAGGATCCCGGTATTGCATTCCCTATATATTTGAAGATTAAAGGATGAAACCTGGTGGCATAGGATCAATGAACTTTGCAAATGATCCTATGCCACCAGGTTTCATTCTTTAATATTCAAATAATATAAGAGAAGATATTTAAACAGGATGAGAAGAACATCTTTTTGAAATTTTAATAATTTCGAATTTTTGACCCAACCTCCTTACAATTCCTAATTTATATATGATAAATAATTCTGCTTAGCAATTATAATTTACGGTCAGCGATACGCTGCATCTGGAACGCAAGTTTGCGAGCAGCTAAAGTTTCACAGTTATAAGCTAATTTGTACGTCTTATGGTGCCGTCTCAGTAAGCTCTATTAATATCGCATTTGGCTGCTTTAAGGCCGCTGCACACGAGGCTAGAAACACTGCTTGGAGCTCTGCTGATCGGCAGTCTGGCTACGAGGCTGGAAATGACGTCACTGCGGGCTCGCCTGTTAGCTCACAAGATTCCAGATGGGAGGAAGTGGTCCTTCGCATCGGTCACTGTAGGTTGACTCATGGATTCTTGGTGGCACGCGAGGAACCGCCATACTGTGAGACGTGTGACACTCGAATCACCGTCTCACATACAGTGTAAACTCTTTATGACGTCCTTCGTTATAACGAAAAACTCCCTATAACGTCGAAATTTTTACGATTTGGTTGGTTTACCTTAAAACCTATACATTAATACCCTCTTTATAACGCAACACCCATTCTCTATTACGAAGAAATATGTTCATATTTAGGCGTCATCAAATGTTTACAGACATAAAGAGAACCATTCTGAACCATCACCATCTATTCAACAAGCACTTGATGACGCCAAACTTATCGAAAAATTCCTATTATTTAATGAAGATTATTCCACCACATCCCAAGGCATGCATAAGATACTTAAAATACAAAACAAATATTGGCATAGCGAAAAACGTCAGGCAAATTTAACAAACTATAGGTATATGTGTTTGGAATAAATTAATTTTGTGAAAATTGGTTATTTTTCTTTCTTCCCTCCATATAACGAAAATTCTTTATAACGAAAAAAATGTTCGGTCCCTTAAAATTCGTTATAAAGAGATTATACAGTACATTGAAGATTATTGTTAATTTGGTTGTTTTTCTTTCTTCACTCCATATAACGGTAACTCTCTATAACGATAAAAAATGCTCGGTCCCTTGAGTTTCGTTATAAAGAGTTTACACTGTATTTTAATTGAGTGTGTCCAGTTTAGGGACACACGACAGCACATCGGATTGTCAAGAGATCTGTCTGTGATTTTAGGGAATGACCGGGAAAATGTCGATCTGCTGTTTCGATTTTTAAAAGAGACCGGTCTTAATCGATTTCTTTGATTTTATTTATTTGTTTTTATTACTTGTTATTGTTTATTGTTAATTTCTAGAGTTTATCCAACTCCTTTTTTTTGTAAACAATTGTTGTTGATTTTTTGTTTTTTATCTTTTATTCTGATGTTTTTTTTATTATATAGACGCTGATGACCTCAGCTGTTGAGCGTCTATAATTCACAATCTCTCTCCCCAGCTCCCAAGATAGGTTTTAACATTAGAACGGGGACTATTTTTCTTGCTAGGTTCTCTGCTTGCTCCCAGCAAGAACCAATCAGGAAGCAGTATCTTGTCACCTGGCGACTTGAACAAACGCCCACAAACCAACATGGCGTCATTCTGCTCAGAGTCAGACAACGGGCACGTTTCGCTCCGTGTTTATATTCGAACTGTCACTGCGCGCGCACCAGATCTATTCACAAAACTAGCTTGAAAAGACGTCTCGCGTGAAGCGAGCACATAATAGCAATCAAGAAAACTAGCGCTAGAAAACTAGTAGGCAAATCTAGCAAGGAATCTGGCAGCGTTTCTAGCCTCGTGTGCAGCGGTCTTTAGGCGCGTCGACTTCCACGGAATAAAGCACATCAGAAACACGTACCGTGTACCTCTATGTGCTTTCAAAGTTCACATGCTGTTTTTTGTCGTCTCGTTCAATACAAATCAAGCTTATACAAAACACTGGTTCCAATGCAATGTTTTTCAATTGTTACTTTATGATACTCTCTTGTTTTTATGGCATGGAACAGTGCTACACAATTTATTGGCGGCCTACGGGTCACATGCGAGCAAAAGTTTAATAATAACAATAATAATAATAGATTTATTCCCAATAAAAAATGGCCATGTACAGTGTATAGGCTGTGTGCACGAAGCCTACTAGCGCCGCTAGTGGGTAATAGAGACTTATTGAACTCACTTTTTATGGACATCGCGACATGTTTCCATGGTGATAAGTCAAAAACCATGACAATGATGTGTCAAAAAAAATGTAATAAGGAAAACTGATGTTAATTTTATATAGGTACCATAAAATTCAGATTGTAAACCATTATCTAAATAGCATAACATAAAAGGTATGTGAGAATTATTTATTTGTCAATTAATACGTACAATATATAAATAATTAATTTGTTTATACACTGACAGCGGAGCGTCAAATAATGGCGCCAATGGTCTTTATTTTACTTAATTCGTCATCAGCGCAACAGCCCGGAACACATCAAGCATTTCTAGATCGCTTAGTTTTGCCTATGTTTTCTTTGTAATTAAAAAACTTAAAATAGGTCGGCGATCCGGATCCGAACCGCGGTCTGCCATTTGGTGACCCGTGGCATACACAAAGCAAACGTTACGCGCTGTCCTCTAACGACATACTGTATAGCAACTAAATTTCGCCCTGTTATCTAGATGCCGCCTTCAACTAAACTTATGTTTAATCCAACGCACACAACCGTAACGTCGTTCCATAAAAGTGTCGCGCCAATAGAACGTCTTCACTCCCAACCAAACGCACCATTAGATGTTCCACATCGAAAACTAAACTAATAACTAAATTTCGCCCTGTTATCTAGATGCCGCCTTCAACTAAACTCATGTTTAATCCAACGCACACAAACGTAACGTCCTCTCATAAAAGTGTCGCGCCAATAGAACGTTTTCACTCCCAACCAAACGCACAATTAGATGTTCCACATCGAAAACTAAACTAGTAACTAAATTTCGCTCCGTTATCTAGATGCCGCCTTCAACTAAATTCATGTTTAGTCCAACGCACACAACCGTAACGTCCTCCCATAAAAGTGTCGCGCCAATTGCACGTTTTTACTCCCAACCAAACGCACCATTAGATGTTTCACATCAAAAAGGTCAGTTTTTCCATCTCTCACTCTCAAAATGTAAACCGATCCTTCTGAGGAGTACTTAAAACTAGGCTTGGGTAACTCAGATCTGAACCGGTTCAAAGAGCCGGCTCCGACAGAAGATCCGTGAGAGTCGGCTCACTTTTTTATGAGCCGACGGCTCAACGGATCCGCATAACTCAGTGAAACACTTAACACACAGAAGCACTGTCAGCTCAAATGACTCATGCGTCATAATATTATGTCTGGCTATGGTACACACTACGCACAGGCGGTACAGCTTATTACAATGTTTTACTTAGGTCACACTATTTAAGGTATTGTATTGCATATTGTAATATGCTTTCTGTAACATAGCAAGTAGCAACCTGTAAAATCCCGCCTTATAATATGTGAGTCACTGGCATAATATAACGTGATATGATTGACTCAACCAGCGTTGCCAGTTTTTTTTTGCCAAGTCGTGATTTTTGAACTCTTTGAGTGAAAACAGCGGGATTCTTTCGTCGAAAGCGGGACATAGTAAAAAAATGTATATAATCAGAAGTTTTTAAATACCTACATCTTTATCTTTTTATTTAAATTAAAATTACGTTTACGTGACAATACATTGCAAAAATAGCCATAGAAAATGTATTTTAATAAAATTATATTTTAAAACAGATTTACCCTATCGTTAAATAGTTGAGTCTTATTCGTCTTCAGAATAAAAAAAAAACAAAAATCAAAATCAAAAAAGTTTTATTCATTAGAAAAATATGGCGTTTCAAACAATAGTCTGTGGAGTGAGTGTTACAAATTACAACTTGCAATAAGAGAAAAATTATTTATAAGAATTACTTAGTCATGATATTTCTGTGAAGATTTAACTTCTTTTAAAGTTATCCCCGAGTTATCCCCGAAAAGCGGGACTGAGCCTGTCCCGCGCGGGACATTTAATTTTGATTTAAAAATCGGGACGTCTGGCAACGCTGGACTCAACTAAGGCTACGTTCACACCTTGCGGTTTACCGAAACGTTTTTCGTATGCGGTTTTCAGTAGCAAATGCAAACATATACACGTATTCACACTATACGGTAAAACCGAATGCGGTAAAAAAAACAGTTTCGTTTATTTTTGCATCCGTGTCTTGTCACTGAAAACCGTAAGCCGCGTACGGCAAAAAAACGAAACAGTCTAGTGGCAATAGCATTTCGATTCTACCGTATAAGAAAAACGTATGAATGTGAATACTGAATACGTTATTACTGTATACGGTAAAATCGTATAAGAATTCCGAATAGGAAAAACCGTATAGTGTGAACCTAGCCTAACTCAGTGGCTCAGTTGACTCGAATAACATATTCAGACCTCGGCTCTTTTTGAACCGGTTCAGGAAGCCGGCTCACATACGGGATCCAGATGCAAAGATGCAGATCACTAAAAAGACCCGTTTATCTCATCTCTACTTAAAACAGCCACCGCAAAAGCTTCGGCAAATAAAAGATTAAAAGGGAATGATAAATGAACTCACTCACGTTTTAAATTACAAATGACACTAATTCTGATAACAGATGACAAGCAGAAAGCAGTCGACATTGATTTACTAACTAATGTCAAACCCATTCACTTTTATCAATGTGTATAAATGTTTAAACAGGTTTCCCTCCTTCATCCCCCGCGTCTTCCCGCCGCGTCGCGCCGTTTAATGATGATGATGAACGCGCACCCCCCCCCCCCCCCCAACTCTACTCCGGCGCCAATTAAATCACATTCACTTTTAAAATAGAGCATACGGTCGGCGAATAAAAAAAAAACGCGCAACGACCCTAACACCCACTTTTGTTTTATTCGAGCGTAAAATACACACACTAACCGATTATTTCTGCCGATTATACCTACCGATGCTATTTATAGCAGTGGCGACTCGTCAGTACAAATGCCCTTTTCTATCTATACTAATATATAAAGCTGAAAAGTTTGTTTGTTTGTTTGAAAGCGCTTATCTCAGAAACTACTGGTTCGAATTGAAAAATTTTTTTTGTTGGATAGCTCATTTATCGAGGAAGGCTGTAGGCTATATAATATTACGCTATGACCAATTGGAGCGGAACATCAATGAAAAATGTTGCAAGATGTATCTCAAAATTAGTCCGTCCGACAAATATTATCAGGTGAAATGCCTTAACGAAATATTGCAATATTAGCGCGTGAACTTTACAAGCCCGGATAGCTTAATCGGTAGAGCGTAAGACTCTTAATGCCAGGGTCTAGGGTTCGAGCCTCACGTCGGATAATATATTTATGTTTTTTTTTTTATTTTCTACATTGCTTTCTTCTAAGGCTTACATTTCAATTTTTTAAAATTTTATTACGACTAATTAAAATTAAATAATTTTAATTAATAGCCCATTTGAAAACTGTTACAACTATAGGCACTTATATAAAAGTAATTTTCCTACAGTGTTTTCAATTAAATATTTATTATATTAAAAGAAATTTATTACTTAAAAAAAGTATAAATACTGCTTTTTAACGACAAAAACTTTGGTGCGGTAACGTCGATCATTATGAAGTTTGGACACACCATTCATCTCGGTAAACTAAGATTAATGTACGTACTCATGTCCCTTCCTTCCCCATTCGTTCTTTTGCACCCGGGTGAAACCGGGCGGGATCGCTATCATGAATACTTTTGGAACAACCTGTATATGGTTAGATATCTCATGCCCATTATCACCGAACACTATTAAAGATAGAAGTTACTAAATTTGGAACAAATGTATTCGGTAGAAAAAAATTTACTTTCAATTCACCAAGCAAATTATCAGGTAGAAAAGTTAGTTAAAGAATAAGTATACACTGCTCTTTTTGTTGAATATTTTGACGTTCACCCAAAAATCCGACCGATGGCGTTAGTGTAAACGTTAAAAAAAGTTTCACAAAATAATAAAGTTTTATTCAAATCTTTGATTAGCGTCTCAATTAGATACGGAAAATTTAAGTAATATAATATATTATATTTTGAAATAATTTTTGTTTCTAATGAATTTTGCATTATTTTTAGGTACCTATTTACAATCATATCCATGACTACTTATTGAAACTAATTATTAATTAATTTTTATATTTTTTAGATCAGTTCTGAAGAAGATCCAAATCCGGACCGAAACGTTAATGTATTAATTTTTATATTTTTTGTTAACATATTTGTCTGAAAAATTGGTCGATAATTGTATTTAATAAAGTTTTTTCCTTTTTTTAATGTTTTGCAGTTATACACTTCACAAAATGTTATAAACAACACATAAATTCACAAGAGCAACTGTAGATATAATACTCCACGTTTATAGGTTAGGTATTATGATCAACGTGGCAGCCATTATTATTTTATCAGGCGAACAAATATTTACACCCTGGCTAAAGGACAGAATAGATTTATACCTGCAGTAAACATAATCATGTTTGGTGAATGGAATTATCGCTATTTGTGTACATAATTTAGTGACTCTATATTCTCTGTCACTTAGTCTTTTATTTTATTATTTGGAAATGTCGTTATTTTATTTCTGTTAACGCTATTATTTCTGTTAAGTTAAAGAAGTACGCTTTCGTTTGTGTGTTTTACTGTTTTGTTAAACATTTATTATTGTAAATAAATAATTTGCACCACGGGCAACAGCAATTTTGTTACATTACTTTCCTTTTTCTCTGAGCTGACATTTGATAATATTGTATCTATTCATTGCGATCTGTCAATCTGTAGCAAACCACAAGAATATTATATATTTTATTGAGTGACATTTTTTTACGATTTTGCTGTAATAAATAAATGTATATCGCTGAATTTTTAACTGTTCACGATTTTTAAGAATATTTAAAGAAGCGTGTAAGAAATCACGAAATAATTATCCCAACCTGTCATTTCACGCGTAAGTAAATACGATATTTTACCTTACATATTAGCTGAGTGCTAGAAGCCTACTAGCGCCGCTAGTGGGTAATATAGAATTATATAACTCACTTTTCATGGAAATCGCAACATGTTTCTATGGTGATACGTCAAAAACTTTAGTTGGCACGGTGTGTCAAAAAAAATGTAATAAGGAAAACTGCTGTTAATTTTATTTACAATAAAATTCAGATTGTAAACCATTATATAAATAGCATAACATAAAAGGTACACGAGAATTATTTATTTATCAATTATGACGTACAATATATAAATAATTAATTTGTTTACAGTGACAACGTAACGTCAAATTACGGCGCCAATGATCTTTATTTTAGTTAAATTACCATCAGCAAACAGCCCGGAACACAACAAGCATTTTCCAGATCGCCTAGTTTTGTCCATGTTTTCTTTGTAATTAAAAAACTTTATAAAATAATAACTATTTAATAAACATTGCTCACTGACATACGGAAAATTTGAGTTGGAAGTTTCCCTTAGTGCTCACCACAAACGCTCGCATCGATAAATTTGTAACTCCGCCTCCCTGCACATAGCCCATAGGACGTTTTTTTGACAAAATTTTTATCAGTTTAATAAAAATTTAAAATATATTTTATTCAACAATTCGGTTTTATATCCTTCAAAAGGGCACACCTATTTATGTTATCGGTATTTAGAAAAAAACGAGGGTTCCTCTCTCATATTGGATGTTGTCATCACAACATCGTATTAACTAATATAAAGAATGCTAGGTCCATTTAGTTTTTACGTCTTTGGATATTATTGTAGTAAAGTTTATAGCTCAATAATCTAGTGTATTACACAATCGTAAAAATATACCTTCCTTGTTTTATACAGACACGTATAGTTATAGAAGCGTTATGTCATAACTAGTGTGACCTGTGCGAATTATTCGCACTAAATCAGTATAATAATTATCAATTTACAAAATTATTTTTTAAATATGATTGCAGGTATTCAATTCGTTTCTAATTTTGCACACTGCTTATAACGTTCTTCTTTTTGTTGTATTACAATAAGAAGCTCAGATGACAGATCGAAGAAATATTTTACTAAAATTGTCATATAGAGGCGCAAGTAGCAAAAGCGTTGAGCTAAGTCGTCAGATGGCATCATGCAGCATTGCTGTGACATTGTTCAGCGTTGCTCGCTGTTTCAAAATTAAAGCCGTCAGATGGCAGTATGCAGTATTGTGTCTGTTGTATTACAATATGAAGGTCAGATGACAGATCGAAGTGTTGACGTTGTTTCAAAATTAAAACTGTCAGATGGCAGACGTTGTTCAGCGTTGCTGTATTTTAATTAATTTACAAAAACAAAAGCAATAATAAATTTTTTAGTTGTCGATGTCAGTAGAGCAAGCAATTATCTGTAAAATGATATATAATTTATGTGGAGAAATTGTGTGGTTTTTTCTAAAAAGGGAGGCAAACAACTTTAACCTTAGCGTGTTAATATATATGATGATAAATATTTTGTACCTTCAAAAAATCGTGCGGACTCAATTATTGATTTATATTTTGTCCGGAACACGATTAATACAGCACACAGCTATGCAGTGCTGAGAGGGACTTGTCAAAAATATTACAAATGCACTTATTCTAATGTGAAAATCAGCTATTTTATAAGATGTCCATATGCCAAGGACGTAGATATTTTCTTTCCTAAGCAAAAAATTCAATATTTTTTTAAGTTTTATTAATATCATACAAGAATACTCACGAAGGAAGGTGTCAAGCAAAATATTAATTCCTAAACGAATTTTACAATTTTTTTTAAGAAGTATTTCTAAATTTTATTTTTTAGCCAGGTATTCATGTTATTTTTTAGTTTTATATTTGTACTAGCGGTCCCGTCCGGTTTCACCCGGGTGTAAAAAAACGAATGGGGAAAGGAGGAACATGAGTACATTCATCTTAGTTTACCGAGATGAATGTTGTCTCCAAATTTCATGATGATCGGAGTTACCGTTCAAAAGCTTTTGTCGATAAAAAGCAGTATTTTTTAAACTAATAAATTTTTTATTCAATTAATTGAATAAAATTAAAATTTAAATGTAATTCTTAGAAGAAAGCAATGTAGAAAATAAAAAAAAATAAAAAATTTTCGCCCAACGTGGGGCTTGAACCCACGACCCTGATATCGACAGTCGCATGCTCTACCGATTGGGCCATCCGACGTTGTGTACGCACAACGCTAATGTGAGTATATTTAGTTAAAGCATTTCACCTGAATAGAAGCTTATTTTTGAGATACATTTTGCGACATTTTTCATTAATGCTCCGCTTCTAATGGTCGTAGCGTGATATTATATAGCCTATAGCCTTACTCGATAAATGGGCTATCCAAAAAAAAATTTTTTTTCAATTTAAACCAGTAGTTCCTGAGATTAGCGCGTTCAAACAAACAAACAAACTCTTCAGATTTATATATTAGTATAGATTATTATGATCTTGGGAGGGGGGGATAATTACCTCCTTTACCCCCCGTTATCTACGCCCTTAGTACATGCAAAAAAATATAGTATGTAATATGTAGGTATCTTGCACGGAATATTTCATACAGAGATCCTTGTAGCGTCACATTGCGGTAAATTATTACATTTTTTTATAAACTTACACGTGTTGTTTATGAACGTATACGCTGCGCAAGAAGCAGTTTCGCTCCTACAGCAGTAGGATATTTGACGCCATAAAAAATAAATGATTAAATTATGTGAATACATAATTTATCAAAATAGAAATCAGAAATTATCCGTTTGTGTTCACAAAAACGCGAGATTGATTTATTTTTTCAATTTTAAAATAACGATTTTTTTGACATGTCGAAAAACACTACCCGCCATTGGTGTTTTTATTTATGACGTCAGACTTGTAGTAACACACGACACACACACACACACACCCACACACGTGAGTAAATACTAAACGAGCCGCGTGTAAACGATCCCGAGTCTTATTTGCACTTGTTTGTATAAATACTACAAGAATGACGTTACACTATTGTGACGTACCACAATAAGTTCGTTCCAAGCAGCCAGCAAACCGGTAACGAAACCGCGCACTAGATAAAACGAAGCTGTTAGGGGCGATTTTAAAACACGTTTTATCTACTGCGCATGCGGGTGACGGTTTCGGAATCGTTTGCTGGCTGCTTGGAACGAACCTAATAAATAGGGTATATGACACCATAAAAAATAAATGATAAAATTATATGAATACGATGTTTTATCGAATGCGATCAAAAATCGTCGCTCGTGTTCACAATAACACGAGTTTGATTTCATAATTCGACTTTAAAATTGCAATTTTTGCATATCAAAAAAACGCTGCCCGCCATGATGGTGTGACGTCATACTTGTAGTAAAAGCACAAATATCTACACACACACACACACACACGAGAAAACATAAACAAACCTCATGTAAACGAGAGCGAGCGTTATTTGCATTTGTTTGTATACTACAAGAATGACGTCACAGGTAAAACAGGTAAAACATTTTAAAAAAAATTAAAGTGTATATAAACATTGTGTTTAAAGTGGTAGGACCTATAATACGGGTGAAGCGGGTCGGTGCCGAGCGGGGCGCAGCCTCGTGAGATAAAATTGTAATAAGGTGGAGCCGATGGCTCCACTACTATATTGTTGCTACCGTGCTCCATCGCAATCGCGTGTGAATCTGCGTGTAACTGCCGATTGTATCTATACTAATATATAAAAAAACTGAAGAGTTCTGATTGTTTGTTTGTTTGGTTGAACGCGCTAATCTCAGAAACTTCGAATTGAATTGAAAAAAACTTTTTTTTGTTGGATAGCCCATTTACCGAGGAAGGGCTATATAATATTACGCTATGACCAATTGGAGCGGAACATCAATGAAAAATGTTGCAAGATGTATCTCAAAATTAGTACGTCCGACAAAAACTTTTGATCGGTAATTCCGATCATCTTGAAATTTGGACATTCATCTCGATAAACTAATGTGCGTACTCATGTTCCTCCCCCTATTCGTTCTTTTGCACCCGGGTGAAACCGGGCGGGACCGCTTGTGCACTATAAATTTTATAATTCAATTTTATGAAATTGTATTTTTTCATCTGTTCTTCAAATGTCTAAAACGCTGTTATATTCCGGCGTGACGTCACGTCGTCTATAAACTAGCCGCGTTTACGTTGTGATGTGTGTTATTTTGAAGTTCTTTCAAGTTATTTTTACGTTTATAGACTTCTATCCCGTATTTTATTATGTCCCTCCCCCATTCCTTCTTTTGCACCCGGGTGAAACCGGGCGGGACCGCTAGTATATTATATTGTCAAATCGTTTGATAAAACTTTCTTGTTTAATATAATTAATTTGACTACACATTTACATTTATTCACACGCAAAACACCGCGACACGCGATACCATAATAGCAGTATTGTAATTGTGCCGTTTTGGCGCTGCAATGTCACTGACAAACAGACAAAGGCTTGAAACTTACAACACCCCTTCTTTTTTTGCGTAGGGAGTTAAAAACAATAACCTTTATCATTTCATCTGTCAGCGTCCAACGCATCCGCCAGCTGGTAGGGCATCCCACCTTTAGTTTTTTAATGTATTTTTCATGTTTTCATGACCTTTTGCACCGGACACTGGTTGGCCATGCAGATAAAAATGTAATCCATGTTACCTACAAACACCCTCTGCACTCATCTTCTCAAATCTTATCCCTTTGCCTAAAAAACTTTCAAAGACAAGCAGTTCGATAACAGCCAAATGAAGGACCAAGAATCACACTGAAGTCTCTAGATCAGTGATGTCAAAGATACGGCCCGCGACCAGAATCTATCCAGTGAAGATTTTAGACGGCATTCGATGCCACTATATATTTTAAGCTTAAGATAATTACCCATTTTATTACCTTTATATTGTTGCGTGCCCCCTGTTGAGACAATAATGTGTTCCATAGAATGTTTCAGACCACGACAACAACAGCAATGGAAAGCAGGTAAAAGCCCGACCTTCATTGAATTGCCTGGAGAAGGCAGTGCATGTAAAAAGGGTTAGATGCTTCTAGAACATTCGACAGGCGGGGGACGAAGCTATAAAATGCGATCTGAGTGGTCGGCAAGGCAGTCAGGTGTTCGTGAGTTGTTCATGTGTTGACACAAGTGCTCTGGCGTTGCGACATAAATCATTCAGTTATACTGTGAAGATAAATAAACTTTAGTGTGTGTAAACCATTGAGTGCAATTATATAAATCTGGTCTTACATAAATAACTTTTTGTAAATAATCGTGTGAATATAATTAATAGACAAGTGTGAATAAGTGTTGTGTTTGTGTGTTGTAAATATTTTGTGTACATAATTTAGTGACTCTATATTCTCTGTTCTTTAATCTTTAATTTTATTATTTGGAACTGTCGTTATTTTATTTCTGTTAACGTTATTATTACTCCGTTACATCCGAAATTTCCAGCTTTAAAAATAGCGTCGGGACTCGTGGAAAGGGTTTGAGATGACGAGTACTTGGAGAGGTATTGTAAGACTGCAAGGCAGTGCGATCGATCCAGCGCACACAAATAGCAACTTTTTTTTAACAAAAAATTTACATTTATCGTTACTTGTTAAGATTCTCGCAAACTGCAGTGAGACCGCCCTCCCATCTCATTTACATAAATCAGTCCTCCTATCAATGTCTGCTCTCTGACCCAGTTGAAATATTGCAATCCTCCTTTTTAAACAGAGCTGCAACGACCTTCACGTTACTCAATTCTAGTTAAAAGATTTTAAATTCCACACTGCAGTCCGAAAACACAAGATAAAACCTTTGACTATTTAGTAGAACTGGACAACGGAAAACGATCGTCGACATCTTTAAACTTTTTTGTACATTGGGCGTCATTACGGTTCATGAGATACAGCCCGCTGACAGACAGACGGACTGACAGATGAGGCTTATAGTCAGAGTGCCCGTCGGCAAAAATTTTACTGACACATACTCTCCCCAAACTTTGTATATGGCTTCATTAGGCCTAGTCTGACACCTATTTCCTCTATGACTTTTCTTGATTTTGGGGCGTTTTCCCTCTAAATTTTCCGAAAGATGTCGTTTTGACGGAATGTAAAAATTTATAGATACTGTTTGTTTTTTTAATTGGATAGCTTAAAAAACTTCAACCAAAACACTAAAGCAGAGGTCCCCAAACTTTTTTGTCTCGTCGACCACTTGCCATGTTTTTCGGTTTTGGGTAGAGCCCCTGCTTATCTGATATTGATTTTTTGCAAATTCATTAATTTCAAATGTATTTTTGACAACCGGTATAGTGCTACTCACTTTGAACGATTTAAATTTATAACGGTAGTGAAATGTAGTGTGAAATGTTTAGTTTTATACATTTATTAATTAAATTCAAATTAAACGAATCAAATTAAAATTTACTTTCTGTTACATAAAATAACTAAGCAAAAAATAAATGCTTTTAGTGTGAGGGATGAACCTGATGCTTTAATAATAAATTTTCAACATTTGGCATCAATTTAGTTAGATTTAATCTTAAATCTCCTCGGTTAACGATGTCTAGTTTGTTTCTTTTTTTGTTAGGAGATTCACTATCGTTGACCCCCATTTTCATTTCATGGACCCCCAATTTTTTTCCCGTTGACATGGACCCCTTGCAAGTTGTCGTCGACCCCTGGGGGTCGATATAGACCACTTTGGGAATCACTGCGCTAAAGTAATGTTCTCTGACAAATAACATGAACCTTTCAAAATGTCTGACACCTCGAATATGTTCGACATATTCGAGGTGTCAATAAGTGTAAAGTTAGCGTTGCTGGTCCATTTCTATAGTAAATAGTCAAAGGATAAAACAGTTACAAATGTAACCTAGTTCAGTTGTATCCCATACTCCTCGGTTACCCGTAGGCGTACAGCAAACAAGCAGCTATTATCAATCTAAACTGTACTGACTTTATCTCCGGAAGACATGTTTGCTTAAAAATAAAGAAACTATAAAACAATGTTTGAAATTAGGACAACTATGTGACGGTACTGTAACAAAACTCTTCTGGTTCGCGGTGGAAATTATTTATTTACAATAATAAACGTTTAACAAAATAGTTAAACACACAAACGAAAGCATACTTCTCGAACGTAACAGTAATAATAACGTTAACAGAAACAAAACTAATAGTTCTAAATAATAAAATAGAAGACTAAGTAATAGAAGAATATAAAGTCACTAATTATGTACCCAAAATATTTACAATACAGGAACACACCAAAGTTTATTAGCACACTTGTCTATTAACTATATACACACGATTATTTACAAAAAGTTATTTATGTTAAACCAGATTTATATAACTGCACTTAATGATTTATGTCACAACGCACTGGCACTGTATCAACACATGAACGCCTCACGAACAACTGACTGACTGACTTGCCAACCACTCCGCTCGAATTTTATGGCTTCGTCCCCCGCCTGTCGAATGTTCTAGAAGCATCTCAACGTTTCTTAACATGCATTGCCTTCTCCAGGCAATTCTATTAAGGTTCGGTTTTTACCTGCTTTCTATTGTTGTTGTCGTAATATGGAATATTCTATGGAACACATTATCGTCCCAACAGGGAGCACGCAACATTACTTTTTCTTTAACGAATCAATAAAATACAAAGGCATTTTATACATTTCATACTATTTTATTACTCATGCGGGAAAAGTGGTATCTTTACGGATGCTGTTACGGTTGAAAAGTGGCTATTTTCATTTGCGTGCGCAAACTTTATTTCTCGTACTGAAATTATTGTTTTCCGCACGCAAATTCAGAGTTATCATAGTTACCAATACTGAATGTGACAGCAAAAAATGTGTATTTTAAAATTGAACATTTGTTCTGGGAATTTTAATTTATTTGTAATAAAAAATAGTTACTATTCCTACAGTGTTTACAATTAAATATTTATTATATTTTATTAATTCCAGTAATTATTGATTTAAAAGAAAATTATCTATACTTATAAAAAGTATAAATACTGCTTTTTATCGA
Source organism: Xanthostigma xanthostigma (assembly GCA_963575645.1). Classification (NCBI taxonomy): domain Eukaryota; kingdom Metazoa; phylum Arthropoda; class Insecta; order Raphidioptera; family Raphidiidae; genus Xanthostigma; species Xanthostigma xanthostigma. The sequence goes on from OY754473.1 coordinate 2,727,626, forward strand.
CAAACGAACGGTAACTCCGATCATCATGAAATTTGGACACAACATTCATCTCTGTAAACTAAGATGAATGTGCGTACTCATGTCCCTCCCTTCTCCATTCGTTCTTTTGTACCCGGGATCTAAAGAAGCGGGAATTGTTAAAATTTCAATTGCACTACGTTTATCTCCAGCTTTAAAGTACAGTAGAACGCCGATTATCCGAATCGCCAATTATCCGAATCGGTCCTAAGCGTAATATAAAAAATTAAAACCAAGTAATTTTTCAATAAAAACAAGTTTTGTGGGGACGCAAGAATACAAAAATGCGAGTGACAGTTGCCGTGTAGACGCTACAATGGTATCAGCACACGTCGAAGTTGGAACTCGCTGGAGTCCAGATATACAGGGTTTCCCATTAAGAATGGGACATAGAACAACCGCAGATTCTCCAATTCAAAATAAAACGATTAAGCGAAATATGCTTAGATAAAATGTTACTCGTTTCCGAAATACGGGGTGTTGAAGTTAAAAAGTGAAAAGTTATTAATGTCCATATTTTTTTTAATACACCGTATAATTTTACTCAAATCGGCACACTTGTTAAATATCATAAAATGCACCTAACAATAAAAAAATTAGTTCAGTACGCTCTACCAGTGGCGTACGACAGGAGTAAGTAATGCTTGTACCCCTTCTAAATGTTACGCCGCTGTATAAATTTTAATTTTGACTATAATTTTAATTTTTTTGATATTTTCTAAGTCAATAATGTACACTTGCTAGTTTGTTGTAAAGTCATTGGTTTTCGAGATATTCGCAGTTTTTTTAAGACAAAATTGTAAAAATGAATATTATTAATAATAATACAAATAAAAAGTACATGTCTATCTATCTTTAACTGCGAATATCTCGAAAACCAATGACTTTACAACAAACTAACAAGTGTACATTATTGACTTAGAAAATATCAAAAAAATTAAAATTATAGTCAAAATTAAAGTTTAGACAGCGGCGTAACATTTAGAAGGGGTACAAGCATTACTTACTCCTGCCGTACGCCACTGGTAGAGCGAGTAACATTTTATCTAAGCATATTTCGCTTAATCGTTTTATTTTGAATTGGAGAATCTGCGGTTGTTCTATGTCCCATTCTTAATGGGACACCTGTATTATTGCATGTGTGACAGTTCGTTTTTCTTTATTACCAGTCTATGTCCGATTATCCGAATTTTTGATTATCCGAATCGACCCCGGTCCCAATTAATTCGGATAATCGGCGTTATACTGTAATTGAAATACACGAGTTTGTGAAATGTTATAAAAGCACTTTGCCAAAAATACGATTCGACAAAAAACTGGCAATTCTTCAATTTTAACTGTGAATTTACAAAGTTTGCAAACTTTTAATGAAAGGTTACATTAGAGCTCATTAGTCATTTGCTATCGCGAAAGCATTGAATGTTGGAACATTGTATTGAAAAATAAAAACGAAATAACTAACACAAAGGATAAACGCGAATGGAAAAAAGTTTCTAAATAAAAAAAAAGTTTTAACAATGAAGCTATAGCTTACAGATTTATTGAGAGATTAACGTTTTGTTAATTTATTCCCCTTTTCCTTTTCTTCGCTCCACTGCCGACAAGTGGGCGTGAATAATTGAATATCCACGGGGAAAAAACTAGACTCTCTTAATGTCTGTATTTAGTAGACAAAATATAAATAATTGTGGTCGCAAAGAAAAAATTCCAGCCAATTGGGTGACGGGACCATTCCAAATGTTGACATTTGATTATAATAAAGAAAAGAAAATTTCTGATATCGCGTGAGGTGACGCGAGTAATGGCTAGTATTCAATATGATATTTGCTATTCGTTGCCATGGTTACCTACATAATATGTTCCACGTCATGTAAAAATTAATCAAAGCATAACTAGTTTATTCAATAAATAAAATTATCGACCAATTTTTCAGACAATATATTAACAAAAAATATTATTTTTTCAATATTTTGATACTAATTAATAATTTTGAAAGAATTTTATAAAAAGCGAATTAGAAATTAAATATTAATTATTTTTTATATTTTTTAGATCAGTTCTGAAGAAGATCCAAATCCGGATCGAAACGTTAATGTATTAATTATATTTTTTGTCAATATATTGTCTGAAAAATTGGTCGATAATTTTATTTATTGAAGAGTTCTAATCAGACGTTAATCAAAGATTTGAATAACTAGTTTATTTCTGACAGATCCATAAAACAAGAGCGGCTGATTTTTTTTTATTTTCAAAATATTTCCGAAACTATAAAGTTTAGAAAAAAAAATTTTCTTGAAAAAATAAATAGAATAATAATCCGTTATGAAAAGTATACCGTTATTATATAAAAAAACACCGTTATAGCATATATCTCTTCTGCGCATGCGCCGATTCTTCCCAAAAACAATAGGGCTCTTCACATTTTCATATCAAACATCCCCCCAAAATTTTGTTTCAATCCGCTCATCCGTTTGACCTGTATCGTGTTCACAGACTAACAGACGCACAGAGTTTTTCCAAAAATATTTTTTGGATTCAGGGGACCTCAAAATGGAAATATATTGTAAAATTTTTGAACAGTGATTTTTGACCTAAACTAGTACCATTCCCCACTTGTGGATTGGGATGGTAAAATCGATTTTACCATTCCAACCTACACGTGGGGAATAGTACCTACTAGTTTAGGTCAAAAAACACTTTTCAAAAATTTTACAATATCTTTCCTAAATTTAGTATGTGTTTTAGTTTTTAATTTAGAGTCTGGCCCTTTAGAAAAATCAGTCCGACGCCCCTGCGTTAAATGAAACAGAGCCAACGAGATTCTTACGACTTAAAAAAAGACAGAAATATATCTTTGCACCGTAATGGTTCGATTGCGATTTTATTCCTATGCTCGATATAGAATAAAAGTATACGGTGCGCCTTTGTTTCGAGAAATTGTCACGTCACGTGACTATCGGCTCGCTTGTTTTACCATTCCAACCCACAAGTGGGGAATGGTACTAGTTTAGGTCAAAAATCACTTTTCAAAAATTTTACAATATCTTTCCGTTTTGAGGTCCCCCGAATCCAAAAAACTTATTTTTGAAAAAACTCTGTGAACAAGATACAGGTCAAACGGATGATCAGAATGAAACCTTTTTTTGGAGGATGTTTGGTGTGCAAATATGAAGAGCTCTATTGTTTTTGGGGAAAATCGGCGCATGCGCAGAAGAGATATATGCTAAAACGGTATTTTTTATATAATAATGGTATACTTTTCACAACGGCTTATTATTCTATTTATTTTTTCAAGAAAGTTTTGTTAAAAAAATTTTTTTCTAAACTTTATAGTTTCAGAAATATTTTGAAAATAAAATAAATCATCCGCTCTTTTGTTTTATGGATCTGTCAGAAATAAACTAGTTAGGCATGCTTTGATTAATTTTTACATGACGTGGAACATACTAGCCATGGCAACAATAGCAAATATCATATTGAATACTAGCCATTACCCGCGTCACCGCACGCGATATCAGAAATTTTATTTTCTTTATTATAATCCAATGTCAACATTTATGAAGTTGGAATGGTCCCGTCGCCCAATTGGCTGGAATTTTTTTCTCAGTTTCCGAAGCTTGTAATCTCCGTCGGCGACTGAGATTTGCCGTTAAGAGCACGGCTTCAAAAAATATCTCTTTCTATCAAAAATATCCCTAAGACTAGAGAAAAAACTCATAAGGTGGTATCACTGACCAAAAAAAAAACAATAATAGCGCGAGTGTGTGAGGTCAAACTTCATAAACGTTTCCATTGTTGAAGAGACTTAACGAGTTGAAAAGCGTATAAGAAGAAAAACTTCTGACATATTTTTTTTTACAAATGTCGTCGAGACATGTTACGTAAAAGATGACGACGATCCGTCTGAGTATTCCCAGTTCTAAATAACACAAGGACAGTCCTTGACGGTGTACCAAGCGACTGCGATAGCATGATATTATATACAGTATGTAAACACGTAAGGTGCACATAGGGAAATTAACATTGGGAAAAAATGACTGGATCAGAGTGAGCCTTGAAATCTTGTTTTTCAATTTGACAGATAATACTCTTTTGCAAAATGAATGTGTATACTACCGAAGAAAATATTCAAATGATTACAACATAATCGGACTTTTTTTATTAATGGGACATTAAATTCCCAAAAATACTTAAATATCGTGCGAGATCAAATATCTCCGCCTATTCGTGTTGAACCTAAAGACATTGGGTCACTGATTTACCGACGCGCATACGTCATACCAGTCAGAGAATTTTTGAATGAAATGTTTCCAAACAGATAGAGTTGTTTTTTTTGTTTTATTTTTGTACAAAAAAATTAAAATAATGACTTATAAGAGCTTTTTATTATTAAAAAAACCAAGTAAAATGAAAATAAATCAAAATAGTTGGCAAAACCAAAAGTGCACATCCCGCAAGTTTTCCACTGTATGATAAAAAAATAACAATTAAAAAATATTTTTAATAAATTTAAAAAGATTTAAAAATTTAAAGAAATAAATAATTAAAAATTGAAAAAATATTTTTTTTTAAGTTTGCAAAAATAAAAAAAATTAAGAACTATACATAATATAATATATAATTAATATCAAGTGGAATAAAATAAAACAAAATAAAAAGAAAAAAAAAAGAAAAAAGTCAATGATACCGTAAGGAATCGAACCCAGGACCTTGCCCTTGGGAATCCAACGGCATAACCATTACGCCACGGCTGCCTAATACGTCTAGTGGTGTTATCACGGTATACAAGTGTAGCACTTGTTTTATGGATTACACTATATTTTCATAGCGATTATTATATTGTTTTTAAACTATATTAGCTGTCAAAAATAATAAAAAATAAAACTGTTTATAAAAATTAAACTACTGAACACATTTTAGTGAATTTAAATAGGGTTCTGGTCTGATAGTAAACAAAGTGAATAAAATATAACCCAAGGCAATCCGACCAAAATTGCGATCTGTAGAGTCGTGACGTACGTACGTACATACGTACGTACGTACGTACGTACATACGTACAGACCAACCGACAACTGCTGTTTGTGATTTTCAATTACAATTTTAATAGTATTTATGAACTCAAATTGATTTAAAAATGGTTCTATTTTATAGATTAGAATCTCCTCTTTTCAAAAAGCTTCAATTTGAATGGATTTCGTGTGAAATTAACTTAAATATAACTTCTTATATGAACGAAAGTCAGCTCTGACGCACAAAGCGATAATAAAGCACATACCGCTAGTTTAGCGGTATGTGCAATAAAATAGAAATCCTCAAGATTACTACGATAATTCAATAGAAATAACAATTAATGCAGTCATAGCTAACTCTGATCCAAGTATTTTTTCCCAATGCTAATTTCCCTATGTGTACCTTACGCGTTTACATACTGTATCCCTACTGTGTCTATACAATATATTATACACTTCGTTCACGAAACGAACCAGCTTTCTAATATCCGATTTCTTCACTACAGTATAAGTTCTCAACAACTTTAACTGAGAATAATCTCTGACACAATTTTCTCCTGGTTAAATTAAAGGCTACAGTAGAATGCGGATAAAATATTCAACAAGCTAGTGCTGGTTTTCTTAAGGTCGCTGCAGACAAGGCTGGAATTCTGCTGGCCGGTAGACTGGATACGAATTTGGAAATGACGTCACTGCGGGCTCGCCTGCTAGCTCACGAGATGGATTTTAAAATTAGAACAGGGGCTATTTTTCTTGCTAGGTTCCCTGCTTGCCCCGAGCAAGAGCCAATCAGGAAACAGTATCTTGTCACGTGGGCTACACGGACAAACACGACGTCATAGCGTGTGTTCTGTTCAGAGACAATAAACGTTCGAACTATCGCTGCGCGCGCACCGAATCTCCCTGCAGAGCAAGCGTGTAAGGACGTCTCGTGTGAAGCGAGCACATAAAAGCAATCGATCGAGCTGGGTGGCGTAGCGGTGAGAGCACTAGACTCGCATTCGGAAGGTACCGGGTTCGAATCCCGGCGGGGGCAGATATGTCTAGGGCTTTTTCCTACTGCCTCTCGCCGAGAAACGGTGATTCCTGTACCGGTCATCCATGGTTTCCCTCAATAATTCCAGATAAATATCCAGATGATTCCTTATTCGAGGCCATGGCCTGTCAAACCTTCTATGTTGAAAATTTGCCTACCTTATCCTTAATTTCCTAATAATTCCTTCATTCGCCCATTGCTATTAATTAAGTTGAAGTTTAAAAATTGTAGAAAATAATGGGAAATAATGGTAGAAAAAAAATAGTAATGGTGCGAATGGCGTCTGTTATGACACAAAGTCGAGAAACGGACGTTAAACGCATTATTATTATTACTACTAGCGGCCCTGTACGTGATTCGCTACGTATAAAGTGAAATAATAAAACAATTTAATTGGAACATCTATTTATCTATCTACAGTAGGCGCTCGATAATCCGGCGCTCGCCAATCCGGCACGCTCAGTAGTCCGGCATTTTGGGACTCAGGTAGCCCGCTCTATAATCCGGCATTTTACACTGCTGAACGCCGGACTACTGAGCGGGTTCGAGTAGTTTCTCTCGATATTGAGGAATGGTTTGCGGAAAACTCGGATTCTCACCCTGTAATGACCGATGAAGAAATAATAAATGATGCTGTTTCTACTGAATTTGAGAAAGTTAAGAGAAATGATAATTAAAAAAATTTATTATGGCAAGAAGCAAGCGAAAATCCGATAATCCGGCAGTTCCGACAATCCGGCATAGAGGGAAAAAATCGGGTGCCGGATTATCGAGCGCCTACTGTATCTATTTTATTAATTGCTAGCTATTTTAAAATATACATGGGCGTATATGTGTGTATGTCGAGTACTCCGGCTGCGCCGTCGTGCTCGAAAAAAAATTGCGTAAAGTATTCGTGGATAACTGGTCTTTAAACACTTGCTGTATTTCGAGGGTTCACTCCGGCTGCGCCGTCGTGCTCGAAAAAAAATAGCGTAAAGTATTTATAATTAATTATAGTATAATTGCTGTATAATGTTTTAAACGATATTCAGTTTTTTTACATCCTCGATCTAGATATATGGTTGTTAAGTTTTCTTAAATAAGGATTCTTAAATTTTCTCTTTTTCCGCGCAATTTTTTTAATTTTTTCTGTCATAAGAACCTTCTCCTGACAATAACAAACACAACAACAAAAAATATATTGAAATCGGTCCAGCCGTTCACGCGTGATGGCGTGACCAAGGGATATAGGGATTCATTTTTATATATATATATACTAGCGGCCCTGTACGTGCTTCGCTACGTATAAAGTGAAATAATAAAACAATTTAATTGGAACATCTATCTATCTATTTTATTTATTTTAAAATATACATGGACGTATATGTGTGTATGTCGAGCACTCCGGCTGCGCCGTCGTGCCCGGTGCAAAAGAACGAATGGGGAAGGAAGAAAAAAAATTTAGGGGTGGACTACCCCTAACATTTAGGGGGATGAAAAATAGATGTTGGCGAAGTGACACCTGTAGACATCTGGCGGGGATAACTAATTAAATGACGATTGATCAGTTTTCGACCGGAGAGGAAAAATGATTAAATTACTAAAATGGCTATTAAAAAATAAGGGTTGATCGTAGAAGGGTGAAAATTGAGGATTGTATGTATTTTTGTATGTTGTATCATAAAAAAATAGAAATTAAAAATTTTGTCTAAAAAATAAAAAAAAAAAATTTAGGGGTGGACTATACCCCTAACATTTAGGGGGATGAAAAATAGATGTTGGCCGATTCTCATAGATACCGGATAAGCACAAAAAATTTCATCAAAATCGGTCAAGCCGTTTCGGAGGAGTATGGCAACGAAAACTGTGACACGAGAATTTTATATATTAGATAGATTACATAAAAGCAATCAAGAAAACCAGCGCTAGAAAACTAGTAGTCGAATCTAGCGGCAAATCCAGCTTCGTGTGCAGCGGCTTTAAGACGGAGGCTGTAGTAATTAACATGGACAACATAAATAACGACTGATTCTCCGCTCGCCTGATAAACAAAATAAAAAGTTCAACAAAAAGAAAGAGGAGAATAGAAAAAGAGGTGTACACTGAAAATAAAATTGGTATGAGTTGCGCTTGTTGCGTCGGAGAAACGCATTATTTATGATTATTAGTTTGAACGGAGTATACCTGCAGCTCGAGCCCTCGCATTACAGTCTGATTCTGTAATCTAGTGATGTGTCGCTCGCTCCTGAGCGAGTCGTTCATAATGAACGACTCCCTGCTCGGAGCGGAGCGAGTCGCTCTTTTTTTGTGAATGACTCACTCCGGGCGCCATTGCTCTGTGCTGAGCTGTTTTGCATTCGCACACAGCACAGGGCACAGAAGCACTAGTGAACTTTGCACGTACGGAGTTATCTTTGCTGAGTCATTTAAAGTTGAATGACACACTGTAAGTGTAATAGTACTAAGCTTAACAGTGACTTAAACCATTCACATTGACGTCGTCGACAAAGATATAATATTGTAACAATAAACGTTATTATTGCTAAGCTTTTATTATACTTTATAGTTTATCCGAAATGCGAATAATATAAGATCATATTAAAATGAGCTCAGAGCTGAGTGTGTATTGTGCTGTGCAATGCTACGTAACTCTTGAGCATGTATGATGACAGTTCACACCTCTGCAGTCTGCACTCTTGTGTAGTGCGTACTGTCTAGTGTCGCTCTCTCTGAGCGACTCTTTTTAGTGAGCGGAGCGCACGGAGCCAGCTCCCAATAAGGAGTCGTGTGGATACATCACTACTATAATCGCAGCGCCGTACAGTCTAGCAGTCAACATTTGTTACTTCAGACTCTACTTCAGACGGAACGTGCTGTGTTGGCCGGCGGCACACGTGAGGGGATTTTCCCGGAGAACCCAAACGATACATTCGCGCTCTATAACTACGTCGGGGAATCGAATGACGTCCCAAGCATCGTTTTCAAGGTAGCAAGCTTTTCAGGGTCAAACGTCGAACAGGGCTATAAATAAAAATCATAGACGCTATTTGATTCTTACCCTTAAACTGTCCTTAAATGTTCGTTTCGTAGTATTATAGGCGGAGAGCTGGCTACGGAGAAAATGGGTGACTCGGTGCAGAGCTGAAAATTTGCAGAATAATAGGAGATAGTACAAGTAAGTAGGGACAAAATTGCCAGAAGGCTAGGCGGAAGATAAAGAGCCGCCAGAAGGCGCTAATGTTGCGAAAAATCAGTGCACTTCTGGCAATTTCTATACTTATTCTGTAATTCAAAACTAGATTATATATTATATATATTATACATTAGGATAGTTATAAGGGCATACTGAAAATCCAAACATGATATAATAATTACATTCGACAAATATTCAAAACTATTAATGACATTTTGATAGAAATAAAATTAAATAAATTAATAAAATTACGTTGTTATAACAACGTAATTTTAAGTTTATTTCTATCAAAATGTCATTAATAATTTTTAATATTTGTCGAATGTAATTATTATATCATGTTTGAATTTTCAGTATACCCTTATAACTATATAATGTATAATATATATAATATATAATCTAGTTTTGAATTACAGAATAAGTATAGAAATTGCCAGAAGTGCACTGATTTTTCGCAACATTAGCGCCTTCTGCCGGCTCTTTATCTTCCGCCTAGCCTTCTGGCAATTTTTTCCCTACTTACTTGTACTATCTCCTATTATTCTGCAAATTTTCAGCTCTGCATCGAGTCACCCATTTTCTCCGTAGCCAGCTCTAGTCCATTAGCCCACGGGAATTTTAATTTTGTTTAAATGTTATCGTTTTATAGGAAAAAACAACATTCAAATACTTGCATTTGGCGCGAAAGCACGTGCCGTCATTACTACGCGCCACAAATCTAAAAGGCTCGGAAGTTAGATGCGAATGCGGGTTTGCGCTTGTACAGTCTGTTGAAAAACTACAAACTCGCAACTCACCAAAACTAAAATAACAATAACAACTTGACAATAGCGTACTCGACTGTACTTTAAAAGTAGGAAAGTGACAAGTGACAAAGGTAACGAGCGATCATGGCCAATCACCGACGAGCGCACGTTCCGTGCAGGTAACTGGGAGGTGGTGGGAGTCACAACGGCTCTAAAATGTGCCTTTGCGACGCTGTTTGTGATTAGCTTCCGAACCTTTTAAATCCGTGGCGCGTGTTATAAATATGGCTTGGTATTGTTTACACCAGGAGTGTCAGACTGATTCTTCTAAAGGGCCATAAGATTTAGACACCTAATTCATAAAATTTTTAAGTTTGAACTTAATTGAGGTTCTTTTATGAATTTCTCCTGAATCGATTTTACCTGTTTTAATTCGTACACATCGTGAGGAAACATATATTGTGCACTCCCCATCATTAAAGTCAAGAGAACGATGTATATTCTATCACAATGAGTGCGAATTAACAGGCTCAAATCGATACCACAACTTTTTTCCTTTTCGTATTTATATGTGATTAGAAAAACAATTGTTCACAACTGAGTAGTAGTATCTCGGCAATACGATGGAGCTGAATGCTCCACTACTTTTGACGCTACCAATCGCGTGCGGAGTTGCGGGTAGCGGCTAGCAAAATAAATAATTCTGTGAATGGAGCATATAGACAGACGGACTGACAGATGAGGCTTATAGTGCCCGTCGGCAAAAATTTTACTGACAAATACTCTCCCCAAACTTTGTATATGGCTTCATTAGGCCTAGTCTGACACCTTTTTCCTCTATGACTTTTTTTGATTTTGGGGCGTTTTCCCTCTAAATTTTCCGAAACATGTCGTTTTCACGACATGTAAAAATTTATAGGTACTGTTTGTTTTTTAATTGGATAGCTTAAAAACTTCAACCAAAACGCTAAAATAATGTTCTCTGACAAATAACAAGAACCATTTAAAATGTCTGACACCTCGAATATGTCGACATATACGAGGTGTAAGACATTTTAAATGACGCATAGAACAATAGCGAATCGTTTATAATGTTCGGATATTTTTGGGTGCGGCAAAAATCGACATACTAGGTAGGTACATACCTTTTGAAGCATTACAGTCATATCTAAACTTATTCGCAAATAAGACGGATGGTCGCATGTGTGGAAGAGAATTTATCGTTTTGATATTTGCCTGCGACGAGATTTATTGCAGATGGCGTTCCGCTGATGCACGGCAATGTCTGAATCTGAAATAAAAAGAAAAACTGTTCTCAGAAAATCAGGTTAAATCGATTCAATCAAAGTACCTACATTATAGTGGTGTGTCGCTCATGAGCGAGTCGTTCATAATGAACGACTCCTTACTCGGAGCGGAGCGAGTCGCTCTTTTTTTTGTTAACGACTCACTCCGAGCGCCATTGCTCTGTGCTGAGCTGATCTGCACTGATGCATTCGCACATTTACGGAGCGCACACAGCACAGGCCACAGAGGCACTAGTGAACTTTGCACGTACGGAGTTATCTTTGCTGAGTCATTTAATGTTGAATGACACACTGTAAGTGTAATGGTACTAAGCTTAACAGTGACTTAAACCATTCACATTGACGTCGTTGACAAAGATATAATATTGTAACAATAAAAATTATTATTGTTAAGCTTTTATTATACTTTATAGTTTATCCGAAATGCGAATAATATAAGATTTCAATCGTATTAAAATGAGCTCAGAGCTGAGTGTGTATTGCGCTGTGCAATGCTTCGTGACTCTATAATTATATATATATTGTTGCGCCCCCTAGTTGGGATGACTATGAACTCTTGCGCATTACCCCCCCAGTAATGCGCCTATGGAGTTTCTAAAAAAGACTATACAATACTCGAAAATAGCTTGGTTTAGCTAGTGCGCATGCGGGTGACGGTTTCGGAACCGTTTGCTGGCTGCTTGGAACGAACCTTATATAAGGGAGCAGAGTGAGCAAGTCAGGCTAGTCAGTTATTGGAGCTGTTCGTTGTGTTGACACAGTGCTCTGGCATTACGACATAAATTCAGTTAATCTGTGGAAATAAATTAACTCTAGTGAGTGCAATTATAAATCTGGTTTTAAATAAATGACTTATAATGAATAGACAAGTGTGCTGATAAACTTTGTGTTGTGTTCCTGTGTGTTGTAAATATTTCTTTGTACATAATTTAGTGACTCTTTATTCTGTTACTTAGTCTTTTATGTTATAATTTAGAACTATTAGTTTTGTTTCTGTTAACGTTATTATTCGTTAAGTTAAAGAAGTACGCTTTCGTTTGTGTGTTTTACTGTTTGTTAAACATTTATTCTTGTAAATAAATAATTTCCGCCACGGACTACAGCAGTTTTGTTACAATATATACATATTATATAAACATACTTTTCCAAGAATGGTGCCAAACTTCTTAGGAGGGCATGAAACGTCGATAAATTTTGGTCCGACCCCTAAGTACCGCCATTTGACCGACGCCAATAGTGTAAGTGCCTTATGGCAAATACACTAAAAAAAGAAAGATGCTTTTATTAATTGCGCAATATAAAACTTTAATTAAAGAGAAGTTTTAAATATAAAGCTTTATTAAAATCAGCGTTCTTCCTGTGTCGTTTCATCTTTAATTTAAACTACTGCGTAGTTCCTAAACGTCAATTAATTAATTACTTTATAAGATTGTTTAGAGAACATTTTTAATAAGTATAATTATTGTTTCTTTGAGATAAAATTTTGTTCTAATTTATTAAATTAGCAAAATTTATGCATGGAATCGCGTTTCGTCTTTCAACAAATTATAATACATTACAAGGTTAGTAGATTACAGAGGTTGTCTCGTTCCGTTGGATAGAAGTGGGGGAGATGACGTCATCCGGCGGACCTGTCGCTTGAATGAGTGGCAACGGCTGTTGTTGTTAATAAACTTAAATGGCATAGCTTACACAAAGAAAGAACCGTAGAAAAAAAAGCACGCATACGTCGTTGATATTACATACTTTTCGAGTTTAGATTGGTCTATTCTACATGAGAAGGGGTGGTCCCAATGTCAGTGACATTATGTCAAATCTCGCAGATTCACATCCCAAATTAGCATGAATTAATTGTTTTATCTTTTTTTGACGCGAAACGTCTAACGGCGCGGTTGGCTGGTGGTAAAACCGTGCAATTGGCACGACACTTTTACGGAACGACGTTACGTTTGTGTGCGCTGATGTGGTCTTAGGTGAAGGCGACATCTAGAAAACTTCTAAATACCATTCCAACCCACAAGTGGGGAATGGACTAGTTTAGGTCAAAAATCACTTTTCAAAAATTTTACAGTATCTTTCCGTTTTGAGGTCCCCCGAATCTAAAAAACATATTTTTGGAAAATCTGTTAGTCTGTGAACACGATACAGGTCAAACGGATGAGCGGATTGAAACCAAATTTTGGGAGGATGTTTGGTATGTAAATATGAAGAGCCCTCTTCTTTTTGGGGAAAATCGGCGCATGCGCAGAAGAGATATATGCTATAACGGTGTTTTTTATATAACAATGATATACTTTTCATAACGGCTTATTATTTTATTTATTTTTTCAAGAAAGTTTCGTTAAAAAATGTTTTTTCAAAACTTTATAGTTTTAGAAATATTTTGAAAATAAAAAAAATCAGCCGCTCTTTTGTTTTATGGATCTGTCAGAAATAAACTAGTTCGGCATGCTTTGATTAATGTTTACATGACGTGGAACATATTATGTAGGTAACCATAGGAACGAATAGCATCATATTGAATACTAGCAATTACCCGCGTCACCTCACATGATATCAGAAATTTTATTTTCTTTATTATAATCAAATGTCAACATTTTTGAAGTTGGAATGGTCTCGTCGCCCAATTGGCTGGAATTTTTATAACGGCTTATTATTCTATTTATTTTCTCAAAAAAGTTTCCTTAAAAGTTTTTTTTTCTAAACTTTATAGTTTCGGAAATATTTTGAAAATAAAAAAAAAATCAACCGCTCTTTTTTTATGGATCTGTCAGAAATAAACTAGTTCGGCATGCTTTGATTAATTTTTACATGACGTGGAACATATTATGTAGGTAACCATGGCAACGAATAGCAAATATCATATTGAATACTAGCCATTATTTCGATCACTTTTTGACGTGATAACGTCTTATAAATTGATGAATCACCAATCTTATAAATTGATGAAACACCGGCTGCATGCACGAAAAAGTGTAACGTTCCTAACGTTCCGCCTGACCCTGTGCGTGCTTTTCTCGAAAACGGCCCTAACGATTTGGATGAAATTTACTGAAAAGGGATTTTGGGGGGCAAAAAATCGATTTAGTTAGGTCTCATCTCTCGAAAAAATCGTTTTCATACAAATTTTATCATTATAAAAATCAATTTTTTGACGTATGAAAATACTTAAATATTGTAAGTAGGTTTTGGAAATTTATATAAACAATGAAACAATTGTTTTCAAAATATTATGACAATTAATCTTTGAGACTTAAAATAAATACGAAAGAAAGAAAGTTAAAAAAAAAACAGTTATTATTATAGGTGGTGAGTAATTTTAATAAATAAAATTAACCTAAATTTGAAGCGAAAGATGCAATATCATAGATTCGAATTATTATAATTATTATATGTAGAATTTAGGTTATGTATTACGGAATACGTTATCACGTAAACCTATCGTCCGTAAACCGACTTTACAGACAACCAATTTTTTTTAGAAAGATTATTGTTATACGATGTGGTGCAGACCGCCCGTCACTCACCATAATGTGTTTTGTCCCGATTGGCCGCCCTAGGCCCGGGCCTACTGGGCCTTAAGGCAAATCCGCCACTGAGGCAATGTATATCTTACACACGTTAAAATAGTGTCAAAAGTGTCAACACATTTTATACTGAAGCACGATACCAAACACACCAATTATCCTGTTCTCTGTTGCTACTAATTGTGCACAATTTCCGCGTCAGCAGCATTTCTCTCTGTTGACTCGGTGTTGAAAGAACGTATAAAAAAGAGCTTGTTATGCGGATTTACGCACGCCAAGCGATTTTTTTTTAAATCAGAATGTACACAAATTAAAGTGGTTTTAGGCACGTTTAACACGCGTGAAAACATACAGTAGGGGAGACAGGGGTACGTTGTACGGCAAAATATGTGAATTCACACACTGTTCAAGTCCGTTGCACACGATTCTTTTTTTTTTTGGCCGCTGAAACACTCGACGGATTGGGCTGAAATTTGGCACACAGATAGTTATTATGACGTAGGCATCCACTACGTATTTTTGAAAATTCAACCCCTAAAAAGGTGTAACGGAGGTTCTAAACTTGCATGGAGAAATCATATATAAGATAGATGTATCAATTCGAAAATGCGCTACTCCTGTCAAGAAATAAATAGAGCTGTAAAAGTAACGAGAAATTGTGTACCGGTATGTATTCGTTACTTAAAGAACCAGTACCCGTTACTTTCGTATCGTTACGTTACTCGTTACTTTTCATACGACATACAATCGTGTACTAACAGCATCAAGCATGTACCATCGCATCGAGGCGCGTCGCATACGTGATACGATATGACTTCGTTCGAATAACGTATAACCGCATCAAACGAGTCGAACTGACATGGATACGACAAATGCGAGTAACGAAATGAATTTGTAAGTAACGATTCGTTACTTCGAGTCAGACGATGTACCCGTTACTCAGTAACGAATACATACGGTTTGTTACAGCTCTAAAAATAAATAAACACGCTTTTCATGCTTTTTCAAAAACAACCCCTTCAGAGGGTGAAAAGAGGTAAATAGTCTAAAAATCAACATGGGTGTCATTTTCAAGGTTTGTCAGGACGTTGATCACGTGAATGTCATCAACTTTGAAATTTATTTGGGAGGTCTACGTCGAGAAAGGAGTAACTATGCCAAATAATGGAAATGCGTCCGTGTTTCGTCTTAATCGCGTGCGAAGCCGCGGGTAACGGCTAGTTAACTTATAAACTGTCATAAATGACAAAAATATACGCTATATATGATGCCATGTTTGTTTATGACGTTTGCGCATGTCGTCCACGTGACAAGATACTGTTTTGTGATTGGTTCTTGCTCAAGGCCAGCAGAAAATCCGGGACGAAAAATAATCCCGCTTCTAACCACGCGCGGGTCACACTAGGCTGGTTGCCAGCCGCGAGTTGTGGAAGCCGCAACTGTCAGCCATCAATCAGCTAGGTGTGAGCATAAAATTCGCCGCTGGCGCCGCCAGCCGGCGAGTTTATTTATCAACGGCTGGTGAAATTGTTCCATTTTGGTAGCCAGGCAGCGGCGACTAGCAGGTCACGTGACTCACTCGCACCCGCTACTACCAGCGAGCAGCGCAGTCTGACCGAAGCAGTGCGAGTAAGCCATCACGTGCCACGTGGTTTATGTTCGATGATGTAGTGGCCGGATTGGCAGCCACTACTCGCGGTAGACTAGCGAGTAGCAACCGTAGTGTGACCGGGCTGACCGCCGCTGCTTGCTGGTGCTACTGTCCGCCGCTGACAAGCAGCCTAGTATGACCCGCGCTTAATCGTATCGGGCTTCCGTTTCTATAAATAATAATGTTGGTGTTTCTTTTTCTTCCGATGTCGTGAAATATCGTGATCGAGAACAATGGACCCAATGTTGGCTACGACACTGATAATATGGACGTTGTTTGTATACAGATTGTATCAAATCAAAACGGTCCATAGAACATTCTGTGTGTAAGACAGAGACGATATATAAAGCACTAAAGCAGTAAGTAAGAATGAGATAAATGATCGCTAATAGTTACTGTGGTTACGTAAATAAATAATTACGTACACTGTAAATCTTTTTACCAAATTATCAATTAAAACAGCTAAACTGTAATATTAATTCGTATTATTATTTATATCTGGTACAAAAGTTTTAACAGTACTTTTAAAAATTAATTTATAAATGTTCAAAAAGACCTCCACGTTCTGCCAAACAATATCCTAATCGATTATAAATATTTTCCCTCACATTGGCTAACATCTCATGGACAACGGAACGACATGCATTCGAAATCTATATTTTCAATTCGTTATTAGCTCTATTTTCTTGAAAGCCATAAATTTTGGATTTTACAAATCCCCATAAAAAAATCTAATGGAGTCAAATCTGGAGACTTGGCGGGCCAAATAATGGTTCCACGACCACTTATCAAATGATTAGGAAATGTATCGTTTAGACATTCTTGCACCAATGGGGAGTTATGAGCTGGACAACCATCCTGCTGAAACCATTTAATTATTTGGATTTTTCCCGAACAGTATAAATAGCCATTTTATCAATAATTTCACTAGTGAATACTGACATTTGATAAAATTGTGATTTTTACTGTAAAAAACAAAGACGATACTATCAGATTGTATGACCACAGTAACTATTAGCGATCATTTAGGTATTTCATTCTTACTTACTGCTTTAGTGCTTTATATAATATCGTCTCTGTCTTACACACAGAATGTTCTATGACCCGTTTTATTTGATACAATCTGTATAATGTACTGGAATTTAATATCACATATAAAATCTACAATTTACTGGAATAATTAACCGCTTTAATCATGAATGATATCTCTGTTTATGATTTCAACTGTCGGAGCGGCGCTAATCCATAGAGAAAATACATGCCCACCCGTCATTTGTCTAAACAATAGAGAATCAGTTAGTGACAGCCATAATCATAATAATAATCAACGAATGCTGCGACACGTTCGTAGCGTCAGGCCACATAAATAGAACTAGCGCGACCGTCATTTGTTAACAATGGATAATCAGTTACATAATGCAATCGTAGCATATCAATTATCCAGTCACGCGACTACGGGCTCTGCCTTGTGTTACGTAATATCTATACGGCGCTACACTGTACAGACTGTACGATGACACTAGGGTCTTCCAATAGGGACTTCCGAACTTTGACAATTGATAGCGGCCATCTTGTTGAAGCTACATCTGTCAAATTGACTGTCGTTTATTCAGTCTGTTTTGGAAAGTCACCATGGACTAGACTTGGGTAGCTCATGAGTGAATGATAAAAAAGATATATATCGTTGCCGGTGCGCTAATCACTCACTATCTCACTCCGTTTTCAAATATATCTTTAGCTCACTAGTCTTAATGTTCATTTTCCAACCACTGAAATGCTGAGTTACTGAGCAAGAGTAAACGAGAGCGTGCTACTCTACTAAACAAAGGGAGAGACAGAGACAGATAGTCTGACGATATTCCTGTTGTTGTTGGTAGACCAAGGTCATGGAACGCAGTACTAAATCTGTCTCTCTTTCTTGAGTATCTTTCCATCTTTACATCTCGCTCAGTTCACCAATGCATCATTCAGATTGAGTTATTGTTTTCATTCACTGAGCTAAATGAGCGACTGAGCTAAATGAGTGATATAATATATCCTGTGATACAAAAGATATGAATCTCTTTTCTTTTTAGTGACACACTCTGCGCACCTCTACCATATATACTGCCGTAAAGAAGCAAAATGCAGTAAGTGACCAACTTATGAATTTGAGTAAATCAAGATTTACTAAAAATGTATTGACCGTCCAGAATTTTAGATTATGGAAACCAAAACATGGGGGAAACATTTTTTAAAGACAATAAAATTATTGCTGCGGCACTTACTGCTGTCGTTAGTTTCAGTATGAACTCATTTTTCAACAAATGTCACTTACTGCCCTTTGCCTTTTTAAGGCAGTATAGCGTTCAACAATATGTGCAAATGATAAAATTGTTTTATCAAAATGGGTGTTCTTTTCGGGATGGTTTCTTATTCAAGGTCATGGCCGATTACCTGTCAAACTTCTATGCTCAAAATTTGCCTACCTTATCCTTAATTTCCTAATAATTCCTTCATTCGCCCATTGCTATTAATTAAGTTCAAGTTTAAAAATTGTAGAAAATAACGGGAAGTGTGATAGAAAACAAAATAGTAATGGTGCGAATGGCGTCTGTTATGACATAAAGTCGAGAAACGGACGTTAAACGCATTATTATTATTAGTACCTGGGTGACCGAGCTTTGCTCGGAAAGTTAAATAAAATACTAATATTCAAATACGTATTTATTTTAAGTCTCACTTGGATAGTAATCCCTATATTATTAAACGAGCTAATCTTGTACCTATGTATCTATGTACCTATATACCTATGTCCCTAAATATTTTCTCGAAAACGGCCCTAACGATTTGGATGAAATTTACTGAAAAGGGATTTTGGGGGGCAAAAAATCGTTTTAGCTAGGTCTCATCTCTCGAAAAAATCGTTTTCTTACAAATTTTATCATTATAAAAATCAATTTTTTGACGTATGAAAATACTTAAATATTGTAAGTAGGTTTTGGAATTTTATACAATGAAACAATTGTTTTCAAAATATTATGACAGTTAATCTTTAATTACTATCCAAGTGAGACTTAATTAAAATAAATACGTATTTGAAAGAAAGTTATAAACAATTATTATTATTGGGCTTTGACATGCTCACTCCTGACATCTGGTGGCTAATATAAAAAATAAAATGTGAATGCATTTAGTCGATCTATCATCTGTGAACAGTACTCCATTCGTACTTTTAAATTCTTAAAAAATGAAATAAATAAAAAGTTTTGAAAATAACTGCAGTTAAAAATCAATGAAAGTTTGCTCTGCACATTTTAAAAGATGATTTTATGTTTTCAAGTAAGTACTATACAACTGTAACGTTACTATTATATTATAACCTCATAGTTATAATATACAGTTTGTTTATTATTAATATTTTTATCTACAGATACTGCTAAAAAACAGCATTTGAAAAAAAATAAATGCTGTAAGTACCTTCAGTCAATTTACCTGGGAAAAAAAACACAGCTACTGATGAGAACCGTAGGATACAGAGGAACAAGAGAAAAGAAGAACAAAAAATTTAATTTGGAAAATAAAGATTCAGTACATCAAACATCAATGAAAATTATAATAAATTGTAACTAAACCTAATTTTTTAGTGAAATAATTACTTTGATTGTCGTTATGATTATCATCATAAACTTCATTATTATCTTAGTTTTCAACAATAAGACTATCATCATTTTCTTTATTGCCTAATTCATACAATAATTGAATCCTATGGTTCTGATCAGTAGCTGTGTTTTTTTCCCAGACAAATTGACTGAAGGTATAGCATTTTCTTTCAAATCCTGGTTTTTTAGCAGTATCTGTAGATAAAAAAATTAATTATAGACAATAAATTATTATATTAAAACTCTATGAGGTTATATAGTATAATAGTAACGTTACACTTGTATACTTACTTGATAACATAAAATCATCTTTTTAAGCAAACGTTCATTGATTTTTTAAGTTCAGTTATTTTCAAAGCTTTTTATTTATTTCATTTTATAAGAATTTAAAAGTACGAATGCGGAATGGAGTACCTACTGTTCACAGATGATAGATCGACTAAATGCAGTCACATTTTATTTTTTATGTTAGCCACCAGATGTCAGGAGTGAGCATGTCAAAGCCCAATAGGTGAGTAATTTTAATAAATAAATTTTTAACCTAAATTTGAAGCGAAAGATGCAATATCATAGATCAAGATGACGGCGAATCAGTTTTACAAGTACCGGATTGCCATAAGGGCCGACAATCCTCTCCACAAAGGAGTCAAACTGTTTCAGCAATATTATCTTATTGCTCCACAAAAGGAAGCGAAGCTTCCCCAGAGAACCTACGGTTCTTATATGGAGAGCCGAAGGCTCGACTAGTGTTGATTACAACCGAGCGGGGCGCAGCCCCGCGAGGTAAGACTGTAACAAAGGTGGAGACGTAGGCTCCACAAAGGGAAGCGACAGAGAACCTACGGTTCTCAAAGTTTTGGCGATATCAGCATATCAGTATTTTATTTAACTTTCCGAGCAAAGCTCGGTCACCCAGGTACTTAAAGATTAACTGTCATAATATTTTGAAAACAATTGTTTCATTGTATAAAATCCCAAAACCTACTTACAATATTTAAGTATTTTCATACGTCAAAAAATTGATTTTTATAATGATAAAATTTGTAAGAAAACGATTTTTTCGAGAGATGAGACCTAGCTAAAACGATTTTTTGCCCCCCAGAATCCCTTTTCAGTAAATTTCATCCAAATCGTTACGGCCGTTTTCGTGAAAATATTTAGGGACATAGGTACATAGATAGGTAGATACAAGATTAGCTCGTTTAATAATATAGGGATTATATTTCATTTGTAATAGTGTACTACCAATTTTCAGCTCTATGCGAATTATTGTAAACCTACAACTATTTCTTGTCTATTTTGACCAGACTAACACGCTGTATAAATATGAAGTCATAATTGAAAGCCATAATATAATAATAACAACAACAATATATAACTTCCGCATTTAAGCGATATTTGGCCCTATGTGTGTATTAATTTTAACGATGTCGTTAATTTTCGTCCCGTTCGTGCGAAATATTATGCAAAACATTGCAAGGCTGCAGATAGAGCGAGAGAGAAAAACAATTAATTGCAAAAACGTGGACGCGGCTGCAAGAGCCAACAGCGGCCGGCATATGCATAAAAATCTCAGGTCGAAAAGTAAAATTGCTCATGTCGAATTTTTCACTATTTTCAGTTCAAAAAAGAAAGCGGTCAAGTCCAACTCAAACATAATATGTGGAGTAGTATCGTTTTAAGAAGATGGTAGCAGCAAGAATATGTTCGACATATTCGAGGTGTCAGACATTTTAAATGGTTCATGTTATTTGTCAGAGAACATTATTTTAGCGTTTTGGTTAAAGTTTTTAAGCTATCCAATTAAAAAAAAACAAACAGTATCTATAGATTATTACATGTCGTCAAAACGACATCTTTCGGAAAATTTTGAGAGAAAACGCCCCAAAATTAAGAAAAGTCATAGAGGAAATAAGTGTCAGACTAGGCCTAATGAAGCCATATACAAAGTTTGTGTCAATAAAATTTCTGACTATTACTTGAAAACCGCTGACGCTAAAACTAGACACTTGGAGCTACAATTTCCTTTTTTTGACGTGGTAACGTCTTATAAATTGATGAATCACCAATCTTATAAATTGATAAAACACCGGCTGCATGCACGAAAAAGTGTAACGTTCCTAACGTTCCGCCTGACCCTGTGCGTGCTTTTCTCGAAAACGGCCCTAACGATTTGGATGAAATTTACTGAAAAGGGATTTTGGGGGGCAAAAAATCGTTTTAGCTAGGTCTCATCTCTCGAAAAAATCGTTTTCATACAAATTTTATCATTATAAAAATCAATTTTTTGACGTATGAAAATACTTAAATATTGTAAGTAGGTTTTGGAATTTTATATAAATAATGAAACAATTGTTTTCAAAATATTATGACAGTTAATCTTTGAGACTTAAAATAAATACGAAAGAAAGAAAGTTAAAAAAAAACAATTATATTATAGGTGGTGAGTAATTTTAATAAATAAAATTAACCTAAATTTGAAGCAAAAGATGCAATATCATAGATTCGAATTATTATAATTATTATATAAATTTAGGTTATGTATTACGGAATACGTTATCACGTAAAACTATCGTCCATAAACCGACTTTACAGACAACCAATTTTTTTTTAATTTGCTGTACGACCATTTTTCTCTAAGTTATAGCCTGCTGAAAATCACCTAAAAATGTTTTTTGATCCCTTAAATTTTTCTATTAATGTACAATTGTTTGGACAACAAAAAGTGTTTTTTTGACTTTTTTAAGCAGCATGTTAAATTTTGTGAAGCAAGCATTAATAAAATGCTTTTTGCGATTACAGTTTGAAATTTGCCAATATTTTTTATAATCTGAGTGCTTAAAACATGTGTCCAAAAGAAAAAAAAACCTTGTATTAAACATACGTACTTTGCTTGATTGAAATAGATTAAAAAAAAAACAGTTTTTCCATTTTTGTCATTAATTTTTTTTTTAATCACGTAATCACTTTTATCTTGTGGCCATAGAAATGTAACGGAATAAATAACCCAGTTTTCACAGTGTTTGCATGTTTATTTTCACCGGAATTAATTATATAACAAAAATTAATAAATTTAACTCATGAAGGATATTTGCGTTGATAAGAAAAATAAATACAGTGAAATCTCTCTTTAACAGAAACACTTTATTCATAATAATGCTGAAGTGAGATTTTCCTGTCAAAAATAAATTCTGCAAAAAAGGATCTGAAATTAGACCAGCTGCGTTTACGAATGTTAATTATTGTCATCAAATAAGTAAGTCATTGTCATTATTCGACAGAGTTTATTATTTTACCATTCCAACCCACAAGTGGGGAATGGTAGATACTAGTTTATGTCAAAAATCATTTTTCAAAATTTTACAACATTGTTTCGTTTTGAGGTACCCCGAATCCAAAAAAAACACATTTTTGGAAAAACTATGTGCGTCTGTTTGTCTGTGAACACGATACAGGTTAAACGGATGAACGGATTGAAACCAAATTTTGGGAGGATGTTTGATATGCAAATATGCAGAGTCCTATTGTTTTGGGGGAAAATCGACGCATGCGAAGAGTTTTATACTATAACGGGTTTTTTTATATAATAATGATATACTTTTCATAAGGCCTGATTTTATTTTTTCAAGAAAGTTTCGTTAATTTTTTTTTTTTAAATTTAATTTAAGGGTGGATCGACTACTAGGTCATTACCACCTACAAGTTTGTACGGAAACTCTCGGTGCGGTTAAAATTTTTATTATCTAAACTTAGTTTCGGAAATATTTTGAAAATAAAAAAAAATCCGCTGTTCTTTTGTTTTGTAGATCTGTCAGAAATAAACTAGTTATGCCATAACGGTGTTTTTTATATAATAATGGTATACTTTTCTTAACGGCTTATTAATCTCTTTATTTTTTCAGGAAAGTTTCGTTAAAAAAACTGTTTTCTAGACTTTATAGTATTGAAGCTGATTTTGTAGATGGGTTTAGTCCGCACGCAGTGACAGTTCAAATGTTAACAAAAGTGAACGTTTCTTGTCTCTGAACGGAACACACACTACGGCGTCGTGTTTGTTTGGCCATGTCGTCCTCGGGACAAGATAACGTTTCCTGATTAGTTTTTGTTCAAAACAAGCAGACGAACAAGCACGAAAAATAGTTCCGGTTTCAATTTTGAAATCCATCTTGAGACCACAGTGACGTCATTTCCATCTTCGCAGCCAGCACGCCATCCGGCACAAGTTCTAGCAACGATTCCAACGGAAAAAAACTAGCCTTGTGTGCAGCCGCCTTAAGAACAAATTATGCTCACCTTTGACCGCTTTTCAAAAAAAAAAAACATACTGTATCGGATTTAATGAGGCTTGATAATTTAAAAATACCAATATCATCACGTTTTTATTGTCCTGTGCCTCAATGTGACAGGCCGCTGTCTGATAAATGGAAGTCATTAATTATCGGTAATTGCTATCAATTAATTATTATTGGCTTTTATTGCTAATAATATTTTTACTTTCCCGCTATACGAAATATATTGTGACAAATTCCCCGTTGAGACGACAAAGAAGTTCGTGTGAAAGACACACATTGTTGTCTAACAACAATCGACTCGTCATTCTGACAATGATACACTGATTGTTGTGAGGTAACAACAATCGGCTTGATGTTCCAACAATATGCGTAGGTAAAAAGAGCTGTGTTGCAAGTTTTGAACCCCCGTTACACCTTTTTAGGGTATCAGGCGTCTTGATCCTCCGACAAAATATCCCCGGCCATAAAGGGGTATGCGAATTGTAATTCCGAAGTGAACGATAAAGGGGTATGCGAATTGTTTCGCAGTGAAACGGGAAGGGTTAAAGGAGGAGTTTAAAAAAAAACAATTCCAGAGTGAACGATAGGGATAGTTTGTCGGGGATATTTCGTCAGAGGATCAACAATCATAAAACCCCTTTTAGGGGTTGATTTTCAAAAATCCGTTTTCAGCGAATGCCTACCTCAAAATAACTGTCTGTGTGCGAAATTTCAGCCCAATCCGTCTAATGATTTGAGCTGTGCATTGATAGATCAGTCAGTCAGTCAGTCGCGGTTTCCTTCTATATATTTAGATAACTGAGGTCATTAGCGTGACGCTTGAGGCCTCGTCCAAAAAACCAGACACATTTTTATAGGTAGTCTCAAAATCAGGTTGTGCTTGGGGCCCTACAAGTACGCTCGTCGCTCACAAAGGTGGATGAGTTTCTAGTGCTTAAATACATGTTGATTTATAAAATTGAAAATAGCATTAACCTTTGCATTTAAAGAAATATTTAATGATGAAAATCCTTTAAAGAATCGTATTCAAAAAGATGGAACGTAATTTTCTTTTCAAAATTTAAAAGGCGACCGATTTACATCCTTGATAAAACGTAGAGCAAAGTTGCCTTATTTCGTATATTTTAATAATTATGGATAGTGGTATATTTGGTAGACAAATTGGTCCGGCGCACAGGATAAAGTGAGGAAAACTAAATCTATCGCAGTGTGAGCTGTGGACTAAATGAGTAATAAATCGTGCAACGGTTATAGAGTATGATTTCATGTGACCAATAGGAGCGGAGCGTCAATGAAAAATGTAACTTAAAATTTGTCCGTCCGACAAAAACTTTTGAACGGTAACTTCGATCATCATGAAATTTGGATACAACATTCATTTCGGTGAACTAAGATGAACGTACGTACTCATGTCCCTCCCTCCCATTCGTTCTTATAAAGTGATTGAGATAAAACTTTTGTATTTTTAATCGAAGACTGAATCCGTGATAAAAAATAGGGGTCTCCATTTAACATTTCAAAGTTCTCCCCTCCCCTCAAGAAAGGTGGGCAGGAGGTGGGGTAATTTTTGCACCAAAGTCTTTCCCCCGTGGATTGATTTGACTCTGATCCGAGATATTTTTCCCAAAAGTGCTTACTTCTCGAGATATTTGGATGTGCCAGGTTAAAAAACTGTGGCTGAACCTCGCCTTTTAGTGCATTTATATGTACTAATAAAGATTATTATTATTATTATTATTATATAGTAAACTATTGAAAATAAGAAATTTTTAAATATTCTGACCTACACCAGCTGTTTTACTGGATAGAATTATTTAATTGCAACATTAAAAAAAATCCAGCCAATTGGACAACGGGACCATTTCAACTTCAAAAATGTTGGCATTTGATTATAATAAAAAAATAAAATTTCTGATATACTGTGAAGTGACGCGGGTAATGGCTAGTATTCAATATGATATTTGCTATTCGTTGCCATGGTTACCTACATATGTTCCGTGTCATGTAAAAATTACTCAAAGCATGCCGAACTAGTTTATTTCTGACAGATCCATAAAACAAAAGACCGGCTGACTTTTTTTTTATTTTCAAAATATTTCCGAAACTATAAAGTTTAGAAAAAAACATTTTTAACGAAACTTTTTTGAAAAAATAAATAGAATAATAGGCCATTATGAAAAGTATACCATTATTATATAAAAAAACACCGTTATAGCATATATCTCTACTGCGCATGCGCCGATTTTCCCCAAAAACAATAGGGCTCTTCATATTTGCATACCAAACATCCCCCCAAAATTTGGTTTTAATCCGCTCATCCGTGTTCACAGACTAACAGACAGAGTTTTTTCAAAAATATGTTTTTTGGATTCGGGGGACCTCAAAACGGAAAGATATTGTAAAATTATTAAAAAGTGATTTTTGACCTAAACTAGTACCATTCCGCACTTGTGGGTTGGAATGGTAAAATTGTTCAAAAGCAAATACTGTTTCTCTGAAACTTTAATATGATCAAGAGACAACTTTCCCCTAAAGTTTTATAAAAGATATCTTGGATTACATTCTAATAATGAAATATCAGCTTTCAAATCCTTTCATAATAATGTTTCAAAGCAAATAGGTCGGGCGTAATTAAAACATTGCACGTATATAGAAAAATTACTCACGAAAGCAGGGTCGTGGTTAGAATTGCTAGCGCTCCGTCCCGCTACACGGAGGTCTTATTAATTAGCGGTCCCGCCCGGTTTCACCCGGGTGCAAAAGACGAATGGGGAAGGAAGGGACAAGGGTACGCACATTCATCTTAGTTTACCGAGATGAATGTTGTGTCCAAACTTCATAATGATCGGAGTTACCGTTCACAAGTTTTTGTCGTTAAAAAGCAGTATTTATACTTTTTTTAAGTAATAAATTTCTTTTAATATAATAAATATTTAATTTTAAACACTGTAGGAAAATTATTTTTATATAAGTACCTATAGTTGTAACAGTTTTCAAATGAGCTATTAAGTATTAATTAAATTTATTTAATTTTAATTAGTCGTAATAAAATTTTAAAAAATTGAAATGTAAGCCTTAGAAGAAAGCAATGTAGAAAATAAAAACAAATATATTCGCCGACGTGGGGCTTGAACCCTAGACCCTGGCATTAAGAGTCTTACGTTCTACCGACTGAGCTATCCGGGCTTGTAAACTTCACGCGCTAATATTGCAATATTTAGTTAAGGCATTTCACCTGATAATATATTTTGTCGGACGGACTAATTTTGAGATACATCTTGCAACATTTTTCATTGATGTTCCGCTCCAATTGGTCGTAGCGTAATATTATATAGCCTATAGCCTTCCTCGATAAATGGGCTATCCAACAAAAAAAACATTTTTCAATTCGAACCAGTAGTTTCTGATATTAGCGCGTTCAAACAACCAAACAAACTCTTCAGCTTTTTAATATATTAGTATAGATTTCACTGTACAATTACTCAAGGATCACAAGCTATTCTAAATTAAATTTAGTTTTTTCGCAGGAGAAGCTGAAAAGAAGAAAAGAGCCATACGAAGAAAACCAGACTGCCAGAGAAGTTTGGAATTTGATAGCCTTTAAAATCAACGTACGCAAAATCGAGCGTTACGAAAATTGTGACGAAAATGTTTCGTGTATAACAACTTCAAAACTTGAACCAAGATCCGAACCAAAAATATAGCGTCGAATAGAGATAAAGGTGTCCGTATCGGAGAGTTCACAAGGGCGTGATGATTCCGCAATATGACGCAATTCTACGGTGCCCGGCAGGCTTTGCGTCGGACTAAATTTTGATACAGCATCGAGGGTACAACCTTGAAAGCGATGTCATTCGAAAGCTCACGAACTGCACTACAATTTTGTTATGATTGAAGTAGAATTAATTGTAAAGGCCCCTTCACACGATACAGGATTTCCTGCTCGCTAGCTTGCTTGTAGTCTTGCAGGCCGCTTTGCACGCTACGCTGTTGGATGTGACGTCACTGATTGGTCCGCTGCTCGCTATTTTGCTATATTTGGGTGATAGGTTCAGTGCTATTTTTCATGCAATGCTGGCTGCTAGTTTGAGAATTTGACCAATTATGGAGTCGTATTTTATCACGTGATATCGTTTGATATTCATTAAATATGGTGTTGTTTGAAAAAGCTTCCAAGTGAACAGCGATGAGGCCAAAAGTTGTAAAATCAAAATGTAAATGGACTCGAAAGGAAATAAGTTTTTACTTTGATTTTTCTCTTCTCTCCCGAAGCTTTTCGATTACTTTTAACGTCACAGTAGCAATTCGTCGACGAATTATTTCTTGCACAACCATTACATCCATATTTAAATTTCAAATATAACTGTCAAGTGTCAAACTAGCAAAGCAGCGAGCAAACAAGCAAGCTGCGTGTGAAGCGAAACTAGCAGTGCTCCCAACGAGCCACCAAGCAGGATACCATGCATGGCAAGCTGACAAGACTTCAAGCAAGCTAGCGAGCACGAAATCCTGCATCGTGTGAAGGGGCCTTAAGTGTGGTTCTCACTCGGTGCTATCCAAAGTTACACTGGCGTAAAGCCTGTCGGGCACCGCCGAGTTCTACTTCATTCGTTCTACAATCGACCATCAAGGCCGAGTATTCACGTCAAAACTGCAGTTCGTGTCTCTTTGCTACCTATCTGATTTGTAATGAGCCTTTTTCTTGAAGTACGAAAAATCACTCACTAGTAGCGCTAGTAGTTCGGTAGGGACAAACACTGTCAAATCCCCATATAAACACACATTAAAGTGTACTTGAAAAAAAATGTTTTTAACAGAAGATGATGTTCCTGGAGCAAAACTAAAATTTGCAACTGTAAAAGATAACAATGTAGTAACATTAAAACGTTGGCTTGCGTGTCGTAATTTAAAAGTATCTGGAAAAAAAAATGAATTAATAGACAGGTTAGTATGCAGACTCTAGTAAAATATTAGCGATAAATTCAAACTGTAATAAGAGAAATTGAAAATAATTATGAATTTCAGATTTATTTCCAAATGAAATATGAATCAAAAATATAAGGTAATAAAATAAATTTAATTAAATATAATAAATGAATATAATTTAATAAAAGATTGAGGTTATATCTCATTCTAATCAATGGTAATAAACTGTCAAAAATTTACTATTCATTTTTTATTCATTTAATTAATTTTAAAAATAATTTCGATAACATATGTAAATGATGACTCTCAGTGATAAGTTTATCAGTTAGTTTAGTATTTAATATTTTGGAAATCTTTTATTGGTATACATCTAACCTCATCAATATGAGGTTTCATAAATGGTATAAAAAACACGTTCTCTTCTGGATATCGATTATCCGACGTACAATTAGCAAAACTGCAATGCTTCGTTGGCATTGTACAAGTTCAAAATTTTTTTTTATTTCAGATTTATATTTTTAAATAATAAAATAATATCACGTAAATAACATTGGTTTGCATGTAAATATTTTATGTTTGTCCCTACTACTAGTGCTGCCTCTCGTGACACTTTCGCTGCACTATTCTCAGGAAAAAGGCTCATTCTCTCTGTCATCGATTCACAATAATGTCATAAATATTAAAACATGACAAAATTAATGTAAAATTTATTAAAATTAGTGTCGCGTTCGTCCTCCCCCTCAGACTCCATGTCCGGATAATTCAAATGGCTGTCCCCTTTTTCGACAACCGACCCTGGCACAGGGGTCGCTAGATAAAGCAATTAGCATTCTCACTGAATATTATTTTCATTAAACAAGCGCAACTAGTAAATCCTCCACAATCTAAACTGCATCGCGTATGTTAACTAACATTATGACGCGCGCATTAAAAATCGTATTAAAGGTACGGTCACATCAGAACAATAGAACGGGACCAGAATAGTTCTTTCGACGGCCACGCGTCTTCAGGTCACGCAGACGTTTTTATCGATATTCGATTGTCGCGTGTAATTTATAACAAATTGAGAAAATTGAAATACGAATAAAAAAAAAAAAACGCAATTTAATGTAGGGTAACGAGACAACACTGGAGGGAAACAACAATGCGCACATTGTTGTCTGAATCGCGTAGAAGAATGCCGACGCTTCGAGAATGTTCCAGAACTGAAGGGCGGACCAGCAACAGACATAAATAGACGGTAAATAAATAAATTGAGAACAGTGTAAATAAATAATAGATAAGTGTGCTAGATAAATTTTTGTGATATAAATATTCCTTGTATAATATACAAGGAATATTTATATCACAGGATACATCAAAAATAAATATTAACAATACAAACCAAAAAACACTTCTTTATAATAATGAAATAAAATAAATAACGGAAAAACAACAAACGAATTCTAACAACACTATATTATAACATTTTTTTTTATTAACACTATATTATAGTGCTTAGAATTCGTTTGCTGTTTTTCCGTTATTTATTTTATTTCATTACTAGTGTGACCTGTGCGAATTATTCGCACTAAATAAGTATAATAATTATCACTTTACAAAATTATTTTTTAAATAATATGATTGCAGGTATTCAATTCGTTCCTAATTTTGCACACTGCTTATAACGTTCTTCTTTTTGTTGTATTACAATATGAAGCCCAGATGACAGATCGAAGAAATATTTTACTAAAATTGTCATATAGAGGCGCAAGTAGCAAAAGCGTTGAGCTAAGCCGTCAGATGGCATTATGCAGCATTGCTGTGACGTTGTTCAGCGTTGCTCGCTGTTTCAAAATTAAAGTCGTCAGATGGCAATATGCAGTAAGTATTGTGTCTGTTGTACCTATTACAATATGAAGGTCAGATGACAGATCGAAGTGTTGACGTTGTTTCAAAATTAAAGCCGTCAGATGGCAGACGTTGTTCAGCGTTGCTGTATTTTAATTAATTTACAAAAGAAAAGCAATAATAAATTTTTTAGTTGTCGATGTCAGTAGAGCAAGCAATTATCTGTAAAATGATATATAATTTATGTGGAGAAATTTTGAGGTTTTTTCTAAAAAGGGAGGCAAACATCTTTAACCTTAGCGTATTAATATATATGAAAAAAAAAAAAAAAAGAAAAAAATCTATCACGAATTGCTTTCAAAATAAATAGAAACTAATTATTAATTATTTTTTTATATTTTTAGATCCGTTCTGAAGAAGATCCAAATCCGGATCGAAACGTTAATGTATTAATTTTATATTGTTTGTTAATATATTGTCTGAAAAATTGGTCGATAATTTTATTTATTGAAGAGTTCTAATCAGACGTTAATCAAAGATTTTAATATATATGATTATAAAGAAGTGTTTTTTGATTTGTTTTGTTAATATTTATTTTTGTTAATAAATATATTTACCACCGACAAAGAACAGTTTTGTCAGTTTCGTTACAGTAATAAGCGCATTGCGGCCGGTAGAGGGGCGGCTATGGAAGCTCATAAATCCAGTCTGGCGCACGCACTCTGCTACAATAGTCACCATAAAGCCATAACTCATCGATTCGCGTTCCTATCAAAATATATTCAAGACGCGAGCGCCGCAGTGCAAGTATACACGTATAGCTCCGTTGTTATAACCACTTACCGACGCCGCCCCACCACGACGGTCACTCAATTCAAATAACCAAAGAATATAAATATAAAAATCACTGAAACGATGTTAATGAAATTTTGTAAATGTGTCCTGCTTTGTTTATGACTCCCAGTCTATTTGTTTTTATACGGTGACCACAAAAGTCCATTAAAACTTAAATTAGCCTGAATATAAAAGCGTATCATATATGACTTTAAAATCATTCTAAAAATAGAGAAACAAAAAAATTCAACATTTTTTTCGACTCAAATTCTTAACTTATTTAAATAAATAAAATTGTCGACCAATTTTTTTCAGACTATGTATTGACAAAAAATAATATAAATCAATATAACAAAAGATGACGTTTCGATCCGGATTTGGATCTTCTTCAGAAATATCTAAATAGAAAATGATAGTTTGAATGATTCAAAAAATTAATCGTGTATTCTATTAGAAAATAAGTAGCTAATACTAATTAATTTTTATATTTTTTTAGATGTTTCTGAAGAAGATCCAAATTCGGATCGAAACGTCATATTTTGTTATATTGATTTATATTTTTATATTATTTTTTGTCAATATATTATAGTCTGAAAAAAATTGGTCGACAAGTTTATTTATTCAAGAACTTTAGTTGGCCATGATGTGTCAAAAAATGTAATAAGGAAACTGATGTTAATTTGTTTACACTGACAGCGGAACGTCAAATTAGGGTGCCAATGGTCGTTATTTTACTTAAATCGCCATCAGCGCAACAGCCCAGAACACAACAAGCATTTCCAGATCGCCTAGTTTTGCTCATGTTTTCTTTGCAATTATAACAACTTCATAAAATTATAACTATTTTCACGTTTAATAAACATTGCTCACTGACATACGGAAAATTTGAGTTTGAAGTTTCCCCTAATGCTCACCACAAACGCTCGCATCGAAAAATTTGTAACTCCGCCTCCTGCACATAGCCCATAGGACAGCCACACAATTTTACAAAACAAGCTGCAAATATTTGGATCAGTGAACCGTGTTTGATAAAATATATTTTATTAGACAAATTAAAAAAAAAAGTACTTGCGTGGAAAGATGTTCAAAGGCATATGTATTGATTGATAAAAATACAGAAATATTCAATGAACTTACACTAATTTATAACCTACATTACACTCATATATCAAAAAGTGGAATAGTCTAAATGTGTCGACTGAAAATCGTTGCTGGAAGTATAATACGCGCCACGAATCTAAAAGGCTCGGAAGTTAGATGCGAATGCGGGCTTGCGCTTGTACAGTCCGTTGAAAAACCACAAACTCGCAACTCAACAAAACTAATATAACAGTAACAACTTGACAATAGCGTACTCGACTGTACTTTAAAAAGCAGGAAAGCGACAAGTGACAAAGGCAACAAGCGATCACGGCCAATCACCGACGAGTGCACGTTCCGTGCATGTAGCTGGGAGGTGGTGGGAGTCTCAACGGCTCTTAAATGTGCCTTTGCGACTAACTTCCGAACCTTTTAGATCCGTGGCGCGTATTATATTTTCAAAACTTCCACACCAACAATCTGAATGACGCAAACTTTTACATTTTTATAGAATACAAGCTTTATCCGCGATTTCGTCCGCGTGGAATCAGTGACTACAATAATTGATATAATTATTTAAAAAATTCATAAAAAAGCAAGACTAATAATTGAATACAGTCTTATAAAACAATTTTTTACCATCTTTTACAAAAACATAAAGATTTTGTGGATTCGATACACGTGAGCAAGCCATACATAGCTGGCCGTGCGAAAAACATGTATTTTCTAAATTAATGAAATATATGAATATCTCTGCAGCATGGCATCTGATAATTCGGCTCTTTATCAATACTTCTGACATGTGTGAAAGACAGAGAGAGAGAGAGAGGATGTTTGGTATGCAAATATGAAGAGCTCTACTGTTTTTGGGGAAACTCGACGCATGCACAAAAGAGATATATGCTATAACGGTATTTTTTATATGATAATAATGGTATACTTTTCATAAAGGCTTATTATTCTATTTATATTTTCAAGAAAGTTTTGTTAAAAAAATGTTTTTCTAAAATTTATATTTTCGGAAATATTTTGAAAATAAAAAAAATCAGCCGCTCTTTTATTTTATGGATCTGTCAGAAATAAACTAGTTAGGCATGCTTTGATTAATTTTTACATGACGTGGAACATATTAAGTAACCATGGCAAGGAATAGCAAATATCATATTGAATACTAACCATTACCCGCGTCACCTCACGCGATATTAGAAATGTTATTTTCTTTATTATAATCAAATGTCAACATTTTTGAAGTTGGAATGGTCCCGTCGCCCAATTGGCTGGAATTTTTTTCATGAGTTATAAATAGAAGACCAGCAAAAGGCTATTATATGAATGACTCTAATAAAGTTGCACTTCCCCCATGAGCTTATGTGGGTGAGTCCGCCATTTTTTTTTAATCAATCAAGAATTGATGTTTCTACTAAACCGTCGATTACATTAGCCAAGTCCCGTTTCAAGCTTGCCGATAACATCACAGTATTGTGATTGTCGATTCGTTCAACCGTCAGCATTAAATTAGTTTCATTTTGAATGTTGTGCTTTAAAGTTGGTAACGCCGTGTATTGACTGTGTATATGTAAAACATCGCATTTACATTTACCCATTGACATTGAGAATGGACTGCGCCAAAAAGGCCGGACTTCAGAAATTGTGTCGTTCTAACAAATACTTTTATTCTATACTGAGCATATAGGAATAAATTCGCAATCGAACCATTAGGGTGCAAACATATACTTTTGTCTTTTTTACGCAGTAGCGGCAGTAAGCATTGGCGTATCTAGGAGGGCAAAACAAGCACGGTGGGCCCAGCTTAAGAAATTACTAATTTTCTCCCTCCTGGCCAAAAGCGGGGTACGCCCATGTTAACGTCATAGAAAAAGACAAAGTTTTTGAAACAGAGATACTTTATTCAGATTGAATGCAAGTACATCAACCAAATCCTATCATCGGAGAAATCAGGGAATTACATCGAAGAAAGAGACGCAGATATATTTTCGATACGCTTTGTTGCCTTCGCTCACCGCACGTTGAGTAGATAGGCAATGATTCATATAGTAAATTATTAAATATATGCGTTCTAAAAATGAAGATAGAAGCATTATGGCTGTCCTATTCAAATTTGGCTTGTATCTAATCTATGTTTTTGATGGGATATCATTACGTTTTGTAAATAAATTATCATTATTCATCATTCAAAAGTGATTTGTAAAATTATTCATCTTTTTTCTGTACCTATAGTTTTTTATTTTGAAAGGCGCTAGGTGTTAATATAAATCGATTGCTTGGAAAATACTTCAAATTTTAAAAATTCACTGTTTTCTGATTTTTTTCCTTGTATACACACAATTATTACCAAGCTGGACGCCAAATTTCAACTTTCTAGGTCATCTGGAAGTGGGTTAGGTTTTTGATCTATATGTCAGTCAGTGATAAAAATGCCGATTTTTAGACGTCAATATCTCAATAACCGTTTGAGCTGTATTTATGAAATTTGGGGTTCTAGTTAATCTAAAAGGTTTTAATAAATATACCAAAATTCATGCGTTTATGTTAAATAGATTTTGAGTTATTAAGGGGTTAAAAGTGGCTCCAAATCAAGAGCGTAGATAGGGGGGGGTAAAGGGGGTAATTACCCCCCAGGATCATAATAATACAAAAATTTAGAAATACTTCTTGAAAAAAAAATTGTAAAATTGGTTTGGGAATTAATATTTTGCTTGACACCTTCCTTCGTGAGTATTTTTGTGTGATATTAATAAAACTCAAAAAAATATTGATTTTTTTGCTTTACCCCCCCCCCCCCTAGGAAAAAAAATATCTCCGCCCTTTCTCCAAATGGTTCCTTTTTCTTGGTTGCACTTGGCTGGACACGCTGCCACGTATCTAGATGTTTATAAAATTAATAGAATAATAAATCGTTATGGAAAAATAATAATCAATCAATGAATTGGGAGAATACGCGTCTAGTTCTCTATGTCAATGAGTTTACCAAAATGGAATGGTTTGAGTTAGCGATAGAAATCAAATAAAAATGAATGAAAAGAGAAATCGAGCTGTAAATTTTACACATGACGAAATTGAAACTCTCTGTGGTGAAAGGAAACACCAATGTAATAGAAAATGTAAAAAGAAAAGTTGATACGAGTTTCAAATACAACATAATATGCACCGCAAAGGTTCGCCGCGACTGCATAAAGAGTTGCATTGATAAATTCAGTGTTCGTATTTCAACTACATATATTTGATTTTGATATACCGGCTGTTTCAAAAGTCCCGGAACGGCTGAATATCTCAGAGATTAAAAAAAGAACCAACTTAAAAATCATGCTGTATATCTATCAGTTTATATCATCATGCTGAAAAAAGCTTCCATTTTTGTAACTGACTTAATTTGTTAAATATATCCCTTACTTTATGTCTTATGGTTATATGGAGTAAATAATAGTATATTGTGCGACTAGTGAGAGAAGGAGAAGATTCCATGAGCGTGAAATTTGCCGCACGAGCTTAGCGAGTGCGGTAACACGCGAGTGGAATATTCTCCTTCGATCAATGGTCGCACATAATATTTTATTCAACTAGCACGAGTAATATGTAATCGGGGCCCCGATAAAAGAGGGAAAAATAATAAATCACTTCATTGATTGACGTAGCCAGCGCCGTCGATCCACACAAGATAGCCATGACTTTCGCTGAATTGCGATGCTGTTTTCATATATACAATACCGCCTACCTACCACGTTCCTATTGGTCCAGAAGCTGCGTGCAGTTTTTTTTCATTATTGCACGCTCGAGCTTGCTACTGCGTTTCTATTGGTCCAGAAAATTCATTATCTCACAGTACGGCTCATTATTAGCACTCTACGCGTCAACCTGAAGTAATTTATTATTTCTCCCGAATTTAGCAGGGCCCTGAAATTACATATTACTCACGCGTGTTGAATAAATATTATTATTATTATTAACCTTGTATAGGTAATTACTGTTCGTTACTAATTTTTTTACACTCTTAGTGCGAGATACGGTATTAGAAATATATACCCTTATCTGTTATTTGATGATGACAAAGATTATGTATGTTAGATAATATTATATACATTATAAATCGCACATGGGTTGCCTAGCTAAATTAAATAAATTCTAGTTAACTTTTTTGGATCAACTTACACGATTTGTTAATCATAAAAATCGAGCCTAAGATGAGAGAATACGACACAACGAATTGGAATATATCATTAGTTCTGCAACGATGATCGACAGCTATGTTGCAACGGATCACTGCCTTTCGTCGGCCCGGATCGGCTCGTCGGAAGCCAGGGTACGCTGCAGTGATTTACTAGATACTTTAAAAGAAAGAATAAACCAGCGTACTTTCGAACTGAAAAAATCAGTGTTTATTTGTTACAATATTTTATTTAGAAACAAAACAATTAGACATAGGCGAGTACAATATTCAAATTAACATCATTTAGCAAATAATAAATAAATATATAATATCTCAAAATTATGAGGATAATACGCACCTTCAAACGGTGGGGGATATACGGTCAGGATTGCTGGCTAACGGCGCGGCCTGCGGCGCACACTCGCCAGGAGAGAATCTCTCGGGAGCGGCTAGTAGTGGTGAGACGGGATCAGCGGACGGCGATTTCTCACTGGGAGTCTTGCGACTCCCAACGTCAGCTGTCTGGATTGGTACTGGTGACCCATTCGGACTCGGAACAAACCTGTTCCCAACACCAGGCGGACGGGATACTAGTATAGATACAAACGGTTGACAAGAGCAAGAGCTATTTTTATTTATCACAATTTTTACTGTTTATTTCTTACAATGTGCAGGAATTAGTCACTGTCACTCGGTACTCACGTTTAAAACCGTACATTCCCGAGACTGATATAAAAAGCTATTGTACTCGCATTAGTGACGATTCATCTTTTGCTATCGTCACAGTTCTATACATAAATATAGATCATCCACATAAACATACCTTGTAAATAGTTGTGTTCTGTGCACTTTGAGTTTATTTGTTTTGTTAACATTTTTTTTGTGTCATATTCTCTCTTCTTAGGCTCGATTTTCATGATTAAAAATCGGGGAAGTCGATACAAAAAAGTTATTTGGAATTTTTTTTATTTAACAGCATCGGTACGCGATTTAGCTAGGCAACCCTTTTGCGATTTATCAATGTATAAATATTATCTAACATATAATCTTTGTCATCATCAAATAACAAGTGAGGGTATATATTTCTAATACCGGATCTTAGACTATCTGAATCATGTATAATCGTTGCTGAGTTCTTAGAAAAAATAATATTTGTATTTCCAGATTGCAACAAAAACGGTCGAAAAATGCGAATGCCAGTGAAACAATAATATTATCTCAACTTTTTCGAATACAATTTTGTGTGAAACTCGAAAGCTGTGCTTTTCAGAAACGTTTTAAATACTTTTGCAGTTCTCGCAGAATATTTAAAACAATATTATCATTAGAGATCGGATCGACACAAAGACGCGGGTGGAGACGAATCCCCGATGAATGGATTATTGAAATGTTTTACTAAGCGTCGACCGCATAAATATGCTCCTAACATCCGATATTCACTTGTTTATATACCGAGTGTTCACGTTATTTGAATACGCGAGGGGGGATCCCTTACGCGATTTCTGACCTCAACAGTTAGTCCCGTATAGGGTTGGGTAACTCAGATCTGAACCGGTTCAAAGAGCCGGCTCCGACAGAAGATCCGTGAGAGCCACCTCACTTTTTTATGAGCCAACGGCTCAACGGATCCGCATAGCTCAGTGAAACACTTAACACACAGAAGCAATAAGTATCTGTCAGCTCAAATGACTCATGCATCATATGTCTGGCTATGGTACACACTACGCACAGGCGGTACAGTTATTACACTGTTTTACTTAAGTCACAACTATTTAAGGTTTTGTATTGCATATGGCAATATGCTTTCTGTAACATAGCAAGTATAGCAACCTGTAAAACCCCGTCTTATAATATGTGAGTCAGTCACTGGCATAATATTACGTGATATAATTGACTCAACTAACTCAGTTGACTCGAATAACATATTCAGAACTCGGCTCTTTTTGAACCGGTTCAGGGAGCCGGCTCACATACGGGATCAAGATGCAAAGATGCAGATCACTAAAAAGACCCGTTTATCCCATCTCTAGTCCCGTATATCAAAATTTGATAATTTTGAACACATCATTCCTTATTAAGGGCGTAGATATGGCAAAGGGGATCATAAAAATAAAAAAATATAACTGAAAATAATACAAATAGGTACCTGCCTAAAAAATAAAATTTAGAAATACTTTTTGAAAAAGAATTTGTAAAATTAGTTTGGGAATTAATATTTTGCTTGACACCTTCCCTTGTGAGTATTCTTGTAACTTTAAAAAATATAATTTTTTTGATTTTTCGTGTACTATTTGAATGTATAAATAATCGTACAAAGTTTTTTTTGACGTGATAACGTCTTATAAATTGATGAAACACCAATCTTATAAATTGATGAAACACCGGCTGCATGTACGGAAAAATGTCACGTTCCGAAATGTGTCACGTTCCGCCTGACCCTGTGCGTGCAAGCGAGAGCGCAGTATAAGCGATAGAGAAGCACGATCGGCCCAAGTTTGACAGCTACAAAAATCTATTTTTTAAAGATCACAAGACACAAACTTCCAATAGACTGCCACAGTTCGCTCGTATATATACTTACAGGGAGTGAAAAATCCACACCACCCGACCGTCCGTTTATTAAAACTGCGTGTATTTTGAAACCGGTTCATTATATTTAAAAACCGTTTCTACAGTTGGTTAGAACTCTAATTTTACTATTGAAATATGTAAAAATAAATGTTTGGAAACGTATACGTATAATGTGAAAAATAAAAAAAGTTATTTTTCAACACTTTACGAGTATGGTTCAATGTTTCTTTATGACGTTATCACGTAAAACTATCGTCCGTAAACCGACTTTACAGACAACCAATTTTTTTTTTATAAATCCTGATTATCACAAAGGAAATCATATCTGAAAAAAGTCATTTATTCCTGTCCGCGCATGAGAATGACCCTTTAATATCTAGTTTGGAATAATTTTCGAGATTTTCACTTCGTAGCGATTTTTAGAATTCACTCGGTATAATTTGCGTATTGTGTCTTGTCACATTTAAACAGAATATTCTATATGTGTCGTTCATTTTATCATATTTTAAACAATTCGTCTCATCACATGTACTATTTCATCTACAAGATTTCTTTTTAAAATCTATGAATATTTATAAGGTTTGAAGAAAAGTATATATCTCGGTTTTATTCATATCTGTCTTTATTTGTATTTAAGGAATTTCAATATTTTTTCAAGTCATAAGGAAATTTACGGGAATACAATTGTTTTTTTCATTTGACTGTTTTTCATCTAATTTGTCTGCACTATATGCAAAGTTGTGTCCATCAAACGATTAATTATCCAACCCCATAGTGTCTAATTATATGGAACAAATCCGTAAATATTTGGACCAAATGACGTCAAAATTTTAAAAAACTGTTTAAAGCTGATGAGCTGGCGAGAAAAGGATTGTCAACTCCATATATTGGCCCAGAACCCGGCATTGGGAGTGTCCAAAAGCACAGTACGGTGTCAAATAAGGGACTGGATCAAAAAATCAGCACAAGACAAACTGGAATCAAATTTCCAGGTAGCAACATGGCAAGACTTTTATTAAAGGATCATCCCGCAAGACGAATGAAGAATTACTACAACTCAATAAGAACAATTTTCGTCTCGTGGTAGGCCTCCGGACAGGACATTGTGCCCTGAAAGGACACCTCCAAAGAATCGGACTGTTTAACGGGGACTTAAAGTTCAATAAGGAGACAGAAACACACATTCTGTGGGAACTGGGAATGCGAGGCTTTGGATCGTAGAAGACAGATAATATATGGACAATGTAGAATGAGTTCAGAAGATTATATCAATCACCCAGTCCAAGGGCTGCACAAGCTAGTGCAAGGAACGAGGATACTGAACCGAGTGATATAAGAGATTAAGGGTAGCAAGCCCAAGACGCTGCGGTATAAGCCGACTGCCACTAATTAAAAAAAATCCTCGAAAACATTTAAAAAAATATACACGTCGAATTGGTAACATCTGTTTTTTTAAGTCGATTAAATTGCGTGCGAAGTTTTCGTGTGCACATAGAGAATGTGATTTTTGCTGTATGCGTAGGAGACCCAAACAAACATTTGAAGAATACTGGAAAGTGCTTTAAAAATCAATAATGTTTCTGGCAGCATACGTATGTATACGAAGCTTTTGTAAATATTTATTTACAAAATAAAATTGAATTTGAATAATAGAAAGGATTTATTTCATTATTCAAAATTATAACGGAATATGATAGCGCCATTAAAATTTACATAAAAAAATACATTAAAGAAATCATTAACATTGTAACAAAACTGTTTTTCGATGTGGTGGTAAATATTTATTTAGATATAACAATAAAACGTTAACAAAACAAACTAAAAATACTTCTCTTATATAATGGAAATGAAATAGAAATAATGTAACAGTAAAAATAATACAGTCACTAGGTACACAGAAATATATACAAGAAACATTTATGTAAGCACTCTAGAAAATTTATATATAAACTCAATGATTTATGTCACTATGTCTTGACTATGAACTCGGTAATACACACTGTCTAACTGTTTCTGATCAGTGAACTGCTGAACGACAAGCACGGTCTATTTATATACCGTGATCGAACATTCTGGAAAAAATCTACCTGCGTCGATATTCTCCTTCGCAATTCTAGGAAGTTCGAGATTTTGCCACCTGCTTCAATAAAACTCTTCTACCTGCGCGCAGCGTGCGTCACAATATTATATAAAATAGTTCAGTGAGAAAACTTTTTGAATACAATTTTAAACTGATAAATGATATGATCTGAATGAGTCATTTTTGAGAAAATCTACTTCGGCTTTCTTTTTACAAAAATCCGAATTTTGGGAGTTAAAAATTAAAAAAAAAATATTCTCACTTTTTGGCTTTAATTTTTCCATGATCTGATAGCTTACTAGTTGATCAACCTTCCTAAAGCTCAAAACCACGAAATTTCCTGTTAGATTTTATGTTGTGTGTTAAAATTTGCAATAAATAAAAAAGAAAAAAGTAAAAATTCTTCACAGAAGTATTATCATAAAAAAATACGCATTTCCGGCCCCCAACTGATGGTTAAATCATCCTAAATTCATAATTTCTTCTTATGCGATGAATACGAGTAATTACCGGTCACCCTATATAAACTTTTTTTAATGGTAAGGTAAAAGTACTCTGGTGCCGTAATGCTCTGCCTCGAGAGGTTTCTAGTTCCATTTAAGTTTA
The DNA here is from genome assembly GCA_963575645.1 of Xanthostigma xanthostigma. Classification (NCBI taxonomy): domain Eukaryota; kingdom Metazoa; phylum Arthropoda; class Insecta; order Raphidioptera; family Raphidiidae; genus Xanthostigma; species Xanthostigma xanthostigma. Next base: position 2,770,121 of record OY754473.1, read on the forward strand.
GACCGGAATTAAAGGTCAACCAGCGAAAGGTTACAGCAAAGGAGGGATTTACCTAGTTATTAAAATATGTATTTTAATGTTCAATGGTCCCATTTCCAAGATCTAAAATTATAATTTGTACCTATATATTATTATTCAATGATTTGAATAACAGTTTAAATGTAAATTAGGGTTGGAAAATAATAACAGTTACAAAAACATTAGCATTTTAAATAAACACTGTATTTATAACCAACAAATATTTTTCGTTCGGTAAAATAACAATAATATTTTTTATTCAACTCATGCGCGTTATTCATGTTTTATCATGCCTAAAAACCGAACCCTAAATACCCATTTACCGACTGGTGACAATTACTTGTCATAACTCAATGAAGATTCCTACTAGCTCGGCCATTGTGGAGTAATGAAAATAAACGTAACTATTTTCTGAGTCGTAACGAAATAGTAGGTAACAACAACTCCGTTGTTACCCATTGAGGTTAAAATTGAGAGACCGAATGTTTTCGACATGGAGTTCATTCATAACCGGCTAACCTCTACCAAAACATTGAATCGTGCTGTTTGGTGCTGTTAGTATTGACAGTTTTTTTTTATAAAGAAATAAATAGATATTTACAACATCTCATTATAATTAAAACATAAATAACGCGAAATTGTTGAATAAAATTATGGGCGCAACTTGTAGGCTAAGTCATGACCTGTCAGCGCGATGTTTTCAGCACGAGTTGTAGGAGCGAAGCGTGTGCATACTGCGCACCGGAGACGAGTGCTGACACGTCATGAATGACTTAGACTACTAGTTACGCCAATAACTATTATTCAACATGCGTGAGTAATATAACATTTCGGGGCACTGCTAAATTCGGGAGAAATAATAAATTACTTCATGTTGAGGCGTAGAGTGCTAATAATGAGCCGAAACTGTACGATAATGTATTACTGCATAGTTTCTGGACCAATAGGAACCCGGTAGCGAGCAGAAACTGTACGGTAATGAATTATTACTGCATAGTTTCTGGAGCAATAGGAACGCGGTAGCGATTTGTATATATGAAAACAGCATCGCAATTCAGCGAAAGTCAGGGCCATCTTGTGTGCATCGAGGGCGGTGGGTACGTCAATCAATGAAGTGATTTATTATTTTTCCCTCTTTTATTAGGGCCCCGATTACATATTACTCGTGCTAGGTGAATAAAGTATTATGTGCGACCATTGATCGAAGGAGAATATTCCACTCGCGTGTTACCGCAATCGCTACGTTCGTGCGGCAAATTTCACGCTCATGGAATCTTCTCCTTCTCTCACTAGTCGCATAATATAGGTACTATTTACCATTCCAACCCACAAGTACTAGATTAGGTCAAAAATCACTTTTCATACATTTTACAATATCTTTCCGTTGTGAGGTCTCCCAAATCCAAAAAACATATTTTTGAAAAAACTCTGTGCGTCTGCTAGTCTGTGAACACGATACAGGTCAAACGGATGAGCGGATTGAAATCAACTTTTGGGAGGATGTTTGGTATGTCACCTCACGCGATATCAAAAATTTTCTTTTCTTTATTATAATCAAATGTCAACATTTTTGAAGTTGGAATAGTCCCGTCGCCCAATTGGCTGGAATTTTTATTCCATCACGCTATATAAAGCGTAAAACAAGTCACAGGAAAAAATATTCCAGCCAATTGGACAACGGGACAATTCCAATTTAAAAAAAAAAACTAACATTCGAAATTGTATAATAAAAAAAAATAAAATTTGTTATGGCGTGTGGTGAAGCGGGTAACGACTAGTATTAAATATTATGATATTTGCTTTGTAATTTTTAAATGTGCTTTGAGACGTTAAATTTATACTTTGTATTTTTTTGTGCAATAAATTTATTATTATTATATTTTGTTTGCATCATTATCTACATGATATAATGCTTCACGTCATGAAAAAAAATATCCTAAGCATGTCCAATTAATTTCTTTCTGACAGAAACAGCCGTTTTTTATTTTATTTTCAAAATATTTCCGAAACTATAAAGTTTAGAAAAAAAAATTTCTACAAAAGTTTCCCATAAAAACAAATACAATCACAAACAAACATGACGTCATAGTGTGTGTTCTGTTCAGAGACAATAAACGTTGCCGTGACTTGCGTTGTCTGGCGCGCGGGCTGCGAAGACAGAAACGACGTCACTGCCGGCTCACAAGATAGATTTAAAAACTAGAACCCGAGCTATTTTTCTCGAGCTTGTTTGTCTGCTTGTATTGAGCAAGGACCAATCAGGAAACAGTATCTTGTCACGTGGGCGACATGGAAAAACGCCCACAAACAAACACGTCGTCATAGGGTGTGTTCTGCTCAGAAACAATTAACGTTCGCTTCTGTTTAAACAGTCGAACCGTCACTGCGCGCGCACGAAACCCATCTACAAAGCCAGCTTCAATACACGCATCGTGTAAAGTGAACACATAAAAGCCATCGTGAAATTCAGCGCTTGAAACCCAACAGCCAAATCTAGCGGCAATGCCCCAGCCTCGTGTTCAGCGACCTTTTTCGAAAGAAGCCATTTTAGAGTTATATTACGATCCACCCATTGAATTCGTAGGTAAATAGCCAAAGGAAAAGCACAAGAAAAGAACGGGAGAACATTTTTTTTTTTCTTTTTGGTTTTGAATATTCTAAGAATATGCTTTCTATTGAACATTTTCTGGCAACACAAAGACTGCAACCTTCGTGTATGTTCGTTCAAGGGGCTTTGTCCACCTCGTTTAAAATCATGAATTAGTGTATTTGTTCGGTCAATGTCCGGAATCCGGTCAGTGTCGACAATGCCCGAGCCACACATCGGGCAATGTCCGAAATTGGACAAGGTTCAAAAAATAGATTTTTTTATAAACATGAACGCTGACATTTGATTGTATCTTTATCATGACTAGTGTACCCGTGCAAAACCTTTTGCATGTATTTTCATATTGTTTTCAAAAAACGATATTTTGATACAGACCTACGACAATAATTGTATTCCTCATTAGTTTCCATTTACAGTTATTTTTCTTTTGATTTAGTTTGATCCGTCAAGTTGTCTATATTTAATTGGTTATAAATTCAAAAAAAATGTATGAGATCTGTTCATCGTTGTCATGGTTACCCCGCAAGAGCTGTCACAATTCATTTTTAGAAAATCTAACCTCATTTGATACATTTACGATTTTCACTATTTTTTCTGATCTGAGACCAAATTTTAGACTTGTTACAGTCCATGTAATATTTAAAAACTCTATTTTGGCATTAAATTAACATAAACTTACATGTTCTTAAATTATTTGGATAATAAAATAAAATTTATTTGTGTATTAATATTTGGAATATTTGTGCTAAAAAAAACGAACTAAAAATATACACTTCAATTGTCAAAGTCGACTTGTCAAACTGTTTGTAAAATCTCCGACATACGTACATATTTGCATTTCTCTCACACTCATGTCTCGTGAACATCGAAGGATTTTCTCTCTTTACGTTCCTCTTCACCCCGCTACCCCCTCGTCATTTTTACTATTATCGCTTAAAATCACTCCTTTTAAAGAAATTTCACCAAAAAAAAAAATAGCGATAACATATCTGTGGACTAAAGGCTTCAGTTTAAAAAAAATTGTGCCAATCGGTTTAGTAGGGATGGCTGGCGGATTGTCTAGAGATTTAGGGCTTGTGTTTTAAATATATATAATAATAAGTTATCATTAACGCTTTATGGAATTTTTATCACTGATATCGACTATTGAAGAATATATTTGTCAGCTTTCTATTACAATTATTGATGACGCAATAAATGGTCCTTCGAAAAGAGCAAATGAAATGGTTCTTCGAAGCGCCCAAAACTTTCATTAAGTGGTCCTTCGTAGAGAGCGCATTTTCTATAATTTCTCAGATCATTTTTCTCAACCACCCCGTATATTATGACAATTTTCCATTTTACGGTTGAGAGCATACAAATCCGTTTACGATTTGACACTAATACAACACGATACAGCTGCAAACACGCTCTCATTTGTTTCGCTTCTGCTATACTTTAATATTGTGGCTCCTGTTACTGCTTTGTTCTATAAATTGACTTTCAATTCTGAGGACTATTAAAATCAAGTAATAGCTAAATATCTATAACAGCAAGGCAACACCGCTTATTACATTTCTAGTGAAATTTTTGACGTGATAACGTCTTATAAATTGATGAAACACCGACTGCACGCACGAAAAAGAGTAACGTTCCGCAAGCGAGAGCGCGATATAAGCGATAGTCTCTCTCTTCTCGCGTGACGTCAGAGAGTAGTGTGCGTTCAACATTTTTTTCGGCTGTTCCAGCGAAAGCTACATCTGACAGATGGCCAGATAAATTATATGGTTTGTTAACAAATATATAATATATATACATTCTTTTAAATGTCTTTTATAATTATTTAAAAATATGTATTTTGCTTTGGTTGATCAAATTATTAGTCGGTAAAAATATAGTTTGATAGCTACTAAAATTTAGGTTATGTATTATTAAATATGATATTCGAGCGGAATACGTTATCACGTAAAACTATCGTCCGTAAACCGACTTTACAAACAGCCAATTTTTTTTTAGTCATAATAAAATTTCGTTTAACAGCATAACGAAACAATCAAAATTGCAATTGTTCATTCTTTGTTGCCTTTGATGGACGATTATGTAAACCATAAATTTCACGAAGTGCTCTGTAAGTTTCCCGAATAGAATCCTGATTTTGAAAATAAATTTAAACAATTTCTAAACGTTATTGCGGCGTGAGTCTTTCCATGATAAGTTGTCAATGCTTATTGAACAGAAATGCCATAAAATATTTTTAACAAAAAAATTGAACCGACTTCAAAATATGCACTAAAAAGTAAAAAATAATAATTATTGTTATTTTTGGAGTCGGTGTCACATCGGAATTCGAAAGTAGCAATTTAAATCTTACATGTCTCTAGTTTTCGGAATAGATTTCATTTTGGCTGACACTGACTCCAAAAATAACAGTAATTATTATTTTTTACTTTTTAGTGCATATTTTGAAGTCGGTTCAATTTTTTTGTTAAAAATATTTTATTTCTCTCTTTTTAGTGTTAGATAAAGTATTGCAATGGGTAGGCCAAGTATGCGTGCCTTTGAAATTTGAGAGTTTCCCTCGATTTCTCCGGATTCCACCACCAGATCCTGACTTGGTTCCGATGGCACCACCTTGGAAGTGCACTCTTTCGAATAAAAAAATAATTTTAAAAATCGGTCTATAATTGACGGAGAAATCGGTGAACATACATAAAAAAAAAAATATACAGTCGAACATAGAACCTCCTCCTTTTTTGAAGTCGGTTAAAAACAGCATGGCTTCTACCTTCTGTCAAATCAGTTATCCCGATCGAAAGTTCTATCACTCTAAAAAAACACCCGATAGAAAAAGGGGCATTTTCCTAATTTGACGTCCACAGTTTTGCCGTGAAAACACACGTGTAATCAATTAACCATAGCCGTGTTAAAAACAGATTTTTATTAACTGGCAGACCTTTTTCTGTTAGCTTGAATTTTATTTGCCAATTATGCCACATTCGTAGAAATAAAAACGCCTGTACTAAAAAGTTTTGTCATTCGAACCGTTGCGATTGGTGACCAATAAAGTATATACAGGTTGTCCAAGTTATTCCGTTATTCAATCAGGAAATTATAAAGAGAATGTTTTTTTTTCAGTGTTCCGTAAGGTAATGGAAGCATTGAGAGGAGAAAGGAGTTCTGGAGTGGCACTGAGCCAAAGTAGTCAAGCCCCCTCCCAAATTGTAAATCACAGTGTCAAACCTTACCGACAAAATAGTGTGTTTACTAATATAATATGTATTTTATTCATTTAAATTTTAAACAGCTGGGGTTAAGGGCGTAGATTTTTTTTCTGAGGGGGATTAAGCTAAATATTAATTCCCAAATCAATTTTACAATTACCATTCCAACCCACAAGTGGGGAATGGCACTAGTTCAGGTCAAAAATCACTTTTCAAAAATTTTTCAATATCTTTCCGTTTTGAGGTCCCCCTAATTTAAAAAACATATTTTTGGAAAACCTCTGTGCGTCTGCTCGTCTGTGAACACGATACAGGTCAAACGGAAGAGCGGATTGAAACCAAATTTTGGGAGAATGTTTGGTATGCAAATATGAAGAGCCCTATTGTTTTTGGGGAAAACCGGCGCATGCGCAGAAGAAATATTTGCTATAACAGTGTTTTTTTTATATAATAATGGTATACTTTTCATGACGGCTTATTATTCTATTTATTTTTTCAAGAAAGTTTCGTTAAAAATGTTTTTTCTAAACTCTATAGTTTCCGAAATATTTTGAAAATAAAAAAAAATCAGCCGCTCTTTTGTTTTATGGATCTGTCAGAAATAAACTAGTTCGGCAGGCTTTGATTAATTTTTACACGACGTGAAATATATTATGTATGTAACCATGGCAACGAATAGCAAATATCATATATAATACTAGCCATTACATTATTATAATCAAATGTCAACATTTTTGAAGTTGAAATGGTCCCGTCGCCCAATTGGCTGTATTATTTTCAGTTTTATTTTTTATTATTATGGTCCTGGGGGGGGGGGGTAATTACCTCCTTTCCTCCCCATCTACGCCCTTCGCTGGAGTCACGTTTCTCACCACAGGTTTCTTTATTTCTAAATAATAGTATCCGAATATTAGATTGTCATCAAAATTACATAGGACTGCGAAGTTCCACGTCAACTGAACATTTGGAAAACGGTGGAATTCGAGTTGAAAGATTTGTTTACACACAACATACGACGTGGCAAGAGTTGAAAACAAAACATCAAACATCAATTTGTAATTTATTTTCAATGGCTTTTAACTTTTTATACGGTTTATGAAATTATTGACATCATAAAACACAACAAAAAAAAACTCGACTTTCATTATCAAATTAATTAAATGTTAGTTATAGATTCTTTTGAATAAGCATCAAAAAAACACATTTATTTTCTATAACATTTTTCTAAGGTCACTGTCTCAAGGTTATCTGGATCTAATATCAAATCATATTTTCTGTTTATTATCATTTTCAGTACCGAGCAGAGTGGCGTAGTGGCGAGAGCACTAGACTCGCTCGCATTCGGGAGGTACCGGGTTCGAATCCCGGCGGTAGCAGATGTGGCTGGAACTTTTCCTGCTGCCTTTAGTCGAGAAACGGTAATTCCGGCCATCTTGTTGAGGTTTTCCATGGTTTCCCTCAATAATTCCAGATAAATATCGAGATGCCTTCCTTATTCAAGGCCATGGCTGATTACCTGTCAAACTCCTGTGCTCAAAATTTGCCTACCTTGTCTTATAATAATAAATTATTTTAACTCCTAAGTGGAGCATAGGCCCTCTACGAAAGTTTTAAATCTAGTCCTATCTTTTGCCATATTTTTGACTTGAAGCCAGGTAGTTCCTAGTACCATAACTTCTTCACGAAAAGTTCTTCTCCAAGATATTTTTGGTCTTCCTCTTTTTCGGTATCCCTGTGGGTTCCAATCCAAGGCTCTCTTCGCTATGTCGTCATCTGTCTTTCGTAGCGTGTGTCCTATCCAATTTCATTTCCTACGTTTTATAGTTACACAGATTTATTCAAGGCATGCACGTTTCCAAAGTTCGTTGTTCGAGACGTGTTCATACCATTTCACATTGACAATTGTTCTGAGGCATTTGTTTATGAAGATTTGCAGTTTAGTTGTTATGGCTTACGTCACTTTCCTGGTTTCAGATCCATATAGAAGGACCGACTTTACATTCGAATTAAAAATACGTAACTTCGTTTTTTCGAAAATCATGCTTGAATACCAAATACGATTTTAACTTCCGAACGCTTGGGATGCTCTTTTGATTCTACTGTCTATATCCACTTCTTCTCCTCCATCATTGCTAATTATACTGCCCAGATAACAAAATCCTTCCACTTCTTTAACAGGTATATCTTTTATTACCAGCTGTTGTCGATTCACCTTACCGACTTTCATAACGACTGTCTTATCTATATTGATACGAAGACCTGCGACTTCTGCCTGTTCCACGAGGAGATTTATTTTTGCTTGCATATCCGCGCTATTATTTGCCAAAAGGCAGACATCATCTGCATAGTCTAGGTCTTCCAGCCTTCTAGTTAATGTCCACCTAATTTCTCTTGGTATACTAATAACCTTTTCCATTTTTCCACCTTGTCTTAATTTCCTAAAAATCCTTCATTCGCCCGTTGCTACTAATTAAGTGGAAGTTTAAAGAAATGTAGAGAATAATAGGAAGTCTGATAGTGATGGAAAATAGTAATGGCGCGAATGTAACGCGTAGTTAATAAATTAAATGAATCATTAAACTCTTTCATCGAAATCTACGTCGGCTGCCTTTTAATTAAATTTGCATTTATGTAAAATTATAATATATGTATGCTTATTTTCAAATAAAGTAATTATTTATTGTCTCTGGTCCAGAGCTCGATTCCCCCCGAAGTGAATTTCTGGCGACGGCCTTGGGCGCGGGAAAGGAGGGAATATCGGTCTGTTTTAACAATACGTTAGGATTTTATTTTGATATAATATTATGACAAAGCTTAAATGTAATTAATAAACTTCGCGATAAAATATCCAAATTAAACCTTGCCTGTAGCACTTCTGTAATCAAAAGAATAATTTCAAAATTCGTCAAATAGTTTTTCTATTTGACGAATTTTGAAATTATTCTTCCGATTACAGAAGTGCTACAGGCTAGGTTTAATCTGGGTATTTTATCGCAAAGTTTGTTAATAAAAATTATGCTTATTCATAATATACCAAAATAAAATAGTGTGGGACAACAATCGGCTTAATTGTTCAAACAATAACAATATGCGTAGGTAAAAAAGGCTTTGTTGCCAAATTCCAGACAACAATGAACGCAAGAAAAAGAAATAACCATCCAGCCCATATTATTTACCTCCACGATAGCACAAGATGTGACGATAGCTCAGGGGACGGACAGTCAGGTATCGTGTATTTCATCGAGTGAATACCTAATCGACATAAATTGACAGTCAGTACCATGAACAGTACTGAAGTAACTGCTGAGATAAATAAATAAATCAACTGTGTAAATAATTTCGTATGGCGCCTAAAAACAGTTTTTTGACAATATCTCCTTCCCCACTCATTTTTGGAAAAATATGAATAGCGCCACTGGAAAGAACGAAGGAAACATGTATTTTTCACATGAAATTCGAGCGAGTAGTTTGTTAACTAAGGTCACAAATTGACATGCGTCGATCGCCTGCTCAGATTGCAATAGGCTTGTGGGAGCGCGCGCGCTGTACGAAATGGCTGTAACTTTTGACTGGGACAAGCAAATGCTATGAAACCAATTTCAAATGAAAAAGTATAATTTTCGTGTTCCAAAATTTTTTTTAAATACTTTCACAATTACATAATAAGTAGCTCTACATCATTTCGACACTGGAAATAAATTTCTATTTAATGCAGTTCAAATATTAGATACAGAGTCAAATTGGAAGAAACGCAATATCAGTGAAATGTGTTTTATTAGAAAAATCAATTCTATTAATTATATAGAACAGAAACTCAAAATTTAAGTAGTCAGTACAGCTATGTTATGAAGTTGAACTAAGTTTCGAATTTTTATTTATTATTTTTTGTTTAAAATTTATACATAAACTTGTTGCCATGTTTTGTCTTATGTACCTTAACTTTTGTTAATTGCTATGGTTAGATAGTAATTAATGTCTATTTTCATAATTATTGTTTTGAATTTTCATATTGTACTTGATAAAGTCTAAATCTATAGACGAAACGTCGTACATTAATAAATCTAACTTTTTGTCCACAATCCTTCGATTTTTCTTATTAATTATGTAGCTCTACATTAGAGCACTACGTTGGTTTTCAATTATTTGATGCCGGCACTTCACATGGCTATTTGTATTTGTGTATTTGACACATTTGGCAAACAATTACCGTGTGTGGACAGTCTATTTGACAAAGTGTTGGCCTTATTTGCCTATTTGACAAATAAGGCCAATACCAAATACGCGTTACCGTGCGCTTGTCGGTTTTTTGAGGCACACCAAAGAAGTCAAATAGGCAAAATACGCAAATAAACCGTCCACACAATGGCCATATTCAGAAGCGCACGCGCCGTGAACCTGTACGGACGTGCAGTATTTTTGTGTCTGTGCTGTGAGCGAGAACTGGAACAATTATTATTGAAAATGAATTGGGACAATGAAACAGTGCTAAAATTCCTGGAATTTTGAACCTTGCGTTCTGCTGCCAAATGTTTGTGTGTTTGTTATTTGACTGCATGTGTGGAAGGTCGTATTTGCCTCTATTTGCATGTTTGCCTTGAAAGTCATATATTTTGCCAAATACAACAAACACCCAATAGCGAACACAAATACACATGTGAAGTGCCACCATGACAAAATTCGATGAAACAAACAATTTGTTGAAAAAAAAAATACTTTGATACCACACTTAAAGGCTTGGCCTAAAATATTTCTTCAGTCAAAAAAATTGAAACATTTATTTTTTAAATTATTAAACTTTTTTCACGCGATTTTTCTTTATTTTCATTCGAAAATATATGACGGTGCGAGCGGCAAAGATAAGAGGTGGAAAAGTATAAATTCGGAAAGAGCACATCGAAATCTATAAAATCACCAATTAGGCTTTTGAAAAAAAAAATTATCGATTTTTTTATTGTATTTTAAAACTTTATTATAAATAATATTGATAATCGATGCGAAAAACTTTCAAAAAACTTTTTTTAAATTAATTATAAGCAATTTAAAATTGATAAAATATTTTAAAAAATCACGTGACTGCAAACGCACTAAAATTGTTTTTGACAGTTGTGACGTCATAATGGTAAAATGTATAACGCAGTATACTATCAATGGCTTCTACATGTGTATTGACTAAAACATTATGACGTCACATTATGTTCGGGAAATGTCGGCGCGTTCTCGGAACTGGGTACAAAAATTTATTTTTAATTTGATATAACTTTTGAATTATAACGAAAATAAAAAAAAGAAAAATAGTTCTGTTATAAAACTTATATACGATCTTTCCATTTATGACAAAAAAAAATTTCATTCAAAAGCCCAATTTTCAAAACTCCCGGAAAACTTTCCAGATAACTTCTTTTATCGGCACCAAATGACTGTCCGTCTATTTGATTTCCACACGCTGTTAAAAGAAGAATCAACTTAAAAATCACTCTGTATATTATAGTCTGTATAAATTTTAGTAGCGTTGAGTGATATACGAGACACTGACAATTGAAAATTGAATTAATCTGCCACAACGATTTGACGTTTTCCATCACATTATCTCTTAAATTCGATAATTAAATTTTGTAGTGTTGTTCATCAGACTTTTGAACGGCGAGAGCTTGAACTGTTAAAGCTTTCCTTCACTTTAATCTACCAGAGATAAAACACATTTACCTTAACAAAGCTCTAAGCTTAAAAACAATGTTAAAGTAAAAAACAAATAAAAAGTGTTACGCTGCTATATTAATCTTAAAGATAAGATAAGCAATGAAAATAAAAAACAAATGTTTTTTAAAAGTGCTGTATTAACGGAGAGCTCTAAAAACAAGATGCTTCTGTACTGGAAAAAACAAACAAAAAAAAATCACATACTTCTAATAACATGAAAATTATTTTAGTGCTCCGCCATTTTTGAAGTGAAAACTTCTTTAGCGGCGTTGTACAGTTTTTTTTGTAATGGGTAAAAAATGTTAAACTCTCGTCAGGACACGTGACCTGATCGAAAATTCGTAAGACGGATGGAGAGTAGAGGTATGGGTAAAAAATGTTAAACACGCGTCAGGACACGTGACCTGATCGAAAATTCGTAAGACGGATGGAGAGTAGAGGTATGGGTAAAAAATGTTAAACACGCGTCAGGACACGTGACCTGATCGAAAATTCGTAAGACGGATGGAGAGTAGAGGTAATATTCAAGTTTTCACTTATGCCGGCACTCCCGGAGTGCAATTTTTTTTTTAATTGATATTACGACTCATTTGACACGATTTAGACATAATGTTACAACTCATCGGAACCGAACCCTTTACTACACCATAGGTATATAATCTACTAGCGAGTGGTGAGAGCACTAGACTCGCATTCGGGAGGTACCGTGTTCGAATCCCGGCGGAGGCAGATGTGGCTTGGATTTTTTCCTGCTGCCTCTCGCCGGGAAACAGTAATTCCTGTACCGACCGTCTTGTTGAGGTTTTCCATGGTTTCCCTCAACAATTCCAGATAAATATCGAGATTGTTCCTTATTCAAGGCCATGGCCGATTACCTGTCGAACTCCTATGCTCAAATTTTGCCTACCTTATCCTATTTACTAAAAATTCCTTCATTCGCCCATTGCTATTAAGTTGAAGTTTAAAAATTGTAGAAAATAACGGGAAGTGTGGTAGAAAAAAAATAGTAATGGTGCGAATGGCGTCTGTTAAGTCGACAAACGGACGTTCAACGCATTATTATTATTATCGACCATCCCTATTTTTAACAAACTTTTCAATACCCTCTTTATTTTTGTATTTTTTTGTCAGCCTTAAATATTAAATTCCTGATTACATAAAAAATACGTAATGTATAAAAATAGATTAAAACTTTTAATTTAACAAATTCTGTTTGAAACAGAAATATAAACGTTTCGTTATCTCTTTAATCCAATTGTTAAAATGTTTTCCAAAACTAAAAGTTATGATGCGTTTATTATCAAATTTAATTTACGATCAAAAACTTTTAACTTCTCAGTGCTACTATTAAAATGTTTCGTTTTTAGGGTTTCAGAAACTTTTTTAATAAAATTTACAGTTTTAAATAACTTTACATACCTATTAATTATTAAAGTCATTAATTGCTTCGTTTTTAGGGTTTCAAAATGCCGTCTATTTCAAAACTACACGTTAAAAATATTCATTGGAGCTAAAAAATTGTTTAGTTCTAAAGGCATCAACGTTATGAAAGAATTTTGTTTTTAAGAAAAAGCGGAAAATTATTCGTTTTAAAATTTAGTATATTACATCACAAGGACCGAAAGTGCATCAAGGCGCGAAGGGCAAGGATATCATACTTTCGGCCAGTACATGAGGCTGGAAACACTGCTTGGACTAGCCGGAAGGCTGGGTACGAGGCTTTTATCTAAGCCAAAATAACACTTAGGACGTAGTCTGGTGTTCGGGTTTTGAAAAAACGAATTTATTTTTTTTACATTTTTAGTAAGTATAATATATTGAGAAAATACTGTAAAAATTTTAGACCGAAATATTAAATATTTACAAAGCTATAGCATATACTCGAGAGCAGCAACGGTCTTACGATAAACTCTTACCTCTCAATTGTTATCACGTTACCCTTATACTCTCGCAGAGTAGAGCAAAACAATTAACAGAAAACGATGCCTTTGAAGAAATGGAAGGTTTAATATACACCAGGCATTAGTGTAAATATTCAGTTTTATTTTTTTGTAAGAAATCTGAAATTAAAACTTTAAACGCGTTTTTCTCAAAACTACGTTTTTCTAAGCGGCGCGGGTGATTGAAACAATTGTATAGAACCGATTGCTTTCAGTTTTGCACAGGGTATTCTACACAACAATAGCTCCGTCCGGTACTAGAATTACTTAATTATAAAATTTATTTCTATTTTTTAAACCGATTTTCAATGAAAAAATCACGATTTTCTCGTTGTTTTTTTTCTAAAACCCGCCATTTTGTTATTAATCAATAAAAATGTTTATTTCTAGTACGGGATAGAGCCACAAGCCTACGAAACAATAATCAATTTAATTTTTATAATTCAGTTGACTCCAAGTGACGTTATCACCCGCGCTACCCACCTACCTCCATTTAAAGTTGTCTACTTTAGGTTAAAAAAAACAATTATAAAATGGCGTAAAATTAAGCAAAAAAAAATTTTTTTTCTTAGTTTACGATGTCAGTAAAAACATGTAACAAAATTGGAAACATTGTACATTATTTTGATATTAAAAAAAAAATCTGAAATAACGCTTGAAAACGAGCCTGAACATAGGACTACGTCCTTAAATAATTTTAATTTAGTTCATCAAATCCTGCTTGCTAATTCTTATCCTCTTAATGAGGATAATCATGTTTTTTTTCGAATCCTTCAGCTTACTTATATTGAATTTATTGTTAAAATGGTCGGATCCCTCCAGAGTAAAAACATATCTACGCTACTGGCGTGCATTATCGTATTGTGTTGTATGTACAGTTTAAATCAGTGTAACTCGAAAAACACTGATATTTTGTTACATGGTTCAAAAGAGAAATAACAAGGTCTATCAGAATAGCTAGAAAAGAAAGCTTATTGTTGGCCACTCTGGCCTGTAAACAGATATCGTTGGTTTGACGTCGTCTCATAAATAAGTTCATCCCATTTATTACGAATAATGATTGAGTTATCGTCAAAAATAATCGGGATACTGCCCTGGGGGGCCTGTCTGAACACCGTGTATAGGTTTGTTGATTTTAGACACACCTGACAATTAAGATCAGGGGCGGATCTATATAGGGACTTATAGGGCTGAAGCCCTGAGCCTTCAAATGTCAAGGGCTCACAAAATTGAATTGTTATCATAAATTTTTAGTACTTTTTCGTTAACTATTGAAATTTTCTTCCGCAGTCTGTTAGAGATTTGCCGGTAAACCAGTTCAAAAAGAAAATAAAAATGCATTTTATTAAGAATAGGAGGTTGATCCGTTACAGTCCCAATCAAAAGTAAGTCGAATTCTAAATGGGTACTTTTTCATAATAATTTTTTACAAAAGGTTATAAGTCGATGATACCAATAAATTATTCTCATAAAGGCATAAATAAATAATTTTTTTTAATATTAATTATTTCTAACTTTTGAATTTTTTGTACAAAGTTAGATTAAAAAAATAAATTTATGTAAATATCTGTATTTTACATATTTTTTGCAGTAAATAATTATCAAAAGAAATTAGAAGTAATAAAAATTAAAATTAAATCATTAAAAAAAGTTGAATATTCAGTTAAAATTGTTAAAACTGTCAAGAATAAAAGTTCATAATCGAAAAGTGCTAAGGTTTAATGTTTTTTTTATTGATTAAAAGTCTCCAAATTAAATTGGAAAAAAATATTAAAATATGCGTAAGACATCGATGCTTTACATAGTTAGTTTTCGGAACTGCAGACATTATTTGGTTATTTGCAAAAAATTAAAATGAACAGTTTGCATGCTAGGTTGACATATTTTCCATAAGACTACATGTAAAAGTTTTTTTTTAATTTTTAACTTTATAAATCTCCTAATGATTTTGGATTTTTTACAGAAAATTTTGTCATAAAAAAATCTATTAAAAAAACTTTATTTCAGATTTTTTTCATTATCTTTGTAAAACGGCTCAACCTCCTTAAATTGTCTATCATTATCATGGATGAATTGTTGGCAATTTTTGAATGAATTTTGACAATATTTTGGATAAATTTTGGCAATTTTTTTGCGGTGAGTTATAAAAATTATTTTTTGATAAATGTTTAGAATTATTTGTTTGGTTAGAATCAAGATCCAACTCTGATTTTGATGTTATTATAAATGAATTTTAAACTTCAATTTAAAGATTTTTATCTAACAAAAAGTCAGCCCCCATTGGACTTCTAATAAGCCCTAAGCCCCGAAAAACCCAGATTCGCCCCTGACTAAGATAATTACTTAATAATAAAATTATCAGAATATATTTACCTCTTAATTAAAAACTTCTGTAGTCCTATTAACTTTTTAAACTCAATATTAAAACTGTTCGTTAACAAAAAACTTTTACACTTGAAAACTTTTATAGTTCTTTGCAGAGTCATCGACAAAACTTTATCAGAACATTAAATCCAAATTATTGATATATTTAATTAAAAGCAATTTTAAAGTCGTTCATTTAAAAAACATTTAGTCATTCAAAAATTAAAAACTTATACTTTTAGAACTTTTGGAAACAAATATTTTAATCAGCGGTTTAAAATTTAATTAAAATTTCGAAGATTTCCACAACTATTAATGAACAAATTTTTAAATTTTTAATAGGATTGGACAAGATGCAACAAACGCTTTTAATGAAAGTCGAAAGATCGCAAACTTCTGCCCGTAAAAATGAATATTCTCACTAAGGAAGGCCAGTCAGGCGACCTTGGCTTCCCCTTCAATTCATAAAAATATAAAATTGAAAGGCTTATGTAATATGATTAGAAAAAAATTACTAGTATGGCAGAGAGATTATCAAAGGTAAAGGGATTTGCCTACATACAGGCGTAAAAATAAAAATAAAAACATTTTTAAATTCGCTTCAAACTTTTCAGATTCAAAATTGAAATCGTCCATTTATAAACCCACTTTCAAAAACAAATAAGCATTTTAGACAATTTTTAATAAATACATGCCAACGAAAACATATTTGAAAGTGTGGCCCTGTACTGAAGCGCCGCGAAACGTTTGCCTGTTGAACAAAATTTTGAATTCAACAAAGTTTTCGAACTGCATTTTTAACATCAATTATGAATATACAAATTCAGCAAGAGAAAAGCAACTTTGAAAGTGGGCACTTGTATTAAGGGCCCCCTATAAGCTTAACACAAACTTTTCAAATTAATTATTTCAGAAGTGTAATTTCCAACAATATTTGAAATTCCGCACAACTGAAACTTTTATGAAAGTGCGGCCCTCTATAAAGGGCTCCCGTAAAAAAATTTTTTTAACACAAACTTTTCAAAGTAATTATTTCAGAAGTGTAATTTCCAACAATATTTGAAATTCCGCACAACTGAAACTTTTTTGAAAGTGCGGCCCTCTATAAAGGGCCTGCCTGAAAAAAAAACTTTTTAAATTCGACACAAACTTTTCAAATTACTTTTTCTCATACGATTAAATTTTAACAATATAAGTTATTCCGCACAACGGAAAATTTTTTGAAAGTGCGGCCCTCTATAAAGGGCCTTCCTGAAAAAAAAACTTTTTAAACTCGACACAAACTTTCCAAATTACTTTTTTTCAGACGATTAAATTTCAACAATATAAGGTATTCCGCACAACGGAAACTTTTTTGAAAGTGCGGCCCTTTATAAAGGGCCTGTCTGAAAAAAAAAAAACTTTTAAAACTCGACACAAACTTTTCAAATTACTTTTTTTCAGACGATTAAATTTCAACAATATAAGTTATTCCGCACAACGGAAACATTTTTGAAAGTGCGGCCCTCTATAAAGGGCCTGCCTGAAAAAAAAAACTTTTTAAACTCGACACAAACTTTTCAAATTACTTTTTTTCAGACGATTAAATTTCAACAATATAAGTTATTCCGCACAACGGAAACTTTTTTGAAAGTGCGGCCCTCTATAAAGGGCCTTCCTGAAAAAAAAACTTTTTAAACTCGACACAAACTTTTCAAATTACTTTTTTTCAGACGATTAAATTTCAACAATATAAGTTATTCCGCACAACGGAAACATTTTTGAAAGTGCGGCCCTCTATAAAGGGCCTGCCTGAAAAAAAAAAACTTTTTAAACTCGACACAAACTTTTCAAATTACTTTTTTTCAGACGATTAAATTTCAACAATATAAATTATTCCGCACAACGGAAGCATTTTTGAAAGCGCGGCCCTCTATAAAGGACCTGCCTGAAAAAAAAACTTTTTAAACTCGACACAAACTTTTCAAATTACTTTTTTCAGACGATTAAATTTCAACAATATAAGGTATTCCGCACAACGGAAGCAATTTTTTTGAAAGCACGGCCCTGCATCGGAGGCCCGCGAAACATTCACTTGTATGTGTGTGTCTATGTATGTATTTGTAGCGTAGCTTACTGCAGGAGTGTGCAGCGCCGACTGGTGGTGTCTCAAGTAGCGACAAAAGCGCAGCAGGACTACGATACGCGCGTGCCCCTATCATCGACACACACACACACACACATCCATACGACCACGCGACGCTCTACCTACGATAGGGGTGCTACGGTCCGAACTGGCGAGTTTTGTGTGTGTGGGCGTCACAGCTGTGCAGTGTGTGCAAAAAGCCTCGCTTCATAACGGAAGCATGACGTTACGACTGTCCCAACAAGAGCGCCGGATTTAATTTTAAAGAAAAACACCTTTATTTTTTTAATTAAGCAAACATTTTTATTTCAACACTAGCGGTCCCGTCCGGTTTCACCCGGGTGTGAAAGAACGAATGGGGAAGGGAGGAACATGACTACACACATTCATCTTAGTTTACCGAGATGAATGTTGTGTCCAAATTTCATGATGATCGGAGTTACCGTTCAAAAGTTTTGGTCGATAAAAAGCAGTATTTATACTTTTATTAACTAATACATTTTTTTCATTAATTAAATAAAATTAAAATAAATTTCGTAAGCCTTAGAAGAACAATGTAGAAAATAAAAAAAAATAAAAATATATTCGCCCAAGGTGGGGCTCGAACCCACGACCCTGATATTGACAGTCGCATGCTCCACCGTTTGAGCCAGCCGAGGTTGTGTACTCACAACGCTAATATGAGTATATTTAGTCAGTGCATTTCACTTGAATAGAAGCTTATTTTTGAGATACATTTTGCAACATTTTCATTAATACTCCACTCCTAATGGTCGTAGCGTGATATCATATAGCCTATAACCTTCCTCGATAAATGGGCTATCCAACAAACATTTTTTTTTTTATTTGAACCAGTAGTTCCTGAGATTAGCGCGTTCAAACAACTTTATATATTAGTATAGATAAAGAAAAATAGTTCCGATTAAACGTGAAATACAAATGGTCACCACGAAACCTCTAGCACAGGGTTCTTCTTTTGTTGAAATTTTTTGTATTTCACCAATAACGCGCCGTATTTCCTCTTTAAGATGTTCAACTGTTTAAGGCTTATTCGCATACACTTTTTCCTTCACATAGCCCCAAAGAAAAAAGTCCATCGGCGTTAGATCGCACGATCTTGGTGGCCAATGTTGATCGCCTGGAAACTTGGTCTGCAGAAACACCATTGTTTCACGTGCTGTCTGACACCTCGAATATATCGACATATTCGAGGTGTCAGACATAGACATGGGAAAAGTCGTTACTATGAGATCACAGTGACTGTTATTCCGGTTACACAAAAATCACAGTGAAAAATCATCGTGACTTTGTCACGTCGATCACTCACATCACAAGCCCGCACGGTCTGACGTCACAACGGCGTTGTTTGCCTACTCCGTTCATGTTTGACTTTGAGCGACAGTGAGTAGTGACTGTGGTGACATGGAACGACATACGTTACTTTGGAACGTAGATCTATTGGAACTTGGAGCGACCGTCGTGACTGCGGTGACATGAAACGACATACGTTACTTTGGAACGTAGATATCTCGTCAGATCATAGTGTCATGTTTGAGCGACAGTGACTGCGGTGACATGGAACGACATACGCTACTTTGGAACGTAGATATCTCTTGTCAGATCACAGTGATTATTTTAGACGGCTTGTCACAGTGATTTTTTCATCGTGAAGTTATTTTTTCCCCAACTCTAGTCAGACATTATAAATGGTTCATGTTATTTGTTAGAGAACATTATTTTAGCGTTTTGGTTGAAGTTTTTAAGCTATCCAATTAAAAAAACAAACAGTATCTATAAATTTTTACATGTCGTCAAAACGACATCTTTCGGAAAATTTAGAGGGAAAGCGCCCCAAAATCAAGAAAAGTCATAGAGGAAATAGGTGTCAGACTAGGCCTAATGAAGCCATATACAAAATTTGGGGAGATTATGTGTCAATAAAATTTTTGCCGACGGACACTCTGACTATTATTACTATACCAAACCAAACCAAACCAAACCGCTCGGCCGATTGTGATAGAATTTCATATGGAAATAGTTTAAACTTTGGGGAAAACAAGAAACTACTTTTTTTCCAAAAATTAGCCGCTAATCTACTTGGCGTATAGAAATCCCTCTATATTTTCCACAATTTTCCGGCACTAACGCTGAAATTTTGACAGTATGCGGCACTAACTCAGCACTAAGAATTAGCGCAAAAAATATTTCAAAAGTCGTTTTTTAAGGGGTGTCTCAACTAGCTTCAGGTCAACCTAAAAGGGAACAAAAGAAACCGTCCATATTTTCCATAATAATTTTTCGACAATAACCCAGCACTTTTGAGAGTATACAGAACTAACGATTGGCGTAAAAAAATATTTCAAAAGTCGCTTTTTAAGGGGTGTCTCATCCAAATTGACGTCAAGTTGGATGGGACACCAATAACCATCTATATTTTCCACAATTTTCTGGCACTAACGTTGAAATTTTAGCAGTATATGGCACTAACGATTGGCGTAAAATAAATTGTTTTTTGATGGTGTCGAAGGCAACGAAGAAGCTGGTGAGCTGGCGAGGAGAGGATCGTCAACTCCATACATTGGCCCAGAACCTGCCCTGGGAGTGTCCAAAAGTACAGTACGGGGTCAAATAAGGGAATGGATCAAAAATCAGCACAAGACATACTGGGATCGAATCTCCGGGCAGCAACATGGCAAGACTTTTAATAATGGGCCATCATGAAAGATGAATAAAGACCTACTCCTGACATTGTGCCCTGAAAGGATACCTCCAAAGAATCGGGCTGTTTAACGGGAACTTAAAGTGCAGACAGCGCAATAAGGAGACGGAAACGGCGCATCATATTATGTGTGAATGCGAGGCTTTGGATCGTAGAAGACAGATAATTTATGAACAATGTAGAATGAGCCCACGGACTACACAAGCTAGAGCAAGGAACGAGGATACTGGATCGAGTGATATAAGAGATTGGGAGATAGCACAAGAAGTCCAAGAGGCTGCGGTGTTCCCGGTAACAAGCGGACTCCCGTTAATAAAAAAAACGCAGAACTAACGATTGGCGTACAAAAACATTTCAAAAGTTGCTTTTTAAAGGGGGTGTCCCATCCAAATTGACGTCAAGTTGGAAGGGATACCAACAACGCTCTATATTTTCTACAATATTCCGGCACTAACGTAGAAATTTTAACAGTATATGGCACTAACGATTGGCGTGAAATAAATTGTTTTTTGATGGTGTTCCATCCAACTTGACGCACATCTTTTACCAGTTTTGGGAACTAGTTGCTTGTGAAACAGAAACGCTAGGACTTAATTTCTAAACAACCAAATCCACTGACTGAAAAGAAAAGCCCTGCATATTTAAGTATAAGAACGGAAATTTAATTTTATGTTTTCGTATACGTAAATGAATTAAAAAGATTCCGCTTTAAGGAACTTGACTGCACTTAATAATCTGCATTGTCAGAACTCTTACATTATATAACTTATATAGAGAGACACGCATTCCGTAGAAGTTCACTTAGGAGTGTTTTTGTGCAATTGATCGCATTACTTTCCCGTTCCATTGACTCTACACCGCGCCGTAAAGCCATACATACAGGCCGTCTCGAAAGTTGTTCACACTACACTGGTGTAGAATAGCTGCGGCGAAAGATGAACCCATCGCGTCATAGTGACGTGAACGCATTGCGTCCGCCTTCTAGCTTGCTATTGACTGTTTGGGAGATCCATTTGCGTCGAGTGTTTATTTTTATTCTAACGCTATATCTGCCGCTATAAATGGATATGTCGTATTTATTTATAGGAACTATATGTTCATTAGTGATGTGTCGCTCCTGAACGAGTTGTTCATACGACTCCCTTCTCGGAGCGGAGCGAGTCGGTCTTTTTTTTGTGAATGACTCACTCTGGGCGCCATTGATCTGTGCCGAGCTGTTCTGTACTGTTGCATTCGCACATTTACAGTGCGCACACAGCACAGGCCACAACAGAGACACTAGTGAATTTTGCACGTACGGAGTAAGTGCACTAGTATAAAGCTTACAGTGACTTAAACCATTCACATTGACGTCGTTGACAAAGATATAAGATTGTAACAATAAACATTATTATTGTTAAGCTTTTATTATACTTTATAGTTTATCCGAAATGCGAATAATATAAGATCAGAATCATATTAAAATCAGCTCAGAGCTGAGTGTGTGTATTGTGCTGTGCAATGCTAAGTGACTCCTGAGCTAGCATGATGACAGTTCACACCTCTGCAGTCTGCACTCTTGTGTAGTGCGTACTGTCTAGTGTCGCTCCTTTGAACGACTCGCTCTGAGCGACTCTTTTTAGTGAGCGGAGCGCACGGAGCCAGCTCCCAATAAAGACACATCACTAAATCGAAAGTACTGATCCCAGGAAACAGGCTCATTGTATAAATATGCCACATTATTGATCAGGTTAAAAGACTCTTCGTAAGGTGTGTGAAGGGCAGCTCTTTTGCATTAATTTTCCATAAGAAACGTATCGGTTGATTCTCAAGGTCTTTACTGCATAAAACGCCGGACGCTCATCTTCTTATCCGTCCCCGTCCTCGAGTAAAAAACGGTCTATCCTCAAGGTGCATTCACACGGATTAAATACTACACGGGAATTATATCACCTGATTTCTCAAGGTAGCATAACTGGATAAGACGTCGGATGTTGATCTTCCCACGCCGTCATTCTCTTCGCAAGGTGTACGGTTGTTTTTTGCACGCCTCAACAACAACAAACTAAATATACCTAGCTGATTCTCAAGGTCATTGTTGTATAAACTAGAGATGCGTAGATCCGGATGATAATAATAATAATTTTTATTCCACGTAAAGAAAAAATACATCACGTACAAAAAATCGATTAGGAATTTTCCAACCCTACTTGGCTATTGCCAGTGCTAGGGTTGGATGGCACCCACTTTGGAAACCGATTCGAAGTCGTGTCAAAATAAGAGACGGCACGATGTAGACCGCGGGTCAACTGTAGATTTAATTGATCTTAAATAAATAAAACTATCGACCAATTTTTCAGACAATATATTAACAAAAAATGTAGTAATTATAGTAATTCCTTTTTTCGAAAATATTTCACTAAAATTTAATTCATTTCTTAAAAATTTAAATATAAAAACTGTTTTTAATGTTAAAAATAAACTTGATAAAATTATTAAAAAGGGAAAAGATAAAATTAATAAATTACAAAAGCATAATGTTAATTGTGAAAATTGTAATAAGAATTATATTGGTCAAACAAAAAGAGCTCTTAAAACAAGAATAAGAGAACACCAGAATAATCATAAATAAATCCCTGATAAACATAATGTAATAACTAAACACAAATTAGAACTTGACCACAAAATTAATTGGGATGATATAAAAATTTTAGATAATGAAACTAATTTTTTTAAAAGAAATATTTCGGAAATGTTACATATAAAATCAAATAAAAATTCTCTCAATGCTCAATTAGATACGGACAATTTAAGTAATATAATATATAATATTATTTTGAAATAATATTGTTTTTAATAATTTTTCTTTCTTTATAGGTGCTCACAATTATTTCCATGACTACGTAATAAAACATTGTTTGTTATTATTTTTTCAATATTTCTATATTAAAAAAAATCTTTCACGAATTACATTAAAAATAAATAGAAACTAATTATTAATTTTTTTTTTTATATATATATTTTTAGATCCGTTCTGAAGAAGATCCAAATCCGGATCGAAACGTTAATGTATTATTGATATTTTTTGTTAATATATTGTCTGAAAAATTGGTCGATAATTTTATTTATTGAAGAGTTCTAATCAGACGTTAATCAAAGATTTGATTAATTGATCTTAACTTGTTTTCGTGGATAGTACCACATTCATCCTTCCTTATCACCATAGAAACATGTCGCGATTTCCATAAAAAGTGAGTTCAATAATTCTCCATTACCCACTAGCGGCGCTAGTAGACTTCTTGCACGCAGCCTGTAAGAAACGCTGGAATCTCAGATTATTTCCAAGTTGAGGACAGCGTGGTGTAATGGTCAGCGTGCTGGCCTTTGGATCATACTGTCGTGGGTTCGAATCCCACCTCTGCTCATGGATATTTTGTGTTTGTCGTTTAGACCTAGCTTTGATATTTATTGATACTGGCCAGATACTAAGAGGTAGTGCCATCCCCCAAAGTGATATTCTCTTGTATATGTGCATATGCTCTATATATGTGGATATATACAATTGGATATACCTTTTTAAAAAAAGTAAGTAAGTAAGTATTTCCAAGTTCTCAATCCCAAAACTGAAAATAAATGACAACAGTTTGGAAACTGTTTTATGGCATCTCCCTGTAGGGCAAGTCTTTCAGCTAAGTAAGTAGCTCTTTGTGGCACGGAGTACCGCGTATTATTTTGAGAGTGTGCTCTGTGTATGTAAGTGGCACAGTGCGATGGAATCCCGGCAATGCAGTTGATATGAGTCAAGCAGCATTAGAGGCGCACCGCTAAGAGGATGTTCGCTACACCGAGATAGCAATTGATGGTGGCGAAGCCCTCTGAATGACGTGGCCCACTGATTACCCATATTGCAGCGAAGGTGCATTCTAGACTCGTGATGGAACGACACAATGGGAACAGTTATCTTTAACTGTTGCCGGAAAATAACTGTTACTAAATGTAACAGTCACTAGAATAAGGTACTTGTATGGTGCTTAATGGAGTGTTGAACAAAATGAATTATTGAAATTCTTCAAATCACACATGCCCAATTTACAAACTGACAATCACGCTATTGTCATCAATCCTGACAAAACACCAGCTGGAGAGCGCATGCGTAGATTCAAAGACGTTACTGGAATCATGGTTGGCGACCGTACAGCTACCCGAGAAATCGTTATTAGTAGAAGAATTAATAATAATCTTCATTATGTATTGCTGCCACGAATCCCAATGATTCCCGCAGATTTGCCAATTCAATTCAAACGTATTCAATTTCCAATTAAATTGGCATTCGCAATGACAATCAATAAATCTCAAGGCCAAACGATGTCTGTTTGTGGGTTAGATTTGACCACACCATGTTTTTCACACGGACAATTATACGAGGCATGTTCTCGCGTGGGCAAACCATCCAGTTTGTTTGTTTTGGCTAAAGACGAACTCACCAAAAATCGCGCCATTGCTCTTCGAGATTAATATTGTTTTTCTTTTTAAATTGTCTTATTTTCAGATTTACCATATGTATCAGTTTTTTTAAAATTTAAATTTGACTTTTAATATATTTAACTTTAAATCAGTTAATGAATTACATTGAATTAAGAAAATGAATATTTGGTGTTTTCTTATTTTTATAGGCCTTCATCGTCCACAGAGCTCCATTCCTCTTTCAGTCACGCATGCTTATAATACGTTAGTTATTTTTTATTTATACACCTGAGGCAATATCCGAAACTACTCATCCGATTTCAAAATTGTTTTCACCAATATTTAGAATGGATGTTCTGAATTGATACAGGCTATATATTATCGCGTTTAAATAAAAGCGCTTTTCGTGGAGACCAATTTTGCAACGCAAGTCAACGAAAAAACGGCGACAAGCTACAAATTCGGGCGAAGCCGAACCGGGTCAATTTTTAATTGATAGAGCGAGGTTCGCAACCCCCAATGTTACAAACATTACCCAATGAAATACCATTTCCATCCAACTACGAGACGGCTAGACCCGATCGTAACGCGCTTTTTGCCCTGAACCAGATCTTTCCAAAAGAAAGCATTTCTGCAGTAAGGACACAAATGCACAGGGCCAGGCTCAACTTTGAGGATTTGAAAGCAAATCTTCTAGAGTACGACTCGCCTAGGCCACCACGTCACCACACTGACTCCATATTATATGGCTTTTGAGACGTACTGCTGCAGTCCATTTTTTTTCCTCTCTAATTCATAAGAAAATCCAGGAAAACGGTCGGAAATATTTTGAAAATAAAAAAAAAATTCCGTTGTTATTTTGTTTTGTAGATCTGTCAGAAATAAACTTGATTAATTTTTACATGACTTGAAACATATTATGTAGGTGACCATGGCAACGAATAGCAAATATCATATTCAATACTAGCCATTACCCGTGTCACCTCACACGATATCAGAAATTTGATTTGTTTATTATACTATATCAAATATCAACATTTTGAAGTTTGAATAGTCATGTCGCCCAATTGGCTGGAATTTTAATGTCGATCGGTTGAGTCGGAAAGAAAAATCGACGTGGTTACATCTGTCTTGGAATTTCTTTTAGCACACAGATGTTAAATATTATTGATGCTACGAATCCGAATTCGCTCGGGTCATATGCGACAATAAAAGTTTGCAGCGAATGCAGAGAGAGCGAATGGCACGTACAAAGCATGCTTAGATCATCTCTTTCGAACATTTTTTTTTGACATAAATTTTTGGGCGCATTACTTTTTCATTGAAATAACAGTCAGAATTAAAACTGTTACCGAATATAACAGTTATTTGAGACTTACGTCTGCGCTGTATAACAATATAGGTAAGGTATTATATTTTAAGCTGATGAGATGACATCGAAAGGTGCTCCATTATGCTCGAAGACGTTCCCTTGAATAGCCATAAAGCACTTAAATGAAGGAAATCCGTTAGTGCAGCCAAACTTGCATTACACTGATAACATTTCAAACGCATTCTGGGAAAATTTTTAACGTCTATTTGTACGAAAAATTTCCTGTAGACATGTTAACTTCGTATAAACACGTTTCGAGCCATTGTATAAAATTGCGTTCCACAATGTCAAATGGCCAAATGTCAAGTGCCTAGGGGCCCTGGGTCTCTAAGTCCAGGCCTGGATAAGCATAATGTTGTAACTAAACATAAATTCGAATACAACCACATTAATGCTTATTTAAATACGGAAAATTTAAGTAATATTTATGATATTATTTTGAAATAATATTTTGTTTTTAATGAATTTTTTTCTTTCTTTTTAGGTACTTACAAATATATTCATGACTACTAAAGTATAATAAAAGCTTAACAATAATAATGTTTATTGTTACAATATTATATCTTTGTCAACGACGTCAATGTGAATGGTTTAAGTTACTGTAAGCTTAGTACTATTACACTTACAGTGTGTCATTCAACTTTAAATGACTCAGCAAATATAACTATGTACGTGCAAAATTCAATAGTGCCTCTGTGGCCTGTGCTGTGTGCGCTCTGTAAATATGCGAAAGCAACAGTACAGAATAGCTCAGCACAGAGCAATGGCACTCGGAGTGAGTCATTCACAAAAAAAGAGCGACTCGCTCCACTCCGAGAAAGGAGTCGTTCATTATGAACAACTCGTTCAGAAGCGACAGAGAGAGATTGTGAATTTTAGACGCTCAACAGCTGATGTCATCAGCGTCTATATAGGAGCGACACATCACTAATGAACGTATGGTACATATACACTCTCATTCGGGCGCGAATGAACTTTGGCCGTTGCGTACGTTGATATGATGAAATCGGGCTGTAAGTGCTAAGCTGCGTTCTATGGAAAGATAGGAAATGTCTTCGAGAGAGGGAAAATCCTAACTTCTAGTACCTATGTTTGTATGTATAGCCGCGATTATCTAACTAATGGACCGATTTTTACGAAACTTTTGGGTAATGATGCAATTTTTTGAAGAAGGATCTTGACTATAGTCAGTTTATTCGGTTTTATCCGGCCAATACTGTTATATATTGCATGTTATAAATGGATGATCCGATTTAAATGAAACTGTTTCGTCGACTTTGTGCCGTGCTGGTTGAGCAGGTTTATGCTTGACAAGTGTGCGCGGTCTTTAAATCGCATTCGGATAAAAAATGACTTCAACGACATTAGTAGTTATCTGCAAAACAACTGTTTTTATTTGACCACATTCGACTGTTAAACCAGATGTTCTGACCCAGTAGTTTTCTTCTGTGACCCGGTACAGATGTGCCCCTGTCAGGACTTATTGTTTCGTTTTGGAAAGATCTCACTGATTCACTCCCAGTTATGCACTATATTAACTGTCTGCATTTGTGACGTAAATGTATGCCGAACTATGTACAGGATGCGGCAACTAAACTTGCTGACTTGAACAGGACACCGCGAAGGAAGGCGCGGCAGGCCTTGAGCACTTGAGAGCACTAGACTCGCATTCGGGTGGTACTGGGGTCGAATCCCGGCGGGAACAGATGTGGCTAGGACTTTTTCCTGCTGCCTCTCGATTACTTTTTATCATAACAGACGCCATTCGCATCATTACTATTTTCCATCTATCACACTTCTTGATACTTTCTACATTTTTAAACATCCGCTAACTTAATAGCAATGGGCGAACGAAGGAATTTTAAGACATTAGGATAAGGTAGACAAATTTTGAGCATAGGAGTTTAACAGGTAGTCGGCCATGGTCTTGAATAAGGAACCATCTCGACATTTATCTGGAATTAACCACGGAAAAAGTCAACAAGATGGCCGGTATTGGAATTACCGTTTCTCGACGAGAGGCAGCAGGAAAAAGTCACAACCACATCTGCCCCCCGCCGGGATTCGTACCTCCCGAATGCGAGTCTAGTGCTCTCACCACTATGCCACCCTGATCGGTTAAAATAACCATGGGGAGATCGAACCCGCTACGAACTGAGCTACGATCGTTACAGTAGAGAAAATACATTGGGCCGAAGGAGCAATGTGCGTTTGTCGTAGAAACGTATTTTTCTGACGGAAACATGGTTGAGAACTTTTTTATGAACCAGTCTTGAAGAAATTGATGTGGAGGATGTGTGATTTCAACCAGATGGAGCCACGGCACACACACCGCGAATTGCAAAGGGAGTTTTGCGAGAAAACTTCCCTAGGCACCTTACCTCCTTCAAAGGTGATCTTCCACGTTAGGCGCGCTTGTCCAATTTAATCCTTTGCAACTTCTTTCTATGGGGCTAAAATCCATTGTTTACACCGGTCGTCCTAGGATCCTAGCTCACTTGAAGGAGGATATTCGCCAAGGAATGACGTCAATATGGTTGAGTACTGTTTTGTACCCAGTCTCGAAGAAATTGATGTGGAATATGTGTAATTTCAACCAGATGGAGCCACGGCACACACACCGCGAATTGCAAAGCGTGTTTTGCGAGAAAACTTCCCTAGGCACCTTACCTCCTTGAAAAGCGATCTTCCACGTAAGGCGCGCTTGTACAGTTTAATCACTTGCAACTTCTTTCTATGGGGCTAAAATTCATTGTTTACACCGATCGTCCTAGGATCCTAGCTCACTTGAAGGAGGATATTCGTCAAGGAATGACGTCAATATGGGTGAGAACTGTTTTGTACCCAGTCTCGAAGAAATTGATGTGGAGGATGTGTAATTTCAATCACGGCACACAGCGCGAATTGCAAAGCGTGTTTTGCGAGAAAACTTCCCTAGGCACCTTACCTCCTTGAAAGGCGATCTTCCACGTACGGCGCGCTCGCCCGATTTAGTCCCTTGCTACTTCTTTCTATGGGGCTAAAATCCATTGTTTACACCGATCGTCCTATGATCCTAGCTCACTTGAAGGAGAATATTCGTCAAGGAATGACGTCAATATGGGTGAGAACTGTTTTGTATCCAGTCTCGAAGAAATTGATGTGGAATATGTGTAATTTCAACCAGATGGAACCACGGCACACACACCGCGAATTGCAAAGGGTGTTTTGCGAGAAAACTTCCCTAGGCACCTTACCTCCTTGAAAAGCGATCTTCCACGTAAGGCGCGCTTGTACAGTTTAATCCTTTGCAACTTCTTTCTATGGGGCTAAAATCCATTGTTTACACCGATCGTCCTAGGATCGTAGCTCACTTGAAGGCCAAGGAATAGACGGCACACTCAACGCTATGCTCCAAAAGAGTCGAAGGGAATTTCAGAAATCTTATTAACTCGGTGTATTGACAATAGGGATCGTCACTTGCAAGATATTTATTTTTAAAACCGCGAAATTTTCAATTTTCATTTATGTGGAAACACGACAAAAAAGTAATTGAATATATACATATATTTTTTGTTTGTTTTACTGATGTTTCAAATCAAGTTTCGTTGTTGCAGCCTTTACGTAAAAGCACCATTTACATTGTACAAATTACAAAACATCCAACGGTGGTTCAGCGTTAAGTAGACACTTGCAGCATGCAAAACACTTAACACATACCGAGTGTTCTACGAAATGCTAAACATATGAGTCGTGAGGTACCTATGAATATTGTACAGTGTTCTATCTTCACATAATTTTTGAAACACTGTTATCAGACACAAACATATAGTTTTTTGATACTGGATATAGTTTTCTTAAAAAAAAATTGGTTGTCTGTAAAGTCGGTTTACGGACGATAGTTTTCCGCTCGAATATAATATTTAATAATACATAACCTAAATTTTAGTAGCTGTCAGGCGGAACGTGACACATTTCGGAACGTTACACTTTTTCGTGCATGCAGCCGGTGTTTCATCAATTTATAAAACGTTATCACGTCAAAATTAACGACTTGTTGAGAGAGAGAGAGATTGTAAATTATAGACGCTCACCAGCTGAGGTCATCAGCGTCTATATAATTAAAAAATGGTTGTCTGTAAAGTCGGTTTACGGACGATAGTTTTACGTGATAACGTCATAAAGAAACATTGATGAAAAATTGCAAGTGCACGCTCAGGCGGAACGTGACACTTTTCGGAACGTTACACTTTTTCGTGCATGCAGCCGGTGTTTCATCAATTTATAAGACGTTATCACGTCAAAAATTGGTTGTCTGTAAAGTCGGTTTACGGACGAAAGTTTTACGTGATAACGTATTCAGCTCGAATATCATATTTAATAATACATAACCTAAATTTTAGTAGCTGTCAGGCGGAACGTGACACATTTCGGAGCGTGACACTTTTTCGTGCATGCAGCCGGTGTTTCATCAATTTATAAGACGTTATCACGTCAAAAAAAAAGATAAAAAAACAAAAAATCAACAACAATTGTTACCAAAAAAAGGTGTTGTATAAACTCTATAAATAAACAATAACAAGTAACAAAAACAAATAAATAAATAAAATCAAAGAAATCCGTTGAGACCAGTCTCTTTTAAAAATAGAAACAGCAGATCAACATTTTCCGGGTCATTCCCTAAAATCACAGACAGATCACTTGACAATCCGATCTGCTGTCGTGTGTCCCTAAACTGGACACACTCAATTAAAATATGTGAGACGGAGATTCGAGTGTCACACGTCTCACGGTATGGCGGTTCCTCGCGTGCCATCAAGAATCCATGAGTCAACCTACAGTGACCGATGCGAAGCCGAATAAGGACCACTTCCTCCCATCTGGAGGCACGGCAAGATGTAAGCCATGGGTCAACTGTAGGTTTACTTATTCTTAATTTATTTTCAACGACAGCACTTCATTCATCCTTCCAGAGCTCCTGGACGGCTGCAATAAGTCCGTTCTTCACATCGTCACCGATAACGCAAAACACGTTTTGACCGTCATTTGCAGCGTCTTTAGCTGCAGTGTCAGCTAGTTCATTTCCCACGATTCCCATGCGACCGGGAATCCAACAAAACCGAACGATGGTTTCACCTCTCTTCAGGGAATATATCTTGTTGAGGAGTCCCCTGGACTCCACCAGATAAATTAAAGTATATCTAGGCACCAGATTAACTGAGGGTTCATATTGGTGGTATAAGCCACTGGCTCCGTAACAAATCCTTGTACCAGTTCAGAACTGAGTTACCCAACCCTAGTCACAAGACAAATAAAAATGTATTTATTTGGAACTGTATGTAATATCGCAATATGGTCAGTACAAGGATGACGTACAAGCAAACATGAACGAATTACAAATAGCAATATAAGTTAGGAAGAGGAAAGTCTACAATAATATACATGTCTGATTTTATTTGCTAAGTCAACTGTCCGGCATGGTGACATGACACTATCCCCTAACCATTATCCCCGACAACAATATCCCCGATTTTAATCCTCGAACGACATTATCCCCGACGACAATATCCCCGATTTTAATCCCCGAACGACATTATCCCCGACGACAATATCCCCGATTTTAATCCTCGAACGACATTATCTACGATGTCGATATCCTCGCAACAATATCCTCGATTTTCCGGGTTATATTACGATTTTATCTGGTTTTTCGGAATTAAAAAGCCTGGTTTTAGTAACCTGATGTGGTCGGTAATTATTCTGTCGGTAATCTATAGGATTTGGTTATTGTTTACTATAGGTTTATTTCTTTCAAGTCGAGCGAGCGAAGCGAGTGGCCATTGCCTTAGGGAGTTTGAACGCCGCTGTTTACTGTAGGATTTGGTTATTTTTAACTATAGGGTTATTTTTTTCAAATCGAGCGAGCCATTGCCTTAGGAAGTTTGAACGCCTCTGTTTACTATAACATATCGTTCGTGGATATTGTCGTCGGGGATATTGTCGTCGGGGATAAAGACATGGAATCGGCTGGCATAATGAACACACAGACACAAAAGAGTAGTTAAAGAAATGTTACAAGACATTGGGTGCGAAGTTATCCCCGTTTTGTTGGAGACAAAGATGCGTGCGTCGTAGCCATGCTCATAGTAGCGATAAGGGCCTCCCGCGAATTATTTGGGATACATTTCCGATTCGTGCTATCATTTCTTTGCGTGTGTTAACTGGGCTTTTGAATTAATTAAATAAAATTTAATTAAACTTTGAAAGGCTGTTTCTCTCTTATTTTTTGGTTTTGATAAAAAAAATTGGTTGTCTGTAAAGTCGGTTTACGGACGATAGTTTTACGAGATAACGTATTCCGTAATACATAACCTAAACCTCCCAAAATTTGGTTTCAATCCGCTTATCCTTGATGTCGGAATGATAAGAAATGTCAAAAGTGACGTTTGCAACTTACAAAGTATTATGTTCTAATAATAATTAGTTATTCCAATACTTAACTTAGAAGGCTTTGCATTTCACAATATACTAATGTCAAAAAATTGAATTAAACATTAGAAATGCAGCTGTTTTCATGTTAAGACAAGACATACGTTTGCTTCTAATTTCCATGTACGGCAAACAAAGACAACCGACCGCGACGCGCCATGCATTACACAACATTGCATTTATACAGCTATTTTTCTATATAAATTTGTATAAAATATTTTTCTATATAAATTTGTATAAAAAAACTGTTTAGGCAAATTCTGTTATACGAAATCTATATAAAATGTTCTCCTCTTTCGTTTAAGACTGGTTTCAAACCGATCTGATTTAAATTGAGCGAGAAATTAGCAAAAAGCACGCACAGAGTCAGGCGGAACGTTACGCGTTACGAACGTTAGGAACGTTACGTTACACTTTTTCGAACATGCAGCCGGTGTTTTATCAATTTATAATATTGGTGATTCATCAATTTATAAGACGTTATCACGTCAAAAAGTTACTTAAAATATTTGTTCGTCTATTTGACACGCTGTTAAAAAAGAAGAATCAACTTAAAAATAACTCTGTACACTAATATTATAAGGCAGGGGTTGGCAACCCGCGGCCCGCAAGCCTATACCTTGCGGCCCGTGACTGTTTTATAATTAAAAGTCTTATATACCTACCTGCATAAATAAATAATTAAATTAATTTTCACAAATCCTTTTTCTTGTGATATTGAGGATGTACCTAGTCATTTACAAATGAACGTGATTGATCTCCAATCTAATGATACTCTCAAAAACTCTTTCTTTGAAATCATCTTGTTAAATTTTATGTCAGTTTGTCATCTAATTTTGACGAATTGAAAAGGTTTGCTCTGCAATTAATTACAATTTTTGGTAGTACTTATGCGAACAAACCTTTTCGATTCTCAATTACAGAAAAATAAATTTGCTTCTCGTCTCACAGATGAGCATTTGAGAGCTATTCTACGAATTGCAACTACAAACCTGGGAGCTAACATACAACAAATAGCCACTCAAATACAATCTCAAACGTCACACTAATTTTTGTAAAAGAACAGTTCTATTTTGAAGTTCTCAGTTAAATTTTTAATAAAATTCAAATGAAATTTTTTCGAATTTTTAATATCACAAATACCTATTATTAAAATTATGAACAAGTGCGGCCCGCCTTTATTTCAATTTGCCACTATGTGGCCCTTGCTTGCCAAAAGGTTGCCGACCGCTGTTATAAGGTAATCTCCCGAACTATTAATCTGATTTCAAATTTTTCAATATTTAAAATGCGTTGGTCTATGGGAATCTTTTAGTTGTTATGTTTTTCTGCACAATTATATAAAAAAATTCAGAAGACCAAAAGAAGGCAGACCGTAAACGAAAAATGTCACACGCGAAGTTTTCTTGCGTGGTAAACTCCAGAGTGTTCCCGTAATAACGTTGTCAACAGTCTTCTCGTTGCCAATAAATGCGCGCAAGTGGGACACCTTGTATAATATACTTCTATTTACATAATATAGCGTGAAATTCTATTGTTGTCAGAACACGTCCAATTAGAATTCAGAATGCTTAAGAGCTTCGCCTATGGCCGATTCGCTTAACCCTTTGGTTTCCAAGCTTAAAAAAAGATTGAAAACTTCAGTTGACTTTTTACCATTTCAACCCACAAGTGGGGAATGGTATTAGTTTAGGTCAAAAATAACTTTTCAAAATTTTACAATATTTTTTCGTTTTGAGGTCCCCCGAATCCAAAAAAACACATTTTTGGAAAAACTCTGTACGTCTATTTGTCAGTGAGCACGATACAGGATGAGCAGATAGAAACCAAATTTTGGGAGGATGTTTGATATGCAAATATGAAGAGCCCTATTGTTTTTGGAGAAATCGGCGCATGCGCAGAAGAGATATGTGCTATAACGGTGTTTTTTATATAACAATGGTATACTTTTCATAATGGTTTATTATTCTATTCGTTCCGGGTATATGTTCATTAGACATTTTTGACTTGAAATCATCCCAGCAACACAGTCCCATGGCAGTCATGTCGTGCGACACCCTGTATACTGTACACTCTCCCTTATTAAAACGAAGAGAACGGTGTATGTTTCATCACAATGTGTGCGAATTAACACATTCAAATCTGTACCACAACTTTTTTACTTCCCGTATTCATATATATGTTACGGTTAATACAAGAAAGTAGTTAATTCGCGAATTAATCGGCTAATACCCGAATTAACCAATCCTTGACGTTGGTTAATTCGGGTATTAGCCGGTTAATTCGCGAATAAACTACTTTCTTGTATTAACCGTAACATATAGATGTATTTGCCACAGTACCTATGGGCAAAGGGCAACTCACTAGTAGGCGCCAGTTCGCGGTTCTATTTGAAAATAGTTGCAATTAGTTAATTGTATTTGTTTTAATTGGCACGCTTTATACCTTTGCTACCACAAAATACATTTACATTATCATTTTCGTTTATAGCGCGATTCTGTAACCTCTTTTAGATTTGTACATCGCTGTTAAATCTGTCTGTCTCAACTCATCTATAATACGCGCCACGGATCTAAAAGGTTCTGAAGTTAGTCACAAACAGCGTCGCAAAGACACAGCTTTGAGCCGTTGATACTCCTACCACCTCCCAGCTACCTGCACGGAACGTGCGCTCGTCGGTGATTGGCCGTGATCGCTCGTTGCCTTTGTCACTTTCCTGCTTTAAAGTACAGTCGAGTACGCTATTGTCAAGTTGTTATTGTTATTTTAGTTTTGTTGAGTTGCGAGTTTGTAGTTTTTCAACAGACTGTACAAGCGCAAGCCCGCATTCGCATCTAACTTCCGAGCCTTTTAGATTCGTGGCGCGTATTATGATTTTGTTAGAAAGCGACAAGAAAATCATCAGCACTGTACAAATCGAACAAATATTTCAGAATCGCGAATCAGCCTTGATACTTTGAGAAAACCGCATTTTGTGCGGTGAAGATTATTACACGCTGTATGCAGGCTGTGTGGATAACAGAGAATTATTGAGTTCATTTTTTATGGAAATCGCGACATGGTGACAAGTCAAAAATTTTAGTTGGCCACGATGTGTCAAAAAAATGTAATAAGGAAAACTGATGCTAATTTTATATAGGTACCATAAAATTCAGATTGAAGACCATTATATAAATAGCATAACATAAAAGGTACATGAGAACTATTTATTTATCAATTATGACGTACACTATTTAAAAAAATAATTAATTTACACTGACAGCGTAACGTCAAATTATGGCGCCAATGATCTTTATTTTACTTAAATGGCCATCAGCGCAACAGCCCGGAACAAAACAAGCATTTGCAGATCGCCTATAGTTTTGCGCATGTTTTCTTTGTAATTAAAAAACTTGATAAAATTATAACTATTTCCATTTTTAATAAACATTGCTCACTGACATACGGAAAAATTGAGCTTGAAGTTTCCTCTAGTGCTCACCACAAACGCTCACATCGATAAATTTGTAACTCCGCCTCCTTGCACATAGCCCATAGGCAGTTAAAATTAGTTCGTTTGAATACAGCTACACCGATCGAAGTAAATGATTAATTAAACCAAAACTTCAATCAACAATTAATCAGATCCGCACTAAATCAATATAGATAGATGCTATAAATTACAGACGTTCGACAACAGATACGAACTCTATCAGTACCTATCGTTAGCTTTGTCTGTATGTCTGCTTTTTTTGTCTCTGAAGTCTATTAGATCCTAACGTCGCCCGATTTTCAAATGTTGTTCCAAAAGAGGAACAAATTAAAAAGACGGTGTTGTTTGCTTATAGTTTGGTCAAATAAAGCCAAATCGGTTTGAAATAGAATGTGTCCAAACAGTTTTTATACATATTGACTAGTGTGACCTGTGCGAATTATTCGCACTAAATAAGTATAATAATTATCACTTTACAAAATTATTTTTTAAATATGATTGGAGCTATTCAATTCGTTTCTAATTTTGCACACTGCTTATAACGTTCTTCTTTGTGTTGTATTACAATATGAAGCTCAGATGACAGATCGAAGAAATATTTTACTAAAATTGTCATATAGAGGCGCAAGTAGCAAAAGGGTTGAGCTAAGCCGTCAGATGGCATCATGCAGCATTGCTGTGACGTTGTTCAGCGTTGCTGTTTCAAAATTAAAGCCGTCAGATGGCAGTATGCAGTATTGTGTCTGTTGTATTACAATATGAAGGTCAGATGACAGATCGAAGTGTTGACGTTGTTTCAAAATTAAAGCCGTCAGATGGCAGACGTTGTTCAGCGTTGCTGTATTTTAATTAATTTACAAAAACAAAAGCAATAATAAATTTTTTAGTTGTCGATGTCAGTAGAGCAAGCAATTATCTGTAAAATGATATATAATTTATGTGGAGAAATTGTGAGGTTTTTTCTAAAAAGGGAGGCAAACATCTTTAATCTTATCGTATTAATATATTATATGATGATATGGAAAAACAGCTGTATAAATTCTATTTTATCTAACAAATCACAAACTTGTGTCGGTTGTCCTTGCCTGTTGCATTGTCCGATATGGAGAGAGAGAGATTGTGAATTATAGACGCTCAACAGCTGAGGGAATCAGCGTCTATATAATAAAAAAAAAATCAGAATAAAAGATAAAAAACAAAAAATCAACAATAATTGTTAACAAAAAAAAGGAGTTGTAGAAACTCTAATTTTAACAATAAACAATAACAAGTAACAAAAACAAATAATAAATAAATAAAAATAATCAAAGAAATCGATCAAGACCGGTCTGTTTTAAAAATCGAAACAGCAGATCGACATTTTCCTGGTCATTCCCTAAAATCACAGACAGATCACCTGACAATCCGATCTGTTGTCGTGTGTCCCTAAACTGGACACACTCGATTAAAATATGTGAGACGGTGATTCGAGTGTCACACGTCTCACAGTATGGCGGTTCCTCGCGTGCCATCAAGAATCCATGAGTCAACCTACAGTGACCGATGCGAAGCCGAATAAGGACCACTTCCTCCCATCTGGAGGCACGGCAAGATGTAAGCCATGGGTCATTCAGGAATAGGATATACATAAATATTATTATAATTTTGCGTTGTAAGCAGCTTTTTGACGTGATAACGTCTTATAAATTGATGAATCACCAATCTTATAAATTGATAAAACACCGGCTGCATGCACGAAAAAGTGTAACGTTCCTAACGTTCGTAATGCGTAACGTTCCGCCTGACCCTGTGCGTGCTTTTTGCTAATTTCTCGCTCAATTTAAATCAGATCGGTTTGAAACCAGTCTTAAACGAAAGAGGAGAACATTTTACATAGATTTCGTATAACAGAATTTGCCTAAACAGTTTTTTTATACAAATTTATATAGAAAAATAGCTGTATAAATGCAACATGAAAACGGCTGCATTTCTAATGTTTAATTCAATTTTTTGACATTAGTATTTTGTGAAATGCAACGCCTTCTAAGTTAAGTATTGGAATAACTAATTATTATTAGAACATAATACTTTGACAGTTGCAAACGTCACTTTTGACATTTCTTATCATTCCGACACCAAGGATAAGCGGATTGAAACCAAATTTTGGGAGGTTTAGGTTATGTATTACGGAATACGTTATCACGTAAAACTATCGTCCGTAAACCGACGTTACAGACAACCAATTTTTTTATAGCAAAATCGTTATTATAATAAGTAAGGTCCTGGTTTAATTATGATAATTAACTAGCGTATGCATACGTCAATAATCCTCGATTTCAACATAAAGTCCATGGAAGTTATTGATTAGGACAGTAATTAATTATTCTCGCTTTGACTTTTGCAGGCAAAATATCCTTGTATAATACGCGCCACGGATCTAAAAGGTTCGGAAGTTAATCACAAACAGCGTCACAAAGGCACATTTTAGAGCCGTTGATACTCCCACCACCTCCCAGCTACCTACACGGAACGTGCGCTCGTCGGTGATTGGCCGTGATCGCTCGTTGCCTTTGTCACTTGTCGCTTTCCTGCTTTGAAGTACAGTCGAGTACGCTATTGTCAAGTTGTTATTTTAGTTTTGTTGAGTTGCGAGTTTGTAGTTTTTCAACAGATTGTACAAGCGCAAGCCCGCATTCGCATCTAACTTCCGAGCCTTTTAGATTCATGGCGCGTATTACACTCGTAGGTATTTGTGGCCATGAATTTGTGGATAAAAAAAACTATTGATAGTCCAGGGAATAAAGACAAAAAATAAGTCACACATCGGAAAAAATGGGGGAAAACTAAATTTTTGTATGAAATTTCCTTTCGTGATTCTAAGCAATATCCCAAAAGTCCCCACCAATACATGTGCCGCTAAAAATGTTACGCGGGTCAAAGGTAACAAAAAACGGTTTTTCGCGATAATCTCGTTAACGGTGACTTTTATAAAAAAATAGTGGTTATCAAATTTGTAGCTTACAAAATTTCCTACAAAAACTTACTATGACTTTTTTCCGTAAGACTAAAATTACCAATTACATACGACGTAAAAGGCATGATACTCGTTCACTCAGTGCATTGTATTCATTTGTTTAACCACATCAAACGAATCGAACTGACATATTAAGAAACATAAACGTAACAACTTTTAAATCAAATTTATCGAAAAACGTAAGTCTTACGAAGAAAAGTAATAGAATATTTTTTGTAGGTGATTTTCTAAGCTACAAATTTGGTAACCACTATTTTTTTCATAAAAGTCACCGTTAACGAGATTTTCGCGAAAATAAAATTATTTGATCACAATCTAAGGTCATTGTTAAATCAATGTTTTTGACAATCCTCAGCATAAGTAGATGTCAACTTCAAAATACGCGCCACAAATCTAAAAGGCTCGGAAGTTAGAAGCGAATGCGGGCTTGCGCTTGTACAGTCTGATGAATCGCAACTCAACAAAGCTAAAATAACAATAACAACTTGAAAATAGCGTACTCGACTGTACTTCAAAGCAGGAAAGCGACAAGTGACAAAGGCAACGAGCGATCACGGCCAATCACCGACGAACGCACGTTCCGTGCAAGTAGCCGGTAGGTGGTGGGAGTATCAACGGCTCTAAAAAGTGCCTTTGCGACGCTGTTTGTGGCTAACTTCAGAACCTTTTAGGTCCGTGGCGCGTACTGTACAATCGGAATTCAACACTTTGGAACTAGTTTCAAAGAATCTAAACGCCTAAAACCGTGTAAACTCCGAGAGCGAACCTGTAATATGCAGTATATATACATTACACAAATTTAAATTCCACCGTTGTGTTCGAATTTCAATGCATAGACACAAATTTCAAGTTTGAAACTGAAGGACACAAGATAAGCGCTTATTCTCTAGATACTTCGCATATCTCTAAATGTTGGGGTGTTGTTAATAGTCACATTTAAACGTCACAATAAGTCCCGACGGTTATTCAAGAGTGAAACATCAGAAACAACCCTTGAGGCTGAGTCTTTATACTTCACGCCTTCGCGTCGTAAGTAAGTACAGGTGTAAATCGTTCATATTTATTTCCCGCGACACTGTCAGCATGAATATTGTTTAGGAATTTTTTGAGTTAGTTTTTCCATTGTTTAAATATTTTTATTTGTTGTCGCATTGTTACCTACCGATCTTTTCAACTGTTACTTTTTTTTACATTAAGTGGGTACATTAAATTATACTAGTGTGACCTGTGCGAATTATTCGCACTAAATAAGTATAATAATTATCACTTTACAAAATTATTTTTTAAATATGATTGCAGGTATTCAATTCGTTTCTAATTTTGCACACTGCTTATAACGCTCTTCTTTTTGTTGTATTACAATATGAAGCTCAGATGACAGATCGAAGAAATATTTTACTAAAATTGTCATATAGAGGCGCAAGTAGCAAAAGCGTTGAGCTAAGCCGTCAGGTGGCATCATGCAGCATTGCTGTAACGTTGTTCAGCTTTGCTCGCTGTTTCAAAATTAAAACCGTCAGATGGCAGTATGCAGTATTGTGTCTGTTGTATTACAATATGAAGGTCAGATAACAGATCGAAGTGTTGACGTTCTTTCAAAATTAAAGCCGTCAGATGGCAGACGTTGTTCAGCGTTGCTGTATTTTAATTAATTTACAAAAACAAAAGCAATAATAAATTTTTTAGTTGTCGATGTCAGTAGAGCAAGCAATTATCTGTAAAATGATATATAATTTATGTGGAGAAATTGTGAGGTTTTTTCTAAAAAGGGAGGCAAACATCTTTAACCTTAGCGTATTAATATATATTATGATTAATTTAAGCTCAAAGTGTGATCTAAATATTATAGAAAAGAAAACCGTGACGTAACTGACTGACTGATCTATCAACGTACAGCTCAAACCACTGAACGGATTGGGCTGAAATTTGGCACATATAGTTATTATGACGTAGATATCCTTCATAGAGAAATCATATAAAATAGAATGTATCAATTCGAAAATGCGCAGGATTTGTCAAAAAGGGTGAAAAGATTCACACAGTTTAAAAATCAACATGGGTGTCATTTTCAAGGATTGTCAGTACGTTGATCACGTTAATGTCATCAATTTTGAAATTTATTGGGGGGGGTCTACGTCGAGAAAGGAGTAACTACGCCAAATAATGGGAATGCATCCGTGTTTCGTCTCAATCGCATGTGAAGCCGCAG
Organism: Xanthostigma xanthostigma; assembly: GCA_963575645.1. Classification (NCBI taxonomy): domain Eukaryota; kingdom Metazoa; phylum Arthropoda; class Insecta; order Raphidioptera; family Raphidiidae; genus Xanthostigma; species Xanthostigma xanthostigma. The sequence goes on from OY754473.1 coordinate 2,811,769, forward strand.
GTACCGGCTAGTTAAAAATATACACTGATTATCATACTTACTATATAACCGCATCAAACGAATCGATCTGACATAAAAAACATAAACGTTACAACTTTTAAAATCAAATTTATTGTAAACCGTTAGTTTTACGAAAAAAAGTAATAGTATATTTTTTGTAGGCAATTTTCTAAGTTACAATTTTGATAACCACTATTTTTTCTATAAAAGTCACCTTTAACGAGATTTTCGCGAAAAACCGTTTTTTGTTACCTTTGACCCGCGTAACATTTTTGGCGGCACATGTATTTTGGTTGGAACTTTTGGGATATTGTTTAGAGCCACGAAAGAAAGGTTCATACCAAAATCTAGCTTTCCCCTAATTTTTCCGAAGTTGATTTAATTTTTGTCTTTATTCCCTGGGCTATATGCGACCTTCATCATTTGGTCGCCATCTTGAAAGGAAGGGTATAATTTTTTCTTTTTTTGCACGCCCCCCTTATAAAACATAGTGGTTATAAATTGACCCGCTCTGCAGTAGAACGGTGTATGGCTCGGAATTGAACCACTTTTTCCGGAACAAGTTGTATGCAAATTGAAAGACGACGGTGGCTCTTAAATTTTAATTAATGAAGTTGGATTCGTGAAAAAAGCGTGCCATAAACAGAATGGAAGTGCGAAGACGGTTTTGGTTCGTAGACATAGGCAACAGTCAGCTCACGTACTTTGCCTAAGCTGACGTAATTGGAAACATGTAGCCTATGGCTTCGCGTATATAAAATTTACAGTTGAACAACCTTAAAGACCTCATTTTTAATTCATCTATTCGTTGGATGCGTGACGGCAGCACCGCATATAGTGCGAGATCCGATATTAGAAATATATACCCTCATCTGTTATTTGATGATGACAAAGATTATATGTATGTTATTATTTTTTCAATTTTTGATCATAATTTAAAAACTTGAAGCGATTTTTTTCAAATACGAATTAGAAACTAATTATTATTTATTTTTATATTTTTTAGATAAGTTCTGAAGAAGCTCCAAATCCGGACCGAAACGTTAATGTATTAATTATAATTTTTTGTTAATATAATTGTCTGAAAAATTGGTCGATAATTTTATTTATTGAAGAATTCTAATCAGACGTTAATCAAAGATTAATCAAACGGGTTGCTGAGCTAAATCGCGTACCGATGGTGTTAAAATAAATAAATTACAATTAACTTTTTTGGATCAACTTCCCCGATATGTTAATCATAAAATTCGAGCCTAAGATGAAAGAATATGACAGAAGCAATTGGAATATACAACTGATTCTATACATAAATATAGATCATCCACATAAACATACCTTGTAAATAATTGTGTTCTGTATGTACTTTGAATTTATTTGTCTTGTTAACATTTTTATGATTAACTTATCGGAGAAGTTGATCCAAAAAAGTCAATTCGTAGGTATTTATATTTAATTTAACAGTATCGGCACGCTACTAAGAAAACAAGGATTTATTTAATTTGATGCAGATGTTGAATTGACAATAATATTGCAATTTAGGCGTCTATATAAAGGGGTTATTTTTTTCATTTAAGCCAAAAACGGTCCAGTTTACATAATAAAGCAACACTGTAATAGCAAACAGACAATATGGTTGGCAGGGTTTGGCACTGCGACCCGAGTTTTAAATTTTTGTATACTGTTGCGTGCCCTTGATGGGACGACTATGGAATTGGAGAGATGCCAACTCATATAAAGGAAGGGATCTCGATGCATGGAGAACATTCTAGAGTATGGACCGAAAACTATAAAAAGACGAGCAGAGTGAGCAAGTGGGGCAGTCAGTTATACGCGTTGTTCATGTGTTGACACTGTGCTCTGGCATTACTACATAAATTATTCAGTTATACTGTGAAAAATAAATAAACTTTAGTGAGTGCAATTTATATAAATCTGTCTAAATAACTTTTTGTAAATACAAGTGTGAATCAGCCACTGTACTAGATAAACTTTGTGTTGTGTTCCTGTGTTGTAAACATTTTGTGTATATAATTTAGTGACTATATTCTCTGTTACTTAGTCTTTTATTTAGAACTATTATAGTTTTGTTTCTGTTAACGTTATTATTCCGTTAAGTTAAATAAGTACGCTTTCGTTTGTGTAATAATTTTACTGTTTTGTTAAACATTTATTATTGTAAATAAATAATTTCCGCCACGGACTACAGCAGTTTTGTTACAATACATTAAAGTCTACATTCTAAGCTTAGCAAATCATACGTTGGCGAACTAGTAAACTTCAGCAAGCAAAGGACATAGTATAGGGGTACTTAGTCTATGGTTCTCCCTTCAAACACACTCAGTACACTATTATATAAATCTCCAGTTTTTTGGGTAACTTTCCTCCGTCTGCAGGCGATGGAGGCTTTAATATAAAGAAAAACGATTCGTGAATTGAATGTTAAAACGAACAGCCCTCCTCCTCTAGCAGCTAATATATTTTAAAATGTTTTGAAATTATCCTTTGAAAAGTGAGCTCACACTATGGTCTTTAATTTATTTCTTGTAGATCATAATAGAAGCTCGTCAACTTAGGTCATTAGCGTCTTAATTACATCAAGTAATATCCATGAGCGAGGTGAGATTCGAATTCACAACAGACCAAGTCCTCATAGTGCGAGATCCGGTATTAGAAATATATAACCTCATCTGTTATTTAATGATGACAAAGATTATATGGCAGATCGGAGAATCTCGTTAGAGATTCTCTTCTGTGCTAAATTCAGCACATAAAATAAAACAAATAATAAAAGCAAATCAACGCATCTCCGCCCGACGAATCTCTAACAGATTCTTATACACTGATCGAAGAATCTCGTTAGAGATTCTTTTCTGTTATTATATACATTGATAAATCACACATGCTAAATCGCGTATCGATGCTGTTGAATTAAAATATAAATTCCAACTGACTTTTTTGGATCAACCTCCCCGATTTGTTAATCGAGCCCAGCACTAAGTATACTTCTATTAGAATTTTTAATCTAACTCTGTCCGAGGTCACGGCAAGGCGCAGCGATCGAATTTTATTTTTTGTAGCCTTAGAAACGTTTATGCTTTGAAATTTAAACAATCTAGAGTTCACGAACTGTCATTAATTTAAGAGTGAGTTTATAAAAAAATATTTTATATTTCAAATAAAAATGGATCATTGTTGTGTGCCGAACTGTGGGAAATCTCAAAGTAAGATTATTTTACATGTCCTTCCAGGCGACCCTGAGGTAAGTTTAATTTGTGATCTATAATCACTTTCAATGTACAGTAAGACCCCGCTTAGCGCCTCTCCGCTTAGCGCTGTTTCGGTTTAACGCTGTTTTATTTGAATAGGGTTGTCCCCGAAAATCGGACATCGCCTGGGATTCCCCGACATCCAAAGCGTAACGCGGATAAAAAGTATGCCGATCGCCGCTGATAAGAGTCCATCGTACATTTACATATAACCTATTAGTTATTAATTATTAATTATATTTAACATTTGTTGCCGTTATTGTAAGTATAAATAGACGAAATACAGTGAATGATTTAGTGATACGTAAATATCATTACAATTTTCAGTTTTAGTATGGACACTAAAATGCATCGAGTATTTGTTACTTGACGCACTTTTAAAGGTTGGTTTAAAATAAATAATACCGGGTGTATGTTTATTTATGTTTCTATATTTGTAAGAAATAAACTTTTGTTGTATTATTATCAAAAACATATGTATTTAAGAAACTTAATTGACAAAATACATATTCGTTAATAAAAATTTTCCCCTAATCCCAATATTAACATGGTGACATAACCTCGTTTAACGCTGTTTCCTATAACGCTTTACTTTGCTGGAACGTATCCCCCGCGTTAAACTGGGTATTACTGTATTTCGCATATTTCAGTAAATTTTCATACAAAAGACACGATAAAATTCCGTGTATTTCATATAAATATTTAGCCAGGAATAATATTATACAGGAGTTGCATGTTCGCGAATCAAGACGCCATCGCTGACCTAAGACGCCATATTATGTTGTCAATCATTGCTGAAGACACAACTCGGTATTCTAATTATTTATCAGTGCGCATTTTGCTAAAAAAAAAACACCAAAGAAGAAAAATATGAGTGGACCAATCGCCGCAATGTAAGTATTGTTTTGTATTAAGTCTCTTAAATACTTACAGCTCTAAATACAATCTCCAAGAAAAACCAGATTCAAATTTGATCTTGTGCTTTGAAAGTGCGTGTGAACTGTTAAGTTATAATAACTAATAAAGTTTATATTTAAACTAAGTATTTATAGTTTTAACATAATTGATTTTTCCTAAATATTCATACATTAACTAAAATTAAATACAAATAATTATTTAAATAAAGTACCTATACTTAAGAGGATTAGATGTAAGATTTGCCAATGACAATATACAGTTAGAAATATATCTGGAAATAAAATAAAAATTTAGTATAAATAAAACAAAATTTCAAAAAAATTCTGACAGTTTTAATCTCCCTATTATATACCTATAAGAAACATTTTACTATTGTTATAGTTTTTAATAAAATGTATTACTTTATTGCTTTATGACTGTAGTTATTTTGTAGAATTTAGAAAGATGGACAAAATAGAATCGGCCACATGTTGACAAAATTCAAGAACTTGAGATTGACAGTTTAACCCTTAAAAATGATTAACTGCTTTAAATTTGTCACGCTAAAGCAATTAAAAATAGGTTCTAAGAATTATGTATGAATGAGTGACAATTGCAATGTGTTCTGGTATTATTGGTTGAGAGAGAATGACAGTTGAAGGGTTTTTGAATGTGATTGGCCATCGTGGGTGTGTGTGAGAAAGTATTGAATGAGTGAAGATGATTTTTTAAGATATTGATAGTAAGTAAGTAAGTGATGTTGGATACAGTTGAATAGAGTTGGTTGAAGTAAGTTGATGGTTGAGGTTGAAGTTTGGAGTTGGAAATGTAAGCTGAGAGTTAAGTGAAACTGTAAATATTGTAAATAAAATCAAAAAATAGAGAATAGTTACTTCTTACCACAACAAGTTTATTAGTGGATGTACATTTCGAGAGCTATGCTCTCATCTTCAGCAATACACTAAACTAATAAATACACTAAAGTTTAGTGTATTGCTGAAGATGAGAGCATAGCTCTCGAAATGTACATCCACTAATAAACTTGTTGTGGTAAGAAGTAACTATTCTCTATTTTTTGATTAGATTCAAACCACAGTGCTCTTAATATTTTTGTTATTGTAAATAAAGTTGTACAAAGTCGAGATTGTTTATTTAAATTTATTTCCATCCTGACAAGAGGAATAAATTAGGGATAAATATACATATATCAATTATCCAGAAGTGGGCTATAATTATTCTTTAACAATTATCTGAAGTGGGATTAATTGTTTCTGAATCAATTATCAGAAGTGGAGATAGAATAATTATCTACCAATTAATTCAGAGAAATTAATTTGAATTTCCCGGTACTGGTAGTATAGCATCAGCAGCGCCATTTTCAGCGGTGACCTAAGTCAGAACTAAAATGTAAAATTTGACCTTGAAGGTTAAGTGGCATATCTATAAAAGTATCTAATCTATGATCGAGCCTAAGATGAGATAATAAGACACAAGGAATAAACATACCTTGTAAATAGTTGTGCGCCACGAATCTAAAAGGCTCGGAAGTTAGATGCGAATGCGGACTTGCGCTTGTACAGTCTGTTGAAAAACTGCAAATTCGCAACTCAGCAAAACTAAAATAACAATAACAACTTGACAATAGCGTACTCGACTGTACTTTAAAGCAGGAAAGCGACAAGTGACAAAGGCAACGAGCGATCACAGCCAATCACCGACGAGCGCACGTTCCGTGCAGGTAGCTGGGAGGTGGTGGGAGTCTCAACGGCTCTAAAATGTGGCTTTGCGACGCTGTTTGTGACTAACTTCCGAACCTTTTAGATCCGTGGCGCGTATCGAGGAAGTCGATCCAAAAAAGTCAATTAGAATTTATATAATTTAACAGCATCGCTACGCGATTTAGCTAGGCAATCCATGTGTGATTTATCAATGTATATATAATATTTATCTTTAAAAATTATTATTTTGTGAAACTTTTTTGACGTTTACACTAACGCCATCGGTCGGATTTTTGAGTGAACGTCAAAATATTTAACAAAAAGAGCAAGGAGTATAGTGCAGTGTAAATTTATTTTTTAACTTACTTTTCTTCCTGATATTTTGCTTGGTGAATTGAAAGTAAATTTTATTCTAACGAATAAATTTGTTCCGAGATTAGTAACTTCTACCTTGAATAGTGTTTGGTGAATACGCTAGGAAAGTATATTTTGACAAGCGACATTTGCGCCCTCTCCTGTTTTTTTTTTTTTTAATTCTGGTTCAGCCAAAACCTTAGTGGCATATGTTATACGTGCATTTTAATAAGGATTAATAAATTGTTAAATAAAATGGGTAAAAAGCTATCAAATCGGAAGTGCTGTGTTGTGGATTGTAAAGATACAAACATCCAGAATTACAATTCCACCGTTTTCCTGGATTTTATTATGAATTAGAGAGAAAAAAAATGGACTGCAGCAGTACGTCGTCAAGGGTAATTAATTTTTATTTTACGTCTGTAATCATTATTAAATACATGAAAAATATCATAATTATTATTTTGTTAACAAAAATAAGATTTAAAAAATTTTGAAATAAAAAATGTATATCATTTATGTAATTTTTTTACTGATATTGTGCGTAAATATTTTTTTTATAATTAAGAATAACGCTGGTTTCCATGGTTTTGTAAATTTTGAGTAAACCAGATTTTAAAAAATCAAACATGAGATGGCGCAAAGATCGCATGTCAAAGATACTTTCCTTTTAAAATATCAAGCAGTAGCGCTACAATTTCTAATGTGCATCGGTATCGCGTTGCGTTCCGTCTAGACCAGGGGTCGGCACCTGCGGCTCTTTTGATGTAAAGTTGCGGCTCTCCAGTTCCATACGCAAAAAATAATTATTTTATTATATAAATCCTTAAAAATCGTCCAATCGATCCATGATTGAGCACCATGTCTATCTCTCAGCCATTCCCACTCGCGTCTCACCCGCACCGCCCCCGTCGCGACGTGTCGTCCTCGGATATATATATTATACCTATATACGCAAATACTATAATACTGAAACGAAAATGTTTAGTGGCTCTTTAAAAACTGGGAAATTTTGTAAATTGTAACTTTTGGCTCTTCCGTCTCAAAAGGTTGCCGACCCCTGGTCTAGACGTCTTTAGAGACATACTATGAGTGGAATGAATGAGCACAATTGAAATGACATTAGTAGATTGAGCTTTTGTTTTTATAACACAAATCACTTTCCACTGTAATACAATTTCTTAAAACAATCGCTCTCAAACTCATGAATAAATGACAGCAGTGCCTCCATCTCTAGGAGAAAATCATTCTCAATAGGTAAGCCCCCGACAATACTCTGTTTTGTTTTGTTCCACTACTATCTTACTCTTGATTTCGTTTCCTGCGATCTTTTGTTATTCACTCAAGTACGTACATTATACTATATACAGCGATTAAATGGGATTTATTTTTCCTTAAACGAGAAAAATACTTACACAATGTCGCATCCTCTTTTTATATTGGCATTATTGGAGAGAAAGATTATAGATAGACCAATGGGGTTCTTCAAATGGATGGAGCTTTAAAAACATGGCGACGATGGGGTATAATTTCCCATAGTTACTATGGCTATTATATAAAAAACAGTGTAATTGTGAATTTTTTTAAGTGCAATAAAATGATAAGTATCAGCACAATATGTAATTGGGCTGATACAAATCACCGAAAAAGAAATTTCCTTGAAGGGGAACGTATATTTATTGCCGGCCATATCATAAAATTAGACAAAAATTCAGTTGAAACAGAACCTTCAAGTAAGGTGAATTTTAATGTTTTCTGTTTACAAACTTCCGATTTAAATAGTAATTAATAAATAGTAATTAAGTAAATGTCAGACATTTTAAATGGTTCATGTTATTTGTCAGAGAACATTATTTCAGCGTTTTGGTTGAAGTTTTTAAGCTATCCAATTAAAAAAACAAACAGTATCTATAAATTTTTACATGTCGTCAAAACGACATCTTTCGGAAAATTTAGAGGGAAAACGCCCCAAAATCAAGAAAAGTCATAGAGGAAATAGGTGTCAGACTAGGCCTAATGAAAGTTTGAGGGGTAGTATGTGTCAATAAAATTTTTGCCGACGGGCACTCTGACTACAAGCAGCCTAGTGTGACCCGCGCTTTGAAAACCGCCGCAACAAACAATGCATCTCCGATCCGAACGTAACTATCAGAAGTGGGATACATAAACAACACGTTATCGTTTGGAAAAATGAAATTTCCTCTTGAAAAACAACTTTACATAATGTACTTAAATGATATTACACATGGATATTATTTACCGAATACCCAGCACATCAGAAGGCAGCTTAAAGTCTAGACGTTTTTTATTTTACGATTGTCTCTGTCTTTGTTTACCGAATTTATAACGCGCATAACTGTCTTTGTTTATAGAGCATGTAACACAAACAGACAAACTCGTACATCAACTCTATAATGCACGAACACATTATGGCGCGTTCAAAAGTTAAACTCGCTCAGGTACAGCTTTTCTTTTAACTTCCCACATCTAATAATAATAAAAATAATGCGTTTAACGTCCGTTTCTCGACTTTATGTCATAACAGACACAATTGCACCATTACTATTTTCGATCTATCACACTTCCCGTCATTTTCTACATTTTTTAAGTAAAACTTCTTTAGGCACGCTTGACTTGGGTAGTAAGCTGGTAAATGCCTGACGAAAGCGTTTACGGAAGTGCATCATCGGACGAGGCGAACGATGCGTGATCGTTCGAGGCGAACAGTAATTAAGAAGGAGACATAAGTTAGTGAAGATAGAGTTACGTATATTGGAAGTTGAGAGGGAGATATAAGTTAGTGAGTGCGACAAAGACGGAGCATTAATCGAAATTATTTTTTAAAATGAAAACAATTGTTTTATTGTCAAAAATACATTTCATCGAATTTTGCTCATTTTGTAACGGGAAATAATGTAGGTTAGCTAATAAATCCTTTTAAATGTATTATAAATTATGCTAATAAATATCTTTATATATAAAAATTACGTGTCACATGTTTGTCCGCGATGAACTCCTAAACTACTGAACCGATTTTAAATTTGATTTGCACACCGTGTGCAATTCGACCCAACTTGAAAGATAGGATAGCTGACATTTCAATTTATAGTCGCAATATTATTTTATTGCAAATTATTTGTCTATTCCTTGACAGTCATAATTATCTGTTGACTGGATTGAGTAAATATTCAATAGATGGCGCAACGAACTTAACAACCATATAAGATGGCGATACTTGTTGACTGGATTGAGTGAATATTCAATAGATGGCGCAACGAACTTAACAACCATATAAGATGGCGATACCTGTTGACTGGATTGAGTGAATATTCAATAGATGGCGCAACAAACTTAACAACCATATATCTAGATCGAGGATGTAAAAAAACTGAATATCGTTTAAAACAAATGCTTTTCTTTCGAGCACGACGGCGCAGCCGGAGTGCTCGACATACACACATATACGCCCATGTATATTTTAAAATAGCTAGCAATTAATAAAATAGATAGATAGATAGATGTTCCAATTAAATTGTTTTATTATTTCACTTTATACGTAGCGAAGCACGTACAGGGCCGCTAGTATACCTATACATATTTTGCCTATTAATTAGTCAATAGTTATATTTTAAACATGTCGTCTTTGTAGATATGTACTACAGAGTGAGGTTATATTGTGTAGTTAAATCAGGATGTCTAATTAAAATATGGTGCAGTAGGTAAACGAAGCTGTTAGTGGCGATTTTAGAACTCGTTTTAGCTACTGCGCATGCGGGTGAAGGTTTCGAAACCGTTTGCTGGTTGCTTGGAACGAAACGTCTCATAGAAGAGTCAATGTTAAATTTTTGTCATTTTCTAACAAAGACCACGTAAAGTAAAGTAGAAATGTTGCTGGTCCGTAAAGTTTAACATTTGCGGTTAAAGGAATAAACTACCATACAGATGCTCTCAGTTGTCTAGCGTCTATAATCTACAATCTATCTATCCGAAGCATATAAAACTAGAGTTGACGTAATACAAAAAACAAAAAGACGGGTTGCACTCCGGGAGTGCCGGCAGAAGTGAAAACATGAATATTAACGTCTTACGAATTTTCGATCAGGTCACGTGTCCTGACGCGAGTTTAACATTTTTTACCCATTACAAAAAAAGTGTACAAAAGTTTTCGTCTTACGAATTTTGTCTTACGAATTTTCGATCAGGTCTTACGAATTTGGTCTTACGAATTTTCAATCTGACGCGAGTTTAACATTTTTTACCCATTACAAAAAAAAAGTGTACAACGCCGCTAAAGAAGTTTTCACTTCAATAATCATCAAAATGAACGAACTAAGCAAAATGAATAATAAATCGTTCCAATTTGTCAAGTCGACCTTAATTTGTCTTGATCTCTGACGTCACAGCCCGTTGGTGCGGATGTGAGTCGCGTGGCAGCACTGTCGCAGGTGTGTATTTGACACCGACAAGGTTTTTTTTTTTGAGAAATGAAGACGTGACACGCTCGTTATAACTTTTATTGAATAATCCACACGATGTCATCATAAATGCAATATACAGGGTGTTCGCAACCAGGACCGATGCTATGGGCTATGTGCAATGAGGCGGAGTTACAAATTTATCGATGCGAGCGTTTCTGGTGAGCACTAGGGAAAACTTCCAACTCAAATTTTCCGTATGTTAGTGAGCAATGTTTATTAAAAGTGAAAACAGTTAAGTATAATTACTTGAAGTTTTTTAATTACAAAGAAAACATGGGCAAAATTAGGAGATCTGGAAATGCTTGTTGTGTTCCGAGCTGTTGCGCTGATGACGATTTAAGTAAAATTGGCGCCATAATTTGACGTTACGCTGTCAGTGTAAACAAATAAATTGTTTATATATTGTACGTCATAATTGATAAATACATAACTCTCACGTACCTTTTATGTTATGCTATTTATATAATTAAATTTTGTTTTACACATCATGACCAACTAATGTTTTGGACTTATCACCATAGAAACATGTCGCGATTTCCATAAAAAGTGAGTTAAATAATTCCTTATTGCCCACTAGCGGCGCTAGTAGGCTTCGTGCACACAGCCTATTAAGGGAGTTCTACTAGTAGAGCGAAAAGAAGCAGGGAGTGATGCATCCAAGTACAAAAAATTGAGCTGTGAAAAAGCATTGCATGATGCAGTCGTTTTAAGAGGAAGGCGAATGGCAACGTATCGGCCTTTTCAGATAAATGTGAAATGCCGAAACCTTTTTCAGATAAATTTATTACCAATCGAAAGTAAATTATGTATATAAAATGCCAAAGTGTGGTCAACATTTTGATCCTAGCATAAAACCAGGTAGACAGGCACTTTCGAATTAGTATTTTTCAGTTATAGGGTTTTCTATATTGTCATATTATATGAAAATGTAGATAATTTTACTGCGATAACATGGAACATATTATATGTAGGTAACCATGGCAACGAATAACAAATATAATATTTAGTGCTAAATAAATGTTTACAAAATTAGTTGTGAAGATTGTGATATGAATTATTTTGGGCAAACAAAAAGAGCGCTTTAAACACGAATTAAAGAACACCAAAGCAATCAAAAATTACTCCCTGATAAGCATAATGTCGTAACTAAGCATAAAATTGAATACGACCATAAAATTAATTGGAATAGTGTTAAAATTTTAGATAATGAAAGTAATTATTTTAAAAGAAGTATTTCGGAAATGTTATATATAAAATCTAATAAAAACTCTCTTAATGCTCAATTAGATACCGAAAATTTAAGTAATATTATGATATTATTTTGAAATAATATTTTGTTTTTTTAAATAACTTTTTCTTTATGGGTACTTTGATATTCATGACTACATATTAAAAAATTTGTTTGTTATTCATTTTTCATTAATTTTTTTTATTCATTCAAACATTCAATAATTCTTGTACTCTATTAGATAATAAATAACTAATACTAATTAATTTTTATATTTTTTAGATTTTTCTGAAGAAGATCCAAATCCGGATCGAAACGTCATCCTTTGTTATTTTGATTTATATTTTTATACAATTTTTGTCAATATATGGTCTGAAAAAAATTGGTCGACAATTTTATTTATTTAAATAAAATTAAATTAGCAACTTTATTTTTTTATTAGAAATAGCTGTGCCAAGAAATTGAATGGCAACCAAATCATTTTTTCTTTATTAATGCATTATATTATCAAATTTCATTAGAAAACTCGATAGGTGAAGATCGAGCCAAATCGGGATCTTAGACTATTATGTTACAAGGACGAAAGCAATATTATAAAATAAATAAATAAATGTTTTTTTTAACAGTGAAATATTAGAAATCGAGTTTCGTTTGGTACAAAGTCTGGGAGAGACGGGTGTCCAGCAGACCCCCTGAAGTCCCCTGTATCTACACTACTGATTTGTACCTTATTTGAATAAAGACGGTATTTCCCATGTTTATTGTGTCTGTTTTATGACCTGTCTAGAGAAAACTCTTTATGATCTTCGACTTATAGCTTTAGAGTTTAAATTTTGGGTAGAGAGGGTTCCTTCTTCGAATTTAGAGTTCCGAAGGCTCTGATTGGTTTTAATGAAATTACCTGATAGAAACCGACATTAGGTCGTGACTGAAACTGAAGACACGAGGTATTCTACGGCATGGAGTCAGTGAACACGTTTGGAGCATCGAGACCCTTGGATTCATCATCAAGTCTATTCTATGGTAAGAAACAAATTTGATATACATTCTAGCTATTCAGTATAAAGTAGTGTTGATCCAATAGAATGTTACGATGAAGGAAGGTTTTTGGCTGAGGATCATAAGTAAATAAGCTTTACCAATGTTTCGCTAGTGGCCAACGTTTCGAAAAATTTATTTTCATCTTCAGGGCCTCAAGCTGGTCGAAAGGTGGTAAATTGTTAAAACAACATACATGATCATATTATTATGGATTAAAAAATATTAATATGAACATCTACGATGTTCATATTAATATTTTAATATTTTTTATCGCAGAAGGCGTTGCCGGTCCCGAGAAGGGTAGCGGAGCCAGCGCTGCAGCGTTGGCATCCGACGTATTCAAGGAGGTCTGGGTCAACCCGACAACGCCATCGAACATTCTGATTATCGGGCCAAACTTGCACAGATCCGTCAGATATATCATCAAGAGCTCGAGAAGTATGAACAAGCTTGTAATGAGTTCACTACTCACGTAATGAATTTGTTACGAAAGCAGTCGGCGGAGCCGGCGCTGCAGCGTCGGCATCCGACGCTACTCAAGAAGTAATAATACGGTTATAATTCATGTGCCAAAAATGTTTTTCGAACTGAAAGTAGTGAAATAAAAATGGCTACGTCGGACGACGAACCGATGCATTTATATGAAGTATTTCAAAAGTGTTTTAATAAAATTGAAAACAAGCAGCCCGTGATGACAGAAAAGACCTGTTTCCAAATGCCATATGGAGGCATAGACAATGGCTGGTCCAGGCGGCGGCGGCGGTGGTGGTGGCGCAGCCCCGGGCGTTGGTCCTGTCGGCAGCGCGGGTGTCGAGCCATTCGCCGCCGACAGTCCTTACTTCACGTTATCGGCTGCACTTCGCCTCGTTAACACCACACGTATCCACCCTACCAGTACATCAAGTACACCGATGGCACGGGAGAAATGTGGACGACCGGTGCCGCGGCGCCCTACGTAAACGCTCCGCCGCCGCCTCCGGGCGCGACGCAATTCCAGACGCCGGCCGGTCCGGGTATGAAGAAACAATATAAAATAATTGTCGATTTCAATCAGTTCAGATCTGACGTTGATTCGCGTAGTCCGTCCGTTCTAATTGATTCGATTGTGCTAATACCTCGCATAGATAGATAGATGTTTATTAATTGTTAATTAAATCGAATAACAATGCGTCATATAATCAATATTAATTAATAGTAATAAATATTAAGGTCAGCATAACAGTTTAAAAACTAAGATACTCGTTTACAGTGTAAAAACATTTCTTCATTAAAAAGTCACGAAGATTGCACTTAAAATTTTTAAAATTGTCAATATTTTTAATCGATGAAGGCAGTTTATTAAAAAGTTTGGTACTTGAACTTAGTGGACCCTTGTTATACATTGATAACTGATTTTTAGACATGTGTGTAAAAATTATTTCATTCTTCCGCGGTTCACCTGCCGCAGAAAATAGAAGACAAGATTACGAACGGTACCATTGCGGAGAATGTTATTATGGCGTTGAAAATCTTAAAAACATTGAAGTTATGTCAAAGTTGAAGAAGACAAAACGAATATATGCAATTTAAGTTAATAAGAACGCACCAGTCACCTTTCAAATTGGCTGTCTTTTAGACAGAGAAGCCGCGGAGGACATTTGAACGATGTTATATTCCACACACGATAGGTATTTCAAACGAATCAAAAATGTCAATAATATCTCACACACACTTTATTTAAATTTAAAGATAGGAAGCGCTTAATGAAAGACCTTAATCAACGGAAATCAGTTTAATGATTTGAAACTAGATAATAACTTGTTAGACCACGAAGGATACATTAAACTTACTGACTATGGAATGTGTAAGGAAGGCATAAGACTAGGTGATACGACATCGATTTTTGCGAAGCACCCAAAATATTACGTAACGATAACTAAGGAATCAGTGTTGATTGGTGAGCACTCGGTGTACTACTATATGAAATGTTGACCGGAAGATCTTTTGATATCGCTGATGCTTCCGATAATCCTCATCAAAATACGGATGATTAACTATTCCAGGTGTTTTTTTTTTGGAAAAATCTATTAGCATTCCAAGACCATCAAGCGTCAAGTAAATTCTGTTTTGAAGAGCTTCTTAAATAAAAATCCAGCTGCCAGGCTCGGCTTTCATCGCAAAAGAAGGCTCTTTTCAATAGTGCGTAATTGTTTTACTTCATTACTATAAAAATTCCTCCTGGAGGTGATGAAAGTAAGGCCAGTGATGATAGTTGAAATTTGGGACATTGGCATTCTAGTTTCTAAAGCAAGTGAACTCGTTTGAGTTTTCGACTTTCGAGCCATATGCCTACTATCAGAATTCGTTAGATGATAAAAATTTGATTAAACATGAATTCAGCGAATCGGCTAATTCGCATCTTCCGACATATATTAGCAAGAAATAAAGTTACTCAATGTGTGATTACTTCAACAATAATGAAACCCAAGTGCACCCAAAGTTCATGTTACGAAATTCTTGACAATATTTATAAACTCACGGCACATATGATAATATTTGATAATAATTTAATTCAAAATTGTGGTAGTCAAGGGAATAGCATTAGGTGGTTAGAAAAGAAAAAGGTAGAGTTGTTGGTTTTTGGAATGATCGGTTTGGTAGTTTGTGGTGAAAAGAATTCGGAACAGAGAATAGTGAATAAAGCTAAAAAAAAAGTGCATCGATTTGGTTGTGTGATAAACAATAGCCAGCGATCAGGGAAGATACTGGTTCCCTGTAATATAATAAAAGTGTCACGTAATCATTATATTAAATTAACCAACATTTACGTTTTGTAATACGTCGCTAAAAGAATATTGTTTGTTTACTGTAACTAGAGTAACGAGTGTAAAAATTTTATTTCTTTCGATATTTTGGACTGTGTATGAAAACGTCATTTCGTATTATTATTTTTTTAACAACTACAAGACAACGTCTACAAGTGAAGTCCGCATTTGCAGACGTCGATCAGCAAGTAGAATTCGGACTTGGCGCTCAATCAAGGATCTTTCTCGAGCTTAACATTCCCGTAAATGGGTAGCTTGTTTCTACTGCTGAGCGAACAACAATATACGTAAGTGCGTGGTAAATTATCGAATTAAGATCAATTCAGTTTAGTGTTCAATTTTCATCGAACCCTCCCCCACAACGTCGACGAGCTACGGCGGGTCTAGTTGGACAATTTGTGAGTCCGAAAAGATTGGGGTATAACATTCAAAATAATGATAACCTGTGAAAAATTGGTCATAAAGTGTTCAGAAAAATTGTGCGTGAAAAAAAACCCCTTTGCACTCCGGGAGTGCCGGCAGAAGTGAAAACTTGAATATTAACGTCTTACGAATTTTCGATCAAAATGGTTTGTATCATAGATTGCATTTTTATGTACGATATTTCAACGCTAGATGTTGTATAAATAAAAGTTTTCGTCTTATGCATTTTCGATCAGGACACGTGACCCTGACGCGAGTTTAACATTTTTTACCCATTACAAAAAAGTGTACAACGCCGCTAAAGAAGTTTTCACTTCAAAATTACAGAATTCAAGATACCAATTGAAATTTTAAACAACGTAAGTTTAACTTTGGACGTTATGTGATGAAATAAGTATAGTTTTAAATTTTTATTGTCGTGTCAGGTACAGAATGTTTTGTTTTGATGGCAAAATTTAGTGAACAAATTATAAAAAGTCGACGTGCGTAAAACTGTAAAGACACTTATTTTGGAAAATGAAGAAATTTCCATTAAAGAACGATTTAGTGACGCGTGTTGTGAAGAATGTGTTTTTTCGATATATGGAGTTTACATCAGTAGGCAATTAAAGGTTTTGAAGTCGTCAGATCTTGCGCTAGTGAAAAATTACTTCTAATTGAATATTAGTACCGTTTTTAGTCAACTGGATATCGTGATATGGAATTAATCAACTTTTAGAAACGACTATGCTATATGGCAGCTATAATTTTGATTATTAGTTCAATTGTCTATAATACGCCTCCCGAAGCCTGTTTGAGCTCATAGGAAAATTCAAACAGCGAGATGCTGAAATTTATACGGTGAAAATGGCAACAGTCCTCGGCAGAAAGACAGAAAATACAAAAGGAATTATTTGCATTTCCCAAATTGATCTTGATATTTTTATAGATTAAAAATAGATATGATTCACATTCTGGAATGATCCCACCAAATTAATTAATTATGAAATTACATAATGGGTTTTTAATCGTTTCGAATTTATCCATTTATAGCCTTTGAAATAATATTTTGAAGGCGGTTCAGGGCGGTTTCCCAAATAAGGCTACCGCATTAGCTTGAGATCAAGAGCTATGTTTGCTCTGTATCGGTAGACTGGGCGTAAAATTTACGGTCGGCATGCACCCGTCGACACCGACACATGGAAATGCAGCAATCCCGAGGCTACGCCCGTAGTCTCTAAACTTCCTCGAGGCCAAGAACAACTCGTTTCACTCTGCGATGACAATTCGCTGCACGAGATCAACAAATACTCCTTGGTCGAGGTTAAGTCACTCGCACTCGAAGGCAAACTGAAAAAGATATCGGTGTTGTGCGTCGAAAGCCAAGGAAGCGATTTAGTTTTGGGCACCGAAAGCGGCCTAGACCTGAACACGTTCACGATGTCGAGCGATATCGTTTACCAAGACGGTGTGATGCAAAAGTGAGTTTTTGAATTCCTTCGTTGGGATTTCCGTAATTTTTAAAAAGGCAACGATACTAATTGCTCGATGCTCGTCCCCAAGCCTGAGGACGTCAAATCCAACAGCGGACTCAACTCAGCGGAGGAGCGACATAAGAATTCAATATCACCCGCTGAAAGAGAATGGTATCGACCCAGAAGCCAGAAGATGAAAAAGGAAAAAAAAATATTTCGGACATCAAAGTGACGGTGGAAAGAGCGACCAAGATTTGGTCGTTGACGACGCATCGGAGGACCCTGTATCTCTACCAATTGGAACCGCACTCCGTACGTGTCTGTTTACTTGTTTAATGTTTACTCAGTGTTTAAAAGATAATATACGCAGTGAAAGTAATCCGGATGTGTTTTAATTGTTTTTTTTTTCAGGTGAAAAACCAAGCATGGAACCGACCACACCGTACGGACCATATCCTTGCAAAACCTTCACGAAACTTTGACAGAGCACGCTGAGCTGAGGGTCTCTCATCGTTTTTATGGGAGGCATGCCTCGAACGAGCTACGGATACGCAGTGACGGTTATCAACGGTGACAGGAAATAGGTCGTGCTCGACTTTACCAGCAGGGGAAGCGACATCGTAACGTATCGTGAGAGAGCTAATTTTTTTCTTAATCACGCCTCCCGAAGCAACGGAACCGGATTCGCTGTTGATTTTAGCCGAAGAGCTCGTGGCCGTCGATATTTTTGACGAAAACTGGCGGTCCGCTTTATCTAGTTTCGTTGCACGTATCGGCCGTCACTTGCGTCGCCCACGTCAATCCAGGCCCGCAAGACATTTGGGATTCGATCGTCGACACCGGAAGAAACGCTCCGAAAACTCACCGCAATTTACATCGAACGCGAATGACCGATCGCGGGAGGCTATGTCGAAGACGGCTCGCGCAGGGAATTGCTGTCACGAGGACGGCACCGTTCATTTTTGGAACGCGCCGGGCGTCGCTCTGACGTCGCTTTATAAATATTCGACGGCGGTCTTATATATTGTTTTGGATTATATATCTCAACGGAGCGAGAGATACGCCGATATCCCGCAGAAAATCTTTCAAAAAGTCTCTTCGCGAATAGTTCAGACGTTTGAGAAAACGTCGAACGACGCGTCGTAAACTTTGAACACAATAATTTCTAGTTTAAATAATGAGAAATAAACCATACGGGTTTCGTCTTTGTATGAACAGTTGTGTAATAACTTCTACTAATAGTGTGATCGCTCGTCAAGCCGCTATTAGTAAAGTTTTTTTGTGTCTGTGATTTGTAACTTTGGACAATGGACCAATCAACTTTGAAATGGAAGTGCGAGATGATATGGAATTAGGTGTGCAGTTAAAAGAAACCGACAGAGCGGCAATTTGGACAAAATATAGTTTTATTAATATTACTCACATATCATTTTACGAAAAATAACGGTGCCTCTTCGAATTTGAATGCAACCGAAAACACTATCCAAATTAGTACAAGACCAGAGACGTCTCCGGATATAGAAGAACATTCACAGCAGGACTTTTACCAAAAATAACACGTCCGAAAGATTTACCGCGTATCAAGTAACCCGAAGTAGAATCGTCGACTCCGATGCTGCTGACTAAGCTACTAGCTTCTCCAACGTCGCCGACTGGCGGCACGAAAGACAGTTCCAGCTGCCAGTGATGTCGAAGGCACGTTTAATCCGTCGGACTCCAAACCGACCGAAAGACAAGTCGAACCCGTTGACGATTCGCTCGGAAGTATGGTGCGTTGTCGATATTTTGCAAGGAGCTTATTCAGCAGAGAAGAAATATCACTGACTGCAGAAAACGGCGAGGAGGTTAACAAGGAAGACGAAGAGTCAAAACCAGACGTGTCTATCGAAGACGCCGTTGGAAATATTGATATTGGAGGAATGACTCTTCTCCGCGCCGCTGCTAAAAATCATTCGAGGGTAACTGTGGTTTACGATCCCGACGATTATGAGAAAGTTTTGAAACCAAACCGACCGAAAGACAAGTCGAACCCGTTGACGATTCGCTCGGAAGTATGATGCGCGATGTCTATATTTTGCAAGGAGCTTATTCTGGCTGCAGAAAACGGCGAGGAGGCCGTCAAGGAAGACGAAAAGTGGCCGACGAGGAAGACGAAAAGTGGCCGCCGTTTCGTAAAATCAGTGTGTTCGACCCTTACTCGGACGATCCGCGTCTTGCTATCAAAAAAGTTTCGCTCTGTCCGATTTCCGGAACTCTAGTGGTAGCCGAAATGGCGGGCAACGTTGTTGTTGCTAAATTGAACGCGGTCAGTGAAGATGAAGACAAAAACTTTAAAGTACGTACGATTAGACAGGGGCAACGGTCTCATGAATTGAGATCCGGAATGTTTTTTTTTGTTAGGTAACAACGATGAATATTGTAAATTATGTTCGCAAAGGAGCCGTATCACGAGAACCGCAGGCCGGTTTTCGCGCCTGCGAACTATTGCAGTTGCATCCACCGGCGTCAATCACGTGTATAGCACTTCATTCGGAATGGGGCCTAGTGACTGCCGGAACGGGACACGGACTCGCTCTGTACGATTGTCTGAAAAATCGACCCGTCATCGTGAAATGCACACTTAATCCAAACGGTAAGTTAAACGACGTTTTTTATTTTATTTTCTTTTTGACATTCGTACTTGTACCCGAAAATCTACAGTATGTAAACGCGTAAGGTGCACATAGGGAAATTAGCATTGGGAAAAATACTTGGATCAGAGTTAGCCATGACTGCATTAATTGTTATTTCTATTGAATTATCGTGGTAATCTTGAGGATTTCTATTTTATTTTTATTTTACTTGGCTTTTTTAATAATACAAAGCTCTTATAAATCATTATTTTAATTTTTTTGCACAAAAATAAAACAAAAAAACAACTCCATCTGTTTGGAAACATTTCATTCAAAAATTGTCTGACTCGTATGACGTATGCGCGTTAGTAAATCCATGACTCAATGTCTTTAGGTTCAATACGAATAGGCGGAGATATTTGATCTCGCACCATATTTAAGTATTTTTGGGAATTTAATGTCCCATTAATAAAAAAAGTCCGATTATGTTGTAATCATTTGAATATTTTCTTCGGTAGTATACACATTCATTTTGCAAAAGTATATTATCTGTCAAATTGAAAAACAAATCCAAGGCTCACTCTGATCCAGTCATTTTTTCCCAATGTTAATTTCCCTATGTGCACCTTACGTGTTTACATACTCTATACTAATATCTAAAGATGAAGAGTTTGTTTGAACGCGCTAATCTCAGGAGCTACTGGTTCTAATTGATTTTTTTTTGTTGGATAGTTCGTTTATCGAGGAAGGCTACATAATAACACGCTACGACCAATAGGAGTATCATTAAAGAAGTTCAGCATGCCTTATAAACGCAACCCTATGTGTACTCAATCGGAAACGTTAAAAAACATTTGGAATTTAAGAGGAATACTTAAATGTCAAAAAGAAATCAGTTCCCTGGGCGCAACAATTCATAAAGTCTGTGCAGACATAAGACTGTCGGCTTGTTTCAAACAACTGCAAGAACCGTTCGAGAAATCGCAAGTGGGAAGTTTTGACATGATGCCTTATAAACGCAGCCCTATGCGTGCTAAACGCTGTTAGGCTGTAGATTCCAGCTATAATTTCGTTTTGTGCGTGCGGGACGACGATCGCATTCTTCAAGTAATCATAAAGTGTACGAACGATAATCGGTGCGACATCGGCGGAGGTCGGAAATTTGAAAGTCTATCAACTGGTCGAATATTATAAATACAACCCGATGGTCGAATCGTCCGGAGCGGTGGTGAATTTGAAGCAGCATTTTAACGCGACGCGAATCAATGTGTCCGGCATACATAGTCGGGTCAAACAATTGCAGAAAGAGAACGGGCAGAATTCGGGCAAAGCGGGATGTTGGGAAGAATTCGTGTTGCTACAACAGCAGGAATGTAAACAGCTGTTTTCGAGATTAGAACGAAGCAAGGCGGATGATAACTGGAATAAGAACAGATATAAAAATATTCTGCCGTTCAATCACACTCAAGTTAAATTAAAGAATACGCCGTAAAATTTTCCGGGGTTTGATTAAATTAACGCTAATTACATTCGGGCGAACGTTGACGAAAATCAACAAGGAATCGAAGGCAACGCGGGACCCAATAAATTTTATATGGAAACTCAAGGGTGCATAGCTTCGACCATCAACGATCTTTGGTTTATGGTTTGGAAGGAGAATTGTCGAGTTATCGTAATGACTACTAAAGAATTCGAAAGAGCTAAAAGCAAATGCGCTCGTTACTGACCCGAAGAAGAGACCGAACGATTTTATGGACATGTCAAAGTTTAAAATTTGACCGATTATACTCTGAGAGAATTTTTGGTGAGTTTCGAAGGCAGTCCGGAAGAAAGACGCATCTATCAGTATCATTTTCAAGCGTGTCCCGATCCGGGTTGAGTTTTAAACTTTTTACACGAAGTGAACGTATGCCAAGAACAGATCGAAATATCGTCTCCGATAGTTGTACATTGTTCGGCGGGTATCGGATGTACCGGTACGGTTATCGTCATAGATATTCAACGGACGATACATGATCCAAACGGAAGCTCAATATAAATTCGTGTTATCTCGCCGTACAACATTATATCGAAACAATTTCGCGGCGCTTGCAAGCCGATCAGAAGTCGATGCAACTCGGTCGAGAAAGTTTAGAATTAAAATGTCGAAAAATAAAATAGCAACTAGACATATCATTGATATATCACGGGTAGAGGTCAAAAGCAAACTCGAAGCAGAATTTCGACGGTTTTCTGTATCGAAAATGGAACCGGCCAAGTTTGAAGACTTTCGGGCATTGATCGAGAGACTCCATAGACTGCGAGAAATACCAGTTTTGGTATCGTATATAGACCCTGCGGACGGCGCTTCAAAAAAAGAAAGTGAAGTATTCAGAGACGTCAACGGCACGAGTAATGTACTCACTAATGATTCCAAACGATAGATCGGCGATTAAAACAATAGAAATATAAATTTATATTTTGAAGAGTAACAAAATTTATATTTAACAATTTTTTTTTAATTAATGTATAGGCGTGTGTGAATTGTTTTGACTTTTTTATTTTTAATAGGTATGCTTGAACTACAAATTCTGAATTGTTCGAAGAAATTATGTTTTAAAAAGCTGTAAACAAAATAAAAGACTGTCTACGATGTCGAAGTGTAATTTTGGTTCGTGATTCGATTTTTGTGAAATAAGTGATTAGACTTAGATTTGATTTTTACCCGACTGCACCAGACGCAGGGTAATGTTTTTAAAACTAGATACAGCTAAAAGCTGTTCGGTTGTTATATCAGTCCGAGTATAAGATACATGGTAACGGTATCAATGGTTGCTATGCGTTATTCACTTTTTAAATTTGTATAACAAGTGAACAGAATAACTTGTTTTGTGGAATAGTATTATCTGTTCACATTTGATAGAAATATAGAGAGTATAAAATAATAATAATAATAATAATTCTTTATTTGGGTACAGTGTGCAGCGATAGCTGATTTTACACTGCCCCATCGAAATATTTAGTACAGACTATACAATAAAAAATCACTACAAAGAAGTTATTGGCCATTGACAAGAACAACAGATTAAAAAGAACAGCATAAAACTAACAATTGTTTAACAGATTAAAAACAGATAAAAAAATTGGTTGTCTGTAAAGTCGGTTTACGGACGATAGTTTTACGTGATAACGTATTCCGTAATACATAACCTAAACCTCCCAAAATTTGGTTTCAATCCGCTTATCCTTGGTGTCGGAATGATAAGAAATGTCAAAAGTGACGTTTGCAACTTACAAAGTATTATTTTCTAATAATAATTAGTTATTCCAATACTTAACTTAGAAGGCTTTGCATTTCACAATATACTAATGTCAAAAAATTGAATTAAACATTAGAAATGCAGCCGTTTTCATGTTAAGACAAGACATACGTTTGCTTCTAATTTCCATGTACGGCAAACAAAGACAACCGACCGCGTCGCGCCATGCATTACACAACATTGCATTTATACAGCTATTTTTCTATATAAATTTGTATAAAATATTTTTCTATATAAATTTGTATAAAAAAACTGTTTAGGCAAATTCTGTTATACGAAATCTATGTAAAATGTTCTCCTCTTTCGTTTAAGACTGGTTTCAAACCGATCTGATTTAAATTGAGCGAGAAATTAGCAAAAAGCACGCACAGGGTCAGGCGGAACGTTACGCGTTACACTTTTTCGTACATGCAGCCGGTGTTTTATCAATTTATAATATTGGTGATTCATCAATTTATAAGACGTTATCACGTCAAAAATAGCAAAAAAACTCAACAAATGTTTATAATAATACTACTAAGAATAAAAATAGCAAAACAGAAACAGACGGCGTACATTTAAAAACATATTGTGTCAGTAGTTCTTAAGAAGAGTCTTTAATGGTTCGGACAAATAACTTGCGATTTTTTAAATGTCTAACATTAGACTCTACACTGTTCCATAATTTTGGTCCAGCAACAGAAAAACTCGTTGCACCGATTGCACTTTCGCTCTTTGGAATGTAAAGCTCTATATTATTTTTAGTGAATTATAAGTAAGTAGGGAAAAAATTGCCAGAAGGCTAGGCGGAAGATAAAGAGCCGCCAGAAGGCGCTAATGTTGCGAAAAATCAGTGCACTTCTGGCAATTTCTATACTTATTCTGTAATTCAAAACTACATTATATATTATATATATAATACATTAGGATAGGTTATAAGGGCATACTGAAAATTCAAACATATTATAATAATTACATTCGACAAATATTCAAAATTATTAATGACATTTTGATGGAAATAAAATTAAATAAATTAATAAAATTACGTTGTTATAACAACGTAATTTTATATGACGATTAATTTTATTTCTATCAAAATGTCATTAATAATTTTGAATATTTGTCGAATGTAATTATTATATCATGTTTGAATTTTCAGTATGCCCTTATAATTTAAAAATATCATAAAACAGTTTTTTAATAAAATTGTTCTGTCCAATGTGCAAATAAATAATATAAAATGTATTATAATATTAAATAATATAAAATATATTTTAATAATTATTTTGTCGTTGAGTAGTACGGACGTGCTTATAATTTGCTCTATACGATTTATAAATTTTTAAATAAAAAGATTGATACGAGTTCATAATTACTTCTTAAATTTTAATTTCAACATCTCGAACGGCAGTTGTCGGTTAGTATCGTACGTACGTCCGAGCTTTACAGATCGCAATTTTTGACGAATCGTCTTTGTATAAATTTGATTTTGCGGTATCGACTGAAAAGACCTTTTAAAAACATGACTCATTTTTAAGAAGTGAGTACTTGTTTAGATGTGGCATCGGGACACTGTACAAAGTTCGTAAACACGGATAAAGACCAAATGCATAAAAAATGACCGCGGTGTTTGCGGAGCGACCGACGCCTCCTTATCTTTAATAGAGCACCTTCGGTCGGCTAAACACAAATTGTCATTTTTCAAGCTCTCTAACATTTTCACTGCAATTTATTTGTACGTTGTTCTTTGTTAGGGTAGGAAAAAAAACAGGTACGTAAATAACGTATCTTATTTTTGTCAAAATGGCAGATTTTACTTACTTACATATTATACAGGGGTGTCTCAAAATTACTTGAAACATAAAACAACTTTTTCTTCATACCTCGATCAAAAGTGTATACTTTCGGCATCAATATTGTAAGGCAGAAACTCTAACATTTACTCCTTGGTGGGATTACACGTTCGAGCGGTAGTAAAGCAAAAACAACCAATCAACTGAGTCCAATTTAGCTAATAGTCGCGAACAGCTGTCGTTCTTGTTTGGAATTTAGCTGTGTTTTTATGTCAGTGCCCTAGAACATGAAAAATCCGAAAACATGAAAGTTTCTGCAGGGAATGTACTTTAAGCAGCTGTAACAAAATTAAAATGTGTTCTTCGTTTTTTTAGAGTTCATTTAATTGCGTTTTTCTCAAAACCGCGTTTCAAAAGTCCGTGTACATCGTCATTTCAAAACTACTGCACCGATTCTTTTCAAATTTTGTACTCACTTTCTACATATAAAATATCAGTCCCCAACGTTTTTTTTTGTTACATTAAGGGGGTTTTACAGCTATAAAATGGCGGATTTTTTCGTAAAAAATCGCAATTTAGACTTGAAACATCTGTACTAATATATAAAGCTGAAGAGTTTGTTTGTTTGTTTGAACGCGCTAATCTCAGGAACTACTGGTTCAAATTGAAATTTTTTTTTTGTTGGATAGCCCATTTATCGAGGAAGGCTATAGGCTATATAAAATCAACCATTAGGAGCGGAGCATTAATGAAAAATGTTGCAAAATGTATCTCAAAAATAAGCTTCTATTCAGGTGAAATGCACTAACTAAATATACTCATCTTAGCGTTGTCATAATACAACGCCGGCTAGCTCAATCGGTAGAGCACACAGCACACGACTGTCAATATCAGGGTCGTGGGTTCGAGCCCTACGTTGAGCGAATACATTTTTATTTATTTTTTTTTTCTACATTGCTTTCTTCTAAGGCTTACATTTAAATTTGTTTTAATTTTATTTAATTAATTTAAAAAAAAATATTATTTAAAAAATGTATAAATACTGCTTTTTATCGACAAAAACTTTTGAACAGTAACTCCGATCATCATGAAATTTGGACACAACATTCATCTCGGTAAACTAAGATGATAAACTAAGATGATTTACACCCGGGTGAAACCGGACGGGACCGCTAGTTGATAGATATATGTGCAGTGCATTAAAATAAAAAGTTGAAAGTAGCCTGCTGGTCATTTCCAAATAACAGTTTATCAAAAAATAAGTTTAAACGCGACTATTAATAACCCAAGTTGAGTACTTGCAGTGTAGTGGGTCAATCACCTAGTCTCAGACAAGACTGAAGACACACGCACACCTAACCCTACTTTTCGAGTGACATGCCGAGGTTCCATAATAAATGCTCCGCTGTCCTTTCCGACCTGTGTCGTGCACAAAACAAGCCACAACAACAGCACCTCCATCTCCAGCTTGTCTCTCTGCAATTTGGTGACAAAATATAGTTCCTGTTACCTAACTAATGACGACAACATCTGTAGCACCGTTCTGTATGCAGATGATTCTACTTTCATTCAAGAAATAAATGAAACAACAGACGTACATTACTTGGATATCATAAAAGAAGCTAAAATTTGGTTTACTGCAAATGAACTGCAGTTAAATGATTCAAAAACTATGAAAGTAATATTTTCCAATAAAAATACAGCCGATATGAATTCTGTAACATATCTGGGTTTACATATTATAGATTCCAGACTTAACTGGCATAGTCACATAAGCAGCTTGTGCAAAAAACTATCCAAGGCTCTATTTGCAATTAGAAGAACTTACGTGGTAGCGGGGCCTAACGCTGCAAAAACTGCTAACTACGCACTGTTCCACAGCCTGATTAACTACGGTTTAGTAGCATGGGGTACAGCATCATCAGCTTCGGAA
The DNA here is from genome assembly GCA_963575645.1 of Xanthostigma xanthostigma. NCBI lineage: Eukaryota > Metazoa > Arthropoda > Insecta > Raphidioptera > Raphidiidae > Xanthostigma > Xanthostigma xanthostigma. Next base: position 2,839,048 of record OY754473.1, read on the forward strand.
GTGTTTATTTTACAGAAAAAGGCTATAAGAATCTTAAGCAATGTGTGTTCTAGAGATCACTGCAGACATTTGTTCAATGATTTAAAAATAATGTCCTTCCCATCTCTGGTTGTTTTTTGCGAATTGTACGTTTAATCTTTAATATACCGTTCAGAGGTACTTGTAGAGAAAAATTTAAAAGCTACAAAATATTAACACTCATATCTATATATATATATAAGATATTGGTAAATGTTAAAAGGAATATATCCCGCTATAAGACAGTTTCTGATATTAATCCCTATAATTCCAGGCAGTCATCACAAATATATATAGCTAAGCACCATACAACATCTTATGAAAAATCTCCAATCTATGCGGGATCTATTCTTTTTAATAATTTACCAAGCCATATAAGCCAAATTTCTAACAGTAGACAATTTGAAACTGAGCTCAAAAAGTACCTCACTACAAATTGTTTTTATAGTATAAATGAATATTTAAATTCTTAGATTTTAATTTGATTTTTGACTATTCACATCTATACTTAGTATAGCTAGGTGAAATATTAATATTATTATTATTATTATTATTAATTTATTATATGTAAAAAAGAATATAAATAATCATGTCTTTTTGAACAGCTTTCATGCCTATAACACCAGAAGTACTAACGTGATAAGTATTCCAGCACACAAATTAGCTGTGACTGACAGATACAACAAAGGGCTGCAATGGTTCAATTTATTGCCAGCAAAAATTACAAACTTAGACTACAAATTGTTCAAAAAGTCAATTAGAAACATTTTATTAATTGCTTGTTTATATAACACTAATGATTTTGTAAACATAACCTTTTAATTGTACAAATTGTCTTTTATTAACTCATTGTATATTTTGTATATGACAGTCAACCTTATATGTTGAATAATAAATCTAATCTAATCTAATCTAATGCTGGGGGGTTACAGAAAACCTGGACAAAGAGGAAGTTAAATGGTTTAAAATGTGAAAAAAAAATTCCAGCCAATTGGGCGACGGGACCATTCCAACTTCTGAATGTTGACATTTGATATTGTATAATAAAGAAAATAAAATTTCTGATGTCGCGTGAGGTGACGCGGATAATGGCTAGTATTCAATATATTTGCTATTCGTTGCCATGGTTACCTACATATGTTCCACGTAATATAAAAACTAAAGCATGCTTAACTAGTTTATTTCTGACAGATCTACAAAACAAAAGAACAGCTGACTTTTTTTAAATTCAAAATATTTCCAAAACTATTAAGTTAAAAAAAAAAATTTAGAAAACTTTCTTGAAGAAATAGATAGAATAATAAATTGTTATGAAAAGTATACCATTATTATATAATTTAAGAGATTTTTTCTAAAGTGAAAAATAAATATAATTTTTATGTTAAACTTTATTTTCTAATATTAAAAATTGTTTTTTGAGCTTTGATAAAGTCAGAAATTATGATGAAACGTTAGCAATAAAAAGAAAAGAATTATACCTATGTGTCCGCATTCACGTTATTCATAATTATTTAAAATAAATATTACGGACTTTAAAATGGAAAATAATAATAAAAAACAATGTTATAGTATATATCTCTTTTGCGCATGCGCCGATTTTCCCCAAACACAATAAGGCTCTACATATTTACGTAGAAAACATCCACCCGAAATTCGGTTTCATTCCGTTCATCCATTTGACCCGTATCGTGCCACAGACTAACAGACGCACAGAGTTTTTCCAAAAATATATTTTTTTTTAATAGACAAGTGTGAATAAGTGTACTAGATAAACTTTGTTGTGTTTGTGTGTTGTAAATATTTTGTGTACATAATTTAGTGACTATATTCTCTGTTACTTACGTCTTTTATTTTATTATTTGGAACTGTCGTTATTTTGTTTCTGTTAACGTTATTATTACTGTTTCGTTAAAGAAGTACGCTTTCTTTTGTGTGTTTAACTGTTTTGTTAAACATTTATTATTGTAAATAAATAATTTCCAGCACGGACTAGAACAGTTTTGTTACATTGGTTGAAACGGCAGCTCTAAAATCTGTTACGAAGGCACTTTCGATTTGGAAGGCAACGGTTAGACAGCCGTGTCTACAACAGGCCGTAAATAATGTGATATTTGCATATCAGTTAAACGTATGACCGTCTCTGTGAGGACCGCAACAACTGACAACTCTCCACAATAAACCACTGGCAACGACTTGTCAAATGTAGTTCACAGTTGAGATTTAGTACCTGCTGAACACTGCAGACTACACTTGTCTTAACGTGCGTCCATTTTACTGTTTAAAGTCCGCTGCACACGAAGCTAGTTTTGCTGCTCGTTGATGGAAATGACGCCACTTCGGATTTCACTGCTTGATATTAAGTGTTACAACTCCGTCGTCAGCAGTGTTAGGCTAGACGGCGAGGAGGTAAAAACATTAAAAAGTGTATTCTTCGGGCATAGGCGAGATTATTGTTGGAATCGCTTCGTTTTAGTGCATCACACATTGTGATAAAGATTTTAGTCTGAAAATATTTTGGCTCACTGTTGAAATGTCGATATATATAATAAAAAATTCCAACTTCTACATTTTTATTGTTCGTCAAAAAAATCCCAAAAAAAGCTTAAAAAACCGGCCGTCACACGGAATGAATAGAAAACAAAACAATCTCCAAATCCAACAATCCTAAAAATCTACAATCCAACCCAAAAGTTATCAAATCACTAACTACAAACGAATTAGACACCTACTCTTCACAGAGCAACTGCCCTTCCGTTTAAGTTCTAAAAAAAAAAAAAAATCCCAACACCAAAACAATCAAAATCGCCCGCAGTATTCTGTAATACGGCTTTTACGGCGGCATGCAAGTCAGTTATGCCGCGCTCGTCGTAACATCTTTTCTCGTAGTCAACGAAGGTTCCATGAACATCATTATAAAAATATATAATTAAAAATTTTAGGGTCTCCGCGCACTAGGCAGCCTGGCTGCCGAAATATTTGAGCAGCCAACGAACGGCCAGTTATGAACCTTTCGTCGAGCGATATGGACGTGGAAGAACTTAAAATTTTGTGCGTATCTCGTAAAAAACGCAAAGCCAAGAAAAGGCATTGGATTCATCCCCTTTTTCTAGAGCGGCACTCAAAAGGCTTATTTCATTCCTATTTTAAAGAGATGTTCATAAATACCCAGACCGGGTTTTTAACCACACGGGAATGTCAGTGCAATCGTTCGATAACCTTTCGGAAAATATAAGAAATTCAATCAAGGGCACTGATACTCGTATGGGAGCTTGTATAACTCCAGAAGAAAAATTGGTCTGGCTGTCGACAAGTGTGCGGTGACTGACGGCAGCCACATACATTCGCCTACACTAGCTCTGGCTGCGCGCAGCCAATATGGGCTGCCGTGCAATCAAGCGCGTTTTATGGCTGCCGCAGCCAGGGCCAGATTAACCTTGTCCGGACCCCTAGGCAATGCAATCAGGTCTTTTCAAGTTGACGAAGGGATGTGAGTAACTTCCAGATGATCGGCTCCAGACATCCTGTTACTTCAATGTCTTATGTGATATTGTAACAACATGATTACTTTGACTAGATGCTGCAGCATCGCCTTACCTGACTCGTTAGCTTTATTGAAATGGTTTTAATGAATAGATTATAGATATAATTGATGATCCAGGTTTTTTGATGGGTCAGGAAAGAGAAATGAGACGTGACGTAGTTATTTTAAATTTTATCTTGTTAAATGCAACAAATTACAATAAACAACGAAAGAAAATAATATTGTTGTTGGGAAATTTCATACAAATTTTCAAATAAAATTTTCGTTTAATGAAAAGTTTTTTTCTTGGTGCGTGCACGAGCCCCTAGGCAGTTGCCTACTCTGCCTAATGATTAATCCGGCACTGGCCGCAGCCGGGAGTTCGTGGCTGCTTAAGTGCGCGGACTCCCATACACCGTCATATGTTCGACTGGCTGCCTAGTGCGCGGGGGCACTAATCTACCAAAATTCCAAAAGGATCTCTGTTACGCCATAATTTTTATAACATGAACACATTTTTTCTCTGTACTCTAATATCTTTGTAATTAAAATGTTTTCCAAACGGCACGTGTAGCATCTTTTGGAAATTATTACTAGCCGAGGCATCACAGAGAAATTTTAGAGTCAGCTATGATAACCAAAACCAATTCGATCAAAGGATGGAAAAGAGGACTAACTATTCTAGAGGAGTTTGCAAAGATGTTCATAAACCAGTATTTAGTTAGTCTCATCCAGTGGCACGCATTGTGTTGACGAATTTTTGACTACAGAAGTTAAAATACGCTAAATTTGTATTGAATTGTAATTGACAAGTTTTATCCACATTGTGGTTTTTTAACTAACCATTCGCACCATTACTATTTTCCATCACTTCTCGTTATTTTCTACAATGGGCGAATGAAGGAATTTTTAGGAAATTGAGATAAGGTAGGCACATTCTAATCATAGGAGTTTGACAGGTAATCGGCCATGGCCTTGAATAAGGAACCATCTCGATATTTATCTGGAATTGTTGAGGGAAACCATGGAAAACCTCAACAAGATGGCCGGTACAGGAATTACCGTTTCTCGGCGAGAGGCAGCGGGAAAAACTCCCAGCCACATCTTCCCCCGCCGGGATTCAAACTCGGTACCTCCCGAATGCGAGTCTAGTGCTCTCAGCGCTACGCCACCCCGCTCGGTCTTATTATTATTATAAGGCACCGGCCTAGGGCATCACCGCAGAGGGGGCACCACAAAACGAGAATACTTTTTTCCTAGCTAGAACTATTTCTGTTATTAGACTTCCGATTAAAAATTATATGTTTAAGGCCACCGATAGTACAGGTTATTCGGGCCTAGTTCCATTTAATATTTTCACATTGTTATTTCTTAATAATAAGTTGAAAATTCAATTGATAATTTTACCAGTTCCTGGGAACTGGGGGCTTGTAATAGACGAGTCGTGAAAAGAAATTGGAAGAATCTTGCCTTCTCCAAAATGTTAGTCGTTAAAAAATATTTTCGAGTACATCGGCTATGGGCTGTGTGCACGTTGCCTACTAACGCCGCTAGTGGGTAATAGGGAATTATTGAACTCACTTTTTATGGAAATCGCGACATGTTTCTATGGTGATAAATCAAAAACTTCAGTTGGTCATGTGTCAAAAAAAATGTAATAAGGAAAACTGATGTTAATTTGTTTACACTGACAGCGGAACGTCAAATTAGGGTTCCAATGGTCTTTATTTTACTTAAATCGCCATCAGCGCAACAGCCCGGAACACAACAAGCATTTCCAAATCGTTTAGTTTTCCTGTGTTTTCTTTGTAATTAAAAAACTTCATAAAATTATAACTATTTTCACTTTTAATAAACATTGCTCACTGACATACGGAAAATTTGAGCTTGAAGTTTCCCCTAGTGCTCACCATAAACGCTCGCATCGAAAAATTTGTAACTCCGTCTCCTTGCACATAGTCCAAAGATAAATATTTTTTTTTATACAGGTCAAGAAAATTTATTCTGGGAAAAAAAACGTAGATTGAATTGGGATTCCTTTATTTCGCATCGTCGAGCACAAAAAAAAATTGGTTGTCTGTAAAGTCGGTTTACGGACGATAGTTTTCCCTCGAACATGAGTCTTGGTAGGATAAATGAGAACCTAGTTCAAACCTGGTGTATTTGCGGGCTACTAAAGCAAATATATGCGGAATGATGGAATGATTTGAAAGTTTGACAATATATAGGTGTTATGCTGCCGGAAAGGGTGAAAAATTATTTTCGATTCTCTGCATTGAATCGGAAATAACAGTAGCTCTAGAGCAGGGGAGGGCAAATCTTTTGATCGGCGGGCCACATAGCTGATGAAAATTTGACCGCGGGTCGGATGGCTGACGAAAATTTCACCGCAGGCCAAAAATTTGCAGAAAAAAAGATCGTCACATTCTATTGCCGCATTCGGAGAGCAAAAAAAAAAGTCCTCACATTCTATTCCCGCATTTGGAGAGCAAAAAAAAAAGGTTCCCGCATTCTATTTCCGATACTATTTTTCTAAAATGCTTCGCGGGCCGGATCAAGTTTGCCGAACAGAAAGCTTGAAAGAAAAATTTTTAAAAACAAGTTACAGTAGAGTATATAATTAATAAATAAGCAGAAGTTTTATGAAAGATAGCGTTGATTAAAATGGAAACCTATAAAATTTCACTTTGTTTTAAATATAAATTAAAAATATTTTTTGTTATGTAAGTTCTTCATGCAGTAAGTTGTAGAATGAACAAAAACTGTATGTTTTAAGTTTTCAAATTTAATGACGAATACACTATTTTGTTTATGCTTTTCGTTTTGTCAATATTTCATGTTTTTTTTTATTTTGACTGTTATTTTATAGACAGCAACTTTAAATTGTATTTTGTTAGTCGAGAAATATACCCATTAACATTTTAAAACAGGTCCGATAATAACGTAAGATTAAATCTTTTCACTTGGTTTTACATACTAGTTATAATTTTTTTTTTTATATATAGGTTTTATTGGCTTTTGTTTTTAGTTAACATTTAGCCACGACAAATATTTATTTATTATTTAACCATTCCTTTCTTATACTTAATTAATTAGACAAGGACACAATAGAGGGAAGGACCATGGAGAATAGTAAAAGGTTTAATGGAGAGCACGAGACGAGCCAAGCGAACAGGATGATACACACAAGACGGCTTTGAACCATGGATCTATGGATTTTTAAAATTTTACAAAATTAAAAAAATCAGTTTTGACTAATAAGTTCTTCAAACAAAAAATGAATTCCTATTTCAATATTTCCTAATATATCAAACACATTTTTTTATATTTTTTAGGTATCTTTTATTTAGTTTATTTTTGATTGTTGTATAATTTATTTTAAATTTAATTTTGATTGATTTTTTTTTATAATTCTCCACCATTTTATAATGTTTTATTATTTATTTTTAGCTTAATTTATTCTGAAGACGATCCAAATCCGAACTGAAAAGTTAATTGGTTAATGTTTTAATAAAGTTTGTCTGAAAAATTAGTTCAATATTTTATCTATAGTAATATATAAAGCTGAAGAGTTTGTTTGTTTGGTTGAACGCGATAATCTCAAGAACTACTGGTTCGAATTGAAAAAAAAAAAAATTATTGTTGGACAGTACATTTATCGAGGAAGGCTATAGACTATATAATATCACGCTACGACCAATAGGAGCGGAGCATCAATGAAAAATGTTGCGAAATATAACTCAAAATTTGTCCGTCCGACAAAAACTTCTGCACGGTAACTCCGACCATAATGAAATTTGGACGCAACATTCATCTCGGTAAACTAAGATGAATGTACGTACTCATGGGGGATATTCGTTCTTTTGCACCAGGGTGAAAACGGGCGGGACTGCTAGATTATTATATAATCGCTTTTGTGGATACATTTTTGTTATTAAGTTCTTCATACAATAAGTTGAAGAATCTTTCAAAATAGTTGTAAATATATCCCTGGGGGTCGATATAGACATATCGACCCCCAGGGGTCGACGACAACTTGCAAGGGGTCCATGTCAGCGGGAAAAAAAATTGGGGGTCCATGAAATGAAAATGGGAGTCAACGATAGTGAATCTCCTAACAAAAAAAGAAACAAACTGGACATCGTTAACCGAAGAGATTTAAGATTAAATCTAGCTAAATTGATGCCAAATGTTGAAAATTTATTATTTAAGCATCAGGTTCATCCCTCACACTAAAAGCATTTATTTTTTGCTTAGTTATTCTATGTAACAGGAAGTAAATTTTAATTTGATTCGTTTAATTTGAATCTAATTCATAAATGTATAAAACTAAACATTTCACTACCGTTATAAATTTAAATCGTTCAAAGTAAGTGGCACTATACTGGTTGTCAAAAATACATTTGAAATTAATGAATTTGCCAAAAATCAACATCAGATAAGCAGAGCATCTACCCAAAACCGAAAAACATGGCAAGTGGTCTACGAGACAAAAAAGTTCGGGAGCCTCTGCTTTAAAATATGACGCTTTGTTTTTTTAATGCAAAATTTTACACAATTAAAAAGTCCGGTAGATACTTTCGTAGTATTAAATACCGCATACCTTTGTTTTAAATATAGCTCTTTTATTTATTTATTGTTTTATCTCATTTACTTATGATGAGTATCCGTACGATAATTATTCATCGTATTAACTACGATTATCTCGGATGTTTCGGAGATAATCCAAGACATGGGATTGCCAACCTAAGCATCTAGGCTTGTTGATTTTTCTGTAGGGGTTCTCTCCCTTAGTCGAGGGGCTCCAGTTTTTAGGCGCTGGAGACTGGCCTTCACTCTTCCCACTTAACTAGCAGAGCTGGCTATGCCAGTGAGCGTTGCCTGGCATTTACGGTCGTAACTACTCGACATTGTTACAACCACAGGGCTCGTTACTAGTCTTTTAACGATCCTCCTTCGAGGCTTTCGTAAAAAACGTTCGAAAACGGATGGGCGGGGGGCTATTGCCGAACGTGGCGAGATATGGCAAGAAGAAACAAGGGGGGTTCAAGGAAACGCGACGTTTAGCTCAGTTCTTCAATCGATACAAGTGTTTCATAGATCTTATATCAATTGATACAAGTTCACTTGTCTCAAGTACTGACAAATCTAAAATCTTCCAACATTAAAAAGTGAAGATCAAGATACCAATAACGACAATAAACTGGAACGAGAATAACAAAAAACTAAAACTGTTATCAGAGAGGATCAATCGATACAAAAGATCTTGTAAAATATTGATATCGATTGATTTTTTGATAGAAGTTCACTTGTCTCAAATACCGACAAATCTAAAATCTTCCAACATTAAAAAGTGAAGATCAAGATACCAATAACGACAATAAACTGGAACGAGAATAACAAAAAACGAAATCCGTTATCAGAGAGGATCAATCGATACAAGCGTTTCGTAGATCTTGTAAAATATTTATATCGATTGATTTTCTGATAGAAGTTCACTTGTCTCAAATACCGACAAATTTAAAATCTTCCAACATTGAAAAGTGAAGATCAAGATACCAATAACGACAATAAACTGGAACGAGAATAACAAAAAACGAAATCCGTTATCAGAGAGGATCAATCGATACAAGCGTTTCGTAGATCTTGTAAAATATTTATATCGATTGATTTTTTTGATAGAAGTTCACTTGTCTCAAATACCGACAAATTTAAAATCTTCCAACATTAAAAAGTGAAGATCAAGATACCAATAACGACAATAACAAAAAACTACATCCATTATCGGAGTGGATCATCTTCATTTAACTTTTTGTATCATGAACATGTATGGGTGAAATTTCGCAATTTTTACGATCTTTCAAATCGCGCTCCGCTGTACCCCTGCGGACATTCGGTTTGGCCTTGTTAACACTTTCGTTTCCTCCACTTCACTCGATACGGACTGCCATTTCGAACAAGATTCGTCCATCACGCTGCCAGTTGCCTTAAGCTTTCGGACAAGGCTTGCAACGGCGGCAATCGGCACGGGACCTCTTTTGGGATGCTTCGCATTGAAGTGGTCGGCTACTTGTCGATATGACCAGCCCTCACGGCTGCTTAAAAATATCAACTCCACACGTTCACCCATTGTCAGGGAAGCGTTTTGTACACATCCAAGAAATACTGTAAAAGAAAGAAAACTTTGTTAACACTCAAGCCTTACAATAGTTCAGTAGAAACAGCATAATATATGGGGGTTTAATCGGAGAAAGTGCGGAAATGTCGAAACTTTGGGAACTTGGAGCCGTCTTATTAGAAATATGCCAAAAAAAAAAACAAATTATTCAGGTGTCTCCTAAGCAATTAAATAAGGCTTTCGATAATAGGTATAATACGCACCACGAATCTAAAAGGCTCGGAAGTTAGATGCGAATGCGGGCTTGCGCTTGTACAGTCTGTTGAAAAACTACAAACTCGCAACTCAACAAAACCAAAATAACAATAACAACTTGACAATAGCGTACTCGACTGTACTTTAAAGCAGGAAAGCGACAAGTGACAAGGGCAACGAGCGATCACGGCCAATCACCGACGAGCGCACGTTCTGTGCAGGTAGCTGGAAGGTGGTGGGTGTCTCAACGGCTCTAAAATGTGCCTTTGCGACGCTGTTTGTGACTAACTTCCGAACCTTTTAGATCCGTGGCGCGTATTATATTTTCTCTGCTTTTATAGTATTTTACAATAGCTTCGACTAGTGTCCGGCCGAACTCAAAAAAAACTGGTTTCGGCTGCCATCCGGCCGAAACAGAAACTACATTCGGGAGGTTTCGCGATGAAATCAGACATGTTCGGTGCAGCTGCGAGCGACAAAGTATCTTTTATGCCTCCGTGCTCCGCGTTAGTTGTGTTATGGCTTGCTTAAACTTAATTTAAAAAAGTGTATTTATTTGTGCTTTTTGAAATATGTAGGGTAATCTATACTAATATATAAAGCTGAAGAGTTTGTTTGTTTAGTTGGTTGAACGCGCTAATCTCAGGAACTACTGGATCGAATTAAAATTTTTTTTTTGTTGGATAGATCGAGGAAGGATAGAGGCTATAATATAATATCACGCTACGACCAATAGGAGCGAAGCATCAATGAAAGATGTTGCAAAATGTAACTCAAAATTTGTCCGTCCGACAAAAACTTTTGAACGGTAACTCCGATCATCATGAAATTTGGACACAACATTCATCTCGGTAAACTAAGATGAACGTGCGTACTCATGTCCTTTCCCCCCATTCGGTTTTTTTGCACCCGGGTGAAACGGAGTGGGACCGCAAGTAATATGACATGATAAGTTAAAATATCAGAGGCTGAATGATTGATTTAAAAATTAAAAAAAATAAAGACTGATTATGATAATGTTTACTTTATTTTTCCCACGAAAACATGAAATTTCGGTTTCGGCTGAAACTGAACCCAAAATTCGATTTTGGTTGTAAAAACTAGTTTTGATCAAAATCTACCTTCGACAAAAATCTGAATTTCGGCTTTGATTAAAAAACTAGCCCTTAAACAATCAGTGAATAGCTAATATACCTATATTAAGAAAATTTTTAAATTAGCCTGTTCATACACTTTTGATAGTGTTTTGATTTTTAACACGAAAAATGGTACCTACAACCTATTTTGGGCAAAACCGTTACTTATAACCTAAAAAAAGTTCTCGTATAGGTACTGGTCAATTGTCTAATAAGTAATAAGTGATTTAAAGATATTTAATGTCAGTAAATTACCTTTTGTCTCATCGTCTCCCGCGCTTTCGACTGCTCGTCCGCGTATTTCACTTGACAATGGCGTGTGTCCAGAAGAAACTGAATCTTCAGAAGATGGTGTTACGAACTGGATTGGCGTTTCAGGCACTGCTATTTCCTTTTCAATGTTTTTTTTTTGCCTAAGAAAAACATCAGATATTTGAACAAAATCTAATTGTTTGTTGCATCTTTTATGCACTGACTCAATATTCAATAACTAGTTTTAACCGTCAAACAATGTTTCTACGCCGTTCAAGCTATCAGCCAATCACAACGCAGTGCGTTTTAAATAAACGTTTAGACCAGTGACCACTAACTGGCGGACCGCAATGCGCATTTACACCACGATATATTGAACGCGCATTTCATTGTTTTTCAGGGTTAGAAACTAGAAACTTTAATGAATTGGAAAAACGTTATGGAGACACGCACACAATTTTGTAATTTTGTGTAGTATCATGCGTATTTTTTTCGACGGATTCTGAAAAATGGCTTCATTTTGAACATTCTTTTGTTTAAAAACAGTAGCAATGTTACGTGAATGATTTCTGAAATATTTTATTATGAGGTCAAAACTAGAGAAATGAATGAAATTGCGTCGACTTATTTCATTATACCTACATATGCAATAAGTACTCAAATTTTCTTAACGGTTTACTAACTCGTTTAAAAAAATGTATCATTAAAATTATGAGAAAATCACGCTTTCACACTATAATACCGATAAAACACATAGAAATATTACCGAGAAAAATTCGTAATTTTTAGAATATGTTCGTCACATATCTAAGAAGCTCTGTTCAAAATTTTAGCTATTTTCATCGTTAAAAATCATAATTAAATCAGTTTCGACTGCTGGCAGCAGTCTGTGACGACTTTTACTAATAGCTCTGCTTTTCCTTTGTGATAATATAAACTAAATGTAGAGCTCACCCTATCAATTTTCTCCAAATTGAACTTCAAATCAATAAAAATAGTGTAATTCTAAACAATATTCTCCGGACTTGACAATTTCATTATAAGCACTATACACATTTTTAAGAATAAAAAAAATAACAAACAATGACAATTGTTTTCCAAAGCACCCTTATGAATTATCATTTGTCTGTACAGGCTGTGTGCACGAAGCCTACTAGCGCCGCTAGTAGATAATAGAGAATTATTGAGCTCACTCTTTATGGAAATCGCGACATGTTTCTAAGGTGATAAGTCAAAAACTTTAGGTACTTAACGCCAAGATACAATGTTGGGACTGCGTCTTTTTTCAAACGAAAGCTTTTTCTTTTTTTCATTTAACAGGTCCCGACGTTGAACTGCAGTCGCCCAAACATTAAAACGCTGAAGAATTAAAATTGAAAACAACAATCGAAAAATCACTGTTGATTGTTACAAATTGAAAATTATATAAAAACTTACCTCACGATTAACTGGAAAAACGTGCATTTTCACAATACATGACGTGTTTTCACAATCCTGAACTATACATTTTACATAACCCATTTTAAATACAACAATAAATTTGCCGGTTTTGTCCTGATTCTTCTTATTAACAAACGCAATTAGAATTATTACACTTTTTAAACATTCCAATCGAAGAGGATTCGTATAAATTTAGAGTCTTATGCCCAAATTGTCAATGTTATTAATCTTCGCCGGTGGAATTAATAAATAGTACACTTATTTTGACATTCCCACAAAATTCAGAAAGTCGCGCTGCATGCAATGGCCTCGTCGGCTTCGAGTGCGATTGCGCCGTGGCCGTGCCACCGTGCGCGTGAAAGTATGGAGGATACGTGAAAGGTAGGAGATGTCGCCAGTGTTGCCATATAACGATAATTGGTTTCCCCCAAAGTTTAGACAAATTCCCCTAAACGTTCTTTACAGGTAAACCTTTGACTATTTAGAAATGGACAGCTAGTTACACGTATTTTGGTTAGTTAATAGTTTTGTTGTAATGGAGTATTTTTTGAAAATCAAAATTATTTTGAAATTTATGTGGATTGTAAGTTAAACATTAGTGATTTTAAAAATTGTATCTTATCAGAAAAGACTAAAACTTGTCGTTTAAGTATAGAAATAAAACGATTGAATACGAATTATTAAAATCTCAAAAATTAATGACATGCATTCGGCAAAATGATGTAATTTAAAATAAAAAACATTTGAAGATAAGTGGTAATTTGAAAAAGCTTTTATTTTAAACTCAAATCATCAATTATTTAAATTAAACTTTAAAAAAATATAAAAAACAATATTTTCTTTACGAATTACTGTTAATAGTCTTACTTTTGATTTTATTTTGTTATTTAAGTCACTGAGTGTGAAAACCGATACTTATAAATTTCTCAAAATGTTTATTGCAGTCTGCAGATACCACCTTTGTGCATATAATACATCCCACTTCTTTATAAATTGATAAACTGTGTTCTAAAAATACATGCATATATATCTTCACTTCTAATACCTTGATCTATCTATCCCTAATTTATTTCTAGTGTCAGGATGGAAATAAAACAAACAATATCGACTTTGGACTAACTTTATTTACAAATCCAAACTTCAACGCTCAACTTGCAACCTCTCACTTCCAACTTACATTTCCAGCTCTAAATATATTTTAAAAAATCATCCGCACTCAAACAAACTTCGATCATACACAGCTACGATGATCGATAACATTCAAATACTTTTTAACTGCCATTTTCTCTCAATCATTTGAAGGGTTCAACTGTCAACCCAGAAACTTTTGATTTTTAACAATTGGCACGATCCAGTGTTATCTACTCATCCAAGAAATAACCAAGGTACTTTATATCTACCTTGGAAATAACCACCTTGGTACAAATGCATTTTAAAAATTATAACATGAGTCATAATATAATATAGTCCGGGGGCCAGTAACAGGTTTTTCTTACCAATTTCCGCATGCCTCAAAGACTTGTAAAAAGCTTTAGACAGTTGGACTATGTAGCATCGTGGCCGTCAGCTGCGGCACTATCGGGGGAATAGGTAGCTTTATAGCTTCGGAAATATTTTGAAAATAAAGAAATCAGCCGCTCTTTTGTTTTATAAATCTGTCAGAAATAAACTAGTTCGGCATGCTTAGATTAATTTTTACATGACGTGGAACATAATATTATGTAGCTAACCATGGCAACGAATAGCAAATATCATATTGAATACGATCCATTACCCGAGCGATATCAGAAATTCTTTAATATAATAAAATGTCAACATTTTTGAAGTGGTCCCGTCACCCAATTGGCTGGAATTTTTGTGTATTTTGGAAAAGAAAAGTTCAACGTTAAAATTAATCAACGAAGATTTGTGCAAGTGCCGTAATATACTCACTATTCGAAAAAATTATAATTTAGCAGCAAGAGATGTAATACTTCCTGAACAACCTAATGATTTTCAACTGTATCATAGCGATTGCTATCGACGCTTTACAGCTTTACCGCCAAAATATCGACGTTCCCAACTTTCTCTTCTACCACACCCTTTTTTGTATCAGCTGACAATCTTTCCCCCAATATACAAGCAGCTGACGATTTTATTTATTTTAAATATTATAAAAACTACCTTTTGACAAAGTTTCATGTGATAGGGAATGACTGAATTCATATTAATTTCGTCAAGTTCGTATGATCACCTGACGTAACATCCACCATCGTACAGCCAGCTGACGTTTTTTTTTTTATGAAAGATCATTAATAACTATCTTTTGACAAGTTTTCAATCGATAGGTAATGATAAAAAATATTATTCAAATAAATAAAATTATCGACCAATTTTTTTCAGACTATACCTATATTGACAAAAAATAATAAATTATAAATCAATATTTCACTAGATGACGTTTCGAAATAATCTAAAAAATATATAAATTAATTAGTATAATATTATCTACTTTCTAATAGAATAGAGTTTGAATTATCGAATTTTAATGAAAAATTAATAACGAACAGTTTTTTGATAAGTAGTCATGGATACCTATGTACCTAACAGACGTTTGTCAAAGATTTGGATATAAAAAATATTATCTTTTTAACCGTGCGTGGGAGGCTATTCCACCGATACTGGCGCAGCTGACGGCCACTATGCTATATGGTACTACTGTCTGAGCATTTTGCGAGTTTTTCAGCCGCGCGGAAATGGACGACCTAAATAGGTCGCTGGCCCCCGGACCAATAGTTTCAGGTATTTCATTATACATGTTAAAAAAACTGTATTCTGAAGTACAGCTTTAATAACTACTTTACCATGTTTACTTTTTTCAAATTAACTTTCAATTCCTCGCTAGAAATAAATTTGTTAATTTCATTGTCATTATTGAACTTCACTATTTCTTCGGCTTTAATACGGTCAAATCGATTAACGTAAGTTTTGCAAACCTTATTAAATTCATTGACATCGACTTTCGTCACTATATTCTGATAACTCGAATATACGTCTTCAGCGTCAAGATAAACTTTGGGCGAAAAAATCGTTACCAAATCACCGTTAAATTTTTTTCTTTTGGAAATATACTCGACGTACTCGGGCAAGGTGGGGTATTTCTCGGAATCTTTCACGCAATTAATAAATAGATTGTATAGAGATAAAATTTTATCAAACTCAAGCGAATCAATTGATTCATAGGTTACTTCAATTTTATCTTTGTCGTCGTCATTAATAATAACTACTTTGTTAGAAGCCTTGACCAACTCTGTGTAAAATGATTTGTTCTGGTCAATAGTAAAAAAAGGACGGAATGTTTTTTCACAAATTTCAAACGTGTCTTTGTCGGCCTTAGGTTTGCTCAAATCACCTTCAAAATGCATCAAGTGTACATAGTCATTCAAATGAACTTTTTCTTTAATTATTTCGTCGCACAACATACCTTTGTGATTCAATTTAAGATAATTGAGTTTGTATAGATTAAACGGCTTTTCAATTTCACAAACGAGAAAACCGTCTACAGTCCTGAAAATACTTTGCAACAAATAATAAAGTTTATCTATACGTCTTGGAATTTGTTTCAAAATCATAACATGTCTAATTAGATCTGTACGTTTTTTAATAGACTCTAAATCTAGATCATAATTTAAATACTTCAAAATTTCAATCATGCAGTGCGCTACGCCGTAATACATTCTCAAACGTTCGTGCATAAAATGTTCAGCATCATCTTTGAAAATGCATGAAGACAATTCAACGCAGTACCACAACGCAGTTGGCAACAATGTGTTTTCTTGAGGATCTAGTGGCAATGATGACAGCCCAATTTTGCACACTGTTTTACCGATACGTCGCATAACATATTTCTTGAATTGTTCAACAACGTTTTTGTCCATCCATTCTTTATTTTCACAATTTTTCCACAGCACATAGTAAAACAAACCGACATTGTATTTAATCTTTTTGAAATTAAAATACGTCGCCGATAAAATGTAATCGTTGTATTTATCGAATTCATCGGTGTCTATCAGCACAAGACCGCCGTGAAATGGTCTTCGTGTTCGCGGCTCTGTCTTCGTAGTGAGCACCAACAACTGTTTGTAAACATTCAAAGTATAAAAATAACCGATTGACTCGCCGATATCTGGATCGTTAACCAAAAACAACGGGCACTCCATCGTTGATTTAAATTTACTAAAACTGGCAGGTGATACTTCAACGGTTGCTTCCGTCTTATGAAAAATAAGTTTGTCCAGCAAATTAAATTTAGTTAGAATTATAACCGGGATTCCTTTCTCGTCGTCGAGAATAATGTCGGGGAATTGAATTTCTTGTTCGGCTGCAAAATTAACATCCACGATCGGCTCTTCTTCAACGGGATTACTAAACTTCGTGTCGAACTTCAACGCGTCAAAGGAGAACGATTTTTTGTCGCTGACAATGTAATTGATCAAAGTTGAAATGGTTTTCTCAACGTCAACCTTCATCTCCTGCTCCGGAACAATGAGATTTTTATACCAGCTCGTGTTAACAAATTCGCGCAGGAATACATTTCTGTCCTTTGTATCCAGGTTAACTTCGCACTTTTGCGATTTCGATGACAATTCGTCAAACAGTCGATTTCGCAAACTCTTCAATTTATCGATTTCTCGCAAAGCAAGAGCATCGTGTTTTACATTTTTGATGAACTTCAATTTGATATAAGACTTCAAATTATCTCTTTCGGCTGCAAAGTTACTAATGTTGATTGTATCGTAATTAAATTCCTCGGAAATATCAATGTTATCAAAAAGTTCGTAATTACGATAAGATATGCAACGGCTCTTAAAAAAAGATGCGGCTACGGAAAGGTCGATTTCATTCAAATTTTCATTAAATGCATGGAATACAACCTTTTCGTAATGCATGTCCTCGTTCAATTCGAAGCATTTCTCTGCACTGCTAACATCAATCAAACCATCCGTGATTATATACAATAACTTGATTTTATTATTTTCGCCACAGATATCATAATTTTCTCGAATCCATTGGATAATTGATTCCGGCGCTGTAGACATATAACCAGATTTTCGTTCGATGTATGTTGTTCTAGTTGTGTTTTCATCGACTTCGTAACACTCGTGTCCCCAGTGCAAGTAAATAATTTTAGATTCTGTTGGGGGCTCTCCGGCAATCAATAGTTCATTTTTGATTTTTTCTGCGTCGCTTTTGAATTGTTCAAAACTTTTCAAACCGTTGCTGTGATAATGCCTGACTCCATCCGTTGAACCCGAAAAATCTTTTGCGTAAATGAAATAATTAACCATTTTCGCGGTATAACTTTTCTTTTTTCGAAGTTAAGCAATGTTGCGCAATACTGATGCCCAACGATTCCGCGCTACTAATGACAAATGACAATCGGTGTGTGTCATTTCAACATATTATATAATATGTATGGATAACCTTGTGTTGCCATGCGGTGATAAACGAACTTCGACGAAGGAGGGGGTTCCTAGAACAAGAGTACGGGTTGAAATCGCGTAAATTACTGATGATAATAAATAAAAAAATATTATTATTGTAACAGGATAAATCAACCACTTCTTTCCTCTTTGAAAAACCCACATGTAATGCTATATTTTTTCCTTAATACAGTATTGATAATAACATTTCAATGCTCAACACTTTTTCACATCGTCCAGCGAATTCTATGGACACAGCAATTTTATATCGTGTGTTGTAAGTAGGGTTGCCAGGTCGCCAAACCAAATAGCCGACAGACCAGCCAGTTTGGCCAGATATTTGGGTAAAAAGGCCGGGCAGCCTACATTATTGAGGGTTTTGTCTCAGTACGACAAAAAATTGTATGTAAAATTAAGCTTTTTTGATTATTACCATGAATCTTGTTAAATTCTAATGAAATGTAAATAACATCGAATGTCAAATCAGTTTAAGTACTTTATTACTAATCAGCCAAAGTTATCAGTCAAAATTTAATTCTAGATAAACATTTATCAACATTTTAAATTCTAATGAAAGGCAGTTGCACAAATAAGTCTTATGTGCCTATTACTTCCCAAAACAAAATAAAAAAACAATCTAAACAAAACTTCTCTTTAAGTTAATAAAAATCATTATTCATTCATATTCGCCTGCGCTCGTTTGCGAAATGTAAAAAGCCTAACAAAAGCCGAACACCGTTTATTTTGGCCGGACACACAATCAAAAAGCCTAACTATATGTCCGGCTTTATCCCGACGCCTGGCAACACGCTAGTTGTAAGAATAATTGGAAAATCAAAACAAAGTCACATCGTTTTTGAGGATAGAGAGCAACATTTCTGATGTAATGATGTAAATCTTTGCTAGGTACTCGAAATAGGTTTAATAAGTATTAAGTACTGGATTATTATTGTGCGCTTCAAAATACAGCAATTCGCCAAATAAATTTTAAAAAACCATTAATCTCTAATTTTAAACTTACCCAGCCGAATTAAAATATTGTGAAGAAACAGTTTTCTCGCGAACTTTTGTTACTTTTCAAAGTTAATTATCGAAAATCCATTGACGAGAGCAGGAAACTCCCGTAATGCCTGATGGTCAACTGCACACTGAATCACTGAATGAAACAAGTGATTTGGCCTGAATTTATACATACGTCATTCAAAAAGACTTACACCAGATTACGCAATAATTAATGCAACTTACCTCTTTAATATACAGGAAATAATAGTAATTACTAATTAGAAACGAGTGGGTTTTCAATTAACAACTGAAAGAATTTTTCAAATTGGGTTCAGTAGTTTCAGTAGATATCAAACAAATTTAATATCTCGATACCAAAACTGAAAGGAAAATTATTATTTTTAAATTGTAATTTATTAAAATAAACTTTAAAAAATATAAAAACGAAATTTCTTATAAA
Source organism: Xanthostigma xanthostigma (assembly GCA_963575645.1). NCBI lineage: Eukaryota > Metazoa > Arthropoda > Insecta > Raphidioptera > Raphidiidae > Xanthostigma > Xanthostigma xanthostigma. The sequence goes on from OY754473.1 coordinate 2,858,711, forward strand.
TTATGATTTTTTTTCATTTTCCTCCATCATACTTTATTAGATACAGTAATTATTAACAGTACAATTTCACAAACCTGAACACATATGGGACTGTTTGAGAGTTGTCGGAGTTCGTGAAAAAATGCGTTTTAAATATGTTTATTACTCATGCGGGAAAAGTGGTATGTTTACGCACGCTGTTACGGTTGAAAAGTAGCTATTTTCATTTGCGTGCTGAAACTTTATTTGTCGCACTGAAATTATTGTTTGCCGCACGCAAACTCAGCGTTACCATAGTTACCAATACAATGACAATTTTAACTTAATTTTAATTTTTATTACTTCTAATTTCTTTTTTTAATTCGTAATAAAATTTTAATTTAATTTAATTCGTAATAAAAAATAGTGTGTGCAACTCATGCGGCATTGTCGCACTAGTTGCACAATATACTATTGTTTTATTCTTTTTCCTTTATATTAATTTTTAATGAAAAGAAGCACTTTTGTTGCTGTGAAACATGTCTTATATGTATTAATTCTCTTGCTTAAACTATCTAGAAACCAACATTTCTCCTCTAAAGGACTTCGCACCAAATATATGGGAAAATGGATCTAGGTGAAATTCTTTCTAACTTGAGGAATGAATCAGTCATTTGATTTCCAATACAACTTGAGTCTGAAAATCTCACTATATATATACATACAAGCGGTCTCGCCCGGTTTCACCCGGATGCAAAAGAACGAATGGGGGGGGGGGCATGAGTACGCACGTTCATCTACTGGTCGTAGCGTGATATTATATAGCCTATAGCCTTCCTCGATAAATGGACTATCCAACAAAAAAAAAATGTTTCAATTCGAACCAGAGATTAGCGCGTTCAACCAAACAAACAAACTCTTTAGCTTTATATATTAGTATAGATATATCTTCACTGGTGTGTTTGTTAATTGCTACAATACAGCCGTTTTTGATAAGCTTGCAACTTTGGACACCGGGATTTTCAAACCCAAGTTGTAATGAAAACTTTTTTCAGCATCAAACGACTGATTCATCCCCCCCAGTCAGAAAAAATTTCACCGAGATCCATTTTTCCATGTATTAGGTACGGGTTCCTATGTTTTTCATTTACGTTTGTTACCCATTTTATAAAATAAGATTATTAACGTCAGTCGAATCGCCGATGCAATCTGATTCACGAGCAGTTCTGATGTAAACAGGTCGTTAATTTTTATGTCAGTCTCCGAGTTTTGGAGTCAAGTGTCCGAAAGCATTACCTGTCCGGGTTTCTGGAGTGGCCGGGTTTGTGAAACTGCACTATGCACATTTTTAACATTGTTGATGTAAAAGCAGAGAACGCTGATGATTCATCCCTGATCCGGACAACAAAAAAAGCGAGTCCGAGTTTATCGTAGTTTGAAACCGCCCAATGAACAAAAATGTTCGACACTTTTATTTTCGAGTTTCAAATATGCTTCGGTTGGCAAATAATTAACTTATCCAAAACGAGAAACTGTTAGTAATATCTTGGTCACGTGCTCATGATTCCTTGAATTCTGATTGGGCTGTATTATTTACGCGCATGCGCACGGATGCGAAACAAACGCGTAGATCGCACGACGACGCGATTAGTCTCCATGGTGTTGCAGTGTTACTGGAACGCGCGATTGAACAAGTTTCGTGTAGCTGAGCCTTCTGCGCGTGCGCACCTTTAGAACGGAAACGTCATTTTTCACACTGGCTTTTGTTTAACTTCTGACGTGGGTGCAGAACAATATATAAAAACAAAAATAAAATGTCGGGCACATGAATTACAACCGTATTATGATTAGATTTTATTCGCGAGGTTCGTGGGGAGTAGGTAACTTCTCATGGCTTGGTTCTACGCCCCATATGTCGCGTGCGTAGTCTTCTATTGTACGATCGCTTGAAAATTTGCCGGAAGAGGCGATGTTGTTGATAGCCATTTCCAACCATTTGGACTGATCCTGAAATCAAATAGTTTTATTAATATTTGACCATTTTTCATACGATTTTTCCTAAATATCAAAAAACAAATCTATACTGTAAATAATAATAATCTATACTAATATATAAAGCTGAAGAGTTTGTTTGTTTGGTTGGTTGAACGCGCTAATCTCAGAAACTACTGATACGAATTGAAAAATTTTTTTTGTTGGATTGCCCATTTATCGAGGAAGGCTATAGGCTATATAATATCACGCTACGACCAATTGGAGCGGAACATCAATGAAAAATGTTGCAGGATGTATCTCAAAATTAGTCCGCCCGACAAATATTATCAGGTGAAATGCCTTAACTAAATATTGCAATATTAGCGCGTTACGTTCACAAACTCGGATAGCTCAGTCGGTAGAGCGTAAGACTCTTAATGCCAGGGTCTTGGGTTCAAGCCCCACGTCGGCGAATATATTTTTATTTTTTTTATTTTCTACATTGCTTTCTTCTAAGACTTACATTTCAATTTTTTTAAATTCCATTATGACTAATTAAAATTAAATAAATCTAATAAATAGCTCATTTAAAAACTGTTACAACAGCTATAGGTCCCTATATAAAAATAATTTTCCTACAGTGTTTCCAATTAAATATTTATTATATTAAAAGAAATTTATTACTTAAAAAAAGTATAATACTGCTTTTTAACGACAAAAACTTTTGAACGGTAACTCCGATCATTATGAAGTTTGGAAACAACATTCATCTCGGTAAACTAAGATGAATGTGCGACTCTTGTCCCTTCCTTCTCCCTTCGTTCTTTTGCACCCGGGTGAAACCGGGCGGGACCGCTAGTAAAATTATAGAGAGAGAGTGCGAATTTTGTGAGTTTGTGTATATGCGGAGGGTAATCTTCGGGACAACTCATCCGATTTCAAAATTTTATTTAGAATGGATCTTCAGGATGGACATTGGCTATATATAACACATATTTTCGTAGTTCAGAACCGGTTGCAAACTTGCTAACAAATACATCTACTTATTCAGTAAAAATAACTTACCAAATATGTAGCACTGACGCGATCCTGTGCAGAAATATATGAATCGAAATCGGCTAACGAATAATAGCAATCGTGTTTCAATAGAATATCAGCCAAGTCTTTAAATTCATCGGGATTATCCGGACTAAAAAAGCCATTCTGGATCTGGTCAACGCACTGTTTTATTTCCGGATTAACATTGTAATAATCGTAGGCATTATATCCGCGTTTCTTCAACGCTTCGACTTCTTCAACCGTCATTCCAAAAATAAAAATATTCTCATTGCCGGCTTCTTCAGCCATTTCCACATTGGCACCGTCCAAAGTCCCGATTGTTAATGCACCGTTCAGCATAAATTTCATGTTGCCGGTACCGGACGCTTCGGTACCGGCGGTAGAGATCTGTTCGCTCAAATCGGCCGCCGGGATAATTTTCTCTGCCAAAGTGACTCGATAGTTTTCCAGAAATATTACTTTCAATTTATCGCCGACAATCGGATCGTTATTAACGACATTACTTACTGCACAAATGAGTTTTATTATTTTCTTTGCGACGTAGTACCCCGGAGCAGCTTTTCCGCCGATCATAATAGTCCGAGGTACGAACTTTCCGGACGGATTCCGTTTGATACGATTATATAATGTTATAACGTGTAAACAATTTAAAAGTTGTCTTTTATATTCGTGAATTCGTTTCACGTGAATATCGAAAATCGATGCCGGGTTGATTTTTATGTTATACTGTTTTTCGAGAATTTGTGCAAGTCTCAGTTTGTTTTCTTGTTTAACTTTCATTACTGCAAGTTGAAAGTTCGAATCTTTGGCATAATTCTTTAATTCTTTCAGTTGATCAAGATGCACCGGCCAATCGTCACCGATTTTTTCACAAATTAAATCGCTTAAACCCGGATTACATAGTAACAACCAGCGTCTAGGTGTTATTCCGTTTGTTTTATTTTGGAATTTCTCCGGAGACAGTTCGTAGAAGTCCTTGAACCTGTAAATAAAATAAAATCGTTTTAATGCCCATATTCACCGAAGACTATTAAAGATAGAAGTTATTAATCTTGGGACAAATTCATTAGTTAGAATAAAATTTACTTTCAATTCACCAAGCAAAATATCAGGTAGAAAAATTAGTTAAAGAATAAATATACACTGCACTTTGTTGAATATTTTGACGTTCACCCAAAAATACGGTCGATGGCGTTAGTGTAAACGTCAAAAAAAAGTTTCACAAAATAATAACGTTTTATCCTAACCCAATTCCACACAAAACTTCCACTAACTTTAATGTTTTACAACTATACACTTTACAAAAGTTTAATAAAAAACACATAAATAAAATTATTCACAAGAGCAACTGTAGATATAATACTCTACGTTTATAGGTTAGGTATTATAATCTATGTGGCGGTCATTACTATTTTATCAGGCGAATAAATATTTATGCAGAATAGATTTATACCTACAGTAAACATAATTATGTTTGGTGAATTGAATTACCCCTATTTATTTGGGGGGATAGCTACTCACAGAGCAAATGAACCGAATAAATAACTACTTACGTTCCGTGAATTTGGCCATAAGAATGATTAATTATTGATTTAATTTTAAGCTATAAAAATAGTATATTGTGCGACTACTGAGAGAAGGAGAAAATTCCATGAGCCTGAAATTTGCCGCACGAGCATAGCGAGTGCGGTAACACGCGAGTGGAATATTCTCCTTCGATCAATGGTCGCACATAATACTTTATTCAACTAGCACGAGTAATATGTAGTCGGGGCCCTGATAAAAGAGGGAAAAATAATAAATCACTTAATTGATTGACGTACCCACCGCCCTCGATGCACACAAGATGGCCCTGACTTTCGCTGAATTGCGATGCTGTTTTCATATATACAAATCGCTACCGCGTTCCTATTGGTCCAGAAACTTTGCAGTAATAATTCATTACCGTACAGTTTCGGCTCGCTACCGCGTTCCTATTGGTCCAGAAACTAAGCAGTAACACATTATCGTACAGTTTCGGCTCATTATTAGCACTCTACGCGTCGACATGAAGTAATTTATTATTTCTCCCGAATTTAGCAGGGCCCCGAAATTACATATTACTCACGCGTGTTGAATAAACAAATTCATTCAGTTCTTATCATAGCAATTTTATTATTGGATATTTATCTCGAGTTACCTCCCCATTTTCAACACAATACCCTTTGTGTGCCACAGTCGGATAAAAAAAGTCTATCGTTAATCAATAATCTACAGATCCGGACGAAACCGGACTGAAGTTTGTATGCAGTCTTTATGAAATGTTAGATGTATACTTACAGATCGTTCTTCAATATTTCCGAATGAATCCACGCAACACCGTTGACCGCATGTGATCCAACAATAGACAAATGTGCCATGTTTACTCTCTTAACAGCGTCCTCTTCAATCAAAGACATCCTTCTTAATCTGTCGACATCTCCAGGATACTTCATACCGACGTCTTGCAAATGTAAGAAATTAATGTGATAAATTATTTCCATATGCCGTGGCAGAATGGACTCCAACATCGACGTGGGCCATCGTTCTAAAGCTTCGGGAAGAACTGTGTGGTTTGTATACGCGCAAGTTTTTACAGTGATCTGCCATGCTTCGTCCCACGATAAACCCTCGATGTCTGTTAAGATTCTCATCAGTTCCGGAATGGCCAAGGAGGGATGTGTATCGTTCAACTGAATTGCGACTTTTTCAGGGAAGATGTGAAAATTGCCAGCTTCCCGACTCCCAGACTTTGATGATTTAAAACGGTGGATAATGTCTTGAAGAGTAGCCGCGCACAGGAAGTATTCTTGTTTCAAACGCAATTTTTTACCTTCGAAGAAGTTGTCGTTCGGATACAACACGCGCGTTATGTTTTCGGCAAGATTACGGTCCAAAACAGCTTGGATATAGTCGCCATCGTTAACTGTATTCAAGTAATAAATAATAATTAGATTTATATGTATACCTATCTGGTCTTATAGACCTTTTCATAGTTAAACACTTTTTGTGCGCATGCCTCAACTTCCGCCATATTTTTCGGGCACTTTTCATTTTGACAGGTAAAAGTGATTGATTTTGAAAAAAGTAAACAGTAATTAAATAAGAAATATTATTTAAAGAAGTAATACAACACCACAGAAAAATATTTCACTAGTTTTGAGGATAAATTTTTTGACAATCTACGATTTATGACAGGTAGGACTGTAACCTTTCGACCAGTTTTTGATACTTCAACCACCCTGACAGTCTAAACTGAGCTCAAGCGTGTTCTTCTACATTTTATGCACTATTTAGCATCGTCAAAATAATGTTTTCACCTAAATTAACATTGAAAAACGTTATTGGGTCAGCCATTGCGTTAAAAAGTGCCCGAAACTTTTGAATACCGCGATCATAACTTTGACAACTGCTAATCAGATCGTCACTACACGGATTTCGTTTTTTAACCCCCGACGCAAAAAATAAGAGTCTTTATAAGTTTGAAGCCTTGTGGCAACATAGCTCCAAAATGGATGAACCAATTTCAATGCTGTTTTTGACGTGATAACGTCTTATAAATTGATGAAACACCAGCTGCACGCACGAAAAAGTGTAACGTTCCTAACGTTCCGCCTGACCCTGTGCGTGCAAGCGAGAGCGCAGTATGCTTCGGCCCAAGTTTGACAGCTACTAAAATTTAGGTTATGTATTACGGAATACGTTATCACGTAAAACTATCGTCCGTAAACCGACTTTACAGACAACCAATTTTATTAGTAGTTTTGGGTCGAGGGTTTTTAAAATTTTAACTTACTTTTTTAACCACTTTATACTTACAGAATTTCAAGTTAAAATCAATTGGCGACTTCGCAGACCACAATCTCAAAGTGTTGACAACATTATTATTATATCCCGGGATTGGATTATCGTACGGCATTGCCAGTACAACTTGGGTATCGACCCATTTCTTTCCTTGCGGTGTTGTTTCAACGCGTCCATAAAAATGCACCGGAAGCATAAATTCCGGTCGCGCTTTTTCCCACGGATTGCCAAACCTCAGCCAATCGTCAGGCTCTTCGGTCTGCTCGCCGTTTTTTATCTTCTGGGCAAAGATACCGTATTCATACCGAATACCGTAACCGTACGCGGCGAGGCCCAGCGTGGCCATCGAGTCCAAGAAACACGCGGCCAAACGACCTAAGCCTCCGTTACCAAGACCGGCGTCTTCTTCGATTGTTTCCAATTCTTCAATGTCTAAACCGATCTGGTACATGGCTTCGTCGCATGTACCCTGGATACCCAAGTTGATCATCGTGTTCTGAAGCGATCGACCCATGTAGTATTCTAATGATAGGTAATAAACACGCTAAAAATAAATACGATAATCAGTTTATTTTTATTATAAAATAGGATCTATGAAGTTTTACTATTATGGTTTTATAGATTGGTTCAATACCGATTTATGGATTTAGTTGTTTAGTAAAAAATCTATTATGTAAAACAATAATACGAAATAACACTAACAGCGTTGCCCGTTAGATGGCAGTATGCAGTATTTACAATATGAAGGTCAGATGTATATGACAGATCGAAGTGTTAACGTTACGCCGTCAGATGGCAGACGTTGTTCAGAGTTAATTTAATTTACGAAAACAATAGCAATAATAAATTTTTTAGTTGTCGATGTCAGTAGAGCAAGCAATTATCTGTAAAATGATATATAATTTATGTGGAGAAAATGTGTGGTTTTTTCTAAAAAGGGAGGCAAACATCTTAACCTTAACGTATTAATATACAATGATAATACCAGAAGATTGAAGGATGGTGTCATAGGATCAATGAATTTGCAAATACTGAAGGTCTTTTTATTGCATTTTATTGTCTGACGTTTCGGCAATCTTTATGCCATCTTCGGAGAATCAATGCTGTCTTTTTTCTCAGTATTGTTATGTAAAAAATAAATTAAAATAAAAAATGTTATCAACGGGTATTAAAATTACTATTTTTCTTGAAAAAACGACTGGTTTTTACTGAAAACTGTATAAACGTGTCAAATGTAGCTTATTTAAAATTATACTGCGAAAAAAGACAGCATTGATTCCCCGAAGATGGCATAAAGATTGCCGAAACGTCAGACAATAAAATGCAATAAAAACCTTCAGTATTTACAAAGTTCATTGATCCTATGCCACCAGGTTTCATCCTTCAATCTTCTAATATTTAAACAGGATCATCATCACTCTAAATTATTAGAGTTATAATGATACCGTTGTCACTCTAGGGTCCTTTAAAAATTATATAGCACATTGACTGGCAGAGTAAAGACCCACCAGGCTACCAAATCTTGGATTAACCAATGTAAGGATTGCTTCAAAGACCCAAAACATTACAATATTAGATATATTGCAGATTATAGACGCTCAACAGCTGAGGTTATCGGAATTAGAGAATCTGCCAGACCGACTGGTACGAGCTCGGGTTCCTAGGAGAGGCTAATATCCAAAAAAAAAACTTTGGTGTTACAATATTAATAATTAATCTATAGTAAGGTACCAAAATAGTTGGAATTTGTCATCATTATAGTATTATACTTAATGGATCTGTTAAACAATAACTATGTAAAGATAAGAAAATCATAATATCCGTCGCATACATAAAACCTATGCCGCTTATTTACAATTGTGACTATCACTACCTACTTCAATTTTTAATTAGCATATATATACCTGATCGATGTTTACCTATCTACACTTATATATAAAATTCTTTGTAAGAATGTACTTATTTTGATGAACCTTCTTTTGAAATGTTTATTAAGATTGCAGAAATGCTAGATACGCTATGATTTATTTCAGTACTTATCGCAAGATAAATTAATTAATTAAATTCATTTTTTGACATATACTTCCATACATATTGAAATATCTACAGTATGTAAACGCGTAAGGTGCACATAGGGAAATTAGCATTGGTAAAAAATATTTGGATCAGAGTTAGCCATGACTGCATTAATTGTTATTTCTATTGAATTATCGTGGTAATCTTGAGGATTTCTATTTTATTTTGATTTATTTTTATTTTACTTGGCTTTTTTAATAATAAAAAGCTCTTATAAATCTATAGTACAATCAATCTGGCGAAAAAAAAATCATTTCGTATCAAAAACACCCAAAAAGGTGAAACTTGGTGAGTCGTTAGAGAATGATGAAAAAAAGGTTACCTGGCAATGGCCACCTGGTACCTGTTCAAATAGTCAAAAAAAACTCAAAAATATTTTGAAATGCATTTTTCTCGAAAACTATCCATTTTACAGAAAAATTTATTGAACAAAAAATGTAGAGGGCATCGTTATCTACAATTAATGTCATTGGTGCTATGTTGTACAACAAAAAATGTGCGCAGTAGGTGGCGCTTAAGTGCCAAAAAAAGTGTTTTTCCACTTTTTTGCCCTGAAATTTTCATTTTTCAGTTACGATTCAAATGGAAAAATTGTTCCTTTTTATTTTATAAACAACTTTTATTTCAACATTTTTTTCATACAACTTACTTTTCATACAACTTATTTTCACTTCAACAAGCTGCAGCTCTGAAACGGTAAGTTGTATGAAAAAAATGTTGAAATAAAAGTTGTTTATAAAATAAATGGAACAATTTTTCCATTTGAATCGTAACTGAAAAATGAAAATTTCAGGGCAAAAAAGTGGAAAAACACTTTTTTTGGCACTTAAGCGCCACCTACTGCGCACATTTTTTGTTGTACAACATAGCACCAATGACATTAATTGTAGATAACGATGCCCTCTACATTTTTTGTTCAATAATTTTTTCTGTAAAATGGATAGTTTTCGAGAAAAATGCATTTCAAAATATTTTTGAGTTTTTTTTGACTATTTGAACAGGTATTTGAACAGGTACCAGGTGGCCATTGCCAGGTAACCTTTTTTTCATCATTCTCTAACGACTCACCAAGTTTCACCTTTTTGGTTGGTTTTGTTGAGGTTTTTGCCAGATTGACTGTACTACTATATTTTATTTTTTTTTGTACAAAAATAAAACAAAAAAACAACTCCATCTGTTTGGAAACATTTCATTCAAAAATTGCCTGACTGGTATGACGTATTCGCGTTGGTAAATCAGTGACCCAATGTCTTTAGGTTCAACACGAATAGGCGGAGATATTTGATCTCGCACCATATTTAAGTATTTTTGGGAATTTAATGTCCCATTAATAAAAAAAGTCCGATTATGTTGTAATCATTTGAATATTTTCTTCGGTAGTGTACACATTCATTTTGTAAAAGAATATTATCTGTCAAATTGAAAAAAACAAGATTTCAAGGCTCACTCTGATCCAGTCATTTTTTCCCAATAGTGATTTCCCTATGTGCACCTTACGTGTTTACATGCTGTATATAAAATCGTAACGTGGTGTCAAGCAAGATCGGTATTATCTCTTCTCCCGCCACTATGATAAACCGTGAAACAGCCAGAACAAGAAGTCATTCAACTTCTTACTTCACACGACGTGCAGTGTACAAGCGCATCTATCCGGGAACTTTTTTAACTTTCACGAATGCCGAGATAAAATATTTGAGATGCGGTCTCATTACGTTATCATAACAGGGGGCTGTTATTTCTAAAATATATTTAACAAAAAAAAAGTCGTAACACCAAAGGCAATCTGCAAATCTGGGCGTACCGAACCGGACCGCTAGTGGTGTGATATAAAACAAAAAAATGTATACTTTTTAAAGTTTAGTAAACTAGATTCTCTAACAGTATAAAAATTAAAGTTTAAAAAAACCCGGCGCAAAATAGTAAATTTTACAAGTACGTCCCTGCCTAAGCGATGTCCATGGTTCTATTTATAAGTTATAACAAATAAATTGAAACAAACAAACCTTTGGATCCTTTTCAAAGTAATGCTGCTGTGTCCGAATCCATCTTGAAACCAAATGATCTTTGACCGTATGTGCCAGCGCTAAGTAAAAATCTCTGGGTGTTGCAACATTTCTATCTTTTACCAGAGTATAATGCAGATGTCTATTAAATGTTTTTTTCACTTCGGGAACATTTTCTACATCAGCAATTCCTCGTACACTAATCTGCCTCCTTTTTTCAAAATCCGATGGCGGTGGGCTCATTGTATCAAAAGTTCGATTTCAACTCAGGTGCCAATTATCTATCCGTACGACACAAATGGCCTTTTCTCTACGACTGATTTGCAGACACTGATTTGTGTTGTTGTGACTTGTGACCTTTGAATGTCATTGTCAATGTCTTATCTATTATTGGGTGTGTCCAGGGGTGGACTGCCAAATTTTGAACAACCGACTCGCTATTATTTCGAAGCAAAAAAAAATTGAAAAGAAGTTTGACCCTGCAGGCCATCCCTGAAACTTCCCGCTATTTTCGAGTTCAAAACGCCCAAAAATATATAAAATATAGCTAGAAGTTAATTTTTTAGCTCTTCAAGCTGAAAAAAAAACAAAACGAATTTTTCGTTCACGATATCTCTTGAACAAATGAACCAATTTTGATGCGGTTTGCGGCGATCGACGCAGTTTTTTTAACCTAAGAAAGTTATTTATTACAAAAAAATCGATCTGATAAGAATTTTACGAGTAATTTAAAAAAAAACACTTTTAAACGAATTTTTCGTTCACGATATCTCTTGAACAAATGAACCAATTGATGTGGTTTTCGGCGATCGACGCAGTTTTTTTAACCTAAGAAAGTAATTTATCATAAAAAAATCGATCTGATAAGAATTTTACGAGTAATTTAAAAAAAAACACTTTTTAACGAATTTTTCGTTCACGATATCTCTTGAACAAATGAACCAATTGATGTGGTTTTCGGCGATCGACGCAGTTTTTCTAACCTAAGAAAGTAATTTATTACAAAAAAATCGATCTGATAAGAATTTTACGAGTAATTTTAAAAAACACTTTTTAACGAATTTTTCGTTCACGATATCTCGTGAACAAATGAACCGGTTTTGATGCGGTTTGCGGAAATCGACGCAGTTTTTTAAGAAGAAGAGCTGATTAGATTTTGGTATTAATCGGTTTAGTAGTTTAGAAAATATTTGAAAAAAACAAATTTCTAAAAATTTTTGAAACTTGTATTTTTGAGATTTCTCAAAATTTATTGGGCCAAATCATTCCAAATTTTCAGGAAGGTCACGTCAGATGCGCAAACCGCGTTTCAATCGAACACTCCGTTCAAAAGATATAAGGTTTACATACATACACACACACACACATACAGCCCTTCGGACATCATCGCCAAAATAGTCAGAATAGCTTCCTAGGACCTCAAAACGTTGAGATCTGGCGAAAACTCGATTTTCCAAAATCAGGGTGAAAATAACTTCCCGATTTTTTTTGAAAAAAAAATTTGATTTTTTTTAAGCGGGAAGTTAAAAACAGTAAATGAGTAACATTGTCTTCATTTATTTTTGTACAGTATAAAATATATAATATAATATATAACAAAACAAAATGTTTATTGCACAAAAAAACTAATAAATTCCAAATTTAACATACTATACTATGTATATCACGGCGCGATGTGCATATTTTTCATAAACATACTATTAAAATGGCTCATTTTTTGGTTTTAGGGGTAATTTAACAAGCGGATCGCCGAGTTTTAAAAATTTTAACAACCGGCTCGCGCAAGCCCGCTCTAACCCACCCCTGGGTGTGTCGGCCATGGTGTCACCCCACCACAAACTGAATTTCTCCTCAAAATATTAGTTGGGAACCCGGCTTCATTTGGATAAGGGTTGGGTGTCCAGCAGAGAACATAGTCCAGTTGTATTATTAAAACTCGTGTCAGAAATAACCATATAGATGGCGATGGCTCAGCATGTCCGATTTTCACTACATTTTTTTTGTATTTTCAGACAGGATTTATTGAGGGTCAGGTAATAATAGATTGTGCATACAGTGTAAACTCCATTTAACGTCAGTCGATATAACGACAAACTCCTTAAAACGTCGAAATTACTTAACTCTAGTTGGTTTACCTTGTTGCTCATACAATGATACACTCTAAATAACGACACACCCACTCTAAATAACGACAACAATACGTCAACACTAAGCAATAAACAGTACTTGTTTGTTATTATGTTGCTTTGTTATCGGCACTATGCGTACCAAAAATTCTAAAAAATTCGTTGTTGGGATTATCTTTCATATGTTTAGCTCAGCTGCTTATCGATAAGGTATTCTTATAGTTGGCCACAAACTTGCAAACTGTGAACATGGCGAGTAAAAGAAAATCTTTGTATATTGACGAAAATGTTTTATTAATACGCGCAATAGAGGCGGGAGAAAAGATAAGTGATGTTAGAAGATGCTTTGGGGAAAATAGATATAGTAAAAAAATATGAATGGATTATTTCTTCTCTCCGTTTAACGACAACTCTCAATAACGCCACAAAGTGCACAGTCTCTTGAGTGTCGCTATATAGAGTTTACACTGTATATCAAGTATCGTAGAGGTATATACTCAGGACTAGTGACATGTTAAAACGAGCATCAACGAGAAAGACAACAACATGAGTTAGGAAATATTACTTAAAGTCAGGAAAAATATCTTTTTACAGTTTCGTAGAAACTAGGGACCTTTATAATATCGTCATGCTCGTCCGTTCGTAGTAGTGATGTGCCGGATATCTGTATCCGCGGATATCCGAGAGAGAAGAAAGATCCGTATCCGTTAGTTTTTGGCGGATCTTTTACCTTATTAATTTTCAATTCATAGATGAAATTTTACATATATAGGTGATTAGGTAATAATGAAAAACTGTTAAATTCCATTCAGATTATTTTTTATTTTTTAAAATCGTATTTGGCACCTTTATATTGCAAACATTTATCGTAGTGAGTACCATACCAATAGTACATAACTCAAAGGTACTAAAAAACTATCTTTATAATGAGATATTGCACATCGATCTTTGGAAAGAGACAATCTGTTTTGAGCGTTAACCCTTAAAGAGGTCAATAACTTTTTCCCATAACAGATAGTCTCTTTCCAAAGGTCGATGTGCAATATTTACCGCCGCGTACTCTAAGAAAGTTAAGATCCGTATCCGTGGAACTTGAAACCAAATACAGTAAACCCTCGTTAACACGAACACGGTTAACACGAATTTCGGTTTAACGCGAACAAAAATTTGCTCTCGACAATGGTCACATAAGCTTTAATGTAATTATATTCGGTTAACACGAACCCTCGTTAATACGAACTTCGAACAACTTTTTCGTCCCTTCACGGTTAATTATCGGATAATACGAACTACAAAAATTCTCAAATCATATATTTTGATCATTTTGGTCAATGAATATACAATACAACTAAAAGAAAATATTCGCTTAAGGGATTACAAAAGTAATTAACTCACATTCTAAAAATAGACAAAGGACTGAGAGATTAAAAATTCATTCGAAATCCTATAAATAGAAACATACCTCAAAATGTTTCCCCTCTTATTTATTGAAATGTATTTTGTAAACAAATAAAAACAAACTTTCAAACTCAGATAATATTTAAGAACAATTAATGTTATTAGATAATTTATAATAAATAATTATTCAATGTTTACTTAAAATAAATCATGATTTGACACTTAAAAAATGACTGTATTTTATGCCATACTCGGTTTACACGAACTCCCACATAACACGAACTTTTTGCCTGATTTTTACGAGTTCGTGTTAACGAGGTTTTACTGTATCCGTATTCAGATCCACATCCGCGGATATACATTTTTAACAATCCGGCACTTCACTAGTTTGTATGACACAGCGGCATTGTAATTCTTTCATTTTTGCATTTTTTGCGATAAAATTTTGCAGATATGCTTTTAAAGACACAAAGCGAAATTACATTAATGCTTTTTTTATGGTACTCTCTGATACATGAAAAGGTGGGATAACAATTTTTTTTTGTTTTTTAAAGTTTTTTTAATAGGTTTATCCAAATAATTAATAAATCAACAAAAAAACAATTTTATATTAATAGTTCCGAAACGTTATTACAGCAATTTTTGGTACAATTTCTGTAGTATCAATTAATTTAGGCACATTTTTAGGAGCTTCATTTTGTTTTTGAGTTTCACAGTTTTCTTCGTCGATTCTTTGATTTATTATGTCCAAATCGACGTTGCTTAAGTCCAAAGTATCTCCTTGAATTAACTTCTTTTCCGCATCGTAAGAAACCACATCTGTTAAACCAGACAGTTTCACGGCCGCGCTTCGCTTTGGCTTGTTGAAATCTTTTCTTTTACTTTTAGAAACCTTACGTCTATTTATTTTTTTCTCAGCATTATGCCTTCGTAGATGTGCGTCTCGCTTACTCTAAAAGAAAAAAAAAATTACTGACGACATTTTTTTTTTTAACTTCTCGCCATTGAAGATTTTCAAAAAAAAAAGGAAAGCAACTGGTTTCGGTCTGATTTATGAAAATAGTTTTCATCAGATATCGACGTTTTTGGGGTCTTAAGGTAGTTGGTCCATGGAATGACTTTTCGATGGATTTTAACGAAGCTTCTCTTGATTGTTATTTAATCAAATACAAATAATACTAGAGTGTGCTGTGCGAATTCGCACTAAATAAGTATAATAATTATCACTTTACAAAATTATTTATTAAATATGATTGCAGGTATTCAATTCGTTTCTAATTTTGCACACTGCTTATAACGTTCTTCTTTTTGTTGTATTACAATATGAAGCTCAGATGACAGATCGAAGAAATATTTTACTAAAATTTCATATAGAGACGCAAGTAGCGTTGAGCTAAGCCGTCAGATGGCATCATGCAGCATTGCTGTGACGTTGTTCAGCGTTGCTCGCTGTTACAAAATTAAAGCCGTCAGATGGCAGTATGCAGTATTTACAATATGAAGGTCAGATGACAGATCGAAGTGTTGACGTTGTTTCAAAATTAAAGCCGTCAGATGGCAGACGTCGTTCAGCGTTGCTGCTAATTAATTAATTTACAAAAACAAAAGCAATAATAATTTTTTTAGCTGTCGATGTCAAGCAAGCAATTATCTGTAAAATGATATATAATTTATGTGGAGAAATTGTGTGGTTTTTTCTAAAAAGTGAGGCAAACATCTTAACCTTAATGTATTAATATATATGATGAACATGATCCGATTAAATTTGACCGTCCCAGTTTTCAGAAGAGCGATATCAAAGTTTTGTAATTTTAACATGGGCTCTTATGGAAAATAGACTTTTTTAGTCGGGTTTTTTCGAATAAATTCAAAACGCTTCAAAGGAATTTGATAAAAATTTGATATGTTATAAAAAGCGAAGTCACAGACCTAACAGCAAAAAACGACATATATTGACCATCTCGTTTTTGCAATATAATAGAAAAAATATTCGCGAATGCGCAGTAACACGTAATGTTTGATAGTATTGTTTATATGTACGTAACTTTTCTATAGTAAGAGATCTATTAGTATAATACGCGCCACGGATGTAAAAGGTTCGGAAGTTAGTCACAAACAGCGTCGCAAAAGCACATTTTAGAGCCGTTGATACTCCCACCACCTCCCAGCTACCTGCACGGAACGTGCGCTCGTCGGTGATTGGCCGTGATCGCTCGTTGCCTTTGTCACTTGTCGCTTTACTGCTTTAAAGTACAGTCGAGTACGCTATTGACAAGTTGTTAGTTTTGTTGAGTTGCGAGATTATAGTTTTTCAACAGACTGTACAAGCGCAAGCCCGCATTCGCATCTAACTTCCGAACCTTTTAGATTATTTTTTTGTCATACAATAGCTCTGTTCCAGCCTCTCTGCAAACGGCAAGAGAACATGTTACGGTCATGCGCAGTAGCTAAAACGTGTTCCAAAACTGATAAAAAATTTGCGGAATCCAAAAGGGCTTATTGAGTCTTGGACCTGATTAGAATTCAGCACAAAAGGCACGCACAATTACGATGGACCGATAAGCCGGATAATGAACGGAAAGATGTGAACTCTACTTGTAGTCCTTACAGAGATTTAAAGGAAAGTATCTTTCCTAACCAAAAAGCTCTTGAGGTACATTTCGCTGCCCAAAATTATTATTATAAATTAATGTAACAAAGTGATCTTACCTTATTAACCAATTTAATTTCACATCCGGGATAAGGACACGGATATTTTATGCATTTATGTATTGAACGAATATGCGCCATTAAATTGCGATGATGAAAGTAAAACCTTCGGAGAGAAAAAAATTACGATTAGTTGTACATTAATGTAAATAGACCAGAAACTCGAGCCTGAAGCCCGGGGATGTACAAACGTACATGTGGCCCGACCGCAACCGCGAAAATGGACTATTAAGGAGGTTGATCCATTACAGTCCCAATCAAAAGTAAGACGAATTCTAAATGGGAACTTTTATAGTTTATAAGACGATGATACCAATAAATTATTGTCAAAAAGGCATAGATAATTAATTTTTTTTAATATTAATTAATTATTTCAGTACTTTATACTTAATGGACTAACGTTTGAATTTTTTGTACAAAGTTAGGTTAGATAAAATAAATTTATGTAAATATCTGTATTTTACATGTTTTTTGCAGTAAATAATTAAAAAAAGAAATTAGAAGTAATAAAAATTAAAATTAAATCATTAAAAAGTTGAAAATTCAGTTAAAATTGTCAAGAATAAAAGTCCATAATCGAAAATTGCCAAGGTTTAATAATTTTTTTTATTGATTAAAAGTCTCCTAATTAAATTGGAAAAAATATTAAAATATGCGTAAGACATCGATGATTTACATAGATAGTTTTCGGAACTGCTGACATTATTTGGTTATTTGCAAAAAATTAAAATGAACAGTTTGCATGCTAGCTTGACATTTTCCATAAGACTACATGTAAAAGTTTTTTTTAATTTTTAACTTTATAAATCTCCTAATGATTTTGGAATTTTTACAGAAAATTTTGTCATAAAAAAATCTATTAAAAAACTTTATTTCAGATGTTTTTCATTATCTTCGTAAAACGGCTCAACCTCCTTAACAGTTGAATACGCGATGTGTGACTTGTGAGCCCACTTTCGGAACTATTCGGAGGTGTAAAAAATATTTTAAAGTCAGCAAAGAGCTGATTCAAATGAGTTCTTTGACAACAAGATAGGTTTTAAAATTAGAACAGGGGCTATTTTCCCTGCTAGGTATGAGCAAGAACCAATCAGGAAGCAGTATCTTGTCACGTGGATACTTGAACAAACACCCACAAACCAACAATGCGTCATTCTGCTCAGAGTAACAGACACGTTTTGTTTTGTGTTTATAATCGAACTGTCACTGCGCGCGCACCGGATCTATCCACAAACCAAGCTTGAAAAGTAGTCTCGTGTGAAGCGAGCACTTAACAGCAATCGTGAAAAACAGCGCTAGAAAACTAGTAGACAAATCTAGCAGCGTTTCTAGCCTCGTGTGCAGCGGCCTTTAATTTCATTACTGAAAAGGATTTTTTAACTCTTTACCTTGGACAGTTATTTTCAGGACACGGGAACACATCCCTAGTTTCACCATGTATTGGACTATGAAATTTTAAGCGCGCCTTCGATTGAAAAGATTTCTTACAAACATTGCATCTGTATTCTGAAAATTAAATATTTTCATTAGTACACTACGACAGCAAAATAAACAGATATGAAAAGTTCTTTTCCACATGACACAACGCACTGATGAGTGAATCTGTAACCAACAATCTGAAACAGAGATATATGGTCTATTTCTATCCATGCATCATTACTAGCGCATGTGCACTACTCATCTAGACGGAGAGCTGGCTACGGAGAAAATGGGTGACTCGGTGCAGAGCTGAAAATTTGCAGAATAATAGGAGATAGTACAAGTAAGTAGGGAAAAAATTGCCAGAAGGCTAGGCGGAAGATAAAGAGCCGCCAGAAGGCGCTAATGTTGCGAAAAATCAGTACACTTCTGGCAATTTCTATACTTATTCTGTAATTCAAAACTAGATTATATATTATATATATTATACATTATATAGTTATAAGGGCATACTGAAAATTCAAACATGATATAATAATTACATTCGACAAATATTCAAAATTATTAATGACATTTTGATAGAAATAAAATTAATCGTCATATATTTTCATTAAAAAAATTACGTTGCTATAACAACGTAATTTTATTAATTTATTTAAATCAAAATGTCATTAATAATTTTGAATATTTGTCGAATGTAATTATTATATTATATGTTTGAATTTTCAGTATGCCCTTATCGAAGAATCTCGCTAGAGATTCTTTTCTGTGCTAAATGCCAACGAATCTCTAGCGTATTCTTATACATTGATTTTGCCTTTGTCCCATATAACGCCGTGTATATGAAGCAAGTTTCCAAGTTTTATAGTTCTGTGACCACGTGACTTTCATAGGACCGATTTTTCGTATCACCCATATATACTTCTGTACCATAATAACAGCTTATACTGTGTGAGTGCCTGTGGACGAGCGGGTTACGACGTAGGCTAGTAATAACTAATAACAGGGTCTTGAGTTCGATTCCCGCCAGAATCATTGGAAAATTTTTTTTTTCAATTTTTAATTTTTTTATGTTTTTAATTGTTTTTTTATTTTTAATTTATTTTCTCAATTTTTTTCTCATATATTTTAATTTCTTTTTTAATTTTTAATTTTTTTTATTTTCTTGTTTTTTGAAAAATTCACTCGTCAAATCTTTTATTAAAAAATAACAAAATATATGATTGAAGTTAGATTTAAATAAATTAATTTATTAAAAAACATATTTATCATAAAAAGTGCAACAAAAATTAAAAAGTGAAAAGATTACGAAGTGAAACTTCTTTTTTTAATGCAAAATAAGTATTTTACAAATGATATGAAAAAAATTTTGTATTTTTAATGGTGGGCCTTGTTCATTGATTTTTTTTTCATGCCTTCAAAATGTGCCTTCATGGAATCTTCAAGAATATCCATATTTCAAATGAATATAAATAAAAATAAAAAAAACTAAAAAAAAAAAATATATACGCGTCGACTTGAGAACCTCCTCCGTTTTTGTTTTTCGTCGGTTAATAAAAAAGAATCATGTATTACAGAGCATAGACTTGTTATAGCTCATTTTTATTTTTAATAGACTTCACATGGATTGTTTACAAATTGAATGTCATGGTATTCGCATGGAGGTGTGATGAGCCGATTGCACCACCTTACCTATGATTGCACCACTAGGTGTTGCACCGCGGCAGCACTGGACTACGCGGCAAAATATAAATGCACTTTTGTAGTACTGTTTGTTAAATGAGAAGTAAAAATCAAAAGTCGATTATTGCAATTTCTATAACCGACTTTTGATTGTTACTTCTTATTTAACAAAATACATGAGAGACGCGCTCGAAACCACAGTTGCATGGAGTAAGGATCGTGTTGTTTTTTACAATACATATTCTAATTTCGGAGATTCATTGCATTTAAATACAACAATATGAACACTTTTATTGCATTTAAATACAACAATATAAAAAATGCACATAATATGTTTATTTTGGAGGAAAAATAAAAATAATGTCTCACACTTTGGAAAAAGACGTGAAATCTTAAAAAAAAAACTTCGGAGAAGTAAAAACTTCGTTCTGTGCTAAATTCAAAAACTTGAGGCGACTGAATCTTAAGATTATAACTTAAAAAAAAAGAATTTCGAGGCAGACAAGAAATTGAAATCAAGCTCGAAATTCTGTGCGTAAGACGTCGAAAAAAAATGAATTTCGAGGCAGACAAGGAATTGAAATCCAACCTTGAAATTCTGTGCTTATAAAAGCTACAAGAGCAACAGCAAAAAAAAGTGCACAGACGGCGTTTTTTTAGTGATAACTAAAGGAGTTATGCGAACACCGTCTTTGCATTTTTTTTGCTGTTGCTCTTGTAGCTTTTATAAGCACAGAATTTCAAGGTTGGATTTCAATTCCTTGTCTGCCTCGAAATTCATTTTTTTTCGACGTCTTACGCACAGAATTTCGAGCTTGATTTCAATTTCTTGTCTGCCTCGAAATTCTTTTTTTTTAAGTTATAATCTTAAGATTCAGTCGCCTCAAGTTTTTGAATTTAGCACAGAACGAAGTTTTTACTTCTCCGAAGTTTTTTTTTTAAGATAACTATATAATGTATAATATACAATCTAGTTTTGAATTACAGAATAAGTATAGAAATTGCCAGAAGTGCACTGATTTCTCGCAACATTAGCGCCTTCTGGCGGCTCTTTATCTTCCGCCTAGCCTTCTGGCAATTTTTTCCCTACTTACTTATACTATCTCCTATTATTCTGCAAATTTTCAGCTCTGCACCGAGTCACCCATTTTCTCCGTAGCCAGCTCTTAGTCCAATCTGCAGACAGAAGTAGATAATTTTTTTCATATACTTAATACTCCTATATCGCTAGTAGGCGTCTGGAAAAGGGTGACGACCCAACGGTGCAGACATACATATGTCTGTCTCTGACATTTAGACCTCAAACGATATGCGCATGTCCGAAAATGGAGCATGCTCTTTGCCCACTTCCCCTCTACAGTCGTAACACTTGTGCATAACAGATCGATAAATATGCAATAAGTGAGATAGAAGTGTATGCAATAAGTGAGACAGAAGTATTAAGTTGCTGTCTCTCTTGGTGGGCAACACTTCTACTTATGGGAACTAGCAATATAGGAGTATATGGTTTTTTCGCCATTTTACAACTCCACGTGTCGCGTACGCACGCGCCTGGCGACGGCATGCTTCTAGCGATGTAACACAAAGCGTATGGCCAGCGGATCGGCTGAGACAAGCCCGACTGGCCGAAATCGTGCGGGCCATTACAATTTACACAGCGTTCAGGGGGATTATTCTTCAAACTTCGACACTAGAACTCGCATGGACTGTTCCATGCAAGATCTAGTGTCACAGTTAACTTCCCGGAGCAAGGCGCGCGTGACGGCGTGAATCTTAGGATTCACGCGGAACTGGGAAAAGAGCCTTGGCTCAGTGTGTTGGTTACACAATGAGTCATATAGCTATATGTTTATGTAAGATACAAAAAGAAAAAGCAGTATTACTTTTGGTGTGCATATGTTTTCGATGACTTAACAGTTCACTCCATCGATTAAAAATGGCGCTGCATTCTTCACACAAATACTTTTTGTGTCTGCTTTGGTGTCTCTTCATTCGAGACAATATTAGGAATCCAGCGTCGCACTTATCACACCTACGACAAATTTTCAATTATTTCAATTGCATTACAATAGGCTCCAGCCTCTGTCAAACTGTATGTGTGATGTCTGAGAGTAAGATTGTAACAATTCAACATGGCACTGAAGTCAAAGAAAAGTATCGACGGAAATCAATATGTGACATATATTTTACAGTTGCATGCAGAAATCAACAAAGTTAACCTTATCATTACAACTTGCGTGCATGATTCTTATGGTGTGATCAGTACTAACAATTTTTTCCCTTAAATATAATGACGTTTTGAAGGATTAGTATCACATCAACAGCCATTTTCTTCCTTTGAAATATACATCTATACTAATATATAAAGCTGAAGAGTTTGTTTGTTTGTTTGGTTGAACGCGATAATCTCAGGAACTACTGGTTCGAATTGAAAAAATGTTTTTTTGTTGGATAGTCCATTTATCGAGGAAGGCTATAGGCTATATAATATCACACTACGACCAATCGGAGCGGAACACCAATGAAAAATGTTGCTAGAAGTATCTCAAAATTAGTCCGTCCGACAAATATTATCAGGTGAAATGCCTTAACTTAATATTGCAATATTAGCGCATTACGTTTACAAGCCCGGATAGCTCAGTCGGTAGAGTGTAAGACTTTTAATGCCAGGGTCTTGGGTTCAAGCCCCACGTCGGCGAATATATATATTTTTTTTAATTTTCTATATTGCTTTCTTCTAAGGTTTAGATTTCAATTTTTTAAAATTTTATTACGACTAATTAAAATTAAATAAATCTCATTAATAGCTCATTTGAAAACTGTTACAACTATAGGTACCTATATAAAAATAATTTTCCTAGTATTTTCAATTATATTTATTATATTAAAAGAAATTTATTACTTAAAAAAAGTATAAATACTGCTTTTTAACGACAAAAACTTTTGAACGGTAACTCCGATCATTATGAAGTTTGGACACAACATTCATCTCGGTAAACTAAGATGAATGTGCGTACTCATATCCCTTCCTTCCCCATTCGTTCTTTTGCACCCGAGTGAAACCGGGCGGGCCCGCTAGTATTGAATATTTTGAAATAGGCTCCGCATCAAGATAAAAATCCCAAGAGTGTGCAAATCATAAAACGGACGCACAATAAAATCAGAAAACGGCTAATGAGGCACCGAATACTAAAATTTGTAAACTACTACTCTAGCCTATTAAAAAAAATCATTTTGACAACAAATTTGTACAAATCACTTACTTATATGGTGGATCACCGGTGTGGAAGAACGTGTGTCGCGCAAGATGTTGTTTACGATGGAAACCAGCATTGCACTCTTTGCAAACAAACGGATATTTTCGAGCTGGGTCGTGGATTCTTGCATAATGACGTCTTAAATTCGACTGAGTGCTTATTGACAGATTGCACTCCGAACACCTAAAAATATACTGTTATTGCATTTTACCACTCCCACCTACAAGTGGGGCATGGTACTAGATTAGGTCAACAATCTACAGTTAGTCTGTGAACACGATACAGGTCACACGGATGAGCGGATTGAAATCAAATTTTGGAAGGATGTTTGGTATGCAAATGTGAAGAGCCCTATTGTTTTTGGGGGAAATAGGCGCATGCGCAGAAGAGATATATGCTAAAACGGTATTTTTTATATAATGATGGTATACTTTTCATAACGGTTTATTATTTTATTTATTTTTTCAAGAAAGTTTAGTTAAAAATTTTTTTTTCTAAACTTTATAGTTTCGGAAATATTTTGAAAATAAAAAAAATCAGTCGCTCTTTTGTTTTATGGATCTGTCAAAAATAAACAAGTTCGGCATACTTTGATTAATGTTAACATGACGTGGAACATATTATGTAGGTAACCATGGCAACGAATAGCAAATATCATATTGAATACTAGCAATTACCCGCGTCACCTCACACGATATCAGAAATTTTATTTTCTTTATTATAATCAAATGACAACATTTTTGAAGTTGGAATGGTCATGTTGCCCAATTGGCTGGAATTTTTTTATTATACTAGGATATCAAATGACAAAATCAAGGTAGTAGGACATTGAAAATTCCATGAGAAGGGGTGACGGTTATATAACTGGTTCATAAAAATGATGGCTGGTTTACACGTTGCGAGCTGCTGACCTAAAGTATTGTGTACTCGCACGCCAGTAGCTCAGCTCGCCCTGTGCTGTCCACATAATTCGAGTAGCTGCCCAGTCTCATGCGAGTTGTCGCGATCTCGAGTCAACGTGCTTTGATTAAAAAAACTGTAATAAGGTCTATGATCACAATATTATGCTATCACTGTAATATTATTCTCAGAAGACCATCTTTTTGCAGCCATTTTGAATGCGATAAACGCGCGAACGCGTCTGAACGATGCGAGTGATTGCGAGTTGCTGTCAGGCGCTAGGCGAGTGAAAACAAAAAATGTTGAAGTAACTCGCATGCGAGCTACTATCAAACTCGCACGTACGAGTAACTCCTAAGATACGTCCATACGGGGTGCGAGTTACTGCACTGCAGCTACGACCGACTCGCACGCTAGCTCGCGACGTGTAAACCGGCCATTAAAGTTGATACCTACACAAAAACTTGTTTAAAATCCTTATCAGAATGACACGATTTTTGATGTCGCTTCAAATGCGAACTGCTGGTATACTGTTTATCACATCCTGACTGATCACAAACAAAAGGCCGCTAAAACAAAATCGTACAATTATGTTTTTGATGAAGCAATTGTTTAACAAAAGAAAAACAAAATTACACACTTCACCCGTATGAGTTCGAATGTGAATTTCTAATTTGCTTTTTTTCGAAAACACTGCAAGACATTCTTTAAACGTACAACTGAAAGTTTTTAATTTAGAATCCATAATAAATTAACTGTTTCATTTCGACTTGTTTCTTAAAAAACTCATACCTGGTGACAGGTTAGGTTTTTAAAATCACATGTCAAAAAATAGTTCTAACCTAACATTTCCACTATTACCTCTATAGTTTTGCAACGAAAGAAAACCATTGTCTCTGGATAAAACCTTTAACTTGAACGTACCCACACTCCGCAGAAAACACACACTTGAACGTATCTAAAGAACTGTCATTTTTTCTAATTTGCGGTTTTTAATTTTTATCTCATAAAAGAGAAAGCAAAATGTAGGTTGTTGGATGTTGTGCATACCGGTAATTACCTATATCAAAAGTAGAATGATGACCGCAATATTTAATCATCGTTTAAGACATTCTTCACGGCGGTGCTTAAATACATTATACGAAGAAGAGAAAGATCTCAAGAAAAATAAACACAAGTGGCTGTCATTTGATTGAAATCGCTTATTACAACAGTTCGCCAAAATGTTTGAGGCACAGAATGATATAAATTTAATAAAAGTCGGTTTCTCTCTTATGATTTCATCAATAATTTTATTGGGAAGTTTAATGAATAGTTTTGAAAAATATCTTCCGGTTTTTATAAAACAGACGTTTCGTTACGGCAAATTTGCTTATCACGGTCCGAAAAGTGCCTTTCCAGTATTGGAAGTTCCTAAATCGTGGTTTAAACATTTTTATGTGTTTTCGAGCGCCTATTCAAGTCTTGCTTTATTAGTGATGCTGAATGTTTATCTTCTCGGAGGCTCTGTTCCTTTAGGATTTGAACAACTTTTAGACTTGGTTGTTGGATCGTCTCGTAAGGCATCAGGTAATAACATCAAAAATTATTCATAAAACTAATCTACCAAAGCCAATTAAAGTGACATATACCAAGATTTGTATTTGTTTCCGGAGAAATTAGATAGTTCCAGAAGTTAAGTATAATACGCGCCACGAATCTAAAAGGCTCGGAAGTTAGATGCGAATGCGGACTTGCGCTTGTACAGTCTGTTAAGAAACTACAAACTAGCAACTCAACAAAACTAAAATAACAATAAGAACTTGACAGTAGCGTACTCGACTGTACTTTAAAGCAGGAAAGTGACAAAGGCAACGAGCGATCACGGCCAATCACTGACGAGCGCACGTTCCGTGCAGGTAGCTGGGAGGTGGTGGGGGTCTCACGGCTCTCAAATGTGCCTTTGCGACGCTGTTTGTGACTAACTTCCGAACCTTTTAGATCCGTCGCGCGTATTATAGTACGCGCATTGAAGTTTTGAGTAAGCTAATAGCTTATTCAAAAAATTAAATTATATCTAGTTGGAGACATCGTATCGCTTTTGAACAAAATCTTTATATTTAAAAATTATTTTGTACTTTTTAAATTTTAGTCCACGTTGCTGTAAAAGCGTGTTTTTTTAGTTTTTTTAAACTCTAGTTTTTTTTTTGTAATGTAATGGCTTCGATGCTCTAAAAAATCAATATTAAATTTCGCTGGTGTTGGGACTTCTACTAACCCATTTTTAACATGTCGTTGATTGTTCCAGTGACTGGGGCCTCATCACTACTCGCAATGCTATTATTAACTTTACAGTCGTACAGACGCTTATATGAAACGCATTTTGTGTCGGTATTCGCTAAGAACAGTCGAATGAATTTTTCACACTACGTAGTAGGATTTTCTCATTACGCGGGGGCAGTCGGAGCGATTCTAGTGGAAGCTCCCGCTTTCGCACACGTTGGCTGTAAGAATATTGTAACATTTTAATTTTTACTAAAATTGATAGAAAGAGAAAAAAAATAAGACCTGTTTCGGTTAACCCAGAGGTCCCCAAACTTTTTTGCCTCGTAGACCACTTGCCATGTTTTTCGGTTTTGGGTAGACCCCCTGCTTATCTGATATTGATTTTTTGCAAATTCATTAATTTTCAAATGTATTTTTGACAACCGGTATAGTGCTACTCACTTTGAACGATTTAAATTTATAACGGTAGTGAAATGTAGTGTGAAATGTTTAGTTTTATACATTTATTAATTAGATTCAAATTAAACGAATCAAATTAAAATATACTTTCTGTTACATAAAATAACTAAGCAAAAAATAAATGCTTTTAGTGTGAGGGATGAACCTGATGCTTTAATAATAAATTTTCAACATTTGGCATCAATTTAGTTAGATTTAATCTTAAATCTCTTCGGTTAGCGATGTCCAGTTTTTTTCTTTTTTTGTTAGGAGATTCACTATCGTTGACCCCCATTTTCATTTCATGGATCCCCAATTTTTTTCCCCGCTGACATGGACCCCTTGCAAGTTGTCGTCGACCCCTGGGGGTCGATATAGACCACTTTGGGAATCACTGGGTTAACCAGTATCATTCGATTAGCTTGTGAAGTTAAACTTCTCTTCTCGCGGGTAACGTAGAATTTTGCTGTCATATGAGTTGAACTTTAAGATAACGCGCGACTAAAGTACTTGAGAAATTTTGTTTTCTCTTATTCGCTTTCTGTCCACGTTGGTCACAGTGGATACTTATGTCCGCGGTGACACTTATGCCCCCGATAGACACTTTTATATTATCCAAAGAACGAAGTTCATCTTAGTTTACCGAGATGAATGTTGTGTCCAAATTTCATGATGATCGGAGTTACCGTTCAAAAGTTTTTATATATTTTTACACCTTGCGTTACATTATTGAAGTTTTCGTAGGGATTCCTAATTTAACTCGATTAACAATATAGCCTATGTTACTCAGTGATAATGTAGCATTCTATTTGTGAAAGATTTTTCAAAATCGGTCCAGTAGTTTTTGAGTTTAACCAGTACAAAAAAAAAAAATTGGTTGTCTGTAAAGTCGGTTTACGGACGATAGTTTTACGTGATAACGTATTCCGTAATACATAACCTAAACCTCCCAAAATTTGGTTTCAATCCGCTTATCCTTGGTGTCGGAATGATAAGAAATGTCAAAAGTGACGTTTGCAACTTACAAAGTATTATGTTCTAATAATAATTAGTTATTCCAATACTTAACTTAGAAGGCTTTGCATTTCACAATATACTAATGTCAAAAAATTGAATTAAACATTAGAAATGCAGCTGTTTTCATGTTAAGACAAGACATACGTTTGCTTCTAATTTCCATGTACGGCAAACAAAGACAACCGACCGCGTCGCGCCATGCATTACACAACATTGCATTTATACAGCTATTTTTCTATATAAATTTGTATAAAATATTTTTCTATATAAATTTGTATAAAAAAACTGTTTAGGCAAATTCTGTTATACGAAATCTATGTAAAATGTTCTCCTCTTTCGTTTAAGACTGGTTTCAAACCGATCTGATTTAAATTGAGCGAGAAATTAGCAAAAAGCACGCACAGGGTCAGGCGGAACGTTACGCGTTAGGAACGTTACGTTACACTTTTTCGAACATGCAGCCGGTGTTTTATCAATTTATAAGATTGGTGATTCATCAATTTATAAGACGTTATCACGTCAAAAAATTCAAATCTTTCTCTTTATAATATTATTATAGATTGTTATTTTTAATATTCAGACGGCAAACCGATCTTTCGATGGACCGATTTGACAACGATAGATTTTATCGGAACGCTGATATTTATTTGGGCCTGGTACCATCAGTTTAGAGCTGCTGTTATTTTAGCAAATTTACGGAAAGATGTTAAAGGTATTGTTTCTTTTTAAATAATTGTTGAACGGTTGCTTTTTTCTGTTAATTTTTCGGAATTGAAGTTTCTATGTTACAAAAATTTTATTTATAAATTTGACTCAGGAAAAATAGTGACGCAAGATCACAAATTGCCGCACGGAGATTGGTTCGAATACGTTTCATCTCCGCATTTATTAGCAGAAATAATTATGTATACCGCACTGACCATTATACTATGGGGCAACAGCACCTGGATTTTTGTGTTAGCGTGGGTGGCCACCTGCCAGGTAAATAATACAGTCGAACCTCTGTAAGTCGAACTTCAAGGGAAACGTAAAAAAAATCGAGTTATAAAATTTTCGACTAATGAAGTATTTCGACTTAGGCGGATTTTGTAAGGAAATATTCGACTTGTAGAGGTTAAGATTCATTCTGACTGATTTTGAGTCGCTATGTTCGAGATAGAAAAGTCTAATTTATTTTTTCAAGTTATGGAGGGAAAATATGTAATGAAATGGCTTGTAAGAACTCGCTTATTATTTCGACCTATAGAGGGTTGATATTTTGAGTAATGGAGGTTTTGGGGCTTGAAGTGAAGGAAACAAAACATTTTTTGAGATTTTCGGCTTATTGAGGTTCGACTTAAAGAGGTTCTACTGTAATAACTAAATTGAAATAAGTAGATGTGTTTGTCAGTAAGTTTTCAACTGATTTTTAACTCACAAAACATCTGTCGGTAATACAGAACTCTTCGAACACAACCACTGCTGGACTCAAATATTTTCAACTGACGTTATTTCCTATTTCTCACGCAGTGTCTCTACGTACGCCTCTCAGCCAATAGAAAAATACGAGGTTTAACCTCAAATTAACAAAGGTTATTTCTGATCGGTCTATAAATGCTACAAACTGAGGATGAAGAAGTTGAAAATACATGAGTTCTACTTACTGTATGCGTTCTTGAACTGGCTGAGCTTGATTCTAGTAGTTCTATTCTAATTGTTCTCCAAGCCTAGAACTATAAGAACCAATTCAAACAGTCCGAGAATTTGCTAACAAGCACGCAGTTGGGTACAAAGGTTATTTTATTGTCAACAAGTGGTTTAGCAGTTCAGAACTTGCTGACAAACATAGGTAATATAAAGCACACTTTGTTAGAAAACTGATTACTAACTCTGTTCCAACTAGTGATGTGCTGGATATCTGTATCCGCGGATATCCGAGGGAGAAAAAAGATCCGTATCCGTTAGTTTTTGGCGGATCTTTTACCTTATTAATTTTCAATTCATAGATGAAATTTTATATACAGGATGAGTTTTAAGTTGGTGCTTTTTTTTTACGGCGTGTAAAAATCAAATATTTCAAATAGTTTTTTTACCAAAACTCAAAAATAAGAGAGAAACAGCCTTTCGAAGTTTAAATAAATTTTATTAAATTTTCTTTAATTTTGAGGTTGGTCCTGGGGTTATATTATATCACTATGGAAATAAGTTGTTATTATCAAGTATGTTGGTGCTTATTTGAAACTGACATGTGTATTGTTCTGTTTTTGAGAGATAATAACAACTTATTTCCATAGTGACATAATATAACCCCAGGACCGACCTCAAAATTAAAGAAAATTTATTTAAACTTCGAAAGGCTGTTTCTCTCTTATTTTTGAGTTTTGATAAAAAAACTATTTGAAATATTTGCTCGTCTATTTGATTTTTACACGCTGTAAAAAAAAAGCATCAACTTAAAACTCACCCTGTATATAGGTGATTAGGTAATAATGAAAAACTGTTAAATTCCAATCAGATTATTTTTTATTTTTTAAAATCGTATTTGGCACCTTTATATTGCAAACATTTATCGTAGTGAGTTACATACCAATAGTACATAACTCAAAGGTACTAAAAACTATCTTTATAATAAGATATTGCACATCGATCTTTGGAAAGAGACAATCTGTTATGAGAGTTAACTCTTAAAGAGGTCAATAACTCTTTCCCATAACAGATAGTCTCTTTCCAAAGGTCGATGTGCAATATTTACCGCCGCGTACTCTAAGAAAGTTAAGATCCGTATCCGCGGATATACATTTTTAACGATCCTGCACATCACTAGTTCCAACCTCTCTATGAATGGCAGACACGCGCAGTAGCTAAAATGTGTTCCAACCGAAATTAAAACGGTTCTAAAACCGATACAAAACAGTTTCGTTTTAGCTATTGCGCATAACTGTGACGTATTACTGTTCGCCGAGGGGTCGGAACATAAGTACGAACTGAAACTACCAATTTTTTAATTGTCTAAGAATTCTAGAACTTTTAAAATCTCGAACTCGCTGTATTTGACATAACTAGTAGTGAGAATTTTTTCACGTCGGTAATAATGTTTTTTCCTTTTGTTCAGGTGGAGACATCGTTGTTAGGCCATTGGTGGTACAAAGAAAATTTTAAAGATTTTCCGAAACAACGAAAAGCTATCATTCCCTTTATTTATTAACATGATCTCACTATTTTCTTTAGTGTAGTGTTATATTTAATGGCTATGAATTCTGTACAAGTACACTGCAATTATTAATGCCCGGGACACTTTCGAAAATGTCCAGCTTTCCCAGAAGATGGCACCCATTACCCACGACCATGATACTATCGCTATAAGATATGCTCACTGATGGTATGTATTTTAGCTTCTTTTGCGCAATGACGTCACTCAAAAACAAACCAACGACGGACCAATACAGAAAGCATTACAATACTATTACATCTGTCATCTTAATACATCCTTAAAAATTTAATTTTATTGAATACGATATTTTTTAAGATATGAATTTTTGTCAAAAAATCCTAATCCTTTTTGACTACCTTAAGGCTTCAATGTTGCGTACCATGAAAGGAACCAAACCATATATTTAATACCCTCTATATTGCTAGCAAAGATCGGGAGAAAGACTTAAACACTACAGTGCAGAAATATATACGTCTGTCTCATTTATTATACTCTGAGTCTCATGCGCATGTCCGTGAATGGATGCGCGTCAGTTTGCACTTGGAACTAAGCTGTGAAAGGGAGGTGGCTTGCTCTATTCCACTTACTAATTGCCCCACTACAGACGCGACACTTGCGCACAACGGGTCAAGTAAAAAGAAAGACAGAAAAACAACCATTTGCTGTCTCACTTCATGAGCCACGCTTCCACTTACGGCCACTAGCAATATAGAAGTTATTAAATATATTAACCAAACCTACTGTCCAAATTTCAAGTTTCTAGCTTTAGCAGATTAATATGTTGTATGGGTTGTATATTACAACAGTCGTGTTTTGTTTCTGGGTGCTGACGTCATCCATAGACAAAACACTAGAGAGAGAGAGAGATAGGTCGAGTACTCTCGGCGCGTGAGCATAACTTTCTTTTAGTTACAGTATCATAAGCCATGACTAAAGCACGACGCATTATAACAAAGAGCATATAGTTTGTTAATTCTGTAAAAAAAGTTATCTGGGACATATTTCGGGGCCGGGCACTATATTTCCTATCACTTTCGGCCATTTCTCGAAAAGAAAATTGTCACGCGTTTAGTAACATTCTTTTGTTATGTTATTTTGTTATTATATATAATACATATATAGATATATTTTGTTATTGTTGAAATAAAAGAAATTTATGAAAGATAATTATTTTGCTATTTTTTCGCATTGCCCTACCCTTGTATTTCGCACAATTTCGGGGCTTATTTAAATATTTCCCTAGTATATTAGAGGGAAGTAAGAAATAAAGTTGAATAAGTGACGAAATATATTAAAATAAATTTTAATTTTCGTATTAATAAATAACTATTTTAAAATGCATAATTAACATTATTATCAATAATACCACTCTAATTTGAGAAATTTTGAAGAAACTATTTTTTCATATAAATAAAATTCTCTAATTCCCAATAAAAAATCATACTGAAATTATCTAGTAAGCGTTCTTGAAGTGAGGTTATGACACAAACAAGAAATGATCAATGAATCGAAAATTGAAAACATGGCATCAGAGTACTTCCTCTTGAAGTCATTCTTAACAAGAGCTGACTAATATAACAGAAGTACGTTAAACGCCAGTGGAGACTAGCCTGTTGGACTTTTTACTTCAATCATCAGCCATCTACTTTGCATTTCAGTGAACTATCCTATGCGGAGCGTTTCATATAGTAATGCATTGTGCGCTACGTATTTTTGTAAATATTTATTGTTAACAATTGTGGAAGTTACACACGTCGTTGAAAAATCAAAGAAGAAGCATGCTATGTCTTGTAATTATTAAATTGAAAAGTGATTATCTGATTGTACACCGTTGATTTCACGAGATTTCTCTTTCAAATTTGACGTTTGCAACAAACATAACCTCATCACTACAGCTCAAATCGATGGTTTTGCCACATTTTACTATGTGACCAGTACTCGCGATTTTTTCCCTTCAATATAATTCAATTTCAAAGGATTACTTTTACCCCAACGAGATATTTCTTTGTCGGAAACATACATTTTAAACCTCGTGTACTGTCAATGCACATGCTTCGCATAGGGCGGCCATATTGGATATTTTGAAACTGGCTCTGCCTCCAGGTGAAATCCCAAAACTACTACTTGGTACTGTTTGTGGA
This sequence comes from Xanthostigma xanthostigma, assembly GCA_963575645.1. Lineage (NCBI taxonomy): Eukaryota > Metazoa > Arthropoda > Insecta > Raphidioptera > Raphidiidae > Xanthostigma > Xanthostigma xanthostigma. The sequence continues at coordinate 2,892,146 of OY754473.1, forward strand.
TTCTAATTTCTAACAATAATAAAAACGTTGCGTCTTAAAATGAACATAGCATGCCATCTGTTATCGGTGACTGAACTAACCACAATCGTTGAACAATTGTAAATCGCAATCAAATAAGGTGATTCTTAAAGTCAGTGGGGGGAAAAAACAGTTCTTTCATTAAAATTTTAAAATCACAATAAAATTGCCTAATATTATTTTTATTGAAGCATTGGTAGTAGATCACCTAAGCTATTTATAAATACATCTGGGACAAGATCTTGATCCGCTTTTGCGTCAGAATTTTTCCATGTTTTGACTTCAGGGAGACTCGTAACGCCGGTCAAAACCAAAAGTGTTTTAAATCCGCAACGAGTACCCAATAATATGTCCGTATTGCATCTAAAATTTAAAATTCAATCTTTGATTAACGTCTGATTAGAAATCTTTAATAAATAAAATTATCGACCAATTTTTCAGACAAATATATTAACAAAAAAAAATATAATTAATACATTAACGTTTCGATCTGGATTTTCTTCAGAACTGATCTAAAAATAAATAGAAACTAATTATTAATTACTTTTTATATTTTTAGATCAGTTCTGAAGAAGACCCAAATCCGTATTAATTATATTTTTTTAACTTCCCGCTTAAAAAAAAAAAAAAAAAAAAATGTTTTCAAAAATCGGGAAGTTATTGGGTTCACCCCGATTTTCGAAATCCAGTTTTCGCCAGATCTCGACGTTTTGAGGTCCTAGGAAGCTATTGAAACTATTTTGGCGATGATGTCCGTAGGGCTGTATGTATATGTGTGTGTGTGTATGTATGTATGTAAACCTTTTATATCTTTTGAACGGAGTGTCCGACTGAAACGCGGTTTGCGGCATCTGACGTGATCTTGGTGAACTTTGAAATTTGAAACGATTCGGCCCAAAAAATTTTGAGAAATCTTATAAAAACAAGTTTCAAAAAATTTTTAAAATTTGTTTTTGTAAAATATTTTCTAAACTACTAAACCAATTAATTCCAAAATCTAATCAGCTCTTCTCCTTAACAAACTGCGTCGATTTCCGCAAACCGCATCAAAATCGGTTCATTTGTTCACGAGATACCGTGAACGAAAAAACCGTAAAAAAGTGTTTTTTTAAAAATGACTTAAAATTGTTATCAGATCGATTTTTTTGTAATAAATTACTTTCTTAGGCTAAAAAAACTGCGTCGATCGCCGCAAACCAGATCAAAATTGGTTTATTTGTTCATGAGATAACGTAAACGAAAAATTAGGAAAAAAGTAATTTTTTATAATTACTCGTAAAATTCTTATCAAATCGATTTTTTTGTAATAATTTACTTTCTTAGGTTAAAAAAACTGCGTCGATCGCCGCAAACCGCATCAAAATCGGTTCATTTGTTCACGAGATATCGTGAACGAAAATTTCGTAACTAAGTGTTTTTTTTTTTTTTGAGCTCGAAGAGCTAAAAAATAAACTTCTTGCTATATTTTATATTTTTTTGAGCGTTTTGAACTCGAAAATAGCGGGAAGTTACAGGGATGGCCTGCAGGGTCAAACTTCTTTTCAAATTTTTTTGTTAATATATTTGTCTGAAAAATTGGTCGATAATTTTATTTATTAAAATTTAAAATATTTAGATTCAAACGCAATGACGGCTATATATAACTTCAAAAATTGTTGGCCGTATATACGGTCTAATTTATTAGTTCATCAACAACATTTGACAGACAGAAGTTTATCTAATTGTTCATATACAACTTTTTTATGTAACATCTTAGCTCTCTGTATGGGCAGTAATTTTGTTAATGCAATGAAAAAGCGTTGAGGAGTGAGAGAAGCTCGTGCCATAATATGATTCTTTGGTGCGGCCTACAATTGGCGCATGTGCTGCAGCGTATTAGAGAGTAAAAGGGAGAAAAAATAAATTAGTCTGTGGACGTACAATAAATATTAATAAAAAAAAAATTACCGATCTCCGATCATAAGCGTTCTTTTCGGATCTGTACCATATTTTTTCCTAATCGCTTCAGAAACATAGGCATTAGGTTTCCCAATTATATAAGCGTTTCTTCCGGCAGCCGTTTCCACAGCTCGGACAATACTTCCTGTACCCGGTACAACCAAAGAGGATGTCATCGGTAACCTTTCATCGGTGTTGGTACCAATAAAAAGACAATCGGGATTGTTCAAATAGCATGCAGCACGCAACATTTTTGGATAAGAAAAATGCTCATCAAAACTAACGGCCACAGCGCCGACCTCCGGATCCAATTTCATGTTTTTTATATAGTCTCCTATTGAATTTTGCATAGTATCCGGCTGAAAATACTTCTGGTTTAGTCGGAATAAAATTAACACTAATTATGGAATAGTATATTGTGAGACTAGTGAGAGAAGGAGAAGATTCCATGAGCGTGAAATTTGCCGCACGAGCGTAGCGAGTGCGGTAACACGCGAGTGGAATATTCTCCTTCGATCAATGGTCGCACATAATACTTTATTCAACTAGCACGAGTAATATGTAATCGGGGCCCTGATAAAAGAGGGAAAAATAATAAATCACTTCACTGATTGACGTACCCACCGCCCTCGATGCACACAAGATGGCCCTGACTTTCGCTGAATTGCGATGCTGTTTTCATATATACAAATCGCTACCGCGTTCCTATTGGTCCAGAAACTATGCAGTAATACATTATCGTACAGTTTCGGCTCATTATTAGCACTCTACGTTTAAACATGAAGTAATTTATTATTTCTCCCGAATTCAGCAGGGCCCCGAAATTATATATTACTCACGCGTGTTGAATAAAAGAAATTTCCCGTTCGCGTCTGTGTGTTCGCTAAAAACACTAGAACCACTGAACGGATTTGAATGCGGTTTTCACCACTCAATAGCTATTTGTTGAAGGAAGTTACAGTGCACCGGCCCGGATTCGCCCGAGTGCAGACCAGATTGATTCTAAATTGAAAATCGAACAAGCAAAGCGTGTGAATACAATATTAACTCGATTGAATTGACGAAACAATAGAATAATTTATTTTATTCAACACGCGTGAGCAATACATAATTTCGGGGCCCTGCTAAATTCGGGAGAAATAATAAATCACTTCATGTTGACGCGTAGAGTGCTAATAATGAGCCGAAACTGTACGATAATGTATTACTGCATAGTTTCTGGACCAATAGGAACGCGGTAGCGATTTGTACATATGAAAACAGCATCGCAATTCAGCGAAAGTCAGGGCCATCTTGTGTGCATCGAGGGCGATGGGTACGTCAATCAATGAAGTGATTTATTATTTTTCCCTCTTTTATCAGGGCCCCGATTATATATTACTCGTGCTAGTTGAATAAAATATTATGTGCGACCATTGATCGAAGGAGAATATTCCACTCGCGTGTTACCGCACTCGCTACGCTCGTGCGGCAAATTTCACACTCATGGAATCTTCTCTTTCTCTCACTAGTCGCTCAATATACTATAAAGGTAGTCTCGACAAGATTTAATTAATTCGAACGAATCCGGGCCGAATCGCTGTAGTAGATTAATAAATAAAATTATAAATCATACCCCAACATCGGTATGTTTTATCCCGACTAGATCGAGTTCTTTTATCAAGCCATTTTGAGTTCCAATCACATATACTTTTTTATTAAATCCTAAACTTTTGAAATACTCCGCAGTCAAATAACCTGAAGACAAAATTTCGTCCTACGATAATAAAAGGAAGTTAGTCATTGGCAGGTTTAAATAACGAAATAATAATTTTTTAAAAATACCTTCGTCGCGGAGAAACCCATACTATTGGCTTTTTTAACAAATTCATCTCGAATTTTCGTTGAATTATTCGTAATGTAAAATACCTTTTTACCTAGTTCACGAAATTTATTCAAAACATGCTGGGAATCTTTAACTACCACATTGTCGTGCCAAATAACACCTGAATAAATAAAACAATTGTTTTTTGAACAAAAGAAAAGTAGTCATGATTAGATTATCACAGCGTTAACCATTGCGTTAAAAATTTATTAAGTTTGGTTTCTGGTACATCTAGGGTTGCCAGGTCGCCAAACCAAATAGCCGGACAGACCAGCCAGTTTGGCCGGACATTTGGGTAAAAAGGCCGGACAGCCTACATTATTGAGAATTTTGTAGGTACGACAAAAAAATTGTATGTAAAATCAAGCTTTTTTGATTATATTACCATGAATCTTGTTAAATTCTAATGAAATATAAATAACATCGAATGCCAAATCAGTTCAAGTACTTTATTACTAATCAGCCAAAGTCATCAGTCAAAATTAAATTCTAGATAAACATTTATCAACATTTTAAATTCTTCTTAAATTCTAATGAAAGGCAATTGCACAAATAAGTCTTATGTACATGCTATTACTTCCCAAAACAAAATAAAAAACAATCTAAACAAAACTTCTCTTTAAGTTAATAAAAATCATAATTCATATTCGCCTGCGCTCGGCCACGCTCGTCGCTCGCTCTTTTGCGAAATGTACAAAGCCTAACAAAAGCCGGACACCGTTTATTTTGGCCGGACACGCAATCAAAAAGCCTAACTATGTCCGGTTTTATCCGGACGCCTGGCAACGCTAGGTACATCGATGCTGGGTTTTAGAAAGGGTTGATTTTGACAATGACCTCAAATTGTGAACATACATATTACTCCCTATGAAAAGTATAGTAGATTTTTAAAACGATCCTGCTCAAAAAGTAATTAATTGATCGATTGAAACATTTTTCCTAAGCTATATATGATATATCCATGTATTTAGCATCGTTTTTTGTACCGTTTCCACTTAAAAACAACGTTTTTCTACGCATTTTAATAAAGATTTACCTTGAAAAGCGATGTTTTTTTATGTAGAACAATCATTTGTTTTTGTACAATAATGTTCTAGAATCTAGATGACAGGGAGTTAGAATACGACATCAGACTGCTCCTGATGTATGGAAACTGTACCTATATAATCACAATCTAAGGTCATTGTCAAATAAAAATGTTTGACAATCCTTTCTGCAATCCGGCATTTAATGTTGGGTTACTGTTAAATCTACTTTGTAGTTTATACCAACGCATTAATACAGAAGTTAATTTCTGGCACGCGTTAGTAAAGACTTTTTAAAGTTTCATTTGAACAGAATTTTAAATTTGACGGATTAAAAATGATCACCGGTTAAAATGATCGTAGAATAAAATATTTCGCTAAGGCAAAAGATTATTAATAGCAGTCCAATTATTTATTTTTTTAACTATCGACCTCATGTAGGTATTCCTTACACTATTACACAGTTTTGATAAATGAAAGCTGTATCTTCTGTATAAATATTATTAAGCTCACAATTTTCATTATGTTTTTAGAGTTATAGTCTTTGCATAAGTAAATCTGTTAATTATCACTTTATCAGTACAATTTTTTTTAAATATCATTCCATAACCTTCAAATGTCAATGAGAAAGATAAAACAACTTCAAACGAAATTAAATGAATGCGCACAATTTAATTATTTCTCTGAATTATTTAAAATAAAACTTACCATCACAGTCAGTTAAAATTGTATCGAAAGACTGTACAAATTTGTTAAAATCTTCTTTAGTCAATGAACTCAAGTCGGTTAACGATTTGTGATACATTTTTGCCTGAGAAAATACAAATAACTAGTCAAATAATCTTTCGATACTGCCGATTTCAGTTAATTAACACGGAAACAAATCGTGTGTATCGGTTAAAATGATAATTACTGAAGTTATAACTGATAAATTCTGATTTTTTTACAAGGTACTTAACATATCTCACACACATTGAAGGTCGAATCAGTAAAAGAGAATATTTTTTTACATACTGAAAAACCGCCATATGGATTATTATAGAAAAAAAATAATATTCACAAAGAATCAATTATTAATTTAAAAAAAATTAATATTTACAAAGAATCAATTATTAATTTTAAAAAAATGTCATTATTACACAATGTATAGCCGAATATGTTGTTTGTAATTTAATGACCATTCTTCCGTACATTCGAAATATTAATATTTTTTTGATTTTTTAGCGATTACTGTTTCTATAGAATTTTAGTTGTAACAATCAGTTGATATTTTTAGGTGCACTTATTGATTATTCTACGAATCTTTTATTTTATTTTTATTACCTACATGAAATCCATTATTATAATATGTAGATTATATCTATACGTTTAAAGGAATCTATTTAAAGAACATGATTATGTAAGAATTTGCAATGCCTGTACAATATTTTTTAAACGTTAATTAAACATTTTCCTTTGATTTTTGGCACGTCAATTTTTTTTATTAACATTATATTGTCATGCAGATAAAATAAATACACGAGTCTCATTAGTCATTAGTGATCAATACAAAAATATATTTTCATAAATACCTCGTACCTATACTATGTGGATATCAATAAATACTTAGCGTTTAAAAAATAAGGAAATGAATGCAAAATAAACTGGCTTTTAAAAATTAAAAAAGAATTCCATGTTCTACAGCAAACCATAGCAGCTTGCGATCTCTGATGTCGAGCGTCTATAATCTGCATATCTACCATAATCAGCAAACGAATGAAAAAACAAATTATTTTTATTTAATTAATAATTTGTACAGAAGCACATGCCTTGAAAAACGTCAAAAAGTAGGCGAGCCACTCAACTTTTTTGAAACTGACAGCTCATACTCCTTGTTGGAAACGTGGAAGTTCCATAGACATGTTAAGTTGATTTGCTTGAAAATCCTGTTCAAAAATTAATTTTCAAAGAATTGTGTTCAACACAATTAATGGAATTAATAAGATTTTTAATATTCATGCTTGCTAATCAGAGTACTGGTTTTTATTGTTTTCCAGAAAATTAATGAATTGCGACCTTGAATTTTTTCCAAACCTAGTATAACTATAACATGACGACGTAAAATTTATCAATCAGGTGAAAATGGCTGATAGTAATGTTTCTGGAGAACCGAGCGGTTTTCTCGCCAATTTCTTTTTAGAAATAATAAATAGTCCTCTGAACATTGCTCTTGTTGGTGTAATTCTTGTGTTAGTGTATAAAATTTTTAAAGGTAACCATAATGTGCCTGTGAGTGCGCCTCCTGAACCGGAACTTCCAAAATTAAGAAAGGACTTTACAGTTCAAGAGCTTAAACATTACGATGGAACACAGCCTGACGGTAGAGTTCTCGTTGCCGTCAACGGCAACGTGTACGATGTTACCAAAGGCAAAAAATTCTATGGACCAGGTATGCATAGTAAATTTTCAACGCAATTTTGTAAAACCTACGTTCTTCATTATTTCGCGTCATGTTTTCGATTCCAGGAGGTCCTTATGCAGCTTTCGGCGGCCGCGATGCTTCCAGAGGCTTAGCTACATTTACGGTAGGAGGTACAAAGGACGAATACGACGATTTAAGCGATTTAAACACGATGGAAATGGATTCCGTGAGAGAATGGGAAATGCAATTTAAAGGTAAATTAATTTTATGCATCTTTAATTATTATTAATCATGTCAACAGTTCCAAAATGTTTGTTTGATTTGAAATAAAAATAATAATTTTTGATCAGCAGAAAAATTGGGAGAAGCGATTATGCATACAGAATAATTAAGAGGTCAATATGAGGTTAAGGTTATTGAGATTTGAATAAAATTATATTGGATCATTCTCGTTACTTTCTAATCTTTTGCTTGACGTTTTTTGACGGAATGTCCTTTAATAACTATAGATCATTATTTTATTCAACTCATGCGCGCTATTCATGTTTTATCATGCCTAAAAACCGAACCCTAAATAGCCATTTACCGACTGGTGACAATTACTTGTCATAACTCAATGAAAATTTCTACTAGCTCGGCCATTGTGGAGTAATGAAAATAAACGTAACTATTTTCTGAGTCGTAACGAAATAGTAGGTAACAACAACTCCGTTGTTACCCATTGAGGCTAAAATTGAGAGGCCGAATGTTTTCGACATGGAGTTTATTCATAACCGGCTAACCTCAAACCAAAACATTGAATCGTGCTGTTTGGTGCTGTTAGTATTGACAGTTTTTTTTATAAAGAAATAAATAGATATTTACAATATCTCATTAATAACAATAAATAAAACAATTGTTGAATAAAATTATGGGCGTAACTTGTAGGCTAAGTCATGACCTGTCAGCGCGATGAATGACTTAGACTACTAGTTACGCCAATAACTATTATATATGAAATTATAGTACGGTGTGCAGAAATTGGTATCGATATTTGACTATTTAGAAATGGACAGTTAGTTGCACCTTCTTTTCCCAGACTAGTAATATAAAACAATCGTCAGCAACATCTTTCAACTTTTTTCGTACATTGGGCTTCACCCCGTTCTAAAGAAGTGAAGGTTATAAAGTTGTAGTCCGTTTATTTAGTGTGAGGCATCAAATCTGATTAATTTGGTCACTATTTTATTGTAATTAAGTATTTTTTTAGACAAAAGTATTCATTTCTTAGCATTATTATTATTATTATTTTTAATATATTTTAAAGTGAAACTTTTATTCTATCGCCCCGAATTTTTCTGGCCGTCTGTTGCATGTCGCATTACAGGCGGCCGCGGAGTAGGGGTAAAGTGAAAGGCGTTCGGAGTAGACGCTCGGTAGAGCAGCCAAGGCCGCATCAGCTGACCGTGTAGTATGTATAACACATAGTTAGTCTGTCATGCGGGCAAGTGCTGTACATTGTTTACATGTTTTTATTCGTGTATTCATGTGAATATTGTTGTTTATAATTAATCGTGATGGATAAGTGTGTACAATCCAACGCCTACAATCCAATAAAAGTTTCACTTGCGTCGTGGTTTCTTAAAACCACACAACTGTTTTTATTATATTATTTTGGTAATTATACACTTTCACGGTCACCTGGTTTTTTGGCTCTAGAAAATCGAAAAATAGATGGATTTCAATGATCTCGGTCTCAAAAAGTTCCATTTTACGGCGGATTTATGAAAAAAATTAGTTCACCCCGGAATTACAATTCGCATACCCGTTTATCGTTCACCCCGGAATTGTTTTTTTAAAAACTCCACATTTGCCCCTTCCCGTTTCACTGCGAGACAATTCGCATACCCCTTTATCGTTCACTTCCGGAATTACAATTCGCATACCCCTTTATCGTTCACCCCGGAATTACAATTCACATACCCGTTTATCGTTCACCCTGGAATTGTTTTTTTAAAAACTCCACATTTGCCCCTTCCCGTTTCACTGCGAGACAATTCGCATACCCCTTTATCGTTCACTCCGGAATTACAATTCGCATACCCGTTTATCGTTCACCCCGGGATTACAATTCGCATACCCGTTTATCGTTCACCCCGGAATTACAATTCGCATACCCGTTTATCGTTCACCCCGGAATTGACGTCAGAAACAGTTATAAAGAATTATATGTAGAAAGTCAATTTTTTTTGCATTTAAAGTCATGAAACTGTGAGAAATATTGATTTTTTCAATTTTCGTATTTTTTTCCATAAATCCGCCATAAAAACGAAGATTTAAAAAAAAAATTCATCGAAATCGGATGATTTTTCGATTTTCTAGAGCCAAAAAACCAGGTGACCGCGAAAGTGTATAATTACCATTATTTTTTTCTTACTTCTTTTGTAAAAAATAACTTAAACTTTCTAGCTAAGTAACCTTGCAATTATAACTTTTATCAGGTAACAAAGCTTTAGATTTAGCATTAATAATCAACCTAGTACCCAGAACCACTACAAATGTGTGCGTGCCACTTGCACGGCCGGTCAACTGTCAAATTTTAACCAGATTTGAAAACTGAATATTCGCATTAACGAATGTCCAATAATTGGCATTCGTTACATCACTAAAAATTTACTACTCATTATATTATTTATTGATTTTGTTTTACAAAAAATTCTAGAAAAATACATATACGTTGGACGTTTATTGAAACCTGGCGAGGAACCGACAAATTACTCCGATGAAGAGGAAGCCGAAGAAGCGATCACAGAAAAACCAAAAGGAGAGTAATTTATACATCGCTGTTATCAAGTTTGTTGTGAAATCTGGCCAGGCACTGTGATTTTTATAATTGTTGTAAATTTCCTTTCATTAATTAATAATTCTTCTAATTGTCCTAAAATTTACCGGGTATCTATGCTGCATACATCAATATACGTCCCACGGTACATTTTTTATAATTCGATAAAATGGCTAAGTTCAATGTCAATCATTGTAGGGCTAAATGAACGATTGCTAAACTTACAGCCGATAGAAAAAATATCGCATTCATTTGTAAAATTAATGTCAGGTTATGAAAGTCCTTGCACTGATCAATTGTTTTTGTAGTCTAAAAGCTACCGGTAGCCTCAAACCTGATTGAAAAATAGCCCCGGAACACTGATTCCATTTATCTAATGATTTTTTAAAATATAGTCCTACATGGAAATTGCGTAAATGTTAGAAGGATCAGTCGACTAAAAACGGACGACTTAAATAGTTTAATAACCCAATAAAATACCGTAATTTTTTGAACATTTTTATAAAATTTTGAAATTAAGGGTTTGAAACGTCAGTCCAGTAATACTTTTGAAAATGTAATATTCTTTTTTAATTAATGTTAATTTTTTTTGTAGTTAATATATTATATATATATATTATCTTTTTTTAAATTCTAATTGTTATTTTTTTATTTTTAATGCAAGCAGTGTTGTTAAAATATGTGTATCCAATGTGGGTTATTTTTTTATTTGAATATAATTTCGTTAAATATTGACACACATCAATCGAAATCTTATTTTTAAGGTACTTATTATTTAGTGTCGACTTTCGAATGGTTAACCTTGAAAGTTACGTTTGTCATTTGTTAAACAAATGAAATAATTTACAGTAATTCTTTGCCAACGATAATTTGATTTACAAAAAAGACACAATTTTTCGAGTACTTTATACATTTTAATATCTATGGATCGTGTTACCAATCGTAACAATTTTGAATCAAAATTTGACGACTAACGTGAGAGCCACAGTTTCGTCGGGCGCGAGCATCGCTCCAGTGTTGACGTGCCTCGTTAGATTTTGACAAACTTTTGTTAACTTTGTCTGCATTGGCGGCTATCAATTTTTCATTTTATTTTATTTTATTTTTAATTACCCTTTTGGTGAAGAGAAGCATAAAAATAACTGGGCCGGTGCAAAAAAACGTTTGGGATGCGCTGTCATAGGGAATACATATGGTGTACAAAATTTCAAATTGATTAGATATGTACTGTCTGCCATTGTATTCTTTTCGTCAAAGTTCCATTTTATACCCATGTCGAGAGGGCTGTGAATAAAATGGTAATCCGCCATCTTGGGGCGTCCGCCATGTTGGATTTATGCGTTGTCATTGGACTTATACACATGTGCAAAATTTCAAAGCTCTAGCTTTATTAGATCTAGTCTAAATTTTGATTGCAATATTTGACACAAACTACTGACTGATAGCATGGCCAGTTAGATAAAAGCTTGTAAAATATCTTGCGGTTGGTGTGGGATTACTGTATTGTCTTTTGTACAATTATTGATCAAGGTTAACTCTGCGAAACTATAAAATAATTACCCAGATTTATTTTGTTCAATACTTTATACATTCTAATTATGACTGATTATAGTTGTATGATTTCTCTTTATTTATATATAAGAACAGTTTAAACTTAACCACAACAACAATTATGATTTGATTTTTCACGTGAACTAAAGAAGCAATAGGAAAAGTAAATATTGATTATCAGCACGCTCTAGCGGAATTTGCTGGTATTAATTAAACGTACAGCTGAACTCACGTATCTTCAAGTTTTTAAACCCTATTTCTCATGTAAAGTATCTTATCCAACGCCGCTCAGTCAATAGAAAAAACGTGTGACTTAACTTAACCTCAAATTAATAAAAGTTTTTTCTGATTGTTCTTTAACTGCCCCGAAATGAGGATGAAGGGGAAGTTGGAAATACTCTGAGAGGTTGAAAATTTATGAGTTCTACCGCAATTTGAATAAGCCGTCGAAAACTCTGTTACCAATTTTGCCTAGAGCTTGCTGATAATCTATTAAAAGTATTGCCGCCATGCGAAGAAGTTTAATTCTGTGAGGGTCGCTAATGAAGACTAGACTTTTAGGTATCAATTAAATGCTTTCCGTACGTCGGAGTTGCTATTTATTTTGAAAAGTAGCCGATCAACTAACCTTAAACTGTCAAAGTATTGCACATACCGCTCCAATGCTAGCAGTATGTGTGTTATTTTGGTTTATCATAGATTTGATACCGGGCAATGGACATAAATGATGCCAACTTGACAAATGCTCAACGAATCGGTAACTTATGGAGTCGAGGAGTCGCCAAAAAAAAAAAAACGAAACGAATTAATTTTTTTTGATATTCATTTTTGTAAATAAAAATATCCTGGAATGTGGGGCCAGTCTAAAAAGTTGTCTGGTAGCAAAACGATGGCCAGTCCAGAAAATTTTCTTAAAATGTAGGAAGAAAAAATCATTAGATCACAAGTTTTACGTGTGTTAGATCTTTTGCATTAGGGACTCCGATAGCTTTTCCTGTGAGAAATAAAATTAAACAATCGTATGTATATTTTTTAGAGAAATCCAATTTGAAAATTATAAATTTGATTTATAGTTCAAAATTCCATTTCTGAAATATGTAAGTGTTTTTCTGTGATTAAATCTGTGTTTTCAAACAGTTGTAGAAAAACATTTGCTGTTTTGATATTCATGTCTGTCTTTTGTTTTTCATTCGAAGAAAAACTTGGAAATATTTACTGACTGAAATGACCATAGTTGGAAATGACTTAATTTCATATTTGTTTTATTTCTTTTCTTTTTTCTTTTCGATCGCACCTAGATAATTTGTTTATTGAAACAAGATTGTATGTTTCGATTTTTAATACGCCTTGACGGACTTTGGTTGATAATTAGTCTATGTTCCAACCTCCCTGTGAGCGATATTATCGTCACAGCGATGCACTGTAGCTAAAACGAAACTGTATTGGTTTAGTGCGCATGCGTCAACTTTGGAAAAGACGGTTCAAGAACTGTTCAAATGTCGGTTTTAGCTACTGCGCATGAATGTTTTAAGTTGTAACATAGTTATTTGATTTAAATGTCAAATGTTGACTTAATTCTCGAATTATTTCCAACAAATTCCGCTAGAGTGTGTTGATAATCAAAACGTTTATTCTTTATTGAATGTTGAGTAGGTATCATGCATTGCTGATTTTTCTTTAAGACAAGATTTCGACGGTCTGATTGCAAGAAAACGGATACGTACAAAAAGTCCGACTACTTCCGAACACGAAATGTACGAAACAACTGAATGTTTTAGTGAATGAATTGTAAATTATAGACGCTCAACAATGTTTAGTGGAATTGATATTAACGCTTGGTGTCTGATACGACTTCTGGATTAAATCTAGATTTAAAAATTAAAGTCGTACCAGAAGGTCCACATAAAAAACATCTTATAACCCAGCTACTTATCATACTGGGATATTGTTTTGTACTTGTCTGTTAGGAGCAGTCGGGATTTTTGCTCTTTTAATATTTGTTTTATTTTACGCTTTTCAATTTTTCAAACAATTTTTTTATCGCTGCTTGAATATGTTTATATAAAATATTAGATGTTTTTGAAATCTACTCTTCAAAACCATTTATCTCTGTGGATTTTCTGATTTTTTTTTTCATGCCGAGCAATATTGCGGAATATCCGTAGACGTTTTGAGGGTTAGAACTGTTCTAATGATACCTCATTTGTTCAGATCGGTGTATCCGTTCCAGCTCTAAGAGCATAACATCATACGGATCTAGGACCTATAAATACAATCATTTGGTCTGCCGCATTCGGATAAAAATTATCTGTTTGCGAGCATTTCTGTATATATCGACCGCATCATTGTTTTCAAAATTAGTTATGTCTATGTGTACAAATAAATCAATCGTATTGAAACAAATGATCATCACTCAGCGACCAGACCTTGGAAATCGAGTCTTAAATTGTAATATTTTTACACATATTTTATATTTAATGTTAGTTAATATATTATGTAATTTGTTCCTGTAACTAATATATTTGAAGTCAAAATGTATATATTTATAATATTTGCAGCTGTTTATTTAAAATTTCTTTTGATAAATACCGACTTTTTATAAATTTTATAGTACATATCCACATTTAGATTGAACCGCCATCTACTGTCGATGCCATGTTTAGTTGAATTTAGTTGTCGAATATTGCTTATAAAATCGTACAAGTTCTTAAAAAATAAGCAGTTGGTTTTAGACACATTTCAGTTCAGTTGGATCTCAGTACAATCGTTAATATTGGTCGCCTAAGTTTGATTATTCTCAGTATAGTTTTTGTTTTCATAAACAAATGAAGCTATAATCAACAAAAAATATTTTGTTTTATTTTTTTTAATAAAAAATGCGAAACAAGTCATCACAGACTAATCAATTTACTTAATTTCGACTGTACTGCAGTTGTAAATATGTTGATTTGTAAAGTTGTCCGATTAAAGATTCAATAAACAATGTTATCAAAATAAAATTGGCAAACAGCAATCGTGTTTCGACAAAAATGTGGTTATGTAATTGTTTTCGTTAAAAATGACTCGTTTATTCACCATAAAATATATCTACATGACAAGAATCAAATTTATAGGAAAGTAACTGCGCCCTAGCGGATTTTTTTTGCAAAATGGCTGCGTTCTAATGTGAAAAGTGTTTTGTAAAATTATATCAGAACTATAACCAAGTGTTAACCACTTTGATGTTACTGAAAAGTTACGCTAGAACGTATTAACCGTGAACTAGGCATCCTTTTATGTACTTGTAGTATTTTATCCGAGTGGCAAGTACCGTATAATACCCAGCAAAAACTATTTTCAATACGAAGCCGCGGTGTTCGACAAACACTTAATTTTAACCGTGCAATGATTTTTACAAAGCTTTTTTTTTGGTGCATTGTACGATGTAACCATGCGAGAATTATTGTCTTTTTTATCGAAAGTGAAAAATCGAGTCACTTATCTATTTTAACCCACCTAAAGAAAGTCGTTGACTAAACTCTTGAATGTCTTAAATTTTTATTGTTCAGCGAGCTATATTTATATTCTAAATAATTTTTTTGTTTTTCATTCCATTCTGTGGATTTAATGGATAATTGTCTAAGAGCTGGCTACGGAGGGGTAGGGGTCACTCGATGTGAAGCTGAAAATTTGCAGAATAATAGGAGATAGTACAAGTAAGTAGGGAAAAAATTGCCAGAAGGCTAGGCGGAAGATAAAGAGCCGCCAGAAGGCGCTAATGTTGCGAAAAATCAGTGCACTTCTGGCAATTTCTATACTTACTCTGTAATTCAATTATATATTATATATATTATACATTATATAGTTATAAGGGCATACTGAAAATTCAAACATGATATAATAATTACATTCGACAAATATTCAAAATTATTAATGCCATTTTGATAGAAATAAAATTAATCGTCATATATTTTCATTAATAAAATTACGTTGTTATGCGGCTCTTTATCTTCCGCCTGGCCTTCTGGCAATTTTTTCCCTACTTATTTGTACTATCTCCTATTATTCTGCAAATTTTCAGCTTTGCACCGAGTGACCCCTACCCCTCCGTAGCCAGCTGTCCGTCTATAAGTAAATGCTTTGGTTTTAAATAAAAAATATTTTCCTGATTTGTGAAACGAAGCAAATCCAATAAAGTTTTTTGAACTGAAGTCGGTATTTTGACACCGGTCGTTAATTTTGGTCCGACATTCATTTTTTTAAATGTAACTAAAGATTTATACATATTATAATGTTATTAATTGTTGTATATAATTGTTTTATTTTGTTACTTTTTTATTTTAATCGTGTATCTTCCAATCCAGCTTGATTTGCTTTTGCTGTTAGTGGAAAAAAAAAAATGAAAAAAACAAGAAAAAAGCGTTTGTTCACCGAATATATAACTGGAAGAGGTCATTTTAAATTGGAAAAGTTGATTATAAATTTTTAAGTATGATATTTTTATAAATCTAGTAATACTATTATATATAGTAGTTGTGACGGAACGAGAAAAACAATTTTCAGTAATTGATTGATTTGTCGACTTTGTTTTTCTTATCGAGTTACGACTACTTATTATTTAATGTAATTTTGTATATGTCTGAAATATATATTTTTAAAACAAATGATTGAAGAAATATGGCAATGGTGGTTTATGTCTCACTGTAATTGTTTTTTTTTTTTTTTAAACAAAGATTCGCAATAATTTTAAATTTTTATAACCGCGTATTACACTCCACATCGCGTTTCTAATTTTAATATACAAAATTTATTTCATTCTGTTTTATAATAGCCTGGCCTAGTCATAAGAAGCGGGTTAAAGAAAAATTATTTTACAGATACCATATTACTGTTTAGCAAAGGTGTAAGGGAATTTTATTACTTAATTTTTTATGAAAAATATAGCATTTGTACTTCTTAATAAATATTTGAGTTTTTTCTTGTAAGTTTTTTCAACAATTTTCTCCTCCGTTTTCTTACTTTCAGCAGTTTTAATATCGTACGTTCGATAAGTTGGTTATCGATAACAGGAAAATGCATTCGTCGATGGAAAAAAGATTAAACTATGAGATTAAAATATTAGATTCGGAACGAATAATCTTTTTCCTTATTGCTGTTTTCCTGTATTTCACGCTATGGTAAAGTATAATGAATTATCAATAATTTTCATATTATGCTTTCTTTGATTTAGGATTGTCAAAAAAAATATTATCGTATTGCATTTATTTGTCGAAAGTATGACCATATGAATGTATATTTCGAATTTCCAGTAAATTTCAAAGCAAAATATGTGCAAAAAATAGAAAATTATATGAACTAATTACAATTTAATAACATTTCCTTTGTTTGAGGTTGACAGTTGAGGAAGAAATTAAATCCCTATTTTTTTAATATAAATGAGGTTCAATCCCTATCTAAAAGATAAAATAATTTTTTTTCGCATTTATTGGATTCTCAAATTGCTAAAACATATATTTTTCTGGATTTTATTGCTTTTTCTCGTCCCTGATTTTATTATGAGCTATTATTTCGGCAACTTTCGTCAATGGTAATGTCTACTTCGTGACGTCACGATTGATGGCGGACACGACGTCACGTGTGGGCTTCCGGGACGGTGCAGACCAATGTAAAATCGGCCTTCAGTCACATGGTTCTTCTTGGCCAATCACAGTCGTAGAACAGTTTTAATAGCTAGACATTTTGTGACAAGCGTAGAAAAAGTTTTCATCAACAGCCGCCATTTTGCCTGATTGAGACAGTGTAGAAATTTGGATGTAATCTTTAAATTATAGTTGTTTTTGTGCAAATTGGGTGCACAGTAATAGTGTCTAAAGGATTTTTAATTTGGTTTCGAGTTCAAACAAGTCAATGTTTTTTCAAAAAGTTATGAAAAGTGCAAAACTGTGCGTGATTTAAGTAGAGATCATTGTGCGAGTTCCGACGGAAGATGGTGAGAGGTATCCGTACTATGTATTCGATGTAGTCGGCCAGGCGAGATTACATTATGGCAAATGGTTAAGTGCGCTTGTTTAATATGTGCCTTGACGGATGCTCTGGACATCGAACTATCGGCACATCGATTTTCAAGTCAAATATATGGTGTAAAATTGCTTATAAACAATGTGCGAATTATTATAATATTGACAAATAGTGTGCAACACTCAGTCGCGGCATTGGGCCAGTTCGGCGGCATAAGCTTTGTAAACAGAGCTCTACATAAACTCCGCTATGGCTGATCATCTCGTAGATGGACCTACAAATGCAAAAAGGCCCAAGCTGGATCCTTTTCAGGGTCCATCAGATTCGGCAGGTATGTAAAAAATTAAAATTATACATATCGAATTATCACTATTTAGGAATATTATGTTGCATGATTGTTTATTCTTCACAAAGAGAAGGCGTTTCTCTCATTTTGACACTGTACTGTCATAACACTGTTTATCGTGTTTATTTATTGTTGTTAGAATTTTTTTGAGAATTTCAGATGAAAAACAGTGCTGACTGGAAAAGTGACAATTTTCATTGATTTTAAATGTAAATATTATATTATGATTTATACATTTTTTACTAGTTTGCACTTAGCTTGTACATAAATATGTACTTACTTTACAATTTTACCTAACCAACGATATTTAAGGATTACTTATCGTCAACTGTAAAACGATTTTGAGCAATTTTGAAACGTACTATTTGCACGGAGTGCATGCTAAATTCATTGTATATTATTTATTTATTATGCATGCTTTATTTCGCTTTAGAATATACCTATAGCATCGGTTACCTACATTACAAATTGATTATTATTATTATATCTACCTTATATTATTATCTTTTTATTATTGAATAACTTATACGATTATTTTCATCTAAACGAAACGATAATACTTTAGTTAATTAGCGTAATTTATGCCTGTTAACACTAGTCCCAATGGAAATGATGCACCCCGCTTACAACTACGGTTTGGGATCAGATGGTGGTGGACAAGGGAAACAAGGTCTCTTTCAAGCTCATCAACACCAGGTTTGGGGCCAACTTCCACAAAGAACAAGTAAATAGATACTCTACTCTACTCTAGTCAAAACAAACACCTCATTCTAACAGATATTAACAAATTAATAAATTATTATTTATTATGCTCTTTTCATCTTCATAGTCAGGACAATTATTTTTTTCCATTATGTTTCAACTAATACATTGTTTTTTCTAAATCTTCCAGATTTCTTGAAGCTAGTAATAAATTTTTCATGTATTTTTTTTTTTTAAAGTAAATACACTAATGTAGTCGAGGATTATGCATTTCGTTGTCGAAGAAATATATAAATTTGTTTTTTGTTGTAATATTTCTGGAAAATAAAACGTTTCACATTAATAATATTGTGTTTTTACTGTGAGGTTAGGTTAATATCGATGCTGCTTGTCGATTGTCTGAAAAATGGACGCACTGAGAAATGAGCTGCAGATATATTTTGCAAAATGCATTTGGATACGATGAGCATTATGGCGTTTTTTTGAAGTCGATACGATTCTTGTCTACTGAATACGATCCGGAGTCTGTTTGGTATCCACGAGCTAGTTGCCGAACAAGTTTGGATTAATTTCGACAACAATAGCCTGACTCAGCCGTAAGCTATTGGTCCAATGCGATTGAGTCTAGTAAGTTCCACGGAACACGCACTCCGATAGTAACTTAAAACGTGTTTGTATCCTTTGCGCTTGCGCGGATTAAATAAAAAAATGAACACTGATGTTTGGACGAGGCGTTCAGTGCAACTTTGCTTTCGGGTACCGAACAGACCGAATTTAAACGATACCAACGACAAACGCACCGTGATTAAAAGGACTTACGTAGAAAAGTGACGGATACCGAACAGACGTTATCGAATAGTGTTTCTATGAAAGTGACAGATTTTTGAACGTTTTCAAAATTAAAACGAATAGTGCCTATTTTCAGTTGCAGTTTTAAGAAATATATTTTCAGCTTTGGCAAGGATAAAGGATGGTTAATTCTTAGACTATATTGTGTGTTTGACTTGCTGTAGTAATTGTAATAAATATACATTATTTTTTTTATTTCCCCGGTTTGCAGCGAAGATAATATCTGTTGTTCGAAGTTGTTGTATTTTTATTATTGATTCATTTTAGTAGCTTTGTACTTGACTTGGTGAATTTTGTTCATTTGTTTTTGTGAATTAGATGCTGCATTAGCCCTGTGAAACATCTAGTGATGATTTTTGTTGCATTTGTTGGCATTTTTTTTTATTAAGTGGCACTTAATTTTGTAATGTTTTTTTTTTTTTAAATACCTATATTATTGTTGCTGTGCACTGTCTGTATGTGTACTGAATTAATATAAACAATGTAAAATTATTTGCATGGAATTTGTTTCGAAACGGCGGTTATATCGATTTCGACCGAGTCACGAGAAGTCGATTTAACAAATACGCCGCGTGACGGCCGAAAGAAATCGATCCTCGATCCGGAGAATATAAAAAACGTATCATTTCCTCGAAGTCTTCAGTTAATGCAGCGTATTCTAAAATTCAGAAACAGAACGAACGATTTCAAAAGTCAAATATGAAATACATTTTATTGTTGTATTTTTAATTATGTTTAGTCTTGCTAGCAAAAAAATCAAAATCTGATTTTTCTAATGTATTCTTTTTCCTAGCTGAATGTTCCTATATGCGAACATCTTCAGGATTCATGATTCGATAATCATTGTCAATAAAATTGCAGGCTCTTTTTAGGTTAGAGCGTATTTTCGGAAATAAATCCTGGAATATTGATTTTTTGTACATATATTTTTTAAAAGTTCTTGTATGTATTTTTAAATAATCTTGTTTAAAAAGTGCTACGAGCGTCGTGTTTAAAAGTTATTTAAAAAAGCTATAAATTAGTATTTGGACCGATCTTTCCCAGAGCCATGTCTTTCAGTAATAAAACAAAACAAGTTTATAAACAAACGCCAGTTGCATAACGAATTTTGTTTTATATAAACCAGCTTTTAATTTTGTCTTGCTTAAAAAAAGAGCGAAAAAATTTTCGCAATACTCTTAGAACAAAAAAATCTGTGTGTCCCAAAATTACGCTTAAAATTATTTTACGTTTTTAGGTCGTTTATAAAGAATTACAATTTTATGGTTATATATTCAATGATATTTACTTTGAGGAAAAATGATTGATTAGTGTAATTAAAAAAAATCGAATAGAAATGCGTACAATATTATAAAAACGCCAAACCAGATTGTAAAAAAAGCTAGAAATATTGGTGATTTTGATACATTTTGAAAATTTTCGTACGATAGTTTGGTTGCCTAAATCTAGTTTGTAAATAATATGTCTTAAGTGTGTTTGATATATTGATTTACTGTGTAATGTAAATAACTCAGTGAAATTTAGCCGACAAGCTTTAACAAACGTATAAACTGTCGAATTCAGATATTTATCGCGTAATCTACACCACGCTGTAGTTCAATAATAATCGACAGTGCCAGTGTTTACACTTTCAGCCCGGCAAACAGGCCGGTGCATCTTACACTTTTGCGTAACAAACGCAATAGTGTCAAAAATTACACTGGAGCACTATACCAAACACGCCTAATGTTTGACAGAACGATTGTAAGCGATTATCACTCGATTAGCAATACGAAATCTATTACGAAAGTAGATTTAGCAATTTGACAATCATACAAGAAACCGAACTAATTAAGTTTTATTGTTTTCCGAAGAGCGTAGTTGATTTAGGAAAATCTGGAAAACGACTTGTAAAAATTAATGATGCTCCGAATGTGGACTTCGGCCTGATGTTCGGTTCAAAAGCTGACGTTCGATCAAACTTCGGTAACAATTCGCGCGGTTTCTGCAAGATTCAAGTTGAGACGCGTTGCCCCGTTGCTTGTCATTACGGTTGCCCTCCACCCGCCTCTAGCCCGTTTTTACTTATTCGGAACGCAAAGGAATGGTGAGACCTCTGGTGAGAAATGCGCCGAACCGCCCTAAGGGGGGTTTTTGACAGGTAAACTATAGAGGTATAAGGTAAACATTGATTTAGAAAAGCATTAATGGAGGCTAGGTTGTCAAAAACCCCCCTTAGGGCACCAGAGGTCTCACAATTCCTTTGGGTTCCGAATTTCACTTTTTACAAAGTTTATTTTAAAAAACAATGTATATTATTGATTCAGAACAGGAGCGTAGCTGCCGCTGTATCAGCCATATCAATGATACGGGGCCCCGATGTATTAATTTGGGCAGTCTGGTAGAAGCGCCCCCCGACAAATTATCAGGGCAAGCTATGCCACTAATTCAGAATGAGTTTTTTTTTTATTTTCAGTATATCCACAGTTTATATCTAAGTTAATAATATCATCTTTTCACTAAAAAACAATAAATACGGGCAACTTTTGCATCAAAACAATCTTAATAATTACAGTAACTGAAATTCGTTGGTCGATCGAATCCGAAGCTCTGCGAAACCTGCCGTTTGCTGTTACCGAACGTGAACCGAATTTTGATGTAGTAAAAATAGAAAATTATTATGTAGTTTCAATGTAGGAACGTTCTAAAATGATTTTTTTACAGTTTAAAAACCTAAAAAATCACTTAAATTCTTTTGGTCGACCATTAAAGCTACAATGTCAGATTTTAATTGCGGAAACAGAACGTAACATTTGCATTGCAGAATAAACGATAACTCATCCGCCGCGATAGTGGAAGTTTCAGGTTCGAGTCCCTAACAGTTTTTGTTATATTGCATTGTGATTGTAACAATATTTCATACACAACAATAGCAAACTATGTGCTGTAAATTTGCATATTAAGGTCTGTTTCGAATAATTTTTTTGCCGCGACTGCGATGCCAACTTACCGTAATTCTTCTTGAAGACGGCATAAAATCTAAACATGCTTCGTTTGAGGGATTCTTTGTGGCATGCTAAAATTTAAAAAGGCTCTAATAGTCTTAGATCCCGATTTGGCTCGATCTTCATCCATCGAGTTTTCTAATGAAAATTGAATTTTGATAATATAATGTATTAATAAAGAAAAATTGATTTGGTTGCCATTTAATTTCTTGGCAAAGCTATTTTTTACATATATGTTCCATGTGTTTGCAATAAAATTATCTACATTTTCATATATGACAATATAGAAAGCCCTATAACTGCAAAATACTAATTCGAAGGTCCCTGTCTACCTGGTTTTATGCCAGGAATCAAAATGTCGACCAAACGTTGGCATTTTAGATACATATTTTACTTTCGATTGGTAATAAAATCTGAAAACTCGATAACTACATTTCAGAAATAAAATTAACAACTTTATTTTTTTTATTAAAAATAGCTGTGTCAAGAATATGAATGGCAACCAAATCAATTTTTCTTTATTAATACATTATATTAACAAAATTCAAATCTTTGATTAACGTCTGATTAGAACTCTTCAATAAATTGGTCGATAATTGTATTTATTGAAAAATTCAAATTTCATTAGAAAATTCAATGTATGAAGATGGAGCCAAATCGGGATCTTGTACTAAATTAAAATCTTTTAATTTTTATGGCTATCATAGGCGAAAAAGGACCGTTATTTACCCACCTCCTTTCGAGTAGCCAAGGAATCAAATCGCGATGTAGTTATCCTAAATCTAACAGTCACGCGGACAAAGGCGACTTTCACGCGAATGAAGATAGTCGAACTGCGTGATTTAACACGCGAATGTTTCAAGATTTTATTCTCTGCTGCGATAGAAGGCACCGGTCGAGCGTTTTTGAGACACCCTCCCGTTTCGGCGGCCGAAACGCATTCACCGACTTGACATGAGCGCTCGCTGCAAGCTAAATGTTTTCTTTTTGAATTTAATTGTAATCTGTAATTCGAGGAAGATTGAAAGAATGATTGTCAAGTGATATCTTAAGAGTCGTATTTCTAGTATAAACAAAATTGTTTGTTCGTCTCGAATTTATTTATTAAGCTGGGATGACAGACTTGTGCTTAAAAGAAACCTCGAAAGTCGGACGAGAATTGAAGATACATATTTTATTTTTTACTTAAGTGCAAATATAAAGGATTAGTACAATGCCGGTACAAGGAATTTTTTTTTCTTGCGTTTGTAATGTAAAAAACAATCCTGGGTTTTAATTTTTTTTGAAAAGTAAGTCAAATGTACATTTATTTTGGGGAGACATCGTTAAACGAAACTTTTTTCTTGCGATTTTATTGCTGCCCGCGGATGAAACACGACAGCGACAAAAATAGTGGAAACATGGCCATTTTAAAACACTTAGGTCGGAAACCCCCCTTAGGGAATGAATAATTAAAAATCTTTAATGCTCACCCATGCTATAATACGAGGAATTCCTGTGCAAGATATCATGCTTCTAGACCTACTGGTTTAGGCTATGCGTTTTGTCGGTCAGTCAATGTTATAGTAGACTTTTAGGAGATGATTTTTCAAAAATCCTTTAGTGCTCACCTACGTTATCTAAGGAACTACTGTGTAAAATTTCATACTTCTTGACCAGAGATGTGACTTATCTTAGGTACAAGTATTTGAAATACAGATACAAGATACAAAATACGTATTTTCATCTTGTATCTGAAATAATTTTTTAATCTAGTATTTTGTATCTTGTATTTAGATACATTATATTGTAAGTACTAAGATACTTTTACTATTTACCTATGCATTTTTTACGTTGCGGCGTCATAAAGACAAAACTGAACGCACCCTAAAATTTTAATTCATTAACCTATCAAAAGATTGTATCTAGAGTCTAATATAAATAGGTGTAATATATTTTCTTACATTTATAATAAAATGGCTTATATTTCTTTGTTTGGTACAGATTTAATTTTTTAGGTGTTATGTACAATAATTTTTGTTTAAGAGGGCTTAAGATCGTGAAGTGTTTTTTGTGCTTATTATATTTCATCACAAAACTATCTTTTACGGCTATTTGTCGCGGATTAGTTAATAATTTTCATTCTTGAAGGCGATCGCCGAAAGGAGGTCGAAACGTTGATTTAAAAATGTTTTAAATAAACCGCAATTTTACTAGAATAATAAAAATATGTTTTCAAAAAGTATCTGATTTAAAAAAAGTATAAGTAATAAGAAGATACGTATTTTGTTTCTAGTATTTCAAATACCATTTCCAAAAGTATCTTGTATCTGACATCTCAAATACTTTACTTAGAAGTATCTTGTAACTTGTATTTCAGATACTTTTTATGAGGTATCTTGTACATTTCTGTTCTTGACCCATCGGCTTACTGTCTGCGTAGTCAGTCAGAGTTCTATCAAGTTGATTTGTTCCCATACGGAAATATACTCCCCAACTTCCATACAGTCTTGAAAAAACTAGTTCATGATTTTAACAATAGATTGCGTCTCCAATACTGTAAACGTGAAGGATTTTGTAAATGTGTCTTGCTTGCTGCAACTTACGCTATAGGACAGTTTTTATTAAATATTTTGTACAAAATTACGGTGTTTTCTAACAAAAACTGTTTAGTAACATGTAACGACATCTGATAGAATTTACTCAAAGCTATTAGTTCAGAAGCAAACAAAAAAAAAACTGATTTAGTACCAAATAGCGACATCTGATAGAATTCGCTCAAAGCTATTAGTTCAGAAACAAATCTGATAGAATTTGCTCAAAGCTATTAGTTCAGACGTCGGGCCGCAAACGAAATACATTTTGCAAAATTATATCAATCGCACCCGGGTGAAACCGGGACGGACCGCTAGTGTTTATTAATTCCTGAATATAGTAGAATCAAAAATTATTGCAAGACTTCTTTTGTTTTTTTGCGTTTCTCTCACTGATCATCCCTCTTTTGTCTTAACGTAATATGTGTGAACTAAGGCCATTGATTTTCTGACGATATTTCCTGCAACTCAGCATCAGTGTAAAAACATTTAGCGCTGAAGAATTTAGCAAATTAATTTGACGTATTGTTAGTTTTTAAATAATGACGGAATTTTTCAAATTGGTTCAGGGGTTTTCGAATGTATTATCGATCATACATTCAAACGTCTTTTATATGTTACTACCGGATGCTCAGGTAACAGAAACACCGTGAATCTATACTAATATGCCAAAAGTTAAAATTTGTGTGTTTGTTAGTAAGGGACAATCTTTTGAAGTACTGAATCGATTCCAAACATTGTTTCACTAATAAAAGGCTAGACTATGCCTGAGAAATATAGGCTATATTTTATTTTGACTTTTGAGAGCTATTAATATAATGAATAACACATATTGATATTAATTGTGACACGGAACATTGCGGGGCACAGCCCCGCGAGGCTAAACTATAAGGTGGAGTCGAAGGTTCCACTATTGTTGTCGCCGAATCGTTTCGGCGCGGCGGCAAATCTATACTAATATATAAAGCTGAAGAGTTTGTTTGTTTGAACGCGCTAATCTCAGGAACTACTGGTTCAAATTGAAAAAATTTTTTTTTGTTGGACAGCCCATTTATCGAGGAAGCCTATAGGCTATATAAAATCAGGCTACGACCATTAGGAGCGGAGCATTAATGAAAAATGTTGCAAAATGTATCTCAAAAATAAGCTTCTTCTATTCAGGTGAAATGCACAATCTAAATATACTCATCTTAGCGTTGTTAGAATGCAACGCCCGCTAGTTCAATCGGTAGAGCACACGACTGTCAATATCAGGGTCGTGGGTTCGAGCCCTACGTTGGGCGAATACATTTTTATTTACTTTTTTATTTTCTACATTGCTTTCTTCTAAGGCTTACATTTAAATTTATTTTAATTTTATTTAATTAATTAAAAAAAAATTATTAGTTAAAAAAAGTATAAATACTGCTTTTTATCGATAAAAACTTTTGAACGGTAACTCCGATCATCATGAAATTTGGACACAACATTCATCTCGGTAAACTAAGATGAATGTGTGTACTCATGTTCCTCCCTTCCCCATTCGTTCTTTTACACCCAGGTGAAACCGGACGGGACCGCTAGTCGAATATAAAAAACACGAGCCTGTTGTTTTATTGACAATGCTTGAGCCACCATATTAATCAGTTTCCTAACCGCGCAGGGCCCGATCCAGCTATTTCGCCGCTCCGGGCAAAATAATATTTGCCGCCTTTTATCCATGCGTTGTTCCATAGATGGTGTAATTTTTTTTTGTTTAACCATCTTTCAAATTACCGACGCCGCGCCGCCCTCAATTTTGCTGCCCCGGGCAATAGCCCGGTTTGCCCTCCCCTAGATCGAGCCCTGTAACTGCGTTTATGTCAAAAACAGAAACGAAATATTTGGTTAAGAAATGTCGGTTTGATTGTTTTGTTTATTTTTTGAATAGCCGATGCGTTAATGTTCGACCTCGAGAAGGACCTGCCAGATGAGTTGATGTCATCGACGTCATGGGGTCTGGCGACGGAACACATGGCGAGTAGTAAACCACCTGCACAAGGGCCGGGTCCAGGAGGTCCGCTTCAAAATGGCGTCGATACACAGGAGAACGTCAATATACGCTCACAGATGCAGTTAAATCATATTCTTCAGGTTGGTATTGTGTGCTGGAAACATTTGAAAGACCGCGAAACAAAACACAGTCGCTGTTTATATTTTGTTTTTATTCGTGACGTTATCTCGTTTTCTTGAACAATTTTTTTGGACCTAGACAAGAAAATGTGTTTACAAATTTTTGTTTATCGGTTTGAAGTAGTAGCATTATCCAAAGAACTGATTTAGATTAAATTTGGTACATCATTCGGTACCAAAATTTTAAATTACAATCCATTTTATTTCAAAATGCTACAAACAGATTTATGTGTTTTCAACTGATTTTACTACTCTTACTTCTTAACGTAACATTGGTGACAAAATTTCAACTCAATTGGATAACAGGAAGTAGTTGAAAAAGCTATCCCAAGGTTTTAAACAAAGAAATATCTGAAGCCAAAGCTGCACTTAACTTTTATCTCCTTTTTTTTTATTATTATGTGTTACTAGGCATTTCACGATTTTGAGGTTAAACGTATATTCAAAATTTACGCGATAACCACAGCGCAGAGATTTGCGTTTTTTTTTCTGATTGGTCTATTACTACCACAAAGTGAGGATCACGGAGAAGTTGAAAATGAGTTGAGTAGTTCGTATAGGTTGAAAATACATGAATAGAACTCATGTTTGTACAATATGCGCCACGGGTCTAAAAAGTTCGGAAGTTAGTCACAAACAGTGTCGCAAAGGCACATTGTAGAGCCGTTGAGACTCCGACCACCTCCCAGCTACCTGCACGGAACGTGCGTTCGTCGGTGATTGGCCGTGATCGCTCGTTGCCTTTGTCGCTTTCCTGCTTTAAAGTACAGTCGAGTACGCTATTGTCAAATTGTTATTGATATTTTAGTTTTATTGAGTTCTGAACTTGTAGTTTTTCAACAGACAAGCCCGCATTCGTATCTAACTTCCGAGCCTTTTAGATTCGTGGCGCGTATTGTAAAGTTGTAAACGACAATTACTGTCAAAACAAAAGAGAACAAATTTTTTTATTTGAATACAGTGCAAACTATATATAGCGAAATTGAAGGGACCGGCTATTTTATTGCGTTATAAGAACTTTTCATTAAACGGAGAGTAAAAGAAAACAATATAATTTTATGAATAAGTGGTTTTCATTTTGACTAAATTAAGTGAAAAAATTTACTTACATTACAAAATTATAATCTTCAATAAATAAAATTATCGACCAATTTTTCGGACAAATATATTAACAAAAAATAATTATTAATACATTGACGTTTCGGTCCCGATTTGGATTTTCTTCAGAACTGATAAAAAAATATTAAAATAATTAATTTCTAATTCGTATTTAAAATATTCGCTTTAAGTTTTTAAATTATTTTTTGTTAATATATTTGTCTGAAAAATTGGTCGGTAATTTTATTTATTGAAGAATTCTAATCAGACGTTAATCAAAGATTTGAAAATTATAAACTGTTAACTTTGTCGTTTTTCACTATGCCAGTATTTCAGTTACAACAAACAATTGAACACAATTCTAAGAATCTCATTGTCGGGGTCTAAATATTGACGTATTGTTTCGCTATTGAAAATGCTTGTTGTGCTTCATAGTGTTTCAGGGTAACATTGTAAACCAAAAAAAAACCTTAATTATTTCTGCGTGTTAAGGAGTTTGTCGTTAAATAGAAGTTCGCTATATAGAGTTTACACTGTATATTTGACATTAAGGCTCTCACAGACCAAGGCGACCGCGGTGGTGATAACATAAAATGTGTTGTTTTAATGTACGTGTTCAGACAGAAGTGCGTTCGCGGTCATTTTGGCGGGAATTTGCAGCGTTCAGTCTTGCGGCCACTATGCGGTGGCGGCCAAACGCTTCGTGTCGTATTTTGCCGCTGAACGCTGTGCCCGTTTTCCAATTACCATTGCGAGTGCGACTAAATGCCGCATTGTGCGCGTGTTCAATTGGAACAAATTAGTTTTTAAATGCGACGGTAGAGAGCATTGGACTCACTGAAAGATTCAGAAAAAAATCATAAGTTTTGCATTCTTCAATGTGGATATCCATTTGTTTGTAAACAAAAGTATATTTGTTAAAATTAGTTGATAATAATTAAAAATAAAAATCTGTAAAATTAATTTGCTCAAGTTTTTACAAAAAATAAAGATAAAAAATATCGCAAGAAGCTGTCTTACAATTTTAAATTGTCAAAAATGTCAACTTGAAGAAAAAAAATTGGAATTTTTTGTTAGCTTATTGTGGTACTACTTGCGCACAGCATCCGGGAGCTAAGGTTTTTCTGGTGCTCGATTATGCGAAACGTTGCTATAGTTGGAACATTCAACGTTGAGCATTATGCCGCATAAAGCGCTTTAGTGCTGTAATTGGAAAACTACCTGTGTTAGCTGTTAGTTGACTAGAAAATTGAAATGTCGAGTGTTACTGAAAAAATTATTGAGCTTTTGTTGAAATGCATAAAATTTTATATGATTTGTTACTTCTATTTGTGCAGAATAAATACATTTTATTACGTAATAGTTGAGACACTATTAAGACAAAATAAAAAAACTCGGGTCGCAGTGCCAAACCCTGCCGACAATATAGTGTATTTGCTTACACTGGCAGTGTGGCTTTATTATGTGAACTTAACCCTTTTGATTTTGGACAAAATAAAAAATTTTAACTTAATACATCCCTTAAAATAATATTTTTTTTCTTAATTTCAATATTACTATCAATTTACCAAATTAAATTCACCCTGCACTAAGTAAATCCATATCTACAAATTAATGTTTTCATAAAATTTTTAAGTCCGGTCCTGTCGGGCCGATTTTAATAAAATTTTGGTAGCACATTTTAATCATTACTAAAGGGTTAAATTTCAATTTTGAAACGATTCGGAGAAATTTTTCGGTATTTTTGGGCCCAAAAATATTTTTCAACCCCTAAATCCCACCCTTAAAGTGGCCCGATTGGGCCCATTTTAAATAGGCTTCGTCCGGTGATGGATTTTAAGATTTGGTCCAAATTTCGTTAAAATCAATTAACTCCTTCGAAAGTTATTGCCCGTACCTATATATATATATATATATATATATATATATATAAATATATATATATATATATATATACATATATAAACATACTTTTCCAAAAATGGTGCCAAAGTGTTTAGGAGGCTATGAAACGTCGAGAAATTTTGGTCCGACCCCTAGGTCCCACCATCCGACCGACGCCAATAGTGTAAGTGCCTTATGGCAAATACACTAAAAAACTTACTCTTCTTTTTCGTTGTCTTCTAAAATAGCTGCTACAAGTAAAACTTCTTCTAATTCATAACAATTAACAAATCATATTTATTGATCTCATTTAACTTATTGATATACATATGCGTTTTATTTTAATTTGTTTTGCGTTTTTCTATGTGCGCGATCAGGCGATAAATTCGCTTTGGTGTGTCTGGACCTGATCGCAACCGCGGCCGCCTTGGTCTGTGAGAACCTTGAAAGTTTGATTTTCTTCCGATTGAAAAATTATAGTGTACCGTTTCGAATTTGGCGCCGCTACTAAAATGAGTGTTAAATAACGATTGTGTCTGTTTTTCAGGTTAACAAAAATATAAATTCATTAGCATTAGCCGGTCAGTTGGGAAACAAGAGTCCAAATCTTCAATCTCCTCCGAACGTGTCTGTAGCCAAAGGGCCTGGCGGCGTCGTTGAGCAAATGTCGCTCGGCAATCTGCCATCGAGTATAGCCAACTCGGTGATGAACAACATCCCCAACAGCTTGCAGTCGACGATGGGCGGCGTCATGTCAATGGCAAGCAACGGCAACGCTCAAGTTATGAGCTCAATGCCAGGTAAGACAGTGCAATCATTTTTAAATCAATTTCCTTTTTGGACTCTAATTTCACATGAATCATTAATGACCCGCCTGAAATATAACGGATATAGTGTAATTGATAAATCACCTGATAGTGTGGGCTAAGCATAGTTTGTAAACTGTTCAGCAGCGCCAAGTTCGTTCGTGCGGTTAAAATCTGAAGTAAGGGACCAATAAACTGCATGTTTGCCGACAGTGCCTATGAACTAAACAAATGACTGCTCAAATTATTTCAAGAATTATATACCTCGATTGAAATATTAATTAGTGTTAGTTTTATATGACGCGATATGCGTTCAAACAAATTTTTAATGAAATGCACGTACGATAAAACAAATGATATAAATTCGCTACTAGTTTCGTCTTCAGTAAAAATATTCGCAAAAAAAAAGAAAATCAAATGAACAAAAAATTAAACTACTAACTAAAAATGGACTAAGAGCTGGCTACGGAGAAAATAGGTGACTCGGTGCAGAGCTGACAATTTGCAGAATAATAGGAGATAGTACAAGTAAGTAGGGAAAAAATTGCCAGAAGGCTAGGCGGAAGATAAAGAGCCGCCAGAAGGCGTTAATGTTGCGAAAAATCAGTGCACTTTTGGCAATTTCTATACTTATTCTGTAATTCAAAACTAGATTATATATTATACATTATATAGTGTTATAAGGGCATACTGAAAATTCAAACATGATATAATAATTACATTCGACAAATATTCAAAATTATTAATGACATTTTGATAGAAATAAAATTAATCGTCATATATTTTCATTAATAAAATTACGTTGTTATAACTTGTCGAATGTTATTATTATATCATGTTTGAATTTTCAGTGTGCCCTTATAACTATATAATGTATAATATATATGTTACGGTTAATACAAGAAAGGGTATTAGCCGGTTAAATTCGCGAATAAACTACTTTCTTGTATTAACCGTAACATATATAATATATAATCTAGTTTTGAATTACAGAATAAGTATAGAAATTGCCATTTTCGCAACATTAGCGCCTTCTGGCGGCTCTTTATGTTCCGCCTAGCCTTCTGGCAATTTTTTCCCTACTTACTTGTACTATCTCCTATTATTCTGCAAATTTTCAGCTCCGCACCGAGTCACCCATTTTCTCCGTAGCCAGCTCTCCGTCTAAAATGCGAAAGCAAATCGGAAAACTTCAACACATAGCAGATGTCTCATGTCTCTTTTGTTTTTGAATGAGTGTCCACCTGCTGCATTAGGTACTCCGACTTGTTTTCTTCTTTCTAGCTGTTAGTTTCATTTTAGTGAAGCCAGGCTTTTTTAAATAATTTTTATTTCCTTCCTTTTAGTTATAATTTTTCCATTTTCTTTTTTTTTGTAGTTTTGTTTATTAACTATAAATATACTGTCAAAAACCGATTATTTTGGGGTTCCTAGTGGTGGTATTTTTGCGCGACCTTTTGCGTAAATCGATTGCGCGTCCGATCACTGATAATATTGCTTAGTTTATTTAACGCCAGGCATGAACAGCGTAGCTCCGGGCGGCGGTATGATAATGACCAACAGCAACATGAACAGCATGGGAGGCATGGCGGGCGGAAGCCTAGTCGTAACGAACAGTCTGAACAAGCAGCCCCTCGCCGCCGCCGGAACGAACATGATGGGAGGCGGTCCGGGCGGCGGTCACCATCCGGCACTGCCGAACGGGCCGATGATGAGGGCGGCCGCCGCCGCCGCGGCAATGCAACAGCATATGGGAGGACGTGCGGGACACGGATTGGGTGGGCCGCGCATGCAGGCGCCGCCTAACATGACGGCCGCAATGGGATCGATAGGCAATCAGGGAATAGCGGCCGCGGGAAATCCGTACGGATACGGATCGCCTAACGCGGGACCCCAGAACGTAGCCGGGGTCAACACGGCCGGAGGACAACTGACCGGTGAGTTATCAGTTAATCGGTTATTTTATTTTTGTTTTGAGCTTCCCAGTTCACAAATTATTTTTCTAGTGCCGAGTATCAACAAAATCGAAACAATTAATATTAACAATTCTAATTATTTATAATGATTTTTTAAATGGTTGATGTTCCTTTTAGTTCCGTTAAGAGTATTTGTCCCTGCAAATACCCCCTGCACCCTTCATCTCAAATCTTTTCCCCTCGCCTAAAAACGGTTCGCGCTCTCCCGACGCTATTTTTAAAACTAGAGGGTTCTGGTAGACGCCAAATGAAAGACAAAGAATCAGACTACAGATCCTTCAGGCGAATTTTTTGAAAAACAGTTTCGCCTACGTGTGAAATATTACGTAACTTATTATTTTTTTCAAAAGGTTGTAAGTTTTTTCAGGATTTTTTTTTTTCAAAAAATTCGCCTGAAGGATCTGTAGTCTGATTCTTTGTCTTTCATTTGGCGTTTACCAGAACCCTCTAGTTTTAAAAATAGCGTCGGGAGTTCGCGAACCGTTTTTAGGCGAGGGGAAAAGATTTGAGATGAAGGGTGCAGGGGGTGTTTGCAGGGACGAATACTCTTAAAATGACCTACATTGCCTTTTCTCTTAGCCGTCAGGTATCTGTTTTTTTTTTTTTTTTTTATGATAAATAATCCATTGAATATTATTTAGCAGCTAAAAATTGGTGTCAAAAACATCCGATGAACATCGAAAAAAAAAAAACAAAATATTAATGCTAACCTCTAATGATAAATTACATCAAACCATCGATATCAAAAACATTAGATGATCTGTTGCAAAACATCGGTTATCGGTGTTTGTGAAGTGTTGATATAATTCAACAAAATACGTAATCCGATGATTTGTCAGCGAGGTACTATCACTTCATAAATGATCGGTTGTAAAAGAAAAACAGCGACATCGGAAGTAAAACATTGACGTGTTCGAAACATTGATTTATAATTAGGCTTTTGAAAAAAAATAATTATCGAATTTTTTATTGTATTTTAAAACTTTATTATAAATAATATTGATAATCGATGCGAAAAATAAAAAAATTTTTTTTAAATTAAATATAAGCAAGTTAAATTGATAAAATATTAAAAAAATCACGTGACTGCAAACGCACTAAAATTTTTTTTGACAATTGTGACGTCATATTGTTAAAATGTATATACGCAGTATACTATCAATGGCTTCTACTTGTGTATTAACTAAAACTATCCTAAATTTAGTATAAAAAAAATATTGTTGACAAGTAATTCTATTTAATAATGTGTGACAAAGCTTTTATAAAAGCCAATTCTGCTAATATACTTACTGTAGATATTATTTATGATCACAGATTTTCTAAAAATTGCATGTGATGATAATAGAAATTAACATTATGACGTCACATTATGTTCGGGAAATGTCGGCGCGTTCTCGGAACTAGGTACAAAAATTTATTTTTAATTTGATATAACTTTTGAATTATAACGAAAATAAAAAAAAGAAAAATAGTTTTGTTATAAAACTTATATACGACCTTTCCATTTATGACAAAAAAAATTCATTCAAAAGCCCAATTCAAATCTTTGATTTATTTATTTGAATTGGTTTATAATGTTCATCCCTACCCTGTTAGTTATGAAAAAAAACATGTTTGAATGGAAACAACGTAATAATCACCCAACGCCAATGAGCTCAGTTGTCGATCGTCTATATTCATCGGTTCGTCGATAATAACTGCGTGTCGTTTTTGGTTTTTTCAGGCGTTGTCGCGCCACAACAGCGGGCGGCAAACATGGCCGCGATACAAGCCGCGCGGTTCGGAGGCCCGGGTCCACCGGGCGGTGGCGTCGTGCCCGGCGTCAGCGAAGGCGGCATGGCCCAACAGGCGCAGCCGCCGGCGGCATCGCCGGCCCAACCGCAGTCGGGAGCGCCGAGCGGCGGTCAACCGGGTCCGCAGGCGGCGACGCAGAACCAACCTCCGACAGCTGCTCCGTCGACAGGTTTGGGTTTGTTACACAAGTTCATTGACCTTTCTATGTTGTGATGTCTCTTCTAATTGTCTAACGTGTTCGATAAATGACGCTGAAGTAAATCAATCGATCTATTGAAACACACACACACACACACAAATTTCTGAATTAAGTAAAATTGACTCTCGACATGTTCTTGTTCCACTTGTGAATTTTATAACCTAAAAATCATTCTCTTTTTAAAAACGGTCCTTGATGCTTTCAAACTATACGATGATTTGCCTGATCGTTAAAAAGATCTTGTGCGTTTGTAATAATTAACTAAAGGATCTTGCATTTAACTTAAAAGAAAAATCGAAGTCGTTAATTGCGCAATGTTTATGCAATCTCGTTGACTTTGTTATTCAACTGTTTTTACTGTGCACCAAATTTTAACCTTTGTTAGTCTTTTTTTTATGAATAAAAAAAAATTGAACGTAATACAGTCTCAGTTCTTTTACTGTGTGTGATTTATGTGTTTTTAATAAAAAAAAAATGCAATGAGGTGTAATTCCACTGACGACACTAATATAAGATGGTTTATTCAAGGTAAGGGCTCGAATGTGACAGAATTACCCACTGCTGCAGGTTTCGTAATGGCCTAACTCAGAGGTTCCCGAACTTTTTTGTCTCGCAGACCACTTGCCATGTTTTTCGGTTTTGGGTAGACCCCCTGCTTATCTGATATTGATTTTTTGCAAATTCATTAATTTCAAATGTATTTTTGACAACCGGTATAGTGCTACTCACTTTGAACGATTTAAATTTATAACGGTAGTGAAATGTAGTGTGAAATGTTTAGTTTTATACATTTATGAATTAGATTCAAATTAAAACGAACCAGATTAAAATTTAATTTCTGTTACATAAAATAACTAAGCAAAAAATAAATGCTTTTAGTGTGAGGGATAAACCTGATGCTTTAATAATAAATTTTCAACATTTGACATTAATTTAGTTATCTTATCGGTTAACGATGTCCAGTTTGTTTCTTTTTTTGTTAGGAGATTCACTATCGTTGACCCCCATTTTTATTTCATGGGCCCCCTGGGGGTCGATATAGACCACTTTGGGAATCACTGGCCTAACTGAAAAAGCGAAGCGCCAGGTTGATTTAGATCTAATTTTTTTGAACCACAATCTTCTCTAACCTAAAAAAAATGCATTCGTAAAAATCACGGTCTTAAATAGTGTGGTCATGGGTTCGAATGTTGATATGAAAATTCATCATGGACCAGAAAATCTTAGATTGTAATCATACATATAATTATAATTTTTGCATGTGCGGGAACAGTATGAAACTTTTTATGGTGTGGAAAACAAATGACTGACGTACATAAAAAAGATCACTTCTCAAGCTACATTTTGTTTTAAACTGGAAATTGTACAAAAAGCGTCAATAATTTTTCGAGCAGAATCGACTTATGATTTACTTACTTCAGTGTTTCAATGTAAAATTGGTGTTGCATGCATTCATTCATTATGATTTTAATTGTTCTTAACAAGGGCTACCAGACTTTTATGCCACATGATAGCGCCACTAGCAAGTAAGGTCCGCCTTTAAAATGTCCGCCACTTGTTGTTATTGGCAAGGGAATCATTCAAATGTCAGTATTGTGTAATGTACACAGTATGTAAACACGTAAGGTGCACATAGGGAAATCATTGGGAAAAAATACTTGGATCAGAGTTAGCCATGACTGCATTAATTGTTATTTCTATTGAATTATCGTGGTAATCTTGAGGATTTCTATTTTATTTTGATTTATTTTTATTTTACTTGGCTTTTTTAACAATAAAAAGCTCTTATAAATCATTATTTTAATTTTTTTGTACAAAAATAAAACAAATCCATCTGTTTGGAAACATTTTATTCAAAAATTGTCTGACTGGTATGACATATGCGCGTTGGTAAATCAGTGACCCAATGTCTTTAGGTTCAACATGAATAGGCGGAGATATTTGATCTCGCACCATATTTAAGTATTTTTGGGAATTTAATGTCCTATTAATAAAAAAAGTCCGATTATGTTGTAATCATTTGAATATTTTCTTCGGTAGTATACACATTCATTTTGCAAAAGAATATTATCTGTCAAATTGAAAAACAAGATTTCCAGGCTCACTCTGATCCAGTCATTTTTTTTTTTTCAATGTTAATTTCCCCATGTGCACCTTACGTGTTTACATACTGTATATACATCACAGTTTTGTTTTAATCAAATTATTTATGTATTCCTTAATCTCTGCACTAATATTATAAGGAGGTAAAGTTTGTAAATTTGGATGTAGGAGGTAATCTCCGAAACCACTCCTCAAAAAATTTCTCACCAATATTTAGAATGAACCTTCAGGATGGACATAGGCTATATATTATCGCGTTGAAATAAAACCGCTTTTCGTGGAAACCGATTTTACAACGTAAGTCGACGAAAAAACGGCGGCAATTTACAATTTCGGGCGAAGCCGAACCGGGCCGCTAGTAATTGATAAAGGGCATTAAAAAAATACGGTAACAAATAGAAGAACGGTTGAATACAAACCGTTCTAAATGTTCGACACGTGCCTTATTTTCCACTAGCGATATCTGACAAATAAAAAATGTACACATACCTTACTTGCCACTAGCGCCATCTGTTGTATAAAAATAATGGTAATCCTTATTGAAACATCTAAAAAAAAGTTCGTTTTTTAAAAACAGATACAATATTTTCGGAAGCTATTTTTGTTCAGTCGAAAATAAAAATCAATTTAGTGCTAAAAATTAAAACAAACGAAAATCGCTTGTTTTTTGTTTTTGACGCAATATAACGATTCTAAAACATTGCTGAAATAAAATTACTCTTAGTAAATGCAGTGTATTTGAAGTTGCTTGTTTTTTATTTTAATCAATTTTAGTTTATGTCAATCAGTTTGTTGCTTACATTTTTTTTTAAATATTCGCTATTTTTTATGTTTAATATTTTTTAAGTAATGCTGGGTTTTTCAAAACGTTTGTCAGAACAGTTCGAGCTAACGGCAACCTTCAGTTTTGGTTATATTTTATACCGGACAGAGACAGTGTTTTGTTATTACTGATGGATTACGTTATGTGTATGGCTAAGATGACAATAAGCTCGTTTCAAGCAGCCGTGAACGGTAATAAAACTGTACACAGTCTTGTTACTGCGCAAGACTGTCTTGCGCAGTATCGATTTTTGAGCTAGTGCGCAAGACAGTCTTGCGCAGTGACAAGACTGTGTACGGTTTTATTACCGTTCACGGCTGCTTGGAACGAACCTAATAGAATATTTTCCAAAACTGAATTGCAAGTTTTTTTTTTTTTTTTTTTTCATACTTTGCCCGTATTACTGTTCGCATTCGATAAAAGAAAATTGAATACCGAGTTAATCTCGCTTAGTATACTAATATTAAGCTTGAAAAGAAAGAACAGTCATTTATCGGACAGGATCAGTTTGAAATTCGATAATTACTTGTGTCTACACACATCCGTAATTTAAGGAGGTTGAGGCGTTAAACGAAGATAATGAAAAATATCTGAAATAGTTTTTTTAATAGATTTTTTTATGACAAAATTTTCTGTAAAAAATCCAAAATCATTATAGGAGATTTATAAAGTCAAAAATTAAAAAAAATTTTACATGTAGTCTTATGGAAAATATGTCAACCTAGCATGCAAACGGTACATTTTAATTTTTTGCAAATAACCAAATAATGTCAGCAGTTCCGAAAACTAACTATGTAAAGCATCGATGTCTTACGCATATTATAATATTTTTTCCAATTTAATTAGAAGACTTTTAATAAAAAAAAAATTTAAACCTTAGCGCTTTTCGATTATGGACTTTTATTCTTGACAATTTTAACTGAATTTTAAACTTTTTAATGACTTAATTTTAATTTTTATTACTTCTAATTTCTTTTTTTAATTATTTACTGCAAAAAATATGTAAAATACAGATATTTACATAAATTTATTTTTCTAACCTAACTTTGTACAAAAAATTCAAAAGCTAGTCCATTAAGTAAAATACTGAAATAATTAATCAAAAAATGATTTATTTATGCCTTTATGACAATAATTTATTAGTATCATCGACTTACAACCTTTTGTAAAAATTTGTTATATAAAAAGTTTCCATTTAGAATTAGACTTACTTTTGATTGGGACTGTAACGCATCAACCTCCTTAAAGAAGCTACATTCTAACCTCACTGTTATAAAATTTGACAACGGTTTGAAAAATCCACCATAGTAGGTGTCGTTTTCTTTTTTCTATGTATAAAAGTCACATTGTTTATTGACATCACCGATATGGATCTTTTGACTGAGAGGAAATTGCCAAGTCGTGCATATTTTTTTGTAAAAACGATATGTGACTCACAAAAAAAGGGTGTTTTGTCTGTGCGTCTGTCTGATACAATTTCGATGCGGTTCTCTTTATACGAGTAAATTATTCGCTATGTGCACAGAACCTAGTAGCGCCACGGCACGGTTTTGCAGCCCGATGGCATCACTATCGAGTGATGTCACGCAAATGTCAGAGCTGATTATATTTTCCGCCGCCTGATGGCGCCATTGTAGTTATTTAATTGTTTATTCCTTAATAATGAATCCACAAAGTCAATCAGGAAGCAGTGTCTTGTCACGTGGGCACTTGAACAAACGCCCACAAACAAACATGGCATCCATTCTGCTCAGAGTCAGACAATTGACACGTTTTGCTCTGTGTTTATATTCGAACTGTCACTGCGCGCGCACCAGGTCTATTCACAAAACACGCTTGAAAAATAGTCTCGTGTGAAGCGAGCACTTAACAGCAATCAAGAAAACCAGCGCTAGAAAACTAGTAGGCAAATCTAGCAAGCAATCTAGCAGCGTTTCTAGCTTCGTGTGCAGCGGCCTTTACACATACAAGCCATTAAAAATGAAAATATAAAATGCATCATCAAATAAATCCCTTTCGCGTTTTCTTACGTAGAATTTCAACGTTTTAAGGGTTATGTATAGAAGTTAGATTTAACGAAATAATTGTGTCGTGTATACAGTTATTTTAAAGTACACATATCCCCCGATTTACACGGTAGATACGTTCCTGAGAAAACCGTGTAAATCGAAAAGCTTGCAGAAAATGCATAATTTTGCTATTTAACAGTTGTGATTTTTTTCAATATTTTTAGGTGTACACAGAAATAAAAATAAAATGCATTGACAGGTTCTGAAACTGTGAAACTTTCACTCAAATACAATTTTCCGTAGATAAAACTTTAATTTTATGCGAAGAAATACAGACACAGTGTGCGTGTGCAGCAAGTCAGCACATAAGCTCGGGATTCCCCGTGAGATGTGTACACAGCGCACGTGTTCAATCACAGTAGCATTTAGTAGAGTGCGATAAAAACAAAAAAAATCTTATTTGTAAAACCGTGTAAAAGCGAAAACGTGTAAAACAAGTACCGTGTAAATCGGGGGATGGGTGTATTAGATAAATTATCTAATAAAGTCACCTTCATTCCAAATGTTCTGCTTTTTACCACCATGAGCGCTGTAAGTTCTGTCCTATAGCTTACTCAAGGTCATGCACTTAGCGAATGGCTCAAATATTGAGCTGCTTGTCAAAAACAAAAGTTAGCCGTCACTCAAACAAAAGAAATTATGAAGTAGACGACTGGCTTTAGAATTGCGTTGTTTTGACTAGAGAGAGAAAATATTAGCGTCGTGTTACATGATTACAAAATGCCTGGCGAGTCCATTTTCTTTTTAAGAGGGTGGCGCATGATACACGACACTCTTATCTTTCCTTGGTGTTGGGCGAGTCCATGTTCTACCATTCTCACGATTACTGTGCAAATCGGCCATTTTGTTAATGTCTTCTTTAAACAATATACGTGCTTGTTGGTGCCGCTCCAAGATAATAAAGGACTCGTTGCACTGTTAGAACTGTGATGGTAATATTCTCGAACTGTTTGAACTATATTCTAACATTTCTAGAGGTAGATTATTCTTTCCACTACTAAAATATATACAGTATGTAAACGCGTAAGGTGCACATAGGGAAATTAGCATTGGGAAAAAATACTTGGATCAGAGTTAGCCATGACTGCATTAATTGTTATTTCTATTGAATCATCGTGGTAATCTTGAGGATTTCTATTTTATTTTGATTTATTTTTATTTTACTTGGCTTTTTTAATAATAAAAAGCTCTTATAAATCATTATTTTAATTTTTTTGTACAAAAATAAAACAAAAAAACAACTCCATCTGTTTGGAAACATTTCATTCAAAAATTGTCTGACTGGTATGACGTATGCGCGTTGGTAAATTAGTGACCCAATGTCTCTAGGTTCAACACGAATAGGCGGAGATATTTGATCTCGCACCATATTTAAGTATTTTTGGGAATTTAATGTCCCATTAATAAAAAAGTCCGATTATGTTGTAATCATTTGAATATTTTCTTCGGTAGTATACATATTCATTTTACAAAAGAATATTATCTGTCACATTGAAAAACAAGATTTTAATGGCTCACTCTGATCCAATCATTTTTTCCCAATGTAAATTTCTCTATGTGCACCCTACGTGTTTACATACTGTATGTCGGTAACAGCACAGTGCATGTCCGGGGCGAATTCAATAATTTATCAGAAACCAAAATTGTAACTACAGGTAATTGTTCCGGTTTGGTTCTATGAAGAGTTCTAAAATTTGACCTTCAAGCATTTACAAAAGACAAGATGGCAACTTTCTAAGAAACCTGGTAAAGTCAGGGAATTTCGTGGTCAAGTGCGAATCAGAGTCGCGCACTTGGGGTTTTGCACTCGCATCGATTAAATTTTAATCGACCAACTTAACGTTGATACCTGATGCCAAAATCTGCATAGTTACATTGTTTGGAAACGACTCCGAAACGTAAAATTGTTAGTTACGTGTGAAAAAAGTAAAAAATCACTTTGAAAACTGACCAACATCAGAGAAATTTGTATCGTTCAGTCGTATTTGTCGAAATAATTCTAGAACCCTTGAGGCAGCACTTTTTACAAGGGGAAAAAATGGACGATTGATCTCATCAAAATATCCTTATCGGTCGATATGTCTAAACATTGCGATTTTTTCCTTTCGTGGGGCCGCTTGATTTATTTGTTGATTTTTGACACGTAGCGGATCCGGAAAAGAGGAAATTGATCCAGCAACAGTTGGTACTGCTGTTGCACGCGCACAAATGTCAGCGGCGCGAGTCGCAGTCGAACGGCGAGGTATGGCATTGTACGTTGCCGCATTGCAAGACCATGAAGAACGTTCTGAACCACATGACGACGTGCCAGGCCGGCAAGAGCTGTTCCGTACCTCACTGCAGCTCGTCGAGACAAATCATCAGTCACTGGAAACATTGCACGCGCTCCGATTGCCCCGTCTGCTTACCACTCAAACAAGCCGACAAGAATCGCAACAACAATCCAAATAGTAAGTTCATTTGTTCTGTTTTCCTTAAAATAAAGTAAAAATAAAAACGTGAGCCCTTATAGACGGAGAGCTGGCTATGGAGAGGTAGGGGTGACTCGGCGCGAAGCTGAAAATTCGCAGAATAATAGGAGATAGTACAAGTAAGTAGGGAAAAAATTGCCAGAAGGCTAGGCGGAAGATAAAGAGCCGCCAGAAGGCGCTAATGTTGCGAAAAATCAGTGCACTTCTGCCAATTTCTATACTTATTCTGTAATTCAAAACTAGATTATATATTATATATATTATACATTATATATATTATAACATTATATAGTTATAAGGGCATACTGAAAATTCAAACATGATATAATAATTACATTCGACAAATATTCAAAATTATTTTATTAATGAAAATATATGACGATTAATTTTATTTCTATCAAAATGTCATTAATAATTTTGAATATTTGTCGAATGTAATTATTATATCATGTTTGAATTTTCAGTATGTTCTTATAACTATATAATGTATAATATATAAAATATATAATCTAGTTTTGAATTACAGAATAAGTATAGCAATTGCCAGAAGTGCACTGATTTTTCGCAACATTAGCGCCTTCTGGCGACTCTTTATCTTCCGCCTAGTCTTCTGGCATTTTCTTCCCTACTTACTTATACTATCTCCTATTATTCTGCAAACTTTTAGCTTTGCACCGAGTCACCCCTACCCCTCTGTAGCCAGCTCTTAGACCATTAGTCTTCATATTATTTTATGCAGATAATAAACAGTTCATAAATTATGTAATTCTTTAAACAAAAAAAAAATATAAAATGTCTTTTTTTTTTAATTGTATAGCCCTTTGGTATTTACCGAGGTGATTAGAGAGAACAAACTAGCTGCTTGAGAGAAAATACGGCAGTGTGCGAGCGTAGTCGAACTTGCGCACAGTACGAAATGCGGTTCTCTGCGCAGAGACCACTACTCTGTTCTCTGTCTATTATTAGTAGTGTTCCGTTCCGATACATGCATTCATTTGATTAATTTTAATAGTAATTCGATTCGGTAGTTATATTTTTATTATGATTCATAATCGAATGAATTACTAATTGTACATTATAATCGAGATATGTTGAAAATCAAATTAGTGATGTGTCGCTCCTGAGCGAGTCGTTCATAACGAACGACTTCTGTTGCGGAGCGGAGCGAGTCGCTCTTTTTTTGTGAATGACTCACTCCGAGCGCCATTGCTCTGTGCTGAGCTGTTCTGTACTGTTGCATTCACACATTTACAGTGCGCACACAGCACAGGCCACAGAGGCACTTGTGAATTTTGCACGTACGGAGTTATCTATGCTGCGTCGTTTAATGTTGAATGACACACTGTAAGCGTAATAGTACTAAGCTTAACAGTGACTTAAACCATTCACATTGACGTCGTTGGCAAAGATATAATATTGTAACAGTAAACATTATTATTGTTAAGCTTTTATTATACTTTATAGTTTATCCAAAATGCGAATAATATAAGATCAGAATCATATTAAAAAATCAGCTCGGAGCTGAGTGTGTGTATTGTGCTGTGCAATGCTACGTGACTTCTGAGCATGCATGATGACAGGTCACACCTCTGCAGTCTGCACTCTTGTGTAGTGCGTACTGCCCAGTGTCGCTCCTTTGAGCGACTCTTTTTAGTGAGCGGAGCGCACGGAGCCAGCTCCCAATGAAGAGTC
The DNA here is from genome assembly GCA_963575645.1 of Xanthostigma xanthostigma. Classification (NCBI taxonomy): domain Eukaryota; kingdom Metazoa; phylum Arthropoda; class Insecta; order Raphidioptera; family Raphidiidae; genus Xanthostigma; species Xanthostigma xanthostigma. The sequence continues at coordinate 2,936,281 of OY754473.1, forward strand.
GTGTGGACACATCACTAAATCGAATGAATCGATTATCATATCTCGATTTATTCCCATCACTAGTTTTCTCTCAACTTAGAGATTCGAGTATGATCTCCTCTCTAACCTCCTTGGTATTAGCGAAGTGAATATGGACATTACTACCATAGATATATATATATATATTTAATAGATTGCGGATACACTAGCGCCTCCTGTTCCTTTTAGAAGCCATTTTGTATGTGGAAAACGCCGTAAAAAGCGCGCGAGATTCAAAAAGTTTAAATATTCTATAATATGATGTTAACGGGAAAAACAATAAAAATCGCAGTAAACAGTGATATTTTGCTCCAAAAGCTATTTTTATACTGAAACGTTTAAAAAATTACAAAATTGAGCATAAATATAATGTAAAAGCTTAGAACATTTTATATTGTCAATTTGGCATCAAGCTTGACAAGCATTGATGCCAATCTGACAATGTAAAATGTTGTAAGCTTTTATATTATATTTATGCTCAGTTTTGTAATTTTTGAAACGTTTCAATATAAAAATAGGTTTTGGAGTGAAATATCACTGTTTACTGCGAATTTTATTGTTTTTCCATTAACATCATATTATAGAATATTTAATCCCGCGCACTTTTTACGGCGTTTTCCACGTACAAAATGGCTTCCATATGGCTTCTAATTGTTAGCATTCCGCACAATGCTCAAAGATAGGCATCCGCTATCTACAAATATATATAATATCTATGATTACTACCATAAACTCCAAAATGATTCTCTTATAATAAATATGTAATTTTTTTTTGTTGTGGTTTTTAAGTACACGATTCTAACGTAAAACGTAAAGTGAATCTGTTTCTAGCAACTTCAAACCCCCCAGCAAACAACCAACCACCGAATCCATCCCCGTCAGACATGAGACGTGCGTACGACGCGCTCGGCATCCAGGTACCGACGTCGGGGAACGCGCCGACTCCCGGTGGAATGCTCGCCGGGGCCGGCCAACCTCTTATCAGACCCGGCGGCAGTACGGTTCGTCCGCAGGGACCTGCCGGCTTAACGGGGAACGCAGCGCCGCCTAACGTGAATGCAGTGCGAGTTCTGGCGCCGCCCCAGGTAATGAAAACTACGCTTAGTAAATTTCGAGTTGAATAAAAAAACTGTTGGAAAAAATGTTTGTGTCTAGCAGAGTACAAGAATTATCGGTGAAGACGCTATATTTATGCTTTTACATAATCGTTGCCTTTTTGTTTTTAAGGAGGTTGAGCCGTTTTACGAGGATAGTGAAAAAAATCTGAAATAAAGTTTTTTTAATAGATTTTTTTATGGCAAAATTTTTTGTAAAAAATCCAAAATCATTAGGAGATTTATAAAGTTAAAAATTAAAAAAAACTTTTACATGTAGTCGTATGGAAAACTAGCATGCAAATGGTACCTACATTTTAATTTTTTGCAAATAATCAAATAATGTTAGCAGTTCGGAAAACTAACTATGTAAAGCATTGATGTCTTACGCATTTTTAATATTTTTTCCAATTTAAGACTTTTAATCAATAAAAAAATTATTAAACCTTAGCACTTTTCGATTATGGACTTTTATTTTTGACAATTTTAACTGAATTTTCAACTTTTTAATGATTTAATTTGAATTTTTATTATTTCTAGTTTCTTTTTTTAATTATTTACTGCAAAAAATATGTAAAATACAGATAGTTACATAAATTTAGATTTTTTAACCTATCTTTGTACAAAAAATTCAAAAGTTAGTCCATTAAGTAAAATACTGAAATAATTAATTAATATTAAAAAAATTATTTATTTATGCCTTTATGATAATAATTTATTGGTATCATCGACTTATAACCATTTGTAAAAATTTATTATGGAAAAGTTCCCATTTAGAATTCGACTTACTTTTGATTGGGACTGTAACGCATCAACCTCCTTAACCTATTTGAGATGCTAGTTACAAAAATAATAATATAAATGTTATTTTTGTTGCTCAGTGACTAGTTCCGTTTGGTATATCTGCTTATTTATATGCATTGTTTTTCCGCAGCAGGGACAAGCGGTCGCTCCGAACGTAAGCTTACCCCTCGGCGACTCCGTAACGGCGCCGGGACAAACGGCCCAGAGCGTTCACTCCGTCATGCAGAGCGTCAACATGCAACTTTTCGGCGTACCCGACGGATCCGGAGGTCCGCTCGGCGGCGGCGCCAATGTACAGTTACCTGCGGGACTACAGCCCGGTCAAGTCACGGCGACGCCCGTCCAAGGCACCAAGGAATGGCATCAGTCCGTCACGCCCGACTTGAGAAACCATCTCGTGCATAAACTGTATGTGTTGTTCAGGTCTATCGATGTCAATAGGGATGGGGAACACTCGAAAATGAGGTCGTCCCGCACCACACTTTACAACAAAATTAAATACGCGTGTTCTAGAACAAATTTCGGCGCATTTATTTGATTTGTTCCTACAGAAACTCAAAATCGTCCGCACAGGAGGCCATAAATGACGTCAAATGCCGGACCGTTCATATTTTTATCAACCGCGCGATATCAATTGGCAGGTCCGCCGGATGACGTCATCTTCCCACTTCTATCAAACGGGACGAGATAACCTCTGTATTTTATTGGACCTTGTCGTCCGTGAACTTTAAAGATGTTCGCAGTCGATTACTCGACAAATTCGAAAAACTGTTTGCCGATAGTCAGAATAGTTTGCGGATAGTACACGAAATTTTAGTGTTACATGAGATCGCGTCAGGTGTTGGTGAAATTAGCGCGAGAGATAATAATTAATAAATGAGAAATAGTGAGGATGACCTCATTTATTATTTATGTGCGTTCTCTGATGTTAGATTCCAAGTATTGTTTGTATTCTATTAAAATATAACTGCGTCGATCATTTGTTTTTCATTGCAATTGTTTTGTTTTACGACAAGGTAGATACAAAACTGGATAATATACAGTATGTAAACACGTAAGGTGTACATAGGGAAATTAACATTGGGAAAAAATGACTGGATCAGAGTGAGCCTTGAAATCTTGTTTTTCAATTTGACAGATAATATTCTTTTGCAAAATGAATGTGTAGTATACTACCGAAAAAAATATTCAAATGATTAACAGCATAATCGGACTTTTTTATTAATGGGACATTAAATTCCCAAAAATACTTAAATATGGTGCGAGATCAAATATCTCTGCCTATTCGTGTTGAACCTAAAGACATTGGTTCACTGATTTACCAACGCGCATACGTCATACCAGTCAAACAATTTTTGAATGAAATGTTTCCAAACAGATGGAGTTGTTTTTTTGTTTTATTTTTGTAGAAAAAAATTAAAATAATGATTTATAAGAGCTTTTTATTATTAAAAAAGCCAAGTAAAATAAAAATAAATCAAAATAAAATAGAAATCCTCAAGATTACCACGATGATTCAATAGAAATAACAATTAATGCAGTCATGGCTAACTCTGATCCAAGTATTTTTATCCCTATGTGCACCTTCGTGTTTACATACTGTATGTACGTTGAAATTTTCTTCAACTTTATTTTTTATAAACAGTAAAAAAACGATGTTTGGTTTTGTACTGTTATTGGAGAACTCGCTGCCGAGAATATTGGACCCATCTCTATCGATGTCTAATTTTAGTAGTGTTTCAATGTGAGTTAAGTACGGTTTCGATCTTATATTTAATGTAAAGTTTCTATTGTAGTGTGCAAGCCATATTCCCGACGCCCGATCCTCAAGCGATGTTAGACAAAAGGATGTGTAATCTCGTGGCATATGCGAGGAAGGTGGAAGGCGACATGTACGAAATGGCCAACTCTCGATCGGAATACTACCACCTATTAGCCGAGAAAATATACAAGATCCAAAAAGAACTGGAAGAGAAAAGACAGAAGCGGAAGGAGCAACAAATGCAAGCGCAATTAAATCAACAGACGAGTCAACAACAACAACAGCAGCAACCTCCGACGAGTCAACAACAACAACAACCTCAACCGCAAATAAGACCGACCGTGCCGAACGCGACGTTACCGACGCGGCCCGGCATACAACCGAACGCGACGGGTTTACGGAGCCACAGCCCGGCTATAAATCACGGACCGCGAATGCAGTTCCCACAACAGTCTCCCGTAAATGCTCAGTCACATCTAGTCGGACCGCCGGGACCGAGTCCCAACGCGGGCGCCTCGAACGTAAACTCGACGCAGCCGAACATGGTCGTGTCGAATCCCGGACTTTCTCCTTTCGGCCAGCCGTTGTCCCAAGGTCCGCCTAGCATGGGCAACGCCGGCGGAATGACGACGTGTACGAACGCCGGCCAATTTCCAAATTCGAACGGTCCTCCGCAGACCACGGGCCTGCCGAGCAGTTCGCCCGCCAACAATCACCAGTTTTCCGACATAATGAAGGCGAAATTGATCTCGTCCCAGTGTTCGACGACGCCGCCTGTTCAGTCGCCGTTCGGCATGCAGAGCGCCCAACAGCCGGGCAGCAATCAAGGAGTGCAGGGTCAGTTCGGAAACGGCATGGGCGCCGGTCCGAACAGCAGGCTGCCGATGGTTCCGTCCACTACCGCGACGCAGAGCTCTTCTTCGGAAATAGCGAGTGCGGCCGCGTCGCAAACTTCGACGGCGGGTCCGACGTCGGTGTCGTCTTCCCGCGGTCCTTCGCCCGGCCTGTTGTCTTCGGTCGGCCGGAGCCCTAGCGTGCCGACGAATACGCCGCCTCCGCCGTCTGTGTCGACGCCGTCTTCTCAACAGCTGGCCGCGAGCTTAGGCAAGGGCATGAGCAGTTCGGAGAGGGCGGCGATGAACGCGCCTCGAACGAGCAGCATGTCGTCGCAGATGGCGGCGATCACGGCCGCCCAGGACAGGGACGAAGATTCGCCGCCGCCGACGTCGAGCAAAGGGAAAATGGAATTGAAGGAGGAGGAAATGCCGATGGATATAAAGAAGGAGCCCGACGACGAGGCGAGCAATCATACGGAGAGCGGCAAAAGTGTCAAGTCTGAAATTAAAACCGAATTCAAAACCGAGTTCAAGAGCGAATTCGAATCGGAGCGCATGGACGATTCCGATGTACCGATCAAAGAAGAGCCGCACATCAAAGACGAACCGAGATCGCCCGTTATGAGCGACAGCTCGATGTCGGAAATGAAACCGCCTACTAGCATCGAACCCATACAGTCAGGACCTTCAGATAATAAGAAACGCAAGTGCCGTAAGTAAATTCGTCATAACGATAAATTAGCGTCGATGTACATTCAAGTTGCAATAAAACTCCAAAGCATTTCTCAATTTCTGTTTTTAATAATTTACCTAGATATATAACAAGGACATTGAGGTTATTACCAAATTTAAAATAACTCGCAAAAAATTCTTACTTAAAATGTCTTTTTATAAGATAAGTAACTATTTTCTGTAACACAATACAACCAAGCATCTCATTTGGAGATATCTTTTGGCGATAAACAATTATAAAAATATCGTAATGACTTTTGCGAACTTGACACTTGATAATTTGAAACAATTTTGAGTGTCAAATTTCACAGACGCTGTCAATAATATCTAAGCATAACCTATAAATCTGAGTTCTGTAATTAAAGCAAACTGGAGGCTTTACTTAAGAATGTCATTTACAATTTCTGTAAAAAAAAATCAAATTAAGCAATCGTACATCCGTTTCTGGTTAATAAAAGTGTTGTTATTTTCAGTGTTCAAATCCGATGAATTACGTCAAGCATTGATGCCAACTTTAGAAAAATTGTACCGTCAGGATCCTGAATCACTGCCGTTCCGACAACCTGTCGATCCTCAGGCCTTGAATATACCCGACTATTTAGATATTGTCAAGGAGCCGATGGATTTATCCACAATCAAAAGGAAACTCGACACCGGACAGTATACGGATCCTTGGGAATATGTCGATGACGTTTGGCTCATGTTTGACAACGCATGGCTCTACAACAGGAAAACGTCACGTGTTTATAGATATTGTACAAAGGTGGGTCTCTTTTATTCCCTTTACACTTTTTAAATGGTCTTGGAAACAAACCGTTTCGTTTTTGCAGTTAAGGAGGTTGAGCCGTTTTACGAAGATAATGAAAAAAATTTGAAATAAAGTTTTTTAATAGATTTTTTTATGACAAAATTTTCTGTAAAAAATCCAACATCATTAGGAGATTTATAAAGTTAAAAATTAAAAAAAACTTTTACATGTAGTCTTATGGAAAATATGTCAACCTAGCATGCAAACGGTGCATTTTAATTTTTTGCAAATAACCAAATAATGTCAGCAGTTCCGAAAACTAACTATGTAAAGCAACGATGTCTTACGCATATTTTAATATTTTTTCCAATTTAATTAGGAGACTTTTAATCAATAAAAAAAAAATTATTAAACCTTAGCATTTTTTGGTTATGGACTTATTTTAACAATTTTAACTGAATTTTCAACTTTTTAATGATAATTTTAATTTTTATTACTTCTAATTTCTTTTTTTAATTATGTACTGCAAGAAGTATATAAAATATAGATATTTACATAAATTTATTTTTTCTAACCTAACTTTGGACAAAAAATTCAAAAGCTAGCCCATTAAGTAAAATACTGAAATAATTAATTAATAATAAAAAAATTATTTATTTATGCCTCTATGACAATAATTTATTGGTATCATCGACTTATAACCTTTTGTAAAAATGTATTATGGAAAAGTTCCCATTTAGAATTCGACTTACTTTTGATTGGGACTGTAACGCATCAACCTCCTTAAGGTAGTACTGTCGATACCACAAGTATCAAATGTGTGCTCAGACACATTTGACTTACGTAGTATTTAGATTTGACAACGCCACGTAAGGTATACTGACAGTAACTCTGTTTCACTCAAAATATTAAACTTGCGTATGATCGCCATGGGAACTGATTCTGGTGCTCTCTGGTGGCAGAAAATAAAAGCGGTATATGCTTTGATCACGTTTATATGTTACGGTTAATACAAGAAAGTAGTTAATTCGCGAATTAATCGGCTAATTACCCGAATTAACCAATCCTTGACGTTGATTAATTCGGGTATTAGCCGGTTAATTCGCGAATAAACTACTTTCTTGTATTAACCGTAACATATATATTTCATCTGACATATTAACCGTAACATATATATTTCATCTGACAGCTAGTTTATTGTAATGAGTGAACTAACGAAAAAGAATTTATTCTTGTCTGAGATCTGTGCATGTTATGGTTTCTAATGCATTTATATCATTGCTACAAATAAATTTAAAAAAAGGATAGACATTTAGGATTTAGTTAGGTTAAAAAGGATTTCAAATTTTCATTATTGTGGAATATGGAAAAAAAACTTTTATTTAAGGATGTGTATAAGGTCAAATTGTGTAGTACATCTAATTAAATTTTCAAAATCATAAATATATAAAAATTTTCATTTGCGAAGACTTTGTGTTAATTTTAATCATTTTTTATGGTAGATTTTCTAAAAATTTTCCTATAATTAAATATTATGAACAAATATTTAACATTTAATTTGACTACTGTGACTTTAGTCAAAAACAATCAGACAACATGGCTGTCCACGTGGTCTTCTGACACTCGGAAACATAACGTGGAGATAGAATTTCTGACCTCAAAAATTTGAAGCTATGGATACTATAAAAATAATAATAAATAAAAATGTCAAATCAAAATTCAAAGAAAGTTTTTTTATTATGAATTATTATCAAGCAATCAAAGTGGTGATTAAGAAATCAATTATCATTACGCAAAATAATAAACTGATACATAAAGTCAGTAATTAAAGTTTACTTTTGGCAGATTTTTGTTAAAGCAAAGTTTTTTCAAATTAATTGCAGATAATCTGTACGAACATTTTAGTTTTCCAAAAAAAAATAAATATCTCAAATCTTTTACATACTTTTGTTACATTACAGCGTTTATCCGACATATAAACGCATTTTGTGTTCTAAATGCACATAAATCTCAAAAATGACAGGTCCAGAATAATTGACAGTTGGTTCACGTGATATGACATTTCATAAATGCGATTTTTATTATCGACATGCAGGAACGCGACGTTGCCTCATTGTCTCATTACATCTGCCATTAATTAAGATTAAGATTCGGAGAATTGATTTCATCACTTTCAAAATAAAATATTTCCGTGAAATTGCCCGTAACTCCACGTTTTTTTGGGCTTGAAAAATCGCAAATTGTACAAAGAAACTGATAATAAGTTCTTGAATCATAAATCTTTGAAATAAAATGATAAATGTTTTAATCTTCTCAAAATTTTTAACACTTCCGGTAGAAATAACATTGAGTGAATGGTGATTTTAAAATGAATTTTTTCATAAAAAAGGTCGGTAAGGTATCTATTTTTTGGTTTTAATCGATGCAGGAGGTCTAATTCTATAACATATTTTAAATTTAGGCAAAAATCTTTGAATTCAAAAATGTTATATACATCCTTAAGGAAAAGATGAAAAAAAAAGAAAAATAAATTGATGTGGGTATATAAACAGAAAAGAAAAGAACTAACGGATGAAGAAAAATCAAAGTTTATTATTATTATTTATATTAATATTAATATTAACTTTTTTTTGTTCTCTGTAGTTTTTTAAATGTTAGGTGGTTCATTATGTTACTAAAATCTACCAATATGCCAAGTTTCATTTAATTCTGTACGGTAACTCTCTAACTGACAGTACTACCTTAAGACAAAGCTGCCATAAACGTCAAAGTGTTTGATTGCAATGGCAGGCGGTATCGCCAACCGCAGTGGATATCTGTCGATATATTAACGCGTCCGTTTTGTTTTTCAGTTGTCGGAGGTGTTCGAACAAGAAATAGATCCTGTGATGCAAGCGCTCGGCTACTGTTGCGGTCGCAAGTACACATTCAATCCTCAAGTATTGTGCTGTTACGGAAAGCAGCTCTGCACAATCCCGAGGGACGCCAGATACTACAGTTACCAAAATAGGTACGTCGACGCGAGTTGTCCCGAGAATTGAACTATTAAAAACAAGGTGTCCACATTCCGGAAAGTCGCTATAGGCATTACGAATGCGTCTGTCACTAATTTGTGTGTAAAAGTCTCTCTGAAATATTATAATTGTGGTCAGGAAAAGTCGGAATATTCTTCTTTCCAGTAACTTGTGGATACCTTGAAAACGATAACTCGCTTAGAAACACTGACGCAACTACAGTAGGACCAGTGTATTTTCAACATCGTGTATTTTCAATTGATTTTACTCGCATATTTTCAAGTTTTTATAGTCCCTACTTTTCACGCAATGCAAAAATATTAATAAAAGGTCTATTGGTCTATGACTGCCACGAAGTGAGGGTAAAGGAGAAGTTGAAAATACATGACTTGATTAGTTCCTATAGGCTGTGTGCACGAAGCCTACTAGCGCCGCTAGTGGGTAATAGAGAATTATTGAACTCACTTTTTATGGAAATCGCGACATGTTTCTAAGGTGATTAGTCAAAAACTTTAGTTGGCCATGGTGTGTCAAAAAAAATATAATAAGAAAAACTGATGTTAATTTGTTTACACTGACAGCGGAACGTCAAATTAGGGCGCCGATGGTCTTTATTTTACTTAAGTCGCCATCAGCGCAACAGCCCGAAACACAACAAGCATTTCCAGATCGTTTAGTTTTCCTATGTTTTCTTTGTAATTAAAAAACTTCATAAAATTATAACTATTTACACTTTTAATAAACATTGCTGACTGACATACGGAAAATTTGAGTTTGAAGTTTCCCCTAGTGCTCACCATAAACGCTCGCATCGAAAAATTTGTAACTCTGCCTCCTTGCACATAGCGTATAGGTTGAAAATACATGATCTCCATTGTAAATAGTGGTTGGAGTCAGTAGCAAAATAGCTTGAGGAAATTAAGGGGGGCACCTAGTGTAACAACTCAAAAAAAAAAAACGCTTATTTCAAACATTTTATTTTTAGACTAACTATATTTTAATGAATTAGGCCTTATAAAACATCTTTTAATGTTCGTAAAACAAGTTTTATTAATTTTTTCGGTACAAAATGGCGGCGTCGTGCATTTCTATCAGACGCGTTGCAGTTGCGATGCCCAATTTGTGGGCGTTATTACAGCCCTTAGAGTGAACTTCCATTCAAAAAATTTGTATTAATAATATTCACAATTCGTGATTAAAACTACAAAATGTGTAAAAAATTGAAAAAAAGGTATTTAATTTGAAGTTTGAAAAAATGTCTCGATTTTTCGCATAAAATGTTGACCTATAAACGTTTATAAATAAAATTTATAACAATTTACCAAAAAAAGTAGGTTCAATTACGAATAAAAGTTGTTTTTTATATCTAGTAAAAATTTCAGCCCAAAATCTTGACTAGTTTTCGAGATATTACGCCCACAAACTTCGAAAAGGATGTTTTGAGAAAAACGTGTTTAAAAAAATTAGCGGAACTGCGTACATGTTGTCATCTATTTCGAAAACTTAAACGAATATCGTTTTGAAATTTTGTAGGCATATTCTACATAAGATTTCGAAAAATTTTAAGCAAATAAAATAAATTTTTTGAGCTGTTACACTAGATGCCTCCCTTAATGCATTACAAAAAGATTTTCAATTAAAGAGACATACTTAAGTTTCGATTTAACACGAATGTAGTTGTGAGGGCCTCAGTAAAACAAAAAATTACTTTATTTCGCCCAGACCCAGCTCTATAACGTTGCATGTTTTTATAATCATGATATATTAACCGATAATATGCATGACACCGCATTTGATTGGATATAATCTTTTTTTTTTTATCATTTCATACAATTCTTTAACCATCCCTACATTTTTTATTAAAAACTTAACGACAGCATGTATCTCAGTTTCTTAAACATTGGCAGCACTGATTTGTCTTGAAAACAATGCGCATGCGTCATAGACCGTGTCTTGTTTTCGCGTTAAAATCTGTCTGGGGAATTTTAGATTCTTTAGTGTAGAACAGGAGTGTCAGATTGATTTTTCTAAAGGGCCATTTAAAAAGACCGCTGCACACGAGGCTAGAAACGCTGCTAGGAGTTCTGCTAGCCGGCAGGCTGGGTACAAAGCTGGAAATAACGTCACTGCGGGCTGCCTTGCTAGCTCAGAAGATAGGTTTTAAAATTAGAACGGGGGCTATTTTCCCTGCTAGATTTATTGCTAGGTATGAGCAAGAACCAATCAGGAAGCAGTATCTTCACGTGGGCACTTGAACAAACGCCCACGTGGCGTAATTCTGCCAGACAATAGACACGTTTTGCTCTGTGTTTATATTCGAACTGTCACTGCGCGCGCACCAGATCTATCCACAAAACACGCTTGAAAAATAGTCTCGTGTGAAGCGAGCACTCAACAGCAATCAAGAAAACCAACGCTAGAAAACTAGTAGGCAAATCTAGCAAGGAATCTAGCAGCGTTTCTAGCCTCGTGTGCAGCGGCCTTAAGATTTCAGTGTGTCTTAGCGGGCCAGACTCAAAATTAAGAACTAAAGCACATTCTAAATTAAGATCTTTATTTAGTTTAAATCAATTTTCATATAAAGGTAATAAAACGGGTAAATTATCTTGAGCTTGAGGATCCAAACACCAGAGGTCTCTTGTTTTTGATAAGTGTGTCTAAAATCCTCACTGGATAGAATCTGGTTGCGGACTGTATCTTTGACATCGCTGCTCTAAGTTACCAAGCTTAATAGAGGTACAGGAGGCAGTGAGATTCAGAATAGCCGAGCGATGCCATTGTTTATAATATGCTTTTCTGTGACTCTTTTATTACAAGCCCTGAGCTTCCAGGGTCTGATTCAAGATCAGTCGGATTTATTATTCGAAACAATAAATTGAAAATGTGAATCGGTGATGGTTGTTACTAACCATAGATGTTTAATGACCTAAAAAAAAATAATTAGGCTTTTGAAAAAAATATAATTATCGATTTTTTTATTGTATTTTAAAACTTTATTATAAATAATATTGATAATCGATGCGAAAAACTTTCAAAAAACTTTTTTTAAATTAATTATAAGCAATTTAAAATTGATAAAATATTTAAAAAAATCACGTGACTGCAAACGCACTAAAATTGTTTTTGACAGTTGTGACGTCATAATGGTAAAATGTATATACGCAGTATACTATCAATGGCTTCTACATGTGTATTGACTAAAACATTATGACGTCACATTATGTTCGGGAAATGTCGGCGCGTTCTCGGAACTGGGTACAAAAATTTATTTTTAATTTGATATAACTTTTGAATTATAACGAAAATAAAAAAAAGAAAAATAGTTTTGTTATAAAACTTATATACGATCTTTCCATTTATGACAAAAAAAATTTCATTCAAAAGCCCAATTATGTGTGATAGTCCGAGCATCCACCGCACAAAATTCTACTTGACAACAAAACAATTTGTAGTGAATTTGACAGACAATATGATGAAAAAATCAGATTGGTGGCATACTGGTTTGTTTCTTTTTTTTCTCAGTACCTTGAATACGAACATTACTTGACGAAATTTTACCAGGTTGAAGAGTAAAGTCAATTATTTACAATAATCATCGACTACCCTGAAAATGTTTTTGTCATACTTGACAGATCTCGTTTAGAGGGAGGTCTACCAGATATGCAAAAAAAAAATTGCAAGACATAATAATTGTAAATAATCGATACTTCTCTATAATATGTATGTATATATTGTTAATATCATTGAAATCATTCATGCATCACAGAAAATCGTTCCGCTTAAAATGCAACATAGACCGTACACCCAAGGGAAGTTCGTATGCTTTTTTTGTGGAGCGATTTTCTGCGATGCTTTAATGATGTCCATAGCTACCGAATCAACTGGCATTAAAAATGAATTAGTGTGTTAGTCTACAGTATGTAAACACGTAAGGTGCACATAGGGAAATTAACATTGGGAAAAAATGACTGGATCAGAGTGAGCCTTGAAATCTTGTTTTTCAATTTGACAGATAATATTCTTTTGCAAAATGAATGTGTATACTACCGAAGAAAATATTCAAATGATTACAGCATAATCGGACTTTTTTTTATTAATGGGACATTAAATTCCCAAAAATACTTAAATATGGTGCGAGATCAAATATTCGTGTTGAACCTAAAGGCATTGGGTCACTGATTTACCAACGCGCATACGTCATACCAGTCAGACAATTTTTGAATGAAATGTTTCCAAACAGATGGAGTTGTTTTTTTGTTTTATTTTTGTACAAAAAAAAAATAAAATAATGATTTATAAGAGCTTCTTATTATTAAAAAACGCCAAGTAAAATGAAAATAAATCAAAATAAAATAGAAATCCTCAAGATTACCACGATAATTCAATAGAAATAACAATTAATGCAGTCATGGCTAACTCTGATCCAAGTATTTTTTCCCAATGCTAATTTCCCTATGTGCACCTTACGTGTTTACATACTATAATATCTTAAATTCACTAATGAAATTTTAGCGGTGTTGTCCGGTATATTTTTGTACGGTGGAAGCTAGAACTATGAGATAGAAGGTAATGGTGATGTAACGAATCTCAATTTTTAGACATTCGCAAATGCGAATATTCTCGTTGCATCGCTAGAAGTTTATAACAATGTTTCTAACATAGTTTGTATTTGTCTTTTTTTCCCTTCGCCCATTGACGCCGCTTGTTTGCTAACCGCACGCTCGTCCCCGCCCCCCTCTCTGTGGACTGCACGCTTGTGTTACTCGCTTGCACCTCGCCCGCCCGCACTGCGCCCCCTCGGTCAACAAACACAGTCTAAAGGCGTATGGTCTGGGATCCAACAGGTACACCTTCTGCCAGAAGTGTTTCAACGATATACCTGGAGACATGGTCACGCTTGGAGACGATCCTACGCAGTCGCAAACGTAAGTATCAATCGAAGAATTTTTATTGTTTTTCTCGGAAAATTTCGCAGTACGGCATTTTTTGGTTAGTTTATCGTGTTAACTAGTGATGTGCTGGATCGTTAAAAATGTATATCCGCGGATACAGATCTGAATACGGATTTTTGGTTTCAAGATCCGCGGATACGGATACGGATCTTAACTTTCTTAGAGTACGCGCGGTAAATATTGCACATCGACCTTTGAAAGAGACTATCTGTTATGGGAACAAGTAATTGACCTCTTTAAGAGTTAACTCTCATAACAGATTGTCTTTTTCCAAAGATCGATGTGCAATATCTCATTATAAAGATAGTTGATTTAGTACCTTTGAGTTATGTACTATTAGTATGGTACTCACTACGATAAATGTTTGCAATATAAAGGTGCCAAATACGATTTAAAAAAATAAAAAACAATCTGAATGGAATTTAACAGGTTTTCATTATTACCTAATCACCTATACATATAAAATTTCATCTATGATTTGAAGGTTAATAAGGTAAAAGATCCGCCAAAAACTAACTGATACTGATATGGATCTTTCATCTCCCTCGGATATCCACGGATACGGATATCCGGCACATCACTAGTGTTAACGGCTAATAGGTCATATGCATGGGACTCCAAATTGGTTTAAATTTTTATTTCGAAATATATTTTAGTTCCGATCATATTGTAATGGATATTTTATTAATCTAATCACTGAAAAAAACACAATTAATAATAAAAAAGAAATGTAGAAAACACGCGCTATTTTCGAATTTTCAAAACGCAGCGTGACGTCAGAGTATATGTCAACAACAGTTTCCATGACGTCTGCGTCGTCTCACAAGTAAGGTTATGTCAGTATTTAGAGAAAACAACAAATAAATTTCATTTAGAACATTGACAATTCGATATCAAGGTTGACATGCATCGTATATCATGACGTCACATAAGCCCGCCAACATGGCCGATTGTTTAAACTGTCTATTTTTGAATGTGAAATTTGATATTTTTTGTCTTATGATAATATTGCATTCTTAAGGATGTGTATAAGGTCAAATTGTGTAGTACATCTAATTAAATTTTCAAAATCATAAATATATAAAAATTTTCATTTGCGAAGACTGTGTGTTAATTTTAATCATTTTTTATGGTAGATTTTCTAAAAATTTTCCTATAATTAAATATTATGAACAAATATTTAACATTTAATTTGACTACTGTGACTTTAGTCAAAAACAATCAGGCAACATGGCTGTCCACGTGGTCTTCTGACACTCGGAAACATAACGTGGAGATAGAATTTCTGACCTCAAAAATTTGAAGCTATGGATACTATAAAAATAATAATAAATAAAAATGTCAAATCAAAATTCAAAGAAAGTTTTTTTATTATGAATTATTATCAAGCAATCAAAGTGGTGATTAAGAAATCAATTATCATTACGCAAAGTAATAAACTGATACATAAAGTCAGTAATTAAAGTTTACTTTTGGCAGATTTTTGTTAAAGCAAAGTTTTTTCAAATTAATTGCAGATAATCTGTACGAACATTTTAGTTTTCCAAACAAAAATAAATATCTCAAATCTTTTACATACTTTTGTTACATTACAGCGTTTATCCGACATATAAACGCATTTTGTGTTCTAAATGCACATAAATCTCAAAAATGACAGGTCTAGAATAATTGACAGTTGGTTCACGTGATATGACATTTCATAAATGCGATTTTTATTATCGACATGCAGGAACGCGACGTTGCCTCATTGTCTGATTACATCCGCCATTAATTAAGATTAAGATTCGGAGAATTGATTTCATAACTTTCAAAATAAAATATTTCCGTGAAATTGCCGGTAACCCCACGATTTTTTGGGCTTGAAAAATCGCAAATTGTACAAAGAAACTGATAATAAGTTTTTGAATCATAAATCTTTGAAATAAAATGATAAATGTTTTAATCTTCTCAAAATTTTTAACACTTCCGGTAGAAATAACATTGAGTGAATGGTGATTTTAAAATGAATTTTTTCATAAAAAAGGTCGGTAAGGTATCTATTTTTTGGTTTTAATCGATGCAGGAGGTCTAATTCTATAACCCTATTTTAAATTTAGGCAAAAATCTTTGAATTCAAAAATGTTATATACATCCTTAAATGATTATCAATTTTTTTCCGTATTATGGTTGACTAAATCATCTATTAAAAATATAAAAAAAATACATGGATATGACCTATTGACGTATTTGAATGTTAATGATGGAGAAAAAATGTCCGTTCAAAGTCGACCATTTATTGGAAATTGTGACGACTTTGCGCAAAAATTTTAATAAATCGTGTAAATCAGTTCCAATCTGTTGTCGTGAAAATTTTCATTTTTGTGATGGAATAGTTTTGAATAACAGAAAAATCCCAACTTCTAGAAATTCTCTGTAAAAGGGAAGAAGCGTTTTTGCTTTAGAAATTTTATATTTTTATTTTTCAATTAAAAATAGCTTTTCATTTTATTCAAACTTTATTTTCTGCATTATATTCGTTAAAAAAAATAAATGTATACTTATTAATATAATAGCTATTTATTTGTAACTTTACATTCTTGTTTCGTAACGAAACTATTAATTACAGTATAAGCTCCATTAAAAATAACGACGACAATACGTCATCATCAAGCAATAAACAGTACTTGTGTGTTATTTTGTTGCTTTGTTGTCGGCATCATGCCTACTGAAGATTCTAAGAAGTTCCTTCTTTTGTCAGTTGTAAATTTCATATATTATGAGTAAATACATATTATAGGCTGTGTGCACGAAGCCTACTAGCGCCGCTAGTGGATAATAGAGAATTATTGATCTCACTTTTTATGGAAATTGCGACATGTTTCTAATAGTCCAAGCTCCCATGACAGAAAAAGTTACTCCTACGAACACCTCAAAATTATAAAGTGAAAATGGCTGAAAAACATGTAAGAAACATGTTACGCCCGCCAGACTAGTTTTTTATGAATTTTTGAATTTAAAAAAAAACATGATTTTTTTTTTCCAAAACACCTGCTTGAAATTTATAGAATTTGTAGTAAATAATGTACCATTTTTGAAAAAATTTGTCTGGCTGACAATTTTTGTTAATAAATTTGTCAGACTTCATTTGTTATAAATTTTTTTTTTTTATGAAGTCTGTCATAGTAAAAAACATTTTTTCGCAGACAGACCAATTTTTATGCATAAAATAGATGTCAAATCTTCTTTCAGAAAAAAATTAAGGTGGTGTTTTGACACGGCCCTTGTAAAAGCTGATTTGTTTATGAAAAAACGCTCTCACGGCGCTTAAAAATTGAATCTGGCATGGTAAAAAACAATATTTTGATGAAAAATGTATTAAAGTATATAAAAGGGATCTACCGTATTAATTTAGAATAAAAAAATTTTTTTTTCTAGTTAGCAACGATTATACCATATTTTTTCATTAAAAAATATGGTATAATCGTTGCTAACTAGAAAAAAAAATTGTTTTTTTTATTCCAAAAATTTGTAACTCCGCCTCCTTGCACATAGCCCATAGTAAAAAAAATATTAATGGATTATTTCTTCTCTCCGTTTAACGACAACTCTCAATAACGCCACAAAGTGCACAGTCCCTTGAGTGTCGCTATACAGATTGTATCAAATCAAAACGATCCATAGGACATTCTGTGTGTAAGACAGAGACGATATTATATAAAGCACTAAAGCAGTAAGTAAGAATGAGATAAATGATCGCTAATAGTTACTGTGGTTACGTAAATAAATAATTACGTACACTGTAAATCTTTTTACCAATTTATCAATAATTAAAACAACTACAAATAAAATTATGTTGGCGGTTGAATTACCACCATAAAACCATTTAATTATTTGGATTTTTTCCCGATAGTATAAATAGCCATTTTATCAATAATTTCACTAGTGAATACTGACATTTGATAAAATTGTGATTTTTACTGTAGAAAACAAAGACGATACTATCAGATTGTATAACCACAGTAACTATTAGCGATCATTTATCTCATTCTTACTTACTGCTTTAGTGCTTTATATAATATCGTCTCTGTCTTACACACAGAATGTTCTATGGACTGTTTTGATTTGATACAATCTGTATAGAGTTTACACTGTAATTGTTTATAATTGAGTTTTTGAATAAATGGAAGTTCGTGTTTTGTTTCTGTAGGACAATTAAAAAAGATCAGTTCAAAGAAATGAAAAATGATCACTTAGAATTAGAGCACTTCGTTGTGTGCATGGATTGCGACCGGAAACTCCATCAGATATGCGTGCTGCACATCGACGCGATATGGCCGCAGGGCTACGTGTGCGACAACTGTTTAAAGAAGAAGGGCATGAAGCGGAAAGAGAACAAGTTCAACGCGAAACGGCTGCCCGTCACGAAGCTAGGCATGTACATCGAGGCGAGGGTGAACAACTTCCTCAAGAAGAAGGAGGCAGGCGCCGGCGAGGTCCACATACGCGTCGTGTCGAGTTCCGACAAGGTCGTCGAAGTGAAGCCGGGCATGCGCGGCAGGTTCGTCGAGACGGGAGAACTGTCCGGCGAGTTTCCGTACCGCGCCAAGGCGCTGTTCGCGTTCGAAGAGGTCGACGGTACCGACGTGTGCTTCTTCGGAATGCACGTGCAGGAGTACGGTTCGGATTGCCCGACGCCGAACACGAGGCGCGTCTACATCGCCTACCTCGATTCGGTGCACTTTTTCAAACCGCGCCAGTTCCGGACGGCCGTTTACCACGAGATCCTCCTCGGGTACATGGACTACGTCAAGCAGCTCGGGTACACGATGGCGCACATATGGGCGTGTCCGCCTTCGGAAGGGGACGACTATATTTTTCACTGCCATCCGGCCGAACAGAAAATACCAAAACCAAAACGTCTACAGGAATGGTACAAAAAAATGTTAGATAAAGGAATCATAGAACGAATTGTACTGGATTACAAGGTGAGAGATTATTAAAAATGTTTTCTTTTTGGCACAGTCAGACTCGTGTATTTTCAACCGCTTTTAGTCACGTATTTTCAATTTTTTGAACGGTTTTACTTAGCTTGACCCATAGATTACATAGTTTTATAGATAGTTCACTTGACGTTCAAGGTCAAATTTAGTTTTTAGTTCTTCCTCAGGTCACTGATGATAATGGCGTTACTGATGCTACTAGCGTTTCCATGACTCCTCTATTAGACTATTACAAGCCCCCTATTCCCAGGTACTAAACAGATAATTATTAAAATTATCAATTGGATTTTCAATTCATTATAAAAAAATAAATTAAATAGACATCTGAAAGGATAATATTTGTAGGTTTAGAATAATATAAATTCTTACTTCTCTTCAAAATGATGATTTATTTAGACTAATTTCTTATTTACAGTTTCATTATCAGTTGAATATTAATTTACAAATTTTTAACTTTATTTATGGTAAATATTTCATCTTTTTTAAAATATTAGTTATGGAAGTCCATTTATAAAAAAGAAATATTTGATCTCAAACACGAAAAAAATTATCCAGTGATTTAAATTTCGCAGACATATAAATTCGAACCGGGGCCTGTGAATTAGTTCCATCTACAGCTGTTGCATATTCTAATATTCATAACGTGAACCTGCAACAGAAGATTAAAGCGAATACTGAGAAAAACTTGTATTAAAATGGGTTGCATATTGGACAAAATTATAATAATTTGGTTTCAAGTCAACAAGAATTTTTAAGAAATGTATCTAAAAATATTAAATGCATATTTTTTTGGATATTATATTTATATAAAATACTCGGAATATTACATGAGAATATTGTTGTTTAGATATTTACTGAAGGGAATATTAAATTAATAAAAACAGATTTCTTACCTTGTGATTACCAGAAAAAAGTGTAGAATCTCACTAGGTTTTTCACAGACAATCCAAAACACTTTTCAGTAGTAAATATTATTATTAACTATAAAAATTACTATAAAAATAATACATTTTGTTAACATTGATCGCTTGAATACAAAATCGTTATCTATGCATGAAAAAATGACAGGAAAACAAAATTGAATTTTTGAAATGACAGTCAGTGAACTCTGGATCATTTACCTATAATTAAAATTAAAATAAAAAAATCGATCAATGCGCCTTGCCGCGACCTGAGGAAGAGTTAAATTAGAAATTCTAATAGAAGTATACTAAGTGAGCATTTCCTGGCTTGACCCCGTATATTTGTTTATTTATAACTTGCTTCAAATCTCGCGACAGCTTTTTCAACTGCTTGCCGTTATCCGATTGAGTTGAAATTTTGCATACGTATGTAGTTCCGATGACGATACAATATTATAATAACTAACTGACCGTTCCGGCTTTCGTCCGCACTTTTAATAAAGCACACTAAAAACTTAAAAATAAGATGGGTCAATATACATCTCTTTCTATAGATAAAGAAGTGTGACTGTCTTTTAGACGTTTACGACCTTGGCTTTTTGCAATATCGATTACTGCAGCTATCGATGACGATGTATAGAAGAAGTCTAATTGAGGTTATGTGTTTGTTTTAGGATATTTTAAAACAAGCCATGGAAGACAAGTTGAATTCCGCGGCTGACTTACCGTATTTCGAAGGAGATTTTTGGCCAAACGTTTTAGAAGAAAGTATTAAAGAATTAGATCAAGAAGAAGAAGAAAAACGGAAACAGGCTGAAGCGGCCGAGGCTGCGGCAAACGCTGTAAGTATTTATCGCCGATTCAGACTTTTCAAAATTTTGTCCTTTCTCGGAGTAAATCGATGAATGAGCCGTTTTCCTGAAGTACGAAAAATCACTCACTAGTAGCGCTAGTAGTTCGGTAGGGACAAACACTGTCAAATCCCCATATAAACACACATTAAAGTGTACTTGAAAAAAAAAATGTTTTTAACAGAAGATGATGTTCCTGGAGCAAAACTAAAATTTGCAACTGTAAAAGATAACAATGTAGTAACATTAAAACGTTGGCTTGCGTGTCGTAATTTAAAAGTATCTGGAAAAAAAAATGAATTAATAGACAGGTTAGTATGCAGACTCTAGTAAAATATTAGCGATAAATTCAAACTGTAATAAGAGAAATTGAAAATAATTATGAATTTCAGATTTATTTCCAAATGAAATATGAATCAAAAATATATGGTAATAAAATAAATTTAATTAAATATAATAAATGAATATAATTTAATAAAAGATTGAGGTTATATCTCATTCTAATCAATGGTAATAAACTGTGAAAAATTTACTATTCATTTTTTATTCATTTAATTAATTTTAAAAATAATTTCGATAACATATGTAAATGATGACTCTCAGTGATAAGTTTATCAGTTCAAAATTTTTTTTATTTGTAAATAACATTGGTTGGCATGTAAATATTTTATGTTTGTCCCTACTACTAGTGCTGCCTCTCGTGACACTTTCGCTGCACTATTCTCAGGAAAAAGGCTCATTGGTGTTTTTGACTTTTAACCCCAATATAACCTTTAAAAATGCAACTTTCCATTTGCAGTTGTTTTAGTTACCTTTCGTGCAATAGTTGATTTTAAATGTTCTTGTTTCTTTTTAGATTTTTTCACTAACCGAAGAGAATGAGACTGGACCTGACGGGAAAAAGAAGGGTCAGAAGAAAGCGAAAAAGAGCAATAAGTCAAAGTCGAACCTACGTAAAAATAGTAAAAAGTCTAACACGCCGCAGACCGGCAATGATTTGTCGGCGAAGATTTTTGCGACGATGGAGAAACACAAAGAAGTCTTCTTTGTTATTCGATTACATTCCGCCCAGTCGGCTGCTAGTTTAGCGGTAAGTCGATTCAAAATCGAAAAAGATATTCTGTTTTCATTTGAAACTGTTCGATTTTGTAAACATTTTTACGGGTTCTCATAAAACATGGCATTCCCGTGTTTTCCCTGAAGGGTTGGCGGATTACGTACTGTTTTTTGGGGTTCCATACCAAGGAAAAAACGAACCCTTATAGAATCACTTTGTTGTCCGTCTGTCTGTCTGTCAAGACTCTTGGGAATCAAAGCTTTGAATCATGAATAAATAAAATTATCGACCAATTTTTCAGACAATATACAGTGTAACCTCTTTATAACGAATCTCAAGGGACCGGGCATTTTTTTTTTCGTTATATAGAGGGAAGAATGAAAAATAACCAAATTTCACCTAATTAATTTATTCCAAACATATATAGTCTGTTAACTTTGCCTGACATTTTTTGCTGTGCCAATATTTGTTTTGTATTTTATTAAGTATCTTATGCATGTCTCGAGATCATCTTCATTAAACAATAGGAATTTTTCGATAAGTTTGTCGGCATCAAGTGCTTGTTGAATAGTTGGTGATTGTTCAGAATCGTCTTCTTTACGTCTGTAAATATTTTTCTGACGCCTAAATATCAACATATTTCTTCGTAATAGAGAATGGCTGTTGCGCTATAAAGAGGGTATTAATGTATGGGTTTTAAGGTAAACTAACCAAATTGTAAAAATTTCTACGTAATAGGGAGTTTTTCGTTATAACGAAGGACGTTATAAAGAGGTTACACTGTATTAACAAAAAAATATATAATTAATACATTAACCTTCTTCAGAACGTTAATGTATTAATTATATATTTTTTTGTTAATATATTGTCTGAAAAATTGGTCGATAATTTTATTTATTGAAGAGTTCTAATCAGACGTTAATCAAAGACTAGAATCATGAAATTATGACGGGAAATATCCAAAAACCGTAAATTTGTAGTTACATAAAAAAAAAAATGTTTTTAAACCGCAACAACATGCTACGTACGTACACAGTAACAGTTCTAATACAAAACAAGCGTCCGCTACCGGTGCGTTTATACAACACAATATGAGAGCTCTCGCATACAACAAGGTACGACAACTAAGCTGTCAGATGTAGCCACGAAGTACAATACAGTTCAGTAGTCCATCTGAACTCATTGCAATTACACGCTTAGTTGGCAAACTGACCGCGACGTTTGTCGATACAAACCCCTCAGTGCGTGAGTCCGACTCGCAATTGACCGTTTTTCTTTTTTTTTTTCCGAAGTATAAGACGCGTTCGATTTTGTTTTCAGGCGATACAAGATCCGGATCCGTTCATCAACTGCGATCTAATGGACGGACGCGACGCGTTCCTCACAATGGCCAGAGAAAAACACTACGAGTTCTCGTCGCTGAGACGGGCCAAGTTCAGCACAATGTCGATGTTGTACGAACTGCACAACCAAGGCCAGGACAAATTCGTGTACACGTGCAACAACTGCAAGGGACACGTCGAGACGAGGTATCACTGTACGGTGTGCGACGATTTCGACCTGTGCATTCAGTGTTACGAGAAAGACGGCCACCCGCACAAAATGGAGAAGCTCGGTCTCGATTTGGACGACGGATCGTCGCCGACGGACAAGACGAACCAAGCGAATCCCCAGGAGGCGAGGAAACTGTCGATACAGCGGTGCATACAGTCTCTGGTGCACGCTTGTCAGTGTCGAGACGCGAACTGCAGGCTGCCGAGCTGTCAGAAGATGAAGCGCGTCGTCAATCACACGAAGGTCTGCAAGAGAAGAACGAACGGCGGCTGTCCGATCTGCAAACAGCTGATCGCGCTCTGCTGCTACCACGCCAAACATTGCCAGGAAACGAAGTGTCCTGTGCCGTTCTGTTCGAACATCAAACACAAGCTGAAACAGCAGCAGCTGCAGCAGAGACTCCAGCAGGCGCAGTTGTTGAGAAGACGAATGGCGGTCATGAACACGCGGACGGTCGCGCCGACGCCCGGCGGTATGCCCCAGGCCGCCAACGTCGCCGGCATGCCTCCGGCGACGGGTCCGACGACGAGCGGAGGCGCCATCAGTCCCGCGTCGGGCGGGCCGTCGCCCGGACCGATGGGCAATTTACACGCGCCGCACCAACCTGGAAAGCCCGGAACTCAGACGCCGCCGGCAAATGTATTACAGGTGAGTTATGGTATTTTCAATTTCTCTTTCGTCCTCATTTCATCGCAGTCGTAGAACAATCCGAAAGAAATGTAAGGTTAAACGTCCAACATATTTTTCCATTGACTTAGCAGACACCACACACATGTAAGCCATAAACGTGTGTGCGTTACCCAGTAGCTGACGCCATGTTGGTTCATGCGACAGATATCGATCGAGCTGGATCTCGTGTTACAGGCTTCTTGAGTGGAACGAAACAATTTTTACAACTTCCCACGACTTACAACTAACGCACGACTGTCTTTTTGTTATTTCAAGGTTGTGAAGCAAGTTCAGGAAGAGGCGGCGAGACAACAGGGTCAGCAGGCGCCGCACGTGGGCTACGGCAAAGTCGGCGCGTCGACGGGTCAAGTGATGCCGCCTCCGCAGCTACAGCGGGGCGGTCACATGGGACCGGGCGCCGGCCCGAATCTCTTACCGATGGAACAGTGGACGCCGCGATATCCGTCGCCTGGCGGTCTGAGACCGACGGGTCTGGCCCAAGGCCTTCTGCATCAGCCAGGTCAGCAGCCCCCTCCGCAACAGCCGCTCGGCATGGTCGCCACGCATATGGGTCCGAGACTCGGTCCTGCGCCGCAGACGGGGTCCGGATTACACAAGCAGGCGTTGCAGCAGCTCATGCACACGTTGAGATCTCCTAATTCGCCGGAACAACAGCAACAGATCCTACAAATTCTCAAGTCAAATCCTCAATTGATGGCTGCATTTATCAAACAAAGACAGGTAAGTTGTACTCCTTTTTCTGTTGTTTATAATTATAGCGGATATAAACGTTGATGCCTTCGGTTACTATTTGCGGCGTAATTCTCTTCCCGCCCTTGATATCATTTTATTTTGAAAAAAACTAAAAAATTCCGATACGATTCATAGAAAACTTTGATTCCAATACGACGTCCGTAATATCTGGACTCGTGTATTTACAACACCGTCAATTTTCAACTGTTTTACTCGCGTATTTTCAAGTTTTGACGTGATAACGTCTTATAAATTGATGAATCACCAATCTTATAAATTGATAAAACACCGGCTGCATGTTCGAAAAAGTGTAACGTTCGTAACGCGTAACGTTCCGCCTGACCCTGTGCGTGCTTTTTGCTAATTTCTCGCTCAATTTAAATCAGATCGGTTTGAAACCAGTCTTAAACGTAAGAGGAGAACATTTTACATAGATTTCGTATAACAGAATTTGCCTAAACAGTTTTTTTATACAAATTTATATAGAAAAATAGCTGTATAAATGCAACATGAAAACGGCTGAATTTCTAATGTTTAATTCAATTTTTTGACATTAGTATTTTGTGAAATGCAACGCCTTCTAAGTTAAGTATTGGAATAACTAATTATTATTAGAACATAATACTTTGACAGTTGCAAACGTCACTTTTGACATTTCTTATCATTCCGACACCAAGGATAAGCGGATTGAAACCAAATTTTGGGAGGTTTAGGTTATGTATTACGGAATACGTTATCACGTAAAACTATCGTCCGTAAACCGACTTTACAGACAACCAATTTTTAGTATCTACTTCTCACGCAAACTGTATCCTTCTACCCAAATAAAAAAGTTCAATGTCAAATTACTAAAGGTTTTCATCTGATCGGTCTATGGCTGCCTCGAAGCGAGGACGACGGGTTCCGACGGGTTGGAAATACACGAGTGCTACGAGTAGCCGACAATAAAATACAAAAAAAAAAAAAATGACGTTTTGTTGTGAACATCTTTGATATATATATTAAATATGTTAGCTTCAGCAGGCGCAAGCGGCACAACAGGGTGGGGCGGGGGGCGGAGCCGGTGGTGTGGCCGCGCCCCCCGGACAACAACAGTTGCAGCACATGATGAGTCAACAGCAACAACAACAACAGCAGCAACAACAAGTACAGCAGCAACAGCAAGTGCAGCAGCAACAGCAACAAGTACAACAGCAGCAGCAGCAAGTGGGCCGAATGCAACAAATGCAGGCGATGCTCAGTCAACAGGCCGCGCAGCAGGCTCAGTCCGGACAGGTCGGTGTAAGTTTCTTTTTACACGCTTTATATCAACTTCACTTGTAAGTTTGTATGTATGTATGTTTGTTTGTAACCTTCGTTTGGACTACAGCAAGTGGCTTATTACTGTAGTATAATATGCCAGCACTGTAACTACAGTGGTTAGCCGTGCGGTCTAAGGCACGGGTCTTCGCTGACGTCAACTCTCGGAATCACGGGTCGTGGGTTCTAATCCCGTCCACGCCGGAAAAAAAATTGTTTTTTTTTTTTCGGCAAATTTTTGACAATAAATCGAACTAGTAAAGTGGCAAATAAATATAGTTTAAAAAAAACTAAAAAACACGCTTTATATCGAACTAAAAAGTAAAAAATAAGCTTAAAACAATAATTATGAATAAAAAATACAAGTATTATTGTGAAAAAAGCATCGGGCGCTTTGTTCCACATTTTCGTACATCGAGCGCCCCACGCTTTTTTCACAATAATACTAGTATTTTCTATTCATTATTGTTTTAAGCTTATTTTAAAAAAAGTATTTTTTACTTTTTAGTTCGATATAAAGCGTGTTTTTTAGTTTTTTTTTAAACTATATTTATTTTATTTGCAACAGCTGAAATGAACAAAAGCTTAAAAAATATACACTAGAAGTAAGTTTCGGTTTCGATATTATACTGCGCGCGGCGAAAGATGAGGCCACCGCGTCATAGTGACGTGACTGCATTGCGCCCGCCTTCTAGCTTGCTATTGGCTGTTTCGGAGATCCATGTGCGTCGAGTGTTATTTTTATTCTACCGCTACAAATGGATATGTCAAATTTATTCCACACGCCACTGTCTGCGGGCAAGTAGGCGTTCACTAGCAGATTATTGATGACGTGCCTGGCTTCATCTCTCACCGCGGGCACTATAAAAACTAGTTTTAACAGCTCGTATGAATATCGTCGTTTTCTGTCCAGGTTCCTCAACCGGGACAAGTCGGACCCGGAGGTCAACAGATGACGCCGCAGCAACAACAACAGTGGTACAAACATCAGTTGCTCGTCTTGCGTCAGCAGCAACAGCAACAACAACAACAACAGCAGCAGCAACACGGCGGCCAGTTCCAACAGCCGCCGGCGCCGCCGTACCAACAACAAAGACTGCCGGCCATCAGGCACGGCTACGGCAACAGCTTCGCGGACGCGACGGGCGGCTATAAGCCGGCTCCGCCTCCGGTCGCGTCGCCGCAAGGCGTGATGGGACCGCCGCACGGCGTCCAGCAGCTGATGCAAAGCGTCCGGTCGCCGCCGCCGATACGAAGTCCGCAGCCGAACCCGTCGCCTCGCGCCGTTCCCAGTCCGAGGCGAGAAATAGCGCCGCCGCCTCCGGCGGCCGGCGAGATGATGCTCGGAGGCGGTCCTCAACAGCAGCAGTCGCAGCCGCAGCAGCAGCCGCACGCGTCGCCGGCGCAGCAACAGCAGGGCGCGGCGGGCGGAGGCGGGGCCGGCGATCAGAACGAACCGCCCGCCATGACGCCGCAGGACCAACTAAGTAAATTCGTGGAACAGTTGTAGTGGTGACGCGCGCTCTCGTACAAATGAAACTGACTGAAACCTCGTCTGTATACTTAAATTCCTCGATCGATTTGTTGCCGCGAAATCGACGACGTGTAGTTATTTGTAATATATTAACAGAAAAATAAACAATTAGGTAGGTTCAATTGAAAATGGACTGGCGCTGTTGTCGCGTCTCAAAAAAACAAAAAAAAAAAAAAACTACGGAAAAAAAAACACATCGTGGCGTAGCATGTGAGTGTGTTTTGTTTTTTAAATAAAAATCATGAATGTATAAATAACAAAAAAAAAATCCATTCATTTTACAGCGTCTTGTTTAGGAAATAAAATTTGTAAATATGTTTATTGAAATATATATACATATATATATATATATATATGGACTGACATGATGGTATTAAAACGGCGACTGCGACAATGTCTTATCGGAGATATCTTTCTGTCTGTTACGTAAGCTAAATATGTATATTATTAATATTATTAAACTTGGAAAGGCGAAACTGATTTTTGTGTTTTTGATCGTTTGGCTTTTTTTTATGCGAGGCTGTGTTAAATAGAACTGTTCAAATGTTTTTTACCTTGTTCTGCGTATATATTTAATGTGATAAACATTGTTCGTGGTCGTCGACTGTTGCTACATGATAAAAAAAAAAAGTATATATATATATTATTGATATGATTATTATTGTTTTTTTTATCTGCTGTCGACGACATACACGTTCATACAGTTTTTATGAACCGTAGAAATATATATACATATATATATATAGTTTCTTAACCGATATGTAATATAAGCAATCTTGTATATTGTTCTATATAAAAAAAAGAAGAAAAAAAAAAGCGGAAGACTTGAGACACGGCGGCCGTTCCTTTTTATTAGCGCTAAACGAGAAACTAGCAGCCAGAGAGAGAGAGACAGAGCAGGGGAGGGGATTCGATGCGCGTCTGTTGTAAGTGTAATTTGTGTAAATAGGACATTAATTTGCTGTGCTGAGTGTTTCGATGGGAGAAACTCTAGGTAGCTACTATTTGTGATTAAAAATATTATGTTTATAAAAAAAAAAGTACGGACACGGGGGTAACAAGAGGACGAAGAAAACCCGAAGATCTCATTGCAAATTTTGTTGGCTTATGACACATAGCAGAATACTTATATATATATACTTTATTTCTCTTTAATGTTATTATTGTTGTTTTTTTTTCTTTGTTTTGTACTTGTCGTTTTTAATCATTTTTATTATTTATGTATGGTATATTATTGTAGATTACAGAATATAAAAGAAATTTGTATCCACATTCCAGTGTCATTATGACTTTGGTGTAAGTGTTTTGATACGTGTCTTTTGTTTTTTTGAAGAGCCGACAGTGTTTTATTTTGCTGCGACGTGTGACAATCTCCCGACACCTCCGTGTGCAATACCTCGAGATGACTATTGACTACTAAGCACATTCATTCACATTTATTTATTTCAAAAAGAAAAATATAAACTAAAACAAAAAAAAAGAACTGTGAATTTTGAATGAAAGTTTAGGAATATCTAGTAATAAGTATTATTATAAAAGATTAAAAATAAAAAATTATGAATTTAATTACAAATGTATTTTATTTCTTTTTGGATAAACCCGTTTGAAAATATCATTTTCAGTTTGCTTTAAGGTTATACGCCCGATAGAGCAATGTATAGATAAGACGCTGAAATTTTAATATGTTAATTATGGATATCTCATACATTCAACTGCATTTTTTAAAAAACATTGACCGTCTAGTTTTCAAGTTATTAATTATTAAAAATGCGATTTTTAACACAATGATATATGAGAAGACTGACCGGAAGTGTATATAAAAATAAGATTAAACCAAATTGGCTATAGACAAATTTTTAAAAAACTGATTATTCGAAAGTTTGACTCATTTAGATAACGTAAAAATTAAAAAAACTATACTTTCCCGTGCAGTTTGGGAGAAATATTAATTAAAAATTTTCGAAACAACTCTCAAAATCTATTTTCTAGATTTGAATTATGTCACCATGAAAACCAGATTACACGAAAAGTTTTTCATAAATTTTGTTTTTATTAAATAATTTTTTTGACGTAGCTAATAACTAAAACTTGAAAAAAAAATTATCAAAATCGGACTGCTCTGTAAAAAGTTATGCGTGGTCATACATAAATAAAAAAAAAAAAAGAAATAAAAAAAAAAAAAAAATATACGCGTCGACTTGAGAACCTCCTCCGTTTTTGTTTTTCGTCGGTTAAAAATTGGATATTATCTCATTTACCGTGAATTAAAAACTGCATGTAATATCCAATAACTCGAAAACTATACGTCTAACGGTTCAAAGGTTTTTAAAACCAACACGTAAGATAAAATCATTCGTGTACACTGGACTTAATTAAATATACTGCTTAAGTCACAACTTTATGATATTATGTCAAATGTTTAAATATTATTTCTTAAATATTAAAAAATAAAGCTATGATCAACAGGATATAATATTTCCATAAGAAATAATAAATTTACCAAGTCATATAACATTTTATGTTACAACAAAATACGGACGCAGTTTTTACTAATACGGTCGAGAGCGTATAACCTTAAGAGTATTCGTCCCTGCAAATACCCCCTGCACCCTTCATCTCAAATCTTTTCCCCTCGCCTAAAAACGGTTTGCGCTCTCCCGACACTATTTTTAAAGCTATAGGGTTCTGGTAAACGCCAAATGAAAGACAAAGAATCAGACTACAAATCCTTCAGGCGAATTTTTTGAAAAAAAACTTACAACCTTTTGAAAAAAATAATAAGTTACGTAATATTTCACACGTAGGCGAAACTGTTTTTCAAAAAATTCGCCTGAAGGATCTGTAGTCTGCTTCTTTGTCTTTCATTTGGTGTTTACCAGAACCCTCTAGCTTTAAAAATAGCATCGGGAGAGCGCGAACCGTTTTTAGGCGAGGGGAAAAGATTTGAGATGAAGGGTGCAGGGGGGTATTTGCAGGGACGAATACTCTTAAAGCCGCTGCACACGAGGCTAGAAACACGGAGTTTCGCTGGCCGGAAGGCTGGGTACAAAGCTGGAAATGACGTCACTGAGAGCTCGCCTGCTAGCTCACAAGATAGGTTTTAAGGCCGCTGCACACGAGGCTAGTAGACTCCTTGCTAGATTTGCCTACTAGTTTTCTAGCGCTGGTTTTCTTGATTGCTGTTATGTACTCGCTTCACACGAGACGTCTTTTCAAGCTAGTTTTGTGAATAAATCTGGTGCGCGCGCAGTGACAGTTCGAATATAAACACAGAGCAAAACGTGTCTGTTGTCTAGACTCCGAGCTTTACCTTTACTTGAGTGAATTTATCTAACACGACTTGGCTAGCCGGCGCGACGATGGAAATGACGTCACTGCAGGCTCTCGCATGAGGTCACGAGACGGATTTCAAATTTAGAACCGTGGCTATTTTTCGTACTAGTCTGTCTGCTTGCTCTGAGCAAGAACCAATCAGGAAACAGTATCTTGCCACGTGGACATGAACAAATGCCCACCAGCAAACATGGCGTCATAGTGTGTGTTAGGGACAAACATATACTTTTATTATATACTGAGCATAGGAATAAAATTACAACTGAACCATTAGGATGCAAACATATAATATACTTCTGTTTTTTTACGCCGCGGTAAGCACTGGCGTATCCAGAAGGGCAAAACAAGCACGGAGAACTTAAAAATTTCTAATTTGACCCCTTTTGGGCCAAAAGCTGGGCACGCCCATGTTAACGTCATAGAAAAAGACAAAGTTTTTGAAACAGAGATACTTTATTCGGATTGAATGTAAGTACATCAACCAATCCTATCATCGGAGAAATCAGGGAATTACATCGAAGAAAGAGACGCATATATATTCTCGATACGCTTTGTTGCGTACACTCACCGCACATTGGATAGGCAATGATTCATATAGGTTATTATTAAATACATGGCCATGGGGACAATAAACGTCCACTTTTATTAACATTCGATTCGAACTGTCACTGCGCGCGCACCAAATTCATCTACAAAGCTGAAGCGGGCACATAAAAACCAGCACCACAGTAGCAGCTAATCTAGCGGCAAAACCAGCCTCGTGTAGTAACAGCGGCCTTTACTCACGTTCGCAAAATTTATCGATTGGTAACGAGATCCAGGTAAGAATTTAAGAAAACTTTTGACATGCACTGTGTGAATTATGAAGTGTATCTTTTGTAAGAATGTTGTATTCGGAATGTTTTCGTTTTATAATTGATAATGGTCTATTATTTAACTTTCGCGTCGAATTCAATTTCATATTTCAATTCTGTGAATAATCAAATGTTATTAAAAAGGTATGCAGTGCAAGTCGTCTTCACATATCTCTCTGTTTATTAAAGAATAATCGGTGCAGTTGCAAACTTGCATTACTGCACATTTAAGTATTGTGGCACATAGATCGCGTTTCTAAATACACGCATAACCATATTATTAAGTAGGAGAAAGTATGGAATATTGGACCGGCAACTAAATTGGACCACCTCACTACTAATATCTTAAAAAGTATTTTTTCTTTTTAATAAATTTTGACAAATGACAACACGAAGCGATATGCGTCTAGCTTCATTGCACATCGGCCATATTGTTTTCGTCGTGACATGGAACGTTTGTGTTTTGTTTTGAAAATCTATTTTTGATGTTTTTAAAGTAAATTCTATCGACCCGTGCTAAGGTTGTAGTTAAGTTGAAAGTAAGCATACCGTTTTTGTAATTTATAATTTAGAAGCGTCATTTTATCTACAATTAACATGCGCTAAAAGCTTCCCGGCATTTATAGGTTATATTTAATTAGATTTGATCCACTCTGTTGGTTAAAATAGACTGGCCAATGAAGAGGAAATCTTTGTTTTGATAGTAGCCTTGAATTAGAAGAAAAGGAGAATAAATTCTACTAGTTTGTGCAGTTCGTGGACTGGGTGATTGATATAGTCTTCTGGACTCATTCTACATTGTCCATAAATTATCTGTCTTCTACGATCCAAAGTCCCGCAGTCACACAGAATATGATACGCTGTTCCCGCCTCCTTATTGCAGTGTCTGCACTTTTTGAGTCCCCGTTAAACAGTTCATTCTACATTGTCCATAAATTATTATCTGTCTTCTACGATCCAAAGTCCCGCAGTCACACAGAATATGATACGCTGTTCCCGCCTCCTTATTGCAGTGTCTGCACTTTTTGAGTCCCCGTTAAACAGTTCATTCTACATTGTCCATAAATTATTATCTGTCTTCTACGATCCAAAGTCCCGCAGTCACACAGAATATGATACGCTGTTCCCGCCTCCTTATTGCAGTGTCTGCACTTTTTGAGTCCCCGTTAAACAGTCCGATTCTTTGGAGGTGTCCTTTCAGGGCACAGTGTCCTGTCAGGAGGCCTACCATGAGACGAAAATTGTTCCTACTTAGTTGTAGTAGTTCTTTATTCATCTTTCGCGATGGCCCTTTAATAAAAGTCTTGCCATGTTGCTGCCCCGAGATTCCAGTATGTCTTGTGCTGATTTTTGATCCCCTGTTAATCCCCTCCCCTAGATCCGAGGCTGATATTTTTTGCACATACCCTCGTAAAAGTGATGGTTTTCACTTAATGTTCAGATATTTTGAAAATAAAATAAGGTTCACTTCAAAACTGACATTATCGTCTCTGGGAACTTGCAAAGCCGCGGAAGAAAGTTAATAATCGTACAAATTAAGTGGGTAGGCATATCTTTGTCGCCCGCATTGGCACTAAGTGTGCACGGGTCCATAAGAAGCAGTATTGCATAGGTTACTAATTATTAATTACTCACATGCAAGTAATACGGAAGAAATAGCTATGTAAGAACAATACTTACAACAAATGAGCTATTTGTTTCAAAGGGTATCACAACTAGACCAAGCAGTGCTTTCTCTGATTTAGGAGATACGAGATGCCTCAGAAAAATTATACTAATTTAAAACTTTTTGTAGACCGTATCTGAACAGTAATGTAAATTGTAAATTAAGTTAGTTTAGCGTTCTATTATTATAGATACCTGGGGAATTTGTTTAATGAGCCTTTTTCTTGAAGTACGAAAAATCACTCACTAGTAGCGCTAGTAGTTCGGTAGGGACAAACACTGTCAAATCCCCATATAAACACACATTAAAGTGTACTTGAAAAAAAATGTTTTTAACAGAAGATGATGTTCCTGGAGCAAAACTAAAATTTGCAACTGTAAAAGATAACAATGTAGTAACATTAAAACGTTGGCTTGCGTGTCGTAATTTAAAAGTATCTGAAAAAAAAAATGAATTAATAGACAGGTTAGTATGCAGACTCTAGTAAAATATTAGCGATAAATTCAAACTGTAATAAGAGAAATTGAAAATAATTATGAATTTCAGATTTATTTCCAAATGAAATATGAATAAAAAATATATGGTAATAAAATAAATTTAATTAAATATAATAAATGAATATAACTTAATAAAAGATTGAGGTTATATCTCATTCTAATCAATGGTAATAAACTGTGAAAAATTTACTATTCATTTTTTATTCATTTAATTAATTTTAAAAATAATTTCGATAACATATGTAAATGATGACTCTCAATGATAAGTTTATCAGTTCAAATTTTTTTTTATTTCAGATTTATATTTTTAAATAATAAAATAATATCACGTAAATAACATTGGTTGGCATGTAAATATTTTATGTTTGTCCCTACTACTAGTGCTGCCTCTCGTGACACTTTTGCTGCACTATTCTCAGGAAAAAGGCTCATTAGGGTTTGGTAATTGAGAATAAAAAAAAAAAAAAACGGAACGCTCATGAGATCACTGTCTGTCCGTCAAGAACCCTTTTCTCAGGAGCGGCTAGAGGTACCAAGCTGAAATTACTATCAAATACTGAGGTCTATAGCACCATGGTCCTGTAAAAAATTCAAGCTTGTATAACTATAAATGTATGATTTAAAAAAATGTAATTTTTCTTAGCTGTACAATACGCGCCACGAATCTAAATGGTTCGGAAGTTAGATGCGAATGCGGGCTTGCGCTTGTACAGTCTGTTGAAAAACTACAAACTCGCAACTCAACAAAACTAAAATAACAATAACAACTTGACAATAGAGTACTCGACTGTACTTCAAAGCAGGAAAGTGACAAAGGCAACGAGCGATCACGGCCAATCACCGACGAGCGCACGTTCCGTGCAGGTAGCTGGGAGGTGGTGCGAGTCTCAACGGCTCTAAAATGTGCCTTTGCGACGCTGTTTGACTTCCGAACATTTTAGATCCGTGGGGCGTATTATAATTTTGTGAATACGGCGAAAATACGTCTAGAAAATGAGAGAAGCGTGCGCCATTCAATACACTATAATCTGATTCTTTGGTGCGGCCTACAGTTGGCGCATGTGCTGCAGCGTATAAGAGAGAAAGAAGGCACAGCTGTCAAGCGTGCTTTTAAAATTAAATGACTATATTATAGTTCGTTATACGAAGTCATTTCTGAAAGTTGGCTCTTTAGATGGCGAAGACGAACGCGCTTTGGATGATAAAGAAGAACGCGCTTTAGGTGACGAAGACGAACGCGCTTTAGATGACGAAGCTGAACGCGCCGTAGAGACGAAGTCCAACGCGCTCTAGATGACGAAGACGGCGAAGAGGAGAAGGCTTTAGTGATGTGCCGGATCGTTAAAAATGATATCCGCGGATACGGATCTGAATACGGATATTTGGTTTCAAGATCCGCGGATACGGATACGGATCTTAACTTTCTTAGAGTACGCGGCGGTAAATATTGCACATCGACCTTTGGAAAGAGATTATCTGTTATTGGAAAAAGCTATTGACTTCTTTAAGAGTTAACTCTCATAACAGATTGTCTCTTTCCAAAGATCGATGTGCAATATCTCATTATAAAAATAGTTTTTTAGTACCTTTGACTTATGTACTATTGGTATGGTACTCACTACGATAAATGTTTGCAATATAAAGGTGCCAAATACGATTTTAAAAAATAAAAAATAATCTGAATGGAATTTAACAGTTTTTCATTATTACCTAATCACTACATATAAAATTTCATCTATGAATTGAAAATTAATAATGCATGCAAATTTGGAACCCCCGTTACACTCTTTTAAGGGTTGAATTTTCAAAAATCTGTTCATAGCGGATGCCTACGTCATTATAACTATCTGTGTGCCAAATTTCAGCCCAATCCGTTCAGTGGTTTGAGCTGTGCGTTTATTCTCCATGCAAATTTGGAACCCCCGTTACAGCCTTTTAGGGGTTGAATTTTCAAAAATCCGTTCTTATCGGATGTCTACGTCATAATAACTATCTGTGTGCCAAATTTCAGCCCAATCCGTCCAGTGGTTTGAGCTGTGCGTTGATAGATCAGTCAGTCACGGTTTCCTTTTATATATTTAGATTATCTGTTCTGCCCGTCTTCGCTCGAAAAAAATAGAATACCAATGCTTCGATAAATAGTGATAAACCATCCCCTCGCGGCTCTGACCGTTTGGACGAGGATATCGAAAATTCGTCGGATGTACAAATGAAGACATTTCAGGGGCACTTTGTATATAATACCTATACCTATATTTTGTGGAAATACTTTTCAGCAGAATACTGAATCACATGTTCGCTAAGCGTAGCTGAATTACTCTGTTTAAGCAATATAAATAGTTGATATTGTATAGGAATCCCGCACACTTAATATAAAAGAAGAAATAATGATGTCTTCTTACTTAATTGTTAATTAGCATTATGTAATATTCAGGGTATTACAAAAGAACGCAAAATTTTATGTCTTGAGCAGTTAAGTCTTTTTGAGAACATCATCTTGGGTTCGTTATTGGAAAAAAAGGAATGGTTTGTGATCTAACTCCCCCGCATCTTGGAGTAATCTCCCGAAGACCATTGACGGACCTTCCATCATTAAAGAAAAAAAAACCGGCCGAGTGCGAGTCAAACTCGCGCACCGTGGGTTCCGTACAAACTTGTAGTTCGTCCATCACTGGAATCGACTCTCGAAGACTTTTCCCGCTTAGCCGTTGGAAAACTGTTGTCCCCACGCCGCGGTCAGTTTGCCAACTGAGCGCGTAATTACAATGAGTTCAGATGGACTACTGAACTGTATTGTGCCTCGTGGCTATATCTGATAGCCTAGTTGTCGTACCGTATTGTATGCGAGAGTTCTCATATCGTGCTGTATAAACGCACCGGTAGCGGACGCTTGTTTTGTATTAGAACTGTTACTGCGTACGTGCGTAGCATGTTGTTGCGGTTTAAAAACATTATTTTTTTTTTGTTTTTACGGGTTTCGGAGTTTTCCCTTTACTTGTACTATAAGACATTGCTTCTTGCCAAATTTCATGATTCTAGGTCAACGGGAAGTACCCTATAGGTTTTGATTCCCAAGAGCCTTGACAGACAGACGAACAACAAAGTGACCCCCTTTTTTCCTTTTGAGGTACGGAACGATTTGTGATCTAACTTGATTTAACTCCCTCGCATCTTGAAGTAATCTCCCAAGCGAAGACAATTGAGGGACATTCCACCATTAAAGAAAAAAAAAACATGTTATTCTTAATTTCTCATTTTTCCTTTAACGTAAAAAAATTGTTTATTTATTTATATGAATTAAATATATTTAATATGTCGAATCCAAAAGTGTTTGTCTAAGAAGAACTGCTTTCTTTTTATGTCGTATGTAATTTATTTAAATTCCGCAAGTCTATTTACATATTCTCATATCTCATCTTCTAAATTAGCATATCAAATTCCACACATTTTCAACAAAACAGTATAGTATAATCAACCGCGCCGTCATGGTATAAAAGTAAAATTCTAAAAAATTGGTTGTCTGTAAAGTCGGTTTACGGACGATAGTTTTACGTGATAACGTATTCCGTAATACATAACCTAAACCTCCCAAAATTTGGTTTCAATCCGCTTATCCTGGGTGTCGGAAAGATAAGAAATGTCAAAAGTGACGTTTGCAACTGTCAAAGTATTATGTTCTAATAATAATTAGTTATTCCAATAGTTAGCTTAGAAGGCGTTGCATTTCACAAAATACTAATGTCAAAAAATTGAATTAAACATTAGAAATGCAGCCGTTTTCATGTTAAGACAAGACATACGTTATCTTCTAATTTCCATGTACGGCAAACAAAGACGACCGACCGCGTCGCGCCATGCATTAGACAACATTGCATTTATATTTTATACAGCTATTTTTCTATATAAATTTGTATAAAAAAACTGTTTAGGCAAATTCTGTTATACGAAATCTATGTAAAATGTTCTCCTCTTTCGTTTAAGACTGGTTTCAAACCGATCTGATTTAAATTGAGCGAGAAATTAGCAAAAAGCATGCACAGGGTCAGGCGGAACGTTACGCGTTACGAACGTTACGACCGTTACACTTTTTCGTGCATGCAGCCGGTGTTTTATCAATTTATAAGATTGGTGATTCATCAATTTATAAGATGTTAGGGATGATTGGGAAATTAATTAAATAAATAAGAAATTCAGAATTTTATAAATTTAATTTCAGACCTCTAATTTGTTCAACAGTTTCAGATAGAATGTGTCTCCAGTTCTCTTATATTTTTACGTACAGTCTCTTTTAACCTAAGTGTCTAGCTGTTATCTTTATTCAAGTGTGTTGTGGTTATAATATTATGTGAACTGTTTATAATATATTTAGGGATGAAACTATAACTATAATATAATGTTCAGTGACAGTCAGTGGCGTTCCCCAACAATCGGCCGTCCTGACTTGTCATCGCCTCGATGACCTCGACCATGCTCGACGTGTTCTGGTCGTTTGCTTTTCC
The DNA here is from genome assembly GCA_963575645.1 of Xanthostigma xanthostigma. Classification (NCBI taxonomy): domain Eukaryota; kingdom Metazoa; phylum Arthropoda; class Insecta; order Raphidioptera; family Raphidiidae; genus Xanthostigma; species Xanthostigma xanthostigma. The sequence continues at coordinate 2,974,688 of OY754473.1, forward strand.
TGTTGAAATTATTGGATCTGAAAACAGTTAAACAACGAACAATAATGAATTTCTGACCTGCTATAATTAGATTTGCCGTTTTATCAAATGCTGTACTCGCATTTACGGTTTTTTATTGAGTAGCTGTACTCGCATACCCATTTATTTAAATTTTAGAATGTTGTACTCACATTCTCTGTTTTTATGCTGTACTCGCATACCCATTTTTTTAAATTTTAGAATGTTGTACTCACATTCTCTGTTTTTATGCTGTACTCGCATATCCTTTTTTTTTTAAATTTTAGAATGTTGTACTCACATTCTCTATTTTAATGCTGTACTCGCATATATCCAATCATTTTATAGGTGAACGCTATACACGCCTTTTTCACCTTATTTTATTTTATGAGTGAACGCTATACACGCATTTTTCACCTCATTTTATTATTTTTTTTTTTTTTTTTATTATGAGTGAACGCTATACACGCATTTTTCACCTCATTTTATTGTTTTATAATTTTATATTATGAGTGAACGCTATACACGCATTTTTCACATCATTTTATTTTATACTATAAGTAAACGCTATAAATCCTTTTTTTTTACCTTATTTTATATTATAAATAAACGCTATAAACGCCCTTTATTTACCTTATTTTATATTATAACTTATAAGTAAACGCTATAAACACCTTTTTTTTTTTACCTTATTTTATTTGTTTATTTTTAATTTATATCGAATACTGTACCCATATTCTGTTTATATTGAGTAGCTATACCCGCATACTCATTTATTTAATTTTAACTTTCAAGTAGATCTATAAGTTCTTCAGTACTATCTACGTCACTGTCTGAACTCGTGTCAACACCATTTGTGTATCTCCTTAAGTTTTCTGCTGCAACAACTGCTTTGAACTTTTTGTAGCCTTTAATACCTTTGATAGGTACTATCTCATAACGGTCGTTGCCCAAATTTGTACTCACTCTATAGGGTCCTCCAAATTTAACTTTCAACTTTTTCGTTGCGTCCTTTTTATCTGTGGTAGCGCCAGACCACAGAACAAGATCATCTACTCTGTATACAGTGCTTTTTTTTCTTTTAGTGTCGAACCTTCTTTTCATATTCACTGCAGTTTTGTCCATTCTTTCTTTTGCTAAGTCTCTAATATCTACATTTTCATCTCCGTGTTCCTGTATAAATCTTTCATCATTATTTAAACCAAACATTAATTGGTGAGGTGTAAATCCAGTTGTGTTATTAATAACATTATTCATTCCCCAAACAACATCTGGAAGCTTATCTATCCATTCCTTTTCATTCTCTACAGATGCACTTAAACCATCGATAAGGGTTCTATTATAACGCTCTACCTGTCCATTTGACCTTGGAGACGCAACAGAATTTAAAATGTGTTTTACTTGGTGTTTTATAATAAAATATTTAAAATTCTTACTTGTAAAAGCTTTTCCACGATCAGAGATAATTCTCTCTGGTTTTCCAAAAGTACAGAAAAGTTCTTTTAAGTGATTACATACTTCACGGGAATTTGTTGTTTTAGTTGGTTTGCAGTACACATATTTTGAAAAAGCATCTACCATAATTAATATATAACAATAACCTTGACTTCCTGTTTTAGTAAATGGACCTAAATGATCTATGTGTAATGTATGTAAAGGACGGTCTGGTTTTTGGATTGGATGCAAAAAACCCTCCCGCCTTCCATACATTCCTTTTTTATACTGACAGTCGATACATGCATTAACGTACTTTCTGATAAACTGAGTCATCTTCTCAAACCAATATTTACTTTTTAGTAATGATTCGCATCGTTTAAGACCAAGATGACCTGCATCATCATGATATTTTCGCATTATACTGAATCGTGCCATTCTAGGAATAACAGGTTTATAACCACCGCCTAAAATTTTTCTACACACTCTACCGTTTTTAAGAACATAATTATTTTGAATGTCATTATCAACAATATTGGACACTAATTTTTGATATATAGTTCTAACTTTTGGATCATCCATTTGTAAAGCAACTAACCAATCATCTTCATTTATTATATTTAATGAGACCGCGTTTCGACTCAAAGCATCTACATGTTTCATTTTATCCCCAGACCTATGTACTATTTCCATGTCAAATTCCTGTATTAACAACCACCATTGTGCAACTCTACGTACCAAATCTTTTTTAAGAAAAGTTGCTCGCACTGCACTACAATCTGTGACAACTTTGAAGGGGATGCCTGTTATATAAATTCGAAATCTTTTCAAAGATTCAACTATCGCCAAAGTTTCTAAGTCATACGAATGGTATAAGCTTTCTTCTCGGGTAGTAATTCGGCTGTAATAAAATACAGGGTGTAATTTTCCATCGTGTTTTTGTAATAAAATTCCCGCTAGTCCTTTAATACTTGCGTCAGTGTGAATTTCAGTCTCGGCAGTAGGATCAAAAATAGACAGTACCGGCTTAGAAGTAAGTTTTAATTTTATTTCATTAAATGCTCGAATTTGTTCTGAACCCCATTCCCAGGCTATCGATTTTCTTAACAATTGACTTAGCGGCGCAGTAATTTTGGCATAGTCTTTTACAAACTTTCTAAAATAAGATGTTAAGCCTAAAAATTGTCGTAACTCATGAATAGTTTGCGGTACTTTAAATTTTGTTACTGCTTCTATTTTTCGTTCACACGGTTTAATTGTCCCATCAGTAATTTCATATCCTAAGTACTCGATACTCTGTTTAAAGAAAAAACACTTCGACAAGTTAAATTTTAAATTGGCTTTTTCAAACAATTTAAGAACGGTTTCTAAAATTTCTAATCCCTCATTTATTGTTTTCGACGGAATAAGAATATCATCGAGATACACTAAAACTTTTTCATGTCTTAAATCACCTAATACTCGATGGACTAATCTTTGAAAAGTTGCGGGGGCATTACTGCATCCAAATGGCATTCTTAAATATTCGTATTGTCCATCAGGCGTAATAAAAGCAGTTTTATGTATGGAATTGGAATTTACAGGTACCTGATGGTAACCTTGAGCCATATCTAAACTACAAAAGTATTTACAATCTGTTAATTTACTAATTTGATCTTCGATATGTGGTAAGGGGTACCTATCTTTGACAGTTACTTTATTTAATGCTCTAAAATCGATGCAAAGTCTGTAATCACCATTTCGTTTTTTTACAAGTATCGCCGGACTTGCGTAACTAGAATTCGATTCTCTAATAATACCTGCCTCTAAAAGTTCATTCACTTTATTTCGTAAAATTGATTTTTCGTGATATGATAATCGGTATGGCTTATAATATATTGGTTTATCTGTCGTCAGTTCTATTTTAAAATCGGTTAAATCGGTATAGCCTAATTCATTGGAAGTATTAGCGAAACAAGAGTCATATGAACTAAGTAGCGTTATTAAATTTTTCCGTTCCCACTCGGTAATATCTCCTATATTTATTTTTGAGACGTCCAGTGAAAATACACATGCAAAGTCATTTGAAATAGAAGGATTGATATCTCTTACCAGAACAGCTTGACCTCTACCTACGATACGACCTTTTCTCCAGATCATAGGAACTGAGTTTAAATTGATGACATTCACTGTAGATATGGGGCCCTCCAGCAGAGACGTGGAGATGCTGTACTTTTCTCGCGCATGGATGTGGACCCGACTGCTTAGCAAAGTAGGTGTTGCCGTACCCTCTGACGTTACTGTAATACGAGCGGTATGTTGTGGTGGTATGAAGGTGTCTTCGTACACTTTGACAACTGGTCTTGTTTCAGCAACATCTTCGGGGAAGTTAGGCCTTTCGGTGAATCGAATGGTGCGTCCACTAATGGTCAGCTGAGCTCGTGAGTCGTTGATTATCGGTTGCCCCAGAATAATGTCAATTTCACTCATTGTAGGGATGTCCACGAACACAATGAAAGTTTTAAAAAAAATATTGTTAACTTTAATATTAATATTGTCGCACATACCGGCAGGAAATATGACGCCACCCCCAAATACTTTAATTACAATATCGGTACTTTTTAATGTTAGTTTTAATTTGTTGGCAACCCATATGTGCCCAACGTTAATTTGGCTTCCGGTATCAAAATATCCTTTAAAGTTAATATCATTAATTTCAACATTAATATTATAAGAAGGATCTACTTGCCCGGTAATTAATTGTATTTTCTTAGGCTGCCGAAAATAGCAATAGTTTTCCGTGTGTCCTGTCTTCTTACAGATGCTGCAGGGCTGTACTAGAACATTTCGGTTACCGCTGTCGGAAGGCTTACGCTGACACTGCCATTTAAAATGTCCAGGTTGATTACAGATGTAGCATAACCGTGGATATTCAGTTGCCGCCCGGGATGTCGATGGCTTCGCTTCTTGATACTCTAGTTTACTCAGAAAATTGGCGAATAGTTTTTCTGGAGTATCAAAATTTCCAGCTCGTGCGTTTGCTTGGATTGTATATGGTAACCCATCAATAATACAGGATACCGCATTGTTGTTGGTAATCCCACATTGTGCTACTAGCATACTTTTATAGTAAAAGTAATGTGTTAAACTTTCACTTTTTGTTTTCTTATATTCCATCATTTTTTTCAATAATTCCACATAGTTATCTGTGGTTGGAAATGCTTTTAATAAAGCTTCTTTCCATTCAAACCATTCCATCGAATAGTTTGTAAGGTTGTTATACCAAATTTTGGCCACCCCCGCTAAACGTGACTGCATACAGTAGGACAGAACACTTTCGTCCCAATTATGGACCCTTCCAATTTGGTCAATTTTATTTAACCAGTTCCCAGTTGTTATTCCTGTCTTTTCTGGGTCGAAAAATGGTATGAGTTCAAGATTTGGTGTCAATTTGCGAGGTTTCCGTTCTTGCTGCATCACTTCTCGCACTTTTTGATTTATGATACGGTCCAGGTTTTCAGGATCAGAATCTTCTTCCGTATTTGGCCGTTTTACACCACGTCCGATTTCACAACGAATACGTTTATAGTTTTCTTCACTACCCTTACTACTATCACTTTCACTCATGATGAATTGGTTTTATATTTTTATTAAAACAACCAAATGATAGAAAAAAAATTATGTAAATTTAAGCACGTTGTTTATCCCACTTCTGATTTGTTAGGGATGATTGGGAAATTAATTAAATAAATAAGAAATTCAGAATTTTATAAATTTAATTTCAGACCTCTAATTTGTTCAACAGTTTCAGATAGAATGTGTCTCCAGTTCTCTTATATTTTTACGTACAGTCTCTTTTAACCTAAGTGTCTAGCTGTTATCTTTATTCAAGTGTGTTGTGGTTATAATATTATGTGAACTGTTTATAATATATTTAGGGATGAAACTATAACTATAATATAATGTTCAGTGACAGTCAGTGGCGTTCCCCAACAAAGACGTTATCACGTCAAAAACTCCTAATACCTATAAGTCCCTTAATAAAAAAAAAGACGGGTTGCAATCTGGGAGTCCTGGCGGAAGTGAAAACTTGAATATTAACGTCTTACGAATTTTAGATCAAAATGGTTTGTATCATAGATTGCATTTTTATGTATGATATTTCAACGCTAGATGTCTAACGTTGCATAAATAAAAGTTTCCGTCTTACGCATATCTGACGATCTGACGCGAGTTTAACATTTTTTATCCATTACAAAAAAGTGTACAACGCCGCTAAAGAAGTTTTCACTTCAAAAAAAATAATGCGTCTTGTATAGTACGCGCCACGAATCTAAAAGGCTTGGAAGTTAGATGCGAATGCAGGCTTGCGCTTGTACAGTCTGTTGAAAAACTACAAACTCGCAACTCAACAAAACTAACATAGCAATAACAACTTGACAATAGCGTACTCGACTGTACTTTAAAGCAGGAAATGACAAAGGCAACGAGCGCACGTTCCGTGCAGGTAGCTGGGAGGTGGTGAGAGTATCAACGGCTCTTAAATGTGCCTTTGCGACGCTGTTTGTGACTAACTTTCGAACCTTTTAGATCCGTGGCGCGTCTTGTATCAGTTGTAGTGTCCGACTAAATGTTTCAGCGTTAAATCGGAGTTTCAGCGTCAGCCGAAAATCTACCGAAACTAAGACCGACACCGAAACAAGGTTCGTGAGGTTCCGTGCGGCGTTCGGGAGCAATCGGGGTAGTGTCACTGTCGGCTTTCTCTCGCGCCTGTGCTGACTGTCCGACTCCGCTGTCGTGCGTTTATCAAACAATTGCTTCTATGGACACTAACACATTATTTGCGGCAGCTAAAATGAACAAAAGCGTAAAAAATATACGCTAGAATCTAGTAATTGAAATTTTACCCCCTTTCTGTTGACCGATTGATTTGAAATTTGGTACACACCTTTAGTTCTGATGACAATATAATTATGTGTACTCAGTATCATTGTAAATCCAAGATGGGCGCCGCCACAAAATGACAATCACAGGATCAGTTTGTTATCCTTCCCGTTGATTTAGAATCATAAAATTTGGCAAGAAGCAATGTCTTATAGCACAAGTAAAGGGAAAAATACGAAAACCGTAAATTTGTAGTTAGGTACATCACAGAAAAAATAATGTTTTTAAACCACAACGCACACAGTAACAGTTCTAATACAAAATAAGCGTCCGATACCGGTGCGTTTATACAGCGCAATATGAGAACTATCGCATACAACACGGTACGACAACTAGGCTATCAGATATAGTCACGAATTACAATACTGTTCAGTAGTCCATCTGAACTCATTGCACTTACACGCTTAGTTTTTCGATGTATGAGGACAACAGTTTTCCAACGGCTAAGCGGGAAGAATCTTCGAGACTCGATTTAGTGGCGGACGAACTATTTACATACCTACAAGTCGGTACGGAACTCTCGGTGCGCGAGTCCGACTCGAACTTAACCGTTTTTTTAGCTTGTTTTCTCTTTCTGACGGCTTATTGCTTAGATTTTGTTTTTCAAATTCTGACTGTAGGAAGATTCTATTGTTGTGAATTTATTCCAAATTTATCCACACGATAAAAATGGCTTCAGGTTAATTTTTAAATGTAATTGTCTACTAACTAGGCATAGAAATTGACCTATTTTTCTGCTGCATTATCTTTTTAATAAATTTGCTGTGATGTAATAATATTTGAACAATGATTGCTGTTATTAAGTTCATTGTAATTAGTATTGTCATTTTTTTAAAGTGTGCATATATACGAGTATTGTTACAATACCAGGCGAAGCGAAACAATTGCCGTCGAACAAAATTGAGTCGATATCAACACGGATGTCTTGATTACAGCTTTCTCGTTACGAAAGTTTCGGTACGTAAAAAAATCGTAATGAGAAATGAGAATAATAATAGTTATTGGCGTAACTAGTAGTCTAAGTCATTCATCGCGCTGACAGGTCATGACTTAGCCTACAAGTTACGCCCATAATTTTATTCAACAATTGCGCGTTATTCATGTTTTTTTTTATTTTTTTATTTATTTTATTTTTTTTATTTATTTACGCGACGTGACGTGTTGCTACGTTCCTTTTTGACAGAGTTACAGAGGTGAGCGCCATTTACCCAGTGAGCGCCATTCCCCCGCCCTCCCCTACCATTCCCCACTTGTGGGCTGGAATGGTAAAAGTAGTATTCCAAATTTTGATACGTTCAGATGGAATAATTTCCAAGAGACGAGTGCTCAAAATCAGGATTTTCACAAAATAATGTTTTATCCTAACCCAATTGCACACAAAACTTTCATTTACAACTATATACACTTCACAAAAGGCTAAACAACACATAAATAAATTCACAAGTGCAAACTGTAGATATAATAGGTACTCCACATTTATAGGTTAGGTATTATGATCTATGAGGCGGCCATTATTATTTTATCAGGCGAATAAATCTTTATACCAATACATGATTATGTTTGGTGAATTGAATTATCGTTATTCATTCGGAGGAATAGTTACCTGAAGAACAAATGAACCGAATAAATAACCACTTACGTTCGGCGAATATGGCCATGAATTAACTTAAATTCAGTTGTCAATTAAATTTAAGTGAACGTTTATGATTCAATAAATACAACACCCCAAGCATACAAACAATTAGGTAACGGAAGTTATTCAATGTGCATTTCTCTCGGCATTTCGAAAACTTCTACCTGAAACTTATAAAACGTTTTAATCCCACCGTTCCTGTTATAATCCAATGCTTTCTGGCCTTCCGGTTTATTCCTGTGCCGTGTTTTGTTATTTTTAGTCGCGGTCATCATTTACACCTGTGCTGAGATTTAGTAAGCTCCGTCACAAAAATAAGTTACGTCTGTGTGCGATGGATTCTTAAGTCCGCTGCACACGAGGCTAGATTTGCCGTTATAGGTATAGTACGTGGCATGGATCTAAAAGGTTCGGAAGTTAGTCACAAACAGCGTCGCTAAGGCACATTTTAAAGCCGTTGATACTCCCACCACCTCCCAGCTACCTGCACGGAACGTGCGCTCGTCGGTAATTGGCCGTGATCGCTCGTTGCCTTTGTCACTTGTCGCTTTCCTGCTTTTTAAAGTACAGTCGAGTACGCTATTGTCAAGTTGTTATTGCTATGTTAGTTTTGTTGAGTTGCGAGTTTATATAATAATGGTACACTTTTCATAACGGCTTATTATTCTATTTATTATTTCAAGAAAGTTTCGTTCAAAAAATGTTTTTCTAAACTTTATAGATCCGGAAATATTTTGAGAATAAAAAAAATCAGCTGTTTTTTTGTTTTGTAGATCTGTCAGAAATAATCTAGTTATTAAGCATGCTTTGATTTAATTTTTACATGACGTGGAGCAAATTATGTAATGGCAACGAATAGCAAATATCACAGAAACCTTTCTTTATTATGCCGGCACTTCACATGGCTATTTGTATTTGTATATTTGGCAAACAATTACCATGTGTGGACAGTCTATTTGCCTATTTGACGAATAAGGCCAATACCAAATCCGCGTTACCGTGCGCTTGTCGGTTTTTCGAGGCACATCAAAGGAGTCAAATAGGCAAATACGCAAATAAACCGTCCACACAATGGCCATATTCAGAAGCGCACGCGCTGTGAACCTGTACGGACGTATGCAGTATTTTTGTGTCTGTGCTGTGAGCGAGAACTGAAACAATTACTATTGAAAATGAATTGGGACAATGAAACAGTGCTAAAAATCCTGGAATTTTGAACCTTGCGTTCTGCTGCCAAATGTTTGTGTGTTTGTTATTTGACTGCCATGTGTGGATGGTCGTATTTGCCTCTATTTGCATGTTTGCCTTGAACGTCATATATTTTGCCAAATACAACAGACACCCAATAGCGAACACAAATAGCCATGTGAAGTGCCACCATTATACTATATCAAATATCAACATTTTGAAGTTGGAATGGTATGAAGAATAGTTATTCGCGTAACTAGTAGTCTAAGTCATTCATCGCGCTGACAGGTCATGACTTAGCCTACAAGTTACGCCCATAATTTTATTCAACAATTGCGCGTTATTCATGTTTTATTTATTGTTATTAATGAGATGTAAATATCTATTTATTTCTTTATAAAAAAAACTGTCAATACTAACAGCACCAAACAGCACGATTCAATGTTTCGGTTTGAGGTTAGCCGGTTATGAATAAACTCCATGTCGAAAACATTCGGCCTCTCAATTTTAGTCTCAATGGGTAACAACGGAGTTGTTGTTACCTACTATTTCGTTACGACTCAGAAAATAGTTACGTTTATTTTCATTACTCCACAATGGCCGAGCTAGTAGGAATCTTCATTGAGTTATGACAAGTAATTGTCACCAGTCGGTAAATGGCTATTTAAAGGGTTCGGTTTTTAGGCATGATAAAACATGAATAGCGCGCATGAGTTGAATAAAAAGATTTTTGTAACGCAGCACATGCCTTTGCACCTTTCTATCTTTTATTACAAAGCGTAATCTTAAAATTACATGAAGTATAATATTAACTGAACGCAGCATACAGCACAGGTGGGGTGCTCCTTTAATATGACAACGCTTTCCTCCATCTCTCCACGTCACAGTGGTTGATCATCATCTTCATGGTTGGGGTATATATAAACCATATATATAATGCACAGCGCACTGAGTTTTGTTATATTTATATTATAGACGAAGTTAACCATTATAGTGCGACTGTTCAAATGTGATTCGTTTTAGTGTGACTAAACGGGAAATATGTTCCGGCTTGTTTTGGTAGGTTTTCACTATTTTGTGCATCCGTTACTCAACTTTAAAACTTTAATTCTAGTTGGTTAAGTTAATTAAGGATGTTGATGCGCAGGGCCCTCGTAAGGCCTCACGCCGCCCGCGTGCGGATTCATAATTGACGCCCCTTATTGGGGATAAACTCACTAGACGATAATATGTCAAATTGAAAAACGTTAAAAATCCTAAATAACTAATACTGTAAGTGCAATTAATAGAAACTTTATTTCTTATAAATTTAAATAAACTGTAAAAAAAAATATTTAAACATTGTTATGTAAAATAATTCAAACGAAACACAATCATTAAAACATAGAGCTAAATTTGATTCTAAAATATATTCAATTAAAATGAAACACATTAAACAGTGAATTTTAAAAATTCACTCGTACAGAGTGAATTTCAAAAATTCTCTCTTCACGTTAAAAAAATCACTCCGCGGAGTAAACTGTTCTCTACAAAAACAGTTTACTCCGTGCGATTTTTCACGGCGTTCTTCTCCTGTCTTACTTATGAATGAGAGAAAAATTTAGTTTCACCGCTGAGCTGAGAGAATTCATTAAGTCAAAATAATCATTAGTTTATCAATTAGGAAAAATGAATACCAGTGCAAATAATAAAAACATAAATACCATTACGACTGAATGTGAATCCTCTGGAATTAACTTGCAATTTTTTCCGTACTACACTCACATGAGGCAAAGAATATATTATTATTAATTATATCATTCAGGTGCACAAGTCTTACGTAAAAAAGTATTTGTTGATTGAAAAATATTTTACTTCACTCGCACTCTTGCAGGAATCGACTGGAAAATTAAAGATATAAACATACGCGAGAGTCTCCCGATAGGGGCGCCCTGTCTACGCGCGCTGATGTGAATTAACTATCGAATCGAAAACTGCGCGCGAAATATTTCGAATTCGAATTTCATTAAAAAATAAATAATTACTCGTAAGAGTTTTCACGCAGGCTTGACTATGCAAATAAAATTGATTTAATATCAGTTATATATTTTTTCTATACAGTACAAAAAACATAACACAACTAGGCCATTTGCCGCCCCTTGAATGTGCCGCCCGCGTGCATCGCACACATCGCACTATAGGGCGCGAGGGCCCTGTTGATGCGTTACAGTCCCAATCAAAAGTAAGTCGAATTCTAAATCGGAACTTTTTCAGAATGCATTTTTACAAAAGGTTATAAGTCGATGATACCAATAAATTATTGTCATAAAGGCATAAATAATTAGTTTTTTTAATTTTAATTAATTATTTCAGTATTTTACTTAATGGACTAACTTTTGAATTTTTTGTACAAAGTTAGGTTAGAAAAAATAAATCTGTATTTTACATATTTTTTGCAGTAAATAATTAAAAAAATAAATTAGAAGTAATAAAAAATAATCTTATATCATTAAAAAGTTGAAAATTCAGTTAAAATTGTTGAAATTGTAAAGAATAAAAGTCCATAATCGAAAAGTGCTAAGGTTTAATAATTTTTTTTATTGATTAAAAGTCTCCTAATTAAATTGGAAAAAATATTAAAATATGCGTAAGACATCAATGCTTTACATAGTTAGTTTTCGGAACTGCTGACATTATTTGGTTATTTGCAAAAAATTAAAATGTACCGTTTGCATGCTATGGTTGGCATGTTTTCCATAAGACTACATGTAAAAGTTTTTTTTAATTTTTAACTTTATAAATCTCCTAATGATTTTGGATTTTTTACAGAAAATGTTGTCATAAAAAAATCTATTAAAAAAACTTTATTTCAGATTTTTTCATTATCTTCGTAAAACGGCTCAACCTCCTTAAATGTTTCACAAGCTTTAGAAGTCTAAAGGTCGCTGCAAACGAGGCTATATTTGCCTGCTAGTTTTCTAGTGCTGGTTTTCTTGATTGCTGTCGTGTGCTCGCTTCACACGAGACGTCTTTTCAAGCTATTTTTGTGAATAAATCTGGTGCGCGCGCAGTTACAGTTCAAATTTAAACACAGAGCAAAACGTGTTCATTGATTGACTTCTGAGCAGAATGACGCCCGTGTTGGTTTGTCTCGAAACACGGCAAGCATAAAAAGTTAGGTCTCCTGGTTACAGACTTCGTGCATTAATTAATGTCTGGAAATGTATTCAGAAACATAAACTGCATAAAGAATACTGAAAAACATCAATCTTTGCTTATAGCAATTTTATTACCGTGTATTAATTCGGGTACGTCATTGTTGAAGCTCTGATATTTTTTATTATCCAATAATGCGGTACTTAGATATGTATCGTATTTGAATTAACGTCCGAAAACCATATATAACAAAGAATAATAATAAAGTACTACATATAATACGTCCATGTAATTTGTTAAAATAGATAATTACTCTTAGTACTCCCTAAAGATGACGACGGGTACCCGACAAAAAACGGGTAGGTACTAGGTACCTGAGCATTCACCGATTCATATTTTCAAAGTGTAATTTTTGAAGTGTAACTTCTTATTCGGAATCTCGCCGATTTGTGAATTATACGTAAAACCACGAAGTCTGTAACCAGGAGACCTAGCTTCCTATGCTTGCCGTGTTTTCTGGCGCTGTTATCAGTACCTGGGAACACTTCGGTTCTTTCCGCCTGTTTTCGCCATAGTTACCAAAGTTGTTTAACTTCAGACATATCGGGCTACCGCTACGCTCGAGCTGGGTCTCCTGGTTACAGTCTTCGTGCGTAAAACATTGACACAAATTAATGACAACATAGCTATAGAAACGCAATATAAACAATGGAATTTTTAACCGACTTCAAAAAACGAGGAGGTTCTATGTTCGACTGTATATTTTTTTTATGTACCTATGTTCACCGATTTATCCGTCAATTATAGACCGATTTTCAAAATTCTTTTTTTATTCGAAAGAGTGCACCTCAGAGGTGGTCCCATCGGAACCAAGTCAGGATCTGATGGTGGAATCCGGAGAAATCGAGGGAAACTCTCAAATTTTACCCATTGCAATACTTCATAAAATAACTGCATAATTTATTGAGTAAATATCTAAACACTAAAAAGAGAAAAATAAAATATTTTTAACAAAAAAATTGAACCGACTTCAAAATATGCACTAAAAAGTAATAAAATAATTACAATTATCGTTATTTTTGGAGTCAGTGTCAGCCAAGGAAACACTACAATATACCTAGCAATAATAACACCGACTCCAAAAATAACAATAATTGTAATTATTTAATACTTTTTAGTGCATATTTTGAAGTCGGTTCAATTTTTTTGTTAAAAATATTTTATATTATCTGCTGTCAAAAATAATTGTTTTGCACAACCTTCAATAAAATAACTTCTTCTTATGATTGGGAATCCATTCAAAAGCAAAAGAAAGAGACAACTAGGCCCCACCTATTGAGGTTTTCCGACTTGTTTTATTATTTTTAATTATTAGTTTCATTTTTGTGTTTTTTTTTTAATAATTCATTTTTTACCACAATCATCTTTAACCCTAAAAATTTTCATTTGCCAAAATATTAAATAGGTACTAGCGGATCGCCCCGGTTTCACCCGGGTGCAATAGATATAATTCTGCAAAATGTATTTCGTTTGCCGCCCGGCATCTGTACTAATAGCTTTGAGCAAATTCTATCAGATTTGCTTCTGAACTAACAGCTTTGAGCGAATTCTATCAAATTAGTACTAAAACAGTTTTTTTGTTTGGTTCCGAAGTAATAGCTTTGAGTAAATTCTATGAGATGTCGCTACATGTTACTAAAACAGTTTATTTTCACAAAACATCGTAATTGTGTACAAAATATTTCATAAAAACTATCCTATAGCGTGAGTTGCGCAAAGCAAGACACATTTACACAATTTCATTAAAATCGGTTGAGTGGTTTCAGAGATTAGCGCGGCCAAAATTGTGACACGAGAATTTTATATAATACTAGCGGTCCCGCCCGGTTTCGTGGTGTGATTTTATGTAGCCTATAGCCTTCCTCGATAAATGGGCTATCCAACAAAAATAATTTTTTCAATTCGAAGCAGTAGTTCCTGAGATTAGCGCGTTCAAACAAACAAACTCTTCAGCTTTATATATAGTATAGATACGAATATATAGATTTGTTTGGTTAAGTCACCAAGTTTCAACTCTGATTTTAATGTTATTAAAAATGAATTAGAAGCATTCTTCATCTAACAAAAAAAAAAATTGGTTGTCTGTAAAGTCGGTTTACGGACGATAGTTTTACGTGATAACGTATTCCGTAATACATAACCTAAATTCTACATATAATAATTATAATAATTCGAATCTGTGATATTGCATCTTTCGCTTCAAATTTAGGTTAATTTTATGTATTAAAATACTCACCACCTATAATAATAATTGTTTTTTTTAACTTTCTTTCTTTCGTATTTATTTTAAGTCTCAAAGATTAATTGTCATAATATTTTGAAAACAATTGTTTCACTGTTTATATAAAATTCCAAAACCTACTTACAATATTTAAGTATTTTCATACGTCAAAAAATTGATTTTTATAATGATAAAATTTGTATGAAAACGATTTTTTCGAGAGATGAGACCTAGCTAAAACGATTTTTTGCCCCCCAAAATCCCTTTTCAGTAAATTTCATCCAAATCGTTACGGCCGTTTTCGAGAAAAGCACGCACAGGGTCAGGCGGAACGTTAGGAACGTTACACTTTTTCGTGCATGCAGCCGGTGTTTCATCAATTTATAAGATTGGTGATTCATCAATTTATAAGACGTTATCACGTCAAGAAAACGATCCTCGTTAGACTTCAATATAGATTGAACTTTTAATAGGTTTAGATTTTCGAATAAAACTAGCTTTACGAGACTCCAGGAATTGATCCAATACTTTCTGGAAAGTCCAAATTAACGAGTTTAGTAATGTTTGACCCTCGTGCAGTTTTGTTATAAATAACACCGGCTATAATGTCATTTTTAAAAGTGGCAGCATGTAATTACTGTTGTGTCATAATAAAGTGTCTGAACTAAACAGGCATACATAGCTTTACATAATGTCAGTTAAGGGAGCATACACCACCCCTTTCTTATACAATGGCAGGTAGTTGTATATACTACCCTGCAACTATAAATCTACCCTATATATGCATAAAAGTTTTATTATTCTTTGTGTCGCTTTTTTATTTGATGGTTTATGTTTAACAATTGATTTGTTCGGAATTGACACTTTTCAAAACATAATTTACTACCCCAGTTACAAAATCAGGGTATTATTCAAATTTTAAAATAATAAACAGTCTAAAATATCCGAAATATAACCCAGTACATTGGCCAGTGCTAATGACGTCATGAATCGACGCCATACTGTTGATTTGTTCCTAAATGTAATTTTTTACTTTATTGAGAAAGCATTATTGCAAATAACAAATAATAAAATAAAAAATTCCACGGTCTAATGCACACACGCCCGGTTAAATATCTATGCTACGTTACACCTGTCTCACCAGTACAATTATACGTCAGATTCATGACGTCATTAGCACTGGCCAGTATACTGGATTATATTATACTATTTTGTCGATTAAAAGCAGTACTTTTTTTAAGTAGTAAATTTCTTAAAATATAATAAATATTTAATTCAAAACTCTGTAGGAAAATAATTTTTATATACCTAGGTACCTACCTTTAGTTATAACAGTTTTCAAATGAGCTATTAATTAGATTTATTTAATTTTAATTAGTCGTAAATAAAATTAAAATAAATTTAAATGCAAGCCTTAGAATAAAGTAATGTAGAAAATAAAAAAAAAATAAAAATATTTTCGCCCAACGTGGGGCTCGAACCCACGACCTTGATATTAACAGACACACGCGCCAGCCGGGCTTGTAAACGTACAACGCTAATATTGGTTTATTTAGTTAGGGTATTTCACCTGACTAGAAGCTTATTTTTGAGATACATTATGCAACATTTTTCATTAATGCTCCGCTCCTATTGGTTGTAGCGTGATATTATGTAGCCTATAGCCTTCCTCAATAAATGGACTATCCAACAAAATTTTTTTGACGTGATAACGTCTTATAAATTGATGAATCACCAATATTATAAATTGATGAAACACCGGCTGCATGTTCGAAAAAGTGTAACGTAACGTTCCTAACGTTCCGCCTGACCCTGTGCGTGCTTTTTGCTAATTTCTCGCTCAATTTAAATCAGATCGGTTTGAAACCAGCCTTAAACGAAAGAGGAGAACATTTTACATAGATTTCGTATAACAGAATTTGCCTAAACAGTTTTTTTACACAAATTTATATAGAAAAATATTTTATACAAATTTATATAGAAAAATAGCTGTATAATTGCAATGTTGTGTAATGCATGGCGCGACGCGGTCGGTTGTCTTTGTTTGCCGTACATGGAAATTAGAAGCAAACGTATGTCTTGTCTTAACATGAAAACAGCTGCATTTCTAATGTTTAATTCAATTTTTTGACATTAGTATATTGTGAAATGCAAAGCCTTCTAAGTTAAGTATTGGAATAACTAATTATTATTAGAACATAATACTTTGTAAGTTGCAAACGTCACTTTTGACATTTCTTATCATTCCGACACCAAGGATAAGCGGATTGAAACCAAATTTTGGGAGGTTTAGGTTATGTATTACGGAATACGTTATCACGTAAAACTATCGTCCGTAAACCGACTTTACAGACAACCATTTTTTTTCAATTTGAACCAGTAGTTCCTGAGATTAGCGCGTTCAACCAAACAAACTCTTCAGCTTTATATATTAGTATAGATAAACAATTGCAAGGCGCAATATTAAGACCTTAAACGACTTCACCTTACTAATTAAATATTTGCAGTTGTTTGCAGCGATGGCGATAGCGTCTTGTAATCCGGCAGGCGGCGGCAGTGGCGGATCTTATTCTTTCGGTAACCGCGGTCGTGGCGGAAAACGAGGCACTTCCGGCGGCGGTGGTTACTCTTCAGGTTCCGGTTCAAGGTCAGACAATACACAAATTATTTTTTATAATATGTTGAAAATGCATCGTTATGCACACTTGTTTTCGGTAACGAAAGTTGACTTTAAATATAAAAACATCGACACGCATTTAATAAATCCGGTTTTAAATAAATGACTTATAGTTAATAAACAAGTGTGCTGATAAACTTTGTGTTGTGTTCCTGTGTGTTGTGAATATTTTGTGTATAATTTAGTGACTCTATATTCTCTGTTACTTAGTCTTTTATTTTATAATTTAAAACTATTAGTTTTGTTTCTGTTAACATTATTATTTCCGTTAAGTTAAAGAAGTTCGCTTTTGTTTTTCTGTTTTACTGTTTTGTTAAACATTTATTATCGCAAATAAATAATTTCCGCCACGGACTATAGCAGTTTTGTTACAGTATATTTACAATTAAAATATAAATTGAAATTCGAATCGGGAAACTTCACACTCATCGCAAACGTCAACTTTCTGCCCTAATAACTGCACATAAATATGTCTAATGCCGGCACTTCACATGGCTATTTGTATTTGTGTATTTGGCAAACAATTACCAAGTGTGGAGGGTCTATTTGACAAAGTGTTGGCCTTATTTGTCTATTTGACAAATAAGGCCAATACCAAATACGCGTTACCGTGCGCTTGTCGGTTTTTCGAGGCACATCAAAGGAGTCAAATAGGCAAATACGGCAAATAAACCGTCCACACAATGGCTATATTCAGAAGCGCACGCGCCGTGAACCTGTACGGACGTGCAGTATTTTTGTGTCTGTGCCGTGAGCGAGAACTGGAACAATTACTATTGAAAATTAATTGGGACAATGAAACAGTGCTAAAATTCCTGAAATTTTGAACCTTGCGTTCTGCTGCCAAATGTTTGTGTGTTTGCTATTTGACTGCCATGTGTGGATGGTCGTATTTGCCTCTATTTGCATGTTTGCCTTGAACGTCATATATTTTGGCAAATACAACAAACACCCAATAGCGAACACAAATAGCCATGTGAAGTGCCACCTTTAAAGAAACAGTTCCATTTCTTTGAAAGCAGTTTACCAAATGTAATGAGTTCGTTATTTCAGCAGAGGTTATTCGTACAACGCTCCTAGCGGCGGCGGTTCCAGCGACTTGGGAAGTTCGGTGTCCTTGCCGTCCGGCTACAGCTACGATCGTCCGTCAGACGGAGGCGGTGGCGGCGGCGGCCCCAGCTCTCAATACGGTGCACCGGTACAGGCGCCTACGATACACAAACACGTGTATGTGCACGTGCCACCTCCGGACACGTCGCCTCCCAGACCGAGGAAGCCAATTGTTGTGCCCCCGCCTCAGAAACACTACAAAATCATCTTCATAAAGGTTCGATTCAGTCACAACAGTCGATTTAAATCCGCGTTTACGGGACTGTAGAGAAACAAGCCTGATTGAAGGGAAGATTTTTTTTTGAGTTTAAACCATAGTATGAAATTATCCAACTCCAAAAGTGGGGAACGGAACTAATTTAAAGGTCAAAATTCACTTTTCAAAATTTTGCAATTTTATCGTTTTGAGGATCCCGAGTCCACAAAAACATATTTTTAGAAAAATTCTGTGCGTTTGTTTGTTGAACACGATACAGGTCAAATGGATGAACGGATTGAAACAAAATTTTAGGAAGATGTTTGATGTGCAAATATGAAGGGTTCCTTTGAGAAAAATGGGCTCCTGCGCAGAAGAGATATATGCTATAACGTTGTTTTTTACCATTCCAACCCACAAGTGGGGAATGGTGCTAGTTTAGGTCAAAAATCACTTTTCAAAAATTTTACAACATCTTTCCGTTTTTTTCCCCCAAATCCAAAAAACATATTTTTGGAAAAAACTCTGTGCGTCTGTTTGTCTGTGAACACGATACAGGTCAAACGGATGAGCGGATCGAAACCAAATTTTGGGAGGATGTTTGGTATGCAAATATGAAGAGCCCTATTGTTTTTGGGGAAAATCGGCACATGCGCAGAAGAGATATTTGCTATAACGGTGTTTTTTATATAATAATGGTATACTTTTCATAACGGATTATTATTTTATTTATTTTTTCAAGGAAGTTTCGTTAAAATTTTTTTTTCTAAACTTTATAGTTTCGGAAATATTTTGAAAATAAATCAGCCGCTCTTTTTTTTATGGATCTGTCAAAAATAAAAAGTTCGACATGCTTTGATTAATTTTTACATGACGTGGAACATATGTAGGTAACCATGGCAACGAATAGCAAATACCATATTGAATACTAGCCATTACCCGCGTCACCTCACACGATATCAGAAATTTTATTTTCTTTATTATAATCAAATGCCAACATTTTTGAAGTTGGAATGGTCCCGTCGCCCAATTGGCTGGAATTTTTACATTATAATGATATATTTTTCATAACGGTTAATAATTCTATTCATTTGTACAGGAAAATTTTGCACAGACATTTTCTTCCTAAACTTTATAGTTTCGGAAATATTTTGAAAAAAATAAAAAATCTGCTGTTTTCTTGTTCTGTAGATTTGTCAAAAAGAAATCGGTTAAGTAACTGACAACCACGCTTCGGTTGTGGACCGATGTTATGTAACCATCCGAATATAATAATAATTTTTACTAGTCGTTACCCGCGTCACCGCACGCGTTAACAGAAATGTTATTTTGTTTGTAGTAATTAGTAGGCTGATATAATATTATAATATTGTGTAGGCACCAACACCGCCGACCCCAACTGCCCCGGTGATACCGGTCCAACCCAAGGACGAACAAAAAACACTCATCTATGTCCTGGTGAAGAAACCGGAAGAAGCGCCGGATATAACAATACCGACGCCTGCGCCAACGGAACCGAACAAACCGGAAGTTTACTTCATCAGATATAAAACAAAGGTATGCTGTTTAAAACAAAAGAGGTTTATTCAATTTGACAAAGTTTCATTTCCAATTTGCTTAAAATCAATTAGAAAATTTATTTATTCAACACGCGTGAGTAATATATAATTTCGGGGCCCTGCTAAATCTGGGAGAAATAATAAATTACTTCATGTTGACGCGTAGAGTGCTAATAATGAGCCGAAACTGTACGATACTGTATTACTGCATAGTTTCTGAACCAATAGGAACGCGGTAGCTATTTGTATATATGAAAACAGCATCGCAATTCATCGAAAGTCAGGGCCATCTTGTGTGCATCGAGGGCGGTGGGTACGTCAATCAATGAAGTGATTTATTATTTTGTCCTCTTTTATCAGGGCCCCGATTACATATTACTCGTGCTAGTTGAATAAAGTATTATGTGCGACTATTGATTGAAGGAGAATATTCCACTCGCGTGTTACCGCACTCGTTACGCTCGTGCGACAAATTTCACGCTCATGGAATCTTCTCCTTCTCTGACTAGTCGCACAATATACTATTATTAATTTAAATGACTTCAGAGATTTTAACAGCTTTATTAGAACGTGAGGCAAATTTGGCGACTTTTCGACGCCCCCTCCCCCCTTGGTGAGATGCCGTGGAATTTTGCTCGACCCCCTCCCCTAATCGGACGTGAGAATTTTCAAAATGCGTATTTTAAATGCAAATACGTGCTTGATTGCGTTGGACTTATTAAAAAAAAAATATAATTGTTTAATTGTTAGAAATGGCCTTGATTATAACAACAATATATTAACAGTATCAACAGAGTCACCCGGGACTTCCCACAGAAACGACACATCCTACGTCACCGCGGCTTGTTTCGATTCTACGAGACGAGACCAAGACAACACACGCTTTACGATATCGAGACGACATCGAGACATAAACTTTTTGCTAAACTAAACTTTTGGCGGCAACGATCCGACATATTATTTTTGACTTGTGAGTTGTGACTGTTACAAATTTTTATAAAATAGTTAATATTTTTGACTTTGACGCAGTACTGAACAATAATACTATATTATAATACGCGTCACGAATCTAAAAGGCTCGAAAGCTAGATGCGAATGCGGGCTTGCGCTTGTACAGTCTGTTGAAAAACTACAAACTCGCAACTCAACAAAACTAACATAGCAATAACAACTTGACAATAGCGTACTCGACTGCACTTTAAAGCAGGAAAGCGACAAGTGACAAAGGCAACGAGCGATCACGGCCAATCACCGACGAGCGCACGTTCCGTGCAGGTAGCTGGGAGGTGGTGGGGTCTCAACGGCTCTATAAAATGTGTCTGCGACGCTGTTTGTGACTAACTTCCGAACCTTTTAGATCCGCAAGGGCCGAAGTTTGATATTCTTGCACTGCATACCCGAGGACATCATGACGCAAGAATATCAAACTTTCGACCAGCGTGGTGTATACTATTTTTCTTCATACCTCCGTCGTAACTACGCTTATTAAATACATTATTTAAATTATTACCTATTAGGCACATAGATATCAAGCAAGCAGCTTTGCGGTTATACGCAAAAACACGAATGACAGCTGTTCGCGACTATTAGCTAAAATGTAATAGGGTTGCTATGGAAACGACATCTAAACAACATTCGATAGGTTATTGTTCCTTTAATGCCGCCCGAACTTAAGTACTTCCCACATCAGTGCGTGTAATCCCACCAATGCGTAAATGTTAGACTTTCTGCCTTACAATTGATGCCGAAAGTAGACAATTTCGATCGAGGTATGAAGAAAATGAAATTTTAACATCGGTTTTTCAAGAATAACGTTTTCTGATCAACTTAAGCTCTTTAAAAAAGAGTAGTATTTAAACGAGAAACTGTAAATTACAATTTTGGGTGACAAAAGTAATCAATTTGGGTTACTGTATTACTAAGTGAGCAACTGACTGCGCGTGACGAGAAAATAATAGTTGGGTGACTAAATTACTAAGTGAGCGACTAAATTACTAAGTTGTTAATAGTTAATTGTTTGAATAGAACTGCGTTTTCTAAAAAATATATACTGTCAATTAAATATACATTTTTTAGAAAACGCAGTTCTATTCAAACAATTAACTATTTAATTCGCATACCCCGTTATCGTTCACCCCGGAATTGTTTTTTTTTAAACTCCACATTTGTCCCTTCCCGTTTCACTGCGAGACAATTCGCATACCCCTTTATCGTTCACCCCGGAATTACATATCGCATACCCGTTTATCGTTCACCCCGGAATTATTTTTTTAAAAACTCCACCTTTGTCCCATCGCGTTTTACTGCGAGACAATTCGCATACCCCTTTATAAAAAAAGCGGTGGTTTTCAATCTTTATGAAAATGTGAGTTTTCAGTTGTAGTTTCAAAGTGAAAAAAAAAATAAAACGTAAAAACAAAAGAAGATATCTGCTTCAAAATTATCGAAGACATTCTAGTCGCTCACTTAGTAATTTAGTCACACAACTATTATTTTAATATCTCAAGCTATTAAAACAGTATCTCATCATCAGTCACCAAATTTTTTTTTTATTCGACCTTTTTATAATTCCCCTTTAAAAAATAGACATTTTGATAAGCATTTTGTGTCATTTTAGACGGAGTCAGCTGGTGGTGACGGCTATCCAGAAAGTATATCGCCTGCGGGTGGGGTCAATTTCGGCGGCGGCGCTAGCGGCGGTGGAGGTAGTCCGGCGGCGACTCCGGGCAACGAATACGGAGTCCCCGGTGCCACAGCCTAAATTTATATCAAGTTTAACATTATTTATATGCATTTGTAAATACCATATTATTGTGATCTTTAGTATTATTAAATAATTTTTTAAAACGTTTACCAATTAATTAAATTGTTTTTTTTATACTTTTTAACTAGCGGCCCGTCCAGGTTTCACCCGGCTGCGAAACTGTATAATTTATATTAATCCAAAGTCCCTATCTCTCCCTCTTCCTTCCTCTCTCTTTCTCTCTGAAAATATTGGGTGTGTTCCGAAATATAATCCAGTATACTGGCCAGTGCTAATGACGTCATGAATCGACGCCATACTGTTGATTCGTTCCGAAAAATACTGGCCGGCGCGTTGACGTATTGTTATTTCCCTCGTCCCCCAAAAGTAATTGTTTACTTTGTTGAGCAGACATTATTGCAAATAACAAATAACAAAATAAAAAATTCCACAAAGTTTGATGCACACACGTCCGGTTAAATATTTATACTACGTCACATCTGTCTCACCAGTACAATATGGTGGCAACACCAGTTCTGTCCATTTTTGAATGGACAGTACTAGTTCTGCTTGTTTCATTCAATCAACGTCCGAACCCGAGCAAAAGTAGGGTTATGTTCTTGTTTATTAATTATTAGACCGAATATCTCACAATTATATTAATTATAACATTCAGGAAAACAATTCAATAGATAGGTACTGTTGAATTGTTTTCCTGAATGTTATAATTAATATAATTGTGGGATATTCGGTCTAATAATTAATTAACAAGAACATAACCCTACTTTTGCTCGGGTTCGGACGTTGATTGGAGGCTTCTGAAACATAATTTTATGACGAAACATTATTACCTTACTACACTAAGTGAGATTAAGAAAGCAAAATTGAAAGCTGAATTAAACCTCTGTCTGCTAAACAATACAGAAGAATAAATCGCTTTGATATAATAAGTAGTATCATTGATGTGGAAAAGTTAATTAAAAAACGCAAAGAAGATTCCGATGCCATACTAGTACTGTCCGTTAAGAAATGGACAGAACTAGTTTTGTTCAATTAAAAATGCGTAAAACTAGTTTTGCTCATTTTATAACACTCAATACCCGTTTAAATGCAAGATGTCGGGTTTGGGCAATATTCATTGGTCAAAACTAGTTTTGCGTATTTATTTCGGTCATTGACTGAATTCGGGTATACACAAAAATTTTTATATCTCTGGGTATACACCTTATATTGATGGTTCTAATTTACACTCTCTGGTTTTTAGTTATATCGATCCCTCCCCCTTCTCCGCTAGAAACAATAAGCGCAGTAGGTTTTATGGCATAGGTAATTTTTAGAACTCGTCCAGCAATGTACTCACAAGACGAAAATGTAATATGATATAGGCTTGATGTTTGTTAAGAGAACGAAATGGGTAATTAAGGGATGGGAGACGAGGCTGTAATTACACACCTGTGAATGGAACCCCTTACTGAACATGTTACTCCAACACACTACAACGAACACAAAACAACAGAGCTGATGCTATTATTGACGGGATTGCAGTGGCGGTACCATATATTTAATACCATCTGTTTTGCTAGCAAAGATCGGGAGAAAGACTTAAACACTACGGTGCAGACATTTATACGTCTGTCTCACTTATTATACTCTGAGTCTCATGCGCATGTCCGTGAATGGATGCGCGTCAATTTGCACATGGAACCATATATTTAATACCCTCTATATTGCTAGCAAAGATCGAGAGAAAGACTTAAACACTACGGTGCAGACATTTATACGTCTGTCTCACTTATTATACTCTGAGTCTCACGCGCATGTCCGTGAATGGATGCGCGTCAGTTGCAGCATCAGTTTGCACATATAACCATATATAATATATTTAATACCCGCTATATTGCTAGCAAAGATCGGGAGAAAGACTTAAACACTACGGTGCAGACATTTATACGTCTGTCTCCCTTATTATACTCTGAGTCTCACGCGCATGTCCGTGAATGGATGCGCGTCAGTTGCAGCATCAGTTTGCACATATAACCATATATAATATATTTAATACCCGCTATATTGCTAGCAAAGATCGGGAGAAAGACTTAAACACTACGGTGCAGACATTTATACGTCTGTCTCACTTATTATACTCCGAGTCTCATGCGCATGTCCGTGAATGGATGCGCGTAAGTTTGCACATGGAATTAAGCTGTGAAAGGGGCGTGGCTTACTCTATTCCACTTACTAATTGCCCCACTACAGACGCGACACTTGCGCACAACGGGTCAAATAAAAAGATAGAAAAACAGTCATTTCATTTCATAGGCCACGCTTCTACTTACGGCGGCATACGGCCACTAGCAATATAAAAATTATTAAATATATGGGCGGTACCTCTATGAGCGAAAATCTTGAATACTTAATAATTTTAGAATGAATTATATTTTCCATATTTAAGAAATAGTATAATTAATGTTAGGAAACAGTATACAGTATGTAAACACGTAAGGTGCACATAGGGAAATTAGCATTGGGAAAAAATACTTGGATCAGAGTTAGCCATGACTGCATTAATTGTTATTTCTATTGAATCATCGTGGTAATCTTGAGGATTTCTATTTTATTTTGATTTATTTTTATTTTACTTGGTTTTTTTAATAATAAAAAGCTCTTATAAATCATTATTTTAATTTTTTTGTACAAAAATAAAACAAAAAAATAACTCCATCTGTTTGGAAACATTTCATTCAAAAATTGTCTGACTGGTATGTCGTATGCGCGTTGGTAAATCAATGACCCAATGTCTTTAGGTTCAATACGAATAGTCGAAGATATTTGATCTCGCACCATTTTTAAGTATTTTTGGGAATTTAATGTCCCATTAATAAAAAAAGTCCGATTATGTTGTAATCATTTGAATATTTTCTTCGGTAGTAATTACACATTCATTTTACAAAAGAATATTATCTGTCAAATTGAAAAACAAGATTTCAAGACTCACTGTGATCCAGTCATTTTTTCCCAATGTTAATTTCCCTATGTGCACCTTACGTGTTTACATACTGTATACAGCTGATTTAAACGCATCACGTTAGATGGTGCAATGTGCGTTATGGGAATCCCCGCATCAGACGTTGTATAAATGTGCTAAAGACGGGGCTCTTCAAGAAGTTCATCTTCTTCTGGGGAGGACTCGGTACAGCTGGTGCTCCCTTCGCCTCAACTCTCCGAGTTACGACCAATTAGACATGTTGTATAATCAATATTTACGACTACATTTAAGACGATTCTCTTTCTGATGCATTTAAGGAAGTTT
This sequence comes from Xanthostigma xanthostigma, assembly GCA_963575645.1. Taxonomy (NCBI): domain Eukaryota; kingdom Metazoa; phylum Arthropoda; class Insecta; order Raphidioptera; family Raphidiidae; genus Xanthostigma; species Xanthostigma xanthostigma. The sequence goes on from OY754473.1 coordinate 3,000,871, forward strand.
TATATGCCGCCATACTTTTTGGACTCTACGACATATAAACGACGCATAGCCATACCGGGTGTAGTTTTTAGCGTGGCGAATGACTTGGATTCTTCCTCAGATTTTGCTTATTCATGTGAAACATTTAATGGCGCGTTTGGTTGAGAGAGGAACGTATTAAGTTTCAATTGGCGCGACGCTGTTCATGGGACGTGTTACGTTTAATTTGCGCAAATTCATCTTAGTTTACCGAGATGAATGTTGTGTCCAAATTTCATGATGATCGGAGTTACCGTTCAAAAGTTTTTGTCGGACGGACAAATTTTGAGTTACATTTTGCAACATTTTTCATTGATTTTCCGCTCCTATTGGTCGTAGCGTGATATTATATAGCGTATAGCCTTACTCGATAAATGGGCTATCAAACAAACAAAAAAAATTTCAATTCGAACCAGTAGTTTCTGAGATAAGCGCGTTCAACCAACCAAACAAATAAACTTTTCAAAGATTTAAACAAACAAACTCTTCAGCTTTATATATTAGTTTAGATAGATTGTAGATTGCCACAGTTTGTTCATCGACTTACGCTGCCAAGTTGCTATCCACGAAATAATAATCATCGATAATGTATACCCAATGTCCATCCTAAAAATTTTTCAAATAGGTGCAGTGGTTCCAGAGATTACCCTCCACGTACACACAAACTCACAAAATTCGCACCCTCTCTTTATAACGTTAGTATAGATTTTTTTACAAAAACACTCTGTATGTATGTGGATTGGCAGTTAAATACACAGGAAAAGAGGGAAATACCAGGATAGCAGCGCGTTTGGTCAAAGAGCTGCATTAGCCATAAAAACTCCCTAACCAGAGATATGTATAACCCGACGACCGGCTATTGGGAGAAAATTGTACGCTTCGCTTGTTTTATTGAGCGTAATTTGTTTAGCGTACTTTTTGTTTTAATATCCAGTAATACGATCCTCATTCAATGAAACATGTTATGATGCCATCATACGGTAAATTTGACAACTAAATAAAAAGATGTAAACAGAATTGATGATCAGATTATCCCAAAAATTTCATTTTCATTGTCGACATTAATATTAGTAAAAAGAACTTTTTAAATATAAGCTTTTATTGAAATGTATATACTAAAAGAAAAAAAAAATTGGTTGTCTGTAAAGTCGGTTTACGGACGACAGTTTTACGTGATAACGTATTCCGTAATACATAACCTAAACCTCCCAAAATTTGGTTTCAATCCGCTTATCCTTGGTGTCGGAATGATAAGAAATGTCAAAAGTGACGTTTGCAACTGTCAAAGTATTATGTTCTAATAATAATTAGTTATTCCAATACTTAACTTAGAAGGCGTTGCATTTGACAAAATACTAATGTCAAAAAATTGAATTAAACATTAGAAATGCAGCCGTTTTCATGTTGCATTTATACAGCTATTTTTCTATATAAATTTGTATAAAAAAACTGTTTAGGCAAATTCTGTTATACGAAATCTATGTAAAATGTTCTCCTCTTTCGTTTAAGACTGGTTTCAAACCGATCTGATTTAAATTGAGCGAGAAATTAGCAAAAAGCACGCACAGGGTCAGGCGGAACGTTACGCGTTAGGAACGTTACGCGTTAGGAACGTTACACTTTTTCGTGCATGCAGCCGGTGTTTCATCAATTTATAAGATTGGTGATTCATCAATTTATAAGACGTTATCACGTCAAAAAGAGCGCTCACTCCGCTCCTAGAAGGGAGTCGTTCATTATGAACGATTTGCTCAGGAGCGACACATCACTAATTCACCGGCAATTATTATTTTCAATTTAGATACAATTTTTGTATGGCTGTTTTATTATTTTGACAAATGATAGAAAAACAAGTGAACCATACTCAAATAAAATTATAAAACACAAAACACGACTAATAAATAATGATACACATATAACGTAAATATTTATTTAGTAAATTTAATTTCTCATTCAGAAATGCGGTGAATATGAACTACCTATGGGCTATAATAGCCTACAATAGCTTTAATAAAACACTATAGAGTAGGGGTAACCAAGCTTCATGTCCCTACGAGTCCCACAACAAGATTTTGTGCCCCGAGAGCCGCAAACATTTTAATCTATTTTTGTAAAGAAGTAATCATAAATAATGGGGTCCAGTTCGATAACACTATGCACCCAAATTTTGAAAATTTTTTTTAAGTCATAGAAAACGCTAAATTTTGACGTTCAAAAAAAAAACTTTGCGGATTATTCACAAATTTCCTCAAAAATACGTCAAAAAAATGGAACTACTTTTCGTCTTTCACTGTCATTTTTTTAATCTAACCAACCAAAAATCACAAATACACGTCATAGCAACTGGTGTAGAATTATTGTATAACTATCTCACTTTGTATGCGGCTTTCGATTGTGTTATGGAAGCAGGGTCGTATTTAGATTCGCATACCCGTTTATCGTTCACCCCGGAATTGTTTTTTTAAAAACTCAACATTTGCCCCTTCCCGTTTCACTGCGAGACAATTCGCATACCCCTTTATCAAAAAAAGCGGTGGTTTTCAATCTTCATGAAAATGTGAGTTTTAAATTTAAAATTCGTTTTATAAATTAAAATTTCCAAATACGACTCTGCCCTGAACGTTCATTTGTATTTCATTCCAACCAATTGATATTTCTATCTTTGTTTATCATAGATACAGGTATATATAACTTTCTCTTTTCTTATCACTATAATATAAGACAAGATAGCGATCGCTATAGTAAATAATATACTCTAAATCAACTTACTATACCATATTTAATTTTTTTAAATTAATTTATAAAAATTAATTTTCCGCACTTAAAACGACCAATAACGCTGTTATATGTTATATAAAACAATAATTGTGAATTTCCAGTGGATATTTTGCATAGCAAGTTATCGTACTCTTACCTAAATAATGATTTCAGTGTTTTATAAATCAACAGGGTTAATCCAGGATTTATACTTCGCAATATAGTGGGATCGGGGTAACAGGACCCCCGTCGGGTCGGACCCACTTTTATAACCGAGCATCGCCGAACGCTGGTGCAGGTATCAACCTGACAGGAGAGAAATTTTTATTGACGCTAAAACTAATTAAATATTTATGACTTTGTTTATTATTCTCACAGTAAAGGCCGCTGCACACGAGGCTGGAAACACTGCTTGAACTTCTGCTGGTACGAGGCTAGAAATGACGTTACTGCGGGCTCGCCTGCTAGCTCACAAGATAGATTTTAAAATTAGAACAGGGGCTATTTTACTTGCAAAGTCCCCTGCAAGAACCAATCAGGAAACAGTATCTTGTCACGTGGACGACATGAATAAACGCCCACAAACCAACATGGCGCGCCATTCTGCTCAGAGTCAGACAACAGACACGTATTGCTCTGTGTTTATATTGTCACTGAGCGCGCACTAGATCCATCCACAAACAAGCTTGAAAAGACGTCGCGTGTGAAGCGAGCACATAAAACCAGCGCTCGAAAACTAGTAGTGAAATCTAGCGGCAAATCCAGCCTCGTGTGCAGCGTCCTTTAGGTACAATACCAAGCAAAAATAAAAGGAACAAGTTTTTTTTTTGACTTGAAAATATGTACGATATAGGCACAAAGTTGCACAATATTTTGACGCCGGCCCCTAGACGGTCAATATTATTGCACAATATTTTGGTTTGTGCAAAAAATTGTACTGTATGGAGGCGATATTGAAGGTTGTGCAATATATTGCTCAATTGCGAGCACAGACGGTACAGCCACATTGCGCAAACAGTCCCCACCAGAACTTCAGTCATCATGTTGTCACGATTACTATAGTCTTTGGACTTCACATCCCACAGAGCCGGAAGACCACGATACACCTCGATAAATTCAACAATAAATTGTCTTTTGGCTTTCTTGTCACCCATGATGAGGCGTAGTTGAGACGACCGCTACTTGAGATCAACTGACGGGATATTGCGCAATCTTGACAACAGACGGCACAATATTTCCCCGTTTGTGCTATATATTTTCAAGATTTTTAAAATCACACAATATATTGCGCAATCTTTCAATCTCGTCTACACACGGTCAATTATATTGCACAAACCCAAATATTGCGCAATAATATTGAGCGTCTATGGGCCGCTTAAAATATGTATTTTCAAAAGTAGTGAAATATTTTTCTACGGTGTTGTATCACTTCTTTAAATAATATTTCTTATTTAATTACTCTTTACTTTTTTCAAAATCAATCACTCACTTGTCTTAAGAGTATTCGTCCCTGCAAATACCCCCTGCACCCTTCATCTCAAATCTTTTCCCCTCGCCTAAAAACGGTTCGCGCTCTCCCGACTCTATTTTTAAAGCTAGAGGGTTCTGGTAAACGCCAAATGAAAGACAAAGAATCAGACTACAGATCCTCCAGGCGAATTTTTTGAAAAAAAAATTCCTGAAAAAACTTACAACCTTTTGAAAAAAATAATAAGTTACGTAATATTTCACACGTAGGCGAAACTGTTTTTCAAAAAAATCGCCTGAAGGATCTGTAGTCTGATTCTTTGTCTTTCATTTGGCGTTTACCAGAACCCTCTAGCTTTAAAAATAGCGTCGGGAGAACGCGAACCGTTTTTAGGCGAGGGGAAAAGATTTGAGATGAAGGGTGCAGGGGGTGTTTGCAGGGACGAATACTCTTAATGAAAAGTGCTCGAAAACTATGGCGGAAGCTGAGACATGCGCACAAAAAATGTTCAACTATGAAAAGGTCTATCTACGGAGCAGTCGCAGTAGATGCTTCTTTTAGTGTTCGTCAAATAAAGTTAAAAACACGGTAACTTTGTTCTTTATAATAAATTGTTAGGCTGTTAAATTTTAGTGCTTTACATAATAAACATGTATGAAGTTTATACCCAGGGCTGGACTAAATCTCGAAAAAATAAATTGAATCATACAAGGGCTTCGCATGAAACGCTTCTAACTAATAGGCAAAAGCTAGTAAATAAATAAAAAAATCTGACTGGAATAACGTCGATTGAAGTGTGTAAAAAAAAAACAATGGCATAATGACTAAACTAATGATGAATGACGTAGTTAATCATTGAACATATTACAATGTAAACCAGAAGCCTTGTTTTTATCTAGTCTTCGACCATACACTCGTGAACTGCTCAAGTTATACCATACAAGAAAGGAACATTTTTATTATTGAAAAATAATCAACAAAGTAACAGATTTCCAAGTGTGTAGCTTTGGCTCGAAAACACGACCCGCCATGTTTATCTACTGTGACGTCATTCTTGTAGTATACAAACAAGTGCACAAGAGGCCGTTTATATTGTTTTAACTACAAGCCTGACATCACACTTCAGGCTATCAGCGCGGGTAACGTTTTTTGGCATGTCAAAAATTGCAATATCAATCGCTACCTACATATTTTAAAACAAAGTCCTTCCCCGTATGAATGTTTATTGGTTAGTTGTAAATTTTATTATTGACTAGCGGTCCCGCCCGGTTTCACCCGGGTGCAAAAGAACGAATGGGAAAGGAAGGGACATGAGTACGCATATTCATCTTTGTTTACCGAAATGAATGTTGTGTCCAAACTTCATAATGATCGGAGTAACCGTTCAAAAGTTTTATGTCGATTAAAAGCAGTATTTATACTTTTTTTAAGTAATAAATTTCTTTTAATATAATAAATATTAAATTGAAAACACTGTAGAAAAATTATTTTTATATAGGTGCCTATAGTTGTAACAAATGAGCTATTAATTAGATTTATTTAATTTTGGTCGTAATAAAATTTTAAAAAATTTAAATGTAAGCCTAAGAAGAAAGCAATGTAGAAAATAAAAAATAAATAAAAATATATTCGCCGACATGGGGCTTAAACCCTAGACCCTGGCATTAAGAATCTTACACTCTATCGACTGAGCTATCCGGGCTTGTAAACTTGGCGCGCTAATATTGCAATATTTAGTTAAGGCATTTCATCTGATAATATTTTTCGGACGGACTAATTTTGAGATACATCTTGCAACATTCTTCCTTGATGTTCCGCTCCAATTGGTCATAGCGTGATATTATAGAGCCTATAGCCTTCCTCGATAAATGGACTATCCAACAAAAATTTTTTTTTCAATTCGAACCAGTTGTTTCTGAGATTAGCGCGTTCAACCAAACAAACTAACAAACAAACTCTTCAGCTTGATATATTAGTATATAGATATAGTAAATACATATTGTAGTAAAAAAATATTAATGGATTACTTCTTCTCTCCGGTTATCGACAACTCTAATTTCTCAATAACGCCACAAAGGGCACAGTCCCTTGAGTGTCGCTATATAGAGTTTACACTGTATTTGAGATTTGAGTCCATGAGCTTATGGTCGAAGTACTTAGTAAGTTAGTAGATATATTGTATGTTTTCAACACACTACACAACACAAGCCACCGTGACGCTTTATATGCAAGCTTTATACCAACTTCGTTGCACTGTTGTGTATTCTATCTACTGTATGTGTGTTTATGTATAGCGGGTGTCGGGCGATAAATGGTCGTGCTATTTTTACAAGCTTTTATTTAAGGTTCGTTCCAAGCAGCCAGTGAACGGTTTCGAAACCGTCACCCGCATGCGCAGCAGGTAAAACGAAGTTGTTAGTGGCGATTTTAGAACACGTTTTAGCTATTGCGCATGCGGGTGACGGTTTCGAAACCGTTCACTGGCTGCTTGGAACGAACTTTTAGTTTCACCTGTCCCGGTGTCAGTCTGTCTGTAATCGAATCTTTTAAGTTAAATTTGACCCACTTCGCGTTATCCGATTGAGCTGAAATTTTGCATACGTACGTAGTTCCGATGACAATACAATATTGTAATAATTGACTGACCGTTCCGGCTTTCGCCCGGTTGAAAATCGCACTTTTAACTACTTCCCATTATCCGATGGAGTGGAAATTTGACGTACGCATGTAGTTCCGATAACAATACAATATAATAATAACTAACTCACCAGTCCGACTTTTGTCCGGATGTAAATCACACTTTTAATCAAGCACACTAGAACTTAAAAATAAATATACAAAACATTTTTTTAAACAAGCTTTTATTAGTTGTTAATAAAAATAAATTAAAAAGTTAAAAATAATTTTATTTCGATTAGAAATAAGTTGTTTTATAGGTACTTCTCAAATAAAAGCGTGTTACATTTTAATAACAAGAGAGAACAAAAAGACGCTTTTATTTGAAAACTTGAGACTGTGATAAGTACGTATAAAACGACTTATTTCTAATCGATTGCGATTTTATTCCTATGCTCGGTATACAGTATGTAAACACGTAAGGTTCACATAGGGAAATTAACATTGGGAAAAAATGACTGGATCAGAGTGAGCCTTGAAATCTTGTTTTTCAATTTGACAGATAATATTCTTTTGCAAAATGAATGTGTATAGGTACTACCGAAGAAAATATTCAAATGATTACAACATAATCGGACTTTTTTTATTAATGGGACATTAAATTCCCAAAAATACTTAAATATGGCGCGAGATCAAATATCTCCGCCTATTCGTGTTGAACCTAAAGACATTGGGTCACTGATTTAACAACGCGCATACGTCATACCAGTCAGACAATTTTTGATTGAAATGTTTCCAAACAGATGGAGTTGTTTTTTTGTTTTATTTTTGTACAAAAAAATTAAAATAATAATGATTTATAAGAGCTTTTTATTATTAAAAAAGTCAAGTAAAAAAAAATAAATCAAAATAAAATAGAAATCCTCAAGATTACCACGATAATTCAATAGAAATAACAATTAATGCAGTCATGGCTAACTCTGATCCAAGTATTTTTTCCCAATGCTAATTTCCCTATGTGCACCTTACGCGTGTAATAAAAGTACATGGGTTCCTTGTTCTTTCTAAAATACTTCTAGTCTTGGTCTTCTTTATTCGGTCGTGGTGTGAGTCTTGTTAATGCAAGTATATGGTCTTGGTCTTGCTAAAAATCAAAACGAAGACCAAGACCGATTTTGCTCAACGCTATAGTTGTTGGCTGTCGCGTTTCATCGAACATCCTGTATACACGTTATGTGTGCTTAGTACCCACTCATTAAAAGCTCGCTAGCATTTAATTAATACAACGACCACATAAAAAAACTGTCCTCCCCTCCCTGTTCCCGTTGCCCGGCGCTCGCTCCGGCCGGCATCCCCCCGGAGCTGTGTGTGCAACACTGGATGTTACAGGATGCCTGCAGGGAGTAATGAGGGAACTCGGGATAGCGGACTGTTTGGTTTTAGAACTTGTTACCGGGGCAGAGCAGGGATTAATACAGCTTTTATTCTTGTTAACAAACTCGGTTTATTTTTAAATATGACACCGGAAAAGAACTATAATCTGGTGCTTATGATTTAATTTGTCAATATTTATGACTGAGCTTTATAATCTACATAGTCGTCAAAATATTAAGGTTTTAAAGTGACACTTCTTTAACGTACGGTAGGACAAGTTCGATTTCACTCGACTGAAAATAAAACTATGGAGGGTAGAGATAAGGAGAACCATCTCAATATCTCATATGGGGGTAAAACTGAAAAAGTGTCCATCTGAAAGCGTTAAATAACAGTTCAAGAAGTGACCAGAATGGCGCTAGTGCAGAAGAAGTTTTTTGTAAGCTTAGCAGTTGTAGACGAAATGAAGGGTGCTGAAAGGAAATATTTAATATTTTTGGCGACTAGAGTAGTTAATATATTCACAGTAAATAAAATCTCAATCACTTACGTAGTCAAACATTATTTGGTAAATATAACCTATAGAATCGTCCGAGAGAAATTGACACTCTTCCTACGGTAGCGCCATCTTAATTTCACTCTTTTTGACGGACACTTTTCATACACAGAGATGGTTCTCCTTACCTTCTGCCCTCCATACTAAAAACAATTCCTCAGCAATACATATTTCAAGGTATGTTCGTTTTTAATGGTCCTAATTAAAAAGTTCGGGCAGACCCGATTGTATTAGTCGGACTAATGTATTTTCAACACTCGTTTACTTATGCATTTTCAGGTTTTACCCTCACACAAAGTGTCACCTCCTGTGAAAAATGTGTCTGACGTTTTTAACCTCACATTAATAAAGGTTTCTTTCCGATCGGTCTACGACTGCGACGAAGTGAGGATGAAGGAGAAATTGAAAATACAGGATGTCATTCAGAAACAAAAATATCTACGCCTTTGTAGCACATTATAGTTATAAATTATACTAGTGTGACCTGTGCGAATTATTCGCACTAAATAACTACCTATAATAATTATCACTTTACAAAATTATTTTTTAAATATGATTGCAGGTATTCAATTCGTTTCTAATTTTGCACACTGCTTATAACGTTCTTCTTTTTGTTGTATTACAATATGAAGCTCAGATGACAGATCGAAGAAATATTTTACTAAAATTGTCATATAGAGGCGCAAGTAGCAAAAGCGTTGAGCTAAGCCGTCAGATGGCATCATGCAGCATTGCTGTGACGTTGTTCAGCGTTGCTCGCTGTTTCAAAATTAAAGCCGTCAGATGGCAGTATGCAGTACAGTGTCTGTTGTATTACAAAATGAAGGTCAGATGACAGATCGAAGTGTTGACGCTGTTTCAAAATTAAAGCCGTCACCGTCAGATGGCAGACGTTGTTCAGCGTTGCTGTTTTTTAATTAATTTACAAAAACAAAAGCAATAATAAATTTTTTAGTTGTCGATGTCAGTAGAGCAAGCAATTATCTGTAAAATGATATATAATTTATGTGGAGAAATTGTGAGGTTTTTTCTAAAAAGGGAGGCAAACATCTTTAACCTTAGCGTATTAATATATAATATATGATAACCTTAGCTGTAAGCGTCTATAATCTACAATCTAATTTAATCTGTACATTTGTATTGGTAAAAAATTCAATTCCGAACTTACCAAAATATGTTGATCTGAGAGAGTTTTCTAATAAAATAATTTTAATATTTTTTTTCTGTCAAATTTTGAAATTTCCTTAACCGGTCGACACCTCTCACGCGTGCATCAAATAAACCCGGTTCTGTGATGGAAATGTGCATTCGCTAGGGAGTTCCCCGTACAGTGTCAGCGCACTCTGAAAATGCGCATTCATAAATAACGAGAGGGTTGCATATGATGAATGACGGACGAGGGGGGTGTTGCCGCTTATTACGCACTTTGTGTAAACAGTTTTGGTACAACAATACTTTGTTACGTTGGCCCAACTGTACGCGTCTCTTCGTGCGTTATGTTTATGTTTTGTTGCCTGAATTTATTGCCTAACGGTCACTTTCTCTCGCTATAATATCTATATATACGTCACTCGATATAACGACAGACTCTTTAAAACATCAATATTACTTAACTCTAGTTGGTTTACTTTGTTGTTCATACAATGATACACTCTGACTAACGACACACCCAATAACGACAACAATACGTCGTCATTAAGGAATAAACAGTACTTGTTTGTTATTTTGTTGTCGGAATCATGCGTACCGAAGATTCTAAGAAATTTGTTCTTTTGTTTGCTGGAATTATCTTTCATATGTTTACCTCAGCTGCTTGATAGTGATAGTATGAATGTTTGTCGGTCAGTTGTAAATTTTATATATTATGAGTAAATACATTAAAAAAATGTGGATTATTTTTTTCTCTCCATTTAACGACAACTGTCAATAACGCCACAAAGTGCACAGTCCCTTGAGTGCCAGTTTTTTTTTTGCCGAGTCGGGATTTTGGAACTCTTTGAGTGAAAACAGCGGGATTCTTTCGTCGAAAGCGGGACATAGTAAAAAAACGTATATATGAAAGTTTGAACGTCCCGCCAAACTGTGTTGTGGTTCTGTCAGTAAGGATCGGTGGTGGCTTGGTCTGAAAAATGTCAATTATAAAAAAGACAGTTGAATCTTAAGATTAAGATTAGAATAATTTAATTTTCGACAATTGTATTGAATCAGTTATTTTCATATTATATTAGTATTAAAAATATAGTTATTTTACTGCTTCAATTTGACTTTGATTTCAAGACTTACATATAATCAGAAGTTTTCAAATATTTATCTTTTTATTTGAATTAAAATTACGTCTACGTGACAATAGATAGCAAAAATAGCCATAGAAAATGTATTTTAATAAAAATATAATATTTTAAATCAGATTTACCCTATCGTTAAATAGTTGAGTCTTATTCGTCTTCAGAATAAAAAAAAAAACAAAAATCAAAATCAAAAAAGTTTTATTCATTAGAAAAATATGGCGTTTCAAACAATAGTCTGTGGAGTGAGTGTTACAAATTGCAACTTACAATAAGAGAATAATTATTATTTATAAGAAAAGCGGGACTGAGCCTGTCTCGCGCGGGACATTTAATTTTGATTTAAAAATCGGGACATCCCGCCTAAATCGGGGCGTCTGGCATGCAACGCTGCTAAGTTTACACTGTAGATTTAGAAATGTTCACCACCCCTGATCTGCACTAAAAAAATGGATAAAATAAAATGAAGACAAGCTTATGCTAAGAAATGTTTTTTTTTTATTTATCGCAGATTGTAGACGCTTGATATTCAACAACTAACGTCATTATCGTCTATTTACATAAAATTAAATTAAAGTAAGTACGTTACACCAAACTGTTCGCCTGAGAAGAAAGAAGTAAATTAAACGCTTTCAAATTGAGTTATTAAATTAATTCGTGTTTGAATGTTGATTTCAATGTAATCGTTTGAATTAATTTTCTCTCACAGTTATAGTTCAGTTAACGAAGACCCGAAATTGGCAAATAAATGCAAAAAATTGTGTAGTCTGGATTAATATTTTTTATAATAGGGTTGACCCCCAGGTATAACATACCAAAAGTCCCCAGCCAGGGGTCGCTTGCTTAAGGCGGGGTGGGGGGGGATATGTCCTATATTTTAGTTTTTCCTAAATATTTCAAAAACTAAGCGTCGTAGGAAAAAAAAACCTTAAAACGTAATGAAGCTTATTAAATTTCTTACAAAATGATATATTAATTGTATATTTATGACAAATACAAAAGGAAATGCAAGGGATATAAATGTGATACAAACTGAAAACAAAGTATTATTGCCTTAGAAAATTATTTATTATTTCGTTGAGCTATAATTATAGATGAAGATTCTTCCTTGCATTCAATCCAATATACCATTAGTTATCTTTTGGTTCATGTTGAAATTAGGGATGTTACGGAGGTGGTTTTATTATTTTTTGACATTTTCACCTCCCGTATCTCCCTTATTAATAAATCTAAAAAAGAAAATTATACGGCATTTTGTAGAAAATTTAATCAACTTTATTTTTTATAAAAGGTTCTCTTTTCTAAAACGTATGGTTTTTTTGAGAATCACGAAGAACCAAAAAATGGGACTTATTTGCTCCCCTCCCGCCTAAAGCAAGTGCCTCCCCGCAGGGGACTTTTAATATGTTATACCTGGGTATCACCCCTATCATTTGAAATAATAACCCAGACTACACAATTTATTGTTTTTATTTTTCCTTCGTTGACTGGATTATTAAGGCAAATAATTTAGGCAATCTTACATTAGATAAATCTATATACCAATATTATAAAGAAGTAAAGTTTGTAAGTTTGGATGTAGGAGGTAATCTCCGAAACTACTCATCCAATTTCGAAAATTTTTTCAACAATAATTTTAAAATGGTCTTTCAGGATGATCATAGGTTATCTATTATCGCGTTAAAATAAAAGCGCTTTTCGTGGAAACTAAATTTGCAACGTAAATCGACAAAAAAATGAATTCGGGCGAAGCCGGACCGGGCCGCTAGTATCCAATATAGCAAAATTGTTATTACAGTGGGGACCATCTTATATCTCGCTCGGCCCCTAGTCCATTTAAAAGATGTGTTTATTTTTTCAGTTGAAGGCTACAATACTTTGAAAACACAGAATCATTGCCTTAACACGTAAATAAAAATTAAAAAAAATTGGTTGTCTGTAAAGTCGGTTTACGGACGATAGTTTTACGTGATAACGTATTCCGTAATACAGAACCTAAATTTATATAATAATTATAATAATTCGAATCTATGATATTGCATCTTTCGCTTCAAATTTAGGTTAATTTTATTTATTTAAATTACTCACCATATAATATAATTGTTTTTTTAACTTTCTTTCTTTCGTATTTATTTTAAGTCTCAAAAATTAGCTGTCATAATATTTATAAAACAATTGTTTCACTGTTTATAATATAAAATTCCAAAACCTACTTACAATATTTAAGTATTTTCATACGTCAAAAAATTGATTTTTATAATGATAAAATTTGTAAGAAAACGATTTTTTCGAGAGATGAGACCTAGCTAAAACGATTTTTTGCCCCTCAAAATCCCTTTTCAGTAAATTTCATCCAAATCGTTAGGGCCGTTTTCGAGAAAAGCACGCACAGGGTCAGGCGGAACGTTACGCGTTACGCGTTACGAACGGTAGAATAGTTACGTTAAGAACGTTACGTTAGGAACGTTACACTTTTTCGTGCATGCAGCCGGTGTTTTATCAATTTATAAGATTGGTGATTCATCAATTTATAAGACGTTATCACGTCAAAAAAACGGAACTTTCAAACTTTTTATATGTCGGTCAACACCATCTGTTGTTATTAATCTAAACAGGTGGAATATTTCCGGTATCCTGTAGGGGAAATAATGCCAACCGAAAAACACGAAATAGCGTGAAGCATGGAGGTAATTATGTATGTATGCGCATTCATTATGAGTCATGTTTCATGGAGGTACAATATTGTCAAATTGTAATGGACACGATAATGGTGAAAAAAATTAAGGGGTGAATTTTATATACGACTTCTTGTTAATTTTCATTAAATAATAATAATAATGCGTTTAACGTCCGTTTCTCGACTTTATCTCATAACAGACGTCATTCGCACCATTACTCTTTTCCCGTTATTTTCTATATTTTTGTGAACTTCAACTAATTAATAGCATTGGGCGAATGAAGGAATTTTGGGACATTACGATAAGGTAGGCAAATTTTGAGCATGGGAGTTTGACAGGTAATCGGCCATGACCTTGAATAAGGAACCATCTCGATATGTCTCCGGAATTGTTGAGGTAAACCATGGAAAACCTCAACAAGATGGCCGGCACAGGAATTATCGTTTCTCGGCGAGAGGCAGGAGGACAAAGTCCCAGCTACATTTGCCCCCGCCGGGATTCGAACCCGGTAGCTCCCTAATTCGAGTCTAGTGCCCTCATCATTAAGCCCTCCCGCTCGGTATTTTCATTAAATATCGTTTCAGTTTAAAATATACAGGCTGTTCGAAACACAACTCTAAATTTTAGAGCATTTTTAACACCTTATATATATTTTCTTAAGGTAAAAAGATTTTCAAAATCTTATGACCCAGTTTGTAGATTGCGATACCTTTTTTGTTGACTTACGTTGCAAAATTGGTCTCCACGAAAAGCGCTTTTATTTTAACGCGATAACATAACATAGCCTACGTCCATTCTGAAGTTCTGTTCTACATATTGGTGGAAAAAAATTTGAAATTGGATCAGTAGTTCCGGAGATCACCTCCAACATCCAAATTTTACCTCTTTATAAGTACAGAATTTTATTTATTAGTATAGACCAGGCATGTCAAACCCATATGATATTGCGGGCCACATTATCTATTTTGTACTAAGTTTTTAATGTTAAAAAATATTAATAAATACGATTGTTGGAATGAGTATATTATTAGACTCAATGTTTTTTTAACGTCTCGGCGGGCCGCAATCACTATATTGGCGGGACGCACGCGGCCCGCCTGCCGCGTGTTTGACATCACTGGTATAGAAGAAATAACCATCAGTTAATTATTACCTACACAAAATATTTAAAATAAGTATATATAACATAAAGAGAGAAAGAATACAGTTCTACGTGTAATAATTGCTATTGTTACATAAGAAAATATAATTTGACATTCAATTAGGTCAAAATAATTAATTGATTGGCTTTTTTACAGTTTGTTCTTAAGGCCTAGTTTATATGAGAGGCGTTCAACGCGCGTTGGCCCAACGCGCGTTTACAGTTTCTATACAATTGTATAGGACTGTTTATATGATAACGCGCGTTGGTGGCGCGTTGAACGCGCGTTATAATGTAAACAGTTATATACAATTGTATAGAAATTGTAAACGCGCGTTGGGCCAACGCGCGTTGAACGCTCTTCATGTGTGCTAGGCCTTATTCTATACACCATACTCCTTCGTATGCGCATATCTTGTACGTTCAAGTCTAAACAGCTGCCAGCTTTTGGCCTCGCGTCCCCTGAATATGCAATTTTGTTTTGTTAAACCTTGTAAAATTTATTTATAGTGTTAAATTGTGTATGATTAACTTTAATTTAGATAGTAATGAGCTTAGTTATCGAGCGTCTATACATATCTAATTAAATTTCATTATGTGACTTGTGATTGGTGCGTGTTGAAGTGTCGCTTTGAGTTTTCGACGCAAACATAAATTGTCGAACGTGGATAATCTACAATCTCTCTCTCTTTTTTTTGAGTTGGAAATGACAGCTGTAATGGAAGGCTAGGTAAGCAAAGCTTGCATAATATTTTGTCGTTTTATTCATTGTTCGTGCTGAAATCTATACTAATATTATAAAGAGGTAGTTTGCAAGTTTGGATATAGATCTCCAAAACTACTCATCCGATTCCAAAATTTTTTCCCACCAATATTTAGAATGGACCTAAAGGATGGACATAGACTATATATTATCGCGTTAAAATAAAAGCGCTTTTCGTGGAGACGAATTTTGCAATGTAAAGGCCGATGCACACGAGGCTAGAAACACTGCTGGGACTTTTACTAGCCGGCAGGCTGACGAGGAGGCTGGAAATGACGTCACTGCGGGCTCGCCTGCTAGCTCACAAGATGGATTTTAAAATTAGAACAGGGGCTATTTTTCTTGTCTCTGAGCAAGAGCCACTCAGGGGACAGTATCTTGTCACGTGAGCGACATGGCCAAACGCCCACAAACACTGTGGCATGGTGTGTGTTCTGTTCAGAGACAATAAACGTCCACTTTTGTTGCTTTTGTTACTTACAAAATAAGCTTGAAAATAGGTCTCGTGTGAAGCGAACACTTAAAAACAATTAAGAAAACCAGCGCTAGAAAACTAGTAGTCAAATCTAGCAAGGAATCTAGCGGCAAATCCAGCCTCGTGTGCAGCGGCCTTTGGTCGACGGAAAAACTGCGGCAATTTACAAATTCGGGCGAAGCCGGACCGGGTCGCTGGTAATATATTCGTATAATAAAGATACTATTGCTATGGGCTATGTGCAGGTAGGCGGAGTTTCAAATTTTTCGATGCGAGCGTTTGTGGTGAGCACTAGGGGAAACTTCAAACTCAAATTTTCCGTATGTCAGTGAGCAATGTTTATTAAAAGTGAAAATAGTTATAATTTTATGAAGTTTTTTTTAAATACAAAGAAAACATAGGAAAACTAAACGATCTGGAAATGCTTGTTGTATTCCGGGCTGTTGCGCTGATGGCGATTTAAGTAAAATAAAGACCATTGGCACCATAATTTGACGTTCAGCTGTCAGCGTAAACAAATTAATCATTTATATATTGTACGTCATAACTCATAATTGATACATAAATTATTTTCACGTACCTTTTATGTTATGCTATTTATATATTGGTTTACAATCTGAATTTTATGGTATATCAAATTAACATCAGTTTTCCTTATTACATTTTTTTTTACACATCATGGCCAACTAAAGTTTTTGACTTATTATCTTTAAAACATGTCGCGATTTCCATGAAGTGAGTTCAATAATTTTCTATTAGCCACTAGCGGCGCTAGTAGGCTTCGTGCACACAGCCTATAAGTATCACAGCTTCAAGTTGCACCTACCTTACTTTTAATTAATACAATGTACGGGAGATTAATTATATGAATTTAACCTGAATAAATATATTATTTAAATGTGATTACGCGATTCTATTCAAATCTGTATTGAATTGCGAATTTCCCTACTGAATTATACAACAAATAATTTTCTCTATACCTACCTATATTTTGTTTTGATATGTATTCTGCGATAATTATTATATTTATTGTTACAATACGTATTCCATCAAAAACGTAATTGTGAAAAAGTAGCCAAGTTCGATACAAATAAATATAGTTTAAAAAAACTAAAAAACACGCTTTATATCGAACTAAAAAGTAAAAAATATTTTTTTTAAATAAGCTTAAAAAGCGTGGGGCGCGTTGCTCCACATTTTCGTACATCGAGCGCCCCACGCTTTTTAAGCTTATTTAAAAAAAATATATTTTTTACTTTTTAGTTCGATATAAAGCGTGTTTTTTAGTTTTTTTTAAACTATATTTATTTTTCACTTTTTAGTTTGATATAAAGAGTGTTTTTTAGTTTTTTTTAAAACTATATTTATTTTCCACTTTTTAGTTCGATTTATTGTCAAAAATTTGCCGAAAAAAAACATTTTTTTTTCGGCGTGGACGCGATTAGAACCCACGACCCGTGATGCCGAGAGTTGACGTCAGCGAAGACCCGTACTTTAGGCCGCACGGCTACCCATTGTATTTACAGTGCTGGCATATTATACCGCTATATAAACGACTTGTTGTAGTCCAAATGAAAGTTACAAACACACATACATACATACAAACTTATAAGTGAAGTTAATATAAAGCGTGTAAAAACAAGTGAGTTTGTCGGCTTTGTCGAAAAAAGAATTGAGATCAAGTGGATATCAGTTTTTAACACAGAAATGTAAGTAACTAGAGTTCGCTAGTTCGTATGCTTGCCATAATTGAAAGTGTCCTCAGTTGAGAGAGAGAACGCTGCAGCGGGTCCAGAAAACCAGACATATGTTTACTCAAATCAGCATTGTTCTGTATCATTAGTTACCGTGGAGATAAGGAACTTTTCTCTCTCTGAATTGCAGACACTTTCACGGCTCACTCGCGTTCTCTAGTCTAAAATCACTATGGTTTTTAAACGCTTTTATTTAGCTTGACTCTGTATATTTCTTTCTTTCTGTGTTTCTTTGTTTCAAATTTCGGGATAGCATTTTCATCTACTTCCCGTTATCCGATTAAGTTGAAATTTTGCATATAGGTATGTAGTTCCGATGACAATACAATATTATAATAACTAACTGATCGTTCCGGATTTCGTCCGGATGTAAATCAAACTAAAAACTTGAAATCAAAAATTGGTAAAATATTTTAAGTTAAACGTTTTTATTGTACAATCGATAATGTAATTCAAACCTTCATCTCTGCGGTACACAAACACACAAATAATTTCAACCGCAAAGATGAAGGTTTGAATCTAAGTAAAACCTGGACACCAGCACTGTGCAATACCAACCCACTGAATGGAACGACCAATCACAGAAGAGCATACTACGACCGAGTAGAGAACACGAGCACGCTGACCATAAAAGACGGAAGTACCACACTTACCTGTGAGCAGCCTAGAAGGACACTTCGCCCGCTACCACATCGCCTTTGATAATGTCTACCACAGTTGTAGACGAAACGTCAGGTAGAAATACCAATAGACCACGGCATACAAGCCCGAAAATCAAGAAGATTTGAAGACATTCCTAATTGTTACTAAACATAATCCTGACAGCTTGTGGATGGAAAGTCTAAAACAGAGGTTCCCAAACTTTTTTGTCTCGTAGACCACTTGCCATGTTTTTCGGTTTTGGGTAGACCCCCTGCTTATCTGATATTGATTTTTTGCAAATTCATTAATTTCAAATGTATTTTTGACAACCGGTATAGTGCTACTCACTTTGAACGATTTAAATTTATAACGGTAGTGAAATGTTTAGTTTTATAAATTTATTAATTAGATTCAAATTAAACGAATCAAATTAAAATTTACTTTCTGATACATAAAATAACTAAGTAAAAATAAATGCTTTTAGTGTGAGGGATGAACCTGATGCTTTAATAATAAATTTTCAACATTTGGCATCAATTAGTTAGATTTAATCTTAAATCTCTTCGGTTAACGATGTCCAGTTTGTTTCTTTTTTTTGTTAGGAGATTCACTATCGTTGACCCCCATTTTCATTTCATGGATCCCCAATTTTTTTTCCCGCTGACATGGACCCCTTGCATGCTATCGTCGACCTCTGGGGTCGATATAGACCACTTTGGGAATCACTGGTCTAAAAGAATATATCTACCTGTGTCACATATCCTTATTTAAATAGATTACGAATCCAGTTTCATTTTAATCAGCGTTCTAATTTCGATCCGACAATTGGATCACCGAGACGCAGCTGATTTGATTCTAGTTTCGTAATTAAACCGGTGGTATGGGTGGCATACATATTACGAATGTAGTACACGAACGGGTGGTGGTTCACTACGAGGTGCGATATAACGGCACTGGTGTCCTCGTGCCCTTGTCGGCCGCCGCCGCCGCCGCCGCCCCGACGAACCAGCCCACGGAACATTCTCTCCCTTCTTGTGTTGCACGTGTTGAGTGGTAATATTAGATATTTGGTCGCAGTGTGCTTTGATGATGCCAGTGCGAGAAGAATACACAAGTGTGCACATCTTCACTTGTTTCGATCACGCGGAGGGTGCAGACCTTCAGGTTTGCGCGAAAGATTAAAAGGAACCATATACTTTTATTCTATACTGAGCATAGGAATACTGTTGGATTTTTAAAAGAAGACCGGTCTATGGAATGTAGTCCTATGACCTTATTGCAGAAGAGCGCACATGTATTTTATATTAGTAAAAGGTAATGATCCTGGAACCGCTTCTATGCAATAAGGGAGTCTAGTCGACCAAACGATTCACAATTGTCGTATCGCGATAATTGTACTATTGCCATAGCTGTACAACTATACAGCGACACTTACTAACAGTACAAAAAAATCATACACCAGACAGTACATAGGTGTGCGTTCACGGACTAAGTTAAGGGGTGTTGTCTGAATATCATCAAAATAGAAAGTAAAAATGGAAAAACAGTTAGAAGTGGCGCTAGGGAGGTCATAGCGAATGTAATTAAAATGTGCGAGTTAGAGGCTCAAAATAATGCCTTAAAATTTAAAGCTATACATTGTTTGCACGCCTTGCTATGCGCCGCCTATGAATTCCGATAATTTGGGAACACATCAGCGACTTCTTGCCCTTTCCCCACCGGTCTTCTTTCGCCGATCGCACAGTAAAATCGCAATCGAACCATTAGGATGCAAACATATACTTCTGTCTTTTTTACGTCGTATGCACTGGAGTATGCAGGAGGGCAAAACAAGCACGGGGGACCCGGCTTAAGAAATTTCTAATTGGTCCCCTCCTGGGCCAAAAGCTGGGTACGCCCATGTTAACGTCATAGAAACAAAGTTTTTGGAACAGAGATACTTTATTCAGATTGAATGCAAGTACACCAACCAATCCTATCATCGGAGAAATCAGGGAATTACATCGAAGAAAGAAACGCAGATATATTTTCGATACGCTTTGTTGCCTTTGCTCACCGCACGTTGAGTAAGATAGACAATGATTCATATAGTAAAAAGCGCGTTTTCCTATAAAAGCCAATTGAAAATTAGGTAGCTAGGTATATACCTGCTGCCATCTATATTACGTTTCTCGTGTGCCCATATCGATTCGTTTCCCACATATATCTATTAATTAACTATATGAATCATTGCCTATCTACTCAATGTGCGGTGAGTGAACGCAACAAAGCGTATCGAAAATATATCTGCGTCTCTTTCTTCGATGCAATTCCATGATTTATCCGATGATAGTATTGGTTGATGTACTTGCATTCAGTCTGTGTTTCAAAAACTTTGTCTTTTGCTATGACGTTAACATGGGCGTATCCAGCTTTTAGCCCAGGAGGGGGCGAATTAGACATTTCTTAAGCCGGGTCCCCCGTGCTTGTTTTGCCCTCCTGCATACTCCAGTGCATACGACGTAAAAAAGACAGAAGTTTGCACCCTAATAGTTCGATTGCGATTTTATTCCTATGCTCAGTATAGAATAAAAGAATATGGTTTCCGAAGATTCCCACGTGACCGGGAATCCAGCAAAACCGAACGGTGGTTCCACCTCTCGGCAACAAATATAGTTTGTACTGAATTAAGCAAATTCGAAGGTGGCTGGGAAACCGACATTGCAAAGACCGAAGACGCAAAAGTATAGACGTGTGTGACGTCCTTTACGGATCTCAGTGCAATTTGAGACTCGAGAATGGAATCGATTGTACATTAGAGAAAGCTTCCGTATGTTGTTTCGTATGGATGTGAGTGTACGCATCAACAGTTGCTCGATAGGTACGACGACGACGAGGACGACGACGAGAACACACAGCCAAAGATACGTCCCGAGTAAATATATATATATATCTTACGGTCACAAGACAAAACGTATTACGATGCGTTTATCCGCCGTTTTTTACACGCTTTATATTAACTTCACTTGTAAGTTTGTATGTATGTATGTTTGTTTGTAACTTTCGTTTGGACTACAGCAAGTGGTTTATTACTGTAGTATAATATGCCAGCACTACAGTGGTTAGCCGTGCGGTCTAAGGCACGGGTCTTCGCTGACGTCAACTCTCGGCATCCGGGTCGTGGGTTCTAATCCCGTCCACGCCGAAAAAAAAATTGTTTTTTTTTCGACAAATTTTAGACAATAAATCGAACTAAAAAGTGGAAAATAAATATAGTTTAAAAAAACTAAAAAACACGGTTTATATCGAACTAAAAAGTAAAAAATATTTTTTTTAAAATAAGCTTAAAACAATAATGAATAAAAAATACAAGTATTATTGTGAAAAAAGCGTGGGGCGCTCGATGTACGAAAATGTGGAACAAAGCGCTCCACGCTTTTTTCACAATAATACTTGTATTTTTTATTCATTATTGTTTTAAGTTTATTTAAAAAAAAAAAATTTTTTACTTTTTAGTTCGATATAAAGCGTGCTTTTTAGTTTTTTTAAAACTATTTTTTTAAGTGAATACTTTCTTTAAAAACGAGGGTAGTAACGGATTTTGTCCTGAAATTGTACTATTAGTAATCCTATATAAACAATGATTCGCTGTAAGCATTAGTAGCTCAATAGTTCGATTACCGTCAGGTGCGTTCAACAAATTTTTTTATTATTATTTTTTTAAGTAGGTATACTTATAATAAAATTTTCGACAAATTTATTAAAATAATATTTGAGCTAAAAAAACAATATTTGCAGTAAACCCGCGAAAATTTTATTGTCTGCTTGTATTTTCTTATTTATTATTTGCAGTAAACCTGCGAAAAAATTAAAAATGTGTTACGAGAACGCATTACAGAAGTGAAACTTCTAGTAAGTTGCAAATCATACGATTGCGTTTGGACAAGTGGAAAAAATGTGTTACGAGATAGTTTCACGTTCAGATTAACTTGTACAAACGAAATATCTGAACGTGAAACTATCTCGTAACACATTTTTCCACTTGTCCAAACGCAATCGTATGATTTGCAACTTACTAGAAGTTTCACTTCTGTAATGCGTCCTCGTAACACATTTTTATTTTTTTTTATCCTATTCATTCAGTGCTTCATTTTGCGCTACAAAGGAAAGAGACGACACTGTCGATTCCCATATACCTCAAGGATAAACGTATCTTCTTTAAAGCGAGACTTGCAAAAGTTAACAATGTAGTTTTGCATCGATCCGGCTTAAGGTTGTCTGTTATTTTTATCGACAGCGGTCCGTTCCGGTTTCACCCGGGTGCAAAAGAACGAATGGGGGGAGGGACATGAGTATAATACGCGCCACGGATCTAAAAGGTTCGGATGATAGTCACAAACAGCGTCGCAAAGGCACATTTTAGAGCCGTTGAGACCCCCACCATCTCCCAGCTACCTGCATGGAACGTGCGCTCGTCGGTGATTGGCCGTGATCGCTCGTTGCCTTTGTCACTTGTCGCTTTCCTGCTTTAAAGTACAGTCGAGTACGCTATTATCAAGTTGTTATTGCTGTTTTAGTTTTGTTGAGTTGCGAGTTTGTAGTTTTTCAACAGACTGTACAAGCGCAAGCCCGTATTCGCATCTAACTTACGAGCCTTTTAGATTCGTGGCGCGTATTATACGCACGTTCGTCTCGGTTTTCTGAGATGAATGTTGTGTCCAAATTTCATGATGATCGGACTTACCGTTCAAAAGTTTTTGTGGCACGGACAAATTTTGAGTTTTATAAGATTTGTTTTGAGAAATGAAAATGTTAAAAGTACAATGGATTCTTTACACATTTTTTTCGGTTGCAATCTACGTTACAAATAGATAATAAAACCATTTTTTTGAGAATTTATCGGAAGCTGTATCTACAAGAAAAACTTCCCAGGTGTGAATTATTATTATCACTGCAATTTCAAACATATAATAATCCCGCTAGGGAGATACGTCATCTTCTTGTAAATGCTCCGCCTAACTCTAGAGATTCAAGGTCAATCAGGAAAGGCTGCCGTAAGTCGTTTTGTCCCGTGGCAACAAAAGTATTGTTGTATTCGCCTAACGTAAATAGATACCAGCTAGCTTGCCTTGTAGACGTAGTCTGAAGTGAAGTTGGGAATAATCGAAAGGCATCCCCGGATATAGGGGATATAGACGTTTTGTCGTCAGGAATAACCAAATTTTAATAATAATAATAATAATAATTTATTCCCACAAAAAATGTCCATATACAATTTACTTATATAGTTATACTAGCGGCCCTGTACGTGCTTCGCTACGTATAAAGTGAAATAATAAAACAATTTAATTGGAACATCTATCTATCTATTTTATTAATTGCTAGCTATTTTAAAATATACATGGGCGTATATGTGTGTATGTCGAGAACTCCGGCTGCGCCGTCGTGCTCGAAAAAAAATAGCGTAAAGTATTCGTGGATAACTGGTCTTTAAAACACTTGCTCTATTTCGAGCACTCCGGCTGCGCCGTCGTGCCAAGCAGTTTTAAACGATATTCAGTTTTTTTACATCCTCGATCTAGATATATGGTTGTTAAGTTCGTTGCGCCATCTATTGAATATTCACTCAATCCAGTCAACAGGTATTGCCATCTTATATGGTTGTTAAGTTCGTTGCGCCATCTATTGAATATTTACTCAATCCAGTCAACAGGTATTGCCATCTTATATGGTTGTTAAGTTCGTTGCGCCATCTATTGAATATTCACTCAATCCAGTCATCAGGTTCGCCATCTTATATGGTTGTATTATGACTGTCAAGGAATAGACAAATAATTTGCAATAAAATAATATTGCGACTATAAATTGAAATATAAGCTATCCTATCTTTCAAGTTGGGTCGAATTGCACACGGTGTGCAAATCAAATTTAAAATCGGCTCAGTAGTTTAGGAGTTCATCGCGGACAAACATGTGACACGTAATTTTTATATATTAAGATTGGAATTAATCCAACTTGGCAGAGCCAGTGCTAATCGAATAGTTTCATTCGAAACATCCCATCACTAATCGGAGCTCTGAAGACAGCGCCCCAAAAGATGACACGCATCAAAGGGCCTCCTGAAAAGACCGTTATATTAAAATACACTACATATTGTTAGTTCTGAATCATCGACGTGGAACACTTATAAGGCCTCTTATCTTGCACTGCGTATAAGCAGAAAAAATTCATATATTTTACGTGATCGAAAGAACAAAAGAAGGAATTTCTTAAAGTTAATAGTCTGTGTATAATATATCGAGTTCAAAAAACCACAAGGAAATACATATATAATATATATAAACGACCGGCGCCCCTCCTGTTGGCTGAACCTTAAAACAAGATGTTTTTTTATTTGCACACAATCGAATCGATTTTATTTCTCGTTCGTACTGTTAAAACGCCATATATTTAAAAAAACGAGTGTGCTTTAGACCACACGACTGAAGTAAAACTTCTTCCTGCCATAATTTGTTATTATTCACCCGAAAATTCACAAAATATGAACTTTAAAATGAATTTTCAATTTTATTCACTTTAAACGTAGAATATTTAATATATTAAACAAAATATTAATTTATAAAATTGTTCAAGAACGAAATTAACAGTCTAATGTAAGAAGAAAGAAATATAAACATAAAGATAATGAAAACAAAAGTAATACATTGCAATTACTTAGCTCTCGTTGGATTTTAAGCGTAAATCTTTATGAAATATTATTTAAAGCAAGTTTACAAAACTTTTTTCTGTCATCCGATAGCGCCACTGGCAAGTAAAGTATGTGTCATTCTATTGTTAGTACTGCTTATATTTTCGGCCACCTGATGGCGCCACTAGCCAGTGAAGTATTTGTCATCCTCTTTCTATCTTCACTAACTCATATCTCCCTCTCAACTTCCGTTCGCCTCGCCCGATCACAGTTTCCGTAAATCTGTCGTCACGCATTTACCAGCTTACTCCCCAAGTCAAGCGTGCGTAAAAAAGTTTTACAGTCACCTTAACGCAAACTACTGAAAACAATGTTTACATGATGTATATTTTTTTAACAAAATTAAAATCCGTATATATAGCCAACTTCACCAGTATTATTAAAATGCCCCGCGGCTTAAGTCGACGAACGTCAAATCCTTAACCCACTGGGATTTTGGTTCGACACGGGAATATACAGACTATATTTTGCTTAATAATATTTCTTGTAGTATATTTTTTTAATTATCATATACAGAGTGAGGCATAACGATATTGATATAATAATAATGATGCGTTTAACGTCCGTTTCTCGACTTTATGTCATAACAGACGCCATTCGCACCATTACTATTTTTTTCCTACCACACTTCCCGTTATTTTCTACAATTTTTAAACTTCCACTTAATTAATAGCAATGGGCGAATGAAGGAATTTTTAGGAAATTAGGATAAGGTAGCAAATTTTGAGCATA
Source organism: Xanthostigma xanthostigma (assembly GCA_963575645.1). Classification (NCBI taxonomy): domain Eukaryota; kingdom Metazoa; phylum Arthropoda; class Insecta; order Raphidioptera; family Raphidiidae; genus Xanthostigma; species Xanthostigma xanthostigma. The sequence goes on from OY754473.1 coordinate 3,026,857, forward strand.
GGAGTTTGACAGGTAATCGGCCATGACTTTGAATAAGGAACCATCTCGATATTTATCTGGAATTGTTGAGGGAAACCTCAACAATATGGCCTGTACAGGGATTAGCGTTTATCTGCGAGAGGCAGCAGGAAATAAGTCCCAACCACATCTGCCCCCGCCGGGATTCGAACCCGATACATCCCGAATGCGAGTCTAGTGCTCTCACCACTACGCCACCCCGCTCGGTGAAATGAGAAGTATGTCGATGCAGAAAGGGAGTGAAACCGCGTGTAATTAAAATTCTGCGAAAGTTTACCGAGATGAATGTTGTGTCCAAATTTCATGATGATCGGAGTTTTTGTCGGATGGACAAATTTTGAATTACATTTTTCATTGATGCTCCACTCCTATTGGTCGTAGCGTGATATTATATAGCCTATAGCTTTCCTCGATAAATGGACTATCCAACAAAAAAAAATTCAATTCGAACTAGTAGTTCCTGAGATTAGCGCGTTCAACTAAACAAACAAACAGACTCCTCAGCTTTATATATTAGTTTAGATTTATTTTAGCGAAATTTATGACTGGGCTCGAGACGTACGGATAAACCGGACCCGCGACCAATTCCACACTGGTTTCATTTATTTCTTTTTTAACGTAGAGAACCCTAAAAAAAGACATTTATAGCGACCTAATTTCTCTTCATATCCTCTATATTCTCTCTGATAAATAATATTGTATAATTTGTTTACTTCATCTAAGTATATATTATATTCCATCGCGTTTTAATGTAATTATTTCATCATTAACTCAGAATAATCAATAATAAATTAGTATAATTACTATTATTCAATGTCTTGTTTTTCATTAAAACTTAATGTACAGGACCGAACTTAAAATTTATATTTTAAGGCCAAGATTATCTGGGTTGATTAGTATTATACAAATAAAAGTATTTTAACATTCAAACTTACTGGTGGGGAATGGTACTAATTTAATAATTTAGGTCCAAAATCACTACTGAGCCCCCGTACATTATTGGAGCATTTAATAAATTAATGTGTGGACCGCTTGTTGGTCTGGTCTCTACCCTTTGACCTTTCCGGGACTCGTTTTCCCGCTTCCCCGCCGACATAGGTCATCGGGTCACTGAGACTCGCAAGCCCTCCCACCGCGACAAGGTCATGCGGTCCATAGGGAGGGGTGTGTGTGTGTATTAATGTATGTATGCAATGTAGGTGTATGTTTTTGTGTAATGTATGTATATGTATGCAATGTAGGTGTATGTAATGTATATATCTATTTCAACTTTTCACAATCGAACAAATAACACTTTATAAATATTCACAATCAAACAAATAACACTTTATAATTCACACTATCACAAATGTCTTGTTTTCGTCAGTTGTGGGCAGTTTCCGTGGCCGTTAAAGCAGACCTCCTTTACGATAGACGTTGGCTACTTTTCGACGTAATTTCAACAAACTCGAATCCTTTTTCTTTTTTACAGGCTTCTGCGCCGGCTCTGAAGTGTCTGTCTTCTGTTTTTTGGGAGCGGGCTCTATATTTTCGATGGCCTGTTTATCGTGGTTTTTCCGCGTCTTCTCTTCGTCCCGAAGACGTTTGGCGTCCATTGCTCTTTGTCTGATTTCGATTTTTACATTTCTATTCTGGACGGCTCCTTCATGAAGCTTCTTCTGTCGTTCTTCTAGACGTCGTCGACTGTCCTGCTCCGTTGAATTACAGCTAGCTATCTTTGTTAATGGCATTGGAAGCATTGCGGCGGACTGCTTCTTTCCTTGCACGACTCGACGTTGAATATCCTTATTCAACTTTTCAACTTTCTTTTCGGCTGGTACAGGTATCCGCGAAGCCTGTTTCTTCTCATTTCCTAGATTGTTTTTTTGCCGTCTTTCCTCTTCCAATAATCGCACGCATTCCGCTGTGTGCAGCCACATCATGCGATCTCTTTCGGCGTAAATATCTTTAGTCAAGGTATCTTGGGGTTGTTCTGGGTTTATTTTCGATTCGCTATTCTCTTTTTTTAGTTGAATTTTATCCTTATTGCTAGTCGTGCAGCGTCCTTTTCGCGGGTCATCTTCACTCAAGGGTTGACTTATCTCCGTTTGCCTCTGTCGATCCTCTTTCGCCTCTTCGGCATTTGTTTTGGCCATCAATCGTAGCATTTTTTGCCATTTTACTTCATACGTGTCCTCGATTTTTCCCGTTCCTAGACAATCAAGGAAATCTTTTTTTGTGAACGATCTTACGATATTGTAATTTCCTAAACATTGCTGAATCTCCAAAGCTTCAGCATCCAACGTGGTAACTCGTCGCATTGGTCCAAATAGTGATTCTTCGAAACTTGCCATTTTTTATTTCAAAATATAAAACACTTTTATCGAACACAATTAAAAACACGCACAGACACTAGATATTAACACAGCGAGCAAATTTAATGAAACACACAATCACTATTTTATCACAAATAAGTAACACACACAATCACAATTTTGTCACAAGCAATTAAGCTTGTTAGTTTGAGAAGCACACAATCACTATTTTATCACAAATAAGAAACACGCACAATCACTATTTTATCAGAAATAAGAAACACGCACAATCACAATTTTGTCACAAGCAAGTAAACTTGTTAGTTTAGAAAGCACACAATCACTATATTAACACAAGTAAGTAATTAAAAAGTAACACACACGCATTCACTATTTTATCACAGATAAGAAAACCCGTGAATTATAAAAAAACACACACAATCACAATTTTTTCACAAATAAGTATAAACCTGTCAATTAGCGACACGCACAATGGCTATTTTATCACTATTAAGTAACAGCGAAATTCACAGCATGAAAAGCACAATTGAAACGAATAATTTGGCTTACAGATCAAAGAAAATAATAGAAATTAAATTCCAGTCCACTTACCAAAACGATGTTCACAGCACGAAATTCACAACTGTAATGAATATTTTGGATTTACAGACCAAAGAAAGAAAGTAGGTATAATAAAAATTCAGTTCGCTTACCTGATTTTTCAATAAATCTGTAAAAATGGTAATTTGAAGGTCACTTTGCCTTATAATTCAAAAAAATTTAGACCGGGTCTAGGTAATTACTGCTTTGTAATTTAATAAATTAATTTTATGGTCGTATTCAAATTAGTTACGACCATAAAATTAATTGGGATAGTGTTAAAATTTTAGATAATGAAAGTAATTATTTTAAAAGAAGTATTTCGGAAATGTTAATATAAAATCTAATAAAAACTCTCTTAATGCTCAATTAGATACGGAAAATTTAAGTAATATTTATGATATTATTTTGAAATAATATAATGTTTTTTAAATAATTTTTTCTTTATGGGTACTTAGATATCCATGACTACGTATTAAATATCCACTAATTAATTTTTATATTTTTAAGATATTTCTGAAGAAGCTCCAAATCCGGATCGAAACGTCATCTTTTGTTATATTGATTTATATTTTTATATTATTTTTTTTTGTCAATATATGGTCTGATAAAAAAATTGGTCGACAGTTTTATTTATTTCATATAGATATTCAAAATGGTTTGTATCAATATAATACTAATAATAAATGAACTGTATTTCGGAAGTAACCATTGCAGGGGGGATTGGCATTACAAAGTTTAACTTTTTTTTAGACAATAGTTAAAACAATTTATTAACAGTAAACATTAATATTAAAGTCCATAGCAAGATGTAAATATAATCAATCTGTAAAAAGGAAAAATAATATTTAGTCCAGTGCATTTAGGAATTGACCCAAAAATTACAGATACATTTTTTATTTTGTTGCTCATTCGAAAGAGTCTTCGATGGAGACCTTAACCCTGAACTTGCGCATTCCTAAAATTGCCCCGCCCGCCGCCATCTTGGATTCTGTTTTTTATTTTCAATTGCTCATATCTCGCGTTCTAATAATCCCAAAGTAATCGCTCTAGGGTCATTGGACCCGTCAGGATTTACTCTTTAATTGAATGTCTATCAAGTAAAACTCTCCAATGTACTGGAAAAAAGTTATTAGCGTCCAAAGTTACAAGTTTTTGGTAAAAGTTCCTGCGCCCGGTTTTTCCGTGCACAGCTCTTTCCAGTGCATCTGAGACCCCCGCCGACAGTTTACTATTTAAATTAGACTCAATTTCCAGTATTTCAAAATAATTACTTTCATTATCTAAAATTTTAACACTATCCCAATTAATTTTATGGTCGTAACTAAACATAAAATTGAATACGACCATAAAATTAATTTATTAATTAATAATTACAAAGTACTAATTACCTAGACCCGGTCAAAATTTTTTTTGAATTATAAGGCAAATTGACCTGCAAATTACCATTTTTAGAGATTTATTGAAAAATCAGGTAAGCGGACTGAATTTTTATTACACCTACTTTCTTCCTTTGGTCTGTAAATCCAAAATTTTCATTACAGTTGTGAATTTCGTGCTGTGAACATCGTTTTGGTAAGTGGATTGGAATTTAATTTCTGTTATTTTCTTTGATCTATAAACCAAATTATTCGTTTCAATTGTGCTTTTCATACTGTGAACTTCACTGTGTTGACTTAATTGTAAAAAACAGTCATTGTGCGTGTTGCTAACTTACAGGTTTACTTATTTGTAATAAAATAGTGAATGCGTGTGTGATACTTTTTAATTACTTGTGTTAATATAGTGATTGTGTGCTTTTCAAACTAACAAGTTTACTTGCTTGTGACAAAATTGTGATTGTGCGTGTTTCATATTTTTAATAAAATTGTGATTGTGTGCGTTTCTTATTTGTGATAAAATTGTGATTGTGCGTGTTTCACATTTGTGATAAAATATTTATTGTGCGTGTTTCTTATTTGTGATAAATTTGTGATAGTGCGTATTTCTTATTTGTGATAAAATAGTTATTGTGCGTGTTTCTTATTTGTGATAAAATAGTTATTGTGCGTGTTTCTTATTTGTGATAAAATAGTGTCTGTGCGTGTTTTTCAATTGTGTTCAATAATAGTGTTTTGAATTTAAAAATGGCAAGTTTCGAAGAAGCACTATTTGCGCCGATGCGACGAGTTACCACGTTAGATGCTGAAGCTTTGGAGATTCAGCAATGTTTAGGAAATTATAATATCATAAGATCGTTTACAAAAAAAGATTTCCTTGATTGTCTAGGAACGGGAAAAATCGAGGACACGTATGAAATAAAATGGCAAAAAATGCTACGATTGATGGCCGAAACAAATGCCGAAGAGGCGAAAGAGGATCGACAGAGGAAAACTGAGATAAGTCAACCCCTGAGTGAAGATGACCCGCGAAAAAGACGCTGCACGACAAGCAATAAAGATAAAATTCAACCAAAGGAAGAGAATAGTAATCCGAAAATAGAAACAGAACTACCACAAGACAACGTGACTAAAGATATATACGCCGAAAGAGATCGCATGATGTGGCTGCATACAGCGGAATGCGTGCGATTAGTGGAAGAAGAAATACGACAAAAAAACAATCTAGGAAATGAGAAGGAACAGGCTTCGCGGATACCTGTACCAGCCGAAAAGAAAGTTGAAAAGTTGAATAAGGATATTCAACGTCGAGTCGTGCAAGGAAAGAAGCAGTCCGCCGCAATGCTTCCAATGCCATTAACAAAGATAGCTAGCTGTAATTCAACGGAGCAGGACAGTCGACGACGTCTAGAAGAACGACAGAAGAAGCTTCATGAAGGAGCCGTCCAGAATAGAAATGTAAAAATCGAAATCAGACAAAGAGCAATGGACGCCAAACGTCTTCGGGACGAAGAGAAGACGCGGAAAAACCACGATAAACAGGCCATCGAAAATATAGAGCCCGCTCCCAAAAAACAGAAGACAGACACTTCAGAGCCGGCGCAGAAGCCTGTAAAAAAGAAAAAGGATTCGAGTTTGTTGAAATTACGTCGAAAAGTAGCCAACGTCTATCGTAAAGGAGGTCTGCTTTAACGGCCACGGAAACTGCCCACAACTGACGAAAACAAGACATTTGTGATAGTGTGAATTATAAAGTGTTATTTGTTTGATTGTGAATATTTATAAAGTGTTATTTGTTCGATTGTGAAAAGTTGAAATTGATATATTTATTACATATACCTACATTGCATACATATACATACATTACACAAAAACATACACCTACATTGCATACATACATTAATACACACACCCCCTCCCTATGGACCGCATGACCTTGTCGCGGTGGGAGGGCTTGCGAGTCTCAGTGACCCGATGACCTATGTCGGCGGGGAAGCGGGAAAACGAGTCCCGGAAAGGTCAAAGGGTAGAGACCAGACCAACAAGCGGTCCACACATTAATTTATTGAATGCTCCAAACACGAATTAAATAAAGCTACTATGTTGTTTACTATTTTCGGACGAGTTCCCATAAAGTTGTACACTTTTTTTATTAATGCGAATTTTTCTACCGGTACGTTTGTCAGCGTAGTCCGTCATTCCTTTTTAACGTTACGTGACGACTCTACAATATATATAATATATCCTATTTGCTATTAATAAGTCAGCATCGTGATTGCGGACCCGATTTACCTTCTGACCTTGGTACAATAATCGAACAACAAATAATAATCCTAACTATTGATTAATTGTTGAAATCCCATTCAAGCGTCGCGCGCAACTGTTGTCTTTGTTGGTCGTTTGTTTTTGATAGGACTTTTAATTATGAATGACACGAGACTGCTATCACATCAAATAGATTAAAAATTAATCGACTGGGATATATTCTAAAACTAGCTGCTTCCCGCGGCTCCGCACGCGATTGTGATAAAACACGGTATCATCAAAAACAGTGGAGCTTTATACCAGCGGGCCTGCCCGGTTTCACCCGGCCACAAACGAACGAATGCCTAAAAGTTTTAGTCGGACGGACAAATTTTGAGTTACATTATGCAACATTTTTCATTGATCGTAGCGTGATATTATAGCCTATAGCCTTCCTCGATAAATGGACTATCCAACAAAAACATTTTTTTCTATTCGAACCAGTAGTTCCTGAGATTAGCGCGTTCAACCAAACAAACTCTTCAGCAAGATTCTCATAGTCTAGTGTGCGACATCGTACAAATTGCTGGTTCGTGCTGTGCATGTGTCGTGCAGGTCTATGGTTGACGAGTGTGCGCGGCAAAATGAAATAAACCGTTCTATAATAATGCAAGTCAATATTTTTTCGGCCGCTGCCGGCTCTATCGAGATTAGAGGGATAATTCAGTCCTGCAGCAGAAAGTAGATAATTGAAGTTTGATTATTAATCAAGGCGGTATTGTTTACAGTGCCACCCCTCGCGTAATAGACGCGTCTTGCTTCAGAATGATAACGTCGAGCTGTCCGCACTGTTTGTCTTGCACGTCGACTTACAGGATGAGTCAGACCACCTGTACCGGTCGTTTTTTCGAAAACGGTTAGTCGTAGAGAGTTGTGTCAAAAATCTGCATTATAAAAGCCCTAATGAAGAATCGAATGGTGATATTTTTTCCCCCCGGAAAGGTCGGCTTCCCTATTAGTTTGCTCCGGAATGTTCAGAACTCCGGAATTTTAAATGGCACGATCGGATGAAAGTGGTACTGTTGAAAATATCTTTAAAAAATGTAGGACAATATAGAAGTTATCTATACTAATATATAAAGCTGAAGAGTTTGTTTGTTTGAACGCGCTAATCTCAGGAACTACTGGTTCAAATTGAAAAAAAAAATTATTGGATAGCCCATTTATCGAGGAAGCCTATAGGCTATATAAAATCAGGCTACGACCATTAGGAGCGAAGCATTAATGAAAAATGTTGCAAAATGTATCTCAAAAATAAGCTTCTATTCAGGTGAAATGCACTAAATAAATATACTCATATTAGCGTTGCCAGGATACAACGCCGGCTAGCTCAATCGGTAGAGCATACGACTGTCAATATCAGGGTCGTGAGTTCGAGCCCTACGTTGGGCGAATATATTTTTAATTTTTTTTTCCACATTGCTTTCTTCTAAGGCTTACATTAACATTTGTTTTAATTTTATTTAATTAATTAAAAAAAAATTATTAGTTAAAAAAAGTATAAATACTGCTTTTTTATCGACAAAAACTTTTGAACGGTAACTCCGATCATCATGAAATTTGGACACAACATTCATCTCGGTAAACTAAGATGAATGTGTGTACTCATGTTCCTCCCTTCCCCATTCGTTCTTTTACACCCGGATGAAACCGGGCGGGACCGCTAGTTAAATATATGGTTGGAACAAACCTTATGCGGCGTTGTGTTGAGTCAGGCGTGACGAACCTCGTGTATTTTGAACGGGAGAAATGTCGACGAGATAAAGTCGTTCCGAACCGACGCTGACGGCGACGTACGGCGGGTTTCGAATGGAAACGGGGTTTCACAAGCAAGACGTAATGACAAATCACTCTCTCGACGAACAATATTGCAATTAATTGGTACATATTCTTCATCTACTTCGAGATTCTTTGAAAGTCATAACAAAAGCATGAGACAGTGAAATTGGCTTCTTGTCTTCGTTTTTACAAAAAGTGGTCGGAAAATCGTAATCGACCGTCAATATCTCTAACAATAGCTGTATAGGGCCGTATTCATAAAGACTTGTTAAATCTCTCAATAGTTATTGAATCGTTAACTGTTATTGAACCAATAAGGAAAGTTGGTATTCATCAACCATTTTTGTCAAATATATAACTATTGACTCGTTAAGATTTGTAAAAAACCGAAAAGAAATACAATAAAATATATCTTTATATATAAAAATTACGTGTCACATGTTTGTCCGCGATGAACTCCTAAACTACTGAACCGATTTTAAATTTGATTTGCACACCGTGTGCAATTCGACCCAACTTGAAAGATAGGATAGCTTACATTTCAATTTATAGTCGCAATATTATTTTATTGCAAATTATTTGTCTATTCCTTGACAGTCATAATTATCTGTTGACTGGATTGAGTAAATATTCAATAGATGGCGCAACGTTTCATATAAGCTACAATTCAATAGCATAACCACCACGTGTTGCTGAGGTTAAGGTATCGAGCACGACGGCGCAGCCGGAGTGCTCAGCTCCAAAGGTTTCTAACAGATGGCGATACCTGTTGACTGGATTGAGTGAATATTCAATAGATGGCGCAACGTTTCATATAAGCTACAATTCAATAGCATAACCACCACGTGTTGCTGAGGTTAAGGTATCGAGCACGACGGCGCAGCCGGAGTGCTCGAAATAGAGCAAGTGTTTTAAAGACCAGTTATCCACGAATACTTCACGTTATTTTTTTTCGAGCACGACGGCGCAGCCGGAGTGCTCGACATACACACATATACGCCCATGTATATTTTAAAATAGCTAGCAATTAATAAAATAGATAGATAGATAGATGTTCCAATTAAATTGTTTTATTATTTCACTTTATACGTAGCGAAGCACGTACAGGGCCGCTAGTTTCTTTCCTTGTTAAAAACTTAAGTTGTTAATGATTTAATAGGTGGGTTGTCCTACTTATAAATTATTTGTGGATTTAAACGTCCAATAACACTAAATGTTCTTTGTGAATACCAAATCAGTCTATTAATTTGTTTATTAGTACAATCTACCTGTTAAATTATTTATTGACTCTTTATGAATACGACTATAATGTTACAAATTTTGAAAAGAAACTTCTGTAGGCTCCTTTTCTGAAGTGAATCCATACAGGCCATTTCGGTACATATTCCCTCCCCTAAACTCGAAAAAATAGTTTGTTCCCTTCCATTCAAACCCCAAAACCTCCATCACTCGAAATCTCAACCCTCTATAGGTCGAAATAATCAGTGAGTCCCTACAAGCCATTTTGGTACGTATATGTTCCCTCCATAACTCGAAAAAATAATTTGGACCTCTGTATCTCGAACATAGCAACTCAAAAATAGTTAGAATGAATCTAAACCTGAAGTCGAATATTTCCTTACAAAATCTGCCTAAGTCGAAATCTTTCATAAATCGAAAATTCTATAACTCGAATTTTTTGGCGTCTCCCTTGTATAGCTCGACTTACAGAGATTCTACTGCGTATAACTAAATACCTAATTTATGTTCTAAATTCCCCAAGGTTCGTTTTTTTTTTTTTTGTTTCAAACACAACCGGGACGAAACTTACCTCACCATAGTGGTTACATAACTCATCAATTCCAGGCAAACAAAATTATTAATTTGCAATATGTACAACATTATTTTGAGATTATGTATTTTTAATCCTCCTTGGACTTTCAGATAACTCAAAACTTTTGTGCTGCGTCATCCCCGGAGTCTGGCGTCCGGGGCGATATTGCATCACAATTAATAATATTCCGGCGTGAAAACTGAGACGAATACCGATTTATTTTATCTCTAAAGAAAGGGGATAAAGGAGATAGTATATACAGCCAGTGGCGTACGATGCGAGTTTTTTCGAGGATTCGGAAATAAGATTTGTTGAGATCATTCCGTTAGCCGTTCAGTTACTCATCATAATTTTAAATCTATATACAGAATGATATAAGTTGAACCTTTTTTTTAACAGCGTGTAGAAATCAAATAGACGAACAAATATTTCAAGTAACTTTTTTAACAAAACTCAAAAATGAAAGAGAAACGACCTTTCAAAGTGTTTTTAAATTTTGAGATACTTTATTCAGATTGAATGCAAGTAGTAAGTACATCAACCAATCATATCATCGGAAAAATCAGAGAATTACATCGAAGAAAGAGACGCAGATATATTTTCGATACGCTTTGTTGCCTTCATTCACCGCACATTGAGTAGATAGATAATGATTCATATAGTAAATTATTAAATACTAACGGTCCCGTCCGGTTACACCCGGGTGCAAAAGAACGAATGGGGAAGGAAGGGACATGAGTACGCACATTCATCTTAGTTTACCGAGATTAATGTTGGGTCCAAATTTTTTGCAGTTTTCGGCAGTTCCCTGCTTTATTACTTATTTTAAACTCAAACCTCCATTTTTGATGAAAATATTTTTTTTCAGTAGGTAATAATTATTTCTTTTAAATCAATAATTACTGTATAATTAATAAAATATAATATTTATTTAATTGAAAACACTGTAGGAAAATTATTTTTATATATAGGTACTGGAATAGTTTTCAAATGAGCTATTATTTAGATTTATTTAATTTTAATTAGTCGTAAATAAAACTAAAAAAAGTTATGCGTGGTCATACATAAAAAAAAATATAGATACGCGTCGATTTGAGAACCTCCTCCGTTTTTGTTCTTCGTCGGTTATAAATTTAAATGATAGCCTTAGAAGAAATCAATGTAGAAAAAAAAACAAACCATTAAAAACATATTCGTCCAAGGTGGGGCTCGAACCCACGACTCTGAGATTAAGAGTCGAGCGCTCTTCCGTCTGAGCTAACCGAGCTTCTGTACGTGTGCCACTAATATTGGGATATTCAGTTAGGGCATTTCACCTGAATATAAGTATATTGTGAAAAATTTTGACTGACATTCTGCAACATTTTTTATTGATTTTCCGCTCCTATTAGTCGTAGCGTGATATTAGCTTTCTTCGATAAATGGGCTATCCAACAAACAAATTTTTTTTTCAATTAGAACCAGTAGTTCCTGAGATTAGCGCGTTCAAACAGACAAACAAACTCTTCTGCTTTATATATTAGTATAGATATGGTTAAAATTAATACGATCCAACGCCCTCTTTGCTGCCACGCCACTGCATAGATAAATACATACAACCGACATTCTATACCTACATCTTAATGAAACTTGAAATGACACTTTTCCCCTGTTTTCAGTTTTATGTGAAACTTTTCCTCTTAATATAAAATTTCATACAAAGCGCGAGCTTCGTGTTATTGAATAAAGATGAAAAATTTATTAATAAATCATAAAATCTACGCAACACATCTGACAGTCGCCATTTTTAAAAATAAGTGAACAAGAAGAACACCGTTTTGCTTAAATACCGTTCTGTACTTTTTAATAATGTCTTTTCGTCGTATTGTTTTTAATTTGATAACAGAGTCACTTATGCAAAGGAAAGTTTTTTAATAAACTCGACATATTTTCAAACTAGCGGTCCCGGGTGCAAAAGAACGAATGGGGAAGGGAGGGACATGAGTACGCACATTCATCTTAGTTTACTGAGATGAATGTTGTGTCCAAATTTCATGATGATCGGAGTTACCGTTCAATAGTTTTTGAAACCGTCTTTCACGATGCGAAATCAAGAAAATACGGGATAGAAGTCTACAAACTTGAAAGAACTTCAAAATAACACACAGCACAACATAAACGCAGCTAGTTTACAATCGAAGTGACGTCACGCTAACAAAGAAACCGCCACTGTAAGTGTATTTATTTATCCTGCCATTTTTCATATGAAAGACAGGGCCGTAGTTATAGGCAGGGGCACCTGCCCGGGGCTCAAACAGAAGGGAGGTGCACCAGAAAAATCGAAAAAAATTGCATTATAATATTAAAAGACTGTACGTCTTTCAACAACTTTTTGGGGTCCTGTCCAAAAATCTGGTTCACTCAAAACTTACAAACACACGGACACCAGCTTTATTCTTAGCCATAAGAAAATATTTACGCACAATATCAGTAAAAAAACTACATAAATGATATACATTTTTTATTTGAAAATTTTTTTAAATTATTTTTGTTAACAAAATAACAATTATGATATTTTTTATCTATTTAATAATGATTACAGACGTAAAATAAATTTTAATTACTCTTGACGACGTACTTCTGCAGTTCCTTTTTTCCCTCTCTAATTCATAAGAAAATCCAGGAAAACGGTGGAAATGTAATTCTGGATGTTTAGTTGTTGTATCTTTACAATCAACAACACAGCACTTCCGATTTGATAGCTTTTTCCCCGTTTTATTCGACAATTAATCCTTATTAAAATGCACGTATAACATAAGACACTAAGGTTTTGACTGAACCAGAATTTAAAAATAAAAACACGAGAGGAAGCAAAGATCGCGTGTCAAAAGATACTTTCCTAGCGTAGGTATATATTTTGTACTAGTGCATTTAATTAGTTAAATTTCAAAAATAGTTTCGAGCTGATGGGGCCCTGGGTCTCTAAGTCCGGACCTGGGTCCAATGATGAAGTCTTGCCCAAAACCCCAATAAAAGCTAGTACGGTCCTGATGAATGATATCAATTTTTTTTGAGCACGTAATTGATATAATCATAATGTTTTCTTTTATTGTCGTTGATAATTTTAGTTACTTCAACTTGTCCAATTTATGTGAGGGGACATTCGACAATAAATAATGTTAATTTTCCACATAGCTGATCTAATATCGTATATATCGTAGCGCATATAAAAGAAAAACTGATTTGTCGTGAATAAAACTTAACGATATAATGTGAGAAAACTAATTTATGTGTTTTCATGTGCTCTATGATGTCGTACAGTGTTTAACAAGCAGCGAATGCTGCTTGCAATTGGCATGCAAAAAATAAATAATTTCAATTTTTGTTGTGTTTACTGTTCCGTACCTCAAAATAAAAAAAGGAATCGTTATAGTATCACTTTGTTGTCCGTCTGTCTGTCAAGACTCTTGGGAATCAAAACCTCTATAGGGTACTTCCCGTTGACCTAGAATCATGAAATTAAGCAAGAAGCAATGTCTTATAGCACAAGAAAGGGAAAAATCTGGAAACCGTAAATTTGTAGTTAAAAATTATGTTTTTAAACCGCAACAATATGCTACGCACGTACACAGTAACAGTTCTAATACAAAACAATTGTCCGCTACCGATGCGTTTATACAGCACAATATGAGAACTCTCGCATACAACACGGTACGACAACTAAGCTATCAGATATAGCCACCAGTTATCAATACAGTTCAGTAGTCCATCTGAACTCATTGCAATTGCACATCTAGGTGGAAAAATGACCGCTGCACACGAGGTTGGATTAGCCGCTAGGTTTCTTGCTAGATTTCACTACTAGTTTTCTACTGCTGGTGTTCTTAATTGCTATTATGTGCTCGCTTCACTCGAGACGTCTTTACAAGCTTGCTCTGCAGGTAGATTCGGTACGTGCGCAGTGATAGTTAGAACGTTGACAAAGGTGCATGTTTATTGTCTCTGAACAGAACACACACTATTGCACAGTGTTTGTGGGCGTTTGTTCAAGTCACCCACGTGACAAGATACTGCTTCCTGATTGGCTCTTGCTCCTATTTAGCAACGGACCTAGCAAGAAAAATAGCCTCTGTTATAATTTTAAAACCTATCTTGTCAGCTAGCAGGCGATCCCGCAGTAACGCCATTCCCAGCTTCATACCCAGCGTGCCGGCCAGCAAAAGTCCAAGCAGTGTTTCTAGCTTTAGTTTGGAAATTCTCTTTAAGATAAAAATGTCGCATTCCTAGAACAAGCCCTCGTAGAATGCCCGTTTGCGCGTTGTTGCCCGCACGACCGCGTCTGCATTACCGACATAACTTCGCTTCTTCTACTTATTACCACACAACGGCCTTAATGTTCACTTTTCCGTGAATAGAACAAAACGGTTCCGTTGACGGATCATGACACTTCGGCTACTGGCAGTCAGTGAGTCAGTCAGTCAGTCGATGCGACCGCGTAGCTGTATGTTTTAATCCGTGCAACGTAATGTAGTACCGATGTTCTGTATGTATGTTTATGTGGCGCTCTAAAGGCAGGAGAGGAAGTTCCTTTCATCGCGCAGGCAGTAACTTAATATTATATAAAGACTCGCCCCATCTTTAATTAACGCGCCGCAAAAACCGCGAGACCATAGACGCGTGCTGTTAAATCTGAATTACATGCATAGCACAAGTCGACGTCCATTTATCCGCACCAATATTAAAACCAGATTCACAAAACAATACAAATCATTCCACAGTACAGAGCTGTTAGCCTACTAGTGTTTCGAATAGAGCTGTAACAAACCGTATGTATTCGTTACTGAGTAACGGGTACATCGTCTGACTCGAAGTAACGAATCGTTACTTACAAATTCATTTCGTTACTCGCATTTGTCGTATCCATGTCAGTTCGACTCGTTTGATGTTATACGTTATACGAAGTCATACCGTATCACGTATGCGACGCGCCTCGATGCGATGGAACATGCTTGATGCTGTTAGTACACGATTGTATGTCGTATGAAAAGTAACGAGTAACGTAACGATACGAAAGTAACGGGTACTGGCTCTTTAAGTAACGAATACATACGGGTACAACTACACAATTTCTCGTTACAGAGTTTCGAATACCGCTGCTTCAATAACAATCGAATATAAATACGGACAAGTGCGTGTTATACCCGCGCCTTGAGGGACATTGTCTTTAAAATACACGCCACGGATCTAAAAAGTTCGGAAGTTAGTCACAAACAGCGTCGCAAAGGCACATTTTAGAGCCGTTGATACTCCCACCAGCTACCTGCACGGAATGTGCGCTCGTCGGTGATTGGCCGTGATCGCTCGTTGCCTTTGTCACTTGTCGCTTTCCTGCTTTAAAGTACAGTCGAATACGCTTTTGTCAAGCTGTTATTGCTATTTTAGTTTTGTTGAGTTGCGAGTTTGTAGTTTTTCAACAGACTGTACAAGCACAAGCTCGCATTCTCATCTAACTTCCGAGCCTTTTAACTATATAACTAGGCATTTTTACTTAGGTAATATACGTTTTAACGTCTTCTTAGATATATGATAGAGATTTGGCTGAAGAAAATCATAATTTTATGCGAGAATAAAGTAACATATTTTGGCGCCCAACGTGGGGCTCAATTTTTAGTGATTTGGCGCCCAACGTGAGGCTTAAACTTTAATGATAAACGCACGTCGACTGTAACTGCATTTAGTTTCAATAGGAAATCTATGCAAGCGTATTTCCCGTAAAGTTTTCAGAAAGTTTTATTATGCATGCATAACACAGCTTGGCCGCAAAAGGGTTTCATGTTTCTTTTTCATTAAATACCTATAAAGTTTTCTTTGCTGTCGTCTGCTGTAGTTTTACGTATTTTGAATATGAATTCATTTAATTACAAAGTAATGTTAATCAGAACTTTTGTTCAACATTTTCAATTTTGAGATTTTAAGTCAACGCAACAGTAATCAATAATCATCATATATTATATGAATACGCTAAGGTTAAAGATGTTTGCCTCCCTTTTTAGAAAAAACCTCACAATTTCTTCACATAAATTATATATCATTTTACAGATAATTGCTTGCTCTACTGACATCGACAACTAAAAAATTTATTATTGCTTTTGTTTTTGTAAATTAATTAAAATACAGCAACGCTGAACAACGTCTGCCATCTGACGGCTTTAATTTTGAAACAACGTCAACACTTCGATCTGTCATCTGACCTTCATATTGTAATACAACAGACACAATACTGCATACTGCCATCTGACGACTTTAATGTTGAAACAGCGAGCAGCGCTGAACAACGTCACAGCAATGCTGCATGATGCCATCTGACGGCTTAGCTCAACGCTTTTGCTAGTTGCGCCTCTATATTATGACAATTTTAGTAAAATATTTCTTCGATCTGTCATCTGAGCTTCATATTGTAATACAACAAAAAGAAGAACGTTATAAGCAGTGTGCAAAATTAGAAACGAATTGAATACCTGCAATCATATTTAAAAAATAATTTTGTAAAGTGATAATTATTATACTTATTTAGTGCGAATAATTCGCACAGGTCACACTAGTCCTTAAGTAAATCAATATCTCAGTCTCAGATGCTATCGCCCTGTGTTGTCGAGCATACACACTTTCAAACAACTTAAAGACACGCTTTGTGATAAATGTCACTATAATACTGAAGATTATTGTTTGTGTTTTTTTTTATGTTGACAGTTTTCTGTGCACCCACTTGTACAAAGCAGAACATAAATATTCTATCTATGGGCTATGTACAGGGAGGCGGAGTTACAAATTTTTCGATGCGAGCGTTTGTGGTGAGCACTAGGGGAAACTTCAAACTCAAATTTTCCGTATGTCAGTGAGCAATGTTTATTAAAAGTGAAAATAGTTATAATTTTATGAATTTTTTTAATTACAAAGAAAGCATAGGAAAACTAAGCGATCTGGAAATGCTTGTTGTGTTCCAGGCTGTTGCGCTGATGGCGATTTAAGTAAAATAAAGACCACTGGCGCCATAATTTGACATTCCGCTGTCAGTGTAAACAAATTAACATCAGTTTTCCTTATTACATTTTTTTTTGACACATCATGGCCAACTAAAGTTTTTGACTTATCACATGTCGCGATTTCCATAAAAACTGAGTTCAATAATTCTCTATTACCCACTAGCGGCGCTAATAGGCTTCGTGCACACAGCCTAGACGTAAAGTTTGTTTGTTTGGATGTAGGAGGTAATCTCCGAAACTACTCATCTGATTTAAAAATTTTTTCACCAATATTTAGAATGGACCTTCAAAGTGGACATAGGCTAAATATTATCGCGTTAAAATAAAAGCGCTTTTCGTGGAGACCAATTTTGCAAGGTAAGTCAACAAAAAAAACATTGGCATTCTACAAATTCGGGCGTTTCATTGTTTTTTCTAGTGACCTATTAGTTTTTATGGCTTGCTGTAATCCTGCTTCCTTCAGGGGAAACATTGGAAGGTAATTTGCATTCCAACGTTTTTTATTAGCGCTCCCGATTTGTGTAAAGCTGCAAGGTTCTCTAATAGAATACGCGCCACGGATCTAAATGGTTCGGAAGTTAGTCACAAACAGCGTTGCAAAGGCACATTTTAGAGTCGTTGATACTCCTACCGCCTCCCAGATACCTGTACAGAACGTGCGCTCGTCGGTGATTGGCCGTGATTGCTCGTTGCCTTTGTCACTTTCCTGCTTTAAAGTACAGTCGAGTACGCTATTGTCAAGTTGTTATTGTTATTTTAGTTTTGTTGAGTTGCGAATTTGTAGTTTTTCAACAGACTATACAAACGCAAGCCCGCATTTGCATTTAACTTCCGAGCCTTTTAGATTCGTGGCGCGTATTATAACTACATTTGCTTGTACAGTTGAAAAACTACAAAGTTCGCATTCGCATCTAGCTTCCGACCTTTTAGATTTGTGGCGCGTATTATACACATATATACCCTGATGGCTTCACCTGTTGAGCGTCTATAATTTACAATCTATCTGTCTAAAAATTTGTCTGTGGTATAAAGAAATCTCATCAAAATTGATCAACCTATAGACGAGCTATGAGCATACAGATTCAAACGGGTAAAACCCCCTTTTTGTGGGTTAAATATGATTTGAAAATTTCTCTTTGCACGCTCTGTTACTTTTGGAACGTTCAGTATGCCTTGTCAAAACAAAAGTGGAAGAATCATTAACACTTTATTTGATGTGTTTTTTAGTAAATAACTTTGAAAGTATTGGTATTCAATTCAATTACTATTTGACAATTCATGACTGTTGGAACAAAATTTGTTCGGAATACTGTTATCAGTTCAAAACAATGAAATCAACAAATAATAGAACACATTGTTAATATTTGATTACAGTTTTTGTAGACTTTTTTAGATACTTTGTATTGTTTGTGTTATTAACAATAGGCATTTTTCGTGGTGTTAGGTTGGTAGTCCAATCACACTCATAGAGTGACGTGAAGCTATAAATGCATCAGTCAGTAAGTTGAAAGAAGTCGCAATAGACGCGTAAATGGTTAAGTTCGACATTAAAACAAATTTAATAATTGTACTAAAATACAGAATACTTTGTTACTTTGTAATCGAATACTTTCTAAATAAAACAACTAAATCAAACCACGCTCTGTTTAATCACAGGTTATGGGCCCAGGCCACAAAAGTTGTAAAAAAAAGAAAGGTTAGTGTGTAAAGAAATAGACACGAGGCGGCCATAGTTTTATTTTTGGCGCGTAATAAAAAGTATTAATCATCACGCGGTTCGTAAAAAGGTTAAAGAGTTGAAATATGGAGCAGACACAAGCGACAGTAAAGTTTACAGGAGAAAATTGGATAATATGGAAATTTCAAACGTCCGTAGTTCTGAAATCAAAAAAATTGTTCGAAATGGTGAATGGTGGTATACCAAAACCAGAGGGAACTGACGCGGCGCAGGTTACAGCACGTGTAAAATGGCAACAAGACGATGCGAAGGCACAAGAAATTTTAGTTATGAGAATGGAACCTGGTCCATTAACGCATTTGTTATCGTGTGAAACATCACATAGTATGTGGACAAAATTGAAGTCAATTTATGAGATGCAGTCAAAGGTGAGCGTACATTTACTACAGCAAAAGTTTTTCTCTTTGGAATTTAAAGACGGCAGTGTGTCGACGTTTGTATCTCAACTTGAAGAGATCAGAAATCAGTTAAAACAAGTAGATGAAGAAATTTCCGAAACAATGCTAATGACGAAATTGGTCATGGCACTACCTGAGCACTTTAAACATTTTGTATCCGCTTGGGAATCAGTACCAAGTGAAAAACAAGTTTTTCAAGAATTAGTATCTAGACTATTAATAGAAGAGGAACGCATGAACGCAAACGAAGCCATCACAGCTTTGGCGGGAAAATCACAAACTGAAAGAAGAAGCGAAAATAAGATGAAATGTTATAAGTGTCAAAGGGAGGGGCACGTAGCTCGAAACTGTACAAATCCAAAGGATTCTAGTAATAGAAATGGTCAAGAATGTTTTTACTGTAAAAAATTGGGTCATCGGATCGCCGATTGTTGGACAAGAAAGAGAAAAGAAAAACAAAAGGAAGATAAAAACAAAGATAACGACGTGTCAAATGCGTTCGTTATAGTGAACATATCAGAACAGTTCACACAAGAAGTAATCGCGTGTGCAAGTGACACATACAGTCAGGACTGGTACCTCGATAGTGCAGCAAGCGAGCACATGTGTGGTGACATAAGCAAATTTGAAACAATAAAAAAACTGTCGGTGTACAAAAAGGTTAAAATCGGTGACGGTTATTTATTGAATGCAGTCGGCAGTGGAACAATAATTCTTGATGCATGGAACGGTGAAAAGTGGATAAAAACTGAACTAGCAAACGTACTGCACGTACCAGAGATGAAATGGAATTTGATTTCATTAAGTTGTGTTTTGGATAAAAATATAAATCTGATTGCAAACAAAAATATTTGTGAACTAAAAGACAAGAATAATCGGGTTTGTGCACGCGCTGTCAGATCGGGAAATCTGTATAAAATGGAATTCAAACAAAACAAAAATATGTCAAATAAAAGTGACAAGTTCGAAGTGTCAAACTGTAATGTCAGTGAAACTCTATCAGAGTGGCATTGTAAACTGGCACACCAAAATTTTGACCAAATAAAAAGTTTTTTAAAACAAAACGAAGTGAAATATATTAGTGAAGAAAACAAACAGTTTTGCAGTGATTGTCTAATCGGAAAACAATGCAAGAAACCTTTTCAAATAAGCAAATCGAGAGCAACAGAGACGTGTCAGTTGATACACATGGATGTGTGTGGTCCTTTCGAAACAGCATCTATCGGTGGGGCACGATACTACCTTTTACTTAAAGATGACTACTCGTCATATCGGTTTGTTTATTTTTTGAAATATAAGCATGAAGTTACTAAGAAAATTGAGTTATTCATAAAGCAAGTAGAAAATCAGACGGGAAACAAAGTCAAGGTGTTACGATCAGATAATGGTAAGGAGTTTATAAATAAAGAATTAGAAAAGCTTACACAGAATCTTGGTATACAGCATCAGACAACTGTTGCATACACTCCGCAACAAAACGGTCGAGTGGAACGAGATAATAGAACATTAGTGGAGGCAGCCAGAACCATGTTTCATAGCAAGAATTTGGATAAATCCTTTTGGGCCGAAGCGGTCAATACGGCAGTATTCACAATAAATAGATCCGGACCGAGTCCGATAAAAGAAAAAACGCCATTTGAACTTTGGTTCAAGAGAACTGTAGATTTGAATGTATTCAAAGTGTTTGGATCTACTGTAGCGGTACAAATACCTAAAGAAAAAAGATTAAAGCTTGACCCGAAAAGTAAGCAGGGCATTTTGGTTGGATACGGAGAAGATACGAAGGGTTATAGAGTCTTCTTTCCGGATTCAAATAAAGTTGAAATCGTACGGGACATAATTGAAGTACCAACAAATCAAACACCGAAAAACGTTCAAGAACCAGAACAAGATAATTCAGAAGAAGAAAATAATGAAGATCTTGAGACCATGAGTTCAGATAATTCGGAAGACGACGATAGAGAAGAAAATCAAAAAATTGAAAGAAACAGAAGAATAATAAGAAGACCAACGTGGACTGAAGATTACGTGATGGACACGGATACGAGTTTCTTCACATTCACAGAAGATCCGACTACATACGAAGAAGCTGTATCGAGTAAAAATGCAGAAAAATGGAAGCAGGCTATGTACGAAGAGTTAAAAGTGTTACGTGAAAATGATACCTGGTGTGAAGTGCAAAGGCCTGTTAATAAAAAAGTGATTGAAAGCAAGTGGGTTTTTAAACAGAAAGATGAAAATGAGTTCAAAGCCAGGCTCGTAGCCCGGGGTTTTCAACAAAAATTGACAAATGAATTGTATGACATATATGCACCAGTTGCCAAGCTAAATACATTTAGAGTGTTCATAGCAGTAGCCACAAAATTAAATCTTTCAGTATATCAAATGGATGTACGTAGCGCATTTTTAAATAGTAAAATTGATGAAGAAGTTTATTTAGAACTTCCAGAGGGCATCAACCCTGAAAGTAACAAAGATATTGTATGCAAATTAAATAAGTCAATATATGGACTTAAAATGTCACCAAAATATTGGAATCAAACTTTTGAAAATGTAATTTGTTTAGAAGGCTATACTAGATCGGCTGGGGACTGTTGCTTATATACAAAATGTATTGAAAATGTTAAAATGTTTTTGCTTTTATATGTTGACGATATATTATATTTTGGAAACAGTAAAACAGAGATAGAAAAGTTAAAAAATGTACTATGTAAAAACTTTAAAATGAAAGACCTCGGTCATGTCAAAAACTATCTCGGTATGAAAATTACTCAAAATTTAGAAGCAGGTGAAACAAATATAAGTCAGACAATGTACCTAGAAAAATTGTTACAAATGTATGGTATGGAAAATTGTAAACCTGCAACCACCCCGATGGATATAAATTTTCAGCATAAAATGCTAAAAAGAGATAAATCCGAAAATAATGAATTAGAAAATAGATGTAGAAAATTGATAGGGTCACTTATGTATATAATGTTGTGTACTAGACCTGATTTGTCTTTAAGCATAAGCATTCTAAGCAGATATCAATCATGTGCTAGTGAAGATTTATGGAAATCATTAAAAAGGGTTCTCAGATACATTAAAGGGACCTTAAAGTTAAATCTTGTATTTAAAATAGATTCAGAAAATTGTATGGGGTTTGTAGATTCAGATTGGGGAGGAAACCCTCTAGATAGAACATCAACCACGGGATACTGTTTTAGGGTATTTAACTGTACTGTAATATGGTGTTCTAAAAAGCAACAATCGGTTGCATTGTCGACTACTGAGTCAGAATATGTAGCTTTAAGTGCGGCAACTAGCGAAGCCTGTTGGCTTAAGGGTTTGCTTTTAGAATTCAGTATTGACATTGATTGTATTACATTGTATGAGGATAATCAGTCAGCAATAAAAATAGCCCAAAATCCGGGAAACATGAGAATAAAGCATTTAGAAATTAAGCATTACTTTGTTAAGGAAAAATTAGATAAGGGCATAATTAATATTGAATATTTGTGTACAAATGAACAGCTGGCTGACCTATTCACAAAACCATTGGGTAAAAAGTTGTTTGAAAAATTTAAGTCAAAGATTTTCAACACCAAGAAAAATTTTATTGAGGGAGGGTGTTATTAACAATAGGCATTTTTCGTGGTGTTAGGTTGGTAGTCCAATCACACTCATAGAGTGACGTGAAGCTATAAATGCATCAGTCAGTAAGTTGAAAGAAGTCGCAATAGACGCGTAAATGGTTAAGTTCGACATTAAAACAAATTTAATAATTGTACTAAAATACAGAATACTTTGTTACTTTGTAATCGAATACTTTCTAAATAAAACAACTAAATCAAACCACGCTCTGTTTAATCACAGTTTGGAATCTTGTTTAATATTAAACACTTGGATCGATTTGTTTTTATCAGAAACCTTCAAAACCTTACATAAACAAGGACAGTAGCTAACATTGATCGTGTGAATATATTATATTTTAATTTCGGCTTCGTGTTCAGATGGTCCTAGACAATACAAAATTTAGGGTACTGTCCGCAGAAATTGCACGTTTCCTCATTTTTTGGGAAGAAATGTTTCAAGGCTTATTAATTATTGAATAGAAATATTGGGTTTAATAGCAATCATTTCACATTAAAAATACACCAAGAAAAGTTTAAAAGATTCTTCCTTATTTTAACGTATAAATTAAGAGCGGGTTCTTTCACAAGAAAATGTCTTAGCCAAAAATTGAAGAGCGATGATTTTTCTACAAAAAAGTCTCTTTAACATTTTTTTGTAAATGCAACCGTTTCTGCGATAACGCTCAATAAGTATACATATTATTCAAAATAACGGATAGTTTTTTAAAATAAAATTTTAATGTCTACTTTGACGTAAAAAGGAAATTACAGAGCAGACTTTTCTTTACACAAGACACTCATTTTTAACCGAGCGGGGTGGCGTAGTGGTGAGAGGACTAGACTCGCATTCGGGAGGTACCGGGTTCGAATCCCGGCGGGGACAGATGTGGCTGATACTTTTTTCTGCTGCCTCTCGCCGAGAAACGGTAATTCCTGTACCGACCATCTTGTTAGGGTTTTCCATGGTTTCCCTCAATAATTTTCCAGATACATATCGAGATGGTTCCTTATTCAAGGCTACCTTTAAAACTCCTATGCCCAAAATTTGCCTACCTTATCCTAATGCTCTAAAATTCCTTCATTCGCCCATTACTATTAATTAGATGAAGTTGAAAAAAAAGTAGAAAATAACGGGAAGTTTGATAGATGGAAAATAGTAATGGTGCGAATGGCGTCTGTTATGACATAAAGTCGAGAAACGGACGTTAAACGCAT
This sequence comes from Xanthostigma xanthostigma, assembly GCA_963575645.1. Classification (NCBI taxonomy): domain Eukaryota; kingdom Metazoa; phylum Arthropoda; class Insecta; order Raphidioptera; family Raphidiidae; genus Xanthostigma; species Xanthostigma xanthostigma. The sequence goes on from OY754473.1 coordinate 3,051,034, forward strand.
TATTATATTAACATTAATAGTCTCATTACGGAATCAGAACGTAAGGTTATAAATACACAAATAGATAGCTATAGTTTGTTATTATGCTATGAAACACCCATTGTTGACGTTACAGTGCAATTTATTATTCAATGTCACTGTCCCGGCATTGTTTGAATAATACATTTTTCTAATGTTGCATTGTGACGTCAACAATGAAGGCTTCATAATACATATAGCAAACTGCAGCTATCTATTTGTATATACATTTTTTACTTTTTACCCACGACGGAACGGAAGAGGTATATGCGTTTAGCCTGAGAGATTGTTTAAATCTTTGATTAACGTCTGATTAGAACTCTTCAATAAATAATTATTTTTTATATTTTTTAGATCAGTTCTGAAGAAGGTCCAAATCCGGATCGAAACGTAAATGTATTAATTATATTTTTTGTTAATATGTTGTCTGAAAAATTGGTCGATAATTTTATTTATTCAACTCACGCGCGCTATTCATGTTTTATCATGCCTAAAAACCGAACCCTAAATAGCCATTTACCGACTGGTGACAATTACTTGTCATAACTCAATAAAAATTCCTACTAGCTCGGCCATTGTGGAGTAATGAAAATAAACGTAACTATTTTCTGAGTCGTAACGAAATAGTAGGTAACAACAACTCCGTTGTTACCCATTGAGGCTAAAATTGAGAGGCCGAATGTTTTCGACATGGAGTTTATTCATAACCGGCTAACCTCAAACCAAAACATTGAATCGTGCTGTTTGGTGCTGTTAGTATTGACAGTTTTTTTTATAAAGAAATAAATAGATATTTACAACATCTCATTAATAACAATAAATAAAACATGAATAACGCGCAATTGTTGAATAAAATTATGGGCGTAACTTGTAAGCTGCACTGCTCAAAAAATTAATCGCAAAAACCATAACAAACGTGCTACGCACGAACAGATCTAATAAGCGTCCGTTACTAGTGCTTTACTTAACCGACTTCAAATTAGGAAGAGGTTCTATGTTCGACTGTTTATTTTTTTTAGTTTTTTTTATGTATGTTCACCGATTTCTCCGTCAATTATGGACCGATTTTCAAAATTTTTGTTTTATTCGAAAGAGTGCACTTCCGAGGTGGTCCCATCGGAACCAAGTCAGGATCTGATGATGAAATCCGGAGAAATCGAGGGAAACTCTCAAATTTCAAAGGCACGCATACTTGGCCTACCCATTGCAATACTTTATCTAACACTAAAAAGAGAAAAATAAAATATTTTTAACAAAAAAATTGAACCGACTTCAAAATATGCACTAAAAAGTAAAAAATAATAATTATTGTTATTTTTGGAGTCGGTGTCAGCCAAAATGAAATCTATTCCGAGAACTAGAGACATGTAAGATTTAAATTGCTACTTTCGAATTCCGATGTGACACCGACTCCAAAAATAACAATAATTATTATTTTTTACTTTTTAGTGCATATTTTGAAGTCGGTTCAATTTTTTTGTTAAAAATATTTCTTTCATGAACGTTTTATAAGTAATTATAGTTTGAAAAAAAAGCGACTGGCCTTTAAATATAGCTTTGTACGCTAACAAACAAATTGACAGATCATGACTAATAATGGCTGATCCCGTATGCATCTACTGGACTCCCGGATAAAACCCGGACGCTATATCGGATGCACCACTACTTACCGACGCCTGTCCGGCGCGTCGCGACGTTGTGGCGTCCGTTGGCGCCGCGCTGTACGGCTCTAAGTGGCGCCGGCTCGCTGCTACGTACAATGCGGATTTTGTCCCGATATTCCGACCACGAACTCTGCTCTGCACTAATTGCAACGAGACATTCGATGATCGCTGCTTTTCATGCCTGCATAGTGCGTTAAAACAAAAAACACGATCCCATCGAAAATATAAAATGTAAAAAAATGCCAAATCTCGCAATGCAGTTCTTCCGCTACAAAAAGCTGTGAGATCTCATCTAAACCAAGTCAATCAGCGAGCAACGCTGAACAACGTCACAGCAATGCTGTATGATGCCATCTGACGGCTTAGCTCAACGCTTTTGCTACTTGCGCCTCTATATGACAATTTTAGTAAAATATTTCTTCGATCTGTCATCTGAGCTTCATATTGTAATACAACAAAAAGAAGAACGTTATAAACAGTGTGCAAAATTAAAAACGAATTGAATACCTGCAATCATATTTAAAAAATAATTTTGTAAAGTGATAATTATTATACTTATTTAGTGCGAATAATTCGCACAGGTCACACTAGTAAATTATAAATTTTATTCGATATACCTATACTTTAAATTTATACTTGTACGAGATTAACTGTTGGAAGTACGAGATATTTAGCAACACTGGTACGTCATCTGGCAACCCTGAATGGAAACTTCTTAATTTGAAGTAAACTCTATACAACGAAATATTGCCGGGTCCCCATTACTTTGGGCTAAGGCGAGTTATATTCCAAACAAAAATTACAAAAAAAGAATATAAATTTCTCAACTCCCAAGTACCCTCAACTTATCATTAATTTAAAACTACTTTTCAGGAAAAATGGTACATATTTTTATTTTTATATAATAATGCGTTAAATATTTTGTTATGACGTTTTTGTACAAGTGCAGCCAACTTTGATAAATTTAGAGAACATATAAAGCGGACGTTCAGTTCTGTTTGAAAAGATTTATTGCTTGCGCAAATTGATCTGATATTGTTTTTTGTGGTCCAGTTTAGGCTATCCAACTTGTCTGTTAAAATATATATCCCAGTTTGGGAAGTTGCCAAAAGTGAAACTTCTTTAACGAAGTATAATATGTTTGAAATTTTCAGTAACTAAAAAGGGGAAATAATTCAACGGTGGGGTAATCTATACTAATATTATTTTAACGCAATAATATACAGCCTATGTCCATCCCGAAGGTTCATTCTAAATAGCGGTGAAAGAATTTTTCAAATAGGTGCGGTGGTTCCAGAGATTACTCTCCGCACACACACAATCTCACAAAATTCGCACTCTCTACAATATTAGTATTGTTACACGATACCCCCCAGCATTGTTACACGCCACTGCTTTCTGTCGAATGCTCTAGAAGGCAACAACAATGAACGCAGGTATAAGGGTTTTTGTGGCCACATGGAAGCCAAATCCCAAACTTGTAACAACAATGAACGCAGGTAAAAGAAATGATCAGAACATTTTGGAAAGCCTACCCAGCGCCTATAAATGCAACGAGCTTGGTGAGTCAGCAGTTAACAGTGAGTGGTACGTACAGTGGGTTACAAATAGCTGTGACATTGTTCAGTCGGTGCAATAATACCGAGGTAACTGTGGAGATAGAAGATAAATGAACTGTGTAAATACTAGTGCAGTGCGGTTTAATAAACCATTGAGTGCAATTATATTAATCTGGATTAACATAAATAATCTCCTGTATATAGTTAACAGCTGCTAAGTGTGCTAATAAACTTTGATGCGTTTATCTGCTGTAAATATTTTGTGTATATAGATATAGATAGTGACTTTATATTATTCATTACTTATTCTTTTATTTTATAAGTCAGAATTTGCTGTTTTGTTTCTGTTACGTTAGAGAAGTACTTTTGTTTGTGTGATTAACTGTTTTGTTAAACGTTTGTTATTGTAAATTCCATCACGAACTAGAATAGTTTTGTTACAGTATAGATAATCTATAAAATAGTATCAACATATTATTGCAACGACACATTTCTCGGTTAGGGTATGATATTCGACAACGAACGAATGCGATCAATAATAATAAGCTTATAAATACGCCATACAAATACGACAGAAGCCTATCATGTGTTTTAGTTCAGAATCGAGAAATGGTAAATGTTTTGGCGCGGCATGTTTTTCAAAACGCCTGTATTCGGGCACACTCAATCTTCTCTGGCGTTGACAGTTTTACAAATGCAATAAGCGCTTCTTTCAGGCTATAGTTTTTCAGTTTGCGGCTGCTGGCACAACGTTTTCTTTATTCAGTCAAAAACACAGTTAGATATCGCGGACGGAAGAATAGCGTGGAATGAGTCGTCATTGAACTCCATATAAAGAAGTGTTGAAAAGGGTTTTCATTAATTTTACTTGTATGAATGAGGGTTTAAGGTCAAATCATTAACTTTTAAATTAACAAGTTAATATTTCCGAAGGGTTTGAAAATGTTGGGATCGTTGGGAAGTCATTGTTTAAGCGGCCTACACACCTTGATACAAGCTGCGATGCAGGCATCGACTCTTATGTTTCATGATGCTAGTAGCAGTGTGTGTAGTACTGAATCACGTATTATGCATCAGTTGCGGCTTACAGCGATGCAGAGTCTGGAATCACGTTTTGGTCGGCGAGCCACGACACCGAGTCGGTGATGCTGATGCAAGTTTCAGCGTGTGTATAGAAGGTCAAACGATTGTAACCAAATTTTGGGAGGATGTTTGGTATGCAAATATGAAGAGCCTTATTGTTTTTGGAGAAAATCGGCGCATGCGCAGAAGAGATATATGCTATAACTGTTTGTTTATATAATAATGGTATACTTTTCATAACGGATTATGATTCTATTTATTTTTTCAAGAAAGTTTTGTTTAACATTTTTTTTTTCTAAACTTTATAGTTTCGGAAATATTTTGAAAATAAAAAAAATCAGCCGCTCTTTTGTTTTATGGATCTGTCAGAAATAAACTAGCTAGGCATGTTTTGATTAATTTTTACATGACGTAACCATTGCAACAAAAGCAATTATCACATTGAATACTAGCCATTACCCGTGTCACCTCACACGATATAAGAAATTTTATTTTCTTTATTATAATCAAATGTCAACATTTTTGAAGTTGGAATGGTCCCGTCGCCCAATTGGCTGGAATTTTTTTAATATAATGTGATTTTGTTCAATCCTTCTGGTCTCCCCTTTCTGGGCTCTGGACACGTGCCCCTTTTGTCCCTGCTTAAACTGTTCAGCTTATTCCTTTTTCCTCATCTCTTCGATATAAATTTTATCCACATTTCGTCTATACAAGCCGAGAACATTCATTGTTCTGTAAAAAAAAGAAAAGAAAAATAATAACAAAACAGTTTTTTTTTTGTATATTCAAACATTTCAAAGTTTTTCGTTTTTAAAGTTTTGACATTTATTTTATTGTACGTAGTTTGTTTTTTTAGTTGGGAACATACATTATATGTTTATTTTATTATACAGGACGACGCATTTATAGGTTTACTGGTCGTGTTTATTCGGTGTTTTCCGGGAATAACAGTTCGTGAAAATACGGGAGTTGAAATAATAAAATATTTTTAACAAAAAAAATTGAACCGACTTCACACTAAAAAGTAAAAAATAATTGCGTATTGAAATGTTTTGGAGTCGGTGTCAGCCAAAATGAAATCTATTCCGAGAACTACACCGACTCCAAAACATTTCAATACGCAATTATTTTTTACTTTTTAGTGTGAAGTCGGTTCAATTTTTTGGTTAAAAATATTTTATTTTCCTCTTTTTAGTGTTAACCTAACACTAAAAATCGGTGAACATACATAAAAAACATTATGTGTGTCTTTGAAATTTGAGAGTTTCCCTCGATTTCTCCGGATTCCACCATTAGATCCTGACTTGGTTCCGATGGGACCACCTCTGAGGTGCACTTTTTCGAATAAAAAAAATAATTTGAAAATCGGTCCATAATTGACGGAGAAACCGGTGAACATCAATTTAAAAAAAATATATACAGACGAACATAGAACCTCCTCCTTTTTGTTGAAGTCGGTTAAAAATCACGTGCGGTTTCAGTTCTATAAAACCATTAGTAAAATTGGCGAAATGAGGTATTAAAGTGGGCAACTGTTTTAATTGCACGAATAGACGTATTGTAACAAAACTGTTCTAGTTCGTTGTGGAAATTATTTATTTACAATAATAAACGTTCAATAGCTAAACAAATAGACAGAAAGTACTTCTTTATAACGTAACAGCTTCCTTTGCATCGGTTTAAAAGACATTTAAAAAAATATCTTACTGACAAATGTTTGTACTCTATACAATACGATTTGAAATTTAATTGGATTGACATATTTCACAGCTTTTTAGCTACATATGAAATAAATAAATATCTTATCTTAAAATGACAGTTCTAAATAATAAAATAGAAGAATACAAAGTCACTATACAACTATATACCTACACAAGATTATTTACAACACAGGAACACGCCAAAATTTATTTAACACACTTATTTATTAACTATATACAGTTTTATTTATTTCGTACACTATTATTTACACAGTTCATTTATTTATTTATCTTAGCAGTTACCTCAGCATTGTTCGCTGACTGTTAATTTATGTCGATTTTCCACTCCATGAAACACAATGTATCACTGTGTCCGCGTGACTGTCTCCGTGGACTGTGTCTCCATTAAGTTATCCCATGGTTTGTATAGGCGCTGGATAGTTCTTTCCTTTCTTGCTTTCATTGTTGTCTGGAATTTGGCAACAAATCCCATTTAAACCTACGCCTATTGTTGGAACAACAATCGAGCCGATTGTTGTCTCCCACAACCATCGGTGTGTCTTTGTTAGAATGACAAGTCGACTATTGTCTCACGAACTTGTTTGTCGTCTCAACGGGGAGTTTGTAACAATATTTTTTTATGAATGAATATTGAATTTCAAAGTTTAGCAGGAAAACAATGATGTCACCCGATGAATGAATGGGCAGGGGAGCCGCCGGCGGCGGCGAGGCGTCCGTTGCATAAGGACGGTCGACACAGGAGACAAATAGGACAACATCGAGCCTCTCTAATTATTAATATTAACGATAATAGACCGGGCGGATAAAAGCCATTTCTGTATGTAATGTGTACATATTTAACTATGTCGCACGTTTCGAATAGCTTTCCTTTTACGCGCTTATACTTACGACCGGAGTAAAGGCCGCTGCACACGAGGCTTGAAACGCTGCTAGATTCCTTGCTAGATTTGCCTACTAGCGCTGGTTTTCTTGATTGCTGTTATGTGCTCGCTTCACACGAGCCGTTTTTTCAAGCTTGCTTTGTGGATAGATCTGGTGCGCGCGCAGTGACAGTTCAAATATAAACACAGAACAAAACGTGTCTGTTGTCTGACTGTCTGAGCAGAATGACGCCATGTTGGTTTGTGGGCGTTTGTTCAAGTCGCCCACGTGACCACGCTTCCTGATTGGTTCTTGCTCGTACCTAGCAGCGAACCTAGCAAGGAAAATAGTCCCTGTTCTAATTTTGAAACCTATTTTGTGAGCTAGAAGGCCAGCCCGCAGTGACGTCATTTCCAGCTTCATACCAAGCCTACCGGCCAGCAGTACTCCAAGCATGGTTTCTAGCAGTGTTTCTAGCCTCGTGTGCACACGAGGCTGGAAACACTGCCTGGACTTTTGCTGGACGGCAGGCTGGGTACGAGGCTGGAAATGACGTCACTGCGGGCTCGCCTGCTAACTCACACGATAGGTTTTAAAATTAGAACAGGTGCTATTTTCCTTGCTAAGTCCGCTGCTAGGTATGAGCAAGAACCAATCAGGAAGCAGTATCTGGTCACGTGGGCGACTTGAACAAACGCCCACAAACCAACATGACGTCATTCTGCGCAGAGTCAGACAACGGACACGTTTTGCTCTGTGTTTATATTTGAACTGTCACTGCGCGCGCACCAGATCTATCCACAAAGCAAGTTTGAAAAGACGTCTCGTGTGAAGCGAGCAAATAAGAGGCAATTAAGAAAACCAAAACGCTAAAAACTAGTAGTCAAATCTAGCAAGGAATCTGACGGCAAATCTAGCCTCGTGTGCAGTGGCCTTAATATTAATGCAACGAAAAAGAGTGACACAAATGCGTGACGAAATTTGATATGGAAACAGTTTGAAGCCTGGGGAAGGACATAGGCTATTTTTTTTTCAAAATTCAACGCCTATGGAGATTAAGTGGGGGTTGTATTATTATGTGAAGTTACGTTTTCACGGTCGGACCGCTGAGCCGATTGTAATGAAATTTAATATGGAGATAGTGTGAAGCCTGCGGAAGGACATAGGCTACTTTTTTTCAAAATTCAACCCCTATTGCGATCGACCCCATTCGACAATCATTTGAATGGCGTCGTCGGAAATCGAGTCTTCGGAAGACTGCATTCGGCTTTGGTTCGGTTGTGTACAGCCGTTTGAAATAGAATATTTTATTAGCGCCCGGCGTTGAACGCTTCACATTTGCACCCTCTATAATACATTTAAACATCAAAACAATATCGTAAACAATAAATACCGAGTAAATAATTGATTCGACCACTTTATTTGTTCAATTCGTAATGCCCACTGGAAAAGGTTTTTTTTTAAATATATGCGGTTCGTTTTAATTCCACGAAGCGGAAACATTGATTTGTTGATTGACGGCGATTTGTTGTGATGCTTTTTTTATACGTCGCGTCTGTTTGTTCGCTTTGTTCTTCTAAACAACACAAAAGATTTTGATGCGGTTTTCACCACCATTTAGAGAATTTCTTTCGGAAGGTTTACCTATATAATATATATTAATACGCTAAGGTTAAAGATGTTTGCCTCTCTTTTTAGAAAAAACCTCACAATTTCTCCACATAAATTACATATCATTTTACAGATAATTGCTTGCTCTACTGACATCGACAAATAAAAAAATTATTATTGCTTTTGTTTTTGTAAATTAATTAAAATACAGCAACGATGAACAACGTCTGCCATCTGACGGCTTTAATTTTGAAACAACGTCAACACTTCGATCTGTCATCTGACCTTCATATTGTAATACAACAGACACAATACTGCATACTGCCATCTGACGGCTTTAATTTTGAAACAGCGAGCAACGCTGAACAACGTCACAGCAATGCTGCATGATGCCATCTGACGGCTTAGCTCAACGCTTTTGCTACTTGCGCCTCTATATGACAATTTTAGTAAAATATTTCTTCGATCTGTCATCTGAGCTTCATATTGTAATACAACAAAAAGAAGAACGTTATAAGCAGTGTGCAAAATTAGAAGCGAATTGAATACCTGCAATCATATTTAAAAAATAATTTTGAAAGTGATAATTATTATAATTATTTAGTGCGAATAATTCGCACAGTCACTCTATAGTACTTTCATATTAAATTTAAAGATAGCAGAGAAATCTTCATGTTTTGTTAAACAAGCTGTGAAAAGACGTCTTTAGGACGCTTACGTGGCTTACGCTGGCTAAACCATACGAGATACATGAAATTAAATTACTACAAAATTGTAGGTATTAAAAAGGCCTACAAAAAACTCCGCGGTTATATTATTATGTCTATCTTCTAAGAATAACCCACAGTAACCATTTTTATTATATTAAAAATAATGAGTTATTTGCGAAACTATTTTGACCGACATGGTAATTAATCCTTATCCAATTAAATATGTTAGTTTCCTTAGATATTTAAGCTCAAGATCAAAATGGACCTTTATACCAAATCATTTAAGGACGTAGTCCTATGTTCAGGCTCGTTTTCAACCGTTATTTCAGAATTTTTTTTTAATAACAAAATAATGTACAATGTTTTCAATTTTGTTACATGTTTTTACTGACATCGTAATTTAAGAAAAAAATTTTTTATTCAACACGCGTGAGTAATATGTAATTTCGGGGCCCTGCTAAACGTGGGAGAAATAATATATTACTTCACTATAGTGTAATAATGAATTTTCTGGCGTGGGAGAAATAATGTATTACTTCACTAGTGTAATAATGAATTTTCTGGACCAATAGAAACTCAGTAGCAAGCCCAAGCGCTAAATAATGAAAAAAACTGCAAGTAGCTTCTGGACCAATAGGAACGTGGTAGGCGGTATTGTATACTTACATGAAAACAGCATCGCAATTCAGCGAAATCATGGCAATCTTGTGTATACACTGACGGTGGTACGTCAATCAATGAAGTGATTTATTATTTTTCCCTCTTTTATCAGGGCCCCGATTACATATTACTCCTGCTAGTTGAATAAAGTATTATGTGCGACTATTGATCGAAGGAGAATATTCCACTCGCGTGTGTTTTACCGCACTCGCTGCGCTCGTGCAGCAAATTTCACGCTCATGGAATCTTCTCCTTCTCTCACTAGTCGCACAATATACTATTATTCAACACGCGTGAGTAATATGTAATTTCGGGGCCCTGCTAAACGTGGGAGAAATAATATATTACTTCACTATAGTGTAATAATGAATTTTCTGGCGTGGGAGAAATCATATATTACTTCACTAGTGTAATAATGAATTTTCTGGACCAATAGAAACTCAGTAGCAAGCCCAAGCGCTAAATAATGAAAAAAACTGCAAGTAGCTTCTGGACCAATAGGAGCGTGGTAGGCGGTATTTATACTTATATGAAAACAGCATCGCAATTCAGCGAAATCATGGCAATCTTGTGTATACACTGACGGTGGTACGTCAATCAATGAAGTGATTTATTATTTTTCCCTCCTTTATCAGGGCCCCGATTACATATTACTCCTGCTAGTTGAATAAAGTATTATGTGCGACTATTGATCGAAGGAGAATATTCCACTCGCGTGTGTTTTACGCTCATGGAATCTTCTCCTTCTCTCACTAGTCGCACAATATACTATTTTTTGCTTAATTTTACGTCATTTTATAAGTAATTGTTTTTTTAATTTAAAGTAGACAACTTTAAATGGAGGTAGGTGGGTTAGCGCGAGTGATAACGTCACTTGGAGTCAGCTGAATTATAAAAATAAAATTGATTATTGTTTCGTAGACTTGTGGCTCTATCCCGTACTAGAAATAAACATTTTTATTAATAAATAACAAAATGGCGGGCTTTAAAAAAAACGAGAAAATCGTGATTTTGTCGTTGAAAATCGGTTAAAAAATAGAAATAATTTTTATAATTAAGTAATTCTAGTACCGGACGGAGCTATTGTTGAGTAGAATACCCTGTGTGCAAAAATGAAAGCAATCGGTTGTATACTATTGTTTCAATCACCCGCGCCGCTTACAAAAACGTAGTTTTGAGAAAAACGCGTTTAAAGTTTTGATTTCAGATTTCCTACAAAAAAATAAAAATGAATATTTCACTAATCAGCTATGCCTGGTGTATAGTTAACCTTCCGTTTCTTCAAAGGCAACGTTTTCTGCTAATTTTTTTGCTCTACTCTGCAGCGAGAGTATAAGGGTAACGTGATAACAATTGAGAGGTATAAGAGCAGGTAAGAGTCTTACCGTAAGACCGTTGCAGCTCTCGACTATATGCTATAGCTTTGTAAATATTTAATATTTCGGTCTAAAATTTTTACAGTATTTTCTCAATATATTATACTTACTAAAAATGTAAAAAAAAATGGTTGTCTGTAAAGTTGGTTTACAGACGATAGTTTTACGTGATAACGTATTCCGCTCGAATATCATATTTAATAATACAAAACCTAAATTTTAGTAGCTGTCAAACTATATTTTTACCGACTAATAATTTGATCAACCAAAGCAAAATACATATTTTTAAGCAATTATAAAAGACATTTAAAAGAATGTATATTATATATTTGTTAACAAACCGTATGATTTATCTGCTGTTATGAAATGCAGATATCTCCCAAGATTTGTTTTTGATACAAAATGTAGCTGCGTTTGTGTGCAAACTATCAATTGATCAATACATTTCCATTCGTTGTGAATAATATAATATTTTATCCATAATGACGGCGATCAGTTATTTTTAACAAAATAAAATGACATTTATTAATTATTATTAGCGCCATATTGCCATTATCGTGCGTTCAGTTATACTTTGGCTTGGATGAATCGGTAATAATTATATGACACAAAAAATATCCGTGCAAAAACAAACAAATAACGATGTATTATCTGAAAAATTGCTTTAAAAATTCGATAATTTATGACATTTTTATTAGATATCTTGATTTTAAGTCTTAATTTCCACGGTTTATAAAACAAAGGCCATCTGTCAGATGTAGCTTTCGCTGGAACAGCCGAAAAAAATGTTGAACGCACACTACTCTCTGACGTCGCGCGAGAAGAGTGAGAAATGCGTACAAGCCGACGCCGATCGTGCTTCTCTATCGCTTATACTGCGCTCTTGCTTGCACGCACAGGGTCAGGCGGAACGCGACACTTTTGGAACGTTACACTTTTTCGTGCGTGCAGCTGGTGTTTCATCAATTTATAAGACGTTATCACGTCAAAATAAATTCGATTTTCCGAAACCCGAACAGCAGACTACGGATCCTTAAACAAGCTCTAAAAAGACTCTTTTAGGGCGCTTACATGGCTTATATAAGTAGTTGTTTTCATCTCGATTGATGTTAGAGTAAATTAGCTGTGCCCGGACGAAGCTTGCGTACTGCAGATAGTTATTGATGGATATTGTAAAAGCATCTATGATGACTTTCAAATGTCAATATTTTTACATTAATAATATAGGTACACTTGAGATTGTTCTTAAAAGCGAACCTTTTAAAATAAATAATTTAAAACTTGTTTGTTTAGAGAGAACAAAAATACAAAGACTCAGAATCGTGTAGGTACATCAACTGCCAAAGTCGGCATAACAGATATGCAAAGAAAGTCGAAATCTATACTAATATGTAAAGCAGAAGAGTTTGTTTGTTTGTTTGGTTGAACGCGCTAATCTCAGAAACTACTGGTTCGAATTGAATTTTTTTTTTGTTGGATAGCCCATTTATCGAGGATATCAGAAATTTTATTTTATTTATTATACTAAAGGGTCTTTCAACAAGGACGGGTCGATGTTGAAATTGAATAAAACAAGCTGTGTGTGAGATATTAACGAAATTATTTTTTTGTTTGAAAGGCCCACTTATGCCATTATGTATGGAATATGACATCGTTCAAATGTCCGCCGCGGCTTCGAACGGTGGCACGGATCCGAGAGGTCCAATTTTCAATGACTCTACTGCATAGATCCGGCTGAATCTGACGAAAATCCGCACCAAACAGTAACTTTCTGTGGATGCATTGCCACCTGGTGAACCTCATGTGGGTTGTGGTCGTCCCATATACGGCAATTTTGCTTATTAACAAAACCATTCATCCAAAAATGCGCCTCGTCGCTAAAGATTATTTTTCGGCCAAAATCGGGGTCCTCTTCCAAACGTTCCGAAGCCCAGTCAGCGAACAAACGGCGTTGTCTGTGATCATTAACTTTGAGGTCCTGGGTCAGTTGGATGTTGTACGGGTGCAGGCCCAAGTCCCGACGCAAAATTCTCCAAGTTGAAGTCTGCGAAAGGCGAGAAATCGACTGCCTCGGAGTCTCCTGCACACTCTGACGGACAGCGGCGATGTTCTCGGCCGATCTGGCGATCCTTTGCCGTAAGGGTGTTGGTTGGTTGTTTACTGAACCGGTCGTCTCGAATTTAGCCACCAAACGTTGGAGAGTCGACTTTGAAGGGCCACCGCGTCTGCCGTAAAATTGACGCAATGCGCGCAACGTTTGCACTAACGAATTTTCATAATAAAGTTTTATCATTTGGACATGCTGCTCAGTCGTGTAACTTGCGATGGTGATTTGGCATCAATGACTGAAAAAGAAAAAACAGATTTGACAGATGCCGCCAAAACAGCATGGCCGCCACAAACTGTCAACATCGACCCGTCCTTGTTGAAAGACCCTTTATATCAAACGCTTACATTTGGAGGTTGGAATGGTCTCGTCGCCCAATTGGCTGGAATTTTTATTTCACGACTGGACAACTTTAAATTCTCAAAGCCGAGTTCGGGTACTTGTCGTCAATCCTACACCCTATACACCTGAGTATTATCCCTATGTAAATGCGTAATTATAATACAGGCAGTAAGCAAGAAAAAGCTCCCAATGTAATATCCGCTGTTGTTTCTTAAGACGCAAAGACTTTTCCATTTTCTTTGCCACAACTCATTTAAAATCTCATCTAACTTTTATATAAAACGATATACAATTTTTCACTTGCCTAAAATTGATCAAGTTGCCATTACGAAAAAAGTTAAGTCCTGGACAAACCATACGACTGGTAAAAGTAACATTTTTATGATATTATTTCACTACATCGTTCTTTTCATCTCATTTTCAAACCATATAGGTACAGTCTGAATTGAACCGGAAACAATTGGACTAACAACTATTGCTGTGGTTCGTGTATGGTGTTGGTTTCGTTTCGTTCGTCGAAGGCATGGAGAATTTATCTGTCGGTTGAACGAGTTCTTTGGGTTATGTTAATAATAGATGAAGTAGCTGTCCGAACTGAATCAAATAAAAATGGATTACTGACACATTGCTGTGGTTCGTGTATGTTGTCGGTTTCGTTTCTCTCGTTGAAGGCAGAGATAATAGATCTATTTGCTGAATGAATTCTTTGTGTTTTGTTAATGGTAGCTGAGGTAGTTGAATCGTCAACCTGTCCGAATTGGATCAAATAAAAATGGATTACTGACACATTGCTGTGGTTCGTTTATGGTGTCGGTTTCGTTTCTTTCGTTGAAGGCATAGATAATAGATCTATGGGGACCGAGCTTCGTGATTTTCACGCCAACAAAAATGTTCATTTTATGGGACCATTTATTCAAAATATAATTATATAGATATTATGAGCAGGCTTTGGATAAAAAAATTGCATTTATATGACAGTTGCTTTTCAGTTATCGAAAATATAAGTAAATTACAAATAGACGGAGAGCTGGCTACGGAGAAAATGGGTGACTCGGTGCAGAGCTGAAAATTTTCAGAATAATAGGAGATAGTACAAGTAAGTAGGGAAAAAATTGCCAGAAGGCTAGGCGGAAGATAAAGAGCCGCCAGAAGGCGCTAATGTTGCGAAAATGGCAATTTCTATACTTATTCTGTAATTCAAAACTAGATTATATATTATATATATTATACATTATACATATTATACATTATATAGTTATAAGGGCATACTGAAAATTCAAACATGATATAATAATTACATTCGACAAATATTCAAAATTATTTTATTAATGAAAATATATGACGATTAATTTTATTTCTATCAAAATGTCATTAATAATTTTGAATATTTGTCGAATGTTATTATTATATCATGTTTGAATTTTCAGTGTGCCCTTATAACTATATAATGTATAATATATATAATATATAATCTAGTTTTGAGTTACAGAATAAGTATAGAAATTGCCAGAACTGCACTGATTTTTCGCAACATTAGCGCCTTCTGGCGGCTCTTTATCTTCCGCCTAGCCTTCTGGCAATTTTTTCCCTACTTACTTGTACTATCGCCTATTATTCTGCTAATTTTTAGCTCTGCACCCAGTCACCCATTTTCTCCGTAGCCAGCTCTCCGTCTATAAGTAAATTACAAAGTAAAGATGGAATGGTCCTGTCGCCCAATTGGCTGGATTTTTTTTTCTATACGAAATAAGTGTTCGTTGTTAATAAAAAAATAATCTTAAAAATTTATGATGATAATATAAGGTTCGTGGTCCCTTGACACTTGGGGGCCCACGGCTTAAGCCCTATTAGTCCCTATGTAGATCCACCCCTGTTTTTGAATAGAGTTTGGCATCGATTTTATGTCGTATCTATATCTTATAAACGTGACAACGTGTGATTCAGAATACGTCATAGAGGGCGAAGCTCTCGGAGTCTTGGATGAATCACACGGCCCTTGTTTACTTCATCTGCCAACTTTCCAGACAACGGACCGATTACACATATATATAACAATATATATTTGATGTTGTCTGAAATTTACAGTTGCTTCACACTTAGTACGCTAAAGAAAATACGCGGCTTGTCTTTTTTTAAGACTAGACCAGGGGTCGGAAACCTGCGGCTCTTTTGATGTAAAGTTGCGGCTCTTCAGTTCCATACGCAAAAAATAATTATTTTATTATATAAACCCTTGAAAATCGTCCAATCGATCCATGATTGAGCACCATGTCTATCTCTCAGCGATTTCCACTCGCGTCTCACCCGCACCTCGCTCGTCGCGACGTGTCGTCCTCGTATATATATAAGCAAATACTATAATACTGAAACGAAAATGTTTAGTGGCTCTTTAAAAACTGGGAAATTTTGTAAATTGTAACTTTTGGCACTTCGGTCTCAAACGGTGGCCGACCCCTGGGCTAGACTTTCCAATGTCTTATCGAAGTGAAACATGTAATGGCGCATTCGGTTGGGAGTAAAAACGTGCAATTGGCGCGACACTTTTATGGGAGGACGTTACGTTTGTCAATTGACTCTCATTTCTATCTTCAAAGATTGGATGAACCGAATAAATTCTATTAATAAATCCATCGCTTTACTGTCTGTTCTGTGTGGTTCATTTGTGGTTGTACCAACGTCTGCGTGCCCACAAAACTGTTTTTGGAAAGTTGAGTTCAACCACATTAGGACCACTTTTTTGTGATCGGAAAGTAGTCCGTGTGAGTTAAGCCTTAATGTTTCAAACCAAAAACGTATTTCTTTACGTGCAGGTTGAACGCACCCAATCGTCTACGACTTGTTTTTAACCTTTCTCTGATATTTGCGGATATTTTTTTTTTCTTCCTTCTAGTTTTAGCAAACAAATTTAACAGCTTTTTATCGTAAGCGGTCCTCCGACAGTTAGCTTTTTATTATGTTTACGATCTTATGTGACGCAGAGGGAGTTTTCAATGCAGGAACAGGCTATCAAGGATAAGAGAATAAGGAGGGAGATTGTGCATACTGAGTGTATGTAAATACAATTATGTTGTGATTTTGAAAAGATGCGCTCTTTGGGTCACCCGCAACGTTCTTATCGTACGTACAACTTACAAGTAACGGCTAGAAAGTCAATGCGATGTACCCATACCTACCAATGTTATATATAAAATCTAATAAAAACTCTCTTAATGCTCAATTAGATACGGAAAATTTAAGTAATATTTATGATATTATTTTGAAATCATATTTTGTTTTACCAAATAATTTTTTCTTTATGGGTACTTTGTTATCCATGACTACGGTTTATAAATTTTGTTTGTTATTAATTTTTCATTATTTTTGAATCTTTTAAACTTTCAATCTTGCGTACAATCGATTAGTTAATAAATAACTTAATACTAATTAATTTTTATATTTTTTAGATATTTCTGAAGAAGATCCAAACCCGGATCGAAACGTCATCCTGTGTTATATTGATTTGTAGGTATTTTTATTATTTTTTGTCAATATATATTATGGTCTGAGAAAAATTGGTCGACAATTTTATTCATTTGAAGAATTATAAAGTTGAAGAGTTTGTTTATAATATATTTTACATATAATATGGTATGGTAGTCCGGTGTCTGTATATATAGTAACGGATTACAAAATCCACATACTGTGAGAGTTGTTTTTTTAATGAATTATACAGACGTTGGTTCAATTAATTCAAATAAATAAAATCGTAACTTAGTCTGTAATTGAACAGTTTTAAAGATTCCTAGAGCGAATTTTCAGTTTTCATCACTTTTTTCTGTTTATATTTATTGTACCTATCTTCTATCTATACTAATTCATATATAAAACTGAAGAGTTTGTTTGATTGGTTGAACGCGCTAATCTCAGGAACTACTGGCTCAAATTGAAAAAAAATTTTTTTTGGATAGTCCATTTATCGAGGAAGGCTATAGGCTATATAATATCACGCTACGACCAATAAGAGCGGAGCATCGATGAAAAATGTTGCAAAATGTCAGTCAAAAATAAGCTTCTATTCAGGTGAAATGCTCTAACTAAATATACTAATATTAGCGTTGTACGTTCACAAGCCCGGCTGGCTCAGTCGGTAGGGTATTCGACTGTTAATATCAGGGTCGTGGGTTCGAGCCCCACGTTGGGCGAATGTATTTTTGTTTTTTTTATTTTCTACATTGCTTTCTCCTAAGGCTTACATTTAAATTTATTTTAATTTTAATTACGACTAATTAAAATTAAATAAATCTTATTAACGGCTCATTTGAAAACTGTTATAACTATAGGTACCTATATATAAAAATAATTATCCTACAGTGTTTTCATTTAAATATTTATTATATTTTATTAATTATAGTATTTATTTATTAACAAGAAATTTATAACTTTAAAAAAATATAAATACTGCTTTCGACAAACACTTTTGAACGGTAATTCCGATCATCATAAAATTTGGACATAACATTCATCTCGGTAAACTAAGATGAATGTGCGTACTCATGTCCCTCCCTTCCCCATTCGTTCTTTTGCACCAGGGTGAAACCGGACGGGACCGCTAGTATATTATAAAAATATTTAATTAGGTATAGTTTGCATTCAATGCTTTATGAGAATCAGCACTCCCAGAAACCCGAGCTCCTACCAGTCGATTTGTCTATGTTGGCTGGTAGATTCTCTAATAGATACTCACATATACGCTGGTACCCTTAGTTATTGAGCGTCTATAATCTACAATCCGTCCATCCCTTCTGTGCTATGCTGTATTTTAATTGTTATTCTGGGGACAGCGTGGTGTAATGGTCAGCGTGCTGGCCTTTGGATCGCACTGTCGTGGGTGCGAATCCCGCCTCTGCTCATGGATATTTTGTGTTTGTCGTTTAGACCTAGCTTTGATATTTATTGATACTGGCCAGATACTAAGAGGTAGTGCCATCCCCCCAAGTGATATTCTCTTGTATATGTGCATATGCTCTATATAATATGTGGATATATACAATTGGATATACCTTTTTTAAAAAAAAAAAAAAAATTAAATAATAATAAAAGCCGGCGTCGAGCTCTGTGCAGCGTGTATTCATAATCTTTTGAAAAGTTTTGCTCCGTATAAACATATTTTCTTCCTTAAACCTTTTCGCGTTAAATGGGAAAGTTTAATTCGCATTTCTTATTAACGACTAATGACACTTCCGAGATGGAAACATCGCACCCTTTTTTAAAACTGGAGGTCGTCTTCTTTACCCCTTTTATAACCCGTTCGGCCGCGTTGTGTTTTGGTACGTTCTGTTCGTGCGGTTGTCAACCGTATTCAATATAAACCAAAAAACCCCGGTTGTAAATATGTTGGTGCATTATTTATATGCGTTGATGTCCATAACAATACGGTTGTAAAAAATCCAATATTAAAGACAATAAAATGTTTTATTATCGCCAAGTGCATTACACTGTTGATACACCGAAACAGGGTTCTGCTTTGCCGGTAAGAATAATAAATATATAAAAGGATGACTGAGTGACTGACTGATCTATCAACGCACAGCTCAAACCACTGTACGGATCTGGCTGAGATTTGGCACACAGATAGTTATTATAGTCAGAGTGCCCGTCGGCAAAAATTTTACTGACAAACACTCTCCCCAAACTTTGTATATGGCTTCATTAGGCCTAGTCTGACACTTATTTCCTCTATGACTTTTTTTGATTTTGGGGCGTTTTACCTCTAAGTTTTCCGAAACATGTCGTTTTGACGACATGTAAAAAAAATATAGATACTGTTTGTTTTTTTAATTGGATAGCTTAAAAACTTCAACCAAAACGCTAAAATAATGTTCTCTGACAAATAACATGAACCATTTAAAATGTCTGACACCTCGAATATGTCGACATATTCGAGGTGTCAGACATTTTAAACGCCCCAAAATCAAAAAAGTCGTAGAGAAAATAGGTGTCAGACTAGGCCTAACGAAGCGATATACAAAGTTTGGGGAGAGTATTTGTCAGTTATATTTTTGCCGACGGGCACTCTGACTATTATGATGTAGGCATCCGCCAAGAATAGATTTTTGAAAATTCAACCCCTAAAAAGGTGTAACGGGGGCTCAAAATTTGCATGAAAAAAAACCATATAAGCAACACGTGTTTCGTGCTTTTTCAAAAACAGCCCCTTCAGAGGGTGAAAAGAGATAAATAATCTCAAATTCAACACGGGTGTCATTTTCAAGGTTTGTTGGGACGTTGATCACGTGAATGTCATCAATTTTGAAATTTATTAGTGGGGGTCTACGTCGAGAAAGGAGTAACTACGCCAAATAATGGGAATGCATCCGTGTTTCGTCTCAATCGCGAGCGAAGCCGCGGGTAACGGCTAGTAATAAATATCTCGTGTGATAAATATCAATTCTTTTTTATTAACAAGCAATAGTATATTACATCACAAGGACAGAAAGTTTGAGATTCTTGCGTCATGATACCCATGACGGGCAGTTGTAAGTTCTCAAACTTTCTGCCCGTGCGTGGTACATACTATTTTTTCTTCATACCTCGGTCGAAAGCACGCTTATTAATTAGAGTAATTAATTACATAAATACACAGATAAATTTCAAGCAAACAGCTTTGAGGATATACGTAAAAACACGAATGGCAGCTGTTCGCAACTATTGGCTGGCGGCAGTTTCATGGCGCGGTGTACACGATAACTATTTTTCTTTATAGCCGGTCGTACGTACTTCCCACATCGGTGAGTCTAATCCTACCAACCGTAAAAGTAAAAAACAATCTTTATATTTAAAAATTATTTTTTACTTTTTTGTCCGCATTGCTATAAAATAGTGTTTTTTTTAAACTATAATTTTAATAACTTAATCAAATCTTTGATCAATGTCGGATTATAGAATTTTTCAATAAATAAAATAATCGACCAATATTTCAGACAAATATATTAACAAAAAATAATAATACATTGACTACATATTAAATAAAAAATTTGTTTGTTATTATTTTTTCAATTTCAGAATATAATTTAAAAACTTAAAGCGAATATTTTTAAATACGAATTAGAAATTAATTATTAATTTTTTTATAATTTTTAGATCAGTTCTGAAGAAGATCCAAACCCGGACCGAAACGTCAATGTATTAATTATTATTTTTTGTTAATATATTTGTCTGAAAAATTGGTCGATAATTTTATTTATTTAATTAATTTGCTAGCCCTGTCGTTATCGATCTCAAATCATAGGTAGCGGTGTTCTGTGTGGTGGGGGGGGGGGGCAACAATGGGTACAGAGTGTTTTATGAACACAAGTCACTCACACTCGCGGACACTGCTTTACATACGTCAGGCGACGTGAGGAGCATGTTAATAGCTCCTTCCCGCGAGAGGAGAGAGGGGAAACCCGGGGCGGAGGAACAGGGAAACCGATTTATTATTTATTCGAGAATATACATTATGCGGTTTATATACGTCACATATCTATTAATTAACTATATGAATCACTGTCTATCTACTCAATGTGCGGTGAGTGAACGCAACAAAGCGTATCGAAAATATATCTGCGTCTCTTTCTTCGATGTAATTCCCTGATTTCTCCGATGATATGATTGGTTGATGTACTTGCATGCTTTGTCTTTTTCTATAACGTTAACATGGGAGGACCCAGCTTTACTCATTCGGTGAATGAACGCAACAAAGCGTATCGAAAATATATCTGCGTCCCTTTCCTCGATGTAATTCCCTGATTTCTCCGATGATAGGATTGGTTGATGTACTTGCATACTTTGTCTTTTTCAATGACGAAAACATGGGCGTGCTCAGCTTTGGGCCCAGGAAGGGGCAAATAAGAAATGTCTTAAGCCGAGTCCCCCGTGCTTGTTTGCCCTCCTGGATACGCCAATGCTTACGGCTTAAAAAAAGACAGAAATATATCTATTGCGATTTTATTTCTATGCTCGGTATAGAATAAATGTATATGATATACCTACATTGACAATATTATGTATATTATATATATGGCTACATAATTCCCAAATCTGATCGAAGATTCGAGTTGGGGGACTTGTAGGAAGACTGGCGTATCTATTGGCAACGTGAGGTTTTTACTTCTGCAGTCCGTAAGGACAAAAAGAGAGTGTGCATTCTACACTACACATTACAGAAGTAGATCTATTTAGTATTCCTCCTAAAATTTGGTTTCAATCCGCTCATCCGTTTGACCTGCATTGTGTTGAAAGACTAACAGAAGCACAGAGTTATTCCAAAAATATGTTTTTTTTTTGGATTCGGGGGACCTCAAAACGAAAAAATGTAAAATTTTGAAAGGTGAATTTTGACCTAAACTTGTACCATTCCCCACTTATGGGTTGGAATGGTAATAGCAAAAATGTTAAAAAACATATAATACGCGCACGAATCTAAAAGGCTCGGAAGTTAGATGCGAATGTGGGCTTGCGCTTGTACAGTCTGTTGAAAAACTACAAACTCGCAACTCAACCAAACTAAAATAACAATAACAACTCGACAATAGCGTACTCGACTGTACTTTAAAGCAGGAAAGCGACAAGTGACAAAGGCAACGAGCGATCACGGTCAATCACCGACTAGCGCACGTTCCGTGCAGGTAGATGGAAGGTAGTGGGAGTCTCAACGGCTCTAAAATGTGCCTTTGCGACGCTGTTTGTGACTAACTTCCGAAACTTTTAGATCCGTGGCGCGTATTATAATAATGAATTGATAACCTCTCTTTTTTGAAGTCGGTTAATTAGTACTTATACCATTCCCCCATATGTAGATTTGGGATTGCGGGAAATAAATATTATATAGCCATGATGTTAACGTTTTTCAGCTGTTCTTACGATGCTACGTTTTTTCTCATTTGTTTTTGACCATATGGTAGGTTAAAATAATTTCCAAAGGCAACACAAAGCGTGTCAGAAAGCTCTGCTCTCCCGTTTGGGTAATAGGTCACTATATGAAAAATGTAAGGACAATGGGCCGTAAGCTGACTGCCGTACGTAATCTGGCAATTTGTTGATACATATAATATACGTATAATAACATACACGCATCGCGCCTCAATATTTTTATGATACAGGGTGCAACATTAAAATCGGTTTACTAGTTACGCCACTTTTTTAAAGTTAACAAAAAATAGAAAAAATGCGCATTATAATAAACAATATAAACAATTTTTTAAAACTTTTATAACGTGATCTTGTTAACTGTATACGTAAAAGGGGCTCCATGACGCAAAAAATTTATAGGTCAATTATTTAAACATTTTTTGTTGTTTTCAATGAAGACGGTTTATTGAAAAAAAATATTTAGTTAACAATATAGCCTCACTTTTATAAAAATAAATTTTTCAACGGAACTTTATTCTTTCAAGTATTAAGACGACAACATTTAATACTATAAAAAAAATTATTTTATGTGTTGTACTCTATAAACAGGGTGTTGCGCTCGAGCTGTAACGGCCGCGCGGGACCCTATTTTTAACGTTAAATTAAAACTATATATAATAGAGATAGAGTCCGGGAGGTGGAACTTTTTGATTGGAAATTTTCTACTCTTTAAGAATCCTTTTTTAAATTTCCGCTATCGCTTACAGTTTTTGAGTAACAGCCAAAAATCTGCTTTTTTTGTCTTTTCGTATTTTCTTAATAAATGCAATTTTTGTCGGCGATAAAATAAAAAACCGTCTTTTTCGAAGTATTTTTTCGAATCGAATAAGCTATTGCTCATATTTTTTGGAGACTTGGATCAATTTTTTTTCATGAATCTCACTCTTGACTAGGTTACTAGGGATTTTTTCGAAAAAGGAAAATGTTGCACATTCACTGCCCTGTATAGAGTGTGTATGTTTCAACCCGTACCTATTGTAACAAAACTGATCTAGTTCGTTTTTACAATAATAATCGTTTAACAAAACAGTTAAACACACTAACAAAAAGCACTTCTTTAACGTAACAGAAACAAAACAGTAAATTCTGACTAATAAAATAAAAGAATAAATAACGAAGAATATACAAAATCACTATACAACTATATACACAAGATTATTTAGCTACATATGAAATAAATAAATATGAACGAAAGTCAGCTCTGACGCACAAAGCGATAATATCTTATCTTAAAATGACAGTTCTAAATAATAAAATAGAAGAATACAAAGTCACTATACAACTATATACCTACACAAGATTATTTACAACACAGGAACACACCAAATTTATTTCACACTTATCTATTAACTATATACAGTTCTATTTATTACGTACACTATTATTTACAGATCATTTATTTATCTCGGCAGTTACCTCAGCTCTGTTCACTGACTGTTAAATTTATGTCGATTGTTCACACATTCTATCGCGTATCACTGTCGTATGATGACTGTCCCGATCGTGAGCTATCTCGTAGTTTATATAGGCGCTGGATCGTTCTGAATTTGGCAACAAAGCTATTTTTTTAGGCTTCGGCAGCAAAGGCCATTAGCTCCAGGTGTAAAATACGTTCGATGTTTAGATAAAGCCCTTTTTACTAACGCATATTGTAAGAACAACAATCGAGTCGATTGTTGTCTCCCACAACAATACGTGTCTCATTGTTAGATTGGTTAGGCTGATCGTCGTCTCACAAAATTCTTTGTTGTCCCAACGGGGAGATTGTAACACTATTATGGAGAGATAGGTTTTTGTAGCTCGGATCAGAGGCACTTCTGTTTACAGTAGCGTGTCGGCATAAAACTGTAATCCGTACACAGAGAGTGTGTGGTGTGCCTCCGGTCGGTCGGCGCACGTATAAATAGCTGTGATCCGATTATTTAAATGAAGTACACCGCAGACGTGAGACCGCGGATTAAAGGTATGAATAGTTAATGTGTGTAATTCAATAGGGAGCATCGCTACTCCACCACCACATATTATAATCTGAGGAACGTGAGCCAAAAACGCTTACGGTGCGTTTTTATTTTTCGAAATAAAGTGTTTTTATTGAAGTAAAACTTCTTTACGCACGCTTGACTTGCGGAGTAAGCTGGTGAATGCGTGACGAGAGATTTACGGAAGTGTGATCGGGCGAGGCGAACGGAAGTTGAGAAGGAGATATAATTGTTAATGAAGATAGAAAGAGGATGACAAATACTTCACTGGCTAGTGACGTCATCAGGTGGCCGAAAATATAAGCAGTACTAACAATAGAATGACTCATACTTTACTTGCCAGTGGCGCTATCGGGTGACAGAAAAAAGTTTTGTAAACCTACTTAAAATAATATTTCATAAAGATTTACGCTTAAAATCCAACGAGAGATAAGTAATTGCAATGTATTACTTTTGTTTTCATTATCTTTATGTTTATATTTCTTTCTTCTTACATTAGACTGTTCATTTCGTTCTTGAACAATTTTAGAAATTAATATTTTGTTCAATACATTAAATATTCTACGTTTAAAGTGAATAAAATTGTAAATTCATTTTAAAGTTCATATTTTGTGAATTTTCGGGTGAATAATAACAAATTATGGCAGGAAGAAGTTTTGCTTCAGTCGTGTGGTCTAACTCTAAAGCACACTCGATTCTTTTTTGACTGTTTTATTTAATTTGGATGTAGTTTCGAATAGCGGACATCTTTGATTGGGAAGAGGGGGCGTTCACAAATTACATGAGGCAAATTTTATTCAACAACTGCGCGTTATTCATGTTTTAATTATAATGAGATGTTGTAAATATCTATTTATTTCTTTATAAAAAAAACTGCCAATACTAACAGCACCAAACAGCACGATTCAATGTTTTGGTTTGAGGTTAGCCGGTATGAATAAACTCCATGTCGAAAACATTCGGCCTCTCAATTTTAGCCTCAATGGGTAACAACGGAGTTGTTGTTACCTACTATTTCGTTACGACTCAGAAAATAGTTACGTTTATTTTCATTACTCCACAATGGCCGAGCTAGTAGGAATCTTCATTGAGTTATGACAAGTAATTGTCACCAGTCGGTAAATGGCTATTTAGGGTTCGGTTTTTAGGCATGATAAAACATGAATAACGCGCATGAGTTGAATAAAAAATTGAAGACCCGACTAATTGAATCGTCGTTAATCTTAATTTGCCAGTGATTTGACGTACGCCGTTTCGGTTTTTGCCCACAGATTATACCCTAATAACGAGGCCATACGTTATATCATGTACGATGCTGGTGTACAGGTTTTTACATTGTATAAATATATCTGCGACGACACATAACCCTCATCGTTCAATGGCCGAGTTGCAATTGATAGACCTTCATGAATATAGGTACAAGTGAGGTTATGTTATTCTGTCTTTTTCCTTTTACCCGACCAGCAACTAGTGTACTTAAAAACGTGCATAACGTAAGGTAGTGAGGGGCAACCCTTTTTTAATCCGTGGAATAAAAAGAAATAATAATAGATTATGTTATCTATTGATCGTGAATGATGTCATTATGTAGAAACGAGCGTCACACGAGTCATAATATCATATACTATATTTTTGGCACGTGCCTCGTCAGTTTATTTTCAAAATTTTTGAAGTGCTACTTATGAGTAGTCACTTCTAATGGTAGGTTGCAAATATCATAACTAAATTTTGCTCCTTTAAATTTTTCTGAAATTTTGATTAAGCGGTCCGGAAAACCCGTTCGGTAGAACGATCTGCCGATTTACGGAGCTCTTGGGGGTACATCGAGGTGTAAAAATTCGTACAAGCATTAGACTTTCCACCGACATTAGCAAAGATGCGGTCGACTTAGCAAAACAAGTCAAAAAGTCACTTTTTTTCACTTTTTTCAAGTTAATATCGAGGATGAGAGAAATTTTTTTTCTTCCAAGAACACTACGTAGCCTTGTAGGCAATTTATTCGAGATTTTGAAACTGCCCATCAATTTTCTGTTTGATCATTAGTTGCTGAGATATCGATGGTTAAAGTCAAAAGTATGCTTTTGCATTCGTAGTCGAATATCGTCGGGTCAAATTAACGTAGAGAAAAATTTAAAAATAGAAATTAAAGCTTTATGAACAGGCTATCAAGTCCATAACATGATTTTTGTGTAAAAAATTTTCCAAGCCCGTGGACCGAGAAAAAAAACGCAAAAAATTAAAAAAAAATTTCTTTCGTGTTCTTTCTTAGAATTTTGCGATGACTGTCGCTAAAATTTTAAGCTAAGAAATCTGAAAACTAGACATACAGCGCTTTAAAATGCTTTTTTTAAAACCTCGATACCACCAATTTTAACTGAGCTACAGTACTCTGAAAAATCACTAAAAATTCGAAAAAATTTTTTGCTCCCTTAATTGTTTGCAGAAATTTATGATTTATTATGGAAAGGATAGCATTACCAAGCATGTTAAAAAGGAGCGTTCATAATGACTTCTTTGTAATAATAGTACTAGAGGACAGATCCTGCGTCTTTCGGGTGAAAATTTATACTAATACTAGCGGTCCGCCCGGTTTCACCCGGGTGCAAAAGAACTATTGGGGATGGGAGGGACATGAGTACGCACATTCATCTTAGTTTACCGAGATGAATGTTGTGTCCAAATTTCATGATGATCGGAGTTACCGTTCAAAAGTTTTTGTCGATAAAAAGCAATATTTATACTTTTTTTAAGTAATAAACAATAATTACTGGAATTAATAAATGTATATTTAATTGAAAACACTGTACAAAAATTATTTTTATATAGGTATACCTATAGTTGTAACAGTTTTCAATTGAGCTATTAATTAGATTTATTTAATTTTAATTAGTCGTAAATACAATTAAAATAAATTTAAATGTAAGAAAGTAATGCAGAAAATAAAACAAAATTAAAAATATATTCGCCCAACGTGGGGCTCGAACCCACGACCCTGATACTAACAGACGCATGCTCTATTGACTGAGCCAGCCGGGCTTGTGAATGCACAACGATAATATTGGTATATTTAGTTAGGGCATTTCACCTGCATAGAAGCTTGTTTTTGAGATATTTTTCATTGAGCTCAGCTCCGATTGGTCGTAGCGTGATATTATATAGCCTATAGCCTTCCTCAATTAATGGGCTATCCAACAAAATTTTTTTTTTCAATTTGAACCAGTAGTTCCTGAGATAAGCGCGTTCAAACAAACAAACAAACTCTTCAGCTTTATATATTAGTATAGATTTAAGTACTTTTTCAAATATGCTCAGTTCGTCGTATTTCGATGGGGTCACTCTAGTTATAATTAAGTTCCGCTACGCATGTATTTGAATATCAAAATTGCAATATTGCGAACTGACCCCCTTCCATTCGTTCCCCAGTTTCCCCGCCAATTATAATGCCTGTACCGCACTTGTCCTGCGCCGAACCGTGCACTGTAATTATTGGGAGACATGCAAATAAAGCGCTATACACAAAACTAATTCAATTTCGCTGTGCTATCCGACGATGCATTATTTTTATGAATCCTGTGATCGAATTTTGTGAATAGGGGCTTAATTTAAATAGATTCAGTTTAAATTATTGTTACTGCGTGTTTGTGTTATATGATCCTCGTTTGTTTGTTCAACAATTTGTTTCGACGCGGACACATCTGCGCATTATTATTGGTCGCTTTGTGTGTGTGTGCATCTCGGGTATGAATTATGTTAATTGAATTTATGCCAATGTAAATAATATAATTTGTTGTTACTGTTAGGGGTGGCTAATTTATATCGACACTATAATTTTGTAAGCTTTTTAGCTTTATATGTCATTGGTTAGAAGCACTGCTTGGTGGAACTGTATAATTAAAAAAAAAAGGAGTGTGCTTGAGACTATACGACTGAAGTAAAACTTCTTTAGCTCCATCTATATGGATGTGTTACGGTACGACTGAAGTAAAACCTCTTTAGCTCCATCTATATGGATATGTTACGGTCAATATCCGGAATACGGGCAATGTCGACAATGCCCGGGCAATGTCGACATTGACCAGTCAATGTCTACAATGCCCAAGCTAAATAGGGCAATGTCCGAAATGGAACAAGGTTAAAAAAAAAATTGGTTGTCTGTAAAGTCGATTTATGGACAATAGTTTTACGTGATAACGTATTCCGCTCGAATATCATATTTAATAATACATAACCTAAATTTTAGTAGCTGTCAAACTATATTTTTACCGACTAATAATTTGATCAACCAAAAAAAATACATATTTTTAAGCAATTATAAAAGATATTTAAAAGAATGTATATATATATTATATATTTGTTAACAAACCGTATAATTTATCTGCTGTTATGAAATGCAGATATCTCCCAAGATTTGTTTTTGATACAAAATGTAGCTGCGGTTGTGTACAAACTATCAATTGACAAATAACGATGTATTATCTGAAAAATTGCTTTAAAAATTCGATAATTTATGACATTTTTATTAGATATATTGATTTTAAGTCTTAATTTCCACGGTTTATAAAACAAAGGTCATCTGTCAGATGTAGCTTTCGCTGGAACAGCCGAAAAAAATGTTGAACGCACACTACTCTCTGACGTCACGCGAGAAGAGGGAGAAATGCGCACAAGCCGACGCTATCGTTTATATCGCGCTCTCGCTTGCGGAACGTTACTCTTTTTCGTGTGTGCTGGCTGTGTTTCATCAATTTATAAGACGTTATCACGTCAATAGATTTTTTATAACCATGAAACGCTGACATTTGATTGTATCTTTATCATGCTAAGTTATCATTAAATTTATGGAATTTTTATCACCGATATCAACTATTGAAGAATATATTATGTCGTACTTTATTGTTACATTCATTGTTAATTCATTTAAACAATCAATCAGTAGTCACTGAGACGTTGATCATTTTAAAACTAATTGTAACTAAATATGCTATAAATTATATAAACGTAAAACCCCCTTCGTTTTATGCAAAAGAATAGATGTAGGCTGCGTGTAGGTACACCAGAAAATAAATAATAATATCAACTTGTTAAAAGTGCATTGGGCTCATCTGCAAGAACCTTTCACTATAGTTTCTTTTGGGCTCGGCACCGAACTATAATGGTCTTAAATGGCTCCATAGTGTTTGAAAATACACACAGTATGTAAACAGGTAAGGTTTACACTGCACATATAGCGGGTCAACGTTTCGAAAATTATATTTTTATCTTCAGGGAAATATAATTTTCGAAACGTTGGCCACAAGCGATACTTTGGTAAAGCTTATTTCAATTGTTCCTCAACCAAATAAATCTCCTTCAATACATATTTTGGAACAAAACTTCTACTAATATTATTATTATTAAGATGAAGGAAGGTTTTGGTTAAGGATCATAAAATAAGCTTTACCAGTGTTTCGCTAGTGGCCAACGTTTCGAAAAATTTATTTTCATCTTCAGGGCCTATGAACATGTATAAATGTATATAATTTAGAACATATTGTATCACAATTTTAATATAAAAAAGAAAACCATGCTCAAAAGATAAGTTTTTGAAAAGGTACTACATAATATTAAAAATCTTGTTGCATACCTCAAGATGGTCAAGTAGTGGTAAATTGTTTTTAACAGTATACATGTTACATGATCATAAGTATTATGAGTTAATATAATTATTTTAAACATATCTTATTATAAAAAAAATTAATTAAAAAAATTATTCGATTTTTATAAAATTGTCAAAATTAAAATATTTATTTGAGAATTTAATTTAACCAAATTTGAGAACTTTCTGCGTGCTTTTATTCGATACTGATCAAATGTGTGGTTAAAACATTATCATTAGATTGCTACAGCTGATTGCCTGTTTTATATTGTCAAATTTTGATGAATATACATTTTTTGAAACGTTGACCACAAGCGAAACAACGGTAAAGCTTCTTTTTTGGAATTGTTCCTGAACCAAATTTTCCCTCAATGATTAACTTATTAAAGTTTATAAAGATAACTAGTGTGCAATAACTCATATTTGAGCCACGAAGAAGTCAGCAATGCTGATGAAACGTTGGCAATAAAATAAAACATCATTGGCTTATTTCCTAGTATTATACCGAGCGGGGTGGCGTAGCGGTGAGAGCACTAGATTCGCATTCGGGAAGTACCGGGTTCGAATCCCGGCGGGGGCAGATGTGACTGAGACTTTTTCCTACTGTCTCTCGCCGAGAAACGGTAATTCCTGTACCGGCCATCTTGTTGAGGTTTTTCATGGTTTCCCTCAATAATTCCAGATAAATATCGAGATGGTTCCTTATTCAAGGCCATGGCCGATTACTTGTCAAACTCCTATGCTCAAAATTTGCCTGCATTATCCTAATATCCTAAAAATTCCTTCATTCGACCATTGCTAATAATTAAGTTGAAGATTAAAAATTGTAGAAAATAACGGGAAGTGTGGTAAATAAAAAATAGTAATGGTGCGAATGGCGTCTGTTAAGTCGAGAAACGGACGTTAAACGCATTATTATTATTATTTCCTATTATTATGATAATATCAACATCAAAAAACGGACGAAAACAATCGAGGATATTTGAATTATTATGGGGATGTTGCTGTTTGGAGTTGGATGCCGCTCCAGGATAGTTAATCGCCGGACTTTCTCTGTCAGATATTCCCCTTTATTGTTGTATACACTTACTTAATGCGGCCGTTTCTTCCAAATCCCTGGACGCGCTCTACGACGCTGCTTTATTACATTTCTCTGTTGCCTGAGCGCTTTATATGCCGCTGGATACGTAGGTACAGTGCCGCTATATAACACAACACGTGGAACGACGGCCAAAACACAAAAACATATTTTAAGATTAGTTCTGTCAAGAGATCAACGTCACTATTCATTTACCATCCTCCTTGTGGATGCTCACGCACGCGCAAACGCGTGATCCTCTTTACAGTAGCTACCTACGTTTTGTAACGAAATCAAGTCACTTAATTTTGAACCTGCTAAAAGCACAGATATGGAAAGATGTAGAAAGATATAGAAAAATTGGATTTGGCACATAGTAGGTATTTGGAAAAAATTCCGTGGCATAAGGATCGAAAATGAAGCAATACTGAAATTTTTTAAACTTGCATTTAATGTTGACGTTTCGATACGTTTTGTATCATCTTCTTCTCTTAAAAAAAATTCAGTATTTCTTCCTTTTCGATCCTTATGCCACGGAATTTTTTCCAAATACCTATCATCAACTTCAATGGATCACAGTTACTCTATTTATTGAATAGAGTCAAATTCACATTTGGCACATACTTAAAAGAGAAGACACTGTCTTTTTATTTCCACCGTTACCGAGCGGGGTGGCGTAGCACTACACTCGCACTCGGAAGGTACCGGGTTGAAATCCAGGCTAGGACTTTTTCCTGCTGCCTCTCGCCGAGGAACTGTAATTTCTGTACCGGCCATCTTGTTGAGGTTTTCCATGGTTTCCTTCCCTAAATTCAGATAAATATCGAGATGGTGCCTTATTCAAGGCCATGGTCGATTACCTGTCAAACTCCTATGATCAAAATTTGCCTACCTTATCCTAATGTCCTAAAGTTCCTTCATTCGCCCATTGCTATTGATTAAGTGCGTAGCGCTACACTAGCGTTCGGAAGGTAGCGGGTTCTAATGGGGCAGATGTGGCTGGGACTTTTACTGCTGCCCCTCGCCGAGAAACGGTAACTCTTGTACCGGCCATCTTGTTGAGGTTTTCAATGGTTTCCCTCAACAATTCCA
This sequence comes from Xanthostigma xanthostigma, assembly GCA_963575645.1. NCBI lineage: Eukaryota > Metazoa > Arthropoda > Insecta > Raphidioptera > Raphidiidae > Xanthostigma > Xanthostigma xanthostigma. The sequence continues at coordinate 3,083,458 of OY754473.1, forward strand.
GATAAATATCGAGATGGTTCTTTATTCAATGGTCGATTACCTGTCAAACTCCTACGCTCAAAATTTGTCTACCTTATCTTAATGTCCTAAAATTCCTTCATTCGCCCATTGCTATTGATTAAGTGGAAGTTGAAAAACTGTGGAAAATAACAGGAAGTGTGATAGCTGGAAAATAGTAATGGTGCAGCGAATGGCGTCTGTTATGACATAAAGTCGACAAACGAACGTTAAACGCATTATTATTATTATCTTTTTATTGCCATAGTTTATTCGTCGACTTACCTTGCAAAAAAGTGCTTTTATTTTAAGGCGATAATAGATAGATAGGTAATTTATTTGTGAAGCTATAACAATTGTAGATACAAAATATACCCGTGTTCATCCTGAAGGTCCATTCTAAATATTGGTGAAAACATTTTTGAAATCGGATGAGTAGTTTAGGAGATTATCTCTTAACTTACAAACTTTGCCTCTTTATAATATTTGTTCCAGATATAATTATTTATCGAGGTGTCGCACCAACGTTGCTGCAAAAACTTGACTTGTCTTTACATTTCAACTTTTTTCGTATTGATGCCAATTTTAACAGAAATCGTGCATAGCAGAACAAAAAGTATACTATACTTGTGTGAAAATATAATTTATACCCAAGAAAGTTTTCAAAGGTTTCAATATTGAAAATTTACTCTTCGTTTTGACCTTCAAGAATGACTATGGAAAGAACCAGTTCTTCAAGGCTATTGATTTTCCACGAACTAATTGACCGGCCGTGTTAATAAAAATAGTAAACTGTTATTTCTAACTGTTACCAGTATCAGTTATTTTCGAACAACTAACAGTTACAATAAATAACTGTTTTCCAGAAATCAACATGTCGATCGCAACAGAGAATATAATCGACTGTTATTTTGTAACTAAATTATTATAACAAAATCAATCCGATGAAGTCCATATGCAGTATAATATTATTTCACTGAATTAGTGAAAGCATAATAATATTAAACGATTATCGTCATAATATTTTTTTAGAAGTCTTATATATTAGAAAAATTTAAATGTCACTGTCGGGACTTGAACCCGAAACAACCAATTTCGCGTTGGCTGAGTTACATTACTCTACAGTGCCCACGACAGTTAATTCATGATTTCTCTTATATATAACACAATGCACCGCAGAATCGACTACCTGCGAGAGCTAATAATTTTAATAACAACACTACAAGAGTGTTGACTTTCTCTAATTAGTCGGGCATACTGATGTAACTAATAAACAATGAGAAAGATTTAATTAAATACTTGCAATATTATTACAAAATCAATCCGATGAAGTCCATATGCAGTATATTAATAATATTATGACGATAATCGTTTAATATTATTATGCTTTCACTAATTCAGTGAAATAATATACTGCATATGGACTTCATCGGATTGATTTTGTAATAATATTGCAAGTATTTAATTAAATCTTTCTCATTGTTTATTAAATTATTATATATGCCATGGGTGTTTGAAGATAGAGAGTGTCGTTGGAAACTGGTATTTTATCACTGTTATTTTAACCGGTTATAAAAAAAAAGAGGCGCACGATTACTAGACACACGACGGAAACATTATAAATATTTAAAATTTGTTATTTATTAATAAGAAAAATAAAAAATTTGTCATTTGTAAAAATATTAATTTATGCTTATTTGGGATTTGAACCGGACAGGCTTGACATATCTACCCGTCTACCGATTAGTTCTAATTTTGACAACTAGGCGTCTTCTACTCTTTCGTAAGTAGAATAAACCGGTCTGATCCACAGACACGAGGTACAATATCAACGACGTATGTGCACTTTGTTTCTATGGTCCTTTCCTTATTTGAGCCGTGATCTGAACTCTAATACGTATTCATGCGCTTTTATTTTGTGACCTATTTCAAATGTCGCTCGCTCACTCATTTATTCCTAGTTGACTCCCTATTCCGAGTAACTCGTTTTTTCCCATTGAACTCTCTCTTTTGGGACTTGCGTTGAAGAAAAAAAATTCCAGCCAATTGGGCGACGGGACCATTCCAACTTCAAAAATGTTGACATTTGATTATAATAAAGAAAATAAAATTTCTGATATCATGTGAGGTGACGCGAGTAATTGCTAGTATTCAATATGATATTTTGCTATTCGTTGCCATGGTTACCTATATAATATGTTCCACAAAGCATGCTGAAGTTGTTTATTTCTGACAGATCCATAAAACAAAAAAGCGGCTGATTTTTTTTATTTTCAAAATATTTCCGAAACTATAAAGTTTAGAAAAAAAATTTTTAACGAAACTTTCTTGAAAAAATAAATAAAATAATAATCCGCTATGAAAAGTATACCATTATTATATAAAAACACCGTTATAGCAAATATCTCTTCTGCGCATGCGCCGATTTTCCCCAAAAACAATAGGGCTCTTCATATTTTCATAGCAAACATCCTCCCAAAATTTAGTTTCGATCCGCTCATCCGTTTGACCTGTATCGTGTTCACAGACTAACAGACGCACAGTTTTTCCAAAAATATGTTTTTTGGATTTGGGGGACCTCAAAACGGAAAGATATTGTAAAATTTTTGAAAAGTGATTTTTGACCTAAGCTAGTACTATTCCCCACTTGTGGGTTGGAATGGTAAAAGTAAAAGTACTAAATTTCTAGACGCGTGCTTTTTAACTGTTATTTCGACCCTGTTGTTTTTAAATAACGGTCTCTAAAAATAACAGCTTCGTGCACGTTATACTAGATAAGAGTGCGTTGACATCTGTAAATAGTTAAGTATTCCGGTCGCATAGCAATCCTAGTTCGTTGCAATGGCCGTGGATTTGTCTCTCATTGCGTGTAGCTCCTGCTTCTTCATTCTTCCTCCATCGTTTCTCATCCCGCACCGCGACTGTAAAAAAAACGCCGCAGTATGTATTGCCTTTTTTTTGTCGACAACAAGGACCTCCTTTTAATACTTGTAGCATGCAGTTTTATGGATCCATTTTGTAACCTTATCCTTGCAAAGTATCTCCTAACCGTTGAAACATTGTATAAAGAAATGACATTAATTTTATTATTGTGTTTTCTGAAAATGGTTTTTACTTTCGGTGCATTTTATGATTGCAATAAAAATAATAGAACATGTATAAATTCACTGTATATACAGTCGACTCTCGATAATTTGACACTCGTTAATTTGAATCTCTCGATAATTAGAAATTTTTTTCCTGTCCTTTGAAAAATACTCGATAAATTGAATAAAATCAATATTAATTGGTTCCATCGGTAATTTGCCCACCAACATGCAATATTTTGAAGTCCGGGCTTCCCTACTCTCTCTAATTTGAAGCGTTTATCATGCACAGACTTGTCGTTCGTTTACATATATGTACAGACCCTACGCTTCTTCGCCCTCAGAACCGACACAAGGGACGATTTATTCGCAGCTCTCATCACTATCCAAACTTCATTTGACAATGATAGACTGAAGTCGCTCACTCAACACAAAATTGCGGACTTCTTTTCAAAATAAACATTTGTGAATAATTTTACAAATGTATAATAAATCACGAATTTTGATCAAACTCTTGTTTACTTAATTTTTTCCTCCCTTCCCTCTTGGTTATTTAAACTCCTGTTATTTTGAACTCTGGGTAACTTGAAATTTTTTTCTGGTCTGTCTGGTCTGGACTGTAATATGGTTATTTAACTGTTTTTTTTAATGGGGATATTTTGTTTCAGGTGTATATCATCAGAGATGACAAAGTCGACTTTATACATCCAAGGTAAGCAAATATTGATTACATAAAAAGGGTACATTTGTTTTCTCAAAAGTTATCTATTTAAGTATTTACTGTACTACAGGCACAACGCTCAATTATGTAATAATAGCAAGATCTATATCGTAAAAAATAATTGTAGATAAATCCGTAAAACACTTATTAATTATTTACTTCGTCGTTTCAATTATTACATAATCGTGGTCTTATCAATAAATTAAGTGAATTTCTACATATTCTTAATCAGTCATCACAACATTTGTTATCTTCTTTTTGACTTGCTGTTTCTGGATTGAAATAGTGTGTAAAAACAATATAAAGATCTCGATGTGAATAATAAGGGTCCTATAAATGAACCTTGCGGAACGCAACATATCGTTATCGATCCGCTGTCACACCGTCTATTCTTCTTCTTCTAATTACTATTCCAGCTTGCACGTCCCTGCTCCTCCTGGAGACAAATAACACATAGTTATGTATGTGCAAATATCGGTCCTTTAAATGAATCTTGCGAATGAAACGTTACTTAATCGATTACCCATCGCCAAGTCTGCCGTTCTAATAATAATCAATCACGTCATCTTGCACTGCATTGCTTCTCTGTGAAACTGATCGTAGATAATAAAACGCTCGATAACTAAAGTCATCGACCTCTCCTGAAGACAAATATATATCTACTGGTCCTAACAAAAAATTCAACTTTTGGTCCTAATTACTTAGGTTTACAATTTTTTAACAAACTGTCTTTGGCCACTAGAAGCATGGCTCTTAACATGTTTAAAAAAACTATTTATAAATATTTGATTAAGGAGTGCTTCTATAAGTACGAAGAATTTTTGGAGATGGAAAATGCACCCTAACATTGTATATATCTTTGTTTTTTCTCTTTTGGCGTGTTTTTAACATTACTATGTATAACTTAAACCAATAAATCTATCTATCTATCTATCTATAAATGAGCCTTGCAGAATGCACCGTAACCTTCTTGATCTGCCATCACTACGTTCAGTGTTTTCACTGTCATGTCGTGTGTGTATTGATATCGATTGTACAAATCTGTGGCCCTATAAATGAACCTTGCGGAACGGAGCCTTCTTGATCTTCCATGGCAACGTTTGGTGTTTTCCCTCCGATATCAAACCCGTAACTTACTATACTATGTATAACTTTGTCTTGCACTGCATTGCTTCCCCGTGAAACTGATCGTAGATAATAAAACGCTCGATAACTAAAGTCATCGGCCTCTCCTGAAAACAAATAGTCCGCAAATCTATCTGCTGGTCCTATAAGTGAGCCTTGCAGAATGCACCGTAACCTTCTCGATCTGCCATCACTACGTTCAGTGTTTTCACTGTCATGTCGTGTGTGTATTGATCAGCGATTGTACAAATCTGTGGCCCTATAAGTGAACCTTACGGAACAGAGCCTTCTTGATCTTCCATGGCAACGTTCGGTGTTTTCCCTCCGATATCAAACCCGCAACTTGTTATATTGTGTATGTGTGTATTTACACAGTGTGCATATATAGAAGACGCGTTCTCAAACTGTAAATCCTATTTACATAGAATATTTATGACCGTGACACTTTGTCTACAAAACAGTTACATTTATGGAATATCTTTGTTAGTTAAAGTGTCTCTCGCGTGTTCCCCGCCGATGTACGTAAGTACATGACGCGTTAACGCCTCGTCTTTACTAGGGCAGGAACAGAACCGTTGGCGAGACACGGTTGCTGCTTGACGCAGAAGCTCATCTTAGTCGAAAAATTCCAGGATAATCTAGCCTCCATCATGCTTTTCTAAATCAATGTTTACCTGTCAAAAACCTCCCTTAGGACAGTTCGGCGCATTTCTCACCAGAGGTCTCACCATTCCTTTGGGTTCCGAATAGCTTAAGGACGTAGTCTGGTGTTCGGGTTTTGAAAAAACGAATTTATTTTTTTTACATTTTTAGTAAGTATAATATATTGAGAAAATACTGTAAAAATTTTAGACCGAAATATTAAATATTTACAAAGCTATAGCATATAGTCGAGAGCAGCAACGGTCTTACGGTAAGACTCTTACTTGCTCTTACCTTTCAATTGTTATCACGTTACCCTTATACTCTCGCAGAGTAGAGCAAACAAATTAGCAGAAAACGATGCTTTTGAAGAAACGGAAGGTTTAATATACACCAGGCATAGCTGATTAGTGTAAATATATATTTTTATTTTTTTGTAAGAAATCTGAAATTAAAACTTTAAACGCGTTTTTCTCAAAACTACGTTTTTCTAAGTGGCGCGGATGATTGAAACAATTGTATACAACCGATTGCTTTCATTTCTGCACACAGGATATTCTACTCAACAATAGCTCCGTCCGGTACTAGAATTAGGTACTCAATTATAAAAATTATTTCTATTTTTTTAACCGATTTTCAACGTTGTTTTTTTTAAAGCCCGCCATTTTGTTATTTATTAAGAAAAATGTTATTTCTAGTACGGGATAGAGCCACAAGCCTACGAAACAATAACCAATTTCATTTTTATAATTCAGTTGACTCCAAGTGACGTTATCACCCGCGCTACCCACCTACCTAAATTTAAAGTTGTCTACTTTAGGTTAAAAAAACAATTATAAAATGGCATAAAATTAAGCAAAAAAATTTTTTTTTTCTTAGTTTACGATGTCAGTAAAAACATGTAACAAAATTGAAAACATCGTACATTATTTTGATATTAAAAAAAAAATTCTGAAATAACGGTTTAAACGAGCCTGAACATAGGACTACGTCCTTAATCAGAAGGAAACAGAACGTGATTCTGGAACTTCCCAACTCGCTTCTTCAATCGATTTGCCAACGCAACAGCCCTCGTACAAATGCAGTATGCATTACGCTCGGTACGACAAGCGATGGTACTGAAGGGAGCGTTTATTTTTTCTTTATTTTTACTTTGTGTACGTGCCCTTTGATGTGCAGTCATCTTTAACACTCAACAAACCGACCGGGCTGTGTGTATGTGGGGTCTTTTGTCACATCAACCGCGCCACCCACAATCGTCTTCTTCACGTAGGTATATGAATATCGTGTGCCCCCTCCGCGACGACGTTGACTTCGACGCAGCGTGCTCTTCTTTGACCCCCGATGTTTATTTGTTGTTAGTGAAGTTTAGACGAGAAGGAAATAACATTTACATAATAAAGTATCGATATAATGGATACCGACGATTCATTTGTACAAAGCTTCTCTGATCAAACACGATAGAAGGTCAATAGAATGCGATCGGAATTTAAATAATAATGCAGATACTAGTAGATTCTATATCTAGTGTCGTAATCTTTATCTATAGTCTATACTAATATATTAAGCTGAAGAGTTTGTTTGGTTGTTTGGTTGAACGCGTTAATCTCAGGAACTACTGGTTCGAATTGAAAAAAAAATGTTTTTGTTGGATAGCCCATTTATCGAGGAAGGCTATAGGCTATATAATATCACGCTACGACCAATAGGAGTGGAGCATCGTTAGGAGTTATATTGCGACAGTATGTTTGAAATGAGAGTCAGCTAGTTTTAACAGTAACATGAGCCGTAATACCATTATTTACGAGATGCATAAATGGTATTTTTGCACGTACGTCCTAAAAAGTAGTTGGTTTTCATTTCATTTTCGAAATTTTTGACAGTTCATTTTTGAGCACACATCACTTTTAAGTGTTAATCGTGGGTTGTACAAAAAAAATCCAGCCATTTAAACTTCAAAAATATTGACATTTGGCATAATATAATAAAGAAAATAAAATGTCTGTTAACGCGAGCGGAGACGCGGGTAACGGCTAGTATTAAATATTATGAAATGCACGGTTATCTACATAATATGTTATCACGTCATGTAAAAATTTTCCTGAAGCGTGCTTGTATCTCTTCTGCGCATGCTTACCTGCGTTAAGTCGAGACTCGAGAGGTTTTAGAATTTTATTTAATTATTTTTCTATTATAAAATTTACATTCGTCGTGGTTTTTTTCAAAATTTTTAATTTTGTTTTATTTTAAACTTTTTACAGATTTTGTATATAAGTGAGTTCAGATGGTCTGACCTAGCGTACACAGTGCAGGGCTGCCAGATTTCTCTACTCAGAAATCCGTCGGTAAGGCGAAAAGTGGTGGGGGAAGTGGTCTGAAAAATCCGTTTCCATCCGTTCGCCCGGTTCACCCATTAATGCAATGAGTGTGAGAGAGATAGAGAGTAAAGTGAAGTATGCGGTACTATAAACGACACATCGACGTGTTTCCACCTTCATTATGGCTTTATTATTAACATTATTAAATGAATTTCGAATAAGACGTTGAATTTACTTTTACTTACAAACAGACTTTAAATTGAATAGAAATGATTCATTTTTTCACATCCAATGAATCGATTATTTCGTAGATTTTATACATTTTTATGAAATAAAAATATTATATTGACTGTTAGAATGTTGCGATCGTAACAAACGCGGCAGTACAATCAGTTAAATCCTCAATGTGTTCCGTAAATCCGTGTAACTCGAAACACTTGACTCCAGTTGTGTGAAAAAAACGCATCAGACAAAGATAGCGAGTCGATATTCATCGATATAGGTATGTGTTTCGCGAACACATTGTTTCATACACTCTCTTATCTTTTTCTACCCAAATAGAGAGAGGAGTAGGACAGAGGTAGTGAAAGAAACGTGCTCAGATATGCTCGAATGTGCTAAAAATACCCGAATGTCCCCAAATTATCGATTATCGAGTGAAGTTTGAATTTATATGTAGTAAAAAAGGTAAAAAATTCGGAAAAGTTAGAAAATCCGTTAAATCCGTTCAGATCATGAAATCCGTTCCATTATCCGTTCAAATTTATTTCTACTCGAAAAATCCGTTTGGAACGGAAAAATCCGTTCATCTGGCAGCCCTGACACAGTGTAGCTATTATGGTATAGTATGTATTATGTACAGAAATTGACACTGTTACAGAGAAATCCGATTAAATGCCCGTTGTGTAGGCAAATTTTTTGTGCAGTGCAGCGCCCCTTGGGGCGTAACTATCGTAATATCTATCTAAGAACCATCTCAGATGAATTATAAACCCTTTACAGAAAACCGCATCTGAATTGATCAAACCGTTTTCCAGATAAATGGCGACATTCGAGTGCACAAACAAACAATCTCTCACCCTAAACGCATATACGTGCTCCGTTCCGTCGTGGGTAAAATGAAAAATAAACGACAAAAACGTTGTTAATGCGGCCCTGGTGGCGCCAGAATAGTCTTCATACAGTCACGTCCTTATTTATTCAGTATTTCAAGCAGACATTTCAGACTGGTTATTAATAATTTTTAATCTTCACAATGGCCCATTAGAAATGTATGCAGAGGATAGCAACTGGCATCTATGAGCTGTACAAAGCAACCCAGCCCGGCATCAGCTATGCATATATATTAGTGATGTGTCGCTCCTGAGCGAGTCGTTCATAATGAACGACTCCTTTCTCGGAGCGGAGCGAGTCGCTCTTTTTTTTTGTGAATGACTCACTCCGAGCGCCATTGCTCTGTGCTGAGCTGTTCTGTACTGTTGCATTCGCACGTTTACAGAGCACAGGCCACAGAGGCACTAGTGAATTTTGCACGTACGAAGTTATTTTTGCTGAGTGATTTAATATTGATTGACACACTGTAAGTGCAATAGTACTAAGCTTAACAGTGACTTAAACCATTCACATTGACGTCGTTGACAAAGATATAATATTGTAACAATAAACATTATTATTGTTCAGCTTTTATTATACTTTATAGTTTATCCGAAATGCGAATAATATAAGATCAGAATCATATTAAAATGAGCTCAGAGCTGAGTGTGTGTATTGTGCTGTGCAATACATGACTCCTGAGCATGGCATGATGACAGTTCACACCTCTCTGCAGTCTGCACTCTTGTGTAGTGTAGAGTTGGGGAAAAAATAACTTCACGATGAAAAAATCACTGTGACAAGCCGTCTAAAATAATCACTGTGATCTGACAAGAGATATCTACGTTCCAAAGTAACGTATGTCGTTCCATGTCACCGCAGTCACTGTCGCTCAAACATGACACTATGATCTGACGAGATATCTACGTTCCAAAGTAACGTACGTCGTTTCATGTCACCGCAGTCACGACGCTCGCTCCAAGTTCCAATAGATCTATGTTTCAACACAAAGCTGCGGCTTGTAAACGGCTTTTTCTAACCATTTAGGTAAAATTTTAAATTTGGCACAAAAAATATAATGCCGCTAAATGTTTAGAGAAAACAGCTCACGCATCGCAAAAAACCTTGCATTGATTGCCGTTTCCCCATGAAAAAAAGAATATTTACGTTATGTTATCAAATGCGACAGTCCTAAGCCTGTACAAGTGTGAAGGTTATTTTGAATTAACTATATCTTTGCATCTAAACATCATAACAGACAAGTAACGCCGTATCAGATGACAACCTATTACTAAATGGTGTATTCGTGATCGGAGTGACAACTGTAACGATAATCAACTAAAAAATCCTAAAAACTAGGAAACATTTATTGTGATGTGAGTGATCGACGTGACAAAGTCACGATGATTTTTCACTGTGATTTTTGTGTAACCGGAATAACAGTCACTGTGATCTCATAGTAACGACTTTTCCCATGTCTAGTGTAGTGCGTACTGTCTAGTGTCGCTCCTTTGAGCGACTCTTTTTAGTGAGCGGAGCGCACGGAGCCAGCTCCGAATAAAGAGTCATGTGGACACATCACTAATATTGTATGCAATATGGAGGGACTACTAAATATTCGCCAGGCGTACAAACAACCGCGCATCGGAGGATCTCCGACTGTGGTATAGCACAGCATAGAAGGCATCTGAACTGTGGTGGTAGACAGTTGTTCCAACTCGTGTTGGTCTTCAGAACGGCGACGCTGTGCTGTTGTTATCAGCTTATTAAAGACTCGACCACCAGGGTTTTTTGAAGTGCACTTCTCTTGATAATAGACCAAAAGCTATTAAACATTTTTTCTTCGTACCTCGATCGAAAGTGTATTACTTTCGGCATCAATTGTAAGGCTGAAAGTCTAACATTTACTCCTTGGTGGGATCTTAGCTAATAATCGTGAACGGCAGTCATTTGTGTTTTTACGTATAAACTCAAAGCTTGCTTGGAAATTACCTGTGTTTTTATACAGTATGTAAACACGTAAGGTGCACATAGGGAAATTAACGTTGGGAAAAAATGACTGGATCAGAGTGAGCCTTGAAATCTTGTTTTTCAATTTGACAGATAATATTCTTTTGCAAAATGAATGTGTATACTACCGAAGAAAATATTCAAATGATTACAAAATAATCGGACTTTTTTTATTAATGGGACATTAAATTCCCAAAAATACTTAAATATGGTGCGAGATCAAATATCTCCGCCTGTTCGTGTTGAACCTAAAGACTTTGGGTCACTGATTTACCAACGCGCATACGTCATACCAGTCAGACAATTTTTGAAAGAAATGTTTCCAAACAGATGGAGCTGTTTTTTTGTTTTATTTTTGTACAAAAAAATTAAAATAATAATTTATAAGAGCTTTTTATTATTATAAAAGCCAAGTAAAATAAAAATAAATCAAAATAAAATAGAAATCCTCAAGATCACCACGATAATTCAATAGAAATAACAATTAATGCAGCCATGGCTAACTCTGATCCAAGTATTTTTTCCCAATGCTAATTTCCCTATGTGCACCTTACGCGTTTACATACTGTATGTAATTAATACGTAGTTAATTAATTAATGTATTTAATAAGCGTGCTTACGACCGAGGTATGAAGAAAAATAGTATACCTACACTACACTGGCCGAAAGTGTGATATCTTGCCCTGTACGCTAGGCAAGTTATCACATATAACTTGCCTAGCGTACAGGGCAAGATATCACACTTTCGGCTCTATTGGGTAGGTATTTGAGGCAACGTGAAGAGGACTCCGCTCAAACTTTATGGGATTTGGTTCTTGGTTAAATTGATCGAAAACTGTTTTATTTTATAGTTTATTCAACTCATGCGCGTTATTCATGTTTTATCATGCCTAAAAACCGAACCCTAAATAGCCATTTACCGACTGGTGACAATTACTTGTCATAACTCAATAAAGATTCCTACTAGCTCGGCCATTGTGGAGTAATGAAAATAAACGTAACTATTTTCTGAGTCGTAACAAAATAGTAGGTAACAACAACTCCGTTGTTACCCATTGAGGCTAAAATTGAGAGGCCGAATGTTTTCGACATGGAGTTTATTCATAACCGGCTAACCTCAAACCAAAACATTGAATCGTGCTGTTTGGTGCTGTTAGTATTGACAGTTTTTTTTATAAAGAAATAAATTAGATATTTACAACATCTCATTATAATTAAAACATGAATAACGCGCAATTGTTGAATAAAATTATGGGCGCAACTTGTAGGCTAAGTCATGACCTGTCAGCGCGATGAATGACTTAGACTACTAGTTACGCCAATAACTATTAAAGGTCACTAAGAAAAAGTGTCCATGGGCGCATAGCCTAAAAACCAATAGATTTTTAGCTACAGATATGTTTAGCGAGATTTTAGATATAGCGATATCCATTGAATTCACTATCTTAAAAAATCCTAAGCTCTAGAAATATGTTTTCGAGTGCGCTGAATCCGAATATGACATTATTATTTTATACAGAGTGATACCTTCCAACATTACCTAGTTTTCGATTGTTTTTCTATTTCTAAAAAAAAGCACAAAAGTTGAACATGCCCCACTACCCTTCTTTGATTTTGTGTTCAGACATAACAAAAGAAGTGTTACACTGTAACGATTCAAAACTTTTAGATTACATTGTACGTAGTTTAGAGGTAATAATTAGAATTGGGTATTTACTGTACTTGTCTATTTGTTTTGTCACGGCGCGTGTCAATTTTGGTTTTGGCATGTTGAACGACGCAGTGAAATAAAGAAAAAAATATGTTTTCTGTCTGAAAAAAGGCAGTAGGTTTTAAAAGGTTGAAATAGAATGTAATAAAATAAGCTGTGAAAAAGTGCTGAAATATTTCTTTTAAACTACATCAGGGAGAATCTGGAGTACTTGGTGATGTACCGATCCAAATTTCTTTTTGCATGTGTCGTTTAATTGATTATTTTTCACTTTGTCAATTCCAATCACATTAAGATATCAGAAATTTTCTGTGTGTACATTCTAAGATATCTTGTTCACAACAATTTTCTAATAAAACTTTCAACACAAATATTTTAAATTGTTTATTAATTTTATTAAAATTTATTTATTTAATTGTCTCAATACTTAGCACGAATAGTTTAAATTATATTACGAGACGATTACGTGAGCTTATTCGAAGAAGTCCAAAGCTAATCGTTTCAAAACAAATTTTCACGCTGCACGGCTTCAAAATATCTTACAGCCATCGGTTTTACTTCTGAGACACCGTGTATATTTTGGAATTTTGTTCCAAAATAAAACTAAACCACGAAGCGTTGGCTCCGGTATTTTCCACTAGACTATTAACCGATTTTCACTGAAATCCGCAACATGAAGCGGCAAAATGGGGTAGTTCTGAAGCGGTGGCTAGATGAACTGCACTAGACAACGGTATTTTCGCTGGATGTCTGCCTTTTGGATATGCATCATAGAACTCAAATCTATATAGTTCCAAGTACAGACTCATAGACCCTACTGACTGATATTCAAAAAATTCCAATTGGGCGACGGGACCATTCCAACTTCAAAAGTATCGACGTTTAATACGGTAAAACAAAGAAAATAAATTTTTTGATATCGTGTGAGGTGACGCGGGCAATGGCTAGTATTCAATATGATATTCGTTGCCATGGTTACCTACATAATATGTTCCACGTCAGGTAAAAATTAATCAAAGCATGCTTAACTAGTTTATTTCTATCAGATCTACAAAACAAAAGAACAGCTGATTTTTTTTTGAAAATATTTCCGAAACTATAAAGTTTAGAAAAAAAATTTATCAAAACTTTTTTGAAAAAATAAAATTATAGAATAATAAGCCGTTATGAAAAGTATACCATTATTATATAAAAAACACCGTTATAGCATATATCTTTTCTGCGCATGCGCCAATTTTCCCCAAAAACAATAGGGCGCTTCATATTTGCATACCAAACATCGTCCCAAAATTTGGTTTCAATCCGTTCATCCGTTTGACCTGTATTGTATTCACTGACAAACAGATGCACAGAGTTTTTCCAAAAATTTGTTTTTTGAATTGGAAAGACCTCAAAACGAAAAGATAATGTAAAATTTTAAAAAGTGACTTTTGACCTAAACTAGTACCAATCCCCACTTGTGGATTGGAATGGTAATATGGGGCAAAAATGTTAAAAAATATATAATACGCGCCACGAATCTAAAAGACTCGGAAGTTAGATGCGAATGTGGGCTTGCGCTTGTACAGTCTGTTGAAAAACTACAAACTCGCAACTCAACAAAACTAATACAACAATAACAATTTGACAATAGCGTACTCGACTGTACTTTAAGGAGGTTGATCCGTTACAGTCCCAATCAAAAGTAAGTCGAATTCTAAATGGGAACTTTTATGGTTTATAAGTCGATGATACCAATAAATTATTGTCATAAAGGCATAAATAAATATTTTTTTTAATATTAATTAATTATTTCAGTACTTTATACTTAATGGACTAACTTTTGTATTTTTTGTACAAAGTTAGGTTAAAAAAATACATTTATGTAAATATCTGTATTTTACATATTTTTTGCAGTAAATAATTGAAAAAAGAAATTAGAAGTAATAAAAATTAAAATTAAATCATTAAAAAGTTGAAAATTCAGTTAAAATAATTTGTTAAATCTGTCAAGAATAAAAGTCCATAATCGAAAAGTGCTAAGGTTTAATAATTTTTTTTATTGATTAAAAGTCTCCTAATTAAATTGGAAAAAATATTAAAATATGCGTAAGACATTGATGCTTTACATAGACAGTTTTTGGAACTGCTGACATTATTTGGTTATTTGCAAAAAATTAAAATGAACAGTTTGCATGCTAGCTTGACATATTTTCCATAAGACTACCTACATGTAAAAGTTTTTTTTAATTTTTAACTTTATAAATCTCCTAATGATTTTGGATTTTTTACAAAAAAATTTGTCATAAAAAAATCTATTAAAAAAACTTTATTTCAGATTTTTTTCATTATCTTCGTAAAACGGCTCAACCTCCTTAAAGCAGGAAAGCGACAAGTGACAAAGGCAACGATCGATCACAGCCAATCACCGACGAGCGCTTGTTCCGTTCAGGTAGCCGGGAGGTAGTGGGAGCCTCAACGGCTCTAAAATGTGCCTTTGCGACGCTGTTTCCGAACCTTTTATCCGCGGCGCGTATTATACCCAGAAACTGGCCCAATAATATGCCATTGTCCGCTTGCTAACTGTAAGCACATCCAACTCAAACTATTATAATGCAAGCATATTGCATGAGACGTCAGACAGTTCACGTACCATGTTGATGCAGATATTGTACACTATTAAATATTCTCGGTGCATGCATAGAATGTGGTAGTTTTCGTCGAAATAATAAATAGTGCATGCAATAGCATTAAGTCGGACCGAGAACTGACTACGTTTTCATATCTTAAATATCTTGTTGGATGACATTGGAAGTAATCAAAGTTGTGTCCCGTTTCTCAGCTAACTTTAAACGTTAGTTGTGGTTTGCAGATAGTATCGTCAGACAATCTGATTTGACAATGATTTTAGATTTTTGTTCCACGCGTATTTCTCCATAAGAAAAGCGTTGTAGAGTTTTAAATAGGGATGTGACATTGAATGAAAAAAATCGATTACTTAATAATCGATTTTTTGACGTGATAACGTCTTATAAATTATTGATGAATCACCAATCTTATAAATTGATAAAACACCGACTGCATGCACGAAAAAGTGTAACGTAACGTTCCTAACGTTCGTAACGCGTAACGCGTAACGTTCCGCCTGACCCTGTGCGTGCTTTTTGCTAATTTCTCGCTCAATTTAAATCAGATCGGTTTGAAACCAGTCTTAAACGAAAGAGGAGAACATTTTACATAGATTTCGTATAACATAATTTGCCTAAACAGTTTTTTTATACAAATTTATATAGAAAAATAGCTGTATAAATGCAATGTTGTCTAATGCATGACGCGACGCGGTCGGTCGTCTTTGTTTGCCGTACATGGAAATTAGAAAATAACGTATGTCTTGTCTTAACATGAAAACGGCTGCATTTCTAATGTTTAATTCAATTTTTTGACATTAGTATTTTGTGAAATGCAACGCCTTCTAAGTTAACTATTGGAATAACTAATTATTATTAGAACATAATACTTTGACAGTTGCAAACGTCACTTTTGACATTTCTTATCATTCCGACACCAAGGATGAGCGGATTGAAACCAAATTTTGGGAGGATGTTTGATATGCAAATATGAAGTGGCCTATTGTTTTTGGGGAACATCGGCGCATGCGTAAAAGAATATATCTCTTATAATGTTGTTTTATATAATAATAATATAGTTTTTAAAACGGTTTTTACTCTATCTATTTTTACTAGAAATTTTTGTAAATTTTTTGGGGAAAATCGGCGCATGCGCAAAAGAGATACATGCCATAGTTGTTTTTTATATAATAATAGTATACTTTTTATAGTGTTTTATTATTCTACTTAATAAAATTTACCTAAATTTGAAGCGAAAGAAGCAATATCATAGATTCGAATTATTATAATTATTATATAAATTTAGGTTATGTATTACGGAATACGTTATCACGTAAAACTATCGTCCGTAAACCGACTTTACAGACAACCAATTTTTTAGTTTGAATATAAATCGATTTTAAAAAAATCGATTTTAAAAGAAATAGTCGATTTTTGTAGAAAAATCGATTTTTTCTGTTTTATAACAAAACTGAGAGAATAATATTAAAAATTTATTAGAATATAAAAATCATTTAAAATGGTAAGTATAATAATAATAACCAAAATGACAACCTTATGGTTTTGGTACAGATTAGAATTGTTGAAACAGTTTCTAGTACAGTTTGACATTGCATTACAAATTGTAATTTACAACAAAAATAAAACCAAACGATAAGAATCAAAAGTAAAACGAATAGTTTTTCGTATGAAAATTAAAATACAAAACAAATCATGCTTTAAACTTTGAATTTAAAGAATCAAAAAACTAAAAAGAATCGTCTGTCGCACAGATGGCACCATTTAGAAAAATCGATTAAAATGTGTAACTTCTATAATCGATTAATTAAAAATCGATTATTGTCATAAATAAAATTGATTACAAGAAATCGATTATAAGAAAAAAATAATCGATTAAAATAAAAATCGATTATTTATTCACATCCCTAGTTTTAAATCGATCAAAATAATTACGCCGACAGTGAACACATTCATGTCCACGGTGGCCACTCACTATTTAGCTCTATTTTAAAAATTCCAGCCAATTGGGCGACGGGACCATTCCAACTTCAAAAATGTTGACATTTGATTATAATAAAGAAAATAAAATTTCTGATATCGCGTGAGGTGACGCGGGTAATGACTAGTATTCAATATGATATTTGCTAGTCGTTGCCGTGGTAACCTACATAATATGTTCCACGTCATGTAAAAATTAATCAAAGCATACCGAACTAGTTTATTTCTGACAGATCCATAAAACAGAAGACCGGCTGATTTTTTTTTATTTTCAAAATATTTCCGAAACTATAAAGTTCAGAAAAAAAAAATTTAACGAAACTTTCTTGAAAAAATAAATAGGATAATACGCCGTTATGAAAAGTATACCATTATTAAATAAAAAACACCGTTATAGCATATATCTCTTCTGCGCATGCGCCGATTTTCCCTAAAAACAATAGAGCTCTTCATATTTGCATACCAAACATCCTCCCAAAATTTGGTTTCAATCCGCTCATCCGTTTGACCTGTATCGTGTTCACAGACTAACAGACGCACAGAGTTTTTCCAAAAATATGTTTTTTGGATTCGGGGACATCAAAATGAAAAGATATTGTAAAATTTTTGAAAAGTGATTTTTGACCTAAACTAGTATCATTCCCCACTTGTGGGTTGGATTTGGAATGGTAAAATTGTGGGACCCTCACCATCGTGTTCAGCGACCTCGAAAACGGTGGGGAGTCTCTAGATTGGCGCTGTGGCAAAAAAAAGCAAAAACCCCAAAAAATCCCGACTCCTGACCTCGACTATGATTCCGCTGTGATTTTCAGAGTTATCGCTTCGTGATACCCATTAAAATGAGATTGGAAACTTATAAGAAATAGATTTGCAACGAACGATCGACGTTGGCCCTGCATCCTCCTGCGTTTATATTATATGCAGTCTGTTGCAGCGGAGCGCACAGCTGCCGCCGAACGCGTGATACAAATATTGTAACAGAGATTTGGCGAGAGATGTTAAACAGCGATAACAGTGCCCTTTTATTCCGGTGTCGGTTGTGCCTGATGCTGGCCGGGGGTGTGTGTGTCGAGTAGTAGATGGACTCCGCTGATAAAATCGGACCGCTGTACGGGAAGCTATCGACAGAAGGGCGATTTTAATAGGTTTATTGGTTTGAAAGAACAAACCGACCGGTTTATCGAAGTTACGGACTGTTGCAAAGCATTGATGTCGTATTTGCGATTTATCCTATTGGCGTAACTAGTAGTCTAAGTCATGACTTAGCCTACAAGTTACGCCCATAATTTTATTCAACAATTGAGCGTTATTCATGTTTTATTTATTGTTATTAATGAGATGTTGTAAATATCTATTTATTTCTTTATAAAAAAAAATTGGTTGTCTGTAAAGTCGGTTTACGGACGATAGTTTTACGTGATAACGTATTCCGTAATACATAACCTAAATTTATATAATAATTATAATAATTCGAATCTATGATATTGCATCTTTCGCTTCAAATTTAGGTTAATTTTATTTATTAAATTACTCACCACCTATAAAAATAATTTTTTTTATTAACTTTCTTTCTTTCGTATTTATTTAAGTCTCAAAGATTAACTGTCATACTATTTATAAAACAATTGTTTCACTGTTTATATAAAACTCCAAAACCTACTTACAATATTTAAGTATTTTCATACGTCAAAAAATTGATTTTTATAATGAAGATGAGACCTAGCTAAAACGATTTTTTGCCCCCCAAAATCTCTTTTCAGTAAATTTCATCCAAATCGTTAGGGCCGTTTTCGAGAAAAGCACGCACAGGGTCAGGCGGAACGTTACGAACGTTATGAACGTTACACTTTTTCGTGCATGCAGCCAGTGTTTTATCAATTTATAAGATTGGTGATTCATCAATTTATAAGACGTTATCACGTCAAAGACTGTCAATACTAACAGCACCAAATAGCACGATTTAATGTTTTGGTTTGAGGTTAGCCGGTTATGAATAAACTCCATGTCGAAAACATTCGGCCTCTCAATTTTAGCTTCAATGGGTAACAACGGAGTTGTTGTTACCTACTATTTCGTTACGACTCAGAAAATAGTTACGTTTATTTTCATTACTCCACAATGGCCGAGCTAGTAGGAATCTTCATTGAGTTATGACAAGTAATTGTCACCAGTCGGTAAATGGCTATTTAGGGTTCGGTTTTTAGGCATGATAAAACATGAATAATAATGAAACTTTAGTGTCACCCCTTTCACGACTTTGTCTTAACAGACGCCATTCGCACCATTACTATTTTTTATCTATCACATTTCCCGTTATTTTCTACAATTTTTAAACTTCAACTTAATTAATAATAACAATGGGCGAATGAAGGAATTTTTAGGAAATTAGGATAAGGTGGGCAAATTTTGAGCATAGGAGTGTGACAGGTAATCGGCCATGGCCTTGAATAAGGAACCATCTCGATATTTATCCGGAATTATTGAGGGAAACCATGGAAAACATCAACAAGATGACCGGTACAGGAATTACCGTTTCTTGGCGAGAGGCAGTGGGAAAAACTCCCAGCCACATCTACACCCGCTGGAATTCGAACCCGGTACCTCCCGAATGCGGGTCTAGTGCTTTCACTACTAGGCTACACCACTTACACGCTTACTATTAAGAAGCTGAGCTACGATAATAACTGACTCGAACGCTTTCTGATCGACTCAACGGAACGACACTTATATTGTACAATGGCAGCAACCACACCAATTGAATTTGATTTTAATCTCAACGCCATTATTTTACAACGATGTCAAATATGTAGGAAACTAACAATTTAAGTTTTTTTATTATAATATCGACCCCGCCTCCCTGTTTTCTATTTTATTGTTACAATTCTTTTATTAAATAGATTTGTAATCGTTTGTTTCTTCTGAATGCCAAACTGATTATATGGTTGTGCTGAGATCTATTAGTTTGATAGTAACGCGGCAATATAGTTCTTTTTTTATAGTATTATTGTGATTCTGATGATTACTTTACCCTATGCCAATTAATTTTGTCGATTTCCGCCCATGCTTTTAATCCATTTGAACAATGTATGGGAAAAAGGGGCTGCTAAGTGAAATTAATATGTTTTTAAATCATTTGTGCTCGACTCTGGTACAAAACTTCCAACCAATTGGGGTGACAGGACAATTCCAACTTAAAAAAATATTGACATTTGACATATTATCTATGTTACGGTCTATACCCGGTCAATGACCGAAATAAATGCGCAAAACTAATTTTGACCAACGAATATTGCCCAAACCCGAAATCTTACATTTAAACGGGTTATAAAATGAGCAAAACTAGTTTTGCGCATTTTCAATTGGACAAAACTAGTTCCGTTCATTTCTGAACGGACAATACTAGTATGGCATCGGAATCTTCTTTGCGTTTTTTAATTCACTTTTCCACATCAATGATACTTATTATATCAAAGCGATTTATTCTTCTGTGTTATTTAGCAGACAGAGGTTTTAATTCAGCTTTCAATAAATTTACTTTCTTAACCTCACTTAGTGTACTGAACCATTGACATTGTTTAGTTATCGCTATTTATATAGGTTTAATAACAAATCGTGAATTTAGAAGGCGTTGCATTTCACAAAATATTAATGTCAAAATACTAATATTTGAAATGGCATCCGTTTTTGAACAAATGCAATCTTTTTATTTTAAGACAGAACATACGCAATCTTTAAATGTCCATAACACACCGTGTAAGAGAAAAGGATAGCCGATCCACGAGCGTAATGTATTAGACAAAATCGAATTTATATACAGTGTTTATTTCTGCTTTTTTATGTATAAAAAAACTATTTGCGCGAATTCTGTTACATGAAATCTATATAAAATGTTCTCCTCTTTCGTTCAAGACAGCTTTCGAACCGATCTTTTTTAAATTGAGCGAATTATAAGCGAAAAACTTTTTTGTTTTCTATTTGCTTCCCTCTGGGACCAAAATTCAAAAATCCGACTCCGTTAAGATCTGTCTCGTGCCCTATATTATAAGTGTGCCAAATTTCATCTTTCTATGTCTACAGACAGGCCTACAATAGGTATAATTGTATTAGATTATAATTTGTTTTGTAAAGATATTTGTGGGAATAAATTTATTTATTCAACTCATGCGCGTTATTCATGTTTTATCATGCCTAAAAACCTAACCCTAAATAGCCATTTACCGACTGGTGACAATAACTTGTCATAACTCAATGAAGATTCCTACTAGCTCGGCCATTGTGGAGTAATGAAAATAAACGTAACTATTTTCTGAGTCGTAACGAAATAGTAGGTAACAACAACTCCGTTGTTACCCATTGAGGCTAAAATTGAGAGGCCGAATGTTTTCGACATGGAGTTTATTCATAACCGGCTAACCTCAAACCAAAACATTGAATCGTGCTGTTTGGTGCTGTTAGTATTGACAGTTTTTTTTATAAAGAAATAAATAGATATTTACAACATCTCATTATAACTAAAACATGAATAACGCGCAATTGTTGAATAAAATTATGGGCGCAACTTGTAGGCTAAGTCATGACACGCCATGAATGACTTAGACTACTAGTTACGCCAATAACGAAATTATAAAAAAAAAAGATTTTCTTTACGCTTTTTTCATACGTGTTTTTCCAGCCCTCTCCATTCATATCTATAACGTCTCATAAGGAACTTCGTTCCAATAAATCTCTTTCTTTATCTATTTAACACTCTGTCAAGGTCATAGAGACCCATTATCCTAATGTGCCCAGGGCCTCCAATAGGTTAAAGACGGCCCTGAGCCGGACCGGGCCGCTGGTACTTTATAAAACAACTCAATAAAATTGAATCGATATTGATAGATGAGTGTGTCCCGTGGGTCTTTTCACTAATGATAATGGTTCGGGTGTCACTAGTAATTGTCGTGTTATTAAATGTTGGAGGTTAAACGTCAGTCGAAATTTAAAGCTCGCATCTGTAAGCAAGACTTTGACATAAACAATTCTCATTAGTGTATTTGCCATAAGGCACTTACACCATTGGCGTCGGTCGGATGACGGGACCTAGGCCTACATGTTGAAATCCACCACCGCACGAAGCCTATTTAAAATGGGCCCAATCGGGCCATTTTTCACTTTTAATAAACATTGTTCACTGCAGATATACGGAAAATTTGAGTTTGAAGTTTCTCCTAGTGCTCACCACAAACGCTCGCATCGAAAAATTTGTAACTCCGCCTCCTTGCACATAGATCAAAGCACTTCTGGAATCATAAAAACATTTAAAAAAAATCAAATATATTTTAAGTTAAATCCTGTTAAACACACATACATACAAAGGACTTTTTATAATTGTAAATATTGTAACAAAACTGCTGTAGTCCGTGGCGGAAATTATTTATTTGCAATAATAAATGTTTAACAAAACAGTAAAACACACAAACGAAAGCGTACTTCTTTAACTTAACAGAAATAATAACGTTAACAGAAACAAAACTAATAGTTCTAAATTATAAAATAAAGACTAAGTAACAGAGAATATAGAGTCACTAAATTATGTACACAAAATATTTACATCGCAGGAACACAACACAAAGTTTACCAGCACAGTTGTCTATTAACTATAAATCATTTATGTAAAACCACTCACTAAAGTTATTTATCTTCGCAGTATTATGATTTAATTTATGTCGTAATGCCAGAGCACTGTATCAACACAACTCACGAACAGTTCGAATACTGACTGACTCACTTGCTCACTCTGCTCGCCTTTTATAGTTTTCGGTCCATGCTCTAGAATGTTCTCCACGCATCGAGATCCCTTCCTTTACATGTGTTGGCATCTCTCCAAGCGATTGTCTGCAGGTTGGATGTTTTTACCTGTTTCCATTGTTCCCATCAAGGGCACGCAACAATATCTATCTATCTATTATCGTCGGCCTTGCAAGTGTCTTTATGTACCTAGCAAACCTCTCTGCCCAACTTTTTTGAAAGTCTTCAGTGCAGGCCCCGAGTGTGTAATTCAGTGAGTGAGTGCTAATCACTTGTTCAGGTGCATTAATGATATTTGTATCCGTAGTCACAAGACAAGAGGGCGTATGTCAGGTATTGGTAAAACAAAATTATTGTGAAATAAAAAAATTCCAGCCAATTGGGCGACGGGACCATTCCAACTTGAAAAATGTTGGCATTTGATTATAATAAAAAAAATAAAATTTCTGATATCGTGTGAGGTGACTCGAGTATTCAAACAACAAATAAACTTCATTTGGAACATTGACAATTTGACATCAAGGTTGACACGCATCGTATATCATGACGTCACATAAGCTCGCCAACATGGCCGATTATGTTTAAACTGTCTATTTTTGAATGACAAATTTAAAAAATTTAAAATTTTTTTTTTCAAAAATCGGGAAGTTATTGGTTTCACCCCGATTTTCGAAAATCGAGTTTTCGCCAGATCTCGACGTTTTGAGGTCCTAGGAAGGTATTGAAACTATTTTGGCGATGATGTCCGTAGGGCTGTATGTGTGTGTGTGTGTGTGTATGATTGTATGTAAACCTTTTATATCTTTTGAACGCAGTGTCCGACTGAAACGCGGTTTGCGGAATCTGACGTGATCTGGGTGAACTTAGACTTCCTGAAAATTTGAAACGATTCGGCCCAAAAAATTTTGAGAAATCTTTAAAAAACAAGTTTCAAAAATTTTTAAAAATTTGTTATTGTAAAAATTTTCTAAATTACTTTACCGATTAATTCCAAAATCTAATCAGCTCTTCTCCTTAACAAACTGCGTCGATTTCCGCAAGCCGCATCAAAATCGGTTCATTTGTTCACGAGATACCGTGAACGAAAAAATCGTAAAAAAGTGTTTTTTTAAAATGACTCTTAAAATTGTTATCAGATCGATTTTTTTGTAATAAATTACTTTCTTAGGCTAAAAACTGCATCAATCGCCGCAAACTATATCAAAATTGGTTCATTTGTTCATGAGATAACGTGAACGAAAAATTAGGAAAAAGGTAATTTTTTATAATTACTCGTAAAATTCTTATCAAATCGATTTTTTTGTAATAATTTACTTTCTTAGGTTAAAAAAACTGCGTCGATCGCCGCAAACCGCATCAAAATCGGCTCATTTGTTCACGAGATATCGTGAACGAAAAATTTGTAAAAAAGTGTTTTTTTTTAAATTGCTCGTAAAATTCCTATGAGATCGATTTTTCTGTATTAAATTACTTTTTTAGGTAAAAAAATTGCGTCGACTGCCGCAAATCGCATCAAAATCGGTTCATTTGTTCACGAGATACCGTGAACGAAAAAATCGTAAAAAAGTGTTTTTTTAAAATGACTCTTAAAATTGTTATCAGATCGATTTTTTTGTAATAAATTACTTTCTTAGGCTAAAAACTGCATCAATCGCCGCAAACTATATCAAAATTGGTTCATTTGTTCATGAGATAACGTGAACGAAAAATTAGGAAAAAGGTAATTTTTTATAATTACTCGTAAAATTCTTATCAAATCGATTTTTTTGTAATAATTTACTTTCTTAGGTTAAAAAAACTGCGTCGATCGCCGCAAACCGCATCAAAATCGGCTCATTTGTTCACGAGATATCGTGAACGAAAAATTTGTAAAAAAGTGTTTTTTTTAAATTGCTCGTAAAATTCCTATGAGATCGATTTTTCTGTATTAAATTACTTTTTTAGGTAAAAAAATTGCGTCGACTGCCGCAAATCGCATCAAAATCGGTTCATTTGTTCATGAGATATCGTGAACGAAAATTTCGTAACAAAGTGTTTTTTTTTGAGCTCGAAGAGCTAAAAAATAAACTTCTCGTTATATTTTATATATTTTTGAGCGTTTTGAACTCGAAAATAGCGGGAAGTTACAGAGATGGCCTGCAAGGTCAAACTTCTTTTCAAATTTTTTTCTTGTGATATTATATTTTTAAATGATTATCAATTTTTTTCACGTATTATGGTTGACTAAATAATCTATTAAAAATCTAAAAAAATACATGTATATGACCTATTGCACGACTTCACTCACAACCAAACGCGCCATTATAGATATATCGCATCTAAATTCTGCATAAGCGGTTTTGTGTCGTGACCGCAGATCGTATTGAGTAATTGCAGAGCGTGTGCAGTATAATATGTCGAAGTACTCGATGGTAATTCGTTAGGAGTTGACGCGATGTGTGTATTTTGAGACCGTCGCACTAGTTGTTATTTTTCCTATACATAAATTACAGATAGGGCCTTTTAAAACATGTATAATTTTCTTTAATATATTGCCCGGTCGTTTGGAAATGTTGTTGTTATACATGTTCTGTCAAATGACGCATTTTTTAAATGAATTTTGAAAGTCCGCAGGCCACTGGAACGCTCGTTTTCTGATGAGCGATCTGGGTAAGTGCTGTTATCGATTTGTCACTTTCAAAAACAATTTTTTTACTTTTACCATTCCAGCCCACAAGTGGGGAATGGTACTAGTTTAGGTCAAAAATTTGACAATATCTTTCCGTTTTGAGGTCCCCCGAATCCAAAAAACATATTTTTGGAAGTCTGTCTGTAAACACGATATAGGTCAAACGGATGAGTGGATTGAAACCAAATTTTGGGAGGATGTTGGGTATGCAAATATGAAGAGCCTTATTGTTTTTGGGGAAAATCGGCGCATGCGCAAAACAGATATATGCTGTAACGGTGTTTTTTTATATAATAATGGTATACTTTTCATAGCGGTTTTATATTCTATTTATTTTTTCAAGAAAGTTTCGTTAAAACATTTTTTTTCTAAACGTTATAGTTTCGGAAATATTAAAAAAAATCAACTGTTCATTTGTTTTGTATATCTGTCAGAAATAAACTAGTTAAGCATGGTTTGATTATTTTTTACATGACGTGAACATATCATGTAGGTATCTGTGGCAACGAATAACAAATATCATATTAAATACTAGCATTGCCCGCGTCACCTCACGCGATATCAGAAATTTTATTTTCTTATGTTACGGTCTATACCCGAATTCGGTCAATGATCGAAATAAATGCCCAAAACTAGTTTTGACCAACGAATAATTACCAAACCCGAAATCTTACATTTAAACGGGTATAAAATGTTATAAAATGAGCAAAACTAGTTTTGCGCATTTTCATTTGGACAAAACTAGTTCTGTCCATTTTTGAACGGAGTCTCGGAGAGTACTAGTATGGCATCGGAATCTTCTTTGCGTTTTTTAATTAACTTTTCCACATCAATGATACTTATTATATCAAAGCGATTTATTTTTCTGTGTTGTTTAGCAGACAGTGGTTTTAATTCAGCTTTCAACAAATTTGCTTTCTTAACCTCACTTAGTAAGGTAATTATATTTCGTCGTAAAATTAGGTTTCAGAAACCTCCAATAGGCAAACTAGTTGAGCCTCGAATTCATCTTGCATTTTTACTTAATTATTACGCTGAATATCCCACCATTATATTAATTATAATATTCAGGAGAACAATTCAAAAGGTAAACAAAAACATAACCCTACTTTTATTCGGGTTCGGACTTTGATTGAATGAAACAAGCAGAACTAGTATTGTCCGTTCAGAAATAGACAGAACTAGTATAGTCCAATTGAAAATGCGCAAAACTAGTTTTGCTCAATTGTATAACACTCAATACCCGTTTAAATGTAAGATTTCGGGTTTGGGCAATATTCGTTGGTCAAAACTAGTTTTGCGCATTTATTTAGATCATTGACCGAATTCGGGTATATACCGTAACATATATAACAAATGTTAACATTTTTGAAGTTGGAATGGTTTTGTCGCCCAATTGGCTGGATTTTTTTACATTGGAGTCGCCATACTTCGTGTTCTCCGGTCTCGTCACCGCGACAGTGGACGACGGACGCGCGACAAAATAACAAAAGACGGCGACGTCTGTGGGGTGAGCTCCCCTAATTCCGTTGCAGCGCACACAACACCACAGATCCGCCCTCGTTTTTCTTTTACACCCTCGTGTCGTCCGACCTCGATGTCCGCATTCTGTGCGGATAACCATCAGTGTGTTTGCCTGTACAGTGTACATATATACAGTGTAAACTCCATTTAACGTCACTCAATATAACGACAAACTCCTTAAAACGTCGAAATCACTTAACTCTAGTTGGCTTACCTTGTTGCTCATACAATGATACAGTCAAAATCAGGGGTCGGCAACCCGCGGCCCGTGACTGTTTTATAAATAAAAGTCATATATACCTACCTACATAAATAAATAATTAATAGTATATTGTGCAACTACTGCGACAATGCCGCACGAGTTGCACATACTATTTTTTATTACGAATTAAATTAAATTGAAATTAAAATTTTATTACGAATTAAAAAAAGAAATTAGAAGTAATAAAAATTAAAATTAAATCATTAAAAAGTTGAAAATTCAGTTAAAATTGTCAAGAATAAAAGTCCATAATCGAAAATTTTAACCTCAAATCTGCTTGAAATGACAGTTTGTTTCGTTGGCATTAACACCGTTATTATTTTGTTTTTTTCTCTGAATTTGCGTGCGGCAAACAATAATTTCAGTGCGACAAATAGTATACAGATTGTATCAAATCAAAACGGTCCATAGAACATTCTGTGTGTAAGACAGAGACGATATTATATAAAGCACTAAAGCAGTAAGTAAGAATGAGATAAATGATCGCTAATAGTTACTGTGGTTACGTAAATAAATAATTACGTACACTGTAAATCTTTTTACCAATTTATAAATTAAAACAACTAAACTGTAATATTAATGTTTTCAAAGACAGCTACAAATAAATTTATTATGTCGGCGGTTAAATTACCACCATAAAACCATTTAATTATTTGGATTTTTTCCCGAACAGTATAAATAGCCATTTTATCAATAATTTCACTAGTGAATATTGACATTTGATAAAATTGTGATTTTTACTGTAGAAAACAAAGACGATACTATCATATTGTATAACCACAGTAACTAGCTATTAGCGATCATTTATCTCATTCTTACTTACTGCTTTAGTGCTTTATGTAATATCGTCTCTGTCTTACACACAGAATGTTCTATGGACTGTTTTGATTTGATACAATCTGTATAAAGTATATAGTATACAAAGTTTCCGCACGCAAATGAAAATAGCTACTTTTCAACCGTAACAGCATGCGTCAAGATACCACTTTTCCCGCATGAGTAATAAAAATTAATTTTCACAAATCCTTTTTCTTATGATATTGAGGATGTACTTAGTCATTTACAAATGATATTCTCAAGAACCTTTCTTTGAAATCAAAGATCTTGTTAAATTTTATGTCAGTTTGCCATCTATAATTTTGACGAATTGAAAAGGTTTGCTCTGCAATTAATTACAATTTTTGGTAGTACTTACTTATGCGAACAAACCTTTTCGATTCTCAATTACAGAAAAAATAAATATGCTTCTCGTCTCACAGATGAGCATTTGAGAGCTATTCTACGAATTGTAACTACAAACCTGGAAGCTTAACACACAACAAATAGCCACTCAAATACAATCTCAAACGTCACACTAATTTTTGTTAAAGAACAGTTCTATTTTGAAGTTCTCATTTAAATTTTTAATAAAATTCAAATGAAATGTTTTCGAATTTTTAATATCACAAATACCTATTATTTAAATTATGAACAAGTGCGGTCCGCCTTTATTTCAATTTGCCACTATGTGGTCCTTCATGGCCCCCACAATGGTGGGGCTGGTGCAACTCTGGTAACAGGGTCCGGGCTCAGAGGGGGCCCTGGTTTTTTTTATTCAATAAGTATTTGCAGTGGATCATAGCTTTATTATCAAAATAAATGATAATATTCAAATATAAAAACAGTTAAGAATAAAATAGATATTACTTTGTATACAACAGCACGCACGGGCCCCACCTACTCCCTCTACTCTCCCCCACTCTAACACTGCGAAGATTCTTGTCCGAAGCCAAAGAAAAATAGGCATATGTTGGGGGGGCCCGACCCAGATCCTGGTTACAGGGCCCACAATCGAATGTGGGGGCCATGTGGCCCTTGCTTGCCAAAAGGTTGCCGACCGCTGGTCTAAATAACGACCCATTCACTCTAAAAATAACGACAACAATACGTCATCATTAAGCAATAAACTGTACTTGTTTGTTATTTTGTTGCTTTGTTGTCGGCATCATGCGTACCGAAGATTCTAAGAAATTCGTTCTTTCATATGTTTAGATCAGCTGCTTATCGATAAGTTATCATATTCTTAGTTGCCTATAAACTTGCAAACTGTGAACATGGCGAGTAAAAAAAAATCTTTGTGTATTATTTATTCTCTCCGTTTAACGACAACTCTCAATAACGCCACAAAGTGCACAGTCCCCTTGAGTGTCGCTGTATAGAGTTTACACTGTATAGTGTATACACGGAGAAAGAGAGGGGGGGATATGAGAGGAGAATAGAGAGACGGAATGCAATTTGCTTCATTGAACTTGTCGAAAATTAAATTGTCAATATGTTAGCTCGACACCGTATTTTCCGTTCTCTCATAATATGTGGTGTTGCTAAATTGAAATCTCGGTCATCATAATATTTGAATTTAGTTTTCATTTATTTGCTACCCGACCACCGGAATCTCAAACAGCTGTTGAGATATTTATTATTCACAGGAGTAACAATACATTTTGGCTTTTCATTTTTACGTCGAGAGATGGCGTAGAAGGATAAGGCCTTAGCTTAGTAGGGACAAGGCTCCGGGTTCGATCCTTGCTGACATTATTGATTTTAATTTTGTTTCTATTACATTTTATTTCACTTGATATATTACTTATATATTATATTAGTCAGAGTGCCCGTCAGCAAAAACTTTACTGACAAATACTCTCCCCAAACTTTGTATATGGCTTCATTAGGCCTAGTCTGACACCTATTTCCTCTATGACTTTTTTTGATTTTGGGGCGTTTTCCCTCTAAGTTTTCCAAAATTTATAGATACTGTTTGTTTTTTTAATTGGATAGCTTAAAAACTTCAACCAAAACACTAAAATAATGTTCTCTGACAAATAATATGAGCCATTTAAAATGTCTGACACCTCGAATATGTCGAAAAAAACGACTATAAAAAAATTAATTTAATTAAATATTATTTGTCAGAGAACATTATTTTAGCGTTTTAGTTGAAGTTTTTAAGCTATTCAATTAAAAAAACAAACAGTATCTATATTTTTTTTACATGTCGTCAAAACGACATGTTTCGGAAAACTTAGAGGTAAAACGCCCCAAAATCAAAAAAAGTCATAGAGGAAATAGGTGTCAGACTAGGCCTAATGAAGCCATATACAAAGTTTGGGGAGAGTATTTGTCAGTAAAATTTTTGCCGACGGGCACTCTGACTATATAGTATATTTCTTAAATTTTTTTTTTTAAATTAAAAAAAAAATTTTTTATTGAAGTTTTTTTTTGGTTTTGCCAACTACAGTGTAACCTCTTTATAATGTCCTTCGTTATAACGAAAAACTCCCTATAACGTAGAAATGTTTACAATTTGGTTGGTTTACCTTAAAACCCATACATTAATACCCTCTTTATAGCGCAACAGCCATTCTCTATTACGAAGAAATATGTTCATATTTAGGCGTCAGAAAACTGTTTACAGACGTAAAGAGGACGATTCTGAACCATCACCAACTATTCAACAAGCACTTGATGCCGCCAAACTTATCGAAAAATTCCTATTGTTTAATGAAGATGATTCCACCACATCCCAAGGCATGCATAAAATACTTAATAAAATACAAAACAAATATTGGCATAGCAAAAAACGTCAGGCAAAGTTAACAGACTATATGTGTTCGAAATAAATTAATTAAGTGAAATTTGGTTATTTTTTTTCTTCCCTCCATATAACGAAAACCCTGTATAACCAAAAAAAAAAAATGCTCGGTCCCTTGAGATTCGTTATAAAGAGGTTACACTGTATTTTTTTTTTTTTTTTAATTGTAATTTAATTTATTATATGAATATTATGAGTCATCAAATAAGATTTTCTGCCAAAGCGTTTTGCAGCCCACTATTTTATAGATTTTGCGTAGGTAGTCGAATCGTTACAACTTACATGCTTGAAATTAGTCGACATATTGAATTATCCAAGTTTTACGGTTTGCCAGAATCTATTGACAAAGTTTTCAGTTAGTTTTTAAACAGATAATTGAAAACAAATAAAGCACTGTAGGTCCATTGGCGTGTACATTTCGCTTAAGCGTAAAAACCCAATAATATTATAAAAAGCTCTAGATATCAAGTATTTAACTCACCATTAATCTGTAAAAAACTCACCAAAATTAACTAGTATTGATATACAGTATGTAAACGCGTAAGGTGCACATAGGGAAAAAATATTTGGATCAGACTTAGCCATGACTGCATTAATTGTTATTTCTATTGAATTATCATGGTAATCTTGAGGATTTTTTTTTTATTTTGATTTTTTTTTATTTTACTTGGCTTTTTTAATAATAAAAAGCTCTTATAAATCATTATTTTAATTTTTTTGTACAAAAATAAAACAAAAAAACAACTCCATCTGTTTGGAAACATTTCATTCAAAAATTGTCTGACTGGTATGACGTATGCGCGTTAGTTAATCAGTGACCCAATGTCTTTAGGTTCAACACGAATAGGCGGAGATATTTGATCTCGCACCATATTTAAGTATTTTTGGGAATTTAATGTCCCATTAATAAAAAAAGTCCGATTATGTTGTAATCATTTGAATATTTTCTTCGGTAGTATACACATTCATTTTGCAAAAGAATATTATCTGTCAAATTGAAAAACAAGATTTCAAGGCTCACTCTGATCCAGTCATTTTTCCCCAATGTTAATTTCCCTATGTGCACCTTACGTGTTTACATGCTGTATAACTCAAAAACGAAGAAAATGGATAACTTCCTCATTTTTTTTAGAATGTTTCAAGTATAACAAGCCGTGCCACGGTCTTAGTACCGCGCACCGGGAGTTCAGTCAGGAAGATTGGGCCGTGACTTGTTCAATGACTCAATTAAAAAAAAAGAAATGGCAATTAGGGAGGCATCGATAGAGGCGACAATTCTGGTAGCTGTACAAAGTAAAGAAAATAAAAAACAGAAGCCTTGATATGTACATAGGATATATTACAAACAGTGTATGCATAAGAACAATAGAAATTTTGTTAAAAAAAAAAGTTCATAAAATTCATAAAAATACTAGGCGCCTTAAAAAAAAATTGTATGACTCCTGAACATACCAAATTATCCACAACAACAACCAGCCACGTTCAGAAGCCACACTACAAATAATCACTACCAAATTATTTAAATTACAACCAGCATCATAATTAAATAACCCAAAATGACAAACAGTTACATACATAAATCAGTTGGATTTTTTTTTTGTTTTTACACCAATTGTTTTTTTCTTTTTTTTCTACAACAAAGCAATCAGATTTTAATTTACAATTATACAAAAAAAGTACGATTAATAAGCCAGTTTCGATATTTTTCTTTTATTAGTTTTCAAAATTTTTTTAAAGTCCAAGTTGATGTTTAGTTTATTTTTTTTTCTGAATCAATTTTAAATTGTTAATACATATTTTTGTTTTTAATAGCTTAATTTTTAAATTGAGTGTCGATAAGACAAATACAAATAAATTTGGATTAAAACAAAATTACTGTCCGCGTCCGAACTCGGATATGGGTGAGTTCCTGTTTCATATATCAAATCAATTAAATATTATTACAAAGGAATTCAATTTTTTTTTTTTGACGTTTTACCACAACGTGACGGGTTGGCTTCACGCGTCCTGATCCGCCTTGATCAATCGACTCTGGAGCTCACTAGAATTTTCGCCACTCCTCGATCCTTACTCCCGGAAATTCCAAAATACGGAACAGTTCGCGCTGATGGTGCAGAACTTTCAAATAATTGTTAAATTGATTTTTAACTTGGAAAGTATGATTTTTTTTTTGCGATGACAATGAAAACATGCAATTAATGAAATTAAAATAAATTATACAAAGTTACTTCTAGCAGAAAAGGTACGGTATCCAACGATCGCAGACAGAATCTTAATCGATAATTTTTTTTTTTAAATTCAAAAGAATTTTGCATTTTTACAAAAAAAAAGGTTATTGCAAACGGTTATATAAGATATGAAGTAGTTATATCAAGAGAAATGTTTAAAAATTAAAGAAATATTTCTATCTCTCTTGTGCTTGGGAAACTTTAATTTGAACGGTCGTTTCTCTCGCTTCAACCTGTACTTTTGAGTTTTAAATAGTTTTAGAAATAAATTAGTGATAATTAAATAAATACTTTAAGGAAATATATACGAATAATGGCAAAGATTTTAGCCCGTTACAGCCGACACGTCACAATAGGCTCGGTGCCCTAGCGCTCAACTGAGCACTCCGAACATCTAACAGCTGAATCTTTCCAACAACTTCGAATATTATAAAATCATTTTACTAACATATTCTAAACATGTTTAGGAATCAATTTATGCACCAAAAAAAATCGATTTTTTCAACATGGGGTGACCCCCTTAACACTTTGACGGACACTTAAAAATTCAGTTTTGTTCCAATTTTGACACTATGTTTTTAAATTTTTTCATATGTTTTAATTACTTTTAAAAGTTGTTATGTTGTGACAATATAAGGTTCGTTCCAAGCAGCCGCGAACGGTAATAAAACCGTACACAGTCTTGTCACTGCGCAAGACTAATTTGCGCACTAGCTCAAAAATCGATACTGCGCAAGACAGTCTTGCGCACTAACAAGACTGTGTACGGTTTTGTTACCGTTCACGGCTGCTTGGAACGAACTTATTGCCTTAGTAGATATTGTACGGTGACACAGAGCACACAGGGTATGTATTCTACACTGGAAAATAGACTGCTACACCCGTCTGGCTATAAAACGTTCCGTAGTATACGACGGCTTCAGCCGTCGTGTCAAACTTTTGAAGTTTTGTTTATGGCGGTCTAAGCCGGTTTGTCCGTCAAAGTGTTAAATTAATTATTAGAATGCTCCTATTTAAACGACGCCACTGGAAATGCATCTGAAGTCAATTTAACAGAACTTACACAATGTCTGTTACAAGAGCTTTAGTTTCTATAGACATTAAAAGTTCCGTGATATATATTTTTTATTCAAGTCTCGTACTTGTAAAAGTTTGAGAGGTTTTGGGCGGTAAACAGCTTTAAATCAAAGATTGAATTGTTTTTGTCTTTGTCTGAGACTGCCAACGGGGCTTAAGATATCGGCTTTGTATCGTCGAATTAAGGCGAGTTCACTATTCGCTCGGGCATCACGATGCGCAGTGCAAGGATATCACACTTTCGGCCCGTGTAGTGTACATACTATTTTTCTTCATATCTCGGTCGAAAGTACATTAATTAATTAATTACACAAAAACACAGATAAATTCCAAGCAAGCAGCTTTGAGGTTATACGTAAAAACACGAATGACAGTTGTTCGCGACTACAAGCTAAAGTGTAATAGGGTTGCTATGGAAACGACATCTAAACGACAGTTGATTGGTTGTTTTTTATTTACTACCGCCCGAACGTACGTACTTCCCGCATCAGTGCGTGTAATCCCACCAATGCGTAAATGTTAGACTTTTTGCCTTATACAATTGATGTCGAAATTACTTATTTTCGACCGAAATATGAAGAAAAGGTGTTTTCTTCATACCTCGATCGAAAGTGCATACTTTCGGCATCAATTGTAAGGCAAAAAGTCGTAACATTTACGCATTGGTGGGATTACATGCACTGATGCAGGAAGTTCGTACGTTCGGGCGGTAGTAAAGCAAAACAACCAATCAACTGTTGTTTAGATGTCGTTTCCATAGCAACCCTATTACATTTTAGCTTATAGTGGCGCACAACTGTCATTCGTGTTTCTGCATATAACCTCAAAGCTTCTTGCTTGGAATTTATCTGAGTTTTTATGTAATTAATTAATGTAATTAACAAGTGTGCTTATGACTGAGGTATAAGGAGAATAGTATACACCACACTGGCCGAAAGTGTGATATCCTCGCCCTTCGCGCCAACTAAAAATTGGTTGTCTGTAAAGTCGGTTTACGAACGATAGTTTTACGTGATAACGTATTCCGTAATACATAACCTAAATTCTACATATAATAATTATAATAATTCGAATCTATGATATTGCATCTTTCGCTTCAAATTTAGGTTAATTTTATTTATTAAATTACTCACCACCTATAAAAATAATTTTTTTTATTAACTTTCTTTCTTTCGTATTTATTTAAGTCTCAAAGATTAACTGTCATACTATTTATAAAACAATTGTTTCACTGTTTATATAAAATTCCAAAACCTACTTACAATATTTAAGTATTTTCATACGTCAAAAAATTGATTTTTATAATGATAAAATTTGTAAGAAAACGATTTTTTCGAGAGATGAGACCTAGCTAAAACGATTTTTTGCCCCCCAAAATCCCTTTTCAGTAAATTTCATCCAAATCGTTAGGGCCGTTTTCGAGAAAAGCACGCACAGGGTCAGGCGGAACGTTACGCGTTACGCGTTACGAACGTTAGGAACGTTACGTTAGGAACGTTACACTTTTTCGTGCATGCAGCCGGTGTTTTATCAATTTATAAGATTGGTGATTCATCAATTTATAAGACGTTATCACGTCAAAAAATTTATTATTGCTTTTGTTTTTGTAAATTAATTAAAATACAGCAACGCTGAACAACGTCTGCCATCTGACGGCTTTAATTTTAAAACAACGTCAACACTTCGATCTGTCATCTGACCTTCATATTGTAATACAACAGACACAATACTGCATACTGCCATCTGACGGCTTTAATTTTGAAACAGCAAGCAACGCTGAACAACGTCACAGCAATGCGGCATGATGCCATCTGACGGCGTAGCTCAACGCTTTTGCTACTTGCGCCTCTATATGACAATTTTAGTAAAATATTTCTTCGATCTGTCATCTGAGCTTCATATTGTAATACAACAAAAAGAAGAACGTTATAAGCAGTGTGCAAAACTAGAAACGAATTGAATACCTGCAATCATATTTAAAAAATAATTTTGTAAAGTGATAATTATTATACTTATTTAGTGCGAATAATTCGCACAGGTCACACTAGTTTTCTCTATTTTCCCACACACATCCACTGCTGCCTTTATCCAGTGGTTTTAATAACATTTCATCGCACTAAGTACACCCTGTGACGTCATCGCGATGCTTGAACCTGCTGGGTGCTGCAGTGTGAATCGTCAACGCGGGAGGTGATATTTTTTTTTTTTTCATAACCGTCGTCGGACATACAGAACACGACGATGACGAATGATCGGGCGCGCTGTGACGTCAGAGTGGACTCCGGACAGCCGGAAGTGCTCATGCACTGGAACTGTTATTATGAGTCCTGTGGGATGATGTTTGTCGGCCACAATAAACGCGGCCCGTCCGTTATTGCCGCGTCTCGAACTGGGATAGTCGGTCCGTTGACCAAACGTTAATACATAAACAATTGGATCGTCCTATATTTTTTTTTTGCATAATCAATAGTTATTGGCGTAACTAGTAGTCTAAGTCATTCATCGCGCTGACAGGTCATGACTTAGCCTACAAGTTGCGCCCATAATTTTATTCAACAATTGCGCGTTATTCATGTTTTAATTATAATGAGATGTTGTAAATATCTATTTATTTCTTTATAAAAAAACTGTCAATACTAACAGCACCAAACAGCACGATTCAATGTTTTGGTTTGAGGTTAGCCGGTTATGAATAAACTCCATGTCGAAAACATTCGGCCTCTCAATTTTAGCCTCAATGGGTAACAACGGAGTTGTTGTTACCTACTATTTCGTTACGACTCAGAAAATAGTTACGTTTATTTTCATTACTCCACAATGGCCGAGCTAGTAGGAATCTTCATTGAGTTATGACAAGTAATTGTCACCAGTCGGTAAATGGCAATTTAGGGTTCGGTTTTTAGGCATGATAAAACATGAATAACGCGCATGAGTTGAATAAACTCTCTTACGCCGTCGATCACTACCGACACACCCTCCCTAGCACACACAACTTTATTTTTTTTAGTAGCATCTTATACTCATTATAGAGTGAATGGTTTTTGAAAATGATGCGCTGAACTGATACGTTCCGTGTCTATATAAAAAATATAAATGTATAATATTGTAACACCACGTCTTAAAGAGCTACGCTGCCACTGGTGTACTCTGGTGGTCATGTAGAAAAACAGAGACAAGATGGCAGCGGAGCGTATGAACTAGGAAGTAGTGTTCATGTTAAAAAACTTAAATTAATAAATGTGTTGAATTAAAATATAATATTCATGTTACAAACTTACGTTAATAAATATGTTGAATAAAATGATAACTAGTGTGACCTGTGCGAATTATTCGCACTAAATAAGAATAATAATTATCACTTTACAAAATTATTTTTTAAATATGATTCGTTTCTAATTTTGCACACTGCTTATAACGTTCTTCTTTTTGTTGTATTACAATATGAAGCTCAGATGACAGATCGAAGAAATATTTTACTAAAATTGTCATATAGAGGCGCAAGTAGCAAAAGCGTTGAGCTACGCCGTCAGATGGCATCATGCAGCATTGCTGTGACGTTGTTCAGCGTTGCTCGCTGTTTCAAAATTAAAGCCGTTAGATGGAAGTATGCAGTATTGTGTCTGTTGTATTACAATATGAAGGTCAGATGACAGATCGAAGTGTTGACGTTGTTTCAAAATTAAAGCCGTCAGATGGCAGACGTTGTTCAGCGTTGCTGTATTTTAATTAATTTACAAAAACAAAAGCAATAATAAATTTTTTAGTTGTCGATGTCAGTAGAGCAAGCAATTATCTGTAAAATGATATATAATTTATGTGGAGAAATTGTGAGGTTTTTTCTAAAAAGGGAGGCAAACATCTTTAACCTTGACGTGTTAATATATATGATAATTGTTACATAATCTAATACTACGGACAACTGTGGGTATACAAACAATGTGTTGGCATACTGAATAACATTCAATTGGAAGAACACAACCCACAATCAATTTGATACGACGATGGATCAAATATCCTGTATGTAGTGGAGCAACGCGCGCCGCACGGGGTCCAGGTAAATGAAAGCCGTGCTTCGGATAAAAATACAACAAGAAACGACGCCACTTGCCACAAAGCTCTCGCAGGGTTGCCAGTTGTAAAAAAACAAATGTTCAGTGAACATAGTTTAAAAAGAAAACGCGCCCGAAGTCCTAACATCTTGGAAGTGGTTTAGACAGACGTTTGATTTGGGAACTCCTAGCAGTGTTGAAATTATCAGAAATAAAGCTGAGAAGTTTGCCAAAAGAGAGATAAATTCAAGGTCAGTGTAAGATGACTTGACAATTTTAAAGAAAGAAACGAAGTTTCGTACATTAGAAGTTTTGGGCCGACCTCTTCGACTTTGAATTTGCGAAGGTCCACTGTACTTATTGGGCGCGCCCTAACGGTGTAAAAAGGGGCGTTTGCAAATTATGTGAGGCGTTTAGTGGGGGAGGTCGTCGAGCCATATCTCACGGAATCTCATCAAAGGGGGAGGGAGGGGTCTAAAAATAGCCAAATTTGCCTCACGTAATATTTGTGAATGCCCTCAAAGTGTTCCTTTGAAAGAAATGTATCTTTATTACACGCTTTATAACTTCACTTGTAAGTTTGTATGTATGTATGTTTGTTTGTAACCTTCGTTTGAACTACAGCAAGTGGTGCATTTGAAACAAAAAACCTATTCATAAGTCAGGCAAAGTCCGATCACGCTCCAGCAAAATATTCTTCTAAACGGATCGGTGCCGGAGCGTGGTTGGATCCGAACTTGAGCGGTGCTGATAGTATGAACACGCTCATTGTTTCTTGTGTGTAATAATTAGTGA
The DNA here is from genome assembly GCA_963575645.1 of Xanthostigma xanthostigma. NCBI lineage: Eukaryota > Metazoa > Arthropoda > Insecta > Raphidioptera > Raphidiidae > Xanthostigma > Xanthostigma xanthostigma. The sequence continues at coordinate 3,122,782 of OY754473.1, forward strand.
TGTGCCGGATCGTTGGAAATGTATATCCGCGGATACGGATCTGAATACGGATATTTGGTTTCAAGATCCGCGGATGATACGGATCTTAACTTTCTTAGAGTACGCGGCGGTAAATATTGCACATCGACCTTTGGAAAGAGACTATCTGTTATGGGAAAAAGTTATTGACCTCTTTAAGAGTTAACTCTCATAACAGATTGTCTCTTTCCAAAGATCGATGTGCAATATCTCATTATAAAGATAGTTTTTTAGTTATGTACTATTGGTATGGTACTCACTACGATAAATGTTTGCAATATAAAGGTACCAAATACGATTTTAAAAAATAAAAAATAATCTGAATGGAATTTAACAGTGTTTCATTAATACGTAATCACCTATATATATAAAATTTCAACTATGAATTGAAAACTAATAAGGTAAAAGATCCGCAAATAAATGCGGATACGGATCTTTCTTTTCCCTCGGATATCCGCGGATACGGATATCCGGCACATCACTAGTAATCGAGAACGAACCGTGACTGGCACTATAGTGTGAATCGGGCCTAAGTATATACGACAGAGTTGGCAATGCTGCACATTTTATCTGTAAGTTCAATTTAAAATGTTGCATCCATCCCCTGCCGGCGAAATCTGATACTAGAGTGGCTGAACAATGAAATAAACAAAACACAAACAAATGCGTAACACAGATTTGAGTAAAAACCGCCTAGTGGTTTGCGGTGGTGGACAACAGTATAATAAGGATGACAACAATAGAACTCAACTCAACTGTCACACGCGTGACATTTCTTGTCATTCTTTTTTTTATCCGCCATAGACAGGAAGAGCGAAATAATGGGCGTGTTACAATTATACTTTATTTATAGTAGTAAATAAGGTTTTGTTGTAGCAAATAAAACAGGTGACATGTTCTAAAATTATAATTATAGTTTAATGATTTCTTATTCATCCTAACTAATTATTGTAACAAAACTGTTCTTGTTCGTGGTGCAAAAAAATATTTATTTACAATAGTGAAATGTTTACAAAATAAATGCACAAACAACTAAAAGTACTTCTCTTAACGTAACATAAACAAAACAACATTTCCAACTAATAAAATAAAAGAATAAGTGATGAAAAATACAGAGTCACTATATTTTATGTAAGTACACAAAAACAGTATAGGTACAACAAGATTATTTATATTGATCCAGTTTTATACAATTTCAATCAATGGTTTTTTAACCACACTGCACTTGTATAGGTATATTTCGTACAATATTATTTACACAGCTCATTTATTTATTTATCTCAGTAGTTACCTCAGTACTGACTGTCAATTTATGTCGATTGTTCACTTGATGAAACACACAATTATTATTATTACGTAAATATTATTAAAATACGTGACTGTCTGTCCACTGAGCTATCGCGGTGGTATATATATGCGCTGCATTGTTCTTTTTTTCTTGCATTCATGCAATGAATGAAGGAAATTTTAGGAAATTAGGATAAGGTAGGCACATTTTGAGCATAGTAGTTTGACAGGTAATCGGCCATAGCCTTGGATAAGGAGCCATCTCGATATGTATCTGGAATTGTTGAGGGAAACCATGGAAAACCTCAAAAAGATGGCAGGCAGTGGGAAAAACTTCCAGCCACATCTGCCCCCGCCGGGATTCGAACCCGGTACCTCCCGAATGCGAGTCTAGTGCTCTCACCGCTACGCCACCCATAACACGGAAAATGTAGAGCTAGCTCAAAAACAAAATGAAGACGGACACTTCGGAGTCGTAGAAGAAGATTACTAGATAGAAAAAGTATTTTTAACAAAAAAATTGAACCGACTTCAAAAAAGGCACTAAAAAGTAAAAAATAATTGCGTATTGAAATGTTTTGGAGTCGGTGTAGTTCTCGGAATAGATTTCATTTTGGCTGACACCGACTCCAAAACATTTCAATACGCAATTATTTTTTACTTTTTAGTGCCTTTTTTGAAGTCGGTTCAATTTTTTTTAATATTTAATTTTCTCTTTTTAGTGTTAATCTAACACTAAAAATCGGTGAACATACATAAAAAACATTATGCATGCCTTTGAAATTTGAGAGTTTCCCTCGATTTCTCCGGGATCCACCATCAGATCCTGACTTGGTTCCGATGGGACCACCTCGGAAGTGCACTCTTTCGAATAAAAAAAAAATTGAAAATCGGTCCATAATTGACGGAGAAATCGGTGAACATGCATAAAAAAAAAATATACAGACGAACACAGAACCTCCTCCTTTTTGTTGAAGTCGGATAAAAAGGATTCCAGTTTAGCTTCAAACTCGCAACAGCCAACAACAAAATATCCTTTGAAGTGTTCCAATTCATGAATCAGCGTCATCGAAAAAAAATACCATATGAGAAACGATTCCTCCCTGTATTTTTAGAAACTTTATTCCGTGCTTCTCGACTGGTGGGATTGTTTCTAAATTGGCATTATAATAATCATAAAATCCACCATTGTTAAATTGTATTGTAAAACCAATCGTCGCATGTCCAGATTCGATAAAATCAACATTTCTTAGATAAAATTCAACCACGATGATCTTTTCTTGGATGACGACTCTTCTAAAATAATTTATGCCAATCAATTCATCATTAATGTACAGTGAAACATCAAAACTTTCACGGCACGGTAAAAAATCGTCGTTCGTTGATCGTCTTTTTTGACTCATCAATATAATTTTTATCATTTTTAGTTTGTGCAGGTTCATCCCCACCGCAATATATTTTTCGATAATCTTACAGCTTCTCTCAATTTTATAATGCGTAGGTCTTAGGCCGGGATACAAATCTACTCTGAAACTCGACGGCGGCGTTTTATTTAAGTTGTTAATTATTGCATTGATTTCATTTTTATTCAGAATATCATATTTTCTGTCCACAACGCAAAGGTCAAGCGGAAACAGTCTATCGAATACCAGCAGAGGAAAAATTCCGTACTTGTCCAGGGTACATCTAACTAAGCTTCTCGAATCGTCGGGACTTTTAGATGTTACTATATTTTCCAAGGCCCAGTTGATCACCGCATCGATAACTTCAATTTCGTGATAAACAATAATTTCTTTGTTGACTTCCAATAAGAATTGCAATGTTTTGTAATGAAGCGTCGGAAATGCACTGCTCCTGACCAGATACTTAAATTTGGAGAAAGCAACGTGTAAAGACGTGTTCATAATAGCGTGGATGTTAAATTCACATCCAGCGTTCAATGTTAAAAGCATGGGATTGTTGCCAGTATAATTTTGTAATGACTTGAAACAAAATTGAGCTAAACTCGGCATTTGAAATTCAAAAGCAACTTTCAATAGATCGTACATTTGAATTGGCGGAACGAACAAAGTTATATTTTGACTGTAGCAATAATTTAACATCAAGTTAATTATGTCTTTTGAATAGTTAACAGCGACTGTTCCGTTAAACTCCGTCTGGTAAATTTTTTTCTTCCACCAAGGACTAAATGTCGACAATATAAATTTATGACTTTTTATTGTTGCTGCATCTTTGCACAGTATTTTAATATCGGTGTATTTTTTTTTATTAAATATTTCGGTATATCGCTTTAAGAGAATGGTTCGGGCGTCCACGATCACTTTGCTATGAAAGAAGTCCGATTCTGATCTTATCTTGTCTTTTTCACTTCGATATGCATTCAAATGATCATATTTACCACAATTAGATAAAGCCATATCTATATCTACACTAATATTATAAAGATTCAAATCTTTGATTAACGTCTGAATAGAACTCTTCAAATAAATAAAATTGTCGACCAATTTTTTTCAGACAAATAATAAAATTATAAATCAATATTACAAAAGATGACGTTTCGATCCGAATTTGGAGCTTCTTCAGATTTAAGAAATAATCTAAAAAATATAAAAATTAATTAGTATAGGTATATCTACTTCTTTTATAATTGAATTAAGTTAATTAATTATCGAAAATTAATGAAAAACTAATAATAATTTTATGAAGAGGTTTGGATGCAGAAACTCCGAAACTACTCATCCGATTTCAAAATTTGGTTTATCCACCAATATTTGGAATGGAGCTTCGGAATGGGCATAGGCTATATATTATCGCGTTAAAATAAAAACGCTTTTCGTGGAGACCGATTTTCCTACACAGGTCGACAAAAAAACGGTGGCAATCTAGAAATTCGGGCTAAGCCGGATCGGGCCGCTATATTATTTCACTCACAAAAAAATTGTTTTGAGATTCAAATACCACGATTAAATTCACACTAACTGATTTTTAAAAATCGATTTGTAAAATCAACTCTAGTTTTAAAACTCTATAAATCGAATAAAATTGTTTTTTTTAACAGACTTTAGAACACAAAATCGAACTTACTTTAAATAATTTAAGTTTAAAATTTTCAACCGAAATCTTCTTGATGGGTGTAAAAATATAAAAACTGTCTTCTTTTTTCGTAGGGTGGTGATTGAAGCACAGTATTTTAACGTTTTTTAAAGGTTATTATTATTATTTTACTTCACATTTAACGGTTAGTTACAATTTATTTGAACACGTTGAGATAATGAAGTATAACTTCGACGTGGTGTGATATGCTAACTTTACCACGAGGTCGGTAGGTTATAGTCGGGTGACATCGGCTATTCTTGCTGTTGACCCGATGGGCGATGCTGTCTGATGTATGGAGGGTAGATGATAAGGAGAGCCATCTCTGTGTACGAAATATGGAGGGTAGAGATTAAGGAGAACCATCTCTGTATACGAAAAAGTGTCCATCAAAAAGCGTTAAATTAGAGAATCACCACTGTCGCCAAAGGGTAAATTTTAAAGCAAGCGTATGGAGGACAAAAATTATTAGAGTAGGATAGAAAAGTAAATAAAATTTTATGGCGCACTTTTCGAAAGTAAAACAATATGATATATATTTTTTTTTATTTAAATGTCATTTTTAAACGTGCTATTATGCATTTAGTAGTAAATAAACGATTATACTGATATGAATAAACTATATAAAATGACTAAAAAATATTAGTAAAAGCTAACAAAAATTAAATCACTCGCGATACTATCTCACACCAGGTTTTTAGGTTATGTATTTTATTAAATTATTTTGGACTACGTAAACAGTTTAGATTTTATATACTGAAGTGTTATTAACGACTCTAATCAAAAATACTAAATTTTCCAACTCAGCGCACTTCAATTGGTTTTGTGCCTGCTATGGAGGGTAAACAACAGCTAAATTTATTTTATACTCGGATGCAGCGCTAGCGCCATTCCGGACGATTTTTGAACTGTTATTTCCAGCACTTAGATGAACACTTTTTCAACTCCCATATAAGATAGTTCTTCTTACTTCTACCCTCCATAGTGACGGAGAAGAGGGGTTTTGTTGTGGTGTCCAAGCATGCGCGTCGGAACCTATGAATAGTTCCGACTTTCAAGTGTTAGACTATGGAACCAATGATACCTGTAACCGTCACACTTATAGAAACCCTTTTTACCTGAATTTTTAAAATTTATAAGATTTTTTTCAAATCAGTACGTAGTAAAATCAGAATAATATTAACCCGAAAAATATAATTTTATCTAATATCAAATCCCATCAAAAACAAAAATATGAAAAAAAGCCAAGTTCAATATTCAATTAAAGAATTGAGATCTAAAAGAGTGCCAAGTTTTCGTGTTTTATATTATATGATTTATACCTAAACTTTAATGTGTGAAAACTTGACATCTTTTTATATTTCAATTCTTTTTGTATTGAATATTGAACTTGGCTCCATTTTTCACATTTATGTTTGTGATGGGATATCATTACTTTTTGTAAGGAAATTATTATTTATCAGTCATAAGTGATTTGTAAAAATAATCTCTTTTCCCGTACTATAGTTTTCTTTTTCGAAAGACGATAGGTATTAATAAAAATCGATTGCTTGGAAAATATTTCAAATCTTAAAAATTCACTGTTTTCTGATTTTTTCCTTTTTACATACAATTACCTAGCTGGATGCCAAATTTCAACTTTCTATGTCATCTGTAAGCGGGTAAGTATATGTCAGTGAGTCAGTCAATATCTCAATCGTATGAAATTCTGGGTTCTAGTTAATCTAAAGTGTTTTAATAAACCAAATTTCATGTGTTTATGTTAAATAGATTTCCGACATTACCTAGTTTTCGACTATTTTTCTATTTCTAAAATACTTTCTTTTAAATTTTACCTGTTAATTTGGACTGCTTGTTGGTCTGGTCTCGAACCCTCCGACCTTTTTGGGGATCGGTTTCCCGCTCCCCGTCGGCATAGCTCATCGGGTCCCCGAGACGCGCAAGCCCTCCCACCGCGACAAGGTCCTGCAGTCCATCGGGAGGGGGTGTGTGGGTGTATAAATGTGTGTGTGTGTGTATGTATGTATGCACGAATGCTGTGTATATGTTTGATATATTTGTGTATATGTTTGATATTTTTGTGTATATTATGTATATTTGTGTTTTTTATTTGACCACTAATCACTTTTCAAACAAATAACACTTTATAATGTATTTCATCACAAAAGTTTTGTTTTCGTCATCAGTCCGAAATGTTTTTACATTGGCTGTAATCTGAATCGCAACTTTACAGCAAGCCGCCCTTCCTATAGACATTCGTAACTTTGCGTCGTAATTTTGATAGGCCCGAATCCTTCTTCTTCTTTACAGTATTCTGTCCCGGCATCGAAGCGTCCGTCTTCTGCTTTTTGGTAGCGGGCTCCATATTTTCGATGGCCTGTTTATCGCGGCTGTTCCGCGCCTTTTCTTCGTCCCGAAGACGTTTCGCGTCCATCGCTCTTTGCCTGATTTCGATTTTTGCGTTTCTATTCTGGACGGATCCCTCATGAAGCTTCCTTTGTCGTTCTTCCAGACGTCGTCGACTGTCCAGCTCCGTTGAATTACAGCTAGCGATCTTTGACAAAGGCATGGGAAGCAATGCGGCGGACTGCTTCTTTCCTTGCACGACTCGACGTTGAATATCCTTATTCAACTTTTGTCTCAATGGCATTCCTGAATCGCCATTTGTGCGTCCATTTGCTATCATCTTCTTTTCGACTGATACAGGTATCCGCGAAGCCTGTTTTTTCTCATTTCCTAAATTATTTTTTTGTCGTCTTTCCTCTTCCAATAATCGCACGCATTCCGCTGTGTGCAGCCACATCATGCGATCTCTCTCGGCGTATATATCTTTAGTCACGTTTTCTTGTTGTTGTTCTGTTTCTATTTTTGAATCGCTATGCTCTTCCTTTGGTTGAATTTTATCGTTTGTCTTGCAGCGTCTTTTTCGCGGGTCACCTTCACTCAGGGGTTGACTTATCTCCGTTTTCCTCTGTCGATCCTCTCTCGCCTCTTCGACATGTGTTTCGGCCATCAATCGTAGCATTTTTTGCCATTTTACTTCATACGTATCCTCTATTTTTTCTGTTCCCAGACAATCAAGGAAATCTGTTTTTGTAAACGATCTAACTATATTATAATTTCCTAAACATTGCTGAATCTCCAAAGCTTCAGCATCCAACGTGGTAACTCGTCGCATTGGCGCAAATAATGATTCTTCGAAACTTGCCATTTTTAAATTCAAAACACTATTCACAAACACAATTGAAAAACACGCACAGACACTAGATATTAACACTGTGAGCAAATTTAATGAAACACACAATCAGTATATTATTGCAAATAAAAAACACGCACGATCACTATTTTATCACAAATAAAAAACACGCAAAACCACAATTTATCACAAATAAGAAACACGCACAATCACAATTTATCACAAATAAGAAACACGCACAATCACAATTTATCTAAATAAGAAACACGCACAAACACAATTTATCACAACTAAGAAACACGCACAATCACTATTTTATCACAATTAAGAAACACGCACAATCACAATTTTGTCACAAGCAAGTTAGTTTAAGAAGCACACAATCACTATATTAACACAAGTAATTAAAAACTATCACACACGCATTCACTATATTATTACAAATAAGTAAACCTGTAAGTTAGCAACACGCACAATGTCTGTTTTTTTACAATTAAGTAAACACAGCGAAGTTCACAGTATGAAAAGCACAATTGAAACGAATAATTTGGTTTATAGATCAAAGAAAATAATAGAAATTAAATTCCAATCCACTTACCAAAACGATGTTCACAGCACGAAATTCACAACTGTAATGAAAATTTTGGATTTACAGACCAAAGAAAGAAAGTAGGTACCTATAATAAAAATTCTGTCAGCTTACCTGTTTTTTCAATAAATCTGTAAAAATGGTAATTTGCAGGTCAATTAGTCTTATAATTCAAAAAAATTTTTGACCGGGTCTAGGTAATTAGTACTTTGTAATTATTAATTAATATATTAATTTTATGGTCGTATTCCATTTTATGTTTAGTTGTCCATAAAATTAATTGGAATAGTGTTAAAATTTTAGATAATGAAAGTAATTATTTTAAAAGGTAATATTTATGATATTATTTTGAAATATTTTGTTTTTTTAAATAATTTTTTCTTTATGGGTACTTAGATATCCATGACTACGTATTAAAAATTTGTTTGTTATTAATTTTTCATTAATTTTTTTTATTCTCTTAAATTATAAATCATTCGTGCATCCTATTAGATAATAAATAACTAATACTAATTAATTTTTATATTCTTTAGATATTTCTGTAGAAGATCCAAATCCGGATCGAAACGTCATCTTTTGTTATCTTAATTTATATTTTTATATTATTTTTTTTGTCAATATATGGTCTGAGAAAAAAATTGGTCGACAATTTTATTTATTTCATTAGATATAGATCGTATCAAATCAAAACGGTCCATAGAACATTCTGTGTGTAAGACAGAGACGATATATAAAGCACTAAAGCAGTAAGTAAGAATGAGATAAATGATCGCTAATAGTTACTGTGGTTACGTAAATAAATAATTACGTTCACTGTAAACCTTTTTACCAATTTAACAATTAAAACAACTAAACGTAATATTAATTCGTGTTATTATTTATATCTGGTACAAAAGTTTTACCAATACTTTTAATAATTAATTTATTAAATGTTCAAAAAGACCTCCACGTTCTGCCAAACAATATCCTAATCGATTATAAATATTTTCCCTCACATTGGCTGACATCTCATGGTCAACGGACTGACATGCATTGGAAATCTGTATTTTCAATTCGTTCAAATTATTAGCTCTATTTTCTTGAAAGCCATAAATTTTGAATTTTACAAATCCCCATAAAAAAAATTTAATGGAGTCAAATCTGGAGGCCTGGCGGGCCAAAGAATGGTTCCACGACCACTTATCAAATGATTAGGAAATGTATCGTTTAAATATTCTTGCACCAATAAGTTATTTATTATCTAATAGGATGCACGAATGATTGATAATTTAAGAGAATCAAAAAAATTAATGAAAAATTAATAACAAACAAATTTTTAATACGTAGTCATGGATATCTAAGTACCCAGAAAGAAAAAATTATTAAAAATAATATATGATTTCAAAATAATATCATAAATATTACTTAAATTTTCCGTATCTAATTGAGCATTAAGAGAGTTTTTATTAGATTTTATATTAACATTTCCGAAATACTTCTTTTAAAATAATTACTTTCATTATCTAAAATTTTAACACTATACCAATTAATTTTATGGTCGTAACTAAGCATAAAATTAAATACGACCATAAAATTAATATATTAATTAATAATTACAAAGTACTAATTACCTAGACCCGGTCAAAATTTTTTTTGAATTATAAGGCTAATTGACCTGCAAATTACCATTTTTACAGATTTATTGAAAAATCAGGTAAGCGGACTGAATTTTTATTATACCTACTTTCTTTCTTTGGTTTGTAAATCCAAAATTTTCATTACAGTTGTGAATTTCGTGCTGTGAACATCGTTTTGGTAAGTGGATTGGAATTTAATTTCTATTATTTTCTTTGATCTATAAACCAAATTATTCGTTTCAATTGTGCTTTTCATACTGTGAACTTCGCTGTGTTTACTTAATTGTAAAAAAACAACCATTGTGCGTGTTGCTGACTTACAGGTTTACTTATTTGTAATAATATAGTGAATGCGTGTGTGATAGTTTTTAATTACTTGTGGTAATATAGTGATTGTGTGCTTCTTAAACTAACAAGTTCAATTGCTTGTGACAAAATTGTGATTTTGTGTGTTTCTTAGTTGTGATAAATAGTGTTTCTTATTTAGATAAATTGTGATTGTGCGTGTTTCTTATTTGTGATAAATTGTGATTGTGCGTGTTTCTTAATTGTGATTGTGCGTGTTTCTTATTTGTGATAAATTGTGATCGTGCGTGTTTTTTATTTGCGATAATATACTGATTGTGTGTTTCATTAAATTTGCTCACAGTGTTAATATCTAGTGTCTGTGCGTGTTTTTCAATTGTGTTCGTGAACAGTGTTTTGAATTTAAAAATGGCAAGTTTCGAAGAATCACAATTTGGGCCAATGCGACGAGTTACCACGTTGGATGCTGAAGCTTTGGAGATTCAGCAATGTTTAGGAAATTATAATATCGTTAGATCGTTTACAAAAACAGATTTCCTTGATTGTCTGGGAACAGAAAAAATAGAGGATACGTATGAAGTAAAATGGCAAAAAATGCTACGATTGATGGCCGAAACACATGTCGAAGAGGCGAGAGAGGATCGACAGAGAAAAACGGAGATAAGTCAACCCCTGAGTGAAGGTGACCCGCGAAAAAGACGCTGCACGACAAACGATAAGGATCAAATTCAACCAAAGGAAGAGCATAGCGATTCGAAAATAGAAACAGAACAACCACAAGAAAACGTAACTAAGGATATTTACGCCGAAAGAGATCGCATGATGTGGCTGCACACAGCGGAATGCGTGCGATTATTGGAAGAGGAAAGACGACAAAAAAATAATTTAGGAAATGAGAAAAAACAGGCTTCGCGGATACCTGTATCAGTCGAAAAGAAGATGATAGCAAATGGACGCACAAATGGCGATTCAGGAATGCCATTGAGACAAAAGTTGAATAAGGATATTCAACGTCGAGTCGTGCAAGGAAAGAAGCAGTCCGCCGCATTGCTTCCCATGCCATTGTCAAAGATCACTAGCTGTAATTCAACGGAGCTGGACAGTCGACGACGTCTGGAAGAACGGCAAAGGAAGCTTCATGAGGGATCCGTCCAGAATAGAAACGCAAAAATTGAAATCAGGCAAAGAGCGATGGACGCGAAACGTCTTCGGGACGAAGAAAAGGCACGGAACAGCCGCGATAAAGGGGCCATCGAAAATATGGAGCCCGCTCCCAAAAAGCAGAAGACGGACGCATCGATGCCGGGACAGAATACTGTAAAGAAGAAGAAGGATTCGGGCCTATCAAAATTACGACGCAAAGTTACGAATGTCTATAGGAAGGGTGGCTTGCTGTAAAGTTGCGATTCAGATTACAGCCAATGTAAAAACATTTCGGACTGATGACGAAAACAAAACTTTTGTGATGAAATACATTATAAAGTGTTATTTGTTTGAAAGTGTTTAGTGATTAGTGGTCAAATAAAAAACACAAATAGGTATACATAATATACATACATATACACAGCATGCGCACATACATACATCCATACACACATACATTTATACACCCACAACCCCCTCCCGATGGACTGCAGGACCTTGTCGCGGTGGGAGGGCTTGCTAGTCTCAGGGACCCGATGAGCTATGCCGACTGGGAACGGGAAACCGATCCCCAAAAAGGTCGGAGGGTTCGAGACCAGACCAACAAGCAGTCCAAATTAATAGGTAAAATTAAAAAAAAAAGTATTTTATACGAAACTGAAAATTTTCATTTGGTTGTATATCCATTGAAAATGATTTCACAAAAGCATTTTATATAATCCTTTGTTTATAATTATTTCTTTTCTCGTGATTTTCAATAGATAAAATTCCGAACAGAGCTTCTTAGTTACGTGATTAACAAAACACCGTAATTTTGTACAAAATATTTAATAGAAACTATCGTATAGCGTAAGTTGAACCAAGCAAGACACATGGATAAAATTTCATTAAATTCGGTTCAGTGGTTTCGGAGATTAATAATTTACAATCTATCTAGAAATATATAATTTGGATTGTGAAAATTAACTCTAATAATTTAGAGTGATGATGATCCTGTTTCAATGTTGGAAGATTCAAAAGGAAGAATCCTGGTGGCATAGGATCGATGAAACAAAGCAAATACTGAAGGTTTTTATTGCATTTTATTGTCTGACGTTTCGGCAAACTTTATGCCATCTTCGGAGAATCAATGCTGTCTGTTTTGTCAGTATTTATTTTATACATAACAATACTGAGAAAACAGACAGCATTGATTCTCCGAAGATGGCATAAAGTTTGCCGAAACGTCAGACAATAAAATGAAATAAAAACCTTCAGTATTTGCTTTGTTTCCTATGCCACCAGGATTCTTCCTTTTTAATCTTCCAATATAATTTGGAATCAAAAAAACATCAACCAAGATATTTCGCTTTAATTTTGTTTCCAAAATTTATTCTCTCGCCGTTTCGTATTCCGGGACCATAAAAGAGTAGGGGAGGACGGGGTCAATTGTAACACGGGTCAATTGTGACAGTGATTATTTTATAGTGACATCTACCAACAAAATGAGAACATGATACTACTGCATTGATGTAAATTCATTCGCTGGTGATTGAATGTACATCAATACAGTAGAATCCTTTTGTTGCATTTTGTAGTCACTGTTACAATTGACCCCGTCCTCCCCTAAGTTAAAATTCATCACAGTCCAGCGATATGCGACGACAGTATTCAGTGAAGCGAGCCACTTAGATTTCTTTTGTTCTGGCGCTGTCGTCGCCGTCGGACGTCAAGGGACGAGACATCTGTGCAATGTCCTCGCGTAAATAAGTTGTTAGATAAGTTGAGGGCAGTGCACAGCGCGTTCCGAATTCTTAATGCCGAACACGTGTAGTACGTCTTGTTCCAAGTCGGACACGTGGTTTAACCTTCGACTGTTGACTCTGTGTCGACTGTAGTTTGTTCCGAAGATCAGCGGATGTGAATTTTGTTCTAGTGAAAATGGAAATTTTTTTTTTATATCTACGAACAATAATAATAGACGGAGAGCTGGCTACAGAGAAAATGGGTGACTCGGTGCAGAGCTGAAAATTTGCAGATTAATAGGAGATAGTACAAGTAGGGAAAAAATTTCCAGAAGGCTAGGTGGAAGATAAAGAGCCGCCAGAAGGCGCTAATGTTGCGAAAAATCAGTGCACTTCTGGCAATTTCTATACTTATTCTGTAATTCAAAACTAGATTATATATTAAATATATTATACATTATATAGTTATAAGGGCATACTGAAAATTCAAACATGATATAATAATTACATTCGACAAATATTCAAAATTATTAATGTCATTTTGATAGAAATAAAATTAATCGTCATATATTTTCATTAATAAAATTACGTTGTTTTATTTAATGTTATTTCTATAAACATGTCATTAATAATTTTGAATATTGGTCGAATGTAATTATTAGGTATATCATGTTTGAATTTTCAGTATGCCCTTATAACTATATTATAATGTAGGTATAATATATATAATATATTTTTGAATTACAGAATAAGTATAGAAATTACCAGAAGTGCACTGATTTTTCGCAACATTAGCGCCTTCTGGCGGCTCTTTATCTTCCGCCTAGCCTTCTGGCAATTTTTTCCCTACTTACTTGTACTACCTCCTATTATTCTGCAAATTTTCAGCTCTGCACCGAGTCACCCATTTTCTTCGTATCCAGCTCTTAGTCCATAAGTCGAAGTGTGTAGGCTTTAGAGGCCTGTGTTACCCAAATCTTCTTGGTTTGCGGGCTTGTATGCCGTGGTCAATTGGTATTACTACTTGAAGTTTCGTCTACAACTGCGGTAGACATTATCAAAGGCGATGTGGTAGCGAGCGAAGTTTCCTTCCCCGCTAAATGGACCACGGCATACAAGCCCGGAAACCAAGGAGATTTGAATAATAAGCCGATCTCGCATTCGCATCTAACTTCCGAGCCTTTTAGATTCGTGGCGCGTATTGTAACAAGATTAAATGTCTTAAAAAACCCAACACGTACAAGAAAAAATTCGCTGCAAGCCTTCCAATACTCGAAATGGTACAGCACGGACCGTTTTAGGATAGATTCTTAGGTTAATCAAGGACTAAACCGCGTCAAGAGAGTTATACTTCTGGTTATTTATTTATTTTGGTGCTAAAGCTGTGTATTTGTAGATGAATTGTAACTTTTATCCACTGTAAATTTGAATGAACTATATAATAGTGCATTAATCGTATCTACGACTGTCTTGTAAGTACAGTTTGTAACTAGGTTCTTAGGTTTGTTGTCCATAACAGTCCCTTTACTGTCTTAATGAACCTTAGAGCTTAACAAGTTGTTTTATAAGTTAATCAGATGATCTGTTTTCGTGCCTTTTATCACTTCTTTTCAAAGTTTATAAAGTTTTTCGTCTCTTTTCGAGGATTATCATATTGGTTCGTTTAATCTATACCAGGGGTCGGAAAACTTTTGAGATGGAAGAATTATAATAATAAAGTTTATTGTCATTTGTACAATAATTGACGGTCCCAAAATTCTTTTATGCTGTAGAAACAATTTTCTAATAAAATTTTCTTTACATTTCTTTTAAAATTTCGTGATTCTAAAATTCTTGTTTCAAGTGGCAATTTATTAAAAAAAATTATACCATGAAAATTTGGTCCCTATGTAAGCTTAGTATATTTGTTTAATTGTAAGCAGAGATTTAATTTTTTTCTAGTATCATGACTATGCATTACGTCACTAATATATATTGGTTAGAATCAGAGGTCCCCAAACTTTTTTGTCTCGTAGACCACTTGCCATATTTTTCGGTTTTGGGTTGACCCCCTGCTTATCTGATATTGTTTTTTTGCAAATTCATTAATTTCAAATGTATTTTTGACAACCGGTATAGTGCTACTCACTTTGAACGATTTAAATTTATAACGGTAGTGAAATGTAGTGTGAAATGTTTAGTTTTATACATTTCTTAATTATATTCAAATTAAACAAATCAAATTAAAATTTACTTTCTGTTACATAAAATAACTAAGCAAAAAATAAATGCTTTTAGTGTGAGGGATGAACCTGATGCTTTAATAATAAAGTTTCAACATTTGGCATCAATTTAGTTAGAATTAATCATAAATCTCTTCGGTTAACGATGTCCAGTTTGTTTCTTTTTTTGTTAGAAGATTCACTATCGTTGACCCCCATTTTCATTTCATGGACCCCCAATTTTTTTCCCGCTGACATGGACCCCTTGCAAGTTATCGTCGACCCCTGGGGGTCGATATAGACCACTTTGGGAATCACTGTGTTAGATGTATTATGAGCATTGTAAGAGCCAGGAGTATTTCATTGGACAGTATCGGGAGATGCAACATGTAGTAATTGACAACAGACATGGCTTTGCTAATTGAATTTGCAGAACCGTCGCCGACACGGGGAAAGGTGAGGAGACGTAAGGGGAACGATTCGAGGTGCTGACAGTCGATTGTCACATGTTTTATCACTGAAACGCTAGAGCAATAGCTTCTGAGTACAGGGCTTCCATAACTGAAATTCAGAGATCTCCGAATTTCGGACAAATTAATTCCGAAACTGAGGAAATACAGTACAACTTGTGTATTTTCAACGTGTCGGGACATCGACCCATGTATTTTCAACTTCTCGTTCATCCTCACTTGAACTGAAATTGTTATTTGCCGATGGTCGATTATTGAGTTAAGAAATCGGAGTCTGGAATATTTGATATCTTTTTTATTTTATTAAATATTAGCGGCCGGGTCCGGCGTCGCCCGAATTTGTGGATTGCCTCCGTTTTTTCGTCAACTTGCGTTGCAAAATTGGTCTCCACGAAAAGCGCTTTTATTTTAACGCGATAATATACAGCCTATGTCCATCCTGAAGGTCCATTCTAAATATATTGCTGAAAATTTTTTTTAAATCGGATGAGCAGTTTCGAAGGTTACCTCCTACATCCAAACTTACAAATATTGGCTCTTTATAATATTAGTACTATGGCCGAGCGGTGTAGCGTAGTGGTGAGAGCAATAGACTCGCGCTCGAGAGATATCGGGTTCGAATCCCGGCGGGGACTTCTTCCTGTTGCCTCTCGCCGAGAAACGGTAATTCTTGTACCGGCCGTCTTGTTGAGGTTTTCCATAGTTTCCCTCAATAATTCCAGATAAATATCGAGATGGTTTTTTATTCAAGACCATGGCCGATTACCTGTCAAACTCCTATGCTCAAAATTTGTCCTAAAATTCCTTCATTCGCCCATTAAGTTTAAAAATGTAGAAAATAACGGGAAGTGTGATAGATGAAAAATAATAGTAATGGTGCGAATGGCGTCTGTTATGACATAAAGTCGAGAAACGGACGTTAATTATTATACTCTAGGAAATTATCTTTTTACAGGCGACTTTTGCGCCCTCTCGTGTTTTTTTTTTAAATCTGGTTAAGTCAAAACCTTAGTGTCATATTATGTTTATAAGTGCATTTTAATAAGGATTAATTGTCGAATAAAATGGGGAAAAAGCTATCAAATCGGAAGTGCTGTGTTGTTGATTGTAAAGATACACCAACTAAACATCCAGAATTACAATTCCACCGTTTTCCTGGATTTTCTTATGAATTAGAGAGGAAGAAATGGACTGCAGCAGTACGTCGTCAAGGGTAATTAAATTTTATTTTACGTCTGTAATCATCAATACATGAAAAATATCATAATTGTTATTTTGTTAACAAAAATATGATTTGAAAACTTTATAAATTAAAAATGTATATCATTTGTGTAGTTTTTTTACTGACATTTTGCGTAAATATTTTTTTTATAATTAAGAATAACGCTGGTTTCCATGTGTTTGTAAGTTTTGGGTGAACCACCTTTGAAAAAAATCAAACACGAGATGGTGTGAAGATCGCCTGTCTAAGATACTTTCCTAGCGTTTGGAAAATTGACCAATGACAGCATCTCCTTGACATTTGATGTGAGTAAAATGTATTGAAAATACACGAATCGAAATTCGTACACGGCTTGAATCCGTCGTAGAAGTTCTATGCTCCTGTTACACACACACCCACACACATTCCTTTGGCCGACGTTCTTCGCCGGGTCTAACTACAGTGTAAACTCAAGGGACCGAGCATTTTTTATCGTTATAGAGAGTTACCGTTATATGGAGTGAAGAAAGAAAAACAACCAAATTAACAATAATCTTCAATGTACTGTATAATCTCTTTATAACGAATTTTAAGGGACCGAACATTTTTTTCGTTATAAAGAATTTTCGTTATATGGAGGGAAGAAAGAAAAAAAACCAATTTTCACAAAATTAATTTATTCCAAACACATATACAAACACATATACCTACCTATAGTTTGGCGTCATCAAGTGCTTGTTGAATAGATGGTGATGGTTCAGAATGGTCCTCTTTATGTCTGTAAACATTTGCTGACGCCTAAATATGAACATATTTCTTCGTAATAGAGAATGGCTATTGCGTTATAAAGAGGGTATTAATGTATAGGTTTTAAGGTAAACCAAACAAATCGTAAAAATTTCGACGTTATAGGGAATTTTTCGTTATAACGAAGGACGTTATAAAGAGTTTACACTATATATAAAATTCATACGTTTTCTCAGCTACCTACGTCGCTTCCCGCTGCGCACGTATTTATATCGTGTGTGTGTTTTAATTTATGCATAGAAATTATACGCATCGCAACGTATGCACTAATTACTTACCGTATATAGCGCATATGGTCGACACAGGATTTGTCTCATGACGTACTAATTCGCTGCTAAGAAGGGTTGTTAGACGCAAGGGAAAACGGGTTTTCTTAAGGGGGTACTCGCTCGAATTTTCGGAAAAAATCATACATTTTTGAACGGGTGTCAAAGAAAGAGGAAAGCAGATAGAGAATTGACTTTTTTTTTAAGCTATTGCATAGCTTCTATCGCGGGCTTTGAGCGCGGCGACCGAATCAAGAAATTCCGTAACGAAAAAACCTAACACCCCCCACTCCGACCGGCACAGCGTTGAAAGCCGTGCATCGTCTAACGTCGTTTCAGTTCGGCAGACTTCGGCACGGTGTTTGTGTGCGTGCGACTAGACGTATGGTTGCTCATAACTGATTCTATCTTTATTTGTGTATAAAGTGTTTTAAATATGAATAAACAAAGTGCATTTATTAATGAAGAAAGTGATAAAAAAATAGTGAAAGAAAATGAGTGAGTACTCTATATACATACATTTTATTATTATCACAAATGAAGTATTTTTTTTTGAATTTTTTTAATTTATATATAATACTGCTATAAAAATAACCTAAATTATTTAGGTTATGTGCAGAGAAAGTATATATGATATTATATCTATATAAATGTACATCGCGCGAAATTCTATGATCAAACTCTTAATACGTTCTTTTTGTTCAAATTTTTTGAATGAATAATTGTTTTGGTGTGTAATTACACTATTTATACCTTATTATTTATACCTAGCTATTTTCGTTTTATAGAGAAGAAAAACTTAAAGACCTAAAAAGAATATGCAATAGCTTTACCGCGGCAGTCCCCGAGTGCCACACGTATTTTTTTTTTATTTTATTTAGATATCCTTCTACGCGCATGCGCACAGCTGTCTGTATCTCAGGAGACAATTAAAAAAAGTCTCGAAACGGCGGGTCCGATCAGCGCTTTCCAGAACATCCAAGAACAAAAAAAAAAATGTATTATTAAAGTAGAAGAGACGAACTTCGCATTGACGGATGGAAATTAAAAAAAAAATCGATTTTAGAGAAATGGCGCATCTACGGAAAAAAAACTCAGAAACGCTAGAAAATTTGAAGAAAAAACGGTTACTGAATCGCGAAAATATTTTTTATCAGAATTTCCATCCGTCAACGCGAAATTTGACTCTTCTTCTTTAAGAATACATTTTTTTTTTGTTTTAGGATGTTCTGGAAAGCGCTGATCGGGCCCGCCGTTTTTTTCATTGTCTCCTGAGATACAGACAGCTGGGCGTAGGCGCGTGGAGCACGCGCGTCAAAAAAAAATGGACATATGGTAGAAGGGTATCTAAATAAAATAAAAAAAAATCAATTCTCTATCTGCCTTTCTCTTTCTTTGACACCCGTTCAAAAATTTATTATTTTTTTCCGGAAATTCGAGCGAGTACCCCCTTAAGGGAAAGTAAGAGAGATGTATTTATAACCGAATTTTACAGAAAATACAATTAAAAAAAAATATTAAACTTCCTAAAGCCACTTATAGTTCAAGAGCTATCAAACATTTTTGAGTAGGTAAGGACCCCGCACAAACTTTATGGGATTTGGGTTCTCGGTTAAATTGATCGAAAATGGTTTTATTTTACAGTTTAAAGGTCATTAAGAAAAAGTGCCCATTGGCGCATAGCCTAAAGTCCAATAGATTTTTAGCTACAGATATGTTTAGCGAGATTTTAGATATAGGGATATCCATTGAATTAACAATCTTAAAAAATCCTAAGCTCTAAAAATATGTTTTCGTGTGCGCTGAATCCGAATATGACATTATCATTTTATACAGAGTGACACCTTCCGACATTACCTAGTTTTCGACTATTTTTCTATTTCTAAAAAAAAGCACAAAAGTTGAACATGGAACATGTTTGTGAATTCAATGGATATCCCCTATATCTAATATCTAGCACAACATATCTGTAGCTAAAAATCTTTTGGTTTTCAGGCCATGCGCACATGGACACTTTTTCTTAGTGACTTTTAAACGCTATAAAAAAAACATTTTCGACCAATTTAACCGAGAACCAAATCCCATAAGGTTTGTGCGAGGCCATTTAGTGTAGGTGGACCAAGGGCCCCAAAAAAGCTAGTTACGGGTCTGCATTAAAATTCACCTTAATTGAATTTTTGCCTAATTTTATGATATATGGCCGACATTCAATATACGTTCCCCTTCAAGGAAATTTCTTTTTCGGTGATTTGCCCAATTACATATTGTGCTGATACTTATAATTTTATTGCACGTAAAAAAATTCACAATTGCACTGTATACTATATAGTAACTATGGGAAATGATACCCCATCGTCGCCATGTTTTTAAAGCTCCACCCATTTGACGGACCCCAATATGTCTTTTATTTTCTTGGACATTTGAAGTTTATAAATAGCCGTTGCTACTCAAACAATTGACAGGTCACGTCATCTCCTCCACTACCGACCAACGGAACGAGCCAACCTCTGCAATCTATTAACCTTGGTTTCATTGTTTGTGTGTTCGAAAACTCAACGACGATTTTCATTCAAATGCAATTCGAAACTAAATTATACATGAGCATTGTTAGCATTATGTAATTGCAGATATTCCTGTGAACTAGCTGTTAATATACCGCATGTAAACTACCGCCTCTTTCTGTTCTCCTGTTATTTAATACTGTTTCAAATGAATAATCTCTTCCGAATCTACTATTTGTCTATTTACCATTGTATTCCGCTTCCATTATTATACTATATCCAATAAAGGTGCTCTCAAATGTAATTAGTAAAATGCAGTGGCGTCGCGTGGATTTTTTAAATTGGTGTTGTGCAGGGTTAATCGGGGGTACTCCGAATTAGGAATGAGGACGCATAATTAAATTATATATTACATCCATGTTTATGATGTTTTAATTATTAACTTTTTATTCACCTGCGGCGAAGCCAAAGAAGAGGGGTTATGAGTTTAGCAGTCTATGTATGTATGTTTGTATTTACGGATGTTCCACCGTAGCGCCTAAACTAGTCATCCGATTTTGATAAATAAGGTGGCAATCGATTCGTTATTATAGCCCGGGTAACATAGGCTACATTTATTTTTGAATTTAGGTTCCAGGGGTGAGCAATTTGAAAACAAATAAAAAATAAGTTAAAAAAAAAAATTAAATAAAAAATAAGTTCAAAAACATAATTCAAATAAAAAATAAGTTTAAAAACTAAAACCCGTCTACTGGAAAGTATGAAATAAGAAATATTCTCATCTGAGGATAGCCGTGGTCGTATGCCATCTCATATATTATATGAGGTCCCTCTAGATGTATAGCGTGATACACTTTGTCCTAGAGCTTATGATCGCTTATTACTGTTAAAATGTAATGTTTTGTTAGGGTAGGTGGCATATGACCACGGCTATCCTTAGATGAGAATAGTTTCTTGTTTTATACTTTTCAGTAGGCGGGATTTAGTTTTTGAACAACAAACCACAACATACATACACTGTAACACTAGTCACTACTGCCATAATCCGTGTGTCGTGTATCATGTATGTATTTATTATGTACGACGTACCGCCGAGCCAAGGCCCGTTAAAAGTGTTGTCGGAATAAGATAAATTTAATGAACACTTCGTGTATATGACAGAGATAGATGCGTATTTGTACTAACTAGTCTAGTTCTAATGTCTCCTTTTTGATGAATTCTGGTCCTGCTTCACCGTAAATTATGATCATGGTGTCAATCGATTTGGAATGACATCTAGACATTTTTTGAAAAAAAAAAAATAAAGTGGGAGACGAAAAAATTGCAAAAGTTATAAACACAGAGGGGTTTGGTTTTCGGCGAATATCTCAAAAATTATTGCAGATATCTTAAATTACAAAAAAAATTCTGAAAGAGCAGAAAATTTCCTACAAAAAAGTCTGACTTCCCGGAACTCTACCACCAATATTTCTATTTTAATGTAGACGTGAAAGTAGGGCTAAAACATTTTTTTTCTATTATAAAATTTTCAATATTTTCTAGCTTGTTTAAAAATAGAAAATACATTGTTATATTATCTCTCTCGCTTTATAATTGATTTTATCGAACAAGATACATTCTGGCGTTTACAAGCCATTAAATTCTTTTTTATGTGGATACTAAAATACACTAACGGCGAAAATTTGTATCGATTATCGTTAAAATATATTCTTTAAATCCCCACGGAGTCGAAGCCATTCCGAAGAGTGTAGTGCCAAATTGGCAAAGTCTTATCTCTGCATACGCATACTGTTGTTTCTTCGACTCGGGAATGTTTGTCGAATAGACAATACAATCAACTATGCTGGGTCTAAATCAAATCAATTCCCCTTTGGTCTTGGACATACTATTCCAACGCGTGTAGTTCTAATCAGCGTAATTAAATATCAAATATAAACATTCCATTGTGCTTGGGGCTTATTTGAGATGTTGGCATGCCAAACAAATCTAAGAACTACTATGTGTGCGGGTCGAAATATCGAGTCGAGTGTTGACCGCAGTTATGGATTCACGCAAAACTGGTAAAAGTGTACATTCTGATTATATTGTGTCACTCAGTATAAACATTTCATTGTGCTTGGGGCTTATCTGAGAGCTAGGGATGCCAAACAAAACAAAGAAAGACTATGTGGATAGGCCGAAATATCGAGTCGAGTGTTGACCGCAGTCATGGATTCACGCCAAGCTGGTAAAAGTGTATATTCTGATTACCTATGTATCACTCAGTATAAATATTTCATTGTACTTATCTGAGATGTAGGCATGCCAAACACAACAAAGAATACTATGTGTGTGGGTAGAAATATCGTGTCAAGTGTTGACCGCAGTTATGGATTCACGCCAAGCTGGTAAAAGTGTACATTCTGATTATGTATCACTCAGTATAAACATTTCATTGTGCTTGGGGCTTATTTGAGATGTAGAAATGTCAAACAAAACAAAGAAAAACTGTGTGGGTAGGCCGAAATATCGAGTCGAGTGTTGACCGCAGTCATGGATTCACGCCAAGCTGGTAAAAGTGTACATTTTGATTATGTATAACTCAGTATAAACATTTCATTGTGCTTGGGGCTTATCTGAGATGTAGGCATGCCAAACTAAACAAAGAATACTATGTTGGTTGGTCTAAATATAGTGTCAAGTGTTGACCGCAGTCATTGGTTTACGCAAAGCTGGTAAAAATATACATTCTGATTATGTATTACTTAGTATACCTTACCCATTTTCATGATTTAATCTATTTTTCTTGTGCGGATATTTATTTTAATGTTATGATGTTAACTTTACTAATTATATTTAAAAAGTAATGAAACATAATACTATGCTAGTGATTACCGTAAAAAGTAAATTTGTTTGATCTGTTTTCCATTTCAATGGACATATGAATTTCCAAAATTCTGTAAATGTTAAATTTAGTTTTTCACTGAATATACCTTACTAACACCCTAAAAATATTTTGTGTTTCAAAGGGGTTTCGAAGGGGTTAAAACAGAGAGCTATTTATTTATTGTTACTTTTTTACCTACTGAAAAAAAGAGCTTATCAATTCGACGTGTAAGTTTTGATTTATAAATTTATTATAATTTGAGTCCTAATATAAATACGGGAAACAAAAAAACCCGAAAAAAACCGATTTGAGTGTGTTAATTCGCACACATTGTTATGAAACACATCTTTCTCTTAGTTTTAATGAGGCGAAGTGCACAATATACGTTTCATTACGATGTGTACGAATTGACACAGGTAAAATTGATTCAGGGGAAATTCATAATATATAATATGACAAAAAATTAAAATTAAAAAATTTAACACATTACGGTCGACAACTAGTAATTATAATGCTTAATAATGGCCTACCCAGATTGGCAAAGCCAGTGCTAGGCCAGGACGTATTGTGCCTATATTTGAGATAATATAAAAAAATTTGCTTCCGATTGTATGGAATATCATAAGGAACATTTTTTATTAGAATCTCTAAAAAAATTTTCAAAATTTTGTTACGTAGATTTCGATATTTTCCTGGAAACGCTAGTTTATTTCTAATAATATGAGTGCAACTAAAATTTAGAAAAAAAACTAATGAGGCTGGAACAGTGTTTTGACGTTTCCAAAAGCTGTAGTTTTTGAAATTAAAAGGCAAATTAAAGTTGATTAACATAATGATTTTTCGAAAATAAAAATCGCTCGTAAAGCTTATTTATTCATTGCGGCAAATCAAAGTTACTTAACTAAGCGATCAATATAATATATATATGTTAAGATACAATCGTACAATGTGCGCTCTAAGCATATAATATCAGCGGTATTTAAACTTTTAAAAGAGTCGTTACTGATTAAAGAGTCAAATAAACAGACATGATTCGAAAACGCGTTTTTTGCACTCCTGGCTTTTAAAATGAAACTTCGACGATTTGAGCAGTAAAATGAATGAAACGAAAATGAGTGACATAAATGCGTTCACAAAGAGTGACGTACTTATCGTGGATGGTAGATGTGGCGCCGACTGCTTAGCTCAGTTGATTGGAGTGTAAAGGTTCCTGGTTCGATTCTTCACTTGCCGGTTGAAGTCGGAGAAGGGGAAGCGTTTCACTTTTCGCCTGATCCAGGCCAATTTGCTCCCCCTAGCGAAACGATTCTCCCACTCTTTCCTCCCAATTTCCGGTTGAAGTCAGGGAAGGGGAAGTGTGCTACTTTTCGCCTGATCCTGGCCAATTTGCTCCCCCTAGCGAAACGATTCTCCCACTCTTTCCTCCAAATTCTAGATTGAAGTCGGAGAAGGGGAAGTGTTACACTTTTCGCCTGATCCAAGCCAATTTGCTTTCCCTAGCAAAACGATTCTTCCACTCTTTCCTCCCAATTTCCGGTTGAAGTCGGGGAAGGGGAAGCGTTTCAGTTTTCGCCTGACCCAGATCAATTTGCTCTCCCTAGCAAAACGATTCCCCCACTCTTTCCTCCAAATTAGGCTTTTGAAAAAAAATAATTATCGATTTTTTTATTGTATTTTAAAACTTTATTATAAATAATATTGATAGTCGATGCGAAAAACTTTCAAAAAACTTTTTTTAAATTAATTATAAGCAATTTAAAATTGATAAAAAATATTTAAAAAAATAACATGACTGCAAACGCACTAAAATTGTTTTTGACAGTTGTGACGTCATAATGGTAAAATGTATATACGCAGTATACTATCAATGGCTTCTACATGTGTATTGACTAAAACATTATGCCGTCACATTATGTTCGGGAAATGTCGGCGCGTTCTCGGAACTGGGTACAAAAATTTATTTTTAATTTGATATAACTTTTGAATTATAACGAAAATAAAAAAAAGAAAAATAGTTTTTTTATAAAACTTAAATAAGATCTTTCCATTTATGACAAAAAAAAATTCATTCAAAAGCCCAATTGCAGGTTGAAGTCGGAGAAGGGGAGGCGTTTCACGTTTTGTCTGTTCCAGGCCAATTTTTCCTACGGCACCTAAAAAAGTTTCACTTAAAAAATTGACTCTCAGTACATCCCTATTTTTCCATCCAAACTAAATGAATCTTCCGAATATGTGTAGCAACGAATTAGTAGTGACAGCGGTCCCAAACAATACAGCAGCTTGGGACCTTGTTTGGGACCGCTGGTCTCTACATACGCACCTCTAGTTTCGCGTGCCGTAACAATGTTCATATCAATATAGCACCAATATTTTGACGTAGAATGAACAAACAAAGTCAATTTCTTGTTCAGCGAGGGGATGAACTTACAACTCTCCATGCTCTGTACGCACGTACTGTTAGTTTGTGCTTGCACGCTGTACGCAACAATAAAAATAAATCGGGTCACATTACAGAACCCTGCCGACAAAATGATGTAAGTATTTGCCGAAAGACAAGTCAAAAGATTATGGGCACGCCATTTACGGTCACCAATTTTTGAAGTGAAACTTCTTTAACGACGTATATCTGTTTGAAATTAAAGGGGAAATAATTCAATACCTTGAGCTCGAGAAAGAAAAGGCGAAATTGTATACATGTACATATTTACACGTGTGTAACCTACGTGGTAAAATTGATTTATTCAATAGTTTTGCGTAGGTTTCATAATATTGTATAACTGTCAAATTACTATACAGATTGTATCAAATCAAAACGGTCCATAGGACATTCTGTGTGTAAAACAGAGACGATATATAAAAAGATCTAAAGCAGTAAGTAAGAATGAGATAAATGATCGCTAATATAGTTACTGTAGTTAAGTAATTAAATAATTACGTACACTGTAAATCTTTTTACCAATTTATCAATTAAAACAACTACAAATAAATTTATTATGTTGGCGGTTGAATTGCCACCATAAAACCATTTCATTATTTGGATTTTTTCCCGAACAGTATAAATAGCCATTTTATCAATAATTTCACTAGTGAATACTGAAATTTGATAAAATTGTGATTTTTACTGTAGAAAACAAAGACGAAACTATCAGATTGTATAACCACAGTAACTATTAGCGATCATTTATCTCATTCTTACTTACTGCTTTAGTGCTTTATATAATATCGTCTCTGTCTTAGACACAGAATGTTCTATGGACTGTTTTGATTTGTGTAAGTGTACGTTAGTATATTATTTAATCTCTTCCATTGGCTAATGTTTTACTATTCAACCTAAAAAAATTCTTCCAAAATTTCAGCTTCCTGAGATCAAACCTGTGAACGGCGCAAACCGAGTTTGTTTCCCGAGCTCTTTTTTTCGTTATGAAGAGTGTTCGTTATATAGAGGGAAGAAAGAAAAATAACCAAATTTCACCTAATTAATTTATTCCAAACACATATAGTCTGTTAACTTTGCCTGACGTTTTTTGCTATGCCAATACTTGTTTTGTATTTTATTAAGTATCTTATGCATGGTTTGGGATGTGGTGGAATCATCTTCATTAAACAATAGGAATTTTTCGATAAGTTTGGCGGCATCAAGTGCTTGTTGAATAGTTGGTGATGGTTCAGAATCGTCCTCTTTACGTCTGTAAACATTTGCTGACGCCGAAATGTGAACATATTTCTTCGTAATAGAGAATGGCTGTTGCGCTATAAAGAGGGTATTAATGTATAGGTTTTAAGGGGTTACATTACCCAAGTGCGTAAAAAAATAAGCTTTTTTTGTGATTTTTTTTACGAGTTCTAGGTGGCGGATCAAAAAAAAAATTTAGGGCTTTTTTACGCATATATTAAAGTTCTCAAAAATTTTGAAATATTAATATAAGAAATACATTTTCAAACTTTAAACGCGTTTTTCTCAAAACTATGTTTTT
Source organism: Xanthostigma xanthostigma (assembly GCA_963575645.1). Classification (NCBI taxonomy): domain Eukaryota; kingdom Metazoa; phylum Arthropoda; class Insecta; order Raphidioptera; family Raphidiidae; genus Xanthostigma; species Xanthostigma xanthostigma. The sequence continues at coordinate 3,150,040 of OY754473.1, forward strand.
CAAATTGGTGTACACCGTATCTCGCTCAATTTTTGTCCGATTGACTTGAAATTTAAACGACAACTTCTTAGATAGATTGTCCGTGGAAGTACACACTATTTTTATGATTGAAAAATTATGACGTTTGTAGTTAACAATTTAAGCTCAAGTTTTTGCTAAACAATGAAAAAAATTTTCTAACTCATACAAGTTTGTGAATTTTCAAACAAAATTTAAAATCCTCGCTACTTCTATGGAGAAACGATTGTAAAAAAAAGAAAAAAAAATCTTTTTTGTTCCTAGTGGTACACCAGGACTGCTACAATGTACACAAAAAAATGGTTGTCTGTAAAGTCGGTTTACGGACGATAGTTTTACGTGATAACGTATTCCGCTCGAATATCATAATATTTAATAATACATAACCTAAATTTTAGTAGCTGTCAAACTATATTTTTACCGACTAATAATTTGATCAACCAAAGCAAAATACATATTTTTAAGCAATTATAAAAGACATTTAAAAGAATGTATATATATTTGTTAACAAACCGTATAATTTATTTGCTGTTATGATAAAATAAAATGACATTTATTAATTATTATTAGCGCCATATTGCCATTATCGTGCGTTCAGTTATACTTTGGCTTGGATGAATCGGTAATAATTATATGACACAAAAAATATCCGTGCAAAAACGAACAAATAACGATGTATTATCTGAAAAATTGCTTTAAAAATTCGATAATTTATGACATTTTTATTAGATATTTTGATTTTAAGTCTTAATTTCCACGGTTTATATTTTTGTCTGTCAGATGTAGCTTTCGCTGGAACAGCCGAAAAAAATGTTGAACGCACACTACTCTCTGACGTCACGCGAGAAGAGTGAAATGGCTACAAGACGACGCCGATCGTGCTTCTCTATCGCTTATACTGCGCTCTCGCTTGCACGCACAGGGTCAGGCGGAACGTTACGAACGTTACGGCGTTACACTTTTTCGTGCGTGCAGCTCATCAATTTATAAGACGTTATCACGTCAAAAAATTGTTGTCTGTTTTTTATACTACCACGACGCCATTTTGTTATATATATATAAATAACAAATATTTTTGAGAACTTTAATATATGCGTAAAAAAGGCCTAATTTTTTTTTGATCCGCCACCTAGAACTCGAAAAAAAAATTCACAAAAAAAGCTTATTTTTTGACGCGCCTGGGTAGTGTAGCCCCTTAAGGTAAACCAACGAAATTGTAAAAATTTCTGCGTTATAGAGAGTTTTTCATTATAACGAGAGACGTATCTATAACGCTGTAGATGATAGACTGTATCTATAAATGTTCAAGTCAGAAGATGATTCTCGTCTCTTTAGGAGAATAATCTGATAATCTCCTATGTTGTTTACGGAATGTGATTTTTTAATTGCCTCTACAATTTCTCGCCCCGAAACGTGCCTGAATCCTATGATGAGTGAGTGCGGACGGTATTAATTGTTATTTATATACATTTCATTCAGACGATAAGATTTGAGGGATGAGGCTTTATTCGCTCCGACCCCCGTTCAATCCGCAGCGCCTCTTGCGGCCCCTAATCAAGTTATTGTTATCCTGATTGAAACTGATAGAATGTACCAGTACTTCCTTTCAATACAGTTACCAGTGGCGTACCAGAACTTTTAGCTGTTTAAAAACAAGATACGAGGCAAAAGAATCAAATTTTTTTTTGCTAAATAGAGTATGGTAGAGACCGCGTCCGCATGCGCGTAGACTCTAACAGCTGTACTTATGCCCAGTCCTTTTATTATTTTTTTTTTCATCGAATTATTTGGATACAGATTAAAAATTAGTTTTTAATCACGTTTTTAATAACTTCTCTAACGCGCGTACATAACTACATGCATTTATTTTCTTAATAGTTATACATATTTCCGAGGGCATCATGAAGCGCAGGACAAGAATTGAATTATCGCTATTTATTCGGATGAATAGCTACCTGAAGAACAAATGAACCGAAAACCACACGACTGAAGTAAAACTTCTTCCTGCCATAATTTGTTATTATTGACACGAAAATTCACAAAATATGAACTTTAAAATGAATTTACAATTTTATTCACTTTAAACGTAGAATATTACTTAAAGATAATAAAAACAAAAGTAACACTTTGCATCGTTGTCACTGGCAAGTAAAGAGTACTGCTTATATTTTCGGCCACCTGATGGCGCCAAGTATGTGTCATTCCATTGTTAGTACTGCTTATATTTTCGGCCGCCTTATGGCGCCAAGAATGTGTCGTTCTATCGTTAGTACTGCTTATATTTTCGGTCACCTGATGGCGCCAAGTATGCGTCATTCTATTGTTAGTACTGCTTATATTTTCGGCCGCCTTATGGCGCCAAGAATGTGTCGTTCTATCGTTAGTACTGCTTATATTTTCGGCCACCTGATGGCGCCAAATATGTGGCATTCTATTGTTAGTACTGCTTACATTTTCGGCCACCTGATGGCGCCAAGTATGTGTCATTCTGTCGTTGGTACTGCTTATATTTTCGGCCACCTGATGGAGCCAAGTATGTGTCATTCAACTCTCTCTCGTTATATCTTCACTAACTTATATCTCCCTCTCAACTTCCGTTCGCCTCTAGCGATCACGCACCGTTCGCCTCGTCCGATGATGCACTTCCGTAAACGCTTTCGTCAGGCATTTACCAGCTTACTCCTCAAGTCAAGCGTGCCTAAAGAAGTTTTACTTCAACAAATAACTAGTAAAAAAATTGGAGGGATTAAAAAAAGGTTTTATATGATAGATGCGGTGAAGAGTTTTGGAAATACATATCAATATTAGATGCTTGGGAAGACCACAATCCAAAAAAATTTTAATATGATGTAATCTGATGATGTACCTATTATGATACGAAAGCAGCTCATTAAAGGTTTTTTAAACTTTTTAAACAAAATTTTTTTTTGGATTGTGGTCTTCCCAAGCATCTAATATTAATAAATAGTTGGCAAAACCAAAAGTGCACATCCCGCAAGTTTTCCACTGTATGATAAAAAAGTAACAATTAAAAAATATTTTTAATAAATTTAAAAAGATTTAAAAATTTAAAGAAATAAATAATTAAAAATTGAAAAAATATTTTTTTTAAGTTTGCAAAAATAAAAAAAATTAAGAACTATACATAATATAATATATAATTAATATCAAGTGGAATAAAATAAAACAAAATAAAAAGAAAAAAAAAAGAAAAAAATCAATGATCTCGTAAGGAATCGAACCCAGGACCTTGCGCTGGGGGATCCAACGGCATAACCATTACGCCACGGCGCCCTATTACGTGTAGTGGTGTTATCACGGTATAGAAGTGTAGCACTTGTTTTATGGATTACACTATATTTACACAGCAATTATTATATTGTTTTTTTAAACTATTAGCTGTCAAAAATAATAAAATAAAACTGTTTATAAAAATTAAACTACTGAACACATTTTAGTGAATTTAAATAGGGTTCTGGTCTGATAGTAAACAAAGTGAATAAAATATAACCCAAGGCAATCCGACCAAAATTGCGATCTGTAGAGTCGTGACGTACGTACATACGTACGTACATACGTACAGACCAACCGACAACTGCTGTTTGTGATTTTCAATTACAATTTTAATAGTATTTATGAACTCGAATTGATTTAAAAATGGTTCTGTTTTATAGATTAGAATCTCCTCTTTTCAAAAAGCTTCATTTTGAATGGATTTCGTGTGAAATTAACTTAGATATAACTTCTTATATGAACGAAAGTCAGCTCTGACGCACAAAGCGATAATAAAGCACATACCGCTAGTTTAGCGGTATGTGCAAAAAGGTTTTTAATCTTGGAGCAGTGACGCCGCTGGGCCGCAATAAAACAGAGCGGATTGAAGTGCGTGAGCAAAGTAAGTGCACTCTGTTGCACTAAAAGCTTTAATACATCATTTCGCTGCGATGTCAGATTCGCTCAGCGTAACAACAACAGTAACAGCAGCAGCGGCAGCTGGCCCTTTGCTCCTCCTCCAATCAATTCTAATGACGACGTGCTCTACAATCTACTTACTTACACATATATCATACTGGCTTTCGGGCCCGGATTCGCCCGAGTAGATTTTGCTGTGCCATGAGTGAAGAGCAACGTTTTTCATTTTACTACATCTCTAAAGCTTAGGTTTTATATGATACCAGGACCGTAACTAGGCAGGGGCAACAGAAGCCCAGTAATGAGCGAGTCGTTCATAATGAACGACTCCTTCCTCGGAGCGGAGCGAGTCGCTCTTTTTCTTGTGAATGACTCACTCCGAGCGCCATTACTCTGTGCTGAGCTGTTCTGTACTGTTGCATTCGCACATTTACAGAGCGCACACAGCACAGGCCACAGAGGAACTAATGAATTTTGCATGTACGGAGTTATTTTTGCTGAGTCCATTAATGTTGATTGACACACTGTAAGTGTAATGGTACTAAGCTTAACAGTGACTTAAACCATTCACATTGACGTCGTTGACAAAGATATAATATTGCAACAATAAACATTATTATTGTTAAGCTTTTATTATACTTTATAGTTTATCCGAAATGCGAATAATATAAGATCAGAATCATATTAAAATGAGCTCAAAGCTGAGTGTGTATTGTGCTGTGCAATGCTAAGTAACTCCTGAGCATGTATGATGACAGTTCACACCTCTGCAGTCTGCACTCTTGTGTAGTGCGTACTGTCTAGTGTCGCTCCTTTAAACGACTCCCTCAGAGCGACTCTTTTTAGTGAGCGGAGCGCACGGAGCCAGCTCCCAATAAAGAGTCATGTGGACACATCTCTAAAGCCCAGACGGGAGGGCCCGACCAGAAAGATCGAAAAAAAATCGTCTAATTCGGTTCACAAAAGTTGGAAATATGAGATATTTAAAAAAAAATCTCCTTTTACCCGCGACGGAACGAAGAAGGTACCTATATGCATTTATTTTAAAGTCAATTAAAAACAATTGAACTGATTTAAAAAATATATAATCGGAACCTATTCTAAAAGATTTTGAGCAAAATTTATGTGTAGATAAATAAATAATAAATGGTTACACGTTTTTTTCCAGTTAACTGCCCATCTGCAGCTTGAGTGTACTGTCTGCGTCCATAGCCTCAAAAACAAAACATTGATACCTAGATGCCGAATTGATAGATATAGGAAAATAGAGATAGGAAAAATGACGAATTATAATTATGTCATGACATAAAAATAATGTATTTTTATTATGTCATGACATAATAATAATGTATTTTTATTATGTCATGACATAATAATAATGTATTTTTATTATGTCATGACATAATAATAATGTATTTTTATTATGTCATGACATAATAATAATGTATTTTTATTATCTTGCGACATAAAAATAATTATAAATACTTTTATGGCACGCCGTTTTACTATTTAATAGTAAAATATTTTTCCAAAAATTATAAAAATATTTAAAAATTTTAATATCAGAAAAAAAGTTTTGAGTGAATTTTGCTTATGTGGTGACATAATAAAAACACATTATTATTATGTCATGACATAATAAAAATACATTATTTTTATGTCATGACATAATTATAATTCGTCGTTTTTCCTATCTCTTCCTATGTATAAGCATGTAATTTTATGTCATGACATAAAAATAATGTATTTTTATTATGTCATGACATAATAATAATGTATTTTTATTATGTCACCACATAAAAAAAATTCACTCAACATTTTTTTTCTGATATTATAATTGTTAAATATTTTTACAATTTTTGGAAAAATATTTTACTATTAAATAGTAAAACGGCATGCCATTATAGATACAAAATACCAAACAGTCAGTACACCCAAAAAAAATAAAGGTACCTACTTTATAATATGACGGCATCTAAATAGTATATTATAATTATAGACGCTCGACAGCTAAGGTTTAGTTCAGCATTTAACTCTAACAACAGCCAGCGATGCGTAATGATAGGGGAGAGTAATTGAAACCAATTCCAATATTTGGTTAAGTGCTTCCTTTCAAAATAATATAATATAACGTGGTATATTGCTAATGACAACATATCGAAATCAATAAACGAAATCAAACGTAACGTAACATTAACGTAAGGCTTTTTATTTTCAGAATCGAATTGTCAAGGGGGTGTCGAAACACATTTTTGAGGTAAGTGCAAAAATTACACAATGTTTTATACAGGTGAGGCAACTGTTTTGGGATAGATCTGTAACGAAATAGAAAAAATGTCGTATCCATCATATATATCGCTAAGGTTAAAGATGTTTGCCTCCCTTTTTAGAAAAAACTTCACAATTTCTCCACATAAATTATATATCATTTTACAGATAATTGCTTGCTCTACTGACATCGACAACTAAAAAATTTATTATTGCTTTTGTTTTTATAAATTAATTAATTAACAGCAACGCTGAACAACGTCTGCCATCTAACGGCTTTAATTTTGAAACAGCGAGCGACGCTGAACAACGTCACAGCAATGCTGCATGATGCCATCTGGCTTAGCTCAACGCTTTTGCTACTTGCGCCTCTATATGACAATTTTAGTAAAATATTTCTTCGATCTGTCATCTGAGCTTCATATTGTAATACAACAAAAAGAAGAACGTTATAAGCAGTGTGCAAAATTAGAAACTAATTGAATACCTGCAATCATATTTAAAAAAAATTTTGTAAAGTGATAATTATTATACTTATTTAGTGCGAATAATTCGCACAGCTCACATTAGTTTAGAATAATTTTCCTTTTACATGGATACTCAGAAATTAGAATAAAACATCATATTAGTACGCGCCACGAATCTAAAAGGCTCGGAAGTTAGATGCGAACGCAGGCTTGCGCTTGTACAGTCTGTTGAAAAACTACAAACTCGCAACTCATCGAAACTAAAATAGCAATAACAACTTGACAATAGCGTACTCGACTGTACTTTAAAGCAGGAAAGCGACACAAAGGCAACGAGCGATCACGGCCAATCACCGACGAGCGCACGTTCCGTGCAGGTAGCTGGGAGGTGTTGGGAGTCACAACGGCTCTAAAATGTGCCTTTGCGACGCTGTTTGTGACTAACTTCCGAACCTTTTAGATCCGTGGCGCGTACTATACTTTCTTTACCTTAGATATCGTAGCTTACACTTAATTCCCATTTTTACCCGACTGCGGCGAAGCCAAAAGGAAGGGTTATGAGTTTGGCAATCTATATATGTTTGTATTTACGGATATTGCACCATAGCGCCGAAACTATCCGATTTTGATAAATAAGGTGTCAATCGATTCGTTATTATGATCCGGATAACATAGGCTACATTTACTTTTGAATTTTTGTCCCAGAAGGGAGCAAATTGAAAACAAATAAAAAATAGTTGGCAAGACCAAAAGTGCACATCCCGCTAGTTTTCCATTGTATGATAAAAAAATAACAATTAAAAAATATTTTTTATATAATTAAAAATTGAAAAAATATTTTTTTTAAGTTTGCAAAAATAAAAAACAATATTACTGGTCAAACGGATGAGCGAATTGAAACCAAATTTTGGAAAAAATGGACGCATGCGCAGAAGAGATATATGCTATAACTATACTTTTCATAACGGCTTATTATAGTATTTATTTTCTCACGAAAGTTTCGTTAAATTTTTTTTCTAAACTTAGTTTCGGAAATATTTTAAAAATAAAAAAAAGCAGCCGTTCTTTTGTTTTGTAGATCTGTCAGAAATAAACTAGTTACGCAGCATGCTTTGATTAATTTTTACTTATGTAGATAATTATGACAACGGATAGCAAATATCATATCGAATACTAGCCGTTATCCGCGTCACAGCGCTCGATATCAGAAATTTTATTTTCTTTATTATAAACATTAATGTCAACATTTTTGAAGTTGGAATGGTCCCGTCGCTCAATTGGCTGAATTGTTTTTACACACTTTAAATTAGTTTCACTTGTAAGTTTGTATGTATGTATGTTTGTAACCTCGTTTGGACTACAGCAAGTGGTTTATACTGTTAGTATGTTATGCCACTACTGTAAGAGCAATCGTTGACCGAGCGGTCTAAGGCGCTAGTCTTCGCTGACGTCAACCCTCGGATTCACCGGTCGTGGGTTCTAATTCCGTCCACGCCGAAATAAAAAATGTGTTTTTTTTCGGCAAATTTTTGACAATAAATCGAACTAAAAAGTGGAAAATAAATATAGTTTAAAAAAACTAAAAAACACGCTTTATATCGAACTAAAAAGTAAAATTTTTTTTTTAAATAAGCTTAAAACAATAATGAATAAAACAATACTAGTATTACTTACCTATGTATATGTGTGGTTGTATTTCAACAACTTTTCGTGCATATAGCCAAAGTTGCTGAGCACGTAATTTAAGATAAAAAAAAAAAAATACTAGTATTATTGTGAAAAAAGCGTGGGGCGCTTTGCTCCACATTTTCGTACATCGAGCGCCCCACGCTTTTTTCACAATAATACTAGTATTTTTTTTTTTTTATCTTAAATTACGTGCTCAGCAACTTTGGCTATATGCACGAAAAGTTGTTGAAATACAACCACTCATATACATAGGTAAGTAATACTAGTATTGTTTTATTCATTATTGTTTTAAGCTTATTTTAAAAAAATATTTTTTACTTTTTAGTTCGATATACCTAAAGCGTGTTTTTTAGTTTTTTTAAACTATATTTTTACTATTAACGAGAGAAATGTATAAGTAGGGAAGGGTTATTGTCGATTTATTCTTTCTCTAAATGCTACACACGTTGACTGCGTGCCATCAGTGAGAAGAATATGAAGAGAAAGCGGTTGTTCAGGAATGGGGCCCCACAGTGCCTCCGGTCCTCGCGTGGCGGGCAATCACTGTTGTGTTGAGCTTATGACAGTCGACTAGGGGTTTCACGACAGCCGACACGGAGGTGACAAAAACCACTGTCACAGATTACGCAATGACACGCTTGAATAATCACGCACCGGTGCCAAAGCAAATGTCAGTAATGCGTGTAGAAAAATATCGGGATTTTTAAGAGATCTCTAAACAAAAAGTAAAAATACATCTATACTAATATATAAAGCTGAAGAGTTTGTTTGTTTGTTTGGCTGAACGTGCTAATCTCAGAAACTACTGGTTCGAATTGAAAAAAAAATTTTTTGTTGGATAGCCCATTTATCGAGGAAGGCTATAGGCTATACAGGGTGTCCCATTAAGAATGGGACATAGAACAACCGCAGATTCTCCAATTCAAAATAAAACGATTAAGCGAAATATGCTTAGATAAAATGTCACTCGTTTCCGAAATACAGGGTGTTGAAGTTGAAAACTGAAAAATTATTAATGTCCATAATTTTTTTAATACACCGTATAATTTTACTCAAATCGGCACACTTGTTAAATATCATAAATGCACCTAACAATAAAAAAATTAGTTCAGTACGCTCTACCAGTGGCGTACGGCAGGAGTAAGTAATGCTTGTACCCCTTCTAAATGTTACGCCGCTGTCTAAATTTTAATTTTGATTATAATTTTAATTTTTTTGATATTTTCTAAGTCAATAATGTACACTTGTTAGTTTGTTGTAAAGTCATTGGTTTTCGAGATATTCGCAGTTTTTTTAAGACAAAATTGTAAAAATGAATATTATTAATAATAATACAAATAAAAAGTACATGTCTATCTATCTTTAACTGCGAATATCTCGAAAACCAATGACTTTACAACAAACTGACAAGTGTACATTATTGACTTAGAAAATATCAGAGAAATTAAAATTATAGTCAAAATTAAAATTTAGACAGCAGCGTAACATTTAGAAGGGGTACAAGCATTACTTACTCCTGCCGTACGCCACTGGTAGAGCGAGTAACATTTTATCTAAGCATATTTCGCTTAATCGTTTTATTTTGAATTGGAGAATCTGCGGTTGTTTTATGCCCCATTCTTAATGGGACATCCTGTATAATTTCACGCTACGACCAATTGGAGCGGAACATCAATGAAAAATGTTGCAAGATGTATCTCAAAATTGGTCCGTCTAACAAATATTATCAGGTGAAATTCCCTAACTTAATATTGCAATATTAGCGCGCCACGTTCACAAGCCCGGATAGCTCAGTCGGTAGAGCGTAAGACTCTTATAATGCCAGGGCCTTGGGTTCAATCCCCACGTTGGCGAATATATTTTTATTTTTTTTATTTTCTACATTGCTTTCTTATAATAGTCAGAGTGCCCATCGGCAAAAATTTTATTGACACATACTCTCCCCAAACTTTGTATATTATGGCTTCATTAGGCCTATAGTCTGACACCTATTTCCTCTATGAAATTCTTGATTTTGGGGCGTTTTCCTTCTAAATTTTCCGAAAAATGTCGTTTTGACGACATGTTAAAATTTATAGATACTGTTTGTTTTTTTAACTGGATAGCTTAAAAACTTCAACCAAAACACTTAAATAATGTTCTCTGACAAATAACATGAACCATTTAAAATATCTGACACCTCGAATATGTCGAACATATTAGATACTACTTTTACTCTTTGACAGTGTTGAAATTCGACGGAGCGAAAATATTTGGAAAATTTTAAAAGTTCCTAGCCTTTTTTGTGTACCACCCTATAATAATACACAGTTATTTTATTATTTGAAATTTTGTTATTCTCTACATATCATATAATATTGTTATCTAAAAATACGACGAAAAAACGAAAAAAACATGTTGCTGTGTTTGAAAAAATTGCGAGTGCCTCTAAAATTCAATGATGTCAGTTGTTTTATCGAATTTATGTTGAGAGAAATGAAGTTAACGTTTGTAACTGGTAGTTTATCATTGGCGCAGCCCTAGTGTAGGTTATAGTAAATATTCAAATAACAAATTGTGCACTATAAAATAATATTTTTCATTTTTACGTTGTAATATATTATTGCTGCCAACCTAGCAAAAATACAAATATATTTGATTAACGATGATGACAGCAGTCGACAGTAGTACCAATAGACTAACTATAACCATAGAGCTAAACTGTTATCTCTGAATCTTCTTGGTTTTCGGACTTGTAAGCCGTGGGTCAATAGTTGTTCTACCTGATGCCTGCAGACCATAGATATAGGTATATAGTAGTAGATAGCGGATGCGTATCCTTGAGCATTGTACGGAATGGTTCCAATTAGAAGCCATTTTGTACGTAAAAAGCGCGCCAGATTCAAAAATATTCATTATTTTATAATATGATTTTATTGAGAAAAACAAGAAAACTCACTGTAAACAGTGATATTTCGCTCCAAAACCTATTTTTATATTGAAACGTTTCAAAAATTACAAAACTGAGCATAAATATAATATAAAAGCTTAGAACATTTTACATTGTCAGATTGGCATCAATGTTTGTCAACCTTGTAAGCTTTTACATTATATTTATGCCCAATTTTGTAATTTTTGAAACGTTTCAGTTTAAAAATAGGTTTTGGAGCGAAATATCACTGTTTACTGTGAGTTTTGTTGTTTTTCTCAATAAAATCGTATTATAAAATAATTAATATTTTTGAATCTCGCGCGATTTTTACGGCGTTTTCCACATACAAAATGGTTTCTAAAGGGGACAGGGGGCGCTAGTGTATCCGCAATCTATTAAACATATTATATATCTATGCTGTAGACACATTCGCCGAGAGGTCTCGCCGAGAAATTGGGTATATAAAGCGAGCGCCCTGTTATGACATCTTGCGGAACTTTTGACGGAATCGAGATATTAGCGTAGGCTCCAACAGTTCTCTATGTATCGTTAGTCTAACGTTCTCTGCCTGTTTGTTGAGGGAATGCCGCATTCTCTGAAGTAACGTGAAGTTCACTTTCTACGGCAAGCAACGATACTGCAAAAATGTTGACAGATAAAATCATAAAATAATATTTTGATGTTCAAACTAAAAACTTTTACTTCACATTTACAAAATTTTAAATTTATATTGTAACACCACGTCTCAAAAAGTCACGCCGCCACTAGTGTACCCTGGTGATCATGTGGAGAAACAGAGACAAGATGGTAGCGGAGCGTATGAACTAGGAAGTAGTGTTCATGTTAAAAAAAAACTTAAATTAATAAATGTATTGAATTAAATAATATTCATGTTACAAACTTACGTTAATAAATATGTTGAATTGAATAATATTCATGTTACAAACTTACGTTAATAAATATGTTGCATTAAATATTATTCATGTTACAAACTTACGTTAATAAATATGTTAAATAAAATAATAATAATTTGTTATTTTAATGTAATTTTTATTCATTTTGTAAATTGCACCGTACGACATGGTACGTCGCTGACCTGAGCATTCGCAGTTCAGTTCTTCTCGGTAATGTTCGGCTGTCGGCGTACCCAAATTTAAATTGTGAAAATCTTACAGTGACGTAAAGTTGTTATTTTTTTAATTGCAGCCTGATATAAATGTTACTGGGGATATGTAGAGTCGGTCAGCCATCTTGGGGCGGTTTCAATGTTCTCTCTCTAGCACATGGGAGGGTACAATGGATTGCGGTACTTTGTAAATCTAGCAACTTTAATTTAGAGAAGTATACCGCACAAAACAAAATGCTTAACGGCCCGTTTCTATACTTTCATATAATGTGACGTCACGAGCAAAAACGCTCTTTAGGTTGCGCTGCTTACATAACTATTTTAAGGAGGTTGATGCGTTACAGTCCCAATCAAAAGTAAGTCGAATTCTAAATGGCAACTTTTCCATAATACATTTTTACAAAAGGTTATAAGTCGATGCTACCAATAAATTTTTGTCATAAAGGCATAAATAAACATTTTTTTTTAATATTAATTAATTATTTCAGTATTTTACTTAATGGACTAACTTTTGAATTTTTTGTACAAAGTTAGGTTAGATATAATAAATGTATGTAAATATCTGTATTTTACATATTTTTTGCAGTAAATAATTAAAAAAGGAAATTAGAAGTAATAAAAATTAAAATTAAATCATTAAAAAGTTGAAAATTCATTTAAAATTGTCAAGAATAAAAGTCCATAATCGAAAAGTGCTAAGGTTTAATATTTTTTTTTATTGATTAAAAGTCTCCTAATTAAATTGGAAAAAATATTAAAATATGCGTAAGACAACAATGCTTTACATAGTGAGTTTTCGGAACTGCTGGCATTATTTGGTTAGTTGCAAAAAATTAAAATGTACCGTTTGCATGCTAGGTTGACATATTTTCCATAAGACTACATGTAAAAGTTTTTGTTTAATTTTTCACTTTATAAATCTCCTAATGATTTTGGATTTGTTGCAGAAAATGTAGTCATAAAAAATCTATTAAAAAAACTTTATTTCAGATTTTTTTCATTATCTTCGTAAAACGCCTTAACCTTCGAGCTGTCTTTTTGTTCAGTGCTTAGTGCTCTATTAATATAACACAAGAAAATTCCATGAAAACACCATTTACCATGGTTTATCTCAACAATTCCTGATAAATACCGAGTTGCTTCCTTGCAGAGTGGATGAGTGAGTGATTAGATTGTTGTGTTATATAAGTTACAACAACATGTGTGTACGATGTCATGCACGTCATACGTGACGTGTAGCTGATTGACGCAGACGTGACGCACAGTTCGCGTCGACCGGGACTTCCCCCGTTCACGTGCGTTATCCGTACGTGCGGTCCCGAGATACATGCGTTTGCACAGCCTACTGTGCGGAAACGGCATACTGCAGATCTCTCAGATCTTGTCAGCGTATAAACGATCCTATTGTCAGAACAGAACTAGACGGATCGTTGGCGGAACAATGCCTCATTAAAAGCCAATAGTCGATTATAGTTCAATCGGGGTTAACATTTTCTTATTCGTCGGATGGTGATTGGTGGCAGTTCAGGATGTATGAGAGATACGGTCCTGGGTTCAACCTGCGTATAAGATAGTAGCAACAACGTCAAATCATACTGTAACAAAACTACTGTAATCCGTGACGGAAATTATTTATTTGCAATAATAAATGTTTAACAAACAGTAAAACACAGAAACGAAAGCGTACTTCTTTAACTTAACAGAAATAATAACGTTAACAGAAACAAAACTAATAGTTCTAGATAATAAAATAAAAACTAAGCAACAGAGAATAAAGAGTTACAAAATTATACACAAAATATTCACAGCACACAGGAACACAACACAAAGTTTATCAGCACACTTGTCTATTAACTATAAGTCATTTATTTAAAACCACTCACTAAAGTTATAATTTATTTCCACAGTATAATTTATGTCGTAATAATTATGCCGTAATGCCAAAGCACTGTATCACGAACAGCTCGAATACTGAGTGACTGACTTGCTCACTCTGCTTCCTTATATAGTTTTCGGTCCATGCTTCTAGAATGTTCGGGATGAATCGAGATTTCTTTTATTGTTCTCTCCAAGTGATATCTTGCCCCTCACACGGGGTAAGATATCACACTTTCGACCCTTGTGGTGTAATATACTATTTTTGAGATACCAATTTTTATTCTCGATCAGTAGGCTTGATTTTACTCCCTGCTCCTCAGGGAAGAATCAAAGACGCCCCTGAGACGCACTCTAAAAGTCACGTGTACGTTGTACCCCCTTCTCCCCTTTTAATATCTTTTAACTTTTATTAAACGTCTACGCTTTAAGCTTTATTGAGTTAAGATATTTTTTAATAATTTTCCCCAGAGCCGTGCAATATATGTAAATGTATGTAGTTCAAAGTTCAGCGCCGCTGAGCAGGCGATGAATTGGAGAATTCCTAGTCCTCTGTAGTCTGTACATACTTAAATATATATATGATGCTTTTTTACTGTACATGCATGTACATAGTATAATTGCACATACACTATTGGCGTCGGCCGGATGGCGGGCAGTAACTTTCGAAACGTTTATAGCCCGAGAGCTGGTAGACATTTTTGGGTAGGTATTTGAGGCACCATGAAAACTTGTTTAATACTTCTCCTATAATACCCAAATACAGAACCGCACACCTGGGTGAGGGGTAGCGGGGCTAAATCAGCCCTTATATTTTAAAAGAAGAGATTTTTTTGCAAAAAATATTCTTGAGGCATTTAGAAATTTTTATAACTTCAAAAATTTTTAAAGAGTAGAAAAAATAAATAAACCAAATTATTTAGTCGAGTCTGTAACGATTCAAAACTTTTAGATTACATTGTACGTAGTTTAGAGGTAATAATTAGAATTGGGTATTTACTGTACTTGTCCATTTGTTTTGTCACGGCGCGTGTCAATTTTGGTTTTGGCATGTTGTACGACGCAGTGAAATAAAGAAAAAAATATGTTTTTTGTCTGAAAAAAGGCAGTAGGTTTTAAAAGGTTGAAATAGAATGTATTAAAATAAGCTGTGAAAAAGTGCTGAAATATTTCCTTTAAACCACATCAGGGAGAATCTGGAGTACTTGGTGATCTACCGATCCAAATTTCTTTTTAACCGACTTCAACAAAAAGGAGGAGGTTCTATGTTCGTCTGTATATATTTTTTTTTATGTATGTTCACCGATTTCTCCGTCAATTATGGACCAATTTTCAAATTTTTTTTTTATTCGAAAGAGTGCACCTCAGAGGTGGTCCCATCGGAACCAAATCAGGATCTGATGATGGAATCCGGAGAAATCGAGGGAAACTCTCAAATTTCAAAGGCATGCATAATGTTTTTTTATGTATGTTCACTGATTTTTAGTGTTAGATTAACACTAAAAAGAGAAAAATAAAATATTTTTAACAAAAAAATTGAACCGATTTCACACTAAAAAGTAAAAAATAATTGCGTATTGCAATGTTTTGGAGTCGGTGTCAGCCAAAATGAAATCTATTCCGAAAACTACGCCGACTCCAAAACATTTCAATACACAATTATTTTTTACTTTTTAGTGTGAAGTCGGTTCAATTTTTTTGTTAAAAATATTTTTTGCATGTGTCGTTTAATTGATTATTTTTCACTTTGTCAATTCCAATCACATTAAGATATCAGAAATTTTCTGTGTGTACATTCTAAGATATCTTGTTCACAACAATTTTCTAATAAAACTTTCAACACAAATATTTTAAATTGTTTATTAATTTTATTAAAATTTATTTATTTAATTGTCTCAATACTTAGCACGAATAGTTTAAATTATATTACGAGACGATTACGTGAGCTTATCCGAAAAAGTCCAAAGCTCATCGTTTCAAGTCTCTAACTTTGCCAGATGCTTGCAAAATAATTTTGCAAAAATTTGAAAAAATGTATTTGAGGCATACTGAAAGTTTTAGAGCATATTCCTTATAATTAAAAATAAATATTCTAAAAAAAACAGATCATTCCGGTAAGAAATTCTACCTGCCAGATGATCGAGAAAATTACATCTCAGGTAAGTTGCAGTGTGAGAGAGAGCGTCCAAGGGTGCTGCGGTGCTATTCACTCGGGCAAGACCACCTGACTTACAATACCCATGCTCTTATTAATTTAAATTTTGGAGTAGTTTACTAGTTATATCATTTTCGGTCGTAATTTTTTTTTTTATTTTATAGTTATTCAACGTCAGAATTTTGTGATTCCTCATCAGTCATCTTCCTTGAACTCTATATTATACTAGCGGTCCCGCCCGGTTTCACCCGGCTGCAAAAGAACGAATAGGGAGAGGGACATGAGTACACACATTCATCTTAGTTTTACAAGATGAATGTTCAAATTTCATGATGATCGGAGTTACCGTTCAAAAGTTTTTGTCGGACAGACAAATTTTGAGTTACATTTTGCGACATTTTTCATTGATGCTCCGCTCCTATTGGTCGTAGCGTGATATTATATAGCCTAGTCTTCCTCGATAAATGGGCTATCCAACAAAAAAAAAGTTTTCAATTCGAACCAGTAGTTCTTGAGATTAGCGCGTTCAACCAAACAAACAAACTCTTCAGCTTTATATATTATTATAGATATAAAACTCAATGACAGTACGACGAGGCGTCGGTCCTCGCGAGACGCTGTCCCTGACGGTGGTGCATATAAGGTGCCGCGGTTCGAACAGACGCGCACCCTTCGACGGCGGCGGAGGCTCTTGTAGAGGCACATTAGCTATCGCGCGAACTTATTGTGCGGAAAAGGTTGCGCTTCGTTGCTTCTAAGAAAGTTCACGATGACGGAACTAATATCTTCACCGTTGGAAAATTTAAAACTGCACACGTACACTACACACATGTGTGTTTGTGTGTGTGTGACAAAGTTGGCAAAAGTCTGGAGCGTCAGACCACGCGATTGGCTGCCAGACGAGACAAGGACGGCTGAACTAGGTCTGTATTAGTGATGTGCCGGATATCCGTATCCGCGGATATCCGAGGGAGAAGAAAGATCCGTATCCGTTAGTTTTTGGCGGATCTTTTACGGATCTTTTACCTTATTAATTTTTAATTCATAGATGAAATTTTATATACATAGGTGATTAGGTAATAATGAAAACCTGTTAAATTCCATTCAGATTATTTTTTATTTTTTTAAATCGTATTTGGCACCTTTATATTGCAAACATTTATCGTAGTGAGTACTATACTAATAGTACATAACTCAAAGGTACTAAATCAACTATCTTTACAATGAGATATTGCACATCGATCTTTAGAAAGAGACAGTCTGTTATGAGAGTTAACTCTTAAAGAGGTCAATAACTTTTTCCCATAACAGATAGTCTCTTTCCAAAGGTCGATGTGCAATATTTACCGCCGCGTACTCTAAGAAAGTTAAGATCCGTATCCGTATCCGCGGACATACAATGGCTGGATCAGAGTGAGCCTTGAAATCTTGTTTTTCAATTTGACAGATAATATTCTTTTGCAAAAGGAATGTGTATACTACAGAAGAAAATATTCAACTGATCACAACATAATCGGATTTTTTTATTAATGGGACATTAAATTCCCAAAAATACTTAAATATGGTGCGAGATCAAATATCTCCGCCTATTCGTGTTGAACCTAAAGACATTGGATCACTGATTTACCAAAGCGCATACGTCATACCAGTCAGAAAATTTTTGAATGAAATGTTCCCAAACAGATTGAGTTGTTTTTTTTGTTTTATTTTTGTACAAAAAAATTAAAATAATGATTTATAAGAGCATTTTATTATTAAAAAAGCCAAATAAAATAAAAATAAATCAAAATAAAATAGAAATCCTCAAGATTACTACGATAATTCAATAGAAATAACAATAATGCAGTCATGGCTAACTTTGATCCAAGTATTTTTTCCCAATGCTAATTTCTCTATGTGCACCTTACGTGTTTACATACTGTATACAGAGAGATACACAAACACACAAATAATTTCAACCGCAAAGATGAAGTTTGAATCTAAGTTAAACCTGAACACCAGCACTGTGCAATACCAACCCATTGAATAGAACGACCAATCACAGAAGAGCATACTACGACCGAGCAGAGAACACGAGCACGCTGACCATAAAAGACGGAAGTACCGCACTTGTCGACACACTTACCTGTGAGCTAGCCTAGAAGGACACTTCGCCCGCTACCACATCGCCTTTGATAATGGTCTACCGCAGTTGTAGACGAAACGTCAGGTAGAAACACCAATGGACCACGGCATACAAGCCCGGAAACCAAGAAGATTTGGATAGTAGGTATTGTTTTCTTTGACTATAAGATTCTGTAAACAAAGGTTGTGAGTACGCAACGAGAATGGCAAAGCAGACAAGGAGGGCCGATTTCGCCCTCCGTACGGAGATATACAGTGGATATTTTATACAGCACAACACATGCACGCGTATTTTGTGCGAAACTTGACAAAAGATGCTTCACATAAATTGAGAAATATTTGGCGCGCGCTAAGCGCATACTGGTGTATGTCGTAAGTAATGTATTGTAAAGCGCAGCACGACTTCAAAGCGGCTTACGTCTTAATTACATTAATTTTTACAATGTCGACTGTTTTGTATATGTTTTGACAGCTTTTTTACCCGACTGCGGCGAAGCCAAAAGGAAGGGTTATGAGTTTAGCAGACTATGTATGTTTGTATTTACGGATGTTCCACTGTAGCGCCTAAACTATTCATCCGATTTTGATAAATAAGGTGTCAATCGATTCGTTATTATGGCCCGAGCAACATAGGCTACATTTTTTTTGAATTTTTATTCCAGGGTGAGAAAATTGAAAACAAATAAAAAATAAGTTCAAAAACTAAAACCCGACTACTGAAAAGTATGAAAGAAGGAAATATTCTCATCTGAGGATAGCCGTGGTCGTATGCCATCTCATATATATGAGGCGTCTCTAGGTGTATAGCGTGATGCACTTTGCCCTAGAGCTTATGATCGCTTACAACTGTTGAAATGTAATGTTTTGTTAGAGTAGGTGGCATATGACCACGGCTATCCTCAAATGAGAATATTTTCTTGTTTCATACTTTTCAGAAGTCGGGTTTTAGTTTTTGAACTTATTTTTTTATCTGAAACATCTATTGGCGCGCCTTGGCAGTAAAATGTCACGGCAAACAGCATGACGCTCTCCCCCTCTACGCCATCGCTCTCGACTCCCTTGTGTGAACCCGCGTGCATACTAGTAAACTATACACTGTGTGTGCTGTGTACTGCGTATGCCTTTCTATCCGACTATAGTATCCTTGTTTTTAATTTAATTACAGAGCGAAATTTAGTTACTAGAATTACGCTTAAATGTATGTTTCACATCTGCCAAGCGTCCCACGACGGCTAATTTTTTTAAAATTTAATTAACTAGGCGATAAGGGTTCGTTACACAAGAGCAAACTGTAGATGTAATGCTCCACGTTTATAGGTTAGGTATTATGATCTATGTGTGGCGGCCATTATTATTTTACCAGGCGAATAAATATTAATACCCTCGAAGTAAGAGAGAATAGATTTATACCTGCAGTATTTATTCGGAGGAATAGCTACCTGAAGAACAAATGAACCGAATAAATAACTGCTTACGTTCGGTGAATATGGCCATAACTCATAAGTGATTTGCATTTGTACACGCTGCGACGAATAAAATTACAATAATGTATGGAAAAGAAACGTTTTCGCAAACCAATTTGATTTATTTATAGAAGAGGGACTTGATCGGCGTTCCATTTTTACAGATATAACTTGTAATATTAACTCATCGCGGAAATTGGTCGGAAATAGCTTTGTGTCAGAGAATAGGCGGGCCATTGTTGAACAGGAGTTTACAATCAAACGGTCTCAGCAGATATAGCAGCAACCGTTCTTTGGATCAGCGGTTCGCAATTTATGGGGCGCGCTGGAACGACTGGCGATCTGTTTTAGAAAAAAAAATTCCAGCCAATTGGGCAACGGGACCATTCCAACTTCAAAAATGTTGACATTTGATTATAATAAAGAATAAAGAAAATATCGTGTGAAGTGACGCGGGTAATAGCTAGTATTCAATATGATATATGCTATTCGTTGCCATGGTTACCTACATAATATGTTCCACGTCATGGAAAAATTAATCAAAGCATGCCTAACTAGTTTATTTCTGACAAAAGAGCGGTTGATTTTTTAATAATAATAATGCGTATAACGTCCGTTTCTCGAATTTACCATTACTATTTTTCATCTATCACACTTCCCGTTATTTTCTACATTTTTTAATTTTCAACTCAATTAATAGCAACGGGGCGAATGAAAGAATTTTAAGGAAATTAGGATAAGGCAGGATAAGGTAAGGCATAGGCATAGGAGTTTGACAGGTAATCGGCCATGGCTTTGAATAAGGAACCATCTCAATATTTATCTGGAATTATTGAGGGAAACCATGGAAAACCTCAACAAGATGGCTGGTGCAGGAATTACCGTTTCTCGTCGAGAGGCAGTGGGAAAAAGTCACAGCCACATCTGCCCCCGCCGGGATTCGAATCCAGTACCTCTAGAATGCAAGTCTAGTTCAGGGGTCGGAAACCTGCCGCTCGCGAGCCGCATGCGGCTTTTTTATGTAAAGTTGCGGCTCTCTAGTTTTTGGCTCTTCCGTCTCAAAAGGTTTCCGACCCCTGGTCTAGTGCTTTCATCACTATACGCTACACCGTTCGGTACTTCTTTGTATGTGATTATCCACAAAACAGTATCAATATGACACATTTCTAGGTTACGGTGTGCTATTTGTCAAGCAACGGCTGAATAGCCTATAAATACGTCATACGAACTTTATAAGAAATCAACCCTTTCGTAGTGTCTTACCTACCTTTCCCGGCCGTCTGTGTTCCTGACCTCTTGTTAGTTTTGCCTGCCGAGTTGGGTCCGAGGCACTTCCGTGGCCCTGAATCCTTTATCCTTTGGTCCATCCATCTTGTGTCCCCGTTTATAATTGTGTTGTGTTATTAGTTTTACATTTAGTTAGTTTTAAATTTTAGTTTAGTTAATGGCTGAATACACAGAGGTGTAAAAGCCAAAAATTTATATTAAAAAAATGGTTGTCTGTAAAGTCGGTTTACGGACGATAGTTTTACGTGATAACGTATTCTGTAATACATAACCTAAATTTATATAATAATTATAATAATTCGAATCTATGATATTGCATCTTTCGCTTCAAATTTAGGTTAATTTTATTTATTTAAATTACTCGCCTTGTAATATTTCTTAATAAATAATAAATAATATATTCTTATGTATTTATTTTAAGTCTCAAAGATTAGCTGTCATAATATTTATAAAACAATTGTTTCACTGTTTATAATATAAAATTCCAAAACCTACTTACAATATTTAAGTATTTTCATACGTCAAAAAATTGATTTTTATAATGATAAAATTTGTAAGAAAACGATTTTTTCGAGAGATGAGACCTAGCTAAAACGATTTTTTGCCCCCCAAAATCCCTTTTCAGTAAATTTCATCCAAATCGTTAGGGCCGTTTTCGAGAAAAGCACGCACAGGGTCAGGCGGAATGTTACGCGTTACGCGTTACGAACGTTAGGAACGTTACGTTACACTTTTTCGAACATGCAGCCGGTGTTTTATCAATTTATAAGATTGGTGATTCATCAATTTATAAGACGTTATCACGTCAAAAATCCTTCCGTAGACGCATGTCCACATCGATGGTTGAAATAATATCTCTTGCCTCGTCTGCGCCATAGTTGGTGGACCTCTGTTTTGTTGAGTTGTAGTGCTGTATGTAGTTGCAGCTATGGCGAACACAGCACATCTATTCATCATAGTCAAACAGCCGCCCCCGCTGTTTATAGATGCAGTGTGTGCCGCGCGTTGACAAGCGCGCCCGTCGCCGCCCCCCATTGTTGTTGCACCGCCGCCACATACAAGTTCTCGTTCCCCTGTCCTCCGCGTGCAGTGCAGGCGAAGTCGCATCGTTGAAGCAATTAACGCAGTGTCCGGTTTGCTTGAGGCCCGACAGTAATAATCAAATTTATTTTTTTATTTGACTTTTAAACAAATCAGCACATAGTAAGTTTTTTCAGTTCTTGTAGAGTATACAGGATGACCGGTAATTGCTCGTATTCCTCTCGCGAGAAGAAACTATGACTATAAATTTGGAATGATTTAATCTCTATTACTTGGGGGTCGGAAATGCGTCATTTTCGAGAAAATCTATCCCAGTTTTGACAGTACGACTCATATACTTGTTTCTCACATGTTAGTTAGTAAGTTTCGCCGCCAGATAGAGTAGTCCATATCGCGGATCCCCATAGTGATTATATTATAATAATAATAAGTTCCTGAGATAAGCGCGTTCAACCAAGCAAACAAATTTTTCAGCTTTATATATTAGTATAGATACAGAAGAACAGGGCTGTACAATTTCAAGATATATCCATTTAAGAACCTCAATAACGTTCAAACTTAAAAATTTTGAATTATTATTATGCTTATTCAAAAAAATCGAATCACTCGAGTTGGGAAACTTCTTATGTTGAACAAAATCTTTATATTTAACTTGCGGTCCCGCCCGGTTTCACCCGGGTGCAAAAGAACGAATGGGGAAGGAAGGGACATGAGTACGCACATTCATCTTAGTTTACCGAGATGAATGTTGTGTCCAAACTTCATAATGATCGGCGTTACCGTTCAAAAGTTTTTGTCGTTAAAAAGCAGTATTTATACTTTTTTTAAGTAATAAATTTCTTTTAATATAATAAATATTTAATTGAAAACACTGTATGATTTTTTTAACTTCCCGCTTTAAAAAAAAAAAAAAAATTTTTTTTTTTTTTTCAAAAATCGGGAAGTTATTGGTTTCACCCCGATTTTCGAAAATCGAGTTTTCGCCAGATCTCGACGTTTTGAGGTCCTAGGAAGCTATTAAAACTATTTTGGCGATGATGTCCGTAGGGCTGTATGTATGTGTGTGTGTGTGTGTGTGTGTGTGTATGTATGTATGTAAACCTTTTATATCTTTTGAACGGAGTGCCCGACTGAAACGCGATTTGCGGCATCTGACGTGATCTTGGTGAACTTAGACTTCCTGAAAGTTTGAAACGATTCGGCCCAAAAAATTTTGAGAAATCTTAAAAAAACAAGTTTCAAAATTTTTTAAAAATTTGTTTTTGTAAAAAAATTTCTAATCTACTAAACCGATTAATTCCAAAAACTAATCAGCTCTTCTCCTTAACAAACTGCGTCGATTTCCGCAAACCGCATCAAAATCGGTTCATTTGTTCACGAGAAACCGTGAACGAAAAAATCGTAAAAAAGTGTTTTTTTAAAATGACTCTTAAAATTGTTATCAGATTGATTTTTTTGTAATAAATTACTTTTTTAAGCTAAAAAAACTGCGTCGATCGCCGCAAACCATATCAAAATTGGTTCATTTGTTCATGAGATAACGTGAACGAAAAATTAGGATAAAAGTAATTTTTTAAAATTACTCGTAAAATTCTTATCAAATCGATTTATTTGTAATAATTTACTTTCTTAGGTTAAAAAAACTGCGTCGATTGCAGCAAACCGCATCAAAATCGGCTCATTTGTTCGTGAACGAAAAATTTTTAAAAAGTGTTTTTTTTTTTTAAATTGCTCGTAAAATTCCTATGAGATCGATTTTTCTGTATTAAATTACTTTTTAAGGTTAAAAAATTGCGTCGACTGCCGCAAATCGCATCAAAATCGGTTCATTTGTTCATGAGATATCGTGAACGAAAATTTCGTAACAAAGTGTTTTTTTTTTTGAGCTCGAAGAGCTAAAAAATAAACTTCTTGCTATATTTGATATATTTTTGAGCGTTTTGAACTCGAAAATAGCGGGAAGTTACAGGGATGGCCTGCAGGGTCAAACTACTTTTCAAATTTTTTATATAGGTGCCTTATAAGTTGTAATAGTTTTCAAATGAGCTATTAATTAAATTTATTTAATTTTAATTAGTCATAATAAAATTTTTAAAAATTGAAAAGTAAGCCTTAGAAGAAAGCAATATAGAAAAAAAATAAAAATATATTCATCGCCGTGGGGCTTGAGCCCTAGACCCTGGCATTAAGATTCTTGGGCTCTACCGATTGAGCTATCCGGGGTTGTAACCTTCACGCGCTAATATTGCAATGTTTAGTTAAGACATTTCACCTGATAATATTTGTCGGACTAATTTTGAGATACATCTTGCAACATTTTTCATTGATGTTCCGCTCCAATTGGTTATAACGTAATATTATATAGCCTATAGCCTTTCTCGATAAATGGACTATCCAACAAACAAACAATTTTTTAAATTCGAACCAGTAGTTTCTGAGATTAGCGCGTTCAAACAAACAAACAAACTCTTCAGCTTTATATATTAGTATAGATTATGGTGTTGATAAATGGATATCTACTGTTGTTGTGGCATTGCGAATAACTAACTATTCGCGCTAATGAAGTTTTGCTGTTAATTAAGAGATTGTCATTCACAAAAATACAGTATATAATCATGTTAATGATTTTGTTTGTATATTCAATTATCGTATAGAATTGGAAGTAATATAGTTCGGAGGATGGGTAATTATTGGGTTCAGTATGCGACATGTTTTAAACAGTCACTGAAAATTAAGTAGGGCTGTGCGAATATTTCATAGAGTCTATAGGACAAAATAAAATACAGTGCGTATTTAAGACTCAGTGCTATTTTTAATACGTGTGACTGTTAAACTCGTTGATTCTCGTTTTAACATAATGTTTGTCATTGTGCCCTAGATACACAATCTACAATTATGCCACACTTTTTAGTGTTTATGTTTTATTTTATAATTTTATTTCGTATTGTTCGGACGTCACGCCCCAATGACAGCTGACATTAGATGTTGTATTTATGGGTGTAGGGCTGTGATTCAGAGGTATTTCTTAGAAAGGTATGTCAATGATATGATTAATATTAAATATTTTTTCTTAAAAGTGGGTACTTAGTAGTAAAAATAGTACGGTTTTCTTTAGTTGCAAGCTAACTAACCTCAAAAATAACCTATGACAGAAGTGTTATAAAATATCACAAAAAAACGAATAAACAACAAATCAACTAATTAAATGATGCAGAAGTGAACGATCACAACAAAAATTTAAGCGAGACGGTGATTATTTAATTTAAGAAGGCGTGACGTCATTCGGTGTTTCAATCAACATGACCGATTGCAGTATTTTATACTTTTATTTTATTAAAAATCTTATTAATTTCAATGTTTATATTAACACTGGGTCGTTTTTTAGAATTTTTTCAACATAATAATAATTATAATAATAATAATAATAATGCGTTTAACGTCCGTTTCTCGACTTTATGTCATAACAGACGCCATTCGCACTACTATTTTTTTTACCAAACTTCCCGTTATTTTCTACAATTTTTTAACTTCAACTTAATTAATAGCAATAGGCAAATGAAGGATTTCTTAGGAAATTAGGATAAGGTAGGCAAATTTTGAGCATAGGTAATCGGCCATGGCCTTGAATAAGGAAGCATCTCGATATTTATCTGGAAATATTGAGGGAAACCATGGAAAACCTCAACAAGATGGCCGGTACAGGAATTACCGTTTCTCGGCAAGAGGCGGTAGGAAAAAGTCCCAGCCACATCTGCCCCCGCCCGGGATTCGAACCCGGTACCTCCCGAATGCGAGTCTAGTGCTCTCACCGCTATACGCCAGCCCGCTCGGTAAAATCCTTTCAACATATATTTGTCTCCAAAACCATTTCATCTCTGATTTTTTTATACTGTCATTATGAATACTCTAAAGCTCAAAATCTCTAAATAAGTCAACGGCAGGATAATTAAAGGGTTTACGAAGAATAATTAATTGGTAAAAGGAGTTTTTGAGTATTGATGACACGCATTTTAATTTATATAAATTAAGGCTGTATAATTTCCAATAAACACATTTCGTTTCATTTAATTAGTTGCAAAGTCGTACAGTGTACAGATAACTAACATTTGTGCGTATACAGTAAACTGTAATTTGTAAAGTTGTAAAGCGACGTTGTCGTGTAGATTGTCCGGCCGCGGCGGCTCGTTTTGTGAATGGCAGCTTTGTCTATGGAATCTGTAGTTAGACAATCTTACAAACCATTCTTACACATCAATATAGAATTAAGAGTGTCCGTTATTGTTTGCAGCGCCCCCTAAATTTTTAGCTTATGGCCTAAAAAAAAATTTAAACCTAAAACAGCTCTTAATATTCATATTAAACCGTGCTTTAAAGACGATACATTTCCCATTTAAATAACATGGGATTCGTTCATTTTTTATATTTGATTTTTTTTCTCCGAAATAAATGAACGTACAGCAATGAACGATACACAGTTTTTGTAGGGAATTGAACACTCTACAAAAAAGGTCTCTTATGATTTTTCGATAAATTCACTCCGTCAAAAGTTATTCAAGGTTAAAGTTAACATTTTCCATTTAAGTAACGGATTTTTTACTTTTTACATTTAATTTTTTTTCACCGAAATAAATCAACGTACATCAATGAGCAACACACATTTTTGTAGGGAATTGAACGCTCTACAAAAATGGTCTCTTATGATTTTTCGATAAATTCACTCCGTCAAAAGTTATTCAAGGTTAAAATAAACATTTTCCATTTAAATAACGGATTTTTTTTACTTTTTACTTTTAATTTTTTTCCTCCGAAATAAATGAACGCACATCAATGACAATACACATTTTTGTAGGGAATTGAACGCTCTACAAAAATGGTCTCTTATGATTTTTCGATAAATTCACTCCGTCAAAAGTTATTCAAGGTTAAAATAAACATTTTCCATTTAAATAACGGATTTTTTTTACTTTTTACTTTTAATTTTTTTCCTCCGAAATAAATGAACGCACATCAATGACAATACACATTTTTGTAGGGAATTGAACGCTCTACAAAAATGGTCTCTTATGATTTTTCGATAAATTCGCTCCGTTAAAAGTTATTCAAGGTTAAAATAAACATTTTCCATTTAAATAACGGAATTTTTTTACTTTTTACTTTTAATTTTTTTCCTCCGAAATAAATGAACGCACATCAATGACAATACACATTTTTGTAGGAAATTGAACGCTCTACAAAAATGGTCTCTTATGATTTTTCGATAAATTCACTCCGTCAAAAGTTATTCAAGGTTAAAGTAAACATTTTCCATTTAAATAACGAAATTGTTTACTTTTTACATTTAATTTTTTTCCTCCGAAATAAATTTGATATAATAAGTAACGTTGATGTGGAAAAGTTATTTAAAAAACGCAAAGAAGATTCTGATGCCATACTAGTATTGTCCGTTCAGAAGTGGACAGAACTAGTTTTGTCCAATTGAAAATGCGCAAAACTAGTTTTGCTCAATTGAAAATGCGCAAAACTAGTTTTGCTCATTTTATAACACTCAATACCCGTTTAAATGTAAGATTTCGGGTTTGGGCAATATTCGTTGGTCAAAACTAGTTTTGCGCATTTATTTTGGTCATTGACCGAATTCGGGTATAGACCGTGACATATGCACTGACTCACTAGAAGTATTATATAAGCGAAGATAAGTGAGTAACGAGTAGATTTGTGCGAAGTTTGCGAGTAGTCCGCATGACAACATGAAACGGGCGGACGACGAGACAACTAGACAGTATTTTTTACGAGTCTTCTCGACTAATTTAACGCTGATGCTTTCGTTAATGATTAATTAATGAGACGGAAAGTAAAGTAAATGATATTCAGAATGGCGGCCAAGCTCAACGCTGCTTTAGAGTTGGGACAGTTGAGGTGCCTAGTGCAGGAGCCAGGGTTGGACATTATGAACTATACAAGGCCTCGGCTATATATATTGTGTAAGTAATTTTGCGTTTCTTCTCGGCTTTTAATTAAATTTTGCTGTGTGCAATCAGCTTTTATATGCAACTCAAATTCCCATCATCATTCTACTTTGTCACTAATTACTATGCCTTATAGTCTATGCAGCTTTACTGTCATCTCTAAAAGTATTGTAACAAAACTGGTTCTTTCTGTGGTAGACAATATTTATTTACTTTTATAAAAACGTTCACAAAACAGATAACAAACTAAAAAGTACTTCTCTTCCGTAAAATAAAATACAACAATGCCGTAACCACTAAGTAATAAAATAAGAATTCACTTCTGCATCATTTAAGGAGGTTGATGCGTTACAGTCCCAATCAAAAGTAAGTCGAATTCTAAATGGGAACTTTTCCATAATAATTTTTTACAAAAGGTTATAAGTCGATGATACTAATAAATTATTGTCATAAAGGCATAAATAAATAATTTTTTAAATATTAATTAATTATTTCAGTATTTTACTTAACTAAGTTTTGAATTTTTTGTACAAAGTTAGGTTAGAAAAAATAAATTTATGTAAATATCTGTATTTTACATATTTTTTGCAGTAAATAATTAAAAAAAGAAAATAGAAATAATAAAAATTAAAATTAAATCATTAAATTTCTGTGAAAATTGTTAAAATTGTCAAGAATAAAAGTCCATAATCAAAAAGTGCTAAGGTTTAATATTTTTTTTATTGTTTAAAAGTCTCCTAATTAAATTGGAAAAAATATTAAAATATGTGTAAGACACCGATGCTTTACATAGTTATGTTTTCGGAACTGCTGACATTATTTGGTTATTTGCAAAAAATTAAAAAGTACCGTTTGCATGCTAGGTTGACATATTACTTTCCATAAGACTACATGTGAAAGTTTTTTTTAAATTTTTAACTTTATAAATCTCCTAATGATTTTGGATGTCTTACAGAAAATTTTGTCAAAAAAAATCTATTAAAAAAACTTTGTTTCAGATTTTTTTCATTATCTACGTAAAACGGCTCAAACTTCTTTAAGCGAATTTTTCAAAAACCAATTAGAAACTAATAAATTTTAGATCAGTTCTGAAGAAGTCCAAATTCGGACCGAAACGTTAATGTATTAATTATTATTTCTTGTTAATATATTTGTCTGAAAAATTGGTCGATAATTTTATTTTTTGAAGAGTTCCAATCAGACGTTAATCAAAGATTTGTACAACATCTAATGTCAGCTGTCACTGAGAAGTGACGTCACAAGTGTTTTCGCGATTACTTCAAATAGAAAAATAACAATGCAATAGTTTGAGTTAAAATTTCATTTATTGCTGAAATAATTTTTTTTCGGAAATAGACGGTGTATCTATAGTCCATTTAAAATGTCTGACACCTCGAATATGTCGAACATTTTCGAGGTGTCAGACATTTTAATTGGTTCATGTTATTTGTCAGAGAACATTATTTTAGTGTTTTGGTTGAAGTTTTTAAGCTATCCAATTAAAAAAAAAACAAACAGTATCTATAAAATATCTATAAATGTCAAAACGACATCTTTCGGAAAATTTAGAGGGATAACGCCCCAAAATCAAGAAAAGTCATAGAGGAAATAGATGTCAGACTAGGCCTAATGAAGCCATATACAAAGTTTGGGGAGAGTATGTATCAATAAAATTTTTGCTGACGGGCACTCTGGCTACTACATTATAGAACTCGATTTCAAAATCTGTCATTATGCCCGTGATTCGTTATTCTTATTTACATTAATTTTTTGTGCTTAACTTAAACCGTAACGACTAGATTTTATTTACCGAAAGTGCGAATCTGTCTTGGCTTAAAGTTTGAAGATCTTCGTCAGGTATAATTTTAATTTTGCATCTAATTTGTTTAAACAAAACTTTGTTACAAGATTCTTTACATTTTAACCTAACTCTAGTTTTACAAGTAATTAGTTTAAAACTTCAAGTTGCCTGGATTACGTAGCCATTATTAAAAAAAAATATATAATATCACATTCCTCCGCTGCGGGTACATTCCTGAAACTATGATTCCGCTAATAAAACCGCGGTTTTTGAAGTGAAACTTCTTTTGGTACGGTGGGACGAAATTTATACTTGAGTACGTGTCTCAAGTACGTATATACAGGGTGTCCCACTGCCATAGCCTGGGACTGTGTTGCTGGGATGATTTCAAGTAAAAAATGTCTAATGAACATATACCCGGAACGCTATCCTAACTGAGCTAGAAGCATTTGAAATTTTAGATAAGTAGTAGTAGGAATTCCCTATACTAATTTAAAAACCATTTAAAACAATCGCTTTATTGAATTAGTTGCTCAAAATGTCCACCCAATTGCTGTACACATAGTCTAGCTCTTCTTAGAATTGAAGTGGTAGCTCTGCGAAGAGTCTCAGGATCAGCACGAATAAATACTAACGGTGATTCACAGCCACCTGGTCTTTTTAATAATAACAAAACCAACAGCCTAACCTAATGCCTGCATTAGTGGGCTTACTTATTTAAAATTTCAAATGCTTCTAGCTCAGTTAGGATAGCGTTCCGGGTATATTATGTTCATTAGACATTTTTGACTTGAAATCACCCCAGCAACACAGTTCCAGGCTATGGCAGTCATGTCGTGGGACACCCTGTATACAAAGTATAATATCTTGTACAATGATACGGAACCATTCGTGTGCGAGTCCGACTCGCACTTGACTGCGTTTTTTTTGACAATACTTTCTGCAACCCGCAATTGTTGTTGCGTAAATTTTCATTGTATTTCAAATTTAGATTTTCAAATCGCTGCAGGAAAAACGTTCGAGAAAATGAGAAAATATATTATTTTTATTCAGCCTGTTGACATTTATGGCGAATTTTTTTTATAAATCGAAGGTTTTCATGATTATTTTACAGGTATATAGCGTAATGTATTCAGTAATGTATGTGACATGAAATTTAAAATTCAGATGATTTGAAGCCCGCGACACACACTGAAAGGGACCGACGCCAGCACGTGTGCTCGGTACGCCTCGATTCAGGGTTACCAACTGCGCTCTGGCATCGTTACAAATTTATATTGTGGACGTCAGGAGTGGTCAACCTGTGGCAAATCTATTTTTCTTTATTAATACATTATATTATCAAATCTATACTAATATATAAAGCTGAAGAGTTTGTTTGTTTGTTTGGTTGAACGCGCTAATCTCAGAAACTACTGGTTCGAATTAAAAAAATTTTTTTTTGTTGGATAGCCCATTTATCGAGGAAGCCTATAGGCTATATAATATCACGCTACGACCAATAAGAGCGGAGCATCAATGAAAAATGTTGCAAAATGTATCTCAAAACTAACTTTCTATTTAGGTGAAATGCCCTTACTAAATATACCAATATTATCGTTGCAAATCCAGAAGCCCGGCTGGCTCAGTCGGTAGAGTACGTGACTCTTAATATCAGGGTCATGGGTTCAAGCCTCACGTTGGGCGAATATATTTTTAATTTTTTTTTATTTTTTATATTACTTTCTTACATTTAAATTTATTTTAATTTTATTTACGACTAATAAAAATTAAATAAATCTAATTAATAGCTCATTTAAAAACTGTTATAACTATAGGGACCTATATAAAATTTTCCTACAGTGTTTTCAGTTAAATATTTATTAATTCCAGTAATTATTGATATAAAAGAAATTTTTTATCTATACCTACTTATAAAAAGTATAATTTTATAGAAGTCTGTTGACGACGACAGATGTGCGCGCACGTTTTAACCTATACCTACCTACCTTGTGCAGCTCATTGTGAATATGGAGTTTAAAATTTATGCTGATATGGTCTTTTTTTAACTCCTCCATGAGAGTACGGAATACTCCATAAGAATCTCTTTCTAATAAAATAGGATGAACCCATAGCTTCCTCCTTTTTTTCGTAGCTGCTGTTTTTTGTATAAATAGTAGTTAGGCTAGAATAAGTTTTTTCTTTGCACTCAACATAACGTACTTGCACTTCTTCGCCCTTCGATAGACGCTGATGACCTCAGCTGTTGAGCGTCTATAATTCTCTCTCTCTCTCTTCGCCCTTCAAGTATAGAACTGATATCGATAACAACGGACGCGCTCACGTTATATTAGCGGATCGTGTACAAACCGTTTCGCGTCGGCCCGTTACCCGTTGACTAAAACGGTCCTTAAAAAGAGTCTTTGTTCTTTCTACTTCCGCAGTAGGACGTAGATACAAGATTGATGGACGGTCAGTGGCAATGTGACGTCACTCTGAACCGCGCGCCGCCGCATGTAAATTGTAGATATGTGTACTTACATGCGCGTTTGTGTGTGTGTGTATGTGTTGAATTGCGTAAATCCGGATATTTGCAATGCATACTAAAACAGCGTAAAATCGAATATGGATTATGCGGTGAACAATGAGCGCTTATATAAATCCAGTCAGCCAAAGACGCGGTCCGTAACTCTAGTTCGTCTGAACGAAACCTTACGGTTTACCCGTTCCTACGCCACAATACCGGCTCTTCCACCACATGTCGTCGCAAAGGCGATTTTCCATAAAATGTGCTGACTATATTATATTAGCGATGCTTTGAGGAAAAATACTTTACTAAGAGAATAGACGGTTATGGCCTCGCTTGTCGAGCGTCTATAATTACAATTTCAACCCACAAGTGGAAAGTATCTTTTGACAGGAGACTTCTGGGCCCTCTCGTGTTTTTTTTTTTTTTAATCTGGTTCAGTCAAAACCTTAGTGTCATATTATGTTATACGTGCATTTTAATAAGGATTAATTGTCGAATAAAATGGGAAAAAGCTATCAAATCGGAAGTGCTGTGTTGTTGATTGTAAAGATACACCAACTAAACATCCAGAATTACAATTCCACCGTTTTCCTGGATTTTCTTATGAATTAGAGAAGAAAAAAATGGACTGCAGCAGTACGTCGTCAAGGGTAATTAAATTTTATTTTACGTCTGTAATCATTATTAAATACATGAAAAATATCATAATTGTTATTTTGTTAACAAAAAAATTGGTTGTCTGTAAAGTCGGTTTACGGATGATAGTTTTACGTGATAACGTATTCCGTAATACATAACCTAAATTCTACATATAATAATTATAATAATTCGAATCTATGATATTGCATCTTTCGCTTCAAATTTAGGTTAATTTTATTTATTAAATTACTCACCACCTATAAAAATAATTTTTTTTATTAACTTTCTTTCTTCCGTATTTATTTAAGTCTCAAAGATTAACTGTCATAATATTTAGAAAACAATTGTTTTATTGTTTAAGTAAATAAAATTCCAAAACCTACTTACAATATTTAAGTATTTTCATACGTCAAAAAATTGATTTTTATAATGATAAAATTTGTAAGAAAACGATTTTTTCGAGAGATGAGACCTAGCTAAAACGATTTTTTGCCCCCCAAAATCCCTTTTCAGTAAATTTCATCTAAATCGTTAGGGCCGTTTTCGAGAAAAGCATGCACAGGGTCAGGCAGAACGTTACGAACGTTAGGAACGTTACACTTTTTCGTGCATGCAGCCGGTGTTTTATCAATTTATAAGATTGGTGATTCATCAATTTATAAGACGTTATCACGTCAAAAAAGATTTAAAAAATTTAGAAATTAAAAATATATATCATTTATGTAGTTTGTTTACTGACATTTTGCGTAAATATTTTTTTATAATTAAGAATAACTCTGGTTTCCATGTGTTTGTAAGTTTTGGGTGAACCACTTTTGAAAAAATCAAACACGAGATGGTGCGAAGGTCGCGTGTCAAAGAGACTTTCCTAGCGTATAGTCTAAAAAAAATTGGTCGATAATTTTATTTATTATGTAGGTAACCATGGCAACGAATAGCAAATATATTGAATACTACCCGCGTCACCTCATGCAATATCATAAATTTTATTCTCTTAATTTATACCAAATAAAATGTCAATATTTTTGAAGTTGGAATAGTCCCGTCACCCAATTGGCTAGAATTTTTCTATGTAGAACAATCATTTGTTTTTGTGTGAGTACAATATATAATGTTCTACATCACAGAGAGTTAACTGCTCCTGATGTTTAAATCGTTGTCAAACCAAACATTTTAACAAGCCTTTCTGCAACCCAGGATCAAAGTTGCTCTTTTAGTAAGTGGCGATCGAATCTTATGTAACCGAACTCTCTAAATCCAGAGCAAGCAGTATAAGTACTGCAGTTTTAGTAAATTCTGTAGTATTACATTTTACGATGCATATTTTGAGCTGAGCAACGTGTGTACTACGTAACATATAACATAACATACATATTTATACGTTGTATGTTATACGGTGTATGCATAACATAACGTGGATGATATAACATCGGCAACCCTCTATCAAAAGTCAATAATATGAGAATTTATAACCGCAATCCATTTAACGCTGCACTTGTGTTTCTCTTCTTCCGTACTTCGTCCGTCCGTCCGTCCGGCCGTCTGCCGTTCGACGCGTTTTCTAAAGGACCGCGCACATACATCGCGTACTAAGTCAACAGTTATTGAGACACAGCTGTCCTGTTGACTGTCGAATCTATACTTTAATTTCAAAGTCTTTTTATATAATTAGCGAATTTTTCTCAAACTGATTATGGCAATCCAAGCATCTTGTAGATCTTTTCGAAATAAACGATTATTTTTATTATTTATTACAGAGTAGCTACTGCTTGCTACAATTGTTAAGAAACACACATTGTTACAACGCTATCAACATAGAAAAATTAGTTTATTGACGTGATAACGTCTTATAAATTGATGAATCACCAATCTTATAAATTGATAAAACACCCGCTGCATGCACGAAAAAGTGTAACGGTCGTAACGTTCCTAACGTTCCTAACGCGTAACGCGTAACGTTCCGCCTGACCCTGTGCGTGCTTTTTGCTAATTTCTCGCTCAATTTAAATCAGATCGGTTTGAAGCCAGTCTTAAACGAAAGAGGAGAACATTTTACATAGATTTCGTATAACAGAATTTGCCTAAACAGTTTTTTTATACAAATTTATATAGAAAAATAGCTGTATAAATGCAATGTTGTCTAATGCATGGCGCGACGCGGTCGGTCGTCTTTGTTTGCCGTACATGGAAATTAGAAGATAACGTATGTCTTGTCTTAACATGAAAATTCAATTTTTTGACATTAGTATTTTGTGAAATGCAACGCCTTCTAAGTTAACTATTGGAATAACTCATTATTATTAGAACATAATACTTTGACAGTTGCAAACGACACTTTTGACATTTCTTATCATTCCGACACCAAGGATAAGCGGATTGAAACCAAATTTTGGGAGGTTTAGGTTATGTATTACGGAATACGTTATCACGTAAAACTATCGTCCGTAAACCGACTTTACAGACAACCAATTTTTTTTTCAAACGATGTCACCGTCGGGATACGAACCCCGAATCTTTCCACTCTCATTACACCACAGTGACACAACTAACCGACAATCATTCTAATATTTATAGCATTGGTAACTGATTTTTTCACATCATGCGAGAGCCAATTATATTAGTTAACGCTAGATATGAACCATCACAGTAGTGAGAGCTATGAGTGAACCAATGGTGAAATTGTTTCCTTACATTAAATAATCCCAAGTTACAGACGTCTTTTCTATATCGTCAGTTATAATAATTACTTACTGTAACTAAACTCATCTAAATTATTATTATTAATATTAGGGAAGGGGGGGCATAAAGGAGAAGGGCCGGGTATAGTGGGGTATCCCCGAGCGGCTCGAATGATTCGCCGTGCAAAGTGTCAAATGGCTCGCTTTGATTGGTCGTAGCGATCCACGGCATTTCGAGAGCCGTTTATACAAATGGGGGGAGGGACATGAGTACACGCACGTATGCGCAGAAGAGATATATGCTAAAACGGTGTTTTTAATATAATAATGGTATACTTTTCATAATGGATTATTATTCTATTTATTTTTCCTAGAAAGTTTTGTTAAAAAAAAATTTTTCTAAACTTTATAGTTTCGGAAATATTTTGAAAATAAAAAATTGGTTGTCTGTAAAGTCGGTTTACAGACGATAGTTTTACGTGATAACGTATTCCGTAATACATAACCTAAACCTCCCAAAATTTGGTTTCAATCCGCTTATCCTTGGTGTCGGAATGATAAGAAATGTCAAAAGTGACGTTTGCAACTGTCAAAGTATTATGTTCTAATAATAATTAGTTATTCCAATACTTAACTTAGAAGGCGTTGCATTTCACAAAATACTAATGTCAAAAAATTGAATTAAACATTAGAAATGCAGCCGTTTTCATGTTAAGACAAGACATACGTTATCTTCTAATTTCCATGTACGGCAAACAAAGACGACCGACCGCGTCGCGCCATGCATTAGACAACATTGCATTTATACAGCTATTTTTCTATATAAATTTGTATAAAAAAACTGTTTAGGCAAATTCTGTTATACGAAATCTATGTAAAATGTTCTCCTCTTTCGTTTAAGACTGGTTTCAAACCGATCTGATTTAAATTGAGCGAGAAATTAGCAAAAAGCACGCACAGGGTCAGGCGGAACGTTACGCGTTATGCGTTACGCGTTACGAACGTTAGGAACGTTACACTTTTTCGTGCATGCAGCCGGTGTTTTATCAATTTATAAGATTGGTGATTCATCAATTTATAAGACGTTATCACGTCAAAAAATCAGTCTTTCTTTTGTTTTATGGATCTGTCAGAAATAAACTAGTTAGGCATGCTTTGATTAATTTTTACATGTCATGGAACATATTATGTAACTATGGCAACGAATAGCAAATATAATATTGAATACTAGTCAGTACCCGCGTCACCTCACGCGATATCAGAAATTTTATTTTCTTTATTATAATCAAATGACAACATTTTTGAAGTTGGAATGGTCCCGTCGCCCAATTGGCTGGAATTTTTCTTTATAATATTAGTATAGAAGTTTAAAATGATCGTACTGGCAAGTTGGTCGTGTCGATTTCGAGGGTTTCACTTGTAAAGTCCTAGTAAACGACCCACCTCACAGATTGTTTTTGTTTAAATTTGTCAGATGTTTGGTTAGTTACAACTGTATGGCTAGAACGCGTTCTCATTTGTGTTATTTTCATAAAAACTGCCGCTCTGATATCTCGCAGGAAGCAGGCAAGCCGTTGGCGCGATAGTGCAACGACCCGGCGCTTCCACCACATCCACCATACAATAGTACAATATTTATTTGAACAGTTTCTTTAGTGCATTCGTGCTGCGCGAAAAGAAGCGCGTATATACAAGGTGTTTAACGCTTTCGCGTGAAAAATATAATTGACTTGCTGTCCCGCCCGGTTTCACCCGGGTGCAAAAGAACGCATGAGGAAGGAAGGGACATCAGTACGCACATTCAATTTAGTTTACCGAGATTAACGTTGTGTCCGAACTTCATAATGATCGGGTTTACCGTTCAAAAGTTTTTGTCGTTAAAAAGCAGTATTTATACTTTTTTTAAGTAATAAATTTCTTTTAATATAATGAATATTTAATTGAAAACACTGTAGGAAAATTATTTTTATATAGGTACCTATAGTGTAACAGTTTTCAAATGACCTATTAATTAGATTTATTTAATTTTAATTAATCGTAATAAAATTTTAAAAAAATGAAATGAAAGCCTTAGAAGAAAGCAATGTAGAAAAAAAAATTAAAATACATTGGCCGACGTGGGGCTTGAACCCACGACCCTGGCATTAAGAATCGCATGCTCTACCGTCTGAGCTATCCGGGCTTGCAAACAAGACGCGCTAATATTGCAATATTTAGTTAAAGCATTTCACCTGGTAATATTTGTCGGACGGACAAATTTTGAGATACATCTTGCAATATTTTTCATTGTTGCTCGGCTCCAATTGGTCGTAGCGTGATATTATATAGCCTATATAGGCTTCCTCAAAAAATGGGCTATCCAACAAAAAAAAATTTTCAATTCGAACCAGTAGTTCCTGAGATTAGCGCATTCAAACAAACAAACAAACTCTTCAGCTTTATATATTAGTAGGGGAGGGAGGGGGAATGGCGCTCACTGGGTAATGGCGCTCACCTCTGTAACTCTGTCAAAAAGTAACGTAGCAACACGTCACGTCGCGTGAAGCGCGAGGGCAGGGGGCCTCTAATAGACAGCGATGCAAACGGACAGTCAGCTCGCGTCATGCGACCGTGAAAAGCGTTTCTTTGTTTGCGGCCGCGCTGATCTAATTTTTAATTAGGTGCTGAACAAGTTAAGTTGCTGGGCTCGCTATACTATGGACTCAGTGTTGCAGATTTGCGTAAACTTGTTTATAAATTTGCTGAGCGCAACAATATCAAAAACAATTATGATCAAAGCAGTAAAACAGCCGGATTGGATTGGGGACACTACTTTATGAGACCCTGAGCGGCATTACCCAAAGTCAGGGGCAATGCCGCTCAAACATGTTTTTTTAATAATGTTTTCCTACTACTAGTAGGTGAAAGATATATGCTTTTGTTGTTAAATTGTTGATTACTCGATAATTAAAGACTTTGTTACTCTTCTTAATTTTGATTTATAATAAATAATTTAAAAAATACACCATGTTTTCCTTAAGTGAACGCCATTCCCCCGTCCTACCCTATAGATTTTTTTATACTGACATCATGCCTATTCCCCATTCGAATTTTTTCAAAGAAAGTCTGTACAACAAGCAAGTATAAGAGATACGGTGGTCTGAACTATTTATGTTATAATATTATGTACTGGAAGAGAGTCGAATAGACTCACATATTTTATGACGATGACAAAAAATCACGTCGCATAGATCACGTTCACGGTTGGGTGCGTTCGCCGTTCTGCGACCGAACGCCCCCTCCGCCCCCTCCTCCTTGTTGTGCCCCCCCCCCCGATCTTCTCGCACATATACAAACTCCATTCAACTAACCCCAATTCGAACGCCCGAATCTCTATCTGCGCGCTTCTTAATTTTATATACTAGGTTACTTCAAGAAAGTTTCAGTAAATAATTAATCATATTTATTCATTGAAGTGGTTCTACGTCGATTCATCGCGCGACAATGCGTCGCTCGACAATTCATCGCTACCACAGTTTGTCGCGCGACAATTTATCGCAACAGGAATTAATCCCAAAATCACTATTTTTGAAATCCATAACTATTTTAATAACGTATTTTGGCTATGATTTGACGTTGAATTTTTAATAATATGGATAGCTTATAAGAAAAAAATCCATCCAATTGGGCGACGGAACCATTCCAAAAATATTAACATTTGATATGGTATAATAAAGAAAATAAAATTTCTGATATCGCGAGAGGTGACGCGGGTAACGGCTAGTATTCAATATGATATTTGCTATTCGTGCCATTGTTACCTACATAATATGTTCCACGTCATGTAAAAATTAATCAAAGCATACCTAACTAGTTTATTTCTGACAGGTCCATAATACAAAAGAGCGGCTGATTGTTTTTTATTTTCAAAATATTTCCGAAACTATAAAGTTTAGAAAAAAAATTTTTAACATAACTTTTTTGAAAAAACAAATAGAATAATAAGCCATTATGAAAAGTATACAATTATTATATAAAAAACACCGTTATAGCATATATCTCTTCTGCGCATGCGCCGATTTTCCCCAAAAACAATAGGGCTCTTCATATTTGCATAACAAACATCCTCCCAAAATTTGGTTTCAATCCGCTCGTCCGTTTGACCTGTATCGTGTTCACAGACAAACAGACGCACAGAGTTTTTTTCAAAAATATATTTTTTGGATTCGGGGAACCTCAAAACAGAAAGATATTGTAAAAATGATATTTGACCTAAACTAGTACTACCATGGGTTGGAATGGTAAAATCATTATAAAAACTTGTACAAATATAAAACTTAAAAGTAAGTTAAATGAATTCCCCACGTGTTAAACTTGTAGGACTTCAAAGCGATATTTAAAAAAAAAAAAAAATTGGTTGTCTGTAAAATCGGTTTACGGACGATAGTTTTACGTGATAACGTATTCCGTAATACATAACCTAAACCTCCCAAAATTTGGTTTCAATCCGCTTATCCTTGGTGTCGGAATGATAAGAAATGTCAAAAGTGACGTTTGCAACTGTCAAAGTATTATGTTCTAATAATAATTAGTTATTCCAATACTTAACTTAGAAGGCGTTGCATTTGACAAAATACTAATGTCAAAAAATTGAATTAAACATTAGAAATGCAGACGTTTTCATGTTAAGACAAGACATACGTTATATTCTAATTTCCATGTACGGCAAACAAAGACGACCGACCGCGTCGCGTCATGCATTAGACAACATTGCATTTATATTTTATACAGCTATTTTTTTATATAAATTTGTATAAAAAAACTGTTTAGGCAAATTCTGTTATACGAAATCTATGTAAAATGTTCTCCTCTTTCGTTTAAGACTGGTTTCAAACCGATCTGATTTAAATTGAGCGAGAAATTAGCAAAAAGCACGCACAGGATCAGGCGGAACGTTACGCGTTACGCGTTACGAACGTTAGGAACGTTAGGAACGTTACGACCGTTACACTTTTTCGTGCATGCAGCCGGTGTTTTATCAATTTATAAGATTGGTGATTCATCAATTTATAAGACGTTATCACGTCAATAAAATAAAGTATTTTGACTTAAATTAAAGCCTTTCCCCACTTGTGGTAAATGATAAAAAACGAACAATCTTCCTGTTTGCATATTTTCTTGAATCGCCTGACGTATGTTAGATTTTTGGTCGCCTCTAGTGTAGGCGTGCGTATTTATTGGCGTTTGGGCCGAGAGAGGTGGCCGCGAGGTGGTGGAGGGTGGCGCGCCAATAAAATGTGCGAAATGAAACGAAGTTAAGTTGTATAACTCGGACCTGGCGAAGGGTCAGCTGTGCGGAGTGCATCCAGCTGGCCTCCTCTCTGATCATCCTCCTTTCTTCCGCCTCCCTTCGGCCCGTCGTGTGGCGAACGGAAAGTCCGGAAATGAAATCTTATTTGGAAGTACACTATTGTTATTTGTAATGAAATTAAACGGAAAAAGAGGGAACACGAAAAAGTTTTCAGTTGATCAGTTATTATAAAACAAAAGCTTTGTCACTTTTTCGGTTTTGTGGTTACATTGATCACTCGTTCGAAAAAGCTAAATTTTGTTTTTTATTAATTTTTATATTAGCAAGCTTTTTAGTTCTTAAGGTTATACGCCCGATAGAGCAATGTATAGATAATACGCTGAAATTTTAATATGTTAATTATGGATATCTCATACATGCAACTGCATTTTTTAAAAAACATTGACCGTCTAGTTTTCAAGTTATTAATTATTAAAAATGCGATTTTTAACACAATGATATATGAGAAGACTGACCGGAAGTGTATATAAAAATAAGATTAAACCAAATTGGCTATAGACAAATTTTAAAAAAACTGATTATTTGAAAGTTTGACTCTTTTAGATAACGTAAAAATTAAAAAACTATACTTTCCCGTGCAGTTTTAGAAAAATATTAATTAAAAATTTTCGAAACAACTCTCAAAATCTCTATTTTCTAGATTTGAATTATGTCACCATGAAAACCAGATTACACGAAAAGTTTTTCATAAATTTTGTTTTTATTAAATAATTTTTTTGACGTAGCTAATAACTAAAACTTGAAAATTGGATATTATCTCATTTACCGTGTATTAAAAACTGCATTTAATATCCAATAACTCAAAAACTATACGTCTAACGGTTCAAAGGTTTTTAAAACCAAAACGTAAGATAAAATCATTCGTGTACACTGGACTTAATTAAATATACTGCTTAAGTCACAACTTTATGATATTATGTCAAATGTTTAAATATTATTTCTTAAATATTAAAAAATAAAGCTATGATCAACAGGATATAATATTTCCACAAGAAATAATAAATTTACCAAGTCATATAACATTTTTTTGTTACAACAAAATACGGACGCAGTTTTTACTAATACGGTCGAGAGCGTATAACCTTAAGCAAATTTTAGAATACAATTTGCACATAAGTAGAATAGCTGCGGCGAAAGATGAAGCCAACCGCGTCATAGTGACGTGAACGCATTGCGCTCGCCTTATAGCTTGCTATTGACTGTTTCGGAGATCCATGTGCGTCGAGTGTTTATTTTTATTCTACCGCTATAAATGGATATGTCGAATATATTCCGCACGCCACTGTCTGCGGACAAGTAGGCGTTCACTACCATATTATTGATGACGTGCCTGGCTTCAACTCTCACCGCGGGCACTATATATTAAATACAATGTGACGACAGAAAGTACAATTAAAAAATTCCAGCCAGTTGGGCGACGGGGCCATTCCAGCTTCAAAAAATTTCACATTTGATATAGTATAATAAAGAAAATAAAATTTCTGATACCGCGTGAGGTGACGCTGGTAATGGCTAGTATTCAATATGATTTTTGCTATCCGTTGCCATGGTTACCTACATAATATGTTTCACGTCATGTACAAAATAATCAAAGCATACTATTTTATTTCTGTCAGATCTACAAAACAAAATAACAACTGATTTCTTTTTATTTTAAAAATGTTTCCGAGACTATAAAGTTTAGAAAAAAAATTTTTTCAAGAAACTTTCTTGAAAAAATAAATAGATTATAATAATCCGTTATGAAAAGTATACCATTATTACATAAAAAACACCGTTATAGCATATATATCTTTTCTTACCTAAGTTTTGTATATGCGCAGGAAAAATAGTGCTAAATAGTTATAATTATTCAGTTTTTTTTTTTCATTTCAGATCAAACGAGTATTTGCTGCAGAGGTGCCCCATAAACTCAAAGAAATTTATTAAAGGTATGTTAAGTCATTTTTACAAAGCTTGTTATTAGGACAGCAAAAATAAAAAAAAACGGAACTATCATTATATCTGCAACTAGCTTTTACCCGCGACTTCATCCACATGGAATCAGCGACTACAATTGATATAATTGATTTAAAAAAAATAAATTCTTAATTTAAGACAACCCTATAAACAAAGTTTTTTGTTTTACCATCTTTTGCAAAAACATAAAGATTTTGTGGATTAGATACACGTGAGCAATCCATGTACAGCTGACCGCGCGAAAAACATGGTTTTTCTAAATGAATGCCAGCTACCTTAAGTGCTTTGTTTATAATTATTCCGGAAGCAGTATTTATTGTAAATTAAGAATTATAAAGGAAACAACAATTGGTCTTACTGTTTAATTTTTAATTTAACACTTCACATTACAACGTTTCGGCCATCTCGGCTCAAGCCATGATCCTCTTCAGGTATAAGGATCCGCGATATGGACTACTCTATCTGGCGGCGAAACTTACTAACTAACATGTAAGAAACAAGTATATGAATCGTAATGTCAATGAATACTGTTAATCGTAATTTTTTTTATAATAATAAATGGAAACTGCGAAGTTTTCACCTCGTGCAAACACAAATAAAAAGTTAGTAAAAGGTTGTAATAGTACCACGTCATTTCAATGCAGATGATTAGTTATTTTACCAAGTAAGTAGGTATTATACTTGGTCTAGTATTGAGAACTTAATTTGATTAGTTATTATTATTAAATAACATTAAGAGTTTTGATAGAAAAAAAATAAAGTTGAAAATACATTTTGACAGATGACTATTTTTAGGTTGGGAACTTACCTGTTGCAATAAAGTAATGTTTCAATAATATGTTTGCAACGTTCATCAACACTGCATTGATATATCTCTATTTACCACTTTTATTTCTTGTGGATTGCTCTTTAAATTGGAAGTTTGTAAACAGAAAGCATTAAAATTCTCTTTGCAGTTGAATTTTTGCCTATTTTTATGATATGGCCGGCATTAAATATACGGTTCCCCTTCAAGGAAATTTCTTTTTCGGCGATGTACGCTACTGGTAGTGGTCCTAACAACATATTAAAAAATCAGAACTACATGTTAGTTTGCGAGTTTAATGTTAGATATGACCGGCCTATTATCATTTTATTGCACTTAAAAAAATTCACAATTGCACTGTTTACTATACACTAACCATAGTAACTATGGGAAATGATACCCTATCGTCGCCATGTTTTTAAAGCTCCGCCCATTTGAAGGACCCCAATACATTTAATAAAAAAAAAAAAACTGACCGCAATTGAGCGATGCGTTT
Organism: Xanthostigma xanthostigma; assembly: GCA_963575645.1. Classification (NCBI taxonomy): domain Eukaryota; kingdom Metazoa; phylum Arthropoda; class Insecta; order Raphidioptera; family Raphidiidae; genus Xanthostigma; species Xanthostigma xanthostigma. The sequence continues at coordinate 3,194,579 of OY754473.1, forward strand.
TCATATCGGTTCAGATTGACTTCGGAAATTTTACAAGCGTCCATAAAAAAAAGATTTCACTGTAACATAAAAAAGGGAAAGCAAAAGCGAAATAAAATAAAATTGCAGTGATTAAGTCGTTGACAAAGAAAATTATTGTGAAAGGAAGTAACAGATTTTCCAGTTCCGAACCGTTAGTTTCGGAACAACCGTATTATATCATACAATTTATGACCGCTATCCATCAGCTATGTACAGAGTTATTTTCGGTCTTTCGGACTGTGTTTATTAGCCAAACCCCGCCCTCCTCCTTACCCGTGTTGCACTGTGATGCATTTAGGAAAGTAAACTTAAGATTATACGAACCAAATACTTAATTCATAGTATAATCCGTCCAAGTTAAATAGTCAGATAATATGTGTCAATTGCTAAAACTCGTTGTTATTGAGTTTACTAGCCGCTTCCCGCGACTCCGTACGCGATTGAAACGATATTTTATACAACAGCAGTTGAGCCTTCGGCTCCACCGTATTATAATATTATTATTTGTTGGCGTCTGCAATTTTTAGTATCGTCCAAAATTAACAGATATTTGTCATTTTTTTAATTTATAGATTTAACGCCCTTATTGCCATATTCATCGTACGTAAGTAGTTATTTATTCGGTTAATTTGTTCTTCGGGTAACTATTCCTCCGAATAAATTGCGATAATTTAATTCATCAAACATTATTATGCTTACTGCAGGTATAAATCTATTTTGTCTTACTTTCAGGGTATAAATATTTATTCGCCTGATAAAATAATAATGGCCGCCTGATAGATCATAATATCTAACCTATAAATGTGGAGTATTATATCTACAGTTTGCACTTGTGAATTTATTTGTGTTGTTTAACCTTTTGGAAAGTGTATATAGTTGTAAATGGAAGTTTTGTGTGCAATTAGATTAGGATAAAACATTATTTTGTGAAACTTTTTTTTGACGCTATCGGTCGGATTTTTGAACGTCAAAATATTCAACAAAAAGAGCAAGGAGTATAGTGCAGTGTATGTTTATTCTTTAACTATCTTTTCGACCTGATAATTTGCTTGGTGAATTGAAAGTAAATTTTATTCTAACGAATAAAAGATTAGTAACTTCTATCTTTAATAGCGTTCTGTGAATATGTACATTAGAGGATGAATTTTCAAAATAACTAGGGCGGTGCCCAGGTATTGGGCGCAGAAATGACCAGATCGGGAGCAAGTTTTTAGGTCATGTAAGATTTGAACATTTTTCAAGGGCACTGCTAATACCGTGTCAGTATTTATTTCTTTTTATCTCTACTGTAGTGTTTGTGGTTGATCAGATTCTTTCAAATTAGTAAAACTATTGAATTTGTTTTAATAATGCTTTATTTACATTACCACCGTAGACCTACGCCAGCTCGCGCTGGCATAGCCACGTGCGTCCACCACCTGACTTCTTATCCACTACCAGACAGTTCCTCTTCCTTCCAAATATACATACATTTATATCAATTTGAAATGCAAACCCATGCGCATTTAACTAGACCACTTAAGTAAGTGTTATAGTGAAATACTGCGTTTGCTGTCTACATTGCAATACGTAACGTAACCTACATACTGTATAATATACAGTACACTACTCCAATCAGGATAATAGACTGTCGATTAGAATCACTCCTATCTCTAGAAGTTTCACTTCAAAAAATTTGAAAAGAAGTTTGACCCTGCAGGCCATCCCTGTAACTTCCCGCTATTTTCGAGTTCAAAACGCTCAAAAATGTATAAAATATAGCAAGAAGTTTTTTTTTTAACTCTTCGAGCTCAAAAAAAACACTTTGTTACGAAATTTTCGTTCACGATATCTCATGAACAAATGAACCGATTTTGATGCGATTTGCGGCAGTCGACGCAATTTTTTAACCTAAAAAAGTAATTTATTACAGAAAAATCGATCTCATAGGAATTTTACGAGCAATTTAAAAAAAACACTTTTTTACAAATTTTTCGTTCACGATATCGTGAACAAATGAACCGATTTTGATGCGGTTTGCGGCGATCGACGCAGTTTTTTTAACCTAAGAAAGTAAATTATTACAAAAAAATTGATTTGATAAGAATTTTACGAGTAATTTTAAAAAATTACTTTTTTTCCTAATTTTTCGTTCACGTTATCTCATGAACAAATGAACCAATTTTAATCTGGTTTGCGGCGATCGACGCAGTTTTTTTAGCCTAAGAAATTAATTTATTACAAAAAAATCGATCTGATAACAATTTTAAGTCATTTTAAAAAAATACTTTTTTACGATTTTTTCGTTCACGGTATCTCGTGAACAAATGAACCGATTTTGATGCGGTTTGCGGAAATCGACGCACTTTGTTATGAAGAAGAGCTGATTAGATTTTGGAATTAATCGGTTTATTAGTTTAGAAAATATTTTACAAAAACAAATTTTTAAAAATTTTTGAATCTTGTTTTTTTAAGATTCCTCAAAATTTGTTGGGCCGAATCATTTCAAATTTTCAGGAAGTCTAAGTTCACCAAGATCACGTCAGATGCCGCAAACCGCGTTTCAGTCGGACACTCCGTTCAAAAGATATAAAAGGTTTACATACATACATACACACACACACACACACACACACACACACATACAGCCCTACGGACATCATCGCCAAAATAGTTTCAATAGCTTCCTAGCACCTCAAAACGTCGAGATCTGGCGAAAACTCGATTTCCGAAAATCGGGGTGAAACCAATAACTTCCCGATTTTTGAAAAAAAAAAATTTTTTTTAAGCGGAAAGTTAAAAAAAATTCCATAAACAAAAAAACCGATGGACATAGTAATGGTGTGAGTTATGGCATTAAACGTGCATTATTACGACAGTCGCTTGAACTCAGCATGATGAACTTAAGGAACGCGTTCCATAAAAGTTTTGTGAACTGTTTTGTTCCCTCCTCCTTGTTCCTGTTGCTCCCCGCCTGGTTTATTGCAACGGTCTGGGTACTTTATGACCATTCCGGTTTATGGTTAATAAAACAAACTCATTTAGATTACATACTATTTATTAATGTTTATCAAATAATAATATAGTTATAAACTGCTTGAGACTTGAATGCAACACATACAATTTATTTGAAGAGTAACTTCTTATGCTATTGGATTCGTATTTCTTCGGGTCCGTGTCGGATGACTTCGGAAGAAATGTAAACACCAAGATTATCACGTAGGATGCTTATCTCTTTAAGTCCGAGATTAAGTATTATTAGAAAATATTTATTCAAAAATAATTTACATGAACAAAAACCATACAGAATAACTGAAAATAATTATTTAAAAAATAAGGCCCAGCCATTTTTGCAAAAAATTGTGGTATAGGACTATATTCGCATCGGTAGTAAGTTATAAAACAATATCGTTTAATAGTTTTGCGGTTAGCTGACATAACCAGTAAGACTCAAAGGGTTATAGTCTAGTTCAGGGGTCGGCAACCTAACTAGTTTATTTCTGACAGATTCATAAAACAAAAGAGCGGATGATTTTTTTATTTTCTATATACTTATCTCCGAAACTATAAAGTTTAGAACAAAATGTTTTTAACGAAACTGTCTTGAAAAAATAAATAGAATAAGCCGTTATGAAAAGTATACCATTATTATATAAAAAAAAAAACACCGTTTATATCTCTTCTGCGCATGCGCCGATTTTCCTCGAAAACAATAGGGCTCTTCATATTTGCATACCAAACATCCTCCCAAAATTTGGTTTCAATCCAACCATCCGTTTGACCTGTATCGTGTTCACAGACTAACAGACGCACAGAGTTTTTCCAAAAATATGTTTTTTAGATTCGGGAGACCTCAAAACGGAAAGATATTGTAAATTTTTTGAAAAGTGATTTTTGACCTAAACTAGTACCATTCCCCACTTGTGAGTTGGAATGGTAAAACTAAAAAAATTCGTTAACCAAATAAAAAATATATCCGATCTTGTGGATAAAATCAAAAACAGTTGTGTGGTTTTAAGAAACCACGACGCAAGTGAAACTTTTATTGGATTGTAGGCGTTGGATTGTAGACACTTATCCATCACGATTAATTATAAACAACAATATTCACATGAATACACGAATAAAAACATGTAAACACTGTACAGCACTTGCCCGCATGACAGACTGACTATGTGTTATACATACTACACGGTCAGCTGATGCTAACCATGGGCGCCACCATATTGGCCTTGGCTGCTCTACCGAGCGCCTACTCCGAACGCCTTTCACTTTACCCCTACTCCGCGGCCGCCTGTAATGCGACATGCAACAGACGGCCAGAAAAGTTCGGGGCGATAGAATAAAAGTTTCACTTTAAAAATATCTAATGCTATCAAATTCAAACTCTTGAAAAATATCAGAAAGTCTATAATTAAAAGTACACAGACAAAAAAAGCCGGACACCTGGCAACCGTATGCACACTTCCATCGTTCATGCTCGGGAATATTGTCTGTTCAAGTTGTTGTTACACAAATGTGGGTGGCGCAGTTCTTAAGCGCTAACAATAGCGCGACAAAAAAAAAATGATTCATGGAAAGTAATCGAAGAAAATTTATGGATATGCTTTTGAATGCAATGGTTTCTCGGCTGGATATCTGCATTATACACTGATATAACAGAGAGAACTGCGACTATGCTCCGGCGGAACAGAAACAATATTCCCAGATAAGAAGTAAATCCATACAATCGTACTTACACAAATATTGTCATTGTTGAATCAGTGCTGCTTTGTTGGGGGTTTATTTAATATATATGTTACGGGAAATGATCAGGACAGAAAGAATAATTCCCAATTCTAAAAGCCTCTGCACACGAGGCTAGAAACGCTGCCAGATTCCTTGCTAGATTTGCCTACTAGTTTTCTAGCGCTGGTTTTCTTGATTGCTGTTAAGTGCTCGCTTCACACGAGACTATTTTTCAAGCCTGTTTTGTGGATAGATCTGGTGCGCGCGCAGTGACAGTTCGAATATAAATACAGAGCAAAACGTGTCTGTTGTCTGGCAGAATGACGCCATGTGGGCGTTTGTTCAAGTGGCTACGTGAAGATACTGCTTCCTGATTGGTTCTTGCTCATACCTAGCAACAAATCTAGCAGGAAAAATAGCCCCTGTTCTAATTTTAAAACCTATCTTCTGAGCTAGCAAAGCAGCCCGCAGTGACGTCATTTCCAGCTTCGTACCCAGCCTATCGGCTAGCAGAACTCCTAGCAGCGTTTCTAGCAGTGTTTCTAGCCTCTTGTGCAGCGGCCTTAATGCTGGGTTGCAGAAAAGGTTGCCAAAAAATCTCATTTGACAATGACCTTAAGGTCGTTGCACACGAGGCTGGATTTGCCGCTAGATTTGACTACTGGTTTTCTAGCGCTGGTTTTCTTGATTGCTTTTATGTGCTCGCTTCACACGAAACGTCTTTTCAAGCTTGTTTTGTAGATAGATCTGGTGCGCGCGCAGTGACAGTTCAAATATAAACACAGAGCAAAACGTGTCTGTTGTCAGAGCAGAATGACGGCGTGTTGGTTTGTGGGCGTTAGTCGCCCACGTGACAAGATACTGTTTCCTGATTGGTTCCTTGCTCAGAGCAAGCAGAGGACCTAGCAAGAAAAATAGCCCCTGTTCTAATTTTAAAATATATCTTGTGAGCTAGCAGGCGAGCCCGCCGTGCCGTCATTTCCAGCCTGCCGGCCAGCAGAAGCTTTAACATTTTATGTTTTTGATGGGATCAAAAATTTATAAAAGATGATATCAATTCGTTATTGTGTTTGTATGTATGAACGCGATTATGTCATGAACTGCTGGACCGATTTGTATAAACATTTTTTTATACGGTATAGGATTGTACGAAGACTTAGACTTGTCAAAATACCCGGTTTTATCCGAGCGAAGCGGTTATCTACAAATAAATAATATGCAAGGTTGTGGTGGAGGAGCGGGTATCTGCACTGCCACCATCATAACTTAGCTCTCTAAAGCCGGGTTGCAGCATGCATTGTCAGAAAATCTGGTTCGACGATGACCTTAGACTGTGAATTTTTTTTATATTCGGGAAAAGTTTAATGTCGTCTTATCATATAAAAAATCCGTCAAGCGCGTATTGACCGCACAAATGACAGGGTTCTCCAGGGTTCGTATGACGTACTTATTGGACTGATCATAGATAGCAATCGTTGCTTGACAAATATCATACCCTAACCTAGAAATGTGTCACTTTAATATTTTGATGCTGTTTTATAGATTATTATTTAAAAAGAAGTCGAGTATCCTTGACTTATTTATTGCGCTGTTAAAATCACTTTGGGTCCTTTCACAAACCAAGTAGTCGTAATAAATATTGATATGTACACTAGTGACATCGGACGGTCTATTTCAAGTTAATATAGCCTATTGTTTTGTTGTAATTTTATTACACAATTGTATATCGGTTCACATAAGACGCATGTCTGTAAAATTTCATCCAAATCGATGAAAAGATGGTGGAGGGGAATAAGGCTGTGATATACGGACGGGCGAATATAAGGGTTCGGTTTTTTGATCGTTTGGGCTACTGAAGCCTAAAAATTAGACACACGTCACAGCATTAGAAATAAACTTACGTAAATATATCTTAATTTCAAGTTTTCAGTTTATCGCTATAATTTTGACTGCTGACAATTTTTTCTGTAACATATATAACCAGTGAATAGTTATTGATATTACATGTACGCCATGCATGTGTGTGTGTGTTTGCAAACAAAATTCACATGTTGATGTTAGACGCCTACAGATGGCAGTAAAAGAATACCAAGTTTTTTTTTTTTGTTATACGAGTATGATTTATATATAAAATCATGTATTTAAATAAACTAGCGGCCCGGTCTGTGGTCAAAATTCGACCGTAATTCACTCCGTTATTTTTTTACAGTGTATGAACGTAAACAATGAATGTCTTATTTTATTTAATTTAATGTTTTTGTGACACATATTACAATACGTGTATAATTCGGTACATATTTTCCCTCCATAACTCGAAAAAATAAATTGAACCTCTGTATCTCGAACACAGCAACTCAAAATTAGTTAGAATTAATTTTAACCTCTACAAGTCGAATATTTCCTTACAAAATACACGCCTAAGTCGAAATCCTTCATAAGCCGAAAACTCGGAATTTTTTGGCGTCTCCCTTGAAATTAGACTTACAAAGATTCTACTGTACAATACGCGCCACGGATCTAAAAGGTTCGGAAGTTAGTCACAAACAGCGTCGCAAAGGCACATTTCAGAGCCGTTGAGACTCCCACCACCTCCCAGCTACCTGCACAGAGCGTGCGCTCGTCGGTGATTGGCCGTGATCGCTCGTTGCCTTTGTCACTTGTCGCTTTCCTGCTTTAAAGTATAGTCGAGTACGCTATTGTCAAGTTATTGTTATTTTAGTTTTGTTGAGTTGCAAATTTGTAGTTTTTCAACAGACTGTACAAGCGCAAGCCCGCATTCGCATCTAACTTTCGAGCCTTTTAGATTCGTGGCGCGCATTATTCCGAGGTATTTTGTTATGAACTCGATCCAACCTGTTTGTGCAAAGTTGTGATCGGACCGCGCTATTTTATGTCCCGACCGTATATTACACTAAGTGGAAAGCTCAATTACAGACAGAGCGGTTCACGGCGGGGTGGCCGGCGGGCGGCGCGGCACTAAACGTCTCTCGAACTCGACAACCGCGCGAATGACATTCCACGCGGACAACGACTTCAACGCCCATATGAAAACGATTGTATTTTTTGACGTGATAACGTCTTATAAATTGATGAATCACCAATCTTATAAATTGATAAAACACCGGCTGCATGCACGAAAAAGTGTAACGTTCCTAAATCCTAACGTTCGTAACGCGTAACGCGTAACGTTTCGCCTGACCCTGTGCGTGCTTTTTGCTAATTTCTCGCTCAATTTAAATCAGATCGGTTTGAAACCAGTCTTAAACGAAAGAGGAGAACATTTTACATAGATTTCGTATAACAGAATTTGCCTAAACAGTTTTTTTATACAAATTTATATAGAAAAATAGCTGTATAAATGCAATGTTGTCTAATGCATGGCGCGACGCGGTCGGTCGTCTTTGTTTGCCGTACATGGAAATTAGAAGATAACGTATGTCTTGTCTTAACATGAAAACGGCTGCATTTCTAATGTTTAATTCAATTTTTTGACATTAGTATTTTGTGAAATGCAACGCCTTCTAAGTTAAGTATTGGAATAACTAATTATTATTAGAACATAATACTTTGACAGTTGCAAACGTCACTTTTGACATTTCTTATCATTCCGACACCAAGGATAAGCGGATTGAAACCAAATTTTGGGAGGTTTAGGTTATGTATTACGGAATACGTTATCACGTAAAACTATCGTCCGTAAACCCACTTTACAGACAACCAATTTTTTTTTTTGAATTTTTATTATGCGCTGTCAAAACATTTGCCGTCACCTACAACTAGGGAATGCAATCCCGCAAGATAATTTAAAAGAAGAATCAACTTAAAAATCACTCTGTAACAATGGATGTGTCTTAACAATATCGATAGCAAACTTAGCTAGATCTAACTAAAAATAATGCAAATTTTAAGTGGATTATTTATTAGAACAGAGAAAACGCCTGTTCATCAATTTAATTCTATACTAGTACCGCGGTTGTGCGTCTCTGTTCTTACCCGCACCACTACTTCCGTCGCGCTTTTTAACTCGTACTTACCGCGCCCAAAGAAGTTTTACTTAAAAAAATTACTTCCACGCGTGCTGTCAGTCCGATCAATGCATTTCTTTTCTTTGTTATTTCTTATTTTTCTATACAATTCGATATTACGGGATGTTAAAAAAAAATGTCAGAATACTCTTTGCTGGAATATTTATAGACTTCTAAAAATAAAAATCACAGCAATAATAATTCATAATTGATATATGAAATAGTGGCTTATGTATCGAGACTGTAATGATTTATTTTATGTTCGAGTGTGACATTACGTTAAAATGAGCGATTAGCGAGTTTTAACAGTCACACGAGACATAAAAAAATTAGAATTGCGATTCATCCAAAATTTTTCTACGTATCTCCTATAAATAGCTGATTTTCCATATATTTATATAATTGACAGTTCTTCTCCAGACATATTGTTGACAGTATAAAAGAATAAAAGAATAATTGATTTTAGTGAAAAATATAATATTAAAAGTATTCTAAAAAATGATCCAGTGTTAATATAAACATTAAAATTAATAAGATTTTTAATGAAATCAAAGTATAAAATACCACAATCGGCCATGTTGATTGAAACACTGAATGACGTCACGCCTTCTTAAATCAAAGAGAATATATAAACACTTGAAGTAAATAATCACTGTGTCGCTTGAAATTTTGTTGCGATCATTCACTCTGCATCATTTAATTAATTGACTTGTTGTTTATTCGTGATTTTGTGATATTTTATCCATACTATTTTTACTACTAAGTGCCTACTTTTAAGGAAAATGTTTAATATAAATCATATCATTAAGTATATTTACATACTTATCTACGAAATACCTCTGCACCACAGCTCTACACCCACAAATACAGCATTCTATTGTCAGCTGTCACTGAGGCGTGACGTCGCAAGCGTTTTTAAAATAGGAAAGTAAAAATGCAATAATTTGCGTTAAAATTAAATTTATTGCTGAAATAAGGTTTTTTTCCTACATCATAGATAGATATAGAACATCATTTTAAAATCTGTCATCATGCCTATTCTATTTGAATTGTTTGCTGTCTCTGTTGCTCATATCAATTCAAATAACAACTGACAGACAAATTACTATTGGATTGTTAAAATCCCATTTGTTTTTTTTTTTTTTTTTACTTTACACACTAGTACGAAATGGGTCGTTTTACTACCGCTATACAAGCATGAAAAACAGAGAGTGGTACAAAAAAAAGACGGGTTGCACTCCGGGAGTGCCGGCAGAAGTGAAAACTTGAATATTAACGTCTTAATTTTTTGCATTTAGAAGCATTGTTTATTTATTGGCAACACTTGTAAATAAAATGGTTTGTATCATAGATTGCATTTTTATGTACGATATTTCAGCGCTAGATGTCTAACGTTGTATAAAAAGTATCTGGTAATTACTATCACTTAGAGAGTCTCACCCAGTTCTTACTGACCTGACGCGAGTTTAACATTTTTTACCCAGCAACACTTGTAAATAAAATGGTTTGTATCATAGATTGCATTTTTATGTACGATATTTCAGCGCTAGATGTCTAACGTTGTATAAAAAGTATCTGGTAATTACTATCACTTAGAGAGTTTCACCCAGTTCTTACTGACCTGACGCGAGTTTGACATTTTTTACCCAGCAACACTTGTAAATAAAATGGTTTGTATCATAGATTGCATTTTTATGTACGATATTTCAACGCTAGATGTCTAACGTTGTATAAAAAGTATCTGGCAATTACTATCACTTAGAGAGTCTCACCCAGTTCTTACTTTTCCTGACGCGAGTTTAACATTTTTTACCATTACAAAAAAAGTGTACAACGCCGCTAAAGAAGTTTTCACTTCAAAAAAAATATATTTAAACGCTTGCAAGACGATGTTTTTGTTTAATCCGAGAGACAAAATGCGTACGCTGAATAACAATGGTTGGAGAGGGTGAGAGGAGGGTAGGCGAGGGGACAGAAACGTCAACAAAACAACGTCTCGAAGCTATCGACCCGCGTTACAACTAGATAAATATTATGAAATAGTTTGGTTAGATGCACATATACACACTAGTCGGACGTATGTGTGTAGATACTATTCCGCTTCGTTTTTATGGTGATAGGATGGTCAACGTACTCTAAATAACCAAAGGGGGATGCAATCAGTGAATAAAGAATAAGTCGCAGAAGACCAACTCCACTTCAACCACAACTGGAATGTCATTCGTTAAGATCAGAGCATAGATATTAGGGATTGTTTCCGGGAATTACCGGTACTGAATTTCCCGGGAATTCCCGGAAAATTTTATCGCCTTCAGTACCGGGAAAGGAATCCAATTTCCCGGGAAAATTGGTACTACAGAAAATGAGACTAATTTAAATGTTTAAACTATTTTTTCAAGCTGTAAAAGCTGTAAACATCTCCGGTGAATTTTTCAAAACTAGTCTGAATTTATTAAATTTGAATTTAAGGTTCCTTTTTCAAGACAATAATGATTATTTTGTTAAAGTTGAGTTAAGATAATACTTAATTTGTTGATGATCAAAGATTATTATTGAGAATATTTAAAGTTTATTGAATTACGTAGGGTAATTCAGTGATGTGTATTGTGATTAAACTTCTTCAAAACTATTTTCAACATTTTATTTCACGCACAACAAGCATTTAACACAGGCCTGGGCAAATGGCGGCCCGCAGAACAATTTTGTCCGAAATAAAGAAATAGCAAGGGCCAGAACAGACGAAAAAAAAAAACTAAGGAGCTTTTTTTTTTGCTCTCCAAATGCGGAAATAGTATATGAGGACCTTTTTTTGAATTTCTCGATACTGGATCTCCTCCAGTCCGGGAAATACAAATTGAGGAGATTTTTTTAAAAAACAATTACGGGTGTAGAATTACTATATTACTATCTCACTTTGTATACATGACGTATACAAAGTGAGATAGTAATACAGTAATTCTACACGAGTTGCTATGACGTGTATAGGTATGTGATTTCTGATTGGTAAGATTCTAAAAATGACAGTGAAAGACGAAAAGTTATTACGTATTTTTGAGGAAATTTGTGAATAATCCGGAAAGTTTTTTTTTTTGGATCGTCAAAATTTCGCCTTTTCTACGACTTAAAAAAAAGTCAAAATTTGGGCACATCGAGTTATCGAACTGAAGATTATTCTATAACGAACAGTTGTGTCTATGGAACTATTAAACTAAACTGAAAGATAAATTTGTACGGATCTATATCTGTAATATATACCGGGTGTCCCAGAAGTCACGCACTTCCTCGTAGGGATAGAAAGAGAAAATTATTCTGAGACGAAAAGTCCTTAGCCATTTTTTAATCAGACGCATTGATAATTATTTATTAATTAATGAAAGTGACCAATCAGGAGCTTGTATTACTTTTTAACCTTAAAAATAACATTTTTTTTTAATTAAAAATTACTCCGATAATCTTTATTCCTACGAGGAAGTGCGTGACTTCTGGGACACCCTGTATATCTATGTATATAGTAAATGTCTTCGAGCTGCATTGCTTTGCGACGCCGCGCCGCACGCATGTGTATGTACCTTACATTTAAATGTTTGAATTTTAAATCTAACAAGCAAATTGAAAAATATAGGTAAATGCAACTTTACACTCCTACAAACATATCTTATTCGCTTTGTCTATTCGAGATGGTACTCGCTTGGAATTTAAAATGAGTTGTTTGCAAAAATCTCTGCTTCTAACAGACATACTTTTGTGAAATCCTAGCCTATACCCGCGGCTTTGAGAGTAGTGATGTGTCGCTCCTGCCATCTGACGGCTTTAATTTTGAAACAACGTCAACACTTCGATCTGTCATCTGACCTTCATATTGTAAATACTGCATACTGCCATCTGACGGCTTTAATTATGAAACAGCGAGCAACGCTGAACAACGTCACAGCAATGCTGCATGATGCCATCTGACGGCTTAGCTCAACGCTTTTGCTACTTGCGCCTCTATATGACAATTTTAGTAAAATATTTCTTCGATCTGTCATCTGAGCTTCATATTGTAATACAACAAAAAGAAGAACGTTATAAGCAGTGTGCAAAATTAGAAACGAATTGAATATCTGCAATCATATTTAAAAAATAATTTTGTAAAGTGATAATTATTATACTTATTTAGTGCGAATAATTCGCACAGGTCACACTAGTAATAGAATAATTTATTTGTAAAACGTTACAACATATTACAAAATCGTCAACCAATGCTTAATAATTTCTTGTAATAGAAAGTTTTGTTTAGTTTTCAAGTCAACATAAAGTTTAAAATAAATTCTTTTAGAATTGTTTCTATACACCGTGTTTTTTTATTTTTTTTTTATAAATGCAGCAGAGAAATATAATTTTCTTAATTAATTAAACAATTCTGACATACAAAAGTATACAACATCTGAAATATATTTATATCCGTACTGACTCACTGTCCCATAATGACTCATTTGCATTGAAACTTTATCATTACAAACCTGTTTCCATTATAAATATTTTTAAAGTGAAACTTTTATTCAATCGCCCCGAATTTTTCTGGCCGTCTGTTGCATGTCGCATTACAGGCGGCCGCGGAGTAGGGGTAAAGTGAAAGGCGTTCGGAGTAGGCGCTCGGTAGAGCAGCCAAGGCCAATATGGAGGCGCCCATGGTTAGCATCAGCTGACCGTGTAGTATGTATAACACATAGTCAGTCTGTCATGCGGGCAAGTGCTGTACAGTGTTTACATGTTTTTATTCGTGTATTCATGTGAATATTGTTGTTTATAATTAATCGTGATGGATAAGTGTCTACAATCCAACGCCTATAATCCAATAAAAGTTTCACTTGCGTCGTGGTTTCTTAAAACCACACAACTGTTTTTTTTTTTATTTTAGATCGAAATTCACTTTTTAAAATTTTACAATAATTTTTATTTTTGAAGTCCCCCGAATCTCTTAAACTACTCGTCCGATTTCAAAATTTTTTCACCAATATTTAGGATGGACCTTCAGGACGAATGCAGGCTATATATTATTGCGTTAAAATAAAAGCGCTTTTCGTGGAAACCAATTTTACAACGTAAGTCGACGAAAAAAACGGCGGAAATCCACAAATTCCAGGGAAACCGGATCGGGCCGATAGTTTATTATAATATGCTAAATTTAAATATTTTCTAAGTTAGAATTGTTTTATCGCTTAATTTTATGTTTTTTTTAAGTCTATGATTCGAATTATAATACGCGCCATGAATCTAAAAGGCTCGGAAGTTAGATGCGAATGCGGGCTTGCGCTTGTACAGTCTGTTGAAAAACTACAAACAACAAAACTAAAATAACAATAACAACTTGACAATAGCGTACTCGACTGTACTTTAAAGCAGGAAAGCGACAAGTGACAAAGGCAACGAGCGATCACAGCCAATCACCGACGAGCGCACCTGTGCAGATAGCTAGGAGGTGGTGGGAGTCACAACGACTCTAAAATGTGCCTTTGCGACGCTGTTTGTGACTAACTGCTGAACCTTTTAGATCCGTGACGCGTATTATACGACTGTCTTTCGGTATTGCTTGCGTGCAGAAGGCAAGTAAAGAATAAGACACAAGACGTTACAACCGCGATCTGGAACATTTGTTTTAACACAGTTTAACTCTTTATTTGACATATCTCTGTAAACAGGATGGTGTTTATAGAAAGAAACATTTTGAAATTATTCTAACTGCAAAGCAGCAGCATGCAAGTGGATAGTTTATCCGTTTCGTAAAACTTTATTTATAGTATTCATTCGCTTTTAATTCTCTGATTAAACATAAATAAAATAAATAGACAATTAGGAAACCACAAATAACAAATATTTTAGTAAAATGCGGTAGACGTAGAAAAAAAAATAGTTGGCAAAACCAAAAGTGCACATCCCGCAAGTTTTCCACTGTATGATAAAAAAATAACAATTAAAAAATATTTTTAATAAATTTAAAAAGATTTAAAAATTTAAAGAAATAAATAATTAAAAATTGAAAAAATATTTTTTTTTAAGTTTGCAAAAATAAAAAAAATTAAGAACTATACATAATATAATATATAATTAATATCAAGTGGAATAAAATAAAACAAAATAAAAAGAAAAAAAAAGAAAAAAATCAATGATATCGTAAGGAATCGAACCCAGGATCTTGCCCTTGGGGATCCAACGGCATAACCATTACGCCACGGCTGCCTAATATGTGTAGTGGTGTTATCACGGTATACAAGTGTAGCACTTGTTTTATGGATTACACTATATTTATACAGCAATTATTATATTGTTTTTAAACTATTAGCTGTCAAAAATAATAAAAAATAAACCTGTTTATAAAAATTAAACTACTGAACACATTTTAGTGAATTTAAATAGGGTTCTGGTCTGATAGTAAACAAAGTGAATAAAATATGACCCAAGGCAATCCGACCAAAATTGCGATCTGTAGAGTCGTGACGTACGTACATACGTACATACGTACAGACCAACCGACAACTGCTGTTTGTGATTTTCAATTACAATTTTAATAGTATTTATGAACTCGAATTGATTTAAAAATGGTTCTGTTTTATAGATTAGAATCTCCTCTTTTCAAAAAGCTCAATTTGAATGGGTTTCGTGTGAAATTAACTTAGATATAACTTCTTATATGAACGAAAGTCAGCTCTGACGCACAAAGCGATAATAAAGCACATACCGCTAATTTAGCGGTATGTGCAATATAAACTAGATCGAAAAATACGGCTATCTATATATAATACTAGCTGCTCCCCGCGGCACTGCACGCGATTGTGTTGAAACGCGGTAGCAACAAAAGTAGTGGAGCTTTCGGCTATACATATCTATACTAATATATAAAGCTGAAGAGTTTGTTTGTTTGGTTGTTTGAACGCGCTAATCTCAGGAACTACTGGTTCAAATTGAAACAAAAAAAAAACTGTTTTAGAACCAAATAGCGACATCTGATAAATAAATTTTGTAAATGTTCTTGCTTATAATAATAATAATAATAATAATAATAATAATAATAACTGTTTTAGTAACATGTAGCGGTATCTGATAAAATTTACTCAAAGCTATTAGTTCAGAAGCACACAAAAAAAATTGTTTTAGTACCAAATAGCGACATCTGATAAATAAATTTTGTTAATGTTCATGCTTATGATAATAATAATAATAATAATAACTGTTTTAGTAACATGTAGCGGCATTTGATAAAATTTATTCAAAGCTATTAGTTCAGAAGCAAACAAAAAAAAACTGTTTTAGTACCAAACAGCGACATCTGATAAATAAATTTTGTAAATGTTCTTGCTTATAATAATAACAATGATTACTGTTTTAGTAACATGTAGCGGCATCTGATAAAATTTACTCAAAGCTATTAGTTCAGAAGCAAACAAAAAAAAACTGTTTTAGTACCAAATAGCGACATCTGATAAATAAATTTGGTAAATTTTCTTGCTTATAATAATAATAATAATAATAATAATAATAATAATAATAATAATAATAATAATAATAATAATAACTGTTTTAGTATCACGTAGCGGCATCTGATAAACTTTACTCAAAGCTATTAGTTCACAGACTGAGAAAAGCTTGTGCTTTGCAGCAGTGCATTTAATAAAAATCAACGTAATGAAAGTTCATACACAAAAGTCTGCAGGGGCTATTTAAAGAACCTTTATATATGAAATACTAAAGATAAAAAGGTCTATTCAATTTTAATAGAGAGCTCAGGCACTGTAATTTTTTTAATATAAAGACCTGAAAACATTGCTTTTCTACCAAACGATGCGAATCGAGCTTCGTTCCTTTCGGCAAGTTCGAAGTGTTCTTAACTTTTGCCTTCAAAATTATGAAAGCAGTGTCACTAACCTATTTGTATATTGTCCTAATTTTAATTGGATGACCGAGCGGGGTGGCGTAACGGTGAGAGCACTAGACTCGCATACGAGAGGTACCGGGTTCGAATCCCGGCGGAGGCAGATGTGGCTGGGAGTTTTTCCTACTGCCTCTCGCCGAGAAACGGTAATTCCTGTACCGGCCGTCTTGTTCAGGTTTTCCATGGTTTCCCTCAATAAATATCGAGATGGTTCCTTATTCAAGGCCATGGCCGATTACCTGTCAAACGCCTATGCTCAAAATTTGCCTACCTTATCCTTAATTACCCAAAAATTCCTTCATTCGCCCATTGCTATTAATTAAGTTGAAGTTTAAAAATTGTAGAAAATAACGGGAAGTGTGGTAGAAAAAAAATAGTAATGGTGCGAATGGCGTCTGTTATGACATAAAGTCGAGAAACGGACGTTAAACGCCTTATTATTATTATATCTTATTATAATTTTAATTGGATGACACCAGATGCACTGATGCAGAGGCGTAGATATTTTATTCTGGAGGGGATTTTTTTCACGATGGAAGGTGTCAAGCAAAATATTAATTCCAAAACTAATTTTACAATTTTTTTCCAAGAAGTAGGTATTTCTTAATTTTTACAGTAATCAGTAGCATAGGATGTTTAATTACTTTTTAAGTATAATTAGTAAAGTTAACATCATAAAATTAAAATAAATATTCGCACAAGAAAAATAGATTACCTACATCATGACAACGCGTAGAATCAAAATGGTCCACTGTTACCAGCGTTGCGTGAATCCATAATTGTGGTCAACACTTGACTCGATATTTCTACCTACACACATAGTATATTTCTTTGTTTTGTTTGGCATGCCCAAATCTCAGATAAGCCCTAAGCACAATGAAATGCTTATATTTGATATTTACGTTGACTTAAGGAGGTTGATGCGTTACAGTCCCAATCAAAAGTAAGTCGAATTCTAAATGGGAACTTTTCCATAATAAATTTTTTCAAAAGGTTATAAGTCGATGATACTAATAAATTATTGTCATAAGGGATAAATAAATATTTTTTTTTATATTAATTAATTATTTCAGTATTTTACTTAATGACCTAACTTTTGAATTTTTTGTACAAAGTTAGGTTAAAACAAATAAATTTATGTACATATTTGTATTTTACACATTTTTGCAGTAAATAATTAAAAAAAGAAATTAGAAGTAATAAAAATTAAAATTAAATCATTAAAAAGTTGAAAATACAGTTAAAATTGTTAAAATAGTCAAGAATAAAAGTCCATAATCGAAAAGTGCTAAGGTTTAATATTTTTTTTTAATAATTAAAAGTCTCCTAATTAAATTGGAAAAAATATTAAAATATGCGTAAGACATCGATGCTTTACATAGTTAGTTTTCGGAACTGCTGACATTATTTGGTTATTTGCAAAAAATTAAAATGTATCGTTTGCATGCTAGGTTGACATATTTTCCATAAGACTACATGTAAAAGTTTTTTTTTAATTTTTAATTTTATAAATCTCCTAATGATTTTGGATTTTTTACAGAAAATTTTGTCATAAAAAATCTATTAAAAAAACTTTATTTCAGATTTTTTTCATTATCTTCGTAAAACGGCTAGCCTCTTTAAAACCGCCTGGACCGAAAGGGTTATAACCAGTTTAGTATTGCGAGAACCGTTTAGAAGTCAGACCGGTTCGGAATTTGTTGAAGTGACGACGAATAACAAACGTTTGCATCTTGTTGAATTGCTCTTCTGACTAATGAAAGGGCACTGTTAAAAGTTGTTTAATTATGTCGAAGAGCATTGATTGCAGATTTTTCCGCCTCGATCCCTCGTCTGCTTTAACCGCGAAGTTTCCTGGTCTTTTTCTTTACAGACACAAACACCTGTCTGTATGTCTGTCTGGATGACACACGCCAGGTCAGTTTATTTACAGAATGAGCGGCCACACACAGAGAGATCGAACCGGCAGTTTCAACCGGCACAGATAAGTCTGCCGGTTTGATGCGTCACGCCGGCATGTCGGTTTTAACCGTTGCCACCCACTAACGCAAAACAAAAATCCACGCATCAACCTGGCACCGGGCGGTCTGTCA
This sequence comes from Xanthostigma xanthostigma, assembly GCA_963575645.1. Lineage (NCBI taxonomy): Eukaryota > Metazoa > Arthropoda > Insecta > Raphidioptera > Raphidiidae > Xanthostigma > Xanthostigma xanthostigma. Next base: position 3,213,334 of record OY754473.1, read on the forward strand.
CATGCCAAACTGCACGTTAGTGGGAGAAACTGGCAGATTTATCCACAGATTCAACCGTATGGATGGAATTTCGTCTTGACGAAAGTTTGGAACGGCACGGTTTTATATGTTAGTAAAGTGAACTGCAGGTAAATAATTTATTTGACGTATAAAAAGTGCACCGTTTTTATAAAAGTTAAACTTAGTCAACTGCTGAAATGTTAAGTGATAAAAAAAATTAGCTTTGTGTTGTGCAATAATTAATATGGAGATAATGGACAACACGGGTGTAAGAAAGCGACGTTCTAAATGGGTTAAAAGTTATTTGCTAAAGAAAAAACAACTCAGCCATAGTGTTCTATCAAAGGAGCTAAGAGAAAATGACCCAGACGATTTTAAGAATTATTTGAGGATGGATATAAACACATTTTTATTAAATTTAGTAAGAGGTGCCCTCACGAAAAAAAAAACTGTAATGAGAGAAGCAATTGATCCAGAGGAACGCTTAATACCCTTCGTTTTTTGGCGACGGGAAGGTCGTATTTAAAATATTCAGTGGGAATTTCCGCACAGGCGCTGGGATATTTAATACCAGTAACATGTGCCGTAATATTTAATTAAAGACAGATTACATGAAGGTACTTTTGATTTTCCATAAAGTCGGATGCTGTTTATAAATCTCTATAATTCCAACAACACCTTCAGAACACATGGTGATTGTCGCAGTTAGAACTTCAAAACAAAACTGCACGAAAACTGCCCGTTTGTGGGCGGCGACGGTTTTCTCCATGGCAGTGCAAACTGGCAGACTAGTCTGGGCCGGTTACATCTGGCGCGTGCATACCCCACAAACGGACAGATAAATACGCACGTTTGAACCGCGCCGTTCCAAACCGGCAGATCGAACTGTGTGTGTATGGCCAGCTAATAACTAGCGGTCCGTCCCGGTTTCACCCGGGTGTGATAGATATAATTCTGAAAAAGATTGATTAAGTATATTTATATCTTGCTACGGACTTTAAAGAATAGCTTCTGTTGCTACATTGTTGAAGCACCCATTGTTACATGTCTATATTAGAAAAATTTATTTCTCAAATTTCAACAATGTAGCAACAGAAGCTAATCTTTAAAGTTATTAAATAGTAGTACGCACTACCTATACCGTATTAAAATTCACATTTAATATTAATGTTTACTGTTAGTAAATTGTTTTAACTATTGTTTAAAAAAAAAAAATTGTGAATCTTTGTATTGCCAATCCCCCCTGTAATGGTTACTTACCGAAATACAGTACATTTATTATTATTATTATTTTTAATTCTGCAAAATGTATTTCGTTTGCGGCCCGGCGTCTGAACTAATTGCTTTGACCAAATTCTCCCAGATTTGCTTCTGAACTAATAGCTTTGAGCGAATTCTAACAGATGTCGCTACTTGCTACTAAAACAGGTTTTTTTTGTTTGCCGCTGTACTAATAGTTTTGAGTAATTAATTCTGTCAGATGTCGTTACATGATTAACACACTTTTTTTGAGAAAACATCGTAATTTTGTGCAAAACTACCCTATAGCGTAAGTTGCACTAAGCAGGACACATTTACAAAATTTCATTAAAATCGGTTCAGTGGTTTGCTAAATTTGCTGCTAGGTATGAGCAAGAACCAATCATGAAGCAGTATCTTGTCACGTGGGCACTTGAACAAACTCCCACAAACCAACATGGCGTAATTCTGCTCAGACAACAGACACGTTTTGCTCTGTGTTTATATTCGAACTGTCACTGCGCGCGCACCAGATCTATCCACAAATCAAGCTTGAAAAGTAGTCTCGTGTGAAACGAGTACATAACAGCAATCAAGAAAACCGGCGCTATAGAAAACTAGTAGGCAAATCTAGCAAGGTATCTAGCAGCGTTTTAGCAGCGGCCTTTAGTTGTAGACGAAACGCCAGGTTGAAATACCAGCGGACTACCGCCTACGAGCTCTGAAACCGTGAAGATTTGGATCATACAGATTGTCACGCAGCACGCTTTATCTCTGCGCCAAATTTCAAACGGACGAACACCAAAGTGATTCCAGAAGTTTTGGTGTTGGAACACTAAAAACATTGTTTTCACCGAATATTTTGACTGTCGTAATTTCTGGAACATCCTGTACACGTATATATGCGAATATGTTAATAAATTTACAAAAGGAAACAACAGAACAATCAAGTTAATTGGGCCTATGGGGTGACGACATTGTTTTCTAATCTAGTGAATGCGTCCTCGATGCTTTTTTGTTTCGTTATATAAATTAACGCGGCAAGCAATAACAAAAGATAGATTGGCCTCACGGCACGGGAACCGGTTAAGTGAACGAGCGTTCGGCCCTATTCCATCTTTCAAATTGCTACCTATTGTTGTAACGCAACAAACCTCCGCCACTGAGATTAATAAACCTAGGGCCCAGACGTCTTCGAGAACGCCGGGTTCGAGACTAGAGTATACAAGACGCCACCGAGGCGAACTAACGTATTAATGGACAGTACATACTACATACTTTAACAAAACTGTTCTAGTTCGTGCGGTGAAATTATTTATTTGCAATAATAAATGTTTAACAAAACAGTTAAACACACAATCGAAAGCGTACTTCTTTAACTTAACAGAAATAATAACGTTAACAGAAACAAAACTAATAGTTCTAAATAATAAAATGAAAGACTAAGTAACAGAGAATATAGTCACTAAATTATGTACACAAAATATTTACAACACAGGAACACAACACAACGTTTATCAGCACACTTGTCTATTAACTATAAGTCATAGCATGTCTTTTGTTTTATGAATCTGTCAGAAAAAAACTAGTTAGACATGCTTTGATCAATTTTTACTTGACGTGGAACATATTATGTAGGTAACTATGGCAACGAATAGTTAATATCATATTGAATACAAGCCATTACCCGCGTCACCTCACGCGATATCAGAAATTTTATTTTATTATAATCAAATGTCAACATTTTTGAAGTTGGAATGGTTCCGTCGCCCAATTGGCTGGAATTTTTAACTATAATTTGTTATTTTATCGACAATAATGAGATTAAGTCCGATTGGATCGATATACATAAGGTAAGTGGCAAGGTTAGAGAAGCAGCCACTGAAGGACTATACCACTTGGTTAAGTATAGGTTCGCTTCTGAGTGGTGAAGTGAAGCCAGAAGGTTGAACCACCCCAAACATTATATAAAGAACTTGTATTTATCTGCTGATCTTGCTGTTTCCGCAATATTCTTATAAATGAAACGTGATCACTGCTTTAAAACAAAAGACTGCAAAGCGCGCACAGCGCTTGTAAAACTTTATCTATAAAACATTTTGACGCGTTACGTACGACTGTCTACGCAAATTATATTTTTTCGTGTAGGCTTGCAACGTAGATATTAATTTTATTTTAAATAATGATTAATTTTTAGGGTTCCGTACCTCAAAAGGAACCCTTATAGGATCACTTTGTTGTCCGTCTGTGTGTCTGTTAAGAGTATTCGTCCCTGCAAATACCCCCTGCACCCTTCATCTCAAATCTTTTCCCCTCGCCTAAAAACGGTTCGCGCTCTCCCGACGCTGTTTTTAAAGCTAGAGGGTTCTGGTAAACGCCAAATGAAAGACAAAGAATCAGACTACAGATCCTTCAGGCGAATTTTTCGCCGTATCAATTATACGGGGCCACGGGGGCCCCCAACGTGCGTAAGCAAAAATTAATAAAAACTTCCCAAATTTTTGTCGCTATTATCCATAGAGGCAGAAACTTTAGAAAAACTAAAGTCATCATCAGCTATAAATGATTTAATAAATCAGTTTGCCGAAAAAAAGGCAAGGAGTGTGTATATATTTAATTTGAATTGTTTGTAGAAATTTTGGAAAAAGTGACAGATCGTCACCTCAGTACTTATTTGTTCAATATCCACTTTTGGGTGAAATTGAGTTAGACACATGAAAATTTTTGTAAAATTTTGCTCTGTTCAATATCCATAAATAAAACGTTCTATGAATGACGGGTACCTCGTTTTTTTTAATATTATTGTTCAATATTCCTGTAATAAAACGATAGTTATGTGCTACTTTGTTCAATATCCGGATATTGAACACATAAGCACCGAATAGAGAAGTATAGGTTTCTACTTGTGTTAAGTTTGTTCAATATCCCATGAATGTGTTTTGTTGCAATGTTCAATATCCATTTAGACCAATAATAGTGAAGTATTTACGTCACATGATATAAACACGTGTTCGAACTTGCTTTATTCTAATTGTTTTAGTAGTATAGTGGAATATTTCTAGGTGGTTGCTTAAAAATTAATTTAAGAAAAAATGAGTCGGTTAAATTCTCCGGTTCCTGAAATGGATGAAGAAACACGAAGGTAAGACTTAAATGAAATAAAAAACAATACATTTTTTTAACTGTAATGTTTTGTTTAGGATTGTTGAAAGTATTGATATTAGAGGCGACGGAGAAATTGTTTTTACAAAAGAAAATGTGCAAAATGATCAGCAATCTATTAATTTCGAAGAAGATATTATAATGTTTCCATGGACTATAGAATCTACTAGGGTTGACTTTTTTTTTAAAGCAATATTAAAAATTTAAAAAAAATATTTTTTATTTTTATTTTCAATCTGTTTTTGTTTTTATACTTTGTTAGAATTACTGTTAATTTGTTTTTATTGATTTTTTTTGTAAAAATTATTAATATACATATTATTTTGTCGTATTTGTCGTGGAATAAAATTGTCATAGAACTAACCGTAGTTTTTAATTAAAAACCTAAAAACAAAACTTTCATGGTGCATTGAACACAACAATGAAATAGAATAATAGAATTTAATTGATCAATATCCATCAAAACTTGTTCAATATCCTAAAAAAATAAGAAACCTGTATGATTTTTGAAATCTTGTTCAATATGCAAAATAAAAACGTCATTTACTTGAAAACTGGTTGACCAATGATAAAAAAAAAAATTACATTGCATTTATTAAATTAATTTATAAATTTAGAAAAAAAATAATATAGTCAAAATGCAACAATAAAAGAGAATAGTCACTTTTACCTTTGAGACTGATTTCCCTAAACTTACAAAAAGTGGACATTGAACATTTAAGTATTGAGGTGACGAGATAGATAATTACGATGAATGAATATTTCTTTTAATTTTATGCAAACATTTTTTTTCTTTTGTAAGAAATCTTTACAATTCCTAAGGGCCCCCAAACAAATTTTTATACGGGGCCCCGCCAAGGCACGCTACGCTTCTGCCACCAGTTGACCATCCATCGGCGTTTCGAGCGGATTTCACGTTGCGTTATTAACGTAGGTACCCGCCTGTCGTACACTGATTGGTTACAATGTATTATTATGTAGATATGCAGCTATAGATTCGTCATGAATGCTTGTATCAAGTGACATTTCATGTCGACTCAGTGCCCTTAAGTCCGTCGGAATAATACACGGTATACGTTCATAAATTACGCATTAACCGTCAAGCACGAAGCAATGAGTCAAAAGGACGACGGGGTTGACTCATCATGAATGAATTAGTTATGAAACTAGTGTGACCTGTGCGAATTATTCGCACTAAATAAGTATAATAATTAATTATCATGTTACAAAATTATTTTTTAAATATGATTGCAGGTATTCAATTCGTTTCTAATTTTGCACACTGCTTATAACGTTCTTCTTATTGTTGTATTACAATATGAAGCTCAGATGACAGATCGAAGAAATATTTTACTAAAATTGTCATATAGAGGCGCAAGTAGCAAAAGCGTTGAGCTAAGCCGTCAGATGGCGTCATGCTCGCTGTTTCAAAATTAAAGCTGTTAGATGGCAGTATGCAGTATTGAGTCTGTTGTATTACATTATGAAGGTCAGATGACAGATCGAAGTGTTGACGTTGTTTCAAAATTAAAACCGTCCGATAGGCAGACGTTGTTCAGCGTTGCTGTATTTTAATTAACTTACAAAAACAAAAGCAATAATAAATTTTTTAGTTGCCGATGTCAGTAGAGCAAGCAATTATCTGTAAAATGATATATAATTTATGTGAAGAAATTGTGAGGTTTTTTCTAAAAAGGAAGGCAAAAATCTTTAACCTTAGCGTATTAATATTATATGATGCTTTAGCGAATCCACCGTTTTATACATACCTACTACTAAAATATTTTCGACTCTTTTTTCGGATCTGTGGATCCCACGTTTTTCCCCCCAGACGTAAAAAATCATAAATCATAAAGCTTCGCGCTCATACTAACAGCTGACTATTTTTTACGTCTGGGGGGATGTTTGGTCATTACAATTTGTCTGGCTGTTGAAATATAATTTTGTAATAGTTGTCTGAATAACATATATAAAAATCAAGCATTTAAAAATAAGTGAAGTTCATTAATTTTTCTCTGAGCTTTAAAGCGTCTGTCAGAAGTTGTGGTCAGCGGAAAGTGACTGGCGATACTGGATACTAATTTATAGTGATATTTTACAAAACATATATAAATATCAATATTAAGTGACTCTTATTTTTACTCACCTTTCTCACCTGGTACGTGTACATTTGTCACAGACTCAATGATGGAGGCACGCCAAGCGTTCTAAGTACATAAAACACTACTCAAAACGTAAGGTTTCATTTATTTAAAAATAGGCTGTGTCTGGCGGCTCTGGGATCTTACTCTATGGGTATATTCATATTTACTGAAGTACTTTTGTCAAACCTTTGCCCTTCTTTGCTCATTGCTACATAAAAATATTGCTGATCTGAGAATTTCACTCGAACCCTTGCTACTATTGAGTTACAGTTAAAAAAATAGAAACGTGACACAACGACTAACACCGTAAAAACATTGTTTTTATTATTCTTGTACTTTTTATAAAATTGAATTCTATGTAAGTACTAATATACAGGGTGTAACTGAAAAATAAGTATTCTTGTTATTCATTTCTTCAAATATGACTTAGAGACATACAGTCGAACCTGGTAAAGCAAGAGTTCAAAAGACCGCGATCTCTTTTTCGCGTATGGAGTTTTTTCACTAACCCGAGATTCTAGCAATAGAGGTACAAGAGTGGCCTTTCTCACTTATAGAGGTCTATAAAAACAATGTTAGTTCAGCTATTTATGACTCATTCTTAAATTTCGTGGAACTATTATTACGTTCGACTATCGCTTATCGCTGTACAGGCAAGTAGTAGTCTCAGTTATAGAGGTTCATAAGTGAAAAACGTCTTTCTCTTAGAGGTTTCAGAGGGTTACAAAGACGGCATACCTGGCAATTACTCTCACTTCGAGAGTTTTCTCGTTTACCCAGTTCTCACTCACTCAGGTTTGGCTGTATATCTATACTAATATAGTAGAACGTCTGTAAGTCGAACAGTGAGTCTAATAATAATAAAAACATAAATTATATATCATTTTACAGATAATTGCTTGCTCTACTGACATCGACAACTAAAAAATTTATTATTGCTTTTGTTTTTGTAAATTAATTAAAATACAGCAACGCTGAACAACGTCTGCCATCTGACGGCTTTAATTTTGAAACAACGTCAACACTTCGATCTGTCATCTGACCTTCATATTGTAATACAACAGACACAATACTGCATACTGCCATCTATGACGGCTTTAATTTTGAAACAGCGAGCAACGCTGAACAACGTCACAGCCAATGCTGCATGATGCCATCTGACGGCTTAGCTCAACGATTTTGCTACTTGCGCGTCTATATGACAATTTTAGTAAAATATTTCTTCGATCTGTCATCTGAGCTTCATATTGTAATACAACAAAAAGAAGAACGTTATAATCAGTATGCAAAATTAGAAACGAATTGAATACCTGCAATCATGTATAATTGAAATAATTGATTATCCACACAAGATAAGTGTTGTATTAATTAATTAAAATTGGCGACATGTTTCGATATTTGATATCATTTTCAAGCCATGACATTACAAAGTAAATCTGAAAATACATGAGGTACAGAGGATTTGTTTTAACATAATAAGTATAAATAAATAATATGCAACGTAAAAAGAAATACCTGTTAGAGATGTATTTAACATTATGAAGTTTGAAAATATATTAAAAAACATTATTAGAAAACCCCGAATTGGGGGGAAACCAATTCGGGGTTTTCTAATAATGTTTTTTAATATATTTTCAAACTTCATAATGTTAAATACATCTCTAACAGGTATTTCTTTTTACGTTGCATATTATTTATTTATACTTATTATGTTAAAACAAATCCTCTGTACCTCATGTATTTTCAGATTTACTTTGTAATGTCATGGCTTGAAAATGATATCAAATATCGAAACATGTCGCCAATTTTAATTAATTAATACAACACTTATCTTGTGTGGATAATCAATTATTTCAATTATACATAATATTTCACAAGTTATAAAGAAGTACTTCTTATCACCTGCAATCATACTTAAAAAATAATTTTGTAAAGTGATAATAATTTATTATACTTATTTAGTGCGAATAATTCGCACAGGTCACTCTAGTATTTTTTAATGTCAAAACATGCGGCTCCCAACTTAGTACAAAATAGATAATGTGACCCGCAATATCATATGAGTGTCAGAGTTTGACATGCCTGATGTAAAGCATCGGTCATATTATAGGCCATAGGGGGAAGATTCTTACCGATGCGTTAAGCGACGACGTTACGTTTCGTTATGTATCGACCATTACTGAGACAGCCTCGTTTTTAGATAGAAACAGAAATGTACGTTTTTATTGAAAAACGCAACAGCTGCGAAAGGGTATAAATCTAGTAGGCATTGAAACCGTTTTTAAGTTGATTAAATGTTTTAATGGTGCAATCAAGTCTGAAAATTGCATTAGAAAATAGATATTTTTATTGTAGATGCTCGTTCCGGGAAAACGGCTTTCGATACGGGAATTACTTTGGAAAACAAACCGCGAACTGTGTACAGTCGACGGGAGAAATAAATGGTCCCTCTTTTCGCACGTCTTAGCTCAGGGTTGGCCGAACCCTTCTACATCTACGACCATTTTTTTTTCAAATATTTTTACTGTAGCCATGACGTGTCGTAGCCAAAGAAAAGTTGTCAAAAAAATTGGGGGTCCATGAAATGAAAATGGGGGTCAACGATAGTGAATCTCCTAACAAAAAATTGGTTGTCTGTAAAGTCGGTTTACGGACGATAGTTTTACGTGATAAGGTATTCCGTAATACATAACCTAAATTTTAGTAGCTGTCAAACTTGGGCCGAAGCATACTGCGCTCTCGCTTGCACGCATAGGGTCAGGCGGAACGTAACACTTTTTCGTGCGTGCAGCTGGTGTTTCATCAATTTATAAGACGTTATCACGTCAAAAATGAATTAAACAGATAAAAATAATAATTTTGATAATGCATTGATCGTCATGCAACTTTTTCGTATTTGTTATTTGGTGATAGTGAATTTTTTTCTACATCTAGCATATTTTTAATTTTTTCGATTTTGCACCTAAAGCAATGCCGTGTCCATAAAAATCTGTCGAGTGCCACCTGTGGCACGCGTGCCATAGGTTCGCGACCCCTGTCTTAGCCGATGTAACCTTTTTTTGTTTTTATGGTTTCGTAGTAAAAGCGATTTTCTAAATAGATCATTGGTTCGCCTAAAACAAAATATATCGCTACGATCTCATTGATAAATAGAGCTGTAACAAACCGTATGTATTCGTTACTGAGTAACGGGTACATCGTCTGACTCGAAGTAACGAATCGTTACTTACAAATTCATTTCGTTACTCGCATCTTTCGTATCCATGTCATTTCGACTCGTTTGATGCGGTTATACGTTATACGAACGAAGTCATACCGTATCATGATGCGATGGTACATGCTTGATGCTGTTAGTACACGATTGTATGTCGTATGAAAAGTAACGAGTAACGTAACGATACGAAAGTAACGGGTACTGGTTCTTTAAGTAACGAATACAAACGGGTACACAATTTCTCGTTACTTTTACGGCTCTATTGATAAATATATCATCGGAACTACTCGACCCTTGTCGGAGAATAATTTATTAAAACAAAATATGCGTATAAATTACGAGGCGCATTTGGGCTCAATATAATCCGCATGTTAAATGATTACGCAATGGACGAGGTGTTAACGAACAAAAGGCAGTTTAATGTTTTTGTGTCTATGCATGAGTAAACAATGCAATCATGAAGTGCACACGTGGTCAACAATGACTTTATTGACTATAATGTGCAGTTTGTACTCATTGTTGCAGAAAAATAACTTTCCTGCATTATGTATTGGGTGCGAAATAGGCTAGAAAAATTCACATTGTAATGAAAGGGTTAGCACATTAACCCTGCCTTCATCATTGGACATGTTTTCGTCTACCCAGATGTACCAACTTAATACATACCGTGGCAGTACTACAGTAGAACGTGCTGTTATGTTATAAGAGGTTTCGTTTAAAAGTCTTTCATATACAAATTATATTTTGAGTGGATAAAAAAAAGGAAGAACCTTTTTTGAAGGCGGTTCAATTTCTTAAAAGTTTTTTATGTATTAGATGTAAACTAGTTTATGAAATCAAGTCAGCTTAAACTTTTTAGCGGAAATCGGCGCAGGTCGAGCAATAGGCATGTTGACAGTATAAAAGAATAAAAAAAATAAATGGTTTTAGAGAAAAATATATGTTGAAAGGATTCTAAAAAATGACCCAATGTTAATATAAACATTGAGATTAATAAGATTTTCAATAAAATAAAAGTGTAAAATATTGCAATCGGCCATCTTGACTGAAACATCGAATAATCACCGTCTCGCTTAATTTTTTGTTGCGATCATTCACTTCTGCATCATTTAATTAGTTGATTTGTTATTTTTTTGTGATATTTTATAACACTTATGTCATAGGTTATTTTTGAGGTTAGTTAACTTGCAACTAAAGAAAGCCATACTATTTTTACTTCTAAGTACCTACTTTTAAGAAAATACTTAATATAAATCATATCATTAAGTAAATTTACATATCTTTCTACGAAATACCTCTGCACGACAACTCTAAACCCATAAATACAACATCTAATAGGTATCAGATGTCACTAAGGCGTGACGTCACAAGCGTTTTCGCGATTATTTCAAAATAGAAAGATAAAAATGCAATAATTTGCATTAAAATGTAATTTATTGCTGAAATAATGTTTTTTTTTTGGAAAATAGTAGACGTATATCTAGTACGGTCTATACCCGAATTCGGTCAATGACCGAAATAAAATTGCGCAAAACTAGTTTTGATCAACGATTATTTTCCAAACCCAAAATCTTACATTTAAACGGGTATTGAGTGTTATAAAATTAGCAAAACTAGTTTTGCGCATTTTCAATTGGACAAAACTAGTTCTGTCCATTTCTGAACGGACAGTACTAGTATGGCATCGGAATCTTCTTTGCGTTTTTTAATTAACTTTTCCACATCAACGATACTTATTATATCAAAGCGATTTATTCTTCTGTATTGTTTAGCAGACAAGGTTTTAATTCAGCTTTCAATAAATTTGCTTTCTTAACCTCACTTAGTGTAGTAAGGTTATTATGTTTCGTCATAAAATTATGTTTCAAAAGCCTCCAATAGGCGAACTTAATTGAGCCTTGATTTCATCTTGCATTTTTACTTAATTATTACACTGAATATCCTACAATTATATTAATTATAACATTCAGGAGAACAATTCAATAGGTACATAAACAAGAACATAACCCTACTTTTGTTCGGGTTCGCACGTTGATTGAATGAAACAAACAGAACTAGTACTGTCCGTTCAAAAATGGACAGAACTATTTTTGTCCAATTGAAAATACGCAAAACTAGTTTTGCTCATTTTATAACAGTCAATACCCGTTTAAATGTAAGATTTCGGGTTTGGTAAATATTCGTTGGTCAAAACTAGTTTTGTGCATTTAAATCAGTCATTGACCGAACTCGGGTATAGACCGTAACATACAGTGTAAACTCTTTATAACGAAACCCAAGGGACCGAGCATTTTTTATCGTTATAGAGAGTTACCGTTATATGGAGTGAAGAAAGAAAAACAACCAAATTAACAATAATCTTCAATGTACTGTATAATCTCTTTATAACGAATTTTAAGGGACCGAACATTTTTTTCGTTATAAAGAATTTTCGTTATATGGAGGGAAGAAAGAAAAATAACCAATTTTCACAAAATTAATTTATTCCAAACACATATACCTATAGTTTGGCGTCATCAAGTGCTTGTTGAGTAGATGGTGATGGTTCAGAATGGTCCTCTTTACGTCTGTAAACATTTGCTGACGCCTAAATATGAACATATTTCTTCGTAATAGAGAACGGCTGTTGCGTTATAAAGAGGGTATTAATGTATAGGTTTTAAGGTAAACCAACCAAATCGTAAAAATTTCGACGTTATAGGGAGTTTTTCGTTATAACGAAGGACGTTATAAAGAGTTTACACTGTATATCTACATTTTAGAACGGGATTTCAAAATCTCTCATCATGCCTATTCACTGTACTCAGAGAACATGCCTACATATGCATTGTATAGCTTTTAATGTATTCAACATTGTTCTGTTGTACGGAGAACATTTCGAAAATTTAATTTTTTTAGAGTTAAATGGAGCATAATGCAAACGTAATGCGTTCAACGAGACGACGAAACAACACACACACATAAAATTCTATACCGAATCCGTTCTGTTCCTGGGGTAAGTTCGTGTGTTTGTTGTACGCTTCGCTCCGAAGCACGTGTAGGTCGGGGGGCGAAGGCGCGATGGATTACGCGCGGGCTCCAGAGAGAGACAGAAAGAGTACGAACTGGATATTTCTAGCCGAATTCGATGCAAGGGTTGTGTCGAAGACGTCGCGGCGCTAAAACGATTCTATATAGACTTTTAAAACACCCCCCGACTAAAAGGAGGTGAGTATAAGCAAAGAAAATCCGTCGGGGGCTGTCATTCGCTGCCCTGATTTAAGAAAAGGAAAATAACAATTGAAAACTACTCTCTAAACATGAATCAATGATTTTTCATTAATTACAAGTGCATATTCACTATTTGTCAATGCTACAATCGTACCACGCAGAATTAGTGTATGCTCACAATATGAATTAGTGAATATAAAAATTCACTAATTATATATTATAGGTACCTATTTATGCGATTTGATGTCACCATAATGATTGTGTTTTTTATTGACGTTTTGTAAGTACCTATTTTATAATAGCTCCGCAAACAAATGTATATCTATCTATCTATAAGTAAATATAAAAATTCACTAATTATATAAGTCAATATAAAAATTCACCAGTTATATAAGTGAATATAAAAATTAACTAATTATATAAGTGAATATAAACATTAACTAATTATATAGATAAGTGAATATAAAAATTCACTAATTATTATAAGTGACCATTATCATCTGACATCAACATTTTTTTTTATTACAGATTTTTTTAAATCTTTAATCATTCGTTATTTTCACTAATATAATTAACTTTTGTATTTTTACAAGTCGATTAAAAATTGAGTACAAAATAAAGAATAACGTCAAAAAAACATAACTTAATTCATTGTTAGTTGTGATCCTATGTCATTGACTATAATTTAAAATCGGTAAAAAAACAACAGTATAAACGCAATGCTTTACTCTGAATCTATGAAAATATAATTAAAATAATCTAATTAACTTACCTGATAAATTATATTACTTGTTTGTTTATCGGTTATCGGTCTGCGCCCTGTGCTGGGCACGCTCGAAATCTAGTAGCCGAATCTAGCAGCAAAACTAGCCTCGTTTTCAGCGACCTTAAAGACCGCTGCACACGAGGCTAGAAACGCTGCTAGGAGTTCTGCCACCCGGTAGACTGGGTACGAAGCTCGAAATGACGTCACTGCTGGCTGGCCTGCTATAGCTCACAAGATAGGTTTTAAAATTAGAATAGGGGCTATTTTCCCTGCTAGATCTGCTACTATGGGTATGAGCAAGAACCAATCAGGAAGCAGTATCTTGTCACGTGGGCACTTGAACAAATGCCCACAAACCAACATGGCGTCATTCTGCTCAGAGTCAATCAACAGACACGTTTTGCTCTTAATTCGAACTGTCACTGCGCGCGCATCAGATCTATTCACAAAACAAGCTTGAAAAATAGTCTCGTGTGAAGCGAGTATATAATTAGCAATTAAGAAAACCAGTGCTAGAAAACTAGTAGGCAAATCTAGCAAGGAATCTAGCCTCGTGTGGAGCGGCCTTTAAGCTTGTCTATTTCTAGCTTTAGAAAAAAGCTCTTCAGAAGCGGCAATAAATAGAGCTTTCATTTCGGGTGGAAAAGCGGGCAGGTGGCTCATAGTATTTTAAGGTTTCTCCGGCTAATAGCATTTTCACTTCTTACATAATGTATGCGTTTAATTGAACTGTTGCCTATCTTTTTTGCACGAGATATCTCGTCTCGTCCAAAAAGAAACGGTTTCGAATAATGACGGCAGTCAGCTCGTCTTTATTTTATCAATAATTTGTGATGACGTTTGCTCATTTGGCCTGATGAAATCTGCCGAAATATTTTATCTGAGAAATGTGTAATAGAATAAATCTATTTTAAAAATTCCAGCCAATTGGGCGACGGGACCATTCCAACTTCAAAAATGTTGATATTTGATTATAATAAAGAAAATAAAATTTCTGATATTGCGTGAGGTGACGCGGGTAATGGCTAGTATTCAATATGATATTTGCTGTTTGTTGCCATGGTTACCTGCATAACATGTTCCACGTCAATCAAAGCCTTAACTAGTTTATTTCTGACAGATCCACAAAACAAAAGAACAGCTGATTTTTTTTAGATTTTCAAAATATTTCCGAAACTACCTATATAAAGTTTAGAAAAGAATTTTTTTAAGGAATCTTTCTTGAAAAAATAAATAGAATTGATATGTAAATATGAAGAGCCCTATTGTTTTTGAGGAAAATCGGCGCATGCGCAGAAGAAATATTTGCTATAACGGTGTTTTTTATATAATAATGGTATACTTTTCATAACGGCTTATTATTCTATTTATTGTTTCAAGAAAGTTTCATAAAAAAATATTTTTTCTAAATTTTACAGTTTCGGAAATATTTTGAAAATAAAAAAAAATCAGCCGCTCTTTTGTTTTGTGGATCTGTCAGAAATAAACTAGTTCGGCATGCTTCGATTAATTTTGACATGACGTGGAACATAATATTATGTAGGTGACCATGGCAACGAATAGCAAATATCATATTGAATACTAGCCATTACCCGCGTCACCTTACGCGATATCAGAAATTTTATTTTCTTTATTATAATCAAACTAGAGTGACCTGTGCGAATTATTCGCACTAAATAAGTATAATAATTATCACTTTACAAAATTATTTTTTAAATATGATTGCAGATATTCAATTCGTTTCTAATTTTGCACACTGCTTATAACGTTCTTCTTTTTGTTGTATTACAATATGAATCTCAAATGACAGATCGAAGAAATATTTTACTAAAATTGTCATATATAGAGGCGCAAGTAGCAAAAGCGTTGAGCTAAGCCGTCAGATGGCATCATGCAGCATTGCTGTGACGTTGTTCAGCGTTGCTCGCTGTTTCAAAATTAAAGACGTCAGATGACAATATGCAGTATTGTGTCTGTTGTATTACAATATGAAGGTCAGATGACAGATCGAAGTGTTGACGTTGTTTCAAAATCAAAACCGTCAGATGGCAGACGTTGTTCAGCGTTGCTGTATTTTAATTAATTTACAAAAACAAAAGCAATAATAAATTTTTTAGTTGTCGATGTCAGTAGAGCAGGCAATTATCTGTAAAATGATATATAATTTATGTGGAGAAATTGTGTGGTTTTTTTCTAAAAAGGGAGGCAAACATCTTTACCCTTAGCGTATTAATATATATGATGTCAACAGTTTTGAAGTTGGAATGGTCCCGTCGCCCAATTGACTGGAATTTTTTGAATATTCTAATGTTATTGCGAAGAAATTTCATTGATTTAATATTTGTTCCTACGCCACGTCAATCCGTAGCAATGTGAAAAACCCTGTGCGTCTGTATCGATCAATTCTCCAATCTTCGCGAAGGAGAAGTCAGGATACGAGGAAAGTGGAAATGAAACGCAGTAAGTTGATGATTTCATCTGACTGGGAATTTTCCACCTCTTTCAACAGTTGTATGCATTGCAACGCTCTGCAGATAATATCTATACAGCATATCAATCCATCTATCCGCCATTTCATTTTATGGAGACATTATCCAGGCAATGTTTGTTTAGTTGGGAGAACGTCTCGACGCCTCCTCCTCCTCCTTCCCTTTATCCCTATAGAACATGTCGATAACGTTACAGTCAATGTTTATTGCTTCACTGTGTTTATTTTTGGAATTGACTTTTTCTTAATATTTCAATTTTAGCGCATTCGTCCAAAAATTACACACTTGTTTAGAAAACAACTACGGTCAGACACCAAGGGCGTAGATATAGCTCAGTCGGTAGAGCGTAAGACTCTTAATGTCAGGGTCTTGGGTCCAAGCCCCACATCGGCGAATATATTTTTATTTTTTTTATTTTCTACATTGCTTTCTTCTAATAGTCAGAGTGCCCGTCGGCAAAAAATTTATTGACACATACTCTCCCCAAACTTTGTATATGGCTTCATTAGGCCTAGTCTGACACCTATTTCCTCTATGACTTTTCTTGATTTTGGGGCGTTTTCCCTCTAAATTTTCTGAAAGATGTCGTTTTGACGACATGTAAAAATTTATAGATACTGTTTGTTTTTTTTAATTGGATAGCTTATAAACTTCAACCAAAACGCTAAAATAATGTTCTCTGACAAATAATATGAACCATTTAAAATGTCTGACACCTCGAATCTTAAATGGTTCATGTTATTTTGGTTGAAGTTTTTAAGCTATCCAATTAAAAAAACAAACAGTGTCTATAAATTTTTACATGTCGTCAAAACGACATCTTTCGGAAAATTTAGAGGAAAAACGTCCCAAAATCAAGAAAAATCATAGAGGAAATAGGTGTCAGACTAGGCCTAATGAAGCCATATATTGGGGAGAGTATGTGTCAGTAAAATTTTTGCCGACGGGCACTCTGGCTAATATGGGGGTGGGGGATTTACCCTCCCCCCAGGACCATAATTAAAATTGGTTAAGGCGTTTGAGCTGTACACAATCCACAACAAAGCGTGACATACAGATTCACAGACAAAGCGAGTACATATAGGCGCTTTAGCTTACGCCAGGGGTCGGCAACATGCGGCTCGCGAGCTGCATGCGGCTCTTTTGATGTAAAGTTGCGGCTCTCCAGTTCCATACGCAAAAAATAATTATTTTATTACATAAACCCTTAAAAATCGTCCAATCGATCCATGATTGAGTACCATGTATATCTCTCAGCCATTTCCACTCGCGTCTCTACCGCACCGCCCCCGTCGCGACGTGTCGTCCTCTGATATATATAGGTATAATACATAATATAAGCAAATACTATAATACTGAAACGAAAATGTTTAGTGGCTCTTTAAAAATTGGGAAATTTTTTAACTTGTAACTTTTGGCTCTTCCGTCTCAAAAGATTGCCGACCCCTGGCTTACGCTATTCGCGCCTAAAAAGTAAAAGTAAAAATATTATGAATACCTAACTAAAATATAAAATTTAGACATACTTCTTGAAAAAATAAATGTAAAATTAGTTGGGGAATTAATATTTTGCTTGACACATTCCTTCGTGAGTATTCTTGTGTGATTTTAATAAACAAATCTTTGATTAACGTCTGATTATTTTTTCATTATTTTGATAATCATAATTAATTTTGAAAAAATCTATAAAAAAGCGAATTATATTTAATTATTAATTATTTTTATATTTTTTAGATCAATTCTGAAGAAGGTCCAAATCCGGATTGAAACGTTAATGTATTAATTTTATATTGTTTGTTAATATATTGTCTGAAAAATTGGTCGATAATTTTATTTATTGATGATTTTAATAAAACTTTAAAAAAAAGTTCTTTTACCATTCCAACCCACCAGAGGGGAATGGTACTAATTTAGGTCAAGAATCACTTTTCAAAATTTTACAATATCTTTTCATATTGAGATTTTCCGAATCCAAAAAATACTTTTTTGGAAAAACTCTGTGCGTCTGTTAGTCTATGAGCACGATACAGGTCAAACGGATGAGCGTATCGAAGCCAAATTTTGAGAGGATGTTTGGTATGCAAATATGAAGAGCCCTATTGTTTTTGGGGAAAATCGGCGCATGCGCAGAAGAGACAAATGCTATAACGGTGTTTTTTATACAACAATGATATACTTTTCATAACGGGTTTTTATTCTATTTATTTTTTCAAGAAAGTTTTGTTATAAATTTTTTTTCTAAACTTTATAGTTTCGGAAATATTTTGAAAATAAAAAAAAAAAATCAGCTGTTCCTTTGTTTTGTAGATCTGTCAGAAATAAACTAGTTCGGCAAGCTTTGATTAATTTTTACATGACGTGGAACATAGGTAACCATGGCAACGAATAGCAAATATCATGCTGAATACTAGCCATTACCCGCGTCACCTTACGCAATATCAGAAATTTTCTTTTTTTCACTATACTATGCCAATATTTTTGAAGTTGGAATGGTCCCGTCTCCCAATTGGCTGGACTTTTTTCTTATATAATTCTGAATTGTGTTAAAAATTTCAAGTCTCTATCTCAGCAGGAAGTTAGTTCAAAATCGATTACAAAGTTTCGCCCGAAATACACGAAAAGCCAGTTAATAAAAACGCGGTAAAATAGAACACTCTTTATAAGTACAATGTATGGGAGATAATTAATTAATTGTTGATCAGTCACGTTCATTGTTTGTGTGTTTTTTTAATATTGATGGGCAGTCCGAAAGTAAAAAAAAAGAAGATTATCGCCTCGTTTCGTATTTAAACCGGTCGTTTTCATCCTACTGTTCACAAACACACATACATTAATTTTCATAAAAAAAAAAACACCTCGTGCGCTGTTAAAAGTTTTTCCAGTATTCTGAACTTTTTTTTTTGTTCTCTGCTATTAATTTACAATTAGCGTGGAACATGTGGCTCCGCAGTCGGCCGCCGTGAGGACTAATTTAAATTTGTATTTGTTGAGTACATTTAGTTAAAAGTTCATGATGATAATTTCGTTGATATAGCACTCTATTATTTTATTTACTTTCGTCGCGGCTGGATTTTCGCGGTATTCTTTCGTATAATTGCCTTTTTTTAGGGTTCCGTATACATCAAAAGGAGAAAAAGTTTAGTGTATTGCTGAAGATGAGAGCATAGCTCTCGAAATGTACATCCACTAATAAACTTGTTATGGTAAGAAGTAACTATTCTCTATTTTTTATTAGGTTCAAACCACAGTGCTCCTAATATTCTTGTTATGAGAAAAAGAACCCTTATATGATTACTTTGTTGTCCGTCTGTCTGTCAAAAGTCAAGACTCTTGAGAATCAAAACCTGTAGGATACTTCCCGTTGACTTAGAATCATGAAATTTGGCAAGAAGCAATGTCTTATATCACAAGTAGAGCTGTAAAATTAACGAGAAATTGTGTACCCGTATGTATTCGTTACTTAAAGAACCAGTACCCGTTACTTTCGTATCGTTACGTTACTCGTTACTTTTCATACGACATACAATCGTGTACTAGCATCAAGCATGTATAAGCATCGCATCGAGGCGCGTCGCATTCGTGATACGGTATGACTTCGTTCGTATAACGTATAACCGCATCAAACGAGTCGAACTGACATGGATGCGAAAGATACGAGTAACGAAATGAATTTGTAAGTAACGATTCGTTACTTCGAGTCAGACGATGTACCCGTTACTCAGTAACGAATACATACGGTTTGTTACAGCTCTTATCACAAGTAAACGGAAAAATCCGAAAACCGAAAATTTATAACTATATCACAAAAAACCAAAATGCTACGCACGTACACAGTAACAATTCTAATACAGAACAAGCGTCCGCTACCGGTGCGTTTATACAACACAATATTAGAACTCTCGCATACAACACGGTACGACAACTAGGCTATCAGTTACAATACAGTTCAGTAGTCCATCTGAACAATTGCACGCTTAGTTGGCAAACTGAGCGCGACGTTTGTCGATGTACGGGGACAACAGTTTTCCAATGGCTATAAGCGGAAAAAATCGAACTATTTACATACTACAAGTTGGTACGGTACCCTCGGTGCGCGAGTTCGACTCGCACTTGACAGATTATTTTTATTTATTTTTTAATTTTGTTCTATTGAAAATTTTCAAGAAACAAATTTCGATTTTCGAAAATATCGATGTTTTTAAGGTCCTAGAAAGCTATTCTGACCATTTTTGGAAGAACGTCCGTATATATGTGTATATATCTGTATCGTCGTTCGAATGGGTTTATTGAAATTTAGATCTGATCCGATTTTAGAGTTGATCGATCAAGTACTTTCAACGTTATTCAAAGAATAAAAAAAAACGACCAGGTGCGAGTCGGACTCGCGCACCGAGGGTTCCGTACAAACTTGTAGTTCGTCCATCACGGGAATCGAGTCTCGAATATTTTTTCCGCTCAGCCGTTGGCAAACTGTTATTCCCGTACATCGACAAACGTCGCGGTCAGTTTGCCAACTAAGCACGTAATTCCAACGAGTTCAGATAGACTACTGAACTGTATTGTACCTCGTGGCTATTTCTGATAGGCTACTTGTCGTACCGTGTTGTATGCGAGAGTTCTCATATTGTGCTGCGTAAACGCACCGGTAGCGGACGCTTGTTTTGTATTAGAACTGTTACTGTTAAAAAAAAACTTTATTTTTTTGTGATGTAACTACAAATTTACGGTTTTCGGATTTTTTTCTTTACTTGTGCTATAAGACATTGCTTCTTGCCAAATTTCATTATTCTAGGTCAACGGGAAGTACCCAATAGGAATCGTGTTAGATTGTAACTTGAACTGGAAATCACACATTGAAAATGTTTCGAACAAATAACTAAGTTTTTTATATGCTCTTAAAACAATTAACAATAATGTTAGTCGAGAGGCGTGCCTAAGTGCATATTATGCATTCATATTTGCTAGATTAAGATATGGTATTATATTCTGGGGCAACAGTAACGTCGTCTCGAAACTGTTTGTAATACAAAAAACTAGTGTGACCTGTGCGAATTATTCGCACTAAATAAGTATAATAATTATCACTTTACAAAATTATTTTTTAAATATGATTGAAAAAACCACACAATTTCTCCACATAAATTATATATCATTTTACAGATAATTGCTTGCTCTACTGACATCGAAAACTAAAAATTTAATATTGCTTTTGTTTTTGTAAATTAATTAATTAACAGCAACGCTGAACAACGTCTGCCATCTGACGGCTTTAATTTTGAAACAACGTCAACATTTCTATCTGTCATCTGACCTTCATATTGTAAATACTGCATACTGCCATCTGACGGCTTTAATTTTGAAACAGCGAGCAACGCTGAACAACGTCACAGCAATGCTGCATGATGCGATCTGACGGCTTAGCTCAACGCTTTTGCTGCTTGCGCCTCTATATGACAATTTTAGTAAAATATATCTTCGATCTGTCATCTGAGCTTCATATTGTAATACAACAAAAAGAAGAACGTTATAAGCAGTGTGCAAAATTAGAAGCGAATTGAATACCTGCAATCATATTTAAAAAATAATTATTATACTTATTTAGTGCGAATAGTTCGCACAGGTCACTCTAGTTTTTTGGTATTTAATGAATAAATTTATATCTATCTATCTATCTAATTCCCAAGAGTCTTGACAGATGGACAAGTCGAATCGATAATCGGTACGTATTGATTGTTAGCAGACGAGCGTAATAAATTTGAGTGACGTTTGCAATACCCGTGATTCATGCACGCGACCGTTGGCAATATTTAATTTCTATTGTATAAGAAATGACAGAAATCACAGGAATATTGTTGTTTTGTGTTTACTTGAATGGCGTGTCATGCGTATTTAATGCGGTTTGCTGCAGTCCACAGATTTGCGATAATATATATTAGTTCCATCCTGCTCGAAGGACCACGTCGGACAGGACAAATAGTTTATGCTATAGGTCAGCGGTCGGCAACCTTTTAGCAGGAAAGGGCCACACAGTGGCAAATTGAAATAAAGGCGGGCCGCATTTGTTCATAATTTTAATAATAGGTATTTGTGATATTAAAAATTCGAAAACATTTCATTTGAATTTTATTAAAAAAGAACTGTTCTTTTACAAAAATTAGTGTGACGTTTGAGATTGTATTTGAGTGGCTATTATTTGTTGTATGTTAAGCCCGCCATTCATTATCCTGCACGCAGTCCACCGCGCAGGCAGGAAGTCGCTCACACACTATACTGCAAGCAGTCCAAACCCGTCATTCACTATCCTGCATGCAGTCCGCCACGTAGGCAGAAAGTCACTCACACACTATCCTGCAAGCAGTCCGTCGTCAGTGTTTTTGCCTATTTTGCTAGTGACGTTTCTCTTTGAAAAAGCCTAATCTACGCTGTCTTGTCAAAAAAAAGAAAATAGCTATTTTACTATGTTTGGTTCTATTACTAGAAAAAAATAAAAAAAGAATATGGGAAAAGAAACTGTTAAAGATTCGTCACAAGAAATGTATTTGTGCTTGTGACGCTACAATGTTAAAGGAAATTGATCCTGATGACTATAAAAATTACTTAAGGATGGATGAAGAGACTTTTCGATATTTATTACATAAAGTGGCACCAATAATAACAAGACAAAACACTATGATGCGCAACAGCATTTCTGCAGAGCAACGATTGGTGGCTACTTTGCGATTCTTGGCTACTGGAAGGTCATATGAATGTTTGAAATTTAGCACCAAAATTTCACCGCAATTGCTTGGCAAAATTATACCTGAGACATGTAAAACACCAAATTCTCTACTGCGCGCGAAAATGCAGGACGCCGTGCAGGGCGCCACGCAACTGACAGTCCGGCGCGGCGGACTGCAAGTAGTGGGAGGAGCTTGCAGGTCTCAAGCAGGACGCAACGATCATCCTGCGTCCATCTGCCGGACACCGCGCAGACTGCAAGCATATTCATTAACCTGCATCACTCGGCGGACGGCAAGGCGGACTGCCATGCAGGATAGTGAATGGCGGGCTTTAGCTTCCAGGTTTGTAGTTGCAATTCGTAGAATAGCTCTCAAATACTCATTTGTGAGACGAGAAGCATATTTATTTTTTCTGTAATTGAGAATCGAAAAGGTTTGTTCGCATAAGTAAGTACTACCAAAAATTGTAATTAATTGCAGAGCAAAACTTTTCAATTCGTCAAAATTATATGGCAAACTGACATAAAATTTAACAAGATCTTTGATTTCAAAGAAAGAGTTTTTGAGAGTATCATTAGATTGGAGATCAATCACGTTCATTTGTAAATTCGATAAATGGGCTATCCAACAAAAAAAAATTTAATTCGAACCAGTAGTTCCTGAGATTAGTGCGTTCAACCAAGCAAACAAATTCTTCAGCTTTATATATTAGTATAGATACAGAAGAACAGGGCTGTACAATTTCAAGATAAATCTATTTAAGAACCTCAATAACGTTCAAACTTAAAAATTTTGAATTATTATTATTTTAAGCTTATTCAAAAAAATCGAATCACTCGAGTTGGGAAACTTCTTATGTTGAACAAAATCTTTATATTTAACTTGCGGTCCCGCCCGGTTTCACCCGGGTGCAAAAGAACGAATGGGGAAGGAAGAGACATGAGTACGCACATTCATCATAGTTTACCGAGATGAATGTTGTGTCCAATCTCCATAATGATCGGAGTTACCGTTCAAAAGTTTTTGTCGATAAAAAGCATTAATATAATAAATATTTAATTCAAAACACTGTAGGAAAATTATTTTTATATAAGTACCTATAGTTGTAACAGTTTTCAAATGAGCTATTATTTAGATTTATTTAATTTTAATTAGTCGTAATAAAATTTTAAAAAAAATTGAAATGTAAGCCTTAGAAGAAAGCGATGTAGAAAATAAAAATATATTCGCCGACGTGGGGCTTGAACCCAAGACCCTGACATTAAGAGTCTTACGCTCTACCGACTGAGCTATCCGGACTTGTGAACGTGACGCGCTAATATTGCAATATTTTGTTAAGGCATTTCATCTGATAATATTTGTCGGACGGACTAGTTTTGAGATACATCTTGCAACATTTTTTATTGATGTCTCGCTCCAATTGGTCGTAGCATGATATTATATAGCCTACAGCCTTCCTCGATAAATGGGCTATCCAACTTAAAAAAATGTTTCAATTCGAACCAGTTGTTTCTGAGATTAGCGCGTTCAACCAAACAAACAAACAAACTCTTCAGCTTTATATATTAGTATATAGATAATTATTTACTTTTCTATAAAAGCGTGTTTTTTGAGTCAAGAAAACTAGAAGCGGGTCGGCCCTGATATCGGCCCGTTGGAACGGAATCGATATCGGTCTCGGTCGTTTACACGGTGAATCTATTAAAGGCGCAAACCGGATTGTGTGTACATTATTAACCTACTTGCGGAACGAGCGCATGAAACTTTCACAAATTGAACGGGAATTACTTAAGGTTAGTAGATTACAGAGGTTGCCTCTGGCGGACCGTTCATATTTTACAAGCTTACACGTAAAGTGGCCCATTACGCATTGTAGCAGGAAAATAAAATTCAATTATTTGTTACAAGATTTTTTTTAGTTTCACCTGTACCGCGGTGTCTGTTTGTCTGTAATCAAATCTTGCAAGTTAAATGTGACCCACTTCCCGGTTCCCGATTGAGCTGAAATTTTGCATACGTATGTAATTCCGATGACAATACAATATTATATTAACTCACTGACCGGTCCGGCTTTCGTCCGGTTGCAAATCGCACTTTTCATAAAGCATACCAAAAACTTAAAAATAAATAAACGATTTATTTATTAGTTGTTTTTTATAGCAAAGTAAAAAAAGTACAAAATTGCAATTAATGTCGTATTCTTTTTTATGATTTCTTTGACATTTGTTAAATACTGTCATTGAAGTTTATAAACAACTGTAGTTGCCACGCAATCAATTTACAGGTCCGCCGGATGACGTCATCCCTCCTCTACTAATCAACGAAACGAGGCAACCTCTATAATCTACTAACCTTGGGAATTATCTACACCTTCCCATAAGCCTGTTTCTTATTCCATTCATAAAAGTTCCATGGACGAGTGTCGTCCTGCTCAACTCTTGTAGCTCGGCTGCACGTCATGCATGCCTATTAGTATTACCTGCAGACTGTGCGGCTCGCTGCTGGGACTTCTGGGGCTTAGACACGGTTGGCAAAGGTCGTTGACACGTATTAAATTGAAATTGGTTATATAGGACTTGGGAAAGGTTCTGCGGCCAAACGTGATTGGAAGAACTGGATGTAAGTTTTTTTAATTACTAAATATATTTAACTCCGAAATAAGTTTCAAACATACATATGATTATGATTATTGCTTGCATTGTAACGACTGAAGACTAATATTAATTAGTAATTACTAGCGGTTCCGCCCGGTTTCACTCGGGTGCAAAAGAACGAATGGGGAAGGGACATGAGTACGCACATTCATCTTAGTTTACCGAGATGAATGTGTCCAAATTTTTTACAGTTTTCGGAAGTTCCCTGTTTTGTTACTTATTTTAAACTCAAACCTCCATTTTTGATGAAAATATTTACATGATTGTGTCATCTAGTGTCGAATAAATATAAAATGTGAAGAAATCTATATACAGCAAGCAGAATAAACAAAATATAATAAATTTAATATTTAATTGAAAACACTGTAGAAAAATTATTTTTATATAGGTAGGTATATCTACCTATAGTTGTAACAGTTTTCAAATGAGCTATTAATTGGATTTATTTAATTTTAATAGTCGTAAATAAAATTAACATAAATTTAAATGTGAACTTTAGACGAAAGCAATATAGAAAATAAATAATAATAATAATAATAAACATTTATTGCAGAAATTATTTTATAAAAAAAATCTACAAAAGGGATGAATTCAGTCTAAAATAATAAAATAAAAATATATTCGTCCAACGTGGGGCTCGAACCCACGACCCTGAGATTAAGAGTCGCATGCTCTATCGGCTGAGCTAGCCGGGCTTGTGAATGTACGACGCTATAATTCAAATATTTAGTTAGAGCATTTCACCTGAATAGAAGCTTATGGATGGACAAATTTTGAGATACATTTTGCAACATGTTTCATTGATGCTCCGCTCCTATTGGTCGTAGCGTGATATTATATAGCCTATAGCCTTCCTCGATAAATGGGCTATCCAACAAAAAAAATTTCAATTCGAACAAGTAGTTCCTGAGATTGGCGCATTCAAGCAATAAACAAACAAACTCTTCAGCTTTATATATTAGTATAGATAGAAGATAGGTACAAAAAAATATAAACAGAAAAAAATGATGAAAATTGAAAATTCGCTCTAGGAATCTTTAAAACTGTTCAATTACAGACTAAGTTACAATTCTATTTGTTTGAACTAATTGAGCTAACATCTGTATAATTCATTAAAAAAACAACTCTTACAGTATGTGGATTTTGTTATTCGTTACTATACAGGGTGTCCCATTTAGAATGGGGCATAGAACAACCGCAGATTCTCCAATTCAAAATAAAACGATTAAGCGAAATATGCTTAGATAAAATGTTGCTCGTTTCCGAAATACAGGGTGTTGAAGTTGAAAACTGAAAAATTATTAATGTCCATAATTTTTTTAATACACCGTATAATTTTACTCAAATCGGCACACTTGTTAAATATCATAAAATGCACCTAACAATAAAAAAAATAGTTCAGTACGCTCTACCAGTGGCGTACGGCAGGAGTAAGTAATGCTTGTACCCCTTCTAAATGTTACGCCGCTGTCTAAATTTTAATTTTGACTATAATTTTAATTTTTTTGATATTTTATAAGTCAATAATGTACACTTGTTAGTTTGTTGTAAAGTAATTGGTTTTCGAGATATTCGCAGTTAAAGATAGATAGACATGTACTTTTTATTTGTATTATTATTAATAATATTCATTTTTACAATTTTGTCTTAAAACCAAACAAAGTAGAAACTAATGTAATGAAATTTTTAAAAATTTTTTAAAAATAGAAACTAATGTAATGAAATTTTTAAAAATTTTTTAAAAATTTCATTACATTAGTTTCTACTTTGTTTGGTTTTAAGACAAAATTGTAAAAATGAATATTATTAATAATAATACAAATAAAAAGTACATGTCTATCTATCTTTAACTGCGAATATCTTGAAAACCAATGACTACAACAAACTAACAAGTGTACATTATTGACTTATAAAATATCAAAAAAATTAAAATTATAGTCAAAATTAAAATTTAGACAGCGGCGTAACATTTAGAAGGGGTACAATCATTACTTACTCCTGCCGTACGCCACTGGTAGAGCGTACTGAACTAATTTTTTTATTGTTAGGTGCACTTTATGATATTTAACAAGTGTGCCGATTTGAGTAAAATTATACGGTGTATTAAAAAAATTATGGACATTAATAATTTTTCAGTTTTCAACTTCAACACCCCGTATTTCGGAAACGAGTAACATTTTATCTAAGCATATTTCGCTTAATCGTTTTATTTTGAATTGGAGAATCTGCGGTTGTTCTATGTCCTGTTCTTAATGGGACACCCTGTATATTAGTATAGATTATATTTTTCAATTTCATTAGAAAACTCGATGGATGAATATCGAGCCAAATCGGGATCTTGTACTATAAGATAATTCAGCTATTGAGCGGAAGAGCTTAGAACGGTAAATGGGAAGCACCTCCATTCAATATCCACTGTCTACTGGATGGCGTTACAATTTACTAGTTAATGTGTATGCGAGATGTAAACCGACTAGTGCAATGCATTATGCAATATTACACATGTAATAGGCCAAGCAGAACTAATCCATAACAATATTAGTTACGTAGAAGGGCTTGATGTACGCGCGCTATGATACCTTGCACCTATATCATGTGTGCCCGGCGGCGTTTATATAACTGCGATTAACAATGGATGTACCAGAAAGAGACGAGGCTACAAACAGAACGACATCCTTCATCGAACCTCGGTGAACACATCCATAGCTATGTTCCAGTCTCTCTGTGAACCGCATATCATATATATTAATACGTTAAGGTTAAGATGTTTGCCTCCCTTTTTAGAAAAAACCACACAATTTCTCCACATAAATTATTATATATCATTTTACAGATAATTGCTTGCTCTACTGACATTGACAACTAAAAAATCTATTATTGCTTTTGTTTTTGTAAATTAATTAAAATACAGCCACGCTGAACAACGTCTGCCATCTGACGGCTTTAATTTTGAAACAACGTCAACACTTCGATCTGTCATCTGACCTTCATATTGTAATACAACAGACACAATACTGCATACTGCCATCTGACGAGTTTAATTTTGAAACAGCGAACAACGTCACAGCAATGCTGCATGATGTCATCTGACAGCTTAGCTCAACGCTTTTGCTACTTGCGCCTCTATATGACAATTTTAGTAAAATATTTCTTCGATCTATCATCTGAGCTTCATATTGTAATACAACAAAAAGAAGAACGTTATAAGCAGTGTGCAAAATTAGAAACGAATTGAATACCTGCAATCATATTTAAAAATAATTTTGTAAAGTGATAATTATTATATACTTATTTAGTGCGAATAATTCGCACAGGTCACTCTAGTATTTAATAATTCACTATATGAATCATTGTCTACTACTCAATGTGCGGTGAGCGAAGGCAACAAAGCGTATCGAAAATATATCTGCGTCTCTTTCTTCGATGTAATTCCCTGATTTCTCCGATGATAGGATTGGTTGATGTACATGCATTCGATCTGAATAAAGTATCTCTGTTTCAAAAACTGTATCTTTTTCTATGACGTTAACATGGGCGTACCCAGCTTTTGGTCCAGTAGGGAGCAAATTAGAAATTTCTTAAACCGGGTCCCCCGTGCTTGTTTTGCCCTCCTGGATACGCCAGTGCTTATGGCGTAAAAAAAGACAGAAATATATATTTGCACCCTAATGGTTCGATTGCGATTTTATTCCTATGCTCAGTATAGAATAAAAGTATATGGTGAACCGTAACATTATCGTCACAGTCATGCGCACTAGCTAAAACGTGTTGCAACTATACTCTCTAAACATGAATCAGTGATTTTTCACTAATTACAAGTGCATGTTTACTATTTGTCAATGCTCACAATATGAATTAGTGAATTTAAAAATTCACTAATTATATAAGTGAATATAAAAATTCACTAATTATATAAGTGAATATAAAATATCACTAATTATATAGTAAACATAAACATTCACTAATTATATAAGTGACCATTAAATGTCATCTGACATCAACAATTTTTTAATTACAGATTTTTTTTAATCTTTATTCATTCATTACTTTCACTAATATAATTAACTTTTGTATTTTTACAAATATTTGGCTCAGAGGGTTGGTGTTCTGCAAATTTGTTTTTCTATAACACACACACAAAGAGCGAGAAAGAGAGAGATGGGACTCTGTAACTGGTAGCCAGACAACACAAATCCGTTCTTATGGTTTAAATCCATCAATTGATAAAGGGATTATGTGGTCTAACTATTGTTCACTGTTGTCATGTGAACTCGTCTCTATTTTTCTACCCGCATCGTTCGTCCCGTCATTTTTATGTATAAACTGTGTCAGCCACACGTCAAATAAGGGCGCTGCTTTGCTCTATTATATTTACTCACTTTGTTATATATTATAATATTTTAACTTGTCAAAATTAGTGCGTTTTGCAATGTCTTTTTCAAAGCGTATTTTTGAAGCAGATCTGCACGGTATCCTTATGAAGATGATTCTCTTGTTAATTTACTCACAACTTTTTGGTCGATTTTCAGAGTCATATTTTGTGCCAATACGCTAGGAAAGTATCTTTGACACGCGACCTTCGCACCAACTCGTGTTTGATTTTTTCAAAAGCGGTTCACCCAAAACTTACAAACACATGGAAACCAGCGTTTTCCTTAATTATAAAAAAATATTTACGCAAAATGTCAGTAAACAAACTACATAAATGATATACATTTTTAATAATTGCAATTGTTTTTTTTTTTGTCGGAAAATACTTAGAGGTACCCATAGCATATCTAGAAGAGCTCATCAGTGTTTAGAAGTAAATGGAAAACAGTTTAAGCATTTATGGTATTGTTTAATTAGGTAACTAGATTTTAAATGCCGATTTTTAAATTTAAGTTCGTCATGATGACATGTAAATTTAATAATTTCAAACGAATATAACTTAACAGGGGTGGCAGTAACAAAAAAAAATGTCCTACAAAACTTGCTTATTTTTTAAAGATCTTTTCAACAATACCACTTTCGACCTATCTTGCCATTTAATATTCCGGAGTTCTGAACATTCTGGAGCAAACTAATAGGGAAGCCGACCTCTCCGGGGAAAAAAAATATCACCACTCGATTCTTCATTAGGGCTTTTATGATACAGATTTTTGACACAACTCTCTACGACTAACCGTTTTCGAAAAAAACGACCGCTACGGGTGGTCTGACTCACCTTGTATAGCTTCATCTCCTCCACCGAAAATAGGAAACATTTTTGGATATCATTAATAGTTCAAGGGCTATTGCTCTGTAACACTTTAAATGCCCCACCCTGTATATATAGCTATATAGTATTGGGTTTAACAGACAACATTCATGTTTTGATAAATTGAATTTGTTGCCCCAATTCTGCACAAATTAAAACGGTGGCACGACATAATCTCCCCGGAAAAAATCTCCCCGACAAAATCTCCCCTCTAAAATCTCCCCGCGACAAAATCTCCCCACGACAAAATCCCCCCCCGTCAAAATCTCCCCCCGTCAAAATAAACGGGTATGCGAATTGTCTCGCAGTGAAACGGGAAGGGGCAAATGTGGAGTTTTTTAAAAAACAATTCCGGGGAGAACGATAAACGGGTATGCGAATTGTCTCGCAGTGAAACGGGAAGGGGCAAATGTGGAGTTTTTTAAAAAACAATTCCGGGGAGAACGATAAACGGGTATGCGAATTGTCTCGCAGTGAAACGGGAAGGGGCAAATGTGGAGTTTTTAAAAAAACAATTCCGAGGAGAACGATAAACGGGTATGCGAATTGTCTCGCAGTGAAACGGGAAGGGGCAAATGTGGAGTTTTTTAAAAAACAATTCCGGGGAGAACGATAAACGGGTATGCGAATTGTCTCGCAGTGAAACGGGAAGGGGCAAATGTGGAGTTTTTTAAAAAACAATTCCGGGGAGAACGATAAACGGGTATGCGAATTGTCTCGCAGTGAAACGGGAAGGGGCAAATGTGGAGTTTTTTAAAAAACAATTCCGGGGAGAACGATAAACGGGTATGCGAATTGTCTCGCAGTGAAACGGGAAGGGGCAAATGTGGAGTTTTTAAAAAAACAATTCCGGGGAGAACGATAAACGGGTATGCGAATTGTCTCGAAGTGAAACGGGAAGGGGCAAATGTGGAGTTTTTAAAAAAACAATTCCGGGGTCAACGATGACGGGGTGGGTAGTATTTAAACGAGTGACTGTAAATTAGCAGAACAGCAATTTATAAACATCCATTTAAGTTACTTAAAACAGAAAATGGGAAGCTTCATAATATTTGATTTTATTTGTAAATTAATGTTTATTTAGTATCAATTGTCGGGGATGTTTTGTCACGGGGGCAAAATGTCCGGGGATATTTTGTCCGAAGGATTTTTTGTCTTGAGGATATTTTGTCTGAGGATATTTTGTCCGGGATATTTTGTCCAGGATATTTTGTCCGAGGATATAGAGTCATAGAACCGTCACAGAGAAGTTGTGGGGAGATTAAGTCGTGGGGAGATTTTGACGGGGGGGGATTTTGTCGTGGGGAGATTTTGTCGTGGGGAGATTTTGTCGGGGAGATTTTGTCGGGGAGATTTTGTCCGGGGAGATTTCGTGGTGGAACCAATTAAAACTGATCAGGATCGCGTGTTTTTATTACAAATCAGTGTATTGCATCATCATTATATTTCATTGGTAAAACACGAGATATTTCAATGCAATTTCAGCTTTTAATTGAAAACGTGCAGTTTTCATTAAAAATTATTTTATCGAGCGAGTTACGTAACTATTAGGCCGGTATTAGCAAGGTTTGAATCCCCGAAAAATGGTATAGTAGTCATTTTGTTGCAGTATTACCTTTAATGGCTGAAATTTTTTATATATTGTTTACAGTAATATTACAAGCCTATATTTATGATGGCAGACATTTCCTCCGGTTGTAACAATAAAAGGTTCGCTGTATGAGCGCAATGGTATTATTGTGCAAACATATGAGTGCGAGTGAGAGCATTCGATGGCTTTTTTGACAGCTTCATGAAATTTAGGTTGTTTATTTGTTTCCATGAAATTTTTCTCAATTAAACTCGGTGCGTGTAAACAAAAAAATGTCATGAAGCTGTCAAAAAAAGCCATCGGACTTTTTATTGTGTCTACCGCGATCTTACAACCGGAGGAAATGTCTGTCATCATAAATATAGGCTTACAATATTACTAGAAATAACATACAAAATTTCAGGTTTGTTAAAAATAAAATATGTGTTCTCATCCGGCTACTGGCTTTCGAGACCTGATGAAAACTCGATTTTCGAAAATCGGATCGAAACCAATAACTTCTCTTTTATTTTCAAAATTTTCAACGACGGGAAGTTAAAACCGCCTTTGAATCTTCTAAATATATAAAAGGAAACCGTGACTGACTGAATGACTGATCTACCAACGCACAGCTCAAACCACTGGACGGATTGGGCTGAAATTTGGCACACAGATAGTTATTATGACGTAGGCATTAGCTAAGAACAGATTTTTGAAAATTCAACTCCTGAAAGGGTGTAACGGGGCTTCAAAATTTGCATGGAGCAATCATATTAGATGTATCAATTCGAAAATGCGCAGGATTACTCCTGTCAACAAATAAATAAACACGTGTTTCGTGCTTTTTCAGAAACAACCCCTTCAGAGGGTGAAAAGAGGTAAATAGTCTTAAAACCAACATGGGTGTCATTTTCAAGGTTTGTCAGGACGTTGATCACGTGAATGTCGTAAATTTTGTAATTTATTAGGAGGAATCTACGTCAAGACAGGAATAACTATACCAAATAACATGGGAATGCATCCGTGCTTCGTGTCAATCGCGTGCGAAGCCGCGGGTAACGGCTAGTTAAAATATAAAGATAATGATACAATTTTAAATGCATGCATTAGCAAATAATTTGTCGGCAGAGTTCTATAATCACTAGTGATGTGTCCACATGACTCTTTATTGGGAGCTGGCTCCGTGCGTTCCACTCACTAAAAAGAGTCGCTCAGAGCGAGTCGTTCAAAGGAGCGACACTAGACAGTACGCACTACACAAGAGTGCAGACTGCAGAGGTGTGAACTGTCATCATGCATGTTCAGGAGTCACGTAGCATTGCACAGCACAATACACACACTCAGCTCTGAGCTGATTTTAATATGATTCTGATCTTATATTATTCGCATTTCGGATGAACTATAATAAAAGCTGAACAATAATAACGTTTATTGTTACAATATTATATCTTTGTCAACGCCGTCAATGTGAATGGTTTAAGTTACTATAAGCTTAGTTCTATTACACTTACAGTGTGTCATTCAACATTAAATGACTCAGCAAAGATAACTCCGCACGTGCAAAATTCACTAGTGCCTCTGTGGCCTGTGCTGTGTGCGCTCTGTAAATGTGCGAATGCAACAGTACAGAACAGCTCAGCACAGAGCAATGGCGCTCGGAGTGAGTCATTTACAAAAAAAAATTGGTTGTCTGTAAAGTCGGTTTATGGACGATAGTTTTACGTGATAACGTATTCCGTAATACATAACCTAAACCTCCCAAAATTTGGTTTCAATCCGCTTATCCTTGGTGTAGGAATGATAAGAAATGTCAAAAGTGACGTTTGCAACTGTCAAAGTATTATGTTCTAATAATAATTAGTTACTCCAATACTTAACTTAGAAGGCGTTGCATTTCACAAAATACTAATGTCAAAAAATTGAATTAAACATTAGAAATGCAGCCGTTTTCATGTTAAGACAAGACATACGTTATATTCTAATTTCCATGTACGGCAAACAAAGACGACCGACCGCGTCGCGCCATGCATTAGACAACATTGCATTTATATTTTATACAGCTATTTTTCTATATAAATTTGTATAAAAAAACTATTTAGGCAAATTCTGTTATACGAAATCTATGTAAAATGTTCTCCTGTTTCGTTTAAGACTGGTTTCAAACCGATCTGATTTAAATTGAGCGAGAAATTAGCAAAAAGCACGCACAGGGTCAGGCGGAACGCTAGGAACGTTACATTTTTTCGTGCATGCAGCCGGTGTTTCATCAATTTATAAGATTGGTGATTCATCAATTTATAAGACGTTATCACGTCAAAAAGAGAGATTCGCTCCGTTCCGAGAAGGGAGTCGTTCATTATGAACGACTCGCTCAGGAGCGACACATCACTAATAGTCACACACGAGTTTGTTTTTTTGCATTGGCATTGTCACGCACTGGAATTTCCATCTGAAACGTGTCATCTCCCGCGTTCATTGTATTTCACATCGATGCAATGATAAAAAGACTGATTAATAAGAAAATGCATCGTCCGTTGTCCAGTTTTTACTGACTAAGCATTTAACACAATTACAAGACAGTTTAAAGATATCGCAACATTAACTGCATGTTAGTCGACGTTACTAGATAATTTCAGTGTCAATACACTCCATTATAATATTATCCACGCACCGGTGTTGTTAACAGACCATTTATCTTGCAGTCAGAGGGTCACGCAACGTTAAGGCCGCTTCACAACGACTTGACGCATTGTCGAGTCTGTTGTCTAAAATGGCCCGTAGACGCTTAATATTAATGCCCAATGTGGGTTGCACAATATTGTAACAAAACTACTGTAGTCCATGGCGGAAATTATTTATTTAAAAGTATATTTGTTTAACAAAACGGTTAAACACACAAACGAAAGCGTACTTCTTTAACTGAACAGAAATAATAACGTTAACAGAAACAAAACTAATAGTTCTAAATTATAAAATAAAAGACTAAGTAACAGAGAATAAAGAGTCACTAAATTATGTACAAAGAAATTTTTACAACACACAGGAACACAACACAAAGTTTATCAGCACACTTGTCGATTCACTATAGGTCATTTATTTGAAACCACTCACTAGAGTTATATTTATTTCCACAGATTAACTGAATTTATGTCGTAATGCCAGAGCAATGTGTCAACACAACGAACAGATCCAATAACTGACTGACTGACTTGCTCACTCTGCTTCGCCTTATATAGTTTCTCGGTCCATCTTCTAGAATGTTCGGGACGAATCGAGTTCCCTTTCCTTACACGCGTGTGGGTCTCCAAGGCCGAGTGTTCGTTACCTGCTTTCATTGTTGTTGGTTGAGCTTCGAGTATTGTATAGACTTTTCTAGAAACTCCCATAGGCGCATCACTGGGGGGGAAATGCGCAACAATATTTTGACGGCAGCCCCTAGACGGTCAATATTATTGTACAATATTTTGGTTTGTGCAAAAAATTGTACTGCATGAAGGCGATATTGAAGGTTGTGCAATATATTGCTCAATTGCGAGCACAGACGGTACAGCCACATTGTGCAAACAGTCCCCACCAGAACTTCAGTCATCATGTTGTCACGATTACTATAGTCTTTGGACTTCACATCCCACAGAGCCGGAAGACTACGATACACCTCGATAAATTCAACAATAAATTGTCTTTCGGCTTTCTTGTCACCCATGATGAGGCGTAGTTGAGACGACTTGTTGAAACCACCGCTACTTGAGATCAACTGACAGGATATTGCGCAATCTTGACAACAGACGGCACAATATTTCCCCGTTTGTGCAAAATATTTTCAAGATTTTGAAAATCACACAATATATTGCGCAAACTTTTAATCTCGTCTACACACGGTCAATTATATTGACAAACCCAAATATTGCGCAATAATATTGAGCGTCTATGGGCCGCTTAAAGTTACTAGATTTGATGAAATAAAATATATACAAGTTTTCGCGACTAAAGGGGTCGTTCGCTAATTACGTGGGGCAAATTTGGCGATTTTTCGATCTCCCTTCCTCTTGTTAAGATGCCGTGAGATTTTGCTCGAACCTTCCCCCCTTCCTCTAATCTCACGTACGATTTTTCAAAATGCGTATTTTTAACCCAGTTTTTCGTTGTTACCGTGTTTCTTGCGGAAAAAATTTATGTAATATTTTCCAAGAGAGATTCAAACTATTGGAGGACTAGATCCAGGACAAAGGGGAGCACAAGAATTATTTTATGATGACTTGCATAACGGGCTATTAATTTGGTTTCTGACAGATCCATAAAACAAAAGAGCGGCTGATTTTTTTTATTTTCAAAATATTTCTGAAACTATAAAGTTCAGAAAAAAAAATTTTAACGAAACTTTCTTGAAAAAATAAATAGAATAATAAGCCGTTATGAAAAGTATAGCATTATTATATAAAAAAACACCGTTATCGCATATATCTCTTCTACGCATGCGCCGATTTTCCCCAAAAACAACAGGGCTCTTCATATTTGCATAACAAACATCCTCCCAAAATTTGGTTTCAATCCGCTCATCCGTTTGACCTGTATCGTGTTCACAGACTAACAGACGCACAGAGTTTTTCCAAAAATATGTTTTTTTTGGATTCGGGGGACTTCAAAACGGAAAGATATTGTAAAATGTGTGATTTTTGACCTAAACTAGTACCATTCCCCACTTGTGGGTCGGAATGGTAAAAAGTGCATGTAGGCGTTGAATCTCTGATTGTGAACAACGCTTTACTGCACATTATGAACGCGTTGAGGTGATAGGACAGAGGTAAACGGGGTGCGTCGTCGTGACGTATTCCACTGTCCGCAATCCAGGAGGAAATGTAGGGCAGATGTTTAGACGATGCAATATTGATTCATCACAGCCTTACACGATGATCGGCGTTGCATTAATATCTAGTGAACAGATAAACCCGGTCGTTATATATTCAATAATGGTCCCACGGCACTCGTTTGGCACTTCTGACGTCACTGCATCGATGTCCAGACTAGACGCAGTTTAAAAGATTAGGGTCAAGTACGGTCTGCGAGTGATGTGGTTTTTTACCATTCCATCCCACAAGTAATGGTACTAGTTCATGTCAAAAATCACTTTTGAGGTCCCCCGAATCCAAAAAATATATTTTTGAAAAAACTCTGTGCGTCTGTTAGTCTGTGAACAAGATACAGGTCAAACGGATGAGCGGATTGAAATCAAATTTTGGGAGGATGTTTGGTATGCAAATATGAAGAGCCCTATTGTTTTTGGGGAAAATCGGTGCATGCGCAGAAGAGATATATGCTGTAACGGTGTTTTTTATATAATAATGGTATACTTTTCATAACGGATTATTATTCTATTTATTTTTTCAAGAAAGTTTCGTTAATAAAATTTTTTGACGTGATAACGTCTTATAAATTGATGAATCACGTCAATATAAAAAGATGAAACACCGGCTGCATGCACGAAAAAGTGTAACGTTCCTAACGTTCCTCCTGACCCTGTGCGTGATTATTAAATATGATATTCGAGCGGAATACGTTATCACGTAAAACTATCGTCCGTAAACCGACTTTACAGACAACCAATTTTTTCTAAACTTTATAGTTTCGGAAATATTTTGAAAATAAAAAAAAATCAGCCTCTTTTGTTTTAATGGATCTGTCAGAAATAAACTAGTTCGGCATGCTTTGATTAATTTTTGACGTGGAACATATTATGTAGTGGAAATGGCTGAGAGATAGACATGGCACTCAATCATGGATCACAATTATTGGACGATTTATAAGGGTCTATATAATAAAACAATTATTTCTTGCGTATGGAACTGGAGAGCCGCAACTTTACCTCAAAAGAGCCGCATGCGGCTCGCGAGACGCAAGCTGCCGGCCCCTGCGCTAGTTTAGTAATAAATAAGAACATTCTGTAAGAACGTCGTTTTTCCAAACGGACGATTTCGGTCCCAAACCGCATTCTTAGAGAAACCTAACTTGAAATTAAAGTACAGTGTAGTTTATGTTATTATTATTTTGAACGTAAATATTAGAGCAATGGAGTCAGTTAGTTTATTTTTTTTTTATTTGTGATCATGGCAGACGCAATGCATAAAGTATGCTTATTTATTTATTATTGAGTTGTTTTTTTTAGCGCTCATCAACTGCGTATACGAATGTACAATTACATACAGAGTGATGGAATATTTCGAGTAAAAAAAATTGGTTGTCTGTAAAGTCGGTTTACGGACGATAGTTTTACGTGATAACGTATTCCGTAATACATAACCTAAACCTCCCAAAATTTGGTTTCAATCCGCTTATCCTTGGTGTCGGAATGATAAGAAATGTCAAAAGTGACGTTTGCAACTGTCAAAGTATTATGTTCTAATAATAATTAGTTATTCCAATACTTGACTTAGAAGGCGTTGCATTTCACAAAATACTAATGTCAAAAAATTGAATTAAACATTAGAAATGCAGCCGTTTTCATGTTAAGACAAGACATACGTTATATTCTAATTTCCATGTACGGCAAACAAAGACGACCTACCGCGTCGCGCCATGCATTAGACAACATTGCATTTATATTTTATACAGCTATTTTTCTATATAAATTTGTATAAAAAAACTGTTTAGGCAAATTCTGTTATACGAAATCTATGTAAAATGTTCTCCTGTTTCGTTTAAGACTGGTTTCAAACCGATCTGATTTAAATTGAGCGAGAAATTAGCAAAAAGCACGCACATGGTCAGGCGGAACGTTACGCGTTACGCGTTACGAACGTTAGGAACGTTAGGATTTTGGAACGTTACACTTTTGCGTGCATGCAGCCGGTGTTTTATCAATTTATAAGATTGGTGATTCATCAATTTATAAGACGTTATCACGTCAATAATCGAACCGTTCGATTATTAAAATATCTCGAGTTTATTTACAATCATTCGAATGATTTTTATACCTAGACGACTCCAGTAATAGGTTTGTTCCAAGCAGCCGCGAACGGTTACAGAACCGTACACAGTCTTGTCACTGCGCAAGACTATCTTGTGCGCAGGACAGTTTTGCGCAGTGACAATACTCTATACGGTTCTGTTACCGTTCGTTGCTTGAAACAAACCTAATAAATCATTGTAGGTACTACGCACTTTATTTACTGTTTAACCCCTTCGGACCTGAATTTTATATTTTTGATACATAAAATATTTTTTAGGGTGTTTAGGGCTTATTTACGGTGTAATTAATCATGCGGAGAAATCATTTCGGTGAAGATTATATCAAAATCATTCGAATAACAACCTTTTGATTATTAAAATCAACGATTATTCCCAACTCGACTTGTATAAATATACACACATACTAGGTACTGACGTATTATATACAAAATACAATAAGCAACTTAGACAAAACAATCTCTCATTATACGTGTGCTTCCATAGCACACTGTATTGTTCTTTGAATCAGTGGCTGTCAAACATCTATACTAATATATATAAAGCTGAAGAGTTTGTTTGTTTGTTTGAACGCGCTAATCTCAGAAACTTACTGGTTCGAATTGAAAAAAAATTTTTTTGTTGGATAGCCCATTTATCGAGGAAGGCTATAGGCTATATAATATCACGCTACGACCATTAGAAGCGGAGAATTAATGAAAAATGTTCCAAAATGTATCTCAAAAATAAGCTTCTATTCAGGTGAAATGCACTAACTAAATATATTCATATTAGCGTTGTGAGTACACAACGTCGGATGGCTCAATCGGTAGAGCATGTCAATATCAGAGTCGTGGGTTCGAGCCCCACGTTGGGCGAAAATATTTTTATTCTTTTTTTTATTTTCTACATTGCTTTCTTCTAATAAGGCTTACATTTAAAATTTTAATTTTATTTAATTAATTAAAAAAAAATATATTAGTTTAAAAAAGTTTAAATACTGCTTTTTATCGACAAAAACTTTTGAACGGTAACTCCAATCATCATGAAATTTGGACACAACATTCATCTCAGTAAACTAAGATGAATGTTTGTACTCATGTTCCTCCCTTCCCCATTCGATCTTTTACACCCGGGTAAAACCGGACGGGACCGCTAGTTAAATATACATGATGTCCGAAAAACCAGCCTACGGTGAACATTTGTGTCCACGGTAGACCCACTTGTCCCCCTGTGGATACTCTTGTGTCCACGATGACACATTTGTCTCCACGATGGACACATTTTTATCAATCAATGTTTTATTAATAAAAAGGTTCCAATTTTCTTCAAAATATTACTTTTGGATAGGTGCGTGGCCTCAGGCCTACCGTAACTGCAGCTACGTTCAAATACCGCCGTTTGATGGCCCGCAAACTTTAAATTCTGTATTTGTATAAAGCGGCACGCACGCACACAATTAACTGCAAGCTAAATGACTCATATTTATAATACGAATGCGGTTTACAAAAGAGGCATGTGCGGGTGAGCGGCACAAAGTGTTAAAATTAATAAAAAAAACGTGTATTTAATCAATAAAAGATGCTTAAGAATCAATTTCGTTTGCACAAGGAGAATTATTAACGTAGTTTCTGGGAAAACTACTTAACCGATTTTAATGAAACTTATTTGTTCTTCCGAATTCGATGTGACTATAATCTTCACTCACCGCACATTGAGTAAATATACAATGATTCATATAGTAAATTATTAAATATATGATATGGTAACTGTATGGAGGCGCCACAAGCGACACGTATAAAATCACGGATTCACTATTCTGACAGTGAATTTTACTTGAATTCACTATTCCGGAAGTGAATGAAAAGTCAATATTTCAAATAGTGACATTTTCACTATTTTAGTTATAGAGAGTAAATTTATTAGTGAAAATTTACTAATTTGTTGTAAAAATCACTGATTATCAAGTGAATATATCTTCACTTACGTAATTAGTGAAAATTTCACTAATTCAGGTTTAGAGAGTATAGTCGACGCGATTAGAAGTTCCACTTCTGTAGTGGGTAGTTTAAAATAGTCTCTTTTTTCATAATACTGGTAAATTTGTTATCTTATTATTTAAAAAACAATCGAGTGTGCTTTAGACTACACGACTGAAGTAAAACTTCTTCCTGCCATATATTATAATACTTTTACTTATATAATAATGATACAATAGTATTCGATAATCTATCATCATATTTTGATTAGACATCCTGACTTAACTACACAATATAACCTCACTCTGTAGCACATATCTATAAAGACGAAATGTTTAAAATATAATTTTTGATTAATTAATAGGCAAAATATGTATACAGATTGTATCAAATCAAAACAGTCCATAGAACATTCTCTGTGTAAGACAGAGACGATATTATATAAAGCAGTAAGTAAGAATGAGATAAATGATCGCTAATAACTAGTTACTGTGATTATACAATCTGATAGTATCGTCTTTGTTTTCTACAGTAAAAATCACAATTTTATCAAATGTCAGTATTCACTAGTGAAATTATTGGTAAAATCGCTATTTATACTGTTCGGGAAAAAATCCAAATAATTAAATGAATTTATGGTGGTAATTCAACCGCCTGCAACATAATAAATTTATTTGTAGTTGTTTTAATTGATAAATTGGTAAAAAGATTTACAGTGTACATAATTATTTATTTACGTAACCACAGTAACTATATTAGCGATCATTTATCTCATTCTTACTTACTGCTTTAGATCTTTATATATCGTCTTTGTCTTACACACAGAATGTCCTATGGACCGTTTTGATTTGATACAATCTCTATATATTTATTAGCATAATTTATAATACATTTACCTAAAAGGATTTATTAACTAACCTACATTATTTCCCGATACAAAATGCAGCAAAATTCGATGAAATGTATTTTTGATACAAAAACAATTGTTTCCATTTGAAACGTCAAATAGTTGTCTTTGTCGCACTCACTAACTTATATCTCCCTCTCAACTTCCAACGTAACTCTCTCTCTCTCTCTTACTATCTTCACTAACTTATATCTCCCTCCCAACTACCGTTCGCCTCGAACGATCACGCACCGTTCGCCTCGTCCGATGATGCACTTCCGTAAACGCTTTCGTCAGGCATTTACCAGCATACTCCCCAAGTCAAGGGTGCCCAAAGAAGTTTTACTTCAAAAATAAAAAAAATAGTAATAAGACGTGCGCGCTCCACTAATTCGGTGTAAGAAGTATAACTTCAGCCTTGTGTAACGCGTTTTCATTATCGTGCGCAGAGATACGTTCTGTGAATGCTGTAAATGCATGGCAGTTAAGTGGCAACAACAGACTCGAGCTATACATGCGTAGGCAGCGTAGGTACTACATGTTAATTACTGGATACGGGAACAGCTACAAGCCTTCGACTACTTAGATGTATGCAACATAACCTCACTATATTCATCAGTATTATTGGGTTCTATTCTACTCTATAGGAAGATGATAGAATTTTATGCAGAACAAAAATTAATTCAGTAAAAAATAGCGCATCGCATTTTGTTTTTCTGCTAGGTTTTGAAACTAGGCTTCTTAACGCAGACCTCGGGACAGGGAAGTTAACTGGGAAAAAACGAGCGAGCGAAACAACGTTAACTTAACAGAAATAATAACGCTAACAGAAACAAAACTACTATAGTTCTAAATTATAAAATAAAAGATACAGAGATTATAAAGTCACTAAATTATGTACCTACACAAAATATTTACATCACAGGAACATAACACAAAGTTTATCTAGTACAGTAACTGATTCACACTTGTATTTACAAAAAGTTATTTATGTTAAACAGATTTAAATAAATTGCACTCACTAAAGGTAATTTATTTCCACAGTATAATTTATGTCGTAATGCCAGACTTGTATCAACACAACTCACGAACAACTCGAATAACTGACTGACTGGCTTGCCCACTCTGCTCGCCTTTTATAGTTTCGGCCCACGCTCTAGAATGTTCTCCACGCATCGAGATCCCTTCCTTTACATGTATTGGCTTCTCTCCAAGCGATTGTCTGCAGGTCGGATGTTTGTACCTGTTTCCATTGTTGTTGTTTCTAGTAGTTTCTACAGATTCCGTAGTCGTCCCATCAAGGGGGCACGCAACATTATTATTATATTTCACCCACTCTGTTAAAAATAACGGTTTGTGTAGGTGGTCTTAAATAAAGGCATGGTATATAAGAACAATAATAAAGAGTTCTTTAACAGCATATCTGTGATCGAATTATGGCAAGGCAAAATTAATACTTGCTTATCACTGTCAGCTATCTTGGCGAACATTAGCAGAATGTAGGAGTCATTAGCTATATAATAATTATGTATATTATAGAGACGTTAACGATCTGCATTGTTCACTCGAATCGTACCTACAGGGTGGATTTTAAGTAACGGGAATAATAAGTATTAGACATACTTATTAGCTTACCGAAACGGATGCGTTCCCATTTAGTGGAGCGTCTTTGAGTCGAACGAACATGTAAATATTTTGAGCCGGAACGAGATTATCTCCCCTCCGCCGTTTTCGAGGATGCCGAACACGGTGATAATATTAAAATTTCTCTTTGCGACTGCTCAATCCCCCAAAACGGTCAAAAAAACCATTCCCGAACGGGGTTGAACGTGCAAAGAGAAATTTTAACATCATCACCGCGTTTGGCATTGTCGAAAACGGGGGAGGAAGATAATCTCGTTCCGGCTCAAAATATTTACATT
Organism: Xanthostigma xanthostigma; assembly: GCA_963575645.1. Lineage (NCBI taxonomy): Eukaryota > Metazoa > Arthropoda > Insecta > Raphidioptera > Raphidiidae > Xanthostigma > Xanthostigma xanthostigma. Next base: position 3,257,466 of record OY754473.1, read on the forward strand.
TTTTCGAGGTGTTTTCCCGACACACGTCACTACTTATTTGGTATTGTTACTCCTCTTTCTCGACGTAGACACCCACTAAAGAACGGATTTTATACAAATCCTATCCAAAACAGATTTTTTACTTACCATCACATTACTCTCTCTTTCTCTCTCTACCTCCCTCTGTCTTTTTCTCTCTCTACCTCCCTCTCTCTCTTTCTGTCACTACCTCCCTCCTTTCCTCTCTTTCTCTCACTACTTCCCTCCCTTCCTCTCTTTCTCTCACTACCTCCCTCCCATCCTCTCTTTCTCTCACTACTTCCCTCCTTTCCTCTCTCTCACTACCTCTCTTCCTTCCTCTCTTTCTCTCTCTACCTCCCTCCTTTCTTCTCTTTCTCTCACTACCTCCCTCCCTTTCTCTCACTTCCTCCCTCCTTTCCTCTCTTTCTCTCACTACCTCCCTTCACTATGTAGATCTTTATCAGTAAACTTGCGTTTTCATAAAATATGTAAGTCCGGTCCTGTCGGGCCGATTTTTTTTTAATTTTAACAGCACATTCTAATAATTACTAAAGGGTTAAATTTCAAATCTGAAACGCTTCTGAGAATTTTTTCGGTATTTTTGGGCGCAAAAAAAATTTTCAACGTCTAAAAACCACCCTTAAAGTGTCCCGATTGGGCCCATTTTAAATAGGCTTCGTGCGGTGGTAGATTCCAACATGTAGACCAAATTTCTCACGTACATTGACTGTACTAATAGCATTTTGTACCGTTATTAATGCTTTGATAGTTTTTTGAAAAAAGTACGTAAATAGTCATAAATACTTTTAGATATACACGTAAAGTAATTAACACATTCCAAACTACTGATTGAGCAGGTCAGTGGCGGCACACTAGGGGCAATATTAAATGTGTTTCCCAAAATATATAAAATAGTACGATGCCTCTGTCTTATCAATTAATTTTTATTATAATTAGTACTTAATTAATATTATTATTCTTTACAGATATTGATTCGTTCAACCGTTGAATCAATTCGTGTAGGTAACAGTTTCATTGTCAAAAATCAAGATTGACTAGAAAATGGCTATTATCCATTACTCCATTATATTTGCATAATTGGTGAGTCAAATTGAAATTTTTTTTTGTTTTTTTGGGTTTTGCACGGGGCCAACCATATTGAAGCGTAACAGAGTCAAATAATTTTTTGACTAATTATTATTAGTTATTATGACGCGTAGTCTAATCGGAGTTTTCAGTAGGAAATAATTCAGAATCAAATAACTAATTTAAACGTAAAGGAGACGTGAGTTTTGTTTATTTGGTAGGTATGGAAATCGTTGATGCATTACAGAAAATCGTTCCATTTGAAATGCAACATACACCGAAAAAGAATATGCTTGATAAATAAAATGCATTAATGATTTCTGTAATTTTTACTAGCCCTGTCGTTATCTTTATTTATTAAAAAAATGAAGACTATATTTCAAAAAATCTCGTCGGAAGTCCCAATAGTCAGAGTACCCGTCGTCAAAAATTTTATTGACACATACTCTCCCCAAACTTTGTATATGGCTTCATTAGGCCTAGTCTGACACCTATTTCCTCTATGACTTTTCTTGATTTTGGGGCGTTTTCTCTCTAAATTTTCCGAAAGATGTCGTTTCGACGACATGTAAAAATTTATAGATACTGTTTGTTTTTTTAATTGGATAGCTTAAAACCTCCATCCAAAACGCTAAAATAATGTTCTCTGACAAATAACATGAACCATTTAAAATATCTGACACCTCGAATATGTTCGACATATTCGAGGTGTCAGACATTTTAAATGGTTCATGTTATTAAAGTCATAGAGGAAATAGGTGTCAGACTAGGCCTAATGAAGCCATATATAAAGTTTGGGGAGAGTATGTGTCAATAATATTTTTGCCGACGGGCACTCTGACTATAACTGTCTTTTTTTTTAATTTACAACCAGTGTTTACCCTTAAAAGAACTCATTTCAAGCCATCACTGGACTGAACGTGTATATCAATTGTTTTAAGAAAATGTCTACGGTTTCAAGTTATCAATTGTTTTATATTATTAACAGTTGACTCACAGAGCGCATTAGTATGATCACCGTCATTTGTTTTAACAGAGGTCATTGTCGCTGCAGTAATTTACATTGTTTTGTTTCGCCTCGAGTCGAATAGATACTTTAAGTATCAATTAATGTGGCAATAATCGAAAATATAATTATCTTTATTGGAAATCACACAGCTTTAAACAACGCTAAGTGCAGATACTCCTGTAGAAATAAAATATAATATTACAGTAGATCGACTCAAGTTCTTTATAGGGCTCCGTATTTCAAAAGGAAAAAAAAAACTAAAAAACACGCTTATATCGAACTAAAAAGTAAAAAAAATTTTTTTAAATAAGCTTTAAAAGCGTGGGGCGCTTTGTTCCACATTTTCGTACATCGAGCGCTTCACGCTTTTAAGCTATTTTAAAAAAAATATTTTTTACTTTTTAGTTCGATATAAAGCGTGTTTTTTAGTTTTTTTAAACTATATTTATTTTCCACTTTTTAGTTCGATTTATTGTCAAAAATTTGCCGGAAAAAAAACAATTTATTTTCCGGCGTGGACGGGATTAGAACCCACGACCCGTGATGCCGAGAGTTGACGTCAGCGAAGACCCGTGCCTTAGACCGCACGGCTAACCACTGTAGTTACAGTGCTGGCATATTATACCACTTGCTGTAGTCCAAAACGGAGTTTACAAACATACATACTTACAAGTGAAAGTAATATAAAGCGTGTAAAAAGCGAGTGTGCTTTAGATCACACGACTGAAGTAAAATTTCTTCCTGGCATATATAATATATAATAATGATACAATAATATTCGATAATCTATCACCATATTTTGATTAGACATCCTGATTTAACGACACAATATAACCTCACTTTGTAGCACATATCTACAAAGACGATATGTTTAAAATATAATTTTTGATTAACTAATAGGCAAAATATGTACATATATTTATTAGCATAATTTATAATACATTTAAAAGGATTTATTAACTAACCTATATTATTTCCCGTTACACTTTGCAGCAAAATTCGATGAAATGTATTTTTGATTGAATTGTTTTCATTTTAAACGTCAAATAGTTGTCAAAAAAAAAGAATTTCGATTAATGCCCCGTCTTTGTCGCACTCACTGACTTATATCTCTCTCTCAACTTCCAATATACGAAACGTAACACTCTCTCTCTTATTATCTTCACTAACTTAAATCTCCCTCTCAACTACCGTTCGCCTCGAACGATCACGCACCGTTCGCCTCGTCCGATGACGCACTTCCGTAAACGATTTCGTCAGGCATTTACCAGCTTACTCCCCAAGTCAAGCGTGCCTAAAGAAGTTTTACTTCAAAAAGACAAGGTTCTTTCATTTTCGCAACAAAAATGTCTTTTTTCGTAGTTGTGGCTGGGTGCCTGCGTTCCTGATGAATCCTGGGGGGGGGATCATCCCATATCAACGCCCTTGGGCAGATCGCAAAGAATATAGGTAATAAAAATATGAACTGAAGACTTTTGTCAGCGCTTTCAAAAAGCGACAATGTTAATTGGTTCTTTTCAATTACTATTGAAAAAGCCGGTACCTATATAGTATCATATTATGTAGGTTTTATACAGTATGTAAACACGTAAGGTGCACGTAGGGAAATTAGCATTGGGAAAAAATACTTGGATCAGAGTTAGCCATGACTGCATTAATTGTTATTTCTATTGAATTATCGTGGTAATCTTGAGGATTCCTATTTTATTTTGATTCATTTTTATTTTACTTGGCTTTTTTAATAATAAAAAGCTTTTACAAATCATTATTTTAATTTTTTTGTACAAAAATAAAACAAAAAAACAACTCCATCTGTTTGTAAACATTTAAATCAAAAATTGTCTGACTGGTATGACGTATGCGTGTTGGTAAATCAGTGACCCAATGTCTTTGGATTCAACACGAATAGGCGGAGATATTTGAACTCGCGCCATATTTAAGTATTTTTGGGAATTTAATGTCCCATTAATAAAAAAATTAATAAAAAAAGTCCGATTATGTTGTAATCATTTGAATATTTTCTTCGATAGTATACACTTTCATTTTGCAAAAGAATATTATCTGTCAAATTGAAAAACAAGATTTCAAGGCTCACTCTGATCCAGTCATTTTTTCCCAATGTTAATTTCCCTATGTGCACCTTACGTGTTTACATACTGTATAATGATATGTACTCCAGTATAATATGTAAGATGTCAGGGCCAGCTTATAAAGAGCTGGTGATTATATTATCTTCGTTACGGTTTGCCGACGCACAAAGGGAAACCGAGGACTGTCAGTGAAAGGTTGACAGTTCGATTCTCGGAATCAATACGCGACGATAGTACATTCATGTTTGTGTGTGTGTATTGCGTACGGAAGCTCGCGTGGTCTAATTCAAAGGCGGATTAGCAGAATATCTCAGTTTAATCTAAAACTACTTGCTGAGCCCGACGATGTCCGAGCGACGTGCTCTCCTCCGTTGGTTAGTACTTTTATTCTATACATAGGAATAAATTCGCAATCAAACCATTAGGGTGCAAACATATACTTCTGTCTTTTTTTACGCCGTAAGCACTGGCGTATCCAGGAGGACAAAACAAGCACGGGAGCCCCGGCTTAAGAAATTTCTAATTTGTCCCCTCCTGGGCCAAAAGCTGGGTACGCTCATGTTAACGTCATAGAAAAAGACAAAGTTTTTGAAACAGAGATACTTTATTCAGATTGAATGCAAGTACATCAACCAATCCTATCATCGGATTAATCAGGGAATTACATCGAAGAAAGAGACACAGATATATTTTCGATACGCTTTGTTGCCTTCGCTCACCTCACATTGAGTAGTAGACAATGATTCATACAGTAAATTATTAAATATATGATATTTGCCGTTGCATCAGTGCCTCTGGTGTCATCCAATCCAATTACACAAAGGAAAACAGTTTTTATTCATAAAAACTAACAACTGCGTTATTTGAAATAAAGTTGGCAGACCCAACGTTAGAAGAACACAGGTTCTCTCGTTCCATTGGATACTAATGGGGGGTTGAAGTCATCCGGAGGAACTGTCGATTGATGTTGCGTGGTTGATAAAAGCTGACGTCATTCACGGAACGAGGTAACCTCTGATCTAATAACCTTACACGGAGTGACAATGTTTGGAAAAGTATCTTAAGAACGAAAGAAATAATTGTAATTTTTCTATTTAAAGTAACAATTATGAACGCACCTTTTAAACATGCTTGGTAACTTGTTTTGGACTTCTCCGAGTGGTTTCTTACACAAATGTGTTGAGAAGAAGCGTGTTTAAAGGTAAATCTTTCTAGAACATACGGTATTCGAGAGCATGTGCAAGGAGATGATATTGATAACCTTGCAGCTTTGGAAGAGAGTAACTTGAATAGCTTTTAAAAAGCAGAAATTAATTAAAAATGGTTGCATTGCATGTTTATTATGTTTAATCAGAAAGAGGGTAGGATAGTCAAATTGAGTATTGTAAGGAATGGATCTTCAATTTAACTAATGAAGACATGCTTTCTTCGTTAATCTTTCATCTATCCCTTAATACTTAAGCGTTATATAATTGAGGCACAATCATTTATGGAGGGTCAAGATTTGGGGAAAGTCGACTTCAACAAGTTTTTAAAGGAGTTACACTGGCAGAGCGCTGGGAATAGGGGCAAGAGGAAACTCCCATGGTAATATCATAGGATTAACATGTTATTTGCCAATGTTAAAAACAAAAATTTGAGTTGTGAAAAAGCATTGCATGATGCAGTTGTTTGCACAGGAAGGAGAGTTGCAACGTCTCGGCTTGAAATTTCATGGTTATATACAGTTGGTACTACTGCGTAAGTGAATTCCAGTGCATCGTGAGTTCTGAAAAAGCATTGCATGATGCAGTCGTTTTTACAGGAAGGAGAGTAGCAACGTCTCGGCTTTAAATTTCATGATTATACAGTTGGTACTACTGCGTAAGTGCATTCCGAAATGGCGTGTTCGTGCATCTATATTCCTTATTGTACTTAGTACAACTATATTGTTGCTATTTTTTCCGAACGCTTAATAAAATGTAAATTGAGAGGCACGTAGGCGTAGAAAGGTTTGCCACCCCTGGGCTGGTCCATTACAAGCCCTCAGCTCCTTGATTCTAATCTGAGAACTGGTAAACGTATTAGTTGGATTTTCAATTTGTTATTAAAAAATATTAACTTTGAAAAAAATTTAATTGGTAGGTGAAGCTCGGGTAACCTCGAATGTTTGAAAGTTAGATATTGAGAATTTTTATTAATAAAACTTGTAAAGTTTCTTATACCAAAAAAAGTTACGTAAACTAATTAAAACTCTATAAATTAATTTCAAGTGGAAATTTCCAACTTTTCAACAAGGACAATATTCTGGTAGCGCAGGTACTAGGCATAACAACATTCCGACGCGTTATATGCAATGACTTCCACTAATTAATAGCAATGAGCGAATGAAGGAATTTTAGGACATTAGAATAAGGTAGGCAAATTTTGACAGATAATCGGCCATGGCCTTGAATAAGGAACCATCTCGATATTTATGTGGAATTATTGAAGGAAACCATGGAAAAGCGCAACAAGATGGCCGGTACAGGAATTACCGCTTTTCGGCGAGAGGCAGCAGGAAAAAGTCCCAGCCACATCTGCCCTTGCCGGGATTCGAACCCGGTACCTCCCGAATGTGAGTCTAGTGCTCTTACCGCTACGCGACACCGCTCGGTGCCAATCTCAAAATATTTAAATCTTTGATTAACGTCTGAATAGAACTCTTCAAATAAATAAAATTGTCGACCAATTTTTCTCAGACCAAAATTTTTCATAAATTTTTTGAAACTTTCAATCTTTCGTGATTTCTATTAGATAATAAATAACTTATTACTAATTAATTTTTATATTTTTTAGATATTTCTGAAGAAGATCCAAATCCGGATCGAAACGTCATCTTGTGTTATATTGATTTGTAATTTTATTATTTTTGATGAAAATAACAAAGAAATCCTTTCCAAAAATGTTTATTTTCAATTAATTAATTAAGCGCTTTCGGACAATTATTATCAAAACTTAAAAAACTATCACTAAAAAATTGGTTGTCTGTAAAGTCGGTTTACGGACGATAGTTTTATGTGATAACGTATTCCGTAATACATAACCTAAATTTATATAATAATTATAATAATTCGAATCTATGATATTGCATCTTTCGCTTCAAATTTAGGTTAATTTTATTTATTAAAATTACTCACCATATAATATAATTGTTTTTTTTTAACTTTCTTTCTTTCGTATTTATTTTAAGTCTCGAAGATTAGCTGTCATAATATTTTGAAAACAATTGTTTCACTGTTTATATAAAATTCCAAAACCTACTTACAATATTTAAGTATTTTCATACGTCAAAAAATTGATTTTTATAATGATAAAATTTGTATGAAAACGATTTTTTCGAGAGATGAGACCTAGCTAAAACGATTTTTTGCCCCCCAAAATTCCTTTTCAGTAAATTTCATCCAAATCGTTAGGGCCGTTTTCGAGAAAAGCACGCACAGGGTCAGGCGGAACGTTAGGAACGTTACACTTTTTCGTGCATGCAGCCGGTGTTTTATCAATTTATAAGATTGGTGATTCATCAATTTATAAGACGTTATCACGTCAAAAGGAATTCCTTTTTAGTGATAGTTTTTAAGTTTTGATAAAAAAAATTTTCTGAAGATGGACTAATAATTGTCCGAAAGCGCTTAATTAATTAATTGAAAATAAACATTTTTGGAAAGGATTTTTTTGTCATTTTCATCTAAATTTTTCCAAATTTATGTGCGTATTTAATAATTAATTAAATTTATTATTTTTTGTCAATGTATTGGTCTGAGAAAAATTGGTCGACAATTTTATTTATCTCAAAATATTTACCTTAATAAAAATATGTAACACACAGGTAGCTACGCTGCCAGAAAACGGGCATCAAAATATCGTAAACACTACAAAATAGACTGGAACTTCAAAGCGTCGTTTTTAATTGCTTATATACAGTTAGCTTGTTTAATTGTTAACGCAGAAAATTGCCTTCGCTGAATTACTTATAACTTAAAGAACACCTTTTCGCAATAATACTATAATTAAATCTTGACAAAGGTATATAAAGGTATTTTATAAGGGTTTAGATTTTTATGGGCAGCTGTTATTGGCCAATCCACGTTGTTTATCTCCGACGAACCCTTACCCGCGATTTCCTAACGTAGGTTTTGACAGCTACCTTGTAGTCCAAGAGCTATCAAACCTTTTTGGGTAGGTATTTGAGGTAGTTATGTGCCGGATATCCGTATCCGAGGGAGAAGAAAGATCCGTATCCGTTAGTTTTTGGCGGATCTTTTACCTTATTAATTTTCAATTCATAGATGAAATTTTAGGTGATTAGGTAATAATGAAAAACTGTTAAATTCCATTCAGATTATTTTTTATTTTTTAAAATCGTATTTGGCACCTTTATATTGCAAACATTTATCGTAGTGAGTACCATACACCAATAGTACACAACTCAAAAGTACTAAATCAACTATCTTTATAATGAGATATTGCACATCGATCTTTGGAAAGAGACAATCTGTTATGAGAGTTAACTCTTAAAGAGGTCAATAACTTTTTCCCATAACAGATAGTCTCTTTCCAAAGGTCGATGTGCAATATTTACCGCCGCGTACTCTAAGAAAGTTAAGATCCGTATCCGCGGATCTTGAAACCAAATATCCGTATCCGCGGATATACATTTTAACGATCCGGCACATCACTAATTTGAGGCAGCGTAAAAAGTTGTGTAACACTTCTTCTGTCCAAAATCGAATACCTGCCTGAAGGGTATGTTGTGTTGGCAACACTAGCTAGAGAAGTTGGCAACATTAGATCAAAAAGGCGTGCATCTTAACGACGCCACCAGTGTTAGTATGTATTGGGCCTTCAACAATAAAGCATGTTATAAGAATGTAGTCCATTATTTGATCCCAGTATAAAACAGGGTAGATCCGAGAAATATTTTTCAAAAAATACTAAAACACACTTTTTTGCAATCTTTATGTTTAAGCAAGAAAACGGCTGAGTCACAGAGAGGGCGTTCACAAATTACGTGAGGCGTTTAGGGGAGAATGGGGTCTAGCCGAACCTCACTTAATCTTACGTGGGGGAAAGGGAGGGACTCGGCAAATATCACGTAATTTTTTTTCCGCAAGAAACAGTGTAAAATTACGAGAAAACTGAAAATACGCATTTTGAAATATCTCACAGCATCTCATCAAGAGGGAGGGGGGTCGAAAAATCACCAAATTTGTCTCGTCCCCAAATCTCCATTTTATAGTGTGTTAACATTTTTGATTTCTATTCTCAGATCCACTCCAATAACTCCCCAATATACCGGGAAATAAATAAGTGGGCACATGCCCACAGAAACCGTCTAACATCCAAGAATGCAAAACATAAACTTCGTAAATTGTTAAAAACGCCGGCTATAATAGGCAATTTGAGGCAATAAATTGTTATTAATTAATATGATATAGTGGTAGGTTGTTAGTTGTTATGGGGAGGCGTTAGGTGGATGAACACGTAGTGCCTTAATGGATGCAGCATTTACAAACCGGAGAGCATATGTATAGTGGAGAAAGTGAGGTTAGGTGTGTCTATATGGTGATGTAGTTAAGGTACAGAAACCAGCCGGCCCCCTTATCTTGTATAACGACGAGGGTTCAGCTATATTCTTGCATAATAGCCGTGCATCACGCCCAGGGTTGATCAACATTTACAAAACTCTTTAATAACTTCACTTGTTAATTAGTTCAATATCTTTTAATTCGATCCACTTTTGTGCACTTGAAGCCGTTTGAACAAGTGAAGAACGACTGCCAAAAGAATGTGCATAGGGTTCCGTATTTAGGAAAAGCGGCAACGATCGATTTATAGCCAATATGTGTAAAGTTTTTTTGAAGTGAAAACTTCTTTAGCGGCGTTGCACACTTTTTTTGTAATGGGTAAAAAATGTTAAACTCGCGTCAGGAAATTCGCGTCATGGTCACGTTTCCTGATCGAAAATGCGTAAGACGAAAACTTTTATTTATACAACGTTAGGCATCTAGCGTTGAAATATCGTACATAAAAATGCAATCTATGATACAAACCATTTTGATCGAAAATTCGTAAGACGTTAATATTGAAGTTTTCACTTCTGCCGGCACTCCCGGAGTGCAACCCGTCTTTTTTTTATTGGTCTTTTCTGAAATAATTAGCTATGACAAAATAAATAATATTTTGTTTAAATAATTCCTTTTTTTTGCTCTTCAAATTTACACAAGGGCAAAGTTATAAAAAAAAATGTCATTCGTATTTGGAATTTTTCTCCCCCCCTCAGAAAAAAATCTACGCTCTTGATCACCGAGTTGCCCTTTCGCAAAATTCACAAAAGACGTCAAGCGTTTTAGTCAACGGGTAACGGGCCGACGCGAAACGGTTACCTTTGTACACGATCCGCTAATATAACGTGAGCGCGTCCGTTGTAAGAAGTAGTAGCCTACTATTTATACAAAAAACAGCAGCTACGGAAAAAAGGAGGAAGCTATGGGTTCATCCTATTTTATGAGAAAGAGAGTTTTTTTCTTTATCAGATAATGTCTCAAATTCTTCATTTAGCATTATATACAGCATTTCGATGCCGCAAAATTTGTTTGTTAATTTTTGTAATTTTCTAACACTGGCTAATTAATAAATCCATATCAATATCAATTTTAAACTCCATATTCACAATGAGCAGCACAAGGTAAGTATAGGTAAAAACGTGCGCGCACATCCGTCATCGTCAACAGACTTCTTTGAAATAACGTAGTCGACTGCATCGGACCGACCGCCGTTGCGCCGAGGGGGCGACGTGCGTGTATCCGTCGGCCCGTCGCCGGTCACAAAAGTCGGACCGTTATCACGTTGTCGTTAACAAGAGCCCTAAAGAAGTTTTACGTCATTAAATCTCACGTGAACTCCAGTTAATCCTTTCTACTACTTCTAAGATATCGGATAAGGGTTGTCAGCGTTGGTCAGCCCTGTCTGGCTAAGAGGGTAAAAAGAGCCCCGCGTGCATTAGGACCACTCTCGCGGTAGACCGTATAGCTGTCAGGAAACAGGTGGTATTCAGAAGCTGCACTGCCGCTGGATAGAGAGCCCATACCTGCTTGAAAAGAAACGACGGCGAACGCGGCACACATTGTTCTGGTCTAATATAAATACTATGTATATCAACTAGACTACGGCACCGTGTGGTAATACGCTCAGAATTAGCCGGGCAGAAGTATAACAGAGAGAATATAGAGGTAATGCCTACTAACAAATAAAAAAGGAAGAATCTATTTGCGCAGTAAAAGACAGAAGCGCCGATAGGGTAATTTGACACAATAATAAATATAGTTTTAAAAAAACTAAAAAACACGCTTTATATCGAACTAAAAAGTAAAAAATATTTTTTTTAAATAAGCTTAAAACAATAATGAATAAAAAATACAAGTATTATTGTGAAAAAAGCGTGGGGCGCTTTGTTCCACATTTTCGTACATCGAGCGCCCCACGCTTTTTTCACAATAATACTAGTATCTTTTATTCATTATTGTTTTAAGCTTATATTAAAAACATTATTTTTTACTTTTTAGTTCGATATAAAGCGTGTTTTTTAGTTTTTTTTAAACTATATTTATTTTTCAATTTTTAGTTTGATATAAAGCGTGTTTTTTAGTTTTTTTAAAACTATTTTTATTTTCCACTTTTTAGTTCGATTTATTGTCAAAAATTTGCCGACAAAAAAACAATTTTTTTTCGGTGTGGACGGGATTAGAACCCACGACCCGTGATTCCGAGAGTTGACGTCAGCGAAGACCCGTGCTTTAGACCGCACGGCTACCCACTGTACTTACAGTGCTGGCATATTATACCACTATATAAACCACTTGCTGTAGTCCAAACGAGTTTACAAACAAACATACATACATACTTACATACATACACACACTCTCTCTCTCTCTCTCTCTCTCACACACACACATATACATACATACATACATACATACATACATACATACATACATACATACATACATACATACATACATACATACATACATACATACATACATACATACATACATACATACATACATACATGCATACAAACTTACAAGTGAAACTAATATAAAGCGTGTAAAAAGACGAGTGTGCTTTAGAGTTTAGACCACACGACTGAAGTAAAACTTCTTCCTGCCATAATTTGTTATTATTCACCCGAAAATTCACAAAATATGAACTTTAAAATGAATTTACAATTTTATTCCCTTTAAACGTAGAATATTTAATGTATTGAACAAAATATTAATTTATAAAATTGTTCAAGAACGAAGTGAACAATCTAATGTAAGAAGAAAGAAATATAAACATAAAGATAATGAAAACAAAAGTAATACATTGCAATTACTTAGCTCTCGTTGGATTTTAAGCGTAAATCTTTATGAAATATTATTTAAAGTAGGTTTACAAAACTTTTTTCTGTCGCCCGATAGCGCCACTGGCAAGTAAAGTATGTGTCATTCTATTGTTAGTACTGCTTTTATTTTCGGCCACCTGATGGCGCCACTAGCCAGTGAAGTATTTGTTTCGGCCACCTGATGACGCTACTAGCCAGTAAAGTATTTGTCATCCTCTTTCTATCTTCACTAACTTATATCTCCCTCTCAACTTTCGTTCGCCTCGCCCGATCACACTTCCGTAAATCTCTTGTCACGCATTCACCAGCTTACCAATTATCGCTATTTATTCGGAGGAATAGCTAACTGAAGAAGAAATGAACCGAATAAATAATTACTTACGTTAGGTGAATATGGCCATTCGATTACATGATTTGATCCTAACTAATTTAAGAGTGATCAGTGAAGTAATTCTATTTTATAAAAGTCCTGAATCGACGAGTCGCTTTGCAGAGTCCGGTACAATAACGCTTGTTATATAACGCGCATAGGTAATCTCCGACTCCGGGATGTTCCGGGCGTTTTATTAAAAGCAACAAAAGCGCCACTTTAGTGCTTGTGGAGTAGTGCATCGCCGGAACTATCCTTACAGACACTATTTATTTATTAAAAATGTATTCACTAAGATCGACTCGCTCCGGGAATTTAAAAATAATAGTTCCAGACTTGGCACTCCATTATTCTGTTTTTATACACCTGCATGCTGTGCATGATACAGAGTGTCCTCGATTACTCAAAAACTGACACCAGAATTAAACTGGATGATGCTAAAGGTGGCACTTCACATGGCTATTTGTGTTCGCTATTGGGTGTTTGTTGTATTTGGCAAAATATATGACGTTCAAGACAAACATGCAAATAGAGGCAAATACGATCATCCACACATGGCAGTCAAATAGCAAACACACAAACATTTGGCAGCAGAACGCAAGGTTCAAAATTCCAGGAATTTTAGCACTGTTTCATTGTCCCAATTCATTTTCAATAGCAATTGTTCCAGTTCTCGCTCACAGCACAGACACAAAAATACGTCCGTACAGGTTCACGGCGCGTGCGCTTCTGAATATGGCCATTGTGGGGACGGTTTATTTGCGTATTTGCCTATTTGACTTCTTTGATGTGCCTCGAAAAACCAACAAGCGCACGGTAACGCGTATTTGCCTATTTGACTTCTTTGATGTGCCTCGAAAAACCAACAAGCGCACGGTAACGCGTATTTGGTATTGGCCTTATTTGTCAAATAGGCAAATCAGGCCAACACTTTGTCAAATAGACTGTCCACACTTGGTAATTGTTTTCCAAATATGCTAAATAGACAAATACAAATAGCCATGTGAAGTGCCGGCATAACATAGAGAGCGAAACGTGCAACGAGAAATAAGTGTCAGTGATCTAGTTCAATGATGTCAAAGATACGACCCGGGGGCTGCATCTCCGGCCTTCAAGCCATTTCAATACGGCCTTCAACCAGAATCTTTCCAGTGAGGATTTTAGACACCTGACATCAAATGAACTAGAGACCTCAGGTGACTGGGTCCTCAACCTAATTTACCCTTTTTATTACCTTTATATAAAAATTGTTTTAAATTTAATAAAGATTTTAATTTAGTGTTTTTTAGTTTTCCATCGGCTAAGCGGGAAAAATCTTCGAGACTCGATTCCCGTGATGGACGCACTATTTACATACCTACAAGTTTGTACGGAACCCACGGTGCGCGAGTCCGACTCGCACTTGACTAAACACAATTTTAACGAGACTTGGCCTCTTTTTTCACAATTATGTTTTTAGTGGGATAGAGTATATTATCTCCTTCTTCTTCTAAAATCGTTTAAAACATGTAAAGATATCGATCGGGAACCGTACTTGCACCAGCGTTGAAGTAGGTCGACTTGTATACCTAAATTATGTATAGAAAAGATAATCTTGTAATCTGTTTTATTTATAATAAGTAATCGTCCGTTTTTTAGAAATCGCTCGAGTGTTACCATCGTTGCTGTTGTTTATCGCTTCACTTGATTCGAAGAAAGAAATTCCTGCATTTAAAAAACATTTATTTTTGATGTTTTCATTTTGTTCATATTCCCACGTCTTTACGAACTGTTTGTTTTAATAAGAGCAGAAATGTGCTTCGTGAATTTTTAATAATATTCTGGGATGAGCATTGAATTATTTGCTTATTCATTTCTACCTATATTTTTTAATACAGTGGCGCAGAAAGGTTTTCGCTCTGGGGGAAGGGGGAGTTTGACTAATTTAACAATAAATTTAATATAAGTAATAGTAGGTATCTATATTGAACTGGAAATATTATGATATGTAGAGCACGAGTGTCAGACTGATTTTTCTAAAGAGCCGTTTATAATAGTCAGAGTGCCCGTCGGCAAAAATTTTACTGACAAATACTCTCCCCAAACTTTGTATATGGCTTCATTAGGCCTAGTCTGACACCTATTTCCTCTATGACTTTTCTTGATTTTGGGGCATTTTCCCTCTAAATTTTCCGAAAGATGTCGTTTTGACGACATGTAAAAAATTTATAGATACTGTTTGTTTTTTAATTGGATAGCTTAAAAACTTCAATCAAAACGCTAAAATAATGTTCTCTGACAAATAACATGAACCATTTAAAATGTCTGACACCTTGAATATGTCGAACATATTACTACTTTTACTCTTTGACAGTATTGAAATTCGACGGAGCGAAAATATTTGGAAAATTTTAAAAGTTCCTAGCCTCGCCACTGTATTGATGGAAATGAGTAAATCTAATATATCTATTAATTAACTATATGAATCATTGCCTATCTACTCAATGTGCGGTGAGTGAACGCAACAAAGCGTAACGAAAATATATCTGCGTCTCTTTCTTCAATGTAATTCCCTGATTTCTCCGATGATAGGATTGGTTGATGTACGTGCATTCAATCTGAATAAAGTATCTCTGTTTCAAAAACTTTGTCTTTTTCTATCCAGCTTTTGGCCCTGGGCCCAGGAGGGGGCAAATTAGAAATTTCTTAAGCCGGGTGCCCCGTGCATGTTTTGCTCTCCTGGATACGCCAGTGCTTACGGCGTAAAACAAGACAGAAGTATATGTTTGCACCCTAAAAGTTCGATTGCGATTTTATTCCTATGCTCAGTATAGAATAAAAGTATATGGTAAATCTAAATTTTTAGTGTTTCATGTCCTAAAATTCCACATTTGGTAAAATCTGGCAACGGCGCTAATAGACCTTCAAAATCGATCACTCTGTGTATGTTTATCTACAAGCATTTTTTCTTATTTTTATTTTCTAGTTATTATAAAAATTCGCTTAACTCAAAACGCTGTGCGACGCGTGTCTTCATTAATTATTTGTTTCACGTTTTCTGTTTTTACGCAGGGCATCTGATTTTTCATTTATTTTAAAATTTACTTCATTTTTCTTGTAGCAATCTTTTTGTCGTCAGCTAAATCGCAGCCCTTCGTGTTTCAATCTGAAAATATAATTTATTGTGTGTGTCACGATGATGTTTTTCATCCCCCAGGAGTGGGCTTGTATCAGAACCAACCTCAACAACATTATCCGTTTCCTCAGGGACTATAAGATTTCTTTAGGCACGCTTGACTTGGGGAGTAAGCTGGTAAATGCCTGACGAAATCGTTTACGGAAGTGCATCATCGCGAACGGTGCGTGATCGTTCGAGGCGAACGGTAGTTGAGAGGGAGATATAAGTTAGTGAAGATAGTAAGAGAGAGAGTTACGTTTCGTATATTGGAAAATGAGAGGAAGATATAAGTTAGCGAGTGCGACAAAAACGGAGCATTAAGTTGAGAGGGAGATATAAGTTAGTGAGTGCGACAAAGACGGAGCATTAAGTTGAGAGGGAGATATAAGTTAGCGAGAGCGACAAAAACGGAGCATTAAGTTGAGAGGGAGATATAAGTTAGCGAGTGCGACAAAGACGGAGCATTAAGTTGAGAGGGAGATATAAGTTAGTGAGTGAGAGAAAAACGGAGCATTAATCGAAATTCTTTTTTTTCTTGACAACTATTTGACGTTTAAAATGAAAACACCTGTTTTTTTGTATCAAAAATACATTTCATCGAATTTTGTTGCATTTTGTAATGGGAAATAATGTAGGTTAGTTAATAAATCCTTTTAAATGTATTATTATAAATTATGCTAATAAAATGTACACATATTTTGCCTATTAAGGAGGTTGAGTCGTTTTACGAAGATAATGAAAAAAATCTGAAAAAAAGTTTTATTAATAGATTTTTTTATGACAAAATTTTCTGTAAAAAATCCAAAATCATTAGGAGATTTATAAAGTTAAAAATTAAAAAAAACTTTTACATGTAGTCTTATGGAAAATATGTCAACCTAGCATGCAAACGGTACATTTTAATTTTTTGCAAATAACCAAATAATGTCAGCAGTTCCGAAAACTAACTATGTAAAGCATCGATGTCTTACGCATATTTTTATATTTTTTACAATTTAATTAGGAAACTTTTAATCAATAAAAAAAATTATTATGGACTTTTATTCTTGACAATTTTAACAATGATGAGTATTTGGAAGGAATTCCGTGGCATAAGGATCGAAAATGAAGCAATACTGAGATTTTTTTAAACTTGCATTTAATACTAACGTTTCGATACGTTTTGTATCCTTGATTCAAAACGTTAGTATTAAATGCAAGTTTAAAAAAATCTCAGTATTGCTTCATTTTCGATCTTTATGCCACGGAATTCCTTCCAAATACTCATCATTAACTTCAACGGATCACAATTACTCTATTTATTGAATAGAGTCAATCTTCATATAATTTTAACAATTTTAACTGAATTTTCAACTTTTTAATGACTTAATTTTAATTTTTATTACTTCTAATTTCTTTTTTTAATTATTTACTGCAAAAAATATGTAAAATACAGATATTTACATAAATTTATTTTTTCTAACCTAACTTTGTACAAAAAATTCAAAAGTTAGTCCATTAAGTAAAATACTGAAATAATTAATTAATATTAAAAATAATTATTTAATTATGCCTTTATGACAATAATTTATTGGTATCATCGACTTATAACCTTTTGTAAAAATTTATTATGGAAAAGTTCCCATATAGAATTCGACTTACTTTTGATTGGTACTGTAATGGATCAACCTCCTTAAGTGGTAAAGGAGGTCCTGATAATGAATCGAAAAGGCAAACTGTCAATAAGGGCAACGGCGAGTAGTAATTTGTGAGCACCAAGGTATTTATTGGCAGTTATGTGTGTTTATGAATGAGAGAGGTTCGGTGTACATAATAATTAATACTCGACGGGCATGCATATTATGTACTCGAACTGTTAATTGAAACAAAACAAATATGCCGATGATGATCGGTCGGTGCCTTTGTTTGTTTATTTGTGAGCTTTGATTAACTGTAATTGATGATGAAACACAGAGCTTCTCTCTGTGTTTAGTGTCCTATCTGGCCGCCGCATCGCTTCGATCGCATTTCGCTTTGTTTTGACTGCCGGACCGTCGAAATGTGGAACTCGTCTGGAATTCATTAAGAAATTCAAGTAAGCCGTTTAAACTTTAAGGTTATTAACCTGCTATCGGATTAGTAGTTACTGTGTCGGTATTTTGTTGTAATAACAAAAAAAAACGAGTGTGCTTTAGACCACACGACTAAAGTAAAACTTCTTCCTGCCATAATTATTTTAAATATATTTATTAAGAATAATAATAATACCTCAAATTTGCTCATGTTAAATTCATAAACGAATGATAATATGCAGTCGGTTCGTCTCAAAGTTTATTGGACACAATATAACCTCACTCTGTAGCACATATCTACAAAATATAATTTTTGATTAATTAATAGGCAAAATATGTATATATATTTATTAGCATAATTTACAATACATTTAAAAGGATTTATTAACTAACCTACATTATTTCCCGTTACAAAAAGCAGCAAAATTCGATGAAATGTATTTTTGATACAAAAAAACAGTTGTTTTCATTTTAAACGTCAAATAATTGTATTAATGCCCCGTCTTTGTCGCACTCACTAACTTATATCTCCCTCTCAACTCCGTTCGTCTCGAACGATCACGTATCGTCGCGATGATGCACTTCCGTAAACGATTTCGTCAGGCATTTACCAGCTTACTCCCCATGACAAGCGTGCCTTAAGAAGTTTAACTTCAAAAAGAAGTTGGTAAATAGTTAATAACGTGCGAACTTATACGTATTTCAAATCCACTTAAAATTGAAAAATAAAAAACTTAAAAAATACATTGAACCTCCTTCAAAAATGTGAAGAATAATACTAAAATTTTCAGATCAGCACCAATTTAATTACTGAAACTTTTTACATATCTGCTTTGTTAAGGAGGCTGAGCCGTTTTAAGAAGATAATGAAAAAAATCTGAAATAAAGTTTTTTTAATAATTTTTTTTATGACAAAATTTTCTGTAAAAAATCCAAAATCATTAGGAGATTTATAAAGTTAAAAATTAAAAAAAACTTTTACATGTAGTCTTATGGAAAATATGTCAACCTAGCATGCAAACCGTACATTTTAATTTTTTGCAAATAAACAAATAATGTCAGCAGTTCCGAAAACTATGTAAAGCATCGATGTCTTACGCATATTTTAATATTTTTTCCAATTTATTTAGGAAACTTTTAATCAGTTAAAAAAAATTATTAAACCTTAGCACTTTTCAATTATGGACTTTTATTCTTGACAATTTTAACGATTTTAACTGAATTTTTAACTTTTTAATGATTTAATTTGAATTTTTATTACTTCTAATTTCTTTTTTTAATTATTTACTGCAAAAAAAAAAATGTAAAATACAGATATTTACATAAATTTATTTTTTCTAACCTAACTTTGTACAAAAAATTCAAAAGTTAGTCCATTAAGTAAAATACTGAAATAATAAATTATTATTAAAAAAAATATTTATTTATGCCTTTATGATAATAATTTATTATTATCATCGACTTATAACCATTTGTAAAAATTTATTATGGAAAAGTTCCCATTTAGAATTCGACTTACTTTTGATAGGGACTGTAACGCATCAACCTCCTTAAATTGGTCTCGACCTCAAAATTTGAACAAATTTAAACAGCCCTTGTAAGCAATCTCAGTGTTCCTGGAAATAATAAGTCTTTTTAGATATTATCTGCATTAGTTCAAAAACAATTATTATAATTATTAATCTAGATTTTAAACAAATTGTACGTGTAAAAAATGTATTACGTAATGTTAAGGCTGCAGTCGCTTTCTGGTAAAATAATCGTCTCGAAGCATGCGAATTGCCTGTTTCAATTGAACATCGCATGTTTGTACATTCGGGAAACATGTTTTAAATACATGCAACGCTACGCCAGGATCCTGTCAACTCGGATCTGACTTTATAATAAAGGCCACTGCACACAAGTAGACAAGAGATACTGTATAGAAGTTTCTAAAGCGGCCTACACACCTTGATACAAGCTGCGATGCAGGCATCGACTCTATGTTTCATGAAACTTGCATCAGTTGCAAAAACGCCTAATTACGATGCCTGAATCGATTCCATGTTCATGCAACACAAGAGCAGTAGGTTAAGTTATTTTCTAGGTACCTGGTGCTTGACGAATAAAATAAGGTACGTTTTGTCAACATCAGTTTTATTAGCAGTAGTTGGGGCACTCTTTATACTCCATAAAAGGAAAAGGAAATGGTCAAAAAGATGGTTAACAGAAAAAAAAATTTCTTCAAATGCTTTATTGGAAGAGCTAAAAGTACATTGGTATTCCAAAGACACGTATGCAGATGATAAATGTTTATGAACTCTTCCCAAAATACACGATCACTTTCCATCTTACACACAAACAACAAAGTAACCTCTAAAATGGCGCGGGAAAATAAATTAATATCGTCTTGGCATCGACGCAATTCTATACACGCTGAAACTTGCATCGGCATCGCCGACTCGGCGTCGTGGCTCGCCGACCAAAATGTGATTCCAGACTCTGCATCGCTGCAAGCCGCAACTGATGCCAAATACGTGATTCAGTACTACACACACTGCTACTTGCATCATGAAACAAAGAGTCGATGCCTGCATCGCAGCTTGTATCAAGGTATGTAGGCCGCTTAATGGAACTAACTTCCGAACCTTTTAGATCCGTGGCGCGTATTATATATACACAAATTAAATTAAAAAAAATATAACGTTGGTTGAGCTTCTTTATATTGAGGGAGGGCCCCATCCGATGAGGCCCATGGCAAGGGCCTCAAACGGTATAGCTACGCCACTGGCACTGTATATAATTTGTGAAAGAAAATATTAGCAACATCCACAAATTAATAAATACCTTATAAAAGCGTTCTGATTTTTTTTAAATCATTGACAACATTAAATGTAAACTTATAATTAGGTACTGTATAAAAGGGCAATCGTGCCGTTAACAAAACTTCGGGGAGCAAAAAACAGTTCATAAATATGTACAGGTACACACATTCTATTATGTATATACGGTTAATGTACGAATTTTCAGTCCTGTTAATTGTTTGTCTTTTTCTAACAAATTTAAAATTACTTATGTCAAAGTGAGACAGAAGTCTAACAGCGCTGTACAGAATAGCGCCATCTCTGACGTCATTAGTCAGCTTAATTTGTTTAATAATGAGCAAAAATTATAAACTTTGATGGAATACACAAACACTCTTACAGTCAGTAGCGGTAGAACATATAGGTTCTTAAAATATTTTTTTAAAGGTTTCGTAGTTCAGAATTGTAATAAAAAACCGGGCCAAGCGCGAGTCGGACTCGAGCACCGAGGGTTCCGTGCAGACTTGTAGATATGTAAATAGTTCGTCCATCACGGGAATCGAGTCTGGAAGATTTTCCTCCTTAGCCGTTGGAAAACTGTTGTCACCATACATCGACAAACGTCGCGGTCAGTTTGCCAACTAAGCGCGTTATTGCAATGAATTTAGATGGACTATTGAACTGTATTGTACCTCGTGGCTATATCTGATAGCCTAGTTGTCGTACCGTGTTGTATGAGAGAGTTCTCATATTGTGCTGTATGAACGCACCGGTAGCGGACGCTTGTTTTGTATTAAAACTGTTACTGTGTACGTGCGGTTTTAAAACATTATTTTTTGTGATGTAACTACAAATTTATTTTTCCCTTTACTTGTGCTCTAAAGCGGGCATTGCGGCCTACACACCTTGAAACAAGCTGCGATGCAGGCATCGATTCGTATGTTTCATGATGCAAGTAGCAGTGTGTGTAGTACTGAATCACGTATTTGGCATCAGTTGCGGCTTGCAGCGATGCAGAGTCTGTAATCTCATTCTGGTCGGCGAGCCACGACGCCGAGTCAGCAATGCTGATGCAAGTTTCATCGTGTGTAGAATTGCGTCGATGCCAAGACGATATTAATTTATTTTCCCGCGCCATTTTAGAGGTTACTTTGTTGTTTGTGTGTAAGATGGAAAGTGATCGTGTATTTTGGGAAGAGTTCATAAACATTTATCATCTGCATACGTGTCTTTGGAATATAAATATACTTTTAGCTCTTCCAATAAAGCATTTGAATAACGTTTTCTTTCTATAAACCATCTTTTTGACCATTTCCTTTTTCTTTTATGGAGTATAAAGAGTGCCCCAACTACTGTTAATAAAACTGGTGTTGGCAAAACGTACCTCATTTTGTTCTTCAAGCACTAGGTACCTAGAAAATAACTTAACCTTCTATTCTTGTGTTGCATGAACATGGAGTCGATTTAGGCATCGCAATAGGTTTCGATTAAGTAGGCGTTTATGCAACTGATGCAAGTTTCATGAAACATAGAGTCGATGCCTGCATCGCAGCTTGTATCACGGTGTGTAGGCCTCTTTAGACATTGCTTCTTGCCAAATTGCATGATTCTAGGTTAACAGGAAGTACCCTACAGGTTTTGATTGCCAAGAGTCTAGACAGACAGACAGACGGACAACAAAGTGATCCTATAAGGGTTCATTTTTTTCCATTTGAGGTACGGAACCCTAAAAACGGAACCCTTATCGGACTTCAAGCAATACTTACTTAAATTTTAAGTATCGCATAAAATACTGTTAAGCCAGTGGCGTTCCTTGAACTCTTGCTTATTCAGGTTCGTCTGTATTTGATTTTGGAATGGGCGCCCGCCTCCACGTAAAATCTTAATTGGTATTAATGTTTTTGATTGATTGTTTGCCGTAAGGCGGCAGCACGAGTCGTCTCTGAGACGAAGATACATATTCATAAATCTAATTAGCGAAGTTTGTCGGGCCAATTAAATACACATGTAGTTAACAGGTTCGAATAGTATTGAGTGAGTTCCACCAAATGGACAGGCGAACGGCTCTCCCTTTACCTCGTCCCAACTTACTAATTTGGTTTAAAAGCAAAATTCAATTAAATTCCTTAATTCAATAAATTCCGCACAAATATATATACATTACGCAATACTTGCTGAATCGTTGAATGGCCCACGCAAATTGCTTCCACAACCTGAAGTAATCTGCTGAAATTTTTTAAATAATCACAAAATCTACAGATACTTTTACCATTCCAACCCACAAGTGGGGAGTGGTACTAATTTAGGTCAAATTCACTTTTCAAAATTTTACAATATTTTTCGTTTATGAGGTCCCTCGAATCCAAAAAACATTTTTGGAAAAACTCTGTGCGTCTGTTTGTCTGTGAACACGATACAGGTCAAACGGATTACCGGATTGAAACGAAATTTTGGGAGGATGTTTGATATGCAAATATTGTTTTTGAGGAAAATCGGCACATGCGCAGAAGAGATGTATGCTATAACGATGTTTTTTATATAATAATGGTATACTTTTCATAACGGCTTATTATTCTATTTATTTTTTCAAGAAAGTTTCGTTAAAACAATTTTTTTTAAGCTTTATAGTTTCGGAAATATTTTGAAAAATAAAAAATCAGCTGTTCTTTTGTTTTGTAGATCTGTTAGAAATAAACTAGTTAAGCATGCTTTGATTAATTTTTACATGACGTGGAACATATTATGTATGATATCACAGTTAGCGAGTTTGTGGCCAACTAAGAATATAACTTATCGATAAGCAGCTGCAGAGCTAAACATATGAAAGATAAAACCAACGAACAAAAGAACGAATTTTTTAGAATCTTCGGTAGGCATGGTGCCGACAACAAAGCAACAAAATAACAAACAAGTACTGTTTATTGCTCAATGATGACGTATTGTTGTTAATTACAGTTGGTGTGTCGTTATTTAGAGCGTGTCATTGTATGAGCAACAAGGTAAACCAACTAGTTATGTAATTTCGACGTTTTAAGGAGTTTGTCGTTATATCAAGTGACATTAAATGGAGTTTACACTGTATTTAAATACTGTGAAATGCAATCAGAGAACATCAATCGTAATAAAAGAGCGTAATATAATAATTTACTAGCGTGACCTGTGCGCATTATTCGCACTAAATAAGTATAATAATTATCACTTTACAAAATTATTTTTTAAATATGATTGCAGGTATTCAATTCGTTTCTAATTTTGCACACTGCTTATAACGTTCTTCTTTTTGTTGTATTACAATATGAAGCTCAGATGACAGATCGAAGAAATATTTTACTAAAATTGTCATATAGAGGCGCAAGTAGCAAAAGCGTTGAGCTAAGCCGTCAGATGGCATCATGCAGCATTGCTGTGACGTTGTTCAGCGTTGCTCGCTGTTTCAAAATTAAATCCGTCAGATGGCAGTACGCAGTATTGTGTCTGTTGTATTACAATATGAAGGTCAGATGACAGATCGAAGTGTTAACGTTGTTTCAAAATTAAAGCCGTCAGATGGCAGAAGTTGTTCAGCGTTGCTGTAGGTATTTTAATTAATTTACAAAAACAAAAGCATCAATAAATTTTTTAGTTGTTGATGTCAGTAGAGCAAGCAATTGTCTGTAAAATGATATATAATTTATGTGGAGAAATTGTGAGGTTTTTTTCTAAAAAGGGAGGCAAACATCTTTAACCTTAGCGTATTAATATATATGATAATCGAATTGCTCGACAATTTTCACTCGAAATAATCCATCTCTATTTGGTCTAATTAATACACCGAAAGATGAATTCATTTATTTTATGGTAAGAATAGTTTTTTTTCTCTTTGGTTCTATAGGAACATCTGGAATGTATAACTAAATTGCATAATCTTGATAAGGGACTACAGCAGAAATCGTGCATACAGGACATTTTTCAGTTTTTATCAGCGGCGCCAATCATCTCCCGTGCATACGATTTTACCATCGCGCGATCAAACAGTTGACGCAGCAGCCGATGCAGTAATAAACAAGCGAGAGTCGCGCAGTATACCCCCTCCAAGCGTTCAAGGCACACTGTTCGTTCGCGCTGCGCTCCGCCAGCAGTTGTTATTTTGAATGCGATCGTGAAAGTTCGGTCGACTACGGGCTACACAAAACAAGTAACTGTCGTTTCAGTCCAGCACGCTGCACGCACGGCATTCCGCTGGCATTGTAGTTGTAGGATAGAGTGCGATGTGAACTTTTCTAAAACAAGTGTTTTTCGATCAATTATTGTACTTTAGTAGTGTTTTTTTTGGTGTTAAACTTTTATTTATTGAAAGCGTTAATGATACAGTTGATTGGTTAGTGTTTGTGACTGTTTACCGATTGTTTTCGATATGTTGGTGCGACGAGGTGTGTCAGTTTTTGCAACGTTGATTACTTTCTCAGGTGAGTTTTTGATACCTGTTTGTTTTGTATGTGTATATCTAAAACAACTTGATCCGCGTCTCCCACTACTTCGCTTTGTTTCTGTAGCATCGTTCGTGCTATTGGAATATTATTTCTATTTTTAAAATATATATTATTTATTTCTTAAAATATAGGCATTTAAATCGATATTATTGCGTAATGGGTTAGAATTTGAAAACAGTGAGGTGAAGGTTGTTACAAACTTTTATGTAACCTCTCTCTTTTGACATTGTCATGACTAATTTATAAAAAGTATTTTTTTTTGTTCAAACTTTCGATTTAATGTTCAGTAATTTGAAAACAATTTTTAACTGTATATAAAAAGTTTTAATATT
The DNA here is from genome assembly GCA_963575645.1 of Xanthostigma xanthostigma. Lineage (NCBI taxonomy): Eukaryota > Metazoa > Arthropoda > Insecta > Raphidioptera > Raphidiidae > Xanthostigma > Xanthostigma xanthostigma. Next base: position 3,283,220 of record OY754473.1, read on the forward strand.
ATGCGAGTTAAGTAATACAAAATTATTTATTACAAGTTTTATTGGTTTAGAAAAGTTTATAATATACTAATGACGGAAACTCGTTTATTACCAATTTTTGACTTTATTTAAAGCTAGGTGGTTAAGGAAGTTCAGCCGTTTTACGAAGATAATGAAAAAATCTTAAATAAAGTTTTTTTAATAGATTTTTTAATGACAAAATTTTCTGTAAAAAATCCAAAATCATTAGGAGATTTAAAAAGTTAAAAATTAAAAAAAAAAACTTTTACATGTAGTCTTATGGAAAATATGTCAACCTAGCATGCAAACGGTACATTTTAATTTTTTGCAAATAACCAAATAATGTCAGCAGTTCCGAAAACTAACTATGTAAAGCATCGATGTCTTACGCATATTTTAATATTTTTTACAATTTAATTAGGAGACTTTTAATCAATAAAAAAAATTATTAAACCTTAGCACTTTTCGATTATGGACTTTTATTCTTGACAGATTTAACAATTTTAACTGAATTTTCAACTTTTTAATGATTTAATTTTAATTTTTATTATTTCTAATTTCTTTTTTCAATTATTTACTGCAAAAAATATGTAAAATACAGATATATTTACATAAATGTATTTTTTTTAACCTAACTTTGTACAAAAAATACAAAAGTTAGTCCATTAAGTATAAAGTACTGAAATAATTAATTAATATTAAAAAAAAAATTTTATTTATGTCTTTATGACAATCATTTATTGGTATCATCGACTTATAAACTATAAAAGTTCCCATTTAGAATTCGACTTACTTTTGATTGGGACTGTAACGGATCAACCTCCTTAAGTGAGAATTTTCACTAATTTCGAATGTTTTCCTGAAATTATTGCCATTTTATTTTTGTAGAAACATTATTATAAAATTGTTCTAAAACTCTCAAATTAGGTTAAAGTAGAGTAAATTATTTATTAAATAATCACGGTATAGGCTAGGATCCTTTTTTATTTTGAAAAATTATGACAGTTTCATGAAAATATTCATAGAGGCTGAAAATGTTTTTAGCAGTTCGGTTCATGTCTTTTTTTGTTCTGAAAACTGCTATTTTTTATGACGCATAATTTTAATTTATCACTCTTACTATTAATTTGTAATCAAGTCTATAATTAATCCAAGATAATTTTCAGTTACCTTTATAAACAATTGCATATTCAAAAAATTCAGTAGATATATAATATGTCCTGAAGATGGACTGATTGTCTGAAACGATCGTCAAGAGAGAAAATATTTTGTAGAATTTCCAAGTGTTTTTATTATTTGTTCACATATTTGTGGCGGTTTTTGGCTATTATATTTCTGGTCAGGGACAGAAGTGCGATTTAAAAAAAAAACAGCGATTATATCTTAAAAAAAACTATATTTTTGCCATTATCGCATAGTCCTCCAGCACTCAGTTCCCGAATTGAAATCTGAAAACTGATGCAAGTATTAATTGGATTTATTATTAAAAAAACAATAAATTGAAAATAATAATGAATTAATGCTAAGCTCAAATAACCCTATCTATTGGCAACTTTAAAAAGAGATAATAATCTATATAAATAAAAATGAATGTTGCTAAGCGCATAACTCGAGAATGGCTCGACCAATTCGGCTAATTTATTATTTTGTATGTTCCTTAAGGACCACGGAAGGTTTTAATACTAGTAAAAAGAAAAAATAAAAAAAAATTAAAAACAAAAATTGCGTGGACAATAGTAAAAACAATACTTATTTCACCCGGGTGAAACCGGGCGGGACCGCTAGTTTCGAATAGAAATGTGGTTCGTAAATTAGTTTTGTTCCAATAAAATATTAACGTTGAGGGAAAATTTGGTAGAGGAACAATTTTAAAAACAAGTTTTACTGAGGTTTTGTTTGTGGCCGACGTTTCGAAGTGTGCATTTTCATTTTCAGGGCCTCAGAGTACTTGAAAGTTTGTAAATTGCGTTAATTATAAATGATAATCTTTCTTTGGATTACTATGTTTAATATTTTATCATTTTAAATCCTTAAAACTTAAGGAGGTTGATGCGTCACAGTCCCAATCAAAAGTAAGTCGAATTCTAAATGGGAACTTTTTCATAATAAATTCTTACAAAAGGTTATAAGTCGATGATACTAATAAATTATTGTCATAAAGGCATAAATAAATATTTTTTTTAAATATTAATTAATTATTTCAGTATTTTATTTAATGGACTAACTTTTGAATTTATTGTACAAAGTTAGGTTAGAAAAAATAAATGTTTGTAAATATCTGTATTTTACATATTTTTGCAGTAAATAATTATAAAAAAATTAGAAGTAATAAAAATTAAAATTAAATCATTAAAAAGTTGAAAATTCAGTTAAAATTGTCAAGAATAAAATTCCATAATCGAAAAGTGCAAAGGTTTAATAATTTTTTTTTTACTGATTAAAAGTCTACTAATTAAAATGAAAAAAATATTAAAATATGCGTAAGACATCGATGCTCTAACTAGTTAGTTTTCGGAACTGCTGACATTATTTGGTTATTTTCAAAAAATTAAAATGTACCGTTTGCATGCTAGGTTGACATATTTTCCATAAGACTACATGTAAAAGTTTTTTTTTAATTTTTAACTTTATAAATCTCCTAATGATTTTGGATTTTTTACAGAAAATTTTGTCATAAAAAAATCTATTAATAAAACTTTATTTCAGATTGTTTTCATTATCTTCGTAAACCTCCTAATATAACAAACTATTTTAATGGTAATTTTACATAATGTAATAATTTTAAAGAAACTAATTGAATTGTAATAATCCAAAGAAAGATGATCATGTACCTATTTAGGATTAGGTGCAATTTATTATCCAGTATCCTTCAACAAGTCTGAAGTTCTGAACATGAAAATACATTTTTTCGCAAGCGAAACATCGGTTAAGCTACTTTTAAATCGTTCATCTACCAAATTTTCGCTCAACGTTAAAAAAAATGCAACCAACTCCAACTTCTAAAATATTGACATTTTTGACATATTATCATAAACCAGCGGCTCGGTCCCACTTCGCCCAAATTTGTAGATTGCCACCGTTTTTTCATCGACTTACGTTGCAAAATTGGTCTCCACGAAAAACGCTTTTATTTTAACGCGATAATATATTCTAAATATTGGTGCAAAAAATTTGAAATCGGATGAGTAGTTTCGGAGATACATCCAAACTTTACTTCTCTATAATTTTAGTATAGATTAGTTTTGTCTTACTGTTAGAATGTCCAGGAAATACTATAGATATAATTTGTTTTTATTTTCTTTTCGAAAAACGCAGAGATAATTACTTCTATTAGAGAGAACGGTGGCGTCTGAAGTTAGGCGACTAAAAAAAAAAGAAGAAATAACGTGCAGGAAAAACAGGCGTGTCTGTTTTGTTTTTTAGTCTTCAAAGAGTTGAAGCGTTCATTAAAAACATATCAGAGCAGACTTGTACTTCGTGGTTTTGTTGCTGCGTTCACTCTAATGTTATTATTTAAAGCTTTATTGCTAAATAGAGCGTTAAGATTGAAATTAATTACATTGTATCTCGTGACGAAGAATCCGAAGGGTCTCTTTGACAAACCGGGTTACGCTTAAGGACGTAGTCTGGTGTTCGGGTTTTGAAAAAACGAATTTATTTTTTTTACATTTTTAGTAAGTATAATATATTGAGAAAATACTGTAAAAATTTTAGACCGAAATATTAAATATTTACAAAGCTATAGCGTATAGTCGAGAGCTGCAACGGTCTTACGGTAAGACTCTTACCTGCTCTTACCTCTCAATTGTTATCACGTTACCCTTATACTCTCGCAGAGTAGAGCAAACAAATTAACAGAAAACGATGCCTTTGAAGAAACGGAAGGTTTAATATACACCAGGCATAGCTGATTAGTGTAAATATTCATTTTTATTTTTTTGTAAGAAATCTGAAATTAAAACTTTAAACGCGTTTTTCTCAAAACTACGTTTTTCTAAGAGGCGCGAGTGATTGAAACAATTGTATACAACCGATTGCTTTCAGTTTTGCACAGGATATTCTACACAACAATAGCTCCGTCCGTTACTAGAATTACTTAATTATAAAAATTATTTCTATTTTTTTTAACCGATTTTAAACGAAAAAATCACGATTTTCTCGTTGTTTTTTTTCTAAAACTCGCCATTTTGTTATCTATCAATAAAAATGTTTATTTCTAGTACGGGATAGAGCCACAAACCTACGAAACAATAACCAATTTAATTTTTATAATTCAGTTGACTCCAAGTGACGTTATCACCCGCGCTACCCACCTACCTCCACTTAAAGTTGACTACATTAGGTTAAAAAAACAATTATAAAATGGCGTAAAATTAAGCAAAATAAATTTATTTGTCTTAGTTTACGATGTCAGTAAAAACATGTAACAAAATTGAAAACATCGTACATTATTTTGATATTAAAAAAAAATTCTGAAATAACGGTTGAAAACGAGCCTGAACATAGGACTACGTCCTTAATCGGTTCGACTAGACATCGGTTATTTTTTTTAATAACTGTATTAATTCAAATCTGTAATTAACGTCTGATTAGAACTATTCAATAAAAAAAATTATCGACCAATTTTTCAGATTAATAATTTTGAAAGATTTTATAAAAAGCTAATTAAAATTTAAATATTAATCATTTTTTATATTTTTTAGATCACTTCTGAAGAAGTCCAAATCCGGATTGAAACGTTAATGTATTAATTATATATTTTTAACTTCCCGCTTTAAAAAAAAAAATTTTTTTTTTAAAAATCGGGAAGTTATTGGTTTCACCCCGATTTTCGAAAATCGAGTTTTCGCCAGATCTCGACGTTTTGAGGTCCTAGGAAGCTATTAAAACTATTTTGGCGATGATGTCCGTAGGGCTGTATGTATGTGTGTGTGTGTGTATGTATGTATGTATGTAAACCTTTTATATCTTTTGAACGGAGTGTCCGACTGAAACGCGGTTTGCGGCATCTGACGTGATCTTGGTGAACTTAGACTTCCTGAAAATTTGAAACGATTCGGCCCAAAAAATTTTGAGAAATCTTAAAAAAACAAGTTTCAAAAATTTTTTTAAATTTGTTTTTGTAAAATATTTTCTAAACTACTAAACCGAATAATTCCAAAATCTAATCAGCTCTTCTCCTTAACAAACTGCGTCGATTTCCGCAAACCGCATCAAAATCGGTTCATTTGTTCACGAGATACCGTGAACGAAAAAATCGTAAAAAAGTGTTTTTTTAAAATGATTCTTAAAATTGTTATCAGATCGATTTTTTTGTAATAAATTACTTTCTTAGGCTAAAAAAACTGCGTCCATCACCGCAAACCAGATCAAAATTGGTTCATTTGTTCATGAGGTAACGTGAACGAAAAATTAGGAGAAAAGTAATTTTTTATAATTACTCGTAAAATTCTTATCAAATCGATTTTTTTGTAATAATTTACTTTCTTAGGTTAAAAAAACTGCGTCGATCGACGCAAACCGCATCAAAATCAGCTCATTTGTTCACGAGATATCGTGAACGAAAAATTTGTAAAAAAGTGTTTTTTTTAAATTGCTCGTAAAATTCCTATGAGATCAATTTTTCTGTAATAAATTACTTTTTTAAGATAAAAAAATTGAGTCGACTGCCGCAAATCGCATCAAAATCGGTTCATTTGTTCATGAGATATAGTGAACGAAAATTTCGTAACAAAGTGTTTTTTTTTTGAGCTCGAAGAGCTAAAAAATAAACTTCTTGCTATATTTTATATATTTTTGAGTGTTTTGAACTCGAAAATAGCGGGAAGTTACAGGGATGGCCTGCAGGGTCAAACTTCTTTTCAAATTTTTTTGTTAATATATTGTCTGAAAAATTGGTCGATAATTTTATTTATTGAACTGTATTAATTGTTAGTAGAAGTTTTGTTCCAAAAGGAGATTTATTTGGTTGAGGAATTACAATTGAAAAATAAGCTTTACCCGAGTATCGCTTGTGGCCAACGTTTCGAAAAAGGATGAAAATATAATTTTCGAACGTTGGCCACAAGCGATATTGTTCCTCAACCACATAAATCTCCTTCAATATGTATTAATTTTCTTAAAGTTTTTCTTTAATGATTGAAATTACAGTACAGTAGAACTCCTCTATTTTCGACCTGTCTCGACCAATCGACTCCTTTATTTTCAACTACTTGACCGGGGTGGCTTTGCGGTGAGAGCACTATAGACTCGCATTCGGGATGTACCGGGTTCGAATCTGGCTAGGACTTTTTCCTATACTGCCTCTCGTCGAGAAACGATAATTCCTGTGCCGGCCATCTTGTTGAGGTTTTCCATGGTTTCCCCTCAATAATTCCAGATAAATATCGAGATGGTTCCTTATTCAAGGCCATGGCCGAATATCTGTCGAACTCCTATGCCCAAAATTTGCCCAGACGTTAAATACCTTAGTTTTCGAGCGTCTGTAATCTGCAATCACTCGGTTGGAATTTTTTAAAGCCACCTGCGCAGGTGAAAATGGGACAAAGACCGTTAATACGCTTTAAATTTAACTGGCAAGTAAACATCTTAATTAAAAATTAATGCCTTGCAAATCCGGTTTGAAGCCATTGTCTCATCGTAATCTTGTTATAGTCTTTTGCGCCAGAGCTTACGACGATATTCTAATACCCCGGCTGGGTACTTAATTCAGTCGAAATTTGCATACTGAGTTGCAATGGTGTCAATAAATCAACCCTTAACCAGCCGCGTTAATATCTTTACTAATATACTGAAGAGTTTGTTTGCTTGTTTGTTTGTTTGAACGCGCTAATCTCAGAAACTACTGGTTCGAATTGAAAAAAAAAAATTTTGTTGGATAGCCCATTTATCGAGGAAGGCTATAGGCTATATAATATCACGCTACGACCAGTAAGAGCGGATCATCAATGAAAAATGTTGCAAAATGTATCTCAAAAATAGCTTCTATTCAGGTGAAATGCCGTAACTACATAATATATCAATATTAGGTCGTACATTCACAAGCCCGGCTGGATCAGTCGGTAGAGCATGCGACTGTTAACATCAGGGTCGTGTGTTCGAGCCCCACGTTGGGCGAATATCATTCATATATATTAATACGCTAAGGTTAAGATGTTTTCCTCCCTTTTTAGAAAAAAACACACAATTTCTCCACATAAATTAGACATCATTTTACAGATAATTGCTTGCTCTACTGACATCGACAACTAAAAAATTTATTATTGCTTTTGTAGTTGTAAATTAATTAATTATTAGCAACGCTGAACCACGTCTGCCATCTGAGGGCTTTAATTTTGAAACAACGAGCAACGCTGAACAACGTCACAGCAATGCTGAATGATGCCATCTGACGGCTTAGCTCAACGCTTTTGCTACTTGCGCCTCTATATGACAATTTTAGTAAAATATTTCTTCGATCTGTCATCTGAGCTTCATATTGTAATACAACAAAAAGAAGAACGTTATAAGCAGTGTGCAAAATTAGAAACGAATTAAATACCTGCAATCATATTTAAAAAATAATTTTGTAAAGTGATAATTATTATACTTATTTAGTGCGAATAATTCGCACAGGTCACGCTAGTTAATTATTATAGAAATAAATATGTCTACAATGATACGGTCACTATAAATGTTGATAATTTATAACAAAGTTGTTGAACAGGTGCTGCCATAAACAATTACTAAAATTACTGACTTGGTTTTACATGAGATCTCACAACTTTTTGTAGCGGAAGAACTGCGTGTGAGACTTGGCATTTTTTTATACTTTTTTGTTTTTGATTGGATTGGTTTGTTTAAAATATAAGTAAACGTTTCAATCAACCCAATTGTTTTTATATTATTGCCCAAGCAGTTAGACAAGTTTTTATTTTAATATCATTTCGTTTCGTATATTATTTTTTCGTTTTCTTACCCCACGCTTGATCTTCTTTTAAACGATGGGCGACGACAAATTATTTTCTCCCGTATTTTTATTTCCAAAGCATTAAATGGTACATGGAATATATTATTATATGCTTGCAGTACAAATTGTTTTATTTACATTCAAATGACGGATAATTAAAAGTTCATCAATCAAACAAAAGAGAAATTAATCCTGTCAACAGACTGCACTGCGCAGGGGCGGAAACTATCATACAGTGTGCAACATAAGCCTTTACAGTAAGTAAACACGTAAGGTGCACATAGGGAAATTAACATTGGGAAAAAATGACTGGATCAGAGTGAGCCTTGAGATCTTGTTTTTCAATTTGACAGATAATATTCTTTTGCAAAATGAATGTGTATACTACCGAAGAAAATATTCAAATGATTACAACATAATCGGACTTTTTTTATTAATGGGACATTAAATTCCCAAAAATACTTAAATATGGCGCGAGATCAAATATCTTCGCCTATTCGTGTTGAACCTAAAGACATTTGGGTCACTGATTTACCAACGCGCATACGTCATACCAGTCAGACAATTTTTGAATGAAATGTTTCCAAACAGATGGAGTTGTTTTTTTTTTGTTTTATTTTTGTAAAAAAAAAATAAAATAATGATTTATAAGAGCTTTTTATTATTAAGTAAGCCAAGTAAAACAAAAATAAATCAAAATAAAATAGAAATCCTCAAGATTACCACGATAATTCAATAGAAATAACAATTAATGCACTCATGGCTAACTCTGATCCAAGTATTTTTTCCCACTGCTAATTTCCCTATGTGCACCTTACGTGTTTACATACTGTGTAGCCTATAAGGCTATAAGCTATATAATATCACGCTACGACCAGTAGGAGCGGAGCATCATTGAAAAATGTTGCAAAATGTCACTCAAAATTTGACCGTCCGATAAAAACTTTTGAACGGTAACTCCGATCATCATAAAATTTGGACACAACATTCATCTCGGTAAACTAAGAAGAATATGCGTACTCGTGTACTTTTTTACTCTTTTGCACCCGGGTGAAACCGGGCGGGACCGCTAATTTTGTATATACATGACTCATTTAACGTTATGCATTTGTAGGGTCAACACCCTGTACGGTTTTATGTTACAGGCTGTAGAATATGTAGACGATTAGACCTTATATTATTTTCTGGATAACTAATAACTACAAAAACAAACGGCAGTCGCTATTCCGATGGATCATATAACAGTCATGCACTAAATATTGTTTTAAATTGATCAGAATGATTTATCGTTGTTCACAAATCATTAAAATGTCGCGACAGTTTTCTATACGAAACAACTTATAGAATTAGAATAATTAGATTTTAGACTTCCAATTTTTAGGTTATAAAAAAATGTACTCGATTTTTATTACTCGACCTTAGCGAGTTCGATGCCCCGGACCAGGTTTTTTTGACAGGTCCCCCTTCAGAGAAATAAAGTAGAATCTCACTAATCCGGCACGTCCGGTACGTCCAATAATCCGGCAACCTCCGCTCAAGTCTCCCTCACCCCTCCCTACTGTTATCTTTTAATGAAATGCTTTTATTTTATTTACATATTATGGATTTTTCTATACAATCCAATAATCCGAACATTCCAATAATCCGGCACCCCCTAGTTTTTAATAGTGTCGGATTAGTGAGATTCTAATCTACAAATTCGGGTGAACCCGGACCGGGCCGCTAGTAATTAATAAAATTTTATTTTAATTATATCATTTTATTTTTCTTTGATAACATATCAATTACAACTGTCTATTAATCTCTGATTTATATCAATTGCATCATTCAATGATTAGTTGCAGTTTGGCAACATTGATATAGATTTGTTTTCACCGAGTTCGTTTAGAATGTGATTAGTTGCGGCATATATTTAATAATTTAATCACGCTACGACCATTAGGAGCGGAGCATTAATGAAAAATGTTGCAAAATGTATCTCAAAAATAAGCTTCTATTCAGGTGAAATGCACTAACTAAATATACTCATATTAGCGTTGTGACTACACAACGTCGGATGGCTCAATCGGTAGAGCATGCGACTGTCAATATCAGGGTCGTGGGTTCGAGCCCCACGTTGGGCGAAAATATTTTTATTTTTTTTTATTTTCTACAATGCTTTCTTCTAAGGCTTACATTTAAATTTATTTTAATTTTATTTAATTAATTAAAAAAAATTATTAGTTTAAAAAAGTATAAATACTGCTTTTTATCGACAAAGCTTTTGATGAACGGTAACTCCGATCATCATGAAATTTGGACACAACATTCATCGCGGTAAACTAAGATGAATGTGTGTACTCATGTTCCTCCCTTCCCCATTCGTTCTTTTACGCTAGTCGAAAATATATTGGTGTCTCTTTCTTATGTAATTCCCTGATTTCTCCGATGATAGGATTGGTTGATGTACTTGCAATCAATCTGAATAAATTATCTCTGTTTCAAAAACGTTGTCTTTTTCTATGACGTTAACATGGGCGTACCTAGCTTTTGGCCCAGGAGGGGGCAAATTAGAAATTTCTTAAGCCGGGTCCCCCGTGCTTGTTTTGCCCTTCTGGATACGCCAGTGCTTACGGCTTAAAAAAAAACAGAAGTATATGTTTGCACCCTATAATGGTTCGATTGCGATTTTATTCGTGTGCTCAGTATAGAATAAAACTATATGAGTTGGGGGCATCAAAAAATGCGCGCAAAGGTACATCCCTTTCTATTATTTATCTGACGGGTTATTCAATGTTTTATTTGGACATATTTTCACATAAAAAACGTAATAAAAACACGAAGCCATTAGGTCGAGCATTTGCAGAGTTTTATTGGTTAAGAGTGATGGCTAATCATTGATGTCACTCGATATTATATCCTACCTATGAAGTTCTCTACAAGGCGAATTCTGTTTAGAAAGTGTTACCACCATATTGAGATAAAAAAAAACTACATTAATAAGGACTGGCCGTTACCCGCGACTTCGCACGCGATTAAGACAAAACGCGGATGCATTCTCATTATTTGGCATTACTCCTTTCTCGACGTACACCTCCCAATAAATTTCAAAATTGATCAACGTCCTGACAAACCTTGAATGACACCCATGTTGATTTTTAAACTTCCCTTTTTTCACCCTCTGAAGGGGTTGTTTTTGAAAAAGCACAAAATACGTGTTTATTTATTTGTTGACTGCTAGAAACACTGCTTGGAGTTCTGCTGGCCTGTAGGCTGGGTATGAAGCTGGAAATTACGTCACTGCGAGCTCGCCTGCTAGCGCACAAGATAGATTTTAAAATTAGAACAGGGGCTATTTTCCTTGCTAAGTATGAGCAAGAACCATTCAGGAAGCAGTGTCTTGTCACGTGGGCCCACAAACCAACATGGCGCCATTCAGACAACAGACACATTTTGCTCTGTGTTTATATTTGAACTGTAACTGCGCGCGCACCAGATTTATTAAAAAAACTAGCTCGAAAAGACGTCTCGTGTGAAGCGAGCACATAACAGCAATCAAGAAAACCGGCGCTAGAAAACTAGTAGGCAAATGTAGCAAGGAATCTAGCAGCGTTTCTATCCGAGTGTGTAGGCTTTCACGGCCGGTGTTGATCCAAATCTTCTTGGTTTCCGGGCTTGTATGCCGTGGTCCATTGGTATTTCTATCTGACGTTTCGTCTATAACTGCGGTAGACATTATAAAAGGCGATGTCAGTGTGCTCGTGTTCTCTACTCGGTCGTAGTATGCATACTACGACCGAGTAGAGAACACTAGTACGCTGACTATAAAAGACGGAAGTACCACACTTACCTGTGAGCAGCCCAGAAGGACACTTCGCCCGCTACCACATACGCCTTTGATAATGTCTACCGCAGTTGTAGACGAAACGTCAGGTAGAAATACCAATGGACCACGGCACACAAGTCCGGGAACCAAGAAGATGCGCCTTATATACAGAACTTTATAGATATATGGTTGATAGATAGTATAATAAAGAATTTAGACATGTCGTAAAGCGTTCGACGCGGAACCCTGTAATAATAAAAATAAAAACAGCCTATGAAAGTGAACATATAAACCCATTAATTCTGATGTCTCTTCTTCTGGGTTTGATTAATATATTTGTTTGTAACATGCGTGTGCACTCCGTTTCAAAAACGTTTTGTAAATCTCCCTTGAGACGCGTATTCTTTTTCTGATTAATTACGAACAATTCAAAAGTTGGCATTTGACTTAATAGTACATCGATTGTTTTGTGTTTAAAAGAAAAAAAATGTGACGCCGTTTATACTTTATAATTATTTGTTTATTGGTATAGGTCACGTGACATTCAACACGACATTTACATTGCGTTTAAGGAGGTTGAGCCGTTTTACAAAGATAATGAAAAAAATCTGAAATAAAATTTTTTTAATAGATTTTTTTATGACGAAGTTTTCTGTAAAAAATCCAAAATCATTAGGAGATTTATAAAGTTAAAAATTAAAAAAAACTTTTACATGTAGTCTTATGGAAAATATGTCAACCTATAGCATGCAAACGGTATATTTTAATTTTTTGCAAATAATCAAATAATGTCAGCAGTCCCAAAAACTAACTATGTAAAGCATATCGATGTCTTACGCATATTTTAATATTTTTTCCAATTTAAGTAGGAGACTTTTAATCAATAAAAAAATTATTACTTTGCGATTATGGACTTTTATTTTTGACAATTTTAACAATTTTAACTGAATTTTCAACTTTTTAATGATTGAGTTTTATTTTTTATTACTTCTAATTTCTTTTTTTAATTATTTACTGCAAAAAATCTGTAAAATACAGATATTTACATAAATTTATTATATCTAACCTTATTTTGTACAAAAAATTCAAAAGTTAGTCCATTAAGTAAAATACTGAAATAATTAATATTAAAAAAATGTTTATTTATGCCTTTATGACAATAATTTATTGGTATCATCAACTTATAAACTTTTGTAAAAACTTATTATGGAAAAGTTCCCATTTAGAATTCGACTTACTTTTGATTGGGACTGTAACGCATCAACCTCCTTAAAAAAACCTTTTTAATCGCCTTTATTTAACTTCACACGAGGCTGGATTTCGAGCTCACTTGCTTGCTTGAAGTCTTGCAGGCTGCCATGGATGGTATCCTATTCCTGCTTGGTGGTTGGTAGGGAGCGCTGCTAGTTTAGCTTCACACGCAGCTTGTTTGTTTGCTCGCTGTTTTACTAGGCTAACAGCTATATTTAAAATTTAAGTATGGATGTAATGGTTATGCAAGAAATAATTCGCTACTATGAATAATTTAATAATAATTCAAAAACTTCGGGAGAGAAGAAAAAAAAAAACTTATTTCTTGTCGAGTCCATTTACATTTTGATTTTACAACTTTTGGCCCCATCTCTGGTCACTTGAAAATTGTTTCAAACGACGCCATATTATACGAATGTCAGACGATATCACGTGATAAAATACGACTTCATAATTGGTCAAATTCTCAAACTAGCATGATAGCGAGCAGCGAACCAATCGGTGGCGTCACAATCATGCAGCATAGCGTGCAAAGCTGTCCTTCAAGACTTCAAGCAAGCAAGCGAGCTCGAAATCCAGCATCGTGTGAAGGGACCTTTACTGTGCTTACTTGCATATTACCATTGATTAGTGGGTATACTAGATATCTACTAGATATAAAATGTATTTTATTATATTAGTATTGTTATTAGTATTGATTTATGCGAGGCACTCGGGTGGCGCGATGTTTTTGATACGTGGTGTAATTGCGTAACGCGCCATCGGAAAAACATGTGCAGTGTCCGACGACGTTCAGTAGAGATAGAGTTTCATGGTAAGTACTAATGTGAGTACTTAGTAGGTATATTATGGATATGACTAACTCTATGTATGCACGCAATTATTAACAGTAAAGGAGGAGCTACAAATTGAAACTACTATACCATATTACATGTAACTTTTGTACTGGATCTCACCGAACATTACCGACACGTCATCATTGTGGTACGGTTTCAAAATAACCAGCAATGACGTCAAACTTATCTAAACTAATATATAAAGCTGAAGAGTTTGTTTGGTTGAACGCGCTAATCTCAGAAATTACTGGTTCGAATTGAAAAAAAATCCCATTTATCGAGGTAGGCTATAGGCTATATAATATCACGCTACGACCGGAACATCAATGAAAAATGTTGCAAGATGTATCTCAAAATTAGTCCGTTCGACATAGCTATATTATCAGGTGAAATGCCTTAACTAAATATTGCAGTATTAGCGCGTGAAGTTTACAAGCCCGGATAGCTAAGTCGGTAGAGCGGAAGACTCTTAATGCCAGGGCCTTGGGTTCAAGCCCCACGTCGGCGAATATATTTTTATTTTTTTACATTTCAATTTTTTAAAATTTCATTACGACTAATTAAAATTAAATAAATTTAGTTAATAGCTCATTTGAAAGCTGTTACAACTATATGTACCTATATAAAAATAATTTTCCTACAGTGTTTTCAATTAAATATTTATTATATTAAAGGAAATTTATTACTTGAAAAAAGTATAAATACTGCTTTTTAACGACAAAAACTTTTGAACAGTAACTCCGATCATTATGAAGTTTGGACACAACATTCATCTCGGTAAACTAAGATGAGCGTTCGTACTCATGTCACTTCCCCCCATTTCTTTTGCACCCGGGTGAAACCGGGCGGGACCACTAGTATAATATAAAACTCAAAATTGTCCGTCCGACAAAAACTTTTGAACGGTAACTTCGAACATCATGAAATTTGGACACAACATTCATCTCGCTAAACAAAGATGAACGTCCGAACTCATGTCCCTTCCCCCCATTTCTTTTGCACCCGGGTGAAATCGGGACGAACCGCTAGTGTTAAATATATTTATCGATCTTTTCCCAGATTCTTGGTTACAACTGTCCAGATATTTCGAAAAGAAACACTTTCAAGTGATTACCGATTTCTGTCGTTCCAAAGTTTGTTTTAAATAAATCTGTTCTCAAGAGACCTGCACATCATCTCTTACAGACCAGATATTTCTTTACACGTGCATTTAACAAGTGCCTTACCTCCCTCTTAAAATATTCTCGTATAAGGAATGCATCTTATTTATCGTAAATTTTGTCCTCTTGTCTCATAAATTATAAGTTTGGGGGTGCAAATAGATTTAATGTTTCAGATATTTTTTTTAACAAACCGTGAATTTTAATTTCTGGCTGTTGAAAAGTTGTAATTATAACTGAGAAAATATTTGACATACTGGTAACTAAATTCCGTCCTGTTATAATTTATTTGTTATAATTTATAGAATAAAAAAAAAAAATTCTAGTTAGCAACGATTATACCATATTTTTTCATTAAATGCGACCAAATTTTAAATGAAAAAATATGGTATAATCGTTGCTAACTAGAAAAATTTTTTTTTTTTAATTCTAAATTAATACGGTAGATCTCTTTTATATACTTTAATACATTTTTCATCAAAATATTGTTTTTTACTATGACAGACTTCATAAAAAAAAATTTATAACAAATGAAGTCTGGCCAATTTATTAACAAAAATTGTCAGCCAGACCAATTTTTTCAAAAATGCTAAATTATACTACAAATTGTATAAATTTCAAGCAGGTGTTTTGGAAAGTAAAATCATATTTTTTTTAAATTCAAAAATTCATAAAAAATAACAATTAACAAATTTTTACTAGTCTGGCGGGCGTAACATGTTTCTTACATGTTTTTCAGCCATTTTCCCTTTATAATTTTGAGGTGTTCGTAGGGATAACTTTTTCTGTCATGGGAGCTTGGACTATCAGGGAATTACATCGAAGAAAGAGACGCAGATATATTTTCGATTGTTGCGTTCACTCACCGCACATTGAGTAGATAGGCAATAATTCATATATAGTTAATTAATAGATATATGGTTGACCCTAACAAAATTGTCGTTGTGAGGCGGCGTTGTTAACTGCAATCAATTGCTTTTTACATATTTCTGTGCGTATACTAGCGAGCTAGAGGCGGCAGTTTATAGTGGTTGTTAGTCTATATGTTTATTTTCCAAGTTTTGTTATTTAATTCTCGACTAGGTTCAGATGTATAAAGCGTCTATAGCAGACGCGGCTATGAAACTATTATTACTTTCAGCTTTTGAAGAGTTTCAAACAGAATTCAACTGCCTGTACACAGCACACTGTGTTGTAAAATGTGTGGATATTTGACAAAATTTAATTATTTTGTTGTGCCGCTATTTCAACGTATTCTAATTTATTTATCTCGTTGCTTTTGAAAACCCTTCACTGCAAAGCTTGGTTTGTGCTTTCATTCGAGTCCTATCGAAGACCAGCTTTTTAACTGAACTTGAACGTCGACTTCACTTGTTTGTCAGTTAGTCAGTCAGTTTGGGTGAAATCTTGTAGGTCGATTTTGAACCATTTCAACTTGATTTATACCCGCCACGGATCTAAAAGGTTCGGAAGCTGGTCACAAACAGCGTCGCAAAGTCCGTTGTGACTCCCACCACCTCCCAGCTACCTGCATGGAACGTGCGCTCGTCGGCGATTGGCCGTGATCGCTCGTTGCCTTTGTCACGTGTCGCTTTCCTGCTTTAAAGTATAGTCGAGTACGCTATTGTCAAGTTGTTATTGTTATTTTAGTTTTGTTGAGTTGCGAGTTTGTAGTTTTTCAACAGACTGTACAAGCGCAAGCCCGCATTCGCATCTTACTTCCGAGCCTTTTAGATTCGTGGCGCGTATTATACTTTGAATTTTTGCATATTTACGTAGTATCAATGACAATACAATAATAATAATACGAAGCACTAGCGGAGGTCAACGAAGCACATAATTACAGCTATAACAATTTTGAATTATAAAAATTAATACTTAGGTGACCTAATTGCTCGTATTTCTCTCGGGAAAAGAAACTATGACTGTAACACCACGTCTTAAAAAGCCGCGCCGCCACTGGTCTACTCTGGTGGTCATGTAGAGAAACAGAGGCAAGATGGCAGCGGAGCGTATGAACTAGGAAGTAGCGTTCTTGTTAAAAAAAACTTAAATTAATAAATATTTTGAATTAAATAATATTCACGTTACAAACTTACGTTTATAAATATGTTGAATAAAATAATAATTATTGTTACAAACTGGCGCCCAACGTGGGGCCAGTTTGTAACAATTATTATTATTATAATACCCACGTTTTAAAAAGCTACGCCGCCACTGGTGTACTCTGGTGGTCATGTAGAGAAACAGAGGCAAGATGGCAACGGAGGTATGAACTAGGAAGTAGTATTCTTGTTAAAAAAAACTTAAATTAATAAATATGTTGAATTAAATAATAATCATGTTACAAACTTACGTTAATAAATATGTTGAATAAAATAATAATAATTGTTACAAACTGGCGCCCAACGTGGGGCCAGTTTGTAACAATTATTATAATAACACCACGTCTTAAAAATACTCTGGTGGTCATGTAGAGAAACAGAGGCAAGATGGCAGCGTAGCGTATGAACTAGGAAGTAGGTTCATGTTAAAAAAAAAACTTAAATTAATAAATATGTTGAATTAAATGATTTTCATGTTACATACTTATGTTAATAAATATGTTGAATAAAATAATAATTGTTACATGACTATTTATTGAAAACGCGCGGAATCATTATAGGTCACCCTATATATAAATAATAAGTCACAAGTTGTTAATAAAAAAAAAAAAAATAATACATAACAGAAATAAATATTAATATTATTTTAAATATTAAAGAATTCAACCGCGCGCATGTTTTTTTGAACGCACTGTACGCAGCAAAGATCGTACCATATGCGTCTTATGATCGTATCATATTTCTGTTTAGTCTTCAATAGTTACATACAATATAATATACAATCTTATACGCACATAATACAATATTATGCTTACAGTGTTCTCAAACCCCCCTAGGGTTGAGTTCAGAAACTAAATAAATACTAAATGATGCGGAAATTAAAGTTATACGCTCTCTAACAACGCCGGGGCATGTATGCTTTTGTCCTCTTCTTCGTTGAGTGCTGCGCCCTGCTCCACTGCCGGGACAATCGCAAACTTCAACACTCGATCGATGCCAATAATCTAATATCTTGTATCTATACTAATATATAAAGCTGAAGAGTTTGTTTGTTTGGTTGAACGCGCTAATCTCAGGATCTACTGACTCGAATTGAAAAAACATTTTTTTGTTGGATAGTCCATTTATCAAGGAAGGCTATAGGCTATATAATATCACGCTACGACCAATAGGAGCGGAGCATCAATGAAAAATGTAACTCAAAATTTGTCCATCCGATAAAAACTTTTGAACTCAGATCATCATGTTTGGACACATCATTCATCTCGGTAAACTAAGATGAACGTGCGTACACATGTCCCTCCTCCCCGTTCGTTCTTTTGCACCCGGGTGAAACCGGGCAGGACCGCTAATACATACACATACATGACCGCATAGCATACGCGCAATAAATTTTATTAATAGTAGAAATAAGTATTCGCAGTGTATAATAATATTATGTCGAAAGTGTATGTAGCTCGTGTCGAGGGAGTTTTGAGATACATAATTAATTTGTCAAGACAAGCAAAGCGTTTCGCGAGTTAACTTATTCAAAAAGGTGACGTCTCCGGTGAATTCGTGACATTTAATTCCGCGAACTTATTCAAATGAAGTGGGAGACGAGACGCTCTGCGGCAGTCGTGTGAACTAAATTATATATAACAATAGAAACAAACAAAACTATACAAGGACAAGACGAAGATGTATTCGTTCGTCTTATTGTGTTTTAACCCTTCACTGATCTCGTGGGAGTAGACTAGTGATGTGCCGGATCGTTGGAAATGTATATCCACGGATACGGATCTGAATACGGATATTTGGTTTCAAGATCCGCGGATACGGATCTTAACTTTCTTAGAGTACGCGGCGGTAAATATTGCACATCGACCTTTGGAAAGAGACTATCTGTTATGGGAAAAAGTTATTGACCTCTTTAAGAGTTAACTCTCATAACAGATTGTCTCTTTCCAAAGATCGATGTGCAATATCTCATTATAAAGATAGTTGATTTAGTACCTTTGAGTTATGTACTATTAGTATGGTACTCACTACGATAAATGTTTGCAATATAAAGGTGCCAAATACGATTTAAAAAAATAAAAAATAATCTGAATGGAATTTAACAGTTTTTCATTATTACCTAATCACCTATACCTATATATAAAATTTCATCTATGAATTGAAAATTAATAAGGTAAAAGATCCGCCAAAAACTAACGGATACCGATACAAATCTTTCTTCTCGGGGCAAGATATCAAACTTTCGACCCTTGTGGTGTAATATACTTGTTATGTAAAAAGTTTGAAAACTTGAAAAAGAACAAAAAAAAATTATCAGCATTTAGGAAAATCCTAGCGCGATTAATTATTTATTTCTGCAGTATAACTACAAAACCAAAATTTGGCTATAGAACGTACCTATTTTACAGAACGGGGCAATTGTGAGAACTAACCCCATTCTCCACTATTTGAAACAAGGTATTGCATAACAGTGCTTTTGTATTGTGCTTGGCGCCCGCAAGAACTTTACGAAAACAGTAAATAATAATAATAAAATGCCCTACTTAAAATATTTCCACTTGTTTGAAGTTATATTTAAACTTTACCTAAATTATTATCGGTTTCTTTAATATTTCGCAATATAAAATGTTGTTTTGCTGTATTATCAGCGCATTTTATACTTTTCCTGTTCCGTATTTATAATAAGTTTGATAAAATATTGTTATTTTGTGTATAGCGCGCTTTGAAAATAGGTAATTGTCAGTGATTCTTATATTTCACAATCTATATACCGGGTGTATATTTTTAAACCTTTGCACGTTTTTTATCATCGCATTTTTTGTCTGATTTTTTTTTTAAATTTAGTTTGTAGTTTCTTTGCACGTCGCTTATAATGTTTTTTTTAATGAGCGTTTTGATAAAAAACTACGAGTCGAATTGAAGAGAAGTTCAACAATAAATTTTTTTTTTTCATAAAAAACAATGTCCGACCATAAAAAATGGGGGTTCTCATTTAAAAAACAAAGGTCACCCCTCCCACTGCTAAGGGGTGAGGTGATAGGCGTGGGTATTGAGTCCCAACGATTTCCCTCTCGAAACCCAAC
This sequence comes from Xanthostigma xanthostigma, assembly GCA_963575645.1. Classification (NCBI taxonomy): domain Eukaryota; kingdom Metazoa; phylum Arthropoda; class Insecta; order Raphidioptera; family Raphidiidae; genus Xanthostigma; species Xanthostigma xanthostigma. The sequence goes on from OY754473.1 coordinate 3,303,408, forward strand.
AACTTTTGTTCGAACTTATTTTTTATTAAATCTGTTATTTTTAAAAAAAGCGTCCCAAGTTTAAAAAAAAAACCTGTATATATGTATGTAAGTGAAACTCACTTACTTACTGACTTGTTGACTCTTCACGTGATCTCCAAAACCTAGACGCCCGATTGACTTAGTTACGCCTTTCTCGACGTAGACACTCATTACGCACGGATTTTCTGCAAATCCTATCTAAAACGGACTTTTTAATTATCCCCCCCGCCCCCCATCACCGCCTTTGCTGCGTTCATTGCGAGAGCCGAAAAGAAGCGATAACAAAATTTTAATTTTTCATTGTAATTACTAATTTGAATTGAACAAAAAAAAACACACTTTAATTAATATTAATTTATACAAATATCCAGTTAATTTAAATTTAATTTACAATGTTTTTTTTTCTTGTTAAACGACCGTCATTTATGTGAGTCACTTGCTGGTTATCATTTATTTTAATTAGCTCTAATTATAAACTGGCCAATGGCCAATGAGCTTGTACGGTACAGTCCGCGCTCTGTTGACGAGTTTGTTGTTGTTGGAAATTATTATTTTATAGAGATTCGATCTTAACAGACCAAGATCCCAGACCCGCGTCATTTCAGTACTATACTGTAAGATTTTATCAGTACAATATTTAGTTAAAAACCGTATGCCAATTTGCTAGCTTGAAAGCGGAGGCCTTTTAGAGACAATAGGTTCTAAAGTTACATTAATGCTTATAATACGCGCCACGGATCTAAAAGGTTCGGAAGTTAGTCACAAATAGCGTTCAGAGCCGTTGAGACCCCCACCACCTTCCAGCTGCATAGAACGTGCGCTTGTTGCATTTGTCTCTTGTCGCTTTCCTGCTTTGAAGTACAGTCGAGTACGCTATTGTCAAGTTGTTATTGTAATTTTAGTTTTGTTGAGTTGCGAGTTTGTAGTTTTTCAACAGACTGTACAAGCGCAAGCCCGCATTCGCATCTAACTTCCGAGCCTTTTAAGTGGCGCGTATTATACTTACGTACGCGAGTGAGAGCATTAGATGATTTTTTTTGACATTTATTTGCATTCAAACTTACAAACTTTACCTCTTTATAATATTAGTATAGAAAGAAAGTACAGAAAATCTTTTGACGTGATAACGTCTTATAAATTGATGAATCACCAATATTATAAATTGATAAAACACCGACTGCATGCACGAAAAAGTGTAACGTAACGTTCCTAACGCGTAACGTTCCGCCTGACCCTGTGCGTGCTTTTTGCTAATTTCTCGCTCAATTTAAATCAGATCGGTTTGAAACCAGTCTTAAACGAAAGAGGAGAACATTTTACATAGATTTCGTATAACAGAATTTGCCTAAACAGTTTTTTTATACAAATTTATATAGAAAAATAGCTGTATAAATGCAATGTTGTCTAATGCATGGCGCGCGCGCGACGCGGTCGGTCGTCTTTGTTTGCCGTACATGGAAATTAGAAAATAACGTATGTCTTGTCTTAACATGAAAACGGCTGCATTTCTAATGTTTAATTCAATTTTTTGACATTAGTATTTTCTGAAATGCAACGCCTTCTAAGTTAACTATTGGAATAACTAATTATTATTAGAACATAATAGTTTGACAGTATCAAACGTCACTTTTGACATTTCTTATCATTCCGACACCAAGGATAAGCGGATTGAAACCAAATTTTGGGAGGATGTTTGATATGCAAATATGAAGTGGCCTATTGTTTTTGGGGAACATCGGCGCATGCGTAAAAGAATATATCTCTTATAATGATGTTTTATATAATAATAATATAGTTTTTAAAACGGTTTTTACTCTATCTATTTTTACTAGAAATTTTTGTAAATTTTTTGGGGAAAATCGGCGCATGCGCAAAAGAGATACATGCCATAGTTGTTTTTTATATAATAATAGTGTACTTTTTGTAGTGTTTTATTATTCTACTTAATAAAATTTACCTAAATTTGAAGAGAAAGATGCAATATCATAGATTCGAATTATTATATAAATTTAGGTTATGTATTACGGAATACGTTATCACGTAAAACTATCGTCCGTAAACCGACTTTACAGACAACCAATTTTTTTTTTCTTCGAAACATTTTTTGGTGGGGGTAGATTCAGCATCCTGCAGCGCCCTCATGCTAGAATGTTTTTGAAAAAATGCAGACGGCTTTTTGTATCTTATACACTTTTAAATAAAAGGGCGCCAAAACACTTTTAAATGTAATTCCCTTACTTTTATCAGAAAAAATCGCGAAAGTAGATATCAAAAATAGGCTTCTACACTAGATCTAGTTCTTTGCTTTTTTAAATACACAAAACAAAGATAAGAACCCGTACAATACGCGCCACGAATCTAAAAGGCTCGGAAGTTAGATGCGAATGCGGGCTTGCACTTGTACAGTCTGTTGAAAAACTACAAACTCGCAACTCAACAAAACTAAAATAACAACTTGACAACAGCGTACTCGACTGTACTTTAAAGCATAGGAAAGCGACAAGTGACAAAGGCAACGAGCGATCACGGCCAATCACCGACGAGCGCACGTTCCGTGCAGGTAGTCGGGAGGTGGTGGGAGTATCAACGGCTCTAAAATGTGCCTTTGCGACGCTGTTTGTGATTAACTTCCGAACCTTTTAGATCCGTGGCAATAGGCGACAGTTTTGTTTAAAATCTTGTCAAAAAAATGTCGTAAAAATAAAAAGTCAAGTTCCGTTCCGTTGTAATGCGATACACGCTGCAAGATGTTGGGAAATATTTTTCTTTCATCAGCTTGGGTGGTTGTGTTGACAGAGATGATGGAGTCCTTCTAACACACATTGCGTATAACCGCGAGATATTTATTGACAAGTCTCTTAAGGTGTCGACGAAATAAGATGTCACTTGATTATATAATATTTTAGTTCACATTACTTTTTTTGACATTTCTTCGTCGAAAATTGATTAGTGTCATGTGATGATGTGAGTAGTTATATATAAAAAACGGTGGCAATCTACAAATTCGAGCGAAGCCGATCCTGGCCGCTAGTATTATATAATAGTAAAGATTTCCGCAATATTCTAACGTATTTTTTTTCTTTATTTCAGGTATGTTTGGGCCAACACTTGTTTACAATAAATTCATCGTCAGGTATTGTCAAAATGTTTTGAATGTAAATATGTATTCGAAAAATCGAGTATCGATCGAATAGTAAAATTACTTGTTCTTCGGGTCGTTTAGAAATAAACCGCCCAACACCACTCGAACTGACTACTTTAGCAGTCAGTTCATTAATTAGCAATGCGTTTAGGGTAGCGATATTTTTTTTATGAACTCGTAGAGATGCCGATGAAATTAAGTTTTCGCAATGGGGACCCCATTGTTTGACCGCCTATCTTAAAAATGCATGAATGATTCTAAAAAAAATCCGGACAAGTCCGAGCTAAGTTCGCCCGTCGAATGTTCCATATTATCAACCATACTATTTTCCATTAATTTTTAATGACCGCAAAAGCAATAATAGCGTACCCTATCACATAGGTATCGTTTATATAAATTTAATCAAAATTTAAATCTTTGATTAACGTCTGATTTGTACTCTTCAATAAATAAAATTATCGAGCAATTTTTCAGACAATTATATTGACAAAAATATGTAATTATAATTCAATACATTTACGTTTCGGTCCGGATTTGGATCTTCTTCAGAATTGAGCTAAAAACTAGTAAATTATTAATATTAATTTTTATATATTTTTTTAGCTCAATTCTGAAGAAGATCCAAATCCGAACCGAAACGTAAATGCGTTGAATTATAATTATATATTTTTGTCAATATAATTGCCTGAAAAATTGCTCGATAATTTTATTTAAGAGTCAAATCTTTGATTAACGTCTGATTAGAACTCTTCAATAAATAAAATTATCGACCAATTTTTCAGACAATATATTAACAAACAATATAAAATTAATACATTTACGTTTCGGTCCGGATTTGGAGCTTCTTCAGAAGAAGATCCAAATCCGGATCGAAACGTTAATGTATTAATTTTATATTGTTTGTTAATATATTGTCTGAAAAATTGGTCGATAATTTTATTTATTTATTTAAGAGTATTCGTCCCTGCAAATACCCCCTGCACCCTTCATCTCAAATCTTTTCCTCTCGCCTAAAAACGGTTCGCGCTCTCCCGACGCTATTTTTAAAGCTAGAGGGTTCTGGTAAACGCCAAATGAAAGACAAAGAATCAGACTACAGATCCTTCAGGCGAATTTTTTGAAAAAAATTTCTGAAAAAACTTACAACCTTTTGAAAAAATAATAAGTTACGTAATATTTCACACATAGGCGAAACTGTTTTTAAAAAAATTCGCCTGAAGGATCTGTAGTCTGATTCTTTGTCTTTCATTTGGCGTTTACCAGAACCCTCTAGCTTTAAAAATAGCGTCGGGAGAGCGCGATCCGTTTTTAGGCGAGGGGAAAAAATTTGAGATGAAGGGTGCAGGGGGTGTTTGCAGGGACGAATACTCTTAATCAAAATTTGTTTACGATAGCTGATTTATGCCACATAGATTTGAAAAAAAAATTATTTTCGGATTTTTTACTTTACTATGTATTAAACCTTTCGTTTCAAAATTCAAGAGTCTGGGTCAACGGGAAGTACCCTGTAAGTATGGAACTTGAAAAATTCCAATGCCTTTTATTGTGCCTCAAAATAAAACGTTTCCACATAGAAAACTAGCGTAAATTCGACATAAACGAATTTTCCCTGGAGACACAGATATAAACATTTTTTCCTCAAGTAATAAACAATTATAAAATAAATGAAATATTGTTTTTGGTGTTGAGTTTATTACGCAGTCAATAATCATAAAACTGAAGTAAAAAAAAATAATCATTTGAAATATTAACAGCTTCTTGTTAAAATCATAACAAAATATTTCAATAAAGCAGCCATCGACCTAACCCAGTCAACAGTGTTGTTTGTTTGTACAACAATTTTTCTCAAATTCCTTGACGCGAACCGTCTGTCGATTTTTTAACGTTTTCTTTGTTTATTTTTTTAAACATAATTCACATGTTAGGAATATTAGTAAATTGAATTTTAACGTTCACAATAGAGAACATAGAACACTGTTGTGTTTATGTCAGAGGTACCAACACAAACCTAGGAACATAAATTCCCTAGTTGTGAACATAAAAAAAACTTGTTAATAAGGGTTATATACCTAACCCAGTATACTGGCCAGTGTTAATGACGTCACGAATCGACGCCATACTGTTGATTCGGTCCGAAATATACTGGCCAGCGCGTTTAACGTATTGTTATATCCCTCGTCCACCGAAAGTAATTGTTTACTTTGTTGAGCAGATATTTATTGCAAATTAACAACTAATAAAATAAAAAAATTCCACACACGTCCGGTTAAATATTTATGTTACGTCACATCTGTCTCACCAGTACAATATGAGGTGGTTATATAACTAGTGATCAAGGTGGGCTGCGTCCAACTCTTTTCCATTATTTTCCTTTTGAGGCACTGAAACCGTCAAATGGAACAGCCTGTACGTCCTGCTTTTTGAATTATATAGTAGATTCGAGGCCCCGCCCGGTTTCACCCGGGTGCAAAAGAACGAATGGGGAAGGAAGGGACATGAGTACGCACATTCATCTTGGTTAACCTAGATGAATGTCCAAACATGATGATCGGAGTTACCGTTCAAAAGTTTTTGTCGGACGAACAAATTTTGAGTTACATTTTGCAACATTTTTCATTGATGCTCCGCTCCTATTGGTCGTAGCGTGATATTATATAGCCTATAGCCTACCTCGATAAATGGACTATCCAACAAAAAATATTTTTTCAATTTGAACTAGTAGCTTTTGAGATTAGCGCGTTCATCCAAACAAACAAACAAACTCTTCAGCTTTATATTGTTGCATGCCCTTGATGGGACGCCTATGGAATTCGGTAGAAACTACTAGAACCAACAACAATGGAAACAGGTAAAACCACCCGACCTTGGAGACACACATACATGTAAAGGAAAGGAACTCGGTGCGTTAAGCAGGTAGCGAAGTTAGACCCGATTTCTTAGAATCGCTTGGAGAGAACAATAGAAGAAATCTCGATTCGTCCAGAACATTCGATAGAAACGGGGGACGAAAACCATATTAGGCGAAGCAGAGTGAGCAAGTCGGTCAGTCAGTATTCAAGCTGTTCGCGAGTTGTATTGATACAAGTCTGACGTTGTGACATAATTTCAGTTATATTGCGAAAATAAATTAACTCTAGTGAGTGCAATTATAAATCCGGTTTTAAATAAACGACTTATAGTTAATAGACAAGTGTGCTGATAAACTTTGTGTTGTGTCCCTGTGTGTTGTGAATATTTAGTGTATAATTTAGTGACTTTATATTCTCTGTTACTAAAGTCTTTTATTTTTGTTTCTGTTAACGTTATTATTTCTGTTAAGTTAAAGAAGTACGCTTTCGTTTGTGTGTTTTACTGTTTTGTTAAACATTTATTATTGCAAATAAATAATTTCCGCCACGGACTACAGCAGTTTTGTTACAATATATTAGTATAGATGTTCAAAAAAAAATTTAATAATGAAGATGAAAACATTGACGCGAGGATTATCTATTATTAGTACGGAAGGCTATTTTACGAAGCAGCGGGTGTGTTTTGTTGTGTTTAATTTTGTGTTGACGACCGTAGAAAGACCACCCGTACGTGAATCCTCAACCCTCTAAACAAGGAGATAATGCATAAACAGAAGTCATAAACCTGTTCTTCAACTTTTATTGTTTGTTTACTTGTTTTGTGTTCCTTCCAACTCTTTCCGTACGACTTTTATGGTGTTTCTATTGAAAAATAAGTACACGTGTTTTAAACACCTCGTTCGAATGAGGCGGATCCTTTTTGGGAAATGATGTAAATTTATAACTTATTAGAGGAAGACAAATTCTGTAACAGAGTCGGCGTTAGTTTTTGGGAACACAGGATGATCCAGAAATTATCCCAAGGATTTCGAAGGCGTCTGTAATCTAGTACAGGGGCTGCAAACCTATGGCACGCGTGCCACAGGTGACACGCGACAGATTATTGTTGGCGCAGCATTGATTGAGGTGCAAGATCGAAATAATTAGAAATGTGCTAGATGCCGAAAACAATTGACTATCACCAAATAACAAATACGAAAAATTTTCATGGCGTTCAATGTGTTATGAAAAGTATTAATAATAATATTGCGTATAACGTCCGTTTCTCGACTTTATGTCATAACAGATGCCATTCGCACCATTACTATTTTCCATCTATCACACTTCCCGTTATTTTCTACATTTGTAAACTTCCACTTAATTAATTGCAATGGGATGTTTTAACCCTTCACTGATCTCGTGGGAGTAGATTAGTGATGTGCCGGATCGTTAAAAATGTATATCCGCGGATACGGATCTGAATACGGATATTTGGTTTCAAGATCCGCGGATACGGATACGGATCTTAACTTTCTTAGAGTACGCGGCGGAAAATATTGCACATCGACCTTTGGAAAGAGACTATCTGTTATGGGAAAAAGTTATTGACCTCTTTAAGAGTTAACTCTCATATCAGATTGTTTCTTTCCAAAGATCGATGTGCAATATCTCATTATAAAGATAGTTTTTTAGTACCTTTAAGCTATGTACTATTAGTATGGTACTCACTACGATAAATGTTTGCAATATAAAGGTGCCAAATACGATTTAAAAAAAAAAAATCTGAATGGAATTTAACAGTTTTTCATTATTACCTAATCACTTATGTATATAAAATTTCATTTATGAATTGAAAATTAATAAGGTAAAAGATCCGCCAAAAACTATAACGGATACGGATACGGATCTTTCTTCTCCCTCGGATATCTGCGGATACGGATATCCGGCACATCACTAGTTAGTTTATATTGTGATCACATAGAGTCGCCTGTATGTTTTGTGTTTCAGGATTAAAACTGAAAAGTTTATTTATAGCTCCTAATAAACTGAAATTTTATTTGATACGAAATTTGTGCAGTTGATTTAATTTCCTCCGTGCGCTTGCATTTGACATGAAAATAGAAAAAAACTAAAAAAAAATCAACTGTTGTCGGAAAATCTCTCCGGAAAATTGAAAAACAAATAACAGCGCCTTCTTCCGTTTAGCTTGTGATTGTTTCCGGCACGTGATGTTTTTTGAACTGGTTGTATGCGTGGATTATTTGTCATGGGCGCCGGCAGGTGGGGCATTGGAGAAATTTCTGTGGAGCTAATTCCTGGTCTGAATAAACAAAACATTTTAATTTTAGCTAAAAATTTGTATTTATCCGTTATAAGCTCATAGTAACAAATATTAATCTATACTAATGTATAAAGCTGAAGAGTTTGTTTGTTTGAACGCGCTAATCTCAGAAACTGCTGGTTCGAATTGAAAAAAAAAATGTTGGGTAGCCCATTTATCGAGGAAGGCTATAGGTAGGTAATATAATATCACGCTACGACCATATGGAACGGAGCATCAATGAAAAATGTTGCAAGATGTATCTCAAAATTTGTCCGTCCGACAAATATTATCAAGTGAAATGCCCTAACTAAATATTGCAATATTAGCGCCTGACATAAACAACCTCGGGTAGCTCAGTCGGTAGAGTCGGCGGATATATTTTTATTTTTTTTTTATTTTCTACATTGCTTTCTTCTAAGGCTTACATTTCATTTTTTTATAATTTTATTAATTGCATATTTATTATATTTTATTGATTACAATAATTTTTCATCGACAGAAAATTTTGAACGGTAACTCCGATCATCATTAAATTTGGGCACAACATTCATCTCTGTAAACTAAGATGAATATGCGTACTTCTGTCCCTCCCCCCATTCGTTCTTTTGCACCCGGGTGAAACCGGGCGGGACCGCTAGTTTATAATAAGCAGATAGGTTCAGTTGTTAAGGCCATTAGTGAAAAAACATTTTCATTTATTTATTAAATCTTGTGTCACAATCTCCGAAACCACTGAAGCGATTTCAATGACATTTTGTAAATGTGTCTTGCTTGATACAACTTGCGCTAAAGGATAGTTTTTATTAAACATTTATACACAATTACGGAGTTTTCTCAAAAAAGCTGTTTTTGTAACATGTAACGACATCTGATAGAATTCATTCAAAATTATTAGTTCAGAAGCAAACAAAAAAAAAACTGTTTTTATACCAAGTAGCGACATCTGGTTGTAATTGCTCAAAGCTATTAGTTCAGATGCCGGGCCGCAAACGAAATACATTTTGCAGAATTATATCTATTATAGTGCCAAGTAGCGACATCTGATTGAAATCGCTCAAAGCTATTAGTTCAGAAGCAAATTTGGTATAGTTTGCTCAAAGCTATGTTAGTTCAGACGCCGGGCCGCAAACGAAATACATTTTGCAGAATTATATTTATCATAGTGCCAAGTAGCGACATCTGATTGAAATTGCTCAAAGCTATAATTAGTTCGGAAGAAAATCTGATAGAATTCGCTCAAAGCTATTAGTTCAGAGGCCGGGCCGCAAACGAAATACATTTTGCAGAATTATATCTATCATAGTGCCAAGTAGCGACATCTGATTGAATTCGTTCAAAGCTATTAGTTCAGAAGCAAATCTGGTAGAATTTGCTCAAAGCTATTAGTTCAGACGCCGGGCCGCAAACGAAATACATTTTGCAGAAAATTATATCTATCATACCCGGGTGAAACCGGGACGGGTCGCTATATCTACCCGAGCGCCAATGCATATTTGTGAACTTCCGGCAAAGGCAATAAAGGTGAAGCGTCGTCGTCTTCGTTTCGTCGTCGCGACGCGGTCGTACAACCGAAATAAACACAGTTATATAATGCTCAGAAATATTATATCAAGAAGTATTTCGCTATATACGACCATTCCCCGCGTTTTATGTCACTACAGTTCACGTTCACGGCCTCCTGCGGTGCGTTTGGAACAATGCTCTGCCCCAATTTGAGTATTAGCAGTTCTCTACACAGTAGACCGCGCCCTTGATATGTCTTGACGTTGAGAAATTTTAGAATAGATCAGTAATGGCTAAGAGCTGGCTACGGAGAAAATGGGTGACTCGGTGCAGAGCTGAAAATTTGCAGAATAATAGGAGATAGTATATTAAGTAAGTAGGGAAAACATTGCCAGAAGGCTAGGCGGAAGTTAAAGAGCCGTCAGAAGGCGCTAATGTTGCGAAAAATCAGTGCACTTCTGGCAATTTCTATACTTATTCTGTAATTCAAAACTAGATTATATATTATATATGTTATACATTATATAGTTATAAGGGCATACTGAAAATTCAAACATGATATAATAATTACATTCGACAAATCTTTAAAATTATTAATGACATTTTGATAGAAATAAAATTAAATAAATTAATAAAATTACGTTGTTATAACAACGTAATTTTATTAATGAAAATATATGACGATTAATTTTATTTCTATCAAAATGTCATTAATAATTTTAAATATTTGTCGAATGTAATTATTATATCATGTTTGAATTTTCAATATGCCCTTATAACTATATAATGTATAATATATATAATATATAATCTAGTTTTGAATTACAGAATAAGTATAGAAATTGCCAGAAGTGCACTGATTTTTCGCAACATTAGCACCTTCTGGCGGCTCTTTATCTTCCGCCTAACCTTCTGGCAATTTTTTCCCTACTTACTTGTACTATCTCCTATTATTCTGCAAATTTTCAGCTCTGCACCGAGTCACCCATTTTCTCCGTAGCCAGCTCTCCGTCTATAAGGCTCAATTTCTGGCACGGCAAAGCTTAATAGAGTTACAGAGGTTGCCTTGTTCCATCTGACGCTAAAAATAGGAGAAATTATAAAAACTACAAACTCGCAACTCAACAAAACTAAAATAACAATAACAACTTGACAATAGCGTACTCGACTGTACTTTAAAGCAGGAAAGCGACAAGTGACAAAGGCAACGAACGATTACGGCCAATCACCGACGGGCGCACGTTCCGTGCAGGTAGCTGGGAGGCGGTGGGAGTTTCAACGGCTCTAAAATGTGCCTTTACGACTAACTTCCAAACCCATTAGATCCGTGGCGCGTATTATACACACTTTTGAGCATTAATCATCCGTCACAGTTGGTTTGAATCGGGCTGTATTTGGAGACGCTGCGGTTTTGCGATGCAGTTGGGGTGTCGGGTGATTCTGTATCCTGCCCTGACATTTTATGCATAGAATATTACCGTGTAGTGGCGGTAGTATGTGTGCGCAAGCAGTTACAGAACTCGTATACACTTAAATTTTTTGTCGTTTTATATTATATAGTATAATTTATAGCTTTATGAAATTCCCATTGAAATGATGCTAGGAAAAGATGAGGGCGCCGGGCGTCAAGCCCGAGAGAAATCAAATTACCCTGTTTTCCATTTAACATAAACCTGAAAATTACCTTTCTCTGTTACCCTGCTGGCACTTCATTTCAAGAAGAAAATGTTGCAGGTGTGTCCGTATTTAGTGTCGCAAAAACCCATATACTTTTATTCTATACTGAGCATAGGAATAACATCGCAATCGAACCATTAGGGTGCAAACATTTACTTCTGTCTTTTTTACGCCGTTAGCACTGGCGTATCCAGGAGGGCAAAACAAGCACGGGGGACCCGGTTTAAGAAATTTCTAATTTGCCCCCTCCTCGGCCAAAAACTAGGTACGCCCATGTTAACGTCATAGAAGAAGACAAAACTTTTGAAACAGAGATACTTTATTCAGATTGAATGCAAGTACATCAACCCATCCTATCATCGGAGAAATCAGGGAATTACATCGAAGAAAGAGACACAGATATATTTTTGATACGCTTTGTTGCGTTCACTCACCGCACATTGAGTAGGTAGATAATGATTCATATAATAAATTATAAACCAAAACTTCAAATTTGAAAAATGAACCAGAAAACTTAATCTCGGTAACGAATTATTCACTTCTTCTTCACCGAAAACCTCTGTCATCGCTTCCTCCACAGTCTACATCCTCTTGCTAACGACGTCCAGACCTTTTTATCGGTTTTTTTTTTATTGGAACGATTGATCTATAGAGTCTTCCATTCCCAAGCATTTCTTTGTTAAATCTTCCTCTGAATCGTCACGTTTAAATCTTTCCGTTTGCCTATTGGAATCAATTTTGGACTATTTTCCATCACCTTGTTCTTAAGTTTTATTTCTCGTGTTCCGTCTCCAAACTTTTTTATACTATTGGTTCCTCTGCATCCTTACACCAGTTACGCCAAAGCCTTCCTCTTTCCCATTTTTGGAATTCAATATTTTGGACAATTTGGCATCAGCTCGTCTTCCACCTACAAACTTTCCTTTGCCATTCTCACTAACTACGTTTTCCTATTGGACAGTAAACCACTTAGTAATTCTTTAGTCTCACTTTTCTGATCTTCTCTTCTACTTCCAAACCTTCCTTTATTATATCTTCTTCTACATCCTCACACCTCACCCCAACACGCCTAACCTTCGACTCTTCCGTTTTTATATTGAAATGGTTCTTCTATTTCTATGTCATTACTTTTTTCTAATCTTCTACCTTTAAACTTTTTTATTGCCTCTTGTACATCTTGACTCCAACTCCCTGTATTCATCTCTTCCCAAAAACCCTTTTCACTCATTTTTCTTATATGGTCATACCACTTTGTTCCTGTAAAAAATAATACATTCATAAAACTTCGTGTGTAATAAATAATAGTATATGACAAAGCGCGAATACGGGATGAATTCACAAAATGTGATATTTGTAATTAAATAGGAAGTAACAATTTATTGTCAGTGTATTTATACGAGTTCGGACAAGCCCTCATTTCCGCAGTCAGCTGTTTTTTTTTTTTTTTTAATTATAGTTAATGTCATTTTTTGTGCACACTTTTTGCAGCATCTGGTATAAAAAGTGGTATACAATTCATAAAAAACCTACAAGCATTTATATTTATATATTGCATAATGCTTCATTCGCTTTATACACTTCCACGTCATACAGTGTTATGTAAGAGATGACGTACAAGTTAAAGTAGTATCGTTTAGAGAAGATAGTGGCGTCATTTCTGTTCACAAACGTGTTTCGGGTCGGACGAGTCTATTGTTTTCTGACAAGGGGTGGTCCTATTAACATGATCATTTAATTGTTTGTCGCATAATTGACAGTACATGATTCCCTCTGAAATTACAAATCACGCCGCTACTGATCGCTCTTCCCAGTCTTCTTACTACGCTGCTTCCCCACCTTGCTATTATCTTCTCTAAACGATACATTAAAATGTCTGACACCTCGAATATGTCGACATATTCGAGGTGTCAGACATTTTTTAAATGGTTCATGTTATTTGTCAGAGAACATTATTTTAGCGTTTTGGTTGAAGTTTTTAAGCTATCCAATTAAAAAAGCAAACAGTATCTATAAATTTTTTACATATCGTCAAAACGACATCTTTCGGAAAATTTAGAGGGAAAATGCCCCAAAATCAAGAAAAGTCATAGAGGAAATAGGTGTCAGACTAGGCCTAATGAAGCCATATACAAAGTTTGGGGAGAGTATGTGTCAGTAAAATTTTTGCCGACGGGCACTCTGACTATAAGAAGCAGTTCTGGAGATGAGTTTGGAAGGAGAGGAATGGGATAACCAAGATTCATGTAGATTGGAGGCGCGGGAGAAAAACTCCTGTGGTCCCGCTCTATAAAAATAGAAATATTTTCATCGTGAGAAATGTTCCTTGGGGTATTCGATCTTGCGGATGCTGGAGATGAGTTTGGAAAGATGGGAATGGGATAACCAAGATTCATATAGAGATTAGAGACGCGGGAGAAAAACTCCTGTTGTCCCGCTCTATAAAAATACAAATATTTTCATCGTGAGAAATTTTCCTTGGGGTATTCGATCTTGCGGATGCTGGAGATGAGTTTGGAAAGATGGGAATGGGATAACCAAGATTCATATAGAGATTGGAGACGCGGGAGAAAAACTCCTGTTGTCCCGCTCTATAAAAATAGAAATATTTTCATCGTGAGAAATTTTCCTTGGGGTATTCGATCTTGCGTCAGCTCTGGCCGACGACGGATCATAAATACGGAGAATGTTTTGCACTATATATAGTGTCAATGACTTACGCCCGTTCCCTTACAAACTAGTAGTGCACCATCTGGCACTAGAACAGACAGCGGCAGCAACGTCGTCACACACTTGTGCCTGGCTGCCAGATTGTGTTATTTTAATTCCTGTTACGTCATACCATAACACACACTGCCTGTGTACGATGATGGCGGACGACAGGTGGGACAACGTAACGTATGACGTGAAAGGATGAGCTGTACGCGTAAGAAGTGAATGGACGACTCATATACCTGTACTCTTTAAGAGACATAACTTCTATCGGAATAGAATTGCACATACCGCTAAACTAGCGGTATGTGCTTTATTATCGCTTTGTGCGTCAGAGCTGACTTTCGTTCATATAAGAAGTTATATCTAAGTTAATTTCACACGAAATCCATTCAAATTGAAGCTTTTTGAAAAGAGGAGATTCTAATCTATAAAATAGAACCATTTTTAAATCAATTTGAGTTCATAAATACTATTAAAATTGTAATTGAAAATCACAAACAGCAGTTGTCGGTTGGTCTGTACGTATGTACGTACGTCACGACTCTACAGATCGCAATTTTGGTCGGATTGCCTTGGGTTATATTTTATTCACTTTGTTTACTATCAGACCAGAACCCTATTTAAATTCACTAAAATGTGTTCAGTAGTTTAATTTTTATAAACAGTTTTATTTTTTATTATTTTTGACAGCTAATAGTTTAAAAACAATATAATAATTGCTGTGTAAATATAGTGTAATCCATAAAACAAGTGCTACACTTCTATACTGTGATAACACCACTACACGTATTAGGCCGCCGTGGCGTAATGGTTATGCCGTTGGATCCCCAAGGGCAAGGTCCTGGGTTCGATTCCTTACGAAATCATTGATTTTTTTCTTTTTTTTTCTTTTTATTTTGTTTTATTTTATTCCACTTGATATTAATTATATATTATATTATGTATAGTTCTTAATTTTTTTTATTTTTGCAAACTTAAAAAAAAATATTTTTTCAATTTTTAATTATTTATTTCTTTAAATTTTTAAATCTTTTTAAATTTATTAAAAATATTTTTTAATTGTTATTTTTTTATCATACAGTGGAAAACTTGCGGGATGTGCACTTTTGGTTTTGCCAACTATTCTTTCATATAGCTACCTGCTATATATATTTCTTTTTACATTGTCGAAATCTCTATTTTTTTCTTCTATATATTCATACTAGCGGACCCGTCCGGTTTCACTCGGGTGTAAAAGAAGGAATGGGGAAGGGAGGAACATGAGTACAGTCATTCATCTTAGTTTACCGAGATGAATGTTGTTTCCAAATTTCATGATGATCGGAGTTACCGTTCAAAAGTTTTTGTCGATAAAAAGCAGTATTTAAACTTTTCTTAACTAATAATTTTTTTAAAATTAATTAAATAAAATTTAAATAAATTTTAATGTAAGCCTTAGAAGAAAGCAATGTAGAAGATAAAAAAAATAAAAATGCATTCGCCCAACGTAGGGCTGGAACCCATGATCCTGGTATTGACAGTCTTGTGCTCTACCGATAGCGCTAGCCGGCGTTGTATTCTTACATCGCTAATATGAGTATACTTAGTTAGTGCATTTCACCTGAATAGAAGCTTATTTTTTAGATACCTTTGGAACATTTTTCATTAATGCTCCGCTCCTAATGGTCGTAGCCTGATTTTATATAGCCTATAGCCTCCCTCGATAAATGAGCTATCCAACAAAACATTTTTTTTTCAATTTGAACCAGTAGTTCCTGAGATTAGCGCGTTCAAACAAACAAACTCTTCAGCTTTATATATTAGTATATATTGATAATTATATTAATTAATAAATTGATAACGTTTTTCTACAAATATTGTTTTATTATTAGAAAGTGTAAAAAAATATATTAAGTTGGCATTTGAATAAAAAAAGTTTCAAGTACAAAAAAATATACCTACCTCAGCAGTTTGCGAAAGTAAAATTTCGAGTTGAACAAAAAACTTTTTTTTTTGTATCTAGTAGGGTACACTAATTAATTATTTACCGCTACCACTTTCGGGGTGTGTGATTGTATTATGGGCTCGTGGCAGAAGCAAAAATAAAGGAGAGAGAATTTTTTATCATTAAGTATAGACATTTGTTCAGGAAATTGATAATGAATGAAACCTTTAAATATCGTTTTTATCTTATCGGCACACTTGTGTTAGTCCCACTCTATCAGTCACGATGACAAATTTACCGATTTGTTCGTCGTCATTGGAAGTCAGATAAGGTTGATATAATTTAGTTAGCCGCTGGTCTACAATTTTTACGCCATGCGCTGCGTCCAGCGTTCGCTGAAGTAGCGTACAACGTTAGTACGTCACTCGCGACTTAAGTGGTCACTATAAAAAATATAGTTTAAAAAAAACTAAAAAACACGCTTTATATCGGACTAAAAAGTAAAAAATAATTGTTTTAAAATAAGCTTAAAAAGCGTGGGGCGCTTTGTTCCACATTTTCGTACATCGAGCGCCCAACGCTTTTTAAGCTTATTTTAAAACAATTATTTTTTACTTTTTAGTCCGATATAAAGCGTGTTTTTTAGTTTTTTTTAAACTATATTTTATTTTTCACTTTTTAGTTTGAGGATCTATAAAAGAATTTATTAATCCTGGGGGTCCTAATAAGGATAATGGGAAACTGTTATCAAATTATTGCATTGTCATCGGTCCTTGATACGTATGCAAAGTTTCAAATTAATCAGACTTCGGGAAATTGGTGAAAATTATGCTCAAAGATTTAAAAGAATTTATTAATCCTGGGGGTCCTAATAAGGATAATGGGAAACTGTTATCAAATTATTGCATTGTCATCGGTCCTTGATACGTATGCAAAGTTTCAAATTAATCAGACTTCGGTAAATTGGTGAAAATTATGCTCAAAGATTCCGTTACGGACATACATACATAGTTACAACCCAAACTAATATAAAGCGTTTAATAATAAGGATAATGGGAAACTGTTATCAAATTATTGCATTGTCATCGGTCCTTGATACGTATGCAAAGTTTCAAATTAATCAGACTTCGGGAAATTGGTGAAAATTATGCTCAAAGATTCCGTTACGGACATACATACATAGTTAGTTACATACATACATAGTTAGTTACAACCCAAACTAATATAAAGCGTTTAAAAAGAGAACGTCATGCGCGGAGATCGCTCGTCGTCAGTATAGTTCGATCTTTCAACTAGTTTTGTTAAAAAATGGATGCTAAAACAATTTTAATGCTTCTTTTACTCGAGGAAGATGAGGATGACGATGACCTCCTAAGAATGTCACTGCCGAAAAAGGGACGAAGAAAACACGAATTATTTGTGAGGAGGGATACTGAAGGGTGTTTTAACATGTTGCTGAAACACATAAATAACAATAATATCAAGTTTGTGGAATATCTTCGTGTGTCAAGGGAACAGTTCATGAGCAATATTGTTTTTATAGTTCTTATCACTGGCATCAAATATTGGCCTATTGTTCTTCACCATTTCTATTAATAATTCGTCCTTTTCTTTATCAAATCTACTCATTGCGCGGCGTATTTCACAACGTCCGTGACGCTACAATGCTCGAAAATAACTAAAGACGCTGCCTACAACATTTAGGTACGACGGATGGCATTTGGACGCTGCGTTTAACGTGAAAAAGAGACCGTATGTATACATTTCCATAGTAAGCATACAGACGCGACGTATGGCGTGACGCTGTATGCGATCTACGGCGTTTATTGCAGACCAGCGGCTTAAAGAGTATATGCGCAGCAGGTGAACTCGTCAAGCGAACGGTTATTTGTTGTAACAGGTGGGGTCGCGATAGCATTGTTATAAAACGTAACAATAACGTTAATGTAAACAGGTCGATGTATTGTTATTAACTGTAAGTGCGTATTGCTCATGCATATTTTACGCCAAGGAAGCATCAGTGCGTAACAGTTCACGACCGAGTTACGTTCAGAAAGTCTTTTTGGCCAAAACAAATACAGTAAAAGCTCGTTTATCCGAGGTAATGTGGGGAGGAGGTGCCTCGGAAAAGCGACAACTGATACGTTCATAAAGACTTTTTGGGCAAAACAAACACAGTAAGACCTCGTTTATCCGAGCTAATGTGGGGAGGAGGTGCCTCGGAAAATGGAAAACTGATACGTTCATGAAGACTTTTTGGGCAAAACAAATACAGTAAGACCTCGTTTGTCCGAGGTAATGTGGGGAGGAGGTGCCACGGAAAGGCGACAACTGATACGTTCAGAAAGTCTTTTTGGACAAAACAAATACAGTAAAACCTCGTTTATCCGAGGTAGTGTGAGGAGGAGGTATACCTCGGAAAAGCGACAACTCGGATAAAACGGAAGAAATAAAAAAAAAATTGAAAATTTTAATAATTTTTGCCATTCCAACCCACAAGTGGGCAATGGTACCTACTAGCTTACGTCAAAAATCACTTTTCAAAATTTTACTATATTGTTGCGTTTTGAGGTACTCCGAATCCAAAAAACATATTTTTGGGAAAAGCTCTGCGTCTGTTTGTCTGTGAACACGATACAGGTCAAACGGATTGAAACCAAATTTTGGGAAAAAGTCGGCGCATTCGCAAAAGAGATATATTATGCTATAACGTTGTTTTTTTTTATATAATAATGGTATATTTTTCACAACGGTTTATTCTATTTATTTTTTCAAGAAAGTTTTGTCAAAAAAATTGTTTTCTAAACTTTATAGTTTCGGGAATATTTCGAAAATAAAAAAATCATCTGTTCTAACTTCTTTCGTTTTGTAGATCTGTCAAAAATAAACTAGTTAGCATGCTTTGATTAATTTTTACATGACGTGGAACATATTATGTAACCATGGCAACGAATAGCAAACATCATATTGAATACTAGTCGTTACCCGCGCTACCTCACGCGATATAAAATTTTATTTTCTCTATAATACTATATCAAAATATGTCAAATATTTTTGAAGCTGGAATGGTCCCGTCGCCCAATAGGCTGAAATATGTTTTCTTAAGTTGCAATTTTTTTTATATTATAATTGAATCAAGTCCCAAAATGGTGGACAATTGCAGTACTTTGTAAAACTTTAGTAAGCCTAAATGATAAACGTGACAGACAATAATTTGTACATAACGGCCGGATATTATGGCACTCGTCTTATCATATCGGAGCGATAACTAGAACATTGATTCATGTCGTGACGAAATGATTGTTGTCTCTCGATAACCACAGTATTTGTACACTAGCATTTGTTATCTCTGTTGGCACGTCAACAGGTGTAACAATTATCACCCAGTAAAACTGCAGCATTTTTTTAAGTAAAACTTCTTTAGGCACGCTTGACTTAGCTGATAAATGCCTGACGAAAGCGTTTACGGAAGTGCATCATCGGACGAGGCGAACGGTGCGTGATCGTTACGAGGCGAACGGTAGTTGAGAGGGAGATATAAGTTAGTGAAGGTAGTAAGAGAGAGAGTTACGTTTCGTATATTGGAAGTTGAGAGGGAGATATAAGTTAGTGAGTGCGACAAACACAGAGCATTAACCAAAATTCTTCTTTTTTTGGACAACTATTTGACGTTTAAAATGAAAACAATTGTTTTTGTATCAAAAATACATTTCATCGAATTTTGCTGCATTTTGTAACGGGAAATAATGTAGGTTAGTTAATAAATCCTTTTAAATGTATTATAAATTATGCTAATAAATATATATACATATTTTGCCTATTAATTAATGAAAAATTATATTTTAAACATTTCGTCTTTGTAGATATGTGCTACAGAGTGAGGTTATATTGTGTAGTTAAATCAGGATGTCTAATCAAAATATGATGATAGATTATCGAATATTATTGTATCATTATTATATATTATATATGGCAAGAAGAAGTTTTACTTCAGTCGTGTGGTATAAACTCTAAAGCACACTCGCTTTTTTTACATAAATCCCGCATGTTTTTGAAGTAGCCGTCTTTAGAGGTGTTTCTGTTTGAAATTTTCTGTAACGTTAAAGGGGAAATTATTCAACGGCGGGGAAAAATATGAGAAATCGTAATAACGCAAAATGAAAAACGCATCAATGAAACGAGTTCATAAGTCTAAAGAAGTTTCACTTCCCTCGTGAACTTATGCGAGTGAAACTCGCGCGTTTTTTAATTGCTCAGGCGCCATCTTCGTGAGTATTTCACCAAGTTGACGCGGCCTAAACGATTATACGAAGGCCGCCATCTTTGCGACAAATTTAGTGCCGAATATCTCCTGAATCGTTAACGCTACGCTAAAAATGGAAAGAAACTTTTTTGTAGAGAATAAAATTCCCTACAAAAAAGGTTTCCTTGGTTTAAATCCTCACGTTTTGCTGTATGAAGTTATAACGACTTCCCTACGGATCAGTTACATGGGCTAAATATCTCCTGAATCGTTAACGCTAGGTTAAAAATGGAAAGAACCTTTTTTGTAGAGAATAAAATTCCCTACAAAAAAGGTTCCCTTGGTTTAAATCCTCACGTTTTGCTGTACGAAGTTATAACGCCTCCCCTACATTTTTTCATTTACATGAAACAGCCTGTAGATATCTGCTTTAAAAAACGTGAGTCATTTTTCTACTTCTCTAGTCGTCTGTATAATAGTATGTTTTAATTGATTTATAATGTTGAATAAGCGGAATTTCCCAGGAAAACTAGCGGTTTTTTGATGAATTTTGTTATGAAAACAATTTCCGGAAATTTGTATAAATAGACTGCGTCTTTGTCATAGTTTTTGTCATGTTTTTTTACCTCTTTTTTAATGATTCTTCTCTGTTTTTATGTTGGTCAATTGCTGGCTTAGAAAGACAACACCACGAAAAACGCCTAAACTCAGCAAATATTACTAATGTGAAGGAAAATACGGTCGATTGTCATGTTTTTCTTTTTCTTCATTGAACAATTTTTCAATCAATATACTAAATAATATAAACGACTTACGATTTATAAATATATACAAATGATCGCTTTTACACGCTTATCTTTGGGCGGATTTGTCTCGTCGAATTTTCAATTTTCCATTCAAATTATTTTCACCGTGTATAAAAAAATGAGATATCATTTATTCTAAACGAACCTAAGAAATGTTTCAATGCGATTCAGAATACTGCGGATTTATCGTTGCGTTTCACCAACTTTTAATGCCATCTGGGCCTAGTACGTTCTTTAGTTTTTATTTTATAATTTGACTATAAAAAAATGTAAAAAAAAATTGGTTGTCTGTAAAGTCGGTTTACGGACGATAGTTTTACGTGATAACGTATTCCGCTCGAATATCATATTTAATAATACATAACCTAAATTTTAGTAGTTGTCAAACTATATTTTTACCGACTAATAATTTGATCAACCAAAACAAAATACATATTTTTAAGCAATTATAAAAGACATTTAAAAGAATGTATATATATTATATATTTGTTTACAAACCGTATAATTTATCTGGCCATCTGTCAAATGTAGCTTTCGCTGGAACAGCCGAAAAAAATGTTGAACGCACACTACTCTCTGACGTCACGCGAGAAGAGAGAGACTATCGCTTATATCGCGCTCTCGCTTGCGGAATGTTACTCTTTTTCGTGCGTGCAGCCGGTGTTTCATCAATTTATAAGACGTTATCACGTCAAAAACGTAACCAAACACTTAGTTATATTTTCATTTGTGATATTTCTTATACACAAGTAGTTCTAAAGGCCGCAGCACACAAGGCTAGACACTGTTTGGAGCTCCGCTGGCCAGTAGACTAGGTACGAAGCTGGAAATGACGTCACTGCGGGCTGGCCTGCTAGCTCACAAGATATAGATTTTAAATTTACAACGGAGGCTATTTTCCTTGCTAGGTCTGCTGCTAGGTTTGAGCAAGATCCAATCAGGAAGCAGTATCTTGAACAAACACGCCCACAAACCAACATGGCGTCATTGTGCTCAGAGTCAGACAACAGACACGTTTTGCTCTGTGTTTATATTTGAACTGTTACTGCGCGCGCAGCCAATTTATTCACAAAACTAGCTTGAAAAGACGTCTCGTGTGAAGCGAGCACATAACAGCAATCAAGAAAACCAGCGCTAGAAGCAATTCTAGCAGCGTTTCTAGCCTAGTGTGCAGCGGTCTTAACTTGTTTATATATTTTTAAAGAAAATGTGGTTTCTTTTCGTATTTTGAATAAAAAAAGAAGCACGCAACACGAACAATAGTAACCAGATGTGTAACAATAGAGCTTTACAAGTCAAGATTTGTAAACAAATAAATGAACGTTTGATAACAAAAGAGAGATGAATGCTGAGATTTATGAATGAATGGTGATACCGTTTACATTGTGTGCTTGCGCGTATTTTTTATATATTTTTTTAATATACAGTAGGGTCGCGATAATCGGGCCGTCGTCTAATTAAACGCCTCTTTGAAATCGGGCATCGTCACAATTTTAAATTTATATAATTTGGGGATTTATTGAAGAGTTCTAATCGGATGTTAATCAAAGATTGAACAAAATAGTTCTCCCTAGAAATTTGAACTTAATTATTAGACAACAGATACTAATTTATCTTAACGCCTTATTTATGGGGAGCGGCGGGTTAAAGGCAATTTACTTCCTGCTATGTTAATTACATTTTACGCATTACAGAAATGGGAGTTTAAGAAATCTTATTATCTGACGTGTACAAATAATTTTTCACTGTATACCTAACGCAATAGATCTTAAGGCCGCTGCACACGAGGCTGGATACACTGCTTGGTCTTCTGCTGGCCGACAGGCTGGCTACGAGGTTTGGAATGACGTCACTGCGGGCTCGCCTGCTAGCTCACAAGATGGATTTTAGAATTAGAACAGCGGCTATTTTTCTCGCTGGGTCCTATGCTTGCTCTGAGCAAGAACCAATCATAGGAAACAGTATCTTGTTACGTGGGCGACGCCCACAAACCAACATGGCGTCATTGTGCTCAGAGACCAGATCCGTCCACAAAACAAGCTTGAAAAGACGTTTCATAGAAGCAATTAAGAAAACCAGCGCTAGAAAACTAGTAGTCAAATCTAGCATGCATGAAATCTAGCGGTAAATCCAGCCTCGTGTGCAGCGGTCTATAGCTTCGTCGAAACTTGAAATTTACCGTGAATTTTATTTTAAAAACCGATATAGACATTAGTTTTGTTGATATGGTAGCTACGGAAATCATTAAGGCATTGCAAAAAATCGTTCCACATAAAATGCAACATCGACTGATAGTTGGAGTTCTTAAATACCTATTGTCTTTCATCAACGGTGGATTGATTCTGAAGGAGAAATGTCCCATTAGATAGATACAATTAATTTGAAATTCGTTCCACATAAAATGCAACATAGAGTTTATTTTGAATTTCTTTCGGAACGAATTACAAATATATTGGGAATAACTTTTCAGTTGGAGACCCTGTAACACTTGGTTGGAGTGAAGTCGTAATATTTTTTTTTATTATTGCCTACCCCAAAAGCGAAAAGCGTGACACGTTTGTTGCTGATAACCTTTTCCGATAAAATTATTTAAAAAAATTTACATGACAAGAAAGCGTATATGAAACGTATTTTTTGAATGAATTATTTAAATTTTATGCTGACTGCGCTTGCGCAATTTTCAAGCAATGTTTAAATAAACGCTAATAATATTTAAATGTATTCACTTTTTTTCAAAAATAACATCTTTGATTGCTTATGTGGAATTTTACGATATACAATACTTTATAGTCCAAGCTCTCATGACAGAAAAAGCTACCCCATCGAACACCTCAAAATTATAAAGTGAAAATGGCTAAAAAACATGTTACGCCCGCCAGACTAGTTAAAATTTGTTAATTGTTATTTTTTATGAATTTTTGAATTAAAAAAAAAACATGATTATTTTTCCAAAATACCTGCTTGAAATTTATACAATTTGTAATGTACCATTTTTGAAAAAGTTTAAGATCTCTTCTATCTAATACAACTTGTCTGGCTGACAATTTTTCAAAAATGATACATTATTTACTACAAATTGTATAAATTTCAAACAGGTGTTTTGGAAAAAAATCATGTTTTTTTTTAAATTCAAAAATTCATAAAAAATAACAATTAACAAATTTTTACTAGTCTGGCGGGCGTAACATGTTTCTTACATGTTTTTCAGCCATTTTCACTTTATAATTTTGAGGTGTTCGATGGGGTAACTTTTTCTGAAACGGGAGTTTGGACTATTAGTTTTATTTTCTGGCAGCATAAAGGTACCTTAACGTTACATAGGGGCTATGTGCAAAGAGGCGGAGTTACATCGATGCGAGCGTTTGTGGTGAGCACTAAGGGAAACTTCAACCTCAAATTTTTCGTATGTCAGTGAATGCAATAGGCCCGGTATGTGCTGTGATTTACTCTCGAGAAATTATAAACTTTGAAATGTCGTCGACAAATTAAGGAGGTTGAGCCGTTTTACGAAGATAATGAAAAAAATCTGAAATAAAGTTTTTTTAATAGATTTTTTTATGGCAACATTTTCTGTAAAAAATCCAAAATCATTAGGAGATTTATAAAGTTGAAAATTAAAAAAAAACTTTTACATGTAGTCTTATGGAAAATATGTCAACCTAGCATGCAAACGGTACATTTTAATTTTTTTGCAAATAACCAAATAATGTCAGCAGTTCCGAAAACTAACTATGTAAAGCATCGATGTCTTACGCATGTTTTAATATTTTTTACAATTTAATTAGGAGACTTTTAATCAATAAAAAAAATATTAAGCCTTAGCACTTTTGGATTATGGACTTTTATTCTTGACAATTTTAACTGGATTTTCAACAATTTAATTATATAATTTTAATTTTTATTACTTCTAATTTCTTTTTTTTAATTAAATATTTACTGCAAAAAATATGTAAAATATAGATATTTACATAAATTTAGATTTTCTAACCTAACTTTGTACAAAAAATTCAAAAGCTAGTCCATTAAGTAAAATACTGAAATAATTAATTAATATTAAAAAAAATATATTTATTTATGTCCTATGACAATAATTTATTGGTATCATCGACTTATAACCTTCTATAAAAATTTATTATGGAAAAGTTCCCATTTCGAATTCGACTTACTTTTGATTGGGACTGTAACGGATCAACCTCCTTAAGTTCGACATAACATCTTCTAATAATAAATTAATCTTTAATTGATTAAGAAATTAATTTATTAAAATTATTATATATTGTCATCTTGATGTCTGAAGTAGTACCTATTCTTAAAATATTTGTCTGCGAGATATAATAATTGATTGATACTCAGACATAAAGACAAGTGACTCAGTTAAAGAGCACTTCTGGATATTATTGTGATTTAATGTGCGGTTAGGTCAATTAATTAATCATGATTGCCGGCCGTAACGCAAAGGTCGCACCGGCTGTCAGTATAAATATAAGTCCGATTGGTCGGCGGATTTGTCAAACAAATGAAGATCGACGCACGTGCGATTTCTGCATCTGAATAACTGACTCGACAAGAATTATTAGTGTAACAAAACTGTTCTTAGTCCGTGGTTGAAATTATTATTTACAATATTAAACGTTTTTTTTTTTTCACGTGGAATAAATTATTATTATTATTATTATTATTAAACACACAACGTAAGCGTACTTCTTTAACAAACAGTAATAATAACGTTAACAGAAACAAAACTAATAGTTCTAAATAATAAAATAGAAAAAATAAGTAATAAAAAATATTTTTAACAAAAAAATTAAACCGACTTCACACTAAAAAGTAAAAAATAACTGCGTATTGAAATGTTTTGGAGTCGGTGTAATTCTCGGAATAGATTTCATTTTGGCTGACACCGACTCCAAAACATTTCAATACGCAGTTATTTTTTACTTTTTAGTGTGAAGTCGGTTCAATTTTTTTGTTAAAAATATTTTATTTTTCTCTTTTTAGTGTTAATCTAACACTAAAAATCGGTGAACATACATAAAAAACATAATGCGTGCCTTTGAAATTTGAGAGTTTCCCTCGATTTCTCCGGATTCCACCGTCAGATCCTGACTTGGTTCCGATGGGGCCACCTCTGAGGTGCACTCTTTCGAATAAAAAAAAATTTTTGAAAATCGGTCCATAAATGACGGAGAAATCGGTGAACATACATAAAAAAAAATATATATACAGTCGAACATAGAACCTCCTCCTTTTTGTTGAAGTCGGTTAAAAATACAAAGTCACTATACAACTATATAAGTACACAAAATATTTACAACACACACCCGAAGCTTATCTAGTACACTATATTCGCACTTGTCTATTAACTATATTCACACGATTATTTACAACACAGAAGCTATGTAGAACCAGATTTATATAATTGCACTCAATAGCCTAAAAGTCAATAGATTTTTAGGTACAGATATGTTTAGCGAGATTTTAGATATAGGGAATTCACTGCAATCTTAAAAAATCCTAAGTTCTAGAAATATGTTTTCGAGTGCGCTAAATCCGAATATGACATTATTATTTTATACAGGGTGACACCTTCCAACATTACCTAGTTCTCGACTGTTTTTCTATTTCTTAAAAAAAGCACAAAAGTTGAACATGGAACATGTCTGTGAATTCAGTAGATATCTATATCTAAAATCGCACTAAACATATCTGTAGCTAAAAATCTATTAGTTTTTAGGTTATGCGCGCGTGGACACTTTTTCTGAGCGACCATTAAACTATATAAAATAAAACCATTTTCCATCAATTTAACCAAATCCTATAAGGCTGGTGTGGGGTCATTTAGTTACAGTAGTGCTGGCCTTCAAGTAACGTTAAGTAAAGTTATTGTGTCACAGCCTTTACAACCAGGGTTGATAGAGCTCTGTGATCGGAATACACAAAATGTGACTGCTTGTCTTTGTCCATAAATTAGCCAGCTAAACATCCGCGACAGATTTATGAATTTCATTTGCACCCTGTGACGGGTGCGTGGGGACGGGCGCGCGGGGGGGACGGATTAATAATCGACGACACCGACGCTCAACCTGTGCAACGGCAGTAAATTCAACTGCGGCGCCGGATTTCATATAGTTTAAAATGATTTATGGTTCTGTTCGGATGGTAGGCATTTGTCATACAATAGACAAAAACTCACTTGAGCTTGAAATGCGAATTTGGATTGTATCTTCGGATATTACTTCGCCTCTCGACTTTTCAAGTACCAGTGTAAACTCGATTTAACGTCACTCGATATAACGACAAACTCCTTAAAACGACGAAATTATTTAACTCTAATTTTGGTTTACTTTGTACAATGATACACTCTAAATAACGACACACCCACTCTAAATAACGACAACAATACGTCATCATTAAGCTATTAAACGGTACTTGTTTGTTATTTTGTTGCTTTGTTGTCGGCTTGAACCCTAGACCCTGGCATTAAGAGTCTTACACTCTACCGACTGAGCTATCCGGGCCTGTACTCTAGACGCGTTAATATTGCAGTATTTAGTTAAGGCATTTCACCTGATAATATTTGTCGGACGGGCTAATTTTGAGACACATCTTGCACCATTTTTCATTTATGTTCCGCTCCAATTAGTCGTATTATATAGCCTATAGCCTTCCTCGATAAATGGGCTATCCAACAAATTTTTTTTTATTCGAACCAGTAGTTTCTGAGATTAGCGCGTTTAAACAAACAAACTCTTCAGCTTTATATATTAGTATAGATGAGTAAATACATATTATAGTAAAAAAATATTAATGGATTATTTCTTCTCTCCGGTTAACGACAACTCTCAATAACGCCACAAAGTGCACAGTCCCTTGAGTGTCGCTATACAGGGTGAGTCAGACCACCCGTATCAGTCGTTTTTTTCAAACGAATATTACTTAACAGGGGTGGCAGTGACAAAAAAAAATGTCCTACAAAACTTGCTTATTTTTTAAAGATCTTTTCAACAATACCACTTTCGACCTATCGTGCCATTTAACATTTCGGAGTTCTGAACACTCCGGAACAAACTAACAGGGATGCCGACCTTTCCGGGGGAAAAAATATCACTAACGACTAACCGTTTTCGAAAAAAACGACTGATACGGGTGGTCTGACTCACCTGTATAGAGTTTAGACTGTATTTGTATATGTGTCGCCGGGATATTGTCAAACCCGTGATATTATAATTTCACTTAGTGAAATTATAATATCACGAATCTTTGTCAATCGTGATATTGTAATTTCACTAGTGAAATTACAAAATCACGGATTTGACAATATCCCGGCGACATATGTATATCCATTTAACTTTAAAAGCTTCTTGTTTATTTTTTATCTGCGTTTTAAGTAAAGAAAGATCGTTTGTTTGAGATTTTTCCACGTAAGTACACTTTTTTTGGTACAATCAGCTTTAATATTTTGTCTTTCATCGGATATTGTAATAGAAAAGAAATTCAATGGGCCAGAATATATATTTTCGACAAGATAAAATGTTTTTTTATTGGTCAGAAAAAAATTATATGCGTTTGAAATTTATTTTAGATGCTTTCCTTTTTTATCGTCCGAAATTGCAATCCTTTTGCACTGAATTCATAGTTGCAATTCTACATTTTTTTTTTATATCGTTTCAATCGATGAGCTAAGTTTTTCTAAAAAGTCCATCGAAATTGGGTCAGTAGTTTTTACGTGATGCATGCACAAACAAACAGACAAACCTTTGACAAATTTTTCAGTAAGATTTATTAATACATAGTCTTTCTCTCTCTCCCTGTTTCTCTCTCTGGAAATATTATATTGACCTTCTCATCTTTTGTTTTGATGTATCTCTAAAGATTTGGCGAGCGTTAGCCGTGTAAGCGTACGAAAACAGTTTTTTTTTACACCGTCACAGCTCAGCCGCTTTGTATAAAATATTTACAAATTATATACACAAACCTTCCTCGTTTATCGCTCTTTCTAAAAACCGTTTCAAAATTTGTTGTGTTGTTTAGAAGAAGACAGAAGCAAACAGCGACTTTGTTTTATACTATGCAGTTTGACAAAACACCGTCATAATTCAGTCATTCTGTACAACACATTTACAAGTTATATACATAAACCTTCCTCGTTTATCGCTCTTTCTATTAGAGAAAATCGTTTCATAATTTGTTGTGTTGTTTAGAAGAAGACAGAAGCAAACAGCGACTTTGTTTTATACTATGCAGTTTGACAAAACACCGTCATAATTCAGTAATTTTGTACAAAACATTTACAAATTATATACACAAACCTTCCTCGTTTATCGCTCTTTCTATTAGAGAAAATCGTTTAAAAATTCGTTGTGTTGTTTAGAAGAAGACAGAAGCAAACAGCGACTTTGTTTTATACTATGCAGTTTGACAAAACACCGTCATAATTCAGTCATTTTGTACAACACATTTACAAATTATATACATAAACCTTTCTCGTTTATCGCTCTTTCTATTAGAGAAAATCGTTTCATAATTTGTTGTGTTGTTTAGAAGAAGACAGAAGCAAACAGCGACTTTGTTTTATACTATGCAGTTTGACAAAACACCGTCATAATTCAGTCATTCTGTACAACACATTTACAAGTTATATACATAAACCTTCCTCGTTTATCGCTCTTTCTATTAGAGAAAATCGTTTCAAAATTTGTTGTGTTGTTTAGAAGAAGACAGAGGCAAACAGCGACTTTGTTTTTACTATGCAGTTTGACAAAACACCGTCATAATTCAGTCTTTCTGTACAACACATTTACAAATTATATACATAAACCTTCCTCGTTTATCGCTCTTTCTATTAGAGAAAAACATTTCAAAATTCGTTGTGTTTAGAAGAAGTAAGCGGAGAAACAGACAGTGGTTTTGTTTACTATGTAGTGATTAAGATAGATATTGGTTTTTGACCACTCTGTATATAATGCGTTTATGAATGCGGAACCTGTCTTGCGTCTTTTGTCAAAATTTTCATTTATAATATGTTTAATAATCTTATTCACAAGGGGGCAATATTACCTTTTTTTTAAATTAATTGGCAATTTACTTTTAACCATGTTTGAGAATTATTCTGTCGACAAATTCCCATTAGAATATGTTTTACGAGAGGATTGTTTCCGGAATGAATACTTCCCGGATTATCCTTGTTTTCCTGTTCCCCATCCTTACGTTCCTGAATAATCACGATTAGGAGGAGTGTATTATATTGTAATACGGTATACGTATACATAGGTGACGACGATAATATCCGGCTATATATTTTTTTCGACATCCATCAATTAGAGACAAAAACTTTAATTCATTCGCGCTTTAAAAAAATTCTTGGTTGTGAATTAGTATTGTGTCGCTCCTGAGCGAGTCGTTCATAATGAACGACTCCTTTCTCGGAGCGGAGCGAGTCGCTCTTTTATTGTGAATGACTCGCTCCGAGCGCCATTGCTCTGTGCTGAGCTGTTCTGTACTGTTGCATTCGCACATTTGCAGAGCGCGCACAGCACAGGCCACAGAGGCACTAGTGAATTTTGCACGTACGGAGTTATCTTTCCTGAGTCATTTAATATTGAATGACACACTGTAAGTGTAATAGTACTAAACTTACAGTGACTTAAACCATTCACATTGACGTCGTTGACAAAGATAAGATTGTAACAATAAACATTATTCAAATGAGTAAAAATTGTCGACCAAAACAAAATATTATTTCAAAATAATATCATAAATATTACTTAAATTTTCGGTATCTAATTGAGCATTAAGAGAGTTTTTATTAGATTTTATATATAACATTTCCGAAATACTTCTTTTAAAATAATTAATTTCATTATCTACAATTTTAACACTATCCCAATTAATTTTATGGTCGTAATCAATTTTATGCTTAGTTACGGCATTATGTTTATCAGGGAGTAGTTTATAATTGTTTTGATGCTCTTTAATTCGTGTTTTAAGCGCTCTTTTTGCTTGCCCAATATAATTCATATTACAATCTTCACAACTAATTTTGTAAACAACATTATGTTTTTGTAATTTGTTTAGTTTATCCTTTCCCTTTTTAATAATTATGTCTAGTTTGTTATTTACATTATAAATTGTTTTTATATTTAAATTTTTAAGAAATGAATTAAATTTCTGAAAAATATTTTTCTAAAAATGAATCACAATAAAAGGACAATCGACATTATTAATATTGTTTTGTGGATTATGTTTTTTTTTTTAATATATTAAACGTCATTCTGTGTTATATTTTATTCATTTGAAGAGTTTTATTCAGACGTTAATCAAAGATTTGAATAAACATTATTGTTAAGATTTTATTATACTTTATAGTTTATCCGAAATGCGAATAATATAAGATCAGATTATAAATTTGACTCGTATGTAAACTTGCCAAGTGGAAACTTGGTACCAATTATTGTTAGATCTTACTTCCTTTTTCCGGAAAAGCCGACAAACCAACTTGTTCTCTGTATCGAACTTGGCCCTTTTTTGACAATAATATTTTCAGTGCGATATCATTGACATAGTGTCACTCGCTGCACTGTCATTTTTATTGGCCGACACGTGATCTACTTTGAGTTTCCTGTCAAAAAACCGGCATCAGCGCGGGCGAAGGCGCCGGTAAATCTTGGGGTTACTGAACACGTTTGAGGCCAGTGAACGTTCACCTTTCATAACGACCCAGCCGTCCTTTATAACCCCCCGCGACGGCCCCAAACGACAGCGAGGCGTTATAAATTGCGTTATGTTGTGCGGACAATTGTTATTGTATTTGAAGATAAATTGAATTGTTGTTTATTATATGTTCCACGGAGCGAGCAGGTACCGTGCTATCAGCAGATGCTACTGTCTAGGCGACACTAGAAGCACTTATAGTGTCTGAATAACAAGGTTAAAGACAAAACGGTTCAAGTCATTTTTTTAAAGTAAAACTTCTTTACGCACGCTTGACTTGGGGCGTAAGCTGCTGAATGCCTGACGAGAGATTTACGGAAGTGTGATCGGGCGAGGCGAACGGAAGTTGAGAGGGAGATATAAGTTAGTGAAGATAGGAAGAGGATGACAAATACGTCACTGGCTAGTGGCGCCATCAGGTGGCCGAAAATATAAGCAGTACTAACAATAGAATGACACATACTTTACTTGCCAGTGGCGCTATCGGGTGACAGAAAATTTTTTTGTAAACCTACTTTAAATAATATTTCGTAAAGATTTACGCTTAAAATCCAACGAGAGCTAAGTAATTGCAATGTATTACTTTTGTTTTCATTATCTTTATGTTTATATTTCTTTCTTCTTATACATTAGACTGTTCATTTCGTTCTTGAACAATTTTATAAATTAATATTTTGTTCAATACATTAAATATTCTACGTTTAAAGTGAATAAAATTGTAAATTCATTTTAAAGTTCATATTTTGTGAATTTATGTTATATTCCACACATAATGGCATCGATAGGCCTTTCAAACGAATAAAAAATGTCGATGATATTGCACACACACTTGTGTTATTTAAATTTAAAGATAGGAAGCGCTTAATGCAAGACCCGTTACATTCAAAATCTCATATCATAGAGCAGCGGTCGGCAACCTTTTGGAAAGTAAGGGCCACATAGTGGCAAATTGAAATAAAGGCGGGCCGCACTTGTTCATAATTTTAATAATAGATATTTGTGATATTAAAAATTCGAAAACATTTTATTTGAATTTTATTAAAAATTTAACTGAGAATTTCAAAATAGGACTGTTCTTTTACAAAAATTAGTGTGACGTTCGAGGCTGTATTTGAGTGGCTATTTGTTGTATGTTAGCTTCCAGGTTTGTAGTTGCAATTCGTAGAATAGCTCTCAAATGCTCATCTGTGAGACGAGATACATATTTATTTTTTCTGTAATTGAGAATCGAAAAGGTTTGTTCGCATAAGTACTACCAAAAATTGTAATTAATTGCCGAGCAAACCTTTTCAATTCGTCAAAATTGGATGGAAAACTGACATAAAATTTAACGAGATCTTTGATTTCAAAGAAAGAGTTTTTGAGAGTATCATTAGATTGGAGATCAATCACGTCCATTTGTAAATGACTAGGTACATCCTCAATATCACAAGAAAAAGGATTTGTGAAAATTAATTAAATTATTTATTTATGTAGGTAAGACTTTTATTTATAGAACAGTCACGGGCCGCAAGGTATTCTGAATATTGAAGTATTGAACAGCTGGTGAACAGTCACCTTAAGTGTTTTTGCCTCGTGGCTATCGCAGTCTACTGGCATAGGTGCGATATTATTATTACTATAATGTAATATAAGCGAGCAATGCGGTGTAAAATACGGTGAAGCGATATAAGGGGAAAAGGCTGCGCTCCGGAGATAACGGAGACCCCGGAGCTCACTGCCGGAGCGACGAGCAACTGTGTTACCGAAACATTACCTCCTATATGAACTCTTTCGTGTTCTCCACCATTTACAGTTTGAATCTACTTTGTTGTTGACAAACTTCCACAAAAAAAAAATCAGTTGTTGTAGAATCTCGTAAGTGGAGGCCCCAAAACCTCCATTACTCGAAGGGCTATGTGCAAGGAGGCGAAGTTACAAATATTTCGATACGAGCGTTTGTGGTGAGCACTAGGGGAAACTTCAACCTCAAATTTTCCGTATGTCAGTGAGCAATGTTTATTAAAAGTGAAAATAGTTAGAATTTTATAAAGTTTTTTAATTACAAAGAAAACATGGGCAAAACTAAGCGATCTGGAAATGCTTGTTGTGTTCCGGGCTGTTGCGCTGATGGCGAATTAAATGAAATAAATATTGGCGCCATAATTTGACGTTCCGCTGTCAGTGTAAACAAATTAATTATTTATATATTGTACGTCATAATTGATAAATAAATAATTCTCGCATTCCTTTTATGTTATGCTATTTATATAATGGTTTACAATCTGAATTTTATGGTGCCTATATAAAATTAATAGCATTTTTCCTTATTACATTTTTTGTTTGACACATCATGGCCAACTAAAGTTTTTGACTTATCACCATAGAAACATGTCGCGATTTCCATAAAAAGTGAGTTAAATAATTCTCTTAGCCACTAGCGGCGCTAGTAGGCTTCATGCACACAGTCTACATGTCTAAATAATCAGTGAGTCCTTACAAGTCATTTCGGTACGTATATTTTCCTTCCATAACTCGAAAAAATAAATTGGACCTCTGTATCTCGAACATAGCAACTCAAAATTTCTTAGAATGAATCTTAACCTCTACGAGTCGAATATTTCCTTAGAAAATTCGCCTAAGTCGTAAACTCTATAACTCGCATTTTTTGCCGTCTCCCTTGAAGTTCGACTTACAGAGGTTCTACTGTATTTATATATTGCATTTTTCCTTTCAATTGCGCGAGAAGCCGCGGGTAGCGACTAGTAAACAATAAACTGAATATTCAGTGGCGCTTTTACTAGTACTCAAAATTGTAACTGGGCTTAAAAACTTTGCTTGTAATAAGAAAATGTTTATTTCTATGTTCACTTCTACATGAAAATGTACACGTGTTTATAAATCGGAGTTGCACTGTACGTACTATAGCAAAGTTTAGCGACGGCCGCTTTTAAGCTTTACAATGTTTCTACCTGTTGCTTACATACATACAAATACAATACATGTAAATGTTTATACAGGCGATCTAAAAACCACTGACCACAAATTAGAATATTTCCTAAGCTATTTCAGTTGTCGCCTTGAACAAAAGCTAAGTTATAATCCAACGCATACACAAAGCAAGCGTGACGCGCAGTCACCTAACGAAATACTAGTAACTAAATTTCGCCTCGTTATCTTATAGATGTCGCTTTCAACTGAAGTCACGTTTAATCCATCGCACACAAACGTAACGTCCCAGAAAAGTGTCGCCCCAATGGGGCATGATGACAGTATAAAAGAATCAAGGAATAAATGGTTTTAGAGAAAGGATTCTAAAAAATGAAAACTTGCAATCGGTCATGTTGACTGAAACATCGAATGACGTCACGCCTTCTTAAATCAAAGAGAATATAAATACTTGTAGTAAATAATCATCGTGTCGCTTGAATTTTTGTTTCTATCATTCATTTCTGCATAATTAGTTGATTTGTTGTTATTTGTAATATTTTATAACACTTATGTCATAGGTTAATTTTGAGGTTAGTTAACTTGTAACTAAAGAAAGCCATACTATTTTTACTACTAAGTGCCTACCGTTAAAAAAATACTTAATATAAATCATATCGTTAAGTAAATTTACATACCTTTCTACGAAATACCCATGCACAACAGCTCTACACCCATAAATACAACATCTAATGTCAGCTGTCACTGAGGCGTGACGTCAGAAGCGTTTTCGCGCTTATTTCAAAATAGAAAGATAAAAATGCAATAATTTGCATTAAAATTTAATTTATTGCTGAAATGTTTTTTTCGGAAAAACATAGAACTGGATATCAAAATCTGTCATCGTGTCTATTGCATGTTTTTACTCCCAGCGAAAAGCGCCATTACATCTTCCACTTAAATAAACGTGCTTACAAAATATATTAAACGACACAATAGGATGGCTTATGCATCATTTGTTTGGGTTTAAAATTCTAGGTTTGATGACGTCACATTTAACTAGCATATCATGGCATCAACATCTTGATTGACGGTTAAATCAACCGTAAAGTTTTTTAAATTGACTCGATGCTCAACGAAACCATTAATGATATCAACTATTAATCTCGGGAAAAATAAACCTGTCAACCAGTTAACTGCGAAGTGATTAGGATTAGCTTGATTCTTCGATTAGATCATTATTATGTAAGTATATAACAGCCAACCATTAATCTTGACAAAACCACGGAGCACTTGACTATTGTGAATTTATGAGTTGGTTACATCAGCTAGGGGCGTATTAACTATCGAATTCATAAAAAAAGAGGCGCATCAGTTTGTGGATGCACGACGGAAACCAAGAACCGACATTATAAATATATACCCTCATCTGTTATTTGATGATGACAAAGATTATATGTTAGATAATATATGTACATTGATAAATCGCACATGGGTTGCCTAGCTAAATCGCGTACCGATGCTGTTGAATTAAATAAAATTGTAATTAACTTTCTTGGATCAACTCTCCCGATTTGTTAATCATAAAAATCGAGCCTAAGATGAGAGAATATGACACAAATAAAATGTTAACAAAAAAAAAATAAACTCAAAGACTATTTACAAGGTATGTTTATGTGGATGATCTACATTATTGGATCAACTTCCCCGATTTGTTTGTCATAAAAAACGAGCTTAAGATGAGAGAATATGACACAATGAATTGGAATATACTATTGATTCTATACATAAATATAGATCATCGACATAAACATACCTTGTAAATAGTTGTGTTCTGTGTACTTTGAGACTATTTTTGTTAACATCTTATTTGTGTCATGTTCTCTTATCTTAGGGTCGATTTTTATCACAGAGCGCGTATTTCTATTGCCGCTACAACAAAAAATAATGAAAAACCAAATTTCTTATATATGTTACGGTCTAGATATGAGCGCCGATGGGTAAAGGAGCGGCGGCGGCGCGCCGACTTTTTAAGGTCGGCGGCGGCGGCGTAGTCGGCGGCGTGACCTTAGGAGCATTTTTTAATGATGGGCAGGATACAATAAAACAAAACATGTAGTTTAACAATCAAAATTATTATTTAATTAACACAAATTATTTTTATAAGGAAATGGTTTCTAGCCTAGAGCTAAAATATTTTTGGCACTTCGATTGGCAGAAAAAGATCAACGTTGTCATACAGTTCTAATAACAATTAACAAGAAAATAAATCTTAGAGAAAACAAAGATGTTTCTTTTAAGTCATAAAAAAATATAAAGTAGTCTTTAAAAATATGTTTTAAACATTTTCTGATCGTTTAAACATATGCCTTTTCGCTCGGCGCGCCGTTACATTTTCACGGCGGCGACGGCGGGGGGGGAATCGTCGGCGGCGACGGCGCGCCGGCGCGGCGCTCATATCTATTACGGTCTACATCCGAATTTGGTCAATGACCGAAATAAATGCGCAAAACTAGTTTTGACCAACGAATATTGCCCAAATCCGAAATCTTACATTTAAACGGGTATTGAGTGTTATAAAATTAGCAAAACTAGTTTTTACGCATTTTCAGTTGAACAAAACTAGTTCTGTCCATTTCTGAACGGACAGTAGGTACTAGTATGGCATCGGAATCTTCTTTGCGTTTTTTAATTAACTTTTCCACATCAATGATACTTATTATATCAAAGCGATTTATTCTTCTGTATTGTTTAGCAGACAGAGGTTTTAATTCAGCTTTCAATAAATTTGTTTTCTTAACCTCACTTAGTGTAGTAAGGTAATGATTTTTCGTCATAAAATTATGTTTCAGGAGCCTCCAATAGGCGAACTAGTTGAGCCTCGAATTCATCTTGCATTTTTACTTAATTGTTACACTGAATATCCCACCATTATATTAATTATAACATTCAGGAGAACAATTCAATATAGATAGGTACATAAACAAGAACATAACCCTACTTTTGTTCGGCTTCGGACGTTGATTGAATGAAACAAGCAGATCTAGTACTGTCCGTTAAAAATGGACAGAACTTTTCTTAACCTCACTTAGTGTAGTAAGGTAATGATGTTTCGTGATAAAATTATGTTTCAGAAGCCGCCAATAGGCGAACTAGTTGAGCTTCGAATTCATCTTGCATTTTTACTTAATTATTACACTGAATATCCCACAATTATATTGATTATAACATTCAGGAGAACAATTCAATAGATAGATACATAAACAAGAACATAACCCTACTTTTGTTGGGCTTCGGACGTTGATTGAATGAAACAAACAGAACTAGTACTGTCCGTTAAAAATGGACAGAACTTTTCTTAACCTCACTTAGTGTAGTAAGGTAATGATGTTTCGTCATAAAATTATGTTTCAGAAGCACTCCAATAGGGGAACTAGTTGAGCCTCGAATCCATCTTGCATTTTTACTTAATTATTACACTGAATATCCCACAATTATATTAATTATAAAACATTCAGGAGAACAATTTAATAGATAAATAAGCAAGAACATAACCCTACTTTTGTTCGGGTTCGGACGTTGATTGAATGAAACAAGCAAAAAAACTCTTCAGCTTTATATATTAGTATAGATGAGCAAATTCTTACGACGTCCCTGTTAATACGCTCTCTAATCCGACTGTATTTATGTGTAGGATTCGAAGTTAAAAATAACCGGCTGAAAAGTAAAGTTAGCTAGAAAATATGCAACTAACGTTGCATTCATCTATCAGAGTGCAATCTGCGTAAAGGGGGTGGGGGAAGGGGGACACTCGACACGTAACAATGCCGCGCCGTACGACCTAATGATCCGTGTCTATTTTCTTCTTATAAAATGTACTCCACTCTTGCATCAACAACATCTCTTTTGAATACCGAAGAAAGAATAAAACTTGCCACGTCACAGCGCCTAAAACGAACCGCACATATAAATATCCACTTCTTAGGTATAATGTATTATTTTTTTTTTGCCCTCGACGGGGAGTTGCTTAGACGGCCGCAAGGCAGAATGACCTATGTCAGGGGTGGCGGACCTGTGGAACGTGATATATTATTCAAATCTTTGATTAACGTCTGAATAGAAATCTTCAAATAAATAAAATTGTCGACCAATTTTTGTCAGACCAATATATTGACAAAAAATAATAAAATTACAAATCATTTGTAATTTATTATTTTTTGTCAATATAGGTATTGGTCTGAGAAAAATTGGTCGACAATTTTATTTATTTGGTGATAGATTATTGTTGGCATTAGGGAATGCAATCCCGCAAGATAATGCCAATCCCGGTATTTGCGGGACTGAACCATCTTAATCTCGCTGGATCCAGGTATTTGCGGGATCCAGCAGGGTGAACTTCTCAATTCAATCGTAATAAAGACCTAAAAGACCTCGTCTTCATGGTTTTAATTTTAACCTATTATATTAAACAAGTTTTTTGATACATATTAAATGGTTTATTAATACTTTTAGACATAAGATTAAGACAGAAAAATCACCAAAAAATATTGCTGTATACTATGTGCCGGATATCCTTTTCCGTATCCGCGGATATCCGAGGGAGAAGAAAGATCCATATCCGTTAGTTATTGGCGGATCTTTTACCTTATTAATTTTCAATTCATAGATGAAATTTTAAATATATAGATGATTAGGTAATAATGAAAAACTCTTAAATTCCATTCCGATTATTTTTTATTTTTTAAAATCGTATTTAGCACCTTTATATTGCAAACATTTATCGTAGTGAGTACCATACTAATAGTACATAACTCAAAGGTACTAAATCAACTATCTTTATAATGAGATATTGCACATCGATCTTTGGAAAGAGAAAATCTGTTATGAGAGTTAAAAGAGGTCAATAACTTTTTCCCCATAACAGATAGTCTCTTTCCAAAGGTCGATGTGCAATATTTACCGCCGCGTACTCTAAGAAAGTTAAGATCCGTATCCGTATTCGCGGAACTTGAAACCAATATCCGTATTCAGATCCGTATCTGTGGATATACATTTTTAACGATCCGGCACATCACTACTGTATACGCTGCCATTGGGACAGTCATTTTTCTTTGTCTTCAACAAGATTTGGCTCCAAAAGGACGCTGGGTGAGTCGCCCATAAGGAAATGACCAGGAGTTCAGGCGTTCAAGTCAGAGGGATTGTCGGATATTGGAGTTATGGGTCGCGAATTCAAACAAGCTTCAATTTGATTTACGTAAACAACGCATTTTTTTTACTCGACGTAAATGATACTTATACAACTCTTTACAGCCGCCTCCCACAAACCACCGAAGTGGGGTGCGCGAGGCGGAATAAAATGCTAGAAAATGGAACTGTCAGATATAAAGTTTGAAAATTTTGAATTGATGTGACTTATTTGTTTGAAAAACAGTTTTTCTAATTTTTCTTATTTTTAAAAAAGTGACTAATTTTTTTCGAAAAAAAGCCTCCATTGACAACAACAAAATATGTTTAAACTAGTGTGACCTGTGCGAATTATTCACACTAAATAAGTATAATAATTATCACTTTACAAAATTATTTTTTAAATATGATTGCAGGTATTCAATTCGTTTCTAATTTTGCACACTGCTTATAACGTTCTTGTTTTTGTTGTATTACAATATGAAGCTCAGATGACAGATCGAAGAAATATTTTACTAAAATTGTCATATAGAGGCGCAAGTAGCAAAAGCGTTGAGCTAAGCCGTCAGATGGCATCGTGCAGCATTGCTGTGACGTTGTTCAGCGTTGCTCGCTGTTTCAAAATTAAAACCGTCAGATGGCAGTATGCAGTATTTACAATATGAAGGTCAGATGACAGATCGAAGTGTTGACGTTGTTTCAAAATTAAAGCCGTCTGATGGCAGACGTTGTTCAGCGTTGCTGTATTTTAATTAATTTACAAAAACAAAAGCAATAACAAATTTTTTAGTTATCGATGTCAGTAGAGCAAGCAATTATCTGTAAAATGATATATAATTTATGTGGAGAAATTGTGAGGTTTTTTCTAAAAAGGGAGGCAAACATCTTTAACCTTAGCGTATTAATATATATATGATAAATAGCCTATAAATGTTTTGCTTCGTGGACCTCTTTTTACATACACTCTTCGTATAATATAAGCAAAAAAAATACAAACTTGTAAAGAAGTATTGATTATTTTTTTTTTCAAAAGTCTGCCATAAGCCACTTTGCCTTTGTTGCCGTGTATGTTTTTACTATGCGGCTTGACTAAAATAAATGGACCCATAAAGCGGATTTTGAGAGTCCATTGTATGAAAGAACGGTGGTGGCTATAGTCAATAAATGTTGTTGACCGTTGACCGCGCGGGTATTCTTAACTATTTTATATTGCGACACCCTTAACACCTCCCTTTTTACTGCATATTGTCAAAAGTAAAGCCCTGAATACGTATTGCTTTGCGACAATGGCGTCGTTCACCGTCGTTCTACAAATGGGCTGACAAAGATTGATCAAATCATTTTTCTTAAAGAAAAGGTTCTTCCTCGAATAATATGAGGTCACCTCACATATTACTACTAGTGATGTGCCGGATATCCGTATCCGTATCCGCGGATATCCGAGGGAGAAGAAAGATCCGTATCCGTTAGTTTTTGGCGGATCTTTTACCTTATTAATTTTCAATTCATAGATGAAATTTTATATAATATATAGGTGATTAGGTAATAATGAAAATCTGTTAAATTCCATTCAGATTATTTTTTATTTCTTAAAATCGTATTTGACACCTTTATATTGCAAACATTTATCGTAGTGAGTACCAATAGTACATAACTCAAAGGTACTAAAAAACTATCTTTTTAATGAGATATTGCACATCGATCTTTGCAAAGAGACAATCTGTTATGAGAGTTAACTCTTAAAGAGGTCAATAACTTTTTCCCATAACAGATAGTCTCTTTCCAAAGGTCGATGTGCAATATTTACCGTTGCGTACTCTAAGAAAGTTAAGATCGGTATCCGTATCCACTGAACTTGAAACCAAATATCCGTATTCAGATCCGTATCCGCGGATATACATTTTTAAGGATCCGGCACATCACTAATTACTACCATATATAAATGCGGGAAGGAAACAAGTTGTAGTACCGATTTGAGTGTGTTAATTTGCACACGCGTGATAAAACAAACATTAATTTTAATCAGAGGAAGGGCACAATATACGTTTCATCACGATGTGTACGAATTAACACAGGTAAAATCGATTCAGAACAAATCCATATAAGGACCTCAATACCATTCCAACGGACATCATGACGCGCAGTGCAAGCATATCAAACTTTCGGCCAATGTGGTGTATACCATTTTTTCTTCATACCTTGGTCGTAAGTACGCTTATTAAATACATTAAGTAATTACTGATTAATTACATAAAAACACAGATAAATTCCAAGCAAGCAGCTTTGAGTTTATACGTATAAACACGAATGACAGCTGGTCGCGACTATTAGCTAAAATGTAATAGGGTTGCTATAAAAACGACATCTAAACAACAGCTAATAGGTGATTTTTATATATATGTGACTAGCGGTCCCGCCCGGTTTCACCCAGGTGCAAAAGAAAGAATGGGGAAGGGACATGAGTACGCGCATTCATCTTAGTTGATAGGTGAACGCCCGAACGTACGTACATCCCGGATCAGTGCGTGTAATCCCACCAATGCGTAAATGTTAAAGACTTTCTGCCTTACAATTGATGTCGAAAGTATGTAATTTTGATCGAGGTATGTAAAAAAAAATTGCAGCGCTGTAAATTATAATATTGGCTCTCGAATAACGCCATTAAACCCTAGTAAATTAAAAACTGTCAAAAAGAGATAGATTATTTGCTTAAGTCTATAAATTTTCATCGTGCCACCAGCATTCAACTCTGCTAGCTAATTATTGCGTAAAATGTACTTCT
Organism: Xanthostigma xanthostigma; assembly: GCA_963575645.1. Classification (NCBI taxonomy): domain Eukaryota; kingdom Metazoa; phylum Arthropoda; class Insecta; order Raphidioptera; family Raphidiidae; genus Xanthostigma; species Xanthostigma xanthostigma. Next base: position 3,346,173 of record OY754473.1, read on the forward strand.
TGCAGTTCAATTGGTGCAGATGCAACTGATAGCAGTGTCAAGGGTGGAAGGAAAAGGGGAGGAAGGGGAGAAAGGAGGAAGGAAATCCTTGATGCCTTGTTTGATTGCAACGGCGGGTGTGTTTGTGTTGGGAGCAGTAATGCTGAAATGCTTTTTGATGACTGAAAACTGTCTGATCAGCTGAAACGAATTGCACTTCTGCCAAACCCACAGACAGAGCTGTCTCTAAACAATTTAAGGTAGTTTGGGAGCCGCAATCCCAATTTAAATAAATGACTTTTTTTTTGTTCCTCAAATAATTACCCAAATCATGCTATAATAATCAATAGAAATTCACATAATTTATTTGATTTAATTTAATGCGAATTATAATTAAATAATTATAGTAATGCAATTAATAAAATATTAATTGATTAGTACTCAGCTGTCACTAGTTACTGTCACTACAACAACAGAGATAGAGGCCACATGTCAGTATCAAAAAATTAATAAAATCAAAAGTATGTGGTAAATTATTCAGCGTGTATTTCAGACATCGTTCTATCCAATAAAAAGTTTTTTTTGTGGGGTCAAGTTTGTCAATTTTTTACAAACTCTCAATTTCCGGAGTTATTGAACAAGGACACTCATAACGGCTCGTGTATTTTTGCATAACTTTAATTAATTATATCTCTTAAAAGGGTGTGGTAAAAAAATCTGATTCTTTTTCTGTAGGTGTCTTTAATTCTAATCTTGAATAAATATAAAAAAATGTAGGGTCAAGTTTAGGTCATTTGGCTACCAAACTACCTTAAAATGTGTTCAGTGATTTAAAAAATGTATGTCAAGCTAGATGCCAGTGAGTCATTTGCGTTTAGTTTTTAGAAAATCGTATAAAACCGTCGAATGGCCGTAGTTTCCAAACTAAAAGAGATACAGGCGTTTGCTTACGCTTATTAAATTCAGCGTATTTTTTTCTGTAAGCATTCTCAATTTCAAAAGTGTATTAAAGAATTCGATTTTTGCAATTTTTACAAGGCATACCTCTTTAAAAAAATGTGATTTTTGACGAAAACCGAAATTTTTCGGAACTTTGGCAAAATCATCAAACTTATAGAAATAAAACACGCCGAATCCAATGAGCACAATCAAACGCATGTATGAAGTTATTTGCGTTTATAATTTTCAGAAAATCATATAAAACCTCCGAATGGCCGTAGTTTCCAAACTAAAGGAGATATACAGACGTTTGATTACGCTCATTGAATTCAGCGTAATTTTTTTCTGTAAGCATTCTCAATTTCAAAAGTGTATATTAAAGAATTCGATTTTTGCAGTTTTTTCAAGGCTTTAAAAAAATGCGATTTTTGACGAAATTTTTCGGAACTTTGGCAAAATTATCATGCTTATAGGAAAAAAACACGCTGAATTCAGCATGGTCGTAAAACGTCGTGTGTCGTCCAAAAAAAGTTTCAAACTAAAAAAAGTAGTATTGAACCATCCCCCCTCTACCTTTACAAGTAACGCCACTGAGTTAGTGGCCCACGAGCTAGTACAAAATAAAAATAATTAACAAAATTTGATACACTTCTCCATCACTGTTATATATGTTTTTGCTCAGACCGGTCTATTCTACCTGTGAAGGGGTTTTAAAGTCGTCAGCCAAAGACAATTGGTAAACAGTAAAAAAATAGTTTTGATAGAAAAATTCGATGTGGAGGTTTTAATTTTATTTATAACTAGCGGTCCTGCCCGGTTTCACCCGGGTGCAAAAGAACGAATGGGAGGGGGGAGCATGAGTACGCATATTCATCTTAGTTCACCGAGATGAATGTTGTGTCCAAATTTCATGAAGATCGGAGTTACCGTTCAAGTTTTTGTCGGATGGACAAATTTTGAGTTACTTTTTGCAACATTTTTCATTGATGCTCCTATTGGTCGTATAGCGTGATATTACATAGCCAATAATCTTCCTCGATAAATAGGCTATCCAACAAAAAACATTTTTTCAATTCGAACCAGTAGCTCCTGAGATTAGCGCGTTCAACCAAACAAACTCTTCAGCTTTATATATTAGTATTGTAGCAAGCTTTGTTACATTAACTCTCTTTCTCTTTTTTGTAATATTGTCAAAATTAGTTTTCCTTAGCTACGCTGGAAAAATTAATGTTGTTATTAATTTGGAAAAAATCAATTGAATTATTTTCATCTGAGAAAACAGATCATCACGAATTTTTAATAATTAAAGTCTAAGCGTTTTATTTATTTTAAAGTAAGAACTTTTTATAGTGCTTACAGTATAAATATGTATTGTTTCAGAAGGCTTAGTCCAACCCTGCGCAAGGTCTAATAGAGAACCGAATTATATTGCTTCATTACTTCCTTAATGCCCGCCTAATTTAGTTGTTTATTGCTTTGGTACGAGAAACTTCTGAAAGAAAACAGAGTATGATATCTTCTTAGGGAGCTCATATCAGACAACCCCCCTGTTTTATTGCGAATTAACTTATTTGTTTGTGGCATTTGATTGGTTAAGGCATCTACACTAATTACGTCAGTTGTCGAGCGTCTATCATCTACATATACAGTCAAATCTGGGTAAGCGAGAAAACTCTCTAATGCCCATAATCACCGAACACTGTTAAAGATAGAAGTAACTAATCTTGGAACAAATTTATTCGTTAGAATAAAATTTACTTTCAATTCACCAAGCAAAATATCAGGTAGAAAAGTTAATTAAGGAATAAATATACACTGCATTATACTCCTTGATCTTTTTGTTGAATATTTTGACGTTCACTCAAAAATCCGAACGATGGCGTTAGTGTAAACGTCAAAAAAATAGTTTCACAAAATAATAATGTTTTATCCTAACCCAATTGCACATAAAACTTCCACTAACTAATGTTTTACTATAACACTTCACAAAAGGTTAATAAACAACACATAAATAAATTCACAAGAGCAAATATAATACTCCGCGTTTATAGGTTAGGTATTATGATCTATGTGGCGGCCATTATTATTTTATAAGGCGAATAAATATTTATACCCTTGAAGTAAGACAGAATAACAGTAAACATAATTATGTTTAGTGAATTGATTTATCGCTATTTATTCGGAGGAATAGCTACCTGAAGAACAAATGAACCAAATAAATAGCTACTTACGTTCAGTGAATATATGGCCATAGTAAGGTTTTCGATTAAAGTTAGAGATTTCTGAAACTGTTTCAAATGCTCGTAATACGGAGCTATGCGGGTGAAGAAGGGGTCGTATTGAGACACTCCACCTGAAGAAAGAAAGGCATCATGTATGAGTGAATGAACAGATTTTCGTGAAAATAATTTTGTATGATAAATATAGTTAAAAAAAAATACTAAAAAACACGCTTTATATCGAACTAAAAAGTAAAAAATATTTTTTTTTAAATAAGCTTAAAACAAAAAGCATGGGGCGCTTTGTTCCACATTTTCGTTCATCGAGCGCCCCACGCTTTTTGTTTTAAGCTTATTTTAAAAAAATTATTTTGACGTGATAACGTCTTATAAATTGATGAATCACCAATCTTATAAATTGATAAAACACCGGCTGCATGTACGAAAAAGTGTAACGTTCCTAACGTTCCGCCTGACCCTGTGCGTGTTTTTCTCGAAAACGGCCCTAACGATTTGGATGAAATTTACTGAAAAGGGATTTTGGGGGGCAAAAAATCGTTTTAGCTAGGTCTCATCTCTCGAAAAAATCGTTTTCATACAAATTTTATCATTATAAAAATCAATTTTTTGACGTATGAAAATACTTAAATATTGTAAGTAGGTTTTGGAATTTTATATAAACAATGAAATAATTGTTTTCAAAATATTATGACAGTTAATCTTTGAGACTTAAAATAAATACGAAAAAAAGAAAGTTAAAAAAAAAACAATTAAATGGTAAGTAATTTTAATAAACAAAATTAACCTAAATTTGAAGCAAAAGATGCAATATCATAGATTCGAATTATTATAATTATTATATGTAGAATTTAGGTTATGTATTACGGAATACGTTATCACGTAAAACTATCGTCCGTAAACCGACTTTACAGACAACCAATTTTTTTTTAATTTTACTTTTTAGTTCGATATAAAGCGTGTTTTTTAGTTTTTTTTTAAACTATATTTTTTATCCACTTTTTAGTTCGATTTATTGTCAAAAATTTGCCGAAAAAAAAACATTTTTTTTTTCGGCGTGGACGGGATTAGAACCCACGACCCGTGATTTTGAGAGTTGACGTCAGCGAAGACCCGTGCCTTAGACCGCACGGCTAACCACTGTAGTTACAGTGCTGGCATATTATACTACAGTAATAAACCACTTGCTGTAGTCCAAACGAAGGTTACAAACATACATACATACATACAACAGAATCGAAACACGCAGTATGAGCGATGTTTTTGTACCGACGAATCTGAGTAATAATGCTTTGTTGTGTGAGAACTTGCGGTATTGTTGAGGCAGCGGCAGACGTTATGATGTCTGGTCGTGAATTGTTGTTGCTGCGGTGGTCGTCGGTGGTTGTGCGACGTTGGCAGCCGCCGGTGGTCGCGCGACTTGACATCATTCGGTTTAATGTGAATTAATTCCTCCCCGGTGCCGCATGTTTTACTGGTTAATGCAGAAAAACGATCGCTCGGCACCTCTCCATTAGCGCGTTCTGATATTATTTTTAATACCCCGGAGACGCACTTTTTGGGCGGCCACATGTGTGTTTTTATTATATATAAATATTATAGTAGTTTCCCAACGAAATCCATCCAACAGAGCGACGTTTATATTAATACTAGTGTGACCTAAATAAGTATAATAATTATCACTTTACAAAATTATTTTTTAAATATGATTGCACGTATTCAATTCGTTTCTAATTTTGCACACTGCTTATAACGTTCTTCTTTTTGTTGTATTACAATATGAAGCTCAGATGACAGATCGAAGAAATATTTTACTAAAATTGTCATATAGAAGCGCAAGTAGCAACAGCGTTGAGCTAAGCCGTCAGATGGCATCATGCAGCATTGCTGTGACGTTGTTCAGCGTTGCTCGCTGTTTCAAAATTAAAGCCGTCAGATGGCAGTATGCAGTATTGTGTCTGTTGTATTACAATATGAAGGTCAGATGACAGATCGAAGTGTTGACGTTGTTTCAAAATTAAAGCCGTCAGATGGCAGACGTTGTTCAGCGTTGCTGTATTTTTATTAATTTACAAAAACAAATGCAATAATAAATTTTTTAGTTGTCGATGTCAGTAGAGCAAGTAATTATCTGTAAAATGATATATAATTTATGTGGAGAAATTGTGAGGTTTTTTCTAAAAAGGGAGGCAAACATCTTTAACCTTAGCGTATTAATATTTATGATACAAAGTTGAAGGGTTTGTTTATAATATACTAGCGGTCCCGTCCGGTTTCACCCGGGTGCGAAAGAACGAATGGGGAAGGGAGAGACGTGAGTACGCACATTCATCTTAGTTTACCGAGATGAATGTTGTGTCCAAATTTCATGATGATCGGAGTTACCGTTTAAAAGTATTTATACTTTTTATAAAAGTATAGATAATAATAAATTTCTTTTAAATCAATAATTATTGGAATTATTAAAATGTAATAAAAATTTAATTGAAAACACTGTAGAAAAATTATTTTTATATAGGTACCTATAGTTATAACAGTTTTCAAATGAGCTATTAATTAGATTTATTTAATTTTAATTAGTCGTAAATAAAATTAAAATAAATTTAAATGCAAGCCTTAGAATAAAGTAATGTAGAAAATAAAAAAAAAATAAAAATATTTTCGCCCAACGTGGGGCTCGAACCCACGACCTTGATATTAACAGACACACGCGCCAGCCGGGCTTGTAAACGTACAACGCTAATATTGGTATATTTAGTTAGGGTATTTCACCTGACTAGAAGCTTATTTTTGAGATACATTATGCAACACTTTTCATTGATACTCCGCTCCTATTGTTAGCGTGTTATTATATAGCCTAGAGCCTTCCTCGATAAATTGGCTATGCAACAAAAAATGTTTTTTTCAATTCGAACCAATAGTTCCAGAGATTAGCGCGTTCAACCAAACAAACAAACTCTAGTAAAATATAAAATGCACTACAAAATACAATATGGTGTAATATTGTTCTGTTTTTACAGTGCTTCTAAATGTTCGAAACAATTTTTTTTGACGTGATAACGTCTTATAAATTGATGAATCACCAATCTTATAAATTGATAAAACACCGACAGCATGCACGAAAAAGTGTAACGTAACGTTCCTAACGCGTAACGTTCCGCCTGACCCTGTGCGTGCTTTTTGCTAATTTCTCGCTTAATTTAAATCAGATCGGTTTGAAACCAGTCTTAAACGAAAGAGGAGAACATTTTACATAGATTTCGTATAACAGAATTTGCCTAAACAGTTTTTTTATACAAGTTTATATAGAAAAATAGCTGTATAAATGCAATGTTGTCTAATGCATGACGCGACGCGGTTGGTCGTCTTTGTTTGCCGTACATGGAAATTAGAAAATAACGTATGTCTTGTCTTAACATGAAAACGGCTGCATTTCTAATGTTTAATTCAATTTTTTGACATTAGTATTTTGTGAAATGCAACGCCTTCTAAGTTAACTATTGGAATAACCTATTATTATTAGAACATAATACTTTGACAGTTGCAAACGTCACTTTTGACATTTCTTATCATTCCGACACCAAGGATAAACGGATTGAAACCAAATTTTGGGAGGATGTTTGATATGCAAATATGAAGTGGCCTATTGTTTTTGGGGAACATCGGCGCATGCGTAAAAGAATATATCTCTTATAATGATGTTTTATATAATAATAATATAGTTTTTAAAACGGTTTTTACTCTATCTATTTGTACTAGAAATTTTTGTAAATTTTTTGGGGAAAATCGGCGCATGCGCAAAAGAGATACATGCCATAGTTGTTTTTTATATAATAATAGTGTACTTTTTATAGTGTTTTATTATTCTACTTAATAAAATTTACCTAAATTTGAAGCGAAAGATGCAATATCATAGATTCGAATTATTATAATTATTATATAAATTTAGGTTATGTATTACGGAATACGTTATCACGTAAAACTATCGTCCGTAAACCGACTTTACAGACAACCAATTTTTTTGTATTTTTACAATAGCATTGTAAAAACATTATAAAAATACGTAACGGGCGTTAAAATTAAAATTCAGAATTATGTAAATAAAACAAAAGTGAAAAAAGAACACATCTGTCTTATAGGCATTAAGCGGCTTATACCTAAAATATTTTTTGTCATTAAAAAAATATATCTCCCCTTCTGTTCCGAGGGCTCTTTATGCATTGGCGAGACGCGATCGGGACAATTTATATTCAAGTACGGACTAAACGACACACTAATCGTAGATTTTGAAAAATAAAAAAAAAATCGTCTGCACAGCTACAATATGTTAAGTCCTGCCCTAGCACTGGCATCGCCGAGTTGGGCAGGAAACACTGCACTATATTGTATGTAAAGCTATTGCGAACAATTTGTATATTTTGTATTTTTAATAATTTAATAAAAAAATTAATAGTAAAAAAAATAATACCTACTGTAGAAGCATAGAGATATTATACAATAGAAAGCGCGACAGAGCAGTGAAAGTGTCTGCAATTAAGAGAGAGAACTTTTATCTTTATGGTAACTAATGATGCAAAACAATGCCTATTTTTTCGGTTTTCTGCAGCGTTCTCTCACTTAACTGAGGACACTTTCACTTATGGCAAACGGACGCGCTAGCGTACTCTAGTTTACTTTTGATAGTTTATTTGTAATAGTGTACTTAAGACCTGTACCAATTTTCAGTTCTATGCGAATTATAGTACATTGAAATACTATATGTAAATACTTTGTAATTGTATACAGTATGTAAACACGTAAGGTGCACATAGGGAAATTAGCATTGGCAAAAAATACTTGGATCAGAGTTAGCCATACTGCATTAAATGTTATTTCTATTGAATTATCGTGGTAATCTTGAGGATGTCTATTTTATTTTGATTTATTTTTATTTTACTTAGCTTTTTAGGCGCGATTAGCGTAAGCTAAAGCGCCTTATATGTACTCGCTTTGTCTGTGAATCTGTGAGTCACGCTTTTTGTATCCAGCGTACAGCCCAAACGCCTTAACCGATTTTAAAAAACTTTTTTTTGTTCGATTCGTCTCCGGGTAACTTAAATCCTAACGTCGCCCGATTTTTGAATTTTGTCCCCAGAGGGGAGCAATAAAGAAAAAACAAAGTTTTTTGCTTATAACTCACTCAATTTAAATCAGATCGGTTCGAAACCTGTCTTAAACGAAAGAGGAGAAAATTTTACATAAATTTCGTACAACAGAATTTGCCAAAACAGGTTTTTTATACAAATTTATTTAGAAATAAATTCAATTTGATATAATCGATGGCAAACATCTTTCGGTTATCTCTCTCTGTTGCACGGTTTAATATGGTAATATAAAGATTACGTTTGTTCTGTCTTAAAATAAAACGATTGCATTTGTTCAAAAACGGATGGCATTTCAAATATTTGTGAAATGCAACGCCTTCTGAGTTAACAATTTGAATAACTAATTATTAGAACATAATACTTTGACAGAATCTGATGCAAACGTCATTTTTGACATTTCTTACCATTCCGACACCACGGATGAGCGGATTGAAACCAAATTTTGGGAGGATGTTTGATATGCAAATATGAAGTGGCCTATTGTTTTTTGGGAACTTCGGCGCATGCGTAAAAGAGTATATCTTTTATAATGTTGTTTTATATAATAATAATATAGTTTTTAAAAAGACTTATTATTTTATCTATTTTTACATGAAAGTTTTGTAAATTTTTTGGGGAAAATCGGCGCATGCGCAAAAGAGATATGGGCTATGACGTTGTTTCTTATATAATTATGCTTTACATTTCATAACGGTTGATTATTCTATCTGCTTTACAAGAAAGTTTTGTAATTAATTTTTGGGGAAAATCGGCGCATGCGCAAGAGATATTATGTGCTATAACGTTTTTTATATAACAATGGTATACTTTTCATAGCGGCTTATTATTCTATCTGTTTTACAAGAAATTTTTGTATTTTATTTCGGGAAAAATCGGCGCATGCGCATCAGAGATATATGTTATTACAAGAAAAATAAAATAATAATAAAAAAAAAGTTTTTATTGAAATGTACCAAAATGGAAATATAATTATTTTAATAATTTAGGGGAATAATTATAAAAAAGTTGGTTGTGACTAATTATTAATAAATTATTAAAATGATTTTTTCCTTTCTGTGTTGCAATATTTTCAACTGTAATTTTTTTCGTAGATTAAGTTAATTTAATTATATTATTAAGCTCAAAGTGTCGTTAAAAATATACAACAATTTTCAAACATTACGCCGGGGTATATTTTATAGAATTTCGCGCCTTGTAATTCTTGAATTACTTGTGTCTTCAGACAATATTTTTTAATAATAATAAGCTCTTATAAATCATTATTTTAATTTTTTTGTACAAAAATAAAACAAAAAAACAACTCCATCTGTTTGGAAACATTTCATTCAAAAATTGTCTGACTGGTATGACGTATGCGCGTTGGTAAATCAGTGACCCAATGTCTTTAGGTTCAACACGAATAGGCGGAGATATTTGATCTCGCACCATATTTAAGTATTTTTGGGAATTTAATGTCCCATTAATAAAAAAAGTCCGATTATGTTGTAATCATTTGAATATTTTCTTCGGTAGTATACACATTCATTTTGCAAAAGAATATTATCTGTCAAATTGAAAAACAAGATTTCAAGGCTCACTATGATCCAGTCATTTTTTTCCCAATGTTAATTTCCCTATGTGCACCTTACGTGTTTACATACTGTATAGTAATAGAATCAGAGATAAATGACGTAGTGAAATTGAGTTTTCAAATGCTGGACCGGTCCATTGTCCTCAGCTACAAGGCGCCCTTGTGATGTCCGTTTTCGGGAATCACAGTTGCATAAACGAACCTTAAAATAATATTCCAAATATATTTGCAAAGACATTGAAATTATAGAAGCATGCAGCCTTTTTTTCAGAGGCTTACCACATAAAAAATATTGCCTTTTGCTGCAATTTTCCACCATTAAAACAGACGGCCATAAATTTTAATTCCCTTATTTATATCATAACATTGGAGTTACTATTGGATCAGAGAAAGAAGTTATAATAATAACAGAACCGCAGACCGGAAATGTGCATTGGGGCGCTGTTTAGGGGCCGTAAGGCATCGGCTTCTTATGTTCAACGTCTTCTTCGTCCCCCATCTCAAAGACGGATTCGAGGTCTCGCGGGGTTTGTACAACTCGTCTTATGTATGGATTTAGTACAGTCAATCTGGCGAAAAAAAAATCATTTCGTATCAAAACCACACAAAAAGGTGAAACTTGGTGAGTCGTTAGAGAATGATGAAAAAAAGGTTACCTGGCAATGGCCACCTGGTACCTGTTCAAATAGTCAAAAAAAACTCAAAAATTTTTTGAAATGCATTTTTCTCGAAAACTATGCATTTTACAGAAAAATTTATTGAACAAAAAATGTAGAGGGCATCGTTATGTACAATTAATGTCATTGGTGCTATGTTGTACAACAAAACATGTGCGCAGTAGGTGGCGCTAAAGTGCCAAAAAAAGTGTTTTTCCACTTTTTTGCCCTGAAATTTTCATTTTTCAGTTACGATTCAAATGGAAAAATTGTTCCTTTTTATTTTATAAACAACTTTTATTTCAACATTTTTTTCATACAACTTACTTTTCATACAACTTATTTTCACTTCAACATGCTGCATTTCTGAAACGGTAAGTTGTATGAAAAAAATGTTGAAATAAAAGTTGTTAACAAAATAAAAAGGAACAATTTTTCCATTTGAATTGTAACTGAAAAATGAAAATTTCAGGGCAAAAAAGTGGAAAAACACTTTTTTTGGCACTTTACCGCCACCTACTGCGCACATTTTTTGTTGTACAACATAGCACCAATGACATTAATTGTAGATAACGATGCCTTCTACATTTTTTGTTCAATAAATTTTTCTGTAAAATGCATAGTTTTTGAGAAAAATGCATTTCAAAATATTTTTGAGTTTTTTTTTGACTATTTGAACAGGTATTTGAACAGGTACCAGGTGGCCATTGCCAGGTAATCTTTTTTTCATCATTCTCTAACGACTCACCAAGTTTCACCTTTTTGTGTGGTTTTGTTGAGGTTTTTGCCAGATTGACTGTACTAATTGTATGTACCGGGAGCGGTGAACTCCTGTGAAAAAGGTCGCATTTTTAGAAGTAGCTCATGAACTAACAGACTCAAGGTCAGTGTCTTATTCCATCTGCGTAAGCGCTGGAATGACGTTAGCTGGCGGACCGTCCATATTTTTATCAACCTATGACGACAATATAAAAAATTTCATTTATATTTAACAAAGACTATGGTAAAAATTCAATTTATTGCAAATACTAATAATAAATCATTTAACGTCCGTTTCTCGACTTTATGTCATAACAGACGCCATTCGCACCATTACTATTTTTTTTTCTACCACACTTCCCGTTATTTTTTACAATTTTTAAACTTCCACTTAAATAATAGCAATGGGGGCGAATGAAGGAATTTTCGGACATTAGGATAAGCTAGGCAAATTTTGAGCATAGGAGTTTGACAGGTAATCGGCCATGGCCTTGAATAAGGAACCATCTCGATATTTATCTGGAATTGTTGAGGGAAACCATGGAAAACCTCAACAAGATGACCGGTACAGGAATTACCGTTTCTCGGCGAGAGGCAGGAGGAAAAAGTCCCAGCCACCTCTGCTCTCCCGAGGTTCGAACCCGATACTACCCGAATGCGAGTCTAGTGCTGTCACCACTACGCCACCTCGCTCGGTTATTGCAAATAATATCAATATTCTGTCTTTTAATCTCTTTGAAATTTCTTAAATAATGCCATTAAAGCTTTTACAAAAGCGATCGATTGACAGAACCGCCGGATGACGTCATGCCCCCCACTACTATTCAACGGGACGAGGCAACCTCTGTAATCTACTAACCTTGGTTATAAGATATGTCACCACGTTATGTAGTAAGTAAAAATGAAGATAACAGATAAAAAAAAATAGAAATTATTAGAGTATTTGAAAGTGTAATTTTTTTTATCCTGATATTAATTTTTTATGTAAACTTGATAACATATCTGCGATATTCTAATGTTTTTTTTTTGTTTCAGGTATGTTTGGGTCGGCATTTACTAAAAATATCAGTCATCATAAGGTATTTATCGAAATGTTTTTAACGAAATTAATATATGTAATTTGTTTTTTGTTGTATTGTTTAATAATTTATTTTATTACTCATGCGGGAAAAGTGGTATGTTTACGCATGCTGTTACGGTTGAAAAGTAACTATTATCATTTGCGTGCGGAAACTTTATTTGTCGCACTGAAATTATTGTTTGCCGCACGCAAATTCAGAGTTACCATAGTTACCAATACAATAACAATTTTAACTGATAATTCGTAATAAAATTTTAATTTAATTTAATTCGTATAATAAAAAATAGTATGTGAAACTCGTGCGGCATTGTCGATTGCCGCACTAGTTGCACAATATACTATTAAAATATCGTATATATTATGGAGGAATAAAAGTTATTATTATTATTTTGTATTAAAAACAGTTTTTTTGTTTGCTTCTGAACTAATAGCTTTGAGTAAATTTTGTCAGAAGTCGTAACATATTACTAAAACAGTTTTTTTGAGAAAACCCCGTAATTTTGTACAAAATATATTTTAATAACAACTATCCTATAGCGTAAGTTGGACCAAGCAAAACACATTTACAAAATTTCATTGGTTCAGTAGTTTTGGAGATTAGCGCGCCCAAAATTGTGACAGGAGAATTTTATATAAAAATATAATCAAATTTTAAAGGGTAATCTAGGATTTACTCAGTGCAGTTTATTATATTTATTACCACCAACGTTTCGATCAATATTTTATCTTTTTCAAGGTGACAATAATTTAATGATACATGCGACTTTTATTAAGTGTAAATTTTAATAATATTACAATAATTAAAAATGTCAATAAGATATGTATTTACTGCACAAATTTGATGACAAAGTGCGATTGAATTTTTAGAACCTTGAAAAAGGATATAGGCTATATAATATCACGCTACGTCCAATTGGAGCGGAACATCAATGAAAAATGTTGCAAGACGTATCTCAAAATTAGTCCGTCCGACAAATATGCCTTAACTAAATATTGCAATATTAGCGCGTCACGTTCACACACCCGGATAGCTCAGTCGGTAGAGCGTAAGACTCTTAATGCCAGGGTCTTGCGTTCAAGCCCCGCGTCGGCGAATATATTTTTATTTTTTTTATTTTCTACATTGCTTTCTTCCAAGGCTTACATTTCAATTTTTTTAAACTTTATTACGACTAATTAAAATTAAATAAATCTAATTAATAGCTCATTTGAAAACTGTTACAACTATAGGTACCTATATAAAAATAATTTTCCTACAGTGTTTTTAATTAAATATTTATTATATTAAAAGAAAATTACTTAAAAAAAGTATAACTACTGCTTTTTAACGACAAAAAATTTTGAACGGTAAACCCGATCATTATGAAGTTCGGACACAACATTCATCTCGGTAAACTAAGATGAATGTGCGTACTCATGTCCCTTCCTTCCCCATGCGTTCTTTTGCACCCGGGTGAAACCGGGCGGGACCGCTAGTGTAATATATATGTACCTACTACTTAACCGATCCTTTTGACGCATTCTATGCTCTTTTTAGTTGCAAAACTGAATAAAAGTATTATTATTTAACGGACGTAGAACTCGACATATTTATATAAAAATGTTTCGAATCTTGATAGAGCAATATCCGTCAGGACAGAGATCGAAAGACAGCTTCCTTCGAAATGTGTCGGCGTCTATCATCAGCTGTCGTTATTCAACTGTCTATACATCGGCCGATAGTGTTTTATCTCGGCTCCAATTTTACATAAACCTTCTCAGTGTTCCACGTCATCTACCGACCGTACTATCGTACTACTATAGCGTCACTCGTACTATACTAGATAGTATAATATAGTATATAATATGGGTTGCAGCGGCGAGGGTGGATTTATCTGGTTTGTAGCTAACACTGAGTTATTACTTCTTCATGCACCTGGGGTTGTTTTACGAGCCCGAGTCGGCGGACTGCTGTTCAAGTAGCGGTCGGACAACCGCCATCGACAACATTGCCGCTGTCTATAATGTTCGATTTGATCGCTACTTTCATCCCTCGACGTGTTCGATACGGCCACGATCAAAATTTAAGAATCGATGAAATTTTGTAAACTTATTTCTTATTACAGTGCGTTCTAGTGATGTGTCGCTCCTGAGCGAGTCGTTCATAATGAACGACTCCTCTCTCGGAGCGGAGCGAGTCGATCTTTTTTTTGTGAATGACTCACTCCGAGCGCCATTGCTCTGTGCTGAGCTATTCTGCACTGTTGCATTCGCACATTTGCAGAGCGCACAGGGCACAGAGGCACTAGTGAACTTTGCACGTACGGAGTTATCTTTGCTGAATGACACACTGTAAGTGTAATAGTACTAAGCTTACAGTGACTTAAACCATTCACATTGATGTCGTAATATTGCAACAATAAGCATTATTATTGTTAAGCTTTTATTATACTTAAGTATATCCGAAATGCGAATAATATAATACGAATCATATGAAAATGAGCTCAGAGCTGAGTGTGGTGTATTGTGCTGTGCAATGCTACGTTACTTACTACAAAATATATTTTCATTTTCAGGGCCTCAATGAAAGTTATAAGATTGTGCAAATTATTATAATATACATGATCATTTAAATTATGAATTTCAACAGTAGGTACAATATTTATTTTCACATTGGACAGAACAATTTTATCTAAAAAACTGTTTTATGTTATTTTTAAATTAAAAAAAAACTGTTGACATTCATACCTAATTTAAATGATCATGTATATTCGGAACCCAAAGGAATGGTGAGACCTCTGGTGAGAAATGCGCCGAACTGTCCTAAGGGGGGTTTTTGACAGATAAACATTGATTTAGAAAAGCATAATGGAGGCTGACCTAGCCTCCATCACGCTTTTCAAAATCAATGTTTACCTTATGCCTCGATAGTTTACCTGTCAAAAAAAAACCCTTAAGACAGTTCAGCGCATTTCTCACCAGAGGTCTCACCATTCCTTTTGGTTCCGAATTACAATAATTTGCACAATATCTTACTTGCATTGAGACCCTGAAGACGAAAATATATTTTTCGAAGCGTTGGCCACAAGCGATACTCTGGTAAAGCTTATAATACGCGCAACGGATCTAAAATGTTCGGAAGCTAGTCACAAACAGCGTTGCAAAGGCACATTTTATAGAGCCGTTGATACTCCCATCACCTCCCAGCTACCTGCACTAAACGTGCGCTCGTCGGTGATTGGCCGTGATCGCTCGTTGCCTTTGTGACTTTCCTGCTTTAAAGTACAGTCGAGTACGCTATTGTCAAGTTGTTATTGCTATTTTACTTTTGTTGAGTTGCGAATTTGTAGTTTTTCAACAGACTGTACAAGCGCAAGCATCTAACTTCCGAGCCTTTTAGATTCGTGGCGCGTATTTTATTTTTGAATTGTTCCTCAACCAAATAAATGTCCTTCGATTAAAGGAAAAATGTTTGACCAAATGTGTACTTTCTACACAGGTAGAAAGGTTGACGGCGAACATTTAGAAAGCATGTTTACGTGTCTGGCAATACGTAATGCGTTGAACCGGCTTATAGAGATGTAGGCAGTGCCTCTATAGTCTATAACTCTACAATGACCTATACTCTACCCAAAGAAGTCGTTGGATATGTCGCTTTGCGTCAAGTGAAGCCTTTTTCCTTGTCATAGCTATTATTCTTATGTCAGTGTCATCGTCGTCCTGTGCAAAACACATTTTTCTTTAAAGGCGCAGAACTACTTTTGAAATATCAATTTCCTTATCGATATAAAATTGAACCATACCGTGAATTTGTAAGTGGTTGGCGGAAATGTTTGTTGTTTTTTTTTGTCTTCTTATTTAAGGTAGTACGAGCACCAAGGCAACTTTAAATAAAAGGCTTGATTTTTTTTATATTCGGTAGATGGATGATATGTTTTCATTGATTTCTCCAAAACTAGTCGGTGGAAATTAAAAAAAAACTATTTAAATTAAAGTTAAAGTAGTGTTGATCCAATAGAATATTAAGATGAAGGAAGGTTTTGGTTGACGATCATAAAATAAGCTTTACCAGTGTTTCGCTAGTGGCCAACGTTTCGAAAAATTTATTTTCATCTTCAGGGCCTAATAAATTTTTCGAAACGTTGGCCACTAGCGAAACACTGGTAAAGCTTATTTTATGATACAAAACCTTCCTTCATATTAAAGTTACTAAATTATTGAAATTATTGAAAACAAAAAAAAACCGTTGTGCCCGACTAATTAAAAAGATATTTAATTAAAATCCTTTTAATTAGTCGGACACAACGGGTGTTTTTTGTTTTCATTAATTTAATAAGGTTTTAACTTGAATTTAAATAGTTTTTTTTTATTTCCACCGACTAGTTTTGGAGAAATCAATGAAAACATATCATCCATCTACCGTTTTACCATAAAGCCAATGTTAAATATGCCTACTTTTGAAGTCATTTATTTATTTAAATAATCGGGCAACCCCCCTTAAAATTTTCAGAATTGGTTTAGACTTAGTCCAACTTCATACCAGGTGAGGCAAAAGACCCAGAACGGTTGAATATCTCGCATACTACGCATCATATCAAAAAAAAAAAATACGTGTCAAATATTTTTCGCAAAACTATTTTTTGATACCACACATGACTCCCCACCCCCCACCCAGTTGGTGGGGGGAGGGGCAACTTTAAAATTTTAAATAGGAACCCCTATTTTTTATTTCAGATTCGGATTCTACGGGAAAAATTACATCAATTTTACTTCGATCGTTTTTTTCGATTCGCGACCGATGTCGCGGTAATCGCGAAAAACTTAAAAAAATCAATCTAATTTCGCAATAATGGATGACATTCCATTCACAATTTCGAAGTTTCCCCTCCCTCCACACACTGGTTGGGGGGTGGGGGGTCATGTGTGGTATCAAAAAATAGTTTTGCGAAAAATATTTGTCACGTATTTTTTTTTTTTTTATATGATGCGTAGTATGCGAGATATTCAACCGTTCCGGGACTTTTGGTATAAAAAAATCAAGCCTTTTATTTTTTAAAATTGCCTTGGTGCTCGTACTACCTTAAATTTAGTTTGTGAACATTTTCAGTTGATAAAATACAAACGGCACGGGCTTCAAAAAGTTCTACCTTTTAAGTATAAATATACTTTACTGAAGATCAGTTCAGAGCCATTTCTTGATTTTCAACAAAAATAATACTTTTATTTGTATGGAAGTCCTACCTTCACGCGAGCGAAGCCGAATATAAAGTCACCTTTGAGTTGACGAGCTTCTATATACAATGTGTAGCGAATTTTAATCAAATCGGACTAGCGGTTTAAGAGTTACGGACGAATACATAGAGACAGGCGTACATAACCTCACTTTACAGTATTGACTTCATGTTGGTCATCCTGATTACATGCATTTTTGTAACAATACGACAATTTTATAGCGCTATTCTGTATGTTCAATGTTGAAAATCAACAGCGCTGCTACGTTTCTGTCTCGCTCTAACTTAGGTGATGTTAAGGTTATACGCTCTCGACCGTATTAGTAAAAACTGCGTCCGTATTTTGTTGTAACAAAAAAATGTTATATGACTTGGTAAATTTATTATTTCTTATGGAAATATTATATCCTGTTGATCATAGCTTTATTTTTTAATATTTAAGAAATACCTAATATTTAAACATTTGACATAATATCATAAAGTTGTGACTTAAGCAGTATATTTAATTAAGTCCAGTGTACACGAATGATTTTATCTTACGTTTTGATTTTAAAAACCTTTGAACCGTTAGACGTATAGTTTTTGAGTTATTGGATACTAAAAAATTATTTAATAAAAACAAAATTTATGAAAAACTTTTCGTGTAATCTGGTTTTCATGGTGACATAATTCAAATCTAGAAAATAGAGATTTTGAGATTTGTTTCGAAAATTTGTAATTAATATTTCTCCAAAACTGCACGGGAAAGTATAGTTTTTTTAATTTTTACGTTATCTAAATGAGTCAAACTTTCGAATAATCAGTTTTTTAAAAATTTGTCTATAGCCAATTTGGTTTAATCTTATTTTTATATACACTTCCGGTCAGTCTTCTCATATATCATTGTGTTAAAAATCGCATTTTTAATAATTAATAACTTGAAAACTAGACGGTTAATGTTTTTTAAAAAATGCAGTTGAATGTATGAGATATCCGTAATTAACATATTAAAATTTCAGCGTATTATCTATACATTGCTCTATCGGGCGTATAACCTTAAATTTGTTAGAAAGCGACAACAAATTAGCAGTACAGTATTGACCGTACAGAAATACCAACATTGAGTAAATTGTAAGCGGAAATAAGTTTAGTGTGTGTTCTATTGAAGTTACAATAAATTTTAAAGTGCACAACCTGTACTTCCTGATTGGTTTCTTCCGGTTACTGTAATATTAGTTTGTACGGCTTCGTTTGTCCCGATGAAGCCATGTTGTTAAAGTGAGGGAGGGGGAGGAGAAACAGCCCTTCAGGATGTGTTGTCTTCTATAAAAGAAAGTTAACATCTGGCAAACGTTGCACAGTGATCACTGATCCATATGCTTGTTTGAAGAGAATATAAAACAGGTGACTGTCGTAGACGTTCTGTTGTTTCAATCGTACCAACTGTGTTACCTAAGTGTTATTTATGGCTAAGAACTGATTAGTTATTTGTTTTAACCCTGAAATATAAATTACATGTACTCAGGGCCGGATTTACTCTAAGTGCCGGCAGCGTGAAAAATGCCGCCCCGTTACCTAAATCATACATAAAATGGAGTAAAGGTTCGGTATACAATTTTCAGATAAATAAAATGATTCATTTATGTCAAAAGTCGTTTTTTTACTAATGGGATAATTAGACAAAAAACGTTATTTTTCGTATTAAAAATCATACATTGACAAACAAAATGGTTGCTCATTAATTGCGAGATATTTTCAGAGGCAAACGCGTCTGACAAAAAAAAAAATATTTATAATTTCAACACGATCACACTTCCCGAAGAATTTTCTGTAACGCGAAACATTTTTTTCTCACGTTCCAAATTTTGCCGCCCTTGAAAATATGCCGCCCTGGGCACTAGCCCCTAGTATAAATCCAGCGCTGCATGTACCGTACCTATAGTTCCAGATCCGGTATTAGAAATTTATACTATCATCCGTTTTTTGATGATGACAAAGATTATTTGTTAGGTAATAAATACATTGATAAATCGCACAGTTGCCTAGCTAAATCGCGTACCGATGCTGTTAAATTAAATAAATTCTAATTAACTTTTTTTTACAATAAGATATGTTTAAACTCATAATAATAACAGTGATCATGTATATAATTGTTAGAAACATTTTACTACCTTTTGACTAGCTTGAGACCCTGAAGATGAAAATAAATTTTTCGAAACGTTGGCCACCAGCGTAACATTGGTAAAGCTTATTTATGATCCTCAACCAAAACCTTCCTTCATCATAAAACAAATAAACTCAAAGTACACATAACACGACAATTTACAAGATATGTTTATGTCGATGATCTATATTTATGTATAGAATCAATGGTCTACTCCAATTCCTTGTGTCATATTTTCTCATTTTAGACAACAGCCTGTATTTTGAAACAATTACTCATATTATGCAACTTATTTTTATCTATAAATTATTACTTTTTCTTTAAAATCGCATAACATTTTGTTAAGATTAATATATTTGATTAAAAAATAAAACATTCAAATATTATTTGTCCGTTCGTTCGTCTGTCTGTTTGACGTAAATACTCGAAATTTCATGCAGAGATATTTTTACTTTGGAGAGATAATAGTCTTGTAAAGGGAGGATGACGTCATCCGGCGGACCTGTCAACTGATTGCGTAGCAACGGCTGTTGTTTTTAAACTTCAATTGTCAGAATATTGATATTATTTGCAAAAAGTTGAATTAAGTATAAATGACTTTTTTATATTGATGAGATAGACAGTCCGTGAGCTGACGTCAGACGGAAAGAGGCAACCTCTGTAATCTAATAACCTTGTTCTCAAAATCGCGCCGTTTGTAATCATTGTAGCCGTTTGACATTTTTAAAGTCCTAGAAGTTTTAATGAGATCTGCAGAAAGTAGATAGTTTTTCTTCGTATATAGTGTGACATTTAAGTTTTTATGATTTTCCAGCGGGAAAGCGAACGACATCCGTAAATAAAAGTGAAAATAAAGTGCTCTCTAATGTAGCGGAAACGTGTAAAAAAGTTTTTAAATAGTTTACAGTTGAAATAAAGAAAAGTTCGATTTGTTTTTCTTTTTTTTTATGTGAAACGTCGGCTTTCTTGTGATCCTGTGTTAGTTGTGAAAACGGGGATACAAACAGGATGCGACAGAAAAGAAAATCCGATTTTGAAAGGTAAATAAAAACTTCCAATTAATTAAGAAGTTCCCATTCAATAAAAATCCTAATAATTAATGATTGTCGCGCCTAAATAACGAGGATAACTGTAAAAGGGCCGAAAGTTTGTTATTCTCGTCTCGGGCATCATGGCGCGCAGTGCAAGATATCAAACTTTCGGCCAGTG
This sequence comes from Xanthostigma xanthostigma, assembly GCA_963575645.1. NCBI lineage: Eukaryota > Metazoa > Arthropoda > Insecta > Raphidioptera > Raphidiidae > Xanthostigma > Xanthostigma xanthostigma. Next base: position 3,367,100 of record OY754473.1, read on the forward strand.
CGGTGTAGATATACTATTTTTCTTCATACTTCGGTCGTAAGTACGCTTTTTAAATACATTAATTAATTACTTATTAATTACATAAAAACACAGATAAATTCCAAGCAACCAACTTTGAGGTTATACGTAAAAACACGGATGACAGCTGTTCGCGACTACTAGCTAAAATGTAATAGGGTGGCTATGGAAACGACATCTAAACAGCTGATAGGTGATTTTTATATAAATGTGACTAGCGGTCCCGCCCGGTTTCAACTGGGTGCAAAAGAACGAATGGGGAAGCGAGGGACATGAGCACGCACTTTCATCTTAGTTTACCGAGATGAATGTTTTGTCCACATTTCATGATGATCGGAGTTACCGTTCAAAAGTTTCTGTCGGACGGACTTTGAGTTACATTTTGCAACATTTTTCATTGATGCTTCGCTCCTATTGGTCGTAGCGTTATAGCCTATAGGCTTTCTCGATAAATGGGCTTTCCAACAAAAAAAATTGAGTTCAAACCAGTAGATCCTGAGATTAGCGCGTTCAACCAAACAAACAAACAAACTCTTCAGCTTTATATATTAGTGTAAAGATGATAGGTGAAGAATCCGTTTCGGATAGGATTTGTATCAAATACGTTCTTAGTGGGTGTCTACGTCGACAAAGGACTAACTATGCCAAATTTCAAGTCAATCGGACGTATATAGTTTTGGAGATCTCGTGATGAGTCAGTCAGTGAGTGAATCAGTGAATGGTACTTCGCTTAAATATATATTTTATGAGATTTGTCAGATAAATCCAACTCACTTCAGAGAATCTAGATAAATGTGTTTTTTCCGCGCCTGAAATGCAATGTTCGCATTGCTCAAAGAATAACTTCTAATGGGAAAATACTTTTAATTAATCTTTTGCAATGGCCGTTCACCTTGAGCTATTTTTACAACACAAAACAAAAGATGACTTCCTTCACATCGATTCCGACATCAAATAACAATATAAAAACAATATCGCAGCGCTCTCATAATCGATCAGAGAGCTCTGGCAAATTGCGAAGATGCCTAGCTATGTTACTTATGTGGGAAAGAAAGTGATTTCAATGTTGTGTGTTTTGTCATGATTCATCTTTTATTATCTCAATAACGAGAATATGACGTATTGACAAAAATACCGTACATCAACTTATTATGAACACACTAGCAGCGAGTTCGGCTTCGCTTGGGTCAAGATTATGTGTGTATTTAACCCCTTTTGTATATCTAAAAGACTCGGAAGTTAGATGCGAATGCGGGCTTAAGTTTGTACAGTCTGTTGAAAAACTACAAACTCGCAACTCAACAAAACTAACATAGCACTAACAACTTGACAATAGCGTACTCGACTGTACTTTAGAGCAGGAAAGCGACAAGTCACAAAGGCAACGAGCGATCACGGCCAATCACTGACGAGCGCATGTTCCGTGCAGGTAACTGGGAGTATCAACGGCTCTAAAATGTGCCTTTGCGACGCTGTTTGTGACTAACTTCCGAACCTTTTAGATCCGTGGCGCGTACTATACGTAATTCCGTGTGTACTTGATGGAACAAGGAGCAAAACGAAAATAATGTATGCGAGGCATGCGTTATGCAACGCGCACTAATAATGCATGTCTTGCAGTAAGTTGCATCGTCGTTGATCAACCGCCCCGACACGGAAATAAATAACTTAAGACTTGCATACAAGCGACAGGACGCAGTCCCCTGTGTACTGGCGGGAATAGACCGGAGACACCACGGACAAGTTTGCACCGTAACAAACTAATAAAAAAATAGATCGATCTCTCCATTTTCTCCATTTGTTCCGTCACTAGTCGGGTAAGCACAGAAACGTGACGTCGCAATTGGAAATAATATCTTTTTTGGGGTTCCGCACCTCAAAAGGAAATATAGGGTCAAATCGTTGTCCGTCTGTCTGTTAAGATTTTTCTCAAGAACGCGTGAAGGTATCAAGTTGAAACTAATATGAAATCCTCAGGTCTGCAGTTCCTTGGTGCTGTGAAAAACTCAAATATCTAAATCAATGCAATCAAAAGATACGGCCGTTTATGCCACATATTCTGACATACTCGCAAGGGAATCAAAACCTATAAGGTACTTCCCGTAGACCTAGAATCATGAAATTTGGCAAAAAGCAATGTCTTACAGCACAAGTAAAGGGAAAAATCCGAAAACTGTAAATGTGTAGTTACTAGTTTCCATCTATCACACTTCCCGTTATTTTCTACATTTTTAAACTTCAACTTAATTAATAGCAATGAGCGAATGAATGAATTTTAGGACATTGGGATAAGGTAGGCAAAATTTGAGTATAGGAGTTTGACAGGTAATGACCTTGAATAAGGAACCATCTCGATATTTATCGGAAATTATTGAGGGAACCCATGGAAAACCTCAACAAGATGATTGGTACAAGAATTACCGTTTCTCGGCGAGAGGCAGGAGGAAAAAGTCCCGGCCACATCTGCCCTCGCCGGGATTCGAACTCGGTACCTCCCGAATGCGAGTCGAGTGCTCTCAGCACTACGGCCACCCCGCTCGGGCCGTCAGTCGAAATAATGACTATAGCTAGGAAGATACCAAAACCGCCGTCGCGTCATCTAATGACTCTGGTGTCTCGATATTTATCTGGAATTATTGAGGGAAACCATGGAAAACCTCAACAAGATGGTTGGTACAGGACCGTTTCTCGGCGAGAAGCAGGAGGAAAAAGTCCCGGTCACATCTGCCCCCGCCGGGATTCGAACCCGGTACCTTCCGAATGCGAGTCTGGTGCTCTCAACACTACGCCACCCCGCTCGGTCCGTGAGTCGAAATAATGACTATAGCTAGAAAGACACCAAAGCCTCCGTCTTCTGAAACTAGGAAGATACCAAAGCCGCCGTCTTCTGAAACGTTTTCGAAGCAGTGAAAGCGGGCAAAGCAATAAGCATGCAGCTGAGTCGCTCAGATTTCGCGTCAGTGGTTAATGGTTTAAAAGTATTTTTTGTTACAATTGAACGCCATTAAAGTCGAACTAACAAGGTTTAGCTGAATGTATTTTTATGTTATGTTTTCTGTGCCGGGGAAATTGTTTTAATAGCGCAACGGTTGGTAATCCTTTGCCTCACGGAAAAGTTCCATTATTAATGTTTATGCTTTGGGAAGTCTTACCTGTCTGTAAGGTGCTTGCGTCTTGCAAGCGAGGAACGTGGGGGAGGAAGGGGCAGTGTTCTTCTGTCTGCACGGAAAGCGCAGATCTGAGTGTATAGAATAAAATATAAAAATGTGTCTCACTGACCCTTATCATGTAGTCGTGGTGTTTGTTGGCGGACGACTGCAGCACCAATGTTTTTCTCTGTGTTTGGGTGTCTTTTATGGTACTGGGGGTATATCATTCTTCCTGTATAACTGAACCAGATTTTTTTTATACCTATGTATTCCTAGTGGCCCGGTCCGGCTTCGCTCGGATTTGTAGCATGCGGCCGTTTTTTTTCGTCGACTTACGTTGCAAAATTGGTCTCCACGAAAAGCACTTTTATTTTAACGCGATAATATAATAGCCCTTATGTTCATCCTGAAGGTCCATTCTAGATTACTGTATTTTATATCCGAACTAGCCGTTACCCGCGGCTTCGCACGCGATTGAGACGAAACACGGATGCGTTCTCCTTATTTACTCCTTTCTCAACGTAGACCTTCCTAATTAATTTCAAAATTCATGACATTCACGTGATTAACGTCCTGGAAAACCTCGAAAATGACATTTTTAGACTATTTACCTCTTTTCACCCTCTGAAAGGGTTGTTTCTGAAAAAGCATGAAACACGTGTTTATTTGATGACAGGAGTAATCCTGCGCATTTTCGAATTGATACATATGATTTCTCCCTGCAAATTTTGAACGTCCGTTACACCCTTTTAAGGGTTGAATTTCCAAAAAAATCTGTTCTTAACGGATGCCTACGTCATAATAACTATCTGTGTGCCAAATTTCAGCTCAATTCGTTCAGTGGTTTGAGCTGTGCTTTGATAGATCAGTTCCCGGTAAATTGTAATAATAATAATTTTTATTGCTCCAAAAAACAAAAAGATTTGTACAGGAGAAGTCGTATAAACATTTACACAATATATAAACAACAATTTACATGTTAAAAAAAATCTTCTAAAGAATAAAAACATTTGCAAACAAGGAAAGCCTTAAGGTTTTTCCTAAACTGCTGACAGTTTGTATTATTTTTTATTTCCGCAGGTAGATAATAGACGCTAAACAACTGAGTTCATCAGCGAATAGTTTCTGTTCCTTGTGTCGCAATCATCTAATCAACTTTCGCTTGACTATAAAAGTATTCAAGGTTATTTCGAAAAAAAACACGCAATTCAATTACAGACTGTATGTTTGTTTCCCCAATGGAGCGCAGTTATTGGGGGAGAAGGGGAGCCTTTTTACACACCGTTCCAAGAGAAAGGTAGTCGTGCGTAATATTCAATTTATAGTCTTGTTCCTGAGGAAAACGCTTTGCCAAACGTGTGTAAGGGATGGGTGGCAACCGGAGACCGGGGGTCGTCGTTAGTGAAGTATTGGAGGTTAGGTTTATGACAGCGTTTCAAACTTGGAACGCACTAACTTCAGTCACCTGTGAATATAGGTACAGGTGTATAACTTCTAATCCAAATTATATAGCTATAGTTCCAATTCCCAGAGCAAGAAGGCTTATGTGAGATTTCTGACGAAATTCGATTATGACCTACTACCGGTCCCGCCCGGTTTCACCCGGGTGCAAAAGAACGAATGGGGAAGGGACATGAGTACGTACATTCATCTTTGTTTATCGAGATGAATGTTGTGTCCAAATTTCATGATGATCGGAGTTACCGTTCAAACGTTTTTGTCGGACGGACAAATTTTGAGAGACATTTTTCATTGATGCTCCGCTCCTATTGGTCGTAGCGTGATATTATATAGGCTATAGCCTTCCTCGATAAATAGGCTATTCAACAAAAAAAAATTTTTTTCAATTCGAACCAGTAGTTCTTGAGATTAGCAACGAAACAAACAAACTCTTTAGCTTTATATATATCAGTATAGATAGAAGATAGATACAAAAAATATAAACAGAAAAAAGTGATGAAAACTGAAAATTCGCTCTAGGAATCTTTAAAACTGTTCAATTACAGACTAAGTTACGATTTTATTTATTTGAATTAATTGAGCTAATGTCTGTATAATTCATTAAAAAAACAACTCTCACAGTATGTGTATTTTGTAATCCGTTACTATATATATACAGGGTGAGTCAGACCACCCGTATCAGTCGTTTTTTTCGAAAACGGTTAGTCGTAGAGAATTGTGTCAAAAATCTGTATTATAAAAGCCCTAATGAAGAATCGAATGGTGATATTTTTTCCCCCCGGAAAGGTCGGCTTCCCTGTTAGTTTGCTCCGGAATGTTCAGAACTCCGGAATGTTAAATGGCACGATAGGTCGAAAGTGGTATTGTTGAAAAGATCTTTAAAAAATAAGCAAGTTTTGTAGGACATTTTTTTTTGTAACTGCCACCCCTGTTAAGTAATATTCGTTTGAAATTATTAAATTAACATGTCAGAATAACATTCTTAATTTTAAAAGTCGGCATTTAAAATCTAGTTACCTAATTAAACAATGTCACAAATATTCAAACTGACTTCAATTTACTTCTAAACACTGCGAAGCTCTTCTAGATAATATGTTATGAGTACCTGGAAGTACAAAAAAAAAACAATTGCAATTATTGAAAATTTATTGTGACATAGTTTAATTAGGTAACTAGATTTTAAATGTGGACTTTTAAAATTAAGAATGTTATTCTGACATGTTAATTTAATAATTTCAAAAGAATATTACTTAACAGGGGTGGCAGTAACAAAAAAAAATGTCCTACAAAACTTGCTTATTTTTTAAATATCTTTTCAACAATACCACTTTCGACCTATCGTGCCATTTAACATTCCGGAGTTCTGAACATTCCGGAGCAAACTAACAGGGAAGCCGACCTTTCCGGGGAAAAAAATATCACCATTCGATTCTTCATTAGGGCTTTTATAATACAGATTTTTGACACAACTCTCTACGACTAACCGTTTTCGAAAAAAACTACTGATACGGGTGGTCTGACTCACCCTGTATACAGACACCCGAAAACCATACTATATTTATATGTAAAATATATCATAAACAAAGTCTTCAGCTTTATATATTAGTATAGATGAGTAAATACGCATTATAGTAAAAAAATACTAATGGATTATTTCTTCGCTCCGTTTAACGACAACTCTCAATAACGCCACAAAGTGCACATTCCGTTGAGTGTCGCTATATAGAGTTCACACTGTATAAAGATAATTGAACGTCCATTGGATACAGCCACCAACTCTTCTTGCAATTTAGATAGCTTTGCACGATATTCCAAGGCATTATTAAAGCCTCAATCATATTTACCTCACGCTAAATTAATGATTAGTTAACTATAGTCGACGCACTTCGTTTCCATTAAAACCACGACATTAACAATTACGACCGTATAATTTGAAGAGCAATTACTTATACGATGTGTTTATTTCGGGTTGTTTTTTGGGGGGGTCTAGTGATCATATGTGGTGTACTTTGGTGTTGTTGGGTTGGCAGGTAGTGCGGTTTGTAAATGAAGGTTCGTATATACGGCCATAACGTACGGTCATTAAAAAGCCTGTGTATAGAGCAATAGTATTGTTTATACACATCGAGGATGGGACGACACCCCAAGGACTAATTCGGCGCGACAAGGAACTCCTTAGGAAATGGTGCAATTACACCCCGAAGCCTTGTTATTGGCAATGCGCGCTCTATATACAGGATGTCCACGACATGACTGCCATAGCCTGGAACTGTGTTGCTGGGGTGATTTCAAGTCAAAAATGTCTAATGAACATATACCCGGAACGCTGTCCTAACTGAGCTAGAAGCATTTGAAATTTTAAATAAGTAAGACCACTAATGCAGGTATTAGGTTGGGCTGTTGATTTTGTTAATATTAAAAAGACCAGGTGACTGTGAATCACCATTAGTATTTATTCGTGCTGATCCTGAACTCTTCGCAGAGCTGCCACTTCATTTCTAAGAGCTAGACTATGTATACAGCAACTGGGTGGACATTTTGAGCAACTAATTCAATAAAGCGATTTGTTTTTAAATGGTTTTTAAATTAGTAGAGAATTTCTACTACTATAATTATCTAAAATTTCAAATGCTTCTAGCTCAGTTAGGATAGCGTTCCGGGTATATGTTCATTAGACATTACAGACTTGAAATCACCCCTGCAACACAGTCCCAGGCTATGGCAGTCATGTCGTGGGACACCCTGTATATGCATAACACAGTGGTGTGCGGTGTACAGCCTCGGTGACGTAGTGTGTTATCGAGAGTTCAGGGGGTGTGGTAGATAAATAAACCGAATACATAGAGAAACGACATGTCGATAGAATGATGACCCTTGAACATTTATTGTGTCGGGCTGCAGAAACAATTGTCAAAAAATTTGACCCTGGCAGAACTGTGCGTCTGTTAGTCTACTGTGAACACGATACAGGTCAAACGGATAAACGGATTTAAACCAAATTTTGGGAGGATATTTGATACGTAAATATGAAAAGCCCTATTGTTTTTGGGGAAAATCGGCGCATGCACAAAAGATATATATGCTATAACGTTGTTTTTTATATAATAATAGGATACTTTTTATAACGGTTTATTATTCTATTTATTTTTCCAAGAAAGTTTTGTTAAAAACATTTTTTTCTAAACCGTGTAGTTTCGAAAATTTTGAGAAAATAAAAAAAAATCAGCTGTTCTTTTGTTTTGTAGATCTGTCAGAAATAAACTGGTTAAGCATGCTTTGATTAATTTTTACATGACGTGGAACATATGTAGGTAACCGTGGCAACGAATAAACAATATCATATTGAATACTAGCCGTTACCCGCGTCACCTCCCGCGATCACGGAAATTTTATTCTCTTTATTATACTAAATCAAATGTCAATATTTTTAAAGTTGGCTGGAATTTTTTTAATCTATCGCACTCACAGAAAAATTATCAGTTTTTACCTGCTAACTACATTTTATTTTTAAGGATAGAATAATTCTCAGGGGAAACGTGGCTCTTCCGAGTTACTTCCTGTCGCCACCCCTGTCCTGGGACCATATTTTGTAACATGTTCTACGGCGACGTTCAAAAATTGTCCACCGTCGCAACCTGCAGGTAGCGTCGGTGGCCTAACTTCAAAATTTCATTATTTTATATTTTACATTTATTAACACGAATTATGAAATATGTTTTAAATTTATTCATTTTAAGCTAATGGTAGAAATTATTATTGCAGTCAGTCGAAAATTGGTATTACGAGCAAATACATTCACCAAGTATTATAATCTATTTTTATATTCAATAGTGTACTTATTCCATTTTTTTTTTAACAAATATATTTTTATATTTGATTTCAAATAAATTATTATCTATTGCACATACCGCTAAACTAGCGGTATGTGCTTTATTATCGCTTTGTGCATCAGAGCTGACTTTCGTTCAGATAAGAAGTTATATCTAAGTTAATTTCACACGAAATCCATTCAAAATGAAACTTTTTGAAAAGAGGAGATTCTGATCTATAAAACAGAACCATTTTTAAATCAATTCGAGTTCATAAATACTATTAAAATTGTAATTGAAAATCACAAACAGCAGTTGTCGGTTGGTCTGTACGTATGTACGTACGTACGTACGTACGTACGTACGTATGTACGTACGTCACGACTCTACAGATCGCAATTTTGGTCGGATCCCCTTGGGTTATATTTTATTCACTTTGTTTACTATCAGACCAGAACCCTATTTAAATTCACTAAAATGTGTTCAGTAGTTTAATTTTTATAAACAGTTTTTTTTTTATTATTTTTGACAGCTAATTAAAATAGTTGGCAAAACCAAAAGTGCACATCCCGCAAGTTTTCCACTGTACATATTATAATGAAAAAAAATTGAGAAAATAGATTTAAAAAAAAAACAATTAAAAAAATAGAAAAAAAAATAAAAATAAAATGGAATAGAAAAAAAAAATATTACTTGGTGTCAGCGGGAATCGAACTCGGCACCTTGCTATTACTGGACTACGCGTTTAACCACTCGGCCATTCTGATATCCCAGCTTGTGTTGTTATTATGGTATAGAAGTGGAGCAGTTATTCTACGTAATACACTACATTACAATAACAGTAATAGATATTTTTTTGTTTTTTTAAGGTTTTTTATTTTAACTATTAGCTGTCAAAAATAATAAAATAAAACTGTTTATAAAAATTAAACTACTGAACACATTTATGTGAATTTAAATAGGGTTCTGGTCTGATAGTAAACAAAGTGAATAAAATATAACCCAAGGCAATCCGACCAAAATTGCGATCTGTAGAGTCGTGACGTACGTACATACGTACATACGTACAGACCAACCGACAACTGCTGTTTGTAACTTTCAATTACAATTTTAATAGTATTTATGAACTCGAATTGATTTAAAAATGGTTCTGTTTTATAGATCAGAATCTCCTCTTTTCAAAAAGCTTCAATTTGAATGGATTTCGTGTGAAATTAACTTAGATATAACTTCTTATATGAACGAAAGTCAGCTCTGATGCTCAAAGCGATAATAAAGCACATACCGCTAATTTAGCGGTATGTGCAATAAAAAAACAAAAAACATAATAAATATACTCAATTAATGTAGTATGATACGTAAAATAACTGCTACACTTCTATACCATAATAACAAAGGCGTTGTACGGCATCGGTGTGGCCGAACGGTTAAAGCGTAAGTCCTGTAATCCCAAGGTGCCGGGTTCGATTCCCGCTGACATAAGAATTTTTTTTTTTTTTATATTCCCATTTATTCCACTTAATTCCACTTAATATTTATATATTATATATAATATATTTCTCATATATTTTTTTTATTATTATTTTTTTTTTTTATTTTATTTTTTTCATTTTAATTTTTTAATTGTTTTTTTTAATCTATTGCACATACCGCTAGTGTAGCGGTGGGATATTCTTGAAAAATAGTGTTTTGGGATATTGTGTCTATAAAATGCGTTCTTCGATAAACTAGAAAGTCAATAAACTAGGACAAGAAACTCAAAAAATCGGGATTTTTGAGAGCAAAACCCGTGCATAATTGCTAAAAAAAATTTCTTATTTTACTAATGTTTCTCGTATACTTTTATTTTTTTTTTATTTGTTTTAATCTATTTTCTCAATTTTTTTCATTATAATATAATGTACAGTGGAAAACTTGCGGGATGTGCACTTTTGGTTTTGCCAACTATTTAATTTAATTATCGAAGAGTTCGTTCACTTAATTTTTTTTTGTGTGTTTCCTGCGGTTAATTCGGGCCCAAACTTCGCTTCCTCTATCCTTTCATCCTTAGCCGCATATCACGTTGTCCTGTATTTTTAATTTAATATCCCACAAAAAAAATATATCTATCCTCGTAACAATTTTATATACGAACGGAGTGCGTTTCTTTCATCGTCGCCTTTCTCCATGTCGCTATTCTTCTGTCAGCGAGCACATATCGCATTTCCGTTAAAATGCTTACGGTGCAATTTGTCTCTTGCAGAAGTTGATGTGTTGGAAAGAAAATTCTAGTAAAGATTGCGTTTTATTAAGTATAAGTACATTATGTAGAAGATACACTGCTAATATTATTATCATAAGAGTGCTGTATTGTATTTTATACGCTGCTATCAGCTTATAAGAATGCAATAACAACTACAGTGGTTATATAGCGTATAAAAAAGTTATGAGATAGTGTTTTTTTTTTCTTACAAACAAAAACAAGCTACATACGCGGCATGATAAACGTCGGCCATTGGACTCTACGTCTTTTTTTTTGAGGTTATGAATCTACATTACGAATAGATATTTAAAACAATTTTTTCGAGGATTTTTCAGAAGCTTTTGACGTGATAACGTCTTATAAATTGATGAAACACCAGCTGCACGCACGAAAAAGTGTAACGTTCCGCCTGACCCTGTGCGTGCAAGCGAGAGCGCAGTATGCTTCGGCCCAAGTTTGACAGCTACTAAAATTTAGGTTATGTATTACGGAATACGTTATCACGTAAAACTATCGTCCGTAAACCGACTTTACAGACAACCAATTTTTTTTTCTACTAGAAAAAAATTTCCAAAAGTGTATTTTTAAAGATAGGTATTTGGAAAAAATTCTGTGGCATAAGGATCGAAAATAAAGCAATTACTGAACTTTTTAAACTTGCATTTAATGCTGATTTGGTGAGTTTCTTACATTGATTTTAACATAATTACATTTTAAAACATTTTTATAACAAAGAAAATATAATTACAGAAAACTCTGAAGATGGTCCAAAACGTATCGAAACTTCAGCATTAAATGCAAGTTTAAAAAGTTCAGTATTGCTTCATTTTCGATCCTTATGCCACGGAATTGTTTCCAAATACCTATCACAATTACTCTATTTATTGAATAAAGTCAAATTCATGCATTTTTAAAGCTTGACCCCGTACATTTGTTTATTATTGTCTTTGTTTCAAATCTTGCGACAGCTTTTTCTACTACTTCCCGTTATCCGATTGAGTTAAAATTTTATTCAATATGTAACCTCAAATATTGAATAGACCAGCTGATTGGCTGCTTATAGTTGAATCACGTTCACTGGTTCTTTGGAATTGGATCACGCGATAACTGGTATATACATCTCTTTCCATAGATTTCACGAAAGTTGTGTGGTTAGGTTCAGCTTTGACGTCATCATACGCCTCCGTTTGAAATGAATACATTTTTTTAAACGCTTTATATTAGCTTGGGTTGTAACTAACTATGTATGTATGTATGTAACTAACTACCGTAACGGAATCTTTGAGCATAATTTTCACCAATTTCCCGAAGTCTGATTAATTTGAAACTTTGCATACGTATCAAGGACCGATGACAATGCAATAATTTGATAACAGTTTCCCATTATCCTTATTAGGACCCCCAGGATTAATAAATTCTTTTATAGATCCTCTGTAGTAAACGCTTTATTTTCACCAATTTCCCGAAGTCTGATTAATTTGAAACTTTGCATACGTATCAAGGACCGATGACAATGCAATAATTTGATAACAGTTTCCCATTATCCTTATTATTAAACGCTTTATATTAGTTTGGGTTGTAACTATGTATGTATGTCCGTAACGGAATCTTTGAGCATAATTTTCACCAATTTACCGAAGTCTGATTAATTTGAAACTTTGCATACGTATCAAGGACCGATGACAATGCAATAATTTGATAACAGTTTCCCATTATCCTTATTAGGACCCCCAGGATTAATAAATTCTTTTATAGATCCTCACTAAAAAGTGAAAAATAAAATATAGTTTAAAAAAAACTAAAAAACACGCTTTATATCGGACTAAAAAGTAAAAAATAATTGTTTTAAAATAAGCTTAAAAAGCGTTGGGCGCTCGATGTACGAAAATGTGGAACAAAGCGCCCCACGCTTTTTAAGCTTATTTTAAAACAATTATTTTTTACTTTTTAGTCCGATATAAAGCGTGTTTTTTAGTTTTTTTTAAACTATATTTTTTTTAATTCTTGTTTGCTGGCAGATTCTCCAATATACACATTATATAATAATGGTATACTTTTCATAACGGCCTATTATTCTATTTATTTTTTCAAGATAGTTTCGTTAAACTTTTTTTTTCTAAACGTTATAGTTTCGGCAATATTTTGAAAGTAAAAAAAAAATCAGCCGCTCTTTTGGTTTATGGATCTGTCAGAAATAAACTAGTTCGGCATGCTTTGATTAATTTTCACATGACGTGGAACATATTATAGGCCCCACTCACGATCAAACTTCATGCCACAGTTCAGTGTTCAGTGAAGTTGGACCGATTAATCGAAAGACTGACTGGTACCACACACAGTTCATGCAAACTGCTCATTTTTTTAAGTTTTTTGTGTCCAATTTAGTTCAGTTGTTGGCATACACTCGTCGAATATAGATATATAAAATATATATTATAGAATAGAATAGAATAGAATAGCATCTTTATTAAGAACCAGAGTAGGTATAATAGCGTCAGAACAAATGCAATATAATATCACTTAAATTAAGAATTATCTTTTTTTTTTTTAAATCACAGTTTAAAATTTGAATATTATCATAAAATACATAGTCATTAAAAATTACAATGCACCATTTAAAAGATTTAACAAAAATATAACTTTAACATAGTAAGAGGTTAAAAAAAATAATCTGTCAGAGAATAAAATTCCGCATCAATCAAAAATTGAAAACAGCCGTACTATAATATTTTACTATAGATAATTAATAAGAACTAAATGAGTTATTTAAATGGTGAGGATTGGCTGTTCATAGCTATGGGATTGTATTTAAAACAGGGAAATAAGAAAAAAAAGAAGAATATGGGCGAAAAATTTGTTAGAAATGCGTAATTCAAGAAGTCATGTTTCTTTGATTAATAAATTACATCTTGAACCGCTTGATTGGACTTACAATTATTTACTGGAATTAGTTACCCTATTTATTAAGAACCAGGACACAAATATGCGAAAATCTATTTCTGCACAAGAAATACTTGCAGCAATATTGAGATTTTTGGCTTCTGGTTGTACAAAACACAGAACTCCAAAAACTGAGCTGAAAAAAACCCACACACACAGCAGTTTACTTGAACACTGAACACAAGTCGTTCAAAAATCAAGATGCATTTAATGAGTTCATGCTTGACTTCAGTGTTGGTTTCAGTGTTTATTTGCCCCACACATTATCATGCTTCATTGAACTATAAGTTTGAACACTGAACTGTGCCATGAAGTTTGATCGTGAGTGAGGCCTATTATGTAGGTAACCATGGCAACGAATATCAAATATCATATTGAATACTGGCCATTACCCGCGTCACCTCACGCGATATCAGAAATTTTATTTTCTTTATTATAGTCAAATGTCAACATTTTTGAAGTTGGAATTGTCCCGTCGCCCAATTGGCTGGAATTTTTGTACAGTTTCCACTTCCAAACAACGTTTTTCTACACGCATTTTGTTCGAAATTTAGCTTCAAGAGCGACATTTTTCTGTAAAGAACAATTTGTTTTTGTGTGAGAACAAAATGTTCTAGATGATATTAGACTGCTCCTGATATATGGAAACTGCAATTTATGATCACAATCTAAGGTCAATCAAATTTTGTTACAGTCTTTTCTGCAACCTAGTATTAGTCTGTTGTTGTTAACAAAAAAACAGAAGAAGAGAGAAACAACTGCAGGATATTCTGTCATTGCTTTTTACACATGTAAAATCCGAACAATAAGAAATAAACTTCCTTTTGGATGTTGGTGAAGAAAAGCTTTGGAATAACACAAGTGAACGCCGCCCCTTGGGTGCTGTGCCCCAGCCTCCCGGCTCTGTTCGTTGCGCTGACGTTCTCGTAAACCTCTATTACTTACTACTTACATCATGGAGTCTTTTTGTCTTTGAAGTCTTTCCTTAAATATTTAATGCATTTTATGTCAGTACTTCCATAAAGCATCATTTTTTATGTTTTAATGGTTGACAGATCTATCTTAATATTTAAAAACATAAAATATGCTTTTAGTCGTCAACACACCAATAAAATGAATTTCGTAATTTAATGCGCTATTTAAAACCTTTTGGAACGCCGTCTCTTTTTGCGTTTATTACACCATTAAGGTTGTTTTTTAATACAATTTTAAGGCTGGGGTCAAATCATTCGAAAAATCTTTTTCTGGGTATCCGAAAATCCGTTTTGACTACATATAATATTATAGTCCGGGGGCCAGTAACAGGTTTTTCTTACCAATTTCCGCATGCCTCAAAGACTCGTAAAAAGCTTTAGACAGTTGGACTATGTAGCATCGTGGCCGTCAGCTGCGGCACTATCGGGGGAATAGGTAGCTTTATAGCTTCGGAAATATTTTGAAAATAAAGAAATCAGCCGCTCTTTTGTTTTATAAATCTGTCAGAAATAAACTAGTTCGGCATGCTTAGATTAATTTTTACATGACGTGTAACATAATATTATGTAGCTAACCATGGCAACGAATAGCAAATATCATATTGAATACGATCCATTACCCGCGCGATATCAGAAATTCTTTAATATAATAAAATGTCAACATTTTTGAAGTGGTCCCGTCACCCAATTGGCTGGAATTTTTGTGTATTTTGTCAAAAGAAAAGTTCAACGTTAAAATTAATCAACGAAGATTTGTGCAAGTGCCGTAATATACTCACTATTCGAAAAAATTATAATTTAGCAGCAAGAGATGTAATACTTCCTGAACAACCTAATGATTTTCAACTGTATCATAGCGATTGCTATCGACGCTTTACAGCTTTACCGCCAAAATATCGACGTTCCCAACTTTCTCTTCTACCACACCCTTTTTTGTATCAGCTGACAATCTTTCCCCCAATATACAAGCTGCTGACGATTTTATTTATTTTAAATATTATAAAAACTACCTTTTGACAAAGTTTCATGTGATAGGGAATGACTGAATTCATATTAATTTCGTCAAGTTCGTATGATCAGCTGACGTAACATCCACCATCGTACAGCCAGCTGACGTTTTTTTTATGAAAGATCATTAATAACTATCTTTTGACAAGTTTTCAATCGATAGGTAATGATAAAAAATATTATTCAAATAAATAAAATTATCGACCAATTTTTTTCAGACTATACCTATATTGACAAAAAATAATAAATTATAAATCAATATTTCACTAGATGACGTTTCGAAATAATCTAAAAAATATATAAATTAATTAGTATAATATCTACTTTCTAATAGAATGGAGTTTGAATTATCGAATTTTAATGAAAAATTAATAACGAACAGTTTTTTGATAAGTAGTCATGGATACCTATGTACCTAACAGACGTTTGTCAAAGATTTGGATATAAAAAATATTATCTTTTTAACCGTGCGTGGGAGGCTATTCCACCGATACTGGCGCAGCTGACGGCCACTATGCTATATGGTACTACTGTCTGAGCATTTTGCGAGTTTTTCAGCCGCGCGGAAATGAACGACCTAAATAGGTCGCTGGCCCCCGGACCATTAGATATCGAGATAATAATTGGAAGGCTGCGATTTTTCTTATTAACTGTTTTGACAACATTAGATTGTGATCATAAAAAAAATTAGGAACCGTTGTGGAACGCCTGGGCAGATGTGAAACATAAATTTGAGCGAAATTATACTTACTAAATATCGCCCTGTCAACTATCGAAATTCTAGTACCTAAATATCACCCTGTAACTAAATTTTGCCCTGTCATCTAGTTGTCACCTTTTATCCACAGGGCTTTAGGAAGTGTCCGTAGAGTGTCCATAAGACATCTAAGGCTTAACTCACACTTACCACTTTCCAACCACAAAAAAGAGGTCGATGGTTGAGAGTACGGCATATTATGTTTCTTGTTTTTTTTTCTTACATTCATTGTCTGTTAGCCTGCCAGGTTTACAAATAAAAAAAATTGGTTGTCTGTAAAGTCGGTTTACGGACGATAGTTTTACGTGATAACGTATTCCGTAATATATAACCTAAATTCTACATATAATAATTATAATAATTCGAATCTATGATATTGCATCTTTCGCTTCAAATTTAGGTTTATTTTATTTATTTAAATTACTCACCATATAATATAATTGTTTTTTTAACTTTCTTTCTTTCGTATTTTTTATTTTAAGTCTCAAAGATTAGCTGTCATAATATTTATAAAACAATTGTTTCACTGTTTATAATATAAAATTCCAAAACCTACTTACAATATTTAAGTATTTTCATACGTCAAAAAATTGATTTTTATAATGATAAAATTTGTAAGAAAACGATTTTTTCGAGAGATGAGACCTAGCTAAAACGATTTTTTGCCCCCCAAAATCCCTTTTCAGTAAATTTCATCCAAATCGTTAGGGCCGTTTTCGAGAAAAGCACGCACAGGGTCAGGCGGAACGTTACGCGTTACGAACGTTAGGAACGTTACGCGTTAGGAACGCTACGCGTTAGGAACGTTACACTTTTTCGTGCATGCAGCCGGTGTTTTATCAATTTATAAGATTGGTGATTCATCAATTTATAAGACGTTATCACGTCAAAAAAATAAAATTAGTATGTAATGTCGTGATAGCGCTCGACAACAGTCGTCGTGTGTTGGTGATATCGCCCACAAACTGGCAAGCTTAAATTTATGTTTCACATCTGCCAGGCGTCCTACGATGGCTCCTAAATATTTTTTTTCTGTTTTTCTCGCTCGATTCGATCCGAAACCCGAGATTATATTCAATAGGTAGACCTGTAGGAAGTATAAAAGCTGTTCAAGGTGTTCTTTTTTAAATGGTATTATTAAAAATAAGTTGCCAGGAGAGAGTGCTTAAAACATAAAGCTTATACGGCGCATGTAGTATGTGTGTTTTGATAACGCGCGGAACGGTTTTGTTTAATAGAAACAGTCTGTTTTAACTTCAAAGACAGTTGAGAAAAGTTTAATTTGTTGCGGTTGAAAGTTAGAAGCTTTCTGTGTCGTTTACAAATCAGTGGCGACACAAAAAAAAAAATAACGAACGCTCTGGTTTAAGGAACCGATTGACTCGTGTTTTATCGTATGTATGTTTGTGATTTGAGCGTAGTCATGTGTGAAATCTTCATTCCGCCCACTGCCGTTCATTTTACGCAGTGCAGTACTATGAGTAAACTAACTCGTCATTCAAATAGTTTGAAAAATGTTTCTTTTCAGTAATCAAATATATTAATACGCTAAGGTTTAAAATGTTTGCCTCCCTTTTTAGAAAAAACCTCACAATTTCTCCACATAAATTATATATCATTTTACAGATAATTGCTTGCTCTACTGACATCGACAACTAAAAAATTTATTATTGCTTTTGTTTTTGTAAATTAATTAAAATACAGCAACGCTGAACAACGTCTGCCATCTGACCGTTTTAATTTTGAAACAACGTCAACACTTCGATCTGTCATCTGACCTTCATATTGTAATACAACAGACACAATACTGCATACTGCCATCTGACGGCTTTAATTTTGAAACAGCGAGCAACGCTGAACAACGTCACAGCAATGCTGCATGATGCCATCTGACGGCTTAGCTCAACGCTTTTGCTACTTGCGCCTCTATATGACAATTTTAGTAAAATATTTATTCGATCTCTCATCTGAGCTTCATATTGTAATACAACAAAAAGAAGAACGTTATAAGCCGTGTGCAAAATTAGAAACGAATTGAATACCTGCAATCATATTTAAAAAATATTTTTTTTAAAGTGATAATCATTATACTTATTTAGTGCGAATAATTCGCACAGGTCACACTACTAAAAAATGTTCAAAGTACAATTTGTTCCATGGCACACTTTAATCTAATTATTACGTTTGTATATGTAGACAGACAGACAACAAAGTGATCATACCTATAAGGATTCCTTTTGAGGTAAAAGAAGACCAATTGTTGGTCGCCTCAAAAAGAACTAGGACGCTACTGCAATGTCATTTGCTGGGTTTAAACGAGAACGTCTGTATTTGCACTGGCTGTGTATACGCCGACCGTTCTCCAGAATATTGTTCTCCGCAATGCTCCGCGCTTCTTATACCTTTGATTCCCACCCACCTCGGAAGAACAAATTGTGTCGTGTTTCCTCGAGTCTTCAATTCACCTGTCGCTTTGACAATTCTTTGTCGAATGTCGTTTATGCACGATCCGCGTCGTTCTCAGATAGTGAAGCTTTGTCTTCATTCGAGTTTTTACCGTCGTAAAACCAGACGACAATTGTTTGGAAGAATCTTTGCACGGATTGGATCAAAGATTTGTCGTTCGTTTGTGGATTAAACTCGGGATTACGTCCGTCTATGTGCGAGTGGGTGGAACGAAGCAGTTTCTCTCGTGCATTGGAAGTGAAACTTCTTAAGCTCCAGCATATTTTATTGGTGATTTTATTATTGATTGAGAAATGGTTATGTGAAATCTGTTTCATTTCAGAAGAAAGCTTGTCACATCGATGGTTGGCTAGGTTTTAGAAAAAAATTTCCGATTGTTAATATTTAATCTGACATTGGAGCGCGCTTACACAATCGGAAAAATCTTTTTTTCAGAAGAACTCTAACATCCAGGCACCAGTCGAAGTGACAAACTTTTGCTGAAGCAATCCTATTGGGTAGGGAATGAAATAACCTTTCATTTCAAATTGGTTGTCTGTAAAGTCGGTTTACGGACGATAGTTTTACGTGATAACGTATTCCGCTCGAATATCATATTTAATAATACATAACCTAAATTTTAGTAGCTGTCAAACTTGGGCCGATCGTGCTTCTCTATCGTTTATACTGCGCTCTCGCTTGCACGCACAGGGTCAGGCGGAACGTTACACTTTTTCGTGCGTGCAGCTGGTGTTTCATCAATTTATAAGACGTTATCACGTCAAAAATGCAAAATAAATTGACAACACAATTAGCTTTAAATATAAAAAAGCGTGGGGTGCTCAATACTTAAATTTTCATAATGGCTCTACTTTTACAAATAGCTAGTAATGAAAAATTTATAATCACTGATATTGAGCACCCCGCGCTTTTTTAAATTTAAAGCTATTTTTGCTGTCAAATTATTTTGAATTTTTTAGTTCAAAAAACGTCTTCATTTTTTTGCGTTACGAATGAACTTGATTCCTAAAAATCAGTTAAAGAAAAACGAACAATTTTTAATAAAAATTTATTGAAAATTAACACAGCATCTTTATTTAAAAAAAGAAAATATCACGTCAAAAATTGAAGAGTATATATTATTAACAACAGTTGTACTGCGGAGAAAGCAGGCAACCTCTATTTTTCCAATTCCTTGTGTCATATTCTCTCATCTTAAGCTGGATTTTTCTAATAAACAAATCGGGAAAGTTGATCCAAAAAAGATAATTACAATTTATTTAATTTAACAGCATCGGTACGCGATTTAGCTAGGCAACCCATTTGCGATTTATCAATAAACTAGCGGTCCCGCCCGGTTTCACTCGGGTGCAAAAGAACGAATGGGGAAGGAAGGGACATGAGTACGCACATTCATCTTAGTTTACCGAGATGAATGTTGTGTCCAAATTTCATAATGATCGGAGTTACCGTTCAAAAGTTTTTGTCGTCAACAAGCAGTATTTATACTTTTTTAAGTAATAAATTTCTTTTAATATAATGAATATTTAATTGAAAACACTGTAGGAAAATTATTTTTATATAGGTACCTATAGTTGTAACAGTTTTCAAATGAGCTTTTAATTAGATTTATTTAATTTTAATTAGTCGTAATAAAATTTTAAAAAATTGAAATGTAAGCCTTAGAAGAAAGCAATATAGAAAATAAAAAAAAAATAAAAATATATTCGCCGACGCGGGGCTTGCACCCAAGACCCTGGCATTAAGAGTCTTACGCTCTACCGACTGAGCTATCCGGGCTTGTGAACGTGACGCGCTAATATTGCAATATTTAGTTAAGGCATTTCACCTGATAATATTTGTCGGACGGACTATTATTTTAAGATGCATCTTGCAACATTTTTCATATGATGTTCCGCTCCAATTGGTCGTAGCGTGATATTATATAGCCTATAACCTTTCTCGATAAATGGGCTATCCAACAAAACATTTTTCTTTCAATTCGAACCAGTAGAGATTAGCGCGTTCAACCACACAAACAAACTCTACAGCTTTATATATTAGTATAGATATATTATCTAATATATAACCTTAGCACCAAATAACAGATGAGGGATATTTTTAATACCGGATCTTAGACTATAAGAAATGATCTTGACTCATGTCTTACCGACCAACGCCAATAATGTATTGGCACGCATACTAACGTCTTTTTTTCGCGTTAGTCCATTGTATTCACACAAAGGTGTCGATAAAATTGCTCTCAGATATTTCCAACTTTTCTTGTAGTGGTATCCATTTATCATTTATCTTACTGGTTCGGACACTGGATCTGAGGGAATCAATTCTCAAGTTTCACAGTTGGTAAACAGGTATATTCGGTATCACAAAAAAAAAATCGACTTTGAGATTTGTTGTGTCGAGTATATTTTTTCTGTTAGTCTTTAACAGTTCGCGTTTCACTGTCTTTTTTGAACATCTTGACAGACGCGTCCGTTCCACCCAGTGGCGGCGCCGTAAATATTTTGAAAGGATTCGAATATTTCAAGACAAATCTAATACTAATTGTTCCATAAATAAATTCAAAAGTGCAAACTATAGATGTACAGGGTGAGTCAGACCCCCCGTATCGGTCGTTTTTTTCGAAAACGGTTAGTCGTAGAGAGTTGTGTCAAAAATCTGTATCATAAAAGCCCTGATGAAGAATCGAATGGTGATATTTTTTCTCCCCGGAAAGGTCGGCTTCCCTGTTAGTTTGCTCCGAAATGTTCAGAACTCCGGAATGTTAAATGACACGATAGGTCGACAGTGGTATTGTTGAAAAGATCTTTAAAAAATAAGCAAGTTTTGTAGGACAATTTTTTTTTTGTTACTGCCACCCCTGTTAAATAATCATCGTTTGAAATTATTAAATTGACATGTCATAATAATGAACTTAATTTTAAAAGTCAGCATTTAAGATCTAGTTACCGAATTAAACAATGTCACAAATGTTCAAACTGTCTTCAATTTACTTCTAAACACTGCGGAGCTCTTCTAGATATGTTATGAGTATCTGGAAGTATTTTCCGACAAAAAAAAAACAATTGCAATTATTGAAAACTTATTGTGACATTGTTTAAAAATAACTAGATTTTAAATGCCGACTTTTAAAATTAGGTTTGTTATTCTGACATGTTAATTTAATAATTTCAAACGAATATGAATTAACAGAGGTGGCAGTAACAAAAAAAAATGTCCTACAAAACTTGCTTATTTTTTAAAGATCTTTTCAACAATACCACTTTCGACCTATCGTGCCATTTAACATTCCGGAGCAAACAGGGAAGCCGACCTTTCCGGGGGGAAAAATATCACCATTCGATTCTTCATTAGGGCTTTTATAATACAGATTTTTGACACAACTCTCTACGACTAACCGTTTTCGAAAAAAAACGATCGATACGGGTGGTCTGATTCCACGTTTATAGGTTTGGTATTATGGTCTATGTGGCGGCCATTATTATTTTCTCGGACGAATAAATATTTATACCCTTGAAGTAAGACAGAATCGATTTGTACTTGCAGTAAACATATTATGTTTGGTGAATTGAATTATCGCTATTTATTCCGAGGAATAGATACCCGAAGAACAAATGAACCGAATAAATAACTACGTACGTTCGGTGAATATGGCCAAAAGATACGGAACCCTAAAAAATAAAGTCATCTTTCTTCACCAGGGCATAACCGACAAGTCTATTTCGAAAGCATCTTTCGAAAGAGAAGACATCTGTTTTATACCCTCGAAGTAAGACTGAATATATTTATACCTGCAGTAAACATAATTATGTTTGGAGAATTGAATTATTGCTATTTATTCGGAGGAATAGCTACCAGAAGAACAAATGAACCGAATATCTACGTTCGGTGAATATGGCCATACAAAATAAAGTCATCCTTTTTGACCAGTGCCTAACCTCCAAGTCTATTTCGAAGGCATCTTTCGAAGGAGAAAGGCATCTCTTATTCATGAATTAGATCAGTCGAGTTGACGATTTCCATATCGTGATATACAGTACCTCCTGTGTTTTATTCAATCAAGTCCTTCCCCATATAAGACGTCTTGACAAGCAAGGAATGAGGGTTACCGTATGGCTATCTGTCCGTCCGTCTTGACGAGTTACCCGTGACCGTCGTTCTTCCCGGTAGACGTCACACAGTGTGACTGACTAGCAGAGCAACAACAGAGGAGAGTAGCGAACCAACGCGAGACACACTGCTTCCAGCTTCTCCCACAGGAATCGCACGGCCGGTATTCGGATCACGTATGTCATTCCAAGTCACCCCTGCTTTGCGTTTCCCACTGACGCGGAGGCTGCGTTTTGCTCTGACGCACTACCGCTTCCTGTCGCCGACTGCCTGGCGTGAAAACACAAACACAATACCTTGTCACCTTCTATCATAATGTTCTTCGTGCGTCTTCTTGCTTATTTGATGAAGTTTGACGCGTGCGCAGGCGTGAAATGGATGCGCAAAGGGTGTACATTTAGATGGAATATAAATAGAATCCTCGCTGTGCATCTATACCTGAATTCGGTCAATGACCGGAATAAATGCGCAAAACTAGTTTTGACCAACGAATATTGCCCAAACCTGAAATCTTACATTTAAACAGGTATTGACTGTTATAAAATGAGCTAAAATAGTTTTGCGCATTTTCAATTGGACAAAACTAGTTCTGTCCATTTTTGAACGGACAGTACTAGTATGGCATCGGAATCTTCTTTGCGTTTTTAGGGTTCCGTACCCGAAGGTCAAGCGGGACCCTATTACTAAGCCTCCGCTGTCCGTCTGTCTGTCCGTCTGTCTGTCCGTCTGTCTGTCCGTCTGTCTGTCCGTCTGTCTGTCAGCGGGCTGTATCTCAAGAACCGTAATAGGTAGAGAGTTGAAATTTTCACAGAGTATGTATTTCTATTGCCGCTAGAACAACAAATAATTAAAAAAACCCCAAAACTCCCCAAAGAGGAGCAAATTCAGTTTTTTGCTTATAAGTCGCTCAATTTAAATCAGATCGTTTCGAGACCTGTCTTAAACGAAAGAGCAGAAAATTTTACATAGATTTTGTATAACAGAATTCGTCGAAACACTTTTTTTATACAGCTTTATATAGAAATAAAATGTATAAATTCAATTTTGTCTAATCCATAGCATACACGGGGATCGTCTGTCTTCGTTTGTTGCATACTGTACTATGGGAATTTAAAAATTGCGTATGTTTTGTCTTAAAAAAAGATTGCATTTGTTCAAAAACGAATGTCATTTCAAATCTTTTGACATTAGTGCAACGCCTTCTGAGTTAACGATTTGAATAACTAATTTTAATTATTAGAACATATTGCTTTGACAGATGCAAACGTCATTTTTGACATTTTTTACCATTCCAACACCATGGATGAGCGGAATGAAACCAAATTTTGGGAGGATATTTGATATGCAAATATGAAGAGGCCTATTGTTTTTGAGAGACGTCGGCGCAAGCGCAAAAGAAATATATATTATAATGTTGTTTTTATAAGATAATAGTATACTTTTCATAACGGCTTATTATTTTGTTTTACAGGAGTTTTGTAAAATAAATTTTTGAAAAAAATCGGCGCATGCGTAGAAGAAATATATACTATAAGGCTGGTTTTTATATAATAACGGCATACTTTTCATAACGGTTTATTATTCTATCTATGTTTACAAAAGTTTTGTAAATTTTTTGGGAAAAATTGGCGCATGCGCAAAAGAAATATATGCAATAAAGTTGTTTTATATAATAATAGTATATATTTCATAATGGTTTAAAAGAAAGTTTTGTAAAAAGTTTTAGGGGGAAAGGCGGCGCATGCGCAGAAGAGATATGTGCTATAACATTGTTTTTATATAATAATGGTATATTTTTCATAATGGTTTAATATTCTAAAGTTTTGTATATTTTTTTTTTTTGGGGAAATCGGCGTATGCGCAACAGAGATATTTGCCATAACGTTGTTATTTGATATAATGGTATATTTATCAAAATTTTATATTATTTTATTCTACAAGAAATTTTTGTAAAAAAAGTGTTTATAATATAAAAACGCCGGGGTGTATTATTGTAAAATTTCACGCCTTGAAATTCTTGAACTACTTGCATACTCCCACTGGTTACATATTGTTATAGCGCCTCTCTTGTTTCTTTTACAAAAGTCTTTAAAAAGTACATAGTGTACGGAACCCTTCGTGTGCGAGTCCGACTCACACTTGACCGGTTTTTTAATTAGCTTTGCCACATCAATGATACTTATTAAATCAAAGCGATTTATTCTTCTGTGTTGCTTAGCAGACAGAGGTTTAAATTCAGCTTTCAACAAATTTGCTTTATTAACCTCACTTAGTGTAGTAAGATAATTATGTTTCGTCATAAAATTATGTTTCAGAAGCCTCCAATAGGCGAACTAGTTGAGACTCGAATTCATCTTGCATTTTTACTTAATTATTACACTGAATATCCCACAACTATATTAATTATAACATTCAGGAGAACAATTTAATAGATAAGTAAACAAGTACATAACCCTACTTTTGTTCGGGTTCGGACGTTTTTTGAATGAAACAAGCAGAACTAGTATTGTCCGTTCAGAAATAGACAGAACTAGTTTTGACCAATTGAAAAGGCGCAAAACTAGTTTTGCTCATTTTATAACACTCAATACCCGTTTAAATGTAAGATTTCGGATTTGGGCAATATTCGTTGGTCAAAACTAGTTTTGCGCATTTATTTCGGTCTATATATCTATTTAACTATATAAAGCATTGCCTATCTACTCAATGTGTGGTGAGTGAACTCAACAAAGCGTATCGAAAATATATCTGCGTCTCTTTCTTCGACGTAATTCCCTGATTTCTCCGATGATAGGATTGGTTGATGTACTTGCATTCAATCTGAATAAAGTATCTCTGTTTCAAAAACTTTGTCTTTTTCTATGACTTTAACATGGGCGTACCCAGATTTTGGCCCAGTAGGGGGCAAATTAGAAATTTCTTAAGCCGGGTCGTTCCCCGTGCTTGTTTTGCCCTCCTGGATACGCCAGTACTTACGGCGTAAAAAAAGACAGAAGTATATGTTATTGTCTATCTATTCGATGTGCGGTGAGTGAACGCAACAAAGCGTATCGAAAATATATCTGCGTCTCTTTCTTCGATGTAATTCCCTGATTTCTCCGATGATAGGATTGGTTGACGTACTTGCATTCAATCTGAATAAAGTATCTCTGTTTCAAAAACTTTGTCTTTTTCTATAACATTAACATGGGCGTACCCAGCTTTTTGGCCCAGGAGGGGGCAAATTAGAAATTTCTTAAGCCGGGTCCCCCCGTGCTTGTTTTGCCCTCCTATGGATACGCCAGTGCCTACGGCGTAAAAAAAAGACAGAAGTATATGGTTGCACCCTAATAGTTCGATTGCGATTTTATTCCTATGCTCAGTATAGAATAAAAGTTTTAAATTAATAGCAAGGAATACGGTCTCGTATGCGGTTTTAGTATACAAGGTAGTCGGGTCATACCCCGTATTTATAGCTATATATACGTAGTTTATTCTATCAACCTCGTTTGCTATACACATCCCGCCATCTTCGTTCCGCATAATGCAATCATATTGTCGTTGGCGAAAATGAACGAACTGAATCGAATTTAAAAACCGACTCTCCGGCTTTATTACTTTTGTGTGCGACGAGAGAAAAAAAAAACGAAATATTCATCACCGTGTCGCAAGCAATATGTTGACGTCACACAACAGATTGTTTGCTCCCAGTTGACATGGAATTGTTATATTCTAACCTAAAAATATGTTTCTTATTGTGATGCGATTGTGTATTGTCGATGTTGACCGAAGTTTTTAACTGAGAATAAAAAACTTTTTACGCGGCATGTCGAAACTTTTCCAAGTTGTTAGAAAGCACAGATTTCTGGTTAGTGTTTGGTCGTGGAAAAGAAGTTGTTGCTACAAAAAAAGAGATGTGTTTAAGAAGTGAGAATAGCCGAGAAATGTCGTTTTTTATATGTCGTGTCCACTGTCGAAGACTCGTCTCCTACAAGCACCCAATTCCTAATTGATAAAAATATGAATTGACTTTTTAAGTTGTTATTAAAAATTCCAGCCAATTGGGCGACGGGACCATTCCGACTTCCAAAATGTTGACATTTGATTATAATAAAGAAAATAAAATTTCTGATCTTACAACCTTTATTACTTGATAATCTATACTAATATATAAAGCTGAAGAGTTTGTTTGTTTGTTTGTTTGAACGCGCTAATCTCAGGAGCTACTGGTTCAAATTGAAAAAAAAAATTGTGTTGGATAGCCCATTTATCGAGGAAGGCTATAGGCTATAATAATACGACCAATACGAGCGGAGCATAAATGAAAAATGTTGCAAAATGTATCTCAAAAATGAGCTTCTATTTAGGTGAAATGCCGTAACTATATATACCAATATAAGCCTAGCGCATCAGAAGCCCGAATAGCTCAGTCGGTAGAGGACGTGACTCTTGATATCAGGGTCGTGGGTTCGAGCCCCACGTTGGGCGAATAAATTTTTATTTTTTTTTTTATTTTCTACATTACTTTCTTACATTTAAATTTTATTTACGACTAATTAAAATTAAATAAATCTAATTAATAGCTCATTTGAAAACTGTTATAACTATAGGGACCTATATAAAAACAAATTTCGTACAGTGTTTTCAATTAAATATTTATTATATTTTATTAATTATAGTAATTATTGATTTAAAAGAAATTTATTATCTATACTTAAAAAAATTGGTTGTCTGTAAAGTCGGTTTACGGACGATAGTTTTACGTGATAACGTATTCCGCTCGAATATCATATTTAATAATACATAACCTAAATTTTAGTAGCTGTCAAACTTGGGCCGATCGTGCGCGGAACGTGACACATTTCGGAACGTGACACTTTTTTGTGCGTGCAGCCGGTGTTTCATCAATTTATAAGACGTTATCACGTCAAAAGTATAATTACTGCTTTTTAACGACAAAAACTTTTGAACGGTAACTCCGATCATCATGAAATTTGGACACAACATTCATCTCGGTAAACTAAGATGAATGTGCGTACTCATGTCCCTCCCTTCCCCATTCGTTCTTTTGCACCCGGGTGAAACCGGGCGGAACCGCTAGTTTAGAATGAATCTTAACCTATACAAGTCGAATATTTTCTTACAAAATCCGAGTAAATCGAAATACTTCATAAGTAAAAAACTCTATAACTCGAACTTTTTGGCGTCTCTCTTGAAGTTCGACTTACAGAATTTCTACTGTATATAGATGTTTATTATATAGTGGAGCCCTAAGTCATTGAAGTAGGCTAAGACTGAGTGTGTAATTTGAGATTTTTAATTAGTTCTCTTTAGAGTTGAATAACGAAGAAGGGAGGTCCGAGGACTGCTGCCGACGTATCGTGTGACACACAGACTGACATGGTTTTTGTTTGCCAAACCGGAAAATTGAAATTAGTGAGAGTGACATTTATTATTATGACTCATATATCTACCTAATTTAGTGGTGTTGATTTTAAACGACAGGGTGTTTTAAGAGTTGCTTTTATAACGGGAACCTTTAAATAGCTTTCTTATTACAGTAGAACTGTTGTATTTTTAACTGCATTTATAATAGATAGATAGATAGATGTTTATTAATTGTTAGTTAAATCGAATAACAATGCGTCATACGAGTATAATCAATATTAATTGATAGTAATAAATAATAAGGTCAGCATAACAGTTTAAAAAAAACTAAGGTACTCGTTTATAGTGTAAAAACATTTCTTCATTAAAAAGTCTCGAAGATTGCACTTAAAATTTTTAAAATTGTCAATAGTTTTAATCGATGAAGGCAGTTTATTAAAAAGTTTGGTACTTGAACTTAGTGGACCCTTGTTATACATTGATAACCGATTTTTTGACATGTGAAGGTCATTTGATCTAAAAGGTTCGGAAGTTAGTCACAAACAGCGTCGCAAAGGCACATTTGAGAGCCGTTAAGACTCCCACCACCTCCCAGCTACCTGCACGGGACGTGCGCTCGTCGGTGATTGGCCGTGATCGCTCGTTGCCTTTGTCACTTGTCGCTTTCCTGCTTTAAAGTACAGTCGGGTACTCTATTGTCAAGTTGTTATTGCTATTTGAGTTTTGTTGAGTTGCGAGTTTGTAGTTTTTCAACAGACTGTACAAGCGCAAGCCCGCATTCGCATCTAACTTCCGAGCCTTTTAGATTCGTGGCGCGCATTATACTCGGGTATTTTCAAGTTTTTATTTCCTCTCCTCCCCCGAAATGATTTAGCCAATTTATACCGTTTTATACGTACTACTAAAATATTTTCGATTCTTTTTTCTGATCTGTGGATTCCACTTTTTTCGGCATCCATCTGAAATGATGAGTGACAGAAATGCTCCATCTCTCTCACTCATCTTTCATTGTTACATTTCATATCATATGCCGCTTTGGCGTTGATCGCAACTCAGTACAAGGTTAAATAAGTTTTTTCGTAACTAACAATTACATTTACAAAAAATACGGATTCATGAAAGTGTTTGGTAAACTTGTCAAATCAAACAAGTTTTGAAGGGGAGTTATCGGTGTAGCGTGCGAAGTGATCAAAAATAGTTGCTGCGGAATGGCCCACTACACCACTAGAAGCGCTGGACAGCTGTAACGCAGTAATGTTTCCCATGATTCACAAGCTACTGTCAATACTCGTGACGCTACCTGTGTCGACGGCGACACGAGAGCGTACTTTTTCTTCGTTGAGGAGGCTAATAAGAGATCGTTGTCACGTGCTTTATTTCTGGTGACAATCCGCGCCGGTTGCCTTTTAATTAAATTTTTATTTATGTTAAGTTATACTATAATAAGCATATATTATATTTTTACATAAATAAAGTTGTTACTTGGTTACTCTGGTTCAGAGTTCGACCCCCCCCCCGCATCAGTAAATGCGTAAATGTTAGACTTTCTGCCTTACAATTGATGCCGAAAGTATGTACTTTCGATCGAGGTATGAATAAAATTGTATTTCGTGTCTGCGATTCGAATCTCTGCGAAACAAAAACCAAACTGGCCGCCGACCAATTCGTTCGTTCGCCCGTCGGTGGGGTCGCCACGTTCCGTCGACCGAATCATCCCCCGAACCCACCCGAACGTCTCTCATTCGTTTTACTTAAGAAGTAGGCAATGTACAAAGAGTATTGAAGTGTTACGTGCCAAATTTATCAAGAAATTAGAGACGGCAGGTAATATTAAAGTTTCTCTACGCAGCCGACGCGCGTTGGAAAATGAAATGCGACTGCCGCGGAGATTGATGGCTCCGTTGCACGATCGAATTTATGACGTCGAAACAGGCGCGTTGTTTGAATTATTTATGATTGAAATATTATAATATCGATGCTTACGCAAAGTTCAATTAACCATTACATCAGTGGCGTGCAGTCAGAAACAGACACTGTGACAGAGGGGTTCACATTCATAAAATTAAATGCCGGCACTTCACATGGCTATTTGTATTTGTATATTTGGCAAACAATTACCAAGTGTGGACAATCTATTTGACAAAGTGTTGGCCTTATTTGACAAATAAGGCCAATACCAAATACGCGTTACCGTGCGCTTGTCGGTTTTTCGAGGCACATCAAAGGAGTCAAATAGGCAAATACGCAAATAAACCGTCCACACAATGGCTATATTCAGAAGTGCACGCGCCGTGAACCTGTACTGACATGCAGTATTTTTGTGTCTGTGCTGTGAGCGAGAACTGGAACAATTACTATTGAAAATGAATTGGGACAATGAAACAGTGCTAAAATTCCTGTAATTTTGAACCTTGCGTTCTGCTGCCAAATGTTTGTGTGTTTGCTATTTGACTGCCAAGTGTGGATGATGGTATTTGCCTCTATTTGCATGTTTGTCTTGAACGTCATATATTTTGCAAAATACAACAAACACCCAATAGCGAACACAAATAGCCATGTGAAGTGCCACCTAAAGATAGATATCAGAAACTTAAGGCTGCTGCAACTCGAGACTGGGTTTGCCGCTAGATTTGACTAATAGTTTTCTAGCGCTGGTTTTGTTGATTGCTTTTATGTGCTCGCTTCACACGAAACGTCTTTTCAAGCTTGTTTTGTAGATAGGTTCGGTGCGCGCGCAGTGACAGTTCAAATATAAACACAGAGCAAAACGTGTCCGTTGTCTGAGCAGAATGACGCCGTGTTGATTTGTGGGCGTTAGTCGCCCACGTGACAAGATACTGTTTCCTGATTGGTTCTTGCTCAGAGCAAGCAGAGGACATAGCAAGAAAAATACTCCCTGTTCTAATTTTGTGTAGTTCCCTGATTTCTCCGATGATAGGATTGGTTGATTGCATTCAATCTGAATAAAGTATCTCTGTTTCAAAAACTTTGTCTTTTTCTATGACTTTAACATGGGCGTACCCAGTTTTTGACCCAGGAGGGAGCAAATTAGAAATTTCTTAAGCCGGGTCTCCGTGTTTGTTTTGCCTCTTGGGTACGCCCATGCTTACGGCTTAAAAAAAGACAGAAATATATCTTTGCACCTTAATGGTTTGATTGCGATTTTATTCCTATGCTCGGTATATAGAATAAAAGTATATGATTTTATTTAAGCCTTGTCCAAATTTCCCAAATTTTTAACCAATCTAATTTCTAATATTTTTAAGTACAACCCTGTCCTATGCGCGAGTCAAATGCAAATTGTTTTACGACAAAAGCACATTACGTTGCTCAACCTGACTGCTTTAAAAAAAGCTTTTATTACAATTTGCATTAAAACGACATAAATATCCCTTTTGTAGTAAAACCTACATTCATAAATATAAACAGAAAATTTGCATTTAATAATATTTTTTTTTATTTCGCGTTGCATTTATGACATATAAACATGGCATAATTTACGGTTTTCAAATGTTAATATTCTTTGTGCCGAATTTATTTCACGAGTTTTTTTTTATTATTTTGAACTTGGCAGCTGTTTGACAAATTTTTATCTAATTTATGCACTCAATTACTCAACCTTGTGTTTTACCAGATATTTGTCTTTAACGCAACGTTTGCGCAAAGCATTAAACGCAACTGAAATCGCTGCTGTTGAACCTATGGTATATGAACAATCAATTTGTTCCGCAAATTATTATAATACGCGCCACGAATCTAAAAGGCTCGGAAGTTAGATGCGAATGCGGGCTTGCGCTTGTACAGTCTGTTGAAAAACTACAAACTCGCAACTAAACAAAACTAAAATAACAATAGCAACTTGACAATAGCGCACTCGACTGTACTTTAAAGCAGGAAAGCGACAAGTGACAAAGGCAACGAGCGATCACGCCCAATCACCGACGAGCGCACGTTCCGTGCAGGTAGCTGGGAGGTGGTGGGAGTATCAACGGCTCTATAAAATGTGCCTTTGCGACGCTGTTTGTGACTAACTTTCGAATCTTTTAGATCCGTGGCGCGTACTAGGTATATACCTTTTTGTAATGTAATTGTTTGGTTATAATACAAGGCAAGGCACAATGTTGCATCTAAATAACTTTAGTAACTATTATCATAAAGAATCTCCATCTCATGCTGGCATAATATTATATAATGCACTCCCTGACCATATTAAAAATATTAAAAATTCAAATGCATTCAAAAGAAAATTAAAAACATTTTTGGCAAATAATAGTTTCTATGACATATCAGAATATTTAAATTTTAAAAATTGATGATGTACAACTATATTGTTGGGTATTCTTTGTATTTACTTTTGTATTGACGATTCTACACCTGTAATAGGTCTCTTGAGGAATAAAGTATCTATATCTATATCTATATCTATAATTTCTAAATTTAACTTAGAGTGAAGTTTTTGTAAAACGAACATTTCGTACATTTGTGTTTAATATTTTAATAATTTTGCTTAAAATATCTAATTTTAGTTTTGTTTTTCTTCCAGGTATGTGGAAAAATCCAAGTATTTCCTGACAAGTAGAAATTTTCTTCTTCTGAAAGGTAAATTTTTTTCTTCTTTAACGAGGTAAAAACACTTGAATATCCGATAACTTGTCAGTCAGTCGGCCATATTGGGGCGATCTTATTGTTATCTCTTTCTAGCACGTGGGTACAATCGATTTAAGTATACGTTTAACTTTATGGAAATCATTAATGCTTTACAGAAAATCGTTCGACATAAAATGCAACATATACCAGGCGCCCAAGGGAGACTCGTATTTTGTGTGGAAAGATTTTCTGAAATGCATTAATGATTACCATAGCTACCATATCAACAAAACTTATAAATGAAATTTTCTGAATATCTTCCTTGTTTAGCGTCTATAATCTACAAGCTGTATCTTTTTCGTCTCTCTCTATCAGAATGCTCTGAGTATAAAAATATAGTTATCTTTTATCTATACACGTGGAAAATAAGAAACTTATACATATTTTAGTATTTAATTAAAAACGTCACCTTTGGGAAAACGAATTATGAAAATATTTTTAAGTTTTAAGTTTTTAAGAATTTTATCTCTGCGCGTCGTCCTGGTTCAACATTTGTAATTATCAAGTAAAGTTTTTTCTTGAAATATTCCTTTTTAAATCCGCCGAAAATCTACTTTTCTTTTAATTTTTTGTCTGTGCGCGATGCCATTTGCCTC
This sequence comes from Xanthostigma xanthostigma, assembly GCA_963575645.1. NCBI lineage: Eukaryota > Metazoa > Arthropoda > Insecta > Raphidioptera > Raphidiidae > Xanthostigma > Xanthostigma xanthostigma. The sequence goes on from OY754473.1 coordinate 3,400,644, forward strand.
TAGCCTCTCATTATCTTGTCTAAAGACCTTAATACACTATGTAAAATCATCGTGCGTCATTAATTTTCAATGAATAATTAATTTTCAAATAAAACAAACTGACTTGACGCAGATTTTTGTAATAAATCTTCTAAAAATAGCATTTCGGTTAAACTCATTAATTTGTATAAGCAAAAATGGCCGTACAAAATACATGGTTGCATTAATCTTCATAAAATGTCAAAACTAATTACGCGTTTGGTTGAAGCTGCCATCTACGGTCGAATAAACAAAGTAGTCAAGAAGTGTTGTAATTTCATTTACCTATTACGTCTTATCTTATATTTTTAATATCAGTAAAAGTTTATTTAATCAATAATTTCTTCATTTAATAAAAAATAAGTTCGAAAACTACAACCCGAGAAACAAGAAAATATTCTCATCTGAAGATAGCTGTGGTCGTATGCCATCTCATATACAGGGTGTTCCACGACATGACTGCCATAGCCTGGGACTGTGTTGCTGGGGTAAGTCAACAATGTCTAATGAACATATTACCCGAAACGCTATCCTAACTGAGCTAGAAGCATTTGAAATTTTAGATAAGTAGTAGTAGGAATTCCCTACTAATTTAAAAACCATTTAAAAAGAAATCGCTTTATTGAATTAGTTACTCAAAATGTCCACCCAGTTGCTGTATACATAGTCTAGCTCTTCTTAGAATTTAAATGGTAGCTCTGCGAAGAGTCTCAGGATCAGCACGAATAAATACTAATGGTGATTCACAGCCACCTGGTCTTTTTAATAATAACAAAATCAACAGCCGAACGTAATTAGTGGGCTTACTTATATACTAGCTCAGTTAGGATAGCGTTCCGGGTATATGTTCATTAGACATTTTTGACTTGAAATCACCCCAGCAACACAGTCCCAGGCTATGGCAGTCATGTCGTGGGACAGCCTGTATATAAGGCCCTTCTAGATGTATAGCGTGATTCACATTGCCCTATAGAGCTTATGGTCGCTTACTACTGTTAAAATATATTGTTTTGTTAAGGTAGGTGGCATACGACCACGGCTATCCTCAGATGAGAATATTTTCTTGTTTCATACTTTTCAGTAGTCGGGTTTTAGTTTTTGAACTTATTTTTTATTTAAATTATTTTTTTTTTGGAACTTATTTTTTATTTGTTTTCAATTTGAGACCAAAATTCAAAAATACATGTAGCCTATGTTACCAGGGCCATAACAATGAATCGATTGACGCCTTATTTATCAAAATCGGATGAATAGTTTAGGCGCTACGGTGGAACATCCGTAAATACAAACATACATACATAAACTGCTAAACTCATAAGTCATAACCCTTCCTTTTGGCCTCAGCGCAGTCGGTGTTACTATAAAACAAAAGCGTCCGCTACCGTTATACAACGCAATATGAGAACTCTCGCATACAACACGGTACGACAACTAGACTATCAGATATATCCAACAGTTTTCCAACCGCTAAGCGGGAAAAATCTTCGAGACTCGATTCCCGTGATGGACGAACTATTTACTTGCCTACAAGTTTGTACGGAACCCTCGTTGCGCTAGTTTTTTTTATATTTCACTTAAATTACTCCGGATTAGCGAGACTTCACTGTAGTTTCCATGATATTAACGATGTCATTAGTTTTAATAAACAATTACAATTAAAATTATGAAAACCGTATACACCTAGTATGTAAACACGTAAGGTGCACATAGGGAAATTAGCATTGGTAAAAAATACTTGGATCAGAGTTAGCCATGACTGCATTAATTGTTATTTCAATTGAATTATCGTGCTAATCTTGAGGATTTCTATTTTATTTTGATTTATTTTTATTTTACTTGGCTTTTTTAATAATGAAAAGCTCTTACAAATCATTATTTTATTTTTTTTGTACAAAAATAAAACTAAAAAACAACTCCATCTGTTTGGAAACATTTCATTCAAAAATTGTCTGACTGGTATGACGTATGCGCGTTGATAAATCAGTGACCCAAATGTCTTTAGGTTCAACACGAATAGGCGGAGATATTTGATCTCGCACCATATTTAAGTATTTTTGGGAATTTAATGTCCCATTAATAAAAAAAGTCCGATTATGTTGTAATCATTTGAATATTTTCTTCGGTAGTATACACATTCATTTTGCAAAAGAATATTATCTGTCAAATTGAAACACAAGATTTCAAGGCTCACTCTGATCCAGTCATTTTTTCCCAATGTTAATTTCCCTATGTGCACCTTACGTGTTTACATACTGTATAACGTTTTATGGTAATTGTAAATTTTAGCGACCCGGTGCGATTTTCGGTTACGTGTCGTTGATATCTTCTCTACTTTTCGCGTGTAATAGCGACTTAACACGTTTTTCTCGCGAGACACGGCCTTCTGTGTGCAAAGTCGAGTTTAATTTTTCAAGAATGCGACAATTAAATTTTTAAACGTTGGCATTATGATTAACTCCAGTCTCTTTACTTTAAGCGATATAATCAGACGTTAACCGCGACCCACGCTTCGCTTATAATGACCTGCAATTACTGCGCGCAAACGGTAAAGTGAGGTTATGTTGTCATTATTATTAGCAGCTCCGCCCTCGCATCGATGTAAACGAGATAACAGTAACGGTTAGTTTGGAACTGTTATCGGACTTATACGTGCGGAATTTTTGACGTTTATATCTGCAGGCTCGGATATAGATGTGAACTACTATATACAGGCTGATTTTCAAGTTGATTTTTTTTAACAGCATGTAGAAATCAAATAGACGAACAAATATTTGAAGTAACTTTTTTATTAAAACTCAAAAATGATAGAGGAAGGGGATTTCAAAGTTTTATTAAATTTTATCAAATTTTGAGGTCGGTCCTGGCGTTATGTTATGTCACTGTGGTAATATGTTATGTCATTATCAAGTATTCACAGAAATTGTTCGAAGTTGTCCCCGTTTTGTTGGACAAAAAGATGCGTGCGTCGTAGCCATGCTTGTAGGAGCGATAAGGGCCTTCCGCGAATTATTTGGGATGCATTTCCGATTCGTGCTATCATTTCTTCCCGTGTGTTAACCGAGCTTTTGAATGAATTAATTGAAATTAAAAAAAATTTATTTAACTTTGAAAGACTGTTTCTCTTTTATTTTTGAGTTTTGATAAAGAAGTTACTTAAAATATTTGATTTCCACACGTTGTTAAAGAAGAAGAATCAACTTAAAAATCAACCTGTATATAAATACGGGAAGAAAAAAAAGAGTGTGGTACTGATTTGAGTGTGTTAATTTGCACACATTGCCGTGAAACGTCGTTCTTTTCAATTTAATGAGGCGAAGTGCACAATATATGTTTCATCACGATATGTACGCATTAACACAGGTAAAATCGATTCAGGAAACATCCATATAATAAGAAAAGAACCTCGATAATGTTCAAACTTAGAAATTTAATTAATTACGATCGAATTTTGACCACTTGGCGACCACTAGTATTAATAAAACCTTTAAAAAATAAAGACACATAACTACTGTTCTTACCTAACAACAGTGATTACAATAAGCACTGTTTGTAATCGCTAGTGCTTTATTTAAGTAGTCACTTGCTTAACAAACATTAAATTAATCTTTTTTTACTGTTACTGGTATTCGGTTATTTTCAAATAACAATAACAACTATAACTGTTATCGAAAAAATAACAGTTTCGCCCATCAATAATGTTGGGCAGTGCGGTCATGCTTAGTGGAACAAAAAACAAACAAAAAATTTAATTAATTTTTTTAACTGTTATTGGTATTTGGTTATTTTCAAATAACAATAACAGCTATAACTGTTATAAAAAAAATAACAGTTTCGCCCATCAATAATGTTGGACAGTGCGGTCATGCTTAGTAGAACAAAAAACAAACAAAAATTTTAATTTATTTTTTCAACTGTTATTGGTATTCGGTTATTTTCAAATAACAATAACTTTTACCAAAAAAATAACAGTTTCATCCATCAATAATGTTGGACATTGCGGTCCTGCTCCTGGGTAGGAGAACAAAAAACAAACAGAAATTTTAATTAATTTTTTCAACTGTTATTGGTATTCAGTTATTATCAAATAACAATAACAACTATAACTGTTATAAAAAAATAACAGTTTTGCCCATCAATAATGTTGGACGCAGTGCGGTCATGCTTAGCAGATCAAAAAACAAACAGAAATTTTAATTAATATTTTTAACTGTTATTGGTATTCGGTTATTATCAAATAACAATAACAACTATAACTGTTATCAAAAAAATAACAGTTTCGCCCATCAATAATGTTGGACATTACGGTCAAGCTTAGTAGAACAAAAAACAAACAAAAAATTTAATTTATTTTTTCAACTGTTATTGGTATTCGGTTATTTTCAAATAACAATAACTTTTACCAAAAAAATAACAGTTTCATCCATCAATAATGTTGGACATTGCGTAGGAGATCAAAAAACAAACAGAAATTTAAATATTTTTTTTAACTGTTATTGTTATCTGGTTATTTTCAGATAACAATAACAGCTATAACTGTTATAAAAAAATAACAGTTTCGCCCATCAATAATATTGGACATTGCGGTCGGTCGATGTTGGGTATGCAATTGAAACAAGTGAATTTCTCCTTTAAACCACGGCCTTCTCTCTTGCCGAGGCTTAAACCCACGTCGAGCCGTTATAGGATCGATTAATTCACTTAATCGCCTCTGCTTCTTGCAATAACTGTTTATGGCACCCCGGGATTCGTTTTAGAGTGATCGACAAGAATACAGTGAAACCCGCATTAATTTGACCATGTAATCCACCCAAACGGCAAGTTTGACCTGAATTGTCGAAAATCCTATTAGGTATCTATTTTTCTGAATTATGTAGGATAGAGCACAGGACACTGACGATTTGGAAAATAATAATAGGTAATAATGCGTTTAACATCCGTTTCTCGACTTTATGTCATGGCAGACGCCATTCGTACCATTACTATTTTCCATGTATCACACTTCCCGTTATTTTCTATATTTTTAAACTTCCACTTAATTAATAGCAATGGGCGAATGAAGGAATTTTTTAGGACATAAGGCAAATTTTGAGCATAGGAGTTTGACAGGTAATCGGCAATGACCTTGAACAAGGAACCATCTCGATGTTTATCTGATGGAAACCATGGAAAACCTCAACAAGACGGCCGATACAGGAATTATCGTTTCTCGGCGAGAGGCAGCAGGAAAAAGCTCCCAACCACATTCTGCTCTCGAATGCGAGTCCAGTGCTCTCACCACTACGCTACACCGCCCGTTAATTTGATCTATGCGTTTCCTTAATCGACAATCTACAAATCCGGGCGAAGCCCCGGACCGGGCCGCTAGTACAACGAAGACAGACACGTGAGACACAAAAACATTCCTTCTTGCTTCGCGATGATCGGATAAAAATTGTCATTTTGAATAAATTCCACTGTAATATAATTAAAGAAAAAAGTGTCAGGACTAGGCAAGGATTTGCTCATTCTTTTTGACACGGTATTAGAAAGGGTGAACGTTGACGCGTTATGCTGCGCCAGGCTTCCCTGTGTAGACGTCTTTTGATCCTTGACAGATGCAGAAAATGCAATCAAGAAGCATCTAGGAAACGCTTCAATGAGATGGGATCTTCGTAATAAACCGCCGTTGCATGACCCATCAATCTAAGTTGAACTTGCCTAATCCTTAGACATTCGTCATATAGCTGATGAGAGCACGTTAATAATTCAGATAAACCGTGCGGTGGAAGCAATAACGCAGGTCCGACTTTAACTAAATTTAAAGTAGTACGAGCACCAAGGCAACTTTAAATAAAAGGCTTGATTTTTTTTATATTTCGGTAGATGGATGATATGTTTTCATTGATTTCTCCAAAACTAGTCGGTGGAAATTAAAACAAAAAACTTCAAATAAATAAAATTGTCGACCAATTTTTCTCAGACCAATATTAATAATGTTGATTGTCCTTTTATTGTGATTCCTTTTTACAAATATATTTCTCAGAAATTTAATTCATTTCTTAAAAATTTAAATATAAAAACAGTTTATAATGTTAATAACAAACTAGACAAAATTATTAAAAAGGGAAAGGATAAACTAAACAAATTACAAAAACATAATGTTGTTTACAAAATTAGTTGTGAAGATTGTGATATGAATTATATTGGGCAAACAAAAAGAGCGCTTAAAACACGAATTAGAGAACACCATAGCAACCAAAAATTAATCCCTGAAAAGCATAATGTCGTTACTAAGCATAAAATTGAATACGACCATAAAATTAATTGTAACCATGTTAAAATTTTAGATAATGAAAGTAATTATTTTAAAAGAAGTATTTCGGAAATGTTATATATAAAATCTAATAAAAACTCTCTTAATGCTCAATTAGCTACCGAATATTTAAGTAAAGAAGATCCAAAGCCGGATCGAAACGTCATCTTATGTTATATTGATTTGTTATTTTTAATTTTTTGTCAATATATTGGTCTGAGAAAAATTGGTCGACAATTTTATTTATTTGAAGAGTTCTATTCAGACGTTAATCAAAGATTTAAAAAAAAAATTTGTTGTCTGTAAAGTCGGTTTACGGACGATAGTTTTACGTGATAACGTATTCCGTAATACATAACCTAAATTTAAATAATAATTATTATAATAATTCGAATCTATGATATTGCATCTTTCGCTTCAAATTTAGGTTAATTTTATTTATTTAAATTACTCACCACCTATAATATAATTGTTTTTTTTAACTTTCTTTCTTTCGTATTTATTTTAAGTCTCAAAGATTAGCTGTCATAATATTTTGAAAACAATTGTTTCACTGTTTATATAAAATTCCAAAACCTACTTACAATATTTATGTATTTTCATACGTCAAAAAATTGATTTTTATAATGATAAAATTTGTATGAAAACGATTTTTTCGAGAGATGAGACCTAGGTAAAACGATTTTTTGCCCCCCAAAATCCCTTCTTAATAAATTTCATCCTAATCGTTAGGGCCGTTTTCGAGAAAAGCACGCACAGGGTCAGGCGGAACGTTAGGAACGTTACACTTTTTCGTGCATGCAGCCGGTGTTTTATCAATTTATAAGATTGGTGATTCATCAATTTATAAGATTGGTGATTCATCAATTTATAAGACGTTATCACGTCAAAAACTATTTAAATTAAAGTTAAAAAAAACAGCTGTGCCCGACTAATTAAAAAGAAATTTAATCTTTTTAATTAGTTGGGCACAACGGGTTTTTTTTTGTCTGGTCATTGATTCGCCGGAAGAGAAAAAAACCCAATTTAGTGACTACTAATCACCTCTTGTCCATCCCTCATCTTTCTCCTTCGCAGGTGTCATATTTGAGGTAGTTATAAAATCCTCACTGGATAGATTCTGGTCGCGGGCCGTATCTTTGACATCACTGCTCTGGATTAGAGCTGTAAAAGTAACGAGAAATTGTGTACCCGTATGTATTCGTTACTTAAAGAACCAGTACCCGTTACTTTCGTATCGTTACGTTGCTCGTTACTTTTCATACGGCATACAATCGTGTTCTAACAGCATCAAGCATGCACCATCGCATCGAGGCGCGTCGCACACGTGATACGGTATGACTTCGTTCGTATAACATAACCGCATCAAACGAGTCGAACTGACATGGAGTCAGTTCGACTCGTTTGATGCGGTTGTGGATACGACAGATGCAAGTAACGAAATGAATTTGTAAGCGCCCTATAGTGCGATGTGTGCGATGCACGCGGGCGGCACATTCAAGGGGCGGCAAATGGCCTAGTTGTGATATGTTTTTTGTGCTGTATAGAAAAAATATATAACTGATATTATTTCAATTTTATTTGCATACTCAAGCCTGCGTGACAAACTCTTACGAGTAGTTATTTATTTTTTAATGAAATTCGAATTCGAAATATTTCGCGTGCAGTTTTCGATTCGATAGTTAGTTCACATCAGCGCGTAGACAGGGCGCCCCTATCGGGAGACTCCCGCGTATGTTTATATCTTGATTTTTTCCTGTCGATTCCTGCAAGATGGGAGTGAAGTAAAGTATTTTTCAATCAACAAATACTTTTTACTAATTGATAAACTAATGATTATTTTGTCTTAATGAATTTTCTCAGCTCAGCGGTGAAACTAAATTTTTCTCTCATTCATAAGTACGACAGGAGAAGAACACCATGAAAATTCGCACGGAGTAAACTGTTTTTGTAGAGAACAGTTTAATCCGCGGAGTGATTTTTGAAGTTCACTCTGTACGGAGTGAATTTTCAAAATTCACTGTTTAATGTGTTTCATTTTAATTGAATATATTTTATTATTTCATCCCGCTTTTATCCTGATTAAAAATTTGACTCGTTTTTACTTTTACATTTTTCACATTTTTATTTGTTTTAAAAAATTAATTATCTTATTAGTATTTTTACCTGTCCAAATCGTTTTGTAATGACGATGTGAAGTGAAGCATTGATGCATTTCAGGAAAGTAATGAAAGAAAAAAACCTTCGGGTGCACAATTTCGGCAACTTAAGAAAATTAGCCAAGAAGAAAAAAACAAAATGTCTGATTCTATGAAGAAGTATTTGCAAAAAGACAAGGAAACAAAGTTTCTATTAATTGCACTTACAGTATTAGTTATTTAGGATTTTTAACGTTTTTTAATTTGACATATCGTCTAGTGAGTTAATCCCCAATAAGGGGCGTCAATTATGAATCCGAACGCGGGCGGCGTGAGGCCTTACGAGGGCCCTGTTTGTAAGTAACGATTCGTTACTTCGAGTCAGACGATGTACCCGTTACTCAGTAACGAATACATACGGTTTGTTACAGCTCTGCTCTGGATACGTGGACCGCTATTGCCGGCTCTCCTCATCTACCCGAGTTCATTCGAAACTGTTTTTATTCTCATAACTTGTTTGCGCGTACTAATAACGTCCCGAAGACGTTTGTATTCCAGTGTTTTGTTGTCTTTGTACACAGTTGATGGATTCTGAGTAATATAAACACGCCGCTCGGTGTGTAAATGAACGGGGCGGCGAGGGTGTGTGTTTTGGAGGGGGAGACAAACTAAACATCATCATCGGTCCCCCGGCGGTTGCCGCTGCATTTCAAGGCTTGACTCAGAGACACGTCGCCGGTAAAACAGATCTCGCTTTGCTAATGCCGTCTTAAAGAGTGTTTACTTCATCTTCGCTAGGGATCGACTCATCGATGCCGCCTGGATATTTCGAACAGAAACACTTGAACGGCGCTTAGATATCGATGTTTTTGTTTTGAACTCTGATCTTTTAAATCTTTGATTAACGTCTGAATAGAACTCTTCAAAAAATAAAATTGTCGACCAATTTTTTTCAGACTACATATTGACAAAAATAAAATTATAAATCAAACTTGGAAACTGGCCTCATATACACGGCGTTATATTATGGGAAACAGGCAAAATCAATGTATAAGAATACGTTAGAGATTCGTCGGCATTTAGCACAGAAAAGAATCTCTAACGAGATTCTTCGATGATACAAAATATAACGTTTCGATCTGGGTTTAGAACTTTTTCAGAAATATCCAAAATATAAAAAAAATTATTAGTAAAATCTACTTAATAGAACGCAGAAGTTAATTATCGCAAAATTATGAAAAATTATTATTATTATATAAAATTATCTGACCTTTTAATCCCACCAAAAGCAAAGGTTGAAGAAACTAAAAACCGTTTAACTTAAAAACGCGTTTTTACCTATTTTTATTTTTAAGTTTTTAGTGTGCTTTATTAAAAGTGCGATTTTCAACCGGACGAAAGCCAGACCGGTCAGTTAGTTATTATAATATTGTATTGTCATCGTAACTACATACGTATGCAAAATTTCAACTCAATCGGATAACGGGAAGTAATTAAAAGTGCAATTTGAAACCGGGCGAAATTATAATATTGTGCTGTCGTCGGAACTACGTATGCAAAATTTCACCTCAATCGGAAACCGGGAAGTGAGTCAAATTTAATTTTCAAGATTTGTTTTCGGACAGACAGCCAGACACTGGGACAGGTGAAACTATATAAAAAGACCTAAGTTCGATACAAAGAAAAAATGGTTTTGCCCAAAGTGAGATCTATAAGAAGTTTTCGCGTGGCAAGTTACACATGACAAATTTGTTTTTTATAACTGGTGGCCCCGGTCCGGCTTCGCCCGAATTTGTAAATTGTCACTGTTTTTTCGTTGACTTACGTTGCAAAATTGCTAAAATGTATTTCTCTTATAAAGGTTTCCGTTACTCTGCACTTATATAGAGAGTTACAAAGACGGTACCCGGTAATTACTCTCACTTGGAGAGTTTTCTGGCTTACTCAGTTCTCACTCATTCAGGTTTGACTGTGTTATGATTTAATGATGCGTCCACATGACTCTTTATTGGGAGCTGGCTCCGTGTGCTCCGCTCACTAAAAAGAGTCGCTCAGAGGGAGTGGTTCAAAGGAGCGACACTATAGAGTACGCACTACACAAGAGTGCAGACTGCAGAGGTGTGAACTGTCATCATACATGCTCAGGAGTCACGTAGCGTTGCACAGCACAATACACACGCTCAACTCTGAGCTCATTTTAATGTGATTCTGATCTTATATTAATTCGCATTTCGGATAAACTATAAAGTATAATAAAAGCTTAACAATAATACTGTTAATTGTTTCAATATTATATCTTTGTCAACGACGTCAATGTGGATGGTTTAAGTCACTGTAAGTTTAGTACTATTACACTTACAGTGTGTCATTCAACAAAGATAACTCCGTACGTGCAAATTTCACTAGTGCCTCTGTGGCCTGTGCTGTGTGCGCTCTGTAAATGTGCGAATGCAACAGTAGAGAATAGCTCAGCACAGAGCAATGGCGCTCGGAGTGAGTCATTCCCAAAAAAAGCGACTCGCTCCGCTCCGAGAAAGGAGTCGTTTATTATGAACGACTCGCTCAGGAGCGACACAATACTATTATGATTGCTCGTTGATAACAAGTAGAAACCGTTAAGGGCCCTGCGTAAATACGGAACAGAGGGACGAAAACAATTTACGTTGATGCTTCGAGTGTTAAACCCGAAGCTTCTAAACAAACCATCGTTGTCAATGTTTAGAAATCATTCGGTTAAAATTTAACGCTAGATCACTTCAAATAAACTATACTACCTTTGTACACAAACTAGTAGGCGGCTTAAACAAAACACTGTCACAACCGTGAGCGTAATGCGGGTGCCTAGACAGTGCCGGACTAGGCTCTCGACTAAAATTGAGAATAAATTGAAAGGTTGCTATTCAAGTGATTTTTCGGATTTCGTACCTCAAAAGGAACATAGGATCGCTTTGCTGCCCGTCCGTCTGTCTGTCTGTCAAGACTCTTGGAAATCAAAACTTATAGGGTACTTCCCGCGTGGGGCGCTTTGTTCCACATTTTCGTACATCGAGCGTCCCACGCTTTTTTCACAATAATACTTGTATTTTTGACGTGATAACGTCTTATAAATTGATGAATCACCAATCTTATAAATTGATAAAACACCGACTGCATGCACGAAAAAGTGTAACGTAACGTACCTAACGTTCGTAACGCGTAACGTTCCGCCTGACCCTGTGCGTGCTTTTTACTAATTTCTCGCTCAATTTAAATCAGATCGGTTTGAAACCAGTCTTAAACGAAAGAGGAGAACATTTTACATAGATTTCGTATAACAGAATTTGCCTAAACAGTTTTTTTATACAAATTTATATAGAAAAATAGCTGTATAAATGCAATGTTGTCTAATGCATGGCGCGCGCGCGACGCGGTCGGTCGTCTTTGTTTGCCGTACATGGAAATTAGAAAATAACGTATGTCTTGTCTTAACATGAAAACGGCTGCATTTCTAATGTTTAATTCAATTTTTTGACATTAGTATTTTCTGAAATGCAACGCCTTCTAAGTTAACTATTGGAATAACTAATTATTATTAGAACATAGTACTTTGACAGTTGCAAACGTCACTTTTGACATTTCTTATCATTCCGACACCAAGGATAAGCGGATTGAAACCAAATTTTGGGAGGATGTTTGATATGCAAATATGAAGTGGCCTATTGTTTTTGGGGAACATCGGCGCATGCGTAAAAGAATATATCTCTTATAATGATGTTTTATATAATAATAATATAGTTTTTAAAACGGTTTTTACTCTATCTATTTTTACTAGAAATTTTTGTAAATTTTTTGGGGAAAATCGGCGCATGCGCAAAAGAGATACATGCCATAGTTGTTTTTTATATAATAATAGTGTACTTTTTATAGTGTTTTATTATTCTACTTAATAAAATTTACCTAAATTTGAAGCGAAAGATGCAATATCATAGATTCGAATTATTATATAAATTTAGGTTATGTATTACGGAATACGTTATCACGTAAAACTATCGTCCGTAAACCGACTTTACAGACAAGCAATTTTTTTTTTTATTCATTATTGTTTTAAGCTTATTTTAAAAAAAATATCATACTTTTTAGTTCGATATAAAGCGTGTTTTTTAGTTTTTTTTTTAAACTATATTTATTTTCCACTTTTTAGTTCGATTTATTGTCAAAAATTTGCCGAAAAAAAAAACTTTTTTTTTCGGCGTGGACGGGATTAGAATCCACGACCCGTGTTTCCGAGAGTTGACGTCAGCGAAGACCCGCGCCTTAGACCGCTCGGCTAACCACTGTACTTACAGTGCTGGCATATTATACTACAGGAATAAACCACTTGCTGTAGTCCAAACGAAGGTTACAAACAAACATATATACATACAAACTTACAAGTGAAGTTAATATAAAGCGTGTAAAAAAAGATTCCCAATTGGGTCCTGGCAAAGCGCCCACAAAACGCTTCGTGGAAGATTACTGTACAATTGTTATTTAATGTTACATAACTCTAATGTCTTTCATTATTGTGTCGTTGAAATTGATTTACTTTAAGCTTTGTAAATGGCAGCTTAATGTGTTTATACATAATTAATATGTCTTTATTGACATAATTATTCTATTCCGTGCACGAAACTAAAATTGTGATTGATAATTTCTCAAAAGCAGCTGTACATTGTAATTTGTCAAGTTGTCCCACGTCGATAAAATTACTTCTAAACAAAATAATTTTACCGATAATTTTATTAAAAGTTTATTTATTTAGTTCCTTCAAAATTCGATGGAGTGAAGATATTTGGGAAAAAAGACCAACATTCCTTCCTTTGTTTCGATGTAGCTTGCACATACCGCTAAACTAGCGGTATGTGCTTTATTATCGCTTTGTGCGTCAGAGCTGACTTTCGTTCATATAAGAAGTTATATCTAAGTTAATTTAACACGAAATCCATTCAAATTGAAGCTTTTTGAAAAGAGAAGATTTTAATCTATAAAACAGAACCATTTTTAAATCAATTCGAGTTCATAAATGCTATTAAAATTGTAATTGAAAATCACAAACAGCAGTTGTCGGTTGGTCTGTAGGTATGTACGTACGTCACGACTCTACAGATCGTAATTTTGGTCGGATTGCTTTGGGTTATATTTTATTCACTTTGTTTACTATCAGACCAGAACCCTATTTAAATTCACTAAAATGTGTTCAGTAGTTTAATTTTTATAAACAGTTTTATTTTATTATTTTTGACAGCTAATAGTTTAAAAAAACAATATAATAATTGCTGTGTAAATATAGTGTAATCCATAAAACAAGTGCTACACTTCTATACCGTGATAACACCACTGCACGTATTAGGCTTCGTGGCGTAATGGTTATGCCGTTGGATCCACAAGGGCAAGGTCCTGGGTTCGATTCCTTACGAAATAATAGATATTTTTCTTTTTTTTTCTTTTTCTTTTGCTTTATTTTATTCCACTTGATATTAATTATATAATACATTATGTATAGTTCTTAATTTTTTTTATTTTTGCAAACTTAAAAAAATATTTTTTCAATTTTTAATTATTTATTTCTTTAAATTTTTAAATCTTTTTAAATTTATTAAAAATATTTTTTAATTGTTATTTTTTTATCATACAGTGGAAAACTTGCGGGATGTGCACTTTTGGTTTTGCCAACTATTTAGGTATTGTATTCACATTTTTGTGTGAAAGCAACCAAACAAACTAGCGCGAAAACTAGCCCCGATTCTAATTTTAAAACGCTGCACACGAGGCTGGATTTGCCGTTAGATTCCTTGCTAGATTTGACTACTTGTTTTTCTAGCGCTGGTTTTCTTAATTGCTTTTGATGTGCTCGCTTCCCACGAGACGTCTTTTCAAGCTTGTTTTGTGGATAGATCTGATGCGCGCACAAGTAACAGGTCAAATATAAACACAGAGCAAAACATGTCTGTTGTCTGACCCAGCCTGTCGGCCAGCAGAAGTCCAAGCAGTGTTTCCAGCCTCGTGTGCAGCGGCCTTTAATTTGTTTCGAAGGCGTGGAAGAGTTCGTAGTGAACTAAATTTGTCGTCTTTGTGGCGTTAATTACAAAATTTTTAATTGAATTCGCACCGATTAGCCTCGACCATTTTTTAACAGTTGAATCATTGTTGCGTGCTTTTTTATTGCATGCGTCGGGACGGTAGAGGGTTGCAGTTGGAGTGTCCTCTCCCCGATGGAGAAAGGGGAAGGGTTAAAGGCTGTGTTATAACATAGGTAATTTCACTTAATATAATTTAATGTTTTTTATTCGCAAGACGTGTTCAATTACAGAAGCGTTTAACACGATACCCTTTTCATACGTGTGTGCTTTTGTTAGCGTTATTAAAAAACCTAAAATGACGACGAGTACCCGTGAACTCGGGTACGCCAACTCTTTTTTTTTTACATTTGGAATTTTTATTTTTTAAATCTATTTGCAGCCAGTGTTTGTATTTGGATTAATTCCAATTTCAATTTTTTTTTCATAAATCGCGTACACTCTGAGAGAAAAAATTGTAAACAAATATTTGTCTGTACCTATCGGATCGTATAATTTATTTGGACCAATCAAAAATTGTTTGAGAAACAAATATTTGTGTCTATTGGATCGTGTATTATTTAAACCAAACAAAAATTGCTAGGCAAACAAATATTCATTGTCTGTGCCTATTGGATCGTATAATTTATTTGAAGCAAAAAATAATTGCTTGAGACGAACAAATATTGTCGGAGGTAAAAAATTTGGTTCTCTATTTTATTTGAATCTTATAACTATTTTGTAAAAATGTTCTCGCGTCGAGCGGCGTCGTATAAAAAAAAACCGCACCAAAATCAGTAACTCGTTGGATAATAGTTATTGGCGTAACTAGTAGTCTAAGTCATTCATGGCGTCTCCGGTGCGCAGTATGCACTCGCTTCGCTCGTGCCTGCGCACCTACGACTCGTGCTGAAAACATCGCGCTGACAGGTCATGACTTAGCCTACAAGTTGCGCCCATAATTTTATTCAACAATTGCGCGTTATTCATGTTTTAATTATAATGAGATGTTGTAAATATCTATTTATTTCTTTATAAAAAAAAACTGTCAATACTAACAGCACCAAACGGCACGATTCAATGTTTTGGTTTGAGATTAGTCGGTTATGAATAAACTCCATGTCGAAAACATTCGGCCTCTCAATTTTAGTCTCAATGAGTAACAACAGGGAGTTGTTGTTACCTACTATTTCGTTACGACTCAGAAAATAGTTACGTTTATTTTCATTACTCCACAATGGCCGAGCTAGTAGGAATCTTCATTGAGTTATGACAAGTAATTGTCACCAGTCGGTAAATGGCTATTTAGGGTTCGGTTTTTAGGCATGATAAAACATGAATAATGCGCATGAGTTGAATAAACACACTTAACGCTCTTATTTTTGTGACGGGGGTTAAAAATTGACGGGTTTCGTCCATCCCTAAAAAAACGTCTTTTTACTTCGAACCGTTTAAACCTTGGATATTTATATAATTACACAATTTAATTACATGCTATTTTTATCAAAAATCAAGCGGTGTCAGATTCAAATTTGTAATTATAATTTTGAAATCTAGGTCAGGATAAATAATTGTTTTCTTCTTAATTGGATGATTTATTTTTAGCATGTTACCCAATCTGTACATTTTGTACTTTTGTTTACCGTTAATGTTGGAAAAGGTAGACAAATAATCTTCTATTTCGGTCCGTTAAAAAACATTTTATCGGTAAAAAAGGAGCATACCAGAGTGTCCGGTAATTTCGCGTACTCCTCTCGGGAGAAGAAAGTATGACTAACTTGAAATTATTTAACCGCGGGTCGGAAATGCGTCATTTTTGCGAAAATCTACTTCCGTTTTCTTTTTACAAGAATCCGAATTTTGGGAGTTAAAAATGAAAAAAAAAATATTCTCACTTTTTGGCCTTAATTTTTCCATGATCTGATAACCTACTAATTGGCCAACCTAAAATTCACGAAATTTACTGTTAGATTTTATGTTGTGTGTTAAATCTTACAATAAATAAAAAAAATAAAATAAAATTCATTATCATAAAAAAATGACGCATTTTAAACTTTACACAAAGCTAATTCGTGACTATCACGCGCAAAACAAATCTTGCGTGACGAACTCGTAAAGGCATGCTCGACCCGTTGTGAGCTCAACCGTCGTTAACGCATTATTAGTCCCGTAGATATTAGCGATTGAAATCGGAGAGAATTTGGTTCGAACAGCTGTCACTGTGATTAAAACGAGCGAATAGACGTTTTCAAGTCATTATATACGTTTTTTTCTAAATCTTGTACACCGAAACCATTAGTATTTTATTCTATGACCGGAGACCATTATGTCAGACTAAACTAACAACGGGTATAGTGTAGGCGTTAATTTAAAACCATATATACTTTTATTCTATACTGAACATATGAATAAAATCGCAATCGAACCATTAGGGTGCAAACATATACTTCTATCTTTTTTTAAGCCGTAAGCACTGACATATCCAGGAGGGCAAAACAAGCACGGGGGACCCGGCTTAAGAAATTTCTAATTTGCCCCCTCCTCGGCTAAAAACTGGGTACGTCATAGAAAAAGACACAGTTTTTGAAACAGAGATACTTTATTCAGATTGAATTCAAGTACATCAACCAATCCTATCATCGGAGAAATCAGGGAATTACATCGAAGCAAGAGACGCAGATATACTTTCGATACGCTTTGTTGCCTTCACTCACCGCACATTGAGTAGATAGACAATGATTCATATAGTAAATTATTAAATATATCCAGGAGGGCAAAACAAGTACGGGGGACCCGGTTTAAGAAATGTCTAATTTGCCCTCTCCTGGGCCAAAAACTGGGTACGCCCATGTTAACGTCATAGAAAAGACACAGTTTTTGAAACAGAGTTACTTTATTCAGATTGAATTCAAGTACATCAACCAATCAGCTATCATAGGAGAAATCGGGTAATTACATCGAAGAAAGAGACGCAGATATATATTTTCGATACGCTTTGTTGCCTTCACTGATCGCACATTGAGTAGATAGACAATTATTCATATAATAATAATAATACATCTTTATTAATGCCACTAGCACCAATCGGCGAAGTTCAGCCATCGGCTGCTTTACAACCTAACCTTTACATAAAATACACATTAAAAACAGAAGATACAGCAACACGCGTAAATAAAATACAAACAATAAAATATATAATATAGATTCATACTTAAAAGAATGGATGACTTTGATTCAATTACCACAGCAAAAACTCAGTTGAATCAATCCACCCTTTGATTTTACTTTTAAATGAATTCAAATTTAGGGACTTGAATGCAACTGGTAATTTATTGTACCACTTTGCCGCCATGTATGAGAAGCTACTTTTAAATTTGTTAGTGCGATGCCTTGGTATTGAAATTTGATCGTGATTGCGAAGATTTAAATGACCAATTGATGTGTCTCTCCAGAGCAGTTTCTCAAATAAATAATCAGGTTCGCCAGTTAACACAACTTTATGAAGTAAAACGAGAAAATGTGCCAGCATATTATTATATACACTATTCATATTACACATAAAATATAGTAAATTATTAAATATATGGACTAAACTAACAACGGGTATATAGTGGACCCTTTAATATTTCGGAGCGTCAGTTAATTTAAAACCAACGCTTCGTAGATGTCGAAAGACCGTACCATAGTCTACACTGTCCATTGTTTGTACTCCTGCTTTATGTTCTGCGTTGCAGGAACAGCAGGAGTATAGATAATAGGAAACCATCAATGTGCGAGCTGTGAATGGCGCGCAGATCGTTGTTTGTTTTGTTGAGTAGTGTACCTAGTATAGTAGTGCTTCGTTTAGTGTTGGTATAGATATCGACTAGTGCAGGGGCGGCAAACCTTTCTACATCTACGTGCCGATTTTTTATTCAAAAATTTTTTAAGACGTGCCGACAAGCTGTCAAAAAAAATTGGTTGTCTGTAAAGTCGGTTTACGGACGATAGTTTTACGTGATAACGTATTCCGTAATACATAACCTAAAATATAATAATTATAATAATTCGAATCTATGATATTGCATCTTTCGCTTCAAATTTAGGTTAATTTTATTTATTTAAATTACTCACCATATAATATAATTGTTTTTTTTAACTTTCTTTCTTTCGTATTTATTTTAAGTCTCAAAGATTAGCTGTCATAATATTTATAAAACAATTGTTTCACTGTTTATATAAAATTCCAAAACCTACTTACAATATTTAAGTATTTTCATACGTCAAAAAATTGATTTTTATAATGATAAAATTTGTAAGAAAACGATTTTTTCGAGAGATGAGACCTAGCTAAAACGATTTTTTGCCCCCCAAAATCCCTTTTCAGTAAATTTCATCCAAATCCTTAGGGCCGTTTTCGAGAAAAGCACGCACAGGGTCAGACGGAACGTTACGTTAGGAACGTTACACTTTTTCGTGCATGCAGCCGGTGTTTTATCAATTTATAAGATTGGTGATTCATCAATTTATAAGACGTTATCACGTCAAAATGAATCAGACATAGACGAAAAGAATAATTTCGATAATGCACTGAACGCCATGGAACTTTTTCGTATTTGTTACTTGGTCAATTGTTTTCGGAATCTAGCATATTTTGAATTCAAATCTTCTTGGTTTCCGGGCTTGTTTGCCGTGGTCCATTGGTATTACTATCTGACGTTTCGTCTATACAACTGCGGTAGACATTATCGAAGGCGATGTGGTAGCGGGGGAAGTGTCCTTCTAGGCTGCTCATAGGTAAGTGTGTCGACAAGTGCGGTACTTCCTTCTTTTATAGTCAACGTGCTCGTGTTCTCTACTCGGCCGTAGTATGCTCTTCTGTGATTGGTCGTTCCATTCACTGGGTTGGTATTGCACAGTGCTGGTGTCCAGGTTTTACTTAGAGTCAAACTGTCATCTTTGCGGTTGAAATTATTTGTGTATTTCTATGGCCTCTCCTGTATATGCGCGGGTAGTAACTCGATGTTCTGTCTATAACTTTGGATTCTTCAAAAAGTATCTTACGGTTGTCTAGAGTCATACAGGTAGTGAACCACGGCATACAAGCCCGGAAACCAAGAAGATTTGGATCAACACCGGCCGTAAAAGCCTACACACTTGCTTATTTTTAATTATTTCGATTTTGCACTCCAATCAATGTAATAATCTGTCGCGTGCCATCTGTGGCACGCGTGCCATAGCTTCGCCACCCCTGTACTGGCGTATAGTATAGGTGGAGAGAGTGAATGCCTATAATAACGACATGCCACGTCATATTGTTGTGGCGAAAACAATGACACATAACACGTTTCAGTCGATCGGCCTGACGCCTGACGGGCTCTGACTAAACCACACTGACAGCCGGAAACCTTAAAGACTTATGCACACCGGACGAACACATTGCGCAGACTGCCAAACTTTGTTCAAGTCGCCCGCGTGACAAGATACTGCTTCCTGATTGGTTCTTGCTCATACCTAGCAGCGGACCTGGCAAGAAAAATATAGCCCCTGTTCTAATTTTAAAACCTGTCTTGAGAGCTAGCCGGCAAGCCCGCAGTGATGTCATTTCCAGCTTCGTACCGGCCAGTAGAAGTCCAAGCAGTGTTTCTAGCCTCGTGTGAAGCGGCTTTAAATTGCTTTGATTTCATCCCGGCGGATGAGCTTTTCCTGTTCCAAATTGTGTTCGCTTTCGGTATTCCAAATCAGCGACGTAGTATTGTAACCTAAAAATCCAAGTCATATTTTTTTATTCTTGAAATATTCACTTAATCAAAAACTCGTTCGGTGTGCAAGAATCTTTAGTGGCTGCGAATTGGTGGCGTGATACGTCATAGCACTTCAGCTGCCTTGTCCACTCTCTAAAAATAAAAAATAATGTCGATTTTATTTTTTTCATATAAAAAGACAAACCAAACGCTATGTGGAAAATATCACGAATTGTGAATCATATAAATGTGTATTTACATATGTATCTATAATTTTTTCATTAAAAAAATGCGCAGCTAGCGTAGAGCGTGTTCTCTATTTTTTTGCGGAAAATATCTTCGATCTCTTTTTTTAAGTTTAGTGTACTGCGTATAGTTTTCAAGCTCTAATCGTACAATCCTTTATTGAACCACTTAAGATACCGTCAGTTGAAAAGAAAGAGTGGAAAAATCGTTTATACTCTCTCTGTCAAAGCGTCATACGCACTCTACACGCATGCGCAATGCGTGCTGTGTGTATACGTAGCTTTTTCTCCATAACCATGTCATTAATTTGGTGTAATTTGTATTCATTAAGTTCTGACACAACCAGAACGATGGGGTTAGATGGAGATAAACTGCTTTCTACTATGCGAACATTTTTTAATTACGAAAACAATTTTTCAAAAGTCATATGAATTTTATGAAAATTGTATTCATTAAATTCTGACATATCTAAAACGATCGGGTTAGATGGAGATAAACTGCTTTCTACTATGCGAACATTTTTTAATTACAAAAACAATTTTTCAAAAGTCATATGAATTTTATGAAAATTGTATTTTTTAAATTCCGACGTAACTAAAACGATTGGAATCTTTGATTAACGTCTGAATAGAACTCTTCAAATGAATAAAATTGTCGACCAATTTTTCTCAGACCATATAATATATTGACAAAAAATAATATAACACAGGATGACGTTTCGATCCGGATTTGGATCTTCTTCAGAAATATCTAAAAAATATAAAAATTAATTAGTATTAAGTTACTTATTAACTAATCGATTGTACGCAAGATTGAAATAACTTAATTAATTTATATATTTTTTAGATATTTCTGAAGAAGATCCAAATCCGGATCGAAACGTCATCCTGTGTTGTATTGATTTGTATTTTTATTATTTTTTGTCAATTTATATGGTCTGAGAAAAATTGGTCGACAATTTTATTCATTTTAAAACGATTGGGTTAGATGGAGATAAACTGCTTTCTACTTTGCAAACATTTTTTATAAGCCAAAATAAGACATGACCAAAATGATGTTAGATGAATATATACCTTAAGAACATTTCTTTATTATAAAAACAATTTTTCAAAAACCATTAAGTTCTGTATGTTGCACGACTTTTTAATGTAGTTTGGACGCTTGTTTTGTCTTTTTTTCTGTCATTTAAAACGCAAAAGAAGTGTCGTTCTAAAAAGTTAAACTCTGCTTCTAAAATGCCAGCGCTTCTCAAACTGTGGACTTCACAAACGCTTTCAAAATGTGAGTAGTAAATTTTACACGTGTAATACTTCACAATTTAAGCGACATAGTTCTTTTGCATGGAAGGGAGTATGATTTACATTATTTCATTTGCCGCTCCATTAAGCGAACCGGACTATAATGATGACGCATTCCTTAAACTCTGCCGAACCCAAAACATTTCCGCCTTAAAAAAATAGCCCTATATAAAAATAGTCCTATGTTCAGGCTCGTTTTCAACCCTTATTTCAGAATTTTTTTTTAATAACAAAATAATGTACAATCATTTCAGTTTTGTTACATGTTTTTACTGACATCGTAAACCAATAAAAAAAATTTTTTTTGCTTAATTTTACGCCATTTTATAATTGTTTTTTTAACCTAAAGTAGACAACTTTAAATGGAGGTATAGGTGGGTAGCGCGGGTGATAACGTCACTTGGAGTCATCTGAATTATAAAAATTAAATTGGTTATTGTTTCGTAGACTTGTGGCTCAATCCCGTACTAGAAATAAACATTTTTATTGATAAGTAACAAAATGGCGGGTTTAAAAAAAAACATCGAGAAAATCGTGATTTTGTGTTGAAAATCGGTTTAAAAAAATAGAAATAATTTTTATAATTAAGTAATTCTAGTACCGGACGAAGCTATTGCTGTGTAGAGTACCCTGTGCAAAATTGAAAGCAATCGGTTGTATACAATTGTCACCCGCGCCGCATACAAAAACGTAGTTTTGAGAAAATCGCGTTTAAAGTTTTGATTTTAGATTTCTTACAAAAAAATAAAAATGAATATTTACACTAATCAGCTATGCCTGGTGTATAGTAAACCTTCCGTTTCTTCAAAAGCATCGTTTTCTGCTAATTTTTTTGCTCTACTCTGCGAGAGTATAAAGGTAACGTGATAACAATTAAGAGGTATGAGCAGGTAAGAGTCTTACCGTAAGACCGTTGCTGCTGTCGACTATATGCTATAGCTTTGTAAATATTTAATATTTCGGTCTAAATTTTTTACAGTATTTTCTCAATATATTATACTTACTAGAAAAGTAAAAAAATAAATTCGATTTTCCGAAACCCGAACACCAGACTACGTCCTTAAATCCATCACTGTTTAAAAGCTAAGAATCTCACTTCTTATCGCGAACCATAGTTTGACGAACTCTGACATGAATAATGGCATGTTTACACCCCGAACTTTAGGTAAATAATGGAACAAAAGCGGATCTTGAAAAGAAAAGAAAAACACAATTAAATTTTAACTTTTATGCAACTAGAGTTCTTATTAGCATACGACAATATGAAAGGCGTGTTAACACAAAACCGCCTTTTAATATAATTTTATCAGTTTTTTTATCTGTGTGTGCTATGTTTAATAATAAATATGAACTCAAAAACAAGACTGAAATAAAAAAGAGCGTATTTTTAATCAGATGTTAACAGATTCATGAATATTTATGATGTGTAGCGGTTGTTCTAGTTTAAAAACAATCTTTTTTTTGCATCCCTCGACCAGAGAGATTGCGCAGATACAGTGTACGCGTGTTAACCATTCTCATGTTTCGAATTTTGAGATTTTGCATCTGTCATTTTCTCGAGAGAGAGAGAATTGATGGCGGGAATGGACCTCTTTCAAATGACATCTGTATCTTTGTCCTATCAACTTTAGAACCATTGATCCATTTTCCATGCATTTTTCTAAATTGTCCATGCAGTTTTGTAACAATTTTACTGAAGCAAGTCGACGAAAACAGACCTAGAAGAGGTTTTTTTTTGACATACATTGCCTCAATGCAATGTAAGGAATATGTTACAATTGGCGCCCAACGTGGGGCCAATCGTTACACCAATACTTGGCCCCACGTTGGGCGCCAATTGCAACATATGTTGCTAGATAACATCAGGAACGAATAGTGACAATTTTACTGAAGAAAAACAAAAACAGACCGAGTATAAACTTGGTTTTCTTGACATACTTTGCATATAAGTGCGATCTAAGAAATATGTTACAATTGGCGCCCAACGTGGGGCCAAGTGTTGGTCTAACGATTGGCCCCACGTTGGGCGCCAATTGTAACATATGTTTAATCAGGTTGTGGTCAATATTTTGTTACGCTAGATAACATCAGGAACGAACAGTGACAATTTTACTGAACGAAGTTAAAAACAGACCGAGTATAAACTTTCGCTCCCTAAACCACTAGTATATATCAAACTAATGGACGGAAAAAATGTTGGACACAAATATATTTCAACAAAACAGTTTATGATATAAACGGATAATCCACAAATCTAATGTCGGACCGTACTGCTAGATTTTGAAATCTATACTAATATATAAAGCTGAAGAGTTTGTTTATTTGTTTATTTGAACGCGTTAATCGCAGGAACTACTGGTTCAAATTGAAATTTTTTTTTTTGTTGGATAGCCCATTTATCGAGGAAGGCTATAGGCTATATAATATCACGCTACGACCATTAGGAGCGGAGCATTAATGAAAAATGTTGCAAAATGTATCTCAAAAATAAGCTTCCATTCAGATGAAATTCACTTACTAAATATACTCATATTAGCGTTGTGACTACACAACGTCGGATGGCTCAATCGGTAGAGCATGCGACTGTCAATATCAGGGTCGTGGGTTCGAGCCCCACGTTAGGCGAATATATTTTTATTTTATTTTTTTAATTTTCTGCATTGCTTTCTTCTAAGGCTTACATTTAAATTTATTTTAATTTTATTTAATTATTTAAAAAAAATATTAGTTTAAAAAAGTATAAATACTGCTTTTTATCGACAAAAACTTTTGAACGGTAACTCCGATCATCATGAAATTTGGACACAACATTCATCTCGGTAAACTAAGATGAATGTGTGTACTCATGTTCCTCCCTTCCCCATTCGTTCTTTTACACCCGGGTGAAACCGGACGGGACCGCTAGTACTATATATTTTTACGCTACGACAAAAGGGGAATGAACTATGAGCGAAAATGGAAAGCAGGTTGCACGATTTCTGCGCAAAGCTAAGAGATACGATAAAGTGTTGTTTGAAAAATATTTTGTGAGATTATTCCGCTGCCAAAACAAAATCGACCGCGCGCCATAAACTCGCACCGGAATGGCTGTTTTGGCATTATTTGATTATAACCTGACCGTAATGTGCAGGTAACATTTCCACAGAAAGCCGCCATTTAATTTGAACGCCTTTGGGGAGTAAATTACATAGATTAATGTAGGAAGATAATAATATAAAACCGATAGCGGGATAGATGTTGATGCCTTTCTCCCGTCCCATCATTACGCAATTACTGATGTTGAATCAATCGAGCTGTTTGCAAATTTGTTTACGCAGCAAGATCGATGTCGTGAGGTGGATTTGATGATAAAGGAGAAGGGCGGGGTGACTGAAGTCGCGCTAAACTTCATCATCAGTCTGCAACGTAGTATCTAGAAGTCAGTGTGAACAGGGACGAACTTCGTCAAGAATAGTGTTTACTAGTGTGACCTGTGCGAATTATTAAATAAGTATAATAATTATCACTTTACAAAATTATTTTTTATATATGATTGCAGGTATTCAATTCGTTTCTAATTTTGCACACTGCTTATAACGTTCTTCTTTTTGTTGTATTAGAATATGAAGCTCAGATGACAGATCGAAGAAATATTTTACTAAAATTGT
Source organism: Xanthostigma xanthostigma (assembly GCA_963575645.1). Classification (NCBI taxonomy): domain Eukaryota; kingdom Metazoa; phylum Arthropoda; class Insecta; order Raphidioptera; family Raphidiidae; genus Xanthostigma; species Xanthostigma xanthostigma. The sequence goes on from OY754473.1 coordinate 3,426,080, forward strand.
CATATAGAGGCGCAAGTAGGAAAAGCGTTGAGCTAAGCCGTCAGATGGCATCATGCAGCATTGCTGTGACGTTGTTCAGAGTTGCTCGCTGTTTCAAAATTAAAGCCGTCAGATGGCAGTATGTAGTATTGTGTCTGTTGTATTACAATATGAAGGTCAGACGACAGATCGAAGTGTTGACGTTGTTTCAAAATTAAAGCCGTCAGATGACAGACGTTGTTCAGCGTTGCTGTATTTTAATTAATTTACAAAAACAAAAGCAATAATAAATTTTTTAGTTGTCGATGTCAGTAGAGCAAGCAATTATCTGTAAAATGATATATAATTTATGTAGAGAAATTGTGAGGTTTTTTCTAAAAAGGGAGGCAAACATCTTAAACCTTAGCGTATTAATATATATGATGATTATAACTTGTTTGAAAAATATCTCAGCTTGATCGCCGCCTGGAAAAGTCAGGAAATTTTGTTGGAAATCAGGGATGTTTGTAAAAAAATAACTTTTTACTAAAGATTGTTAAGGTCCTGAAGAAGGCAAGAAATTTTGCCCCAAACGTAGATCAATAAATAATGTTTTAGTGAATAAAAATTGTTTTAAATTTCTAGCCTTGCCTCCCGTATAGTTTTATCATATCACAATATCAAGGCGTCTTATTTTATTTTGTTTAAAAAAAGGTCAAGTGCGGGTTGGAGTAACGCATCGAAGGTTCCACACTTTACTGTCTGTTCTCTGTGGTTTCACCAACATCTGCGTGCCCACAAAACTGTTGTTGGAAAGTGGTCGAGTCCAACCACATTAGGATCACTTTTTTGTGATCGGAAAGTGGTACGTGTGAGTTAAAAGCCTAAATCTACTTATTTTCAAGTGCGGATCTGTCAAATCCGAAAAAAGTTGCGACTCCGTCAGTTTAGAAGTCGAGTCAGTGTGAAGGATTACGTATAAGAATACAGAATACAAGAGTAATTAATATCCATGGCGATGTTACGACGGCCCCCTTCTTCCTGATGACGGCATCCCCGACGTTTCCACTAGACTGGAATCGAATCGACGCGTTTGTAATTATATCTGTATACACATATTACATATACACTATCTCTGCCATCTATCTGTTTATGTTGGAATTTCACATCCACGTATGCGTCCTTAACGTATTTACATTATGACGATGGAAGGATTTTCTTGTATACAGAGCTTCGCTGATTCGCCAATTAAATTTTATGATATATCAGCTAATTTTTCTCGTAAACCCGTTTTAATATCTTTATTAGTGATGTATCCACATAGCTCCGTACGCTCCGCTCACTAAAAAGAGTCGCTCAGAGCGAGTCGTTCAAAGGAGCGACACTAGACAGTACGCAGAACACAAGTGTGCAGACTGCAGAGGTGTGAACTGCTCTAGAGTCATGTATTGCACAGCACAATACACACACTCAGCTCTGAGCTCATTTCCATATCATTCTGACCTTATATTATTCGCATTTCGGATAAACTATAAAGTATAATAAAAGCTTAACAATAATAATGTTTATTGTTACAATATTATATCTTTGTCAACGACGTCAATGTGAATGGTTTAAGTCACTGTAAGCTTAGTACTATTGCACTATATTCGCATTTCGGATAAACTTTAAAGTATAATAAAAGCTTAAAATAATAATGTTTATTGTTACAATATTATATCTTTGTCAACGACGTCAATGTGAATGGTTTAAGTCACTGTAAGCTTAGTACTATTGCACTTACAGTGTGACATTCAACATTAAATGACGCAGCAAAGATAACTCCGTACTTGCAAAATTCACTAGTGCCTCTGTGGCCTGCGCTGTATGCGCTCTGTAAATGTGCGAATGCAACAGTATAGAACAGCTTAGCACAGAGAAATGGCGCTCGGAGTGAGTCATTCACATAAAAAGAGCGATACGTTGGGAGTCGTTCATTATGAACGACTCGCTCTGGAGCGACACATTACTAATCTATATAAATACTAGTGGTCCGTCCCGATTTCACCCGGATGCGATAGATATAATTTTGCAAAATGTATTTCGTTTGCGGCCCGGCGTCTGAGCTAATAGCTTTGGGCGAATTCTACCGAATTTGCTTCTGAACTAATAGCGTTGAGCGAATTCTATCAGATGTCGCTACTTGGTACTAAAACAGTTTTTTTTTGTTTGCGACTGAACTAATAGCTTTGAGTAAATTCTATCAGTTGTCTTTACATGTTACTAAAATAGTTTTTTTCACTAAACACCATTATTTTGTAAAAAATATTTAATGAAAACCATCCTATAGCGTAAGTTGCACCAATAAAAACACATTTACAAAATTTAATTAAAATCGGTTTAGTGGTTTCGGAGAATAGCGCGGACGAACATCGTGACTCTCGACTGCCATGTGTATGCACGCGTGTTTACTATAGACTTAATTGCTTCTCTGCGTGAGCCGTGTACTGCGTGTGCCTTTCTATCCGACTATAGTATATACTTGACACGTTCACACACTATATTTCACATCTGACAGGCGTCTCACGACGACTTCCATTTTTTTCCCTTTACAACAGTTAATTCAGTCATGAGTATTTTATCACTAGCGGTCCCGTCCGGTTTCACCCGGGTGTAAAAGAACGAATGGGGAAGGGAGGAACATGAGTACACACATTCATCTTAGTTTACCGAGATGAATGTTGTGTCCAAATTTCATGATAATCGGAGTTACCGTTCAAAAGTTTTTGTCGATAAAAAGCAGTATTTATACTTTTTTAAACTAATATATTTTTTTAATTAATTAAATAAAATTAAAATTAATTTAAAATTAAGCCTTAGAAGAAAGCAATGTAGAAAATAAAAAAAATATTAAAAATATATTCGTCCAATGCGGGGCTCGAACCCACGACCCTGATATTGACAGTCGCATGCTCTACCGATTGAGCCAGCCGTGATTGTGTACTCACAACGCTTATATGAGTATATTTAGCTAGTGCATTTCACCTGAATAGAAGCTTATTTTTGAGATACATTTTGCAACATTTTTCATTAATGTTCCACTCCTAATGGTCGTAGCCTGATATTATATAGCCTATAGCCTTCCTCGATAAATGGGCTATCCAACAATTTTTTTTTTCAATTTGAACCTGTAGTTCCTGAGATTAGCGACTTCAAACAAACAAACAAACTCTTCAGCTTTATATATTAGTATAGATAGAGTTTATATCGTCACACCCGTATCATGGACCTGAAATATTTCCTGAATAATCTGACAGTCTGTATGTAAAATCGCATTTTCAGTGGTTAACTGCAGATATGAAGATGCGATAGCGTCGAACGTTAAAAGCTATTTACAGCAGGATAGTGAAATGTAATTTATTCAAAATAATGCTGGAATTTGATTATTTGCACGTTTTGTCTTTCCGCAAACCAATCTGACTGCAACAGTAAATAAAAATACAATTTGAATGCGCAAAAACAAAAGGAAGCCGTTGACATTTAAACTTTTTCGTTGCATATGCTGCTGTGAGAATAATAAACCGAGTCATCAATTGACGACCGAACGGTGTAGCGCAGTGGTAAGAGTACTGGACTCGCATTCGGGAGGTACCGGGTTCGAATCTCGGCAGATGTGGTTCTGACTTTTTCCTGCTGCCTCTCGCTAAGACGGGAATTTCTGTACCAGCCATCTTGTTGAGGTTTTCCATGGTTTCCTTTAATAATTCCAGATAAATATCGAGATTGTTCCTTATTCAAGGCCATGGCCGATTACTTGTCGAACCCCTATGCTCAAAATTTGCCTACCTTATTCTAATGTCCTAAAATTCCTTCATTCGCAACTTGCTATTAATTAGTAGAAGTTGAAAAAAATGTAGAAAATAACGGGAAGTGTGATAGATGGAAAATAGTAATGGTGCGAATGGCGTCTGTTATGACTTAAAGTCGAGAAACGGACGTTAAACGCATTATTATTAATAATGCGTTTAACGTTCGTTTCTCGACTTTGTCATAACAGACGCCATCCGCACCATTACTATTTTTTTTACCACACTTTCCGTTGTGTTCTACAATTTTGAAACTTCAACTTAATTAATAGCATTGGGCGAATGAAGGAATTTTTAGGAAATTAGGATAAGGTAGGCAAATTTTGAGCCAAGGAGTTTGAAAGGCAATCGGCCATGGCCTTGAATAAGGAACCATCTCGATATTCATCTGGAATTGTTGAGGGAAACCATCGAAAACCTCAACAAGATGGCCGGTACAGAAATTCCCGTCTTGGCGAGAGGCAGCAGGAAAAAGTCCCGGCCACATCTGCCCCCGCCGTGATTCGAGCCCGGTACCTCCTGAATGCGAGTCTAGTGCTCTCACCGCTACGCCACCCCGCTCGGTTAAACGCATTATTATTACTGTTAAATATCTATTGACCGCTTTCAAAACAAAAACGAATTTCTCTTCCGTACAGCGTTCGGCGATGTCCGATTATAAGAGGCGCCCAACTAGAAGTGGACCCAATCGCCGCTTAAGATTTTAATTAAATTCCCCGAACGGTCCCCATCAAGTCTCGACTGTCTTGACTTGAAACAGTCGACGTGGAATTAATAATTCGGAAGTTAGGTTCGCCCAGACTCAATGGTGACAAGGGTTAACACCATATCACACCGTCGTGACTGGTCGGTTACCGGCGCGGCAAAACGTGAATCCATCCGTCTATTATCGTAGCCCATATAACGCGGAGCCCTTGACACCTCACCAAGCATCTATATACAGTGTAACCTCCTTATAACGAATCTTCAGGAGGTTGATCCGTTACAGTCCCAATCAAAAGTAAGTCGGATTTCTAAATGGGAATTTTTCCATAATCAATTTTTACAAAAGGTTATAAGTCGATGATACCAATAAATTATTGTCATCAAGGCATGAATAAACATTTTTTTAAATATAAATTAATTATTTCAGTATTTTACTTAATGGACTGACTTTTGAATTTTTTGTACAAAGTTAGGTTAGAAAAAATAAATTTATGTAAATATATCTGTGTTTTACATATTTTTTGCAGTAAATAATTAAAAAAAAAAAAAATAGAAGTATTAAAAATTAAAATTAAATCATTAAAAAGTTGAAAATTCAGTTAAAATTGTCAAAAATAAAAGTCCATAATCGAAAAATGCTAAGGTTTAATAATTTTTCTATCGATTAAAAGTCTCCTAATTAAATTGGAAAAAATATTAAAATATGCGTAAAACATCAATGCTTTACATTGCTGGCATTATTTGGTTATTTGCAAAGAATTAAAATGTACCGTTTGCATGCTAGGTTGACATATTTTGAATTTTCCATAAGACTAAATGTAAAAGTTTTTTTTAATTTTTAACTTTATAAATCTCCTAATGATTTTGGATTTTTTACAGAAAATTTTGTCATAAAAAATCTATTAAAAAGCTTTATTTCAGTTTTTTTTTTATTATCTTCGTAAAACGGATCAACCTCCTTAAGGGACCGTGATTTTTTTTTTTTGAGGGAAGACAGAAAAAAACTCGGGTCGCAGTGGAATCCAACATGGCGAACAGTGTTTTAGACTTCTGAAGAACAGATAAAAAAATACAATTCAAACAATTGAATTATAAAATTTATATTGCACTAGCAGTCCCGCCCGGTTTCAACCGGGTGCAAAAGAACGAATGGGGAAGGAATGGACACGAGTACGCACATTCATCTTAGTTTACCGAGATGAATGTTGTGTCCAAACTTCATAATGATCGGAGTTACCGTTCACAAGTTTTTGTCGTTAAAAAGCAGTATTTATACTTTTTTTAAGTAATAAATTTCTTTTAATATAATAAATATTTAATTGAAAACACTGTAGGAAAATTATTTTTTTATATAGGTGCCTATAGTTGTAACAGTTTTCAAATGAGCTATTAAAATTAGATTTATTTAATTTTAATTAGTCGTAATAAAATATTAAAAAATTGAAATGTAAGTCTTAGATGAAAGCAATGTAAAAAATAAAAAAAAATAATAAAAACATATTCGCCGACGTAAGGCTTGAACCCAAGACCCTGGCATTAAGAGTCTTAGCTCTACCGAGTGAGCTATCCGGGCTTGTGATCGTCACGCGCTAATATTGCAATATTTAGTTAAGGAATTTCACCTGATAATATTTGTCGGACGGACTAATTTTGAGATACATCTTGCAACATTTTTCATTGATGTTCCGCTCCAATTGGTCGTAGCGTGATATTATATAGCCTATAGCTTTCCTCGATAAATGGGCTATTCAACAAATTATTTTTTTTCAATTCGAACCAGTAGTTTCTGAGATTAGGGCGTGCAACCAAACAAACAAACAAACTCTTCAGCTTTATATATTAGTATAGATTATTATGAATAGAAACATTTCTCGTTTGCTTTTTACAAAATCTGTCAAGAATATGTATGATTAGATTTTTTCTTACATAATGCAAAATATTTCGTCAAAATCATTCAATGTTCCGATTGCATTTGTTTTTTCTATTTATATCGACAATAGGTAGCATTTGTTTGTTGTGACTTGAAATAACATTTTTTTTGTGTTAGCTTCGTGTATAGAAAATTTCATCAGTATTAAATTGCGTGCGAAAAACAAACGAATGCCGATTAAAACGCTACGAAAACGTAGAGAACGCATTAAGTAATGTTTAATCAAAATATTAAGGGCTTTATGTGTAAGATCGCCATCGCCATTAAAAAAATACTGACGGACGAAACGCAGAATTGAGCGCCGACACGACATTAAACAATTGTAACCATGTTTAAAAAACGGTTCGGACCCAGCGGCACACGCAACGCGCACAAAATAGCAATTAACGCTAATTATACAGTTTTAGATAAGTGAACTTTGGAAATTCGGTACTTGCTAAAGTCGACCGCGAAAACATCATATATATTAATACGCTAAGGTTAAAGATGTTTGCCTCCCTTTTTAGAAAAAACCTCACAATTTCTCCACATAAATTTTAATATCATTTTACAGATAATTGCTTGCTCTACTGACATCGACAACTAAAAAATGTATTATTGCTTTTGTTTTTGTAAATTAATTAAAATACAGCAATGCTGAACAACGTCTGCCATCTGACGGCTTTAATTTTGAAACAACGTCAACACTTCGATCTGTCATCTGACCTTCATATTATAAATACTGCATACTGCCATCTGACGGCTTTAATTTTGAAACAGCGAGCAACGCTGAACAACGTCACAGAAATGCTGCATGACGCCATCTGACGGCTTAGCTCAACGCTTTTGCTACTTGCGCCTCTATGTGACAATTTTAGTAAAATATTTCTTCGATCTGTCATCTGAGCTTCATATTGTAATACAACAAAAAGAAGAACGTTATAAGCAGTGTGCAAAATTAGAAACGAATTGAATACCTGCAATCATAGATATTTAAAAAATAATTTTGTAAAGTGATAATTATTATACTTATTTAGTGCGAATAATTCGCACAGGTCACACTAGTTCTTCAAAATAGAATATTTATTTTGTTTTATCGTCCTCTTTTTAACCGACTTTAAAAAAAGGAGGTTATTAATTCATGTATCGAGTGTTTTGTTAGAGTCATAGAATTTTAGATTGAAATAAACATTTAATTAAGTTAAGATTGAAGCTAATTTTTTTTTTATTTAAAAGATAATTTTATGAGTTTTAAGTTTTAAAATTAATTTCCGACATAATATGTCCACTACGACTAGCTTTGAGGAACCGCATTCGATCAGACCAATTTTGGACCACTCCAGGCCTTATTTCATCAATAATGGGGACTGAGCTTCCTGATTTTCGCGCCAATAGGTGGTTAAAAACATTTTTTGGGAGCATTTATTCAAAATATAATGATATATTATAAGCAGGCTTTGGATAAAAAAATTGCATTTATATGTCAATTAGCGACAGTTTTGCTTTTCAGTTATCGAAAATATAAGTCAATTACAAAGTAAAATACTAATATTATACAAAATATTATATTATAATTATTTATACATAGCGTAATTGCACGCTTTATATTAGTTTCACTTGTAAGTTTGTATGTATGTATGTTTGTTTGTAACCTCGTTTAAACTACAGCAAGTGGTTTATTACTGTTAGTATGTTATGCCACTATTGTAAGAGCAATCGTTGACCGAGCGGTCTAAGGCGCTAGTCAACTCTCGGATTCACCGGTCGTGGGTTCTAATCCCGTCCACGCCGAAATATAAAAATTTGTTTTTTTTTCGGCAAATTTTTGACAATAAATCGAACTAAAAAGTGGAAAATAAATATAGTTTAAAAAAAACTAAAAAACACGCTTTATATCAAACTAAAAAGTGAAAAATAAATATAGTTTAAAAAAACTAAAAAACACGCTTTATATCGAACTAAAAAATTATTTTTTTAAAAATAAGCTTAAAACAATAATGAATAAAAAATACTAGTATTATTGTGAAAAACGCGTGGGGCGCTTTGTTCCACATTTTCGTACATCGAGCGCCCCACGCTTTTTTCACAATAATACGTCTAGTATTTTTTATTCATTATTGTTTTAAGCTTGTTTTAAAAAAAATAATTTTTACTTTTTAGTTCGATATAAAGCGTGTTTTTTAGTTGTTTTAAACTATATTTTTTATACATTAAACACTGACACTGTTGTACAACTTTACGGTTATGACAACTTGCCCATTTAAATAACCTTCGACAACATCATATACATGAGCAGAATTAAATAATTTTTCGCCTTTTGAGCTATTCTGTCCATGTACACGAGTATTAATTACAGGTTGAAATGCGTACTTCTTATTTTTTCCATTTTTTCAAATAATTTTCATTGTTTACCATTATAAATTGATCCCATTTACTTCATTAATTAGATACTAGAGAGCGCCAACTTCGCCAGTAGTGTTGCCTCTATGTTTCACGCACGGTCCCCGTAATAATAATTATTTAATAATAATAATAATAAAAATTGGTTGAAGCATGCTTTGAGTTGAGTACTTAAACATTCGTAGAAAAGGGCTAACTTTGTTCCCCCGCCCACCTTTGAAACCTACGCTGGCGTTATTACATTCTAGATGTCAGATAATGTACGAATATTCATTATTAATTGTGTAAATTATTTTTATGTAAATGTACAGCAGTTTCTGTAAATTAATTTTGTTTCTTGGAATTTTAGATTAAAATCACAGGCTCTCATTTATTAGAATTATATTTTTAAGCTTTTTTAAAGTCGACATAAATTTTTTAAAACATTAAATTTTATCATTTCAATGTTACACAATATATACAAACATCAAATCAGGGATATATGAGGTAAAGTTGCTTATGCCTTGATTTTTTTTTTTATATACCGTATTTTTCGAACCTTTTTACATAGAAAAATGGATTCAAATTTTGGGAGCGTCTTATGGTCCGAAGGTAACATTAAAATATTTTTTTTTCAGTAGATCGTCTCTAAATTTATGTTAACAATAACTAAAAATTCCAGCCAATTGGGCGACGGGACCATTCCAACTTCAAAAATATTGACATTTGATTATAATAAAGAAAATAAAATTTCTGATATCGCGTGAGGTGACGCGGGTCAGTATTCAATATGATATTTGCTATTCATTGCCATGGTTACCTACATAATATGTTCCACGTCATGTAAACATTAATCAAAGCATGCCGAACTAGTTTATTTCTGACAGATCCATAAAACAAAAGAGCGGCTGATTTTTTTTTTTCAAAATATTTCAGATACTATAAAGTTTATAGAAAAAAAATGTTTTAACTAAACTTTCTTGAAAAAATAAACAGTATAATAAGCCATTATGAAAAGTATACTATTATTATATAAAAAACACCGTTACAGCATATATCTTTTCTGCGCATGCGCTGATTTTCCCCAAAAACAATAGGGCTTTTCATATTTGCATACCAAACATCCTCCCAAAATTTGGTTACAGTCCGCTTGACCTGTATCGTGTTCACAGACTAACAGACGCACAGAGTTTTTCCAAAAATATGTTTTTTGGATTCGGGGGACTTCAAAACGGAAAGATATTGTAAAATGTGTGATTTTTTACCTAAACTAGTACCATTCCCCACTTGTGGGTTGGAATCAGCGTTGCCAGACGTCCTGATTTTGGCGGGACGTCCCGATTTTTAAATCAAAATTAAATGTCCCGCGTGGGACAGGCTCAGTCCCGCTTTTCGGGGATAACTTTAAAAGAAGTTAAATCTTCACAGAAATATCATGAATAAGTAATTCTTATAAATAATTATTCTCTTATTGTAAGTTGCAATTTGTAACACTCACTCTACAGACTATTGTTTGAAACGCCATATTTTTCTAATGAATAAAACTTTTTTGATTTTGAGTTCTATTTTTTTTTTTTTATTCTGAAGACGAATAAGACTCAACTATTTAATGCTAGGGTAAATCTGATTTAAAATATTATATTTTTATTAAAATACATTTTCTATGGCTATTTTTGCTATCTGTTGTCACGTAAATGTAATTTTAATTCAAATAAAAAGATAAATAGGTATTTAAAAACTTCTGATTATATACGTTTTTTTATTATGTCCCGCTTTCGACGAAAGAATCCCGCCGTTTTCACTCAAAAAAAAAAAAAAAACTGGCAACGCTGGTTGGAATGGTAAAATATGAATTGGGGCATCAAGTAACTCTAGCCGTTAACGAAACGTAATAAAATAAATACCCGCGAGTGGAGTTATAGTGTGAAGCGTGCTTTTGTTAGTGGAGCCTCGTCGTGTTTGTGTGGGGAACGCGTAGTTAATGAAGTCGGCTCCTTGTTTGGCGGTGACACGTCGCTTTATATGTTAATGGAGTTCGCCACCATATAGTTGGGACTTCGCCCCACACACACGCCACCCGCGTCTCCTCACATCTAGCCACAGACAGATATGTCGGGGATGCACATAGGAGAAAGGAGAAACAAATAAATAGAAACACATCGACCCTTGCGCCGAACGACGACCTGCGGTAGGCGAATGAAATAATCAAATTCACGAATGGATCGCTTCCTTTTATAGTAGTGTAAACTATGATATAACAAGATTATTCAGATCAATGGTTCCATGCTACCTCTCCATGGTTGTACAAAAAAAGAAAAGAGGTGTCGTGGAACACCCGGTTAGAACGAATATTTTCGCTAATAATTTATTATGTATCATATAATTTTTGTACTAATTTGTCTATAAATTATTCGAAAATTTTATTTATACTAGGGGAGACGAACCGAATACTGGATACTTTTTCAAAACTTAAAAAAACACATATAATTGAAAAAAAACATTTATTTATTTGTTGTGGCGATAATACACTTTACATTACAAAAAGAATTAAACTTATATCTCTAACAAAAAGTTTTATAAAAATTTCTTTTAAAAAAATCACAAAAATCAACAGTGAGATCTTATGTACCCTAATATTGGATTGGAACACAAAATGCATACTTCACTCGGTGTACCCCAATATTGGATACCTTGTATTAAGAATAGCTAGGTATCCAATATTGAGGTAACTACCTACTTCTACAAAAATTGGTTATAAACAATTTACTTAGTCTAATAATCGAGAAAATTCAATAAATATACTTTAATAACTATGTCCCAAGATAATATTTATCACTAATATAAAAAAACAACACTACTTACGATAGTTTAACAGCCTTTTGAAGTCACATTTCAAAAAATCAACGAACGAAAAATATCATTTTGAATTTTGACAGCTTACTAACGTTGAATATGGCGCTGTCGACGGAGATAGGACCGCTAAATTCACATTAACGAAGCAGTTTAATATCTCAAATAGAGATGACACTGCTAGTTTTCTATAAAATGAAGTATCCAATATTGCGCACGTATCCAGTATTCGGTACGTCTCCCCTATAATATGATTATTAAACAAAAATTAATCGTGTGATTTGCAACTCTAAAAATATAAAAATAACGTTGTTGCGCATCTGTCGGGAATCGAACCCGGGCAACCTGCATGGCGGATGAGTATTCTGTCACTGAACCATTGACATTGCTTAAGGCCCCTTCACACGATGCAGGATTTCCTGCTCGCTAGCTTGCTTGGAGTCTTGCAGGCAGCTTTGCACGCTACGCTGTTGGGTGTGACGTCACTGATTGGTCCGCTGCTCACTATCTTTCTATATTTGGGTGATAGGTTCAGTGCTATTTTTCATGCAGTGCTGCCTGCTAGTTTGAGATTTTGACCAATTATGGAGTCGTATTTTATCAGCTGATATCGTTTGAGATTCGTTAAATATGGTGTTGTTTGAAAAAGCTTTGAAGTGAACAGCGATGGGGCCAAAAGTTGTAAAATCAAAATGTAAATAGACTCGACAGGAAATAGGTTTTTGCTTTAATTTTTCTCTTCTCTCCCGAAACTTTTCAATCATTATTAAAGTCATAGTAGCAATTCGTCTATGACGAACTATTTCTTGCACAACCATTACATCCATATTATTTAAATTTCAAACATAACTGTTAAGTGTCAACCTAGCAAAACAGCGAGCGAACAAGCAAGCTGCGCGTGAAGCAAAACTAGCAGTGCTCCCTACCAACCACCACCAAGCAGGATACTATGCATGGCAGACTGCAAGACTTCAAGCAAGCTATCGAGCACGAAATCCTGCATCGTGTGAAGGGGCCTTTAGATATAGGTTTAATAACAACTCGTAAAGTTAGAAGGCGTTGCATTTCACAAAATATTAATGCCAAAAAAACTAACTAATATTTGAAATGGCATCCGTTTTTGAACAAATGCAATCTTTTTAATTTAAGACGGAACATACGCAATCTTTAAATGTCCATAATATACTGTGTAATTTTCTAGTTTTTACACTTGCAAGTACAATAAAATAACAAATAGATATTTTATAGGGAGTGTGCAAAAAATAAACTGATATATTAGTACCTTCGTCTTTTTTCCTCAAGGGAAATGGTTTAGATTTTTTTTAGGTTTTTTAAAACTCCCACACCCAGACAAAAGCTTAAACATCGTCGAGTGCTTCATTAAAACGTCCATTGATAAAAGGCTCATCTCGGTCCGTTAATGCACATCGTTATTTGTAAGCTATAAGGACGAACCGGGGATTCCCAGAGGAGCATCCGTCAGAATGAGACATGGCTGTCACATCATATCTGTATGGTTGTAGTGTTAACAGCAAAGTTGCTTATGGCAGATTTTTGTTGTATAGAAAAAATGTCCTCTCCATATTTTTAACTTCCCGATGTTGAAAATTCTTAAAAAAAGAAAAATTGGTTTCGGTTAGATTTTTGAAAATCGAGTTTTCATCAGATCTCGACGTTTTAGGATCCTAGAACTATTTTTGAATGAATGTTCGAGTGTGTAAACAAATTTTTGTCGTACGATATATATCTTTAGAACGAATGAACCGATTGAGATCTAAAATAAATAATATGCTGTAGGTACTTCCCCTAATCTGTATACAGTATGTAAACACGTAAGGTGCACATAGGGAAATTAGCATGACTGCATTAATTGTTATTTCTATTGAATTATCGTGGTAATCTGGAGGATTTCTATTTTAATTTGATTTATTTTTATTTTACTTGGCTTTTTTAATAATAAAAAGCTCTTATAAATCATTATTTTAATTTTTTTGTACAAAAATAAAACAAAAAAACAACTCCATCTGTTTGGAAACATTTTATTCGAAAATTGTTTGACTGGTATGACGTATGCGCGTTGGTAAATCAGTGACTTAATGTCTTTAGCTTCAACACGTATAGGCGGAGATATTTGATCTCGCACCATATTTAAGTATTTTTGGGAATTTAATGTCCCATTAATAAAAAAAGTCCGATTATGTTGTAATCATTTGAATATTTTCTTCGGTAGTATACACATTCATTTTGCAAAAGAATATTATCTGTCAAATTGAAAAACAAGATTTCAAGGCTCACTCTGATCCAGTCATTTTTTCACTATGTTAATTTCCCTATGTGCACCTTACGTATTTGCATACTGTATGTAAAAAACTCAAAATTTGTCCGTCCGACAAAAACTTTTGAACGGTAGATCCGATCATCATGAAATTTGGACACAACATTCATCTCGGTAATCTAAGATGAACGTGCGTACTCATGCCTTCCCCTCCCGTTCTTTCTTTTGCACCCGGGTGAAACCGGGACGGACCGCTATTCAATGAATAACAATTAAGATAACCTAATTTCTGACTCTACTCCCAGAAGGTAAGAAATTTTGTTCTGCACATTGCACTGATCAGGACTTACTTGATCGTAGCGATAAGCCATTTTGTCTTGTGGTCAAAGATATATAGGTCGGCTTTATGATTCGACACATTAAATCCATTAGGACAGAGGTTTTTCATCATTATTATGTATGCATACATGGTTTGTACCGTTGATAATAGAAACGGGGCGGGGGTGGTGGGCGGCGGAGGGTTCTTTTCGTTTGTTTGGGACCGGCCTTAACTGACTGACAGTGCTTAACGCACGACTTTGCAACCCCAAACAGTCCGGTTGAAGACTAACGACACCGTTAGCGGAATTAATTCACTCTCTAATTTGGGGTTGTGTCGAATAGATTGGATTCATTTTTTTCAATCTACAGGAAGATCGGAAATTTCACGTTGACGAAACCAAAATGTGTCTTGAATGTTTGCGTAATTTTACTATGTGTAAGGCGTGTAGTTTTTCAATGTGTAATCTTACAATGTACAGTTTTACAGTACGTTATCTTATAATTTGTAATCTTACAGTGTGTAATCGCTCAATGTGTAATATTACAGTATGTTAGCTTACAATCTGTAATTTTACAGTGTGTAGTCTCTCATTGTGTAATCTTACAATATACAGTCTCACAGTACGTTATCTTATAATGTGTAATCTTTTAACATGTAGTTTCTCAATGTGTAATTTTACAATGTACATTTTTACAGTACATTATCTTATAAGTTGTAATCGTACAGTTGTGTAATCTCTCAATGTGTAATGTGTAATCTTACAGTATGTTATCTTACAATGTGTAATATTACAGTTTGTAGTCTCTCAATGTGTTAACTTTCAGGATGTAGTCTCTATATATTATGTAATATTACAATGTTCAGTCTTACAATACGTTATCTTATAATGTGTAATCTTACAACGTGCAGTTTTACAATACGTTATCTTACAATGTGTAATCTTACAATATGTAATCTGACGATGCGTAACTTTTCTAACCGTAAAGCGAGACTTCGATTTGTTCAACACGATTCGATGCTACGGAGAGTTCTAAAGCGTCATTCGACCATCGATGCAGGTTGTATGTACCCTAACTTAAATGTTACCGGCGCGCGTCCTGTGGGAGATAGTGGGAGCGAGAGAGACTGTGCCGGGGGATCATCGGGAGAGTTTATGTTGTTTATGCCATACGTACACAAGACTTTCCAAACTTATGAACCGGGTCGGTTTGTATTCGATGTAACTCCTAAATCGTCAACTGCTCCGTTTATGAGTGATACCGCAGAGATAACATTACACTTTTTTCTTTCTTCTCAGATTCTGAGACGAGATCGAGATTAAATCCGCCCTGCCTGCGAACGACCTGTTCTGATCCAATCAGCTATCAGATCAGGTCGTGTGCAGGGGGTTTAAACGCATTAATATAAATAACTATAGAGTACGCTAGTGCGTATGCTTGCCATAAGTGAAAGTGTCCTCAGTTAAGAGGGAGAACGCTGCAGAAAATCAGAAATTTGTTTACTCATTTCAGCATTAGTTACCATATACAGATAAGGAACTGTTCTCTCTCTTAATTGCAGACACTTTAATGCTCTCTCGCGTACTCTATAGTTTAAACCGATAAAATCCTCAAAAAAATGAGAGCGGTCGCGGGACGCCTGACAGATGTGAAACATCAATTTAAGCGAGATTCTAATTATAATAATAAAACTTTACTAGAGTGACCTGTGCGAATTATTCGCACTAAATAAGTATAATAATTATCACTTTACAAAATTATTTTTTAAATATGATTGCAGGTATTCAATTCGTTTCTAATTTTGCACACTGCTTATAACGTCCTTCTTTTTGTTGTATTACAATATGAAGCTCAGATGACAGATACTAAAATTGTCATATAGAGGCGCAAGTAGGAAAAGCGTTGAGCTAAGCCGTCAGATGGCATCATGCAGCATTGCTGTGACGTTGTTCAGCGTTGCTCGCTGTTTCAAAATTAAAGCCGTTAGATGGCAGTGTGCAGTATTGTGTCCGTTGTATTACTATATGAAGGTCAGATGACAGATCAAAGTGTTGACGTTGTTTCAAAATTAAAGCCGTCAGATGGCAGACGTTGTTCAGCGTTGCTGTATTTTAATTAATTTACCAAAACAAAACCAATAATAAATTTTTTAGTTGCCGATGTCAGTAGAGCAAGCAATTATCTGTAAAATGATATATAATTTATGTGGAGAAATTAAGTGGTTTTTTCTAAAAAGGGAGGCAAACATCTTAACCTTAGCGTATTAATATATATGATTGTCAGAAAACAGCAAAGTTTGTATTTCGGCGAAAGCCTATGAGAACGAAGTGTACACACTACGAAGGTTTGTTATCGAGGTTGATAGAGAGATACGGGGTATGGCAGCGTTTGGTTGGCTTTGCAGGCAGCCTGATAGTGAATTTGTGTGTATCTTGGAACCACTAACTTTCTATATCGGCGGTGATATGTTAGTTATTACTTATTAGTTATAAATTGCCACCGAGTTCTAAAGTTAAACAGTGTGCGTCTTTTAGAACCCTAAATATGTACAGTATGGTTCCAGATACTTAAACGATAAAACAATTTCAAAATATTGTAACAAAACCGTTCTAATTCGTAGTGAAAAATATTTATTTACAATAGTGAAACGTTAACAAAACAGTTAAACATACAAACAAAATTACTTCTCTATGACGTAACAGAAACAAAACAACAATTTTATTTAATAAAATAAAAGAATATGTAATAATGAATACAAAGTCACTATTTATGAACACAAAATATTTACAACACATAAACACACCAAAGTTTATTTAGCACACTTATTTATTAACTATATACAAGAGATTATTTATGTTTCATTGACGCTTCTCTCCTATTAGTCGTAGCGTGATATTATATAGCCTATAGCCTTCCTCGATAAATGGACTATCCAACAAAAAAAATGTTTTCAATTCGAACCAGTAGTTCCTGAGATTAGCGCGTTCAACCAAACAAACAAACTCTTCAGCTTTATATATTAGTATAGATTATTGATTTGTTTGGTCAAGTCACCAAGTTTCAACTCTGACTTTGATGTTATTAAAAATGAATTAGAAACATTCTTCATCTAACAAAAAAAAACCGATCCTCATTAGACTTCAATTTCTCTTAGGCCTCGAAAAACCTAGATCCGTGCCTGGTCTGATCTCATTCTTGTAATCCTATAGACTACAGAGTATAGACAATCCATAAACTCGAAATGACAGTGTCTTATATTATTCGAATGCGAATTGATCGATGTGCATCCCATTACAGCCACGTCGCTGTCATCTCGAATTGTTTCCGCGGTGTCTGTTTCGCTGTTCTTATTACATGTAGTCTAGAGGAACGGGAGGGGGCGGAGGTGGTGTTTTGGAGAGTGACAGTGTGAAGTAAGTAACTCGGACGTGACATCTATTTCCCAAGGGGTGTTGACTCCTCGAAAATAGCACCGTATATATATACACGCAGACTTTAATCTGCATAATACATATATATCCAGATATGTCAAGGTTTGATGTCGAATTATAAAACGACCAAATCTTTACATTATACAGGTGTCCTCAGACCACCCGTACAATACGCGCCACGAATCTAAAAGGCTCGGAAGTTAGATACGAATGCGGGCTTACGCTTGTACAGTCTGTTGAATAACTACAAACTCGCAACTCAACAAAACTAAAATAACAATAACAATTTGACAATAGCGTACTCAACTGTACTTTAAAGCAGGAAAGCGACAAAGGCAACGAGCGATCACGGCCAATCACCGACGAGCGCACGTTTCGTGCAGGTGGTGGGAGTCTTAACGGCTTTAAAATGTGCCTTTGCGACGCTGTTTGTGACTAACTTCCGAACCCTTTAGATCCGTGGCGCGTATTGTACCACCCTAATATGGAAGCATTCACAAATTACGTAAGGCAAATTTGGCGATTTTTCCTCTCTTGGTGAGATGCCGTGAGATTTTGATCGAAGATGAATTTATTTCTAACCTAACTTAATCCTAAATTTCTATCCTAACCTAACTTAATCCTCTACCTAACCTAACTTAATCCTCTATCCTAACCTAACTTAATCTTCTAGTCTACCCTAACCTAACTTGATCCTAAATTTGTATCAAAACCTAACTTAATCCTAGATTTCAATCCTTTTTTTCGGCGACAGAGAAGAACATTTTTGTAAACCGTGCGGACGTGAAAGTGTTAAGAGAAAGAGATACAGAGAGAAAGAGAGAAACTTGGAATATCTGATATTGCATCGCACGATATGTAAGGTAGTACGATTAAGGTTCAAGTCGGACCGACGTGTGGAATGTGCCGTGACAGGTGTGTGACAAGCGAGAAATGAACATCCGATAACCGCACCGAACGCATTTGTTGGTTACAATATATACGGGATGCATATACGGGAGCTAACTAACCGCCGCGACGCGCGTCCCTTCATGTCAGGCCTCGTTCACATCCAGCGAATTGGCACTCGGCGTCTGTGTTTTGCCATTTTTGAAGTTAAGCTTCTACCTGGGGTCAGAGAGTCAACTGAAAAAAAAAAATGACCGAGCGACATTTGAGATTGTCACGAAACAAAGACGCACATATTATGGACTTGTGTTCAAACAGCAGCTAAGACAAAGAAAGAACCGTAGAAAGAGAGCGCGCATACGTGTCTACCTGTGTTGGAGTGGGAGACGTTTAGAACTTAACTTTATATGTATAGTTGTTCTAAGGTCGTCAGCCAAAGACAATCGGTAACCGAGGTAGTTACGACGTCTGTTTGGACTCAGTAGTTTATACACCTCATTTATCTCTTATCTTAGCAGCTACCTCGGTTTTGCTGTAATCCACTGTACGGACGCTGCACTAACCAACTGACTGACTCCCTTGCCAATCACTCCGCTCGCATTTTATAGCTTCGTCCCCCGCCTGGTCGTATTTTCTAGAAGCACCGAGATCCTTCCTTTGCAAGTATCGCCTTCTTCAGGCAACTTTATAAAGGTCCGGTTTTGACTACCTGCTTTCCATTGTTGTTGTTGCGAGAATATTTCACAGAAAGCATAGTCGTCCCAACAGGGAGCGCGCAACATTATCTACCGACGGTGACATTATTTGAAAATATTTTTGTCTTATGTAACAATAATAATAGCTAAATCTAACTTTAATAGTTTATTATTTTTCCGTAATATACGTAAATATGAAACGCATAAGAAGCCTCGGCTGCCGCCGTGTGTCCCCAAACCGACGTCCTTCTAAACAAAGCGTCGCGTCGCAGCTGTTATACAAGGCCACTCGATATGAACTTTAACAAAGTTGTTTGTAGATATCTGGGTGCAATATTAAGGCTAATGAGTTCCTTTTTTTTGTTATTTGAATAAAAAATCAATTACAATATTGCGTTTCCCTGTTTATTTGGCGGTGCGTTAGCTACGTTATCTTCCGTTCTATTTTAGATAAGAATTTAATTAAAAACGTTTTTAAATGATTTGCCTTGCGTGCTGTAATTAATTTTAATTTTAAGATATTTCTAATTTAAATAGTTAATTATTTTCTCTAGGTACAATCTAAATTTTAAAATGAAATACTTATAATCTATACTAATATATAAAGCTGAAGAGTTTGTTTGTTTGTTTGAACGCGCTAATCTCAGGAACTACTGGTTCGAATTGAATTTTTTTTTATTAGATAGTACCATTTATAAAAGGGAAACAGCTTTTTCACCTTGCAATTACTCGGTAATTTCGACTAATTTATCTTTATTCTTGCAGTTAGTGAGCCCATATGTGGATCTATACATACATGGGAATTTAATATTTAATAAAAACTATTCTTCCCAGAGAACTTCGTGTCAAGTGTTTTTATTGTTAAAACTTCTGTCTCTAAAAGCTTACTTTTGTGTCTCTCTGTACGTACCACTCACGGTTAACACGCTGTTTCTGACTGACTGCCTCGACTCACCGAGCTCGTTGTATTTATAGGCGCTGGGTAGGTTTTTCCAGAATGTTCTGGAATTTGGCAACAAAGACCTTTTTACCTACGCGTATTGGAACATCAAGCCGATTGTTGTTGCCGCACAACAATCTGTGTATCATTGTCAGAATGACGAGCCGTTTGTTGTTAGACAACAATGTGTGTCTTTGTTAGAATGACGAGTCGATTGTTGTCTCACGAAATCCTTTGTTGTCGCAACGGGGAGCGTGTAACAATATCTAAACTTTTCAAGTGTTATATAAGCCACGCATTTTTCCGTGTAATGTAGACCTTTGGTAAGGTTTAGAGTTGGGGAAAAAATAACTTCACGATGAAAAAATCACTGTGACAAGCCGTCTAAAATAATCACTGTGATCTGACAAGAGATATCTACGTTCCAAAGTAACGTATGTCGTTCCATGTCACCGCAGTCACTACTCAGTACTCACTGTCGCTCAAAGTCAAACATGAACGGAGTAGGCAAACAACGCCGTTGTGACGTCAGACCGTGCGGGCTTGTGATGTGAGTGATCGACGTAACAAAGTCACGATGATTTTTCACTGTGATTTTTGTGTAACCGGAATAACAGTCACTGTGATCTCACAGTAACGACTTTTCCCATGTCTAGTAAGGTTCAACATTATGTCACCAGACGCTATATTAAAGTCAGATTCCAATTTATATTCAAGAATTGGTATCATAAGTTACTTATTTCGCCCGCAGCTCCGAATCGGGTACAGTGTGAGTCCGAGTTTCTGCGCTTCAGTGGAGATTGGTTGCGTTATATACGGCGTGAATCAATCCCCGAACAACAAATGGGGCCGAATGTGAGATTAATAGTCCCACACGTTTTACGTTAGGCCTGCGCCCCCCCTGTCGCACAGGGGTCGCATACCGCTGTTTGCACATTCACCGGTACTGTATTAACGAGAACAGCACAGGTCGGTTAATGTCACGCCGGTTGCATACGTTGCGTGTAACAGGAGCGGGGAATTACCGACAACAGTATATTGGTACAGGGGATTCGTTAATATGAAACTGCAATGCAGCGCTCAAAATCAATATTGTCTTTAAATTTACACTGCCTAATTGCACCGGATGTGTAATCTCGAAGCGCTCTTTTTATCAGTATTTGTACATCGACCCCACCAACCTACTCATATTGGAAAGTTGTGATGGGTCAGAAAAAGTTTCAACAGATTTTTTATGTTTCAAGGTCACTGCATTATTTTTACACCATTTTAGAAAAGAAGTATGTTTATGTGAACCAGTGATGTGTCGCATCTGAGCGAGTAGTTCATAATGAACGACTCCTTTCTTGGAGCGGAACGAGTCGCTTTTTTTTGTGAACGACTCACTCCGAGCGCCATTGCTCTGTGCTGAGCTGTTCTGTACTGTTGAATTCGCACATTTACAGAGCACACACAGCGCAGGTCATAGAGGCTCTAGTGAATTTTGTACGTACGGAGTTATCTTTGCTGACTCATTTAATGTTGAATGACACACTGTAAGTGTAATAGTACTAAGCTTAACAGTGACTTAAACCATTCACATTGACGTCGTTGACAAAGATACAATAGCGAATAATATAAGATCAGAATCATATTAAAATGAGCTCAGAGCTGAGTGTGTGTATTGTGCTGTGCAATGCTACGTGACTTCTGAGCATGGCATGATGACAGTTCACACCTCTGCAGTCTGCACTCTTGTGTAGTGCGTACTGTCTAGTGTCGCTCCTTTGAACGTTGAAATATTGCAGACTGTTCTATTAATTTCTATAACCCGACCGCTTGCGCGAGGCAATTTAAAGACTTTTAAATTATTGTTTTTTTAGATCGTTGTTCTTAAAATATTTCCTTATTTAATTTCATTTTCTTTTGTGTGTAAGATTAACTTCTGTGTGACATTTATGATTCAAGATGGATATATTTTTAGATAATTGTAATTAACATGATGTCTCTTTTTTTCTAGTAATCGTTGCGTGGGGCGTCGCTGCCGAAGCAGAATTAGAAATTTTACCTGCGCCGGAACAGCACACGAGGCCTGTGGGAGAACAGTTCTTCTTAACATGTCGACCAAAAGTTCCTGAAATCAAACTCATCTCGAATCTCGAGTGGAAAAATCAAAATGGCATCGTCATCAAAAACACCAAGTTAGTGTACCTGCATTTATTTATGTTCATACAGATATTAGACTAGAGTACGCGAATGAGCCGTGAAAGTGTCTGCAATTCAGACAGAGAACAGTTCCTTATCTCTATGGTAACTAATGATACAAAACAATGCTGATTTGAGTAAACAAATATCTGGTTTTCTAGTCTTTCTACAGCGTTCTCTCTCTCAACTGAGGACACTTTCACTTAGGGTAAGCATACGAACTAGCGTACTCTAGTTACTTATGTCTCTATGTGTTCATATCGTCTAACGTTATCTAAAGCTGCGTACAGACAGTGTTTGAAAGTATTTTTTGGAGTGTACTCCTTAAGAAACGATTTTGAATTATAAGATAAGATAATATTATAAGTAACCGAAAATTTTAAATAGCCATATTTTGAGGAGTCTCTGAATAGATGTTAATGATTTGATTAAAGTGAGCAAAGAAGACATGGGAATCCCCAGCCCGACGTCTACACAGAACTGTCTGCCGAAGACATGACGCTCACCCTCTTTTTCGAATCGGTTAGCGAAGCGATGGCGGGAAGGTACACTTGTTCAGCGAAATATTCCAACACCGAACAATTGGAAAAGTCCGTACAACTACAGACAATAGGTAATTTTAAGTAGAAGAAATATTCCTGACCAAAATGGACGCACCGCTCATTTTTCTGTTTTATTTTTATTATTGAAGGAATCATTGCACTATAGAAGCACATTTTGTTTCCTGATTGTATAATTAATCAATTTTAGTTTTTCTTTGTCAATTTTTCAAAATACTTTTGTGTCCAAATTCGAGTCATTAATACATGGTGTGAGATCCGCTATTAAAAATGTGTACCATCATCTGTTATTTGATGATGATAAAGATTATATATGTTAAATCGAAGAATCTCGTTAGAGATTCTTTTCTGTGCTAAATGCCGACGAATCTCTAACATTCTTATACATTGATTTTGCCTCTCTCCCATATAACGCCGTGTATATGAGGCCAGTTTCCAAGTTTTATAGTTCTGTGACCACGTGATTTTCGTATTACCGAATTTTCGTATCACCCATATATACTTCTATACGACAATAATAGCAATTATATATACATTTATAAATTGCACATCGATTGCCTAGCTAAATCAAGTACCGATGCTGTTAAATTAAATAAATTCTAATTAACTTTTTTGGATCAACTTCCCCGATTTGTTCATCATAAAAATCGAGCCTAAGATGAGAGAATATGACACAAATAAAATGTTAACAAAACAAATAAACTAAAAGTACACAGAACACGACTATTTACAAGGTATGTTTATGTCGATGATCTATATTTATGTATAGAATCAATGGTATATTCCAATTCTTTGTGACCATATTAGGATCGATTTTTTTTTGTGATTATCAAATCGGGGAAGTTGATCCAAAAAAGTTAATTGGAATTTATTTAATTTAACAGCATCGGTACGCGATTTAGCTAGGCAACTCATGTTACTATCTCACATATAATCTTTGTCATCATCAAATAATGGATGAAGGTATATATTTCTAATACCGGATCTTACTATTACTAAATCACAACACATACGAAATTTTCATATTTCGTTGCACGTCTGAGACTCTATTTGAACGAATTTTAGTTGCCATCACTTGGAAGGACGCCCCGGAACAGCAATATCCAATCGCCGGAAACGATTACAAAGTAAAATGTGAAGTTGAAGCAAGTCCCGCCCCCAAAGTAGACTGGCAAAGAAACGGAGAACCGATTGTGACGAGCACGAAATATGTGGTCGAAACAAAAGGTCTCCTGATAAAAAACGTCAGAGAATCCGACGATGGCATCTACACTTGCAGAGCCTCTGTTGCAGTCACGGGCCAAGTCTCGAAGAGAAACATAAAAGTCGAAGTGCATACGCCACCAAAATTGGTGAACAACACTCTGGCTAGAAAGTACGACGCCATCGAAGACGAGACCGTAAACGTCATTTGTAAGGCGACCGGGAAACCCCCTCCGGTTTATACCTGGATCAAAGAAAGCACCCGCGAAAATTTGGCACAGACTGACAGGTTTTTCGTAGATAAAAATACGGGCGCAATGACGATTAAAAATGTCCGTCAGGAGGACAGATCTATCTATAGATGCATCGCCGAGAATAAGGCCGGTCGTGTCGAACAAACGACCCAGATCAATGTAAGAGTCAAACCGAAGATTTACGAATTCAGAAACATTTCTCGACCTGAAAACGAAGAAGTGAAATTGGTCTGCAAAGCGACCGGTTGGCCCCTTCCGAAAATTACGTTCAGAAAGTTTTCGAATGTTAACGATTTTGCGATAGGGCCTAACGAGAACAATCGCATAACTGCTGATAGTGATTTTTTCCAAGGAAAAGATGAATCAATCGGAATTTTAAGGATCAGCAAATTGATACGTTCCGATGATGGTTTGTACGAATGCGTTGCGACAAATAATGCCGCTAGAAGCGTAAAAAACGGCCACTTGACGGTTGAATTTAAACCGTCGTTTAAAAAAAGCGAGAACCAACCGCCGGTCTGGACGTGGGATAGAAAACCCGCGAATTTGAGCTGTCTTGCTGAATCAATTCCGAACGCCACGATCGAATGGTTTTATGGTAACTTGAAGGTCGAGGAAGGTCCTTACTTCCGAATGGAAGGAAAAGGTCCTCGTTCGAATTTGATCGTGACACCTTATGATGACCGATTTTATACGGCCTTCAAATGTGTCGCCAGAAATATTCATGGGGAAAGCAGTCATATAATTGAACTTAGGAAGGCGACGATACCAAAGGAGACGCCATCGGCTACTATTAAGAAACTTAGCGCAACGTCGGTCGAATTTGATATCATCGCACCGACGCCATTTGGAAACTTGCCGATTGAAGCCATTACCGCTGAATTTAAGCAGAGCATTCAACCAGACTGGAAGTTTTCAGGGAACAGGACGTGGTCTTTGGGTTAGTATAATATTAAATACATTGGCAGCAAATCAACAAGATTAAAGTGCCTAGCAAATATAGTGTAAACTCTGTATAGCGAAATTGACTGAGCGGGGTGGCGAAGACTCGCATTCGGGAGGTACCGGGTTCGAATCCCGGCGGGGGCAGATGTGGCTGGGAGTTTTTCCCACTGCCTCTCGCCGAGAAACGGTAATTCCTGTACCAGCCATCTTGTTGACGTTTTCCATGATTCCCCTCAACAATTCCAGATAAATATCGAGATGGTTCCTTATTCAAGGCCATGGCCGATTACCTGTCAAACTCCTATGCTCAAAATTTGCCTATCTTATCCTAATTTCCTAAAAATTCCTTCATTTGCCCATTGCTATTAATTGAAGTTTAAAAATTGTAGAAAATAACGGGAAGTGTGGCCGAAAAAGAAGACATGAAGTCGAGAAACGGACGTTAAACGCATTATTATTATTATTATATAAATAGAAGTTCGCTATATAGAGTTCACACTGTATATTTCTGTAAACTTGATTCAGGAGGTTGCAATACGCGCCACGAACCTAAAAGGCTCGGAAGTTAGATGCGAATGCGGGCTTGCGCTTGTACAGTCTGTTGAAAAACTACTAACTCGCAACTCAACAAAACTAAAATAACAATAACAACTTGACAATAGCGTACTTGACTGTACTTTAAGGCAGGAAAGCGACAAGTGACAAAGGCAACGAGCGATCACGGCCAATCACCGACGAGCGCACGTTCCGTTCAAGTAGCCGGTAGGTGGTGGGAGTATCAACGGCTCTAAAATGTGCCTTTGCGACGCTGTTTGTGACTAACATCCGAACCTTTTAGATCCGTGGTGCGTATTGTACATTTTTCACTCACCATCTGTCACTGGAATTAAGGTGGAAGAATTCTTCAAATCTATTCAATAATCTCCGATATTCGCAAACTTATTTTTAATTTTTGTTTTTCTTAGGCTCGCCCTACGTCATAGAATATTTGAATCCATTGACAATATACAGTTTCCGATTTGCGGCCCACAATAAGGTAGGGAAAGGGCCGTGGGGCGGATACATCGAAGTAACGACGCCAACGCGTAGCGCTCCGCAAGAACCCCACTTCATCGTCACAGTCCAAGAGGGTGAAGTTATCACGTCGCCGTACGGTGACCGATACGAACTAGTTTGGAAAATACCCGCCGACAATGGCGAACGCATCGACTTTTACGAAATCAAATATTGTCCCGTAAGTTTTTTCCTTTTTCCTTTAATTATCATTCTTTTGTTTCGGCTTTAAGGACCGAAAAAAAATTGGTTGTCTGTAAAGTCGGTTTACGGACGATAATTTTATGTGACAACGTCATAAAGAAACATTGAAAATTATTAATTATTATAGTTATTATAGGTATTTCTATTCACACCATACTCGTAAAGTGTTGAAAAATAACTTTTTTTATTTTTCACATTATACGTATACGTTTCCAAACATTTATTTTTACATATTTAAATAGTAAAATTAGAGTTCTAACCAACTGTAGAAACGGTTTTTAAATATAATGAACCGTTTTCAAAATACACGCAGTTTTAATAAACGGACGGTCGGGTGGTGTGGATTTTTCACTCCCTGTAAGTATATATACGAGCGAACTGTAGCAGTCTATTGGAAGTTTGTGTCTTGTGATCTTTAATAAATGAATTTTAGTAGCTGTCAAACTTGGGCAGATCGTGCCTCTATCGCTTATATCGCGCTCAGGCGGAACGGACACTTTTCGGAACATTACACTTTTTCGTGCATGCAGCCGGTGTTTCATCAATTTATAAGACGTTATCACGTCAAAAAGAACACGCTTTCTGTCAGATAATAATCACGCGCCATTTTGTTGAAGGTCGTCAAAGTGAACGGCGATTGGCGGGAGAATCGCAACGATTGCGGTCAAGACACGGTGAGCAACTACGACGCGACCGCGTTCTCGATCAGCGGTCTTCGCAGCGACACTTATTATCGCGCCGAACTCCGGGCGCACAACCGGATCGGCTACAGCAGTCCGGCTCAACAATTGTTCAAGACGGCCCACGGTGAGCGGTACTTCAGTTATTACAATAACAATTGTGTGGCGTGTTACAGTAATGTTGTGATGATCAGTACTTGTGCTTTGGTTGCTGCATGGACATACATTTCAAAAAGACTGTAGTGCAACAATCGACCGCACCCAAAGTGATTATTATCGATTGTTGTGGGACCCCACCTCTGGGCTTTTAAAAGCTCTATATTTGTTAACCGAAGTGGCACATTTTAATAATTATTATTAATGTGAGTTGTGACCTCTTCGTGAAATCTTTAAAGTTTTTATTTTGAATCAACCTTTTTTTTCACAAACAAACGTGGCTAGGTTGTACACTTGTGGTCGGTTCCTGGTACACTAAATCTACTTTAAAAGTAGATTAAACTTAATGCTAATCTAGTTTGAAAGTGTTAATGTAGATACGACGTTGAAAGTCAAAAATCTACTTTGTAAGCAGATAAAATCGAAAATCTACTTTAAAAGTAGATCTGGCATTGGAAAATAGATTACCGCTTTAAAAGTAGATTTAGCATTTAAAGTCGAAATTTTACTTTATAAGTAGATTCGTTAAAAGTCAGTGCTATGTCTACTTTGAAAGTGCTAATCTATTTTCCAATGCTAGATCTACTTTTAAAGTAGATATAGCATTGAAAGTCAAAAATCTACTTTGAAAATAGATTCATTGAATCTCAGTGCGATGTCTACTTTGAAAGTGCTAATCTATTTTCCAATGCTAGACCTACTTTTAAAGTAGATACGGCTTTGAAAGTCCAAAATCTACTTTGCAAGTAAATTAGTCGAAAGTCAATACTGGCTACTTTAAAAGTAGATCTGGCATTGGAAAATAGATTACCGATTTAAAAGTAGATTTAGCATTTAAAGGCGAAATTTTACTTCTAAGTAGATTCGTTGAAAGTCAATGCTATGTCTACTTTGAAAGTGCTAATCTATTTACCAATGCTAGATCTACTTTTAAAGTAGATATATAGCGTTGAAAGTCAAAAATCTACTTTGAAAATAGATTCATTAAATCTCAATGCGATGTCTACTTTGAAAGTGCTAATTTATTTTCCAATGCTAGATCTATTTTTAAAGTAGATATAGCGTTAAAAGTCAAAAATCTACTTTGAAAATAGATTCATTGAATCTCAATGCGATGTCTACTTTGAAAGTGCTAATCTGTTTACCAATGCTAGATCTACTTTTAAATTAGATATAGCGTTAAAAGTCAAAAATCTACTTTGAAAATAAATTCATTGTTCAATGCGATGTCTACTTTGAAAGTGCTAATCTATTTTCCAATGCTAGATTTACTTTGTAAGCAGATTTAGCGTTGAAAGTCATGGCTAAGTTACTTTGAAAGTAGATTTAACGGTAAAAGTCAATGCTATATCTTCTTACTTCGAAAGTAGATTAAGCATTGCAAGTAATACAGTAAACCGAGCATAACTTGTAGATACCAACAACCCATATTAAAAAAAAACATTTTTTTTAGTATTATATTTGATGTAGAGATGGGATATTCTCTTGAGATAGTTAACTGAAGGGACACATTTTAATTAATAAAATTAATATCAACCGTGAGCCCTTTGTGAAACCCTAAGATTTTTACTCGAATCAACCGTTTTTATATAAATTTGATATTGAGACGAAATTTAAATTTTCTCGTGGGAACAATTTGTATTCGAATCAACTTTTATCTTGCGTTTTGGTCGGTTTTGTTTGAAACTCTATATACCTACTCTTGGTACATTTCATTGCAATGGTCCATTTGTTCTCGAATTATATCAGTACAAGCAGACACAAATTCTTGAAACGCATTCATCCCTTTTGAATATTTAAAAAATCACACGTTCGAAGATAAAATCACAGACAATGATTTCATATTTACATGGAAAGGAATATTCTCGTGTGAAAAAGTCTTTTCTAACCTCAAAAACAAATACTTGAACAACGTCCAATTGAATTCCCCATCTCTGTGACCGTAGATACAAGTTTATTTACCCGAAACCTGCTTACGGGGTGTCTATTTTTGCTGCATTTGTGTGATTAACATTTGTGATATCACGAAAAACATGTTTAAATGTAGAAATAATTATTTTGCTAAAAAATATCTTTAACATTCACGCGGAAACTATTAGAAGAGTAATAAAAGATGGCGTAAGAGACTTTTGTTGAGTTCTCCTCAACAAGCACCCCCCCGCCTACGGCCTTGGATAGAAGAATGCTGTCTCTCTTGGTGGGCAACGTTTCCAGCTACGAACTAGCAATATAGGAGTATGTAGTATTTGGGATTGATCTAAAGTTTTAACCTTATTCTGGGTTTCTAATACTGTCAATAAATAAAGCCAGGGATGCTTGTTGAGAATGATTGAACTGAAACAAAGGTCTCCACATCTATTTGTACTTTGTTTCAAATTGATGATTTAACAAAAAATATTTTTTTTGTGTTTTGATTATAATAGACGGAGAGCTAGCTATGGAAATAGGTTTGCAATTTATAGAGCAAAGAAATCCCTCTAGTTAGTGTGCCATACTATCATTATTAATTAATCCGGGCGCCTGGCAGCTGTTCAGCGGTGGGTGTGAGAGTGGATGGGCAACAAAGGGGTTGTAAAATCAATTGAAGGTGTGCAATTTATAGAGCTCTGTGTTTGGTGTGATATTATAGCTAATTATGTATTTAATTCGAATATAACATTGCCAGGCGTTTTAATTGGGGGAAAAGTAGTGCCAGGTAAGATCCAAGGTGCGGGAAAAAGTGCCAAAATTCGTCTCATTTATAGAGGACAATATCGTCGCCGGCTGTAAACCAATTTTTCGATGTTTCTTTTTTATTTCTTTCATTCTACTGTTTATTCTCTCCTTGTCTCAAAGCCACGTGGGACGCATTCGCACTGATCGAAAAAGCCACGTGGGGACGCTGGTCCCCGCTAGTAGGCGGTTCGAAGCCACGTGGCGCGAATTTCGCACTGATCGAAAACAGCCACGACTTGGCACTTTTTCCCGCACCTTGAATGTCACCTGGCACTACTTTTCCCCCAATTAAAACGCCTGGCATTGTTATATTCGAATTAAATACATAATTACCTATAATATCACACCAAACACAGAACTCTATAAATTGCACACCTTCAATTTATTTTACAACCCCTTTGTTGCCCATCCACTCTCACACCCACCACTGAACAGCTGCCAGGCGCCCGGATTAATTATTAATAATGATAGTATGGCATACTAACTACAGGGATTTCGCTGCTCTATAAATTGCAAACCTATTTCCGTAGCTAGCTCTTGGACTATAATATTTAAGTATATTTTTTTAGTTTTAGTTTTTTTTCATAAAGATGGCAATATTAATATATATTTTAGTGGCGATTTTTTTTTTCTGAAAGTATGTTCACATTCGTGTATATTTATCGTGTTTGCATCACTGATTTCAGCAAAATGGAATTTGCTTTTATTTATTTTGTTTGCAGTATTTTTCTATACATCATTTTTGAAATTTTTACTAAGTCTTAAAGTAGGTGCTTATTCTATATTCGAAAAATAAGTCTGTTTAAAAAATACTAATTTTAAAATACTCCACATAGTGTTGTTTCGAATATGCCAAAATACATTCTTTAAAATGTAAGAAAATAATAACAAAGTGTCAAATTTTTGTTTTAAGATATCTCCGTTCAGCTGGGTTAGCGCTAGTTGGTGTACCTGAAAATACGTAGCGCTTACCCAAGCAAAAATCATAAAACGCGAATTTTAAACAGTTTTTTAATTAGAAAACCTAGCTCTGGCCTGGCTTTGAACGTAATTTCTAAAGTTTATATTTAAATGTACAAGTTCTTCCAGAATATATATTTACTTTTTTTCGATTAAAATTTAAATAAATTAATGTAAAAAATTAACAAGTGATCTTTAATTTTGAAATGTCCTAATTTTTTAATCGTAAATACAGATTAGTTTGTAGATATTTTAATCATAGCATGTCCAATGTCCATTGTCCAGTTCAGAAGGCTGAAGAAACTCCCATATGTTCTTTCTAACAAATAAAGGTAATATTATTTTATTTGACTCAAGTAGTACTTACATACACATTGCTTTCCTGAAATTCTTTCTTCAGTTCTGTAAATAAATTCTATCTTTTGAACATTTGATAAAAGTTTTTCACTAACCTAGCATTTTACATTTGAAAGTTTGGAAAGTGGATTAAGTTTCGATTTTAATTTCGAATTTAGAATACCTACTATACCTTAGGCGACGAAAAGAGATCAAACATATAAACAAAACACGCTCTTGTCGGCGGTATCATCAAACTGAATTATATATTTTAGATCTAGATTTAAAAATGTAATTTGCTCAAACAAAGGCGTCTCACAATCTTCTTTCCAGAGATTAGTACTGCGCCTGCGCATTATTAGTTTCTAACTGACCGCTACCCGACGCCATTACTCAGTTTTGTTTATATTCTTGATCTTTTCTCAGTGTCTAAACTATAGATATTTATTTTGCGAAATTGGGGCAGGGGTCCCACAATATCGGTTTAACTTTTTTTGATTTATTTTGTTATACGTGGCTTGTGCAGTATATATATATTTTTTTTATTTATAGTGTAGTTAGATGCTTTATTTATTTTATTGTATATTATAGTGTATATATTTAGCTTATGTTTATTTATTTTTTTCTCGATTTCATATTCCAAACTTTTGAATGATGATGGAATAACAACAAATTTAATTGTTGCAGAAACTAAATATGTTTAAATTCGATTTCTGTACTTAAGTATCAATTCTGTCAGTTAATATCTAAACCTTTTTCAATGTGCAAATAATATCTTTTCTGACACGCCCCCTTCTAATTAGGATGATACGACGAGACGTCACGAAAGTGTGCCCCGAACATGACACAGCGCCCCGCTGTCAGATATCTTCGACCTCTCTTGCAAAGCCGTCCAAATTTTTTGAGGTTATGTGCAGCTGTTGCTGCATTCAAAGATGAATACCGCTGTTTTTGTGTTTTTAACTAGTTTATTACCTAATATAAAAAGAGATGGTGCTGCTTGAGGTGCCTTCTCCTTTTATCTGTAGCTATTTTCTGTAATGCATTAATGATTTACATAGCTACCATAACCAGGGTCGGACTGCGCTGGAAGGACCGGGATGGCTCCTCACAAACCGGAGGCCTGAGACTGGATAATGGTAGATGGGATACTATCTATCCTACCTACCCTCGTGGGGGGGGGGCAGGCTGGCACTAGCGCCACTGGCCAGTCCGGCGCTAACCATAACAACTTTGATAGTTCAGAACTTTCCAACAATCACGTATCGCAAATTTTTAAAGACTACCTTATAGAAAAAATTACACCTGGAGTCATTCTTAATCTTGTGTTACTTTGAAGGTTATTTAACTGACAAAATTTATTACAAAATAAAAATTATGAAATCGATTTTAACTATATGATAATGTAGATAGATTTTTTCTTAGTTTGATAAATTTAAACTTCAATATTTTCTCTTCTCAGCTTTATATTCTTTGCTTTTTTACATTGTGTGTTATCCAGGCACAGTTTTAGCGACCCATTTAAGATTTTGAAATGAAATGAAACAATATTAGATAACACAGGACAGGGCTAAGTCAATTTTCTAAAACAGCGCCTGGTGTTGTTAATGCGATGTTCATTGTCACACTGCACTTATAAAAACTTGTATTCGCTTGTTTTTTTTGTTTTTGGGACGTTCCAGATAGCTTGAGAATAGCCAAGCTTGTATATTACAAACCCCTAGCTCTCAAGTTCTAATGCGATTGCCGACAACTTTTTTCGCCAAGTTACATGAGTTTGAAATTTTTGACTTTGTAAAAGTTGAACTCCTAATTGTGCCGGATTAAGACTCCTTGATGCCCTAATCATTTCTTGCTTATGGGCCCCATCTCTAATATGTTCAGTTTATAAAAAAAATCAAAGTGATGGAAGAAAGTTAAAAAGCATAGATTTTTAAGAAAAAAATTGAATTTTACAAGTAATGCTCTCATTGAAAATTTGGCTGTCTATAAAATCGGACCTTTTATACAAATAATAGAAAAAGAGTTTCAAAAGTTTAAAATTAGAAAAATTGAACTAATTGAAAAAATGTTTTTATTCAACACGCGTGAGTAATATATAATTTCGGGGCCCTGCTAAATTCGGGAGAAATAATAAATTACTTCATGTTGACGCGTAGAGTGCTAATAATGAGCCGAAACTGTACGATAATGTATCACTGCATAGTTTCTGGACCAATAGGAACGCGGTAGCGATTTGTATATATGAAAACAGCATCGCAATTCAGTGAAAGTCAGGGCCATCTTGTGTGCATCGAGGGCGGTGGGTACGTCAGTCAATGAAGTGATTTATTATTTTTCCCTCTTTTATCAGGGCCCCGATTACATATTACTCGTGCTAGTTGAATAAAGTATTATGTGCGACTATTGATTGAAGGAGAATATTCCACTCGCGTGTTACCGCACTCGCTACGCTCGTGTGGCAAATTTCACGCTCATGGAATCTTCTCCTTCTCTCACTAGTCGCACAATATACTATTTTTCGTTTTCATTTTCAAAAATAAATGATTTAATTTTAAATTTTATACTTCTAAAGACAGTTTTATATCAGTAAATAAAATTTTTGAGAACATGACAAAAAGAAAAAAAAATTGCTGACACGGTCGAGTGAGGTACTTTTCATTTCTGAATGGTGCTTCTTGGTGCCCCCTGAGACGTGATGCCCTAAGCAATTGCTTAATTTGCTTTTAGGTTAATCCGGCACTGTATTTGCATACTTTTTTTCCAACAATAGACATTGTATTGTTGATAAAAATATATATTGTTTGTTAACAATACAGGCTGTCCCATTAAGAATGGGACATAGAACAACCGCAGATTCTCCAATTCAAAATAAATCGATTAAGCGAAATATTATGCTTAGATAAAATGTTACTCGCTCTACCAGTGGCGTACGGCAGGAGTAAGTAATGCTTGTACCCCTTCTAAATGTTACGCCGCTGTCTAAATTTTAATTTTGACTATAATTTTAATTTTTTTGATATTTTCTAAGTCAATAATGTACACTTGTTAGTTTGTTGTAAAGTCATTAGTTTTCGAGATATTCGCAGTTAAAGATAGATAGACATGTACTTTTTATTTGTATTATTATTAATAATATTCATTTTTACAATTTTGTCTTAAAAAAACTGCGAATATCTCGAAAACCAATGACTTTACAACAAACTAACAAGTGTACATTATTGACTTAGAAAATATCAAAAAAATTAAAATTATACTCAAAATTAAAATTTAGACAGCGGCGTAACATTTAGAAGGGGTACAAGCATTACTTACTCCTGCCGTACGCCACTGGTAGAGCGTACTGAACTAATTTTTTTATTGTTAGGTGCATTTTATGATATTTAACAAGTGTGCCGATTTGAGTAAAATTATACGGTGTATTAAAAAAATTATGGACATTAATAATTTTTCAGTTTTCAACTTCAACACCCCGTATTTCGGAAACGAGTAACATTTTATCTAAGCATATTTCGCTTAATCGTTTTATTTTGAATTGGAGAATCTGCGGTTGTTCTATGTCCCATTCTTAATGGGACACCCTGTAGATCAGTACCTAAATCAAAATCGATTACTATTTTTAGTTTTTTTTTTTAATTTTAAAACTTTATTGAGCTACTGACATTATCATATTTTTTGTCAAAATGGTTGGACTCGCTTCAGAGCAAAACCTATATGTACGCCACTGCTTGGTACCGTCAAATTCACTCAGAATCTGTCCATTGAGAATTTTAGGCACCTGACATCAATGAGCTTATCAAAAACATGATAGCTCAGATCCAGGTGTTTGGATTCTCAAGCTCAAAATAATTTACCCTTTTTATTACCTTTATAAAAAAAATAGTTGTGTGGTTTTAAGAAACCACGACGCAAGTGAAACTTTTATTGGATTGTAGGCGTTAGATTGTAGACACTTATCCATCACGATTAATTATAAACAACAATATTCACATGAATACACGAATAAAAACATGTAAACACTGTACAGCACTTGCCCGCATGACAGACTGACTATGTGTTATACATACTACACGGTCAGCTGACGCTAACCATGGGCGCCGCCATGTTGGCCTTGGCTGCTCTACCGAGCGCCTACTCCGAACACCTTTCACTTTACCCCTACTCCGACATGAAACAGACGGCCAGAAAAATTCGGGGCGATAGAATAAAAGTTTCACTTTAAAAATTGATTTAAAATGTGTTTCAGTTTTGAATTTAGAGTCTGGCACACCCTAAATGTTATAAATGGCCCCTGATTATTAACTGATTACGAAAGAGTGCAGTGGGAATGACCGTCGCTAATTTCAGTTTTGATGTAATTACTGATTGAAATTTTGTTTTTGGTAACAGGTAGCGACCCAACGGTCTACACGCACGACAGTGCAAGACTGAGCAGTAGTTTAATAATAGGAATTGTGGTAGCTTCGGTCGTTATCATTCTTATCATCATCGATGTGTCCTGCTTCTGCGTTAACCGAGCCGGCATTTTGTGGCTGATCTGCGACAAGGCCCGATCGAAGCCGATCGAAAACGAAGATGATGCGAAGTTGGGGAGGTGAGTTGATTTATGTTCGACTTTATTTGATTTTTTTGTGCAATTTTAATTAAAACTTGAACAACTTTCGGGAAGTTTTGTTGGTTTACAATGAGATGCGTTTATATGCGCGCCAAATCGCGTTCCTGAATGTTAAGAGAGAGGCTAATCAAAGCATATATTTAATACCCTTCATATTGCTAGCAACGATCGGGAGAAAGACTTAAACACTACTGTGCAAAAATGTATACGTCTGTCTCACTTATTTATACCCTGAGTCTGATGCGCATGTCCGTGAATGGATGCGCGTCAGTTTGCAGATGGAACTAAGCTGTGAAAGGGAGGTGGCTTGCTCCATTCCACTTACTAATTGCCCCACTACAGACGCGACACTTGCGCATAACGGGTCAAGTAAAAAGAAAGAGATAGAAAACTTCTATATTGCTAGTGGTCGTAAGTAGAAGCGTGGCTCATTTCTTGTTACTTGACTCGTTGTGCGCAAGTGTAGCGTCTGTAGTGGGGCAATTAGTAAGTGGAATAGAGCAAGCCACCTCCCTTTCACAGCTTAGTTCCATGTGCAAACTGACGCGCATCCATTCACGGACATGCGCATGAGACTCAGAGTATAAATAAGTGAGACAGACGTATAAATGTCTGCACCGTAGTGTTTAAGTCTTTCTCCCGATCTTTGCTAGCAATATAGAGGGTATTAAATATATGATTGAGATACGCATTGGAGTATATTTACATTATGCGCAATAGAAATTGCGCGTTAGAACATTCTAGAATTTAGTATGCATATAACATCTCCGAATATTTTTTTTTTAATTAAATGACGTTGACTATCAAACCAAAGGAATTATGTGTATTATCTGTGAAAAAATACTGATTTTTTACTGATACACGACTTTTTAGTGGCAGCAAATTCAAATCTTTGTGGAAACAAAATTTTAAAAAAGAAAGAAGTAATTTCAACTTTACGATTAGGTGTGTTTGTTGACTAATTCTGAATTGCCAAAGAGTTTGTTGGAAATACATATTATCTCCTCGGACTCTGCGGAATTCTAGAATTATTAAAACCAGATTCAAACAATTCGAATAGTCCGAGAATTCAACCAACAAATACGCAATTGTCTTCAAAGAGTTTGGTTTGCCGACATAAACTTTGAAAGTTCAGAACTTATCAACAAATACAGCCATCATGTTTTGTACAGAAAGATTTGAAATTAAGTAGAGTATGTGTGTTTTGAGTGTTCACTTCAAAATTCTGTTAGATTAGGTATTGTTGATAATAGCTTATTGTAACTTCATAAGTTTGTTATAGCCCACGATTTTTTTCTAAGCGATCCAAATCAGTGATGTTAAAGATCATAGATATATATTAATAGATAGCGGATGCCTATCCTTGAGCATTGTGCGGAATGGTTCCAATTAGAAGCCATATGGAAGACATTTTGTACGTGGAAAACGCCGTAAAAAGCGCGCGGGATTCAAAAAGATTAAATATTCTATAATATGATGTTGATGGAAAAACAATAAAACTCGCAGTAAACAGTGATATTTCGCTCCAAAACATATTTTTATATTGAAACGTTTCAAAAATTACAAAACTGAGCATAAATATAATATAAAAGCTTAGAACATTTTACATTGTCAGATTGGCATCAATGCTTGTCAACCTTGTAAGCTTTTACATTATATTTATGCTCAATTTTGTAATTTTTGAAACGTTTCAGTATAAAAATAGATTTTGGAGCGAAATATCACTGTTTACTGTGAGTTTTGTAGTTTTTCTCAATAAAATTATATTATAAAATAATTAATATTTTTGAATCTCGCGCGCTTTTTACGGCGTTTTCCACGTACAAAATGGCTTCTAAAAGGTACAGGAGGCGCTAGTGTATCCGCAATCTATTAAATATATATAGATATATTCTATGCCTGCGACCAAAATTTATCCAGTGAGGATTTTAGACACTTGACATCAATAAGTTTATCAAAAACACGAGACCTCAGGTGTCTGGATCCTCAAGCTCAAGATACTTTATATTATGAAAATTGATTTAAACTAAATAAAGATTTTAATTTAGTACGTGCTTTAGTTTCTATGAAACATCGTTGTCATTAATTGGCAACACTGATTTATTTAGTATCTAAACAATTGAACAAGCTTATTGTTGAGTTACAATGAGTTACTCGACTTTCGAGTGTTAAAGATGTCAGTCACTGTGACGTACACACATTTCATCAATCATTATTGTTTTCTAGGCGTGTTTGTCGACCAATTTTGAACTGCTAAGGCTCTTGTCGGCAATACAGAACTCTAACAAACACGACTGCGTGTTTTTGGTCAAATTCTTCTTTCTAGTAGCTTAAGGCTTCTAGAACCAAGCTCGAAGAGTCCAACAATTTGAGCAACAAAGCCGTAGGTGATTCCGAAGATCTCTGTAATACCGACACGCGTTTTATCAGTTCAGAACTTGCCGACAAATACAGCTATTTCGCGTTATATGTAAAGGCCGCAGCACACGAGGCTGGTATTGTTGCTGTGAGACTTGTCCTGGTTGGCGCGGTGGATGCTAAGATGGAAGTGACGTCACCGCGGGATCGCCCGCGTGGTTACAAGTTTCTCTGCTTGTTTTGAACACGAACCAATCAGGAAAGAAGTATCTTGTCACGTGAGCGACACGGGCAAACGCCCACAAACAAACATGGCGTCGTAGTGTGTGGTCTGTTGCGTTCACTTCTGTTAACATTCGAACTGTCACTGCGCGCGCATCAAACCAATCTACAAAGCGAGCTTCAATGGCACGCATCGTGTGAAGCGAAAGCATAAAAGCCGTCACGAAACCTAGCAGCCAAATCTAGCAAAGAGCCCAGCGGAGAAACCTGCCTCGTATGGAGCGACCTTAAATCCTTAAAGGCCGCTGCACACGAGGCTAGAAACGCTGCTAGATTTGCCTACTAGTTTTCTAGCGCTGGTTTTATTGATTGCTGTTATACGCTCGCTTCACACGAGACGTCTTTTCAAGCTAGTTTTGTGAATAAATCCGGTGCGCGCGCAGTGACAGTTCGAATATAAACACAGAGCAAAACGTGTCTGTTGTCCGACTATAAGCAGAATGACGCCGTGTTGGTTTGTGGGCGTTTGTTCAAGATACTGCTTCCTGATTGGATCTAGCTCATATCTAGCAGCGGACCTTGCAAGGAAAATTGCCCCTGTTCCAATTTTAAAATCTATCTTGTGAGCTAGCAGACGAGCCCGCAGTGACGTCATTTCCAGCCTCGTACCCAGTCTACTGACTAACAGAACTCCAAGCAGTGTTTCTAGCCTCGTGTGCAGCGTCCTTAAGTTCTGTATATAGCCAGAATAAAAAGCTATAGCCCAGTGGTTATTTTAGTCTGTATGGTTGGCGCTTCCCTCTCCCTTATTGCAGCCAAAAGGAGGCCCCCGTAGTGCCACCATCCAGCCTGCCACTGCCAGTGAAGCTGACCTCATGCACACCCATGTAAGGAGTCCGTCACATTGCTTGTCGTCTTGTGAAATGTCTTGTGTTTGTCTTGAATCTTGTCGTGTCTTATCCAATGATCTCTATGCTTACTGGATAGACGATTTCGTAGCGCCGCTATTGTACCGACTACTTCGGGATAGTAGTAATGATGTGCCGGATATCCGATGGAGAAGAAAGATCCGTATCCGTTAGTTTTTGGCGGATCTTTTACCTTATGAATTTTCAATCCACAGATGAAATTTTATATATATAGGTGATTAGGTAATAATGAAAAACTGTTAAATTCCATTCAGATTATTTTTTATTTTTTTAAATCGTATTTGGCACCTTTATATTGCAAACATTTAACGTAGTGAGTACCATACCAATAGTACATAACTCAAAGGTACTAAATCAACTATCTTTATAATGAGATATTGCACATCGATCTTTGGAAAGAGACAATCTGTTATGAGAGTTAACTCTTAAAGAGGTCAATAACTTTTTCCCATAACAGATAGTCTCTTTCCAAAGGTCGATGTGCAATATTTACCACCGCGTAATCTAAGAAAGTTAAGATCCGTATCCGTATCCGCGGAACTTGAACCAAATATCCGTATTCAGATCCGTATCCGCGGATATACATTTTTAACGATCCGGCACATCACTAGATAGTTACAGTAGGTATAATACGCACCACGAATCTAAAAGACTCAGAAGTAAGATGCGATTGCGGGCTTGCGCTTGTACAGTCTGTTGAAAAACTACAAACTCGCAACTCAACAAAACTAAAATAACAATAACAACTTGACAAAAGCGTACTCGACTGTACTTTAAAGCAGGAAAGCGGCGGGTGACAAAGGCAACGAGCGATCACGGCCAATCACCGACGAGCGCACGTTCCGTGCAGGTAACTGGGAAGTGGTGGGAGTCTTAACGGCTCTAAAATGTGCCTTTGCGACGCTGTTTGTGACTAGCTTCCGAACCTTTTAGATCCGTGGCGCGTATTAAATAAACTAATTCTTCTCATAGCTAAATGATACCTACTGCATTTCATTTAAAACGCAATACATGCATCAGTTTTGTTAATATAGTAGCTATGGAAATCATTAATGTATTACAGAAAATCGTTCCACTCAAAATGCAACTTAGAGCGGGAGGTTTTCGTACATATTTTATGTGTAACGATTTTCCGTAATGCATTAATGTTTTCCATAGCTACTACCATAATAAAGAAAACTCATATTGCGTCTTCTGAAATTCACTGTATGAATAAAGCAGACACTAAGAAAAATTTTACAGTCAATTTAATTGACACTCCTTTATTAACTTCACATGTATATGTATGTATGTTTGTATGTATTGTGTCTATGTAACGAAATCTTTCAAATTAATTTTCACCCACTTCCAGACGTCCGATTAATTTGAAATTTTGCACACGTATTAAGAACCCGTCACAATATAATAATTTACACAAATATTTATAAATATATAAAATTTTGTTAAACAGCGATAGGAAGTCCCCCAACTCGATATACAGTCTAACCTCTTTATAACGTCCTTCGTTATAACGAAAAACTCCCTATAACGTAGAAATTTTTAGAATTTGATTGGTTTACCTTAAAACCCTCTTTATAGCGCAACAGCCATTCTCTATTACGAAGAAATATGTTCATATTTAGGCGTCAGCAAATGTTTACAGACGTAAAGAGGACGATTCTGAACCATCACCGACTTATTAACAAGCACTTGATGCCGCCAAACTTATCGAAAAATTCCTATTGTTTAATGAAGATGATTCCACCACATCCCAAGCCATGCATAAGATACTTAATAAAATACAAAACAAATATTGGCATAGCAAAAAACTTCAGGCAAAGTTAACAGACTATATGTGTATGGAATAAATTAATTAGGTGAAGTTTGGTTATTTTTCTGTCTTCCCTCGATATAACGAAAAAAAATGCTTGGTCTCTTGAGATTCGTTATAAAGAGCTTACACTGTAATTTAATTTTTTGAATAAGCTATTCTCATTCTAGACTTGTTCAAAAAATTCTTGTCTACAATCTACATATTTCGCGCAGGCGTAGAAGGAATTTACATAATATAGTTCTCTTTCCATTTATGTTTGAAACACTTCCAATGTGATAATTCCATGAGAATCGGCTCTCCAGTTAGTATAGAGATCATTGTGTCATATCGTGTTGGTTTGTCGAATGGTTACGCGACTGGCAATGTTGTCGAAGAAATTAAATTGTAGTTAAAGCCGCTGCACACGAGGCTGGTTTTGCCGCCGGAATCGTTGCTGGAACTTGCACTGGCTACGAGGATGGAAATGGCGTCAATGCGAACTCGCGAGCTTGGTTAAAAGCTGGATTTCATAATTAGAACAGGGGCTATTTTTCGCGTTTGTTTGGAGCGAGAACCAGTCAGGAAACAGTGTCTTGTCACGTGGGCCACAAACATGGCGTCATAGTGTGTGTTCTGTTCAGAGACAATAAACGTTCACTTTTGTTAACATTCTGTCATTGCGCGCGCACCAAACCCATCTACAAAACCGGCTTTAAAACACGCATCGTGTGAAGCCAACACGTGCGTGTGTTGAAGCCGGTTTTGTAGATAGGTTTGATGCGCGCGCAGTGAATGTTAACCAAAGTTAACAGAACACACTATGACGCCATGTTTGTGGGCGTTTTCCCATGTCCCCACGTGACAATATACTGTTTCCTGGTTGGTTCTTGCTCGAAACAAGCATGAAAAATATTCCCGGTTCTATTTTTGAAATTCTATCTTGTGACCACGCATGCGAGCCCGCAGTGACGTCATTTCCACCGAGTCCAGTGGCGAAACCAGCCTCGTGTGCAGTCTTAGATCTATAAAAACCGTCAGCGATTCATTATCGATAATTGAAGCAGAGTTGAATTGAATTGAACTTGAAAGTGTCAGGAAAATTTATGAAAATAACTTACCGTTTTGCTTTCATTTATCAATAAAAAAATCCTTGACTATTTTGATAGATTTTTGACAAAGATTATCTTGCACGAAGCATAGTGTTTATGCGTTTGAATAAAACACGAAAAATTTGAAATTCAAATGATAATGTAAAACAAATGCTTGTCACTGGCAGTCGATAATGTAGGTATTTTTCACACAATAAAGCTCTTGTGTAATAAAATATGTATGGCGTGTTTGCCTGTGTGAATACAGACAACATTATTTTAAACAAATACTTTTTTGAGTTGCACTTTTGATGCTTTTTTGTTTTGATATTTTTAAATCTCATGGCTAAGGCCTTAGTTTGCTTGTCGCTTTGTTTGCATAAATATTTATTTTGTTGTTTGTCATTCTGTACTTTTTTGTTTGTGAAATGATTTGTAGGTATTCGATAAAGCTTTCAGAATTGTGTAAATCTTCATTTTAAAGTACTTCAAATGTCCAGCTAATTTCAAGTCAATGAAATCGCTAAAAAACATAACCTTGCTTTTTGTCCACATCGACATTCTAGTTCATACTCAAACTTAATTTTTAGGGTTCCGTGCCTCAAAACGAAAAAAAGGAACCCTTATAGGATCACTTTGTTGTCCGTCTGTCTTTTGGGAATCAAAACCTATAGGGTACTTCCCGTTGACATAGAATCATGACATTTGCACAAGTAAAGGGAAAAATCCGAAAACATCACAAAAAAAATAATGTTTTTAAACCGCAACAACATGCTACGCACGTACACAGTAACAGTTCTAATACCGCTACCGGTGCGTGTATACAGCGCGATATGAGAACTCTCGCATACAACACGGTACGACAACTAGACTATCAGATATAGCCACGAGGTACAATACAGTTCAATAGTCCATCTGAACTCATTGCAATTACACGCTTAGTTGGCAAACTGACCACGACGTTTGTCGATGTGTGGAGACAACAGTTTTCCAACGGCTAAGCGGGTAAAATTTTCGAGACTCGATACCCGTAATGGACGAACTAATTACGTACTTAAAAGTTCATAAGGAACCCTCGGTGTGTAGTGATATAATAATTTAGTTGAATAGTGAATAAATTCAAAGTGGATTTTTAAGGTTGTAACGAAACTGATTGCTTTTTTGAATTGCTTCACCGTATATTAGCTGACTCATAGATCATTGTAACAGGTTTATCTCCACCTTTAAATTAGATTTGTAATTAATTTGTTTTGCAGAGATGAAAAAGAACCATTAAAGCCACCGACTGACCGTACGGGCATCATCGACGACACGCTGAAACGCAACACTTCGGCTGAATTCAACGGCCATCGAGTCTACACGAAAACGGGAGACACAATTATTGGTAAAAATTCCGCTGTGTGATTCTTCTCTCAGTTTTTAATTTATACATAGATAGCTAGGAAACCGATAGCTATTTTCGGACAATATTTTTATTATTGACGTCTTTGTATTTTATAAATTCAAAGAATATGACAACTTTGTGAATGAATGCGTGAAAAGATTAGCTCGGCTTGAATTTTTTTAAAGCAGAAACAAAAGAATGAAACAGTTGAAGATCAGTTTCATTCACTTGTTTTTAACAATCGACACATACGCGTGAAGGGATCCACTTAGCCTAAGATTTAGATACACTAAAATTGAGGTTAATTAATTATTTTGACTAGCATTCAATGATATGTATTTAAACTTATCAGCAGCAACA
Organism: Xanthostigma xanthostigma; assembly: GCA_963575645.1. Classification (NCBI taxonomy): domain Eukaryota; kingdom Metazoa; phylum Arthropoda; class Insecta; order Raphidioptera; family Raphidiidae; genus Xanthostigma; species Xanthostigma xanthostigma. Next base: position 3,470,274 of record OY754473.1, read on the forward strand.
ATGTCACGTTTAACACTTCAAAGTATAAAAACTGTCAATGATAAGCCGTAAGTGACGCCAACGTCAGAAAAAAAAAGAAACTGCATTTCCTTCCGATTGTAAAAATGTTTATTTTTTTCTTTGCTTATACTTTAAAGTTTAAACCGTGAGTTATCGTCTGGAAGTTTCGGTTTATATGAAGAATTTATAAAATTAAGAAAGTTCATCATATTGTAGTGAAGTTTCATTTTTAAAGGTTTGTTTCAGTATTACCAACATGAGTTTAAAATTATGAAACGTTAGTTTGAACTTGTTCTGACTTTGAATGCAATTGCTATGTAAAAAGTTGTAATAAATGTATTGTATTTTTCGTTTTTACTTAGTTTTTGTGTTATAAGTGAATTTTACAAAATTAGAATCTAACGTATGTGTTTTTCTAAACGAGAAAATGATAATAATGAACTATTATTTGAAATAAGTGGTTATAACCTCAAACAGCTGATAAATAATATTTAAACAATTTATATTTTTATGCTAAAAATGTATTTTGGTTGGAGACAGGATGTTCCTTAAGTATTTTGTAAGTATTTTTTTAAATTTTGTCTTTCGTTAAAATTAGTGAGGAATGATCAAAATTATTAAATTTGACTAATTATTGTGTTATTGTAGGTAACTTGTAAATACGCTTTTCACGTAATTGTGTTAATCATTTTGATCATTCGTTGATATTACATAATTTGATCTACAGTACCAAAGTATTTTTTTGTTATTATATTTGTGCTAAGTTTTATCAATGTAGCATTATTTTAATGTTATTGCTAATTTCTAAAACAATTATTTCTAAATAATTAACCAAGTTAAAAGTGCTTTTAAATAAATAACTAAAGTTTATATTTAGCACAACTATTATGCTTTTGTGCTTTACAAGTTCTATAAAATAATACCTATATTACAAACAAAAGTATTTTTACACGAAAAATCGTTTAATAATACTAGTTATTTTTAACAATTACGGTGCGTACGAAATTTAATTGTTGTAAAGCTTTTCTTTGTTATGATAAGAAATTAATGGTAAGCCAAAGCTCCTATACAGGTCACACTCCGATTCTGGATGACGGACAAACTCAGGTACTAGTCAAGAGCTATCAAACATTTTTGGGAAGGTATCGTGAAAATTTGTGTAAACACTTCTTTTGTAGAACACAAAATCGAAGACCTGGCCGAAGAGTAGGTCGTGAATTTTTAACTTTGCCAAATTTTATTTGCAAAAACAGTCTTCGTAACATTTTCAAATTTTAATACCTTCAAATTTAGTATTTAATAAAATAAAAATTAAGCCAGACGGTTACAAAACTGTCTATTATACCTACATGAGTGCGGATAAGACGCTATGGGTGGCTGAGTTGAAGTGTGCTGTGGTGCGATATACGCTCTCTCTCTCTCTCACATTTCAACCTACCCATAGCGTCTTACTTGCACTCACGTGTAATAATCGTCTGGAATACATTTAGACCCGACTAAATAATCTGGCTTATTCATTTTTTTGTTTTATTAAATACTAAATTTGAAGGTATTAAAATTTCAAAATGCCTCAAGGACTTTTTTTGCAAATAAAATTTTGCAAAATTAAAAATTCACGGCTTGGCTAGGCCTCACTACCCTTCGGCCAGGTCTTCGATTTTGTAACATTACAAAAGAAGTGTTCCAAAAATATTCACGCTAGCTCTCCTATTATTATTATGTTGATCGGTCCACACGACCCAATTTGCAGTGTGCTAAATTGGGGACTCGCGATATCGTATGGTTACCCGAGTCAACCAGTCGACATAAAAATAATAATCATAAATCGGCGTACACACAGACTTCCTGCAGATTGTGTCTTGTGTAGAGGCTTATTGTCGAGGGAATTATTCTTAAATTATTATTTAAGCATCGGTTACCAGATTTCATATGGCAGTTAACTAAAAAAAATTATTTCGTTCTATTTTATTCTTAGAACTAACGCTTTTAATTAGTTTTTATACATCTGATTAATTAATTTTGAACTTAATCCGTTATTCACTTTTTTCTTTGTAAATAGTTAACAGATTTTAAACGGCTACCACTTACTGTAACGCTTTTTAATACGTTTGTTTATTATTTTTTATTCTTTTCTTTAATAATCCATTTTAAAATATCACGTTTTAAGTTAAAGGAAATCTAAGTTATTATTAAAAGTTATGTAGGTGCCAAAATTTGAAATTACTGCTACCGATTGTTTTGTCTTATTCAAAACAAATGCCTGGCTATTCAAAACACTGATTTCTATACTACTAACTGGATCGACGATTCTGTGAGATGCCGTTAAAGCTTATCTAGCGCCGAGATAACCGTATTTAATATATTCTACGTCTTTTCGAAGCGCCGGACGAGTTTTGATTTCAGAAAATTTCGATCGTAGTCCATCGGGGTTGTCTATTCAGTCAGTATAAAGATTGGTGATTACGGATTCTGGACGTTGTTTTGTTTCTACATATAGCGTTATTGTTTTGTTTTCCTGACCATAGAATTCGCACGCAAATAAAAACTTATTTTCGAATCAGATTCGTACTGATTCTTATTGGTTTCGATACGTCCATTGAAACTAAGAATATTATAGGTATTGAATTATAATTAATAATTCAAGTATTTATGATTTAATAATGTCTGAATTGAAATACTAGTTTATTTTCATAACAATATAAAAAAAAAAAACTAAAAATTGTTACAGCATCTCCATTCAACACAAAAAAGTTGGCAACATTGTTTTATATAAATTTAAGTACTCCCTAAAACTTTTCCAGTATTGAGTGATCACGATTTTTGAGTCACGATTATGAAGCACGTTCTTTCCTTTTAATTTTGTCAAAACATTTAACATAAATGACAATATGGCATGAATCTGAAACTGACAAAATAACAGACAAACAGATAACAAGTATGCATTCTAGACGCTTATAATCCGTGTTGTCGAGCGTCTATAATCTACAATATAGTAAAAACTAAATCTCAGTACTTTGACCATGATTTTGATAATGTATTTTGTTCAGACTTATGTGTCGTGTTACTACGATCCGATATTTAACGATCGGCGCGTTTCGAAACTCGACCGTGTATGCATTTATTATTGTTACAGTACTTAACTTGCAGATTACTGTGGACTGAGTATGCTTACGTACCTAATATTGTAAGGACAGCTTCTTAACTGTTGCAATGGTTTTATTATTAAAGCCGCATTATATTAAAATTAAAAAAAAAAAAAACATTCCAGGATTTAATTCGATTAACGTAATTCCATCTATATTAACAATGAACTGTCCTGGGACTATTACTTTGTAATGACGTCATAAATCCCGATATTGGTTGTGTTCTGGACTAACTACTTTTGAATTTTTATGTAACTCGTTCGCTACCGTTTGTCACGATCTCATAGTCTCCGTTAAGGTTTTTTTAATCCATTTCGCTCCACATCATCGTCTACAATGGAGCGAAATGGATTAAAAAAACATGAAACATAACCTAAAACTATAGTAGTTGAATCAAACTTCAGACCGCTTGACACATGTGTCAAGCGGTCTGAAGTTTGATTCAACTTCTGTAGTTTTAGGTTATGTTTCATATCAGCTGTCACTTTCTGTTAGTGTATAGTGTGTCAACACTTTTTAAACGCAAAAACGCCTATTTGCTCGGTAAGTATAGTACGAACTTTCTTGTGTTATCAAATATCCTACGATTTCAATCGCTAATCACTACGACTACGAGGCTAATATTGCGTTAACAATGGTCGAGTCCACAACGGGTAGAACATGTCTTTACGAGTTCGTCGCGCACGATTTGTTTTGCGTGTGACGTCATTGCACGAGTGTACACGCATGCGCGTGATAGTAAAGAATTAGCTTTGTGTAAAGTTTAAAATTAGTGTAGCGTGGAAACGCGCTTAGCTAGGGCGTTGTGTCGGGTGTTATTTTAAAGAGCTCGCGGAGCCCTATTAGGAGCTAAAGTGAAACAATAAAAATAGTCGCCAGTATATACATGAAAATATTTATAATACGCGCCACGAATCTAAAAGGCTCGAAAGTTAGATGCGAATGCGGGCTTGCGCTTGTACAGTCTGTTAAAAAAACTACAAACTCGCAACTCAACAGAACTAACATAGCAATAACGACTTGACAATAGCGTACTCGACTGTACTTTAAAGCAGGAAAGCGACAAGTCACAAAGGCAACGAGCGATCACGGCCAATCACCGACGAGCGCACGTTCTGTGCAGGTAACTGGGAGGCGGTGGGAGTCTCAAAAGCTCTAAAATGTGCCTTTGCGACGCTGTTTGTGACTAGCTTCCGAACTTTTTAGATCCGTGGCGCTTATTATACAAAATAGTTAAACATATCATCTCATATGATTCGCAAATATCCTTGGAATATTAAAAAATGCAGTCAGCTGAAAGCTCGCATCGAGACGAAGGCACTAAGCTGTAAAGTTCGGTGCCGAGCGAAAGCGAGAGCTATGACAGCGTCGAAAAGGGAAAGAAAAAACCCAAACGTCTACGGATCATGTGCAGGCGATACGGGAAATAGTAATTACTCGACGTTTTCACGAAATATTTACGGCGCGAACCCGAACTGCGCCTTTTTCTAGTTTTTCCTTATGTAGGTAGCGAACGAGTTATTAAATTAATAATTTTTGCAGCTTGAAACTTTGGTAGCTATTAAGGGATGGACTTTGTAATGAATTAAACCTGGAATTATCGTGTGTATGTACATATTATATATTATATAAATTTAAAATAAATGTAGCTATTTTATTTAATACAATTCTACACTTAAACAGTGGATTGTATTTTCTTTTTTTAAATAAAGATGCTGTGTTAATTTTCAATAAATTTTTATTAAAAATTGTTCGTTTTTCACTAACTGATTTTTAGGAACCAAATTCATTTCCGCAAAAAAATTAGGAACTAAAAAATGCAAAATAATTTAACAGCAAAAATAGCTTCAAATATAAAAAAGCGCGTGGTGCTTAATATCAGTGATCATAAATTTTTCATTACTAGCTATTTGTAAAAGTAGAGCCATTATGAAAATTTAAGTATTGAGCACCCCACACTTTTTTATATTTAAAGTTAATTGTGTTGTCAAATTATTTTGCATTTTTTAGTTTGTAAAAATGTTTTAGTTTTTTGAAACTGTCATTTTTTGTTTTTTAGTCTTATAATAATTTTATATAGATTATAAGACTAAATAGAAAAAGCCTTTTAAAGCTAGGACAGACAGACGGACGAACAGATGTCGTGAGCTTAGTAACAAGGGTTCCATACAAGTATAATAGCAGTGGTAAGATCGAAAAATCGTGTCGGAAATACAGTAAGATCTAATCGAACCCTTAAAACGTAACAAAAAGCAGTTTTCCAAATGACGCCTGTCTGAATTTTTCTTTCGTTCACAATCTTTGTGTCAGTAAAGATTCCAAAACTATTAATGTTGACATCAATGGAGTCAGTGGCTTTAGAAATAGTTCCAGCCTCTCTGCGAACGGTAACAGAACTGTCACGAGTCATGCACAGTGGCTAAAACGAAACTGTTTGTATCGGTTTTTGAGCTACTGCGCAAGACTGACGGTTGTGTTACCGTTCGCAGAGGTTAGAACAGAGCTATAGACAAAATTTGTCCATATTCTGTACCGATCATTTTTCTTTCACAATAACCGCTGTGCCGATTCGAATGTTTTTGAATTACAAGATTTTACTCAACAACTGACAAGCGAAGTTAATAAAAAGTTTGTAATTTCAGTTAATTTAATGCTATGTTCGGCGACGTTAGTGTAATTTGAACACCGCTACGAAAGAAATTAAAAAAAAAAAACAGTATCGAAAAATACCTTAAACTTTATTTTATCAAATTATATATTATGTAATAATGCAAATAATAATTAATCATCTAAAATATCATCCAACCATTGTTCGAGATCAACCGTTGTCTTTGGCGGAGGAGGTAAGCCTCTAACGACGTCAGGCTCGTCCAAAATCGGATCCGTAACTGAAAAGATACAAGCGAATCATATATATTAATACGCTAAAGTTAAAGATGTTTGCCTCCCTTTTTAGAAAAAACCTGACAATTTCTCCACATAAATTATATATCATTTTACAGATAATAGCTTGCTCTACTGACATCGACAACTAAAAAATTTATTATTGCTTTTGTTTTTGTAAATTAATTAAAATACAGCAACGCTGAACAACGTCTGCCATCTGACGTCTTTAATTTTGAAACAACGTCAACACTTCGATCTGTCATCTGACCTTCATATTGTAATACAACAGACACAATACTGCATACTGCCATCTGACGGCTTTAATTTTGAAACAGCGAGTAACGCTGAACAACGTCACAGCAATGCTGCATGATGCCATCTGACGGCTTATCTCAACGCTTTTGCTACTTGCGCCTCTATATGACAATTTCAGTAAAATATTTCTTCGATCTGTCATCTGAGCTTTCATATTGTAATACAACAAAAAGAAGAACGTTATAAGCAGTGTGCAAAATTAGAAACGAATTGAATACCTGCAATCACATTTAAAAAATAATTTTGTAAAGTGATAATTATTATACTTATTTAGTGCGAATAATTCGCACAGGTCACGCTAGTAATTATTTATAACAGAGGTGATAGACTTCAAAGATTTCAGTCGGTAAGTTCTTTACGATATTTTTTAAACGGAACGGAGATTTTGGGCACTAATTGCAGATTAAGAAGTAAGTTGACAAAATTTCATAAATTTCTCGATGATTTGTGATACCCCTCATACATCCTTAATAATTTTAAATTACATACCAATACAACTAGGAACAGCATTTGTTTGTACATTGGAAGTTGTAAGCTTTAATAAATCGTCTAAATCAGTATCCACTTTTGGAACCGGCGTTTTAATTGTTGCCGAGTCTGTTTTATCAAGACTTGGAACTTCTACGTTTTCGGTTTGAGTTGTATTAAATACTGAACTGCACTCTTTCGAAACGTCTTGAGTATCGTTTGTTATTTCGATGGGGTCGACAGTCTTTTGTTTATCTGGCATTTCATTATCGCCTGCCGCTACATCACTTTTAACTTTTTTTTGTTTTTTACTGACAACTTTGGACGATTGTAAGATTGGTTCGTATTTAATTAAATACGATTGCGCTTTAATGTCCATTCTTTCGATATCGTTAGGCTAAAAACAGAAGAACTCGATTATATTCTGTAATTCTATGTAAACACGTAAGGTGCACATAGGGAAAGTAACATTGGGAAAAAATGACTGGATCAGAGTGAGCCTTGAAATCTTGTTTTTCAATTTGACAGATAATATTCTTTTGCAAAATGTATGTGTATACTACCGAAGAAAATATTCAAATGATTACAACATAATCGGACTTTTTTTATTAATGGGACATTAAATTCCCAAAAATACTTAAATATGGTGCGAGATCAAATATCTCCGCCTATTCGTGTTGAACCTAAAGACATTGGGTCACTGATTTACCAACGCGCATTGATACGTCATACCAGTCAGACAATTTTTGAATGAAATGTTTCCAAACAGATGGAGTTGTTTTTTTGTTTTATTTTTGTACAAAAAAATTAAAATATCGATTTATAAGAGCTTCTTATTATTAAAAAAGCCAAGTAAAATAAAAATAAATCAAAATAAAATAGAAATCCTCAAGATTAACCACGATAATTCAATAGAAATAACAATGCAGTCATGGCTAACTCTGATCCAAGTATTTTTTCCCAATTTTAATTTCCCTTTGTGCACCGTACGTGTTTACATACTGTATGTAAAAATAGATAGATCCAGTTCGCCGCAGAAATTATAGTCATGTCCATCCTGGAGCCCTAAGCTTCGTAAAATTCGGCGCCCTAATCCGACAGTATACAGACGTTATAGACTGACCGAAAATTAATTTTCACAAATCATTCACATACTTTGCTCGTAGAATTCACTTACCGATAATATATCACCGATATCGTGGCGTTTATAGAACGGAATACAGTTCAACCCTTCGCTAACAGTTTTCATGTTTAAAGTGAAATATTCACTGTATTTCAATGTCCCTTTTGTATCCCAATCTTTTTCCGATTTAAACTTGAAATGACCGCCGGACGAAATCGGAGCGTTCGACAACAAAGCAAAATCGTCGCCTTCTTCTTCGTCGTCCTCGAACTCTCGAGGCAATTCGTATTTAGACCAATTCGACGATACGCCTCTACGACCGAAGGTCCTAGTTACGTTCAAAATCTCCTCGGTCTCACGTTTGAGATCAGAGAATAAAACGAGGGGCACTTCATCTTCACTAGGTTTGACATCTTTTTCGTTTGTTTTATTGTTATCGGTCTTTTCAATTAATGCGTGTATTTGTACGTGTTTAGGTTTTTCTTCGGTGCCGTGTTTTCCGGATTTATGACATTTTCTACGAAAACGAAATTATGAAAATTTATGACAATTTATTTAAAATAATTTTATGCACCTAACCTATTTTTTGCAGAATGCTGCCATTTATTTCTCCTTTGATCTTTTTCACTCATTATTACACCTTTAAACTTGTATCAAAATGATGAGTAAATGAAATTAACAATCGTTTCCAACTGGTCATTTGGAATATTATTTTTTCCTAATTTTTTTATCCTCTGGTTTTATCAGTGACATTTGCGCTGACAAATAATGTTGAGGTTATAATTTATATTTTGTAAACTATTGTAAACATCGGTAGGTGATTAGTAGACATTTCGTGATTATCATTAATAATTTATATTATTGAAAACTTATAAACGTGTTAAAGAATGTTTTAAAAAGTGCGAAAGTCAAAATAAACAGTTTAATATATTGATACTTTCAGTATAACCTATAATCTGTTAAAGGTATTGACGTGATAACGTCTTATAAATTGATGAATCACCAATATTATAAATTGATAAAACACCGGCTGCATGTACGAAAAAGTGTAACGCATAACGCGTAACGTTCCGCCTGACCCTGTGCGTGCTTTTTGCTAATTTCTCGCTCAATTTAAATCAGATCGGTTTGAAACCAGTCTTAAACGAAAGAGGAGAACATTTTACATAGATTTCGTATATTATAAATTGATAAAACACCGGCTGCATGTACGAAAAAGTGTAACGCATAACGCGTAACGTTCCGCCTGACCCTGTGCGTGCTTTTTGCTAATTTCTCGCTCAATTTAAATCAGATCGGTTTGAAACCAGTCTTAAACGAAAGAGGAGAACATTTTACATAGATTTCGTATAACAGAATTTGCCTAAACAGTTTTTTTATACAAATTTATATAGAAAAATATTTTATACAAATTTATATAGAAAAATAGCTGTATAAATGCAATGTTGTCTAATGCATGGCGCGACGCGGTCGGTTGTCTTTGTTTGCCGTACATGGAAATTAGAAGCAAACGTATGTCTTGTCTTAACATGAAAACGGCTGCATTTCTAATGTTTAATTCAATTTTTTGACATTAGTATATTGTGAAATGCAACGCCTTCTAAGTTAAGTATTGGAATAACTAATTATTATTAGAACATAATACTTTGTAAGTTGCAAACGTCACTTTTGACATTTCTTATCATTCCGACACCAAGGATAAGCGGATTGAAACCAAATTTTGGGAGGTTTAGGTTATGTATTACGGAATACGTTATCACGTAAAACTATCGTCCGTAAACCGACTTTACAGACAACCAATTTTTTTAATTTAATAATATTAAAAAATCGGTCGCAAGATTTTAAACAGATAAACACACAAATGTACACAACCCCTGGTCCTGGTCCTTAAAACAAAATTCGTAAGAATAAATAACTAAAACTTTAAACCCCCGTAAAAATGTTATGGAGAACTTCAGCCAAAAATCCCTTGGGGGTTTTTCATGTCCCACCAAGGTCAACAAATGCGCAAAGTTTCATCCCGATCGAAGCTGACCTGGTATTCGGAACTACTTATATCCAAATTTGGATACGTTTATTTTGGAAACAATTGACAATTTTTCTTTTTTTGTGTGTTTCAGCTTGTTTTTTACCGCCTATGCTCAAGTTGAAATGGGGAAGCGAAAGTCAGCATTGGGGCGAACATCGGCTGAAGCAAAACGGAAGCGTTTACTTCGAAAGAATGAAACCGCCGAGGAGCGAGAAAATCGCCTTTTTATTATGAAAGAGCGAAATGCACAGCGTAGGGATAATGAAACGGTCGAAGAACGTGAGATGCGCTTGTCTAAGCTGAGAGCACTCGCTGCGTCTCGCAGAGCACACGAAACACGTCAGCAAACAGAAGAGCGCCTGGCACAACAAAGAATACGTACGGCTTCTTATAGAGCGTTTGCGGCGTTTCGAGATAAAGACTCTCATTATTTGCCTAAACTAAAATTACTGACTGCCCTACGTAAAGCATCCGAAACGCCTAATGAAAAAGAAGGTTGTTTAACTAAACAAAGGCAGAGAACCGCGTCTAGAACATCAGAATCTTCTGAAGAAGCTGAACAGCCTTTGTCTAAAGATGTCGCCTCTCGCAGAACATCCGAATCGTGCCAGGAAAGTGAAACCTTGAGTTCATCGTGATCGTTGTTTGCGATTTTTTGCATTTCCGGTATGCTCATTGAATTCAGTGTGTCGTTTCCCATACTAAATTTTTAAAAAAGATCTCTGAAAATTCGAAAAAGTAATAGAATTTTCACCAGAAGACTTGGGAAATGTTTTTAGGAAGAAAACGACACTACTTAAAGAATTCTATATCCTGTATTTTTCAGCGACTAGAAGTGTCAAAACTCGGAGCTCAAAGTTTCCAAATAGAAATGCAGAAGTGCGAGTTTTTTCAACTGAACGTAACATCTTCAAATTGAAAACAATATTTTCTAGAAAAGTATAAAAATGAGCTATCCAACAAAAAAATGTTTTTCAATTTGAACCAGTAGTTCCTGAGATTAGCGCGTTCAAACAAACAAACTCTTCAGCTTTATATATTAGTATAGATTGCGTTCCCACAGTAACGCCATTATATTTAAAAGCTTTAGTTCTTAGCTTGGCCGCAACTGGGACATCGTGTCGCTAGAGATGTTGAAGTTAGCGTTGCTAGTCCATTTCTAAATAGTCAAAAATATTAATAAAATTACAAATAAACAAAACACTGAAATGAATATTATTTATTGAACAATTAAACAATTTAATAACCTTATTATTACTCCCTTTAATGCTATGACAATGTTATATTATAATGACTAAAAACCTGACACGAAAACATTCGCAACGAAAAGTAAAGAATCTTTTCTTCATACCTCGATCGAAAGTATATACTTTCGGCATCAATTGTAAGGCAGAAAGTCTAACATTTACGCATTGGTGGGATTACACGCACAGATGCGGGAAGTACGTACGTTCGGGCGGCAGTAAAGAAAAAATAACCTATCAACTGTTGTTGAGATGTCGTTTCCATAGCTAATTGTCGCGAACAGCTGTCGTTCGTGTTTTTACATATAACCTCAAAGCTGCTTGCTTGGAATTTATCTGTGTTTTTATGTATTTAGTAAGTAATTGATTAATTAATGTATTTAATAAGCGTAATTACGACCGAAGTATGAAGAAAAATAGTATACACCGCCCTGGCCGAAAGTTTGATATTCTTGCACTATTCTTGCATATTGCAAATGTGGATACTGTATTATAATAATATGTTCCATTTTTTTTTTCTTTGGATCGATCGTCAGCATATAGCCGTAAAGTGAGGCGATGGACAAATAAATATATACAGTATGTAAACACGTAAGGTGCACATAGGGAAATTAACATTGGGAAAAAATGAGTGGATCAGAGTGAGCCCTGAAATCTTGTTTTTCAATTTGACAGATAATATTCTTTTGCTAAATGAATGTGTATACTACCGAAGAAAATATTGAAATGATTACAACATAATCGGACTTTTTTTATTAATGGGACATTAAATTCCCAAAAATACTTAAATATGGTGCGAGATCAAATATCTCCGCCTATTCGTGTTGAACCTAAAGACATTGGGTCACTGATTTACCAACGCGCATACGTCATACCAGTCAGACAATTTTTGAATTAAATGTTTCCAAACAGATGGAGTTGTTTTTTTGTTTTATTTTTGTACAAAAAAATTAAAATAATGATTTATAAGAGCTTTTTGTTATTAAAAAAGCCAAGTAAAACAAAAATAAATCAAAATAAAATAGAAATCCTCAAGATTACCACGATAATTTAATTAATGCAGTCATGGCTAACTCTGATCCAAGTATTTTTTCCCAATGCTAATTTCCCTATGTGCACCTTACGCGTTTACATACTGTATATAGTACACGGCACAAATCTACACTTTGAAAACGTATCTGTTTCGATCACTGTTGTCTTACGACCGTGCTCGCGACCATTACAAACTTCGTAAGAGATTGTTTATTAAAAACTAAAACGTAATTTTTGTCAAACAAACTACTCCCTCGTTCGTGCGGCGTTTCGGCTGTAATAAACAAACGATTTTCTACATCGTGAGGCGTTTCGTCCGTCATAAACAAGCGACTCTCTTCGTCAGGCATTTCGGCTTTCATAAACAAACAATTTTCTTCATGAAGCGTGTCGGTCGTCATAAACAAGCGACTCTCTTCGTCGTGAGACGTTTCGGTTTTTATAAACGAACTATTTTCTTCGTCGCGAGGCGTTTCGGTTTCCATAAAAAAACAACGTTCTAACTCGCGAGGTGTTTCGTTCGTCATAAACAAGCTTTCTATTTCGTTGAGTGTGTCGGTTGTCATATTAGAGGCGGCACTTAACCCGGACGAACGACGAGCGGCGGTCCTCAATCTCTGTTTTAATAAACGACGCTCTCTTTCGACAGGTGTTTCGGTTGCCCGACGAAAAGCGGCACGCAATCTCTGCTTAGACAAACGAGCTTCTCTGTCCCGATACGACTCGGATGCTCTGTACGTTGCGCTCCGTATTCTTTGTCGGGAACGGCGCGCCTCCTTTTGTCGAGGTGTTTCTCTCTTTCGATTTAACGCCGCGCGTACCCTCAACTGACATAAACGCTGAGCACGTTCTTCGGGTGTTTCGTTATTCCTTCGAAATGCAAGCCACTCTTTAGTGAGGGTAAGGCGTTTCTCTCGTTGCTCGGGAGTTTCATTTTTCCGTAGTGTGCGCATGCGTCTTGCGTCGGCCGATAAACGTCCCAACGACGATTTTCGTTTCTTCATTTCAGTTTGAAGCAAAGGTATTGACGGGAAAGAAATTTGAAACTGAAACAAGCGAAAAAATTGTCAACCCTCCAAAATAAAGACGTATAGTACGCGCCACGAATCTAAAAGGCTCGGAAGCTATATGCGCTTGTACAGTCTGTTGAAAAACTACAAACTCGCGACTCAACAAAACTAACATAGCAATAACAACTTGACAATAGCGTACTCGACTGTACTTTAAAGCAGGAAAGTGGCAAAGGCAACGAGCGATCACGGCCAATCACCGACGAGCGCACGTTCCGTGCAGGTAGCTAGGAGGTGGTGGGAGTATCAACGGCTCTAAAATGTGCCTTTGCGACGCTGTTTGCGACTAACTTCCGAACCTTTTAGATCCGTAGCGCGTACTATAATGACCTGAGTTATCGAGTGTTCATAATCTTTGGCATGGGTAGCAAAAAATCGAAACCTAAAACAGAATTGCACGGCAAGAAATAGCTAAAAATTATTGTTTATTTTATAATGTATATTTTAATAGGTAAATTTTCGTTTGAGTAAGTACACTTTTGCAATTATATTAAGTATGAATAACACTAGATATAGCTATTGTTTGCTACGATTGTTAAGAAACACTCATTGTTGCCTCGCTATATTCAGCGACAGTGAAAATTAAGATTTTCTAATATAGCGTTATAACAATGGATGTTTCTTAACAATTGTAACAAACAATAGCTAGGTATATGTAGTATACGTTAATATTTATAATAATAATAAGTATATTGAAATTACAAAAAAATTACCAATTAGGTTTTTCTGCGTAGACGTTATTGACGTGATAACGTCTTATAAATTGATGAAACACCGGCTGCATGCACGAAAAAGTGTCACGTTCCGATGTATTATTAAATATGATATTCGAGCGGAATACGTTATCACGTAAAACTATCGTCCGTAAACCGACTTTACAGACAACCAATTTTTTTAATACTTCTTATTTCCAAACCACTTTGTAACAATAGTAAAAAAGCAATACTTTTCTGAATGAAATGTCAGTTTGAGGTTAGCTGTCAAATGATTACATTTCTAGTATTACCAACATCGGACAACTTTGTATCTACCTTGCATCGGACGAGATTTCAAAAAAGCTTGTAGTTCAAACATTTCCGCGCTTTGATCGTTTTTAACTTTTTACTAAACCATAAATATAAATATATATATATCTATGGTGTAAACACAATAAAATAAATAATATACTTATGTAACTATTTATTGTTATTAATATCTATTGTCGGTATGGGGGTAATAAGTTATTTATTGGGTAAAAGGACGGTTAAGTCAAAACACTTTATTTTTTAAATTACTACGTTTCGTCCTAAACTTCTGACCCTAAAAATTATATCTATCATAATTATTTATTGTCAAAAAAAAATTAAGATTACAAATTAAAAACACAACACACATTTGAGCAAATACGGCGTATTGGCCACATGGTTTAGCCTGGCGATGTTCAAGCTGATTTCAACGAACCTACAATAGCGCTATCGATAACACTAATTCCGAATCTACGGGTTCTATGTGTTTTTCTAGACTAGAATACGCATTAAATACGTTTCAAAATCGGCATACTCGTAAAAAAATAGACTACAAATGAGAAAATTTGCTTACTACATAGGTTTACGTTTTTTTCGACAATTTTGGAATATCTCTCCAATTCAAATTCGATAGCGCAACCGGAGGCCTGTTTGCTTCGTATCACTTACCGTTTTGAAGATAGACCAGTTCGAAGTGGCTTTCTGGAAAGCCTGGAATGCGCATCGGATGCATTTAAGATTCGGTGTACTGATAGAAAACGACACGCTGAATTCAATGAGCGCACCCGGAGGTCTGTATCTATAGCCGTTTCAGAGATAGAGGCGTTCGAACGTTGCTTCGGTGTTCGAATTCACTTCAAATGCCCACCGAACCAAAAGTTGAGCTTATTTTTTGATTCGGAGTGTCATTTCGTGTTAGTATGAGCCGTCTGGACCGGAAAAGCGAGTTATTGGAAAATCTTGAAAATCGACTAAAAACGCGATTTTTCCCATAGTATAGCCTTAGTTTTTTTGTGATTTTTTTAAGACAGTTTTGGACAATGTCTCCGATCCGATTCAAATTCGGCAGGCTTATGTAAAATGACACGCTGAAGTCACCGCGCCCCTCCGTTGCTTCATATCACTTACCGTTTCGAAGATAGACTCGTTCGAAGTGCATTTCTGGAAAGTCTGGAATGCGCATCGGATGCATTTAAAATTCTGTGTACTGATAGAAAACGACACGCTGAATTCAATGAGCGCACCCGGAGGTCTGTATCTATAGCCGTTTCGGAGATAGAGGCGTTCGAACGTTGCTTCGGTGTTTGAAATCACTTCAAATGCCCACCGAACCAAAAGTTGAGCTTATTTTTTGATTCGGAGTATCATTTCGTGTTAGTATGAGCCGTCTGGACCGGAAAAGCGAGTTATTGGAAAATCTTGAAAATCGACTAAAAACGCGATTTTTCCCATAGTATAGCCTTAGTTTTTTTTGTGATTTTTTAAGACAGTTTTGGACAATGTCTCCGATCCGATTCAAATTCGGCGGGCTTATGTAAAATGACACGCTGAAGTCACCGCGCCCCTCCGTTGCTTCATATCACTTACCGTTTCGAAGATAGACTCGTTCGAAGTGCATTTCTGGAAAGTCTGGAATACGCATCGGATGCATTTAAAATTCTGTGTACTGATAGAAAACGACACGCTGAATTCAATGAGCGCACCCGGAGGTCTGTATCTGTAGCCGTTTCGGAGATAGAGGCGTTCGAATGTTGCTTCGGTGTTTGAAATCACTTCAAATGCCCACCGAACCAAAAGTTGAGCTTATTTTTTGATTCGGAGTGTCATTTCGTGTTAGTATGAGCCGTCTGGACCGGAAAAGCGAGTTATTGGAAAATGTCGAAAATCGATTAAAAACGCGATTTTTTCCCATAGTGTAGTAGCCTTAGTTTTTTTGTGATTTTTTTAAGACATTGATAAGCGCAAAAAATTTAAACCAAGCTTTAATAAAATTTTCATAGATGTCGCTAATAAGCTCTGTATATATTAGTGACATCTGACGGAATTTTTTTTAAACTTTAAGTTTACACTTGTTTGTCTTTTAGCTGTTATTCCATAGATGTCATTAACATACAGCTTGTGTTTACTCGTTACATCTAACAGAAAAAGTTAAACTATGCGTTTTAAAAATTTTTCTCGTAGAGGACACTAGTATAAACTATTGTTATAGTATAGACATCTGACGGAGTTTCTTCAAAGCTATTAGTTTGGACTTTTCTGCGCTCTAGTAGCTTATCATAGCCATGTCCTAAATGGAATACGTTTACTATAAGGTACAAGTACATATTTTTTAAAGGACTTTTCTATGCAAAACGAATGTAGCTATAATTCTGATAAGGAATAAATTTCAAATTTCCAAAGATAAAGTTTGCTTGGCTTGTAGAATATGACACGCCATAGTCACCAAGCCCCTCCGTTTCTTCATATCAGAAGATAGGGCCACTCAATGTGAATTTCTGGAAACTCTGGAATACGCATCGGATGCATTTAAAATTCGGTGTACTGATAGAAAACGACACGCTGAATTCAATGAGCGCACCCGGAGGTCCAACCAAAAGTTGAGCTTATTTTTTGATTCGGACTGTCATTTCGTGTCAGTATGAGCCGTCTGGACCGGAAAAGCGAGTTATTGGAAAATGTCGAAAATCGACTAAAAACGCGTTTTTTCCCATAGTATAGCCTTAGTTATTTTGTGATTTTTTTAAGACAATTTTTGACAATGTCTCCGATCCGATTCAAATTCGGTAGGCTTATAATACTCCAAAGTCACCGTGTCGATGCTTGCCCCTGTTAACCCAACAGCTAGGCTAATAGCCAGGTCCAACAGCCAGGCTGTTCCTACTAGTGATGTGCCGGATCGTTAAAAATATATATCCGCGGATACGGATCTTAATATGGATTTTTGGTTTCAAGATCCGCGGATACGGATACGGATCTTAACTTTCTTATAGTACGCGGCGGTAAATATTGCACATCGACCTTTGGAAAGAGACTATCTGTTATGGGAAAAAGTTATTGACTTCTTTAAGAGTTAACTCTCATAACAGATTGTCTCTTTCCAAAGATCGATGTGCAATATCTCATTATAAAGATAGTTGATTTAGTACCTTTGAGTTATGTACTATTAGTATGGTACTCACTACGATAAATGTTTGCAATATAAAGGTGCCAAATACGATTTAAAAAAAATATAGTTTAAAAAAAACTAAAAAACACGCTTTATATCGCACTAAAAAGTAAAAAATAATTGTTTTAAAATAAGCTTAAAAAGCGTTGGGCGCTCGATGTACGAAAATGTGGAACAAAGCGCCCCACGCTTTTTAAGCTTATTTTAAAACAATTATTTTTTACTTTTTAGTGCGATATAAAGCGTGTTTTTTAGTTTTTTTTAAACTATATTTTATTTTTCACTTTTTAGTTTGAGGATCTATAAAAGAATTTATTAATCCTGGGGGTCCTAATAAGGATAATGGGAAACTGTTATCAAATTATTGCATTGTCATCGGTCCTTGATACGTATGCAAAGTTTCAAATTAATCTGAGGATCTATAAAAGAATTTATTAATCCTGGGGGTCCTAATAAGGATAATGGGAAACTGTTATCAAATTATTGCATTGTCATCGGTCCTTGATACGTATGCAAAGTTTCAAATTAATCAGACTTCGGGAAATTGGTGAAAATAAAGCGTTTACTACAGAGGATCTATAAAAGAATTTATTAATCCTGGGGGTCCTAATAAGGATAATGGGAAACTGTTATCAAATTATTGCATTGTCATCGGTCCTTGATACGTATGCAAAGTTTCAAATTAATCTGAGGATCTATAAAAGAATTTATTAATCCTGGGGGTCCTAATAAGGATAATGGGAAACTGTTATCAAATTATTGCATTGTCATCGGTCCTTGATACGTATGCAAAGTTTCAAATTAATCAGACTTCGGGAAATTGGTGAAAATAAAGCGTTTACTACAGAGGATCTATAAAAGAATTTATTAATCCTGGGGGTCCTAATAAGGATAATGGGAAACTGTTATCAAATTATTGCATTGTCATCGGTCCTTGATACGTATGCAAAGTTTCAAATTAATCAGACTTCGGGAAATTGGTGAAAATTATGCTCAAAGATTCCGTTACGGAGTTAGTTACATACATACATACATATTTACAACCCAAACTAATATAAAGCGTATAAAAATAAAAAATAATCTGAATGGAATTTAACGGGTTTTCATTATTACCTAATCACCTATGTATATATAAAATTTCATCTATGAATTGAAAATTAATAAGGTAAAAGATCCGCCAAAAACTAACGGATACGGATATCCGGCACATCACTAGTTCCTACAGAATCCGTAGTCGTCCCAACAAGGGGCTCGCAACATTATAATCTTTGTCATTATCAAATAACAGATGAGGGTATATATTTCTAATACCGGATCTCGCACTAGTATAGAAGATCATCCAAATAGTAAAACAAGTTCGGCAGAATGCTTTTGATCCAGTCCGTATTTCGAGGAAAAACAAGAGTTTTCTTTCTTACTTTTCTGTCTACTATATAATATTGATTTCATAAGCTGGCAATTTATCTTCGGCAGTCACTGGATATCCGATACACTTTAAGTGGCTATTTCTAAACTTTATCATCGAGCCTGTTCTTGAATTCAAAGACGGGGCGACGCGTCGCGACGCTAGAAACGACATCGGACTCGTGCAGTGAGCGACGCGCTCTTCTGTTGGTCGACTGCACTTCCGTTTGATTACGCGGTGAGCCAGTTGTGTACAGCCGTCGTCACGTAAGAATCGACTTTTAAAATTTCGGTCAGTTTTATAACCATATACTTTTATTCTATACTGAGCATAGGAATAAAATCGCAATCGAACCATTAGGGTGCAAACATATACTTCTGTCTTTTTTTAAGCCGTAAGCACTGGCGTATCCATGACGGAAAAATAAGCACGGGGGACCCGCCTTAAGAAATTTTTAATTTGCCCCCTCTTCAGCCAAAAGCTGGGTACGCCCATGTTAACGTCATAGAGAAAGACAAAGTTTTTGAAACAGAGATACTTTATTCAGATTGAATGCAAGTACATCAACCAATCCTATCATCGGAGAAATCAAGGATTTACATCGAAGAAAGAGACGCAAATATATTTTCGATACGCTTTGTTGCCTTCACTCACATTGAGTAGATAGACAATGATTCGTATAGTAAATTATTAAATATATGTTTATAACTAAAAAAAAAAAACAAGTTCTAGCTTACAGGAGTGGCCTTTCTCACTTATAAAGGTCTATAAAAATACAAGAAAAATATAGTTTCCTTGACTGCTGTTATGTGCTCGCTTCACACGAGACGTCTTTTCAAGCTCGCTTTGTGAATAGATCTGGTGCGCGCGCAGCGACGGTTCAAATATAAAGCACAGAGCCAAAACTTGTCTGTTGTCTGACTCTGAGCAGAATGACGTCACGTTGGTTTGTGGGCGTTTGTTCATGTCGTCCACGTGACAAGATACTGTTTCATGATTGGTTCTTGTTCAGTGCAAGCAGCGGACCTAGCAAGAAAAATAGCCCCTGTTCTAATTTCAAAATGCATCTTGTGAGCTAGCAGGCGAGCCCGCAGTGACGTCATTTCCAGTTTCGTACCCAGCCTGCCGGCCAGCAGCAGTGTTTCCAGCCTCGTGTGCAGGGGCCTTTAAAACCATCGGGTAAAAAAAAGACAGGAAGCGTGCGTTAAACCAGTATCGGACTTCAGTAAATACAAAGTATTTTCAAGGATCCGGAAAAGAAAGAAAGAAAAGTTTCGCATATAATATATTCTTCTTCACTTCTAGATAACGACTGCAGTGCTCACACTCGGTCCCACTCACTGCGTGACTGACTTACGCCCGGTTACAACTCGATTCTCTTATTACAGACAAACAGACGCACAGAGTTTTTCCAAAAATATGTTTTTTTTGGATTCGGAGGACCTCAAAACGAAAAAAATACTGTAAAATTATTGAAAAGTGATTTTTGACCTAAACTAGTACCATTCTCCACTTGTGGGTTGAAAATTGAAATGGTAAAATTGATCCGGAGACTCAGCTCTGATTCCTAAAGCGTTAACAAAATGGCGGCGTATGCAGTGCAAAACAAAACTAAATAAAAATTGGCATGCCACTTGCACTATATTTCTTACACATTCCCTCTATTTATTTTGATTTTTAAAATTTAAGGTTATGTCACATCAGATAATTTAACTGTAAAAGAGTGTTTAAAGTTTATCTTTATTTGAAAAAAAAAGTCTGTTTGCAACTCATAGAAGAAGACTGCATATTGAAAGAAAACAAACGAACGTCATATACAGAAGTGAAACTGCTTTACGCACGGTAGCTAAAGGAGTGATTTCATTTGACAAAATTTTTGTGTGATTTTATTTATCGTCCAGCAAATTTGTTCTAAAATATTTTAATGAAATTATTTTAGTTTTTTATTAAGTGATAGCGGTCCCGTCCGGTTTCACCCGTGGTGCAAAATGACGAATGTGGGGGGGGGGTACATGAATACGCACATTCATCTTAGTTTACCGAGATGAATGTTGTGTCCAAATTACATGATGATCGGAGTTACCGTTCAAAAGTTTTTGTCGGACGAACAAATTTTGAGTTACATTTTTCATTGATGCTCCGCTCCTATTGGTCGTAGCGTGATATTATATAGCCTATAGCCTTCCTCGATAAATGGGCTATCCAACAAATTTTTTTTTTCAATTTGAATCAGTAAGGTAGTTCCTGAGATTAGCGCGTTCAAACAAACAAACCCTTCAGCTTTACATATTAGTATAGATTCGATCGTGAATCAATTTCACCTACCTCCTTCTGTATCCGCATGTGGGGGCGCGTTTTCTGCGAACTAAAAAAAATTCCACTTAAAAAAAGTTACATTTTCGGCTATCTGTCGCAGAATGTTCAACAAAAATGTTTATTCAACTCATGCGCGTTATTCATGTTTTATCATGCCTAAAAACCGAACCCTAAATAGCCATTTACCGATTGGTGACAATTACTTGTCATAACTCAATGAAGATTCCTACTAGCTCGGCCATTGTGGAGTAATGAAAATGAACGTAACTATTTTCTGAGTCGTAACGAAATAGTAGGTAACAACAACTCCGTTGTTACCCATTGAGGCTAAAATTGAGAGGCCGAATGTTTTCGACATGGAGTTTATTCATAAGCGGCTAACCTCAAACCAAAACATTGAATCGTGCTATTTGGTGCTGTTAGTATTGACAGTTTTTTTTATAAAGAAATAAATAGATATTTACAACATCTCATTATAATTAAAACATGATAACGCGCAATAGGTCATATGCTTGATTTTTTTTATATTTTTAATAGATTATTTAGTCAACCATAATACGGAAAAAAATTGATAATCATTTAAAAATGTAATATTATCATAAGAAAAAAAATATTAAATTCCACATTCAAAAATAGACAGTTTAAACAATCGGCCATGTTCGCGGGCTTATGTGACGTCATGATATACGATGCATGCCAACCTTGATGTCAAATTGTCAATGTTCTAAATGAAGTTTATTTGTTGTTTTCTCTAAATACTGACATAATCTTACTGTGAGACGACACAGTCGTCATGAAAACTGTTGTTGATATATACTCTGACGTCACGATGCGTTTTGAAAATTCGAAAGTAGCGCTTATTTTCTACATTTCTTTTTTATTAGTTGTATTTTTTTCAGTGATTAGATTAATAAAATAACCATTACGTTATCATCAAGAACTAAAATATATTTCGGAATAAAAATTTTAACCAATTTGGAGTTTTATGCATATGACCTATTGTTGAATAAAATTATGGGCGCAACTTGTAGGCTAAGTCATGACCTGTCAGCGCGATGAATGACTTAGACTACTAGTTATGCCAATAACTAATATACACAGCATTTTTGAGATGTAAAAAACGACTTTTGGACATCCCGTGCACGCAGTGCAGTACGATATGTAGCGATCGTCGTGCGGTATTTCTGTAATACGGTCACGTAGCGTACGGTTCATGCCCAGTGACGTGGAGAAACGAAGCTCTGGGGAGCGCGTTTCGAGGACGCTGCAAATCCCGCGTCATGTTCCTCCGCCGTCCGGTGGGGGTAGCGGCAACCAATGGCGTGATGTGTCCACATGACACTTTATTGGGAGCTGGCTCCGTGCGCTCCGCTCACTAAAAAGAGTCGCTCAGAGCGAGTCGTTAAAAGGAGCGACACTAGACAGTACGCACTACACAAGAGTGCAGACTGCAGAGGTGTGCTCAGGAGTCACGTAGCATTGCACAGCACAATACACACACTCAGCTCTGAACTCATTTTAATATGATTCTGATCTTATATTATTCGCATTGCGGATGAACTATAAAGTATAATAAAAGCTTAACAATACTAATATTTATTGTTACAATATTATATCTTTGTCAACGACGTCAATGTGAATGGTTTAAGTCATTGTCAAGCTTAGTACTATTACACTTACAGTGTGTCATTCAACATTAAATGACTCAGCAAAGATAATTCTATACGTGCAAAATTTACTAGTGCCTCTGTGGTCTGTGCTGTGTGCGCTCTGTAAATGTGCAAATGCAACAGTACAGAACAGCTCAGCACAGAGCAATGGCGCTCGGAGTGAGTCATTCACAAAAAAAAATAGCGACTCGCTCCGCTCCGAGAAAGGAGTCGTTCATTATGAACGACTCGCTCAGGAGCGACACATCACTACACGGGCCTCTGGCTCATTTGAAAACTGTTACAACTATAGGTACCTACCTATATAAAAATAATTTTCCTACAGTATTTTCAATAATTATACATTTATTATATTTTATTAATTATACAGTAATTATTGTTTTCAAAGAAATTTATTACTTAAAAAAAATGTAAATACTGCTTTTTAACGACAAAAACTTTTGAACAGTAACTCCGATCATCATGAAATTTGGACACAACATTCATCTCGATAAAACTAAGATGAATGCGCGTATTCATGTCCCTCCATTCCCCATTCATTCTTTTGCACCCGGGTGAAACCGCTATCGTTAAATAGTTACAGTGCGCTGTTCAAAGTCAACGTACCACTGCGTAACGCAAACGTCAGATGTGAACGCGCCATAAGCTTTCGCGATAAGAAAGTACGATTTTAGTTAAATGCAGAACAAAATAATGACAAATAATAAAATAATTCCTCTCCTGTTTCAACTCTTAACTGTTATAGACGTCATTTTAGTGAATTTACAGCCGCGCTAATGTCCCGTGCGATATGTGGAATGAAAGCTGAACAGCTCCGAAGTCCTTCAGCCCGGTTCGACTGCGCCGCTTTTGTAACAGGCCAAGCGAATGCGATACGGCGACACAGTCGCCGAGCGACGGGCCGACAATTCAGGGTCCGTTTACACAACGACGAGAAAGTCGCGTTAAGGCTATAGAAACACTGCTTGGAGTTCTGCTGGGCGGGCGGGCTGGGTACGAAGCTGGAAATGACGTCACTGCGGGCTCGCCTGCTAGCTAGTTTTAAAATTAGAACACGGGCTATTTTTCTTGCTAAGTCCGCTGCTAGGTATGAGCTAGAACCAATCGGAAAGCAGTATCTTGACACGTGAGCGATATGAGCAACGCCCACAGACCAATACGGCGTCATTCTGCTCTGAGTCGGACAACAGACACTTTTTTCTCTGTGTTTATATTTGAACTGTCACTGCGCGCGTACCGAATCCATCCACAAAGCAAGCTTGAAAAAACGTCTCGTGTGAAGCGTCTCGTGCAAAAGAACGTATGGGGGGGGGTAGACATGAGTACGCATGAGTACTTCATCTTAGTTTACCGAGATGAATGCTGTGTCCAAATTTCATGATGATCGGAGTTACCGATTAAAAGTTTTTGCCGGACGGACAAATTTTGAATTACATTTTGCAACATTTTTCATTGATGCTTCGCTCCTATTGGTCGTAGCGTGATGTTATATAGCCTATAGCTTTCCTCGATAAATTGGCTATTCAACAAAAAACAAAAAATTCAATTCAAACCAGTAGTTCCTGAGATTAGCGCGTTCAACCAACCAAACAAACGAACTCTTCAGTTTATATTGTTGCGTGCCCCTTGTTGGGACGACTATGGATTCTGTAGGAATCTTCTAGTAACGACAACAATAACAATCGAAAGCAGGTAAAGACCCGACCTTTCTTGCAATAGCTTGGAGAAACCAATACATGTAAAGGAAGGAATCTCGGAACTACGAGAACAGTCTAGAAGCGTGGGACGAAGCTATAAAATGCGAGCGGAGTGGTTGAGTGAGGGGTCAGTTATTCGTATTGTGTATGTGTTGATACAGTGCTCTGGCATTACGACATAAATTATTCAGTTATACTGTGAAAGATAAATAAACTTTAGTGAGTGCAATTATTTAAATCTGTTTAACATAAATAACTTTTTGTAAATACAAGTGTGAATAAGTTACTGTACTAGATAAACTTTGTGTTGTGTTCCTGTGTTGTAAATATTTTGTGTACATAATTTAGTGACTCTATATTCTCTGTTTTTTATTTTATAATTTAGAACTAGTAGTTTTGTTTCTGTTAACGTTATAATTTCTGTTAAGTTAAAGAAGTACGCTTTCGTTTGTGTGTTTAACTGTTTTGTTAAACATTTAAAATAAATAATTTCCGCCACGAACTACATCATTTTTGTTACATTATATTAGTATAGATTAGTATTGATAACATATAATCTTTGTCATCATTAAATAACAGATGAGGGTATATATTTCTAATACCGGATCTTAGACTATTACGTCGGCTCCGATCCGTCAACCGACCGCCTCATCGACATATAAATAGGCCCCAAAAGAGCCTATTTAATGAAACGACTAGCTCCGTATACGCGCGTTCAGACGGACGTCTTTCTAGTTTTAAATGCTGTTTTCTCATAAACACTTCAAATGATTTTCTCAACTCCAGATTGATTCTGTTATCCGCGGGATCTAGTTTCCTTGTATACGGTCGACAACGACTATACTGCAGCGGCGCACACAGGTAAAGCGGTGCCTCACCACCACAAATCAATACCTATACAGTGTAAACTCCATTTAACGTCACTAGATATAACGACAAACTCCTTCAAACGTCGAAATTACTTAACTCTACCTTGTTGCTCATACAATGATACACTCTAAATAACGACACACCCACTTTAAATAACGACAACAATACGACATCACTAAGCAATACTTGTTTGTTGTTTTGTTGCTTTGTTGTCGGCACCATGCGTACCGAAGATTCTAAGAAATTCGTTCTTTTTTTGTTGGGACTAGTGATGTGTCGCCTCTGAGCGAGCGTTCATAATGAACGACTCCTTTCTCGGAGCGGAGCGAGTCGCTCTTTTTTGTGTGAATGACTCACTCTGAGCGCCATTGCTCTGTACTGTTGCATTCGCACATTTACAGAGCGCAAACAGCACAGGTTACAGAGGCACTAGTGAATTTTGCACGTATGGAGTCATTTAATGTTGAATGACACGCTGTAAGTGTAATACTACTAAGTTTACAGTGACTTAAACCATTCACACTGACGTCGTTGACAAAGATATAATATTGTAACAATAAACATTATTATTGTTAAGCTTTTATTATAGTTTATCCGAAATGCGAATAATATAAGATCAGAATCATATTAAAATGAGCTCAGAGCTGAGTGTGTATTGTGCTGTGCAATGCTACATGACTCCTGAGCATGCATGATGACAGTTCACACATCTGCAGTCTGCACTCTTGTGTAGTGCGTACTGTCTAGTGTCGCTCCTTTGAACGACTCCCTCTGAGCGACTCTTTTTAGTGAGCGGAGCGCACGGAGCCTGCTCCCAATAAAGAGTCATGTGGACACATCACTAGTTGGGATTATCTTTCATATGTTTAGCTCAGCTACTTATCGATAAGGTATCATATTCTTAGTTGCCAACAAACTTGCAAACTGTGAACATGGCGAGTAAAAAAAAATCTTTGTGTATTGACGAAAAAGTTTTATTAATACGCGCAATAGAGGCGGGAGAAAAGATAAGTGATGTTGGAAGACGCTTTGGATTCAGTCGCTCGACCGTATCGACAATATGAAAGAACAAATTAATGGATTATTTCTTCTCTCCGTTTAACGACAACTCTCAATAACGCCACAAAGTGCACAGTCCCTTGAGTGTCGCTATATAGAGTTTACCACTGTAATAAAAATTAAAGATGCACACTTACGCGAATTTTATTTCTGCAGAAGCAAAATACGCCCCTGAAAACGCTGCTCATATTGACGCGTTGTAAACCGAATAGGGTTGTGCGTAAGTTACTAAAACATTTTATATACACTGTTAATTTTAGAATGGTTCAAATGTTATAAACTTCTGACGCAGGGCATTATAGCAGGGCAGGCACAGCATATAATATTTACGAAACTGAATCAATAATTTGAAACAAGTGTAGTCCGAACAAGTGATGTTCATTTTCTCGATTGTTTAAGTCGAAGCTGTCGAATTACACACATTGTGCAATTTCAAATCGATATCTGGAACATTATTAGTGGCTGCACCTCGCGTTTTAATTTTTTTAACTTCGTACTAATAAAGATTATCACATAGGTTACGCTAAGGTTAAAGATGTTTGCCTCCCTTTTTAGAAAAAACCTCACAATTTCTCCACATAAATTATATATTATCATTTTACAGATAATTGCTTGCTCTACTGACATCGACAACTAAAAAATTTATTATTGCTTTTGTTTTTGTAAATTAATTAAAATACAGCAACGCTGAACAACGTCTGCCATCTGACGGCTTGCATTTTGAAACAACGTCAACACTTCGATCTGTCATCTGACCTTCATATTGTAAATACTGCATACTGCCATCTGACGGCTTTAATTTTGAAACAGCGAGCAACGCTGAACAACGTCACAGCAATGCTGCACGATGCCATCTGACGGCTTAGCTCAACGCTTTTGCTACTTGCGCCTCTATATGACAATTTTAGTAAATCATTTCTTCGATCTGTCATCTGAGCTTCATATTGTAATACAACGAAAAGAAGAACGTTATAAGCAGTGTGCAAAATTAGAAACGAATTGAATACCTGCAATCCATATTTAAAAATAATTTTGTAAAGTGATAATTATTATACCTACTTATTTAGTGCGAATAATTCGCACAGGTCACTCTTGTTTATTATTATTATTACAGTAACTTAATTTTTTCTTAATCCCCTTCCCCTCAAAGCATAAAAACCTTCATTTTAAAGCACAAAACCTCGGTAAACAAATATTTTGAGCATTGGCCCTCGATAACTTAAAAAAACTCGTGTCGCAGTGCCAAACCCTGCCGACAATATAGTGTATTGTATGAACTTAACTTTGTTAATGGACAAAATAAAAAAATTACCCCTTAATACACCCCTTAAAACAACATTTTTTTACTTAATTTTAATACTACATATCAATTCAACATCTGTACCAAATTATATACACCCTTTAGTAAGTAAATCCTTATTAGTAAACTTTTTCATAAAATTTGTAAGTCCGGTCCTGTCGGGTCGATTTTTTAAAAATTTTAGCAGCACATTTTATTAATTACTAAATGGTTAAATTTCAAATTTGAAACGATTCTGAGAATTTTTTCGGTATTTTTGGGCCCAAAAAAATTTTTCCCACTGCGACCCGAGTTTTTTCTTTTTATTGTGCTTCGACGCTATTTTGTTCAGAATGTTAACTCGGTTATAAAAACTACAATATTTTCAGATCACTCTGTACATGCGTACAGTAGGTACATCATTTTTCAATAAGAATGCTTCAAAAATATCAATTTAAAATAATCAACCTGCGACATAAAGAAATGATACAATTATATTAAAACGTCTTTTTTATGCCTTTAAAAAATAATTGAATCTTGTTTCTAAGAAGAATTCTTTTAATACACTGCAAAAAATCCTCGACCTAAACGCAAAACGGCTTATGTCGAATTTGTGATACAATAAGATTCAAAAATGCCTCTAGAGCGGGATTTCCCAAATTTATTTTGTAGGGGAATCGCCTCAATGATTTCCAATACCACGAAATAAATGTATTTTACGGACAATCCAATTTATAATATGACCTTAAAGTCTTCCCGCTTGACCTTGAATCTTAACTCTAGAGTTAGGTGGAGCTAGAGAGACTTCTAGGCGGAGCATTACGGCACGAGTGGCACATATAAATAATCATTTAATAGTTATTGGCGTAACTAGTAGTCTAAATCATTCATGGCGTGTCAGCGCGATGACTTAGCCTACAAGTTACGCCCATAATTTTATTCAACAATTGCGCGTTATTCATGTTTTATTTATTGTTATTAATGAGATGTTGTAAATATCTATTTATTTCTTTATAAAAAAAAACTGTCAATACTAACAGCACCAAACAGCACGATTCAATGTTTTGGTTTGAGGTTAGCCGGTTATGAATAAACTCCATGTCGAAAACATGCGGCCTCTCAATTTTAGCCTCAATGGGTAATAACGGAGTTGTTGTTACCGACTATTTCGTTACGACTCAGAAAATAGTTACGTTTATTTTCATTACTCCACAATGGCCGAGCTAGTAGGAATCTTCATTGAGTTATGACAAGTAATTGTCACCGCAGTCGGTAAATGGCTATTTAGGGTTCGGTTTTTAGGCATGATAAAACATGAATAACGCGCATGAGTTGAATAAACATTTTTATCTTCCAAAACAAACGTTTTTTAAATAACATATTAAAAATTGCAGATAATTTTTAAACGAATCTATGGACTATTTGAATAAACCACATTTATAATTTATAATATAAAATGACTAAAAGGTAAAAATATAATATTTTTTTTGTTAAACAATGTTTTTCTTTTGCAACGAAAAGTAGAAAATAATTTTGATCAGAATAATTTACAACAATTGTAAAATGAAAATCATTTGGCGCTCGTAAAATATTACTTTGGGTGCCCAATTTTTTTCTTTTTACAAATGTTAAAAATTATTCTGATCGAAATTATTTTCTACTTTTTAGTCTAAAAGAAAACCATTGTTTTTTATGTTTTTTTTTGTTATTTTTTAATTTGTATTGACAAAAAATTCAGAAAACCATCCAGAATAAGTAGACTTACGCGGTTTTGTTTCTGGCCCAATAAAATATAAAAGCTGTTACGAATATTTGATTTGAATGCAAGTCTTCAATAAATTCTTTTTAAATCCCAAGAGAAAATATTTCCTGGAAGAGCATTTTTTTTATCTGAATTTTTCGTGAAATTAATTATGTGTATGAATCGATACACAATAAATCGATACTAATAAATGAATTGAGAACGCTGACCTCAGTTGTTTAGCGTCTATAATCTACACTGAAAAAGATAAAAAAAAAATTATTTTTTAAAATAACGCACTTATCAAAACTTATAGCGTACTGCCCGTTGATTTACAATCTTAAAATTTTGTACGGAGCAAGGTCTCAAGGTCGGTTAGAAATAAGTCGTTTTATACGTACTTATCATCAAGGGCGTAGATATGGGGGGTACAGAGGTAATAACCCCCCCCCCAGGATTCTTCAGGACCACAGACACCCACCACAACAAACGAATCAGGACCGCAGGCATCCACCAAAACAAACGAAAAAAGGGAAATTATCCGCCCCCCCATGGGATTCATCAGGATCACAGGCACACAACAAAGGACAAAAGACTTTTTTGTTACGGAAATGAAAGGACCTTTTTTTGCTTTCCAATTGTGCACTTGTGCACTCGACAAAATTGTCCAAGTTAGGTTGTTAAAAAAAAGGTCATTGATCGTGGTTAATAAATCTTAAAAAATTATTGATTTTTTTGCTTTACCCCCCCCCCCCCCAAATATCTACGCCGTTGCTTATCATAGTCTCAAGTTTTCAAAAAAAATTGGTTGTCTGTAAAGTCGGTTTACAGACGATAGTTTTACGTGATAACGTATTCCGCTCGAATATCATATTTAATAATACATTACTGCGCTCTCGCTTGCACGCACAGGGTCAGGCGGAACGTTACACTTTTTCGTGCGAGCAGCTGGTGTTTCATCAATTTATAAGACGTTATCACGTCAAAAAGCTTGTAACATTTTAATAGCAAGAGAGAGAAAAATACGATGTAACACGCTTTTTTATTTAAAAACTTGAGACTGATAAGTAGGTACGTATGAAACGACAATAAAATTATCTTTAGCTTTTTAGTTCATTTTTATTAACTAATAAAGTTTTGTTTTAAAAAAAATATATTTTCTTTCTTTACGCACGCTTGACTTGGGGAGAGTAAGTTGGTGAATGCGTGACGAGAGCGTTACGAAAAATGTGATCGGGCGAGGCGAACGGAAGTTGAGAGAAAGATATAAGTTAGTGAAGATAGAAAGAGGATGACCAATACTTCACTGGCTAGTGGCGCAACCAGGTGGCCGAAAATATAAGCAGTACTAACAATAGAATGACACATACTTTATTTGCCAGTGGCGCTATCGGGTGACAGAAAAAGTAATATTTTGTTCAATACATTAAATATTCTACGTTTAAAGTGAATAAAATTGCAAATTCATTTTAAAGTTCATATTTTGTGAATTTTCGGGTGAATAATAACAAATTATGGCAAGAAGAAGTTTTACTTCAGTCGTGTGGTCTAAAGCACACTCTCTTTTTTACACGCTTTATATTAGTTTCACTTGTAAGTTTGTATGTATGTCTGTATATAAGTATGTATGTTTGCTTGTAATCTCGTTTGGACTACAGCAAGTGGTTTATTACTGTTAGTATGTTATGCCACTACTGTAACTACAGTGAATAGCCGTGCGGTCTGAAGCACGGGTCTTCGCTGACGTCAACTCTCGGAATCACGGGTCGTGGGTTCTAATCCCGTCCACGCCGAAAAAAAAATTGTTTTTTTTCGGCAAATTTTTGACAATAAATCGAACTAAAAATTGGAAAATAAATATAGTTTACAAAAACTAAAAATAAATATAGTTTAAAAAACTAAAAAACACGCTTTATATCAAACTAAAAAGTGAAAAATAAATATAGTTTAAAAAAAAAACTAAAAAACATGCTTTAAATCGAACTAAAAAGTAAAAAATATTTTAGTTTTAAAATAAGCTTAAAACAATAATGAATAAAAAATACTAGTATTATTGTGAAAAAAGCGTGGGGCGCTTTGTTCCATATTTTCGTACATCGAGCGCCCCACGCTTTTTTCACAATAATACTTGTATTTTTTATTCATTATTGTTTTAAGCGTATTTAAAAAAAAAATATTTTTAACTTTTTAGTTTGATATAAAGCGTGTTTTTTAGTTTTTTTCAAAAACTATATTTATTTTTATTGTGTTTTCGAGGTGTATTGTTTGTATTACTGAAAACCCTACTTACTTTCCATCCGTTTCTCCAGATTAGAACCTGCTAGGTGAAGCATCGAAAATGGACGCAGTGCATAAACAACGGCTCCTCTACGGTCTCGGCTATTCTCAGTCCCGCACTTGGGTGCTGTAAGAATTGTGAGCGAACCTTTATCAAGTGCGCACGCGCGTCGAATACCAAACAGTCCCGTCGCCGTATACGTCACACGTATTATTGGAAAGTCTACGGGAAAAAAATGAATTCTATATTAATGAAGTGTATTGTTGAGAGACGAACGTCGACAATGGGATTCATTAAATATAATAACTCTGTCGGTAAATACAGACTACTTCGCCGATCCGCTGTCGACGTTCGATCGCCCGTCGGGACGCCGGCGTCTGCACAACTTTCGCGCTACGGAAATATGGCGGAAGGCATGGGTTTTCATAAATTTTACACGTTACAGTAACAGTCTAGGATCCGGTGTTAGAAATATATACCCTCATCTGTTATTTGATGATGACAAAGATTATATGTTAGATCGAAGAATCTCGTTAGAGATTCTTTTCTGCGCTAAATGCCGATGAATCTCTAACATATTCTTATACATTGATTTTGCCTGTTAATGTATACATTATAAATAATAAATCGCAGGATTGTGGACAAATATTAGATTTATTAATTGTACGACGTTTCGTCTATAAAATTTAGACTTTTTCAAGTACAAGTTGAAAATTATTAAAACAATAATTATGAAAATAAACATTAATTACTAACCATAGCAATTAACAAAAGTTAAGGTACATAAGACAAAAACATGGCAACAAGTAATGTATAAATTTTTTTAAACAATAAAAATAAAAATAACAGACTATTTTCTAACACAAATATCAAGTTGGTGTTTTATAACTTAAATAAATTAGACAGATTATTCACAAGTCTTAAAGATAAAACACCTATTTTACATCAATCTAATATCATTTATAAAATACCTTGTGAATGTAGTAAGTGTTATGTGGGGCAAACAAGACAGTTACTGAAACATAGAATTTACCAACACAGAATGGACTGTAGAAACATAAATTTATTAAGTGATAATAAGACCGCGTTGTCATCTCATCATTTCGACACTGGACATAAATTTCTATTTAACGAAGTTCAAATACTAGATAAAGAGTCAAATTGGAAGAAACGTAATATCAGTGAAATGTGTTTTATTAGAAAAAACAATTCTATTAATTATAGAACAGACACTCAAAATTTAAGTGGTCAGTACAACTATATTATGAAATTGAACTAACTTTCGAATTTTAATTTATTTTTATTTTTATTGTTTAAAAAAATTTATACATTACTTGTTGCCATGTTTTTGTCTTATGTACCTTAACTTTTGTTAATTGCTATGGTTAGTAATTAATGTTTATTTTCATAATTATTGTTTTAATAATTTTCAACTTGTACTTGAAAAAGTCTAAATTTTATAGACGAAACGTCGTACAATTAATAAATCTAATATTTGTCCACAATCCTGCGATTTATTATTTATAATTATCTCGATGGACACGATATCTAATATATAAATGTATACATTGATAAATCGCACATGGGTTGCCTAGTTAAATCGCGTACCGATGCTGTTAAATTAAATAAATTCTAATTGACTGTTTTTGGATCAACTTCCCCGATTTGTTAATCATAAAAACGAGCTTAAGATGAGAGAATATGACAAATAAAATAACCAAATATTCAAAGTATACAGAATACGACTATTTACAAGGTATATTTATGTGGATGATCTATATTAATGTATATAATTAATGGTATATTCCAATTCCTTGTGAGTACGTCCATGTTAACGTCATAGAAAAAGACAAAGTTTTTGAAACAGAGATACATACTAATTCAGATTGAATGCAAGTACATCAACCAATCCTATCATCGGAGAAATCAGGGAATTACATCGAAGAAAGAGACGCAGATATATTTTCGATACGCTTTGTTGCGTTCACTCACCGCACATTGAGTAGGTAGAGTGAGCCTTGAAGTCTTGTTTTTCAATTTGACAGATAATATTCTTTTGCAAAATGAATGTGTATACTACCGAAGAAAATATTCAAATGATTACAACATAATCGGACTATTTTTATTAATGGGACATTAAATTCCCAAAAATACTTAATTTTTGTGTGAGATCAAATATCTCCGCCTATTCGTGTTGAACCTAAAGACATTGGGTCACCGATTTTCCAACGCGCATACGTCATACCAGTCAGACAATTTTTGAATGAAATGTTTCCAAACAGATGGAGTTGTTTTTTTGTTTTATTTTTGTACAAAAAAAATAAAATAATGATTTATAAGAGCTTTTTTTTATTAAAAAAGCCGAGTAAAATAAAAATAAATCAAAATAAAATAGAAATCCTTAAGATTACCACGATAATTCAATAGAAATAACTATTAATGCAGTCATGGCTACCTCTGATCCAAGTATTTTTTCCCAACGCTAATTTCCCTATGTGCACCTTACGCGTTTACATACCGTATAGTTATTGAATAGATATATGATTTTAAGAATCTGTTATCTCTAAAAGGACCCTGCTTTCAAGCTAGCAAATTGGCATACGTTTTTAACTGCATATTGTACATACTGATAAAATTCTAGCAGTACTAAAATGATGTAGGTCTGTGATATTTGAATGTTAGGCTTAAATCTTTATTTTACGCTGAAAGAAACATAACGTGTGTAAGATCTCCATTGTTGTTAGTAAAGACAAATCCACAACAAAACGATTAATTGTTGCAAACCGTTATCATACAACAATGACAATATACAGTATATACAAACTAATTTTCAAACCGAATAAGAAAAAGAACGATGACAAACAGCGACGATTGTGATCAAAGAGAAAGAGAGGGAGTTCCCCGCTGCGTGTGTTTGTGTGTTTCAATCTCGAAATGCATATAAACGCGTCATTTAACGTTAGCGATTGTTTGTGTAGATACAGATCCACTATAAAGTCTAGAAACAGCGAGAGAGAATCAGAAGGATTAGAAACAGTAGCGGCTGTTATTAGTAGAGACAGATCCACACACACACAACAATACAGCTAAGTCGTGTGTTTGTAAACACAAGGCGAATCGGTTTATGTCAGACATTCTTGATAGGGAACGATATACTTTTATTATATACCGAGCATAGGAATAAAATCGCATACGAACCATTACGATGCGCAAACATATACCTACTTCTGTCTTTTTTTAAGTCGTAAGAGCTCGTTTATTCTGATTGGCTAACGCCTAGACATAAAACGTTTGATAGAGAGATATTATATAAAGCTGAAGAGTTTGTTTGTTTGGTTGGTTGAACGCGCTTATCTCAGGAGCCACTGGTTCGAATTGAAAAATTTTTTTTTGTTGGATAGTCCATTTATCGAGGAAGGCTACAGGCTATATAATATCCCGCTGCGATCAATAGGAGCGGAGCATTAATGAAAAATGTAACTCAAAATTTGTCCGTCCGACAAAAGTTTTGAACGTTAACTCCGATCATCATGAAATTTGGACACAACATTCATCTCAGTAAACTAAGATGAACGTACCGTACTCATGTCCCTTGCCCCATTCGTTCTCTTGCACCCGGGTGTAAAAGAACGAATGGGGAAAGGAGGAACATGAGTACACACATTCATCTTAGTTTACCGAGATGAATGTTGTGTCCAAATTACCGTTCAAAAGTTTTTGTCGATAAAAAGCAGTATTTATACTTTTTTTAACTAATAATTTTTTTTAATTAATTAAATAAATTTAAAATAAATTTAAATGTAAGCCTTAGAAGAAAGCAATGTAGAAAAAAAAATAAAAATATATTCGCCCAACGTGGGGCTCGAACCCACGACCCTGATATTGACAGTCGTATGCTCTATCGATTGAGCCAGCCGGCGTTGTATACTCACAACGCTAATATGAGTATATTTAGTTAGTGCGTTTCACCTGAATAGAAGCTTATTTTTGAGATACATTTTTCATTAATGCTCCGCTCCTAATGGTCGTAGCGTGATATTATATAGTCTATAGCCTTCCTCGATAAATGGGCTATCCAACAAAAAAAAAATTTTTTCAATTTGAACCAGTAGTTCCTGAGATTAGCGCGTTCAAACAAACAAACTCTTCAGCTTTATATATTTGAGATACATTTTGCAACATTTTTCATTAATGCTCCGCTCCTAATGGTCGTAGCGAGATATTATATAGCCTATAGTCTTCCTCGATAAATGGGCTATCCAACAAAAAAAATTTTTTTCAATTCGAACCAGTAGTTCCTGTGATTAGCGCTTTCAAACAAACAAACAAACAAACTCTTCAGCTTTATAATATTAGTATAGATAAGCCATTTCGCCTCGCGACCACGGATACAAGTGTTGTGCTTCTGTAAGAGTTTTGTGTATAGCAAAGAGACCATGCAGAAGAGAGAGACGCACACAATCACATATCGTCGTATCTAATGTTTATTAACTTTACACGTTCAGCTGATACGGTGTTATTCAAGCATGCAGTTGCTTTGTGCAGTGGTACGTAAATCGCACAGATAAGCAACTACACCGCCGCCGCTCTCTACACACCACTTGCTCTCTCTCGCTCTCTACACGCCGCTTGCGCTCTCTCGCTCTCTACACACTCCCCGAACACACACACGCGCCACGGCCAGACATCGAGCGTTTACCATTCACGAACAAAACATTGAGAGGCGTGTGCCTTCGAGACTTTTTGACGCAACTGCGATTTGTTTGAGAAAGGGACTCCGCAACCGGCTCGAAAACTGAGACGGGAAGTGGTGGCTGCCTCTTCACATTCTTTTCTAATCAGATCAATGGCGTCCATAGGTTTGGGATCAATAACGTTGACCAGAGATCCAGAGTGGAATTGATGGCATTTGAAGGGTACATGGGAAGAAGGCGGTTTTTCGAAAAATGTAAATTGTGCATGAGAGCATTTTGAAGGGTTAAGATCGTGCCATTTACTGCATTTCTCTCAACGCTTATAACTTTTGACCTAGCGTATTCTTGTCTAAAATGAATACACCAACAGAAAGGTACGATTTTTGGCTACAAGATGGCATAAAAAAAATAATTTCGAATTTTTACTGACAAATCGCCTTCTTCCAGTGTACCCTTCATTTGGAAGATTCATAGTCGAACCAATGGCCTTGACTGTGATTGAGTGTCGGACCAGTCGCGAAAATAGAAAATTAGATTCGGACCAATAGCGTTTATAGAGGTTCAGATTTGAACCAATGGCGTTCCTAGAGATTTAGATTCAGTCCAATAGCTGTCGATAGTGATAAAGATAGGAACCAATAGCGTTTACAGAGGTTTAGATTTGAATCAATGACGTTCGTAGAAATTCATATTCCGGCCAATAGCGTTGACAGATATTAAGAGTTGAACCAATAGCGTTTACAGTGGTTCAGATCTGAACCAATGACGCTCCTAAATATTCATATTCCGGCCAATAGCGTTGACAGAGATTAAGAGTCGAACCAATAGCATTTACAGAGGTTCAGATTTGAACCAATGACATGACTACTTAGATTCGGGCCAATAGCGTCGACAGAAATTAAGATACGAATCAATAGCGTTTACAGACGTTTATATTTGAACCAATGACGTTCCCAGAATTAAGATTTGGGCCAATAGCGTCGACAGAAATTAA
The DNA here is from genome assembly GCA_963575645.1 of Xanthostigma xanthostigma. Taxonomy (NCBI): domain Eukaryota; kingdom Metazoa; phylum Arthropoda; class Insecta; order Raphidioptera; family Raphidiidae; genus Xanthostigma; species Xanthostigma xanthostigma. The sequence goes on from OY754473.1 coordinate 3,507,757, forward strand.
GATACGAACCAATGGCGTTTACAGACTTTTATATTTGTACCAATGACGTTTCTAGAAATTCAGATTGGGGCCAATAGTGCCGACAAAGATTAAGATTCGAACCAATAGCGTTTACAGACGTTTATATTTGAACCAATGACGTTCCCAGAAATTAAGATTTGGGCCAATAGCGTCGACAGAAATTAAGATACGAACCAATGGCGTTTAGAGAGGTTCAGATTTGAACCAATGACGTTCCTAGAAATTCAAATTCGGGCCAATATCATTCATTGTAGTTCCGATTAGGAGCAATAGCGTTTATAAAAAAAAATATACAGTCGAACATAGAACCTCCTCCTTTTTTGAAGTCGGTTAAAAAAGTCATTTCGCTCACACACTGATGGAAAGTATTTTTTTTTTTTCATTACAGCATCACAAAGCGTTACATAATAGACCGTGACGTCACGCTTTTCGAGACAGTTCGATAAACGGCTAGGGTCGCTTTAGAGACGCGAAAAAACCCTACAAGCGAACATGTGTGTTGAATAAAGATTTTTATCAATGCCTAATAATTATTTCACACAACAAAAACCTCCATTTTCATCCACAACACAATTCATATCTTCACCTTTTGTCTTTTTTTAGCGGTAGGAGCACAGCTTTGTTTCTCTTCTCTATGGCTTTGCTCGCAGTGGACTGCAGGCTTAAAGATGTCAAAAGACGGTTTTGTTTTGGTACACGATGCAGTTAGTTCGAATTCTGTACGGAAGATAGTGCTGCCACTGTTTGTATCGTGTGTGAATTGTATTTAGATCCTCGCATATTATTATGCTTGACTCAACTTTATTAAATATTTAATATCTATAGGCAAACGACAAAATCGCTCATGTCGAAATTGTGCTTAAAAAAAGATAATTGAATTATTTTAAGGGAGTTCGACTGGTAGAGCGGGACGAAGCTGGGCAAGGGGGAACTCCCATAGTAAAGCGTAAAAATAAAAATTTGAGCTGTGAAAAAGCACTGTATATATAGTGCAGTCGTTTTCAGAGGAAGGCATCGAGCTTACATACCTGGAGGGAGCAAAGCGGGTGCATTTGCGTACTACTTAAGAAAAAATCCGGGGTCAAGCTTTCTCACTCGCGCTTTGCCGCCATGTCACGTGTACCACTTGAATCAGCCAATCAGGGCGCGGTGCGAGAGAGAAAGCATGACCCTGGATTTTCTTAAGTAGTCACATAAGAAAAAGCATTGCATGCTCCCTCCAGGTATGTAAGCTCGATGGAGGAAGGCAAGTGGCTTGAAATTTCATGATTACACAGTTGGTACTACTGTGTAAGTGCATTCCAGTATATCGGCTGTTCCAAAATGACGTGTTTGTGTATATACATTATTGTAATTAGTACAACTAATTTGTTGCTATTTTACCATTCCAACCCACAAGTGGAGAATGGTATTAGTGTAGGCCAAAAATCGCTTTTAAAAATTTTACAATATTTTTTCGTTTTGAGGTCCCTCGAATCCAAAAAAACATATTTTTGGACAAACTCTGTGCGTCTGTGAGCACGACACAGGTCAAACGGATGAGCGAACTGAAACCAAATTTTGGCAGAATGTTTGGTATGCAAATATGAAGAACCCTATTGTTTTTGGGGAAAATCGGCGCATGCTCAAAAGAGATACATGCTATAGCGGTGTTTTTTATATAATAATGGTATATTTTTCATAACGGCTTATTATTCTATTTATTTTTTTAAAAAAGTTTTGTTAAAAAAATTTTTTTCTTAACTTTATAGTTTCGGAAAAATTTTGAAAATAAAAAAAAAATCAGCTGTTCTTTTCTTTTTAGATCTGTCAGAAATAAACTAGTTAAACATGCTTTGATTAATTTTTACATGACGTGAAGCATATTATGTAGATTGTAGGTGACCATGGCAACGAATAGTATTGAATACTAGCCATTACCCGCGTCACCTCACCCGATATCAGAAATTTCCTTTTTTTTATTACACTAATTAGTATATCAAATGTCAACATTTTGAAGTCGGTTCCGTCGCCCAAAGGCTGGATTTTATTTTCTCTAAGTCAGGATGGTACATATTCAAACTTCCAGTCAGCCCCCTCGTGGCGTTTTGACTCCTCGAAGAAAGGCTCATGGTTTTTCCGTGTTTATTTATCGAAGTATGCGTAAAAAGCGATTTTTCTTTTCGACCACAGATTCTCAAACATGCATGCCTGTTCGCTGGCGGTGTGAGTGTTTGCACAATCAAAGCTAGATAGTATTCAGACCAACGTACGATACAACATTTCTCTTTTAAATTATTGTATACCGCAAGTCCGGCCCTGTACTGTCACCTGGCCAGCAATTCCACGCAATGCATTGACGCCGAAGACCTCAGAATTCAGATGTCGAGCGTCTACAATCTACACTAGGGTGATTAAAAAAAAATATTTTTGGTTTTATCCTCTCACGTCTTTCTATTTAATGTAAAAAAACCCCTTTGCACTCCGGGAGTGCCGGCGGAAGTGAAAACTTGAATATTAACGTCTTACGAATTTTCGATCAAAATGGTTTGTATCATAGATCATGATCATTTTTATGTACGATATTTCAACGCTAGATGTCTAACGTTGTATAAATAAAAGTTTTCGTCTTACGCATTTTCGATCAGGACACGTGACCCTGACGATCTGACGCGAGTTTAACATTTTTTACCCATTACAAAAAAAGTGTACAACGCCGATAAAGAAGTTTTCACTTCAAAAATCCTCACCAAAGATGAGCGCTGTAGTTCAACTCTAAAGCGGCCTACACACCTTGATGTGGACATCGACTCTTATGTTACATGAAACTTGCATCAGTTGCATATAAACGCCTACTTAAATCGAAACCTATTGCAGCTCAAGAACAGTAGGTTAAGTTATTTTCTAGATACCTAGTGCTTGACGAATGAAATGAGGTACGTTTTGCCAACACCAGTTTTATTAGCAGTAGTTGGGGCACTCTTTATACTCCATAAAAGAAAAAGGAAATGGCCAAAAAGATGGTTTATAGAAAGAAAGCGTTATTCAAATGCTTTATTGGAAGAGCTAAAAGTATATTTATATTCCAAAGACACGTATGCAGATGATAAATGTTTATGAACTCTTCCCAAAATACACGATCACTTTCCATCATGGAATTTACACACACAAACAACAAACTAACCTCTAAAATAAATTAATATCGTCTTGGCATCGACGCAATTCTATACACGCTGAAACTTGCATCGGCATCGCCGACTCGGTGTCGTGGCTCGCCGACCAAAATGTGATTCCAGACTCTGCATCGCTGCAAGCCGCAACTGATGCCAAATACGTGATTCACTACTACACACACTGCTACTTGTATCATGAAACATAAGAGTCGATGCCTGCATCGCAGCTAACATCAACGTGTGTAGGCCGCTTTAACGTTCCTGTCTACGTAAGTTATAATCAGCTGTTAAAATAAAGTGAGACATAGCATAGTTCAAGACCGCGAAGTCAAGGTTTTGTGTCACGTGCATCGTTCGCTTGGCTATTCAAAAATTAACTTGCATTAACATTGTTTGCTCTTTCAAATATCTTTCCGAATTTATAATTACATGCAGCAGCCAGAGTCCAATGCTCCGCGTTTCGATTTTACAAAGGGCTGTCCAAATGCGAACACACCCTCGTGCATTCCCTTAATCGTGTTCAAATTTTCTTTTGAATCGACTACCAAAACACCGGCCAAGTGCGAGTCGGACTCGCGCACCGAGGGTTCCGTATAAAAATGTGGGTATGTAAATAGTTCGTCCATCGCGGAAATCGAGTCTTGAAGATTTTTCCCGCTTAACCGTTGGAAAACTTTCGTCTCCATACGTCGCGGTCAGTTTTCCAACTAAACAATGAGTTCAGATGGACTACCGAAGTGTATTGTACCTCGTGGCTATATCTGATAGCCTAGTCGTCGTACCGTGCTGTATGCGAGTGTTCTTATATTGTGCTGTATAAACTAGTACGCGGCGGTAAATATTGCACATCGACCTTTGGAAAGAGACTATCTGTTATGGGAAAAAGTTATTGGCCTCTTTAAGAGTTAACTCTCATAACAGATTGTCTCTTTCCAAAGATCGATGTGCAATATCTCATTATAAAGATAGTTTTTTAGTACCTTTGAGTTATGTACTATTGGTATGGTACTCACTACGATACATTTTTGCAACATAAAGGTGCCAAATACGATTTTAAAAAATAAAAAATAATCTGAATGGAATTTAACAGGTTTTCATTATTATCTAATCACCTATCTTAATATATAAAAATTACGTGTCACGTTGTTTGTCCGGTTGTTTGTCCGCGATGAACTCCTAAACTACTGAACCGATTTTAAATTTGATTTGCACACCGTGTGCAATTAGACCCAACTTGAAAGATAGGATAGCTTGCATTTCAATTTATAGTCGCAATATTATTTTATTGCAAATTATTTGTCTATTCCTTGACTGTCATAATACAACCATATAAGATGGCGAACCTGTTGACTGGATTGAGTGAATATTCAATAGATGGCGCAACGAACTTAACAACCATATAAGATGGCAATACCTGTTGACTGCATTGAGTGAATATTCAATAGATGGCGCAACGAACTTAACAACCATATAAGATGGCAATACCTGTTGACTGGATTGAGTGAATATTCAATAGATGGCGCAACGAACTTAACAACCATATATCTAGATCGAGGATGTAAAAAAACTGAATATCGTTTAAAACTGCTCGGCACGACGGCGCAGCCGGAGTGCTCGAAATAGAGCAAGTGTTTTAAAGACCAGTTATCCACGAATACTTTACGCTATTTTTTTTCCAGCACGACGGCGCAGCCGGAGTGCTCGACATACACACATATACGCCCATGTATATTTTAAAATAGCTAGCAATTAATAAAACAGATAGATAGATAGATAGATGTTCCAATTAAATTGTTTTATTATTTCACTTTATACGTAGTGAAGCACGTACAGGGTCGCTAGTAGGTATATATAAAATTTCATCTATGAATTGAAAATTAATAAGGTAAAAGGGAAGTCGCAGCCTTTTCCTCCTCCGTAAGCCTCTTCTGCAGAAGTAGTTACCTGAAGTTGTCTTGAAAATACGTTAATAAAAATTAAGAACGAAACCTTCATCGGTTTATTTTACAAGTAAAGAAGAAGAAGAATAATGAAAATTCCTAATTAAAAGTTGATTAAAGTTTATACGCATATTATGTATATATATACTTGAAAGTTCTTAAAATTATCTTAAATAATCATTAAAGCAGTCTATAAAATATAATATAAATTTTATAAAAAAATAGCTATATTAGCATTAATAATAATTTGAAGTTGCTTACCGAACAACAAAAGTCGAGTACCTAGATAAAGCTCGTATTAAATTAGCATAAATCGTTTCTAAATTTGACTACAAAAGTATCCCTTGGCGTAACTAGGATTTAAATACAGTTGAAACTCTATATAGCGACACTCAAGGGACTGTGCACTTTGTGGCGTTATTGAGAGTTGTCGTTAAACGGAGAGAAGAAATAATCAATTAATATTTTTTCCATATTGTCGATACGGTCGAGCGACCGAATCCAAAGCGTCTTCCAACATCACTTATCTTTTCTCGCGCCTCTATTGCGCGCATTAATAAAACTTTTTCGTCAATACACAAAGATTTTCTTTTACTCGCCATGTTCACAGTTTGCAAGTTTGTGGCCAACTATAAGAATACCTTATCGATAAGCAGTTGAGCTAAACATATGAAAGACAATCCCAACAAATAAAAGAACGAATTTCTCAGAATCTTCGGTTCGCTTGATCCCGACAGCAAAGCAACAAAATAACAAACAAGTACTGTTTACTGCTTAATGATGACGTATTGTTGTCGTCATTCAGAGTATATCATTGTATGAGCAACAAGGTAAACCAACTATAGAGTTAAGTAATTTTGACGTTTTAAGGAGTCTGTCGTTATATCGAGTGACGTTAAATGGAGTTTACATTTTATCCAAGTATGTAGGCTTTCACGGCCGGTGTTGATCCAAATCTTCTTGGTTTCTAGAGTTTGTATGTCGTTGTCCATTGGTATTTCTACCTGACGTATCGTCTACAACAGCAGTAGACATTATCAAAGGCGATGTGGTAGCGGACGAAGTGTCCTTCTAGACTGATCACAGGTAAGTGTGTCGTCAAGTGCGGTACTTCCGTCTTTTAAAGTCAGCGTGCTGTGTTCTCTACTCGGTCGTAGTACGCTCTTCTGTGATTGGTCGTTCCATTCAGTGGGTTGGTATTGCACAGTGCTGGTGTCCAGGTTTTACTTAGATTCAAACCTTCATCTTTCCGGTTGAAATTGTGTGTGTGTTTGTGTATTTCTATGGCCTCTCTGTATATGCGCGGGTAGTAACTCGATGTTCTGTCTATAACTTTGGTTTCTTCATAAACTTTTATTCTATACTGAGCATAGGAGAATAAAATCGCAATCGAACTATTAGGGTGCAAACATATACTTCTGTCTTTTTTTACGCCATAAGCACTGGCGTATCCAGGACGGCGAAACAAGCACGGGAGACTCGGCTTAAGAAATTTCTAATTTGGCTCCTCCGGGGCCAAAAGCTGGGTACGCCCATGTTAACGTCATAAAAAAAGACAAAGTTTTTGAAACAGAGATACTTTATTCAGATTGAATGCAAGTACATCAACCAATCCTATCATCGGAGAAATCAGGGAATTACATCGAAGAAAGAGACGCAGATATATTTTCGACACGCTTTGTTGCGTTCACTCACCGCACACTGAGTAGATAGGCAATATGATTCATATAGTTAATTAATAGATATACAGGATGAGTTTTAAGTTGATGCTTTTTTTTTACAGCGTGTAAAATCAAATAGACGAGCAAATATTTCAAATAGTTTTTTTATCAAAACTCAAAAATAAGAGAGAAGCAGCCTTTTAAATTTTCTTTAATTTTGAGGTCGGTCCTGGGGTTATATTATGTCACTATGGAAATAAGTTGTTAAAACGGGGACAACTTCGAACAATTTCTGTGAATACTTGATAATAAATAATAATAATATATTTCCATATATAATATAACCCCAGGACCGACCTCAAAATTAAAGAAAATTTAATAAAATTTATTTAAACTGCGAAAGGCTGTTTCTCTCTTATTTTTGAGTTTTGATAAAAAAACTATTTGAAATATTTGCTCGTCTATTTGATTTTTACACGCTGTAAAACTCACCCTGTATATTGGTTCTTCAAACAGGATCTTATGGTTGTCCAGAGTCGACGTATGCTCGGCTACTGCAGTTGTAGACGAAACGTCAGGTAGAAATACCAATTGACCACGGAATACAAGCCCGAAAACCAAGAAGAAATGGAGTTTGCACTTTTTGTATTAAAACTGCTTTCTGCTTTCCACGAATTATTGAAAGCAAAAGGTTATTTTCTGGAAAAATAAGTCTACTAAAAATACAGAGGACATTGAAAAGTATAACCCAGGTGTTATTGAGTTAATTTGAAAAAATAGTCAATCTGATTGTAAAATGCAGACGTTCCTTGAAGTATTAGAGAGCGAAAAAGCGATATGGTCTCCGAAGCCAGACAACGCGGAAGCCATTTTATTATACTACATTTAAGGACATATATCGATAAGTGAATTCTCTATGCGACTGAAGTTAGGTGCAGCATTCAGCTGTTCTGTTCAGGGCAGCCAATAGTATGTCATTGATATCGCCATTTGACAGTTTCGTTGCACTTAATATACAGGCTGACCGACAAATGTTATTGATCGAAGCGAGTGATGTCCCGTTCCAACATTTTCATGATGGTCTGCCGCTTGATTCTGGTTTCGCGGTCCAGTCCCGGATCTGGGAGGGGGGGGGGGGGCAATCGGAGTTACGGTGTGTCCCAAATAGGACCTAGCTATTCTCATTTGAAATTTTACGTTTCTGCTTGTATTTCCCTTGCGCTGAAGGAAAGAGAAATGGCATTATTAAGTATCCGACGGATTGTTGACCGCGATCTTTATTCTTTATTGACCCCGAACACGCCATATATTACATATGCACTCTCATTCGGGAACAAATGAATACTTATACCGTGACCAGTGGCGTAACTGTACACAGTTTGAGGCCCGTGGCCCCTTCCCGCCGAGGGTCCGTGGCATTTTGCCCATTCTGCGATCCGATTGTTACGCCACTGACTGTGACCGTTGTTGGATCTCGTGATGAAATCGGACTATGAACACGTTACGATGCGAAAACATTTCCAACAGAAGACGCATGCGAGTCGAACGCTGCTCTTGCAGAGAGTAGTTCCGAACATGTCCTCTTCCGGAGATGTTTCCAGAAAGTATATACATGTTCGGAACTCTCAAACTTTAAAACACCTTATGCGAGAGCAGCGTTCGACTCGCCCACACGGGCCCGACACGAAATCTCACTTCATGCAGGAGTTAAGATACGGTCCTAAGGAGTCATGGGAAATATATCCGACAGAGGACATGCGAGTCGAACGCTGCTCTCGCCGGGAGTGCATTAGACTTGAGTAGTTCCGAACATCTCCACTGTCGGACATGTTTCCTGACGCTACACACGTTCTGAACTATCCAGGTGTAATTCAGTCTCAGCGGGCACTGCATGCCGGAGTATGACCATGTCAAGATGCGTTCTTACGATCTATAATCTAGAGACGAGTCAAACTTTGCGCTCTCGCACGGAGTGTATTGCACTCGGATACAGCTTCGGGAAACATATTCGACGGAGGGCATGTTTCCTATGTTCGGGGAGCTACCCAAATCTAATACACTCCCTGCGAGAGCGCACACAGGACCGACTGTATAGATCGTTGCACAGCTCAGTACACACACGGGGTACACACGGAGCGGAGCTATATCGACTGTCGGGACAATAAATCACAACCTGCCAATGACAGGGTCTCGTGAACTCCACTCTAAACTCGACTAACGATATTTGTACGCAATGTGCTATACTCCTTATATATATATATGGAGTGTCGACCCATCGTGTGCGCCTCCGGGCTTTGCCCCGCGGCGCTCTGCAACAACCGTCATTTATGTTCACACACACATCCACACACACGTACCTACGCCCCGTTGTCGTATGTGGTAATAGTTTAGAAACGCCATCACGTCATCAAATGTCGGTAAAAATCAGTTTCTGTAAAGGCCGCTGCACACGAGGCTAGAAACGCTGCAAGGAGTTCTGTTAGCCGGTAGGCTGGGAACGAAGCTGGAAATGACGTCACTGCGGGCTGCCTTGCTAGCTCAGAAGTTAGGTTTTAAAATTAGAACAGGGGCTATTTTCCCTGCTAGATTTGTTGCTAGGTATGAGCAAGAACCAATCAGGAAGCAGTATATATTCACGTGGGCACTTGAACAAACGACCACATAGCGTCATTCTGCCAGACAACAGACACGTTTTGCTCTGTGTTTACTGTTTGTATTCGAACTGTCACTGCGCGCGCACCAGATCTATCCACAAAACACGCTTGGAAAATAGTCTCGTGTGAAGCGAGCACTTAACAGCAATGAAGAAAACCAGCGCTAGAAAACTAGTAGGCAAATCTAGCAAGGAATCTAGCCTCGTGTGCAGTGGCCTTAAGGCAGGTCGAAGGCGCGCGATTTCTTTATGTGACATTCGAGTGGGTAAACGTTTAGAAATCGTTTTAAGACAGAAAACTGGAGTCAGCATGCTACCGGGAACACCGCAGCCTCTTGGGCTTCTTGTGCTATATCTCCCAATCTCTTATATCGCTCGATCCAGTATCCTCGTTCCTTGCACTAGCTTGTGCAGCCCGTGGACTGGGTGATTGATATAATCTTCTGGACTCATTCTGCACGGTCCATAAATTGTCTGCCTTCTACGATCCAAAGTCTCGCATTCACACAGAATATGATAGGCTATTTCTGTTTCCTTATTGCACTTTTGGTCCCCTTTAAACAGTCCGGTCCTTTGGAGATGTCCTGTCAGGACGCCTACCACGAGACGAAGATTGTTCCTACTGAGTTGTAGTAGTTCTTCATCAATCTTTTGAGATGGCCCTTTAATAAAAGTCTGGCCACGTTGCTGCCCGCAAATTTGATTCCAGTATGTCTTGTGCTGATTTTTGATCCATTCCCTTATTTGACCTTGTACTGTGCTTTTTGACACTCCGAAGGCAGGTTCTGGGCCAATGTATGGAGTCGACGATCCTTTCCTCGCCACCTCATTAGCTTCGCTTTACCCCCTCCCCCCCGAAAAATAATATATCTACGTCCTTGGTCTGGATCCTCAAGCTCAAGACAATTTACATTTCTTATTGTCTTTATATGAAAATTGATTTAAACTAAATAAATAAAGAGTTTAATTTAGTATATATGTTTTGGCCCGCTAACAAACCCTAAATCTATACTAATATATAAAGCTGAAGAGTGTGTTTGTTTGTTTGGTTGAACGCGCTAATCTCAGGAACTACTGGTTCGAATTAAAAAAAAAATTCTTGTTGAATAGTCCGTTTATCGAGGAAGGCTATAGGCTATATAATATCACGCTACGACCATTAGGAGCGGAGCATTAATGAAAAATGTTGCAAAATGTATCTCAAAAACTTTTGAGCGATAACTCCAATCATCATGATATTTGGACACAACATTCATCTCATATGAACTAAGAGTAACGTCCGTACTCAAGTCCCTTCCCCCATTCGTTCTTTTGCACCCGGGTGAAACCGGGCGGGACTACTAGTCTTATATATGGCCCTTTAGAAAAATCAGTCTGACACCCCTTTTCTAGATGACAAGTAGTTTGAATGTTATTAGACTGCTCCTGATATATGGAAACTGTAATTATACGATCACAATCTAAGGTCGTTGTCAAATAAAAATTTTTAACAGTACTTTCTGCAACCCATCGTTAGTTTTTTTTGCATCACGATCTTAAATCGAAAACCGAATGACGTGTCGCGGATTTTCCCGAGCACCGACTCTGCGGGATCACATAGGTGGAATTCTTAAAGCATACATCTGTACTCAACATATGTATACGTGCACCGGGGAGGTCCTAGAGGTCCTACCAGGTCCCACTTTACCTATTGTAAGGTTGTTAGCTAACTAAACGTAAGCCGCTGAATTTTATTGTTATCGCTTATAGTAATTTTATACTATAATATAAAGTTCCCGTATTGCTGAATCGCATTAACTCTCTCGCTCGCTCACTCCTCCACATCTAGTTCCGTCTCTGTCCGTCTTGACCTATACAGCTATGGTTCTGTCTTTGTCTGTCTGGTTGTACCGTTAAATGAGTGCGACCTATTTCATTCCTGTATCGCAAAACATCAACTCTCCACCCCGTTTCATGTATCATGGCGCGCGAAGGGTGCTGGCCAAGTCTTCGCAAAGTACTGTACACGGATCATTCCGAGCCCTTTTCGATCATCCTTTATCTTCTAAGCTATCTACGTTACAGAGAAGGGTTAAGGTTACTGTAAAGAAGCTGTCTTCCAAATTTCATAAGGCTAGGCCTGACAGTTTCCAATAGTGTCCTCGACTGTACTTTAAAGCAGGAAAGCGACAAGTGACAAAGGCAACGAGCGATCACGGCCAATCACCGAAGAGCGCATGTTCCGTTCAGGTAGCTGGGAGGTGGTGGGGGTTTCAACGGCTCTAAAATGTGCCTTTGCGACGCTGTTTGTGACTAACTTCCGAACCTTTTAGATTCGTGGCGCGTATTATAATATAGTTATGATATAATGAAGTATGGTTTATAACTATAACGTAGTATTTAGACAAAATTGAATTTAAGTAGAATAAGTAAGAATAGTTGGCAAAACCAAAAGTGCACATCCCGCAAGTTTTCCACTGTATGATAAAAAAATAACAATTAAAAAATATTTTCAATAAATTTAAAAAGATTTAAAAATTTAAAGAAATATATAATTAAAAATTGAAAAAATATTTTTTTTAAGTTTGCAAAAATAAAAAAAATTAAGAACTATACATAATATAATATATAATTAATATCAAGTGGAATAAAATAAAACAAAATAAAAAGAAAAAAAAAAGAAAAATATCAATGATTTCGTAAGGAATCGAACCCAGGACCTTGCCCTTGGGGATCCAACGGCATAACCATTACGCCACGGCGGCCTAATACGTGTAGTGGTGTTATCACGGTATAGAAGTGTAGCACTTGTTTTATGGATTACACTATATTTACACAGCAATTATTATATTGTTTTTTTAAACTATTAGCTGTCAAAAATAATAAAATAAAACTGTTTATAAAAATTAAACTACTGAACACATTTTAGTGAATTTAAATAGGGTTCTGGTCTGATAGTAAACAAAGTGAATAAAATATAACCCAAGGCAATCCGACCAAAATTGCGATCTGTAGAGTCGTGACGTACGTACATACGTACGTACGTACGTACATACGTACAGACCAACCGACAACTGCTGTTTGTGATTTTCAATTACAATTTTAATAGTATTTATGAACTCGAATTGATTTGAAAATGGTTCTATTTTATAGATTAGAATCTCCTCTTTTCAAAAAGCTTCAATTTGAATGGATTTCGTGTGAAATTAACTTAGATATAACTTCTTATATGAACGAAAGTCAGCTCTGACGCACAAAGCGATAATAAAGCACATACCGCTAGTTTAGCGGTATGTGCAATATAATTTTATAAAAAATATATTGAAATCCTACCAAAAACAGATGTCAAAGAGAGGTTAAGTTCAATACGAAGAACAAGTGGTTTTGCTGAAAAAAGAAGTGATCTAAGAAGATGGCAAGTTTATATACACGAGTAATTTGTAAAAACTTGCCATCTTCTAGATCTCACATCTTTTTTTCAGCAAAGCCACTAATTGTTCTTTGTATCAAACTTGGCCTCTTTTTTCACATTTATGTTTTTCGTGGGATTATTATTTTCTTTTAGCAAATATGGAAGAGAAATCTTTATTTTTAATATTTACTTATATAGTCGGGAATTGGAGCAGATTAACACGGAGAAAAGAAACTATTAACTATTTACAAAGGAGTTCTTTTGTTTCAAAAAGAAATGACATAGTTCAAAATATCAAAACTATACTTTTCTATAACAGCGAACGATATTATACTACTGATAAAAAATGATAGCGGATTGCGGTTAGACCTGTTTTTCCGTACGAAATTTTGTTCCAATTATAAACAATTGATTTTTTAAAATAAAAAAAAAACTACAATTTTTTTTAATAATTTATCAATATTTTATACCTACCGAAAACAAAAATAGTTGGCAAAACCAAAAGTGCACATCCCGCAAGTTTTCCACTGTATGATAAAAAAATAACAATTAAAAAATATTTTTAATAAATTTAAAAAGATTTAAAAATTTAAAGAAATAAATAATTAAAAATTGAAAAAATATTTTTTTTAAGTTTGCAAAAATAAAAAAAATTAAGAACTATACATAATATAATATATAATTAATATCAAGTGGAATAAAATAAAACAAAATAAAAAGAAAAAAAAGAAAAAAATCAATGATCTCGTAAGGAATCGAACCCAGGACCTTGCCCTTGGGGATCCAACGGCATAACCATTACGCCACGGCGCCCTACTACGTGTAGTGGTGTTATCACGGTATAGAAGTGTAGCACTTGTTTTATGGATTACACTATATTTACACAGCAATTATTATATTGTTTTTTTAAACTATTAGCTGTCAAAAATAATAAAATAAAACTTTTTATAAAAATTAAACTACTGAACACATTTTAGTGAATTTAAATAGGGTTCTGGTCTGATAGTAAACAAAGTGAATAAAATATAACCCAAGGCAATCCGACCAAAATTGCGATCTGTAGAGTCGTGACGTACGTACGTACGTACATACGTACATACGTACATACGTACAGACCAACCGACAACTGCTGTTTGTGATTTTCAATTACAATTTTAATAGTATTTATGAACTCGAATTGATTTAAAAATGGTTCTGTTTTATAGATTAGAATCTCCTCTTTTCAAAAAGCTTCAATTTGAATGGATTTCGTGTGAAATTAACTTAGATATAACTTCTTATATGAACGAAAGTCAGCTCTGACGCACAAAGCGATAATAAAGCACATACCGCTAGTTTAGCGGTATGTGCAATTAAAGCCATAATTAATAACAAATGATTTAAAATTTAGAAAAATATCAAGTGACTACAAAACGCGTCAGGAATGCTTAGATACCTAAAGACCCTAAAAACATTACGAACTAATTATTTTTGAATTAAATAAAACTTTTTGATCATGAAGTGAAAAATAATTAATAAAAATAGAATTACCATAAAACGTGTATGTGATCTTTCCATTTATGTAAAAAAAAAATTCCTTCAAAATCCCACCGGGTCAAAGTAGATCAACTCTGAATTTTCCTGACTTTCCCTAATTTTCCAGAAATTGGACACCCTGATTAACTTTTACACATGCAGTACACGTTTTTAGAAGAGATATATGCTATAACGGTGTTTTTTATATAATGATGGTATACTTTTCATAACGGCTTATTATTCTATTTATTTTTTAATAAAGTTTCGTTAAACATTTTTTTTTCTAAACTTTATAGTTTCGGAAATATTTGGAAAATAAAAAAAATCAGCCGCTCTTTTGTTTTGATTAATCTGTCAGAAATAAACTAGTTCGGCATGCTTTGATTAATTTTTAACCGACTTCAACAAAAAGGAGGAGGTTCTATGTTCGACTGTATAATATATATTTTTTTTATGTATGCTCACCGATTTCTCCGTCAATTAGGACCGATTTTCAATTTTTTTTATTCGAAAGAGTGCACCTCAGAGGTGGTCCCATCGGAACCAAGTCAGGATCTGATGGTGGAATCCGGAGAAATCGAGGGAAACTCTCAAATTTCAAAGGCACGCATAATGTTTTTTTTATGTATGTTCACCGATTTCTCCGTCAAATATCTAACACTAAAAAGAGAAAAATAAAATATTTTTAACAAAAAAATTGAACCGACTTCACACTAAAAAGTAAAAAATAATTGCGTATTGAAATGTTTTGGAGTCGATGTCAGCCAAAATGAAATCTAATCCGAGAACTACACCGACTCCAAAACATTTCAATACGTAATTATTTTTTACTTTTTAGTGTGAAGTCGGTTCAATTTTTTCGATAAAAATATTTTATTACATGAAGATATTATGTAGGTAACCATGGCAACGAATAGCAAATATCATATTGAGTAGTAGTCATTACCCACGTCATCTCACGCGAAATCAAAAATTTTATTTCCTTTATTACAATCAAACGTCAACATTTTTGAAGTTGGAATGGTCCCGTCGCCCAATTGGCTAAAATTTTTTATTCAGGTTCGCCTGATGAATGCTTTCCAATTGAGCAGCCCTCGAAACGGGACACCCTGTACGCAGCGCGAAGCGGCTAAAGGAATTCCATTTCTCCAAAGGAAGGGACATAATTCCAAACGAACAAAGCAATACGATATATTCGCTGCAGTCACATGGAATAAGTATTAATAAATTTAAGGGAACAATATATATAGTACCTACAAATAGATCGACATGGTGCTTTAATTGGGCATATAATATATCCTGCTGCAGTCAACATAACAATATCTACTCCTTTCTGTTTGTTTACAATAATTATCCGGTCGCCATTTTTTTATATACTTTTATTAACATCGCGTTCAGTTTAATATACCTAATTATTGAAAATTTATTATAGTGTAACCTCTTTATAACGTCCTTCGTTATAACGTAGAAAGTTTTACAATTTGGTTGGTTTACCTTAAAACCCATACATTAATACCCTCTTTATAGCGCAACAGTCATTCTCTATTACGAAGAAATATGTTCATATTTAGGCGTCAGCAAATATTTACAGCCGTAAAGAGGACGATTATGAACCATCACCAACTATTCAACAAGCACTTGGTGCCGCTAAACTTATCGAAAAATTCCTATTGCTTAATGAAGATGATTCCACCGCACCCAAGACACGCATAAGATACTTAATAAAATACAAAACAAATATTGGCATAGCAAAAAACGTCAGGCAAAGTAAACAGACTATATTATGTGTTTAGAATAAATTAATTAGGTGAAATTTATTTTTTTTTCTTCCCTCCATATAACGAAAACTCTTTATAACGAAAAAAATGCTCGGTCCCTTGAGATTCGTTATAAAGAGATTACACTGTATATACAAAAAATTGAGCACTCATTTTAAAGAAAATAAAAAAAGCTCTATGGGGATCCGCGATATGGACTACTCTATCTGGCGGCGAAACTTACTAACTAACATGTGAGAAACAAGTATATGAATCGTACTGTCAATGAATATTGTTAATCGTGATATTTTTTATAATAATAATAAAAAAAATTGATAAATTAATAAATGACTTATTATGGAACCTGCGAAGTTTTCACCTCGTGCAAACACAAATAAAAAGTTAGTAAAAGGTTGTAATAGTACCACGTCATTTCAATGCAGATGGTTAGTTATTTTACTAAGTAGGTAGGTATTATACTTAGTCTTAGTATTGAAAACTTAATTTATTAATTGGATAGTTATTATCTCTATATATATAAAATTCTCGTGTCACAGTTTTCGTTGCCATACTCCTCCGAAACGGCTTGACCGATTTTGATGAAATTTTTTGTGCTTATCCGGTATCTATGAGAATCGGCCAACATCTATTTTTCATCCCCCTAAATGTTAGGGGTAGTCCACCCCTAAATTTTTTTTCTTCCTTCCCCATTCGTTCTTTTGCACCGGGCACGACGGCGCAGCCGGAGTGCTCGACATACACACATATACGTCCATGTATATTTTAAAATAAATAAAATAGATAGATAGATGTTCCAATTAAATTGTTTTATTATTTCACTTTATACGTAGCGAAGCACGTACAGGGCCGCTAGTTATTAAATAAAATTAAGAATTTTGATAGAACAAAAATAAAGTTGAAAATACATTTTGACAGATGACTATTTTTAGGTTGAGAACTTACCTGTTGCAATAAAGTAATTATATAGGTAATATCTCTAGTTACCACTTTTATTTCTTGTGGATTACTCTTTAAATCGGAAGTTTGTAAACAGAAAACATTAAAATTCACCTTGCTTGAAGGTTCTGTTTCAGTTGAATTTTTGCCTAATTTTATGATATGGCCGGCATTTCAAATTACTACCGACGCTTTCATATATGTTTCTAGATTTTCTTCTTATACTTAAACAAATAAACAAACTACATTTTATGAAGCTGTCAAAAAAAATCATCTGATGCTCTCGCTCGCACTCATATGCATGCATAATACCATTGCGTACGTAGCTAAGCACGTATTTTATGTACCTTATGAACTTGTTATCTCAAAAGCAACTGCTTTCAAGCTAACGAATTGGCATACGTTTTTAGCTAAATACAGTGTAACCTCTTTATAACGAATCTCAAGGGACCGAGCATTTTTTTTCGTTATAAAGAGTTTTCGTTATATGGAGGGAAGAAAGAAAAATAACCTTTCACCTAATTAATTTATTCCATGTAGTCTGTTAACTTTGCTTGGCGTTTTTGCTGTGCCAATATTTGTTTTGTATTTTATTAAGTATTATGCATGTCTTGACTCTTGGGATGTGGTGCAATCACCTTCATTAAACAATAGGAATGTTTCGATAAGTTTAGCGGCATCAAGTGCTTGTTGAATAGTTGATGATGGTTAAAAATCGTCCTCTTTATCATCTTCTTCATCTTCATTTTGTTGTATAAAAACAATTACACTGTTAAATACGCCTAAATATGAACATATTTCATCGTAATAGAGAATGGTTGTTACGCTATAAAGAGGTTTTAAGGTAAACCAACCAAACTGTAAAATTTTCTACGTTATAGGGAGTTTTTCGTTATAACGAAGGACGTTATAAAGAGGTTACACTGTATTATGTATAGTATGTAAACACGTAAGGTGCACATAGGGAAATTAACATTGGGAAAAAATGACTGGATCAGAGTGAGCCTTGAAATCTTTTTTTTCAATTTGACAGACAATATTCTTTTGCAAAATGAATGTGTATACTGCCGAAGAAAATATTCAAATGATTACAACATAATCGGATTTTTTTTATTAATGGGACATTAAATTCCCAAAAATACTTAAATATGGTGCGAGATCAAATATCTCCGCCTATTCGTGTTTAGCCTAAAGACATTGGGTCACTGATTTACCAACGCGCATACGTCATACCAGTCAGACAATTTTTGAATGAAATGTTTCCAAACAGATGGAGTTGTTTTTTTGTTTTATTTTTGTATACAAAAAAATTAAAATAATGATTTATAAGAGCTTTTTATTATTAAAAAATCCAAGTAAAATAAAAATAAATCAAAATAAAATAGAAATCCTCAAGATTACCACGATAATTCAATAGAAATAACAATTAATGCAGTCATGGCTAACTTTGAACTAAGTATTTTTTCCCAATGCTAATTTCATTATGTGCATTTTACGCGTTTACATACTGTATATATTTACTGATAAAATTTTAGCAGTACTGAAATGACGTAGGTTTGGCGGCTCTGGGATCTTGGTCTAAAACATTCTCTCGGCAGCTCTGATTTAAAATTTAAAATGGTAAGCTGTGAACAAAATACACGAATTCATAAACGAACAAAACGTTTTTAGCGAAATATGAAATTTTCAAACGAACCAGCTAATAAAAACATGTTTAAATATCATTTTAAATGAACTTGAAAGCTAGCTATACAAGAGCTTTTCAAAAAGTGCAACGGAACAATAGTTTATTGTAGCGTCACTTTTTTAAATACTTAACAAAAAGTTCAAACAAATAAAATTATCGACCAATTTTTTCAAGAATTATAAAAAAAATTGTATGGCACGCCGTTTTACTATTTAATAGTAAAATATTTTTCCAAAAATTATAAAAATATTTAACAATTTTAATTTCAGAAAAAAAATTTTGAGTGAATTTTTTTATGTGATGACAATAAAAATACAATATTATTATGTAATGACATAATAAAAATACAATATTATTATGTCATGACATAAAATTCAATGCTTATACATAAGAAGAGCTAGGAAAGACGACGAATTATAATTATGTCATGACATAATAATATTGTATTTTTATTATCTTGTGACATAAAAGAAATTATAAATAATTTTATTATAAGTAGAGATAATAAGTATTTTTTAACTAAAAACATCCTGACTAAAAATTAAATTTTTCGTCAGGATGTTTTTATTTAAAAAAAATATTTATTATCTCTACACATAATAAAAGTATTTATAATTATTTTTATGTCGCAAGATAATAAAAATACATTATTATTATGTCATGACATAATAAAAATACATTGTTATTATGTCATGACATAATAAAAATACATTATTTTTATGTCATGACATAATTATAATTCGTCGTTTTTCCTATCTCTTCCTATGTATAAGCATTTAATTTTATGTCATGACATAATAATATTGTATTTTTATTATGTCATCACATAAAAAAATTCAATCAAAATTTTTTTTCTAAAATTAAAATTGTTAAATATTTTTATAATTTTTATAAAAATATTTTACTACCTATTAAATAGTAAAACGCCGTGCCATAAAACTCAGTCTTAATTCTATTGTAAAGTAAGTAGATACTAATTCATTTTTATATCTTTTAGATTACATATTTCTGAAGAAGATCCCAAATCCGGGCCGAAACGTCATTTATTGAGATAGTGAATATTATTATAATTTTTTGTCAATATACAGTCTGAAAAAATTGGTCGATAATTTTATTTATTTGAAGATTTCTATTCAGACGTTATCTAAGATTTGTCTTAACGAAAACGTCCGTCAGTGAGCCGTATCTCATGCATCGTAGTAAGTAGATACTTGATTTTCACAGTGTGTATTTCTATTGCCGCTTTAACAAATAATGAAAAACCAAGACGGCGAACTTCAAAATGGCCGCCATGCAAATTAGAAAAAAAAATCTTCGATTAAGCTGACATTAAGCATTCAGTCCTATTAACATACAAAACTGAAAGAAAAAGATGGCGAATTTCAAAATGGCCGCCATGCAAATTAGAAAAAAAATCTCCAAATGGGCTGACATTAAGCATTCAGTCCTATTAACAACATACGAAAGTGAAGAAAAAAATATGGCGAATTTCAAAATGGCCGCCATGCATTTTTAGAAAAAAAAATATTTACGATTAAGCTGATATTGGACATGCGTGTTCAGTCCTATTCAAATTAAACGAGAATTAAAAATAAAACCAGGATGACAAATTTCAAAATGGCCGCCGTGTAATTAAAAAAAAATCCGATAAAGCTGGTATTGGTAATTCGTGTAAAAAGTATCATTCGTGTGCGAGTTCGACTCGCCCTTGACCGTTTTAAACTTCGAATGCTTTGCTTTTGCATAGATGATTTACATATTATTACATAACAGAGTAGGTATTATAAAATAGTACAACTTTAGACCGAAACGCGCGAGGCAATGAAAACACATTAAAAGGAATAAAAACAGTCCATTTACAAAGAGGTAAGTGCAGGGTTCGTTTGAACCCTCGAACGCCCCCAACGCAAGAGGGTTTATCACATAATATTATGTCCGTGTTCATATATAATTCAGGCAGCGGGGAAGCACAGAGTCAAAACATTGCTGCCAACCGGTTAAATCTAATAAAATTCACTCTGACAAAAATGATACGCAAGTCGAATTCGTAACCAGGACGCAATATTTATTATTATTAATTACTAGCTTTTACCCGCGACTTCGTCCGCATTGATCAATAGATATGTACCTACAATTGATATACTTAATTGATTAAAAAAATCATGAAAGTTTTTTTGTTTTATTATCTTTTGCAAAAACATAAACATTTTGTTGATTCGATACACGTGAGCACGCCACATACAGCTGACCGTGCGAAAAACGTGGGTTTTTTAAAATGAATGCCAGCTACGTTAAGTGTTTGCCCCCGGGCTTTGTTTATAGTTATTCCAAAAGCAGTTTTAAAATGGCAATTGCAATCTTTGAAATTAAAAAGGCAAATCCGTTGGTATAATTGGTATTCGTGGTATTAAAACAGTCTCATTTAGATTTGCTACAATATTTCGATCCAGATGAGAAACTTGTAAAAGTGTATCATTACACAATTTGGGCGCATCAAGATTTCGCAAGGTACCGTAACACCCACGTTTAACCTTAATTTATGAGAAGGCATTTAATTCCTTAGGGATTGATTTTTGACAAAAAAAATAGTTTATGCCCTTCCTCAGAGTTTAAACTACCTCTATATTTAATTTCATCACAATCGGTCCAGCGGTCTGGCCGTGAAAGCGTAACTTTATACAACATTAGAACCCTCACTTCATCTCCATAGGAGTTAAATTTTGAAAAAAAAAAGTAGTCTACGACCTTCCGCAGGCTTCAAACTATCTCCATATTAAATTTCATCACAATCGGTTCAGTGGTTTGGCCGTGAAAGCGTAACAAACAAACAAACAGACAGAGTTACTTTCGCGTTTATAATATTAGTGTGGATAACTTCGTCCCATCTGGATCAATAAAGACATTAACAAAAAAAAACAACAAAATTTACAAAAAATACAATTTTGTACATAATAATTAATAACACAACATTCAAAGTATAAAAAAAGCGTGCCAAGTGACCTGCTATCGTACAGTAAAAATAAGAGAAAAAAATGTAAATAATTAAGACAGTATTAAAAAATTGGGGAAAATTACAGAAAAACCCTAAACGGATCCTCCCAGTTTTGTGTTCATTTCAAACGACTAAGTTTAAGCGTCATATAATGACATCAAAACTGAACTTAGCCAGCAATCACTTTAGCGTATAGATATGGAAAGAGATGTATATCCTAGTAATGTAAACAAAAAAACTAGCGGTCGCGGATTATGTCAGTTCTAAAGGTGGCACTTCACATGGCTATTTGTGTTCGCTATTGGGTGTTTGTTGTATTTGGCAAAATATATGACGTTCAAGACAAACATGCAAATAGAGGCAAATACGACAGTCCACACATGCAGTCAAATAGCAAACACACAAACATTTGGCAGCAGAACGCAGGTTCAAAATTCCAGGAATTTTAGCACTGTTTCATTGTCCCAATTCATTTTCAATAGTAATTGTTCCAGTTCTCGCTCACAGCACAGACACAAAAATACTGCACGTCCGTACAGGTTCACGGCGCGTGCGCTTCTGAATATAGCCATTGTGTGGACGGTTTATTTGCCGTATTTGTCTATTTGACTCCTTTGATGTGCCTCGAAAAACCGACAAGCGCACGGTAACGCGTATTTGGTATTGGCCTTATTTGTCAAATAGGCAAATAAGGCCAACACTTTGTCAAATAGACTGTCCATACTGGGTAATTGTTTGCCAAATATGCCAAATACACAAATACAAATAGCCATGTGAAGTACCGGCATAAAGTGTATCTGTCAAAAATATAACAATTTATTACTCTACACAATTTCAGGATAGACTATATTGTATCGATACAACACTTTTCACCCATAATTAAAAATCCTCCACGTAGGTTTTGTTGATGGACGCCATTATTCCGCATGGCGGACATTGCAACAATGTGTCGGCATAATATATACAGTAAAATCTCATTAGCTCTCATTAGACCGACACCTGTTCCCCTGTTCGCGGACCGAACGAACGGGGGGTTGAAAGGGGAGCGGGGGGGACGCAGTACGTGCATTCAATTTAAAACAATGTGCAACAGTTTGGCCCGTCGCTTCTATTTATGCGTGAAAATATATGATGAATGCATATTTATTAGTGTGGCGCTTCGATATAGAGATGAGCTCGTTGGTGTTACATTCAGGTAACCGGTTCTTTGATAACAGTGACATAAGTAACAGTCTTCAGCATAAAGTAGTGTTGATCCAATAGAATGTTACGATGAAGGAAGGTTTTGGTTGAGGATCATAAATAAATAAGCTTTACCAATGTTTCGCTAGTGGCCAACGTATTTTCATCTTCAGGGCCTATGAACATGTATATATTGTCACGTGGTGCCATAGCACCGCGACAATTTTTTAATATTAGCATAAAATTATTATAAAAAAAATATAAATAAGGAAATCTTAAGTCACTAAATTCGCGGGTATTTGCATGCGCGGTACGATTTGGATCGCGAGGCTTGGACTTATAAACATAAGTGTGTCTATCGTGTGATCCAGTCGGCAGACTCTAAAACGCGGTATCTGTGATTTCAAAAGTGAAAAGTGACAAACAATAGTTGTTAGGTTTGAAATAATTAAAATCAATATTTATTAGTTACGGAAAAATAACAAACATTAAGTTGTTTTCCGGGATTCGAGGTGGTCGCACGAAAAGGACGCTCATGGAATAAACCACAGAATCATCTTCAAGCTACTTCTCCAAGCTAAATTTTAGACTTCATTGTACTACAATGAAGCGCCTAACTACCCGTAGTCATCCACGAATTATGTAAAGTATTAATAGAATAAGTAATGTTCATGTGTAAGTAAAGTACTCTTCAAAAAGGTATGAAGCTCACGCCTAGTTTTTTTTTTCCTCTTTCACGTATTTTTTTTTAATTTAAACAATCTTATTAAATGTACTTCCCTAGATAATTAAGTGATCACCTTGTCAGGGTTCTACCCCCAGCTCCTAATTGTTAGTCATGATCAAACCGTATTGTTAATCCTAAGAATGTTATTGCTCAAACCATATTGTTAATCGTAAGAATGTATTTTGTAAATCAAATTTCCTTGTACCTTATCACCGTCACGTTTTGAAGTGATTATTAAATATAATTGTTATCGATCAACTGCATATTCTTTTCTTAGTTACAATACTGCACAAGTTTCTCAGAATGGTAGAGGAAGTGGTGCTGTACCCTCTCTGATCACTATGGGCCCAAAATAACACCGGTACCGCCCAAACAATCCACCGTTTTGAGAAATCTGTCCGTCTTTCCTTTTTATTTATTCACAGGTGGGAATGGACCTACGTTACCCGAAAACCTTCCACTGCCGCGCTACAATATGTTTATAATTTAGATCATAATATTATATCTAACAGTTACAATAAGTTTTTTTATAAGAGCTACTATATAAATCTATAAATCTATACTATATAAATCTATATAGTATAGATTTATATAGTAGCTCTTATTAAAAAAACTTATTGTAACTGTTAGATATAATATTATGATCTAAATTATAAACATATATACATGTTCATAGGCCCTGAAGATGAAAATACATTTTTCGAAACGTTGGCCACTAGCGAAACATTGGTAAAGCTTATTTATTTATGATCCTCAACCAAAACCTTCCTTCATCATAAGTAACAGTGATTTTCAGCAGCGATCAGCGATAACTATAGTCAATCGCGCCGGTATAGTACGCGCCACGAATCTAAAAGGCTCGGAAGTTAGATGCGAATTCGGGCTTGCGCTTGTACAGTCTGTTGAAAAACTGCAAACTCGCAACTCAACAAAACTAAAATAACAATAACAACTTGACAATAGCGTACTCGACTGTACTTTAAAGCAGGAAAGCGACAAGTGACAAAGGCAACGAGCGATCACGGCCAATCACCGACGAGCGCACGTTCCGTGCAGGTAGCTGGGAGGTGGTGGGGGTCTCAACGACTCTATAAAATGTGCCTTTGCGACGCTGGTTGTGACTAGCTTCCGAACCTTTTAGATCCGTGACGCGTATTATAGCTCATCTCTATACGCTTCGATAATAAAAGGGTTTATCATTCCTAAATGGCAATGAATTCGCTTCTAAATCATAGACGCTCGACAGTCGAGGTCATACGTCATTCATACAAAGTGCGTGTATTGTGGAGCGATCCATATAAAAAGTTTCCAGATCATCTGCTGTATTTTTAAAACAAGTATCTTTTTTGATAAAAGTGATTTTTTTTAATCCCAATCCATTCGGGAATGATGCCAACGCCAATTTTTTTTATGACAGCCAATGGGTGGCTGTCATAAAAAATTTACCAGCCCACCGAATGGAACGACCAATCACGGAAGAGCATACTACGACCGAGTAGAGAACACGAGCACGCTGCCCATAAAAGACGGAAGTACCGCACTTGTCGACACACTTACCTGTGAGCTAGCCTAGAAGGACACATCGCCCGCTACCACATCGCCTTTGATAATGTCTACCGCAGTTGTAGACGAAACGACAGGTAGAAATACCAATGGATACATACAAGCCCGGAAACCAAGAAGATTTGAATGCAATAGTAATTTCTTAAGAAAAATCTTCACTAGACGAGGTTCCACTGTGAACTTTTAAAATTAGCGTCAGTACAAACGAAAACAGGAAACTTTTAAGCGAAGCTTTTAAAATTCATTGACTCTAATATGGGATGTGTTTCGATTTGACAATATTATATGTAAAAAGCTCAACAGGGGGTTCGAAACGGCGACCCGCTGCGCGTGTTCGACACCCACCTTTCTACGGGATCCTGCAAAGTTCCAGGGCTGTAGCGCGTCGCGCCGTTCTTTTTAAAAATATCAATATAAAGATTGACTCTATTCAATAAATAGAGTAACTGTGATCCGTTGAAGTTAATGATGAGCATTTGGAAAGAATTCCGTGGCATAAGGATCGAAAATGAAGCAATACTGAGATTTTTTTTAAACTTGCATTTAATACTAACGTTTCGATACGTTTTGTATCATCTTCAGAGTGTTCAAATGCTGATAACACGTGACAGCATTTGAACACTCTGAAGATGATACAAAACGTATCGAAACGTTAGTATTAAATGCAAGTTTAAAAAAAATCTCAGTATTGCTTCATTTTCGATCCTTATGCCACGGAATTCTTTCCAAATACTCATCAAAAATATCAATAACAATAGTTTACTAGAGTAGTATCGCTTAGAGAAGAGAGTGGCATCATTTCATCACAAAAACGAGTTTCGGGTCGTATGTGTCTATGTTTTCTGACAAGGGGTGGCTCAATGATAAAGGTCATTTAAGGCCGCTGGACACGAGGCTGGATTTGCCGCTAGATTTCTTGCAAGATTTGCCTACTAGTTTTCTAGTGCTGTTTTTTTTAATGTTTCACACAAGACGTCTTTTCAAGCTTGTTGTGTGGATGGATCTGATGCGCGCGCAGTGACATTTCAAATATAAACACAGAGCAAAACGTGTCTGTTGTCGGACTCTGAGCAGAATGACGCCGTGTTTGTTTGTGGGCGTTTGTTCAAGTCGTCCACGTAACAAGATACTGTTTCCTGATTGGTTCTTGCTAGCCGAGGACCTAGCAAGAAAAATAGCTCATTCTAATTTTAAAATCTATCTTGTGATCTAGCAGGCGAGCCCGCAGTGACGTCACTTCCAGCCACGTGCCCAGCCGGCCGACCAGCAAAAGTCCAAGCAGTGTTTCCAGCCTCGTGTGCAGCGGCCTTTAGTTGTTCGTCGCTAGGCGCGATGTACCTCCTATGATTGTCCCTGAAATTACATATCACGCCCGCTACTGGTCGCTTTTCTCACTCTTCTTACCACGCCGATTCCCCACCATTCTGCTGTCTTCTCACGGCTAAAGTGAATACTTCTTAGACAAAGCATTTGGCACTGTTCACATCACATGATTAAAATGAAAACTTGAATATTAACGTCTTAATTTTTTGCATTTAGAAGCATTGTTTATTTATTGGCAACACTTGTAAATAAAATGGTTTGTATCATAGATTGCATTTTTATGTACGATATTTCAACGCTAGATGTCTAACGTTGTATAAATTAGAGAGTTTTCTCGCTCACCCAGTTCTTACTTTACCTGACGCGAGTTTAACATTTTTTACCCATTACAAAAAAAGTGTACAACGCCGCTAAAGAAGTTTTCACTTCAAAAAAAACCATATCGCCATCTTATTTTTTAATTTTTTTTTTTCAATTTTTAACTACCTATTTATTTTTTTTTTAATTTTTTAAAATATTTTTTTAAACGTTTAGTACTTATACAGAGGAAAATTTGCGGGATGTGAACTTTTGGTTTTACCATCTATTTTTCTTATTTGATTGAATACGCATTTTTATTTCGCGTGAGATTTGATAGTGGAAGCCCTGGGCAAGGATACAAGAAGTAGTATAATATCAAAAGTTACAACATTCGGTAGGTTGGGACGTCGAGTATCTACATGGAGCACGCCGAGCAACATATCTCGTACATACTGTATGTATATCTGCGACAACATGGCAAAAAGGCGTATGTCAATTTTTGCTAAAGGCCTTATGGATGTGCTTAATTTTAAAATTTACTCAATACGGCCCGCGACCAGAATCTATCCAGTGAAGATTTTAGACATCTGACATCAATGAGCTTATCAAAAACAAGATCCTCAAGCTCAAAATAACTTACCCTTTTAATTACCTTTATTTGAAAATTGATTTAAACTAAAAAAATAAATAGATTTTAATTTAGTATTTAGTGTAGCCCGCTAGCTTACACTAAATCTTATAAATGACCCTTTAGAAAAATCAGTCTGACACCCCTGGTATAGAGGCTTAAATCTGGCTTTGGTAGTATACTAGCATTAACTAAAAAAGCGTAACGACGTATCATCACAGTGTCGCGTCATCACAGCGTCGCATGTAACTTATAGGTATTTAGTTTAAATGTTATTTTTTGTGATCTTTATTGCAATTGTTTAAACTCTAAATAGTTTTTTCTTTTTAAATTTTTACTAAATAATAAACATTAATTAAACAAAAAGGCAATAAATACGCGCGAAATATAAAATATCGAAACACAATGCTATTGATTCCACCGTAGTGTGACGTCAAAAAACATGTAAACATATGGTTGCCATAGAATTATTGCCTCTTTTTCAATATAAATTTATTTAAACAAAATTGTTGACATGTTATATTATGACGTCACAGATCTTCCGCGCAAAAATGGCGTGTTTAAATAATCAAAATAGCTTGCCCAAAAAGAATGTTTATTTTTTAATTCAATAAGAATGTTTTAATGAAATGATTTCATGTGTTTGATAACTTTTAATATGAAAATAATTGTTTTTAAATATTTTCAAAAATTAGGCATATACCGTATTGCACGTTTTTATTCCCAACCCAACGCACCATTAGATTTTTCAAATCAAAAGAGAAGTACTACTTTTAAAAAACGATGGTTTTCACATTGATAAAGTGTTTTGAGATTTCTGTACGGGCGCTGGCTCCAGGAGCCTTTATCTTTATCTATGTGTCCAAAGTTTGTAAAAACCGACATAGATAGATAGATATAGATATATTTATTACGCAGCAGTGACAAAACTGTGTGCCGTAAGTCAGTACAATAAATAAAATTACATTTAGTAAGAATTACATTGGAATAAAAATTTATAAAATTCACAAGCTATGCATAGTATTAAAATTTGTATTAAAATTGGTAGTCATAAAATTCAGAGATTTTATAAAATTCTTGTTGGACTAATAATTTAAAAATTTCGTTTTTGTACTTTTTAAACTGCGCTATGTTTTTGATACCAGTCGGAAGATGGTTGTAAAGCTTTTGGCAGTTGTGCTTACAGCTGTGCTCAAATAGTGAGCTGCGGTGTTTTTGAATTTTAAAGTTGTGCTTCTTTCTGGTATCATGGCAGTGTTTATCACTGTTCTCGTCAGAAAAGTACGTTGGCTTTTTCCGTACAAAACACAGCATTTCATAAATATACAGACACGCTAGGGTTAAAATATTTAGTCTTTTAAAAAGACCTCTACACGAATTCCTTGGGTTCACTCCGGCTAAAATACGCACTATGCGTTTTTGTATTACAAAAACCGGTTGTATATCGGTAGACCCCCAAAAAATAAGGCCATATCGAAGTAGCGAATATGTGTTACCATAGTACATCGTAAGCATGGTTTCTTGACTTACTACAGGTTTTAACTGACGCATTGCATAACATTGTCTACTTAGTTTTGTACATAAGTCAGCCTTATGTTGGTGCCACTTCAGGTGTTCATCCAGTTTCAATCCTAGAAAGGTACACATCTGATTAATTGATAGATCATAGTTCTGACATTTAACAGAATTTATATTCGATGAGTTTCTCTGATTTCGAAATAGTACGCAATGCGTTTTTTGCTCATTTAGGATTAATTTATTCGCACTAAACCACACACTAGCCTTGGATACAAGGATAGATGCGTTCTCCTGGAGCTCTTGAGTTGTTTTTCCCTCTATGATGATGGAAGTGTCATCAGCATATGCGATAAGTTGATGAGGTGGGCAATGTTCCGTGAGATAAGTCGGTAGATCATTCATAAAAAGAATGAAGAGAAGTGGTCCAAGGATGCTTCCTTGAGGTACACCTCTCTTCAAGCGATATTTTCCTTGTGGTCGCGGATATATATATAAAATAATACACGTACCTACACGTATTATATAGAGCAGCAGATATATATTGTTGGCGGCGGCTCCCATTTGGAGGTGGTATTGAAACATTTGTCATATTTCAGCGAAACACGAAACAGCTTTCATTTTAAAATCAATTGCCATTGTTTCGGACGACGCATTCGATATAAAACAGCGTAACGGGTGTACGACGCCGACGACGACGACGTCGGTGCTGTCGACGCCCGGAAGAATGCGATCTCGGGATTTGTAGTCGAGAAGTCGATTTTTGATATCTATAAATACGCGGTTTTTTTCTCGGAAAAGTAAGATAAACGCAATTAAGAGTATTCGTCCCTGCAAACACCCCCTGCACCGTTCATCTCAAATCTTTTCCCCTCGCCTAAAAACGGTTCGCGCTCTCCCGACGCTATTTTTAAAGCTAGAGGGTTCTGGTAAACGCCAAATGAAAGACAAAGAATCAGACTACAGATCCTTCAGGCAAATTTTTTGAAAAACAGTTTCGCCCACGTGTGAAATATTACGTAACTTATTATTTTTTTCAAAAGGTTGTAAGTTTTTTCAGGAATTTTTTTTCAAAAAATTCGCCTGAAGGTTCTGTAGTCTGATTCTTTGTCTTTCATTTGGCGTTTACCAGAACCCTCTAGCTTTAAAAATAGCGTCGGGAGAGCGCGAACCGTTTTTAGGCGAGGGGAAAAGATTTGAGATGAAGGGTGCAGGGGGTATTTGCAGGGACGAATACTCTTAAGAGAGGTTTGGCGTCTTTTTATTAAAAACAGAAGGTATAAAAAAAACAGGTTCCGTCGCGGGACGCCTGGAAGATGTAAAACATAAATGCTAGTACCTGAATTTCGCCCTGTAACTGAAATTCGCCTTTAACTAAAGGACCCCGCACAAACCTTATGGGATTTGGTTCTCGGTTAAATTGATCGAAAATAGTTTTGTTTTATTGTTTAAAGATCACAAAGAAAAAGTGTCATGGGCGCATAGCCCAAAAACAAATAGATTTTTAGCTACATATATGTTTAGTGTGATTTTAGATATAGATATCTACTGAATTCACAGACATGTTCCATGTTCAACTTTTGTGCTTTTTTTAAGAAATAGAAAAACAGTCGAAAACTAGGTAATGTTGGTAGGTGTCACCCTGTATAAAATATAAATGTCATATTCGGGTTCAGCGCACTAGAAAACATATTTCTAGAGCTTAGGATTTTTTAAGATTGTTAATTCAATGGATATCCCTATATCTAAAATCTTGCTAAACATATCTGTAGTCTGTACCTAAAAATCTATTGGCTTTTAGGCTATGCGCCCAGGGACACTTTTTCTTAGCGGCCTTCAAACTATAAAATAAACCAATTTTCGATCAATCTAATCGAGAAGCAAATCCCATAATAAACCTTATGGGATTTGCTTCTCGATTAGATTGATCGAAAATTGGTTTATTTTATAGTTTGAAGGCCGCTAAGAAAAAGTGTCCCTGGGCGCATAGCCTAAAAGCCAATAGGAGTCCCTTTAGTTTAAATAGAAGATGAAAAAAGCGCCGCTTCACAGACTTACTGTTTTCAAAATTTTTTCCATCGCTTAGTTTTGAGCGCATACCGTTAGGTACATGATGTTGTCAATTTAAAGGGCGGGAAATGCGAGAACCGTTGTGACCAACATCCGGTACAGTATAGCTCAGCATTGTGCAGCACACGTGGACTACAGAGCAGCGTTACATTGTTCATGACGCGAGAGACATTTCATGAGCCATACAGCGTGTCTACGAATGTACTATATTATGACGTACCGACATAAATATGGTAAGTATTCAGTCCATAAGACATTTTTATTTCGCTTAAAAGTATAACCGTTTACTACGAAAACACGAGCCGTCATTTTTACCCACTGTGACGTCATTATTGTAGTATACAAACGAGTGCAAACGAGACTCGGTGTCGTATACACGAGGCTCATTTTGTGTGCCGCGAAAACACGAGTCGTCATGTTTACCGACTATGACGTCACCCTTGTAGTAGGTATACAAACGAATGCAAACTAAGTGCCGTTTACGCGAGGCTCATTTAGTGTGGCGCGAAAACACGAGTCGTCATGTTTACCGACTGTGACGTCACTCTTGCAGTATACAAACGAGAGCAAACGAGACTTGGTGTCGTATACACGAGGCTCATTTAGTGTGGCGCGAAAACACGAGTCGTCATGTTTACCGACTGTGACGTCACTCTTGCAGTATACAAACGAGTGCAAACGAGACGCGATGTAGTTTAAGCTAGACTCATTTAGTGTGGCGCGAAAACACGAGTCCTCATGTTTACCCACTGCGTGACGTCACTATTGTAGTATACAAACGAGTGCAAACGAGACTTGGTGTCGTATACACGAGGCTCATTTAGTGTGGCGCGAAAACACGAGTCGTCATGTTTACCCACTGTGACGTCACTCTTGCAGTATACAAACGAGTGCAAACGAGACTTGGTGTCGTATACACGAGGCTCATTTAGTGTGGCGCGAAAACACGAGTCGTCATGTTTACCCACTGTGATGTCATTCTTGCAGTATACAAACGAGTGCAAACGAGACGCGATGTAGTTTACGCGAGGCTCATTTAGTGTGGCGCGAAAACACGAGTCGTCATGTTTATCCACTGTGACGTCACTCTTGCAGTATACAAACGAGTGCAAACGAGACTTGGTGTCGTATACACGAGGCTCATTTAGTGTGGCGCGAAAACACGAGTCGTCATGTTTACCGACTATGACGTCACCCTTGTAGTAGGTATACAAACGAATGCAAACTAAGTGCCGTTTACGCGAGGCTCATTTAGTGTGGCGCGAAAACACAAGTCGTGGTGTTTATCCACTGTGACGTCACTCTTGCAGTATACAAACGAGTGCAAACGAGACTTGGTGTCGTATACACGAGGCTCATTTAGTGTGGCGCGAAAACACGAGTCGTCATGTTTACCCACTGTGACGTCATTCTTGCAGTATACAAACGAGTGCAAACGAGACGCGATGTAGTTTACGCGAGACTCATTTAGTGTGGCGCGAAAACACGAGCCGCCACGTTTACCGACTGTAACGTCACTCTTGCAGTATACAAACGAGTGCAAACGAGGCGCGATGTAGTTTACGCGAGACTCATTTAGTGTGGCGCGAAAACACGAGTCGCCATGTTTACCCGCTGCAACGTCACTCTTGCAGTATACAAACTGAAGTGCAATCGAGACTCGGTATCGTTAACACGAGGCTCATTTATTGTTTACTCACGCGTGCGTAGTATGTTTATAGAGATAGAGATTGTGAATTATAGACGCTCAACAGCTGAGGTCATCAGCGTCTAAGTATGTTTATATACATGTGGTTAACATGTGTGTTTCCTACAAGTCTGACGTCACACTTCAGGTCATCATAGCGGGCAGCGTTGTTCAACGTTGATAATATAATTTCGAACATTCTCGGACACACGGTATATATTATATCACACATATTGTCTACTTGCAGCACGTTGGTAATACTTGAGTGAGAATATAACACGCTCCGTTCCCTCCGCTGTCACTGAATAAATGGGCGTTTTAAAAAGTCGCAGCGACGGTTTCATCTGTCGGATAGATTTCCTATATAACTTACGCATTGCAAGATGACCAGTGCAAGAATCTCAAACTTTCTGCCCTTGTGGTGTAATACACTATTTCCCTTTAGTAAATTTATAAAACTCGGGTCGTAGTGCGAAACCTTGCCGACAATATTAGCGTATTTGTTATTACAGAGATCGTGGCATTGTTACGTTAACTATAGACTGTTTTTGGCCAAAAAAAAAAATTAATCCCTTGTTCTCGGTCAAATTAAAAAATTTAATCCCTTTTTTAATCCGTTTTTATCTAAATTTTAGCAGCACGTTTTAATCTCCACTAAAAGGTAAAATTTCAAATTTGAAACGATTATGATAATTTTTTTGGGTATTTTTGAACCCAAACACTTTTTTCAACCCCTATAAATTCTGCCCTTAAAATGAGCCGACTGGGCCCATTTTAAATAGGCTCCGTGCGATGATGGATTTCAACACGCGGACCAAATTTCGTTTAAATCGATTAAGTCTGTCGAGAATTATCGTGCAATTAATTTATTCTGATGGCAATGCAACGTCGAGAAATTATGGGCAGACTCCTAGGTCCCGCCATCCGACCGACGACAGTAGTGTATGTGACATAAGGCAAATACACTAATAAAAGCTTATTTTGCCTGAAATTTATCTATTTTATTTTATTATGAAAAATGAGATTGTAAAAATGACTCCAGAGACACGTTCTCCCACCATAAAATACCGTAGCTTCCACCACATGATATTTTTTCCAGATTTTAGCCTTTCAAGAAAGCAATGTAGAAAATAAAAAAAATGTATTCGCCCAACGTGGGGCTCGAACCAACGACCCTGATGTTAACAGTCGCATGCTCTACCGACTGACCCAGCCGGGCTTGTGAATGTACGATCTAATATCGATATATTATGTAGTTACGGCATTTCACCTGAATAGAAGCTATTTTTGAGATACATTTTGCAACATTTTTCATTCATGCACCGCTCCTATCAGTCGTAGCGTGATATTATATAGCCTATAGCCTTCCTCGATAAATGGGCTATCCAACAAAAAAAAAATGTTTTTCAATTCGAACCAGTAGTTCCTGAGATTAGCGCATTCAACCAAATAAACAAACAAACTCTTCAGCTTTATATAGGTACTAATATAGATAAGATATAGATTCTGCCAGCCGGAATTACATAACCTAGTATGAGCTCGAGTTCCTAGGAGCGCTGATTTCCAAATAACGTTGGGATGCAAACAACATTCCAATGTTTCTCCTGAGGTACAACTGAATCACCCTGTATAAAGAATAGACTGCCTATATACTGTGTCGATGGAGCATGCTCAATTTATTTTCTATTGGAAACTTTTATACGTACGATAAAGTAAAAAAAAAGGGCGAATATGAAATATATTCGCGACGGTGAAAATTCAAACGCTTTCTGCAGCAAAACGTTCCGTCCGGCTGTCTATCGTTCGGTCTGACTCGCGCGGTCATGTCCGAGTTGTCGTAGAACACATTCGCGGTCGGCGGTGAGGCAGGGTGGCGGCGGGAGGGCTGTGGTCGATGACCAAGATCTGCATACTGCTTCCTTGTATAAGGGTTGACCAATTTTTTCAATGAGCCTTTTTCATGAAGTACGAAAAATCACTCACTAGTAGCGCTAGTAGTTCGGTAGGGACAAACACTGTCAAATCCCCATATAAACACACATTAAAGTGTACTTGAAAAAAAATGTTTTTAACAGAAGATGATGTTCCTGGAGCAAAACTAAAATTTGCAACTGTAAAAGATAACAATGTAGTAACATTAAAACGTTGGCTTGCGTGTCGTAATTTAAAAGTATCTGGAAAAAAATGAATTAATAGACAGGTTAGTATGCAGACTCTAGTAAAATATTAGCGATAAATTCAAACTGTAATAAGAGAAATTGAAAATAATTATGAATTTCAGATTTATTTCCAAATGAAATATGAATCAAAAATATATGGTAATAAAATAAATTTAATTAAATATAATAAATGAATATAATTTAATAAAAGATTGAGGTTATATCTCATTCTAATCAATGGTAATAAACTGTCAAAAATTTACTATTCATTTTTTATTCATTTAATTAATTTTAAAAATAATTTCGATAACATATGTAAATGATGACTCTCAGTGATAATTTTATCAGTTAGTTTAGTATTTAATATTTTGGAAATCTTTTATTGTATCCACTTATTACATCTAACCTCATCAATATGAGGTTTTATAAATGGTATAAAAAACACGTTCTCTTCTGGATATCGATTATCCGACGTACAATTAGCAAAACTGCAATGCTTCGTTGGCTTTGTACAAGTTCAAAATTTTTTTTTATTTCAGATTTATATTTTTAAATAATAAAATAATATCACGTAAATAACATTGGTTTGCATGTAAATATTTTATGTTTGTCCCTACTACTAGTGCTGCCTCTCGTGACACTTTCGCTGCACTATTCTCAGGAAAAAGGCTCATTGTACTCTCGCATTTTATAAAGACGAATTGTTTTTAGTTATTAGCCTACTGCCGTACCAGTGGTGATTGAGTCCGTATTTCTTGTAATAAAAAAATGTTATATACCGGGTGTTTCCTTAAAAACTTTGAACGTTTTTTTACCATCGAATTTTTTTTGTCTGAATTTTTTTTAAATTTAGCTTATAGTTTTCTTGCAAATCGCTAATAATAATGATTTTTTTTGAGCGTTTTGGTAAAAAAACTACGAGCCAAATTGAAGCTAAGTTCAGACAAAAAATGTTTTTTTTTTCATAAAAAACTATGTCCGACCATAAAAAATGGGGGTTGCCATTCAAAAAACGAAGGTCACCCCCTCCCCCTGTTATGGGGTGAGGAAGTGTCCAAACGATTTCTCCCTCGAAAGAACTTTTTTTTCAACCCGTTATTTTTTAAAGAAAAACGTCCAAAGTTTAAAAAAAAAACAGTCGCAGTACTAATCTCCGAAACCACTGAGCCGATTTTAGTGAAATTTTGTAAATGTGTCTTGCTTGGTACAACTTACGCTATAGTATAGTTTTTAATATTTTTCTATTGGAAGAAACAGGGAGAGAGGGAGAGAGACACTATCATTATATATAAAGTATATCTATACTAGTGTGACCTGTGCGAATTATTCGCACTAAATAAGTATAATAATTATCACTTTACAAAACTATTTTTTAAATATGATTGCAGGTATTCAATTAGTTTCTAATTTTGCACACTGCTTATAACGTTCTTCTTTTTGTTGTATTACAATATGAAGCTCAGATGACAGATCGAAGAAATATTTTACTAAAATTATCATATAGAGGCGCAAGTAGCAAAAGCGTTGAGCAAAGCCAGATGGCATCATGCAGCATTGCTGTGACGTTGTTCAGCGTTGCTCGTCAGATGGCAGTATGCAGTATTTACAATATGAAGGTCAGATGACAGATCGAAGTGGTTGTTCCCAAATTATAGCCGTCAGATGGCAGACGTTGTTCAGCGTTGCTGTTAATTAATTAATTTACAAAAACAAAAGCAATAATAAATTTTTTAGTTGTCGATGTCAGTAGAGCAAACAATTATCTGTAAAATGATATATAATTTATGTGGAGAAATTGTGAGGTTTTTTTTAAAAAGGGAGGCAAACATCTTAAACCTTAGCGTATTAATATATAATATGATGTAGTGTCACTATAGAATGTGATCAACGCTATTAGTTCAGAAGCAAACAAAAAAAAACTGTTTTAGTACCAAGTAGCGACATCTGTTAGAATTTGCTCAATTCTATTAGTTCAGAAGCAAATCTGGTAGAATTTGCTCAAAGCTATTATAGTTCAGACGTAGGGGCACAAACGAAATACATTTTGCAGAATTATATCTATCGCACCCGGGTGAAACCGGAACGGACCGCTAGTATCTTTATAAATTACTAGTGACGTGCCGGATATCCGTATCCGTATCCGTGGATATCCGAGGGAGAAGAAAGATCCGTATCCGTTAGTTTTTGGCGGATCTTTTACGAATATTTTACCTTATTAATTTTCAATTCATAGATGAAATTTTATATATATAGGTGATTAGGTAATAATGAAAACCTGCTAAATTCCATTCAGATTATTTTTTATTTTTTTAAATCGTATTTGGCATCTTTATATTGAAAACATTTATCGTAGTGAGTACCATACCAATAGTACATAACTCAAAGATACTAAAAACTATCTTTATAATGAGATATTGCACATCGATCTTTGGAAAGAGACAATCTGTTATGAGATGTAACTCTTAAAGAGGTCAGTCACTTTTTCCCATAACAGATAGTCTCTTTCCAAAGGTCGATGTGCAATATTTACCGCCGCGTACTTTAAGAAAGTTAAGATTCGTATCCGTATCCGCGGATCTTGAAACCAAAAGTCCGTGTTCAGATCCGTATCCGCGGATATACATTTTTAACAATCCGGCACATCACTATAAATTACTAGCGGCCCGGTCCGCCATTCAGCATCGCATTACGGTCGCTATATTACGGTACCGCTATTTTAAGAAAGAAAGACTCGACTCAACCGTGAACTGATTTATATATGCATCACCAAACGTCGAAGCGTTGCATGTCCAATATTCATATTGTTTAAAAAGATTCAATGAATGCAAATATTATATAATTATAGAAAGCCGGGTGCACAGTTTGTTTCATAATTTAATTCCTCGAAGCTTTGTTCTGCTCTAAAGCTCCCTTTCGTTTATTAATACTGAATGAAATTAATACATATCTGCGGCCAAAAAGAAAAAGTGTTTATTTCGAGTTGAAATAAAATCAGTTATGACTGAATTATCCAGTTCAACCAAAAAAAAAAAAAAAATTCAAATCTTCGATTAACGTCTGATTATATTCTTCAATAAATAGTGAGAGAAGGAGAAGATTCTATGAGCGTGAAATTTGCCGCACGAGCGTAGCGAGTGCGGTAACACGCGAGTGGAAGATTCTCCTTCGATCAATGGTCGCACATAATACTTTATTCCACTAGCACGAGTAATATGTAATCGGGGCCCTGATAAACGAGGGAGAAATAATAAATCACTTCATTGATTGACGTACCCACCGCCCTCGATGCACACAAGATGGCCCTGACTTTCGCTGAATTGCGATGCTGTTTTCATATATACAAATCGCTACCGCGTTTCTATTGGTCCAGAAACTTTGCAGTAATAATTCATTACCGTACAGTTTCGGCTCGCTACCGCGTTCCTATTAGTCCAGAAACTATGCAGTAATACATTATCGTACAGTTTCGGCTTATTATTAGCACTCTACGCGTCAACATGAAGTAATTTATTATTACTCCCGAATTTAGCAGGGCCCCGAAATTATATATTACTCACGCGTGTTGAATAAATACAATTTTTGGCAAATTTTCAGAGAATATATTAAAAAATTAATTTTTTAATCTGAAAATGAATAAAAAATTTTATTTATTGAAAAAAATCTGTAGTTAAGAAAATAATATACCTAGATCGTTTCTTAACCGTTTAAATTCAGAAACGGCACTTACAGCTAATATCTAGGTCAGTGATGTCAAAGATACGGTCCGCGGGCCGCATCCGGCTCTCAAGTTATCTTAATACGGCCCGCGACCAGAATCTATCCAGTGAGGATTTTTGACGACATTCGATGGATCTTTAAGCTCAAGATAATTTACCCTATTTATTACCTTTATAAGAAAATTGATTTAAACTAAATAAAGATTTTAATTTAATATGTGTTTTAGTTTTTAATTTAGAGTCTGGCCCGCTAACACGCCCTAAATCTTATAAATGGTGCTTTAGAAAAATCAGTCTGACACCCCTGACCTAGATCAAATTTTTCGTATATCAGTGAACAATGTTTATTAAAAGTGAAAATAGTTATAATTTCTTTTTTTTTTAATTACAAAGAAAACATGAGCAAAACTATGCGATCTGGGAATGCTTGTGTTCCAGGCTGTTGAGCTGATGGCTATTTAAGTAAAAATAAAGACCATTGGCGCCATAATTTGACGTTCCGCTGTCAGCGTAAACAAATTAATTATATATTGTACGTCATAATTGATAAATAAATCATTCTCACGTACCTTTTATGTTATGCTATTTATATAATAGTTTACAATCTGAATTTTATGGTATATAAAAAAGTTTTCCTTATTACATTTTTTTGACACATAAAGCCAACTAAAATTTTTGTTTTATCACCATAGAAACATGTCGCGATTTCCATAAAAAGCGAGTTAAATAATTCTCTATTACCCCACTAGCGGCGCTAGTAGGCTTCGTGCACACAGCCCATATATAAGAGCGGTCCCGTCCGGTTTCACCCGGGTGTAAAAGAACGAATGGGGAAGGGAGGAACATGAGTACACACATTCATCTTAGTTTACCGAGATGAATGTTGTGTCCAAATTTCATTATGATCGGAGTTACCGTTCGAAAGTTTTTGTCGATAAAAAGCAGTATTTATACTTTTTTTAACTAATATTTTTTTTTAATTAAATAAAATTAAAATAAACTTAAGTGTAGCCTTAGAAGAAAGCAATGCAGAAAATAAAAAAAAAATAAAAATGTATTCGCCCAACGTAGAGCTCGAACCCACGACCCTGATATTGACAGTCGTGTGCTC
The DNA here is from genome assembly GCA_963575645.1 of Xanthostigma xanthostigma. Taxonomy (NCBI): domain Eukaryota; kingdom Metazoa; phylum Arthropoda; class Insecta; order Raphidioptera; family Raphidiidae; genus Xanthostigma; species Xanthostigma xanthostigma. The sequence continues at coordinate 3,547,464 of OY754473.1, forward strand.
TACCAATTGAGCTAGCCGGCGCTGTATTCTGACAACGCTAATATGAGTATATTTAGTTAGTGCATTTCACCTGAATAGAAGCTTATTTTTGAGATACATTTTGCAACATTTTTCATTAATGCTCCGCTCCTAATGGCCTTAGCCTGATTTTATATAGCCTATAGCCTTCCTCGATAAATGGGTTATCCAACAAAAAAAAATTTTTTCAATTTGAACCAGTAGTTCCTGAGATTAGCGCGTTCAAACAAATAAACTATTCAGCTTTATATATTGGTATAGATAGATTAAATATTGCTGCCGTCAAAAAGCGTCAAAAATTCGATGTACTCGGTTTTGATTCGCGGTCAACGATAGATTATTATTATGTGTGTTTGTTAGACGTGATTCGATATTATATTATTTAATATCAAAGAGCCGGAAGTGCATGAAACTGTTTTAATTAGAGCCATGTTAAGCGTTATAACACTCTTAAGCTATTAATGTCTTATCGAGAATGCACACGAACGCTGCACAATTAACGAAGGACGCCGAAACTAGCTGTGCTAAGAATTATATTATTCATTTCTGGACGTGGCACAACGGCGTCGTGTTGACGCGATGTTGAGATTTGTACGCGACGCAGACACAGACGGAAGGGGAACCCCAGAAAGACGCCAGAGAAAAAAACTCACATTATATTTAAAAAAAAGCTGTAGGTACGTCTTTCAACAACTTTTTGGGAACCTGTCTGAAATTATTTTTTTTAGGTTTGAACGTTATTGAGATTCTGATATGGATTTCTCCTGAATCAATTTTAACTGCGTCAATTCGTACACATCGTTATGAAACATATACTGTGCACTTCCCCTCATTAAAACGAAGAGAACGATTTATGTTTCATCACAAAGTGCGCGAATTGACCATATATATTTTAATACCTGCAAGCAAAGATCGGGAGAAAGATTTAAACACTACGGTGCAGACATATATACGTCTGTCTCACTTATAAATGGGCTATCCAACAAAAAAAAAACTTTTTTTCAATTCGAACCAGTACCTAGTTCCTGAGATTAGCGCGTTCAACCTCTCAACTCTTCAGATTTATATTTTAGTATAGATTAAGTAAAATTCCAATATAGGTATTTGAGAGCTAACATATGACTTGCGGACTGTCATATATCTATATTAATTAACTATATGAATCATTGCCTATCTACTCAATGTGCGGTGAGTGAACGCAACAAAGCGTATCGAAAATATATCTGCGTCTCTTTCTTCGTTGTACTTCCCTGATTTATTAAGCCGGGTCCCCCGTGCTTGTTTTGCCCTCCTATGGATACGCCAATGCTTACGGCGTAAAAAAAGACAGAAGTATATGTTTGCACGCTAATAGTTCGATTGCGATTTTATTCCTATGCTCAGTATACAATAATGTGCGGACAGTCAACACTATTGTGAATGGTGCCTTACACGCATTTCACACCAGCGCAGTGCAGTGCAGTGGACCTTTGTTAAAATAGTGCTCGTGTGCACTGGGTAGCAGTTATTGTAATGGGTTTATAGAATGAATGATGGCCAGGTCGATGCAACGCCGCGGCTACCGCAACAAAGTACCCTTCTGATGCATTGAACTGTGTGCCAGCGGTACCCAAACAAACACTAAATTATCGCTGTAAATAGTGGGGACTCCGGACCGAATACATGTTCTGTTTCTTTTTTCATTCAAACCCAGTAAATATTACCATTCCAACCCACAAGTGGGGAATGGTAGGTAATAGTTTAGATCAAAAATCACTTTTCAAAACTTTACAATATATTTTTCGTTTTGAGGTCCCCCGTATCCTTAAGGTAGTACGAGCACCAAGGCAATTTTAAATAAAAGGCTTGATTTCTTTTTATATGAAGTTGGACTAAGTCTAAACCAATTCTGAAAGTTTTAGGGGGGTTGCCCGATTATTTAAATAAATAAATGACTTCAAAAGTAGTCATATTTAACATTGGCTTTATGGTAAAGCGGTAGATGGATGATATTATGTTTTCATTGATTTCTCCAAAACTAGTCGGTGGAAATAAAAAAAACTATTTTAATAAAGTTAAAACCTTAATAAATTATTGAAAACAAAAAAAACCCGTTGTGCCCGGCTAATTAAAAAGATATTTAATCTTTTTAATTAAATATCTTTTTAATTAGTCGGGCACAACGGTTTTTTTTTGTTTTCAATAATTTATTAAGGTTTTAACTTTAATTTAAATAGTTTTTTTTTAATTTCCACCGACTAGTTTTGGAGAAATCAATGAAAACATATCCTCCATCTACCGAAATATAAAAAAAATCAAGCCTTTTATTTAAAGTTGCCTTGGTGCTCGTACTACCTTAAACACAATTTTGAAATGTGTTTTTGTCTGTGAACACGATACAGGTCAAACGGATGAGCGGATTGAAACCAAATTTTGGGAGGATGTTTGATACGCAGATATGAAGAGCCCTATTGTTTTTGAAGAAAATCGGCGCATGCGCAAAAGAGATATATGCTATAACGGTGTTTTTTATACAATAATGGTATACTTTTCGCAACGGTTTAGTATTGAATTTATTTTTTCAAGAAAGTTTTGTTAAAAAAAACATTTTTTCTAAACTTGATAGTTTCGGAAATATTTCGAAAATAAAAAAAAATCAGCTGCGTTCTTTTGTTTTGTAGATCTGTCAGAATTAATTACGGGCCGATATTAAGTTATTAGAATTTCGTTTACCGACAGGGCGAAATTTAGTAACATTAGATATATTTCTCTCTCGAAGAAACATCGGTTTCGGCCAATGAAAATGCCGATACTAACGTAGCCGAGAATGTTCGATGAACGCTTACAGAAAATACGTTTTTTTATTCGAATGTCGCCTCTTTCAGAACTTCAGTACTCTCTCTCCTCGTAATCTATAAATAATATATTATGTAAGAAAGCCTAATTTACGGGCGTCGGGAAGGAACTTTACGACCGTCCGCGATTAATACAAACCGAAGTATTAAACAAAAGCTAGCGTCTCCCGTTTGCAGGCACGTATTAGTCATTTTAAGCCCTTTGGACCCGAATTTTATATTTTTGAAACACAAAATATTTTTAGAGTGTTGGGCTTATTCAGGGTGTAGTTAAGGTATAAAGGTATAAAAACTAGATTTAACAATTACAGAATTTTGTAAAATCCCAAGTTCATTGAAATGGACAACGGGTCGAAAAAATGTATTTTTTACGGTAATCATTAGCATAGGATGTTTAATTACTTTTTAAGTATAATTGGTAAAGCCAACATCATAAAATTAAAATAAATATCCGCACAAGAAAAAAAATTACATCATGAAAATTCGTAATTTATATGTAGGTACTAAGTAATACATAATCAGGATATACACTTTTACCAGCTTTGCGTGAATCCATGACTGCGGTCAACACTTGACTCGATATTTCGACCCCACCCACATAGTATTTCTTTGCTTTGTTTGGCATGCCTACATCTATACTAATATATAAAGCTGAAGAGTTTGTTTGCTTGTTTGGTTGAACGCGTTAATTTCAGAAACTACTGGTTCGAATTGAAAAAAAAAATTTTTTTTGTTGGATAGCCCATTTATCGAGAAAGGCTATAGGCTATATAATATCACGCTACGACCAATTGGAGCGGAACATCAATGAAAAATATTGCAAGATGTATCTCAAAATTAGTCCGTGCGACGAATATTATCAGGTGAAATGCCTTAACTAAATATTGCAATATTAGCGCGTGATGATCACAAGTCCGGATAGCTCACTCGGTAGAGCGTAAGACTCTTAATGTCAGGGTCTTGGGTTCAAGTCCCACGTCAGCGAATATACTTTAATTTTTTTTATTTTCTACATTGCTTTCTTCTAAGGCTTACATTTAAATTTTTTAAAATTATATTACGACTAATTAAAATTAAATAAATCTAATTAATAGTTCATTTGAAAACTGTTACAACTATAGGAACCTATATAAAAATAATTTTCCTACAGTGTTTTCAATTAAATATTTATTATACCCATTAAAACTGCATTTTATAGACAAAAACTTTTGAACGGTAATTCCGATCATTATGAAGTTTGGACACAACATTCATCTCGGTAAACTAAGATGAATATGCGTACTCATGTCCCTTCCTTCCCCATTCGTTATTTTGCACCCGGGTGAAACCGGGCGGGACCGCTAGTCTCAGATAAACTCCAAACGCACAATGAAATGTTTATATTTGATATTTAATTACGCTGGCAAAAATTAGATGTTTCACATACAAAATTCTTTAAAAAAACGTTCATTTCGTAAGCTTTCAGGTATAGATGTGAACCTTTAATTCAATAAAGCTAGGCTGAACGCATAAATGCATTTATTGCGCAACAATACGAGTGATTAGGCATACGTTCTAGATATTCTATTGTTGAATCGCAGGTATTGTGAGCCAATAAACGTCAAACCAGACAGTTGACAGTCGACGAAACCAGCCAATAGTAAATATACAATGTGCATTACATTCACCAGTTATTGTTGTACGGTCAATCCTCGTTTACCGGACATGCGAATTCAAAATATACGCACCGAGAATGGCGCGCCACAACGGCCAAGTGCGAGTCGGACTCGCGCACCGAGGGTTCCGTACAAACTTGTAGGTACTGTAAATAGTATCACGGGAATCGAATCTGGAAGATCTTTTCCCGCTTATCCGTTAGAAAACTGTTGTCCCTATACATCGAATAACGTCGCGGTCAGTTTGCCAACCAAGCGTGTTCAGAATCAGAAGTGTACTGTACCTGATGGCCTAGTTGTCGTGTTGTATGCGAGAGTTCTGTATAAACGCACCGGTAAAAAATAGTCAGCTGTTAGTATGAACGCGAGAGCGTTATGACTATTTTTTACGTCTGGGGGGATGTTTGGTCACTACTATTTGTCTGGGTGTTGAAATATAATTTTGTAATAGTTGTCTGAATAATATATATAAAAATCAAGCATTTAAAAATAAGTGAAGTTCATTAATTTTTCTCTGAGCTTTAAAGCGTCTGTCAGAAGTTGTGGTCAGCGGAAAGTGACTGGCGATACTGGATACTAATTTACAGTGATATTTTACAAAACATATATAAATATCAGTTATTTAAATTTAAATTAAGTGACTCTTATTTTGACGTGATAACGTCTTATAAATTGATGAAACACCGCCAGCACACACGAAAAAGAGTAACGTTCCGCAAGCGAGAGCGCGATATAAGCGATAGAGATGAACGATCGGTCCAAGCGTCGGCTTGTGCGCATTTCTCCCTCTTCTCGCGTGACGTCAGAGAGTAGTGTGCGTTCAACATTTTTTTCGGCTGTTCCAGCGAAAGCTACATCTGACAGATGGCCTTTGTTTTATAAACCGTGGAAATTAAGACTTAAAATCAAGATATCTAATAAAAACGTCATAAATTATCGAATTTTTAAAGCAATTTTTCAGATAATACATCGTTATTTGTCAATTGATAGTTTGTACACAAACGCAGCTACATTTTGTATCAAAAACAAATCTTGGGAGATATCTGCATTTCATAACAGCAGATAAATTATACGGTTTGTTAACAAATATATAATGTATATACATTCTTTTAAATGTCTTTTATAATTGCTTAAAAATATGTATTTTGCTTTGGTTGATCAAATTATTAGTCGGTAAAAATATAGTTTGACAGCTACTAAAATTTAGATTATGTATTATTAAATATGATATTCGAGCGGAATACGTTAAAACTATCGTCCGTAAACCGACTTTACAGACAACCAATTTTTTTACTCACCTTTCTCACCTGGTACCTGTACATTTGTCACAGACTCAAAGATGGAGGTAAGCCAAGCGTTCTAAGTACATAAAACACTACTCAAAACGTAAGGTTTCATTTATTTAAAAATAGGTTGTGTCTGGCGGCTCTGTGATCTTGGGCTATAACGTCTGCAGGCTATAAGCACGGATATCGAATAACGTTATCGATGCACATAACTGGCGTCTACCGTATTGTGAAGTGTAAGTGCAATAGGTTGTAGGTAGTGGGTATAATAACAAAACAATAGTTAATGAAATCCAGTGCACATCAAATTGTAATTGGTTCATTTAGGGAGCGAGATTCGTCTCCGGGCGCCGCGACATCAAACGGTATACATTCGCTGCCATAGTGTCCCAGCTACAGCACAACACGCAAAGGTGATCCCTCCTCCTCCACCTACGACCTTATATACGTAAGACGGGGCGGGGTTCGGGAGGAGGGGGTGGGGAGATTGGACCGGCGGATCAGATTAGAACGGGATTAAGACACACGAAGAAACAACTAGACTGCGAGAGAGTTCAAACGTGGGATCAAACACGTAGCACAGTGCGGGGCGTATAATATGTCTTCGAAAAGTTCACCATTCCAACCCACAATTAGTTTAGGTCAAAATTCACTTTTCAAAAATTTTACAATATCTTTCCGTTTTGAGGTCCTCCGATCCAAAAAAAACATACTTTTGGAAAAACTCTGTGCGTCTGTTTGTGGATAAACGGATTGAAACTAAATTTTGGGAGGATATTCGATAAGCAAATATGAAGAGCCCTAGTGTTTGTGGGGAAAATCGGCGCATGCGCAGAAGAGATATATGCTATAACGGTGTTTTTTAGATCTTTTCATAACGGCTTATTATTCTATTTGTTTTTTCAAGAAAGTTTCGTCAAAAACTTTTTTTTCTTAACTTTATAGTTTCGGAAATATTTAGAAAATAAAAAAAAATCAGCCGCTCTTTTATTTTATGGATCTGTCAGAAATAAACCAGTTATAGGCACGCTTTGATTAATTTTTACATGACGTGAACATATTATGTAGGTAACCATGGAAATGAATAGCGATAATATCATATTGAATACTAGCCATTACCCGCGTCACCTCACGCGATATCAGAAATTTTATTTTCTTTATTATAATGAAATGTCAACATTTTTGAAGTTGGAATGGCAACGTCGCCCAATTGGCTGGAATTTGTTAAGTAGTCATAGTCTACACTCTAAGGTCATTATCAAACTGGACTGTCTGATAACTAAAGCTTTCTGCAACCCGGCATAAGCCCGAGGAGCCTATTTTTAAATATATCGTTCACGAACAACTACTGACACCGCCAGAGTAAACAATTCCAGTCGGTTATAGGTAACTGTATCACAAACTCTCCTTGCAACTGTAAGCCGAAGATCACAGCGATTTTGCAAACGTAACCAGTCACAATCACTGTAACACTATACTGACGTCACGTCCGTAACGACGCGACCGAAGCGAAACTAATATAGGTGAATTGAATTATCGCTACATATTTGGAGGAATGAAACAAATGAACCGAATAAATAACTAAAATCTTTGACTAGAATCTTCTGAATAGAACTCTTCAAATAAATAACTACTGATTCAACTAGATAATAACTAGTGTTGGGCGATTATGAATGATATAATCGAAACATTTCGATTATGGCCGAATAATCGATCATTCGATTATGGAAACCGAGATATCATTCGTTTGAATCGATTATGAAATATGAAATGAATATTAAATCCCGACACAGTACTATTACTATGTCCACTGTCGATATTAATGTGATATATCGATATATATCATTCGGTTTCTGCATCTACATGCACTGGGATGGGAAGTCTTTGCTGGCAGTGTTTTATTTAATAAACTACCAAATAGCTTAACTGAAATTCAGTAAGGATTTTTTAAATTTCAATTTTAATGTTTAACTCATTATGTAAATTGACGATGTATCCATTCTAGGGCATAACAAATATATTTATATTTCTATTCGATCATACCAGTGATTCCATTATTAATATTGTGTTAAGTAATATTAACAAATCGAAATTGAAAAGTTAGAACATAATTCATAATCGATATTTTGAATGATCATTCGCTTATACTGTAAAAGTAAATAAAACGAAATTAATAATTGCCAAGTTTACGCATCATTCATAATCGATAATTCGAATGATCATTCGATTATAAAAACCGATTATTTCGATTCATTCGATTATTGAAATATATCGATTATGCCCAACACTAATAATAACTATTTTGTGGCTGGTCTATTTTGTGACTAAACTCGGGCCTTTGATTGTATCAATCCTCATTTTTTAATAGAAAAACTTGACAGCTTAGGAATACGTGAATGTCTAAATAAATGGATTTCTTCTTACATAACAAATAGAAAATTAGTTGTATCTGTAAATGGGACTATATCAGGTCAGCATGACATATCATTAGGAGTGCCCCAAGGTTCAGTGCTAGGTCCCCTCTTATTTTCTATATTTATAAACGACCTACCTGACAATATAAACATTGGAAAAGTAGTATTATTTGCAGATGATTCAACTATAATTATAAATGCAATGACTGCTTCAGAACTCAAAGATAAGATTGACCGAGTACTTAAACAATTTTCCAGCTGGTGTTTCAAAAATGTACTAGTGCTAAACTATGAAAAAACAACTTGCGTACAATTCCACAAACGAAAACTTATATCTAATCTTAGGATCAGCCTCAATGGCGCTTTACTTACTATTGCAACACATTGTAAGTTTTTGACGTGATAACGTCTTATAAATTGATGAATCACCAATCTTATAAATTGATAAAACACCGGCTGCATGCACGAAAAAGTGTAACGTTCCTAAATCCTAACGTTCCTAACGTTCGTAACGCGTAACGTTCCGCCTGACCCTGTGCGTGTTTTTGGTAATTTCTCGCTCAATTTAAATCAGATCGGTTTGAAACCAGTCTTAAACGAAAGAGGAGAACATTTTACATAGATTTCGTATAACAGAATTTGCCTAAACAGTTTTTTTATACAAATTCATATAGAAAAATAGCTGTATAAATGCAATGTTGTCTAATGCATGGCGCGACGCGGTCGGTCGTCTTTGTTTGCCGTATATGGAAATTAGAAAATAACATATGTCTTGTCTTAACATGAAAACGGCTGCATTTCTAATGTTTAATTCAATTTTTTGACATTAGTATTTTGTGAAATGCAACGCCTTCTAAGTTAACTAATTATTATTAGAACATAATACTTTGACAGTTGCAAACGTCACTTTTGACATTTCTTATCATTCCGACACCAAGGATAAGCGGATTGAAACCAAATTTTGGGAGGTTTAGGTTATGTATTACGGAATACGTTATCACGTAAAACTATCGTCCGTAAACCGACTTTACAGACAACCAATTTTTTGACTTAATGTTAGATCAGCAACTATCTTTCGAACTTCATGTAGATCACGTATGTAAAAAGTTAAATAGTGCATATTATATCCTAAAAAATGTAAAGAGAATGTTAACGATTAAACAACTAATTAACATATACTATGCAATAATTTATTCTAACATAAGCTATGATATTGTTTTATGAGGTCGTTCTCGTCATTCCCATAGAGTTTTAATTTTGCAAAAACGAATTATTAGACTAATTTTTAATTTGGATTACAGACAGACCTGTAAAAATAGTTTTATAAAAAATAAGATTTTAACTGTACCATGTTTATATTTGTATAAATTACTGGTAGGTGTTAAAAAGAATAGCCACAGATACACTGTGAACTCAGATGTTCATAATTATAATACGAGAGATGGCTCGATGCTCCGTATAGAAAAATATAAATCAACTTTTTTTACATCTTCTCCTTAGTGTTCTGGGACTATTTTTTTTAACAGGCTGCCAGTAACGCTAAGACAAGAAAGAAATTTTAAAATATTCTGCAAAAATTTAAAAGAGTTTTTAATCACCAAATGTTTTTACAGTGTGAACGATTATTACAATTGTAAATCTTTCTTGTAATGTTCTATTTTATTGTTATCTGTAAATTATTTACAGCTTGTAAGAAGATAAATATACTATACTATACTATACTAATACGCGCCACGAATCTAAAAGGCTCGGAAGTGAGATGCGAATGCGGGCTTGCGCTTGTACAGTCTGTTGAAAAACTACAAACTCGCAACTCATCAAAACTAAAATAGCAATATAACAACTTGACAATAGCGTACTCGACTGTACTTTAAAGCAGGAAAGCGACAAGTGACAAAAGCAACAAGCGATCACGACCAATCACGGACGAGCGCACGTTCCGTGCAGGTAGCTGGGAGGTGGTGGGAGTATCAACGGCTCTAAAATGTGCCTTTGCGACGCTGTTTGTGACTAACTTCCGAACCTTTTAGATCCGTGGCGCGTATTATACTTGCACGTTCAGTGAATATGGCCATACAAATATAGGTCTCTACGACGCTCTTACAACGTAACGTGGTTGTGAAGCGGCCCGTACCGTTCTTCTTCGACTGTGTGCAGTCAAAACCTGTCTCGCAGTATCCGACACAACAATAGAAGCGACACAACAAAACAGATCGATATCAGGGCGACGTCTCTCCACTCTCCAGCGACTACTGGATCTGCTTTTAAACACCTTAGACAAAAATAAAATTAGGGGAAGATGAACGAACGGAAAAACAGATTCGACTAAGTGTAAGCCGGTTTCGAGAATATACAGCATGTCCCGCCGTACCTGGGACATAGGGAAATTCAACATGTAAAATAATAAACATGCAATTTTCGGCTCTGCTGATTTTTTCAGAGCAAAAATCCATTGAATAAAAAATGATCTCTCTAAAATTATCTACATGATAGGCTACTCAGTTTTAACGAAAAGAATTTTTATACAGTGTGGTTACCAAAAATGTAGTACAAGTTCATCAGAAAAATTTTTTTTAGATACAATTTTTTGTTAGGTATAAAATCTAAAAAAACAACCAAAAAAATATATAAAATACTAGCGGTCCCGCCCGGTTTCACCCAGGTGTAAAAGAACGAATGGGGAAGGAAGGAACATGAGTACACACATTCATCTTAGTTTACCGAGATGAATGTTGTGTCCAAATTTCATGATGATCGGAGTTACCGTTCAAAAGTTTTTGTCGATAAAAAAGCAGTATTTATACTTTTTTTAACTAATAATTTTTTTTTATTAATTAAACAAAATTAAAATAAATTTAAATGTACCTAAGCCTTAGAAGAAAGCAATGTAGAAAATAAAAAAAAAAAAAAAATATATTCGCCCAACGTTGGGCTCGAACCCACGGCCCTGATATTGACAGTCGTGTGCTCTACCGATTGAGCTAGCCGGGTTGTATTTTGGAAACGCTAATATGAGTATATTTAGTTAGTGCATTTCACCTGAATAGAAGCTTATTTTTGAGATACATTTTGCAACATTTTTCATTAATGCTCCGCTCCTAATGGTCGTAGCCTGATTTTATATAGCCTATAGCGTTTCTCGATAAATGGGCTATCCAACAAAAAAAATTTTTTTCAATTGGAACCAGTAGTTCCTGAGATTAGCGTGTTCAAACAAACAAACAAACAAACAAACTCTTCAGCATTATATATTAGTATAGATAAAAAATGTCAGTCGTCTGGACACGCCTGCCATATGTAAAACAAATTTAAGCGAAATTCCAATAACTAAACATCGCCCTGTAACTAAAGTTCACCGCGTGTAATTCCCCTGTTTCGTTGTCGCCTTCAACAAAAGTCAAGTTATAATCCAACGCATACACAAAGCAAGCGTCACGCGCTGTCATCTAACTAAATTTCGCCGTGTTATCTAGATGTCGCCTTCAACTAAAGCCATATTAATAGTTATTATTTAGCATCAGTACATAGCGTGATTACAAAAACATGTCAGAAATAAAAGTAAAGTAATATTAAACCCAACGCACACAAAACGTAACGTCATCCCATAAAGTGTCGCGCCAACTGTACGGATTTATTCCCAACCAAACGCGTCGTTTGCTGTTTCACATAAAAAATCGCCATTCAAAACTGGTCAGTAATAGTGTTTGGCGTTTGTAAAAAGATTGAGGTTAGATTCGACATCTTGGTCTAACGGTTAGCGCGATGGTTTTAGGATCAAAATCACACGGTTGTGGGTTCGAATCTCGACTCGTGGAGGTTTTGCGATGTCGTTGAATTTAATTGAATGCGATCATAGTTGCCGAGCGTCTATAATCTATAAGAAATAAAGAATGAGGTTATGAGAGGTTAAGAAAACAAAGTCAACGAAAACTTCATTGTAAAGTTCCGAATGTATTCAATTACAAGACCAAATAATTATTAATTCGTTCTATTATCCGACTCCACAGTTCGCCGTGCGAAACAAAACAGCATCGTTATAGAGCAGGGGTGGCGAACTTATGGCACGCGTGCCACAGGTGGCACGCGACAGATTATTGTTGGCACGGCATCGAATGAGGTGCAAAATCGAAATAATTAAAAGTATGCTATGAGCGGAGTTACAAATTTTTCGATGCGAGCGTTTGTGGTGAGCACTAGGGGAAACTTCAAACTCAAATTTTCCGTATGTCAGTGAGCAATGTTTATTAAAAGTGAAAATAGTTATAATTTTATGAAGTTTTTTAATTACAAAGAAAACATATGAAAACTAAGCTATCTGGAAATGCTTGTTGTGTTCCGGGCTGTTGCGCTGATGGCGATTTAAGTAAAATAAAGACCATTGGCGCCCTAATTTGATGTTCCGCTGTTAGTGTAAACAAATTAACATCAGTTTTTCTTATTACATTTTTTTTACCAACTAAAGTTTTTGACTTATCACCATAGAAACATGTCGCGATTTCCATAAAAAGTGAGTTCAATAATTCTCTATTACCCACTAGCGGCGCTAATAGGTTCCGTGCACACAGAAAATAAAAATAACTAATACGAAAAAGTTTCTAGGCGCTCATCTATATAACATGTTTGAATCATTTTTTGACAACTGCGGGGGCCAGATGTGGCTGGGACTTTTTCCTACTGCCTCTCTCCGAGAAACGGTAATTCCTGTACTATGGTCATCTTGTTGAAGTTTTCCATGGTTTCCCTCAACAATTCCAGATAAATATCGAGATGGTTCCTTATTCAAGACCATGGCCGACTACCTGTCAAGCTCCTATGCTCAAAATTTGCCTAATGTCCTAAAATTCCTTCATTCGCCCATTGCTATAAATTAGGTTGAAGTTTAAAAAATGTAGAAAATAACGGAAAGTGTGGTAGATGGAAAATAGTAATGGTGCGAATGGCGTCTGTTATGACATAAAGTCGAGAAACGGACGTTAAATGCATTATTATTGTTATAAATTTCATATTATTTTGTTTTAATCGAGTGTGCAGTGACGTCAATGTGAATGGTTTAAGGAGGTTGAGCCGTTTTACGAAGATAATGAAAAAAATCTGAAATAAAGTTTTTTTAATAGATTTTTGTATGACAAAATTTTCTATAAAAAATCCAAAATCATTAGGAGATTTATAAAGTTAAAAATTAAAAAAAACTTTTACATGTAGTCTTATGGAAAATATGTCAACCTAGCATGCAAACGGTGCATTTTAATTTTTTGCAAATAACCAAATAATGTCAACAGTTCCGAAAACTAACTATCTAAAGCATCGATGTCTTACGTATATTTTAATATTTTTTCCAATTTAATTAGGAGACTTTTAATCAATAAAAAAAAAATATTAAACCTTAGCACTTTTCGATTATGGACTTTTATTCTTGACAATTTCAACAATTTTAACTGAATTTTCAACTTTTTAATGATTTAATTTTAATTTTTATTACTTCTAATTTCTTTTTTTAATTATTCACTACAAAAAATATGTAAAATACAGATATTTATATAAATTTATTTTTTCTAACCTAACTTTGTACAAAAATTTCAAAAGTTAATCCATTAAGTAAAATACTGAAATAATCAATTAATATTAAAAAAAATATTTATTTGTGCCTTTATGACAATAATTTATTGGTATCATCGACTTATAACCTTTTGTAAAAAATTATTATGGAAAAGTTCTCATTTAGAATTCGACTTACTTTTGATTGGGACTGTAACGGATCAACCTCCTTAAGTCACTGTAAGCTTAGTACAATGCTCAAGTTGTTTCTAGGTTAAGATATGGCATATGCTTCTGGGGTAACTCAACTTTGTCTAATGACGTCTTTATTTCTCAGAAAAGAATAATCCGTGCCATTGCTGGCATTTCTTCTAAAGTGTCTTGTCGCCATTCTTTCTATAATCTCAAACTTATGACTCTTTGTCAAATTTTCGTTTATGAAATTTCTTTGTTTGTTTTTAAAAACTATAATCAGTTTGTCACGAATGGTGACTATCATTCTTACAATACGCGTTTTAGGCATGACCTGAGTTCTCCCTTTAGCAAACTTGATGTAAGCAAAAATTCTCCTCTCAACATAGGTGTAAAAATTTTTAATAGACTTCCAAGTCAAATTAAGAATTGTAACAAATTAAATATTTTTTCTCGTTTGTTGAAAACGTTCCTTCTGGGGAACACATTTTACAATTTGTCTGAATTTTTTAATTTGTAATTTATATGTACCTATGACGTTTTCTATATGAGTTTTTCTCATCAAAAGAAATAAAGAAATATTATTATTATTATTATTATTACACTTACAGTGTGTCATTCAACATTAAATGACATTATTATTATATAATTTTTTGACAACAAAATTTCTTTGGTTGCTTGTCGGCAGTCATTGTTGCATTAAACATTTTTGAAAAAAAAAATTGGCACGTGGGTGTAGAAAGGTTTGCCACTCTTGCTATAGAGATTCAGTTTAGTAACTAGTACGTAATACGGTTAGTATCGTCGAGGAGTGTTGGTACAGCGAACTAAGGGAAGACGTGTTGGAGATATCACAAATTGATACTTATCTCGCTGAAGCAATTGTAGAGATTTGTACGTGTCATTAAATAAGAACGAATCATTCTGACCCGCTCTCGCTGCTTGTGTGTATATGTAGTGTGTTTAGTGTGTATCGGTGGCACTATAAGGACTCTGTAAACATCAGATAGATATCGCTGCATACCGAACGGCTCAAGACAACCGACCCGCTCGATGTGAAAGTTTGCGACACACGACGCTGAAACTGCGTCGCTCCTGAGCGAGTCGTTCATAATGAACGACTCCCTTTTCGGAGCGGAGCGAGTCGATCTTTTTTTTGTGAATGACTCACTCCGAGCGCCATTGCTCTGTACTGTTGCATTCGCACATTTACAGAGCGCACACAGCACAGGCCACAGAGGCACTAGTGAACTTTGCACGTACGGAGTTATCTTTGCTGAGTCATTTAATGTTGAATGACACACTGTAAGTGTAATAGTACTAAGCTTACAGTGACTTAAACCATTCACATTGACGTCGTCACTGGACATTCGATTAAAACAAAATAATATGAAATTTATAACAATAATAATGCGTTTAACGTCCGTGTATCGACTTTGTGTCATAACAGACGCCATTCGCACCATTACTATTTTCCATCTATCACACTTCCCGTTATTTTCTACATTTTTAAACTTCCACTTAATTAATAGCAACGGGCGAATAAAGGAATTTTGACGTGATAACGTCTTATAAATTGATGAATCACCAATCTTATAAATTGATAAAACACCGGCTGCATGCACGAAAAAGTGTAACGTTCCTAACGTTCCGCCTGACCCTGTGCGTGCTTTTCTCGAAAACGGACCTAACGATTTGGATGAAATTTACTGAAAAGGGATTTTGGGGGGCAAAAAATCGTTGTAGCTAGGTCTCATCTCTCGAAAAAATCGTTTTCATACAAATTTTATCATTATAAAAATCAATTTTTTGATGTATGAAAATACTTAAATATTGTAGGTAAGTAGGTTTTGGAATTTTATATAAACAGTGAAACAATTGTTTTCAAAATATTATGACAGCTAATCTTTGAGACTTAAAATAAATACGAAAGAAAGAAAGTTAAAAAAAACAATTATATTATAGGTGGTGAGTAATTTAAATAAATAAAATTAACCTAAATTTGAAGCGAAAGATGCAATATCATAGATTCGAATTATTATAATTATTATATAAATTTAGGTTATGTATTACGGAATACGTTATCACGTAAAACTATCGTCCGTAAACCGACATTACAGACAACCAATTTTTTTAGGACATTAGGATAAGGTAGTTAAATTTTGAGCATAGGAGTGTGACAGGTAATCGGCCACGACCTTAAATAAGGAGCCATCTCGATATTTATCTGAAATAATTGAGAGAAATGGTATAACCTCAACAAGATGGTCGGTACAGGAATTACCGTTTCTCGGCGAGAGGCAGCCGGGAAAAAATCCCGGCCACATCTGCCCCCGCCGGGATTCGAGCCCGGTACCTCCAGAATGCGAGTCCAGTGCTACGCTACACCGCTCGGTATAAACACGTCCGATTTTCTGGACTACGAAGAGACACGTTCAATCGAACATCCGGTATGCCGCTCAGTGTATAGTTCGTATATTCGAGTTAATCCAATACTAATTTCTGTTCGCGACAACCTTCTTACCCGAAAACATAAAAGTAGACATTATTTTTCTTCTTAACTTCCATATACGAGAATTAAGATTATTTGATTGTTTTTTTCCTCCCAATAAGTTTTCTTTCTATAAAGTTCACATTACTTAATACTTATGCTCGGTTTCTATTGATTATAGTTACCGAATGATGACATATCCAGATGGCCACTTTAGCGTCGTAGTGGGCCCTATAGACATAGCAAGATCAGACCCCCTACATTTGACACACGCCGAGTTAAAATTATCATTCACGAAAAAATAAAAAAAAATTGGACCTCCTTCCAAAAAAGTCACTAAATAGCATATACTTTTATTTGCGAGTATAGGAATAAAATCGCAATTGAACTATTATAGGGTGCAAACATATACTTCTGTCTTTTTTACGCCGTAAGCAGTGACGTATCCAGGAGGACAAAACAAGCTTGTGGGACCCGGCTTAAGAAATTTTTAATTTGCCCCATCCTGGGCCAGAAGCTGGGTACGCCCATGTTAACGTCATAGAAAAAGACAAAGTTTTTGAAACAGAGATACTTTATTCAGATTGAATGCAAGTACATCAACCAATCCTATCATCGGAGGAATCAGGGAATTACATCGAAGAAAGAGACGCAGATATATTTTCGATACGCTTTGTTGCGTTCATTCACCGCACATTGAGTAGATAGGCAATGATTCATATAGGTAGTTAAATTATAGATATAAATTAGTAAAGTGTTGAGGTCGGCGCCAATTTAATTACCTACTAGCCATTACCCGCGTTACGATATCAGAAATTTTATTTTGTTTATTATACTATATCAAATGTCAATATTTTTGATGTTGAAATGACGTCACACCTTCTTAAATCAAAGAGAATATATAAACACTTGAAGTAAATAATCGCTTGAATTTTTGTTTCGGTCATTCAAGGCCGTAGGCAGGGGGTGTTTTGGGGGTTTAAACACCCCCCCCCCCGAAATGCCTTAGCCAACTCACTAAAATATGTTCGACTCTTTTTTCGGATCTGTGATACAATAATTCCACGTTTTTCGGAACGAGTAAAATTGAAATGTTAATAAATTAAATGAATCATTAAACAATTTCGTCGAAATCTACGTCGGCTGCCTTTTAATTAAATTTGGATTTATGTAAAATTATAATATATGCATGCTTATTTTCTAATAAAGTTATTATTTATTGTCTCTGGTCCAGAGCTCGACTCCCCCCGAAGTGAATTCCTGGCTACGGCCTTGCGATCATTCATTTTTGCATCGTTTAATTAGTTGGTTTGTTGTTTATTCGTGGTTTTGTGATATTTTATAACACATATATCATAGTTTATTTTTGAGGTTAGTTAACTCGCAGCTAAAGAAAGCCATACTATTTGTACTACCAAGTAGCTACTTTTAAGAAAATATTTAATATAAATCATATAATTAAGTAAATTTACATACTTATCTACGAAATACCCCTGCACCACAGCTCACCACACATAAATACTACATCTAATGTCAGTTGTCACTTAGGCGTTTTCGCGCTTAATTCAAAATGGAAAGATAAAAATGTAATAATTTACGTTAAAATCATATATATTAATACGCTAAGGTTTATGTTTGCCTCCCTTTTTAGAAAAAACCACATAATTTCTCCACATAAATTATATATCATTTTACAGATAATTGCTTGCTCTACTGACATCGACAACTAAAAAAATTATTATTGCTTTTGTTTTTGTAAATTAATTAAAATACAGCAATGCTGAACAACGGTTGCTCTCTGACGGCTTTAATTTTGAAACAACATCAACACTTCGATCTGTCATCTGACCTTCATATTGTAATACAACAGACACAATACTGCATACTGCCATCTGACGGCTTTAATTTTGAAACAGCGAGCAACGCTGAACGTCACAGCAATGCTGCATGATGCCATCTGACGGCTTAGCTCAACGCTTTTGCTACTTGCGCATCTATATGACAATTTTAGTAAAATATTTCTTCGATCTGTCATTTGAGCTTCATATTGTAATACAACAAAAAGAAGAACATTATAAGCAGTGTGCAAAATTAGAAACGAATTGAATACCTGCAATCATATTTAAAAAATAATTTTGTAAAGTGATAATTATTATACTTATTTAGTGCGAATAATTCGCACAGGTCACACTAGTAATATATCATAGTTTATTTTTGAGGTTATAGTTAACTCGCAGCTAAAGAAAGCCATACTATTTGTAGCTACTTTTATAAAATTATTTAATATAAATCATATAATTAAGTAAATTTACATATCCATCTACGAAATACCTCTGCACCACAGCTCTACACACATAAATACCACATCTAATGTCAGTTGTCACTTAGGCGTGACGTCACAAGCCGACGCCATGACGCCTGCGAGCGTTTTCGCGCTTAATTCAAAATGGAGAGATAAAAATTTAATAATTTGCGTTAAAATTTTATTTATTCCTGAAATAATGTTTTTTTTTTCGGAATAGAATGAGATTTCAAAATCTGTCATCATGCCTATTGGCTGCATCCATCTTGAACACAAATACGACCATTTTATGGCCATGTTTTAAAGATCGACCCAACCATGGCCGTCTTATGAACGCTATAATAATAATTGTCCAAACGGTCGAAACAATAACAGTAACATTTTTAATGAGCAATAAATCAGACAGCAGTGTATTTGGCATTTGATTGGTAATTACTAATTAGACATTGTAGGGCCGTGTAACGGCGATTGGCAACACTGTTTACGTCATAAAATAGAGGCCATTGTAACTGACACCGAGCCGTTTTGCATATACACACGTAACATTATTATGTAAAGGTACAGCATGTGCAGTTACGCTGCAGTCACAATAACGACGCATGTTTTCGTTACGGCAGAACGATCTCTTTAAGGGCTCTTTAGTCTCAACGGGTAACGGGCCGACGCGAAACGGTTACCTCTGTACACGATCCGCTAATATAACGTGAGCGCGTCCGTTGTTATCAATATCAGTTCTATACTTGAAGGGCGAAGAAGTGCAAGTACGTTATGTCTTGCTTGTTTATTTTTGTAATCGTCTAAAGTCTCGTCCCAACACTGGCCTATTATGAACAAGGCTAATTAATAAATCCATATCAATATCAATTTTAAACTCCATATTCACAATGAGCAGCACAAGGTAGGTAGGTAGGTATAGGTAAAAACGTGCGCGCACATCTATCGACGTCAACAGACTTCTATGAAATGACGTGGTCCACTGCATCGGATCGACCGCCGTCGCGCCGAGGGGCGACGTGCGGTTATCCGTTGAGTTTTGTTGCAACGGTTACATGCCCGTCGCGTTAACAAACACCCACACAAACCTATTGAACACTGCGCGTCGGCCCGTCGCCCATCATAAAAATCGGGCCGTTATCCGTTGTCGTTAACAAGAGGTCTTAATCTGGCGAAATTAAAGAAAAGACCTAAAATTGCGGACAGCTCAGATTGTTTATGATTTTATTGAAATTTAAGCATTTTCGTGACGACTCTATTTCTTTTGACGGAAGACGCCCGATTGATACTGTGAAGGCATAATAAAATTGATTATTTGTAGTTCACGAAGTTTATTGTTTTTACGTGACTTTAGACACAATGGAGAGTTCCACTGTGAAGGCAGAATAAAATTAATTAAAAACCTCAAATTCGTTTGCGTTTTTACGTGACGTTACGTAGCGTCAATTGTAACACGGTCATACCAACGACTAACACCGTAAAGGCAAAATAAAATTCAATAAACCTCATGACGTTGGTTTTTCTATTTACGTGACGCAACGTGACGTCAACCACTCAATGGTTAGATCGCATGGGAGATACACGTTTGATTTTGTAAAAAGCCACAATTAAACTTAAATCTCATGACGTTGATCTTCGTTTTTACGTGACGTATAGCGTGACGTCAACCATTCCACGGTTAGATCGCACGGAAGATGTTCGAGTGACACCGTAAAGGCAAAATAAAATTCAATAAATCTCATGACTTTGTTTTTTCTATTTATCTACGTGACGCAAAGTGACGTCAACCACTCAATGGTTAGATCGCATGGGAGATAGACGAATGATTTTGTAAAAGCAACATTAAACTTAAATCTCATGACGTTGATCTTCGTTTTTACGTGACGTAACGTGACGTAAACCATTCAACGGTTTAATCGCACGGAAGACGCACGATTGACTCCGTAAAGGCAACATTAATATCAAGTCGCATGACGTCTTAGTGCTTCTCTTTTACGTGACGTAACGTGACGTCAATCGTACAACAGACAGCATCTGTACAGCAGACGCGCGACCAGTGTGAGATATGTTCGGCCGGTGTCAAGCGTGCCGTAGATCTCCATTCATCTCCGTGACGGCCGCTTCTCCGCCAGTTCTCTCCGAGAAAGTGATGGACGTCGGAACGAGCTAATAACGTTGCCTTTCACAAACGGCGTATATATACGGCCGACGTGCCTGTACCGTAGACGCCGTATGTATATATCTCTCTCTCTCTTCCTTCCTTTTTATATATTCAATCACATACGCGACAACGGCTCAGGGCCTCCGATTTTATTAAATATTCATTAACTTCTGCTCGTCTCGTACCCTAACTTAAATAATTTATTCGATGCCAGCTAAACATTCACTTAATTCATGGTTGTAGTCGGTTGACTACGGGTAGTTCCGGACATACGCATGTTACCGTAAATAGCTGAAATTAGTCTCCATGGCATTTGGCTGCTACAAATTGACAGATCGAAATAAGTTTCGATGTAGGAGGCAATCTTCGAAACTACTCATCCGATTTCAAATTTTTTTCACCAATATTTAGAATGGATCTTCAGGATGGACATAGGCTGTATATTTATCGCGTTAAAATAAAAGCGCTTTTCGTGGAGACTAATTTTGCAACTTAAGTCGACAAAATAACGGTGGAAATATACAAATTCGGGCAAAGCCGAACCGGACCACTATCATAAGGTTCCTATCGAATAGCATTGAGTGTTAACCCGTTGGTCTTCGGTAATGTTTAGCACCAACCCAAAATAGTGCAAACCCTGATTTCAGTGTAGTCTTTCTTGTATAACAACGAACACCGAGTTTCCATTACGGCGATCTAATTCACAAAAATTTTATAGCATATATATATATACACAGATCGATCCTTCTTTCTTTTACTTACAAGCCAACACAAAGGATCTGATAGGACTGGCGCTGCGGTCCTGCCCCGTCGGTGGGCAGGCTTGTTCGATGGGGCAGAAGGAACGCTTGCCCCCCCCCCACCGCAAGCTACGTCGACGCTTTGTAAAATATTTCTAATAACGGTTTATTAACTTAATAATATACAACGAACATTACTATTATTAAAAACGTATCGAATCAGCAAATATTTCAGGCAATTAATTATCGACAAACTTTGTGATCAAATATTAAAAAAATAAACGAAAACATTTAAAAACGCAACTAGATATAGTACAATCGACTATTATTTCTGCATGTACAAAGTAGAAAAAAAAATAAGTAGAAACTATTTAAATAGACTTACGTTTTCTACGAAGGCATCGGACTCGTTCGGATAGTACGTCCTTTGTAGACCAATATAACAGAAGTTGTCATGTCCTGATGTTATCCATTCCTCCAAAACTGAAACAATAAGAGAACAAACAATTGAAATTTATATTTTTACTAGCGGCCCTGTACGTGCTTCGCTACGTATAAAGTGAAATAATAAAAAAATTTAATTGGAACATCAAATTCATTTATTCAAATAAAAAATTATTTTATTAATTGCTAGCTATTTTAAAATATATATGTGCGTGTATGTGTGTATGGAAATATATATGACTGCGTACGTCAATATATATAAAAATGTCATTAAATAATTCATTTTTAAATCGACGTGCTTCCATCTGTTACAAAAGAATAAAACACCCGTATGCACACAATATGTTTTTTTCAAATAAAGAAACACACATACATATATGTAATTCACTTCAACAGTTCAAAACTTACCGTTTGTGTAAATGCGTTTGACAATTTAATTCAAAAAAAGCCTGTAAACGATATGAAACACCGACGGCTCGCTAAAAAACTGAGAAAAGTACACGCACACATATACATAGTACATTTGAACAATATTCAAGACTCACCGTTTGTATGAATGCACTCAACAATATGTTTAAAAATATAAACACAAAGCAATAATTATCGCTGACAATTTGCTTTAATCGAAGCACGTCCAAAATGAAATGACCGCATGAATGACATAACAATACTGTCAACACTGAAAAAAGTTTCAATTTGACAGCAAAATCCCCATTAACAAAATGATCCGCCATTTATTGAATTCATTTGTTACAAAAAATGTGATAAATGAAGAACCGCTCGACCGATTTTGTGCAAACTTCACATAAACCATCTACTAAATAGTCCGAACAAAGCCTAAACATTTGGTTTGGATATAGGTGAGCCCGCTTCTTGAGTTATAAAATTACAACGAAAAGTGGCATTGATTTTTATAGATATAGATTGTAGTTTAACGCGCTATCATCTAACGAAATACTAGTAACTAAATGTCGCTCTGTTACTAATGGAAAGACGACTGATAAAGAAATTTGATGAAAATTCTGCTGAAATCCACGCGACAATCAAAGCCACATCAGACAAATGCGATGAATTGAAGGAAAAAATCGATAATCTAAAGTATATCACTGAAGATATAGAAGAACTGAAGGAACAAATGCGTAGGAAAGATGAAGAAATTGATCAGCTAAATGAAAGAGTTGTGAAATTAGAACAATACTCCAGAAAGAATTTATTAGAAATCAGTGAAGTTTCAAATCGTACAAACGAAGTTGAAGTTGATGACATCGTAATTAATTTGGCCAAAAAACTGGGAATTGAAATTACCAGCAGAAATATTGAAGCAGCCCATAGAATAAAAACGAAACGAGCAAGTGGACTAGAGCCTATAATTGTATCGTTTGTGAATCGGCGAGATCGAGATGCAATACTTTCCAAACGCAACATATTAATTCGAAGCGAAGACCTTGGCGTGCCTGGAACACAACGTATTTACATAAATGAATCTATGTGTCCATACAACCGCCAGCTATTAAGAGACACCAAACTACGAGCCAAAGAAAAGGGTTATACGTTCATATGGTTCAAGAATGGTAAAGTTCTGGTACGCAAATCAGAAAATTCTCCAGCAATTCAAATAACATGCTCCAAGGATCTCGACGACAAAATATAACTGCACGTATTGCCTAAAATATATTGTTTTAGATACGCTTATATATTATATGCATAAAACAGATTTATTAATAATATGCTTTTACATACATGAAAATTCAGGTTGTAACGCAAGTATTGCTTTTTTGTGTATTGGACTTATATTAAGTTTAAATAACTGTTTTTTTGTTTAATACACACATATTAATAATTGATTTTTACATGTACCTAACATAAATTTAAAGAATGAAGTAAATATTTTGAAGAATAATTTTAGTTATTTTTAGCTAATGTTTCACGGCGGAGAGTGAGTATAATTCTAGTACACTTTTTTTTCTCTTTATTCTCTTATAACTCTTTTTTTTTCTTTCTTTTTATTAACCCATTATAGCTTGGTTTGTATGGAGCAATATGGTTCAGAAATAGAATCGATAGGTATAGTTGAGGATATTTCAACATTGCAACCAAATGACATCAGATCTCTTTTATCAATAAATACATCACTGCAGGTAATCAGCTTGAATATTAGAAGCATCAGTAAGAATTTTGATGAACTATTGATATTGCTACGAACATTAGATATTGAATTTGATGTCATTGTTTTGTCGGAATGCTGGCTGAATGAAACATACCTAAGTAGAGAACTTAAAGGCTACACCAGCTATCAGACTGAAAGGCATCGAAGTCAAAATGATGGCGTAGTAGTATATACAAAAAATAATCTAGATGTAACTGTTTCAGAATGTAATTTGGATGGATCGAATTGTTTGAAAGTCGAACTTGCCAACCATACAACACTGATTGCTTTGTATAGATCTCCTTCCGCACATAACATATCCCCTTTCCTAGACTCATTAAACGAACTTCTCAGTACATTGCGAGGAAAAGAGTTAATTCTGCTAGGAGACATTAACATTAACATTTTAGATCAGAATAAACATCCTCAGGCAAACGATTATTTAGATCTCATATCAGAATATGACTTAAGATATGGAATAACAAAACCGACTAGAGTCTCCAATAACTCCCTATCCTGTATCGACCATATTATGATCAGAACCAAGAAAATTGTTCATACGGCAATTTTTGAATCCACCGTCACCGACCATTATTCCACATTATTATTTTTACAACACGATATCGATACATTACATAACACCAGAAATACTGAACACAACATTAAACACATTATTGATTATGAACAACTACTGACACGACTTGATATAGAAACATGGACATCTACATTACAATCAACCAACGTAAATGAAGCAACCAACAACTTTATAAATACTTACCTAGCACATATTCAAAATTCAACAAATACTAAAAAAATTACACACAAACAAAAGGCACGGAAACCATGGATAACCCAAGGATTACTACAGTCAATACACAAACGAGACAAACTACACAAACAAACTACACGCTTCCCTAATAACACGACACTGAAAGAATATTATCGTAGATACAGAAATATATGTAATAAGTTAGTAAAAATTACAAAACAACAATATTATCAAAATCAAATCACTAAACATCAAATGAACACACGTAAAACTTGGCAAATTATAAAAGACGCCACAAATATACAAAAACATAAAACACAAAACATTCATACTATACATACTGACACCAGAACACTAAACGCAACATCTGAACCCAAAAAAGCCGCTGACTATTTTAACAATCAGTTTGTTAATGTTGGATCGGAACTAGCGACAACAATACTGCAAAAATTACAAACTACTGAGAATAATCTGGTCGAAACCATAAAATCCAATAACAGTCCCACTACATCCATATACCTTACGCCTGTGACAGAAATAGAAACCATGGCACTTATCGACGAACTTAAAACGAATACTGCACCAGGACCAGATACTATAACGACAGACGTTTTCAAAAGAACTAAAACTAAAATTAAAACACCGTTAACACATATTATTAATTGTAGCATAACTGAAGGAATTGTACCAGACCATTTCAAAACATCAATAATTTGTCCCATACTAAAGTCTGGCGATGCGAAAATAGTAACTAATTATAGACCAATTTCACTAATTAATACAGTAGCCAAAATCTTAGAAAAAGCCATAAAAAACCGTCTAATGACCTATTTAGAAAAAAATAATGTACTATCCCCAAATCAATACGGATTCAGGGATGGTTTAAGTACAAATGACGCACTGACAAGACTGACAACTAATATAGTAGCAGACGTAGACAAAGACAAACGAGCCATGGTTATATTTTTGGACTTGGCAAAAGCTTTCGACACAATATCCCATAAAATATTACTAAAAAAACTTAGTAATATTGGCATAAGGGGTGTCGCCTTAAGATGGTTTGAGAGTTATCTGTCGGGTAGAAGTCAAGTTACCAGACTCAACGGACATTACAGTGACAAAACATGTATCAAATTTGGAGCACCTCAAGGTACTGTTTTATCACCAATATTATTTTCCATTTACGTGAACGATTTATGCGACATGGACATTGGTGGTAAAACAATATCATTTGCTGACGATACCGCACTTTACTTTACAGGTAACACTTGGGAAGATACTATAAGTAAGGCGGAGACTGGCATTGGCAGGGTTTACAACTGGCTCAACAACAATTTATTGACACTGAACATCATCAAAACAAAATATATTACATTCAGCCCAACAATATCAGGTCAACCAGTCAACACACACTTAAAAATACACACCCCTACTTGCATACAAAACACACTCCAATCCAACTGTAACTGCACGCCACTGACACAAGTACACCATACCAAATACTTGGGCATAACAATAGACAGACACCTCAAATGGAACCATCACATCGAAACACTAACAAAAAGACTACGAAAACTCATTCACATTTTCATTACACTAAGAAATATACTACACATTAACACACTGAGACAAGTGTACTTTGCTCTGTGTCAGTCTTTGATTAGTTATGGTATTACCGTCTGGGGTGGCACATACAAAACTACATTAAAGCCACTCATGTCTACCCAAAAACTTCTCCTACGAATAATCCTAAAAAAACCTCGTCTCTCACCATCCATAGAACTATTTAGTAGCCTAAGAGTACTTAATATATATCAAACATATGCTAAATCAGTTCTATCCTTGTTCCATAAACATCCAGGAAACCAAGCAGCTTACCAAAATCCCTACAGTACAAGATCACAGATCTTAAATCCCATCCAGATCCCAAAGATGTCGAAAACTTTCAGTCAAAAACACACAGCGTTCCTTGGTCCAAAACTATACAACAGCATACCGGTTGAATTCAAACAAATTCGAAACATTAGAACTTTTAATAAAAAAATATTCAGGTGGTTATGCGACAGAAAAGAGTCTGAAGTCATTTATAATATCTTGAACTAATCCTCAACTAACCGCAATAGCTTCTTAAAAAAAAAAAAAAAAAAAAAAAAATATCGTATCATTTGCTTGCTATTATTACTATTATATTCGTTTTTTTTTTTTTTACTTTTTTCTTTAATTTTAAG
Organism: Xanthostigma xanthostigma; assembly: GCA_963575645.1. Lineage (NCBI taxonomy): Eukaryota > Metazoa > Arthropoda > Insecta > Raphidioptera > Raphidiidae > Xanthostigma > Xanthostigma xanthostigma. The sequence goes on from OY754473.1 coordinate 3,574,673, forward strand.
TATATACTCACTCTCGCGTACGTCAATAATAATCCAACCCTAGCACTGGCAATAGCCAAGTAGGGTTGGAAAATTCCTAATCGATTTTTTGTATACGATGTATTTTTATTTTTTTCACGTGGAATAAATGATTATTATTATTATTATTATTATTATTATCTAGATGTCGTCTTCAACCATAGAGATAATAAGTAACTGGAGTCCGCGAGTGAGCCTTGAAAGTGTCTGCGATTGAGAGAGAGAGAACGCTGCTTACGATTCCGTATCACCATGGTAACTTAAGATATAAACAGCACATGGCTAGTTACATATGGGTATCGTTTTCCCCGCCCTCCTCTCTTCAGTTAACGATCTGTCAATGACCGCTCATTAGAGAGAGAGAGAGAGAGAGAATGATACGGAACGATTGCAGCGTTCTCTCTCTGAACTGCAGACACTTTCACTAATGGCAAGCATACCCGCTAGCGTACTCTACAGTACTTATATCTCTATGTCTTCAACTAAAGCCATGTTCAATCCAACGTCGTCCCATAAAAGTGTCGCGCCAATTACACGGTTTTACTCCCGACCAAACGCGCTATTACATTGTCTATATGAACCTCATACAGTAGAACCCCTTAAAGTCGAATCTTGACAAGTAGAAAACCTCCAAAACTCAAAAAAATGTTTTGTTCCCATCTCTTCAAGCCACAAAACCTTCATTACTCGAAATCTCAACCCTGTATAGGTCCAAATAATCAGTGAGTACTTACATATTTTTCCTCCATAACTCGAAAAAATATATTGAACCTTTGTATTTCGAACATAGCAACTCAAAATTAAATAGAATGAATCTAAACCTCTACAAGTCGAATATTTCCTTACAAAATCCGTCTAAGTCGAAAACTCTATAACTCGAATTTTTTTGCGTCTCTCTTGAAGTTCGACTTACAGAAGTTTTACTGTATATATATTATTTTTATTCCTGCTGTATATTAAATGTGTGTATTAGATATATAATATTTAGTAAATTTATTGCATGTTAGCGTATTAATCCGCGTCGACAGAACACTCAGTGATGTATTCGCCAAGCCAGAACAATATTTCTTGTTACGCGGGGCCGAACCGTTCCGGAACTATGCTGGGCGTAAACGTATCAGTTCCCGATTATCCGAACTGGACTTGTGTAGTTCCGAAACTCCAAAAACCATATTGTAACAGAACAGTTCTTGTTCATGATGGAAAATATTTATTTACAATTTAGTGAAACGTTAACAAAACAAATAAACAAATTAATTCAAAGCACTTCTCTATAACGTAACAGAAACAAAACAATATAAGTAATGAAGAATGCAGTCACTATTTATGAACACAAAAACACAACTATATACACAAGATTATTTACAACACAGGAACACACCAAAATTTATTTAGCACAGTTAATTTATCTATTTATCTCAGCAGTTACCTCAGTACTGTTCAAATTGTCAGCGCTGCACTGAACGCGTAATACACTTGCATTGACCGACGTACGCGCTGACCATCGGCCGAGCACTGTTTCCAGCCTTAGCTTCAAATCGCGTATATTTCTATACCGAACACTTGGTGTGAGTGACGGGTTGAAAGGTAAGCTGTGCGAGGAGCCCGGGAAGGTTAGAGAGACTAGATTTCGGCGAAGAAGTGAAGCCCGCGTAAGCAAATATCATATATATCTGTTAAGAAGCAGAATATTGATACGACCAGATCGACAGCTAGTGGAGGTGATACGGGACGACTAAAGAAATTCTGAAGAATATTGTGCGTTTCGCACCCGACACGAGAATGCGGATCGACCACGTGTGTTCGCAATGCAACGAGATAGTGCAACGAAAACCAGCTACACGTGACACGAAACACTGGATCTAAATTTTTGATGAGGAAGGTTAACGCACTGGAAAATTCACGGGCAGGACGCGGAAATTGTCCCGTAAAACGTGCCACATAAAATGCAACATAGACCGAACGCCCAAGGGAGGTTAGTATGCAATTTAACGATTTTCTGTAATGCATTTCCATAGCTACCATATCAACCGCTGCATTTTAAACGAAATTGACTGTATATTTTAAACAATATATTGTTGCGCGCTCTCTGTTGAGACGACTATGGATTCTGTAGAATCTTCTAGCAACAACAACGGAAAACAGATAGCCAAGAAAACCCGACCTTTTTAGAATTGCCTGGAGAAACCAATACATGTAAAGGAAGGATCTCGGTGCTTCTAGCACATTCGCCAGGCGGGGGACGAAGCTATAAAACGCGAGCGGAGTGGTTGGCAAGTCAGTCAGTTGTTCGTAAGGCATTCATGTGTTGATACAGTGCCAGTGCGTTGTGACATAAATCATTAAGTGCTGTTAAATAAATCTGGTTTAACATAAATAACTTTTTGTAAATAATCGTGTGTATATAGTTAATAGACAAGTGTGCTAATAAACTTTGGTGTGTTCCTGTATTGTAAATATTTTTTGTACATAATTAGTGACTCTGTATTCTTCTGTTACTTAGTTTTCTATTTTATTATTTAGAACTGTCGTTATTTTGTTTCTGTTAACATTATTATTACTGTTTGTTAAAGAAGTACGCTTTCGTTGTGTGTTTAACTGTTTCGTTAAACCTTTATTATTGTAAATAAATAATTTCCACCACGGACTAGAAGTTTTGTTACAATATTTTTTTTGAATTCAATTAGAAGCAAGTGTCATTCTATTGTTAGTACTGCTTATATTTTCGGCCACCTGATGGCGCCACTAGCCAGTGAAGTATTTGTCATCCTCTTTCTATCTTCACTAACTTATATCTCCCTCTCAACTTCCGTTCGCCTCGCCCGATCACACTTCCGTAAATCTCTCGCATTCACCAGCTTACTCCCCAAGTCAAGCGTGCGTAAAGAAGTTTTATATATAAAAAAATGTCAGTGTTGCGAAATGGAACGACCAATAACACGAAGATAGAATACTCTATAGACGTGTGTTGAGAGGGCGAAGCCCTAGTCAAGCTGAGCGATGCATTTATGAAAGCCAGCGCGCGCGTTTATTTACAGTCGAGATTAGAAAGAAAGAATTTTTCTATAAGGAGGAAGTTCATTAGGCAAACACTTGAGGGGATTTTCCAACTTTTCACGTATTAATACATTTATTAAATTCGCGCGAGAGCGTCACAGAGACGCGCAAGGCACGAGTGTCTGTCTATGTATCACAGCAGTGACGTCACAACGTCGAATCATTACTGATAATAATTCGCAAGTAGAGATGATACAAAATACTAGGAACAGTTATTTCGGAACAGTTTCGAACCAGGAACAGATTGGAACAGTTGTCAGTATAATAAAATACCTGTTCCGGGCTGTTCCAATGCTTCGACTGTTCCGAATAACATAACGGGCGTTCTTCTGCATAAAATAAACATTCTCCGTTCCCGTTGTCAATTATTATTGTACCTACGTTGCAAACTGCAACAGCTATGCTCGTCACCTACGCCTAGCGTACATTGTACGTAAAGTCGATTTTAGTATCACACCATCACATTAACATGCGTCGCAAAGTTCTAGACAAAACTGGACGGCTTATTCATTTTATATTACATACGCCAGATTAACAAAATAATATTGAACTGTGGTGAAGTAATATTATTTGATTTTGTCATAGTATATGCATTCTGCAGAATAACTGTTACTTACATTCTGTAAAAGTATATTTTTAATATTATATACTGTCAACAAATTTATTTGTTTTTTTTTTTAATCATTAGGTACCTTAAATTATTAAACTTGAATAACAGAATTAATACACGAAAAAATACAAATAATACACATTTCATAATTTGAAATTTTTATACGTCGCATGTTACAAGCTATTCCGAGAATGTCAAGGTTCCAACGTTGGAACTGTTAAAAAGTAACAGGTTTTTGGAACTGTTCCGTAAGCGGAACAGGAACGGAACGGAACTGTTATTAAAAAATTGGTTGTCTGTAAAGTCGGTTTACGGACGATAGTTTTACGTGATAACGTATTCCGTAATACATAACCTAAACCTCCCAAAATTTGGTTTCAATCCGCTTATCCTTGGTGTCGGAATGATAAGAAATGTCAAAAGTGACGTTTGCAACTGTCAAAGTATTATGTTCTAATAATAATTAGTTATTCCAATACTTAACTTAGAAGGCGTTGCATTTCACAAAATACTAATGTCAAAAAATTGAATTAAACATTAGAAATGCAGCCGTTTTCATGTTAAGACAAGACATACGTTATCTTCTAATTTCCATGTACGGCAAACAAAGACGACCGACCGCGTCGCGCCATGCATTAGACAACATTACATTTATACAGCTATTTTTCTATATAAATTTGTATAAAAAAACTGTTTAGGCAAATTCTGTTATACGAAATCTATGTAAAATGTTCTCCTCTTTCGTTTAAGACTGGTTTCAAACCGATCTGATTTAAATTGAGCGAGAAATTAGCAAAAAGCACGCACAGGGTCAGGCGGAACGTTACGCGTTACGAACGTTAGGATTTAGGAACGTTACACTTTTTCGTGCATGCAGCCGGTGTTTTATCAATTTATAAGAATGGTGATTCATCAATTTATAAGACGTTATCACGTCAAAAATAACAGTTTGTACCACCTCTATTCGCAAGGTACGAGTGTCTGTCTCTCTGTATCACAGAAGTGACGTCACAACGTCGAATCATAGCTGATAATAATTCGCAATCCAGCGGCAAAACCAGCCGCGTGTTTAACGATTTGGGTTAGAATTGTTCGGAGTCGCATAAAAAGTAATAACTTGAGAAAAACGCCCCGTTTGAAAGCGCGCCACTGCCGGTCCATACATATAATAGCTGTGCTTTTGACAATAACTCATTTCAGTGTTACATAATGTAGTCGCACAGCTCATTCTCTCTCCGACAGAATTCTTCTCTTGTTTCACGTATACTACACCTGCCCAAGCCTCCTGCGCTCACTTTCTTACAAATCTATGAATAAACCGAACATTTTGTATTAAAGCGAACCGTATTTAAAGCCACCATTCATCAGACGTTCAACATTAGAGCCCTTATTCACCCGCATAACTCTACAGAATGATTTTTAAGTCGATTCTTTTGACGTGATAACGTCTTATAAATTGATGAATCACCAATCTTATAAATTGATAAAACACCGGCTGCATGCACGAAAAAGTGTAACGGTCGTAACGTTCCTAACGTTCCTAACGTTCGTAACGCGTAACGCGTAACGTTCCGCCTGACCCTGTGCGTGCTTTTTGCTAATTTCTCGCTCAATTTAAATCAGATCAGTTTGAAACCAGTCTTAAACGAAAGAGGAGAACATTTTACATAGATTTCGTATAACAGAATTTGCCTAAACAGTTTTTTTATACAAATTTATATAGAAAAATAGCTGCATAAATGCAATGTTGTCTAATGCATGGCGCGACGCGGTCGGTCGTCTTTGTTTGCCGTACATGGAAATTAGAAGATAACGTATGTCTTGTCTTAACATGAAAACGGCTGCATTTCTAATGTTTAATTCAATTTTTTGACATTAGTATTTTGTGAAATGCAACGCCTTCTAAGTTAAGTATTGGAATAACTAATTATTATTAGAACATAATACTTTGACAGTTGCAAACGTCACTTTTGACATTTCTTATCATTCCGACACCAAGGATAAGCGGATTGAAACCAAATTTTGGGAGGTTTAGGTTATGTATTACGGAATACGTTATCACGTAAAACTATCGTCCGTAAACCGACTTTACAGACAACCAATTTTTTTTTTTTGTGAACATCGTGCAGAAACCAAATAGACGTACAAATATTTCAAGTAACTTTTTTATCGAAACTCAAAAATGAAAGAGAAACGGGCTTTCAAATTTTAATTAAATTGTATCAAATTTTGAAGTCGGTCCCGGCGTTATGTAATGTCATTATCAAGTTTTCACAGAAATTGTTCGAGGTTAGAAACACTGCTTGAACTTCTGCTGGCCGGCAGGCTGGCTACGAAGCTGGAAATGACGTCACTGCGGGCTCGCCTGCTAGCTCACAAGATACGGTTTTAAAATTAGAACGGGCGCTATTTTTTTGCTATAGGTACCCGCTGCTAGGTATGAGCAAGAACCAATCAGGCACTGCTCGGACTTCTGCTGGCCGGCAGGCCGGGCACGAAGCTGGAAATGACGTCACTGCGGGCTCGCCTGCTAGCTCACAAAATATGGTTTTAAAATTAGAACGGGCGGTTTTTTTTTGCTAGGTATGAGCAAGAACCAATCGGGAAGCAGTATCTTGTCACGTGGGCGACTTGAACAAACGCCCGCAAACAAACACTAATGCCGTAGTGTGTGTTCTGTTCAGAGACAATAAATATGCACTTTTGTTACTGTTCTATCACTGCGCGTAGCGGATCTACCTGCAGAGCAAGCTTTTAAAGACGTCTCGTGTGAAGCGAGCACATAACAGAAATTAAGAAAAGTAGCGCTAGAAAACTAGTAGTGGAATCTAGCAAGCGGAAAATCTAGCCTCGTGTGCAGCGGGCTTTACAGAGACGACTTTAGAAACGGTTTATGAAAAAGTCACCGTATCTTGACATATAAATCAGAAACTACATAAAGAACTTTTCCGATATTCGTGCTGCTTTCTCGACAATAAATTAATAATAAAAATCCTCTTAAACAAGCTTGCGAAAAAAATATACACACACACATACAGCACGAGTCGCAGCAATAAGAAAACAAAAGATCGCAACAGAAAACAAAACAGAGTGCCGAAGAGTCGATATTCATATTTTTCGTGTCGAGTTTCATATGTTTCGTACAGTAAACAAGTGAATGCGAATGCAAGAAGGCAAGGTGGATGTTAGTCAGTTATATAGTAGTTGGATGAGTATGGCATACAGCAATACAATAGAAACCGATATATAATATGGATATGGGGGAGACTTGGAAGTGTGCTTATCGGCGCTCAATGCTCACTTAGATATACAGGATGTTTCATTATAACTGTGCAATCTGCATTTTTCGGCCACCCTATGCGATAGATTGAAAAAATAGTTTTTTTTTTTTTTTGAAGTAAAACTTCTTTAGACGACTATGAATTCTGTAGAATCTACTAGAAACGATAACAATAACAATCGAAGGCAGGTAAAGACCCGACCTATCTTACAATAGCTGGAGAAACCAATACATGTAAAGGAAGGAATCTCGAAACTATGAGAACATTCTAGAAGCGTGGGGCAAAGCTATAAAATGCGAGCGGAGTGGTTGAGTGGGGTCAGTCAGTTATTCGTGTTGTTCATGTGTTGACAAGTTCTCTGGCATTACGACATAAATTATACTGTGAAAATAAATAAACTTTAGTGAGTGCAATTATATATAAATCTGGGGTTTTACATAAATGACTTAATAGATAAGTGTGCTGATAAACTTTGTGTTATGTTCCTGTGTTGTAAATATTTTGTGTGCATAATTTAGTGACTCTATATTCTCTGTTACTTAGTCTTTTATTTTTATTATTTAGAACTATTAGTTTTGTTTCTGTTAACGTTATTATTTCTGTTAAGTTAAAGAAGTACGCTTTCGATTGTGTGTTTTACTGTTTTGTTAAACATTTATTATTGTAAATAAATAATTTCCGCCACGAACTAAAACAGTTTTGTTACATTAATAAATATATCATAAAAAGTGCAAAGTTCTATCTTTTTATTGATCGTCAAAAAATGTCTAAAAATCAGCCATCACATGAGGTTAAGTGTAATGTGTACATTTAATTTTAGACCATCCTGTAAAATGTATATATTTGTGCCCATTATAATAAATAACCCTGTATATAAGTCGTTTTGTGTCTATCGAGAAACCATAGACAATATCAAAACAGTGTAGATTGACGCAAAGCGATCTGCGCATGCCTCAACAATCCGCATTTTACAAATATACGGTCGAGGTCATGTATTTTCAACACCAACTATTTTCAGCTGATTTTGCTCACGTATTTTCAAGTATTTAATCCACATTTCTGCACCCCTCACAGCCAATGAAAAAATACGTTAGACCGCGTTTGACAGATGACTATTTTTAGGTTAGGAACATACCTGTTGCAGTAAAGTAATGTTTCAATAATATGTTTGCAACGTTCATCAACACTGCGTTGATATAATATCTTCTATTTACCATTTTTATTTCTTGTGGATTACTCTTTAAATCGGAAGTTTGTAAACAGAAAGCATTAAAATTCACTTTACTCGAAGGTTCTGTTTCAATTGAATTTTTGCCTAATTTTATGATACGGCCGGCATTAAATATACGTTCCCCTTCAAGGAAATTTCTTTTTCGGTGATTTGTATCAGCCCAATTACATATTGTGCAGATACTTATCATTTTATTGCACTTAAAAAAAATCACAATTGCACTGTTTACTATATAGTAACCATAGTAACTATGGGAAATGATACCCCATCGTCGCCATGTTTTTAAAACTCCACCCATTTGAAGGAACCCAATTGTTTTAAAATAAATATTATGTACTAGCGGCCCTGTACGTGCTTCGCTACGTATAAAGTGAAATAATAAAAAAAATTAATTGGAACATCTATCTATTTTATTAATTGCTAGCTATTTTAAAATATACATGTGCGTATATGTGTGTATGGAAATATATATGACTGCATACGCCAATAAAAAAATAGCGTAAAGTATTCGTGGATAACTGGTCTTTAAAACACTTGCTTTATTTCGAGGGTTCACTCCGGCTGCGCCGTCGTGCTCGAAAAAAAAATAGCGTAAAGTATTCGTGGATAACTGGTCTTTAAAACACTTGCTTTATTTCGAGGGTTCACTCCGGCTGCGCCGTCGTGCTCGAAAAAAAAATAGCGTAAAGTATTCGTGGATAACTGGTCTTTAAAACACTTGCCGGTACTTGTAAAACTGATTCGCCGTCATCTTGATCTATGATATTGCATCTTTCGCTTCAAATTTAGGTTAAAAATGTATTTATTAAATTTATTTATTAAAATTACTCACCTATAATAATAATTGTTTTTAACTTTCTTTCAAATACGTATTTATTTTAAGTCTCACTTGGCTAGTAATTAAAGATTAACTGTCATAATATTTTGAAAACAACTGTTTCATTGTTTGTATAAAATTCCAAAACCTACTTACAATATTTAAGTATTTTCATACGTCAAAAAATGATTTTTAAAAAATGCCACTTTCGTTGTAATTTTATAACTCAAGAACGGGCTCACCTATCCAAACCAAATTTTTAGGCTTTGTTCGGACTATTTAGTAGATGGTTTATGTGAAGTTTGCACACAATCGGTCATTTATCACATTTTTTATATATCTTGGCATTGATTTTTATAGATATTTGTTACAAAAAATGTGATAAATGAAAAACCGCTCGACCGATGTTGTGCAAACTTAACATAAACCATCTACTAAATAGTCTGAACAAAGCCTAAAAATTTAGTTTGGATAAGTGAGCCCGTTCTTGAGTTATAAAATTACAACGAAAAGTGGCATTGATATTTATATATACCTATAGATAAAATATATAATGCATGTAAAATAGTTGATAAGCTTTGAGGGTCTAGCGCTGAGTTTCTGGTACGGCTAACACCTGTAAACCAAGATTTAAGAAGCCCTCCATCGTCGCCATGTTTTTAAAGCTCGACCCATTTGAAGGATCCCAATAGATCGGAAAATTCTCGTCTACGCCGTATTGTCTATGGGCGATCGTCAGCACTCTTTTTCCGTCCGCCATTTGCAATTCATAGCAGATTATTTATTCGCGGGACTGGAAGTGTATCAAGTTTTATGCAAGGTTCACAGATTTTATAGCTTATTATCTTCGACAGGGAGCAGACAACAATACTCCTTATATACATTCTACTGTTTCATTCTTAAGTGAACATCGATTTAAAATTATAAGTGAGCTCCTTTCAAAACAAATGACAGCTTAACAGACGCTTAGCATAAAAACCAACATGCATCGATTCATTTGATTTGAAGTTTTAAGTGTCGGACAAGAAAAAAGATTTTTACACAACGTAACAGTGATCTGGTCTGTAAATATGACAAAACTCAACGTCTGTTAATTTATCTGTCTCGAAAACCACTGATACAATTTATATGTTTTTAGGGTTCCGTACCTCTAAAAGAAAAAAAGAGAGTGTGCTTTAGACCACACGACTGAAGTAAAACTTCTTCCTGCCATAATTTGTTATTATTCACCCGAAAATTCACAGAAATAAATTTAAACGTAAAGATAATGAAAACAAAAGTAATACATTGCAATTACTTAGCTCTCGTTGGATTTTAAGCGTAAATCTTTATGAATTATTATTTAGCTTCTTCTGTCACCCGATAGCGCCACTGGCAAGTAAAGTATGTGTCATTCTATTGTTAGTACTGCTTATATTTTCGGCCACCTGATGACGCCACTAGCCAGTAAAGTATTTGTTGAGGAAGAAAGAAAGTAAATGTGCGCGCGCACCTCTCTCTCTTGCCCCTACAGTAATAAACGAAACGTAACTCTCTCTCTTTCTATCTTCACTAACTTATATCTCCCTCTCAACTTCCGTTCGCCTCGCCCGATCACACTTTTCATGAAGCATTCACCAGCTTACTCCCAAATCAAGCGTGCCTAAAGGAACCCTTATATGATCACTTTGTTGTCCGTCTATCTACCTGTCTGTCAAGACTCTTGACTCAACGGAAGTTGAGAGGGAGATATAAGTTAGCGAAGATAGAAAGAGAGAGAGAGTTACGTTTCGTATATTACTGTAGGGGCAAGATAGAGAGGTGCGCGTGCATATTTTCTTTCTCTCTGCCTCAACAAATACTTCATTGGCTAGTGGCGCCATCAGGTGGCCGAAAATATAAGCAGTACTAACAATAGAATGACACATACTTGGCGCCATCAGGTGGCATTTGCTTGCCAGTGGCACAATCGGGTGTTTTAATTTCTACGCTGCCTGACCAAGTTTTGGTTTATATTTTGGCAGGAAATTAATAGTGACAATTTTCCGGAACCAAAAGAAAAACGGATTTATAGCGCTGTTATACTTCCTCGTCGTTGAATAATTTCTCCTTTAACGTTACAGAAAATTTCAAACGCCGCTAAATAAGTTTCACTTCAAAAAAACCAACAAATATTTGCCCATCAATAAAACCGCTACGTCTATGTAAATATTTATAGTCTTTGATAAGTGAAAAGGAAATCATCGACTGCCTATTAAAATCGATACTCAAAACGGAATTCAATTTACGTCGGTTATCTGCTACTGTATGAACAAGACAGGGGCGTTACGTTCACTGAGGCGGTGCCTCATTAAACAATTTTTTTTTTTAAGGCGACCAGAAACCGCACAGTTTCTTCGCACAGGCAAAACGAGCTGGGCGTGGAATATCAGAGACTTCAAAAAAAAGTAACCGGTCAAGCTTGAGTCGATGTCGCGCACCGAGGGTTCCGCACGAACTTGTAGGTATGTATAATACGCGCCACGAATCTAAAAAGACTCGGAAGTTAGATGCGAATGCGGGCTTGCGCTTGTACAGTCTGTTGAAAAACTACAAACTCGCAACTCAACAAAACTAAAGTAACAACTTGACAATGGCGTACTCGACTGTACTTTAAAGCAGGAAAGCGACAAGTGACAAAGGCTACGAGCGATCACGGCTAACCACCGACGAGCGCGCGTTCCGTGCAGGCAGCTGGGAGGTGGTGGGAGTCTTAACGGCTCTAAAATGTGCCTATGTGACTAACTTCCGAGCCTTTTAGATCCGTGGCGAGTACTATAAATAGTTCGTCCATTACGGGAATCGAGTCTCGAAGATTTTTCCCGCTTAGCCGTTGGAAAACCGTTGTCTCCATACATCGACAATTAAGCGTGTAATTGCAATGAGTTCAGACGGACTACTGAGCTGTATTGCAACTCTTGGCTATATCTGATAGACTAGTTGTCGTACCGCATTGTATGCGAGAGTTCTCATATTGTGCTGTATAAAACGCAGCGGTAGCGGACGCTTGTTTTGTATTAGAACTGTTACTGGTAACGTGCGTAGCATGTTGTTGCGGTTTAAAAATATTATTTTTTTGTGATGTGACTACAGATTTAACGGTTTTCGAATTTTTTCCTTTACTTATGCTGTAAGACATTGCTTCTTGCCAAATTTCATGATTCTAGGTCAACGGGAAGTACCCTATAGAGGTTTTGATTCCCAAGAGTCTTGACAGACAGACAGACGGAATCCTAAAAATGAAGGACGTTTCCATTCATAGAACAAAAGGCCGTAGCTAGGATTTCATTTTAGAGGGAGTCGAGCTATGGACCAGAGACAATAAACTTTTTTGAAAATACATAATTATATTATAATTTTACATGAATATAAATTTAATTAAAAGGCAGAAGAAAAGATTTCGATGAAAGAATTTATTGATTCATTTAATTTATTAACAATGCATTACATTTTATTTTACTCATTCCGAAAAACGTGGAATTATTGTATCACAGATCCGAAAAAAGAGTCGAAAATATTTTAGTAAGTATATTATGTATAAAACAGTGGGTTGGCTAAGGTATTTCGGGAGGGGTTTGAACCCCCAAAATACCCCCCCCCCTACCTACAGCCTTGCATAGAACCGTTTAATAAGCAAGTCTTTATGAATCTAACGAGTCGTTTATGAAAAATGCCGTATCGCTTACTTAAATACTGTTGTGTTTTATTGTTTATCATAAAGAATGGGCAATAAAAACTTTTATGAAACGATTTTATCTGAAATTGAATTAAAATGATACACACGCCGCCGCCATTGCCGTTGAAGTATACTCCAAGATGTCAGCCATTAACCTGCGCATGAATAAGGTTATAAAGAAGGGATGCATAAAATATGCAGCCTGCAGGCCACGTCACAATACGGGAACATAATTGGCACGCCGTTTACTATTTAATAGTAAAATATTTTTCCAAAAATTATAAAAATATCAGAAAAAAATTTTGAATGAATTTTTTTTATGTGGTGACATAATAAAAATACATTAGTATTATGTCATGACATAATAAAAATACATTCAAAATTTTTTAATAGTAAAATATTTTTCCAAAAATTATAAAAATATTTAACAATTTTAATTTCAGAAAAAAAATTTTGAATGAATTTTTTTTATGTGGTGACATAATAAAAATAGGTACATTATTATTATTATGTCATGACAATAAAAATACATTATTTTTATGCCATGACATAATTATAATTCGTCGTTTTTCCTATCTCATGTATAGGGATTTAATTTTATGTCATGACATAAAAATAATGTATTTTTATTATGTCATGACATAATAATAATGTATTTTTATTATGTCACCACATAAAAAAATTCACTCAAATTTTTTTTTCTGAAATATAAATTGTTAAATAGGTATTTTTATAATTTTTGGAAAAATATTTTACTATTAAATAGTAAAACGGCGTGCCATAGGAACATCTATAATCCAGACACACGAGTGATAATATCATTACGTTCGAGATACAAACTACATTTTTTGCACGTACCAATACTAATATTATAAACGTGAAAGTATAACTCTGTCTGTCCGTCTGTTTGTTACGCTTTCACGGCCAGACCGCTGGACCGATTGTGATGAAATTTCATGTGGAGATATTTTAAAGCCTGGAGAAGGGCATAGGCTACTTTTTTTTCAAAATTACACCCCTATGAGGATGAAGTGGGGATTGTTATATTTTATGAAGTATGAAGCTTTCATGGTCAGACCGCTGGGTCGATTGTGACGAAATTTCATATGGAGATAGTTCGAAGCCTGGAGAAGGATATAGGCTACTTTTTCTTCAAAATTCCACCCCTGTGAGGATGAAGTAGGGGTTGCAATTATTGTATGAAGTATGAAGCTTTCAAGGTCAGACCGCTGGGCCGATTGTCATGAAATTTAATATGGAGATAGACTAAAATCTGGGAAAGGATGCAGGCTACTTTTTTTCATAAATTAACACCTTTAACACCTTCTTATAAATTAAGGTTAAAAGTGGGTGTTTCGGTACTTTTGACGTGAAATCTCGATTGTGTAACTAGTTGCGTCAATGAATACATAAAACAGGCAATACTTCAAGAATAGCTTCGATTTTGATATATTTTTTTTAAAACTTAGTTTTTTTATATTATTGAAACGGGGAACGAATTATTTATATTGTTTAAGGGGCAAGAGGTAGGCAGAGGCATGAAAAAATTTTAATAATTTTTTTAGACAAAATTTATTTTATAAAGCGAATAATATTTCAACTTGACTTCACTAAATTTAAAAAAAAAATTATTATTTTGGTTATAGCCATCTGTTGGACCCCTCTCACTTAATAAAACAAAGAAAAGTCTTTAGTTTAATAGTAAATCTAAGACTTACTCGATGATTTTTTTTTTGAAAATTAATAAAATGGCGGCTTCTAAAAGCTTACACCCGGATTTGCAAGGACAGACTGTTATAAAAGTCGAAGATTTAATTTACAATACTAGTGTTAAATGAATAATTTTACTACCGCTACCACACAGGCTGTACAGGCATGAAAAAGCAGCTCCAGTTTTTCGATGACAAATTTTTCAACTTTTCTTGCATCGTAAAACTTTTATCCATCCTTGGTAACAAGTAGGTATTGTTTTTTTTTAAATTCTTTTAATTAATAATAAAAAAATATGTTTGTGTGTTTCTCCATCAAAAATAATTAAGGAAGGGAAACAAAAATGGCGGCATCACTCTAACGCAATGAGAATTTTGTTTTTCTGTATTATAAAAAGATTTCATCAACATTAAAAAAACAGTTCCGGAAATTTCTAATTTCTACGAAAAACCGCATTCAATCTTTGATGGTAAAGCTTTCAAAATGAATTAGAATTAGCTTTAATATACAGATATACTCCTCTACAATTACCTACCTATATACAATAAAAATATTTTTCTTTTAAAAAAGCAGTTTTTAAAAAAATTTATATTTTTTCAATTTACAATGCATTAGTTTTTAAGAAATATCCTAAGAACCGTTTTCGTTATATGAGGTATACCCATAGAGATATTAGACTAGAGTACGCGAGTGAGCCGTGAAACTGTCTGCAATTCCTTATCTCTATTGTAACTAATGATACAAAACAATGCTGATTTGAATAAACAAATATATGGTTTTCTGGATTTTCTGCAGCGTTCTCTCTCTCTCAACTGAGGACACTTTCACTTATGGCAAGCATATACGAACTAGCATACTCCAGTTACTTATATCTCTATGGGTATATTTTATTCGCAGTAAATAAGTATAATAATTATCACTTTACAAAATTATTTTTTAAATATGATTGCAGGTATTCAATTCGTTTCTAATTTTGCACACTGCTTATAACGTTCTTCTTTTTGTTGTATTACAATATGAAGCTCAGATGACAGATCGAAGAAATATTTTACTAAAATTGTCATATAGAGGCGCAAGTAGCTAAAGCGTTGAGCTAATCCGTCAGATGGCATCATTCAGCATTGCTGTGACGTTGTTCAGCGTTGCTCGCTGTTTCAAAATTAAAGCCGTCAGATGGCAGTATGCAGTATTGTGTCTTAATGTATATATTATGTAAATAAATCATTCAACTCAATTTAATGAATCAAAATTTATTGCAGGTATTCAATTCGTTTCTAGTTTTGCACACAGCTTATAACGTTTTTCTTTTTGTTGTATTACAATATGAAGGTCAGATGACAGATCGAAGTGTTGACGTTGTTTCAAAATTAAAGCCGTCAGATGGCAGACGTTGTTTAGCGTTGCTGTATTGTGCCTTAATGTATATCTATATATATAAGCTTAATAACTATTTAATTTACAAAAACAAAAGCAATAATAAATTCTTTAGTTGTCGATGTCAGTAGAGCAAGCAATTATCTGTAAAATGATATATAATTTATGTGAAGAAATTGTGTGGTTTTTTCTAAAAAGGGAGGCAAACATCTTTAACCTTAGCGTATTAATATATAATACGATACCTATATAAGCAAATACTATAATAGTGAAACGAAAATGTTTAGTGGCTCTTTAAAAACTGGGAAATTTTGTAAATTGTAACTTTCGGCTCTTCCGTCTCAAAAGGTTGCCGACCCCTGGTTTAGTTTGTAAGATTCATATTTAATAAATAAATAGCTTCGCCTATATTTTCAACTCTATTTGTTCTAACGGAACCGCAGAGCAGCGTTAATGCAATTGCCGAACAGGAAATAGAAAGCGGAGGTAACTTGATCAATTTATTTATTTTTACAGAAAATAATTGTGCCGCTGCACACGAGGCTGGCTATGCCGCTAGATTCCTTGTTACATATTTGCCTACTAGTTTCCTAGCGCTGATTTTCTTAGTCGCTTTCATGTGCTCGCTTCACACGAGACGCCTTGTCACGCTTGTTTTGTGGATGGATCTGGTGCGCGCGCAGTGACGGTTCAAATATAAACACAGAGCAAAACGTGTCTGTTGTCTGACTCTGAGCAGAATGAGGCCATGTTGGTTTGTGGGCCCACGTGACAAGATACTGTTTCCTGATTGGTTCTTGCTCAGAGCACGCCGAGGACCTAGCAAGAAAAATAGCCTTTGTTCAAATTTTAAAATCTATCTTGTGAGCTAGCAGGCGAGCCCGCTGTGACGTCATTTCCAGCCTCGTACTCAGCCTGCCGGCCAGCAGAAGTCCGAGCAGTGTTTCCAGCCTCGTGTGCAGTAGCCTTTAGCCTTTAGATATCTACAAGATAGTCTTTATTTGCGTGCGAAAAAAAACTAAAATCAAAATTTAGACGTTTCATACCGAAAACATGATTCTGTCCGTCTGCAGGGCAGCAGTCAAGTAAATAACCAACACGCCGCCGTTCAACTGTTCGAAACCAAAGTTTTTAGGGGAATCCCCAGGAGTTCTATTTTTGTTATTTTCTCTTAAATCCTCCAAAAAAGTATCGTTTAACGATAAAAAAAAATCGAAAGATTTTGTCGAACGCGATTTTGATCGCGTTTCACTTTGCGTTACGCGTACAAGACGTGCCACGACATCTGCACGCCACCCATGCGAACTATTCGCAAATAGCGCAAAGCGAAGGAATACAGGAAAATGCAGCGCTGCTTTAATTGGTTACATAAACAATTTATCACATTTAAAGGAGCGGAAATTGATGTTAATTGGTCTTCGCTTGCCCTTTTGCAAGGCGGGGAAGAGGGGGGTGAAAACAGAGGGTGGGGCAGGTCGGAGCGAGGTCTGCATGTTCATTAATGCAGTGTGTATAGGCAATACAACAAGCATTCCGGGTACGTCTACACTTCGACGGGACAGTTTCCGGTCAGGAATGGATCTAATTTTCAAGTGTTTTATTATTTTGATACTTGCCGAGTGAAAAATCAGTGAAAATTATGTTAATTTCTCGTTTTACAGACGGCGCAAAAATTTCATTTTTTTAAATTAAATATAAGGCATTTTTTTAACCCTTATACTTAAATTTTATTAAAATCTTTGATTAACGTCTGATTAGAACTTTTCAATAAATAAAATTATCGACCAATTTTTCAGACAATTAATTTTTATATTTTTTAGATCAGTTCTGAAGAAGATCGAAATCCGGGCCGAAACGTTAATGTATTAATTTGAATCATTCAAACTTTCAATCTTGCGTGCAATCTATTAGATAATAAATAACTTAATACTAATTAATTATTATATTTTTTAGATATTTCTGAAGAAGATCCAAATTCGGATCGAAACGTCATCTTGTGTTATATTGATTTGTTATTATTTTTTGTCAATATATGGTCTGAGAAAAATTGGTCGACAATTTTATTTATTTGAAGAGTTCCTATTCAGACGTTAATCAAAGATTTGAATTTTATATTTTTTGTTAATATATTTGTCTGAAAAATTGGACGATAATTTTATTTGTTAAATTTTATTAGATTCCTAAGAAAAACCGTTTCGCGAGTGAACTACCTTAAATACACCTTACTTATCGACTTTCAAAACTTAATTAAAGGTATAATTTGCGTCTTTCTCCAACTTCCTCCTGTAGAGTAATTTGCTTTATAATGTTCAAAATTATCATGTTGCAAATCAATAAGAGCGCGGTCGAAACATTGCCAATAAAACAGTGACAAACTAGGAAAATTGTTAAAGCAGCGTTCAGATCAACGAATATCTTGAAAAAAAAAATGGAAGCCCTCACGGCGAATACACTGAATATTAAAAAATATTTGTTAAAAAATACGTAGGTATAATACGCGCCACGGATCTAAAAGGTTCTGAAGTTAGTCACAAACAGCGTCGCAAAGGCACATTTTAGAGCCGTTGATACTCCCACCACCTTCCAGCTACCTGCACGGAACGTGCCCTCGTCGGTGATTGACCGTGATCGCTCGTTGCATTTGTCACTTGTCGCTTTCCTGCTTTAAAGTACAGTCGAGTACGCTATTGTCAAGTTGTTATTGTTGTTTTAGTTTTGTTGAGTTGCGAGTTGTAGTTTTTCAACAGACTGTACAAGCGCAAGCCCGCATTCGCATCTAACTTCCGAGTCTTTTAGATTCGTGGCGCGTATTATAATAAAGACAAGCTTTTACTGAAATATGTACCTACTAAACAGGAAAATAAGTAGTGCGTACTGCGTATTTATCTAGTACAGTTTTTATGTACGAGTTGTGACATGTTAAAATACGAGTCATAAAAACATTACATTCGACTACGAAGTACACTTTCTTTGTTTACAAATGAGAAATAGTGAATCACTGTCCAAAATTATTCAAATTCAGGAATGTGGGACGTTCGCACTGGGCTATTTTATATAGTTTAGATACAATCGAAGTAATACCATTTTAATCCGAAGTCTTTTTGAAAATGACTAAGATTTATCTTTTTTTTTTGTAATTTATTTTTGTATAGGAAAAAGGTTCGCTGCGACTTTCCCTATAATTACTTTGAAATTAAGCGCGCCAGGTACAGACAATCCCCGTCTAACTTGATTAAGGTAGCACGGTTTCAGTGGAGCGGTTTTGCGACTAATCGCTGCGATCGGGCTCCAGAGACGAGTCCATTCGTCGATTTTTTTCGCCGCGCAGCAACATGTCAATACCCACCGGTTCAATTTTGATTATTCTGCAGAATAAAAGACGACAAATTATACAAGGCTACTGGATAAATATTATACAAGTCGTGTTTCCAGTTAGAAGTTAATTATTTTGTAAACGCTGTACTTTGTTACCTTCGGGGAGCATCGGAGCAAGAAATTTGGCTCAATATTATGGCAATAATAAACAGTATAAGTTTCAACGCATGCGCACTATCGTTTATTGGACTGGGTGCAAAAGAACGAATGGGGGGAGGAACATGAGTACGCACGTTCATCTTAGTTTACCGAGATGAATGTTGTGTCCAAATTTCATGATGATCGGAGTTACCGTTCAAAAGTTTTTGTCGGACGGACAAATTTTGAGTTACATTTTTCATTGATGCTCCTCTCCTACTGGTCGTAGCGTGATATTATATAGCCTATAGCCTTCTTCGATAAATGGGTTATCCAACAAAAACAAAATTTTTCAATTCGAACCAGTAGTTCCTGAGATTAGCGCGTTCAACCAAACAAACAAACAAATTCTTCAGCTTTATATATTAGTGTAGATATCGTAGCTATCGTGATAATATAAATAAGAAAAATCGCTGGATTGTGGACAAAAATGTTAGATTTATTTAGTGTACGACATTTCGTCTATAGATTTAGAAACAGGAAAAGTCTAAATCTATAGACGAAACATTTTTGTTCACAAACCTGCGATTTTTTTAATTATTTGTCCTCTTTGTTCCATATTTTTTTTTTACTTCCTTGTCTATATGCTGGTAACGTTAAAGACGAAATTTACATTAGAAATCCATAGATGTCTCAAGAGCAGTTGACCTTCGAAAAGGTAACTGTAAGTCTCAATGATGAGAACGAATTAAAAGTAATATTTTTCTGGAAGACAGTTATCGGAGGAAGCGTGAAGAAATCGGTCATTAATATAAGTAGTGCAGGATTATCTGTCGGGCAAGACGTGTTCTGCGTGTACGTATTGTCGAACAGAGCGAAAGCTATGCTTGGATGTCCACGCGACTGTCCTGTGTTTTTGTGTTTCCTTCTTCGTTCCCTTTGAAGATTCGAATCACTAGGTAGCAGCTAATAAAGTAAATGCTTTAATCACCTAATGGACACATGTGTGTACTTATGTACGTCACAGTGTACAGCTCGTCCCCAAACAACTTTGATCTCGGAAAATTACATACCTGCCGTTAGTCGTTCGACCGAAACAAATTTTTACAATTTTGATTTCATTTTCGGTTTCGACTTCGAGGGCATGAATGAACGAATAAATTAGTGGTTAATAGCCCGTTATGCACGTCATCCGAGAAGAATTTTTGTGCTCCCCCTTGTTCTGGATCTGGTCCACCAATAGTTCGGATCTTCTCATGAACTCCAGAAGATTGGTGACTAGATTGTCCTGAGGAATTACTCCGTTCCCATCAATGTATCCAAAGATGGTTGTGTTCTCCTGTAGGCTAGGGCCTCGCATTCGAACAGTAAATGGTTGGCTGTTTCGTCCGAATGAATGAATAAATTAGGGATTATGGCTTTATAGCCCGTTATGCACGTCATCCGAGAAGAATTTTTGTGCTCCCCCTTGTTCTGGATCTGGTCCACCAATAGTTCGGATCTTCTCATGAACTCCAGAAGATTGGTGACTAGATTGTCCTGAGGAATTACTCCGTTTTCATCAATGTATCCAAAAATGGTTGTGTTCTCCTGCAGGCTAGGGCCTCGCATTCGAACAGTAAATGGTTGGCTGTTTCGTCCTCTATTTCGCAAAATCTACACTGTGTCGGTTTCTGACGTATCCCCATCGTGTGTAGATGCTTTCTTAGGAGTGCATGACCGGTTAAGAGCCCAACCACTCTCCTAAGGTCTACTGAGTTTGATCAAGCCCACTGTAATCCTGTTTGAAGGGCCCACAAACATTCTTTTCCCATGTAAATTTCCTGGATTCAGTGGTTTGCTGATTGCGGGTTCTTCTTTTGACAGTTTGTTGAATATCTGTGTAAGTAATTCCACACGAGGCTGGATTAGCCGCTAGATTCCTTGCTGGATTTGACTACCAGTTTTCTAGCACCGGTTTTATGTGTTCGCTTCACATGAGACATCTTTTCAAGCCTGCTTTGTAGGTAGGTTCGATGCGCGCGCAGAGACAATTAAAATATAAACACAGAGCAAAACGTGGGTCTGTTGTCTGACGAGGCATGTTGGTTTGTGGGCGTTTGTTCATGTCGATCACGTGACACGATGCTGTTTCCTGATCGGTTCTTGTTCAGAGCGAGCAGAAGACCTGACGAGAAAAATAGCTTCTGTTCTGATTTTAAAATCTATCTTGTGAGCTGGCAGGCGAGCCCGCAGTGACGTCATTTCCAGTCTCGTACCCAGTCTGACGACCAGTAGAAGTCCAAGGACTGTTTCTAGCTTCGTGTGCAGCGGACTTAAGTTAATTGTTTGATTGGAAATTATAAAATAACCTCTAAATTGATGAACGCACACCGCAACGCAAAACAAACAAGTAACAGCGCAGGACAGCGGTCAGTGTCAGTCATCACGGGCGCGAGGGGATTAAAAGTTTTCCAATGTCTTTCTTATGGCGAAATATGTAAGGTCATTGTCGAATCAGATTTTCTGACATCGCTTTCCGCAACCCGGCGTGAGCGAGTTTGTTTGCTTATCCTCGAGGGGATTGCATGTGTGGAAAGGACACGGGTGACCTAATGTTGAAAAGGCTTTAGGGCTTTAAATAGTTAGTTAAACGTTTTATGGAAGTAGAAGTCAACATAAATACATTAGTAAAGAAAAGAAAACAATTCCAGGAAGAACAGGATGATTCCAAAGTTAACATTATCCTTTCACCAGCGAATAGGGCTTCAACAAATAACATTTTTTTCCTTTGGCGCTTTTTCGAAATATCAACGTCTAAAGAGAGATACGGGGTGTCAAAATTTTATTTAAATTTATTAATAACTGCCAAACCACTTGAGATATTTAAGAAAATTTTCGTAGGTGTCAATAGCTACGTGGGAGGGAAATTCTTCAATCTATACTAATATATAAAGCTGAAGAATGTGTTTGTTTGTTTGTTTGAACGCGCTAATCTCAGGAACTATTGGTTCAAATTGAAAAAAAAATTTTTTTTGGATAGCCCTTTTATCGAGGAAGGCTATAGGCTATATAAAATCAGGCTACGACCATTAGGAGCGGAGCATTAATGAAAAATGTTGCAAAATGTATCTCAAAAATAAGCTTCTATTCAGGTGAAATGCACTAACTAAATATACTCATATTAGCGTTGCCAGAATACAACGCCGGCTAGCTCAATCGGTAGAGCACACGACTGTCAATATCAGGGTCGTGGGTTCAAGCCCTACGTTGGGCGAATATATTTTTATTTTTTTTTTATTTTCTACATTTTTGGTACGGAGCACCGTTTTCGGGTAAAAGAATAAAAACCGTTTTAATGCGCACCTAAAATCGAATGCTGTTTAAATTTGAACATGTTAGTTAAATTAAGTTTTGAATACATACATATTTTATTTTTTTATCCGTACCAAAAAATAACAAAGAGCTTTTCTTTTTAGAATTGAACAAGGAATTCAATAACAATTTTTATTTTTAGAAAAATCAGTGGCGTGCCAATTTTTTTTCTTAAAAATTGGTTGTCTGTAAAGTCGGTTTACGGACGATAGTTTTACGTGATAACGTATTCCGTAATACATAACCTAAATTCTACATATAATAATTATAATAATTCGAATCTATGATATTGCATCTTTCGCTTCAAATTTAGGTTATTGTTATGTATTAAAATACTCACCACCTATAATAATAATTGTTTTTTTTAACTTTCTTTCTTTCGTATTCATTTTAAGTCTCAAAGATTAATTGTCATAATATTTTGAAAACAATTGTTTCACTGTTTCTATAAAATTCCAAAACCTACTTACAATATTTAAGTATTTTCATACGTCAAAAAATCGATTTTTATAATGATAAAATTTGTATGAAAACGATTTTTTCGAGAGATGAGACCTAGCTAAAACGATTTTTTGCCCCCCAAAATCCCTTTACAGTAAATTTCATCCAAATCGTTAGGGCCGTTTTCGAGAAAAGCACGCACAGGGTCAGGCGGAACGTTAGGAACGTTACACTTTTTCGTGCATGCAGCCGGTGTTTCATCAATTTATAAGATTGGTGATTCATCAATTTATAAGACGTTATCACGTCAAAAATAAACAACTTTTTTCTATGCTCAACTTGACACCCTGTATCTTCGTTGATGTTGATATTTCGAAAAAGCGCCAAAGGAAAAAAAATCTTATTTGTTGAAGCCCTATTCGCTGGTGAAAGGATAACGTCAACTTTGGAATCAATCTGTATATGGATGATTTTTTTATGGACGAGAATAATAATATGTACCGTTCAAAATGATAAAATTTTGAAACTCCGGACGACTCTATTCCTTATTCTATAGGTAAATGTTCCAAGTATGAGAGGTTATTCTTTGACCGTTTTGACAATATAATAGCTTCGTAAACTAATAATTACTAAAGTGAAGAGTGTATTGTTTAAAAACCCAGTATATGCCATAAATGAGTGAGTTATATTGTAGACTATAGAATCTACAACAAAAAGATATACAGGCAACGTACAATCGATAATAGGCTTGTTTACTTGTTTGAACTGTGAGCGATACACTTATTCGCCTACTAACACCTAACTGACACCTTCATGTTCAACAAAGACTCGACCCATTAGCTACCGCTGAACGAATTCCATTCATCACTCGAAGTGGTGAATTATTAAAACCGCTGTCTTCGTGCAATTAGTTGTCTGGCCCGATTTGACACGCCAAAAAAACAGACCGAGTAGAGGCTTTCCTAGCATGTGCTGTCTAAATGCAACGCATGGAAGATTTGTTGGTGTTACAATTGGCGCCCAACGTGTGGCAAATTGTTGGTGTAACAATTGGCCCCACGTCGGGCGCCAATTGTAACACCTAAAACCGCTGTCTCCGTGCAATTCGTTGTCTGGCCCGGTTTGACACGTCATGTTTTACTGAACCACTTTGACAAAAAACAGACCGAGTACTCAGTAGAGGCTTTCCTAGCATATGCTGTCTAAAAATGCGACGCATGAAAGATTTTTTGGTGTTACAATTGGCGCCCAACGTGGGGAAAATTGTTGGTGTAACAATTGGCCCCACGTCTGGCGCCAATTGTAACACCTGTTGTTTGACCTCGGTTTCGTAACACTGACAATTTAGACCCGATTCACACTGTAATGCTGGTCACGGTTCGCTTTTGGTCCAGTCTCGGTTCGGTAAAATCTGACTGTATTCACACTATCATTCTGAGTTCGATCACGGTTCAATCTCGATTTGCAAAAAGTCTGATGTATATCCTTTGCAATACATTTTACTTTATTTCATAAGTACAATTTTTCTAGTTGTCTGACAATGTCGTTCGATTTTTCAATTGAAGAATTAGCTGTTATAGCTATTCTTCTTGATGAAGATACGGCAAATAAGAAAAGAGTGAAACGCAGGACAACGGAGAAGAATGTGGGTGCATCCAAGCTTATTAGCGAGGAAAACGGAAGGCGAATAACTACACCCTGTACCGTCATTTAATAGGCGAATACTTGCATTTGAAACAAAAAACCTATTCATAAGTCAGGCTAACTCCGATCACTCTCCAGCAAAATATTCTTCTAAACGGATCGGTGCCGGAGCGTGATTGGATCCGAACTTCTGGCGGGTTTATCTTCCGCCTAGCCTTCTGGCAATTTTTTCCCTGCTTACTTGTACTATCTCCTTTTATTCTGCAAATTTTCAGGTCTGCACCGAGTGACCCCTACCCCTCCGTACCTCCAGCTCTTAGACCACTACGTTCATCATTAAAAATACTTTTTACAATCGACAAAACAACAGTTTTAAAATAACTGTACTTAATAATTAGAAATCATAAAAATGTCTAACAGCCAATTATTTGATACTTATCAGTAATCTGAAAAAACAAGGTACATTAAAAAATATTATTCACCGAGTAATTTGGTATTTAATAGTTCCAAGGAACTTACGAAGTAATAGCACCTGTCCAAGATTTAGCATCGTTGTCTTGTCCTATTAGTTCTACTGAAGGAAGACAAAGAGAACAGGTTTCTATTAGAAGCGGGAGTTGGGGTGAATCCGAACTACCACCCGGGTTACAAAACAACATTGCTTATGTCAAATGTCCGGTAAAATAATTCTTGTACTTCACCAAAACTTACATTATTTTATAGTTACTGTAATCTTTTTTATGAAACGGTAGTAAACAGTATTATATATCTATGGCCTAGAGGTTGAATAGCTTATGTCGACAAAGTTTTAACTCTTGTGTAGCATACAAACGTTTCTATGGCCTTGGGTACTTCTGTCGGAGATGTTTCCTATTTTTACCCACGACGGAACGGAGCAGGCTTAGGCGTTTAGGGTGAGAGATTGTTAGTTTGTGTGTTTGTTTGTTTGTGCATTCGAATGTCGCCATTTATATCGAAAACGCCTTGTTACCCACAACGGAACGGAGCAGGTATATGCGTTTAGGGTGAGAGATTGTTAGTTTGTGTGTTTGTTTGTTTGTGCCCTCGAATGTCGCCATTTATCTCGACAACGGCTTGATCAATTCAAATGCGGTTTTCTGTAAAATGTTTGTAATTCATTTGCGATGGTTCTTGGCGCAAGAAATCTCTAAAAAGTTTAAAATAAAATAAAAAACAAAATTAAAAATTTTGAAAAACTCACGACGGATGTAAACGTTGTAATTGAAAAGGGATTAAATAAAATATTGAAACCCCCCCGACTAAAAGAAGGTAAGTAATCAAAGAAAATCCGTCGGGGGCTGCCATTCGCTGCCCTGAATAAAGAGTAGGAAAATATCAATTGAAGACTACAATTAATTATTTACGTACCCAAAGCGATTTCAATGAGTCACATACCTACTCTAAAATTGAAATATTTTAGTTCATTTCCGGGCATCGAATGGCAGCCCCCAACGGATTTCCTTTGCTTACTCACCTCCTTTTAGTCAAAGGGTTTTAAAATCATATATATATTAATACGCTGAGGTTAAAGATGTTTGCCTCCCTTTTTAGAAAAAACCTCACAATTTCTCCACATAATTTATATATCATTTTACAAATAATTGCTTGCTCTACTGACATCGACAACTAAAAAAATTATTATTGCTTTTGTTTTTGTAAATTAATTAAAATACAGCAACGCTGAACAACGTCTGCCATCTGACGGCTTTACTTTTGAAACAACGTCAACACTTCGATCTGTCATCTGACCTTCATATTGTAATACAACAGACACAATACTGCATACTGCCATCTGATTTTTTTAAATTTTGAAACAGCGAGCAACGCTGAACAACGTCACAGCAATGCTGCATGATGCCATCTGACGGCTTAGCTCAACGCTTTTGCTACTTGCGCCTCTATATGACAGTTTTAGTAAAATATTTCTTCGATCTGTCATCTGAGCTTCATATTGTAATACAACAAAAAGAAGAACGTTATAAGCAGTGTGCAAAATTAGAAACGAATTGAATACCTGTAATCATATTTAAAAAATAATTTTGTAAAGTGATAATTATTATACTTATTTACTTAGTGCGAATAATTCGCACAGGTCACAATAGTTTTTTCAATTACAACGTTTACATCCATCATGGGTTTTTACAAAATTTTAAATTTTGCTTTTTTTTTATTTGTAACTTTTTAGAGATTTCTTGCGCTAAGAACCATCGCAGATGAATTACAAACATTTTACAGAAAACCGCATTTGAATTGATCAAGCCGTTTTCGAGATAAATGGCGACATCCGAGTGCACAAACAAACAAACACACAAACTAACAATCTCTCACCCTAAACGCATTATACCTGCTCCGTTCCGTCGTGGGTAACAAGCCGTTTTCGTTATAAATGGCGGCATTCGAGTGCACAAACAAACAAATACACAAACAAACAATCTCTCACCCTAAACGCATATACCTGCTCTGTTCCGTCGTGGGTAAAAATAGGAAACATCTCTGACAGAACTACCCAAGGTCATAGAAACGTTTGTAAATAATGCTACACAAGAGTTAAAACTTTGTCGACATAAGCTATTTTACCTCTAGGCCGTAGATATATAATACTGTTTACTACCGTTTCAGATTCAATAAATTACAGAAAAACATTGTTATAATAAAAGAGAACGAACAGTTTTTATTTCATTAAATAAAAAAGAAAGGGTCATTTATTACTTTCCCATTTACTCAAAAGATTTCCGGCAAAAAAGAAAGTGAAACGGGCAGTGCTTTCGCGAGTGATATTCTAATTTTTGAAGATAGAGCAGTTCTCGCTTTTCCGTTTCTTTGTTTATTACAACAATGTAGGTCCCGGCGGCGACAATTACACAGTTTTCTAGCAACATTATTGTCTGACAATTGTTAGTTTATTTATTACTTGGTTCAGGCTCTAAACGAAGATAATGAAAAAAAAACTAAAATAAAGTTTTTTTAATAGATTTTTTTATGACAAAATGTTCTGTAAAATATCCAAAATCTATGGAGATTTATAAAGTTCAAAATTAAAAAAAAACTTTTACATGTAAGTCTTATGGAAAATATGTCAAGCTAGCATGCAAACGGTACATTTAAATTTTTTGCAAATAACCAAATAATGTCAGCAGTTCCGAAAACTAAATATGTAAAGCATCGATGTCTTACGCACATTTTAATATTTTTTCAATTTAATTAGGAGACTTTTAATCAACAAAAAAAAATTATTAAACCTTAGCACTTTTCGATTATGGACTTTTATTCTTGACAATTTTAACTGAATTTTCAACTTTTAATGATTTAATTTTTATTTTTATTACTTCTATTTTATTTTTTTAATTATTTACTGCAAAAAATACACATATTTACTAAATTCATTTTTTCTAACCTAACTTTGTACAAAAAATTCAAAAGTTAGTCCATTAAGTAAAATACTAAAATAATTAATTAATATTTAAAAAAATGATTTATTTATGACATGACAATAATTTATTGGTATCATATATAACCTTTTGTAAAAATTTATTATGGATAAGTTCCGATTTAAATTCGACTTACTTTTGATTGGGACTGTACCGCATCAACCCCTTAAATAATACATATTTTTATTTTTGATAGCGGAGTCAAACTTTTTAAAGCGCGGCTTGTAACTTTTTAGTTTTATATTTTGCATGTTTATTTATCTGTATCTATACAGTATGCTCATAAGTATAACACAGGGTTGCCAACTTGAGGGTTGTCCCCCTAAATTTCGGGGAATGAAATTTAGAATGGGATTTTTTTAAGGTCCCTAATATTTTGGGGGTAATTTTAGAGACACAAAAAAAAACATAAATTTTTTTATTAGACATTAGATGAATTACAAAACCGACTCATTGTTAAATATCTATTTAGTTAAGTGGTATGGTAATCTAAGTCCTAATGATATAGTGTTAACATGGCGCTCGGTCTCCTCCAATAGCAGAATACCGCCGTCAAAGCGGCAAACTTTGTTGAAGATGAGTTAACAATGAATTCCGATTATTGTAACTGTAGAACAGTTATTTTTTATTGTTGCCTTATCTTCAAACAAAGTTTGCAGCTTTGACAACGGTATTCACTATTCTGCTATATAAGGAGACCGAGCGCGGTCTATCGTAATCCTTAAATATTAATTTAAATTAATAGAAACAAAAATTTTTCGACGTAAAAAATTTTTTTCAGGGATTTTTAGGGATATTTCAACTTGCGGTTGGGGGGGAAAGATATTTAGGAGTTGGCAACACTGTCATAACTAGGGAATGCAATCTCGATCTTGCGAGATCGAGATTCCACCAAGATCTCGAGTGATTTTCCAAGATTCAATCTCGAAGGCCATGAATCTCGAATTGTGAAATCTTGTTCGCGATCTCGACAAAATAGACCAAGATTGTAACAAGATTTCGAGATTTTCAGACGGAGCACGCGTAAAGTGTCATACGTGTTCATACCTGCGCGGCAACGCGCGAACTGTCTGTCTCCCGCGCCGCGCTCGGCCGACCGTCCGACTGGCGACTAGCAACGGAGCGGGGTGTGTCTGGGGTCGCGGGACGGCCCGACGGGGAATGAAGCGAGTTGATGACACTTTAAGTGTACTGTGCTTCTTGAGAAGCCATTTTCAAAATGTTTAAAAATTGTTGCTCTTCATTAGACTTTCATTGAGAAGCCATTTTTAAAATGTTTAAAAATTGTTGCTCTTCATTACATAATTATAGGTTTCAATTTATGATCTCATTGCATTATTGCATTTATTTCATTTTGGTCACTAAAATGTTGATTGTTTCTTGTTCATTTTTAAAATAAACGTTGATTATTGTGTTCATATAATGTTGTTTAATTTGAAAAATATACTTAATTATATTAAATAATCCTAAAATATATCAATTTACAGTATTTTACACAAAAATGACGTCATTTTCATTTATTCTGCTCAATCTCGAAAATCCCGATAATCTTGATTCGAGATCGAGATCTCGACCCGAATCTCGACGAGATCTCGAACGGACCAATCTTGATTCAGAAAAAAGACTCCAAGATCTCGAATGGTCAATCTTGGTTCGAGATTGCATTCCCTAGTCATAACAAAGGGACTGTTGTTCTCGGACAACTCCGGTAAATACGACTACATATTGCATTAAAAAAATCACGACAGCCTATCTTTAATAAGCAATCTACAAATTCGTGCGAAGCCGGGGCTGCTAGTAGATTATTATCGAACAATATTATAAAATATAATTATTTTGTTTGTCATTACCTGTCGTCCCAATCGAAAAATATCGACTTTTATAAAGCGCCTCACACCAAATGTTTTCAATACATCACCTGATGCATTAAAACCAAAGTAAACACGATGGATTATTTAAAGATTTAAAAGTTTGACATGATATTGTAATATTGTGATGAATCGTTTTTGTTTTGTTTTGAAAGGGAAAACAAAATGTGTCGTAATAAAAACAGACGCGCATCGACTGAACATAAAACAAAGTTCACGCGATCGCTCTCTATTTAAAAACATGCGTTTAAAAAAAGTGGAAGAGGTCGAGGCGTGACAACAAAAATATCGGGTAATGTCGGGGATACAAACCGCATTTTTTTACACGAATTCTTAGTGCTATGGAGGGTAGAGGGTAAGGAGAACAGTCCCTGTGTATGAAAAGTGTCCGTCAAAATGAGTGAAATTAAGATGGCGCCACCGTAGGAAGAGTGTCAATTTCTCTCTGACGATTCTATAGGTTATATTTACCAAATAATGTTTGAGTACGTAAGTGATTGAGGTTTCATTTTACTGTGAATTTATTAACTACTCTAGTCGCCAAAAATATTAAATAGAGCGGGTGCAAAAGAACGAATGGGGAAGGAAGGGACATGAGTACGCACATTCATCTTAGTTTACTTAGATGAATGTTGTGTCCAAACTTCATAATGATCGGAGTTACCGTTCAAAAGTTTTTGTCAATAAAAAGCAGTATTTATACTTTTTTTAAGTAATAAATTTCTTTTAATATAATAAATATTTAATTGAAAACATTAGGAAAATTATTTTTATATAGGTACCTATACTTGTAACAGTTTTCAAATGCGCTGTTAATTAGATTTGTTTAATTTTAATTAGTCGTAATAACATTTTAAAAAATTGAAATGTAAGCCTAAGAAGAAAGCAATGTAGAAAATAAAAAAAATTAAAATATATTCGCCGACGCGGGGCTTGAACCCAAGACCCTAGCATTAAGAGTCTTACGCTCTACCGACTGAGCTATCCGGGCTTGTCAACGTGACGCGCTAATATTGCAATATTTAATTAAGGCATTTCACCTGATAATATTTGTCGGACGGACTAATTTTGAGATACATCTTGCAACATTTTTCGTTGATGTTCCGCTCCAATTGGTCGTAGCGTGATATTATATAGCCTATAGCCTTCCTCGATAAATGGGCTATCCAACAAATTTTTTTTTTTCATTTCGAACCAGTAGTTTCGGGTTCTACTCAGAATTCGAAAAAATGTTTCAGACAAAAGTGTCTTATTTTTCAATGTAGAATACAAATCTGTAATAAAAATTGGGGATACCCATTTAAAATTCCAAAGTTAACCCCGCTCACGCCCCCAGGAAGGGGGGCGGAGGGTTAAGTTTAGTGTCGCTGAATAGTTCTTTTTAAAATACTGGGCACGTGCTTTTTTTGTTTAGTTAATTCAACGTTCAGTATTTGAAATAATTGACCGCCCCGGTATTTAAAACACATCCTGTATATATGCAACGAAAGGATTTTCTTTGATTTTTTTCACCGTCGTTAAAACTTACTTTTACCAGTAGATAGTTGGTCGTCGTTTAACAACTCAAAAAGATTAATTCCCAAGTGGGCGGTGGCTTGCATGTTTTCGACTTTCGTGCCGGCACAATAACACAATCACGAAAAGATGGCGGGGGATTTACCGCACCGGAAAGTTATTTGCGATGATTTTTTTATTGTTGATTATAGACGACCAAGAACTTGGGTTATTAGCGTTGGATTTATTAAAACTATACGACTACACAAAATATTCATGAGCGAAATTGGCCAGTGATAAACCTGGGGTCGCTGGGGGCTCTTTTGACAGGAGTCCAGGCGTAAACTGTCTACTTTTGCCCCGTGAAATCCTACACTGGTTAAAAATATAATATAATTTTTGAGAGTTTATTAATTATAAAATTTATCAATATCTAGAATATATTACTAGTGTGACCTGTGCGAACTGCGAATTATTCGCACTAAATAAGTATAATAATTATCACTTTATTTTTTAAATATGATTGCACGTATTCAATCCGTTTCTAATTTTGCACACTGCTTATAACGTTCTTCTTTTTAACTTCCCGCTTAAAAAAAAAAAAAAAATTTTTTTTTTTTTTTCAAAAATCGGGAAGTTATTGGTTTCACCCCGATTTTCGAAAATCGAGTTTTCGCCAGATCTCGACGTTTTGAGGTCCTAGGAAGCTATTAAAACTATTTTGGCGATGATGTCCGTAGGGCTGTATGTATGTGTGTGTGTGTGTGTGTGTGTGTGTGTGTGTGTGTGTGTGTATGTATGTATGTAAACCTTTTATATCTTTTGAACGGAGTGTCCGACTGAAACGCGGTTTGCGGCATCTGACGTGATCTTGGTGAACTTAGACTTCCTGAAAATTTGAAACGATTCGGCCCAAAAAATTTTGAGAAATCTTAAAAAAACAAGTTTCAAAAATTTTAAAAAAATTTGTTTTTGTAAAATATTTTCTAAACTACTAAACCGAATAATTCCAAAATCTAATCAGCTCTTCTCCTTAACAAACTGCGTCGATTTCCGCAAACCGCATCAAAATCGGTTCATTTGTTCACGAGATACCGTGAACGAAAAAATCGTAAAAAAGTGTTTTTTTAAAATGATTCTTAAAATTGTTATCAGATCGAATTTTTTGTAATAAATTACTTTCTTAGGCTAAAAAAACTGCATCGATCGCCGCAAACCAGATCAAAATTGGTTCATTTGTTCATGAGATAACGTGAACGAAAAATTATGAGAAAAGTAATTTTTTATAATTACTCGTAAAATTCTTATCAAATCGATTTTTTTGTAATAATTTACTTTCTTAGGTTAAAAAAACTGCGTCGATCGCCGCAAACCAATTCAAAATCGGTTCATTTGTTCATGAGATAACGTGAACGAAAAATTAGGAAAAAAGTAATTTTTTATAATTACTCGTAAAATTCTTATCAAATCGATTTTTTTGTAATAATTTACTTTCTTAGGTTAAAAAAACTGCGTCGATCGCCGCAAACCAATTCAAAATCGGTTCATTTGTTCATGAGATAACGTGAACGAAAAATTAGGAAAAAAGTAATTTTTTATAATTACTCGTAAAATTATTATCAAATCGATTTTTTTGTAATAATTTACTTTCTTAGGTTAAAAAAACTGCGTCGATCGACGCAAACCGCATCAAAATCGGCTCATTTGTTCACGAGATATCGTGAACGAAAAATTTGTAAAAAAGTGTTTTTTTTAAATTGCTCGTAAAATTCCTATGAGATCGATTTTTCTGTAATAAATTACTTTTTTAGGACAAAAAATTGAGTCGACTGCCGCAAATCGCATCAAAATCGGTTCATTTGTTCATGAGATATAGTGAACGAAAATTTCGTAACAGTGTTTTTTTTTTTGAGCTCGAAGAGCTAAAAAATAAACTTCTTGCTATATTTTATATATTTTTGAGCGTTTTGAACTCGAAAATAGCGGGAAGTTACAGGGATGGCCTGCAGGGTCAAACTTCTTTTCAAATTTTTGTTGTATTACAATATGAAGCTCAGATGACAGATCGAAGAAATATTTTACTAAAATTGACATATAGAGGCGCAAGTAGCAAAAGCGTTTAGCTAAGCCGTCAGATAGCATCTTGCAGCATTGTTGTGACGTTGTTCAGCGTTGCTCGCTTTTTCAAAATTAAAGCCATCAGATGGCAGACGTTGTTCAGCGTTGCTGTATTTTAATTAATTTACAAAAACAAAAGCAATAATAAATTTTTTAGTTGTCGATGTCAGTAGAGCAGGCCATTATCTGTAAAATGATATATAATTTATGTGGAAAAATTGTGAGGTTTTTTCTAAAAAGGTAGGCAAACATCTTTAACCTTAGCGTATTAATATATATGATATTAAGGAACTGTAGACAATTTGTTACAATTTTTTCAGGTTATTTTCTTGTTTACTGGAATCTCTTTAATTCCAGTCGGTAAACACGCTACTTTGTAGTACGTTTTTTTATTTACCGTTCATGCTTGAATATACAGTCAGACAACAATACAACAATTAAAAAAAAAACTGCAATTTAAAAATCAAGTGTGCGGCACACACGGCCGAAGCAAAATTGATTATTCCAAATGTAGAAATTGTTATAACGCGTTTCATTAAAAACAATATTAATAACATAATATTTACAGCGCCTAAAATGTATTGGAGAAAGTTTTGGAAGAATCCGTCGCAAAAGGATCAATAAAAAGCAATACTATTGTTGTGTAGAATACCCTGGTTGTATACAATTGTTTCAATCACCCGCGCCGCTTACAAAAACCTAGTTTTGAGAAAAACGCGTTTAAAGTTTTGATTTCAGATTTCTTACAAAAAAATAAAAATTAATATTTACTCTAATCAGCTACGCCTGGTGTATAGTAAACAGTCCGTTTTTTCAAAGGCATCGTTTTCTGCTAATTTTTTTGCTCTACTCTGCGAGAGTATAAGGGTAACGTGATAACAATTGAGAGGTAAGAGCATGAAAAAGTCTTACCGTAAGACCGTTGCTGCTCTCGACTATATGCTATAGCTTTGTAAATATATTATTTAATATTTCGGTCTAAAATTTTTACAGTATTTTCTCAATATATATTTAGACCGGTCATTTTAAATGTTTCAGCTGTTTACCGTTATACAGCAAACCAAAATATGTAAAAAATCGGAAATTTTCCGTAGAATTCAATGCTGTATTTTTAAAACAACTGGCAGTGATGGGTCTTACCGAAAATTGGGGCCAAAGTTGGTCAAAAACTGTTTTTTGCGTTTTAAAAAAAAAAAATTCTTTGGATTGAGAAAAGTTTAATACAAAAGTTATAGAATTAATTATTACGGATCGATCTGGCTTGGTCCGATGTTAAAAAATTCGAAAATGGAGTAGCAATTATTAAAAAACCGTTAAAAATCGCTGTTTTTTGAAACGCTTGTATCTCTTTGAAAAAAAATAATCTTTAAACGATACTTGGTGAAAGTGTAGCCCTTTGCAATCCAAACAAAAGCGTTTTTTAAAATTTGAAAAATAATGAAAAGTTTTTGCAAAAAACGATTTTTTCGAAAAAAAAGCATTTTTTTAAAATGCCAATAACTCATAAACCCGTGAGTTTTTATAAACGTTTTGGGGCTTAAAATTTTCTTTAATAGTTTCCGTAATGTTTGCAATTACTGCGCGCCTTTTTAATTGATCGGTAATGTGCGAAAAATCGGTATTTTTTTTTCAATAAAAACAAAAAATTAAATACCTTCAAAAATTGAAATTTTCTACAATCGTCGTTAGTGCCATTTAATAGCTGGTATTTTTCTGTGAATTAAAATAAAAAAAATCAACCCTTCGACTTTCTGGAGCCGAAATATATATTTTTTTTTTATTCCTGCGGCGCCATTTTACAATATTAAGGGCTAAAATTTACATGAGTTACAGTTTATTACTTACAGATTAAATAAAAAATTACCAGATCCAAATCGGTCATCACTGAGCACTGCAAAGTTAGTTACATGAGCTGATCAGCACCGTGGCATGAGAACATTAGCACTATAAGTGGAGTGGATGAAAAAAAACTCCCAGTGACTTTCTCTTAATCATAATTTTATCAGTTTTTCGTTTTTCTCATCCACTCCACCTATAGTGCTAATGTTCTCATGCCACGGTGCTGATCAGCTCATGTAACTAACTTTGCAGTGCTCAGTGATGACCGATTTGGATCTGGTAATTTTTTATTTAATCTGTAAGTATTAAACTGTAACTCATGTAAATTTCAGCCCTTAATATTGTAAAATGGCGCCGCAGGAATAAAAAAAAAATATATATTTCGGCTCCAGAAAGTCGAAGGGTTGATTTTTTTTTTTAATTCACAGAAAAATACCAGCTATTAAATGGCACTAATGACGATTGTAGAAAATTTCAATTTTTGAAGGAATTTAATTTTTTGTTTTTATTGAAAAAAAAAAAACCGATTTTTCCACCGATTTTTCGCACATTACCGATCAATTAAAAAGGCGCGCAGTAATTGCAAACATTACGGAAACTATTAAAAAAAATTTTAAGCTCCAAAACGTTTATAAAAACTCACGGGTGTATGAGTTATTGGCATTTTAAAAAAATGCTTTTTTTTCGAAAAAATCGTTTTTTGCAAAAACTTTTCATTATTTTTCAAATTTTAAAAAATCCTTTTGTTTGGATTGCAAAGGGCTACACTTTCACCAAGTATCGCTTAAAGATTATTTTTTTCCAAAGAGATACAAGCGTTTCAAAAAACAGCGATTTTTAACGGTTTTTTAACAATTGCCACTCCATTTTCGAATTTTTTAACATCGGACTAGGGAATGCAATCTCGAACCAAGATTGACCATTCGAGATCTTGGAGTCTTTTTTCTGAATCAAGATTGGTCCGTTCGAGATCTCGTCGAGATTCGGGTCGAGATCTCGATCTCGAATCAAGATTATCGGGATTTTCGAGATTGAGCAGAATAAATGAAAATGACGTCATTTTTGTGTAAAATACTGTAAATTGATATATTTTAGGATTATTTAATATAATTAAGTATATTTTTCAAATTAAACAACATTATATGAACACAATAATCAACGTTTATTTTAAAAATGAACAAGAAACAATCAACATTTTAGTGACCAAAATGAAATAAATGCAATAATGCAATGAGATCATAAATTGAAACCTATAATTATGTAATGAAGAGCAACAATTTTTAAACATTTTAAAAATGGCTTCTCAATGAAAGTCTAATGAA
This sequence comes from Xanthostigma xanthostigma, assembly GCA_963575645.1. Lineage (NCBI taxonomy): Eukaryota > Metazoa > Arthropoda > Insecta > Raphidioptera > Raphidiidae > Xanthostigma > Xanthostigma xanthostigma. The sequence continues at coordinate 3,611,447 of OY754473.1, forward strand.
GAGCAACAATTTTTAAACATTTTGAAAATGGCTTCTCAAGAAGCACAGTACACTTAAAGTGTCATCAACTCGCTTCATTCCCCGTCGGGCCGTCCCGCGACCCCAGACACACCCCGCTCCGTTGCTAGTCGCCAGTCGGACGGTCGGCCGAGCGCGGCGCGGGAGACAGACAGTTCGCGCGTTGCCGCGCAGGTATGAACACGTATGACACTTTACGCGTGCTCCGTCTGAAAATCTCGAAATCTTGTTACAATCTTGGTCTATTTTGTCGAGATCGCGAACAAGATTTCACAATTCGAGATTCATGGCCTTCGAGATTGAATCTTGGAAAATCACTCGAGATCTTGGTGGAATCTCGATCTCGCAAGATCGAGATTGCATTCCCTACATCGGACCAAGCCAGATCGATCCGTAATAATTATTTCTATAACTTTTGTATTAAACTTTTCTCAATCCAACGAATATTTTTTTTTAAAAACGCAAAAAACAGTTTTTGACCAACTTTAGCCCCAATTTTCGGTAAGACCCATCACTGTCAGTTGTTTTAAAAATACAGCATTGAATTCTACGGAAAATTTCCGATTTTTCACATATTTTGGTTTGCTGTATAACGGTTACAAAAAATTAACATTACGTTCAAAATAGAATGACCGGTCTAATTACACTTACTAAAAATGTAAAAAATAAATTCTATTTTCCGAAACCCGAACACCAGCGTCCTTAAGTCATTCTACACAAATGACACCGTCGAATAAAAAACGTACTATATTACATTTTGATCGTTTATGAAGTTGTTTACAAAAAAACCGTCTCTGGTAAACTGGACTGATAATTTGTTGAGATAGTAAAGCAAGTGTGGCAATTATAATATCACGACTCACCATTTTCTATATTTATTAACAGGTCTCTCTGAAGCGCAGTTTAATCCTTCCGCGACCAGTCTGCGCTAAACATGTCCGCTTATAACACTGTTCCAAAAAGTTGCTCGACGAAGACAGCCATAGTCGACCGCACACCCGACAGAGTGAGACGCGTATAGTGTTCCGTAACTGGAGCGACAGTCGCAGGCGAGTATACTCTCGACAGTAGAGAAGAAGAAAATAGAGACAGAAACTTACGCACAAAGTATTGGAAGCTAGTGAACTGTCGCGTACATTGCCGAGTCGGAAGACAGTTACTGTCGACAGTCAAAAAGACGTAAGTAGGAGAGGGAGGCATATTGGGGTAGTGGGGAATCCCTCCATGCGGCTCGAATGAAACGCCGTGCAAAGTGTCAAATGGCTTGCTTTGATTGGTCGTCAGTCGGCGCGTGACCTTCATGAACGATCCACGGCATTTCGACAGCCGTTTATGCTACATAAAGTCTCGAAAGAAGTGTTTTAGTTAAAAAAAAAACACGCGAAATTAAACAGCACTTGTTTTTCTAACCTGTTTACGTACTGTGGAGGTTAATATTTAGTTTTGTAGCAGTTTACATTTAATTAATAATGTTGATTTGTTTGTTCTTTTGTTTCTTTAGTTTTAAAAGGGAAATTTTTGATGATTGATAATAAAAACTATTAGGGTATCCCACTTTACCCCCATATACGGGGCATAGCGGGGCAAATGCCGTTTTTCATTAAATGTATTCACATATCGTAGATTTCTAATCGTTATCGACAAAAATATATCCATAGTCGTTTACAATGCGTCAAAATTTGTTGTTTAATCTTAATATTTTATCTGGTAGGTATGCTTGAGTGCTAAGTATCCCACTATGCCTCCCTCCCCTCTAAATAAACTGTCGCAAGTCGAAGATATTAATAAAGTGTAATTGCACATATTCCTAAATTATCGAGATTATTATAGTCATAAGTTAAAATATCAAAAGTAAATTTGCACAGTGCCAGCCTGCCAGGCGAGTAAATTTAATAAAGTGTTTTGTGCCAGGGAACTGTCGCCAGGCAAGTGTCAAAAGTGTAAATTAGGACATGCCGGGCGAGTAAAAAAAAGTACGCGAGTATAGAGTTGATAAAAACGCGAATAATATAGTGTTTTTGCGAGTGATAAGGACAGTTGACTGTCGCCAGGCGAGTTTCAAAAGTGTAAATTAAGATCAGCCAGTCGAATAAATTTTACAAAGTATATACGACAAGTATACTGTCAGATAAAGAAGCGTATAATGTAGTTTTTTAGCGAGTGATAAGGACAGTTGATTGTCACCAGGCAAGTGTCAAAAGTGTCAATTGGGACAGTGCCAGGCGAGTGTACAAGTATACAGTCGACAAAGACACGCGCATATTATAGAGTATTTGCGAGTTGAAGAGACATCGCACTGTCACCGGGCGAGTGTTTCAAGCTCAGTGAAATAATAGTTTAAGACTGCGCTGGCGCCAGGCGAGTCTAGGTGAATGAACAGTGCAAGACACTACTGTCGCCAGGCGAATTTCTACTGGCACGCGGACCTAGTGAAAGAATAGTATACTGTTATTGATAAACGTAAAATTGATATTATTTAGAATATTATGTACGAGAGAGAGAGACAACTGCAGGCAAGTGGATAGACGAAAGCCCTGTATAAAAAAAAAGTACAAGTGACAAGGAGATTACGTCATAATGACGTATAACAAGACGTCTGGAAGGGTGCTGGACGTACACGATGTGTCGTATGCGATTAGGAATATGTCCGTTCAAAGAAAGGTAATTGATTCTTGTTTCACGACAGTGACATTCAAACAATGTTTTCTTATATAACCTTGAAACATTCAAAGGCATCAATACGTCAATACAGATATAATAATAGAATAGAGAAGGGGTCCAGTACGATAACACTATGCACCCAAATTTTGAAATTTTTTTTTTTAAGTCATAGAAAACGCTAAATTTTGACGTTCAAAAAAAAAACTTTGCGGATTATTCACAAATTTCCTCAAAAATACGTGAAAAAAATGGAACTACTTTTCGTCTTTCACTGTCATTTTTTGAATCTAACCAATCAAAAATCACAAATACACGTCATAGCAACTGGTGTAGAATTATTGTGTAACTATGTCACTTTGTTTGCAGCTTTCGATTGTGTTATGGAAGCAGGGTCGTATTTAGATATTTATAATATTTGTTATGCTATATTTGTTTAATTTTTCAGTATAGTTTATTCTTCGATATTCAACACTACGAAAACATCTAAACACTTCACAGAATGAGCATAGGTATTTTTCGCGAATTTTTAGACGCACAAACCCTCCATTGCTATCGGACAGTAAAAGAAATCATTTCCTTTTGAAACACATTTTTTTCACCACTTTTTTTTCTGATTTTCTAAAAAACATATATTTAATTGACTATCAATTAAATATACATTTTTGAGAAAACGCAGTTCTATTCAAACAATTAACTATCTAATTCGCATACCCCGTTATCGTTCACCCCGGAATTTTTTTTTTTTAAACTCAACATTTGCCCCTTCCCGTTTCACTGCGAGACAATTCGCATACCCCTTTATCGTTCACCCCAGAATTACAATTCGCATACCCGTTTATCGTTCACCCCGGAATTGTTTTTTTAAAAACTCCACATTTGCCCCTTCCCGTTTCACTGCGAGACAATTCGCATACCCCTTTATCAAAAAAGCGGTGGTTTTCAATCTTCATGAAAATGTGAGTTTTAAATTTAAAATTCGTTTTATAAATTAAAATTTCCAAATACGACTCTGCTCTGAACGTTCAGTTGTATTTCATTCCAACCAATTGATATTTCTATCTTTGTTTATCATAGATACAGGCATATATAACTTTCTCTTTTCTTATCACTATATAAGACAAGATAGCGATCGCTATAGTAAATAATATACTCTTATCCTATACCATATTTAATTTTTTTAAATTAATTTATAAAAATTAATTTTCCGCACTTAAAACAACCAATAACGCTGTTATATGTTATATAAAACAATAATTGTGAATTTCCAGTGGATATTTTGCATAGCAAGTTATCGTACTCTTACCGGTTGACCCTGCAGGCCATCCCTGTAACTTCCCGCTATTTTCGAGTTCAAAACGCTCAAGAATATATAAAATACCTATAGCAAGAAGTTTATTTTTTAGCTCTTCGAGCTCAAAAAAAAACACATTGTTACGAAATTTTCGTTCACGATATCTCATGAACAAATGAACCGATTTTGATGCGATTTGCGGCAGTCGACGCAATTTTTTAACCTAAAAAAGTAGTTTATTACAGAAAAATCGATCTCATAGGAATTTTACGAGTAATTAAAAAAAAAACACTTTTTTACAAATTTTTCGTTCACGGTATCTCGTGAACAAATGAGCTGATTTTGATGCGGTTTGCGGCGATCGACGCAGTTTTTTTTAACCTAAGAAAGTAAATTGTTACAAAAAAATCGATTTGATAAGAATTTTACGAGTAATTTTAAAAAATTACTTTTTTCCTAATTTTTCGTTCACGCGTTATCTCATGAACAAATGACCCAATTTTGATCTGGTTTGCGGCTATCGACGCAGTTTTTTTAGCCTAAGAAAGTAATTTATTACAAAAAAATCATTTTAAAAAAACACTTTTTTACGATTTTTTCGTTCACGGTATCTCGTAAACAAATAAACCGATTTTGATGCGGTTTGCGGAAATCGACGCAGTTTGTTAAGGAGAAGAGCTGATTAGATTTTGGAATTAATCGGTTTAGTAGTTTAGAAAATATTTTACAAAAACAAATTTAAAAAAAATTTTGAAACTTGTTTTTTTAAGATTTCTCAAAATTTTTTGGGCCGAATCATTTCAAATTTTCAGGAAGTCTAAGTTCACCAAGATCACGTCAGATGCCGCAAACCGCGTTTCAGTGAGATATAAAAGGTTTACATACATACACACACACACACACACCCCGCCCTACGGACATCATCGCCAAAATAGTTTCAATAGCTTCCTAGGACCTCAAAACGTCGAGATCTGGCGAAAACTCGATTTTCGAAAATCGGGGTGAAACCAATAAATTCCCGATTTTTGAAAAAAAATTTTTTTTTTATTTTTATAGCGGGAAGTTAAAAAATGTATAATTAATACATTAACGTTAATGCATTAATTATATATTTTTTATACAAATATTAACAGCACTGTGGTTGAAAAAATATAGAATACCCGAATGTACATCAGCTAATAAAACTTTGTGGTAAGAAGTAACTATTCTATATTTTTTATTATATTTTTTAACTTCCCGCTTTAAAAAAAAAAAAAATTTTTTTTTTTTCAAAAATCGGGAAGTTATTGGTTTCACCCCGATTTTCGAAAATCGAGTTTTCGCCAGATCTCGACGTTTTGAGGTCCTAGGAAGCTATTGAAACTATTTTGGCGATGATGTCCGTAGGGCTGTATGTATGTATGTGTGTGTGTGTGTGTGTGTGTGTATGTATGTATGTAAACCTTTTATATCTTTTGAACGGAGTGTCCGACTGAAACGCGGTTTGCGGCATCGGACGTGATCTTGGTGAACTTAGACTTCCTGAAAATTTGAAATGATTCGGCCCAAAAAATTTTGAGAAATCTTAAAAAAACAAGTTCCAAAAATTTTTAAAAATTTGTTTTTGTAAGAAATTTTATAAACTACTAAACCGATTAATTCCAAAAATCAGCTCTTCTCCTTAACAAACTGCGTCGATTTCCGCAAGCCGCATCAAAATCGGTTCATTTGTTCACGAGATACCGTGAACGAAAAAATCGTAAAAAAGTGTTTTTTTAAAATGACTCTTAAAATTGTTATCAGATCGATTTTTTTGTAATAAATTACTTTCTTAGGCTAAAAAAACTGCGTCGATCGCCGCAAACCATATCAAATTTGGTTCATTTGTTCATGAGATAACGTGAACGAAAAATTAGGAAAAAAGTATTTTTTTTAAATTACTCGTAAAATTCTTATCAAATCGATTTTTTTGTAATAATTTACTTTCTTAGGTTAAAAAAACTGCGTCGATTGTAGCAAACCGCATCAAAATCGGCTCATTTGTTCACGAGATATCGTGAACGAAAAATTTGTAAAAAAGTGTTTTTTTTAAATTGCTCGTAAAATTCCTCTGAGATCGATTTTTCTGTATTAAATTACTTTTTTAGGTAAAAAAATTGCGTCGACTGCCGCAAAACGCATCCAAATCGGTTCATTTGTTCATGAGATATCGTGAACGAAAATTTCGTAACAAAGTGTTTTTTTTTGAGCTCGAAGAGCTAAAAAATAAACTTCTTGCGATATTTTATATATTTTTGAGCGTTTTGAACTCGAAAATAGCGGGAAGTTACAGGGATGGCCTGCAGGGTCAAACTTCTTTTCAAATTTTTTGTTAATATATTCGTTTGAAAAATTGGTCGACAGTTTTATTTATTGAAGAGTTCTAATCAGACGTTAATAAAAAATTAGAATAGAGAAGTGTTGTAATGTACGAGTTTCCATATTTTAAATACTTTTGCCGTTAGTACCTATTCTCGAACACTAAACCAAATTTAACGATTATATTTTTGTCTACACTACTGAAAACATTTACATGAAAGTACTCCGCACAAACCATATGGGATTTGTTTCTCGGTTAAATTGATCGAAAATAGTTTTGTTTTATTGTTTAAAGATCACAAAGAAAAAGTGTCATGGGCGCATAGCCCAAAAACAAATAGATTTTTAGCTACAGTCTTACAGATATGTTTAGTGCGATTTTAGATATATATATCTACTGAATTCACAGACATGTTCCATGTTCAACTTTTGTGTTTTTTTTTGTAGAAATAGAAAAATAGTCGAAAACTAGGTAATGTTGGAAGGTGTCACCCTGTATAAAATAATAATGTCATATTCTGATTCAGCGCACCCGAAAACATATTTCTAGAGCTTAGGATTTTTTGAGATTGTGAACTCAATGGATATCCCTATATCTAAAATCTAGCTAAACATATCTGTAGCTAAAAATCTATTGGTTTTTAGGCTATGCGCCCATGGACACTTTTTCTTAGTGACCTTTAAACAATAAAATAAAACCATTTTCGACCAATTTAATCGAGAACCAAATTCCATAAGGTTTGAGCGGGGTCCTTTGCACAGGTTATGGATAGTAACCCTACAACCTATCGGGATTAATCGATTAGTGTATTTTCAAATCCTCCTTCATTCTTGCTTCGTGGCAGTCATAGACCAATCAGAAAAAAGTCTCTATTAATGTGTGATTTAACGTGTTTTTCCATTGGTTGAGCAGCGTTGGAAGAGACACTGCGTGTGAAGTGGGGACTAAAAACTAGTGACGTGCCGGATATTTGATTTCAAGATCCGCGGATACGGATACGGATCTTAACTTTCTTAGAGTACGCGGCGGTAAATATTGCACATCGACCTTTGGAAAGAGACTATCTGTTATGGAAAAAGTTATTGACCTCTTTAAGAGTTAACTCTCATAACAGATTGTCTCTTTCCAAAGATCGATGTGCAATATCTCATTATAAAGATAGTTGATTTAGTACCTTTGAGTTATGTACTATTGGTATGATACTCACTTCGATAAATGTTTGCAATACAAAGGTGCCAAATACGATTTTAAAAAATAAAAAATAATCTGAATGGAATTTAACAGTTTTTCATTATTACCTAATCGCCTATATTATATAAAATGTCATCTATGAATTGAAAATTAATAAGGTAAATGATCCGCCAAAAACTAACGGATACGGATCTTTCTTCTCCCTCGGATATCCGCGAATACGGATACGGATATCCGGCACATCACTACTTAAAACTTGAAAACACATAAACAGTTTGGCTATGGCTGGTTTACGGCATTTAACTATATCAGCTAGAAAGATGCAACAAGCGATCGCCGTTTCGTGAACAAAGCGAAAACGCAAGTAATGCGACCGCGACATAACAAAACAGCGTTAAGGGGTCGATCCCTATTCCCTACAGGACTCCCGGGAACTGTGTAATATTGAAGACTTATAATCCTCTTATACCGGACAGGTGATAAAATACCCTTGCACTGCCACGTGGCAAAGCCGACCGCCCGATATACACAAAGCGTGTAACACGACGTGATTACACGAAACCGTACAAAGTGCTACACTTTAAAAGCGGCCTACACACCTTGATGTTAGCTGCGATGCAGGCATCGACTCTTATTAAATTACATGAAACTTGCATCAGTTGCATAAACGCCTACTTAAATCGAAACCTATTGCGATGCCTGAATCGACTCCATGTTCATGCAACACAAGAACAGTAGGTTAAGTTATTTTCTAGGTACCTAGTGCTTGACGAATAAAATGAGGTACGTTTTGCCAACACCAGTTTTTTTAGCAGTAGTTGGGGCACTCTTTATACTCCATAAAAAAAAGGAAATGGTCAAAAAGATGGTTTATAGAAAGAAAACATTATTCAAATGCTTTATTGGAAGAGCTAAAAGTACATTTGTATTCCAAAGACACGTATGCAGATGATAAATGTTTATGAACTCTTCCCAAAATACACGATCACTTTCCATCTTACACACAAACAACAAAGTAACCTCTAAAATGGCGCGGGAAAATAAATTAATATCGTCTTGGCATCGACGCAATTCTATACACGCTGAAACTTGCATCGGCATCACCGACTCGGTGTCGTGGCTCGCCGACCAAAATGGGATTCCAGACTGTGCATTGCTGCAAGCCGCAACTGATGCCAAATACGTGATTCAGTACTACACACACTGCTACTTGCATCATGAAACATAAGAGTCGATGCCTGCATCGCAGCTAACATCAAGGTGTGTAGGCTTAAGTCATCTGTGACACTGTTACTTTTCGCTTAGAAATTCTAATTGTATTTTTTAGAGATTACTCCTTAATAAACGATTTTGAGTTATAAGGCTCGGTACGGAAATTTTATTAGTAGTAAAATCAATTGGTGAGGCGTTACGCTCCACCGCTTCAAGTGTGGCGTTACGCTCGTCCGCTTCAAAAGAGACAAACGTATATATCTGAAGGATATAACGTGCGACAGAATGAGATGGAATACAAAAGAGACAAACATATCTATCTGTAGGATTGAACGGGCGAAAGAATGAGATGGAATGTACACTACACAGCGTATCTAAAGAGTAAACTCCAGTCGTGCGTCGGAGCTGACACACAGACACTTTTTTTGTAACAGTTATAACTTATGCCAATAATTTTATTCTGTAATATTTTATATTGTGTAATTTATACGTTGTAATTTAAAATGTTTAATATTTTGTTGACGTGTCAAACAGATTTTGTATATCTCGACTGACAAAATATATATCTATCTATCTATCTATATTTCTTCACGCTGTATTTTTTTCGATCAACTTCAGGTGGTGAGTCCGGCAGCGCTTTTCAAGAAAGATGACTCGGACTTCGTGAAAAACAACAGCGGTACCAGAAAAAGGGGCGCCGATATCGATCCTTTCAGAGAATCGATGGGCCGAATTGTGTTGATCGCAGAACTTTTCGGAGCGATGCCGGTCATCGGCATTCGCGACGCCGACGCCGAACGCGTCCGCTTCACATGGATGTCGGTGAGGGCAATTTACTGTTGCTTCACCGCGGCAGGCGTCGCTATGTTGTGCGCTTTTGGCCTCATATACATGTTTAATCACGAAATCACTTTTAGCAGAACTGGTGAGTCATTTTTGAGGTTTCGATTGTTTACCTCATATACTTTTATTCTATACTGAGCATAGGAATAAAATCGCAATCGAACTAAGGGTGCAAACATAATATATACCTATCCAAACAATTAAAGGAACAGATTTTTTTTTAATTTTTTGGGTATTTTTTGTAGAGCTGTATCTTTGTAAAAAATGGTCGTATCGAGATGAACAAAAAACCATTTAACAGCTTGAAGTTTCTAATTTCGAGATATTTTGGCAAATTTTTTTATAAACTACGGTTATGGCGCAATCATAACAAATTGGGCAAGACAAAACATTTCCCAATTTTTATATATTTTTTTATTGGTGCCCTATTTTACCTATTTAAAGCACGCCTCAGAGTGTTTAAATCGAACTTTCAAAAACGCGCGTTTTTTAAACTTACCATGGGAACATCAACAACTCGAGAATTTTTATTATTGATTTGACAGGAGTAGCATGTAACGACAAATAAAATATTACTAACAAATGCAAAACCTTTATTCAAACATTATTAAACAATTAATCTTTAATGACAAATAGCAAATTAATTTCTGTTTTTCTCATTTCCATGACAACGAAAGGTATACTGATGTCACATCACGAATTCAACTATTTTACATTATTAGTTTTTATTTCCATTTTTTTGTAGTAATAATACCAGTATTAATGATTTCAAAGTGCACCAATAAAAAAAATTAGCGTAAAGTGTTCGTGGATAACTGGTCTTAACACTTGCTCTATTTCGAGCACTCCGGCTGCGCCGTCGTGCTCGAAAAATCACGCGTGTTTTAAAGACCTTTTTATCCACTTACATTTTAATATACTATTTTCTGGGTCCACGGGCATGGAAAATCTTGAAACTAAGTTAAAAAACTCTTCTAGCCGGACCTACATTTTGTATTGCTACGACCACGGGAATGATATTATTCTTCGGTGTGGCGAAAAAATGGGGCGATTTGATGGTCGAGTGGCAAAAAAACGACCACATCATGACGAAATACGAGTCTACGATAAATCTAGGCAGACGCATGAACACGATATTTTTATTCGTCTTTATTGGCGCGACAGGTAAATAATAAGAATGCTCCAAGAATGCGATTATTACAGTCCAGAGTAGCGATGTGTCGCTCCTGAGCGAGTCGTTCACAATGAACGACTCCCTTCTCGAAGCGGAGCGAGTCGCTCTTTTTTTTGTGAATGATTCACTCCGAGCGCCATTGCTCTGTGCTGAGCTGTTCTGTACTGTTGCATTCGCACATTTACAGAGCGCACACAGCACAGGCAACAGAGGCACTAGTGAATTTTGCACGTACGGAGTCATTTAATGTTGAATGATACACTGTAAGTGTAATAGTACTAAGCTTACAATGATTTAAACCATTCACATTGACGTCGTTGACAAAGATATAATATTGTAACAATAAACATTATTATTGTTCAGCTTTTATTATACTTTATAGTTTATCCGAAATTCGAATAATATAAGATCAGAATCATATTAAGTAAGTAAGTAAGTTTATTTGGTCATTAATTGAGATACATATTATCTATATTATGACATAATACATATTAAAATGAGCTCAGAGTGTGTATTGTGCTCTGACTCCTGAGCATACATGAGGACAGTTCACACCTCTGTAGTCTGCACTCTTGTATAGTGCGTACTGTCTAGTGTAGCTCTTTGGACGACTCACTCTGAGCGACTCTTTTCAGTGAGCGGAGCGCACGGAGCCAGCTCTCAATAAAGAGTCATGTGGACACATCACTAGTCCAGAGACCAACGACAAATTTTCATGTCACAGATTAAACTAACTAAAAATTGAAAATCGTGTTCGAAATTTTAAGAATTTTATTCCGAGGGGAGTTCCTTACGTGTAAAAGGAAAGTTAAAAAAATATCGTTTGAATCAATCAATTATTTTTCGAGCAAGATCAATTTAAAATTCAACGATATTTTTCTTATACGCTAAGAAAGTATCTTTGACACGCGACCTTCGCACCATCTCGTGTTTGATTTTTCAAAAGTGGTTCACCCAAAACTTACAAACACATGGAAACCAGCGTTATTCTTAATTATAAAAAAATATTTACGCACAATGTCAGTCAAAAAAAACTACATAAATGATATAAATTTTTTATTTCAAAATTTTTTAAATCTTATTTTTGTTAACAAAATAACAATTATGATATTTTTCATGTATTTAATAATGATTACAGACGTAAAATAAAATTTAATTACCGTTTACGACGTACTTCTGCAGTCCCTTTTTTTTCCTCTCTAATTCATAAGAAAATCCAGGAAAACGGTGGAATTGTAATTCTGGATGTTTAGTTGGTGTATTTTTACAATCAACAACACAGCACTTCCGATTTGATAGCTTTTTACCCATTTTATTCGACAATTAATCCTTATTAAAATGCACGTATAACATATGACACTAAGGTTTTGACTGAACCAGATTAAAAAGAAAAAAAAATCCGAGAGGGCGCAAAAGTCGCCTGTCAAAAGATACTTTCCTAACGTATAGGAGAAAATCGCAATCATTAGACTCATTGTCAAACTAGATTTTCTGACAATAATTTCTGTAACCCAGCATAAATAAATTAAATTCTACAAAAAGTGATAACAATCCTGCATAATTTAGAACCTAACCTGCTATGACAGATCACGAGTGACGTTGATACTGCGACGATTCAACATAACCTCACATTAATGTAGTTTTTCAATGATTTTTTACTTAAAAACCAGCAAAACTATACAAAATCAGAAAGAAATTAATATTTTCCTTACTCACGTGATTTATTCATTTGCACCAAATCTCCAAAAATAAAGCTAAAAACTTAAAAAAAGAAAACTCATCAACTGTCAAATGATGCATTCGTAACAAGTAACAAGCATTTAATTAAAATCACCGAATCACTGTTATATTTTACAGTTCACCACACAAAAATTATATCGAAACAAACTAAAACACATGCTAAAACTATTTTTCACCACAGTTAATATTAACTCACAAAATTAACTGGTTAATTTAGCGTTTTTACATGGAAGCAACGCGGCTATACCAGTGGCGTAGATAGGTTTTTGCCATGGGGGGGGATATGACTCACTTAAATTTTTATGTTATCAATTTTGTTGGAGTGTTTATTTACCTAGTTTTACAATTATCAATTACATATAATATACACACATGCACAGAAATAGGTGCTTCTAAAAAAATGTTAACATTCTTTGAAAAATGATTTTTTTCAAGTTGAGGCGACAAATCAAAGAACAAAATCGAGTTTTCGGGTTTTTTTTGATAATTCATCAATAACTTCCTCAGTTGTGATCCCGATGTCATGATGAAGTGCTAGTGCAGCCAAACCATTCAAACGGTCCTAGAATGACAAAGAAACGACAAGAATATGACATTTTAGTTTCTATTTTACCGCTGTCGCGATGTCCACGCAAAGCCAACTCTTGTCGCCCAAGAACTATAATTGTTTCGATACTAGGAACAATATGTTGTCTATTTTCTAAGATTTGCTTTTTTCGAGATTGGTCAATCAAATTCTCAACAGACTCGCTTTTGTTTTTCTGAATACGCAGAAAATTATCACTGTCAGCAATTGCATGTATGTGATACTCTTTGTTCTTGTGTTCTTGGAGAATCTGAAAATAAGAACATATGGGTCATTTGAAGAGAGATTTTCAGTCGAAAGTTTTTTTTCTACGAAATAATTTAAAATAATGAAAAAATGTTTTCCAAAAAGAATTTTGTCAATGTTCAAATTTTTCGGAAAACTCAAAATTTTTTTATCATTTAAAAAACTCAATGTACGAAATTATCTGAAAAACTTGATTTTTAGAATTTCTTGTGAACAAGATTTCCAAATTTTCATAAATAACCGTTAAATTTTTCATCTTCAAGTCTCCAAGAATTCAAAAAATTAATTGTGAGAAGGTACGAAATTTTAATTGTTTAAATCCGGAAAAATCATTTGTTCAGCGGCGTGTGGAAAAGGCTACTTTTCCACACGCTTACGCGATGCAAAACTCGCATTTCCACACATTGTTGAACAAAATACATTCCTTTACTAGTGTGGAAAGTTGTTTTAAACTCATCTGATTACAATGCTCGCCTTTGGCTCGCATAGCAACTCTCAGATTCGTTAAAAACAACTTTTCCACACTAGTAAAGGAATATACTATTACTAGGGTATTGACTTTGGCCAACAAATAATAGTGCATTCTGCAATTAAAACAGCAGCTTTTCAAGAAGTTAAATTGAGTTTGATTTAATTCCATTTAATTTTAGTTAATTTTGATTTTTTTGTCTATAACCCTATCGTGCGTGATTCAATACCTTACAATAGTGTACAATAGTTAAGTATTGTAACCGGCCGATAAAACAGTTTCAAAAGAGAGCAACTGTATCGTTTGGTGAATATTTTTCTGAGAGAGTATAACGATAAATAAGCTTTCAGTTCTTTATTGTGTTACACTTTTTTAAAATAATAATTGAACCAATTAAAATTCTTGAAATAAATATGAATTAAGCATATATATTTGATGTGTTAGTCGATAAATATGCCAACTTCATATTTTTTTCAAGAATGTTAATTGGTTCAATTAGTATTTTAAAAAAGTGAAACACAATAAAGAACTGATAGCTCATACCCCTTCAGAAAAATATTCACCAAACGATACATTTGCCTTCTTTTGAAACTGTTTTATCGGCCGATCACAATACTTTACTATTGTACACTATTGTAAGGTATTGAACCACGCACGATAGGGAAACAAACTACAAAAATGAGAAAACAGAAATAATCTAGTTGCTACATTTTGTAGCAAGGTCATGTGGATCATGTGCCTAAACTTACTTCTTTTGCTTTCTTCCAATTATCGAACTTTGTTTTCACCAAACAGCCTAAATGTTGCGATCCTCTGCCACCTCTTTTAGCAAAAGCTACACACGGTACACAAAATGCACTATGGTGCACTTCAGAATATGCGAGCCACGAGAATTCATCGAGCCATTCACGACGAAACCTTAATTTTCGAGCTTCGAACTTTTCCAGCAACGGAAATGCAAAATTTTTCGGTGGAACCCAGACATTCGTCAATAAATCTAGCCTTTCCGCGTCACTTAATTGAGTGTCAACGAAATTTGCGACGTCTTTTTTGTGTACATCAACACAAGCTTTTTTCGCGTTTGTTTCTGCAAACGAAGATTCTGCATTTTCGTTTTCGGTTTTTTGTTTTTTTTCGTTTTTTTCACTGCTCAGATTTATTAAAAACCTCTTCATTTTTGATCATTTTCTAATACTGGATAAAACAAAGACAATGGGCGCGAAAATTTGAAACTATTCTAATTTACAGTCGTCACAATAATAATTACACTTTCATGATTAAAAAATTTTATAACCTGCAACTCGCAGATAATTGCAAATGCCATCATATGGCAAAACGTAAAGGAATGAATATACTTAGATACAGAGATCTTCGTATAAATTTATGATATGTTTTCTGGACTCATGGGGGGGGATATATCCCCCTGATCCCCCCCCTATCTACGCCACTGGGCTATACGTTCATTAAGCCGTAGGTAACTGACGTACGATAATATTGCATTTGCAAAGTCAAGACTTGCTGCGTTACATCATTTATATTATACAGTGGACTCTCGATAATTTGACACTTGTTAATTTGAATCTCTGGATAACTTGAAATTTTTTTTCGGGTCCTTGAAAAATACTAGATAAATTGAATAAAATCAATATTTATTGGTCCCGTCGGTAATTTGAAGTTTAAGGAATAGTACCTTGCCCGCCAACATGCAATAATTTGACGTCCGAGCTTCCCTACTATCTGTAATTTGAAGCGTTTATCATACACAGACCTGTCGAAAATTCATTGGACAATGATAGACTGAAGTCACTCACTCAACAGAAAATTACAGACTTCTTTTCAAAATGAACATTTATGAATAATTGTACAATTTATTATAATGTTTAAAATAAATAATGAATTTTGATCAAACTCTTGTTTACTTGATTTTACCATTGCAATCCCCAAGTGGGGAATGGTATAAGTTTAGGTCAAAAATCACTTTACAAAAATTTTACAATATCTTTTCGTTTTGAGGTCCCCCGAATCATAAAAACATATTTTTGAAAAACTCTGTGCGTCTGTTAGTTTGTTTGTCTGTTAGTCTGTGAACACGATACAGGTCAAACGGATGAGCGGATTGAAACTAAATTTTGGGAGGATGTTTGGTATGCAAATATGAAGAGTCCTATTGTTTTTGGAGAAAATCGGCGCATGCGCAGAAGAGATATATGCTATAACGGTGTTTTTATATAATAAAGGTATACTTTTCATAACGGTTTATTATTCTATTTATTTTTTGAAGAAAGTTTCGTTAAAAATGTTTTTTCTAAGCTTTATAGTTTCGGAAATATTTTGAAAATAAAAAAAAATCAGCCGCTCTTTTGTTTTATGAATCTGTCAGAAATAAACTAGTTCGGCATGCTTTGATTAATTTTTACATGACGTGGAACATATTATGTAGGAGGTAACCATGGCAACGAATAGCAAATATCATATTGAATACTAGCCATTACCCGCGTCACCTCACGCGATATCAGAAATTTTATTTTCTTTATTATAATCAAATGTCAACATTTTTTAAGTTGGAATGGTCCCGTCGCTCAATTTGCTGGATTTTTTTCCTCTCTTTCTCTTGGTTATTTAAACTCCTATTATTTTGATAATTTGAAATTTTCTCTGGTCCCTTAAGTGTCAAATTATCGAGAGTCGACTGTAGTTACACAAAAAAAAGTGAAAAACAGACGTTCCCAAACTTACGTCAAAATAGATAAGTCGTTTCCATTGACAAGATATAATATATTCATTTAATTTCAATAAAAAATAGACGTTTCACTAATTTATTTATTTTTTTCTATAGTGGAACATGCAATGCGAATCTACTCCGACATCAATGACTTAAAAGCCTCTTGTCGCCCGCTAACGATTACAGATCTCGACAAGCAAAGATTTCACACCGTATTTAGCCACATATCTTACAATATTTTCCTTGGAATTATGCTTCAACTATTCAATTTGTGTGCCACGTTTGTCTGGAGTTTTATCGATATATTTATTATTCTAATTTGCATCGCCCTTAGGGAACGATTTTCCAGAATCAATTACAAATTGAGACTCGTTGAGCATATGGTGAGTAGACAGGGCCGTCTTAGGCCAAGTGGGGGATCAATTTTTAAGAGAAGTTTTTATTGAAATGTATTTAGAACGAAAAAATGATTTTTAATAATTTCTACAGTATGTAAACACGTAAGGTGCACATAGGGAAATTAACATTGGGAAAAAGTGACTGGATCAGAGTGAGCCTTGAAATCTTGTTTTTCAATTTGACAGATAATAGGTATTCTTTTGCAAAATGAATGTGTATACTACTGAAGAAAATATTCAAATGATTACAACATAATCGGACTTTTTTTATTAAATTCCCAAAAATACTTAAATATGGTGCGAGATCAAATATCTCCGCCTATTCGTGTTGAACCTAAAAACATTGGGTCACTGTTTTACCAACGCGCATACGTCATACCAGTCAGACAATTTTTGAATGAAATGTTTCCAAACAGATGGAGTTGTTTTTTTATTTTATTTTTGTACAAAAAAATTAAAATAATGATTTATAAGAGCTTTTTATTATTGAAAAAGTCAAGTCAAATAAAAATAAATCAAAATAAAATAGAAATTCTCAAGATTACCACGATAATTCAATAGAAATAACAATTAATGCAGTCACGGCTAACTCTGATCCAAGTATTTTTTCTAATGCTAATTTCCTTATGTACACCTTACGCGTTTACATATTATATACCAGTGGATCCCAAACTTATTTGGTCTACCGTCTCCTTTCCAGAAAAAATATTACTCAGCGCCCCCTAGATTTTTTTTGGAACGAAGTTCCTTATGGGACGTTATAGATATGAATGGAGAAGGCTAGGAAAAGGCCGTAAAGAAAATCTTTAACCAAAATCTAATCTAATTACCTATTGTATGTCTGTCCGTAGACATAGAAAGTTGAAATTTGGCACGCTTATAATATAGATTATAGAGCATGGGACAGATCCTAACGAAGTCGGATTTTTGAATTGAAAACAAAAAAGTTTTTCGCTTATAATTCGCTCAATTTAAATCAGATCAAAATCAGAACGAAAGAGGAGAACATTTTACATAGATTTCGTATAACAGAATTCGCGCAAACATTTTTTTTATACATAAAAAAGCAGAAATAAACACTGTATATAAATTCGATTTTGCCTAATACATCGCGCACGTGGATCGGTTATCCTTTTCTTCTACACGGTGTGCTATGGACATTTAAATATTGCGTATGTTCAGTCTTAAAATAAAAACTAACGATGAAAAATCAACAGCAAATATAAATATTTATTACTAGTCTTTACCCGCGTCACTGAACGGGTTAACAGAAATTTTATGACAAATTTCAATATTTTTGAAAATGATCCTGTCGCTTAATTGGCTACCCTTTTTTTTAGTATATTTCAATAAAAGCTTATCTTTAAAAAGTTGTTTTTATGAAGAAATGTTTTTTTCTAAATGTATTCATCGTTGTTTTTCAGATGATGCCGCAAGATTTTTGGCAAGAAATTCGAGAACACTACAACAGTTTATCTCTGATGACGAGGAAATTTAACGACGCCCTGTCGCCTCTAATATTTATATCATTTTCGGCGAATTTGTATTTTATATGTCTTCAACTATTCTATAGCATGACTGTGTAAGTTTCCTCTGCAATTGCGCGTCGTTTGGCGTTAGCCTTAAATATTTCACGCATACCGTGTACAAGGGCGTAGGTATGGGGGGTAAAGGGGGTAATAGCCACTCCTCCCAGGATACTTGGCTAAAAATAAAATTTAGAAATACTTTCTGAAAAGAAATTTTTAAAATTAGTTTGAGAATAATTAATATTTTGCTTGACACCTCCCTGTATGATAATAAAACTTGAAAAAAAATATTGATTTTTTTGCTTTCCCCTCCAGAAAAAAAAATATCTACGCCCTTCACCGTGTAACCATGGCAATGAAAAGCAAATCATACAATATTAAAGTGTGTAGGCTTTCGGTTCCATGATTCTTGATCCTCCGATGAAATATCACCGACAAAATATCCCCGGACAAAGTATCCCTTTATCGTTCACCCTGGAATTGTTTTTTTTTAAAACTCCCCCTTTCATCCTTCCCGTTTCACTGCGAAACAATTCGCATACCCCTTTATCGTTCACCCTGGAATTGTTTTTTTTTAAACTCCCCCTTTAACCCTTCCCATTTTCAATGCGAAACAATTCGCATACCCCTTTATCGTTCACCCTAGAACTACAATTCGCATACCCCTTTATCGCTCACCTCGGAATTACAATTCGCATACTCCTTTATGGCCGGGGATATTTTGTCGGGGGATCAAGACGCCTGATATCAGGCGTTCACGACCGATTTTTTCCAAATTTTCTTGGTTTTCGGGTTTGTGGGTCGTGGTTCATTCGTATTTCTACCTGACGTTTCGTCTACAACTGCGGTGGACATTATCAAAGGCGGTGTGGCAGCGGACGAAGTGTCCTTCTTGGCGTGTAGCAGAGGCAAGTGTGTCGACTGCTGTTGTTCTCTCTTCTTTTATGGTCAGCGAGTCGGTGTTCTCTGCTCGGCCGTGGTTCGGTCTTCGACCAATCACAAGAGAGCTACAATCGAACGGAGAAAACCGACTCGCTGACCATAAAAGAAGAGAGAACACCAGCCGTCGACACACATGCCTGTGCTACACGCTATAAGAAGTACTCTTCGCCGGCTGCCACACCGCCTTTGATAATGTCCACCGCAGTTGTAGACGAAACGTCAGGTCGAAATAGCCATGGACCGCGGCCTACAAGTCCGGGAACCAAGATTTTGAGACGTTCATACAATTCGGCCGTCGCCAAAATTCAGCTAAACACACTTTTTTTTCTGTTTTGCAGACCTCCCCAGCGTTTAGACACGGCCATCTATTTTTATTTTTCATTTTTATTCCTTTTGTCAAGAACTCTTTTGGTGATGCTGATCACGTCATCTGTGAACGAAGAAAGTCAGCTACCGCTCGTATACATTCACTCGGTGCCAACTCGAAGTTACTGTAGCGAGGTACGTCGGTCGGCCGATTTTAACGATTTTTTTTACTTTAGAAGAACGCGGTACAAGCATCTATTTAATATCCTCTATATTGCTAGCAAAGATCGGGAGAAAGACTTAAACACTACGGTGCAGACATATTATAGGTCTGTCTCACTTATTATACTCTGAGTCTCGTGCGCATGTCCGTGAAGGGATGCGCGTCAGTTTGCACATAGAACCATATATTTAGTTCCCTCTATATTGCTAGCAAAGATCGGGAGAAAGACTTAAACACTACGGTGCAGACATATTATAAGTCTGTCTCACTTATTATACTCTGAGTCTCATGCGCATGTCCGTGAAGGGATGCGCGTCAGTTGTAGCGACAGTTTGCACATAGAACCATATATTTAGTACCATCTATATTGCTAGCAAAGATCGAGAGAAAGACTTAAACACTACGGTGCAGACGTATTATAGGTTTGTCTCACTTATTATACTATGAGTCTCATGCGCATGTCCGTGAAGGGATGCGCGTCAGTTTGCACATAGAACCATATATTTAGTTCCCTCTATATTGCTAGCAAAGATCGGGAGAAAGACTTAAACACTACGGTGCAGACATATTATAAGTCTGTCTCACTTATTATACTCTGAGTCTCATGCGCATGTCCGTGAAGGGATGCGCGTCAGTTGTAGCGACAGTTTGCACATAGAACCATATATTTAGTACCATCTATATTGCTAGCAAAGATCGGGAGAAAGACTTAAACACTACGGTGCAGACATATTATAGGTCTGTCTCACTTATTATACTCTGAGTCTCATGCGCATGTCCGTGAATGGATACGCGTCAGTTTGCACACAGAACTAAGCTGTGAAAGGGAGGTGGCTTGCTCCATTCCACTTACTAATTGCCCCACTACAGACGCGAAACTTGCGCACAACGAGTCAAGTAAAAATAAAGAGATAGAAAAACAGGCATTTGCCGTCTCACTTCATGGGCCGCGCTTCGACTTACGGCTACTAGCAATATAGAAATTATTAAATATATGACTCATATATATATTTTCTAAAAAATTGGAGGAGTTCTTGTGCCAGCTCTAAAGTTACACATATGGTGCAATGTGAAAAAAGATAGCATTTTTTAACTTTTTACTGTTTTCAGTTGGAAAGACTAGTATCACAGCTAAGGTGTGACCTCGTGGTGTTAACGGGGCTCGACTTTTTCGAAGTACGTCGTGGGATAATTTTAACGGTAATAAGAGTTTAAAAAAACACTTTTTATAGAAATATGAACTAAAAAGTAAAAATTAATTATATAAAAATAGAGACTTTGTTCAACAGCGGAAGTCTTCCAACTCGATATAATTTAGTTTTTTAAAGAACAATTATTCTTTTTACTTTATTTTAAATAATATTTTTATACTAGCGGTCCGTCCCGGTTTCATCCGGGTGCGATAGATATAATTCTGCAAAATGTATTTCGTTTGCGGCCCGGCGTCTGAACTAATAACTTTGAGCAAATTTTACTAGATTTGCTTCTGAACTAATAGCTTTGAATGAATTCTATCAGATGTCGATACTTGGTAATAAAATAATTTTTGACGTGATAACGTCTTATAAATTGATGAATCACCAATCTTATAAATTGATAAAACACCGGCTGCATGCACGAAAAAGTGTAACGTTCCTAACGTTCCGCCTGACCCTGTGCGTGCTTTTCTCGAAAACGGCCCTAACGATTTGGATGAAATTTACTGAAAAGGGATTTTGGAGGGCAAAAAATCGTTTTAGCTAGGTCTCGTCTCTCGAAAAAATCGTTTTCATACAAATTTTATCATTATAAAAATCGATTTTTTGACGTATGAAAATACTTAAATATTGTAAGTAGGTTTTGGAATTTTATGAACAATTGTTTTCAAAATATTATGACAGTTAATCTTTGAGACTTAAAATAAATACGAAAGAAAGAAAGTTAAAAAAAAAACAATTATATTATAGGTGGTGAGTAATTTTAAGAAATTAAATTAACCTAAATTTGAAGCAAAAGATGCAATATCATAGATTCGAATTATTATAATTATTATATAAATTTAGGTTATGTATTATGGAATACGTTATCACGTAAAACTATCGTCCGTAAACCGACTTTACAGACAACCAATTTTTTTTTGTTTGCTTCTGAACTAATACCTTTGAGCAAATTCTATCGTTGCACGATATAGTTATCTATACTAATATATAAAGCTTAAGAGTTCGTTTGTTTGGTTGAACGCGTTAATATCAGAAACTACTGATTCGATCTGAAAAAAAATTTTGTTGGAAAGTCCATTTATCGAGGAAGGCTATAGGCTATATAATATCACGCTACGACCAATAGGAGCGGATCATCAATGAAAAATGTTGCAAAATGTAACTCAAAATTTGTCCGTCCGACAAAAACTTTTGAATGGTAACTCCGATCATCATGAAATTTGAAAACAACATTCATCTTGGTAAACTAAGATGAACGTGCGTACTCATGTCCCCCCCCTATTCGTTCTTTAGTACCCGGGTGAAACAGGGCGGGACCGCTAGTACTATTTTATATATAAGGATAGTCTCTCTCTCCCCCTTTTTCTTACAATAAAAAAATTAAAAACTATCCTATAATGTAAGTTGGACCAAGCAAGACGCATTTACAAAATTTCATTAAATTCGGTACAGTGGTTTCGAAGATTAGCGCGGACGAACATCGTGACACGAGATTTTTATATACAGTATGTAAACACGTAAGGTGCACATAGGGAAATTAACATTGGGAAAAATGACTGGATCAGAGTGAGCCTTGAAATCTTGTTTTTCAATTTGACAGATAATATTCTTTTGCAAAATGAATGTGTATACTACCGAAGAAAATATTCAAATGATTACAACATTATCGAACTTTTTTTATTAAATACTTAAATATGGTGCGAGATCAAATATCTCCGCCTATTCGTGTTGAACCTAAAGACATTGGGTCACTGATTTACCAACGCGCATACGTCATACCAGTCAGACAATTTTTGAATGAAATGTTTCCAAACAGATGGAGTTGTTTTTTTGTTTTATTTTTGTACAAATAAATTAAAATAATGATTTTTAAGAGCTTTTTATTATTAAAAAAGCCAAGTAAAATAAAAATAAATCAAAATAAAATAGAAATCCTCAAGATTACCACGATAATTCAATAGAAATAACAATTAATGCAGTCATGGCTAACTCTGATCCAAGTATTTTTTCCCAATGCTAATTTCCCTATGTGCACCTTACGCGTTTACATACTGTATACAAATAGGTAACTGGCTAACGTAATTACCACTCACTCTCGTTTCGTAGTGCTCCGAGCAGGAAATCAAGATCAACCGGAAAATGGTTAAATATTACGATTGTGTATCTTTTACGAATGCGTTCTAATATAGAGTTTTAATTTTATTGAAATAAAGAGAACTGTATTACCAACGAATATCATTTCGCTGCCGTGATTAATTTCCTGAAACGTTACTTTCAGGTCGTTGGAACGATAATCACATACGAACTGGTGCTGATTCAACTGGACACCGCAGATGAAGAACTGAAAGCAACGTCTTCGAACTGTTTTGCAAATAATACCCTTTCAGTGTAGGCCAGGGGTCGGCAACCTGCGGCTCTTTCGATATAAAGTTGCGGCTCTCCAGTTCCATATGCAAAAATTAATTACTTTATTATAAAAAAAACCTTAAAAGTCGTGCAATCGATCCATGATTGGGTACCATGTCTATCTTTCAGCCACTTCCACTCGCGTCTCACCCGCACCGCTCCCATCGAGAAATATATATAATACTAGCGGCCCTGTACGTGCTTCGCTACGTATAAAGTGAAATAATAAAACAATTTAATTGGAACATCTATCTATCTATTTTATTTATTTTAAAATATACATGGACGTATATGTGTGTATGTCGAGCACTCCGGCTGCGCCGTCGTGCCCGGTGCAAAAAAACGAATGGGGAAGGAAGAAAAAAAATTTAGGGGTGGACTACCCCTAACATTTAGGGGGATGAAAAATAGATGTTGGCCGATTCTCATAGATACCGGATAAGCACAAAAAATTTCATCAAAATCGGTCAAGACGTTTCGGAGGAGTATGGCAACGAAAACTGTGACACGAGAATTGTATATATATAGAGATTGAAACGAAAAGTAGTGGCCCTTTAAAAACCGGGAAATTTTGTAAATTGTAACTTTTGGCTCTCCTGTCTCAAAAGGTTGCCGAACCCCTGATATAGGCCAACGGTCAATATAATTTGTATTAGCAAATTTATAATTTGTATTCGTATTGTAATAAAACATCGCCTGACATCTATCATATTCACTATTTTATATTTTCGATTTCTGCGCCATCAGTCGAGTTTATGGTAAACGTGCTAAAAACAAAAGTACCTATGTAGATACAAGGCGGATGGTTCAGCGAGCAACTTCATACTGTTAATTTTCATGTTACAGTGTGCGCGCGCATCTTAAAAATTCACTGTTAACTTTCTTTGATGACGCGTCAAAAGAAATATAGCTTCTTTGACTCTATAACTAACGAGTAAAGTTATAGTATATTGTGCAACTAGTGCGACAATGCCGCACGAGTTGCACATACTATTTTTTATTACGAATTAAATTAAGTTAAAATTTTATTACGAATTAAAAAAATGAATTAGAAGTAATAAAAATAAAAATTAAATCATTAAAAAGTTGAAAATTCAGTTAAAATTGTCAAGAATAAAAGTCCATAATCGAAAATTTTAACCTCAAATTTGCTTCAAATGGCAGTTTGTTTCGTTGACATTAACACCGTTATTATTTTGTTTTTTCTCTGAATTTGCGTGCGGCAAACAATAATTTCAGTGCGACAAATAAAGTTTCCGCACGCAAATGAAAATAGCTACTTTTCAACCGTAACAGCATGAGTAATAAAAAATACCTAAAAGCTTTCAGAAAAATTGTTGATCTCGTCTAGCCGTAATAGTTTGACAATAGTTGGCAGTGAGTCATACACAGTTAGTAGTTACTAACAAGTTTAATGGAGCGGCAAAGCAATGAAACAACGCGTTAAAACTATTATATAATATTGTGAAATAAGTTTCTTCTAATAATAAAAAAACCGGTCGCGGTGCCAAGGCCCGTCGACAAAATAGTATATTTTAAAGTATTGTATTTATGTGAACTCAAAATGTATTTTTTGATCAAATAAAAAATTTAACCTTGAATTATTTATATTTACACTATAAACTGAGAGCGAAGCTATGGAGGGGGGGTAATTACCCCCCCCCCCCCCCAAGGACCATAATAATAATCAAAAATAAAACTTGATATTTTTTTTAATTTAGTAATTAATATTTTGCTTGACACCTTCCTTCGTGAATATTCTTGTGTGATATTAATAGAACTTAAAAAAAATATCGATTTTTTGCTTTACTCCCCCCCCCCAGAAAAAAAATATCTACGCCGTTGCTATAAACGAGCCTCGTGTGCACTAAGTTGTTTGTATACTACAAGAATGACGTCACAGTAGGTTAACATGGCTATAAACCAAAATAACCACAAGAAACAAACTGGGGCACCGTTCACTATAAAAACTAGAGCACTAAAAAGTTAAATCCGGCGCTGACGCCGATTGTATAATACTTTATATTGTGATCCTTGAGGGTAAGAAGAACCTTAGGGAAACATAGTTTAAAAAAAAACAAATCGACACAACTAGCCTGTAAACAACGCTGTGAAGATATATATAAATGACAACACAGCGTTCAGTTCTCAGAGCTATGTCGCGGTTTTTCATTTCCTGTCTGTTACACGACTACAGTCGCGGAGCTAGTGACAGAGCAATACCTGATTATAGGGTGGAACACAAAGATCGGCCGTGTTGTGTTTATAACTAGCTTTGTTTCAAATCTTGCGACAGCTATTTCAACTACTTCTCGTTATCCGATTGAGCTGAAATTTTGCATACGTATGCAGTTTCGATGACAATACAATATTATATTAACTAACTGACCGTTCCGGCTTTCGCCCGGTTGCAAGCTCACTTTTAACTACTTCCCGTTATCCGATTGAGCTGAAATTTTGCATACGTATGTAGTTCCGATGACAATACAATATTATATTAACTGACCGGTCCGGATTTCGTCCGGTTGCAAATCGCAGTATTTATAAAGCGCACTAAAAATTAAAAAATAAAATAGGTAAAAAAGCTTTTTAAAGTCCAACGGCTTTATTGCACAATCGATGAAACTAGAAAATCCACATAGGGCGCTTTGTTTAACCCTTATTTGAGTGACCTAGGTACCTTTTGCATTTTCAATAAAAAAAAAGTATATTTTACGCATTATAGATAGCTGTGGTTTCGTGAGAGCTGTTGGCTTTTTGTAAACCATCTTTTTTTTACCCCACTGCGGCGAAACCAAAAGGAAGAGTTAAGAGTTTAGCAGTCTATGTATGTTTGTATTTACGGATGTTCCACCGTAGCGCCTAAACTATTCATCCGATTTTGATAAATAAGGTGTCAATCGATTCGCTATTATGGCCCGGGTAACATAGGCTACATTTAATTTTGAATTTTGGTCCCAAAGGGGAGCAAATTTAAAACAACTAAGTTGAAAAAAATAATTTAAATAAAAATTAAGTTTTAAAACTAAGACCCGACTACTGAAAAGTATGAAACAAGAAAATATTCTCATCTGAAGATAGCCGTAGTCGTATGCCACCTCATATATATGAGGCCCCTCTAGATGTATAGCGTGATGCACTTTGCCTTAGATGATCGCTTACTACTGTTAAAATGCAATGTTTTGTTAGGGCAGGTGGCATATGACCACGGCTATCCTCAGATGAGAATATTTTCTGAACTTATTTTTAAGCTATTGCATAGCTTCTATCGCGGGCTTTGAGCGCGGCGACCGAATCAAGAAATTCCGTAACGAAAAAACCTAACACCCCCCCCTCTGACCGGCACAGCGGTGCGGCGTTGACAGCCGTACATCGTCTAACGTCGTTTCAGTTCGGCAGACTTCGGCACGGTGTTTGTGTGCTCATAACTGCATAACTGCTCATAACTGATTCTATCTTTATTTGTGTATAAATGAATTTATATATTATAATACTGCTATAAAAATAACCTAAATTATTTAGGTTATGTGCAGAGAAAGTATATATGATATCTAATATATAAAATTCTCGTGTCACAGTTTTCGAAGTCATACTCCTCCGAAACGGCTTGACGGATTTTGATGAAATTTTTTGTGCTTATCCGGTATCTATGAGAATCGGCCAACATCTATTTTTCATCCCCCTAAATGTTAGGGGTAGTCCACCCTTAAATTTTTTTTCTTCCTTTGATTATAATTATTATTAAAGACACGAATTTTTTTTTAAATTCGTATCCATGGTTTTAAAATATAAACAGCCTTATGTATGATTTGAAAAAATTCTGTCAAAAATTAAAAAAACATTGATTTATATACTTTTAACATTTTTCATCATTAAATAATTTTCAAGTGATTTTATAACCTCAAAAGTACTCAACACGTGACACGAGCTTCCAATAACAACGGATTTTGTGTTGTAAGTATACTTTTTTTTATTCATATCGAAAATGTTGTTGATCTTATAAAAATTGGTCGATAATTTATTTATTGAAGAGTACTAATCAGACGTTAATCAAAGATTCAAATATCCCCATTCGTTATTTTGCACCGGGCACGACGGCGCAGCCGGAGTGTTCGACATACACACATATACGTCCATGTATATTTTAAAATAAATAAAATAGATAGATAGATGTTCCAATTATATAGATATATATATATTATACTGTTAGGCGGTACGAAGTTCGCCGGGTCCGCTAGTTATATCTATATAAATGTACATCGCGCGAAATTCTATGATCAAACTCTTAATATCGTTCTTTTTGTTCAAATTTTTTGAATGAATAATTGTTTTGGTGTGTAATTACACTATTTATACCTTATTATTTATACCTAGCTATTTTCGTTTTATAGAGAAGAAAAACTTAAAGACCTAAAAAGAATATGCAATAACTTTACCGCGGCAGTCCCCGAGTGCCACACGTATTTTTTTTTTATCAATTTTATTTTCAGTTTCAAACTCATCCGGTAGATGCGTTTCACAACAAGGGGCCGGCGGATGTCGCAGTGGGTTAAGCGCGCCTGGTTTACCCCTTTCGCGTGTTACGAGACATGCATAACAAGTCGTTCACGTACATATTAACTGGCAAACGGTTACAAACAAACGAACGCTACCCACCTATACAAAATAAACAAAAGACAGAGAGAAAAATGCTAACAAGATCCTAACACACATATTGTTATTTATACACGGTGTGCCAGGAAAAACAGTCGTTTTCTTCATACCTCGGTCGAAAGTACAATATACTTTCGACATCAATTGTAAGGCAGAAAGTCTAACAGTTACGCATTGGTGCGATTGCACGCACTGATGCGGGAAGTACGTACGTTCGCCGTTCGGGCGTGAAACGATTACCTTTGGACTTTTTCGGATAAGCTCACGTAATCGTCTCGTAATATAATTTAAACTATTTGTGCTAAGTATATTGAGACAAATAAATAAATTTCAATAAAATTAATAAACAATTTAAAATATTTATTTTGAATGTTTTATTATAAAATTGTTGTTAACAAGATATCTTAGAATGTACACACAGAAAATTTCTGATATGTTAATGTGATTGGAATTGACAAAGTGAAAAATAATCAATTAAACGACACATACAAAAAGAAATTTGGATCGGTAGATCACCAAGTACTCCAGATTCTCCCTGATGTGATTTAAAAGAAATATTTCAGCTTATTTTTAATACATCCTATTTCAACCTTTTAAAACCTACTGCCTTTTTTCAGACAAAAAACATATTTTTTTCTTTATTTCACTGCGTCGTTCAACATGCCAAAACCAAAATTGACACGCGCCGTGACAAAACAAATAGACAAGTACAGTAAATACCCAATTCTAATTATTACCTCTAAACTACGTACAATGTAATATAAAAGTTTTGAATCGTTACAGGCGGCAGTAAAGATAAAAACAACCTATCAACTGTTGTTTAGATATCGTTTCCATAGCAACCCTATTACATTTTAACTAATAGTCGCGACCAGCTGTCATTCGGGTATAACCTCAAAGCTGCTTGCTTGGAATTTATCTGTGTTTTTATATAATTAATAATTAAAGTATAATTTTAAACAAGTTACATTAGACACATTTATACAATTTTTAGTAAAATTCAGTCGTTTTTTTTCAAGAAAAATAGTAATTTTAATACCGGTTGATGACATTTTTTATTTTAATTTATTTTATACATAACAACAATACTGAGAAAACAGACAGCATTGATTCTCCGAAGATGGCATAAAGTTTGCCGAAACGTCAGACAATAAAATGCAATAAATAAACCTTCAGTATTTTCTTAGTTCATCGACCCTATGCCACCAGGATTCAACCTTTTATCTTACAATTAATTAATGTATTAAATAAGCGTACTTACGACAGAGGTATGAAAAAAATAGAATACAGCACACTGGCCGAAAGTTTGATATTCTTGCACTGCGCGTCATGATGGCCGAGGTGATTTCGACACCGATACAAACAGTTTCGTTTTAGCTACTGCGCATGACTGTGACGGTTCTGTTACCGTTCGCAGAGCGGTTGGAACAGAGCTACAGCAAAGTGGCGGGTGTGAAATATTTGTTGCTGTTGATTATTTCGTTGCTAAACCCAAACTAACTCGGGCGAAGCCGGGTCATAAAACTTCAGAGTATTATTATATCATTATTCACTTACCTATTTTGAATCGAAACAGGAACATTGAGTCCATCGTCTTATGCTTCATCATCTGCAAAATCTACATTCTGGATAACTTCGGGATTAACAGGAGTTCATGTATTGTTCTGGAAATAATTTAAAAAAAACGGATTCATAAAATAAAACTTTTTGAAAAGACAAAACTTAATGGCTCTGAACCGAGGGCGTAGATATTTTGTTTTCTTGGGAGGGGGTTAAAGCAAAAACAATTTTTTTTTAAGTTTTATTGACATCAAACAAGAATACTCACGAAGCAAAATATTAATTCCCAAATTAATTATGTTACAAAATATGCTGTTGAAATTTTGTCTACATTTTGTTTTTTAGTTAGGTATTCGTAATATTTTCAGTTTTTAAATATTTGAAGATTAAGAATCAATGAACTTTGCAAATACTGAAGGCTTTTTCAAAAAAAATAGTAATTTTAAGACCCGTTGATGACATTTTTTATTTTAATTTATTTTTACATAACAACAATACTGACAAAACAGACAGCATTGATTCTCCGAAGATGGCATAAAGTTTGCCGAAACGTCAGACAATAAAATGCAATAAAAAAAAAACCTTTAGTATTTGCGAAGTTCATTGATCCTAAGCCACCAGGTTTCATCCTTTAATCTTCAAATATTTAAACAGGTTCATTATCACTCTAAATTATTAGAGTTATTTTTTACAATTTTCAGTTTTATTTTTTATTATTATGGTCCTGGGCAATTACCCCCTTTACCCTCCCCATATCTACGTCCTTACTTTGAGATCTATAGGTGTCGCGTGGGTCGGATGGAGGAACCTAAGGGTCAAACCATTAATTCACGACATTTTTTTTTGTATATATTATTAGTATATTTATTGTCATGATTGTTATACATTTTTTTACTTACACAGTTCAAATTTTCGTCGTTGACTATGTTTTTCGTATTTGTAAATAAAATTATGTGATTTATGGATTTTTATTATTTTCAAAAAAAAAAACAATATTTTTCTAATTTGCTTATTATCGTTGACAATTCAATATTTTTTTTTCTGTAAATATTTATTTAAAAATATGAAAAAAATAAATATATTTTTGGATATGTTTAAAATAGATCTAAGATAAAAACTAAAAATTCACTGCTTCGGAATGTTTGCTAATTTTAATCTATCACTTTTTGGTTACTACCAAAAAAAAAATAATATTACACATTCAAAAAATCTTACATAGTTCAGACAACGCATGAAAAAATTCGCGTAACCACTTTTTCAAAATGCTTTTTTTTTGCAATTGTTTTCGAATTAATCAATGTATCCTGAGTATGCTAACATTCTCAACGAAACGTGCGCCATTAAAAAATTGTCTTAATATTCTATGGAAACTGTTTTAACATTCAGTAGGTATATCATGAAATAAAGGCCACTGCACACGCGGCTGGTCTTACCGCTAGATTTGGCTGCTAGGTTTCAAGCGCGCTGCGGCGCTAGATCTAGTGACGGCTTATTATGTGTTCGCCTCACGCGATGCATGCCGGTACAAGCCTGAGCAGTGATTCCAGCGGCAAAACCAGCCTCGCGTGCAGCAGTTTTAAGTGCTACACCTTGTTGGACTACGAGTTCTGTCATACTTTGGCTACATTCGACAATCGCAGATATATTAATAATAATTTATTATCTGGTCTTTTTTTTCTTTCAGTTATTCCTTCTTTTAAAAAATAATTATTATAGTAGGGTTAAGTGAGTGCAACCTCAATGCTAATCTCTATCTCACTCTAACCAATGTAAATCCTCATATTATACGTCTCTCTTTGTCGCGGCGACGTGCGGCCCGGTTGTCTGTGGAGTAACTCGGTTCGCGTCTCTGCTATAACACCGACACGGACTCGTATTCGTAATTCAAAGAAATGGCGAGACCTCTGGTGAGAAATGCGCCGAACTGTCCTAAGGGGGGTTTTTGACAGGTAACCTAGCCTCCATCATGCTTTTCTAACTCAATGTTTACCTTATGACTCCATAGTTTACCTGTCAAACCCCCCCTTAGGACAGTTCGGCGCATTTCTCATCAGAGGTCACAACCTTTCTTTGGGTTCCGAATAATTCGCTGTCGCTGTTAGCAGAGACGTGAACCGACTTACTCCATCGACAACCGACGCACATCGCCGCGAGAAAGAGAGAGACGCGTATATGGATTTACATTTGTTTGAGTGATACAGACATTAAGAGTGGAACAGAACAAACGTCAGCCCCTATTTGTTATCCAAAATCATAAATCAGGAGACATTACGTCATGATTACCAGTAGCGCTTAAGCGGACCTTTTTGGCATTAATAGGGTTTAATAATATTCATAATGTAGTTTGTTTATTTGTATGTCCACTTTAATCTCAGAAAATACTAAACCGATTTGAAAAATTCTTTCACCGCTTAAGAGTCTAATCTTCCTGAGTGACATTGGGTATAGCGCGACGACAAAATAGGAATGAGCGGTAAGCGAACTTAAGTATTGTCTGAACTGAAGTACGGTGGGTACATAAGTAAACCCGGACGAATTCGGGTCGGAAAGCTAGTTCGATGATGATAATAATAAATTGGAATTCATTCAATACCAAAAAAAATCCAAAAACTCGACCGAATCCGGATCTGTAAATTAGTTTGGCAATAAACAATTTTGTGATATCAAAATTGAACGATATGTCAAACACTCTGTTAATACCAAAAAAATCCGGTAGAGCGTGTGCACGTCTTTCCTTAAAATAATTTCTATGATTGTAGAAAAAATAATTATGACTAACTGAAAAGTATTAATTATAATGGTCTAAAATCATTCAATATAAACAACTTTTTATCAAAACACATTAAAAATACGACTTGAATAGCCTGTGCTCCGTTCTAGAAGTCCAGGGACGTATCTGTAAAATTTACGCTTTTTCAGTTTTTTCTTTTCTCTGAGTCCTACACATTTCTTCTGATATTTAAAACACAATTTGTTAAATTGGCCGCTCTTTTAAACCTGCAGCCGCCCCTGACGAGTGTCTTATTCGAAAATACATTCCTGTTATTTAAGACTTGGAAAAAATATACGCGGTTTGTCAAATTTATAATAGGTCA
The DNA here is from genome assembly GCA_963575645.1 of Xanthostigma xanthostigma. Classification (NCBI taxonomy): domain Eukaryota; kingdom Metazoa; phylum Arthropoda; class Insecta; order Raphidioptera; family Raphidiidae; genus Xanthostigma; species Xanthostigma xanthostigma. The sequence goes on from OY754473.1 coordinate 3,644,249, forward strand.
TTAGGTCAATGCATGCATTTGTTCTCTTTGTCTCTTCCAGATCCCTACTAGCAATATAGGAGTTTAAAGTATATTGTCAGCACTTAATTGTGCGGCCATTTTGAATGTGCTTTGATAAACATAACCTCAATCGCGCGCATTGAAACTGTGCTTATTATAATATATCAACATACAAATCTCTATATTTTAGAATTTTCGTTAATTCTAAATCTAAACGAATATTTAACTTTTTCTTTATTTTTATACAAAATATTAATTGTTCATATTTATATAACAGGGGAAATCTAAAATCTCCCAAATGACTATAATTTAATATTATAGTCGATCTGAACATGCATTGTCGTCACGTCACGATGGCTGTGACGTTGCGGCAAATAATTGTCAGATGCAAGATAAATTTATACACACCACGCCCTAAAATTTAATTTTCGGTTTATAAAGTTTGGGAATGTCTGTAATAAATTCTTATTGAACTATAACAAACGATATTTAAAAAAAGTTATTTTCTGCGATTTGTAGAAAATGACGTGTTTATATAGGGATCCTTTATATGGACTACTCTATCTGGCGGCAAAACTTACAACTATAATCAGAGAAACATGATTATGAATCGTATTGTGAATCGGTACTGATAATTGTGAATTTTTTTATTATAATAATAAAAAGCGTTGAATAAATTAATAAATGACTTATTATGGAACCTGCGAAGTTTTCACCTCGTGCAAACACAAATAAAAAGTTTGTAAAAGGTTGTAATAGTACCACGTCATTTCAATGCAGATGATTAGTTATTTTACCAATTAAGTAGATATTATACTTGGTCTTAATATTAAAAACTTAAATTATTATTAAATAACAATAAGAATTTTGATAGAAGAAAAATAAAGTTGAAAATACATTTTGACAGATGACTATTTTTAGGTTGGGAACTTACCTGTTGCAATAAAGTAATGTTTCAATAATATGTTTGCAACGTTCATCAACACTGCATTGATATAATATCTTCTATTTACCACTTTTATTTCATGTGGTTTACTCTTTAAATCGGAAGTCTGTAAACAGAAATCATTAAAATTCACCTTGCTTGAAGGTTCTGTTCAATTGAATTTTTGCCTAATTTTATGATATGGCCGGCATTAAATATACGTTCCCCTTCAACGAAATTTCTTTTTCGGTGATTTGTATCAGCCCAATTACACATTGTGCTGATACTTATCATTTTATTGCACTTAAAAAAATTCACAATTGCACTGTATACTGTATAGTAACCATAGTAACTGCGGGAAATGATACCCCATCGTTGCTATGTTTTTAAAGCTCCACCCATTTGAAGGAACCCAATTGTTTTAAAACAAATATAATATTTCTGTAAAATAGTTGATAAGCTTTAAGGGTCTAAGGCTGAGTTTCTGGTACGGCTAACAGCTTTAAACCAAGATTTAAGAATGTCATTTTTCTTTCCAATTAAATACAGTCATCTTAAATTCAAAGAATTAGGTACATCATAAATCTAGATTTTTCTAGAACTGTAAAGACGTGCCGGAAATCTAACATTAGTCTATAATAATTTCTCCCAAGAAATGACTTTGAAACTTTTATTAAATTTTTTGTAAGTATTTTAAAATTAGTTATAGGTATTCTTTGAAAAATCTAATTTCCCAAAAAGGACTACGTCAATTTTGAAAATATTCATTATCTAGCGAATTTTATAATTTTTAATGCCCCCCAACGTGGAGCAAACCTCAGATTCACATAACAAAATGCCATTCGATAGCAATGCCATCTCTTGAGAGAATTCGTAAAACAGGTCCCTTGTTTTAAGTTTCAGTGGAATTTTTAAAGAAAACAGTGAACAAAAAAAAAATATTATTTGCACCTGTTTTTGATTAATTTCTTTTCATTAACAAATACTTATATTTATAATATTTATATAAAATAAAACAAACGTTTTAATATAAAAACTATAAAATTTCAAATAATCAATAAAATAGAAAGATCTATATGATTTTTATACAAATTTACATATAAGATAGGGGATTTAGTTATTATATAGATATGCTCTGGTAAGTGATAAAAGATTTTGGGGGAGGGGGGGACAATAGATGGTCGATTTATCCTTAGAATAAATGTTTGATCAAGGATCAATTGCAACAAGCCGAGATAAAAATAATATTTTACCCATAGAGACATAAGTGACTAGAGTACGCTAGTGCGTATGCTTGCGATAAGTGAAAGTGTCCTCTGTTAAGAGAGAGAACGCTGCAGAAAACCAGACATTTGTTCACTCAAATCAGCATTGTTTTGCATCATCGGTTACCGCATAGAGATAAGGAACTGTTCTCTCTCTTAATTGCAGACACGTTCACTGTTCTCTCGCGTACTCTAGCTTGCCATGAGTGGAAGTGTCCTCAGTTAAGAGAGAGAACGCTGCAGAAAACCAGAAATTTCAGCCAGGTCTTCGATTTTGTGTTCAGACATCACAAAAGAACACATTTTCACGCTGGCTTTAATACCCACCCAAAAATGTTTGATAGCTCCTACGCTAACCCACCATATTTAAAACCTTAACACCAAAAAAAAAGACATAATTTACAAAATAAAATCAGTTATCAATCAGTTATTCTAAAGATAATCGACGAATTTATAAATATAAATTCGATTATATATAGTTTCCTTCGGTAATCAAGGTTTGAAAATAATATAATTAACAATCTTAAAGCCTACATTTTTATTTACATATAAAAACTTCTTAACTTTCTTTGTCAAAGCTGGCAGTATTTCAAATACTAAATTTTAAATACCGCTGCACGAACACAACTCGTAGTATTTCAAATCTTGGTTACAACTGGTACGATTGCGTCAGTGGAATATGTCGATTTTCACAACGCAGCTGCAGCTGACCCATTCTGGAGGGGGGGGAGGGTTAGCAAAGAAAACAATATTTTTTAAGTTTGTAACACCACGTCTTAAAAAGTCACGCCGCCACTGGTGATGGCAGCGGAGCGTATGAACTAGGAAGTAGTGTTCATGTTAAAAAAACTTAAATTAATAAATGTGTTGAATTAAATAATATTCATGTTACAAACTTACGTTAATAAATATGCTGAATAAAATAATAATAATTGTTAAAAGTTTTATTAATATCACACAAGAATACTCACGAAGGAAGGTGTCAAGCAAAATAATAATACCCAAACTAATTTTACAAATTTCTTTTAAAAAAAGTATTTATAATTTTATTTTTTAGTCAGGTGTTCGTATTATTTTCAGTTTTATTGTTTTATTATTATGATCCTGGGGGGCTAATTATCCACTTTACCCCCCATATCTATGTCCTTGAGCTGCTTGCGACAACGTATCATGCATTTTATGACGATTCTCTTGCCAAACGTCGCGGCAAAGTAACAAAACAAGAACGCGATAACAGTCAGGAGCAGATCTAAGGTTTTCCGGGGCCTGGGGTTTGTTAAAATCCAACGGGGCCCCATTTTTTTTTTGTTAAATAAAGAATCTTTCGATTACGGTTTAAAATATATTTTCACTAACATCAAAATCAAAGGTGAAACTTGGCGACCTGAGCAAACAAAAATGTCAAAATTCATCTAAAAATAGGTACGTAAAACTTCACTCAAAAAATGTCAAGGTTTACCTAAAAATTTGTAGAAATTTCCCTAAAAAATTGTCAAAATTCACCTAAAATTTTGTAAAAATTCACACAAAAAATCATCAAAACTTACCAAAAAAAAAAAAATTGTATTCAGGTGACTCTTTCAAGGCTGACTATCGAAATCGAGTGGAAAATTCATTCGAGAGTTGAACGATTCATTCATTTATATAATAACGATAAATCATGCGAGCGAAACAAATGGAATGAACCATTCGATTATAAATCATTCGAGTAGCAACCTTTCGATTATCAAAATCATTCGAGTGTTCCCGCCACTAACTGGAATGTGTCACAAACTCACAACGATTGGCGGAAAAAATGCATAGCTTGAAGGTCACTAACTTCCCCTCCTTCGCTGTTTTCCGTTGTCAGTTACAAATGCGTTCTGAAAATCGTTACGTTCCCTTGCCGCAATCTATGTATTTTCTTATTTGAAGATAAAGAAATTAAAAGATAATAATATTTTATATATGTATAATTTTGATATTAAATATTGTACCACGTATTTAGCTCCAGTGGCAACAATACTTTTGTGAAAAAGTCGTTATTATAATTATCATTAATTTATTTAGGTATGTATTTTTATTTTTCGTAATCGTAAACAGTTAAAAAATATTATCTATCGGAAGACACTGTAAATATCTGTTTTTCGGGGAAATTATCAATTTGTGATTGCGAGCAGATGATGTCACATCCAGTTGTTATTATACGACGCCATAAGTATAATATGCATTCATTTGTTTTCATCTGATTTACTTGCTACCATATTGCTTTGATACTTTGCAAATAGTAAAACATTTATTTTCGGTGCCCAAAAGAGATTTCTTTTTGAAATGAATCTTTTATAGGCGCGCTAAGGTGGTAAATTGGATCACACGAAAAGAGAAACGCTTCCCCTTCTCCGACTTCAAGCGGCAGTTGAGAGAAAAGAGTGGGAGAATCGCTTCTACTCTCGCTCCCTCTCTGTCAAAGCATCATACGCACTCTACACGCATGCGCGGTGCGTACTGTGTATATAGATAGCATTTTCTCTAACCGCCTGCAAACACTTAAGCCCGACTACGTAAATGATTTGGCTTGTTTATTTTTTATTTTATTAAATATACTAAATTTGAAGACATTAAAATTTCAAAATTTCGATCCGAAATGAGAAAAATGTAAGCCGGCGCCAGTGTTTATTTTAATCAACTAATCCAAATCACAAATTGACAGTTTCACCAAAACTCAACTAATATTATGTTATACATACAGTTTGTATATTATGCAGATATTATTGTTTATTATTATTTTATATTATTATTATTATTATATAACGAACAATATAACATTCATCTTGCGCGTACGGATAAAAAAACCAGTTTTGTCTCTTTCTATCCTCTTTAAAATCAAGTATACGAAAAATAGCCACGGTTTTAATTTTGAAGTCCAGCCTCTGACCAAGCAACGAAGCCCGCAGTGACGTCATTACCAGCCTTGCAGCCAGCGCGGCTCCCAACACAAGCAAGGTCAGTAAACTACAGAGGTTGCCTCGTTTCGTCGAATAGTTGTGGGAGGCGGACTTATCAATTGATATTTATACGTGTTTGATAAAAACTGACAGTCTGTGGCGAAGCAACGGCTCCCGGAGTGACGCCATTACCAGTCTTACAGCCAGCGCGGCTCCCAGCACAAGTAAGGTCTAAAAATTACAAAGGTTACCTCGTTCCGTCGGATAATAGTGGGGGGATGACGTCGAACGGCGGACTACTCAATTGATATTGCGTGCTTGATAAAAATATAGACGGTCCGCCGGCTGACGTCATTCATGGAACGAGGTGGCTTCTGTAATCTACTGACCTTGAGCACAAAAAATTATTGAACAAAAAATGTAGAGGGCATCGTTATCTACAATTAATGTCATTGGTGCTATGTTGTACAACAAAAAATGTGCGCAGTAGGTGGCGCTAAAGTGCCAAAAAAAGTGTTTTTCTACTTTTTTGCCCTGAAATTTTCATTTTTCAGTTACGATTCAAATGGAAAAATTGTTCCTTTTTATTTTATAAACAACTTTTATTTCAACATTTTTTTCATACAAATTACCGTTTCAGAGCTGCAGCTTGTTGAAGTGAAAATTCCATTTTGAAACGGTAAGTTGTATGAAAAAAATGTTGAAATAAAAGTTGTTTATAAAATAAAAAGGAACAATTTTTAGTAGCTACTCCGGCGTCGTGGGCAGGGGAAGTGTATTTATTCAAACGAATGATATTTAAATAAGACGACCCAACTTTCAAATTCTGTACTTGCGAGAAAAGAGGAAGAAGTGTTTTATTAACTGATTTTATGTTCTGTACGAACGTCAGACTTAATAAAAAAACATTTTTCTTGTTCAAGTTGTAACAATCGAATTGTGGTTTTATGATTTGACTAGCGCTTAAAAAAATTAAATCAATATGTTTTTGAGATAGGATATTGATTTTAATAAAAAAAACGGCCAAGCTCGAGTTGGATACACACATGATAGGATTCGTATAGTCCAAGATCCGGTAGTAGAAATATATACCCTCATCTGTTTTATGATGCTAAGATTATATATTAGATAATATATTTATTGATAAATCGCACATGGGTTGCCTAGCTAAATCGCGTACCGATGCTGTTAAATTAAATAATTTTTTTGGATCAACTTCCCCGAGTTGTTAATCATAAAAATCTAGCCTAAGATGAGAGACTATGACATAAATAAAATGTCAACAAAAAAAAAATAAACTCAAAGTACACAGAACACAACTATTTACAAGGTATGTTTATGTGGATGATCTACATTTATGTATAGAATCAGTGGTTTATTCCAATTCCTTGTGTCATATTCTCTCATCTTATGTTCGATTTTTATGATTAACAAATCGGGGAAGTTTATCCATAAAAGTCAATTAGAATTTATTAATTATTTAATTTAACAGCATCGGTACGCGATTTAGTTATAAATTATCTAACAACAAAATAAAAGATTATATCTTTGTCATCATCAAATAACAGATGAGGGTATATATTTCTAATACTGGATCGTGGACTAGTATGATGTATTTATGAGTATCGATAGAAGCTTGACAAATATCATACCCTAACTTAGGAATGCGCAATCGCAATATGTTGATACTGTTTTGTAGATTACTAATTTAAAAGAAGTCGATATCCATAATAAAATAGCTTTGTAGCCTTTCAAAAACCAAATACTCTTTGTAAATATTGACATGTACACCAGTGACATCGGACGTTTTTTTTTTAAATTAATATGGTCGTGGTTCTTGCCTCCGCTATATTAATAGAAATTTATTTTCAAAAGCCAACTACACAGAATGGCACAATTCGGAACACGTTGTTTGAACAACATGCGGCCCTGTATTTTATAAGATTATGTATTTACATAACAAAAGATAAATCTATTACCATTTATTAATTATAATTTAAAGATATCCCGTATCGTTTGCACAGGACCGTATTGAAGAAGATTTTTTATTAAAAGTCTGACGGGTTCACAGAGAAGATACATTCAATTGTTAAGCTCCGAATGTTACCAACGGCATAACTGTTAAACTTCGTTCAGATTTTTTATTTTATAAGGTCTGATAACATCCAATATTTATTTTGCTTTGAATTAATTTTATAAGTTTTTTGAAGTTATCCTAACGGAAGTTACTAACAATAAAGTAGGTATTAAAAAAATAAAAATCATTATTTTTGAAAAAATAATTTTTTTGCTCGACGGGCAGAAAGCGTCAACTTTCGTCCCGCTGCGCTAAACGAAGTTGCCTCTTCCTGCCTACGTCGAGCAAAAAAATAGTATACACCACGCGAAGTAAAGTAAGAAAGCCTCGGCCAACTATATGTGATCTCAGACATTTCTTACTTTACTTCCCTAGATGTGTAATATACTATTTCAACTATATTTCGTGAATCGATAATTTTTATCAAAAAGTTAATAATTATAATAAAGATCTTTAAAAAAAGTATTTTGTATTGTTAACGGTTTCGTTTCACGCGAATTATCACTAAAACTACTGTAACCACAAAAAAAACTGTTGAACCTTTTTTGTAAAAAATTTAATAATCTTTAATTTTCGTATCAAGAGTTTTTTTGATAAAACGCACCGTTAACGAATTATACCCCACAAACTGTTGTTCCTAAAATCTGAACCAAGTTGAACGAATTAAATATATCACTACATTATTTAAGTTCGTATATATAACAGACAGTGAGAAAGACAGAGACAGAAACAGGGCGATAACATTCCATCTCGTTCTGTCTCATAGACAGCGCAGCAGCACAAAAGACGGAAGGCATGCCGCCGCCGTCGCCGCTATCGATGCCGTTGCGGCGCCGCTGGCCAAACTGATCCAAGGCGGCGTCGTGACGTATTCCGTGGTCTTGGGTTCGAACGCGTACCGCGGCGGGAATGTCGTGCCGCCCGGCGAACCCGTTTCGTCGTCGTAATCGAACACGCCGCGGCCGGCGCCTCCGGACGCGCCCTTCGGCGGACGTTTCTTCTTTTTCAAGTTGTCTTTGCCGTGAGGCGGCTTCGTCCGCGGTTTTACCATGTCGTTGACCCGTGGCGCCATCGGCGTCGTCGTGGTCGTCGTCTTCACCGGAAGATCTAGTTCTGGCATTGCGTCATTGCATAGATACATAGATATATTTATTCGTCACAATGATAAAAAAAAATATACGACAATAGGGTATATGCATGTAACTTATATTTAGTTTAAATATTATTTTTTGTAATCTTTATTGCAATTTATTAAACTCTAAATAGTTTTTTCTTTTTAAATTTTTGCTGTATAATAAATATTAATTAAACAAAAATGTAATAAATACGCGCGAAATATTAAATGTCGAAACGCAATGCTATTCGGAACCCAAAGGAATGGTGAGACCTCTGGTGAGAAATGCGCCGAACTGTCCTAAGGGGGGCTTTTGACAGGTAAACATTGTTTTAGAAAAGCATAATGGAGGCTAAACTAGCTTCATCATTAGAGCTGTAAAAGTAACGAGAAATTGTGTACCCGTATGTATTCGTTACTTTAAGAACCAGTACCCGTTACTTTCGTATCGTTACCTTACTCGTTACTTTTCATACGACATACAATCGTGTATAACAGCATCAAGAAGTGTATGTTCTCTGGCATCAAGCATGTACCCATCCCATCGAAGCGCGTCGCATCGTGATACGGTATGACTTCGTTCGTATAACGTATAACCGCATCATACGAGTCGAACTCACTCCATGTCAGTTCGATACGACAGATGCGAGTAACGAAATGAATTTCTAAGTAACGATTCGGTACTTCGAGTCAGACGATGTACACGTTACTCAGTAACGAATACATACGGTTTGTTACAGCTCTATTCATCATGCTTTTCTAAATCAATGTTTACCTTATGCCTCCATAGTTTACCTGTCAAAAAACCCCTTAGGACAGTTCGGCGCATTTCTCACCAGAGGTCTCACCATTCCTTTGGGTTCCGAATTGATTAGACCGTAGTGTGACGTCATAAAACACGTAAATATATGGTTGCCATATAGAATAATTGCCTCTTTTTCAATACAAATTTAACCAAACAAAATTGTTGACATATACTATGACGTCACAGAAATCCCGCGCACAAACGGCGCGTTTGAATAATCAAAATAGCTTGCCCAAAAAGAATATTTATTTTTTAATTCAATAAGAATGTTTTAATGAATGATTTCATGGGTCTGATAACTTTTAATATGAAAATAATTGTTTTTAAATATTTTCAAAAATTGTGCATGTACCCTATTTTAGGCTAAGAAATTGAAAAATACATTTTTGCGCACCCTTCAATAAAATAGGTTACTGTATTGCGGCCGTAAAATGACTCATTTAACACTAGTAAAGTAATATAAATGAAGTTGTACCTCCATACAATTTTAACTCAAAATTGAACTGTTATAAATTTTGAAAATTAGTTGGAAATCAACTATTTTATAGGACTAGTACGTGCAAAAAATGTAGTATGTATATCTTGTTCGTGATGATATTGTGACGCGAGTGACTGTTAAAACTCGCTTTCGCTCGTTTTAACAGAATGTCAAAATTCCCGTCAAAATACATCAAAGCTAGATAACTTCAATTCGTGTTTGAACAGACAGCTGTTTATGAATTACGTAAGTGAAGTCAGATTCTAATCTGTCCGAATACATTGCAATTTTTAATTTTACGAGTGTTACAACAATTACATGCAATAAATCAATAAAAATATAATAACAAAAGAATAATACGAAAATGCGCAAAGAAAATACATGTGTTTTTTCGACATTTCATGAACTAGTGTTGGGTAACTCAGATCTGAACCGGTTCAAAGAGCCGCCTCCGACAGAAGATCCGTGAGAGCTGACTCACTTTTTTTTGAGCCGACGGATCAACGGATCCGCATAACTCAGTTAAACACTTAACACACAGAAGCAATAAGTATCTGTCAGCTCAAATGACTCATGCATCATATGTCTGGCTATGCTATCTCTATATCTACAGGTATACATTATACAATCAACAACACTATACAGTGTACACACTACGCACAGGCGGTACAGTTATTACAGTGTTTTACTTAAGTCACAACTATTTAAGGTATTGTATTGCATATTGTAATATGCTTTCTGTAACATAGCAAGTAGCAACCTGTAAAACCCCGCCTTATAATATGTGAGTCAGTCACTGGCATAATATTACGTGATATGATTGACTCAACTAACAGCTCAGTTGACTCGAATAACATATTCAGAACTCGGCTCTTTTTGAACCGATTCAGGGAGCCGGCTCACATACAGGATCCAGATGCAAAGATGCAGATCACTAAAAAGACCCGTTTGTCCCATCTCTATGCTTAACGAATGAATAATTGTATTTTTTATCGGTGAAAATCGACGTAATATAACGGCGCCAATAGATCAGCTAGATATAAACGGGTGAATAAATGTCTATAATCTACAAGTTAACGTTTAACGTTAGAAAAAATTTAAATGTGTTTTGTGCACACCGACATTTTTTCGAGATATGATACATTTGTAATAATCTTAAGATTCACACTTAACGTACCTACGTATAAATATGTATTTGCGATCGGTACACTTCTTGATATTATGGCATTGACAGTTTTTTCGAATAAGAAAGAATAGAACTTGAAACATTTCTATAATATAATCTTAAGGTTAACGTTTACCACAAGAATAAGTTTATCTGTGCTCGATGCACAAAGTTAAAAAATTATGGAATTTTAGCAGTTTCCGAGATAAGAAAAAGTGTACATTTTCGTAACTTTAAGGTTGACGGCTAACATAAGAATAAGTTTATCTGTGCTCGGTGCACGTCGACGATTTATTGCAGTTTTTTCTAGATAAGAAAAAAGTTAAAGTAGGTATACATTCTCATAGCTTAAAGGTCAACGTTTAACGCAAGAATAAGTTTATTTGAACTCTATGCACACCAATAAATTATAGCATTAGCAATTTTTCGAGATATGAAAAAGTGAACACAGCTCATCAACCTAGAAGTTAACATCTAACAGAAGAATAATTTTATTTGTGCTTGGTGCACAGCGACTATTAAAGCACTAGAGATATAAACGGGTGAACGTATTTCTGTAACCACGAGGTTAACGCCTAACGGAAGAATAATTTTATTTGTGCTTGGTGCACAGCGACTATTAAAGCACTAGAGATATAAACGGGTGAACGTATTTCTGTAACCACGAGGTTAACGCCTAACGGAAGAATAATTTTATTTGTGCTCGGTGCACAGCGACATATTAAGACATTAAAGATATATAAACGGATGAACGTATTTCTGAAACCACGAGGTTAACGTCTAACTGAAGAGTAAATTTATTTGTGCTCGGTGCACAGTGACAAAATATGGTGTTTCGAACGATGAAAGAGTTAGATCTTGTGTATGTATTTAAAAGCGGAGAAATATAATTTCAGTTTAGCAATGTTAGTATAATAAAACTCGTGATGTAAACTGAAATCATGAGATTAATTCCAGAAGCACGCGCGCGTATAGTCGTTTGATCTGCTCGCTACTGTTCAAGGGTTAACCAGAAGTCCTATGTTGGCTTGCAGAACGCATTGAGACTTGAGAGTCAATCTAATTTGACAATGATCCAAATACAGTGGAATCTCAATAATTCGAACCTTAGTAAGTCGAAAAAAATTGTCATTCGCTTCCGCTGAACCCCTAAACAAGCGGTATCTCGAATTATTTAGATTCTGTAACTCGAACAAAATGTTATTTCCCTGTGAAGTATTGATAGTACATATAACTCGAATTTAAAAAAGCAGACTCCGTAAGTCAAAGTTAGTAAATTGTGCCTTTCTAAGTCGAAATTTTAGCAATTAAATCCTTTATATCTCGAAATTATTGTTAAATCGAAAACTCATTAACTATCGAACTTTTTAGCATTTCTCTTGAAATTCGAGTTATCGTACCTTTTTTTTGTCCCACCCCTGTATCTCATATACATAAATAATTGTATACAAGTTTCTGTCCCGATTCGAACAAATCGTAAAAAAATATGGAAAATCAGACAGCTGATGGCGAGCGACTTTTGAATTAGCCTCTATATAGTTATACGTCAGTTAAAATTCGCCGCAAAAGTAAAAAGGGTTTTACACTAATTAATACGTATGTATAGAAATATCAATCTCTTCAACAGTCGACATTAGAACTCAAAGGTTATAATAGAATATAATATAGACAGACGTGGGATTCGACTCATGTAATTCACTCAATAGACGAGTTTTGTTACATTCGATTGAAAATTTAAAGCAAAACAAATTTTATCTATAAATATTGTAACAGAGACCCCCAACAGGTACGACGAAGCATTTCGTGAGACAACTATCGGTTCGTCATTCTAACAATGACACACAGATTGTTGCAGGACAACAATCGGCTTGTTGTTATAACAATGATGCGCATATTGTTATGGAGCAACAATCGGCTTGTTATTCTGACAATGACACACAGATTGTTGCGGGGCAACAATCGGCTTGTTATTCTAACAATGATAGATAGATAGATAGATAGATAGATAGATAGATAGATAGATAGATAGATAGATAGATAGATAGATAATAATTTATTGCTGATCCAATAATTAAAATCGGTTACAAACGTCAAATACAATCGATTGGTTTACAAATCATTTTTGTATGGTGCAGTTCCGAGCAGGAATTTTTTTAGGCCGTTTTTTAGAGAATTTATATTTGTACATTTCCTCAAATTTTGAGGAAGTTTTTCATATAGTTTATTGCCTTTATATATTGGACATTTTTCGTAAAAGGATGTTCTATGTTTTATAGACAAATTATTGTGTCTTGTACTATAGTTTTTAACTTCATTTTTGTTGGTTAGCAATAAATTCGAATCGTAAAGAAACGTTATAAGCTCATAGATGTAAACTCCCCAGAAAGTTAAGATATTTTTATTTTTAAAAATTGCTTTACAGCTTTCTCTAGGCTTTAAGTTGAAAATTAGCCTTATTATTCTTTTCTGGGCTATAAAGACTCTAGCACTGTTTGTGCTGTTTGCCCAAAAAATAATGCCGTATTTTACCGTGGATAATACTAAAGAATAATAAACACTCAATAGAGTTTGTTGATCTAAATTTCGTTTAAGATTTCTGATTTGGAAATGTAGAGAATTTAGTTTCTTGCATACAGTATCTACATGTTCATCCCATTTTAAGGTATTATCTATAAGCAAACCTAATATTTTTGTTTTGTTTTGTTCCTTTATTGCTGCATTATTCACAGTAAAATACGCATCACTTAATGAGCTATCCCTTTTCAATCTAAAGCGTAGGATGGCTGTCTTATCAATATTGATCACCAAATGATTTCTTTCGCACCACTTTATAAAGTCTTGGAAAACTTTTTTAACTTTATCATTCAATTCTTTTAGGGATGGTGCTGCTATCGACACAGTTATATCATCTGCAAACATAATTATATTGTCTGCTTTTATGCAATTTGGTAGGTCGTTCACGTAACACATAAATAATAATGTCGAAAGCACACTACCTACTACCTACGCATATTGTTATGGGGCAACAATCGGCTTGTTATTCTGACAATGACGCACAGATTGTTAAGGGACAACAATCGGCTTGTTGTTCTAACAATGATACACAGATTGTTATCATACCTTTATGTAAATGACGTCTTCTACACTACGCACGTAGTATTACAGAAATAAAGAAATTATTATTATTATTATTATTATTATTATTATGGGGCAACAATCGACTTGTTATTCTGACAATTCTTCACAGATTGTTGCGGCATAACATTCAGCTTGTTGTTCTAACAATGATACGCATATTGTTATGGGGCAACAATCGGGTTGTCATTCTAACAATGACACACAGATTGTTGCGGGACAACAATCGCCTTGTTGTTCTAACAATGATACGCATATTGTTATGGGGCAACAATCGGTTTGTTATTCTGACAATGGCACACGGATTGTTGTGGGACTTGCTTGTTCAAACAATAACAGTATGCGTAGTGTAAAAAAGGCTTTGTTGCCAAATTCCAGACAACAATGAATTCAAGGAAAAAGAAAGAACTATCCAGCGGATATATATACCACCGCGATAGCGCCGTAAAGAGGCAGTCATGCATGTGCTTCATCGAGTTAACAATCGACAAATAGTATTGACATAAATTGACAGTCAGTACAGTGAACAGTACTGAGGTAACTGAGATATGTAGATAAATGAACTGTGCAAATATGTGTGCTGGGAGGTCTCTGTTACAATAAAATTCTGTTTTTAAAAAGTCAAAAAACTGCACCCCTTAATCCTTCTCGAAAACCCAATGAATGCAATCTATATTGATTTGAAGTCTATCAAAAATTATTAATTTATTAATTTCGAATCGACAACGTATTTAGAACACTCACGCTGTCTATACCAAAGGACATCGATCAAACCTTATGGGATTTAGTTCTAGGTTAAATTGATCGAAAATGGTTTTATTTTATAGTTTAAAGGCCACTAAGAAAAAGTGTCCATGGGCGCACAGCCTAAGAACCAATATATTTTTAGCTACAGATATGTTTAACGAGATTTTAGATATCAATTGAATTCACAATCTTAAAAAATCCTAAGCTCTAGAAATATGTTTTCGAGTGCGCTGAAGCCGAGTATGACATTACTATTTTACACAGGGTGACACCTTCCAACCTAGTTTTCGACTATTTTTTTATTTCTAAAAAAAAGCACAAAAGTTGGAACATGTTTGTGAATTCAATGGATGTCCCTATATCTAAAATCTAGCTACACATATCTGTAGCTAAAAATCTATTGGTTTTTAGACTATGCGCCCATGGACACTTTTTCTCAGTGACCTTTAAACTATAAAATAAAACCATTTTCTATCAATTTAACCGAGAACCAAATCTCATAAGGTTTGTGCGGAGTCCTTTGACAAGCTCCACTACTGTTGTCGTCGCGGAGTCGCGGGTAGCGGCTGGTACCGTATAGTATAGGCAAAAACATTCGAAATTAAGCAGCGAAATCCAACTCCGCGAAGGTCGGTAGGTTATATATATAATTTCTTTTTAATGAATATAATATACATATATCTAAGATGTTAATATTCACAGTAATTCTACGAGGTCGTTCCATTTTAGGTTTAAAGATGAATAGAGCTTATTCATTCAAAATTGTATAAATGACTCTATTTCAATACGATGTCTTTTAACACAGAAATTACCTAACCTAACCAAACGATTCCGTTGCAGCGTTTATCATTCGAATTAGTGATGTGTCCACATGACTCTTTATTGGGAGCTGGCTCCGAGCGCTCCGTTCACAAAAAAGAGTCGCTCAGAGCGAGTCGTTCAAAGGAGCGACACTATACAGTACGCACTACACAAATGTGCAGACTGCAGAGGTGTGAACTGTCATCATGCATGCTCAGGAGTCACGAAGCATTGCACAGCACAATACACACTCAGCTCTGAGCTCATTTTAATATGATTCTGATCTTATATTATTCGCATTTCGGATAAACTATAAAGTATAATAAAAGCTGAACAATAATAACGTTTATTGTTACAATATTATACCTTTGTCAACGACGTCAATGTGAATGGTTTAAGTCACTATAAGTTTAGTACTATTACACTTACAGTGTGTCATTCAACATTAAATGATTCAGCAAAGATATTCATTATTTATTATCCTCTATATTTTCCAAGTTATGTTAAAAACAGACATTACTGCAGTGTATATAAATTAAAATATACCTAAGCAAAGAAGCAAAGCAAATAAGAAAAATAAAGCTACACAAACATTCGACCAAATCTAAAGGTTGTTTTTGACCTAAAATATTTTCGTGTCCAAAAAATGTGTACATAAAAAACTAAACAAAACACAATAAAATTTTTAATACTACACAAAAATAATTAATATATGTTCAAATGGTTACCTTGGAGTCTGATAAGACCTTGATCCTTGCCAAGGACGTTCTGCGACGAGCAAATGTAGCCTCCGAACTCCGACTTGTGCAGGGATCGTATCGTCAAATTCATCAACAGTGAGTAGTCGTTCAATACCACTTCGATCATCTTGTATTTGGTGCCTTGGATCAACTTTTCACCTGGAAAAAAATACGTATTAATAATATCTTTCCGTTTTGAGGTCGCCCGAATCCCAAAAATATATTTTTGAAAAAACTTCTGTTAGTCTGTGAACACGATACAGGTCAAACGGATAAGCGGATTGAAACCAAATTTTGGGAGGATGTTTGGTATGCAAATACGAAGAGCCCTATTGTTTTTAGGGAAAATCGGCGCATGCGCAGAAGAGATATATGCTATAACGGTGTTTTTTATATCATAATCGTATACTTTTCATAACGGCTTATTATTCTATTTATTTTTTCCAGAAAGTTTCGTTAAACAATTTTTTTTCTAAACTTTATAGTTTCGGAAATATTTTGAAAATACGAAAAAAATCAGCCGCTCTTTTGTTTTATGGATCTGTCAGAAATAAACTAGTTCAGCATGCTTTGATTAATTTTTGACGTGGAACATATTATGTAGGTAACCATGGCAACGAATAGCAAATATCATATTGAATACCAGCCATTACCCGCGTCACCTCACACGATATCAGAAATTTTCTTTTCTTTATTATAATCAAATGTCAATATTTTTGAAGTTGGAATGGTCCCGTCGCCCAATTGGCTGGAATTTTTTATCTTCGACAAAAAAAAGGTTCTTTTCATCTATACATGATATATCTATAAATGCTTTAAGCATTCAACATTTAAGAACGCATAGGCGTGAATTGTGGCGACACAAAGTCAGCGACAAGTGCCGAACCCCCCGCGTCGGTTTATAATGGCGGCTAGTTCCGGAATCGTCGCAACGGATATATCAGAGGCACTGAAGTGACGTCGCAATAACAACTTATGTTTTATGTATTACTTTTATTTCAGTTTCACGCTAAAGCGTCGTCGCCGAAGACGTTTTACAAAAAGTTTGTTTTGTCCGGCGATGGCTCGGTTCGGAACTGCCTTCCTTCCCCAAGTCAATCGCAGGGGGAATTCACAGACGTTCAACATAATAATAATAATGCGTTTAAACGTCCGTTTCTCGACTTGATGTCATAACAGACACCATTCGCACCATTACTTACTATTTTCCATCTATCACACTTCCCGTTATTTTCTACATTTTTAAACTTCCACTTAATTAATAGCAATGGGCGAATTAAGGAATTTTAGGACATTAGGATAAGGTAGGCAAACTTTGAGCACAGGAGTTTGACAGGTAATCGGTCATGGCTTTGAATAAGGAACCATCTCGATATTTATCTGGAATTGTTGAGGGAAACCATGGAAAACCTCAACAAGACGGCCGGTACAGGAATTACCATTTCTCGGCGAGAGGCAGCAGGAGAAAATCCCAGCCACATCTGCCCCCGCCGGGATTCGAACCCTTTCCATCTATCACACTTCCCGGTATTTTCTACATTTTTAAACTTCCACTTAATTAATGGCAATGGGCGAATGAAGGAATTTTAAGACATTAGGATAAAATAGGCAAATTTTGAGCACAGGAGTTCGACAGATAATCGGCCATGGCCTTAAATAAGGAATGCATCTCGATATTCATCTGGAATTATTGAGGGAGACATGGAAAACCTTGTTGAGGTTTTCCATGGTTTACCTCAACAATTCCAGATAAATATCGAGATGGCTCCTTATTCATGGCCATGGCCGATTACCTGTCAAACTTCGCCTACCTTATCCTAATGTCCCAAAATTCCTTCGTTCACCTATTGCTATTAATTAAGTGGAAGTTTAAAAATGTAGAAAATAACGGGAAGTGGTGATAGATGGAAAATAGTAATGGTGCGAATGGCGTCTGTTATGACATAAAGTCGAGAAACGGACGTTAGTTAATAATTAATCAATCGAGTACCCAGAACCAAATGTGTGCTGTCAAATTTTAACCTTGAACGAATGACGCCATTTTTAAAAACTGAACAATTAAAAATTGACATTCGTGACGTCACTAGTCAGTGAGTTAGGGACCGGGCGGCTTAGTCTTGTGTTACTTATATATAATATATATATATAAAAAGCAGCTATTATGTACAAGTGTAACGGAGTCTTCTGCTATATAATAAGGCCAAGTATCGCACAGTCTGTCTCGCTTCAATACAAGTGTTTTTTCTCGCTCGCAGAAGTAATTACAATGACACGACTAATTAAACTACGCGGAGAGTCTTTGATGTAACCGCAGTCCAACATTCTAATTGAAAGTAATGAGAATTTAATATGTATAGCTCTGGCTGTCTCAACGTACAGGCTGTTCACGTAAAACGTCTCAACTGGGGATAGTGTTGCCAGGCGTCCGGATAAAGCCGGGCATGGTTAGGCTTTTTGATTGCGTGTCCGACCAAAATAAACGGTGTCCGGCTTGCCCGGCTTTTGTTAGGCTTTTTACATTTCACAAACGAGCGAACGTCGAGCGTGGCCGAGCGCAGGCGAATATGAATAATAATTTTTATTAACTTAAAGAAAAGAAGTTTTGTTTTGTTTAGATTGTTTTTTATTTTGTTTTGGGAAGTAATAGCAGGTACATAAGACTTATTTGTGCAATTGCCTTTCATTAGAATTTAAGAAAAATTTAAAATGTTGATAAATGTTTATCTGGAATTTAATTTTGACTGATGACTTTGGCTGATTAGTAATAAAATACTTGAACTGAAGACTAAAAAAAGGATTCTGATTTTAAATAATATGAAAAAAAAACAAAATTTTAAAAAATCATAGAATTCGGAGCTGTTTTTGCGGTCATAGCAATATTGCCTGTTTTTATTGACGCGACTATACCCTATATAATATAGATTAGGATATACAGCTGGTGTTTTTTGAGTTCAGTTTTTTTTTAGCAGCTTGAAAATATACGAACAAATACTTCAAGTAACATGTTTTATCAAAACTCAAAAATAAAAAAGGAAAGGGCTTTCAAAGTTTAATTAAATTTTATCGAATTTTGAGGTCGATCCTGACGCTATGGTATGTCACTATGGAACTATGTTATGTCATTATCAAGTATTCACAGAAATTGTCCGAAGTTGTCCACGTTTTGTTGGACACAAAGATGCGTGAGCCATAGCCATGCTTGTAGTGGCAATAAGGGTCTTCCGCGAATTATTTGAGATGCATTTCCGATTCTTGCTATCATTTCTTCGCGTGTGTTAATCGGGCTTTTGAATTAATTAATAGTTATTAGCGTAACTAGTAGTCTAAGTCATTCATCGCACTTACAGGTCATGACTTAGCCTACAAGTTACGCCCATAATTTTATTCAACAATTGCCCGTTATTCATGTTTTATTTATTGTTATTAATGAGATGTTGTAAATATCTATTTATTTCTTTATAAAAAAAACAGTCAATACTAACAGCACCAAACAGCACGATTCAATGTTTTGGTTTGAGGTTAGCCGGTTATGAATAAACTCCATGTCGAAAACATTCGGCCTCTCAATTTTAACCTCAATGGGTAACAACAGGGAGTTGTTGTTACCTACTATTTCGTTACGACTCAGAAAATAGTTACGTTTATTTTCATTACTCCACAATGGCCGAGCTAGTAGGAATCTTCATTGAGTTATGACAAGTAATTGTCACCAGTCGGTAAATGGCTATTTAGGGTTCGGTTTTTAGGCATGATAAAACATGAATAACGCGCATGAGTTGAATAAATAAAATTTTAAACATTTAATTATACTTTTTGAACGTCTGTTTCTCTCTTATTTTTGAGTTTTGATAAAAAAGTCAGTTGAAATATTTGTTCGTCTATTTGATTTCTGCACGCTGTTAAAAAAGAAGAATCATCCTGTATACGACCGTATAAATGTGCCGAAACGTTTACCGTCCCGTTTTAAATTATACAACATTGCGAATTGAATTCAGTCGAGAGATTCATAAAACAAACGCTATCGTTTCGAAAAACAATTGTATAAAAAGACAGAAGAATAACAATAAATCCATCGAGTTTACAGTATTTGACCGGAACTGTTAAGTCCTGGAAACATATAGAAGAGCATAAAGCAGCCGCATTCTTTCGCCGCCGCGCCGTCAAGTGTCCCCACTTATGAAAATAAAAGTATTATCGATCCTGAAAACGCCGACCGGGAATGGGAAAGCACTGGAATAAAAGTTGAATAAATGCAATTCCGAAAGAACGAGATACGAGTATTATACCCTTTCAGTGTACAGGCCGAACAAATAAAATAAAAATGCGAGTGCTCGTGGGACGCATGGTTGATGTGAAATTTAAGCGAAATTCAATTAACTAAATTTCGCCCTGTCAATTAACGAAATTCTAGTAACTAAATATCGCCCTGTAACTAAATTTTGCCCTGTCATCTAGTGGTCGCCTTTAACAAAAGCCAGGTTATAATCCAACGCATACACAAAGCAAGCATCAGGCGTTGTCAACTAACGAAATACAAGTAACTAAATTTCGCCCTGTTATTTAGATGTCGCCTTCAACTAAAGTCACGTTCAATCCAACGCACACAAACGTAACGTCTTTCAATAAAAGTGTCGCGCCAATTGCGCGGTTTTACTCCCAACCAAACGCGCTATTAGATGTATCGCATTAAAAAGTCGGTCGAGTACAAACTTTATATTTCGTATGTGCGTTTTGTTTCTACGGTCCTTTCCTTGTGTAAGCTATGGCTTGAATACAACTACGTATGTAGGTACGATTTTGTATCTAGATCCATCTACTAGACTCTAGAGAGTAGAGACTTAATAATAATAATAATAATAATAATGCGTTTAACGTCCGTTTCTCGACTTTATGTCATAACAGACGCCATTCGCACAATTACTATTTTCCATCTTACCACACTTCCCGTTATTTTCTACATTTTTAAACTTCCACCTTATCAACAGCAATGGACGAATGAAGGAATTTTAGGACATTAGGATAAGGTAGGCAAATTTTGAGCACAGGAGTTTGACAGGTAATCGGCCATGGCCTTGAATAAGGAACCATCTCGATATTTATCTGGAATTGTTAAGGGAAACCAAGGAAAACCTCAACAAGACGGCCGCTACAGGAATTACCGTTTCTCGGCGAGAGGCAGCAGGAAAAAGTCCCAGCCACATCTGCCCTCACCGGGACTCGAACCCGTTCCATCTATCACACTTCCCGTTATTTTCTACATTTTTCAACTTCCACAATAGCAATGGGCAAATGAAGGAATATTAGGACATTAGGATAAGGTAAGCAAATTTTGAGCACAAGAGTTTGACAGGTATCGGCCATGGCCTAGAATAAGGAACCATCTCGATATTTATCTGGAATTATTGAAGGAAACCATGGAAAAACTCAACAAGACGGCCGGTACCTACAGGAATTAACCGTTTCTCGGCGAGAGGCAGCTGGAAAAAGTCCCGGCCACATCTTCCCTCGCCCGGATTTGAACCCAGTACTTCCCGAATGCGAGTCTTGTGCTCTCACCACTACGCCACCCCGCTCGACTTCATTTCTCCGTTAATGCAAAGAATTGTCAGCTCTGGACGAACGATTCGTGATCCGAAAAAACTATTCGAATCCTGTGATTCGAATCAATTTATTATACAAAAAGGAGCAATTCGAATCATTTTCGGTGTTTCGAATCAGTTTTCTCAGAGGATTCGTCCCAGCTCCGATATGTCTAGAGTTTCCGATTTGTCTTTGCGATCGAACTATAATACGCGAGTCGTCGTCCCGTTCAACAGTCGTCCTCGGCTGTGGTCTCGGTGTGTCAGGAAGAGAACGCGTCTCTCCCGGCGTCTGTACGTACGTACGTAGAGACACACGCATTCCTGCAGTCAGCGGTGTTGACACGGGCCCCGCGCGCACTCCAAGCGACCGTGCGGTGTGACACACCGGTGGGACATGGCTTCTAATAAGAGTCTGTCGTCGTTTGTAACAGGAAATGCATAAATCATGTACGCCGTCGCTTGTCTTGTGTGTATGTGTAACGTCCGAATGCCTGGAATCTCTCCTCTTCCTCTCTCTCTCTCGGGCGCGAGATGGTTCTCTCGCTGGTACCAGTGAATAATGGATCCGTCTTGAGAAATGGCTTATTGCGATATTAATTATGTTGTTTCAAGGCAAGGGGTGCAAAGTACAGTACTTATCTTGCAGAAATGGACTTGTTAATCATTTTAAGAGCCTCTCAGTCAGTGCTTAGTGGACAGCACGTTAGAGGAAGAGAGATCGCGACAGAGCCGGAGTAGAAAAGAGAGAATATAATTTCAATATCGATCGTTTTTTAAAAATTTTAGGGTTCCGTACCTCAAAAGGAAAAAAGGAATCCTTATAAGATCACTAGTTGGTCCGTCTGTCTGTCAAGACTCTTGGGAATCAAAACCTATAGAGAAATTAATGACCTAAAATTATTGTATTTTTATTGGAAAAATGTTTTTATGGCATAATAGTATATTGTGCGATTATAGTGAGAGAAGGAGAAGATTCCATGAGTGTGAAATTTGCCGCACGAGCGTAGCGAGTGCGGTAACACGTGAGTGGAATATTCTCCTTCGATCAATAGTCGCACATAATACTATATTCAACTAGCACGAGTAATATGTAATCGGGGCCCTGATAAAAGAGGGAGAAATAATAAATCACTTCATTGATTGACGTACCCACCGTCCTCGATGCACACAAGATGGCCCTGACTTTCGCTGAATTGCGATGCTGTTTTCATATATACAAATCGCAACCGCTTTCCTATTGGTCGAGAAACTGTGCAGTAATATATTACCGTACAGTTTCGGCTCATTATTAGCACTCTACGCGTCAACATGAAGTAATTTATTTTCTCCCGAATTTAGCAGGGCCCCGAAATTATATATTAGTTACGCGTGTTGAATAAATGATTTTTTAATTGATTGATGTTATATTTTTGACTGTTCATATCTGTATTTACAGCCATATGAATCAATAAATTATTATTATTATTATAGGGTACTTCCCGTTGACCCAGAATCATGAAATTTGGCAAGAAGCAATGTCTTACAGCACAAGTAAAGGAAAAAATTCGAAAACCCACAACATGCTACGCACGTACACAGTAACAGTTCTAATACAAAACAAGCGTCCGCTACCAATCGCGATGCGTTTATACAGCACAATATGAGAACCCTCGCATACAACACGGTACGACAACTAGGCTATCAGATATAGCCACGAGGTACAATACAGTTCAATAGTCGATCTAAAGTTGGTAAACTGACCGCGGCGTTTGTCGATGTATGTGGACAAGTTTTCCAACGGCTAAGCGGGAACAATCTTCGAGATTTGATTCTCGTGATGGACGAAGAACTATTTACATATCTACAAGTTTGTACGGAACCCTCGGTGCGCGAGTCCGAATCGCACTTGGCCGGTTTTTGAAGTAAAACTTCTTTACGCACGCTTGACTTGGGGAGTAAGCTGGTGAATGCGTGACGAGAGATTTACGTAAGTGTGATCGGGCGAGGCGAACGGAAGTTGAGAAGGAGATATAAGTCAGTGAAGATAGAAAGAGGATGACAAATACTTCACTCGCTAGTGGCGCCATCAGGTGGCCGAACATATAAGCAGTACTAACAATAGAATGACACATACTTTACTTGCCAGTGGCGCTATCGGGTGACAGAAAAAAGTTTTGTAAACCTACTTTAAATAATATTTCATAAAGATTTACGCTTAAAATCCAACGAGAGCTAAGTAATTGCAATGTATTACTTTTGTTTTCTATATCTTTATGTCTATATTTCTTTCTTCTTACATTAGACTGTTCATTTCGTTCTTGAACAATTTTATAAATTAATATTTTGTTAAATACATTAAATATTCTACGTTTAAAGTGAATAAGCACACTCGTTTTTTTTTATTAAATGTGCCGTTTGCCAGTGTGTCAGTATGGGTCATCGAAATTTTGACTATATCCAATTTATCTTAACAATTTTAACAACTTAATTATATTTTGACACCTTACTACGACTAGATCTAATTAAGCTAAAGTTTTAAAATTTTGCACACTTGTAATAGTCCGGTGATAATACATAAATCCAATATGGCGGACTCTACAGGATTGTACTTCTATTATACCGTTCGTCATTTGTCTATGATGGTAATTTTGCTTCTGACGTTTCAACACATTTTCCACCAGACTTGTATTGTGACGGTATGAGCAAATAATATGTGAATTGTTTCGCTTTGGTTTGTTAATATCATGTCGTTCGGTGTATACTGATATAGTTCATGCCGCAAAGGTCGAACTGTACAAATACAAAATACCCCCGGCTTCACGAATACCGAATTTTATCTATGCATCGTGTCCACCGACAGTGGTAACAGTAAATAATACGCGCCACGGATCTAAAAGGTTCGGAAGTTAGTCGCAAAGGCACATTTTAGAGCCGTTGATACTCTCACCACCTCCCAGCTACCTGCAGGGAACGTGCGCTCGTCGGTGATTGGCGGTGATCGCTCGTTGCCTTTGTCACTTGTCGCTTTCCTGCTTTAAAGTACAGTCGAGTACGCTATTGTCAAGTTGCTATTTTAGTTTTGTTAAGTTGCGAGTTTGTAGTTTTTCAACAGACTGTACAAGCGCAAGTCCGCATTCACATCTAACTTCCGAGCCTTTTAGATTCGTGGCGAGTAGTATATTATCGTACTAGATACAAAAAAAAGTTTTTTGTTCAACTCGATTCAGAATCAGAATCATATAAAAATGAGCTCAGAGTTGAGTGTGTGTATTTTTGCTGAGTCGTTTAATGTTGAATGACACTGTTTACAGAAACTTAAACCATTCACATTGACGTCGTTGACAAAGATATAATATTGTAACAATAAACAATATTATTGTTAAGCTTTTATTATACTTTATAGTTTATCCGAAATGCGAATAATATAAGATCAGAATCATATCAAAATGAGCTTCAGAGCTGAGTGTGTGTATTGTGCTGTGCAATGCTACGTGACTCCTGAGCATGTATGATGACAGTTCACACCTCTGCAGTCTGCACTCTTGTGTAGTGCGTAC
Organism: Xanthostigma xanthostigma; assembly: GCA_963575645.1. NCBI lineage: Eukaryota > Metazoa > Arthropoda > Insecta > Raphidioptera > Raphidiidae > Xanthostigma > Xanthostigma xanthostigma. Next base: position 3,669,543 of record OY754473.1, read on the forward strand.
TGTTTAGTGTCGCTCCTTTGAACGACTCGCTCTGAGCGACTCTTTTTAGTGAGCGTAGCGCACGGAGCCAGCTCACAATAAAGAGTCATGTGGTAGAGATGGGAAAAACGGATCTTTTTAGTGATCTATGCATCTTTGCATCTGGATCCCGTATGTGAGCCGGCTCCCTGAACCGGTTCAAAAATAGCCGAGTTCTGAATATGTTATTCGAGTCAACTGAGCCACTGAGTTACTTGAGTCAATCATATCACGTAATATTATGCCAGTGACTGACTCACATATTATAAGGCGGGGTTTTACAGGTAGCTACTTGCTATGTTACAGAAAGCATATTGCAATATGCAATACAATACCTTAAATAAATGTGACTTAAGTAAAACACTGTAATAACTGTACCGCCTGTGCGTAGTGTGTACACTGTATAGTGTTGTTGATTGTATAATGTATACCTGTATAGAGATAGCATAGCCAGACATATGATGCATGAGTCATTTGAGCTGACAGATACTTATTGCTTCTGTGTGTTAAGTGTTTCACTGAGTTATGCGGATCCGTTGATCCGTCGGCTCATAAAAAGTGAGTCGGCTCTCACGGATCTTCTGTCGGAGTCGGCTCTTTGAACCGGTTCAGATCTGAGTTACTCAACCCTATCATGTGGACACATCACTAGTTCAGATCTATCGAAAGCTGGGTTTTAATAACGCATACCGCGGTTTATTCACCGTAATAATACATTGTCGACAACATAATAACGTCTCAAGTTGCACGAAATAGTTACGGCTACAGAATGTACCCACCAGTCGGCGTTCGCTGTATATGACGACCGGGGAATTCCCGTTCAGTCAGCCGTGATATTTCAACTATCCGTTCTCCGATAATAATCAACCGGACACAGTTATACTATACTGCAACGCGGTGCAACCGCGAGGGAATGATTCAGGATTGGTTATCATCGGAATAATGCTAACAATGTTTTGTGCGACCTTTTTTGCCTTGATTTCGATTCGATGCCTGAGAACGGTTGCTATTTAAAATTTAATTGATTTATAGGAATGCATAACGCGTGTAATGTGACAGCACGTGAGATTAGACACATATATACTAATATATAAAGCTGAAGAGTTTGTTTGTTTGTTTGTTTGAACGCGCTAATCTTAGGAACTACTGATTCAAATTGAAAAAATTTTTTTTGTTGGATAGCCCATTTATCAAGGAAGGCTATATAATATTACGCTACGACCATTAGGAGCGGAGTTTTAATGAAAAATGTTGCAAAATGTATCTCAAAAATAAGTTTATATTCATGTGAAATGCACTAACTAGATATACTCATATTAGCGTTGTGAGAACACAATCTCAGGTGGCTCAATCGCATACTGTCAATATCAAGGTCGTGGGCTCGAGCCCCACGTTGGGCGAATATATTTTTATTTTTTTATTTTTTACATTGCTTTCTTCTAAGGCTTACATTTAAATTTATTTTAATTTTATTTAATTAATTTAAAAAAATATTAGTTAAAAAAAGTTTAAATACTGTTTTTTATCGACAAAAACTTTTGAACAGTAACTCCGATCATCATGAAATTTGGACACAACATTCATCTCGGTAAACTAAGATGAATGTGCGTACTCATGTCCCTTCCTTCCCCATTCGTTCTTTTGCACCCGGCTGAAACTGGGCGGGACCGCTAGTTTATAAATAAGCAACCGTTGTGTATTTTAACAACGGCGATCTTCATCATCGGATGTTTAAACAGTTAAGATAGGTCAAACCTATTTACATAAAAAACGTCGTTCCCGTTGAACCGATGACCCGACTGGAGGACTCGGGGCGAAATCCCATACGTCACACGGTCACGTGATCACAATTATTGAATGGCTGCCGCGGTCATCCATTATATAGACACGGAATCAAGAGGCTGATATTTGGTATTTAGTTTATAAATTTACAATGAGGCGGGGTTGAGGTCAGGTCGGATCTGGACGGCCTGTTTCTCGGTCGACCCGATGTGACTACACGAACCGCGTAGCGTGTGCGCTCGGCACACTCGGATTGAATCGGAACCAAGGGCGTAGATATTCTTTTTTCTGAAGGGGGGTAAAGCAAAAAAAAAATGATTTTTTTTAAAGTTTTTTAATATCACACAAGAATACTCACGAAGGAAGGTGTTAAGCGGCCCATAGACGCTCAATATTATTACGCAATATTTGGGTTTGTGCAATATAATTGACCGTGTGTAGACGAGATTGGAAGGTTGCGCAATATATTGTGTGATTTTCAAAATCTTGAAAATGTATGACACAAACGGGGAAATATTGTGCCGTATGTTATCAATATTGCGCAATATCCCGTCAGTTGATCTCAAATAGCGGTTGTTTCAACAAGTCGTCTCAACTACGCCTCATCATGGGTGACAAGAAAGCCGAAAGACAATTTATTGTTGAATTTATCGAGGTGTATCGTGGTCTTCCGGCTCTGTGGGATGTGAAGTCCAAAGACTATAGTAATCGTGACAACATGATGACTGAAGTTCTGGTGGGGACTGTTTGCACAATGTGGCTGTACCGTCTGTGCTCGCAATTGAGCAATATATTGCACAACCTTCAATATCGCCTCCAAACAGTACAATTTTTTGCACAAACCAAAATATTGTACAATAATATTAACCGTCTAGGGGCCGCCGTCAAAATATTGTGCAACCCACATTGCACAATAATATTGAGCGTCTATGGGCCGCTTTAAGTAAAATATTAATTTCCAAACTAATTTTACAAATATTTTATTCAAGAAGTATTTCCAAATTTTACTTTTCAGTTAGGTATTAATATTTTCAGTTTTACTTTTTTTTAAATTACCCCCTTTACCCCCCCCCCCTATCTACGTCCTTGATAGGAGCAACCACTTGCAACCCGTCAGATCGGGCGTCGCCGGTGAGCATATTAGCACGCTTTTATCAGCTTCACCTGTATGTAACGGAATCTTGCAATTTAACTTTCACACACTTCCAGACGTCCGATTAGTATGAAATTTTGCACACGTATTAAGAACCCGTGACAATACAATGATTTACATAAATATTTATAAATATACATATATGTAAATTGATTACTTAACTTGACAAATTACTGTAAGCATGCCAACGAGCCGTGCAGCGCTGTACGTTGCGATGACTACCTGCACGCGTGGTTTTTAGTACGTTAATTAAAATTTTACTTCAAAAAATAAAAAAAAAATTTGCTCAACAGCTATACGAATAAGTATAGGACAAAAATCAATTGTGAGGGAGGAGGAACTATTGTATAAGGGCCCCTAGGGAGATTTTGCCCACTGGGCCTTTTTTCTTAAATCCAATCTCTGATTACAGTGTTCGCGCGTAACGTAAAAAGTAATTTTTAAAAATTTATTATCCTTTTTATACATGCATACCTACCTATAGCAGGAGGATTTGTCACTATATATATAATAAAACAACATATTAAAATACAATAATAGATAAATTATTAGATAATAATAATATCAACATTAATAATATCATCATGAAAAACATTAAAAATCGTTAGAAAAATTTAAAAACTCTTCAACGGAAAAAAAAGCATTATTGATTAAAATTTGTTTAACAGTATTACAGAATTTGTTGTAATTTTTTATAGCTTTAACGTGTGGAGGTATCTTATTAAAAATTTTTATACACATATACACGCTTTATATTAACTTCACTTGTAAGTTTGTATGTATGTATGTATGTATGTATTAATACAAAAAGCATACTACACGACCCAAGAATATCTAAATGATTAATTATTTTTAAATACTGTATTTTAATTGTTTTGTTTTGTTTTTTTTTTATTCTTAATTTAAATTTTACATGTATTGACATATTCTATGCTGTAAGGCCAATTGAATAAATATATATTCTATTCTATTCTATGTATGTATGTATGTATGTATGTATGTATGTATGTATGTATGTATGTATGTATGTATGTATGTATGTATGTGTGTGTGTGTGTATGTATGTATGTATGATTGTATGTATGTATGTATGTATGTATGTATGTATGTATGTATGTATGTATGTATGTTTGGACTACAGCAAGTGGTTTATTACTGTAGTATAATATGCCAGCACTGTAACTACAGTGGTTAGCCGTGCGGTCTAAGGCACGGGTCTTCGCTGACGTTAACTCTCGGAATCACGGGTCGTGGGTTCTAATCCCGTCCACGCCGAAAAATAAATTGTTTTTTTTTCGGCAAATTTTTGACAATAAATCGAACTAAAAAGTGTAAAATAAATATAGTTTAAAAAAAATTAAAAAAAACGCTTTATATCGAACTAAAAAGTAAAAAATAAGCTTAAAACAATAATGAATAAAAAATACTAGTATTATTGTGAAAAAAGCGTGGGGCGCTCGATGTACGAAAATGTGGAACAAAGCGCTCCACGCTTTTTTCACAATAATACTAGTATTTTTTATTCATTATTGTTTTAAGCTTATTTTAAAAAAAATATTTTTTACTTTTTAGTTAGATATAAAGCGTGTTTTTTAGTTTTTTTTAAACTATATTTTTTCATTTAATTTCATTTTTTCATAGCGCCCCAAAAGAAGTAGGTATAACTTATTTATTTATTGAATCACAGCGCTGCTGCGCATTAATTTTAAGACAAAATATTTTCCGTATAAAAACATGGACGCGCGCCACTGGCGGTCGGCGAGCCGGGCCACAGGGCGAGATAATCCGTTTCTCGGCATAAAGCCCGTCATATTAGCGTGTCCACCTGTGTAAGCTCTTGCTATTTTACGGCGTCGGACACTAAATCCCTCCGGATCTCTCGGGAATAACAACACTGGACTCCGACCTCTCCGGAACTAATTCGGTGCCGCCCGCGCGTCTTCTGTACAGGCTGTGCGACAATTCAGTACGTATACAGGGTGTCCCATTAAGAATGGGACATAGAACAACCGCAGATTCTCCAATTCAAAATAAAACGATTAAGCGAAATATGCTTAGATAAAATGTTACTCGTTTCCGAAATACAGGATGTTGAAGTTGAAAACTGAAAAATTATTAATGTCCATAATTTTTTTAATACACCGTATAATTTTACTCAAATCGGCACACTTGTTAAATATCATAAAATGCACCTGAAAATAAAAAAATTAGTTCAGTACGCTCTACCAGTGGCGTACGGCAGGAGTAAGTAATGCTTGTACCCCTTCTAAATGTTACGCCGCTGTCTAAATTTTAATTTTGACTATTTTTTTGATATTTTCTAAGTCAATAATGTACACTTGTTAGTTTGGTTTTAAGACAAAATTGTAAAAATGAATATTATTAATAATAATACAAATAAAAAGTACATGTCTATCTATCTTTAACTGCGAATATCTCGAAAACCAATGACTTTACAACAAACTAACAAGTGTACATTATTGACTTAGAAAATATAAAAAAAATTAAAATTATAGTCAAAATTAAAATTTAGACAGCGGCGTAACATTTAGAAGGAGTACAAGCATTACTTACTCCTGCCGTACGCCACTGGTAGAGCGAGTAACATTTTATCTAAGCATATTTCGCTTAATCGTTTTTTTTTGAATTGAAGAATCTGCGGTTGTTCTATGTCCCATTCTTAATGGGACACCCTGTATAATACGCGCCACGAATCTAAAAGGCTCGGAAGTTAGATGTGAATGCGGGCTTGCGCTTGTACAGTCTATTGAAAAACTACACAAACTCGCAACTCAACAAAACTAAAATAACAATAACAACTTGACAATAGCGTACTCGACTGTACTTTAAAGCAGGAAAGCGACAAAGGCAACGAGCGATCACGGCCAATCCACGACGAGCGCACGTTCCGTGCAGGTAGCTGGGAGGCGGTGGGAGTCTCAACGGCTCTAAAATATGCCTTTGCTATACGCTGTTTGTAACTAACTTCGGAACCTTTTAGATCCGTGGCGCGTATTATACATATAGCAAGGTTAATATAGATTACAGAGGTTGTCCCGTTTCGTTGGTGAGTAGTGGGGGGATGACGTCATCCGGCGGACGTGTCAATTGATTACAACGGCTGCGGTTTATAAACTTTATTGACCCATTACGAATTTCTTAAAGGGTCTTCAAGCATTTTTAGGCCCAGGGTCTCGCATGTTCCAAACACGGCCCTGACAGATAAAGTAGTTGAATCGTTGCAACTAGCTAACAGTTAATTCGTTGACGAGCGATTAACAATTAACTCAACTGTCAGTTTCTAATTAAGGTCATTCTAAAGTACCATTTTTGCAAGTCAGCTTGTATATAAATGCAAGTATAACTTGCAGTGTTCCTATACACACACGAAGTTAGCAGTTTGTATGCAGTCCGCAAGGCAGACGCTCGAATAGAGAAGTAAACTTAGGCAACGGCGTTAGAGCCGAAACTTATTGAATATTGTTATTTAATAATGGAGGACGCTTATTCATGAAATGCAATGATTACGAAATCAAGTGTGTTTATTAAATCAAAAACTTATGCAATACAATTTATACGAATATTGATTTCACTTTACAAGACAACCTGTTGAACAAAGGAGTCGTCAATTTTCTTAATTCTTTTCTGGAAATACTTCACCCGAATTTGTAGACGGCCACCGTTTTTTTTTTTTTTTGACGATTCGTTGCCAAAATTGGTCTCCACGAAAAAACAAATTTATTCTTTAGAGTAAAATTTACTTTTAATTCACCAAGCAAAATAACAGGTAGAAAAGAATAAATACACACTGTAACTATACTCCTTGCCCTTTTTGTTGAATATTTTGACGTTCACCCAAAAATGGCGTTAGTGTAACCGCCAAAAAAAGTTTCACAAAATAATGTTTTTTTCTAGCCCAATTGCACACAAAACTTCCACTAACTTTATTGTTTTACAACTAGACACTTCACAAAAGGTTAATAAACAACACATAAATAAATTCACAAGAGCAACTGTAGATATAAAACTCCACGTTTATAGGTTAGATACTATGACTTATGTGGCGGTCATTATTATTTTATCGGGCGAATAAATATTTATACCCTCGAAGTAAGACAGAATAGATTTATTTTATTTTTATTTTATTTTGATTTTATTTTGATTTTATTTTTATTTTATTTTTATTTTATTTTTATTTTATTTTTATTTTATTTTTATTTTTATTTTATTTTTATTTTATTTTTATTTTATTTTTATTTTATTTTTATTTTATTTTTATTTTATTTTTATTTTATTTTTATTTTATTTTTATTTTATTTTTATTTTATTTTTATTTTATTTTTATTTTATTTTTATTTTATTTTTATTTTATTTGTAAATCTGGCAGGCTAACAGACAATGTCTATACCTGTTTATACCTGCTGTAAGCATAATTATGGATGGTGAATTGAATTATCGCTATTTATTCGGAGGAATAGCTACCTGAAGAACAAACGAATCGAATAAATAACTACTTACGTTCGGTGAATATGGCCATGAATCTTTTAAAATGTTTTCGGAATCGAAATGATGAAAATAATTGTTTCGACCCGTTACCTCCACCATGTATACCCGTACTTGTCGGATTACCGCCGATCTAACTGTCCGTTCTGTATTATGGTGTATTCTGTGGCGACGCCATTTTGAAAACCGGTCGAGCACAAAATGGAGTGTTTAGACTGCACAGCACTTGACATTGTCGGTTAGCTTGTTAATTTATCGATCAAGATACACCGTAGTTCGGAGATGGCGCGTTCGTCGCTAATTGAGACGAATTGTTGTTAAACAGTTATACTATTTGTGTTCACTAGGTTGGTAACAACTACTTTACCGACGAGTAGAAGAGAACTTCAACAATGGCCGCATTCAAGAAGCCAAGGCGAACGCTGTTATACAGATTTCCTTACAAGTTCCCCTGCTTTGTTCAAACGCCTTGTTCAATATAGACAGGTGACTATCGGCGCCTTACAATGAAGACAATTGCCAATCGAATCGAGTGCTATTTGTTTTACGTAACCTAACAATTGAAACAATGCCTTATATATCGAAGTCACGTTGTATTAACAACGTTGTTTATTTTAATAAGAACAAATGAAAGTCTTGCAAATCACTTGCAAGTTACAATCATATGATTTATAACACCGAGTCTTGTAATGAAATATTTATTAAACATTTTCAATTAATTATATCCTAATAATAAAACTACACCTGCTTTTGTGTTGCTTATTGCTTTCTCTGTTCCTCTTTGGCCATATTCACCGAGCGTAAATAGTTATTTATTCGGTTTATTTGTTCTTCAGGTATTTATTCCTACGAATATAAATAGCGATAATTCAAATCACCAAACATAATTATGTATACTGTCTTACTTCGATGGTATAAATATTTATTCGTCTGATAAAATAATAAGCGCCACGTAGATCACAATACCTAACCTATAAATGTTGATTATTATATCTACAGTTGCTCTTGTGAATTTATTTGTGTTGTTTATTAACCTTGTGTGAAGTGTATAGGTAGTTGTAAAACATTAAAGTTAGTGGAAGTTTTGTGTGCTATAATAAAACATTATTATTTTGTGAAGCATTTTTTTTGACGTTTGAAGGTCAAAATATTCAACAAAAAAAGCAAGGAGTATAGTGTAGTGTATATTTATTCTTTAACTAACTTTTCTACCTAATATTTGGCTTAGTGATTTGAAAGTAAATTTTGTTCTAACGAATAAATTTGTTCCAAGATTAGTTACTTCTATCTTTTATAGTATTCGGTGAATATGGGCATTATAGTATTAAATGATAGTTATTGTTGGAGTGCTAAGGGGGTGTACAAAACAGAACATTTTTGCAGTGATACTTCTTTTGGCGCGTTATGAAAAAACAATGAGACTGAATTTTTACGATACGCGCGAACACGGTAACATAAAAATTAAGTTGCTCGCAGAAAAAGGCTACCAACAGAATAGAGGTGGAAAACCATTAACTTACAGAAGTGAACATGACCATAATATGTCGGTGTAGTTGTTTTTCGGTTCACTGAGTGAGAGGAATAGAGTATGGTAGAGATCATGTTCGCATTTATTATCGTGTTTCAATAAATGATTTGCATGAAAATAAAAAAAAACAGTTTTTAATCATGCCAAAGAAGCATAACTTCTAACCCACTTTTTTGCATTAACAGCAATATAATGAAATATTTACAACCAATTAATTGGGGGTCGGTGGATATTAAAACCGAAAAGAAACTTCACTAAAACCAGAAAATACTTTCGTAAACTTTTTGCATCCAACTTTTCTTACAGTTGTTAAATATTTAATACAGCAAATCGCGGCGGCTACGTCGACAAAAAAACTCGGGTCGCAGTGCCAAACCCTGCCGACAATATAGTGTATTTGCTAACACAGGCAGTGCGGCTTTATTATGAAGAGTTAAGTTTGTTTTTGGATCAAATTGAAAAATTCTAGCCAATTGGGCGACCATTCCAACTTCAAAAATGTTGACATTTGATTATAATAAAGAAAATAAAATTTCGGATATCGCATGAGGTGACGCGGGTAATGGCTAGTATTCAATATAATATTAACTATTCGTTGCCATGGCTACCTACATATGTTCCACGTCATGTAAAAATGAATCAAAGCATGCCTAACTAGTTTATTTCTGACAGATCCATAAAACAAAAGAGCAGCTGATTTTTTTTATTTTCAAAATATTTCTGAAACTATAAAGTTTAAAAACAATTTTTTTTAACAAAACTTTCTTGAAAAAGTAAATATTAGAATAATAAGCCGTTAAGGAAAATATACCATTATTATATAAAAAACACCGTTTTAGCATATATCTCTTCTGCGCATGCGCCGATTTTCCCCAAAAACAATAGGGCTCTTCATATTTGCATACCAAACATCCTCCCAAAATTTGGTTTCAATCCGCTCATCCGTTTGACCTGTATCGTGCTCACAGACTAACAGACGCACAGAGTTTTTCCAAAAATATGTTTTTTGGATTCGGGGGATCTCAAAACGGAAAGATATTGTATAATTTTTGAAAAGTGATTTTTGACCTAAACTAGTAGGTACTACCATTCCCCACTTGTGGGTTGGAATGGTAAAAGAAACGAACTAAAACAACAAAGCATCGGTAAACAAGTGAGAACGAGGAGGACAGAAGGTAAGGAAACATTATAAATGAAGTTGTTCACCTGTAAAAATGAAAGTAAATTGTAAACGCGAGACGTAAATCGCCAATACAATCCGGCGACTTAATCCAATCAACTACAGTTAAATCACAGAGGTGGTGAGAAAGCACGCAGCAAGACGGCGGGAGGTTCCGTCGCCCCCATAGGGGGGGCTTCGTTGCTCGCATAGGCCAGGGCTGGACTCGTTTTTTCGCAAAACAATTAACTCTAGACCGGCAAGTGTGGTTGTAGTATACGTCGTGGTCTATATATCATTGATTTTCAATAAAAACGAAGAACGCGATTGCAAATTAAAAATATCGCCAATTCATATTAATTTCGCTACATGTGTGTTTTATTAAATACTAGCGACCCCATCCGGCTTCGCTCGAATTTGTGGATTGCCCCCGTTTTTTCGTCGACCTACGTTGCAAAACTCGGAGTGGAGCGAGTCGCTCTATTTTTTGTGAATGACTCACATCGAGCGCCATTGCTCTGTGCTGAGCTGTTCTGTACTGTACTATTGCATTTGCACATTTACAGAGCGCACACAGCACAGGCCACAGAGGCACTAGTACATTTTGCACGTACGGAGTTATCTTTGCTGAGTCATTTAATGTTGAATGGCACACACAGTACTAAGCTTAACAGTGACTTAAACTATTCACATTGACGTCGTTGACAAAGATATAATATTGTAACAATAAACATTATTATTGTTAAACTTTTATTATACTTTATCCGAAATGCGAATAATATAAGATCAGAATCATATTAAAATGAGCACAGAGCTGAGTGTGTGTATTGTGCTGTGCAATGCTACGTGACTCCTGAGCATGCATGATGCCAGTTCACACGTCTGCAGTCTGCACTCTTGTGTAGTGCGTACTGTCCTAGTGTCGCTCATTTGAACGACTCGCTCTGAGCGACTCTTTTTAGTGAGCGGAGCGCATGGAGCCAGCTCCCAATAAGGATTTAGATATCAGCAAAATTTTCCGAACCACCCCTGTCCGGCGCGTAGATATCAACAAGAGAGAGTCACACAACAGTGTCTGTGCTAACTGGAAACCAAACCAGGATCACCGTAAATATAACATAAGACTGTGCCACCGCACCGGTAGCACGACTCGAGCACAACACTGGCCCCACCCCCCCACCTCGTTCCATTCTGTCTCGCTCCTAAGCGTCGACCGATATCGCTCTGTCTCGCTCTTTCGCACGCGAAACAAGCTCTTCTCACTCCGTCACAAACGGCACGTTCACTCTTCGTTACGGAGAAACACGAAGGCAATAAATACATTTCTGTTTGTTGTAATGTTATTTCTTCTTCTTTTTCTTTTAGATATATAAATTGTAATTGATAAAATGTAATGCACGTCTAACGTCTGTGTTAAGGGTTAAGAGCGTCGGTGCTTGAAGCTCGACGGAGCTTAAGGAGGTTGATGCGTTACAGTCCCAATCAAAAGTAAGTCGAATTCTAAATAGGAACTTTTTCATAATACATTTTTACAAAAGGTTTATAAGTCGATGATACCAATAAATTATTGTCATAAAGGCATAAATAAATTATTTTTTTTAATATTAATTAATTATTTCATAATTTTACTTAATGGACTAACTTTTGAATTTTATTGTACAAATTAAGTTAGGTTAGAAAAAACAATAGGGCTCTTCATATTTGCATAACAAACATCCCAAAAATTTAGTTTCAATCCGCTCATCCGTTTGACCTGTATCGTGTTCACAGACTAACAGACGCACAGAGTTTTTCCAATAATATTTTTTTTGGATTCGGGGGACCTCAAAACGGAAAGATATTGTAAAATTTTTGAAAAGTGATTTTTGACCTAAACTAGTGCCATTCCCCACTTGTGGGTTGTAAAATACATTGTCAAAGAGGATTTACATTTTACGTCGACGCGAAACGTAAACGGTACGTCAAGTCATTGTGAACCCGCATTTAGAGGCAATCGATGTGCTAATAGTCGAAGAGCACGTATACAAAGATGAAGACCACGTAGTGATAACGTCATCGAAAGTAACAAATGCTCAAACTCAATAACATTTAATATCACTTTCTGTTTTTTCGGGAAATTATATTTATGACAAGAGTATAACACCGATAAAATCAATTGTTAATATTATTCTAGTAAAACCGAGCGGATAGCGTAGCAGTGAGAGCACTAGACTTGCATTCGGGAGGTACCGGGTTCGAATCCCGGCGGAGGCAGATGTGGCTGGGAGTTTTTTCCTACTGCTTCTCGCCGAGAAACGGTAATTTCTGTACTGGCCATCTTGTTGAGGTTTTCCATGGGTTTCCTCCCACAATAATTGCAGATAATTATCGAGATGGTTCCTTATTCAAGGCCATGCTCAAAATTTGCCTACCTTATTCTAATGTCATAAAATTCCTGCATTCACCCATTGCTTTTGCAAGTTGAAGTTCAGTAGAATATAACGGGAAGTGATGGAAAATAGTAATGGTGCGAATGGCGTCTGTTATGACATAAAATCGAGAAACGGACGGTAAACGCAATATTATCATTATTATTATTACTAGAGTGACCTGTGCGAATTATTCGCACTAAATAAGTATAATAATTATCACTTTACAAAATTATTTTTTAAAAATGATTGCAGGTATTCAATTCGTTTCTAATTTTATAACGTTCTTCTTTTTGTTGTATTACAATATGAAGCTCAGATGACAGATCGAAGAAATATTTTACTAAAATTGTCATATAGAGGCGTAAGTAGCAAAAGCGTTGAGTTAAGCCGTTAGATGGCATCATGCAGCATTGCTGTGACGTTGTTCAGCGTTCCTCGCTGTTTCAAAATTAAAGCCGTCAGATGGCAGTATGTAGTATTGTGTTTGTTGTATTACAATATGAAGGTCAGATGACAGATCAAAGTGTTGACGTTGTTTCAAAATTAAAGCCGTCAGATGGCAGACATTGTTCAGCGTTGCTGTATTTTAATTAATTTACAAAAACAAAAGCAATAATAAATTTTTCAGTTGTCGATGTCAGTAGAGCAAGCAATTATCTGTAAAATAATATATAATTTATGTGGAGAAATTGTGAGGTTTTTTCTAAAAAGGGAGGCAAACATCTTAACCTTAGCGTATTAATATATATGATTATTCAAGCCAAAACCTATACTTACATTCCAGGTGGAACATAAAAATTGTATTCGTACAGAACTTGAGCCGAGCGAATCCGGGTTGGCTACTAGTGTATATTAAACTCTAAGCAAAAAAAAATATACCTGGGTTAAATTGCTTTAATTCAATTGTTTGAAAATGTTCTCCTTGCACCCTGTATAAATTAAGAGCGATTTTAATGCAGCAGTTACTTGAATTTAGTTGCCAACTGCAATAAAGACTAATTGCCGCCACCCACTAGCTCCAAGTTTGCCTCCTGGTAACTATTAATAGCGCATTCTATCGCAAATCGGTTGGAGTTTGCCGACGAAACAAAACAATCAAATGAAATTTAATGTACAAATCGTTTCGAATCGAACGAAGTTTCGAATTCACAACATCGACACTGCTGCTATCTGGTGGTGCAATTGTGCACTCAGATTGATGACGACTAGAAAGGAATTCCGAACGCAGACAAATAAAAATGCAATATTATTTTTCTTTGTGTGGTGCCGTATCCAAAGCGTAGAACTGACTGTTATATTATTTAGTAGCCGTTACCCGCGGCTTCGCACGCGACTGAGACGAAACAACGATGCAATTCCATTATCCTTTCTCGATGTAGACTCCCCCTAATAAATTTCAAAATTGATGACATTCACGTGATCAACGTCCTGACAGACCTTGAAAATGACATCCATGTTGATTTTTAGAATATTTACATCTTTTCACTCTCTGAAGGGGTTGTTTTTGAAAAAGCATGAAACACGTGTTTATCAGGGCCGGATTAACCCTGTCCGGGCCCATAGGCAATGCAATCAGGTCTTTTCAAGTTGATGAAGGGATGTGAGTAACTTACAGATGATCGGCTCCAGGCATCCTGTTACTTCAATGTCTTATGTGATATTGTAACAACATGATTACTTTGACTAGAATTAGTTGCTGCAGCATCGCCTTACCTGACTCGTTAGCTTTATTGAAATGACCTAAATGAATAGGTTATAGATAATTGATGATCCAGGTTTTATGATGGGTCAGGAAAGAGAAATGAGACGTGACGTAGTTATTGTAAATTTTATCTTGTTAAATGCAATAAATTACAATAAACAACGAAAGAAATAGTATATTGTGCGACTAGTAAGAGAAGGAGAAGATTCCATGAGCGTGAAATTTGCCGCACGAGCGTAGCAAGTGCGGTAACACGCGAGTGGAATCTTCTCCTTCGATCAATGGTCGCACATAATACTTTATTCAACTAGCACGAGTAATATGTAATCGGGGCCCTGATAAAAGAGGGATAAATAATAAATCACTTCATTGATTGACGTACCCACCGCCCTCGATGCACACAAGATGGCCCTGACTTTCGCTGAATTGCGATGCTGTTTTCATATATACAAATCGCTACCGCGTTCCTATTGGTCCGGAAACTATACAGTAATAATTCATTACCGTACAGTTTTGGGCTCGCACCGCTTTCCTATTGGTCCAGAAACTATGCAGTAATACATTATCGTACAGTTTCGGCTCATTATTAGCACTCTACGCGTCAACATGAAGTAATTTATTATTTCTGCCGAATTTAGCAGGGCCCCGAAAGTATATATTACTCACGCGTGTTGAATAAATATAATATTGCTGTTGGGAAATTTCATACAAATTTTCAAATAAAATTTTCGTTCAAATCAAATTTACGATCAATTCAAACAGACAAATAATTATAGAAAAAAATTGACGTTTCGGTCAACACGATGCTCCTTTCGAGAATATATCAAAAATAATTACATTTATCGAAAAACAAATAATAATATTCTGTTTGACTCACCGGTGTCTCTGGACCAACTGTTGAGTGCCCTGGGCGACGTCTCCACGTAGCACTGGATGGTCACGTCGCTTTCGACTGGGGCTGCCACCACGTGCTGCGACACCTTGATCACCGGGTGAACTGCGAATAAAGGAAACCAAAAGTCGTAATCAACTGTATTTCTCCCCGATGTCCTCCGACATCGGAAGAAAAGCAAACACCAAGATTATAACCTACATTGGAAAGAAAATCGGACTTCCTTTTTACGTCCAAATCTTCTTGGTTTCCGGGCTTGTATGCCGTAGTCCATTGGTGTTACTACCTTACGTTTCGTCTACAACTGCGGTAGACATTATCAAAGGCGATGTGGTAGCGGGCGAAGTGTCCTTCTAGGCTGCTCACAGGTAAGCAATACCAATGGACCACGGCATACAAGCCCGGAAACCAAGAAGATTTGGATTAACACCGGCCGAGAAAGCCTACGCACTTCCTTTTTACGGTTAATATGGCAAAAAACGAAATGTCATGTCCATCCATTTCTACCATCTTTCTAAGGATTTGGATGAAATTTTACAGGCACGCGTCTTATATGAACCGCTATAGGATGTGTGCTGCACGAAGCCTACTAGCGCCACTAGTAGGTACTAGGTAATAGAGAATTATTGAACTCACTTTTTATGGAAATCGCGACATGTTTCTATGGCGATAAGTAAAAAACTTTAGTCAAAAAAAATGTAATAAGGAAAACTGATGTTAATTTTATATAGGTACCATCAAATTCAGATTGTAAACCATTATATAAAAAGCATAACATAAAAGGTACGTGAGATTTGTTCATTTATCAATTATGACGTACCATATTATAATGAGTATTTTTCACAAAACGTATCGAAACGTTAGTATTAAATGCAAGTTTAAAAAAGTCTCAGTATTGCTTCATTTTCGATCCTTATGCCACGGAATTCTTTCCAAATACTCATCATTAACTTCCATGGATCACAGTTACTCTATTTATTGAATAGAGTCAATCTTCATGTACTATATTATAAATAATTAATTTGTTTACACTGAGAGCGGAACGTGAAATTATGGCGCCAATGGTCTTTATTTTACTTAATTCGCCATCAGCGCAACAGCCCGGAGCACTACAACCATTTCCAAATCGCTTAGTTTTGCCAGTTTTCTTTGTAATTAAAAAACTTCTTAAAATTATAACTATTTTCACCTTTAATAAACATTGCTAACTGACATACGGAAAATTTGAGGTTGAAGTTTCCCCTAGTGCTCACCACAAGCGCTCGCATCTAAATATTTGTAACTCCGCCTCCTTGCACACAGTCCATACAATTGTGTAATGAAATTACAAAAAAAAATCTTGATAGCTTTCCTTACACAGAACCTTTCCAATGTAGACACTAGGCACCTACTTGGTGCTTGCTTTTCGACCGACATCGGATCGGGAAAATATTACGTATCCAGCTGTAGAAGCGAGAAGCAGACAATATTGCGCAGCCTTGAGCGTTTAAGAAGAACGAGATAGGCAATGTACAGCCCTGCAGAAAAGCGTGTTGTCGCAAACTCCACTAACTCGATTACTATTAACCGTTATTAAATAACTGTCAGGACGAGTGTCAGGATAATGACAGCGTCTGAAACTGACTAATTGACTAATATTGATACGGACAGAGATAGATATATAAACAGTTCGTAGAAATTATTATTAATATTCGCAGTGTTTCATTTTGTGCCGTTGCTGCATAGTTGCAAGTTGCGAGGGAATAAATAGATTAAGAAGAAGACTTCAACTAAGTTTGAGTGAGTCAAAGTTACTTCGTAATTCGTTAACTATTTAAACCGAATATTATATAATTTAAGCTCGAGATATCGGTCTTATATTTAATTCTTGATAATTGTCACGTTAGTTTTGTTTTCACTCACAAGGGGGATATCAGAAACATTTCGACCATATATTTTTAACTTCCCGCTTTAAAAAAAAAATTTTTTTTTTCAAAAATCGGGAAGTTACAGGTTTTACCCCGATTTTCGCAAATCGAGTTTTCGCCAGATCTCGACGTTTTGAGGTTCTAGGAAGCTATTGAAACTATTTTTGCGATGATGTCCGTAGGGCTGTATGTGTATGTGTGTTGGTGTGTGTGTGTGTGTATGTATGTACACCTTTTATATCTTTTGAAAGGAGTGTCCGACTGAAACGCTGTTTGCGGCATCTGACGTGATCTTGATGAACTTAGACTTCCTGAAAATTTGAAACGATTCGGCCCAAAAAATTTTGAGAAATCTTAAAAAAACAAGTACTTATCAAAAATTTTTAAAATTTTGTTTTTGTAACATATTTTCTAAACTAGTAAACCGATTAATTCCAAAATCTAATCAGCTCTTCTCCTTAACAAACTGCGTCGATTTCCGTAAACCGCATCAAAATCGGTTCATTTGTTCACGAGATACCGTGAACGAAAAAATCGTAAAAAAGTGTTTTTTTTAAATGACTTAAAATTGTTATCAGATCGATTTTTTTGTAATAAATTACTTTCTTAGGCTAAAAAAACTGCATCGATTGCCGCGAACCAGATCAAGATTTGGTCATTTGTTCATGAGATAACGTAAACGAAAAATTAGGAAAAAAGTAATTTTTTATAATTACTCGTAAAAATATTATCAAATAGATTTTTTTGTAATAATTTACTTTCTTAGGTTAAAAAAACTGCGTCGATCGCCGCAAACCGCATCAAAATCGGCTCATTTGTTCACGAGATATCGTGAACGAAAAATTTGTAAAAAAGTGTTTTTTTTTAAATTGCTCGTAAAATTCCTATGAGATCGATTTTTCAGTAATAAATTACTTTTTTAGGTTAAAAAATTGCGTCGACTGCCGCAAATCGCATCAAAATCGGTTCATTTGTTCATGAGATATCGTGAACGAAAATTTCGTAACAAAGTGTTTTTTTTTTGAGCTCGAAGAGCTAAAAAATAAACTTCTTGCTATATTTTATATATTTTTGAGCGTTTTGAACTCGAAAATAGCGGGAAGTTACAGGGATGGCCTGCAGGGTCAAACTTCTTTTCAAATTTTTTTCTATATTTTATTAGAACTAATTAATTTTAATGAATTAATGTTTTTTTTTTCAAATTAATTAATTGATTAATATTGCGATTTTTCTTATTAATTATTATTAATGAAAAGGTTCAAAGACATTTTTTGTAGAATGATGAAAAAAAAATTTTTGAGTACAATTCAACTGTATGGGAGGCGTTCCAAAAAAAAAAAATTTGAAAAGAAGTTTGACCCTGCAGGCCATCCCTGTAACTTCCCGCTATTTTCGAGTTCAAAACGCTCAAAAATATATAAAATATAGCAAGAAGTTTATTTTTTAGCTCTTCGAGCTCAAGAAAAAAACACTGTATTACGAAATTTTCGTTCACGATATCTCATGAACAAATGAACCGATTTTGATGCGATTTGCGGCAGTCGACGCAATTTTTTAACCTAAAAAAGTAATTTATTACAGAACAATCGTTCTCATAGGAATTTTACGAGCAATTAAAAAAAAACACTTTTTTACAAATTTTTCGTTCATGATATCTCGTGAACAAATAAGCCGATTTTGATGCGGTTTGCGGCGATCGACGCAGTTTTTTTAACCTAAGAAGTAAATTATTACAAAAAAATCGAATTGATAAGAATTTAGGAGTAATTATAAAAAATTACTTTTTTCCTAATTTTTCGTTCACGTTATCTCATGAACAAATGAACCAATGTTGATCTGGTTTGCGGCGATCGACGCAGTTTTTTTAGCCTAAGAAAGTAATTTATTACAAAAAAATCGATCTGATAACAATTTTAAGAGTCATTTTAAAAAAACACTTTTTTACGATTTTTTCGTTCACGGTATCTCGTGAACAAATGAACCGATTTTGATGCGGTTTGCGGAAATCGACGCAGTTTGTTAAGGAGAAGAGCTGATTAGATTTTGGAATTAATCGGTTTAGTAGTTTATAAAATATTTTACAAAAACAAATTTTTAAAAATTTTTGAAACTTGTTTTTTTAAGATTTCTCAAATTTTTTTGGGTCGAATCGTTTCAAATTTTCAGGAAGTCTAAGCTCACCAAGATCACGTCAGATGCCGCAAACCGTGTTTCAGTCGGACACTGCGTTCAAAAGATATAAAAGGTTTACATACATATACACACACACACACACACACACACACACATACAGCCCTACGGACATCATCGCCAAAATAGTTTCAATAGCTTCCCCTAGGACCTCAAAACGTCGAGATCTGGCGAAAACTAGATTTTCGAAAATCGGGGTGAAACCAATAACTTCCCGATTTTTGAAAAAAAAAAATTTTTTTTTTAAGCGGGAAGTTAATATTTTTTCTAAAAAATTTCATCATGTCTGTTTCTGGGTCATCGATCTTTGTCTGTTACGGACAGGCTGCTTATATAATTGGAATTGGATTCCCAGTTTCAACGGAACCATAAAGAGTGTTCAAAAAAACGGACTTACAGTGTACTTGAACAATGAACCGCTTGCTGACCGACGGCGGAACGTTGTTCGACGCTATGCACATATAGGCGCCCATGTCGCTCCGTTGGATGTTTGTTAGCAGCAAGGTGTCGTTCTCGTAGGTCCACATTGCTAAAACAAATTATAACATTCATTATTTTGATAATATATTGCTACAAACTCCCCGTTGAGATGACAAAGAAGTTCGTGAGACGACAATCGACTCGTCATTTTAACAAAGACACACCGATTGTTGTGGGAGACAACAATCGGCTTGATTGTTGTTCCAACAATAGGTGTAGGTTGGAGAGGGCCACCCTTATCACCTAGGGGTATAAAAAATAGCCTATGACCTATTCTCAGACCTACCAAGTATACACAAAAAATTTCATAAAAATCGGTCAAGCCGTTTCGGAGGAGTTCGATAACAAACCCTGTGACACGAGATTTTTATACAGTATATAAACACGTAAGGTGCACATAGGGAAACTAACACTTGGAAAAAATGACTGGATCAGAGTGAGCCTTGAAATCTTGTTTTTCAATTTGACAGATAATATTCTTTTGCAAAATGAATTTGCATACTACCGAAGAAAATATTCAAACGATTACAACAAAATCGGACTTTTTTTATTAATGGGACATTAAATTCCCAAAATTACTTAAATATGGTGCGAGATCAAATATCTCCGCCTATTCGTGTTGAACCTAAAGACATTGGGTCACTGATTTACCAACGCGCATACGTCATACCAGTCAGACAATTTTTGAATGAAATGTTTCCAAACAGATGGAGTTGTTTTTATTTTTGTATACAAAAAAATTAAAATAATGATTTATAAGAACTTTTTATTATTAAAAAAACCAAGTACTTAAAATAAAAATAAATCAAAATAAAATAGAAATCCTCAAGATTACCACGATAATTCAATAGAAATAACAATTAATGCAGTCATGGCTAACTCTGATCCAATGTTAATTTCCCTATTTGCACCTTACGTGTTTACATACTATAATATATAGAAATTATAGGTTGATAAAAATATGAAAGGTATGCCAGCCGATGATGATTGGTCAGATGGAACGAGGCAACATCTGCAATTGGCTAACCTTGGTACAAAACGCATTTTATAATAATATAAATAACAAAAGAGCGGGGGACTACCCTACTGTAGAATAAATAGCTATTATTTATATGAAACGGTGAAAGAAACAAATCTTTTACGTGTCTTCGTGAAATTTAGTGTTCGCCGAATAATGGGAAAACGAATAACGCATATTAAAGAGGTTATTAGAACGAAACAGAGAACAAGTCCCGTGTGAAAACGCTGCGACATCATGATCGTTCGTTCTTTTTTCGTTGAAAGGCTGTAAATACGAGCCCGTTAAAAATTTTATGATACTAACTGTTGCGAATAAAAAACTCAAAGGATGTGATTTTAAACTGCCAAAAAATATGTATTTGACAAAAGTAGATTTATTCTTAGACGATCGTAAAAATATGGTCATAAAATGATGATAAAAACAAAGCGTGGGATGGGTCGCGTATTAAAGACTCTACAAGTGAGACTCCTCGAGGTCCACACGAACAGCTTTCCAGTATGATAAATATTGTTACACGCTCCCCGTTTCGACGACCAAGGATTTCGTGTGACAACAATCGGCCCGTCATTCTAACAATGACAGATTGTTGTGGAACTACAATCAGCTTGTTGTTCAATGATACACAGATTATTGTTTACATGTTTCTCATCTGGATCGAAATATTATTAAGGCTATTATAATTAGTGCCAAATCTAAAGGTAACAAATATCAAGTATATTAATTTATTTTCCTTTTCTATTTAAAAAATACAATTTCCATAAAAAACTGCTTTCGGAATAACTATAAACAACGCCCAGGGGCAAACACTTAAGTTAGCCGGCATTTATTTAGAAATCCACATTTTTCGCACGGCCAGCTGTATGTGGCTTGCTCGCGTGTATCGAATCCACTAAATCTTGTTTTTGCAAAAGATGGGAAAACAAAAAACAATATTTATGGGGCCGTTTTAAATATTAGAGGCATGCTTGAATTTATTAATCAGTTATATCAATCGTATACACTAGTGATGTGCCGGATATCCGTATCCGCATCCGCGGATATCCGAGGGAGAAGAAAGATCCGTATCCGTTAGTTTTTGGCGGATCTTTTACCTTATAAATTTTCAATTCATAGATGAAATTTTATATAATATATAGGTGATTAGGTAATAATGAAAAACTGTTAAATTCCGTTCAGATTATTTTTTATTTTTTAAAATCGTATTTGGCACCTTTATATTGCAAACATTTATCGTAGTGAGTACCATACCAATAGTACATAACTCAAAGGTACTAAATCAACTATCTTTATAATGAGATATTGCACATCGATCTTTGGAAAGAGACAATCTGTTATGAGAGTTAACTCTTAAAGAAGTCAACAACTTTTTCCCATAACAGATAGTCTCTTTCCAAAGGTCGATGTGCAATATTTACCGCCGCGTACTCTAAGAAAGTTAAGATCCGTATCCGCGGAACTTGAAACCAAATATCCGTATTTAGATCCGTATCCACGGATATACATTTTTAACGATCCGGCACATCACTAGTATACACTGATTCCACGCGGGTAAAAGCTAGTAATACATAAAAATTAATACATAAAAATTAAGTATACGTCATATCAGGACTCCTTTCCGAAGGAACAAGCGCAGTTTTAAGGGGAGAGCGGGGAACACATTATCGAGAAGCGACGGGCAATCAAGAGACTAAACTCGAGCAATGAATAATATGAGTGGGAAATGAGAATCTCATACAAAGGGACGCGGTTTCAAGTCTTTGCATCGTCAAGAAGAAAACTTTGTAAATTTTCAATTTCCGTATTGTTTTCAAAGCGGTTTTGTTTCATTAATATGGATGAGCGAAGGTATATGATATCTGTTATAAGTGTCGCCAAGTCGTGGATTGCGTCTATTGCCGTCTTCGTCTTTCTCGCACTGATTCTCCGAGTTGTCTTCTTTCAACTTGTTGTGTCTGTCCGCAGGTGGAGATATTTTGTAAACAGGTACAGAGTCGGGGACAGGTGTTTGGTGGGACGCTGTTTTGTTACTGCTGATTTTTTTCAGTCGAGTTTGGAGCACAGAGATAAAAGTAACTAGAGTACGCTAGTGCTAATGCTTGCCGTAAGTCAGGGGTGTCAGACTGATTTTCCCAAAAGGCCGTTTACAAGCGGGCCAGACTCAAAATTAAACACTAAAACACTTACTAAAAAAATATTTTTAACAAAAAAATTGAACCGACCTAAAAATATGCACTAAAAAGTAATAAAATAATTGCGTATTGAAATGAAAAATATTTAGACTACTTAAAATTCAAACAAATTATTACGATAATATCATGTACCTACTTACAAGTAGGTACATGATATTATCGTAATAATTTGATTGAATTTTAAGTATCTAGTCTAATATTTTTCATTTCAATACGCAATTATTTTATTACTTTTTAGTGCATATTATTTTGAAGTACATATGTTCAATTTTTTTGTTAAAAATATTTTATTTTTCTCTTTTTAGTGTTAGATATTTGACGGAGAAATCGGTGAACATACATAAAAAAAACATTATGCGTGCCTTTGAAATTTGAGAGTTTCTCTCGATTTCTCCGGATTCCACCATCAGATCCTGACTTGGTTCCGATGGGATCACCTCGGAAGTGCACTCTTTCGAATAAAAAACGAATTTTGAAAATCGGTTCATAATTGACAGAGAAATCGGTGAACATACATAAAAATATATATATATATATTAATTAAAATCTTTATTTAGTTTAAATCAGTTTTCACATAAAGGTAATAAAAAGGATAAATTATCCTGAGCTTGAGGATCCAGACACCTAAGGTCTTTTGTTTTTGGTAAGCTCATTGATGTCACTGGGAAGAGTCTAGTATCATATATGCGATTTTGACATGTTAAAAATGTATTTGCCCCTATCTTTTAAATTACCGACATGTCAGCCCCATTTTTTTCGAGCATGCTCCAATATAACTATGTCTATTGAACTATATACCTAAATATAAACATAAACCTCGGTATGCAAATATATTTTGTCGATTTTATTTTAATCGGAGCAACGCCACTGTCCAAACTTTATGATATGAATTTAAGATTAATTACTTAATTAATTTTCAATTACGAAATTTGAATATGTCGACACAAAATGATAATCTGTCAATATAAGGTCTTATCATACAGAATGGTTGGAAACATGTCAATTGTTTTCTTAAGGCAAATCGATTCAGTATTTATTTTTACGTCACTCACGTTGGTTCTTTTGTCATTTTTTTTAAGTGAAACTTCTTTAGATAGATAGTTTATTCATCATAGCGTCAAAACATAGTTCGAATATGATACATAAAATCGCGTCACTTTACGCGATATCAGAAATTTTATTTTCTTTATAATACTGCATCATTTTGAAGTTGGAATGGTCCCGTTGCTCAATTGGCTGGAATTTTTTTGTAGGACTCACTCTTTTCAAAAAGTTTTGTAACTTTTCATTTGAATGTTATCAATTTCTCTTGAAACAGTTAAAATTTTAACGAGTTCCGTGAATATCGGTCAATATAATATTTAAGCTCACCGACTACCAAAGCTAAACGGGCATTTATCTAATTACTATTTAAAACAATGCTTAACAGTGACGTCACAGACATACAAAAAGATCAAGAGCTAGGCGTAAAGACTTTTTGATCAAATTTATAAGCGGTCCTATAAACCGAGAGCCACATTGTTTCTTTTCATCTTACGAAATCCAAGAAACATATCTTCATATACTATTAAAACTTGAATGAAGTTTAAAATCAGATTAGTCGCTGCGACCTACTCATTCCGCTCGCCAAGCGCGAGGACACTTCGAGCGATACAATAATATATACAGAAGGTTCCGAATTTTCTTGTCATTCGGCTGTGATCTGTCAAACGAAGAAAGGAGAATTTCCGCTTTTTTTTGGCGCACTTTTCGAAAGTAAAACAAAACATAAAAAACAATATGACATACAATTAATTTGAGTTTTTTTGCACAGTGAAAAGCAGCCTTTTGGGGGAGTTTTTTTTTAAAACAATTAAGGGGTCGTGTCGATGCGATGGCGTTTTTTTGCGCAGTGAAAAGGGGAGGACGTTTGGGGGGAGTTCTTTAAAAACAATTACGAGGTCGTGTCGCTGCGATGGCGTTTTTTTTTGTGCAGTGAAAAGAAGAAGCCTTTCGGGGGAGTTCTTTAAAAAACAATTACGGGGTCGTGTCGATGCGATGGCGTTCTTTTGCGCAGTGAAAAGGGGAATACGTTATAGGCGGGAGTTCTTTAAAAAACAATTACGGAGTCGTGTCGATGCGATAGCGTTCATTTGCGCAGTGAAAAGGGGAAGACGTTAGGCGGGAGTTCTTTAAAAAACAATTACGGAGTCGTGTCGATGCGATGGCGTTTTTTTGCACAGTGAAAAGAGGAGGGCCTTTGAGGGAGTTCTTTAGAAAACAATTACGGGTTCGTGTCGATGCGACGGCGTTTTTTTGCGTAGTGAAAAGGGGACGGCGTTTGGGGGGAGTTCTTTAAAAAACAATTACGGGGTCGTGTCGATGCGATGACGTTTTTTTATTTTTTTACGCAGTGATAAGGAGGCGTTTGGTGGGATTTCTTTAAAAAACAATTACGGGATCGTGTCGGTGTGCTGGCGTTTTTTTGCGCAGTGAAAAGGGGAAGGCGTTTGGGGGATTTTCTTTAAAAAACAATTGGCTTAAGAAGTTTCACTTCTAATGCGCGCGAGTTTCACGCACACTTGTTTTTTTAATTAGTCACAGCTGGCGCCTTAAAAAGGTGTCAATTTCCAGCGGGACACCTTGTATATGCAAATATTTTATGAGCGTTGAAATGTTATAGAAGTTAATCCGTTTAGACCAGAATGGAAAATGAAGCCAAGGTACAAAATAGGTAATCTCTTTACATGTATCACATTTGTAAACAATACTCTTGGAAATTTATATCGTTTCACAGTCGAGCAAAATATATATAAATAAGCTTATAATATTATATGAGCGTCGGCGTTTCGCGCGGTGTCGCGGTATAAACTGGTTTACTGGGGGCGGCGATCGGACTACAGGTCGGTCATAAAGTCGTTGAATCAATGTGCAATCGTTCCGGGGCTCCGGGCGCTTTTCTTTAACTAGATCTATTTAGAAATGGACAGCTAGTTGCATCTATAGACACGCGGCAGTGTCAAGCCAAGTTCAACAAAGCAAAAGGTAGCAACAGCCGTGTGTTATCTTAAACGAACCATTTGGAGCCACTTTTGACCCCTTAATAACTCAAAATCTATTTAACATAAACACTTGAAATTTAGTATATTTATTAAGACTCCTTAGATTAACAAGTACCCCAAATTTCATAAATACAGCTCAAAAGGTTATTGAGATATTCACGTCTAAAAATCGGCATTTCTATCACTGACTCTGACTGACTGACTGACTCACTGACATATAGATCAAAAACATAACCCACTTCCAAGTGAGCTAGAATGTTGAAATTTGGCGTCCAGCTAGGTAATTAGTCAGTAATTAATCAGCTAGGACATTTCTGGGGGTGGGTGGGGGCTTTTAAAACAAAAAAAATCAATATTTGTCTTAAGTTTTAATATCACACAAGAATACCTACTCACAAAATATTAATTCCCAAACCAATTTTTTTTCAAGAAGTAATATTATTTTCAGTTTTATTTTTTACTAGCGGTCCCGTCCGGTTTCACCCGGTTGTAAAAGAACGAATGGGGAAGAGAGGAACATGAGTACACACATTCATCTTAGTTTACCGAGATGAATGTTGTGTCCAAATTTCATGATGATCGGAGTTACCGTTCAAAAGTTTTCGTCGATAAAAAGCAGTATGTAAACTTTTTTAACTTCCCGCTTTAAAAAAAAAAAAAAATTTTTTTTTCAAAAATCGGGAAGTTATTGTTTTCACCCCGATTTTCGAAAATCAAGTTTTCACCAGATCTCGACGTTTTGAGGTCCTAGGAAGCTATTGAAACTATTTTGGCGATGATGTCCGTAGGGCTTGGTGTGTGTGTGTGTATGTATGTAAACCCTTTATATCTTTTGAATGGAGTGTCCGACTGAAACGCGGTTTTGCGGCATCTGACGTGATCTTGGTGAACTTAGACTTCCTGAAAATTTGAAACGATTCGGCCAAAAAATTTGGAGAAATCTTAAAAAAAGAAGTTTCAAAAATTTTTAAAAATTTGTTTTTGTAAAATATTTTCTAAACTACTAAACCGATTAATTCCAAAATCTAATCAGCTCTTCTACTTAACAAACTACGTCGATTTCCGCATCAAAATCGATTCATTTGTTCACGAGATACCGTGAACGAAAAAATCGTAAAAAAGCGTTTTTTTAAAATGACTCTTAAAATTGTTATCAGATCGATTTTTTTGTAATAAATTACTTTATTAGGCTAAAAAAACTGCGTCGATCGCCGCAAACCAGATCAAAATTGGTTCATTTGTTCATGAGATAACGTGAACAAAAAATTAGGAAAAATGTTATTTTTTATAATTACTCGTAAAATTCTTATCAAATCGATTTTTTTGTAATAATTTACTTTCTTAGGTTTAAAGAACTGCGTCGATCGCCGCAAACCGCATCAAAATCGGCTCCTTTGTTCACGAGATACCGTGAACGAAAAATTTGTAAAAAAATGTTTTTTTTACATTGCTCATAAAATTCCTATGAGATCGGTTTTTCTGTAATAAATTACTTTTTTTATGTTAAAAA
The DNA here is from genome assembly GCA_963575645.1 of Xanthostigma xanthostigma. Taxonomy (NCBI): domain Eukaryota; kingdom Metazoa; phylum Arthropoda; class Insecta; order Raphidioptera; family Raphidiidae; genus Xanthostigma; species Xanthostigma xanthostigma. The sequence continues at coordinate 3,697,029 of OY754473.1, forward strand.
ATTGCGTCGACTACCGCAAATCGCATCAAAATCGGTTCATTTGTTCATGAGATATCGTGAACGAAAATTTCGTAACAAAGTGTTTTTTTTTGAGCTCGAAGAGCAAAAAAATAAACTTCTTGCTATATTTTATATATTTTTGAGCGTTTTGAACTCTAAAATAGCGGGAAGTTACAGGGATGGCCTGCAAGGTCAAACTTCTTTTCAATTTTTTTTCAATTTGAACCAGTAGTTCCTGAGATTAGCGCGTTCAAACAAACAAACAAACTCTTTAGCTTTATATATTAGTATAGATATAGATTATTATGATCCTGGGGGGTAATTATCCCCTTTACCTCCCCCATCTATGACCTTGCCACAAGTAGGGGATGTATTTTAAATTCTCCACTTGAATTGATGGAATAAAGACAATTCAATCAAATATCAGTTTTTTCCATTTGCCTAATACGAAAAAACGTACATAAATAACAAAGAGAAAAAATGTCAGAAGACTTATGACTCATCTGTAAATGAGCGGCAGTGTTTCATGTCGTACAATTCATAAAAGTTTCTTTACACCGTGCTGTGCTGCGTCTAAAAAATAACCCAGACAACTATTACCTACTTCAATTTATCTCTGATAATGCATTTTGATAAAGTCTGTCAGAATAAACGACAGGGTTTGCCAAGCTCCGCTTTTACTCAAAATCGTTTTCATTAACGGACGAGACAAAAGAAAATGTAATAATACAGTGTAAACTCAATTTAACGTCACTCTATATTATAACGACAAACTCCTTAGAACGTCGAAATTACTTAACTCTAGTTGGTTTACCTTGTTGCTCATACAATGATACCACTCTAAATAACGACAGCATACGTCATCATTAAGCAATAAACAGTACTTGTTTGTTATTGTGTTGCTTTGTTGTCGGCATCATGCGTACCGAAGATTCTAAGAAATTCGTTCTTTTGTTGGTTGGGATTAACTTTCATATGTTTAGCTCGGCTGCTTATCGATAAGTTATCATATTCTTAGTTGCCCACAAACTTGCAAACTGTGAACATGGCGAGTAAAAGAAAATCTTTGTGTATTGACGAAAAAGTTTTATTAATACGCGGAAGAAAAGATAAGTGATTTTGGAAGACGTTTTGGAGTAAATACATATTACAGTAAAAAAATATTAATGGATTATTTCTTCTCTCCGTTTAACGACAACTCTCAATAACGCCACAAAGTGCACAGTCACTTGAATGCCGCTATATAGAGTTTACACTGTATTTTCTCACAAAAAATAATTGATTACGCACTAGACACATCTATACTAATATATAAAGCTGAAGAGTTTGTTCGTTTGTTTGGTTGAGCGCGCTAATCTCAGGAACTACTGGTTCGAATTGAAAAAAAAAAATTTTTTGCTGGATAGCCCATTTATCGAGGAAGGCTATAGGCTATATAATATCATGCTACGACCAATAGGAGCGGAGCATCAATGAAAAATGTTGTAAAATGTATCTCAAAATTTGTCCGTCCGACTAAAACTTTGAACGGTAACTCCGATCATCATGAAATTTGGACACAACATTCATCTCGGTAAACTAAGATGAATGTGCGTACTCAATGCCCTTCCCCCCCATTCGTTCTTCTGCACCCGGGTGAAACCGGGCGGGACCGCTAGTAACATATAGCTCCGATGCTAAATGCGTCTTTTCACGACTATATATATAAAGTATTTTATATCTGTTGTGTCGCAGCGCAATTTGCGAATCATTTTGCTATCAGATTTTCGGTTGCAGCGCAAAACACAAAAGAGAAGTGTGTCTACTGTTTTATCGTATGAATGTTTACACATCCCTCGAGTGTGCCTGACTGTTTTTTGGGCCAGTCCTGGTTATTCTGCAAAGTTGAACTTTCGTAAAAAAAACTTGCGTTAATATAAACGGCGATGTTGAAAGCATTGGACAAGTCAAGGTCTAGACACGTAACGAATATTCGCATATTTTTTGACAAAAAATTCATTCAAATATTTTGCGAATGAGAATATTTTTTTTAATGTGAAAATAATATTAAATAAGACAAAAAACATTAATTTCATAGCATTTCTAGAGAAAAGTCTTTTTACTCCTTTTTTAAAAAATAACTATAATTTTATCATCCCAACCCACAAGTGGGGAATGGTACTAGTTTAGGTCAAAAATACTTTTCAAAAATTTTACAATATCTTTCCGTTTTGAGGTCCTCCAAATCCAAAAAACATATTTTTGAAAAAACTCTGTGCGTCTGTTAGTCGGTTAGTCTGTGAACACGATACAGGTCAAACGGATGAGCGGATTGAAACCAAATTTTGGGAGGATGTTTGGTATGCAAATATGAAGAGCCTTATTGTTTTTGGGGAAAATCGGCGCAAGCACAGAAGATATATATGCTAAAAAGGTGTTTTTTATATAATAATGGTATACTTTTCATAACGGTTTATTATTCTATTTATTTTTCAAGAAAGTTTCGTCAAATATTTTTTTTCTAAACTTTATAGTTTCGGAAATATTTTGAAAATGATAAAAAACCAGCCGCTCTTTTCTTTTATGGCTCTGTCAGAAATAAACTAGTTCGGCATGCTTTGATTAATCTTTACATGACGTGGAACATATTATGTAGGTAACTACGGCAACGAGTAGCAAATATCATAATACTAGCCATTACATATTAGACATCGTGTCCATCGATAATAATTAATAAGAAAAAATTCGCAGGTTTGTGGACAAAAGTTATATTTATAAATGTACGACGTTTCGTCTATAAATTTAGACTTTTTCAAGTACTTGAAAAAGTCTAAATTTATAAATTAGACTTCTTCAAGTACTTGAAAAAGTCTAAATTTATAGACGAAACGTCGTACATTTATAAATATAACTTTTGTCCACTGTAAACCTGCGAATTTTTTCTTATTAACTAGCCATTACCCGCGTCACCTCACGCGATATCATAAATTTTATTTTCTTTATTATAATCAAATGTCAACATTTTTGAAGTTGGAACGGTCCCGTCGCCCAATTGGCAGAATTTTTTTTATAATTGAATCGATGAATTCTAAAACCCCACATGTTACATTTTTTTCAGAATTGAGTTAGTACCGGTATTATAATAATTTCAAAATGCAGTTTAAAAGATATTTACCTACGAAAATATACGAAAACTGAATATCCCGTATCTCCGAAATTACTGAATCTAAAATTTTGGAAAAAATAGGATAAATGGGGCCTCACTCATATTTTCCAGGAAAACCTAAACGAAAATCCCAAGTCTTAAAATTCTCACGAAAAACGGAATGGTACGGACCCCCTCTTTTAAAACTACTCGAATTTTTATTAAAACGAACCATGTGCTTTTTTTACGAAAACAACTCCGACAACATTAACATTTCATAGATCAACATTATTAATGAGCTTACGGATTACACTAATCCACGATTAATTTGTTTCAGAGAAATCTAGAAAGGGTTTGATGAAAATTCCGATTTTCTCGGAAACGGTTTTAACAGCAAATGCGAGTCGGCACTGTGTCACTGTGGCAATTTGCACAGCTTTTCAAAGGCGTTCCGAATGTATTTCAAACGCTGAAGAAGCAACTCCCAGCGGGTAGTCGCGGTAAACAGTTTAGAAGAATACGATTTGAAATTTCAAATATCCGAACCGTTGAAATCTTTCACAAAACTTTGTTGCCAAACTACACGATAGAAGATATGTATCAGCCGTCACAAAACAAAACCACTTAGGTAACATTTTAGGTATTTTTTTTATCTTTAAATTTACTACTTATATTATTTTTAGTTTCGTACCTCAAAGAATATCTACTATTATTATAAAGAGGTAAAGTTTGCAATAGTGATGTGTCCACATGACTCTTTATTGGGAGCTGGCTCCGTGCGCTCCGCTCACTAAAAAGAGTCGCTCAGAGCGAGTCGTTCAAAGGAGCGACACTAGACAGTACGCACTACACAAGAGTGCAGACTGCAGAGGTGTGTCATCATACATGTTCAGGAGTTACTTAGCATTGCACAGCACAATACACACTCAGCTTTGAGCTCATTTTAATAGATAGATTTTAATAGATAATATTCTTTTGCAAAATGAATGTGTATACTACCGAAGAAAATATTCAAATGATTACAACATAACCGGACTTTTTTATTAATGGGACATTAAATTCCCAAAAATACTTAATAATGGTGCGAGATCAAATATCTCCGCCTATTCGTGTTGAACCTAAAGACATTGGGTCACTGATTTACCAACGCGTATACGTCATACCAGTCAGACAATTTTTGAATGAAATGTTTCCAAACAGATGTAGTTGTTTTTTCTGTTTTATTGTTTGTACAAAAAAATTAAAATAATGATTTATAAGAGCTTTTTATTATTAAAAAAACCAAGTACTTAAAATAAAAATAAATCAAAATAAAATATAAATCCCACGATAATTCAATAGAAATAACAATTAATGCAGTCATGGCTAACTCTGATCCAAGTATTTTTCCCAATGCTAATTTCCCTATGTGCACCTTACGCGTTTACATACTGTATATATAAATCAATTACCGTGCGTTAGTCTCGAAAAATCTCAAAAATGATTCGACCGATTTAAACATTTTTTTATTGTGTTCGTAATTGTCAGGAGAAGGTTTGTATGAAAGCAAAATTCGATAATGTGGATGTTTTTGCTTGTTTGCAAATTTCTGACTCTAACTTTAAATAAACGTTTTCTATATGAAAATAGTATAAACATATTTAAATTTACAAAAATTCTTGTAGATCTAATTTTATTTTGGCAAAACTGTACTTTACAAAGTACTAATTACCTAGACCCGGTCATTAATTTTTTGAATGATAAGGCAAATTGACCTGTAAATTACCTTTTCTGAGAAATTTATCGAAAAATCAGGTAAGCGGATTGGATTTATATTATAGGTACCTACTTTCTTTCAAAATTTTCATTACAGTTGTGAATTTCGTGCTGTGAACATCGTTTTGGTAAGTGGATTAGAATATAATTTCTATTATTTTCTTTGATCTATAAGCCAAATTATTCGTTTCATTTGTGATTTTCATACTGTGAATTTCGCTGTTAGTTAATTGTGATAAAATAGCCTTTGTGCGTGTCGCTAATTGACAGGTTTATACTTATTTGTGATAAAATTGTGATCGTGTGTGTTTTTTTATAATTCACGGGTTTTCTTATTTGTGATAAAATAGTGAATGCGTCTGTGTTACTTTTTAATTGACTTACTTGTGTTAATATAGTGATTGTGTGCTTTTCAAACTAACAGGTTTACTCGTTTGTGACAAAATAGTGATTGTGCGTGCTTCTTATTTGTGATAAAATAGTGATTGTGCCTGTTTCTTATTTGTGATAAAATAGTGATTGTGCGTTTTTCTTATTTGTGAAAAAATAGTGATTGTGCGTGTTTTTTATTTGTGATAAAATAGTGATTGTGCGTGTTTCTTATTTGTGATAAAATTGTGATTGTGCGTGTTTCTTATTTGTGATAAAATAGTGATTGTGCGTGTTTCTTATTTGTGATAAAATAGTGATTGTGTGTTTCATTAAATTTGCTCACTGTGTTAATATCTAGTGTCTGTGCGTGTTTTTCATTTGTGTTCGATTGTAGTGTTTTATTTTTTGAATTTAAAAATGGCAAGTTTCGAAGAATCAGTATTTGGACCAATGCGACGAGTTACCACGTTGGATGCTGAAGCTTTGGAGGTTCAGCAATGTTTAGGAAATTATAATATCGTAAGATCGTTTACAAAAAAAGATTTCCTTGATTGTCTGGGAGCAGAAAAAATAGAGGTCACGTATGAATTAAAATGGCAAAGAATGCTACAATTGATGGCCAAAACAAATGCCGAAGAGGCGAAAGAGGATCGACAGAGGAAAACGGAGATAAATCAACCTCTGCTTGAAGGTGACCCGCGAAGAATACGCTGCACGACGAGCGAAAAGGTTCAGCGGAACAACAATCAACCGCAGGAAGAAAAAATGGAAACTGGACAACCCCAAGACAATGTGGCCAAGGATATTTACGCCGAAAGAGATCGGATGATGTGGTTGCACACAGCGGAATGCGTTCGACAATTGGAAGAAGAAAGACGACAAAAAAACAATTTAGGAAACGAGAAGAAACAGGCTTCGCGGATACCTGTACCTGCCGAAAAGAAAGAAGTGTTGGCAAATGGAAACCCGAATGATAATTTACGACAAAAGTTGAATAAGGATATTCAGCGCCGAATCGTGCAAGGAAAGAAGCAGTCCGCCGCATTGCTTCCCATGCCATTGACGAAGATCGCTAGCTGCAATTCAACAGAGCAGGACACTCGACGACGTCTGGAAGAACGGCAGAAGATGCTTCATGAGGGAGCCGTCCAGAATAGAAACGCAAAAATAGAAATCAGGCAAAGAGCAATGGACGCGAAACGTCTTCGGGACGAAGAAAAGGCGCGGAACAGCCACGATAAACAGGCCATTGAAAATATAGAGCCAGCTCCTAAAAGGCAGAAGACGGACACTTCGGAGCCGGGGCAGAAAACCGTAAAGAAGAAAAAGGATTCAGGCCTATCAAAATTACGACGGAAAGTTACGAATGTCTATCGGAAAGGCGGTTTGTTGTAAAGTTGCGATTCGGACACGATACACAAGGATTAATGACGAAAACAAAATTTTTGTGATGAAATACCTACATTATAAAGTGTTATTTGTTTGAAAGTGTTTTGTGATTAGTGGTCAAATAAAAAACACAAATATACATAATATACACAAATATACCAAACATATACACAGCATGCGTACATACATACTACACTACATACATTAATACACACACACCCCCTCCCTATGGACTTCAGGACCTTGTCGCGGTGGGAGGGCTTGCGTGTCTCAGTGACCCGATGAGCTATGCCGGCGTGGGAGCGGAACATCGAATCCCGGAAAGGTCAAAGGGTAGAGACCAGACCAACAAGCAGTCCACATATTAGCTAATTGAATGCTCTAAGCAAATGATTTAAGTTGTCGACCGTCTAAAAACTCCAATTATCCACAATAAACCTGAGTGAAACTGTCATGTATAAAAACTCGGGCCGCAGTGCCAAATCATGTCGACTATATAGTGTATTTGCTTTTATAGGCAATGTGGCTCTATTGTATTTTGGAGAAAATAAAAAATAACCCCTTAATACACCCTTTAAATCAACATTTTTTACTTAATTTCAATATTACATATTAATTCAACATCTGTACCAAATTATATACACCCTTCAGTATGTAAATGCATATCAGTAAACTTATGTTCTCATAAAATTTATAAGTCCGGTCCTGTCGAGCCGATTTTTTTTTAAATTTTAACAGCACATTCAACCCCTAAAACCCACCCTTAAAGTGCGATGATGAATTCCAACACGAGGACCAAATTTCAATTAAATCGATTAAGGCTGTCGAGAGTTATAAACATTTCCAAAAATGGTGCCAAACTTAAAAAACGTAAAAATTTATAGATATTGTTTGTTTTTTAATTGGATAGCTTAAAAACTTCAACCAAAACGCTAACATAATGTTCTCTGACAAATAACATGAACCATTTAAAATGTCTGACACCTCGAATATGGTCGACATATTCGAGGCGTCGGACATTTTAAATGGTTCATGTTATTTGTCAGAGAACATTATTACAGCGTTTTGGTTGAAGTTTTTAAGCTATCCAATTAAAAAAACAAACAATATCTATAAATTTTTACATGTCGTCAAAACGACATCTTTCGGAAAGTTTAGAGGGAAAACGCCCCAAAACAAGAAAAGTCATAGAGGAAATAGGTGTCAGACTATAGGCCTCATGAAGCCATATACAAAGTTTGGGGAGATTATGTATCAATAAAATTTTTGCCGACGGGCACTCTGGCTATATGTCCCGCCATCCCACCGACGCCAATAGTGTAAGTGCCTTATGGCAAATACTATATAGGTTCATTAAAGGGTTAGCGTGTCAGGCTGTCGATTCCTCTAATCAACTTTAGTTATACAAATTGTAAATCATACAGAATTCGCGACATATTATATTCTCCCAATCGAAGCGCAGGGATTTGAGTGCTCTGCCATATGTAAAGAGAAAACCTTCAGACTTCAGCTTAACTTCACATAAGGCTATGAATGAAAATTACATTCCTACGTTGCACCTCCGATTGGTTGATTCCTTACTTTCAAGTTAACTGACTCTGGCAATCAGACCTTCTGATTTTACCATAGAGATATAAGTACTAGAGTACGCTAGCGGGTATGCTGGCCATAAGTATCATTATACAGTATGTAAACACGTAAGGTGCACATAGGGAAATTAGCATTGGGAAAAAATACTTGGATCAGAGTTAACCATGACTGCATTAATTGTTATTTCTATTGAATTACCGTGGTAATCTTGAGGATTTCTATTTTATTTTTATTTTACTTGGCTTTTCAAATAATAAAAAGCTCTTATAAATTATTATTTTATTTTTTTTGTACAAAAATAAAACAAAAAAACAACTCCATCTGTTTGGAAACATTTTATTCAAAAATTGTCTGACTGGTATGACGTATACGCGTTGGTAAATCAGTGACCCAAATGTCTTTAGGTTCAACACGAATAGGTGGAGATATTTGATCTCGCACCATATTTAAGTATTTTTGGGAATTTAATGTCCCATTAATAAAAAAAGTCCGATTATGTTGTAATCATTTGAATATTTTCTTCGGTAGTATACACATTCATTTTGCAAAAGAATATTATCTGTCAAATTGAAAAACAAGATTTCAAGGCTCACTCTGATCCAGTCATTTTTTCCCAATGTTAATTTCCCTATGTGCACCTTACGCGTTTACATACTGTATAATATGTTTACTCAAATCAGCATTGTTTTGTATCATTAGTTACCATAGAGATAAGGAACTTTTCTCTCTCTGAATAGCAGACACTTTTATGGCTCACTCGCGTAATCTCGTATAATATCTGTAGTATGGTTTTTATCCCACTCAGGCGAAGCCAAAAGGAAGGGTTATGTTTTTAGCAGACAATTATCGCATGGTGAGTACAAGACGTTTTTACTCCTAGAGACCAAATTAGACAAATGTGTCGTTAGGTTCGGCTCAAGGTCAAAGGTGTCATAGACTATAACAAAATCAATATGGCGCACATTGTCCTCCATGTTGTCTCGGGTGATTTTATGCTATTTTTTTTATTATTGTACAGGGTGAGTCAGACCACGAATTGTTTTTTTTTTCGAAAACGGTTAGTCATAGAGAGTCAAAAATCTGTATTATAAAAGCTCTAATGAAGAATCGAATGGTGACATTTTTTTCCTCCGGAAAGGTCAGCTTCCCTATTAGTTTGCTCCAGAATGTTCAGAACTCTGGAATTTTAAATGGCAAGATAGGTCGAAAGTGGTATTGTTGAAAATATCTTTTAAAAATACGCAGGTTTTGTAGGACATTTTTTTTTGTCTAGTGCCACCCCTGTTAAGTAATATTCGTTTGAAATTATTAAATTAACATGTCATAATAACGAACTTAATTCTAAAAGTCGGCATTTAAAATCTAGTTACCTAATTAAACAATGTCACAAATGTTCATACTGTCTTCCATTTATAGAGTAAGATCCCAGAGCCGCCAGACACAACTTATTTTTAAATAAATGAAACCTTACGTTTTGAGCAGTGTTTTGTGTACTTAGAACGCTTGGCGTACCTCCATCTTTGAGTCTGTGACAAATGTACAGGTATACCAGGTGACGAAAAATAAGGGTAACTTTACTTAAATTTAAATGGCTATAAAACTAAATAAATCACTATAAACTAGTATCCAGTATCGCCAGTCACTTTCCGCTGACCACAACTTCTGACAGACGCTTTAAAGCTCAGAGAAAAACTAATGAACTTCACTTATTTTTAAATGCTTGATTTTTATATATGTCATTCAAACAACTATTACAAAATTATATTTCAACAGCCAGACAAATTGTAATGACCAAAAATCCCCCCAGACGTAAAAAATAGTCATAAAGCTCTCGCGCTCGTACTAACAGCTGACTATTTTTTACGTCTGGGGGGATGTTTAGTCATTACAATTTGTCTGGCTATTGAAATATAATTTTGTAATAGTTGTTTGAATAAAGGATATAAAAATCAAGCATTTAAAAATAAGTGAAGTTCATTATTTTTTTTTGAGCTTCAAAACGTAAGGTTTCATTTATTTAAAAATAGGTTGTGTCTGGCGGCTCTGGGATCTTGGCCTATTACTTCTAAACACTGCTGAGTTCTTCTAGGTATGCTGTGAGTACTCCAAAGTATTTTCCGACGAAAAAAAATTATTGAAAACTTATTGTGACATTGTTTAATTAGGTAACTAGATTTTAAAATTATTCCGAACTGATCAATTAGGTACCTTGTTTCTCCCGGCCGCCTTCGTGTCGCAGCACGATGTTCTTGTTGTCCTCGCGACGCCATGAGACGGCCGGCTCGGGAACCCCCGTAGCCCGGCATCTCAGTCTAACCGAACCGCCCTCATTGGCCGAGTACCCGTCTGCCGGAAACTCGTCGTCTATAATGTCGGGTGATACGACCACCGACAAATGGCCCATCTGTAACAAATATGCACCCTATAATAATTGTCAATCAAGAACTGGAGTTGGGGAATAAATAACTTCACGGTGAAAAAATCACTGTGCCGCAACGCGTTGAGATCGAATAGCATGTCAGCCACGACACGAATTTCGCTATTTGGTCTTTCTGTGATTGCCACAAGGCGTCGTGCGCGTTTTCATTAGAGCCATAACACGAATTTCGCCATGTGGATGTTTTACTGTGACCACAACGCGTTGTGAGCTATTTTTCCGCTCACTGAGCGTTTTCGATCTTTGAGCGTAACATTTATATCCGAGGACGATACGTCGCGACGGGGGCGGTGCGGGTGAGACACGAGTGGAAATGGCTAAGAGATAGAGACATGGTGCTCAATCATGGATCGATTGGACGATTTTTAAGGGTTTACATAATAAAATAATAATTTTTTGCGTATTGTCGATGAAGACAGTCGAAAGCTAAATATGATTTCTAATCTCAAACAAATGAAAGTTTTCTACTAAATGTTCCCCTTTATTTTAGTTTAATCAAAGCCCCCTTTGGCGAATCATATTCATTTTCTACTTTTTAGTACATTATCGTTTGTACAATAAAAGCGTTTGACTTAGTTTTTTACCTACTTTAAAAACCTTGCCTTTAAACGTTAACCAATTTTTCTAACACAATCTAAGAATGCCTTTTTGATTATGTTGTGTTCTATCTTAAATTCTCATCTGTAGAGAATAGTGATGTGCCGGATCGTTAAAAATATATATCCACGGATACGGATCTGGATACGGATATTTGGTTTCAAGTTCCGCGAATACGGATTCGGATCTTAACTTTCTTAGAGTACGCAGCGGTAAATATTGCACATCGACCTTTGGAAAGAGACTATCTGTTATGGGAAAAAGTTATTGACCTCTTTAAGAGTTAACTCTCATAACAGATTGTCTCTTTCCAAAGATCGATGTGCAATATGTCATTATAAAGATAGTTGATTTAGTACCTTTGAGTTATGTACTATTGGTATGGTACTCACTACGATAAATGTTTGCAATATAAAGGTGCCAAATACGATTTTAAAAAATAGAAAATAATCTGAATGGAATTTAACAGTTTCTCATTATTACCTAATCACCTATATATATAAAATTTCATCTATGAATTGAAAATTAATAAGGTAAAAGATCCACCAAAAACTAACGGATACGATCTTTCTTCTCCCTCGGATATCCGCGGATACGAATATCCGGCACATCAATAGTAGAGACACATTAAGGCTAACGGATTTGTCTACGATTTATTGGTGTCGAGAAAAAAATTTGAAAAGAAGTTTGACCCTGCACGCCATCCCTGTAACTTCCCGCTATTTTCGAGTTCAAAACGCTCAAAAATATATAAAATATAGCAAGAAGTTTATTTTTTAGCTCTTCGAGCTCAAAAAAAAAACACTTTGTTACGAAATTTTCGTTCACGATACCTCATGAACAAATGAACCGATTTTGATGCGATTTGCGGCAGTCGACGCAATTTTTTATCCTAAAAAAGTAATTTATTACAGAAAAATCGATCTCATAGGAATTTTACGAGTAATTTAAGAAAAACACTTTTTTACAAATTTTTCGTTCGCGATATCTCGTGAACAAATGAGCCGATTTTGATGCGGTTTGCGGCGATCGACGCAGTTTTTTTAACCTAAGAAAGTAAATTATTACAAAAAAATCGATTTGATAAGAATTTGACGAGTAATTATAAAAAATTACTTTTTTCCTAATTTTTGGTTCACGTTATCTCATGAACAAATGAACCAATTTTGATCTGGTTTGCGGCGATCGACGCAGTTTTTTTAAGCTAAGAAAGTAAATTATTACAAAAAAATCGATTTGATAAGAATTTTATGAGTAATTATAAAAAATTACTTTTTTCCTAATTTTTGGTTCACGTTATCTCATGAACAAATGAACCAAATTTGATCTGGTTTGCGGCGATCGACGCAGTTCTTTTAGCCTAAGAAAGTAATTTATTACAAAAAAATCGATCTGATAACAATTTTAAGTCATTTTAAAAAAACACTTTTTTACGATTTTTTCGTTCACGGTATCTCGTGAACAAATGAACCGATTTTGATGCGGTTTGCGGAAATCGACGCAGTTTGTTAAGGAGAAGAGCTGATTAGATTTTGGAATTAATTGGTGTAGTAGTTTAGAAAATATTTTACAAAAACAAATTTTTAAAAATTTTTGAAACTTGTTTTTTTAAGATTTCTCAAAATTTTTTGGGCCGAATCGTTTCAAATTTTCAAGAATTCTAAGTTCACTAAGATCACGTCAGATGCCGCAAACCGCGTTTCAGTCGGACACTTCGTTCAAAAGATATAAAAGGTTTACATACATACATACACACACACACACACATACAGCCCTACGGACATCATCGCCAAAATAGTTTCAATAGCTTCCTAGGACCTCAAAACATCGAGATCTGGCGAAAACTCGATTTTCGAAAATCGGGGTGAAACCAATAACTTCCCGATTTTTGAAAAAAAAAAATTTTTTTTTTTAGGCGGGAAGTTAAAAATTGAAAAAATAAAAAATGTCCGTCTGTATGTAGCACAGCTGTGGGATAGCACAAGTTGTCAAACTGACTGGAACTCGTGTATCGATGCAATGTGCGTATAGAGGGGCGAGACGTGGGTCATTTGGAGAAAGGGCAGAGCGCTGTCGTTTGTAGCGCTGCTGCTGCTGCTTGCTGCTTGACATCCCGCCTCTAAGCCGCTTACATCAGATGACAACGTTCGACTGTATATAGCACTAATATATGTGCTGCAGTATAAGCTAGCCCATGTAGCCTTTCTCAACAGCTATACTTTACGTACATATATACGGAGTATGGCTGAATATAAAGGGTATATTGTACAGATCAATCCTCCTTGTTGTTGTTAAGAAGAAATGTGTCAACGGATAAAATGGCTCGTGATTTAAAAATAACGGCTGCGGGAAAAGCTTACAGTTTTTGGCACATTATTCGTATTCGCATTTATAGGTACTTGTTAATATAGTGTAACAGAACCCCCAGCAGGCGACAATAAAGAACTTCGCGAGACAACAATCGTATAAGGTAAAGGGCCCGGTTATTGACACTGACCCAGTTTGTGACACTTTCAATTTCATTTTAAATTAAAAAAGAAAATTTATGTCAAATAGGTTAATACATTATTTTAAAATTTAAATACATTCATCCTGTACCTAATTTATGGCAATAACTAAAATAAAAATAATAATAACTCAATAAAAAAAATATGTAAGCCTCCAGTTATAGTTAGAGAGCCCACGACCAAAATTTTTGTCTCATAGCAATACGACGAAAACCGCATCAAATTGATAGATTCGATTATCCTGAACCCGAAAATCGCAATATCAGAAATTTTCCGTGTATCGTCAGACCTAACCAAATTTTCAAAAATGTCAATAAATTTTACCAAACTGTATCATAGCAATCCGTCTGATTTTCAGAATGTAGTTGAATGATAGCTCTAAGATATGGAAAACACGTTTTTCAGACGCCACTAGCGTAGCGTGTACCCGGGAGACCACTTAAAAAAATTAGAAATGAGACAAAAAAAAAGTATCATAGCAAAACGTCTGAAAATCCTTTTCACGAGTGAATTTGGGTCAGTTTATGCGAAAGAATCATTTTTCAGAAGAAAATGTGAGCACATTAAATTTTAAGACCGTTTTGAAAACGTTAAGAAATTTTACCAATCGGTAACATAGCAATTCGTCTGAAAATTGTTAGACGTGATAAAATAAGTTGTCCAGATATAGAAAAAATTTATATCAGACAAATTCAGTGTAGCACCTTACTAATCAGACAACTTTTCGATAATCCGAACATTTACATTACATTTACATTCTACATAGTAAATTTTCGGCAAAATTATGGGTTGTCCCTGGTTTTAATTGTATAACGGTAATTTTCCAGTTCTAATTTTTTCATCGACAATTCTTATATCCCCATTCATCACCTTCATTTCACCCCATTTCCGGAACGTTCTTTTCGTTTTTGGGATTATAGGCGACATCGGAAATGTCTGAAAACAGTATTTTAGCAATCCCGGAAGCCATACAAAAAGTTTAAAAAAAAATTGAACCGGGTTGCTATAATACAGTTCGGCTAAATTTTTTGACATTTTCAAAAATGCGCTCAGGCCATATGCTACGCGCAAAATGTCTGAAAACAAACATTTTCGTCATAAAATGACAAAATCTATGTACATTTTCAATATCAGACGTAATACGATAATACTGTCTGCCTATTTTTTTTGACATAGCAGAAATGGCCTCCCACGCAGTTGCTACACTTCTGACCGTTACCTCTCACCTAGTAGGGTTCAGGATCATCTAATCTAACGACTTCATACGGTTTTGGCCGTAAAACGATGATACATGGTTTTGGTCGTGGGCTCTCCTACTATTACTGTGGAAGCCATTTTTTTGTTATACTCTAAGCAATTTACGTAAGAGTCTTCGACTATTGGATCTATGAACTACCTAATCATCATGCAAGTATAAAATATAATAAAAAATATAGTGAATAGGATAAAAATTAACTATAATTTAGTTTAAAATATTAATATATCATATTGAATAACTTTTTATTATGAAAATGTGGGTGTCAATAACTACATTCAATTTTATACGCATGCCGTAGTTTATGACACCCAAATTCCTATAAAAAAGAGGCTATTTGTTTTTGACATCTATGGTTATGTGTTTCTTGACATTTCCAAAAGGAGGTTATGTGTTTATTGACATCTCCATAAAATGTTTAAAAAAATTATATTTATAATGATTGTTTATCATTTTATATTTTCTATAGTAATCACGGTGATAAATTAACATTTGATATTTATTTAAATGAACAAAAAATCATATTTATCCTTATCTATGATCTAAAACATACCATAGATAATATATCTATGAACCTAACAAATGAGTATCACAAACTAGGGCAATTTCAGTGTCACAAGCTACAACGCAAGAAATTTTGAGTGTCAAAAACCGGGTTCTTCAAACATTGCTTTTTAAAACATTAATTTAAATTATTAATTCAGTTCAAATAATTATTTCGCGCTTATGACCTTATCTAGAAATTCTGAACTTGTTTATGATACAAAATATTAAATATCAAATTGAATTTTTTGTTAGATATCATATTATAACCTCAGATGTCACTCTTAAAGTGTCACAAACCGGGTCCTTTACCTTACCTATTACGTTAGTCAAAATATGAACAGTCCACCAGTTGACGACATTCCCGCGCTTACGCTGACTGGCCTGACGGAGGCAACCTCTGTAATCTACTAACCTTGTATCATTCCGTACTTTCAAAAGACGTCTGTAACATACAGGGTAGCGAAATATGCGTTGAGAAAATAATCGGTGCAAAAACTTTGTGCCGCGTTCAATTCAATTTAGATCCAGCTTGTATATACGCATCGAAGTATATTTTAAATATTTACAAATATATAAAATTCCACAGCTGCCAACGTGAGGCCATTCTAACTGAATTGCGCCATCGAAATGAATTTTCAATATAGTATGCCCCACGGCTCAATGTCCACAAATAATTGAAGCGATAGACAGAAAATAAATTATGATTATTTGGCGACACAAAAAAGAATGTAAATAGTAATAACCCATAGGTCCAAATACACATTAAATAATAATAATCAAATACTGAATATGAAAATATGTATTTAAAACATTTATAATAAAATAAAATAGTGCATATTTTAAAGTCGGTTCAATTTTTTTGTTAAAAATATTTTATTTTTCTCTTTTTAGTGTTAGAAATTTACTCAATAAATTATGCAGTTATTTTATGAAGTATTGCAATGGGTAAAATTTGAGAGTTTCCCTCGATTTCTCCGGATTCCACCATCAGATCCTGACTTGGTTCCGATGAGACCACCTCGGAGGTGCACTCTTTCGAATAAAAAAAGAATTTTGAAAATCGGTCCATAATTGACGGAGAAATCGGTGAAAATACATAAAAAAAAAATGTACAGTCGAACATAGAACCTCCTCATTTTTTTAAGTCGGTTAATAAGACACTTTGTTTTTACTGATTTGTAGCATAGTCAAGAAGTGAGATTCGTGATAAAAATAGATCCAAGTCTCCAAAAAATATGAGCAATACCATATTGGGATCCTTCAAATGGATGGAGCTTTAAAAACATGGCGACGATGAGGTATCATTTCTCATAGTTACTATGGTTACTATATAATGAACAGTGCAATTTTGAATTTTTTTAAGTGCAATAAAATGATAAGTATCAGCACAATGTGTAATTGGGCTGATGCAAATCACCGGAAAAGAAATTTCCTAAAAGGGGAACATTGAATCATGAAATCGGCCATATCATAAAATTAGGCAAAAATTCAATTGAAACAGAACTTTCAAGAAAGATGAATTTTAATGCTTTCTGTTTACAAACTTCCGATTTAAAGAGTAATCCACAAGAAATAAAAGTGGTAAATAGAAGATATTATATCAATGCAGTGTTGATGAACGTTGCAAACATATTATTGAAACATTACTTTACTAGTGTGACCTGTGCGAATTATTCGCATTAAATAAGTATAATAATTATCACTTTACAAAATTATTTTTTAAATATGATTGCAGGTATTCAATTCGTTTCTAATTGTTCACACTGCTTATAACGTTCTTCTTTTTGTTGGATTACAATATGAAGCTCAGATGACAGATCGAAGAAATATTTTACTAAACTTGTCATATAGAGGCGCAAGTAGCAAAAGCGTTGAGCTAAGCCGTCAGATGGCATCATGCAGCATTGCTGTGACGTTGTTCAGCGTTGCTCACTGTTTCAAAATTATAGCCGTCAGATGGCAGTATGCAGTATTGTGTCTGTTGTATTACAATATGAAGGTCAGATGACAGATCGAAGTGTTGACGTTGTTTCAAAATTAAAGCCGTTAGATGGCAGACGTTGTTCAGCGTTGCTGTATTTTAATTAATTTACAAAAACAAAAGCAATAATAAATTTTTTAGTTGTCGATATCAGTAGAGCAAGCAGTTATTTGTAAAATGATATATAATTTATGTGGAGAAATTGTGAGGTTTTTTCTAAAAAGGGAGGCAAACATCTTTAACCTTAGCGTATTAATATTATATAATTGCAATAGGTAAGTTCCAAAAATAAAAATAGTCATCTGTCTAAATGTAAACGGAAAAGCCAAAAGTTTATATTAAAAAAAGTTCTAATAATAGTATTACAGTGACATCATGTGGCGCTCGGTCTTCTTCAATAGCAGAATACAGTCCTCAAAGACTTTGGATGAATTCCGATTTTTGACGATTGTATTCACTATTCTGCTGTGTTAGGAGACCGAGCGCGGTCTATCGTAATACGATAGATATATAATTTTTTCAAAGTGATACAATTATTTTTATAGGGTTTTTGACGTGATAACGTCTTATAAAAATTGATGAAACACCGGCTGCACACACGAAAAAGTGTAACGTTCCGCCTGAGCCTGAGAGTGCAAGCGAGAGCGCGATATAAGCAATAGAGAGGCACGATTGTCCCAAGCGTCGACTTGTACGCATTTCTCTCTCTTCTCGCGTGACGTCAGAGAGTTCATCAAACTATTTGACGTTTGCTCTGACAAAGTGTGCGTTCAACATTTTTTTCGGCTGTTCCAGCGAAAGCTACATCCGACAGATGGCCTTTGTTTTATAAACCGTGGAAATTAAGACTTAAAATCAATATATCTAATAAAAATGTCATAAATTATCGAATTTTTAAAGCAATTTTTCAGATAATACATCGTTATTTGTTCGTTTTTGCACGGATATTTTTTGTGTCATATAATTGTTACCGATTCATCCAAGCCAAAGTTTAACTGAACGCACTCTCATCCAATAGCGATAATGGCAATATGGCGCTAATAATAATTAGTAAATGTCATTTTATTTTGTTAAAAATAACTGATCGCCGTCATTATGGATAAAATATGATATTATTCACAACGAATGGAAATGTATTGATCAATTGATAGTTTGTACACAAACGCAGCTACATTGTGTATCAAAAACAAATCTTGGGAGATATCTGCATTTCATAACAGCAGATAAATTATACGGTTTTTTAGCAAATATATATAAATATATTATATACATTCTTTTAAATGTCTTTTATAATTGCTTAAAAATATGTATTTTGCTTTGGTTGATCAAATTATTAGTCGGTAAAAATATAGTTTGACAGCTACTAAAATTTAGGTTATGAATTATTAAATATGATATTCGAGCGGACGTTATCACGTAAAACTATCGTCCGTAAACCGACTTTACAGACAACCAATTTTTTTTACGGATATTCCAACTTGTGGTTGGGGGGGAAATATTTTTAGGAGTAGGCAACCCTGATTGATACCGTGCCCAGATAATCCTGGCAGTTAAAAACAATCGAAACTTTTATTCACTAGAATATATTGGTGCTCAGGCTTCGGAAACAATTGCCTACGATCGACGCTGCTCTGAAGTAACACAGAAACAAACGAACATCGACAAATGCCACTTCTGCATATTGCACGTAATATTGGATTGCACCGTGCAGCAATAAAAGTTCGATAATTATATTCGGCCGCATTGTCTGTCGGCGTGTTTTGTTATGCGACTGCTAAAGCTTTGAGTGCTGCATATACATTGGCGGCGGTTGGCGGAGGAGTGGAGGGGAGGGGGGGAGCAGTACGGATCGACCTGTGGGAGGGATGTAGTGCCAAGTGCACTTAGAGAGTACACGCGTTCGGTATTTAGACCGCGCGCAAAGTAACCTTACACATCTATTATCGTACGGAGTCGAATCACTGATTTTATTCTTTAGACGCGTTTTGTCAATTCCGCCAAAGAGCAACGCGGTGATTGGCCGTCGCGAACAAATGTTAAGAAAATAGGTATAGATTCCGTTCCCAAATAGTTGTAATTAATTGTTGATCCCAATTAATTCCAGATAAATATCGAGATGGTTCCTTATTCAAGGCCATGGCCGATTACCTGTCAAACTTTTATGCTCAAATCTTGCCTACCTTGTCTTAATTTCCTAAAAATTACTTCATTCGCACATTGCTATTAATTAAGTTGAAGTTTAAAAATTGTGGAAAATAACGGGAAGTGTGGTAGAAAAAAATAGTAATGGTGCGAATGGCGTCTGTTATGACATAAAGTCGAGAAACGGACGTTAAACGCATTATTAATATTTATAATTATTATTATTAATTGTTGATCCGAGGAATGTAGAACAGAAAGATTAGTTACTACATCTTATTACTATTAATATTTCCATAGATCGTCTGAAAAAGCAGAAATATATCTTCGAAACGTCGCGTTAAATAATAAGGTGCATTTGCACTAGTATTTCTGTTCCCCTACATGCTTCTAATCAACAAATAAATGTTAAGAGAAGCTTGTTACGTTACACATGTCATTGGAAAATAGAAGAAGAATCACGATATGTGTTTGTTTAGTACCTAATTTATGTTTAGTAGATCAAGTGTAAATGTTGATATGAAATTATTGAATAGAAGAGAGGTTACACATGTCATTGAAAAATCGAAGAAGAAGCATGATATGTGTTTGTGCAGTATCTAATTATGTTTGATAGATCAAGTGTAAATGTTGATATGAAGTTAGATATTAAATAGAATTGAGGTTACACATGCCATTGAAAAATCGAAGAAGAAGCGCGATATGTGTTGTGCAGTACCTAATTATGTTTAGTAGATCAAGTGTAAATGTTGATATGAAATTATTGAATAGAAGAGAGGCTACACATGTCATTGAAAAATCGAAGAAGAAGCATGATATGTGTTTGTGCAGTATCTAATTATGTTTGGTAGATCAAGTGTAAATGTTGATATGAAGTTATTAAATAGAATTGAGGTTACACATGCCATTGAAAAATCGAAGAAGAAGCACGATATGTGTTGTGGAGTAATTATGTTTAGTAGATCAAGTATAAATGTTGACATCAAATTATTGTTAAATAGAAGAGAGGCAGCTGATAACACATCGTTAATTTCAAGCGGTTTTTCTTATAGTGTCTGAACTGAATTTCTTAGGGGTTTTTTCAAGTCTTCGGTTTCGGCCTGAAATCGACCTTCGGTCGAACACTGCAATGTTGTGATTAAAACGGTTAGCTGCCGCTGTATGGTTGCAAGCAGTAAAGTTCAGTGTACTTACATACATGTTAGTTACATATAAGAGAATAGAAGACGTTGTCAGAGGAGCTACACTACACATATATTGAGGGAGCTGTATAGCTCCAGTGTAGTGTGGCAGAATGTATAGGGAAGTTAAGCTCCTTACCGACTGAGAGATGCCGTACAGGGCGTCTGAGCGCTGAGCAGTATAAAGTACCTACACTGCGAGTAGATGACTGTGGGTGCTGTGCCCTACCCCACCCCTTCCTCCATCAGCACCCGCCCGGTCACCCCGTCGTATTCACTAACTTCTGAATGTCAAAAGTTTGTGGTAAATCGAACTAAATAAATTTAAAAAAAAGAGTATTAAAAATATTTTGTTTTGATAGGAATTATTTATATATTTATAAAAATTATTGTATTGTCACGGGTCCTTATTACGTGTGCAAAATTTTAAATTATTCAGACGTCTAGAAGTGGGTGAAAATTAAATTGAAAGATTCCTTTACATACATACAAGTCAAGTTAATATAAGAGTGTAATTTTGAAAATGATTTTTCGAGTACTGGTCGCTAACGGTTGATTTTTTTGAAAATTGTTTCATAACAAAAAATGAAGTTTATTAAATTTTCTATAAAACAAGTATTAGTGAATTTTTTCGTAACTGTTGAAACTTCGTCACAAAATGGTGATAATCACGCCTATTCTACTACAGATAACCAATTACCCAGTGCGTAGCAAAATAAGCACTCTGGGTAATCACTGTTGCTTGTTTTTTATTCTGCTAAGCAAAGTGACTAAAAATAGCAAGTTAAACATTAGTGACTACAAAAAGTGCTTATTTGTAATCACTGTGGCTACGTCAGAATTGTACTAATTTGTACCTACACAAATAGTAGGTAATTAGGTATAGAATGTGGCAAAATATCTAACAAAAAGTAATTTTAATTTTTTTTTCAAACATTTCTCTTTAACGGTTAATTCTATGGCAAAATCACAGACAAAACAAGAAAGTTTAATTTTTTGACATTTCTTGTCGACTAACGCAGGAGTCGGAAACCTGCGGCTCTTTTGATGTAAAGCTGCGGCTCTCCAGTTCCATACGCAAAATATAATTATTTTATTATATAAACCCTTAAAAATCGTCCAATCGATCCATGATTGAGCACCATGTCTATCTCTCAGCCATTTCCACTCGCGTCTCACCCGCACTGCCCCCGTCGCGAGTGTCGTCCTCGGATATATATATATATATATATTATATCTATATAAGCAAATACTATAATACTGAAACGAAAATATTTAGTGGCTCTTTAAAAACTGGGAAATTTTGTAAATTGTAACTTCTGGCTCTTCCGTCTCAAAAAGGTTGCCGACCCCTGGACTAACGAAATTCTAGTACTTAAATAAAGTCCTGTAACTAAATTTTGTCGCGTCATCTACTAAATGTCGCCCTGTCAATCAACGAAATTCTAGTGACTAAACATCGCCCTGTAACAAAATTTTGCATTGTCATCTAGTTGTCGCCTTTAACAAAGCGAAGTTATAATCCAACGCATACACAAAGTAAACGTCACGCGCTGTCATCTGACAAAATACTAGTCATTAAATTTCGCCCTGTTATCTAGATATCGCCTTCAACTAAAGTCATGTTTAATTCAACAACAAATGCAACGTCTTTCGATAAAAGTATCGCGCCAATTGCACGGTTTTACTCCCAACCAAACGCGACATTAGACATTTCACATAATAGACAACAAACTATTGAAAGATGCATCCCGCATTCAAAAACTACTGAGTGAGTTTTCGGTAATGTTATACTCGGTGTTGTGCTTGAAATCAAGTTGAAATATTCATCAATTGCTGGATACTTGATCCTGTGACGTCAATGGAAGAAGCATAAATAAAAACAAAATTGTTTTTTCTCCTGAGATTTGAATTTTTAAACTGAACTGTTATTAAGCCTTAGTACTTATTCGGTAATTGCTGATTGAATGTTGTATTTGTAAAAAAGATGCTTACCTACTGAAATGCTTACCAACTGATGTATTGAACACATAAAAATACCTAATACTTTGGAAATTGAACGAAAATAAAAATTATGGCTTGCTATTTTTGTATTCCGTAATGTTGACTGCGTGTTGTATTTGAAATCTTAAAAAAAAATTAACGTTCTGCAAAAAAGCCACTAAAAAGCATAAAACAAGACATTTTGAGGTCGGTGCGAATTCAATTATTACGAATTTTTTAGTAGATACCTACTTATGTAGGTATTTTTATTAAACTGACGTCACCCTTAAAACTTTATTGGTTTACATATATATTAGATATCGTGTCCATCGAGATAATTATAAATAACAAAATCGCAGGATTGTGGACAAATATTAGATTTATTAATTGTACGACGTTTCGTCTATAAAATTTAGACTTTTTCAAGTACAAGTTGAAAATTATTTATTGGTTTACGTTTCTTAATGGCTATTTTTGCAAAAGATTCAATTTTTTTATTTTTTACTTTTTGATGATACTGCAATACGTACTTTGCACGTTATTAACTGTCTTTTTCCTTAATATTTAATTACTAAACTATAAAAAAAAAAACCAACTACTGATTTATGTAAAATTTATGTAGGATCAGCCTGAAGGTACCTAAACAGAAAAATAATGCTGTAGATATTTTTCAAATCGGTCAACCCTTCGAACAGTTATGGCTGAACAAACATTAAAAATAAAACAAAAAGAAACGAATTGATAACCTCCTTTTTATGTCGCTTAACAACATACGAATACGAAAATAATAACGTTAACGATGTAACCATGGCAACGAAAAACAGATAATATTTTGTTCTGTATAAACGTCAAATTAAAGCATGTTGCGTCAAGTAGTTTCACTTCTGTAGCGTGTAGTGTAAACAATGTGTCGTTGTGACGTTTATAAAGTTAGTCCGTCTGTTTGTATCGACTCAAAAACGCAGCTAACTTGGCGGCAAAGTATAGGTAACACTTATCTCGTAGCCTCAAGGTCGTAGGTTTGGTCCCAGCGGTCGGACCCATTATTAGTTTTTTTTTGTCTTTGGCAGGGCCTTAAATAGAACCTCGGGGGCTTCGAGACAAGAAGTAAAAGTGGGACCTCCTACGTTGAATTTAAAAAGTGTTTTTTTTATCCAATGGGTGTTTTTTTACATACAATTCTAGAGATAATTTGTGGAAGGGCTCCAAAAATAAAAACCGTGTGTGAACACCTTCGAACCCTTAAAAAGGGATTCCTTCGGGACCCCGTTTCGTCGAGGGCCCCACGGCACAGCCCCAATTGCGCCATTGTCGGTACGGCCCTGTTCTTTGGTATTATACCAGTTTTACTTCTGTATTGTGTAGTGTAAAACACAGAGTTTCTTTTTTTTAATACGAAGAATGTCGAAGAAGGATCTTTAAAAGTACTTAGCCCACCATTTTCTGATGAATTACCGTTATAGTCGTCGCCAATAGTTCGAGTTCACCGCAATCGGCAATAATCGTAGATCACCGGTAGACATCGGTTATTCATTGCAGTCATAAGACATACAAGTTGACGTCACTGGGGACCAATTACGTTCTGCGACAGGAGTGACGTAAACTGCGTGAAAGCTGCGTAACCGACCTACAAACTACCTGTCTACCGCTCGGTTTCTGTAGACAGCTAGTTCCATATATTTAATACCCTCTATATTGCTAGCAAAGATCGGGAGAAAAACTTATATAGGTCTGTCTCACTTATTATACTCCGAGTCTCATGCGCATGTCCGTGAATGGATGCGCGTCAATTTGCACATGGAACCATATATTTAATACCATCGATATTGCTAGCAAAGATCGGGAGAAAGACTTAAACACTATGGTGCAGACATGTATACGTCTGTCTCACTTATTACAATCAGAGTCTCATGCGCATGTCCGTGAATGGATACGCGTGAGTTTGCACATAGAACCATATATTTAATACCATCGATATTGCTAGCAAAGATCGGGAGAAAGACTTAAACACTACGGTGCAGACATAAAGACGTCTGTCTCACTTATTACAATCAGAGTCTCATGCGCATGTCCGTGAATGGATACGCGTCAGTTTGCACATAGAACCATATATTTAATACCATCGATATTGATAGCAAAGATCGGGAGAAAGACTTAAACACTACGGTGCAGACATGAAGACGTCTGTCTCACTTATTATAATCCGAGTCTCATGCGCATGTCCGTGAATGGAAGCGCGCCAGTTGCAACGTCAGTTTGCACATGGAACTAAGCTGTGAGGAGGGAAATGTATTTAAATTAAATTAAAAATTCCAGCCAATTGGGCGACGTGACCATTCCAACTTCAAAAATGTTGACATTTGATTATAATAAAGAAAAAATACAATATCTTATATAGCGTGAGGTGACGCGGGAAATGGCTAGTATTCAATATGATATTTACTATTCGTTGCCATGGTTACCTACATAATATGTTCCACGTCATGTAAAAATTAATCAAAGCATGCCGAACTAGTTTATTTCTGACAGATCCATAAAACAAAAGAGCGGCTGATTTTTTTTTCTTTTCAAAATATTTCCGAAACTATAAAGTTTAGAAAAAATTTTTTTTAACAAAACTTTCTTGAAAAAATAAATAGAATAATAAGCCGTTATGAAAAGTATACCATTATTATATAAAAAACACCGTTTTAGCATATATCTCTTCTGCGCATGCGCCGATTTTCCCCAAAAACAATAGAGCTCTTCATATTTGCATACCAAACATTCTCCCAAAATTTGGTTTCAATTCGCTCATCCGTTTGACTTGTATCATGTTCACAGACAAACAGATTAACAGACAAATAAACAGACGCACAGAGTTTTTTCAAAAATATGTTTTTTGGATTAGGGGGACCTCAAAACGAAAAGATATTGTAAAATTTTTGAAAAGTGATTTTTGACCTAAACTAGTACCATTCCCCACTTGTGGGTTGAAATGGTAAAAGTATTATTAACTCAAAAAGAACCTGAACAACCACCAACAATGCAGAATTCCCATCATGGAACAGTGGCGACACGAATTGTGTATCAAATTCCCGACCGGTGACTATGCACCTACAGAAACCGGCCACACAGGTGGCTATAGTTTCGACCTATCGCTTATCGCAAGCTACCGATCTTTTGAACTGATTTATGCCAAGCCACGCTGCAGACTCGCAATCATTTCCGGAACAAATTTTAAGTTTGCGGTTAACGTTTCCGGTGTTGTGGGTTCACTTCCTGTTTCTATAAGATCATTTCGGGAATTGTTTATTGTTTTAGTTGACCTATGCTAGTTCATACATACTTCATTTTGCCTATAATCTTTCTCAAACGGAAAAACAATATTTAGAATTTACTGCTTTCATATGCATAGTAGATTTAAAATTTTTTTTTTTTTAATTTGTTTTGGCGCACGTCTATATAGGGACTAATAGGGCTTAACCCTGGGCCCCCAAATTTCAAGGACCCATAAAAATTGAATTATCTATAAGTACTAATATATAAAGATGAAGAGTTTGTTTGTTTGGTTGAACGCGCTAATCTCAGGAACTACTGGTTCGAATTGAATTTTTTTTTGTTGGATAGTCCATTTATCGAGGAAGGCTATAGACTATATAATATCACGCTACGAACAATAGGAGCGAAGCATCAATGAAAAATGTAACTCAAAATTTGTCCGTCCGACAAAAACTTTTGAACGGTAACTCCGATCATCATGAAATTTGGACACAACATTCATCTTGGTAAACTAAGATGAATGTGCGTACTCATGTACCTCCCTTCTCCATTCGTTCTTTTGCACCCGGGTGGAACCGGGCGGGACCGCTTGTTATCAAATAAAAAAAGAGTTTACCGTATTTTTCGGACTGTAAGACGCACTTTTTTACATAGAAAAATAAACTTAAATTTTGTGTGCGACTTATGGTCCGAAGATAGCATTAAAATATTGTTTTCAATAAATCGTCTCTTTTATGTTAATAATAAATAAAAATTATGATCTGAAAGTAACATTAAAAGAGGTAGGTATATTTTTCTAAAAATTCGTTTTATAAATTTGAGATGCGTTTTTTATAGTCCGAAAAATACGGTATATTAATTATCGATATCATGGGTAAATTTTGACAATTTTTTTAGTAAATTTGAACAATGTCTGAGTGAATTTTGACAATTTTATAGGTAAACTTAGACAATTTTTTGGAGGTCCATTTTTGGGCGAAATTTTTCTCAATTTTTATCTGACAATTTTTTAATGATTTTTACCAATTTTAGGTGAATGTTAACAATTATGTGTGAGTGAAATGTGACAATTTTTTGGGGTCAAATTCGACAGTTTCTGAGTGATTTTTATCAATTATTTGCGTGGATTTATAATATTATTTATTTAGGCAGGTACTAACTTTCTATAGACGCTGATGATCTCAGCTGTTGAGCGTCTATAATTTACAATCTCTCTCTCTCTCTACTAAGTTTCAAACTAGATACATTAAAGCATTTAGGGATATTGAATTAGTCTTCCACAAATCTGTAATTTTTCATCGTATTATCTGTTGAATTTCACATAAAAATTTTAGTAGCGTTATCCACTAGACTTTTGTACGGAACTATTAGCTAAAATTTAGTTTTGGCTACGGCCCTGACAGTCGCCGCTCTACGGAAATGCAACAACAACAGTTTCAAATACAACACGCATCGGCGGCATCGGCGAACATCGGGGACGCGGTCGGTTCGTCGCGCTGCGCCGCCATGATGCTATCGCATTACGGAAATGGCACCCGGAAATAAAATAAACTCAGTGTCGCTTGATATACGACAACTGTGTTTTACTGCAGCGGAGATTTCAACTCGTGCACAGGACAGCACACAAGAGGGACACGCAACCGCTACCCCGAGGCAGTAAGGCAGTGAGTCGCTCTCCGTGTTTGTGTATCAATTCGCGGACACAAGACAAAGTAGCTTATTACGACCAGGGCTGCAGAACTTACGTCTTGGAATAGTAGAATATTTTTTATTAGAATATGCGTAATCTAAATATAGTTGGCAAAACCAAAAGTGCACATCCCGCAAGTTTTCCACTGTATGATAAAAAAATAACAATTAAAAAATATTTTTAATAAATTTAAAAAGATTTAAAAATTTAAAGAAATAAATAATTAAAAATTGAAAAAATATTTTTTTTAAGTTTGCAGAAATAAAAAAAATTAAGAACTATACATAATATAATATATAATTAATATCAAGTGGAATAAAATAAAACAAAATAAAAAGAAAAAAAAAGAAAAAATCAATGATTTTCGTAAGGAATCGAACCCAGGACCTTGCCCTTGGGGATCCAACGGCATAACCATTACGCCACGGCGGCCTAATACGTGTAGTGGTGTTATCACGGTATAGAAGTGTAGCACTTGTTTTATGGATTACACTATATTTACACAGCAATTATTATATTGTTTTTTTAAACTATTAGCTGTCAAAAATAATAAAATAAAACTGTTTATAAAAATTAAACTACTGAACACATTTTAGTGAATTTAAATAGGGTTCTGGTCTGATAGTAAACAAAGTGAATAAAATATAACCCAAGGCAATCCGACCAAAATTGCGATCTGTAGAGTCGTGACGTACGTACATACGTACAGACCAACCGACAACTGCTGTTTGTGATTTTCAATTACAATTTTAATAGTATTTATGAACTCGAATTGATTTAAAAATGGTTCTGTTTTATAGATTAGAATCTCCTCTTTTCAAAAAGCTTAAATTTGAATGGATTTCGTGTGAAATTAACTTAGATATAACTTCTTATATGAAGGAAAGTCAGCTCTGACGCACAAAGCGATAATAAAGCACATACCGCTAGTTTAGCGGTATGTGCAATATTGATTCCTTGAAAAATTCCTTGTCTCTTGCGATTTAAAAAAAAATCTACGGTTCGGCAGTAAAAAAATAGTAGATATATTACACCGAAAGGGCCGAAAGTGTGATACCTTGCCTTGCGCGCCAATATGCTCTCGCGGCTTCGCCTCAGGCATCTGGAGCGCAGGGGAAGGATATCACACTTTCGGACAGTGTGGTGTATAGGTACTATTTTTCTTCATACCTCGATCGTAAGTACGCTTATTAAGTACATTAATTAATTATTAATTACATAAAAACACAAGCTTGGAATTTATACGTAAATACACACATGACAGCTAAAATGTAATAGGGTTGCTATGGAAACTGCATCTAAACAACAGTTGATTGGTGTACATTTTGCAACATTTTTCATTAATGCTCCGCTCCTAATCACTAATGGTCGTAGCGTGATTTTATATAGCCTATAGCCTTCCTCGATAAATGGGCTATCCAACAAAAAATTTTTTTTTCAATTTGAAACAGTAGTTCCTGAGATTAGCGCGTTCAAACAAACAAACAAACAAACTCTTCAGCTTTATATATTAGTATATATTAGTATAGATAGATGTCCTAATGGTCGTAGCGTGATTTTATATAGCCTATAGCCCTCCTCGATAAATAGGCTATCCAACAATTTTTTTTTTCAATTTGAAACAGTAGTTCCTGAGATTAGCGCGTTCAAACAAACAAACAAACAAACTCTTCAGCTTTATATATTAGTATAGATAGATGTCCTAATGGTCGTAGCGTGATTTTATATAGCCTATAGCCTTCCTCGATAAATGGGCTATCCAACAAATTTTTTTTTTTCAATTTGAAACAGTAGTTCCTGAGATTAGGTAGCGCGTTCAAACAAACAAACAAACAAACTCTTCAGCTTTATATATTAGTATAGATAGATGGTAGACTGCCTTCAAGCAATTGACGCGTTCCAATCGAGTTGCCCGATGGTTATGAATCTGACATACGCCACTTTTCGTTGCGCCCGCAGAAATATACAAAAGGCTTTAGTTGGAGCACACCTCGTGGTGTATACGGATTTAAACCCTTACTGATTCTGCGGATGCCGTCTGGCGGACGGATTCAAGTTGAGGCGAATCGGCCCTTTCTATTCGCGTAACGTGATAAGCATCCGAGGTGATATACCGACTGTTTGATGAAAATTGGCGGACCGGAATGGAAGATATCATTCAAATGTCTACAGCAGTGCAACCGGCGCAGCAAAGCTGCAGAACAACCAAAATTTTACGTACTTCATAATTTTAGAACGAATTACAGTGTAAACTCCGTTTAACGTCACTCGATATAACGACAAACTCCTTAAAACGTCGAAACTACTTAACTCTAGTTGGTTTGCCTTGTTGCTCATACAATGATACCACTCTAAATAACGATACACCCACTCTAAATGACGACAACAATACGTCATCATTAAGCAATAAACACTGCT
Source organism: Xanthostigma xanthostigma (assembly GCA_963575645.1). Taxonomy (NCBI): domain Eukaryota; kingdom Metazoa; phylum Arthropoda; class Insecta; order Raphidioptera; family Raphidiidae; genus Xanthostigma; species Xanthostigma xanthostigma. Next base: position 3,727,254 of record OY754473.1, read on the forward strand.
TGTTTGTTATTTTGTTGCTTTGTTGTCGGCATCATGCGCACCATAGATTCTAATAAATTCGTTCTTTTGTTTATTAAGACGAAAAACGTCAGACAAAGATAACAGACTATATGCACTAAGCGCTGTACTTTGTGATAGTATATGATTGTTGTAAATTTTATATATTATGAGTAAATACCATATGCTTTCATTCTATTAGACGTGTGTCGATCGATCATTTCTTGCGACCCGGGTCGATCGCGACCCACAGGTTAAGTGATCGTATCACAATGTTTCGATCGTTTGATCGATCAGCTTGTACCTATTAGACGTGTGTCGATCGAACATTTCCTGCGACCTAGGTCGATCGCAAGCTACAGGTTAGGGGATAGTATCACAATGATTCGATCGTTCGATCGGCTGTCTGAGTACCTATTTCATTTCTATACGAGTTACCATTAACCTGTTAATGTAATTTTCTGCGCTAGCTTGTTTGTACGAAAGAAAAACTTACCATTGAACAGAACAATGAGGCTTTTATTTAACTCAACTCAAATTACTTATATAAAATAGATAATGAGATACGATAAATTAACACCAAGTAGGTATTTTAAGATTAAATTAATGTTTATATCTATTTTATAACACTATAGGTTATGATTAAGAAATAAAACTTGAGAATTTTTTTCGGGTTTTAAAGAACTTCTTTTTGCACTTATTGTCATTCCAGCTTTGGAAAAAAATCGTTCGCATGGTACAGATGTAGCATTCATTCAAGTGATTGTTGTATGTTATTATGACTCACGAGTCACGACTCTACCATAGAAATTCATCATTCAATCACTCGGTCACGCTCTGTCATCTATTCCCTGTGGCTCTTTGGTTGCTATTGAGCTGACGATCGACTCGAGACCGAACGATTGGATCTTGTGAGATTCAGTGATTCAATCACTCAGTCACGGGTGGTGATCGAATCAAAACGATTCGATCAATCGCGATCGACACACGTCTACATTCTATACTGAGCATAGGAATAAAATCGCAATCGCACCATTAGGGTGCAAACATATACTACTGTCTTTTTTTTTAAGCCGTAAGCACTGGCGTATCCAGGAGGGCAAAACAAGCACGGGGGACCCGGCTTAAGAAATTTCTAATTTGCCCCCTCCCGAACCAAAAGCTGGGTACGCCCATGTTAACGTCATAGAAAAAGACAAAGTTTTTGAAACAGAGATACTTTATTCAGATTGAATGCAAGTACATCAAACCAATCCTAACATCGAAGAAATCAGGGAATTACATCGAAGAAAGAGACGCAGATACATTTTTGATACGCTTTGTTGCGTTCACTCACCGCACATTGAGTAGATAGTTAATTATTAAATATATGGTAAATACATATTAGGGGGAGGTCTCCCCGAGAACTGGACACTTAAGGAAGAACAAAAATTTTAAAAAATACATAATATGTATCTAAATTGTTCAAGAACGAAATGAAATTACGAAATAATCAAGAAATCACCGCTAGTAAACTCGCAACGAACTACTGACTGAGATATAGGTATATATATACTATGAGAGGAAGAGAGAAAGAAAATGTGCGCGCGCACTGCTCTCTCTCTTGCTCCTACAGTATGATACAGACAATAGGCCTGCACTGTGTCTTAGATATACGAAACATAACTGGCTATGATCATACTTTTCGTAACGCTCCGAAACGTAACTGGCTATGATCACACTTCTCGTAAGGACTCTCGTCACGCATTCACCAGCTTACTCCCCAAGTCAAGCGTGCGTAAAGAAGTTTTACTTCAAAAATGTGTACTAGACTAATTAGTTTATTTTACTTTAATAAGCTCTCTACTATATACCTAAGCAACACAGATATAATATCAGCAGTCTTAAATGTTACTTTAAATGTAGTAGCAATGGTGCCCGCGGGCATAGGGTTCGGGATCACTGGTATAATGTATCTATCTTAAATAGGCAATCTACAGATCCTGGAGAAGCCCTGCCAGATCTATAATAAAAGTTCTATGTCTGACAGTCACTATATATTATATAACTTTCGACTTAAGGACGTAGTCTGGTGTTCGGGTTTTGAAAAGACGAATTTATTTTTTTTACATTTTAAGTAAGTAGGTATATTATATTGAGAAAATACTGTAAAAATGTAGACCGAAATATTAAATATTTACAAAGCTATAGCATATAGTCGACAGCAGCAACGGTCTTACGGTAATTACCTCTCAATTGTTATCACGTAACCCTTATATTCTCGCAGAGTATAGCAAAAAAATTAACGGAAAACGATGCCTTTGAAGAAACGGAAGGTTTATACTATACACCAGGCATAACTGATTAGTGTAAATATTTATTTTTATTTTTTTGTAAGAAATCTGAAATTAAAACTTTAAACGCGTTTTTCTCAAAACTACGTTTTTCTAAGCGGCGCGGGTGATTGAAACAATTGTATACAACCGATTGCTTTCAGTTTTTCACAGGGTATTCTACACAACAATAGCTCCGTCCGGTACTAGAATTACTTAATTATAAAAATTATTTATATTTTTTTTAACCGATTTTCAACGAAAAAATCACGATTTCCTCGTTGTTTTTTTTTCTAAAACCCGCCATTTTGTTATTTATCAATAAAAATGTTTATTTCTAGTACGGGATAGAGCCACAGGCCTACGAAACAATAACCAATTTAATTTTTATAATTCAGTTGACTCCAAGTGACGTTATCACCCGCGCTACCCACCTACCTCAATTTAAAGTTGTCTACTTTAGGTTAAAAAAACAATTATAAAATGGCGTAAAATTAAGCAAAAAAAATTTTTTTTTCTTAGTTTACGATGTCAGTAAAAACATGTAACAAAATTGAAAACATCGTACATTATTTTGATATTAAAAAAAAATTCTGAAATAACGGTTGAAAACGAGCTTGAACATAGGACTACCTCTTAAAGGGGATGTATTTTTTTTTCGTTAAGATGACCTTCGGTCTGTTTAAACACGACTTCGCGTCGGTGACTACAACTACAACATGATAATACAGAGATCAACAGATTACAGTCTCGGAGGTTTGATTACTGGGATAGAATAGGGTCACGGCAGGGCCGTCTTACGCGTCTATAAAGGGTGACACATTTGAAGCGACACTAGGGATGCAATCCCGCATAATAATTTCAATCCCAGTATTTGCGAAACTGAACCATCTTAGTCCCGCTGGATCCAGGTATTTGCCAAACGCGCGTCGACTAACACGTACGAACCACGCTTTTCTCTAATCCCGCCAGTGCAGCGAGCTCTCGCAAAATGTATCCGGATCCCGGTATCCCGATATTGCATTCCCTAAGCGTTCCTGTCGAAGACGTTCCGGTGGTGTCCAACCAAACTTTCGGTTTCGGCGTCAAATTGGAGTTTTGGTTTAGTTTCGGTATCGGCTGCAGAAAATCTGCCGAAACTATGACCGAAACTGAAACCAGGTTCGTGAGGTTCCGTGCGGCGTTCGAGAACGATCGGCGGAGAATGTGTCCTGGTCGGCTTCACCTCGCATCCGTGCTAACTGCCACCCCATACCCAATAGAATGGATACTTAGTTGGCTGGTTGTGCAATAACAAAACAAAGAGCTGTGCTTTTTACAGTACACACTACAGAAAGAAAACTTGTATATTTGTAAAAACAATATTGACACCGACATCCGTGATCGACCCTACGACCTTTAGGTTGCGAGGTAAGTGTTCTACCTCGCGACCACCTTAGCTTAATGTTTTACAGCCGTCTTTTATTTCAAGAATGACTTTTACCCTACCGTGCTAAAAAAGTTTGACTTCAAAAATGGCGTAAAATAAATATTTGAAATAGAACTATTTTGAAAGACAAGAGGAAAATTAGAAATTATTTTCACGGTACTTTTGCGAGTCCGGTCCTGAATAAGATCCGTTCGTTAATATGTAAATAGACCTTAAACAAAAATGGCGGGCGATGGACATGACTGGAAGATGGAATTAACTAAATTAGGGTCAATCAGAGATTAAACAAACTAATGTCTAAACGTAGATACTACATCTAGGCTACAATCTATTATATTATATATATTGTGTTCCAGTCATTATGCAACACAGCGTGTCTCATCACTTATACTGGCATATATCAAAGACTAATGTCTACCGCCACAAAGTCCTATAAAAAAAATTGGTTGTCTGTAAAGTCGGTTTACGGACGATAGTTTTACGTGATAACGTATTCCGCTCGAATATCATATTTATGTCAGGCGGAACGTGACACATTTCGGAACGTGACACATTTCGGAACGTGACACTTTTTCGTGCATGCAGCCGGTGTTTCATCAATTTATATTGACGTGATTCATCAATTTATAAGACGTTATCACGTCAAAAATTAAAAAGATTTTAAAAAATGTCTTTTTAAGGTTCCGTACTTCAAAAAGAAAAAAAGTAACCTTTATAGTTTATAAGATCACTTTGTTGTCCGTCCGTCCGTCTGTCTGTCTGTCTGTCAAGACTCTTGGGTTGAAAAAAATTTTTGGGCCCAAAAATACCGAAAAAATTCTCCAAATCGTTTCAAAATTTAAATTTAACCCATCAGTAAAGATAAAAATGTGCTGCCAAAATTTTATTAAATTCGGCCCGACAGGACCGGACTTAAACATTTTATGAAAACGTTAGTTTGTAGATATGGATTTACTTAGTGAAGGGTGAATTTAATTTGGTAAATTGATGGTAATATTGAAACTAAGAATAAAAAAAATATTATTTTAAGGGATGTATTAAGGAATCAAAATATTTATTTTGTCCAAAAACAAAAGGGCTAAGTTCACATAATAAAACCACACTGCCTGTATTAGCAAATACACTATATTGTTGGCAGGGTTTCGCACTGCGACCCGAGTTTTTTAAATTGTTATAACGGTATACGCAACCTTCAAGGAACTCGTATTTTTAACGGACTTCAAAAAAGGAGGAGGTTCTATATTCGACTGTATATTTTTTTTTATGTATCTATGTTCACCGATTTCTCAGTCAATTATGGACCGATATTCAATTTTTTTTTATTCGAAAGAGTGCACTTCCGAGGTGGTCCCATCGGAACCAAGTCAGGATCTGATGGTGGAATCCGGAGAAATCGAGGGAAACTCAAATTTCAAAGGCATGCATACTTGGCCTACATTGCAATACTTTATCTAACACTAAAAAGAGAAAAATAAAATATTTTTAACAAAAAAATTGAACCGACTTCAAAATATGCACTAAAAAGTAAAAAATAATAATTATTGTTATTTTTGGAGTCGGTGTCAGCCAAAATAAAATTTATTCCGAGAACTAGAGACATGTAAGATTTAAATTGCTACTTTCGAATTCCGATGTAACACCGATTCCAAAAATAACAATAATTATTATTTTACTTTTTAGTGCATATTTTGAAGTCGGTTCAATTTTTTTGTTAAAAATATTTTTCTATACACATAATTCATACCGAAAAGTAGTTTTGAAACACTCCGTGCAAGATCTTATTAAAATTTTGAAGAGCAACACAAAGTCCAATGTCCCCGTCTATTTTTATTTATTGGCAGAGAACCTGCCAGTTCAAGCGAACCCTCTGACAGACGTTTCTCACACCCCGGGCGCCGGTATTAACCCTCAATATGTCGCGTGGCACTGTGCAATGTACACACATAGAGGCAGTACGAAGATCGTTCCGAAGGATAATTCCAACAATGAGAGAGAGAGAGTCAAGGAGGCTGGGAAAGGATGGGGAGGGCATAAGACGAAGGAAGATAGGTATTTGGTTCTCGAGCAACTGTAGGAGAACTCCTCCAGGCACTGAGATAGGAGATTGTAACTGGATAAGAGAGTGATATGCGGGAACATATTCTGGAACAGTGTCGTGCTTCCCGAAGGATTCGCGGGAATTCACCTGTTTTCGACGCGCGACATCTTTGCTCTCTCTCTGTTTGGGCAGGAATTTTGTGAATGCGACGGAAATGCGTTAAGAAAGTGAGAGAAGTGATTCTTCGGTGCGGTCTACAGTTGCATCATGTGCTGCTGCGGAAAATTGATTTCTATAAGTTATTTTTTTCGCACAGTGAAAAGAGGAAAGCGTTTGGAAGGGAGTTCTTTAAAAAACAATTACGAAGTCGTATTGATACGATGGCGTTTTCTTGCGCAGTAAAAAGGGGGAGGCGTTTGGGGGGAAGTTCTTCAAAAAACAAATACGGGGTCGTGTCGATGCGATGGCGTTTTTTTTGCGCAGTGAAAAGGGTAAGGCGTTTGGAGGGAAGTTCTTTAAAAACCAATTACGAGGTCGTGTCGATGCGATGGCGTTTTTTTTGCGCAGTGAAAACGGGAAGGCGTTTGGGAGGAAGTTCTTCGAAAAACAATTACGGGGTCGTGTTGATGCGATGGCTTTTTTTGCGCAGTGAAAAGGGAAAGGCGTTTGGGAGAAATTCTTTAAAAAACAAATACGGGGTCGTGTATACAAGGTGAGATAGTAATAATAATAATAATAATAATAATTTCTTTATTTCTGTAATACTACATGCGTAGTGGAGAAGACGTCATATATAAAGGTATGATACATACAAAAATACAAATTAAGATCTCTTGGTTAATTTACACAAGAAGAATTCGTCGATACTATAAAAATTATGAAGCTTTGAGCTCATTTTTGAACCTCCGTAGGCTTAGATTTCTTATTGAGATGGGTAAATGATTAAATATTTTTATAATAATGTTCATGGAGCCTTTGTTGATGGTGAGAAAAGTTGTTATATAGTTGTTTTTAAATCTGGTACTGTATTCATGATGGCGTAAATTGTTCATAAAAAGCTGCGGATATGTTTTGCAGAAGAAAGAGCATTCATAAATGAAAATATCATAAATACAGTAAATCTACACCAGTTGCTATGACGTGTCCATATTAAGTGATTTCTGATTGGTTAGATTAAAAAAATAACAGTGAAACACGAAAAGTAGTTCCATTTTTTTACGTATTTTTGAGGAAATCTGTGAATAATCCGCAAAGTTTTCCTTTTGGAACGTCAAAATTTAGCGTTTTCTATGAAAACAAGTCAAAATTTAGGCACATCAAGTGATCGTACTGGACCCTAATAAAATTTCTACTCAAGATAATTCGCCTCTGTCCAGAGAAAGACTGTTTGAACGTATCCCTTTTGAATAATTGATTAACTCGCTGTGGAATTGAGTCCTTTGTCACGGACGCCTCTGCAACAAGCTCTTCTATCGGGCTAACAACCTCGCCACCTACAAGCGTTATCTAAACGTTTAATCGACTATAGGCACAGGCATCGACTTCGACAATACAAGCAACTCATTTGACTTAACTGGGACCGTAATATTCAAGCGTAAATTCAAACTTTAAATGAAACTTAACTTAACTTAACCGTTCACTTAACTGATCAGTGAAAACTTTACCTGTCTTTATTGTCGCATTCATTCGAACACCAATAATAAACTACTAGAGTGACCTGTGCGAATTATTCGCACTAAATAAGTATAATAATTATCACTTTACAAAATTATTTTTTAAATATGATTGCAGGTATTCAACTCGTTTCTAATTTTGCACACTGCTTATAACGTTCTTCTTTTTGTTGTATTACAATATGAAGCTCAGATGACAGATCGAAGAAATATTTTACTAAAATTGTCATATAGAGGCGCAAGTAGCAAAAGCGTTGAGCTAAGCCGTCAGATGGCATCATGCAGCATTGCTGTGACGTTGTTCAGCGTTGCTCGCTGTTTCAAAATTAAAGCCGTCAGATGGCAGTTGCAGTATTTACAATATGAAAGTCAGATGACAGATCGAAGTGTTGACGTTGTTTTAAAATTAAAGCCTGAAACGATTAGCTTCGGACTGTTTCGGATAAGCTCACGTAATCGTCTCGTAATATAATTTAAAATAAATTTTAATAAAATTAATAAACAATTTAAAATATTTATTTTGAATGTTTTATTATAAAATTGTTGTTAACAAGATATCTTAGAATGTACACACAGAAAATTTCTGATATCTTAATGTGGTTGGAATTGACAAAGTGAAAAACAATCAATTAAACGACACATGCAGAAAGAAATTTGGATCGGTAGATCACCAAGTACTCCAGATTCTCCCTGATGTGATTTAAAAGAAATATTTCAGCACTTTTTCACAGCTTATTTTAATACATTCTATTTCAACCTTTTAAAACCTACTGCCTTTTTTCAGACAAAAAACATATTTTTTCCTTTATTTCACTGCGTCGTTCAACATCCCAAAACCAAAATTGACACGCGCCGTGACAAAACAAATAGACAAGTATAGTAAATACCCAATTCTAATTATTACCTCTAAACTACGTACAATGTAATATAAAAGTTTTGAATCGTTACAAGCCGTCAGATGGCAGACGTTGTTCAGCGTTTCTGTATTTTATTTAATTTACAAAAACAAAAGCAATAATAAATTTTTTAGTTGTCGATGTCAGTAGAGCAAGCAATTATCTGTAAAATGATATATAATTTATGTGGAGAAATTGTGTGGTTTTTTCTAAAAAGGGAGGCAAACATCTTAACCTTAACGTATTAATATAATAAACTATTATTACCTAGTCGATATTAATCAAGGTCAAGTCTTGCAAGTGATTACACTTAGATTGTAAAAAATTAGAGTTCAGACCACCCGTACCGGTTGTTTTTTTTCGAAAACGGTTAGTCGTAGAGAGTTGTGTCAAAAATCTGTACCTATTATAAAAGCCTTTATGAAGAATCGAATGGTGATATTTTTTCACCGGAAAGGTTGGCTTCCCTATTAGTTTGCTCCAGAATGTTCAGAACTCCGAAATTTTTTTTAATTAGGTAACTAGATTTTAAATGCCGACTTTTAAAACTAAGTTCGTTATTATGACATGTTAATTTAATAATTACAAACGAATATTACTTGACAGGGGTGGCAGTAACAAAAAAAGTCCTACAAAACTTGCTTATTTTTTAAAGATCTTTTCAACAATACCACTTTCGACCTATCGTGCCATTTAAAATTCCGGAGTTCTGAACATTCTGGAGCAAACTAATAGGGAAGCCGACCTTTTCGGGGGGAAAAAATATCACCATTCGACTCTTCATTAGGGCTTTTATAATACAGATTTTTGACACAACTCTCTACGACTAACCGTTTTCGAAAAAATCGACCGGTACGGGTGATCTGACTCAGCCTGTATATATTACGTGTGAATTTTAAAGTCATCCCCTCTATTTTACCTTCTTGAGGGATGATTTTGCAGAAACGCTGAAATACGTAATCCTTTATTTCTTACCAAAAGCCTAAATATGCATTCTCATATCCCTAACTTGAGAAATGATGGGTTCCCCATACAAACTTTCATCCCCTATTTCACTACCTTCAGGTTTTGTTTTGAGACAAAAGGTACCTTATGTCATTCCTCGAGATGCAATCTATCACCTTGCCAAATTTTATCGAAATTTGTTCGGCGGTTTACGCGTGAAAGCGTAACAAACAAACAAACTCACATTCGCATTTATAATATTAGTTAGTATTGGTAATTATCACGCTCCGTTATTCTGAAGCACTAACGTCGGTTCTAATCCGACGCATCTACGACTTTAACAGCTTCAAGCGTATTTAAAAAAAAAAAAATTAATTGAGCAATTTTTTTATTCACTAGACGATTTTTATACCTCATAAGTGTATGTATTGGCATTTTTTTACTATTTTTATTTCTCTATGTTCTTATTCTTGCATTTTGTATGTTATGACTTGCCATATTCAAACTATGTTTGACGCCATTATAAATAAACTATCTATCTATCTATCTAAAGTGAAACCATGACTAAATTTATTGGCCACTTTCATGCACGTATAGACTAAAGGCCCGTATTGCTTTCTGAATGCTTGTTCAATTATCTGAAACTCGAATTATAATTATTAAAGTATACCATAATACCAGCCATCACCCGACGATTGCTCCGAAAGTGGAATTGAGTCCCGAGGCTAGCGAGAGGAGGCGTATTGATATCGGGTGCCCCAATACGTGTCATTGTATCGAAGCCATAAAATTCTAATGCCCATATTCACCGAACACTATTAAAGATAGAAGTTACTAATCTTGGAACAAAATTCGTTAAAATAAAATTTACTTTCAATTCACCGAGCAAAATATCTGCGGTAGAAAAGTTAGTTAAAGAATAAATATACACTTCACTATACTCCTTGCTCTTTTTGTTGAACATGTTCACCCAAAAATCCGACCGATGGCGTTAGTGTAAACGTCAAAAAAAAGTTTCACAAAATAATAACGTTCTATCCTAACGCAATAATGCATACAAAACTTCCACTAACTTTAATGTTTTACAACTATACACTTCACAAAAGGTTAATAAACAACACAAGAGCAAACTGCAGATATAATACTTCACGTTTATAGGTTAGGTATTATGATCTGTGCGGCGGCCATTACTATTTTATCACGCGAATAAATATTTACACCCTCGAAGTAAGACAGAATAGAGGTATACCTGCTGTAAATATTTATATGTTTGGTGAATTGAAATATCGCTATTTATTCGGAGGAATAGTTACCTGAAGAACAAATGAACCGATTAAATAACTACTTACGTTCGATGAATATGGTCATAACACTGACTAATTGACTGACTCATAGCCGAAACCGGTTTACCCTCGAAGTAAGACAGAATAGATGTATACCTGCTGTAAATATTTATATGTTTGGTGAATTGAAATATCGCTATTTATTCGGAGGAATAGTTACCTGAAGAACAAATGAACCGAATAAATAACTACTTACGTTCGGTGAATATGGCCATAACTGACGCATAGCCAAAATCGGTGGGTCTAGAAGCATGAAATTTTGCACAAAAGTTCTTTATATAACGTAGGTGAGCCCTAAGAAAGGATTTTTGAAAATTCATCCCCCAATTTATGTACTTAAAACTCTATAACAGTGATTAACTAACAAACAATGCACAACCTAAACCGGTGGGTCTAGATGTATGAAATTTTGCACAGGACTTCCTGTGAATGAATCTGTGTCACTCTTTTGTTTTCATTTCATTCCTCGAAACGTCGATGTGCCGCATAAGAAGTTTCACTTCAAAATCTGTCTATCTATTAATTACTTACGTACTCGACCCTTTCAATCGAGATATTTTATTTTTTCAATGTGAAAATCTAATAAAGCCGAATGGTATTTTTCATTTCGTGCCGCGGGGCAGATTTAATCCCATTAAACTGTAAACAAACCTCAAATGTAAACTAATTAATTATTTCTGCAAAGCCGGCGGTCGCGACGTTGGCGGCGCGGTTCAAAACGCAAGTTCAATTTCAATTGGCATCTATCTTCTGTTTATCTCTGTGTCGCTATCAAAATAGAAGAAGACGAGAAAATAAAGAAGAAGGGAGACAAAATCCCTCTTCCTTAACAGCATCAATGGATGAACTGGAGGAAAAAAAAGCAAAGTATTGTAGGATAACAATACCGATGTTGCCCTTTGTTCGATTCGGATTGTACTACTACCACGTCTACAGAAGTTACAGAGTGTTCAGCGAATTTATGCCGTAGGTAACTCTAAAGCCGTTCGCACACGGCTCGACTGTTTCGCAATTTGAGTTTCAAACCAGTTGACGATGCGATCTATCTGTGACCTTTCATACGTCAGAAAATGGGTCGACATAAATAAATCGCTTTGAAATTAGTTTTAAACTAGTCGTGTGCAACCATGCATGTCGCACACTGGGGCAACTGTTATGCAATTTTAGTTGAGGATTAGATCTTTCTATGATCTTTCCTACGTCAGAGAACGAGAAGAACATGGTCGACAGAAACTCAACTGCTTTGAAATCGGCTTTCAACTGATCGCGGGCGATCGAGAGGGCCCTTCGCACACGGGTCGGCTATTTAGCAATTTGAGTTTCAAACCGGTTGACGACGCGACCATTCTTTCGAATGAACGAGAATGAACGAGAAGCAGCACATTGACTGAAACACAACCGATATGAAATTAGTTTCAAACTGGTCGTGTGCAACCATGCCGCGCACTGGGCGACTGATTTGCAATTTGAGTTTCAAACCAGTTGACGACGCGATCGTTGTGTGACCTTCCGTACGTCGAAGAACGAGAAGCCGCACATGGGTTGACAGAAACAACCGATTTGAAATCAGTTTCAAACTGGTCGTGTGCAACCATTCCGCACACGGGGCGACTGTTTTGCAATTTGAGTTTCAAACCGGTTGACGACGCGATCGTTGTGTGACCTTCCGTACGTCGAAGAACGAGAAGCCGCACATGGGTTGACAGAAACACAATCGATTTGAAACCAGTTTCAAACTAGTCGTGTGCGACCGTCCTTGCAGGTCGAGAAACAATTGCAGTTGCGTGTTGATGCGCAAATTTTCATCTTAACCGACTCAAATTCAGTCGCGGTCGCATGCAGACAAAGAACATCAATCGATTGCAAACCGGTTGCGCAACGGTCGCATCCTGAACTGGTTTGAAACTCGGTTGCTAAACAGTCGACCCGTGTGCGGATGGCCTAAGAATACCGGTAGTTAACTATTACTAAAGCCGTATGCACACGGAACTACTCAAAAGCAACCAGTCAGTGACGCAAATCAACAACCCGTCAGCGATGGGCCAGAACCTTTGTAATTCAATGGAACATTGCAGGTGATACTACTAGTTACTAACTAGTCAGTAACGCGTTAGTAATCAGTTGCCGGCGACTCAAATGTCGACTAGTTTCTGCTTTGAATATTCACCGAGTTTCTAGTCTATTTTTTTTTTTTTTGTAACTATTTGTTTACGAAATAGAACGATAGAGTCTCGAAGTCAAGACATTTTGTATCAGAGGATGTTTGCGCAAAAATCTGAATTGTTAATATCAAGAAAACATTTAATATCAACAAACTGTGTTGTTTTCTGGTTTAACATTTTCTAAGCAACTGTGAAAAACGTGTTTTCCGATAATGTCAATTTGTCTGCTCCATCCCAAAACACTGTAAGTACCTATGTGACAAAAATATTTTGTTTCCTGCAACAAAACCATAGCCTAGCTCTGTCATTAAAGCACGAGACACGTAATTGCATGGTCGTAGGTTCGATTCACGAGCAAATTGTAAGTCTAAAAAAGAACCAAAATTTAACTATAGAATGCACAGGTGGAGGGGCTGATGATATTAACTGTGGTTGTCGATTTTTTTGTTTATAAAAATGTGTCAAACTTGATGACCGAGTCGGCAAAAAACGCGCCGCATATCTTTATATATAAAAATTACGTGTCACATGTTTGTCCGCGATGAACTCCTAAACTACTGAACCGATTTTAAATTTGATTTGCACACCGTGTGCAATTCGACCCAACTTAAAAGATAGGATAGCTTACATTTCAATTTATAGTCGCAATATTATTTTATTGCAAATTATTTGTCTATTCCTTGACAGTCATAATTATCTGTTGACTGGATTGAGTGAATATTCAATAGATGGCGCAACGTTTCATATAAGCTACAATTCAATAGCATAACCACCACGTGTTGCTGAGGTTAAGGTATCGAGCACGACGGCGCAGCCGGAGTGCTCAGCTTCAAAGGATTCTAACAGATGGCGATACCTGTTGACTGGATTGAGTGAATATTCAATAGATGGCGCAACGTTTCATATAAGCTACAATTCAATAGCATAACCACCACGTGTTGCTGAGGTTAAGGTATCGAGCACGACGGCGCAGCCGGAGTGCTCGAAATAGAGCAAGTGTTTTAAAGACCAGTTATCCACGAATACTTTACGCTGTTTTTTTTCGAGCACGACGGCGCAGCCGGAGTGCTCGACATACACACATATACGCCCATGTATATTTTAAAATAGCTAGCAATTAATAAAATAGATAGATAGATAGATGTTCCAATTAAACTGTTTTATTATTTCACTTTATACGTAGCGAAGCACGTACAGGGCCGCTAGTTATTAATATTATTTTTTAATTGACGGCTTGTCACCGGGAATATCGAAGCCTCTTGGGCTTATTGTGCTATCTCCCAATCCCTTATATCACTCGATCCAGTATCCTCGTTCCTTGCACTAGCTTGTGCAGCCCGTGGACTGGGTGATTGATATAATCTTCTGGAGTCATTCTACAAGATTATATGTCTTCTACGATCCAAAGCCTCGCATTCACACAGAATATGATAAGCTGTTTCCGTCTCCTTATTGCACTGTCTGACCTTTAATTCTTTGAAGGTGTTCTTTTAGGGCACAATGTCCTGTCAGGAGGCCTACCACGAGACGAAGATTGTTCCTACCGAGTTGTAGTAGTTCTTCATTCATCTTTCGGGATGGCCCTTTAATAAAAGTCTTGCCCGGAAATTTGTTTCCAGTATGTCTTGTGCAGATTTTTGATCCAACGCCTATTTCTCGGAGGATTTAAACAGTACAGGAACCTTCGATTTGAATTATATGAAACAATTTCATGATTCGCGCCATTTTCCAAGTCACGCCGAAGCCATTGATAAAACAATAATTCGTAACACTCAAAGTTCACCTTTACGCCGTCACAGCGGTAACTGCTAATTAGGTATACATAGTCGGGACGCGATGAGCAGGTGAGGCAATCGTTAAAAGCCCCATTCCTCTCTCCATTCACAACTATCTTCGCGCAAGAAGTGCTCCTGCCAAGTTCTCGCAAGACATTGTGCTTATAATATTTACACGAACCAATCGGAGCCCCCTCTATCGTCGATGCTAGTATAACGTTACAGAACTGAACTTTTTCAGAGGAGCTAAGGTTGCAATAAAGAAGCTGTATTCCAAATTTTATATGCCTAGATGGAATAGTTTCCAAAATAAAAAAATCACGATTTCAGACATTCACTGATTCATGGTCGAAGACTAGGGGCCGAGGGCTAGGTGGTTCCCGGTCTTTTGCTAGCAAAGCCAATTGTGACGTCAGTGGAGGGGGTAAAAACACGAAGTTTTAGCCTTGAAAATTTGGTTTGAAGTTACCGGTCAAAATAACCTACTTCACAGGCGTATAGTGGATCTCGAATGCATCAACCGGTCGTCCGAAGACACTCGCGTCTGGTCGGTGCTAGGATATGGCGTGTGATAACATGAATTATGGTATTATTGTGTCTAGATAATATTTAAGTAGCAAAAGAATATAATTTTACAAAAAGTACTGAAATCCCATCAAAATCATATAGGATGAAAACAGGGTCAAGTTCGATACAAAGAACATGTGGCTTTGCCGAAAAAAAATTGGTTGTCTGTAAAGTCGGTTTACGGACGATAGTTTTACGTGATAACGTATTCCGTAATACATAACCTAAACCTCCCAAAATTTGGTTTCAATCCGCTTATCCTTGGTGTCGGAATGATAAGAAATGTCAAAAGTGACGTTTGCAACTATCAAAGTATTATGTTCTAATAATAATTAGTTATTCCAATACTTAACTTAGAAGGCGTTGCATTTCACAAAATACTAATGTCAAAAAATTGAATTAAACATTAGAAATGCAGCCGTTTTCATGTTAAGACAAGACATACGTTATCTTCTAATTTCCATGTACGGCAAACAAAGACGACCGACCGCGTCGCGCCATGCATTAGACAACATTGCATTTATACAGCTATTTTTCTATATAAATTTGTATAAAAAAACTGTTTAGGCAAATTCTGTTATACGAAATCTATGTAAAATGTTCTCCTCTTTCGTTTAAGACTGGTTTCAAACCGATCTGATTTAAATTGAGCGAGAAATTAGCAAAAAGCACGCACAGGGTCAGGCGGAACGTTACGCGTTACGCGTTACGAACGTTAGGATTTAGGAACGTTACACTTTTTCGTGCATGCAGCCGGTGTTTTATCAATTTATAAGATTGGTGATTCATCAATTTATAAGACGTTATCACGTCAAAAAGAAGTCTGATCCTAAAGGTGCCAAGACTTGACAAGTTTAAACAAGTAAAAACTTGTCAACTTAGATCCCAATTCTTGTTTTTTTTTTTTGGCAAAGCCACTTCATCTTTGTATCGAACTTGGCTCCTTTTTTCACATTTATGTTTTTGGCGGGATAATACATACAGGTTGCCAACGTATAAAGGTTAAACTCCATCAATTCGCTTTAATTCAAAAGAAGCCTTTTCATTCGTGACTTTTCACTTTAAAATTTAATTAAAATGAGATATAAATATAAAAGAAAACTTTATTTTATTCAAGGACATTATTGCGTACGGAGAATATAGTAAATGACAGTTATTTCGTCAAAGGCACTATAAGTAAGTCAGCAAGAAAGAGACTCAGGAACTGGTTCTAATAAACGAATTCTTTTCAAAGTAGGGAATAAAATCAGGGCTAGAATGTAAACGGAAAAAAAACTCAGATCGCAGTGCCAAATCCTGTCGACAAAATAGTGTATTTGCTAACACGGTAATGCGCGTCTTGATCGTCCGACATAAGAGCAATTACGGGGTCGTGTCGATGCGATGGCGTTTTTATTTTTGCGTAGTGAAAAGGCGCGGGCGTTTGGGGGGAGTTTTTTTTAAAAAACAAACTGCAAACAAAGGCAATGTGGCTTTATTATGTGAGCTTACACTTTCCTTCTGGACAAAATAAAAACATCAATATACAGCTTTAAAAAATATTTTTTTAATTGCAATATTATACAATAAGTTGCCTATAGAAATAAAAAATATCAACAATTATGACAAATTCAGACAGTCACTTAAAAAATTTTTAATTGAAAAATGTTTTTATAAAATGAATGACTTTTTAAACTAACTGTGTTACACCTATTGTGTTGACGTATTCTAAGCTGTTTCCAGTATTATAGAATAAAAATATCTATCTATCTATCTATCATCAATCCAACGCCTGCACCTAATTAAAAAACACCCTTCAGTATGTAAATCCACATCCACAAACTAGCGTTTTCATAAAATTTGTTCGGTTCTGTCTGGCCGAATTTATTAAAATTTTTGGAGCACATTTTAATAGTCACTGAAGAGTTAAATTTCAAATTTGAATGTCAATAGTTCGTCCAAAACGGGAATCGAGTCTCGAAGATTTTTCCCGCTTAGCCGTTGGAAAACTGTTGTCCCCATGCATCGACAAACGTCGCGGTCAGTTTGCCAACTAAGCGCTTAATTACAATGACTTCAGATGGACTACTGAACTGTATTGTGTCTCGTGGCTATATCTGATAGCCTAGTTGTCGTACCGTGTTGCATGCGAGAGTTCTCATATTGTGCTGTATAAACGCATCGGTAGCGGACGCTTGTTTTGTATTAGAACTGTTACTGTGTACGTTTTCGGATTTTTCCCTTTACTTGTGCTATAAGAAATTGCTTCTTGCCAAGTTTCATGATTCTAGGTCAACGGGAAGTACCCTATAGGTTTTGATTCCCAAGAGTCTTGACAGACAGACAGACGGACAACAAAGTGATCCTATAAGGGTTCCTTTTTTCCTTTTGAGGAACGGAACCCTAAAAACGTATATAGTATGATTTTAGAAAACACACTGTAGATGTCTCTATATCTATTTTTATCGACGAATGAGTCTCATTATTTCAGACTATACCGAAGTTTCGTTTAGTAAAGCATTGATTAAAATTGTAAACAAAAGCACAGCTTATTTAAAATTCAAGCTCTCACGGATTTTATACATCGCCTTAAATCACATTGTTAAAATTGTATTATTTTTCGTGGAGTCAAACCAAAATTTTATATAATAATGGTATACTTTTCATAACGGCTTATTATTCTATTTATTTTTTCACGAAAGTTTCGTTAAACATTTTTTTTTCTAAACTTCATAGTTTCGGAAATATTTTGAAAATAAAAAAAATCAGCCGCTCTTTTGTTTATGTAGATCTGTCAGAAATGATCTAGTTAAGCACGCTTTGATTAATTTTTACATGACGTGGAACATATTATGTATGTAACCATGGCAACGAATAGCAAATATCATATTGAATACTAGCCATTAGCCGCGTCACCTGACGCGATATCAGAAATTGGTAATTACACACTTTCACGGTCACCTGGTTTTTTGGCTCTAGAAAATCGAAAAATAGATGGATTTCAATGATCTCGGTCTCAAAAAGTTCCATTTTACGGCGGATTTATGAAAAAAATTAGTTCAGCCCGGAATTACAATTCGCATACCCGTTTATCGTTCACCCCGGAATTGTTTTTTTAAAAACTCCACATTTGCCCCTTCCCGTTTCACTGCGAGACAATTCGCATACCCCTTTATCGTTCACTCCGGAATTACAATTCGCATACCTGTTTATCGTTCACCCCGAAATTACAATTCGCATACCCGTTTATCGTTCACCCCGAAATTGACGTCAGAAACAGTTATAAAGAATTATATGTAGAAAGTCAATTTTTTTTGCATTTAAAGTCATGAAACTGTGAGAAATATTGATTTTTTCAATTTTCGTATTTTTTTCCATAAATCCGCCATAAAAACGAAGATTTAAAAAAAAAAATCATCGAAATCGGATGATTTTTCGATTTTCTAGAGCCAAAAAACCAGGTGACCGCGAAAGTGTATAATAACCCAGAAATTTTATTTTCTTTATTATAATCAAATGTCAACATTTTCGAAAATGGAATGGTCCCGTCGCCCAATTGGCTAAAATTTTTTAAGCCGTGTACATGTTTTCAAAAAAAAAACTTCTTGGAGAATGAACTCTAATAATCGTCGTTTTGTTCCTTACCTGGTTTTGCATGGGATCCGTGTTGATTTGGCACATGTACGTTCCGGAATCGCTTCGCTGCACGTTCGACACGTGCAACTTCCACGTGTTGTGGCCATTGTGGGTGACCGATAAGCGTGGGTTGTGGGCCACCATATGCGTGTGAATGGCTAAAATCGCCTTCGAATCAGATTTGATCCAAGCAACCTGAAACAAACGAAACACAAGGTCAATAAGTATTTAAAACTGACAACACTAGCGTTAAAGTGTGAGAGATAGGTACTCTAAACTGCACAAGAGTCTAAGAATTAGAGATGGGAAAAACGGACCTTTTTAAGGATTTGAATCTGGATCCCGTATAGGATCCGACTCTCTGAATCGGGTCAAAAAGATCTGAGTTTACTGCAATAATGTTATCGATTATTGTTAACTGATAAATATAGCACGACCTTTTGCTTAAAAAACGAAATAAATTTTTCATTTCAAATCAAATTGGAAAACAATTAAAATTAAAGCATGCTAATAAATCAATTATTGAATTAAAATTATGTACAATAGTACAATCACGTGTACGGCGCGTCTACTACCCAGAACAGAGACACATTACAATGCACTGCTGTACTAGGCTCGAGACTACAGAAAGAAAGATGCAACATAGTAAGGACCGGTTAAACAGAACACTACGGAGCTGTTCTGACTTTGCTACAGAAGTGCCGTGTGTATAGAAAAGCTACTACCTATAACAGAGACACATTACAATGCACTGCTGTACTGGGCCCGAGACTACAGAAAGAAAGACGCATCATAGTAAGGACCGGTTAATCAGAACACTACAGAGCTGTTCTGACTTTGCTACAAAAGTGCCGTGTGTAGAGAGAATCTACTTCCTAGAACAGAGACACATTACAATGCACTGCTGTACTGGGCCCCGAAACTACAGAGAGAAAGATGCAACATAGTAAGGGCCGGTTCATCAGAACACTACAGAGCTGTTCTGACTTTGCTACAGAAGTGCCGTGTGTAGAGAGAATCTACTTCCTAGAACAGAGACACATTACAATGCACTGCTGTACTGGGCACGAGACTACAGAAAGAAAGATGCATCATAGTAAGGAGCGGTTCATCAGAACACTGTAGAGCTGTTCTGACTTTGCTACAGAAGTGCCGTGTGTAGAGAGAATCTACTTCCTAGAACAGAGACACATTACAACGCACTGCTGTACTGGGTCCGATACTACAGAAAGAAAGATGCATCATAGTAAGGACCGGTTCATCAGAACACTACAGAGCTGTTCTGACTTTGCTACAGAAGTACCGTGTATAGAGAGAATCTACTACCTAGAACAGAGACACATTACAATGCACTGCTGTACTGGGCCCGAGACTACAGAAAGAAAGACGCATCATAGTAAGGACCGGTTAATCAGAACACTACAGAGCTGTTCTGACTTTGCTACAAAAGTGCCGTGTGTAGAGAGAATCTACTTCCTAGAACAGAGACACATTACAATGCACTGCTGTACTGGGCCCCGAAACTACAGAGAGAAAGATGCAACATAGTAAGGGCCGGTTCATCAGAACACTACAGAGCTGTTCTGACTTTGCTACAGAAGTGCCGTGTGTAGAGAGAATCTACTTCCTAGAACAGAGACACATTACAATGCACTGCTGTACTGGGCACGAGACTACAGAAAGAAAGATGCATCATAGTAAGGAGCGGTTCATCAGAACACTGTAGAGCTGTTCTGACTTTGCTACAGAAGTGCCGTGTGTAGAGAGAATCTACTTCCTAGAACAGAGACACATTACAACGCACTGCTGTACTGGGTCCGATACTACAGAAAGAAAGATGCATCATAGTAAGGACCGGTTCATCAGAACACTACAGAGCTGTTCTGACTTTGCTACAGAAGTACCGTGTATAGAGAGAATCTACTACCTAGAACAGAGACACATTACAATGCACTGCTGTACTGGGCCCGAGACTACAGAAAGAAAGATGCATCATAGTAAGGACCGGTTAATCAGAACACTACAGAGCTGTTCTGACTTTGCTACAAAAGTGCCGTGTGTAGAGAGAATCTACTTCCTAGAACAGAGACACATTACAATGCACTGCTGTACTGGGCCCCGAAACTACAGAGAGAAAGATGCAACATAGTAAGGGCCGGTTCATCAGAACACTACAGAGCTGTTCTGACTTTGCTACAGAAGTGCCGTGTGTAGAGAGAATCTACTACCTAGAACAGAGACACATTACAATGCACTGCTGTACTGGGTACGAGACTACAGAGAGAAAGATGCAACATAGTAAGGGCCGGTTCATCAGAACACTACAGAGCTGTTCTGACTTTGCTACAGAAGTGCCGTGTGTAGAGAGAATCTACTACCTAGAACAGAGACACATTACAATGCACTGCTGTACTGGGTACGAGACTACAGAGAGAAAGATGCATCATAGTAAGGACCGGTTAATCAGAACACTACAGAGCTGTTCTGACTTTGCTACAGAAGTGCCGTGTGTAGAGAGAATCTACTTCCTAGAACAGAGACACATTACCTACAATGCACTGCTGTACTGGGCACGATACTACAGAGAGAAAGATGCAACATAGTAAGGGCCGGTTCATCAGAACACTATAGATCTGTTCTGGTTTTGCTACAGAAGTGCCGTGTATAGAGAGAATGCGCTTTGCTTCTTGATTTGCTGTGAGCTGTTTCTCCGTAAAAACTTTCTCTCTAATCATTCCCCAATAATGATGTCATGAATTTTTAATAGCGTGCAAACGAGAAATTTCGAAGGCGTGACTCGGATGCAGCAATTAGCAATAATAATTATTATATTAGCAAGGGACATCTGTAGCACGGTCTATAGAAACGATCTCGGTAGGACAATTATTAGAGGGGCTATATCGTTGCAACGCGGGGTTCGTCTTGTGAGTGTAAAAGCGAGAGGACAAAAATTGGGAAGGGAAAGTCGAGAGCCTGGTGAGATGGTGCTGACGATGGGCTATAATTATCATTCATTTGAATAATCTTTAATAGAAATGCTAATTGAATATGCTAAATAGACAGGCACGGCTTTAAACTAACCCAGCGTCAGGTGACAATCATAAAAAATTGGTTGTCTGTAAAGTCGGTTTACGGACCATAGTTTTACGTGATAACGTATTCCGTAATGCATAACCTAAACCTCCCAAAATTTGGTTTCAATCCGCTTATCCTTGGTGTCGGAATAATAAGAAATGTCAAAAGTGACGTTTGCAACTGTCAAAGTATTATGTTCTAATAATAATTAGTTATTCCAATAGTTAACTTAGAAGGCGTTGCATTTCACAAAATACTAATGTCAAAAAATTGAATTAAACATTAGAAATGCAGCCGTTTTCATGTTAAGACAAGACATACGTTATCTTCTAATTTCCATGTACGGCAAACAAAGACGACCGACCGCGTCGCGCCATGCATTAGACAACATTGCATTTATACAGCTATTTTTCTATATAAATTTGTATAAAAAAACTGTTTAGGCAAATTCTGTTATACGAAATCTATGTAAAATGTTCTCCTCTTTCGTTTAAGACTGGTTTCAAACCGATCTGATTTAAATTGAGCGAGAAATTAGCAAAAAGCACGCACAGGGTCAGGCGGAACGTTACGCGTTACGAACGTTAGGAACGTTAGGATTTAGGAACGTTACACTTTTTCGTGCATGCAGCCGGTGTTTTATCAATTTATAAGATTAGTGATTCATCAATTTATAAGACGTTATCACGTCAAAAATAAATAGGGTATTTGAGACTATAAAAAAGACAAGAACTCGCGTACTGAGGGTTCCGTACAAACATAATTCGTCCATCACGGGAATCGAGTCTCGAAGATTTTTCCCGCTTAGCCGTCGGAAAACTGTTGTCCCCATACATCGACAAACGTCGCGGTCAGTTTGCCAACTAAGCGTGTAATTGCAATGAGTCCAGATGCACTACTGAACTGTATTGTATCTCGTGGCTATCTTATAGCCTAGTTATCGTACCGTGTTGTATGCGAGAGTTCTCGTATATAAACGCACCGGTAGCGGACGCTTGTTTTGTATTAGAACTGTTACTGTGTACATGCGTAGCATGTTGTTGCGGTTTAAACCATTATTTTTTTGTGATGTGACTACAGATTTACGGTTTTCGGATTTTTTCCTTTACTTGTGCTGTAAGAGATTGCTTCTTGCCAAATTTCATAGCTCTAGGTCAACGGGAAGGTTTTGATTCCCAAGAGTCTTGACAGACAGACGGACGGACAAAAAAATGATCCTATAAGTGAGTTTAAATACGACATTATACAGTATGTAAACGCGTAAGGTGCACATAGGGAAATTAGCATTGGGAAAAAATACTTGGATCAGAGTTAGCCATGTTTGCATTAATTGTTATTTCTATTGAATTATCGTGGTAACCTTGAGGATTTCTATTTTATTTTGATTTATTTTTATTTTAAGTAAGTACTTGGTTTTTTTAATAATAAAAAGTTCTTATAAATCATTATTTTAATTTTTTTGTACAAAAATAAAACGAAAAAACAACTCCATCTGTTTGGAAACATTTCATTCAAAAATTGTCTGACTAGTATGATATATGCGCGCTGGTAAATCAGCGACCTAATGTCTTTAGGTTCAACACGAATAGGCGGAGATATTTGATCTCGCACCATATTTAAGTATTTTTGGGAATTTAATGTTCCATTAATAAAAAAAGTCCGATTATGTTGTAATCATTTGAATATTTTCTTCGGTAGTATACACATTCATTTTGCAAAAGAATATTATCTGTCAAATTGAAAAACAAGATTTCAAGACTCACTCTGATCCAGTCATTTTTTCCCAATGTTAATTAAATAAATGTGCACCTTACGTGTTTACATACTGTATACCGCTCCTGATGTATGGAAATTACAATTGTATGATCACAATCTAAGGTTATTGTCACATGAAATTTTTTGATAATCCTTTCCGCATTACTATCAGAGTCCGGCTCTGTAAGTTCGACAATCAGCACAGACAAAACAGACATTTTATTTCGAAGGTAAGGAACACACTTATGTAGCTATATAATTTTTATATTATCCTGCGTTTCATTTTGAAACGGCTATGAATATTAATTAGAATTTTAACAATAAACTCGCCCGAGAAGAAGAAGTGCGCCTTGTTGATAGTCGGGCATTATCTTGCATAAGTATAAAACAAAAACCAACGCGCAGCCCAAAAAATATTCAGTGTTTATTTTATATTTCAAGGAAATCTGCTCCTCGCTACATTATTGTCGTATTTTGTTTGTTTTTTTATGTTGAAGATAATAAATCCCAATTATAAACAAGAGACGCATAAACCAAACACCAATTTTACATAATCTATACTAATATATTATAAAGCTGAAGAGTTTGTTTGTTTGTTTGACTGAACGCGCTAATCTCAGGAACTAATGGTTCGAGTTGAAACAAATTCTTTGGTTGGATAGTCCATTTATCGAGGAAGGCTATAGGCTATATAATATCACGCTACGACCAATAGGAGCGGAGCATCAATGTAATTCAAAATTTGTCCGTCCGACAAAAACTTTTGAGCGGTAACTCCGATCATCATGAATTTTGAACACAACATTCATTTCGGTAAACTAAGATGAATGAGCGTACTTATGTCCCTCTCCCCCATTCGCTCTTTTGCACCCGGGTGAAGCCGGGCGGGAACGCTAGTAAATTATACGGGGTGTCACAAAAGCGACGCCGAAAATTTTGAGGAGATATCTCTTGTAATTTTTCTTTCTGGACCAGAGACAATAAGTAACAACTTTATTTATGTAAAATTATAATATAATATGCTTATTATAGTATAATTTAACATAAATAAAAAATTTAATTAAAAGGCAACCGACGCGGATTTTCAGCAGAAATAAAACACGTGACAACGATCTCTTGACTGATCTCGACATCACGATGAACGCTCATCAAGGCTAATCCAGTTAGTCGTGACTGCCCCATGCTGTTTCTCAAAAGCGTTTTTAGCCTCCTCAACGAGGAAAAAGTACGCTCTGGTGTCGCCGTCGACACAGGTAGCGTCACGAGTAGCTTGTGAATCATGGGAAACATTACCGCGTTACAGCTGTCCAGCGCTTCTAGTTGTGTAGTGGGCCATTCCGCAGCAACTATTTTTGACCACTTCGCTCGCCGCACCGATAACTCCCCTTCAAAACTTGTTTGATTTGATAAGTTTACCAAACACTTTCATGAATCCATATTATTTGTAAAATGTAAAAACTTATTTAAACTTGTACTGACTTGCGATCAACGCCAAAGCGGCATACGATATGAAATGTAATAATGAAAGATGAGTGAGAGAGATGAAGCATTTCTGTTAGAGGTGGTACAAACTGTTATTTTTTTATAACAGTTCCGTTCCGTTCCTGTTCTGCTTAC
The DNA here is from genome assembly GCA_963575645.1 of Xanthostigma xanthostigma. NCBI lineage: Eukaryota > Metazoa > Arthropoda > Insecta > Raphidioptera > Raphidiidae > Xanthostigma > Xanthostigma xanthostigma. Next base: position 3,752,453 of record OY754473.1, read on the forward strand.
GGAACAGTTCCAAAAACCTGTTACTCTTTAACAGTTCCAACGTTGGAACCTTGACATTCTCGGAATAGCTTGTAACATACAACGTATAAAAATTTCAAATTATGAAGTATTATTTGTATTTTTTCGTGAATTAATTCTATTATTCAAGTTTAATAGTTTAAGGTACCTAATTATTAAAAAAAAACAAATTTTGTCGACAGTATATTAAAGATATACTTACTTTTACAGAATGTAAGTAACAGTTATTCTGCAGAATGCATATACTATGACAAAATCAAATAATATTACTTCACCACAGTTCAATATTATTTTGTTAATCTGGCGTATGTAATATAAAATGAATAAGCCGTCCAGTTTTGTCTGGAACTTTGCGACGCATGTTAATGTGATGGTGTGATACTAAAATCAACTTTACGTACAATGTACGCTAGGCGTAGGTGACGAGCATAGCTGTTGCAGTTTGCAACGTAGGTACAATAATAATTGACAACGGGAACGGAGAATGTTTATTTTATGCAGAAGAACGCCCGTTATGTTATTCGGAACAGTCGAAGCATTGGAACAGCCCGGAACAGGTATTTTATTATACTGACAACTGTTCCAATCTGTTCCTCGTTCGAAACTGTTCCAAAATAACTGTTCCTAGTATTTTGTATCATCTCTAATTTCTGTCACTCATCCTTCATTGTTACATTTCAGACGGATGCCGAAAAACGTGGAATCCACAGATCCGAAAATAGAGTCGTAAATATTTTAATAGAAGATATGTATAATACGGTGGATTGGCTAAAGCATTTCGGGGGAGGGGGGCGGGGGCTTGTTCCAGCGGCAAAACCAGCCTCGTGTGCAGCGGCCTTTACTTTTTGAAACGCTGCCATCCATCACAATTAGGTATCTACCAATCGAATCAAACCATCCGTCGAAGCTCACCACCACATCTCAATTGTTTGAAATAAAAGTTCGCGAAACACTTTAAAAAACAAAACACTTCGAATTTTTAAACCGCCACATCGCCGCGAATACCAATTTATCAGAAAACTAGAAAGAAATAAATGAACGTTGTGTTTGGAAAGGGGAAGAAGCGCTCTAACTTTTGAAATTAGTTTTCAAAGTTGAAAATAAAAACACATTACACAATATCGACACAAAATCAAGAGGATTGTGAACAAGAAGACGTGTTTCTTTCTCTATTTATATATTATGTCTTTCGAGCTCCGCCAGTCGGAGCCACAATCAAATCACTGAATATACGAACAAATTGTAGGAAATAGAAATATTCCATTCTGACTGAATCGGAAGATCCGATACAGAATACGCTTGGGTTTAAATCGTCAACGGTTAAGGTCTGGTCGACTTGTTCGTCAGTTTGTGTCAAATCTTGAAAGTCTATTTTGAACCACTTCCAGTTGATCGATTGTTTTGAAATTTTGCATACTTATGCAGTGTCGATGACAATACAATAATCCGATAACCATGACAGTCAGGATAGTGAGCTCACTATGTATTATGTAACTTTTTAACAGCAGCGCTTCCCCTTCTTCGACATCAACCGTCAGTTGAGAGGAAAGGGTGGAAGAATCGTATCGCTAGGAAGGGGGAATCAACACAGTTCGACCGTCGTCGAGCTCTGCTCACTTACAAAACTTGCGTTCCGGATCGCTGCAGACTTAAAAAAAAAATATAGTTTAAAAAAAGCTAAAAAACACGCTTTATATCGAACTAAAAAGTAAAAAATATTTTTTTTAAAATAAGCTTAAAACAATAATGAATAAAAAATACTAGTATTATTGTGAAAAAAGCGTGGGGCGCTTTGTTCCACATTTTCGCACATCGAGCGCCCCACGCTTTTTTCACAATAATACTAGTATTTTTTATTCATTATTGTCTTAAGCTTATTTAAAAAAAAATATTTTTTACTTTTTAGTTCGATATAAAGCGTGTTTTTTAGTTTTTTCTAAACTATATTTATTTTCCACTTTTTAGTTCGATTTATTGTCAAAAATTTGCCGAAAAAAAAAACAACTTTTTTTTCGGCGTGGACGGGATTAGAACCCACGACCCGTGATTCCGAGAGTTGACGTCAGCGAAGACCCGTGCCTTAGACCGCACGGCTAACCACTGTACTTACAGTGCTGGCATATTATACCACTATATAAACCACTTGCTGTAGTCCAAAACGGAGTTTACAAACAAACATACATACATACATACAAACTTACAAGTGAAACTAATATAAAGCGTGTAAAAACAACCATTTGCCGGATGGCCATAAGGCAGTTCTTGAACGTCGAGCATAGTTCCGAACCGTATCAATCGGGAGCAGCGATGATGCTCTGTTTCTCTATCAATACTCGCGCAATGCACTCCTGCGGCCGGGTGTCGAACTACGAGCAGAAAACTCAACTAACTATAATGCAATAAACTTCTTCACATTCTCCTTTTAGAAACTCTTTCTATATCTCGCATTTCTTCTATTCTTCATTCTAAACTAATTCAGAGGCGGCCATGCAATAACGGTCCCGTCTTGCCGGCAGGCAAATGTTTTCGAACGAGCATACACAACGGACATTTTATTTTTCTGTTAGCATTGTTTGAGCGCTTAATGGATATGCACTTATTTACACACTTACTCCAATTCTTTAAGAAACCAATCTAAGCAAGGAGTCGGGATTTCTTGGGGTTTTTGCTTTATTTTGCCAGAGCAAACCTTCTCTCGTTTTCGAGGTCGCTGATCACGATGTGAAGGTGCCACAATATTAATTTCCTCGGCAATCTCTTCAAATTGGCCTCCCTGATTTTTTTTTCCTTGGAAAAAAATTATAAAAAATTTTGGACGCAACAATTTTGTAGGAAAATTAATTCCCTATAAAAAATCTTTCCTGTTTTTTCTTCTGTAAATGTGATACTTTAAGAAGATTATTTTTGGAAAATTTCCATATACCTAAATGATTATATTTGAAGGCCAGTAATTCTTAAAGTATCATATATACAGAAAAAAACTAGAAAGATTTTTTTGTAGAGAATTAATTGTCCTACAAAATTGTTATGTTCAAAATTTTGAAGTGAAAACTTCTTTAGCGGCGTTGTACACTTTTTTTGTAATCGGTAAAAAATGTATAACTCGCCTCAGGACACGTGACCTGATCGAAAATTCGTAAGACGGATGGAGAGTAGAGAGGTATGGGTAAAAAATTGGTTGTCTGTAAAGTCGGTTTACGGACGATAGTTTTACGTGATAACGTATTCCGTAATACATAACCTAAATTCTACATATAATAATTATAATAATTCGAATCTATGATATTGCATCTTTCGCTTCAAATTTAGGTTAATTTTATTTATTTAAATTACTCACCATATAATATAATTGTTTTTTTTAACTTTCTTTCTTTCGTATTTATTTTAAGTCTCAAAGATTAGCTGTCATAATATTTATAAAACAATTGTTTCACTGTTTATAATATAAAATTCCAAAACCTACTTACAATATTTAAGTATTTTCAAACGTCAAAAAATTGATTTTTATAATGATAAAATTTGTAAGAAAACGATTTTTTCGAGAGATGAGACCTAGCTAAAACGATTTTTTGCCCCCCAAAATCCCTTTTCAGTAAATTTCATCCAAATCGTTAGGGCCGATTTCGAGAAAAGCACGCACAGGGTCAGGCGGAACGTTACGCGTTACGCGTTACGAACGTTAGGAACGTTACGTTAGGAACGTTACACTTTTTCGTGCATGCAGCAGGTGTGTTTTATCAATTTATAAGATTGGTGATTCATCAATTTATAAGACGTTATCACGTCAAAAAATGTTAAACTTGCGTCAGGACACGTGACCTGATCGAAAATTCGTAAGACGGATGGAGAGTAGAGGTAATATTCAAGTTTTCACTTCTGCCGGCACTCCCGGAGTGCAATTTTTTTTCCAAGGGATGGAAATCAGGGCGATCAATTTGAAGGGGTCGTCGAGGAAAAAAAATTGTGAGACATTTACCATCGTGTTCAGCGACCTCGAAAACGGGAGGGAGTCTCTAGATTGGCGCTCTGGCAAAAAAGAGGTACCCCTTCCAACTACTGACCTCGACTATACCGGCAGCACAGGAAACTTCTTTTCAGTAACTTCACGACATTTCAGGTCATTCGCACACGGCATGAGTTCTGTTGGTAGCTATGGAAATCATTAATGCGTTACAGATCGTTCCACGAACCTCTCTTGGACGTCCGATCTATGTTGCATTTTATGTGGAACGATTTTCTGTAACGCATTAATGATTTCCATAGCTACCATATCAACAAAACTCATGTATATAATATTATGACGTCAGCAGATGATCTATACTAATATATAAAGCTGAAGTGTTTGTTTGTTTGTTTGGTTGAACGCGCTACTCTCAGGAACTACTGGTTCGAATTGAATTTGTTGGATAGCCCATTTATCGAGGAAGGCTATAGGCTATATAATATCACGCTACGACCAATAGGAGCGGAGCATCAATGAAAAATGTAACTCAAAATTTGTCCGTCTGACAAAAACTTTTGAACGGTAACTCCGATCATCATGAAATTTGGACACAATATTCATCTCGGTAAACTAAAATGAGTGTGCGTCCCTCCCCCCTATTCGATCTTTTGCACCCGGGTGAAACCGGGCGGGACCGTTAGTGAAGTATATAAAGTCGTGATTTTTATTGCTGCGTTCGGTGGATATTAGAAATGGCGCTTCGGTAGTCGAAGTCGGTAAATACGGTCACGCCTCTGAGTTGGGGCCCCGATAATACTGCTGGGGTAAGCACCGTGCTCGCTATGATCAAGTTTGGCACAAAACTTTATACAAACAAGACAAACCAAACAGATCTCCACTATTGACTATACCCTGCATTACAATGCAATTTATGACTTTTTGTTCGCCTTGCTCAGGTACCGTATACAGAATGTTTCAAAAATACATCCTAATGCTAATCTCTATACAGTGTAAGCTCTATATAGCGACACTCAAGGGACTGTGCACTTTGTGGCGTTATTGAGAGTTGTCGTTAAACGGAGATAAGATATAATCCATCAATATGTATTTAATCCAAAGCGTCTTCCAACATCACTTATCTTTTCTCCCGCCTCTATTGCGCGTATAAATAAAACTTCTTCGTCAATACACAAAGATTTTCTTTTACTCGCCATGTTCACAGTTTGCAAGTTTGTGGGCAACTAAGAATATGATAATTTATCGATAAACAGCTGAGCTAAACATATGAGAGATAATCCCAACAAACAAAAGAACGAATTTCTTAGAATCTTCGGTACGCATGATGCCGACAACAAAGCAACAAAATAACAAACAAGTACTGTTTATTGCTTAACGATGACGTATTAATGTCGTTATTTAGACTGTATCATTGCATGAGCAACAAGGTAAACCAACTAGAGTAAAGTAGTTTCGACGTTTTAAGGAGTTTATCGTTATATCGAGTGGCGTAGAATCGCCCCCGCTTACTAATTCTCTGGATTTTACTTATCGAGCTAAAGTCTACCGGGGGCCTTGCGCTCTCATTAAAATGCATTTTGAAACAATCTGTATATACATTTCTACGCGTTCAACTTTCGGAAATTTCTTCACCTTCTGAAAGCTTAAAGCCAGTAACTTTATTTAAAGCTCTATTAATTACTTTTTGGTTATTTTATTTTAAAATATAATTTAAGTGAGAAGTCGTGTGTTTTCGATTGATTAATTTTTTACCGTTACGAAGTAAAATTTAGTTTCAGGGCGAAATTTCGCTTAAATTTATGTTTCACATTTGCCGGGCGCCCCACGACAGCTCTTTTTTGACGTGATAACGTCTTATAAATTGATGAATCACCAATCTTATAAATTGACAAAACACCGGCTGCATGCACGAAAAAGTGTAACGTTCCTAAAATCCTAACGTTCCTAACATTCCTAACGTTCCTAACGTTCGTAACGCGTAACGTTCCGCCTGACCCTGTGCGTGCTTTTTGCTAATTTCTCGCTCAATTTAAATCAGATCGGTTTGAAACCAGTCTTAAACGAAAGAGGAGAACATTTTACATAGATTTCGTATAACAGAATTTGCCTAAACAGTTTTTTTATACAAATTTATATAGAAAAATAGCTGTATAAATGCAATGTTGTCTAATGCATGGCGCGACGCGGTCGGTCGTCTTTGTTTGCCGTACATGGAAATTAGAAAATAACGTATGTCTTGTCTTAACATGAAAACGGCTGCATTTCTAATGTTTAATTCAATTTTTTGACATTAGTATTTTGTGAAATGCAACGCCTTCTAAGTTAAGTATTGGAATAACTAATTATTATTAGAACATAATACTTTGACAGTTGCAAACGTCACTTTTGACATTTCTTATCATTCCGACGCCAAGGATAAGCGGATTGAAACCAAATTTTGGGAGGTTTAGGTTATGTATTACGGAATACGTTATCACGTAAAACTATCGTCCGTAAACCGACTTTACAGACAACCAATTTTTTTTAAATATTATTATAATGCGATTTTTAGGGTTCCGTATTTCAAAAGGATAAAAGGAGCCCTTATAGGACCATTTTGTTGTCCGTCTGTCTGTCTGTCAAGACTCTTGGGAATCAAAACCTATAGGCCACTTCCCGTTGACCTAGAATCATTAATAATAATAATAATTTATTTGTGGTGCCAAAGAGTGGGTACAATCGTCATTTTTAGTAGGTCCATCAAGAACTTGGCAAGAAGCAATGCATTTATAGCACAAGTAAAGGGAAAAATCCGAAACCGTAAATTTGTAGTTCTCACAAAAAAATAATGTTTTTAAACCGCAACAACATGCTACGCACGTACACAGTAACAGTTCTAATACAAAACAAGCGTCCGCTACCGGTGCGTTTTATACAGCACAATATGAGAACTCTAGCATACAACACGGTACGACAACTAGGCTAGCACATGTAGCCACGAGGTGCAATATACAGTTCACTAGTCCATCTGAACTCATTGCAATTTACACGCTTAGTTGGCAAACTGACCGCGACGTTTGTCGATGTTTGGGGACAACATTTTTCCAAGCGGGGACAATCTTCGAGACTCGATTCCCGTGATGGACGAACTATTTTTACATAGCTACAAGTGTATACGGAACCCTCGGTGCGCGAGTACGACTCTCACTTGGCCGGTTTTTATCAAAAACAGCCAATAAATTGTTATTGAAAAGCAAACAATAATATGAAGGGAAACTCCGACAATGTATAATCATTTAAGAATATACCTATATCATATTGTAGTACCGTGGGAAGTATAACAAATAACAATATCAGTTTTATGGCAACAATATTTCCATGATAATGATATATTGTGAAAGGCACGCGATTTAAAATTAATTACTAACAATAACACACTAAATACAATATACTGCTGAGGTCAAAAGTTGATCAAATAAAGCTTTACCGTAATTACTTATTATAAAATGTATACAGAATGAACGGTAATTGCTCGTATTCCTCTCGGAAAAGGAATACTGAAATTGTGCATACGTATGTAGTTCCAATGACAGTACAATATTATAATAACTAGCTGGCCGGTCCGGCTTTCGTCCGGTTACAAAACGCACTTTTAATAAAGAACACAAAAAAATAGGACGATTTTTTTTAAACTAGCTTTTATTAGATACTTGTTAATAAAAAAAGAACTAAAAAGTTAAAAATAAATTATCTCGATTAGAAATAAGTCCTTCTTTACTTACTTATCATAATTTCAAGTTTTCAATAAAAGCGTCTTACCTCTTTTTTTCTCTGCTGCTATCAAAATGTAACAAGCTTTTATTTGAAAGCTTGAGACTGTGATAAGTACGCATAAAAAGGCTTATTTCCAAGCGAAATGAAATTATTTTTTACTTTTTAGTTCTTTTTTTATTAACAATGAATAAAAAGCTTGTTTTGTTTTTAACTTTTCGTTCATTTATTTCACCGAGCGGGGTGGCGTAGCGGTGAGAGCACTAGACTCGCATTCGGGAGGTACCGGGTTCGAATCCCGACGGGGGCAGATGTGGCTGGAACTTTTTTCCTACTGCCACTCGCCGAGAAACGGTAATTCCTGTACCGGCCATCTTGTTGAGGTTCTCCATGGTTTCCCTCAACAATTCCAGATAAATATCGAGATGGTTCCAGTTATTCAAGGCCATGGCCGATTACCTGTCAAACTCCTATGCTCAAAATTTGCCTACCTTATCCTAATTTCCTAAAAATTCCTTTATTCGCCAATTGCTATTAATTAAGTTGAAGTTTTAAAATTGTAGAAAATAACGGGAAGTGTGGTAGAAAAAAAAATAGTAATGGTGCGAATGGCGTCTGTTATGACATAAAGTCGAGAAACGGACGTTAAACGCATTATTATTTATATTTATTTATTTTAATATAATTTATCAATTACTTTGAAAAAACACAAAACCAACAAAAGTTCAGAAATAATTATTATATCAACTTTATACCGCGTTCGGTGTATATACACAATAAAAAAATATCCTTTTTAATTTTGACGCTGTTGAAGAAGTAATTAATTTTTAATCCAATTATCATTAAGCCCTAATTCTCTATAATTAAAATGTATCAAAAAGTATAGCCCATTGAATTTTAAACGATTTCATAACCTCGTCTTTCCACACCCTTCTCTTCCTACATTTCACACTCTTTACACATCAGTTTTTATTCTCCATCTTTCTCTTTTTAATTAAAGAGAGAGAGAGAGAGAGAGAGAGAGAGAAAGAATTTAGTATAGAGACGATAGCCAATTTTACGCGAATCAAATCTTTGTCACTTCAAAAACTCTTTTTTGAACGACTGAAGCGATTTTTAAGAAAATTACATTTTGAACAAAATGGTGTCGACATTATTTTTAATAGGTCAACCCCTCGAAAATTGATGACGAATAAGTGATAAGCTCTTGTTTAAGACGTTTAAAAATCATTTATAACGTTGTATGGTCATATTTACCAAACGTAAGTAGTTATTTAATCGGTTCATTTATTCTTCAGGTAACTATTCCTCCGAATAAATAGCGATAATACAATTCACCAACCATAATTATGTTTACTGCATGTATAAATCTATTCTGTCTTACTTCGATAGTATAAATATTGATAAAATAATGATGGCCGCAACATAGATCACAATACCTAACCTATAAACGCAGAGTATTATATCTACAGCTTGCTCTTGTGAATTTATTTATGTGTTGTTTGATTAACCTTTTGTGAAGTGTATAGTTGTAAAACATTAAAGTTAGTGGGAGTTTGTGTGCAATTGGGTTAGGAAAAAATATTATTATTTTGTGAACTTTATTTTGACGTTTACACTAACGCCATCGGTCGGATATTTGGGTGAACGTCAAATATTCAACAAAAAGAGCAAGGAGTATAGTTCACTGTATATGTATTCTTTAAATAACTTTTCTATCTGATATTTTGCTTGGTGAATTGAAAGTAACTTTTATTCTAACGAATAAATTTGTTCCAAGATTAGTAACTTCTATCTATAATAGTGTTCGGTGAATATGGGCATAAGACATTTAAAAATTATTTATAACTTTTAAGTGCAAAAGAACACTATTGTCGAATTTTTTTTCTTTTTCTTTTTTAATATTTTTTGATCGCACCAAGTAGACTGTCGTAGATTCGCAGATAGTCGGGAGGGTCAAAATTTTAATATAAACCGTCGCAATTTAGATAATAATGTTTGCATTATTAATGGAATAAACACAACACACTGAGCTTTGGTTAATTAAACGATTGTCAAAATGTTATAGTTGAACGTTATATATATAATATGCACTAATAATGTACAGCACACCTACAAATCTGTGCCGCAAAGCAAAATCGCTCACGTCAAAATTTTGGTATTTTTGAAGTAGGACCGCGCTCATTGTTGTCGCCATTTATTTTGAGATAGGCCCGATTATTTAAAAAATTGGTTTTCTGTAAAGTCGGTTTACGGACGATAGTTTTACGTGATAACGTATTCCGTAATACATAACCTAAAACTCCCAAAATTTGGTTTCAATCCGCTTATCCTTGGTGTCGGAATGATAAGAAATGTCAAAAGTGACGTTTGAAACTGTCAAAGTATTATGTTTTAATAATAATTAGTTATTCCAATACTTAACTTAGAAGGCGTTGCATTTCACAAAATACTAATGTCAAAAAATTGAATTAAACATTAGAAATGCAGCCGTTTTCATGTTAAGACAAGACATACGTTATCTTCTAATTTCCATGTACGGCAAACAAAGACGACCGACCGCGTCGCGCCATGCATTAGACAACATTGCATTTATACAGCTATTTTTCTATATAAATTTGTATAAAAAAACTGTTTAGGCAAATTCTGTTATACGAAATCTATGTAAAATGTTCTCCTCTTTTGTTTAAGACTGGTTTCAAACCGATCTGATTTAAAATGAGCGAGAAATTAGCAAAAAGCACGCACAGGGTCAGGCGGAACGTTACGCGTTACGCGTTACGAACGTTAGGATTTAGGAACGTTACACTTTTTCGTGCATGCAGCCGGTGTTTTATCAAAGTTATAAGATTGGTGATTCATCAATTTATAAGACGTTATCACGTCAAAAAAAATGGCCGTCGTGGGATGTGAAACATAAATTTAAGCAAAATTCTAATTAATAAATTTCGCCCTGTCAATTAACGAAATTCTAATAACAAAATATCGCTCTGTGATTCAATTTCACCCTGTAACTAAAATTCACCCTGTTATCTAGTTGTAGGCTTTAACAAATTACAAAAGTCAAGTTTTAATCCAACGCATACACAAAGCAAGCGTCACGCGCTGTCATCTAACAAAATACCTGTAACTAAATTTCGCCCTGTTATCTAGACGTCGCCTTCAACTAAAGCCATGATTAATTCAACGCACACAAACGTAACTGCCTCCCGTGTTAAGTGTCGCGCCAATTGCACGACTTTACTCCCAACCAAACGCGTCATTAGATGTTTCATATAAAAAACTGCTTACGATAATAAATGAACAGCCTTTTTACTCACTTAAGACAGTAAAGTCGACAGACAGACGGGCGGACAGACCGAAATTATAAATGTTCCTAGTTTCTACAGAACCTTAAAAAAACAACTGCACCTTTTTAGGTTTTAATAACCCAACATGGGTTTTTTCATGATCACAAAATTTCCCCACATTTGCTTTATTGGAAAGTGGGAATATACAAATAGTATATTAAACCACAAGGGCAAAAAGTGTGATATCCTTGCCCTGCGCGCCATGATGCCTAGAGTATCATGGCGCAAAAGGCAAGGGATATCACACTTTCAGCCAGTGTAGTGTATACCTACTATTTTTCTTCATACCTCGGTCGTAAGCGCGCTTATTAAATACTTTAATTAATTACTTATTAATTACATAAAAACAGATAAATTCCAAGCAAGAAGCTTTGAGGTAATACGTAAAAACACGAACAACAGCTGTTCGCGACTATTAGCTAAAATGTAATAGGGTTGCTATGGAAACGACATCTAAACAACAGTTGATTGGTTGTTTTCGCTTCACTATCGCCCGAACGTACGAACTTCCCGCATTGGTGCGTGCAATCTCAGAGTAAATGTTAGACTTTCTATTGATGCCGAAAGTGTGCACTTTCGATCGAGGTGTGACGAAAAAATAATTACCGAAAAAATCGGCATAACCAATTTTGCTTTGTGACCAGACAATATATACAGGTATATAACCTGGCTATAGGTTACACAGTACAATCTACGGGTGGCTATTGTACAACGGTGGGTTGGGTATACATTAAATTTATTACTGGAGATACATAAAATGTTACTTTTGTGCAACAGAAAAGTATACCGGATGTATGATTATGACTAAAAAACAGTCTGTATATCTGTACTAATAATTTCGTTGAAAGGTATGATAGACTCATATACTTTTATTCTATACTGAGCATAGGAATAAAATCGCAATCGAACCATTAGGGTGCAAACATAGACTTCTGTCTGTTTTTACGCCGTAAGCACTGGCGTATCCAGGCGGGTAAAACAAGCACGGGGGACCCGGCTTAAGAAATTTCTAATTTGCTCCCTCCTGGGCCAAACGCTGGGTACGCCCATGTTAACGTCATAGAAAAAGACTAAAGTTTTTGTAACAGAGATACTTTATTCAGATTGAATGCAAGTACGTCAACCAATCCTATCATCGGATAAATCAGGGAATTACATCGAAGAAAGAGACGCAAATATATTTTCGATAGGCTTTGTTGCCTTCACTCACCGCACATTGACTAGATAGGCAATGATTCATATAGTTAATTAATAGATATATAGATAGACTTGACTGAAATCTATAAAAAATTATGAAACATAACAAAATCGTAATTTCGAATCGACAACATAGTGTGTTCACAAAAAGTGGTAACTGTGAAAAATTCGTGTATCCTACTTGATACAAAAAAAATGAATTATTTTTTTGCGCAACTCGGGATTTACTATCGGAAACTGCTGAGGTATATTTTTTGGTACTTCAAACTCAACCGCAAGTATACATGCATTTTTTTTTTCAAATGGCAACATATTTTTTAAACATTTTCCAAATCTCCATTTTTAACTTCCCGCTATAAAAATAACAAAAAAAAAAATTTTTTTTTTTCAAAAATCGGGAAGTTATTGGTTTCACCCCGATTATCGAAAATCGAGTTTTCGCCAGATCTCGACGTTTTGAGGTCCTAGGAAGCTATTGAAACTATTTTGGCGATGATGTCCATAGGGCTGTATGTGTGTGTGTATGTGTGAGTGTGTGTATGTACGCATGTAAACCTTTAATATCTTTTGAATGGAGTGTCCGACTGAAACGCGGTTTGCGGCGTCTGACGTGATCTTGGTGAACTTAGACTTCCTGAAAATTTGAAATGATTCGGCCCAAAAAATTTTGAGAAATCTTAAAAAAACAAGTTTCAAAAATTTTTAAAAAATTGTTTTTGTAAAATATTTTCTAAACTACTTAGCCGATTAATTCCAAAATATAATCAGCTCATCTCCTTAACAAACTGCGTCGATTTCCGCAAACCGCATCAAAATCGGTTCATTTGTTCACGAGATACCGTGAACGAAAAATTTGTAAAAAAGTGTTTTTTTTAAATTACTTGTAAAATTCCTATGAGATCAATTTTTCTGTAATAAATTACTTTTTTAGGTTAAAAAATTGCGTCGACTGCCGCAAATCGCATCAAAATCGGTTCATTTGTTTATGAGATATGGTGAACGAAAATTTCGTAACAAAGTGTTTTTTTTTTGAGCTCGAAGAGCTAAAAAATAGACTTCTTGATATATTTTATATATTTTTGAGCGTTTTGAACTCAAAAATAGCAGGAAGCTACAGGGTTGGCCTGCAGGGTCAAACTTCTTTTCAAATTTTTTTCTCTATAAATTCATATAAAATTTTCAGATGGTTGCATAAGAAAATATTCGAGAAAAACGTCATCAATCTATACTAATATTAATAAAGAGAGAGTGCGAATGTTGTGAATTTGTGTGTATGCGGAGGGTGATCTTCGAAACCACGGCACCTATTTGAAAAACTCACTAATTTTATTTTTTATTTATTTTATTTATTCCTCAAAACATGTTACAAAGTTCTAAATTTTATAAATAAGGATTTCCTGCCCAACTTGGTGACTGTCAGTGCTAGGGCAGGAGATCAAAATAATATGTTCGGACGTTGTGTGTGTCGTATAGTGTGTATGTATGTGTCTTGAATTAAAATGAACTTACAGGATGTGGGTTAAAGCACTCGTTTTTTTGAATCTCCTAGAATACACGAATTATTCACTGTTACCACTTTCAGTGAACACACTGTATATATATTATAAATACAGCGTGCCGTTCATTTTAGAAACTGCAATATAAAACGTTATTGTTATTACCAAATTAATGATATACGCCGCGATGGCTGCCAACCATCTGACACCACAATACACCATATACACACGTGCATAGGTACCAACTTTATAATCACGTCACTTTAACTGAACAATATATCAACATTGTGTACTAAACTTGACATACAGATAGTCCGACCAAAGATCGATTTCTGGTCGAAGCCGAAGATTTCAAACTTCAAAGACCCTAAGAAATTTAGTTTAAAATCAATTAGAATTAGAAATAATTTATTCCAATAGTAGTTATATATTGATGAGGCGTTACGCTCCACCGCTTCAAGTGTGGCGTTTTGCTCGTCCGCTTCAAAAGAGACAAACATATATATCTGTAGGATTTAACGTGCGAAAGAATGAGATTGAATACATTACACAGCGTATCTAATGAGTAAACTCAAGTCATGCGTCGGAGCTAACACACATATACCTTTTTTTTGTATCTAGTAAGGTATAACACGCGCCACGAATCTAAAAGGCTCGGAAGTTAGATGCGAAAGCGGGCTTGCGCTTGTACAGTCTGTTGAAAAACTACAAACTCGCAACTCAACAAAACTAAAATAGCAATAACAACTTGACAATAGCGTACTCGACTGTGCTTTAAAGCAGGAAAGCGACAAGAGTGACAAAGGCAACGAGCGATCACGGCCAATCACCGACGAGCGCACGTTCCGTGCAGCTAGCTGGGAGGTGGTGGGAGTCACAACGGCTCTAAAATGTGCCTTTGCGACGCTGTTTGTGACTAACTTCCGAACCTTTCAGATCCGCGGCGCGTATTATAATACAATTAATCAGTGTTACTTGGTGAGCACACTGCATACGAAAAAAAAATTGGTTGTCTGTAAAGTCGGTTTACGGACGATAGTTTTACGTGATAACGTATTACGCTCGAATATCATATTTAATAATACATAACCTAAATTTTAGTAGCTGTCAAACTATATTTTTACCGACTAATAATTTGATCAACCAAAGCAAAATACATATTTTTAAGCAATTATAAAAGACATTTAAAATAATGTATATATATTATCTATTTGTTAACAAACCGTATAATTTATCTGGCCATCTGTCAGATGTAGCTTTCGCTGGAACAGCCGAAAAAAATGTTGAACGCACACTACTCTCTGACGTCACGCGAGAAGAGAGAGAGACTTATATCGCTTGCGGAACGTTACTCTTTTTCGTGCGTGCAGCCGGTGTTTCATCAATTTATAAGACGTTATCACGTCAAAATGTATTTGCTCTTGATTGTTTCGTTGTCAAACCAAAATCTGCCCGGGCGAAGCCGGGTCGCAAAAGTCACGGGACAAAAAGGTATGCTCTGTTAAGTAAATATAACGACGGTTACGTTTTAACTAAAAGCTGACCTTTTTAAAATTTCATATCGTAAAATGAAAATCTGTTCGTGGTTTATCATTCGTGTAATTTGTCTAGTTTTTAATGTGTGTGTGTTTTGTTCTCTGACCTGTCTAATTTATTTATATAAAACATTCAGGACGGCGGCAGACGACCTCACAATAGGAGTGTCAAACAAATACTTTATTGGATTAAACTTTAAAATAAAGGACCCCGCACAAATCTTATTTGATTTGGTTGTCGGTTAAATTGATCGAAAATGGTTTTATTTTATAGTTTAAAGGTCGCTAAAAATAAGTGTCCATGGGCGCATAACCTAAAAACCAATAGTACAGATATTATGTTTAGCGAGATTTTAGATATACGGATATTAATTATCTAAAGCGCTGTTCGCCATGTTGGATTTCGGCGTGACGTCACTTCGTCTGTAAACTACCTACGTTTATGTTGTGCTGTGTGTTATTTTGAAGTTGTTTCAAGTTATTATCACGTTTATAGACTTCTATCCCGTATTTTATTGATTTCGCATCATGGAAGACGGTTTCGTAAAAGCAGAAAGTACTAATCTACCAAGAATAAATACGTTTAATAAATAAAACTAGAGTGACCTGTGCGAATTATTCGCACTAAATAAGTATAATAATTAACACTTTACAACATTATTTTTTAAATATGATTGCAGGTATTCAATTCTTTTCTAATTTTGCACACTGCTTATAACGTTCTTGTTTTTGTTGTATTACAATATGAAGCTCAGATGACAGATCGAAGAAATATTTTACTAAAATTGTCATATAGAGGCGCAAGTAGCAAAGCGTTAAGCTAAGCCGTCAGATGGCATCACGCAGCATTGCTGTGACGTTGTTCAGCGTTGCTCGCTGTTTCAAAATCAAAGCCGTCAGATGACAGTATGCAGTATTGTGTCTGTTGTATTACAATATGAAGGTCAGATGACAGATCGAAGTGTTGACGTTGTTTCAAAATTAAAGCCGTCAGATGGTAGACGTTAATCATCGTTGCTGTATTTTAATTAATTTACAAAAACAAAAGCAATAATAAATTTTTTAGTTGTCGATGTCAGTAGAGCAAGCAATTATCTGTAAAATGATACCTATATAATTTATGTGGAGTAATTGTGAGGATTTTTCTAAAAAGGGAGGCAAACATCTTAAACCTTAGCGTATTAATATATTATATGATTTAACCAACTTGTTTACTTATCATAGTAATTTTAAATATTTTTAATTGTACACTGTTACTATGGTTACTGTGTATTATCGTTATTATATACGATCATAGTGACGTCACGAATTGTTTTCGCGCGAAAATTCGTAATGATAAATTAAAAGTCGTTTTATGGCACTATTCAGTTATAAAATATTATTATAAAATTGTGGCGCATTTTCATCACTTTAGGACTCATTTAAAACACTTTTCAAAAAACGGTGTAATAGCCTATTACAAGATATTTAACCATAGCACTCTAGAATCGGGCAACTTCGATCATTGAACATCGGAATGGACAACAAATGATCGAATTCCGCGGCCCGACTGTATACGTTTTGACATGCCTAATTTACAGTGACAGGATTTTTATCACAATGGAGAAAAATAATTACAAAACACGAAACTAAGCACGCCGCAGGGCTACAAATTAATGTTGCAATTTGTGCTTCTTTATTTTGCAAACTGCTCTGTCATACAGGTGTGTACACTCGACGTCTGAAGCTTAGTGTTAGTACAGTCCGCGGGAAAACGCGCACAAGGCGGTGGATTATGTACAACAGGCGTATAAATTAATCTAGTCTCGCTTTATTACCATTCCAACTCCACAAGTGGGGAATGATGCTAATTTAGATTAAAATCACTTTTCAAAATTTTACAATATCTTTTCGTTTTGTGGTTCCCTAAATCCAAAAAACACATTTTTGGAAAAACTCTGCGCGTATGTTACCTATAGTCAGAGTGCCCATCGGCAAAAATTTTATTGATACATATTCTCCCCAAACTTTGTATATGGCTTCATTAGGCCTAGTCTGACACCTATTTCCTCTATGACTTTTCTTGATTTTGGGGCGTTTTCCCTCTAAAGTTTCCGAAAGATGTCGTTTTGACGACATGTAAAAATTTATAGATACTGTTTGTTTTTTTAATTGGATAGTTTAAAAGCTTCAACCAAAACGCTAAAATAATGTTCTCTGACAAATAATATGAGCCATTTAAAATGTCTGACACCTCGAATATGCGAACATATTCCATGTGTCACTTTGACTATTAGTCTATGAGCACGATACAGGTCAAACGGATGAAACCTACTTTTGTAAAAATGGTTGGTATGCAAATATGAAGAGCCCTATTGTTTTTGGGAAAAGAGATATATGCTATAACGGTGTTTATTATAAAATAATGATATACTTTTTATAATGGCTTATTATTCTATTTATTTTTTCAAGAAAGCATCGATACATTTTTTTAAAACTTTATCGTTTCCGAAAAATGTTGAAAATAAAAAAAAAATCAGCTGTTCTTTTGTTTTGTAGCTCTATCAGAAATAAACTAGTTAAGCAAGATTTGATAAATTTTTACATGACGTGGAACATATTACAATATTTACATATGCAACGATATCATATTGAATACTAGCCGTTACCCGCGTCACCTCACGCTATATCAAAAATTTTATTTTCTTTATTATACTGTTGCGTGCCCCTTGATCGGACGCCTATGGAATCGGTAGAAACTACTAGAGCCAACAACAATGGAAAACAGGTAAAAACACCCGACCTTTAGACAATCGCTTGGAGAGAACAATAGATGTAAAGGAAGAAATCTCGATTCGTCCAGAACATTCGATAGAAGCGTGGGCCGAAACTATATAAGGCGAGCAGAGTGGGCAAGTGAGTTAGTTATTCGTGTTGATACAGTGCTCTGGCATTACGACATAAATTTTACTGTGGAAATAAATTAACTCTAGTGAGTTATAAATCCGGTTATAGTTAATAGACAAGTGTGCTGATAAACTTTGTGTTGTGTATGTGTTGTAAACATTTTGTGTACATAATTTAGTGACTATATTCTCTGTTACTTAGTCTTTTATTTTATTATTTGGAACTGTCGTTATTTTATTTCTGTTAACGTTATTATTACCGTTAAGTTAAAGAAGTACGCTTTCGTTTGTGTGTTTAACTGTTTTGTTAAACATTTATTATTGCAAATAAATAATTTCCGTCACGGACTACAGCAGTTTTGTTACAATACTATATCAAATGTCAATATTTTTGAAGTTGGAATGGGCCCGTCGCCCAACTGGCTGGAATTTTTTAGAAAATATTTTCACTATACAAACAGACACGCCGCTGTATGTCACTTTTTAAAATTTAATCGAAGAATTTTCCTCGAAATCGAAATCTACATGAATAACAATTTTCCCAAAGAGAAATCTACATCCACCCGTTTGCGCCTTTCTCGTCATTTTCAGAACCAATTAAGATACCTAAACAGATTTCCCAGTTTTCATTAAGGATTAAAATTAGACACAAAGTATTTTCAATTCTTGGAATGTACTGCTCGTGTATCATTTCTTGTAACAAATCACATTCTAAACCGAAAAGCGGCATAGAAGCGTGTGTTTTTGTACGCCAGACTGAAACTTTACCCGTTGAGGTATGTGTTCGTTTTGTATTGAGACGTATATGTATTATAAAGTTTGGCTCGTATAAGAAAAGGGAAATTTGTGAGGTATATATATGTTACGGGCACTCCATTCACTCAAAACATTCAATATATAGATGTAACATTATTTTTGAACACCAAAAATAATGCAAACGCGTCAACACAACATTGTAGCGGATCAGATATAGCGTATCGGCATAGCATACGTGCAATAACCACCTGAATATTTTGACGTGATAACGTCTTATAAATTGATGAATCACTAATCTTATAAATTGATGAAACACCGGCTGCATGCACGAAAAAGTGTACCGTTCGTAACGTTCCGCCTGACCCTGTGCGTGCTTTTCTCGAAAACGGCCCTAACGATTTGGATGAAATTTACTGAAAAGGGATTTTGGGGGGCAAAAAATCGTTTTAGCTAGGTCTCATCTCTCGAAAAAATCGTTTTCTTACAAATTTTATCATTATAAAAATCAATTTTTTGACGTATGAATATACTTAAATATTGTAAGTAGGTTTTGGAATTTTATATAAACAGTGAAACAATTGTTTTATAAATATTATGACAGCTAATCTTTGAGACTTAAAATAAATACGAAAGAAAGAAAGTTAAAAAAAACAATTATATTATATGGTGAGTAATTTAAATAAATAAAATTAACCTAAATTTGAAGCGAAAGATGCAATATCATAGATTCGAATTATTATAATTATTATATAAATTTAGGTTATGTAACCCGACTTTACAGACAACCAATTTTTTTTTTTTAATGAAAGTTCTAATATTTTGAATTTGTTTGAAATCAGTCGGTATGCAGTTGTATAGTTTTGGACCAAGGAACGCTGTGTTTTTGAATGAAAGTTTTCGACATTTTTGGGATCTGGATGAGATTTAAGATCTGCGATCTTGTATTGTAGGGATTTTGGTAAGCTGCTTGGTTTCCTGGATGTTTATGGAACAAGGATAGAACTGATTTAGCATATGTTTGATATTATATTAAGCATTCTTAGGCTACTAAATAGTTCCATGGATGGAGAGAGACGATTTTTTTTGGGATTATTCGAGAAGTTTTTGGGCAGACATGAGTGGCTTTAGTATTGTTTTGAATGTTTAACACACATACTTTTAACATTCCAACCCACAAGTGGAGAATGGTACTAGTTTAGGTCAAAAATCACTTTTCAAAAATTTTACAATATCTTTCCGTTTTGAGGTCCCCGAATCCAAAAAACTCTGTGCGTCTGTTAGTCTGTGAACACGATACAGGTCAAACGGATGAGCGGATTGAAACCAAATTTTGGGAGGGTGTTTGGTATGCAAATATGAATAGCCCTATTGTTTTTGGGGAAAATCGGCGCATGCGCAGAAGTAATATATGCTAAAACGGTATTTTTTATATAATAATGGTATACTTTTTATAACGATTTATTATTTTATTTATTTTTTCAAGAAAGTTTCGTTAAAAAATGTTTTTTCTAATCTTTATAAAATATTTTGAAAATAAAAAAAATCAGCTGCTCTTTTGTTTTATGGATCTGTCAGAAAAAAACTATAGTTAGGCATGCTTTGATTAATTTTTACATGACGTGGAACATACTATGTAGGTAACCGTGGCAACGAATAGTTAATTTCATATTGGATACTAGCCATTACCCGCGTCACCTCACGCGATATCAGAAATGTTATTTTCTTTATTATAATCAAATGTCAACATTTTTGAAGTTGGAACGGTACCGTCGCCCAATTGGCTGGAATATTTTCAATTGAGGCTCAACTTTAGAACGAAACTTCAATAGCGTACCGTTCCGTCAACATATAAGCGGGGGACGAGGGCAGAGCGCCGTGCAGTCAGCGTTGCGCGGCAGACTCGATATTTCAGAGCACATAAACACTTAATTAACGGAGAGCTTTGTATGAGCAGCTAATAACGCATTCACTAACTCGCACTAAACTTATTGGTTTATTAGTTTATACGTATATATATCGCATATTATAATTAACCTATGAACGTATTTATGCACTGACTATGTACTTAATTATTTATATACAAGCTGCGGCAATCAGACTATTTTTGGAGCGCTGTTGCAGCTGACGGCCTGACGCCGTGAAAGAAGTGTGTGCCGCTCCAACAGTTTTCACTAAAAAATTGGTTGTCTGTAAAGTCGGTTTACGGACGATAGTTTTACGTGATAACGTATTCCGTAATACATAACCTAAATTTATATAATAATTATAATAATTCGAATCTATGATATTGCATCTTTCGTTTCAAATTTAGGTTAATTTTATTTATTTAAATTACTCACCATATAATATAATTGTTTTTTTTTTAACTTTCTTTCGTATTTATTTTAAGTCTCAAAGATTAGCTGTCATAATATTTGTAAAACAATTGTTTCACTGTTTATAATATAAAATTCCAAAACCTACTTACAACATTTAAGTATTTTCATACGTCAAAAAATTGATTTTTATAATGATAAAATTTGTAAGAAAACGATTTTTTCGAGAGATGAGACCTAGCTAAAACGATTTTTTGCCCCCCAAAATCCCTTTTCAGTAAATTTCATCCAAATCGTTAGGGCCGTTTTCGAGAAAAGCACGCACAGGGTCAGGCGGAACGTTACGCGTTACGCGTTACGAACGTTAGGAACGTTACGCGTTAGGAACGTTACACTTTTTCGTGCATGCAGCCGGTGTTTTATCAATTTATAAGATTGGTGATTCATCAATTTATAAGACGTTATCACGTCAAAAAAGAGCGATAAACGAGAAATGTTTGTAAATATTTCGTACAAATTATGGCTGAACTATCACTATACATCTGTCCATACTAATATATAAAACTGAAGAGTTTGTTTGTTTGGTTGAACGCGCTAATGTCAGGAACTACTGGTTCGAATTGAAACACATTTTTTTTTTGTATAGCCCATTTATCGAGGAAGGCTATAGGCTACGACCAATAGGAGCGGAGCATCAATGAAATGTAACTCACAATTCGGCTTATACCTACGGCTATTATTCCTTAATAATCTATCTTTTATAGGCAATCTACAAATCCACGCGAAGCTGGACCAGGACACTAGTTCTAAATATTTAAAACCAACAGTTTGGATTTTTATTTTAATCTCTCTCAAGAATGAGCCTTTTTCCTGAAGTACGAAAAATCACTCACTAGTAGCGCTAGTAGTTCGGTAGGGACAAACACTGTCAAATCCCCATATAATCACATATTAAAGTGTACTTGAAAAAAAATGTTTTTAACAGAAGATGATGTTCCTGGAGCAAAACTAAAATTTGCAACTGTAAAAGATAACAATGTAGTAACATTAAAACGTTGGCTTGCTTGTCGTAATTTAAAAGTATCTGGAAAAAAAATATGAATTAATAGACAGGTTAGTATGCAGACTCTAGTAAAATATTAGCGTTAAATTCAAACTGTAATAAGAGAAATTGAAAATAATTATGAATTTCAGATTTATTTCCAAATGAAATATGAATCAAAAATATATGGTAATAAAATAAATTTAATTAAATATAATAAATGAATATAATTTAATAAAAGATTGAGGTTATATCTCATTCTAATCAATGGTAATAAACTGTCAAAAATTTACTATTCATTTTTTATTCATTTAATTAATTTTAAAAATAATTTCGATAACATATGTAAATGATGACTCTCAGTGATAATTTTATCAGTTAGTTTAGTATTTAATATTTTGGAAATCTTTTATTGTATCCACTTATTACATCTAACCTCATCAATATGAGGTTTTATAAATGGTATAAAAAACACGTTCTCTTCTGGATATCGATTATCCGACGTACAATTAGCAAAACTGCAATGCTTCGTTGGCATTGTACAAGTTCAAAATTTTTTTTTTATTTCAGATTTATATTTTTAAATAATAAAATAATATCACGTAAATAACATTGGTTTGCATGTAAATATTTTATGTTTGTCCCTACTACTAGTGCTGCCTCTCGTGACACTTTCGCTGCACTATTCTCAGGAAAAAGGCTCATTCATATCCAAAAAGCTTTCTCCTGTTTAAACTCTCTCGAATTAAAATTTTCAAGAAATCGTGTGTCGAAGGAAGTCGCTATTGAATCAAGTGACCCTTAAATAATAATTAACCGTGAATAATTAATTAATGTAATAACGCTTATTTCTCAAGTCCGGTTAATTAAACGGAGCGCTTTAATGTCTACGCAATATGGCGGCAGAATAGGCGCCATAATATACAAGGTGTCTAGTTTTCGAAGAAATTCTCGAGTTTGAAGTTTAACACCGGATCTACAATAATCACCAAGAATTGTGTCATCGATGACGTTTCCTATTTTTCCGTACAACGTTCGCTCCCGAGGGAGAGTGCATATTATGCACTGCTGCATTGACTGGGTAGCACTTCCTTTATCTAGTTCGTTGAAATATACAGATCCAAAATTTACCAGGTTTAAAAAAAAGGTGAGACGCCTGGTAGATATATGAAACATAAATGTATGCTAAATTCTAGTAACTAAATATCGCCCTGTAACTAAATTTTGCCCTGTCATCTAATTGTCACCTTTAGCAGGAAGCCAAGTTTTAATTCAACGCATACACAAAGCAAGCGTCACGCGCTGTCATCTAACGAAATACTATAGTAACTAAATTTTGCCCTGTTAAATTTGATTTGATATGAATTTATTGTGTAGCCCGGAAACAAAATATACAATAAGTCATAGAAAAAGTACAAAAATACTTTAAAAATACAAATCTGCAATAAAATTTGATTTACATCGGTCTAAAGTCATATTTAATCCAATGCCCTCCCATAAGACGTAGTCCCGTAAAAGTATCGCACACATTGCACGGTTTTACTCCCGACCAAACGCGCCAATAGATGTATCACATAAAAAATAGTACGAACTGAGTGGCTTCATACAAAAAACAACGAAAACGAGACACCCTGTGTACATAGTAGACATAATAATATAGTACACCGGGTTTGGTATACGTACGTATGTATGCATGTATGTAACGTGTGGGAGAGTTAGAGGGCGCAACGTCATTAAATGAATGACTCTATTACGAACCTCGTGTCTTGTATGTATCGACGATATTTCATTTTAATAAATAATTAATTAATTCACAAGGAATATCGGTGGATATAGCAGTCGCAATATACAGTTGTGACATCGTTTTCGAAATGTTTTCAATTAAACTAGGAAAAAAGCACTACCGAACCTTTTTGTGTAAAATTCATGAGGAACTACCGTTAAGGTATTTCCTGCTAAGTGTAAAAGCGCTTCACAATTCACAAATGCTGGAGAAATGAGGTAACATACATACAAAATTCCAGCCAATTGGGCGACGGGACCATTCCAACTTCAAAAATGTTGACATTTGATTATAATAAAGAAAATAAAATTTCTGATATCGCGTGAGGTGACGCGGGTAATGGCTAGTATTCAATATGATTTTTGCTATTCGTTGCTATGGTTACCTACATAATATGTTCCACGTTATGTAAAAATTAATCAAAGCATGCCGAACTAGTTTCTTTCTGATAGATCCATAAAACAAAAGAGCGGCTGATTTTTTTTATTTTCAAAATATTTCCGAAACTATAAAGTTTAGAAAAAAAATTTTTAACAAAACTTTCGCGAAATCATAAATAGAATAATACGCCGTTATGAAAAGTATACCATTATTATATAAAAAACACTGTTATAGCATATATTATTTCTTCTGTGCATGCGCCGATTTTCCCCAAAAACAATAGGGCTCTTCATATTTGCATATTAAACATCCTCCAAAAATTTGGTTTCAATCCGCTCATCCGTTTGACATGTGTCGTATTCACAGACATACAGACGCACAGAGTTTTTCCAAAAATATGTTTTTGGATTCGGGGGACGTCAAAACGGAAAGATATTGTAAAATTTTTGAAAAGTGATTTTTGACCTAAACTAGTACCATTCCCCACTTGTGGATTGGAATGGTAAAAGTATGAGACTAATCCGTAAATATTCTGAACACAAGGGTATCGATATTTTTCAAATCGGTTAGTCACTCGAAAAGTTACGGCTGAACACAAAACAAATTTTTGAAATATACCTGTCGAATTAAATACTATACTAAACCTTACTTCCGTCCGTAAAAGGATATGAGTTATTCTCAAGTACCGCCTAAACTTCAAATAAATATAGTTTAAAAAAAAACTTAAAAACACGCTTTATATCGAACTAAAAAGTAAAAAATATTTTTTTTTATATAAGCTTAAAACAATAATGAATAAAAAATACTAGTATTATTGTGAAAAAAGCGTGGGGCGCTTTGTTCCACATTTTCGTACATCGAGCGCCCCACGCTTTTTTCACAATAATACCCACTTGTATTTTTTATTCATTATTGTTTTAAGCTTATTTTTAAAAAAAAATATTTTTTACTTTTTAGTTCGATATAAAGCGTGTTTTTTAGTTGTTTTCAACTATATTTATTTTCCACTTTTTAGTTCGATTTATTGTCAAAAATTTGCCGAAAAAAAAACAATTTTTTTTTCGGCGTGGACGGGATTAGAACCCACGACCCGTGATTCCGAGAGTTGACGTCAGCGAACACTCGTGCCTTAGACCGCACGACTAACCACTGTAGTTACAGTGCTGGCATATTATACTACAGTAATAAACCACTTGCTGTAGTCCAAACGAAGGTTAAAAACATACAAACATACATACATACAAACAAACTTACAAGTGAAGTTAATATAAAGCGTGTAAAAACATTTATTATCGTACACGATAAAACGGTGTTTTTACCAACCCTGTCAGTGAATCGCAGCCCGCGGGACGTTACGTAACGCGGCCTATTGTAATGTAAGAGACAAGATAAATTCATCAAAAGTCCCGACGTCCGCAGAACTACGTTCCGGCGATCCCGGAGCACATAAGTAACTCTCGAACTTGTCTACCTGTGATTGATTCACGCTTTGTTTGATTGGTGTCGGCCGTCGGTCCCCGACCTGACAATAACGCTGTCGTGTCTCTAGACGTGACAGTGCAAACCATAGAGAAATCACAATAGAGTGCGCGAGGGAGCAGTGAAACTGTCTGCAATTAATAGAGAGAGAACAGTTCCTTATCTCTATTGTAACTATAATAATTATGCAAAACAATGCTGATTTGAATAAACAAATGTATGGTTTTCTGCAGCGTTCTCTCTCTTAACTGAGGACACTTCCACTCAGGGCAAGCTAGAGTACGCGAGAGAGATGCGAAAGTGTCTGCAATTAAGAGAGAGAACAGTTCCTTATCTCTATGGTATTTAATTACGCAAAACAATGCTGACTGGAATAAACAAATTTCTGGTTTTCTGCAGCGTTCTCACTCTTAACTGAGGACACTACAACTCATGGCAAGCTAGAGTACGCGAGATAGCGGCGAAAGTGTCTGCAATTAAGAGAGAGAACAAATCCTTATCTCTATGGTATTCAATTATGCAAAACAATGCTGATTTGAGTAAACAAATATCTTGGTTTCTACAGCGTTCTCTCTCTTAACTGAGGACACTTCCACTTATATATTAAGCATACGCGCTAGCGTACTCTAGTTACTTACATCTCTATGGTGTAAACAATGGAGACTATACAAAGATCACGGAGTCCGTGTAGGTATACAAAAATAAGAGAGCACTATAAATAATCTTCTTAGGCCAGTAAAATGATGAGCTGAGTTTCGACTTATTCGAAAATTAGAAGAACTTTTCCATGGTTACAACAATTGAATTTCGACAAGACACAAGCAAAAACTGATAAAACACAGTTTTTTAACTATTTTTTAACAAATTCCAGTCATCGCAAAATTTTTTTTGGAATGTCAAAATTTAGCGTTTTCTATGACTAAAAAAGTTGAAATTTGGGCACATCGAGTTATCGTACTGGACCCAAAAGAAGTGTTACACAAATTTTCACTCTGCCTCAAATATCCACCCAAAAATCTATAGGTACTAATATATAAAACTGATGAGTTTGTTAGTTTGGTTGAACGTGCTAATCTCAGGAACTACTGGTTCGAATTAAAAATTTTTTTTAACGTGATAACGTCTTATAAATTGATGAAACACCGGCTGCACGCACGAAAAAGAGTAACGTTCCGCAAGCGAGAGCGCGATATAAGCGATAGTCTCTCTCTTCTCGCGTGACGTCAGAGAGTAGTGTGCGTTCAACATTTTTTTCGGCTGTTCCAGCGAAAGCTACATCTGACAGATGGCCAGATAAATTATACGGTTTGTTAACAAATATATAATATATATACTTACATTCTTTTAAATGTCTTTTATAATTACTTAAAAATATGTATTTTGCTTTGGTTGATCAAATTATTAGTCGGTAAAAATATAGTTTGACAGCTACTAAAATTTAGGTTATGTATTATTAAATATGATATTCGAGCGGAATAGATACGTTATCACGTAAAACTATCGTCCGTAAACCGACTTTACAGACAACCAATTTTTTTTTTGTTGCATAGCCCATTTATCGAGGAAGGCTTTAGGCTATATAATATTACGCTACGACCAATAGGGGCGGAACATCAATGAAAGATGTAACTCAAAATTTGTCCGTCCGACAAAAACTTTTGAACGGTAACTCCGATCATCATAAAATTTGGACACAACATTCATCTTGGTAAGCTAAGATGAATGTCTCTCCTTTCCCTATTCGTTCTTTTGCACCCGGGTGAAACCGGGCGGGACCGCTAGTGTTTGATATAGCTCTCCCACTATAACGTAAGTTTAATTATTACTTTTTTTTATTTTGGCAGTAAAATTAGGCTTTTGAAAAAAAAATAATTATTGTATTTTAAAACTTTATTATAAATAATATTGATAATCGATGCGAAAAACTTTCAAAAAACTTTTTTTAAATTAATTATAAGCAATTTAAAATTGATAAAATATTTAAAAAAATCACGTGACTGCAAACGCACTAAAATTGTTTTTGACAGTTGTGACGTCATAATGGTAAAATGTATATATACGCAGTATACTATCAATGACTTCTACATGTGTATTGACTAAAACATTATGACGTCACATTATGTTCGGGAAATGTCGGCGCGTTCTCGGAACTGGGTACAAAAATTTATTTTTAATTTGATATAACTTTTGAATTATAACGAAAATAAAAAAAAGAAAAATAGTTTTGTTATAAAACTTATATACGATCTTTCCATTTATGACACAAAAAAATTTCATTCAAAAGCCCAATTGCAGGTCGCGAAACAGGTATTTTGAAGTGTTAGTAGAAGGTATAAATACCGTGACTGATATAGATGGAAGTTTATAGACCGCCTCCTTTTGTGCCGTCCAAGGAGTATAAAAATATTATTTTCAAGTGTGAAGATAGCCGCGTCGAATCGATCAATCTAATTTACTATAGCTTTAACTTTAGAACGATTTTTTTTCGGACGTCTGGAGTAATCTCTGTGACGTCCAACATGACAGGCGTCGGTTACACCACATCCAATACCTTGTATTAAATGTTGACATGAAATCGAAACAACAGTTTATATTACACCACAAGGGCCGAAAGTGTGATACCTTGCCCTGCGCGCCAATATGCTCTCGCGGCTTCGCCTCAGGCATCATGCAGCGCAGGGGAAGGATATCACACTTTCGGCCAGTGTGGTGTATACTATTTTTCTTCATACCTTGATCGTAAGCACGCTTATTATATACATTAATTAGGTACTTATTAATTACATAAAAACGCGGATAATTTCCAAGCAAGCAGCTTTGAGGTTATACGTAAAAACACGAATGACAGATGTCCGCGACTATTAGCTAAAATATAATAGGGTTGCTATTTGGAAACGACATCTAAACAACAGTTGTTTTTGCTTTATTACCGCCCGAACGTATGAACTTTCCGCATTGGTGCGTGTAATCCCACCAAGGAGTAGACTTTCTGTCTTACAATTGATGCCGAAAGTATGCACTTTCGATCGAGGTATTAATAAAAATGTTATAAAAAATGTACGTTTTAATAGTTGCATTCTAAGTGGAACGATTTTCTGTCATACATTAATAATTTTCGTATAGCTACCAATTCAACAAAACTCGTGTATTTATTGCGTCTCATGTGAAATTCGCTAAATACCGCGACGACTCAACATAACCTAACATTAATATAATTTTTTACTTAAAAACCAACAAAATATTTTTATTGTTTAAAATTTTAAATGACATTAATTTCCACTCAAATCTTAAAAATTAAAACTCAAAAATTTAAATCGAAATGCGTATAAAAATGATGTTTCGAAATGAAAATTGTTGGAAAAAAACTCTTTTAATAGAATATACTTACACAGTTTTAAAAAAAATCGTTTGGTTCGATGAAGTTTTTCGAGCCCAATGTATATTTAAAATTCAACAATCCTTTCTTATTATGGAGAAATCTTTTATGGCAACAATCCAAGATCATTGTTAATCCGAATTTTCTAAACAATGCATTGCGTAACCCGTCCGCAAATATTGGAGTGCAGTCAAGATCATTTATGACCGTCCCTGTCCATATCTATAAAATCAGACAGCCATTCTGATATTAGATCACGTGAAAAACAAGTGATTGTCAGAAATGGCAGTTCGAGGTATTCTTCTGGCATTGTTTGATTTGACGGAGACTAACCGATAAATAAGGAAAACCGTTCGCGGAGTTTTATAGCCCTGGGTCTTTGTGAACTCGCCATCCATCTCTTTCCTCTATTGCCGCCTCCTTCTCTTCATCCTCCTCAACCGTCCCAAGTCTCGCTCTGCGTCGCCTTGTCTTCTCTACTGTTTTGTAGTTTGTCAATTTGTTGTTATATTCGATTTTCTGACTAAACATATAAATGTTTGTCGTAAAGCCACTTTTACACTGCCGCAAACAATTTATTAGCTCATTTATTAATGAAAAGTGTCTCTCTCATTTGCAGCGGAAATTTTTATCAAGATTTGGAAGTTGGTTCTCGGTTAATTTGATCGAAAATGGTTTTATTTTATAGTTTAAAGGTCACTAAAAAAAGTGCAATTACACGCTTAGTTGGCAAACTGACCGCGACGTTTGTCGATGTTCAGGGACAAGTTTTCCAACCCCTAAGCGGGAAAAATCTTCGAGACTCGATTCCCGTGATGGACGAACTATTTACCGACTACAAGTTTGGACGGAACCCTCGGTGTGCGAGTCCGAGTCGCACTTGACCGTTTTTTTATACGCGCCACGAATCTAAAAGGTTCGAAAGTTAGATGCGAGTGCGGGCTTGCGCTTGTACAGTCTGTTGAAAAACTACAAACTCGCAACTCAACAAAACTAAAATAGCAATAACAACTTGACAATAGCGTACTCGACTGTACTTTAAAGCAGGAAAGCGACAAGTGACAAAGACAACGAGCGATCACGGCCAATCACCGATAAGCGCATGTTCCGTGCAGGTAGCTGGGAGGTGGTGGGAGTATCAACGGCTCTAAAATGTGCCTTTGCGACGCTGTTTGTGACTAACTTCCGGACCTTTTAGATCCGTGGCGCGCACTATAAATAGTTGAAACGGCACAGATAACGGTTTCGTTTCGTCGATGGTAAAATCGTCAACGACCCATCACTAAAACAGCGGGGGTACAATTAAATGCTTTCGCTGTATACAGTATGTAAACACGTAAGGTGCACATAGGGAAATTAACATTGGGAAAAAATGACTGGATCAGAGTGAGCCTTGAAATCTTGTTTTTCAATTTGACAGATAATATTCTTTTGCAAAATGAATGTGTATACTACCGAAGAAAATATTCAAATGATTGCAACATAATCGGACTTTTTTTATTAATGGGACATTAAATTCCCAAAAATACTTAAATATGGTGCGAGATCAAATATCTCCGCCTATTCGTGTTGAACCTAAAGACATTGGGTCACTGATTTACCAACGCGCATACGTCATACCAGTCAGACAATTTTTGAATGAAATGTTTCCAAACAGATGGAGTTGTTTTTTTGTTTTATTTTTGTACAAAAATAGAACAAAAAAACAACTCCATTAAAATAATGATTTATAAGAGCTTTTTATTATTAAAAAAGTCAATTAAAATAAAAATAAATCAAAATAAATTAGAAATCCTCAACATTACCACGATAATTCAATAGAAATAACAATTAATGCAGTCATGGCTAACTCTGATCCAAGTATTTTTTCACAATGCTAATTTCCCTATGTGCACCTTACGCATTTACATACTGTATATACTGTAGCACTTACCTTGTAATCAGACAGGTGATTGACGACGCACGTGAAGTAGACGTCGCGTCCCTGCGTGACCGTGTGATTCTCCAGGGGCTGCAGGAACTCCGGACCCTTCACGGTGACCGGCATCTGTCCTGCAACAGCGCAATTAGTACTCGCTTAAAATTCACGTTAATATCTCGAACCTTATTGTCATCAAAATTATAGTATACTAGAGAGACCTGTGCGAATTATTCGCACTAAATAAGTATAATAATTATCACTTTACAAAATTATTTTTTAAATATGATTGCAGGTATTCAATTCGTTTCTAATTTTGCACACTGCTTATAACGTTCTTCTTTTTGTTGTATTACAATATGAAGCTCAGATGACAGATCGAAGAAATATTTTACTAAAATTGTCATATAGAGGCGCAAGTAGCAAAAGCGTTGAGCTAAGCCGTCAGATGGCATCATGCAGCATTGCTGTGACGTTGTTCAGCGTTGCTCGCTGTTTCAAAATTAAAGCCGTCAGATGGCAGTGTGCAGTATTGTGTCTGTTGTATTACAATATGAAGGTCAGATGACAGATCGAAGTGTTGACGTTGTTTCAAAATTAAAGCCGTCAGATGGCAGACGTTGTTCAGCGTTGCTGTATTTTAATTAATTTACAAAAACAAAAGCAATAATAAATTTTTTAGTTGTCGATGTCAATAGAGCAGGCAATTATCTGTAAAATGGTATATAATTTATGTGGAGAAATTGTGAGGTTTTTTCTAAAAAGGGAGGCAAACATCTTAAACCTTAGCGTATTAATATATATGATACTATAGCGGTTCCGCCCGGTTTCACCCGGGTGCAAAAGAACGAATGTGGGGAAAGGGACATGAGTACGTACACTCATCTTAGTTTAGCGAGATGAATGTTGTGTCCAAATTTCATAATGATCGGAGTTACCGTTCAAAAGTTTTTGTCGGACGGACAAATTTTGAGTTACATTTTGCAACATTTTTCATTGGTGCTCCGCTCTACTGGTCGTTGCCTCCAAGCAGACTGACTTGTTCAATTTATTTATTTTTTTTATCAATTTTGATCCGCTACTGATTCTTCTGGTTTATTGAAGCTGTTTATTATTTATTTTAAAGAAGTAGCTGAATAACTAAGAGTATAGAAATGGACACGTGATAAATGTTTCAGCTGCTACTGGAGCGTCAAGACGCCGTCGGCCGACGTCTGTGACAGAGAGAGAGAGAGACGCGCACGTTCTAAAGCAACAGTCTGTCATAAAAAAGTGGCGTAGTCACATGGAATTTATCTTATGGGGCTACAGGCTCAAGCTGTAATCTTGGAGTTCGTGGTAGCTTATTCAATGAGGGGGAGAGAGAGAGAGACAGAAAGAGATTCGAGCCTCTCAGATATATGGATATTAGTGATGCGCCGGATCGTTAAAAATGTATATCCGCGGATACGGATCTGAATACGGATATTTGGTTTCAAGATACGCGGATCTTAACTTTCTTAGAGTACGCGACGGTGAATATTGCACATCGACCTTTGGAAAGAGACTATCCGTTATGGGAAAAGTTATTGACCTCTTTAAGAGTTAACTCTCATAACAGATTGTCTCTTTTCAAAGATTGATGTGCAATATCTCATTATAAAGATAGTTTTTTAGTACCTTTGAGTTATGTACTATTGGTATGGTACTCACTACGATAAATGTTTGCAATATAAAGGTGCCAAATACGATTTTAAAAAATAAAAAATAATCTGATAGGAATTTAACAGTTTTTCATTATTACCTAATCACCTATATATATATAAAATTTCATCTATGAATTGACAATTAATAAGGTAAAAGATCCACCAAAAACTAACGGATACGGATACGGATATTTCTTCTCCCTCGGATATCCGCGGATACGGGATACGGATATCCGGCACATCACTAATAGATATATACTAGCGGCCCGGCCCGGTTTCACCCGGGCGCAAAACTGTTATTTTTATATATATTGGGGTCCGTTAAATTTTATATTTTTGTATTAAATTATTAATCGACTTGTAAAAATATAAAAGTTAGTTATACTAGAGAAAATAACGAACGAATAAAGATTATAAAAAATCTGTAATCAAAAAATTGTTGATGTCAAATGACATTTAATGGTCACATATAATTAGTGAATTTTTATATTCACTTATATAATTAGTGAATTTTTGTATTACTTATATAATTTTTTTTAGATATATTTACACAATAAGATAGTACAATACATACCTACATATGTGACGTTAAATTTACACATTAAAATTCATAATTAAAAAATTCATCTACAGTGTAAAAACAGTTTTTGGTTAGAAGGCTCCTCAGTGATTTTTTAAAAGTTTCCAGTTTCAGCATTTTGATATCATTAGGCAATTTATTGTACAGTTTGAGAGACACATAAGTGAAACTTTTTTGAATAGTGACTAGTCTATGTAATTAGTGAATTTTTATATTCACTCATACATATAATTAGAGAAGTTTTATACAGTAGAACTTCGATAAGTTAAAGCTCAAAGGGAAACGTTGAAAAATTTAAGTTATCGAGTTTTTTCCTTATCGGGGGTGAAGTTCTTTTCTCCTTGAACCACTTTTCACTGCTTCGATTGCTCTTAACTTGTTAGAATATGTTAGTATGTTCAATTTTCGCTTAATTTTATCACTCGTTAATATTTCATGCGCACAGCAATACGTAATGTGGTAAAAGGTTCGGAAGTTACTCACAAACAGCGTCGCAAATGCACATTTTAGAGCCTCCCAGCTACCTGCACGGAACGTGCGTTCGTCGGTGATTGGCCGTGATCGCCCGTTGCCTTTGTCACTTGTCGCTTTCCTGCTTTAAAGTACAGTCGAGTACGCTATTGTCAAGTTGTTAGTGCTATTTTAGTTTCGTTGAGTTGCGAGTTTGTAGTTTTTCAACAGACTGTACAAGCGCAAGCATTCGCATCTTACTTCCGAGCTTTTTAGATTCGTTGCGCGTATTATATCGAACGTGCGCTCGTCGGTGATTGGCCGTGATCGCTCGCTGCCTTTGTAACTTGTCGCTTTCCTGCTTTAAAGTACAGCCGAGTACGCTATTGTCAAGTTGTTATTGCTATTTTAGTTTTGTTGAGTTGCGAGTTTGTAGTTTTTCAACAGACTGTACAAGCGCAAGCATTCGCACCTTACTTCCGAGCTTTTTAGATTCGTTGCGCGTATTATATCGAACGTGCGTTCGTCGGTGATTGGCCGTGATCGCTCGCTGCCTTTGTAACTTGTCGCTTTCCTGCTTTAAAGTACAGCCGAGTACGCTATTGTCAAGTTGTTATTGCTATTTTAGTTTTGTTGAGTTGCGAGTTTGTAGTTTTTCAACAGGCTGTACAAGCGCAAGCCCGCATTCGCATCTTACTTCCGAGCTTTTTAGATTCGTGGCGCGTATTATATCGTTCCTGAGCCGCCACTGGCAACCGGTAGAGGAGCAATAAGTAAACATTAATACCTCCTGTAACCTATTCCGCAGGCAAAGCGGCCGCTATAGTGGAGGGTCGGCTCATGTTCGCCTACAAACACACACACACACCAACACACAGATGGAGATATTAAAATATAAATCACTTTTGAAGTGATATTAGCATAGTGCTGAAGTTACAACAAGTGCCTGCAACACACACCGGCAGCAGTGGCGCTAGTGTTGTAGTGTGATGTGAATTTACAATTACAAAGCTCGAGTAGTCAACAGTCGACACGCAGAAACATGACCCCCGGTTCGGTGTTCGTTGCGTTCGGATTGTTTGACGACCGCTCGTCTATCGACTGCTACAAAAACGACTTTTAAAAAAATTGGGAGATCGTCGTAAGACGCCTGGTTGATGTGAAACATTATAGTATTAATAGACGATCGAACTTGGTACGGACCGGACAGCGGATATGGTCCGCTCCGTACCAAATCTGCTCGTCTAGACAGTAGTCTGCGTGTCCGCGCGGTTCGATGGGATGCACATCGTACTTGGTCCGGTTCGTACTTATATCCGTGCGTGTGTATACAAGTACGACTGAACTTGATACATATAACCGTATAACGACGTCATTGTAATTCAAAACGTTGTGCAACATGACAGAAATTTTGACAGATAAGTTAGGTATATTGTAACAGAGAAGTGCGTAACAACTCTTTAGAAATTCTTCGGGCGTGTTATTCAAAATATGATCTTCGCTATCAAGCGATTTTATTAACTTCATATGACTAAATTCATCGCGATCTTTCAAATAGAATTTTGCCCACTCCTTTCTTTTCTTCCTTGTTGTTTGTGGCGGCATTAACGTTGCCGCTAGAACAATCGCAATTTTCGCGCGCTTAATCGGAGGCATGATGTTTACGTACCTGTGTACACAAGGAGACTGACAGATTCGGTCGTCTGTTGCAACCAGCGAACTTGATCCGCCGTACCATGTCCGTTGTCGGCCCGTACCAAGTTCGATCGTCTATTAGGGTTGTTGTTATTTTTTTTACGGTCCCCCCAAATTTTTAGTTTTTGCACTAAAAAAACGTATCAGAACAAAAAAAGCGCTTAATTTTTAGATTAAACCGTGCCGAAATTATGATACATTTCCCATTTGTATAACACTAGCGGTCCCGCCCGGTTTCACTCGGGTGCAAAAGAAAGAATGGTGGGGGGAGGGAGTAAGTACGCACATTCATCTTAGTTTACCGAGATGAATGTTGTGTCCAAATTTCATGATGATCGGAGTTACTGTTTAAAAGTTTTTGTCGGACAGACAAATTTTGAGTTACATTTTTCATTGATGCTCCGCTCCTATTGGTCGTAGCGTGATATTATACAGCCTATAGCCTTCCTCGATAAATGGGCTATCCAACAAAAAAATTTTTTTTCAATTCGAACCAGTAGTTCCTGAGTTTAGCACGATCAACCAAACAAACAAACAAACTCTTCAGCTTTATATATTAGTAAAGTAGTTTTTTTCACTTTTTACATTTAATTTTATTTCTCCGAAAAAAATAAACGTATAGTAATGAATAATAGAAGTAGTCTTAGTTTACCGAGATAAATGTTGTGTCCAAATTTCATGATGATCGGAGTTACCGTTCAAAAGTTTTTGTCGATAAAAAGCAGTATTCATACTTTTTCTAAGTAATAAATTTCTTTTAAATCAATAATAAGAAAGCAATGTAGAAAATAAAAAAACATTAAAAATCTATTCGCCCAACGTGGGGCTCGAACCCACGACCCTGATATTAACAGTCGCATGCTCTACCGACTGACCTAGCCGGGCTTGTGAATGTACGACCTAATATTGATATATGTATTTACGGAATTTCACCTGAATAGAAGCTTATTTTTGAGATATATTTTGCAACATTTTTCATTGGTGCTCCGCTCCTATTGGTCGTAGTGTGATATTATATAGCCTATAGCCTTCCTCCATAAATGGGCTATCCAACAAAATTTTTTTTTTCAATTCGAACCAGTAGTTCCTGAGATTAGCGCGTTCAATCAAACAAACAAACTCTTCAGCTTTATATATTAGTAGAGATGAATCTAGTTGCCTTACAGACTACTTAAAACAACTCCACTAAAACGCCGAATTCGTCTGCGCCAATTCAATCCCCAGGAAGTGAGACATCCTTGCGTTTAATCTTTTCGAGTGTAAGCGAGACAAAGAGTGTATATAACGGACAGACGGGACACTTTGTATATATGCGGGAGCGACAGGGCGGACCAGCAAGCAGCAGGAACCCATTAAAGTCTCGGTTAAGCCCGCTGGATTAGTACTAGACCCCGGAGTTGCTGTTATAGTAATTAGTTGACTACGCCGCTGTGACACTGAGTTATGTGCGATGCAGTTCCGTAACCTGGCTATTGTTGTTCGAATTCCGGACGCATATTCATAAACACGACCGCGAAACGAGGACGATGCATGAATGTTCGGGATGGCCGCACAAACACAGGATGCGTATTCGTAAACTGCATGTGACGAAACGCATGGTTCTGAATTAAGGACGTTAGTCTGGTATTCGGGTTTCGGAAAATTGAATTGTCTTTTTTTTACATTTTTAGTAAGTATAATATATTGAGAAAATACTGTAAAAAAATTAGACCGAAATATTAAATATTTACAAAGCTATAGCATATAGTCGAGAGCAGCAACGGTCTTACGGTAAGACTCTTACTTTACTGTTATCACGTAACCCTTATATTCTCGCAGAGTATAGCAAAAAAATTAGCAGAAAACGATGCCTTTGAAGAAACGGAAGGTTTACTATACACCAGGCATAGCTGATTAGTGTAAATATTCATTTTTATTTTTTTGCAGGAAATCTGAAATCAAAACTTTAAACGCGTTTTTCTCAAAACTACGTTTTTGTAAGTGATTGAAACAATTGTATACAACCGATTGATTTCAATTTTGCACAGTATATTCTACACAACAATAGCTCCGTCCCGTACTAGAATTACTTAATTATAAGAATTATTTCTATTTTTTTTAATCGATTTTCAACGACAAAATCACAATTTAATCGTTGTTTTTTTTTTTAAACCCGCCATTTTGTTATTTACCAATAAAAATGTTTATTTCTAGTACAGGATAGAGCCACAAGCCTACAAAACAATAACCAATTTAATTTTTATAATCCAGATGACTCCAAGTGACGTTATCACCCGCGCTACCCACCTACCTCCATTTAAAGTTGTCTACTTTAGGATAAAAAAACAATTATAAAACGGCATAAAATTAAGCAAAAACATTTTTTTTTCTTAGTTTACGATGTCAGTAAAAACATGTAACAAAATTGATATGATTGTAAGTACATTATTTTGTTATTAAAAAAAAATTCTAAAATAAGGGTTGAAAACGAGCCTGAACATAAGACTACGCCCTTAATGAGATTTTTAATAAAAAAAAAACGAGTGTGCTAACTACACGACTGAAGTAAAACTTCTTCCTGCCATCATTTGTTGTGTTATTCACCCGAAAATTCACAAAATATGAACTTTAAAAAAAATTTACAATTTTATTCACTTTAAACGTAGAATATTTAATGTATTGAACAAAATATTAATTTATAAAATTGTTCAAGAACGAAATGAACAGTCTAATGTAAGAAGAAACAAAGACCCGGCTTAAGAAATTTCTAATTTGCTCTCTCCTGGGCCAAAAGGTGGGTACGCCCATGTTAATGTCATAGAAAAAGACAAAGTTTCTGAAACAGAGATACTTTATTCAGATTGAATTCAAGTACATCAACCAATCCTATCATCGGAGAAATTAGGGAATTACATCGAAAAAAGAGGTGCAGATATATTTTCGATACGCTCACCGCACATTGAGTAGATAATAATAATAATAAAACTCTTTATTTGGTTTACCACACAGTATAAATAGCGTCATAAAATTAATTTACAGTATTCCTTTTAAAGAATAACTACTAAGTCCCAGCAGGTATATTTTTAATTCCCTTTTAAATTTATTTTTATTTGGTTCATCTTTTGGATGATTTGGCATTTTATTATATATTCTAATCATAGCATTTCTGACACCCCTGTATGTGACTGTCAGCGCCGAGAAATCGGTTTTCAAATTATTTTTGTCACGAGTGATATAATTATGATTTCTATGGTTCCTATAGACAATGATTCATATAGTAAATTACTAAATATTTGGTCATCATGCAGTTTCGGCTAGTTTGTGAATATGCATCCGGGGCAAGTCTGTAAACCCCGGTTCACAACGACCTGGACGTTATTTTAATGCTATTGTCTATATTCAATAAATTGTCATTCTTTCGCTATGTGCTTGCTTTGCAGAGTTCGATGCTTGCTCATTCAAAAGAAAATCGCATGTGATTGGAAAGCACTGGCGACTTTAAGCAATCGATTATTAGAATTAATTACCGTAGTTGAGAATAACGACTCTTGAGCGCTAGTGGAAAGGGTTCTGAACCTCGCTCTAATCTGTCACATGAGCTCGGAACCATGGTGGAAATGTTACATGGTGTGCTCATTAGGCGGGTTTGTCTCTATCGCTCTAAAAATCGTTTAATTTTTGTACATTACTGTAAAACAGTGATTACCAAAGTGGTCTATATCGACCCCCAGGGGTCGACGACAACTTACAAGGGGTCCATTTCAGTGGGAAAAAAAATATGGGGTCCATGAAATGAAAATGGGGGTCAACGATAGTGAATCTTCTAACAAGAAAAGAAACAAACGACATCGTTAACCAAAGAGATTTACGATTAAATCTAACTAAATTGATGCCAAATGTTGAAAATTTATTATTAAAACATCAGGTTCATCCCTCACACTAAAAGCATTTATTTTTTGCCTAGTTATTTTATGTAACAGAAAATAAATTTTAATTTGATTCGTTTTAATTTGAATCTAATTAATAAATGTATAAAACCAAACATTTCACACTACATTTCACTACCGTTATACCTAAATTTAAATCGTTCAAAGTGAGTAGCACTATACCGGTTATCAAAAATACATTTGAAATTAATGAATTTGCAAAAAATCGATATCAGATAAGCAGGAGGTCTACCCAAAACCGAAAAACATGGCAAGTGGTCTACGAGACAAAAAAGTTGGGGAGCCTCTGCTGTAAAACATCATCCAGTTTATCAAGTCCTTAGCAAAGTAAAGATTTTTATATAGTAAAAAAAATAAGTTCAAAAACTAAAACCCGACTACTGAAAAGTATGAAACAAGAAAATACTCTCATCTGAGGATAGCCGTGGTCATATGCCACCTATCCTAACAAAAAAATTTTAACAGTAGTAAGCGATCGTAAGCTCTAGGGCAAAGTGCATCGCGCTATACATCTAGAGGGGCCTCATATATATGAGATGGCATACGACCACGGCTATCCTCAGATGAGAATATTTTCTTGTTTCATACTCAGTAGTCGGGTTTCAGTTTTTGAACTTATTTTTTATTTGTTTTCAATTTTCTCCCCTCTGGGACCAACATTCAAAAATAAACGTATACCCGGGCCATAATAACGAATCGGTTGACACCGTATTTATCAAAATCGGATGAATAGTTTAGGCGCTACGGTGGAACATCCGTAAATACAAACATACATAGACTGCTAAACACATAACCCTTCCTTTTGGCTTCGCCGCAGTCGGGTAAAAAGTAGAAAACAATCTTCCAATATCAAAATATTCAGGTAACTAAATTCTTCTAGACGTTTCTATAAATTTTGCCTCGTCATGTACGGGTAGGCACTAACAAAAATTGAAATCAGTAAGGTCCAAGATGGAGAAGGTCCGGAAGCGTTGACTTAAAGAGGGCTACTGTATTTCGTCGATGCCTTTTCCAGCAACACTCAAGGCGTTTTTTTTGTTATTCGCATAAAAATGTATGATCCCCAGCGCTAAGGTTTAAAGGCGCAAGAACTATTCCAACAATTTACACAATAGCAAAACTCGCAGAATGGCGTGCATTGTATTTTGTACCGATGACTCTCTTGCAGCTTTTCTCTTTGTCTATATAACAAACACATCTCTCTCTCTCTTTTGTGGGTGTATCTCTGTTCTGTAAATATAGGAAACTATTTAAAAACCGCACTAACTATTTTGCACTAGTGGATTCGTGTGTACATGTCGATAGCTGTACCAGTGATTCTAAAAAAGTTAAAAACTATTTTTTTCGACGCCGTCTACCTGACAACAATATTAACACTTTGACGGACACTTAAAAATTGAGTTTTGTTCCAATTTTGACACTATAGTTTTTAAATTTTTTCATATGTTTGAATTACTTTTAAAAGTTGTTATGTTGTGACAATATTGCCTTAGTAGATATTTGTACTGTGACACAGAGCACACAGGGTATGTATTCTACACTGGAAAATAGTCTGCTACACCCGTCTGGCTATAAAACGTTCCGTAGTATACGACGGCTTCAGCCGTCGTGTCAAACTTTTGAAGTTTTGTTTATGACGGTCTAAGCCGGTTTGTCCGTCAAAGTGTTAATTTTTTTTGCCTTAAGGTCGCTTGCACAAGAGGCTAGTTTTGCCGCTACATTCCTTGCTAAGTTTCAAGCGTGCTGTGACGCTGGGTTTCGCGATGGTTTTCATGTGTTCCTTTCTCACGATGCGTGTATTTGTAGATCGGTTTGGTGCACGCGCGCAGTGACAGCTCGAATGTTACCAAAAGTGACGAATTGACAGTTAAATTTGGAATACCACAAGGAACAACTTTAGGACCAACATTATTCATGATATACATAAATGACATAATTGACAAATCAAACATTAATGGGACAATAATATCATACGCAGACGATACAGTCATACTATTTACGGACACCAACTGGACAGAAGTTTTTGTTACAGCACAAAAAGAACTGAAAAGACTGAAGTTACTACTTGACAAAAAACCTCTTAACATTGAATCCATCAAAAACTAAATATA
Organism: Xanthostigma xanthostigma; assembly: GCA_963575645.1. Classification (NCBI taxonomy): domain Eukaryota; kingdom Metazoa; phylum Arthropoda; class Insecta; order Raphidioptera; family Raphidiidae; genus Xanthostigma; species Xanthostigma xanthostigma. Next base: position 3,794,142 of record OY754473.1, read on the forward strand.
TGACCTTCACATTGACGCAAGCAACTCAACCAAACCATGGAGACTTGACGATACATGACTGTGACCAGACCTCTAGACATTGTAATTGTGTACCACTAGAAAAAGTAACTAGTATCAAATACCTAGGAATAGACATTGACTGCCACATGAAATGGGACAAACATGCCGACGGACTAAATAAAAATTTAAGAAAACTAATATATATATTCTACAGACTTAGGACAGTTTTTTCTATTCCGTACTTGAAGCAAATTTATTTTGCATTAGCGCAATCAATTATAACATACGGTATCATTGTTTGGGGCGGTATGAATGATACATTTATGAATAAAATCGAAGTGACTCAAAGATACATATTAAAAGTGATGTTACATAAAAATAAAAGATATTCGACGGACAACCTTTACAAAGACGCAAACGTGCTAGACATTAGACAAATTTTTATTCAATCGATAATGACGCATTTTAACAGACAAACAAACAGACATCACCAAATAACGCATGACAAAACGACGCGAAATAAATTGACAGGACTGTTACAGATACCAAAAACAAAGACGGAACTTGGACACAAACATTACACATACCTGGCTCCCAAAATTTACAATAAACTTCCACAAGACATACGTACATTACCGAAACAGAAATTTAAGAAACAGTTGAAAATATGGATTATACAGACAGACCGACAACAATTACTTAAATATATAACAGATTAGGATAATTAGTGCCTTGGTATCACACATAATACCTATTTACACGTGCACATACACAATTCTCTCTCTCTCACACACACAAACACACACACATAATGATTAATTGATTAAAATAGCATTTAAATAAAAATCAGCTCGCAAGCCACGTCGGTACGAAAAAATTGTTTCCCCTCGAGACTGGTAATATGATTACCTAGTGAGGGGGAAAATATTTCAAGATTTATATTGTACTGATTTATATTGTATTGAAAACAAAAGAAATAAAAATTTATTATTATTATTATTATTATTTATTATTATTGCATACATTTAATACCCTCTATATTGCTAGCAAAGATCGGGAGAAAAACTTAAACACTACGGTGCAGACATTTATACGTCTGTCTCACTTATTATACTCTGAGTCTTATGCGCATGTCCGTGAACGGAGCATGCGCGTCAGTTTGCACATGGAACCATATACTTATTTAATGCCCTCTATATTGCTGGCAAAGATCGGGAGAAAGACTTAAACACTACGGTGCAGACATTTATACGTCTGTCTCACTTATTATACTCTGAGTCTTATGCGCATGTCCGTGAACGGAGCATGCGCATCAGTTTGCACACGGAACTAAGCTGTGAAAGGGAGACAGCATGCTCTATCCCACTTACAAATTGCCCCACTACAGACGCGACACTTGCGCACAACGGGTCAAGTAAAAAAAACAGTCATTTGCTGTCTCACTTCGTGAGCCACGCTTCCACTTACAGCCACTAGCAATACAGGAGCTATTAAATATTATGGTTTATTGTCTGTGAACTATGACGCCATGTTTGTTTGTGGACATTTGTCCATGTCGTTCACGTGACAAGCAATTTTTTTCCTAATTGGTCTTGCTCAAAACAAGCACGAAAAGTAGCCAATTTCGGAACAGTTGATTCGCACTGGAATTCACTTACCCAGTAGTACCAACTGTATAGTCATGAAATTTCAAGTCGAGACGTTGTCACTTGCCTTCCTCCGAAAACTACTGCATCGTGCAATGCTTTATCACAGCTCAAATTTTTGTTCTTAACATTATGGCAATAACGTGTTACTATGGCAGTTTCCTTTTCCCGCTCTACCAGTGGCACTTAATTCAAAAGAAACGTTTGAGAACGGCTGAACAATACAGTAAATTGTACATAATATAATAGATATATAAATTGCCACAGTTAATTGCTATATATTATTATCTGTGTCAAACAGTCGCCTGCTGCTGTTTTACAATTAACCACGTCCGATACCATCGATTTGACAACATTTAGTGGCCAAAATGGTGCATCACAGCTGACCACACTGTATATAATACACGTCTGTCCGTGCGGATCTTTTACAACCATAGAGATATTAGACTAGAGTACGCGAGTGAGCCATGAATGTGACTGCAATTCAGACAGAGAACAGTTCCTTATCTCTATGGTAACTAATGATGCAAAACAATGCTGATTTGAGTAAACAAATTTCTGGTTTTCTGCAGCGTTCTCTCTCCACTGAAGACACTTTAACTTATGGCAAGCATACGAACTACCGTACTCCAGTTACTAATTATATCTCTATGCTTACAACTGTAGTGATAAACGTACTTCTTAAATTCAACATCTTTTACCATTCCAACCAAGTGGGGAACGGTACTAGTTTAGTTCAAAATTCACTTTTCAAAAATTTTACAAGATTTTTCGTGTTGAGGTCCCCCGAATCCAAAAAACAAATTTTTTTGGAAAAACTCTGTGCGTCTGTTAGTCTGTGAGCACGATACAGGTAAAACGGATGAACGTATTGTAACCAAATTGTGGCAGGATGTTTGGTATGCAAATATGAGGATCCCTATTGCTTGAAAATCGGCGTATGCGCAGAAGAAATATATGCAATAACGGTGTTTTTTATATAATGGTATACTTTTCATAACGGCTTATTATTCTATTTATTTTTTCAAGAAAGTTTTGTTAAACATTTTTTTTTCTAAACTTTATAGTTTCGGAAATATTTTGAAAATAAAAAAAAATCAGCTGTTCTTTTGTTTTGTATATCTGTCAGAAATAAACTAGTTAAGCATGCTTTGATTAAGTTTTACATGACGTGGAGCATATTATGTACGTAACCATGGCAAAGAAATAGCAAATATCATATTGAATACTGGCCATTACCCGCGTCACCTCACGCGATATCAGAAATTGTATTTTCTTTATTATACTATATCAAGTGTCAACATTATGAAGTTGAAATGGTCCCGTCGCCCAATTAGGCTTTTGAAAAAAAAAATAATTATCGATTTTTTATTGTATTTTAAAACTTTATTATAAATAATATTGATAATCGATGCGAAAAACTTTCAAAAAACTTTTTTTAAATTAATTATAAGCAATTTAAAATTGATAAAATATTTAAAAAAATCACGTGACTGCAAACGCACTAAAATTGTTTTTGACAGTTGTGACGTCATAATGGTAAAATGTATATACGCAGTATACTATCAATGGCTTCTACATGTATTGACTAAAACATTATGACGTCACATTATGTTCGGGAAATGTCGGCGCGTTCTCGGAACTGGGTACAAAAATTTATGTTTAATTTGATATAACTTTTGAATTATAACGAAAATAAAAAAAAGAAAAATAGTTTTGTTATAAAACTTATATACGATCTTTCCATTTATGACAAAAAAAAATGTTATTCAAAAGCCCAATTGGCTGGAATGTTTATTGCATTGAGTTGGAATTTTTAATTTTTTTACACAGATTAATATTGATCTTAAATCACACTTTATAAAAACGCAACGTCGATTTCAGAGTCATCTACGCTGCAAAACAAATATTTGCGTTCGACCTCTAAAAAGAAATAAAACAAAAAAACAGCACGGCGAGAGAGAGAGAGAGAGAGAGAAAGAGCACACACACACAAAGCAAAGAAAGGCGTCCTGCAGTCTGCAGCAGAGATGGGGGAGACGGGGGGACCGGGTGGTACGTGGGCAATGTGAGATGTAGACGGGTAGAGGGCGGGGGAGGGGGGCATATGTACAAGCACCGCTGAAATGAATATTTGAAATCATTAAACAAGAGAGTCCGGTGGTCTCGGCGCACGGAGCAATGTTGCCAGATAATAATTACAGCAAACATGTAATAATTATCTGGCCCCGGTTGTTTGTACATTAACGGTACGACCTCTGCTGTTGTCTATACTCCGCATCCTTATACAGACGATTCATAAGTCGTTGTACAGAATCTTTTATTGTTGTTATTCTTATAGCAGTGTTGGCTATTGTTGTTGTATGAAACACAAAGTCGTTGTTACAGTTACAATGTTATATTTAGCTTTCAAAGAAGCCCTATGAATTTTTCCATAGCAGTTTTTATCAATCTGCCATCTCATATAAAAAATATTCCAACAAATTCTAAATTCAAAATAGCACTTAAAAAGTTCTTTATTTCAATGTCTTTTTATAAAATTAGCGATTTTTTCTTAAACTGATTATTTGGTATTACATTCCAAGCATCTTGTAGATCTTTTGGAAATAAACGATTATTATCATTGTCACTGTCGGGACTCAAACCCGAAACTTTCACTATCGCGGCGGATGTAACTATAACAATGACTGTGTTTCATACAACAAAAATAGCAAACGCTGTGCTATAAAATTAATAATAACATTATTTAAACTAACCTTACACTTCGTCATTAACATGTTAACAAAATATTTTATGTTGTTTTGTTTTTACCTGGTAAGTTTGTACTACTGTAGCACCGAAACAGTTGAACTGATTTACAGAAATGAGGTGTCGTAATCCCGCGAATGAGATTTGGACATGCAAAAATAAATTTTTTATACCATATTCATTTAAACCTTATTAAAAAATTCCAGCCAATTGGGCGACGCCGCGACGGGACCATTCCAACTTCTAAAATGTTGACATTTGATTATAATAAAGAAAATGAAATTTCTGATATCGTGTCAGGTGACGCAGGTAATTGCTAGTATTCAATATGATATTTGCTATTCGTTGACATGGTTACCTACAGAATATGTTCGACGTCATGTACAAATTAATCAAAGCATGCTTAACTAGTATATTTCTGACAGAGCGGCCGGTTTTTTTTTATTTTCAAAATATTTCCGAAACTATAAAGTTTAGAAAACAACTTTTTTAACGAAACTTTCTTGAAAAAATAAATAGAATAATAAGCCGTTATGAAAAGTATACCATTATTATATAAAAAATACCGTTTTAGCATATATCTCTTCTGCGCATGCGCCGATTTTCCCCAAAAACAATAGGGCTCTTCATATTTGCATACCAAACATCCTCCCAAAATTTGGTTTCAATCCGCTCATCCGTCTGACCTGTATCGTGATCACAGATTAACAGACGCATAGAGTTTTTCCAAAAATATTGTTTTTTGGATTCGGGAGACCTCAAAACGGAAAGATAGTGTAAATTTTTTGAAAAGTGATTTTTGACCTTAACTAGTACCATTCCCCACTTGTGGGTTGAAATGGTAAAAGTATTATATAAGTTTTTTTAGGTAATACTGACATAAAATTAATATAATGTAACAAAATTAAGAAATATTTATTAACTATAGGTATATGGAAACCGTGGATATAAAAATGTTCATGTCCACGGTGAACGCTTTTATGTCTACGGTGACCACTTATGTCCACGGTGAACACTCGGTCTGCCGCACCCTGTACAACCTTTTGATTTTTTGCCAGTCATTGTTAATATACCAGTCAATTGCCGCACATAATTATATAAAGAGCGATTTGCATAAACAGATTTCCACATTTAAGTCGTCATTGTGAGCGGGTTATATTCAATTAATCATAAGTTGATTGTCGACGTTTCAATGCAACCGGTTGCTGCCATATTAAACGTCATGCTGTCCCGTTCTTTTTCTCTCTCTGTCTCTCTATTATTTCTCCGTAAGACGCCGCGAGTGCGAGAGAATAAAAGAAATCCGTTCCTACATTCTCGTACTTCGGTTATGTAAATATGTTTCGTTGAAAGCTATATCGGTTAAGTCGAGGTTAATTAATTGCAGAGGTTGCCTCGTTCATTCCGAGTAATCAGAGTAAGCGCGGGAATGACGTCAGCTGGCGGACCGTTAATATTTTCATCGACCTACAATGACAATATCTGTTAGTCTGTGAACACGATACAGGTCAAACTGATGAGCGGATTGAAACCAAATTTTGGAAGGATGTTGGGTATGCAAATATGAAGAGCTCTATTGTTTTTGGGGAAAATCGGCGCATGCGCAAAAGAGACGGTGTTTTTTATATAATAATTGTATACTTTTCATAACGGTTTATTATTCTATTTATTTTTTCAAGAAAGTTTCTTTAAAAAAAATTTTCTCTAAACTTTATAGTTTCGGAAATATTTTGAAAATAAAAAAAAATCATCCGCTCTTTTATGGATCTGTCAGAAATAAACTAGTTCGGCATGCTTTGATTAATTTTTACATGACGTGAAACATATTATGTAGGTAACTACGGCAACGAGTAGCAAATATCATATTGAATACTAGCCATTACCCGCGTCACCTGACACGATATCAGAAATTTTATTTTCTTTATTATAAATCAAATGTCAACATTTTTGAAGTTGGAATGGTCCCGTCGCCCAATTAGGCTTTTGAAAAAAAAATAATTATCGATTTTTTTATTGTATTTTAAAACTTTATTATAAATAATATTGATAATCGATGCGAAAAACCTTCAAAAAACTTTTTTTAAATTAATTATAAGCAATTTAAAATTGATAAAATATTAAAAAAAATCACGTGACTGCAAACGCACTAAAATTGTTTTTGACAGTTGTGACGTCATAATGGTAAAATATATATACGCAGTATACTATCAATGGCTTCTACATGTGTATTGACTAAAACATTATGACGTCACATTATGTTCGGGAAATGTCGGCGCGTTCTCGGAACTGGGTACAAAAATTTATTTTTAATTTGATATAACTTTTGAATTATAACGAAAATAAAAAAAAGAAAAATAGTTTTGTTATAAAACTTATATACGATCTTTCCATTTATGACAAAAAAAAATTTCATTCAAAAGCCCAGTTGGCTGGAAATTTTTTTATATGCGGGACGACCCTTGTACGGCGTTAGTGACGTAGTTCTGTACCGTACCCCAGTCCGCAGGAGCTTGTAACACTAGTTATTTAACGGAGTAGGTATAGACGGATATGGGATATGACAACGGGATTTTGTAGCGCTAAGTCAGTGCTAATTTAATTAATTATTAACAGTTGAATGACACTGACTATGATGAAACCGAGCAGCATATCCTCAGTTCAGCTCCGGGCTGCCATAACGACGTCGAATAGCTCCCGGTCTCCTCTCTGTATACAGTGCCCTTTCCGTTTCAAGGACACTCGGCGACGCCCGTCGTAAGTCTACTTCGTCGGTTTTGCTTCAGGCTAACATATTTCACGGCCCGGTGTTGTCCGAGTCTTCTTGGTTTCCGAACTTGTAGGCCGTGGTCCGTTGGTATTTCGGTCTCGTCTACATTTGCGGTAGACGTTATCAAAGGCGGTGTGGCAGCGGGACAAGTGTCCTTCCAGTCGACTCAAAAGTGTGAGTGTTCTCGAAATACCGACCGAGCAAAGAACACTTAACACGCTGAGCTTCGGAGATAGGAGAACACCAGTTGTCGACACACTTACCTGTGAGCCGTCTAGAAGGACACTTCGCCCGCTACCACATCGCCTTGTAGCAGTTGTAGACAAAACTACGTTACACAGACAAATAAATCAATTTTTGAAGTGAAACTTCTAGCTGACGGACTCGTCTACGACTGCGGTAGGACGTTATCAAAGGCGATGTGGCAGCGGGACAAGTGTCCTTCCCGTCGACTAATAAGTAAGTGCGCCGACGTGTTAGTGTTCTCGAAATACCGACAGAGCAATGAACACTAAACACGCTGATCGTAGAAAATAGGAGAACACCAGTTTTCGACACACTTACCTGTGAGCCGTCTAGAAGGACACTTCTCCCGCTACCACATCGCCTTGTAGCAGTTGTAATACGGTGGAGCGTTGTCGTTGCCGTGTTTCATCTCAATCGTGAGAGGAACCGAGCCGCGGGTAACGGTTAGTGTTTCTTAAAAATATTAAAATAAAATGAATAGACTGGACAGATTTTTTTTAAAAACCACTTCTTATTCAGACATTCTATATACAGGCTGATTTTTAAGTTGATTCTTTTTTTTAACAGCGTGTAGAAAATAGAACAAATATTTCAAGTAACTTTTTTATCTAAACTCAAAAATGAAAGAGTTAACGGGCTTTCAAAGTTTTATTAAATTTTTTCGAATTTTGAAGTCGATCCTGCCGTTATGTTATGTCACTATGAAAATATGTTATGTCATTATCAAGAATTCACAGAAATTGTTCGAAGTTGTCCCTGTTTTGTTGGACACAAAATGCGTGCGTCGTAGCCATGCTTGTAGTAGCGATAAGGACCTTCCGCGAATTATTTGGGATGCATTTCCGATTCGAGCTATCATTTCTTCGCGTGTGTTAACCGGGCTTTTGAATTAATTAAATAAAATTTCATTAAACTTTGAACGGCTGTTTATCTCTTATTTTTAAGTTTTGGTAAAAAAGTCAGTTGTAATATTTGTTCGTCAATTTGATTTCTACACGCTGTTAAAAAATCATCTTGTATATATATGCATAATGCGAACATTTGAAAGTAAAAATTCAACTTTAGATTCGTTAACTTGCACTTTATATTATTTAACTTGCATTCAAATGTACCGAAAATCCCATAAAAGAGTCGAACGACTTATACAAGATATTATTATGTAAGTGCAACTAATCTACTCCGACACAGCACGAGTTGTTCGACGGAGAAAGACGAGATAAAATGCATATGAAGCTGTCACTCGTGCGTGTTGTTGAATACAGTCCATGTGTATTGTGTTGTTCAGTGACGGCACGTCGTCCAAGGGGCACATTAAACCTTAAGGCTATAAACGCTGCTAGATTCCTTGCTAGATTTGCCTACTAGTTTTCCAGCGCCGGTTTTTCTTGATTGCTGTTATGTGCTCGCTTCACACGAGACGTCTTTTCAAGCTTGCTTTGTGGACAGTCTTGGTCCGCGCCAGTGACAGTTCAAATATAAATACAGAGCAAAATGTGTCTGTTGTCTGACTCTAATAGGAATGACGTTGGCTTGTGGGCGTTTGTTCAAGTCGCCCGCGTGATTGGTTCTTGATGCTCAGAGCAAGTAGAGGACCTAGCAAGGAAAATAGCCCCTGTTCTAATTTTGAAACCTATCTTGTCCCGCAGTCATTTCCAGCTTCGTACCCAGCCTGCCGGCCAGCAGAACTCCAAGCAGTGTTTTTAGCCTCGTGTGCTGCGGCCTTTACAGCACAGAGTTTCCCAAAGTGTGGATCGCGGACCCTGAAGTTTATACGCGGATCGCAACGAGCCATTGACAGACAAATAGACTTTTTGATGTGAAACATCTAATCGCGCGTTTGGTTGGGAGTAAAACCGTGCAATTGGCGCGACACATTTATGGGAGGACGTTACGTTTGTGTGCGTTGAATTAAACATGGTTTTAGTTGAAGGCGACATCTAGATAACAGGGCGAAATTTAGTTACTAGTATTTCGTTATAGATGACAGCGCGTAGCGCTTGCTTTGTGTATGTTTTCAAAAAAAATTTCACCAATATCTAGATTCTAGAATGTACCTTCAGGATGGGCATAGGCTCTAATATTATAAAGATGTAAAGTTTGTAAGTTTGAATGTAGGAGGTAATCTCCGAAACTGCTCATCCGATTTCAAAATTTTTTTCACCAATATTTAGAACGGACCTTCAGGATAGCTATAGGCTATATATTGTCACGTTAAAATAAAATCGCTTTCCGTCGAAACCAATTTTGCAACGCGAGTCGACGAAAAAACGGCGGCAATCCACAAATTCGGGCGAAGCCGGACCGGACCGCTATTCTTCGAAACCGTCGAAGATACTTTTGTCCGTCGCGACGAGTCGACCGCGCGCTGCGGCTTGCAGTTCGCCGAGTGTAAACAGTGACTTCTGTATACTCGTCGCTTTACAGGATTCCACAGGAACGGCGAAGGGTTTTTCCCGCTCTCTTCGGAGCTATATAAGTACAATGATAGCGCCGCCGTCTCCCACACATATTATAGCGTCTTATCATTCGCTACCATTCAGATGCGCTACCTAATGTACAGAGTGTGTGTGCGTGTGTGTGTATATACAGTGTGAAGTAAGGTTATGTAATAATTCCAAATTATGGGAATGGTGGTCAAGGTAATGCCGATGTTTCAAACATTTTTACGGACGCCAGCTGACGAGGTTTCGAAATTCGCATTTTTAAATTATTGTTATTTTTACAAGATTTTATTTAGTTTCACCGGTCTGTAATCGAATCTTGCAAGTTAAATTTGACCCACTTCCCGTTATCCGATTGAGCTGAAATTTTGCATACGTATGCAGTTCCGATGACAATACAATATTATAATAACTGACTGTCCGGTCCGGCTTTTGCCCGGTTGCAAATCGCACTTTTAATAAAACACACTAAAAACTTGAAAATAAATAAACGAAAAAATGTTTTTTTAAAAGCAAGCTTTTATTTAAAAATACGTAGTGGCGTCGAATGCCGTCTAAAATCCTCACTGGATAGATTCCGGTCACGGGCCGTATTGAGATAACTTGAGGGCCGGACGTGGCCCGCGGGCCGTATCTTTGACATCTCAGTCAAACCAAATATTTTGACGATGCTTCCGGCAACCCGGCATCAATCTTCGGTTCGCAAACGATTGCGAGACATCCTGTATCGTCGTAGAGATGCGGGAATGAGTAAGTTTATTCCGCAATAGCACTTGCGAGTAGATGGTTTGAAAACCAACTTCTAGTTAATTGTTATTTGGAGCACTCTCCAACTTAAACAGCCAACAACGCCGCCGTCCGATGCCGGCGTATAATACACTGGGTCTGTCTCGCTTCCTCTTCTTCGCCGTTGCATCCTCGCCTCTCTGTCTACTCGGTGCATACACCCCCTCCCTCGCCGTCGGTCTTCGGTCCACGTTCCCGAGTTTCGTAACTCAGAACGTTTCGTACGATAGTTGACTTGGACGGATCTGACGATTATTGCCAGAGTAATCTGAGAATTCCAAGCCCCCAGCTCTCGCGCTCTAATCCGAGAACTAGTTAAAATAACGATTGGATTTTCGATTTAATTAAAAAAAAAAATTCCAGCCAATTGGGCGACGGGATCATTCCAACTTCAAAAATGTTGACATTTGATTGTAATAAAGAAAATAAAATGAATTTTACTTATTATATTGCTGCGTGCCTCCTGTTGGGACGACTATGGGTTCTGTAGAATGTTCTAGCAACAACAACAATAGAAAGCAGATCTCCAAAAAAACGATCTTCATAGAATTGTCTGGAGAAGCCAATTCAGGTTAAGAAAGGTTCTTCTAGAAGATTCGATCAGGCAGGATCGAAGCTATAAAATGCGAGAGGGTCGCTGGCGCAGGCAGTCAGTCAGTCAGTTGTTCGTAAGGTGTTCATGTGTTTATACAGTGCCAATAATGCGTTGTGACATCATTAAGTGCACTTATATAAATCTGGTATTACATAAATAACTTTTTGTAAAATAAATAAATATAGTTAATAGACAAGTGTGCTGATAAACTTTGTTGTGTTTGTGTGTTGTAAATATTTTGTGTACATAATTTAGTGACTCTACATTCTCTGTTACTTAGTCTTTTATTTTATTATTTGGAACTGTCGTTATTTTATTTCTGTTAACGTTATTATTTCTGTTAAGTTAAAGAAGTAAGCTTTCGTTTGCGTGTTTTGTTAAACATTTATTATTGTAAATAAATAATTTCCCCCACGGTTATGTTATAATCGAGATATGTTAATAATCGAATTAATCGATAATCATATCTCGATTTATTCCAGAATCCAACGCATACACAAAGCAAGCGTCACGTAACAAACAGCTGAAATTCTCGAAGAATCGTTTGAAACTCGTTATAAAGTTACTAGCTGCGCATTATTATAGCAACGCGGGACACAGTCAGAGCGGGATTTCACAACAGCTATGCTGAAATTTCAAATCACACTAATAATACAGAAAGAGTGAGTTCGGAACAGCTTCTGTCTCTGTCTAACGGACGGCCGGCACGCGTCGTCTGTCTCTTTCTGGTGTTGGAACGGCCTTCTTACACTTGGCACAGTACAACTTCATTGAATCCTTTGAATAACGCGTCGGGTGCCTTTATGTTCAAAGTTCTAACGATAGAGGCAGCACTGTTGCCCGTCCTACTGCCAGTATCTATCTACATGCATAAATAACGCACGTTGCACAAGGAACTGTGCCCTGTCCCAACCTAACCCGACGATACGAAGATGCACGAGCATGTACGCACATTCACGAGTGGATTATAATACGCGCCACGAATCTAGAAGGCTCGGAAGTTAGATGCGAATGCGTGCTTGCGCTTGTACAGTCTATTGAAAAACTACAAACTCGAAACTAAACAAAACTAAAATAACAATAACAACTTGGCAATAGTGTACTCGACTGTACTTTAAAGCAGGAAAGCGACAAGTGACAAAGGCAACGAGCGATCACGGCCAATCACCGACGAGCGCACGTTCCGTTAGTGACTGACTTCCGAACCTTTTAGATCCGTGGCGCGTATTATAAGAACCAATTAGAGTGTTGTCGTTAAACGGAGAGAAGAAATAATTCATTCATATTTTTTACTCCAAAGCGTCTTCCAACATCACTTATCTTTTCTCCTGCCTCTATTGCGCGCATTAATAAAACTTTTTCGTCAATACACAAAGATTATCATTTACTCGCCATGTTCACAGTTTGCAAGTTTGTGGGCAACTAAGAATATGATAAGCAAAGAATATCGATAAGCAAAACATATGAAAGATAATATCAACAAACAAAAAGACGAACTTCTTAGTCTTCGGTACGCATGATGCCGACAACAAAGCAACAAAATAACAAACAAGTGGTGTTTATTGCTTAATGATGACGTATTACTGTCGTTATTTAGAGTGTATCATTGTATGAACAACAAGGTAAACCAACTAGAGTTAAGTAATTTCGACGTTTTAAGGAGTTTGTCGTTATATCGAGTGACGTTAAATGGAGTTTACACTGTATTTGTATTTACGAAGAAACAGAACAAAAACTGACGCAATCACTATAGTAATAATTCAATTATGTTCAGTTATAGTTCAGTATCGGACACTCGAGTTTATCAGCGCGCGGTGTACAAAACCTACTACTGTTAAATATTTACCGTTTAGAGGTCGGACTTCCTTTGAAGTATTATTTATTCAGAATCGAGAGAAATAGAAAAACTTTATTCGTACTTCACAAATAAATCAACTGATTTTACTATCTGTCTGTCTTTGTTTATTTGCAGCGTCGTCGTCAACGAAACTGATTGACTCTGTCTTTGTTTATTTACGGCTCTCCGCGTTTTACATAAAGGAAAAGATATGAAATGCCGAGAAAAACTTTATTAATTGCCGATCCGCTTGTTCGATAAATAATAAAAAAATGTATCGAACTGGCTGTTCGAATATTTAAAATTAAAATAGGTTAATTTGCTTTTCTAAAGTTTCAAGAGTTTTTAATATGAGTTGCTGTTGGTACTTATATATGGAAAAAAAATGATGGCCAGTTTGACGATCAAATGCAGTCACCTGCATCTCTCTTTTATTATTTTTGAAAGATTATAATAAAATATATATGTTACGGTCTATACCCGAATTCGGTCAATGACCAACGAATATTTCCCAAACCCGAAATCTTACATTTAAGGAGGTTGAGCCGTTTTACAAAGATAATGAAAAAAATCTGAAATAAAGTTTTTTTACTAGATTTTTTTATGACAAAATTTTCTGTAATAAATCCAAAATCATTAGGAGATTTATAAAGTTAAAAATTAAAAAAAAACTTTTACATGTAGTCTTATGGAAAATATGTCAACCTAGCATGCAAACGGTACCTACATTTTAATTTTTTGCAAATAACCTAATAATGTCAGCAGTTAAGCATCGATGTCTTACGCATTTTCTAATATTTTTTCCAATTTAATTAGGATACTTTTAATCAATAAAAAAATTATTAAACCTTAGCACTTTTCGATTATGGACTTTTATTCTTGATAATTTTGACAATTTTAATTGAATTTTCAACTTTTTAGTGATTTAATTTTAATTTTTATTACTTCTAATTTCTTTTTTTAATTATTTACTGCAAAAAATAATTAAAATACAGATATTTACGTAAATTTATTTTTTCTAACCTAACTTTGTACAAAAACTTCAAAAGTTAGTCCATTAAGTAAAATATTGAAATAATTAATATTAAAAAAAAATATTTATTTGTCTTTATGACAGTAATTTATTGGTATCATCGACTTATAACCTTTTTTAAAAAATTATTATGGAAAAGTTCCCATTTAGAAATCCGACTTACTTTTGATTGGGACTGTAACGCATCAACTTCCTTAAACGGGTATTGAGTGTTATAAAATGAGCAAAATTAGTTTTACGCATTTTCTATTGGACAAAACTAGTTCTGTCCATTTCTGAACGGTGAAAAACGAGAAATATTAACAAAAAAATAAAAATTACCTATACAATTTTCTTCTGAATTATTATTCGCGTCTGAACTCCATTTTACGAGAGATATTCTTGATAGAAGTTTTCATTCGTACAAAAATGAATAATAGCTTTTAGGGTTGTGGTATATACGTGTTACTATCCTTTCGTTGACGCAATAGCAGAGCGATATCATTTCCGCGAGTTTTTTATCATTCCGAGCGTGAATTTGTACAACTAAACTGTGAATAAATTTAAAAAACCGAATTGCGGCTTGATTACGTGATTTTAATATTATTCCGATTTTTAAAAAGGAGTTATAAACACTTCTTCCTCGTTTGATTTATGTCTTCGCTGGGACACTGGGGTTTTATATTATTGTTGTAGCTAGCAACCCTAAAGCTAAATGCAGAACAACTGTTCGTCGACTCGAAAGGGCACAATCAACAATGCGATTTTATCTAAACTAGTACTCTAGTGATGTGTCGCTCCTGAGCGAGTCGTTCATAATGAACGACTCCTTTCTCGGAGCGGACCGAGTCGCTCTTTTTTTGTGAATGACTCACTCCGAGCGCCATTGCTCTGTGCTGAGCTATTCTGTACTGTTGCATTCGCACATTTGCAGAGCGCACACAGCACAGGGCACAGAGACACTACTTTGCACGTACGGAGTTATCTTTGCTGAGTTGAATGGCACACTGTTTACAGTGACTTAAACCATTCACATTGACGTCGTTGACAAAGATATAATATTGTAACAATACACATTATTATTGTTAAGCTTTTATTATACTTTATAGTTCATCTGAAATGCGAATAAAATAAGATCAGAATCATATGAAAATGAGCTCAGAGCTGAGTTGTGTGTATTGTGCTGTGCAATGCTACGTGACTTCTGAGCATGCATGATGACAGTTCACACGTCTGCAGTCTGCACTCTTGTGTAGTGCGTACTGTCTAGTGTCGCTCGGATGGTACGAATGCATAAATCAGTTCACAAGTAGGCTTTGGACAATTGTACATTAAAAAGGCAGTTCGGAAAGCATGTATAAAGACTCATAGAAACTCAAACAACGTCCTGAATTATAATTATATAATTATAATTTTCGAATTGCAATTATTATCTACTTATACTTCATGGCTTTGTTGTTAAATTTTCCAATGATTTTAAACAATGAGTCAAAATACCAAAAAATCGTAACCGCATCACTGTTTCTATAATTTACTACCGATTTTGATGAAATTTCGTACAGTGAAGTCTTTTATATTCGCAATATTAAAAGAGTTGAAAAATTGTAAAAAGAAAAATGGATGCGCTTGATCAAAAATTATAAAGCAGAAGGTATTTTTACAAACATACGAATTTATTACTAATAATGTGTTGAACGTCCGTTTTTCGACTTTACGTCATAACAGACGCCATTCGCACCATTACTATTTTCTACTTCCCGTTATTTTCTGCTTTTTTAAACTTCCACTTAATTAATAGCAATGGGCAAATTAAGGAATTTAAGGGCACATGAGTTTGACAGGTAATAGACCATGGCCTTGAATAAGGAACCATCTCGATATTTATTTGGAATTATTGAGGGAAACCATGGAAAACCTCAACAAGACGGCCGGTACAGGAAGTAGCGTTTCTCGGCGAGAGGCAGCAGGAAAAAGTCCCCAGCCACATGTGCCCCCGCCGGGATTCGAACCCGGTGCCTCCCGAATGCGAGTCTTGTGCTCTCACCACTACGCTACACCGCTCGGTCATAAGAATGAATTAATTTACATTGTAGTACAGTTTCCTAATTCCGAGAGCGTTGTATATACAAAATAATTTAACTTTGATTCGGCCTCAAAACAACATCAAGACGGATTTAAACTCTAATGCCAGTTTAAACACTATTATTATGTAGTTTTAATAACAATACCCACTTACACTACTGCACAAAAGAGACTAACGCCTAGTAGTTCCGTACTATGCTATAGTATTGTAACAAAACTGATCTAGTTCGTGATGGAAATTATTTATTTACAATAATAAATGTTTAACAAAACAGTAAAACACACAAACGAAAGCGTACTTCTTTAACTTAACAGTAATAATAACGTTAATAGAAATAAAATAACGACAGTTCCAAATAATAAAATAAAAGACTAAGTAACAGAGAATATAGTCACTAAATTATGTACACAAAATATTTACAACACACAACAAAGTTTATCTAGTACACTTATTCACACTTGTATATTTACAAAAAGTTATTTATGTAAAACCAGATTTATATAATTGCACTCAATGGTTTACACACACAAAAGTTTATTTATCTTCACAGTATAACTGAATGATTTATGTCGCAACGCCAGCGCACATGAACAACTCACTAACAACTAACCAACTGACTGACTTGCCAACCACTACACTCGCATTTTATAGCTTCGTCCCCCGCCTATCGAATGTTCTGGAAAGCCAGTTTCTCTTTCATTTTTGAGTTTTGATAAAATAGTTTCCTGAAATATTGGTTCGTCTATTTGATTTCTACACGCTGTTAAAAAAAAGAATCAACTTAAAAATCATATCTATTAAAAACGCAGTGTTTTCTGTTCTTTTGCACAGCAGTGTACAGGTGGTTGGCGCGCATGCGTATTGAACGATTAGAGAGGTTTAGTAATTTGAACATGTATAATGTACCGTGCTTGTAAATACTTCATCTGCTAGGAAACATTGCGACTTAATTACTTAACCCATTGGAAGCTGAGCTAAAGCTCTCCTCTCTCGGTTATACTATGTGGATTTAAAGCTTAGCCGTTTTCTAAGATTAGAAAGTGTATTACAATTAATTAATCCGAAAAAAACGAGAACGCAAACCTGGTATTTAGTCTAGACGACCGAGCGGGGTGGCGTAGCGGTGAGAGCACTAGACTCGCATTCGGGAGGCACCGGGTTCGAATCCCGACAGGGGTAGATGTGGCCGGGACTTTTTCCCGCTGCCTCTCGCCGAGAAACGGTAATTCCTGTACCGGCCATCTTGTTGAGATTTTCCATGGTTTCCCTCAACAATTCCAGATAAATATCAAGATGGTTCCTTATTCAAGGCCATGGCCGATTACATGTCAAACTCCTATGCTCAAAATTTTTAAAAATGTTCATCGACAAAAAGCCGAAACACTATTCGGAATCGATTTGAACATTTTCAAAGAAAAGAACGAAGAAGAATACCTCAGCTCGTCGTTTATTCATTTTTGTTTTCGCAGATAAAAAATAAGTAGGCGGCTGTGATAGAGAAAAAAAGCGCGGTAAATGTCCCAACGCTGGGCTGTGCGTGTATAGGGCGAGGAAAAAAAACTGTTATAAGCACTTCCCTTCCCCCGAAAGCAGAGGCAGTCAGTAAGTGAGTGAGTGACGCCACTCCTACAGCTTTAACCGGCTAATTTTTTACCCGCCACACGCACACCAGAAACGTGCATACGAGAGATGCTCGGTTCTGGTGATAATGTAGCCTGTAAAGCTGGGGAACCATCACCGGTTGCCTCGCTTGCGAAAAATCCAGCCAATTCAACTTCAAAATGTTGACATTTGATACTATAACAAAACTGTTGTAGTCCGTGGCGGAAATTATTTATTTACAGTAATAAATGTTTAACAAAACAGTAAAACACACAAACAAAAGCGTACTTCTTTAACTTAACAGAAATAATAACGTTAACAGAAACAAAACTAATATTTCTAAATAATAAAATAAAAGACTAAGTAACAGAAAATATAGAGTCACTAAATTATGTACACAAAATATTTACAACACAGGAACACAACACAAAGCTCATCAGCACACTTGTCTATTAACTATAAGTCATTTATGTAAAACCAAATTTATATAATTGCACTCAGTAAAGTTTATTTATCTGAATAATTTATGTCGTAATGCCGGAGCACTGTATCGACACATGAACAACACGAATAACTGACTCACTGGGTACACCAGCGATCCGCTCGCATTTTATAGCTTCGTCCCCCATCTATCGAAGGTTCTAGACGCATCGAGATGCTTTCCTTTACATGTATTGGTCTCTCCAAGCGACTCTCTGAAGGTCAGGTGTTTTTACCTGTTTTCCATTGTTGTTGTTCCTAGTACAGTAGAACGCCGATTATCCGAATTAATTGGGACCGGGGTTGATTCGGATAATCGAAAATTCGGATAATCGGACATGTAGTGTCTTGCCTCTAGCTTTCAACCATAACAGTTGAAATATATCTGGACTCCAACGAGTTCCAACTTCGAGGTGTGCTGATACCATTGTAGCGTCTACACGGCTATTGTCACTCGCATTTTTGTATTCTTGCGTCCTCACAAAACTTGTTTTTATTGAAAAATTACTTGGTTTTAATTTTTTATATTACGCTTAGGACCGATTCGGATAATTGGCGATTCGGTTAAACGGCGTTCGGATAATTGGCGTTCTACTGTAGTTTCTATAGAATACATAGACGTCCCAACAAGGGGCACTCAACAATACTTATACCTAGTATAATAAAGAAAATAAAATTTCTGATATCGCGTGAAGCGGCACGGGTAATGGCTAGTAAGTATTCAATTTAATATTTTCTATTCGTTGCCATGGTTACCTACATGATATGTTCACATCGTGTAAAAATTAATCAAGGCATGCTTAACAAGTTTATTTCTGACAGATCTATAAAACAAAACAACAGCCGATTTTTTTTTTATTTTCAAAATATTATCGAAACTATAAAGTTTATAGAAACATTTGTTTAACGAAATTTTCTTAAAAAAATAAATAGAATAATAATCCGTTATGAAAAGTATACCATTATTATATAAAAAAAACACCGTTCTGGCATATATCTCTTCTGCGCAGGCGCCGATTGCCCCAAAAACAATAGAGCTCTTCATATTTGCATAGCAAACATCCTCCCAAAATTTGGTTTTAATCCACTCATCCGTTTGACCTGTATCGTGTTCACAGACAAACAGTCTAACAGACGCACAGAGTTTTTCCAAAAATATGTATTTTAGATTTGGGGGATCTCAAATTGTAAGATTTCGATAAGTGATTTTTGACCTACCCCACTTGTGGGTTGGAATGGTAAAAAATTGGGAACAATCCCATCGTGCAAGTGAAACGGTCAGTGGTCGTGCAGCTTTACATCTAGTCGAACCGTTCTTCTAGCGCGGATCGCTTCCGACGTCCTCCCGCAGAAAGTCAGTTCTCACGGAGACCGAATCTACTACACAACGGCCGCACTATATTGCTTTTTTCACTCGGCTCCTCTATCATTATTTTCGCAGCGGAACAACTTTGGAGACGTTGGCTGTACATTTTCTCGAGCCGACAAGCTGAAAATCTGCAATGAATTTGGATGGAGTGTCAAAGCTGTGCGCGCTTGCCCGTCCATCTGTGACGATAGCTCGTCGACCCCCCCTCCCTTCCTTCCCCCCATAGAGGTCGCCGCCCCACCATGCGAACTCTCTCCGGACGCGTTCACACGTTAAATGATAATGATGCATTTATCAAGCCGATGGATTTCAAGGTCGTCGAAGGACAGTAAACATCATGATTTCATTCACAGAAAATAATCGTCCGTTTCTCGACTTTATGTCATAACAGACGCCATTCGCACCATTACTATTTTCCATTTATTATATTTTTAAACTTTCACTTAAGGAGGTTGATCCGTTACAGTCCCAATCAAAAGTAAGTCGAATTCTAAATGGGAACTTTTCCATAATAAAATTTTACAAAAGGTTATAAGTCGATGATACCAACAAATTATTGTCATAAAGGCATAAATAAACATTTTTTTAATATTAAGTAATTATTTCAGTATATTTTACTTAATGAACTGACATTGGAATTTTTTGTACAAAGTTAGGTTAGAAAAAATAAATTTATGTAAATATTTGTATTTTACATATTTTTTGCAGTAAATAATTAAAAAAAGAAATTAGAAGTAATAATTAAAATTAAATCATTAAAAAGTTGAAAATTCAGTTAAAATTGTCAAGAATAAAAGTCCATAATCGAAAAGTGCTAAGGATTAATAATTTTTTTTATTGATTAAAAGTCTCCTAATTAAATTGGAAAAAATATTAAAATATGCGTAAGACATCGATGCTTTACATAGTTAGTTTTCGGAACTGCTGACATTATTTGGTTATTTGCAAAAAAATAAAATGTACCGTTTGCATGCTAAGTTGACATATTTTCCATACGACTACATGTAAAAGTTTTTTTTAATTTTTGACTTTATAAATCTCCTAATGATTTTGGATTTGTTACAGAAAATTTTGTCATAAAAAAATCTATTCAAAAAATTTTATATCAGATTTTTTCATTATCTTCGTAAAACGGCTCAACCTCCTTAATTAATAGCAATGGGCGAATGAAGGAATTTTAGGAAATTAGGATAAGGTAGACAACTTTTGAGCACAAGAATTTGACAGGTAATTGGCCATGGCCTTGAATAAGGAACCATCACGACATTTATCTGGAATTATTGAAGGAAAACCTCAACAGCCGGTACAGGAACCATCGTTTCTCGACGAGAAGCAGCAGGAAAAAGTCCCAGTCACATCTGCTCCCGCCGGGATTCAAACCTCCCGACTGCGAGTCTAGTGCTCTCATCATTGCGCCACCCCGCTCGGTGCAAAAAATCTATTAGTCCCAGCCACATCTGCCCCCGAACTAAAAAAACGCGCCCATTGGGAGATTGAACCACGCAATTATAATGAGACTACTATACTGTGACGTCATCATCGTAGCGACAGTATAGTGTGAACGCGCTCATAGGTAGACCTATAAGAGAAAGAAAAAGAACGATCCGTGTAAATCGCTTCCATGTGTCGGCAAAGGACGGACAGTGCTTGTCGGCCGGCCGTCGGAGAGAGACGGCTACAGGGACACATAACGGGTTATAGTGATATGCGGTGTTGTATAAAAAAAAGCGCCGACCTAAGCATTACCGCGACTGTTGGCTGGCTGGCGCTTTGGCTGCTGCACCGGCCTGTCTGAATGTGCTTTTCTTTATTTTGATCGTTTTTCAACATTTCTCGCGACGTTTTACTGCCTCCGACTTTGCTCTTCACACGAGAATATTTCAATCTTTTCAGATAGTTTTCAGCGGTCAAATTGACACGGATTAAATGAAATCGGTTTGATTGAGTTTAAACTTTTCATAAGTTTTGCTCATATTGCACATACCGATAAACTAGCGGTAGGTATGTGGTCTATATTATCGCTTTTCACTTCAGAGCTGACTTTATGGACTATAGGAGCTGGCTACGGAGAAAATGGGTGACTCGATGCAGAGCTGAAAATTTGCAGAACAACAGGAGATAGTACAAGTAAGTAGGGAAAAAATTGCCAGAAGGCTAGGCGGAAGATAAAGAGCCTCCAGAAGGCGCTAATGTTGCAAAAAATCAGTGCACTTCTGGCAATTTCTATACTTATTCTGTAATTCTGTAATCTAGTTTTGAATTACAGAATAAGTATAGAAATTGCCAGAAGTGCACTGATTTTTCGCAACATTAGCGCCTTCTGGAGGCTTTTTATCTTCCGCCTAGCCTTCTGGCAATTTTTTCCCTACTTACTTGTACTATCTCCTATTGTTCTGCAAATTTTCAGCTCTGCACCGAGTCACCCATTTTCTTCGCAGCCAGCTCTCGTTCTATTAGAAGTTCACATGAAATCCATTTAAATTGTAGCTTTTTGAAAAGAGAATATTCTGTTCTATAAAACAGAACCATTTTTAGTTCGATTCGAGTTCATAATTACTACTAAAATTGTAACTGAAAATCACGAACAGCAGTTGACGGTTGATGTGTACGTACGTATGTACGTCCGAGCTCTACAGACCGCAATTTTGATCGGATCACCTTGGTTTTTATTTTATTTTCTTTGATTACTATCAGACCAGAACCCTATTTAAATTCATTAAAATGTGTTCAGCAGTTTAATTTTTATAAACAGTTTTATTTTTATTATTTTTGACAGCTAATAGTTAAAAAATAGCATATTGTGCGACTAGTGAGAGAAGGAGAAGATTTCATGAGTGTGAAATTTGCCGCACGAGCGTATAGCGAATGCGGTAACACGCGAGTGGAATATTCTCCTTCGATCAATGGTCGCACATAATACTTTATTCAACTAGCACGAGTAATATGTAATCGGGGTCCTGATAAAAGAGGGAGTAATAATAAATCAATTCATTGATTGGTACACCGCCCTCGATGCACACAAGATAGCCCTGACTTTCGCTGAATGGCGATGCTGTTTTCATGTATACAAATCGCTACCGCGTTCCTATTGGTCCAGAAGCTATGCGGTAATACATTATCGTACAGTTTCGACTCATTATTAGCACTCTACGCGTCAACATGAAGTAATTTATTATTTCTCCCGAATTTAGCAGGGCCCCGAAATTATATATTACTTACGCGTGTTGAATAAACAATATATTTATTATAGTAAATTATTATTACATGTGCTTAAAGCATTATTATAAAAACTAAGCATTAGGAACTGCCCGTGGCTCTGGTTAAGAAAACAGGTAAATTTTAGGTTATGTCTATTTGTCGGTTGGAAGAAGTGTACCGCCATCTTGGCACTAGAGTTAAGCCTTTAAGGACCCACTCGAAACACTTCCCGCCACAGATAATATCAGATGACGATGTAGACCTCAGCCATATTATATACGCACTGAAAACTTACGTCACACCTAGCGCTAGGAGGCAGATTATTGTACTTATCAAGTGGCTTCGCACTCATTCATTCTTTAAGACTGATTCACATTCATTATACAGACGGATTCACATTCATTCATTTACTGAACAGCCAGACTAGTGCCCATATTCACAGAACACTATTAAAGATCGTTAAAAATGTATATCCGCGGATACGGATCTGAATACGGATTTTTGGTTTCAAGATCCGCGGATACGGATACGGATCTTAACTTTCTTAGAGTACCTACGCGGCGGTAAATATTGCACATCGACCTTTGGAAAGAGACTATCTGTTATGGCCTATGGGAAAAAGTTATTGACCTCTTTAAGAGTTAACTCTCATAACAGATTGTCTTTTTCCAAAGATCGATGTGCAATATCTCATTATAAAGATAGCTGATTTAGTACCTATGAGTTATGTACTATTAGTATGGTACTCACTAATGTTTGCAATGTAAAGGTGCCAAATACGATTTAAAAAAATGAAAAATAATCTGAATGGAATTTAACAGGTTTTCATTATCATCACTATTAAAGATAGAAACCTTGGAACAAATTTATTCGTCAGAATAAAATTTACTTTCAATCCACTAACCAAATTTCAGGCAGGAAAATTAGTTAAAGAATAAATTCGAGTATACACTGCACTGTACTCCTTGCTCTTGTTGTTGAATACTTTGACGTTCACTCAAAAATCCGACCGATGGCGTTAGTGTAAATGTCAAAAAAAAAGTGTCACAAAACAATAATTTTTTATCCTAACCCAATTACACACAAAACTTCCACAATGTTTTACAACTATACACTTCACAAAAGGTTAATAAACAATACATAAATAAATTCACAAGAGCAAACTGTTGATATAACACTCCACGTTTATAGGTTATGTATTATGATCTATGTGGCGGCCATTATTATTTTATCAGGCGAATAAATATTTAAACCCCCGAAGTAAGACAGCATAAATTTACACCTGCAATAAACATAATTGTGTTTGGTGAATTGAATTATCGCTATTTATTTGGAGGAATAGCTACCTGAAGAACAAATGAACCGAATAATTAACTACTTATACGTTTGGTGAAAACAATTTTCACAAAACAATAATTTTTTATCCTAACCCAATTGCATACAAAACTTTAATGTTTTGCAACTATACAAGTCGCAAACGGTTAATAAACAATAAGTACACAAATAAATTCACAAGAGCAAACTGTAGATATTACTCCACGTCTATAGGTTATGTATTGTGATCTATGTGGTGGCCATTATTATTTTATATATAGGCGAATACCCTCGAAGTAAGACAGAAGACAGAATAGGGAAGCCTGAGGGCACTTGTCCGTCTTTTTTTGTGTCATTGTTTGCTTGCAGCGAGCAAGCATTCATTGCAAGTGGATCTCAGTATGAATGTCAGATGTGCTTTTGATACTTAAACATTTTTTTATCGTTTATAAGGGTTAAGTGTCAACACTACAGTCGCCACCCGCTGGCACTGTTACGTTCTAATCTACTCGTCTCTCTCACTCCGAACGCGTTATCCATGCAGATAAAGTGAGACGGATATAGAGTTTAGTAGTCGGTCTTTTGTGCGATGTGATGGAGCGTTGTGTTGTCTCAGGGAATAAAATGAATTTTTTATTAAATCTTTCAAAGAAGTTTAAGATTATAAAATAACAGTAAAAAGAACATTATTAATACTATCGCTTTAAAAACTCACCGCTTCTACAGGCTGGTCGAGAAGTAAGTGACATCTATATAATTAAAACAAAGTCCCTCCGCGCCGCGCCTGTTTGTCAGTCTGCACGCGATAAACTCAAAAACTACCGAACTGATTTTCATACGGTTTCCACTAATAGTTTGTTCCAAGATTAGTAATTTCTATCTTTAATAGTGTTCGATGAATATGACAAATCTAGCATTTTGTTCGATTTTTGGTGCTTCAAGCACTTAGGTTTGATGCTTTGCCCAGCTCTGGGACATCTCTCCGCCCCAGAGCTCTGGGATAGAGAGATTCCGTTGCAATTTTATACCTATAATAGTGTCAATGATGAGTCTACGAATAATTACACAAAATTGCATTGCAAGCACACTTTTATCACCAATCAAAAGTTCAGCCCTACTAACACATATGTTGTACCCACGAGGCCCTAGTGTGCATTCATAGTTCGTAAATAGGGATGTGCAAACGTTTGATTAAAACTTTTAAAATAGTACATTTTTAAATAAATAAAATTATCGACTAATTTTTCAGACTAATATTTTGACAAAAATATATAATTACTATAGCTGTCTCGCCCGGTTTCACCCGGGTGCAAAAGAATGAATGGGGGGGGGGGAGGTACACGAGTACGCACGTTCATCTTAGTTTACCAAGATGAATGTTGTGTCCAAATTTCATGATGATCGGAGTTTATGTCGGACGGACAAATTTTCAGTTATATTTTGCAAAATTTTTCATTGATGCTCCGCTCCTATTGGTCGTAGCGTGATATTATACAGGCTATAGAATTCCTCGATAAATGGGCTATCCAACAAAAAAAAATTACTGTTATATTGCCGAGCTGTGGTTTAGAGGTATTTCATAGCTAGGTACATAAATTTACTTAACGATATGATTTATATTAGGTAAGTATTTTCTTAAAAGTAGGTACTCAGTAGTAAAAATAGTATGGCTTTTCTTTAGTTGCGAGCTAACTAACCTCAAAAATAACCGATGACATAAGTGTTATAAACAACAAATCAACTAATTAAACGATGCAGAAGTGAATGATTGCAAAAAAAATACAAGCGACACGGTGATTATTAACTTCAGTTTAATTTAAGAAGGCGTGACGTCATTCGGTGTTTCAGTCAACATGGCCGATTGCAGTAATATATCATATATATTAATACGCTAAGGTTAAATATGTTTGCCTCTCTTTTTAGAAAAAACCTCACAATTTCTCCACATAAATTATATATCATTTTACAGATAATTGCTGGCTCTACTGACATCGACAACTAAAAAATTTATTATTGCTTTTGTTTTTGTAAATTAATTAAAATACAGCAACGCTGAACAACGTCTGCCATCTGACGGCTTTAATTTTGAAACAACGTCAACACTTCGATCTGTCATCTGACCTTCTTATTGTAATACAACAGACACAATACTACATCTGCCATCTGACGGCTTTAATTTTGAAACAGCGAGCAACGCTGAACAACGTCACAGCAATGCTGCATGATGCCATCTGACGGCTTAGCTCAACGCTTTTGCTACTTGCGCCTCTATATGACAATTTTAGTTTAAAATATTTCTTCGATCTGTCATCTGAGCTTCATATTGTAATACAACAAAAAGAAGAACGTTATTAGCGCAGTGTGCAAAATTAGAAACGAATTGAATACCTGCAATCATATTTAAAAAATAATTTTGTAAAGTGATAATTATAATACTTATTTAGTGCGAATAATTCGCACAGGTCACACTAGTATCTCAATGTTTATGTAAACAGTACGTATATTGGAAAAGTATATCTAATACGGGCCCCCCTTAAGATATTTCAATCATAAACTTATGATATGTGTAATACCAAATTATGTACAAATTTGAAAAAATAAATCTTATTTCAATTCTATTCTATTTTTTAGAATCCTTTCAACATATTATACCTATTTTTCTCTAAAATCACTTCTTCTTTGATTCTTTTATATTGGCATCATGCTTATTGGATAGATTGTTTGTTAGTTTCCTATCCTTGGCGGGGTAGCGGAGCGTTGCTGGCCGATGTCTCTGATTCTGCAAGCTAAGTGCGATTGGAATCAATATAGAAGTGCCGGGCCATTGTCGGGTGCAGGATGGCCGAATGAACCGGGGAATAGTTTATGAGGACGGCGACATTCGCGTCATATAGGGACGCGCCAGCTCTCGTCTTCGTCTCTACCGTCAATACATTCAAAATAATGCATTCTCGTTTGAACGGTGATGGGACTTCGACTAATGATGCTTTCTATGACGTCTTTAGAAAATAAACTTTTTAATAATAGTTTGTGTATTTACGACGTAATGATTTTTAAGTTGATTCTTCTTTTTAACCGACGAAAAACAAAAACGGAGGAGGTTCTCAAGTCGACGCGTATATTTTTTTTTTTATGTATGACCACGCATAACTTTTTACAGAGTAGTCCGATTTTGATAATTATTTTTTTGTTTGAAAGGGTATACCCCGAAGTTGGTCCCATATAAATTTGGTAAAAAAAATCCAACCCTAAGGGTAGGAAAACAGGGGATGATTGATTGTTCACTCACTGATTGTAATGTATGACCACACATAACTTTTTACAGAGTAGTCCGATTTTGATAATTATTTTTTTATTGGATAGGGTTTACATCGAGGTTGGTCTCATATAAATTTGAAAAAAAAAATCCTACTCTAAGGGTGGGAAAATAGGGGTGATTTATTGTTCACTCAGAGATTTTCATGCTGAGTTGTGTATTACAATTATTATAAATTATATAGCCACAAAAAATTATAAAATAAAAACTTTTTAACAAAAAAATTAAACCGCCGAAAAACTGAAAAGCAAAAAATAATAAATCTTTTTATTTAACTAAGTTCTATTTAAGAAGTTGAACGTATGTGACAGTCTAGTACCTATATCTAAGTAATTTTGAGTCGGCGTCAAACAATCAATGAACAAAGATCACTAAAAGAAATAACCAAATCAAATTATCAATGACACGTGAAATCTCCAGCGATAAACATTAGTATTCCAAGCATGCGCTCTCCACACGACCACTCGCAAAGACGTGTGCCCTCAGTGTGTGCCCGTTCGGGTTGCTCTGTCGCTGACATTAACTTCGTGAACGCTCAGAGATTTCCGGCGAAGGAGTGTTGACGCCGACTCAAAATTACATAGATATACTAGACTGTCACATACGTTCAACTTCTTAAATAGAACTTAGTTAAATAAAAAGATTTATTATTTTTTGCTTTTCAGTTTTTCGGCGGTTTAATTTTTTTGTTAAAAAGTTTTTATTAACAGCGTGTAGAAATCAAATAGACGAACAAATATTTCAAGTATAACTTTTTATCGAAACTCAAAAATGAGAGAGAAACGGGCTTTCAAAGTTTTGTCAAATTTTGAGGTCGGTTCTGGCATTATGCTATGTCATTGTGGAAATATGTTATGTCATTATCAAGTATTCACAGAAATTGTTCGAAGTTGTCTCCGTTTTGTTGGATACAAAGATGCGTGCGTCGTAGCCATAAGTAGGAACAATAAGGTTCAAATCTTTGATTAACGTCTGATTAGAACTCTTCAATAAATAAAATTATCGACCAATTTTTCAGACAATATATTAACAAAAAATATAATTAATACATTAACGTTTCGATCCGGATTTGGATCTTCTTCAGAACGGATCTAAAAAATATAATAAATAATTAATATTTAATTTCTAATTCGCTTTAAAGAAAATTCTTGCAAAATAATTAATATCAAAATATTGAAAAAATCATTTTTTCAATATTTTGATACTAATTAATTATTTTGAAAGAATTTTATTTAAATTAATTAATTAGTATCAAAATATTGAAAAAATTATTTTTTCAATATTTTGATATTAATTATTTTGCAAGAATTTTATTTAAAGCGAATTAGAAATTAAATATTAATTATTTATTATATTTTTTAGATCCGTTTTGAAGAAGATCCAAATCCGGATACAAACGTTAATGTATTAATTATATTTTTTGTTAATATATTGTCTGAAAAATTGGTCGATAATTTCATTTATTGAAGGAACGATAAGGGCCTTCCGCGATATATTTGGGATGCATTTCCGTTTCGTGCTATCATTTCTCTGTGTGTGTTAATCGGGCTTTAAATTAAATAAAATTTAAAAAATATTATTAGACTTTGATTAGATGTTTCTCTCTTATTTTTGAATTTTGATAGAAAAGTTACTTAAAATATTTGTTCGTCTATTTGATTTCTTTGAAGCAAAAAATCAATATTTTTTGTTTTATTAATATCACACAACGAACGAAGGTGTCAATCAGAATATTAATTTCCAAGCTAATTTTACAAATTCCTTTTCAAAAAGTATTTCCAAATTTTATTTTTTAACCAGGTATTCGTACTATTTTCAGTTGTATTTTTTTATTATTATGATTCTGGGGGGTAATCACCCCCCTCCCCCATATCCACGCGTTTGTACCCGGCACATTCCGATGTTACATTTTTGGTTTGCGACTTTATGTCCACAAAAAAAAATGTTGTCAACCACTGGTTCGAAGGGCTCATAATAATACGTGTCATAAAGACGTGAGTGTCGCTGGATGACGTTAAGAATATAAGAAGGACGTTGAGAACCAGCAGTGGTTCGCATTAAATAGCATTTACGGCATGGTGAGAGTGTGGCACAGGCCTGGTCAAACTATTAATCGATTGGGGCTCGGATAGTCAAACCATTCTAGTTCTATCCAAGCGTGTAAGCTTTCACGGCCGGTGTTAATCCAAATCTTCTTGGTTTCCGGGCTTGTATGCCGTGGTCCATTGGTATTTCTACCTGACGTTTCGTCTACAACTACGGTAGTTGTAGACTGGTACACATTGAAAAATCTCCAATAGCCGAGCAAACGTTGACTCTAGACAACCATAAGATCCTTTTTGAAGAAACCAAAGTCATAGACAGAACATCGAGTTACTACCCGCGCATATACAGAGAGGCCGTATAGATACACAAACACACAAATAATTTCAACCGCAAAGATGAAGGTTTGAATCTAAGTAAAACCTGGACACCAGCACTGTGCAATACCAACCCACTGAATGGAACGACCAATCACAGAAGAGCATACTACGACCGAGTAGAGAACACGAATATAGAATAGAATAGAATAGAATAGTTTATTAGTCAACATTTACATATTGTATGCGACAAGTCATAAAAACATTAAAATCATTATGATAAAAAAATTTAACATTCGAGTTAAAAACTGTAATTAAAAAATCATTTAATTTTAGACTATAGAATTCTGAGTCTATCAGAGTCTGCTTAAGCTTTTTTTTTAAACAATTGTACGGCATAGTTTGGTAGACCTCTGGCAGATGATTAAATAATTTGAAACAATTGTAATATGTGCCCTTCTCAAATATGGCTAGCGAATGCGCTGGTACACGTAGATCTTCACCTCTAGTGGGATATTTATGTCGTAGCTTAGCCTCTTTAAATGTTTCCGGGTGTTGCCTCATATAGCATAGACACTCATAAATATATAAACAAGGCACGGTCATCAATCCATGTTGT
Source organism: Xanthostigma xanthostigma (assembly GCA_963575645.1). Classification (NCBI taxonomy): domain Eukaryota; kingdom Metazoa; phylum Arthropoda; class Insecta; order Raphidioptera; family Raphidiidae; genus Xanthostigma; species Xanthostigma xanthostigma. Next base: position 3,824,561 of record OY754473.1, read on the forward strand.
CTAAAGACAGTTCTGCAGGAGTTGTTCACTGGTAAATCGGCTAAGATGCGTACTGCACGTTTTTGCAGTTTAAAAATAATCTGTGTATTTATAGTTCAGTATAGTTCAGGAACTCGGCGATCCACCTGTGACAGGTCCTTATGGTGTCCCTTCCAATTAGTAGATCCAGAAAAATGATTTAAACACTCTCTTTTTCTAATATTTTTATTCACACAGACTCAATACACTTTTGTAGTGGATACATCAGTAAGTAGGCTATAGTTACGTATATCAGTTGCAATGTAAACTCATGCGCATTTAACTAGACCACTTAAGTAAGTGTTATAGTGAAATACTACGTTCGCAGTTTACATTGCAACTGATATACGTAACTATAGCCTACTTACTGATGTATCTCACACCACCAAAACTCTCTCCCCTCTCTCTCTCTCGCCTTCCTCGATCTCTAACTTCACACCACCGCTTCGCCGTGATTTGGCAAAGTGAGCCGCAGTAAATAAGTTTGACACACCTGTCGGCGGGCGTATGACACCGGAGACTTTCTGTATATGTGTTCACATTGGCAGCAAGCCGCAACGGTGGAGGCCCTCTAATCTGGGTTTGAAAGCAACTGAGGCGGGGCGGCGCAAGAGACGGGGAGGAGGGGGGCGCAGATGAGACTGAGAGAGGCTTATGAGACATTGGCATGCCGCACTTTCGTATCCCATACGATATATACAGGTCGTCCTTGCGAAATAAACAGTATCACAAAAAATCGGCATTTAAAAGTAGAGAAAAATCCATATATTATTTAATTCTATACTGAGCATAGGAATAAAATCGCAATCGAACCATTAGGGTGCAAACATATACTTCTGTCTTTTTTTTATGTCGTAAGCACTGGCGTATCCAGGAGGGCAAAATAAGCACGGGGGACCCGGCTTAAGAAATTTCTAATTTGCCCCCTCCTGGGCCAAAACCTGGGTACGTCCATGTTAACGTCATAGAGAAAGACAAAGTTTTTGAAGCAGAGATACTTTATTCAGATTGAATGCAAGTACATCAACCAATCCTATCATCGAAGAAATCAGGGAATTACATCGAAGAAAGAGACGCAGATATATTTTTGATACGCTTTGTTGCCTTCACTCACCGCACATCGAGTGTTGTTTGTTATAATATAGCTGTACCCGGCCACGCGTCGCAGTGGCTCAGTCTGGTGTGTTGTTGTTACGTTCAACAGATGGATTGTTTTATAGGCATTTTTTAGTTCTGCACTTTTTTATAGAAAACATTATTACCATTGAGGCATTCGGTCAACCGTTTTTTAGTCGACTTACGTTGCAAAATTGGTCTCCACAAAAAACGCTTTTATTGTAACAGCGATAATATATAGCCCATGTCCATCCTGAAGGTCCATTCTAAATATTGGTGAAAGAATTTTGAAATCGGATGAGTAGTTTCGGAGATTACCCTCTCTACATCCAAACTTACAAACTTTACTTCTTTATAATCTTATGCGAAGGTCAATATATTTCCAGAAGTTTTGCACCGGGGTGAAATCAGGACTATATTAGTATATAGATTAAAAATCGTACTGTAAAACTCACGAACCGATAACTTCTCGATAAGTTTCCGGAACACGCGAGTTGACAGCAGCCGGAGTCAACGATGTCCAGGGTCTGTCATAATAAATTCAGTGGTTTAAATTTGTCGAAGCATCATAAGACGTTCTGTAGAGTGCATTCGGGGGGGAGGACGGCGTCGCGGCGGCTTCGAAGAAGAAGAAGACGACGGCGACGGGGGTATGTATTTACGCACTGACTGTCAAAGAGGATTTGTGATGCCGTGTCAACAAGCTGACTTGAAACTGACATCGGCCCCGCGGGCTTCTGTCTCACAGCGAAGGATACAACTTCAACACAACTATACTTATAACACTGTTTTCTGAATCCATATTACAGTTGTTTCAATCTACGCCTCGAGTTTACATATATTTAATAATTTACTCTATGAATCATTGCTTATCTACTCAATGTGCGGTGAGCGAAGGCAACAAAGCGTATCGAAAATATATCTGCGTCTCTTTCTTCGGTGTAATTCCCTGATTTCTCCGATGATAGTATTGGTTGATGTACTTGCATTCAATCTGAATAAAGCATATATATCTATTAATTTACTATATGAATAATTGCCTATCTACTTAATGTGCGGTGAGTGAAGGCAACAAAGCGTATCGAAAATATATCTGCGTCTCTTTCTTCGATGTAACTCCCTGATTTCTCCGATGTTAGGATTGGTTTGATGTACTTGCATTCAATCTGAATAAAGTATCTCTGTTTCAAAAACTTTGTCTTTCTCTATGACGTTAACATGGGCGTACCCAGCTTTGGCCCAGGAGGGAGCAAATTAGAAATTTCTTAAGCCGGGTCTCCCGTGCTTGTTTTGCCCTCCTGGATACGCCAGTGCTTACGGCGTAAAAAAAGACAGAAGTATATGTTTGCACCCTAATAGTTCGATTGCGATTTTATTCCTATGCTATAGATTATAGAATAAAAGAATATGTTGTTACCGGACAATAACTGAACATTTTTGGGTGGACTGTTTTTTAATGTTTATAAAAATTCACCCCAATGCAAAACACTGGCGTAAAAAAAGTTGTAGTGGCTTGATATCTATCGGATGAGGAAAGAGGGGGGGGGGATACGGAGGCTCAGTGCCGGCGGTTATGGTCCCCCCCTTTACACATGCTCCAACAGATACTCGTATTAACACGTCTGTCAAATACCGCCGCTAACACGCTAACAGTACGACTGCATTTAGCTCGGACAATGCTGTGTATTTGACGTGGCCCGATACTGAACTAACCGCTGACCAAATTATCAAACGGGAAAGAGTATAGACGATCCGAGCTTAAAGCAAATTGTCACGACGATTTTTAAGTTGTTTTTTTTTTTAAACAAATCGAATAGACGAACAAATATTTCAAGTTACTTTTTTGACGTGATAACGTCTTATAAATTGATGAATCACCAATCTTATGAATTGATAAAACACCGGCTGCATGTACGAAAAAGTGTAACGTTCCTAAAATCCTAACGTTCCTAACGTTCGTAACGCGTAACGTTCCGCCTGACCCTGTGCGTGCTTTTTGCTAATTTCTCGCTCAATCTAAATCAGATCAGTTTGAAACCAGTCTTAAACGAAAGAGGAGAACATTTTACATAGATTTCGTATAACAGAATTTGCCTAAACAGTTTTTTTATACAAATTTATATAGAAAAATAGCTGTATAAATGCAATGTTGTCTAATGCATGGCGCGACGCGGTCGGTCGTCTTTGTTTGCCGTACATGGAAATTAGAAGATAACGTATGTCTTGTCTTAACATGAAAACGGCTGCATTTCTAATGTTTAATTCAATTTTTTGACATTAGTATTTTGTGAAATGCAACGCCTTCTAAGTTAAGTATTGGAATAACTAATTATTATTAGAACATAATACTTTGACAGTTGCAAACGTCACTTTTGACATTTCTTATCATTCCGACACCAAGGATAAGCGGATTGAAACCAAATTTTGGGAGGTTTAGGTTATGTATTACGGAATACGTTATCACGTAAAACTATCGTCCGTAAACCGACTTTACAGACAACCAATTTTTTATCAAAACTCAAAAATGAAAGAGAAACGGGCTTTCAAAGTTTAATTAAATTTTATCAAATTTTGAGGTCCGTCCTGGCATAGAAATTGCATTTATTATGCTGACGTTTCGACAATTATTTTTATCATCTTGGGAGCTTAAATGCGGTTTAGGATAATATTTTTGTTAATTGTTTTAAATATAAAGTAGGAAATGTTATACCATTCCAACCCACAAGTGGGCAATAGTAGGTACTAGCTTGGGACATAAATCACTTTTCAAAATTTTACAATATCTTTTCGTTTTGAGGTCCCCCGAATCTAAAATAATTTAATCTACCAAGAGAGTAGATTTTACATTTACTGGCGCTTTAAACACACCAAATATACGCGTGCTTAATGCACAGATGAATGCACACTTTAATTATAATAGTAAACAACACTGTATACCCTGTGGAGTATACACTATAGGTATCGCACAGTCGATTGCGTGGCGACGCGTCGCCACGTCGCCACGCCAGAAATCTGTTTTACGTGCGGCTATAGATGTTTCACATCAAAACATATTTTTGAAAAACTCTGTGCGTCTGTTTGTCTGCCTGTTAGTCTGTTTGTCTGTGAGGACGACACAGGTCAAACGGACGAACGGATTGAAACCAAATTTTGGGAGGATGTTTGGTATGTAAATATGAAGACCCCTTTTGTTTTTGAGTAATATCGGCGGATGCACAGAAGAGATATATGCTATAACAGTGTTTTTTTATAATAATGGTATACTTTTCGTAACGAACTATTATTCTATTTATTTTTTTAAGAAAGTTTCGTTAAAAAATCTTTTTTCTAAACTTTATAGTTTCGGAAATATTTTGAAAATAAAATAAAAATCAGCTGTTCTTTTGTTTTGCAGATCTGTCAGAAAATACACTAGTTACGCATGGTTTGATTAATTTTTACATGACGTGGAACATTATGTAGGTAACAATGGCAACGAATATGTAGGTAACAATGGCAACGAATAGCAACTATATTGAATACTAGCCATTACGCGCGTCACCTCACACGATATCAGAAATTTTACTTTCTTTATCATATCAAATGTCAATATTTTTGAAGTTAGAAAGGTCCCGTCGCTCAATGGGTCATATGCATGTGTATTTTTTATATTTTTAATAGATTATTTAGTCAACCATAATAGGGAAAAAAATTGATAATCATTTAAAAATGTAATATTATCATAAGAAAAAAAATATTAAATTTCACAATTATAAATAGACAGTTTAAACAATCGGCCATGTTGGCGGGCTTATGTGACGTCATGATATATGATGCATGTCAACCTTGATGTCAAATTGTCTATGTTCTAAATTAAGTTTATTTGTTGTTTTCTTTAAATACTGACATAATCTTACTGTGAGACGACACAGTCGCAATGGAAACTGTTATTGATATATACTCTGACGTCACGCTGCGTTTTGAAAATTCAAAAATAGCGCGTATTTTCTACATTTCTTTTTTATTATTTGTGTTTTTTTCAGTGATTAGATTAATAAAATAACCATTACGATATGATCAGAGACTAAAATATATTTCCAAACAAAAATTTAAACCAATTTGGAGTCTCATGCATATGACCTATTGGCTGGAATTTTTTGTTTTAATTCATCACGTAGGTACTTTTTAAATTATAATTTATTAGTGTTTTTGCCATATGGCATATACCCTACTGACATCGGTCGGATAGCGAGACCTAGAGGTTCTATATGCATCGATGTAGTTCGGACGAGGTGTGGTTCGAGACCGGACCGACACAAGTTTGTCATCACGCCGCGTTTTACACCTCGCGTCACATGACGGCTGCCAGCAGAGAGAGCTTTGTCGAAGCTCTCAAAATATTATCACCGACATTGGACGAACGCTACGCCGCGTTGTCGGATGGTTGTTGGTTGAGTGGCTGCTGCTGGTGTTGTTGATGCCGATATAATATGTAAATGACGGAACACCGGTGCGACGGGTCGACCACGTGTGTCGACACGCGCCGGTTCAACGCGGACGCCTGTGGTCTACCGTCCGTTATCACAAATCATGTACGAATCTATCAGCGTTGCCAGACGACCCGATTTTGGCGGGATGTCCCGATTTTTAAATCAAAATTAAATTTCCCGCGCTCAGTCCCGCTTTTCGGGGATAACTCGATGAATAAGTAATTCTTATAAATAATTATTCTCTTATTGTAAGTTGCAATTTGTAACACTCACTCCACAGACTATTGTTTGAAACGCCATATTTTTCTAATGAATAAAACTTTTTTGATTTTGATTTCTGTTTTTTTTTTTTTTTTTATTTTGAAGACGAATAAGACTCAACTATTTAACGATAGGGTAAATCTGATTTAAAATATTATATTTTTATTAAAATACATTTTTTATGGCTATTTGTAAACGTAATTTTAATTCAAATAAAAAGATAAATAGTTGGCAAAACCAAAAGTGCACATCCCGCAAGTTTTCCACTGTATGATAAAAAAATAACAATTAAAAAATATTTTTAATAAATTTAACAAGATTTAAAAATTTAAAGAAATAAATAATTGAAAAAATATTTTTTTTTAAGTTTGCAAAAATAAAAAAAATTAAGAACTATACATAATATAATATATAATTAATATCAAGTGGAATAAAATAAAACAAAATAAAAAGAAAAAAAAAAGAAAAAAATCAATGATATCGTAAGGATTCGAACCCAGGACCTTGCCCTTGGGGATCGAACGGCATAACCATTGCGCCACGGCTGCCTAATACGTCTAGTGGTGTTATCACGGTATACAAGTGTAGCACTTGTTTTATGGATTACACTATATTTACCAGCAATTATTATATTGTTTTAAACTATTACCTAGCTGTCAAAAATAATAAAAAATAAAACTGTTTATAAAAATTAAACTACTGAACACATTTTAGTGAATTTAAATAGGGTTCTGGTCTGATAGTAAACAAAGTGAATAAAATATAACCCAAGGCAATCCGACCAAAATTGCGATCTGTAGAGTCGTGACGTACGTACATACGTACGTACATACGTACAGACCAACCGACAACTGCTGTTTGTGATTTTCAATTACAATTTTAATAGTATTTATGAACTCAAATTGATTTAAAAATGGTTCTATTTTATAGATTAGAATCTCCTCTTTTCAAAAAGCTTCAATTTGAATGGATTTCGTGTGAAATTAACTTAGATATAACTTCTTATATGAACGAAAGTCAGCTCTGACGCACAAAGCGATAATAAAGCACATACCGCTAGTTTAGCGGTATGTGCAATATTTGAAAACTTCTGATTATATACGTTTTTTTACTATGTCCCGCTTTCGAAGAAAGAATCCCGCTGTTTTCACTCAAAGAGTTCCAAAATCCGGACTTGGCAAAAAAAAGCTGGCAACGCTGGAGTCTATATATAATTTAGGGTGTCTTTTTATTATTTTTTTTCCGGTTCCATTGGCTAATGTTTTAGCATTTGGACATAAAAAAATTCTCCCAAAATTCCAGCTTCCTAGATCAAACCTGTGAAGTGTGAACGGCGAAAACCGAGTTTGTTTCCCGTTTAATTAACATGGGAAAAACGATGTTTTTACTCAAACATGGATAGCTGGTAGAACAAAAATTTTTTTTAATTTTTGGTAGCGGCACTTTGTAGAGAATTAAATTTCCAACAAAAAAGGTCCTTAGTACTGAATCCGTGAATTCATTATTTTCATAGATATGTTTGTTTAAACATTCTCATAAAAATCGGATTTCATTTAAATAATTAATGTTTAAACGAACATATCTTTGAAAATAATGAATTCACGGATTTAGTATTAAGGATCTTTTTTGTGGGGAATTCAATTCTCTACAAAATGCTGCTTTCAAAAATTAAAAAAAATCTACCAGTTACCATGTTTGAGTAAAAACATCGTTTTTTTCCATATTACTTAAATGGGAAACACACTCGATTTGCGCCGTTTACAGGTTTGTAGGAAGCTAGAATTTTGGGAAAATTTTTTTTAGGTCCAATTCTAAAACAATAGTCAATTGGATCGAAAAAAAATTAGGTCAATCGCACCATTACTTTTTTCCATATATCACACTTCCCGTTATTTTCTACATTTTTAAACTTCCACTTAATTAATAGCAATGGGCGAATGAAGGAATTTTTGGACATTATGAGAAGGTAGGCAAATTTTGAGCACAGGAATTTGACAAGTAATCGGCCATGATCTTGAGTAAGGAACCATCTCAATATTTATCTGAAATTATTGAGGGAAACCATGAAAAACCTCAACAGGATGGCCGGTAGCGTTTCTCGGTAAGAGGCAGCAGGAAAAAGTCTCAGCCACAACCCGCCGGGATTCGAACCCGGTACCTCCCGAATACGAGTTTAGTGCTTTCACCACTACGCCACCCCGCTCGGTCAAAAAAAATGTTAGTACATCGTTTAGTTAATAAAAGAACAGCCTGTATAATTTAACATGCGTATTGTGGCAACGATATGCCATTCTCAATTGAAACTGCCCCCCGCCCCCCGATCCATCGAACAGGTATGCGTCATTAATTATTGAACAGGGGAGTGATGCGATTTTCAATTAGGGAGTTGAATTTTATGATTTTTTATGATGATAAACAGTTACTCTCAAAATTATTTATGGCCATATTCACTTATTTACTCGGTTGATTTGTTCTGCAGGTAGCTATTCCTTCGAATAAATATCGATAATTCAATTCACCAACTATAATATTATGTTTACAGCTGGTATAAATCTATTCTGTCTTACTTCCAGAGTATAAATATTTATTCGCCCGATAAAATAATAATGGCCGCCTGCACATAAACCATAATATCTAACCCATAAACGTGGAGTATTATATCTACAGTTACTCTTGTGAATTTATATAATTTTATGAAGTGTATAGTTGTAGAAAATTAAAGTTAGTGGAAGTTTTGTGTGCAATTGGGTTAGGATAAAACATTATTTTGTTAAACTTTTTTTTTATGTTTACGCTAACGCCATCAGTCGGATTTTTGGGTGAACATCAAAATATTCAACAAAAAGAACAAGGAGTACAGTGCAGCTTTAACTAACTTTTCAACCTGATAATTTGCTTGGTGAATTGAAAATATCTAACGAATAAATTTGTTCCCAGATTAGTAACTTCTATCTTAAATAGTGTTCGGTGAATAATGGCATTAGCAATACTTTTTTGTCAGCTTTTTATTGACTATTATGAAACTCAATCAAATCGTAATAACAAAACGTTGATAGTCTGACCTGTCGACCGTCTATAATTTACAATCTAAGGACGCAATTTTAGATCTGTAAAGTATTGTCCTTAAAAACAGTTGACTATACGTGAAAGTTGAAAAAATAGAGTGACGACGACGTTCAATTTTTCTGAGGTTCCGCGCCATTTTGGATGTCAATTGTCAAAGAAAAGAAGCTCTGTGAGCCGGTGCTTTTAACTGCACATTACAACATTCCATTAGTTATATCTTGTCGTCGAGTGCAGCTTGAAATGTACAGAGTGTTCAAATGGTTTTGTTCTATACATTCTCTAGTTAATATGTCAATATAAAATCGGAGAATCTCGTTAGAGATTCTCTTCTGTGCTAATTAGTATATACAGTGTGTTCACCGAAACTGGTAACAGTGAATAATTCGTGTATCCTACTAGATATAAAAAAAATGAAATAGTTTTTTGATCAACTCGAGACTTAAGGCTATAAACGCTGCTAGATTCCTTGCTGGATTTGCCTACTAGTTTTCTGGCGCTGGTTTTCTTGATTGCTATTATGTTTTCGCTTCACACGCGACGTCTTTTCCAGCTACTTTTGTGAATAAATCCGGTGCGCGCGCAGTGACAGTTCAAATATAAACACAGAGCAAAACGTGTCTGTTGTCTGACTTTGAGCAGAATGTCGCCATGTTGGTTTGTGGGCGTTTATTCAAGTTGCCCACGTGACAAGATACTGCTTCCTGATTGGTTCTTACTCAGCGGAGCTAGCAAGAAAAATAGCCTCTGTTCTTATTTTAAAGCCTATCTTGTGAGCTAGCAGGCGAGCCCGCAGTGACGTCACTTCCAGTTTCGTACCCAACCTACCGGCCAGCAGAACTCCAAGCAGTGTTTCTAGCCTCGTGGGCAGAGCCTTTACTATCGCAAACTGCAGGAGAGATTTATTTTTTTTGTATTTCTTCAGTGATCGAAACATTTTAAGCTATCAAATATTTATGCGTTTATTCTCATATAAAGACAGCACTCTTCCATTCCCATAAGGTTTCTCTCTTTTGTTTTTGTCAAGGACATGTCAAAAGAGACATGTCAAGAATAGATAAGACAACAATTTTGAAGACTGCTGCACACGAGGCTGGTTTTGCCGCTAGAATCTGGATCTATTTTTACCCGACTACGGCGAAGCCAAAAGGAAGGATTATGAGTTTAGCAGTCTATGTATGTTTTTACGGATGTTCCACCGTAGCGCCTGAGCTATTCATCCGATTTTGATAAATAAGGTGTCAATCGAATCTTTATTATGGCCCGGGTAACATAGGTTACATTTATTTGTGAATTTTGGTCCCAGAGGGGAGCAAATTGAAAATAAATAAAAAATTAGTTCAAAAATTAAAATCCGACAAGTGAAAAGTATGAAACACGAAAATATTCTCATCTGAGGATAGCTGTGGTCATATGCCACCTACGTGACGTACCCTAACAAAACATTACATTTTAACAGTAGTAAGCGATCATAAGCTCTAGTCCTATCTTTTGCCATATTTTTGACTTGAAGCCAGGTAGTTCCTTGTTCCATAACTTCTTCGCGAACAGTTCTTCTCCAGGATATTTTTGGTCTTCCTCTTTTTCGGTATCCCTGTGGGTTCCAATCCAAGGCTATCGTCGCTGTGTCATCATCTGTCTTTCGTAGCGTGTGTCCTATCCAATTCCGTTTCCTACGTTTTATAGTTATACAGATTTGTTCAAGGCATGCACGTTTCCAAAGTTCGTTGTTCGAGACGTGTTCGTACCATTTCACCTTGAGGATTGCTCTGAAACATCTATACTAATATATAAAGCTCAAGAGTTTGTTTGTTTGTTTGGTTGAACGCGATAATCTCAGGAGCTACTGGTTCAAATTGAAAACAATGGTTTTGTTGGATAGCCCATTTATCGAAGAAGGCTATAGGCTATGTAATATCACGCTACGACCAATAGGAGCGGAGCATCAATGAAAAATTTTGCAAAATGTAACTCAAAATTTGTCCGTTCGACAAAAACTTTTGAGCGGTAACTCCGATCATCATGAAATTTGGACACAACATTCATCTCGGTAAACTAAGATGAATCTGCGTACTCATGTTCCTCCCTTCCACATTCGTTCTTTTGCACCCGAGTGAAACCAGACGGGACCGCTAGTTTTATTTATAAAGATTTGCAGAACGAATTTATAACAAACAAGAATTATCTTCCATTTGAGCAAGCGCCATTGGCAGGCAATTGATGGGGCAAGGTGGATCCTACACTACAGTATATAGCGACAAGGCGTACGGAAGAGTACAGCGCACATGTGCTTCGGGGGTGCGGGAGGGGGGACGGCGACTGTGGTGGCTGCAAAATGTACGGAAAGAGATTGATGAGACATGGAGAAGCGGCGTTGAAACATATTGTAAGTATAAGTAAAATCATTCGACGGATATAATGAAGCGTGTGCCTTGTCTAGCGAATGACATTTTCGTGAGTGACACACGTTGGGCTGACATCCCTCAACCCCATCACCTCTGCGAAACGATTAGTTCCGTAAAATTTTTATTGCTCAGCATCAGTGCCGGATTAACCTATAAGCTAAGTAAGCAATTGCTTAGGGCATCACGTCTCAGGGGGCACCAAGAAGCACAACTCAATAATGAAAAGTAGGTTCCTCACTAGACCTTGTCAACATTTTTTTTCTTTAACCGACTTCAAAAAAGGAGGAGGTTCTATGTTCGACTGTTTATATTTTTTTCTTTTTTTTATGTATGTTCACCGATTTCTCCGTCAATTATGGACCGATTTTCAAAAATTTTTTTTTATTCGAAAGAGCGCACTTCCGAGGTGGTCCCATCGGAACCAAGTCAGGATCTGATGGTGGAATCCGGAGAAATCGAGGGAAACTTTCAAATTTCAAAGGCACGCATACTTGGCCTACCCATTGCAATACTTTATCTAACACTAAAAAGAGAAAAATAAAATATTTTTAACAAAAAAATTGATCCGACTTCACAAAATAATTACGTATTGAAATGTTTTGGAGTCGGTGTCAGCCAAAATGAAATCTATTCCGAGAACTAGAGACATGTAAGATTTAAATTGCTACTTTCGAATTCCGATGTGACACCGACTCCAAAACATTTCAATACTTTTTAGTGCATATTTTGAAGTCGGTTAAATTTTTTTGTTAAAAATATTTTATTTTGTCATGTTTTCAAAATTTTATCTATAACTGACATGTCTTTAGAAGTATAGAAATTAAAAATAAATAATAATTTATTTTTGAAAATGAAAACGAAAAAACATTATCTCTTAAGCGTTCAATTTTTTTAATTTTAAGTTTTAAATTTTTTTTTTATTAATTGTATAAAAATGCCTAAGGTCCGATTTTATAGGCAGCCAAATTTTCAATTTGAGCATTTGATTGTAAAATTCAATTTTTTTCCTAAAATCTATGCTGCTTAACTTTTTTTTAACAATTCGATTTTTTTATAGACTGAACGTATTACAGATGGGGACCCATAAGCAAGAAATGCTTAAGGCATCAAGAAGTCATAATCCGACACTGCTCAATATTATATTTTCTTTTCGCAAAGTTCAAAATGTCAATATAATATATTACCATTCCAACTTACAAGTGGGGAATGGTACCTACTAGTTTAGGTCAAAAATCACTTTTCAAAATTTTACATCGTTTAGTTTTGAGGTCACGCGAATCCCAAAAACATGTTTTTGGAAAAACTCTGTGCGTCTGTTAGTCTGTGAACACGATACAGGCCAAACGGATGTACGGATTGAAATCAAATTTTGGGACGATGTTTGGAATGCAAATATGAAGAGCCCTTTTGTTTTTGGGGAAAATCGGTGCATGCGCAGAAGATATATATGCTAAAACCTATATATAATAATGGTATACTTTTTATACCGGTTATTGATCTATTTATTTTTTCAAAAAAGTTTCGTTAATTTTTTTTTCTGCACTTTATAGTTTCGGAAATATTTTAAAAATAAAAAAAAATCAGTTGTTCTTTTGTTTTGTAGATCTGTCAGAAATAAGCATGCTTTGATTAATTTTTACATGACGTGGAACATATTATGTAGGTAAACAATGGCAACGAATAACAAATATCATATTGAATACTAGCCCTTACCCGCGTCACCTTACGCGACATCAGAAATGTTATTTTCTTTATTATACCTACTATATCAAATGTCAAAATTTTTGGAGGTTGGAATGGTCCCGTCGCCCAATTGGCTGCAATTTTTTATAACAGAAGTGACAGAATAGTATTTTTTTTTGTTTTTGTTAAAAACACGAGAATGTGTATTCCCAATTAAGTTTTGAAAAATTAATCTAGACAAAAAAAATATTTTAAATAACACACAATTCTGCTTTTCATATATAGTTATTTATTTATAAAAAATCGCTTACTATTGACGTATATATAAAATCGCCAGAAAAATGAAATTGCCAAAAAGGCGTTAAAAAATGTGAACCCTTCATCACAATATAAATGACAATCATATTAAATGTTTAAAATTTTAATTTGTATTTATATATTTTATTTATTATTTTAAAAAAACACATCAGGTATTTTTTTGAAGTGGGATTCAATTTTTAACACCTTTATATCCTGCCGTTTATATACCGCATGTTTTTTTAAAAAATTTGGACGTCTTTTTTTAAAAAACAAACGGGTTGAATAAAAAAAATCCTCATTTTTTTATTATCGCGTTTTTTTTGCATGTGAAAATGACATCTTTTGTCTGAAAATTTAACTCTTAATTTCTTGCGAATCGCTCTTGATGATTTTTTTTTAAATAAAGAATCAGCATGGTAACGAATTTTATTTGTGTAAGGGGGTTGCCTCGAAATACTGAGTCATTCAAGCCAGAGGTGCCACAGAGGGGAGAGGATGATGGGATATTGTTTTTAGTGAAAAAAAACATTTTTTATCAACTCCTAAAAATCTTTTCCTCCAACTACAAGTTGAAATATGCCTAAAAATCTCCTAAAAATTAACTGTTTTACTTTAAAATAAAATAAATATCTATCGTATTACGACAGACCGCGCTCGGTCTCCTTACATAGCAGAAAAGTCAATAGTCAATACCGTCGTCAAAGCGGCAAAGTTTGTTGAAGATAAGTTAACAATAAAAAATTATTGTTCTACAGTTACAATAATCAAAATTCATTGTTAACTCATTTTCAACAATGTTTGCCGCTTTGACGACGGTATTCTGTTTTTGAAGGAGACCGAGCGCCACATGATGTTAGTATAATACTATCTAACTAGTGTGACCTGTGCGAATTATTCGCACTAAATAAGTATAATAATTATCACTTTACAAAATTATTTTTTAAATATGATTGCAGGTATTCAATTCGTTTCTAATTTTGCACACTGCTTATTAACGTTCTTCTTTTTGTTGTATTACAATATGAAGCTCAGATGACAGATCGAAGAAATATTTTACTAAAATTGTCATATAGAGGCGCAAGTAGCAAAAGCGTTGAGCTAAGCCGTCAGATGGCATCATGCAGCATTGCTGTGACGTTGTTCAGCGTTGCTCGCTGTTTCAAAATTTAAGCCGTCAGATGGCAGTATGCAGTATTGTGTCTGGTTGCATTACAATATGTAGGTCAGACGACAGATCGAGGTGTTGACGTTGTTTCAAAATTAAAGCCGTCAGGTGGCAGACGCTGTTCAGCGTAGCTGTTAATTAATTAATTTACAAAAACAAAAGCAATAATAAATTTTTTAGTTCTCGATGTCAGTAAAGCAAGCAATTATCTGTAAAATGATATATAATTTATGTGGAGAAATTGTGAGGTTTTTTCTGAAAAAGGAGGCAAACATCTTAAACCTTAGCGTATTAATATATATGATGATTAGGACTACTACTTAGTAAACAGATATATTTTAACAATGAGTCGATTTTGTAACTCATTTAACCTAAAAATATTAGGACCCTAAAAAAATCCCATTCTACATTTTATCCTCCCAAATTTAGAGGGAAAACCAAGTTGACAACCCTCCATCGGACGATATTGGGCGAGGCTTGCTGTACAGTCGTCGATGAGTAAAGAGAAAAAAACAAAACATATAATCAACAGAGAAACAAAACATAAACAATCGAGAAATAAAAGTGAAACTACAGTTAAACAATGTCTTTCTTTTGTTGCGGAGGGGAGGGGCGAAGGCCCACCGACAGTAACAATAAGGCCGTGCAGCAACAGGGATATACAAGCCTCCTATTCTCTCTTTCTATATAGTTATAGGTATAAAATAGAGATTTTCCTTCACATGCTACAAAAGAAATTAATTTTCCGGTAATTTTAACATCAAATTAAGTTTATATGTGCACATGATGGAAGTTTTATATACCGCGTTCACAAGAAAGTTAATCATTCTGTTACAATGCAGTAAATAAAGATTAATCTTCCCCACCAGTTGCCGGGGGAAGGCTGCATGTGACAGCCATCTGGCGGTTGTCAGCGTCGTTTCTGTTGCGAAAGCACAGACACACACACATATACACACCAACACAGACACACATACAGCGGCACACACGTAGAGAGGCAGGCGCGCGCGCGCTCGTAACTGCATACGTGGCGACCGACCGCTACAAGGTGTTTTCGAAAACACATAGACACAATACTCTTATATTGCCAGTTCCACCGAGCGGTGTATCGTAGTGGTGAGAGCACTAGACTCGCATTCGGAAGGTACCGGGTTCGAATCTCGGCCGGGGCAGACGTGGTTGCGACTTTTTCTGGCTGCCTCTCGCCGAGAAACGGTAATTACTGTACCGGCCGTCTTGTTGAGGTTTTCCATGGTTTGCCTCGATAATTCCAGATATAAATATCGAGATGGTTCCTTATTCAAGGCCATGGTCAAATTCCTGTGCTCAAAATTTGCCTACCTTATAATAATGTCCAAAAATTCCTTCCCATTGCTATTAGTTAAGTTGATGTTTAAAAATGTAGAAAATAACGGGAAGTGAGATAGATGGAAAATAGTAATGGTGCGAATGGCGTCTGTTATGACAAAGTCGAGAAACGGACTTCAAATTATTTATTTATTTTATTCCATAGACTAAAAGTCCAATTAAAGAGTAAGTAGCATAACCATGCAAGTTCGCATAAAAATAAAAAAGATAGTACAGAGAGAAAAAAAATACTTCCTTAATGAACGTTAAAGACTGGATAATCAATTGCTATATTGCCAGTTCCCGTAAGTGGAAGTGTTAAGAGAGAGATAGTAACTGCATACTTCTCTCTCACTTTTTTACACTCGATGCGTTGTGCGCAAGCGTTGCGACTGTATAGCGACAGATGGTTTATAAACCATATATTTAATACTCCTATATTGCCAGTACCCGTAAAGTAGGGATTATCGATATTCATCGATGTTCGATAAACGTTGATGTTTTTACATCGATATTAAGTTCTCGAAAACATCGAAATATTGATGGCTTAAGTATAATATCGGACATTGATATTTCCTTATTCAACTAGTTGATTTAATACAATTTTGGTCTCCAGGATGCCAAGACAATAAATCTATTAAATAAATACGAACTTAGTTTATTCCGACAGCTTCGGAAAGGCTTTTTTCAAAAACTGGTCAACATCTGTATCAATAACGAAACAGATTAAAAGGGACATTTTTATCTAAGTTACTTTTTTGCAGAATATACCAAAAAAATACTATAGGAATGTTAGTTTTTTTTATTTTGCATAATTAATAAATTTTGTATATATAAAAATCAATGCCACTTTTCGTTGTAATTTTATAACTCAAGAACGGGCTCTTCTATCCAAACCAAATTTTTAGGCTTTGTTCGGACTATTTAGTAGATGGTTTATGTGAAGTTTGCACAAAATCAGTCGAGCGGTTCTTCATTTATCACATTATTTGTAACAAATGAATTCAATAAATGGCGGATCATTTTGTTAATGGGGATTTTGCTGTCAAATTGAAACTTTTTTCGGATGGGGACTGTGCTGTCAAATTGAAACTTTTTTCAGTGTTGACGTAGGCTCCACAAAGGGAAGCGAAGCTTCCCCAGAGAACCTATGGTTCTTATATGGAGAGCCGAAGGCTCGACTAGTGTTGTTTACAACCGAGCGGGGCACAGCCCCGCGAGGTTAGACTGTAACAAAGTATATAGTGTTGAAGTGAATTACATGTATGTATGTGTGCTTCTTTATTTGAAAAAAACATATTGTGTGCATACGGGTGTTTTATTATTTTGTAACAGATGGAAGCACGTCGATTTAAAAATGAATTATTTAATAACATTTTTATATATATTGACGTATGCAGTCATATATATTTCCATACACACATATACGCACATGTATATTTTAAAATAGCTAGCAATTAATAAATAATTTTTTATTTGAATAAATGAATTTGATGTTCCAATTAATTTTTTTTATTATTTCACTTTATACGTAGCGAAGCACGTACAGGGCCGCTAGTATATTTAATAAATGATTAAGGTAGTACGAGCACCAAGCCAATTTTAAATAAAAGGCTTGATTTTTTTTTTATATGAAGTTGGACTAAATCTAAACCAATTCTGAAAATTTTAGAGGGGGTTGCCCGATTATTTAAATAAATAAATGACTTCAAAAGTAGGCATATTTAACATTGGCTTTATGGTAAAACGGTAAATATCTTTTTAATTAGTCGGGCACAACGGGGTTTTTTTTGTTTTCAATAATTTATTAAGGCTTTAACTTTAATTTAAATAGTTTTTTTTAATTTCCACCGACTAGTTTTGGAGAAATTAATGAAAACATATCATCCATCTACCGAAATATAAAAAAATCAAGCCTTTTATTTAAATTTGCCTTGGTACTCGTATTTTTCGAAATATATACTAAGAATTAGTAAGCCAAATTTTATTTTTTTCTCGGTGATTTGAAATATTTTTCATACATCATTAAATGAGTAGCTATTTTTCTCGGCACACTGTATATTTCCTGCAGAAATTATAAAGATAAATTGTTCAATTTGCGAACACGGAAATAGTAACATGTACTAAAAAATAAGAAAGAAATCGAATTGTAGCTACTGACAGAGCGATTTTTCAAAAACTATCGTTAGTTTGAAACAAATTATTGCGCCAAAAGCAAGATAATAAAAGTTTACTGTCACATAATAAACAAAAATAACTGAAACATTATTCCTTAATTGTATTTAAATAAAAAAACTCGGGTCGCAGTGCGAAACCCTGCCAACAATAGAAGGCATTTGTTATTATAGCTCCGTTATATAAAGTTAACTTTATTTTTGGACAAAATTAAAAATTTTACCCCTTAATACACCCCTAAAAACAAGATTCTTTTATTAATTTCAATAATATTATCAATTCAACATCCGTACCAAATTATATATACCCTTCACTCTTCAGTAAATAAATCTATATCAGTAAATTTGTGTTTTCCTAAAATTTGTGAGTCCGGCCCTGTCGCGCCGATTTTATTAAAACTTTAGCAGCACATTTTAATAATTACTGAATGGTTAAATTTCAAATTTGAAACGTTTCTGTGATTGTTTTCGGTATTTTGGGACCCGAAAACTTTTTTCAACCCCTAAATACTACCCTTAAAGTGATCCGATTGGGCCCATTTTAAATAAGCTTCGTGCGGTGATGGATTCTAACATGTGGACTAAATTTAGTTTAAATCGATTACGTCTGTCGATAGTTATCGTGCTAGCCACTAGGTCCCACCATCCGACCGACGCCAATAGTGTAACTGCACTATGGCAAATACATTAAAAATCTCTGCGGTATCTTTTGAATGAACGCAATATATATCGGTTACGCATGCGCAATTCGAACAATATTTTTGAAAAAGTTCAGCAATTCAACAATTGATTTCTAGTCTAGTCACTGAAAGTTTTAGCAAATATATTTTACAGATTTTACCCGCGACTTCATTCGCGTGGAATCAGTGACTACAATTGATAACTTCTTTTTTATCAAGTCAGTTAAAAATGACATCGTGAGAAATATTTGTGATGCAACGGGAAATCGATTTTATCCGATTATTCGGTTTATCCCACATAATATTATTATTATGTGCTTACTTTAAAATTTGTAATTCAAATTTAGTACCATAGAAATATAACTTTTAAAATTCAGTTCGGAATCAGTCGTTTTTTTTCCGACTTACAGACAAGTTGAATGCATTTTCATGTGTCGGTAAGACCTGACACTGGTTTACCGACCTCCTTGCAACGTTCCAATTACGTAAACAGTGCAAATCTGTAGCGCGCGAATTGAGGTTATGTCGTTTTCATTTGCCCATTAAAGTTGCATTTAATTGCCACGGCGCCACCTATCATGCATCCAAGGTCGTTATCTTTATAATTTAGACACTAGAAAATACAGTAAGAGTATTCGTCCCTGCAAATACCCCCTGCACCCTTCATCTCAAATCTTTTCCCGTCGCCTAAAAACAGTTCGCGCTCTCCCGACGCTATTTTTAAAGCTAGAGGGTTCTGGTAAACGCCAAATGAAAGACAAAGAATCAGACTACAGATCCTTCAGGCGAATTTTTTGAAAAAATATTCCTGAAAAAACTTACAACCTTTTGAAAAAAATAATAAGTTACGTAATATTTTACACGGAGGCGAAACTGTTTTTCAAAAAATTCGCCTGAAGGATCTGTAGTCTGATTCTTTGTCTTTCATTTGGCGTTTACCAGAACACTCTAGCTTTAAAAATAGCGTCGGGAGAGCGCGAACCGTTTTTAGGCGAGGGGAAAAGATTTGAGATGAAGGGTGCAGGGGGTGTTTGCAGGGACGAATACTCTTAATACTAGTGATGTGCCGGATCGTTAAAAATGTATATCCGCGGATACGGATCTGAATACGGATCTTTGGTTTCAAGATCCGCAAATACGGATACGGATCTTAACTTTCTTAGAGTACGCGGCGGTAAATATTGCACATCGACCTTTGGAAAGAGACTATCTGTTATAGGAAAAAGTTATTGACCTCTTTAAGAGTTAACTCTCATAACAGATTGTCTCTTTCCAAAGATCGATGTGCAATATCTCATTATAAAGATAGTTGATTTAGTACCTTTGAGTTATGTACTATTAGTATGGTACTCACTACGATAAATGTTTGCAATATAAAGGTGCCAAATACGATTTTAAAAAATAAAAAATAATCTGAATGGAATTTAACAGTTTTTCATTATTACCTAATCACCTATATATATAAAATTTCATCTATGAATTGATAATTAATAGGATAAAAGATCCGCCAAAAACTAACGGACCGGATCTTTCCTCTCCCTCGGATATCCGCGGATACGAATACGGATATCCGGCACATCACTAGTACCAACTAACATTTAATACTTTATTGTGTTAAATAAAAGATGAAAAATATCACTCTTCAAAAAAAAATTTTAGAACTGTCAGGTCTATAGACGAAAGCTCTCAACGGAAAACTTGCGTTAATAAATTTATGTTTTTAAATATGGCTGTTTGTTCAGCAAAGCTTGAAAGCTTATGTCGTTATAGTCGGTATGTTTTTTCTGTTCAATACAAAGCAAGAAGAACTGCTGACGTAGAAACAAACAGTGAAACTGACAAACGTTGTACGCGGTATTTGTAACAATCTATCATTACATCATGTAGGTACTGTGAATCTATCGAACATGTATCCGTTAATGTCAAACTTCACAGTGTACAGTGTCGTTGAAAACGTCTGAACTTATATAACGTTCATTCATCATTTCTAAATATTCTTGAATGTTTAAAACACCCGATTTAATTCAAAACAAATCCGTCGCGTCTGTCTGTCTGAACGCGATAAACTCAAAAACTACCGGACGGATTTTCATACGGTTTTCAGTACTAGAAAGAGCGATAAACGAGGAAGGTTTCTGTATATAATTTATAAATATTTTGTACAAAATATGGCTGATATAATTTTTTATGCTTTCAATAAACTGTAAAAATTTCATTCAAATCCATCGAGTTGTTCTTGAATTACAGTAGTCACCGACTTCGAAAACAGAGTTTCGAAAAAAACGCGTTTAAAATTTTTACATGTACCGAATCATTTCTTCCTGGGTCACATAATAATTATCTCTGAAACTATTTGTTCAATGACTTGAAATTTTCAGGGAATATTTTCTAAATATCATACTATAAGAAAATGCAAAAAAATCGATTGTTTCGAAATCTTGACTTCCCCTAACACTTTAAACACAAATGGTTGAAGGAAACTGTTATACAACTTTGATATTTATTGAAAGCACTGTATTTGTCTGAAAGCAGCATCTTCTATCAAAAAGAATAATCAAATGACGTTTTATAATAATAATGCGTTTAACATCCGTTTCTCGACTTTATGTCATAACAGACGCCATTCGCACCATTACTATCTTCCATCTATCAAACTTCCCGTTATATTCTACATTTTTAAACTTCCACTTAATTAGTAGCAATGGGGGAATGAAGGAATTTTAAGACATTGGGATAAGGTAGGCAAATTTCGAGCATTGGAGGAGGACATGGCCTTGAATAAGGAACCATCTCGATATTTATATCCGGAATTATTGAGGGAAACCATGGAAAACCTCTGCAAGATAAACGGTACAGGAATTACCGTTTCTCGGCGAGAGGCAGCCAGAAAAAGTCCCGGTCACATCTGCCCCCGCCGGGATTCGAACCCGGTACCTCCCGAATGCAAGTCTAGTTCTCTCACCACTACGCCACCCCGCTCGGTCAGTGACGTCGTTTAAAAACGATTATTATTCGACTCCGTAAAACCGGTGCCGTTTCCGACGACCCGTTATCTCGAGCGTACATGTAACGCTGTAACATATGTGTAGTCAGACGGTACAATACATTACTGTCTCAGCTCCGAACACATATAAGTCATATAGTGCGCGCATAAAATGCGACCCGTAGCCGTGCGGTTGACGCAAACTTTGTGCAGCGACGCAGACGGCGGAGGGAGCGGGTTTTCTTGCGATCGAGACACGTCGCTTCCACCATGTTTTTTTATATTTTAGAGTTTAATTTTATGTCGGCACTTCACATGACTATTTGTATTTGTGTATTTGGCAAACAATTACCAAGTGTGGACAGTCTATTTGACAAAGTGTTGGTCATATTTGCCTATTTGATAAATAAGGCCAATACCAAATACGCGTTACCGTGCGCTTGTCGGTTTTTCGAGGCAAATCAAAGGAGTCAAATAGGTAAATACGGCAAATAAACCATCCACACAATGGCTATATTCAGAAGCGCACGCGCCGTGAACCTGTACGGACGTGCAGTATTTTTGTGTCTGTGCTGTGAGCGAGAACTGGAACAATTATTATTGAAAATGAATTGGGACAATGAAACAGTGCTAAAATTCCTGGAATTTTGAACCTTGCGTTCTGCTGCCAAATGTTTGTGTGTTTGCTATTTGACTGCCATGTGTGGATGGTCGTATTTGCCTCTATTTGCATGTTTGTCTTGAACGTCATATATTTTGTCAAATATAACAAACACACAATAGCGAACACAAATAGCCATGTGAAGTGCCACCTTTAGTTAATACTAGCGGTCCGCCCGGTTTCACCCGGCTGCAAAAGAACAAATGGGGAAGGAAGAGAACATGAGTACGCACATTCATCTTAGTTTACCGAGATGAATGTTGTGTCCAAACTTCATAATGATAGTTATCGTTCAAAAGTTTTTGTCGTTAAAAAGCAGTTCATACTTTTTTTAAGTAATAAATTTCTTTTAATATAATAAATATTTAATTGAAAACACTGTAGGAAAATTATTTTTATACAGTTTTCAAATGAGCTATTAATTAGTTTTATTTAATTTTAATTAGTCGTAATAAATTAAAAAAAAATTAAAATGTAAGCCTTAGATTAAAGCAATGTAGAAAATAAAAAAAAAATGAAAATATTCGCTGACGTGGGGTTTGAACCCAAGACTCTGGCATTAAGAGTCTTACGCTCTACCAACTGAGCTATCCGGTTTTGTGATCGTAACGCGCTAATATTGCAATATTTAGTTAAGGCATTTCACCGGATAATATTTGTTGGACGAACAAATCTTGCAACATAAATTATTTATTTTCAAAAATTAATCCCTAAAAGGGTTAAATGCCTTCTTATAAATTATGGTTAAAAGTGGATGATACTTATACAAAATCTTGATTCGCCCAAATTGTGTCCAAAAAAAAAAAATCCTGAAAAACCTTACCTAGTCTAGGATATACAGTGGAATCTCGATAACTCGAACTTCGTTAAGTCGTAATCCACAGTAAGTCGAAAAAAAGTGTCATTCTCTTCCGCTGAACCTCTAAATACGCGGTATCTCGAATTATTTAGCTTCTGTAACTCGAACAAAATGTTATTTTCCTGCGAGGTATTGATACTCTATAACTCGAATTTCAAAAATCAGACTCTGCAAATCGAAGTTAAATATAACAACGTTTTACTTGGAATTCCCCGAAATCACAACACTATACTAAAATTCGAAAGTTTAGCAATTAACTCCTTTATATCTCGAAATTCTTGTTAAGTCGAAAACTCATTTACTCGAAATTTTTAGCATTTCCCTTGAAATTCGAGTTCTCGAAATTCCACTGCGCTATTAAAATGCATAACCAATAAATAAAATATTTAGATCAAAATGTCACGTACAGTTTTGTGCGTTTTCGTAACGTCAACGGAACATTGCGTATCGATTGTGAACGTATCACATAGTTGTGTAATGCAAGTTCATCTGAAATCTGTCACTTTTAGTTTGTCGATCGAGTAGACTGAAGCTGAAGCTAAGCAGAATGAAGTTTCTAAAAAGTTTCTAAATTAATTATTTTCTATATTAGATAGTGTACGTCTATCTCCTTCTGGCACACATACAAGCACATATATGATGTACACTTGGCTTGTCTGATAGCCGACTTGACCAGGGATAAGAAACATGTCCGTCACAGCAATCGACTCGAAGGGACCGTCTTTGAGCGAATTTTTGACGTGATAACGTCTTATAAATTGATGAAACACCAATCTTATAAATTGATGAAACACCGGCTGCATGCACGAAAAAGTGTCACGTTCCGAAATGTGTCACGTTCCGCCTGACTTAACTATGATATTCGAGCGGAATACGTTATCACGTAAAACTATCGTCCGTAAACCGACTTTACAGACAACCAGTTTTTTACTAGCTTTTATCCGCGACTTCGTCCGCGTGGAATCAGTGTAAACAATTGACTTAATTGTTTAAAAAAATCATAAATCGGGTCCAATACGATAACTCGATGTGCCTAAATTTTAACTTTTTTTTTAAAAGTCATAGAAAATTTTGACGTTCCAAAAAAAAAACTTTGCGCACTTTCCTCAAAAACACGTAAAAACTTTTTTATCTTTCATTGCCATTTTTTGAATTTAACCAATCAGAAATCAGATATACATGTCCTAACAACTGGTGTAGAATTACTGTATAACTATCTCAATTTGTATATGTTACGGTCTATACCCGAATTCGGTCAATGACTGAAATAAATGCGCCAAACTAGTTTTGACCAACGAATATTTACCAAACCCGAAATCTTACATTTAAACGGGTATTGAGTGTTATAAAATGAGCAAAACTAGTTTTGCGCATTTTCAATTAGTCAAAACTAGTTCTGTCCATTTCTAAACGGACAGTACTAGTATGGCATCGGAATCTTCTTTGCGTTTTTTAATTAACTTTTCCACATCAATTATACTTATTATATCAAAGCGATTTATTCTTCTGTATTGTTTAGCAGACATATCGGTTTTAATTCAGAATTCAATTTTGCTTTCTTAACCTCACTTAATGTAGTGTTTCGTCATAAAATTATGTTTCAGAAGCCTCCAACAGGCGAACTAGTTGAGCCTCGAATTCATATTGCATTTTTACTTATTATTACACTGAATATCCCAGAATTATATTAATTATAACATTCAGGAGAACAATTCAATAGATAGGTACATAAACAAGAACATAACCCTACTTTTGTTCGGGTTCGGACGTTGATTTACCGAATTCGGGTATAGACCGTAACACATAGGGTGCATTCCTAAATTCGCTACAGTAGCTGTAGCGCTACACAGCCTTGGCAAGGCTGTGTGCAAGGCTGTGTAGCGCTACAGCTACTGTAGCGAATTTAGGAATGCACCTATACATACACATTAATAAACAAGTGTTAAAAAAGTGTCTAAAAAAATTGAATTAGTCTGCTATCAATTTGATGTCCTCTTTCATATTACATATACAGGGTGTAATGAAATTTTTAAAAAAATTTTAAAAATTTCATTACATTAGTTTCTACTTTGTTTGGTTTTAAGACAAAATTGTAAAAATGAATATTATTAATAATAATACAAATAAAAAGTACATGTCTATCTATCTTTAACTGCGAATATCTCGAAAACCAATGACTTTACAACAAACTAACAAGTGTACATTATTGACTTAGAAAATATCAAAAAAATTAAAATTATAGTCAAAATTAAAATTTAGACAGCGGCGTAACATTTAGAAGGGGCACAAGCATTACTTACTCCTGCCGTACGCCACTGGTAGAGCGTACTGAACTAATTTTTTTATTGTTAGGTGCATTTTATGATATTTAACAAGTGTGCCGATTTGAGTAAAATTATACGGTGTATTAACAAAATTATGGACATTAATAATTTTTCAGTTTTCAACTTCAACACCCTGTATTTCGGAAACGAGCAACATTTTATCTAAGCATATTTCGCTTAATCGTTTTATTTTGAATTGGAGAATCTGCGGTTGTTCTATGTCCCATTCTTAATGGGACACCCTGTATTTATTAAATTCACATAAGAAATAATATTATAAACAATACCTACTATCAGAAAAATAGTAGCAAATACTAATAAAAACTATAATTATACGAAACGTTTTTGTTTGGCCTCCGTTTCCAAATTAACGTAAAAGCAGAAAAAAAAATATAAATACAACATGAAGCGTTGAGTCATAAAATCGCATAAGAAAAGAAAAACAACCCTTTCCGAAACACAAAAAAGAAATGAATTTATTTAAAAACGGAATGAATTTTTCGCTTGAAGATATAAAAAAAATATCTTCTCTCGTAATAATTGCTTAATTCGCAGCTGAAAATATTATGTAAATTTGTTTCATAAACTCTCAAACGCGTTTAACAAGTGGAAAAGCAATGATGAAAAATATTATTTATGTTGGACGCACTGACTGCCGGCAGATGCTAGGGGAAATGAAAGGAAGAGGAAGTTAATTTGGCAACAGTGTGTAAGGTATATCTCTTGCAGTCTGCGACATCCGGCAGGTGGTACCGCTGGTGCGATAAGATAAGCCCCGCGCGCACCAAGCCACTCGCTACGTCCTGTCTCAACTCCGTAGAGGTGCTTCTGCCCCCCTTCGCCCGTTCCCACTCCCCCTCAACTTCACTTTCTGCGTGTTCTTTTCACCTAAGACCATATACATCTCGTTGCATGTTTTGCGAAGACACTCCGTTATTTAATGTCACGCTAGTAGCATGTCATGTAACATTGTCACCTCATGCGAAATCACGTCATGTCATTCTACCGTGAAATGTCACGTCACGTTCTTATGCGATACCGCGTCATTATATTATGCAATGCTACGTATCTATATGCTATTATGAAACGTCACGTTGTCTTGCCATGTTGAAATGTCACGCCATGCCACGCTAATATGACACGTCACGTTGTCTTGCCATATCGAAGTGTCACGTCATGCCACGCTATTATAAAATGCCACGTCAGGTTCTTATGAAATGACACGTAACGGTATAATGCATTGCTACTCAACTTTATGCTACTATGACATGTCACGTTGTCTTGCCATATTGTAATGTCACGTCATGTGACGATATCATGAAATATCACGTCCTCGCCACAATCTTATGCAATGCCACGTCACGGTATTATGCAATGCTACGCAACTTTAAACGTTTATGGCACGTCACGTTGTCTTGCCACGTCATGCCACGCTATTATGAAATGTCACGGTATGTTCTTATGAAATGACACGCCACGGTATTATGAATTTCTGCACTATTTGATGCTATTATGATATGTCACGTTGTCTTGCCATATTGTATGTCACGTCATGTGACGACATCATGAAATATCACGTCCCCGGCACAATCTTATGCAATGCCACGTCACGGTATTATGCAATGCTACGCAACTTTATGCTATAATGGCATGTCACGTTGTTTTACCATTTACGTCATGTCACGATATCATGAAATTTCGCGTCACGTTATTATGCATGTCACGTTTGTGTCATATTATGTCATGCCACGTCACGGTATTATGCAATGCTACGCAACTTTATGCTATAATGACATGTCACGTTGTTTTACCATTTACGTCATGTCACGATATCATGAAATTTCGCGTCACGTTATTATTTATGTCACGTTTATGTCATGCCACGTCACGGTATTATGCAATGCTACGCAACTACGCAATTCCACGTTATTTTGGAATGTCTTGCCATATTACAATGTTACATCATGTCAAGTTGCGGTCGCGTCTGGTTATTTGCGATGTCACTCCACTTCATGCAAATATGGACTGTCACGCTGTTATTCAATGTCACGTAACGAAATGTAACGCTACCTTCATGTATGATATGTCACGCCAAGCCACGTTATTATGCAATGTTACGTCACTCTGTACGCTATTCACGTGATATTTCGCATTATATCAGGTAATTTCACACCGCGCTGCACAACGTCATGACATTCTGTACTATTTCACTCCAAAATAAATAAGATACACTTCTTCGATACAAAGCGTAATTGCGTCACGTGATTGTAATTAGTAAAGTCCCCGTCACGATGAATGGATAGCACGCCAATGGCTGGAACTTAACCAATTTATATAAGCAGAAGACTGAATCTAATCCAACTCAGACAACTCAGAGTACAACTATATTGTCAGATTTATATACTCTTAGACCAGGGATGTACAGGCTTATTGGGGACCAGGGGTCACTCGGACAGACTTTACCATTCCAACCCACAAGTGGGGAATGGTAATAGTTTAGGTCAAAATTCATTTTTCAAAATTTTACAATATTTTTTTCGTTTTGAGGTCCCTCGAATCCAAAAATCATATTTTTGGAAAAACTCCGTGCGTCTGTTTGTCTGTTAGCCTGTGAGCACGATACAGATCAAACGAATGAACGGATTAGAACCAAATTTTGGGAGGATATTTGATACGTTAATATGAAGAGCCCTATTGTTTTTGGAAAAAATCGGCGCTTGCGCAAAAGAGATATATACTATAACGTTGTTTTTTATACAATAATGGTACATTTTTCATAACGGCTTATTATTCTAATAATTTTTTCAAGAAAGTTTCGTAAAAAACTTTTTTTTCTAAACTTTATAGTTTCGGAAATATTTTTGAAAATAAAAAAAAATCAGCTGTTCTTTTCTTTTGTAGATCTGTCAGAAATAAACTATTTGAGCATGCTTCGATTAATTTTTACATGACGTGAACGTATTATGTAGGTAACCATGACAACGAATAGCAAATATCATATTGAATACTAGCCATTACTCGCGTCACCTCACGCGATATCAGAAATGTTATTCTTTTTATTACATTATATCAAATGTCAATATTTTTGAAGTTGAAATGGTCCCGTCGCCCAATTGGCTGGAATTTTTTTTCACTGCACGATTGTATTAATTGTAGGTATTAAAAATGTATGACGATAATTCAATTTTTGTGGGCCCTTGGCTTAAGCCCTATTAGTCCCTATGTTATATGACCACAATCAATGCTTTCTGCAAACTAACATGAGTAATTGCTTTAGGCAAACATATAATAGGAAACTATATCGATGACGTAAAAGTTGCGACATCATGAGCGGTCCACATATAATAGGTACATAATATAAGTAATATAGGCGAGTCGAGCCATTATTTTCATTTCTTGGCCGTGACGTTAATTCATTGGCCTGCAACAATAAGGCTGATAACTCAACAGAAATGGCCGCTCGACCGGCCCCATATTATGTCGGATCGAATCATTTGTACAGACTGTTTCAAAAGTTGAACGGAAGGAACACTGAATTATAAAATTAAAAAAAAATCCAGCTAATTGGGCGACGGGACCATTCCAACTTCAAATTCTGTCTTCTCAAAATTTGGTTTCAATCCGCTCAACCGTTTGACCTGTAACGTGTTCACAGACTAACAGACGCACAGAGTTTTTCCAAAAATATGTTTTTAGGATTCGGGGGACCTCAAAACGGAAAGATATTGTAAAAATTTTGAAAAGTGATTTTTGACCTAAACTAGTAGGTACCATTCCCCACTTGTGGGTTGAAATGGTAAAAGTAATTAAACATCATATGCTAGTGGTTACCGAAAAAAATACATTTTTTTGACCCGTTTACCATTTCAATGTACATTGGATTTTCCAAAATTCTGTAAATGTTAAACTTAATTTTTCCCTGAATATACCATAATTACTTCAATAAATAAAATTATAGACCAATTTTTCAGACAATTATATTGACCAAAACGTAAATTTATTGAATTATAATTATATATTTTTGTCAATATGTCAGAAAAATTGGTCGATAATTTTATTTATTCAACACGCGTGAGTAATATATAATTTCGGGGCCCTGCTAAATTCGGGACAAATAATAAATTACTTCATGTTGCCGCGTAGAGTGCTAATAAGGAGCCGTACTGTGAGATAATGAATTTTCTGGACCAATAGGAACGCAGTAGCAAGCCCAAGCCGTTAAATAATGAAAAAAACTACACAGCTTCTGAACCAATAGGAGCATGGTAGGCGGTATTGTATATATGAAAACAGCATCGCAATTCAGTGAAAGTCAGGGCAATCAATGAAGTGATTTATTATTTCTCCCTCTTTTATCAGGGCCCCGATTACATATTACTCGTGCTAGTTGAATAAAGTATTATGTGCGACCATTGATCGAAGGAGAATATTCCACTCGCGTGCGTTTTACGCTCATGGAATCTTCTCCTTCTCTCACTAGTCGCACAATATACTATTATTGAAGAGTACTAATCAGACGTTAATAAAAAATTTGAATACCTTAATAATTACACCCTAAATAAGCCCAACACCCTAAAAAATACTTCGTGTTTTAAAAATATAAAATTCAGGTCCGAAGGGGTTAATGTTGCACCCTGTACAAACGTATTAGGTACAGCTGTGGGGGTACATGTAAGTAAAAATGAAAATAATAATTTATATATGAAATAACATGTAACATAATATGAGTCAATCAATCTAAACAAAAGTCGTTTTCCATCAGCGGCGCTCAACGGCCGTTCAACGATGCGGAAAAACCGACTGACGTTTCACTCTCAGAAATTGACAGATCACGTATGTGACTCGTATATTCAGCCGTTCTCAGATGAGACATTTTATCAAAATCAAAATCAATTCTACGTAAAAAAAAGAAACACATATCTACAATTTTTCGTACTTTTTACACGCTTCATATTAACTTCACTTGTAAGTTTGTATGTATGTATGTATGTATGTATGCATGTATGTATGTATGTATGTATGTATGTATGTATGTATGTATGTATGTATGTATGTATGTATGTATGTCTGTATGTTTGTAACCTTCGTTTGGACTACAGCAAGTGGTTTATTACTGTAGTATAGTATGCCAGCACTGTAACTACAGTGGTTAGCCGTGCGGTCTAAGGCACGGGTCTTCGCTGACGTCAACTCTCGGAATCACGATTCGTGGGTTCTAATCCCGTCCACGCGAAAAAAAGTTGTTTTTTTTTTCGGCAAATTTTTGACAATAAATCGAACTAAAAAGTGGAAAATAAATATAGTTTAAAAAAACTAAAAAACACACTTTATATCGAACTAAAAAGTAAAAAATATTTTTTTTTAAATAATCTTAAATCAATAATGAATAAAAAATACAAGTATTACCTATTGTGAAAAAAGCGTGGGGCTCTCGATGTACGAAAATGTGGAACAAAGCGCCCCACGCTTTATTCACAATAATACTTGTATTTTTTATTCATTAAAAACAAAACAATTTTTTTTTCGGCGTGGACGGGATTCCGAGAGTTGAAGTCAGCGAAGTCCCGTGCCTTAGACCGCACGGCTAACCACGGTAGTTACAGTGCTGGCATATTATACTACAGTAATAAACCACTTGCTGTAGTCCAAACGAAGGTTACAAACAAACATACATACAAACTTACAAGTGAAGTTAATATAAAGCGTGTAAAAAAACAGTACAGTCATATACTTTTTTTCTATACTGAGCATAGGAATAAAATCGCAATCGAACTATTAGGGTGCAAGCATATACTTCTGTCTTTTTTTACGTCGTAAGCACTGGCGCATCCAGGAGGGCAAAACAAGCACGGGGGACCCAGCTTAAAAAAATTCTAATTTGCTCCCTCCTGGGCCAAAAGCTGGGTACGCCCGTGTTAACATCATAGAAAAAGACAACGTTTTTGAAACAGAGATACTTTATTCAGATTGAATGCAAGTACATCAACCAATCCTATCATCGGAGAAATCAGAGAATTACAACGAAGAAAGAGTCGCAGATATATTTTCGGTACGCTTTGTTGCCTTCGCTCACCGCACATTGAGTAGATAGACAATGATTCATATAGTAAATTATTAAATATATGATTTTACTACCGTACCGGGCCTTATAACCCAAAATCGTTTCTTAAGGAGGTTGATCCGTTACAGTCCCAATCAAAACTAAGTCGAATTCTAAATGGGAACTTTTCCATAATAAATTTTTACAAAAGGTTATAAGTCGATGATACCAATAAATTATTGTCATAAAGGCATAAATAAATATTTTTTTTTAATATTAATAAATTATTTCTAACTTTTGAATTTTTTGTACAAAGTTAGGTTAAAAAAAATAAATTTATGTAAATATCTGTATTTTACATATTTTTTGCAGTAAATAATTAAAAAAAGATATTAGAAGTAATAAAAATTAAAATTACTAAATCATTAAAAAGTTGAAAATTCAGTTAAAATTGTAAAAATTGTCAAGAATAAAAGTCTATAATCGAAAAGTGCTAATGTTTAATAATTTTTTTTATTGATTAAAAGTCTCCTAATTAAATTGGAAAAAATATTAAAATATGCGTAAGACATCGATGCTTTACATAGTTAGTTTTCGGAACTGCTGACATTATTTGGTTATTTCAATTTGCAAAAAATTAAAATGTATCGTTTGCATGCTAGGTTGACATATTTTCCATAAGACTACATGTAAAAGTTTTTATTAATTTTTAACTTTATAAATCTTCTAATGATTTTGGATTTTTTACAGAAAATTTTGTCATAAAAAAAATCTATAAAAAAAACTTTATTTCAGATTTTTTTCATTATCTTCGTAAAACGACTCAACCTCCTTAAGGAGTAAACTCCAAAAGTTCTTAATATGCTGAGAAGTTAATAACCCCGGAAAAGTTGGTGACTTTGAAATAAATAAATAAGATCATTTGGAACAGTTCGAAATCCACCGCAAGTTAAATTCGAAAAGTCTTCAGGACGTTCATCTTAGTCACGAACAAACTTTATTATAATGAGTACTATATAACATTACCCACGTAATGCAAGTTTTCGTATAGTGTAGTAGTGTAGAATAGTATCGATGTAAGTATAGTGTTTCAGTATCTGTGTGCAGTTTTTGTATGTGTGTGTGCTGTTGGTGTTTATTTGGTTCAATGTTACATCATTATTAAAATTCCTGAAGATAACCACACGACGTACTGGCTGTTCTGAAAACTTCGTACCGCCAAGTCGGAAGATCTGCATTTATTAGCTTTGTACCTACTTACAAACCTGGAGATCGTTTTAAAACGAAACTGTAGCTGTTTTGTGCGCATGCGTTGATTTTGTGACGACACAAACGTTGACAATGGTTGGACCGCTTTTGTAACCGTTTTGTACTTCATATTATATCAACTGTCAAACTTTTATAATGTTATTTTTGAGAATTTGGCACCTTCTTAGAAGACACTTCTTTTTTGACGTGATAACGTCTTATAAATTGATGAATCACCAATCTTATAAATTGATAAAACACCGGCTGCATGCACGAAAAAGTGTAACGTCCCTAACGTTCCGCCTGACCCTGTGCGTGCTTTTCTCGAAAACGGCCCTAACGATTTGGATGAAATTTACTGAAAAGGGATTTTGGGGGGCAAAAAATCGTTTTAGCTAGGTCTCATCTCTCGAAAAAATCGTTTTCATACAAATTTTATCATTATAAAAATCAATTTTTTGACGTATGAAAATACTTAAATATTGTAAGTAGGTTTTGGAATTTTATATAAACAGTGAAACAATTGTTTTCAAAATATTATGACAGCTAATCTTTGAGACTTAAAATAAATACGAAAGAAAGAAAGTTAAAAAAAACAATTATATTATATGGTGAGTAATTTTAATAAATAAAATTAACCTAAATTTGAAGCGAAAGATGCAATATCATAGATTCGAATTATTATAATTATTATATAAATGTAGGTTATGTATTACGGAATACGTTATCACGTAAAACTATCGTCCGTAAACCGACTTTACAGACAACCAATTTTTTTGAAGTAAAACTTCTTTAGGCACGCTTGACTTGGGGAGTAAGCTGGTGAATGCCTGACGAAACCGTTTACGGAAGTGCATCATCGGACGAGGCGAACGGTGCGTGATCGTTCGAGGCGATCGGTAGTTGAGAGGGAGATATAAGTTAGTGAAGATAGTAACAGAGAGAGGTACGTTTCGGTTCTGGCGTTATGTTATGTCACTGTGAAAATGTGCTATGTCATTATCAAGTATTCACAGAAATTGTTCGAAGTGGTCCCCGTTTTGTTGGACACAAAAATATGCTTTCTGAACATGCGATAAGGGCCTTCCAAGAATTATTTGGGATGCATTTCCGATTCGTGCTATCATTCCTTCGCGTGTGTTAACCGGGTTTTTGAATTAATTAAATAAAATTTTAAAAAATTAGTTAAACATTGAAAGGCTGTTTCTTTCGTATTTTTGAGTTTTGATAAAAAAATTTACTTCAAATATGTGTTCGTCTATTTGATTGAATCAACTTAAAAATCATCCTGTATATCACACTTCGTGTCTGTCAAAGCACCGACTACATGCGAGTAGTTTTCGGACGACCGATTGATGCATTCGGGTCGATGCTCTCAGCACCGGCTAGACGCTTGTGTATTGTGATCACCTATCGGTTAGTCAGTCAATGAATCCCCAAAACGTGAATTTTTCTACACTCGTATCTTGGAAACTATTCCACTTAGCCGTTTGAAATTTTAAATACTGCTTCTTTTTGGTAACCTTAACCTAAAAAAATTCAGTCCTGTGACGTAACTAATTTCGGAGATACAGGGTTCGTGTGGTGCGCCGATTTTTCTAAACGGCTTGTAAACTCTTATTCAACACAAATAGAGATATAGAAGTCGTGCATTGGATAAAGACAAGCGTATAGTTAAACAATGACGAAGAACGAGACAGAAAGAGCAACTAATATAATGTGGAGTTGAAGTTACGAAGTCCCTCAGGACATGTCTCTGTGTCGCAAAGTTTGGAGCAAGTATTTACGTACACTATGTTAGTATACACTGTACAGACAAACAGACAAAACTATACAGTACACGAAAAACTTCTCGCATTGTACAAAACATTCCACTAATACTATAGTGCCGTATTATATTGTAAGAAAACTGTTGTAGTCCGTGTCGGAAATTATTTATTTAAACAATAAATGTTTAACAAAACAGTAAAACACACAAACGAAAGCGTACTTCTTTAGCTTAACAGAAATTATAACGTTAACAGAAACAAAACTAATAGTTCTAAATAATAAAAATAAAAGACTAAGTAACAGAGAGTATAGAGTCACTAAATTATGTACACAAAATATTTACAATACAGGAACAGAACACAAAGTTTGTCAGCGCACTTGTCTATTAATTATAAGTCATTTATGTAAAACCAGATTTATATTTTATTTGCAATAATAAATGTTTAACAAAACAGTAAAACACACAAACGAAAGCGTACTTCTTTAACTTAACAGAAATAATAACGTTAACAGAAACAAAACTAATAGTTTTAAATAATAAAAATAAAAGACTAAGTAACAGAGAGTATAGAGTCACTAAATTATGTACACAAAATATTTACAATACAGGAACACAACACAAAGTTTGTCAGCGCACTTGTCTATTAATTATAAGTCATTTATGTAAAACCAGATTTATATTTTATTTGCAATAATAAATGTTTAACAAAACAGTAAAACACACAAACGAAAGCGTACTTCTTTAACTTAACAGAAATAATAACGTTAACAGAAACAAAACTAATAGTTCTAAATAATAAAAATAAAAGACTAAGTAACAGAGAGTATAGAGTCACTAAATTATGTACACAAAATATTTACAATACAGGAACAGAACAAAAAGTTTGTCAGCGCACTTGTCTATTAACTATAAGTCATTTATGTAAAACCAGATTTATATATAATTGCACTCACTAAAGTTTATTTATTTTCACAGTATAATTTATGTCGTAACGCCAGAGAACTTGTCAACACATGAACAACACGAATAACTGACCGCCCTGATTGAATCACTCTGCTCGCCTTTTACAGTTTCGTCCCACGCTCTAGAATGTTCTCGACGCATCTAGATTCCTTTCTTCACACGTACTGGTCTCTCCAAGCGATTGTCTGAAGGTCGGGTGTTTTTACCTGTTTTCTATTGTTGTTGTTTCTAGTAGTTTCTACAGAGTTCATAGTCGTCCCATCAAGGGGCACGCAACAATATGCTTGAAGTTGGCATTGCCGGAAGTCAACCGGGGAAGAACCGAGAGTGACGGAATCTCTGTTGGTAATCTAATGAGATTATCGATAGAGGTTGCGTCGGTACACTCTTTCTACATACAGATTAAAATTCAGGAATGCCTTTATCAAAGAAAAAAAAGACGCACGAAAATGTTGATGCTGATCGAGATAGGCAGTCAACTGGAAAAAAATGAGCGAGCGAGCGACGTGTGAGATCGTTTCTGTAACAATAGGGCACATACGTATTTATGTTCAGATCACACCTTAGACGAGGAAAGAACAAAGCGCACATACGTCGTTGTGTTCAGCTCTGTCTATTCTACCTGTAAAGGGGTTGAAATACGTACAGTTTTTTCCCTTCTTCCCTGTTATTCCTGCATAGTTGCGACCCTAAAACATTTGTTAGTGCAAGCGGCCATTACTGTTAAAGTGCAACGTTTCGGTAAATTATTAATACTTCGTCACAGCGATCCGCTGACTTTCGTCGGCCGCGATCGGCTCGCCGGAAGCCAGGGTACAAAGATCGCGGAAAAAAAAGAAATATACAATAAAAATTGACAGCAGTTTTAAGAAGAATAAAAATTAAAAAGAAGTCTACGAACCGTATCTTTTTTTTTAAACAAACATTTATATTTTATTTATGTCTGGTCGGTAAGTGTGAGTGGGGGGGGGAAGCGTAGGAGAAATATTGTTCTTTAACATAATTCGACACAGAGATATTCGCTTCAAGAAACTTTAAAACAAGTTAAAACTTAGACGTGCCGTATACAATGTGAGCACAAAAGTGTAAACGCCACAATATAGCTCTTAGCAGCGTGTCCTTGAAATATGTTTTGAGCAGACTTCAAAAAAGGATAAAATAATCTTTGTCTTATATATCAATTTATACTACTATTAGCGGTCCGGTTCGGCTTCGCCCGAATTAGTAGATTGTCATCATTTTTTCCTCTACTTATGGAGGTTGAGCCGTTTTACGAAGATAATGAAAAAAATCTGAAATAAAGTTTTTTTAATAGATTTTTTTATGACAAAATTTTCTGTAAAAAATCTAAAATCATTAGGAGATTTATAAAGTTAAAAATTAAAAAAAACTTTTACATGTCTTATGGAAAATATGTCAACCTAGCATGCAAACGATACATTTTAATTTTTTGCAAATAACCAAATAATGTCAGCAGTTCCGAAAACTAACTATATAAAGCATCGATGTCTTACGCATACGTTAATATTTTTTCCAATTTAATTAGGAGACTTTTAATCAATAAAAAAAAAATTATTAAACCTTGGCACTTTTCGATTATGGACTTTTATTCTTGACAATTTTAACAATTTTAACTGAATTTTCAACTTTTTAATGATTTGATTTTAATTTTTATTACTTCTTATTTATTTTTTATGTAAAATACAGATATTTACATAAATTTATTTTTTCTAACCTAACTTTGTACAAAAAATTCAAAAGTTAGTCCATTAAGTAAAATACTGAAATAATTAGTTAATATTAAAAAAGAATATTTATTTATGCCTTTATGAAAATAATTTATTGGTATCATTGACTTATAACCATTTGTAAAAATTTATTATGGAAAAGTTCCCATTTAGAATTCGACTTACTTTTGATAGGGACTGTAACGCTTCAACCTCCTTAACGAAACTTTTTTGAACAAATAAATAGAATAATAAGCCGTCTTGAAAAGTACACTATTATTATATAAAAAACACCGTTATAGCATATATATCTTCTGCGCATGCGTCGATTTTCCCCAAAAACAACAGGGCTCTTCATATTTGCATACCAAACATCCTCCCAAAATTTTGATTCAATCCGCTCATCCGTTTGACCTGTATCGTGTTCACAGACTAACAGACAAAAAGACGCACAGAGTTTTTCCAAAAATATGTTTTTTTGGATTCGGGGGATCTCAAAACGGAAAGATATTGTAAAATAACTGAACTTTGAACAAATATGGGTTGGAATGGTCAAATGTAATATTTCCGAATACACTTTACCATCGGTTTCTGTCGATTATAAACCAACCAACGCGAAATTAGGAGACTCAGCTTTTCCAAAAAAATAACTGAACTTTTTCAATATAATTGTCTGTGATTAAAGAGAACACTTGTTAATTTTATCGTCGTATTTTTTCTGCTCTCTTTGTATAAGTAAAAAAATCATAAAAAATCACATTGTATACGAAGAGCTGTACAAACAGTGGCACGCCTCTCAGTGTGTGTGTATTGTACTACTTACTGTATATAAAAACGATGTAACTCAAAAAAGAATAAGTAATAAAAAAAAGTTTGTCTGAAACCGAGTTATACGCCGTACGACAGTGTTCATAATATTATTGCATCTTGTATATCCTCTAACTTCGTCGTTATGAAATATGATACATTACGTAATGTTGTACAGTCGGACTTCGATTCATCGCACAATCATTTCTTTACCTTTTCAGACTTTCCGACTGTACTATTTAACGGTTTTCAGATAGATAGATATTTATTTATCACAGTCGACACTGACAACATGTATCTATGTTATCTAGATAAATAGAAACATATAGATATACAGTGTAAACTCCATTTAACGTCACTCGATATAACGACAAAATTACTTAACTCTAGTTGGTTTACTTTGTTGCTCATACAATGATACACTCTAAATAACGACAACAATAAGCAATAAACAGTACTTGTTTGTTATTTTGTTGCTTTGTTGTCGGCATCATGCGTACCGAAGATTCTAAGAAATACAATTAAAATACTGGAGTAGCGAAAAATGTCAAAGATAACAGACTATACGCAATAAGCGTTGTAATTTGTGATAGTATGAATGTTTGTTGGTCAGTTGCAAGTTTTATTAGTTTTATATATTATTATGAATACATAGATATTATAGTAAAAAATATTAATTGATTATTACTTCTGTCCGTTTAACGACAACTCTCAATAACGCCACAAGGTCCCTTGAGTGTCGCTATATAGAGTTTACACTGTATTTCGATTAATTCAGGAAAATAGGTAAACTGCAAAATTAAAAAAAATTCAACTCAATTTTGATTGAAGCCGATTTTGCTGAAAATTGACGTTCGAACGTAACATTTGTATATAATGTTAAATAATGTACAGAAATCCTGAAAAATACTGTCATTTTTCAATTTCAGCAAAAATTAGCAGGCAATGATAAATAAACGCAGAAAGTACCTAAATGAGAAGTGTAAGTAAAACAGATCTCACTGTACTCTAATTCAACCACAGCTAAACACTGTTACGTCACACAGCTGGTCCAACAATACTATTTAAAATAAATATTTAAAATAATAAAAAAACAGAATATTATATTATTACTTATTATATCCAAACGTCGCAGTGGCTCAGTCTGGTCTGCCGTTACGTTCAACAGATGACGCTCCCGTTGCCGTAAAACATATATAGCGTCTGCTGATTTGACGTCCAGCAGTTAGCGCTGTGTTCAACAGATGGCGCTTCCATTGCCGTAAAATGTTTAGTATAGTGTGTGTCGCTTGAATGTCCAGCAACTAGCTCTAATTTCAAAGAAAGCATGTTTCTATCTGTCACAGAGGTGGGACGTCTATATAATAAGTGACAAAACTGTTATTTGTTGGTGGTAAAAATATTTATTTACAAAAAGAAACGTTAACAAAAACAAACTAAAAAGTACTTCTCTACTAATAATGAAAAATGTAATAAAATAAATAACGAAAGCTATAATAACGCAACACATTTACAAAGTACATATATTATTTGTCACAGTAACACGAGAAATGTTTATATAGCACACTTATTTATTCTTCCATAAGTACAGTACGGTTATTTATGTCTACGCATCTATTTAACTGACCGCGTCCGCCTGTTGCTGCCTTGCTTAAATATAGGCCTTCAGTTGAATTCTGGCACATTCTCGAAGCGTCGGCATTCTTCTTCGCAATTCCGATAACAACATGCGTAACAATGCACGTATTGTTGTCTACGCGGTGCCGACAGCAATGCCCTGCCGCCGCCTCCAGTGGCGTCTCGTTACAGTATATTATAAAAACACGCGGGTATTCGAATGCAACGTTTATACAAACAGTTTGTTGGGACACTCTGTATACGATAATTATTCGACTCTATTATAGGGAAGTATAGTACCTACATATAAAAGGGAGATGTAGAGACTTTATGTTTAACACTTATGTTAATAATATTTGCGACTATCGCCACATGTTGCTATTTGAGATGATGAAGAAGACATGCTTTTGGACACTGAACAACAACAGTAAAGTATTATACAGGCTGTTTCAAAAGCGAATATTTCTCGTGAAAAAACTATTTTAAATATTAGTATACTCAAAAAAAAAAAAAATTGGTTGTCTGTAAAGTCGGTTTACGGACGATAGTTTTACGTGATAACGTCATAAAGAAACATTGATGAACTCTCTGACGTCACGCGAGAAGAGAGAGAAATGCGTACAAGCCGACGCTTGGGCCGATCGTGCCTCTCTATCGCTTATACCGCGCTCTCGCTTGCACGCTCAGGCTCAGGCGGAACGTGACACTTTTTCGTCCGTGCAGCCGGTGTTTCATCAATTTATAAGACGTTATCACGTCAAAAAATAAACATTAAATTATTACAATGTAAACTTGCAGTTCGCGAGTGGGACAAAAATAATTGATGTCAACTTTTGAGAGTGCAGTAAGAATAAAGTTAAAGGACCCCGCACGGAACATATGGGAATCGGCCCTCGGTTAAAATCTTCCATACTCGGGGATATTATCCAAAAATCGACGCTGATCAAAAGTCTCCATGGGCACGAAGTCCGGAAATGCGATCCCGGGGAGTTATTATTATTTTGATTGCAATAAAAGTATACTTTTTATTGCAATCAAAATAGGGAAAATGAGCAAATGCACCCGTCTCCTTGTGATATTCTATTATAGACATATCTACATCACATAGATATATCATATACAGTATATACATATGTATATACAGATTGTATCAAATCAAAACAGTCCATAGGTTCTTCTATGTGTAAGACAGAGACGATATTATATAAAGCACTAAAGCAGTAAGTAAGAATGAGATAAATGATCACTTATAGTTACTGTGGTTATACAATCTAATAGTATCGTCTTTGTTTTCTACAGTAAAAAACGCAATTTTATCAAATGTCAGTATTCACTAGTGAAATTATTGATAAAAAAGATTTACAGTGTACGTAATTATTTATTTACGTAACCACAGTAACTATATTAGCGATCATTTATCTCATTCTTACTTACTGCTTTAGATCTTTATATATCGTCTCTGTCTTACACACAGCATGTCCTATGGACCGTTTTGATTTGATACAATCTGTATATCATATGAAGGTTTTTCCACTTCCTCCAAAAAAAAAAAAAAATATATATATAGATATATATATATATATATATTTTTTTTTTTTTTGGATCGCATTTCCGGACTTCGTGCCCATGGAGACTTTTGATCAGCGTCGATTTTTGGATAATATCCCCGAGTATGGAAGATTTTAACCGAGGGCCAATTCCCATATGTTCCGTGCGGGATCCTTTAATTAAAAAACGGTGTAATACCCTATTGCACAATCATACTTAAAAACCCTCAAAATACATAGTAGTATCATTGAGAATTTTTTTACAAGCTTTCATTTAGTTGCACCTGTCCCGGTGTCTGTCTGTCTGCAACCAAATCTTGCAAGTTAAATTTGAACCACTTCCCGGTTTCCGATTGAGCTGAAATTTTGCATGCGTATGTAGTTCTGATAACAATACAATATTATAGTTACTAATTGGCCGGTCCGTCTTTCGCCCGGTTGGAACTCGCACTCTTAAGTACTTCCCGTTAACCGATGGAGTTGAAATTTTGCATACGTATGTAGTTCTGATAACAATACAATATTATAATTACTAATTGACCGGTCCGGCTTTCGTTCGGATGCAAATCGCACTTTTAATAAAACACACTAAAAACTTGAAAATAAATAAACGAAATTTAAAAAAACAAGCTTTTATTAGTTGTTAATAAAAATGAACTAAAAAGTTAAAAATAATTTTATTTTAAAAGCTTGTTACATTTTAATTAATAACAAGAGAGAAAAAAAGACGGTGTAACACGCTTTTATTTAAAAACTTGAGACTGTGATAAGTGCGTATAAAACGACTTATTTCTAATCGAAATAAAATTATTTTTAACTTTTTAGTTCATTTTTATTAACAACTATTGAAAGCTTGTTTTTTTTAAAAAAAATTTCGTTTATTTCTGTTGATATTTTATCATATCGTACAAATCGGGTTTAATAACAACAAACTGAATTAATAACAACAACAATAAAAACAACCAATTCTATCAATAACTCCAATAAAGCTATGCAATTGAATAAAGAATCATTGTGAATGAACAACAATGAATGTGATTTGATTAATCTAAAGTTTGAACTATGACCTTTCTATTGGTTCGCACGCCCGTGGTCCCCGTAAAACAACTGACAAACGGAAGGTGAAGTAGAATCCGGGTTCAGATCGACATTCGGCTGCCGCTAGAAATTCCATCAACTTAATAATAACATTCTCACTCAGGTACAGTTTTCAACTCGTACAGGAATTTGTAAAATAGCGCAGTTTCGTTGCCATCGATAGATGTCAGACTGTGTATCATTATTAATGTCCCGTACGAAATATCGAAAATCTGTGCAGGCAAAAGGTCTTACAGTTTCCGGCGACACTGATAGAGGCCTGCGGTGTGCCTATCACTATAAAAAAATAATTAGGTGTGCGACGCCTGGATGGTTCATTTGAGGAACGATTTTCTGTAATGTATTAATGTTTTCACCTACCGTCACATATACTATGGGTGTGTGTACCTATACTATGTGTATGGGTGTGTGTATACTATGGGTGTGAATGGTTGATTAGATGGGAAGGTCAATATAATATTTCCAGGGAAAGAGAGAGAATGTGATGGTAGGTGAAAAAAATTATAGTAACTAAATATTGCCCTGTCATATTAAAAATACGTGCGCGCGCACAAGTGGAGTCGAGAGCGGTGACGTAGAGAGGGCATGACGGCATAAGAGAGCGTCATGCCGTTTGGCATGGTTATACTGCCAAGGTGCGCCACAGAATGTTTCACATCAAAAAAATCCGGTCAATTGGGCGACGGAATCATTTCGACTTCAAAAATACTGAAATTTTACAAAAATATATAGGTTACCGGTAATTGCTCGTATTTCTTTTGGGAGAAGAAACTATGACTAATTTGGAATGATTTAACCTCTATCAGTTGGGTGTCGGAAATGCGCCATTTTCGAGAAAATCTACTTCGGTTTTCTTTTTACAAAAATCCGAATTTTGGGAGTTAAAAATAAATAAAAAATATTCTCACTTTTTGGCCTGAATTTTGCCATGATTTGATAGCTTACTAATTGGCCAACCTTCCTAAAGCAAAAAACCTCGAAATTTACTGTTAGATTTTATGTTGTTTGTTAAAACTTACAATAAATAAAAAAAAATAAAATAAAAATTCTTCACAGAAGTGTCATTCCATAAAAAAATGACGCATTTCCGACCCCCAAGTGATAAGGTTAAATCATTCCAAATTAGTCATAGTTTCTTCTCCCGAGAGGAATACGAACAATTACCAGCCACCTATAGTTGATCATGAAGACTACACAAGGAGTACTGACTTCATGTAAGGGTTATGTGCAAGGAGGCGGAGTTACAAATTTTTCGATGCGAGCGTTTGTAGTGAGCACTAGGGGAAACTTCAAGCTCAAATTTTCTGTCGGTCAGTGAGCAATGTTTATTAAAAGTGAAAATAGTTATAATTTTATGAAGTTTTTTAATTACAAAGAAAACATAGGAAA
This sequence comes from Xanthostigma xanthostigma, assembly GCA_963575645.1. Taxonomy (NCBI): domain Eukaryota; kingdom Metazoa; phylum Arthropoda; class Insecta; order Raphidioptera; family Raphidiidae; genus Xanthostigma; species Xanthostigma xanthostigma. The sequence goes on from OY754473.1 coordinate 3,868,276, forward strand.
ACTAAGCGATCTGGAAATGCTTGCTGTGTTCCGGGCTGTTGCGCTGATGGCGATTTAAGTAAAATAAAGACCATTAGCGCCTTAATTTGACGTTCCGCTGTTAGTGTAAACAAATTAAAATCAGTTTTTCTTATTACATTTTTTTTGACACATCATGGCCAACTAAAGTTTTTGACTTATCACCATAGAAACATGTCGCGATTTCCATAAAAAGTGAGTTCAATAATTCTCTATTACCCACTAGCGGCGCTAGTAGGCTTCGTGCACACAGCCTATACAAGTAGCTTCCTAAAATAAGAGGTCACTAGTGTTCTGTATGTATCAAAACAATGAAAATAAAACCATGGAGAATTTTCCAAAAATTAAATATAAAGTCTCCTTTAATTTCATTAAACAAATAATGAAAATTTCCATGGCAAAATTAAAATGACAATTGGAAGTTAGTTGAAAATAAAATCGAGCCTGCAGTATATTATATTTGACAAACGAACAACGGCAATACAAAGCTGTTATGAACCTGCTTTAAGAGCTGTTATCTCTAGCGTTCCGCACGAAGTATCCCCGACGTAAATAGGAGCTATAGGAACCCATCGGAAGAGCTAATGCTCCGCTAAATATTAACTCCGTTAGCAGATCCATTGAGTCAAGGAGCGCTGTATTGAACATACCGCATGTTTCATTCGTCGTTGACCTCATGAATTTCCAGTTAACTATCTACTTTAGTCAATGGTACTTTGCAAAATCTCAACTAATAATATAAAGAGGTAAAGTTTGTAAGTTTTGATGTAGGAGGTAATCTCCGAAACTACTCATCCAATATCAAAAATGTTTTCACCAATATTTAGAATGGACCTTCAGGATGGACATAGGTTATATATTATCGCGTTAAAATAAAAGCGCTTTTCGCTTTTCCGAAATGGCTGAATATCTCAGAGAGATTAAGTTTTTGACGTGATAACGTCTTATAAATTGATGAATCACCAATCTTATAAATTGATAAAACACCGGCTGCATGCACGAAAAAGTGTAACGTTCCTAACGTTCCGCCTGAGCCTGTGCGTGCTTTTCTCGAAAACGGCCCTAACGATTTGGATGAAATTTACTGAAAAGGGATTTTGGGGGGCAAAAAATCGTTTTAGCTAGGTCTCATCTCTCGAAAATTTCGTTTTCATACAAATTTTATCAGTATAAAAATCAATTTTTTGACGTATGAAAATACTTAAATATTGTAAGTAGGTTTTGAAATTTTATATAAACAATGAAACAATTATTGTTTACAAAATATTATGACAGTTAATCTTTGAGACTTAAAATAAATACGAAAGAAAGAAAGTTAAAAAAAAACAATTATATTATAGGTGGTGAGTAATTTTAATAAATAAAATTAACCTAAATTTGAAGCAAAAGATGCAATATCATAGATTCGAATTATTATAATTATTATATAAATTATGGTTATGTATTACGGAATACGTTATCACGTAAAACTATCGTCCGTAAACCGACTTTACAGACAACCAATTTTTTTTAGAAAAATGTTGCGGATGAAAATTGCTCAACTCATTGTAATGCATTTTTCGCTCACAAAAATTCCTCCCAAGGGGGTACCCCTGTGAAGGGGCATGGGGTAACTCCGAAATTTTAAATGGCTACCGCAATTTTTTTTATTGGGTCGAGTTCTTCGGGCAAAAAAGTCATCTTTCGTCCCAAACTTTTTTTTTTGTTCAAGCCTCAGATCACCGAGTACGCGGGGTAAATTTTACCGTTGTTATCTTCACCCCTTCAAATAAAATTTGTTCATTTTGTAACAGCTCAAGGAATGGTACTCTTAAAGATGTTTGTCGTTTTTATAGTAGAATTTGCACAAAATGAAATTTTATTGGAGGGGTGAGGATAACACGATAAATTTTACCCCCCGTACTCGGTGATTTGTATAGCTTGAACAGTAAAAAGTTTAGGACAAAAGATATATATTTTTGCCCGAACAGCTCGACCCAATAAAAAAACCCTGGGGAGAAATTTTTGTGACCGAAAAATACATTACCTACAACGTAGGTTTCAAAAAAACAATCTCTGAGATATTCAGCCGTTCCGAAACTTTTGAAAAACCCGGTATATATTTATGTATAAGCAGATAATATATTTTCTCTATTAATATAAACAAAATTGATATTATAATCCAATTTAAAGCTCTCAAAGCTTCAATAAAAAACAATTTTCCACCGAAAAACAACAACCGTAATGCTTTCGTTAAAAAATGCGAGCTTTAAATTTGAACTGTCTAAAACTTTACACAGCAGAAATAATTTTACTGCAGATACACCATAAAAAAATTAAATAATTAACTTTATCTGATTTTGCATGGCGAGGCCTTAACAAAGTATCCTTTTAATATAAAAATTCCCCTGCGTAATATAATTCTTTGAATATGTTTCAAATTCTCCCCAACACAAACAACGCTATAATTATTTTGCCTCGCCAGCACAGCTCCGCTAGAACGCCGGTTTTGAAACATAACGATTCACAGCGCACGAAATCTGATTGAAGTCTTCGAAAATTGTCTACACTCTACATAATCAGGGTCCTCGACTATGTACGACAAACTTAAGTGGAAGTTTAAAAAATGTGGAAAATACCGGGAAGTGTGATAGATGGAAAATAGTAATGGTGCGAATGGCGGCTGTTATGACATAAAGTCGAGAAACGGACGCGAAACGCATTATTATTTGATCTACGAGTTCGACAGGTAATCGGCCATGGTCTTGAATAAGGAACCATTTCGATATTTATCTGGAATTATTGAGGGAAACCATGGAAAACCTCAACAAGGTGGCCGGTACAGGAATTACCGTTTCTCGGCGAGAGGCAACAGGAAAAAATCATATACAGATTGTATCAAATCAAAACGGTCCATAGAACATTCTGTGTGTAAGACAGAGACGATATTATATAAAGCACTAAAGCAGTAAGTAAGAATGAGATAAATGATCGCTAATATAGTTACTGTGGTTATACAATCTGATAGTATCGTCTTTGTTTTCTACAGTAAAAATCACAATTTTATCAAATGTCAGTATTCACTAGTGAAATTATTTCTTTTTTTGAACATTTAATAAATTAATTATTAAAAGTATTGTTAAAAATTTTGTACCAAATATAAATAATAATACGAATTAATATTACAGTTTGGTTGTTTTAATTGATAAATTGGTAAAAAGATTTACAGTGTACGTAATTATTTATTTACGTAACCACAGTAACTATAAGCGATCATTTATCTCATTCTTACTTACTGCTTTAGTGCTTTATATAATATCATCTCTGTCTTACACACAGAATGTTCTATGGACCGTTTTGATTTGATACAATCTGTATATTAATACGCTGAGGTTAAGATGTTTGCCTCCCTTTTTAGAAAAAAACACAATTTCTCCACATAAATTATATATCATTTTACAGATAATTGCTTGCTCTATTGACATCGACAACTAAAAAATGTATTATTGCTTTTGTTTTTGTAAATTAATTAAAATACAGCAACGCTGAACAATGTCTGCCATCTGACGGCTTTAATTTTGAAACAGCGAGCAACGCTGAACAACGTCACAGCAATGCTGCATGATGCCATCTGACGGCTTAGCTCAACGCTTTTGCTACTTGCGCCTCTATATGACAATTTTAGTAAAATATTTCTTCGATCTGTCATCTGAGCTTCATATTGTAATACAACAAAAAGAAGAACGTTATAAGCAGTGTGCAAAATTAGAAACGAATTGAATACCTCCAATCATGTTTAAAAAATAATTTTGTAAAGTGATAATTATTACACTTATTTAGTGCGAATAATTCGCACAGCGTATATATAGCGTACTCTGCAGTCTTCCGGATGTCTACCAAAAAAGTCCAACATGTCTGCACAATAAATAAAAAAATAATGTGAACCGAGGGATATAATAATATTATTGTCTTTTGAAAGACGAAGACGCGGCTGAAGTTTTCAACAGCGACAACCCATGTAATAACTGCTTACTCTGTCCTCTCTCATCCCGACCCATCGCCGCGCGCTACTACCTCCTCCTCCTCCTTCCCCCGCCCTTCCCCCCGGTTCCCACACAACCCCTTATCCCATTTACATGCACTGCATGTATTATTTCCGATGTGCTAACCGTCTCTTAACATACTTTCTCCGAAGCTATTAACCTAAATATTTTTGTGGTTATTTAAAAATATTGTTTTCGACGCGCCAACGTGACAAGAATGTGTTGTAGTTCATTTTTTTTCTCCCCTTGAAAATTTAATATATTTTACTCTTTTAGTGTTAAACACGCAATTCGTAATTCACTTGTTTTCCGTATGACACATGCAAACGTGATTCATTTGTTCTGTATTGTAAGCCATTCGTTTTCTTTATGGTTTTCAGCTTTTTAATAAAGTTGTGCGTGAAAATATAAGTATAATCCGCGTCACGGATCTAAAAGGTTCGGAAGTTACTCACAAACAGCGTCGCAAAGGCACATCTTAGAGCCGTCGATACTCCCACCACCTCCCAGCTACCTGCACTGAACGTGCGTTCGTCGGTGATTGGCCGTGATCGCTCGTTGCCTTTGTCGCTTTCCTGCTTTAAAGTACAGTCGAGTACGCTATTGTCAAGTTGTTATTGTTATTTTAGTTTTATTGAGTTGCGAGTTTGTAGTTTTTCAACAGACTGTACAAGAGCAAGCCCGCATTCGCATCTAACTTCCGAGTCTTTTAGATTCGTGGCGCGTACAATAATAGTATATATTACACTACAAGGGTCGAAAGTGATATTCTTGCGTGCAGTGCAAGAATATCAAACTTTCGGCCAGTGTAGTGTATACTATTTTTCTTCATACCCCGATCGTAAGTATAAGCTTATTAAATACAGTAATTAATTAATTACTTATTAATTACATAAAAACACAGATAAATTCCAAGCAAGCAGCTTTGAGGTTGTACGTAAAAACACGAATGACAAAATATACTTTCATCCTGTTTTAATTGTTAAGTACAGAAAAAAGTTAATAGATTTTGATAAACGTATGTTAAATAATTACCTGCTGTGATAGCAACGAGCAGAGCGGCACACCACAATAATTTATCGGAACAGCCGCATCTGTTTGATAGTGTCATGTCTTGCGAATCGTCAAGTTCCGGTCTCACATATCTGAAACAAGGAAAACAATGCTATAGAAAAAGGAAAAAAAATATCATATATATTAATACGCTAAGGTTAAAGATGTTTGCCTCCCTTTTTAGAAAAAACCTCACAATTTCTCCACATAAATTATATATCATTTTACAGATAATTGCTTGCTCTACTGACATCGACAACTAAAAAATTTATTAATTGCTTTTGTTTTTGTAAATTAATTAATTAACAGCAACGCTGAACAACGTCTGCCATCTGACGGCTTTAATTTTGAAACAACGTCAACACTTCGATCTGTCATCTGACCTTCATATTGTAAATACTGCATACTTCCATCTGACGGCTTTAATTTTGAAACAGCGAGCAACGCTGAACAACGTCACAGCAATGCTGCATGATGCCATCTGACGGCTTAGCTCAACGCTTTCGCTACTTGCGCCTCTATATGACAATTTTAGCAAAATATTTCTTCGATCTGTCATCTGAGCTTCATATTGTAATACAACAAAAAGAAGAACGTTATAAGCAGTGTGCAAAATTAGAAACGAATTGAATTCCTGCAATCATATTTAAAAAATAATTTTGTAAAGTGATAATTATTATACTTATTTAGTGAAGGAGATTTATTTGGTTGAGGAACAATTGAAAATAAGCTTTACCAGTGTATCGCTTGTGGCCAACGTTTCGAAAAATATATTTTCATCATCAGGACCTCAATGCAAGTTAAGATGGTAAATTGTAAAAACTTGCATTGAGGTCCTGATGATGAAAATATATTTTTCGAAACGTTGGCCACAAGCGATACACTGGTAAAGCTTATTTTCAATTGTTCCTCAACCAAATAAATCTCCTTCAATACATATTTTGGAACAAAACTTCTACCAACAAATACTTATTTAGTGCGAATAATTCGCACAGGTCACTCTAGTAAATAAATGATTACCTACTTTTAAAAATAATAATAACAATTTTTAAAGGATAGCATCTGTTTGTTACGTTGTTAAGAAATACTTACTTCGAGGGTATAAATATTTATTCGCCTGATAAAATAATAATGGCCGCCACATAGATCATAATACCTAACCTATAAACGTGGAGTATTATATCTTGTGAATTTATTTATGTGTTGTTTATTAACCTTTTGTGAAGTGTATAGTTGTAAAACATTAAAGTTAGTGGAAGTTTTGTGTGCAATTGGGTTAGGATAAAACATTATTTTGTGAAATTTTTTTTTGACGTTTACACTAACGCCATCGGTCGGATTTTTGTGTGAACGTCAAAATATTCAACCAAAAGAGCAAGGAGTATAGTTATTCTTTAACTAACTTCTCTACCTGATAATTTGCTTGGTGAATTGAATGTAAATTTTATTCGAACTAATAAATTTGTTCCAAGATTAGTAACTTCTATCTTGAATAGTGTTCGGTGAATATGGGGCAATAAAGCCAAAACCGTCAACTATCAAAATATTGTTGGCACTGCGGACCAAGTTTTTGGCTTCTTTTACGCCAGCGGTCGGCAACCTTTTGGCAAGCAAGGGCCATATAGTGGCAAATTGAAACAAAGGCGGGCCGCACTTGTTCATAATTTTATTAATAGGTATTTGTGATATTAAAAATTCGAAAACATTTTGTTTGAATTTTATTAAAAATTTAACTGAGAACTTCAAAATAGAACTGTTCTTTTACAAAAATTAGTGTGACGTTGAGGTTGTATTTGAGTGGCTATTTGTTGTATGTTACCTTCCAGGTTTGTAGTTGCAATTCGTAGAATAGCTCTCAAATCCTCATCTGTGAGACGAGAAGCATATTTATTTTTTCTGTAATTGAGAATCGAAAAGGTTTGTTCGCATAAGTAAGTACTACCAAAAATTGTAATTAATTGCAGAGCAAGCCTTTTGAATTCGTCAAAATTAGATGGCAAACTGACATAAAATTTAACAAGATCTTTAATTTCAAACAAAGAATTTTTGAGAGTATTATTAGATTGGAGATCAATCACGTTCATTTGTAAATGACTAGGTACATCCTCAATATCACAAGAAAAAGGATTTGTGAAAATTAATTTAATTATATTTATATATTTAGGTAGGTATATAAGACTTTTATTGACGTGATAACGTCTTATAAATTGATGAATCACCAATCTTATAAATTGATAAAACACCGGCTGCATGCACGAAAAAGTGTAACGTTCCTAACGTTCGTAACGCGTAACGTTCCGCCTGACCCTGTGCGTGCTTTTCTCGAAAACGGCCCTAACGATTTGGATGAAATTTACTGAAAAGGGATTTTGGGGGCAAAAAATCGTTTTAGCTAGGTCTCATCTCTCGAAAAAATCGTTTTCTTACAAATTTTGTCATTATAAAAATCAATTTTTTGACGTATGAAAATACTTAAATATTGTAGGTAAGTAGGTTTTGGAATTTTATATTATAAATAGTGAAACAATTGTTTTATAAATATTATGACAGCTAATCTTTGAGACTTAAAATAAATACGAAAGAAAGAAAGTTAAAAAAACAACTATATTATATGGTGAGTAATTTAAATAAATAAAATTAACCTAAATTTGAAGCGAAAGATGCAATATCATAGATTCGAATTATTATAATTATTATATGTAGAATTTAGGTTATGTATTACGGAATACGTTATCACGTAAAACTATCGTCCGTAAACCGATTTTACAGACAACCAATTTTTTTATAAAACAGTCTCGGGCCGTAAGGTATAGATCCGCGGGCCGCGTATGCCGACCCCTGTTTTACGCAGTCGGGTTTTTCAATAGAGTTAAGTTGGCGTATAAGTAAGTACGAATATGTTAAGTCGGTTGTGTCGGCAGAGCTTGAGGACGTCGACAGTCGTGCGGCGGCAGTCGAAAGCTCGGGGACATCATCACGTACAGGACTGCCGCTGACAGCTAGCTAAACATAGCTACAACTTATGACACGTCACCGGCAGACCCACATACATAGTACATAGTGCATGGAGAACTATACTTTGCGTATATTATACTAGCGGTCCCGCCCGGTTTCACCCGGGTGCAAAAGAACGAATGTCCCTCCCCCCATTCGTTCTTTTGGACCGAGTAAAATCGTCACTAGATCCCTACCTATAAAAAGCTTGTTAGAAAACCCATTCTATTTATTCTATAGCGGCCCTGCCCGGTTTTACCCGGACGCAAAAGAACGAATGGGGGGAGGGGCATGAGTTCGCACATTCATCTTAGTTTACCGAGATGAATGTTGTGTCCAAAAATGATGATTGGAGTTACCGTTCCAAAGTTTTTGTCGGACGGATAAATTTTGAGTTACATTTTGCAAAATTTGTCATTGATGCTCCGTTCCTATTGGTCGTAGCGTGATATTATATAGCCTATAGCCTACTTTGATAAATGGGCTATCCAACAAAAAAAATTTCAATTCGAACCAGTAGTTCCAAACAAACAAACTCTTCAGCTTTATATATTAGTACTAGCGGCCCTGTACGTGCTTCGCTACGTATAAAGTGAAATAATAAAACAATTTAATTGGAACATCTATCTATCTATCTATCTATCTATTTTATTAATTGCTAGCTATTTTAAAATATACATGGGCGTATAATATGTGTGTATGTCGAGCACTCCGGCTGCGCCGTCGTGCTCGAAAAAAAATAGCGTAAAGTATTCGTGGATAACTGGTCTTTAAAACACTTGCTCTATTTCGAGCACTCCGGCTGCGCCGTCGTATTCGAATGCTATTGAATTGTAGCTTATATGAAACGTTGCGCCATCTATTGAATATTCACTCAATCCAGTCAACAGGTATCGCCATCTGTTAGAATCCTTTGGAGCTAACAGATAATTATGACTGTCAAGGAATAGACAAATAATTTGCAATAAAATAATATTGCGACTATAAATTGAAATGTAAGCTATCCTATCTTTCAAGTTGGGTCGAATTGCACACGGTGTGCAAATCAAATTTAAAATCGGTTCAGTAGTTTAGGAGTTCATCGCGGACAAACAACGGACAAACAACGTGACACGTAATTTTTATATTTAAAGATAGATTAATATAACTAGCGGTCCGTCCCGGTTTCACCCGGATGTGATAGATATAAAATTTCGTTTGCGGCCCGGCGTCTAAACTAATATAGCTTTGAGCAAATTCTACCAGATTTGCTTCTGAACTAATAGCTGTGAGCGAATTCTAACAGATGTCGCTACTTGATACTAAAACAGTTTTTTTTGTATGCTTCTGAACTAATAGCTTTGAGTAAATTCTATCAGATGTCGATACATGTTACTAAAAGTGTTTTTTTTTTTTTTTGAGAAAACACCGTAATTTTGCACAAAATATTTAATAAAAGCTATTAAAGCAAAAGTTGGACGAAGTAAGACACATTTACAAAATGTCATTAAAATCGGCTCAGTGGTTTCGGAGATTAGCGCGGACGAACATCGTGTATCAAAATTTTGGCCGCGCTAATCTCCGAAACCACTGAACAGATTTTAATGAAATTTTGTAAAAACGTCTTGCTTGGTGACACGTTATAGGGTAGTTTTTATTAAATATTTTATACAAAATTGAGGTGTTTTCTCAAAAAAAAACTGTTTCAGAAACCCGTAACGACATCTGATAGAATTTACTCAAAGCTATTAGTTCAGACGCCGGGCCGCAAACGAAATACATTTTGCAGAATTATATCTATCGCACCCGAGTGAAACCGGGACTGACCGCTAATATATTATAAAGATAAACAAATTGTTATACTTTTAACAGTTTGTGTCTTCGATTGAAATATCCACCTTGCAGCAAAGACGAGGCGCCCACTTTCGGAAAAAGTACGAACTTTTTACAGTGACATGCGTACGGCTGTAGGTAATACATATCGCGTGAATATGTTACATATTAGAGAGTGTATTTAATTATCCCTTTCTGTTAATTTATCAATTAATTCTTTGGTTCATTAACACACGCCATGCAATATGTATATATAGTAGATAGAGCGCGATGAAAGTAATTCGTGTCCTTGTCTAACCCTTTAACATTTAACTATTTGATAGAAGGATAATTGATTTTCCATTAACGGTAAATGACGTTAAATTAACAGAATTATAAAGCAATATGTGCCACAATGACAGTGGAGCGGCATTCAGCTTCGGGACGCCAGTGACGGCACAATTATGTCAAAGGGTAACTCTGTTGGCAGTTTCAAAGGCGTACGGGTCGCTGAATTTTTGCCATTATTATATAAAAAAACAACGTTATAACATATCTCTTCTGCGCATGCGCCGATGTTCCCCAAAAACAATAGGGCTCTTCATATTTACGTATCAAACATCCTCCCAAAATTTGGTTTCAATCCGTTCATCCGTTTGACCCGTATCGTGTTCACAGACAAACAGACGCGCGGAATTTTTCAAAAAAAATGTTTTTTAGATTCGGGGGGGGGGGTCTCAAAATAAAAATATATAGTAAAATTTTGAAGTACCAATGATATTAGAGTGTAATACGTTATCTTCCATATCGCACAGCAATACTGTGCAACAGACAAAGAGGACCGAATCAACTGCGCTATTTATTAGGTAAAATTGAGGTTACACAGTTTGATAGTGTTTTTATCTATAAAAAAAACTGGACAAATTTTACTATACGTTTGTGTAAAAATTTCTCCTCTTTCGTTTAAGACAGGTTTCTAACCGTTCCAAGTTTGACTGAGCGAACTACAAGCAAACAAGGTTAAATCGTTTCCCCTTAAACGTTACACAATTTTCCCCTTCAACGGCACAGATACGTCCACAATTCAAAATTTGATTGGTATAATACGCGTCACGGATCTAAAAGGTTTGGAAGTTAGTCACAAACAGCGTCGCAAAGGCACATTTAGGGGCCGTTGAGACACTCGGCATCTCTCAGCTACCTGTACGGAACGTGCGCTCGTCGGTGATTGGCCGTGATCGCTCGTAGCCTTTGTCACTTGTCGCTTTCCTGCTTTAAAGTACAGTCGAGTACGCTATTGTCAAGTTGCTATTGTTATGTTAGTTTTGTTGAGTTGCGACTTTGTAGTTTTTCAACAGACTGTACAAGCGCAAGCCCGCATTCGCATCTAACTTCCGAGACTTTTAGATTCGTGGCGCGTATTGTACACGGCCACCGGCGCCTAGAACTTCGACCGAAATTATTTTCACAAATTCTCGATACACCTCTGACGCTGGAACGTTTCGACACCTCGTGTTATTGCTTTGAAGGCGCCGGTAATTGACTCAGACGGTGCGGTTAAACGCCAATACCTCGACTCTGTGAGAGCCTTTCAATAGATATTGTACAATAATATCCCTGACGCATCCAACCGACTATTACGTAAGGAGACACAAAGGTTATCGGTAGTGGGGGCCGCCAGAAAGACACTTGCAACATCTCCCCCTACCCGCCGCACTCACCGTTTTTTACCAACACGATAACCATACGAGAGGTATCAGAAGTGGGATGCTAAGTAAATGTCAGAAGTGGGATACAAAGGTTTATTAGTACCTTTTGGTTTTGGTTAACCTATTGGTAACCTTTTATGCCTTCCAACAGAACAGATATAGTACAGGGTTACCGGTAATTGCTCGTATTCCTCTCGGGAGTAGAAATTATGACTATTTTGCAATGATTTAGCTAAGACTAAATCATTGCAAAATAGTAATAAGTTCATAAAAAAGAAATGACGTATTTCCGACCTCCAAGTGATAAGCATTTACGGGTCGGAAATGCGTCAATTTTTTATGATAATGACACTTTTGTGAAGATTTTTTTTTGACGTGATAACGTCTTATAAATTGATGAATCACCAATCTTATAAATTGATAAAACACCGGCTGCATGTACGAAAAAGTGTAACGTTCCTAACGCGTAACGTTCCTAACGTTCCTAACGCGTAACGTTCCGCCTGACCCTGTGCGTGCTTTTTGCTAATTTCTCGCTCAATTTAAATCAGATCGGTTTGAAACCAGTCTTAAACGAAAGAGGAGAACATTTTACATAGATTTCGTATAACAGAATTTGCCTAAACAGTTTTTTTATACAAATTTATATAGAAAAATAGCTGTATAAATGCAATGTTGTCTAATGCATGGCGCGACGCGGTCGGTCGTCTTTGTTTGCCGTACATGGAAATTAGAAGAGAACGCATGTCTTGTCTTAACATGAAAACGGCTGCATTTCTAATGTTTAATTCAATTTTTTGACATTAGTATTTTGTGAAATGCAACGCCTTCTAAGTTAAGTATTGGAATAACTAATTATTATTAGAACATAATACTTTGACAGTTGCAAACGTCACTTTTGACATTTCTTATCATTCCGACACCAAGGATAAGCGGATTGAAACCAAATTTTGGGAGGTTTAGGTTATGTATTACGGAATACGTTATCACGTAAAACTATCGTCCGTAAACCGACTTTACAGACAACCAATTTTTTTTTTCAAAAAGTTTTCTGCAACTGTGTCGAGGAATAAAAAATTAGTATTTAAAGCAACTATTTGGGGGTGACGTTAAAACCAATTACGTAAAACAAAAAAGAAACAATAAAAATATTTTTGTAGCTATGAAAAAAACTCTAATTGTGTTTAATATGAATCAAAAAACAGTTAACATGAGAAAAGACTTATTGAGAGTGACTTATAACAACATTAAAAGTCTGTATAAAGAGAAAAAAGAACAATATAGAAGTCCGCCGTTTGGATAAAACCGTCAGAGAAAAGCGCGAACAAATATTGACATTAAAGGCGACATTATAAAGTTGCGTTTACAGAAAGATCGAAAAAAATTCGCATTAGGCATAATAAAAAAAAACTGCACTTCTCTCATAGCAGCTAAAAAAACCGACTAATTGTGAGTCGGACTCGCGCATCGAAGGTTCCGTACAAACTTGTAGGTAGGTATTTAAATAGTTTATCCATCACGGGAATCGAGTCTCGAAGATTTTCCCCGCTTGGCCGTTGGAAAACTGTTGTCCTCATACATCGACAAACGTCGCGGTCAGTTTGCCAACTAAGCGTGTAATTGCAATGAGTTCAGACGGACCATCGAACTGTATTGTACCTCGTGGCCATATCTGATAGCCTAGTTGTCGTACCGTGTTGTATGCGAGAGTTCTTATATTGTGCTGCACCGGTAGCGGACGCTTGTTTTGTATCAGAACTGTTACTGTGTACGTGCGTAGCATGTTGTTGCGGTTTAAAAACATATTTTTTGTGATGTAACTACAAATTTACGGTTCTCGGATTTTTCCCATTACTTGTGCTATAAGACATTGCTTCTTGCCAAATTTCATGATTCTAGGTCAACGGGAAGTACCCTATAGGTTTTGATTCCCAAGAATCTTGACAGACAGACGGACGGACAACAAAGTATCCGATTGAATAGTGTGGACGCGCCTGAAGGTTATAAAAACGTATAATCTTGTTAATTATCCGTTTTTCAAACTATAACGCGGTAAGCCGTCTGTCGTGTGAAATTACACATCAGAAGTTCAGCATATAATAGAGGAAAGCTTGAGCAAATAGATGACTGTGCTGTGCTACACAATATACAGGCTGTCGCAGAAAAACGAACCGCTCGAATAAAATCCCCACAGCCCCAGTGGGGTATTTGTAACAACGCACAGTGTGCACCACCACAGAGACCAACAATTTGGAAAAAGTATCGATTCAATAAATTGTTAATTTATTATTATTGACAAATAACTAACTTAAAATATTGTTGCGTGCCCCTTGTTGGGACGACTATGGGTTCTGTAGAATCTTTTAGCAAGAACAACAATGGAAAACAGGTAGCCAAGAATACCCGACCTTCTTAGAATCGCCTGGAGAAACCAATACATGTAAAGGAAAGGATCTCGGTGCTTCCAGAACATTCTATAAGTGGGGGACGAAGCTATAAAATGCGAGCGGAGTAATTAGTCAGTTGTTCGTGAGACGTTTATGTGTTGATACGGTGCCAGTGCGTGGTGACATAAATAATTAAATGCAGTTATATAAATGTGGTTTAACATAATTAACTTTTTGTAAAAACAAGTATGAATAAGTTACTGTACTAGATAAACTTTGTTGTGTTTGTGTGTTGTAAATATTTTGTGTACATAACTTAGTGACTATATTCTCTGTTACTTAGTCTTTTATTTTATTATTTGGAACTGTCGTTATTTTATTTCTGTTAACGTTATTATTTCTGTTAATTTAAAGAAGTACTCTTTCGTTTGTGTGTTTTACTGTTTTGTTAAACATTTATTATTGTAAATAAATGATTTCAACCACGAACTAGAACAGTTTTGTCACAATATGAACTGGCACTGTGCCTTAATAACCCTAGCCGTTTCAGGATATTTTGTTTCAGCGCGTATACAGCAGCTGTGTTTGCCAACCGTAAGTCAAGCGTCCGATTCACCGTGTGTGTGCGGCGTCGCCTGGATCGCCCCCAGACGCCGTCGTCCCAGATGGGGAAGCGATAGGACACGTGTGTTCACATGTACCTCTTCCACTATATAGATAATGCAGCTCGCTACATATACGGCACTTTGCACGGTAGCTCTTCTAATGTACAGTAGGCCGTTCGAAACGTCTAGTTGAATAATGTTTCGGGACCCTAAATCGCCACCATCACGTATCGATATCGATTGTGATTTAAAACGACCGGCCTGCGTCGATATCGAATCGATATCTTACCGTTAATAGTTATTGGCGTAACTAGTAGTCTAAGTCATTCATCGCGCTGACAGGTCATGACTTAGCCTACAAGTTACGCCCATAATTTTATTCAACAATTGCGCGTTATTCATGTTTTATTTATTGTTATTAATGAGATGTTGTAAATATCTATTTATTTCTTTATAAAAAAAACTGTCAATACTAACAGCACCAAACAGCACGCTTCAATGTTTTGGTTTGAGGTTAGCCGGTTATGAATAAACTCCATGTCGAAAACATTCGGTCTCTCAATTTTAGCCTCAATGGGTAACAACGGAGTTGTTGTTACCTATTTCGTTACGACTCAGAAAATAGTTACGTTTATTTTCATTACTCCACAATGGCCGAGCTAGTAGGAATCTTCATTGAGTTATGTAAATGGCTATTTAGGGTTCGGTTTTTAGGCATGATGAAACATGAATAACGCGCATGAGTTCAATAAATACACTTGTCAAGCATAAAAACCTGTACAGCTTGCAGTGACGTCATTTCTATTCTCGTAGCCAGCCCGCTATCCAGCGCATTTCCCAGCAGCGAAACCAACCTCGTGTGCAGCGGCCTTTGAACAACGTTTGTTTTTCTTTACAGCACTAATGTGTAATGGGTCATTTTACTACCGCTATATATACAAGCATGAAAAGTAGGAGATTGTGCAAAATAGTATATTACACCACGAGAGCAGAAAGTTTGAGATTCTTGCCCGAGGCGAGCCGATAAACATAATATGTTGAAACATATATTGTACACTTCCCCTCATCAAAATGGTGTCATTCGATTCGGAATGACATCTAGGAACTTTTTGAAAAAAATGAAATGGGTGACGAAAAAATTGTAAAAATTAAAAACATTTCACTAAAGAAAAAAGAGGTGTTTGGTTTGTTGCGAATATCTCAAAAACTATTGCAGCTATTTGAAATCACAAAAAAGATTCTGAAAGAACAGGAAATTTTCTACAAAAAAGTCCCGTCTCCCGGAACTCTACCATTAATATTTCTAATTTTAATTTAGAAGTGAAAATAGGGCACATTTTTTTCTATTTTTTATATAATTTTCAATATTTTCGTGTCTTTTAGCTTGTCGTATAAAAAGTAGAAGAAAAAAAATGACCCGTAGTTCAAGGCGCGCTAACCTTTTGCCCGTGTGGTGTATACTATTTTTCTTCGTACCTCGGTATTCTAACGGAGCTAGAAGCATTTGAAATTTTAGATAAATAGTAGTAGGAATTCCCTATACTAATTTAAAAACCATTTAAAAATAAATCGCTTTATTGAATTAATTGCTCAAAATGTCCACCCAGTTGCTATATACATAGTCTAGCTCTTCTTAGAATTGAAGTGGTAGCTCTGCGAAAAGTCTCAGGATCAGCACGAGTAAATACTAATGGTGATTCACAGCCACCTGGTCTTTTTAATAATAACAAAACCAACAGCCGAACCTAATACTTGCATTAGTGGGCTTACTTATTTAAAATTTCAAATGCTTCTAGCTCAGTTAGGATAGCGTTCCGGGTATATGTTCATTAGATATTTTTGTCTTGAAATCACCCCAGCAACACAGTCCCAGGGTATGGAAGTCATGTCGTGGCACACCCTGTATATGTTTGCCTCTTTTGAAGCGGATGATCGTAACGCCACTCTTGAAGCGGTGGAGCGTAACGCCTCACCAATAAATAAAATTTTCGTACTGGGCCTTATAAATTGTTTCTTAAGGAGTAAATTCCAAAAAAAAAAATTTTAATGGCGGTTCTGGAGGTACCGAGGACAGGCTCACGCAGGGCACGCTGTACGCAAAATTCGTTGCGAACGGAACAGTGCAATATTTGAATCGTACCCATAAATCATATTCACTTTGACAGAAGTTGGTAATTACAATAATCTCTGTTTATGGTGTAGAGAGAAGTATAAACTGTGCTGAGGGGGCGGCGGAGGCGTCCGGGGGGCGGTTGCGATACGAAGGCGCAACGCTGCCACTATATATGAATCTCGGCACAATCAACAGTAAGTAATTATCAACAGAAAGTCTATTATTTGCGAGAGGAAATCGATATCTCAAACTTTATCACGCGTTTCTGCACATGAAAACATTACACATAACATCTACATACGTCACAAATATTATCGGTCAAGCCTGAAACGATTTTTAATGCTTCTGGAACCAAGCCCTCAGTCGCAGGTCCTCAGAATGCATCTTAAAATGTCCATACACCAACATACAGCGTGTCCACGGAAGTTCTTTACAAATGGAATTTTTTTTTGTTAATTATGGAAGCAAACATTTTTTTTTGTGGAAAAGTTCTGCTTCGTCCAAAACTTCTAAAACACCAAAGAAAATTTTCTTCGGCCTAAAGTTATACGAGGGACATCAAAAAGTTTTATTTGACTAAAAATAAAAATTATCTGTGATATTCAAGATTTTCGTACAATTAGTTACATAATCAAATTTAATTCAAAATAATAACATAACTAACTTCTAAGTAATTATTTATTCATAATTATAAATCAGAATTCAACATATCCTTCATCTCTCTCCATACAAAGAACGGTTCTCCTTCCAAAATCCGTCACTGACTCATTGAATTTCGAATCATTGTAGAAGGAATTTGATGGATTTTTTCGGTGATAATCCTTTCCAATTGATCAATATCTTGAAAAGGTCTTTCAGAGTACACCATTTTCTTTAGATAGTCCCAGAGGAAATAATCTAGGGGTGTCAAATCGGGTGATCTAGCTTTAGTAAAATAAAACTTTTTGATTTCCCTCGTATAACTTTAGGCCGACAAAAATTTTCTTTAGTGTTTTAGAGGTTTTGGACGAAGCAGAACTTTCCCACAGAAAAAAACTTTTGCTCCAACAATTAATAAAAAAAATTTCCATTTGTAAAGAACTTGCGTGGACACGCTGTATATAGTCCGATTTCAAGTGGTGAGAGCACTAGACTCGCATTCGGGAGGTATCGGGTTCGAATCCTGGCGGGACTTTTTCCTGCTGCCCCTTGTCGAGAAACGGTAATTCCTGTACCGGCTATCTTGTTGAGGTTTTCCAATGGTATGCTTCAACAATTCCAGATAAATATCGAGATGGTTCCTTATTCAAGGCCATGACCGATTACCTGTCGAACTCCTGTGCTCAAAATTTGCCTACCTTATCCTAATTTCCTAAAATTCCTTCATTCGCCCATTGCTATTAATTAAGTTGAAGTTTAAAAATTGTAGAAAATAACGGGAAGTGTGGTAGAAAAAAATTTGAAAAGAAGTTTGACCCTGCAGGCCATCCCTGCTATTTTCGAGTTCAAAACGCTCAAAAATATATAAAATATAGAAAGAAGTTTATTTTTAGCTCTTCGAGCTCAAAAAAAAAACACTTTGTTACGAAATTTTTGTTCACGATATCTCATGAACAAATGAACCGATTTTGATGCGATTTGCAGCAGTCGACACAATTTTTTAACCCAAAAAAGTAATTTATTACAGAAAAATCGATCTCATAGGAATTTTACGAGCAATTTAAAAAAAACACTTTTTTACAAATTTTTCGTTCACGATATCTCGTCAACAAATGAACCGACTTTGATGCGGTTTGCGGAAATCGACGCAGTTTGTTAAGGAGAAGGGCTGATTAGATTTTGGAATTAATCGGTTGACTAGTTTAGAAAATATTTTACAAAAACAAATTTTTAAAAATTTTTGAAACTTGCTTTTTTAAGATTTCTCAAAATTTTTTGGGCCGAATCGTTTCAAATTTTCTGGAAGTCTAAGTTCACCAAGATCACGTCAGATGCCGCAAACCGCGTTTCAGTCGGACACTCCGTTCAAAAGATATAAAAGGTTTACATACATACACACACACACACACACACAACACATACAGCCCTACGGACATCATCGCCAAAATAGTTCTAATAGCTTCCTAGGACCTCAAAACGTCGAGATCTGGCGAAAACTCGATTTTCGAAAATCGGGGTGAAACCAATAACTTCCCGATTTTTGAAAAAAAAAAAAAAATTTTTTTTTTTTAAAGCGGGAAGTTAAAAATAGTAATGGTGCGAATGTCGTCTGCTATGACATAAAGTCGAGAAACGGACGTTAAACGCATTATTATTATTATATTACATTCTTAAATATTCTTGCGTCACTTTTCATTAATTGGAATTATTCTACGAAACTTTTTTTGATGACTGTATACGTATTTGTATACCGACTTTATGAATTACAATATAGGCGGCTATAAACACTACAAGCTGAACAATTCCACTGTGAGAAAGCCGTATTGCTGAACCGAGCTGAATATTCAAGCGAACAATATCGCATGGCGCCCAGACATAATGAGGTGGCAAGCTGTTCTAAGCACTACGGTTTGTTATCAAAAAAAGCACATTTCAGAAACAAAACGAAAGTTTGCCTGCAGACGAATTACTAACTGTTACCCGCGGCATCGCACGCGTTAATAACATATTTATTTATTATAACGGCCCGGTTTCACCCGGTTGTGATAGATATAGTTCCGCAAAATGTAGTTCGTTAGCGGCTCGGCGTTTGCACCATTAGCTTTGAGCAAATTATACCAGATTTGTTTCTGAACTAATAGCTTTGATCGAATTCTACCAGATTTGTTTCTGAACTAATAGCTTTGAGCGAATTCTATCAGATGTCGCTACTCGGTATGTTGCAAAAACAGTGTTTTTATTTGCTTCTGAACTAGGTAATAGCTTTGAGCAAATTCTATCAGATGTCGCTACATGTTACTAAGATACGATATAGATATACTTTATATATGTTACGGTAAATGTAAACTCTTGTGAAATGTACACTTTTACCGTAAAATGTGCCGGAAAATGTGTACATTAAATGTAGATATTGCGGCAAATGTACACATTTTACGGTAAAAGTGTACATTTCCCAAGAGTTTACATTTACCGTAAAGGTACGTCCAAGATGCAAGCTGGTAGTCAGATTCAGATTTTCGGCGTCTGACTGTCTGACTCCGAGCGGCGTTGGGTGTGGCCAATATGAAAGCTGGTTATCGGCGCAAACAGAGCATTCATATTAAATAATTATGGAGGGAACAGTACCGATTGCAGCTTTGTTGCTGCTTAGTGACAATGTTACATCTAAATTAAAACCTGTTAAAAGTGAAATACATCCAATTAATAAATTAAGGTCGATTTACAGGGAGTACAAACACCTTTTTCCGCAATTACTTGCCGACGAAAACCGATTTTTTGAATATTTCCGAATGAGTCCGGATACTTTTTACTTTATTTTGTCAAAAATTGAACACAGGCTTACGAAGAACTGGGCGAATTTCCACAAAACCCCCTTTTGAAATAAAATCCTCGATATCCATATTTTATAGCACCTAAAAACAACACTGTCAGACGCAGGTTGTCTGAAACCAGAATGTACAATTCATACTGGTAAATATCTGAGTCAGAGAGCCGGTGCGCCGGAAAACTGCGCGCTGGTGCATTATGGCCAGTTCGATTTAGCAACAAAGGATTTTATGCACGCCGACTGTCTGACTCAGAAAACCAGCGTCTGACTACCTGACTACCAGCTTGCATCTTGGACGTACCTTTACATCTATAAAGATAGTCTCTCTCTCTCCCTCTCTCCGTTTCTTGCAATAAAAAAAATTAAAAGCTATCTTATAGTGTAAGTTGAACCAAGCAAGACACATTTACAAAATTTCATTGAAATCGGTTCAGTGGTTTCTGAGATTAGCGCTGACGAACATCCTGACACATCTATAAAGATATTATGTTTATAATCTAACGTCATTGTCAAAATAGATTGTTTGACAACGTTTTCAGCAACCTAGCATAAACCTTTGAGTTGAGGCTAAAGTAGGTAGGTATAGATTAATAAAGCACTGAAATACATTTAATCTATATTCTATACTAATATATAAAGCTGAAGAGTTTGTTTGTTTGGTTAGTTGAACGCGCTAATCTCAGGAACTACTGGTTCGAATTGAAAAATTTTTTTTTGGTAGATAGCTCATTTATCGAGGAAGGCTATAGGCTATGTAATATCACGCTACGAGCAATAGGAGCGGAGCATCAATGAAAAATGTAACTCAACATTTGTCCGTCCGACAAAAACTTTTGAACGGTAACTCCGATCATCATGAAATTTGGACACAACATTCATCTCGGTAAACTAAGATGAATGTGCGTACTCATGCCCTCCCATTCGTTCTTTTGCGCCCGGGTGAAACCGGGCGGGACCTCTAGTAAATTTATAAGCAGTGATTTCAATGATCGGTAAGACGCTGATAAAATCAATTATTCACATCTTTTTAAATCTTGGTATATTAAAAAGATTTTTTTTAGTCTTAAAAAACACGAAAAAGGGAATGACAAAAAAATGTTAACAATAATTCATCTTGTTAAATGAAATTTCAAATTCGACTCGAAACAAGAGATGAACGTTTCCAAAAAGAGACACCAATAAAACATTTAAATGCAATCACCTCGTATGTATGTAAAACATAATAATGTAGACGCTAGATAACTCGACTATATCATATAAGTATATATAATGTACATATGTGTACAGAGTCTCCCAGACTTAATAATGTCAAGAATTTCATTGGGGGTCGGTTTAGAGCGACGCGCCATACATGCCACACATACAGGTCGACTCCAAAGTTGCTGATAATTTATATGCATTTATTTTGCGGATCTATGCGTTTTATTAAATGCCACATTAAAATATAAAAAGAGAACAGTGAGGGTTTGTAAAAAATTCATCTTATCCGACGTATTTTGTTTCCTCAAAAAGATCACATTTAATTCAAACATCAAAAATTTATTTGTGTACACTTTTTCAACAATAATTTACTACTTAATCTCAAAATATTAGTTTTTTTTGGGCTAGTAGATCCTAAAAAACCCAGGGAGTAGGGACTAGTTTTTATACCTATATAATAGGTAGAGAGCTAGTGACGATTTTACTTTTAGTATTTCCTCAAATCCGAGTTTTTGTACATTCATTAAAGGCACTACCCTGAACGTAAAACCCGCAATCTGGCAGTTGAGACTGGGGGCATTGTCCCCGGTCTCAGCTGCCAGATTGCGGTTTTAGCCTTCCTCGATAAATAGACTATATCCAACAAAAACAGAATTTTCAATTCGAATCAATAGTTCCTGAGATTAGCGCGTTCAACCAAACAAACAAGCAAATTCTTCAGCTTTATGTATTAGTATAGATAGAAGATAGGTACAAAAAATATTGAGAGAAAAAAGTGATGAAAACTGAAAATTCGCTCTAGGAATCTTTAAAACTGTTCAATTACAGACTAAATTACGATTTTATTTATATGAATTAATTGAGCTAACGTCTGTATAATTCATTAAAAAAACAACTCTCACAGTATGTGGATTTTGTAATCCGTTACTATATATACTGACACCGGACAACCATACCATATTATATGTAAAATATAAAATTATTATCAAACTCTTCAGCTTTATATAGGTATAAGTGTAGATTTCTTTCAATCAATGGTACTGCAAACTAGGCCCGGGAATAAACGTGTTTAGGGACGAACTGTATACTACATGTGTGTATATGTTACGTAACACACACCCATATATTTTGTATTAAACTACATAAGTTTGTCTACGTAACTATCCATCATAGATACAGCGCTGGACATAACAAAACGCACACCGATCATTTCTACTACATCCCGAGCGGGGTGGCGTAGTGCTAGACTCGAATTCGGGAGATATCGGGTTCGAATCCCGGCGAGGGCAGGTGTGACTGGAACTTTTCCCTGCTGCCTCTCGCCGAGAAACGGCAATTTCTTGTACAGGCCATCTTGTAGAGGTTTTCCATGGTTTCTCTCAATATTTCCAGATAAAAATCTTTGATTAACGTCTGAATAAACCTCTTCAAATAAATAAAATTATCGACCAATTTTTTTCAGACTCTATACTGACAAAAGAATAATAAAATTATAAATCAACTAGAGTGACCTGTGCGAATTATTCGCACTAAATAAGTATAATAATTATCACTTTACAAAATTATTTTTTAAATATGATTGCAGGTATTCAATTCGTTTCTGATTTTGCACACTGCTTATAACGTTCTTCTTTTTGTTGTATTACAATATGAAGCTCAGATGACAGATCGAAGAAATATTTTACTAAAATTGTCATATAGAGGCGCAAGTAGCAAAAGCGTTGAGCTAAGCCGTCAGATGGCAGTATGCAGTATTTACAATATGAAGGTCAGATGACAGATCGAAGTGTTGACGTTGTTTCAAAATTAAAGCCGTCAGATGGCAGACGTTGTTCAGCGTTGCTGTTAATTAATTAATTTACAAAAACAATAGCAATAATAAATTTTTGTTGTCGATGTCAGTAGAGCAAGCAATTATCTATCTGTAAAATGATATATAATTTATGTGGAGAAATTGTGTGGTTTTTTCTAAAAAGGGAGGCAAACATCTTAACCTTAACGTAGGTATTAATATATATGATATTTCACTAGATGACGTTTCGATCCGGATTTGGATCTTCTTCAGAAATAATCTAAAAAATATGAAAATTAATAAGATATCTACTTATATTTTCTAATGGAATGGAGTTCGAATTATCGTTTAGTTGATCAGTAGACTTTTGTACGGTCAGAGCTGCGACTCTATAAATATGTCCGCAGTTGTACAGTAAAGCACAAGCTCACGCGTTCGTTTTATAGTAATATAATATAATGCGATGCGAGAAGTGAAAATATTTTAGTGAAAAGACTGACGTCTACAGCACGGAATGTGAAAAATTTAAATTAAAAGTAGATTATTTGAATGTGACGTTATTATCACGTTATGCAATATAAATAACGCACAGAACAAAAAAGGATTAATAATGTCCGGTTTAAGTTAACTCAATTTTGAAAATAATTTTCAAAAGAGCTGTGTTTTTTTTTTTTACCCAAGTTTGTAATAAATGTTAGGTTCCTCCTGTTCTAACGGTCTCTCGGGTCGGAGGCCCTCTCAGGCCAGAGGCCCGTGGCATTTTGCCCGTTATTCCACCCTGTTGTTACGACACTGACTACTCTATTACAAGCCCCAAGTTCTCAGATTCCTATCAGAGAATTTTCAATCTATACTAATATTATAAAAAAATAACGAATTTTGTGAGTTTGTGTGTATGTAGAGGGTAATTTCCGGAACCACTGCACCTATTTGAAAAATTCTTTCATGACTATTTAGAATGGACCCTCAGGATGGACATAGGCTATAATATATTATCGTGTTAAAATAAAAGCGCTTATCGTGGAGACCAATTTTGCAACGTAAGTCGACGAAAAAACGGTGGCAATCTATAAATCCGGGCGAAGCCTGACCGGGCCACTAGTCTGTTATAAAAAAAAAAAACAGTAAATTAATAAATCAAAATAATCCTGTCTTGGTAGCCAGAAAATATTTTATAAAAATTTGAGAGCCAAAATAACCTACAAAATCTTTCTCTATCCCACTCAGCGAAAAAAAAACAATATTGATAATCAACATGGCGGCTTTTAAACAGCTGATTTTTGTAGGTTAGTTTTCAACTGTTCAGTTAATATTTAATGAACTTGTTAAAGACATTGAGCACACCTTTTTACAAAACGAGAACTTGTTACACGTTAAAGAATATTATTATTATCTTTATTACTGGTGTGACCTGTGCGAATTATTCGCACTAAATAAGTATAATAATTATCACTTTACAAAATTATTTTTTAAATATGATTGCAGGTATTTAATTCGTTTCTAATTTTGCACACTGCTTATAACGTTCTTCTTTTTATTGTATTACAATATGAAGCTCAGATGACAGATCGAAGAAATATTTTACTAAAATTGTCATTTAGAGGCGCAAGTAGCAAAAGCGTTGAGCTAAGCCGTCAGATGGCATCATGCAGCATTGCTGTGACGTTGTTCAGCGTTGCTCGCTGTTTCAAAATTAAAGCCGTCAGATGGCAGTATGCAGTATTTACAATATGAAGGTCAGATGACAGACAGAAATGTTGACTTTGTTTCAAAATTAAAGCCGTCAGATGGCCGTATGCAGTATTGTGTGTGTTGTATTACAATATATGAAGGTCAGATGACAGATCGAAGTGTTGACGTTGTTTCAAAATTAAAGCCGTCAGATGGCAGACGTTGTTCAGCGTTGCTGTATTTTAATTAATTTACAAAAACAAAACCAATAATAAATTTTTTTAGTTGTCGATGTCAGTAGAGCAAGCAATTATCTGTAATATGATATATAATTTATGTGGAGAAATTGTGAGGTTTTTTCTAACCTTAGCGTATTAATATATAATATGATTATTTCATTCAGAAGGTACCTATAACTAAAGCTTCGTTCACCTTCGGCCAAAAACGTAACCTTCGGGAAAACACTTCTGCAACTCAGGTTAGATTTTTTATTTTCTTGTAAAAATTTACAAGCCTACATAAAAGCCCATGAAAACGGTTAAGAATCCGACACGACGATAAACGTAATATTTAAATTTAAAGCACCCCGAGTATTGCACCTCGACGCCGTGGCCACGACGTCGTCGTCATGACAACGGCAGTAACGTATTCCGTATACTACAGTACTTAAATAATAAAATAATTGATGTATGTTTCCCGACAGAACGCGAACAAGTCCGGAATGTGCATTGTTTAATTTCCACAGGATTATATAATATAATGAGAAATTATTGCGCTTTATGTGTTTGTTGAAAAATCGTCCGTTTTTAAACGAGCGAATTTTTACGACGGTTTTACGCTAACAGAGAATGCGTACGTTTGTACGTAGTGTATAGTGGCGGGCGTTGATTCAACGAACTTGTTACAGTTAATTGTCCGCCGACTAATTCAACTGTTTCTGTTTGGAAAGAGACTATCTGTTATGGGAAAAAGTTATTGACCTCTTTAAGAGTTAACTCTCATAACAGATTGTCTCTTTCCAAAGATCGATGCGCAATATCTCATTATAAAGATAGTTGATTTAGTACCTTTGAGTTATGTACTATTGGTATGGTACTCACTACGATAAATGTTTGCAATATAAAGGTGCCAAATACGATTTTAAAAAATAAAAAATAATCTGAATGGAATTTAACAGTTTTTCATTATTACCTAATCACCTATATACAGGGTCATTTTTTTAATTGGCCCATTAGAAGTTTCTCAGCTTAGAAATGGAATACAAATTTAATACAAATTTAATTTTAGTTGGGATAGTTATCCCAACTAAAATTAAATTTTCTATCAGATGGCGCTATAAAAAATGGGGGTTGCCATTTGAAAAAATTGAGATATCGCCATTTTTTTATGTCCAAAACTGAAAAATCATAGTATGCAACTCTGGCGTCGCTCAGAAACCGCCGACATACCAAAAGATTCCCCTTTCCTTGCTCTTTCAAATAAAAAAAATCGCAAGTCTCTATCTTTAACCGTTTAGGAGTTATGATTTTTCAAAGTTGACTCTACAATGACCAAATTTGACACATAATTTGACATAAGTCAAAAACTATGAGAGATAGGTACCCAAAAGTGGGGTGCTCCTTACTTAAAATGAAAGGAGGAATCATAATATGCAATAAAAAATGGGGGGTGCCATTTAAAAAAACAAAGATGGCGTCCGTTTTTTACATAACCGGTGGCGCCATCTCGACGAAAATATTTTAGAAAGATAGATCACGTGGTACAATGGTCCTGTACAAATTTTCAGATTTGTATTCCATTTCTAAGCTGAGAAACTTCTAATGGGCCAATTAAAAAAATGACCCTGTATATAAAATTTCATCTATGAATTGAAAATTAATAAGGTAAAAGATCCGTAAAAGATCCGCACAAAAACTAACGGATACGGATACGGATCTTTCTTCTCCCTCGGATATCCGCGGATACGGATACGGATATCCGGCACATCACTAGTACATATATACAATAAGAAATTCCAGCCAATTGAGTGACGGGACCATTCCGTTTTCAAAATGTTGACATTTAATATAGTTTCTCTTTCATTTTTGAGTTTTGATAAAAAGAGTTACTTTGTAACACCACATCTTAAAAAGCCACGCCGCCACTGGTGTACTCTGGTGGTCATGTAGAAAAACAGAAACAAGATGGCAGCGGAGCGTATGAACTATAGGAAGAAGTGTTCATGTTATAAAACTTAAATTAATAAATGTATTGAATTAAATAATATTCATGTTACAAACTTACGTTAATAAATATGTGGAAAAAAATAATAATAATTGTTACAAACTGGCGCCCAACGTGGGGCCGAGCTGATTTAACGGCCGACAGAGAAACCAACTTCTGGATCTCGTACAAGGACGTCCCAAGAAGGGGAGTGTGTAACATCGCGTCTTAAAAAGCCACGCCGTCACTGGTGTACTCTGGTGGTCATGTAGAAAAACAGAGGCAAGATGGCAGCGGAGCGTATGAACTAGGAAGTAGTGTTCATGTTAAAAAAACTTAAGTTAATAAATGTGTTGAATTAAATAATAGTCATGTTACAAACTCACGTTAATAAATGTGTTGAATAAAATAATAATAATTGTTACAAACTGGTGCCCCACGTTGGGCGCCAGTTTGTAACAATTATTATTTAAATTCAACATATTCATGTTACAAAATTACGTTAAGAAATATGTTGAATAAAATAATAATAATTGTTACAACTTGTTTGTTTATTTGATTTTTACACGCTGTTAAAAAATAAGAATCAACTTATACTGTATGTTGAGTTCACGCGAAGATTAGGGAATGTCTTTCGGCCATCTTAGCGTCGAATAATTGTGTATTCTTGTATAAAACGGGAAATGAACTACAGGCAAGTTCGAAAAGCTATAATTAAGTCATAAAAACTGTATTTATTTTATAACTTGGCGATTTTTCATTGACTATATATCGGCGGCTTCCAACGGCGCGAGAGAATCGCCGAAGTGGGGCGGCGCGACGGGAGACGGTTTGTGAACAGCGTGCGAAAAGGAGAAAATAATACTGATAACGGCGCGCAAAAGTGCAGGGGCGGAGCGCCACCGCAGCCTGATGAATCGAAAACGTTAATTATTTCAGAGTAGATTTTTTCAATTGAAACAGGCTTTTCGAACTGTCTTTAATGATTTTCATATCGTAGCAACCCACAGAAATTTTAGTTCGCTTAAATTGTTTTGGTGATATGGTAGCTACGGAAATCTTACAGAAAATCGTTCCACATAAAAGACAACACAGACCGGGCGCTCAAGGGAGATTCGTAATTGTATGCATTGTATGTGAATTGATTTTTATGTATTGCACTAATTATTTCCGTAGCTACCGTATCAACAAAACTCAGGTTTAAATGTACTGTACATCTCGAATGTAATGATATTTTGGCTCGTGTGACTGTTAAAACTTGCTGATGCTCGTTTCAACATAACGTGACACTCGCAGAAAATAACCTACCTTACATCCATAGATACAAAAAAAAATAAAATTATTTTAAGGGATAATTAGTTAAACAATAAATCGATTGACGTTTCGATCCGGATTTGGTTCTTCCTCAGAATAATACATGAGCTAAGAAAATACAAAAAAATGATTTTATAATAATTAGTTAGCATTAAGTTAAAAAATGTCTGAAAAATTAGTCGAAAATTGTATTTATTGTAAAAATATGAAGGATTTAGTTGAAGATCCCGATTTGGCTCGATTTCAACCATTTGAATTTTGATAATATAATCTATACTAATATATAAAGCTAAAGAGTTTGTTTGTTTGGTTGAACGCGCTAATCTCAGAAACTACTGGTTCGAATTGAAAAAAAAAATTTGTTGAATAGCCCATTTATCAAGGAAGGCTATGGGCTATATAATATCACGCTACGACCAATTGGAGCGGAACATCAATAAAAAATGTTATACTAATATATAAAGCTGAAGAGTTTGTTTGTTTGGTTGAACGCGCTAATCTCCGAAACTACTAGTTCGAATTGAAAAAAATGTTTTTGTTGGATAGCCCCATTTATCGAGGAAGGCTATAGGCTATATAATATCACGCTACGACCAATTGGAGCGGAACATCAATAAAAAATGTTGCAAGATGTTTCTCAAAATTAGTTCGTCCGACAAATATTATCAGGTGAAATGCCTTAACTAAATATTGCAATATTAGCGTGTGACGTTCACAAGCCCGGATAGCTCAGTCGGTAGAGCGTAAGACTCTTAATGCCAAATAAATACAATAAAATTAACAACTTTAATTTTTATTGAAAATAGCTGTGCCGAGAAATTGAATGTTAACCAAATCAATTTTTCTTTATTAATACATTATATTATCAAATTTTAAAACTCGATGGATGAAGATCGAGCCAAATCGGGATCTTAGACTAATTGCTCCTGCGTGTCAACACGCCACTGTGGCTGTTGTTTGTCGGGGCGCCCCGAGGACACGAACCGCACTGGAATCTGCGTACCGTTGCCGTGCGACGTTGATGGAACGCACAAATTTTATAGGCCATAAATTATTTCAGTTTCTAAATGTTATTGATGAGCGTTTTTTATTGCATATTAAATAAATGGTGAGAATAAGAGAAATGAATATTATTTTGTACCGTCTGTTGGCGGAGAGGAAATTGATAAAATGAAAACGCGTGAGAGACAACCGCTTTTTTTATATTACCGCGTCGAAAACGATGTTGAAAAATTGTAAAATGATTTTTTCTGCATTCAAGCATAATATACAGTGAATCTCATTCGAGACCGAATAGCTGAAGGGCCAATAGCCGGAACACAACACATGTTTTAACAAACCTGAAATTTTTATTTTATTTATAGCAGGGGTGTCAGACTGATTTTTCTAAAGGACCATTAATATAAGACTAGAGGGTCCCGCCTGGTTTCACCCGGGTGCAAAAGAACGAATGGGGAAGGAAGAGACATGAGTACGTACATTCATTTTAGTTTACCGAGATGAATGTTGTGTTCAAATTTCATAATGATCGGAGTTACCGTTCAAAAGTTTTTGTCGTTAAAAAGCAGTATTTATACTTTTTTTAAGTAATAAATTTCTTTTAATATACTAAATATTTAATTGAAAACACTGTAGGAAAATTATTTTTATATAGGTACCGACCTATAGTTGTAACAGTTTTCAAATGAGCTATTAATTAGATTTATCTAATTTTAATTAGTTGTAATGAAATTTTAAAAAATTGAAATGTAAGCCTTAGAAGAAAGCAATGTAGAAAATAAAACAAATAAAAATATATTCGCCGACGTGAGGCTTGAACCCAAGACCCTGGCATTAAGAGTCTTACGCTCTACCGACTGAGCTATTCGGGCTTGTGAACGTGACGCGCTAATATTGCAATATTTCAACTGATAATATTTGTCGGACGCACTAATTTTGAGATAAATCTTGCAACATTTTTCATTGATGTTCCGCTCCAATTGGCGTAGCGTGATATTATATAGCCTATAGCCTCCCTCGATAAATTTCCGCCCGAACGTACGAACTTCCCGCATCAGTGCGTGCAATCCCACCAATGCATAAATGTTAGAGTTACATTGATGCCGCAAGTAGTTTCGATCGAGGTATGAAGCTAAAGAAGTTTCACGTAAAAACCGAAAATGTGACATAAGCAGTTTTGTCCTGTGACCATAGATATATAGTTTAATCCATTCCAAAAGCATTAATTCTGTTATCAAATGGTGTGACAATTTTCAAATAAAACACGCGGAAAAAATCGGCCATCAGTCGAAACAAATGACTATCGAATATACATATTTTGTGTTGACAATATTACGTAATTTACCTTTGTCGCGTTGTAATTTCCCAACAGGGTGTTTCATCAGCACACGCGTCAGTGACGGCTCGTACTAATGGGCAACTATCTATCATTATCGGTCCCGCCCGGTTTTACCCGGGTGCAACAGAACGAATGGGGGGGGGGGAGAGATATGAGTATAATACGCGCCACGAATCTAAAAGCTTCGGAAGATAAATGCGAATGCGGGCTTGCGCTTGTACAGTCTGTTGAAAAACTACAAACTCGCAACTCAACAAAACTAACATAGCAATAACAACTTGACAATAGCGTACCCGACTGTACTTTAAGCGACAATTGACAAAGGCAACGAGCGATCACGGCCAATCACCGACGAGCGCACGTTCCGTGCAGGTAGCTGGGAGTATCAATGGCTCTAAAATGTGCCTTTGCAACGGTGTTTGTGACTAACTTCCGAACCTTTTAGATCCGTGGCGCGTATTATACGCACGTTCATCTTAGTTTTCCGAGATGAATGTTGTGTCCAAACATGATGATCGGAGTTACCGTTCAAAAGTTTTTGTCGGACGGACACATTTTGAGTTACATTTTGCAACATTTTTCATTGATGCTTCGCTCCTATTGGTCGTAGCGTGATATTATATAGTCTACAGCCTTCCTCGATAAATGGGCTATCCAACAAAAAAAATTTCCAAATCTCAGGAGTTTGAAAAATAGTCGGAAACTAGATAATGTTGAAAGGGGTCGTCCTGTATAAAATAATAATTCAGCGCACTCGAAAACATATTTCTAGAGCTTAGGATTATTTTAAGATTGTGAATTCAATGGATATCCCTATATCTAAAATCTCGCTAAACATATCTGTAGCTAAACATCTAGTATTGGTTTTTAGGCTATGCGCTCATGGACACTTGTTCTTAGTGACCTTTAAACTATAAAATAAAACCATTTTCGATCAATTTAATCGAGAACTAAATTCCATAAGGTTTGTGCGGGATCCTTTGCTGCGAGCATTTTTTACAATTTGAGTGAATAATATTTTTTCTCACAGTTACGAGTCGATATATTTGTTTCCTAGGTGGGAAGTGTAGGCTGTGTGAACGAAGCCTACAACGCCGCTAGTGGGTAATAGAGAATTAATGAACTCACTTTTTTGTGGAAATCGCATGGTAATAAGTCAAAAACTTTAGTTGGCCATGATGTTTAAAAAAAAAATAATAAGGAAAATTGATGTTAATTTGTTTACAATGACAGCGGAACGTCAAATTAGGGCGCCAAAGGTCTTTATTTTATTTAAATCGTCATCAGCGCAACAGCCCGGAACACAACAAGCATTTCCAAATCGCTTAGTTTTCCCATGTTTTCTTTGTAATTAAAAAACTTCATAAAATTAATAAGCATTGCTCATAATTGACATACGGAAAATTTGAGTTTGAAGTTTCCCCTAGTGCTCACCACAAACGCTCGCATCGAAAAATTTGTAGCTCCGCCTCCTTGCACATAGCCTATAGGGCTAGATTAGCGATCGATTTTTTTCAAATGACATAACCCCGTTGAAACAAAGATACGAGCCGCTACTGAAACAAGCATATATCACGCGCGTTGTTGCCAAAGCTGTTGGAGTTTCTGATGACAAATGAACTGAAATAAAATGAAAGATTCATTATTAAGAACGGCGGCCGCGCCGCTAACGACGTTCGCTTTTTAAACAAATAACACACCCGTCGATACATTCATTTGTTCTGTATTAATTTCCCAAGAGGGTGTCTCAGATGTTCAAATGTTATGAAGAGGTGCGGCGCCTATACATTTTATTATTCTGTTATTTATTAAAATGCAATAATCACTGTACTCTGGCGCAAACAAATAACCCAGGTTCGGCTTTAATAATCTATACTAAAATAAAATATATAAAACAATTAAGTTAAAAAAGATTTTCACTTTAATTATAAAAATATAACATATGTTTCGCTGTCACAGCAGCTTCATCAGATATACAGTATTACAGTTTACAAAAATAATCTATATAGGTCTAAATTAGGTAGATTTTATACAACTAGGGGGAGGATGGTGGGGTGGGAAATCCCAACTCATATAGAAAAAGAACAAAGGAAGAACACTATATATTCATTAAAAATTAAACTTTACAATACAATACAATACAATACAATATCTCTTTATTTATAACCATAGTCGGTATAAATTGAGTCAATATACACAAGTTTAGATACAAAAAAAAATATAAAATCAGATACAAATGCTGAATTAATATAAAAACGTAATTACAATAAAAACTACTTTATTCAAAATTTAAAAACTCGTTAATAGAGTAAAAGCAGCCTGCCACTAAGAACTTTTTTAGTTGTTTTTTGAATTTATCAATGCTATCTATTTTCTTTAATTCATCTGGCAATTTATTATACAATTTTAGAGCGCAACATAATGGACCGTCATTACCAAATGAAAAGTGCTGTTGGGGAATTAATAATGCTTCTCTGTATCTTGTTTCATAACTATGTCTGTCTCCAACTATTATGAATTTACTTTTATTTGTTTTTACATGCACAATTGCACTATAAATATATAGAGATGGCACAGTTAGTAATTCTTCATTTATAAAAGTTTCTCTGCAAGAATGTCGAAAAGGTAATTGAAAAATCAATCTTATACATTTCTTTTGCATTATAAATAGTTCTTGAGCTTTAGTACTGCATCCCCAGCAGATGATACCGTACTTTAAACGGCTGTATACGAAGGAAAAATATACTATTTTACGAACATGAATACTAACACAACAGGAGCAGATTCTGCGCAGAACAAATATTGAAGTCGATACTTTCTTTTTGAGTATATCCACATGTGATGACCAGGTCATATGCTCATTTAGGTTTAGTAAAGGTGATGTGGAGATGTCTTTTTGATCATTTAATAGATGGGATGAATTTTTGCGTTTGTTAATTTCCAAAGCTTCCAATAGATTTAATTTTAAACCTTTCTGTTCTATATGTAAAATATCAAAATTATTATTAAAAATATGTTTTTCTAACTTTAAATGATCGGCATAAGTAGAGATCATTTAAAGTTAGAAAAACATATTGTTAATAATAATTTCATTAAGTAAAGGCAGAAACTATTAGATTAAATCTATACTAATATATTATATAAAGCTGAAGAATTTGTTTGTTTGGTTGAACGCGCTAATCTCAGAAACTACTGGTTCTAATTGAAAAAAACATTTTTTTGTTGGATAGCCCATTTATCGAGGAAGGCTATAGGCTATATAATATCACGCTACGAGCAATAGGACCGGAACATCAATGAAAAATGTTGCAAAATGTATCTCAAAAATAGCTTCTATCCTGGTGAAATGCCGAAACTACGTATATCAATATTAGGTCGTACATTCACAAGCCCGGCTAGGTCAGTCAGTAGAGCATGCGACTGTTAATATTAGGGTCGTGGGTTCGAGCCCCACGTTGGGCGAATATGTTTTTATTTTTTACATTGCTTTCTTCTAAGGCTTACATTTAAACTTATTTTAATTTTTTTACGACTAATTAAAATTAAATAAATCTAATTAATGGCTTAGTTGAAAACTGTTATAATTATAGGTATCTATATAAAAATAATTATCCTACAGTGTTTTCAATTAAATATTTATTATATTTTATTAATTACAGTAACTATTGATTTAAAAGCATTTTATTACTTAAAAAAAGTATAAATACTGCTTTTTAACGACAAAAACTTTTGAACGGTAACTCAGATCATCATGAAATTTGGACACAACGTTCAACTCGATAAACTAAGATGAATGTGCGTACTCATATCCCTCCCTTCCCCATTCGTTCTTTTGCACCCGGGTGAAACCGGGCGGGACCGCTAGTATATCATATAGGAAAAAATGCTCTAAATTACTTAAATAGCTTAGCGGCCGACATGTTTTTTTTGGGCGTCAGCTCCTTAACTAAAACGCCTGTTTTAAATTTCTCAGTCGGTTCGCACACCTAGTCGACCCCGTTCCAGAGACGAACAAGCAGTTTCGTTATTATAACGCATTTAAGCGTCCGCGCTATATTATAAGTGCGTTGAACGGCGACTTTTTTATATACAAGCAGAGCTGTCAAAGGGCCGCCACACGTAATAAGCGCCATAGGATGGGCTACGCTCGCATCTGTCAGCTACAACACAGTAGTCAAGCGGCATGTGCGTTCGTCATGTGTGGGGCGGAGGCGACAGAGGGGTGCGGCGGTCAGTGACGTACCAAACAAAGAACTGTTCGAAAGAGGAGCGAATTCTCCGAAACCATCATCGTAGAAGGTATGACAAACTAGCTGCAAATCAGTCCAACTTCAATTACATATCAATTAAATTATTTAATCTTCTTCCCGAATCATACAAAAATCTGCCCACCAAGAAATTTAAAACCTCCATTAAAAATCTACTCACTGCAAATTGTCTTTACAGTATTGATGAATTCTCAAGTGTAAAATTTCTGTAATATTTTTAACTATGTCTGTAATACTTTTAACTGTGTACCTATTTGACGCTATTGTTTTCCGTTGGAATCGTAAATAAAGAAATTTATTATTATTATTATTATTATATAATACGCGCCACGAATCTAAAAGGCTCGGAAGTTAGATGCGAATGCGGGCTTGCGCTTGTACACTCTGTTGAAAAACTACAAACTCGCAACTCAAAAAAACTAAAATAACAATAACAACTTGACAATAGCGTACTCGACTGTACTTTAAAGCAGGAAAGCGACAAGTGACAAAGGCAACGAGCGATCACGGCCAATCACCGACGAGCGCACGTTCCGTGCAGGTAGCTGGGAGGTGGTGGGAGTCACAACGGCTCTAAAATGTGCCTTTGCGACGCTGTTTGTGACTAACTTCCGAAACTTTTGGATCCGTGGCGCGTACTATATTCAGCGCCGGGTCCAGTACGATAACTCAATGTGCCCAAATTTTGACTTTATTTTTAAAGTCGTAGAAAACGCCAAGTTTTGACTATCCAAAAAAAAAAAAAAACTTTGCGGATTATTCACAAATTTCCTCAAAAATACGTAAAAACTGTTCGTTTTTCACTGTCATTTTTTTAATCTAACCAATCAGAAATCAGATAATATACACGCCATAAAAACTGAAGTAGAATTACTGTATTATTATCTCACTTTGTATACACGACCCCGCAATTGTTTTTTAAAGAACTCCCCCCCCCAAACACCCTTCCTTTGTAACTGCGCAAAAAAATGCCATCGCATCGACACGACCCCGTAATTGTTTTTTTATCATCGTTCCAAATTAGTCATACTTTCTTCTCCCGAGAGGAATACGAGCAATTACCGGTCATCCTGTTTAACAGAAATAAATATTAATATTAATAAATATTAAAGAAGTTTTACTTCAACCGCGTGTAAAGTTTACACGGTTCTTAGGGTCTGAAGTGTGATTCTTGCTTCTCCATTCGAAATTAACTTTAAAAATAGCGTCGGGAGAGGTGTACTGCAAAGATTTGAGATGAAGAGTAGCTAATAAAATATTAATTGAATAGTATATTACACCACAAGGGCCGAAAGTTTGATATCTTGCCCTGCGCAGGGCAAGGTTATCACACTTTCGGCCAGTGTGGTGTATACTATTTTTCTTCATACCTCGGTCGTAAGCACGCTTATTAAATACATTAATTAATTACGTATTAATTGCAGAAAAACAGATAAATGTCAAGCAGGCTTTGAATTTATACGTAAATACACAAATGACAGCTGTTCGCGACTATTAGCTAAAATGTAATAGGGTTGCTATGGAAACGACATCTAAACAACAGTTGATTGGTTGTTTTTGCTTTAGACCGCCCGAACGTACGAACTTTCCGCATTTGGGCGTGTAATCCCACCAATGCGTAGATGTTAGACTTTCTGTCTTACAATTGATGCCGAAAGTAGGCACTTACGACCGAGGTATGAAGAAAACTAATTTTTAAGCAACAAACACACATCAACAATGAAAAAACCGTTAAACGACAAACAAAATTAAACGACAAAATTAAACGACGCTTTGTTTGTTTCAACAATAGTTCTGACCATCTACGTCACTGTCTAACCGTCTCGTAACTGTATGGTAATTTAAGAATAATTTACTAAACCATAATATGTGTGCACGCGTATTTTGTGCGCGGAGGTTTAACCGATTCTTCGGAAAAAAAGTCCACAATTTTTTCGAAACGACCGAATTAAGTTGTTTTTTTTCAGAAGAGTAATACATAAAATATTATTCATAAAAAAGAGCTTGTGACAGATAATGTTTGTATTGTTTGTAAACGAAAGAGGGCGCGATTGTATACCGATGAGTGAGTGAGAGAGTCGTGTGGTTTTAAATATATAATATCTTGTCTATACCATTATATATTATATTACAATAGAGTACGCAAGTGAGCAATGAAATTGTCTGCAATTAAGAGAGAAAACAGTTCCTTATCTCTATGGTAACTAATGATGCAAAACAATGCCGATTTGAGTAAACAAATTTCTGGTTTTGTGCAGCGTTCTCTCTCTTAACTGAGGACACTTCCACTCATGGCAAGCTAGAGTACGCGAGAGAACAGTAAAAGTGTCAGCAATTTAGAGAGAGAACAGTTTTTATCTCTATTGTAACTAATGATGCAAAACAATGCCGATTGGAGTGAACAGATGTCTGGTTTTCTGCAGCGTTCTCTCTCTTAACTGAGGACACTTCCACTCATGGCAAGCTAGAGTACGCGAGAGAACAGTAAAAGTGTCAGCAAATTAGAGAGAGAACAGTTGCTTATCTCTATGGTAACTAATGATGCAAAACAATGCCGATTTGAGTAAACAAATGTCTGGTTTTGTGCAGCGTTCTCTCTCTTAACTAAAGACACTTCCACTCATGGCAAGAAGGAGTACGCGAGAGAACAGTAAAAGTGTCAGCAATTTAGAGAGAGATCAGTTTTTATCTTTATGGTAACTAATGATGCAAAACAATGCCGATTGGAGTGAACAAATTTCTGGTTTTCTGCAGTGTTCTCTCTCTTAACTGAGGACACTTCCACTCATGGCAAGCTAGAGTACGCGAGAGAACAGTAAAAGTGTCAGCAATTTAGAGAGAGAACAGTTGCTTATCTCTATGGTAACTAATGATGCAAAACAATGCCGATTAGAGTAAACAAATTTCTGGTTTTGTGCAGAGTTCTCTCTCTTAACTAAAGACACTTCCACTCATGGCAAGCTAGAGTACGCGAGAGAACAATAAAAGTGTCAGCAATTTAGAGAGAGAACAGTTGCTTATCTCTATGGTAACTAATGATGCAAAACAATGCCGATTTGAGTGAACAGATGTCTGGTTTTCTGCAGCGTTCTCTCTCTTAACTGAGGACACTTCCACTCATGGCAAGCTAGAGTACGCGAGAGAACAGTAAAAGTGTCAGCAATTTAGAGAGAGAACAGTTGCTTATCTCTATGGTAACTAATGATGCAAAACAATGCCGATTTGAGTGAACAAATGTCTGGTTTTCTGCAGCGTTCTCTCTCTTAACTGAGGACACTTTCACTTATGGCAAGCATACGCACTAGCATACTCTAGTTACTTATAATATCTCTATGGTCTATACTAAGTCTAATATTATAAAGACGTAAAGTTTGTTAAGTTTCGATGTAGGAGGTAATCTTCGAAATTATTCATCCGATTTCTAGATTTCTAGTTAGGGTCCTGAACAAAATTATAAGAAATATTTATTAACTGTGGGAAACCGTGGACATTAAAGCACCCACCGTGCGACTATTATTATAGTGGTACGAAGCAAAATACATGAACATATCAAACAAAAATTATTTATGAATATTATAGAGTAAATCTCACCAAAGGGGGTGAGGGTGACCCCAAATTAAAAAACGATAATTAATTTTGAAGTGACAATTGAGATTAATCGTTTTTATAGATAAATCTAAAAAAATTGGTTGTCTGTAAAGTCGGTTTACGGACGATAGTTTTACGTGATAACATATTAACTCAGGCGGAACGTGACACATTTCGGAACGTGACACTTTTTCGTGCATGCAGCCGGTGTTTCATCAATTTATAAGATTGGTGTTTCATCAATTTATAAGACGTTATCACGTCAAAAAAAAAAAAAAAAAACACCTCACATAATTCATGTACGCCCCCTACAATAGTGTCACTTCAATATTCGAATATAAAATGTTTTTACGCATCCTGTGTTTTTCGAATAGGTTTTGAACCAAGCAAAAATCATCGCCGCGACCATAATATAAATCTTTTGTGCCGGAAACATTTTTCTTAATTTTAAATGTAGCACAGCCCCACTGGGACCGTTCTACAGTAATAACTTTCATTGCCTTATGCATAACAGCGGGTTCAACAACTACGCCCTGCTATTTCGAAAATAAAAAACTCTTTTTGCATACATTATAATAGAAATGGAAAACAAAAAAATAACACATTTTTCAAGAGAATCAAATAAAAGACCATATATTTTGTTGGCTGTAGCATTTTGATTTTTTGGGAGAAAAACGCTTAAAAATGGCTGTTTCCTGGCCATGTCACCTAAATGATCGCTTAGAAAAATCTAAAAAAATTATGAACATTGAGAATTGGGTGTAGATTGAAAGATATATAAATTTAATAATTTCAAACGAATATTACTTAACAGGGGTGGCAGTAACAAAAAAAAATGTCCTATAAAACTTGTTTATTTTTTAAAGATGTTTTCAACAATACCACTTTCGACTTGTCGTGCCATATTTAACATTCCGGAGTTCTGAACATTCCGGAGCAAACTAACAGGGAAGCCGATCTTTCAGGGAAAAAAAACTAACACCATTCGATTCTTCATTAGGGCTTTTATGATACAGATTTTTGACACAACTCTCTACGACTAACCGTTTTCGAAAAAAACCACCGATACGGGTGGTCTGACTCACCCTGTATAAGTATACATACATAATATACAGTATGTAAACGCGTAAGGTGCACATAGGGAAATTAGCATTGGGAAAAAATACTTGGATCAGAGTTAGCCATGACTGCATTAATTGTTATTTCTATTGAATTATCGTGGAAATCTTGAGGATTTCTATTTTATTTTGATTTATTTTACTTGGCTTTTTTAATAATAAAAAGCTCTTATAAATCATTACCTATTTTAATTTTTTGTACAAAAATAAAACAAAAAAACAACTCCATGTGTTTGAAAACATTTCATTCAAAAATTGTCTGACTGGTATGACGTATGCGCGTTGGTAAATCAGTGACCCAATGTCTTTAGGTTCAACACGAATAGGCGGAGATATTTGATCTCGCACCATATTTAAGTATTTTTGGAAATTTAATGTCCCATTAATAAAAAAAGTCCGATTATGTTGTAATCATTTGAATATTTTCTTCGGTAGTATACACATTCATTTTGCAAAAGAATATTATCTGTCAAATTGAAAAACAAGATTTCAAGGCTCACTCTGATCCAGTCATTTTTTTCCCAATGCTAATTTCCCTATGTGCACCTTACGTGTTTACATACTGTAAGTGGAGCTAAAGAAGTTTTACTTCAGTCGTGTGGTCTAAACTCTAAAGCACACTCGTTTTTTTAATCCTAGATTTCAAATTAGAGTAATAAAAATGTCACGCAGATATAGAGATATAGCGGATTATAGACGCTCGACAAGAAAATGCCACATAATACTAAACGACACGTAATCATTAGAGTTCATTAGCATGCAGCTAGAGCGCGCGACGCCGTCCCCGACCGTTCAAAGTCACGCCGCCGCCCGTTTTGAACGACGCCGATGTCACGAAGCGCGAACCGCCGCCACCGTTCCTCGTTCCGACACGTGTCACGCAATTTTTATGTTTTTTAACATTCTACCGAACAGTTTTGCAACATTATTTGCAGCACATAACCGGGCCCCATCCATTTCAGCCAATGTAAAACACATACTTTCGTCGTTACCTGGATTGTGCATACAGGGTGTACGATCGACACTGGTCCATAGGCAACGCGTAAAATACCATGTAACCCGATAAATGACATATGTTTTATTTTATATTAATTTATTATTTACATATTAATACGGGACAAGGCCATGGCCGATTACCTGTCAAACTTTTATGCTTAAAATTTGCCTACCTTATCCTAATGTTCTAAAATTCCTTCATTAGCCCATTGCTATTATTTAAGTGGAAGTTTAAAAAATGTAGAAAATAACGGGAAGTGTGATAGATGGAAAATAGTAAAGGTGCGAATGGCGTCTGTTATGACATAAAGCAGAGAAACGAAAAAGAAAAAAGTTGTGATAACGATTTGAGTGTGTCAATTCGTACACATTGTGATGAAACATACATCGTTCTCTTCGCTTTAATGAGGGGAAGTGCACAATTTGTGTTTCATCATGAAGTGTACGAATTAGCATAGGTAATAGAAGTTTGACGCATGTATATTACTGGCAGCATTGCCAGACGTCCCGATTTTGGCGGGACGTCCCGATTTTTAAATCAAAATTAAATGTCCCGCGCGGGACAGGCTCAGTCCCGCTTTTCGGGGATAACTCGAGGATAACTTTAAAAGAAGTTAAATCTTCACAGAAATATCATGAATAAGTAATTCTTATAAATAATTATTCTCTTATTGTAAGTTGCAATTTGTAACACTCACTCCACAGATTATTTTGAAACGCCATATTTTTCTAATGATTAAAACTTTTTTGATTTTGATTTCTGTTTTTTTTTTTTTTATTCTGAAGACGAATAAGACTCAACTATTTAACGATAGGGTAAATCTGATTTAAAATATTATATTTTTATTAAAATAAATTTTCTATGGCTATTTTTGCTATGTATTGTCACGTAAACGTAATTTTAATTCAAATAAAAAAATAAATAGTTGGTATTTAAAAACTTCTAATTATATACGTTTTTTTACTATGTCCCGCTTTCGACGAAAGAATCCCGCTGTTTTCACTCAAAAAGTTCCAAAATCCCGACTTGGCAAAAAAAAAAAACTGGCAACGCTGAATTTACCGGTGACATGACGTAAATAATAATATTTTTTTACGTTTTCCTACCCAACTTGGCAATGTCACTTGTAGGGTAAAAATTAATTCAAATAAATAAAATTGTCGACCAATTATTTTCAGACTATATATTGACAAAAAATAATATAAAAATATAAATCAATATAACAAAAAATCAGACGTTAATCAAAGATTTGCAAGAATTAATTATTACTATTTAATTATCTAATTACATTTTGTGCCGCCTGATACAAAAAAAAAAACTGTAACAACGACAGTTATTTTCATACAACAATAGCAAACACTGTGCTACAAAAATATAGATAACATTATTTAACCTTACATTCGTAATTATATTTAATGTCAATTTTGTGCGTTTATCTAATCAGTTTTAATCCATCAATGGCGATGCAGAAACTCAAGCTTTCCAAGACACGCTGTACAAAGATAATGCATGCATCTATAGGTAATGATGACGATGATGAACAAGGAAATGTGTACTTTGTTCTAAGTAGCAAGTAGCAAGTAATTTGGATTAAGAAGTTTGTATAGCTGTCGGATCAACAGGCAACTAGGTCAATCTATAAACTATCTTGATTCATTCCACGCATGTCAATCAGAAAACATTACAGGGCTGGACAACGCACCGTACCTATACCTACTTGAGACCAATTTGGGCGAATTTGGCGCCCAACCGAGGGCCACAAACAAATAAACATCGATGCAAATAAAACCATTATATTAAAATGCAATAGCGAATATGAATAATAAATAAATGTTGATTCATTCCACGCGTCTCAATTAGATAACATCACAGGGCTGGATAACGCAACGTATACCTACTTGAGACCAGGTCGGGTGAAATTGGCGCCCAACCGGGGGCCACAAACAAATAAACATCGATGCAAATAAAACCATTATATTAAAATGCAATAGCGAATATGAATAATAAATAAATGTTGATTCATTCCACGAGTGCCAATCAGAAATCTTCACAGGGCTAGACAACACAACGTGTACCGACTAAAGACCAAGTTGGGCGAATTTGGCGCCCAACCAGAAGCCATACCAAAGTAAAGTGGGATGACTCTCAAGGTATACTCTATATTAAATAAAACTAGATTCATTAAAATCTTTTTACAACTAGCAGAAATGTCGAGGAACATGAATTAAAAAAAAGAGTAGAAATGTATAACCTTACTTTTTTCGAAGTCGGTTAATACGAAAATATGCTTTAATACGTTGAAATATTTAAATTTTAGATCAAAAGTTAGAATAAGTTAAAAAAATGTGACAGATGCAAGCAAGCGAGTTTTTCAATGTCGGTTGCAGCGTGGTTAACGACACCTTTTTTTACAACATCGCACTGGTTGTGAGTTTTTGATAGTTTTTTTTACTGTTTTCAGAAAAATCAGTTTCCACGTATTTAAATTCATTTGACTGTGTTCGTTATACCTGTGCCAATGTCTAAATGTCCAGCGTCTATAATAATCTACAATCTATACTAATATATAAATCTGAAGAGTTTATTTTACATATAATATGGTGTGGTTGTCCGGTGTCTGTATATATAGTAACGGATTACAAAATCCACATACTGTGAGAGTTGTTTTTTTTTAATGAATTATACAGACGTTAGCTCAATTAATTCAAATAAATATAATCGTAACTTAGCCTGCAATTGAACAGTTTTAAAGATCCTTAGAGCGAATTTTCAGTTTTCATCACTTTTTTCTGTTTATATTTGTTCGTACCTATCTTCTATCTATACTAATATATATAGCTGAACAGTTTTTAACTTCCCGCTTTAAAAAAAAAAAAAAAAAAATTTTTTTTTTTTCAAAAATCGGGAAGTTATTGGTTTCACCCCGATTTTCGAAAATCGAGTTTTCGCCAGATCTCGACGTTTTGGGGTCCTAGGAAGCTATTGAAACTATTTTGGCGATGATGTCCGTAGGGCTGTATGTAT
The DNA here is from genome assembly GCA_963575645.1 of Xanthostigma xanthostigma. Lineage (NCBI taxonomy): Eukaryota > Metazoa > Arthropoda > Insecta > Raphidioptera > Raphidiidae > Xanthostigma > Xanthostigma xanthostigma. The sequence continues at coordinate 3,911,946 of OY754473.1, forward strand.
GGATGTGTGTGTGTGTGTGTGTGTGTGTATGTATGTATGTAAACCTTTTATATCTTTTGAACGGAGTGTCCGACTGAAACGTGGTTTGCGGCATCTGACGTGATCTTGGTGAACTTAGACTTCCTGAAAATTTGAAACGATTCGGCCCAAAAAATTTTGAGAAATCTTAAAAAAACAAGTTTCAAAAATTTTTAAAAATTTGTTTTTGTAAAAAATTTTCTAAACTACTAAACCGATTAATTCCAAAAACTAATCAGCTCTTCTCCTTAACAAACTGCGTCGATTTCCGCAAACCGCATCAAAATCGGTTCATTTGTTCACGAGAAACCGTGAACGAAAAAATCGTAAAAAAGTGTTTTTTTAAAATGACTCTTAAAATTGTTATCAGATTGATTTTTTTGTAATAAATTACTTTCTTAAGCTAAAAAAACTGCGTCGATCGCCGCAAACCATATCAAAATTGGTTCATTTGTTCATGAGATAACGTGAACGAAAAATTAGGAAAAAAGTAATTTTTTAAAATTACTCGTAAAATTCTTATCAAATCGATTTTTTTGTAATAATTTACTTTCTTAGGTTAAAAAAACTGCGTCGATTGCAGCAAACCGCATCAAAATCGGCTCATTTGTTCACGAGATATCGTGAACGAAAAATTTTTAAAAAGTGTTTTTTTTTAAATTTTTCGTAAAATTCCTATGAGATCGATTTTTCTGTATAAAATTACTTTTTAAGGTTAAAAAATTGCGTCGACTGCCGCAAATCGCATCAAAATCGCTTCATTTGTTCATGAGATATCGTGAACGAAAATTTCGTAACAAAGTGTTTTTTTTTGAGCTCGAAGAGCTAAAAAATAAACTTCTTGCTATATTTGACATATTTTTGAGCGTTTTGAACTCGAAAATAGCGGGAAGTTACAGGGATGGCCTGCAGGGTCAAACTACTTTTCAAATTTTTTTTATTAGGTATTAATCCATATATTTATTAATAATAATAATAATAATAATAATAATAATAATACAAATACAATACAAATACGGTCGCCTCCAGCTTATAAAAATCGATAGCTGTTCTATTTTTTTTTATGATAATGATACAAAATAACAGTAACAGTTAGTTTAGAACAGTTATTGGAAAAGAACGAACTCTAAAAATAACAGTTCTCAGAATTATATTTTGTTTGTTTGTTTGGTTGAACGCGTTAATCTCAGGAACTACTGGTTCGAATTGAAATTTTTTTTGTTGGATAGTCCATTTATCGAGGAAGGCTATAGGCTATATAATATCACGCTACGATCAATAGGAGCGGAGTATCAATAAAAAATTTGTCCGTCCGACAAAAACTTTTCAACGGTAAGTCCGATCATCATGAAATTTGGACACAACATTCATTTCGGTAAACTAAGATGAACGTGCGTACTCATGTCCCCCTATTCGTTAATTTGCACCCGTGTGAAACCGGGCGGGACCGCTAGTCTATCTATCAACGTCTAAACACACTGTTACAGTGTATATATTGTACTAACGGTCCCGCCCGGTTTCACCTGGGTGCAAAAGAACGAATGGGGGGATGGACATGAGTACGCACGTTCGTCTTAGTTTACCGAAATGAATGTTGTGTTCAAATTCCATAATGATCGGAGTTACCGTTCAAAAGTTTTTGTCGGACGGACAAATTTTGAGTAACATTTTTCATTGATGCTCCGCTCCTATGGGTCGTAGCGTGATATTATATAGCCTATAGCCTTCCTCGATAAATGGGCTATCCAACAAAAAAATAAATTTTCAATTCGAATCAGTAGTCCCTGAGATTTGCGCGTTCAACCAAACAAACAAACAAACTCTTCAGCTTTATATATTAGTATAGAATATAGATTATAAAAAAAGTTAATAATTGAAACATCATAAACATGGATGTGATTAATAATTTAATTACTTCCCTTCCTCATTCCTAGCCCGTGCTAGGAGGTACATACTTTCGGTTGACCCTGAAGAACACCCATTTAAAAAGTTAACGCGCCGCCACTGGAGACGGGTACAAACAATACAAAACAACCAACAAAAGCTTTCGAAATTTACCACGCTGGCGCCTACAGTCATAGATTGTATCAACCGTTTATTGGCAAAAAAGTGTCAATGCACAGTTTGTTCTTAAAGCAAAGTTTAGATAACAAAATCAAACGACGTCAGGCGGCACCACGAGACTTGCAGTGGACAGCGGAACGAGACATTCGACGAAGACGCGACGCGAGGATGTGGAGGGTTTTTTTTTGCGGCATCATTAGCGACGGAGCAAAATAAGGAGCTTACGGAAGGAACAACTTAAGTATTGCAGATAACTAGGCCAATTTATCATGATTTACAACGGGGCATGTTCAAACTGCACTACACAACAGGGATGATCACAAAGTCACCGAGCACACGCAGAAACGTATACATCTATACTAATATATAGGAGTTTGACAGGTAATCGGCCATGGCCTTGAATAAGGAATTATTGAGTGAAACCAAAGACGGCCGGGTACAGGAATTACCGTTTCACGGCGCGAGGCAGCAGGAAAGAGTCCCGGCCACGTCTGCTCCCGCCCGGATTCTAACCAGGTATAATACGCGCCACGGATCTAAAAGGTTCGGAAGCTAATCACAAACAGCGTCGCAAAGGCACATTTTAGAGCCGTTGAGACTCCCACTACCTCCCAACTACCTGCACGGAACGTGCGCTCGTCGGTGATTGGCTGTGATCGCTCGTTGCCTTTGTCACTTGTCGCTTTCCTGCTTTAGAGCACAGTCGAATACGCTATTGTCAAGTTGTTATTGTTATTTTAGTTTTGTTGAGTTGCGAGTTTGTAGTTTTTCAACAGACTGTACAAGCGCAAGCCCGCATTCGCATCTAATTTCCGAGCCTTTTAGATCCGTGGCGCGTATTATACCTCCCGAATGCGAGTCTAGTGCTCTCACCACTACGCCACCCCGCTCGGTTAAAACAGCAATATAATACTGACAGTTGCCATGGAAACGCGTATGGGAGTCCATCAAAAAACTTACTCCCTCCAATTAGCTTTTAATGATTTGAGTACCACTTCATTACAAATTTTTCAATTATAAACCACTGAACGCGGCACATAATCCATTCTGTGCGAAGACAGGGTTAAAACCCAAGCGGTTTTCGTTTGAAATAGGGAATTAATTTGTGCCATTACAATTCAGTACGTGATTTTCCCGATTCTAATTAGCAATATCCAGGGAACGTGAACACTTCCCGTCTCCTTCGATTGCCCCCCATCTCCCCACCTATCCGCCGTAGGGCTCGGGAGACGCCGGAGTTTGAGTCGAAGTCATTCCCTATATTATCGAACTCGTGGAGAATTATCTATACGGAAATTTATTGCACCACCTCACAAAACTATGCAATGATCGAATACGCTGTATACTTCAGGGCGATCCTTAAAATTCTTATTTCCGAAAATTAATACTCGCAAGGCGTATAAACTCAAAATTTAAAGCTGAGTACCAGTGGCGTAACTAGGTATACCGTTTGCCCGTGGCAAATTTTATTAATGGCCATATTTCGCGAACGTATAATACGCGCCACGAATCTAAAAGGCTCGGAAGTTAGATGCGAATGCGGGCTTGTGTTTGTACAGTCTGTTGAAAAACTACAAACTCGCAATTCAACAAAACTAAACTAACAATCACAACTTGACAGTAGCGTACTTGACTGTACTTTAAAGCAGGAAAGCGACAAGTGACAAAGGCAACGAGCGATCACGGCCAATCACCGACGAGCGCCCGTTCCGTGCAGGTAGCTGGGAGGTGGCTCTAAAATGTGCTTTTGCGACGCTGTTTGTGACTAGCTTCCGAACTTTTTAGATCCGTGGCGCGTATTATAATTGTAATTATTCATTCGGTTCATCTGCTCTTCAGGTAGCTATTCCTCCGAATATATAGCGATAATTCAACTCACCAAATATTGTTTACTGCAGGTATAAATCTATTCTGTCTTACTTCGAGGGTATAAAATGTGGCGTTCCGGGTTTCCTGAACGTAAATTGTTCAATGATATCATTTGAGGATTCCACCAAAAAGATTTGACACTTAATGGCCATATTCACCGAACGTAAGTAGTTTACTCGGTTCATTTGTTCTTCAGTAAGCTATTCCTCCGGATAAATAGCGATAATTCAATTCACCAAGCATAATTATATTTACCGCGGGTATAAATCTATTCCAGGGCATAAATATTTATTCGCTTGAGAAAATAATAATAATGGCCGCCACATAGATCATCATACCTAACCTATTAAACGTGGAGTATTATATCTGCAGTTTGCTCTTGTGAATTTATTTCTGTATCCTTTATTAACCTTTTGTGAAGTGTATAGTTGTAAAAACAGCGACATCGACAACGGGGAGGGGGGTATCTCTAGATTGGCGCTCTGGCAAAAATATACAAGACTATAGCGGTTCCGCCCGGTTTTACTCGAGTGCAAAAGACCGAATGGGGAGAGAGAGACATGAGTACGCACACTCATATATTTGTTTACTGAGATGAATATTGTGTGCAAATTTTATGATGATCGAAGTCACCGTTCTAAAGTTTTTTCGGACGGACAAATTTTGAGTTGCATTTTTCATTGATGCTCCGCTATTATTGGTCGTAGCGTGATATTATAAGGCCTATAGTCTTCTTCGATAAATGGGCTATCCAACACAAAAATAATTTTTCAATTCCAACCAATAGTTCCTGAGATTAGCGCGTTCAGCCAAACAAACAAACAAACTCTTCAGCTTTATATATTAGTATAGATTAGTCTAGCATCGCACAAGTGTAATGTATTCCATCTCATTCTAAATCCTACAGATATATGTTTGTCTCTTTTGAAGCGGACGAGCGTAACGCCACACTTGAAGCCGTGGAGCGTAACGCCTCGCCAATTGATTTTACTGTTCATAACATTTCCGTACCGGGCCTTAAATAACTCAAAATCGTTTCTTAAGGAGTAAACCCCAAAAAGTCCCGACTCGACCTCGACTACTAAATCGCTTTAACTTCTCGAAGACGACGTCCCGGCGCGACGGCCGCAATTGCACCACGAGCGTCATCCGAAGCACAATCCAGGGTTGTAGCGTTGTGGGCACGTGATCGATGAGTTCGTGCAAAGAATGCTGGAACAATTAGTCTTTATAATGGTGACAGCGCAAATTCGACTGTCCCCAGACCACATAGTGGGGACTTGTCATAGGTTGTGGGACTATATATGCTGAATGTGCGGTCCCCTTGTTATTACACCGTCTATCTGTCTGACTGTCTGTCCGTACGTGTGTGCTGACGTCGCGTGTGGTAAAAACACTACTCGAGTCTTTTGCTTTATTTGCTCGCAGAAAGGTCGATTCACACAGCTGCAGTGGATACATACTTAAGTAGGCTATAGTTATGTATATCATTTGCAATGTAGAAATGTCAATTTTATAAATTTATAATGACGACATATTTCTAATGTAAAAAAATTAGCTCTCGGAGTACTATGTTGAAAAATTTATTATGAGAATGATTGATTTGTAGACAAGCTGATTAAATCATCCGCCGCGATAGTAGAAGTTTCGGGTTTGAATCCCAACAGCAACACTGTTGGAAAATACATTTTTCTTATATACAGCATTTCTAACTGTAACAATGACGGTGTATTTCATACAACAATAGCAAACACTGTGCTATAAAAATTAAAAATAATGTTACTTAACCTTACATTCGTAATTGGCATTCGATATAATGACAATATGAAAAATGTCTTTTATATTGTAACAAAACTGCCGTAGTCTGTGGCGGAAATTATTTATTTACAATATTAACTGTTTAACAAACAGTAAAAACACACAAACGAAAGCGTATAACGTTAACAGAAATAAAACTAATAGTTCTAAATTATACAATGTAAGACTAAGTAACAGAGAATAAAGAGTCGCTAAATTATGTACAAAGAAATATTTACAACACACAACACAGAGTTTATCAACGCAATTGTCTATTCACTATAAGTTATTTATTTAGAACCACTCACTAGAGTTATATTTATTTCCACAGATTAACGGAATTTATGTTGTAATGCCAGAGCATGCACAATTTATGTAACACAGTTATCTGTAACCGACTGTACGTCCACTCACTGTTAACACGCTGTAACTGACTGAACTGATTTCCTTCCTCTGACCGCCTTTTTATAGATTTTGGTCTATGTTCTAGAACGTTCGAATCGAGATTTCCTGTCCTCTCTACGCGTTCGGGTCTCCTATGTCCGGTGCTGGCTACCTGCATTCATTGTTGCTTGTCTTTACATGCGTGGGAGCCTCTAACGGTCCGATGTCCGTTACCTGCTTTCATTGTTTGTCCGTTGACCTTCGAGCATTTTGTAGACTTTTCTAGAAACTCACATAGGCGCAACATTGTGGGGTAAAATGCGCAACAATATTTAACCGGTACCTACTATAAATATCAATTTAAAGCAATTGACAAGCAACGGCCGTTGTCACGATTAACAGGTTCGCCGGACTAAGTCGATTCGTCGGAACGCGGCAACCTCTGCAATCTACTGACCTTGCATGCGAAGATCCGAAAGTGAAGTAAGACAGCAGACGGTTATGGGGATTGGTTGGGGCGGAGCGGTAAGCATTTCATATTAGCGCCGGTTTAAAACGACCGAGACGGGGGGACTCCCCGATGCTGTGAACTGGCCGCGAGGCTGACGTTGATGGAGTGACTGTATGGAGAGAACGGTGGTTAGATGTCGACACGTTGGCACACAATTTTCTCTATGCATACACCCTCTCTATGAGTGTGTGAGTAAAGGCCAACTCGGCCTACGCGGGGTTACAAACATAGTAGAATTTTAACTAACGCTGAATTGCAGACTGTCAGAAAATATGGTACCTATGGCCAGTGGTGGTTCCCTAGGCCGTAGCCAGAAATTCACTTCAGTAGTATGTGCGGTCATTTTTTAGTAAAGTTGGTTTACGGACGATAGTTTTACGTAATAACGTATTCCGCTCGAATATCATATTTAATAATACATAACTGAAATTTTAGTAGCTGTCAAACTATATTTTTACCGACTCTCTATCGCTTATACTGCGCTCTCGCTTGCACGCAGAGGGTCAGGCGGAACGTTACACAGGCGGAACGTTACACTTTTTCGTGCGTGCAGCTGGTGTTTCATCAATTTATAAGACATTAACTTTCGGGGCTATTTGTACGTTTAACAATTGCACTTAGCGACCTCTGTCAGTGCTCACTTTTTAGGAAATTTCATAAGGAACAACTTTCTCAATGCATATGCTATACTAAAAGTCAAGAGGAACGGAGATATTAAAGAAAATAGAGAAAAAAAAACACTATTTTCATCACTAATTGTTAATTATAAAATCAAGCACACCAACAATTTGTAAGCAAACTTAGGGGGTTGAACTACACCCTAAAACGAAGCGATTGCAACAGTAATCTCGCCTGTGCCCGAATAATACACTTTTTAATGTTTTTACCTCCTCGCCGTCTAGCCTATAATAGAACACACTGACACGTGATAAGCACAATACCGTCTCGGCATACGGGTATTTACAGTCTACTGGAAGCAACAAATCTATAAAACACGCAGGTGACATTTGAAATCACTTTTCTCTTGGCGTAAGGTAGCGTCTATTTACAGACTCGTACGTTAGTATCAGTGATGGTCCAAGAGCTATCAAACATTTTTGGGTAAGTATTTGAGACACACTGTGTCGTTCCAGCGGTAGGTATAAACTTAAGAAAATAACAGTATCTTTTTATTTCAAGATAAACTTTGCAGAGTACCCGCCACGTCGTAAAGCTTTAACGAATTTTAATAAATTGAGGTTGAGTGCCTGATAAATTACCCCGATTAAAAATTACTTGAATAAATTAAGCACCAATTACAATAATCTACCTATACTAATATATAAAGTTGAAGAGTTTGTTTGTTTGAACGCGGTAATCTCAGGAACTACTGGTTCAAATTGAAAAAAAATTTTTGTTGGATAGCCCATTTATCGAGGAAGACTATAGGCTATATAAAATCAGGCTACGACTCATTAGGAGCAGAGCATTATTGAAAAATGTTGCAAAATGTATCTCAAAAATAAGCTTCTATTCAAGTGAAATGCACTAACTCAATCGGTAGAGCACACGACTGTCAATATCAGGGTCGTGGGTTCGAGCCCTACGTTGGGCGAATATATTTTTATTTTTTTTTATTTTCTACATTGCTTTCTTCTAAGGCTTACATTTAAGTTTATTTAAATTTTATTTAATTAATAAAAAAATTATTAGTTTAAAAAATTATAAATACTGCTTTTTATCGACAAAAACTTTTGAACGGTAACTCCGATCATCATGAAATTTGGACACAACATTCATCTCGGTAAACTAAGATGAATGTGTGTACTCATGTTCCTCCCTTCCCCATTCGTTCTTTTACACCCGGGTGAAACCGGACGGAACCGCTAGTACTTGATATATTTAATTATTATTTGACAACAGATAAGAAATAATTACAATATGAAAATATAATGAAGTGTAAAAAAAATTGGTTCGCCAAACCGAGATCCCCAGGAAGGAAAGAAGAAGATCAGGTAAGTATGAACGAGGAAATTAAGGTAAGTAAAATAGAATATGAATTAAAATAAAGGATAAAGGAGAAATTAGCGTGAACTCATCGCTACAACGTTAAAACTTATAATCATTTTTAGTTTTAATTTTTGAATGAAATCTTTTCAAAATTATTTATTACATAAGTTCGTTTTTTATGGTTTGCATAATACATTTTTATTAACGCGCAGATCATTGATTTTAATACTTTTCAGGATAAAAAGATTTTATAATTGATTTTATTATGTTAATTTCAACGATAGAAAATAAAGATGTTACAACATTAAACACTTCTTTTGCAATGTCTGAACAAAAAATCGAAGATCTGGCTGAAGGATAGTGGGGCCTAATCACTCTTTGAATTTTTAACTTTGCAAAATTTAATTTGCAAAAAAAATCCTTGAGGCTCTTTGAAATGTTAATACCTTCAATTTATCATTTTATTAAATACTAAATTTGAAGGTATTAAAATTTCAAAATGTCTTACAGACTTTTTGACGTGATAACGTCTTATAAATTGATGAAACACCAGCTGCACGCACGAAAAAGTGTAACGTTCCTAACGTTCCGCCTGACCCTGTGCGTGCAAGCGAGAGCGCAGTATGCTTCGGCCCATGCTTGACAGCTACTAAAATTTAGGTTATGTATTACGGAATACGTTATCACGTAAAACTATCCGTCCGTAAACCGACTTTACAGACAACCAATTTTTTTTGCAAATAAAATTTCGCAAAGTTTTAAATTCAAAGATTGACTAGGCCCCACTATCCTTCAGCCAGGTCTTCCAGTTAGTGTTCAGTCATTACAAAAAAAGTGTTACACAAATTATCGAGAGTTGGGGAATAAATAACTTCACGATGAATAAATCACTGTGACCAGCCGTCTAAAATGATCACTGTGATCTGACAAGAAGTAACTACGTTCCAAAGTAACGTATGTTGTTCCATGTCACCGCAATCACGACGGTCGCTCCAACCGAGCATCCGATCAACGCCGATATAACGTCCAACCGAGTGTTTGCTCGGTCGGGCGGCATTCGGCGTGATCAGCCGTCTAAAACAATCACTGTGAAACTACATTCTAAAGTACAGTATCTTGTTCCTTATCGCCGCAATCACGACGGTCGCTCCAACCGAGTAGCCGACGTAACACGATGATGATTTTTCACTGTGATTTTTGTGTAACCGGAATAACAATTACTGCAGTAATCACAAAGTAACGGCCTTTCCCATGTCTAAAAATTTTCGCGGTGCTTCAAATACCCACCCCAAAAATGTTCGATACCTCTTGGACTACGATGACCTGACTCCCCTATACAAGTGGGGTCAATCCGAGAGGAACAGAAGCGACGGAGTCGGGGGGTCAGTGCGCGAGTACGAAAGAGACCGAGTGATTAAGAGACGCTCAGTCATGTGACGGCGTCAATTATTTATCTTCGTCGTTATCCTAGAGCCGCCGCCGCCGCCGCCGCCGCTAACCGTATGCCGACGGCGTATGTGAGCGTCGTCCCTTATAGTCCAAGCTCTGACCGTATAAAAGTCGACACTGCTAAAATTTTATTATTGAACTAGCTGTATTCGGCCACTCGTTCCACTGGCTCAGTACGTCACAGATGCCGTAAAATATTGTTGCGTGCCCCCTGTTGGGACGACTATGGCTTCTGTAGAATCTTCTAGCAACAACAACAATGGAAAACAGGTAGCCAAGTAGACCCGACCTTTCTTAGAATTGCCTGGAGAAGGCAATACATGTATTGAAAGGTTGAGATGCTTCTAGAACATTCGACAGGCGTGGGACGAAGCTATAAAATGCGAGCGGAGTGGTTGAGTCAGGGCAGTCAGTTAGTTGCAGCGCGTACGTACAGTGTGATATAAATTGTTTAGTGTCGGTACAGCAAGATCAAGGTAGCTGTTAAGATAGAAGATAAATGAGCTGTGTAAACCATTGAGTGCAATTATATAAATCTGGTTCTACATCGTCTGTGTTGTAAATAATCGTGTATATAGTGAATAGGCAAGTGTGCTAATAAACTTTAGTGTGTTACTGTATTGTAAATATTTTGTGTACATAATTAGGACTTTCTATTCTTCTGTTACTTAGTTTTCTATTTTATTATTTAGAACTACTGTTTTGTTTCTGTTAACGTTATTATTACTGTTTTGTTAAAGAAGTACTTTTTCGTCTGTGTGTTTAACTGTTTTGTTAAACGTTTATTATTGTAAATAAATAATTTCCACTACGGACTAAAACAGTTTTGTTACAATATTTAACATAACGCGTGTCGCTTTAACGTCCAACAGATGGCGTTGTATTCAGCAGATGGCGCTCCCTTTGTTGTAAAATATTTAGGAGAGTGTGAGTCGCTTTAACGTCCAACAGATGGTGTTGTTTATAAAACCTTAGCACAGGTGTGACATGTACATAATACGCGCGTTTTCGAATGCAACGGTGTGTCAAAATTTCAAAGCAATCGGTGAAGAACGATGCGGCTCACAGGTAAGTGTGTCGACGCCTGCTGTTCCCACTTCTTTATGGTTAGTGTTCTAGTGTTTACTGCTCGGAAGTAGCACGCTGAGCATTAAAGAAGGGGGAATAGCAGTTACAGTATAATGCGCGCCACGAATCTAAAAGGCTCGGAAGTTAGATGCGAATGCGGGCTTGCGCTTGTACAGTCTGTTGAAAAACTACAAACTCGCAACTCAACAAAACTAAAATAACAACTTGACAATAGCGTACTCGACTGTACTTTAAAGCAGGAAAGCGACAAGTGACAAAGGCAACGAGCGATCACGGCCAATCACTGACGAGCGCACGTTCCGTGCAGGTAGCTAAGAGTATCAACGACTCTAAAATGTGCCTTTGCGACGCTGTTTGTGACTAACTTCCGAACCTTTTAGATCCGTAGCGCGTATTAAACCTGTGAGCCGTCTAGAAGGACACTTCGCCCGCTGCCACATCCCATTGATAACGTCTACCGCGGTTGAAGACGAAACGACAGGTAGAAATACCGATGTACCGCGGCCTACAAGCACAGAAACCAAGAAGATTTGGAACAGTATCGACCGTGAAAATCTACACACTCGGATAATAAAATTTTTAGTAGTGTTGACTAGTAGACTTTTGCTCGGTCGGGGTTTGGATTATTACCAAACTACCAATTTCCCCCGAGCTACCCTAACACTCTAGGTACAGCGATAGGTGCCAAGAGTTCTAGTTTCAAATGCAACGAAAATTTAATTTTGAATTGTGAACAGGAAAATCCTTGGGAGTCAAACAAATATACCTAAGCATCCCGTAGCATCACCATAGGAGAATGAAGTCAAAATTAATTATCGACCGATTGCATAAAACAGTGTCAGAAAATTTAGTTGGATCAAAAACTATGCAAAAAAAACGAAAAAAAATCCTAGGTCACCACGCAAAACGCGAAAAAATCTCGAATTAACACGCGAACAAACCGCGATATAACACAGGATTTTGTATGTGTAGGGGCAGAAAATTCTCAAGTCCAAAATAGTTATCATTAATTTTTTAATCATATATATTAATACGCTAAGGTTAAGATGTTTGCCTCCCTTTTTAGAAAAAAACACACAATTTCTCCACATAAATTATATATCATTTTACAGATAATTGCTTGCTCTACTGACATCGACAACTAAAAAATTTATTATTGCTTTTGTTTTTGTAAATTAATTAATTATTAGCAACGCTGAACCACGTCTGAAATCTGACGGCTTTAATTTTCATAATATATACATTAAGACACAATACTGCATACTGCCATCTGACGGCTTTAATTTTGAAACTGCGAGCAACGCTGAACAACGTCACAGCAATGCTGCATGATGCCATCTGACGGCTTAGCTCAACGCTTTTGATACTTGCGCCTCTATATGACAATTTTAGTAAAATATTTCTTCGATCTGTCATCTGAGCTTCATATTGTAATACAACAAAAAGAAGAACGTTATAAGCAGTGTGCAAAATTAGAAACGAATTGAATACCTGCAATCATATTTAAAAAATAATTTTGTAAAGTGATAATTATTATACTTATTTAGTGCGAATAATTCGCACAGGTCACTCTAGTCATTCTTTTTTGGATTTACAACGAAACTTCAAATGTGAAATACTTCTTCACTCTGTATAAAAGGGATGTAGGTATATAATCGATAAATTATATTGTAATGGGAGGTGAAATGTGTTTGTCTCCCTGATTTTTCAAAAAATATTAAATATTTATTGTCGCAAATTGTTAACAATGAACTGTGAATATACATATTTTGTGTCTCTGCAGTGGCGCAGTAAACAAAATAAGTACAATAAAATAAAATATATGGTAATTTAAATACAATTTTAACAGCATTTCTCTACGTTCATATATATGTTACGGTCTATACCCGAATTCGGTCAATGACCTAAATAAATGCGTTTTGACCAACGAATATTGCCCAAACCCGAAATTCAAACGGGTATTGAGTGTTATAAAATGAGAAATACTAGTTTTGCGCATTTTCAGTTGGACAAAACTAGTTCTGTCTATTTCTGAGCGGACAATACTAATTCTGCTTGTTTCATTCAATCAACGTCCGAACCCTAATAAAAGTAGGGTTATGTTCTTGTTTATCTATTGAATTGTTCTCCTGAATGTTATAATTAATATAAGTAGGGGTATGCAGTGCAATAATTAAGTAAAAATGCAAGGTGAATTCGAGTCTCAACTAGTTCGCCTATTGGAGGCTTCTGAAACATAATTTTATGTCGAAACATAATTACCTTACTACACTAAGTGAGGTTAAGAAAGCAAATTTGTTGAAAGCTGAATTAAAACCTCTGTCTGCTAAACAATACAGAAGACTAAATCACTTTGATATAATAAGTATCGTTGATGTGGAAAAGTTAATTAAAAAATGCAAAGAAAATTCCGATGCCATACTAGTAAGTACTGTCCGTTCAGAAATCGACAGAACTAGTTTTGTCCAATTGAAAATGCGCAAAACTAGTTTTGCTCATTTTATAACACTCAATACAAGTCTAAATGTAAGATTTCGAGTTTGGGCAATATTCGTTGGTCAAACCACCATTTGTATCGTTCATTGACTGAATTCGGGTATAGACCGTAACACATATACATGCTGGATTTAGAATAAGATTGGCGCCCAACGTGGGGCCCACTAATAAGTCAATATACTTACGCGAATTGTTTAATAGTCCAGTAGTTAATTCGAATATACGTGCATGTTATATTTGGGATGATAATGGCGCTCAGAGAACGGTCAAAGTTCAATTCCATATTTACTTCCCCCCGTTGAGCTCCGTATAGTCGAACTAGGGTTGGGTAACTCAGATCTGAACCGGTTCAAAAAGCCGACTCCGGCAGAAGATCCGTGAGAGTCCACTCACTTTTTTTTGAGCCGACGTATCAACGGATCCGCATAACTCAGTGAAACACTTAACACACAGAAGCAATAAGATCTGTCAGCTCAAATGACTCATGCATCATATGTCTGGCTATGGTACACACTACGCACAGGCGGTACAGTTATTACAGTGTTTCACTTAAGTCACAACTATTTAAGGTATTGTATTGCATATTGTAATATGCTTTCTGTAACATAGCAAGTAGCAACCTGTAAAACCCCGCCCTATAATATGTGAGTCAGTCACTGGCATAATATTAGGTGATAAATGATTGACTTGACTCAACTAACTCAGTGGCTCAGTTGACTCGAATAACATATTCAGAACTCGGCTCTTTTTGAACCGGTTCAGGGAGCCGGCTCACATACGGGATCCAGATGCAAAGATGCAGATCACTAAAGAGACCCGTTTATCCCATCTCCAAGTCGAACATTGGTAGTCGACTCTATTGTATTCGAAGTACACCGATCTACACGTTACGTTACTGGTTTTGCGGATAGGTGTGTACTTATCACTTATCCATTGGTCGCAATAAATCAATATTAATATATGCACCAGCTCGAACGCCCGCACTGGTTGAGTGTGTTTTTTTTTTGTCCCACTTAAACACCGATCGTCAATTATTTTTCCATCATAGCGTTATCAATTTCCAATCAGTATTTTGTAATTGCCGTGTTATTATTTATTGTAATGAGTGTTCAATTTCAATTGATAATAATTATTAAAATCACTAGTCGCAACAACTAGACAAAAATAGAGTATTTGTTAATAATTATGCGTCTCGTTATTTAAATATGTCATATGTATGTCAACAGTTAATATGTTATTTAAAATTATTTCAGCTTTCCTAGTCGATACGTTGTCAAATCATTGTATTTTGGGAATAGTTTGTATAAAAATAAAGCTTTTCGAAGATAGAGCCATTTAAAATGGGTAGTATTTAAACGAGTGACTGTAAATTACAATTTTGGGTGACAAAAATAATCAATTTGGGTTACTGTATTACTAAGTGAGCGACTGACTGTGCGTGACGAGAAAATAATAGTTGGGTGACTAAATTACTAAGTGAGCGACTAAATTACTAAGTTGTTAATAGTTAATTGTTTGAATAGAACTACGTTTTCTAAAAAATATATATTTAATTGACTGTCAATTAAATATACATTTTTTAGAAAACGCAGTTCTATTCAAACAATTAACTATTTAATTCGCATACCCCGTTATCGTTCACCCCGGAATTGTTTTTTTTAAAAACTCCACATTTGCCCCTTCCCGTTTCACTGCGAGACAATTCGCATACCCCTTTATCGTTCACCCCGGAATTACAATTCGCATACCCGTTTATCGTTCACCCCGGAATTGTTTTTTTTAAAACTCCACCTTTACCCCATCGCGTTTCACTGCGAGACAATTCGCATTAAAAAAAGCGGTGGTTTTCAATCTTCATGAAAATGTGAGTTTTAAGTTGTAGTGTCAAAGTGAAAAAAAAAATAAAAAGTAAAAACAAAAGAAGATATCTGCTTCAAAATTACCGAAGGCATTCTAGTCGCTCACTTAGTAATTTAGTCGCTCACTTAGTAATTTAGTCGCTCACTTAGTAATTTAGTCACCCAACTATTATTTTAATATCTTAAGTTATTAAAACAGTATCTCATCATCAGTCACCAAATTTTTTTTTTATTCGACCGTTTTATAATTCCCCATTTAAAATTATAGTAAATAAAGATGTACTGCAAAAAAGTTTCACAAAATAATGTTTTATCCTAACCCAATTGCACACAAAACTTCCACTGACTAATGTTTTACAACGATACACTTCACAAAAGGTTAATAAACAACACATAAATAAATTCACAAGAGCAAAACTGTAGATATAAATACTCCACGTTTATAGGGTAGGTATTATGATCTATGCAGCGACCATTATTTTTATCAGGCCAATAAATATTTATACCCTCGAAGTAAGGCATAATTATTCAAATAAATAAAATTATCAACCAATTTTTTCAGACTGTATATTGACAAAAAATTATAACATTATAATTCAATATATCTCAATAAATGAAGTTTTGGTCCTGATTTGGATCTTCTTCAGAAATATGTAATAATTTTTAATAAGTAGTCATGGATATCTAAGTAGGTACCTAAAAGGAAAGAAAAATTCACTAAAAACAAAATAATATCATAAATATTACTTAAATTTTCCGTATCTAATTGAGCATTCAGAGAATTTTTATTAGATTTTATATGTAACATTTCCGAAATATGACGTATCTCTTTTAAAGAAATTTGTTTCAATATCTAAAATTTTTATATCATCCCGATTAATTTGTTGATATTATTTAAAATTGGTTGATAATTTTATTTATTTGAAGACTAGCGGTCACGCCCGGTTTCACCCGGGTGTAAAAGAACGAATGGGGAAGGGAGGAACATGAGTACACACATTGATCTTAGTTTACCGAGATGAATGTTGTGTCCTTTCATGATGATCGGAGTTACCGTTCAAAAGTTTTTGTCGATAAAAAGCAGTATTTATACTTTTTTTAAGTAATAATTTTTTTTTTAATACATATAATAAATATTTAATTTTAATTAGTCGTAATAAAATTTAAAAAAATTGAAATGTAAGCCTTATAAGAAAGCAATGTAGAAAATAAAAAAAAATAAAAATATATTCGCCGACGTGGGGCTTGAACCCAAGACCCTGGCATTAAGAATCTTACACTCTACCGACTGAGCTAACCGACCTCGTGACCGTCACGCGCTAATATTGCAATATTAAGTTAAGGCATTTCACCTGATAATATTTGTCGGACAGACTAACTTTGAGATACATTTTGCAACATTTTACATTGATGTTCCGCTCCAATTGGTCGTAGCGTGATATTATATAGCCTATAGCCTTCCTTGATAAATGGGCTATCCAACAAAAAAAAATTTTCAATTCGAACCAGTAGTTTCTGAGATTAGCGCGTTCAACCAAACAAACAAACTCTTCAGCTTTATATATTAGTATAGATTTCTATTCAGACGTTAATCTAAGATTTTAAGACAGAATTATGTTTGGTGAGTTGAATCATAGCTATTTATTCGGAGGAATGGCTACCTGAAGAACAAATGAACCGAATAATTCGGTGAATATGGCCATCTGTGAACTAAATTAAGAGGCGCAACTCTGCACCTAAGTATAATAATATAATATATCACCGTTTGTAATAAAAGCATCAAGTATCAATAAACTGTCGGCCATTGAGAGAGGGTTTTCTTTCCTCCAGAGAGAGGCACTGCACCTCGATACGTTGTACCTCCAGTAAGAGAGTAGGTATTATGGCGCAACAATGTTATCGACGGTTCGGCCTGAATTATTCCGCTATGTACGGTTTTATGTACAGCATGGGAAGTCGTAAATTCCATGATTAAACCTACTGTGCTCATACCGCTGTCGCAGTTAAAGCAGCGTTTGCACTGTAATTCGATTTTGACGGCTCCATTCTTTAAAAAAATTCTATTAAAAAAACAATATGATGAGGAAAGAATTTCAGAACATAAAAAAGCGAGTGTGCTTTAGACCACACGACTGAAGTAAAACTTCTTCCTGCCATATATATTTTATATAAATATAATATAATAAATGAAGCACAACATGGCTTTATAAAAGGAGGCTCAACTGAAAAATCTATCTTCAAGGCCACTGACAATCTATTAAAATTATGGGAAAAGAAACATCCTGCTGCTTTGCTTCTAATTGATCTGACGAAGGCATATGATTCTGTAGACAAAAGTCTATTAACATATAAACTTGAAAATTGTGGTGTAAGGGGAGTAGCTCTCAATCTCCTGTCCTCATATAAATGACTAATAGAACACAATGCGTCAAAATTGGAGATATCTGTTCAGAATGGGAGCAAATAGTGAAAGGCGTCCCTCAAGGTAGTGTGCTGGGCCCTACCCTGTTTATTATCTTTATAAATGACTTACCAGACATCATAAAACAAACAACTTTTCTATTTGCTGACGATACAGCAGTCATATGTGAGGGAGGAGATGGGGATCTACTCCTCAAAAACATTGAAAAATGCCTATCAACACTAAATAACTGGTTCAGTAATAATGGTCTCAAATTAAACATGAACAAAACTGAAATTATTAAATTATTTATTAACTAACCTACATTATTTCCCGTTACAAAATGCAGCAAAATTCGATGAAATGTATTTATGATACAAAAAACAATTGTTTTCATTTTAAACGTCAAATAGTTGTATTAATGCTCCGTCTTTGTCGCACTCACTAACTTATATCTCCCTCTCAACTTAATGCTCCGTCTTTGTCGCATTCACTGACTTATATCTCCCTCTCAACTTCCAATACACGAAACGTAACTTTCTCTCTTACTATCTTCACTGACTTATATCTCCCTCTCAACTACCGTTCGCCTCGAACGATGATGCACTTCCGTAAACGATTTCGTCAGGCATTTACCAGCTTACTCCCCAAGTCAAGCGTGCCTAAAGAAGTTTTACTTCAAAAATTTGAACCGTCGTGGAACGCCTGGCAGTTGTGAAACATAAATTTAAGCGAAATTCTACTAACTAAATTCTGATAGTTACTGTTTCTCCCTCGCTCGGCTAAACTCGCTTTCTCCGAGTTTACCCGAACGCGCGTTCAACTGCTCGGGAAAAAGTAAGGACCTTGCGTCCAAGGAAGTTTCGACTTCTAAAATTGATTACTCTATGTTCTTCTCGCTTCGAAATAACTTTTGTCCGAAATTTCTGACGTACAGTTTTCGAGATATTCTTGCGATTATCGGAGATTTTTTCAGTGTGAGAGCGCCTTCACGGTGGTCCGTCACATTATAAGCACCTACGAGCATATAATGTAAAACACGTCGTTCGCTCAGAATGGCACCGTAAATCATTTTCTATAATGTCTATTATTATGGAAATAACTAAATTGAGTAAGCGTGCCGGGCGTGTTTCAACGGCATCTGTTGATTGCTTACAAAACTATTCTTCTTATATTATACGGGTCGGTATTACCTATAAATGTCACTTGAATTAACTCCGCCAAAACATAACACGTATTATAGACGGCGAGCTGGCTACGGAGAAAATGGGTGACTCGGTGCAGAGCTGAAAATTTGTAGAATAATAGGAGATTGTATAAGTAAGTAGGGAAAAAATTGCCAGAAGGCTCGGCGGAAGATAAAGAGCCGCCAGAAGGCGTTAATGTTGCGAAAAATCAGTGCACTTCTGGCAATTTCTATACTTATTCTGTAATTCAAAACTAGATTATATATTATACATTATATAGTTATAAGGGCATACTGACAATTCAAACATGATATAATAATTACATTTGACAAATATTCAAAATTATTAATGACATTTTGATAGAAATAAAATTAAATAAATTAATAAAATTACGTTGTTAATTTTATTTCAATTAAAATGACATTAATAATTTTGAATATTTGTCGAAAGTAATTATTATATCATGTTTGAATTTTCAGTATGCCCTTATAAACTATACAATGAATAATATAATATATAATCTAGTTTTGAATTACAGAATAAGTATAGCAATTGCCTACAGAAGTGCACTGTTTTTTCTCAACATTAGCGCCTTCTGGCGGCTCTTTATCTTCCGCCTAGCCTTCTGGCAATTTTTTCCCTACTTACTTGTAATATCTCCTATTATTCTGCAAATTTTCAGCACATTGACGATTTTCGATTTGCCGCTATATTCCTTGCTAGAGATTTGACTACTAGTTTTCTAGCGCTGGTTTCCTTGATTGCTTTCATGTGCTCGCTTCACACGAGACGTCTTTTCAAGCTTGCGCGGTGCGCGGGTAGTGATGGAACGGTATAAGAAAAGTGGGCGTTTATTGTCTCTGAACAGAACACAGTGTTTGTTCATGTCGCCCACGTGACAAGATACTGTTTCCTGATTGGTTCTTGCTCAGAGCAAGCAGGGTACCTAGCAAGAAAAATGGCCCCTGTTCTAATTTTAAAATCCATCTTGTGAGCAAGCAGGCGAACCCGCAGTGACGTCATTTCAAGCCAGCCAGCAGAAGTCCAAGCAGTGTTCCCAGCCTCGTGTGAAGCGGCCTTTAGACTGTGAAAACGATACAGGTCAAACGGATGAACGGATTGTAACCAAATTTTGTGAGGATGTTTGATATGCAAATATGAAGAGCCCTATTGTTTTGGGGAGAAAATCGGCGCATGCACAGAAGAAATATATGCTATAACATTGTTTTTCATATAATAACAGTATACTTTTCATAACGGTTTATTATTCTATCTGTTTTTGCGAGAAAGTTTTGTAAAAAATGTCTTTTTCGAAACTTTACAGTTTCCCAAATATTTTGATAATAAAATAAATTTGTTCTTTTGTTCTGTAGATCTGTTAGCTTTGATTAATTTTTGCATGACGTGATAACATATTATACAGATAACCATGCAAACGAATAGCAAATATCACAATATTTAATACTAGCCGTTATCCGCGTCACCGGCACGTGTTATCAGAAATTTTATTTTCTTTATTATAATTTATATGTCAGATGTCAATATTTTTTAAGCTGGAATGGTCCAGTCGCACAATTGGCCGGAATTTTTATAAATAAAACAAAATAAAACGAAGGTACGGGATACCTAAATTCAAAAAATATTTTTAATCCAGTCGATTTTTACGCTCCTGAAGTTGTTACAGTAAATTAAACCGAAATCATGTCTAATTACCTGTTTTTTTAATTCAAAATCGAATCTACAAACCAATACTATGACTATAGTGTCGATGGTCAATTGTCACGCTGTTTTGATAGGATAAAACAAACGACGAATGCGTGTAGAGTTGTTGGTGTTTTGTTTATCCAAAACAACAAACGATCGTCCGACACGCGCGTGTTCACGATCTTTACCGATGGTTACGCTCGTCACTGATCCATGACAAAACACTGCCGTGTAATTCGATTGTACATCGGATTTGAAATGCAAATGTTTGTACTGTGATTTGGTAATGTGATATTTTTTAACTGCTTTACAAAAAAAAAGTTTCTGCTTAACAAAATTCCTTCATTATAAGTTATTAATTATACATCGATCGGTACAATTATTTAAATTACTGAACAGTCCAGTAAGCGTGCCGATTACTGCACAGCAGTTATATAATTACACTAGCCGTTACCCGCGGCTTGGAACACGATTGAGACGAAACATTATTTGGCATAGTTAGTTCTTTCTCGACGTAGAACATCAACTAAGAACTACCTTCTTACCTACCATCACATATACTATATGGGTGTGAGTTCTTACTTGGATGGGTGTGAATGGTTGCGTAGATGGGAAGGCCAATATAATATTCCTAGAGAGGAAGACAGAAAGAGAGAGAGCGAGGGAGAGAAAGTATATGTGATGGTGGGTGAAAAATCCATTTTGGAGAGAATCACTAAAATCATTTCTTAGTGGATGTCTACGTGGAGAAAGGAGTAACTATGCCAAATAATGGGAACGCATCCGTGTTTCATCTTGATCGCGTGCGAAGCCGCGGGTAACGGCTAGTATGCCATACGCATGCAGCTAATAATAATAATAATGCATTTATCGCCCGTTTCTCGACTTAATGTCATAACAGACACCATTCGCACCATTACTATTTTCCATCTATCACACTTCCCGTTATTTTCCACATTTTTTCAACTTCAACTAATTAATAGCAATGGGCGAATGCAGGAATTTTAGGACATTAGGATAAGGTAGGCAAATTTTGAGCACAGGAGTTCGACAGGTAATCTGCTATGGCCTTGAATAAGGAACCATTTCGATTTTTATCTGGAATTATTGAAGGAAACCATGAAAAATCTCAACAAGCTGGCCGGTAAAGGAATTGTCGTTTCTCGGCGAGAGGTGGCAGGAAAAAGTCCCGGCCACATCTGCCTCCGCCGGGACTCGAACCCTGTACCTCCCGAATGCGAGTATAGCTGCGAGTCAGGTCTCACTTGGTCTTTTAATCACGCTATATTTTAATTCGAGTACACGGTACAATTTTTCGAATAAAATAGGTAAATTTTGAACACATGAGTTCGACAGGTAATCGGCCATGGCCTTGAATAAGGAACCATCTCGATATTTATCTGGAATTATTGAGAGAACCCATGGAAAAACTCAATAAGGTGGCCGGTACTAGGCGAAAAGCAGCAGAAAAAGTGCCAGCCACATCTGCCTCCACGGGATTCGAACCCTGTACCTCCCGAATGCGAGTATAGCTGTGAGTCAACGCCCACTTGGTCTTTTAATCACGCTGTATATACAATTCGACGACACACCGTGTACACGGTACAATTTTTCAAGTAAGGCAGCGTTACAGCAAGTGCAGCACGCGGTGTAAGAGAAGCGACAGATCGTCAATTACAGCCGGCAGTGACGGCAGGAGCGTCCGCCCTGCTTTCCACGTCCTGCGAGTCCTGCACGTGTGTGTCTGTGTACAGGAGCCATAACATGTTCATCAGGCATATAATTGATGAGGTTGACCAGTCAGTGGCCACTGACGCAAGGTGATGTATAGCGTCGAATGGTTATCACAGGGCGATCGACAACTCAAAACCGCGACCAACAAACCTTCGGAAACGGAGCTATAGAGTGTAGAATCCTTGTGTCTACTAATTGTGATCATAGATAGATAGATAGATAGATAGATTTATAAGAGGTCGGAAACAGCTGAGTGTGCGTATTGTAGAGACGACGATGATGCAGAAAATTTCATGAGAGACCTACTTGGACCCGAGGAAACTTGGAACCGTTCCTACACAGTAGTGAGAACGATAATGTAGACAAAGGGAAGGGATGAAATGACTAGAGTGAGAGGATAGACGGCTCTCGCTTGAAGTAATGCGGAAGCGGTTCCAGTGCGAGATGGCGAGTAGAGAGGGTGAGGTTTTAGTCAGTAGGAGTCTGACACTACCCGCTGGAGATCCAGCGGGTGTCCATGATGGATTTCCTCACCTCCGCAACAAAAAAAGATAGATAGATAGATAGCACATACACGAAGAGCATAGAGTAAAAAATCATCTAGCTGAGCCAATCATCAACTGCTGAATGAACGATCAACAATTCCGTAAGTTATCCAAGTTCGCTTCGGGAATTACACCATCTTCGTCAATCATCTAGTAATAGTCAATGTCAATCAGGACAATTAACAATTCCGCAGGCTCAGTCAACTCTTCCTTCGGGAACAGAGCTGTAGAATCCTTGTAACAATTATTATGATCACTGTTTACTCTATCTGTGTCAATCAACTGGTGATCAATACTGACTGTGATCTTAGAACGATCAACAACTTCGTAAGCTTATCCAAGTTTGCTTCGGGAATCACATCATCTTCGTCAATCATCTGGTAATAGTCAATGTCAAACAGGACAATTAACAATTCCGCAGGCTCAGTCAACTCTTCCTTCGGGAACAGAGCTGTAGAATCCTTGTAATAATTATTATGATCAACTGCTGATGGAATACCGAATGTGATCTAAAGCAGGGATGTCAGACTGATTTTTCTAAAGGACCATTTATAAGAGGTAGGGTGTGTTAGAGGGCTAGAGTCTAAATTAAAATCTTTATTTATTTAGTTTAACATATAAAAGTAATAAAACGGCTAAATTATCTTGAGCTTAAGGATCCAGACACTTGAGGTCTCTTGTTTTGGATAAGCTCATTGATGCCAGGTGTCTAACATCCTCACTGGATAGATTCTGATCGCGGGCCGTATTAAGATAGTTTGAGGGCCGGATGCGGCCCGCTGGTCGTATCTTTGACATCACTAATCTAAAGAACTGTCAATAGCCAAGTTTCCTTCGGCAACAGAGCTCTAGAATGCCTGTATTAATTATTGTGATCACATTTAGTATTGCTACATCAATAATAAACTGCTGGTGTGATCACAGGACGATCAACAACTCCGTATAGACTCATCCAATTCTTCCTTCGGGAACAGAGCTGTTGAATCCTTATAATAATGCCACTAGGAAGCGTCTCGTTGAACAAGTTGCGTCTCGTGATTGTCTCTGATTAGTCAGTTTTGTTTCCGGCGGCGGCGACTGCGACGTGATGTCGGAATTACAAAGTACAGGATCCCCGGCGCGGCTGCCTTTTGACAGCTAATCGACATAATTAATAGGGAACGCGCATAAATTGGCAATATATTGTCATGATTCGCTAAGTGCAACATTACGCTGTCGACGACCGCGAACCCCAAATTATGTGTTATTCAATTTCAAGTGAAAGAAATATTATATGTAACATCGTTCATAATATATACGTACGTACTTCTCTATCCGCATATTATACACAACACAATATTTAGTACACTACTGGACAAAAACAATTTTAACATAAATCAATATTGTTAGTAACTATGATTCATGACAATTATTTATGCTCAAATTCACCGAACACTTTTAAAGATAAAAGTTACTAATCTTGGAATAAATTTAGAATCAATACAGCAAACAAAATAACAGGTAGAAAAGTTAGTAAAAGAATGAATAATAATGTAAATTTGACTCTATTCGATAAATAGAGTCACTGTGATCCATTGAAGTTAATGATTGAGTATTTGGAAAGAATTCCGTGGCATAAGGATCGAAAATGAAGCAATACTGAAATTTTTTTAAACTTGCATTTAATACTGACGTTTCGATACGTTTTGTATCATCTTCAGAGTTTTCAAATGCTGTCCCAATATACTGATAACATGTGACAGCATTTGAAAACTCTGAAGATGATACAAAACGTATCGAAACGTCAGTAATAAATGCAAGTTTAAAAAAATTTCAGTATTGCTTCATTTTCGATCCTTATGCCACGGAATTCTTTCCAAATACTCAATCAATGAATAATAATAATAATAATAATGCGTTTAACGTCCGTTTCTCGACTTTATGTCATAACAGACGCCATTCGCACCATTACTATTTTTTGTTCTACTACACTTCCCGTTATTTTCTACAATTTTTAAACTTCAACTTAATTAATGGCAATGGGCGAATGAAGGAATTTTTAGGAAATTAAGGATAAGATAGGCAAACTTTGAGCATAGGAGTTTGAAAGGTAATCGGCCATGGCCCTGAATAAGGAGCCATCTCGATATTTATCTGGAATTGTTGAGGGAAACCATGGAGAACCTCAACAAGATGGCCGGTACAGGAATTACCGTTTCTCGGCGAGAGGCAGCGGGAAAAACTCCCAGCCACATCTGCCCCCGCCGGGATTCGAACCCGGTACCTCCCGAATGCGAGTTTAGTGCTCTCAGCGCTACGCCACCCCGCTCGGTTTAAAGAATGAATATATGTTGTTCTTTTTTTTGAATATTTTGACGTTCACCCAAAAATCCGACCCATAGCGTTAATGTAAACGTCAAAAAAAAGTTTCACTTATTATGCAACCCATAATTGCACACAAAACTTCAATGTTTTACAACTATACACTTCACAAAAGGTTAATAAACAACACATAAATAAATTCACAAGAGCAACTGTAGATATAATACTCCACGTTTATAGGTTAGGTATTATGATCTATGTGGCGGCCATTTTTATTTTATCAGGAGAATAAATATTTACACCCTCGAAGTAAGACAGAATAGATTTATACCTGCAGTAAACATATTTATGTTTGGTGAATTGAATTATCGCTATTTATTCGGAGGAATAGCTGCCTGAAGAACAAATGAACCGAATAAATAACTTAATAACAAGAACTTTCGAACACACGTAGCCTGTTCTTCTAATTTCTAAGAAACAGCTACCCTTGGAGCAAGCCCATTACGCTCGTCTGCTTCAAAAGAGACAAACATATATATCTGCAGGATTTAACTTGCAAAAGAATGAGATGGAATACATTGCACAGCGCATGTAAGGAGTAAACTCCAGTCGTGCGTCGGAGCTGACATAGAACACGCTATTTTATCACCTATTT
Source organism: Xanthostigma xanthostigma (assembly GCA_963575645.1). Lineage (NCBI taxonomy): Eukaryota > Metazoa > Arthropoda > Insecta > Raphidioptera > Raphidiidae > Xanthostigma > Xanthostigma xanthostigma. Next base: position 3,937,998 of record OY754473.1, read on the forward strand.
CCTTACGGAACACGCGCCTGTTTCTTTTGTACACCGCTGTACAGACATACGCGAAGTTACAGCCGCCATTAATATTGTTGTTTTATCTATCTGTGCGCTTTTATTATTATTCCGTCTATTTTTTAGCCATTCTAATTATATTTATTATTTATTCTGTTTATATTCAACAAATAAATCTTTGTCTGTCCAACACAATATCCCGATATATATACAGACTGATACCGAGCGGGGTGGCGTAGTGGTGAGAGCACTAGACTCGCATTCGGAAGGTACCGGGTCCGAATCCCGACGGGGGCAGATGTGGCTGGGAATTTTTCCTGCTGTCTCTCGCCGAGAAACGGTAATTCATGTAACGGCCATGTTGTTGAGTTTTTCCATGGTTTCCCTCAATAATTTCAGATAAATATCGAGATGGTTCCTTATTTAATTATCCTAATTTCCAGAAAATTCCTTCATTCGCCCATTGCTATTAAGTTGAAGTTTAAAAATTGTAGCAAATAACGGGAAGTGTGGTAGAAAAAAAATAGTAGTGGTGCGAATGGCGTCTGTTATGACATAAAGTAGAGAAATGGACGTTAAAGGATTATTATTATTATACACATAGACTTGATTACGATATTTCATCTTTATTCGAGAACTGTATACGTAACTTTCTGATTTACCGTGTGTAATCAATAAATAACACATTGTTGACTGTGTCGAGTACACCGTGCAACACCTGATCCACAAGTTATAGCGTGTTATTTAAATCAACCATGAGCTGCATTCATTGTCAGCACATTAGTTACAAATAAGCATCTGTCGCTGTCTTATGTCAGAAGTGTTCACTGAATCTATCTCATTCAGTCAACACCTTTGAAGGCTTTGACTCGGCGCTACGTATGTCGTACATGATACACGACACACGGTTTATGGCAGTAGTGACTAGTGTTACATTGTATATTGTCGTTTGTAGTCAACGATGTGATTCATAATTTAATTAACTCCCGCATTTCTAGCCTGTGTTAGGAGGCACCCCCTGGTTCACCCTGCGGAACAATCGTTTAAAAACTACTATTTTGATACACCTTGTATAATCGACGGTTCTAATAGAATCCTAGAAATATCATTTAAACTTTTATTGCAATATTTCCAAGCTATTTAAATATATCTATAGAGCACCGATAAAAAGTACCATATTGACGTTAGAAATATATAAATGCAATGACTCTGTTTAGAGAAGAAGGATAAACAAATACTAAAAATATATAAATCGGACGTTTATAATGATATCGAAGTAGCGAATGAAGTATTGAAGTAAGTCATAATTAAAATAATTGCCGGTTCAATAAGAGAAAAGTAAATAACATTGTTGAAGTGGACTTTCAAATATTTAATTATTAGTTACTAGTGGCCCGGTTCGACTCCGCCTGGATTTGTGGATTGTCTATTAAAGATAGCATGTTTAATTGGATAAGGGTTAATATTATGCCGATCAAAAGGGCTTCGCAAGTTTTGTCAAGCAAGTATAAATCATAATACTTATTATTTTGATGCGAGTAATAATTTTTTAAATCTGATATATTCAATTCACCAAACATATTTATGTTTACAGCAGGTATAAATCTATTCTGTCTTACTTCGAGTGTATAAATATTTATTCGCCTCATAAAATAATAATGGCCGACACATAGATCATAATACCTAACCTATAAACGTGAAGTATTATATCTACAGTTGCTCTTGTGTTGTTTATTAACCTTTTGTGAAATGTATAGTTGTAGAACATTAAAGTTAGTGGAAGTTTTGTGTGCAATTGGGTTAGGATAAAACATTATTACTTTGTGAAACCTTTTTTTTGACGTATACACTAACGCCATCGGTCGGATTTTTGGGTAAACGTCAAAATATTCAACAAAAAGACCAAGGCGTATAGTGCAGTATATATTTATTCTTCTTTAACTAACTTTTCTAGCTGATAATTTGCTTGGTGAATTCAAAGTAAATTTTATTTGAAGGGATAAATTTATTCGAAGATTAGTAACTTCTATCTTTAATAGTGTTCGGTGAATATGAACGTAAGTGAAGTTAATAAAAAGCTGATTACGCCAATAACATTTCAATAAATCAAAAGCAAAACGCGAGGCTAGAAGCAGCACGCGGTTATTATGCGAGTGATGTGCTCCCTGCAGGAGCACCGGGAGTCCATCGGGAACTTGTTGTTATTACATTTCAATAGAGAACCGTCGGCAATAGAAACACAAGGAATATAAACACTGTTAAGGTACTACTATCGCGTCTGTTTATGCCTTGTTCAGAACACTTCTCTATCCATAACCTCGGTGAGTTCAACAGCAGCGGGGCTTCCCCGGGTGACAAATTGAAAAAAAATTGGTTGTCTGTAAAGTCGGTTTACGGACGATAGTTTTACGTGATAACGTATTCCGTAATACATAACCTAAACCTCCCAAAATTTGGTTTCAATCCGCTTATCCTTGGTGTCGGAATGATAAGAAATGTCAAAAGTGACGTTTGCAACTGTCAAAGTATTATGTTCTAATAATAATTAGTTATTCCAATACTTAACTTAGAAGGCGTTGCATTTCACAGAATACTAATGTCAAAAAATTGAATTAAACATTAGAAATTCAGCCGTTTTCATGTTGCATTTATACAGCTATTTTTCTATATAAATTTGTATAAAAAAACTGTTTAGACAAATTCTGTTATACGAAATCTATGTAAAATGTTCTCCTCTTTCGTTTAAGACTGGTTTCAAACCGATCTGATTTAAATTGAGCGAGAAATTAGCAAAAAGCACGCACAGGGTCAGGCGGAAAGTTACGCGTTAGGAACGTTACGCGTTACGCGTTACGAACGTTACACTTTTTCGAACATGCAGCCGGTGTTTTATCAATTTATAAGATTGGTGATTCATCAATTTATAAGACGTTTTCACGTCAAAAAACATTGTAAGATTGCTAGCTCTCACAGATTAATTATTGTAACAAAACTGTTCTGGCTCGTGGTGGAAACTATTTATTTACAATAACAAACGTTTAACAGAACAGCTAAAAATACAAATGAAAAGTATTTCTCTAACGTAACAGAAACAAAACAACAAATTCTGACTAATAAAATAAAAGAACAAGCAATCAAGAATATGAAGTCACTATCTATGTACACAAAATATTTGCAACACATAACACACAAAAATTTAATTAGCACACTTATTTATTAACTATATACAAGAGATTATTTATGTTAAACTAAATTTATATAATCGAAATCAATGGTCTATTATACCGCACTCTGCACTCACACTCGAAATCTCATTGTCTGACTGACTGACTGAGCTATCGGACTGGTTTATATAATATATGCGCTGGGTATACTTTCCAGCGATTTCTGGAATGTTCTGATCCTTTCTTATACATTGTTGTTACAAGTTTGGGATTTGGCTTCTTGTCGCCACAAAAACTCTTAGTGCTTTATTATTGTCGTCGTCGAGAACATTCGCCAGAAAGCATTGGCGTCCCAACGGGGAGCACGCAACATTATCTATACCAATATTATAAAGAGGTCAAGTTTGTAAGTTCGGATATAGAAGGTAATCCCCGAAACTACTCATCCGATTTAAAAAATGTTTTCACCAATATAGGTATAGAATGGACCGCCAGGAAGGACTAGGTCCGGTCAAAATAGACAAAAAAATAGTGATAGGTTTACAATAATTCGCATAGAGCTGAAAATTGGTACAGGTCTTAGATACACTAAATGAAATATCAAAAGTTCCCACCGATCTTACATATGCTAAAAAATTTATTCAAGGTCAAAGGTATAGAGTTTTTGCTCTTTTCTCGTAAACGGTAAATGTTCTCTAAAAATAGGTCAGGCAAAAGTTGTAGATCATGCAATTGTCTACAAGAATTGTTCTTATACTTTTTCCCCTACGAATCACCATTCTTTTGAAATGGTGATTTCATACATCGAAAATACTAATATGCATATTAATATTTAACATTATTTTCGATAAATACGTTCAGTACGTACATATATATTTTGGCCCATATCTCAGGAATAGTGATTCGTAGGAAAAAAAGTATAAGAATAGTTTTTGTAGACAATTGCTTGATCTACAACTTTTGTCTGACCTATTTTTAGATAACATTTACCGTTTACGAGAAAAGTGCAAAAAATCGAAACTTTTGACCTTTGACCTTGAATAAATTTTGAAGCAGATGTAGGATCGGTCGGGACTTTCGATATTTTATTTGTAATAGTGTACTTAAAAAGATAGGTAGTAAAAATTAATACACATATTTTTCTATTTAATTTCTAGAAAATTAAAAACAGTTGTGTGTTTTTAAGAAACCACGACGCAAGTGAAACTTTTATTGGATTGTAGGCGTTAGATTGTAGACACTTATCCATCACGATTAATTATAAACAACAATATTCACATAAATACACGAATAAAAACATGTAAACACTGTACAGCACTTGCCCGCATGACAGACTGACTATGTGTTATACATACTACACGGTCAGCTGATGCTAACCATGGGCGCCGCCATATTGGCCTTGGCTGCTCTACCAAGCGCCTACTCCGAACGCCTTTCACTTTACCCCTACTGCCGCTTGTAATGCGACATGCAACAGACGGCCAGAAAAATTCGGAGCGATAGAATAAAAGTTTCACTTTAGTAAAAAAAAAATAATTTCCAGGGGGCGCTAGGTAATATTATTTCCGGAAATAAGTTTGGGAACCACTGCTATATATACAAACAATTTTTCGTCGCACTTACCATGCGAAATTACTGCGATTCAGACGTGGGTTAGTTCGGGTGCGAGCAAAAACATCGTGAGAAAATCAAGAACGGGAAAAGAAATGGTCGTCTAGTATAGGGAAGAACGTTCTTTGCAGTTCACTGAAGTTTCTCTGCAAACTTTTCCCAATATCTTGTATAGGGCAAAAGAAAAAGAAGGAAGAACAAGAAAACAACAGGACTGCCGCTGTTGTTTTGTTGTTCCTCATGGTCTTTCTTTTCCCGTTGTTAAAAAGGTATTTAATATGCTAGCGGATCTGATTCGAGAGAGATGCGAGATGTTGTTTTCGGTTCTTTTCTCGATTGTGTTGTTTCTGTCTGTCTGTCTGTCTTTCTGTTGCGGCGATGAACGGGCGCGTCCACTGAATACCAAATCAAAAGCTTCTTTATTTTACATTTGCAACACAAAACATCTTGTACTACAATTGGTCTGACAAAAAAATGAAACAATTTAAAACAAGATTTAATATAAAACATTTTAGAAAAGATGTCCCGGAGCAGGCATGTGACGCATTTTAACTTTTTAAGTATGCATGTTTAATATTGAATATTTCTTTTATAGTCTAAGATTCCGATTTGGCTCGATCTTCACTCATCGAGTTTTCTAATGAAATTTGAAATTTGATAATATAATCTATACTAATATATAAAGCAGAAGAGCTTGTTTGTTTGAACGCGTTAATCTCAGGAACTAATGGTTCGAATTGAAAAAAAATTTTTTTGTTGGATAGCCCATTTATCTAGGAAGGCTGTATAGGCTATATAATATCACGCTACGAGCAGAAAATCTATGAAAAATGTTGCAGAATGTCAGTCAACATTTTTCATCATATACTTATATTCAGGTGAAATGCCCTAACTGAATATCCCAATATTAGCGCCGCACGTACCGAAGCTCGGTTAGCTCAGTCGGTAGAGCGCGCGACTCTTAATCTCAGGGTCGTGGGTTCGAGCCCCACCTTGGACGAATATGTTTTTAATGTTTTTTTTTTATTTTCTACATTGCTTTCTTCTAAGGCTATCATTTAAATTTATTTTAGTTTTATTTACGACTAATTAAAATTAAATAAATCTAAATAATAGCTCATTTGCAAACTATATTGCAGTACCTATATATAAAAATAATTTTCCTACAGTGTTTTCAATTAAATATTTATTATATTTTATTAATTATACAGTAATTATTGATTTAAAAGAAATAATTATTACTTAAAAAAAAATATTTTCATCAAAAATGGAGGTTTGAGTTTAAAATAAGTAACTGCCGAAAACTGCAAAAAATTTGGACCCAACATTCATCTCGGTAAACTAAGATGAAAGTGCGTACTCTTGTCACTCCCTTCCCCATTTGTTCTTTTGCACCCGGGTGAAACCGGACGGGACCGCTAGTGTATTAATAAAGAAACATTGATTTGGTTGCCATTCAATTTCTTAACACAGCTATTTTTAAAGAAAAAAATAAAGTTCAAGTGTGTAGGCTTTCACGGCCGGTGTTAATCCAAATCTTCTTGGTTTCCGGGCTTGTATGCCGTGGTACATTGGTATTTCTACCTGACGTTTCGTCTACAACTGCGGTAGACATTATCAAAGGCGATGTGGTAGCGGGCGAAGAGTCCTTCTAGACTGCTCACAGGTAAGTGTCGCCTTTGATAATGTCTACCGCAGTTGTAGACGAAACGTCAGGTAGAAATACCAATGGACCACGGCATACAAGCCCGGAAACCAAGAAGATTTGGAAAAATAAAGTTATTAATTTTATTATATTTATTTAGTATTAAATAATATGAAATAAATAAAATTGGTCGATAATTTTATATATTTTATATTCTAGCTATAAAGAGACTTCTTCTTTTTGTGGATATATTCTAAACGGTGTTTTTTATACAGGGTGAGTTTTAAGTTGATGCTTTATTTTTTACAGCGTGTAAAAATCAAATAGACGAGCAAATATTTCAAATAGTTTTTTTATCAAAACTCAAAAATAAGAGAGAAACAGCCTTTTAAATTTTCTTTAATTTTGAGGTCGGTCCTGGGGTTATATTATGTCACTATGGAAATATGTTATTATTACACATGTCAGTTTCAAATAAGCACCAACATACTTGATAACAACAACTTATTTCCATAGTGACATAATATAACCCCAGGGCCGACCTCAAAATTAAAGAAAATTTAAAAGGCTGTTTCTCTCTTATTTTTGAGTTTTGATAAAAAAACTATTTGAAATATTTGCTCGTCTATTTGATTTTTACACGCTGTAAAAAATAAAGCATCAACTTAAAACTCACCCTGTATAGTACTGGCATATTTTTCATAACGGCTTATTATTCTATTAATTTTTCAAGAAAGTTTCGTTAATTTTTTTTTCTAAACATAGTTTCGGAAATATTTTGAAAACAAAAAAAAAATCAGCTGTTCTTTTGTTTAGTAGATCTGCCAGAAATAAACTAGTTAAGCACGCTTTGATTAATTTTTACATGACGTGAAACATAATATAATGTAGGTACGAATAGCAAATATTGAATACTAGCCATTACCCGCGTCACCTCACGCGATACAGACCTTTTATTTTCTTTATTATACTATATCAAATGTCAATATTTTTGAAGTTTGGAATGGTCCCGTCGCCCAATTGGTTGGAATTTTTTTAATTGGAACATAATACGAAAGGTACCTAAAGTTCCCTATTTGAAACTCAAGAGATAAAAACTATCAAGTGCCTAGACTTTCTGATTTGCAAACCTATAGTCGACAATCTTAAATTTTGTCGATCAATGTAATATAAATATCATCTCATATATATATTATAATGCGTATATGTATTTACCGATAAAGACAAAATTTTAGAATTCCTTCACAAAGTCTTGTTTGAAATATGGAGAGAGACAGGACATTGTATATGGCGCGAGTGCGACAAAGACAACTCTATTTTAATATACATGGTATAGATATGGGTTAATATTTAGTCCCATATCCCGAGGGCATTAATATAATACCCAAGTATTTCTGTTATAGGAGCAAATCTTATACTAAGTTGGAATAAAGTGGCTGCCTCCAACCACACCGCCGGGCATCGTTTCTTCTTTCTCTTTCTCTCTCTGTTCACTTAAGTGTACGGCTAGTTGTGTTTTGTTAAAAAAAAAAAGAAATCCGTTGCTTTTGTTATCGTTTGTCTTTTTTTTTCTTCGTTCGACAGATATCTTGTATTGCTTATTTGTAACAGACTTATTTGTCATTTCAATTGACACAATAAACTTTTTTTTCATCTGCGAAATATAAAAAAAGCTCTAATTCTACTATTGTAACGGTTAAACCATTTAATGAAGACACTAATAGTCCAAGTTTCGACCGTAAAAAGTCTACTGGATAACAACTATTGTATATTACTAGCGGTCCCTCCCGGTTTCACCCGGGTGCAAAAGAACGAACGGGGAAGGGAGGGACATGAGTACGCACATTCATCTTAGTTTACCGAGATGAATGTTGTGTCCAAATTTCATGATGATCGGAGTTACCGTTCAAAAGTTTTTGTCGTTAAAAAGCAGTATTTATAGTTTTTTTAAGTAATAAATTTCTTTTAAATCAATAATTACTGTTATTAATAAAATATAATAAACATTTAATTGAAAACTCTGTAGGAAAATAATTTTTATATAGGTAGTAGGTACATATTAGTGTTGGGCATAATCGATATATTTCAATAATCGAATGAATCGAAATAATCGGTTTTTATAATCGAATGATCATTCGAATTATCGATTATGAATTATGCGCAAACTTGGCAATTATTAATTTCGTTTTATTTACTTTTACAGTATAAGCGAATGATCATTCAAAATATCGATTATTAATTATGTTCTAACTTTGCAATTTCGATTTGTTAATATTACTTAACACAATATTAATAATGGAATCACTGGTATGATCGAATAGAAATAGAAATATATTTGTTATGCCCTAGATGGATACATCGTCAATTTACATCATGAGTTAAACATTAAAAAATCGTTAATGTCATAAAAACAATTTTTTAGGAATTTGATTTATTGCAGAAACCGAATGATATATCGATATATCACATTAATATCGACAGTGGACATAGCAATAGTACTGTCTCGGGATTCAATATGCATTTCATATTTCATAATCGATTCAAGCGAATGATATCTCGTTGCCATAATCGAATAATCGATTATTCGGCCATAATCGAAATATTTCGATTATATCATTCATAATCGCCCAACACTAGTGCCTTTAGTTGTAACAGTTTTCAAATGAGCTATTAATTAGATTTATTTAATTTAAATTAGTCGTACATAAAATTAAAATAAATTTAAATGTAAGCCTTAGAATAAAATAATGTAGAAAATAAAAAAAAAATAAAAATATTTTTGTCCAACGTGGGGCTCGTACCCACGACCCTGATATTAAGAGTCGCATGCTCTATCAACTGAGCCAGCCGGGCTTGTGAATGTACAACGCTAATATTGGTATATTTAGTTAGGGCATTTCACCTGAATAGAAGCTTATTTTTGAGATACATTTTGCTCGAAGTAAGACTGAATAGACTTATTCAAATCTTTGATTAACGTCTGATTAGAACTCTTCAATAAATAAAAATTCTCTCAATGCTCAATTAGAAAATTTAAGTAATATATATAATATTATTTTGAAATAATTTTTGTTTTTAATAATTTTTCTTTCTTTTTAGGTACTCACAATAATTATTTCCATGACTACTTAATAAAAAATTGTTTGTTATTATTTTTTCATTATTTTGATATTCATAAATAATTTTGAAATATTCTATAAAAAGCGAATTAGATTTTAAATATTCATTATTTTTATATTTTTTAGATCAATTCTGAAGAAGGTCCAAATCCGGATTGAAACGTTAATGTATTAATTTTATATTTTTTGTTAATATATTGTCTGAAAAATTGGTCGATAATTTTATTTATTGAAGAATAGACTTATACCTGCAGTAAACATAATTATGCTTGGCGAATTGAATTATCGCTATTTGTTCAGAGGAATTGCTATCTGAAAAACAAATGAACGGAATGCTTACGTTCGGTGGATATGGCATTTAAATTGTGTACCAGACATGTCTGATCCACCCTGTATATACGCGTGTAGGTGAGCTGCGGAATAGGTAACGTGAATAAGCGACGTAACACGGTGTCCGCACATGAATATGTAACAAATAGTGAGCGTTGTGTTTGGTTAAGGGCGTATTTATATCAACAGCACAACAACGAACGGCGTATCCTACAGTCCTACCACTGTAGTCCCACTGCCGCCGCATCGGAAAACCAGGGTCAACTGTCAACGCCATATAACCGCCGATTTCGCGATTGATACCGTAGAACTTACATCAATTTTTAGGGTTCCGCAGTCACTAGGAACCCTTATAATTGTAACTAGTGTGACCTGTGCGAATTATTCGCACTAAATAAATATAATAATTATCACTTTACAAAATTATTTTTTAAATATGATTGCAGGTATTCAATTCGTTTCTAATTTTGCACACTGCTTATAACGTTCTTCTTTTTGTTGTATTAAATTATGAAGCTCAGATGACAGATCGAAGAAATATTTTACTAAAATTGTCATATAGAGGCGCAAGTAGCAAAAGCGTTGAGCTAAGCCGTCAGATGGCATCATGCAGCATTGCTGTGACGTTGTTCAGCGTTGCTCACTGTTTCAAAATTAAAGCCGTCAGATGGCAGTATGCAGTATTGTGTCTGTTGTATTACAATATGAAGTTCAGATGACAGATCGAAGTGTTCACGTTGTTTCAAAATTAAAACCGTCAGATGGCAGATGTTGTTCAGCGTTGCTGTATTTTAATTAATTTACAAAAACAAAAGCAATAATAGATTTTTTAGTTGTCGATGTCAGTAGAGCAAGCAATTATCTGTGAAATGATATATAATTTATGTGGAGAAATTGTGAGGTTTTTTCTAAAAAGGGAGGCAAACATCTTTAACCTTAGCGTATTAATATATATGATTCCGTTTTGTACGCCCCTTTCTATGCCGCAGTCTTTTTTTTTGTTTTGGTGAAATATCAAAGAAGACCATAAATTCAATATTTTTTTTAAAATAAGCTTAAAACAATAATGAATAAAAAATACTAGTATTATTGTGAAAAAGCGTGGGGCGCTTTGTTCCACATTTTCGTACATCGAGCGCCCCACGCTTTTTTCACAATAATACTAGTATTTTTTATTCATTATTGTTTTAAGCTTATTTAAAAAAAAAATATTTTTTACTTTTTAGTTCGATATAAAGCGTGTTTTTTAGTTTTTTTTCAACTATATTTATTTTTCACTTTTTAGTTAGATATAAAGCGTATTTTTTAGTTTTTTTTAAACTATATTTATTTTCCACTTTTTAGTTCGATTTATTGTCAAAAATTTGCCGAAAAAAAACAAATTTTTTATTTCGGCGTGGACGGGATTAGAACCCACGACCGGTGAATCCGAGAGTTGACGTCAGTGAAGACTAGCGCCTTAGACCGCTCGGTCAACGATTGCTCTTACAGTAGTGGCATAACATACTAACAGTAATAAACCACTTGCTGTAGTCCAAACGAGGTTACAAACAAACATACATACAAACTTACAAGTGAAACTAATATAAAGCGTGTAAAAATTACGATTTCAATTCAATTTCAAAACTAATTTTATGATCGCATAAATATTCCGCTATTTGCACCGTTTTTTTTTAAGAAACACGAATAATTTTGAATATTTTACATTTTCGAAAAGTTCATCAAACGCAGCCCTGCCTTCGCAAACCTGACAGCATAACGGGGTGACAGATTTACTGACGCTCCCGCGTGTGTGAGGTGCAGCCGTAAAGCGCGGTCAAGTGATGAGGGGGGGGGTGAGAGAATACGAATAAAAGGGGGAGAGGGAGGGGACAGAGCTCCACGTCATGCGGCTAACACACTCGTCATCATTATGTCGTGCAATGCGAGGAGTTGGCAACTCATCCACGGCTAACTCGATCGACGATCTTTATTAAAGTAGAAAGTTACAGAAACGCTTATAATATTGTTTTAAAATATTTATTTCCCGAAATAGCAGCCGAACCGACATAGCGTTCAAACGAACCAAAACAAAATTTTGGATATTTTTTAAATACGTTTTTTGTAGGAAGCCAGAATATTTTTGCATGGTGGGAGAAACGGAACGTTTATGGTGGAAGTCAAGGAACAGTTCTGATATAATAATTATACTAAAAGGTATATTCCATCAAAAACATAAATGTGAATTATTCAATACAAAAAGAATGGGTAGTATTTAAACGAGTGACTAAATTACAATTTTGGGTGACAAAAATAATCAATTTGGGTTACTGTATTTACTAAGTGAGCGACTGACTGCGCGTGGCGAGAAAATAATAGTTGGGTGACTAAATTACTAAGTGAGCGACTAAATTACCAAGTGAGCGACTAAATTACTAAGTGAGCGACTGACTGCGCGTGACGAGAAATCAACAGAACAGCAACTTACAAACATCCATTTGAGTTACTTAAAATAGAAAATGGGAAACTTCATAATATTTGAGCGACCTAATATTTGTTTGAGTGTCAACGTTACGTCCTGAATTTTTTCAGTAATAGTTAATTGTTTGAATAGAACTGCGTTTTCTAAAAAAATATATATTTAATTGACTGTCAATTAAATATACATTTTTTAGAAAACGCAGTTCTATTCAAACAATTAACTATTTAATTCGCATACCCCGTTATCGTTCACCCCGGAATTGTTTTTTTAAAAACTCCACATTTGCCCTTTCCTGTTTCCCTGCGAGACAATTCGCACTCCCCTTTATCGTTCACCCCGGAATTACAATTCGCATACCCGTTGATCGTTCACCCCGGAACTATTTTTTTAAAAACTCCACCTTTACCCCATCGCGTTTTACTGCGAGACAATTCGCATGCCCCTTTATCAAAAAAAGCGGTGGTGTTCAATCTTCATGAAATGTGAGTTTTAAGTTGTAGTCTCAAAGTGAAAAAAAAAGTAAAAACAAAAGAAGATATCTGTTTCAAAATTACCGAAGGCATTCTAGTCGCTCACTTAGTAATTTAGTCACCCAACTATTATTTTAATATCGCAAGTTATTAAAACAGTATCTCATCATCAGTCACCAAATTTTTTTTTTATTCGACCGTTTTATAATTCTCCATTTTAAAATCATCTTGTGACGTCATTTCTGTTGTGTTGGCAACATCAGTAAGATAGGCTGGCAACACTAGATCAAAAAGGCGTGCATCTTAACAACGCCACCATTGTATTGGCCCTTCAACAATAAAGCATATTGTAATAAGAATGTAGTTCTTTATTGGATCCCAGTACATAACAATTTCCATTCTTAAAATCAGCCTCGTGTGCAGCGTCCTTTGGTTATAGATTTAGTGAAACGAAACGTGATTTAAAACATCAATCAGCGATAAGTGACGTCACTCCATCGAAGTTGTTTGACAGCTATTTTACTAAGTTCGTATATGAAAAGTTAATTTTTACGCTCAGTCGATACGGAACAGACAATAGATTATATTTGTGATGTGACACGAAATTCGAAGCAGTGACGTCAGGTCACGTGATTTCGCGTTCTGGCGCGAATTTTAAACAGTGCTGTTTTAACATGCGTTTTTTTTTATTATTGCTGTGTGTGTTGGATTTTTTTTTTGAAATATATTTATGGATTAAAATCTTTTCTTTACGCTGAGAAAATTATTCAAAATACGTTGCAAAAGCTGGTTTTTCTTGATTTGTAGAAATGTTTAACCGAACAGAAGTTCATAATAAGCTTGAAACATAATTTAAAAAATCTTTTCTTTTTTACAATAACCGTATTTTTATTATTATTTTCTCTGTAATTTCGCGAGCTTTGCTAAAAATAAACTCTGCGAAATAATAGAGATTAAGTTAGTAAATAAAAAACTCTTTTATTTTGGTGATCTTCGCTTTAAAGTTAAATATTTGAATACCGTAACTATAGAGTTCGTTTTTTATAAAAAAAATTTAAATATGGTAACATTTTTTCAAACCGCTTCGTGCATTCAAAAAAACTTTCGGAAATATTTACATAAAAACCCAACCCGTGCATATAATAATAATATGAATCCTTTTAATACGGAATACAGTAAACGCACACTTACACACTCAATCGGTTAAAAGCGGTTTTTTTAGATGCCAATAACCTAGCAACTGAGCACGTCTACAGTTTTATAAAAAAATAATAGTTTTTACCGTGACTTCGTTCGCGTGGAATCGATGTTGATATAATTAATGAAAAAATTCATTCGCACAAGATTGAGACGAAACACGGATGCATTCCCATTATTTGGCATAGTTACTCCTTTCTCGACGTAGACCCCCTCTAATCATTTTTAAAATTGATGACGTTCACGTGATCAACGTCCCGACAAACCTTCAAAATGACACCCATGTTGATGACTATTTACCTCTTTTCACCCTTTGAAGAGGTTGGTTTTAAAAAAGCATGAAACACGTGTTTATTTATTTCTTGACAGGAGTAATCCTGCGCATTTTCGAATTGATACATAATACGATTTCTCCAAGCAAATTTTGAACCCCCGTTACACCCTTTTAGGGGCTGAATTTTCAAAAATACGTTCTTAGCGGATGCGCACGTCATAATAACTATCTGTGTGCCAAATTTCAGCCCAATCCGTCCAGCGGTTTGACCTGTGCGTTGATAGATCAGTCAGTCACGGTTTCTTTTTAACCGACTTCAACAAAAAGGAGGAGGTTCTGTGTTCGTCTGTATATATATATTTTTTTTATGTATGTTCACCGATTTCTCCGTCAATTATGGACCGATTTTCGAATTTTTTTTTTATTCGAAAGAGTGCACCTCAGAGGTGGTCCCATCGGAACCAAGTCAGGATCTGATGGTGGAATCCGGAGAAATCGAGGGAAACTCTCAAATTTCAAAGAAACGCATAATGTTTTTTATGTATGTTTACCGATTTTTAGTGTTAGATTAACACTAAAAAGAGAAAAATAAAATAATTTTAACAAAAAAATTGAATCGACTTCACACTAAAAAGTAAAAAATAATTGCGTATTGAAATGTTTTGGAGTCGGTGTAGTTCTCGGAATAGATTTCATTTTGCCTGACAACGACTCCAAAACATTTCAATACGCAATTATTTTTTACTTTTTAGTGTGAAGTTGGTTCAATTTTTTTGGTAAAAATATTTTATTATAAATTTAGATTAGAATGGATTTTCGGTTTAATGATGTATAGATGCGTTAAACAAACTTAGTAGGAAACGCAAAAACGTCACATTTGTTCGTAACGTCAACTCACCAAGTTAGCGAAATTCACAAAACCCGCCTAATAAAGTTTTACTTCAAAATTTTGAACTCTAAATTTTAACAAAAAAAGTCACTCGTTTATCAGTTAATATATTGTTTTTCTGGATTAAGAGCAAATCTAAATCGGATTTCGAAATCGAAACACGTCGAGATTAGCGAGGTTCTATAATAAATGAACTCACCAAATTTTCGGGGAAACAGTTCGTTCGCAACAAAACGCGGCGGCTTTCTCTCGGCATTTTACGCAGACTTAATGCAATCAAAAACTGAAATTAATGTCCGTATAAAATTATAAATACAGTTTGTTTGTTCGTTAGTAGAAAGTTAGTAAATCCATCATCCACACACATTCACATACAGGTAAACTTGCCTGTACACAGGCGATCGGTTAATTTGACGTTGATTTGTAGATCAATCAAGTTGATTTACAGTATAGCTGATTTATAACTGACTTAAAAAAAATATGTTAAAAATTCGACATTTATTGCCATGTTTGTTCCGCCGTAACTTCTCAACGGGTTTCCCGATTTGAAAATTTTCGACGCCATTTTGTTCAAAATGTTTACGGAATAGTCCCATATAATTTTTATTAAAATCGGTTTAGTCGTTTTTGACCGACTTATAGTTTTTTCTAGAAAAAAGATATAATTTCTACATTTATTTTTATGTTTGTTCTGCCATAGCTTTTTATTGGGTTGCCCGATTTGAAAATTTTCGGTGCAATTTTGTTCAAAATGCTTACGGAATGGTCCCATATAATTTTTATTAAAATCGGTTCAGTCGTTATCGACCGCCTTAAAAAATAGTTTTTTCTAGAAAAAAAGATATCATTTCTACATTTATTTTTATGTTTGTTCCGCCATAACTTCTCAACGGGTTTCCCGATTTGGAAATGTTCGACGCCATTTTGTTCTAAATGTTAACGGAATGATCCCATACAATTTTTACCAAAATCGGTTTAGTCGTTTTTGACCGACTTAAAATAAAGTTTTTTCTAGAAAAAAGATATGATTTCTACATTTATTTTTATCTTTGTTATTTTGTTCAAAATGTTTACAGAATAATCCCATATAATTTTAATTAAAATCGGTTCAGTCGTTTTCAACCGACTTAAAAGAGTTACATCATATCTACAGCATCTGTGAAGCGATTTTGATGATACTTTCTCTGTTAAGGAGGTTGGTGCGTTACAGTCCCAATCAAAAGTAAATCGAATTCTAAATAAGAAATTTTCCATAATAAATTTTTACAAAAGGTTATAAGTCGATGATATTAATAAATTATTGTCATAAAGGCATAGATAAATAATTTTTTTTAATATTAATTAACTATTTCAGTATTTTACTTAATAAACTAACTTTTGAATTTTTTGTACAAAGTTAGGTTAAAAAAAATAAATTTATGTAAATATCTGTATTTTACATATTTTTTGCAGTAAATAATTAAAAAAGAAATTAGAAGTAATAAAAATTAAAATTATATCATTAAACAGTTGAAAATTCAGTTAAAATTGTTAAAATAGTCAAAAATAAAAGTCCATAATCGAAAAGTGCTAAGGTTTAATATTTTTTTTTTAATGATTAAAAGTCTCCTAATTAAATTGGAAAAAATATTAAAATATGCGTAATACATCGATGCTTTACATAATTAGTTTTCGGAACTATTGACATTATTTGTTTATTTGCAAAAAATTAAAATGTACCGTTTGCATGCTAGGTTGACATATTTTCCATAAGACTACATGTAAAAGTTTTTTTAAATTTTTAACTTTATAAATCTCCTAATGATTTTGGATTTTTTACAGAAAATTTTGTCATAAAAAAATCTATTAAAAAAACTTTATTTCAGATTTTTTTCATTATCTTCGTAAAACGGCTCAACCTCCTTAAATAAGGCGTAGATACCCTACAGAATAGACTCACATAAATTTCACTGAAATCGGGTCAGTAGTTTTTTTCTAATTTTCTAATGAAAAATTCAGGAAAAAGACAGTTAATAACGTAAAATTAAAAAAAAAAATAGATTGAATCGCATTCAAATGAATTAAAAATCGCCTGTATATTCAATTTGTATTTAAAACATCTTGACGCGTCTGTTTGCTTTAATCGTATCGCAATAAAACACACGTACACACATACACACACAAGTTGGGGGGCGGGGGGCAGCGCAATCCTGGGGCGACGGCCCGTGTGAACGGTGTGTCAGAAGTTACTGTCAACACAAGTGCTTATAATTAAAAATAAACTGACTGACGGGTTTATAAAGGTTCGTCGGTCAGAGCTTAGTTGTCCAGCGTTCGTAATATCATCGAAACGATTCGAGACTGATGACTGATGACCGACGAGGGTCGGTTTACGACCCTGTCGGATCGGGACCGGAGAACCGGCACGTGCCAAATTACAACAGACTGTCGTTCTAAGAACAAATTCCAACAATTGAACTATTCAAGTATTGTTGCAGTTTATAATTAACTAGCGGCCCGTCCCGGCTTCGCCCGGGTGCGATAGTCATAATTTTGAAAAATGTATTTCGTTTGCGTCCTCAAAATTATGTTGGGTAATACAATACACCCCCTTTTCACCCCATAAGGGGTTGAATTTAAAAAAAAACGCGGAAACAAGGGTTTGTTAATTTTTCATAGAGTGCGTATGTTGAATTCAATGTCTCTCATTTTAACGATATTTAAGATATGGCCATTTTATCAGAAACCTTTACACATCCTCTTTTGACCCCATTAGGGGTTGAATTAAAAAAAAACGCTGAAACAAGGGTTTGTTAATTTTTCATAGAGTGCGTATGTTGAATTCAATGTCTCTCATTTTAACGATATTTAAGATATGGCCATTTTATCAGAAACCTTTACACATCCTCTTTTGACCCCATTAGGGGTTGAATTAAAAAAAAAAACGCTGAAACAAGGATTTGTTTATTTTTCATAGAATACGTATGTTGAATTCAATGTTTCTCATTTTAACGATATTTAAGATATGGCCATTTTATCAGAAACCTTTACACATCCTCTTTTGACCCCAATAGGGGTTGAATTAAAAAAAAACACTGAAACAAGGGTTTGTTTATTTTTCATAGAGTGCGTATGTTGAATTCAATGTCTCTCATCGTAACGATTTTTGAAATATGGCCATTTTATCAGAAATCTTTACACCGTCTTTTCACCACCTTAGGATGCGAATTTCAAAAAATTCCTTCTTAGCGGCTGCTTACGTCATAAACGGAACCTACTGTCCAAATTTCAAGTTTATAGCTCAAGCGGTTTGACCTGGTAGTTGATGAAAGGACAAACAACTATACCTATATAGATTATTAATAGTATTATTCAAGGAGGTATAAAATATCTGGTTTTCATACCTGTATAGCGGTTGTGAAATGACACTTTGCACACTAGTGCCGTAAAGTTGCGTAAAATAAAAAAGGAACGTAGTCTCCATATAGTACATTATAGTCTAATCGCATGAGAATTGAACGCAGCCACGATCTTGCTCAGAATAATTGAACTGTCAAAAATTGCGAAAATTAAATCAATAAATTATTATATTTTATTAATTATAGTAATTATTATTGTTTAAAAGAAAATTACTTAAAAAAAGTATAAATACTGCTTTTTAACGACAAAAACTTTTGAACGGTAACTCCGATCATCATGAAATTTAGATACAACATTCATCTCGGTAAACTAAAATGAATGTGCGTACTCATGTTCCTCCCTTCATCATTCGTTCTTTTGCACCCGGGTGAAACCGGGCAGGACCGCTAGTAAAATATAATATTACGGTAGGTTCCTCAAAATTTCTTCAACATTTTTTTTGACGTGATAACGTCTTATAAATTGATGAATCACCAATCTTATAAATTGATAAAACACCGGCTGCATGCACGAAAAAGTGTAACGTTCCTAACGCGTAATGTTCCTAACGCGTAACGTTCCTAACGTTCGTAACGCGTAACGCGTAACGTTCCGCCTGACCCTGTGCGTGCTTTTCTCGAAAACGGCCCTAACGATTTGGATGAAATTTACTGAAAAGGGATTTTGGGGGGCAAAAAATCGTTTTAGCTAGGTCTCATCTCTCGAAAAAATCGTTTTCTTACAAATTTTATCATTATAAAAATCAATTTTTTGACGTATGAAAATACTTAAATATTGTAAGTAGGTTTTGGAATTTTATATAAACAGTGAAACAATTGTTTTATAAATATTATGACAGCTAATCTTTGAGACTTAAAATAAAAAATACGAAAGAAAGAAAGTTAAAAAAAAACAATTATATTATATGGTGAGTAATTTAAATAAATAAAATTAACCTAAATTTGAAGCGAAAGATGCAATATCATAGATTCGAATTATTATAATTATTATATGTAGAATTTAGGTTATGTATTACGGAATACGTTATCACGTAAAACTATCGTCCGTAAACCGACTTTACAGACAACCAATTTTTTTTAATAAAAGTTTGAATAATGTCTTTTTAAGTTTTCAAAGCGAAATGTTTAAATTTTGCAAATAATAAAAGGGTAATAATATATCACTTTAAGTGTTCCTATAATGACGCGGCGTACAATTAAAGACTGATAAATGGCGCTAGTAAATAAAAGCAAATGAACCAAGCGTATTGTGTTCTGCGAACAAACACAAACGAAAACCGAACAGGGATTACTGACTAAAACGCTGTCATTTCATCAACTTTCGATCAACTTTTAACGCGAACTTTGTTCCGATTTTCACATCTTTAACAATCTGCTTATTTATACAGTATGCAAACACGTAAGGTGCACATAGGGAAATTAACATTGGGAAAAAATGACTGGATCAGAGTGAGCCTTGAAATCTTGTTTTTCAATTTGACAGATAATATTCTTTTGCAAAATGAATGTGTATATGTACTACCGAAGAAAATATTCAAATGATTACAACATAATCGGACTTTTTTTATTAATGGGACATTAAATTCCCAAAAATACTTAAATATGGTGCGAGATCAAATATCTCCGCCTATTCGTGTTGAGCCTAAAGACATTGGGTCACTGATTTACCAACGCGCATACGTCATACCAGTCTGACAATTTTTGAATGAAATGTTTCCAAACAGATGGAGTTGTTTTTTTTTTGTTTTTTTTTGTACGAAAAAATTAAAATAATAATTTATAAGAGCTTTTTATTATTAAAATAAGTAAAATAAAAATAAATTAAAATAAAATAGAAATTCTCAAGATTACCACGATAATTCAATAGAAATAACAATTAATACAGTCATGGCTAACTCTGATCCAAGTATTTTTTCCCAATGTTAATTTCCCTATGTGCACTTTACGTGTTTACATACTGTAATAGACATAGAGGAAAGAAATGAATGTCTAAGTAAAAGGCTAACAGATAAACCATTATTGACTGAGAGTAAGTGCGCCATATATATGAAGGTACTCATATAAAACTCTGAATTTTAAAGTGTAATTAGCCTTATTAATTTTAAACAATTAGATAATTATTTGGTATCAAAAACAATTTATAAAATTCTTTAAAAACATCAACATCTTAGAAATAATTAATACATTCTAAAATATGTCATTTGTGTTTAATTTGTCCATTCAAAGTTATTTATCTCCATAAATAATAGTCCGATTTGACTGAAATTTTCAGAGAATAGTTTAAAAATATTCTACTTTTAGAAAATGCCAAAAAATAAAAATCGATTTTTTTTTTTAATTCTAACTAGGTCTCCCCCCTTAAAGAAATATGACATATTTTTAAAAAATCCGGATTCTTAAGTGTCCTTCCAGGATAAAATTCAGAACTTCCCGAATAGTTCAGGACAACCCTATATATTCAAATTTCTCTTCGGTTGCACTTTTTTTTAAAAGTGATTTTTCTTTGTAATGTTTTTATTGCTTGCTTGAACATTTCTGTAACACGGACATGAATTTGCGGTCCGTGTTTCATATTTTTGCCAACCGCAACCGCAATGCCGTGTGTCATATAAAACCGGAAAATAAGTAAAATGTTGGGAAAAAGTAGATACGTGAGCAAAGCCTGTTGTTTTAAATTTAATCCGGTCTGCCCTTGTGCGCAGACTTCAAGCCGCCCCCTCATTGGCTGCTCGTTGCCCTGGGGACGCGCGAAAATATTTATATTATACCTCCACGTCGAGAGATTTCAACGCTCTACGACCATTTTTTTAATTTTGCTATACCAGAGTCGTCCCGGCCAAGTATCAGTTCAAAATTGCCATTTAATGGTACCTCGAAACTCCCTGAACGCAATCAAAATGAGCGTTTTTTTAGGAGTTTTTTCAGCATGTCCCAAAATTAGCAATTAAATAAAATCTCGAAAATCCCGTCCTGTCCATGAAATAATCAAGAAAAATTATTTTTCACCTGTAATTTTCTCAATTAGATACCTTTCCATTGAACTTTGAAAAATTTGATTTTGACAGCTCGGTAACTTGACAGATTTGCATTTTCGAAAAAAAAAGTTTCCAACGAAAGTTGTATTTTTTTGCCAACTCAGTCAAAATACGTCATAAAAAATGGGGGTTGCTATTTAAAAAATTTGACTTGCCCCCACCCCCCGAGGAGGGTTGAAGGCAAGGGGGATGATTGTGCCTCCGAACGATGTCCCCTAACAACCGTACAACTTTTGTTCGAAACTTTTTTTTTAACCCCACTGTTTTCAAATATATGCCTGATAAGATTAAAATAGATCACCCGGTATAATGAAATTTTTAGAAGGCCCTGTTGAAAAAATGGCGTCACAAAGAATTGGAATATACCACTGATTCTATACATAAATATAAATCATCCACATAAACATACCTTGTAAATAGTCGTGTTCTGTGTACTTTGTGTTTATTTGTGTTGTTAACATTTCATTTGTGTCATATTCTCTCATCTTAGGCTCTATTTTTATGATTAACAAATCGGGGAAGTTGATCCAAAAAGTTAATTAGAATTTGTTTAGTTTGACAGCATCGGTACGCGATTTAGCTAGGCAACCCACGTGCGATTTATCAATGTATATATTATCCAACATATCGTATATAATCTTTGTCATCATCAAATTACAGATGAGGGTATATATATTTCTAACTAGCGGTCCCGTCCAGTTTCACCCGGGTGTAAAATAACGAATGGGGAAGGGAGGAACACGAGTACACACATTCATCTTAGTTTACCGGGATGAATGTTGTATCCAAATTTCATGATGATCGGGGTTACCGTTCAAAAGTTTTTGTCGATAAAAAGCAGAATTTAAACTTTTTTTAACTAATAATTTTTTTAAAACTAATTAAATAAAATTAAAATAAATTTAAATGTAAGCCTTAGAAGAAAGCAATGTAGAAAATAAAAAAAAAATAAATAAAAATTAATTCGCCCAACGTGGGGCTCGAACCCACGACCCTGATATTGACAGTCGCATGCTCTACCGATTGAGCCACCTGAGGTTGTGTTCTTACAACGCTAATATGAGTTAGTGGATTTCACATAAATAGAAGTTTATTTTTGAGATACATTTTGCAACATTTTTCATTAAAGCTCCGCTCCTAATGGTCGTAGCGTAATATTATATACCTAGCCTATAGCCTTCCTCGAAAAATGAGCTATCCAACAAAAAAATGTTTTTTTCAATTTGAACCAGTAGTTCCTGAGATTAGCGTGTTCAAACAAACAAACAAACTCTTCAGCTTTATATATTAGTATAGATACCGGATCTCGCACTAAGACGGTACGTTTATACTTTAAAAATGCAACGACAAGCATAAAAGAGAAAGATAAATACGTCGTTAAAGAAAATCTAAAGAGAGAAAAGTTGCGTCTCCGTCACTGGACACTAGAACCAGTTTCAGCTGCAGACAAAAAGTTTAATTTCAATGCTTTGTTCATTCTAGCAGTAAAACATTTAAAATATTTCTCATTGCATTACATTTTTTTGTATAGAAAACTTACACATTGCACTGATAATAATATTTCTTTGAGTTAAAATTAAAAAATAAAAACATAATTTACATTTTTATATTTATTTGTTGCTTATCCTTTATGAAATATCCGTGTACCAGAAGTGTAATTACAGCTAATTAAATGAAAAACAAAAACGCGCATAATTTCGCGCAATAAAATAGTAACTAATCTTTCACGTAAGCGGTATTCATTTTAGAAATATTCTGTTTTAAAAAAATACAAACTTAACAAACGAGTGCGTTGAAGATTGGTGAAAATAACTCGTATTCGGAAGGTAAGGGGTTCGATTCTTGACGTGAGTAGAAGTGACATTAAACTTTTTTTTAATCCGACAAACGGTAATTCGTGTACCGGCCACCTTGTTGAGGTTTTCAATTGTTTCACTCAATATTCCAGTAAATATCACATTCCTCGTATAAAAATTCTAATTTATATTCAACTGGTGGATCAGATACGCTGACATTGTCCTGCCACAGACCTCGCTAAAAAATATATATTTTTCTTCATACCTCGATCGAAAGTGCATACTTTCGGCAACAATATTGTAAAGCAGAAAGTCTAACATTTACTCCTTGGTGACATTACACGCACCAATGCGGAAATTCCATACGTTCGGGCGGTAATAAAGCAAAAAGTTTAGATGTCGTTTCCAAAGCAGCCCTATTTTAGCTAATAGTCGCGAACAGCTGTCGTTCGGGTTTTTACTAGTGATGTGCCGGATCGTTAAAAATGTATATCCGCGGATACGAATAAGGATCTAAACTTTCTTAGAGTACGCGGCGGTAAATATTGCACATCGACCTTTGGAAAGAGACTATCTGTTATGGGAAAAAGTTATTGACCTCATTAGGAGTTAACTCTCATAACAGATTGTCTCTTTCCAAAGATCGATGTGCAATTTCTCATTATAAAGATAGTTTTTTTAGTACCTTTGAGTTATGTACTATTAGTATGGTACTCACTACGATAAATGTTTGCAATATAAATGTGCCAAATACGATTTTAAAAAATAAAAAATAATCTGAATGGAATTTAACAGTTTTTCATTATTACCTAATCACCTATATATATAAAATTTCATCTATGAATTGAAAATTAATAAGGTAAAAGATCCGTAAGAGATCCGCCAAAAACTAACGGATACGGATACGGATCTTTCTTTTCCCTATAGGATATCCGCGGATACGGATATCCGGCACATCACTAGTTTTTACGTATAACCTCAAAGCGTCTTGCTTGGAATTTATCTGTGTTTTTTAAGTACCTAATTAATAATGTATTAATACGTAACGTCGAGATTTCATTGTTCGACGCTTAGGTCTCAAGATACGACCAACAAAAATAGTGTATCGGCCTTTATACTATATGTAGATACTGATAATTGTGAAGAGAATGAAGAAAGTTCGAATATTTTAGGTAAAGAACTCCGTCTTCTTGAAAATTACAAATCAACAAAAAAACTAATCACCATTTATTATTGCGGACGGGGAGGGGACGTCGCGACGAACGAAGAGGGGAGGGGGTCAATAGAGGAAGCGAACATACGCGGCGATAGAGAGAAATGTTTGTATGTGTGTTTGGAGGAGGAGGAGATACGGAACTTTTTATTTAAAAAGTTATGCAATCATGAAAAACTTCCAATGAACTGAGAAGATACAACTTTAATCAAAATTAACTTGTCACTAACGTTGAATGCTATTAGTTTTCTTAAAGTTTCACGATTTACGTCCGTCTTAATTTATATATACAGGGTGTCGCGGTTGAGGAATTGATTAGAACGCAACGTCAACGCGATCGGTATAGATCGGCGATTTCGTGAGAGACACGATCTATTAAGATAGTACGATCACCAAGGCAACTTTAAATAAAAGGCTTGATTTTTCTTTTATATTTTGGTAGATGGATGATATGTTTTCATTGATTTCTCCAAAACTAGTCGGTGGAAATTAAAAAAAAAAACTATTTAAATTAAAGTTAAAACCTCAACAAATTATTGAAACCAAAAAAAAACCGTTATGCCCGACTAATTAAAAATATATTTAATCTTTTTAATAAATTATCGACCAATTTTTCAGACAATATATTAACAAAAAATATAATCAAAGATTTTAATCTTTTTAATTAAATATCTTTTTAATTAGTCGGGCACATCGGGTTTTTTTTTTGTTTTCAGTAATTTTTTAAGGTTCTAACTTTAATTTAAATAGTTTTTTTTAATTTCCACCGACTAGTTTTGAAGAAATCAATGAAAACATATCATCCATCTACCGTTTTACCATAAAGCCAATGTTAAATATGCCTAGTTTTGAAGTCATTTATTTATTTAAATAATCGGGCAACCCCCCTAAAACTTTCAGAATTGGTTTAGACTTAGTCCAACTTCATATAAAAAAAAATCAAGCCTTTTATTTAAAATTGCCTTGGTGCTCGTACTACCTTAAAAACCTTATTTCACACAATTCAAAGGCAGTTTGGCTTTTCATTTTTATATACCGAGAGATGGCATTCAATATATTATATTATATAAGTGATTGCGCGTATTCCTTTTGGGAGAAAAAACTATGACTAATTTGGAACGATTTAAACTCTATTACTTGGGGGTCGGAAACGCGTCATTTTCGAGAAAATCTACTTTGTTTTTTTTTACAAAAAATCTATATCTCGGGTGTTGAAAATAAAAAAAAATATATATTTTTATTTTTTGGCCTGAATTTTTACATGATAGCTTACTAATTGGCCAATCTTCCTTAAAGTTAAAAGCATTACCTACTATTAGATTTTATGTTGTGTGTTAAAACTTTCAATAAATAAAATAAAAATTCTTTACAAAAAAGTGTCATTATCATTAAAAAAATGACGCATTTTCGACCCCAAGTGATAGAGGTTAATCATTTCAAACTAGTCGTAGTTTCTTCTCCCGAGAGGAATACGAGCAATTACCGGTGACCTATATATAACCCTATAACTATATTATTAAACGAGTTTTATGTTCTCGAAGGTGCAATTTTAATAGATTTATTCAAAATTTTTCATAGGTCAATTTTGGAGCCAGTTCGCTTCTAAAGTTGGCTTTTCATACATACATTGTGAATTGGCAATGTGACAGCGTTTATTTTATTTTACGCACACTAGTGTGAAATGGGTCATTTTACTATCGCACTTTTGACACGAAAAGCACCTTGGTAAAAAAAATATTTTTACCCTTTTTTATATCCAGTTTCTACTAAAATAATAAGGAACTGCAAACAAAGTGTTTAGATGAAATTAAAAAAAAGTTTTATAATATTGCGAAGTTTTGATTTGATTATAAAACAAAAATAGAATTAAATTAAATTGAAATACGCAATAAAATACGTGTTAATTGTATGTCCCTAAAGTATATACTTATTTAATTTTATTCTATAGGACCACGCTGACAAATTTTTATTCATTTATAGCTGATTTATCTTCAAAGACGAATTTTACCGACAGATATTTCCTAAGTTGCACATAAAATTCCTATTCGAATAAATTGTTTAAACGTGTTTTCGTAGAAAAAAAAATATTTCCGTAACCGCAACGCCATGCGAAGCCAAAAGGAAGGGCTATGAGTTTAGCAGTCTATGTATGTTTGTATTTACGGATGTTCTACCGTAGCGCCTAAACTGTTCATCCGATTTTGATAAATGAGGTGCCAATCGATTCGTTATTATGGCCCGGGTAACATAGGCTACATTTATTTTTGAATTTTGGTCCCAGGAGTAATCAAATTGAAAATAAATAAAAAATAAGTTCAAAAAAATAATTTAAATAAGTTCAAAAACTAGAACCTAACTACTGAAAAGTATGAAACAAGAAAATATTCTCATCTGATGATAGCCGTGGTCGTATGCCATCTCATATATATGTGAGGCCCCTCTAGATGTATAGCGTGATGCACTTTGCCCTAGAGAGCTTATGATCGCTTACTACTGTTAAAATGTAATGTTTTGTTAGGGTAGGTGGCATATGATTACGGCTATCCTCAGATGAGAATATTTTCTTGTTTCATACTTTTCAGTAGTCGGGTTTTAGTTTTCGAACTTATTTTTTTGGAAAGTGTAATATAAAAAAATCCGCTCTTAAATTCCATCAAGAACAACATTTAAACCAGAGGTTCCCAAACTTTTTTGTCTCGTAGACCACTTGCCATGTTTTTCGGTTTTGGGTAGACCCCTGCTTATCTGATATTGATTTTTTGCAAATTCATTAATTTCAAATGTATTTTTGACAACCGGTATAGTGCTACTCACTTTGAACGAATTAAATTTATAACGGCAGTGAAATGTTTAGTTTTATACATTTATTAATTAGATTCAAATTAAAATTTCCTTTCTGTTACATAAAATAACTAAGCAAAAAATAAATGCTTTTAGTGTGAGGGATGAACCTGATGCTTTAATAATAAATTTTCAACATTTGGCATCAATTTAGTTAGATTTAATCTTAAATCTCTTCGGTTAACGATGTCCAGTTTGTTTCTTTTTTTGTTAGGAGATTCACTATCGTTGACCCCCATTTTCATTTCATGGACCCCCAATTTTTTTCCCCGCTAACATGGACTCCTTGCAAGTTGTCGTCGACTCCTGGGGGTCGATATAGACCACTTTGGGAATCACACAATAAAAACGTGGTAAAAAATAACTTACTTTACTGCAATGAATGAGTCGTTTTCGATTAGGTCGCAGTTGAAAATTCAATGTCAGATTCTTGCTGGTCAAACTACCAGTCCACACAACAAAACATAAAAAACAAACTTAAAAAAAGCTCAACAAAAAACAAAAAAAGTTCAACAGGCAACTCGAAAACGACACAACAATACGCGCTATTAACGTTGCGCGAGACAAGAAGACAAGGCGCCGAAAAAACACACACCGTAAAAAAACCAACTGAACAGCGTCTGAGAAACAAAAGACGACGACGGCGTTGTTCGCGCGCGTGTTTTTTGTTTTTCGATTACGCGGCGCGCGTGTCTCTCCGTTCGTTCGCCAGTGTCGCGTGCGACTAAAAAGTTTGCAAGATCGCGTCACGCAAAGCACTGAGCGGTCCAGCGCAGTGCGCCCGTCGACATTCATCTGTTTTCTCTCTACATGACACATGCGCGCGCGCCGTCCGTCTCTCTCTCTCGCTCGCTTTGACGAGAGAAGAGCTTTTACAAGCTTTTATACACTCCGTGAATTCGGCGCGCGTGTCGTTCGTTTTGCGAATAACCGAATCGAAGTTCAAACAAACGATAACAATCGCCGGACACTGATTTCGACTGCGCATCGTACGCACCGTTATAGCGCATTCATCGAATACCCGATACTTCCACCGTCGACGGTGGAAGTGCCGGGCATATCTACGACCGACGTTTGCATTCATTGCTTTGATGGTATGCTATAACAAAATCAACAGATCGTTTTCTATATATAGGCTGTTTATTAATTGATTGCCGATACTTAGGGGGAGATATCCACCTAGGAGCCGGAAAAGAAGGTCATTTTTGTGAATTTTTTCAAGGAAAACTATGTGAATTTTTGGATTTAGAGTTTTTACACATATTATAGTCAGAGTGCCCGTCGGCAAAAATTTTATTGATACATACTCTCCCCAAACTTTGTATATGGCTTCATTAGGCCTAGTCTGACACCTATTTCCTCTATGACTTTTCGTGATTTTGGGGCGTTAACCTCTAAATTGTTTTTACCTTTAAATTTTTTCGTTTTGACGACATGTAAAAATTTATAGATACTATTTGTTTGTTTTTTTTTTAATTGGATAGCTTAAAAACTTCAACCAAAACGCTAAAATAATGTTCTCTGACAAATAACATGAACTATTTAAAATGTCTGACACCTCGAATATGTCGACCATATTCGAGGTGTCAGACATTTTAATTGGTTCATGTTGTTTGTCAGAGAACATTATTTTAGCGTTTTGGTTGAAGTTTTTAAACTATCCAATTAAAAAAACAAACAGTGCCTATGCATTTTTACTTGTCGTCAAAACGACATCTTTCGGAAAATTTAGAGGTAAAAACAATATAGAGGGAAACGCCCCAAAATCAAGAAAAGTCATAGAGGAAATAGGTGTCAGACTAGGCCTAATGAAGGCATATACAAAGTTTGGGGACAGTATGTATCAACAAAATTTTTGCCGACGGGCACTCTGACTATTATGTTTATTTCTTTTATTTAAAAATATCAAAAATTTGCAAGATTATTGTATGAACTTTGGAGCGCAGTAAAAAGATCTGCGTAATCGGTACTCACTGGCGTTTCTTCAAAAATTATCTAAAACAAAAAAAAAACATGAACAAAAATATTATTAAATTAGATACTATAATCTAGTACTTGTCATAGCCGGTTTTGAAAATATCGATTTAGGACAAAAAAGCGGTGTTTGAACATAAACAGCGATTTTTGGACCAAAAATTAATTATTATTTTGCCAAAACTAAGTAACCAAAAAAAAATATCCTATGACAAGTACTAGATTAAAGTACCTAATTAAATAATATTTTTGTTTTTTATTTATTTTTGAAGAAACGCCAGTGGGTACCGATTACGCAGATCTTTTTACGGCGCTCCAAAGATCATACAATAAACTTGTCAATTTTTGATATTTTTATATAAAAAAAATAAACATAATATTTCTGAATGTGTATACTTTTAGATAGTAAAACTCCAAATCCAAAAATTCACATAGTGTTCCTTGTAAAAATTCACAAAAATTACCTTCTCCCCTTAAGGGTGTGAATCCTTGGATGATTTTAAGAAAAAAAGTTGATATCAACGTATGTCCTAAACCTCTTAATTTTTGAGCTAGAAGGTGTTAAAGTTTTAAGAAAAAAACAACTTTTGACGTGATAACGTCTTATAAATTGATGAATCACCAATCTTATAAATTGATAAAACACCGGCTGCATGTTCGAAAAAGTGTAACGTAACGTTCCTAACGTTCCTAACGTTCCGCCTGACCCTGTGCGTGCTTTTTGCTAATTTCTCGCTCAATTTAAATCAGATCGGTTTGAAACCAGTCTTAAACGAAAGAGGAGAACATTTTACATAGATTTCGTATAACAGAATTTGCCTAAACAGTTTTTTTATACAAATTTATATAGAAAAATATTTTATACAAATTTATATAGAAAAAATAGCTGTATAAATGCAATGTTGTGTAATGCAGGGCGCGACGCGGTCGGTTGTCTTTGTTTGCCGTACATGGAAATTAGAAGCAAACGTATGTCTTGTCTTAACATGAAAACAGCTGCATTTCTAATGTTTAATTCAATTTTTTGACATTAGTATATTGTGAAATGCAAAGCCTTCTAAGTTAAGTATTGGAATAACTAATTATTATTAGAACATAATACTTTGTAAGTTGCAAACGTCACTTTTGACATTTCTTATCATTCCGACACCAAGGATAAGCGGATTGAAACCAAATTTTGGGAGGTTTAGGTTATGTATTACGGAATACGTTATCACGTAAAACTATCGTCCGTAAACCGACTTTACAGACAACCAATTTTTTTTTATCATAATTTTCTCTCTCAATTAATAAACATCCCCTGTAAACATTACTAGCGGTCCGTCCCAGTTTCATCCGGGTGCAATAGATATAATTCTGCAAAATGTATTTCGTTTGCGGCCCGACGTCTGACCTAATAGTTTTAAGCGAATCGTAACAGATGTCGCTATTTGGTACTAAATAGTGCTTTTTTATTTGCTTCTGAACTAAAGCTTTGAGTAAATTCTATCAGATGTCGTTACATGTTATTAAAACAGTTTTTTTTATACAAAACACCGTAATTTTGTAAAAAAATATTTAATAGAAACTATCCTATAGCGTAAGTTGCACCAAGCAAGATACTTTTACAAAATTTCATTAAAATCGGTACATGGGTTTCGGAGATTAGCGCGGCCAAAACTTATATATATAGATGTCATTCAAACAACACTATGAATTCAAAAAAATACAAAAAAATCGACCTCAGCGCTGTGTCTTTTCGACGACGGATTTCAACAATAAACCCTCTTCACAGGTAAATGTAGAGTATAAAACATATACTTTATGCATAATCTACTGTTAAAAACTGCCAGAAAAACGTTCACCGTTTAAGACAGGAATTCCCAAACAGTTCGTTACGGCATCAGTATCGAAAAAAATCATGGTAGGGGAGGGAGGGGGAATGGCGCTCACTGGGTAATGGCGCTCACCTCTGTAACTCTGTCAAAAAGGAACGTAGGAACACGTCATGTCGCGTGAAGTGCGAGGGGAGGGGGCCTCTAATAGACAGCGATGCAAACGGACAGTCAGCTCGCGTAATGCGACCGTGAAGAGCGTTTCTTTGTTTGCGGCCGCGCTGATCTAATTTTTAATTAGGTGCTGAACAAGTTAAGTTGCTGGGCTCGCTATACTATGGACTCAGTGTTGCAGATTCGCGTAAACTTGTTTATAAATTTACTGAGCGCAACAATATCAAAAACAATTATGATCAAAGCAGTAAAACAGCCGGATTGGATTGGGGACACTACTTTATGAGACCCTGAGCGGCATTACCCAAAGTCAGGGTTTTTTTAATAATGTTTTCCTACTACTAGTAGGTGAAAGATACTTATATGCTTTTGTTGTTAAATTGTTGATTACTCGATAATTAAAGACTTTGTTACTCTTCTTAATTTTGATTTATAATAAATAATTTAAAAAATACACCATGTTTTCCTAAGTGAACGCCATTCCCCCGTCCTACCCTTACAATGAACAATAAGTCATTATTTACTGCGTTGTTGACCAATCTGTATAGTCTTATGGGATTTGGTTCTCGGTTAAATTAATCGAAAATTGTTTTATTTTATAGTTTAAAGGCCACTAAGAAAAAGTGTCCATGGGCGCATAGCCTAAAAACCAATAGATTTTTAGCTACAAATATGTTTAGCGAGATTTTAGATATAGGCATATCCACTGAATTCACAATTTTAAAAATACTAAGCTCTAGAAATGCGTTTTCGAGTGCGCTGAATCCGAATATGACATTATCTATATACTAATATATAAAGCTGAAGAGTTTGTTTGTTTGTCTGGTTGAACGCGCTAATCTCAGGAATTACTGGTTCGTATTAAAAAATATTTTTTTTTTGGATAGCCCATTTATCAAGAAAGGCTGTAGGATATATAATATCACGCTACGACCAATAGGAGCGGAGCATCAATGAAAAATGTTGCAAAATGTATTTCAAAATTTGTCCGTCCGACAAAAACTTTTGAACTGTAACTCTGATCATCATGAAATTTGGACACAACATTCATCTCGCTAAACTGTTTCTAAAGAAAAGCACAAAAGTTAAACATGGAATTGTGAATTCAATGGATATTCCTATATCTAAAATCTCGCTAAACATGTTGCTAACAATCTATTAGTGTTTAGGCTATGCGCCCATGGACACTTTTTCTTAGTGACCTTTAAACTATAAAATAAAACCATTTTCGATCAATTCCGAGAACCAAATCCCATAAGGTTTGTGCGATGTCTTTTGCGCGAAAAACACCAAAAAATTCCATGTTTTTGTACTTCGATTTGCAACGTTTTTAAGTGAAGAAAAGCCCAGCGCGCCTCAAAAGTTTCTGATGAAAAAATGAGTTTCTTAAATATTGAAATGGTTTATTAAAACGATAATTAAAACTATACACAAAATAATGAGCAGATAGTTATTGGCGTAACTAGTAGTCAAGTCATTCATGAATAACGCGCAATTGTTGAATAAAATTATGAGCGCAACTTGTAGGCTAAGTCATGACCTGTCAGCGCGATGTTTTCAGCTCGAGTCGTAGGTGCGCAGGCACGAGCGAAGCGAGTACATACTGCGCACCGGAGACAGGTCATGACTTAGCCTACAAGTTGCGCCCATAATTTTATTCAACAATTGCGCGTTATTCATGTTTTAATAATAATGAGATGTTGTAAATATCTATTTATTTCTTTATAAAAAAAACTGTCAATACTAACAGCACCAAACAGCACGATTCAATGTTTTGGTTTGAGGTTAGCCGGTTATGAATAAAGTCCATGTCGAAAACATTCGGCCTCTCAATTTTAGCCTCAATGGGTAACAACGGAGTTGTTGTTACCTACTATTTCGTTACGACTCAGAAAATAGTTACGTTTATTTTCATTACTCCACAATGGCCGAGCTAGTAGGAATCTTCATTGAGTTATGACAAGTAATTGTCACCAGTCGGTAAATGGCTATTTAGGGTTCGGTTTTTAGGCATGATAAAACATGAATAACGCGCATGAGTTGAATAAAGAATATTTTCTACAGCGACTTTTATAATATTTGCAGGTATTATGTAATTTTAAATATTGCACAACTAAATTTAATACAAAGAAATATTGTTCAAATAATATAACTTACAAAAAATACAAATTACTAATTATTATTTAAAATCAAATAATCATTTCAACAGTTTCACTTCAAAAATGCATGTCCTGACGTGAAAACAGGTTGGGAACCTTTGATTGGCGAGGTCATAAAATGTGCCGAAACGTTGAACACAACACATCATAAAAATGTAAAATGTTGCAAACGGGTTTGCAAAGAGAGGCATATTATATGGGCATACGTTGAAACACGACCAAATCTGTGTTAAAACGATAATTCATATATTATCACATTATAAATCAGTGAACCGTTAAAATAAGAGAGTGTATCCAGAAGAGAAGCTCCTGTGGGAAGAGGGCGCTGCACGAGAACCGTACGTGTCGCCTCGCCTTCGGGAACCGAGCCACAAAGCTAGAGAAAGGTCCCTCTAATCGTGTACGGTTGGGAACACTGTTTGGTCTCAATCAATGAAGAATGTTCAATTTAAAAAAAAAGTTTTTGACGTGATAACGTCTTATAAATTGATGAATCACCAATCTTATAAATTGATAAAACATCGGCTGCATGCACGAAAAAGTGTAACGTTCCTAACGTAACGTTCCTAACGTTCGTAACGCGTAACGTTCCGCCTGACCCTGTGCGTGCTTTTCTCGAAAACGGCCCTAACGATTTGGATGAAATTTACTGAAAAGAGATTTTGGGGGGCAAAAAATCGTTTTCTTACAAATTTTATCATTATAAAAATCAATTTTTTGACGTATGAAAATACTTAAATATTGTAAGTAGGTTTTGGAATTTTATATTATAAACAGTGAAACAATTGTTTTATAAATATTATGACAGCTAATCTCTGAGACTTAAAATAAATACGAAAGAAAGAAAGTTAAAAAAAAACAATTATATTATATGGTTAGTAATTTAAATAAATAAAATTAACCTAAATTTGAAGCGAAAGATGCAATATCATAGATTCGAATTATATGTAGAATTTAGGTTATGTATTACGGAATACGTTATCACGTAAAACTATCGTCCGTAAACCGACTTTACAGACAACCAATTTTTTACTTTAAATTTTTAGTGGTTTTTTATAGCGTCTAATGAAACCGAAAAGCAACGTTGATTGAATGAAACAAGCAGAACTAGTATCGTCCGTTCAGAAATGGACAGAACTAGTTTGACTAGTTTTGCTCATTTTATAACACTTAAAAGCATTTGTTAACGACCGTTTTAGTCAACGGGTAACGGGCCGACGCGAAACGGTTACCTTTGTACACGATCCGCTAATATAACGTGAGCGCGTCCGTTGTTATCGATATCAGTTCTATACTTGAAGGGCAAAGAAGTGCAAGTGCGTTAGGTCTTGCTTGTTTATTTTTGTAATTTTCTAAAATCTCGTCCCAACACTGGCCTATTATGAACAAGGCTAATTAATAAATCCATATCAATTTTAAACTCCATATATTCACAATGAGCAGCACAAGGTAGGTAGGTATAGGTAAAAACGTGCGCGCACATCTGTCGTCGTCAACGGACTTCTATTAAATAACGTGGTCCACTGCATCGGACCGACCGCCGTCGCGCCGAGGGGCGACGTGCGGGTATCCGTTGAATTTTGTTGCAACGGTTACATGCCCGTCGCGTTAACAAACACCCACACTAACCTATTGAACACTACGCGTCGGCCCATCGCCCGTCATAAAAATCGGGCCGTTATCCGTTGTCGTTAAGAGGCGTAAAAGTAAGATTTCGGGTTTGGGAAATATTCGTTGGTCAAAACTAGTTTTACGCATTTATTTCGGTCATTGACCGAATTCGAGTATAGACCGTAACATACAGTATGTAAACGCGTAAGGTGCACATAGGGAAATTAGCATTGGGAAAAAATACTTAGATCAGAGTTAGCCATGACTGCATTAATTGTTATTTCTATTGAATTATCGAGGTAATCTTGAGTATTTCTATTTTATTTTGATTTATTTTTATTTTACTTGGCTTTTTTAATAATAAAAAGCTCTTATAAATCATTATTTTAATTTTTTTGTACAAAAATAAAACAAAAAAAAACAACTCCATCTGTTTGGAAACATTTCATTCAAAAATTGTCTGACTGGTATGACGTATACGCGTTGGTAAATCAGTGACCCAATGTCTTTAGGTTCAACACGAATAGGCGGAGATATTTGATCTCGCACCATATATAAGTATTTTTGGGAATTTAATGTCCCATTAATAAAAAAAGTCCGATTATGTTGTAATCATTTGAATATTTTCTTCGGTAGTATACACATTCATTTTGTAAAATTGAAAAACAAGATTTCAAGGCTCACTCTGATCCAGTCATTTTTTTCCCAATGTGCACGTTACGTGTTTACATACTGTATATAATAAATGTTGTGAACCGTTCAAAATTACACATATTCCGATAGGCGGGACGACCCCTATTTCAAGTGTGCAGACCCATTAAAATTCGCTGCCGCAGCGACTATGGAGAGTGATCGGTCGCATACAAGTGACTCCTGTTGCTTCGTTCTTATGGCTATCGCCTGAAGCAGGGCTCACCGAACACTCGTGTGCCACCGCCCCCCGCCCGTCCCGCCTTCGCGTAGACCGACACAAGCCAACCACTATCCGCCCTCGCCGCTACACTGAAGGAACTTGGAAGCTCTTTTAACGCACCCACCACACTCTATTATTCAAAGGCCGTTGCACACGAGGCTGGGAATACGGTGCTACTTTGGTGTGTCTTATGGATGCCATTTTTTTTTTAGATATTCGAATTTTGCCTATTTTTCTGATTAATTTGATGTATTATATCCTATATCTGCATTAAAAACAAAGTTACACAACTGATCAAAATTGTTTATTGACGTTATCTATACTGATCAAAGTGTGCCGTGTAAAACAAAATTTGTTGAAACAAATGAATACCGACAGTTTAACAATCTATCAAATGATCGCTGCGGTTTTGATAGTTAGTTTTATTCAATTTACACTCTGAAATGGCTCAAGGATTTTTAAATTTGGAAAAATACGATATGTTTTGTGTATAATTCTTTGCCCATTTAACCGACTTTCTAACTCCACTAATAACAAAGTTACCCATGTTAGCCAACGTTCATTTGGACACCTGTATATAGACGATTCGATTATTCCCTTCTCTAGGAACCGTATTCATAAAGACTTGTTAAATCTCTCAATAGTTATTGAATCGTTAACTGTTATTTAACCAATAAGGAAAGTTGGTATTCATGAAGCAGAATTGTCAAATATATTAACTCATTAAGATTTGTGTCCTTAATCTTATTATAAAATTGTAAGTTGTTCAGTGGATATCAGGTAAAATTAAATATCCCTAAATATCTTATCTTTTTCACGCTGATGAAAACAAAACAATAATCAAATCTTTGTTAACATCTGATTATATTATATAATAAATAAGATTTCTGACTAATTTTCAGATAATCTTTCGTACTAACCAAAGTAACATGGTGATCTATGGAGGGTAGAGTATGATGTGATCAATAACACAGCCATATTGAATTAATTGTCAAAAACCGAAAAGAAATGGAATAGAATATATTTCTGTCCTTGTTAAATCGTCTAATAGATGGGTCTTCTACCTATTAAATTACTGGACGATTTAAGATTGT
The DNA here is from genome assembly GCA_963575645.1 of Xanthostigma xanthostigma. Lineage (NCBI taxonomy): Eukaryota > Metazoa > Arthropoda > Insecta > Raphidioptera > Raphidiidae > Xanthostigma > Xanthostigma xanthostigma. The sequence goes on from OY754473.1 coordinate 3,975,180, forward strand.
CTGAAAAATTAGTACAAAACAATATTTGATCCTAAAAAAAAAATGAAACTCCAAAAACATTATCCGAACTTTGTAATTATCTGGAATAATACCTAATAACCAAATTTACATGTGATCAATAACACAGCAGCCATATTGAATTAAATGTCAAAAACCAAGAAGAAGTGAAATAGAATATATTTCTGTCCTTGTTAAATCGTCTAATAGATGGGTCTTCTACCTATTAAATTACTGAACGATTTAAATATATGTTTTTTGTGAATACCAAATCTGTCTATTAGTTGGTTTATTAGTACAATCTACCTGTTAAATTAGTTATTGGTTCTTTATGAATACGACCCTAGATCGAAAGGTGAGTGTAGACGGACCTTTAACAACGTAAACGTCAGTTCGCCATGTAGACGGCCTGTCGCCTTTTGTCTGCTCCGACGCAAACCGTGGCCGACGGTAGACAATTCGAAAAAAAACGTTTTAAAAACCGTTATCAGTCACATATAAAGCACTTCGTGACGTCACTGGTGAGCTATACGCGGGGACCTACTTCAACGCTTTAAATAACTGTTCGCATTAAAAATAAAATACAACAGCAAATATTGTAATGGTAATTTTTGCACGACCCCCCCCCCCCACAATAGCTGCTTTCCGTGCCCGCTTAGTAAAACGACTCATTTCGCACTAGGCCGTAAAGTAAAATAAAAATAAATATACTTAGTTAAAAAAAAAACTAAAAAACACGCTTTATATCAAACTAAAAAGTGAAAAATAAATATATAGTTAAAAAAAACTAAAAAACACGCTTTATATCGAACTAAAAAGTAAAAAATATATTTTTTTAAATAAGCTTAAAAACCATGGGGCGCTCGATGTACGAAAATGTAGAACAAAGCGCCCCACGCTTTTTAAGCTTATTTTAAAAAAATTATTTTTTACTTTTTAGTTTTTACAATTTTGTCTTAAAACCAAACAAAGTAGAAACTAATGTAATGAAATTTTTAAAAAATTGTAATGAAATTTTTAAAAATTTTTTAAAAATTTCATTACATTAGTTTCTACTTTGTTTGGTTTTAAGACAAAATTGTAAAAATGAATATTATTAATAATAATACACATAAAAAGTACATGTCTATCTATCTTTAACTGCGAATATCTCGAAAACCAATGACTTTACAACAAACTAACAAGTGTACATTATTGACTTAGAAAATATCAAAAAAATTAAAATTATAGTCAAAATTAAAATTTAGACAGCGGCGTAACATTTAGAAGGGGTACAAGCATTACTTACTCCTGCCGTACGCCACTGGTAGAGCGTACTGAACTAATTTTTTTATTGTTAGGTGCATTTTATGATATTTAACAAGTGTGCCGATTTGAGTAAAATTATACGGTGTATTAACAAAATTATGGACATTAATAATTTTTCAGTTTTCAACTTCAACACCCTGTATTTCGGAAACGAGCAACATTTTATCTAAGCATATTTCGCTTAATCGTTTTATTTTGAATTGGAGAATCTGCGGTTGTTCTATGTCCCATTCTTAATGGGACACCCTGTATATTTATTTTTCACTTTTTAGTTTGATATAAAGCGTGTTTTTTAGTTTTTTTTTAACTATATATTTTATTTTCCACTTTTTAGTTCGATTTATTGTCAAAAATTTGCCGAAAAAACAAAACAATTTTTTTTTCGGCGTGGACGGGATTAGAACCACGACTCGTGATGCTGAGAGTTGACGTCAGCGAAGACCCGTGCCTTAGACCGCACGGCTGCCAGTGTACTTGCTGGGTTGGCATATTATACTGCTATATAAACGACTTGCTGTAGTCCAAATGAAAATTACAAACATACATACATACAAACTTACAAGTGAAGTTAATATAAAGCGTATAATAATACGAATGGAAAAAAGTTGTACATAGGGAAAACTCCATTGTGATAATTATTTAGGATCAACGATTACTTTAGCCACATGAGAATGGGTACCATGGTAACGCTGCGACTAATCATTACTTAATAACAATAATTGCTAATTAAAATCTTTGATTAACGTCTGAATAGAACTCTTCAAATAAATAAAATTGTCGACCAATTTTTTTCAGACTATATGTTGACAAAAATAAAATTATAAATCAATATTACAAAAGATGACGTTTCGATCTGGATTTAGATCTTCTTCAGAAATAATCTAAATTAGTATAATTTATTTATTTTATAATAGAATGCAGAAGTTAATTTATTATCGAAAATTATGAAAAATTAATAACAACCAATTTAAGGAGGTTGAGCCGTTTTACGAAGATAATGAAAAAAATCTGAAATAAAGTTTTTTTAATAGATTTTTTTATGACAAAATTTTCTGTAAAAAATCCAAAATCATTAGGAGATTTATAAAGTTAAAAATTAAAAAAAAACTTTTACATGTAGTCTTATGGAAAATATGTCAACCTAGCCTGCAAACGGTACATTTTAATTTTTTGCAAATAAACAAATAATGTCAGCAGTTCCGAAAACTAATTATGTAAAGCATCGATGTATTACGCATATTTTAATATTTTTTCCAATTTAATTAGGAGACTTTTAATCAATAAAAAAAATCATTAAACCTTAGCACTTTTCTATTATGGACTTTTATTTTTGACAGTTTAAACAATTTTAACTGAATTTTCAACTTTTAATGATTTAATTTTAATTTTTATTACTTCTAATTTCTTTTTTTAATTATTTAATTATTATTGTAAAAAAATATGTAAAATAAAGATATTTACATAAATTTATTTTTTTTAACCTAACTTTGTACAAAAAATGTAAAATTTAGAAATAACTAATTAATATTAAAAAAAAGTATTTATTTATGCTTTTATGGCAATAATATTATTGGTATCATCGACTTATAACCTTTTGTAAAAATTTATTACGGAAAAGTTCCCATTTAGAATTCGACTTACTTTTGAATGGGACTGTAACGGATCAACCTCCTTAAAAAAAAATCATCATCTGGTAGACTTTTTCATACGTTTGTGCAGTAAGCAAAAAAATTAGGGGAAACATTGGAAGCAGGTCTGGAGAATTATCTTTGGCGACACTGATATATAAAATTGACTCATAGATATTAACATCAAAGAGAGAGAACTTTATTGAAAAGTTCTACGCGCTTGTATTCAATCAAGAAATAGTAAATAATATGTTCTATAATATAAAATTTTATCTTACTCTCTTCACAGATAAACTCAATCTATATATAGAATATAAATATATATAATCTTTCAATGAATTATTGACTTTCACAAGTAGCAGCTCGTATATATTATAATAGTTTTAGTATCTGAGCTTGGAGCTATATTAATAACAAAACTTATTAACAACTATTATTAGTAGCTTTGTTTCGTCAGACTTCAGTTCAGGACAACGTTTTATTATCACAGTTCGTCAGCTACTTTATAATACTGTAACAAAACTGTTCTCCTTCGTGATGGAAAATATTTATTTACAATAGTAAAACTTTAACAGAAACAATTAGACACACAAACAAAAGCGCTTCTTTATAGTGTAACAGAAACGAAACAACAGTTCCAACTAATATAAGAATAAATATTGGAGAATACAAAGTCTTTATACAACTATATACACAAGATTATTTGCAAGACAGGAACACACCCAAAATTTATCTAACACTTATTTATTAACTATATATAGTTCTATTTATTTAGCACACGTATTTATTTACACAGTTCATTTATTTATCTCAGCAGTTACCTCAGCTCTGTTCACTGACTGTTAATTTAAGTCGATTGATCATACAACGAAACACGTATGATATTATCGCGCTAAAATAAAAGCACTTTTCGTGGAGATCAATTTACAAACGTAAGTCGACGAAAAATCGGTGGCAATCTACAAATTCGGGCGAAGCCGGACCGGGCCGTTAGTTGTTTATAAATATTATTAAGACAAGAAAACAATTTTGAAAGTTCCTTTTCAAGAAAGCAAAGTTCAATTATTTTGATTTTAGGCCTGAAAATTTCGCATTACATATTGAGTATAAGCGCTCCGAAAAACGTATTGGCCGACGCTCGTAGTTAGTTCGCAAGTTTATCCATAGAGTGTGCATGACTACAATGTACCCAGTTGACATTCCAGTTGGGGCTACGCCGTGCCTATACGGTTCGTAGGCCGCGTACCGTGGAACGGTACCTATGTAGTTTATGTACAGAATGCTACAGTGCCATAAAAAATTCTGTATTGTAAAAAAAAAACATTTTTTATTTTACTTTTAGAGCGTTAAAAAGCGGGAAATTGGCGTTTTTTTTCAATGTTTAAAAAATTAATAAACTAAGTATATTAATATTATAAAGAGGTAAAGACTGTATGTTTGGATGTAGGAGGTAATCTCCGAAACTACTCATCCGATTTCAAAAATGTTTCCACCAATATTTAGAATGGACCTTCAAAATGGACATAGGCTATATATTATCGCGTTAAAATAAAAGTGATTTTCGTGGAGACCAACGTAAGTCGACGAAAAAACGGTGGCAATCCACAAATTCGACTGGGCCGCTAGTATTAAAAAATTAAACGAGTTTTAAACATTACTAGTTTGAAATCGGTCAAAAAATACAGTGTAAACTCTATATAGCGACATTCAAGGAACTGTACACTTTGTGGCGTTATTGAGAGTTGTCGTTAAACGGAGAGAAGAAATAATCCATTAATTTGTTCTTCCATATTGTCGATACGGTCTAGCGACTGAATCCAAAGCGTCTTCCAACATCACTTATCTTTTCTCCCGCCTCTATTGCGCGTATTAATAAAACTTTTTCGTCAATACACAAAGATTTTCTTTTACTCGCCATGTTCACAGTTCGCAAGTTTGTGGCCAACTATAAGAATAACTTATCGATAAGCAGCTGAGCTAAACATATTATGAAAGATAATCCCAAAGAACGAATGTCTTAGAATCTTCGGTACGCATGGTGCCGACAACAAATCAACAAAATAACAAGCAAGTATTGCTTAGTTTTGTCGTATTGTTGTCGTTATTTAGTGTGGGTGTGTCGTTATTTAGAGTGTATCACTGTATGAGCAACAAGGTAAACCAACTAGAGAGTAATTTCGACGTTTGAAGGAGTTTGTCGTTAAATGGAATTTACACTGCATATTAAAACTAACACCATTTGACCCGTTTGCTTTTCATATTAAGGAGGTTGATGCGTTAAACGAAGATATTGAAAAAAATCTGAAATAAAGTTTTTTTTTTTAATAGATTTTTTTATGATAAAATTTTCTGTAAAAAATCCAAAATCATTGGGAGATTTATAAAGTTGAAAATTAAAAAAACTTTAACATGTAGTCTTATGGAAAATATGTCAACCTAGCATGCAAACTGTACATTTTAATTTTTTTGCAAATAACCAAATAAGTAATGTCAGCAGTTCCGAAAACTAACTGGGTAAAGCATCGATGTCTTACGCATATTTTAATATTTTTTGCAATTTAATTAGGAGACTTTTAATCAATAAAAAATAAAATTAAACCTTAGCAATTTTTGATTATGGACTTTATTCTTAAAAATTTAACAAACTTAACCGAATTTTCAACTTTTTAATGATTTAATTTTAATTTTCATTACTTCTAATTTCTTTTTTTAATTATTTACTGCATAAAATATGTAAAATACAGATATTTACGTAAATTTAGTTTTCCTAACCTAACTTTGTACAAAAAATTCAAAAGTTAGTCCATTAAGTAAATTACTAAAATAATCAATCAATAATAAAAAAAATGATTTATTTATGCCTTTATGACAATAATTTATTGGTATCATCATTTTGTAAAAATGTATTCTGAAAAAGTTCCGATTTAGAATTCGACTTACTTTTGATTGGGACTGTAACGCATCAACCTCCTTAAAAGTTCAGATGCAGTCGTTTTTTTTTTGTTCTTTTAAGAATAACATTATTTAAATTTTAGTACAATGTAATGAATTACGACAAGTCTTTCAAATTAGGGCTCTTGAACACCCGATTGTTTTTTGTCTTTAAAAAAAAAAACAAAAGAAGCCGATGGCAGTTGTGACGTCAGCTTAATACAGGTCAGGTCGTACGCGCGCTGCGCTAAAGCGACGATGGAATGAAGCCGACATTCCTGACACAGTACTGCCTACGGCCATCCGTAGCCCCGTAGCCCGGTTTTGGGTTGCACTTGTCTATTCACGCACACAACTAAGCTAACACACACACGTATAATACAGGTGATTCTAAACTGATGCAGGAATCAGAGTGCAAATAAGTTTTTTTGTTTCTTGAAGTGACCCCCCCAGGATCTTAATTAAAAAATAAAACTGAGAATAATACGAATACCTGACAAAAAATGAAATTTATAGAAATATATTTTTTGAAAAAAAAATTTGTAAAATAGTTGGCAAAATATAATGTAATATATAATTATTATAAAACATAATATATAAAAGAGATTTTAAACAATAATGAAGGAAATATAAACAGTACCATTAAGTTTCTCAAATCAACCGGACTAATAAATAAAATTTAATATCTACACCCCAAGGATCTGGAAACAAACAAACAAAATATAATCAAACTATTACTTACCTGCTTATTTCTTCCAATATATTAATATATATTATGATTTACCAATTAACACTGCATATTATACCATTGTAATATTTATGCTAATTATCCCAGTGCTCATGACATTTCAGTCGATGCACGCCTTAATTTTTTTGTAATTTTGTTTTTGTATTTTTTTTTCTCTTTGTATAATAAAAAAAAAACATAACATATAATTGTTATAATATTATAATATATAATTAATATCAAGTGGAATAAAATGGAATAGAAAAAAAAATAAAAATCAATTATTTCGGAAGAAATCGAACCCAGGACCTTGCCCTTGTGGATCTAATGACATAACCATTACGCCACGAAGCTTGCTAGGTGTGCCGGTGTTATTGCGGTATAGAAGTGTAGCACTTGTTTTATGGAAATTTACACAGTATTTATATTGTTTTTTCAAACTATTAGCTGTCAAAAAATAATAAAATAAAAACTGTTTATAAAAATTAAACTACTGAACACATTTCTTTGAATGTAAATAAGCGTTCTACTCTGATAGTAAACAAAGTGAATAAAATATAAATCAAGGCGACCCGATCAAAATTGCGATCTGCAGAGCTCGGACGTACGTACATACGTACGTACAGACCAACCGACAACTGCTATTCGAGATTTTCAATTACAATTTTAGGACTAATTATGAACCTGAATCAATTTTAAAATGGTTCCGTTTTATAGAACAGAATCTCCTCTTTTTAAAGAGCTTCATTTTGAATTGATTTCGTGCAAATTAACCTGGATATAACTTCTTGTATGAACGAAAGTCAGCTCTGAAGCGCAAAGCGATAATAGAGCACTTACCGCTAGTTTAGCGGCATGTGCAAAACTTAAAGTAAAACCAGTTATTATTATAATCGAAGCGATTCGAACAAAACTCGAATGTTATCCGCGATGTAAAACAAGAGAACGTTTCAAAAAGACACAACGCAGAACGTAGAATCAATAATCCGCTTTAATTTATCAACTATAATACAAAACCAAACAAAAATAGCTTTCGTTAAATTAAGCGCTAGTTGTTTCACGCCGAGTTAAGTGCTTCTGACAATATTGTTTTAGGGTCTGCGGTGATAAATATGTGACAACTATGTTACCTTCCTTCCACACACACACACACCCCCACACACACAACAGCCGACGGGAATAAGGGACGCGCAGCTCTCTATACTTGTCCCTCCTGCAATAGTCGAGGAACGGAGTATGTCCGTCGACTTAAATATGACCGACTAAAACAATTTACCGCGCCATTTTAAATCTAGAAAAATTCAGCCAATTGTGCCACAGAATCAGTCGCGGTTCTTTTATGCGGGCTGCAGAACAACCAAAATATTAAAACTTTAAAATTTTATTTATAAGTTTAACATATTGTTGCGCGCTCCCTGTTGGGACGACTATGGATTCTGTAGAATCTTCTAGCAACAACAACAATGGAAAACAGGTAGCCAAGAGAATCCCTACCTTCTTAGAATTTCCTGGAGAAGCCAATACATGTAGGGAAGGATTTCGGTACTTCTAGAACATTCTCCAGGCGGGGGACGAAGCTATAAAATGCGATCGGAGTGGTTGGTCAATCAGTCAGTTGGTTAGTTGCAACGCGTACGTACAGTAGATTACAGATAACTGTGTGACATAATTTGTTCAGTGTCGGTACAGCAAGACCAAGGTAGCTGCTAAGATAAATGAGTTGTGTAAAACCATTGAGTGCAATTATATAAATCCGGTTCTACATAAAAAGCTTTTGTGTTGTAAATAATCGTGTGAATATAGTTAATAGACAAGTGCGAATAAGTGTACTAGATAAACTTCGGTGTGTTTGTGTGTTGTGAATATTTTGTGTACATAATTAGGATTTTATATTCTTCTGTTACTAAGTTTTCTATTTTATTATTTAGAACTATTAGTTTTGTTTCTGTTAACGATATTATTACTGTTTGTTAAAGAAGTACGCTTTTGTTGTGTGTTTTACTGTTTTGTTAAACATTTATTTTTGTAAATAAATAATTTCCACCAAAAAAGAGAGTCGAGAGTCGGGTGGGCTTTTGGCCAATTTGATGGGGTTGCCGGACCCTCACCATCGTGTTCAGCGACGTCGAAAACGAGGAAGGGTCCCTGGATTAGCGCTCTGGTACCCCTTTCCGGCTCCTAACCTCGACAAAAATCTTTCTGGAGCTCACCTTAAAAGACGTCATTTTTGAAACGATCACAGTTAGGACGCAACACAACAAGTTAAGTGCGAGGGGGACTGTTTATACTACATACCTACATATATCCCGCGGGATAGAGTCGGGAAAAGACACACACACAAGCCAGTGGTGAGATGCGGCACGTTGCCACTGAGCAAAAGGCATTCCAGAAAATCCTGACCGCGCACACACGGGTTACGTAAGAGTGGTTCCCTTTAAACGGGAAAACAATGTTGCATCATAGACCCGCATCATAGAGAGAGCGCGGCTGCACTAAAGCGGCGGAATTAAAATATTCAGCGGTTTGAAACGAGAGAAAAAAAGTTTGAGGACTGCCGTAGTTAATAGTTTAGCGCTCGGTTTCGAAGTTTAAGGAAATATCGTTTCTAAACCCAATACAATGCAAGTATCCAGGCACGTAAAATGGCCCATTACGCACTGTAGCAGGAAAATAAAATTCAAATATTTGTTATAAGATTTTTTTAGTTGCACCTGTCCCGGTGTCTGAAGTCAAATCTTGCAAGTTAAATTTAACCCACTTTCCGTTATCCGATTGAGCTGAAATTGTGCATACGTATGTAGTTCCGATGACAATACAATATTATAATAACTAACTGACGTTCCGGCTTTCGTCCGGTTACAAATCGCACTCTTAACTACTTCCATCTTGTCTCTGTTTCTCTACATGACCACCAGAGTACACCAATGGCGGCGTGGTTTTTTAAGACGTGGTGTTCCACACTCTCCCTCTGGATCGATGGGACGTCCTCGTACGAGATCCAGAACTTGGTTTCTCTGTCAGCCGTTGAATCAGCTCGGCCCCGCGTTGGGCGCCAGTTTGTAACAATTATTATTTTTTTATTCCACATATTTATTAGGTAACGTAAGTTTGTAACATGAATATTATTTAATTCAACATATTTATTGACGTAAGTTTGTAACATGGATATTGTTTAATTCAACACATTTATTAATTTAAGTTTTTTAACATGAACACTACTTTCTAGTTCATACGCTCCGCTGCCATCTTGCCTCTGTTTCTCTACATGACCACCAGAGTACACCAATGGCGGCGTGGTTTTTTAAGACGTGGTGTTACAATATCACTCCTAAGGAGAATTCCCTTATTAAAACTATAATACTTCTCGTACAAGGCATTTAAAAAAGTAGTAACAAAGTTATGTCAGATTATACATTATTTCCTACCTTCAAAGCTCCTAAGGGGAATCCCCTTTGTAAAACACATGTAATTCTCGTACGGAGCAGTTAAAGAAGTGAGTAAAGTTTGAGATAACTTAATAATAACCGTGTTCTACTGTAACGGCAACGTGAGCGGTTATATAGTTGAGTATAAATGTTTATATAAAAGCCCCGAAGGGAATTCCCTTGGCTCCCTTTTAAACTATGCCACACTGTGTATTACACACGATGTGTACTTGCAGTGGGAACGGGGGGCGGCTCTTTAAAGAATACACACACAGAGAGAAAGAGAGAGAGAGAGAGAGAGAAAGAGAGAGAGAGAGAGGAGACCGTTCTACTTTCCAAGTTGACCCACAAACCTCTCTACAGCGGCACGAGAGTATGCAATTTTTGTGGTTTCAGATATTATGCGAGGATTAAAATACCGCTTTGGCTGCGGTTCAGAACGACGCTTTTAACGCACTCGTCACTTAGGCCTAAATCGGGCAATTTTGTGGAAAATTAATTAGTGAGAATTCAATTTTGTATTGTATTTTCAACGATCGTGTCAATTTATAAAAATGGTCATAAACTAAATTGTCAAATAAGACGCTTATAACATGTATTAACGAGCGTCTATAATTTATAGTCTACTTTACTGCTCTAAGACTGACTGACAACGCACTGTAACCGAAATTTTTTTATTGGGTCGAGTTCTTCGGGAAAAAAAGACATCTTTTGTCCCAAACTTTTTTTGTTTAAGCAACAGTACGCGGGGTAAAATTTTCCGAGTTATCCTCACTCCCTCAAATAAAATTTGTTCATGTTGTAACCGGTCAAGGAATGGTACTCTTTTACTTGACCTTGATAATGGTGTTGGTGATCCAAATAAAAAAAAAAGACAGGTTGCACTCCGGGAGCGCCGGCAGAAGTGATAACTTGAATATTACCTCTACTCTCCATCCGTCTTATGAATTTTCGATCAGGTCACGTGTCCTGACGCGAGTTTAACATTTTTTACTCATTACAAAAAAAGTGTACAAAAGTTTTCGTCTTACGAATTTTCGATCAGGTCACGTGTCCTGACGCGAGTTTAACATTTTTTACCCATTACAAAAAAAGTGTACAAAAGTTTTCGTCTTACGAATTTTCGATCAGGTCTTACGAATTTTCGATCTGACGCGAGTTTAACATTTCTTACCCATTACAAAAAAATGGTTGTCTGTAAAGTCGGTTTACGGACGATAGTTTTACATGATAACGTATTCCGTAATACATAACCTAAACCTCCCAAAATTTGGTTTCAATCCGCTTATCCTTGGTGTCGGAATGATAAGAAATGTCAAAAGTGACGTTTGCAACTTACAAAGTATTATGTTCTAATAATAATTAGTTATTCCAATACTTAACTTAGCAGGCTTTGCATTTCACAATATACTAATGTCAAAAAATTGAATTAAACATTAGAAATGCAGCTGTTTTCATGTTAAGACAAGACATACGTTTGCTTCTAATTTCCATGTACGGCAAACAAAGACAACCGACCGCGTCGCGCCATGCATTACACAACATTGCATTTATACAGCTATTTTTCTATATAAATTTGTATAAAATATTTTTCTATATAAATTTGTATAAAAAAACTGTTTAGGCAAATTCTGTTATACGAAATCTATGTAAAATGTTCTCCTCTTTCGTTTAAGACTGGTTTCAAACCGATCTGATTTAAATTGAGCGAGAAATTAGCAAAAAGCACGCACAGGGTCAGGCGGAACGTTAGGAACGTTACGTTACACTTTTTCGAACATGCAGCCGGTGTTTTATCAATTTATAATATTGGTGATTCATCAATTTATAAGACGTTATCACGTCAAAAAAGTGTACAACGCCGCTAAAGAAGTTTTCACTTCAAAAATTCGTATGGATTTATTAGTCTCTTAATTTTTGCAACAACGTTTTGTAAAAAAATTTGTTTTCTAAACCTTGTAGTTTCGTAAATATTATGAAAATGAAAAAGTCAGTTTTTTTTTTGTTTGTTTGTTTTGAAGTAATTAGTCTGACAAGCTTCCTCTTATCCCATGGGAACTATTGAATCGACTGGGATGAAAAGTTGCCTTTGTATTAATCTGATTCATAAATTACCTGCATTACTATTCCGATTCGTTGCGCTGTTGATACAAGATAATACCTACATAAAAAAATTATAGATACACTAGTGGTTAAGCCTGTTTGCCAGGCGCAATATCGAAGCATAAATGATTTGAAAATGTGTTTAAAATCATCATAACATCGCCATATTTCCATCGATTCGGATGAAATACAACTGTGAAATTAAATTTACAAAAAAAAAATAACCGATTTTAATGAAATTTTGTAAATGCGTCATTCTTGGTCCAACTTACACTATAGGATAGTTTTTAATTTTTTTTATTGCGAGAAATAAGGAGAGGGGGAGAGAGACTATCCTTACAATATATAAAGTAAATATTTCTTAAAAAAAACAGTTGTGTGGTTTTAAGAAACCACGACGCAAGTGAAACTTTCATTGGATTGTAGGCGTTGGATTGTAGACACTTATCCATCACGATTAATTATAAACAACAATATTCACATGAATACACGAATAAAAACATGTAAACACTGTACAGCACTTGCCCGCATGACAGACTGACTATGTGTTATACATACTACACGGTCAGCTGATGCTAACCATGGGCGCCGCCATATTGGCCTTGGCTGCTCTACCGAGCGCCTGCACCCAACGCCTTTCACTTTACCTCTACTCCGCGGCCGCCTGTAATGCGACATGCAACAGACGGCCAGAAAAATTCGGGCGATAGAATAAAAGTTTCACTTTAAGAATATTTGTTTGTATATGCACTTTTGTAAAATACCTGTAATTTCACAGATATAAGCCGTGAGGAAGCAAATATATTTTCCGAAACGTTGGCAACATAATATGTCATTAGAAATAATTTCTATAGCCTTCTCCGAATTATATCATCCTTTCAATATATAAAGTAGGTATATCTATATCGTGTCTTGGTAACATGTAGCGACATCTGATAGAATTTACTCAAAGCTATTAGTTCAGAAGCGAACAAGAAACAACAGTTTTAGTATCAAGTAGCGACATCTGTTAGCATTCGCTCAAAGCTATTAGTTCAGAAGCAAATCCGGTAAAATTTGCTGAAAGCTATTAGTTCAGAAGCCGGACCGCAAACGAAATACAATTTGCAGAATTATATCTATCGCACCCGGATGAAACTGGGCCGGGCCGCTAGTAGGTACACTGCATCTGTCTGTCTGTTCACTTAAAGAAGGTAGATTTCTAGGGTGGCGTCGAATAATTTTCTATCTGAAAATGGAGGCTGTATAGACTAGTGATGTGCAGGCTCATTAAAAATGTATATCCGCGGATACGAATCTGAATATGGATTTTTGGTTTCAAGATCCGCGGATACGGATACGGATCCTAACTTTCTTAGAGTACGCGGCGGTAAATATTGCACTTCGACCTTTGGAAAGAGACTATCTGTTATGGGAAAAAGTTATTGACCTCTTTAAGAGTTAACTCTCATAACAGATTGTCTCTTTCCAAAGATCGATGTGCAATATCTCATTATAAAGATAGTTGATTTAGTACCTTTGAGTTATGTACTATTGGTATGATACTCACTACGATAAATGTTTGCAATACAAAGGTGCCAAATACGATTTTAAAAAATAAAAAATAATCTGAATGGAATTTAACAGGTTTTTATTATTGCCTAATCACCTATTGTATATAAAATTTCATCTATGAATTGAAAATTAATAAGGTAAAAGATCCGTAAGAGATCCGCCAAAAATTGACGGATACGGATACGAATACGAATCTTTCTTTTCCCTCGGATATCCGCGGATACGGATATCCGGCACATCACTAGTATAGACCTAATAAGTTTGGGATTCTCTCATGTCAAAACAGAGGAAAACATTTTTGACGCACACTGTACACGATACTTTTATCAAAATACACTATATTTGAATAAATGCCAACCTCAAATAATAAACTTCAGTGACGATATTGCATAATTGTAAATTATGTAGCTAATTAGCGCAATGTTTCCCGAACTATTCAAATCATGTTACGCAGATCGACTAGATGAGGGATTATATAATACATTTCAGAGATATTATTTCGTTTTTGTAAAGGATTACAGCGTTCGAGTTAATGATTTGAAATTTGTAAAATGATCATGAAGTGGGGATCGCGACAATTCTATTCAAAATATTCGTGTTTCAAAATTAATAGAAAAAAAATCTATTCCAACTTCAAATATACAGTGTGTCCTCGGATTGAGTTCACAATAGGTAAGATTGACCAAAAATTTTTCAATTGGAATTTCATATTTTGGGATTCCGCCCTGCTTGGTCTGAAACTTATTTTTAGTTTACTTTCGATTTTTTTAAATCAAGTAGGCCTTTACAGTTGAGCAAAACCTCTTTTCGTTTCAGGTAAAGTACCTTTCCGTTCATAGTACGCAAAAATGCCACTAAGAAAAGTTGTTCATAATGAAAAATTATGGCGTTATGCAAATTTTCAAAATGATTGGTTTACTTTGATAAAATTCGCTTTTGTTTTGTTTCGTTTGAAAAACAATCGCGTGGAGGAAGCCAAATAGAGTAATTGGAGTTTAATTTATTTTTTTGATAAACTGTAAAAATTTGAATTTTAATTTGAACATTTCTAATCACCCTGTTTTCTCATCTAAGATTTATCATGTAATCGTTAATAATAAATATTTTTCTACTTCTATTATCAAAGTAGGCCGATCATTCTGAAAATTTGCATAACGCCATAATTTTTCATTGTGAACAACTTTTCTTAGTGACACTTTTGCCTACTATGAACGGAAAAGGTACTTTACCTGAAACGAAAAGAGGTTTTACTCAACTGTAAAGGCCTACTTGATTTTAAAAAAATAAGTTTCAGACCAAGCAGGGCGGAATCCCAAAATATGAAATTCCAATTCGAAAATTTTTGGTCAATCTCACCTATTGTAAACTCAATCCGGGGACACACTGTATAGACACATATGACATAGGTAATAAAGAATATACCTACATTTTTTGTTAACGCATGTGGTGACGCGGGTAACGGCTAGTATTAAGCATTATGAAATGGAACGGTAATTACCACGTCGTGAAAAAATTAGTCGAAGCATGCTTGTTAGCTACCTAACTAATTTCTTTTTGACAGATATGTAGAACAAAAGAAAAGCTGATTTTTTTTATTTTCAAATTATTTCCGTAAAAAAATTTTTAAAACTTGTAAAAATAGATAGAATAAAAAGCCGTTATAAAAAGTATACCAGTATAAAAAAACAACGTTATAGCATATATCTCTTCTGTGCATGCACCGATTTCCCCCAAAAATAATAGGGCTCTCCATATTTGCATATAAAACATTCTCCCAAAATTTGATTTCATTTCGCTGACAGAGGAAAAACAAAATGGCATTTTCGTCCGGCTATGAACATGAAACAGGTCAAACTGATGAGCGGATCGAAACCAAATTTTGGTAGGATGTTTAACACATAAATAGAAAGAGCCCTATTGTTTTTGGGGAAAATCAGCGCATGCGCAGTAATGATATATGCTACAACGTTGTTTTTTATATCGTGATTGTGTACTTTTCATAACGGTTTGTTATTCTATTTATTTTTTCAAAGAAAGTTTAGTAAAAAGAATTGTTTTCCTAAGCTTCGCAATTTCAAACCAGTTCAGGATTGAACTGGTTTGAAATTGAGGTATCGAAACAGTCGACATGTGTACAGAGGGTTGAAAAAAATCAGTTTCGCTTAAAAAAATAACTAGAAAAGTAGAAAACTGTGTAGGACTGAAATTAGACTGAAATCTCAAGAGTCAAGACAGAAGAAAAACTGAAAGATCGAAGGAAAGGTGTCTAGGGACAGTTGAGTCAGAATGCAACACCACAGACAAGAACTGGAAAAAGTCAATAAATTGTGTATCTTCCACGACAGGATAGGGTTAAATCAAACATTCACTAAAACAAACCTTACAAGAAATATTATTAAAATTAGTTTTGATTATAAAGAAAATACTGACATAGTGACTTACTATGGAATTGGTATATAATAATAATAATGCGTTTAATGTCCGTTTCTCGACTTTATGTCATAACAGACGCCATTCGCACCATTACTATTTTCCATTTACCACACTTCCCGTTATTTTCTACATTTTTTCAACTTCAACTAATTAATAGCAAGGGGTAAATGAAACAATTGTGGGACATTAGGTTAAGGTAGGCAAATGAGCACAGAAATATGGCCTTGAATAAGGAACCATCTCGATATTTATCTGGAACTATTGAGGGAACCCACGGAAAACCTCAACAAGATGGCCGGTACAGGAATGACCGTTTCTCGGCGAGAGGCAGCAGGAAAATGTCCCAGCCACATATGCCCCCGCCGGGATTCGAACCCGGTACCTCCCGAATGCGAGTCTAATGCTCTCACCACTACGCTACACCGCTTGGTTAGATTTAGTTTCTGTATATACAGATTGTATCAAATCAAAACGGTTCATAGAACATTCTGTGTGTAAGACAGAGACGATATTATATAAAGCACTAAAGCAGTAAGTAAGAATGAGATAAATGAACGCTAATAGCTAGTTACTGTGGTTATACAATCTAATAGTATCATCTTTGTTTTCTACAGTAAAAATCACAATTTTATCAAATGTCAGTATTCACTAGTGAAATTATTGATAAAATGACTATTTATACTTTTCGGGAAAAAATCCAAATAATTAAATTATGGGGATTTGTAAAATCCAAAATTTATGGCTTTCAAGAAAATAGAGCTAATAATAATTTGAACGAATTGAAAATACAGATTTCCAATGCATGTCAGTCCGTTGACCATGAGATGTTAGCCAATGTGAGGGAAAATATTTATAATCGATTAGGATATTGTTTGGCAGAGCTTGGAGGTCTTTTTGAACATTTACTAAATTAATTATTAAAAGTATTATTAAAACTTTTGTACCAGATATAAATCTAATACGAATTAATATTACAGTTTAGTTGTTTTAATTGATAAATTGGTAAAAAGATTTACAGTGTACGTAATTATTTATTTACGTAACCACAGTAACTATTAGCGATCATTTATCTCATTCTTACTTACTGCTTTATATATCGTCCCTGTCTTACACACGGAATGTTCTATGGACCGTTTTGATTTGATACAAACATATATATAGTTGGTACCGCTATTCCGCGAACAGAATGGATAGAAGCTGCGGTTTTCTTATGCGCTTGATATTAATATTGTTCTCATATATAATATTGCACGACGATTATGATTAAAAAAGCTTCTGTCAGAAATGTTGGCATGGTCACACAGGACGACGCGGCACGGCGGCGTGGGACTGCAACAGTGGGACTGTGGGAGTCGGTTTGTGTGTTTGTACGTGCCGATGTGACAAACAGACGTTTTTACTGGTGGCCACATACTTGAAGAATATTATAAAGATGTAAAGTTTGGATGTAGGAGGTAATCTCCGAAACTACCCTATATCTATTATTCTATATTCTATACTAATATATAAAGCTGAAAAGTTTGTTTGTTTGTTTGTTTGAACGCGCTAATCTCAGGAACTACTGATTCAAATTGAAAAAAAAAATTTCGTTGGATAGCCCATTTATCGAGGACGGCTATATGCTATATAAAATCAGGCTACGACCATTAGAAGCGGAGCATTAATGAAAAATGTTGCAAAATGTATCTCAAAAATAAACTTTTATTCAGGTGAAATGCACTAACTAAATATACTCATATTAGCGTTGTCAGAATACAACGTCGGCTAGCTCAATCGGTAGAGCACATGGCTGTCAATATCAGGGTCGTGGGTGAATATATTTTTATTTTTTTTTTACTTTCTACATTGCTATCTTCTAAGTTTTAGGTACATTTAAATTTATTTTAATTTTATTTAATTAATTAAAAAAAATATATTAGTTAAAAAAGTATAAATACTGCTTTTTATCGACAAAAACTTTTGAACGGTAACTCCGATCATCATGAAATTTGGACACAACATTCATTTCGGTAGACTAAGATGAATGTGTGTACTCATGTTCCTCCCTTCCCCATTCGTTCTTTTACACCCGGGTGAAACCGGACGGGACCGCTAGTCTACACTAAAATTATAAAGAGGTAAAGTTTGTAAGTTTAGATGTAGGAGGTAACCTCCGAAACTACTCATCCGATTTCAAAAATGTTTTCATCAATATTCAGAATGGACCTACATAGACATAGGCTATATACTATCGCGTTAAAATAAGAGCGCTTTTTGTGGAGACCGATTTTGCAACCTAAGTCGACGAAAAAACGGTAGCAAATCTATAAAAAATCGGATGAAGCCGAACCGGACCGCTAGTAAATATTTTTTGTACGCAATAAATTTTTTTTAATTAAATTTAATGAGACATTCAAGTATAGCGTCTCGAATCCGTTTCGAAAACAAACTGATTCTCATTCATTTGTTAAATAATATACGCCTCGTTCTGTTGTTACAAAGAAGAAGAGAACAGAATATGTAAGGGAGACAGAGAGAAGTATAATAGACATTTTATATGACGATGACAGTTATCTAAAGCAGTGTTCAACGAGAAAAATGATAATAACAAAATATCTAAGAACATCCTTTAATTTTACAAAATCATTACAAATTTACTAAAATCCTTGATTAATTACTCTTCAATAATAGTTATTGGCGTAACTAGTAGTCTAAGTCATTATTCGCGCTGACATGTCATGACTTAGCCTACAAGTAACGCCCATAATTTTATTCAACAATTGCGCATTATTCATGTTTTATTTATTGTTATTAATGAGATGTTATAAATATCTATTTATTTCTTTATAAAAAAAAACTGTCAATACTAACAGCACCAAACAGCACGATTCAATGTTTTGGTTTGAGGTTAGCCGGTTATGAATAAACTCCATGTCGAAAACATTCGGCCTCTCAATTTTAGCATCAATGGGTAACAACGGAGTTGTTGTTACCGACTATTTGGTTACGACTCAGAAAATAGTTACGTTTATTTCCATTACTCCACAATGGCCGAGCTAGTAGGAATCTTCATTGAGTTATGACAAGTAATTGTCACCAGTCGGTAAATGGCTATTTAGGGTTCGGTTTTTAGGCATGATAAAACATGAATAACGCGCATGAGTTGAATAATAGTATATTGTGCGACTAGTGAGAGAAGGAGAAGATTCCATGAGCGTGAAATTTGCCGCACGAGCGTAGCGAGTGCGGTAACACGCGAGTGGAATATTCTCCTTCGATCAATGGTCGCACATAATACTTTATTCAACTAGCACGAGTAATATGTAATCGGGGCCCTGCTAAAAGAGGGAAAAATAATAATAAATCACTTCATTGATTGACGTACCCACCGCCCTCGATGCACACAACATGGTCCTGACTTTCGCTGAATTGCGATTCTGTTTTCATATATACAAATCGCTACCGCGTTCCTATTGGTCCAGAAACTATGCAGTAATAATTCATTACTGTACAGTTTCGGCTCGCTACCGTGTTTCTATTGGTCTAGAAACTATGCAGTAATACATTATCGTACAGTTTCGGCTCATTATTAGCACTCTACGCATCAACATGAAATAATTTATTATTTCTCCCGAATTTAGCAGGGGCCCGAAATTATATATTACTCACGCGTGTTAAATAAATAAAATTATCGACCAATTTTTCAGACAATATATTAACAAAAATTATATACCTAATTATAATTCAATTAATTGACTTTTCGGTTCGTTATCTATTAAATTAGCAAAATAGTTTATCGAGCGAACGAAGCGACTAATGTACCGATTTAATACCTGCATCGCTGTACATTTTGAATCGATTGTTTATCTGTCCCGCGATTTCGCGATTATGGCTCATCGAGTTGTCCCAATTAATATTAACTTTATTTTTGATAATATTAAAATTATTGTATTGTACAATCGATAATGTACTACAAACTAGAAAGTAAATACGACTCACCATAGGGGGCTTTGATTTTAAACTAAAATAAAATCGTGGGGGGCATTTAGTATAGAAATATTTGAGATTGAAAACAATATTTAGCTTTCGACTGTCTTCGTCGACCATAATGTAACTATAAATGCGCCCACGATTTTATTTTATTATTATCGATTGTACAATAAAAGCATTTAAATTAAAAGTTGTTTACCCATTTTTTAGGGTTCCGTACCTCAAAAGAAAAAAAGATACCCTTACAGGATCACCTTGTTGTCAGTCTGTCTGTCAAGATTTTTAGGAATCAAAATCTATAGGCCATTTCCCGTTAACCTAGTATCATGAAGCTTGGCAAGTAAAAGGAAAAATCCGAAAACCGAAAATTTATAACTATATCACAAAAAAATTAACATGCTACGCACGTACACAGTAACAGTTCTAATACAAAACAAGCGTCCGCTACCGGTGCGTTTATGCAGCGCAATATGAGAACTCTCGCATACAACACGGTACGACAAGTAGGCTATCAGATATAGCCACGAGGTACAATACAGTTCAGTAGTCCATCTGAACTCATTGCAATTACACGCTTAGTTGGCAAACTGACCGCGACGTTTGTCGATGCATGGGGACAACAGTTTTCCAACGGCTAAGCGGGAAAAATCTTTGAGACTCGATTCCCGTGACGGACAAACTATTTACAAGTTTGTACGGAACCCACGGTGCGCTAGTTCGACTCGCACTTGGACGGTTTTTTTAAGTAAAACTTCTTTACGCACGCTTGACTTGGGGAGTAAGCTGGTAAATGCGTGACGAGAGATTTACGGAAAGTGCGTGATCGGGCGAGGCGAACGGAAGTTGAGAGGGAGATATAAATTAGTGAAGATAGAAAGAGGATGATAAATGCTGCACTGGCTAGTGGCGGCATCAGGTGGCCGAAAAAAAAACTTCACTTGCTAGTATAGCGCCATCAGGTGGCTGAAACAAATACTTCACTGGCTAGTAGCGCCATCAGGTGGCTGAAACAAATACTTCTGTAGGGTTTTATTTGAACATACAATATTTTAATTTATATTTTACTTATTGATACAAAGTTTTGTAATTGACAATCTTAACTCTGAAAAAATAGTCAAGTGTTTTTTTGTTGTTATTATTTTTTCACAAACACAATTTTCTTAGAAACTAAACTGTACTCGTCGCCTAGTGCCGTTCGCAACAGGGCGACTGTAGCATTGTTCCAAGGAGGCCTCACTTCACGTGCTGGTGGCGCCATCAGGCGGCCGAAAATATAAACAGTACTAACAATAGAATGACACATACTTTACTTGCCAGTGGCGCTATCGGGTGACAGAAAAAGTAATATTTTGTTCAATACATTAAATATTCTACGTTTAAAGTGAATAAAATTGTAAATTCATTTTAAAGTTTATATTTTGTGAATTTTCGGGTGAATAATAACAAAACTCAAATCTTTGATTAACGTCTGATTAGAACTCCTCAATAAATAAAATTGGTCGATAATTTTATTTATTGAATAATAAATTATGGCAAGTTTTACTTCAGTCGTGTGGTCTAAAACACACTTGTTTTTTTCTTGAGGAAAAAAACATTGACACTCGAAAAATTGTAAATCTATGTACTGTGAACGTGACTTCAAGGAAAATGACGCATATCAGCACGAGATGCCTTCGGCACTGACAAGTCTACCTTTCAGGGACCGCAAATGTTTGACTTTTGAGACGTCCCCATTCTTCTATGTGTGTGTTGGTGTGTGTGTTTGGATGTGTGCGGCTCAGAATACTTTGTGTACAAAACTAACTCCACAATTAATAATGCTGGAAGACATGTTTGAATGAGCATACGTTGGTAGCATAGTTGGGGGAGAGAAGGAACGTTTTCTACAAAGTAACATTGTATAATAATAATAATAATAGCAGTTCCACTTCATATGTGTGCGGTTTAGAGAGCGATCGCTCAATAGTTCCTGGTATACAGGGTGTGCGGAAAAAATAGACTCCCTCGGCGGCGACGTATTTTTACACGACCGCGGCGCAACCAAAAAGGAAGGGTTATGGGTTTATAGACGAAGAGCTGGCTACGGAGAAAATGGGTGACTCGGTGCAGAGCTGAAAGTTTGCAGAATAATAGGAGATAGTACAAGTAAGTAGGGAAAAAATTGCCAGAAGGCTAGGCGGAAGATAAAGAGCCGCCAGAAGGCGCTAATGTTGCGAAAAATCAGTGCACTTCTGGCAATTTCTATACTTATTCTGTAATTCAAAACTAGATTATACCTATATTATTAATGACATTTTGTTTTTTTTATAGGTTTTTTTGGCTTTTGTTTTTAGAAAACATTTAGCCACGACAATTAATGACATTTTGTTAGAAATAAAATTAATTAAATTAATAAAATTACGTTGTTATAACAACGCAATTTTATTAATGAATATAACCTTATAACTATATAATGTATAATATATATAATATTATATAATCTAGTTTTGAATTACAGAATAAGTATAGAAATTGCCAGAAGTGATTTTTCGCAACATTAGCACCTTCTGGCGGCTCTTTATCTTCCGCCTAGCCTTCTGGCAATTTTTTCCCTACTTACTTGTACTATCTCCTATTATTCTGCAAATTTTCAGCTCTGCACCGAGTCACCCATTTTCTCCGTAGCCAGCTCTTAGCCATTAGCAGTCTATGTATTTGTTTGTATTTACGGATGTTCCACCGTAGCGCCTAAACTATTCATCCGATTTTGATAAATAAGGTGTCAATCGATTCGCTATTATGACCCGGGTAACATAGGCTACATTTATTTTTGAATTTTGGTCCCAGGAGTGAGCAAATTGAAAACAAATAAAAAATAATTTAAATAAGTTCAATAACTAAAACCCGACTACTGAAAAGTATGAAACAAGAAAATATTCTCATCTGAGGATAGCCGTGGTCGTATGCCATCTCATATATATGAGGCCCCTCTAGATGTATAGCGTGATGCACTTTGCCCTAGAGCTTATGATCGCTTACCACTGTTAAAATGTAATGGTTTGTTAGGGTATGTGGCATATGACCACGGCTATCCTCAGATGAGAATATTTTCTTGTTTCATACTTCTCAGAAGTCGGGTCTTTGTTTTTGAACTTATTTTTTATTATTTAAAAAAGAGCGACCAAGTCCAAGCCGAGTCTGCATAAAGTGTTCGGTATTTTCCAAAATTTTCTGAGACATATTTTTTGAGATATAACATAAATAGTAGCTCCTTTTTGCATTTGCTATGTTCTAAAATCGGGGTGCTTTGAAATTTGATTTGTTAAATGAATTCTGTGCTTTCAATAATTTGTAAGCATATTATGAGCTTACAATAGAAATAGGAATTAGTGCTGGTACATGGGGCTATGCCTCTGAAGCCGTTGGTGCTGGTAAAAAAAACATACACTTGAAAGCCCGTTTCTCTTTCATTTTTGAGTTTTGATAAAAAAGTTACTTGAAATATTTGTTCGTCTATTTGATTTATACACGCTGTTAAAAAAACGAATCAACTTAAAAATCACCTGTATTATTATACAAATCTTGTACATATCTCTATCGCTTTTTCGTTTCATCGCCTTACGAAAATATAGAAGTTTCACTTCAAAAAAAGTGTGGAGCAGAACGTATATATTTCCGGACGCACTGTAATACGACCAATGACAAACAAAATGGACAGTGCGAGCAAATAATAAGAAGGGGCTGACAAACAGGGAGGGGGGGCAGGCGAAACTGCGGTGTTTGTGATCCAGAGTTATCCGTGAACTTGTATTTTGTTAGATATTAATAAACAAAGTTGTCTGTTTAACTATACAGAACCGTTTGCGAGTTTGGTAGAACTTCGACTTAAAAAATACCGTTTGTTGAAAATTTCATATTAAACAGTGACGCGGTTAGAGTCTAAAAATTATAGACGCTCATCAGTTTAATATCGTCTATATTGTTGACCAAAGCTTGAAGTGGGTATCGCCATACATTTAATACTCCTATATTGCTAGTAGGGGCCTGGAAAAGGATGACGACCCAACGGTACAGACATACATTTAGACCTCAAATGTTATGCACTTGCCCTCTTTTCCAGCTACAGTTGCAACGCGTGCGCATAACGGATCAAGTATGAGATAGAAGTATTGGAGTTGCTGACTCTCTTGGTGGACAACACATCCACTTACGCGAACTAGCAATATAGGAGTATTAAGGAGGTTGATGAGTTACAGTCCCAATCAAAAGTAAGTCGAATTCTAAATGGGAAGTTTTCCATAATACATTTTTACAAAAGGTTATAAGTCGATGATACCAATAAATTATTGTCATAAAGGCATAAATAAATATTCTTTTTTAATATTAACTAATTATTTCAGTATTTTACTTAATGGACTAACTTTTGAATTTTTTGTACAAAGTTAGGTTAGCAAAAATAAATTTATGTAAATATCTGTATTTTACATATTTTTTGCAGTAAATAATTAAAAAAAGAAATTAGAAGTAATAAAAATTAAAATTAAATCATTAAAGAGTTGAAAATCCAGTTCAAATTGTCAAGAATAAAAGTCCATAATCGAAAAGTGCTAAGGTTTAATAAATTTTTTTATTGATTAAAAGTCTCCTAGTTAAATTGGAAAAATATTAAAATATGCGTAAGACATCGATGCTTTACATAGTTAGTTTTCGGAACTGCTGACATTATTTGGTTACTTATTTGCAAAAAATTAAAATGTACCGTTTGCATGCTAGGTTGACATTTTCCATAAAACTATACATGTAAAAGTTTTTTTTTTTAATTTTTAACTTTATAAATCTCCTAATGATTTTGGATTCTTTACACAAAATTTTGCCATAAAAAAATCTATTAAAAAAAATTATTTCAGATTTTTTTCATTATTTTCGTAAAACGGCTCAACCTCCTTAAGTATATGGGTATCGCAAGAATAGTTAACAATCATTATTTTTGAAATTAAAAATGCGTTGTTTAGTTCTTAAAACGCATTTACTAAGGTTAGATAACTATGGCAGAAAATCGCCTTAAAATTAAAATATTAATATACATTATTTTGTATTTAGGAGTATAAAAAAGAAAATGCCTTTAATTACAAATCATTTTATTTAAATAATCTATATTCTATAATACGATTAATTCATAAATTATGTTCATTAAAATATAAACTACATTAAACAATTAACATGTAATAAAACATATAAAATAAAAATTATTAGAATATATACAAGTACCTAATTCAAAAATTGTCAAGGCGCGAAATTTCACATAATACAGTTAAAGTATGAAAATCGTTGTATATTTTTTTACGATGATTTGAGCTATTAATCTATATAGATATCGTGCCCATCGTGACAACAATACTAAGAAAAAATCGTAGGTGTGTGGACAAAAATATATTAGTTTATTGTACGGCGTTTACATTTTCAAGAAGGTAGGTACTACTTTTTGTATACCCTAATTTGTAATAAAGAAGATAAAATAAAATAAAAAATATTATTGTTTTATATTTTACAGTAGGTACCTACTTGAAAGTACCTAGACGAAACGTCGTACAATAAATAGGTAAATCTAATATATTTTTGCCCACATAATACCTGCTATTTTTTCTTATGCCGGCACTTCACATGGCTATTTGTATTTGTGTATTTGGCATATTTGGCAAACAATTACCAAGTGTGGAGGGTCTTTTTGACAAAGTGTTGGCCTTATTTGCCTATTTGACAAATAAGGCCAATACCAAATACGCGTCACCGTGCGGTTGTCGGTTTTTCGAGGCACATCAAAGGAGTCAAATAGGCAAATACGGCAAATAAACCATCCATATTCAGAAGCGCACGCGCCGTGAACCTGTACGGACGTGCAGTATTTTTGTTTCTGTGCTGTGAGCGAGAACTGGAACAATTACTATTGAAAATGAATTGGGACAATGAAACAGTGCTAAAATTCCTGGAATTTTGAGCTTTGCGTTCTGCTGCCAAATGTTTGTGTGTTTGCTATTTGACGGCCATGTGTAGATGGTCGTATTTGCCTCTATTTGCATGTTTGTCTTGAACGTCAAATAGTTTGCCAAATACAACAAACAACCAATAGCGAACACGAATAGCCATGTGAAGTGCCACCTTTAAAATTAAATACCTATACTTAATTTGAGAAAATATAACAGTTGATAAAATCGGCAGGTAACAATGTCAAACAAATAAAAATGACAGCCTCCAAAATAATAATTACAGATTGATTATCTTTTAATCGATATAAAAAAAAACACATTTTATTATACGAATTATATGTACTTACAAACTTCGTTTAAAATAGGTTGCGAACTGTTATTTGAGTGAAGTGAAAAATATCGTGTTTTTTAATTTGCTCCCCTCTGGGTCTAAAATTCAAAAATCACGCGACCTTTGGATCCCGAGACGAATCGAACACAAAAATGTTTTAAAATCAGATTAGTTGTTTGGACACAAAAAAGCGTGACAGATTGACCTTCCAGCTAGGTCGCGCCTAAAAAAAAACTAAAAAACACTGATCATCTCGCATCATCATTAAAAAACACCATATGCGAAATTACTCCACCTTGAATTTTTACGAACCTTTTGCCATGCACCTTGACCAATTGTTTCTCTATTCTAAAATCATTATAGAAGTTGTAAAACCCCCCGTTGTTAAATTTGATTGAAAACTTAATCGACATCATTTTCGCCTCGAATAGTTCAACGTCCCTCAAAGCGAAAGAAATCACAATAATATTTTCTTGAATGACGGTTCTTCTGAAATAAACTGTCTTGATGAAGTCGTCATCAATGTAGAGCGAAACGTCGAAACTTTCGCGGTACGGAATCACTTCTTCATTTTCCGATTGTCTTTTTTGGCTCATCAAAATAATCTTCACCATTTTCAATTCCGTCGGGTTCATCCCGAGGATATCGTATTCTTCGACAAATAGGGTGCCTCTTTCGATCTTATAGCATACGGGTCGTTGACGAGGATACAGATCGACACTGAAACTTGAAAGTTTTTTTCTGAAAACGATTTCATCAACTTCATCGTCGTTCAGGAGATCAAAATCTTCGTTGACGTTGCTCAAGTCAAAAGGAGACAGTCGATCGAAAGACAGTAGATGAAAAAGTCCGTAACTATCCAACGTATATCTTACGGGACTTCTTGGATCGTCATCTCGTCTGGATTTTACTAAATTATTCAAAGCCCATCTGCACACCGCGTATATCACATCACTTTTATCATGAATAATAATTCCTCGGTTCACCTCCAACAAGAATTTCAAAGTCCTGTGATGGAGATTCAGAAATTCGCGACACTCCAGCATGTGTCTGAATCCGGTAAACGCCACGTGCGTCGACGTGCTCAAAATCGAATGAACGTTGAATTCGTAACCGGCGTTCAACGATAAAAGTATCGAATTATAGAAATTGCGGCTTTGTAGCGAATTCAGACACGCATGGGCTAGGCTCGGAATTTGAAACGTGAACGCCATCTTTAAAAGTTCGTATTTCTCGGTCGATGTAATGAAAACGTTGAGTTTTTGATTGTAGCAATATCTCAACATTAAATTAACCAAATGGTGATTATAGTCGATGGCTATTGTTCCGTTGAACTGATCTTGGTAAATGTTTTTCTTCCACCAAGGACTGTACGTTGCCAAAATGAACTTGTGACATTTGATTACATGTTTATCTTTGCACAAGATTTCGAGGTCGGTAAACTTTTTCGTGTTGAATATCCTGGTGTACCGCTTTAATAGGACAGCTTGTGCGTCCACAACGACTTTTTTGTGAAAAAAGTCCGATGCCGAATTGATTTTCTCTTCTTCACTTCTGTGCGCGTTGTATTGTACATACAAATCCATTAGTAATTTTATTTGACACAAAAATAGTTTAATCACTGATCAACTTGTAAAATCAACTTCGTTTTTCGAATTTTAGAACTGTTTTAGTTATAAGTCGCACAAAATTGTTTTAAAATAAACACAAAAATTCACTGTAAATAACTCAGTTTCAAATTATCAATTGGAGTTTTCTGGTCTACTGAAATATTAGAACTGACCCTTTTGGGTCGTAACCCGGCGCCTTTTATAGGGGTCGCAGGTAAAGGGTGAAAGGCATCTATCTTTTAAAATAAATACATTTCGTAGGTAATTCACTCTTGGAGCGGGTTTTCTTAAGAATTTAATAAAATTTAAGTAGGTAGACTAATAAAAGTGTCTTATTTAATACATAAAATTATCGACCAATTTTTTTTTAGACATTATATTAACAAAAATTATATAATTATAACTCAATTGACGTTTTTCTGTGTCGATATTAAAAAATCTCAAATTGAATTCTGTTAGAAACTAATTGCTCATTAATTTTTATATTTTTTAGCTCAATTCTGAAGAAGACCCAAAGTTGGAACGTCAATTAATTGAATTATAATTATATAATTTTTGTTAATATATTGTCTGAAAAATTGGTCGATCATTTTATTTATTTGAAGTTATTCTATTAAAATTATAATTATTTCTCGGTTTAATATAATTTATAAACAAATTGCCTATTTAATAAGTTTTTAAGATTTTCATTTTTGGGTTTTTTGAAGTATTTATATTGATTTGAAGATAGGTAAAACAGTTTACCTTTAAGAGGTATATAAAATAAGGAAACTGTTTTTATACCTAACTTCAAAATATTAAATACTTTAAATGAGCTAAAAATGAAAATTTTAAATATTCAGGTAAAAACGACTACTCAGCTACAGATCACCGAGTACGCGCGGTAAATTTTACCCCGCGTACTCGGTGATCCCTGAAGCTTGAACAAAAAAAAATTTGGGACAAAAGATGACTTTTTTTGACGGAAGAACTCGACCCAATAAAAAAAATTGCAGTTGCCATTTGAAATTTTGGAGTTACCCCATGCCTTTCGGAGGAATTTTTGTGACCGAAAAATACTTTACAACCAGTTGAGCAACTTTCATTCGCAACATTTTTCAAAAAAACTTATCTCTCTGAGATATTCAGGCGTTTCGGAACTTTTTGAACACCTGGTATACAAAATTCTGTGTCACAATTTTAGCCACGTTTATCTCCGAACAGATTTTAATGAAATTTTGTAAATGTGTCTTGCTTGGTGCAACTTACGCTATAGGATAGATTTTATTAAATATTTTGTACAAAAATACGGTATTTTCTCAAAAAACCTGTTATTTATTTATGAATCTATTAGTTCAGAAGCAAATCTAGTAGAATTTGCTCAAAGCTATTAGTTCAGACGCCGGGCCGCAAACGAAATACATTTACAGAATTATATCTATCGCACCCGGGCGAAGCCGGGACGGACCGCTAGTAAGCTTATAAAATAAGAACGGAAGGGGTAATTCGCCATTTACTATATTTGTATATCCCGTTTCCGGTCGAAATGCAGAAACTAGTACAGGTGAGCTATACGAAGCGGCGTAAGATAACCGAACATATTTATAAAACAATGATATAAATAATACTATATAGTTCGTGTTATCCACCCTATAGTGTTACGTTAATCTAACCTGTTGCGTAACGTAGTTCGAACCCTCATTACAGATGTGCGACGGCAGTAAACACGATACATTCACAAATACGCGCCAGGAATCTAAAAGGTTCGAAAGTTAGATGCGAATGCAGGCTTGCGCTTGTACAATCTGTTGAAAAACTACAAACTCGCAACTCAACAAAACTAAAATAACAATAACAACTTGACAATAGCGTACTCGACTGTACTTTAAAGCAGGAAAGCGACAAGTGACAAAGGCAACGAGCGATCACGGCCACTGACGAGCGCACGTTCCGTGCAGGTAGCTGGGAGGTGGTGGGAGTCTCAACGGTTCTAAACTGTGCCTTTGCGACGCTGTTTGTGACTAACTTCCGAACCTTTTAGATCCGTGGCGCGTATTATAAAGTTGTATGTTTGGATGTAGGAGGTAATTTCCGAAACTACTCATCCGATTTCAAAAATTTTTTTCACCAGTATTTAGAATGGACCTTCAGGATGGACATAGGCTATATATCATGGCGTTAAAATAAAAGTACTTTGTTTTCCTTTTTTAGCGTCTATATGTCGAATATTACTAAATATTTGTTGTATTTTTTAGAGATCTCTATAAGTGAAAAAGACCACTCTTGTACCTCTTTGGCTAGAAACTCGTTAGTGAAAAACCTCCATAAATGAAACAGAGATCGCGGTCCTTTGAACTCTTGCTTATCAAGGTTCGACTGTATTTTATTTCAATTTTGTTTTTAAAATAGAACACAAATTTAATGCTATATATATTAGTCAACAGAGAACCTAGAAGTTTCACTTTTAATGTGTGAGAGTATTATGCTTTAATAGCAAACCGAACTAAAAAGTAGAAAATAACAATTATTAACAAAATAATTCAATTATAGTAAAAAAGCGTGGGGTGCTTGATATTAATTAATGTTACAATTATTTCATTGGCAGCTATTTATAAATTTAGAGTTATAATGAAAACTAGCGTGACCTGTGCGAATTATACGCACAAAATAAGTATAATAATTATCACTTTATATTATTATACTTACCTTCATATTTTTTATTTTTAGTTCAGTGTAAATAGCCTTAGTTGCTGCACACTTTTTTTTAATAAAAAAAAAAAAAAAAAAATTATCACTTTACAAAATTATTTTTTAAATATGATTGCAGGTATTCAATTCGTGTCTAATTTTGCACACTGCTTATAACGTTCTTCTTTTTGTTGTATTACAATATGAAAGCTCAGATGACAGATCGAAGAAATATTTTACTAAAATTGTCATATAGAGGCGCAAGTAGCAAAAGCGTTGAGCTACGCCGTCAGATGGCATCACGCAGCATTGCTGTGACGTTGTTCAACGTTGCTCGCTGTTTCAAAATTAAAACCGGCATATGGCAGTATGCAGTATTGTGTCTGTTGTATTACAATATGAAGGTCAGATGACAGATCGAAGTGTTGACGTTGTTTCAAAATTATAGCCGTCAGATGGCAGACGTTGTTCAGCGTGGCTGTCAATTAATTAATTTACAAAAACAAAAGCAATAAAAAAATTTTTAGTTGTCGATGTCAGTAGAGCAAGCAATTATCTGTAAAATGATATATAATTTATGTGGAGAAATTGTGTGGTTTTTTCTAAAAAGGGAGGCAAACATCCTTAACCTTAACGTATTAATATATATGATATATTAATTATGGCCTCCCACGCGTTTTTACCATAATTGAATTATTTTGTCAATAAATAATTATTTCCTACTTTTTAGTCCAGTTTGCTATTAATGCGTGTTTTATTTAGTTTTTTTAAAGTATCATTTATTTTCTTAATTTTTAGTCTCAAAACGACATCAAAACTAATTAATTCAATTTTTTTTTAAATTTTAAAATTCAATCTTTTTTCAAAATTTTTTAAATATTAATTTTATTTTTATGAAATAATTGTATTGTCATCGCCCCTCGACACGTGTGCAAATTTTCAAGTTAATCAAACTTCTTGAAACTGGTGAAAATTACGTTAAAAGATTCCATTACATACATACATACATAAGTGCGATTGACATGCCGCGCGTGCGCAGCCGGCTCAAACTTGACTCACCGTTCAAACGTCTCAAAGTGTCCGGCACGGGGTTCGGTTCGAGATATAAATACTAGAATATTAATAATGAGCAGGTGCAGCTGAACGCATTTAAACTAACGCAACTGTAATAAGATAGGCTTTCCGTCTCTCTCACTCTCTATATTGGCCGTCGCGAGTCTCACTGTCTCGCTTT
This sequence comes from Xanthostigma xanthostigma, assembly GCA_963575645.1. NCBI lineage: Eukaryota > Metazoa > Arthropoda > Insecta > Raphidioptera > Raphidiidae > Xanthostigma > Xanthostigma xanthostigma. Next base: position 4,007,060 of record OY754473.1, read on the forward strand.
CTCTCACGCGCAGAATGATACGGGTTTCGCGTCTACTTCGCCGGATCGCCGCCGCCACCCACTTGCTTAAAATCCCGATCAGTTCAGAACGACGCTCCGGTGTTATCGCGATTCGAATCTCTTTGAAAAAAAAAACCGCGGTCGACCGTATATGATCCACAATGCGTGGAAAATCTTCAATGACACGAAAAGCGCTTTAATTTTAACGCGATAATAATATGTCCATCCTGAAAGTCCATTCTAAATATTGGTGAAAAATTTTTGAAATCGGATGAGTAGTTTCGGAGAAGACCTCCTACGTCCAAACTTACAAACTTTTTGTCTATTTGTCTTGCAAGTCGATTTTCAGGCAGTCCGACTGGGTTGAAGTTTTTCATACAGGCGTAGTTCAAAAACGATTCCCTTCAGAAATTGTGAGCGTCGAGTAGGTACGGGTTAGTGATGTGCCGGATCGTTAAAAATGTATATCCGCGGATACGGATCTGAATACGGATATTTGGTTTCAAGATCCGCGGACACGAATACGGATACGGATCTTAACTTTCTTAGAGTACGCGGCGGTAAATATTGCACATCGACCTTTGGAAAGAGACTATCTGTTATGGGAAAAAGTTATTGACCTCTTTAAGAGTTAACTCTCATAACAGATTGTCTCTTTCCAAAGATCGATGTGCAATATCTCATTATAAAGATAGTTTTTTAGTACCTTTGAGTTATGTACTATTGGTATGGTACTCACTACGATAAATGTTTGCAATATAAAGGTGCCAAATACGATTTTAAAAAAATAAAAAATAATCTGAATGGAATTTAACACTTTTTCATTATTACCCAATCACCTATAGATTTAAAATTTCATCTATGAATTGAAAATTAATAAGGTAAAAGATCCGTAAAAGATCCGCTAAAAACTAACGGATACGAATACGGATCTTTCTTCTCCCTCGGATATTCACGGATACGGATACGGATATCCGGCACATCACTAGTACGGGTGTAGCAAACTACACATTCGTCGCAAACGCCAACTTTCTGCCAGTAACTCAATGTATACTATTGTTGCACTCTCCCCGTTGCGACAACAATCGACTCGTCATGCTAACAATGATACACAGATTGTTGTGGGGCAACAACAAGCGACTTATTGTTCTAACAAAATGCGTGGGTAAAACGGACCTTGTTGCCAAATTTCAGACAACAAAGAATGCAAGAAAAAAAAAGAACGATCCAGCACATATATAAACCACGGAATAGCTCAGTAGAAGGATAGTCATACAGTGTGTTTCATCGAGTTAACAATCGACAAACAGTGCGAGAAATAAATAGTTTAACATAAATCATCTCTTGTATATAGTTAAGTGCTAAATCAATTTTGGTGTGTTCTTGTAAATATTTCGTGAACATAAATAGTGACTTTGTATTCTTTTATTTTATTAGTTAGAATTGTTGTTTTGTTTCTGTAACGTTATAAAGAAGTACTTTTCATTTGTTTATTTGTTTTGTTAACGTTTTACTATTGTAAATAAATATATTTCACCACGAACTAGTACAGTTTTGTTACACTATGTAACAACGGAACCGACTTATATTGAAGAACTGTATTGGCCTTCCGAGTGTTTCATTTATTGTACTTTAGACATGTTGTTGTATACTGGGTGTTTTCAAAAAAAATCCAAACGCACAAGTAAAACTTTAACAAGCTCTTTAATATAAAAAAAAAACACCGAGCGGGGTGGCGTAGTGGTGAGAGCACTAGACTCGCATTCGGAAGGTACCGGATTCGAATCCCGGCAGGGGCAGATGTGGCTGGGACTTTTTCCTGCTGCCTCTCGCCGAGAAACGGTAATTGTTGTACCGGATATCTTGTTGAGGTTTTCCATGGTTTCCCTCATCAATTCCAGATAAATATCGAGATTGTTCCTTATTCAAGGCCATGGCCGATTATCTGTCAAACTCCTATGCTCAAAATTTGCCTACCTTATCCTTAATATCCTAAAAATTTCTTCATTCGCCCATTGCTATTACTTAAGTTGAAGTTAAAAAACTGTAGAAAATAACGGAAAGTGTGATAGAAAAAAAAATAGTAATGGTGCGAATGGCGTCTGTTATGACATAAAGTTGAGAAACGGATCTTAAACGCGTTATTATTTATACTAGTGTGACCTGTGCGAATTATTCGCACTAAATAAGTATAATAATTATCACTTTACAAAATTATTTTTTAAATATGATTGCAGGTATTCAATTCGTTTCTAATTTTGCACACTGCTTATAACGTTCTTCTTTTTGTTGTAAGTATTACAATATTATGAAGCTCAGATGACAGATCGAAGAAATATTTTACTAAAATTGTCATATAGAGGCGCAAGTAGCAAAAGCGTTGAGCTAATCCGTCAGATGGAATCATGCAGCATTGCTGTAACGTTGTTTAGCGTTGCTCGCTGTTTCAAAATTATAGCCGTCAGATGGCAGTATGCAGTATTGTGTCTGTTGTATTACAATATGAAGGTCAGATGCAAGATCGAAGTGTTGAGGTTGTTTCAAAATTAAAGCCGTCAGATGGCAGACCTTGTTCAGCGCTGCTGTATTTTAATTAATTTACAAAAACAAAAGCAATAATACATTTTTGAGTTGTCGATGTCAGTAGAGCAAGCAAGTATCTGTAAAATGATATATAATTTATGTGGAGAAATTGTGAGGTTTTTTTCTAAAAAGGGAGGCAAACATCTTTAACCTTAGCGTATTAATGTATATGATTGTTATTATTAGTTTCAATTTACTATATACATTAATAACTAATTTCAAAAACCAGTCGATACTTTTACCAATTCTCGGATTAGGACCTGGGGGCTTGCGATAAACAATCTATTGCTACTAAACTGGTGTTTGCTGACCACACTGTACGATTGAGAAACTGCCATTGTGTTGTTCACAGTACACACAACAACAATAGAAAGGGGAACACGGGGGGAGGGGGAGTGAGAGACATGAAACTATGGGGGGGGCGGCGACGCGGGTACGGAGACGAAGTGAGTTTAAGATAAACGTTTTGCGAGAGGCGGCGTGCCGCCGGCAATATGAGGATACGGCAATAAATGGATGGTAATCAATCACTGGCGTGTAGCTCGCTAGTGAGGAGCCCCTTTAGCGGCGCTGCCCCCCCCCCTCCCCCGCACTACTGGTCCGTGTGTGTGACGGGTGCACTGCAATGGATGACTACGAGTGCTCTGCGGTGAGGGCGAGGACCGCAGTTTCACGCAGATAATTATTATAATTTTGAATGACGAACGACAAAAAAGATTCGAAATTTTCTGTGACATTAAAGGAGAAATGATTCAACGGAGGGGAAATATAAGATTTGTCTTGGGCGCGAGAAACAAGGGTATAATATTGTCTACATGTACACATTTACACGTGTGTAACCCATAGATATATATATTTAATAGATTGCGGATACACTGGCGCCTTCTGTATCTTTTAGAAGCCATTTCGTACGTGGAAAACGCCGTAAAAAGTGCGCGAGATTCAAAAATATTAATTATTTTATAACATGATTTTATTGAGAAAAACAACAAAACTCACAGGAAACAGTGATATTTAGCTCCAAAACCTATTTTTATACTGAAACGTTTCAAAAATTACAAAATTGAGCATAAATATAATGTAAAAGCTTAGAACAGTTTACATTGTCAATTTGGCATCAAGGTTGACAAGCATTGATGCCAATCTGACAATGTAAAATGTTCTAAGCTTTTATATTATATTTATGCTCAGTTTTGTAATTTTTGAAACGTTTCAATATAAAAATAGGTTTTGGAGCGAAATATCACTGTTTACTGCGAGTTTTATTGTTTTTCCATTAACATCTCATTATAAAATATTTAATCTTTTTGAATCCTGCGCGCTTTATACGGCGTATTCTACATACAAAATGGCTTCTAATTGGAACCATTCCGCACAATGCTCAAGGATAGGCATCAGCTATCTATTAATATACATATCTATGGTGTAACCTATGCGGTAAGATTGATTTTATTCAATAGTTTTACGTGGATCTTATTGTATAACTGTCAAAGTACTACATAATTGAAAAAAGTGTTGATAAATAATTTACGTACACTATATAGTGTTTATACATTGTATGCAATGCACATGTGTAAACTCTATATAGCGACACTCAAGGGACTGTGCACTTTGTGGCATTATTAAGAGTTGTCGTTAAACGGAGAGAAGAAATAATCCATTAATATTTTTTTACTTATAATATGCATTTAAAATTCACAACTGACCGACAAAGCAGCTGAGCTAAACATATTATGAAAGATATACTCAACAAACTAAAGAACAAATTTCTTAAAATTTTCGGTACGCATAATGCCGACAAAAAATCAACAAAATAATAAACACGTACTGTTTATTGCCTAATGATGACGTACTGTTGCCGTTATTTACAGTGGATGTGTCGTTATTTAGGGTATATCATTGTATGAGCAACAAAGTAAACGAACTGGAGTTAAGTAATTTCGACGTTTTAAAGAGTTTGTCGTTATATCTAGTGACGTTAAATGGAGTTTACACTGTATATATTTATTTTTTATATATTATATGCATGCATTTCACAAAAATGAAAGTATAACAAAAGCACAGACAAAATGAGAAGTAGTACCTAGATAGATTTGTTTAAGGAAAATATAATTACTTTGTCTAAAGACATTTTGGAACATTGTTCAGCACCCTAAAACGTCTATTGCGGCCCTGACAATAACACTGACACAGTACTGACATAGGCCTGGATAACATTCAGCCGAGTTTTCCAAAATATATAGTAGGTAAGTATCGTCTTTATTTTTTAAGAATACTAGCGCTTCTAGTTATCTATACTAATATATAAAGCTGTTATCTATACTAATATATAAAGCTGAAGAGTTTGTTTGTTTGTTTGAACGCGCTAATCTCAGGAACTACTGGTTCAAATTGAATTTTTTTTTTTTGTTGGATAGCTCATTTATCGAGGAAGGCTATAGGCTATATAAAATCAGGCTACGACCATTAAGAGCGGAGCATTAATGAAAAATGTTCCAAATGTATCTAAAAAATAAGCTTCTATTCAGGTGAAATGCACTAACTAAGTATACTCGTATTAGCGGTGTAAGAATACAGCGCCGGCTAGCGCAATCGATAGAGTACAAGACTGTCAATACCGGGGTCGTGGGTTCGAGCCCTACGTTGGGCGAATACATTTTTATTTTTTTTTTTATTTTCTACATTGCTTTCTTTTAAGGCTTACATTAAAATTTATTTTAATTTTATTTAATTAATTAAAAAAAGTTATTAGTTAAAAAAAGTATAAATACTGCTTTTTATCGACAAAAAATTTTGAACGGTAACTCCGATCATCATGAAATTTGGACACAACATTCATTTCGGTAAACTAAGATGAATGTGTGTACTCATGTTCCTCCCTTCCCCATTCGTTCTTTTACGCCCGGGTGAAACCGGACGGGACCGCTAGTACCTAATAAAGATGGGCGCTGCCAAAGTTGACCGCTAGAGACGCCAGCTATATAACCACCTAGCTCTGCGTTTCGTCCGGATGCAAATCGCACTTTTAATAAAGCACACTAAAAACTTAAAAATAAAAATAGCTAAAAAATATTTTTAACAAAAAAAAATTGAGCCGACTTCAAAATATGCACTAAAAAGTAAAAAATAATTGCGTATTGAAATGTTTTGGAGTCGGTGTCAGCCAAAATGAAATCTATTCCTTGAACTAGAGACATGTAAGATTTAAATTGCTACTTTCGAATTCCGATGTGACACCGACTCCAAAATTAACAATAATTATTATTTTTTACTTTTTAGTGCATATTTTGAAGTCGATTCAATTTTTTTTTGTTAAAAATATTTTATTTTTCTCTTTTTAGTGTTAGATAAAGTATTGCAATGGGTAGGCCAAGTATGCGTGCCTTTGAAATTTGAGAGTTTCCCTCGATTTCTCCGGATTCCACAATTAGATCCTGACTTGGTTCCGATGGGACCACCTTGGAAGTGCACTCTTTCGAATAAAAAAAAATTTTGAAAATCGGTCCATAATTGATGGAGAAATCGGTGAACATACATAAAAAAAAAACATACAAAAAAAATATACAGTCGAACATAGAACCTCCTCCTTTTTTGAAGTCGGTTGAAAAACTTGTAGGTTATACGATTTTATTGTACAATCGATAATATGTACTTACTAAAAACTAGAAAATAATTTACCATAGGGGATTTTGATTAAACTAAAATAAAATCATGGGGGGCATTTATAGTTACATTATGGTCGAAGAAGACAGTTGAAAGATAAATATTATATCCAATGAAAGTTTTCTACTAAATGTCCTCCACGATTTTATTTCAGTTAATCAAAGCTATTGTGACTCATATTTATCTTATAGTTTTTAGCATACATTATCGATTGTACAATAAAAGCGTTTAATTAAAAAAAACTTTACCTACTTATTTTTGAGTTTTGAGTGTGCTTTATTAAAAGTGACATTTGCAACCAGACGAAAAATGGACCGGTCCGTAAAATATTATAATATTGTATTATCATCGGAACTACATAGATATACCTATGCAAAATTTCAACTCAATCGGATAACGAGAAGTAGTTGAAAAAGCTGTCCCAATATTTGAAACAAAGAAAGAAATATACGGAGTCAAGCTAAATAATAGCGTTTACAAACCAAATAATATCTTAAGGAGGTTCAGCCGTTTTACGAAGATAATGAAAAAAATCTGAAATAAAGTTTTTTCATAGATTTTTTTATGACAAAATTTTCTGTCAAAAATTCAAAATCATTAGGAGATTTATAAAGTTAAAAATTAAAAAAATACTCTTACATGTAGTCTTATGGAAAATATGTCAACGTAGCATGCAAACAGTACATTTTATTTTTTTGCAAATAACCAAATAATGTCAGCAGTTCCGAAAACTAACTATGTAAAGTATCGATGTCTTACGCATATTTTAATATTTTTTCCAAATTAATTAGGAGACTTTTAATCAATAAAAAAAATAAACCTTAGCACTTTTCGATTATGGACTTTTATTCTTGACAATTTTAACCGGTTTTTTAACTTTTTAATGATTTAACTTAAATTTTTATTAATTCTAATTTCTTTCTTTAATTATTTACCGCAAAAAATATGTAAAATACAGATATTTACATAAATTTATTTTATCTAACCTAACTTTGTACAAAAAATTCAAAAGTTAGTCCATTAAGTAAAATACTGAAATAATTAATTAATATTAAAGAATTTATTTATTTATGCCTTTATGATAATAATTCATTGGTATCATCGACTTATAACTTTTTGTAAAAATTTATTATGGAAAAGTTCCCATTTAGAATTCGACTTACTTTTGATTAGGACTGTAACGCATCAACCTCCTTAAGTGGCTATAACTCGCCTGCTGGCATATCTATATTGCGTTTCTCGTATGCTCATTTTCGTTTGGACTGCAACGTCGAGTTTGAACACGGGCACTGCGATGTTGTCATTCAACAACACAACAGAGAAACAGAGAAACTATTCAGCTCAGTTCAGTTAAGAGCTGAACACAGCTGAACACAACCAGTTCGGGTATTGACTTTTCAGTCGTGAAATACATCCCTTATTCCACACCACCCAAGGTATTTAGAGAGCCAGACTACCCTCTACGCACTTCGAGCTTTCAGTGGCCGGGCTGTCAGAAGTGCATATTTTTGTACTTGAAAAAACTTTCTTTTAAACTCTCTGAAAATTTTCGTAAATGATATTGAAATTTTGCATGTTTTTTCAGATTTTGAAAAAAATTTACATACCAAAAATGGTAACAGTGAAGTATTCGTGTAAAAAAGTTTTTAGGTCAATTCGAAATTTACTGTCGGAAACTGCTGAGGTATATTTTTTTTTTAATTTCTCATGCGGGAAAAGTGGTATCTTTACGCATGCTGTTACGGTAGCTATTTTCATTTGCGTGCGGAAACTTTATTTGTCGCACTGAAATTATTGTTTGCCGCACGCAAATTCAGAGAAAAAAACAAAATAATAACGGTGTTAATGTCAACGAAACAAACTGTCATTTGAAGCAGATTTGAGGTTAAAATTTTCGATTATGGACTTTTATTCTTGACAATTTTAACAATTTTAACTGGGTTTTCAACTTTTTAATGATTTAATTTTTATTTTTATTACTTCTAATTTCTTTTTTTAATTCGTAATAAAATTTTAATTTAAGGAGGTTGATCCGTTTCAGTCCCAATCAAAAGTAAGTCGAATTCTAAATGGGAACTTTTATAGTTTATAAGTCGATGATACCAATAAATTATTGTCATAAAGGCATAAATAAATATTTGTTTTTAATATTAATTAATTATTTCAGTACTTTATACTTAATGGACTAATTTTTGTATTTTTTGTACAAAGTTAGGTTAAAAAAATACATTTATATAAATATCTGTATTTTGCATATTTTTTGCAGTAAATAATTGAAAAAAGAAATTAGAAGTAATAAAAATTAAAATTAAATCATTAAAAAGTTGAAAATTCAGTTAAAATTGTTAAAATTGTCAAGAATAAAAGTCCATAATCGAAAAGTGCTAAGGTTTATTTTTTTTATTGATTAAAAGTCTCCTAATTAAATTGGAAAAAATATTAAAATATGCGTAAGACATCGATGCTTTACATAGTTAGTTTTCGGAACTGCTGACATTATTTGGTTATTTGCAAAAAATTAAAATGTACCATTTGCATGCTAGCTTGACATATTTTCCATAAGACTACATGTTAAAGTTTTTTTAATTCTTAACTTTATAAATCTCCTAATGATTTTGGATTTTTTACAGAAAATTTTGTCGCACTAGTTGCACAATATACTATTGTACTTCAAACTCAACCAGAAATGTAGGTACATGCATTTTTTTTTAAATTGACGATGTCTCTCAAACGCGATGAAAAAAATGGATATTTATCAGGCATTCGCGTACCTATATTGATAAATTTAAAATGAAAGTCGCGTCTTGTTGAAAGTTAGTTAATACGATTGCAATAAAAATATCTGATGTAACAGGGGGCTGTAAACATGACAAGATATTTAAAAGGATTCGTTAAAAAACGCGGCAGGAACGTAGATGTGAAAATTGAAATACATAATGCAAACTACTTGAGACACATTATATTTCTAGATCGTACCTACGGATTGTATGTTTTATGAACAAGTGCAGTATAGCTTAAAATGATTGACATTAATCTGTTTTTTAAAAACAATCAATTTTTTATACATTTTTATAAACATATTAGTGTAGGTAAATAATAAATGCAGTGCACAAGATATACGATGCAGAGGTACAAAGGCTCAACTAAAGGGACATATTATAGCATTTATATTTAAAGATCCATTCATTTAAAAATACCTAATTAACTCATAATATTCATGAAGTCTTAGATCCGGTATTAGAAATATATACTATAGCACGGCAGTGGAAGGATTTCGGGTAACGTAGGTCCATTCCCACCTGTGAATAAATAAAAAGGAAAAGACGGACAGATTTCTCAAAACGGTGGATTGTTTGGGCGGTACCGGTGTTATTTTGGGCCCATAGTGATCAGAGAGGGTACAGCACCACTTCCTCTACCATTCTGAGAAACTTGTGCAGTAATGTAACTAAGAAAAGAATATGCAGTTGATCGATAACAATTATATTTAATAATCACTTCAAAACGTGACGGTGATAAGGTACAAGGAAATTTGATTTACAAAATACATTCTTACGATTAATAATATGGTTTGAGCAATAACATTCTTAGGATTAACAATATGGTTTAATCATGGCTAACAATTAGGAGCTGGGGGTGGAACCCTGACAAGGTGATCACTTAATTATCTAGGGAGGCACATTTAATAAGATTGATTAAATTAAAAAAAATACGTGAAAGAGAAAAAAAAAACTAGACGTGAGCTTCATACCTTTTTGAAGAGTACTTTACTTACACATGAACATTACTTATTCTATTAATACTTTACATAATTCGTGGATGACTACGGGTAGTTAGGCGCTTCATTGTAGTACAATGAAGTCTAAAATTTAGCTTGGAGAAGAAGCTTGAAGATGATTCTGTGGTTTATTCCATGAGCGTCCTTTTCGTGCGACCACCTCGAATCCCGGAAAACAACTTAATGTTTGTTATTTTTCCGTAACTAATAAATATTGATTTTAATTATTTCAAACCTAACAACTATTGTTTGTCACTTTTCACTTTTGAAATCACAGATACCGCGTTTTTAGAGTCAGCCGACTGGATCACACGATAGACACACTTATGTTTATAAGTCCAAGCCTCGCGATCCAAATCGTACCGCGCATGCAAATACCCGCGAATTTAGTGACTTAAGATTTCCTTATTTATATTTTTTTATAATAATTTTATGCTAATATTAAAAAATTGTCGCGGTGCTATGGCACCACGTGACAATACCCTTATCTGTTATTTTTGTTAGATAATATATAAATTCATAAATCGCACATGGGTTGCCTAGCTAAATCGCGTACCGATGCTGTTAAATTAAATAAATTTTAATTGACTTTTTTGGATCAACTTCCCCGATTTGTTAATCATAAAAATCGAGACTAAGATGAAAGAATATGACACAAATGAAATGTTAACAACACAAATAAACACAAAGTACACAGAACACGACTATTTACAAGGTATGTTTATGTGGATGATCTATATTTATGTATAGAATCAATGCTACTTATCGCATTAAAAGAAAGCTGTTGGATAATAAACGAGAATTTTACCAATTGTAATGCTTAAACATTTTATATATTTGTATTTTACTGACATTATAGCTGTTATAAATATCTATCTATCCATATATCTATGTTCCAATTCTTTGTGTGATATTCTCTCATCTTAGGCTCGATTTTTAATTAACAAATCGGGGAAGATGATCCAAAAAATTCAATTAGAAATTATTTAATTAAACAGCATCAGTACGCGATTTAGCTAGGCAACCCATGTGCGATTTATCAATGTATCTATATTATCTAACATAATATAATCTTTGTCATCATCAAATAACAGATGAGGGTATATATTTCTAATAGCGGATCTTGGACTGTTAGTATGGATTAGCGTTTTCAAAACTCTGCCACTTCGATATAACGCGATGGACTTGTTGCTCGTTTGATGTAGTGATGTGTCCACATGACTCTTTATTGGGAGCTGGCTCCGTGCGCTCCGCTCACTAAAAAGAGTCGCTCAGAGGGAGTCGTTCAAAGACAGTACGCACTACACAAGAGTGCAGACTGCAGAGATGTGAACTGTCATCATGCCATGCTCATGAGTCACGTAGCATTGCACAGTACAATACACACACTCAGCTCTGAGCTCATTTTAATATGATTCTGATCTTATATTATTCGCATTTCGGATAAACTATAAAGTATAATAAAAGCTTAACAATAATAATGTTTATTGTTACAATATTATATCTTTGTCAACGACGTCAATGTGAATGGTTTAAGTCACTGTAAGCTTACACACTTACAGTGTATCATTCAACATTAAATGACTCAGCAAAGATAACTCCGTACGTGCAAAATTTACTAGTGCCTCTGTGGCCTGTGCTGTGTGCGCTCTGTAAATGTGCGAATGCAACAATACAGAACAGCTCAGCACAGAGCAATGGCGCTCGGAGTGAATCATTCGCTCCGCTCCGAGAAAGGAGTAGCTCAGGAGCGACACATCACTAGTTTGATTATTTCGCTGGCAAACCAAAATCGACCATATCGCGAGTAATCGATACATTATCATCAGAGATGGATTCTATAATTAGAACGCGCAAGGAATGTGAAATGCAAACAATGTAATTAGTGAACTGTGTCACTAATGTGTCCGAAACCGCAACATTCAAGTTTCAATTTGGCACACGGGACAACAGTATGCGCCGTCTACCCCAACCCATTCTTGCAAAACGCTGCCGCGCCCAAACATCTCGAATTGTATAACATTACGCTATACTTTATGGCGGGTACAGTAGTATATTGGCGTTGGTCGGATGAGCGGGACCTAGAATCGAACTTTAAAATCTCAACGTTTCATAATTTTTTAAATAATCTGATTTGTCGACCACAACAATGTTTTGTTTTCAATTTCTCCTGCAGGGAAGACATAAGTTAGTGAAGATAGTAAGAGAGAGTTACGTTTCGTATATTAGAAGTTGAGAGGGAGATATAAGTTAGTGAAGATATAGAAAGAGAGAGAGTTACGTTTCATATATTACTGTAGAGGCAAGAGAGAGAGGTGCGCTTTGATTTATTATCATTCAGAAAATAGTAGATTCTATTTTGACGTTTAAAATGAAAACAATTGTTTTTGTATCAAAAATACAATTTCATCGAATTTTGCTGCATTTTGTAACGGGAAATAATGTAGGGTTAATAAATCCTTTTAAATGTATTATAAATTATGCTAATAAATATATATACATACTTTGCCTATTAATTAATCAAAAATTATATTTTGAACATTTCGTCTTTGTAGATATGTGCTACAGAGTGAGGTTATATTGTGTCGTTAAATCAGTATGTCTAATCAAAATATGGTTATAGATTATCGAATATTATTATATATGGCAGGAAGAAATTTTACTTCAGTCGTGTGGTCTAAAGCACACTCGTTTTTTTTTATAGTCTAGTGCAGGCAATGCTCACTTTGTATACCTTCCATTAGAATTTCTAATTTAACTCTTCCTTAGGACACGGCAAGGCGCGTCGATCGATTTTTATTTTAATTTTAATTATAGGTAAATGATCCAGAGTTCACTGGCTGTCATTTCAAAAATTCATTTTTGTTTTCCTGTCATTTTTTCATCCATAGATAACGATTTTGTGTTCAAGCGATCAATGTTAACAAAATTTATTATTTTTATAGTAATTTTTATAGTTAATAATAATATTTACTACTGAAAAGTGTTTTGGATTGTCTGTGGAAAAACCTAAAGTGAGATTCTACACTTTTTTTCTGGTAATCAGAAGGTAAGAAATCTGTTTTTATTAATTTAATATTCCCTTCAGTAAATATCCAAACAAAAATATTCTCATGTAATATTCCGAGTATTTTATATAAATATAATATCCAAAAAAATACGCATTTAATATTTTTAGATACATTTCTTAAAAATTCTTGTTGACTTGAAACCAAATTATTATAATTTTGTCCAATATGCAACCCATTTTAATACAAGTTTTTCTCAGTATTCGCTTTAATCTTCTGATTTTGTTGCAGGTTCACGTTATGAATATTAGAATATGCAGCAGCTGTAGATGGAACTAATTCACAGGCCCCGGTTCGAATTTATATGTCTGCGAAATTTAAATCACTGGATAATAATTTTTTTCGTGTTTGAGATCAAATATTTCTTTTTTATAAATGGACTTCCATAGCTAATATTTTAAAAAAGATGAAATATTTACCATAAATAAAGTTAACAGTTTGTAATTTAATATTCAATTGATAATGAAACTGTAAATAAGAAATTAGTCTAAATAAATCATCATTTGGAAGAGAAGTAAGAATTTATATTATTCTAAACCTACAAATATTATCCTTTCAGGTGTCTATTCAATTTATTTTTTTATAATGAATTGAAAATCCAATTGATAATTTTAATAATATTATCAGTTTAGTACCTGGGCATAGGGGGCTTGTAATAGTCTAATAGAGGAGCCATGGAAACGCTAGTAGCATCAGTAACGCCATTAGCATCAGTGACCTAAGGAAGAACTAAAAACTAAATTTGACCTTGAACGTCAAGTGAACTATCTATAAAACTATGTAATCTATGGTCTAGTGTCTATATTTAATAACGGCAATCTACAAAATCCGGACGAAGCCGCACCGAGCTGCTAGTGAAACAATATTTTAATTTTGTATAATTCAAATTAATAGAGCGGATTGTTATTCACAAATCTATTATAGCGGTGAGATTTAAAAGCGATTTGTAATTCAAATTGGGTGTCATTAAATACCACCGGGCCCATATGCAAGAGAAAGTATCTATTATAATTATCATGCGCCTAGCACGGAGCCCTCAATGCGTTTAGTAGCCCATTTCTTCCATTGTTTTTAAATATTTCAATTTAATAATAATAATAATGCGTTAAACGTCCGTTTCTCGACTTTATGTCATAAAAGACGCCATTCGCACCATTACTATTTTCCATCTATCACACTTCCTGTTATTTTCTACATTTTTAAACTTCAACTTAATTAATAGCAACGGGCGAATGAAGGAATTTTTTAGGAAATTAGGATAAGGTAGGCAAATTTTGAGCACAGGAGTTCGACAGGTAATCGGCCATGGCCTTGAATAAGGAACCATCTCGATATTTATCTGGAATTGTTGAGGGAAACCATGGAAAACCTCAACAAGATGGTCGGTACAGGAATTACCGTTTTTCGGCGAGAGGCAGTAGGAAAAAGTCCTAGTCACATATTATTATTATTTTTTAAATTTAACAATTTGACACAACATTCATCTCAGTAAAACATTCGTTCTTTTGCACCCGGGTGAAACCGGGTGGGATCGCTAGTAGTAAATAAATTTACAGATAGTAGAACTAAACTTTACAAAGAACTAGATTCAAACGCTTATGACCTCTGTTGACGAGCGTCTATAATTTACAATATTTATTTATCTAAGAACTAGATAATATGCTGAAAGTGAATACCTTTGCATGTAAAATAATCAAAAAATTTCCACAGTTATTCCAAACGACAAACCAAGAGGTTGAGCAATGTTTTTCATCGGTACAGATTGAATGCATAAGAAGCGTTCCGGGCTCCGGTAGCCTCCGCGGAAGTCATCTAGCAAGCACCGGATTTACTTACTATATATTATGAGTGTGTATATTTTATTTCGACCGTTGCCTTTTGAGGTTATGTATAAAACCTTTTTAGTCACGCGTATTTCAAGAATTTTTTTTTTATATAAGCAGAGCCTATTTATATTTCTAAATAACTCTTGAATTTTAAGGGGTTACACTACCCAGGCGCGTCAAAAAATAAGCTTTTTTTGTGACTTTTTTACGAGTTCTAGGTGGCGGATCAAAAAAAAATTAGGGCTTTTTTACGCATATATTAAAGTTCTCAAAAATATTTGTTATTTATATATATATAAAACAAAATGGCGTCGTGGTAGTATAAAAAACAGACAACAATTTTTTATTAGGTGAAAAACAGTGTACGTTGTAGCAGTCCTGGTGTACCATCAGGAACAAAAAAGAATTTTTTTTCTTTTTTTACAATCGTTTTTCCATGGAAGTACCGAGGATTTTAAATTTTGTTTGAAAATTCACAAACTTGTATGAGTTAGACATTTTTTTTCATTTTTTAGCGAAAACTCGAGCTTAAATTGTTAACTGCAAACGTCATAATTTTTCAATCATAAAAATCGTGTGTACTTCCACGGAAAATCTATCTAAGAAGTTGTCATTAAAATTTCAAGTCAATCGGACAAAAATTGAGCGAGATACGGTGTACACCAATTTGAAAAACATAGTTTCGAGAAAAACGCGTTTAAAGTTTGAAAACGTATTTCTTATATGAAATTTTCAAAACTTTTGAGAACTTTAATATATGCGTAAAAAAAGCCCTAAATTTTTTTTTTGATCCGCCACCTAGAACTAAAAATTTACAAAAAAAAGCTTATTCTTTTGACGCGCCTG
Source organism: Xanthostigma xanthostigma (assembly GCA_963575645.1). Taxonomy (NCBI): domain Eukaryota; kingdom Metazoa; phylum Arthropoda; class Insecta; order Raphidioptera; family Raphidiidae; genus Xanthostigma; species Xanthostigma xanthostigma. The sequence goes on from OY754473.1 coordinate 4,022,824, forward strand.
AGTAGTGTAACCCCTTAAGTCTAAACAAACGATGAAAATAGCTAAACAAACAATAAACAAATGCAAGGGGTAATTTAATTTTTACTTTTGGGCATTGGCGTAGCAAGAGAGGGGGACAGGTGGGCCTACAATATTAATTGTTCACGTACAAATAACAAGATAAATCTACAATAATTAATTTGTTCAGAAAGTCGTGTTGATCGATGAACAGTAAAATCGTTGCAACATCTATGCTTTTGGGATCGGGCGCTGCCAGTTTCACATAGCCAAGAAACCGCATGAAATTAACGGTGTATATCAGCTGACAGCTGTCACTTTTCAATTTAACAATTTGATATCAACATCTCTACCCTTGATCTATACTGACACAATTAAATACTGCACATCACATATCGTGCGTCTTCTTCGATTTTTCAACGACGTGTGTAAAACTTTCATAATATTGTAAACAAAAATATTTAGATACAAAATATCATAATACAGTGTAACCTCTTTATAACGAATCTCAAGGGACCGAGCATTTTTTTTCGTTATAAAGAGTTTTCGTTATATGGAGGGAAGAAAAAAAAATAAATTTCACCTAATTAATTTATTCTAAACACATAATATAGTCTGTTTACTTTGCCTGACGTTTTTTACTATGCCAATATTTGTTTTGTATTTTATTAAGTATCTTATGCGTGTTTTGGGTGTGGTGGAATCATCTTCATTAAACAATAGGAATTTTTCGATAAGTTTAGCGGCATCAAGTGCTTGTTGAATAGATGATGATGGCTCATAATCGTCCTCTTTACGTATGTAAATATTTGCTGACGCCTAAATATGAACATATTTCTTCGTAATAGAGAATGACTGTTGCGCTATAAAGAGGGTATTAATGTATGGGTTTTAAGGTAAACCAACCAAATTGTAAAACTTTCTACGTTATAACGAAGGACGTTATAAAGAGGTTACACTGTATTGTAAACAAAAATGTTTAGGTACAAAAATATTTTTGTTATATAATATATACCTATATTATGAAAGTTTTACACATGTCGTTGAAAAATCGAAGAAGACGCACGATATGTGGTATGCAGTATTTGATTGTGTGAGTAGATTTAAAATATTTAAAAGACGCTTCGCATAGGATAGTTCATTGAAATGCCGAGTAGACGGCGCATTCGGTCAAGTAAAATCCCAACAGAACAAGTCCGTGTGTTAAAGAATGATCTGCCGCAGCACCCTTGATAATATTAAAGCCGCCTTAGGTATATACCAGTCGGCATAGTAGAAAGGGGTGCCGCTCGACTATAAATCTCACCCGGCCGCTCTATTCATTACAAAGAAAAGGGTTTAATATAAATAGTATTGCGGACGCCGTGCATGCATACACCTACGCGAACGCAGGGGCGCGCCGGAAATTTTCGTAAAAGGGGCTCACCCATATACTTTTATTCTATACTGAGCATAGGAATAAAATCGCAATCTAACCATTAAGGTGCAAACATATATTTCTGTCTTTTTTTACGCCGTAAGCACTGGCGTATCCAGGAGGGCAAAACAAGCACGGGGAACCCAGCTTAAGAAATTTCTATTTGCCCCCTCCTAGGCTAAAAGCTGGGTACGCCCATGTCAACGTCATAGAAAAAGACAAAGTTTTTGAAACAGAGATACTTTGTTCAGATTGAATGCAAGTACATCAACCAATCCTATCATCGAAGAAATCAGGGAATTACATTGAAGAAAGAGACGCAGATATATTTTCGATACGCTTTGTTGCGTTCACTCACCGCACATTGAGTAGACAGGCAATGATTCATATATAGTTAATTAATAGATATATGAAATCACTAAATAGAAATTTCAATGTCTCAAAAAGTTGGTATGTAGGTATACAATTTTAAAATGTTAATACATTGATGTACAAAGACAAAAACCCCTGAAAATCACTATTTTTTTTTGTAAATGGCAAACAAAGCGCGAAAAAGAAATGTAGCAACAATTGTTGCGTTATTGCACATACCGCTAAACTAGCGGTATGTGCTTTATTATCGCTTTGTGCGTCAGAGCTGACTTTCGTTCATATAAGAAGTTATATCTAAGTTAATTTCACACGAAATCCATTCAAATTGAAGCTTTTTGAAAAGAGGAGATTCTAATCTATAAAACAGAACCATTTTTCAATCAATTCGAGTTCATAAATACTATTAAAATTGTAATTGAAAATCTCAAACAGCAGTTGTCGGTTGGTCTGTACGTATGTACGTACGTACGTATGTACGTCACGACTCTACAGATCGCAATTTTGGTCGGATTGCCTTGGGTTATATTTTATTCACTTTGTTTACTATCAGACCAGAACCTTATTTAAATTCACTAAAATGTGTTCAGTAGTTTAATTTTTATAAACAGTTTTATTTTATTATTTTTGACAGCTAATAGTTTAAAAAAACAATATAATAATTGCTGTGTAAATATAGTGTAATCCATAAAACAAGTGCTACACTTCTATACCGTGATAACACCACTACACGTATTAGGCCGCCGTGGCGTAATGGTTATGCCGTTGGATCCCCAAGGGCAAGGTCCTGGGTTCGATTCCTTACGAAATCATTGATTTTTTTTTCTTTTTTTTTCTTTTTATTTTGTTTTATTTTATTCCACTTGATATTAATTATATATTATATTATGTATAGTTCTTAATTTTTTTTATTTTTGCAAACTTAAAAAAAATATTTTTTCAATTTTTAATTATTTATTTCTTTAAATTTTTAAATCTTTTTAAATTTATAAAAAATATTTTTTAATTGTTATTTTTTTATCATACAATGGAAAACTAGCGGGATGTGCACTTTTGGTCTTGCCAACTATTTGTTTTTCTCTAATAAGCGGGAAAATTTGAAAGCTATTATAAAACAATTATTTTATGGCGTTTTCGGCATCGGGAACTGTCCCGGGGCAGGGCAGGCCGAATAAGTAACTATTGGTTAAAGAAATTTGTTTACTGTTTATTTAACCAATAGTTACCCATTCGGCCTGCCCGGCCCCGGGGCAATTCTCGATGCCGATCCCTGCATTAGACGATTACATAAATTCTATTATTGAAACTGTTTAATTAATTTCGTTTTCGCATAAACTTTTATTCAACAGTTTTAAGAATATTGACAAAAAATCTTGCAGAGACATCTGACAATGCATTGTTGTACTAACTGTAACCATGTTTGTTGTTGCACTGCACTGCCATCTGCGCTTCAAAGGCATGAAACACTTCTAAATGTTGTAGCTTTGAATATCAGAACACTGCTGCTTAAGGCTTCAGTGTTTGGTAGTCACAACAGACAAAATCGATTTAAATTTTAAAATAAAACTTTTGATTACAACAAATCCATTTCTAATTGTTACAGTTCAGTGCCGAATTTTCTAATAATGCGAGTAGACCGGGGTCTGGGGCAGCAAATTTTAAGGGGAAAATCTAAAATAATTTAGCATTTAGACATAGTAATATTAACCTATTTAAGCAATTATTATTTAAACGTAGGAGCTTCAGAATGTCAACTGTCTATATTTTAGAAATCCGGGGGGGGGGTCGATTGCAAGGTCACTCAGATGCTTGATTGGAAAGTTGTGCTAAAATACTTGAATTTTAAAGTTCTTTGAAAAATGTACGAAAACATTAATAATTGTTAATTCTTATTCTTAAGAAATATTTTTGTTCGCAGTATAAGAACATTTTTCTTTAACAGGAAAAATACACATTTGTTTCAAATCCGTGACTATACTTTTCAGTATTTTTTGCTTAATATTTGAAATACTTTTCAATACAGATTTTTATAAAATATTGTATTTGAATTTGAATACATTTTCAAATACTTTAAAGGTCTAGCTAAGTTTTTCATTACACATTATTATTGAAATTTAATATTTTGTATGTAAATAAGTAGTTTCGTTTGAATAACATTAAATACTGTTTGTAGTTTCATTAAAATGCTCAAAAAATATTTTCATTTTTATTTCAAAAATCGCGTTTAGTGTTCTCAGAAATAGTTTCATTTTTAAATATTTTTTAGAAATATTTTTCACGAGACTGCAAAATAAATATTAATATCAAAATCTTACCTTTACAAGCTGCCGCAGTTTTTTGAAAACCATTTTTTCATTGTTGATTGAACCGAAGAAATCACTATTGCTGTATATATTTTCGAAATAAATTAATAATTGTCAGTCGTGACATCTGAGCGATTGTTATTGAAGTTAATGTTTCTATCCATGTAGCGTATACTGCCATCTATACAAAAAGAAACGAAACTGTGTCACGATCCTTCAAGCTCTGAATCTACAATATACTAATATTATAAAGAGGTAAAGTTTGTAGGAGATAATCTCCGAAACTACTCATCCGATTCAAACATTTTTTCACCAATAATGGACATAGACTATATTACGCGTTAAAATAAAAGCGCTTTTCGTGGAGACCAATTTTGCAACGTAAGCTAACTTTGCCAGGGTGCAAATTTTCGATCACTGCTCATCCCCGTTAAAATCAAATCGACAGTATTGAAGAAATATACTGTTTTCATTCTTTCTAGTTTGAGAAAAAGGTTCAGTTATGTATCTCTCATTAAATTGTTTGATCAATTGGCCGCCCCCCCCCCCCCCCCTAGGAAAACTCTCTAGCTGCACCATATACTTTTATTCTATACTGAGCATATAGGAATAAAATCGCAATCGAACCATTAGGGTGCAAACATATACTTCTGTCTTTTTAACTTCCTGCTTTAAAAAAAAAAAAAAAAATTTTTTCAAAAATCGGGAAGTTATTGGTTTCACCCCGATTTTCGATCGCCAGATCTCGACGTTTTGAGGTCCTAGGAAGCTATTGAAAGTTGAAACTATTTTCGCGATGATGTCCGTAGGGCTGTATGTGTGTGTGTGTGTGTGTATGTATGTAAACCTTTTATATCTTTTGAACGGAATGTCCGACTGAAACGCGGTTTGCGGCATCTGACGTGATCTTGGTGAACTTAGACTTCCTGAAAATTTGAAACGATTCCGCCCAAAAAAATTTGAGAAATCTTACAAAAACAAGTTTCAAAAATATTTAAAAATTTGTTTTTGTAAAATATTTTCTAAACTACTAAACCGAATAATTCCAAAATCTAATCAGCTCTTCTCCTTTACAAACTGCGTCGATTTCCGCAAACCGCATCAAAATCGGTTCATTTGTTCACGAGATACCGTGAACGAAAAAATCGTAAAAAAGTGTTTTTTTAAAATGACTCTTAAAATTGTTATCAGATCGATTTTTTTGTAATAAATTACTTTCTTAGGCTAAAAAAACTGCGTCGATTGCCGCAAACCAAATCAAAATTGGTTCATTTGTTCATGAGATAACGTGAACGAAAAATTAGGAAAAAAGTAATTTTTTATAATTACTCGTAAAATTCTTATCAAACCGATTTTTTTGTAATAATTTACTTTCTTAGGTTAAAAAAACTGCGTCGATCGCCGCAAACCGCATCAAAATCGACTTATTTGTTCACGAGATATCGTGAACGAAAAATTTGTAAAAAAGTGTTTTTTTTAAATTGCTCGTAAAATTCCTATGAGATCGATTTTTCTGTTATAAATTACTTTTTTAGGTTAAAAAATTGCGTCGACTGCCGCAATCGCATCAAAATCGGTTCATTTGTTCATGAGATATCGTGAACGAAAATTTCGTAACAGTGTTTTTTTTTGAGCTCGAAGAGCTAAAAAATAAACTTCTTGCTATATTTTATATATTTTTGAGCGTTTTGAACTCGAAAATAGCGGGAAGTTACAGGGATGGCCTGCAGGGTCAAACTTCTTTTCAAATTTTTTTAAGCCGTAAGCACTGGCGTATCCCGGAGGGCAAAACAAGCACGGGGGACCCGGCTTAGGAAATTTCTAATTTGCCCCCTCCTGGGCCAAAAGCTGAGTACACCCATGTTAACGTCATAGAAAAAGACAAAGTTCTTGAAACAGAGATACTTTATTCAGATTGAATGCAAGTACATCAATCAATCCTATCATCGGAGAAATCAGGGAATTACATCGAAGAAAGAGAAGCAGATATATTTTCGATACGCTTTGTTGCCTTCACTCACCGCACATTGAATAGATAGACAATGATTCATAATGAGCTACACCAATGAGTTTCTATGTAATTCAATAAAATAGGTACGTAATCAAACTATCAAAGCACTATTTTACATTTTCATATTATGAAATGATAGATTAAAAAACAGTTGATAAATTATTGAGAAGGAAATGATTGTGTAAAAAGTGTTTTAAGGAAGTACCCTCGGTACGCAGTAAGTCAAAGAATTTCATTCTTCTACTTGAGTAATGTAGTATATAATTTGGCAACACCGCATGCCTTGCCATAGTTACAAGTGCTTATGTACGCAGCATAAGTCAGCATGTGGTGTCAAATTCGCATTAATTTATGAAAATGCTTTTCTTTATTCCTGTCATTTCGGAAATAATAATATACTATCATTTTTTTGGAATACTATGCTTTTAGCATTTACTCAATTTACGTATGTTTTTACGATATCAAAACTGCTGCAGTTTCGTAACTTACCTTTAAATGACGCGCCACAAACTATAATATTGCGGTGTTGTCATGTTTATGAATTGCTAAAAAGCTCGGCTTTGTTTTAGTTATTTCTATTAACATAAGCAAGCTTTATACGTTTTGGAAAAAGAAAAATGTTCATAGAATATTCGTTTATATTTCCTGAAAATTTTATCAAAATCTGTTTGTCAATTCCAACGTAATAAATGATGGAGTGCGTCAAAATCACAGATTTCCATAAGACTCCATGTTAAGTGCAGCGAAATAAAATTATCAATATCTTTTTTCAAAGTCAACCAAAGATCACAAAAATTTAACTGAGTCATTTTTGAAAAGGTTTTGACATATTTGCAAATTTTCGTAATTTTCTGTTTGTTAATTCATTTATCGAGGGTACTTCCTTAAGCAATAAAACAGATGGTATAATAAATGATTATTATTAATATTATCGTAAACAGCTAATAAAAACAAGTACCGTTTTTTTTATAGTACTCCAACAATACTAAAAATTCAATTAGCAATAGTAATTACTCTATTATTAATGAAATTATACAGTGAGCAAATTCTTGTAAATCTTTGTAAAGGTTATTGGTATAATAAATCTATCTACTATCAATATTATTGCATTTTATAAACAGTCAGATATCGACCCTCTATAATCTACAATCTTGCTGAAATGAAACAGACTGCCTACATTACATAATCAAAAATTATTTATCAGTTCGTAAAACGTTTATAAAAGAAAATAATATTAAAATTCATTTCAAAGCAAATGTTTTCTTTAAAATGGGATATACATTTTCAATCAATTATCCAAATATCTACGTTAAATTATAACCTCAAAATCAAACTTACCCAACTTACACTGCCATTTCTGTTCTTGATAAAACAAAACACGTCATATTTTACATTTCCCGAAAAGATATTTATATTATATTGATCTACAACACACACCGAAACTATTAATCATAACAATTAATAATGATTCCACATTTTAATTGATTAATTTTACATTTTTCCAAAGAAACGACACAATACTTACGACTAAACACAACGCCAGACCAATGTCGTGCAAAAATAAACGAACTTGTACAGCTCCTGACCACGGCCAACTTATGCATTATGCAATTAGATTTTACAAAAGAATTGAGCTAAAATTTTATATTAATTATGATATGCTTTTTAATTGAATAAAACACTGCGTTTTATTGATTTAAATTACACTGTTATGCCGGCACTTCACATGGCTATTTGTATATAGCATATTTGGCAAACAATTACCACGTGTGGACAGTCTATTTGGCAAAGTGTTGGCCTTATATTTACCTATTTGACAAATAAGGCCAATACCAAATACGCGTTACTTGTCGGTTTTTCGAGGCACATCAAAGGAGTCAAATAGGCAAATACGCAAATAAATCGTCCACACAATGGCCATATTCAGAAGCGCACGCGCCGTGAACCTGTACGGACATGCAGTATTTTTGTGTCTGTGCTGTGAGCGAGAACTGGAACAATTACTATTGAAAATGAATTGGGACAATGAAACAGTGCTAAAATTCCTGGAATTTTGAACCTTGCGTTCTGCTGCCAAATGTTTGTGTGTTTGTTATTTGACTGCCATATGTGGATGGTCGTATTTGCCTCTATTTGCATGTTTGTCTTGAACGTCATATATTATTCCAAATACAACAAACACCCAATAGCGAACACAAATAGCCATGTGAAGTGCTACCTTTAGGTATTGAAATATTATTTTAATCAATCTATAGGTACTAACATAATATTATAAAAGAAGATGTTTGTTCACTGATGGTCCCAGCTGTTTAATGTCTTTAATCTATATACCGTGTAGGTATGTCACCTTAAAAATCCAGAACCACTAAACCGATTTATATTATTCTTTCTGCAAATAGCTTGTAAGTTCAGTTTGGACATAGACTACAACAGCGTTTCCCAAACTTTTACTATGACGGAAAACTACAAATTCTGAAAATTTAACAGAACACCTTGATTATTTTGTGCGGTGGCTCCAAACATTTTTCTACTTGGTGCAGAAAATCATACGAGGCTCATTGTATGTGTTGAATTTTTTAATACTTACACCTTTCGACAATCTGGGCCTTGGCTAAGAATGTTTGAAGACCGCTGCTTTCGGAAGTTGAAGTGTTTAAAAAAATATACTGTATGTTTCAAAATACATTTAAAGCCAATTTATTAATAAATTTACAAAAACAAACATTGAAACAATAGAATATACATATGTACGTATTATTGCGATAATAAATTATTAATAGATAATAAATATATCAAATATATAAACTTTTGATAAAATAAAAACCCTGCTCCGTCACCTTTAATGATAGAATATTGGCAAACAAATTCGCTTATATTCTCAATCCTCAAAATAAAATTCGAACAGAAAGAGCTCTTTTTCTGTTCAGATTTTAATTTGTATCAACAAGAGTTCTGTTTACCTCATTTTTAGCGCGCGCTGAATGTATTTACGATACAAGTTCGTAAAGAATGCATTGTGCTACATTTGCCGCTCACCTTAAATAAGGAAACAGAGACTTTACTACCACTACGTATAACTTTTTTTATATAAATACATTACAATTATTAAGTAAATATTTTTTTAAATCTAAAAATAGGTTCACACACATTTTTTCTTTCCAGTTTTAAACTTAAATATTGTTTAGTTTCAATTACACTTGTCTAAAATAAATATCAGAGAATTGTAATTGATAAAAAAAGTAACTTTCAAAACTGGAAATTATTTTTAAAAAATAATATGACTTACAAAAACTACTTTTTATTCAAGAAAATAAAAAAAAAAATAACTACAATTAAATTATTGCTGGACTTATTTGTATTCTATTTAGTTTTTTGCTAACAATAAACAATTTGTTTGATAAATACAAAATATTTAGCACCTGCAATATTTTTTAGTTTGTATTATTTATTTATTTGAAAGATTCCCACTTAATGACACTCTTTATTTGGCCACACAGGTAATTATACCTTAATCCGACCCTGCACTGACATTATTTAATGCGAATTTCTTGTTTCACAACATTTCCAAAGCGCTTTTGACGTGATAACGTCTTATAAATTGATGAAACACCGGCTGCACGCACGAAAAAGTGTCACGTTCCGCCTGAGCCTGAGCGTGCAAGCGAGAGCGCGGTATAAGCGATAGAGAGGCACGATCGGCCCAAGCGTCGGCTTGTACGCATTTCAATGTTTCTTTATGACGTTATCACGTAAAACTATCGTCCGTAAACCGACTTTACAGACAACCAATTTTTTTTTATGTTCCAAATAGTGATTGAATTAACTCGTGATTTTCGAGTGTTTTGTTTACTATTTTTGACGCGTAAACATCACTCGCCCCCCCCCCCCATCCATGGTGAAATGTCGCGGAGGTAACGCAATGCTCCATTACCAGTTTTATTGAACCTCCTTAGTCAGCTGCCATTTTTCAGCTGCAGTTTTTTTAAACAGAAATGTCAAAATGACAAATATATGGCATTAAAAATTTAAAATTAAAACTTAATTCATCCATCTTATTTGATTTGGAAGACAGATTTAAACGAGGTAAATATTTTTATCTTGACCTTGACTACCCTTGAACTTAAAATAATGTTCTTCGGGATGCCGTTACTGTTTTTGCAATGCTGTAAGTATTTCGGAATTCTATAGCTTTAAAAAAATAAATAGAATACAAATAATAATATTAATAACACAACCACAAATTAATATCTAGCTAATTATGTTACCTACACAAACTAAAATTATCTCACGTGAGATTTTAACAATGTAACTAACCTTAGAATAAAAATTAATTTTATATGTTCATAGAACTTACTGTAAAATATATCATAGATATATGGGACCAAAAATTACCGAATTTCGATTGTAAAAATATTAACAAAAACAATTCACCGTCGCGTTTATCATTTATTTTGAAAAAACAAACGAGCAGCGAAAGTTACAATAATGTAACTTGTGCACCAGATGTTCCCAACAATAAATAATAAATCAATGAAAAAGATTTGTAATACTTAAAGCACAGTAATCTACTTTTCGGTAAATAATTACAGAATAATAATTATAACAAATCTAGACTTTATAATTACTAATTATAAATATGTTTTGGAAATTACCTTCTCAAAACATATTTTTATATTACAATAAAAATCTGCTTAACTAGCAGATTTTACATAAATAATAAAAAAAACAAACAATAAAAGCGACTAATCATGACTTAAACATCATGAAGCTATATTGTTAATATAAAATATATATATTAATAAAATATAAAAAATATAAACATTAACTTTGTTATTTTACAAATATTTCTATATAAAATACTAAAAACAAAGATCTTTTTTTTGTACATACGATTATAAAAAAATAAACTATATTACTAAAACTCAACAAAAAAAACTACTCGCGAAATGGTTGGTATTGTTACCAACTTCATAACAAATATAATTCAAGTATTATAGACGTTTCGCAATACAGCTAAATAAACAAAATATTTAGTAGTAATGCATAGATTATCATTATTATTATTAACAAACCAATTATCAAATTAAAATCTGGGAAATGAAGAATCGTGAAATGACGCCATTATCAAAAATGGCGCCTCAATAACTCGATTATCAGTTTTCGGATTAGAAGCAAAGGAATTCGTGGTTTGCAATAGACGAAGCTTTGTGACGCAGTCTAAACGACGTCCCAACGACTCCGGCTAATTGCATGACCAAAAAAAATCTATAGCTACTTGAATTACATTTCGATCACAAAGTCAATGTTTACAAGCAATACGGATGGCAAAATTGATAGACCAACCTCTGAGAACGTTCGGTCTTCTTCATGATGCCCTTCTTGTAGTACTGTCTGATCGACCTTGACAACTTATCGTAATTCATGGCCGGTCGATTTTTCCTTTTTCCCCACAATCTCGCCACACGCACCGAATCCTCGATCTTGAACACGCCCTTGCTTCGATCTATCCACCTGATGGCCGAACCGTACAACGACGGCGATGCCAATAACTCCTTCAAGAACTGCCACAAGTGGATGTGGGAACTGCCCGTCGAACCGGCGCCGCGGGATGATGGAGCTTTGCCGGTGGCGGTTGTAGTGCTGGTGCTCGTTGAAGGCGCGGCAACTACCGCCGGAGCGGGAGATTCTTCGTCATCATCTGAAAGAAGAAGAGAATATTTAACACCTGCACTTTTCATTCGATGTCTGTGGTTCTAAGGAAAACTAGTTTATTCCGCTCGGTTTCACCCGGGTGCAAAAGAATGAATGAGGAGAAGGGGTATTCATCTTAGTTTACCGAGATGAATGTTGTGTCCAAATTTCATGATGATCGGAGTTACCGTTCGGACGGACGAATTTTGAGTTACATTTTGCAACATTTTTCATTGATGCTTCGCTCCTATTAGTCGTAGCGTGATATTATATAGCCTATAGCCTTCCTCGATAAATGGGCTATCCAACAAAAAATTTTTTTTCAATTCGAACCAGTAGTTTCTGAGATTAGCGCGTTCAAACAAACAAACTAACTCTTCAGCTTTATATATTAGTATAGATTAAGATTACATTAGAGAAATAAATATTTTAATTAGCCGTTATGGAACTTGGTTAGCACCATGGTCAGCATACAAAGATTTTGTTTGCAATAAATAAAAATCGGGCTGCAATCCATCTTCCGCAAAGAATCTTAATTAGGGTCAGTACTTTAACCATAAGCGGGCAGCTAGCAATATTATGTAGTATCTACTTAGCAAAATGATTACTTGATCAGCACGATTTCAAAATTGGTCAGCAGAGAAAATATTTCTGTGTCCAGTTTATCTCATTGGTATGCGTATTTAAAATATGCGGTTAACAATATACACAAACGGATTGCATTTGTGTTTGGGTAATTGGGTAGAGTTCTTTAAAAAAACAATAACGGAGTCGTGTCGATGCGACGGCGTTTTATTTGCGCAGTGAAAAGGGGAAGGCGTTTGAATAGCAGTGGCGGCTCGTGAATATTTTAAGTGGGCCAAAATCTGCTTGTAGGCCATGGCCCATTGGTATTCCTACCTGAGAAATACCAATAGACCATTAAAATGTGTAACAATGAGTGTTTCTTAACAACTGTAGCAAACTATAGCTATACTACTGTTTTATTTATTTTTTATTGGTGCCCTATTTTACCTATTTAAAGCACGCCTCAGAGTGTTTAAATCGAACTTTCAAAAACGCGCGTTTTTTAAAGTTACCATGGGAACATCAACAACTCGAGAATTTTTTTATTATTGATTTGACAGGAGTAGCGTGTAACGTCAAATAAAATATTACTAACAAATGCAAAACCTTTATTCAAACATTATTAAACAATTAATCTTTAATGACAAATTGCAAATTAATTTCTGTTTTTCTCATTTCCATGACAACGAAAGGTATATTGATGTCACATCACGAATTCAACCATTTTACATTATTAGTTTTTATTTCCATTTTTTTGTAGTAATAATACCAGTATTTATAATATCAGTATTTATGATTTCAAAGTGCACCAATAAAAAAATAGCGTAAAGTGTTCGTGGATAACTGGTCTATAAAACACTTGCTCTATTTCGAGCACTCCGGCTGCGCCGTCGTGCTCGAAAAAAAATAGCGTAAAGTATTCGTGGATAACTGGTCTTTAAAACACTTGCTCTATTTCTAGCACTCCGGCTGCGCCGTCGTGCTCGAAAAAAAATAGCGTAAAGTATTTGTGGATAACTGGTCTTTAAATCACGCGTGTTTTAAAGACCTTTTTATCCACTTATACTTTAATATACTATATTATGACGTGATAATAGTTTTCCGATGATAAGCAAGCGACAAATGCAATGCATTTCTTTTAAAAAGTGTTGATTTTGTAGTTACTTCAAAAGCATACTCGAAATAAAGGGTTAGAGAAAACATAATTGATTAGGGTTTTTTACCTTCTGAAACATCCCCGCTAGACGCGTTACTGGATTGGTTGCTTCCAGTCTGTGCTTTGTTCCAACCGACGGCTCCGATGGACGTCTCGCCGCCCCCGGATGTCGATGCGATTGCGCCGTTACCCCCAAGTTCTGCCTCCATGCGCGCAGCTTTCCAAATCTCCAACTGTGCGTGCAATATACTGCCGCTCTGCAAAGAAATTTTATAATTAATAAATGACTCATACAAGCTGAATAAAGAAAAACTAACTTACGAACATTTTAGATCCGTAGCGCGTATTAGATTTGTTAGGCAACATACATTTATTATAACGTATTTATTTCATTGTTTGAATAGGAACTAAGGACTGTCTGTTCAGTCCATTTTTTTTTTGACGTGAAAACCCAAACGTCTACGGATCATGTCCAAGGCGATACAGAAAACAGTAATACTCGGCGTTTTCTTTGGTTTTTATTTTCGTTATCATACAAATAGAAAAGAAAAAGAAAGATAGGTAACAGAGAGACTTGGTTGCAATTTTAAAATTGAATATTCAAGCTACATTCTATGATTTGCGAATACTTTCTAGAAGCTGCTTTATTAAATAACTCATTAAAAAATATCAGTTTAATAGTATTAGCATAAACTAATAATTATTGCAAGTTGAAATCAGTTAATGTCAGTTTAATTTTGATTTCTTAAGGTCATTAATATTCAAGGTCATCTGTCTGAACTTATTTCATACTTTCATTCCAGTTCATTGTTTTCTTATTTTTTCACCCAGATATAGTTTAGTTTGACAGTAAAAATTTCGTATCCGAGGCCAGCTCCAAACGCTGCGTCAGAGGCATGACCCGAAAAATGAACAAGACGAAAACAAATTCCGAAAGATTCCCGCTTTCCAGACGCTATTATTGTGAATCGAATACACGAAAATACCGTATTGTTATCGGCACCACGTAGGGTATGTGCAAGGTTTCAATAGTTGATTGGGTAATTACGTGGAACTTGGAAGTTGTTCAAAATTGAATTGCAACATTTGACTCTAACAAGAAGTGAGGTTAATAAAAATTAAAAAGCGCGTCTAATAATCAAATAGACGCTGGTGACCTCCAACTGTTCAGCGTCTAAAAATCAAATTGCTTCTTTCCTTCTATTTCTACAACAATGACTACATTATCATCCATAAAGAAATCCACCTTCCATTTCAAGCAAGTCAATTGTTATATTGTGAAAAATAAAACAGTTGCCACCTTCGAAACAACGGAGTAATCCATTTCTAAGAAATATGAAACAAGCACGCATCGAGTTGCGTCAATACAAAGAAATTATACAGGGTGTGGAATGGTTTTTGACAACAATATCAATTTTAGCTTTATATATTAGTACTAGTGTGACCTGTGCGAATTATTCGCACTAAATAAGTATAATAATTATCACTTTACAAAATTATTTTTTAAATATGATTGCAGATATTCAATTCGTTTCTAATTTTGCACCCTGCTTATAACGTTCTTCTTTTTTTTGTATTACAATATGAAGCTCAGATGACAGATCGAAGAAATATTTTACTAAAATTGTCATATAGAGGCGCAACTAGCAAAAGCGTTGAGCTAAGCCGTCAGATGGCATCATGCAGCATTGCTGTGACGTTGTTCAGCGTTGCTCGCTGTTTCAAAATTAAAGCCGTCAGATGGCAGTATGCAGTATTGTGTCTGTTGTATTACAATATTATGAAGGTCAGATGACAGATAGAAGTGTTGACGTTGTTTCAAAATTAAAGCCGTCAGATGGCAGACGTTGTTTAGCGTTGCTGTGTTTTAATTAATTTACAAAAACAAAAGCAATAATAAATTTTTTAGTTGTCGATGTCAGTAGAGCAAGCAATTATCTGTAAAATGATATATAATTTATGTGGAGAAATTGTGAGGTTTTTTCTAAAAAGGGAGGCAAACATCTTTAACCTTAGCGTATTAATATATATGATAGATTGTCTTTGGTATTTCTAAAACGATTTATTTCGATGGAACACCCGGTAGAGATGACTATTCGTATACAGGTATGTGATCATCGTCAAAAGTACATAAGAATGTGACAGCACCTCAATATACCCATCGGCAATGTCGTGGCATTCCTCACGTTCTAAGGTGCTGAACTAAAACTGACCGGTGGCCGGCACAGGTGAGCACGGCGGTCGCGGGGCGCGCGGGGACGAGCAACGAAAGAAGAAATGCCGAGAGAAAGTATCGCGACCCACTTCCTGACTATCTAATATTTAACATTGCTTACCTATTATACATTAACGCTGAACATTTTATTTATTTATTTACAAGTTGGTATGTCTCTCTCTCTAGCGTTGACGTCATTTTGTTTTAAATACGATCTACAAACAGGGACGTAGCCCGAGCGATGCCCGATATAATAACAGAAAAAAATCTGCACTCTATAATATCAAATTACCACCGATTTACTTCAAAAGAAGTCCATTAATTAAGTTTTCTCGAAAATTTGGACTATCTCTCCCTCTTGATGAGATTTGGTAAGATGTGGTGCAACCTTATCCCTCCTTCTTGGTGAGATTTATCCTACAATTTTTATATAATTCAACTCATTTGATTGATTTATGTATTTTGCTTCATACCACAAAATGCCCAAGCGTTAAGTCTTTCATGTACGTCATTTTTACGAAGAGAAAATAAAAGATATAATGAAAAATTTAATATACCACGAACTAAAAAGTATAAAATAATTTCTTTTAGACAGATTTATAACTTATACGATTTGAAACGTAAAACATTCGTTTTAGGTCATAGATTTTTTCATTGATAGTTACTCTCTACACTTTTTATATAACTGTCGCATTCGCCCCACGTTTTTCGTTTCAAATTCTACTCATAAGGCTTAAAGAAATTATTTTATCCATTTTAGTACATGGTATATTATATTTTTTTAAATTGCTTTTAATGAGTTGTCCGATAAGTTCTTGCCGTTTTTTTAAATTAAAAAATTAGCGATCGAAATGAAATTTTTTGGTATAATGTTTTGTGTTATTCGAAAGAGAATTTTTCGCTCTACAAGAAAGTCTATTTAGTTTTTTTGTTTAGATTCATTTTTGTTAATTTTTAGAGCATTTAAATGGAGTGTCAAGTCGACAAAAACGAGCATTTTCGACACCACCTTCTTTTTGCGTTTAAATGAGGTGCCAAAGCCACGGAAGCTGCTAGAGAAATTTGTGCTGTATACGGAAAGGGTGCCATAGCTGAAAGAAAAACAAGCGACCCCGCGAGCGAAGCAAGATCTTCATCCACGGAAGACAATGTTGTGTGTATTAATTTAAAAAAAACGGCAAGAACTTATCGGACAACCCAATATTATTTTCTTGTATTGTTATCTAATTCTGAGTTAGGCCTAGTTTATATGAGAGGCGTTCAACGCGCGTTGGCCCAACGCGCGTTTAGAGCTTCTATACAATTGTATAGAACTGTTTATATGATAACGCGCGTTGGTGGCGCGTTGAACGCGCGTTATCATATAAACAGTTCTATACAATTGTATAGAAGCTGTAAACGCGCGTTGGGCCAACGCGCGTTGAACGCCTCTCATATAAACTAGGCCTTAAGTTAAAAATTTCAAATCCCTATCTCATCAGGAAGTTAGCTTAAAATCAAGTTCCATCCGGACAGATATATCTACAAGAGAATACAAGAAAGCGAGTGAATAAAAACGTGGTAAAAAATTTTTGGTTGTACAAGGTAATCTCTGAAACTACTTATCCGATTTTAAAAATTTTTTCACCAATATTTAATATGAACCTTCAGGATGGACATATTGTTATCGCGTTAAAATAAAAGCGCTTTTCGTGGAAACCAACGTAAGTCGACCAAAAAAAAAAAAACGTTGGTAATTTACAAACTCGGGCGAAGCCACTACTCACATAGTATTCACAGTCGCCACGCGGAAAATAATATTTATTTGCGATTTATAAACATAATCTGATTTTTATCACTTAGGGAATAAAAATAATAACCAGAAACCATAATAACTATATTATGTATGAGTAACCAATTTTAATTAGAGCAAAATATTGCGGTATTTAATAAATTGATAAAACATTTAAAAATTAATAAACTGATAAAATTTTGACCATATTTGCGTATTTTTTTAGTTCCCGATGTTGCAATTTGTTTTCACGAATCTTATAAAATAATAATTAACAGATGTTTGCATTTTACGCTTTTTAATTCGGTATTTCACCAAAACAAGTTGCATTTACTAAAAAACATTCATGCTAATTAAAAATTATAAATACACTAATAATACTATTCACAAGTGATTGTAATGTCTTGAACCAAAACGATTATTTATTTCACTAGCCTTTACCCGCGTTTTCACTCGCTTCAATGTTGTTTTTACCACGTTTTTATTATCTCGCTTTCTTGTATGTCTGTCCGGGTGGAACGTTGTAATTGATTTTAAATTAACTTCCTGGATGAGGCAGAGATTTGAAATTTTTAACATAACTCAGAATTAGATGACAATACAAGAAAATACTAAAAAGAAGAAAATAATAGAAGAAATAAAAAAAAATTTAATATACCGCGTTTTTAAAACAAACTAAAAAGTATAAAATAATTTCTTTACAGACAGATTTAAGTTGCAGGATTTGAAACGAAAAACGTGGGGCGCATGCAGTGCCGGATTAACCTATAGGCAAAGTAAGCAAATTGCTTAGGGCATCATGTCTCAGGGGGCACCAAGAAGCACAACTCAGAAATGAAAAGTACCTCACTAAACCGTGTCAACATTTTTTTTTTCTTTTTGTCATGTTCTCAAAAATTTGATCTACTGATATGTCTTTAGAAGTATAGAAGTTAAGAATAAATAAAAATTTAATTATTTTTGAAAACGAAATAGAAAAAAACATTATTTCTTAAGGTCCGATTTTATAGACAGCCAAATTTTCAATTTGATTGTAAAATTCAATTTTTTTCCTAAAAATCGATGCTTTTTAACTTTTTTCTATCAATTTGATTTTTTTTTATAAACTGAACATGTTAGAGATGGGGGCCCATAAGCAAGAAATTCTTAGGGCATCAAAGAACCTTAATCCGGCACTGGGCGCATGCGCTATCAATGAAAAAATCTATTTATGAGATTACTGCGCTCCACGTTTTTCGTTTCAAATCCTGCAAGTTAAAAATCTGTCTGTAAAGAAATTATTTTATCCTTTTTATAGTTCGTTTTCAAAACGTGGTATATTAAAAACATGTTTTATTTCTTTTTTTAGCTACAGACATAATATGACCTCTGATAAGCGCCACGGCCACATGTATAGTTTTATGGTGTAACTAGTTGCTACCCGTGACTTCGCCCGCAATTCAGATGTAAAATGACAACAACAGTATAGTGGAACCATCGGCTCCATGGTATTGCAGTACGACTTTAAAACACTTTGAATTGTTTTTGAGTCAGAAATCCTTTCTTAGTGCTCACCTAAGGAACTCCTGTGCAAAATTTTATGCTTCTAGACCCATCGCTTTAGGCTATGCTTTGTCTCTCAGGAAATCAGTGCTAGTAGATTAACCCCCTTAGGGGACGAATTTTCTAAAGTCGTTTCTGCGTTATAAAATGAGCTATTTTATAGGAGGTAAAAAATGTAGTATATATCTCCATTGTAATGCTTTCATGACTCGTGTAACTGTTAAAACTCGCTAATCATTATTATTAGCACAATGTCACAACTCGTCTTAAAATAATGCATTACGAACTAGATACATAAATTTCTTATGTCTGTTAACTTCTCGAGGGGTTTACCAATTCATAAAATGTCATAAAGAGTGAAAAATAAAATCTCTTTCAAGAAAATTCTACTGAAATGTTTTCATTTTAAAATAAAAAAATAATAATAAATATATTTAAACATGGAATTTTTCATTTTTTTGTTATAATAGTCAAATCTCTTTTGTTTGAAGAAATGTGTTTTGTTATCGTCGGTCAGTTGTTTTTATCAATCATTTTTGATTATTTGTTGATACTTTTAATTATTGATAATAAAACTTAACAAAAACAGTGTCAAATAATTTGACCCTCCATGGTGATAACAATTACTAAGTTAATGTTTTCAAAACGTTTCTATAGGGTCTTCATTAACTATTTATCGCGTTTTTTTTGACGTAAAGATTTAGTAATTCACTAAATCTTTACGTCGGAAAAAACGAGGTAATAGTTCAAGCCGAGAATTATTTACGGCTTGACAAGAGGAAGGAAGGGGCAGGGGAGGTTCTTAAGGACCATCAATGCAGTGTTGATGAACGTTGCAAGCATATTATTGAAACATTACTTTATTGCAACAGGTATAAGTTCCCAACCTAAAAATAGTCATCTGTCAAAATGTATTTTTAACTTTTTTTTTCTATCAAAATTCTTAATATTATTTAATAATAACTATTCAATTAATAAATTAAGTTTTCAATACTAAAACTAAGTATGATACCTACTTACTTGGTAAAATAACTAACCATCTGCATTGAAATGACGTGGTACTATTACAGCCTTTTACTAACTTTTTATTTGTGTTTGCAAGAGGTCAAAACTTCGAAGGTTCCATAATAAGTCATTTATTAATTTATCAACGTTTTTTTCATTATTATTACAAAAAAAATCACGTTTAACAGTATCCATTGACAGTACTTGTTTCTCACATGTTAGTTAGTAAGTTTCGCCGCCAGATAGTGTAGTCCATATCGCGGATCCCCATACAGTCTTTTGAATGTTAATTTTAAAGTTATAATTAAAATTAGTGAAAAAAATGTGTATATTATTTAATTTAGTAAGGTTTGGACACAAACTCAAGCGATTTTTCGAGTTCAACTTCTTCCCCTAGAAAACTCCTACGAATATTTTTTTTTGTTTTTCTGATTATTAAGAAATCATAAACACACAAGAGATTGTTAAATCAACGACGATATCTAGAAAAAATGTGAGATTTCTAACCTTTGTCACATTAAAGAATGATATGAAATAGTAACTATAAATTATCAAACATTATATTTAATCCGAAATATCAAGAAAAAAAAAACAGGGATAATAATGTCAAGAAAAAAAAAGATAAATTTGGCCAATCATTGATGTTTTATTTATCGAAAAATTATTACAAATCGCAAAAAAGTAACCCCGATGTCCCCAATTCTTCGAAAACTAAACTGATAACCTTTATACCAATAGATTTTGCGAAATTCTCAGAATTAGTTTTTTTTATATTATTGTTATTATTTATTTGTTCACAGTTCATGCGAAACGGTGACTTATTGACTCATAAATATTTAATTTGATATTGCGTTTTTCTTTAGAAAATTGTGTTAAAAGGAAAAATTCTACCCAATAACGATGGAATCACTCCAAAAATACTGATATTTGCCGTTAAATTACGAAACTATACAACGTTTAGAAAAAACAACATTTTTTTACATATCTCACTTGGAAAAAAGGAATCGAATAATACATTTTCTTAAAACGTATACAGCATAAAGCTCTTCTACACATGCACCATTTTTTTCAAAAAGGAGATGGCTCTTCCTTTTTAAGTACCAAACATCCAACCAAAATTCGATCCGCTGAGCCGTTTGACCGAAATCGTGCTCACAACAAACATACCAACAAACAACTGTTTTTTGACTACGAAGGCTTCAAAATGTAAAATGGGGAAAGTTAATTTCAGTTCGTCATTAGTCAGGGTGGCCATTTTTATTGTAACACAATGTGGGACAGAAAACTTTTGTCTGAAAAAAATCTTCTTTAGGCTACCTTTTTTTTTAATAACCCAAATTAAAAAAAATATAAATGTTTATTGGGCGTTGCTATTGTTTGTTGTAATATACTGTAAAATTCACGTGATAATGCGGGGCATTTTCTCTAATCCGGGACATTTTCCGGGACACATAGCTCCAATGCGGGACTGTCCCGAAAAATGCAATACGGTTGGTCACCCTATCATTAGTGGAGTTGGAATGACAAAAAAATGGGTTTGGAAGGCCCGATTTCAAAATGATTGTTATTATTAAAAACATAAATAAAAAAAACTGACCTGTGGAGCCCGCTGCGAAAAGTCCTCTTCCGAAAGACAGGCAAACATCGAACCGTCCATGTTGAAGTACTCCATCTGTATCGGTCCCAATCCGAATTGTTGGAGCGTCCACAGGAGCCAAGCTTTGACGTCCTCCGTACTCCACTGATTGGGATCTGAATCAAAATACAAAATGTTATCGTCAAAACCCCAAATCCCTACTTTCGCTTACTTTCGACTCGAAAAAAATTGCCCAAGGGTCGAAAACCCTTTACATTTTATCTGCGCGTGTATATTGGGACGTCAGTTAATTAGGTCAGGTGTTTTTTCTAAATTTGGACACCCCCTAGGTAAGATGTGGTGGGATTCCCCTCCCTATAATAGATGTAAAACATCTAATGGCACGTTTGATTGGATGTAAAACCGTGCTCATCAGCCATATTGATTCAACATCTATTCTGGTCTCTGTTGCTTATACCCACTGACAGTGATTGGAATGATAAAATCGTTTACTTTACGCACGAGTGCGAGAATGGGTCATTTTATAACCGCTATACTGATATGAAATGCAGCTATTTTATGGACGGTCGTGTAAAAAAATAATTAACAATGTAGCGTGTCGAAACAAGGAAAATGTAACCCGGACAAAAGTTGTTAAACCACGAGTATGTGTAATTCCTCAATCATAATGACGTTGTAATTGCATTTGAATTACGTTGGTTAACGTAAATAAAGATAATGAATATGACTAATCAGGACTAATTTGTACAAATAAGTTT
This sequence comes from Xanthostigma xanthostigma, assembly GCA_963575645.1. Taxonomy (NCBI): domain Eukaryota; kingdom Metazoa; phylum Arthropoda; class Insecta; order Raphidioptera; family Raphidiidae; genus Xanthostigma; species Xanthostigma xanthostigma. Next base: position 4,045,223 of record OY754473.1, read on the forward strand.
TAAAAAAACGCCCTCCTTACTCTCAAAATAGCTAAAATATTGTCAAATATAAATGGCCAACACAACGTCTCTAATCTACAATCTCTCAAGAATAGAATAGAAATAATTTATTGCTAAGGCAATCGGACCAGATTCAATCCATACGAATTGGTCTTCCATCTGTCCATAAATTACATAAAAGTAACAGAAAAACAATAAAAATAAAAAAAAAAGATTAAATAATGTCTTAAGTAAAGGTCAATAAATTTTGCCGATTTACGAGCTTCGTATTAATCATCATAATAAAAGTTTTCATTTGATTGCGATGTGAAATGGCCTGGTTTAAGATAGTGCTGTCAAGCTCATTTAATAATTTAGGCGCCAGATAAGCAAATGCTTTTTTAAAATTTGAAGTGTTGTGAGCTGGCAGTTCATAAGTTATTTTCCTAACATCGTATGGATTTGAGCGTTTATGCAATTTATTTATAAGAAGAGCTGGCTCATTTTCTTTTAAGATTTTAAATAAAAAAATATACATATGCAACAATCTTCTGTTAGCCATATTTTAAATGCCATGTTGTACTAAGTACGGTGTTATATGTTCGCGATATGAAATGCAAAAAACAGAGAGATGTGTAAAACATTAAAAATCGAACACGAAGACAGCTACAAAAGCTTGGCCAGCTGACCAAGGAGGACAACATCATCGACAGTGATTGCTTCACTTCTGCGACGACCTACTTTCGTGATATTTAACTGATCAAAGTTTTGGTTGGGGTGGGACAAGACTACAACCATCTAATAACTTTTGCAAACCTATACCTTCGATGTGAACTTTTTTGTCATTTTTATTTTTTTCGAAAATCAGAACTGTATTTTTAAATGAAAAAAAAACGTTATTGTTTGTCTGTCTGTTCTTTAAGACCATTTTTCCAGGAACGGCTAGAGGTACCAAGTTGAAATTAATATCACATACTAACGTCTAGATTGTCATAATCTTGCAAAAAAGTTTCGAACTCAATGCTATACTCAAAAAAGATGCGACCTTTTAAAAATTGAGTATTTTGATCTGATTCACTAACTCAATCATCTAAGCCTTTAGGGTACTCCCCGTTGACCTAGAATCTTGAAATACGGCACGACGGAAAGTCTTATAGCACAAATAAAGAAAAACATTCGAAAATCATTAATTTCTACTTCTATGATACGACCTTTCAAAAATCACTATTTTAATAATGACTCATTAACTCAATCATCTAAATCCTTAGAGTACTCCCCGTTGACCTAGAAATTTGTAATAGTGCCCGATTGAAGGTCTTATGGCACAAGTGAAGAAAAAAATTCGAAAATCATTAATTTCAACTTATACGTGCAATTATTATGTAACAAACTTATTTTTTAGGGTTTGAAACCTTTCTCGTCTTTTGTTGTTGTTTATGAGCTCTTTGATTGGTTAGACATTAAACAAGCAAGAAACGACAAACTATTTAAAATTCATCACGAATTATTTTACCATTCCAATTTCGTTTAATAAGAATTTACAATTAAAGGCGTGTTGTGGCTATTTATAGCAATTGTTTACATATTGTATTCATATCAAGGTGCAGGGATGCAATCATTTTGTTTTCAAGAGCAGGGTTGTCCAAATTTATAACCACGGACGTATAATAGAAGAGTCGGCAACATTCAAATGTATGTTTGTCCCTCCGGAAAGATTTTGGTTAGGCAACGAAATAATCAATAACAACAAATCTCTCTTAGGCCGTTCGCTCACGAGGAAACTCGAAAGCAATTCAAAATGTTACTCTAAATAAATTTTTAGAGTCAATTTAATTTCTTCTACGGAATAATATGCAAAAAGTTCAGAAGAAGTTATTTACCTGTCGAGATTCCAAGTGTTAAGCAAGTATTGTCAACATCCTTCCTCATCTGTTGAATGGCCATGTTGAGCACGGGCTCAATTTTTTGTCTCGTCAACTCTTCGTTGCACGAAGACATCAAAGCTTCGTCTCGGCGTTTCTCTTCTTCCTTTTGACCATCATCAGGTTCCATTTTGATCTTTTGCTCTTCCATTTTAATGCACCCAACAAATCCAGTTCCAATATTACCGAATTCGAACGGTCTCAAGTTATACTTTTTCTGGAAACTGGTATCCCTCAAAACTTCCCTCAACAGCTGATAAGTGTTTTCACTCTTTGGTTCCTTGATCGCTTCTTGAACGTCCGGACCTTTCTGTGGGAATTGTTGAGGACTGAGCGGGAACAACGGTTGTTGGTTGTTACCGCTAATTGTTTTCTGGAGGAATTGAGATTCCTCAAGGATTTCGTTCAAATCAATGGTGTTTTCGTTTTTGATTGGATAAGCGGGAGAAACCGATTGTGGATAAATCGGTGAGGAACGATTCGAATAACTTGTGCAGGAACTCGTCGATGGAGAAACCGGGAAAAACGGAACAAGATATTGATTAGTGTCGTCTTTGTTGTAATTAAGTTGCTGTTGGAATGGCGAGCCGTACGGTGATTGGCAAAGACTGTTGTGCAGATCTTCTTTGGAATCTATTGGCGAGTTGGGATAGAAGGAAGTAAATATCTGAGGTGGCGATTTAACGGACGATTTTCCAAACAGATCTTCGGCTCCTCCAGGAAACATCGACGGCGGAGATGGTGTGTAATAAGACGCCGGAGGATAGGCTGGTAGTTCGGCGTCGTTGGACTCGTACGAGGGCAATAAAGACAGGTCGAAGCTATCGGCGAACGCGCTGTAATCACAAGGAGGCGTGAAGCCGGCCGACGGCACGGTTTGAGGCATCTGAAATTAAAAAAGAAGAAAAAAATAAGCACATTAATTCGGAACATCCAATATTATTTTTGATCGCCAAGGATTATTAGCAGAAAAGAGATTTATCTCGCATAATACCAAAAGGTTTAAAGAACTCCTTATGCTCAGCAAAGCAGAACTGAGAATAATGACAGAACTCCTTACAGGTCACTGCCCTCTGAGATACCATCTCTCAAAAATGGGTACAACTCAAGATGATAACTGTCGCTTCTGTAAAGAAGCAAAAGAAACACATTCTATAGAACACATTCTATGTGAATGTGAAGCAGTGCTCTCCAAAAGGCTGCTATATCTTAACAGGTCCTTTCCAAAGCCTGAGGACATATGGAGAGCAGCCCCCAGTAAGGTAATAAGGTTCATAAAAAGCATTCTACCAGACTGGGAATATCACTATTAGGGGACGCACAAAAGATCTTTTAGGTCGCAGTGTTTGTAAGATATCAAATGTTTTATCACCCCAAATAAATCTAATCTAATCTAGTTATTATTAGCAGAACGTTCCAAAGGCTTCGCCTCAGGCATCATGGCGCGCAGGGCAAGAATATCACACTTTCGGCCTTTGTGGTGTAATATACTATTTAATTTCTCTGTAAATTTTAATTGTACCTGATTTCTGATATTTTATTTCGTTAGAATAATACTTCTTGGAATAACCTGAATTTCAACAAAAACAAAGTGTTTGTATTTTGTTTACTTAGATTTAGGTATAAGCATTTATTTTGCATTCGTTGTATGTTTTGTTGTTTTTACACATTTTGGACAAAACTAACAATGTTTTATAAATAAGTTATTTTGCATGCATGAGTGACGATGGGTTTCACAAATAAAAATTAACACATTGTCGAGGATTAGTTATTGTTTGTCTTCGTTTTATAAGCTTTGTTGTACAAAGGTTCTCAACAGGAGTGGACAGAATATTACTGCCATGCTGAGGTTAATTTTCGAAGAAAATCTTTGGCTTGGTTCAGGATCCAATAAAGATGTTTTAATTCGTATTTAATTTTCGTTTCAATTATAAAATACTCGAACTTACGAATAAACAATTGACTAAATGAACGATTGTCACTTATTTTATAACAATCGACGAACGCCAACAATCGAATAACGAAAACAAATAAACAGATCTTTTTTCGAATCTTTGATTAACGTCTGATTAGAACTCTTCAATAAATAAAATTATCGACCAATTTTTCAGACAAATATACTATTAACAAAAAATAGATAGTTAATACATTTTTGTTAATATATTTGTTTGAAAAATTGGTCGATAATTTTATTTATTGAAGATCTCCTTTCGAATAAAAATGATTATTAGAATAAAAATAAATCGAACGGTTTTTTTTAAACAAGTCCGCCTCTGGCTTCGAAGACCGCACGCGATTCGCGGAACATATAGATTTATAAACGCGATTGTAGATTGGCCATTAACAAGCTTTGATCTGCCTATATTATATTTTATAATACGTATTAATAATTATTATTAAACTGAAGAACGGAAAGTACCGAGTGAAAGTAACTTATTTGTTAGCAGCGCTAAGAGCAAAAAAAAATGCATTTTATATTATTTTATTGTTACGTTAAAAGAGTGAAATCCATTCTGGGATTTTCCTGTGATTATGCAGATAGGTTTAATCAATTTTTAAAATCAAAGCATTACGTAAAATTAAGTAATAATGCGTCTAACACGTCATAACACACACCATAGGCCTTATTAAATTCCATTTTTTTTCTTTTCCAGATACAATAAAATATTTACAGGGAAAGTTATGTGATTGAGTAAATTAGATCATATACTTTTATTCTATACTGAGCATAGGAATAAAATCGCAATCCTATCATTAGGGTGCAAACATATACTTCTGTCTGTTTTTAAGCCGTAAGTACTGGCGTATCCAGGAGGACAAAACAAGCTCAGGGAACCCGGCTTAAGAAATTTCTGAGTCAAAAACTGGGTGCGCCCATGTTAACGTCATAGAAAAAGACAAAGTTTTTGAAACAGAGATACTTTATTCAGATTGAATGCAAGTACATCAACCAATCCTATCATCGGAGAAATCAAGGAAGAAATTGACACAGATATATTTTCAATACGCTTTGTTGCCTTCACTCATCACACATTGAGTAAATAGACAATGATTCATATAGTAAATTATTAAATAAATGGTAAAGATTCATTTTTACAATAGTGCCGATAAAAATAGCTGCCCAATAAAATTATTTTTAATCTAATAGATAGATACCAAATATTATAAAGAGGTAAAGTTTGTAAGTTTGGATGTAGGACTTAATCTCCGAAACTACTCATCCAATTTTCCCCAATATTTAGAATGGACCTTTAGGATGGACACAGGCTATAATATATTGTCGTGTTAAAATAAAAACGCTTTTCGTGGAGACCAATTTTGCAACGTAAGTTAATCTAATCAGTGGCGTCTCGTGACTGAGAAAGATTCAGTGAACACTTCTAGCATATGACAGTGATAGATGCTTGTTTGTACTAATGTGCTGAGGGCAATTGCAGCTCAAAACCGATCTAAATAACACTCTATCACTCGTGGATCAGGAGTTGCACGGTGTAAACCGGGGGTATCTGATGATGACGTTTGATGTGCTGCTTCGAAGTGCAGAACAGCGCAAGAAACACAAGAAAGTCTGCCACGCAGAACACATACGAGTTTTGTATAACTATTGCACCACATTAAATATTGATTTTTAATAAAGAGCCTAAGATTCTAGTTGTTCCTTAGCTCCGAAGCGCTCACAGAGACACTTCCACTGCGATAATAGTTTAAATAGTTGGCAAAACCAAAAGTGCACATCCCGCAAGTTTTCCACTGTATGATAAAAAAATAACAATTAAAAAATATTTTTAATAAATTTAAAAAGATTTAAAAATTTAAAGAAATAAATAATTAAAAATTGAAAAAATATTTTTTTTTAAGTTTGCAAAAATAAAAAAAATTAAGAACTATACATAATATAATATATAATTAATATCAAGTGGAATAAAATAAAACAAAAAAAATAAAAAGAAAAAAATCAATGATATCGTAAGGAATCGAACCCAGGACCTTGCCCTTGGGGATCCAACGGCATAACCATTACACCACGGCTGCCTAATACGTGTAGTGGTGTTATCACGGTATACAAGTGTAGCACTTGTTTTATGGATTACACTATATTTGCACAGCAATTATTATATTGTTTTTAAACTATTATCTGTCAAAAATAATAAAAAATAAAACTGTTTATAAAAATTAAACTACTGATCACATTTTAGTGAATTTAAATAGGGTTCTGGTCTGATAGTAAACAAAGTGAATAAAATATAACCCAAGGCAATCCGACCAAAATTGCGATCTGTAGAGTCATGACGTACGTACATACGTACAGACCAACCGACAACTGCTGTTTGTGATTTTCAATTACAATTTTAATAGTATTTATGAACTCAAATTGATTTAAAAATGGTTCTATTTTATAGATTAGAATCTCCTCTTTTCAAAAAGCTTCAATTTGAATGGATTTCGTGTGAAATTAACTTAGATATAACTTCTTATATGAACGAAAGTCAGCTCTGACGCACAAAGCGATAATAAAGCACATACCGCTAGTTTAGCGGTATGTGCAATAAAAATAAGTAGAGTGGCAACATTTCTATGGAATCTAAAATTATTGAGAGAAACAACGGAAAGTCCACTATTGCCATTAGGAATTAGTATTCCTCTGCCAAAAGCATATCCATCTAATTCTTATACAATGTTATCTGATCAACGTGAAAAAAAACACACACTATTCCCTTAGAATTTAGCTCATGAAATGTTAAGTCGTGCTACTATAAATCACTCACCATCATCGACAAGAAAAAATCACGTTGATAAAACACGAACGATTGTCACTTTTTTTATAAAACTAGAACAAACGACGAACGAACAATTGACTAACCGCTTCTGTAGCTTCAATAATTGACGCACGAACAATTGACAATATAAACGATTGTCATTTATTTGACCGCAACAATTGACTGAACGCTAGTTACTTGTCCAACAATCGAAGATCGCGAACAATCGACAAACGAAAACAAACAAACGGCGTTGCATTTGAACTGGTCTCGATCGAGTCACTTACAACAATAATTTTAATTAAAAGCGTATCGCCGTAATGTAGTGTTCGCGGTTGCCGATCTGAAAGACAGCCCACATGTTGCACAGGCGTGTGTGTTTTGTTTTAATGACGTCACGAGAGTCAGTGGTGCACGGTTCTCACGCGACGTACGTCACGGCGCGCGCCGTATCACATGTGCAGCGGCACAAAAAAAGTCATTTATTAATTGTCGGAGGGTTGCGGCGTTTATTGCCCTCGTCGACGCACGAGAAAAACGAAGTCTCGGAGCGTGAGAGCTTTTTAGAGTTACAGAAATAAATTGAGATGCTTTGAAACTGTTCAAAAATTGACTGGAAAAAAATTTCTGGAGATTCGATAGATGTTTCGTTTCAAAAGATTCTACGCGGTTTAAAAAAAGAGACTGTGTATTTTGCACTACACACTACAGAAGTAAAAAATAATAATAAATAATAATATAATGGCATTGACCGTCGGGATCGAACCTACGACCTTTAGAGGCAGCCACTATATCCCTCATCCACAGTAGCACAAAATTGCAGTACGGCCAGTTTTTGTAGAATACGATAATAATGTGTGTTGCACTTTGTATTTATTTATCTTATGAATTGACTTTGCCGGAACATGCCAAAAAAACACTTTTTCTTGAATATTTTTTTATATAAAAATTTTATATGAATTTATCGAAAAAATGGAGATTTCGAAAATGTAGGTAATAAAAAATAATGTTGCCATTTGAAAAAAAAAATTCCAGCCAATTGGGCGACGGGACCATTCCAACTTCAAAAATGTTGACATTTGATTATTATAATAAAGAAAATAAAATTTCTGATATCGTATGAGGTGACGCGGGTAATGGCTAGTATTCAATATGATATTTGCTATTTCGCCATGGTTACCTACATAATATGTTCCACGTCATGTAAAGATTAATCAAAGCATGCCGAACTAGTTAATTTCTGACAGATCCATAAAACAAAAGAGCGGCTGATTTTTTTTTATTTTCAAAATATTTCCGAAACTATAAAGTTTAGAAAAAACAATTTTTAACGAATCTTTCTTGAAAAAATTAATACAATAATAAGCCGTTATAAAAAGTATACCATTATTATATAAAAAACACTGTTTGAGCATATATCTCTTCTGCGCATGCGCCGATTTTCCCCAAAAACAATAGGGCTCTTCATATTTGCATACCAAACATCCTCCCAAAATTTGCTTTCAATCCGTACGTTTGACCTGTATCGTGTCCACAGACTAACAGACGCACAGAGTTTTCTCAAAAATATGTTTTTTGAATTCGGGGGACCTCAAAACTGAAAGATATTGTAAAATTTTTGAAAAGTGATTTTTGACCTAAACTAGTACCATTCTCCACTTGTGGGTTGGAATGGTAATATACCTTAGCAGTTTCCGATAGTAAATCTCGAGTAGAACAAAAAACTATTTAAACTCTTTTTTGTATCTAGTAGAAAACACGAATTATTAACTATTATCAATTTCAGTGACACACTATAAATATAGATACAGTGAAACCTGAGTGAGTGAGAATTGGGTCAGCGAGAAAACTCTCTTAGTGAGAGTAATTGTCAGGTACCATCTTTGTAACCCTCTAAAACATCTATAAGTGAGAAACAGAAACCTCTATAAGAGAAGGACGTTTTTCACTCATGGACCTCTATAACTGAGACTACTACTTGCCTGTACCTCTATAAGCGATAGTCCAACGTATTAATAGTTTCACGAAATTTAAGAATGAGTCATAAACAGCTGTACTATAGTTTTACCTCTATAACCACTATAACTTCTATAACCACTCCTGTACCTCGATAAGCTAGAACCTCGAGTTAGTGAAAAACCTCCATAAGCGAAAAAGAGATCGCGATCCCCCGAAAACTCTTGCTTATCCAGGTTCAACTGTATATATATTTTTTTGAAGGCGGTTAAAAATAATTTTGCAACAGCTGTTTAAAAAATTAAAAATTCTATAGAAAGAGCAACATTTCGTTATTATTATTTTTTCGTATCGACAGTTTCTAAAAAGGAACTATAAATTAGCCTCATCTCGCCGGAGGAATGCCAATTTTCAATATCTATAAATAAGCAAGATCAAAGCTTAATGTTTGCATGTCAAAGCGAGAACAGTTTTCAAATGAAAACCATTTTATTGCTTCAAACTGACGTCGAAGCGCCAGCAGCTGTCTATACAGGACTGTTCTTAAGTCAAAAACTGTGGAATGCCGGGACACTCTGGAATCGAAGGCAACGAAGAAGATGATGAGCTGGCGAGGAAAGGATCGTAAACTATATATATTTGGCCCAGAACCTGCCCTGGGACTGTCCAAAAGCACTATACGGGGTCAAATAAAGAAATGTTCTTAAACGAATAATTTTCCTGTGGGATGCCGGGACACTCTGGAATCGAAGAAGATGATGAGGTGGCGAGGAAAGGATCGTAAACTCCATACATTGGCTCAGAACGTGCCCCGGGAGTGTCCAAAAGCACAGTACGGAGTCAAATAAGGGAATGGATAAAAAATCAGCACAAGACATACTGGAAACAAATTTCCGGGCAGCAACAAGGCAAGACTTTTATTAAAAGGTCATCCCGAAAGATGAATGAAGAACTACTACAACTCGGTAAGAACAATCTTCCTCTCGTGGTAGGCCTCCTGGCAGGACATTGTGCCCTGAAAGGACACCTCCAAAGAATCGGACTGTTTAATGGGGACAGACAGTGCAATAAGGAGACGGAAACAGTGTATCATATTCTGTGCGAATGCGAGGCTTTGGATCGTGGAAGACAGATAATTTATGGACAATGTAGAATGAGTTCAGAAGATTATATCAATCACCCAGTCCACGGACTACACAAGCTAGTGCAAGGAACGAGGATACTGGATCGAGTGATATAAGAGATTGGGAGATAGCACAATAAGCCCAAGAGGCTGCGTTGTTCCTGGTGACAAGCCAACTCCCGTTAATATAAAAAAAGTCGCTGCATGTTACTAAAACAGTTTTTTTTTCTGAGAAAATAAATTTTGTATAAAATATTTAATAAATACTATCCTATAGTGTAAGTTGGACCAAGCAAGACACATTTACAAAATTTCATTAAAATCGGTTCAGTGGTTCTGGAGGTTAGCGCGCACGAACATCAAGACACAAGATTTTTATATTATATGAAGATATGTGGTACAAATTTGAGTGAAATAAAATATACACTGTAAAAAAATATTCATTGTTTACGTTCATACACTGTAAAAAATTAGAGGAGTAAGTGCGCAATGAATTACGATCGCTAGTTACTTTAAATTCGCCGTTATATTGTATTAATATCGATATTTTCAGTTAGCAATAAAATTTTCGCGGTTGATGTAAAAAATATATTTTGTTTATTTAAATAATATTTATAATGACTCGCACGGCACACCGGCCATACGTACCTCTGTTTGAAACAACAAACAACCAGAAATAGCAATGATCTAACACACCTTAAATATCACATTCTATCATTAAAAAGGTGCATATCGAGAGTACAGACAAAAAACACGCTCTCCCAAAATCTGTCATCTTTAGTAGTGTTCCGTGCTAAACTTACGCAATCACTTCGGTGTCGGTCCGTCTGTCATCGAAACTATTCGACGTATAAACAGGGCCGTCTTTATCCTATTGGAGGCTCTGGGCACATTGGGATAATGGGCCTCTATGACCTTCGCAAAGCACTATTTTGTTAAAATAAGAAAGTATATAACCAAGGTTCTAGATTTATTTTTATTTCTTTAGTCACATTAAATGAATATAATATATTCATATAGATTATATTATAATCTATACTAATATATAAAGCTGACGAGTTTGTTTGTTTGTTTGGTTGAACGCGCTAATCTACTGGTTCGAATTGAAAAACATTTTTTTTTTGTTAAATAGCCCATTTATCGAGGAAGGCTATAGGCTATATAATATCTCGCTACGACCAATAGGAGCGGAGCATCAATGAAAAATGTTGCAAAATGTAACCAAAATTTGTCCGTCCGACAAAAACTTTTGAACGGTACTTCGATCATCATGAAATTTGGACACAACATTCATCTCGGAAAACTAAGATGAATGTGCGTACTCATTTGTTATTTTGTACCCGGGTGAAGCCGGGCGGGACCGCTAGTATAATATAATCCACAAAAGTAACTCTTTTAGCATTCACAGGTTAATGCTTAAAAATCTATGTTGATTGAAGAGGTATCCTTCTAGATTTGAGATGAATCACTTCAAAACCTATGTTTCTGAGCATATCACAGTCTATGGATATTAGCGACAAACTGTTAATCTCTCTTGAAGCATTGTACTTAAATTGTATTTTTATATATTAAAATTTACCTAAACATGCTGAATTCGGAAAGCCTGATTTTCGGGCGAGTGTAGAGTAGCTTCGCGCATGCAAAAGCTAATAAGCAAGTAGGGAATTTGTAGTCAGTCATTATCGTTTGGTTTTTCGAAATAAATATGTTTTTCGTTAATAAATATCGGTTATCATTTGGTGATCTGGAAGAAACTAGAAGGCAGTGGGAAAGAGGGGCCTGCGTAAAATTTTGAAATTTGGCATAGAGATAGGTACAAACATGATGCCCTTGCCGTCGCCTCGGGTATGATGACGCGCAGTGCAAGAATATCAAACTTTCGGCCCTTGTGGTAGAATATATTATTTATTTTTCTAGTCAATAAAAGTACTCACTGATAAGTGAATTTAAAAACAGAATAAATCAAAACTAATGCAATTGCAAATAGATCGCCTGAACCCTCGATATGTTATTACAATATCGGTATTGCTGAAGGTAAAGCAACAATAAAAACAAAAGACTAACGATAAAATATGACTGTAGGTGAACGTGCAGATGTTAAAGAAAACAATGACCTCTCCAGTATTAAAATTTCAGATAATTTATATAATTCCTGTTTATTTATTAATTAACTGTACTTTGTCAAAAACAAAGTGTAAAAATAGCTAAGCTTTTGCAGATGTCGTTTTCTTCAGATCTTTCGAAATGAAAATGATATAAAACTTGTTTCGAATTAGAAATGTTTCTTTTCAACTGTGAATCTGTTCTTTTTTCTCTAACAAAAGATAAACATGATCGGTCAAACGCCAAACTTTTTGCCCATATTAACCGAACACACTATTAAAGATAGAAGTTACTAATCTTGGAACAAATTTATTCGTTAGAATAAAATTTACTTTCAATTCACCAAGCAAAATATCAGGTAGAAAAGTTAGTAAAAGAATAAATATACACTGCACTATACTCCTTGCTCTTTGTGACGTTCACCCAAAAATCCGACCGATGGCGTTAGTGTAAACGTCAAAAAAAAAGGTTTCACAAAATAATAATGTTTTATCCTAGCTTCCACTAACTTTAATGTTTTACAACTGTACACTTCACAAAAGGTTAATAAACAACACATAAATAAATTCACAAGAGAAATAAATAATACTCCACGTTTATAGGTTAGGAATTACGATCTATGTGGCGGCCATTATTATTTTATCAGCCGAATAAATATTTATACGCTCGAAGTAAGACAGAATAGATTTATACCTGCAGTAAACATAATTATTATTGGTGAATTGAATTATCGCTATTTATTTGGAGGAATAGTTAGTAATAGGTAGTTAACCAAAGAACAAATGAACCGAATAAATAACTATTTATGTTCGATGAATCGGTAAATCTTATTCATAATGACACACAAAATAATTAATTAAGCTTTTTCGTAATAGGTTTTTATTTTTTCAAGAAAACAAGGTTTCACCATAAGCGTTCCGTTTTTCACTATTTTTAGTACAGAATCCTAAAAGTTGTATATAATATATACTAGCGGTCCCGCCCGGTTTCACCCGGGTGCAAAAGAACGAATGAGAAAGGGAGGGACATGAGTAAGCACATTCATCTTAGTTTACCGAGATGAATGTTGTGTCCAAACTTCTTAATGATCGGAGTTACCGTTCAAAAGTTTTTGTCGTTAAAAAGCAGTATTTATACTATTTTTAAGTAATAAATTTCTTTTAATAAGTATAATAAATATTTAATTGAATACACTGTAGGAAAATTATTTTTATGTAGGTACCTATAGTTGTAACAGTTTTCAAATGAGCTATTAATTAGATTTATTTAATTTTAATTAGTCGTAATAAAATTTTAAACAATTGAAATGTAAGCCTTAGAAGAAAGCAATGTAGAAAATAAAAAAAATAAAAATATATTCGCTAACGTGGGGCTTGAACCCAAGACCCTTACGCTCTACCGACTGAACTATCTGGGCTTGTGAATGTGAGGCGCTAATATTGCAATATTTAGTTAAGGCATTTCACCTGATAATATTTGTCGGACGGACTAATTTTGAGATACATCTTGCAACATTTTTCATTGATGTTCCGCTCCAATTGGTCGTAGCGTATAGCCTTCCTCGATAATTTGAAAAAATAAATCTTCTTTCTATTCTATTCTATTCTATTCTATTCTATTCTATTCTATTCTATAAATGGGCTATCCAACAAACATTTTTTTTTTAATTCGAACCAGTAGTTTCTGAGATTAGCGCGTTCAAACAAACAAACAAACAATCTCTTCAGCTTTATATGTTAGTATAGATACTTATAGTAATCTAAAATTATATACATATTTAAAATGTGCTTGTAATGGAATCAATCAATATCTATTGGCAAAGCTATAAAAAAATAAAACAAACTCACGTCATAATCATTCCGAATCTTGTAATTTGTTATTAGCAATAATTAGTCGTGCCATATTGTTGGATTTTAAACAAATTGCATCAACAATCAACATACTGTTATAATTAATTATCTACTGGCAAGCTTAATTTTTTCATGCGTCACGATTTGACAAATATCTGATTACTAATTGTGATAAATGTATTATTTATCAAGCTTATTTTTATTATATTATAAAATTAGTAGTGGGACCTGTGCGAATTATTCGCACTAAATAAGTATAATAATTATCACTTTACAAAATTATTTTTGAAATATGATTGCAGGTATTCAATTCGTTTCTAATTTTGCACACTGCTTATAACGTTCTTCTTTTTGTTGTATTACAATATGAAGCTCAGATGACAGATCGAAGAAATATTTTACTAAAATTGTCATATAGAGGCGCAAGTAGCAAAAGCGTTGAGCTAAGCCGTCAGATGGCATCATGCAGCATTGCTGTGACGTTGTTCAGCGTTGCTCGCTGTTTCAAAATTAAAGCCGTCAGATGGCAGTATGCAGTATTGTGTCTGTTGTATTACAATATGAAGGTCAGATGACAGATCGAAGTGTTGACGTTGTTTCAAAATTAAAGCCGTTAGATGGCAGACGTTATTCAGCGTTGCTGTTAATTAATTAATTTACAAAAACAAAAGCAATAATAAATTTTTTAGTTGTCGATGTCAGTAGAGCAAGCAATTATCTGTAAAATGATAATTTATGTGAAGAAATTGTCAGGTTTTTTCTAAAAAGGGAGGCAAACATCTTTAACCTTCGTAATATGATGATATAGAATGGCGTTATTTAGTTGATTTCAAATCAACATTTATTATCTAATCTAACCGTTCTTAACGGAATAAAAGCTTTGTTCCAGCCTCTCTGCGAACGGTAACACACAGGTTTTAAACCGATCTTATTTAAATTGAGCGAATTGTAAGCGAGAAAACTTTTTTGTTTTCAAATTTTCTCCCCTCTGGGACCAAAATTTAAAAATCCGACTCCATTAGGATCTACCCCATGCCCTATATTATAAGTGTGCCAAATTTCAACTTTCTATGTCTACGGACAGACATGCAATAGGTATAATTAGATTAGATTTTCGTTACAGATTTTCTTTACGGCCTTTTTTTTACGCTTTTTTCTTACGTGTTTTACCATTTTACAATATCTTTCCGTTTTGAGGTCCTCCGAATCCAAAAAACATATTTTTGAAAAAACTGTACGTCTGTTTGTTTGTCTGTGAACACGATACAGGTCAAACGGATGAGCAGATTGAAACCAAATTTTGGGAGGATATTTAGTATGCAAATATGAAGAGCCCTATTGTTTTTGGGGAAAATCGGCACATGCGCAGAAGAGATATATGCCATAACGTTGTTTTTTTATATAATAATAGTCTACTTTACATAACAGCTTATTATTCTATTTATTTTTTCAAGAAAGTTTCGTTAAGAAATTTTTTTTCTAAACTTTATACTTTCGGAAATATTTTGAAAATAAAAAAAAATCAGCCGCTCTTTTGTTTTATGGATCCGTCACAAATAAACTAGTTCGGCGTGCTTTGATTAATTTTTACATGACGTGGAACATATTATGTAGGTAACCGTGGCAACGAATAGCAAATATCATATTGATTACTAGCCATTACCCGCGTCACCTCACGCGATATCAGATATTTTATTTTCTTTATTATAATCAAATGTCAACATTTTTGAAGTTGGAATGGTCCCGTCGCCTAATTGGCTGGATTTTTTTTTATATTCGATTTATTTTATGAAACAAAACTGCAAACCTTTCACCGCAGACAATAAATTAGAAGTTAAACAATAAAATATCCTTCGACGTCGAAACCGCGTTATAGTTCTGTAAATGTCGACACAAAACCTAGTCTAAAAAGTAATCAATTTAGATTAAGTCAGCCTTGAAATGCCGGTCGAATTCGTTTCTCCTTTCATTAGCTTCTGTCTGTAAAATTCGGTATTAATTTGCATTAGAAACTGTTTAAATACTACCGCTGTATACAGAATGTACGATCCATTTGGTCCAATTTCATTTCCGTACACAAAACCGAGCACTCTCATTTGAATAGACGCTATATAAGAAGCCAAAGTCCGCTGCACACGAGGCTGGATTTGCCGCTAGGTTCCTTGCTAGATTTCACTACTAGTTTTCTTAATTGCTAGTATGTGCTCGCTTCACACGAGACGTCTTTACAAGCTTGCTCTGCAGGTAGGTTCGGTGCGCGCGCAGTGATAGAACGGTAAAAAAAGTGCATTTTTATTGTGTCTGAACAGAGCACACACTATGGCTTATAGTGTTGGTTTGTAGGCGTTTGTTCAAGTCGCCCACGCGACAAGATACTGTTTCCTGATCGGCTTTTTCTCAGAGCAAGCAAGGGACCTAGCAAGAAAAAATAGCCCCTGTTCTAATTTTAAAACCTATCTTGTGAGCTAGCAGGCGAGCCGGCAGTGACGTCATTTCCAGCCTCGTACCCAGCCTACCGGCCAGCAGAAGTCAAAGCAGTGTTTCTAGCCTCGTGTGCAGCGGCCTTAAGGTCTCGGCAAACAGCGATGTGATTTGTAAAAGCAAAGAATATTTTGGGACCCGAAATCAGAATCAAAAGTTTTAAGGTCACGCAACTCTTAAAACAGATGAAGCATATTTGACCCTTATTTTTAAATTGTCTGAAAATGTTCACATCGTAACATTATGTCACAGAAATTTTTATTTCGCTTAAGTGTAATCGTTCTATAGAATAAAATGGCACTCAAAATTTTAAATATTTGACGCAAAAACACGAATTTACCTAACTGTGACGTCACTCTTGTAGCATACACAAAAGTTAAAGTTAGGCTCGGTATCGTTTACACGAGGCTCGTTGTGTATTTACTCACGTGAGTGTATATGTGTGTTTACTACAAGACTGACGTCACTCTTTAAATCATCATGGCGATAATTATTATTTTATTTAAATCATTTATTTTCTATAGTATCAAATACCCTATTGAGGTATACAGTAGAAGTTATGTATTTTCAACCCTTCGGGACTAATCGATTTCTGTATTTTCAACTTCTCCATCATCCTCATTTCGTGGCGATCATAGACCAATCAGAAAAAGTCTTTACTAATTTGAGGTTAAACGTTGTCAAACGTATTTTTTCATTGGCTGAGCAGTGTAGGAGGGGACACTGGGACTATAAAATCAGTTGAAAATAGATGGGACAGTGAGGCTCCGGTGGGATTCAAGGGATGTGTAAACATTCAGATTCGAATACGATGACAGCTACACATAACCTCAAAAATGTATTCTTCTTCTTCAACATCAGCTGACTGGATGGTCTTTGTCGAACACGCTGTAGACCAGGAATAAATAAATACACTAAAAAGATGACGCATTCAACGGGTAGGATGTGATATTTGGTATCTTCAATTTATTATTTATTAAACTTGAATTCGCAATTTTTAATCACTTTTTTGCGTATTTATACTCTTTTAAATTTTTTTCATCTATGGCTTAACCAGCCTTGAAAAGAGTTATACGTTTTGATTGTGTCCGGTTTTTTTTCGATATCTTGCCTAAAATATTCTAATTAATTGAGTGAATTACCAATTAAATTTTTAATAGCGAAAAAGGATAAATCTAACTTAATTAAAGCCAAAGTTATGTTAATCTTCTAGTTATCATAAATATATAAAAAAACTGGCTTTCCGGTCGGGATTCGTCCGGGTATATTTTGGTTCAGGGTCGGAAGGGCCCGAGTGGCCCTTCACAAGCCCGAGCCCCGAGACTGGATAATGGTAGATGGGATGTACGCCTTACTTGCGGCAAGCCCCGCCAGCTAGGCCCGCGGGGGGGCCGGCTGGCAAACGCCACCTCGACGCTGTTTGACAGCGAAATAAGCTGGAGCACCCAATGTATCGTTTTTAAGCTTTTGCTAGCGTGAGGGATCCCCAGCTTGCGTTATATGTTTGCTTACTGCTTATCCCTGTGTTTAACGTACCGTAATAATATACTGCTCTAGTTTAACCTCCTTGATAGTTATTCCAAAAAGCAATTAATATTTTGATTAAAACTAATAGTTTATCAACAATTTTGAATAATCTAGATTTCAAACACATTTTTTCATCGGCAATAATGTTACGGAGGATGTTAAACAATTAAAAAAAAAATAAAAACAATCAATTTTTAAAATGCTGTGATTCATTTTGGACATATTAAAATTGTTTGAATATTATTTTAGAACGATTTCCGTAAGTTACCTTAATAACAAAATCTTCATTTCGAGCACAAATAAAGCTCCACGCCCACTTAAACTTCCAGTCTTAATTTAAAAAGATCTATATATAAATACGGGAGAAAAAAATGAGTGTGGAACCGATTTTACAGTTTACTGAATTAACGCTTCCGATTTTGGCGAATTTTAAAACGCAAAGTTCACCCCGTTATCGTTTTTTTAAGGAACTCCCCCGAAACGCTGCTCCTTTTTCACTGCGCAAAATAAAACCGCCATCGCATCGACACCACCCCGTTATAAGAAAGTCCCTCAAAACGCCAAAACCGGAAGCGTTAATTCAGGAACATTATACCCAATCAAGTAAATACCAAAAAGTTAACAACCTGATTTACCTTTGCTTAACATAGTAATCAACCTGTGAAAGCCATTAGAACCCAGTCCACACTGCACAAAAAAAACAACTGCCAACACTACCGTCGCCTTCACTTGTTTTCAAAACACACGAAACAATATCCGATCGCGCAACAATTCTCTTTATACGGTTGATCACATCGCATCAAAAAAAAAACAAAACAATAGCACGATTCCAACAAAAGAAAGTGAAAACGACAATTGTTTATAAAACAAAACCGCATCGGGTGCAATGCGCGCGAAAAATTCAATAAATTCAACCTGTCATTAAAGAAATCGAGTATAGAACCCAAAAGAAATCCCAGCCACCGTTCGGTACGGTTCTTTCATACCAACTGAAGAAAAAAAAGTCGCCAGCTTCATTTCCTTGTTTGCTACGTTTATTCACGCCTGTTTCTCTCTCGCTTCCACAAACAAAAGCGAATCACCTTGATATATTATATATATCTTTATTTCTCGTACACACATATCAAATAATCCTTCGCTATCCTTGTTCGTCGCATTATCTTTATCGCGAAGGTATTTTAACTTTGGGTTTTACGTCGAGTCCAGTTGTACAGTGTCCACCTAACGTCGTGTCCTTGTCTCGACGACCGTCGATTCTATGCTTGCGTCTCTGTCTGACATGGGAAATTTGCTAGTAACATTAAAGCGTGCAATGTATATTTTTAAATATATTACGTCATTTGCATATTATTATTGTAATTATTACAATTCACATTCGACACTGCGCGTACTTGTTACTCCAAGAAGGACTCCCCAATTATAATTGCAGTGAGTAATGCATTCGTCATAGCTGTTGTAGCACCGCGATCACTGCCGCTCGAGTCGGTAGGGTGGCCTGATAGAAGAAGGACTGATTAGTGATTATGTTCATGTTGGACACTAGTGATGTGTCCACATGACTCTTTATTGGGAGCTGGCTCCGTGCGCTCCGCTCACTAAAAGGGTTGCTAAGAGCGAGTCGTTCAAAGGAGCGACACTAGACAGTACGCACTACACAAGAGTGCAGACTGCAGAGGTGTGAACTGTCATCATACATGCTCAAGAGACGTAGCATTGCACAGCACAATACACACACTCAGCTCTGAGCTCATTTCAATAGGATTCTGATCTTATATTATTCGCATTTCGGATAAACTATAAAGTATAATAAAAGCTTAACAATAATACTGTCTATTGTTACAATATTATATTTTTGTCAACGACGTCAATATGAATGGTTTAAGTCACTGTAAGCTTAAGTACTATTACACTTACAGTGTGTTATTCAACATTAAATGACTCAGCAAAGATAACTCCGTACGTGCAAAATTCACTAGCCTGTACTGTGTGCGCTCTGTAAATGTACGAATGCAACAGTACAGAACAGCTCAGCACAGAGCAATGGCGCTCGGAGTGAGCCGTTCACAAAGAAAAAGAGCGACTCGCTCCGGTACGAGAAAGGAGTCGCTCATTATGAACGACACGCTCAGGAACAACACATCACTGATGGACACTTTGGGTTCCCGCGCACTAGGCAGCCAGGCTGCGCAGCCGAAATATTTGAGCAGCCGCTTACAGCCAACGGACGGCCAGTTATGAGCCTTTCGTCGAGCGATATGGACGTGGAAGAACTTGTAATTTAGTGCGTATCTCGTAAAAAACGCAAAGCTGTGTAAAGACATTGGATTCGTCTTCTTTTTCTAGAACGGCACTCAAAAGGCTTATATTTTCATTCCTATTTTAAAGATGTTCGTAAATACCCAGACCGGAGAATGTCAATGCAATCGTTTGATAACCTTTTGGAAAATATAAGAAACTAGTGTGACCTGTGCGAATTATTCGCACTAAATAAGTATAATAATTATCACTTTACAAAATTATTTTTTAAATATGATTGCAGGTATTCAATTCGTTTCTAATTTTGCACACTGCTTATAACGTTCTTCTTTTTGTTTTATTACAATATGAAGCTCAGATGACAGATCGAAGAAATATTTTACTAAAATTGTCATATAGAGGCGCAAGTAGCAAAAGCGTTGAGCTAAGCCGTCAGATGGCATCATGCAGCATTGCTGTGACGTTGTTCAGCGTTGCTCGCTGTTTCAAAATTAAAGCTGTCAGATGGCAGTATGCAGTATTGTGTCTGGTTGCATTACAATATGTAGGTCAGATGACAAATCGAAGTGTTGACGTTGTTTCAAAATTAAAGCCGTCAGATGGCAGGCGTTGTTCAGCGTTGCTGTATTTTAATTAATTTACAAAAACAAAAGCAATAATAAATTTTTTAGTTGTCGATGTCAGTAGAGCAAGCAATTATCTGAAAAATGATATATAATTTATGTGGAGAAATTGTGAGGTTTTTTCTAAAAAGGGAGGCAAACATCTTAACCTTAGCGTATTAATATATATGATTCAATCAAGGGCACTGTTAGTCCTATGCGAGCTTGTATAGCTCCAGAAGAAAAATTGGTCTGGCTGTCGACAAGTGTGCGGTGACTGACGGCAACCACATACATTCGCCTATAATAGTAGCTCTGGCTGCGCGTAATCAAAGTCCATAATTTAAGTTCTTAATTATAACTATGAAATATCAAGAAATGTCAAGAAATTTAAATGAAAAAAATAGTGTTATAATTTATAATTAGCTTTACATTAAATTATGATCTTTTCTTATATTTAATAATTACGCTATGCATTATTCATCAGTGTGCTAAAATATTTAACCCTTAGTGGGCAAGTCTATTAACAATCACGTTCATCATCACCGTCAGTTTAACACGGCTCAGCAAGCAGCAGAAGACACGTACTAATCAATGTTAATAGATTACAGAGGTTTCCTCGTTCCATCAGCGTAAGCGCGGGAATATCGTCAGCTAAAGGACCGTTAACAATTTTATCAATCTACCAGCGGCCCGGGGCCCGGTCCGGCTTAGCCCGAATTTATAGATCGCCACCGTTTTTTCATTTTGGCAAGGCTGAAATTCTCACAATATTTCAAATACGCCTTTTCTAAACTGTATTTAAAAAGGCAGGACCAAATTCCGCTCGGAACACCCCGGCAGACTGCTTTGAACATCCCTTACCTCACTCCTTCAAGACAGTTTGCCGGGGTGTTCCGACCGGAATTTTGTTCTGTCTTTTTAAATACAGTTTAGAAAAGGTGTACATTTGAAATACTGTGAGAATTTCAGCCTTGCCAAAATGAATTATCGTTTTTAACCCTGAACAAATTTGTGAAAAAAAATGTTTTGTAAAAAATGACGCGACCGTTAAAGGGTTCAATTGCAACGAATAATTATGAGTATTGCGGGAATACCAGAAGGCACGTGATTAGCAGGAGAGTCTTAATTCATGTTTTGTTGGCAATGGCCATGTTAATTTTTTGTTTACATATTTGAATCCTTCAATTGTAATTATTTGCATATTTGTTTAGTTAAAAAAAAAATAATTCACAAAGAAAAACTTGAAATATTCTTCAAAAGCGCTTTTATTTTTACGCGATAATATATGGCCTATGTCCATCCAGAAGGTCCATTCTAAATATCGGTAAAAAAAACTAAAATCGGATGAGTAGTTTCGGAGATTACCTCCTACATCCAAACTTTACCTGTTTATAATAGTATAGATTTTTATCGGAACTACGCATGCGTGCAAAGTTTCAAGTCAATCAGATACGCAGAACTTGGAAGTGGGTCAAAAAAGGATTACAGGCGTTTCATCTAAACTATAACACACGAGGCTGGATTTTCCGGTAGGTTCCCTGCTAGATTTCACTACTAGTTTTCTAGCGCTAGTTTTCTTAATTGCTATTTATATCCTCGCTTCACACGAGACGTCTTTACAAGCTTGCTCTGCAGATAGATTCGATGCGAGCGCAGAGATATAACGGTAACAAAAGTGCATGTTTATTGTCTCTGAACAGAACATACACTATGGCATAGTGTTTGTTTGTGGGCGTTTGTTCAAGTCGCTTCCTGATTAGTTCTTGCTCATACCTACCAGCGGACCTAGCAAGAAAAATAGCCCCTGTGCTAATTTTAAAAGCCCATCTTGTGAGCTAGCTGGCGAGCCCGCAGTGACGTCATTTCCAGTTTCGTACCCAGCATGCTGGCTAGCAGAAGTTCAAGCAGTGTTTCTAGCCTCGTGTGCAGCGGCCATAAAGTTTCGAATTGTTTGATAATTTGATGAGTTTTATGCACACATGAACTGGATTCAGGTGTACATAAAAAAGTGATATATATAAAACAAATGAAGAACGTCAACAATGTATTCTTGTCGAAGGAAATCGAAAGGAATGCAAAACGCGGAAGTGCGCATGCGCGGAGCGGAGAGCGCGGGAGGACAGCACCATAACAAGTACCATGGGAGGGCAAGGCATCTGCATGAGTCGAGTGTCTTGTATTTTGGGAAAAACCAAATCAAGTGAGCCGAGAGCACCGGCTGAAGACAACTTATAAGATAGGTAAGTATAAGACCTTGAGCGGGCTTCGCCGTCGAAAGACTTGTTACTTTACCGTGATGACGTAGCCAGATACACATAATACTAGGTACAGTTTGACTGTGATACGACCGTCATATTTCCTATGTAACAAAAACTGACTGATGCTGGTTTGTAGAAAGTATTGCCAATGACCTTGGATTGTGACCGTATATACTTTTATTCTATACTGAGCATAGGAATAAAATCGCAATCGAATTATTAGGGTGCAAGCATATATTTCTGTCTTTTTTTACGCCGTAAGCACTGGCGTATCCAGGAGGGCAAAACAAGCCCGGGAGACCCGGCTTAAGAAATTTCTAATTTGCCACCTCTTGGACCAAAAGGGTACGCCCATGTTAACGTCATAGAAAAAGACAAAGTTTTTGAAACAGAGATACTTTATTCAGATTGAATGCAAGTACCAATCCTATCATCGGAGAAATCAGGGAATTATATCGAAGAAAGAGAGGCAGATATATTTTCGATACGCTTTGTTGCCTTCACTCACCGCACATTGAGTAGATAGGCAATGATTCATATAGTTAATTAATAGATATATGATCCAAATACAATAAAAGGAAACCGTGACTGACTGACTGACTGATCTATCAACGCACAGCTCAAACCACTGGACGAATTGGGCTGAAAATTGGCATACAGATAGTTATTATGACGTAAACATCCGCTTAGAACAAATTTTTGAAAATTCAACCCCTAAAAGGGTGTAACGGGGATTCAAAATTTGCATGGAAAAATCATATTACATGTTTCAATTCGAAAATGCACAGGATTACTCCTGTCAACAAATTAATAAACACGTGTTTCATGCTTTTTCAAAAACAACCCGTTCAGAGGGTTAAAGGAGGTAAATAATCTAAAAATCAACACCGGTGTCACTTTCAAGCTTTTTCAGGACGTTGATCACGTGAATGTCATCAATTTTGAAATTTATTAGGGGGGGTTTACGTCGAGAAAGGAGTAACTATACCAAATAATGGGAACGCATCCGTGTTTCGTCTCAATCGCGTGTGAAGCCGCGGGTAACGACTAGTCTTCATATAACAAAAGAAAAGTAAAGTAAAATCTATCCAGTGAGGATTCCAATCTATTCTAAAAATAACTATCTCAAATATGACACATGGCATCAATGAGCTTATCAAAAACAAGAGACCTGCAGGCGTCTGGATCATAAAGTTCTAGATAATTTACCCTTTTTATTACCTTTGTATGAAAATTGATTTAAACTAAATAAATAAAGAATTTTAATTTAGTATGTGTTTTAGTTTTTAATTTAGTCTGGCTCGCTAACACATCCTAATTCTTATAAATGGCCCTTTATAAAAATTAGTCTGACACTCCTGTTTTAAATTGACCCTGCTCGGAAAATAAATGATCCATTGAAACGATATTTGTTTTACTCGACTGCCACAGAAGACACACAAAGTCTATATGGATTCGAATCGTACAAAATCCGACGGTCGGCTCTAAGACTAATAGGTACGGTGTATAGAAATTCTCACTGGACGAGGCAACGGTACAAGCATACGCGCAAAGAATTAATAAATGCCACGGCGTTCCTTTTCGACCGCAACCTTTAAAATAAAACGGGTGCGCCACTGTACAATTTGGCACCCTACACTTCAGTTTTATTTTTTGGAATGCTATATCGACAAACTGAGGAATTTTAGTGCCCTTTTTTGAAAGAGGCTCAAGTTTTTAGGTACCTGTGATTAAAATCTTACAACAAACTCGGAGACCGTAAGTAACGAAAGATTGGATATTTCGAGTGATTCGTCGAACTGTTCGATCATTAAAATATCTCGAGATGTCCCGGAAGGCCGTTCGAATGATTTTTATGTCCGCGAGTTACGATACAATCTCCGGTTATAAACTATCGGAGAATTTCGTTAGAGATTCTCTTATGTGCTAAATTCTGCACATAAAATAATACAAATAATAAAAATTCACATAATAAAAGCAAATCAACGCATCTCTGCCCGACGAATTTCTAACAGATTCTTATACAATGATTTTTTATAATATACGGTCTTTCTTTATGCTTCAAAACACCGCATGTATTTGTCTCTCTCAGATTCCATTCCACAGTTTTGAACATGATTACTTAGTCCTTTATCTGCCTCTGTACTATGTTTCGGACATTGCCCGATGTGGCTCGGGCATTGTCGACATTGACCGGTCAATGTCGACATTGCCCGGGCATTGTCGACATTATCCAGATTCCGGACATTGACCGTAACATATATTTTATATACGCAGCTCGCATTGTACACTGTCCGTTTCAGGAGCAGGCCGAACCAGTCAAGGCCCTGTTCGCTTCCAACCCAACGCGTCTTGCTGTTATGTTTTATTGCCATTGTCAGTCTTATCTTTCCCTTTCATGTTGTAACATTAATGCGGTTACAATTTGCTTTGTTTGTTACACATAGACGTCATAAATACATGACTACACGCCCGATAAATTACTGCATGAATGTTACATTGTATTGTCAGTGGCGGCGTGTGTGGACGGTGCCGGGGGCACTACAAAATATATTTTACCGATGACAATTGTTTCATGCGTTAAGTTGAGTTGAGAAAAAAGCGTGTGTTCTTTGTCAGCTCCGACGCACGACTGGAGTTTACTCCTTAGATACGCTGTGTAATGTATTCCATCTCATTCTTTCGCACGTTAAATCCTGCAGATATGTGTTTGTCTCTGTTGTATTCCATCTGATTCTTTCGCACATTAAATTCTACAGATTTTTGTCTCTTTTGAAGCGGACGAGCGTAACGCCACACTTGAAGCGGTGGAGCGTAACGCCTCGCCAATAAATAAAATTTCCGTACCGCGCCTTATAACTCAAAATCGTTTCTTAAGGATTAAACTCCAATAATCATTGATTTTTATAATCGAGTGATTCATTCGAGACGACTCCTTCGCATGCGATGTAGCGTGACTGAAAAAATGTTTCAACTATCGAATGAATGTGCTTTAGATTTCGATTATCAGTCTTGAGAGAGTCGTCTCAGAACTTCAAAGACGTAAAGAATCGTATTCAACACTGTTCAATGCATTAGTACCTCAATTAGTTTAAGTGCGATGTGAAACAATTCATTCTATCTGTCTATGCATTCCGATGCATTCGATATGATTATTAGCGCGCAAGGTAAAAAAAAACGTTGTCCTGCTACCATTTCGATAGTAAAAGTATGAAAATCGAACGCAGCCTACAAATTAAAAGTAAACTTGGTTAAAATTTAAGAAATTTTCAAAAAAAATATGTAAAAATTAGCTATTTTGCGTGCAAAAAATACTTTATGTATCTCGTGTAATTTGTAAAAAAAATATTTAGTTTGAAAAATAAAACTTAACCCCGACAAACATTTTTTTCTGCGATTTAGAAATGAAAAATCAGGTCCACTGATCTAAATATTTTATCTTACAAAAAGAGCGTCTCTAATTTTTAATACAAAAACAATACGGAATAATAAAAAAACTGTATTGTAATACATTTTTGAAGACTTGACGCAAGAGACTTCAACACTCGATAAGAACACGTTCTGGCAAACTTTGACATTTTCAACCAACTCGGTGAACAAAAAGGCTTTTATCTATTTATGATGAAATAAAAAAAAAACAATACAGGACATTAAACAACACTTTAAAATATAAATTAAGCCTCAATATTATTCGAATAGAGATATTATGTTAATTTTTTTATGTTTTATCGTAATTTAAAATGCAATAAGTATGATTTTAAAATAATGTCACTGAATAACATTAGAGGAGCGCGGGGGAAAAAGAGTCACTGGGTTATATTGACCAGCTGATATTTATTGACGCAGGCTCTTTTTTTGGACAGTAGCGGGACAAGGAGGGGTATCCCACAAAAACGATTTTTTTAAACATAAAGCGCTTATAAATAAAACAAAACATGGAATTTGTCAAAATATGACGTTTATACTGTACCAAACTTAAAAAAAGACAAAGGTTTGAACATTCTTGAACGTGTGGCAATACATGACTTTTCATTAGGACACAATATCCACTCCCACCGCCTCCCCATTTGCAGGGGGAGGGGGTGATAGTGTTTTTTTTTTAAATGGGAACCCCCATTTTTTATGGTCGGATATTGTTTTTTGTGAAAAAAGGAACATTTTTGTCTGAACTTTTCTTCAATTCTCCGTAGTTTTTCACCAAAACTCTCATTTTCACACAAATAAAAAACATTCGATCATAAAAAAACGTCCAAAGTTTTTAAAAAAACACCCGGTATAATTTACTCTAGTCACCGAGCGGGGTGGCGTAAGCACTAGACTCGCATTCGGGAGGTACCGGGTTCGAATTCCGGCCGAGGCATATGTGGCTGGGAGTTTTTCCCACTGCCTCTGCCGAGAAACGGTAATTCCTGTACCGGCCATCTTGTTGAGGTTTTCCATGGTTTCCCTCAACAATTCCAGATAAATATCGAGATGGTTCCTTATTCAAGACCATGGCCGATTACCTGTCAAACTCCTATGCTCAAAATGTACCTACCTTATCCTAATTTCCTAAAAATTCCTTCATTCGCCCATTGCTACTAAGTTGAAGTTTAAAAATTGTAGAAAATAATGGGAAGTGTGGTAGAAAAAAAATAGTAATGGTGCGAATGGCGTCTGTTATGACATAAAGTCGAGAAACGAACGTTAAACGCATTATAATAATAATAATAATTATTATTATTACTATTATTATTAATTTTCTCTAGTCGTTCCCGGGGGTCGTCCCCTATAATTTTAAAATTCAACGTGCGCCCCTGTTCATAAATATTATAATAATTTATAAGGCGATTTATAGCTCTGTTAAACTCGTTTTATATATTTAAAAAACCTGTATTATTATGTGCTTGGAAAATACTCTAATGTTTATATTTATCGCGGAAAAGTTTCACATTAAATTTGAATGTATTCATATTTATTATAAATTCAAAAACCTGAAATTTTTGTCATCGTATTCGGTTAATTTATTGCCATTTGGACATACCTTGTTTTAAAAATTACGCTTAGCAACAGTGGGATCAAGTTGCCGATCGAACCATTGTTTTGTTTCACCGCTCTTTTTGTTAAAAAAAAAATTGGTTGTCTGTAAAGTCGGTTTACGGACGATAGTTTTACGTGATAACGTATTCCGTAATACATAACCTAAACCTCCCAAAATTTGGTTTCAATCCGCTTATCCTTGGTGTCGGAATGATAAGAAATGTCAAAAGTGACGTTTGCAACTGTCAAAGTATTATGTTCTAATAATAATTAGTTATTCCAATACTTAACTTAGAAGGCGTTGCATTTCACAAAATACTAATGTCAAAAAATTGAATTAAACATTAGAAATGCAGCCGTTTTCATGTTAAGACAAGACATACGTTATCTTCTAATTTCCATGTACGGCAAACAAAGACGACCGACCGCGTCGCGCCATGCATTAGACAACATTGCATTTATACAGCTATTTTTCTATATAAATTTGTATAAAAAAACTGTTTAGGCAAATTCTGTTATACGAAATCTATGTAAAATGTTCTCCTCTTTCGTTTAAGACTGGTTTCAAACCGATCTGATTTAAATTGAGCGAGAAATTAGCAAAAAGCACGCACAGGGTCAGGCGGAACGTTACGCGTTACGAACGTTAGGAACGTTACGACCGTTACACTTTTTCGTGCATGCAGCCGGTGTTTTATCAATTTATAAGATTAGTGATTCATCAATTTATAAGACGTTATCACGTCAAAAACAAAAGATATCAATAAGATTACTAAAAAAGTTATTGAAACAAATCTACCATCAATAGAAATATAGCGGAGCTATATACAGCTCTGACATACGAACAGACCGACGAACGGTCGAACATAACGAAATTATAAGAAATAGTTTTTTTGAAGTAAAACATCTTTAGGCACGCTTGACTTGGGGAGTAAGCTGGTGAATGCTTGACGAAAAGTGTGATCGGGCGAGGCGAACGAAAGTTGAGAGGGAGATATAAGTTAGTGAAGATAGAAAGAGAGAGAGTTACGTTTCGTATATTACTGTAGGGTTAAAAGAGAGAAGTGCGCGCACATTTTCTTTCTCTCTTCCTCAACAAATACTTCACTTGCTAGTGGCGCCATCAGGTGGCCGAAAATATAAGCAGTACTAACAACAGAATGACACATACTTGGCGCCATCAGGTGGCCGAAAATATAAGCAGTACTAACAATAGAATGACACTTCTGCGTTTAAAGTGAATAAAATTGTAAATTGACGCGAAGAAGTAATTGTCAGCAGACTACGCATTGGTCACAGTCGTTTAACGCACGGTTACCTTCTTAGTAAAACAAGTGCCCCAATATGCTCAGAATGCGATGTGCCCCTCACTGTGCAACACATAATAACAGACGGCAATCAACACTCTCAAATCAGGCAACACCTAAATATTTCAGAAAATCTGGAAAAATCCTTAGGCGATGAGGAAATCGAAATAAATAAGATCATAAAATTTACAAAGAAAACGGACACATATAATAGTTTCTAAAGTGAACCAACAGTAAAAATTGTTCCCTATTTAGCTGTAAGCTTATATCTATGATGTATATTTTTGTTACTTTATTTTATTTTTACGCATGACTGACCAAGTTGTCAAAAATGCACTTTTAATAAAAAAAAAAAAAAAAAATTGTAAATTCATTTTGAAGTTCATATTTTGTGAATTTTCGGGTGAATAATAACAAATTATGGCAGGAAGAAGTTTTACTTCAGTCGTGTGGTCTGAAGCACACTCGTTTTTAATTTTTTGTTTTTATATTATTTGTTATTAATCATGTTCTACCAAGTGGCGAGTGAAAAATCAGTGCAAATAAAATTATAAGATTATCGACCAATTTTTGCAGACTACGAATATATATATTGACAAAAATTATAAAATTATAATTCAATAGATGACGTTTCGGTCCGGATTTGGATTTTCTTCAGAAATAATCTAAAAAATATATAAATTAATTAGTGTATTTATTTGAAGAGTTCTATTCAGACGTGAATTTAAGAATTGAAATTATGAGTTCCGTTTTGATGTGAAACATCTATAGCCGCACGTAAAACAGATTTCTGGCGTGGCGACGCGTCGACGCGTCGCCACGCAATCTACTGTGCGATACCTATAGTGTATACTCCACAGGGTATACAGTGTTGTTTACTATTATAATTAAAGTGTGCATTCATCTGTGCATTAAGCACGCGTATATTTGGTGTGTTTGAAGCGCCAGTAAAAATGTAAAATCTACTCTCTTGGTAGATTAAATTATGTTTCATATCTGCCAGGCGTCCCGCGACGACTCACATTTTTTGACGTGATAACGTCTTATAAATTGATGAATCACCAATCTTATAAATTGATAAAACACCGGCTGCATGCACGAAAAAGTGTAACGTTCCTAAATCCTAACGTTCGTAACGCGTAACGCGTAACGTTCCGCCTGACCCTGTGCGTGCTTTTTGCTAATTTCTCGCTCAATTTAAATCAGATCGGTTTGAAACCAGTCTTAAACGAAAGAGGAGAACATTTTACATAGATTTCGTATAACAGAATTTGCCTAAACAGTTTTTTTATACAAATTTATATAGAAAAATAGCTGTATAAATGCAATGTTGTCTAATGCATGGCGCGACGCGGTCGGTCGTCTTTGTTTGCCGTACATGGAAATTAGAAGATAACGTATGTCTTGTCTTAACATGAAAACGGCTGCATTTCTAATGTTTAATTCAATTTTTTGACATTAGTATTTTGTGAAATGCAACGCCTTCTAAGTTAAGTATTGGAATAACTAATTATTATTAGAACATAATACTTTGACAGTTGCAAACGTCACTTTTGACATTTCTTATCATTCCGACACCAAGGATAAGCGGATTGAAACCAAATTTTGGGAGGTTTAGGTTATGTATTACGGAATACGTTATCACGTAAAACTATCGTCCGTAAACCGACTTTACAGACAACCAATTTTTTTTTGGCATTTGGCTACGAAACTCCAAAAAAAGCTTAGTGGGCATGCAACTGAAGCACAAATAATCTCTGGCATTTCCTGAACACTTACAAAAGAATCACTTTTCTATGACAATTCTATATAATGAATAAAAATCTCATTAGAATAAAACAAAACAGTGATAATGGATGTCGTTGTATATAATTAGCATAACATAGTAATATCATTGTGAAAAGACAAGGTGTGTTCTTTTGTTTATAAAAAACTGTGGCCCAAACAGCGAATTGGCTTACGTTAAGAATTTTGCTATACAGTGACTAGACTTGGAAATAATCGAAATACACCATAGAGACATAAGTAACTAGAGTACGCGCCGCTAGTTAAATATGCGGTCCCGCCCGGTTTCACCCGGGTGCAAAAGAACGAATGGGGAAGAAAGGGACATGAGTACGCACATTCATCTGAGTTTACCGAGATGAATGTTGTGTCCAAACTTCATAATGATCTGAGTTAGCATTCAAAAGTTTTTGTCGTTAAAAAGCAGTATTTATACTTTTTTTAAGTAATAAATTTCTTTTAATATAATAAATATTTAATTGAACACACTGTAGGAAAATTATTTTTATATAGGTACCTATAGTTGTAACAGTTTTCAAATGAGCTATTAATTAGATTTATTTAATTTTAAATAGTCGTAGCTAATAAAATTTTAAAAAATAGAAATAAAAACCTTAGAAGAAAGCAATTTAGAAAATAAAAAAAATAAAAATATATTCGCTGACGTGGGGCTTGAACCCAAGACCCTAGCATTAATAGTCTTACGCTCTACCGTCTGAGCTATCCGGGCTTGTAAACGTAACGCGCTAATATTGCAATATTTAGTTAAGGCATTTCACCTGATAATATTTGTCGGACGGACTAATTTTGAGATACATCTTGCAACATTTTTCATTGATGTTCCGCTCCAATTGGTCGTAGCGTGATATTATATAGCCTATAGCCTTCCCCGAGAAATGGGCTATAAAAATTTTTTTTTTTTTCAATTTGAACCAGTAGTTTCTGAGATTAGCGCGTTCAACCAAACTAACAAACTCTTCAGCTTTATATATTAGTATAGATTCAATACGCCATTTTATAGTATGCCATTTTACCTTGTCGCCATAAAGTTCACATTCTAATCGAACTCGCAGACTCTGCTGTCATCTTTGCATTCAAAGGCGCGGATTATTATTATGGTGGGTTTTACGCGTTCTCAAGTGACGCGATTGAAAATTTCCAGACGTGCAAAACGTGTGTCCGAGATTCTTTCGCGTTGGGGTGGCTCAATTTCAAATAATTTATAAAAATACTAGCGGTCCCGCCCGGTTTCACCCGAGTGCAAAAGAACGAATGGGGAAGGAAGGTATATGAGTGCGCACGTTCATCTTAATTCTTAGTTAGCCGAGATGAATGTTGTGTCCAAATTTCATGATGATCGGAGTTACCGTTCAAAAGTTAGTGACAAAACCAACCACGTGTGCAGTTATCTTTACGTGTTTTTGGTGTAATTAGTGTAAACTAGTGTGACCTGTGCAAATTATTCGCACTAAATAAGTATAATAATTATCACTTTACAAAATTATTTTTTAAATATGATTGCAGGTATTCAATTCGTTTCTAATTTTGCACACTGTTTATAACGTTCTTCTTTTTGTTGTATTACAATACGAAGCTCAGATGATAGATCGAAGAAATATTTTACTAAAATTGTCATATAGAGGCGCAAGTAGCAAGATTGTAGAGCTGGTAACAAGCCGTATGTATTCGTTACTGAGTAACGGGTACATCGTCTGACTCGAAGTAACGAATCGTTACTTACAAATTCATTTCGTTACTCGCATTTTTCATGTCCAAGTCAGTTCGACTCGTTTGATGCGGTTATACGTTATACGAACGAAATCATACCGTATCACGTATGCGACGCGCCTCGATGCGATGGTACATGCTTGATGCTGTTAGTACACGATTGTATGTCGTATGAAAAGTAACGAGTAACGTAACGATACGAAAAGTAACGGTTACTGATTCTTTAAGTAACGAATACATACGGGTACACAATTTCTCTTTACTTTTGTAGCTCTATTAGTCTGACGTGAGGAACAAAATTAAAAATCACCTTTATGTAAGTACAAATTAAATAATACAATATTTACCTAGGCTTTTCAATTGTTTGTTCTACCTATATATACGATGATCCTGATGGTAAATTGATAATGTCATTTGTTTTTTCGCATTTTTTTAGCAAAGTAAATATTTGATCTACGTAAGTATTTTTAAACTAATTCATAAGAATTTCATGTTTACCATTTTCGTAATTGTTTATTTATTAAAAATAAAAGCTCTAGTTAACAATTAAAATTTTATTATTTACTTTTAAATAAGCCTACCTATTTAATAATTTAGGTTGTAAAAAAAGATCAAGTTTTCAGAAGTGCCAAAACCGAATGGGGGAAGGTGTATTAATCACACAAACCTTATGGGATTTGGTTCTCGCTTTTTATCGAAAATGGTTTTATTCTCAAGTTTAAAGGTCACTAAGAAAAAGTGTCCATGGGCGCACAGCCTAAAAACCAATAGATTTTTAGCGTTGTACATTCACAAGCCCGGATGTTTAAATCGGTAGGGCATGCGACTGTTAATATCAGGGTCGTGGGTTCGAGCCCCACGTTGGGCGAATGTATTTTTATTTTTTTTTTAATTTTCTACATTGCTTTCTTCTAAGGCTTACATTTAAATTTATTTTAATTTTATTTACGGCTAATTAAAATTAAATTAATCTAATTAATAGCTCATTTGAAAACTGTTACAACTATAGATATCTATAAAAAAATAATTTTCCTACAGTGTTTTCAATTAAATATTTATTATATTTTATTAATTACAGTAATTATTGATTTAAAAGAAATTTATTACTTAAAAAAAGTATAAATACTGCTTTTTATCGACAAAAACTTTTGAACGGTAGCTCCGATCATCATGAAATTTGGATACAACATTCATCTCTGTAAACGAAGATGAATGTGCACACTCATGTCCCTCCCTTCCCCATTCGTTCTTTTGCACCCGGGTGAAACCGGGCGGGACCGCTAGTTCATTGTTAAAACAGTTACACGACATGCGTTATCAATAAAAAAAAACAATATCTAATCGCGACATATGTCAAATATTGTTTATTTAATGGCGCAGTTAAAATAGTTCATCCAAGGACAGAAGCCCTGCTGTTTAAATATCTTTATATCCTTTCGTCAGTTCTAAATGTCCGATTAAAAAATACTCTAAACAAGTTTTGTATTTATGGAATATTTTAATAAGTTTTGTTTTGTTTATAAAATTATATTTACGGCCACCTGATGGCGCCACTAGCCAGTGAAGTATTTGTTGAGGAAGAGAGAAAGAAAATGTGCGCGCGCACCTCTCTCTCTCTTGCCCCTACAGTAATATACGAAACGTAACTCTCTTTCTTTCTATCTTCACTAACTTATATCTCCCTCTCAACTTCCGTTCGCCTCGCCCGATCACGCACTTTCCGTAAACGCTTTCGTCAGGCATTCATCAGCTTACTCCCCAAGTCAAGCGCCGCCTAAAGAAGTTTTACTTCAAAAATATTTGAACGGGCGTCCATTTTGAGTTGCATTTCAATTAACATCTGGAATAAGGCTAAGATCATCGACCATCGTCAAACCAAACTTTCTGACAATGCTTTCTGCAACCCGGCATGTCTTTTAAACGGACGGTGCGGAATAAGCGATGCGCATCAACAATCAACAACAGCAACGGACAACGGCACAAAGTTAACAATCAAGTCAACCAGTTAACTGTCATTTCTAGGAAAACCTGTGTCGAGCAGGCATTCAATCTGTTTTTATGCGACAGCCAGACAGACAACAAGCGTTATTACCAATAATTCACAAGATCAGAGCAATTCTAACGGGCTCCTGATGCTTGTTTTACCTACATACAGGGCACTGTAGTACCGGCTTGACTGATATGTCATCGACGTTTATGCTGGCAGAGGCGCGCGTAGTTTAAAAGAAAAAAATTGGTTGTCTGTAAAGTCGGTTTACGGACGATAGTTTTACGTGATAACGTATTCCGTAATACATAACCTAAACCTCCCAAAATTTGGTTTCAATCCGCTTATCCTTGGTGTCGGAATGATAAGAAATGTCAAAAGTGACGTTTGCAACTGTCAAAGTATTATGTTCTAATAATAATTAGTTATTCCAATACTTAACTTAGAAGGCGTTGCATTTCACAAAATACTAATGTCAAAAAATTGAATTAAACATTAGAAATGCAGCCGTTTTCATGTTAAGACAAGACATACGTTATCTTCTAATTTCCATGTACGGCAAACAAAGACGACCGACCGCGTCGCGCCATGCATTAGACAACATTGCATTTATACAGCTATTTTTCTATATAAATTTGTATAAAAAAACTGTTTAGGCAAATTCTGTTATACGAAATCTATGTAAAATGTTCTCCTCTTTCGTTTAAGACTGGTTTCAAACCGATCTGATTTAAATTGAGCGAGAAATTAGCAAAAAGCACGCACAGGGTCAGGCGGAACGTTACGCGTTACGAACGTTAGAAACGTTAGGAACGTTAGGATTTAGGAACGTTACACTTTTTCGTGCATGCAGCCGGTGTTTTTATCAATTTATAAGATTGGTGATTCATCAATTTATAAGACGTTATCACGTCAAAAAGGAATCCTTATAGGATCACTTCGTTGTCCGTCTGTCTGTCTGTCAAGACTCTTGGGGATCAAAACCAGCTATAGGGTACTTCCCGTTGACCTAGAATCATTAAATTTGGCAAGAAGCAATGTCTTATAGCACAAGTAAAGGGAAACATCCAAAAACCGTAAATTTGTAGTTACATCACAGAAAAAATAATGTTTTTAAAACCGCAACAACATGCTACGCACGTGCGCAGTAACAGTCTAATACAAAACAAGCGTCCGCTACCGGTGCGTTTTTATATGAGAACTCTCGCATACAACACGGTACGACGACTAGGCTATCAGATATAGCCACGAGGTGCAATACAGTTCACTAGTCCATCTGAACTCATTGCAATTTACACGCTTAGTTGGCAAACTGACCGCGACGTTTGTCGATGTATGCGAACAACTGTTTTCCAACGGCTAAGCGGGAAAAATCTTCAAGACTCGATTCCCGTGATCGACGAACTATTTACATAGCTACAAGTTTGTACGGAACCCTCGGTGCGTGATTCCGACTCGCACTTGGCCGGTTTGTTTCTTGCAGGGGACAGTGAATTTTTAAACATGTTCTGCAGTCATATATGTAGCGGAAAAGGATGTCTAGAGCCCGTTCAAGGGCGTAGATAAGGAGGGGGGGTAAAGGGGGGTAATTACCTCCCCCAGGATCATAATAATTCAAAAATAAAACTGAAAATAATACGGATACCTGGCTTAAAAATAAAATTTAGAAATATACTTACTTACTTGACACCTTCCTCCGTGAGTATTCTTATGTGATATTAATAAAACTTTAAAAAAATATTGATTTTTTTGCTTTACCGCTCCCAGGAAAAAAATATCAACACCCTTGCCGTTAAAGTAGATTCCCTCCCCAAATTGAAAACTTGCACGTTTAATACCCTATCCACAATGTAAGCTTTCGTAAGTGATCAAGACTTAGGGGCTTTTTTCGAAATTCATGAGTAGCTCTTCGACTAGAAATGAAATTCGTTGTATGAAATAACAAAAAGTCAGGTCGTAATAAAAAAGTGACATATAAATTAGAAATAAATATTTTTGTTTGAGACATTTACAAACAATAAAACGAGACAACAACGCATAACCTTGGGTTAAAACAATCGGGTGTGGTCAGCAAAGTTGCTCAGATTTGAAACGCCAATTATAGTTGCCGCAAATGAAATATTGTTAATATGTTTACGCTATAATATTTTATTCGATCATTATCTCTCTGCCAGGTATAATTAATATTTACATAAAACATAATATCTGTTTTTAATTGCGCTCGTTTTTGTGAGAGATAGATTAAAACTCCCGATACATGATAATGATCTGATTTGTCGAGCGTCTATAACAAATCTTTTGATCGTCGGGCCACATTGCTGATGAAAATTTGACTATGGGCCAAAAAAAAAGGTTCGCAACAAAAAGGTCTCTGTTGTGGCCCTTGCTATTTACTATATTTCTAAATTTTTTTTAAATAGGGTTATTGACAGTGATTAAAATTAAATATAAAACTGTTTTATAATGAAAGTTTATGGTCTAAAATATCGTAGAGAATTATTATTTTTATTAAATAAGTGCGTTAAATATATTAAAATAAATAAATAAAATCACGATTTTTAACCTATGTGTCACGTGACTTCAAATTGACGTCATTAATCATGCATTCATAGACAAGGAACAATACATGCATATACCTATCTTCTTTGGACATAGATTCCTATGTCCATGCGTTGTACCCGCTTGCTTAGTGTTTACAGATTGCCTACTGTGACGTAGGCAATCAGTAAACATGACTGTCAAGGTCAATTGACATTTTGGCGCAGAATTTAAAGTCAAAATAAAAAACAACTAATAATGAGTCAAATCTGTTATATTTATAAGAAAAAATATTTTTTACGGGTACATATTATACCTTTATTCTCTAATTTTAAATACTTTTTGAAATTTTGTCAATAACCCTATTATATTGGCAAACTATTTTCGCTCTTAATAATCATTTATAAAATGCTTCGCTGAAAAGTTTGCTTGTTTGTTTGAACGCGTTAATCTCAGGAACTACTGGTTCAAATTGAAAAAAAAAATTGTTGGATAGCTCATTTATCGAGGAAGGCTATAGGCTTTATAATATTACGCTACGACCATTAGGAGCGGAGCTTTATGAAAAATGTTGCAAAATGTATCTCAAAAATAAGCTTCTATATTCATGTGAAATGCATTAACTTGATATGCTGCCTCTTGCCGAGAAACGGTAATTCCTGTGCCGACCATCTTGTTGAGGTTTTACCATGGCTTCATAATTCCAGGTAAATATCGAGATAGTTCCTTATTCAAGGCCATGGCCGATTACCTGTCAAACTCCTATGCTCAAAATTTGCCTACCTTATCCTAATGTCCTAAAATTCCTTCATTCGCCCATTGCTATTAATTAAGTGGAAGTTGAAAAAATGTACAAAAATAACGGGAAGTGTGATAGATGAAAAATAGTAATGGTGCGAATGGCGTCTATTATGACATAAAGTCGAGAAACGGACGTTAAACGCATTATTATTATTATTATTATAATTATTATTATTATTATTATTATTATTTAATAAAAAGAAAATAGTAATGACATATCCGTGAACAAAAAGATGAAAACAAAAAAAAAATAATATAAACCGGTTTAGTAAAGACCGCTAGCTGAGTATCAAAATTCGAAATTCACCGAAAAGCAATTATTTATTCACAGCCAAATCGCCAAAAAGTCATTTTCGATAAAATGTATAAGCTCCATGGTAATTTGGCTGCTACGTATTGACAAATTTGCAACGTTGTTTTAAATATATAACACGCATAATTTTTCGACAAAAGCACAACGAGAGGCACAGCCTCAGTTTAGAACGCCACTGATTCCCAGAATAACAGGTCTAGAATACCAGAAAAAAATATTAATTGAAACGGGCAATTATCATTCAGATAAGTCAATTCTTACAAGAAAAACGTTGCGATGTCAACAATATAAAATGTATAACAAAAAGACAAGATAACTGTGCTTGCATAACTCCCTGTTAAACCTTGGATTTAATAGAAGCAGGTTTCTTGATCGACTGTGATAAATTATTTTATTAATCTGATCACGTTAGCAGATACGGCTAGTAAAACAACTAATTATTATCTTTGATATCCTTATTATTCATATTTATATAAGTAACGTACTAAGAGATTTATAAATTCCGGCCCGGTTGCGTCCGGATAGATTAACTCTTTATAGTATTAGTATAGAAGTATTAAGTTCATCCTGCTGTGTATTTCAAAACAGCAGGATTTAATCATGCTAGTTCTTACACGATTGGCCTGCAGGTGTAATTTATTGCAAATTATAGAAGATCGACAACACAGGTCATAGCCTATGTCCATCCGGAAGGTCCATTTTGAATATTGGTAAAAAAAAAATTGAAATCGGGTGAGTAGTTTCAGAGATTACCTCCTACATCCAAACTTAAAAACACTACCTCTTTATAATATTGGTGTAAATTCATCCTGCTGTATATTTCAAAACAGCAGGATTTGATCCTGCTAGTTCTTACACGATTGGTCTGAAGGCGTAATTTAGTGCAAATTATAGAAGATCGACAACACAGGTCATAGCCTATGTCCATTCGGAAGGTCCATTTTAAATATTGGTGAAAAAAAATTTGAAATCGGATGAGTAGTTTCGGAGATTACCTACCTCTTACATTCAAACTTACAAACTCTACCTCTTTATAATATTAGTATAGAACTATTAAGTTCATATTTCAAAACAGCAGGATTTAATCTTGCTAATTCTTACATGATTGGCCTACAGGTATAATTTATTGCAAATTATAGAAAATCGACAACACAGGTCATAACCTATGTTCATCCGGAAAGTCCATTTTAAAAAATTGGTGAAAAAAAATTGAAATCGGGTGAGTAGTTTCGGAAATTACCTCTTACATCCAAACTTGTAAACACTACATTTTCATAATATTGCTATAAATTCATCCTGCTGTATATTTTAAAACAGCAGGATTTGATCCTGCTAGTTCTTACACGATTGGCCTGAAGGCGTAATTTAGTGCAAATTATAGAAGATCGACAATACAGGTCATATCCTGTGTCCATCCGGAAGGTCCATTTTAAATATTGGTGAAAAAAATGTTGAAATCGGGTAGGTAAGTATTTTCGGAGATTACCTCCTACATCCAAACTTGCAAACACTACCTCTTCATAATATTGGTGTAAATTCATCCTGCTGTATATTTCAAAACAGCAGGATTTAATCCTGCTAGTTCTTACACGATTAGCCTGCAGGCATAATTTATTGCAAATTATAATGCAATCCGCCATTATCGCATTAATCAGAATATGACTCGATAGTCAACTGTTCGAGTCTATAAAATGGCCGCTCCTCTAGCGTGTGTCTCTGTTGAATGTTTCCAATCAACCAGTCAGTTATTTAGAATGTTTTGCTCTACACTGAGAAAGTAAAATTTGTTTGTGCGAATGTTTGCTGACCTCCTTTCGTTTGCTGATTTACTTGGAAATAACGCAGTTTCGAACTTGATTTGCACAAAATTGTTTCATTAATTGCCAACAATGAATCGACGAATCTAATTTTGATTTTTGACATTCTTAACGATATTTTTTTCCAAAATACCAAACGTTGTTTATGTCGAATTTATGGGTCAGAACTTAACTGTAAAAATGTCATATTTTGACAGCATATTTAAATAGTTAATACATTTTTTACGATTTCTAATTGTAATTAAAAACTGTTTGTATTAATTAAAAAACGAGCTTTAATTAACACTTGTTTCTAAAAATAGCTCTGCAAAGATTTAACCATTTTATTTTTAGCAATATTATTATTATCTTAAAAAATAAACATTTACGAAAGTTAGGATGTTCTGAACATTTATATCTGGAATTTTAATGACGCAAATTGCAAACATACGGTCAAAAACTCTTCGTTTATATATTAAAACTTAAAAGACTCACCGTATCAGAGACTTCCATACTCTTGCTTAGCACCATTTTGTTTAAACAATTCACGATAAGAAGATAAACGCTCACAACAAACTATTTTATATCAAATCAATATTGTCAATAGAAATATATTACAGAAATTAAGTAGAAACTTCGATGTGTGATTCATTGAAATAAAAAAACTCGCGCGATAATTTGAATTTATGAAACAATAAACTGTGCAGAGAACAAAATACAATCGCGTGTTGTTCTACACTGCGCGAACTCTGGCCGACGAATGTTGTTGATGGTTGTCCGCGTGTTGTTGAAGCGGTAGATCTTAACGTGTTGATAATCTGCCCGATTCACAATCGACACGCAATGGTCCTCTTCGCTCCGTTTACCGTTATCAACTGAAAGCAAGTAAAAAAGAAATCTCAGTATTATGCCTCATTCACATTTATAAATACATACGATTTCCTATAAGATAGTAGTGGCATAATATAGCAGCCATAATATGACGTGACAAAAACTGTGTGCATAGAAGTAAATGAACGTGCTTTCCTCTGTAGTGGCGGCACTATAAAAAAGCAGCATCCATTTACTTCTATGCAGACATTTTTTGAGACGTCATTCACCATGGTATTACGGGTGCTATATTAAAAAACAAAACAGCATTGCAGCACTAGTGATGTTAAGTTTCGTGAACAGGACCGAGCCTATATAGGGAATAATAGGGCTTAAGCCCTGGGCCACTAGGTATCAAGGGCCCACAAAAATTGAATACTTATAAATTTCACTTATAATTGCACTTATCGTACAGTGAAAAATAGTAATTGATTTTAAAGATTTTATCAGTATCATGGGTGAATTTTGACAATTTTTTGGATAAATTATGAAAATTTTTTGGACGAAATTTGACAGTTTTTGGGTCAATTTATAATTTATTTGTTTGGTTACGTCAAGTTCGACTACTGATTTTGATGGTATTAAAAATGAATTTAAACCCCAATTTAAAGGTTCTTGATCTAACAAAAGATGGGGCCTCATCGGACTTCAATAAAACCTAGGTCCCGAATAACCTAAATCCGCCCCTGTTCGTGAAGTAAAATAATCGTATTCGTTCTAGAATTAACAATGCTCAAAATTAAACTGTCGAAAATTTTGAAAATTAAGTGAAAATCAGTCATTTTATGGGGATTAAGTGCAAAAAAATACTCTATATACAGTATATATACAAATCACGTGCGTGACAGTTTTAAGACTTGTGTGACTGGCTGGCGCTTATTTTACCATAATGTCACACAGCGTCATTAATCACGCACTAGATACATAACCTACAATTTCATTTTAAGTGACATAACATGCAGAATATAGATTATTCAATCTTGATCATTTTTAAATCAATACATTTTTACTCTAAAAATATCAGGAGAGCAGGAAATTGCATTTGTACAATTATTCACCCACTAGCGGCCCGGTCCGGCTTCACCCAAGTTTATAGATTGCCACCGTTTTTTCGTCGACTTAGTTACAAAACTAGTTTCCACAAAAAGCGCTTTTATTCTAACGTGATAATATATAGCCTACGTCCATCCTGAAGGTCTATTCTAAAAATTGGTGCAGATAACATGTTTGTAATCGAATGAGTAGTTTCGGAGATTAGGTATCTCCTACATCCAAACTTTACCTTTTATTATAATATAGCTTAGATAATCAATTTATCATTTTGTATAATTTACATCAGAGTACGTCACCATAAACATTAACGTGTTAGATATTATACGAATGTGAATGCGCCTTTACTGTTAGGGATCATTTAAGTTTCTGATACACCATTATCATTTATCAGTACAGTATGTATTTTTAAACCAAGCGCAGTAAGTTTTAGAAGAAATAAATGAGATTATTTCAAGATTTATAATTATTCTCTTAGTTACTAACAGACTCTTAAATCTACAACAATTTAACAAAGTTTTGCAACGAAATAAATCAAGACCAATTTTTAACCGACTAAAAAAAGAGGTTATCAATTCGTCACATATTTTTTATGTTTGTTCAATCATAATTTTAGAGGGTTTAACCAATTTGAAATTCTTTTACACCATTTTGTTCCAATTTACAAAATTTCATTAAATCAGTTCAGTAGTTTCGGAGATTAGCGCGGACGAGCATCGTGACACGAGATTTTTATCGCCCGATCACACTTTTCGTAACGCTCTCGTCACACATTCCCCATGTCAAGCGTGCGTAAAGAAGTTTTACTTCAAAAAAAAAAGTTTATATCATAAATTTCTTTGCTAAATCGAAACGCGATAGGATGTTTGGACTGTCTAAATTGTTTATTTAAAATTCAACCAGTTGGCGCAATTTCTAGTTCTAAAATGAGTTTCTACGCATGATTATCTGCCAACGTAGAGAAAAAATATGTTTCATTCAAAGAAATTCGTTTGTTTATTTAAATTTGAAAGAATACATTTGGCTTGTTTCTTAAAAATCGTGGAAATTCACATTTATTTAAAGAAATTATAAAAATGCGAAACAGATGCTTTTTTTCCATTTAATATAAATCTTAAATACATGTAGGTAATATAGAAAATAAAATAAATGATTATAATACGAGCCACGAATCTAAAAGGCTTGGAAGTTAGATGCCAATGCGGGCTTGCGCTTGAACAGTCTGTTGAAAAACTACAAACTCGCAACTCAACAAAACTAAAATAACAATAACAACTTGACAATAGCGTACTCGACTGTACTTTAAAGCAGGAAAGCGACAAGTGACAAAGGCAACGAGCGATCACGGCCAAT
Source organism: Xanthostigma xanthostigma (assembly GCA_963575645.1). Lineage (NCBI taxonomy): Eukaryota > Metazoa > Arthropoda > Insecta > Raphidioptera > Raphidiidae > Xanthostigma > Xanthostigma xanthostigma. The sequence continues at coordinate 4,088,587 of OY754473.1, forward strand.
CACCGACGAGCGCACGTTTCGTGCAAGTAGCTGGGAGGTGGAGGGAGTCTCAATGGCTCTAAAATGTGCCTTTGTGACGCTGTTTGTGACTAACTTCCGAACCTTTTAAATCCGTGGCGCGTATTGTACATGTAGGTAATATGGAAAATAAAATAAATGATTACTATGTTTATATTATTCGTATGTAAGAAGTTTCACTTCGGTAGTGTGTGCTGCCACATGTATTTTTTATGTAATTAATGAAGCTGTGCCTTTTAACGCAGGTTTCGGGACTGGCAATGAACTGCATAAAAAAGAGCAAGCGAACGTAACAAAACCCGTACGTATTTGTGTTCAGACTGAACCTTAGACAAGGAAAGGTTCATAGAAAGTAAGCGCACATAGTATCCGCAGGGCCGTAATTAGGCAGGAGCAGTCATGGTACGTATCCAGCTGGCCCAGAAAGATCGAAAAAATTCGCTACCTATATTTAAAAAAAACTGTTCGTCTTTCAAAAACTTTTTGAAAACATACAAATCTTTGATTAACGTCTGAATATAGAGCCCTTCAAATAAATAAAATTGTCGACCAATTTTTCTCAAACCATATATTGACAAAAAATAATAAAAATTCAAATCAATATAACACAAGATGACGTTTCAATCCGGATTTGGATCTTCTTCAGAAATATCTAAAAAATATAAAAATTAATTAGTATTAAGTTATTTATTATCTAATAGAATGCACGAAAGATTGAAAGTTTGAATGATTAAAAAAATTTATAAAAAATTAATAACAAACATGTCCAAAAATAGTGCCCCACCTGCCCCCGCCCTTCTACTGTCCTAACAGCATAGTAGCTAAAACAAGCGAAAAAGAAAAATACACCTATATTTAAAAAGTGTTCGTAAAAATCAGTGGAAACATACGTACCTAACTAAAAAATGTTTAGCTCCCTCTAAAATTTGTTTTTCTGCGGTTTTACTACTGATTAAAACAATTATTTTAAAGAAATGAGTAGCATTATTTATAATAATAATAATAATAATGCGTTTAACGTCCGTTTCTCTACTTTATGTCATAACAGACGCCATTCGCACCATTACTATTTTCCATCTATCACCACTTCCCGCTATTTTCTACATTTTTAAACTTCCACTTAACTAATAGCAATGGGCGAATGAAGGAATTTTAGGACATTAGTAAATTTTGAGCAAAGGAGTTTGACAGGAAATCGGCCATGGCCTTGAATAAGGAACCATCTCGATATTTATCTGGAATTATTGTGGGAAACCATGGGGGACTTCAACAAGATGGCCGGTACAGGAATTACCGTCTCTCGGCGAGAGGCAATAGGAAAAAGTCCCAGCCGGAATTCGAGCCCGGTACTCTCGAATCCGAGTCTAGTACTCTCACCACTACGCTACGCCGCTCGGTAGCATCATTTGATTAATATAATTAGTGTAGGGGGTCTAGTGATGAAGTCTTGCACCAGGGTCCCAAAAACCTTGTTAGGACCCTGAGTATACGTCATTGATATTATATAATCAAGGCATTCAGACTGGTCTATTCTACATGTGAAGGGGTGCACATTTTTTTTAATGATTCACTGAGCAGCGAAATCCTTTCCAAATGTAAGAAGGGGTATTTCCTTGACGGTACATTATTATATTATTGTTAATTTATTATAATAACTATATGGTAAATTCGTAACAAATAGGTAGGTAGGTACATATTATTTATTTCTAAAAATAAAATCCGTCATAATAACGAGGGAAAAAACGTTTAGTATTTAGGTATACTTAGCATTACATTTAAATATTAAACTTACCGATTTTCTGAACGGTTTTTTTTTGCAAATTAAATAAGATGAATCTAATTATTTTAATCATTGTTAGCAAGAACGTATTTTCCAATTAAATATGTCACCGAGAAAATTGTATGTTATTCTAATGGGTTTATTATTCAGAGTCCTGTTTAGTATTTCAATCATAAATCCATACACGGTTTTGCATTTTAAGTATATTAAATTACTAGCGGTCCCGCCCGGTTTCACCCGGGTGCAAAAGAACGAAAGGAGAAAGGAGGGACATGAGTATGCAAATTCATCTGAGTTTACCGAGATGAATGTTGTGTCCAAACTTCATAATGGTCGGAGTTATACCGTTCAAAAGTTTTTGTCGATAAAGTAATAAATTTCTTTTTAATCAATAATTACTGTAATTAGGAAAATATAATAAAAATAACACTGTAGGATTATTTTTATATAGGTAATTAATAAGTAATTAATTAATTAATGTATTTAATAAGGGTACTTACGACCGAGATATGAAGAAAAATAATATACCTATACCACACTGGTCGAAAGTTTGATATGCTTGCACTCCGAGGTGAAGGATATCAAACTTTCGGCCAGCATGGTGTAATATAATATTCTCTACATACATTGATTTTTATGTGAGTGCAATCTAATGTTCTACACGACGGGAAGTCTTACAACGACATTAGACTACTTTTGAATATTTTTACATTCCAACACACAAGTGGGGAATGGTACTAGTTTAGGTCAAAAATCTCTTTTCAAAAATATTACAATATCTTTCCGTTTTGAGGTTCCCCGAATTCAAAAAACATATTTTTTGAAAAAACTATGTGCGTCTGTTAGTATGTGAACACGATACAGGTCAAACGGATGAGCGGATTGAAACCAAATTTTGGGATGATGTTTGACATGCCAATATAAAGAACCCTATTATTTTTGGGGGAAATCGGCGCTTGCGCAAAAGAGATCTATGCTATAACGGTGTTTTATATAATAGTGGTATATTTTCCAAAACGGCTTATTATTCCATTTATTTTTTCAAGAAAGTTCCGTTAAAATTTTTTTTTCTAAACTTTAGTTTTGGAATATTTTGAAAATAAAAAAAAATCAGCCGCTCTTTTGTTTTATGGATCTGTCAGAAATAAACTAGTTCGACATACTCTGATTAATTTTTACATGACGTGGAACATATTCTGTAGGTAACCATGGCAGCGAATAGCAAATATCATATTGAATACTAGCCATTACCCGCGTCACCTCACACGATATCAGAAATTGTAGTTTCTTTATTATAATCAAATGTCAACATTTTTGAAGTTGGAATGATTCCGTCGCCCAATTGGCTGGAATTTATAAAAACTATAACACAATTTAAGGTTATTATTATCAAATCAAATTGTTTTACTTAATGCTTCCTGCAACCCAGCAAAATAGTGTTACAATAATTATCCAGAACGTGGGCGGAATTTTTACAACAAATGGCCGACGGTTTCTCAACGTTTCTAAGAACAATTAGTCCGACCTTCAAGCCTATATGATCTAAATAGTTCGCTTGTAAGAAACATATAGTAAATACATTATAGAGTCGCAACGTCAACTGAGCAGAATTAAGTATGTATATGTCATGCCATTAGTAGAGCCGTAGCTAGCCTGTTTGGGGCCCAATTTTGTAGCATTCAATAAATTAATGTGTGGACCGCTTGTTGGTCTGGTCTCTACCCTTTGACCTTTCCGGGATTCGTTTTCCCGCTCCCCCGCCGACATAGGTCATCGGGTCACTGAGACTCGCAAGCCCTCCCACCGCGACAAGGTCATGCGGTCCATAGGGAGGGGGGTGTGTGTGTATTAATGTATGTATGCAATGTAGGTGTATTTTTTGTGTAATGTATATATATATGTATGCAATGTAAGTGTATGTTTTTGTGTAATGTATGTATATGTATGCAATGTAGGTGTATGTAATGTATATATCTATTTCAACTTTTCACAATCGATTAAATAACACTTTATGAATATTCACAATCAAACAAATAACACTTTATAATTTACACTATCACGAATGTCTTGTTTTCGTCTGATGCGGGCAATTTCCGTTGTCGTTAAAGCAGACCTCCTTTACGATAGACGTTGGCAACTTTTTGGCGGAATTTCGATAGACTCGAATCTTTTTTCTTTTTTACAGGTTTCTGCCCCGGCTCCGAAATGTCCGTCTTCTGTTTTTTTGGGGCGGGCTCTATATTTTCGATGGCCTGTTTATCGTGGTTTTTCAGCGTTTTCTCTTCGTCCCGAAGACGTTTGGCGTCCATTGCTCTTAGTCTGATTTCGATTTTCGATTTTCTATTCTGGACGGCTCCCTCATGAAGCTTCTTCTGTCGTTTTTCTAGACGTCGTCGACTGTCCTGCTCCGTTGAATTACAGCTAGCTATCTTTGTTAATGGCATTGGAAGCATTGCGGCGGACTGCTTCTTTCCTTGCACGACTCGACGTTGAATATCCTTATTCAACTTTTCAACTTTTTTTTCGGCTGGTACAGGTATCCGCGAAGCTTGTTTTTTCTCATTTCCTAAATTGTTTGATTGTCGTCTTTCTTCTTGCAATAACCGCACGCATTCCTCTGTGTGCAGCCACATCATGCGATCTCTTTCGGCGTATATATCTTTACCCACGGTATCTTGGAGTTGTTCTGGTTCTATTTTCGAATCGCTATTCTCTTCTTTTAGTTGAATTTTATCCTTATCACTTGTCGTGCAGCGTATTTTTCGCGGGTCATCTTCACTCAGGGGTTGACTTATCTCCGTTTTCCTTTGTCGATCCTCTTTCGCCTCTTCGGCATTTGTTTCGGCCATCAATCGTAGCATTTTTTGCCATTTTACTTCATACGTGTCCTCGATTTTTTCCGTTCCTAGACAATCAAGGAAATCTTTTTTTGTAAACGATCTTATTATATTGTAATTTCCTAGACATTGCTGAATCTCCAAAGCTTCAGCATCCAAAGTGGTAACTCGTCGCATTGGCCCGAATAGTGATTCTTCAAAACTTGCCATTTTTAAATTCAAAACACTATTATCGAACACAATTGAAAAACACGCACTGACACTATTTTATCACAATTCAGAAACACACACAGACACTATTTTTTCACAAATCAGAAACACGCAAAATCACAATTTTATCACAAGTAAAAAATACGCACAATCACAATATTGTCACAAAGAAGTAAACCTGTTAATTCGAAACGCACACAATCACTATAATAACACAAGTAAGTAATTCAAAAGTAACACATACGCATTCACTATTTTATCACAAACAAGAAACACGCACAATCACAATTTTCTCACAAGTAAGAAATACGAACAATCACAATTTTGTCACAAACAAGTAAACCTGTTAATTTGAAACGCACACAATCACTATATTAACACAAGTAAGTAATTCAAAAAAAACACACACGCATTCACTTATTTATCACAAATAAGAAACACGCACAATCACAATTTTATCACAAATAAGAAACACGCATAAATAAGTAAACCTGTAAGTTAGCAACACGCACAATGGCTGTTTTATCACAATTAAGTAAATACAGCGAAGTTCACAGTATGAAAAGCACAATTAAATCGTATAATTTGGTTTATAGATCAAAGAAAATAAAAGAAATTAAATTCCAATCCACTTACCAAAACGATGTTCACAGCACGAAATTCACAACTGTAATGAAAATTTTGAAAGAAAGTAGGTACCTATAATATAAATCCAATCCGCTTACCTAAGTTTTCGATAAATTTCTCAGAAAAGGTCATTTACAGGTCAATTTTCTTTATCATTTAAAAAATTAATGACCGGGTCTAGGTAATTAGTACTTTGTAAAGTACAGTTTTGCCAAAATAAAATTAACTCGACAAGAATTTTTGTAAATTTAAATATGTTTATACTATTTTGATATAGAAAACATTTATTTAAAGTTAGAGTCAGAAATTTGCAAACAAGCAAAAACATCCACATTGTCGACTAAATATAATTATAAACACTTCGAATATCTATTTTCAAAAAAAAAAAAATTTTATACAAACCTTGTCGTGACAATTACGAACACAACAAAAAAAAATTCAAATCGGTCGAGCCATTTTCGACTTTTGCGAGACTAACGCACGGAGATTGATTTTTTATATACAGTGTAATATAACGAAAAACTCCCTATAATTTTTTACAATTTGGTTGGTTTACCTTAAAACCCATACATTAATACCCCCTTTATAGCGCAGCAGCCATGTCTCTATTACGAAAAAATATGTTCATATTTAGGTGTCAGCAAATGTTTACAGACTTAAAGAGGACGATTCTGAACCATCAACAAGCACTTGATGCAGCCAAAACTTATCGAAAAATTCCTATTGTTTAATGAAGATGATTCCACCACATAAAATACTTAATAAAATACAAAACAAATATTGGCATAGCAAAAAACGTCAGGCAAAGTTAACAGACTCTATGTGTTTGGAATAAATTAACTAGGTGAAATTTGGTTATTTTTCTTTCTTCCCTCCATATAACGAAAACTCTTTACAGCGCAAAAAAATGCTCGTCCCTTGAGATTCGTTATAAAAAGGTTACACTGCATATAGATAGATAGATATTCGAAGTGTTTCTAATTATATCTAGTCGACAATGTGGATGTTTTTGCTTGTTTGCAAATTTCTGACTCTAACTTTAAATAAATGTTTTCTATATCAAAATAGTATAAACATATTTAAATTTACAAAAATTCTTGTGGATCTAATTTTATTTTGGCAAAACTGTACTTTACAAAGTACTAATTACCTAGACCCGGTCATTAATTTTTTGAATGATAAGGCAAATTGACCTGTAAATTACCTTTTCTGAGAAATTTCTCGAAAAATCAGGTAAGCGGATTGGATTTATATTATAGGTACCTACTTTCTTTCAAAATTTTCATTACAGTTGTGAATTTCGTGCTGTGAACATCGTTTTGGTAAGTGGATTAGAATATAATTTCTATTATTTTCTTTGATCTATAAGCCAAATTATTCGTTTCATTTGTGATTTTCATACTGTGAACTTTGCTGCGTTTACTTAATTATTGTGATATAATAGCCATTGTGTGTTTTGTTGCTATCTTACAGGTTTACTTATTTGTAATAAAAAAGTGAATGCGTGTGTGATACTTTGTAATTGCTTACTTGTGTAAAATAGTGATTGGGTGCTTTTCAAACTAACAATTTTACTTGCTTGTGACAAAATTGTGATTGTGCGTGTTTCATATTTGTAATAAAATTGTGATTGTGCGTGTTTCTTATTTGTGATAAAATTGTGACTGTGCGTGTTTCTTTTTCGTGATAAATTTGTGATAGTGCGTATTTCTTATTTGTGATAAAATTGTGATTGTGCGTGTTTCTTATTTGTGATAAAATAGTGATTGTGCGTGTTTCTTATTTGTGATAAAATAGTGTCTGTGCTTATTTGTGATAAAATAGTGTCTGTGCGTGTTTTTCAATTGTGTTCGATAATAGTGTTTTGAATTTAAAAATGGCAAGTTTCGAAGAATCACTATTCGGGCCAATACGACGAGTTACCACGTTGGATGCTGAAGCTTTGGAGATTCAGCAATGTTTAGGAAATTACAACATCATAAGATCGTTTACAAAAAAAGATTTCCTTGATTGTCTAGGAACGGAAAAAATCGAGGACACGTATGAAGTAAAATGGCAAAAAATGCTACGATTGATGGCCGAAACAAATGCCGAAGAGGCGAAAGAGGATCGACAAAGAAAAACGGAGATAAGTCAACCTCTGAGTGAAGATGACCCGCGAAAAACACGCTGCACGACAAGTGATAAGGATAAAATTCAACTAAAAGAAGAGAATACCGATTCGAAAATAGAACCAGAACAACCCCAAGATACCGTGACTAAAGATATATACGCCGAAAGAGATCGCATGATGTGGCTGCACACAGCGGAATGCATGCGATTATTGGAAGAAGAAAGACGACAAAAAAACAATTTAGGAAATGAGAAAAAACAAGCTTCGCGGATACCTGTATCAGCCGATAAGAAAGTTGAAAAGTTGAATAAGGATATTCAACGTCGAGTCGTGCAAGGAAAGAAGCAGTCCGCCGCAATGCTTCCAATGCCATTAACAAAGATAGCTAGCTGTAATTCAACGGAGCAGGACAGTCGACGACGTCTAGAAGAACGACAGAGAAAACTTCATGAGGGAGCCGTCCAGAATAGAAAATCGAAAATCGAAATCAGGCTAAGAGCAATGGACGCCAAACGTCTTCGGGACGAAGAGAAGACGCGGAAAAACCACGATAAACAGGCCATTGAAAACATAGAGCCCGCCCCAAAAAAACAGAAGACAGACATTTCGGAGCCGGGGCAGAAACCTGTAAAAAAGAAAAAAGATTCGAGTCTATCGAAATTCCGCCAAAAAGTTGCCAACGTCTATCGTAAAGGAGGTCTGCTTTAACGACAACGTAAATTGCCCGCATCAGACGAAAACAAGACATTTGTGATAGTGTGAATTATAAAGTGTTATTTGTATGATTGTGAATATTTATAAAGTGTTATTTGTTCGATTGTGAAAAGTTGAAATAGATATATACATTACATACACCTACATTGCAAACATATACATACATTGCACAAAAACATACACTTACATTGCATACATATACATACATTACACAAAAACATACACATACATTGCATACATACATTAATACACACACACCCCCCTCCCTATGGACCGCACGACCTTGTCGCGGTGGGAGGGCTTGCGAGTCTCAGTGACCCGATGACCTATGTCGGCGGGGGAGCGGGAAAATGAACCCCGGAAAGGTCAAAGGGTAGAGACCAGACCAACAAGCGGTCCACACATTAATTTATTGAATGCTACAAACATGAATTAACTAAAGCTAGGTACTACTTATATTGTTTACTATTTTCGGACGAGTTCCCATAAAATTGTAGAGTTCTTTTTTTATTAATGCGAATTTTTCTAGGGCCCCCTGTCCGTTTAGATACTACCGGTACGTTTCGTAGCGTAGTCCGCCATTCCTTTTTAACGTTACGTGACGACTCTACAATATATATAATATATCCTATTTGCTATTAATAAGTCAGCATCGTGATTGCGGACACGATTTACCTTCTGACCTTGGTACAATAATCGAACAACAAATAATCCTAACTATCGATTAATTGTTGAAAGCCCATTCAAGCGTCGCGCGCAACTGTTGTCTTTGTTGCTCGTTTGTTTTTGATAGGACTTTTAATTATGAATGACACGAGACTGCTATCACATCGAATAGATTAAAAATTTATCGGCTCAGGACATATTCTAAAACTAGCTGCTTCCCGCGATTCCGCACTCGATTGTGATAAAACACGGTAGCATTAAAAGTAGTGGAGCTTTATACTAGCGGGCCCGCCCGGTTTCACCCGGGTGCAAAAAAGCGAATGTTCAAAAGTTTTTGTCGGGCGGACAAAGTTTGAGTTAGATTTTTCAACATTTTTCATTGATGCTACGCTCCTATTGGTCGTAGCGTGATATTATATAGCCTATAGCCTTCCTCGATAAATGGACTATCCAACAAAAGACATTTTTTTCAATTCGAACCAGTAGTTCCTGAGATTACCGCGTTCAACCAAACAAACAAACTCTTCAGCTTTATATAATAGTATAGATATATAGAGGAACAAATAAAAAATACCTAAGCAAACAACAAAGTATGATCTAACTGCAAGAAAACAAGATACAATATAAGAAACTGAAAGAAACTACATGGCGGATTTTAAAATGGCCGCCTTACAAACAAAAAAAAAACGATTAAGCTGATATTGAGCATGCGTGTTCAGTCCTATTAAAATTGCACGAGAATTAAAAATAGAACCAAGACGAGAATTTTCAAAATGGCCTAACTGTCGAGTGAAGTTAATAAAAAGCTTCTAAAAAGGCATTAGCAATGCCGACGTTTTCATGCCGCGTCAATAAGCATGCAATTTTTAAGATCTAATCTTGAGAAGCAGAGGAAGTAGGTACACATAAACTGGATTTTTTTAATTGTTATTAAAACCAATAATGATATTTAAAATATTAAATCGTGTTTGATCCGGATGACCCTCAGTAGGTGACTGCAAATAATTATAATAAAAATTAAAAAAGCATTAACTATGCACCGTTTATACAGTAATGGGGTATTTACTTTAGTAAAAAACCCCTTTTCAAATCTATATTAATATTATAAAGAGGTAAAGTTTGGATGTAGGAGGTAATCTCCGAAACTACTCATTCGATTTCTAAAATTTTTTCACCAACATTTAGAGTAGAACTTCAGAATGGTCATAGCCCATAGGTTATATTATATTATCGCGTTAAAATATAAGCGCTTTTCGTGGAGACCAATTTTGCAACGCTAGTCGATGATAAAACGCTGTCAATCTACAAATTCGGGCAAAGCCCAGTCAGGCCACTAGTGGACAAATAAAAACCTAATTTTTGTTTGGCGGTCGACGACATTTTTGAAAAATAGCCCTATTTTCACTTCTAAATTAAAATCAGAAATATTGGTGGTAGAGTTCCAAGAGCTGGAACTTTTTTGTAAGAAATTTCCTGCTCTTTCAGAATCTTTTTTGTGATTTCAGATATCTGCAATCCTTTTTAAGATATTCGCAAAAAACCAAACCCCTCTTTTTTCTTTTACTGAAATGTTTATAAACCCACTTATTTTTTTTTTTCAAAAAGTTTCTAGATATCAGTCCGAATCGAATGGCACTATGATCATAATTTTCTTTGAAGGAGAACAGGAATTCACCAAAAAGGGATATGTGAACTAGACAATAGTTTCTCAACCGGTGTTCCGGGGAGATTTTTGGGTGGTCCGCGAAGATTATTAGGATGGATTTTTAAACTATATTTGTTTGTTACTGTTTGTTTAATTTTACTTAAATATTGTTATATCTGCATACGGTGTTGCAAAATTGTTTTGAAAAAAAAAAATCAATTATATAAATATTTTTTAAATAAATAAAATTGTCGACCAATTTTTCTCAGACCATATGTAGACAAAAAATAATAAAAATACAAATCAATATAACACAAAATGACTTTTCGATCCGGATTTGAATCTTCTTCAGAAATATCAAAAAAATATAAAAAATAATTAGTATTAAGTTATTAATTATCTAATAGAATTCACGGAAGATTGAAAGTTTGAATAAATCAAAAAATTAATGAAAAATTAATTAATTTTTTGATTTATTCAAACTTTTAATCTTTCATGAATTCTATTAGATAATAAATACTTAATACTAATTAATTTTTATATTTTTTAGATATTTCTGAAGAAGATCCAAATCCGGATCGAAACGTCATCTTGTATTATATTGATTTGTATTTTTATTATTTTTTGTCAATATAATATGGTCGACAATTTTATTCATTTGAAGAGTTCTATTCAGACGTTAATCAAAGGTTTGTATATAAATATTTATTATTTTATTTCAATGTTGATGGCCCGCAAAACATTTTTGGTGGTCCGCGGATGTAAAAAGGTTGAGAAACTATGAACTAGACTATAATAATATGTGATGATTTTATCTGCCAGATCTCGACAAGCTAACGAATTGAATAAACAGAATCGTGTGTGAGAAATGGATAAACCAGTACGCAATTGAAAGTGCGGTTAATAATTTTAATGTCCAATCAATTGCATAACAATAATGACGTGTCGAAATAGGTAAAGAAACAGTCATAGATGACGTGATCTTCGACTAAATACGTCCCAATACTTCATTGTTCTCGATTCATATTAAAAATGTAGCGTTGATAAATCTTTAGCTTTTCTAGGACAAGACTTGACACCCTTATAAATATATCAGTAGGCATGACGTCAAAACCACTTACTAGTGTAGTTCACACGTTCAAAAAAAGTGTTAAGGCTTGAAATAGCTCGTACAAAAATGACCGATGGCTCATTGGATTCGAAATAACGTCTAGAAAAATGTATTATATTAGTTATTGGCGTAACTAGTAGTCTAAGTCATTCATCGCGCTGACGGGTCATGACTTAGCCTACAAGTTGCGCCCATAATTTTATTCAACAATTGCGCGTTATTCATGTTTTATTTATTGTTATTAATGAGATGTTGTAAATATCTATTTATTTCTTTATAAAAAAAACTGTCAATACTAACAGCACGATTCAATGTTTTGGTTTGAGGTTAGCCGGTTATGAATAAACTCCATGTCGAAAACATTCGGTCTCTCAATTTTAGTCTCAATGGGTAACAACGGAGTTGTTGTTACCTACTATTTCGTTACGACTCAGAAAATAGTTACGTTTATTTTCATTACTCCACAATGGCCGAGCTAGTAGGAATCTTCATTGAGTTATGACAAGTAATTGTCACCAGTCGGTAAATGGCTATTTAGGGTTCGGTTTTTAGGCATGATAAAACATGAATAGCGCGCATGAGTTGAATAAAATATTTTATTAGCACATCGTCGTTGGTTCTGTAATAGCTATGTGCTGATTGGCAGATTTTACGTTTTTTAAATGAAAAGATTCATAAAACGGAGCTATATACACTAGTAATACCTCCAAATTAATTTTACAGTAACCAACAAGGGGAAGTAACTCTTATGTGAAAAGTTGTATCAAATAATTCCTCCCATGTGCCAATAAATCCGAAATTCACGTTAAATATTTTTTAAGAAAATACTTCGTCTTAATTAAACATGTATAGTAAAGATAAGTATGAATTTGTAATATACCTCTGAAATTGCTAGTTCTTACCATCCATTGCTGAAATAACCACTTTTTGGCCTTTCCTGCAAATTTTACTTTTTGCACATAAGAGGTATTACAGTACCAACGACGACATAATAAATTGGAAAAGTTATAAACAAATTGAGATGAAAGAGTTTTTCGCTAATATTTCAAAAACAATAAGCGATAGCCCAAATCGTAAAAAAGATTCTTAAAGAGGAGGAAATTTCCAATAAAAAAGTCTCATCTCCCGGGACTCTATCTCTATTATTTATAGTTTGAATTTAACGTTAAAAATAGGGTTCCGTGCGGCCATTACAGCTCGAAAGCACAGCCTTGTGGAGTAAGTACAACACAAAATAATTTTGTTATAGTATTAAATAATAATTTGAAAATTTGAATAAATTACGGTGTCATCATAACACTTGAAAGAATAAAGTTCCGTTGAAAAACATTTTTTAAATTTATTTTTAAAAAAGTTACGCTATTGTTAATTTTTCCGAAAAAACCGTTTCCATTGACAACAACAAAAAATCATCGTGTCATAGCGTGTGTTCTGTTCAGAGACAATAAACGTTAACTCCCCTGAGGGACGACATGAACAGTTTTGCTATTCGACCAATGATCTGTAGCTTAGTATTGCAAGCAAGGACTACATGTTACGTTCTAATTAATCTATTTAATTAAAATGCAATCATTAAAAGCTTAATATAACAGGATTGCTGCAGAAAATGTAATAAAATTTGTCATACTTAATTGTAAATTAAAAACAATTGACATCGGTCATTAATTAACTACTTTTCCGTCAGAAAATTAATTTCCTGTACCGGCCATTTTATTTTCCAGGCATGTTTATCTTTAAAAAATTATTTTTTGTATATTCTTTTTGATGTACCTACGGAAATTTCTTAAAGGACAAACCTTATGAGATTTGGTTCTCGGTTAAATTGATCGAAAATAGTTTTATTTTATGTCCATGGGCGCATAGTCTAAAAACCAATAGATTTTTAGCTACAGATATGTTTAGTGAGCTTTTAGATGTAGGGATATCCATTGAATTCACAAACATGTTTCATTTTGTGCTTTTTTTGAGACAGAAAAATAGTTAAAAACTAGGTAATGTTGAAAGGCGTCACCCTGTATAAAATAAAAAAAAAACTCGGGTCGCAGTGCGAAACCCTGCCGACAATATAGTGTATTTTCTAACATATAGGCAGTGTGGCTTTATTATGTGATTTCTTTTGTTTTTGAAGAAAATAAAAAATTAAACCCCTTAATACATCCCTTAAAATAATATTTCATTTATTAATTTCAATATTACTATCAATTTACCAAATTAAATTCACCCTTCACTAAGTAAGTCTAGGTTTATCTACAAACTAATGTTTTCATAACATTTTTAAGTCCGGTCCTGCCAGGCCGATTTTAATAAAATTTTGGTGACACATTTTTATCTTTATTAGTGGCTTAAATTTCAATTTTGAAACGACTCGGAGAATTTTTTCGGTATTTTTGGGTCACAAAAATATGTTACAGCCCCTAAAACCCAACCTTAAAGTGGTCCGATTGGGACCATTTTAAATAGGCTTCGTGCAGTGATGGATTTCAACATGTGGACCAAATTTCGTTAAAATCTATTAACTCCTTCGAAAGTTATAGCCCGTACATACTCCTGCCATCCCACTGACGCCAATAGTGTAAGTGCCTTATGGCAAATAGAATAGAATAGAATTAATATATGTTCCCATACAAAATTGATGTAGGTACACATATTTTGCAATAAAAATACAAAAAAATAAAACGAAACATAAATTACTGTATGGGAGCTATAGGTACATCCATAGGAAAGCCCCACTAATAATGTCATATTCGAATTCAGCGCACTCGAAAACATATTTCTAGAGCTTAGGATTTTTTAAGATTGTGTTGCTAAACATATCTGTAGCTAAAAATCTATTGGTTTTTAGGCTGTGCGCCCATGGACACTTTTTCTTAATGACCTTTAAACTATAAAAGAAAACAATTTTCGATCAATATAACAGAGAACCAAAGTAAAAATTCAGGTCTGGTCAAATACATACTGGTAGCCGGCTACTGGCTCTTATACTATAAGGTTTGTGCGGATTAGTACCTTTAAAAAAATTAGTATTGATTTAGGTTTAGACAACTAGCTTTATTAAATACTAGTGGTTGGGTCCGGCTTCGCTCGATTTTTTTTTTACTCCTAAGCTATTAGTCTGGGAGGTGGTGTCAAAATTTATCAGTGATTTATCTGCGACTCAAATGTAATTGATTGAAGAGTTTAACCATTACTCTGTTCGAAATCGAAAGTCAGTCAGCGCTCCCGCGGTGGGTGTGGGCGTGGGAGGCTGTGAAACTTGTCGGAAAAACTATGAAAAAAAGTGATAAATCTGCTGATGAAAATTTGTTAGATTGTAAATAATTTATGATTAGACGTGAAAATACTCGTCAGTCACTTTCCCGACGGGGGAAACATCGTCAGTCATGAATGGTTTCCTTTAAAAGAATATCAATTGCTCAGTGTTTGAATTTAAAATCAATATTTTCAGAACGAATAGTAGGAACTGAAACATTCTATTCCTACTATTCGTTCTGAAAATATCGATTTTAAATTCAAACACTGAGCATTGGAGCAATTGATATTCTTTTAAAGGAAATCATTCATGACTGACGATGTTTCCCCCGTCGGGAAAGTAGCTAACGAGTATTTTCACGTTTAATCATCAATTATTTACAATCTAACAAATTTTCATCAGCAGATTTATCACTTTTTTTCATAGTTTTTCCGACAAGTTTCACAGCCTCCCACGCCCACACCCACCGCGGGAGCGCTGACTGACTTTCGATTCCGAACAGAGTAATGGTTAAACTCTTCAATCAATTACATTTGAGTCGGAGATAAATCACTAATAAATTTTGACACCACCTCCCGGACTATATAGAAAAGCACAATAAAATAAATTGTGGATCTATAATAGCAATTTTATTTTGTTGAAATGCTAATTAGTAATTACATAGTGTTTAAAAGTTGTAGGTACTTACCACAGAACCTGTGGTACTTACCAACTATATTTCCCAAAAAAAAAAAAACACAAAATATCACTAAATAACTTTTTATTTACGTAAATTCCATTTACAAATATTTACATTATTAAAATCGTAGAAGTAAATACTCTAAGCAAATACAGAAAACGAAATCTTTGAACTTATTGGTCGTATATAGCCATGCAAAAAATGTTGCATAAATGAAAAAATAACCTTTAAATCACCTTCGGTGTTGTTCCCTCAGTGATTGTTAACTGATTTAGAACAAGTCTTATATAATGAAAAATATATTAAACTCGTTATATTTCGTTCGATTTGAAAGTATATTTAGCGTCGAAACTTGAAAGTCATGCCTGAATTTACTTTAAAAATGAATTTAGTATTGAAAGTCATACCAAAAACTCAACATAACACGATCCATTTGATCTATGATAGTAGGCATTGGCGATGCGAGTGAATTTTGACGATGAGTAACATTAAAATTAACAGGGTGAAGTTGCTCGCAGAAAAGGCTACCAACAGAATAGAGGTAGGGACCATGTTCTGTATTTATGCTAATCATTTATCATTTTATTTTAATAAATAATTTGCATGCAAATTAAAAATTAGTTTTTCATCACGCCAAAGAACTTTTAAGGAGGTTGAGCCGTTTTACGAAGATAATGAAAAAAACTGAAATATAGTTTTTTTAATAGATTTTTTTATGACAAAATTTTCTGTAAAAAATCCAAAATCATTAGGAGATTTATAATGTTAAAAATTAAAAAAAAAAAACTTTTACATGTAGTCTTATGGAAAATATGTCAACCTAGCATGCGAACGGTACATTTTAATTTTTTGCAAATAACCAAATAATGTCAGCAGTTCCGAAAACTAACTACGTAAAGCATCGCACTTTTCGATTGTGGACTTTTATTCTTGACAATTTTGACTGAATTTTCAACTTTTTAATGATTTAATTTTAATTTTTATTACTTCTAATTTCTTTTTTTAATTATATACTGCAAAAAATATGTAACATACAGATATTTACATAAATTTATTTTTTCTAACCTAACTTTGTACAAAAAATTCAAAAGTTAGTCCATTAAGTAAAATACTAAAATAATTAATTAATATTAAAAAAAAAATTATTTATGCCTTTATGACAATAATTTATTGGTATCATCGACTTATAACCTTTTGTAAAAATTTATTATGGAAAAGTTCCCATTTAGAATCCGACTTACTTTTGATTGGGACTGTAACGCATCAACCTCCTTAACGTACTTAAGTACACGCACTCATTTTTTTACGTTATAATCTAATATTTACGCCAATTTTTTTTTTGTACATCATCACAATATTTAATACCTATCAGATTAATGGAAAAATTCGAGTGGCATCTTTTGAGGGAAGTTATGAACTAAGATACTTCTTGAATTAAAATGTGTTCAAAAAGTTTCGTCTTCTATATTATCATTGTGATATTTATACACATGACATAACAATTATTTACAAAAATTCAGTCATCTTCAAAACCATCAACATTCTTTTCACATTACAAAACTAACTATGAGCTAAATTAATATTAAAAAATTATTTTTAAAGATGACTTATAAACTCTATGGTTGCTGGTGAAGAGAGAGTTTCCATTGAGCAAGAAAATGTGAAGCACCATGGAATATTTGATTAATGTCTCGTATTACAAACAAACAAATAAAACCGACCAAGTGCGAGTCGGACTCGCGCACCGTGGGTTCCGTGCAAACTTGTAGGTATGTAAATAGTTCGTCCATCACGGGAATCGAGTCTCGAAGATTTTTCCCGCTTTGCCGTTGGAAAACTGTTGTTCCCTGCATTACATCGACATTAGGTCGCGGTCAATTTACCAAAATTGCAACGAGTTCAGATGAACTACTCGAGCTGTATACCGTGGCTATATCTGAGAGCCTAGCGGTCGTACCGTGCTGTATGCGAGAGTTCTCAAAATTACATTTTCATAAACGTTCGAGTGTACCGTTATAATCCGACCTAGTTTCATTGAATTTTTTTGTATCTATTTGAATGATTTCAGTGAACATAAAAATGTTCAAAATTACGTATTTCGGAAAGCACCGGAATGAAAATAAAATAAGCGCATAAAAGTAACAAAAAAAAGTATTAAAGCTAGCCGTGAAACTGGCACGCCATTAAACTAGCGGTAGAACATTGCTTAAGACCCCTTCACACGATGCTGTATTTCGAGCTCGCTTGCTTGCTTGAAGTCTTGCAGTCAGCTTGGCACGCTACGCTGCTGGATTGTGACGTCACTGATTGGTTCGCTTCTCGCTATCTTGCTATATTTGGGTGATAGGATCAGTGCTATTTTTCATGCAGCGCTGCCTGCTAGTTTGAGAATTTGATCAATTATGGAGTCGTATTTTATCATCGTGATATTGTCTGACATTCGTTAAATATGGTGTTTCAAGTGAACAGCGATGGGGCCAAAAGTTGTAAAATTAAAATACAAATGGACTCGACAAGAAATAAGTTTTCTCTTTGATTTTTCTTGTCTCTCCCGAAGCTTTTCAATCATTATTAAAGTCATAGTAGCAATTATTTCTTGCATAACCATTACATCTATGTTTAAATTTTAAATATAACTGTCAATCTAGCAAAACAGCGAGCAAACTAGCAAGCTGCGTGTGAATCTAAACTAGCAGCGCTCCTTACTAACCACCAGGCAGGATATCATTCATGGCAGCTTGCAAGACTTCAAGCAAGCAAGCGAGCTCGAAATCCAGCATCGTGTGAAGCGGTCTTTAGATTGTATTTAAAAAAAAATTTACCAACCAGTAGCAGAGTATGACTTCACAGAAGAAGAAGTAAGTTACATGAGAAAGGTTGTATTCAGCGCAGTGTCTAGGAATTCAAAAAATACATTTTCAATATAACCTCTGTATAGAAACTGACGGTATTTTCCAAATCTTTTTGGTTTCCGGGCTTGTATGCCGTGGTCCATTGATATTACTACCTGACGTTTCGTCTACAACTGCGGTAGACATTATCAAAGGCGAT
This sequence comes from Xanthostigma xanthostigma, assembly GCA_963575645.1. Taxonomy (NCBI): domain Eukaryota; kingdom Metazoa; phylum Arthropoda; class Insecta; order Raphidioptera; family Raphidiidae; genus Xanthostigma; species Xanthostigma xanthostigma. The sequence continues at coordinate 4,107,288 of OY754473.1, forward strand.
GTGGTAGCGGGCGAAGTGTCCTTCTAGACTGCTCACAGGTAAGAGTGCCGATAAGTGTGGTACTTCCGTCTTTGTGTTCTCTACTCGGTCGTAGTATGCTCTTCTGTGATTGGTCGTTCAATTCTACCACATCGCCTTTGATAATGTCTACCGCAGTTGTAGACGAAACGTCAGGTAGTAATACCAATGGATCACGGCATACAAGCCCGGAAACCAAGAAGATTTGGATCAACACCGGCCGTGAAAGCCTACACACTTGGATGACGGTGTTTTGTCTTTTTTTAATAGTTCTGCCTAGTATGAATTTTATGTCACGAAATCCTTGTTTCGCAAGAAGCGTCAAGTCTTTCCTTCATCAGGAACGCCAGGACAACTAGATACGGCGCTGAAGGTAATATTAGTAGAGGTCTGAAAAAGATTCTGAGAGACTTTTTGAATTGAAACTTCTTTATCGTCGTATATGTTTGACATTTTCTGTAACGTTAAACGGGAAAATGATTCAACGGAGGGGAAAAATAAGAAAAACCGTAATAACGCAAAATGGATAACGTATCAACAAAACTAGTTCATATAACTCTAAAGAAGTTTCACTTCCGCCTTGAGTTTATGTGGGTGTGGTTATACGTCGCAAGTAAAGCCTTTTAGCGTGATTAGTTTTAAGTGTTTCCATTGGTAACTATAAATAAGCATTGACAACTGTTTGTTGACAACAATTGTGAGCGAGCAAGAGGATTAGTGAGAGAGAGAACGAACGCATGCGCAGTATAGCATTGCGCATGCAAGGATCGACGCCATAAGACGGGCTACGTATTTCGTCCCACCCCCATCACTCGGTCTCCTTATCACTAGTCTTCTTGGTTTTCACAAGTCACTGACAATATCTGTACACAAAAAAATAAGTTGTTGCAAAAATGCATATATAAACATTAAGATATACAATAAATAACATATAAAAACATATTTATATAGACTTAGATATAAACAAAGTGTATCTATTGCTTTTAGCTAAGAATAGATATTTTGAAAATAAGTGGGGATGTGTGCTAGCACTTTAATACAGGGCTGTACAAAGCATTGTAAACAAATTTGATTTGGCAATGACTTTAGATTCAAGGGCGTAGATATTTTTTTTTCTGGGGGGGGAAAGCAAAAATATCTTTTTTAAAGTGAAACTTTTATTCTATCGCCCCGAATTTTTCTGGCCGTCTGTTGCATGTCGTATTACCGGCGGCCGCGGAGTAGAGGTAAAGTGAAAGGCGTTCGGAGTAGGCGCTCGGTAGAGCAGCCAAGGCCAATATGGCGGCGCCCATGGTTAGCATCAGCTGACCGTGTAGTATGTATAACACATAGTCAGTCTGTCATGCGGGCAAGTGCTATACAGTGTTTACATGTTTTTATTCATGTATTCATGTGAATATTGTTGTTTATAATTAATCGTGATGGATAAGTGTCTACAATCCAATAAAAGTTTCACTTGCGTCGTGTTTTTTTTTAAGTTTCATTTTTCACACAAGATTACTCACGAAGGAAGGTGTCAAGCAAAATATTAATTTCCGAACTAATTCCTTTTCAAAAAGTGTTTCTCAATTTTATTTTTTAATCAGGTATTCGTATTATTTTCAGTTTTATTTTTTTATTATTATGATCCTGGGGGGAGATAATTACCCCCTTCACCCCCCATATCTACGCCCTTGTTTAGATTATTTTTATTTACCATCACAGTTTTTATATATGCAGGATAGCAAGATAAAAAACGTTCCATACTTACAGAGAAAATAAATTTCAAGCTAAATTTTGATTAAAATGCCCACGGAAAAACAGTTTTGAAAAGTAAATTGTACAAAAAAGTATGCTAAATAAACGCGTGCACTGTTTACAAAAAATACCGTTTCAATCGAACGGTTATTTTTCGAACGGCATCGATTCAAAATTATGTAATGTTTTCCTTATTAACCGATGGTCATTGTCAAACCAGATTTTTTTGACAGCGCGTCTGCACCCCGGCGTCAGTGTCTCAACCATAGAGATATAAGTAACTAAAGTACGCTAGTTCGTATGCTTGCCATAAGTGAAAGTGTCCTCAGTTGAGAGAGAGAACGCTGCAGAAAGCCCAAAAATCCAGATATTTGTTTACTCAAATCAGCATTGTTTTGTATCATCAGTTACCATAGAGATAAGGAACTGATCTCTCTCTCTAATATCTCTATGGTCTCAACACCCAATTTTTGTTTCTCCCACAAAGAAAAAGTTTAGATACTATTTTCAATACATGTAAAGTTTTCTCTCCGTACAATTCGAATTATTTTTCACACACCCCTAAAAATAAACAATCTATTCTTTTGTTCAGTAGTGAAAAAATAAATAGTGCACCAGTAAACGTACTATATTTGTTAACCTGTGTTGCTTAGATTTATTTAAAAATAAAAGAAATTATTTTTTTGTAATGTACCACGTTTTTAAAACAAACTAAAAAAGATATTTTCTTCTGTATTTTAGTATTTTCTCGTATTGTCATCTAATTCTGAGTTATGTTAAAAATTTCAAGTCTGTATCTCATCAGGAAGTTTTTTAAAATCAATTACAAAGTTCCACCCGGACAGATATACAACAAAGCTAGTTACTAAAAACGTGGTAAAATGTCGCACCAATGACGGTTCGTCACGGATTGACGCACTTGACGTTAGTTGTCGAGCATCTATAATTCATTCATTAGGTTCGCCAAGGTCGAAAGATTATAGATGCTTGGCAACTAATGTCAACAGCGTTGTAGACACAGTAGGGTAGCACTGAATGAAAGTTAATATTATTTTTTTTTTTTAATTAATCTATGTGTATTTTTTATTAACTATTGTTTATCATTGTCAAACTTGGTTATTAATATTTAAATATCTTAAATAATCACGAGTCGTCATTGTTTTGCATTTAGAAAAGAATTAAAAATATTCTTTTATTCAACACGCGTGAGTAATATATAATTTCGGGGCCCTGCTAAATTCGGGAGAAATAATAAATTAGTTCATGTTGACGCGTAGAGCGCTAATAATGAGCCGAAACTGTACGATAATGTATTACTGCATAGTTTCTGGACCAATAGGAACACGGTAGCGAGCCGAAACTGTACGGTAATGAATGATTACTGCGTAGTTTCTGGACCAATAGGAACGCGGTAGCGATTTGTGTATATGAAAACAGCATCGCAATTCAGCGAAAGTCAGAGCCATCTTGTGTGCATCGAGGGCGGTGGGTACGTCAATCAATGAAGTGATTTATTATTTTTCTCTATTTTATCAGGGCCCCGATTACATATTACTCGTGCTAGTTGTATAAAGTATTATGTGCGACCATTGATCGAAGGAGAATATTCCACTCACGCTTATGGAATCTTCTCCTTCTCTCACTAGTCGCACAATATACTATTTATAGATAGACAAACGATGCTAACTTAATCGATGAGCAAACATCTAAAAAAAATAATTATCGATATGTCAACCATTTTCGAATGTGAAGTATTAAACACGCCATGTTATAATACAGTAGTTACCAAACCGTGTATTTTAAAACTGGATATAAATAATTACATTTTCTGTGACTGTACGCCATCAGGTCTAACGTTCTCTTCGGAGATGCTACAATTTTTAAATTAAATTATAATGCTAAACTATTTTTTCTACAGAGCAAAAACTGACCTCCAGTACTCAATTTTAAAATACACAGTGTAAAGAGTTTTTTCAATATTGATAACAGTGATATTATATGTTAAACCCACTGTAAGATGCAAAAAGTATGACAGATAAGAAAAAAATCCTGTGTAGTTGGATTTTGACTTTTTTCAAACTTCGCTCAAGATATATCAATTAATCAGCTACGAAAAGCTTTTGATGACACTTTTTTTCATTATTAAAATAAATGTCTATTATTATTTTTTTAAGTATCACAAGTGTTTGATATTAGTGACTTGAAGAATTCATTAAAAAAGACCTAAAATCACTGAAAAATCATCATCCAGCAACCGATCCCAAACTGAAATAGTCGCTAACTCCCCTGGTGCCTGAATTAAGGAATGATTGGAACGAATTGGCTGCCCCCTGAAAAAGAGAATTTAATTTTAAAGAAGTATTGCTACCCGTTTCAACGATAAAATGATTTCTCGTTTAGAGGATTTTACTTAAAAATAAAGTTAGAAGTTTACCTGAATAGCAGCTCCAAGGAACTGTGAAAAAGCTTTAGTAACGTTAATGGCCGCGTCGACCAACTGTCCTCGAGTTTGTCTTTGGGACTCGTTCACTCCATCGCCTTCTTCCTGCGACGAGAACGGATCTATTGTCGACGTCACTCGAGGCCTCGTTCTTGGAGTCTGAGCCGGCGTCTTCTTCGTCACTTTCGTCGCCGATTCGAGCGCCACCGAATTATCAACTGTGGCTATCTCGATTGCTTGAGATTGGCTTGCCTTCGCTTTCTGCGTGGTCGTCGTTTTGGGACGAGGTCTCCTTGTTGTTTGTGCAGGAGCGGGTCCTGGATACGCCGAGGCTTGGTTGAACGCGTTGAAAATCCAGTTGCGGAAACCGTCTATGATCGGTCGAGGAGGTGCCGGGCGAGGTGTTGTCGTTGTACGCCGTGTTGTTTTCGGTTTCGGTTTTGGAGTCACTATAATTTGATCCAACAGTGCCTGTAACAATAATAAACGATTAAAATAGTTATGAGTTTTAAGTCCGAAATGAAATCTAAAAGATGGCCGAACTTTATAAAATTCTGGGCAAGTTATCTGGAACGCAAGTTTCTAAGTGAGCAAAGTCATACAAGAAATTATACTTGAAACGTACAGCTAGCTGGAGTTGTTGCTGCAAATTCGACGTTTGTCCCGGCAGTGACGGTCCGATGCCTTGCTCCTTGAGCAAGGCAGCCAACAGAGCATCGCTGCTCATACCGTAAGTCGTGCTGATAGGCGTTTGCCTCGTCGTGCTTCGGATACCGAGCTGATTCAAATACTTGAGCAGTTCCTCGTCGCTGACATCGGCCGCTGCCGGTGCTTGATTCTTCGACTTGCTGCTACCAGATGGCGGCAGCAGGTTGAAAGAAGTTGTTGATGCGGAAACCCTTGGGCGAGCTGTTGACGTCGTCGTACTGGTCGTTGTTGTTGAACTCGTAGGCCCCGGGGTTGTGGAAGTTCTGCCGACCGCCAAAGCGATTATCTGAAAGTAAGAACATTTCATGAAATCATTATTAAAGAATATACATACATCATTATATCCGAAATAGTATCTCTTCCGTAATTCCATATGAGCTGATAACATGACGCGAATTCTTATAATGAAAGTTCGTGGTACGAGGTGTTCCTAAATGTTGTTAATCTTCAGTTTTGCATGCCTTCTTAATCTTAAAAATTTCAGCCTCCTTTCTTACTAAAATTCCAATCATCACAACTGTAAAATAGTTTTTTTTTCTACTTTTTTTGCTAAATAAAAGTGTTAGCTGATATTAACTATAAAAGTTATAAAGCTTTGACGTAGGTGCCATGGTTCTGATGCCTTAAAGTTGATAAAGACGATCCTGCCATGAAGTATATAAAATCCAACAAATATTAACTACGATACAAACATAACTTTTCTATCAGTTCGAAAGGAAGATTTGCTCACCCTGTTTGCCAATTCTTCTTGTTCTTTTCTTGGTCGCGTGGTTATGCCAGCAGTAGCTTGTCTCTGCGAAACAAAATACAAGTTAAACCGTCAATTAATAACCAATCGAAATTCGTGACGATTATTTCATTTCGTTTAAGAATAAAAGTCGGAAAATGTTACAAAATCTACTAAGGATGTTAAAACAAGATTTATAAGGATTCAGGAACGAACAATAGTAGCAACCTTCTCCATGGTGAATGGGACACTCGAATAAACTTACTAAATTATTAAGGAAGGCAAGGTCAGCCAAATATTGCCGTTCTTCCTCAGGGGTAAGTTTACTTGTCTTCTTCGGTATCACCTGAATTGTAGATGATCTCTGCGGAACTGTCGGCTGAACCCTGAACGAAGACGGTGTTGTCACAGGCACCTGGTTAGCCGTACTGCCCACATTGTCTCTCCCGACTGTGGACGATTGTTGCCGAGGAGTCGACGATTGTTGTTTGGCAGTTGACGATTGTTGTTTGGCAGTTGACGATTGTTGTCTGGCAGTTGACGATTGTTGTCGAGCCGTTGATGATAGTCTCTTGGTGGTAGTTGTGGTCGTCTGTGGTTGAGGTGTCACAGTGATAGGACTTTGGGTCGTGGTAGTAGTCGAAGAACTGCTGGAAGGTCTTACGGTCGACGCTGTGAATGGACCCGGTGAGCTCATTTTCACGGGTCTAAGACTCGAAGCCGATGGCATTATTATTGTCGTAATTGTACGTTCTGTTGAGCTGGCAAAGGAGCCCTGTAAAAAAAATTTTGAAACAAAACTTAAATTGCAGTTTTTTACAGTAATAAAATTATTTATATTATTCTTGCAGCTGTCAACCCTTTTAGCTAGTGAATCAGTGGCGTAACAATAGGGTGGCAGGACGAGCAAAATGCCACTGGATCTCGGCCGGAGTGGGCCCCAGGTCCAAGAGGGTCGTGAGAATAGGATTACACTAACATTTATTATTACAACATTCAAATCTTTAATTAGCGTCTGATTAGAATTGGTCGTTAATTTTATTTATTATTACAACATTTAGTAAAATTTGCCACGGGCTTCAACGTGTATAGTTACGCCACTGTAGTGAATATATTAGTATATATAACTATATTTCCAAAGTTATCGAGCGTCTTTAACTTAATTGAGTCGCGTCGGTTAAAAGTAAGATAGTTTTTGGTTAGTTTCTTTAAAAATATCGTTACTATTTTTAAACATTTTTAGGCATCTATTTATTGATAAGTTTGTCTTCAAATAAATATATTTTATAAGTGCCTACCTTAACTGAAGGAATGGCATTCAAGGCAGATGATCCTTGCGATTTGTCAAGTCTTATTTGATTTGTCTGCAATCAAAATTTACAAATAATTATTCACTCTGTTTGAAGAAAATGGCTAAATAATTTTCATTTACAAAAATCAGAAATCGAAACAGTTTTTTTATTCTATAAGAAGGTATCATAAAAGAGTCCTGAAAAAAATGATTTTTAATTTGAAAAAAAAAATTAATTCACTACCTACAAATTTAAAAACAAAATTCAAAATGGAGTTTTAATTTTTATGTAGCCTGTTACCTGAAAACAAAATTAACCTTATAATTTATTTTCTCTGTAAAATAAAAATTAAAAATAATTTAGTTTCATCAAAAAGCAAAACGAAACTTTCCAAATAACGAGGTAAAGTAACACGCAAATAATTTGAACAACAAAGGATGACACTTTCCCTAATGTTCCCGAATTTATACTGCCTAGTGTCTACCCAAGGTAACCTCTTTTCGTTGGGATAATAGCTGGGAGATGACGGCAATTGATATTGCGCAGTTGTTCAAAATATGAACGGTCTTCCACCTGACGTCATTCATTAACGAGGTGAACAGTGTATCTAATGATCTTACTAACTACCTGCTCAAAATTTGAGCTACAAAAACATTTGTAAAGTTATGTAGATAAGCGATGATACGACTAGGTATATTATTTTTAAATTGATAATTTTAATAACGACCTGAATCATTGGACGTCAATAACATAGAAATATTAGACTAGAGTACGCGAGTGAGCCGTGAATGTGTCTGCAATTCAGACAGAGAACAGTTCCTTATCTCTATGGTAACTAATGATGCTGATTTGAGTAAATAAATATTAGGAATTCTGAGTTTTCTGCAGCGTTCTCTCTCTCAACTGACGACACTTTCGCTTATGACAAGCATACGAACTAGCGTACTCTAGTTACTTATATCTCTATGGTCAATACTCTACACCAGTCGAATTTAATCTAACAAAATTATAAATAGTTCAATTACTTTTGTTTGTTGATTTCGTCTAAAAATAAAGTTTCTAACGTCATGTTCGAAATTAATTATTACGCGTTGAAATAAATGTTTTCGAATTTATTTAGCCAAATAAATGTTGCCTACAAAAATATACTTTTTTCATACCTCGTGAACTTTGCTTAAAAATAAAATCCGTTTCTATAACTTGATATTTTTAGAAATACAAAAAATTACGACTGATCAATTTTTACCATTCCAACCCACAAGTGGGGAATGGTACTAGTTTAGGTCTAAAATCACTTTTCAAAAATTTTACAATATCTTTCCGTCTTGATGTCCGCCGAATCCAAAAAACATGTTTTTGAAAAAACTCTGTGCGTCTGTTAGTCTGTCAAACAGATGAGCGGATTGAAACCAAATTTTGGGAGGATGTTTGGTATGCAAATATGAAGAGCCCTATTGTTTTTGGGGAAAATCGGCGCATGCGCAGAAGAGATATATGCTATAACGATGTTTTTTTTATATAATAATGATATACTTTTCATAACGGCTTATTATTCTATTTATTTTTTCAAAAGAATTTTGTTGAAAATTTTTTTTTCTAAACTTTATAGTTTCGGAAATATTTTGAAAACAAAAAAAAAACAGCCGCTCTTTTGTTTTATGGATCTGTCAAAAATAAACTAGTTCGGCATGCTTTGATTAATTTTTACATGACGTGGAACATATTATGTAGATAACCATGGCAACGAATAGCAAATATCATATTGAATACTAGCCATTACTCGCGTCACCTCACACGACATCAAAAATTTTATTTTCTTTATAATCAAATGTCAACATTTTTGCAGTTGGAATAGTCCCGTCGCCCAATTGGCTGGAATTTTTCTACTGAGGCAAAAGGGCGTAACTCCTTTTTGAGTTATAGATTTCGCCTATAAATAAAAACCGTATTTGAAAACGATCAGTATTCAATTTTTCAAATTACGCAGAAATTACTTCCATCTAATTTTTGCCCTAAAACGGAAAGGCCAATATTTGTTCCAGTGTTGTCCATTTTGGAGATTAATATACCTAGTGAATCAAATTCTGTTTGAAAGCGACGAAGAAGTGTTCGTGTTTCCTGGCGATCAAGTTGCAGTCTTACCAAAAGATCAACATCCAAAGTTTGAATTGCCGGCGCTTGTGCCTTGGGAGTCGCAGTACTCGTCGTGGTGGTGGTACTCGTAGTACTGGTCGGTACTGTTTCGTTATAAATCGTATTCAACGCTTCCACCGTCTTACTTCCAAGTATTCCCGCAAGGGAAACAGCTTCCGTCGATGTGGTCGTAACAGTTGCAGACGGAGTAGAGCTAGTTAATGGTGTCGCCATTGTCGTGGACGTCGTTTGCTGCAATAGAGAAATGACGGATGGGTCAATTGAAGGTCATCTCTGGTGAAGTGTCACCCCATGATATTAGATTTGGTTTAGTTTGTTAGTTGCCACTTCCTTCGATGCGAATGCCGGTTTTGGTTAAAATGGATTATAAGTTAGTCTCTACCCCTATACTCGCTTCTTAATTGTCGAGTGTCTAGAATTTATGATCTAATTTGTTCACGTAATGGTTAGTTTATGGAATGACGAAACTATTATTAACAATATGCTAGATACTTGACCTATTTTGTCGTGCAACGTCAATTCCAGAAAGGACCACGCACAAACCTTATGGGATTTGGTTCTCGGTTAAATTGATCGAAAATAGTTTTATTTTATAGTTTAAAGGTCACTAAGAAAAAGTGTTCATGGCCGCATAGCCCAAAAACCAACAGATTTTTAGATTTTAGATATAGGGATATCTATTGAATTGAGAAATATGTTTTCTACTGCGTTGAATCCAAATATGATATAATTATTTTATACAGGGTGACACCTTCCAGCATTACCTAGCTTTTGACTATTTTTCTATTTCTAAAAAAAAGCACAAAAGTTGAACATGGAACATGTTTGTGAATTCAATGGATATCCCTATATCTAAAATCTCGTTAAACATATCTGTAGCAAACAATCTATTGTTTTTTAGGCACTTTTTCTTAGTGACCTTTAAACTATACAATAAAGCCATTTTCGATCAATTTATACTAGAACCAAATCCCATAAGGTTTGTGCGGGGTCCCTTGATTGTTTCGTATATATCTTTTAAATTAAGAATAAAAAAACTCTTCAAAAATTTGTCATACCAAAAGGGTCTAAATGTGACAGAACCTTTTCAAATGTAGATATAAATACTAATTTGGTGACTCAAAACAAAACAACGCAGAGTATTTAAGTTGTTGCAAAAAGCCACAATAGTATTTGTACCAATTTTTAATATAGATGGCTTTTGAATTTTTATGTTTTGAAAGTGAGCACAAAAATTATAAATAATTGTTTATTTTAATTGATGATGAAAGCAATATCAAGTATTGAATAAAATTAATTATTAAGATTAAACAATTAATATTTTACTTTAGTTATTGATATTTAAGCGCAGTAAAATTGCAAAGTTCTGTGATACAAAATTATTTACTTAATTAATTAGTTAGAATGTTAATCAAAATCAAAATGAATTCGGATTTGGTGTTAATGCATTTTAGGTTAATATTTGCCTTCAAATCTTACAAGCAAACCGATTTTAAGGTACTATCTCCACAATTTTCGTCTCAAACAAAAAGAACATAGACTTAAAATAAATAAAAAGCTGGAAAAATGTCAACATTAAGTTACTAAATGTCTGGAACCAAGAAATTTTAAAAGCAAGTGACATTTTTTCAGTGAAGTCTTGGCTTGTGAACTAAAGACCCTTGTATCAATGGGTCAGGTTTATTTATTACCAAATCACTTTGGTAAATATATCAAAGGTTTTCATCTTCGAGGAGAAGTAATATTAAATTTTTCTGATAAAATATTTCAAAAAGAAAGTTTTTAAAATTGAGGAGATAGTATCAACATCCGACCTTATTTCTATTTATGAGTGGCTCAAACAGCATTGTTATTTAGATGAGTTAACCAACTTTCCACCTCAAGAAACGATTAACAGAAAGTAACAATACCGTTTTAATACTGTTATCCGTAGTAGAGTTGTTTATTTGCCGCAAATCTGATGCAGTAGTAGCGGGTTTGGTTATCTCGTTATTTAAAAACCTGGCAATATTATTGGTCGCCAGGTTATATTTAAGAGTGGCCGGTGTCAGTCCAGGAATCTCGACTGTATCGTCGGGCACGATCGTGCCGTTCGGATACTTCCGTACGACCGTGTTATTGGGATAAACACCATAAATTATGTAAGTGTTCTCTGGAGTCGTGTTAGGATTTCTACGTACCACAGTATTGTTCGGAAGGATGCCGAAAACGACATAGTCGCGTTTCGGCTTCGCCGTTGCCGAGCTCGCGGTCGATTCAATCGCCGGGCGATTAATTGCGAACCTCGGATTGTACGATTGGGTAGTGAACGGGATGGGCGGCAGAGTTACGAATGGATTCGGCGAGCCCGTCGTGAATGGAATCGGAGGAAGTGTTGGAACGGTTGTAATTGATGCTTGATTAGAAGTAGTTGTTGGATAAGTTGGAGTTGTGACTGCATCACTGACGGTAGCCGTGTTACTAGGACTTGCAGTGGTAGTTGTTAATGAGAGAATGTTTGTATTCGGGGTCGAAGGAACGATTTCATTAATGCTGATATTGATTTCATCGTTAGTCGTCGTACCGGAAGTGAATGGGGCAACGGTGGATGATTGGTTACTCGTGTTTGGCGATAATTCGTTCGAGTTAACGTACGGTATCGGTATGTTAATTGTTAAAGAACCGGCAGTTACCGAATCGTCAGTGTTATCAGTCAGAGGAAAAGGTGCTACCGATAGCGACACCAGAGCTGGTGATGAAATTGACACGGCCTGTGTTTTTGTGCTAGATAACGGTGCGTTTGTGAATGGTGCAATAGTAGATGATGGTTGTTGTGTGCTACTTGTTGCTGTTGTCCCACTTACGAAGGGTTTGTTAGTTGTTGATGGCGACACTATATTGTTGAACAGTCTGGAAATAAACGGAAACAGTGACGTGGATGTTGGTTTTGGTGATGAGGGAGATGGGACAGTGGGTTTGGTTGACATTGGTGAGTTGAATATCAGCGTGGGAGTTGTGAAGGAAATTGATCTTGGAGAAACTGTCGACACCGGAAATAGTCTTGTGGTTTTGAACGTGGTTTTCGCTGGTGATCCGGTAGTTAGTGTTAATTGTGGTGTTGTTATCTCTGGTTCTACTGTTGTGGTGGTTTCGAGTCTTTTCGTAGTTGTTTCGGGTCGTTTCGTAGTTGTAGTCGAAGTAGTTTCGGGTCGTTTCGTAGTTGTAGTCGTAGTTTCGGGTTTTCTTGTCGTCGTTGTCGTAGCTGTAGGTTTTTGGGTAGTTGTGGACGTTGTAGTTTCAGGTCTTTGCGTTGTCGTAGTAGAAGTCGTTGTGGGAGCAGCCGTTGTAACGGTGGCAGCAGTGGAAGGATTCTCGGATGTGGCAACGTTTGAAGAAGCGGTAGTGACTTCGGGGAAAAGGATATCAGAGAAGCTTTTTTCAGAAGAAGTAAGATTTGAAAGTAAAAGTTCAGATATTAAATTATCAGAATAAAGAGTGGAAGAAACAGAAGCTGCTAGAGTAATAATTTCTATTTCATCATCATCGTTCACTTTGTTTATCTGAAAATAAACATTTTACGGATTACAAATAAGGACACTTCTTTTCAAATAATAAATCCCACACAAAGCAAAAAAGCCAATACATATTCCAACGCCATTTTATTTATCTACATATAAACATAAAAAATAAATATATTGTTAATAACACAACAATAGCCGGCCTCAACACCTTTCATTAATTAGTTTATCAAATATTAAACGGTTGTGCCAATCGAATAAATCAAATTAATAAAGGTGAGACTACCAACCCTGCGTATTGAATAATCCCTACATGCTATATAATTAATATCACTAAAAATATAATATTAAAATGTAAACATGCTGCTAAATATAAGAATATAAAAGTTTTGTTTTTATGGATAGTTTGGGACGATCCGTTTCTCGTTTGGTGTTCAACGGCGAACGATGACGTCACAACTGATTTATTGACCAATGGGGTTCCATCCGCATATCTACTGCTTCAACCTTTGACAAAACAACGAAAATCATTTAGTATCCTATCATTGGATTTTTAGTGTCGTTTTACTGGACCACTGTGCAAATATATACAGTGTTAAGAGAAATTCTAAGATAATAAAGAAATACAGTGCAAACTCCATTCAACGTCACTCGATATAACGACAAACTCCTTAAAACGTCGAAATTACTTAATTCTAGTTGGTTTACCTTGTTGCTCATAAAAATAACGACACACCCACTCTAAATAACGACAACAACACGTCATCATTAAGCAATAAACAGTACTTGTTTGTTATTTTGTTGCTTTGTTGTCGGCATCATGCGTACCGAAGATTCTAAAAAATTCGTTCTTTTGTTTGTTGTAATTATCTTTCATATGATTAGCTGCTTATCGATAAGTTATCATATTCTTAGTTGCCCACAAACTTGCAAACTGTGAACATGGCGAGTAAAAGAAAATCTTTGTGTATTGACGAAAAAGTTTTATTAATATGCGCAATAGAGGCGGGAGAAAAGATAAGTGATGTTGGAAGACGCTTTGGATTCAGTCGCTCGACCGTATCGACAATATGGAAAAAAAATATTAATGGATTATTTCTTCTCTCCGTTTAACGACAACTCTCAATAACGCCACAAAGTGCACAGCCCCTTGAGTGTCGCTATATAGAGTTTACACTGTATATCGCTGTATTAATTCAAGTTTTTATCATTATTTATGATCTAAGTGGCGGCCATAATTATTTTATCAAGCGAATAAATATTTATACCAACGAAGTAAGACAGAATAGATTTATACCTGCAGTAAGCATAATTATGATTGGTGAATTGAATTATCGCTATATACTCGGAGGAATAGTTACCTGATGAAGAAATGAACCGACTAAATAATTACTTACGTTCGGTCTATATGGCCATGAGTCAATTATCAAAGCAATTCTTAAATAACACAGCGGATAATGCCGAAGTATTCCGAAAGGATGAATAAAACGACACCAAAATCCTTCATAATCATTTCGCGCACATATAAAAAAGGATCATAAGAAGACAAACATGGGTTGGATATGCATTTGGCTTTTCAACAATCAAGGAATCTATCCATAGTTACTTACGTTTGTGTAGGGTGTCGTAGTGGAAGATGTTACCACTGGCACAGTTGGTACGTATGGCGGTGTTGATGACGTTTTAAAGTTGGTAGCTCGTAAAAGTTCGTTGCGATAACGCGAACTGAACTTTTGTTGCGAGTTTGGCTTAATGGCTACCGCTGAAATCTAGAAAATTACAATTCTGGTTTTTAAACAGTTGTTGAAAAATGTGGGCATCTATGGACTGTTATTCTATTTTAATATAAAGAATATATGCGGTAATTTTGAAAATAAAATAAGATAAAAAAGGCACTTATTTCTGCAATATTGTTAATTTTATGAATCCCTTAATTCTAGTTTGTGAAATTGAAGAGGCTTCCACTTGATCAATTTTTTTTTTGTTTAAAGCCAATTTTACAGCTTAGCTTGTCATTCCTATTTGTTAGGTAGGCATTTTTTAGGATGCATGGTCTGAAGCACTCTCACAATAAAGCTCTATAGAATCGTCAAAAAGAAATAACAAGCTGAGTTGTCTATGCTACGAGAAGATGGCCATTAATTTGGTATTTGGTACGACTTTTGTCAGGTATTTTTTAGGACGCATGGGTTGAAGCACTCCCAGAATAAAAGTCTATAGAATCGTCAAAACTAATCGGTTCAGCGATTTTAAAATTAATCACGGACATACCGACACGAAAACGGGACATCCCGGATGAATGTGTACTTACCGATGTGGTAGACGTGAAGCCATCTAAATCACTCTTCTGCGTCTGGACTTTTCTATACCCAACCGTTGAGGAAGGCACCACATCGACAGGTACATTCGACGACGACGCGCTCTTCTTGCTACTGTAAATCCCCCTCGGAGGCTTGGGGGAAAACGTTCTGACTTTCGGAACAAAGTTCGAAAGTTTAGAGTTAGAAGGCGAGACAGTAGAAGAAACAGAAGAAGCAGTTGAAGAAGAAGAAGAAATTGCTTCCAGTTTTGGATTTTGTGCGGAAGATGTTGATTTTTTTTCGGTCAACGTTTTAAATCTGTTGTGATATACATAGCCAGGTGTCACACTGTTGTCAACGTCATTGGTTGACCTTGGCGTATACCTTTTAGTCGGTAAAGTCGGTCGTTTGAGATTGTTTACCGGCGGTAAAACAAAAGGTTCAGTGACGGCTTCGTTTTGTTGAACACGATTAGGTAATCGACGCAATGATCTTACTGTTGTAGGGTTCGTTGCGGATTCGATATCATTATTTATTTCTTCTGTTGTTGTTGTTGTTGTCGTTGTTGATCTTATCACATTCCTATTCTGAAACACGTCAACTTGTTGATAACAATCTGTTTTACTCGATTGGTTTTTTTAACCATAATTTGTCGCCCCGAGATAAAGAAACTGTTTAACTGGAAATTCGTAGTTAAATGTCAAATACTGGCAATCAAGGTTATTACTGCCTGAGCACAAATAATTGCTTTTTGTAATTTTTTCAGGAACAATCTCTTATTTGTATACAGGGTGTTTCAAGCAATCTTTCAAGAAAGTTTTGTGTTTGTTTATGCCCAATTTATAATAATAATAATGCCCTTAACGTCCGTTTCTCGACTTTATGTCATAACAGACGCCATTCGCATCTATCACACTTCTCGTTATTTTCTATATTTTTCAACTTCAACTAAATAGCAACGGGCGAATGAGGGAATTTTGGGAAATTGGGATAAGGTAGGCGAATTTTGAGCTAAGGAGTTTGACAGGTAATCGACCATAGTCTAGAATAAGGAACCATCTGGATATTTATCTGGAATTGTTGAAGGAAACCATGGAAAGCGTCAACAGGATGGTCGGTACAGGAATTACCGTTTCTCGGCGAGAGGCAGCAGGAAAGAGTCCCAGCCACAATGCCCCCGCCGGGATTCGAACCTGGTACCTCCCGATTGCGAGTCTAGTGCTCTACGCTACACCGCTTCGTGTTAATTACGCCCAATTAAAACTATCTGAGATTTCGATTTTTTGAAACACCCTGTATAAATACCGAGGACCGATTTTCCAGTTCACAGCTCGTACGGAATTAGTGTTGTTAATTAAGCAATACTTTTTTGTTATTAGTTATATTTTTTAATGTAAATATTAGCCATTAATTAGTATTAAATATTGTTATAATTGATTATTAGATATTATTTTATTAGTAATACAAAAATATTTTTATTGAGCAAATTTCTATTTCAATTCTTTGTGCGAAATTGACAAACAAATCGTCTTTAATTTCTCACCGGATACCAAAAAATTGCAAATAATTATGTCTAATTTCTAAATTACTAACGATCTTTATTTTCACTAATTTACACGATTGCTTAGGAATTTCATTTTTTCATTCACTAATTAATTTGTCAATTAATTTATATTGCACACCCGGCTAGATGGATGTGCTCTATTATCGCTTTGCGCACGATTTGTTTTACCTGTGACGTCATCACACGATAATTTTATTAATTGAAGATTCTAATCAGACGTTAATCAAAGATTTGAGTATCTTAATTTTTATAGTAAACGAGACAAAATTCAAAATGATTCTTCTTTTTAAAGTTGTCAAAAAATATTTCAGTTCATATTTGGCAATATTAGCCTAGGGCATCTAGGGTGGGGTCATTGGTAAACTCTAAAAAAACATTGACAAAAATGCATTTATTTGCAATAGTTAGCTGGGTCAGTTAGAAGCGTGAACAACACATGGAGGTAGAAATGATCGGAGATCATAAAATTTTCTTCAGTACCGCTGAAGTAAGTTTTTGCGAATAAAAACAGGGCTGTCGAGGCTTCAGAGCCAACAATTTTTTTTTTCGGTGAGTCATTTAATGTTGAATGACACACTGTAAGTGTAATAGTACTAAGCTTAACAGTGACTTAAACCATTCACATTGACGTCGTTGACAAAGATATAATATTGTAACAATAAACATTAGTATTGTTAAGCTTTTATTATACTTTATAGTTTATCCGAAATGCGAATAATATAAGATCAGTATCATATTAAAAAAACTCGGGTCGCAGTGCGAAACTCTGCCGACAATATAGTGTATTTGCTTTTATAGGCAGTGTGGCTTTATTATATGAATTTAACTTTGTTTTTGGACAAAATAAAGAAAATTACCCCTTAATACACCCCTTAAAACAACATTTTTTTACTTAATTTCAATACTATATATCAATTCAACATCTGTACCAAATTATATACACCCTTCAGCATGTAAATCCATATCGGTAAACTTGCGTTTTCATAAAATTTGTAAGTCCGGTCCTATCGGGCCGATTTTTTTTAAATTTTAGCAGTACATTTTAATAATTACTAAAGGGTTAAATTTTAAATTTGAAACTATTCTGATAATTTTTTCGGTATTTTTGGGCCCGAAAACTTTTTTCAACCCCTAAATACCACCCTTAACATGGCCCGATTGGGCCCATTTTAAATAGGCTTCGTGCGGTGATGGATTCCAACGTGTGGACTAAATTTCGTTTAAATCGATTAAGTCTGTCGAGAGTTATCGTGCTAACACACATATATATATATATATATATAAATATATATATATATACATATATAAACATACTTTTCCAAAAATGGTGCCAAACTTCTTAGAAAGTTATGAAACGTCGAGAAATTTTGGTCCGACCCCTAGGTCCCGCCATCCGACCGACGCCAATAGTGTAAGTGCCTTATGGCAAATACACTAATGAGCTCAGAGCTGAATGTGTGTATTGTGCTGTGCAATGCTACGTAACTCATGAGCATGTATGATGACAGTTCACACCTCTGCAGTCTGCACTCTTGTGTAGTGCGTACTGTCTAGAGTCGCTCCTTTGAATGACTCGCTCTAAGTGACTCTTTTTCTTGAGCGGAGCGCACGGAGGTAGTTCCTAATAAAGAGTCATGTGGACACATCACTATCTCTATGGATTTAATATAACGGTATTAGCTACAAGTTTAGAATCCATATGTGTGTGTGTCTGTGTGTGTGTTACTAAACCGCGTCATAGCCAACTGCTGGTTAAATATTTAAACTGTAACACAGTTAATTTCATATGAAAGAGAAAGTCAAACAACTTTTTGTTACACTTTAAGTACTTTTAGTATAGATATAATAAACTCGAGGTGATATGTAATAACCAGTGTCTGCTTGACCCGCGGATATTTGATTTAACCCTCTACACCACAAATTTATAATTTGCACTTATAACCTTGGCCTGTTCTTATGTCACTGTCATGTTCAGAAAAAAAAAGCGCGATGACTTTTTCATTATTACCTATCGAAAATATATATTGGGTAGTTCTTATTAATAAAGAAACGAGCTGGGACAGTTATAAATAATAGAACTGTTAAAATAAATGACGATATAGGACAGTTCTATTAAACCACAAAAGGGAACCGCAATAAATAATACGCAGACGATAAGGTTGGGTCTAGTTAAAAAAACAAACGATCTGGGAAAGTTGTAAATAATAAATAGAACAGTCCAAATTAACAAATACACAGTATAGGACAGTTCTATTAAATAAATAAACGGTTTGGGACAGTTCCAATTAATACACAAATGATCTTAGACAGTTACAAAGAATAAATAGAACAGTCCAAATTAATAAAAAGACGATATAGGATAGTTCTATTAAATAAAGAAACGATATGGTACAGTTCTAATTATTAAACAAACGATTTTAGACAACTACACATAATAAAAAGATTAGTCCAAATTAATAAAAAGACGATATAGGATAGTTCTATTAAATAAACAAACGAAATGGGACAGTTCTAATTATTAAACAAACGATCTCAGACAGCTAAACATAATAATAAGAACAGTCCAAATTAATAAAAAGACGAAATAGGATAGTTCTATTAAATAAATAAACGATATGGGACAGTTCTAATTATTAAATAAACAATCTTAGACAGCTACACATAATAAAAAGAACAGTCCAAATTAATAAATAGGCAATATAGGACAGTTATATTAAATAAACAGGCGATATGAAGCAGTTCTAATCAATAAACAAACTATCTGGAAGAGTTGTAAATAATAAACAGAACAATCCAAATTGATAAATAGACGGCATAGGACGGATCTATTAAATAAATAGACGTTATTGGACAGTTCTAATTAATAAACAAACTCTCTGGGACGGTTACAAGTACTAAACAGAACCAAACTCACAAATAGACGATATAAGATAGTTCTATTAACTAAATAGGCGATATGGGACAGTTCTAAATAATAATGAGACAATATGGGACAAATACGCTGTTCTATCTCTCCAATAAGAGTTGTGTAGAGGGAACAAACAATTTAGAACTGACAGAACTACTTCAGAACTGCACCAGCAAACATATCTAGTTCAGTTCATAAATTGTAGACAGTATCTACACAATACAAGCAGCACAGTTTTTACGCATGGGATTTTAAGAACGGGGTTACTGTTTAGTTATAGTTCAGTTCAATGCTAATGGATTGTCCATTATAAGGTTAACTAAACGTGTGTTTATGGAACATTTTTACTTAAGGCCGCTGCACACGAGGCTGGAAAAACTGTTTGGACTTCTGCTGGCTGGCAGGCTGGGTACGAGACTGGAAATGCCGTGACTGCGGACTCGCCTGCTAGCTCACAAGATTTTAAAATTAAAACGGGCTATTTTTCTTGCTAGGTTTTCTGCAAGAATCAATCAGGAAACAGTATATTGTCACGTGGGTGACATGAACAAACGCCCACAAACCAACATGGTGTCATTCTGCTCAGAGTCAGACAACAGACACGTTTTGCTCTATGTTTATAATTTTGAACAGTCACTGCGCGCGAACCAGATCTATCCCCAAAACAAGTTTGAAAAGACGTTTCGTGTGAAGCGAGCACATAAAGGGAATCAAGCAAACCAGCGCTAGACAAGAAGGCAAATTTAGCAAGGAATCTAGCGGCAAATCCTGTCTCGTGTGCAGCGGCCTTTAGACTGTGAAAGATTAAAGACCTTTCAGAGGCGTAACAACAATCCTATTATAGATTGTGAACGGGAATTACAGCTGGAGTCGATGCATTGATTATTTATTAAATCTTTTTGTTTCGAAAACGCCCCCTCAAGAAATTGTTACGTGTTTTCCTGTATTGTTGGAACAAGTATTGTGTATATATAATACACTGTCTAAAAGTGGGTATACCAAACACAATTTTAATGTTTTTTTCGATGGACTTGTAGAATTGAATTTGAGTCACACTTAAAAATGGATAAAAAAAGTATTTACGCATATTCAAATAACAAATTTCACTACCTCACTTGCGGAGAGGAATTTCCACAACACGAAATTATTTTCATGAGTGAATTACAGTTTCTAGAGTACGTCACCTTTGAAATTACAAAGGCTACATAAGAAAAAAAATTAGACGCATACGGGAGTCGAACCCGAAACTTTCAGAAACGTATAAAAATATTGTACACTAATATTTATTTACGAAGACAATTTAATGTACGTAAAATGTAGAAACATTAATTATATTTTTCTTGGTAAAAATAAAAAAAAATATTCACAATGATACTGTACAAATTTTATGTGCCGTTTTTTTATGTGTCTGATTTTCTTGATACAAAAATGTCAAGATTTATTTTTTATTTTATTTTGGAGAAATCGATTAGGTACAAATGAAATGATTTTAAAGGTTAACACCGACTGTGGTTATTTTATACAAGATTTATACAGGATATAGATTAACCCTGAGGTTAAATAATTTAATTTGACGGTAAGAAATTAACATATTATTATACAACAAGATTGTTGGCACAATTTTGACTGGTTCTATCAATTATAAAGCGTTTGTTAGCACTACAAAACATCTAGGACTGCCAAAGCGTGTTTGTTGGACAAATTTTCGAACACCTCGAACTTGGTTCTAGCAATTACAGGTCTAGAATTAATATTCTAAAAGCCTTCACAAGTAAAAAGTTTTGTTAAAAACATTCGTTTGTTAGAAAAAGAAAATTAAGTTTATTGTTTTTTGAAGTGAAAACTTCTTTAGCGGCGTTGTACACTTTTTTTGTAATGGGTAAAAAATGTTAAACTCGCGTCAGGACACGTGACCTGATCGAAAATTCGTAAGACGAATGGAGAGTAGAGGTATGGGTAAACTGATCGAAAATTCGTAAGACGGATGGAGAGTAGAGGTAATATTCAAGTTTTCACTTTTGCAGGCACTCCCGGAGTGCAACCCGTCTTTTTTTTTTTGTAAATCAGACGAGCCAACTGTTTAAGAATTGAGTTCTTTTGGAAATTCGCCTTTATTAGAAATGAAAAAAAAAATTACAAATGTCAGAAAAAATCTCTTACAATTAAACCAAAAAATCTAGTTGTGTAAGAGGTATTATTTTACTGACAATTTCTAACTACAACTTCTAATTCTGGTTTGGTTGTAATAGATCCGTCTGAATTGTCCGAAAAGTTCTAGAACAGTTCTTGAACTAATAACATGGTGAAAACAGAATTTTAACGTAAGTAACACTAATTCTGATTGGGTTCAAATAGTACTGGCTGAATTTTCCGAAAAGTTCTAGAACAGGTCTAGAACTTAGCCAACAAACACAACTAATAACATGGTGAAAACAGAATTCTAATCACAAGTAACAATTCTGAGTTGGTTCTAATAGTTTTGTCCGAATTGTTCAAAAGTTCTAGAATAGTTCTAGAACTTGACCAACAAACACAACTAATAACATGATGAAAACAGAATTTTAATTACAACTAAGAATTCTATTTGAATTTTACAAATAGTTCTAGAACAGTTCTAGCAAATTTCCGAAAAGTTCTAGAGCTTGTCTAACAAGCACAGCTATTAACATGGGTAGAAAACAGAATTCTTACTACAAGTAACAATTTTGATTCGGTTCTAATAGTTCTGTCCGAAAAGTTCTAGAACAGATTGGGGACTTGGTCAACAAACATTAATAACACTGTTGGATACAAACAGGTTAACACGTTTTCGAAATGCGTTTGAAAGTGTGGTTACGAAAATAATTGTTATTATTGTTAATTTAACGCTACAATAATTAATAATAAAATATTGTTTTATTGTCCGTTACTTTTAGCTCTATTGTGAGTGTATTTTTTTCCAAATTCTCGACAGTAATTAAGTATAATAACATTGGGAACAATTTAGAGATGACAGTGTTTAAAAAACAAACAATTTGTAGTGAAAACAAAAATTAAATATTTCGTAACAAAAACATAAACAAATTAACAATGTTTTGTTTTCAGATTCTTTGTTTTGGAAAATGTGTTTACATTGAACTGTCGGCTAAATGTCTAAAAATTGTATAAGAAAAACATTAAATAATAAAAAAGTAAGTAGATTACAATAATGAATAAATATTAGTTCATAATAATAAATGTTTAACCGTTAACTTGCAACAATATACGAATTCACTTTCATTAGTGAATTATTACATTTTCTATGTTACAAAACACTAATCAAAATATAACTCGAAACTCCCAGAGTCTTAGAAGGTACGAATTTCCCTTGCGTTTACAAAACTACTTTTTTTGTGTTTCAAAACTCGTCGTGGTCTGAAAATTAAGTTAGTTGCTCAAAATGCCCACCCAGTTGCTGTATACATAGTCTAGCTCTTCTTAGCACGAATAAATACTAATGGTGATTCACAGCCACCTGGTCTTTTTAATAATAACAAAACCAACAGCCGAACCTAATACCTGCATTAGTGGGCTTACTTATTTAAAATTTCAAAGGCTTCTAGCTCAGTTAGGATAGCGTTCCTGGTATATGTTCATTAGACATTTTTGACTTGAAATCACCCCAGCAACACAGTCCCAGGCTATGGCAGTCATGTCGTGGGACACCCTGTATATAGTGTACTAAAGCGATCTAAAAATCTTGACTTCCAATCAAAATTTTCGAAAAAATTCACCAGCCCAAATTCTA
Organism: Xanthostigma xanthostigma; assembly: GCA_963575645.1. NCBI lineage: Eukaryota > Metazoa > Arthropoda > Insecta > Raphidioptera > Raphidiidae > Xanthostigma > Xanthostigma xanthostigma. Next base: position 4,130,399 of record OY754473.1, read on the forward strand.
AATACACTTTTTCCTGGGTTAGAAGATGTTAAAGTCAACAAACCTTATAAAAACATATTATTAGTGATAGTATAGTTAGTCTTTGTTATTATTAAGCGCGGTTTTATGTATTTTAATTATTTACTTTAAATCGTGAAATAATAACGCGTTCTGTCGTTGAAGTGGGCGTGGCCACCAAATTGACGACGACTTTCTCAGAGCTTCGCGTGACCAAACCTTCCTGTGCGGCTCCCTGTGACCTTGGCCCCTGCTTTAATGCAATAATAATACATCACACAACAATAACAATTTGACATTGTTATAATACACTTACTTATTTACATTTCACTCATTGTTATGAATTGTTAAACTGTAAATTAAACAATGTAATTGCACTGATGAAGAATTTGAAGCACCTCAACTGTGAAATATCTTAATTGGGGAATTTTAAAATTAAAATTACATTCTAAACAGCTGCAACAAAGACGTGTCATTAGATTGCTCGCATTTTAAATACAATGGAGTCACTTTTAATAATAGATATTAATGAATTATTATCTCGGATTTCTAAACTGAATTGCAATTTAATTGTTGAAGTGAATATATTTTAATAATTTGAATGTCTGAAGATTCGACATCCATACAATACTTCATGGGTCTAGTAATTTCAATAATATAAATCTAAATTATTTCTATTGTTTGTTTTATGACGTCGTGTCTACAAGGAACAGAAATCTGAAAAAAAGCTATTCTTCATTTTTGCAATTAATTCAGAAACTCAAAAAACAATCAGCAGCACTAAATATCGACGCAGCATCGCTGAAAAAAAGGTGTATTTCTATTAGCAACTAGTTTACCTTTAGTTTGGCTCGTTTCTGAAGCAGCGCTTTGAACGGTTCAGGATAGTTATCCGATTCCGCGATTTCTTCTTCCTTCTTCGTCTTCTCAGGTTTGACTTCTCTATGCCTGGATGCACCTCTGGCTCTTCCACGTTCCGTAGAAACACTCACTTCGAGCGACTCCCTGGAAGCATTTTTCTGCGTTTCTTCTTCACTACTACCAGAAGGTTTTCTCGAAGAAGGAGTCCTTCTTCTGTACCCGGTAGATCTAGAAGTTGTTGTATTATTTCTTGTCGATTCTGTGACTTCATTATAATTTTTCTGAGTCGGCCTGCGCCCTCTCGAAGTCGTACGAGGAGTGTTTTCTTTAGATTTTTCACGCGGTTCGTATTTCCTCGTAGAATTTCTTCCAGACGGTTCGCGAGGTTTTATAGTCGATCGAGTAGTTCTTCCAGCCGATCTCGATGTGAAGGTTTGTATCGTGGTATACTCTTCAGGAACTTCGGTAATTGTAGTTCTTTGATGTACACGTTCGGGATAGTTCGATTCGACAAAGTCCGTATCACCACTACTACTTCTACGAGAAGCGACATTCCTTCTTTGTGAAAGTTCGCTTCTACTGATTTCAGGAGATTCGGTTTCAGCTTCAATATTTCTCTGTGAACTAGTTCTTCTCGATGGGTCCACTCTTCTGCTACTGATTTGACTTTCAGAAGGCAAGGTATCAATATTACTGCTTCTAAGCGGAGCTACATTTCTTTTTTGAGTACTTTCGCTTCTCCTGCTTTCACTAGAGTCAGTTTCAGCATCAGCGTGTCTCCGTGAAGCGGTTTTTCTTGTCGGTTCCACACTTCGGCTTATTATTTTACTCTCAGAAGTCACGGTATCAACATTGGCACTTCTTCGTGCTGTTTCAAGTCTTCGACCATTTCGACGACTAGATTTTTCAGTCACAGCTAATGTGATCTGGTCATTTATATTTCTAACTTCGTTCCTTCGAGACGATCGCCTTGCACTTTGGGTAACTTTCTCGGTTACAGGAATTTCAGTCGTAAAATCTTCAGATTTCTTCAGTTCCATAGTCATCAGCGGTAATACTTCGATATTATCGATTGCTGTTGGAAAACTTTCGTTTTCAACCAAAACATCCGATCGGCGATTGTTATTAAAGACAAAAGAATCATCAATATTTACTGTTTTTTTATTAGTTTCCAAGTCACCAGATAACATGGGCGGTCCTCTTTTTTGAAAATCCGGCGAAGGACTCGAAACTTCGTTCGATCTACTCGAATACGAATAAAGTTTCGGTTCTGTGATTTGTTCCGATTCATTTTCATGGACTTCAATAACTCTCTGAGAAGTATTTTCAACGAGTGCCGAAGCCTTCTTATTCTTCCTGATCTCATTTATTTCAGTCGAGACTGTTTCGGTATTCGGTGCTCTCGTTCTTGATCTCGATTTGCCACGCTTTTCTTCGGGTTTGACTGTCGTTTGTTCCTCACTCGGTCTTCTTCGTGTCACGACTACCCTCGATCTGGTAGGTTTTGATTCGGGCTCCTGTGTAGGTTTCCTTCCTCTAACATTTTGCTGTTGTACTTTCTCGGAAGCGATAGCCGAAGCTTGCCTCAAGGTACTGTCCGTAACTCGGCGTGAGTATTTATACTCGTGTTCCCTCGGGACGTCGTCAATAACTTCCTCGACTTCGTAAGGTCGTTCGGTACTCCGTCTGGATTCATGCTCTATCCTACGACTCGAAGATTTTGGCCTTTCGGAAGATTTTAACGGTTTCGTTTCGGGGTCTTTTGGGTTCGAAGCTTCTACATATTCGGGCGTCAACGAGAATTTCGTTTTTCCTCGGCTCGTGAATATTTTTTGTGTGGTTGTTTCGGAATTCTGGAACAGAAACATGAACTAATGAAACACGAATACAATATTTTCATTAAAAAAATTGGTTGTCTGTAAAGTCGGTTTACGGACGATAGTTTTACGTGATAACGTATTCCGCTCGAATATCATATTTAATAATCACGCACAGGGTCAGGCGGAACGTTAGGAACGTTACACTTTTTCGTGCATGCAGCCGGTGTTACATCTTTTTATATTGACGTGATTCATCAATTTATAAGACGTTATCACGTCAAAAAGATTTTTCTCTTTGAATATTCAAGAGACATGATAGTTTAAATTTTCTTTAATCATTTCAGAGATAGAAACTACAAACAATTATATTTCATAATATACATATGGATATCCTTTTCTTTGTTTATAATTCTATTTTTATAAAACGTATTGAAACAATCGAAGGTAGGTAACCAGTCGCTTAGATAAACGTTACAAATATCTTGTATTGCGAAAGTTACGTTGTCAGCGGACAGCGCGAGCTATAACTATAACAGTTAACTATAACGATCAGCCATTCACTGTCCACTGAGTCACCGACGACGTCAGTCCAGATTAGTCTGTTATATACAGGATGTCCCACGACATGACTTCCATAGCCTGGGACTGTGTTGCTGGGGTGATTTCAAGTCAAAAATGTCCAATGAACATATACCCGGAACGCTATCCTAACTGAGCTAGAAGCATTTGAAATTTTAGATAAGTAGTAGTAGGAATTCCCTACTAATTTAAAAACTATTTAAAAATAGATCGCTTTATTGAATTAGTTGCTCAAAATGTCCACCCAGTTGCTATAAACATAGTCTAGCTCTTCTTAGAATTGAAGTGGTAGCTCTGCGAAGAGTCTCAGGATTAGCACGAATAAATACTAATGGTGATTGACAACCACCTGGTCTTTTTAATAATAACAAAACCAACAGCCGAACCTAATACCTACATTAGTGGGCTTTCTTATTTAAAATTTCAAATGTTTCTAGCTCAGTTAGGATAGCGTTCCAGGTATATGTTCATTAGACATTTTTGACTTAAAATCACAGTCCCAGGCTATGGCAGTCATGTCGTGGGACACCCTGTACAGATTGCTCACAAAAAAATAACTTTACATTTTGATGCGTAACTACCATTTCAACTCTACAAGTAAGGAATGGTACTAATTTTAACGAAAATTCACTCTTCGAAATTTTACAATCTACCCTAATATCTGCCTGTCTTTCCAAGTCATTCAAAAGGCTCCTGTTGACCTAGGAAGCTGGAACTTTGCACACTTATAAGTATAGACCACGGGACAGAACCTAACAGAGCCGGATTTTTGATTTTCTCTACTGGGGAAGTGACAAACTCCTTAAAAGTTAAAACGTCGAAATTACTTAGAAGGTTTACCTTGTTGCTTATACAATGATACACTCTAAATAACGACACATCCACTCTAAATAACGACAAAAATACGTCATCATTAAGCAATAAACAGTACTTGTTTGTTATTTTGTTGCTTTGTTGTCGACACCATGCGTACCAAAGATTATTTTGTTTGTTGGGATTATCTTTCATATGTTTAGCTCAGCTGCTTATCGATAGGTTATCATATTCTTTGTTGCCCACAAACTTGCAAAAAAGTTTTATTAATACGTGCAATAGAGGCGGGAGAAAAGATAAGTGATGTTGGAAGACGCTTTGGATTCAGTCGCTCGATCGTATCGACAATGTGGAAGAACAAATTAATGGATTATTTCTTCTCTCCGTTTAACGACACAAAGTGCACAGTCCCTTGAGTGTCGCTATATAGAGTTTACACTGTATGTTAAGTAATCAAACAAATTGACTGTTATTTTTTTAGCGTCAGCTGTTAATATTTTGGAAAGATCAACTTTCGGTATTCTTCCACTTAAGAGATTGCAACTGCATAACTCAGCATCAGCTGTGAGTTTCGGACGATGTCTACTTTATGAATGCTTTTATTTTTGAAGTGGTCAACTTTCTCTACCTCATATAGTTGCAGTAAACCACAAGTTATACATTATTAGGTCCAACTATATATGCTCATTAACGGAAGATATTGAGTTAAATCACACGATGATCGAATGAATGCCGACAGTGCAGTAAGAAATAGGTACAGGGTGCGGTCAAAAGATTTGTTTTTTTTTTGTTGACGAAACAAACGAACGAAAGTACATCGACCTGCAGAATACAGATCAATTAATCAAGAAAAAAAAACAGTAGGTTGCGTAACAAGTGTGAGAAGGTATTTTTTTTAAAACGAGTGCAAAGATAGTTGGAGGCGCCCTGGGCGGATACTAGTTTAAAAATAACCGCAGCGGTATACCTTCTCACACTTGTAACGCACGATCCTTATTATTACGGTAACGAATGTGCGTAAAAAGTGAACCACAAAAATAAACAAATTGAACTTTTTACAAAAAAAACACTAAAAAAATTTAATTAATAAAGTTTTTTACACATCTACTTTTATTGAATTAGCGCCGACCTTAAAATTTTATTGACATCCTCAACGACAACAGAGAAAATATTGGAAAATTATTCAAAATCCGGAAAAATACTAATCTTTTTAGCGAAATCTAAGCATCGATTAAACCTCTTTACTTACAGCAACGTATTCTATACCTGGAGCTAATGGCCTTTGCTGCCGAAGCCTCAAAATAAAAAAAAAATATGATTTGCTACTTTTTAGTTATTTTTAAGGGGGTTCAATATTTTTTTTTTTTGAAAGATTTTTATTTTTGCCCCGCTCTATTGCCCACTAGCGTGGAAATAAACGTCGAATAATATATATGTTACGGTTAATACGAGAAACTAGTTAATTCGCGAATTAACCGGCTAATACCCGAATTAACCAATACAGCCGGTTATTACCAAAGAAAGAAATATGATTTAACAATTTTCGCAAATTATTCGGTTAAAACGCGAATTAGACAATATGATCGGTTATATCCGATAGCTCTTGGCTCTTTCGCGAATTAGCCGGATAATATGTTAAGTAAGCAATTAACCTCAAATTCATAGACGTGCGTATAAGTAGTGAGCTGTAATTTTTATTAAAATAATACACAATAACAAATGTTCTCCAAATAAAATAAAACAACACTGATAAAAAACAAATAGATTTATCATAAAAATAAGAATACCCTGTTTAAATAACCGGTATGAGACAATAAACGTTTTATACGGTTGCTTTTGGATAATTCGCGTTTTAACCTGCTTGCACTTGATAATAGGCAAAAAAGCGAGAAACTAAGACATATTCGGCATTTATCCTTGACGCCGGTTAATTCGCGAATAAACCAGTTTCTCGTATTAGCCGTAACATATATTTTTTACATTTTTCTAAATAATAGTTATCCTCAACTAGCGGCCCGGTCTGGCTTCGCTCGACTTTGTAGATTGCTACCGTTTTTTCGTCGACTTACGTTGCAAAATTGATAGCCACGAAAACCGCCATTAAAATCGGTATAGTAAGCTATCCTTAAAAGACAGACATATGCCATTGCGGACTTTTCTGTAGACCTATAAAAGAGGAACAATTCCACCATACATTGTTTTGTTACATCTCAAAGGGATTAGGCAGCGTTTTCGATGAAAGCTCCCGCGGTCGACCTGATTTTTTCTGACATCTTCAACAATCATCGTCATAATATTTCAACTAATTTACACAACACTTTAATGAATTATACACATAAACCTTTCTTGTTTATCGCTCAGAAAGAGCGATAAACGAGAAAGGTTTAACCGTATGAAAATCCGTTCGGTAGTTTTTGACTTTATCGCGTTCAGACAGACAGACAGTCGCGGCGGCGGGGGGGACTTTGTTTTATAATATGTAGGATATGTTGTTTTAATGCAACATAAACACTATATCTCCTTAACTGTCACGCGCCCAACGAACGTTTGGCGGAATTATCTGTAAACAAATGGAATTAATACATGACCGATTTTTGATAAATTAATTCCGTTAAGTACGGATAGTGACGTAATGGAAACTTAATAAAAAAAACTTATTTAATAACTGTTTTAATAAATCATAAATATCGTTCGTTAATAGCATATTCGTATTCCACGCAAGGCGTGTCGAACAACTAAACTTTCGATTTCTTTAGCAAATCTTCTCAGCAAGTCCGTCTTTTTAGACTGAATGTGGTCAAAATTTATGATCGTTTATTTGCATATGAAAGTGCAATTCATAATAAAATGAACAGAAGATGAAAGTTTTGTTTCTTACAAATTAGATTATAAGCATCAGAAAAAAAATCAATAGGTATTCCAAAGGTGAAATACTTTATTAAACCTCAAGAGCTAGGAAGCGAATTTTTGAAAAGCATGGTTTAAATACAGTAAAATATTAAAATTATTTTATTCTTCATACCTCGATCGCAAGTGCGTACTTTCGGCACCAATTGTAAGGCAGAAAGTCTAACATTTACTCCTTGGAGGGATTACACGCACCGATGCGGGAAGTTCGTACGTTCGGGCGATCGTAAAGTAAAAACAACCAATCAACTTTTTATGTTGTTAATTAATTAATATATTTAATAAGCGTGCTTACGACCGAGGTATGAAGAAAAATAGTATACACCACACTGGCCGAAAGTGTGACACCTTGCCCTTCGCGCCATGATGTCTGAGGCGAAGCAGGGCAAGCATATCACACTTTCGGCCAGTCTGGGGTAATATACTATTAAATTCAGTGTAAACTCTATATATCGAAATTGAAGAGACCGAATCGTTTGGACACAATACCCACCCCCACCACCTCATCCCTTAGCAGGAGGAAGGGGTGACTTTTGTTTTTTAAATGAAAACCCCCATTTTTTATGGTGGGATACTGGTTATTGTGTTAAATAATTTTTGTCTGAACTTTTCTTCAATTCGGCTTGTAGTTTTTTTACCAAAACGCTCATTAAAAAAAATCATTATTAGCGATTTGCAAAAAAAATACAAGCTAAATAAAAATAGTTGGCAAAACCAAAAGTGCACATCCCGCAAGTTTTCCACTGTATGATAAAAAAAACAATTGAAAAAATATTCTTAAAAAGTTTAAAATTAAGATATTAAGTTTGAAAAAATAAAAAAAAAATAAGAACTATACATAATATAATATATAATTAATATCAAGTGGAATAAAGTGGAATAGAAAAAAAAATAAAAATAAATTATTTCGTAAGGAATCGAACCCAGGACCTTTCCCTTGTGGATCTAACGTCATAACCATTGCGCCACGAAGCTTGCTATGCGTTTGGATGTTATTACGATATACAAGTGTAGCACTATATTTACACAGGAACTATTGTTTTTTCAAACTACTAGCTGTCAAAAATAATAAAATAAAACTGTTTATAAAAATTAAACTATTGAACACATTTTAGTGAATTTAAATAGGGTTCTGGTCTGATAGTAAACAAAGTGAATAAAATATAACCCAAGGCAATCCGACCAAAATTGCGATCTGTAGAGTCGTGACGTACATACGTACGTACAGACCAACCGACAACTGCTGTTTGAGATTTTCAATTACAATTTTAATAGTATTTATGAACTCCAATTGATTTAAAAATGGCTCTATTTTATAGATCAGAATCTCCTCTTTTCAAAAAGCCTTAATTTGAATGGATTTCGTGTGAAATTAACTTAGATATAACTTCTTATATGAACGAAAGTCAGCTCTGATGCACAAAGCGATAATAAAGCACATACCGCTAGTTTAGCGGTATGTGCAATAAAATGTTAATTTTCATTAAAAAAAATCTATAATAATAAAACGTCCTAAGTTTAACGGTTTAACGTGTTTTTTTTATACAGCGTGTCCACGGAAGTTCTTTACAAATGGAATTTTTTTTTGTTAATTATTGAAGCAAAAATTTTTTTCTGTGGAAAAGTTCTGCTTCGTCCAAAACCTCTAAAACACTAAAGAAAATTTTCTTCGGTCTAAAGTTATACGAGGGAAATCAAAAAGTTTTATTTGACTAAAAATAAAAATTATCTGTGATATTCAAGATTTTCGAAAAATTAGTTACATAATCAAATTCAATTCAAAATAATAACATAACAAAGGAATTGCATGCAGTACATCAAAAATTTGATTATTCAGAAATTGGTGATATGCCTCCGAATTGAGATTATGTCGAAAAAAATAAGGTCCAATTATTCGATTATTAAAAATACCAGCCCATACGTTTGTCTTGAATGAATTAGAAGTTATGTTATTATTTTGAATTAAATTTGATTATGTAACTAATTTTACGAAAATCTTGAATATCACAGATAATTTTTATTTTTAGTAAAATAAAACTTTTTGATTTCCCTCGTATAACTTTAGGCCGAAAAAAATTTTCTTTGGTGTTTTAGAGGTTTTGGACGAAGCAGAACTTTTCCACAGAAAAAAATTTTTGCTCCAATAATTAATAAAAAAAAATCCATTTGTAAAGAACTTCCGTGGACACGCTGTATTTAACTATAATTGTATCCTTTTGAGGTATAGGTATGTAAAAATCATCAAATAATAACACGGGATTAAGAAACTTCAATGAATGCATTATTATATAAATAAATCGATCGTTAAGATGTTCTACTCGACTTGTGCATAATAAAAGAAACGATTTAACATAAAATATACGGTTGCGTAAAAGAGTGGGCCGCAACTATCCACCGATGATGACTCGGTTAATTCTTTAATTCTCTTTCCGTTTTCTATAATTTATTTACTATACTTTTGATTTGTTTCCGCTTTTCATTTTCATGAATACCAACTGCTAATTGGATTAGTATAACAAATAAATGCGTAACAATAAAAAAACACTCTTACGCAATCATTACATCTATTGTTTTACAATAAATAATTATATTGTTGATTTAATAAACCACAAACTTAGGTACATAATTGGGCTTTTGAATGAAATTTTTTTTTGTCATAAATGGAAAGATCGTATATAAGTTTTATAACAAAACTATTTTTCTTTTTTTTATTTTCGTTATAATTCAAAAGTTATATCAAATTAAAAATAAATTTTTGTACCCAGTTCCGAGAACGCGCCGACATTTCCCGAACATAATGTGACGTCATAATGGTAATTTATATTATTATAATAATAATACATGTAGAAGCCATTGATAGTATACTGCGTACCTATATATACATTTTAACATTATGACGTCACAACTGTCAAAAACAATTTTAGTGCGTTTGCAGTCACGTGATTTTTTTAAATATTTTATCAATTTTAAATTGCTTATAATTAATTTAAAAAAAGTTTTTTGAAAGTTTTTCGCATCGATATTATCAATATTATTTATAATAAAGTTTTAAAATACAATAAAAAAATCGATAATTATTTTTTTTTTCAAAAGCCTAATTGCTTAGGGATCAAACCACGAGGAGATTCTATGTATTTCGTTTATAGTACGCGCCACGAATCTAAAAGTCTGTTGAAAAACTACAAACTCGCAACTCAACATAACTAAAATAACAATAACAACTTGACAATATAGGGTACTCGACTGTACTTTAAAGCAAGAAAGCGACAAGTGAAAAAAGGCAACGAGCGATCACGGCCAATCACCGACGAGCGCACGTTACGTGCAGGTAGTAGTCTATAGTCTATATTCTATAATATCTCTATGTTTGATGCAGTAGCAAAGTATGCTGATTACAGTGTTTCGTATCTAATTGATTAACGAAAATTATTATTGTACGAGATTCATTAGACGATTAGCCAATCTGTCACGCCGATATAAATTCTCTACGAATGTTAGCGCGAGCCGGTCACGCTTTCGCCGTCTACGGCCGGCGTGCCTTCTTTATTAGCAGACTAGCGGCCCGGTCCGGCTTCGCCCGGATTTGTATTGACTGCCAATTAAGGGGGGGCACCTAGTGTAACAGCTCAAAAAAAAACCGCTTATTTCAAACATTTTTTTTAGACTAACTATACTTGTATGATATGTTAATGAATTAGGCCTTATAGAACAGCTTTTAAAGTTTTTTCGGTACAAAATGGCGGCGTGGTAAGCATTTCTATCAGGTGCGATGTTCATTTTGTGGGCGTAATTACAGCCCTTAGAGTGAACCTGGAACACCCATTCAAAAAATTTCTTGTTAATAACATTCATAATTCGTAGTTAAACCTATAAAATATGTAAAAAAATGAAAAAGAAGTATTTAATTTGAAGTTTGAAAAACATTTTTCATTTTTCGCATAAAATGTCGACCTATAAACATTTATAAATCAAATTTTTAACAATAATTTACCAAACAAGTAGGTTCAACTACGAATAAAAGTTGTTTTTTATATCTGGTAAAAATTTCGGCCCATAATCTTCAATAGTTTTTTAGATATTACGCCATAAAATTTCGAAAATGATGTTTTAAGAAAAACGCCTTTAAAAAAATTAGGTTTGATAGTGAACAAATTTGTAATTAATACCCTAACTATTAACGTAAAAAATCTCGTTTTGAAATTTTGTAGGCTTGTTCTACATAAGATTTGATCATTTCTAAGCAAAAAAAATCTTTTTTTTGAGCTGTTGCACTAGGAAACGCGTTCAATTTAACTAACCAAAATAAATTCCCAGAAGCACAACTGTTGCACAAGGAACCGACCACACAACGGCATGGTACGCCACTGACCTGGGCACTCACACTTCGGTAATGTTCGGTTCTCGGCATATGTATATTTCGCATTTATCTATTTTTTTTTATAATCACCTCAAAAACTGTAAACAATTTCATTTCTCTTTTAACGGACGTCTAAAGTTATTCTTCCGTTATCTTTACAAAAACAATTACCGTGATTGTAAAATTAGTCATAAAAATTAATAACGTTTCGTTTAATTTCTCAATGATAAACGCGAGACTAGAAACAGAAACGAAACAGAAAAAAACACTTTCTTTTATTTTCACGCCATCGTTCAATTGTTTTTATTGCAGCTATTTTGTTTAAAACAAAGTTATTAACACTGTCGCCACGGCATTCTCAAATATAACAAAACAATGCCGAATAGTGATTGTATTTTTGTGAGAAAATTAACTTAACAATTGAACGGTGGCTTAAAAGCGATACCAACAGCGGGGGGCACTGTGCAAGAATTACAAAATTGCAACAAAGTAACAAAAAAAAACATCATGCAGTTCTTACATCATAACATATGCTAAGAATAATCTAGGTAATGTCTATCCGTAAAAAACCAAATTAAAAATTTTGAAAAACCCACTACGAATGTAAATGTTGCAATAGAAAAAGAATTAAATAAAATTCTAAAATCCCCCAACTTCACGCAGGTAAGTACCTAATCAAAGAAAATCCGTCGAGGGCTGCCATTCGCTGATTTTTAATTTTGTAGAGATTTTGTAAAGTGTGTTCAGATGGTCTAGCCGAATTAACGTAGGTACTCAGTGTAGCTATATCTGGTAGCCTAGCTGTCGAATCGCGTTATGTGCGAGAGTGCTCATAATTTTTTTAATAAATGTTCAAATGTATTGCTGTGAAAAGCACTAGTAACGGACGCTTGTCAGATCTGTTGGTGCGTAGCACGTTTGTTATGGTTTTTGCGATTCTTTTCAGTTCAGCTCCTCCTAGGGGGCGTTACCATCGTAATATCTATCTAAGAACCATCGCAGATGAATTAGCCTTTACAGAAAACCGCAACTGAATTAATCAAACCATTTTCCAGATAAATGGCGACATTCGAGTGCACAAACAATCGAACAATCTCTCAGGCTAAATGCATATACCTTCGTCGTTCCCAGTGAAGAGGTCTTGCCCAGAGCCCCAAATTACGGCCCTGGGCGCATTTATTCACACTTGACCAGCCTTGTTAAAAACGAGACAAAAAAAATTGGTTGTCTGTAAAGTTGGTTTACGAACGATAGTTTTACGTGATAACGTATTCCGCTCGAATATCATATTTAATAATCACGCACAGGGTCAGGCGGAACGTTAGGAACGTTACACTTTTTCGTGCATGCAGCCGGTGTTTCATCTTTTTATATTGACGTGATTCATCAATTTATAAGACGTTATCACGTCAATAATTTATGTTCTATTTCTCCTATCTTCTACATATAATAATTATATTAATGCGAATCTATCATATTGCATCTTTCGCTTCAAATTTAGGTTAATTTTATTTATTTAAATTACTCACCACCTATAATAATAATTGTTTTTTTTTTAACTTTCTTTCTTTCGTATTTATTTTAAGTCTCAAAGATTAACTGTCATAATATTTTGAAAACAATTGTTTCATTTTTTATATAAAATTCCAAAACCTACTTAGGTACAATATTTAAGTATTTTCATACGTCAAAAAATTGATTTTTATAATGATAAAATTTGTAAGAAAACGATTTTTTCGAGAGATGAGACCTAGCTAAAACGATTTTTTGCTCCCCAAAATCCATTTTCAGTAAATTTCATCCAAATCGTTAGGGCCGTTTTCGAGAAAAGCACGCACAGGGTCAGGCGGAACGTTAGGAACATTACACTTTTTCGTGCATGCAGCCGGTGTTTCATCAATTTATAAGATTGGTGATTCATCAATTTATAAGACGTTATCACGTCAAAAGATTTTTTTTAAATCTAATCTTATCAAGTTTTGTGTGAAGCCCTTATAAACCCTGAATTTATTGACTGTAGACAACTTCTCTTATAAGCGGTTGTGTTAAACGAAAGTTTTGTAATAACATTATCATTGATCTATATTTAACGGCCTCCGATTAAGGATAGTTGATTAAAACTACGAGAACAAAAATATGCATCGGTCGCTTATCTGAAGTGCATGCAACGTGCAAAAGAGATTTCTCTCTAAAAGACTCGAACGTTTGTAGAGAAACGGAGCCCGCACCGCGACCTTGCCGATTGCAGACCGCGTGCGTGCATAGGTTAGGACACATGGGTGGCAAACCTTTCGACACCTACGTGCCAATTTTTTTCAAAAATGTTTAATGTAGCCATAACGTGTCGACAAGCGATCAAAGAAATTTAGTTGTCAAAAAAATGAATCAAACATAATAATTTTAATAATACATTGAGCGCCATTTTTTATTCGGTGATAGTCAATTGTTTTCGGCATCTAGCATATTTTTAATAACAGTGTAAACTTTATATAGCGACATCTGGAATTATTGAGAGAAACCATGGAAAACCTCAACAAGACGGTCGGGTACAGGAATTACCGTTTCTCGGCGAGAGGCAGCAGGAAAAAGTCCCGGCCACATCTGCCTCCGCCGGGATTCGGACGCGGTACCTCCCGAATGCGAGTCTAGTGATTTCACCACCCCGCTCGGTAGAAAACCTAATATAGTCCGTGGCGTTTGGCCTCAAGAGGGCCTCGCACGAAGCCATGGGCGAGGGCCCGCTTTGCCCACGCAATCACGATTCGATTCAGCCCAGCAATGTTCAGTTCGAGCAAATAACTTTCATAACGGACAGGTGATTAATTTATTTTAATGGATTATTATGTCTTACGAAGCCCAAGATAAGTCATCCGTAACAGAATAATATGAATTACGAATGCCGGAATTATAATACAATTAATATCAACAAACGGGTTCGTCGTCTGTACTTGCGTTGACATTACACCGAGATTTTATAGTCGCGCATGCAATATTCGCGTGTTTTTATTAACACTGGGTCATTTTTTAGAATCCTTTCAACATACACTTTTCTCTAAATGTATTTATTCTTTGATTCTTTTATACAGTATGTAAACACGTAAGGTGCACATAAGGAAATAAACATTGGAAAAAAATGACTGGATCAGAGTGAGCCTTGAAATCTTGTTTTTCGATTTGACAGATAATATTCTTTTGCAAAATGAATGTGTATACTACCGAAGAAAATATTCAAATGATTACAACATAATCGGACTTTTTTTATTAATGGGACATTAAATTCCCAAAAATACTTAAATATGGCGCGAGATCAAATATCTCCGCCTATTCGTGTTGAACCTAAAGACATTGGGTCACTGATTTACCAACGCGCATACGTCATAGCAGTCAGACAATTTTTGAATGAAATGTTTCCAAACAGATGAAGTTGTTTTTTTGTTTTATTTTTGTACAAAAAAATTAAAATAATGATTTATAAGAGCTTTTTATTATTAAAAAAGCCAAGCAAAATAAAAATAAATCAAAATAAAATAGAAATCCTCAAGATAACCACGATAATTAATAATAAATGCATCTGATCCAAGTATTTTTTCCCAATGCTAATTTCCCTATGTGCACCTTACGCGTTTACATACTGTATGTAAAATATATTATCAACAAACTCTTCAGCTTTATATATTTAGTACCTATAGATTAGAAAGATAACTACAATATTACGATTGAAATTCATATGGATTATGTAAAATGACCATTATGACGTTGACATGGTAATGTTGTGATCAAAGATGAAAGTTGCCGATACTACTTTAATAACATAACATAAAAATTCAGTTGACATTTAATAAGAAAAGTCATAATTTTCTTATCAAAAACGCCTCTCTATTATGCAATAATAAGAATGACATTCGAGTTGACGTTATAAAAAATAATTATATTCTTGCCTGACCGATTTGATAACATGGGAAATTTTTTTATGACACTAATTTGTCAGTTATAACATTGTTACAAGAGTTTCAAAATCAATGCTATCTATATATACTAATATTATAAAGAGGTAAAGTTTGTAAGTTGGGATGTAGGAAGTAATCTCCGAAACTACTCATCCGATTTAAAACATTTTTTTCACCAAGATTTGGAATGGACCTTCAGGATGGATAGGCTATACCAGAGGTGGGGAACCTTTTTACCATTAGAGGCCACATTTAAATTAGGCAGCAATAAGAGAGGCCGCATAAGCTGATTGACCTAAAAAAGTGACTTTTGTGAAATTATTATAGTTTTTCTATAGATTTAACAATTTATTGCATTATATAGAAAAAATAAAATATAATACTACAAAATTTTAAATATAATATACATATAAAGCAAGGTGTGACAGTCAAATGGGAGATCTGAAACTAGACTAGTATTCTGACGTCATGTTACAATATGACTGTTTTTGGCGGGATTTTCCGCGCAACTGTCATGGCGTTGATGTACAATAGTTGTTTGAAACGAACTCTACCATTTTGAAATAGGTGGCAAAGGGCCGCACAAGAACCTCGCGGAGGCCGCATGCGGCCTCGAGGCCGCAGGTTCCCCACCTCTGGGCTATACCACTAGTTAAGTAATAGAGCATTATGACTTAGTATTGATAATCAAGCTAGTACCCAGAACCACTACAAATGTTAACCTACGTGCGACTTGCGCAGTCAATCAGCCATCAAATTTTAATCATGGACAAATGCCGCTAGAGTTGAAAACTAAATATTCCCATCAGATATTCGTATTTGCTTTGTCTAAAAATTGACATTTGTTATATCACTAATACACAGTTTAAAAGTTTACGCCGCTGCACACGAGGCTGGATTTGCCGCTAGATTCCTTGCTAGATTTGCCTACTAGTTTTCTAACACTGGTTTTCTTGATTGCTTTTATGTGCTCGCTTCACACGAGACATCTTTTCAAGCTTGTTTTGTGGATGGATCTGGTGCGCGCGCAGTGACAGTTCAAATAATAAACACAGAGCAAAACGTGTCTGTTGTCTGGCTCTGAGCAGAACGACGCCATGTTGGTTTGTGGGCGTTTGTTCGTGTCGCCCACTGCTTCCTGATTGGTTCTTGCTCAGAGCTAGCAGCGGACCTAGCAAGAAAAATAGACCCTGTTCTAATTTTAAAAACCATCTTGTGAGCTCGCAGGCGAGCCCGCAGTGACGTCATTTCACAGAAGAAGTTGCAGCAGGGTTTCCAGTAGTGATATGTCCACATGACTCTTTATTGAAAGCTGGCTCCGTGCGCTCCGCTCACTAAAAAGAGTCGCTCAGAGCGAGTCGTTCAAAGGAGCGACACTAGACAGTACGCACTACACAAGAGTGCAGACTGCAGAGGTGTGAACTGTCATCATACATGCTCAGGAGTCATGTAGCATTGTACAGCACAATACACACAATAATAAGCTTAACAATAATAATGTTTATTGTTACAATATTATATCTTTGTCAACGACGTCAATGTGAATGGTTTAAGTCACTGTACGCTTAGTACTATTACACTTACAGTGTGTCATTCAACATTAAATGACTCGGCAAAGATAGCTCCGTACGTGCAAAGTTCACTAGTGCCTCTGTGGCCTGTGCTGTGTGCGCTCTGTAAATGTGCGAATGCAACAGTACAGAACAGCTCAGCACAGAGCAATGACGCTCGGAGTGAGTCATTCACAAAAAAAAGAGCGACTCGCTCCGCTCCGAGAAAGGAGTCGTTCATTATTAACGACTCGCTCAGGAGCGACACATAACTAATCTCCAGCGGCCTTTAGTCTGACGTTAGGCCACTTTGCTTTGAGGTCTGTGCGATTCGTTAAGTTTGCATAGAGAAATGACAGAGAACCTGATCGTAACTTTTACCATTTCAATACAACTTTTACCTGACTGACGCCGGTATTTTTATACAAGTGTATCATCTGGAAAAAAAATAACCAGTTCGACAGGTCTACTTCGATATTATTGTCATCCATTTCCCAATAGGGTCTTCGCCCTGATGTACGCTCAACTCTCGCCGAGTTTGCGATTGACGTTTACGGGGCGTCGTCTCATCGACAGCTTTTTATTTTTTATATACGCTGCTTAATTGGTTCATTGATAAATCAGGGCCGCAAACAACAGGACCGTAACAAGGCGGGGGCAACAGGGACAAGGGTATAGGGCCCAGGTTGAAGATGTGCTCCAGAAAAAAAAATTGGTTGTCTGTAAAGTCGGTTTACTGACGATAGTTTTACGTGATAACGTATTCCGTAATACATAACCTAAATGTATATAATAATTATAATAATTCGAATCTATGATATTGCATCTTTTGCTTCAAATTTAGGTTAATTCTATTTATTAAAATTACTTACCACCTATAATATAATTGTTTTTTTTTTTAACTTTCTTTCTTTCGTATTTATTTTAAGTCTCAAAGATTAACTGTCATAATATTTTGAAAACAATTATTTCATTGTTTATATAAAATTCCAAAACCTACTTACAATATTTAAGTATTTTCATACGTCAAAAAATTGATTTTTATAATGATAAAATTTGTATGAAAACGATTTTTTCGAGAGATGAGACCTAGCTAAAACGATTTTTTGCCCCCCAAAATCCCTTTTCAGTAAATTTCATCCAAATCGTTAGGGCCGTTTTCGAGAAAAGCACGCACAGGGTCAGGCGGAACGTTAGGAACGCTAGGAACGTTAGGAACGTTACACTTTTTCGTGCATGCAGCCGGTGTTTTATCAATTTATAAGATTGGTGATTCATCAATTTATAAGACGTTATCACGTCAAAAAGATCGAAATAAATCGTATTATGTTTTTAAAAAAGCGGTATGCCTTCCAAAAACTTTTTGGAAACCCTTCAAAAAATAGTAGATCACCTCTCCCCTTTCTACTATTGCCATAAAGATCGAAAAAATCGTATTATATTTAAAAAAAACGGTATGCCTTCCAAAAACTTTTTGGAAACCCTTCAAAAAATAGTAGATCACCTCTCCCCTTTCTACTATTGCCATAAAGATCGAAAAAATCGTATTATATTTAAAAAAAACGGTATGCCTTCCAAAAACTTTTTGGAAACCCTTCCAAAAATAGTAGACCAGTGACCACCTCTCCCCTTTCTACTATTGTCCTAACTTGCATAGTTGGCTGAAGAAAAATACACGAAAATTTAAAACTTTTCGTGAAATCAGTGGAAACATACCTAACTAAATTTTTTAGCTTCCTCCAAAATTTCTTTACAACAGGTTAAAACTATTATTTTGGGGAAATTTTAATAATAATGCGTTTAACGTCCGTTTCTCGACTTTATGTCATACAAGACGCCATTATTATTGTCCATCCATCATACTTCCCGTTATTTTCTACATTTTTAAACTTCCACTTAATAGCAATGGGCGAATGAAGGAATTTTAGGACATTAGGATAAGGTAGGCAAATTTTGAGCACAGGAGTTTGACAGGTAATCGGCCATGGCCTTGAATAAGGAACCATCTTGATATTTACCTGGAATTATTGAGGTAAACCATGGAAAACCTCAACAAGACGGCCGGTACAGGAATTACCATTTCTCGGCGAGAGGCAACAGGAAAAAGTCCCAGCCATATTATCTGCCCTCGCCGGGACTCGAACTCGGTACCTCCCGAATGCGAGTCCAGTGCTCTCACCACTACGCTACACCGCTCAGTTATTTTGGGGAAATAAGCAGCTTTATTTAATTCGTAAAATTTAGTGTAGGGGTGCTCAGGACCGTGGCGCGACCTTGGCAAGCATGGCAAGGCATAAAACAAGAAAATAAGGATGCGTGTAACCTTCAAGATAGTAATACGGTGGAGCCGAGGAGTCCACTACTGATGTATGAAACATTGTTTCATCTCAATCGCGTGTAGTAGCTAGTATTTTTCAAAAAAGCGCTACAGAAGTCTTCAACATTTTTCAAATAAATAAAATTGGTCGACAATTTTATTTATTTGAAGAGTTCTATTCAGACGTTAATCAAAGATTTGTTCTGCAATATTTTATTTTAAGTATTTATCGACCGATTTTTTTGCTTAAAAAATATTATTATTTGATTAATTGGTAGCCCTATAACTGAAAGTAAATAATATTTAAAGGTTATAAAGCGTAAATTAATTAAAAAATACTTGCATATCATTTGTTACAGTTAGTTGAGCATCGCATATTCGTTTGTTTTAACGGATATCGTGTAACGGTATTTTCCGTCCCTACATTACCGATATTTTATAAACAAATGCAGCGGCTTTTAAATATGTATCGGGGCTGCCATAATATATTACGAAATTTTCAGTTTCCGCAATTTTTATAGTGATTAATGTACGATTTAATAATTTTATAAATAATTACAATATTATGTGCGAATATAAGTACCTACACGTGTTAGAAATAATTTTAATGAAACCGATATCTATCTATACTAATATATAAAGCTGAAGAGTTTGTTTGTTTGGTTGAACGAGCTAATCTCAGGAACTACTGGTTCAAATTGAAAAAAAAAATTTTGTTGGATAGCCCATTTATCGAGGAAGGCTATAGGCTATATAATATCACGCTACGGCCAATAAGAGCGGAGCATCAATGAAAAATGTTGCAAAATGTATCTCAAAAATAAGCTTCTATTCATGTGAAACGCCGTAACTAAATATACCAATGTTAGCGTTGCACATTCAGAAGCCCAACTGGCTCAGTCGGTAGAGTACGTGACTCTTAATATCAGAGTCGTCGGTTCGAGCCCCACGTTGGGCGAATATATTTTTAATTTTTTTTTCATTTTCTACATTACTTTCTTACATTCAAAAGTATTTTAATTTTATTTACGACTAATTAAAATTAAATAAATCTAATTAATAGCTCATTTGAAAACTGTTATAACTATAGGGACCTATATAAAAATAATTTTCCTACAGTGTTTTCAATTAAATATTTATTATATTTTATTAAATGATTTAACAGAAATTTATTGTCTATACTTATAAAAAGTATAATTACTGCTTTTTATCGACAAAAACTTTTGAACGGTAACTCCGATCGTCATGAAATTTGGACACAACTTTCATCTCGGTAAACTAAGATGAACGTGCGACTCACATCCCTCCCCCCCATTCGTTCTTTTGCACCCGGGCGAAACCGGGCGGGAACTCTAGTACATAATAAACGAAATTTTAACTTTGTTTGTAAATGTTTGTGCCGAATTTTTGGCTTCAATCTATTGCCTATTAATTATAGCGGCGATTTTCAAACTTTTCCACCGAAAGAGTAGCATTCGTGAGGTACCGGGTTCGAATCCTTGCGGAGGCAGATGTGGCTGGTAGTTTTTTCTGCTGCCTCTCGCCGAGAAACGGTAATTCCTGTACCGGTCATCTTGTTGAGGTTTTCCATGGTTAGTGTAATACGGTGGAGCCGATGGCTCTACTACTGATGTTTTGAAGGCTCCGCTACTGTTGTATAAGACATTGTTTCATTTCAATCGCGTACTGCGCCCCTTGGGGTACCCATATTGTTTAATTTTTAAGTGTTTATAAGACTTGAAATGCGTTTTCTGTATCTTAATTTTGTTTTGAATAATTAATTAATGAATTTATCGAAGGACAGAGGGTATAAAAACATTATGATCACTTTCAAAGAATATAGGCAAAAGGTTAAGAGTATATGAATTATAACAGGACATTAATTGTGTTAAAACAATAATTTGCCATTTGATTTTACCAAAACTGGTTCGCGACCTTCAGAACAAGAAATTAAATGCGTTAAAAGCAGTGAGCAGCCACAAAAACTGCAAATAATTCAATTATTAAACGGTACCTAATCAGGAATGTATATGACTTAGCAATATGCAGATATCTGTGACTTCAAGGTAAAAAGGCTTATGTAGGATTTTCGGAAATACAAGATTGACGTCGATTTAAGGTAGTACGAGCACCAAGACAACTTTAAATAAAAGGCTTGATTTTTTTTATATTTCGGTAGATGGATGATATGTCTTCATTGATATCTCCAAAACTAGTCGGTGGAAATTAAAAAAAAACTATTTAAATTAAAGTTATAACGTTAATAAATTATTGAAAACAAAAAAAACCCGTTGTGCCCGACTATATCTTTTTAATTAGTCGGGCATAACGGTTTTTTTTTTGTTTTCAATAATTTATTAAGGTTTTAACTTTAATTTAAATAGTTTTTTTTAAATTTTATTATTAATAAATACATATTATAGTAAAAAAATATTAATGGATTATTTCTTCTCTCCGTTTAACGACAACTCTCAATAACGCCAAAAAGTGCACAGTCCCTTGAGTGTTTACACTTTATATGAATGTGAAATAATAATTTATGTTATATAGCATTTTCTTTATTACAGCACAATACGAACATATAATTATTACTAATACGGTAGTAGGCTAATAACCTTCATTGAAATCGTATCTAATATAATTTTCTGACATAAGCCGTTTCACCCTGTGACCACAGATGCATAATATCTACCAGTAAAATACGATATGTATAATGCAATAATAATAATATAGATTACATGTTCGATTATACAAGTAACGAGGTATTCATTTGTTTGGTGGCGTACCAACAGTCCGAACCGAAGCGTGATCCAGTCGTAATATTGAGATCATGATCCATGGCTAACGGCGATCTACCGCACTGTTGGTATGATCTAGAAAGGGTGTGGCTCGTGTGCAAGCCTTTTGATCATATGTATAATAAAATACAGTCACTGGAAAATTAAAATTAATAATCGAACATTCCTACACGCTGTTTTAAAGTGTTCCGTGTAGAAATTAAAATAAAAATAGGTAAAAAAACTGTTAAGTTAAACCATATAGGTACTGACCATATAGGAATAAAATCGCAATGGAACCATTAGGGTGCAAACATATACTTCTGTCTTTTTTTACACCGTAAGTACTGACGTATCCAGAGGGCAAAACAAGCACGGGGGACCCGGCTTAAGTAATTTCTAATTTGCCCCCTCCTGGGCCAAAAGCTGAGTACGTCCATGTTAACGTCATAGAAAAAACAAAGTTTTTGAAACAGAGATACTTTATTCAGATTGAATGCAAGTACATCAACCAATCCTATCATCGGAGAAATCAGGGAATTATCTACATCGAAGAAAGAGACGCAGATATATTTTCGATACCGCGGTTAAATTGATCGAAAACGGTTTTATTTTATAGTTTAAAGGGCACTAAGGAAAAGTTTCCATGGACGCATAGTCTAAAAACCGATAGATTTTTAGCTACAGATATGTTTGCAAGATTTTAAATATAGGGATATCCGTTGAATTCACAAATATGTTCCATGTTCAACATTATTTGTGCTTTTTTTTAGAAATAAAAAATGTCGAAAACTATAGGTAATGTTGTAAGGTGTCGCCCAGCGCCCTGTATAAAATAATAATGTCATATTCGGATTCAGCGCACTCGAAAACATATTTCTACAGCAATTAGGATCTTTTAAGATTGTGAAATTCAATGGATATCCCTATATCTAAAATCTCGCTAAACATAACTGTAGCTAAGAATCTATTGGTTTTTAAGCTATGTGCCCATGAAAACTTTTTCTTAGTGACTTTTAAACTATAAAATAAAACTATTTTCGACCAATTTAACCGAGAACCAAATCCCATACGGTTTGTACGAGGTTCTTTACCAAAGCATGTTTTACAATTTGGTTGAACAGTCTTATTGTGTGTGGCTTATCGAAAAGATTTCACGTCGATGTTTTCCCTTTCAGTATGTTTTAATAAAAGATAAAAAAAATACAATTCAATAAATAAAATTATCGAGCAATTTTTCAGACAATATATTAACAAAAAATATAATTAATACATTAACTTCAGTTAAAGTAATGTTGATCCAATAGAATATTAAGATGAAGGAAGGTTTTGGTTGAGGATCATAGAATAAGCTTTACCAGTGTTTCGCTAGTGGCCAACGTTTCGAAAAAATTATTTTCATATTCAGGGCCACTAGCGAAACACTGGTAAAGCTTATTCTATGATCCTCAACCAAAACCTTCCTTCATCTTAATACATTAACGTTTCAATTATTATTTTTTCAATATTTTGATACTAATTAATAATTTTGAAAGAATTTTATATAAAGCGAATTAGAAATTAAATAGTAATTATATTTTTTACATCAGTTCTGAAGAAGGTCCAAATCCGGATTGAAACGTTAATGTATTAATTATATTTTTTGTTAATATATTGTCTGAAAAATTGGTCGATAATTTTATTTATTGAAGAGTTCTACTCAGACGTTAATCAAAGATTTGAAAAAATACAATTTTCAGTCGTTTTAATATAACCTTCTAACTCAATACTTTCAGTAAATAATTACCGCCTAATTAGCCTAAAGACTGCACCATCAATAAAAATAAATTATGCATATATGTGGAAAGAAAATCTCGACCTTGTCAACAAAAATCGCGAGTCAATCGCTAGTCAGTCAGTCATGCAAGGCTGAATTTCATAACAGCGATGATCCATTAAAGCTGGCACAGATTTTTTTATAAGCGTTATTATTTAAAATCATCATCATTATTTCATCATTTTTTTTACTCCAATTATATTTAAAACTAGCGGTCCCGCCCGGTTTCACTCGGGTGCAAAAAAACGAATGGGGGGGAGATATATGATTACGCACGTTCATCTTAGTTTACCGAGATTAATGTTATGTCCAAATTTCATGATGATCGGAGTTTTTGTCGGACGGACCAATTTTGAGTTACATTTTTCATTGATGCTCCCGCTCCTATTGGTCGTAGAGTGATATTATATAGCCTATAGCCTTCCTCGATAAAAGGACTATCCAACATAAAAAAAATTTTCAATTCGAACCAGTAGTTCCTAAGATTAGCGCTAAGCGCGTTCAATCAAACAAACAAACACCTCAGCATTATACATATATTAGTTTAGATTGGTACCAATAGGCTCGATCCTGTATTTTCTAAAATCTAGTTCTCTTTTATTGTTTTTCTTTATCACTTTTAAAGATTCCAATAAAAAAATTCTTTCACTCTATTTTATTTCTTGGTCGACTTATGTCTTGTATTTTCAATTTCGTTTTGCAAATATTGTTTCTTCTTCTATTACCTTGAAGATTCCAAGAAAAAGATTCTTCCATTCTCTTTTATTTCCTGGTAAGTCTCCATACTGTTCAACATACATCTTTAATTTTCAAATTCTACTGAAATTTCTACGTTCTTTCTTCTTCTCTTACCTTGATAATTCGGGGGGGGGGGGGGGGATTTGCCGTCTTTTTTTATTTCTTCTCAAAGTTTCCATTCTTTAGACTTGTATCTCGTATTTTCAAATACGTCTTGCAAATTTTTTTTTCTGCACGAAAATTTCTACCTTTTTTCCTTTCTAACCTAGAAGATTCCAGAAAGAATCTTATCTTCTTTTATTTCTTCCCAAAGTTTCCATTCTTTTCCGCCTGTATCTTGTATTTTCAAGTGCGTCTTGCAATTGTTTTCTCCGCGGAAATGTCTCCTTTTTTTTCTTCTTCTCTTACCTTGAAGATTTCAAAAAAAATCTTGCTGTCTTCTTTCATATCATCCTAAAGTTTCCACACTTTTCCACCTGTATCTTGTATTTTCAAGTGCGTCTTGCAAATGTTTTCTCCTCAGAAATTTCTACCTCCTTTTTCTTCCTCTCTTATCTTGACGATTCCGAGAAAAAAATCCTGCCTCCCTCTTTTATTTCTTCCCGAAGTTTCCACACTTCACCGCCTGTATCTTGTATTTTCGAATTCATCTCATATTTTTTTCTGCACGGAATTTTGTATCTTCTTTTCTTTACTACCTTTCGATTTCAAAATAAAGAGTCAACTCCAAAAAAACCCCGTTCAAATGTTCGTGTATATAAATTTAATTGTTGTATTTCTTATTTACTAACAATAAAGAAACTGACTATATTATTGTTGATAAAAAAATGATTATTATGCATTTATACACTTTTTAAGTTACGAAAATTACTATAATTTTGTGAATAGAATATCTATATGAAAAAGGTGCCCTTATAACGTTTTGAGATTACACATTTCAATCAGGCTGTATGTAATCTAACAGTTAAATTTTTAATACACTCAGGCATTTACTTTAATCTTGCGTATTCCACGGAAGTTATTGTACTTAGTAGTGATGTGTCGCTCCTGACCGAGTCGTTCTTAATGAGCGACTCCTTTCTCGGATCGGGTCGAGTCGCTCTTTTTTTGTGAATGACTCACTCCGAGCGCCATTGCTCTGTGCTGAGCTATTCTGTACTGTTGCATTCGCACATTTACAGAGCGCACAGAGGCACTAGTGAACTAGTATCTTTGCTGAGTCATTTAATGTTGAATGACACACTAAGTGTAATGCTACTAAGCTTACAGTGACTTAAACCATTCACATTGACGTCGTTGACAAAGATATAATATTGTAACAATAAACATTATTATTGTTAATCTTTTATTATACTTTATAGTTTATCCAAAATGCGACTAATATAAGATCTGAATCATATTAAAATGAGCTCAGAGCTGAGTGTGTATTGTGCTGTGCAATGTTTCGTGATTCCTGAGCATGGCATGATAACAGTTCACACCTCTGCAGTAGTTCGTACTGTCTAGTGTCGCTCCTTTGAACGACTCTCTGAGCGACTCTTTTTAGTGAGCGGAGCGCACGGAGCCAGCTTCCAATAAAGAGTCTTGTGGACACATCACTATATTGTAGTAGGTACATGTAATAAAAAAAATAAAATGCTTATCGTTTGTCCCACTTCTTTAACATATTATTAAAACAGATTTGTAATAAATGGCATATAGATAAATTAATGATAAATTACGTGCTTTTATCTTACATTACTAATAAATTATAGTAGCGAATGTAAGTAACTCAGAAGTATCTAATTATGTTATGATGGATATTTGCAACATAGTAAATTGAATATTGTTTTTTTTTAAACTTTAAATCAGCACAATAGCTGGTTGTACCCGGCCACGCATTACTGTGGATCAGTCTGGTTTGCGTGTGTTGCTATTACGTTCAACAGATGGAGCTCCCGTTGTCGTAAAATATTTAGTATAGCGAGTGTTGCTTTAACGTCGTACAGATTACGCAAAGCAACTTTCGGAGATTTACGATTTTGATCAAACGAATATTGTAAATTTCACCCTGTAACTAAATTTTGGCCTGTCATCTAGTTGTCGCCTTTGACAAAAGCCAAGTTATAATCCAACGCATACACAAAGCAAGCGTCACGCACTGCCATCTAACGAAATGTAGGAAACTATTATCTAGTAATTAAATTTCGCCCTGTTATCTAGATGTCGCCTACAACTAAAACCATTTTCAATCCAATATCCTCCCATTCAACGTCGCGCCAATTGCACTGTTTTACTCCCGACCAAACGCACTATCAGATATTTCACGTCAAGAAATTAATGTTTGAATATTTTCTTTTTAAAAAAACGAGATTTAAATATCCGGAGAACAGTTCAACATACTATTACAACAATTAGTAGCTAATTACAAGGTACTGAAAACAGTCTTTTCGTATAAATTGTAATAAAAATTTCTCCAATTTCCGGCACCCAATAATCTTATTCGAAGTAACGAGGTGAGTTCCAACGTCTTTTCCATACATTGTATTCATTCAAATGTTTACACGTCGCCATGAAGTAATATATTAATTCTGTCAAAAAATGTTGCTTGCGGCTGACAAGGGCGTTGCCGTTTTTCAGACAAAACCATAAAATATATTTGAAGTATCGAAATGTCGCTATAAACAAACTCTGTAGGTATTAAGTTCAATGGTGTATGCAAATAGTTTTTCAACGTAGAGAATACAGATTGTCACAAACAAAAATAGCGGAATTTAAATAAAAAAATATATATTTGGTATATAGGTTGACCGGTAATTGCTCGTATTTCTCTCGGGAGAAGAAACTATGACTAATTTGCAATGATTTAACCTCTATCACCTGGGGGTCGGAATGGCGTCATTTTCGATAAAATTTACTTCGGTTTTATTTTACAAAAATCCGAATTTTGGGAGTTCAAAATTTAAAAAAATATTCTAGCTTCTTGGTTTGAATTTTTCCATGATCTGATAGCTTACTAATTGGCCAACCTTCCTAAAGCTAAAAATCACAAAATTTACCGTTAAAGTTGTGTGTTAAAACTTAGAATAAATAAAAAAAATAAAATAAAAAATTGGTTGTCTGTAAAGTCAGTTTACGGACGATAGTTTTACGTGATAACGTATTCCGTAATACATAACCTAAATTTATATAATAATTATAATAATTCGAATCTATGATATTGCATCTTTCGCTTCAAATTTAGGTTAATTTTATTTATTAAAATTACTCATCACCTATAATATAATTGTTTTTTTAACTTTCTTTCTTTCGTATTTATTTTAAGTCTCAAAGATTAACTGTCATAATATTTTAAAAAAACAATTGTTTCATTGTTTATATAAAATTCCAAAACCTACTTACAATATTTAAGTATTTTCATACGTCAAAAAATTGATTTTTATAATGATAAAATTTGTAAGAAAACGATTTTTTCGAGAGATGAGACCTAGCTAAAACGATTTTTTGCCCCCCAAAATCCCTTTTCAGTAAATTTCATCCAAATCGTTAGGGCCTTTTTCGAGAAAAGCACGCACAGGGTCAGGCGGAACGTTACACTTTTTCGTGCATGCAGCCGGTGTTTCATCAATTTATAAGATTGGTGATTCATCAATTTATAAGACGTTATCACGTCAAAATTCTTCACAAAAGTGTCATTATCATAAAAAATGACGCATTTCCCACCTTCAAATGATAGAAGATAATAATCATTCCAAATTAGTCATAGTTTCTTCTCCCGAGAAAAATACGAGCAATTACCGGTTACCTGTATACTAGCTGTACCCGGCCACGCGTTGCAGTGGCTCGGTTTTGTTTGCGTGCGTTGTATGTTCAACAGATGGCGCCCCAATTGTCGTAAAATTTTAAGCGCTGTATTCATGCTTCCACATTGGATAACATTTTCTGATACATCTTGTATTTTTGTATGCAAAAAATCGACACCTAACAACAATTACCAATCGTACATAAATCTTTTTTCACAAATATTTGTAAAGGGTATCAAGTTTACCGGTCACAAAATTTGACCTTCACATTTATCCAAAAACCAGTTCCTCACTCGGCTACGTCACCAGTAATCATATTTGAGACGGCCACTAATAATAATATTAATTAAGTATTTTTAATAGAGCAAGGTTCCACTAAATGTAACGTTAAGACAAACTATTTATTAATGAGAAGATTAATTGTTGACCCGGTTCTCAATCAGTGATGTCAGAGATACGGCCCGCGACCAGAATCTATCCACAGAGGATTCCAAGCTACTCTGAAAATAACATATACTTTTATTCTATACCGAGCATGGGAACAAAATCGCAATCGAACCATTATAGGCCCCACTCACGATCACACTTCATGCAACAGTTCAGTGTTCAAACTTATAGTTCAGTGAAGCATGATAGTGTGTGGGACAAATAAACACTGAAACCAACACTGAAGTCAAGCATGAACTCATCAAATGCATCTTGATTTTTGAACGACTTCAGTGTTCAGTGTTCAAGTAAACTGTTGTGTGTGTGGGTGTTTTTCAGTTCAGTTTTTGGAGTTCTGTGTTTTGTACAACCAGAAGCCAAAAATCTCAATGTTGCTGCAAGTCTTTCTTGTGCAGAAATAGATTTTCACATATTTGTGTCCTGGTTCTTAATAAATAGGGTAACTAATTCCAGTAAATAATTGTAAGTTAATTCATTCATTCGTAAATAATTATTGCAATCAAGCGGCTCAAGATGTAATTCATTAATCAAATAAACATGACTTCTTGAATCACGCATTTCTAACCAATTTTTCACCCATATTCTTCTTTTCTTTTCTTATTTCTCTGTTTTAAATACAATCCCATAGCTCTGAACAGCCAATCCTCACCATTTAAATTACTCATTTAGTTCTTATTAATGAACTATACTCTATAGTATAATATTATAGTGTGTATATAATATAATATATCTTATGTATCTATACTCGACGAGTGTATGCCAACAACTGAACCAAACTGAACACAAAAAATTTAAAAAACTGAGCAGTTTGCATGAACTGTGTGTGGTGCCAGTCAGTCTTTCGATTAATCTGTCCAACTTCACTGAACACTGAACTGTGGCATGAAGTTTGATCGTGAGTGGGGCCTATTAGGATGCAAACATATACTTCTGTCTTGTTTTACGCCGTAAGCCTGCTTAAGAAATTTCTAATTTGCCACCTCCCCGGCCAAAAGCTGGGTACGCCCATGTTAACGTCATAGAAAAAGACAAAGTTTTTGAAACAGAGATACTTTATTCAGATTGAATGCAAGTATATCAACCAATCCTATCGTCGGAGAAATCAGGGAATTAGAATAGAATAGAATAGAATAGAATAGATTCTTTATTTTGGCGAAGTCCAGCCAATGGCTGTTCTGCTTAACCATCTTCAATTTTTACATAATATACATAAACAATATTAATTTACATATAAATGTACAATTATGTCTTTTATTCTTGGAAAAATACATACCTAGACTAATAAACCGATATGAAAAATTTGAAAAATATACTGGTATACCTTATAACAGAAAGTTTATGATAACTGAGTATTGTAAAATAAAAAAAAAAGAAAAGAAATTGAAAATTAAATTTATTGTTTCGATAATAATTCAGCTTTTAGTTTTAATTTAAAAGTTTTGTAAGAGAGTTTTTGAAGGAGTATTTTGGGCATGGCATTATGCTGTTTTATAGCGTTATAAATATAAGAACCTTGATATATTGTGCTATTACAGTATGGTAAATTTAGTTGATTGTTATCTCTAATATTTCTGGTATGCAACGATATTCTTTTTTGGAATTTTTCAAATAAATACTTAGGATTAGCAGAGTTAAGAATTTTAAACGTAGTACAGCTTAAATGCAGCGTACGCCTGGCTTCCATTTTAAGCCAACCGACTTCTTTCATTTTTTTTTAAACATGGTCTCTTTTACGAATATTCACGGCAAATCGAAAACAAGCATTTTGCATTTTTTGCAATTTTTGTTTATCCTCCTGAGAAATTCTACAACCATAAATAACATCGCAGTAATTAAATCGAGATAAAATTAAGGATTCGCACAAAAGGAGTTTTGTTTTTAAGGGAAGTAAAAATTTATAAGGGTACAGTTGTCTGAGTTTACCATAGGCATTTTTCAATACGTACTGTAAATAAGGTTTAAAAGATAAATTGTCGTCAAGTGTTAGACCCAAATTTTTTACTTCCTTCACTACCGGCAAATTAACGCTGTTTAGTGAGATTTTAATGCGATTGTAATCAATTTTTTTTAATACACTCGATTTTGCTATCACTAAAACCGAACATCGAAGAAAGAGACGCAGATATATTTTCGATACGCTTTGTCGCCTTCACGTATTATACAATAAATAAAACGCTTTATTTCTTGACAACAAACAAAACTGTAAGTGGAGCAACAATGTAGACTATGTTGATGTAAAAAGACACAACAATACCCTTATTTATCCGTTAGGCAGGCTTTGCATTAATGTTAAATTACTTTACTTATTTTTTAAACAATAAATTGTAGAGACACTTAAAAATTGATACACTTGTCGAATTGCAAAATTAATTACATCCGAGAAAAGTAGGTAGGTACAAATTATTGCATTGAAATTTACAACTCTAATAATTTATCACGTTTATTTATTTACATTCTACAGGAACATCGCAATTACCGAAGGAAACAATGAATTCAAATAGACGTGTGTTTACAATCATAGATGTCTGACTTCTTCATTGCGCATGCGCTAAATATTACTAATTGGAAACTAGTCGCATACTTGTTTGTTGGAACAGATGACGCGGTGTTTACAGTACACCTCAAAAACTGTCTTCGAACTTTCCACAGTGTGATTCAGGCAAATACTTTTATTCTATACTGAGCATAGGAATAAAATCGCAATCGAACCATTAGGGTGCAAACATACACTTCTGTCTTTTTTAAGCCGTAAGCACTGGCGTATCCAGGAGGGCAAAACAAGCACGGGAGACCCGGCTTAAGAAATTTCTAATTGCCCCCTCCTGGGCCAAAAGCTGGGCACGCCCATGTTAACGTCATAGAAAAAGACAAAGTTTTTGAAACAGAGATACTTTATTCAGATTGAATGCAAGTACATCAACAACCAATCCTATCATCGGAGAAATCAAGGAATTACATCGAAGAAAGAGACGCCGGTATATTTTCGATACGCTTTGCTGCCTTCGCTCACTGCACATTGAGTAGATAGACAATGATTCATATAGTAAATTATTATATATATGCAGATTCAAGAATTTAAAGTACATGCTGATACACAACTATAAACCTAAATAACCCTAGACTTTGGAGCCTTAAACAAAATTCCCTAGCCGCTATATTTTCAGTGACATCTTGGATATGTTAATATAACCCCGTATCCTGACCAGTGCTAATGACGTCATGCCACCATATTGTACTGGTGAGACAGATGTGACGTGTGTGCATCAGACTTTGTGGAAATTTTTATTTTATTAGTTGTTAATTTGTAATAATGTCTGATCAACAAAATATACAATTACTTTTGGTGGACGAGGACAATAATAAGTATATTTCGGAACGAATCAACAGTATGGCGTCGATTCATGACGTCATTAGCACTGGCCGGTATCGGAACACACCCCAAGAATGGGAAATTACACTGCATTTAATGATTAATATGTATTAAAATTAACTAAAAATTTGGTTGATTGCTCATAAATCGATGCTCTTCTTTTCTAATGTTATTATTATTGAGAAACAAATGAACAACAAATAAATTTCAGAAACGAGGTTAATAAAATTGCTTTTATATTATCTAAAGTGAAATTGGATTATTAAATGTTTATAGCACTTTAGATATCTCTTCAAAACATTCAATGTCACAATTTGTTAATGCAGTAACTGTATCTAGCAAAATTTAAAAACTTAATTGCCCGAATAAAATGCGCGCTATAACAAGGATGGGATACTTCAAATAAAATTGTCGACCAATTTTTCTCAGACCATATATTGACAAATAATAACAAAAATACAAATCGATATAACATAAGATGACGTTTCGATCCGGATTTGGATCTTCTTCAGAAATATCTAAAAAAATATAAGAATTAATTAGTATTAAGCTATTTATTATCTAATAAATTGTACGAAAGATTTGGAGGATAGGATACGTTGACTCTAAAGCTGTGTACAGACAGGCACACGTATGCGGTGAGCAGCTACGCACATGCGTTCGTGCTCAATCCATTCGCGCTCTCTGCATTCGTTGCGAACTTTCGGCGTCGCATATTATGCGTGCGTGCTCAAGTCGCTCGTCCATTCGCGGTAAAAATGTCTCTGGAGAAGAATCGGTTTAATAAATTGAAAAACTCTTTCTAGTAGAATCGAGCGCGATTGCATATAATAAAACCGTTTTCGATCAATTTAACCATGGTGAGCGAAGGCAACAAAGCGTATCGATAATATATCTGCGTCTCTTTCTTCGATTTTTTCCGATGATACGATAGGTTGATGTACTTGCATTCAATCTGAATAAAGTATCTCTGTTTCAAAAACTTTGTCTTTTTCTATGATGTTAACATGGGCGTACCCAGCTTTTGGCCCTGGAGGGGGAAAATTATAAATTTCTTAAGCCGGGTCCCCCGTGCTTGTTTTGCCCTCCTGGATACGCCAGTGCTTACGGTGTAAAAAAGACAGAAGTATATATGTTTGCACCCTAATGGTTCGGTTGCAATTTTATTCCTATGCTCAGTATAGAATAAAAGTATATGGTTTCTACACACACCAAAAGACTAATTCAAGGTTTCTGGGTTTGCTTCCTCATCCATGTCAACGCGGAGATACGAACGCGCGACACTCGCAATAAAAGTGACACTTTGTTCCGCTTGTGAATCAAATAAAATTTAATTGTTCAAAAACGAAACCTCAGTTAGATTCGCATAGAAAGCAAAAACCATAAATAATACAGCTAGCTTAAAATATCGTCAACACAACTATATCTGAAAACAGTAAGCAATGGTACTACCTGTTGCTGTTTAATTGATATATGCGCAATTACGAAATGCAACGTAAAACGCGAATTTTAAATTAGACATTGTGAGTACATTAGAGAACGTTTTATTATATATTTAAATTTCACTATTATTGCAAATTTTTTAATGAACTACCTGTGTTAT
This sequence comes from Xanthostigma xanthostigma, assembly GCA_963575645.1. NCBI lineage: Eukaryota > Metazoa > Arthropoda > Insecta > Raphidioptera > Raphidiidae > Xanthostigma > Xanthostigma xanthostigma. Next base: position 4,164,080 of record OY754473.1, read on the forward strand.
CTTTTAATGAGGGTTTGTTTTATTATCTGTAATACTTAACATGAATTCCGCACTAGTCCAATTGCTGGTATTTACAAAAATAATTATTAATCCCTTTTCTTAATTGATTTATCTTCGCATTGTCGCATTTGCTTTTGATGGAAATGTTCATTTTTCAATTGTTCTTCAGATTTGTTTTGTGGAGGTGCTTATAGTGAAGTCTTGCTAAAATTACTCTAGCGTCTGATATTCATTATGAATCCCATTTTTGTGTATAGTAAAAGAGGAAACGAAGTTTTGGTTTTGGAAGGTGTAAAGTTTTCCTTTTCGAAGGTTTTAAAAAATGGCGAGTCGTTTTGGCGCTGTGCTTTTAAAACTTGCAGAGCTGTTAAGTTTTATTTTTCAGTCCTATAACACTTTTTCGTGCGTGCAGCCGGTGTTTCATCAATTTATAAGACGTTATCACATCAAAAATGCAAATGCATTTTTATATACTTTGTATATCAAATCGGCTCAGATTCTGATCTACAATCTGTCGGAAAATAATAATTAATTGTTGATGTTCTTCACACGATATTAAATATTGATAATAATCGAAACAGCCGAAGACAACAATACACTGTGGTAAAAAAACAAAACACTGCATAATAATGTATTGTTTCTAATTATATTTAGAATTTATTGTTTCGAAAATTAAAAATGTTTTTTTAATATACATAATTAAAAGCAACGACTGAATTTCCGAGTCACCGTAACAAAAAAATTCCAGCCAATTGGGCGACGGGACCATTCCAACTTAAAAAATGTTGACATTTGACTATAATAAAGAAAATAAAATTTCTGATAACGCGTGAGATAACGCGGGTAACGGCTAGTATTCAATATGATATTAGCTATTCGTTGCCATGGTTACCTACATATGTTCCACGTCATGTACAAATTAATCAAAGCAAGCCTAACTAGTTTATTTCTGACAGATCCATAAAACAAATAAAACCGGTCAAGTGTGAGTCGGACTCGCACACGAAGGGTTCCGTACACTATGTACTTTTTAAATTATTTTGTAAAAGAAACAAGAGAGGCGCTATAACAATATGTAACCAGTGGGAGTATGCAAGTAGTTCGAGAATTTCAAGGCGTGAAATTTTACATAATTCACCCCGGCGTTTTTATATTATAAACACTTTTTTAACAAAAATTTCTTGTAGAATAAAATAATATAAAGTTTTGATAAATACACCATTATATCAAATAACAACGTTATAGAAAACATCTCTGTTGCGCATGCGCCAAATTTCCCCCCCAAAAAATACAAAACTTTAGAATAATAAACCATTATGAAAAATACACCATTATTATATAAAAACAATGTTATAGCACATATCTTATCTGCGCATGCGCCGCCTTTCCCCCTAAAACTTTTTACTATATTATTATATAAAACAACGTCATTGCATATATTTATTTTGCGCATGCGCCAATTTTTCCAAAAAAAAATTTACAAAACTTTTGTAAACATAGATAGAATAATAAACCGTTATGAAAAGTATACCGTTATTATATAAAAAACAGCCTTATAGTATATATTTCTTCTACGCATGCGCCGATTTTTTTCAAAAATTTATTTTACAAAACTCCTGTAAAACAAAATAATAAGCCCTTATGAAAAGTATACTATTATCTTATAAAAACAACATTATAATATATATTTCTTTTGCGCTTGCGCCGACGTCTCTCAAAAACAATAGGCCTCTTCATATTTGCATATTAAACATCTTCCCAAAATTTTGTTTCATTCCGCTCATCCATGGTGTTGTAATGGTAAAAAATGTCAAAAATGACGTTTGCATCTGTCAAAGCAATATGTTCTAATAATTAATTAATTAGTTATTTAAATCGTTAACTCAGCAGGCGTTGCATTTCACAAAATACTAATGTCAAAAGACTGACTAATATTTGAAATGACATTCGTTTTTGAACAAATGCAATCTTTTTTTTTAAGACAATACATACGCAATTTTTAAATTCCCATAGTACAGTATGCAACAAACGAAGACAGACGATCCCCGTGTATGCTATGGATTAGACAAAATTGAATTTATACATTATATTTCCATATAAAGCTGTATAAAAAAATTGTTTTGACGAATTCTGTTATACAAAATCTATGTAAAATTTTCTCCTCTTTCGTTTAAGACAGGTCTCGAAACGATCTGATTTAAATTGAGCGAATTATAAGCAAAAAACTTAGTTTGCTCCTCTTTTGGGAGTTTTGGGGGGTTTTTAATTATTTGTTGTTCTAGCGGCAATAGAAATACAAACTCTGTGAAAATTTCAACTCTCTACCTATTACGGTTCTTGAGATACAGCCCGCTGACAGACAGACAGACAGACGGACAGACAGACAGACAGACAGACGGACAGCGGAGGCTTAGTAATAGGGTCCCGTTTGACCTTCGGGTACGGAACCCTAAAAAGCGGCTGATCTTTTTAATTTTTAAAATATTTCCGAAACTATAAAATTTCTTAACAAAACTTTCTTGAAAAAATAAATAGAATAATAAGCCGTTATGAAAAGTGTACCATTATTATATAAAAAACACCGTTTCAGCATATATCTCTTCTGCGCATGCGCCGATTTTCCCAAAAAACAATAGGGCTTTTCATGTTTGCATACCAAACATCCCCCCAAAATTTGGTTTCAATCCGCTTATCCGTTTGACCTGTATCGTGTTCACAGACTAACAGACGCACAGAGTTTTTCAAAAATATATTTTTTGGATTCAGGGGACCTCAAAACGGAAAGATATTGTAAAATTTTTGAAAAGTGATTTTTGACCTAAACTAGTACCATTCCCCACTTGTGTGTTGGAATGGTAAAAGACACACTACAGAAGTAAAGCAGGGATAATTGTAAGAAAAAATAATGGCACCGATCGTCGGGATAGAACCCGCAGCCTTTAGGTTACGAGGCAGACACTACTGAAGCGATCGCAGCGGCCGGTTCTTGTAACATACGGTATAAGTACGTGCGTTGCAACGTTTCGTTACACGTTCAATATGATAAGTCGATTTTACCAATACGCCAAAAAAAGTTTGACTCCAATATATTGGTAATGACTTTTTGCACCGACCGCTGTCTTTTCACTATTGCACTGTCGAGCGTCTATAGTCTCTATTACGATGAAGGAAGGTTTTGGTTGAGGATCAATGTTTCGCTAGTGGCCAACGTTTCGAAAAATTTATTTTCATCTTCAGGGCTTCAAGTTGGTCAAAAGGTGGTAAATTGTAAATTGAAGATGAAAATGAATTTTTCGAAACGTTAGCAACTAGCGTAACAATTGGTAAAGCTTATTTATGATCCTCAACCAAAACCTTCCTTCATCGTAATAGAGATTAAAGATTATAGACGCTCGACAGTGAAATAGTAAAGAAACAGCAGGCGGTGCAAAAAGTCATTACGAATAAAGCTTGTTTATGATCCTCAACCAAAACCTTCGTCGTAGATTCTATTGGGTCAACACTACATTATGCTGAAGACATAATCTCTATTATTTCTAAAATTTTGCAGACTACAGTTCGGTGTTGTCAGACCTCGTACAAGCTGTTATAAAAAAAATATATAGTTAAAAAAAACTAAAAAACACGCTTTATATCGAACTAAAAAGTAAAAAATATTTTTTTTAAAATAAGCTTAAAAAGCGTGGGGCGCTCGATGTACGAAAATGTGGAACAAAGCGCCCCACGCTTTTTAAGCTTATTTAAAAAAAATATTTTTTACTTTATAGTTCGATATAAAGCGTGTTTTTTAGTTTTTTTTTAACTATATATTTATTTTTCACTTTTTAGTTTGATATAAAGCGTGTTTTTTAGTTTTTTTTAAACTATATTTATTTTCCACTTTCGGCGTGGACGGGATTAGAACCACGACTCTCGGTTCACGTCAACGAAGACCCGTGCCTAGACCGCACGGCTGCCAGTGTACTTACTGGGTTGGCATATTATACTGCTATATAAACGACTTGCTGTAGTCCAAATGAAAGTTACAAACATACATACATACAAACTTACAAGTGAAGTTAATATAAAGCATATAATAAATTCGTGACTAGAAGTGGAATAAATCGATTCAAATACATTATACATATTAATTACTACCAATTTAAAAATACGACACATATATACGCAAAGCCAAGCGTGGAAACGGAAAAAGTATTAATATATTGTTTTTTTTTTTCTTAGCCGACGGTTGCCGCTCCGATAGCAGTCGACCCTGAGTTATTGTAACAAGCGACATATTACCTACATTCTCTTTGCAAAACATAGTTCGATTTTTGCCTCTATTTGCAACGGATTTCAAACCGTTTAATAAATTCAAATGGTCATAAATCTAATTTCTATAGGTAACCAAAGCTTTTATATACCTACTAGCGGCCCGGTACGTGCTTCGCTACGTATAAAGTGAAATAATAAAAAAAATTAATTAGAACATCAAATTCATTTATTCAAACAAAAAAATATTTTATTAATTGCTAGCTATTTTTAAATATACATGTGCGTATATGTGTGTATGGAAATATATATGACTGCATACGTCAATATATATAAAAATGTCATTAAATAATTCATTTTTAAATCGACGTGCTTCCATCTGTTACAAAAGAATAAAACACCCGTATGCACACAATATATGTTTTTTCAAATAAAGAAACACACATACATACATGTAATTCACTTCAACAGTTCAAAACTTACCGTTTGTGTAAATGCGTTTGACAATTTAATTCAAAAAAAGCCTGTAAACGATATGAAACACCGACGGGTCGCTAAAAAACTGAGAAAAGTACACGCACGCATATACATAGTACCTACATTTGAACAATTCAAGACTCATCGTTTGTATGAATGCACTCAACAATATGTTTAAAAATAACACAAAGCAATAATTATCGCTGACAATTTGCTTTAATCGAAGCACGTCCAAAATGAAATGACCGCATGAATGACATAACAATACTGTCAACACTGAAAAAAGTTTCACTTTGACAGCAAAATCCCCATTAACAAACTGATCCGCCATTTATTGAATTCATTTGTTACAAAAAATGTGATAAATGAAGAACCGCTCGACCGATTTTGTGCAAACTTCACATAAACCATCTACTAAATAGTCCGAACAAAGCCTAAGCATTTGGTTTGGATAAGTGAGCCTCTTCAGTTATAAAATTACAACGAAAAGTGGCATTGATTTTTATAGATATAGATGTCTCGTAAATTGAATAAACCTCTGAATGCGAAAGTCGATTGTATAACAATTGAAAGAATTAATAGGTACGTAGATATAGCTAATTCACGATGATATCGATATTGTATAATTTACACGGAGCCCGTGTCCAGGGCCCCCGACCGTAAGGGCCCCTCTTAAGGCCGATATAATCGCTTACACGATCAAATTTTTTTCTATTTTTAGATAAAAATGTTTTTGGTCATTCACTTTTTTATTTACTTTTCAACGGGGCCAAGCACCCCGACATGCCCTAAGACGGCCTTGAGTATTGTTACCATAATTTTATGGATGGTAACTGCACCGGAATTTGATGTCGCCATCTGTGAGATATCCTATAGTACTACGGTAACCGAAACTGCACACTATAAACTTGACTGAACGTTACTCTTACCCGAAAAACGTTACTTCCGTTCGAAAAAAAGATATGAGTTATTCTCAAGTCGCGCCTAAAGATTCTTCCAAATTTAATATTGACAATCAGGTCCTAAAATATTTCTATTATTTAGGTGCTTGTTTAGACATTCTACAAAATATTGTTGGACCCTTTTAAATTTCATTTACTGATGGCTATTCCGCAGACATCTTGTTTTAGAAATGCTATGTCTTTTTGCCATTGATTTATTGAAGGCTATAAAATCATAAAGCAATTAAAAGTGTTTTATTTTACAATGAAAAATTAATTGCCTTCAAACAACGTACGTACTACATAATAATAACTATTAAAAAAAAGATACTATCACTTTTAGCCCCTTTATTTTGTTATTTACTAGCGGCTTAGTCCGGCTTCGCCCGAATTTGTAGATTGCCACCGTCGACCCACGTTGCACAATTGGTCTCCACGAAAAGCGCTTTTATTTTAACGCGATAATACAGGTGATTTTTAAGTTGATTCTTCTTTTTTAACAGCGTGTAGAAATCAAATAGACAAAAAAATATTTCAAGCTACTTTTTTATCAAAACTCAAAAATAAGAGAGAAACAGACGTTCAAAGTTTAATTAAATTTTATTTAATTAATTCAAAAGCCCGGTTAACACGCACGAAGAAATGATAGCACGAATCGAAAATGCAATCCCAAATAATTTGCGGTCGAAGACCCTTATCGCTATTACAAACATGGCTACGACGCACGCATTTTGTGTCCAACAAAACAGGGATAACTTCGAACAATTTCTGTGAATACTTGATATTGACATAACATATTTTCATAGTGACATAACATAACGCCAGGACCGACATCAAAATTTCATAAAGTTTAATGAAACTTTGAAAGCCCGTTTCTCTTTCATTTTTGAGTTTTGATAAAAAAAAGTTACTTGAAATATTTGTTCGACTATTTGATTTCTACACGCTGTTAAAAAAAAAAAATCATCCTATAGGTATATAGCTTGTGTCCATCCTGAAGGTCCATTCGAAATGTTGGTGAAAACTTTTTTGAAATCGGATGAGAAGTTTCGGAGATTACCTTCTACATCCAAACTTACAAAACTTTACCTCTTTATAATAATATTAGTATGGGCTATGTGCAGGGAGGCGGAGCTACAAATTTTTCGATGCGAGCGTTTATGGTGAGCACTAGAGGAAACTTCAAACTCAAATTTTCCGTATGTCAGTGAGCAATGTTTATTAAAAGTGAAAATAGTTATAATTTTATGAAGTGCTTTAATTACAAAGAAAACATGGGATAATTAGGCGATCTGGAAATGCTTGTTGTGTTCCGGGCTGTTGCGCTGATGGCGATTTAAGTAAAATATTGGCGCCCTAATTTGACGTTTCGCTGTCAGTGTAAAAAAATTAACATCAGTTTTCCTTATTACATTTCTTTTACGTCATGGCCAACTAAAGTTTTTGACTTATCATCTTAGAAACATGTCGCGATTTCCATAAAAAGTGAGTTCAATAATTTTCTATTATCCACTAGCGGCGCTAGTAGCCTTCGTGTACAATTGTATAAAAATATAAATCTATGCACGTTTGTAGTTTCACAAAAAATTAACAAATTACACACGTGTTGTTTCATCAGAGCTAGAGGAAATCTTCTGGTATTTTATCATGTTTGATTGATGTAATAAAAGGAATGTTAAAATACGACCTTATCTTTGTTAAACATGGACGAGTTTCGACTAATGCACAATAAAAACGTTAATGTATCTTTTTGCAGATGATCTGTGACCTTAATGTTGTTAGTTTTTTTTTTAATTACATAACTCGAATCTCTTAAATGAAAGTGAAAATAAACGTGGGAAGAGAATTGGGCACTATATTTAAAAAACGAATGCCTCGAAATAATAATAATATGTAAAGATGCAGAGAAATCGATCAAAAATCAATATTATATACAGAAAGACTTTTAAGTTGATTCTTTTTTTAACAGCGTGTAAAAATCAATTAGACGAACAAATATTTCAAGTAACTTTTTTATCAAAACTCAAAAATTAAAGAGAAACGGGCTTTAAAGTTTTATTAAATTTTATCAAATTTTGAAGTCGGTAAATATATTAAAAAATTTATAGCACAGTGTTGCTATTGTTGTTGTATGAAACAAAATTACCCCTGAAAATATTAAGGCCCTAAAAATTTAGGGAGAAAACCCCCTAAGTTAGCAACCCTGCTGCGAGAGCTAAGTTTTTTGCGTTAGGCATCGCAAAATACGAACCTTTGCTCTAGCGAGAGCTACTTTGTAAGTGTGAATCAAAGGTGACATTTTTCTTATTTGTTGACTTGTAAATATATTATCACAATCTAAGGCAGAGGTCCCCGAACTTTTTTGTCTCGTAGACCATTTGCCATGTTTTTCGGTTTTGGGTAGACCCCCTGCTTATCTGATATTGATTTTTTGCAAATTCATTAATTTCCAATGTATTTTTGACAACCGGTATAGTGCTACTCACTTTGAACGATTTAAATTTATAACGGTAGTGAAATGTAGTGTGAAATGTTTAGTTTTATACATTTATTAATTAGATTCAAATTAAAACGAATCAAATTAAAATTCACTTTCTGTTACATAAAATTACTAAGCAAAAAATAAATGCTTTTAGTGTAAGGGATGCTTTAATAATAAATTTTCAACATTTGGCATCAATTTAGTTAGATTTAATCTTAAATCTCCTCGGTTAACGATGTCCAGTTTGTTTCTTTTTTTGTTAGGAGATTCACTATCGTTGACCCCCAATTTTTTTCCTGCTGACATGGACCCCTTGCAAGTTGTCGTCCACCCCTGGGGGTCGATATAGACCACTTTGGGAATCATTGATCTAAGGTAACCCAGCGCTATTCCAGGTATTAAAAAACTGTAGTTGCTATGGCTATTGACTGCAATGTTTAACTTGAAGATAAAAATAACTTGAAAGTATAATTAATTAATTAAACCATAGATGCAAGTCTATATGAATTATGATGAAACTAATTATTATTATAGAACAAAAAGATAACAACGTAAAAAGCTCTCTCCATTTTTTTTTTTCACTGCAGAGTGTTTGCATCGATAAACAAATAAACATACATTTGTGTTCTTTTCTTTTATCTAGGTATAATTATGAAGCATTCATAAAATATCTCGACTCTCGCAATCATTATAAAGACGTTAATAACCTCCATTGTCGAGCGTCTATAATCTGCAATGCTTCTCCTTTGCAATCGTCTTGTCGCGAAAAATGCATACAGTAAATAAGTAGACTTGTATTTTACTGCTTTATAAAAAAACAACTTGTTTGCCTAGATAAATAAAATAGGTAAAAAAACTGTTTAAGTTAAGCGGTTTTACTATACTTACAATCGATAATGTACTAAAAACTAGAAAATAATTATTAGTCTCCATTTGGGGCTTTGATTAAACTAAAACAAAATCGTGGGGGAGCATTTAGTAGAAAACTTTCATTTGTTTGAGATTGGAAACAATATTCAGCTTTCGACTGTCTTCTTCGACCACAATATAACTATAAATACCCCCCCTCCACGATTTTATTTTAGGTTAGTCAAAGCCCCAAATGGTGACTCATGATTATTTTCTAGTTTTCAGTACATCATCGATTGTACAATAAAACCGTTTACCTATTTTTAAACTGTTTTGTGCGCATGCGTCGACTTCGCACCATTTTGTATCTTAAAAGACAGAATCGTTCTGATCTCGGTCGGAACACGTTTTAACTACTGCGCATGATGACTGATAATATTGCCGTTCGTAGAGAGATTGTAATGGAGCTAATATTTCAATTAAAAAATTGTCCAATTCTTTAGCAGCGCCCTTTGGGTCTTCAAAATCGTATCGCACCTCCCTAAAAAATATTATTAGCACTTTTTTCGTATCTTCGTTGATTGCTCACTGAATCGTGGCAGTGCGCGAGATACAACAATCGCTGTACGAAATCGAGATCAACTGTTTTACAGTTGACTGACTGATTTTCATTTTATAGATTTTATTTTAAGCGCGCGAAATACGATCCGATCAAGAAGGCCGCGTTTATTTGTTTTGCAAACAGCTGACTGAAATAATGATTATATAAACCATGAAGCACGAATTTGACAGAATCTAATGCTATGTTGCAGGAAATATTGTCAAAAAGTTTGATTTGACAAATGACCTTAGACTGTGATCATTATCATTACAGTTTCATACATCAGAAGCAGTCTAATGTCGTATTCAAACTCCCTTTAAAACAAGGAGGATAAATTCTATGGAGTAGGATATTGTTGCGTGCTCCTTTTGGGACGACTATGGACGCCATAGAATGTTCCATTACCACGACAACAACAACAATGGAAAACAACAACTATTTTGTTAAACATTTATTATTGTAAATAAATAATTTCCACTACTGACTAGAACAGTTTTGTTACAATATCAACAAAATTTGAAATTGCATGGGTTTTCCTATGGACTCAAAAACAAGTGAGATTTGTTGATAATTTATCCGTAGGCATTTCGAATTATATATTTTACTAGCGGACCTGTACGTGCTTCGCTACGTATAAAGTGAAATAATAAAACAATTTAATTGGAACATCTATCTATCTATTTTATTAATTGCTAGCTATTTTAAAATATACATGGGCGTATATGTGTGTATGTCGAGCACTCCGGCAAAAGCATTTGTTTTAAACGATATTCAGTTTTTTTACATCCTCGATCTAGATATATGGTTGTTAAGTTCGTTGCGCCATCTATTGAATATTCACTCAATCCAGTCAACAGGTATCGCCATCGTATATGGTTGTTAAGTTCGTTGCGCCATCTCTTGAATATTCACTCAATCCAGTCAACAGGTATCGCCATCTTATATGGTTGTTAAGTTCGTTGCGCCATCTATTGAATATTCACTCAATCCTGGAGCTAACAGATAATTATGACTGTCAAGGAATAGACAAATAATTTGCAATAAAATAATATTGCGACTATAAATTGAAATGTAAGCTATCCTATCTTTCAAGTTGGGTCGAATTGCACACGGTGTGCAAATCAAATTTAAAATCGGTTCAGTAGTTTAGGAGTTCATCGCGGACAAACATGTGACACGTAATTTTTATATATAAAGATAGTCCAGTCAAAATGTACATTTCAATAAATTTGTTATAATTCGAATTGACCTGTCAATTGGTACAGGTCTTAAGTACACTATTACAAATAAAATATCAAAAGTACCCACTGACCCTACATCTGCTTCAAAATTTATTTAAAGTCAGAAGTGTCGGTTTTTTGCACTTTTCTCGTAAACGGTAAATGTTATCTAAAAATAGGTCAGACAAAAGTTGTAGATCATGCAATTGTCTACAAAAACTGTTCTTATATTTTTTTTCCTACGAATCACTATTCCTGAGATATGGGACCAAAATGTCTATGTACGTTCTGAACGTATTTATCAAAAATAACGTTAAAAATTAATATGCACATCTTTTCGATATATAAAATCACCATTTCAAAAGAATGGTGATTCGTAGGAAAAAAAGTATAAGAACAATTCTTGTAGACAATTGCATAATCTACAACTTTTGTCTTATCTATTTTTAGATAACATTTATCGTTCACGAGAAAAATGCAAAAAACCGTTACTTTCAACATTTGACCTTGAATATATTTTTTGGCAGATGTAGGATCGCTGGGATTTCATTTGTAATAGTGTACCTAAGACCTGTACCAATGTTCAGCTCTATGTGAATTATTGTAAACCCACTACTATTTTTTGTATATTTTGACCGGACTATTACCTATTTTTTTTCGTTGGCAAATCAAAACCCATCCGGGCGAAGCCGGGCCGCAAAAGTAATAGAGTAATTTATAATGGAGCTAAAACAACATAGAAGCGCATAACTTTTTCAACACTTTCGATTTGAAGTCATCAATTTCGCCTTGCTTGAACGGCTCGGCAAATGAATATTTTATTATCATTATTTTATAAGTAGACCTACTTATATAAAACAAGAAATTTCTAACTGTTGTATAACATCTGTTTTAATATTTTTAATATTCAAGAATAATGAAAGTACAAGATTTGAATTCAAATAGCGCCATTTAAAAAAACTGAATAACGTTTTACGTGATCGTGTTTTGTTATATTATTACTTTATTTTATGCCATTTTAAGTGCGCGCGTGAGATACGCATTTGTTTTACGCGTGTCTCTTTTTCCTTGCACTTGTTTTATTCGAGTTCCGTGTTGCGTTTTTGAGTTCTTTTTTTTAAAGGGGATCAAATACATCTTTCTGATGAAACACTACACACAATAGAGTTAAAAACAAACTTCAAAAAAAGAGTCACGTCAGATTGTCTCTAAAAAGAATAAACAGATTTTTCTGTTCTTTTTACAATCACCTTACCTAACCGATAGTCAATTAGAACTCCCTCTTTTAACATATTGTTATAAAGAATATCTTTAGTCTTCGATTTCATCGACGTAGCTATAAAATATTTGAGCAAAAATAAGTATAGTTTGAAAAAAATATTTAATGTACTAAGAAGTATATAAAATACATTTCTTTCTCTGCTATAACGTTTAAAATCGTGGGGCAGTCACTTTATCTGTATTTCATTAAATTCTTTAAATACACAACGATTTACTCGCACACTGGTTTTCGCAACCTGAATTACAAACACTTATTTATCTTGTGTGGAGGAGAATACTCTTTCTTAAAAAAATATTATTTATCGCTGAAAAGCTGGAGAAAATGCCTAAAAGAGGTCGAAAATTCCACTTTCGTAGGTATACCTACATGCGTTTTAGATAATTTTAAATAAAGCTTGGCCTATTACATGACCAGGCAATGTAACAATATGGGGGGAACGAACCCGAAACTTTTAAATTCCCGCTGGTTGATATATATAGCTCAACAAAATATATCGATTTAAAACTATAGGTATTATAATTATAGGGAACTGAACGGTAATTTATTCATTTCGAACGGCAAGCTTACTTTTTGACTAAAGATTTAACAAAAGTAATTTTTGATGAAATAAAAAAATATTTAGATATATATTAAATAAACAATTATTTATTTAATGCAAAAAATTGATAACTCAAAAAAAGGTTGAAATATTGTTATGGGCTATGTGCAGGGAGGCGGAGTTACAAATTTTTCGATGCGAGCGTTTGTGGTGAGCACTAGGGGAAACTTCAACCTCAAATTTTCCATATGTCACTGAGCAATGTTTATTAAAAGTGAAAATAGTTATAATTTTATGAAGTTTTTTAATTACAAAGAAAACATGGGTAAAACTAAGCGTTCTGGAATTGCTTGTTGTGTTCCAGGCTGTTGCGCTGATGGCGATTTAAGTAAAATAAAGACCATTGGCGCCCTAATTTGTAGGGCTTCACACGAGACGAGAGTAGACGAGACTATCAAAAATCTCGTCTCGGTCTCGTCAATCCCTAGAAAATTCAGTCTCGTTCAAGTCTCGGTCTCGTCTCGTTACCAGATGTCTCGTCTCGGCTCGCTTAATTTTAAATAATGATAATAATATATATTATATAAACTAAATAATAAATAATAATAAGTAGTTTTTTAAAGCTATATTTATTACGTTATTATATAGAAATTTATTTCGACCTTTTCTAATTTTTCCAATACAAACTTTATAAAAAAAAATTTAACGAGACCATAAACGAGACTCTCGGGTTGCACTGTATGTGGTCTCGGTATCGTCCAAAATATTTACCAAAATGTATCGTCTCGTCTCGTCTCGCTTTTCCGAGACGAGACGAGAAAAATCTCGCTCTCGTGTGAAGCCCTACTAATTTGACGTTCCGCTATCAGTGTAAATAAATTAACATCAGTTTTTCTTATTAGATTTTTTTACAAAACATAGCCAACTAAAGTTTTTGACTTATCACCATAGAAACATGTCGCGATTTCCATAAAAAGTGAGTTCAATAATTCTCTATTACCCACTAGCGGCGCTAGTAGGCTTCGTGCACACAGCCTATAGGTATCATAATTATTATAGGGAACTGAACGGCAATTCATTCATTTCGAACGACAAGCTTACTTTTTGACCAAAGATTTAACAGAAGTAATTTTTGATTATTTAGATACATATTAAATAACCAATTATTTATTTATTACAAAAAATGGATAACTCAAAAAAAGGTTTGAAATATTGTTACCTATACTGAAGAATCATATTCGAGTTTTTTTTTGTATAATTGATTCTACAAAATTTGTATGTTCAAGACAACACAATATTTCCTGAATTTTCAATTTTATTATAATAAATATTCTCTTCGGCAGTTACGCAATGTTATTAAGTTCTACAACATAATACGAAACAAAAGCCACTCACCGTCTTCGACTGTCTTTGAGCTTCAATTGTTACAAACAAAAGAAGCAGTCCAACAATATAATAAATTGTTTTCATGGTTGTTTATAATTTTATGGCAAAATAAAAAAATAAACACACTTATTTAAAATTCAAAACACAACACACATTTATCATAAAAATCATTGTTTTCCAAAAAAAAAAATCAAATTCGATAAATCACAATATTTTCGAAAAAAAAATTACCGCACCACAAAATAAATTCACAGATTAAATAGCCGGCTAGGGATGGCGCAGTGTTTGGTTGAAAAAATTTCAGGCCAGTCACAGAAAGAGGACCAGTTACTAAGTTACTGCATAGTGAGTATTGCACGGGCTTCGTTATCAAACTGAGACAGGCAATTACTTTTCATAAAACGACAGAACTACCGAAAAAAAAGTGTATCAGACAATCAAATCATTTCCCTCTCACCTGTCCGTTGCCTTTCTCCTCTGCAGCGGTCTCCGCCCCACCGTACATTCGCACTTGCCGTGTCTCTTAACAGTCTTAACCCTACACCGCTCCAGATGGTCGTTTTTCACATCAAATGGAAAGATATACAAGTAGTATATAGAATACTATAGCGGTCCCGTCCGGTTTCACCCGGGTGTAAAAGAACGAATGGGGAAGGCAGGAACATGAGTACACACATTCATCTTAGTTTACCGAGATGAATGTTGTGTCCAAATTTCATGATGATCGGAGTTACCGTTCAAAAGTTTTTGTCGATAAAAAGCAATATTTATACCTACATTTTTTAACTAATATTTTTTTTAATTAATTAAATAAAATTAAAATAAATTTAAATGTAAGCCTTAGAAGAAAGCATTGTAGAAAATAAAAATGTATTCGCCCAACGTAGGGCTCGAACCCACGACCCTGATATTGACAGTCGTGTGCTATACCGATTGAGCTAGCCGGCGCTGTATTCTGACAACGCTAATATGAGTATATTTAGTTAGTGCATTTCACCTGATAAGAAGCTTATTTTTAACCGACTTCAAAAAAGGAGGAGGTTCTATGTTCGACTGTATATTTTTTTTTGTTTTTTTATGTATGTTCACCGATTTCTCCGTCAATTATGGACCGATTTTCAAATTTTTTTCTTTATTCGAAAGAGTGCACTTCCGAGGTGGTCCCATCGGAACCAAGTCAGGATATGATGGTGGAATCCGGAGAAATCGAGGGAAATTCTCAAATTTCAAAGGCACGCATACTTGGCCTACCCATTGCAATACTTTATCTAACACTAAAAAGAGAAAAATAAAATATTTTTAACAAAACAATTGAACCGACTTCAAAATATGCACTAAAAAGTTAAAAATATTATTTATTGTTATTTTTGGAGTCGGTGTCAGCCAAAATGAAATCTATTCCGAGAACTAGAGACATGTAAGATTTAAATTGCTACTTTCGAATTCCGATGTGACACCGACTCCAAAAATAACAATAATTATTATTTTTTACTTTTTAGTGCATATTTTGAAGTCGGTTCAATTTTTTTGTTAAAAATATTTTAAAGAGATACATTTTGCAACATTTTTCATTAATGCTCCGCTCCTAATGGTCGTAGCCTGATTTTATATAGCCTATAGCCTTCCTCGATAAATGGGCTATCCAACAAACATTTTTTTTTTCAATTTGAACCAGTAGTTCCTGAGATTAGCGCGTTCAAACAAACAAACAAACTCCTCAGCTTTATATATTAGTACCTATAGATAGATTAATTGTTCACGTACAAATAACAAGATAAATCTACAATAATCTACATATTTTATTTGTCGTGAATTTCTCCAGAAAGTCGTGTTGATCGATTTCGCTTCAATGAGCAATTTTCAAATTATGTGTAAATGGCAGCTGGTAATGGTAGGAGGAGTTGAAAATCCCCCCCCCCTGGATAAAATCGTTGCTATGGCTTCGCTCGAAGTTGTAGATTGCCACCGCTTTTTTCGTCGACTTACGTTCCAAAATTGATATCCAAGAAAAGCGCTTAACATTAAAACGGGTATAGTAAGCTATCCTTAAAAGATAGACATATGCCATCGTGGACTTTTCTGTAGACCTATAAAAGAGGAACAATTCCACCATACATTGTTTTGTTATATCTCAAAGGGATTAGGCAGCGTTTTCGATCAAAGCTCCCGGGTCGACCTGATTTTTTCCCGACATCTTCAACAATCATCGTCATATTTCAACCAATTTACACAAAACATTAATGAATTAATAAACCTTTCTCTTGAATCACTCCGTCCATTGGTGAAAACCGTGTGAAAATCCGTTCGGTAGTTTTTGAGTTTAACGCGTTCAGACAGACAGACAGACGCGGAGGGGGGACTTTGTTTTATAATATATAGAGATGATAGATTATATTAAGAGTCTGTATTTAATGTAGGTATTTTCAATTATTTTAATAAAAAAATGTAATAAAGAAATCAGATCAACAAAAATATTGACGCGGTCAATGAAGGGTCAAATATTTTGTCTCAACAGCAGGTGGTTCCTTTAATTACCTCTGTTAGTTTGCTCTGCACAAATCTGAAATCAATTTATTTCTGCATTATTCAAACAGCAATTAATCTTTTTTAGTACAACTATGTTTATATAGTACTAGCTACCCGTCCCGGTTTCACCCGGGTGCAAAACTGTTCTGGAAATAGTATACTGACCTTCTCATCTACACAGGCAGAGGGGAGGGCTAGTATTTTCAGAAAGGTTCCCAAAAAGTTGTTGACAGTTTTTTTTAATATACAGTGTAAACTCTTTATAACGAAACTCAAGGGACCGAGCATTTTTTATCGTTATAGAGAGTTACCGTTATATGGAGTGAAGAAAGAAAAACAACCAAATTAACAATAATCTTCAATGTACTGTATAATCTCTTTATAACGAATTTTAAGGGACCGAAAATTTTTTTCGTTATAAAGAATTTTCGTTATATGGAGGGAAGAAAGAAAAATAACCAATTTTCACAAAATTAATTTATTCCAAACACATATACCTATAGTTTGTTAAATTTGCCTGACGTTTTTCGCTATGCCAATATTTGTTTTGTATTTTAAGTATCTTATGCATGCCTTGGGATGTGGTGGAATAATCTTCATTAAATAATAGGAATTTTTCGATAAGTTTGGCGTCATCAAGTGCTTGTTGAATAGATGGTGATGGTTCAGAATGGTCCTCTTTATGTCTGTAAACATTTGCTGACGCCTAAATATGAACATATTTCTTCGTAATAGAGAATGGCTGTTGCGTTATAAAGAGGGTATTAATGTATAGGTTTTAAGGTAAACCAACCAAATCGTAAGAATTTCGACGTTATAGGGAGTTTTTCGTTATAACGAAGGACGTTATAAAGAGTATAATGCGAATTTTTTCGACCTTTCTGGAACCTCTCCGGGTCCTGGACACGTGACCCCGTTGCCTCTGCCGAGTTACGACTCTGAACCTATGTTTATTTCAGAATTTTAATAGACCTTCCCTCGAAATTTTTCAAAAAATTGAAACAATTTCCTACTTATATTACTTAATCACTAAGGAAACGTTTTTAATATTATTTTAATTTTTTTTTGGAACGTGTTTATTTTTTGACATCTGATGTGTAAAAAAAATCTTCAAGTAATATTCATCCGTGGGTATCATTTTCAAGTACATTATTTTTTTTCATATGTGAATTCGTATAACGAACTATAATATATCTATTTAATTTACATTATAATTGTTTATTTCACTCTGTATTTATAAAAGATGTGTCTTCCTTCTCTTTCTTCCTTTTCCTTTCTCTGTAATACGCTGCAGCACATGCGTCAACTGTGGGCCGCACCAAAAAGATCATATTATAGTAAACTGAACTTCTTTAACGAATTCCGCTGCATTCTCAAAATTACTGCCCATACCGAGAGTTAAGTTTTACACATCAAAAATATTTACTCAATTTACAGAGATTTTATTTATGTATACAGAATGATTTTTAATCTTATTGTTCTTTTTTAACAGCGTGTAGAAATAAAATAGAAGAACAAATGTTTTATGTAACTTTTTTATCAAAACTCAAAAATAAGAGAGAAACAGCCGTTCAAAGTTTGATTAAATGTTTTAAATTTAATTTAAAATCAAACACGCGAAGAAATGATAGCATGAATCGAAAATGCATCCCAAATAATTCGTGGAAGGCCCTTATCGCTACTCCAAGCATGGCTACGACGCATGCATCTTTGTGTCCAACAAAACGGGGACAACTCCGAACAATTTCTGTGAATACTTGATAATGACATAACATATTTTCACAGTGACATAACATAACGCCAAGACCGACCTCAAAATTTGTTTTTAATAAAACTTTGAAAGCCCGTTTCTCTTTCATTTTCGAGTTTTGATAAAAAAGTTACTTGAAATATTTGTTCGTCTGTTCGATTTCTACACGCTGTTAAAAAAAATTAACTTAAAAATCATCCTGAATACTATTAATAGACAAATTATGTTGCAGGAATTTTCAAAACAAACCGTTAAAATCTTCTTACTCGCCGCCGTCAGGTGTTTCGATCTAAATATAAATTGATCCTTGATTACAAAAATAGAGCGCCTATTTCATCAGACTCTATCGATTTCGTCACTGATAACTACTATGAAACGAATCCCGTTTGCTTTTTAATCACTGCACGAAATTCTTCCTTCAACAAAAAAAATAATCTAATCTTTCCAAACTTCAATTGGTTACTGGCCACGCTGACGAAACAAATGATGATACATTGTTACGTCACGTTTGGCAAACGCATTACCATAACACATGTGCCAAAAGAACATCGCCTGCAGTGATCGCCGGTCAAACGCGGAGAACGGACGTGATAGCTGTCGATTGTTTTTCGTGACGTCATCACGGTCACACTTGTCTGTGTTGTTAGCTATTGTTTCGTGTTGCCATGGCGAAAAAGTGGAAGCTGATTGCTCCAGATGGCGGATGGGGATGGTTTGTGGTTTTGGGAGTCAGTCTTATCAATGTAAGTGAGTTTTTTTCTCTCTGCGGAGTTCCAAAATGTGTCACTATTGAGACAATGAGCTAATCTACGGACCAGCTCTCTCTCCTCGGATATCGAGCGTCTATAATGGACAATCTATCTTAAAATTTGAAAGTTCAGAACCAATAATGCAAGGGTATTTTACTTTAGGCTTAAATAATTGTCAATAAATAGCTTAGAGATGAATGGAAACTTTTCAGTAAATATCTTAAAGTTGAATGGAAATTTTTGACATTAAAAACGGACCACTAACATTGTTTTGTTGACTATGTTAGCATCATCAAAAGATGATTAACACTACAGACTAAACCTGCATTAATTTGATGATGCTAATACGGCTGACAAAACGTGTGTCTAAAAAAAATAATTCTCGATGAATTATTTATAAAATATATGAATGGAATTGTGCCGTCAAAACACTGAAAAAAGTTACCCCAAAATACGTGCTAATTTTTCATCGATGCACGTTTCGATAGCTATGTTAGCATCATCATAAGATGATTAATACTAGAGATCAAACACATTGATCTATTTTAATTTGATGATGCTAACGTGGTCAGCGAAACGGGCGTTGAAAAACATATTTTCTATTAAGACTGGGAATTTTTTCGATCTTTCTGGGGCTCCCTTCCGTCTAGACTCTAGACCCCTGTTGTTCCTGCCTAGTAAAATCTAGGTAAAATATTACGTATACTAAAAAGGTGCCAACAAAAATTGAAATTCGCAAAAAATAGTTAGCACGAACTAAACTTTGTACAATGTAATTTTGGCATTGAAAAATGTACTGTACGTTCATTAATAGGTCTGTTTATTATATTTGACGCTTAATTTCACACAAAAAGCGTGAATAAACTAAGCCATGACATAGAATATTAATAATGAATCGTCATGCTGGTTGAAATGCTGCCTATTTTATTTATTTTTTGCAAAGCATTAATAACAGATTTGTTGTTTTTGTTTATAATTAAGAACCAGCTGATAATTGCTTCCCAAACACGAGTAACTTCGCGTATATTATACAGTATGTTCATAAAATCTTCAAATTTAAATAAAGGCCAGACTGACCTCGTCGACTTTTAACGGAGGAAGGACATTCGCAAATCTAATTAGAATTTTTTATATTTTAAAGGACTATTATTCTAAATACGACTTCACAAAAAGAGGGAGGTGCTCCATTCGATTGTATTTTTATTGAATTTTATTTTTGTATGTCTCTTCGTTGATATCTTCGCTGCCGGTGAACCGATTTCGATGTATTTTTTTTTATTCGATAGTGTCTCAGAGTTGGTCACATATAAATTTGAGCAAAATCGGTTCAGCAACCTTTTAGAAAATTAACGAAAATCAAAGAAATATTGCAAAAATTGTAATTGGCGTGAAAATTCCTCTTCGGTTTCATTAGACACTAAAGAAGATCACTAAAAAAAATTTTTATTTACAAAAAATTGAAACTCCTTCAAAAAAGGATCACTAAAAAGCGTAAAATAACAAAGTTTTGAGATCGGCACCAATTTAATATTAATTACTATCGCGGTATATTGAAACGATGCCAACCTCAAAACTTTGTTATTTTACGCTTTTAGTGACCCTTTTTTGATGAAGGTTCGATTTTTATAGTCTTGATTGCTCGCTAATCGTTAAACTATGTTCGGACAGGCTCCCAAAAAGTTATTGAAAAACGTATAGTTTTTTTTTTAATATAATGCGAATTTTGTCGTTCTTTCTGGGGGACCCCCTTCCGTCTGGGTTCTGGGCACGTGCCCCTGTTGCGCTGATTGTAACAATACCATTTTGCATTATTCTCCCCTTATTTCACAGAAAAAATGCAATACATAGAAAACATCAGTATTAAAAGTAAAATAATGAACATATCAACTAAATTTAATTATTTATAAATTATTGAGGGGGAGGGTGGGCCCAAATTAAAAAAAAACATCTGACGTAATTAATAGACGTTCCCTAACGTCTCTCGTGGCAAAAACAAATTGATTTTCTTCAATTGTTTTGCATATAAAACGGAACGTTACAAAACTATAACCGATTACCGTTGTTACTTCTGTGTATTTGAAGTTGCCTAAGCGCATTTTTAATGTGTAGGTTTCACTTAGAAACTATTCACTCAAATTGTCAAAAAATACTCTCGGCAAATTAACAACTGTAATCGTACTTTCATTTCAAATTAGCGGTACGGTCCGGCTTAGCCCGAATTCGTAAAATGCCGCCGTTTTTTCATCGACTTACGTTGCAAAATTGGCCTCCACGAGAAGAGCTTTTATTTTAACGCGATAATACGGTAGCCTATGTCCATCCTGAAGGTCCATTCTAAATATTGGTGAAAAACATTTTGAAATCGGATGAGTAGTTTTTGAGATCGCTCTCTACATACACACAAACTCACAAAATTTACATTCTGTCTTTATAATATCAGTATAGATATCAATCAAGTACAGCCTATTATAATAATGATTGGTATATTTCACGTTGAATAATTTAGATTGGGATAGATAAAAACAGATGACTACGCATAACACAAGAGCATCTATGGAAACGCAGGTCACTTGAACTAATTGACTTTTGTTTTATTTTTTAATGTTTATTTAACATACCAAGTACCTACATACATAGTTTTTAAAAAAAATTATATTCACATTTGATGTACCGATAAGCGATTAATTGCAACATTTAATATTGGGTACCTTGATAACTTTTTTTAACGAACTTTGAGATAATTACGTTTCAACACGTGCGATAATAATTAGTCAATTTTAGCATGCAATAAATGAGTGCTATAAATTATAATGCTTCAATTACGTCAAGACTTTTCGAAACTGCGACGATTTTATTAATATTTTCCTTATCGATCAATTAAATTCAATGGAAATTTTCTTATTTTTCGTGGTCCATCCGCCTGTCTATCCGTCAATGCCCCTTTTCTCAGAAACGACTCGACGTTTCAAGTTTAAATTAATACCAAATACTAAGATCTATAACCTCGTAGTCCTCTCAAAAATTCAAACTTCTAACTCAATCCAATAAAAAGATACTACACAATTAGTTTTTGTAATACGTGCACCATCGTAAATAAGCTAAAGTAGCGCCATCCTACGCAATAATCGTAAACTAAAAAAATTGTCTTAACGGTACGGAACTACTACTCGCACTTGACCGTCTTTATTCACCGTTGTCAAAGATACTACACAATTAGTTTTTGTAATACGTGCACCATCGTAAATAAGCGAAAGCGGCGGCATCCTACGCAATAATCGTAAACTAAAAAAATTTTCTTAACGGTACGGAACTACTACTCGCACTTGACCGTCTTTCATCACCGTTGTTTTAATATTGAATGAAATTTTGATCAATTATGAAAGAGTTAATATTAGTTTGAAAAAAAAAAACAAATAGTAGCAGAAGTTCGTGTTTGTTGTACCACTTTCAGATATCGACACGTGCTATTGAAACATCTTTCGGCCTTTTGTTTAGCGATCAGTTGGCGCGCATGGACGTCGCGACGACCGGCGCCGCCCTCATCATGAGCACGCTAGACTCAATCGTCAACATGTCCGGATTCCTGGTTGGTCCGTTGTGCAGCCGGTACTCGTTCAGAAAAGTCGCCGCCGTGGGATCGTGTTTGAGCGCAATCGGTCTCATAGCGACTTTCAACGCCGACTCGATGAAACATATTTTAACCACTTACAGTATTATTGGAGGTAAATCAATCTTAAATAATAATAATGCGTTTAACGTCCGGTTCTCGACTTTCAACACTAGGTATTACAATATGCAAAAATATCAGCTTGGCATTCTACATCATTTCTGCTTTTGGTACTCGAATCAACAATCATTAAATTGCCATGTACACTGTCAGTTATTTTCATACACTGAACTAATATCTTCCGTATTTACAGCACTTTTTGAATTGAGACTTGAATCTTTATCATTTTTGAACTTGAACCCACTAATGAAATATTTTGTAGCCTACGTTTAATGAAACGTTGATGTCTTGTCAAAACTTGATTCTCATTTAATTTTGGTTTCCTTTGAGGTGAAGAAAATTTGCTGGGTACGTAATTAGGACTCAGTTCTTCTGCCTTTTTGTTCCCAATGAAATGTGCACTGCAAATTAGATCTTGTGATGTAGGATTTCAACAGATGCCATTCGCACCATTACTATTTTCCATCTAACACTTCCTTTATTTTCTACATTTTTAAACTTCCACTTAATAGCAATTGGTGAATGAAAGAATTTTAGGACATAAGGATAAGTTAGGCAAATTTTGAGCATAGGAGTTTGACAGGTAATCTGCCATGGCCTTAATAAGGAACTATCTCGATATTTATCTGGAATTATCGAGGAAAACCATTAAAAACCTCAACAATATGGCGGGTACAGGAATTATCATTTCTCAGCGAGCGGCAGCAGGAAAAGTTCCAGCCACATCTGCTCCCGCCGGATTTCGAACCCGGTACCTCTCGAATGCGAGTCTAGAGATTTCACCACTACGCTACACCGCTCGGTAAATTAATTTTAAAGTGTGATACATTTCAATCGGTTACCGAGCGGAGTGGCGTAGCGGTGAGAGCACTAGACTCGTATTCGGGAGGTACCGGGTTCGAATTCCGACGGGGGCAGATGTGGCTGGGAGTTTTTCCTGCTGCCTCTCGACGAGAAACGGTAATTCCTGTACCGGCAATCTTGTTGAGGTTTTCCATGGTTTCCCTCAACAATTCCAGATAAATATCGAGATGGTTCCTTATTCAAGGCCATGATCGATTAACTCCTATGCTCAAAATTTGCCTGCCTTATCCTAATTTCCTAAAAATTCCTTCATTCGCCCATTGCTATTAAATAAGTTGAAGTTTAAAAATTGTAGAAAATAACGGGAAGTGTGGTAGAAAAAAAAATAGTAATGGTGCGAATGGCGTCTGTTATGACATAAAGTCGAGAAACGGACGTTAAACGCATTATTACTATTACTATTTTTACTATTACATCAATCGGTTAATTTTACAGGACTCGGCACAGGTCTCGCATCGTCGTCAACGTTCGTGATCTTGAATCACTATTTCGACAAAAAGAAAGCTCAGGCCATCGGCTTATCGATGGTGGGAACGGCTCTTGGTCAAATGTTGTTCCCGCAAGCGGTTCGATTTTTACTCGAACTGTACGATTTTCGAGGCGCCATCCTCATCCTCGGAGGAGTCGCTCTTCACTCCTTGGTGGGAACGGCGCTCCTTCAACCGGTCAAGTGGCACATGAAGAAAGAACCGATCGATGAAATCGAAAATCCTTCGAAGGTTTGTGCAGAAAAATTGAATTGAAATTATTTAAATAGATTTCCGTCGTTTTTTTGTTGAATATTCGATTTTAATAATATAAGAATGGAATGGGATTAAAGTCCCAATTTCTCAAAGGTGACAGCAACTCAAAACTGAATTTGAAATATTTGAAATACAAACGTTGATGTTTTTATTACAGAATATCAAAATAATTATAGAAGAAACTGAAGATGATGATAACGAAACATCTCCTTTGAAATGCAATGAGAAAAACGTAGACGCTTTGGATATAAAACTGAAAGACATTCCTATAAAGAATATGCCAATAGTCAGAAGAGCCACTGTACCTTCGAATTTATCCGACGTCGATGAAACCGAAATGCGTCTTCGGAAAACTTCGGTAATATCGAACATGGATCTCACAAACAGCAGCTTACAAATATATCTTAAAAGGGTAATTAATTTATATTAAAACAATATTTTCGTCGACATACCATTTCAATAATAAAGAATAGATACCAGACATGAACTGGAAGCATCTGGTTTATTTTCTGATGAACCAAGGTCTTGAACGAGTAATGTGAAGGCTTGCCTGCAATATTGAACGTGAAGCTAATTCCTCCCCGGAAGACAAAATGAATCCCTTGCAGACACATTACAAGAATTGTTTCAAGCTTTCGTCATGGGAATCTGATGATTCCAAGGCCTACTCTGGTCTCATCAGGAAACAAATTGTATTTCCAGTGCCTGCGGTATCTCTGCAACTCGATGCCAATTTTTTCCCTGAACAACAAATGGTTCAGCATAAAATAGAATGTTACGATGAAGGAAGGTTTTAGTTGAGGTAAAGCTTATTTATGATCCTCAACCAAAACCTTCCTTCATCGTAGCAAATGGTTCCTTTGCAGATACATTACATCACTCAGTTTTCATAATATGTCTAAAGAATGATTTGCTCTCAGCTACTCTGTGGCTTCCTTCCCAGAACGCCAAATGAATATTGCGTTTTCATGGCTTGGTGATGCTCGTTCAAAAGTAGGCTGGTTTCATCAGAAAACAAATCGTGCTTCCAGCTGCAACTCGAAACAAATTCTTCTCCAGAACACCAAATTTTCCCTTGCAGAGATATTATGCAAGCAAATGCATTTCCGGGTTCACAAGCATTTCGTGCTTATCCTGATCAAAAAACAAAATGTACTCCAATATTCCTGAATATCAAAGATCTAACTGAAAAATTGGATGATGAGGAAATTGTTTATTTTACAAATCTTCTTGGTTTCCGGGCTTGAATGCCGTGGTCCACTGGTATTTCTACCTGACGTTTCGTCTACAACTGCGGTAGACATTATCAAAGGCGATATGGTAGCGGGCGAAGTGTCCTTCTAGGCTGCTCACAGGTAAGTGTGTCGACAAGTGTGGTACTTTCGTCTTTTATAGTCAGCGTGCTAGAAATACCAATGGACCACGGCATACAAGCCCGGAAATTAAGAAGATTTGGATCGACACCGGCCGTGAAAGCCTAAACACTTGTTTATTTTACAGACTGAGCAACAAAATTCGCAATATAAAAATCTAAATCAAGAAGCGACTGCATCAAATCAAAACAAGAAAACGTCGTGGATTTCGAGAATTTGGAAAAAAACATCAAACTTTTTTGACTTCGATCTGTTAAACGACAAACCATTCCTGAATATTCTTTTCGGTTTGTCGCTGGTCTGCGTGGCGGAACAGAATTTCAAAATGGTGACGCCGTTTTTCTTTGCCAGTCTCGGCTTTAGCAAGAAGGACATAGCAATGTGTCTGTCTTTGTCATCAACTATGGACATCCTGTCGAGGATAATTATTCCGCCTGTGATCGACAAAATGGCCGACCGCGTCACTAAAAGAACTATATTTATTTTCATGTGTTTTTTGTTGGGTTTGTCCAGAATTAGTAAGTATTTTTTTCATAAACTACTATACGTAGGCCTCCGTTTTGAGAGATTTTTTTTTTATTTTATAAAATAGTGTCAATGGAACAACAACGTTTAATTATCTTGGTACTCCTTCTTAACAATCTTTCGTAGAGAAACTTTTACAATATTTTAGATTGTGTATGAATTACTATTGGGCATACATTTCCTTCGGATAGCTTTGCTTGGTTCGATGATAATTAGTCCCGTCCTCGAGTGCGCACAGGGCCCTCGCGCCCCAGAGTGCGATGTGTGCGATGCACGCGGGCGGCACATTCAAGGGGCGGCAAATGGCCTAGTTGTGTTATGTTTTTTGTACTATATAGAAAAAATATATAACTGATATTATATCAATTTTATTTGCATACTCAAGCCTGCGTGAAAACTCTTACGAGTAGTTATTTATGTTTTAATGAAATTCGAATTCAAAATATTTCACGCACAGTTTTCGATTCGATAGTTAATTAACATCAGCGCGTAGACAGAGCGCCCCTATCGGGAGACTCCCGCGTATGTTTATATCTTGAATTTTCCTGTCGATTCCTGCAAGAGTGCGAGTGAAGTAAAGTATTTTTCAATCAACAAATACTTTTTTACGTAAGACTTGTGCATCTGAATGATATAATTGATAATATATTCTTTCCCTCATGTGAGTGTAGTACGGAAATAATTATTATTTCCAGGGGATTCACATTCAGTCGTAATGGTTAGTTGGTATTTATGTTTTTATTAATTGCACTGGTATTCATTTTTCCTAATTGATGAACTAATGATTATTTTGACTTAATGAATTCTCTCAGCTCAGCGATGAAACTAAATTTTTCTCTCATTCATAAGTACGACAGGAGAAGAACTCCGTGAAAAATCGCACGGAGTAAACTGTTTTTGTAGAGAGCAGTTTACTATTATAGTGAGTTTATCCCCAATAAGGGGCGTCAATTATGAATCCGCACGCGGGCGGCGTGAGGCCTTACGAGGGCCCTGAGTGCGCAACTGTAAGATTTATTAATACATAGTCTCTCTCTCTGTCTCCCTGATTCTCTCTCCCTCTCTCACTCACATTTAATATAATACCTAATTATATTACAGTAATTGCCCTTCAAACCGATCAAACATCGTTGACTGTGTGGTACACAATCTCTGGCTTCTTTCGCGGAGCCGCTTTCATCAATGTGGGTCTTTGTGTGTCGGAACACTGCACCTTGGAGAAGCTACCAGCCGCTTTCGGACTTCATATGGTCGCTAAAGGATTATTCGTCATTTGTTTTGGACCTCTCTTAGGTAAGCGATAGATAGCACCGACCCTACAAATAACTATATTTTTTGCACGCATCCCCAATTTTTCAGCATACAGTGTAAACTCCATTTAACGTCACTCGATATAACGACAAACTCCTTAAAACGTTGAAATTACTTAACTCTAGTCGGTTAACCTTGTTGCTCATGCAATGATACACTCTAAATAACGACACACCCACTCTAAATAACGACAACAATACGTCGTCATTAAGCAAATAAACAGTACTTGTTTGTTATTTTGTTGGTTTGTTGTCGGCATCATGCGTACCGAAGATTCAAGAAATTCGTTCTTTTATTTGTTGGGATTATCTTTCGTATGTTTAGCTCAGCTGAATGTTTGTTGGTCAGTTGTAAATTTTAAATGCATATTATAGTAAAAAAAATATTAATGGATTATTTTTTCTCTCCGTTTAACGACAACTCTCAATAACGCCACAAAATGTACAGTCCCTCGAGTGTCGCTATATAGAGTTTATACTGTATTTTAAACAGTTCAATAGGTCATATGCATAAAACTCCAAATTGGTTAAAAATTTTATTTCGAAATATATTTTAGTTCTTGATCATAACGTAATGGTTATTTTATTAATCTAATCACTGAAAAAAATACAACTAATAAAAAAGAAATGTAGAAAATAAGCGCTATTTTCGAATTCTCAAAACGTATCGTGACGTCAGAGTATATATCAACAACAGTTTCCATGACGACGATGTCGTCTCACAGTAAGATTATGTCAGTATTTAGAGAAAACAACAAATAAACTTCATTTAGAACATTGACAATTTGATATCAAGGTTGGCATGCATCGTATATCATGACGTCACATAAGCCCGCGAACATGGCCGATTGTTTAAACTGTCTATTTTTGAATGTGAAATTTAATATTTTTTTTCTTATGAAAATATTACATTTTTAAATGATTATCAATTTTTTTCCGTATTATGGTAGACTAAATAATCTATTAAAAATATAAAAAAAATGCATGCATATGACCTATTGTGTATAATACGCGCCACGGATATAAAAGGTTCGAAAGTTAGTCACAAACAGCGTCGCAAAGGCACATTTTAGAGCCGCTGTGACTCCCACCACCTCCCAGCTACCTGAACGGAACGTGCGCTCGTCGGTGATTGGCCGTGATCACTCGTTGCCTTTGTCACTTGTCGCTTTCCTGCTTTAAAGTACAGTCGAGTACGCTATTGTCAAGTCGTTATTGCTATGTTAGTTTTGTTCAGTTGCGAGTTTGTAGTTTTTCAACAGACTGTACAAGCGCAAGCCCGCATTCGCATCTAACTTCCGAGCCTTTTAGATTCGTGGCGCGTATTATAGCCTCTGTTGTTGTTGAGTTGGTTAGCGTTCCGTTTGTTTTACTTCACACACTAGTGTTAAATGGGCCGTTTTACGACCGCTCTACACGCCTGGAAAGCATTCATAGCTAGTATGCAAAAAATTGATTTTAAAAATGACAGTCGCATAATCGATAAATAATAACGTGATTTTTTTCAGGTGTTATACGCGACGCTACCGGAAGTTATATAATCTACCTCAACGTTCTTTCAGGGTTGTTGATTTTGTGCTCCGTCAGCTGGTTGCTGGAATATTTGTGCATTTACTGGAAGCGTTCCAAAGCAAACAGCTGAAGATTGTGTTACTTAGTGGTGATTGTTTTGCGACAAAGACATGATAAAACCATGACGAAAAATATTTTCACCACGGACATCAAATCCCCGATCTTACGTAATGACGTCAACGTTGTATGTCGAGTCGTGTTGTAAATCGAAATTTAATTTATTTTTAATCCGGTCCTGTCATCGCGTTCGCGTCATCTCTACGCCACGCCTCTTTGTCCGCTTAAGCACCGTTCGTTATTTACGTGAGGTGTTTTTTTTTCATCTAAATTTCGACCTCCCTCCCCTTTGGTGAGATTCGGTTAAATGTGGTGGGAATGGGAAACTCGGTCTACATAAAACACATACGAACCTCCCTTGTGTGTCCTGTCTATGTTCCATTTTATCTGGAACGATTTTTTGTAAAACTTTAATGATTTCCGTAGCTACCAAGTAAACAAAACTGCCACATACAAACTTTTTCTTAATGTATAATACGCGCCACGAATCTAAAAGGCTCGGAAGTTAGATGCGAATGCGGGCTTGCGCTTGTACAGTCTGTTGAAAAACTACAAACTCGCAACTCAACAAAACAAAAATAACAATAACAACTTGACAATAGCGTACTGGACTGTACTTTAAAGCAGGAAAGCGACAAGTGACAAAGGCAACGAGCGATCACGGCCAATCACCGACGAGCGCACGTTCCGTGCAGGTAACTGGGAGGTGGTGGGAGCCTCAACAGCTCTAAAATGTGCCTTTGCGACGCTGTTTGTGACTAACTTCCGAACCTTTTAAATCCGTGGCGCGTATTATACGTGTTACATACCTATAATTCCAAAATTCCAACCAGTATGTTCATAGGCGGATTTACCTACCAATAGACCGAGAGGGGCGTGGCTTATAGATTTGAAAAGGTCGAAAATTAGCCGATTTAAACGAGAGAGAGAGACAGAGAGCGTCTGATCGGGGGTTTTACTGTACTTAATAAAATTATTTAAAAGATAGGATAGTTGAAAAAAAGAAAGTAATTCGTCGAAAAAAAAACATTGAGAAAAAAATTGATAACGGGATCAAATTTTGTGGTGTATTGCAAAAATTTTCCAATACGGCTTATAAATACTGAAATTTTCTTTTTCTAGGTAATTTATAAATATATCATAATTTATAGTTTTTTTTTTTAATAAATCATTATTTTCATACAATTAGTTAAAAACGGTAAAAATTATTTATGTGAATACTTTGTATTTTGAATAAAGTGCAGTTTTTTTATTTAATACTTACCTTTTGGCAACATGTGCGAAAAGAGCAGACCACCTCCCCCCACCTTTCCACTGTACTAACAACATAGTATAGCTAAAAAAAGAACAAGAAAAATACACGTAAATTTAAATCAGTGGAAACATACCTAGCTAAAAATTTTTTACCTCCCTCCAAAATTTGTTTTTCTGGTTATACAATCAGTTAACTCTGTTATTTGGGGGAAATGAGTAGCTTTATTTAATTCATAAAATTTAGTGTAGGGGGGGGGGGGGCAGTGATGAAGTCTTGCCCGAGGCCCCGAAAAAAACTAGCTAAGAATTAATACAGGTAAAATCGATACAGGCGAGAAATCCATATAATGACAAAAGAATCTCAAACTTAAAAATGAATTACGACAACTATTTTACATAAAGAAAAAAGATTATAGATTATAGACGCTCAACATCTAAGGTCATCAGTCTCTAAATTTACATGAAATAGGTCACAATTCACATTTGTTTATTTGATACTTATTTTCATATGTAAATGTACATACGAGGTGCGGTCAACATCGTCAGGACGTTGTCTTTTTTTGTCAAGGCCACCAACAAACCAAGATTTTTCGTTTTTAAATTATAGATTGAAAATTCGACTGACACTTTCACAAGCTCTAGGATTACAACTTGGAGACTAGGGACAAGTTGTTAATTGTTGCTTCGGTGCCCCCCCCCCCCAACTATCTTTAGTTTTGAGGGAAATTTCTTTTCTACAGAAGGTCTTTTTATATCGGATATTTTCAACAATATGTATCAATGCTCCTCTTTAACTAAGTTTAGAAAGTTTTGAAGAATAAATCTTTCCTGGATAATGTCTTATAAACCTTTTCCAGTATGGAATTTTTCAACAATTTGCCTCAATGTTAGTCTTTTTAACTGTCTTTAGGTATTACAGAAAGTCTCTAGGAAGCATTTTCTTAGAAAACTTTCCTTGTAAGCTTTTCAATAATTTGTCTTTTTATTGATTGACGTTTCAATATTTTTCCTTAAATGTCTTTAATACAGGGTTTTGAATAACATATCTTTTCTGAAGAGCGTCTTCTATAGGAGAACTTTCCCGGTATCATGTTTTTGAACAATTTGCTACAATCTGTCTTTCACAAAGAGAGTTTTGAAGGATATCTCTTTTCTAGGGAATTTTCCCCTGTGATGATAATTCAATACTTTTCTCCGTGACTATCTATACTAATATATAAAGCAAAAGAGTTTGTTTGTTTGTTTGAACGCGCTAATCTCAGGAACTACTGGTTCGAATTGAAAAAAAAAATTTGTTGGATAGCCCATTTATCGAGGAAGGCTATAGGCTATATAATATCACGCTACGACTAATAGGAGCGGAAAATCAATGAAAAATGTTGCAGAATGTCAGTCAAAATTTTTCACAATATACTTATATTCAGGTGAAATGCCTTAACTGAATATCCCGATATTAGCGGCACACATACAGTAGCTCGGTTAACTCAGTCGGTAGAGCGCTCGACTCTTAATCTCAGGGTCGTGGGTTCAAGCCCCACCTTGGACGAATATGTTTTTAATGTTTTTTTCTTTTATTTTCTACATTGCTTTCTTCTAAGGCTATCATTTAAATTTATTTTAGTTTTATTCACGACTAATTAAAATTAAATAAATCTAAATAATAGCTCATTTGAAAACTCTTACAGTACCTATAGGTATATAAAAATAATTTTCCTACAGTGTTTTCAATTAAATATTATATTTTATTAATTATACAGTAATTATTGATTTAAAAGAAATAATTATTACTTAAAAAAAATATTTTCATCAAAAATGGAGGTTTGAGTTTAAAATAAGTAATAAAGCAGGGAACTGCCGAAAACTGTAAAAAATTTGGACCCAGCATTCATCTCGGTAAACTAAGATGAATGTGCTTACTCATGTCCCTCCCTTCCCCATTCGTTTTTTTGCACCCGGGTGAAACCGGACGGAACCGCTAGTCTTTCATACAGAGAGTTTTAAAGGACATTTTTTTCTAGAAAGCGTCTAATTCTTAGGAAACTTCTTTAGAATCGGGTTTTTCAAAAATTTGTCTATTTTTTTTATTAATATTTCCACACTTCTGCTTAAGTGCCTCTAATACAGATAGTTTTGAAGACATCTCTCTCCTAGGGAGCGTCTCTCCTGTAGAGAAATTTTCAATAATTTGTCTGCTGTTCGTTGAATCTTCAATGCTTCTCGATGACTAACTTTCATAAAGACAGTTTTGTGGGGCATTTCTCTCTTAGGCAGCGTCTTTCTAGAAAACATTTCCTGCAACTGAACTGCAATTGTTATTATTATTTGTCTGGTTCACTTTGCTCCGCCCTCGGACAATTAATTTAATGCGTTTAAATGCCTTATCGTTTAATAAATACTACCGACTGCAATTTTGATAACAAGAATGTCACTGTTTGTACGGTTCTGATCGACCGGAACGCTATCAAAACTTATTTCAATAATCATAAACACGAGTTCACAAGCCCCCCACGAGTATTGCTGCGACTGTCGCGGTGCCCCATTCGACTCGTGTCTCAATTTGGGAGCTCTCAGTAGACTCGGTATTTTCTTTGTGGCGACGACACCGTTCTATAAATAGTCATTTGTTTATTTACTGATATTAATACAATGTAAGGTAAGAATATTTCTTTGTTTTTACTATGTATTTTACCGTTCCAACCCACAAGTGGGGAATGGAACTAGGTCAAAATTCACTTTTCAAAATTTTACAATACTTTTCGTTTTGAGGTCTCCCGAATCCAAAAAATCATATTTTTGGAAACTGTAAGTTTCTTTGTCTGTTAGTCTGTGAGCACGATACAGATCAAACGGATGAGCGGGTTAAAACCAAATTTTCAGATGATGTTAGGTATGCCAATATGAAGAGCCCTATTGTTTTTGAAGAGATATATGCTATAACGTTGTGTTTTATATAATAATGGTATACATTTCACAACGGATTATTATTGTATTTATTTTTTTAAGAAAGTTTCATGACATTTTTTTTCTAAACTTTTTGGAAATATTTTGACAATAAAAAAAATCAGCTGTTCTTTTGTAGATCTATCAGAAATAAACTAGTTAAGCATGCTTTGATTAATTTTTACATGACGTCGAACATATTATGTAGGTAACTATGGCAACGAATAGCAAATGTCATATTAAATATATATTTTAGATATCGTGTCCATCGATAATAGTTAATAAGAAAAAATTCACAGGTTTGTGGACAATAGTTATATTTATAATTGTACGACGTTTCGTCTATAAATTTAGACTTTTTCACAAATTGAAAATTATTTAAATAATTTTCAATTTGTACTTGAAAAAGTCTAAATTTATAGACGAAACGTCGTACAATTATAAATATAACTATTGTCCACAAACCTGCGAATTTTTTCTTATTAGTCATATTGAATACTAGCTATTACCCGCGTCACCTCACGCGATATCAGAAATGTTATTTTCTTTATATGATACTATATCAAATGCCAACATTTTGAAGTTGGAATGGTCCCGTCGCCCAATTGACTGAATTTTTTTTTTTAAATTCGCTCTTGTATTTTTGAAGCTCTTCTCTTGGCACGATATGGTAATGAAATGTTGCACTATACACATACCGTATAGTAGGTATACGATATAATACGCGTCACGAATCTAAAAGGCTCGGAAGTTAGCTACGAATGCGGGCTTGCGCTTGTACAGTCTGTTGAAAAACTACAAACTCGCAACTCAACAAAACTAAAATAACAATAACAACAGCGTACTCGACTGTACTTTAAAGCAGGAAAGCGACAAGTGACAAAGGCAACGAGCGATCACGGCCAATTACCGACGAGCGCACGTTTCGTGCAGGTAGCTGGGAGATGGTGGGGGTCTCAACGGCTCTAAAATGTGCCTTTGCGACGCTGTTTGTGACTAACTTCCGAACCTTTTAGATCCGTGGCGCGTATTATATATGTATATTGCAAATCTACACGAAGTAAACTGTTAGATAAATAAAATTCCGTGTTTTCGATGGTGATGTGTCCATTTAATTTTAAGGATGGCATACATCCGATAGCGCCGAATAATATCTCTAGACATAGATTAAAACAAGCGATAACAATAATTGTAACAATCATATCTGGTTAAATAAACATTATAACTAAACAACAAAAAGTACCTGAAATGAATAATAAAACAAATACAAAATAAGCATAACATAACTATTTAATGCAACAATTTTTATGATCGACCTTCGTTTTAAAATATTCATAAAACCCGTGTATTTTATAAATTAATTTATTTCACATCTGTAATCAACTAGTTGCCATTCCCACACTTCAAAAAGCAAAGGTATAACGTTTCTTTACTTATTTTTCTAGTTTTTGCTTGCGATTTCGCTCGCGTGAATGTCCGTTTTGTTCGTGGTTTTGCGCTTAACAGGAACCCTGGTTGAACGTAGCCGGGAAAAAATACCGTTTGAGTGTGAGAATTAGAGCTGTAAAAGTAACGAGAAATTGTGTACCCGTATGTATTCGTTACTTAAAGAACCAGTACCCGTTACTTTCGTATCGTTACGCTACTCGGTACTTTTCATACGACATACAATAGTGTACTTAACAGCATCAAGCAATAAGCATGTAGCTTCGCATCAAAGCGCGTCGCATATTATGTGATATATGAGTCATGACTTCGTACTTTATGAATAAGTATAACACATTGTGTTCGTATAACCGTATCAAACGAGTCGAACTTACATGGATACGAAACATGCGAGTAACGAAATGAATTTGTAAGTAACGATTCGTTACTTCGAGTCAGACGATGTACCCGTTACTCAGTAACGAATACATACGGTTTGTTACAGCTCTAGTGAGAATAGTGTTTTCATCAATTGTTCTTTATTGGTTCAAATGGGCAGACAGTTCGATACGAATTATGTAATGTGAGAATTTCTCTGATTTAAATTTGCGCACTATCAGCAAACTTTTCTGATTGTCTGCAAACATATATTTCTTAGAACCTAGTTTTATTTGATTAACGTAACAAATTTACAGCAGTTAATCACTAAAGGATGTACGAGCACGCTAATTTTCCTGAAAAGCTGATAATTTTTATTAAAAATCTTTTAATCTGGTCAGGCACTACGGTTTTTTTCATTTTCTTTGACAAATTTGGATGAAAATCGCCTATCCGTCGTTTTGCCATAAGACCAACGTTAAGTATGCTTACTTTTGAAGTAAATTATTTATTTATAGAATCGCTTATTCCCCCTCAAATTTTTAAAATTTGTTTATACGTATTTAAACTTCATATAAAAAAAGAATCAAGTCTTTTTGGGTTAAGCTCTCAACCCAAATCTGACGAACTGGCAAGGGCGTAGATATGGGAGGTACAGAAGATAATACCCCCCCCCCTCCCGGACTATAATTATTAGGGTGACCAACCGTTCCGGATTTCCGGTTCAGTCTTGTATTAGAGCCCCGTGTCCCGCATTATTACATGAATTTTACGAGACTGGTGTGGCTAAAGGACCTTTTTTTTTGCTCTTCAAACCAATACAACACAAGTTTCTTAAATTGGGTTACTTAAAAAAGGTAATTTGTTTTTGACGAAAAGGGCTTCACGCATAACGTGAATCTTGCCGTAACATTTTTTTGATTCATTGGATCATTGGAGATTGCAAACAGTGTTAATAAATTTTGTAATCACTGCGGTTATGTTTTCTGATTTCAGCTAAAATGAGTTCTAAAGCAATAGACGGTGGCTGGGGGTGGATTGTGTTATTTGGCATCATCGTGGTCAATGTGAGTATAATTTCATGGTCTAAGATCTCGATTTGGCTCGATGTTCGCCCATCGAGATTTCTAATGAAATTTGGAATTTGCTAATATAATGTCATAATAAAGAAAAATTGATTTGGTTGCCATTCAGTTTCTTGGCACAACTATTTTTAATAAAAAATTTAAGTTGTCAATTTTATTTCTGAAATGTAGTTATCCAGTTTTCAAATAAATTTATTACAAATCGAAAGTAAAATATCTATACAGTATGTAAACACGTAAGGTGCACATAGGGAAATTAGCATTGGGAAAAAATACTTGGATCAGAGTTAGCCATGACTGCATTAATTGTTATTTCTATTGAATTATCGTGGTAATCTTGAGGATTTCTATTTTATTTTGATTTATTTTTATTTTACTTGGCTTTTTTAATAATAATAAGCTCTTATAAATCATTATTTTAATTTTTTTGTACAAAAATAAAACAAAAAAACAACTCCATCTGTTTGGAAACATTTCATTCAAAAATTGTCTGACCGGTATGACGTATGCGCGTTGGTAAATCAGTGACCTAATGTCTTTAGGTTCAACACGAATAGGCGGAGATATTTGATCTCGCACCATATTTAAGTATTTTTGGGAATTTAATGTCCCATTAATAAAAAAAGTCCGATTATGTTGTAATCATTTGAATATTTTCTTCGGTAGTATACACATTCATTTTGCAAAAGAATATTATCTGTCAAATTGAAAAACAAGATTTCAAGACTCACTCTGATCCAGTCATTTTTTTCCCAATGTTAATTTCCCTATGTGCACTTTACGTGTTTACATACATATTTTACTTTCGATTCGTAATTTTATTTGAAAACTCGATAACTACATTTCAGAAATAAAATTGAGAACTTTAATTTTTTATTAAAAATAGCTGTGCCAAGAAATTGAATGGCAACAAAATCAGTTTTTCTTTATTAATACATTATTGTTCTTTTAGTCTGTGTACTTTTAATTATAGATTTTTTGATATTTTTCAAGAGTTTGAAATTGTTATTTTTTAATAAGTAAAAATATTTTGTTTTCATCCAAAAGAACGGACATAAATGTTGTTAATTTTGTAATAAAACTGTGATTCACTATTAAATAATTAATATGAACCTAACAGAGTTTGTTTATTTTAAATGTGATTCCCGGCTTTTAAGACGTATGTTTGGCTTTTATAAAAGATATGTCCGGCTTTTAGGGCAAAATGTCCGGCCTAATACAGCGCCCAGTCCGGCTTTTGTAATGCAACCCTAACCCCACATTAATGCGCGCGGTCTTTAATAGTTAACAAAACATAGTTCTAAATTTAATATTTTTCTGCAAGTAATAATATTAAGAAAAATCATCAAATTTTGTATAAATATTCTTATTTTTTAATCACATATGAATACATTTATCTCGAGTAAACAGTTTATTTTTTTGATAAAAAAATTTAACAATGAATTTTTTTATCGTTTCTGATTATGCGTGAACACTTTTTTATGTAAACACTTTTAACTACCTATATAATAATATAATTTGTTTTTGCAAATTTTACTGTTTTATAATCAATTTGTCAGTTTCAAATACAATTATTTGCGAGCACCGAGAAGTGCAATTATTTTTGCAATGAGATTTTAATCAGCTGTTATCATTATTTTTCAGTAATAAAAAATACTGTACATTGTTTAATTTTTTACGATTGTCAAAATTTATGAAGATGACTATTTCATCACTCTAATGTATGTCATAAATCACATTTCAAAAGTTTACGATACTTTTTTCGTTTTGAGGTCCCCGAAACCAAAAAATATAATTTTTAAAAAAAGTATGTGCGTCTGGTTGTCTGTAGGTATACACGATACAGGTCAAACGGGTGAATGCATTGAAACCAAATTTAGGGAGGATGTTTGGTATGCAAATATGAAGAGCCCTTTTGTTTTTAAAGAAAATAGACACAAACGCAGAAGAAATATATGCTATAACGTTGTTTTTATATACAGAATGTATCACAGAAAGCCGTACATAGGGAAAACTACATTGTGAAAATTAGTATACTTATACTTTCATAAGCATTTAGTAAAAAGCTGCTATATTGACAATACGAACAGACACTTCAATTGTATTTATTTGTATAGATCAGGGATCGGCAACCTGCGGCTCTTTTGATGTAAAATTGCGGCTCTCCAGTTCCATACGTAAAAAATTATTATTTTATTATATAAACCCTTAAAAATCGTCCAATCGATCCATGATTGAGTACCATGTCTATCTCTCAGCCATTTCTACTCGCGTCTCACCCGCACCGCCCCCGTTGCGACGTGTCGTCCTCGGATATATATATTATACCTAATATAAGCAAATACTACAATACTGAACCGAAAATGTTTAGTGGCTCTTTAAAAACTGGGAAATTTTGTAAATTGTAACTTTTGGCTCTTCCGTCTCAAAAGGTTGCCGACCCCTGGTATAGATGGATAGATTTTTTATTTTTGGTGGCCCCATAAGGCACGCTTCCGAACATTTTTTCCGGCTGTCCGCCGATCCAGTCGGAACCTACAGGTTAAGAACCCGCTAAATTTAAATTGATTATTGTATTCTCTAAACATTTGACGTTTTTTTTTCAGTTAACGGTCAGTCCTATATCACAATGTTTTGGAATAATATTCCAAAACGAATTCCAAATTTTAGGAATAACGGCAGCTCAAACTTCAACCATATTGCATTTGAACAGTTTTATTATGTGTATTTTAGGTAAGTTAAATAAATAAAGAAAGTATTCTAATTTTTTGCAATTTTTGATCCAACAATTCGGAACCCAAAAGAATGGTGAGATTTCTGGTGAGAAATGCGTCGAACTGCCCAAAGGGGGGTTTTTGACAGGTAAATATTAATTTAGAAAAACATGATGGAGACTAGGTTAGGCTTCATCATGCTTTTCTAAATCAATGGTTTACTTATTAGTAGAAGTTTTGTTCCAAAAATATGTATTGAAGGAGATTGGTTTGGTTGAGGAAATAGTTTGAAATAAGCTTTACCAGAGTATCGCTTGTGGCCAACGTTTCGAAAAATATATTTTCATCATCAGGGCCTCAATGCAGTTACAAGCGATACTCTGGTAAAGTTTATTTCAAACTTGCAACTGCATTGAGACCCTGATGATGAAAATATATTTTTCGAAACGTTGGCCACAAGCGATACTCTGGTAAAGCTTATTTCAAACTTGCAATTGCATTAAGGCCCTGATGATGAAAATATATTTTTCGAAACGTTGGCCACAAGCGATACTCTGGTAAAGCTTATTTCATACTTGTTCCTCAACCAAACAAATCTCCTCCATAGTTTACCTGTCAAAAACCCCCGTTTGGACAGTTCGGCCCATTTCTCACCAGAGGCCACATCATTCCTTTGGGTTCCGAATTATAATTATAAATTGTAATTATTGTGATGATGAACTGTTATTATTTTTTTTAGGTTTATTGTGCGCACCGCTGTTCAAAAAATTCAGCTACCGTCAAGTGGCTTTCGCTGGATGTTTTGTCATTTGTCTTGGAATCGTGTTGACCAGTTTTGCCAACAGCTTCCAAATATTCCTGTTAACTTACTGCATAATTCTCGGTAATAATCCACTGATAAAAATTCATTACTTAATTTATATAGAGTAGAATCCGTGTATTTTCAACCAGTCAGAACTAATTGACTCCTCCTTTATCCTTACGTCGTGGCAGTCGTAGATCAATCCGAAAAAGCTTTATTAAATTGAGGTGAGACCATAGTAAGTAACTAGAGTACGCCAGTGCGTATGCTTGCCATAAGTTAAAGTGTCCTCAGGTAAGAGAGAGAACGCTGCAGGAAACCATAAATTTGTTTACTCAAATTGTTTTGCATCATTAGTTACCACAAAGATACGGAACTGTTCTCTCTCTTAATTGCAGACACTTTCACTGCTTTCTCGCGTACTCTATTGTAATATATCTATGGGTTAGACTTATGTTTCCATTGAATGAGCAGCGCAGGAGAGGACACTTTGCGTGAGAAGTAGGTACTAAAACCTTGAAAATGCGTGTGTAAGAAAATAAGTCCAACTCTGGTTAAAAAATAAGATAAAAAACGCCAATATTATATGTATCAGGTATCGGACAAGGCGTTCTGTTTCCCGCCGTAACCATGGCACTCAACACGTACTTCCGCAAGAAGCGGTCCGTCGCCATGGGAATATCGGTGTCGTTAACGGGCCTCGGCCCCATCATCACGCCGCACATTTGCACCAAGCTGCTGACCGAGTTCGGAACCTCCGGGACTGTCTTGTTGCTGGGGGCCATCGCGATGCATTCGTTCGCTGGAGCTCTGCTCATGAAACCGCTGAAGAAAGACGTCCAGAAGGCGGCGGAGAAACAGAAGAGCGTCGAAAATGAGACAGAGTGTGCTGGAGATCAGGTATATTGACTTCAATGTTTGGTTCTTGTTTCAGAAATTTGTCTCCGGAACAAGGATATAATTAGTTAATTGCAAGATTTAATGTCATCAAAAAAATGAATCATTCAGTTTTTCTGTAGTATTGAAGGAATTTTGTTTTCTGATGAAACCAAGCTTTGAAATCATCAGATGTCCTTGAACGAGTGTGACGAAGATTTAGGGATGATTTGTTAGCTGCAATATCTCTGCAAAGGAGCCGTTAAGTGTTCTAGAAAAGGAATTTGCTTTGACGTCCACGCAAAGTCACAGAGATATTACAAGCAGCAAATCTTTCTCCAGGGGACATTCATTAATTACGTGAGCTAAAAATGGTAGGGATGGGTTTGGTGAAATCTCACCAAACTTCAATTTGAGAAGAGGGGGGAGGATCAAAGAAAATTTCACGTCAACTTTTTAATCCAGAGGATATATAATATTATCAACAGATAACATTTAAAAATTGTTGGGTTAATCTTCACGTGAATGTTACATCTTACAAAATCACACCAAGAGAGAGGGGAGTCCAAATTAAGAAGAAAACACCTCACGGAATTAATGAACGTCTTCTAATTGGTGTTCTAACTTGAATTGTTTGAATAAATTGAATGATGAAAGCAACGTAAATAGGAAGAATTATAGAATATCGAGGAAATATTGTTTTCTTGTAGATCTGTTTTCGAAATCAACTAATTTGATTTATTTCCCAGAGGTGTTGGATGAATGTTTGTCAAAAAACAACAACAAATCGTTATCCGTACCAGAACTGGAACAACTCCTCGCGATTCCTGCTATCATAAACCCCGAGAAACTCGATCCGGTTAAATACTCCAGTGTCCCAGACTTCAGAGGAGGCGTTCAAGCCGTGGACGTGTCGGATTTAGAGAAGGCGTTTTTGGAAACGAGAAGCGACAACCAGAAGACCAAAACTCCTTCAGAACTAGAAGATCATAGTCGACACAGCGTGCTCAAACGCATGTGTATTGTTTTGTCGAATTCTTTTAACCTTGAGTTGCTCAAAGATCTAACTTTCGTAAGCATCGTCCTTGGAATGGGAATTTCGTTCGTTTCCGAGCTAAACTTTGCTTATATGACTCCTTTTGTTTTGGGCGAACTTGCTTCGTTTTCGACCGACGACATTGCGTTTGCCATGTCGATTCAAGCAACGGCAGATATCGGAGGAAGAATAATTGTTCCTCTTATGGCACAAAAATGGCACTGGAATTCCAGATACCTCTACATGGGTTCTTTGTTCCTCTCCATTTGCGGACGGACAGGTAATTCATTATTGCGAGAAATTGCATATGTTTTTTTGTATGTTTTTCACTTAAAGATTGAGCGTCATGACACAATGGCACCTTGATTCTGCAGGCACACTTCCGGTTGAGGTTGGAGTACAAAAAAATATACCTCAGCAGTTTCCGATAGGAAGTCTCGAGCAGAACAAAAAACTGTTTAAACTTTTTTTCTATCTACATAGTATAGGATACACGAATTATTCATTGTTACTAGTGATGTGTCCACATGACTCTTTATTCGGAGCTGGCTCCATGCGCTCCGCTCACTAAAAAAAGTCGCTCAGAGCGAGTCGTTCAAAGGAGCGACACTAGACAGTCCGCACTACACAAGAGTGCAGACTGCAGAGGTGTGAACTGTCATCATACATGCTCAGGAGTCACGTAGCATTGCACAGCACAATACACAAACTCAGCTCTGTGCTCATTTTAATATGATTCTGATCTTATATTATTCGCATTTCGTATAAACTATAAAGTATAATAAAAGCTTAACAATAATAATGTTTATTGTTACAATATTATATCTTTGTCAACGACGTCAATGTGAATGGTTTAAGTCACTGTTAAGCTTAGCACTATTACACTTACAGTGTGTCATTCAACATTAAATGACTCAGCAAAGATAACTCCGTACGTACAAAATTCACAAGTGCCTCTGTGGCCTGCGACATTACAGAACAGCTCAGCTCAGCACAGAGCAATGGCGCTCGAAGTGAGTCATTCGCAGAAAAAAGAGCGACTCGTTCCGCTCCGAGAAAGGAGTCGTTCAGGAGCGACACATCACTAACTGTTACCACTTTTAGTGAGCACATTGTATGTAGTTCACGTTTTGTGGTTCCTTTTTTCTTTACATCTAGTTCTACCCCTCTCCAAAAGATTGATTGTTGATTATTGTTTCAGTGTTGACATCGTTCAGCGACCGATACAGTGTTGTCCTGTGGAACACAGCTTTGTTGGGTACGGCCAAAGGAATCAAGGCCGTATTTCAGGCACTGATCGTACCCAATTACGTGTCCTTGGAGAAGCTACCGGCTGCCAGTGGTCTCCTG
The DNA here is from genome assembly GCA_963575645.1 of Xanthostigma xanthostigma. Lineage (NCBI taxonomy): Eukaryota > Metazoa > Arthropoda > Insecta > Raphidioptera > Raphidiidae > Xanthostigma > Xanthostigma xanthostigma. The sequence goes on from OY754473.1 coordinate 4,207,163, forward strand.
ATGGTTATCAATGGAATATTGTCCTTGGGATTCGGACCAATTATCGGTACGTTAAAGAAATAAAAACAGCGAGTCCCCGCTGTACTCAAACCAGAGACATTTGATTGTAAAATTCTTCGAACCATTTGGTAAACAAAGATTTTTGAAGTAAAACTTCTTTAGGCACGCTTGACTTGCGGAGTAAGCTGGCGAATGCGTGACGAGAGATTTACGGAAGTGTGATAGGGCGAGGCGAACGGAAATTGGGAGGGAGATATAAGTTAGTTAAAAATAACAAATTATGGCGGGAAGAAATTTTACTTCATTCGTGTGGTCTAAAGCACACTCGTTTTTTTTATTTTCAAAATATTTCCGAAATTACGAAGTTTAGAAAAAAGTCTTTTCACTACAATTTCTTGGAAAAATAAATATAATAATAAACCGTTATAAAAAGTATACCATCATGATATAAAAAAACAACCATATATCACTTCTGGGCATGCGCGGATTTTCCCCAAAAAACAATAGATCTCTTCCTATTTGCATGTTAAACATCCTACCAAAATTTGGTTTCGATCCGTTGATCCGTTTGACCTGTATCGTGCTCACAGACAGACGAAAACGTGTTCTCCAAAGGTCCGCCTTATTGTTTTTTGTCTGTGAGCGGATTGAAACCAAATTTTGGGAGGATATGCAAATATGAACAGCCAAAATTTAGTTAGTAGAATTTCGTTAGTCAACAGGGCGAAATTTAGTTAGTAGAAATTCGTTTAAATTTATGTTTCAAATCTACTATGTGTCCCACGATGGACTAACATTTTTTTTTCTTTTGTAGGTTATATACACGACGCCACCGGTACCTACGTCACAGCTCTACATTTCACATCGTTTCTGTCGGGACTCTGTTTGACCCTCTGGATTTTTGAATTTATTTTTTGTAAATCGAAGCCAACGAACTCTTAAAGCTACTGATTTATACGAAATAGATTTATCTTTACGTGCCATTCTATTAAGCAGAAAATCGTTTTCTAATAATGAAGCTGTCCTGTTTTGCTGCGAACTTATAGTTAATGGTAGAGAGCAAACTTCAGATTATATACAGGATGATTTTTACGTTGATTCATCTTTTTTATCAGCGTGTAGAAATCAAATAGACGAACAAATATTTTAAGTCACCTTTTTATCAAAACTCAAAAATAAGAGAGAAACAGCCTTTGAAAGTTTACTTTAATTTTATTTAATTAATTCAAAAGCCCGGTTAACACGGAAATGCATCCCAAATAATTCGCGGAACGTCCTTATCACTACTGCAAGCATGTACAGAAGCATGGCATGTGTCCAAGAAAACAATTTCTGTAAATACTTGATAATGACATAACATATTTCCATAATGACATAACATAACGCCGACATCAAAATTTGATAAAATTTAATGAAATTTGAAAGCCCGTTTCTTTTTTATTTTTGAGTTTTGATAAAAAAGTTACTTGAAACATTTGTCCGTCTGTATGATTTCTACACGCTGTTGAAACAAAAAGAATCAACTTAAAAATCAGTCTGTATAAATAAAAAAAAATTATTATAATACTTAGAGTGACTTATAAAATATTGGCAGCCCGGTCCGGCTTTATCCGGACTTTTCTGATTTTATCTGCCGCGAACTTTTTTTTGTAGAATATAATCACAAGAATAAATAAATAACCAGAAGTTCAATTAGAATTTCTTTTTTTATCTGTTCTTTTACTTTAAAAGTAAAAAATTACAATCAACTATAATAAAACATAGAATATGTTACCTACGTTTGAAAAAAGGAAGTCTTAGACAGAAAATAAAACGATCTATTTGTGTTTCAGTCAATAATTTCTAATAAAACTATTTGTATAATACGCGCCACAAATCTAAAAGGCTCGGAAATTAGATGCGAATGCGGGCTTGCGCTTGTACAGTCTGTTGAAAAACTACAAACTCGCAACTCAACAAAACTAAAGTAACAATAACAACTTGACAACTCGACTGTACTTTAAAGCAGGAAAGCGACAAGTGACAAAGGCAACGAGCGATCACGGCCAATCACCGACGAGCGCACGTTCCGTGCAGGTAGCTGAGAGGTGGTGGGAGCCTCAACGGCTTTGCCGCTGAAATAGCTGTTGGAACTTGTGCTGACTGTGACCTCGTGTGCAGCGGCCTTAAGTCCTGGCGCGTATTATATTATATCACAGAATATGTAAAAAATATTTGATTATTAAAAACTTAACTATATTTACTATCAGATATTTTATTATTTTATTCAACGCATGCGCGTTATTCATGTTTTATCATGCCTAAAAACCGAACCCTAAATAGCCATTTACCGAATGGTGACAATTACTTGTCATAACTCAATGAAGATTCCTACTAGCTCGGCCATTGTGGAGTAATGAAAATAAACGTAACTATTTTCTGAGTCGTAACGAAATAGTCGGTAACAACAACTCCGTTGTTACCCATTGAGGCTAAAATTGAGAAGCCGAATGTTTTCGACATGGAGTTTATTCATAACCGGCTAACCTCAAACCAAAACATTGAATCGTGCTGTTTGGTGCTGTTAGTATTGACAGTTTTTTTTTTATAAAGAAATAAATAGATATTTACAACATCTCATTAACAACAATAAATAAAACATGAATAACGCGCAATTGTTGAATAAAATTATGGGCGTAACTTGTAGGCTAAGTCATGACCTGTCACTTGTCAGCGCGATGAATGACTTAGACTACTAGTTACGCCAATAACTATTATTATACCTCTCCCCTCGGGTAAAAACTGTTATAGCTCTTCCGACGCTATTATAAATGCCAAAGGATTCGGATGAACGCCAAATGAAGAACCAACAATCAGTATAGGCGTTTTTTGTATTTTACTATTTTATCAATAAAATAATCAATTAACAAATAATGCTATTTTTTTATACCGATAACAAATTGATTAATTGAGTATTTTGTTTACCTAATATAGTACCTACTATGAATATTTTGTTACTATGTGATTAATATATTTTTTTATAATTAACAGATCAGATTTCAATTTACGATATTCATTTTTAGATAATAATAATAATGCGTTTAACGTCATTTTCTCGACTTTTATGTCATAACAGACGCCATTCGCACCATTACTATTTTTCATCTATCATAATACCCGTTGTTTTACATTTTTAAACTTCCACTTATTAGCAATTGGCGAATGAAGGAATTTTAGGACATTAGGATAAGGTAGGCAAATTTTGAGCACAGGAGTTCGACAGGTAATCGGCCATAATCTTGAATAAGGAAGAATCTCGATATTTATCTGGAATTATTGAGGGAAACCATAGAAAACCTTAACAAGGTGGCTGATACAGGAATTTTCGTTTCTCGGCTAGAGGCAGCAGGAAAAAATCCCGGCCACATTTGCCCCCGCCGAGATTCGAAAAACCCGGTACCTCCCTAATGCGAGTCTAGTGCTCTCACCACTACGCCAACCCATTCGGTCATTTTTAGATAACTACCGCGAGAGATAAAAATATTGGCTTCGATCAAGTGACTAACGATTTTTCCAGCAAATTCGCTTGAAGCTACAAAAATACTCCATTTAGAAAATAATAGACTGTGTATTTTGCACTACACACTACATAAATGAAACATAATTATAAAAAACACACTATGATACATGTTACTATTAATTTTTCAGACGAATGACGTAAAATCGTAGATAATTTCTGAATGCAATAACATTGAAATTTGATTACTTAGTAATTGTAAAAAATGTATACAAGTTGGTCAATATTCCACATTTTATCAAATGTAAACAAACAATTTCACAAAGATAAATCATTTCTCATGAACTAGATTCTTAATTAAAAATAAATCATTAAAAATGTCTAGTATAGATACAACACATTCTTAAAAATGCTAGGTCAATACATTTTTCTCCTAAAATTGGATATTTTAGAAAGAAGAAATCATCATTGAATGATTTCGTTTCAGCGGATACAGAATTTCGTTTAGGGGAAGAAGCCATTTTTGTGCAATTTTATCTATCTTCCAGAAAATTCATTCAAACAAAACATTTGATTAAATTTTAGTTTATCCTTCGGTCATGAGTTGGGATAAATTGCACCCATAGCCCCCTTCCCGCCCATCCGTCGCGCCTGAGTCATTTAACCTTAAAAGAAAGCTACAAGTTAAGAAAAAATATAACAAATTAATTACTATTAACAGTATAACTATAGTGTCTACGTCATAAAATAACATGTTTACAAAAAAAAATTAAGTACCTACTCTTGGACACGTGTTCACGTGAATACACTTAAGTAAATTGATTCATAAAAAAATGTGCAATAATTATTTTTATCTAGAAAAAAATAAATTTCAGTATTTATTCCAAACATTATTTAATTTTATAGATCAATCGAATTTTCACACGCTTGAATATCAACATTTACAGCAGAGATTCACAAACATTTCATATTTACGGTACACTACAAATCTAGGCGTGTTACAAACCATGTTATTTTAACGCGTGTAAGTGTGTTTATTATTTTTACCGTGTTAAAAAATATGATTTTAGTACACGACGTGTTATATAGACAGTTTCACTGTATTATTAGTAACCGCAAAAATCAGATTTGCACGGTCTTCACTAATTAATAATAAAAATGTTACACAACAAAATATATTATCTACGGTGGAAAATTTACAAATTTACTAAAAAAAAAACTATTTGTTGAAAATATTGTTCGGTAATATAATTCTATTGGAAGATGTCATTTGCATGATAATATTTATTGATTAGCGGTAAATTAAGGTAGTTTAGGAGCCGCAATCCCAAGGTAAATAAATGACTTTTTTATTGTTCCTCAAATAATTACCCAAATCATGCTATAATATAATTAATAGAAATTCACATAAAAATTTATTTGAATTAATTTAATGCGAATTATAATTAAATAATTATAGTAATGTAATTAATAAAATATTAATTGATTAGCACTCAGCTGTCACTAGTCACTGTCACTACAACAACAGAGATAAACAACAGAGATAGAGGCGACAAATGTCAGTATTAAAAAAATTAATAAAATCAAAAGTACGTGGTAAATTATTCTGAAATTTTTGCAATGTGTATTTCAGACATTGTTCTATTTATTTAAAAGTTATTTTTGTGGGGTCAAGTTTGTCAATTTTTTACAAACCTTCAATTTCCGGAGTTATTGAAGTTGGACACTCATAATGGCTCGTGTATTTTTGCATAACTTTAATTAATTATATCTCTTAAACGGTGTGGCAAAAAAATCTGATTCTTTTTCTGTAGGTGTCTTTAATTATAATCTTTTGAATAAATATAAAAAAATGTACGGTCAAGTTTAAGTCATTTGACTACCAAATTACCTTAACTAACAATGAAAAACATACAGTCTGCGGTGAAAGATTCGTTTCCACGAATCATATAATATCTCGCAAACAAATGATGCATAAGAGTTGACAAACATTCCCATGAATAATGAACTTGTGTCTCTGCATCATAATATTATGGGAAAAGCCAACTGTTTCCAGTAAGCAGATCTATTCCGTAAAAACGTTTAATAAATTTAGCAAATACAGCGATCTACTATTTGGAAAATTACGAACCAGGGGTGAATGGGGCTACCGGGATACCGGGAATATTCCCGTTCGGCCATTTAACAAGTTTTAAAGACGTCAAATCTTTGACTAACGTCTGAATAGAACTCTTCAAATAAATAAAATTGTCGACCAATTTTTTTCAGACCATATACCTATTGACAAAAAATTAATATAAAAATATAAATCAATATAACAAAAGATTCGTGCATTCTATTAGATAATAAATAACTAATACTAATTAATTTTTATATTTTTTAGATATTTCTGAAGAAGATCCAAATCGGATCGAAACGTCATCTTTTGTTATATTGATTTATATTTTTATACTAGCGGCCCTGTACGTGCTTCGCTACGTATAAAGTGAAATAATAAAACAATTTAATTGGAACATCTATCTATCTATCTATCTATTTTATTAATTGTTAGCTATTTTAAAATATACATGGGCGTATATGTGTGTATGTCGAGCACTCCGGCTGCGCCATCGTGCTCGAAAAAAAATAGCGTAAAGTATTCGTGGATAACTGGTCTTTAAAACACTTGCTCTATTTCGAGCACTCCGGCTGCGCCGTCGTGCTCGATACCTTAACCTCAGCAACACGTGGTGGTTATGCTATTGAATTGTAGCTTATATGAAACGTTTCCCCATCTATTGAATATTCACTCAATCCAGTCAACAGATAATTATGACTGTCAAGGAATAGACAAATAATTTGCAATAAAATAATATTGCGACTATAAATTGAAATGTAAGCTATCCTATCTTTCAAGTTGGGTCGAATTGCACACGGTGTGCAAATCAAATTTAAAATCGGTTCAGTAGTTTAGGAGTTCATCGCGGACAAACATGTGACACGTAATTTTTATATGTATATAAAGATTAATTTTTTGTCAATAGGTATATGGTCTGAAAAAAAATTGGTCGACAATTTTATTTACTTAAAGACATCAGGTATATAAATAAATAAAATAATTGAGCAGTTTTAAAGATTTACAGTTTTTATCACTTTTTTTCTGTTTTATGTTTTTGTACCTATCTATCTACACATATTATAAATAAAATGTCTGTCTGTTCGTTCCAGCTAATCTCTGAAACGACTGGACCGATTTTGACGGGACACTCCCTGGCAGATAGCTGGTGTTACAAGGAGTAACTTAGGCTACTTTTATTTTAGAAAAAGAACTAGAGCTCCGCGCAAAAAAATAAATTCCTCGCAGACGAAGTCGCGGGTTACAGCTAGTTAAATAAATAAATAAAAACAAAATAGGTTTAATTATTTACGGTTTTGAGACTGTATAATTGATCAGCAATTACATCAATTATATCTGCCCAAAGCTAGCCACAACGCATGCGCGGCAGTCGATGAGGCCGATGATCTCGAAAGTTGTTTTCAGAATAAAAATAAAACAAACCAATCAAACAGAATATGGCTTGTAACAATGGAACTCAGCATGCGTGTACAACGCTGTGCAAAATAAAATGTCAACAACGTCAGAACATTTCTCAATAGCATTTGTTTTCCGTTCATTTTCACTTATGTCACTTCCTCACAGTTCATTTTCAAGTATTACCAAAGTATTCAAAGTATATTTTCGCTTAGGATGTCATTTCGATTTCAGTTCATTTTCACTGGTGTCACTCCGGTTCCGGCTCATTTTTATTTGCCACTGTTCATTTTCACCTCATTGACTTTGGTTCTTACCGTTAATTTCAGTTCACGGTTCATTTTTTCTGTTTCCTCGTTTATTTTTACCCAGGTTAACTCACAGTTAAAGTTATTTCATTCTACTGTACATTTTCATCACTTTGGTTCTCTGCAGTTCATTTTCACATGCATTTATTCTTTCTGTTCTCATACCATTTTCAGGTGTATCTTCGAATCAGAGTTCATTTTTATGTAATATGTTGGTTCCTCCTTCATTTTTACGCGTATTACATCAGTTCGTAGTTCAATTTCAATTGACCTACTTTCGCTAACAGCATATATTGACCTGTTTTATTTTAGCTCTCCGTCAATTTCGCCTTCGTCACTTTGATTCCTCATTCATTTTCACGTGTATTAATTTAACTTTTCGTTCAGTTTCACTTGCATCACTTTAATAACTCGTTCGTTTCCATTTGCATTATATCGATTCTTGGTTCATTTTCATCTACTTCACTTCGTTTCTCAATTCATTTTCACGTGTGTCACTTCGGTTCTGTACTTTTTTCATCTACTTCAGTTCAATGCGCTCTTCGACAACACATCACTTCGATTCACTATTCATTTTCACCTGTTACACTCGTTCATTTTCATCCGTATTACTTCTATTCTGTACTCTTTTTCAACTGCATCATTTCAATGCGCCCTTTAACAACATATTACTTCGATTCACGATTCATTTTCACCTATTACACTCGTTCATTTTCACATGCATTACTTCGATTCTGTACTCTTTTTCAACTATATCAGATCAATTCTCTCTTCGACAATATATCACTTCGATGCACGATTCATTTTCACCTATTACACTCGTTCATTTTCATCTATATCACTTCGGTTCTGTACTCTTTTTCAACTACATCAGATCAATTCTCCCATCAACAATATATCACTTCGATTCACAATTCATTTTCAGCTTTTACATTCGTTCATTTTCACCTGTATCACTTCGATTTTGTACTCTGTACTTCGATTCATCTACATCAGTTCAACTCTCCCTTCGACAACGTATTACTTCGATTCACAAGTCATTTTCACCTTCCATATGCGTTCATTTTCAACTGTTTCGCATGGATTTCATTTGCACATCGGTGTACACGATATTTCCGTTGCATATAGATGTAGTATTAGTGAGTCATTGTCAGAGTTTCATGCAACGATATCGCGCGCGCGCCAATCGATTGTTGGCAGACCTGTCAGCTGATAAACGGTGGTAGAATCTGGCGGACCGCAGTTGGACCACGCGGTCCGCAGGTGATGCAACAAATAGATTCTAGGAGATCATATTTAGTGCTAATTAATTGTTGAACGTTGCCGAGCTAAAGGATTTATTGACACGCGGATGCTATTAATAATGTGAGTATTAATTAATGCGTTTTATTTGATGAGCTATTTAACCTAAAAAAAATTAAAATAATAATTTTAATAAAGGGTATAACGGGGGTTCCTTTGCGTGGAGAAATCATATAAGATAGATGTAGTAATTCGAAAATGCCCAGAATTAGGTACTCCTGTCAACAAATAAAAAACCTCGGGTCGTAGTGCAAAACCCAGCCGACAATATAGTATATTTGCTTTCACTGGCAGTGTGGCTTAACCCTTTTGTTTTTGGACAAAATAAAAATTTTAACCCCTTAATACATCCCTTAAAATAATATTTGTTTTATTAATTTCAATATTAGTAATCAATTTACCAAATTAAATTCACCCTTCACTAAGTAAATTCATATCTACAAACTAATGTTTTCATAAAATTTTTAAGTCTGGTCCTGTCTGGCCGATTTTAATAAAATTTTGGTAGCACATTTTAATCCTTACTAAAGGGTTACATTTAAAATTTGAAACGATTCTAAGAATTTTTTCTGTATTTTTGGGCCCAAAAACCTCTTACAATGTCCCGATTGAGCCCATTTTAAATAGGCTTCGTGCGGTGATGGATCTCAACACGTGGACCAAATTTCGTTAAAATCAATTAGCTCCTTCGAAAGTTATTGGGTGTCATTTTAAAAGTTGATCACGTAAATATCATCAATTTTGAAATTTATTAGGAGGGGTCTACGTCTAGAAAGAAGTAACTATGCCAAATAATGGGAATGCATCCTTGTGCGAAGCCGCGGGTAACGGCTAGTCTGTATATATAAAGGGAAACCGTGACTGACTGACTGATCTGTATCAACATCAAACTTGACGAAAGCGAAGCCGCGGGCAAAAGCTAGTAAATGATAAAAGTTAGCTATTCTGTAGATAAATTATTTGTACCTACTGAAAACTCTTGACCCAGTTAATTTTTTTAACTGATTTTTTGCAGAATTTTTTAAGTGTAGTTTTCTATAAATGCGGTGACTCAATAATCCCATAAAACTTTAATCTACTGTTAAATAAATAAATAATTTATATTAATCTATTATTCAAATTGCGTTTGCGCGAAATCCACGTCATGTATTTTGACTCTTGTAATCAAATCGTCACCTTTATACTTTTTAATTGATAAAAATTAAAAAAATATTATCATCAAATCAAAATATAGTGTTGAAGGGACCGAGTATTTTTTTGAATCTAAAATTTTGAAAAAAATTAGGACGTATAGACATGAAGATCACAGGAAGGGTATAACAAACGATACATTAGGCGCCAAATTTTAAAAATTATTTTTAGTGATTTTTGGTGCAGAGCAGTTTTTTTTTTGAAATCTTTACTATCGTCTTTATATTTTTTCGAAATTTTTGACATGCTAGATTCGGAGATAATTAGAGGGAAAAGGCATTCTATATTTAAAAGACAGCGCATCAGGGCCTGCCCTGTTCACAACGGTACCAAAACTGTTGCAATTAGGAACCCAAAGGAATGGTGAGACCTCTGGTGAGAAATGTACCGAACTGTCCTAAGGGGGGTTTTTGAGAAGTAAACTATGGAGGCATAAGGTAAACATTGATTTAGGATAGGTTAGCCTTCATCATGCTTTTCTAAATCAATGTTTACCTGTTAAAAACCCCCCCTTAGGACAGTTCTGCGCATTTCTCACCAGAGGTCTCACCATTCCTTTGGGTTCCGAATGGTTTTATGAGTATTTAGAAAAAGACGGGCGCTTCTCTCATATTAGATACTAGCGGACCCGTCCGGTTTCACCCGGATGTAAAAGAACGAATGGGGAAGGGAGGAACATCAGTACACACATTCATCTTAGTTTACCGAGATGAATGTTGTGTCCAAATTTCATGATGATCGGAGTTACCGTTCAAAAGTTTTTGTCGATAAAAAGCAGTATTATTTTATACTTTTTTTTACTAATAATTTTTTTTTTAAATTAATTGAATAAAATTAAAATAAATTTAAATGTAAGGGTTAGATGAAAGCAATGTAGAAAATAAAAAAAAAAATAAAAATTTATTCGCCCAACGTAGGGCTCGAACCCACGACCCTGATATTGACAGTCGTGTGCTCTACCGATTGAGCTAGCCGGCGTTGTATTCCGACAACGCTAATATGAGTATATTTAGTTAGTGCATTTCACTTGAATAGAAGCTTATTTTTAAGATACATTTTGCAACATTTTTCATTAATGCTCCGCTCCCTGATTTTATATAGCCTATAGCCTTCCTCGATAAATGGCCTATCCAACAAAAATTTTTTTTTCAATTAAAACCAGTAGTTTCTGAGATTAGCGCGTTCAAACAAACAAACAAACAAACAAACAAACTCTTCAGCTTTATATATTAGTACTTATAGCTTATCGTCACGACAATGTATTAACTATTACAGGGAATGCTAGGTCCATTTATATATTTAACGTCTTTGGAACAAACCTCTTTTATATATGAATTGGTTTTGACCTTGAATGTTTCGTTTTATTTCTATTTTATTCTTTTTATGTAATTTATGATCAGCGCTATCTTGATTAACTATACACTATTACGGAAACTTAGGTATTAATTATCACTGTACATAATTTATTATCGATGAGATATTGTTTTCATTTGTGTTTTGTTATTTCAAATGTTATCACTCAATTTTGAGATAAAAAACGTTATATTTTCACAAAAATGCAGATGTTGGAAATGTGAACTCACAATTGTATTTTTAATATAATAATAACGCTTTTATTTAGTTTAACTCCGTATATTTCTTTGTGGCTGTATTTCTGGCTTTGTGCGTTTCTTTGTTTCATCTTGGGACAGTTTTTTAAATTACTTCCCGTTATCCGATTGAGTTGAAATTTTGCATAGGTATTAGTCCCGATGATAATACAATATTAAAGTAGCTAACTGACCGGTCAGGCTTTACTCCGGTTGCGAATTGCACTTTTAACACTTTGACGGACACTTAAAAATTTGTTCCAATTTTGACACTATAGTTTTTAATTTTTTTCATATGTTTGAATTACTTTTAAAAGTTGTTATGTTGTGACAATATTGCCTTAGTAGATATTTGTACGGTGACACAGAGCACACAGGGTATGTATTCTACACTGGAAAATAGACTGCTACACCCGTCTGGCTATAAAACGTTCCGTAGTATACGACGGCTTCAGCCGTCGTGTCAAACTTTTGAAGTTTTGTTTATGACGGTCTAAGCCGGTTTGTCCGTCAAAGTGTTAATTTATTTTGATAAAATGAGGATTTCATTAATCATTTACTCGTGGCGTTTTAAGGAAGCAGGCATAATCGCTATGACTTTGTAAGAAATAATGATTTAACGATGTTTGGCGTGCCATTTAAAAGTTCCTTTCTAAAACTATTTAAAATTTAAATGTGCGTTAGTTAGTTCATTTAGTACTTATTATTATTTTAAAGAATAAAATGTTTATGTACATTGAAAGAGATAGTTTTGTTAAAATCGGTCCAGCTGTATAGATAAATACATACGTAGACTATTAAACGCATAGCCCTTCTTTTTCGCACTCAGGTAAAAATTGAAAAGCCAAATATACTAATTAATATATTACGCAGTAAATTTGCAATATTTATATAAATAATCTATAAAAAACGCTTTGTTATTTATTTACAAACGGAAATTTGCCATAGTAATGCTAAGTAGATCAAGTTTAATAACAATAATAAATATTATTGTTACGTGAACGTGGTATTATTAGTTAGTATTTCAACGATAGATAGATAGATAGATAGATAGATAGATATTTATTTGCAGCGACCAAAAAAATATAGGTAGGTATGCTAAACGTCAACAAAAAAATTACATTATAAATTTCTCTGACCGCATTGTCTATTATTAAATAGCGCGTTGATATACGACAATTATGACTTTATTTCTAGGAAGCCACGTGTTTAATGACTGCAACAAACAAAACAGTTCAAAAGTCCGCCAAGTGCACGCTCACACGACGTGTTCAAAGACTGTTCACAATTTAGAACACGGTCGCTGTTTTTGAAACACGGCCAAATATTTTGTTTGTATCAAAAACCGATGCGAAACTCCCAGTAATCAAAGTTCAACGCAGGTTTCTGTTTCAAAGCTGATTGAAATTATTCAGATGTAAATATATCCCAAGGTCAAGCTTTTAAAGCTTTCAAACAAATCGCGTTTGTAAAAGCTCAGTATTAACGTGCTCCCGTGTTAAGTACATTATCTGTTCAGGTGTAAGGCTATGATTAATTAAAATCGGGTCAGTAGTACTCGTGTTATAACAATATTTGTTTAAACGGGTAAGCTAGAAAAAAAAAATTTAACAAAACTTTCTTAAAAAAAAAATTCCAGCCAATTGGACCATTCCAACTTCAAAAATGTTGACATTTGATTATAATAAGGAAAATAAAAGTTCTGAAATCACGTGAGGTGACGCGGGTAATGGCTAGTATTCAATATGATATTAACTATTCGTTGCCAGGGTACTTACATAATATGTTCCACGTCATGTAAAAATTAATCAAAGCATACCGAACTAATTTATTTATGACAGATCCATAGAACAAAAGAGCGGCTGATTGTTTTTTATTTTCAAAATATTTCCGAAAATATAAAGTTTAGAAAAAAAAATTTTTAACAAAACTTTCTTGAAAAAATAAATAGAATAATAAGCCGTTATGAAAAGTATACCATTATTATATAAAAAACACCGTTATAGCATATATCTCTTCTGCGCATGCGCCGATTTTCCCCAAAAACAATAGGGCTCTTTATATTTGCATATCAAACATCCTCCCAAAATTTGGTTTCAATCTGCTCATCCGTTTGACCTGCATCATATTCACAGACTAACAGACGCACAGAGTTTTTCCAAAAATATGTTTTTTAGATTCGGGGGACCTCAAAACGGAAAGATATTGTAAAATTTTTAAAAAGTGATTTTTGACCTAAGCTAGTACTTACCATTCCCCACTTGTGGGATGGAATGGTAAAATCATCTAATGCTCTCACTCGCACTCGTATGCTTGTATAAGACAAAGTCGCGGGAAAATGCTAGTAATTCATAAAAGTTGAATGGTTTAATTTGAAATCTCTTTTATTTCTCAGTGTCAACAAATTGTTTGTAATATTACTAGAAATATTTTGACGGCACGATGACGGTACAAAAATGCGTCGCCGAAAAGCCCAGCAGAAGAAGGCTCAGAGCAGGTGATCCTGACTTCCAGGCACCGGATGGAGGATGGGGCTGGATGATTGTTGTGGCAGCCGGGACGTCAAATGTAAGTTCATTTTTAAAGGCGTCTTTCGAAGTAAAACTTCTTAGGCGACATTGCCTCGAAACGAAATTCGTCAAAGAAATGTATGATTTTTTATGAAGTAAAAAATTATTTTTATGTCGAACCTTGATAATTCCAAAACCTTCATAACTCGAAAAAATGTTTTGTTCCCTTCGCTTCAAGTCCCAAAACATCCATTACTGGAAATCTCAACCCTCTATATAGGTCGAAATAATCAGTGAGTCCCTACATAACTCGAAAAAATTAATTGAAGATCTGTAGCTCGAACATAGCAACTCAAAAGTAATTAGAATAAGTGGAATATTTCTTTATAAAATCTATAAATCAAAATTTTTGGCGTCTCCCTTGAAGTTCGACTTACAGACGTTCTACTGTATAAAGATTTTGTTCAACAGCGATAGGAACGAGCTGGGGGACTTCCTATCGCTGTTGAACAAAATCTTTAAATTCAAATATTTGATTAACGTCTGAATAGAACTCTTCAAATAAATAAAATTATCGACGAATTTTTTCAGACTATGTATTGACAAAAATAATAAAATTATAATTCAATATTTCAATAGCTGATGACGCTCCGAAAACGTCATCTATTGAAATATTGAATTATATTATTTTTGTCAATATACAGGGTGAGTCAGATCACCCGTACCGTTCGTTTTTTTCGAAAACGGTTACTCGTAGAGAGTTGTGTCAAAAATCTGTATTATAAAAGCCCTAATGAAGAATCGAATGGTGATATTTTTTTCCCCGGAAAGGTCGGCTTCCTTATTAGTTTGCTCCAGAATGTTCAGAACTCCGGAATATTAAATGGCACGATAGGTCGAAAGTGGTATTGTTGAAAAGATCTTTAAAAAATAAGTTTTGTAGGACATTTTTTTTTTGTTACTGCCACCCCTGTTAAGTAATATTCGTTTGAAATTATTAAATTAACATGTCATAATGACGAACTTAATTTTAAAAGTCGGCATTTAAAATCTAGTTACCTATAAATTAAACAATACCATAAATGCTTAAACTGTTTTCCATTTACTTCTAAACACTGATGATCTCTTCTAGATATGCTATGGGTACCTCTAAGTATTTTCCGACAAAAAAAAACTATTGCAATTATTAAAAAAATATTGTGACATTTATTATTGTTTAATTAGGGAACTAGATTTTAAATTCCAATTAAGTTCGTTATGATAACATGTTAATTTAATAATTTCAAACGAATATTACTTAACAGGGGTGGCAGTAATAAAAAAAAATGGCCTACAAAACTTGCTTATATTTTAAAGATCTTTTCAACAATATCTACCACTTTCGACCTATCGTGCCATTTAATATTCCGGAATTCTGAACATTCTGGAGCAAACTAATAGGGAAGCCGACCTTTCCGGGGAAAAAAATTTGAAAAGAAGTTTGACCCTGCAGGCCATCCCTGTAACTTCCCGCTATTTTCGAGTTCAAAACGCTCAAAAATATATAAAATATGGCAAGAAGTTTATTTTTTAGCTCTTCGAGCTCAAAAAAAAAACAATTTGTTACGAAATTTTCGTTCACTATATCTCATGAACAAATGAACCGATTTTGATGCGATTTGCGGCAGTCGACTCAATTTTTTATCCTTAAAAAGTAATTTATTACAGAAAAATCGATCTCATAGGAATTTTACGAGCAATTTAAAAAAAGCACTTTTTTACAAATTTTTCGTTCACGATATCTCATGAACAAATGAACCAATTTTGATCTGGTTTGCGGCGATCGACGCAGTTTTTTTAACTTAAAAAAGTAAATTATTACAAAAAAATCGATTTGATAAGAATTTTACGAGTAATTATAAAAAATTACTTTTTTCCTAATTTTTCGTTCACGTTATCTCATGAACAAATGAACCAATTTTGATCTGGTTTGCGGCGATCGACGCAGTTTTTTTAACTTAAAAAAGTAAATTATTACAAAAAAATCGATTTGATAAGAATTTTACGAGTAATTATAAAAAATTACTTTTTTCCTAATTTTTCGTTCACGTTATCTCATGAACAAATGAACCAATTTTGATCTGGTTTGCGGCGATCGACGCAGTTTTTTTAACCTAAGAAAGTAAATTATTACAAAAAAATCGATTTGATAAGAATTTTACGAGTAATTATAAAAAATTACTTTTCTCCTAATTTTTCGTTCACGTTATCTCATGAACAAATGAACCAATTTTGATCTGGTTTGCGGCGATCGACGCAGTTTTTTTAGCTTAAGAAAGTAATTTATTACAAAAAAATCGATCTGATAACAATTTTAAGAATCATTTTAAAAAAACACTTTTTTACGATTTTTTCGTTCACGGTATCTCGTGAACAAATGAACCGATTTTGATGCGGTTTGCGGAAATCGACGCAGTTTGTTAAGGAGAAGAGCTGATTAGATTTTGGAATTATTCGGTTTAGTAGTTTAGAAAATATTTTACAAAAACAAATTTTTAAAAATTTTTGAAACTTGTTTTTTTAAGATTTCTCAAAATTTTTTGGGCCGAATCGTTTCAAATTTTCAGGAAGTCTAAGTTCACCAAGATCACGTCAGATGCCGCAAACCGCGTTTCAGTCGGACACTCCGTTCAAAAGATATAAAAGGTTTACATACATACATACACACACACACACACACACACACACACACATACATACAGCCCTACGGACATCATCGCCAAAATAGTTTTAATAGCTTCCTAGGACCTCAAAACGTCGAGATCTGGCGAAAACTCGATTTTCGAAAATCGGGGTGAAACCAATAACTTCCCGATTTTTGAAAAAAAAAAAAAAAATTTTTATTTTTTTTAAAGCGGGAAGTTAAAAATATCACCATTCGATTCTTCATTAAGGCTTTTCTAATGCAGATTTTTGACACAACTCTCTACGACTAACCGTTTTCGAAAAAAACGAACGGTACGGGTGGTCTGACTCACCCTGTATAGTGTGAAAAAATTGGTCCATAATTGTATTTATTTGAAAAATCTTTAAATATTTAAAAATAATTTTTTACTTTTTAGTTCACATTGCTATAAAAGAGTGTTTTTTGTGACTTTTTTTAAACTCTAATTTTTTTACATATTCAGTGTTGCATGTTACACTCCTCTTAAAAAAATTCAAAGGAGATCTAATATTTGAAAACTTTTGTTGATTTTTTTTAGCTGTGCGTATTCCCAGTTTTGCAACAATTCGGATTGCTGTTCAGAGACAAATTTGCTGATCTGGGAATTACCGGTTCACAAACGACGACCATCATCAATTTGAACGCCGCCCTAACCGCGTGCGTCGGTGCGTGATCACAGTTCGGTACCGGAAATGGTACTTCAGTCTATCTCACTTTTTATCTGTGCTTTTTTATCACATAACAACTATGGCTCAGAAAAACCATGCATTTTTTAAGCTCCAACAGTTATTTGGATCCACCCAATTGATATTTTTCCAATTTTAAGATTAGAACCTGGAAACTGGGGGCTTGTAATAGAGGAACCATAAAAACGCCATATGAACAACGCAATCACTACACGCTTCGCTATTCCAAGTCCCGTTTTATGAAGACAATAAAATATTATGGAATAGGGAATTTGATAATTGTTCATTCTCCAGTATTAAGTGCAACTACAAAGTCTGTAACCAGGAGACATATGCGTGCCGTGTTTCGAGACGGACCGTTTTTTCGCGAGATGCTGGGAAAACTTCGGGTTTTTCCGCCTGTTTTCGCCATAGTTGCCAAAGTTGTTTAACTTCACAGACATTACAATATTAAAGCCATGAACGTGTATGCGTTACCCAATAGCTGACGCCACATTGGTTCATGCGACAGATATCGATCCATCGCTACGCTCGAAACTGGGTTTCTTGATTTCAGACTTCGTGGGATAACTAAAATATTTTATTATGAACCCTTGCATTGATAAGTGGGGGGGAAATTGCTGGGGATGTAGAAATCTAAGGATGTCCGAGAATTCCTGAGAATGTCTGGATATATCTGAGGAACTAGGGATTTTCGGGAATGTCCTGTAGATTGACAGCATTCAATGCTCTGAAGGTTATGTTAGGATATTAGTACATTAAATACAATTGATTCGGTGACACGGAGGTCTTCCTTTAAGTTTAACCTTGAAATTACCTTAACTTTCTTTGCCATAGTTGTTAATAAAGGCACGTTGTACTGATCGACATTTCCTCTGTCGTAGGTCTTGCTAACGGGCCGATGTTCCGAAGATTTACATATCGTCAAGTGTCTTTTACTGGAGCCGTCGTGTGCGCCATATCTCTTCTAATTCTAGGTCAAGCTACAACTTTCGTAGAATATTTGGTCTCGTTTTCCATTTTATACGGTTAGTATTAAAAGCATAAATTGGAATCGGAAAAAGATCTCGTTTCTTTAAACTTGCAGTAAAATTGTTAACAATATCTGTACTTCCCCAGGTATCGGAATGGGAATAAGTACTTCCGCAAACGCGCTAGCTCTCAACACGTACTTCAAGCAGAAGCGACGAATAGCGACTGGGTTTTCGTGGACTGCAACGGCCTTGGGACCGATCGTCATGCCACACTTCATCACGGCCATCTTGGCTGCCTACGGTGTCGAAGGAACTATGCTTATATTCGCTGGCATCGCTTGTAATGCTATCGTTTGCGCATGTCTGCTGCAACCAGTCCATTGGCACACAAAATTTAGAGATGAGGTACTGGCACAGTCAGAGGACTAGGATGATATTCGGAACCCAAAGGAATGGTGAGACCTCTGACGAGAAATGCGCCGAACTGTTCTAAGGGGGGTAGGTAAACATTGATTTAGAAAAGCATGATGAATGCCTCCATAGTTTACCTGTCAAAAACCCCCTTTAGTACAGTTCGGCGCATTTCTCACCAGAGGTCTCACCATTCCTTTGGGTTCCGAATAGTCGTCTGGATCAATTCTTGATTGTCCGTAATTTATCTGCCTTCTGCGATCAAAATATGATTCGCTGTTTCCGTCTCTTTATTGCACTGACGGTTCTTTCAACAATGTAATTGTTCCAGGTTCAACCGGAGGAAGGAACAAAGCCCTTACTGACCGTAATGTCCTGCGACAACGTCAACACCGAATACTACGGTAATGGCCAACTGAAGAAGTCGAAGAGCGTCATGTCCACCCAATACTTATGCAACGATGATGACTCTTGTGAGCCGGGCTACGAAATCATCGATCCTGGAACTCCGATGATGTCAAGAGCCAATGACGGTTGGTACGGTTCTAGACTGTCGTTGACTTCAAATAAAAGTGGGAAGAAATATCTTGATCCAGAATCAACAGGGAATTTATCTCCGTCTTCCAGGACGTCGTATAGCAACTTAAGCGAAATTAAAAGCAAGAAGTCCGCAGAAGGTCGCAAAAGGAAAGTGTCGCGGGTTAATAGATCAGACAAAATTGAGGAAGAAAAACTGGTTGAAGAAAACGGTACTCAAGACGGTGGTCAAAACGGAACCAAAAAAGAAGAAAACAATAAAGCGCGTGATATTGCAGATCAGGATGTTTTAAAGGGCGTTTGTCTTAAATTGGAAAAGTTTCAAACTAATACTATTGGTATTGGAAAAGTTCATACGTGTCCAGAATTTAAAGTTATTGAAAAACAAGAAGAAGAAGTTGTAGCGGAACCTAAATTAACGTTTCTTCAAAAGATTGTGATATTTTTTGACTTGGATCTACTAAAGGATCCTATTTATGTGAATATAATGATAGGAATTACATTGGGTTGGTTTGCAGAATTGAACTTTTCCATATTGACGCCGTTTGTGCTGGGAGATTTTGGTTTTACAAAACCACAGACGGCTACTTTTATGTCTTTATTAGCCGGTGTTGATATCAGCGTGAGATTCTTCATACCATTTCTTGCTGACAAAATTGGTTGGAGTAACCGAACATTCTTTTTGATTGGGATATCAATGATGGGGATTGGGAGAATAAGTAAGTAGCAATGCATAATAAACACATTTTTGCACAACCCCTATTAAATAGTTGTTTTTCATGTCTGTACAGCGATCGTGAAATGACACATTGAACACTAGTGCTGTAAAATTGTCTAAAGTAAAATAAAGTTAGTCGTGCTACCATTTCGATAGTAAATCATACAGCATGAGAATTGAACGCAGCCTAGAATTAGAAATAATCTTGCTTTAAATTGAACCGTCAAAAGTTTTGAAAACTAAGTGAAAATCAGCTATTTTTTTAGTAGGCACGTGCAAAAAAATGCAGCAATATGTATCTTGTTAGTAATTACATTATGACTCGAGTCTTAATAATATTTTACAACTAAAATAATTGGTTATTTTGATTTTTAGTGTTGGCACACACTCAACATTACGAAATTTCCCTGGCGATCGGCGTTTTCATTGGATTCGGAAAAGGACTAAGAACTATTTTCATGGCGTTGGCAATCCCGTCTCACGTTCCGTTGCCAAGGTTACCAGCCGCTACCGGTATTCATTTGTTAACCAGCGGCATGTTTTCCCTGACAATGGGACCCGTTATTGGTAAGTTGGCAATACTTAATTGTTGATTTTTAAACGATAAATGCGCAGTCAAAATTAGCTATAACGGAAACCTCTGAATAAAGTACAAATTAGTTGAACCTGCTTGGTTTTCCATAAGGACTGATTCTTTCACACCGTAAAACGAAAGAAACAGCTCATTCTGTGTTTTTATTACGATTTTCAGCCTTAAATATTCGGAACACAAAGGAATGGTGAAACCTCAATGCGCCGAACTGTCCTAAGGAGAGTTTTTGACAATGTTTACCTTATGCCTCCATAATTTACCTATCAAAAACCTACCTTAGGACAGTTCGGCGCATTTCTCACCAGAGGTCTCACCATTCCTTTGGGTTCCGAATAGATTTAATGTTCAAAGTCGAACCAGAAAACTTTGAGGTTTGTCATAGAGAATTGCGACCGAGGCTTACATAAATATTTTTGAGCTTATTTGGAATTCAATTCCAAGGTTGATCAGTTAGTTTTTAATTTGGTTTTCTAACAGATATCGTATAAATAACATTTTTTTAGAATGATTATTATTATCCGTATATTTTTTTAGGTTGGATCCGAGATTCCACAAATGATTTCGTTTTGACGTTACATTGTTTGAATATTTTCACATTTACTGTGGTCATTTCGTGGACCTTAGAAAAACTAATTGTGAGTCGACTTGCCAAAAAGAAATCGATCGCTCAAAATGAAGAACCCACCAAAAAATAATATTGCGTGTTTATTTAACAAATTAAACACTTGACAAACGTTCAAGAGTCACAATGGGAATAACATGACTTATGCGGAATATTTTAACAAATTTTAAAGAGTCGACGTCTCCCAAATTAATGCAAAAAGATACCCCACTTAACTCATAAAAAAGAATTAGTTCCTTAGAAAAAAAACACTAATTTTATATCAATTTGCATTATGCGTAACATTCACAAAGGTACCAGAAACGTTACGTTACGTACTGGAAACGTTACATTACGAACCAGTAATGTTACGCTACGTACCGGAAACGTTACGTTACGAACCGGTAATGTTACGTTATGTTACGACCGGGTAATGTTACGTTACGTACCGGAAACTTTTACGTACCGAAAACGTGACGCGGTGTAAAGTGAACGTTAAATTGCGTAGCAGTAAAGTTAACAGCAACGCTAATTTCTTCCAGCGTCCAGTTGTGAGCACTAATTCGAAAGCTTACGGAGACAGTCATTTTGTAATGATGCCAAACTAATATTAATGAGCTATTATGAAAGAAGAATAGTATATTACAGTATTACACATCTAGGAAAGTAAAGTAAGAAATGCCTGAGATCACATATGATTGTTGGGCGAGGCGAAACCAAGGTCAACAAAGATGTGATCTTAGGCTTTCTTACTTTACTTCCCGTGGTGTGTATATTATTTTTTTGCTCGACGTAGGCAGGAAGAGGCAACTGCGTTTAGCGTAGCGGGACGAAAGTTGACGCTTTCTGACCGTCGAGCAAAAAAATGTATTTATTTTTTAAACTGATTGCAGATAAATAATTTAGATGCGTAACGTTGATAATAATTTTTTATTAATTTTGATTTTTCGAAGTTGTAAATACAGAAGTTCTACTGTACCTACATACGTGCAAATCAAATTATTTAACTGTTACTCCATATTATTTATCTTTACTCAAGGATTATATATATTTATATTAACAAATAGTCTTAACAAATCTCAGTATTATATATATTTCTCTTGTATTATTTTAACTACTGTTCTCTCCTACAAATACTATAAGATTATAAAATAATCTATTTTTTGTTAAATATTTTTTTACAATTTTAATAAAAGTTATTAAATGTAATTTGATTCGTTTTTATCTTAAGGCCGCTGCACACGAGGCTGGTTTTGTCAAGCCATTTAGATTGATTTTTCGCTCCTATTAGTCGTAGCGTGATATTATATAGCCTATAGCCTTCCTTGATAAATGGGCTAACCAACAAAAAACTTTTTTTTCAATTCGAACCAGTAGTTTCTGAGATTAGCGAATTCAACCAAACTAACAAACAAACTCTTCAGCTTTAAGCGGCCCATAGACGCTCAATAGTATTGCGCAATATTTGGGTTTGTGCAATATAATTGACCGTGTGTAGACGAGATTGAAAGGTTGCGCAATGTATTGTGTGATTTTCAAAATATGGAAAATATATTGCACAAACGGGGAAATATTGTGCCGTCTGCGTTGTCAAGATTGCGCAATATCCCGTCAGTTGATCTCAAGTAGCGGTCGTTTCAACAAGTCGTCTCAACTACGCCTCATCATGGGTGACAAGAAAGCCGAAAGACAATTTATTGTTGAATTTATCGAGGTGTATCGTGGTCTTCCGGCTCTGTGGGATGTGAAGTCCAATGACTATAGTAATCGTGACAACATGATGACTGAAGTTCTGGTGGGGACTGTTTGCGCAATGTGGCTGTACCGTCTGTGCTCGCAATTGAGCAATATATTGCACAACCTTCAATATCGCCTCCATACAGTACAAATTTTTGCTCAAACCAAAATATTGCACAATAATATTGACCGTCTAGGGGCCGACGTCAAAATATTGTGCAACCCACATTGCACAATAATATTAAGCGTCTATAGGCCGCTTTAAAAAACATAGTCCATTTGCTTATCGCAGTCGGGTAAAAATTGTAAAAGCGCTTCGTAGTGAATATAATTATATAGGTAACTATAACGAATTTTTATTAATAATAATAATAATAAATTTAATATTTTATTAATACATACTTATAAAATAAAATTATCATAATCTTACTTCAGTTCTTAAAAACAACTTGTCCATAAGACATATAATCTAGCATTGTAGGAATATTCCCCGATAAAAAAGTTTGTGAAGCCCTGCTCTACGTCAAATAGAACGCCGCTCAATTGTTTCCAGAAACAAATGTCAAACAGCTGTTAAGAAATTCACATAATATTACATAATGAATCAAATATCACCGATCTCTGACCACGATTTTAAAACCGTGTGTCGATTGTGTTTAACTAGAGGTGTTGCAGAGATAGACATATTTCGTTTTTCAAACAAATTGCAATACGAAGTGGCTGACCTAATCATGAAATGTGCTCCCGTTCAGGTAAGTTCGCTTGCTTCACACGAAACGTGTTTATTTTTATATTAAGTGGATATATAGTTAAGTTTATGGTAGTGCAAGCTTCATTTCATTCTAGTATCTAATTTCAAATTAACACATATAACTAATTTTTCGAGGTTTATGGTTTAATAGAATAAACAGCACCAATAACACGATAAATTTAAGGTTGTGTCAAAGTTTATTTCACATTAACTACCGAGCGGTGTAGCGTAGTGTTGTGAGAGCACTAGACTCGCATTCGGGAGGTACCGGGTTCGCATTCCGGCGTGAGCAGATGTGACAGGAACTCTCGCCGAGAAACGGTACCTCCTGTACCGGCCGTCTTGTTGAGGTTTTCCATGGTTTCCCTCAATAATTCCAGATAAATATCGAGATTCTTCCTTAATCAAGGTTATGGCCGATTACCTGTCGAACTCCTGTGCTCAAAATTTGCCTACCTTATCCTAATTTTCTAAAAAATCCTTCATTCGCCCATTGCTATTAATTAAGTGGAAGTTTAATAATGTAGAAAATAACAGGAAGTGTGATAATGGTGCGAATGGCGTCTGTTATGACATAAAGTCGAGAAATAGACGTTAAACGCATTATTATTATCATTATTGAAAAATAATATTTTTTTTGTGTTCTTTATTTTTAATATTACTCTCGTTTTTTTTAATATCGCAATTCTATTGCAGATAATAAAAGGCGACGGAATGCCGAATCTCATCTGTCCAATATGTTACACTCAACTGGAAAAAAATCATCAGTTCCAGGTACAAGTGGTGCAGTCTGAAAGAATCCTTCGACAGTGTCACGCTTTTGACAAAGAACTGAAACCTGAGTGTTCCCTTCAGACGTCTTGTGATGACCCTTTTAACTCGGCAGACGCAACTACAAAGTGTGATCCTTTCGGATTTCATAGTGTCTTTGACGTGGATGTCAACAAGAAAGACAAAACCTCGACCGATTGCAACAAAACGTCTTTAAAATCCATCATAAAAGAAGAACCAAGATTTGACGACTGCTTTTTAACGGGCTGTCTTCAGGACACTGAAAGCACTAATAATGATGGCAGTGGAGCCAACTGCAAAGACTCAAAAAGTATGGTTATTAACTGGGAAGAGCATGGATATTCGAATGCGAAACGAAACAATATCGAGGAAGTGATTTTGAAATCCGAAATCGATGACACTACGAATTCACCCTTTCGTACCGACTCGATTGATGGCACCGAAAATGCCATATCTCAAGATGACCTTGAAATCAACTACAGAAACAATAAACCACAGAACGTATCGAGTTTTTATAGTGTCGATCAACCAGAAGATATGCACAAAAAAACAAATCATAAATGTGAACAGTGTAACAAGTGCTTTTCCTATTTAAACAGATTCATTAATCACAAGTGCATCCATACTGGTGAGAAACCGTATAGTTGCGACTTTTGCGACAAGTGTTTCGATCGCGCAAGAGATCTAAATACCCACCGCCGTACACATACCGGTGAGAAACCGTTCAAGTGCGTCGTTTGCGACGCGAATTTCAACGACTCGTCTACTCTGAGAAGACACAAACGGATACATACCGGAGAGAAACCGTACCGATGTGACGTTTGCAACAAGTGTTTCTTTCACTCGGGCGATTTGAAAGCTCACAAACGTACGCATACGGGAGAGAAACCGTATCGGTGTGAGGTTTGCAACAGGCGTTTCAACTATTCGAACAGCTTGAGTATTCATAAACGTACGCATACCGGTGAGAAACCGTACCAGTGTGACGTTTGCAGTGCGAAATTTAGCGATCAGTCTAGTTTAAGAACTCACAAACGCATGCATACCGGTGAGAAACCATATCAGTGCGACGTTTGCAGTAAGAGCTTTCCTAAATTGAGTTATCTAAATATCCATAAACGTATACATACGGGTGAGAAGCCGTTTAAGTGTGAAGTTTGCAATAAGTGTTTCGCTCAACTGGCCAGCTTACATAACCATAAACGTGTACATACCGGTAAGAAACTTGCATCGTTGTGAACTCACAAACACGGATTAACATAAAAGTGTGGTTAAAGCTCAAAAAACTAACAAATATCTACATACTGGTGAGAATTTTAAGTTTAAAAACTCACAAACATCTACCTAATGATGTGAAACCATATAAGTTGACGTTTGTAATAAGAATTGCATTAATTTCTAAAGTTTAAAAACTCATAAATGCCTACATACTGCTGAGAAACCGTACAGCCGTGACGTTTGGAAGAAGTGGTTCGCTCAGTCTATGAGTTTAAATTGTCAGAGGAATTGTTTATATAAAAAAAACTCGGGTTGCCGACAATATAGTTTATTTGCTAATACAGGCAGTGTGGCTTAATTTTGTGAACTTAACTCTTTTGTTTTTAACAAAATAAAAAATTAACCCCTTAATACATCCCTTAAAATAATATTTTTTTCTTAATTTAAATATTAGTATCAATTTACCAAAATAAATCCACCCTTCACTAAGTAAATCCATATCTACAAACAAATGTTTTCGTAAAATTTTAAGTCCAGTCCTGTCGGGCCGATTTTAATAAAATTTTGGCAGCACATTTTTAGTTTTACTAATGGGTTAAATTTCAATTTTGAAACGATTCGGAGAATTTTTTCAGTATTTTTGGATCCAAAAACATATTTCAACCTTAAAGTGGCCCGATTGGGCCCATTTTAAATAGGCTTCGTGCGGTGATGGATTTCAGTACGTGGTCCAAATTTCGTTAAAATCAATTAACTCCTTCGAAAGTTATAGCCCGCACATATATACAGGGTGTCCCACGACATGACTGCCATAGCCTGGGACTGTGTTGCTGGGGTGATTTCAAGTCAAAAATGTCTAATGAACATATACCCGGAACGCTATCCCAACTGAGCTAGAAGCATTTGAAATTTTAGATAAGTAGTAGTAGGAATTCCCTACTAATTTAAAAACCATTTAAAAAGAAATCGCTTTATTGAATTAGTTGCTCAAAATGTCCACCCAGTTGCTGTATACATAGTCTAGCTCTTCTTAGAAATGAAGTGGTAGCTCTGCGAAGAGTCTCAGGATCAGCACGAATAAATACTAATGGTGATTCATAGCCACCTGGTCTTTTTAATAATAACAAAACCAACAGCCGAACGTAATACCTGCATTAGTGGTCTTACTTATTTAAAATTTCAAATGCTTCTAGCTCAGTTAGGATAGCGTTCCGGGTATATGTTCATTAGACATTTTTGACTTGAAATCACCCCAGCAACACAGTCCAAGGCTATTGGCAGTCATGTCGTGGGACATATACATATAAAATATATACAGGGTGTCCCATTAAGAATGGGACATAGAACAACCGCAGATTCTCCAACTCAAAATAAAACGATTAAGCGAAATATGCTTAGATAAAATGTTACTCGTTTCCGAAATACGGGGTGTTGAAGTTGAAAACTGAAAAATTATTAATGTCCATAATTTTTTTAATACACCGTATAATTTTACTCAAATCGGCACACTTGTTAAATATCATAAAATGCACCTAACAATAAAAAAATTAGGTCAGTACGCTCTACCAGTGGCGTACGGCAGGAGTAAGTAATGCTTGTACCCCTTCTAAATGTTACGCCGCTGTCTAAATTTTAATTTTGACTGTAATTTTAATTTTTTTGATATTTTCTAAGTCAATAATGTACACTTGTTAGTTTGTTGTAAAGTCATTGGTTTTCGAGATATTCGCAGTTTTTTTAAGACAAAATTGTAAAAATGAATATTATTAATAATAATACAAATAAAAAGTACATGTCTATCTATCTTTAACTGCGAATATCTCGAAAACCAATGACTTTACAACAAACTAACAAATGTACATTATTGACTTAGAAAATATCAAAAAAATTAAAATTATAGTCAAAATTAAAATTTAGACAGCGGCGTAACATTTAGAAGGGGTACAAGCATTACTTACTCCTGCCGTACGCCACTGGTAGAGCGAGTAACATTTTATCTAAGCATATTTCGCTTAATCGTTTTATTTTGAATTGGAGAATCTGCGGTTGTTCTATGTCCCATTCTTAATGGGACACCCTGTATACAGACTTTTCCAAAAATGGTGCCAAACTTCTTAGGCTATGAAACGTCGAGAAAATTTTGTCCGACCCCTAGGTCCCGCCATCCTACCGACGCCAATAGTGTAAGTTCCTTATGGAAAATACACTAATAACCAATTATTTAGTAACAGGTCTTTAATATTTATTTGTTTATTAAATTGATTGTTTAAGTTTAAGGAGGTTGAGCCGTTTTACGAAGATAATGAAAGAAATCTAAAATACAGTTTTTTTAATATATTTTTTTATGATAAAATTTTCTGTAAAAAATCCAAAATCATTAGAAGATTTATAAAGTTAAAAATTAAAAAAAACTTTTGCATGTAGTCTTATGGAAAATATGTCAACCTAGCATGCAAACGGTACATTTTAATTTTTTGAAAATAACCAAATAATGTCAGCAGTTCCGAAAACTAACTATGTAAAGCATCGATGTCTTACGTATATTTTAATATTTTTTTTCAATTTAATTAGGAGACTTTTAATCAATAAAAAAAATTATTAAACCTTAGCACTTTTCGATTATGGACTTTTATTCTTGACAATTTTAACTGAATTTTCAACTTTTTAATGATTTAATTTTTATTTTTATTACTTCTATTTTCTTTTTTTAATTATTTACTGCAAAAAATATGTAAAATACAGATATTTACATAAATTTATTTTTTCTAACCAAACTTTGTACAAAAAATTCAAAAGTTAGTCCATTAAGTAAAATACTGAAATAATTAATTAATATTAAAAAAATTATTTATTTATGCCTTTATGACAATAATTTATTAGTATCATCGACTTATAACCTTTTGTAAAAATTTATTATGGAAAAGTTCCCATTTAGAATTCGACTTACTTTTGATTAAGTAACGCATCAACCTCCTTAAATATCTAGGTACCTACTCATGTAAACCAATACTGTTCTATTCTTAAATATTACAATATAAAACGTAATCAATAACTGTTTATTTATATTAACCCCTTCGGTCCTGGCTGTCATTTCAATGGATATACTATTCTAACGCGTATAATTTAAGCCAGCGTAATTAAACACCAAATATAAACATTCCATTGTGCTTGGGGCTTATCTGAGATGTAGGAATGCCAAACAAAACAAAGAAAGACTATGTGGGCAGTCGAAATATCGAGTCAAGTGTTGACCGCAGTCATGGATTCATGGATTCTCTCGAATCTGGTAAAAGTGTACATTCTGATTGTGTATTACTTAGTATACATATTTTTATGACTAATTTATTTAAGTTTGTACCCCATTTTAAACACATTGCGCGCATGGAGGAGCATTGACATTAAGGTTCATATGTAGAAGAAATGCAGAAAGAAGAAAATTATGTATAATACATTAAATTTAAATACATTAAATAAAATAAATAATTCATTGTTTACGTTCGTCCACTAGTATCAACAAATATCTCAGAAGTCATGAATTAATTATTTCATCAGGCCAGATACAGTAAAATTAATTATTTCATTATTTTCAAAGGTCGGAAGTTATTTATATTTTTAATTTAATTTATTTACGGAACTTATAATTATACATAATAAAAAAATTGTTAATATAAATAAACTAATTGAATTTAAACATACAATTATAAGTACTTGCAAATTAACTAAACATTTATCTGGCTTAATTATCCCACAAATTGCAACAATAATTATGCATTATTACATAACCTACGATCACAAAGAACTCAATGCAAACATTCAATATTCAGCAAACAATTTTTTTATATAGTAGTTAAACTCGATTTTGTGAAAAGCATCTCCACCGACTTGAAATGAAAAGGCAAACTTCTTTTGATAATTTTCAACCTCCAGACGGAGGATGGGGTTGGGTCATCGTAATTGCTGCCGGATTATCGAATGTAAGTAATATTAATTTAATGACCTGGTTTAGCGTAGTGGTGAGAGCGTTAGATTCGCATTCGGGAGGTACCGAGTTCGAATCCCGGCACGGGCAGGTGTGGCTGCCTCTCGTCGAGAAAAGGTAATTCCTGTACCGGTCATCTTGTTGAGGTTTTCCATGGT
This sequence comes from Xanthostigma xanthostigma, assembly GCA_963575645.1. Taxonomy (NCBI): domain Eukaryota; kingdom Metazoa; phylum Arthropoda; class Insecta; order Raphidioptera; family Raphidiidae; genus Xanthostigma; species Xanthostigma xanthostigma. The sequence goes on from OY754473.1 coordinate 4,236,928, forward strand.
TTCCTTCACCAATTCCAGATAAATATCGAGATGGTTCCTTATTCAAGGCCATGGCCGATTACCTGTCAAACTCCTATGCTCAAAATTTGCCTACCTTATCCTAATTTCCTAAAAATTCCTTCATTCGCCCATTGCTATTAGTTAAGTTGAAATTTAAAAATGTAGAAAATAACGGGAAGTGTGCGGTAGATTGAAAATAGTAATGGTGTGAATGGCGTCTGTTATGACATAAAGTCGAGAAAAAGACGTTAAACGCATTATTATTATTATTATTACTGAAAATGGAATGAAAACCAGCCATTTTATAGAAGATACGTCGTATACGGTTATGACATAACTTCTCGAGGGGTTAACCGATTTAAAAATTTCCGACACCATTTTGTCCAGAACATTCACGGAATGGTCTCAAATAATTTTTATTTAAATCGGTTCAGTAGTTTCTAAGCGTCTTCAAAAAGTTTTCTCATGTATGTTCTCTCAATTATTTTTCTTTAGGCTGTATTATCAATATTACAACACGGAAATATTCCACCGCAGTTTCTTTAATTTTTTTTGTTAAAAATATTTACAGCTTTGCACCTTTCCGTTAATGCAACAATTTGGATTATTGCTCCGGGAAAAGTTTGCCAAAATTGGAATAGTTTGTTCCCAAACCACAACAATTATCAACTTAAATGCTGCTTTATCAGCTTGCATTGGTGAGTACATATTTTTTAATTAAATAAATCATTTTTAAAATAATTGAAATTCAGACGTTTCTTAAACAATTTAGTTTATCTTTTTGATATAATAGTCAGAGTGCCAAACTTTGTATATGGCTTCATTAGGCCTAGTCTGACACCTATTTCCTCTATGACTTTTTTTGATTTTGGGGCGTTTCCCCTCTAAGTTTTCCGAAACATGTCATTTTGACTACATGTAAAAAATTTATAGATACTGTTTGTTTTTTAAATTGGATAGCTTAAAAGCTTCAACCAAAACACTAAAACAATGTTCTCTGACAAATAATATGAACCATTTAAAATGTCTGACACCTCGAAAATGTCGAAAAAACGACTATAAAACAATTAATAAATTAAATATTATTTGTCAGAGAACATTATTTTAGCGTTTTGGTTGAAGTTTTTAAGCTATCCAATTAAAAAAAAAAAAACAAACAGTATTTATAAATTTTTTACATGTAGTCAAAATGACATGTTTCGGAAAACTTAGAAGGAAAACGCCCCAAAATCAAAAAAGTCATAGAGGAAATAGGTGTCAGAGTAGGCCTAATGAAGCCATATACAAAGTTTGGGGAGAGTATTTGTCAGTAAAATTTTTGCCGACGGGCACTCTGACTATAACAATAAAGGACATCTAATGATTTTTGTCTTTCAGGTCTTGCAAATGGACCATTATTTCGTCACTTCAGTTTTAGACAAGCGTCGTTCACTGGTTCTTTGCTGTGCTCCATCGCTATTATCTATTGCACCATTGCAAAAACTTTTATCGAATTTGTCATTTCATTTTCTTTATTTTACGGTAAATATATAAAAAATAACAGAAGTGTTTTTAAATATTGAGAAATTGCTCCAAAAACCGGATATATTTTTACCAAGAACCAAATTATTTTAAACCCTGCTGGTTGTTATTTATTCCTGTTGCAATAAATGATGGTAAAGATAACAGGTTAACCGGACAAATAAATTGTTTATTTAAACAAAATTAATAGCACCTATACTTATATTAATAGGCAATCAGTTTTTTGTGCGGCTATCTCTTCCTAAACTACTGGACCAATTTTGACGATCGAGGTGTCATTTGAAAGACCTCGATGTACATAATATGTGCAATAGGATTTCAGAATTGCGATAAATGAATTTTAAGGGTTGAAAATCAATTTCCAAAAAATCAATTTTAAATTACAAAATACAGGATATATTATGAGCCCGCTTTGGAAAAACAAATTGTATTAAATATGCCAAAAAGGAAAAAAGCAAACAAGAAATTGTAGTTAAAAAATCGATTTCAGACCAACAGGATCGGGCTAGTTTTATATATTTGCTCTGTTCCTACTACCTCCACCATCAAATGCAAATGTTCCAATAACGTCTCTCGCTCTCTCTGTGTGCGAATTTCCAGGCATAGCAATGGGAATAACAACTTCCGCAAACGCACTCGCCCTGAACACGTACTTCCGGAAGAAGCGACGCATTGCCACGGGCTTTTCGTGGACAACCACTGCTCTAGGACCGATCGTCATGCCCCACTTGATTACGGCCTTGATGACTGTTTACAGCGTGGAAGGCACCTTGCTGATTTTTTCTGGAATTGCTTCCAACGCGATCGTCTGTGCTTGTCTTTTAAAACCAGTACATTGGCGTGCCAAAAAAGTAAACATTCAGATATTTTCGAAAATTAGACGGGGACTCAATGTCCTAATTTTAGATTATGAAACCAACATCGGATGCGTATTTCTCTCGATTTGAAGTCGGACGAAATCGAAGAAAAGCAAATAATTGGAAAGGAAATTGGGGTCTTTCCAATGTAGACACTTATCTTCTGATGTCATACGACCTCGGATCGGGAAAAATACGAATTGAATGTAGGTACAGCCTAAGAAGAATAGTATCATAAGTAGCAGCTGACCTTGGTTCAATAAAATTGCACCATGAGTTTATATTCTTTTCCTTCCCAGATTAGTCTGACCGTGCAAGGTCGAGCCTTCTTCGATATACTTATTTAGTTACTTTGTAATTGCAAAAGAACACAATCGAAATGTTTTTATTTTTAGGAAAAGGATGTAGAAAACTATATCCCAACGCCAAGAAACTCTGCGACATCTGCTACGTCCTCTAAACTCCAAACAAGAAGATTATCCACAATATCAACGATTACTGCCCACGATTTAACTTACTTCAACATTCAAAACAGTGTGGAATTTGAGCATGAACGTTCAAAAGAAATAATGGAAGAAAAAAACTGGCATAATAAAGGATTCACCAAAGACGATCCTCAAGAAAAAACGTCAGTTCATGATGACAAAATGATGAAAGAAAATTTCGAAACTGATTCGACGTGGAACAAAATCGTCGAATCGTTCGATTTGGGTTTATTGACGGATGGAACGTTTGTTAATATGATGATGGGTCTCACGATAGCCAGTTTTGCGGAACTGAATTTTTCGATTCTAACTCCGTTTATTTTGGGCGATTTTGGATTCACAAAAGAACAAACGGCGATGTATATGTCGATTTTAGCTGGTTTGGACATCAGTGCCCGGTTCCTGGTGCCTTTTGTCGCTGAGAAAATCGATTGGGATAATCGATTGTTCTATTTGATTGGGGTTTTAACGCTGGCCCTCGGCAGAATCAGTAAGTGATATATTTACTCAATCATCAACACTATTAATAAACTTGTGTCTATTGGTCTGTTCCGCCATGATTCTTAACTCCTAATCTGATGTCAATGAAATTTGAGACACGTAGACTTCTCTGGCGTTAAGGTAACCACTTTCTTACTAATAAAAGAATACAAAAAATACGAGAAATGATGTAGTGTCGCCCGGGCAGATACGCAGACACCAGTGTGTCGAGTGGTAGACCCGTTCATCTTGAGCTGGTTCAGGAGTCATCTTAGTGTAATGGCTAGCATACTGGCCTTTGAATCAAACTGTCGTTGGGTTCGAATTTCACCTCCACTCCTGAATGTTTTGTTTTCAATTTGACATAAATTGTCAAGTAGGATGCTAATATACTTAGCAGTCGAACATAACCTCTTTTTCTCAATGTAAATTTTGGTAGTCATTCTTGCATCGTCAAATGATGATGATAACCATGATTTACGAAACATGAATCGAAAAGTTAGTGTTTTACTGTCTCGTGGTTACTTTTTTGGTATCACATCAAAGGTTCAACCTGTCTTCAAAAGGTTTAGTGATTGTAGTACCTTCAATGTTTCAATTTTTTTTTTAATTAAAGAAAAGCTTCTTTTCATTGTTTAGTTTTGGCACATACTCAGAATTACAGGATAGCTTTAATTCTGGCAATATTTATGGGATTTGGAAAAGGATTGAGGACCGTTTTCATGGCTTTGGTGATTCCTTCCTACGTGCCTTTGCACCGTCTTCCGGCTGCCACAGGACTCCAGCTACTAACAAGCGGAATATTTTCTATTGTCATGGGACCAATTGTTGGTACGTGTGCAAAACAAAACAAAACTAATAGTTTTATGGCTGTAAACTGTAAAAAAAAACAACTTAACAGCGCTGTTAATTGGTCATAGATCATTTGAATTGTAAATGGCCATACAGGGTGTAGCTTAGTCAGCTGAGAATCCAAGCACGTAGGATGTTAATATGAGACACCAACTTTTACTTTTTTATAGGTCAGATACGAGATTCAACTAAAAGTTATGTTCTTCTTTTGCATTTCCTCAACATTTTAACGTTTACGACTGCAGTCTGTTGGAGCATTGAAATTATTTACTTGAAGTTAAAGAATTGCAAGAAAAAATAATTTGAGAAACCTTAAATATTTTTAACTCGTCCATTAAGATATAAATTAAAAACTTATTGTGTTCATAAATCGTGTGTTTTTATTTTTTACCCGACACGTACCGTATTTTTCGGACTATAAGACGCACCTTTTTACATAGACAAATGGACTCAATTTTTGGGTGCGTCTTGTGGTCCGAAGGTAACATTAAAATTTATTTTTCTAAAAATCATATTATAAATTCGAGGTGCGTTTTATAGTCCGAAAAATACGGTATATATGTTTGCATGTTAACACGATTTTCTATAGAGCTACTGGACTCTACATCACGTTCCAGCGGTGCAGACCCCGGAGGACCAGGACCAAGACCAAGTTTTAAGGTTAGAGCATTTTACAAGGCCGTAGTTATAGAAGCACCAGACGCATAAAAAAACAAGCTACTGGGCACTGAGCCTCAACGGCTTTAAACTGCGCACTGTATACCTGGCTCCTAATCTTTATTACACGAACTGCGCACTGTACAAAAGACCATAAAAATTCACAGTACACGAACTGCGCACCAGGCAATTATAATAATAATTACGTATGATCAAAGGAAAGAAAAATAAAAGCACAGCGCCAAAACGACTCGCCATTTTTTAAAACCTTCGAAAAGGAAAACTTTAAACCTTCCAAAACCAAAACGTCGTTTCCTCTTTCACTATACATAAAAACGGGATTCATAATGAATATCAGACGCTAGAGTAACTTTAGCAAGACTTCACCACAAGCACCTCCACAAAACAAATCTGAAGAACAATTGAAAAATGAATATTTCCATCAAAAGCAAATGCACATCTACCTGACAATGCAAAGATAAATCAATTAAGAAAAGGGATTAATAATTATTTTTATAAATAACAGCAATTAAATAACAGTAATAAAACGAACCGTCATTAAAAGATTAAGAAAGTGCGCAGTTCATGCACGTCCCTGAGCCTGGCAGCGAAATCGAGCGACGAAACCAGCCTCGTGTGGAGCGACCTTTAATTATGACAGGTCTGCCAAGAAGTCGGGGACAAGGACGGAGTCGAACCGGACCCGCGTGCGTCACAAACACTCGAGTCTCCGATCGCGTTTGCGTTGAGGCACACGCGGACTTGTGTTATGCGATAATACTTTGCTATCGCTCAGACCAGCTGACCGCAAAATTAATATTATTAATACTTGTTTAATTATGGAATAATACTTATTATTTATGCAAAAATAACCCCGTAGTGAAAGTTGTCATTCACACAAATAATTCTATACGGATTGTTAAAACCGTTAATCGTTAGTGTGTAGATAGTAATTTATTGTGATTTGACAGGTGAGTTCAATTGTTTTTTTTGCAGTTTTATAGTCATCTCAACGAACGTTTCGGTAATCATGTTAGCATCATTAATGTACTATTCCCCTTCTTACTTAGTCTATTTTTTCTGTTAGAAATTGTTTATATATGACTTGCAGTTGGGGCTATTCTTATAAAAAAATTCCAGCCAATTTGAGGACGGGACCATTCCAAAAATATTGACGTTTGATAGGTATAGTATAACAAAGAAAATAAAATTTCTGATATCGCGTGAGGTGGCGCGGGTAATGGCTAGTATTCAATATGATATTTGCTATTCGTTGCATATGGCAATATTGTAATATGTTCCACGTCATGTAAAAATTAATGAAAGCATGCTTAACTAGTTTTTTTACAGATCTACAAAACAAAAGAACAGCTGATTTTTGTTTATTTTCAAAATATTTCCGAAACTATAAAGCTTAGAAAAAAAGTTTTTTACAAAACTTTCTTGAAAAAATAAATAAAATAATGAGCCGTTATGAAAAGTATACCATTATTACATAAAAAAACACAGTTAAGACATATATATCTCTTCTGCGCATGCGTCTATTTTCCCCAAAAACAATAGGGCTCTTCATATTTGCATACCAAACATCCTCCCAAAATTTGGTTTCAATCCATTCATCTTATATGAAAATTGATAATTTAATAAATAAAGATTTTAATTTATATTATTAGTCTAACACACCATTTTATAATTAATGGCCCTTTAGAAAAATCAGTCTGACACCCATGTTTACATTATAGATGCACGACAACTGAGGTAATTAACGTAGCTATATGCTGTTAATATACATAATACACATTTAAAAAATATTTTATTGTGTTTTTGTAAGTGACATCATTCTTTAGACAGGTGTAATTTGTCATTGCATACTTCTTGTACAAAATAGTTTCTTCTATTGACATACGTGACTTTGTAATGTCAACCAAAAAAGTAACAAATCAAGTCCGGGCACCCACTATACGGTACCACAGTACTAAAGTCTATTGATCAACACTGTACTGAACGCATCAAATTTGATTTTTTTAACCATTTTTTATTGTCAGTGCCTCATATACGATATTGCTCAACACTACTTGATGAATTTATGCTAATTATTATAGAAAAAAATTTGAAAAGAAGTTTGACCCTGCAGGCCATCCCTGTAACTTCCCGCTATAATCGAGTTCAAAACGCTCAAAAATATATAAAATATAGCAAGAAGTTTATTTTTTAGCTCTTCAGCTCAAAAAAAAAACACTTTGTTACGAAATTTTCATTCACGATATCTCATGAACAAATGAACCGATTTTGATGTGATTTGCGGCAGTCGACGCAATTTTTTAAACTAAAAAAGTAATTTTTTACAGAAAAATCAATCTCATAGGAATTTTACGAGCAATTTTAAAAAAACACTTTTTTACAAATTTTTCGTTCACGATATCTCGTGAACAAATGAGACGATTTTGATGCGGTTTGCGGCGATCGACGCAGTTTTTTTAACCTAAGAAAGTAAATTATTACAAAAAAAAATCGATTTGTTAAGAATTTTACGAGTAATTTTAAAAAATTACTTTTTTCCTAATTCTTCGTTCACGTTATCTCATGAACAAATGAACCAATTTTGATCTGGTTTGCGGCGATCGACGCAGTTTTTTTAGCCTAAGAAAGTAATTTATTACAAAAAAATCGATCTGATAACAATTTTAAGAGTCATTTAAACAAAACACTTTTTTACGATTTTTTCGTTCACGGTATCTCGTGAACAAATGAACCAATTTTGATGCGGTTTGTGGGGAAATCGACGCAGTTTGTAAAGGAGAAGAGCTGATTAGATTTTGGAATTAATCGGTTTAGTAGTTTAGATAATATTTTACAAAAACAAATTTAAAAAAATTTTTGAAACTTGTTTTCTTAAGATTTCTCAAAATTTTTTGGGCCGAATCGTTTCAAATTTTCAGGAAGTCTAAGTTCACCAAGATCACGTCAGATGCCGCAAACCGCGTTTCAGTCGGACACTCCGTTCAAAAGATATAAAAGGTTTACACACACACACACACACACACACACACACATGCAGCCCTATGGACATCATCGCCAAAATAGTATCAATAGCTTCCTAGGACCTCAAAACGTCGAGATCTGGCGAAAACTCGATTTTCGAAAATCGGGGTGAAACCAATAACTTCCCGATTTTTGAAAAAAAAAAAAATTTATAGCGGGAAGTTAAAAATCAATTGTCTACTGTGCAATTTTTGCATATAAGGTCTTCCAGACATCAAAACAAAATCGCAATGTAGAGTTAAAAACTGATTTACTTATTAATTTCTCAAAACTGACGCAAACATTTCTACTGACACAATAATAGAAATTTAATATATTGCCAACTTTAAACAAAAGTAACTAGCGAAATGATTAATAACAATTGAGTGTGGTCAATATTTTTATTGTTGCATTTGACTTTATTAATTGACATCAATTAAATAGGTGCTTTTGTATGTATTTGCGTGATTGCGTGCAACAATCGGTCAATGTCATCGCTAAAATTACAAATTTAATCATCATTTACATAATAGATAATGAACGATTACCAACGTATTATTAATAAATGTAAAAACTATTGTGTAGTTATATAATTTCATGGTTATTTCAGAAAAACACACAAATAAATCATCAATTATTAAAGCAATACAAATTTCGAATATTGTTTGAACACAAATAAAAGATAACTAGAGTGACCTGCGCGAATTATTCGCACTAAATAAGAATAATTATCACTTTACAAAATTATTTTTTAAATATGATTTCAGGTATTCAATTCGTTTCTAATTTTGCACACTGCTTATAACGTTCTTCTTTTTGTTGTATTACTGTATTACAATATGAAGCTCAGATGACAGATCTAAGAAATATTTTACTAAAATTGTCATATAGAGGCGCAAGTAGCAAAAGCGTTGAGCTAAGCCGTCAGATGGCATCATGCAGCATTGTTGTGACGTTGTTCAGCGTTGCTCGCTGTTTCAAAATTAAGGCCGTCAGATGGCAGTATGCAGTATCGTGTCTGTTGTATTACAATATGAAGGTCAGATGACAGATCGAAGTGTTGACGTTGTTTCAAAATTAAAACCGTCAGATGGCAGACGTTGTTCAGCGTTGCTGTATTTTAATTAATTTACAAAAACAAAAGCAATAATAATTTTTTTAGTTGTCGATGTCAGTAGAGCAAGCAATTATCTGTAATATGATATATAATTTATGTGGAGAAATTGTGAGGTTTTTTCTAAAAAGGAAGGCAAACATCTTTAACCTTAGCGTATTAATATATATGATGTAAAAAATATTGTGTAGTTATATAATTTCATGGTTATTTCAAAGAAACACACAAATAAATCATCAATTATTAAAGCAATGCAAATTTCTAATATTGTTTGAACACAAAAGAGAATAGGTATATTATTAGGTAATAATTTTTACTATATGTGTATTTTAACAAACAGGGCCGGCTCAAGGGGTTAACGACTAGAAAATTTTAATATGTGAAATCAAATCGCATGTACTCTGTTGTAAGTACAGACAAAATATACATTTTGTAAGGAAATATTCGACTTGTAGAGGTTAAGATTCATTCTATCTAATTTTTAGTTGCTATACGTTCGAGATACAGAGGTCCAATTTATTTTTTCAAGTTATGGACGGAAAATATGTACCGAAATGGCTTGTAGGTACTCACTGATTATTTCGACCTACAGAAGGTTGAGATTTCCAGTAACGGAGGTTTCGGGGCTTGAAGGGAAAAGAACAAAACATTTTTTCGAGTTTTGGAGGTTTTCGACTTAAAGAGGTTCGACTGTATTTTAAAATTATTGTTTATTTCAGGTAGCTCGGGTGTAGGCTGTTGAATATCATGGGGTGATATATTTAAGCAAACAACTCTTCGGACAAAGATTATTGTTATGAGATTAACAAAGAGAAACCATTTAATTCAGAAGATTCAAAATGACAACTGATCACAGTACCGTGCCGAGAACTGAACCAAATGGTTCGAGCGTACAAAGAATGTGGATGGTTGTGGTGGCAGAAGCCATCGCTAATGTAAGTACCTACTAAAAAAATTACGATTATTTCTTCAGTGTGTAGATAGTAGTGTTGATCCAACAGAATTCCACGATGAAGGAAGGTTTGGTTGAGGATCAAAAAATAAGCTTTACCAATGTTAAGATGAAAATAACCAACAAGTGGGGAATGGTACCAGTTTAGGTCAAAATCTTACAATATCTTTTCGTTTTGAAGTACCCCGAATCCAAAAAAACATATTTTTGGAAAAACTGTGCGTCTGTTGAAAAAATATTTGATACGGAAATATGAATAGCCCTATTGTTTTTAGGGAAAATCGGCGCAGGCGCAGAAGAGATATATGCTATAACGGTGTTTTTTTATATAACAATGGTATACTTTTAATAACGGCTTATTATTTTATTTATTTTTTCAAGAAAGTTTAGTTAAAAAACATTTTTCTCAACTTGTAGTTTCGGAAATATTTTGAAAATAAAAAGAAATCAGTTGTTCTTTTGTTTTGTAGATCTGTCAGAAATAAACTAGTTCGGCATGCATTGATTAATTTTTACATGGCGTGGAACATATTATGTAGGTAGCCATGGCAACGAATAGCAAATATCATATTGAGTACTAGCCATTACCCGCGTCACCTCACGCGATATCAGAAATTGTATTCTCTCTATTACACTATTATCAAATGTCAATATTTTTGAAGTTGGAATGGTCCCGTCGCCCAACTGGCTGGACATTTTTTTCGAAACGTTGGCCGCCAGCGTAACATTGGTAAAGCTTATTTCTTGATCCCCAACCAAAACTTCCTTCATCGTGATTATTTCTTCAATTTTAGAAATTTTTTCGCATTTTCTGCAGATATTTGTTTTCTCGATCGTACAAGTATTCGGACTTATCTTCAAGAAGATTTGCGAAGACATAGGCTTAGACCGAACCGAAAGCGTATTTGTATTGATATCAAACATTTCCATTGGAATTGGTTTCGCGTACGCTACTGAGTATCTTTGCCGTAAATATGGCTACCGGACAGTGGCGTTCGTTGGAACATTTTTCACAGTAGCTGGATTAATATCATCGGCATTTTCTGTAAACACGGCTCAGACGATCGCATCTTTCAGTATTATTTTTGGTAAGAAATTTATTAAGATTATGTTTTTTGTATAATACACGCCACGAATACAAAAGGCAAACAACAAATGCAAACATTTATCGTAGTGAGTACCATACCAATAGTACATAACTCAAAGGTACTAAAAAACTATCTTTATAATGAGATATTGCACATCGATCTTTGGAAAGAGACAATCTGTTATGAGAGTTAACTCTTAAAGAGGTCAATAACTTTTTCCCATAATAGATAGTCTCTTTCCAAAGGTCGATGTGCAATATTTACCGCCGCGTACTCTAAGAAAGTTAAGATCCGTATCCGTATTCGTGTCCGCGGATCTTGAAACCAAATATCCGTATTCAGATCCGTATCCGCGGATATACATTTTTAACGATCCGGCACATCACTAATGCGAATGCGGGCTTGCGCTTGTACAGTCTGTTGAAAAACTACAAACTCGCAACTCAACAAAACTAAAACAGCAATAACAACCTGACAATAGCGTGCTCGACTGTACATTAAAGCAGGGTTCGCCTCGCCCGATCACACTTTCCGTAAATCTCATCAGGCATTCACTAGCTTACTCCCCAAGTCAAGCGTGCGTAAAGAAGTTTTACTTCAAAAAAAATTGGTTGTCTGTAAAGTCGGTTTACGGACGATAGTTTTACGTGATAACGTATTCCGCTCGAATATCATATTTAATAATACATAACCTAAATTTTAGTAGCTGTCAAACTATATTTTTACCGACTAATAATTTGATCAACCAAAGCAAAATACATATTTTTAAGCAATTATAAAAGACATTTAAAAGAATGTATATATATTATATATTTGTTAACAAACCGTATAATTTATCTGGCCATCTGTCAGATGTAGCTTTCGCTGGAACAGCCGAAAAAATGTTGAACGCACACTACTCTCTGACGTCACGCGAGATGAGAGAGACTATCGCTTATATCGCGCTCTCGCTTGTGGAACGTTACTCTTTTTCGTGCGTGCAGCCGGTGTTTCATCAATTTATCACGTCAAAAGGGCATCAAGCAGCTCAAATCCTTCAAGAATCAAAACAAACAAGCTAAACAACGTTGCTTTTTTACAGCTTTTGGCATAAGATGTTTGACTACATCGTTATCATCGGCTTCCGAAGCTCACTCAATCAAAGCAAAACGCGTAGCGGTTTACATAATTATTTGTGCTGGTTTATTGGGCATTCTTTCAATGCCTCACCTCATAGCTTTTTTATTGGACCAATTCACACCACGAGATGCGTTATTGTTGCTGGCGGCCATTTCTGGACATTCGTTACTCGTCGCCATCTTGTTGACGAAAAAGAAGAAACCTATAGGCAATGTTGCAGTTGTGAATAGCGTAAATAATGATTATTTAATGAAACCTGACAACGGAGTCGCAGCAAATGGTGTTGGTAAGACTTTTGAAAAAAAACACTTGACCTTCAGCCACATAAGGTGACCAGAGAAGTGAAACTTCTTCAGAGTTAAAGAACTTGTTTCATTGATGTGTTATTCATTTTGAGTTACCAACGTTTCTTATATTTCTCCGCCTTCCCTCCCCTTTAATTTGTACAGAAAATTTCAAACTGATACTATATTATATACAGGATCCGGCAACGGCCCGAAATTTCTTGAAGGGTAGATTTTCGTGAAAAAAGTTTCGAACAAAAGTTGCTCAACTTAGAAGGTTACATCATTTTCACACAAAACTCACCCCCTACCCTCACCCATTCGCAGGGGGTGGGGGTAAGTTTAAAATTTCAAACGACAACCTACATTTTTTCACACGGATTATGATTCTCCGGAGAGAAGTGTTCAACTTTTGTCTGAAAATTTTTTTTATACGAAACTTCCCTCATCTCCTAAAATGCATGTCAAAAACTCCCTTTTATGCCTTAACAACGACCTCGCAGAAAATTACGAGAGGTATAAAAGTTGTTTGGTTTGGGAAGGATCATCGTTTAAACATAAAAAATCACCGCTCTCGCGCAGGACTTTGGCCGGACCCTGTATATTGTCGACGTCCTGCCAAATTTGGCATGTGTTACCTATGTCTAAATATATTGTAACAAAACTGTTGTAGTCTATGACGGAAATTATTTATTTGCAATAATAAATGTTTAACAAAACAGTAAAACTCACAAACGAAAGCACTTCTTTAACTTAACAAAAATAATAACGTTAACAGAAACAAAACTAATAGTTCTAAATAATAAAAATAAAAGACTAAGTCACAGAGAATATAGAGTCACTAAATTATGTACACAAAATGTTTACAACACAGGAACACAACACAAAGTTTATCAGCACACTTGTCTACTAACTATAAGTCATTTATGTAAAACCAGATTTATATATAATTGCACTCACTAAAGTTTATTTATTTTCACAGTATAATATATGTCGTAATGCCAGAGCACTTGTCAACACATGAACAACACGAATAACTGACTGACCTGGTTGAACCACTCTGCTCGCCTTTTATAGTTTCGTCCCACGCTTCTAGAATGTTCTCGAGATTCATTCCTTTACATGTATTGGTTTCTCCAAGCGATTGTCTGAAGGCCGAGAGTTTTTACCTGTTTTCCATTGTTGTTGTCTCTAGTAATTTCTACAGAATTCATAGACGTCCCATCAAGGGGCACGCAACAATATATTATCAATGCGCTATAGATATTTTTATTAATTTCCTGAACTGATTTATTATTGTTATCAAAAATTTTAATTAATTTTGATTAGACATTTTATTGACAGAGCAATCGAGATTATTAACAACAGAACGGGAGAATCGCGAAGCAATTTATATGAGCTTAACCGAAAATCAGGACACGATTGCCAAGGAAGTCGATAAACCAAATTCGAAGGTCAACGGGAACGTGACTAAACTATCAAGAAATCCGATTTTTTATTCAATCTTGGTCGGCATGGTATCGACGAGCGTAGCCGAGTATATTTTTGGAGCGTTGATGCCGTTTATCATGTACGCTTTTGGCAACAGTACCCAACAAGTGGCAAACATTGCAACAATACTGATCGGAAATTTCTTCGTATTTCGTCTATTTTCGGAATATTTGAAATTAGCGCTGAATCCATCCCCAAGAATAATGTGTATATTCAGTACAATATTACTGGTAATTGCTCGAATTTGTAAGTAATAATACAGTAGAACCTTTGTAAGTCGAACTTCAAGGGAGATGCCAAAAAATTCGAGTTATAAAGTTTTCGACTTATGAAGGATTTTGTAAGGAAATATTCGACTTGTAGAAGTTAAGATTCATTATAACTAATTTTGAGTTGCTATGTTCGAGATACAGAGGTCCAATTTATTTTTTCGAGTTATGGAAGGAACATATGTACCGAAATGCCTTGTAGGGACTCACTGATTATTTCGACTTATAGAGGGTTGAGATTTCGAATAATGGAAGTTTTGGGACTTCAAGAGAACAAAACATTTTTTCGAGTTTTGGAGGTTTTCGACTTATCGAGATTCGACTTAAAGAGGTTCTACTATAATAATATATAACGTCCAGATGCCACTCATACCATTACTATTTGGAACCCAAAGGAATGGTGAAACCTCTGGTGAGAAATGCGCCGAACTGTCCTAAGGTGGGTTTTTGACAGGTAAACATTGATTTAGAAAAGCATGATGGAGACTAGATTAGCCTCCATCATGCTTTTCTAAATCAATGTTTACCTGTCAAAAACCCACGTTAGGACAGTTCGGCGTATTTCTTACCAGAGGTCTCACCATTCCTTTGGGTTCCGAATTAAATTCGCATAATTTTCTATATTTTTGACATCAACTAAATAACAATAAAAAAAATTGTTGTGGCACACTGAGAGCTTGGAGTTGCGATTTTTTTTTATTGGCGTTGATTTACAGGCGTTGGACTATTCCACAATTATGACGATTTGGTAAAAATTGTTGGCTTCATCGGTATGGGACGAGGAATATTGGCTACCTACGTCGATAGTATAGTTCCGCAAGATTTAGGTGTACAGAAAATTAAAGCACAAAAAATCATCAACGGTTTGACAGGCCTGACGTTACTCATTGTGGGTCCAATACTAGGTAAAGACATTAAACTATTTTAGAGCAATAAATCATTTTGGCAAGGTTGTACCGACAATTATATCTACAGTTATTTTTCACAGGTTCTTTAAAAAATGAAGAAGGCACCTACGGGAAAACGATTTTAGGAGTAAACATTCTTAACGCTTTCACTTCCACGCTCTGGACGCTGGAATTGTTAATACGGGCGATTTACAGCTTTAGAAACAAAGTCAAAACGTCTAGTATCTTTTAACGTATCTCAAAATTAGGAAATTGTAAATTAATTTTATTTATTATCTGTACATGTATTTTAGTCTGTTTCTTTTTTATTAATAAAAATCACCAATTTTTTGTCTATTATAAAATTTTATTTATAATTTATTTTTTCTCTGTGCTCCTTTAAATGTTTAGAAATGGACCAGCAACACTAACTTCATACTTGTTGTCAAGAACTCTAGCGACACGATGTTCCAGTTGCAGCCAAGCAAAGAACTAAAGGTTTTAAATATACTGGCGTTGCTATGGGAACGCCAGCGGTTGGTAACAATTCTAATCTGTTCTATTATTAGCCTAAGATCCCGATTTAGCTCGATCTTCTCCCATCGAGTTTTCTAATAAAATTTGATAATATAATGTATTAATAAAATTGATTTGGTTGCCATTCAATTTCTTGACACAGCTATTTTTAATGAAAAATTAAAGTTGTTAATTTTATTGTGGAGTAAGGAAACTCAGTCTGCCGCGATAGTGGAAAGATTCGAGGTTCGTATCCCGTCGGTGACAGTGTTTGAAAAATTAATTTTTCTAGCATCACGATGTAACAATGGGTGTTTCTTAACAACTGAACGAAAAAATAATTTTTAATTTAGGTTCATAATAATAAAAGCGTGAGTTGAAAACTCTATGATACTTAATTAGTCAAGACCCATGCTTTTATTATTACGAACTTAAATTAATAATTTTTTTTAATATTGTAATGAAAGCTTATCTTCAACAAAAAGTACTTTTACTAATATTTTATTATTAAAGTAAAGTTCATACTTGTAATTATCCAACTAAATTAAAGTTGTAATTACATCTTCATTGCCAACAAAGATATTCTGACTACGATGACGGGTCAAATAATTTGATGGAAATGACACAGCATAAACTTTATACATATATATTATAAAAAACATGTAATCTTCCCGCCGCACAAATTACATACGAACTCGGTGCCGAACTAAAATCGAGCCAAATTACAATTAACAAATCACATTTAACAATGAGCCTTTTTCCTGAAGTACGAAAAATCACTCACTAGTAGCGCTAGTAGTTCGGTAGCGACAAACACTGTCAAATCCCCATATAAACACACATTAAAGTGTACTTGAAAAAAAATGTTTTTAACAGAAGATGATGTTCCTGGAGCAAAACTAAAATTTGCAACTGTAAAAGATAACAATGTAGTAACATTAAAACGTTGGCTTGCGTGTCGTAATTTAAAAGTATCTGGAAAAAAAATGAATTAATAGACAGGTTAGTATGCAGACTCTAGTAAAACATTAGCATTAAATTCAAACTGTAATAAGAGAAATTAAAAATAATTATGAATTTCAGATTTATTTCCAAATGAAATATGAATCAAAAATATATGGTAATAAAATAAATTTAATTAAATATAATAAATGAATATAATTTAATAAAAGATTGAGGTTATATCTCATTCTAATCAATGGTAATAAACTGTGAAAAATTTACTATTCATTTTTTATTCATTTAATTAATTTTAAAAATAATTTCGATAACATATGTAAATGATGATTCTCAGTGATAAGTTTATCAGTTCAAATTTTTTTTTATTTCAGATTTATATTTTTAAATAATAAATAACATTGGTTGGCATGTAAATATTTTATGTTTGTCCCTACTACTAGTGCTGCCTCTCGTGACACTTTCGCTGCACTATTCTCAGGAAAAAGGCTCATTGATACTTTTAACAACAAATTTCGCTCGCTTCGTGTGGCCGTAGCGACATTCTGTACACAGATGCCGAAAACAATTTATATCACCAAATAACAAATACGAAAAAGTTTCATGGCGCTCAACGTATTATCAAAATCATCAGTTTATGATTTTTTTGGCAACTAAATTTCTTTGGGTGATTGTCGGCACGTCTTGGCTACATTAAATATTTATGAAGAAAATGGGCACGTAAGTGTAGAAAGGTTTTCCACCCCTGTAATATGATGTTTGAAACAATGAACACTCGATCAAGCGACGAACCCGTATTATCCTAAATCGTAATTTTGTTTTTTTTTTTCAAAAACGGTCATGTCGATTTTTTTAATGAATTGCAACATAAATTAAGGTCGACCCAACTTTGAACTTGCGATAAACTACATATTAAAATTTTAATTGGGAGGGGCTGTGGGGTTACTCGTTTCTAAACAGCAAGACTTCGGTAATTTTTTTTGGCAAATTGTATTGGGATGTTGATAGTTAAATAACATACCAAAAAAAAAAAACAACATAAACGTATATAGTATTTCACATGCTGTAAGTTTTTAGTTTTTAAACTTCAAAAATGGAAGCGCATTTTTAAATTTTGACATTTCTTGTAATTTACAACAACATGCGTCTGTTAGTAATTGTGCTCCTCCTAAACGACTTGACCGATTTTGATGATTTTTTGGACTTATGAGGTCACCTGGATGTTTCTTAGCTATAGTTGTACCCGGTGGCGCTATTGTCGAGATCCACATTTTTTTTTTTAATTTTCTGACAATTTTTTTTATATATTTTTTTTTATTTCTCACATAAAAAACATATAATCCCAAATTTTCAGCCTCCCAACACTTCTCAATTTTTAAACTCAAGCGACGCCGAACCGGGCCGCTAATATGATCAAAAAATCCGAAAAATGATCATATAAGACAATTTCGGTACACAAATAAAAGAGTAGTTTATATATCTTGTTCGTGAATAAATGTATTTTGATGAGTAAATGATACATGTTAAAACGAGTGACAGCGAGTTTTAACACTGGAGTCATAATATCGTTACGAACAAGATTCATATCACATTTTTGGACGTAGCTCCTATTATAAAATTTAATTCTCAAAATTTTTGACATCTCCATTTTTTGCAAGATTGCTTTTAATAATTAGTTATTATACAGTCCTGAAAATTAAAAATCAGTTACTTTATAAGGGAATGTGCAAAAATAATCTGTTTCAAGTTCAAAATTCAATTTTTCTTTTTGGAAATTAAAGTAACAAGTCTCATTGTTCCTAGGGCAACGTGTAAAACTGTATGTTTAAAGATAATTGGTGTCCGGCTGGTAGGTATTATTTTTACTGTAATGTATATAAATTTGACGGCTTCAAGACAAAACCGCTTATTACATATTACTAGAGTGACCTGTGCGAATTATTGGCACTAAATAAGTATAATAATTATCACTTTACAAAATTATTTTTTAAATATGATTGCAGGTATTCAATTCGTTTCTAATTTTGCACACTTTTTTCTTTTTGTTGTATTACAATATGAAGCTCAGATGACCGATCGAAGAAATATTTTACTAAAATTGTCATATAGAGGCGCAAGTAGCAAAAGCGTTGAACTAAGCCGTCAGATGGCATCATGCAGCATTGCTGTGACGTTGTTCAGCGTTGCTCGCTGTTTCAAAATTAAAGCCGTCAGATGGCAGTATGCAGTATTGTGTCTTAATGTCATATTATGAAAATTAAAGCCGTCAGACGACAGATGTTGTTCAGCATTGCTGTATTTTAATTAATTTACAAAAACAAAAGCAATAATAAATGTTTTAGTTGTCGATGTCAGGAGAGCAAGCAATTATCTGTAAAATGATATATAATTTATGTGGAGAAATTGTGTGGTTTTTTTCTAAAAAGGGAGGTATTAATATATTATATGATATGATGTTCAATTTGTGATGAAATTAAATTACCTACTAGTAACTAGTATAATTATTATATAATAGTACTAGCGGTCCGTCCCGGTTTCACCCGGGTGCGATAGATATAATTCTGTAAAATGTAGGTATATCGTTTGCGGCTCGGTTTCTGAACTAATAGTTTTGAGCGAATTCTAACAGATGTCGCTATTTGGTACTAAACAGTTTTTTTTATTTGCTTCTGAACTAATAACTTTGAGTAAATTCTATTAGATGTCGTTACATGTTACTAAAACAGTTTTTTTTTTTATACAAAACACCGTGTGATTCATAATGTAATTACTCCCGGTTGACCCTGCAGAGCACCCGTTTAAAATGTTTAAGCGCTGCCCTAAGCGGTTTTGCCTGTCGGTTACAGATATTTAATATATATAATATTCATTCAGAATATTATATATTATATATATTATATGTTTACTTGTACATAACAATCAAGTGACTGCTGCAGCATACCATAATAATTATTAGAAAACTTGTTTGTCTCAACAGACGTTATTATAGAATCGCCATTTTTACATCAACTTCCCACTTCGACGGACCACGTGTGCTGGCCGGAATAACAATTGCAATCGGGAAAATTTGTTTACTTACCGAACTGTGATTAGAATAACAAAATATATTAAAATTATTTGCGAAATTGTTTTGAATCAAATGTTTAAAAAAACAATGTGGTACTTCGTTTGTATAATAAATGATTGTTTTGTTTAAAAAATTCAGTGTTAAAGTGTTTTATTTAAATTAAGGTTTCAATACATTGTGATTTTTTTAATGTTCGTTTTTAATTATGCTTATACAATTAAATTTAAATACAATGATCTTTTGATATTCGCGGCTCATTTGTTTTGAAAATCGATTCACTCAAAATCAGATCTATATAATTATTATGAAAAGATGAAATTTGGATGTAATCTCTGAAACAACTCTTCGATTTCAAAACCAATATTTAGAATGGACCTTTAGGATATACAGTGTGTCCCACGACATGACTGCCATAGCCTGGGACTGTCTTGCTGGGGTAATTTCAAGTCAAAAATGTCTAATGAACATTATATCCGGAACGCTATCCTAACTGAGCTAGAAGCATTTGAAATTTTAGATAAGTAGTATAGTAGGAATTGTCTACTAATTTAAAAACCATTTAAAAAGAAATCGCTTTATTGATTTAGTTGCTCAAAATTTTCACCCAGTTGCTGTATACATAGTCTAGCTCTTCTTAGAATTGAAGTGGTAGCTCTGCGAAGAGTCTCAGGATCAGCACGAATAAATACTAATGGTGATTCACAGCCACCTGGTCTTTTTAATAATAACAAAACCAACAGCCGAACCTAATACCTGCATTAGTGGGCTTAGGTACTTATTGCACATACCGCTAAACTAGCGGTATGTGCTTTATTATCGCTTTGTGCGTCAGAGCTGACTTTCGTTCATATAAGAAGTTATATCTAAGTTAATTTCACACGAAATCCATTCAAATTGAAGCTTTTTGAAAAGAGGAGATTCTAATCTATAAAATAGAACCATTTTCAAATCAATTCGAGTTCATAAATACTATTAAAATTGTAATTGAAAATCACAAACAGCAGTTGTCGGTTGGTCTGTACGTATGTACGTACGTATGTACGTACGTATGTACGTACGTATGTACGTACGTACGTCACGACTCTACAGATCGCAATTTTGGTCGGATTGCCTTGGGTTATATTTTATTCACTTTGTTTACTATCAGACCAGAACCCTATTTAAATTCACTAAAATGTGTTCAGTAGTTTAATTTTTATAAACAGTTTTATTTTTTATTATTTTTGACAGCTAATTATTTAAAAACAATATAATAAATGCTGTGCAAATATAGTGTAATCCATAAAACAAGTGCTACACTTGTATACCGTGATAACACCACTGCACGTATTAGGCAGCCGTGGCGCAATGGATATGCCGTTGGATCCCCAAGGGCAAGGTCCTGGGTTCGAATCCTTACGATATCATTGATTTTTTTCTTTTTTTTTTCTTTTTATTTTGTTTTATTTTATTCCACTTGATATTAATTATATATTATATTATGTATAGTTCTTAATTTTTTTTATTTTTGCAAACTTAAAAAAAATATGTTTTCAATTTTTAATTATTTATTTCTTTAAATTTTTAAATCTTTTTAAATTTATTAAAAATATTTTTTTTTTGTTTTTCAATTTTCATTTACAAGTGGAAAACTTGCGGGATGTGCACTTTTGGTTTTGCCAACTATTTAAAATTTCAAATGCTTCTAGCTCAGTTAGGATAGCGTTCCGGGTATATGTTCATTAGACATTTTTGATCTGAAATCACCCCAGCAACACAGTCCCAGGCTATGGCAGTCATGTCGTGGGACACCCTGTATATAATAATAAATAAATAATATAATGGCAAACTATAGCTAT
Source organism: Xanthostigma xanthostigma (assembly GCA_963575645.1). NCBI lineage: Eukaryota > Metazoa > Arthropoda > Insecta > Raphidioptera > Raphidiidae > Xanthostigma > Xanthostigma xanthostigma. The sequence goes on from OY754473.1 coordinate 4,258,383, forward strand.
GCGTGTGAACATTAAAACGCAACGAAACCAAAAGTTAATAAATATAATAATGTTGTCAGAGAGCACTATTAGTTCAATCTTTCGTATAATTTTATAAACACCAAAGTTTGTAATAAATCATAACAAAAATACTGTTTATAACAAATTAATTGAAATCTTTGTTTTAAAATTAATTCAAAATTGATAAGTAAGAACTGTTTTTTAATTACTCCTTGCTATTCATACGCATTGAATGCACAGATAAAGAAGAAACCGGTTATTATTACAATGGATAAATTGAAATTGCTGACAACCTTGGCTGTTGAGCGTCTATATTATATAATCTATATTAATATATAAAGCTGAAGAGTTTGTTTGTTTGTTTGGTTGAACGCGCTAATCTCATGAACTACTGGTTCGAATTGAAAAAAATCTTTTTGTTCGATATCCAATTTATCGAGGAAGGCTATAGGCTATATAATATCACGCTACGACCAATAAGAGCGGAGCATCAATGAAAAATGTAACTCAAAATTTGTTCGTCCGACAAAAACTTCTGTACGGTAACTCCGAGATCATAAAATTTGGACACAACATTCGGTAAACTAAGATGAACGTGCGTACTCATGTCCCTCTCTTCCCCATTCGTTCTTTTGCACCCGGGTGAACCGGGCAGGACCGCTAGTCTAGAATAAATTAAAATATCGACAATTACCTTACCTTTGTGATAGTTTTGTTTCTTACACTTGCTTCGAAGTAAAAATTGCAGTCAGTAGCGTCACGTCTCGCAAAGGGGGCTCTACTGATTATTTTGTTTCAATAACTAAATAATTCATACGGAGAAATAATGCAAATTATAGACGCTAAACAGATGAGGTCATAAGCGTGTATTTAGTTTATCGAGGGGGGGCAGCCCCGTTAGGCAAGACTGTAATACGGTGGAGCAGAAAACTCCACTATACTGTTGTCGCTGCTGTAGGAAATTTCAAAAATCAGGTAGAATGAGTTACAAAATTCTCAAATCAAACAATTATTATATTTATTTCAATAACCAATCGCGTACACATTTTAATAAGTTCTGATAGCCTTTTACAAAAATATCTACGAATTTATATTGTATTGCGTAATATTACTTCATTAGATTTGGTGTTATAAACAGGTCGAGATACAGCGGTACGAAATAGGTGGATTTGTCCGTCCGACAAAAACTTTTCAACGGTAATTACTCCGATCATCATGAAATTTTGACACAACATTCATCTCGATAAACTAAGATGAACGTGCGTACTCATGTCCTCCTCCCCCCCATTCGTTCTTTTGCACCCGGGTGGGAACGCTAGTATCGAAGAATCTCGCTAGAGATTCTTTTCTGTGCTAAATGCCAACGAATCTCTAGCGTATTCTTATACATTGATTTTGCCTTTGTCCCATATAACGCCGTGTATATGAAGCAAGTTTCCAAGTTTTATAGTTCTGTGACCACGTGACTTTCATAGGACCGATTTTTCGTATCACCCATATATACTTCTGTACCACAATAACAGCTTATATTGTGAGATTGCGCGTGGACGAGTGGTTACGACGTTAGGCTAGTAATAACTAATAACAGGGTCTTGAGTTCGATTCCCGCCAGCATCATTGGAAAATTTATTTTTCAATTTTTAATTTTTTTTTATGTTTTTAATTGTTTTTTTAGTTTTAATTTATTTTCTCAATTTTTTTCTCATTATATTTTTATTTCCTTTTTAATTTTTAATTTTTATTATTTTCTTGTTTTTTGAAAAATTCACTTTCGTCAAATCTTTTATTAAAAAATAACAAAATATATGATTGAAGTTAGTTTAAAAAGTGCAACAAAAATTAAAAAGTGAAAAGATTACGAAGTGAAACTTCTTTTTTTAATGCAAAATAAGTATTTTACAAATGATATGAAAAAAAATTTGTATTTTTAATGGTGGGCCTTGTTCATTGATTTTTTTTTCATGCCTTCAAAATGTGCCTTCATGGAATCTTCAAGAATATCCATATTTCAAATGAATATAAATAAAAAAAAAAAAACTAAAAAAAAATAATATACGCGTCGATTTGAGAACCTCCTCCGTTTTTGTTTTTAGTCGGTTAATAAAAAAGAATCATGTAGGTATCACAGAGCATAGACTTGTTATAGCTCATTTTTATTTTTAATAGACTTCACATGGATTGTTTACAAATTGAATGTCATGGTATTCGCATGGAGGTGTGATGAGCCGATTGCACCACTAGGTGTTGCACCGCGGCAGCACTGGACTACGCGGCAAAATATAAATGCACTTTTGTAGTACTGTTTGTTAAATGAGAAGTAAAAATCAAAAGTCGATTATTGCAATTTCTATAACCGACTTTTGATTGTTACTTCTTATTTAACAAAATACATGAGAGGCGCGCTCGAAACCACAGTTGCATGGAGTAAGGATCGTGTTGTTTTTTACAATACATATTCTAATTTCGGAGATTCATTGCATTTAAATACAACAATATGAACACTTTTATTGCATTTAAATACAACAATATAAAAAATGCACATATGTTTATTTTGGAGGAAAAATAAAAATAATGTCTCACACTTTGGAAAAAGACGTGAAATCTTAAAAAAAAACTTCGGAGAAGTAAAAACTTCGTTCTGTGCTAAATTCAAAAACTTGAGGCGACTGAATCTTAAGATTATAACTTAAAAAAAAAGAATTTCGAGGCAGACAAGAAATTGAAATCAAGCTCGAAATTCTGTGCGTAAGACGTCGAAAAAAAATGAATTTCGAGGCAGACAAGGAATTGAAATCCAACCTTGAAATTCTGTGCTTATAAAAGCTACAAGAGCAACAGCAAAAAAAAGTGCACAGACGGCGTTTTTTTAGTGGTAACTAAAGGAGTTATGCGAACACCGTCTTTGCATTTTTTTTTTTGCTGTTGCTCTTGTAGCTTTTATAAGCACAGAATTTCAAGGTTGGATTTCAATTCCTTGTCTGCCTCGAAATTCATTTTTTTTCGACGTCTTACGCACAGAATTTCGAGCTTGATTTCAATTTCTTGTCTGCCTCGAAATTCTTTTTTTTTAAGTTATAATCTTAAGATTCAGTCGCCTCAAGTTTTTGAATTTAGCACAGAACGAAGTTTTTACTTCTCCGAAGTTTTTTTTTAAGATATTATATATAAAATTATTGTTATATTTTATTCTATTTTTACGTTTGATTTTTTATATCAGTACATGTGCCGTAAAAATGCCAGCTTTCGCCGCTAAGCGCGCACGGTCGTTCAGCTGCACATAGCGATGTTGAAGCAGCATAATATGTCTATCTTTAATAGGCAATCTACAAATCGGAGAGAAGCCGGACCTGGCTGCTAGTAATGAAATAAAATACATGAAACATAATTAATTAGTGTGAATTAATATGAACTTGAAAAAGCCACGCTCTAAGCATGACAAAAAAAAATTGGTTGTCTGTAAAGTCGGTTTACGGCCGATAGTTTTACGTGATAACGTATTCCGTAATACATAACCTAAACCTCCCAAAATTTGGTTTCAATCCGCTTATCCTTGGTGTCGGAATGATAAGAAATGTCAAAAGTGACGTTTGCAACTGTCAAAGTATTATGTTCTAATAATAATTAGTTATTCCAATACTTAACTTAGAAGGCGTTGCATTTCACAAAATACTAATGTCAAAAAATTGAATTAAACATTAGAAATGCAGCCGTTTTCATGTTAAGACAAGACATACGTTATCTTCTAATTTCCATGTACGGCAAACAAAGACGACCGACCGCGTCGCGCCATGCATTAGACAACATTGCATTTATACAGCTATTTTTCTATATAAATTTGTATAAAAAAACTATTTAGGCAAATTCTGTTATACAAAATCTATGTAAAATGTTCTCCTCTTTCGTTTAAGACTGGTTTCAAACCGATCTGATTTAAATTGAGCGAGAAATTAGCAAAAAGCACGCACAGGGTCAGGCGGAACGTTACGCGTTACGAACGTTAGGAACGTTAGGATTTAGGAACGTTACACTTTTTCGTGCATGCAGCCGGTGTTTTATCAATTTATAAGATTGGTGATTCATCAATTTATAAGACGTTATCACGTCAAAAAAATTCAATATTAGAACTATTTTAAAGTAAAATTTTAAACGCGAGCGACCTTACTTAATTTGAAACTTGCATTCAATCGATAATAAAAACAGCTGTTATTCGAATTATCGTTATGCTTCCATTCCAGTTAAAAAACTGAACTTGACTTTAATTGCTTATCATCGTTTTAATATTATTCTTGTGTCAATATCGATAAAAAATCGTGTACACATGCTTGTTTATTTTATGAATAGTAAAAATCGGTAAAAAAAACATACAGGTTGGACCTATTTCACACCTACCTTACTATTTTCCATTTATCACACTTCCCGTTATTTTCTACATTTTTTCAACTTCCATTTAATTAATTGCAATGGGCGAACGAAGGAGTTTTAGGACATTAGGATAAGGTAGACAAATTTTGAGCATAGGAATTTGACAGGTAATCGGCCATGGCCTTGAATAAGGAACCATCTCGATATTTATCTGGAATTATCGAGGGAAACCATAGAAAACCTCAACAAGATGGCCGGTACAGGAATAACCGTTTCTCGGCGAGAGGCAGCAGGAAAAAGTCCCGGCCACATTTGCCCCCGCCGGGATTCCAACCCGGTACCACCCGAATGCGAGTCTAGTGCTCTCACCGCTACGCCGCCGCGCTAACATTTAGTTCCAAAGGCGCTAACATTTAGTTCCAAAGACGATGGAGCATTTTCTTTGTTGTCCACGGATCGATCTAGTTCCACTGGCATCGCTTTGCGTTGAAGGAAAGAAAGAAGAAATAAAATCCATATACAATAAATCTGTCAAAAATGTTTAAAATACACTGAAAATCAAATAACTGAGCATGGTGGCGTAGTGGTGAGAGCACTAGACTCGCATTCGGAAGGGACCGGGTTCGAATCCCGGCGAGGGCAGATGTGGCTGAGACTGTTCCCTACTGCCTCTCGCCGAGGAACGGTAATTCCTGTACCGGCCATCTTGTTGAGGTTTTCCACGATTTCCTTCGATAATTCCAGATAAATATCGAGATGGTTCCTTATTCAAGGCCATAGCCGATTACCTGTTAAACTCCTATGCTCAAAATTTGTCTACCTTATCCTAATTTCCTAAAATTCCGTCATTCGTCCATTGCTATTAATTAAGTTGAAGTTGAAAAAATGTATAAAATAACGGGATAGATGGAAAATAGTAATGGTGCGAATGGTGTCTGTTATGACATAAAGTCGAGAAACGGACGTTATTAAACGCATTATTTTATAGGAGATACGTGGTACGGTTAAAAATATAGTATATATCTCGGACATAATTTTAGTTTGACTTTTGTGACTGTTAACTCGCTGTCCCTCGTTTAAACATAATGTCATTTACTATAGTAGTCAGAGTGCCCGTCGGCAAAAATTTTATTGATACATACTCTCCCCAAACTTTGTATATGGCTTCATTAGGCCTAGTCTGACACCTATTTCCTCTATGACTGTTCTTGATTTTGGGGCGTTTTCCCTCTAAAGTTTCCAAAAGATGTCGTTTTGACGACATGTAAAAATTTATAGATACTGTTTGATTTTTTAATTGGATAGCTTAAAAACTTCAACCAAAACGCTATAATGATGGTCTTTGACAAAAAATACGAACCATTTAAAATGTCTGACACCTCGAATATGTCGAACATATTCGAGGTGTCAGACATTTTAATTGGTTCATGTTATTTGTCAGAGAACATTATTTCAGCGTTTTGGTTGAAGTTTTTAAGTTTTTTTTTTTTAATTGGATAGCTTAAAAACTTCAACCAAAACGCTAAAATAATGTTCTCTGACAAATAATATTTAATTTATTAATTGTTAATTTTACATATTCGAGGTGTCAGACATTTTAAATGGTTCATATTATTTGTCAGAGAACATTGTTTTAGTGTTTTGGTTGAAGTTTTTAAGCTACCCAATTAAAAAAACAAACAGTACCTATCTATAAATTTTTACATGTCGTCAAAACGACATCTTTTGGAAACTTTAGAGGGAAAACACCCCAAAATCAAGAAAAGTCATAGAGGAAATAAGTGTCAGACTAGGCCAAATGAAGCCATATACAAAGTTTGGGGAGTGTATGTATCAATAAAATTTTTGCCGACGGGCACTCTGACTATAGGTATTACATCCTCTCAGTCAAAATATTCTTGGAGTTTTATTAAGTAAAACATAAACTAGGTTACTATTACACAACGGGTTGTTAATTTCAATATTAATCCATAAATGTTGCATCAATCTTCGGCTTTTCTTCGTACAGATTTAACCAATGCATTTCCGTACACTCTGTAAGTAGGCATATCTTTAAAATGAGAGTAAATATAATCAGTTATAAAAAAAAGTGTATTAATCAGCGTCATTGAATGATCGCAGTTGGTGAATTGGTCATTCAACAAATGACAAGAGAACAGTGCGAATTAATGTGCGCACGTGTGGTCGTCAATTGTTTTATTTGTTGAGCGTGTGGACGCGTTTCGTTTGTTTGTGTGTCGAATGTTGATTGAATAATGGATTTGGAGAACGGCGCCAAGGCGTTCAACAAAGTGCCGCCAGACGGAGGATGGGGATGGGTCATTGTTATTGCGAGTGCCTTAAGCAATGTAAGTACGAACCAATGAGAATGTCACCAACGTTTCGAAAAATTTATTTTCATATTCAGGGCTTCATAATAATAATGATCATGTTAAAGAATAATTATTCATCCTACTTCAGATAATTATTAACGGATTTAATTATAGCCCACTTCTGAATAATTGACATATGTATATTTATCCCTAATTTATTTCTCTTGCCAGGAAGGAAATAAATTAAAATAACCAATCTCGATTTTGTACAACTTTATTTACAATATTTACAATTTCATTTAACTCTCAGCTTACATTTCCAACTCCAATCTTCAACTTCGACCTCAACATCAACTTACTTCAACTCACTATGTCCAACTATCTAAAATCCAACTTACTTACTATCGATATATTAAAAAATCATCTTCACTCATTCAATCCTTTCTCGCACACACCCAATCACATTCAAAAACTCTTCAACTGTCATTCTCTCTCAACCAATCATACCAAAACACATTGCAATTGTCACTCATTCATACATAATTCCTAGAACCCTTTTTTAATTGCTTTAGCGTGACAAATTTAAAGCAGTTAATCACTTTTAAGGGCTAAACTGTTAATCCCAAGTTCTTGAATTTTGTCAACATTATGCCGATTCTATTTTGTCCATTTTTCTAAATTCTACGAAATAACTACAGTCATAAAGCAATAAAGTAATACATTTTTTTTTTAAAACTTTCACAATCATGTATATTGTTAGAACAATTTACCATCTTTTGACCGGCTTGAGGCCCTGAAGATGAAAATATTTTTTTTCGAAACGTTGGGCACTAGCGTAACATTGGTAAAGATTATTTATGATCCTCAGCCACAACCTTCCTTCATCGTAACATTCTATTGGATCAACACTACTTTATGCCGAATGTATTAGGTACTAATATCGCAGACACTTTGCTACGACACTGGTAACTGACTTACTATCATTGCTATTTCCAGATAATAGTAATTCCGATAATGCAAAACTTTGGCCTACTCTTCAAAGACAAATTCGTAGAAATTGGAATCTCTGCAACTGACGCATCAATAATAATCAACGTCAACTCGGCATTCGGAATGGCTCTTGGACTCATCAATGGACCTTTGCTTCGTATGTTCGGCTATCGTCGGGTGGCTTTCGTCGGCGCCTCTCTCATCATCGTCGGAGTGATAAGCACCGCATGGGCAGAAACGTTCACTCATTTCATCATCACGTACAGTATTATAACTTGTAAGTTAAACCCGCTGCACACGAAGCTGGTTTTGCCACTGTAGATTCCTTGCTTGATTTGCCTGCTAGGTTGTTGTGGCGTTGGGTTTCGTGGTGACACGATGCGTGGTATTGAAGCTGCGTTTGTAAATGAGTTTGGTGACAGTTCGACATTTAACAAAAGGGGACGTTTATTGTCTCTTAACAGAACACACACTATGACGCCATGTTTGCCGACGTGACAAGATACTGTTTTGCTCAAAACAAGCAGGCAAACTAACACAAAAAATAAAAAAATAAAATTCATCTTGTGACCTCGCAGGCGAGCCCGGAGTGACGTCATTTCCATCCTCGTAGCCAACTAGCACAAGTCCAAGCAGTGATTCTAGCAGCAAAACCAGCCTCGTGTGCAGCGACCTATGAGTAGTACGCCACTATTCTGGATGTGCAATATTTCTTCTTTGTTCCCAAATGTTTCCACTTGTCTTGATCCATTCAATCTGCTCCTATTTCACGACATTCCGAATCTTCTTTGGTGCCTTCTTTCCATTGGTTATCATTGCAAAACATTCTTGGCCACCTTCCATTCGTTCCATAGATGACAATTAGAATACAACTTATCCTCTTTTTCTTCATTTACTTGCAGCCCTCGGCATGTCTGTAGTAACGGCCGCATTTTCTCTGGCGATCAACTCATACTTCAAGAAGAGACGAAGCAAAGCGATGGGTCTCGCCATGACTTTAACCGGCATGGGGCCCGTCTTCATGCCCCTGTTAATCAGTTTCTTAATGCAAATCTACGGAGTACAGGGTGCAACGCTCATCGTCGGCGCCATCTCCATGCACTCTCTGGTGGCAGCTCTCTTACTACATCCGATCAAATGGCACTGGAAGTTAGAAGAAGTGATCGCACCACCGGAAATAGTCGAAGAGAAATGCCCCGACGCCGAAGTGGAGACAAGTATTAAACGACAACGGACTTATACCGAATCGTCGATCGATTATGACCTTGAAACGGCTTCCATTTATGGATACGAATCGGCGACGGGAACTCCAAGGAAAGTCTCGCTTGTTTCCGATGGTACATTATTAAGTAAGTATACAGACAATTTAACGACCTCAATTGTGGAGCGTCTATAATCTACAGTTTCTCTCTCTCTCACACACAGTTGCCATGTTTTGATGATTGTGTAATCAGGATATGATCGTATCTCCAATTTCCTTACATGGTAATAATAAGTATTGATGGTCTAAATAATAGATGTTGATAGTTCTGGCAGCTGGTGATTTTAACTACTGAAGGATCCGATATTTTTCAGCTTCAGGCGTACGAAAGCCGCTTTTCAACCGCAGTATTTCACACCCGTACAGTCGATCGGTAACATCAATAAACTCGATAAATTTAGGAAGTTCGTTCAGCATCTTTGACGACAATCGGAAACGCTACCTTGCTCTAGCTTCAGAGGACGCAACTGTTCCGAAAGAAGACAGCCACAAAATGAATGGCAATTGTGTCGAAAACAAAACACTCGAGAACAAAAAGGAACGTTCGTGTTTAATGGCATTCTTGATCAAGATTGTCCGTTTCTTCGATTTGGATCTACTCAAAGATCCGATCTACGTGAACCTTATGCTGGGAATGTCGATCGCCATTTTTGCAGAAATCAACTTCTCACTGTTGACACCGTTCATTTTGAGCGATCTGAGCTTCACTACGAAACAAACAGCTACCATTATGTCGATAATCGGAATGGTGGATATTGTTTTTCGGTTCATTTCGCCGTATGTCGGCGATTATTTGAAATTTTCGGCGCAAGTTATGTACATGCTCAGCTTGTTTCTCCTAATTGCAGGACGATCATGTAAGTACTCTGAATTTTTAGCTTTCTTCTAACAGTACAAAGAATAAAATATGTACACTCCATATAGCGACACTTAAGGGACTGTGCACTTTATGGCGTTATTGAAAGTTGTCGTTAAACGGAGAGAAGAAATAAACCATTAATTTGTTCTTCCATATTGTCGATACGGTCGAGCGACTGAATCCAAAGCGTCTTCCAACATCACTTATCTTTTCTCCCGCCTCTATTGCGCGTATTAATAAAACTTTTTCGTCAATACACAAAGATTTTGTTTCACTCGCCATGTTCACAGTTTGCAAGTTTGTGGGCAACTAAGAATATGATAATTTATCGATAAACAGCTGAGCTAAACATATGAAAGATAATCCCAACAAACAAAAGGACGAATTTCTTAGAATCTTCGGTACGCATGATGCCGACAACAAAGCAACAAAATAACAAACAAGTACTGTTTATTGCTTAATGATGACGTATTGTTGTCGTTATTTAGAGCGGGTGTGTCGTTATTTAGAGTGTAACATTGTATGAGCAACAAGGTAAACCAACTAGAGTTAAGTAATTTCGACGTTTTAAAGAGTTTGTCGTTATATCGAGTAACTACTAACTTTAAATGGAGTTTACACTGTATTTCAAGTTTAATGTTCGAAGTTTTCGTATTTATTAGTTTATATTGATATTATAAAGAGTGTGAATTTTTTGTGTGTATATGGAGTGTAATCCCCGAACAAGTATAATAAGGTATAATACGCGCCACGGATCTAAAAGGTTCGGAAGTTAGTCACAAACAGCGTCGAAAAGGCACAATTTAGAGCCGTTGAGGCTCCCACCACCTCCCAGCTACCTGCATGGAACGTGCGTTCGTCGGTGATTGGCCGTGATCGCTCGTTGCCTTTGTCACTTGTCGCTTTCCTGCTTTAAAGTACAGTCGAGTACGCTATTGTCAAGTTGTTATTGCTACTTTAGTTTTGTTGAGTTGCGAGTTTGTAGTTTAGCTGTACAAGCGCAAGCCCTTATTCGCATCTAACTTCCGAGCCTTTTAGATTCGTGACGCGTTTTATACTGTATCTTAAATTACTGAATAACCCCAGACGCCAAACTTGAAACCTGCTCCTATTGGATCCTCTTTTTAACACCTTGTATTATTTTTTTTTAAGGTATATTATTCTTCACAACTTATGAATCCATGGTAATGATTGCTATTTTCTTGGGTGTTGGCAAAGGTTTCCGCACTGTCTACATGGTTTTGGTTATACCAAATTATGTGCCAATCGAGCGACTAGCGTCGGCGTCCGGAATTCAAATGGTCACGAATGGGTTAATTCTTTTAATTTTGGGACCATTATTAGGTTGGTATTTCAATCGAATTTACTTTCAAACATTGACAAAAATCTCAAACTTCAAAATCGAGAATTGAAACCGAAACCACTATTTTAATAGAATGTTACACTACACACTGAAGAAGTATAATTGTTATAATAATAAGAAAATAACCTTTTAATATCTCATTACACTCGTAGAAATATATTTAGGTTAGGTTCATGAAAATTATTAATGTTTTTTTTTTGTAAGGATTATCTATATGAATGAAAATTACCAGTTGAGTTTATAAAGTTGTTTTACTAAGACTGATTGTATGTTGGGACTATGTTAATGTTTTTGAATAATTAAGGACCTTCCGTTGAATTCACAAAAAAATAAAAGATTTTGGCATTGACTTCGAAATGAGAACCTAAATGAAGACATTCGGAGTTTTCTGTATTTCTTTCCGTTTTGTAAAAGTCCGAATAAACATTTACAAAATTTAATTGTCTGCATTGAAATCAGTTTGCAGAATTTGTAAGATGCTTTTGCTTCCATATGTTTGTTTATTTTCGATTATATGTAGATGTCTTGTCTACGCAAAGAACCATAAAAATAGCACTAAGAGCGTTTGGACCTAATTGCAATATGGTCACCGGATGTCCATGTTTATTCTCATAACTCTTGGCCCTCAGATGAAAAATTCTGCGTGAGTCCTTAGCAGCAAATGTTTCCCGATCACAGAACACCAGAGAATTCCATGACTCGTTCAAATAATGCCACTATACAATTATTGTTTTCATTTTTTCAGGAGTGGTTCGGGATAAAACAGGAAGCTACGACCTTTGCATCATGTTCATAAACGTGGTGACCTTCGTTACAATTTGCATGTGGTCGGTGCAACTTGTTTACATGGGATGCAAGAAACGGAATCGGAAAGAGCAAACAACATGACTAAACTTTATTAATCAACACTGTCCTTCAATAGGAAATCTGAATTGGTATTTCAAAAATAACTTGACAATGCTAGAAAATAGATCAACATTGATTTTTGTGTAAATAAGATAGTAGATAATAATAAAAATAAAACAATAGATGTAAAAGATAAATATTTTTGTAAATATTATTTATTTTATAATTGTAATCGAAAAATACATTTTTAAATTTTTTATTTCATTTCTTACATGTTTAACACTTATATCCTTGAAACAGTTTTTTTGCATATTGGACTACGAAAATTACTAATGACCCTAGCTATCGAGCGTCTATAATTTGCAATCTTGACTTAAACTGCTTTAACTATTTGGTATTGTTTTAGAATTTATATCTATTGCAATTATTTTAACTTAATAACACCGGGTTGCATAATGCAAAGGCGTAGATATTTTTTTCTGGGAGTGGAGGTAGACCAAAAAAGATCAATTTTTTTTTAAGTTTTATTAATATCACACAAGAGTTGGGTGTCAAGCAAAATATTCATTTCCAAACTAATTTGACAAAATTCCATTTCAAAAAATATTTTTTTAGACAGGTATTGGTATTGTTTTCAGTTTTATTTTTTTATTAATATGATCCTGGGGGGTAATTACCCCTTTACTCCTCCTCATATCTACGCCCTTGGCATAATGTATTGTCAGAAAATTTAATTTGACAATTTTGTACCCGAGTTTATAATCACTTGCTTACATTTTATATTGTCCTCAAAGAAAAACAAATCGCTTTACAAGCTAAATTTTGAGCGAAATGCATAACAAAAACATTAATTCAAAATTAAAATTATACAAAAATATGTTAAATACTTATCACTTTAAATAATATCATCAAATAAGTTCGTATCCGCGAAATAGTGTTTTCATAAAATTTGTAAATCCGGCCCTGTTGAGCCGATTTCATTTAAATGTTTATTTTTCCCAAAGGATTAAATTTGAAACAGTTCGGGGAATTCACGTTATGAAACTCATGTGCAAAATTTCATACTTCTAGAACCACCGGTTTAGGCTGTGCTTTGTTCGTCAGTCAGTGCTGGAGTCGTTGGAGTCTGCTTGTATTGGTATATTCGTTTCATTATCTCCAACTGCTGTTGAAGAACCATCATCACTCTTGCTCATTAAAGATGGATTTGTTTTATCTAATGTAAAATTGAATAGGTGAGCCACTTCACGTTTGATATTTATCAAATTTTTCATTAGTTTTGTGACTATAAAATCCAAAACTGTTCTATTCATTTTGTCTGACAATGTAATCATCATCTTTATGTCTATAGTTTCGTTCGAATTTGGAGGAAAAGCCATGTCATGTTGCGTTTCCTTAATTTTCGAATCGTTAGTATATTTTAAATAATTTTTATTTGTAAAATCTTTTGCTTGTATTTCTAAATCAGGTGGACCTGTATTATTCTTGATTGTAATATTTTCAAGTTTTTGACTTATATTTTCAAACTTCCATGCTGGTGACTCGATATCTTGGTCTTCTTTGTCTGGTAAGTCAGATGTTTCACCTTCCTTGACTCCATCACCCGTAAGATTTGGTTTGCCTTCTTTGTATGTAGAATCTAAATCTGGGAAGGATGTAGATATTTTCAAACCACTGCCGATAGTAACATCAGGTCTCAAAGTTGATGATTCTACGTTATTTTTTCTCATTTTTTCATTAGTTGATATATTCGTTAAATGTGTTTTATTTTTCTCATTTTCAGATGTAACATTAATGGAAACAGATATAAAAATGTCTGAACCACTCTTGTCTTGATGAAAGCTCGAGTTAGATGCCATTAAATTATTTCCTCCTATTTTCTCTTTCGCAGGTAATTCCGTGTGATATATTTTTCCGGTATTATTTTCAGTTATATTAATCATGGAAACAGATTTAGGATCTACAACTAGAGGTGATCTATACCATTCCGAAGAAATAACCCTATCCGTTTTTACAACTGACCCTAAATCTCTTTCTTTCGATGATACGTTATTACTTTCAAGACCAAAATTAACCGAAATGATATGAGAATCTAAATCTGGAGATGACGCAGAACGACTGTTATCTTTATTTAAAATCAAATCAATGGATGACTGTGATTTATTTTCATCCATTCGTTGTCCTTCACCACTACTATTTTCAGACGCAATATTGATGGAAACACCACCAAAATCTAAAACTGGAGATGATGGAAAAAGTTCCGTACCACCGTTGTTAGCAGTAGGGTAACGTAGCAATGTGGCTGATTCTAAATTATTTTTTTTCAATATTGTTTGTATTGAGAAATCAGTAAAAGTTTCGAACGCAAAATTATTGGAAATAGTCGCAGAATCTAAAACGTTAGATGCCGTGGAAACACTTTCGTCAGTAGTAGGATCAATTCTCAATGTGGATGATTCTACATTCCTCATATTTTTTTTCATGGGTAAATCATTAAGTTGTATTGCATCGTTATTATTTTCAGACACAATATTAACGGAAGGAGACCCATCATTCAACAATGAAGACGCTGTAGAAATTTCCAAACCACTGTTGTCAATAGTAGGGTCAAATCTCAATGTGGATGACTCTAAATTATTAGTTTCTGTAAAATTTCTTTTATCGTTATCAACCACTTCTGTGTTATTTTTATCGTTTTCAACGTCTGTTGATAAATAAGACCGACGACTTTCATCAACTGTTTCACGAGTATTGTTAAAAGTTGTTGATTCAAGATTAGTTGTGTCATTTTTCTTTTGGGCTTCTGAATCATTGAAATTCATTTCATCTTCAGATATAATGGGAGCGGAAAACATATCTGGAGAAAGTGTAAATATTTCCGAACTCAGATTGTCATCATCAAAATAAAAAGTCTGCGTTGAAAAGCCTATTTTTTCAACATCAATTTTCGAACCAGTCTTTAAATCATCAGCATTAAAAGTTGACGATTCAACATCAATTTTATCAGTGCTTCCTTTTACTTTTGCGTCTCTGGAATCTACTTCCTCGTTGTTAACTGCATTATTAATGGAAACAGTTGAAAAGTTTGGAATCAATGTAACTCTATCATCGTTATATAAATCGTTAAGTTTATTTTTATTAGGTTTTGAGCTTACATTCTCTAAAGTAGATGCTTCAGTATTAATTCCATGTTTAATTTTGATTATTTCTCCACCATATGAAACTGTAGAATCAAAATTCGTTGCCGGTTTATTATCAGAAGTAACTTCTCCGATATTTTCGGCGGATTTAATTTTTTTCATTACATTATATTCATTTGAAGAACTGATTTCTTCTTCGATAATTGTACTATTTGAAACATCTGATCCTCTTGCAGTGTTTTCGTAAAAAGTTGGTTCATTTTTGAGAGTAGTTGACAAATCATTTTGTTTTTCTTGGTTTCCATCATTAAAAGAACTGGCTTTTATTTTAATAATTTCAATATCTAAAACATCGGAATGTCTTGTAGGTTCAGTTATTTTATTAATTAATGAAATATCATTTTTGGAAAGAATTTCCTGAAACCCAGTTGGCAAGTCATTTTGTTCTTCTTGGTCTCCAACATTGAAAGAACTTACTTTTTCTTTAATAATTTCATCCTCTGAAACTTCAGATTGTCTTGCAGTTGTTTCGCAAAGAGTAGGTTCAGTTATTTCATTCATTGTTGAAATATCATTTTTTGAAGTAATTTCCTGGAGCCCTGTTGGCAAGTCATTTTGTCCTTCTTGGTTTCCATCATTAAAAGAACTGGCTTTTATTTTAATAATTTTAATACCTAAAACATCGGAATGTCTTGCAGTTGTTTCGTCAAAAGTAGATTCAGTTACATCATTCATTGTTGAAATATAATTTTTGGAAGTAATTTCCTGGAACCCAGTTGGCAAGTCATTTTGTTCTTCTTGGTTTCCAACATTGAAAGAACTTACTTTGTCTTTAATAATTTCATCCTCTAAAACTTCAGACTGTTTTGCAGTTATTTCGTAAAGAGTAGGTTCAGTTATTTCATTCATTGTTGAAATATCATTTTTTGAAGTAATTTCCTGGAGCTCTGTTGACAAGTCATTTTGTCCTTCACTGTCTCCACCATTTGAAGAACTGGATAGTGCCTTGATAGTTTCACCATCTGAAATATTGATTGTCCTAAATGTTGTTTCGTATAGAGGAGATTGGGTTACTGCATTCATTGTTGAAATATTGTCATTTCTAAAAATAGTTCTCCGATACTCTGTTTCATGTTGTTCTTTGTTAATTCCTTCCACTTTTGAAATACCCGTTGCTTTCTTAGCAATTGCTTCTTGGGTTTTTGAAGGCATGTTACCCTGTTCTTCGTCGCAACTTTCCAAACATCCAAACAGCGATTTCTTAATCTTTGGACTGACCCGAATTTCAAATGTCTTATGTTGCCCGTTTGATTCTTCCGCAACAGTTTTCGAAAAAATCGGCCCAGAACCACAAAATTTCTGTTTGTGAACACGAGTAGTTATGTTGTTTTTGTGACAAACTGTCGTAAAATTTAAGACCCTGCTCTTTTTAGTATCACCATCAACTAATTCGTACTGAACAGTTTCGTTGTCAAGTTGACTTTCTGGAATTTTTCCAGGTGTTTCGAAAGAAATCCCATACTCCTGAGAGACTGAACGCTTCAACTTACCATCGTCTAACTTTTCAGTAACTGTAGTTATTTCGATCCAACATAACTTTGAATACTCTCCTGAATCGAAAACGGAAAATGATTTGGTGATGGCAGAATCATCTCTGTTGAAATCATCGAATTGATGATCAAAATCCAAATCGCTTCGGAAATCTTTCAATGGAATGCCGTGTACTTGAATCTGTAATAAAAAAAATAATTCAAAAATCAATTTCCTTGGCAGAAACCAAAAATTAAAAATAACTTTTTTTTAAGATTGTTGTTTAAGTTTGTTTGGGATCCTAAAATTAGAGCCTGTAAAACAGGTGTTGGCATATCTAGCCACAGTCCAGGCGAGGACCTGGGAGGGGGACTAAAAGGGATTTTGATCCCCCTTCAATGCTTTTGACTTTAAAAAAACGTACACCACTAGAAAAATTGATTTTGAACTACAATGACACAAGGGCTTTCTTGTTATGTAAATAAAGATATATGTACTTATTTTTTACACTTTAACTTCCCCCCAAATAGGCCTCGTCTAAATTTAAAAGCTAGGCTCACACATGTTCCTGCCTGCGGCATTTCTTTATACATTTTTGTGTTATATGGGGGATTACCCAGAAACCATTTAAGTAAGGGAGAAAAATAAATTAATATTTTGTGATCTGAATAGCTACTGCATAAGGCTTAACTCGCACGGACAACTTTCCGACCACAAAAAAGTGGTCGATGGTTGAGAGTACGGCATTAGTATGTAATGTCGTGATAGTGCTCACACGGACAACAAATTGTGGTCGGTGTCAACAACAGTCGTCGTGTGTTGGTGATATCGCCCACAAACAAACCGGCCGATGTTGGACAACACCGCTCACAAGTGCAACTCGCCGACCACAGACTGAACAATCGTACAAATAATCGAAAGCACTTTTGCTCATTCGAAAATAATTTAAAAAATTGTTATCGTACAGCCTTGAACGATGATAAAGTTGTTGAAATTGACTCTCGTTTCTATCTTCAAAAATTGGATGAACCCAATAAATTCTATTAATAAATCCATCGCTTCTGTCTGTTCTGTGTGGTTCATTTGTGGTTTCACCAACTTCTGCGTGCCTACAAAACTGTTGTTGGAAAGTGGTAGAGTTCAACCACTTTAAGACCACTTTTTTGTGGTCGGAAAGTTGTCCGTGTGAGTTAAGTCTTACTTATAACAATGATAAAATATAATTTTTAATTACTGTAGGCAAGCCACCAGCATTACATTCCGGTTAAAAACATGCCTAATTTCTTCAGCGTAGGTAATAAACACTACACAACAGCTAATCCTATATAATAATGACTTATTGTATCTTTTTCTGGGCTACACAATAAATTATCTATCTATCTATCTATCTATCTATCTATCTATAAAATGTTTGTGTATTTTAATCAGTTTGCAAGTAAAAAATGTTTATAAAAACTTTATACGAAGATTTCATCTTCAACTTGCGTTTAAATAATCATTTTTAACACAATATTATATTACACCACAAGGGCCGAAAGTTTGATACCTTTGTACTGCACGTCATGATGCTTTCGGCTCGCCTTGGGCATCATGGCGCGCAGGGCCTGGATATCAAACCTTCGTCCAGTGTGGTGTATACTATTTTTCTTCCATACCTCGGTTTAAATACGCTTATTAAATACATTAATTAATTACTTATTAATTACATAAAAACACAAATAAATTCCAAGCAAGCAGCTTCGAGGTTATACGTAAAACACGAATGGCAGCTGTTCGCGCCTATTAGCTAAAATGTGATAGGGTTGCTATGGAAACGACATCTAAACAACAGTCAATAGGTTATTTTTCTTTGCTGCCGCCCGAACGTACGTACTTCCCGCATCTGTGCGTGTAATCCCACCAATGCGTAAATGTTAGACTTTCTGCCTCACAATTGATGCCGAAAGTATGTACTTTCGATCGAGATATGTAGAAAAATAGTATAAAAATCTACGGATCAATCACTTACAACAGTGGTCGCCAATAGATACCAATAAACACGACTGTAATTGTGGATGAAGATCATCTTGAAGAGGACTGTTGGTGGATCTTGGACTGTTAAACCAAAACTGACTACATTTCAAAACGTATAATCTATTCGTAGCACGACAGTATAGTTCGATTATGATTGGTCGATAATAAATTTTACATTGTTTCAAAAAATTGTGTAGGGTAAAGGCACCAGTTCTTGGCCGCTCTGCACCTGTGGTCGACTTGCCTAAGCTCCAGTGAAGTCGTCTTATATCTTTTACCATTCCAACCCACAAGTGGGGAATGGTACTAGTTTAGGTCAAAAATCACTTTTCAAAAGTTTTACAATATCTTTCCCTTTTGAGATCCCTCGAATCCAAAAAACATATTTGGAAAAACTCTGCGTCTGTTTGTCTGTGAACACGATACAGGTCAAACGGATGAGCAGATTGAAACCAAATTTTGGGCGGATGTTTGATATGAAAATATGAAAGTCCTATTGTTTTTGAGGAAAATCGGCGCATGCGCAAAGGATATATATGCTATAATGTTGTTTTTTCTCATATTTTTACATGACGTGAAACGTATTATGGAGGTAACCATGACAACGAATAGCAAATATCATATTAAATACTAGCCATTACCCGCGTCACCTCACACGATATCAGAAATTTTATTTTCTTTATTATAATTAAATGTCGACATTTTTGAAGTTGGATTGGTCCCGTCGCCCAATTGGCTGGAATTTTTTTGTTGGAATATACTTTACAAACCAGTGTAACCTCTTTAAAACGAATCACAAGGATCCGAGCATTTTTTTTTTCGTTATAAAGAGTTTTCGTTATATGGAGGGAAGAAAGATAAATCACCAAATTTCATCTAATTAATTTATTCTAAACACATATAGACTGTTAACTTTGCTATGCCAATATGTATGTTATAAAGTATCTTATGCATGGCTTGGGATGTGGTGGAATCATCTTCATTAAACAATAGGAATGTTTCGATAAGTTTGGCGGCATCAAGTGCTTGTTGAATAGTCGGTGATGGTTCAGAATCGTCCTCTTTACGTCTGTAAATATTTGGCTGACGCCTAAATATGAACATATTTCTTCGTAATAGAGTATGGCTGTTGCGCTATAAAGAGGGTATTAATGTATGGGTTTTAAGGTAAACCAACCAGATTGTAAAAATTTCAACGTTATAGGGAGTTTTTCGATATAACGAAGGACGTTATAAAGAGGCTACACTCTATATTGCAAACTATTTTTTTGAGAATGTTTTCAAAACTGCTTCACTCAAGAATAAAGATACAAAACGAAAAATTTTGTTTAAATTATTTGTTTATGTGTGAGAAATAATGATTAAACTAGAATGACATGTGCGAATTATTCGCACTAAATAAGTATAATAATTATCACTTTACAAAATTATTATTTAAGTAGGATTGCAGGTATTCAATTCGTTTCTAATTTTGCACACTGCTTATAACGTTCTCCTTTTTGTTGTATTACAATATGAAGCTCAGATGACAAATCGAAGAAATATTTTACTAAAATTGTCATATAGAGGCGCAAGTAGCAAAAGCGTTGAGCTAAGCCGTCAGATGGCATCATGCAGCATTGTTGTGACGTTGTTCAGCGCTGCTCGCTGTTTCAAAATTAAAGCCTTAAGATGGCAGTATGCAGTATTGTGTCTGTTGTATTACAATATGAAGGTCAGATGACAGATCGAAGTGTTGACGTTGTTTAAAAATTAAAGCCGTCAGATGGCAGACGTTGTTCAGCGTTGCTGTATTTTAATTAATTTACAAAAACAAAAGCAATAATAAATTTTTTAGTTGTCGATGTCAGTAGAGCAAACAATTATCTGTAAAATGATATATAATTTATGTGGAGAAATTGTGAGGTTTGTTCTAAAAAGCAAGGCAAACATCTTTAACCTTAGCGTATTAATATATATGATTTTGAAACGTTGAACGACCCCATGTAAAGATGAAGCGTAATACAAAATTCGCACGTTTAGCATTAATTAATTTTGAACCAGTGTTCAGCTTTACCTCCAGTTATTTTGTAAGGTGCAAGGCAAATATTTCACAAAGTCATTTTTTGTTAGTTGATACGATAAATCACTAGATAACAATGAAACCATAAAGTTATCCCACATACCAAAATGTAATAATTTGGACAGAGCGCATTTATTCCTCAAACATGAAGTATCGTTTTCATTTTTTAATTTGCATTGTTAAAACTACTCAAGTTTGTTGGTTTGTGTAGGTTTTGAAGGCCGACAAAGTTTGACATTCCAAAGAAAAAAATTCCAGCCAATTGGGCGACGGGACCATTCTCCAATTTCAAAAATGTTGACATTTGATTATAATAAAGAAAATAAAATTTCTGATATCGCGTGAGGTGACGCGGATAATGGCTAGTATTCAATATGATATTTGCTATTCGTCGCCATGGTTACCTACATAATATATTCCACGTCATGTAAAAATTAATCAAAGCATACCTACCTAACTAGTTTATTTTTGACAGATCCATAAAACAACAGAGCCGCTGATTTTTTTTATTTTCAAAATATTTCGGAAACTATAAAGTTTAGAAAAAAAAATTTAACGAAACTTTCTTGAAAAAATAAATAGAATAATAAACCGTTATGAAAAGTATACCATTATTATATAAAAAACACCGTTATAGCATATATAGCTTCTGCACATGCGCCGATTTTTCCCAAAAACAATAGGGCTCTTCATATTTGTATACCAAACATCCTTCCAAAATTTGGTTTCAATCCGCTCATCGGTTTGGCCTGTATCATGTTCACAGACTAACAGACAAACAGATTAACAGACGCACAGAGTTTTTCCAAAAATATGTTTTTTGGATTCGTGGGACCTCAAAACGGAAAGATATTGTAACATTTTTGAAAAGTGATTTTTGACTTAAACTAGTACCATTCCCCACTAATTGTGGGTTGGAATGGTAAAAGCTAATATCAAACAACTACTTAAAAGAATGCAAAAAATGCAATGTTTATTATTATTTTCGTCAAATATTTGGCGCATTTACTTTTATAATTTGATGCTAAAAACATAAATAAAGCTTTGGGTATTAATTTCGCAAACATTACTTATAACGGGTGTTTTCGAAATCTGCCCACACTGGGCAGTTATGCGACCGAAACCTAATAAAAAGTTTTCCGAACAGAGAGCGCTTTTGAAAATCCAAAAATAATATTTTCGATTCGAATAATGAGCAGCCAGTTATATTTATATTTTGAAATTTTTGTACGGATTTTAAAAATCTTTTACGGGCTTCGAATTTGTAGCCTTGCTGCCTTAGAACCAATCTCTTTCAAATTTCATAATACTCCACTTGGCCCAAGATAACCCTAAGAGCTATTAATAAACTAGTTTTGTTAAAATTATAAGCAAAATTGTTACTTCAAAATTTATACAAAAATACAGTCTGTATGGTGATGTTTGGATGAAGAAATTCTTCGTAGCATAGGATCAGAAAAAAATCAAATACTATGCAGGTAGAAATTGCATTTATTGTGCTGACGTTTCGACAATTATTTTTGTCATCTTCGGAGCTCTGTAAAGTACCATAGATAGATAGATAGAAATGTATTCATTAAATACCAAAAAATTGGCGTAGAATAAGTCAATACATATACAAAAAATACATAGAAATTAAATAATGCTAATATCGTAGTAGTCTTTAGTTGTGGAAGGACATTTAATTACCAAGATGTTTTTGAGTTCACTTCTTAATTTTTTTGCTGACAAATGTTTTAGTCTGCAGGATAAATGATTATAAAGATTAATACTTTGTATTACGCAATTTTTTTGAACTAACGTGAGTTTTGTTCTTGGTGGACGCAAAAGGAATGCAGACTGACCTCTGGTGTTAAAATTATGATCGATTTCATATTTAGAAAAAAAAAACTGTAGTTTTCTTTGACAAACATGACTGACTCCAAAATGTATATACTAGGCAATGTAAGAATTTTATTGTTTATGAAATAGTTCCTGCAAGAATCGCGAGGTTTAAGACCAAAAATAATTCTGATGCACATTGGGTTAGAATGATAAAATTCATCAAAACATCAATCTCTGTAGACTTCTCTTGGCCTTGCCTGATTTGCGTGAAAGTGAAAAATGCCTGTCTTAAAAATATTAGTAATTAATCAAATTGTCGTTAATATGGGCAGATGCTAAATGTAGTCATTTAAGTGTCATTTGAAATGAACTTGTACGATTTCATTACCTGATTCTCAGTCATGAACGTTGATTAATTTGTCAATGACATTGTCTTGCTATCATTAAACTTTAATCATTATCTTTGAAGGTAATGCTTTCGTCATAAACTAGAAATATACCTGTATCATTTTTTCCATATCACTTTGCGCCAGATTTTTTAAGTAAAACTCCTTTACACGCGCTTGACTTGGGGAGTAAGCTGGTGAATGCATGACGAGAGCGTTACGAAAAGTGTGATCATAGTCAGTTACGTTTCGTATATCTAAGACACAGTGCAGGCCTATTGTCTGTATCACACTGTAGGAGCAAGAGAGAGCAGTGCGCGCGCACATTTTCTTTCTCTCTTCCTCTCATAGCCAGTGCATGAAATATATATATATATACTAGCGGCCCTGTACGTGCTTCGCTACATATAAAGTAAAATAATGAAACAATTTAATTGGAACATCTATCTATCTATCTATCTATCTATTTTATTAATTGCTAGCTATTTTAAAATATACATGGGCGTATATGTGTGTATGTCGCCGTCGTGCTCAAAAAAAAAATAGCGTAAAGTATTCGTGGATAACTGGTCTTTAAAACACTTGCTCTATTTCGATCACTCCGGCTGCGCCGTCGTGCTCGAAAAAAAAGCATTTGTTTTAAACGCACTAATAATTAAAAATCAAAAATAATTTCACTGTATTATCTTCACTACAATATGAATTTATTTTATACTTCAGTCTAAGTAACACGTGGCCGGCGATGCTAATACCAAAAATTGAAAAATCGAGAACAATTAAATTTCACTGTATTTTGTTTATTACAAAATAAATTTAGGTTATACCTTAACCTCAGCAACACGTGGTGGTTATGCTATTGAATTGTAGCTTATATGAAACGTTGCGCCATCTATTGAATATTCACTCAATCCAGTCAACAGGTATCGCCATCTGTTAGAATACTTTGGAGCTAACAGATAATTATGACTGTCAAGGAATAGACAAATAATTTGCAATAAAATAATATTGCGACTATAAAATGAAATGTAAGCTATCCTATCTTTCAAGTTGGGTCGAATTGCACACGGTGTGCAAATCAAATTTAAAATCGGTTCAGTAGTTTAGGAGTTCGTCGCGGACAAACAACGTGACACGTAATTTTTATATATAAAGCTAGGTATATATCTCAGTCATTAGTTCGTTTGCGAGTTAGCTAGCGGTGATTTCTTGATTATTTTCATAATTTCATTTCGTTAAAGCTAAAGAAGTTTTACTTCAGTCGTGTGGTTTAAAGCAAACTCATTTTTTTATATAGTACTATCGGCCTGGCCCGGTTTCACCCGGGTGCGATAGATATATTTTGTGTTATCGGAAAATGCTTCAAAACGTATTGACCTAACGGTTCTGAAATAATGAACATACCAGATTCAATTCTAGAACAGTATAGAAAAAATCGGAGGAAAACTTTCTGTAAAACGAAAAATAATGTAAATACCTAATAAGTTTTCCTGAAAAAAAAAACTACATTGTTCTTAAGAATTGCACCAAGTAACTGCAATAATCAAAATCCCTGTACAAATATGCAGGCATTTATCTGTTATCAGAAACTTTCATTATTTCTTTGTTTTGCAAAATGCCGACGAAAAACATCTGAGTGAATAATATAATCTTTATTGTGCAATTTAAAATTAAACTTCATATTTAAATTCGACGTCACAATATTTATTTCAACAATTTCAGCCCATTGGGTAACGGCATCATTCCAACTCCAAAAATACTAACATTTGACATATTATCATTAAAAAAAAAATTGGTTGTCTGTAAAGTCGGTTTACGGACGATAGTTTTACGTGATAACGTATTCCGCTCGAATATCATATTTAATAATCACGCACAGGGTCAGGCGGAACGTTAGGAACGTTACACTTTTTCGTGCATGCAGCCGGTGTTTCATCTTTTTATATTGACGTGATTCATCAATTTATAAGACGTTATCACGACAATAATTTATGTTCTATTTCTCCTATCTTCTACATATAATAATTATAATAATTCGAATCTATGATATTGCATCTTTCGCTTCAAATTTAGGTTAATTTTATTTATTAAAATTACTTACCACCTATAATAATAATTGTTTTTTTTTTAACTTTCTTTCTTTCGTATTTATTTTAAGTCTCAAAGATTAACTGTCATAATATTTTGAAAACAATTGTTTCATTGTTTATATAAAATTCCAAAACCTACTTACAATATTTAAGTATTTTCATACGTCACAAAATTGATTTTTATAATGATAAAATTTGTAAGAAAACGATTTTTTCGAGATATGAGACCTAGCTAAAACGATTTTTTGCCCCCCAAAATCCCTTTTCAGTAAATTTCATCCAAATCGTTAGGGCCGTTTTCGAGAAAAGCACGCACAGGGTCAGGCGGAACGTTAGGAACGTTACACTTTTTCGTGCATGCAGCCGGTGTTTCATCAATTTATAAGATTGATGATTCATCAATTTATAAGACGTTATCACGTCAACAATAATAAAGAGAGGAAGAGAGAGAGCGACTTTGTATTTATAAATCTTACAGTTTTGCACCCGGGTGTATCCGGGCCGGGCCGCAAGTATTCTATTCCAGGGGTCGGCAACCTTTTAAAACGGAAGAACCAAAAGTTACAATTTACAAAATTTCCCAGTTTTTAAAGAGCCACTAAACATTTTCGTTTCAGTATTATAGTATTTGCTTATATAGGTATAATATATATATCCGAGGACGACACGTCGCAACGGGGGCGGTACGGGTGAGACGTGAGTGGAAATGGCTGAGAGATAGACGTGGTTCTCAATCATGGATCGATTGAACGATTTTTAAGGGTTTATATAACAAAATAATTATTTTTTGCGTATGGAACTGCAGAGCTGCAACTTTACAACAAAAGAGCCGCATACGGCTCGCGAGCCGCAAATTGCCGACCCCTGTCCTAGCACGAAAGCAACCAAGTTCGATTAAACTTTCCATTGATCGAAATGCGTGATTAGCTTTCTTAACGTCGACACATTTACAGAATTTTTATTGCATTTTTTTAAACTTACATATAATAACCAAACTATTAATTTCATTTAATTAGCGACACGTCAATTGTAACTCGGATATATTCGAAAATATTAGTGTTTCTTGCAAAGTGTGTCATCCGGCATGATAGTAAGAATACTCAGTTACTCACCAGCGCTTGCGAGTAAACATAATAATATCATGATCTTAAGCATATATAGTGTAAACTCTATATATCGACACTCAAAGGACGGTGCACTTTGTGGCGTTATTGAGAGTTGTCGTTAAACGAAGAGAAGAAATAATACACAAATATTTTCTTTTACTCGCCATGTTCACAATTAGGCTTTTGAAAAAAAAAATAATTATCGATTTTTTTATTGTATTTTAAAACTTTATTATAAATAATACTGATAATCGATGCGAAAAACTTTCAAAAAACTTTTTTTAAATTAATTATAAGCAATTTAAAATTGATAAAATATTAAAAAAAATCACGTGACTGCAAACGCACTAAAATTGTTTTTGACAGTTGTGACGTCATAATGGTAAAATGTATATACGCAGTATACTATCAATTGCTTCTACATGTGTATTGACTAAAACATTATGACGTCAGATTATGTTCGGGAAATGTCGGCGCGTTCTCGGAACTGTGTACAAAAATTTATTTTTAATTTGATATAACTTTTGAATTATAACGAAAATAAAAAAAAGAAAAATAGTTTTGTTATAAAACTTATATACGATCTTTCCATTTATGACAAAAAAAAAATTCATTCAAAAGCCTAATTTGCAAGTTTGTGGGCAACTAAGAATATGATAACTTATCGATAAGCAGCTGAGCTAAACATATGAAAGATAATCTCAACAAACAAAAGAACGAGTTTCTTAGAATCTTCGGTAAGCATGATTCCGACAACAAAGCAACAAAATAATAAACAAGTAATGTTTATTGCTTAATGACGACGTATTGTTGTCGTTATTTAAAGTGTATCATTGTATGTAACCAACTAGAGTCAAGTAATTTTGACGTTTTAAGGAGCTTGTCGATATATAGAGTGACGTTAAATGGAGTTTACTCTGTATTATATATATATATATATATATATATATATATATATATATATATATATATATATATATATATATATATATATATATATATGGTGTGTCGTGTGTTTACTATAAGGCTGACGTCACACTTCAATCCATCATGGCGATCTAACGAAAAATTTCGTGTAGCAATTAGAAATTAGGCGTCACTGAGCAATATCAAAATTACAACGTTAAGAAAAAAAACTGTTTCAAACATTTATTTTTTTTTGTAAGGATCATTTCTATCACTTTAGGTTTCGTTTGTGTGATTAGCGCATGTAAGTATCATTGGCGTCGTTACACCATGGTCGCGGTTCACATGAACTTATGCATATTAATCATGTTTAGAGCATAGAAACAATGGATCAACCAAAGGGACTTCGGTTGTAACAACCACAATACACGTTAGTTTGTTACAAACTTGCATCAGGGTCGTCAATTTGTTACGAGAAAAACGAAAAATATAAGTTGTTAGCAAGGTCGTAGGCAGAAATTCACTTCGGGGGGAGTCGACCTCTGGACCAGAGACAATAAGTAATAACTTTATTTGAAAATAAGCATACATATATTATAATTTTACATAAATACAAATTTAATTAAAATGCAGCCGACGTAGATTTCGAAGAAAGAGTTTAATGATTCATTTAATTTATTAAAAATGCATTATACATTTCGATTTTACTCGTTCCGAAAAACGTGGAATCCAATTATCGTATCACAGTTCCGAGAAAAGATTCGAACATATTTTAGTGAGCGTAATATAAAATGATGAAGGCATTTCGGGGGAGGGGGGTTAAGTTACGCCAGCGAAAGTCCTGTCGAAATCGATCAAGCTGGATTTTCGATTTTCTCTTCGGGAATAAATTAAGAAAAAGTGTTATTATATCCAGTTTATCATATATATTAATACGCTAAGGTTAAAGATGTTTGCCTCCCTTTTTAGAAAAAACCTCACAATTTCTCCACGTAAATTATATATCATTTTACAGATAATTGCTTGCTCTACTGACATCGACAACTAAAAAATTTATTATTGCTTTTGTTTTTGTAAATTAATTAAAATACACAACGCTGAACAACGTCTGCCATCTAACGGCTTTAATTTTGAAACAACGTCAACACTTCGATCTGTCATCTGACCTTCATATTGTAATACAAGAGACACAATACTGCATACTGCCATCTGACGGTTTTAATTTTGAAACAGTGAGCAGCGCTGAACAGCGTCACAGCAATGCTGCATGATGCCATCTGACGGCTTAGCTCAACGCTTTTGCTACTTGCGCCTCTATATGACAATTTTAGTAAAATATTTCTTCGATCTGTCATCTGAGCTTCATATTGTAATACAACAAAAAGAAGAACGTTATAATCAGTGTGCAAAATTAGAAACGAATTGAATACCTGCAATCATATTTAAAAAATAATTTTGTAAAGTGATAATTATTATACTTATTTAGTGAGAATAATTCGCACAGGTCACACTAGTTCTTACTTTATTACTATTGCACATTTTATTATTATACAAATTTTGTTGCAAGGACAAAGCTATTCGTGGATTCGGACAAGATTCGATTTCGTCAGCAATTAATAAATCGAAACCATTCGATTCGAGAAGAGTTCTTCTATTTTGTCGTTGATTTGGCGACATTTTAAAGCAAAGACCCTATTCGCCGAGACACTCAACATCACAATACATTGTTTAATGGGAAAAATCAAGTGTGCTGTGTCGTGGAATCAAGGTCATGACAGTGAATGTGAATTTGCGCGGGAATACGCCACTTAATCGCGGATTTATTAAAAAATATATTTATATTATTATTATGTGTCTTCAAGCTTACTTCTACGACAACGGCACAGTATCTAACAAACGGATAGCGCATCATTATTATCTAAAATACAACCGCACTCACTCATTTGTCATCATTTTTAAAAGACATCCTTAATCCGGGTGTGCACGAAGCCTACTAGCGCCGCTAGCCGTTCATAGAGAATTACTGAACTCACTTTTTATAGAAATCGCGACATGTTTCTATGGTGATAAGTCAAAAACTTTAGTTGGTCATGATGTGTCAAAAAAAATGTAATAAGGAAAACTGATGTTAATTTTATAGGTACCAATTCAGATTGTAAACCATTATATAAATAGCATAACATAAAAGGTATGTGAGAATTGTTTATTTATCAAATATGATGTACAATATATGAATAATTAATTTATTTACATTGACAGCGTTACGTCGAATTAGGGCGCCAATGGTCTTTATTTTACTTAATTCGCCATCAGCGCGACATCCCGGATCCAGATCGCTTAGTTTTGCCCATGTTTTCTTTGTAATTAAAAAACTTCATAAAATTATAACTATTTTCACTTTTAATAAACACTGAAATACGGAGAATTTGAGGTTGAAGTTTCCCCTAGTGCTCACCACAAACGCTCGCATCGAAAAATTTGTAACTCCGCCTCCTTGCACATAGCCCATATACTAATATTATTATAAAGAGGTAAATTTTGTAAGTTTGGATGTAGAAGGTAATCTCCGAAACTACTCATCCAATTTCAATTTTATTCAAACCAATATTTAGAATGTACCTTCAGGATGGATATAGGCTATATATTTTCGCGTTTAAAATAAAAGCACTCTTCGTGGAGACCAATTTTTCAACGCAAGTCAACGAAAAGACGATGGCAATCTACAAATTCAACTTCAACTCATCAATAGAAATAAGCGAATGAAGGAATTTTGGGACATTATAGGATAAGGTAGACAAATTTTGAGCATAGGAGTTTGTTAACCATCTCGATATTTGTCTGGAATTATTGAGGGAACCAATGGAAAACCTCAAAAAGATGCCCAGTAGAGACATTACCGTTTCTCGGCTAGAGGCAGCAGGAAAAACTCCCAGCCTCTTCTGCCCCCGCCGCGATTCGAACCCGGAACCTCCCGAATGCGAGTCTAGTGCTCTCACTACTACTTGGTTCAGACGATCTGTATATAAACGATACTTCTTACAGATTGCAAGCAACTAACCGTAACACATATGGTTGTCTAATGTAATTATTAATGTATATGATTTTATTATTAATTATCGTAAGAGACAGTGGATTATGCATAAGAGTTTAAACGGAACACGAAACTGTAGCAAGTTGCCACTTCTCAAGAACTCTAAGCTGAGACTAAAATTTATTTTAACAACAATTAATTGAAAGTTAAATGAATTAGATTTAACGGAGTTGCTAAATCCGCTCCAAGGCTATATTTTATTTAGTTATTTTTTTATTATACAATACAATACAATATTTATTGAGTTTTCCTACCCAACTTGACACTGCCAGTTCTAGGGTAGGGATTCTTACGAGCTAATTGTTTAGCTATATTGTGCTGTCTGGCAAAGAAAATGAAAATAAAAGAAAATAATAATATATGATTTCAATTGTTCAATTTTGGAAGGATGTTTGCTATTTGAAGTAAAACTTCTTTAGGCACGCTTAACTTGGGGAGTAAGCTGGTAAATGCCTGACGAAAGCGTTTACGGAAGTGCATCATCGGACGAGGCGAACGGTAGTTGAGAGGGAGATATAAGTTAGTGAAGATAGTAAGAGAGAGAGAGAGAGAGAGAGAGTTACGTTTCGTATATTGGAAGTTGAGAGGGAGATATAAGTTAGTGAGTGCGACAAAGACGGGGCATTTTTCGAAATTCTTATATTTTTTGGAAAACTATTTGGCGTTTAAAATGAAAACAATTGTTTTTGTATCAAAAATAGATTTCATCGAATTTTGCTGCATTTTGTAACCGGAAATAATGTAGGTTAGTTAATAAATCCTTTAAATGTATTATAAATTATGCTAATAAATATATATATACATATTTTGCCTATTAATTAATCAAAAATTATATTTTAAACATATTTCGTCTTTGTAAAAATGTGCTACAGAGTCAATAAACTTTGAGACGAACCGACTGCATATTGCTTATGAATTTAACATGAGCAAATTTGAGGTATTTACGCATTATTCTTAATAAATATATTTGAAATAATTATGGCAGGAAGAAGTTTTACTTCAGTCGTGTGGTCTAAAGCACACTCGCTTTTTTTATATACAATTCTAGAGGTAAATTGTGGAAGGGCTCCAAAAAGTAAAAAAAACGAGTGTGGACACCTTCGAAAACCTAAAAAGTAGGTAACGAAAAAAGGCTCCTTCGGGGCCCCTTTTCGTCGGGAGCCTCGGGACACCGTCCCACTTGTCCCCTTAGATTACAAGAACAATTATCTCCCTTCGTCGATCCAAAGTGACCAACAAATAGCCTAAAGCCTTCCAGCTTGCCAAGAACAAGATGGCCGACAACAGCACACGAGCCTCAAGCTAATAATGGATTAGAATTTCCATAAAAAAGAAACCGATCTGTTAATCCAGTTTCGCGACAAGAATGCGCGGACATTCAGCACATAATTATCATCATACCAACATAACAATGACTGTCAACATAAAAAAAAACAATAAATCCCCGCAAGTGTGTGCAAACAAAATGTTTATGGAATAAAAATTATCTATAAATTTAGAAATCATTTACAGAGAAACCGTCGCAGCACTTGAACTGAATAATTGATTCGAACAAATGTTGCAAGCTGAATTGTCAATTGTCCAGCGAGTATTTTGCATCTTGAATTACAACAGTTATAGGTTAAGTTGTCGGTTATACAGAGAAAGTTAACGATTTGCGTATATTGTGTACATCCATTGCAGGAATTCGCAATCGCAGTGGCAATTCCTCTGAAATAGTGATAATATGTCCACATGACTCTTTATTGGGAGCTGTCTCCGTGCGCTCCGCTCACTAAAAAGAGTCGCTCAGAGGGAGTCGTTCGAAGGAGCGACATTAGACAGTACACAGTACACACTACACAAGAGTGCAGACTGCAGATGTGTGAACTGTCATCATGCATGCTCAGGAGTCACGTAGCATTGCACAGCACAATACACACACTCAACTTTGAGCTCATTTTAATATGATTCTGATCTTATATTATTTGAATTTCGGATAAAGTATAATAAAAGCTTAACAATAATAATGTTTATTGTTACAATATTACATCTTTGTCAACGCCGTCAATGTGAATGGTTTAAGTCACTGTTAAGCTCAGTACTATGTGTGTCATTTAACATTAAATGACTCAGCAAAGATAACTCCGTACGTGCAAAATTCACTAGTGCGTCTGTGGCCTGTGCTGTGTGCGAGCTGTAAATGTGCGAATGCAACAGTACAGAACAGCTCAGCACAGAGCAATGGCGCTCGGAGTGAGTCATTCACAAAAAAAGAGCGACTCGCTCCGCTACGAGAAAGGAGTCGTTCATTATGATCGACTCGCTCAAGAGCGACACATCACTACTCTGAAATGAAAAAGTTAGGGGTTATGGCTTTATAGCCGGTTAATGCGCGTCATCCTAGAAGAATTTTTGTGCTCCCCTTTGTCCTGGATCTTATCCTCTAATAATTTGCGTCTTCAACTCCAGAAGATAGGTGACTAGATTGTTCTCAGGAATTTACTCCAAAGATTGTTGTTCTTCTGTAGGCTAGGGGCCTAGCATTAGAACAAGTAAATGGTTGGTTGTTTTGTCCTCAATTTCACAAAATTTGAAATTTTAAATTCCGGAGTTCTGAACATTCCGGAGCAAACTAATAGGGAAGCCGACCTTTTCGTGAAAAAAAATTTGAAAAGTAGTTTGACCCTGCAGGCCATCCCTGTAACTTCCCGCTATTTTCGAGTTCAAAACGCTCAAAAATATATCAAATATAGCATAAAGTTTATTTTTTAGCTCTTCGAGCTCAAAAAAAAAACACTTTGTTACGAAATTTTGGTTCACGATATCTCATGAAAAAATGAACCTATTTTGATGCGATTTGCGGCAGTCGACGCAATTTTTTAACCTTAAAAAGTAATTTAATACAGAAAAATCGATCTCATAGGAATTTTACGAGCAATTTAAAAAAAAAAACACTTTTTAAAAATTTTTCGTTCACGATATCTCGTGAACAAATTAGCCGATTTTGATGCGGTTTGCTGCAATCGACGCAGTTTTTTTAACCTAAGAAAGTAAATTATTACAAAAAAATCGATTTGATAAGAATTTTACGAGTAATTTTAAAAAATTACTTTTTTCCTAATTTTTCGTTCACGTTATCTCATGAACAAATGAACCAATTTTGATATGGTTTGCGGCAATCGACGCAGTTTTTTTAGCTTAAGAAAGTAATTTATTACAAAAAAATCAATCTGATAACAATTTTAAGAGTCATTTTAAAAAAACACTTTTTTACGTTTTTTTCGTTCACGGTTTCTCGTGAACAAATGAACCGATTTTGATGCGGTTTGCGGAAATCGACGCAGTTTGTTAAGGAGAAGAGCTGATTAGTTTTTGGAATTAATCGGTTTAATAGTTTAGAAAATTTTTTACAAAAACAAATTTTTAAAAATTTTTGAAACTTGTTTTTTTTAAGATTTCTCAAAATTTTTTGGGCCGAATCGTTTCAAATTTTCAGGAAGTCTAAGTTCACCAAGATTACGTCAGATGCCGCAAACCGCGTTTCAGTCGGACACTCCGTTCAAAAGATATAAAAGGTTTACATACATACATACACACACACACACACACACACACACACACACACACACACACACACACACACATACATACAGCCCTACGGACATCATCGCCAAAATAGTTTCAATAGCTTCCTAGGACCTCAAAACGTCGAGATCTGGCGAAAACTCGATTTTCGAAAATCGGGGTGAAACCAATAACTTCCCGATTTTTGAAAAAAAAAATTTTTGAAAAAAAAAATTTTTTTTTTTTTTTTTAAAGCGGGAAGTTAAAAATATCACCCTTCGATTCTTCATTAGGGCTTCTATAATAAGTACAGATTTTTGACACAACTCTCTACGACTAACCGTTTTCGAATAAAACGACCGGTACGGATGGTCTGACTCATCCTGTATACTAGACATGCCTACCAACTATCCGCAATTTGTAACATTTTCAAGGTGAAAATTAGTGCAAAATTGACCTGCTTTATTTCGATGAAAATCAAAAGTGAAAAGCATCGCTGAAATCAAACACAAATATTGTCTTTAAATTGCAATAGGTAAAACAAAACGACTTATGTCAGATTTTTGTAAGATAATTGATTAATAACAATATTAAAATCGACTTCATTTAATAATTAGGGTTTTGAAAAAAAATAATTATCGATTTTTTTATTGTATTTTAAAACTTTATTATAAATAATATTGATAATCGTTGCGAAAAACTTTCAAAAAACTTTTTTTAAATTAATTATAAGCAATTTAAAATTGATAAAATATTTAAAAAAATCACGTGACTGCAAGCGCACTAAAATTGTTTTTGACAGTTGTGACGTCATGATGGTAAAATGTATAGGTATACGCAGTATACTATCAATGGCTTCTACATATTGTGTATTGACTAAAACATTATGACGTCACATTATGTTCGGGAAATGTCGGCTCGTTCTCGGAACTGGGTACAAAAATTTATTTTTAATTTGATATAACTTTTGAATTATAACGAAAATAAAAAAAAGAAAAATAGTTTTGTTATAAAACTTATATACGATCTTTCCATTTATGACAAAAAAAAAATTCATTCAAAAGCCCAATTGAGCTCTCCATGATTTACACAATCATTGGATAATGAACGTACAGAAACTAGCTTTCCGACCCGGCTTCATCCGAATAGATTCTAGTTTGACAGCTATATACTCAAAAACAACATCATCTATACTACAAAACTATACTAATATATAAAGCGGTAGAGTTTGTTTGTTTGTTTGGTTGAACGCGCTAATCTCAGGAACTACTGGTTCGAATTGAAAAATTTTTTTTGTTGGATAGCCTATTTATCGAGGAAGAGTATAGGCTATATAATATCACGCTACGACCAATAGGAGCAGAGCATCAATGAAAAATGTAACTCAAAATTTGTCCGTCCGACAAAATTTTTGAACGGTAACTCCGATCATCATGAAATTTGGACACAACATTCATCTCGGTAAACTAAGATGAATGTGCGTACTCATGTCCCTCCCCCCATTCGCACTTGGATGAAACCGCGCGGGACCGCTATAGTATAATATAAAGACGTAAAATTTGTATGTTTGTTTGTTTGGGGGGAGTTGGTAATCTCTGGGACTACTAAACCGATTCAAAAAAATTCTTTCAGTACCTAATAAAAAACTGCACTATCCCTGAGTATTATAGGCTGTATATTTTAATGTGATAAACCACTTTCAATAAAAAGTGTGAGCCGTCGTGGAACGCATAGCACATGTGAAGCAAAAATTTGAGCGAAATTCTAATAACTAAATATCGCTCTGTAACTAAATTTTGCCCTGATGTCATCTATAATTGTCTTTAACAAAAGCCGAATTTTAATCCAACGCATACACGAAGCAAGCGTCACACGCTGCCATCTATCGAAATACTAATAACTAAATTTCGCCCTGTTGTCTAGATGTCGCCTTCAACTAAAGCCATGTTTAATCCAACGCACACAAGCGTAATGTCCTCTCATAAAACGTCGTTCCATAAAGGTGTCGCGCCAATTTCACGGATTCGCTTCCAACCAAACGCGCTGTTAGGTGATTAACATCGAAAGCCGCTAAAAAAATTTTGAGAACGACGCCAATTTGATAAAAAGAGATATAAGTACTTACCTGGAGATATAGTGCCCGCGGTGAGAGTTGAAGCCAGGCATGTCATCAATAATATGGCAGTGAGCGCCTACTTGCCTACAGTGGCGTGTGGACTAAATTCGACATATCCATTTATGGCGGTAGATATAGCGGTAGAATAAAAATAAATACTCGACGCACATGGATCTCCGAAACAGCCAATAGCAAGCTAGAAGGCGGGCGCAATGCGTTCACGTCACTATGACCCGATGGCTTCATCTTTCGCCGCAGCTATTCTACTAAAAAAATGGCCGTAAACGGTTTTTAATTTTACTCGAAGATTTACAACAATATTATATGGTCATTTACATTGACAGCACGATCCAGACAGACAAACAGACAGTTTCTTTTCTTTTGTTATTCAAAAACAGTTCGGTTTCAATTTGTTTAACATGCGTTGGGTGCATAAAATGTAAGCCATGTTATTTCCTCGTTGCGACGGCCGCCGCGTAGAAAGTAAAACTAGATTGATCGAATTTTAAAATATATATCAAATTAATTTATAGTGATCGAACAAAGAACGTTCTAAGCTTAACACTGGACCACCTGTAGTTAACCCTTTACTTCACGAAGCCGCTTAAGTGCGAAAGTAATTCGCACTCCGAAGGTTTTGTATACAACTAACAAATGAATAAACGTGCATTCATTACGTGATGTGTTTTTTTTCTAAATTATTTGGACCCCCCCTCCACCTTGATGATATGTGGTAGGATAGTGTGGGATCCTCCTCAGTGAGGTTTGCCCTATAAGTTTTTAATGTTATCTATATCTATACTAATATATAAAGCTGAAGAGTTTGTTTGTTTGTTTGTTTGAACGCGCTAATCTCAGGAACTACTGGTTCAAATTGAAAAAAAAATTTTTTGTTGGATAGCCCATTTATCGAGGAAGCCTATAGGCTATATAAAATCAGGCTACGACCATTAGGAGCGGAGCATTAATGAAAAATGTTGCAAAATGTATCTCAAAAATAAGCTTCTATTCAGGTGAAATGCACTAACTAAGTATGGCGTTGCCAGAATACAACGCCGGCTAGCTCAATCGGTAGAGCACACGACTGTCAATATCAGGGTCGTGAGTTCGATCCCTACGTTAGACGAATATATTTGTATTTTTTTTTTATTTTCTACA
The DNA here is from genome assembly GCA_963575645.1 of Xanthostigma xanthostigma. Lineage (NCBI taxonomy): Eukaryota > Metazoa > Arthropoda > Insecta > Raphidioptera > Raphidiidae > Xanthostigma > Xanthostigma xanthostigma. The sequence continues at coordinate 4,295,341 of OY754473.1, forward strand.
TTGCTTTCTTCTAAGGCTTAAATTAAAATTTATTTTATTTTTATTTAATTAATTAAAAAAAAAATATTAGTTAAAAAAACTATAAATGCTGCTTTTTATCGACAAAAACTTTTGAACGGTAACTCCGATCATCATGAAATTTGGACACAGCATTCATCTCGGTAAACTAAGATGAATGTGTGTACTCATGTTCCTCCCTTCCCCATTAGTTCTTTTACACCCGGGTGAAACCGGACGGGACCGCTAGTAATATATAAAACAAAGTCCCTCCACCACGTCTGTCTGTCTAAACTCAAAAACTACCAAACGGATTTTCATACACAGAACACAACTATTTACAAGATATGTTTATGTCTATATTTATGTATAGATTCAATGGTATATTTCAATTCCTTGTGCCATATTCTCTCATCTTAGTCTCGATTTTTATGATTAACAAATCGGGAAAGTTGATCTAAAAAAGTTACGCGATTTAGTTAGGCAACCCATGTGCGATTTATCAAAGTATATAATATTATCTAACATATAATCTTTGTCATCATCAAATAACAGATGACAGTATATATTTCTAATACTGGATCTTAGACTATGAGGGGTTCAGTTCAAAAATAAACGTAACTACAATAATAATTATAATAAACGCGGTGTTGAAAGTGTTGAATCTAGTATGTTTTAGAACGACACAACCATCTCTGTATTATTATAATTTATTGCCGAACATATTATGTATGGCCACCATAAAGTAGACCACTTTCAAAAATCGCAACAATTTTGAATTTTTTTATTTAAAAAAAATGTTCTAGTAGTTTTTTTTTTTGACACAATATGTTTATCAAAATTAAATTTATGTTAACGTGTGCTACGCTGTGGGTAGCGACTAGTTACTTTTATGAATTGATATCAGTTTCGGTGGTTTTCACCTGAAAAAAATAAGGAAGTCATACCTTCTTGTTAGCTAGGTAGGTACTTCATTTTACCATTCGGAACCCAAAGGAATGGTGCGACATCTGGTGAGCAATGCGCCGAACTGTCCTAAGGGGGGTTTTTGACAGCTTAAACATTGATTTATAAAAGCATGATGGAGGCTAACCTAGCCTCCATCATGCTTTTCTAAATCAATGTTTACCTTATGTCTCCATAGTTTAAGCTGTCAAAAACCTCCCTTAGGTCAGTTCGGCGCATTTCTCACCAGAGGTCTCACCATTCCTTTGGGTTCCGAATTCCACCAGTAATTTAGGTCGAAATTCACTTTCGAAAATTTTACAATATTTTTTAGTTATGAAGTTCTCCGAATTCCAAAAAACATATTTTTGGAAAAAGTCTGTGCGTCTGTGAACACGACAGAGGTCAAACATTTGAGCTGATTGAAACTAAATTTTGCGAGGATGTTTGATATGCAAATGTGATTAGGCGTGTTGTTTTTGGGGAAAATAGGCGCATGTGCAGAAGAGATATATGCTATAACGTTGTTTTTTATTTAATAATGGTATACCTACTTTTCATAACGGTTTATTAATCTATCTATTTTTACAACAAGGTTTAGTAAAAATTTTTTTTTTCTAAAATTTATGGCTTCGAAAATATTTTGAAAATAAAAAAAAACAAACGCGGTGTGTATTATTATAGTAGGTACCTATAATAATATATTGTATAGAGTAGTGGACTAGAGACAAGTATAGCATCTCAGGTACGAGCAACAGTGGTGTAGGTAAGTGATGAATCTGATGATGTACTTCTTCGACTCCCCATACCTGATCTACGAGGTGCCGCCCAAAGTTTTCACAGCTGCATAAAATAACATTTAAACTAAGCGATACTTTTGTGGATTATATTATCTACTAGCGGCCCGGTATGTGCTTCGCTACGTATAAAGTGAAATAATAAAAAAATGTAATTGGAACATCAAATTCATTTATTCAAACAAAAAAATATTTTATTAATTGCTAGCTATTTTTAAATATAGATACATGCGCGTATATGTGTGTATGGAAATATATATGACTGCATACGTCAATATATATATAAAAATGTCATTAAATAATTCATTTTTAAATCGGCGTGCTTCCATCTGTTACAAACGAATAAAACACCCGTATGCACACAATATGTTTTTTCAAATAAAGAAACACACATACATACATGTAATTCACTTCAACAGTTCAAAACTTACCGTTTGTGTAAATGCATTTGACAATTTAATTCAAAAAAAGCCTGTAAACGATATGAAACACCGACGGCTCGCTAAGAAACTGAGAAAAGTACACGCACACATATACATAGTACATTTGAACAATTCAAGACTCATCGTTTGTATGAATGCACTCAACAATATGTTTAAAAATAACACAAAGCAATAATTATCGCTGACAATTTGCTTTAATCGAAGCACATCCAAAATGATATGACCGCATGAATGACATAACAACATGCTTGTACTGTCAACACTGAAAAAAGTTTCAATTTGACAGCACAGTCCCCATCCGAAAAAAGTTTCAATTTGACAGCAAAATCCCCATTAACAAAATGATCCGCCATTTATTGAATTAATTTGTTACAAAAAATGTGATAAATGAAGAACCGCTCGACCGATTTTGTGCAAACTTCACATAAACCATCTACTAAATAGTCCGAACAAAGCCTAAACATTTGGTTTGGATAGGTGAGCCCGTTCTTGAGTTATAAAATTACAACGAAAAGTGGCATTGATTTTTATAGATATAGATTCATTGTGAGTAAAGAAATAAAAATAAATCTAGAACATTGCTTATCTACTTTCTTTGTCTATTCTAACAAAATAGTGCTCTGTCAAGGTCATAGGGGCCTCCAATAGATTAAAGACTACCCTGGTCAAACCAGACTTTCTTAGAACACGTTCTGCAACATTAGAAACAAAACATTTTGAGCTGACCTAGTGCATTGGTAAAGAAGACGATAGTGTTGCATGAAATGGGTCACTGAGTATAAAACATTCGTGCATTTAACCATTCATGATTATTTGTTTGTAACACGGCGTACCAAACTGACGGTTTTGCCAACCGCATGCAACCATCTAACAATCGACAAGCGCTCAACAATCGACGTCTGCTCATCGCCAGTTATTTAAAACAAACGAACGAACCAATAATGTGGAATGACTCAAATAAGTGACGGTTTTCAAAACAAGTGACTAACAATGTCAAATAGTGAAACAATTGCAATTTGCTTGCCTTTGTTTTGATCGTATTTCATTATTTCGATATTTTTTAATTGATTTTTGTGTTTGAAAAAACTGAACAATGTGTAGTGCAGTGTGACCAATCAAATCATTGGAATTATTTAAGTGACATGTTTATCAATTGTTTAAACCAACAAACAATGTTTTGAAATAGTTTAACAATATACTAGATAAAATGGCGTTATTTAAGGTATGGTAATAATTTTTTTTTAATTTAAGATCATCCGTAGCTGGGGTTGCATAGCATCAATTAATTTTTGGGGACAGGTCGATAAGTGTGCGTTTTCAGAACCACTATTTTTCACTAAAATAAACGTTTCAAATTTTTTTCACTTGTTGGAAAACATAAAATTACATAGTTTCTAAAATAAAATTAGCATTTTTCATATAAATTTTCAGAGAAAAAAAATGTTAAAGTTTGAATAATTTTGCATGCCTCACATTTTTATAGTTGACATTTTGATAGCTATTAGCTAACCAATCAGAATCAGTTATTTTGAAAAATGACAGTGTCGAACTGCTATACCCATTTCACTTCATGGACAAACAGACCAAAAACTTTACTATGTATTTTCCAATGAAACTTGAAAGGTATATTATATTTATCCTTTTTCTATACATAATATGCATTTCTGTATTGACATTTCACTAAATGATTAGTTACCATCTACTCATAACATGGCGGTCATAATATAATTTTTATCAACTCGTTTTTTAAAATAGGTGTAGTTTTAAAATTTACTTGAAAAATGCTAATTTTATTTTAGAAACTGTGCAGTTTGATGTTTTCCTACAGGTAAAAAAAATTGAAACGTTTATTTTAGTGAAAAATAGTGGTTCTGAAAACGTACACTTATCGTCCTGTCCCCTTAATTTTTTAATAATAAATTAAAAATTCAATGAACATAGGTCTCATGTAGACAGGTGTCAAATTTCATCAAAATCGGTCCAACCGTCTTCGTGTGATACCTACATTGAGGGAGTACACAAAAAAATAAAAAAATAGCATAAAAATTTGTATGTGGAGCAATATACATGACTTTCGTAATCCAAAATAATTTTGAATTTAAAAATTGTAGTGAAAGCTAGAAAGCAAAACAAATTCTAGTAAATTATTGTTATTTTTATTTTATAATGACACGCATTCGACGAAAAAATCACTTAAGAAATACGTTAATTTGATCAAACAAGAGTTCTTTAAAAAAATCGTGAACAAATATTGGGTCAAAGGTCGGGTTAGTTCTCAAACGGCACGTTCCTTAAACAGGCCACCATCAAAGAAACAATAGGCAATCGTTGTTTTGTATACCTACTGCAAAATATGCATAAGTACATCTGTAAGCTATAATTAACACATGAATGAATGCTTATTCAAAGTAAAAACAAAGATTTGTTTCACCTATGGTTTAGCTAAATCGCATTCCTAAGCCAAAAAGACGTACCTACCTCATTTTAGGTGTGTTTGATATAAGTTAACTGAAAAGTGTGCGTTGGGTATATAATCCATGGTTTCACTTTTTAACCGACGAAAAACAAAAACGGAGGAGGTTCTCAAGTCGACGCGTATATTTTTTTTTTTTTATTTTTTTTTTTTTATGTATGACCACGCATAACTTTTTACATAGTAGTCCGATTTTCATAATTATTTTTTTGTTTGAAAGGGTATACCCCGAAGTTGGTCCCATATAAATTTTGTAAAAAAATTCCAACCCTAAGGGTAGGAAAATAGGGGATGATTGATTGTTCACTCACTGATTGTAATGTATGACCACACATAACTTTTTACAGAGTAGTCCGATTTTGATAATTATTTTTTTGTTTGAAAGGGTATACCCCGAAGTTGGTCCCATATAAATTTGGTAAAAAAATTCCAACCCTAAGGGTAGGAAAACAGGGGATGATTGATTGTTTACTCACTGATTGTAATGTATGACCACACATAACCTTAGAAAAACCAAAGTTCATGTCAATATCTCATTATGTAGTGGATATAAAAAAATTAAACCTACGCCACTGAAAAGACCTTAAAAAGTTATCAAAAAATGGTTAAAGAAATTTTCAGATATCTTCATAGATAAAAAAAATATGGCCAGTTTTAAAAAATGGCAATTTTCACTATAAGTTCATAGGGTGTCAAATTCAATTGTTTTTTTGACGGGATGTTAATGAGCTAAATTTTCTGCACTTTGGCCATTTAACCGACTTTCTATCTCCACTAATAACAAAGTTACCCATGTTAGCCAACATCGATTTGGACATTCTGTATAAGCTTAAACGTAGAGTCAACACTTGTTACACATTTTTTTAAAGTTATTATTAAAATATCCAATGGTTATTTAGGTTATTTAACTGATATCGATCACAATTCTTCTCTTTCGCTAAAAGAAAGTGTCAAGGGCGAGGTCGACCTGTCGCGAAAATCGCCCAAATGTTTAAAGTCGCTGCACACGAGGCTAGTTTTGACGCTAGATTCGATGCTTGATCTCGCTGCTATATCTGTGTTAATTCGTTATTGAAACATAAATTGTGCACTTCCCCTCATTAAAACGACGAGAACGATGTGTGTTTCATCATAATGTGTGCGAATTCCACACTTTGTTTTCCTTCCGTATTTATATATACAGATTCCTGCGAATTTTTCTAAACGGTTGTTGTCTTATTTATTGTAGATTAGACTTAGGTCTCAATTACATCAAATAACATAATCAATTAATGTCTTCAGCATAAAGTAGTGTTGATCCAATAGAATGTTACGATGAAGGAAGGTTTTGGTTGAGGATCATAAAATAAGCTTTACCAATGTTTCACTAGTGGCCAACGTTTCGAAAAATTTATTTTCATCTTCAGGGCCTAAAGCTGGTCAAAAGGTGGTAAATTGTTCTAACAATATACATGATCATTTTGACCAACTTGAGGCCCTGAAGATGAAAAAACATTTTTCGAAACGTTGGCCACTAGCGTAACATTGGTAAAGCTTATTTATGATCCTCAACCAAAACCTTCCTTCATCGTAATAATCAATTAAAACTAAAAACGACTTCACAAAACATCCGTGAGCAAAAACAAAAGCCATAGCTCCAGCTGTTGTCCTGATTCAAAATCTAACATCTTACCTAATTGCAATTATTCAAATTCGGAAAAGATGAATCAATTTTAGAGATAATAAAATTGTCGAGTTCATTGAAGATAAAAATCAATCCATTAACAAAAAGTAATTAGCCAGTAATGTACAACACACGACTTGCATTTTACGTATAAGTAGTAACTGCAGTAATTCGGTAACGGTCATTGATTACGCAACGAAGCGAGTAATCTGCGCGTTTAGTAATTGTTGTCGACTTTCCGGTTTTCCGATTTTGAAGACGAAAGTCATCAGACAACAAACCACGTGTGAACAAGGAATGGCATCCCGATAAAAAAACACCGGCCGCAGTGCCAATAAACTCTGGCAGCAAAATAGAATGTTCAAAAGTATATTTCAAGAATGCATTCCAATACTAAATTAACGATTACATATAAATTAGTCAACTTATTTTGGTTTCGTTAGAGAGACCACTCAACGGATTGTAAAAAGGTTTTCACTAACAGAAAGAGCGATAAACGAGGAAGGTTTTTGTATCTATTTAATTTGTAAAAATTTGGATACAAAATGGCTGAACTATGACGGTGTTGAGTCAAAATTACTATCAATACATAGTATAAAACAAAGTCGCCGTTTGCCTGTCTGTTTGTCCGCTTACCTCTTCTAGACCACTCAACGGATTTTGAAGCGGCTTTCACTAATAGAAAGAGCGATAAACGAGGAAGGTTTGTGTATATAATTTGTAAATATTTTGTACAAAATGGCTGATCTACGACAATGTTTTGTCAAAATTACTATCACAAATAGTATAAAACAAAGTCGCCGTTTGCCTCTGTCTGTTTCTCCGCTTACTTCTTCTAGACCACTCAACGGATTTTGAAACGATTTTCACTAACAGAAAGAGCGATAAACGAGAAAGGTTTGTGTATCTATATAATTTGTAAAAATTTCGATACAAAATGGCTGCACTATGACGGTGTTTAGTCAAAATTACTATCAATACATAATATGAAACAAAGTCGCTGTTTGCCTCTGTCTGTTTCTCCGCTTACTTCTTCTAGACCACGCAACGGATTTTGAAACGGGTTTCACTAACAGAAAAAGCGATAAACGAGGAAGGTTTGTGTATAAAATTTGTAAATATTTTGTAGAAAATGGCTGATCTACAACAATGTTTTGTCAAAATTACTATCACAAATAGTATAAAACAAAGTCTTGTTTGCCTCTGTCTGTTTCTCCGCTTACTTCTTCTAGACCACGCAACGGATTTTGAAACGGGTTTCACTAACAGAAAGAGCGATAAACGAGAAAGGATTGTGTATCTATATAATTTGTAAATATTTGGATACAAAATGAGTGAACTGTGACAAAAAAAAAACGTTTACATGGCTAACGGTGGCCAAATCTTTACAGATACCTACATTAAAAGTATTTTAATTGTTCTACTGTGCAGATGGGCAGGTCAATACAATATTTCCAGAACAGTTTTGCACCCGGGTGAAACCGGGGCGTGCCGCTAGTTCAGTAAATCTGAAACATCGAGATTTTATTATTCGACACGTATAGGTCTCGCTATCCAACCGACGCCAATAGTGTATGTGCCATACATACTATGTATCTTGTATAGTCAAATACACTATAAATAATGTTATTCGAGGAAACGATTGTATAACGTGCATTGACCATTACCTGTTGTTGTTTGTTGTTGTTGTTGGCTGCACTTCATTACATTGCACATATCTATCTGTCTGTGGCACAGTCCTATGTCTGTACGAATTCGGATTGTGCATTCTTTCAATCAAGGATAATGCATATCGGGTGTTGGGTACTAGAAGACCCACAACAAGGGCCGCTGCACACGAGGCTGGCTTTGCCCCCTTAAGATATACTTATTATTTTTTCAAATATGAAAATTGCGATATAGGTATGTAATACAAAATTATGTATAAAATTTGAAAAAAAATTCCAGCCAATCGGGCGACGCGACGGGACCATTCCAACTTCAAAAATGTTGGCATTTGATTATAATAAAGAAAATAAAATTTATGATATCACGTGAGATGACGCGGGTAATGGCTAGTATTCAATATGATATTTGATATTTGTTGCCATGGTTATCTATACAGAATATGTTCCACGTCATGTAAAAATTAATCAAAGCATGCCTAACTAGTTTATTTCTGACAGATCCATAAAACAAAAGAGCGGCCGATTTATTTTCAAAATATTTCCGAAACTATTAAGTTTAGAAAAAAAAAATGTTTTAACGAAACTTTCTTGAAAAAATAAATAGAATAATAAGCCGTTATGAAAAGTATATCATTATTATATAAAAACACCGTTATAGCATAATATATCTCTTTATTGTCAATAGTTCGACACATTGTATACAAGAAATCCATTAACTACGAATATTTTTTGAACATAAAAAAAGGTACTTACAACAAAAACAACCCCTCTTCGAGGAATTTCTAAGACAGGTAATGGATTTGATAATACACTTAAATATCTCGAAGCGATTTTAAAAATACATTTTTAGAAATTGTTTCTTCACACTAAAATAAATTCAGATAATATAATGTAGGGATGGTCATCTTCTACGATTGTTGTCTACTTCGAAAAGTAGATATTTCAAAATACCTATATTCCGTTTGTTCATTTATTTTATGCCAATATTCCCCTAACACTATTAAAGATAGAAGCTACTAATCTTGGAACAAAATTCGTTAGAAAAAAAATTTACTTTCAATCCACCAAGCAAAATATCAAGTAGAAAAGTTAGTTAAAGAATAAATATACACTGCACTATACTCTTTGCTCTTTTTGACGTTCACCCAAAAATTCGACCGATGGCATTAGTGTAAACGTCGAAAAAAAGTTTCACAAAATAATAATGTTTTATCCTAACTCAATTGCACACAAAACTTCCACTAACTTTAATCTTTAACAACTATACGCTTCACAAGAGGTTAATAAACAACACATAAATAAATTCACAAAAGCAAACTGCAAATATAATACTCCACGTTTATAGGTTAGCTATTATGATCTATGTGGCGGTCATTATTGTTTTATCAGGCGAATAAAATATATTTATACCGTCGAAGTAAGTAACACCTGCAGTAAACATAATTATGTTTGGTGAATTGAATGATCGCTATTTAGTAGTAGTAATAGTAGTAGTAGTAGACCTAGCTCCAGTTCATATAGACAATTTTATAGTCCAGGGGTCGGCAACCTTTTGAGACGGAAGAGTCAAAAGTTACAATATATCCCAGTTTTTAAAGAGCCACTAAAAATTTTCGTTTCAGTATTATAGTATTTGCTTATATAGGTATAATCCAAGGACGACACGTCACGACGGGGGCGGTGCGGGTGAGACGCGAGTGGAAATGGCTGAGAGATAGACATGGTACTCAATCATGAAGCGATTGGACGATTGATAAGGGTTTATATAATAAAATAATTATTTTTTGCGTATGGAACTGGAGAGCCGCAATTTTAAATCAAAAGAGCCGTAGGTTGCCGACCCCTGGTATAGTCAATTTAAAAGAAAAATCAAATTATATCTTTACTAATTCTGATATGTGAAGTATTTCTGTGTTGGAACGATCCCGTCGCCCAATTGGCTGGAATTTTTACACTGCAGCATTCCATTCTCCAAAAGAAAATGAAAACTAAACAATCTAATTGGTTTATTTTAAAAACGGAACTACCTTCATCACAGAATATGCAAACCGCCTTAACTAAAAGTAAAATTCAATTTATCAAAACATTTACTTACGATGACATTCTCTAAAGATGTTAATAAAAAAAAAAATACTGACCAACTTTTATCTTATCGCAAAACGAATGCCTCATTGGCCGCAGGCTCCTAATTATTATTCATCCAATCTCGTTCAGTGAAATTAAAATCTCGATCAACGACCGGTTTTGGATTGTTTTTTTTATTAATTTAATCTATATATTCACTTTCGTAAAGTAGAGCAAAAGAATAAATAAACAATTATTGGTGGCTTTTAAAAAAAGTAAAGGTTCGTTTACAATAGTGATGTGTCCACATGACTCTTTATTGGGAGCTGGCTCCTTGCGTTCCGCTCACTAAAAAGAGTCGTTCAGAGCGTGTCGTTCAAAGGAAAAAAAAAACAAAATTTTTTCTAGTTAGCAACGATTATACCACATTTTTTAATGAAAAATTGGTTGTCTGTAAAGTCGGTTTACGGACGATAGTTTTACGTGATAACGTATTCCGCTCGAATAGCATATTTAAATAATCACGCACAGGGTCAGGCGGAACGTTACATTTTTTCGTGCATGCAGCCGGTGTTTCATCTTTTTATATTGACGTGATCATCAATTTATAAGACGTTATCACGTCAAAAATATGGTATAATCGTTGCTAAATAGAAATTTTTTTTTATTATTCTAGATGAATACGGTAGATCCCTTTTATATACTTTAATACATTTTTCATCAAAATATTGTTTTTTACCATGTCAGATTCAATTTTTAAGCGCCGTGACAGTGTTTTTTCATAAACAAATCAGCTTTTACAAGGGCCGTGTCAAAACACCACCTTAATTTTTTTCTGAAAGAAGGTTTGACATCTATTTTCTGCATAAAAATTGGTCTGTCTGCGAAAAAATGTTTTTTACTATGACAGACTACATAAAAAAAAATTTATAACAAATGAAGTCTGACAAATTTTTTTAACAAACATTGTCAGCCAGACAAGTTGTATTAGATAGAAGAGATCTTAAACTTTATTTAAAAAAAAATCATGAAGGTGTTATGAAATGTATTTTCATAAAAAAAATTATTTAAAACAAATGAAGTCTGACAAAGGATGGGTGTCAATAACCTAGGTAATTTCCCCTATAAATCACGGAAAATAAAATAATACCACAGAGCCCTATTGCTACATTTTTTCAATACAAGATTACCAACCCTGTGCGTTTTGCATGATATATCTTACCTTTCATAAATATTTTTATTTTTATTTATAGTTTGAAATAGAATATTTTGAGGAATTTCTTCAAAAATTGATCGTTTTTGTAGTTTTTACTTTTTTTTATCCATCAGCGCAATCTTCCAACACTTTATCCTTTACATATTATATGATTTAACATATTGTAAAGAATAACATATATAAATAAAAAAGTGTTGGTCCAGTGCGCTCGTATTATTTTTACTATTTTTATTATTAATTAACGATAATCTAACCCGTTTTAGTTAATTATTAACTTAATCACCTTTTGACGTGATAACGTCTTATAAATTGATGAATCGCCAATATTATAAATTGATAAAACACCGGCTGCATGTACGAAAAAGTGTAACGCGTAACACATAACGCGTAACGTTCCGCCTGACCCTGTGCGTGCTTTTTGCTAATTTCTCGCTCAATTTAAATCAGATCGGTTTGAAACCAGTCTTAAACGAAAGAGGAGAACATTTTACATAGATTTCGTATAACATATTTGCCTAAACAGTTTTTTTATACAAATTTATATAGAAAAATATTTTATACAAATTTATATAGAAAAATAGCTGTATAAATGGAATGTTGTGTAATGCATGGCGCGACGCGGTCGGTCGTCTTTGTTTGCCGTACATGGAAATTAGAAGCAAACGTATGTCTTGTCTTAACATGAAAACAGCTGCATTTCTAATGTTTAATTCAATTTTTTGACATTAGTATATTGTGAAATGCAACGCCTCCTAAGTTAAGTATTGGAATAACTAATTATTATTAGAACATAATACTTTGTAAGTTGCAAACGTCACTTTTGACATTTCTTATCATTCCGACACCAAGGATAAGCGGATTGAAACCAAATTTTGGGAGGTTTAGGTTATGTATTACGGAATACGTTATCACGTAAAACTATCGTCCGTAAACCGACTTTACAGACAACCAATTTTTTTAAATTTAACTATTTTTTATTACAAACATAATAAAATATTTGACTTTATTTGGCTTGTTTCTTAAATATAACTACCCGTATAGTTGATAAATATATGAATAAAAATCCAAAACTCTTCAGGGGAAAATATACCTATATTATTGACACCCATCCTTTATTAACAAAAATTATCAGCCAGACAAATTTTTTCAAAAATGGTACATTATTTACTACAAATTGTATAAATTTCAAGCAGGTGTTTTGGAAAAAAATCATGTTTTTTTTAATTCAAAAATTCATAAAAAATAACAATTAACAAATTTTTACTAGTCTGGCGGGTGTAACATGTTTCTTACATGTTTTTCAGCCATTTTCATTTTATAATTTTGAGGTGTTCGTAAGGATTCTGTCATGGGAGCTTGGACTATAAAGATGTAAACATACCTTAAACAACTGTAGCCGGTTGCAATTTTAAAAAGAAAAAGTGGTGATCAGTTTGTGTGTTAAACGTCTTTATGAGATGACACAGTGGGGCCAAATTTTTTTTTTTTGTAAGTCAATATACACGCATGTCTTCTCCGAGTATGTAATTATCCACACGTCATGCGGAAGAAAGTAGTTGTTGCTGATGGACTCAACTCTTGGTGTTTTTTTAATTGGTGATCGGATTTACTTACGTCAAACAGATGCCTTTACTTAGATTAGCGCATGACAATCGTATCTATACCAACTAATTAAGGTCAAAATTCACTTTTCAAAATTTTACTATATCTTTTCGTTTTGAAGTCCTCTGAGTAACTAGCTTTTTTTGGAGTCCTAGACAAGAAGTCATCACGAGCCCCCCATGTTTTATGAATCAAATAAAGCTACTTATTTTCCCAAAATAATAGTTTTGATCAGTGGTACCTACAACAAGGAAAACAAATTTTGAAAAAACTTACAAAAATTTTAGCTACGTATGTTTCCACCGATTTTTACGAACAATTTTTAAGTTAGCGTGTATTTTCCTTGTTCATTTTTTTTAGGATAGTAGTGAGAAGGGTCTATATATACATACTAGCGGTCCCGTCCGGTTTCACCCGGGTGAAAAAGAACGAATGGTGAAGGAAGGGACGTGAGTACGCATATTAATCTTAGTTTACCGAGATGAATGTTGTGTCCAAACTTCATAATGATCGGAGTTACCGTTCAAAAGTTTTTGTCGTTAAAAAGCAGTATTATACTTTTTTTAAGTAATGAATTTCTTTTAATATAAGTAATAAATATTTAATTGAAAAGACTGGGATTTTTTTTCTATATAGGTACCTATAGTTGTGACAGTTTTCAAATGAGCTATAAATTAGATTTATTTAAACTTAATTAGTCGCAACAAAATTTTAAAAAATTGAAATGTAAGCCTTAGAAGAAAGCAATGTAGAAAACAAGAAAATAAAAATATATTCGCCGACGTGTGGCTTGAACCCAAAACCCTAGGGCATTAAGAGTCTTACGCTCTACCGACTAAGCTATCCGGGCTTGTAAACGTAACGCGCTAATATTGTAATATTTAGTTAAGGCATTTCACCTGATAATATTTGTCGGACGGACTAATTTTAAGATACATCTTGCAACATTTTTCATTGATGTTCCGCTCCAATTGGTCGTAGCGTGATATTATATAGCCTATACTCTATAGCCTTCCTCGATAAATGGGCTATCCAACAAAAAATTTTTTTTTTCAATTCGAACTAGTAGTTTCTGAGATTAGCGCGTTCAGCCAAACAAACAAACAAACTCTTCAGCTTTATATATTAGTATAGATAATAATTACTATATGAAGCATTATCTATTCACACAATGTGAGGTGAGCGAAGGCAACAAAGCGTATCGAAAATATATCTGTGTCTCTTTTTTCGAAGTAATTCCTTGGTTATTCCGAAAATATATTAGCATGGAGTATATCTCTCTTTATCAAAAGTCTTATGTCTTTACCTATGACGTTAGCCAATCAGAGCCAACGCGTTCTTACCACTTAAAAAAGATAGAAGTATATGTTTCCATTGCGATTTTATTCCTATGCTCGGTATACAAATAAAAGTATGATATGATTAGAGCACTTGATCACTTTTTTATGACCTTGAGAACATTTTATATCAACATCCAAGCGTCACAAATTCACATATAAATTATAAATATAGTAAATATGAAAAAAGATAATTGAGGAAGAGCCATTTATAATTGATAATTTTGATCATTAATTTCCAAAAAAACGTCTGGTCCGATTTCATGTCAAGTTCATGTCAGTATCATCTGCACTTCTTCTCTGTGTGATACTAATCTTGAATGGAGTAACATATGTATGTCAATAAATACTACAATGAAACAAATGCACATCAAACACATAACTAATTAAGTACGCAGTAGGTGCATAGAAAACAAATTAATAATGACTAGTCATTAATATAGTAACTGATGATTAAATGATAATTGTATATTTATTTTGCATGCTGATTATGATTGGTCGAATAGTATTCACTTGTTTTGGCATAACAAATCAAGCCGTAATTGATGTATTCCCAAGCTAATAATCCAAGAGTAATCAACCATTTTTGGGTATAGATATTTGAGGTAGCGTGAAAATTTGTTTAATAACTTCTTTTGTAATGTCTTTAACACAAAATCGAAGACCCGAAGAAAGGTAGTGAAACCTAGTCAAGCTTTGAATTATTAACTTTGCAAAAAAAGTCCTTGAGATACTTTGAAATTTTGATACCTTCAAATTTAGTGTCTACTAAAATAAAATAAATATAGTTTTAAAAAACACTAAAAAACACGCTTTATATCGAACTAAAAAGTAAAAAATATTTTTTTTAAAATAAGCTTGAAACAATAATGAATAAAAAATACTAGTATTATTGTGAAAAAAGCGTGGGGCGCTTTGTTCCACATTTTCGTACATCGAGCGCCCCACGCTTTTTTCACAATAATACTAGTATTTTTTATTCATTATTGTTTTAAGCTTATTTTAAAAAAAATATTTTTTACTTTTTAGTTCGATATAAAGCGTGTTTTTTAGTTTTTTTTTAAACTATATTTATTTTCCACTTTTTAGTTCGATTTATTGTCAAAAATTTGCCGAAAAAAAAATAATTTTTTTTTCGGCGTGGACGAGACTAGAACCCACAACCCGTGATTCCGAGAGTTGACGTCAGCGAAGACCCGTGCCTTAGACCGCACGGCTACCACTGTAGTTACAGTGCTGGCATATTATGCTACAGTAATAAACCACTTGCTGTAGTCCAAAGGAAGGTTACAAACAAACATACATACAAACTTACAAGTGAAGTTAATATAAAGCGTGTAAAAATAAATAATTAAGCCAGATCAATTTAGGCACTACGGGTGGGTTAAAGTGAGAGAGAGAGCGTATATAGCACCGCAACACACTTACTCTCTCTCAACCTACCAGTAGCGTCTTATCCGCACTCACTTATAACCGCCTGGCAGTCATTTTAGACCCGGCTATTAATGATCTGGCTTGTTTATTTTTTTACTTTATTAAACACTAAATTTGAAGGTATTAAAATTTTGAAAATGTCTCAAGGACGTTTTTGCTAATAAAATTTCGCAAAGTTGAAAGTTAAAAAAGCAACATCAACGAAGGTGAAGCCTCAAGGAAAAGCTATTTACCAAAAATTTTATGACTTCACTAGCGGTCCCGTCCGGTTTCACCCGGGTGTAAAAGAACGAATGGGGAAGGGAGGAACATGAGTACATGTTTGCCGAGATGAATGTTGTGTCCAAATTTCATGATGATCGGAGTTACCGTCCAAAAGTTTTTGTCGATAAAAAGCAGTATTTATACTTTTTTAACTAATAATTTTTTTTAATTATATAAATAAAATTAAAATAAATTTATATGTAAGCCTTAGAAGAAAGCAATGTAGAAAATTAAAAAAAAATAAAAAAAAATATATTCGCCCAACGTAGGGCTCGAACCCTTGACCTTGATATTGACAGTCGTGTGCTCTACCGATTGAGCTAGCCGGTGTTGTATTCTGGCAACGCTAATATGAGTATATTTAGTTAGTGCATTTCACCTAAATACAAGCTTATTTTTGAGATACATTTTGCAACATTTTTCATTAATGCTCCGCTCCTAATGGTCGTAGCCTGATTTTATATAGCCTATAGCCTTCCTCGATAAATAGGCTATACAACAAAAATTTTTTTTTCAATTTGAACCAGTAGTTCCTGAGATTAGCGCGTTCAAACAAACAAACAAACAAACTCTTCAGCTTTATATATTAGTATAGATTTAGCGTGCAAAAAAAATATTTCGGCGCTTCTATACCAACAATACCCTCTTTTTACTGTAATTGTGAAAAAGTGAAATTTGTAATGTTGTATTTTTCCAACAGTAATTGTTGCCCATACAAATTCACGTTCATGTGCAATGTAAACAATAATTTTTAAAGAACTTCTAATGACACAATTATAGCTTTGGTTCGAGACAGCTACGCACAGTTGCTGTGCGATTATTGGCGCAAAAAAAAAAAAACAAATGATCTAGGAAAGTTTTGTTTTTAACACTTCACCTAGCTGTATCTATCTAATACAGGGGTCGGCAACCTGCGGCTCTTTAGATGTAAAGTTGCGGCTCTCCAGTTCCATACGCAAAAAATAATTATTTTATTATATAAACCCCTAAAAATCGTCCAATCGATCCATGATTGAGTACCATGTCTATCTCTCGGCCATTTCCACTCGCGTCTCACCCGCACCGCCCCCGTCACGACGTGTCGTCCTCGAATATATATATTATACCTATATAAGCAAATACTATAATACTGAAACGAAAATGTACAGTGACTCTTTAAAAACTGGGAAATTTTGTAAATTGTAATTTTTGGCTCTTCCGTCTCAAAAGGTTGCCGACCCCTGCCCCCTGGTCTAATGGTATCTTTCAATTTAATTTTTACTCACTTTCAGACGTCTGTATAATTTGAAATTTTGAACACGTATTAACAATCCATGACAACACAACAGTTTATATAAATATACTAGGTGTAACCCGTGACTTCGTCCGTGTGGAGTTTATTTTTTTACGCGGAAACCTAATTCTTTTTCGAAAATAATAGTAGCCTAAGCTACTCCTTATAACATCAGCTATCTGCCAGTGAAAGTCTCGTCAAAATCGGTCCAGTCGTTTCGGAGATTAAACAGACTAACATTTTATTTATATGTATAGATAGAAAATAGGTAAAAAAACAAAAACAGAAAAAAAGTTGAGAAAACTGAAAATTCGCTCTAGGAATCTTTAAAACTGTTCAATTACGGACTAAGTTACGATTTTATTTATTTGTATTAATTGAGCTAACGTCTGTATAATTCATTAAAAAATCAACTCTCGCAGTATGTGGATTTTGTAATCCGTTACTACATATACAGACACAAGAGCATCCTACTATATTATATGCAATATATTATAGACAGCATATGACTATATGAATCATTGCCTAATCTACTCAATGTGCGCTGAGTGAACGCAACAAAGCGTATCGAAAATATATCTGCGTCCCTATCTTCGATGTAATTCCCTGACTTCTCCGATGATAGGATTGGTTGATGTACTTGCATTCAATCTGAATAAAGTATCTCGGTTTCAAAAACTTTGTCTTTTTCTATGACGTTAACATGGGCGTACCCAGCTTTTGGCCCAGGAGGGGGCAAATTAGAAATTTCTTAAGCCGGGTCCCCCGTGCTTGTTTTGCCCGCCTGGATACGCCAGTCCTTACGGCGTAAAAAAAGACAGAAGTATATGTTTGCACCCTAATAGTTCGATTGCGATTTTATTTGTATAGATAGTGTTGGTTTTTAAGGTTATAATTAAAATTAGTAGCGAAAACCAGCGACAAAAAAACAGTGGCCCTTTAAAAGTTACACTTCGCAAAGATTTACAATATTCGAAAATAACCAAAGCAAGGTCGACCACATGTGCGACATTAATTTATTCTCTTGTCTGTGGTCGCTGCTTCCACATGTCTAAAATGTATTACAAATGGACTGAATTAGTAGGCCACCGTAGTTCCCATGTGTACAAATTGGTTAAAAACAAAAGTAAGACCGTTTAACTACTTCCGCAGCCAACTAGATACATATGTTTTTCGAGTGTTGTTGATTTTCCGGAGATAATGCGCTTGTAATTTTCACACACGACTCGGTTATTGTGATTCATTTTTCATTTTTTTTTTTAATTTCAACTAGAGAAATCTCCGTGCCGTAATTATATATCAATTATATCAATTACTTCGTAATAAGTATGTTATTTGAATGTTTTCTAATTGTTGATAAATGTTTTTTTATTGTCGATAAAAACGTACCCTAGTTTATTTTGTCTATTTACATATTTTCAAGTGAATTTTTTTTAAACTCCGATGAATAATTTCGTTAAAAAAATTATGATACCTTTAGGCGTAAGGGGAAGTGAGCTTCTAGCAAGGGACCGATCGGGATTGGCTGACAGGTAGTGCGTTGAAGGGGAAACACGCCCCTCTCTGTTCATATAGTAAGAGGCTGAAAACACTCTATTTACAATGTTACTAAAATAATAAACATTTCAAATAGCTATTACAGTATTACCTATCATATATATTAATACGCTAAGGTTTAAGATGTTTGCCTCCCTTTTAAGAAAAAACCTCACAATTTCTCCACATAAATTATATATCAATTTACAGATAATTGCTTGCTCTACTGACATCGACAACTAAAAAATGTATTATTGCTTTTGTTTTTGTAAATTAATTAAAATACAGCAACACTGAACAACGTCTGCCATCTGACGGCTTTAATTTTGAAACAACGTCAACACTTCGATCTGTCATCTGACTTTCATATTGTAATACAACAGACACAATACTGCATACTGCCGTCTGACGGCTTTAATTTTGAAACAGCGAGCAACGTTGAATAACGTCAAGCAATGCTGCATGATGCCATCTGACGGCTTAGCTCAACGCTTTTGCTACTTGCGCCTCTATATGACAACTTTAGTAAAATATTTCTTCGATCTGTCATCTGAGCTTCATATTGTAATACAACAAAAAGAAGAACGTTATAAGCAGTGTGCAAAATTAGAAACGAATTGAATACCTGCAATCATATTTAAAAAATAATTTTGTAAAATGATAATTATTATACTTATTTAGTGCGAATAATTCGTACATGTCACTCTAGTATATAAAATTTTCATAACGTTATACATTAGAATATATTCGAGAAAAACGTTATTAACTTATTAATTGCTCTGTAGATATGTTAGTTAGGTAGTTAACAAGCATGCTTTGATTAATTTTTACATGACGTAATAACATACAGTAGAAGCTATAGTGTTTTCGACTTGGCGGATTTTGTAAGGAAATATTCGACTTGTAGAGGTTAAGATTCATTCTAACTAACTTTGAGTTAGAGAACATTGCTATGTTAGAGATACAGAGATCCTATTTATTTATTCGAGTTATGGAGGGAAAATATATACGCAAAATGGCTTGTAGGAACTCACTTAATATTTCGACCTATAGAGGGTTGCGATTTTGAGTAATGGAGGCTTTGGGGCTTGAAGGGAGGGAAACAAAACATTTTTTCGAGTTTTGGAGGTTTTCGAATTATCGAGGTTTGACTTAAAGATTTTCTATTGTATACAGATTTGTCAAATAATATTAGTCAATATTTTTGAAGTTGGAATGGTCCCGTCGCCCAGTTGGCCGGAATTTTTAAAATCAATTGCCATCGGTACCTATATAGTATAGAATTAATCAGACGAGTAACAAAACTCTATAATGAGTGCCTCTAGCAGTGAAGATGCGCTGTGTATCTATTCTCGTTTGTTTCAACAACGGCGTGCTAGATTATCAAGAGAGTTACAAGCATACAGTACATCGGAAGTAGGCATCTATTCAAATGTGCAAGCATTTTACACACGGCATAAAACAATTGCTAGCGCGGCACAGCACTCTACTGTGCTCACAAAATATCTAAAACTAACTCACTTTTTATGGAAATCGCGACATGTTTCTATGGTGATAAATCAAAAACTTTAGTTGGCCGTGATGTGTCAAAAAAAAGTAATAAGGAAAACTGATGTTAATTTTATATAAGTACCATAAAATTCAGATTGTAAACCGGTATATAAGTAATATAACATAAAAGATACGTGAGAATTATTTATTTATCAATTCTGACGTACAGTATATAAATAATTAATTAACACTGACAGCGGCAATGGTCTTTATTTTACTTAAATCGCACTCAGCGCAACAGCCCGGAACACGACAAGCATTTCCAGATCGCTTAGTTTTGCCCATGTTAAAAAACTTCATAAAATTATAAACATTACTCGCTGACATACGGAAAACTTGAGGTTGAAGTTTCCCCTAGTGCTCACCATAAACGCTCGCATCGAACAATTTGTAACATCACCTCCCTTGATTATAGATATGTATATAATCACTCCAGTAATTTGAGCTGCGCGTTGATAGATCAGGCATTCAGTTACGGTTTCCTATATATTTAGAAGATTAAAAGGATGTACGATAGTTCGCAACCGGACTCGTCTGTATGCGCAAACGAAAACAAAAAAGACCCCAGAAAATAACAATAATCTCGGTGCAGCAATGTCAAGTCTCGATAGCGCCAGCGGGTTCGTTGCTAACTAGAGAGTAGGTCATTTAAACAGATAGAAACGATCACAGTCTAAGCGGACGCGCTGACAGCAGTCGTGAAGACGTCGGACGTCGGAATGTGACCAACCAAGCGTGCGGAGGAGATCGCGTCAAGGATGGGTGTTTTTCGACAGAACTTTTACCATTCCAACCCACGTGTCGGGAATGGTACTAGTTTAGGTCAAAATTCACTTTTCAAAATTTTACAAAATCTTTTTGTTTTGAGGTCCTCCGAATCCGAAAAACATATTTTTGGAAAAACCCTGCGTCTGTTAGTCTGTGAGCACGATACAGGTCAAACGGATGAACGGATTGAAACCAAATTTTGGAAGGATGTTTAATACGTAAATATGAAGAGTCCTATTGGTTTTGGGAAAAAACGGCGCATGCGCAAAAGAGGTATATGCTATAAAGTTGTTTTTTATATAATAATGGTATATTTTTCGTACCGGCCCAATATTCTATTTATTTTTTCCAGAAAGTTTTGTTAAAAAAATTTTTTTCTAAATTTTATAGTTTCGGAAATATTTTGAAAATAAAATAAATCAACTGTTCTTTTGTTTTGTAGATCTGTCAGAAATAAACTATAGTTAAGAATGCTTTGATTAATTTATATATGACGTGAACATAGGTATTATGTAGAACACCATGGCAACGAATAGCAAATATCGTATTGAATACTAGCCATTAACCGCGTCAACTCACGCGATATCAGAAATTTTATTCTCTTTATTATACTATATCAACATTTTTGAGGTTAGATTGGCCCCGTCGTCCAATTGGCTGGATTTTTTTTGTCATTTCCTGTTCCGTCCTAAACATTACCAGGCAGTCTTTTTTTTAATTCAATGAAAAAAGACGGCACTGCCGCTCACATTGCAAGCGGACTTTTCGAGCGAGAAATTGAACGAAATCCAACCACAAACAAAATAACTTTTTAAATGAAATCGCGAAACAATAAGTTTTAGAGGTCCTAAAACTGATTTAAAATTAATGTGTGTTAATAAATTTTGCTCGACACGTCGTTCGCGACGTTCGGATAGTAGGAGAATATCTCAGAAATAGATTTTTTATTTTTTACTTCAAGCAAATCGTCAATAGTCATCAATAAACGACCCCATATTTACTTAAAAATGTTATTTCGAAGATTTCAGCGATCGATAACGACAGATAATCTTCGTGGAAGAAAAATTCTTTTGCTTACAAGTTGTCTAAAGACATCGCTAACAATTTTAATAAAAATTTACGCTCGAGTGAAAGTTTGTCGTACCTTGAAGAGCCTTTTTACCTGGAGACTTTAATGATCAGTGACGACTGCAGCCTAATTCTAAAAAGACATCAACGGTTAGTCAGTACACGTAATTTTATTGAATCGAAAACCGTAGATTTCTAAGGATTACTTAAAATATTTGAGAATTAGTTTAAAACTAGATTAGGACTACAAAGTTATACAGGGTGTCCCACGACATGACTGCCATAGCTTGGGACTGTGTTTCTACAATAAACAATAACAAGTCATAAAAAAAAATAAATTAATAAAATCAAAGAAATCGATCAAGACCGGTCTCTTTTAAAAATCGAAACAGCAGATCGACATTTTCCGGGTAATTCCCTAAAATTACAGACGGATCACTTGACAATCCGATCTGCTGTCGTGTGTCCCTAAACTGGACACACTCAATTAAAATATGTGAGACGGTGATTAAGAGTATTCGTCCCTGCAAACACCCCCTGCACCCTTCATCTCAAATCTTTTCCCCTGGCCTAAAAACGGTTCGCGCTCTCCCGACGCTATTTTTAAAGTTAGAGGGTTCTGGTAAACGCCACATGAAAGACAAAGAATCAGACTACAGATCCTTCAGGCGAATTTAAAAAAAAAAATTCCTGAAAAAACTTACAATCTTTTGAAAAAAATAATAAGTTACGTAATATTTCACACGTAGGCGAAACTGTTTTTCAAAAAATTCGCCTGAAGGATCTGTAGTCTGATTCTCTGTCTTTCATTTGGCGTTTACCAGAACACTCTAGCTTTAAAAATAGCGTCGGGAGAGCGCGAACCGTTTTTAGGCGAGGGGAAAAGATTTGAGGTGAAGGGTGCAGGGGGTATTTGCAGGGACGAATACTCTAAAGAGCCCTGATGTGGATGCTTTCTTTCAAGTACTTCCTGTAGTGCTATTATTGCATAACACAAATTACTAATAACTCATACAAACTAATTACGTCTAAAGGCGATTTCGACGACCGAAGACGATCAATTCCGACCGGAAATTGTCCATCCTTCGCACACGCTTCGAATATCGTGTTTACATTGAACGCACTCTTAAGTACTAAAAAACGACACCTGCCACAGTTACTACGAAGTACTACACACAGACTGTTGAGTGGGTTCTTCAGCACACCTCCGAGGCACGGATGTTGCAGAAGCGATACTCACGTGTTTTTTCAACAAAAAACATACACACATCGACGGTGCTTTACCATTGTCAGACTGTCATGTGTTTTTACCTATCCTAACCTCAATACTTTTAATTATCAGCAGTGAACCTCGTTTTTCATTTTATGTAGGAAATTAGTACCGTCATTGTCTGCACATTTTAAAGCCGCTGATTAAGAATAATTCAAGGCTTTTGCAACCCTTGGAGTACGGAAGCCCCTTAAGATTTATTAGCGATTCTTTGTTCTTCATTTGATGACGCTCACCCGAGTCCTTTAACTTTTAAAAAAGTAGCGTAGAGAGAGCTGTAAGCGTTTTAGGCGAGTTATTTTCTGCATTTATTCAATTTCCACTTAATTAATAGCAATGGGTGAATAAAGGCATTTTGGAACATTAGGATAAGGTTGACAAATTTTTAGCATAGTAGTTTGACAGGTAATCGGCCATGGTCTTGAATAAGGAACCATCTCGATATTTATCTGGAATTATTAAGGCAAACCATGGAAAACCTTCAAAAGATGACCGGTACAGAAATTACGCGTTTCTCGGCGAGAGGCAGCAGGAAAAAGTCCCGGCCACATCTGTCCCCGCCGGGATTCGAACCCGATACCTCCCGAATGCGAGTCTAGTGCTCTCACCACTATGTCACCTCACTCGGTTAAATAAATAAAAAAATTTAAATTGATTATATTTGATCCCGATTAAATTTGCGAAATTTTAGCAATAATAAATAATTTTTATTAATAGTGTTGTTGTGACATTTTTGTAGCCGAATCACCAATCGAAAACAAAAAGGGAAAACCAATTAATAACGATAATGACAGCGAGCACGTGTGATGGCGTAGACGTTTCGCCAGTGGTTATAGTGGCTATCATCACCGCGCAAATATTTGTATCAAGTCGACTTTCATATCTATGATATAGATTCGAGCGTTAAAGCACATAATTTGCGCGATTTAATTTATTATATAGGTGAAATTGCCGAATCTAAATTTTTAATGCAGATCTTACACACATTATAGAATAAATTGTCTATAGTTATTATTAATGATATGAATGTTTATGAATCACATAGGCGGCTCGTCATCAACACATTCACTAGTCATTTAATAACGCTGCAACGCTCTAACGATTATTTTTCGTAGAACTTTTTCGTCTGCGGACTCCGCAATTACTGCGAACCTTTATTAAATAAAAACCGGCCACGGGCGAGTCGGACTCGCGCACCGAGTGTTCCGTACACACTTGTAGGTATGCGAATAGTTCGTCCATCACGGGAATCGAAAAAATGTTTCCCGCTTTGCCGTTGGAAAACTGTTGTCCCCATGCATCGACTAACGAGGGAGAAGAAGATCCGTATCCGTTAGTTTTTGGCGGATCTTTTACCTTATTAATTTTCAATTCATAGATGAAATTTTATATATATATAGGTGATTAGATAATAATGAAAACCTGTTAAATTCCATTCAGATGATTTTTTATTTTTTTAAATAGTATTTGGCACCTTTATATTGCAAACATTTATCGTAGTGAGTACCATACCAATAGTATATAACTCAAAGGTACTAAATCAACTATCTTTATAATGAGATATTGCACATCGATCTTTGGAAAGAGACAATCTGTTATGAGAGTTAACTCTTAAAGAGCTCAATAACGAGTGCGGCAAAAAATCCGGGCTTGTAAAGTTCGTCCGCAAATTTTATTTTTCGAAAAAAAAAATTGAGAGGGAATAACACGAAATAAATTGGAGGTAAAATGTAATCTAACCATAGACTATCGTTTCGAACGTTTATACCCACCCCCCCAGCACGGATTATTTCCAGTATCTCCAAAAAACTTAAAAGTAATATCTTTTATTTTCATAATCAAATGTAGAATCAGAAAAGCAACAGATTTCTAAAATTTTAAAGTATTATTATCACTTCGATTCTAAAGTCGTCAATCGATTATCTCGCCCCCTTCTTTCGTGGTACGCCACTGGTCGGACGCGTGGAATGCCTCCGTGTATAATACCTCGCAGCTATTGTCTTTCTCACGGTTTACCCTACTTACAAGGTCGACTCGGATCCATCTACTTCATCTGCAGACTGCAAGTGTACAGCTGACGTCCTAACAAACTTTCCATTTGTGGCAATAAAGTTCCCTCGGCGTCCAATCTAGCACAATCCAAGCCACAAACGGGCCATACCCGTGCAACAAAACAGGAATGAAAACATTTTATAGAACGCTACCTTGCCGGCCCGGTTTCACCCGAATAGATTTTGGTTTGGCAACGAAATTAAATAACTCTTCACTGTATTTCTTGAACGTAAGTACCTACGTCAAATCAGCCCAGAAAATGCGTGCGGGATCCTCGACTTACTAGGCGCCAGGCGTCAAAGGACGTCGTCTCACAATTACAGTTTTGAATTCCAAATACAGTAGAACATCTTTAAGTCGAACCTCGATAAGTCGAAAACCTCCAAAACTGGAAAAAAATTTGTTTCCTTCCCTTCAAGCCCTAAAACCTCCATTTCTCGAAATCGCAATCATCTATTGGTCGAAATAATCAGTGAGTCCCTACAAGCCATTTTGATACATATTTTCCCTCCGTAACTCAAAATTGGACCTCTGTATCTCGAACATAACAACTCAAAATTAGTTAGAATTAATCTTAACCTCTCTACAAGTCGAATATTTCCTTACAAAATCCGCCTACGTCGAAATCTCTCATAAGTCGCAAACTCGAATTTTTGGCGTCTCCTTTTAAGTTCGACTTACAGAGGTTCTGCTGTATTAGAATTCGGCCGTTTCACTTTTCATCGGCACAAAGAATTTTCATTTTGCTCTAAATAAATTACACGATCCAATATATCTACACAAATAAATATTTATTTATGCCTATATTAGATCGTACATAATCTCCATTTTTTTTATTAACGGGAGTTGGCTTGTCACCGGAAACACCGCAGCTTCTAGGGCTTATCGTGCTATCTCCCAATCTCTTATATCACTCGATCCAGTATCTTCGTTCCTTGTACTAGCTTGTGCAGTCCGTGGACTGGGCGATTGATATTTAGTCTTCTGGACTCATTCTACATTGTCCATAAATTATCTGTCTTCTACGATCCAAAGCCTCGCATTCACACAGAATATGATGCGCTTTTTCCGTCTCCTTATTAAAGGATTCCGATTCTTTGGAGGTGTCCTTTCAAGGCACAATGTCCTGTCAGGAGGCCTACCACGAGAGGAAGATTGTTCCTACCGAGTTGTAGTAGTTCTTCATTCATCTTTCGGGATAGCCCTTTAATAAAAGTCTTGCCATGTCGCTTCCCGGAAATTTGTTTCCAGTATGTCTTGTGCATATTTTTGATCCACCGCCTAATATTACTCGGGGGATTTAAATGGTACGGGTGTCCTTTCAGGAGGCCTACCACTGAGTTACATAATCTACTTGGTACAAACAATATTTTTATTTGATCCAAGTAAATGGCACGATCCAATAGCCACACAGAAATATTTGTTTCTTTTCTTCGTCAGTGTGTGCCCCATTTACTGTCCACGAATGAAGTCATATAAGAATTATTTGTTTTGACATAGGTAAAATGTTGTTTCTAATGACCACAACAATTTAATAAAAACGATTCACTTTCACGAATTAAATTTTAAAATGTCCGCTAATGGCGGCGCTGAATAATTGCCCAACTGATTGATTGTGGAGTGGTTTTCTCTCAGCCGGCTAGATTTGATTTTGACGGAAGGAGCACATCGCAACATTTGACATACAATTATTTATTCATATAACAATTTCTTGTGTAGTTACAATGTAAATATATGCGCGCTGACATACCTTGAAGAATTGTTATTATATTTGTATAACGGCTGATCATAAAATACCGCACCCTTAAAATATACACCGTGCCGATTTTTTGTTTTGTTTTGCATATCAAATAACTTGTGTTTCCGTTAGCCAAGGGCGCGGCTACGATCGGGCAGGCTGGGGCGCTTGCTCCCCCTGGTCCCCTGGCTCATTTAGTGAAGCAAAAAAATGTAAAATGTGTTACGAGAACGCAATACAGAAGGGAAACTTCTATGTGGATAAGTGGAAAAAAGAAAATAAGTAAAGTGGACAAGTGGAAAAAATAAAAGAAGTACAGTGGACAAGTGGAAAAATGAAAAATGTGTTACGAGAACACATTAGAAGTGAAACTTCTATGTCGACAAGTGGAAAAAAGATAAGAAGTCCAACGGACAAGTGGAAAAAAATAAGAGTGAGAAGAAAAGATTCATAATATAATTAATTTGTATCATTTTATTCATAGTTTCACGTTCAGATTAACCTGTACAAACGAAATATCTGAACGTAAAACGATGAGTTAAATGATAAAAATTATAGTAATGAATCTTTTCTTCTTACTCTTACTTTTTTTCCACTTGTCCATTGGACTTCTTTTCTTTTTTCCACTTGTCCATTGGACTATCTTTTTTCCACTTCTTCATTGTGATAGGCCAGCATTCTACCACTGAGCTACGGATGCTTGTAGAGAAGTATTGTTTATATAGGTTTACTGCTAGTACAATTTCGTGACACAAATTTCGTTACATAGGGAAACGTGACAAATTTCGTTACACGGTTTACCCCCGTTTTTAAAGAAGTTTTCACTTCAAACATCGATGCTTCATAAATGTGCGCGATTTCTTTAATACCCAATGTTTGTCTGCATTTTCGGCGTGTCTCATTTATCATTTGGTCTGGTGGTCGAAATTCGACCGTAAGTCATTAAATTTTTAAGTTTGAACGTTATTGATGTTCTTCTGTGAATTACGGTCGAATATCGAATACGGATCGAGTTGCTTGTATTTATCAATCACCAGGTATGTGTATTGTACATCTTATGCTTAAGACATATTGTGTTAAAACATAAATATTAATGAATGGGCTTTGTTAACAAGTGTATTTCTGTCAGCTAGCTAGTAGAATAAGAGATGCGTCTCGCGATAATAATATTGTAATTATCTATTGAACTTGTATTTGTCTTCTCCTATTCTATTTACACCATTATTTTTTAACAATGAGAAGGCCTCAATCTGCAATTTCACGCGTTAATTTTTCTATTAATAAATTTTTATTAGCGGCACGTCTAGAAATGGTTGTGCTATTACGTGGATTTAACCAGAGTAGCCTAAAATCATATATTTAATAATTTACTATATGAATCATTGTCTATCTACTCAATGTACGGTGAGTGAAGACAACAAAGCGTATCGAAAATATATCTGCGTCTCTTTCTTCGATGTAATTCCCTGATTTCTCCGATGATAGGATTGGTTGTTGTACTTGCATTCAATCTGAATAAAGTATCTCTGTTTCAAAAACTTTGTCTTTTTCTGTATGAATCATTGTCTATCAACTCAATGTGCGGTGAGTGAAGGCAACAAAGCGTATCGAAAATATATCTGCGTCTCTTTATTCGATGTAATTCCCTGATTTCTCCGATGATAGGATTGGTTGTTGTACTTGCATTCAATCTGAATAAAGTATCTCTGTTTTATAAACTTTGTCTTTTTCTATATGTATCATTGTCTATCAACTCAATGTGCGGTGAGTGAAGGCAACAAAGCGTATCGAAAATATATCTGCGTCTCTTTCTTCGATGTAATTCCCTGATTTCTCCGATGATATGGATTGGTTGTTGTACTTGCATTCAATCTGAATAAAGTATCTCTGTTTCAAAAACTTTGTCTTTTTCTGTATGAATCATTGTCTATCAACTCAATGTGCGGTGAGTGAAGGCAACAAAGCGTATCGAAAATATATCTGCGTCTCTTTCTTCGATGTAATTCCCTGATTTCTCCGATGATATGGATTGGTTGTTGTACTTGCATTCAATCTGAATAAAGTATCTCTGTTTCAAAAACTTTGTCTTTTTCTATGACGTTAACGGCTTTTGGTCGAGGAGGGGGCAAATTAGAAATTTCTTAAGCCGGGTCCCCCTTTGTTGTTTTTTCCTCCTGGATACGCCAGTGCTTACGGCTTTAAAAGAGACAGAAGATATATGTTTGCCCCCTAATGGTTCGATTGCGATTTTATTCCCATGCTCAGTATAGAATAAAAGTACCTATATGCCTTGTGCATTCAGTGTTTTAAATATTAATGACGGTTTTCTTTTTCAGATCCTGAAATACGCCGTATTAATAACCATGGTTTCAATAACACTTGAAACATTGGCGTTGAATTCGAACGATAGATTAGATCTGTATTTAAGGCCGCCAGTAGCGAACCAGCGGAAACTGCACAGCGTCCAACCAGAATCTAACAGGCCTCCGCGCAGAAGCAGGAAGCATCCCAGATCGATCGGTTCGCCAACTGAGAAACCGAATCCGTCATTATTCTCCAAGGTAACCGGCTGGCTGTTTCCTTTCGGTAGCTCGGACACGGCGACATCAGGAACTCATTCATCGCCGAGTTACTCAGCCCCTCCAAGTAAACAATATGGAGGGCCTTCGAGTCAGAACTGCGGTCAATGCAACGACGTGCCATGGATACCAATTGGCAAGCCGAGTGTCGCTGTAAAATATTTCCCACCGCCCATTTTGATATCGCAAAACTCTCATGGCCATTCGTCTTCACAGAACACTTATGGACCTCCAAAAGATTCGTACGGTCCGCCAACAGGTTCGCATGGACTGCCGTCCAATTCATATGGTCCACCGAAGGATTCGTACGGCCCGCCAACAGACTCGCATGGACCTCCGTCTGGCTTATACGGTCCTCCTATAGAACTCGATAGTCCTCCCCATAGCGCTTACGGACCTCCTACGGACTCACATGGACCTCCGTCCAATTCATACGGTCCACCAACGGACTCGCATGGACCTCCGCCTGGCTCATACGGTCCTCCAATAGAACTCGATAGTCCTCCGCCTAGCGCTTACGGTCCACCAACAGACTCGCATGGACCTCCACCTGGCTCTTACGGCCCTCCTAAAGATTCTTATGGTCCTCTAATAGAACTAGATAGTCCGCCGCCTGATTCCTACGGACCACCTAAAGATTCTTATGGGCCTCCAGTAGGTTCACATGGACCCCCACCAAGTTCATACGGTCCTCCAAAAGATTCTTATGGGCCTCCAGTAGATTCACATGGACCCCCACCTAGTTCATACGGTCCTCCAAAAGATTCTTATGGACCTCCAGTAGGTTCACATGGGCTTCCGCCTAATTCGTACAGCCCTCCGAAAAATTCTTATGGACCGCCAGTAGATTCACACAGACCACCTCCAAGCTCGTATAGTCCTCCGAGTGATTCATTTGCAGCGCCCATAGATTCACATGGAGCTCCTCCTAATTCATACCTTCCTCCTAAAAATTCTTATAGACCGCCAGTATCTTCTCACGGTGCTCCAATACAAGATTTGCATCCTCCTTCTAAACCTCTCACAGATTCTTACGGGAAACCAATTCCTCCCTCAGATCTTGCCCCACCTCAGGCTCATCCTAGTTCATCATCAAATATTTACACATTCGAAAATCCACCTCCAAACAAATTCCCGAATCACTTCAAACCTCCAAGTGGTCCTCCACATAAACCTCCGCCGAAAAATAAAGGTAGACCGCCGTTCTTATCAGGACCACCACAGAAACCGCCAGGATCTAGACAACCCAGGCCTGGACAATTCCGCAAGCCATTAAGGCCACCACCGAATAGAAGACCGCCCAAAGGAGGTCCTCCAAGAGGTTTGAGCGGCAACAAATACATTCCGCATGTTCACCCGGAAGCGGAAAGCCATCTTCCTCAAGAATCGACTCGCATTCCTGTTGTCAGTGGAGAATATAGTACAATGTCTGGTCTCAACCCTCCACCTCGTGTTCCTATACCGTTCCCGAGCTTGAGTTCGAATCCTATTCCACCAATTCACAATCCTCAACCGTTCACCAATGAATTCAACGAGCCACTTCCGAACAGAAACCGGCCGCACCAATCTCAGCAGCAAATAACATCAGTAACTGTTAACCAACAACAAACCAATTATAAACAAAGCGAATATAATAACGATAATCTTATTAATCAAGTGCTGAGCATGCATTCAGCGGCACCGGATGTTCAGATCGTCAAAAGTGTACCCATCGCTGAATTCACGTCTTCAGTAGAATATCCACCCAGAGTCATACAATCGCCAGTGATTGATGTCACTACGTTTGGAAAGAATAATGCTGCAGGTCACAATGCCATCAAAGATAATGACAATAAAGATACGTTCCAAAACAATCCAATAATAGTTGATGATCAGAATTTTGATAATCATGCTGCAGCCAGTACCAAAAATGTTACGATTCATACTTTTAATGTTCAGCCAAACAGCCATCATTTGAACAATAATCAACAGCTGACTCATCATCAACAGCTGAATAATGGACAGTCAAATCATCAACAATTGAATAATCAACAGTCGAACAATCAACAGCCGAACAATCAACAATCGAGCAATCAACAGCCAAACAATCAACAGTCGAACAGCCAACAGTCAAGCAATCAGCAATCGAATCATCAACAATTGAATAATCAACAGTCGAGTCATCAACACTCAAACAATCAACAATCAAATAATCAACAGCCGAACAGTCAACAGCCGAACAATCAGCAGTCGAACAATCAACAGTTAAATAGTCACCAAAATGTAAATCACAATATTGACGTATCTCATACTCAACAGAGTACGGAAGTTCGACAGAACATCAACTTAATAAGCCAAATCTTAAACGGAGAACAAAATACTCATAATTCTGATGTAACAATTCATCAATTCAGCACTCAGAGCAAAGAAACATCAAATCATCAAAATAGCGATGAAACGATTCAAAAATTGCATAGTCAGCAATTTCCTCCTCACTTGAGACCTCCGCATTTCGATGAAGATGTTGAATTTTCAGCACCCGGTGACATAACACTCGAAGGTTTTGAATACACAGCCGAAGGTGGAATTATAGCTCCATCAAATAATTTCCCATTCTCTAAGATTCATCACGAGTTTAACGAAACCATCCGAGAGTCAAATAGCCAACATCGAGATACCAAGCCTTTCAGTATACCGGACTCTCCTCTTTTATACTTGAACCCAAACCTTCCAAACAAAGAGCACAAAGATTTCAATCGATTCTCGCCGAACAGTTTGCCACATAATAATAAGGATTCGTCTCCGAATTCATCCGAAAAAGATATTTCAATCAGCGGTGAAATTACCAACACTTTCACGCAACCCACCATGGATTACAGTTCATGGATACCTTCCCCAGGTCCATTATCAACATCCATGATACCTCCATCGCCAAATGCCGAAGGATCTTGGCCTCAACCTACCGGAATCGATTTCACAATCCGAGAAACTGAGCCTCCAGCAGGAATGACGCCTCCACCACCTCCATTCAACACGGACACAAAAAAAACTAAACAAATCCAAATCGTTATACCGTACACGTCATCCGACGAAAACAAAAATTCGTGGACGAGCGATGAAACGATCGTCGGAAGTCCGACAAGTTTTGCAACGGGATTCAGTAATGAAAATCAACCGCAATGGTTGAACCGGCCACAAAATGACTACCACAATTACGAAGAATCAAAACAAGTGACGGCAACTCAACAACCGCCTCGTACAACTCAAAAATTCAACGTTCCTTCGAATATTCACGACATATTGAAGAACAATGCTTTAACTGAACCCAGAAATACTCAAACGGAAGCACCTTTCGATGTGCTATTGTTACAACAAAATATCGACCAATGGACAGTAGACGAATATGCCAATAAAACCAAAATTAATAGCGAAAACTTAAAAGCAAGTACTCAAAATCATTTGATACCGTCCAAGAAAATACCGAAAGAATATTTGACTACCACCACACCTATAAATGCAATTGCAACTAAAAATATTACTTACAAATACACGAAGTTATTCGGAGACTATGAAGCGGCCGGTACTTTCAACCATGAAACCAATTTCCATAACATAACCGTTATAGCGGACTTTAATAATACACTCTTCGAATCGAACTTGATCGTCCCCGAAAGCGTAACCCACGAAAGTCAGACCACCGAATATACGGACGACGTAACCGAAACCACTCCACCGGTAACAACGGATATGACGACCGAAATTACGAATTCGACCACCGTCAGCAGCACCACCGTAAATCATAAGCCTGTCTGGGAACAAATACAGATCCAGATATCGCCCCTAACGAAGGAGAAAGTTTATGTCGTAACGCCGGTTAGTTTAAAAATTGACGAGCCGACTCCGAGCTCAGCGTGGAGCTACATCCCGAGACAGCCTACTCCCGACGAAGTTAACGATTTGAAATCGAAGAACTTCTCATTTAGCTCGCCGAGATTCTTGGTGAGACCTACGCCAGGATCGAGTGCCCACGGAGCCGATCACACCAGTAGTGTCAAAGTTGTGTACAGTGCTTGGCCCCAAGCAAGTAAGTCTTGAATTTCATTATAAAGAAAGAAACGATTATAGACCCTCGACAACTAAATAGATAGATTTAGTCATTTTCATAATATTTGTCTGTACGTTCTATGTGTTTGCTATACGTGATGAAGATAGGCTAAACATAATTACGCTTCTGCTAAAAGGGGACGAGCAGTAGGCAAAAAATGATATTAATGCGAGCGAGACTAGTTTAAAATATCCACAAAACTTACCCGACCTTTAATTCTTACAACTAAACATTTTGATCGAAAATTCTTACAATGTAGTCCAAATCTCATTTAGAAACTTTTGATATTAATTGGCTTTTTATTAAAATGAATAGAAATAATTTTTTTAGTTGTTGAAAATCTATAATCTACATGCTACTAAATATAATTTTGAAAAATCTTTTCCACAGTAAATAATCTGGAAACAACTACTGTTCGAATGAGCTCAACGGAAGCGCCTCTTTGGGGTCTAATGGACCTGACAGCTTATACTCCTCCAGAAGGTAGTTCAGTACGAACATATGCGGGACATTCGAAGGTAAAATATTTTAAACATTATGATTTTACCACAAGTGGGGAATGGTACTAGTTTAGGTAAAAAATAACTTTTCAAAAAATTTACAATATCTTTCCGTTTTGAGGTCCCCCGAATTCAAAAAACATATTTTTGGAAAAACTGTGCGTCTATCAGTCTGTTTATCTGTTAGTCTGTGAACACGATACAGGTCAAACCGATGAGCGGATTGAAACCAAATTTTGGGAGAATGTATGGTATGCAAATATAAAGAGCCTTATTGTTTTTGGGAAAAATCGGCGCATGCGCAGAAGAGATATATGCTATAACGGTGTTTTTATATAATTATGGTATACTTTTCATAACGGCTTTTTATTCTATATATTTTTTCAAGCAAGTTTCTTTAAAAAAATTTTTTTCTTAACTTTATAGTTTCGAATATAATTTGAAAATAAAAAAAAATCATCCGCTCTTTTGTTTTATGGATCTGTGAGAAATAAGCTAGTTAGGCATGCTTCGATTAATTTTTACATGACATATTATGTAGGTAACCATAGCAAAGAATAGCAAATATCATATTGAATACTAGCCATTACCCGCGTCACCTCACGTGATATCAGAAATTTTATTTTCTTTATTATAATCAAATGTCAACATTTTTGAAGTTGGAATGGTCCCGTCGCCCAATTGGCTGGAATTTTTTTATTATGCAAACGAGAACACCCTCGACCCATACCTAGATTGTTTTAGTTTACAGCACTAGTGTTAAACAGGTCATTTCACTGTCGCTATACAGGCATCAAAATCAGCCATTTTATGGGGGCGAATTGTAAAAATGGATTTAAAAATTTACAAACAAGTACGCGTGTTCGAAAAAATGATCGGTTCTTGAATTCTTGAAAAACAACCTTCGTTTCTATTTTTCAGGTAGTGACCGTAGTTACGCCGCCGAATGTCTCGAAAAGGAAAGCAGACCGTATCGAAACGTCGAGAAAAGTCACTGACAAAAAACAAGCTGAACAATGAAATGCTCAATTGAAACCGAAAATCGGAACCGAAGACTTAGAAGTTTTATATTAAAGCTTCGAATATAATGTTACCGGATGTGTTTATTAAATGTCCCAGCGAAAATTTCATTGGTTGTCCCCAAACTATTTTTTTTAAGGATTAGTTTAGGTTGACTCTTTTTTTATATGAAATCTAACTGATAACATTTTTTAGAGACATCCGGCTATTTAAAACTTATGCCAGGAACTAAGCAGACTATAAGAATGTTAGGTTGCAAATGACGCATCGAACGTCCGGTGCGAGCTTCTAGAACTGCGCCGTTGAAAAATGTTTTAATCTTGCCCGGTTCTGACATTGT
Source organism: Xanthostigma xanthostigma (assembly GCA_963575645.1). Taxonomy (NCBI): domain Eukaryota; kingdom Metazoa; phylum Arthropoda; class Insecta; order Raphidioptera; family Raphidiidae; genus Xanthostigma; species Xanthostigma xanthostigma. The sequence goes on from OY754473.1 coordinate 4,331,022, forward strand.
TGCGCCCCTCCAGGGCCTGCATCTTGTGCCTGGGTTACGGCACTGAATACCGTATGTTCTTTCCGATGGTAACACCATATATTCAATACCCCTTTATATTGCTAGCAAAGATCGGGAGAAAGACTTAAACACTACGGTGCAGACATTTATACGTCTGTTTCACTTATTATATTCCGAGTCTCATGCGCATGTCCGTGAATGGATGCGCGTCAATTTGCACATGGAACCATATATTTAATGCCCTCTATATTGCTAGCAAAGATCGGGAGAAAGACTTAAACACTACGGTGCAGACATTTATACGTCTGTTTCACTTATTATATTCCGAGTCTCATGCGCATGTCCGTCAATGGATGCGCGTCAATTTGTACATGGAACCATATATTTAATGCCCTCTATATTGCTAGCAAAGATCGGGAGAAAGACTTAAACACTACGGTGCAGACATTTATACGTCTGTCTCCCTTATTATATTCTGAGTCTCATGCGCATGCCCGTGAATGGATGCGCGTCAATTTGCACATGGAACCATATATTTAATGCCCTCTATATTGCTAGCAAAGATCGGGAGAAAGACTTAAGCACTACGGTGCAGACATTTATACGTCTGTCTCACTTATTATATTCCGAGTCTCATGCGCATGTCCGTGAATAGATGCGCGTCAATTTGCACAGGGAACCATCTATTTAATGCCCTCTATATTGCTGGCAAAGATCGGGAGAAAGACTTAAGCACTACGGTGCAGACATTTATACGTCTGTCTCCCTTATTATATTCTGAGTCTCATGCGCATGTTCGTGATTGGATGCGCGTCAGTTTGCACTTGGAACTAAGCTGTGAAAAGGGCGTGGCTTACTCTATTCCACTTACTAATTGCCCCACTACAGACGCGACACTTGCGCACAACGGGTCAAGTAAAAAGAAACAGATAGAAAAACAGTCATTTGCTGTCTCACTTCATGGACCACGCTTTCACTTACGGCCACTAGCAATATAGAAGTTAATTAATATATGGGCAATACATATCTTAACAATTCTGTCGTGTGGCTAATATTCTATCTTCTTCTATTTAATTTATCGGTTTTATATATCGTTAATATTAGCGACGAAGTTACAGAATTCTCTAGACGTGTTAATATTATAATTTATTATTTATAGTCATCAAAAAATAGAATTGTCTCACATATTAGTTCTTATCTCTTTCCTCTTGCAAACAAGAATTGAGGAATTATATTTTTTTTAAACGCTGCGCATAAACCGCCATATTACGACATAGAATAGAGTCACACTTCTTTATATTTCAAGGTTAACTTCCAATTTGGCAGATCAAGTGAGTGATATCAGTAGATGTAGGCAGCCAATCACAGACTGCACAGTATCTACGTCATTTTGCTACGGCACTATTATTAAAATTCCACAAAAAATTCACACTTCTGATTTTTTTTTATTACAGAAAAACCTTCCGAAAAGTTTTCAAAAAAATTTAGAGCAACAAAAAAATGTGAGACGACTCTGTTCTCTAACAATATAAGTAACTCTTCTGAAATAATTAATTTAATTTCTTTCAACTGTGTATATTTTTCTAATTTTAAATATTATTCTTTATTTATAACCTCAAACCAAAGTACTGTAATCGCTCAAGAAATATAATGGTTTAATAATAAATAATAATTACAGTCGATTCTCTCTAAAAACGCGCTATTCCCCTCAATTCTCTATGAACTACAACTAAAAGAAGTACTATAATTAATCTAATTCTTTTTGTATGTCCCAGCGATACCATCGTTTTTGTTAGTCCCGTTTATTCAATTGCATCTAACTGCTCTCTTTCCTTATTTCCCCTGTAGATCTTAAATATTTAACGCTTACATGTGGACACAACATAACCTATAATCTTGATGGTAATGGCAGCCATTTTAATTTGTGTAGCTATCAACAGAGGCGCGTAAATCGAATTCCATTTACGCTAGTGATGCCGTCTTATCTCGTTGAAAAATGCTCATTTTCGATTTGTATTTCAAGACGAGAAAATTTCTAACTCTCGTCTCGATAGGTACTCTTTCTCGTGGGTGATGATTCGATCTCGTCTCAAAATACGAGACGAGACAAACTATTCAACGAGATTTATCGTCTCTTTTTACATCTACCAATGGTTGCCACCACAACGAAATAATTATTCCTTCAACTTTCTCACCAGCAAGTGAGGTTATTTAGACCTTGCAGTTTGCACTTATTCATAACCTCAATTTCTTAATTCTTAATAATTTGATAATCCATTTAGCAGTTTTTTTTATTAGAACCTGGGACCTGGGGGCTTGCAATAGAGTCCAGAGAGTCGACTGTAATAAAAACTTCAACAGGTTTTTATAAATCGAAAAGTTGAAAACAATATCATTATTCTGTATCCATAACTGTTCGCTTAAGGCAGTACAAAGTCTTGTTGTCTTTTTCTAGTCTTAGAAAATGGTTGTCTCAACATTTGCGGATACTGAATTTTAGTAAGCGTGTCATTTATGCTTATTCAAAAACAGCCGACACTTCACATGGCTATTTGTATTTGTGTATTTGGCATATTTGGCAAACAATTACCAAGTCTATTTGACAAAATGTTGGCCTTATTTGCCTATTTGACAAATAAGGCCAATACCAAATACGCGTCACCGTGCGCTTGTCGGTTTTTCGAGGCACATCAAAAGAGTCAAATAGGCAAATACGCAAATAATCCGTCCACACAATGGCCATATTCATAAGCGCACGCGCCGTGAACCTGTACGGACGTGCAGTATTTTTGTGTCTGTGCTGTGAACGAGAACTGGAACAATTACTATTGAAAATGAATTGGGACAATGAAACAGTGCTAAAATTCCTGGAATTTTGAACCTTGCGTTCTGCTGCCAAATGTTTGCGTGTTTGCTATTTGACTGCCATGTGTGGATGTTCGTATTTGCCTCTATTTGCATGTTTGGCTTGAACGTCATATACTTTGCCAAATACAACAAACACCCAATAGCGAACACAAATAGCCATGTGAAGTGCCACCTTTATATTTTTAACGAACTTATTTGATAATCCTATAGCAATAGCTGTTTTTGTGTAAGCATTTAAATTGATTTCTGGATTTTAAGGACGATGTTTCTTTCGCCAGAAAAAATTCGGTTATTAAAATTTGTCACTAGGTAAATATCGGCTAATAATAATATTTATATTACATTTATTACTTATGCATAATATAGTGATTCGATTTAGTATTTATTTTTTAAAGATTCTTTCGTTTTAAATTCTTGCAATAGATTGAAAAATAGCTAGACTTAAAATCAAGCAATATTACAGCATTATTTAAATACGTCACGACGTAATTTTAACCTTAAAAATATTTATTTAGTCTACTTTTCAATAAATAAAATTATCGACCAATTTTTCAGACAAATATATTAACAAAAATATAAAAATTAATACAATGACGTTTCGGTCCGGATTTATTTATTGAAGAGTTCTAATCAGACGTTAATCAAAGATTTGATTAGTATACTTTTGTTATTTTGTAAAACTTTTAACAAAATATCAAAAAACTCAAAATTGTAGTAGCTTATTAATTATTTAGAAAAATAGTGTAATAAATTTTGGTTGTGTTTGGTATATCAGTGCAGTGTAGATTAGAGATGCCACGAATATTCGGCTACTATTCGGTATTCGGCCTATTCGGCTACTTTTTTTAATATTCGGTATTCGGCCGAATGTTGCGTACTATTCGGCCGAATACCGAATATAAAATCATGGGGAAAAACGCACATATTACTCAAAAATATGCGATTTTTTTCTTAAATATAGTATTATTTTGTAAAGCTTTTGGTGAACAAACAGAGATATTTTTTAGTAATAAGGACTATTAAATATTAATAACACAATTTGATGTAACAATGAACAAATAATGCGTGTCGTGACACGGTCTAGTTGCGCAAATGAAACAAATACGCCCGCGGCGTTGCTACCGCACGCTCCGTAATGGGACAAGTCGTAACCTGTCACCCGCGAAATGTACACATAATTTGCCGAACATTCGGCCGCCGAATATTCGGTGCTTCGGCCGAGAACATGGCCGAATATTTGGTATTCGGTATTCGGCAAAATCACTATTCGTGGCATCACTAGTGTAGATAACATTCATCAGGTATATAATCCATGGTTTCATTTTTCTATAACAAACTCAGAAGTGTCCAAACTAGCGTATGATACTAAACAGGGCTTGTATAAAGTCTGGCTACTTTTTATTTAGTCAAAATATCAAGAATTTAAATCTTATTATTCTTTTTTATAGTTTTGTCTCTATTTAAATAAATATATATTGTTTCGTGTTGTAAAATATAATAAATTTTGTACAACTTAGAAAAAAATAAAAAGTAATTGAAACAAATTAATAATAATAATAATAATGCGTTTAACGTCCGTTTCTCGACTTTATGTCATAAAAGACGCCATTACTATTGTCCATCCATCATACTTCCCGTTATTTTCTACATTTTTAAACTTCCACTTAATAGCAATGGGCGAATGAAGGAATTTTAGGACATTAGGATAAGATATGCAAATTTGAGCATAGGAGTTTGACAGGTAATCGGCCATGGCCTTGAATAAGGAACCATCTCGATATGTCTCCGGAATTGTTGAGGTAAACCATTGGGAAAACCTCAACAAGATGGTCGGTACAGGAATTACCGTTTATCGGCAAGTGGCAGCAGGAAAAAGTCCCGGCCACATCTGCCCCCGCCGGGATTCGAACCCGGTATCTCCCGAATGCGAGTCTAGTGCTCTCACCACTACGCTACACCGCTCGATCAATTGAAACAAATCTAAGTTACATTTAGACGTTTTCCTTTCCCTATATCTAAAATCTCGCTAAACATATACCTAGCTAAAAATCTATTGGCTTTAAGGCTATGCGCCCGTGGAGACTTTTTCTCAAACTATAAAATAAAACTATTTTCGATCAATTTAACCGGGAACCAAACCCTGTAATGTTTGTGCGGGGTTCTTTAGAACCAAAACTGGTATAAAAACCAAAATATCTCCTAAATGAAAAATATCTTAATTTTTTTCTGTATATGCAATCTTTTGAGATAATAACCTTTCAATAAAAAACAAATCCCACCTTCTAACGCGATTTTTTTAGACAACAAAGCAAAGGTAAATATTTGCCAACGCTTTATTGCTGTCTATATAAATTTATGAGCAAAATTATAACAATAATAGTTATAATGTTCAAAATAGTCTTGATTCTATAACGCGGTCTGTTGACACGTTTGAGTTTAATAGATCGCGCACACTTGTCCAGCATAAACTTGCACGACCTGCACAGCCCCAAAAAAGCCTGTTCATGAAGGTACCCGTGTTATTTAACGGGATCGTGCACATTACACCTGCAACCAGCAATCTGCAGCCAGCAACGACCATCGCCAGCAATTTCAGTCTATCCGTGCTGGACCGATCTAGTGCGCTAGTGATGTGTCGTTTTCATTAATTAATTTGCATTGTTAAAACTACTTGAAAACTGTACAAAATGTCTATCGCACATAACGAAACCTGCACTAAGATTTGCTGGTCTGTGCAGGTTTAGTGTGCGACGTCGTGTAGAGGTCACAAAATTAAAAAGGTTACCTCGTACCGTTGGATAGTAGTGGGGAAAATACGTCATCCGACGGATCTGTCAATTGACATTTTTTTGAAACTATGGTTCTTAACGCAGACCTCGGGACAGGCAGGCAACTGGAGAAAAAGAGCGAGCGACTTGTTAGATCGCACATACGTATTTTAGTTCAGATCGTAGCTTAGACAAGGAAATGACCATAGAAACAAAGCGCACACATGTCGTTGATATTATATACTCAATGCATTCGTGCCGGCCATCGAGAATTTGTGGATTTTCAGTGAATTTGGCAGGTGGCGATACAGAATAATGTTAATTTATCAGGACTTACAGCATTGTTATCCAAAGGAATCAGATGTAAATAAGGGTGTGATTACGGCAAATGGATGTAATTCGATTGTCGTTTGTTTCCAAGTCAGTATGATGCTGGCCATCATTCAAAATGGCAAAAACAGCCGGACTACTAAAAGCTATTATAACTGTGGTAAGGCAATTCAAAAAGCAATCAAACATTTACAAAATCGACACTAATTATTATCTATACTAATATTTTAAAGAAGTAAAGTTTGTAAGTTTGGATGTAGGAGGTAATCTCCGAAACTACTCATCGGATTTCAAAAATGTTGAATTGAATTTAATTGAATTTATTTCTTTCAAAATTACAATAACTGTACATTTTTTTAACAAAAAAGAAAATATATTTGAAAAATATAGGCTCCTTCTAAGATAGCACCAACATTTAGAATGGATCTTCAGAATGGACATATAGGGTATATATTATCGCGTTAAAATAAAAGCGCTTTTAGTGGAGACCAATTTTGCAACGTAAGTCGACGAAAAAACGGTGGCAGTCTACAAATTATCAATTAAAATAATTAAAATTGTTGCTTTGTTTGTAATTATTGTAAATGTTTTAATAGAATTGCGAGTATTTACAACTTAGATAGTTTAGATTTTAAATTCTGTACAGTTGATGGTTTTTTCAGTACTTACAATTTTTTTCTGGTTTCAGATACTGTCTTGCACCTTACAGTTCGTACTTTCAGAGGAATGCGGACCCCAAGGTTACGTTTGTACAAATGAGACAACTTTAAGATTGTGCAAAGACGGCCATCCATTCGGTTCGCAACTTGTCTGCGCAAGCGGATACTGCGATGAAATTTCGCCGGATGTTTGTACTCCCAATCCACCAACAACAGCCCTCGGAACCACAACGATTACTAAGTCAACGGAAGACTGTTATGCTGAAGGAAGATTTCCTGTTCCAGAATCAACCTGTAAAGAATATTTATTATGTATTCTATTGGCGAACGGGACATATTCATCAGCTGTCTATCCTTGTCCTGGAAATTCACTTTTCGATCCCGAAAAAGAGAAATGTACCATGGAATACGACTGTTCTAAAAATCAGTCAACAACTGCCATAATCACTTCCACAACAGAATCACTTACGACAACAGCCAGTTCAACCACACCAAGTCTGGAGTGTCACGCCGAAGGAAGATTTCCTGTTCCAGGTTTGAATTGCACGCACTATTTACTGTGTGTCCTGTTATCCAACGGAACTTATTCATCGGCTGTCTATCCTTGTCCAGGACAATCGCAATTTGATCCAGAAACACAAAAATGCACCATGAAATACGAATGTTCGGAAAATCATTTGACGACAACGGTTGTTGAATCTTCTACTCCAGAATCTACTGAATCAAGTCTTGTTACAACGACAGCGAGTTCAACAACACCGAGTCTGGAATGTCACGCCGAAGGAAGATTCCCTATTTCAGGTTCGAACTGCTCGCACTATTTACTGTGTGTCCTGTTATTCAACGGAACTTATTCATCGGCTGTCTATCCTTGTCCAGGACAATCGCAATTTGATCCAGAAACACAAAAATGCACCATGAAATACGAATGCTCTGAAAATCATTCGACGACAACAGCTGTTGAAACTTCTACTCCAGAAACTACTGAATCGAGTTTTGTTACTACGACAACCAGTTCAACAACACCGAGTCTACCAACTCTGGAGTGTCACGCCGAAGGAAGATTCCCTGTTCCAGGGAAGAACTGCTCGCACTATTTACTGTGTGTCCTGTTATCGAACGGAACTTACTCAGCAGCTGTCTATCCTTGTCCTGGAGAATCGCATTTTGATCCAGAAACACAAAAATGCACCATGAAATACGAATGTTCGGAAAATCATTTGACGACAACGGTTGTTGAATCTTCTACTCCAGAAACTACTGAATCGAGTTTTGTTACTACGACAACCAATTCAACAACACCGAGTCTACCAACTCTGGAGTGTCACGCCGAAGGAAGATTCCCTGTTCCAGGGAAGAACTGCTCGCACTATTTACTGTGTGTCCTGTTATCGAACGGAACTTACTCAGCAGCTGTCTATCCTTGTCCTGGAGAATCGCATTTTGATCCAGAAACACAAAAATGCACCATGAAATACGAATGCTCTGAAAATCATTCGACGACAACAGCTGTTGAAACTTCTACTCCAGAAACTACTGAATCGAGTTTTGTTACTACGACAACCAGTTCAACAACACCGAGTCTACCAACTCTGGAGTGTCACGCCGAAGGAAGATTCCCTGTTCCAGGGAAGAACTGCTCGCACTATTTACTGTGTGTCCTGTTATCGAACGGAACTTACTCAGCAGCTGTCTATCCTTGTCCTGGAGAATCGCATTTTGATCCAGAAACACAAAAATGCACCATGAAATACGAATGTTCGGAAAATCATTTGACGACAACGGTTGTTGAATCTTCTACTCCAGATTCTACTGAATCAAGTCTTGTTACTACGACAGCCAGTTCAACAACACCAAGCCTGGAATGTTACGCCGAAGGAAGATTACCTGTTCCAGGTTCGAACTGCACGCACTACTTACTGTGTGTCCTGTTATCGAACGGAACTTATTCATCGGCTGTCTATCCTTGTCCAGGACAATCGCAATTTGATCCAGAAAAACAAAAATGCACCATAAAATACGAATGCTCTGAAAATCATTTGACGACAACAGCTGTTCAGACCTCTACTCCAGATTCTACTGAATCCAGTCTTGTTACAACGACAACCAGTTCGACAACACCGAGTCTGGAATGTCACGCCGAAGGAAGATTCCCTGTTCCAGGTTCGAATTGCACGCACTATTTACTGTGTGTCCTGTTATCCAACGGAACTTATTCATCGGCTGTCTATCCTTGTCCAGGACAATCGCAATTTGATCCAGAAAAACAAAAATGCACCATAAAATACGAATGCTCTGAAAATCATTTGACGACAACAGCTGTTCAGACCTCTACTCCAGATTCTACTGAATCCAGTCTTGTTACAACGACAACCAGTTCGACAACACCGAGTCTGGAATGTCACGCCGAAGGAAGATTCCCTGTTCCAGGTTCGAATTGCACGCACTATTTACTGTGTGTCCTGTTATCCAACGGAACTTATTCATCGGCTGTCTATCCTTGTCCAGGACAATCGCAATTTGATCCAGAAAAACAAAAATGCACCATAAAATACGAATGCTCTGAAAATCATTTGACGACAACAGCTGTTCAGACCTCTACTCCAGATTCTACTGAATCCAGTCTTGTTACAACGACAACCAGTTCGACAACACCGAGTCTGGAATGTCACGCCGAAGGAAGATTCCCTGTTCCAGGTTCGAATTGCACGCACTATTTACTGTGTGTCCTGTTATCCAACGGAACTTATTCATCGGCTGTCTATCCTTGTCCAGGACAATCGCAATTTGATCCAGAAAAACAAAAATGCACCATAAAATACGAATGCTCTGAAAATCATTTGACGACAACAGCTGTTCAGACCTCTACTCCAGATTCTACTGAATCCAGTCTTGTTACAACGACAACCAGTTCGACAACACCGAGTCTGGAATGTCACGCCGAAGGAAGATTCCCTGTTCCAGGTTCGAATTGCACGCACTATTTACTGTGTGTCCTGTTATCCAACGGAACTTATTCATCGGCTGTCTATCCTTGTCCAGGACAATCGCAATTTGATCCAGAAAAACAAAAATGCACCATAAAATACGAATGCTCTGAAAATCATTTGACGACAACAGCTGTTCAGACCTCTACTCCAGATTCTACTGAATCCAGTCTTGTTACAACGACAACCAGTTCGACAACACCGAGTCTGGAATGTCACGCCGAAGGAAGATTCCCTGTTCCAGGTTCGAATTGCACGCACTATTTACTGTGTGTCCTGTTATCCAACGGAACTTATTCATCGGCTGTCTATCCTTGTCCAGGACAATCGCAATTTGATCCAGAAAAACAAAAATGCACCATAAAATACGAATGCTCTGAAAATCATTTGACGACAACAGCTGTTCAGACCTCTACTCCAGATTCTACTGAATCCAGTCTTGTTACAACGACAACCAGTTCGACAACACCGAGTCTGGAATGTCACGCCGAAGGAAGATTCCCTGTTCCAGGTTCGAATTGCACGCACTATTTACTGTGTGTCCTGTTATCCAATGGAACTTATTCAACGGCTGTCTATCCTTGTCCAGGACAATCGCAATTTGATCCAGAAACACAAAAATGCTCCATGAAATATGAATGCTCTGAAAATCATTTGACGACAACACCTGTTGAATCTTCTACTCCAGATTCTACTGAATCCAGTATTGTTACAACGACAACCAGTTCGACAACACCAAGTCTGGAATGTCACTCCGAAGGAAGATTTTCTGTTCCAGGTTCAGGTTGCAAGGAATATTTACTGTGTGTCCTGTTATCGAACGGAACTTATTCATCGGCTGTCTATCCTTGTCCAGGACAATCGCAATTTGATCCAGAAAAACAAAAATGCACCATGAAATACGAATGCTCTGAAAATCATTCGACGACAACAGCTGTTGAAACTTCTACTCCAGAAACTACTGAATCAAGTTTTGTTACTACGACAGCCAGTTCGACAACACCGAGTCTGAAATGTCACGCCGAAGGAAGATTTTCTGTTCCAGGTTCAGGTTGCAAGGAATATTTACTTTGTGTCCTGTTATCCAACGGAACTTTTTCATCAGCAGTCTATCCTTGTCCAGGACAATCGCAATTTGATCCAGAAAAACAAAAATGCACTATGAAATATGACTACTGTTTTTAATTTCCAATTTTCATATTCTATGTAAAAATAATTAGAATACCAATGTTCAGTATATTTTCGAATTTATATTTTACAAATACATAATAAGTAATTGTATAAATATGTAAACAAATAAATAAATATTATTACAATCCACATATCATCAATCATTCCGTATATAGAAACAAAATATCAAAAAAAAGTTAGCTATTGGGTTATATTACAAATTTAAATTGGTCGATAATTTTATTTATTGAAGAGTTCTAATCAGACGTTAATCAAAGATTTGTATATTACATAGGACTGTCATAAGCAATTATATTTTATTATTTTACATAAATGTGCTGTACACGTGGCATTATTCTTAGTTCTTTAGTTGAAGGCGACATCTAGACAACAGGGCGAAATCTAGTTACACGTATTTCGTTAGATCACAGCACGTAACGCTTGCTTTGTGTATGAGTAGGATTATAACTTGGCTTTTGTTAAACTAGATGACAGGGCAAAATCTACTAACAAAGATGAAATTTAATTACAGGGCAATATTTATTTGCTGGAATTTGGTTTGTTGATAGGGTGATATTTAGCTTTTATAATTTCACTATCTCTCAGATGTTCCACGATGGCTCACATTTTTTCTTACGAAAAAATACAGGAACAAAAAAGTAACGAACATTGGCTAAGTAATTTTCCATGGTTTCTATGCGATGACATTATTTAAAAGAAAACTGTTTTCAAAGATGTGATGGTAAGTGTCATTTTCTTTATTTACAATAAACATGACCTATCAAAACTCGATGACAAATTTTAATGTCAAATCACATAAACGATTTCATTTCAAATGGATTAGCTTTTATAAAATTACAAATGGACTTTCTCTTTTTCAGGACTTTTATATTTCAATCCTTTACATCATACTTTTTATGGAAAATTTATATCCAGTTATATCTAAAATCGATTACGATTATCTGAAAAGTCTTCATCGGTTTGTAAGAGGGATAAACAATGCCCACAAGACCTTCCACTGTCGCTTTGCAGGCCACTTTGAAGATCCTTCGAGCCCCACAGGTTATTGGACCTGTGATTTCAGAAGTGACGGGAAAAAACTCGTAGCCCGTCATGGAAACTGTCCCCCGGGGCATATTTTTAATACAATCTTCAACGAATGTTCTTTAAAAAATATCAGAAGAAGAAAACGATCCTTCAACACTGACTCAAAGCTACACTTTATACCGATGGTTCCGATAGACACAGGAAGTCTTCAACCCGATTCCCAACTCGATTCTCAACTCGAGTCTCAACCCGATGTTGTCGAACAGCTTTGCCCCACAACAGGCAATTATCCAGATTCGAGGAATTGCGCAATGTTTTACATCTGCACCGTAAACAACGAAGGTAACCCTGTTGTGATCAGATCTTCGTGTCCCGATGGCACAGCCTTCGACAGGAGACGAAGATATTGCACGAAGAACGCTAAAGGCGCTTGTAAAGGGATTAACAGAACGCCACATAAAGGAAACATTCACGTGAGGAAACGGAGAAGAGTTTCGTTGCCTCGTGAAAGAAGGTATGCGAACAATGGCAGGAGAAGAAGGGGTTTGTTTGGTGGTAAAAAGAAGGGAAAGAAAGCAATTAGCGAAGCTAAGGAGAGAAGGAGCGCGACTGACATGAAAATATCTATAATGGGCAGAAACAATAAAGGCCATACATCAAACAAAGAAGAAGAATATGATATAGGAAGGAAGAGTGATAAAGAAAAAAGAAATGAGAATAAAAAAAGAAATACGGTCGATGATAAAAAGAAAGAGCCGATTAATGGTAAAAAGAGGAGGGATGCAACAGGTGTGAAGGGAGGAATTGACAAAAAGAATGAGAAGGTTGTGGAAGATAACAAAGTTAAAGAGCGCAAGGTTTCAAATGATAAAGGGGCAGTTGGTGGCAAGGATGCTAAGAAAAGAAGGGATGCCACTAACAAAAGAAACGAAAATGAAACAAAAGATAAAAAGAGGAGGGATATTGGTAGCATTAAGAAGAAACAAGGAGCCAATTACGAGAAAGAAGATGGGAAAGAAAATGACAAAAAACGAAGAGATACAAAAAATGATTTGAAAAGAGTCAACAGAACTGCTGTCAAAAAGAAAAAAGAAACAGCCAACGATAAAAAGAAAAGACATACAAATAAGAAAGAAAGGAATACAGCTAGTGGCCAAAAGAAGGGTAAAACTCAATCCAAAAAGAGTTCAACTGTTAAAAGACACAATCGTCGTTCTTCGTTTCAATGTGCAGACGATGGTCGTTACGCTGACACAGACAGTTCCTCTTATTTCATTTGTTTCCGAAATTCCGACACATCTTCATTCATGAAAATAAGAATGTCTTGTCCTGAACACTACGTGTTTAGTTCCAGCCAAGGTCACTGTATACACGATAAATAATGTTTTTTACATTTTATAATAAGAATATATTGTATTGAAAAGTCGTTTGTTAGTTTTGTACACCTCTCAACAAATAATCATTGAATTAAAGCCACATTTTCTACCACTAAATTAATTTAGCTACTTGGCAAAGTTACAGTACAGTTTAGAATAAGTTTAGGCAAAAGAAACTCACAATTTGATTTCAATAACTTTTTAGAAAATGTCATCTTACAAATCCGTTACTCACCGCTGTACAAATCCTTTTGTACACTACTGTATATTGCGGGAGCGTCTGGAATGTTTGTAGTAAAGCAGGTGTTACAAAATATAGGTCTCCATTTTATAAATGAAATAATTGACCCACAAGGGTGTGAAGGTTATATATTAATTATATAATTTAAACTCGTTTCAAAGCACTTTTTAACTATATTAGCAGATTTTTAGTATGGTCGAAGTTTTGACTTGACAAACTTCGTATATTTAAATTAAACGATGATACAGTTTTTACAAAAATGCAACTATTTGCTTCATTGTGTATTTTGACGTCCCTGATGTGTCGTATCCTTCGGTGGCGGCCATTGCTAATAGTAATAACTTATTGGTCAAGTTTAAAACCATCATGGAAGCCGCTCTGCTATTTTCATAAAAAACATTGAAAATAGGTAAGAGTACGATAACTTGCTATGCAAAATATCCACTGGAAATTCACAATTATTGTTTTATATAACATATAACAGCGTTATTGGTCGTTTTAAGTGCGGAAAATTAATTTTTATAAATTAATTTAAAAAAATAAATATGATATAGTAAATATATTATTTACTATAGCGATCGCTATCTTGTCTTATATAGTGATAAGAAAAGAGAAAGTTATATGTATATACCTGTACCTATGATAAACAAAGATAGAAATATCAATTGGTTGGAATGAAATACAATTGAACGTTCAGGGCAGAGTCGTATTTGGAAATTTTAATTTATAAAACGAATTTTAAATTTAAAACTCATATTTTCATGAAGATTGAAAACCACCGCTTTTTTTGATAAAGGGGTATGCGAATTGTCTCGCAGTGATTAACGGGAAGGGGAAAATGTGGAGTTTTTAAAAAAACAATTCCGGTGTGGACGATAAACGGGTATGCGAATTGTAATTCTGGGGTGAACGATAAAGGGGTATGCGAATTGTCTCGCAGTGAAACGGGAAGGGGCAAATGTTGAGTTTTCAAAAAAACAATTCCGGGGTGAACGATAAACGGGTATGCGAATCTAAATACGACCCTGCTTCCATAACACAATCGAAAGCTGCATTCAAAGTGAGATAGTTATACAATAATTCTACACCAGCTGCTATGACGTGTATTTGTGATTTTTGATTGGTTAGATTCAAAAAATGACAGTAAAAGACGAAAAGTAGTTCCATTTTTTTCAAGTATTTTTGAGGAAATTTGTGAATAATCCGCAAAGTTTTTTTTTTTGAACGTCAAAATTTAGCGTTTTCTATGACTTAAAAAAAAAAATTTCAAAATTTGGGTGCATAGTGTTATCGTACTGGACCCTTGAAAATATATACAGAAGTGCAATCGCAATAACTAAATTCAGCGTAACTTCTTTTAGAGCTCATTATTTTAACAAATTCTAAGTGATTTCAAAGTGTTTGTTTTACAAGAGACCAGAGACACCAAAACACATGAACTATAAGGTTGCAAGAAAATCCGTGCGATGTGTCTAGTAAGTTTAGTATAAAATTATTTAACTTTTACTTTTAAAATAAGATTCTTGCTGAGAACTAGGCATGGAAAAGTCTAGGCTAAAACTGGATAATTATTTCAAATATTCATTATATTACATATGCGTAGATAAATTATATTATATATTGTATAATATTTATAAGTATCTGCAAGCTAAGCATATTATTCAATTTACCAATCGCAATGATCAAAGTGGTGCCACATTCATTCAGCGAACAAGTCCCGTGAAAACATTATTAGACTACTAGTTACGGTTTTTTCGTGTCAAATAATATCAGACACTTATAATCTCACTTATCAAACGTCCATAAATTACCATCAATCTTTCGTTCACCTAAAACAATAAGATTTCCATTAAATTCCAGCGTTCAAACCGTTTATTGTCACACGCAGCGCTAAAGTGTTTTAACCTCAACTAAAAGCTTTAGCATAATTTCGTCAGATGTCACTACTCGCTAGTAAGTTATAAATTAATGATAAACAGATAATAAAGATCAAAAAAGATAATTAATTCGAAATAAATATCGAGAATATTTCTTTTTTTTAATGTCTTTATATGCAATATATAAATAAAAGTATATTATTTATATAATTTGTAAACCCTTTAACTGCTTCAACTTTTACAATTTTACATTATTTTTCTTAGTATTTATGTGCGATCTAAAATTTATAAAAATATTTGTTAATTAATTAACATCATAAATGACATAAAAAAAAGAAAACAAGATAATACTTCAAAAAGAGGTCATCCCTGGTGGGGATCGAACCCACGACCTTTGGATTAGAAGTCCAACGCGCTATCCTCTGCGCCACAGGGACTGTGCTCTCTACGCTTCTTTATACAGTACATTTGCCATACGGTTTCACAGCGGTATCAAAACTTTTCAATTATAAATATTTCCTTAGAAGTACTAACTACATGAACAGTGCCGGATTAACCATTAGGCAGAGTAGGCAACTGCCTAGGGGCCCGTGCACGCACCAAGAAAAAAAACTTTTCATTGAACGAAAATTTTATTTGGAAATTTGTATGAAATTTCCCAACAATATTATTTTCTTTCAAAATCTTTGATTAAAATCTTTCGTTGTTTATTGTAATTTGTTGCATTTAACAAGATAAAATTTAAAATAACTACGTCACGTCTCATTTCTCTTTCCTGACCCATCAAAAAACCTGGATCATCAATTGACAATTATCTATAACCTATTCATTAAGACCATTTGAATAAAGCTAACGAGTCAGGTAAGGCGATGCTGCAGCATCTAGTCGAAGTAATCATGTTGTTACAATAACACAATATAAGGGCCACTGCACACGAGGCTAGAAACGCTGCTAGTTTCTATGCTAGATTTGCCTACTAGTTTTCTAGCGCTGGTTTTCTTGATTGCTGTTAAGTGCTCGCTTCACACGAGATTATTTTTCAAGCGTGTTTTGTGGATAGATCTGGTGCGCGCGCAGTGACAGTTCGAATATAAACACAGAGCAAAACGTGTCTGTTGTCTGGCAGAATGACGCCATGTGGGTGTTCAAGTGCCCACGTGAAGATACTGCTTCCTGATTGGTTCTTACTCACACCTAGCAACAAATCTAGCAGGGAAAATAGCCCCTGTTCTAATTTTAAAACCTATCTTCTGAGCTAGCAAGGCAGCCCGCAGTGACGTCATTTCCAGCTTCGTACCCAACCTACTGGCTAGCAGAACTCCTAGTAGCATTTCTAGCCTCGTGTGCAGCGGCTTTTAGACATTGAAGTAACAGGATGCTTGGAGACGATCATCTCAAAGTTACATTCCTTCATCAACTTGAAAAGATCTGATTGCATTGCCTAGGGGCCCGGACAGGGTTAATCCGGCCCTGTACATGAATATTAAATAAAAAAACACTGTTAAAAATAAACTGATATAAAAGTAATTTAATTTTTACACTGTACCATCTATATTAACAATGAATCTGTACATAAAATTATAATAAAATATATTAGGGTAATATTATGTTTCATTACATTAGTCCTCCTCGGTCAAAAAGCGATTCGGGTAAAACCTCAGTCCTTCGATGGAATCGTCGCGGCATGCACGCCCATAATTTTCAGTCGTTAAAAGACGCTCCCTTGCAAGCATTACCGAAATACCCAGCGACTGCGCCAACTGTTCAGCTGTCAGGCTTTCATGAACATCGAGCTAAAATAGATTTAAAATGTTCATTTGATTTACCCTTTCGTTCACAACGCACCACACGGTTTACATTTTTAGTACTGAAGGCCAAGCTGTAGAGCATTTTTGCTTGACATAAAGACTAGTAGCAAACCGATTGTGCGATGGTATAAAAGATAATAAGCAGATGAATAGGTATGTGTTTTTCACTCGAGTTTCCGGTCCATTTGTTAGTTATCAACAGTTTATTGCAAAAAAAAACGCGATTTTTGTCTTTTTTTGCTTGTAACTTTGAAACTAATGGAGCAATCGGAATGCCCCAATGAAATGGTTTGTGGAGACTTGAAATATCTACAGAATTAGAGGTCGAATGTTTCAATCAGATAATTAGGTCTTGAAAAATTTAGGAAAAACCAGAAAATAGACGTTTTTTTCGAAATTCATAGCTCCGTCATTTTTTGAGCTGGAGTGCTAAAATTTTGAGAGGAAGTAGGGATTATAATGTTCTTTACATGTGCCAAAGGTGGGTGCTGTTGGATTATTAGTTTTCGCGAAATCGCGATTGAAAGTTTGCAGTGCGTTTTTTTCCGGCAGGCCTGTATGCGTTACCGTAAGTTTAATAATAATTTCAAGAAAAGTTTTGAAAAGTTGACATCGTGCACTACAAAACGTAGATTTCAGTTTTTCGATCAGATGCCCGGAAGCATGCTAAAAACACTCGTAAAGTTCGCGAAAAACGGCCGAGCTAAACTCCGACCATATGTCAAAAAGTGAAATTAGTCGCTCTTGATTATTTCGTAGCTAAGCTAAAATCTGCACGGACACGGAAACTATTTCATTCAACTCATGCGCGTTATTCATGTTTTATCATGCCTAAAAACCGAACCCTAAATAGCCATTTACCGACTGGTGACAATTACTTGTCATAACTCAATGAAGATTCCTACTAGCTCGGCCATTGTGGAGTAATGAAAATAAATGTAACTATTTTCTGAGTCGTAACGAACTAGTAGGTAACAACAACTCCGTTGTTACCCATTGAGACTAAAATTGAGAGGCCGAATGTTTTCGACATGGAGTTTATTCATAACCGGCTAACCTCAAACCAAAACATTGAATCGTGCTGTTTGGTGCTGTTAGTATTGACAGTTTTTTTTTATAAAGAAATAAATAGATATTTACAACATCTCATTATAATTAAAACATGAATAACGCGCAATTGTTGAATAAAATTATGGGCGCAACTTGTAGGCTAAGTCATGACCTGTCAGCGCGATGAATGACTTAGACTAATAGTTACGCCAATAACTAATATTTACAAAAATAATAGTCTTACCGCTTCGGCTGTGGTGCTGACCACGCTAGCCTCGTTATGAGACTGCAGTTGCAAGACCATAACGCCCGAATCAAACTTATGCAATCTAATCGGTTGATTTAATGGTTCCAATAGACGACAAGCATTCAACAAGTCTTCGGGAGATAACAATTCCAAACCCCTAGCTCGATTGACGCGACAATAGACATCCGTCAAAGACATCATTCCGCCGACTTCCGTGACGGGTTCTAGTAAAAAACTCGCCAACTGTCTCGCCAAATTCTTATAATACTGATTTTCAGTCTTGTAATCTTCTCGCGTAACCGGATCGTCGATACCCAAACTCATTAGATAAGATTTGAAACGAACGGTTTCATCCTCGGTTATGTCGCCTTGTTTTTCTCTTATTTTGTTCGATATACTTCTCGATATGAGGACCATGTCTTTAGCCATTGCCATAAGTTTACTCAAATCCTTAAACGCAGCCGATATGCTGTCGTCGGTGGCTTTCTGTTTCTCTTGCAAACTCCGCTCGATGCCGATAATCCCCGTACGTGTTTTAATTTCGGGCCGTTGTTTGCTGGTCGTAGCCTGAACATTTTCCCATTTCTTTTGTTGAACAGCATTGTTAAGATGATTTATAAAATCCGGATTTAATCCCTCTTTAAAGCCGAGTTTAATGTAGTTGTTGGAACTTTCGGCTACCGGTCCTGGATTTTTATCTAAAACAGAAATATTGCTATCGAGAGACCGATTGTGGACTAAAGACGCTCCACAACTGAAGTTGTTAGCGTCTGTGTAACAAAAATTCATCAAAACAAACGCAAGAAAATGATTAAAACAAAAAAAAAACAAATGCAAGAAAATGATTAAAACAAAAAAAAAAAACAAATGCAAGAAAATGATTAAAACAAAAAGTCAATAAACAAAAAATGTATTAAAAAAGTTACAGTAGCTATTGGTATATTTTTATAATGAGGTATTTTTTTACCTGTAGATGCTTCTGTCAGATGTACAATGACTTTATGAGATCGACTAAAACTGAAGCTACTCGATGGCTCATCCTCGATAAATATTACGTATCGAAGAGGCAACGAAAGGCATGTCAGTCCGCGAGGAATGTCACCCGGTTTTCCCCATAAAATGCGGTGTGTTGTGAGAACAACCTCGCCGCGTTCAAACGATGTCTGCAAACAAATTAATTAAAGTTTAAATATATGAAAATAATTGAAATTTATTATTTTAAGGTCCTAACTTTGTCATCTCCATCATACAGCTTTACTGATCTCTCACGGGTGATATAAGACTCGTTTTCAGACAGTTTTGACTCTGCATATTCAAAACGATTCATTCTAAAATAATTATAAGATTTTCTGACAAATGTGCAGCTGTCACATTTGACAGCTCCAGGGGCGTATTCACGTATTCAGAAAAGTTAATTTTCTGTCTTTCAAAATCTTTATCTTTATCATAATAATAAGTGTTATTTTGTACTCATTGTTATAAAGTTGTAGCTCTCGTAATAACGGTTTTAGTTAATGTTAAGGGACTATTATCAATTTTCTGAAATTCTTTTAAAAAAATGTGAAGTGCTCTGTTCTAGCTTCAGGTTTGTTTACATTAGGTACTTCGGAATTGTTTTTGAACTATCTTCATGCAAGTTTGATTTTCAAAATTGACAAGTGCTAAATACATTTTCTTAAATGTTAAAAAATAATTATCTAATAATACATTAATCGTAAAAATTCAAGTGATAGTTCCTCATGCTTGTGTTTTCTTCGTAAATCAATAATTTAACATGGAGCAACTAGAAATAATTTCGGAAAAGCAATTGGAAGAATTGTCAACAGAAGAATTTCAACAAAAGTTACATGCTTGGTATAGAGAATGTGGGTTAATGTCCGATTTGCGTGCTTATTTAAGAAGACAAATGATATTGTTACTGCAAAAGACAAGTCTGGGTCAGAGTTTATCGGAAGCTATGCCTCACACGATATCACCCAAGATGCAAGCCACAAATTTATTGATAGCGGAATTTTTGTTGCGTCAACAAAATCATTATACGTTGTCTGTATTCACCAGTGAAAATCCGTTTCTGCAAACGTTTCCTGAATTTTCTGAAAGCGATCAAATACAGCCAAGAAGGAAACGATGCGATCGACTCAAAGTCCAAGACGCTATCGATATTTTAGATACGGTAGGTTTATCGCAAGGAACAAATGAAGGCGAGAATATTCTCACCGTTTATCAAAATAACGACTATGCATTGCTGACTTGTATAATTCGCTGCTTGTCGACGCTAACGACGCAGAAAAAAACGGAAAACGATACGTTTGTCGATTTGGAACCGATTTTGGAAAAGAATTCACCTTATTTCTTAAGCGCGCTACAGAACATTCTTATAAAAGCGAAGGTCAGAGGCCACGTATTTTTTTATTTGAGAGAACATATCAATTCACTTTTTGAAACAGAAATAAATAAAGTAAAGATCGAAGAAGAGAATAAATTGAAAAATGCAATCGACGAAAAAGAGAAAGAATTTAATTCTAGGCTGAACGATAAAGAAAAAGATACGCTTAAAATGATCGCGGAAAGTGAATTGAAAATCAAGGAATATAAAAAGAAGTGCAAACAAGAAATGAAAGTGAAACAAAATCAGTTAGAAAAACTGGCCGAACAATTGCACGTCCAACATCAGCAAGTAAAAAGTTCCCTGGAGGAAATACAGAACCGTACCGATGATTTCCAAATCAAAGAAAGAAGATTGAAACAAATTTATGCACAAAAATCCGAAGAAATGGCTGAATTGAAAAGCGAATTGCAACTCCGTCATGAAATGCTTTGCGCTAAAGAAGCGTCCATTATCAAACTGAAACAGGACTTGAAGACATCTCAAATAGCGATTCTCGAAGCTGCTTCGTCGCAAGAGATTAGTCAGCTTAAACAACAATGTTCAATATTAAAAGAAGAACTCGAAGAAGCTAAATCAAAAATCATTAAACCGAAAGCCACTCCTGATAAAGAAATTCAAAGTACAGACAGTTTTGAGAATGTGAAGGCGTTAAAAGATAGTCTCGATCAGGTCCAACGTGAGAATACCGAGCTTCGATTAAGATTAGACGCAATGTCTCAGAGATGCGATGCATTGACGAGCAACGTAGCGAACACGCTACATTTTCGTATCCCGAATCAGTCCGAATCGGGAGAAGCGATACCGATAGCTGCGAATAGACCGGTTTCTAGACGACGCATGCGCATCGACAGTAGACAACTGGGTGGCGGCGAAGAATCGCGTCTGGATACTTCGGCGCTTCGAGAAAGAGGCGCCGTCAGGTCGAGGGAGCGCAGGGAATGGCAGAGGAGAATTAATCGCGTCGTGCAGTATTCCAGTTCGTCTGATTCAAGTCCGACAGACGACGTCGTCCGAGATGCCAGAACGAGACTGCGACGACTGCAAGAAGAAACCGATTCGATCCACCGGAGCTATCGAGAATTCAGACGGAGACAGACGCAAAATCCGTTTCCCGAGCTGAACTCGTTTCGAAGCGGTATGACGCCTTCGTGCTCTCACGAAAGGCCGTTCGGCGGCTTTACTTTTGAAACTAGTAGGCCCAGAGCGATGTTCAATTTTCAGCAAGTGGATCAGATCACTCAACGATTCCACGATGTCGGAGCGAGAGATATGCAGAATTTAAACGCGGTTCGGTTTAAGTTTTCTTCGGTGAGTCCTCTGAAAACCAATTTTACGTTGCCGAAAACGGGAGAGACGAGTCATCCGATGAAGGGAAGGAGAAATTCTTTAGACGATGTTGAAAGAGAAAATATTGCAACGACTTTAGAACATGTTATTAATAAATTGGAATCTGCTCAAACTAAACTCGACACTTCTTTGAGCTCGCCTCAACCAGAAATTGAACCAAAAGAAAGAAGCCAGGAAACTAGTCCTAAAAAACAAATGATGAAATCGAATACCGAGTCAATACAAACAGGGATAGACAATAAAAATCAATTACTCGTAGAAAACGACAAAGAAAATATCAACGAACAATCTTTTATAGAGTTGATTGAAATTAGTCAAAATACTACCAAACATTTAATTACCGGAATTCAGAAACAAGATCAGTCGACTATTAGTGCCGATAATTCGATTGAATCAACTGTCGATGCATTGAAACCAGAAATAACACACGAAACAGGCAGAAATAGTCTAGTGACAGCTGAAAGTGCACCAGAAACAGTTGAAAGTAGACTAGAAACAGTTGAAATCAGACTGAAAGCAGCGGAAAGTAGATGTCTAGTGACAGCTGAAAGTGCACCAGAAACAGTTGAAAGTAGACTAGAAACAGTTGAAATCAGACTGAAAGCGGCGGAAAGTAGATTAAAAGTAGCTGAAAGTAAATCAGAAACAGCTGAGAGTAGATCAGAAACAAGTGAAAGTAGACCACGGACAGCTGAAAATAAATCTCTGAGCGCATTGGAAACAGGCACTAGTAAATCGGAAATAACTAAGAAGGAACCAGAAACGACTGAAAGTAGACGAGAAACAGTTGAAAGTAGACGAGAAACAACCGAGAGTTTATCCGTAACCGAAACAAAAGAAACAACAAGAAATGAGATTGTAGAACTGAGTGATCAGGCTGCAAATACAGATAGTTTACTTAAAAATGATGATAAAGAAAATATTGCTATTGAAATTTCTAAATCAAACCCGAACACCAAATCGGAATTTGTTGTTGTCTCGGATAATGGAAACAAAAATATAACAGGCATTCTTATTGAAACTATAAGAACTAAAAATATGGAAAATTCACCGTCCGAGACCCATATCCAAAAATCAAAAGGATTTCCAGTTTCTTCGTATGAATTAAAAGAGAAACAAAACAAGACATATAAAACAATTGAACCCTGGGAACAAACGAATCAAGGAAACGAGCCGATTGATTTAATTATCCCGCCAACAGATAAATCGTTCACTGAAAAAATTGAAAAGTTAAAATCGAGTTTGTTAGAAATCGATGATATTGAAAAGAAGTTTAACGAAACAGTCGCAACACCTTTCTTTATGCGTGAATATAATTTGACATCGATCGAAAATGAATTGTATAATATTAATTCGTACAAAACGTTCGATACGGCGAATATCGGTCTGTCTGACAACGGATCGAACGAAACTGAGATTTCGGATCGTAACATTCCGACCGCGAATGAATTAGCTTATGAACGAGCGTTGCCCGGCCCGTCTCAGCGAATTAACGATGGCATTGAAGTGATTTATAGCGCCAAACTTGACCCGTCGGACGAAAGGCCATCGGTGAGCGGAATCACTACGAGCAGTCTTGCGGCTGACGTCGTGCTGAGCGACTCGTCGTCAGAATTAGAAATCCGCCCTAAACCGTCTCTCATGGATTTGTCGATTTCAAGTGTCGAGCCTCCGATTAGTGATCATTTATCTGCTGGATACGAAAGCAACAACGACGACGATTTTTGGAATTAAAAGGTAAAACAATAAATACAGTGTAAACTCCACACTCGATATAACGACAAACTCCTTAAAACGTCGAAATTACTTAACTCTAGTCGGTTTACCTCGTTGCTCATACAATGATACACTCTAAATAACGACGACAATACGTCACCATTAAGCAATAAACTGTGTTTGTTATTTTGTTGCTTTGTTGTCGGCATCATGCGTACAGAAGATTCTAAGAAATTCGTTCTTTTGTTTGTTGGGATTATCTTTTATATGTTTAGCTCAGCTGCTTATCGATAAGTTATCATATTCTTAGTTGCCCACTAACTTGCAAACTGTGAACATGGCGAGTAAAAGAAAATCTTTGTGTGTTGACGAAAAAGTTTTATTAATACGCGCAATAGAGGCGGGAGAAAAGATAAGTGATGTTGGAAGACGCTTTGGATTCAGTCGCTCGACCATATCGACAATATGGATTATTGAAATAATGGATTATTTCTTCTCTCCGTTTAACGACAACTCTCAATAACGCCACAAAGTGCACAGTCCCTAGAGTGTCGCTATATAGAGTTTACACTGTATGAACATGGATCCTGTAAACTTTCGTAATTGGTGGCCTTTAAAAAAAGGCAATCTGAAATGACTCCCCCTTCCCCTAATGTGTGACGTAATTTATGGATAACTCCTAAGGAAAAAATCTATTGAAATAAAAAAAGTATGTTTTGTTTCATATATATTTATTTGAATCGTAAATTTTTATTACAATATAGAAAAATATCCAATCATTAGAAAAACGTACATAGCTAAATATTAAACCGTATTTTTTGACTTTTTTTTCCTTGACGTAACAATTGTGCATAACTATTATATAGGGAAGACTGCTAAAACAGATTTAATGCTAATTTTATCAATTTTCCTAAAAAATCATTCGAAAAGCATGCAAAATTAATGTTTTTTTTTAATCACAGTTCTGTCAAAATTTAAAAGGCAAGTTTATTTAAAGTTCTATTGCTTTGTAAGCTTAAGAATGAATAATTTTAATTTGTTTTTAAACGGGCTACTTGTATGAATACTTTCATCGCAGTATTATAAGTTATTATAACACATCAATTTGATCAAACCTCTAAAATCTGAGAAACATTGAACGTTTCACTGAAGTACCTACAAACATTGTTTCATTAAACTATAGTTATTAGATTATCGCGCTTTACCAAATCGTTCAGTGTTTCTCAGATTTAAGACTTATTTAAATTGATGTTCGTTCTGCACAATAAAAAAATTCAACACAATCACCCACGGAGTCTGTAACCAGGAGACCTAGCTTCCTATACTTGCCGTGTTTCGAGACGGACCGTTTTTTGGCGCACGCGAGATGGCGCTGTTATCACTACCTGGGATTACTTCGGCTCTTTCCGCCTGTTTTCGCTTACCAAAGTTGTTTAACTTACACGCATGTAAGCCATGAATGTGTGTGCGTTACCCAGTAGCTGACGCCATATCGGTTAATGCGACAGATATTGGTCCGCCGCTCCGCTCCTGGTTACTGAGTTCGTGTAAATACCTTATCGTTCAAGTTGCGTAATAAAAAATTTTGAAGTGTTCGTAATTATAGAATTGATGTTATTTTAGAATTTTATTGTAGTTTAAAAGTGGGGTAGTTTTTTTAACGAATCTAATCAATGTGAACTTTCGAGTTGGCTTTTTAAAGCTAAAAATTACGACATAATTGAGATAAAAGCTGCATCAAGTATAATAATTTTCTTACATAGTCATTTGTTCAATATAAAACACAACTTACTCCATTTTAAAGACTGTAATCTACGTTAATAGTTTTATTTCTACTGTAAAGTTGGCAATTTCTGTAAAAAAAAATATCCCCAAATTCCTTGTCACAGCTCCACATCTCGCCGGTTGCGTCAGTATTTATGTCTCTGCTTTTGTTATGCAACATTAGCATACTACTCTATTGGAACAGCTTTCAGTTGCGCGTGCGCAGTTAGCGAGAATAGATCAAGCGCTTAGTATCACATGCGCGCGCAACACACGTCACCGCCACCGGTCAGACGTGTCTCGGCCCAACCGCAATGTAAATTTGCGATACAGGTTATTTTGGCATTGATTTTTTTTGCAAAAACAATTTTGTAAAAATTTACTTCAAGAAAGAATACGAAATATGAGGGTGCTATTAATGATTCAAACGATTTATTTCTAGATAAAAAAAGAAATAATAGATGCAATCATACAACTCAAAAAAAATTAAATACACTCTTATTTTTAAAATAAAAAAGACTAACGTTCTAAATTATTTATAATTAAATTGTTCGAATTCTTCGTAACAAAAAAAAAAAAACACGCAAAATAATTGCAACAAAATGACAGTCAAGGCTGTACCTAAACAGCACCTCACCGTAAACGGAGGTCTTCTTTCGAAAAGTCAGATACCAGAACCAGATCGTGTTTCGGAAAAACGGTCGAATACTGAAATAAGATCTGGTTCAGGCAAAAATATCGGATACTATAGAACCGGTTTTTTAGGTGTGATCTCTATAGTAGACTGGAAGAAATTGTGCAAATATTCTCTCGATTTGGGGGGGATGCGGTGTAGGTTTAGTTCAGCCTTAACTGAATAAAAATTAAATAATTAATAAGTTTATACAGCTGGTCCACAAATGATTAAAAACTAACGCTTTACATACAAACTGGAAAAATAAAGGTTGTCATGTCTATTGCACGCTAGCCTGTACAATTTGTTTGTTTAAAAACTGAACATAAAATTTATCCAACTGATAAAAAATATATATGTCATTATAGCATACTTTGATAAAAATTCAATTTTAAAAGAACAAGTCGGTGAATTATTTTCAGTAAACAAGCACATTTAAAATTTTTCTTTTTTTTTTTGTAAAATAAAAACTGGTTTTTAAAATATCACACTGTGGCTTGACACATTTTTTGTACCTTTCTGTTTGAAGTTGAACACAAAAAACACAAACAAAATAATAGTCGGACAAAAACTTGAAACACAAACATCGAAGCATTAAAAACTGGAAGTCAGAGTTAATAAATTACAAAAAATGTCTACTCTAAACAGCGTCTCTTAAATATTTTTTTTTAATTAACTTTTTGTATTTTTGATGATTATGTGAATTCATTTGTGGTCAAATTGTTTTAAGAAACGCTATTTTTCAAATTTTAAAAGGTATTTCAACAAGATTTCACAAATTTAGCACAATAAAAATTTTTTCTGTCGGAACTTAGTCAGTTAAATAATCTCTATTTTTGGTATTAATTAATCTTTGAAATAGTTATCCTACAAATAAATCATTGAAAAAGGTCATTAAATCTAAAATTAATTCAAATAAAATAATAATTATCTTTTATAGGTGCTCAATCGACAAAGGACAACCGCGAGACCGCCATTTTGGTTCCGCGTGGCGAATGGACGCCCGTTATTCTTGACCAAGGATGAGGAGGCGTGAAGGGAGGCGTCGAGCAGTTTTGACCGTTGCGGTCAGGTCGCGGCGTCGAAGTCAACGGGCTCGAGCATTCGAAATGAACTGTTGCGGGGCTCGGCCACCTATTAAATAAAAAATGGTAGATATTTTAAATTATATACGTTTTTATACTGTGTGTGAAATAAAAAAAAATGTCACCTTTCTCTGTCTTCTTCTCTGTGTAATTGAACAGCGTGTCTCCACTGATAAAGACAAGGATAATCGGCAGGTGTAATTTTAACGTTTTGTATCGCGTGGAAAACTGCCGTGTCTATTCTCGTTGGTACATCCCTAAATACAAATAACGGTGAAATATTGAGTCTGATATTTACAAAATGTATCACATGAATGAGACCTAGTGATGTGCCGGATATCCGTATCCGCGGATATCCGAGGGAGAAGAAGATCCGTATCCGTTAGTTTTTGGCGGATCTTTTACCTTATTAATTTTCAATTCATAGATGAAATTTTATATATGTAGGTGATTAGGTAATAATAAAAAACTGTTAAATTCCATTCAGATTATTCTTATTTTTTAAAATCATATTTGGCACCTTTATATTGCAAACATTTATCGTAGTGAGTACCATACCAATAGTACATAACTCAAAGGTACTAAATCAACTATTTTTATAATGAGATATTGCACATCGATCTTTGGAAAGAGACAATCTGTTATGAGAGTTAACTCTTAAAGAGCTCAATAACTGTTTTCCATAACAGATAGTCTCTTTTCAAAGGTCGATGTGCAATATTTACCGCCGCGTACTCTAAGAAAGTTAAGATCCGTATACGTATTTGCGGAACTTGAAACCAAATATCCGCGGATATACATTTTTAACGATCCGGCACATCACTAATGAGAACATAGGAAAGCCTGTAGTGCAGACGTGGCCAACAAATCGATTGCGACAGCCTGCACTGTGATCTCTGCCCACCCAGCACAATACATCCTCTCAAAATTTGGTTCCAATCCGCTCATCCATTTAACCTGTATCGTGCTCACAGACAAACAGACGCACATTTTTTCCAAAAATATGTTTTTTGGATTCGGGGGACCTCAAAACGGAAAGAATATTGTAAAATTTTGAAAAGTGAATTTTCACCTAAACAAGTATCATTCCCCAATAGGGTTATTGACAAAATTTCAAAAAGTATTTAAAATTAAAGAATAAAGGTATATGTACCCGTAAAAAATATTTTTTCTCATAAATATAACAGATTTGACTCATTATTAGTTGTTTTTTATTTTGACTTTAAATTCTGCGCCAAAACGTCAATTGACCTTGACAGCCATGTTTACTGATTGCCTACGTCACAGTAGGCAATCAGTAAACACTAAGCAAGCGGGTACAACGTGACATATAGCATTATAACCAACAAAGTGTTGCATTTAATATGATTGACAGAGTACAATGAATACACCAGAGAACATACACTTAACAGAGATAACGAATACACATGGCAGTCAGTGGCACACAGCTACCGGCCATGTTGACTGATTAATGATGTCACGCGCTGTGATTGGTGTTTGAAATCACGTGACACATAGGTTAAAAATCGTGATTTTATTTATTTATTTTAATATATTTAACGCACTTATTTAATAAAAATAATAATTCTAAACGATATTTTAGACCATAAACTTTCATTATAACACAGTTTTATATTTAATTTTAATCACTGTCAATAACCCTATTGTGGATTGGAATGGATCGCAACTACCACTTACTTTTGACAACTAGTCAATGAAATTGAAAGATTTAATTAGTGTTCAAAATGAGATACTGTCACGATAATATGTACACTTATATGTAATTGCTGTCTAACAGAAACACCGATCTATAAAAAAAGGTAAACTTACCCTTCCAAAAAGAAATCCATTCCACCCTCACAAGACGCGTCTAACATTTCATCTTCGCTATCCGAACTTTCATCAAAAATCGGACTGGAAGGTGGCGTGGAAAATATTTCTTCATCTTCGGCGTCTCCGCCCGAAATAGGACACGCGACTCCTGGCCTTTCGCAAACTGTTTCGGTCCGAGATCTGCCGACATCGCCCGAAGGTTCGGTAAACAATTTCCGCGCCACCGATTCCATAAATCCGGTCGACGTGCCCAAAACACACTTTTTACTAGTGGCTCTGCTCAGCGATGCCGTTTTTCTAGTATTTCTTTTAAAATGATGATCCTCCCAAACGCAACCACAAGGCACAGCTTCGTTCCATTTTTGTACACAATTTTCTTCGGAACAAGTATTTTCTTTAGAAACATTTAAATCGGAAAAGTCTGCTGTTTTTTGTACTATGCACAAGGCGTGTTCATCGATACGCGAATTTAACGTCGAATCGATACTTTTTCTAAAACTCGATTTTAATTCGACTATTATTCTAAACAGAATCACATCGGAAGATTCTCGATCTGCGCGTTTTTCATTTACCATATGGTTTACGTTCGAAGCTATCCGCGAATGGACTACGCGAAAATCTACCGATGAAAATCTAGAATCGTTCATGTAACTCGCTATCATTGCTTGCAAATGTTTTATTTCGGTTCGCAAACAATCGACATCTACGCTCGTTAAACTATTGTAAATTCTAGTCGCGAAAACTTGGATCGATCTTTCAAGGCAAAGATACGGATTTAAGTTTGGATTGTGCAAATGGTGTTCTTCGTTTAAGTTATTGTTCATATTAAATGAATTTAATTCCCCGACAGATTTTTGTTTGTCCGATAAATTACAGGCATTGAAAGCTTCGCACAAATCGGTTATCGGGCTGAAATTTGTCGAGGTTAAGTTTTCAATATGGTTACCTGTTTTTTTGACATCTTCGGCCGAACAGATCGAATTGTTATTAGACGAGTAAATTTTCGATACGTTTTCGTGAAATTTTTTATTTAGATAATTTTCGAGTAATTTAAGACCTTCTTCGGAAGCTAAATTAGCAAACGTGCCCAAGAAAGGCCAATATTCATTCCACCCTACTTGATGTTCTTGCGCTAATTCCCTCCCCACTCTTTCTAAACCTTTTTCGGTATCTAACAATCTAAAGGAGGCACTTGTGTTAGGTGAATGGGCAGGGCTCCCGGGAGACATCATGTTTCTTTGAACGCGAGGTGGAGTTTTCCACTTCCTGTGAAAAGTCATCGCCTCTTGCTTTCTCATCGGTCCAGCGAACGCGCGGATTTCAATGCGAGGACTTAGAGGGTCTGCTTTAATTTTCTGCGAAAGAAAAAAAGTTTTCAGTAAGCCGTTTCAAATAAATATTTAATTCTTCAGTTTTTAACCGTAATGACTATCTTACCGGTGGACTAGTCGTAGAAAAAGGTGTTCCGATTCTAGGTTGAATCGAGTTGTCTTCGGATCTTAATACAGGAACATAAAAACGATCTTCGAGTAAGGCAGCAATGTCATTTTTTAGTTTCGAATCATTCTTATCACATCTCTGGCAGATCATCTAAAATTTTAAATTATGTAACTCCATACCTAATAAATAACTGACTATAAAAATATCACTGTCGAAATAATTAATGCTAGAAGCTAGGGTTGTAACGATACATCGATCAACCGATATCTATACTAATATATAAAGCTGAAGACTTTGTTTGTTTGTTTGAACACGCTAATCTCAGGAACTACTGGTTCAAATTGAAAAAATTTTTTTTTGTTGGATAGCCCATTTATCGAGGAAGGCTATAGGCTATATAAAATCAGGCTACGACCATTAGGAGCGGAGCATTAATGAAAAATGTTCCAAATGTATCTAAAAAATAAGCTTCCTATTCAGATGAAATGCACTAACTAAATGTACTCATATTAGCGATGTAAGAATACCACGCCAGCTAGCGCAATCGGTAGAGCACAAGGCTGTCAATACCAGGGTCGTGGGTTCGAGCCCTACGTTGGGCGAATGCATTTTTATTTTTTTTTTTTATTTTCTACATTGCTTTCTTCTAAGGCTTACATTAAAATTTATTTTAATTTTATTTATTAATTAAAAAAAAATTATTAGTTAAAAAAAGTATAAATACTGCTTTTTATCGACAAAAAATTTTGAACGGTAACTCCGATCATCATGAAATTTGGACACAACATTCATCTCGGTAAACTAATATGAATGTGCGTACTCATGTCCCTCCCTTCCCCATTCGTTCTATTACACCCGGATGAAACCGGACGGGACCACTAGTTATCGATATATGGTAACATTCTACATAATGGACACCTACTATTTACACGAAACTGTCTACCCCGGAATTGTTTTTTTAGTAACTTCCCCTTACCCCCTTCCCTTTTCACTGCGAATTAACAAAATATATCTATGTTGAAAGGGTCGATATTATCGATATTAAAATAATTTTGCATCCCTACTAAAAGCGCTCGCAGCCTCGCTATCTCGCGACTAAAATCAGAACTAACCTTAGTTTATTAAATAACTTACATCTTTCGGTAACTGGCTAAATTTGTTTCTGGCCTGTTTGTCACACTGAGGATACGACGTTAAAATTTCAACGCATGCGACCGAACCAAATTTGACGGCGAAATGTAGCGGCGTCTCGTTCAAACCTTTATCGGGCGTATTCAAATACAAATCGACGAGAATGTTCGCGCGATCCTGACACGCGACGATGTCATCCTGATCGTACAACAGTTTAACGAACTCTGTCGAAGAAACTATCCCTAATATTAGTTCACACATTTTGGCGTTGGTCGCTTTTGTTGCGATATGCAAGGCATTGTAGCGAGATCCTTCCTGCAAATTTGATAACAATAAATGTAACAATGATCTCAATAATAATTTTTAACGTTTGTGTAAAATACAGTATGTAAACACGGAAGGTGCACATAGGAAAATTAGCATTGGGAAAAAATACTTGGATCAGAGTTAGCCATGACTGCATTAATTGTTATTTCTATTGAATTATCGTGGTAATCTTGAGGATTTCTATTTTTTATTGATTTATTTTTATTTTACTTGGCTTTTTTAATAATAAAAAGCTCTTATAAAACATTATTTTAATTTTTTTGTACAAAAATAAAACAAAAAAACAACTCCAAAAATTGTCTGACTGGTATGACGTATGCGCGTTTGTAAATCAGTGACCCAATGTCTTTAGGTTCAACACGAATAGGCGGAGATATTTGATCTCGCACCATATTCAAGTATTTTTGGGAATTTAATGTCCCATTAATAAAAAATGTCCGATTATGTTGTAATCATTTGAATATTTTCTTCGGTAGTATACACATTCATTTTGCAAAAGAATATTATCTGTCAAATTGAAAAACAAGATTTCAAGGCTCACTCTGATCCACTCATTTTTTCCCAATTTCCCTAAGTGCACCTTACGTGTTTACATACTGTATATAATTTTATCAGTTACAATTGATTTCTAATTATTGAATTATAACAATTGTTTTATGGATAAAAAAATCATAGAAGGGAGGAGGTCTGCGCTCCAAAATTACACATTTAATGCAATTCAAGAGCTACAACTGCGTATAGAAAATTAGAATTTGGAATTATCTTTGTTCTTACCTGTAAAATGGATGGAGTATCACCGCTGCTAACAAAATATCTAGGATTCTCCCAAACAGTAGTCTTAACTAACTCCAAATTGCCAGCTTCGATGGATTTTCGCAGTAGAACAAGCTCCTGTGATTTCGGGCCACGAAAGGGGCTCGACTTTTCACCGACCACAAAAGATTCTTGATCGATCGAATTGTTTATTTGTTCCGATCCGTTAGCCGCGAATTCTTCGGCTTCTTTTTGCGTTTTAAAAACTTTGAACCGTGCTTTTTTCAACTTTTTCACTACTTTTAGCGCTTCGGTCCTGTCTTTATATACGTGAAGGGCTTCGCCTAAAACAGAAAAGTCCGTTACACAATATGTGAGGCTTGACCGTTTACGAATCAATTTTAATATCGTTTATTCGTTTCATACCATAAAACTCGTCCGCGTTAGATGAAGGTGGTACGTAGATGCCGTAGTATTGTACAGAATTCTGAGCATTACTAAAATCCATTATTTCTAATCTTTTTTTAAATAAAAACTGAGTAGTGAGGTTAAACCCGTCAAAATTTAAAACCGTTATGGCCACTGTTTATATTCATAATTTTAGCGATATTTGACCAAAACCTGAATCTTGTTCACTGTCATTTAAATAACAATGTATCAATTCATTAAAAATATGTTAATTATTTCAACAATAGTTCGCTAACCTTCCAATACTCCCACAGTTTAAAATGAAAATAAATCAAGCTGTCATAATACGTCAGAACCAAGTACTCAAACCTATGTGATTTTATTTTAGTTATGCAATACATCTGTACAGATGGCTGTAGTAAACATTTGTAACTAGCGGTGAATCGCTTGAACTAACAGCTTGCAAGAAATTCCGTCGGCTGTCGTGGGAATCATTGTTTCTCAAAGTAGATTTGTTTATTATTGTAACAGTCATAGAGAAAAGAGGTTTTAACAGTAGTGATAAAGTGTTTTTTTGGTAATGATGAAGAATTGTGAGGACCTAGTAGGGTCTCCAAACGCTAAAGTACCCCTCAAAAATTCTAGGAGTCGGACCAAAATGTTAGTCTCCTAAACTAACAGACAAAGGCAAGCAACAAACGGTTTAGTGTCATCAACAATTTGAAGGTTGTATTTTATATATTATATAGACACATCATATTGCAATTAATTTTATTTCTAATTTATTTAGTGCCCAATGGTCGAGATTTGACCGTGATTCATAAATTTTTAAGTATGAACGTTATTGAGGTTCTTTTGTTATTATTTGAATTTCTCCTGAATCGATTTTACCTGTACACATATATCGTTCACTTCCTCTCATTAAAACGAAGAGAATGATGTTTCATTACGATGTGTACGAATTAACACACTCTAATCGGTACCTTGCTCTTTTTTTCACGTATTTATATATACTAGATTTACTTTGTACTTATAATTCTTACATTATAAATACTAAAATCGATATCGAAACAAAAAAATATCATATTGATAAAGTATCACAACATCCCTAGTTGTTCCCTTATTCTCTCTTATCTGCTTCGACAGGCTTCGTGTTATTCCAGGTTCCGGAAGTCTGACTTATAAAAATGAAAAAAAATTGTTTTCTGATGTACATTTATTTGTTTTACAATTAAATCACAACATACAAATATAATCATATATATATATTTATATATTTTTTTCCTTTTTGTTTCAAAAAAAATTGTTTTTTGTTCCACATACCAGATGCGAATAGCTCAGTACTTGAAAAATCTCATAATAACAAAGAAAAATATATTCAACTCGAAAATATATAGTTTGATAACTGATAATAACAACACATTTTGATTATTTTTTTTATAGAATTGTCGGTCAGCAATTGTCTTCTTTCAAATCAAAAACTTTCCCGCAGTTTTCTGATTTGCCGTACTTGTTTTCTTGCTCGGACTTATCCTCGTCAGTGTATATATTTGAGCCAATCAATTTTAGAGTCACTAAACTGTCTTGACCTTGAAGTGCCAGCACAATATATTTGCCGCCTCGCGTTAATTCACAAGCTGTGACTTTGTCGCGCGGTGTAAATACCGCCATTAAATTTCCTGAAAACAAAAGTTGACGGTCAAAAATTTGCAATTGTAACGGGAACTTTGTATTTTTGGACGCACCTAGGTTAGAAAAACGTATCTACAATTTCTGCACGTATTCAGTATCATTCGAGAACGATTGAGCCGATTTTAATTGACCTACATACCCAAAGTTTATTCAATTACAATTATAAAGTTTTTACTTTTCCATCAAAAGCGACGAGAGTGTGACCAAAGCCACGGAATCCCTGATATCTAACAACCAATGCCTGCAGTACAGTAGTAATATAGTACACTATTCTCTCTTTAGAGGCCGGCGCACACGAGGCTGGTTTTGCTACCGCAATAATCGCTATCTCTGTCTATCATTTATTCTCACGCTGCCCGGACTAGCACCCCATATCTACACCTCATTGTGACTCACCCCTGTGTAAATCCCAGAGTCGTATGGAACGGTCCCTGCAACCGCTGTCAGATGACAGAAAACAGCTTCCGTCGGAATCGAGTCGCAACAGATTCACGGGGGCCGTGTGACCATGTAGGGACCATCTGCAGTTTCCTAAAAGAAAATAGAACAAGTGTTGACAATTTCTTCAGTGAAAGTGCGGGTCATTTAATAAACTGTTGACCACGATTGAACTGACACGAAGCCTACTAGCGCCGCTAGTGGGTAATAGAGAATTATTGAACTCACTTTTTATGGAAATCGCGACATGTTTCTAAGGTGATAAGTCAAAAACTTTAGTTGGCCATGATGTATCAAAGAAATGTAATAAGGAAAACTGATGTTAATTTGTTTACTCTGACAGCGGAACGTCAAATTAGGGCGCCAATGGTATTTATTTTACTTAAATCGCCACCAGCGCAACAGCCCGGAACACAACAAGCAATTTCAGATCGCTTAGTTTTGCCCATGTTTTTTTTGCAATTATAACAACTTCATAAAATTATAAGTTTTTTCACTTTTAATAAACATTGCTCATTGACATACGGAAAATTTGAGCTTGAAGTTTCCCCTAGCGCTTACCACAAACGCTCGCATCGAAAAATTTGTAACTCCGCCTACCTGCACACAGCCCATACCATTGCTCTTCTACTAAAACGGACTTAAGCGCGAGTCACACTAGGCTGGTTGCCAGCCGCGAGTTGTGGAAGCCGGTACTGTCAGCCATCAATCAGCTTGGTGTGAGCATAAAATTCGCCGCTGGCACCGCCAGCCGGCGAGTATTTATCAGCGGCTGGTGAAATTGGACATGTTCTATTTTGATAGCCAGGCAGCGGCGACAAGCAGATCACGTGACTCACTCGCACCCGCTACCACCAACAAGCAGCGCAGTCTGACCGAAGCAATGCATCATAGGCGAGTAAACCATCACGTACCACGTGGTTTATGTTCGATGATGTAGTGACCGGATTGGCAGCCACTACTCGCGGTAGACTAGCAAGTAACAGCCGTAGTGTGACCGGGCTGCCCGCCGCTGCTTGCTGGTGCTACTGTCCGCCGCTGATCAGCAGCGGCTGACAAGCAGCCTAGTGTGACCCGCACTTTAGTGGTAGCCCAAAAAGAGCGTGAAGGCTCGTTAATATATTATTGTTTTTGTAAATTATAATCCGGTAAAGTCAACTGTTGATGAAATATTTTTGTACCTGTGATTAAATCCCAGACAAGTATTCGGGCGTCTTCGAGTCCGGATATGACGCAACCTTCTTGAGAACTTATTTCTAACGAAACCGTGTTGCAAGACGGCTTCCATTTTTTAAACAGCGTGCCGCTTTGCAAGTCGTAAACTACGATAAAATTTGGCGCCGGTTCGTCGATCTCGTGGCAGACGCAACAAACATAATTTCCTGGGAAGAAACAAACACATATTATGGCAGTTATAATTTGAGCATAAACTATAGGTGTATCCCATGAACTGATACAGCAATAAAACTCCATCATCAACATCTGATTAGTCGCTTGGAACGCAACGTTCAGGTGGTATACTGTTGGTGGGAAAATATATTGTAGAGTTCGACTCGAAGTTTTGTTTTTTTTTTTAAGTGAAACTGCTTTAAGCGCGGTTCGGCAAATTGGCCTGGATCAGACGAAAAGCGAAAACGTTGTGAGGTGGATTGATAGATTCACGTGAAGTATAATACGCGCCACGGATCTAAAAGGTTTGGAAGTATTGCAAAGGCACAGTTTAGGGCCGTTAAGACTCCCACCACCTCTCAGCTACTTGCACGGGACGTGCGCTCGTCGGTGATTGGCCGTGATCGCTCGTTGCCTTTGTCACTTGTCGCTTTCCTGCTTTAAAGTACAGTCGAGTACGCTATTGTCAAGTTGTTATTGTTATGTCAGTTTTGTTGAGATGCGAGTTTGTAGTTTTTCAACAGACTGTGCAAGGGCAAGCCCGCATTCGCATCTAACTTCCGAGCCATTTAGATTCGTGGCGAGTATTATAATATACTGTTTATTAATAAAGGTTACCTTCGTAGGTTATGGCGGAGAGCGAAGTGATGAAATCGTGATGTGGTATTCTCAAGTCGTACATTAATTTTTTTGATGTCAGATTCCAAACTAACAGCGGGAATGGTTTCTGTGTTTCATCGCCGCAGACTAAGACTCTGTGGGGAACACATTTTTGGAATTTAATATAAACGTTCTATTATTTACAAGACAGAGAGAGAGAAAGGAGAAAAGCCCTGCGTCTTGTTATTTGTTGCGTCCTTCTGCTGGAGTCAGTGTCTATAAATTTATGAATAAAGCGTCCGGTTAGCCACTCTACTCGGGGTCTTATAGCTTCAGCGCCTATATCGTCGGAATAGATATAATAATGCGTTTAACATCCGTTCGCACCATTACTATTTTTTTTCGCGTTATTTTCTACAATTTTTAAACTTTAACTTAATTAATAGCAATGTGCGAATGAAGGATTTTTTAGGAAATTAGGATAAGGTAGGCGAATTTTGAGCATAGGAGTTGATTATCGGCCATGGCCTTGAATAAGGAACCATCTCGATATTTATCTGGAATTATTGAAGGAAACCATGGAAAACCTCAACAAGATGGCCGGTACAGGAATTACCGTTTCTCGGCGAGAGGCAGTAGGAAAAAGTCCCAGCCACATCTGCCCCCGCCGTGCTTCGAACCCGGTACTTCCCGAATGCGAATCTAGTGCTCTCATCGCTACGCCACCCCGCTCAGTTCGTCGGAATAGATATATTTTTCTTACTTTTTTTACAGCGGCGAATGCATGAAGATTAACCTTCTTTCTCTCAATCGTCCGTGATTTAAAGCTGGGAAATGAAGTTTTAGGGAATGGGAAGAAACTGTGAAAAAAAAGAAATGTACCTTCCGTCCCCCGAAACCAGCAGGGAATTTAAAAATCTATCTTCTCCGGCTTTGAAAGTAGTAACGCAATCACCTGAGAAAATAAAAAGATCACTAGTACTGATAAAATAACGACCCTTCCTTTTGGATTTGCCGTAGTCGGGTCAAAAATATTGGGACTTACCTGATGTTAGGTTCATCAAATTGACGTACATGCGATTTCTGCTTAGAGCAACTATATGATTCTCATCGTGGAGTCCGTAGTAGGGCATTTTTTGGTTCATGACGCCTTTGAGCTTGCTGACGAAAGCTCCTTCATTCAAGTCGTAAATTCTAAGCTCTCTTCTGCATAGCACAATACATCTATATTGGTCGATTGTTATTAAATTTATGGGATGGGTTACCCCTAAAAGCGTCCTCACGCGCTTACACCTATAAATTACAAAAATAAGTTAACACAAAGTCGATAACGCTAGGAAAGTATCTTTTGGCAGGCGACTTTTGCGCTCTCTCGTGTTTTTTTTTAAATTTGGTTCAGTCAAAACCTTAGTGTCATATGTTATACGTGCATTTTAATAAAGATTAATTGTCGAATAAAATGGAGAAAAAGCTATCAAATCGGAAGTGCTGTGTTGTTGATTGTAAAGATACACCAACTAAATTACAATTCCACCGTTTTCCTGGATTTTCTTATGAACTAGAGAGGAAAAAATGAACTGCAGCAGTACGTCGTCAAGGATAATTAAATTTTATTTTACGTCTGTAATCAAAATTAAATACATGAAAAATATTATTATTGTTATTTTGTTAACAAAAATAAGATTTAAAAAATTTAGAAATTAAAAATGTATATCATTTACGTAGTTTTTTTACTGATTTTTTGCGTAAATATTTTTTTTATTTATTTATTAAGGATAACGCTGGTTTCCATAGGTTTGTAAGTTTTGGGTGAACCACTTTTGAAAAAACTCAAACACGAGATGGTGCGAAGGTCGCGTGTCAAAGATACTTTCCTAGATTTTTGACATAATTGTATTTTAATCTCACTTACGTTCTGACATCCCAAACGGAAATCTCTTCTTTTTCAGTCGAAACTGTAGCAACAAAATAATCGCTTCCATTGAGACGCGTAACAATGTCGAACACCTTAACTTCAAAAACGCAATTCGGACTGTCCGTTTCTTTAGGGTCTTTGCCCTCAACCAAGAAACCGTCAATTGTCACCGGCAACAAAGAAATAACGGGCGGTCGTTTTGTTCTGTCAATCATTTTTTCGACGAGCGTTTCATTGTTTATTAAATCATTATCGGAACCCTCACTTTTCGTGTTATGTCTCAATTTCTTTTCTTCTAAATACAAGTTCAGTTGGGAATAAAATTGTCTGCCGTCATAATTTAAAGAAACCGCTGAATTTTCTAAAAAACTTTTGATTATTCTAATTAATGAAAGTACGTCTTTATCAATTCCATTGTTCTTTTGAATATTTTCGGTTAAATTGATGTCTTCCAAAACTTGGAAACAATCTGTGCCGCAGATTTTATCGTAGATCCAATCTAAATCTGTGATGTATTTTGCCGTACAGAAATCTTTTTCGCCTTTTAATCTATAATACTGATATGGTAGCTCTTCCAATTTTCTTCGATTGTAACTAAAAGAAAAAAGATTATACAAATTATTGTTGGTCGACACTACTTTGAACAATCGAAAAACTCTAACAATACGGTCTTTTCAAAGAAGACGCAAATACTGAGACAAAATCTCAAAAAAAAATTGGTTGTCTGTAAAATCGGTTTACGGACGATAGTTTTACGTGATAACGTATTCTCAGGCGGAACGTTACACTTTTCGGAACGTTACACTTTTTCGTGCATGCAGCCGGTGTTTCATCAATTTATAAGACGTTATCACGTCAAAAATTAAAATATTCGGATTTGCTCGAATAACCCAGACTTTTACGCGCGAAGGTTCGATCATTGCGGAGAATAAAAATTAGATTCAAATCCACACGTTCTTCGTATGCATATAATTAAATTATCTCAATTAATATATTAACGTTTCTGACACACAATAACCCACTGATAATGAAGATTAAGCACAAAAAAATCAGTTAAAAATTGCTTATTTCAAACAGTTACGTGACGTATCTGATTCGAGCAGTCCAGCTAATAGTGTTAATACTACGTCTTCACGGTAAGACATGAGCCAATGAACGACGTTCGAACCACGCGTTCATTTGTTCGTCAGATTACGTCACGAGGAATCGTGGCAAGTTAAAGTTGAGACTTGGAATCATTGAAAATAGTAAAGTGCAAAAAGGGAAGAGAATGGCGGAGGATACTGTAATTCAAAGTTACTAGATTTACAGGTGACCTCGTTCCATTCAATAGTAGTGGAGACGATGACGTCATCCAGCGGACTATCAATTGATATTGCTTGGTCTGCCACGCACGAGGTACCTGTGTTCTTCTAATGACTTTGATTACAATTGTAGTTTTATTTTTTTTTCACAAACCATTTGCCTTGATGAACATCTTGTGAGATCAGTCTTGCTAAAACATTTCCTGGTTTTGTGTTCCACCAGTGACCCTGCAAAAATACGTAATTATGTGATATTTAACATACAAAAAGAACACCTTAATAAGACACGCACTGTGAAATAGTTATGCAACATTTCGGTCGCCCATTGTTCGTATTTTTTATATCTCTCTCTGACGGTTTCTAACAATATTTTGTCTCTCCATTGTATCGTTAGACCTTCGCTGGTCAGTGTCCATTGTAGAAATGGGCCAAGGTGTTTGGTTAATCTTGCCCAGAATAGACAAGCTGGAGCCCAGGACACTGTAAAAAACAAAGGAGTGTTAAGGAAGAGAAAATAATTTTAAGTTATTTTGTTAAATTAATACTGTCGTCGTCCTTTTCGAAATATTAACTATGTAAAATATAATTGACCAAAAGCCGCCCTTAAAATCAGTTGAAAATAGAACTTCTCATGGTTTAGAAGTTAGATTAAAGACTTCAGAGTCTACAAATAGACATAGACATGAGTATGGTTCACGTTCTTTTAACTTACCGTATGTCTCCTTACTTTGGAACACTTCATCGAACGCCAACAAATCAAGCATTTCACTATCGTTTATGCCGAATTTTGTGGACGTCAGTAGTGCCAACGCATGCTCAACACTCTCTTTGCCAACAATTAATTCCAACTCTTCAAGCATTTGCGTCAGCTGGTCACGAACGTGTCCTTTCGGAACGATGTCATGATCTTTGTCACCCCACCAGGATGTCTGCCACGCCAAAACCTATAACAATATATCTTTCAAAACGACTGGAAAATCTAGCAGATTCGCTTTCCCCATTAAATTTTAATCATGCAACCCTGGCGATCAGTACAATATGTATGTTGACTACCACGGCCCGTTCCAGGTATTTCGCCGCTCCGGGCAAAATAATATTTGCCGCCTTTTACCCATGCGTTGTTCCATAGATGGTGTAATTTTTTTTTGTTTAACCATCTTTCAAATTTTCGACGCCGCGCCGCCCTCAATTTTGCCACCCCGGGCAATTGCCCGGTTTGCCCTCCTCCCCTAGATCGGGCCCTGTTGACTACAGTAACTTGACCTAAAAGACTTTTGAACAGCGCACCTTGGCGTAAAGAGGTAGAGTGCATTCTTGCACTGATTTAAGAACGCAGTCTTGTATCTTGGAATTAACGGAATGGTTGTATTGCATAACGCTTGACATGAGGATGGTCCGCGCTTCAAAATCGCCTAGCAACGGCATCTTGATGAAGCAATCGTCACTCAACATCGACGCGATTTCTTTGTGAACTCGACTGTTCTCTGTTACGCTCAGGATCAGTTTAATGTTCTGCGGCAAATGCTCCGGGAGCCAGTCGAGGCTCGTCGAACCGCAGTCTTTCACTTGGTCAATGCCGTCCAAAATTATGATCGGTGACGTTTCTAAACAGGAAGCTGATAAAATATTCGGAAGAACTTCTTTATAACTTGTTATATTCTGAAATGAAAGAAGCACGTTATTCGCCTTTATTTAAAACGCTGTTTGTTAGAATTTCGTAACAATAACCCTGGCTAAATATTACTTTGATAATCAAATCTTAGATTAACGTCTGAATTATACTCTTCTTTAGTTATTTTGGTAAGATTTAATGGTTTCATATGCCAAGAATTTTGGCAGGACCAGAGGCATAACTGGAAAACTAATTTTATCTGGCGGACTTTTTAATGAATGAACGTAATGTTAATAATTATTGAAATTTTAGTATTAAACTGTGGTATATTCAGGAAGAACCATCTTTTTCTAATGACTGATCATGATTTTTAACAAAGTCGAACATGGGAAAACTACGAAATAGGTGGATCCTTCAGGAACTGTTAAATAATCCGCATGGAATCTCACTTAGATCATTTGAAAGCGTGATCAAGCAACAAACATAACTTTTCATTTTTATATATTAGTAAAGCAGATTAAAATACTGGTAATTGCTTACGTGTGGAGCGAAACACTGGTGGCCATGTATAAGAACAGAGCATTGATTGGCAATAGAACATAGAATTTGTTCCGTTGTACTCGACTGTGCACTGATACCAACGAAACGGAAAATCAAGAACGCTTCGGGCACCCATTGTTGACAACACTGGCCTATCTTAGCCAATAGTGTTGTTTTGCCGCAGCCACCAGATCCAACAATGACTAATGGCTGGTTGCGATTTTCGCCGGTTATGTAACTGAAACAATGACGAAAGTAGGTGCAATTCGGAACCCAACGGAATGGTGAGACCGCTGGTGAGAAATGCGCCGAACTGTCCTAAGGGGGGTTTTCGACAGGTAAACTATGGAGGCATAAGGTAAACATTGATTTAGAAAAGCATGATGGAGGCTAGGTTAACCTACATCATGCTTTTCTAAATCAATGTTTACCTGTCAAAAACCCCCCTTAGGACAGTTCGGCGCATTTCTCACCAGAGATCTCACCATTCCTTTTGGTTCCGAATTTGAGGAATAAAGTTTCAGGAATATTTGTAATAACCATGGAAATTATGCA
This sequence comes from Xanthostigma xanthostigma, assembly GCA_963575645.1. Classification (NCBI taxonomy): domain Eukaryota; kingdom Metazoa; phylum Arthropoda; class Insecta; order Raphidioptera; family Raphidiidae; genus Xanthostigma; species Xanthostigma xanthostigma. Next base: position 4,374,361 of record OY754473.1, read on the forward strand.
AATACAGCAAGTAAATCGTTCATACTGTGAAGATCACATTGAAGGGGTCTAAATCAACTTCCTTTCTTAGCTCCTTTATACTATCTATCTTAATTTTTGATGGGATAAAGCTTCCCATAGCTAATCTTATCCTTAGAATGATTAAAAAAATCCTTCGACATTTAGAAAGGTTCAAAACAAAACATAAAAACGCGTTTAATTCTTTGAAACTGAGGATTTCCTTACTTTTTAATGTCGTTAAGAACTTTTTCTCTATTAACACTACATTGTGCAGCTCTTTGACAAAAACTAGTTTGTTGATTGAGCTCTTCAAACAACTGAGCGCTGACACCGTAGCTCGGTTTAAGAAGTGTTTTGTTTTGATGTTCGTCGATTATTGAATCGATTGTGGCAGTCAAATGTTTTGTAAGATGGCTTGTAACTTGTTCTATGTACTGTTGATGGTCAGGTATTTTTAAATTCAGGCCACCTTCCACATATCTGACTGGCAGACGCACGATATGTTTTTCGCTTAGTTGGTTCTGTAAAAATAAAAATTATTTTAAACGTCAAAAGATGGTGCTTTCATTTGTATCGGAAAGTATATCGTTTATTTTGAATACATCTTTGGAGCTCGTAAATTAAGGTTAATAATATAATCTAATCAGTGCTAGATTAATCATTAGGCTTAGTAGGCAACTGCCTAGGGGCCCCGCATCGACTAGGGGACCGTGCACGCACCTAGAAAAAAACTTTTGATTGAACGAAAATTTTATTTGAAAATTTGTTTGCAATTTCCCAACAACAATATTATTTTTTTTTCGTTGTTTATAGTAATGTATTGCATTTAACAATATAAAATTTAAAATAACTACGTCACGTCTCATTTCTCTTTCCTGACCCATCAAAAAACCTGGACCATCAATTATCTATAACCTATTCATTAAGACCATTTCAATAAAGCTAACGAGTCAGGTAAGGCGATGCTGCAGCATCTAGTCAAAGTAATCATGTTGTTACAATATCACATAAGACATTGGAGTAACAAGATGCCTGGAGCCGATCATCTGGAAGTTACTCACATCCCTTCATCAACTTGAAAAGAGCTGATTGCATTGCCTAGGGGCCCGTACAGGGTTAATCCGGCCCTGTGTCTGAGCAATGACCTCGCAATAACAAAGTGAATGTACAGTAGTTTCTTCTGCTTCATTAGTTGATTCAAAGACCCTATTTAGTACTTACTCGCAAGTCATTTTGTAGATTATTCAATCGTCTTTGCAGTTCCAATTCGCCTGGTGAAATATTATCAGGCGTTTTCACACCCGGTGTATAAATCCTGTTTATCCAGATGCATCTCTTTGCCAATTCTTGACTCATCAAGACGGTATTATGCACCTCCTAAAACATATTTTAAAATTGAAACTGAGCTGAACTTAAACGAATCAGAATTTGAACTCGAAAAATTGGTGGACGCTGGTTAAACTAGAAGAAATCCAATAAAGTGATGTAGAAGAGAATTGATTATTTCTCTGCCGAATCAAAATCTGTCCGCGCGAATCGGGCCGGAAGGATCAATAGAACATAAATTGGAAACTAAATTTAATTGGAAAAAATCGACAATCACGAGAGGGGATATTCATTAATACTGAATAAAGGGCATTTATTTCATACCTGTTCCACAACGGTGGTAAGATATGTGTCTCGCAGTTCCTGCGGGAATATTGAAACCATAATATTGAGCATTCTTTCTATTTCGCTCCTCCATTCACCGAGCGCTTTTTCTCTCTCGCTCAGGGAATTTTCCTTGAAACCGGGTATGTGCGAGCTGATTGGTTGGAGCCGATAACATGGCGGTTGAGCAGCACTGTCCAGTTGATACCTACGTATAAATAGAAAATGGTAGTTTGATAAATGTATATTTTCTAAACGAATCACGTGATTGAGAAAAAAAAATGGTTGTCTGTAAAGTCGGTTTACGGACGATAGTTTTACGTGATAACGTATTCCGTAATACATAACCTAAACCTCCCAAAATTTGGTTTCAATCCACTTATCCTTGGTGTCGGAATGATAAGAAATGTCAAAAGTGACGTTTGCAACTTACAAAGTATTATGTTCTAATAATAATTAGTTATTCCAATACTTAACTTAGAAGGCCTTGCATTTCACAATATACTAATGTCAAAAAATTGCATTTATACAGCTATTTTTCTATATAAATTTGTATAAAATATTTTTCTATATAAATTTGTATAAAAAAACTGTTTAGGCAAATTCTGTTATACGAAATCTATGTAAAATGTTCTCCTCTTTCGTTTAAGACTGGTTTCAAACCGATCTGATTTAAATTGAGCGAGAAATTAGCAAAAAGCGTCAGGCGGAACGTTACGCGTTATGCGTTACGCGTTACACTTTTTCGTACATGCAGCCGGTGTTTTATCAATTTATAATATTGGTGATTCATCAATTTATAAGACGTTATCACGTCAAAAACCGTTAACAATGAACGTATAGTTTCAACCAACAATGAAAAAATAAATTTTTGGATTTTTGAAATTAGAACTTTGAACGTCTACCATTTTGAAAGTAATGATTGCGCTGTTTGATTCTCGGCACTATCCATCGCCATTTTGAAATCTTGACTTTCAATTGTTATTGGCAACAATGGTGTTCCCAGTGAATTGTTTAAAAATAAAACTGGGATCGTATACGCCACTTCTGATTGTCCTGAAATACGAAATTAAAATATTAGTTAACAAAAAAAAGTTGAGAAAAATCATATACTTTTATTCTATACTGAGCATAGGAATAAAATCGCAATCGAATTATTAGGGTGCAAACATATACTTCTGTCTTTTTTTACGCCGTAAGCACTGGCGTATTCAGGAGGGCAAAACAAGCACGGGGGATCCGGCTTAAGAAATTTCTAATTTGCTTCTTCCTGGGCCAAAAGCTGGGTACGCCCATGTTAACGTCATAGGAAAAGACAACATTTTTGAAACAGAGATACTTTAATCAGATTGAATGCAAGTAAATCAACCAATCCTATCATCGGAGAAATCAGGGAATTACATCGAAGAAAGAGACGCAGATATATTTTCGATATCTTTGTTGCGTTCACTCACCGCACATTGAGTAGATAGGCAATGATTCATATAGTTAATAATTAATTAATAGATATATGAGAAAAATGTATCTAATGACCATAATTGTGAATATCACAGTCGACTTTTTACAAAGAGCCAAGCCAACGAAAGGAGAAAACGGTCATTTATAAAAGTGAATCAGCTTATTAATACTAACGTGTCAATTCTCCGAGACATAGCTCCGGAAATTCGTGATCCTGTTGCTTTTCCAAGAAAGTTTTCCAGTGCAAGTCAACGATATGAAGCTCGTACCCTTTCTCGCGACAATAAGCTCTGATTTGCGGGTAGACTGTATTGTGTAAGCTGCCTTTCTCCACGCAACAATCTACGAAGAAATTGATGTACTAAAATTAAACCATCGAAGGCGGTAGGTAAATAAATTTAGAGCAGGAAGAGTTCCCGCTACATCGAGGCCCACAAAGGCTCATTGTACCTCATCGACGTCTAAACGTCCCCCTTTGTGAGGAGGAGATCAGATCAAATGAATCTCTCTGAGGATTGAAGGAGGCAAAAGATAGAATGAAATTGTTATCAATTGAGCAGGTTCTGGACACAAAAGGTTCTCAGTTACCTTGCGAGTCTGCAGCCGACACGTAAATAACGATCTTGTTGGTTTTGGAGTGCGTTTTGGCGGCTGTGACTCGACCCATCAGCAAGTTTTGGAGGTTATCGGCAAGATGTTGAACCTCGACGGGAATGGTCGGCTCCAAGAGTTTGTCGAAGTCGCGCGGGCTTTGCACAGCTGGAGGTGAACTTAATGACATCGAGTCTGCAAATTAAGCCCCGAAAAAATAAGAATTCAAGTTGAATCTATGTAAACAATAGATTATTCTTTTCAAAATATCCCTATGTTAAATCTCCGTAACCAGAAGACAATAGATTCCTGGATATATGGAACTTTTACCTCTGGCTGCTGGATATTTATCATGATGATCTTACAATGGAGTAAAATCAACTTTAAATAAATAACTGCCCCGTTATGGTTATCAAAATTTCCCAGAGATTCTCGATGGAAGAACTGAAAATGGAGGCAGAAAAAAACTAATACGATGAAAGACACAAAAATGTTACTGAATCGAACATGCAACGGTGACGTCTTTAGATCAAAATAAGACCAGCATCCTTAAGAAATAAGGACACAAGAAGACCATAACAGGAAATTAAATAGAAGGAAACTTGTGGCTCCTAGATGTTTAAAAATTTAATTAAAAATACAGCTTGTGTTCCACATATCGAAGCTTTTATTGTAGACAGTATAAAAATGTAATCGATTTTTTTTTGGATTTTCTACTGACCTGAAATGCTCGAAGTAGCCACAACCCCCTTGAGTACTTTTAGTGGTCCTGTTTTCTTATCTTGAGGCGCCAGAGTAGCGCCTTGCTGTCCGGCCGTTGATGGTTCCAGGATGATTCCAGAATGTTGTTTGTTATCGATCGGTACATTGTTAACAGTAGTCTGCAATTGTTTCTCAGAAGCATTCGACGGTTTCTTGCACGTGATTTGATAACTCGGTGATCTGAAACATCGAAGGAACGGCTGAAGAAAGATTTTCCTTGCAAATATTTAATCTTCGTCTTTGATTTTGTTTCTCAAAATTATATTCACGAGAAACAATCGTAAGTGGCATGTATTATTAAAAAATCTTTATATTGACGCTAATGATAGCTTCTGTAATCTATATCTATACTAATATATAAAGCTCAAGAGTTTGTTTGTTTGTTTGAACACGCTAATCTCAGAAACTACTGGTTCAAATTGAAAAAAATTTTTTTTGTTGGATAGCCGATTTATCGAGGAAGGCTATAGGCTATATAATATCACGCTACGACCATTAGGAGCGGAGCATTAATGAAAAATGTTGCAAAATGTATCTCAAAAATAAGCTTCTATTCAGGTGAAATGCACTAACTAAATATACTCATATTAGCGTGGTGACTACACAATGTCGGATGGCTCAATCGGTAGAGCGTGCAACTGTCAATATCAGGGTCGTGGGTTCGAGCCACACGTTGGTCGAAAATATTTTTATTTTTTTTTTATTTTCTACATTGCTTTCTTTTAAGGCTTACATTTAAATTAATTTTATTTAATTAATTAAAAAAAAATTATTAGTTTAAAAAAGTATAAATACTGCTTTTTATCGACAAAAGCTTTTGAACGGCAACTCCGATCATCATGAAATTTGGACACAACATTCATCTCGGTAAACTAAGATGAACGTGCGTACTCATGCCCCTCCTCCCATTCGTTCTTTTGCACCCGGGTGAAACCGGGACGGGACCGTTAGTCTAAAATAATATTATAAAGAGGTAAATTTTGGATGTAGGGGATAATCTCCGAAACTACTCATCCGATTTCAAAAAGTGTTTCACCAATATTTAGAATGAACCCTCAGGATGAACATAGACTATATATTATCGCGTTAAAATATTTTTTTGGAGACCAACTTAAGTCGATTAAAAAACGGTGGCAATCTACAAATTCGGGCGAAGCCGGACCGGGCCGCTATATACAAAATACGTAATCTCTTTTCGAGTGTCTAATTTAACATTGTTTTCAGAATTTTAGAAATAACGCATGAACGCCAATTTTGAAACGATTTGTTTTAATTAAAAAAATCTATGAATAATTGTGTTGATATTAGGTATATCTTATATTAATAAAAGTTTATTTTGATTCTCTTTAAAAAAATGTTTGAAGTTAGCCGTTGTGTTAAAAATAAATCTGTTTTATTTTTCCACATATTTATTCGAAACACGTGATAATATTATTATATCATATTATTGCCAACTTTTGTTGCTTTAAGTGCAGTGTGAAGATATTTTAGAAAAAGCACCGAAAAAGAAAAATACTGACTAATAAAATAAACAGACTGTTCTAGAAAAGAATGACTCGTTTCAAACAGTACAACATTTTTAATAGTAGGTAATTGTTTCAATATCGATATTTTGTTGAAAATTATTTAATAAAATACAGTATAAACTCTATATAGGGACACTCAAGGAACAGTGCACTTTGTGGCGTTATTGAGAGTTGTCGTTAAACGGAGAGAAGAAATAATCCATTAATCATATATATTAATACGCTAAGGTTAAAGATGTTTGCCTCCCTTTTTAGAAAAAACCTCACAATTTCTCCACATAAATTATATATCATTCTACAGATAATTGCTTGCTCTACTGGCATCGACAACAAAAAAATTTATTATTGCTTTTGTTTTTGTAAATTAATTAAAATACAGCAACGCTGAACAACGTCTGCCATCTGACGGCTTTAATTTTGAAACAACGTCAACACTTCGATCTGTCATCTGACCTTCGTATTGTAATACAACAGACACAATACTGCATACTGCCATCTGACGGCTTTAATTTTGAAACAGCGAGCAACGCTGAACAACGTCACAGCAATGCTGCATGATGCCATCTGACGGCTTAGCTCAACGCTTTTGCTACTTGCGCCTGTATATGACAATTTTAGTAAAATATTTCTTTGATCTGTCATATGAGCTTCATATTGTAATACAACAAAAAGAAGAACGTTACAAGCAGTGTGCAAAATTAGAAACGAATTGAATACCTGCAATCATATTTAAAAAATAATTTTGTAAAGTGATAATTATTATACTTATTTAGTGCGAATAATTCGCACAAGTCACACTAGTATTTTTTTATTATAATATGTATTTTACTCATAATATATAAACTTTATAAATGACTAACATTCACACTAAAAATATGAAAGATAATCCCAACAAACAATCGAATTTCTTAGATACGGTACGCATGATGCCGACAACAAGGCAACAAAATAACAAACAAGTACTGTTTACTGCTTAATGTTGTTATTTAGAGTCGGTGTGTTGTTATTTAGAGTGTATCATCAATCGTTATACAGAGGTCGCAAGTTTAACAGAGATTTTACTGTATTTAATTAAAATTAAAAACATACATTTTCATGCTTCGAAAAGTGTGCTGTTTTCCTGATAAAATAAAATCGTGCATTAATTAATTAGCCATTGTTGCATGACCGAATAATTAACAACACAAAACCCATAAACGTGCCTCTTCTCTGACACTGATAACGCTGAAGCTAACTGCAAAAAACCTATATGTTACGGTTAATACAAGAAAGTAGTTTATTCGCGAATTAACTGGCTAATACCCGAATTAACCAACGTCAAAGATTGGTTAATTCGGGTAATTAGCCGATTAATTCGCGAATTAACTACTTTCTTGTATTAACCGTAACATATACATACGGTGCATTTGTTTTCAATGGGAATATTGCATTTAAATCTTTGATTAACGTCTGATTAGAATTCTTCAATAAATAAAATTATCGATCAATTTTTCAGACAAATATATTAACAAAAAATAATAATTAATACATTGACGTTTCGGTCCTGATTTGGATTTTCTTCAGAACTGATCTAAAAAATATAAAAATAATTAATAGTTAGAAAATTCGATACAAGTTTTTAAATTATTATCAAATATTGAAAAAATAATAACAAACCTATTATTTCTTTCAATATGAATTTTCTAACTGCATATTAATTATTTTTATATTTTTTAGATCAGTTCTGAAGAAGGTCCAAATCCGGACCGAACGTCAATGTATTAATTATTATTTTTTGTTAATATATTTGTCTGAAAAATTGGTCGATAATTTTATTTATTGAAATATTGCATTTACTTGTTAAATAACTTCATCTGATTTGCGTTGGTTTCAATAAATTGTTATATCAAAATAGTAGGCAAAATCCATGAAAATTGTAGCAACGTTATTTTTGACAGTAAATAATGCTAGTGGTCTAAATTCGACCATAATTCATTAAATTTTTAAGTTTGAATGTTATTAAGGTTCTTATATGGATTCCTACTGAATAGATTTTACCTGTTCTAATTCGACACATCGTGATGAAACATATATTGTGCACTTCCCCTTCTTAAAACGAAGAGAACGATGTATGTTTCTTCACAATGTGTACGAATTAACACACTCAAATCAGTACGACACTCTTTTTTCGTTCCCGTATTTATATATGACTATAGCGGTCCCGCCCGGTTTCACCCGGGTGCAAAAGAACGAATGGGGAGGGGGAGAGACATAAGTACGCACATTCATCTTAGTCTATCGAGATGAATGTTGTGTCCAAATTTCATGATGATCGGAGTTACCGTTCAAAAGTTTTTGTCGGACGGACAAATTTTGAGTTGCAACATTTTTCATTGATGCTCCGCTCCTATTGGTCGTAGCGTGATATTATATAGCCTATCCAACAAAAGAAAATTTACAATTCGAACCAGTAGTTCCTGAGATTAGCGCGTTCAACCAAACAAACAAACTCTTCAGCTTTCTATATTACTATAGATATAGTTTGTATGTTATTGCATCTGTAAAATAACTGCTATGTAAAGTAACCAATTACGCACAAGTGCGCTAAAGTAAAACAAAACTTATCGCGCTATGCCAATTCCATAATAAATCACTGTCAGTTGTTTTCTTTTTAATAACCTACTGTTAAAAGTGCAGTCGTTTGTTCAAAAGTGAACTGTCTAAAATTTTGAAAATGAAGTGAAAATCAGCTTTTTCGTAGGAGGTACGCGGAAAAAATACTATTTATATTACGGTTCGTGAGATTGTCAATACTCGCTGGCCCTTTTTTTAAACATAATGTCACATTTCACCGTAATATAGCCCATTAAGATCCTAGATACTACAGCATCTCCAAATCTGTATCCTGAATTCTGATGGCCCGCTACTGATTATCGAAAAAGGACATAACTGCGTATATACTTACTCTTCGGACCTTTGGGACATGTTGTCCTTATCCTTGTGTCCTTGACCACTGCTGCATGAATTTCCCATTTTGATTTATTTTTTGTTTGTTTTCTTATACTCTCGCAAATCACACAAAAAAACGGTTATTTTCAAAATGTATTGGTATATCGCGATTCAGCCATTTTTTTTTTCAGTTTGTCGTGTTACGTTTATTTATTAAATTTGGCAACATTTTAACAGCATTATTATTATTATTATCGTTCTATGAAATCTAAGACATTGTTCTATTTTTGTGCATTTTTGGAAATCATCTTTTTACGTTTTGTGCAGCTGACAATTCTCATTTGTTTCATCATCATAAAACACTCTTCTATAAAATAGAGAAAATAAAGTTTTTTTATAAATTAAACATTTTTTTACAATTTGTTTTTCAAAAACATGCCGGCATGAAGAAAACAATTTTTTTTTGGACAGTACCTACTTAACTGCGAAATTACAGCTTCCGATAAAATATATGAATATTTATATAAAATAATTATTTTTTTTATTAAGCGCCCGATTTATATTAATTATTTATTTAAAACATTCAACAAACCGTTTTAAAACATTTAAATCTACAAATACAATAATTAATATATTTTATTTATATTTCATACACATAGTATGTTTATACAATTTGCGGCTCGTTTTTTTCAGTAGCGATTTTATTTATTATTTATTTATATTTTCTTTAAGCCTTAATGTCTATTTTTTGGTCGTAAGAAGATTCATATGTTTACAATATTTGAATTAATTAATAATAACTGCATTATGTTTCTAAATATTTTCTAAAATGTAAACGTTTTTAAACATTTAATAAAAAGTTAATAAATCTGGCAAGTATATATTTTACAAACAGGAAAAAGAAACTTCTACGTTTAAAAAAATGAAAATCTGGAATATTTTGTGCGACAAACTTAAACCGTTTAAATAAGTTATAAATATTATCAATCAAATCATTATTAATGTTGAAATGCACACCACTCAGTTGATTCTTTTGTTTTAAACTAGTTGTAGTTAAAAAATGAACACATTTTTGTCATTAATACAAATTAAGCATCGTGAGAAGATTTTGTTTTATTGATAGGTCTGTTTTTTTGGTATAAGCTTTTATATAGTTTACATTTTTAATATCACACTGGAACCGGCTTCAAACTTTACAAATTACATAATCAATATTAAAAAATAAAGTAATATAAAAATAATAAAAACTTAAAAAATTCTTTGTTTAATATTTTCCCAGTTAATAATTATACTATACCCCACCGAATAGTAAATCCACCTAGACAGTAAAATAATCAATGTTAAAGGTATAACGCCGACGAGGATAGATAATTCCCGTTGTACCCGGCGACGCTGTCTCGCCATCTCTTTCTAGACGCGCATGACGCCCGACGTCGCTCAGCAATCGACTCGTTCGCAGATAAAACAAAAACAGACCGCCGCCTCCATCCGTTTACGAAACAAAGACGCAACTATTTAACGGACGGACCCGTCGCTGCCGTAAGTATTTTTAGGTGGTGGAAGAGAGAAATCCAGTATAGAAGTCGCTATCTATAAATATTTTCTCTGGAATTCGCTCAAATGTCAGGAAATGTGGAACAGATATACGGGAAATTTGTCGTGTTGAAAAGAAACAGATGAATATTTTGTCGCCACCTCGTTATATGTTGGCTATTTTAGCATAATCGGTATGACGTCAGGCGGTATGACGTCAGAAGTGTCGACTAGCTCATTTGTTTTGCTTGTTTTGTTTTTTTTTCTCTTGCATTTGTTATTATTGTATACACGTACGTGTACGGAAAAATTGGCACTTTTTTACGAATGTGTTTGCATCATTTTTATTGTTTTACGTCGGTTGTATGAAGTGACGAAGAAATTAACAAATTCCTCCGATCACGATCCGTAGAAGCGTATATTTTTTCAGGTTATACAATTTATTTTCAGATGTAGTTATAATAAACTAGCGATCCTCCTCGGTTTCACCCGGGGGCAAAATAACGAGTGGGGGGGAGGGACATGAGTACGCACTTTCATCTTAGTTTATTGAGATGATCGGAGTTATCGTTCAAAAGTTTTTGTTTGAACGGACAAATTTTGAGATACATTTTGCAACATTGATGCTCCGCTCTTATTGGTCGTAGCGTGATATTATATAGCCTATAGCCTTCCTCGATAAATGGGCTATCCAACAAAAAAAAAATTTTCAATTCGAACTAGTAGTTCCTGAGATTAGCGCGTTCAACCAAACAAATAAACAAACTCTTCAGCTTTATATATTAGTACAGATAGAAAACTTGGAAACTGGCCTGTTATACACGGCGTTATATGGGAGAGAGGCAAAATCAATGTATAAGAATCTGTTAGAGATTCGTCGGCATTTCGCACAGAAAAGAATCTCTAACGAGATTCTTCGATATAGATAAATGCGATATAACAACCTAAATCGCTAAGTATGCTTGTCTTAAAAAAATTAAAATTAAAATCCTCATTATGATATAATCTCAAGATTGTTATCTTACCCATATCTTTGAATCTCTTTTAATCAAGTTTTTATAATAACCCCAGCTGTTAGAAGTAATAACACGGAACTTTTTTTATAGAAGCAATTTTTGTTTTTTTTTCTATCGCCGCAGGAGCATTCTAGTTTCTAATAGTGCTAATTCCCAATCTCTTGGACCACCTGATCCAGTATTGTTGTTCCGTGTACAATACGTGCCACGAATCTAAAAGGCTCGGAAGTTAGATGCGAATGCGGGCTTGCGCTTGTACAGTCCGTTGGAAAACTACAAACTCGCAACTCAACGAAACTAAAATAACAATAACAACTTGACAATAGCGTACTCGACTGTACTTTAAAGCAGGAAAGCGACAAGTGACAAAGGCAACGAGCGATCACGGGCAATCACCGACGAGCGCACGTTCCGTGCAGGTAGCTGGGAGGTGGTGGGGGTCTCAACGACTCTAAAATGTGCCTTTGCGACGCTGTTTGTGACTAACTTCCGAACCTTTTAAACCCGTGGCGCGTATTGTACTACCGTGCACAAACCGCGAACTACAGAATCCAATTTATAGTTTGGGCCCATTTTCTGTTACTCCCTGTATAAATAGAAAAGTAGAGCATATACTAGTCTGGCAGAGAAACTGTTATATTCATTTCCGGTAAGTACCGAGTTAGATTTCCGGCGGAAATAGACAGGGCCGGATTTTGAACGAAGATCACAACCCCGAAACCTTCTCATAACGCAGATCTGTACAGACTTCCCGGATTTGTTATAAAACTCTTTTTTTCTCTTGACACTATAAAAAATAAATGATTAAATTGTGTGAATACAATATTTTATCGAATAAGAAATCAGAAATTATCTGTTTTCTATTTAAAAATTGCAATTTTTTGTCAAAAACGCTGCCCACCATGATGGTTTGAAGTTTGACGTCAGACTTGTAGTAAAAGCACATATACCTATATAATCACTCGTCCGTAAACACTAAACAAGCTTTGTAAACCAGTGATTCCCAAAGTGGTCTATATCGACCCCCAGGGGTCGACGACAACTTGCAAGGGGTCCATGTCAGGGGGGAAAAAATTGGGGGTCCATGAAATGAAAATGGTGGTCAACGATAGTGAATCTCCTAACAAAAAAAGAAACAAACTGGACATCGTTAACCGAAGAAATTTGAGATTAAATCTAACTAAATTGATGCCAAATGTTGAAAATTTATTATTAAAGCAATAGGTTCATCCCTCACACTAAAAGCATTTATTTTTTGCTGAGTTATTTTATGTAACAGAAATTAAATTTTAATTTGGTTCGTTTTAATTTGAATCTGATTAATAAATGTATAAAACTAAACATTTTACTACCGTTATAAATTTAAATCGTTCAAAGTGAGTAGCACTATACCGGTTGTCAAAAATACATTTGAAATTAATGAATTTGCAAAAAACCAATATCAGATAAGCAGGGGGTCTAACCAAAACCGAAAAACGTGGCGAGTGGTCTACGAGACAAAAAAAGTTTGGGAACCACTTGTGTAAACGATACAGAGCCTTATTTACAGAAAAATATGGTAGGTATATATTTCAAACGTAACGATATTCTGCCTCGTGTGACTCAATATCCTTCGTTTTCACAAAATGTTTCCATCGTAAGTAATATAGTTCATTATGTACTAGATATGTAATCTACTATCATTATTATAATAACACGGCATATATTTATATTATTATTATTGTTTGTTGATGCATCATTCATTTATTGATAATAAGTAATAATTATAAAATAAAAAATAAGACAAAAAAAAAAAAAAACAGACATCGAAAAATTAAGCAAAGTGTATGACAATATCCTAAAATAAAAGAACCAATGTAGACAGACATTTTAATAATTTTGAACTTTTAATGCTTGGACGAATTTAATATAAAGGTTAAAAAAAATATAATTGTATATCAAATAATACGATTTTAATTTTAATTTTAGAATCTTAAAATTTTACAAAGTGCTAAGGATAGGTACCTATATTTAAAAAAAAAATTTTTAAAAGTTTTTATTATTTTTATGAAGTTTAGTTTTTTAAAGTTTTTAAATGATGGACAATCTTGTTTTTAAATTAATTTATGTGTTTAACTTGTGACTTTTAATAGACATTTTTAAAGTAAGCCGTAATAAATAATTAGTTGATATACCTACAAAATTATATAAAAAAAAATTGGTTGTCTGTAAAGTCGGTTTACGGACGATAGTTTTACGTGATAACGTATTCCGTAATACATAACCTAAACCTCCCAAAATTTGGTTTCAATCCGCTTATCCTTGGTGTCGGAATGATAAGAAATGTCAAAAGTGACGTTTGATACTGTCAAACTATTATGTTCTAATAATAATTAGTTATTCCAATAGTTAACTTAGAAGGCGTTGCATTTCACAAAATACTAATGTCAAAAAATTGAATTAAACATTAGAAATGCAGCCGTTTTCATGTTAAGACAAGACATACGTTATTTTATAATTTCCATGTACGGCAAACAAAGACGACCGACCGCGTCGCGCGCGCGCCATGCATTAGACAACATTGCATTTATACAGCTATTTTTCTATATAAATTTGTATAAAAAAACTGTTTAGGCAAATTCTGTTATACGAAATCTATGTAAAATGTTCTCCTCTTTCGTTTAAGACTGGTTTCAAACCGATCTGATTTAAATTGAGCGAGAAATTAGCAAAAAGCACGCACAGGGTCAGGCGGAACGTTACGCGTTAGGAACGTTAGGAACGTTACGTTACACTTTTTCGTGCATGCAGTCGGTGTTTTATCAATTTATAAGATTGGTGATTCATCAATTTATAAGACGTTATCACGTCAAAAAAAAAAAAAATTAATTTTAAATGTTAAGTTTATGTTTAGATGTGTAGAGTTTTGTTTGTTTGTTATAGGTCCTGAAGAAGGCAATAATTGTTTGCCGAAACGTTGACTATTAAATGAAGTGCTATTAAATATTGTTTTAAAATAAGCCTTGTATCCCGTTAACTTCATCATACCATAATAAGTAATATTACATCAGAGTCAAATTAATAAAAAGACGAAGTAATTGTGTATTTTTTTTTATTTTAAAATATGGGCAACACACATTTAATGCATTGGAATAAAATATAAACATGTATAATGTGAGTAATGTTAAAATTTTGTTAAAAACTGACAATCGATTAAGTTTCGACGTGCAATTGTCTTGCGACTTCCTTGATGTATTGTTCTGGAACCTTGTTATCCCTGAAAATATAGTAGGTATAGTTATTGGTTCTTATCATGAAGTCTGTAACCAGGACACCTAGCTTCCTATGCTTGCCGTGTTTCGAGACGGACCGTTTTCTGGCGCACGCTAGATGGCGCTGTTATCACTAACTGGGAAAACTTCGGTTCTTTCCGCCTGTGTTCGCCATAGTTACCTAAAGGCCGCAGCACACGAGGCTAGAAACGCTGCTAGATTCCTTGCTAGATTTGCTTACTAGTTTTCTTGATTGCTGTTAATGTGCTCGCTTCACACGATACGTCTTTTCAAGCAAGTTTTGTGAATAAATCCGGTGCGCGCGCAGTGACAGTTCAAATATAAACACAGAGCAAAACGTGTCTGTTGTCTGACTCTGAGCAGAATGATGCCATGTTGGTTTGTGGGCGTGTTTTCAAGTGGCACACGTGACAAGATACCGCTTCCTGATTGGTTCTTGTTCATATCTAGCAGCGCACCTAGCAAGGAAAATAGCCCCTGTTCTAATTTTAAAACCTATCTTGTGAGCTAGCAGGCGAGCCCGCAGTGACGTCATTTTCAGCTTCGTACCCAGCCTACCGGCCAGCAGAACTCCAGACAGTGTTTCTAGCCACACTTACACACATGTAAGCCATGAACGTGTGTGCGTTACCCAGTAGCTGACGCCATAATGGTTCATGCGACAGATATCGGTTCACCGCTACGTTTGAGCTGGGTCTCCTGGTAACAGACTCCGTGGTCTTATATAGAAATATAAAATTTAGTTGAACGTACCTGAGTGCGTAGACTTTTTTAGCAATGACATCTTTGATATTGCGATCTCTTGTCGACACCTCTAACTTCAGCGCAAGACCCTCATCAAACTTCTTCCTTCTCTCTTCGATCTTCTCTTGTTCTCTGTCAGCAACTTGTTTCAATATTTCCTTGCGATGCTTCATTGCTCCTTCCTTTTTGCGAGCACGGGCTTCGAGCTCTTTCTGCGGAACGCACCAAAAATTAAAATTAAGTTTGTAAGAACGCCAAAATAATTGTTTTGTCATAAACAATAACAACGAACAATTTTTTATTTCACACTTGAAAAAAATTGCGTGGAGACGCCATTTTGAAAAATGGCGTCAGAATATGCTTAGAAAAATCGTTTTATATAATAGTGACAAAACAGCTCTTTGGTCGTACCGTTTCCTTTTGATATCTTTTAGAAAAATTGTCTTTTTCAAATTAAAAAATTGCTTAAAAATAACATTGGAACCAATGAGGTGTAGATATGGAGTGCTAGTCTGGACTGCGCGAACAAAATGTTAAAAAGACGCAGCTATAAACTGCAGCAGGCGTTCCGTCTTTGTCCAATAATAAAGAACAAGACGGGCCAGAAAGAGTCATGCATATACCGTGTTTATCGCTTGCTCTTTCCTGTCGGTTTGTATCATATACTTTTATTCTATATTGAGCATAATCAACCAAGCATATCATCGGAGAAATCAGGGAATTACATCGAAGAAAGAGACGCAGATATATTTTTGATACGCTTTGTTGCCTTCACTCACCGCACATTGAGTAGATAGACAATGATTCATATAGTAAATTATTAAATATATGACTGATTTCTCCGATGATAGGATTGGTTGATGTACTTGCATTCAATCTGAATAAAGTATCTCTGTTTCAAAAACTTTGTCTTTTTCTATGACGTTAACATGGGCGTACCCAGCTTTTGGCCCAGGAGGGAGCAAATTAGAAATTTCTTAAGCCGGGTCCCTCGTGCTTGTTTTGCCCTCCTGGATACGCCAGTGCTTACGGCGTAAAAAAAGACAGAAGTATATGTTTGCACCCTAATGATTCGATTGCGATTTTATTTCTCAGTATAGAATAAAAGTATATGCATATAGTAAATTGTTAAATATATGGTTTGTATGCAGTACTAGTAGGCCATTAGCACTCACTAGGTTTGTTCCAAGCAGCCAGAGAACTGTAACAGAACCGTCATCGTCTTTCGCAGTAGTTAAAACGATTTTTGAGCAAGACTGTGACGGTTCCGTTACCGTTCTCTGGCTGTTTGGAACAAACCTCATATCTACAACTCAATGTTTGACACAACTTTCTTGTTATTAGAAAATCGTTGAAAATGATGTCTTACCTCTAACTTCAAAGTGCCAATAGTCTAGAAGCAAGTTGAGTAACAACTTATTTAATAGGTAATATAAAAAAGTAAGAATAAAAACAGGAAAAATAAAAAAAGCCGACATACCTTTTATAAAAATGCGACTAAAAATTTCAGAATGGGGTAGAAAATAAATAAGTTGTTAATAATTATAAAATGCCGTTGTGGCCAATTTTCCCTACCGTGCCTAAAAATGTCTCACTTCAAAAATTTTAAAACTGAAAATACAGTGGAACTTCTTTATAACGTCCTTCGTTATAACGAAAAACTCCTTATAACGTAGAAATTTTTACAATTTGGTTGGTTTACCTTAAACCTCTTTATAGCGCAACAGCCATTCTCTATAACGAAGAAATATGTTCATATTTAGGCGTCAGCAAGTATTTACAGACGTAAAGAGGACGATTCTGAACCATCACCGACTATTCAACAAGCACTTGATGCCGCCAAACTTATCGAAACATTCCTATTGTTTAATGAAGATGATTCCATCACATCCCAAGACATATGCATAAGATACTTAATAAAATACAAAACAAATATTGGCATAGCAAAAAACGTCAGGCAAAGTTAACAGACTATAAGTTTGTGTTTGGAATAAATTCAGGTGAAATTTGGTTATCTTTCTTCCCTCCATATAACGAAAAAAAAATGCCCAGTCCCTTGGCATTCATTATAAAGAGGTTACACTGTAGTTGAAAAAAAAAAATAACCTCGGCACGTAGCCATGCTGAAAATACAAAAAGAGCATAGATATTAGTTAATTTTACCTCGTGTAGCGTTTTCTGCACTTCGACAACTTTGAAGAACTCACTCTCGTCTCTGGCAATTTCGAGGGCCTGCATCTTGCGCAGGTCTTCTATCTGTTTCGCCCGATCCGCTTTCAGCATTTCGTTGAGCTCGACTCGCTTGCGCGCCTTTTCTCTCTCCTGTTCGCGCCATTTCTTGTCGGCTTCTTCCTGGTTGCGCAGCGCATTCAGTTCGTCAGTTTGGGCCTGCAGACCTGCTTGACGTTCTTGCGTAGCGCGCAACCGCTCAATTTCGCGCTCCTTTGCCAATTTGATCATCATCTGTTCTTCTTCGAACGCCTTTTGACGTTCTTCTTTTTGACGCATGAATTCGCGGACCTTTATAAAATTATAACGAATGTTTACTATACCTGAGCGAGTCGTTCATAATGAACGACTCCTTCTTCGGAGCGGAGCGAGTCGCTTTTTTTTGTGAATGACTCACTCCGAGCGCCATTGCTCTGTGCTGAGCTGTTCTGTATAGTTACATTCGCACATTTACAGAGCGCACACAGCGCAGGCCACAGAGGCACTAGTGAATTTTGCACGTACGGAGTTATCTTTGCTGAGTCATTTAATGACACACTGTAAGTGTAATAGTACTAAGCTTAACAGTGACTTAAACCATTCACAGTGACGTCGTTGACAAAGATAATATATAATATTGTAACAATAAACATTATAATTGTTAAGCTTTTATTATAATTTATAGTTTATCCGAAATGCGAATAATATAAGATCAGAATCATATTAAAATGAGCTCAGAGCTGAGTGTGTGTATTGTGCTGTGCAATGCTACGTGACTCCTGAGCATGCGTGATGACAGTTCACACCTCTGCAGTCTGCACTCTTGTGTAGTGCGTACTGTCTAGTGTCGCTCCTTTGAACGACTCGCTCTGAGCGACTCTTTTTAGTGAGCGGAGCGCACGGAGCCAGCTCCCAATAAAGAGTCATGTGGACACATCACTACTAACTACGCTCCACTACCCTTTAGCCAGGTCTTCGATTTTGTGTTCAGACATCACAAAAGAAGTGTTTCGGAAATTTTCACCCTACCCAAAAATGTTTGATAGCTGCCCTACAATAATTATTAGATCCTGAAGAAGAATAGAGGATATGTCCGAAAGATTGACCGTTAATCAAAATTGTAAACAAAAACAGTTGTCTGAGATCTGTCAATCTTGATATTTCTATCTAAATAAAAAGCTCTACAAACCCTCATGTCGTTAACTCGAGCTTCTTCTTGCTCGATTTGTCTGAAATATTTAATCTCGTCGTTGAACTTATTCATGTCTTCGCGTATCTTTCGCTGATTTTCGATTTTCTTTATTGTGGCTTCTTGCTCTTCGTGCTGCATTTGAATCAAGGCTCGATTGATCGAGCGCGCCTCTTCTTCTTTTTTCTCGGCTTCGTACAGGCGCTGGATTTCGTTTTCTTTTACTTGAAGCAGAACCTATACGAAAAAATAAAAAATTCAAACTTCTTGCTTTATCCACAACGAAGTTACACGGGGGTCAAAAGTGCCGTGAGTAGCTTCGAGAAAAGGTTAGTGAGGCAGTGCTAGACTTGGCGGAGGCACTGCAGTGCCCCCTGATTGTGAAATAATAGAAAAACTAAAGCAATAACTTTGTTTTTAAGGTTACCAACAGACAGATTCCTTACTTCTTTGACGAACTTTTGCTGTTTTTCGTGTTCGAGTTCCTTCCTGCGTTTCTCCTGTCGGAACTGTTCCTTGTTTGCTTCCTTCATCATCTTCTGCAATCGCAGTTCCTCCTCCTGCAGTTCCTTCTTGATGAGCTCCTTCTCGGCCACCTGTGCGTCCCGGATCGCGTGACACTTGGTGGCCAGTATCATCCTGTTGGCCCGCTTCACTTCCTCCTGCTGATCCTGCTGCATCTCGTACGCCCGTTTCAACAAATGTTCGGTGCGTCTTTTCTCGGCTTCTTCAACCTCGCTCAACTTCGAGCCGACTTTTGATTTCTGATCTTGCTGCGCTTTCAACAGCACTCTCTTGCGCTCCTGACACTCTTCGCTGAGCTTGTTTTTTTGTCGTTCGGCTTCTTCTAGCATGTCCATGCGGTCTTTACGCGTTACCACCTTTAAATAGGGCACGTTTTAAAGACAATTGCAAAGTAATTAAAAGGTTATTGATTGGCAGGGGCGTAGCTACCGCCGTATCGACCATACGGGGCCCCCGGGCTGCAGGTACAACGATGTGTGTCAGGAAAAAAATAATAAAAATCTTAACCGTCCATTTGGGTTTCGCTGCAGTCGGGTAAAAGGGCACTCCGACAAATTTTATTGCAGGGCCCGTCTACGGCAAGTTGATTAGACACTACTTCCAAATGAATTTCGCTCACAAAAAAAATATTAAAGTTGTAGATTTTTGAAAATTGGAAATTCTATTCCCTAAATTTAACCAATTTTAAATTGATTCGAGCTCATAACAACTTGTAAAATTGTAACCGAAAATCACGAACAGCTGTTGTCGGTCGGTCTGTACGTACGTACGTACGTCCGAACTGTACACAGGGCTGGATTAAGTCACATAGAGGCCCCCAGGCGTCCCTTGAAAAACCTTTACGAAACGAAAAAGAAAGCATCTAATTAAACCTAATTTGACTAATTTTTCTCGCGGACTGCAGGGCCTCTAGGCGACGCCGGGCCCGTAGGCAGTTGCCTATATGGATAATCCGATACTGACTGTACGGGTTGCAATTTTTGGGACGGATCGCCGTGGTGTTTTCGCTTACTGTATCAAAGTAGAAACCTATTAGTATTTACGTGTGCTTGATTTTTAAGCCGGGCCATTTCGTCCCTTGGCCAAATAGCCGGATAGACAACTGGTCCTTTGGCCGGAACGATCAGTTCTCTAATAGCATCGTGCGCAACAATTTTGACAATTCCTTTGCCTTCGGTGGCTTTTTCTGGTTGTCGATGAATTGGCTTGCCCTCGAGGATGTGATAGCATTCTGTCGGTCTGAAAATGTAATACAAATCTTTGAACGGCTTTATTTCTGCTATTTATGATAATGGATTATTGCAAATTATACACGTTCGACAACTAAATTTGATACTGTTAGCTGATACAAAAACTATTTGTTTAGTTAAATCCAAAATATAAAAAAAATTGTAATCTTTAACCGATATCTTTGAAAATAAAATAATTGGGTTTTTGTGTATCACTTTTACTCTTAACATAAAATAATAAGTGGTTTGTAGAATTTTCTGTAGTTTATTATTATTTGTTTAATTTTTTACTTTTTTACCTGTGATGAGTATATAATCCAGGAATTATTCCTCTAACTGGAGATTTTACTGTTCTATTTGGTCTTTTATTATTATTTGGAGGAGCCATTCTTTTATGTCTTCAATTTATAAAACTATTTCGAAAAACTCGAGAAAATAAAATTAAGTTTTTGACGCTTTTGCGTTTGAAAATTAAATCAATAAAATTGGTAAACAACGGTGTATTGATCTTTTCGTTATAAAAACAATGGTTTGGTATCCATTTATGAAACACACAATATAACCGCAATTTTAGTGAATGATTTCTTCGTTTATTTTATAAATTCATTTATTAACAATATAATTTAAGTGCAATGTTGGCCTCACTTGAAGAAATATTGTTAAAAATTAGTTTTTTTTAAAAAACATTTTGAACATTTCCCGCATACAGTGTCGCAAACCAAACAGTTTATACAACCAAAAGAATATTAAATACACTAGTTTATAATATGGCAGAGTGTTTGATATGTCATTTTAGAGTGAAAAAATGTAATTTTAAGAAAGAATGGAATTTTCCACGGTTTTGTAATTTGGAAAAATCAAAATTATTTTAAAATTCGATTTATGTGATTTGTGTTGTGCAGATTCATAATAAAAGACATGCTGTGAAGTAAGTGAGTTTTTATTTTAATTTTGTAAATAATGCTGAATCAGAATGGAAATTACATGTTTTTCTTTTGTAAATTTTCGCGCTTATAGATTTTCTTGAAATGAGCTCTTATAAGCGTTTTGTCTGACGCATAAGTTCATTTTTTAAAAGGTGAATTAATCAGTTTAATAAAAAAATATCAAATTATAACCTTTTATTTGTTTATATGTTTCTAGATGATTCAGAATAACTTAATTACTTTTGTCGATAATGTTTAATAACGATATTCATGAAGTTAATTAATTTCGACGACTCATTAGACTAAACAATAAATTCCAAACTGCGTTGGTAATAGCAAAAATCGATTAATTACTTTATGATTAATAGTTTTTTTTATATTTTTCAGCTTCGAAATGGCTTCTAAATATCAGTGTGTACATTTGGAAACGTCTACGGATATTCCTTTAAATGAAATTGCCAAATCCAGAGAAGTTAGTAATTTACATTTTTTCAATTGCATGATTTTTAGTAAACTTAATTCTGGATTGCAAAAAGCAATGTCAGAAATTTTGATTTGACAATGATCTTAGATTGTAATCATATAATTACAGTTTCCATACACGAGAAACAGTTTTATGTCGTATTTTAAACTGCCTGTCATCTAGAACATTCAATTGCACTTACACAATTATTGTTCTGCATAGAAAAAGATCGCTTTTCTAGCAACATTTTAATGAAAATGCGAAGAAAAACGTTTTTTCAAAGTGTAAACTACAAAACACGATACTAAATACATGTATATATGTTACGGTCAATGTCCGGAATCCGGGCAATGTCGACAATGCCCGAGCCACATCGGGTAATGTCCGAAATTGGACAAGGTTCAAAAAATAGGTTTTTTATATACATGAAACGCTGACATTTGATTGTATCTTTATCATGATAAGTTATCATTAACGCTTAATGAAATTTTTATCACTGATATCAACTATATTTTTTAGCTTTCTACCTATTACAATTATGGATGATTGAAAACACGTATAATTTATTTATTATTTATATGATATGAGCAATAAACAATATATCTCAATGCATTGAATTTCAGAACTCACAACTTTATTCCAGCAATAAAAATAAAAATCAAAACTACAGATAATTTATTTTCACACATTTTATTTAGTTTAATAAATGAAAATATGTTTATTGCTTTCTTAAGCTGATCTACTCATAATCTTCTTATTACTCAAATACAAAAACCTTCAATTTATTACAAAATTCGGCTTTATAAGACGTTCTAGCGCTGTCATTCTTTTTAGAATTCTCGTAATAGTCGATCGATTTTTAGTGAGTTTCAATTGTGTTTCATTCAAGTGCTTACAAAATATTTTGTTCAAATTTGAGTTATTCAAGACACTATTTGAAAGCTGAAAAATATATTCTTCAATAGTTGATATCAGTGATAAAAATTCCATAAAGCGTTAATGATAACTTATTATGATAAAGATACAATCAAATGTCAGCGTTTCATGTTTACGAAAAATCTATTTTTTGAACCTTGTCCGATTTTGAACATTGCCCGATGTGGCTCGGGCATTGTCGACATTGACCGGTCAATGCCTGGGCAATGTCGACATTGCCCGGATTCCGGACATTGACCGTAACATATATACAGTTTAAGAAAAATATCGTTTCAATCGATGGATTATTTTTCGACCAGTCGATTTAAAAATTCTACAATGCTCTTCTTTAAAGAATATGTGTGGTCACATTCTGAGGTCATTGTCAAATCAGATTAAAAACATGTTTCTGCACGCTCCCCTATAAAATAGCTTCTTTTCGTGTCAGTATAGTGGCCGTGAAACGACACTAGTGCTGTAAAACTGCGTCATATAAATACTAACATTTACATAGCATAATACGCGCCACGAATCTAAAAGGCTCGGAAGTTAGATGCGAATGCGGGCTTACTCTTGTACAGCCTGTTGAAAAACTACAAACTCGCAACTCAACAAAACTGATATAACAACGACTTGACAATAGCGTACTCGACTGTGCTTTAAAGCAGGAAAGCGACAAGTGACAAAGGCAACGAGCGATCACGGCCAATCACCGACGAGCGCACGTTCCGTGCAGGTAGCTAGGGAGGTGGTGGGAGTCACAGCGGCTCTAAAATGTGCCTTTGCGACGCTGTTTGTGACTAACTTCCGAACCTTTTAGATCCGAATATACATGTTGAATGTGTGGAGAAGACCAAATTTCAAAAATATAAAAAATATATTAAGACACTTTTCATTTAATGAGCAGCTTTCGTAAAATACATCTTCAGATTAAATCTGTAAAGTTTCGAAAAAAATAATCATAATTATTGATTGATTGATTATTTTTTTTAAAACTTTGCAGATTTAACTGCTCATTAAATGAAAAGTTTTACATTATAACATGTATAAGTTATTCCAAAACGCCTCACCGTATCTTCCAAATATTTTAGTAAATCATAGTCTACCCGCATTAGACGTGGTTTGCTCAAGATTGAACTGTCAATAATTTTGAAAATGAAGCGAAAATCAGCTATTTTCAAAGAAGGTCCCTGCAAAAAATGTAGTATGTATTTTGTTCGTAGTGATATTGACTCGAGTGACTTTCTCGTCAAAATACCTTCGTTTTAAAAAGTTTTAAAAATTAAGTGAAAATCAGCTATTTTGTAAGAAGGTCCCTGCAAAAAATGTAGTATGTATTTTGTTCGTAGTGATATTGACTCGAGAGACTTTCTCGTCAAAATACCTTCGTTTTAAAAAGTTTTAAAAATTAAGTGAAAATCAGCTATTTTGTAAGAAGGTCCCTGCAAAAAATGTAGTATGTATTTTGTTCGTAGTGATATTGATTCGAGTGACTTTCTCGTCAAAATACCTTAGTTTTAAAAGGTTTTAAAAATTAAGTCAAAATCAACTATTTTGTAGGAAGGTCCATGCAAAAAATGTAGTATGTATCTTGTTTGTAATGTAATGATGTTATGACTCGAATGACTTTCTTGTCAAAATATCATCGCTTACGAATCTGACACACTACTATTTCAGTAAAAGTTGTCCTACTTATCTTTTTTTTTTTGTGAAACTTGTACAGATTTCTTAGAAAGATATTACAACTTATAAACTAGTTAGTGAATCAACAATAAAACAGTATCTTTATACAAAATTGTAACTAAAAATTCCAGCCAATGGGCGACGGGACCCTTCCAACTTCAAAAATGTTGACATTTGATTATAATAAATAAAATAAAATTTCTGATATCGCATGAGGTGACGCGGGTAATGACTAGTATTCAATATGATATGATATAATGGTTACCTACATAGTACCTATGTTCCACGTCATGTAAAAATTAATCAAAGCATGCCTAACTAGTTTATTTCTGACAGATCCATAAAACAAAAGAGCGGATGATTTTTTTTATTTTCAAAATATTTCCGAAATTATAAAGTTTAGAAAAAAATTTTTTTAACAAAACTTTCTTGAAAAAATAAATAGAATAATAACCCGTTATGAAAAGTATACCATTATTATATAAAAAATACCGTTTTAGCATATATCTCCTCTACGCATGCGCCGATTTTCCCCCAAAAACAATAGGGCTCTTCATATTTGCGTACCAAACATCCTCCCAAAATTTGGTTTCAATCCGCTCATCCGTTTGACCTGTATCATGTTCACAGACTAACAGACGCACAGAGTTTTTTCGAAAATACCTATGTTTTTTGGATTGGGGGACCTCAAAACGGAAAGATATTGTAAAATTTTTGAAAAGTGATTTTTGACTTAAACTAGTACCATTCCCCACTTGTGGGTTGGAATGGTAAAAATTTTAACGTAGCCTAGTTTTGTCTTAAAAGTAAGTTTTAACTTGACTAGACCAGATTAGTCATTTTTAGAATTTTTGTCTGTATGTCACCTTGTTTCAAGTCAACCCAATTAACTATTGAACGTAATTTCACTATAACATTATACGTCAGCTCTTCTACTGAAAGGGGCTGAGCAGTAACCAAAAACTCGACATTAACGCATGTATGACCGCGGATAAAGCCCGATCTTACATATATTTTAATGGCATCTAAGAAAACATCAAATGTCAAATTTATATGCCATAACTAGCCTTTTACATGCCCGGTGCGAGCTTCTACAACTGCGCCCTCGACAAGTGCTACTAACTACCACGCACGACCGAAAACTGGTCTGGTCATTTCTGCACCCCGTCAGGGTCTGCGCCCTGTGCCTGGGCACCGCCCTAGTTACGGTACTGAAACCATTCACGTCGATGTCGAATTTGACTTTCCCTCAGCCCAACGGCAGCCGTATGTCGCTAATACCAATCAAACACAATTTTCGCTCACTGATCATCCCACTTTTGTAATAGCGTAATAATGTATTATAGTTTAGTTTACTTCTATGACCTTCTACCGATCGGTGTAAAAATCGGTTCAGCCGTTGCATCGACATGAAACTCACAGACAGAACAACATTTAACTCGTTTGCTATCTACATCCCTATCCCTATATTATTAAACGAGCTAATCTTGTATCTACCTATGTCCCTACCTATGTCCCTAAATATTTTCTCGAAAACGGCCCTAACGATTTGGATGAAATTTACTGAAAAGGGATTTTGGGGGGCAAAAAATAGTTTTAGCTAGGTCTCATCTCTCGAAAAAATCGTTTTCTTACAAATTTTATCATTATAAAAATCAATTTTTTGACGTATGAAAATACTTAAATATTGTAAGTAGGTTTTGGAATTTTATAAAAACAATGAAACAATTGTTTTCAAAATATTATGACAGTTAATCTTTAATTACTATCCAAGTGAGACTTAAAATAAAATACGTATTTGAATATGATAGACGACCTATATGTATACTAGCAAAATGTGACAGCTGATTATAATATGAAACATAACCTATAAAACTGTAGTTATTGTATCAAACTTCAGACCACTTGACGCATATATGTGTAGAGTTTTCATATAGATTACAGACTACGGCGTGAAGCAAACAGAAAAATGTGTGACGAACGGTAGCAAACGAGTTAATTGCCATCTCTTGGAAGAATGTTCTATAATAATACAAATGAAATCTAACCTAAAAAATTAGATACAGATACTGTAAGACATATATCAAAATACAGTGCGAGGATGCTAGATAATTTCAGTGAAAATTCTTCTGTTCTTGTTTACATTACAGATTTATTGTAATAAAATGAAAATCAATAGTACAGTCAAACTCGTGTATTTTCTACGTTTTCTTCATCTTCACTTCGTGACAGTCGTAAACCAATCAGAGAAAACCTGTATTAATTTGAGGTTAAACGTTGTTGAACGTATTTTTTTATTGACTGAGCAGCATAGGAGGAGACACTTTGCGTCAAATGTAGGAACTAAGTCGGTTGAAAATAGATGGCGTTGAAAATACACGAGCTCGACTGTAATTCCATTAGACGATTCACGATTGGTAGCTTCTTACAATTGTCATTTCAAAATCGTTAGTCTTGCGTTTTCCGTAACGAGTCGTTTTTGTTTTAGGGATCATCGTGTTCGGACTGCACTTGCTACGGACCGAACTTGTGGATCTGTTTGCACAGGGACTGTTTGAGAATCGGTTGTTCGGAGAATTTCAACGATCATGGCACTAAACATTATTGGGTAAATAGACTTGTTTTTATATTTTTATAATGTACTATCTCTTTAATCTGTTGCCTCGATTTTTCCAACGAACATTGTAAGCCGTCATGTTTTTAAGTGATACTTTTTTACACTCGGAAGGGAAAGTCGAGCGTCTATAGACTACAATCTGTCTAGCTCAGGGGTCGGCAACCTTTTGAGACGGAAGAGCCAAAAGTTACAATTTACCAAATTTCCCATTTTTTAAAAGATCCACTAAACATTTTCGTTTCAGTATTGTAGTATTTGCTTATATAGGTATAATATATATATCTGAGGACGACACGTCGCGACGGGGGCGGTGCGGGTGAGACGCGAGTGGAATTGACTGAGAGATAGACATGGTGCTCAATCATAGATCGATTGGACGATTTTTAAGGGTTTATATAATAAAATAATTATTTTTTGCGTATGGAACTGGAGAGCCGCAACTTTACATCAAAAGAGCCGCAGGTTGCCGATCCCTGGGCTACTATATTATATAATCCGTGCTTTAATGTACTTGAAAATAATCTATAAGTAAATTACATTTGAAAATATCGGTAAAAACTATTAATCTTAAATAAACAGTACATTGAACATCTTAATACAAAAATATTTGTCAATATTTATTCATAGATTCGTAGAGATTAGTAGATTAGGATTGGAAACATTATTAATTAAGATATACAAAGTATAGAACAAAATTTGACGAATTACATATATCAACTGCATTACTTAGTTTTAATAACAATTAGGCGCTAATGACCGTAGTTATCGAACGTCTATAATGTGCAATAACTAATCAAAAAACAATATTTAATTTTGTATTATTATTTTCATACGTCTGATAAACTTTAATGTGAATTGGAATAGGGATCACTTTTCTGACCCCCATTTCTGGTATGCGCTAAAAACTGTGAAAAAAGATCAAATTCGTTTGCCGAAGCCCGAATATTCGGCCAAACAGCAGATGTCAAAATTTATTGTTAACGTGTAATTTGAACTTTACACAAACATATAATTAAGTTCGTTCCAAGCAGCCGCGAACGGTAATAAAACCGTGCACAGTCTTGTTACTGCGCAAGACTGTCTTGCGCAGTATCGATTTTTGAGCTAGTGCGCAAATTAGTCTTGCGCAGTGACAAGACTGTGTACGGTTTTATTACCGTTCGCGGCTGCTTGGAACGAACCTATTGTCTTCAGCATATTCCTTACATGGTGTTAAACAGTCCCTCAGCCAATTAAAAATGGTTAAGTTATTTATTATTTATTTGAAGAGTTCTATTCAGACGTTAATCAAAGATTTAAGTTATATTAGACTCGTCAATTTAAATTTTGGCGGGACGACTCCAACGACTTGATTTTTGACTCTAATATACAGCGATTTATTTAAACAGAAAACACCAGGTCATTGCGTTCATATGAACCTATCGACACAAAGGATATGGTGCTACATTTGTGAATCGGAAGTGTTTATGAATGAGAAACGACGTACAATTGTTTATCAGGACAGCGAGAATGAAGATGGCGTCTCGATTCATCATGTCGACAGGAGATCTAGTGAGTTCTTTTTTTTTTTTAATTAGACGGAGAGCTGGCTACGGAGAAAATGGGTGACTCGGTGCAGAGCTGAAAATTTACAGAATAATAGGAGATACTATAAGTAAGTAGGGAAAAAATTGCCAGAAGGCTAGGCGGAAGATAAAGAGCCGCCAGAAGGCGCTAATGTTGCGAAAAATCAGTGCACTTCTGGCAATTTCTATACTTATTCTGTAATTCAAAACTAGATTATATTATTATACATTATATAGTGTTATAAGGGCATACTGAAAATTCAAACATGATATAATAATTACATTCGACAAATATTCAAAATTATTAATGACATTTTGATAGAATTAAAATTAATCGTCATATATTTTCATTAATAAAATTACGTTGTTATAACAACATAATTTTATTAATTTATTTAATTTTATTTCTATCAAAATGTCATTAATAATTTTGAATATTTGTCGAATGTAATTATTATATCATGTTTGAATTTTCAGTATGCCCTTATAACTATATAATGTATAATATATATAATATATAATCTAGTTTTGAATTACAGAATAAGTATAGAAATTGCCAGAAGTGCACTGATTTTTCGCAACATTAGCGCCTTCTGGCGGCTCTTTATCTTCCGCCTAGCCTTCTGGCAATTTTTTCCCTACTTACTTGTACTATCTCCTATTATTCTGCAAATTTTCAGCTCTGCACCGAGTCACCCATTTTCTCCGTAGCCAGCTCTTAGTCCAATAGATGATTCTTAATATCGATACCGACCAATACCCAACACACAATATTCATGTCGACTGTAAATCATTAAACAGTATCGGTATTTACCGATAATCGTTATCGATTGATAACCGATGCATAGTATCGATATCGAGCGATAACCCGATACTCAGTCTCGGTATAGACCGAGTTTTACTAAAAATAGTTGTGATGCGACGTGTGGCGTTCAAGCAAATTTACGAATTTGTCTGTATTCTTCAGGGGGCGGTAGTTATTCATCGTTGAAAGACATAGAGCGGAGGAGTAGCGGAACGTACGGTTTTGACAAGAACGTAGGACTGAACGTTTCAATGTCGGGCGACAGTGACAACAGCAGCGACGTCGACGAGACGTCCGAATTGAACGGGAAACCCAGAGGTGAGTTAAGTGGAACGTTATCAAAAAGCTCGATTTATATCCGTGAACCAAACGAAATCGATCTTGAAAATTGTCGTTTTAATTAAATGCAGGGCTGGTCGGCTTGTCGAACATCGGAAACACGTGTTACATGAACAGCGCTCTGCAGGCGTTGAGCAACACGCCGCCACTAACGAATTTCTTTTTGGACTGCGTCGCGGCCGTCCAGATCTCGAGCGAGAATAAGAAACCGGGTCTCAGCAGATCATACCAAAGACTAATCAGAGAAATTTGGAACAAAAAAACCAGAGGTTATGTCGTTCCTTCAGGCATTTTATACGGAATCCGAAGTGTAAGTTGACCGATCGCATTATTATTACGTCATTAATTTTTATCGCGGCCAGGGCTGTTCTAAATTTTTTTTTGTTCTTATGCCGCAGGGAATAGGCACGATGACAATATCAAAGAATAAACGGTTTTAGAGAAAATATATGTTGAAAGGATTCTAAAAAATGACACTTTGTTAATATAAACATTGAGATTAATAAGATTTTTAATAAAATAAAAGTGTATAATACGCGCCACGAATCTAAAAGGCACGGAAGTTAGATGCGAATGCGGGCTTGCGCTTGTACAGTCTGTTAAAAAACTACAAACTCGCAACTCAACAAAACTAATACAAACAACTTGACAATAGCGTACTCGACTGTACTTTAAAGCAGGAAAGCGACAAGTGACAAAGGCAACGAGCGATCACGGCCAATCACTGACGAGCGCACGCTCCGTGCAGGTAGCTGGGAGGTGGTGGGAGTATCAACGACTCTAAAATGTGCGTTTGCGACGATGTTTGTGACTAACTTCCGAACCTCTTAGATCCGTGGCGCGTATTATAAAATACTGTAATCGACCATGTTGACTGAAACACCGAATGACGTCACGCCTTCTTAAATCCAAAAGAATATAAACACTTGAAGTAAATAATCACCGTGTCGCTTGAATTTTTGTTGCAATCATTCACTTCTGCATCATTTAATTAGTTGATTTGTTGTTTATTCGTTTTTTGTGATATTTTCTAACGCTTATGTCATAGGTTATTTTTGAGGTTAGTTAACTTGCAACTAAAGAAAACCGTACTGTTTTTACTACTAGGTAGTAGGTACCTACTTTTAAGAAAATATTTAATATAAATCATATCATTAAGTAAATTTACATATCTTTCTAAAAAGTACCTCTGAACCACAGCTCTACACCCATAAATACAACGTCTGATGTCAACTGTCACTAAGGCGTGACGTCACAAGCGTTTTAGAAAGATAAAAATACAATAATTTGCGTTAAAATTTTATTTATTGCTGAAATAATATAGAACGGAATTTCAAAATCTGTCATCATGCCTATTGCGTGATATAAACTTTATCTCGTGTTAATACGTAATGGTATTTGTACTGTAAATATTCAAACGAGCCCTAACTTGTCATTTGTTTTGTGTCAGGTGCATCCGATGTTTAGAGGCTATCATCAACACGATACGCAGGAATTTTTGCGCTGTTTTATGGATCAGCTACACGAAGAACTTAAAGAGCCAGTAACAATGACCGCCGACGAACCCCATCAAAGGCTGACGCCTAACTTTAGCCCACTCGAAGACAACGGCTTAGATCCAGGTTATAGTCACATAAATACGTAAGTGATTTTTTGGTTAGTTAAAAATTTGCCTTACGACATTTTTTTTTTTTTGTTACACTTAAATTCCATACAGTGAAATCCCCCTCATGGCACATCATAATTTGTTCGTTTAAAAGAGATGTCCGCCCAAGAAAAAAATAAACAAAATACTCTTTAGTAGGTTTCTCTTATGCGTTTTTTTTAGCAGACTGTATCATTGAATTACTAGTTTATTAATAGACGCTGTTGTTGAGCGTCTATGATTTACAATCTAACTAGTTTATTACATGTATATGTTACGGTTTATACCTGAATTCGGTCAATGACCGAAATAAATGCGCAAAACTAGTTTTGACCAACGAATATTGCGAAATCTTACATTTAAACTGGTATTGACTGTTATAAAATGAGCAAAACTAGTTTTGCGCATTTTCAATTTGACTAAATTAGTTCTGTCCATTTTTGAACGGACAGTACTAGTATGGCATCGAAATCTTCTTTGCGTTTTTTAATTAACTTTTCCACTTTAATGATACTTATTATATCAACGCGATTTATTATTCTGTATTGTTTAGCAGTCAGAGGTTTTAATTCAGCTTTCAACAAATTTGCTTTCTTAACCTCACTTAGTGCAGTAAGGTAATTATGTTTCGTCATAAAATTATGTTTCAGAAGCCTCCAAAAGGCGAACTAGTTGAGACTCGAATTCATCTTGCATTTTTACTTAATTATTACACTGAATATCCCACCATTATATTAATTATAACATTCAGGAGAACAATTCAATAGATAGGTACATAAACAAGAACATAACCCTACTTTTGTTCTGGTTCGAACGTTGATTGAATGAAACAAGCAGAACTAGTACTGTCCGTTCAAAATTGGACAGAACTAGTTTTGTCCAATTGAAAATGCGCAAAACTAGTTTTTCTCATTTTATATATACAGTAGAGACGCGATAATCCGGACTAATTAAAACACAACTGATCCGGATTATCAAAATGTCCGGATTACTGGATGTAATTTTAATTATCAAGAAAACAAACTAAAATGCTCATATTTTGCGGCTAACTGTTTATTGGAGGCTCCCTTTTTTAATTTGTCAAGAATTTCGTTTTTTACTTGCAGTGATAAAGTAACGTGTGATCGTTTACGCGGCGCCATAGTGCGTTCTCTACGTATTTCTATCTGAGTTTGACAACGACTACATACATACTAAAACCACCTAACTTCTCTCACTTCTCCGGCAACAAATATGTATGTAACTGTTTGTAACACATCGCCGGCCAATAGTGTTGACGCAAATAGTGCCGGTACAGCTACTCAATAACTAAGTATCATGATCCGGATTACTGAAACTAGAAAAATCCGGACTACAATGTACATAATACTATCAAACGACTGTCCGAATTACCAAAGAATCCGGATTATGAAGGTTCGGATTAACGCGTCTCTACTGTATTAGATATCGTGTCCATCGAGATAATTATAAATAAAAAAATCGCAGGATTGTGGACAAATATTAGATTTATTAATTGTACGACGTTTCGTCTATAAAATTTAGACTTTTTCAAGTACAAGTTGAAAATTATTAAAACAATAATTATGAAAATAAACATTAATTACTAACCATAGCAATTAACAAAAGTTAAGGTACATAAGACAAAAACATGGCAACAAGTAATGTATAAATTTTTTTAAACAATAAAAATAAAAATAAATTAAAAATTCGAAAGTTAGTTCAATTTCATAATATAGTTGTACTGACCACTTAAATTTTGAGTGTCTGTTCTATAATTAATAGAATTGTTTTTTCTAATAAAACACATTTCACTGATATCACGTTTCTTCCAATTTGACTCTTTATCTAGTATTTGAACTTCGTTAAATAGAAATTTATGTCCAGTGTCGAAATGATGAGATGACAACGCGGTCTTATTATCACTTAATAAATTTATGTTTCTACAGTCCATTCTGTGTTGGTAAATTCTATGTTTCAGTAACTGTCTTGTTTGCCCCACATAACACTTACTACATTCACAAGGTATTTTATAAATGATATTAGATTGATGTAAAATAGGTGTTTTATCTTTAAGACTTGTGAATAACCTGTCTAATTTATTTATGTTATAAAATTTCGAATTTTTAATTTATTTTTATTTTTATTGTTTAAAAAAATTTATACATTACTTGTTGCCATGTTTTTGTCTTATGTACCTTAACTTTTGTTAATTGCTATGGTTAGTAATTAATGTTTATTTTCATAATTATTGTTTTAATAATTTTCAACTTGTACTTTAAAAGTCTAAATTTTATAGACGAAACGTCGTACAATTAATAAATCTAATATTTGTCCACAATCCTGTGATTTTTTATTTATAATTTCTCATTTTATAACACTCAATACGCGTTTAAATGTAAGATTTCGGGCTTGGGCAATATTCGTTGGTCAAAACTAGTTTTGTGCATTTATTTCGGTCATTGACCGAATTCGGGTATAGACCGTAACAGATACGTTAAAGGGAATTTCCCTTTGAAATCGACGGCACTCATGCAAGAGAGATTTTAGTATAAATTTTGCTATCTGCATCCGTTTAAGAGAGGGTGAATATCCAGTTCCGTAGGCTTCAGTCAGAACCTGCCAAACTATCAGTCCAAAAGAGATTTCGCTGTATTTTGATACTTGACAATCACATAATAGATATAAAAATCATACCAATTATCTATTGCCTGCTAGGTTAGGTTACAACGCTAGTCAGGTCAGGTTATGAATAGTGATGCGCAGAAGTGAGAGTTGAAACTTGAAAGCAATATGGCGCTGGAGGGAAAACGTTGTAAGCTCTGACCAATATCGAAAAGTTCGATTTCTCGTAATCTGGCCGATCCGGCTTTAATTCTAAGCAATTCGTTGTAGTAGTTACGAAACACTATGGCGAGACAGTCCTAGTCCGAGCCAATCGGACGGCGAATACGAAACATGCGACAGCGGAGTGAGCGAACGATCGAGTTTGAGCGACGACACGGAACGACAACAACTGTTCGCTGCCATGGACATGACGGTTACGAACGGCAGCGCCTCGCCCGACGATACGCTGTGCGACGAACAATTGCCCGAAGGTGACGGAGACGGCAATCCGGATAAAAGTGTCGTAACGACGTCTCAGGCCGCCAAGAGAAAACTTTCACCTACGAGGTCGCCCGTTCATAGGTGCAAGCTAACAGCTGTGCAATACAAAGGTAGCAATGTGATAGGTAAGTGGAATAATGTCTATTTTATCCCTTCTACAGCTCTCACTGTACTCTTCACCATAGTTAAATAATCAATGCGCAAAGCCGAACTGTTAGACCTGTGTTGTTGGTTGATCGAATTCTCAAAATCGTCAGACTGAACTCCGTTCCAAAATAGAAACTAGTATTTTAGGTTATGTTCAGCGGTTATGTTTGTGTTGTGTAGTTGCAAAAGCTGTCTTTACAGTAACTTAAGTCGTAGCGTTGAACTTGAATGAAAACTAGTATTTTAGGTTATGTTTGTGCTGTGTACTTGCAAAGCTGTCTTTACAGTAACTTATGTCATGGCACAGAACTTGGTTCCAGAAATAAAACTAGTATTTTAGGTTATGTTCAGCGGCTATGTTTGTGTTGTGTACTTGTAAAGCTGTCTTTACAGTAACTTATGTCATAGCGTTGAACTTGAATGAAAATTAGTATTTTAGGTTATGTTTGTGCTGTGTATTTGCAACACTGTCTTTACAGTAACTTATGTCATGGCACAGAACTTGGTTCCAGAAATAAAACTAGTATTTTAGGTTATGTTCGTGCTGATACTTGCGGAGCTATCTTTACAGTGACTTACGTCATAGTATAGACTATAGAGCTTCATTAAGTTTAGACAGTATAAAATCCTTTACAGTCTGACAACCAAAACTACCAATTTAGGTTATGTTTGATGGTTGTGTTTGTGCTGTGGTATTTGAGTAAACAAAATAAGAAAATTATTAGTCCCCGAGTTTCGGAATGATTTTGTTCCTCAAAATTCTTTTCGGGACCGTGGCAGCTTGACTGGTTTTCCTGACTGCTAAAATTTAAGTTAAATGCTTAAAAAAAACTATTGTTTTGCTTAATATTACAGAATCTCAACCGAGTACAAGTAATTCTTCGATTAATACAGTATCTTCCCCAACTAACAAAAAAACCATCAAACATCGGTCGATAATTTCGGACATTTTTGATGGGAAACTTTTATCTTCAGTGCAATGTTTGACATGTGATAGAGTGAGTTAAATTTTGATTTTTAATTTCGCTGAAATGAAATTAAAATTCTTACGCGACTCGTGTTTTTTTTAGATATCGACACGAATCGAAACGTTCCAAGACTTAAGCTTGCCGATTCCGAGTCGCGATCACATAACGATGTTACATCAGACGACGTCCGGTGCTAAAACGACGACGCAACAAAGTGCGGGAGCACAGTCCGCCGGGGCAACGTGTACGGAGGTAGCTAATCGTGACGGTTGGTGGCTCGGATGGCTTTGGGGTTGGGTCAGGTCGTGGTTTTATGGACCAGCTATATCGCTGCACGATTGTCTAGCCGCGTTTTTCAGTGCTGACGAATTAAAGGGAGACAACATGTATAGGTAAAGAGCTCTAAAATACGCATTATTTAATTACAGTTTAGGAAACAGGAGCGCCTCTATCGACCGGTCGCTGAACTAGCGAAACACAGACAGGTCTGTAGCTACGTGTCAAATAGGCTATTGTTTTCGGGGCGTTAGTTTTCTGTTTGTGGAATAATAATTAATTTTTGAAAGTGTATCGCTACTTATTTTGGGGACGAAAGTTGGTTTTTGCATGCCAGTGACGTGAAATGAAAACCGCGTATGCGCAGATCAAAAACAGAGTTGGTTCTTCTCTTGGGAAGGTCTTTTTTTTCGGTGTTTTTGTAAGTATTTAATGTTCTGTCAATGAGTTCATTAAAAAAGTATTGGTTATTACTCGGACAGAAAGTCGGCGTGAAACAAACCACACGAGCGAAGCAAGAGTGGCAATTACACTCGTCGCAAACGCCAACTTTCTGCTCAAGTAACATTGCATTATACAAACTGGACACGCTTTGCTGTCTGCGTTCCGTCGGTTCCGCGACCAGCCCATAGAGGCGCTGACGCCAGTTTCTTGTCGTCAGCAGGTCTGTTGTGGTTTGTTTTTTTTTTTTTCGACATAGACTTAAACAAATGGTTTGCGTTGATAGAAAATTGATATTAATTTCCAGTTGTGAAAAGTGCAATAAATTACGAAACGGTGTCAAATTTTCCAAAGTAATAGAATTACCCGAAGTGTTGTGCATTCACCTGAAGAGATTTCGACACGAGCTGATGTTCAGCTCGAAAATATCGAGTCAGGTGTCGTTTCCGTTGACAGGACTCGACATGAGGCCGTATCTTCATAAAGGTAAGAGTCGTCATCTGACCTTCATATTGTAATACAACAAACACAATACTGCATACTGCCATCTAACGGCTTTAATTTCGAAACAGCGAGCAACGCTGAACAACGTCACAGCAATGCTGCATGATGCCATCTGACGGCTTAGCTCAACGCTTTTGCTACTGGCGCCTCTATATGGCAATTTTAGTAAAATATTTATTCGACTGTCATCTGAGCTTCATATTGTAATACAACAAAAAGAACGTTATAAGCAGTGTGCAAAATTAGAAACGAATTGAATACCTGCAATCATATTTAAAAAATAATTTTGTAAAGTGATAATTATTATACTTATTTAGTGCGAATTATTCGCACAGGTCACACTAGTTATTAATTATTACGGTAAAAACCATCGTAGCTTAGTGTGTAACAACAGATAATCCTCTATAATGAATATTTATTGTTCCCTTGTTATAGAGGGGTTCCACTATATTTGAAACTGCGCCCAATTATGTTTGTTCGATAACTAACCAATGCCTTTATCGATTTAGATCAGAGGTCCCCAAACTTGTTTATCTCGTAGACCACTTGCCATATTTTTTGGTTTTGGGTAGACCCCCTGCTTACCTGATATTGATTTTTTGCAGATTCACTAATTTCAAATGTATTTTTGACAACCGGTATAGTGCTACTCACTTTGAACGATTTAAATTTATAACAGTAGTGAAATGTTTAGTTTTATACATTTATTAATTACATTCAAATTAAACGAATCAAATTAAAATTTACTTTCTGTTACATAAAATAACTAAGCAAAAAATAAATGCTTTTAGTGTGAGGGATGAACCTGATGCTTTAATAATAAATTTTCAACATTTGGCATCAATTTAGTTAGATTTAATCTTAAATCTCTTCGGTTAACGATGTCCAGTTTGTTCCTTTTTTTGTTAGGAGATTCACTATCGTTGACCCCCATTTTCATTTCATAGACCCCTAATTTTTTTCCCGCTGACATGGACCCCTTGCAAGTTGTCGTCGACCCCTGGGGGTCGATATAGACCACTTTGGGAATCACTGATTTAGATTATATATCGGTAATTGTTTTTTATTGATCTAGGTTGTAATCATCAGTACTTATTCTTTATCGAATTAGATTGCGCATCGATCATTAGTAATTGTTTCTTATCGATTTAGATTGTATATCGACCATCAGTAATTATTCTTTATCGAGCGTGATATGTCACCATGGAACGGCGGGCGGCGGCCATTACACGTGCTACGCCCTGAACAGTACAACGGGCGCGTGGTTTGAATTCGACGACCAATGCGTAACGCAAGTTCAACCCGAAACAGTCCAAGCCTGCGAAGCTTACGTCCTGTTTTATAGGTGAGCGATTAGTTTTTGACCGATCTTTTTTTAAAGTGAAACTTTTATTCTATCGCCCCGAATTTTTCTGGCCGTCTGTTGCATGCCGCATTACAGGCGGCCGCTGAGTAGGGGTAAAGTGAAAGGCGTTCGGAGTAGGCGCTCGGTAGAGCAGCCAAGGCCAATATGGCGGCGCCCATGGTTAGCATCAGCTGACCGTGTAGTATGTATAACACATAGTCAGCCTGTCATGCGGGCAAGTGCTGTACAGTGTTTACATGTTTTTATTCGTGTATTCATGTGAATATTGTTGTTTATAATTAATCGTGATGGATAAGTGTCTACAATCCAACGCCTACAATCTAATAAAAGTTTCACTTGCGTCGTGGTTTCTTAAAACCACACAACTGTTTTTTTTGTTTTTTCCTCGCTGTGAAAGCGTCGCTTCAAAAATTGTAGCCTACTGATAATATTTTCTTTTTATTTTAATAGAAAAAATTCTCAAGCGATGGTACCGGTCCGGCAAAAGGTGTACGAATTAATGGATATGTCACAGAATTATATATCGAATTCCAATTCTAGCAGTATTGCCGATATAAGATTTTATGTTTCCAAACAGTGGTTTAACAGGTGCGACATAATTTTTTATTTCTTTGTATGTGAGCTGAGGGCAGATTACTTATCTTAATATTTATTTTTTTACTATTAGGTTCAACACATGCGCCGAACCGGGTCCAATAGATAACACAGACTTTTTATGTCTACACGGAGGCGTACCGCCGACCAGATTATTGTACGTCGATAAACTGACTGTTGTTATATCGCAGTCGGTGTGGGAATATTTATACAACACGTAAGTAATTGTTTTTTTGAAGTGAAAACTTCTTTAGCGGCGTTGTACACTTTTTTTGTAATGGGTAAAAAATGTTAAACTCGCGTCAGGAAGTGTTGCCAATAAATAAACAATGCTTCTAAATGCAAAAAATTAAGACGTTAATATTCAAGTTTTCACTTCTGCCGGCACTCCCGGAGTGCAACCCGGAGTTTTTTTTTGTTAAAGTTCATTGTGGGTGGCAGCACTGTGCTTAAATATTCGATAGGCATCAGTTTTAAGCTTACCTGACAATAATACAAACATTTATGAGACAATTTTAAGGTTATATGAGACTATAGAGAATTTGAGGTTATGTAACAATATTGCAAACATTTTACGAGAGAGCAACATTTGACAGATGGTTTGAGGTTATGTGACAAATATGGTGCAAACATTTTACAATAGAGGGCAACATTTGAGAGATAATTTGAGGTTATGTGAGTATTAAGGTGCATTTTGACAGTAAACTGCCAACTTATTTTAGAAAAACGGCAATGTTATTCATATTATAGTTATTCAAAATTGACAAAAAGTTGGTTGTGACTAATAAACGATCATAGAGTTTATATTTATAAACTTAAATTGTTAATAAATTATTAAAATGATTTTTTCCTTTCTGTTTCAATATTTTCAACTGTTATTTTTTTCTTAGATTAAGTTAATTAAATTATATTATTAAGCTCAAAATGTCGTTAAAAATATACACCAATTTTCAAACATAACGTCGGGGTATATTATGTAAAATTTCGCGCCTTGTAATTCTTGAATTACTTGCGTCTTCAGACAATATTTTCTTGTTTTGCGTTAGTTTTGGTGGCGGTCCTCCATGCAATCGGCTATACGAATGTTCAGCCTGCAAGCAGCAAGCTGAAGCCATCAAGAGACGTATTCAGACAGAGTTCGATACTTTTGTGCAGCTCAATAAAGAATTCCAGGTATTTATGATTTTTTTTTAATAAAAATTTTTGTTTCAATATCAGGCGTCTGTCAAAGTATCGATAATCTTTCTTTATGTCGCGTTTAAAAACGATTTAAAACATTTTCAAATCAGGCGAATCACATTTTGTAATCGAGTTCATTATTTTAAAACAACAGAACATAGAATCGTCGTGCTATGCAATCAGCATGAATTGGCTTCGACAGTGGCAGTCGTTTGTTCGCGGTCAAACCGAAGATCCTCCGGGTCCGATCGATAACTCGTCAATCGTACTTTCACCTTCGAAAGGAGGTTCCCACGAACAGCCGACGTTGAAGAACGGTTCGGATTATGTTCAAATGAGCGAAGATCAGTGGTGGTTCTTCTATCGTATTTATTCAGGCGGTCCCGAAGTAAAGTTGCGCGACTCTGTGAAAAATTCATCGCCCGTTACGAGTACAACAAAAACAAATGACAAGACTGATATAGTGCAAAATAGGGACGTTTCTGAAAACGATGCCGTCAAGAATCGCCCTGACTCGGTCGAAGTCTGTTCGAGTACAGTTTCAATCGGCGGCGGCGAAATGAGGAGCACCCATCTGTCGTCGTACGATTCTGACTCGTCGACGGTCGCGTGCAATCATAATCAAGAGGTCGACACTTCTAGTAGCGGAGCGTTTAGTTTGACCGATACGAGTATAATTTCAAGCGAAGCCAGTAGCGCGATCGATTCGAGTAAAATCGGCGGGCATTACACCAATCAGATACCGAACGACACGTCGGTCATAAATGTACATTCGTCGTCCCCCGATAACGGTTATAGTCATAGCGAAACGTCGGGCAGCGAACAAAAGAGTATCGGCATAGACAGTAGCGTACTTCGGAGTCCCGACAAAGTTCCGGAATTCGTTATACCCGGCCTGAAACGACCGCCGAAAAAATATTACATGCAAAGTTCGGCGCGGACAAGACATCATAAACATTCGAATCGGTGGGACTCGAAATCGTCGGACGGGCTCGTATCGGAACATTACATTCCAGAACAAAGTAACGGTTATAGCGACGACGACGCTAAAGTCGTCGTCGGAGCGACGCCGTCGAAGTTCGAAAGCGGCACGTCTACGGAAAAACGAAGGAAATCGTTCGCCGATGACGGAATACCGACCGTGCACGGAAAGATGAGAAAGTCGACGTCGAGAAGCGACGAAAGCTCATTCGACAGCGTCGACAATGATGTCAAAGTCAACGGCACCGGAAGAAAAAGCTACAAGACTAAGAAAAGTTATAGGGCGAAAAAGTCGTCGTCGAAAAGTAGCAGTAACAGTTCTACGAAATATTTAGAAGTTGAAACTGACAAGAAAACAAAAATACCTTCTTCAAACGATGGCGGCGATGTAGGGAATTTAAATTTATAATAAATGGTGTCTTTAGTTAGGAGTTTAATTGTAATACGACGCTGGAAACGAAAATTTTCTTTAAGGAACCGTAAGCAGACCTAACGAGGACTACCAAATCATTTTTCCGCCACCTGATAGCGCCACTGGCAAGTCAGATATCTGTCATTCAAATCTCAGTGTTCCTGGCAAACGAAACGCTTATGGAATGACTTTAGTCCGTCTGTCAACGGCTATTTTCTCCGAAACTATTTGACGTCAAATTTTTTTTGCTAAATCGCATTTTTGCATTTGTTTAATTGTTAATATTTCTAAATAATGGATAAACCGTGCTACGGAATCATGAAAGTTAAGACACAAACCATTAATCTCTGTACGTTTGACACATACCTTACTTGCCACTAACGCCATCTGACGGATAAAAAGAAATGTACACGTTTGACACATACCTTAATTGCCACTAGTGCCATCTGACGGATAAAAATATGGTAGTCCTTATTCTTGTAAATATTTAAATAGAAATAGTGTTAATCGACTAATTCTCTTAGCAACACTGTCTTTGGTTCCGATTTATAGTCAATTGTAGACTGAATTTTATATTATTAGTAGAGCCGAGACTTTTTTAAAACAACCGATTAGTACTCTAGTTTTTTTGACAATGAGAGCTACCAGACTTGTTTCTATCACCTGATGGCGCCACTATCAAATGCGGTATCTGTTATTCAAATGTCAATACTGTTTATACATATAACGGCTAAATCGGAGTAATATTCCATAATAGTGGATAAATCGTGCTACGGGTTCATGAAATCGGGTTGCACTAAAATAAAAAAACTGTTTTACACGTACCTTTCTTGCCACTAATGCCATCTAATGCAGGGGTCGGCAACTCGCGGCCCGTGACTGTTTTATAAATAAAAGTCTTATGTACACCTATCTACATAAATAAATAATTAAATTAATTTTCACAAATCCTTTTTCTTGTGATATTGAGGATGTACTTAGTTATTTACAAATGAACGTGATTGATCTCCAATCTAATGATACTCTCAAGAACTCTTTCTTTGAAATCAAAGATCTTGTTAAATTTTATATTAGTTTCCCATCTAATTTTGACGAAT
The DNA here is from genome assembly GCA_963575645.1 of Xanthostigma xanthostigma. Lineage (NCBI taxonomy): Eukaryota > Metazoa > Arthropoda > Insecta > Raphidioptera > Raphidiidae > Xanthostigma > Xanthostigma xanthostigma. The sequence continues at coordinate 4,417,020 of OY754473.1, forward strand.
TGAAAAGGTTTGCTCTGCAATTAATTACAATTTTTAGTAGTACTTACTTATGCGAACAAACCTTTTCGATTCTCAATTACAGAAACAATAAATATGCTTCTCGTCTCACAGATGAGCATTTGAGAGCTATTCTACGAATAGCAAATACAAACCTGGAAGCTAACATACAACAAATAGCCCCTCAAATACAATCTCAAACGTCACACTAATTTTTGTGAAAGAACAGTTCTATTTTGAAGTTCTCAGTTAAATTTTTAATAAAATTCAAATGAAATGTTTTCGAATTTTTAATATCACAATAATACCTATTATTAAAAATTATTATGAACAAGTGCGGCCCGCCTTTATTTCAATTTGCCACTATGTGGCCCTTGCTTGCCAAAAGGTTGCCGACCGCTGGTCTAATGAATAAAAAAATGGTAGCTCTCATTAGCTCGCGAAACAAAAAGTTTTTTTCCCGTAATGCTGCATATTTCACGAAATTTGTAATCGGTGGAGCTATATTTTGTGAGTTAACGAGCGTAAACAATCGATTTAAAAATCCGTGAGGTAAATTTGTATCTTGACTAGAAACGTTTTGTTTTTAACAAAAAATTGTAACGAAGTCGGGGCTCTAATTATTAGATATTATTATACATTTCCGGCGGCAGAGCCGCGCCGTGGAATTTTATGACAAAAAACCCTTTTTAAAACAGATACGTTTTAACGAATCTTCCATAACAGACAATCTCATATGAAATTAATTAAATAGTTGAAGCTGTCTGTATGAAACTGCTGAACCGATTTCAATTTATTATTCACGAACGTGACAATAGTTGAACATGGAACATCGGCGCGGCTCTACCAGTTTCAAAAACGTTGAACCGTAATCATCTCGATCGTCAAGCTTGAATGTAGCTGAAGCCGTAGCAACATCGTTGTTTATATGGCGTTTCCAAGGCTCTTCTATTACAAGCCCCTAGTTAGCAGGTTTTAATCCGCGGAGGATAGAGAGAAAGAAGACTTAATCCAATCAACCTGCGAAAGCTCAATGTTAAATTTGACATAAGTGTTATTAGTAAACAAAAAATACGTTGTTGTAGAATAAAATAATCCAAAAAACATAGCGTTTTTATTTTTCGGCAAATCAATGGTTAAGTTAACCTAAAAAATTCGCAAAAGTCCGAAAAACGTTTTTTTCGCGTTAAAAAAAGAAGTAGATCTCTAATGCAAAAAAGTTAAATTACAGAGTTGTAGATCTTAAAAAAACCTATCGATTGACGCGCGTTCAGTCCAATTCGGATGCGTAGGTGCTGAGGAAACTTGGAAAAACCATCGAAAATAGTCGTTTTTAAATTTGTGAATAACTTTTTTTCTTTTGTGATTTCAAAGTTGATATTTGGTGAAATTATGTGTTATAGGTTCACAAATCTTCAGTTTTTTTTTTAGCAAAAAATTTTGCAAATTTTTCGAAATATCGCATGTTTTCGAAAAAAAAACACCTTTCGTAAAAATGTCCCTGTTGGTCAGAAAATTATGCTAGAGCAACTTTTCAAGGCTCAATCACTTCTTCTAGACTTATTCTATCATACAATTTTTGCAGCAAATAAAATATGTCAATTTTTGATGCCCAAAACAGGCTTCGAAAAAAGTGCTTGCGCCTGCATAGAGATCGGTTCCCTTTCTCTCTAACCTCCGTGTTCTCATCTGAGAACTGGTTGAACTATCAAATGGATTTTCAGTTTATTCTTTAGAAAATAACGTAATAAATTGAAAAGTATGAATTGGTACTAGGCCCAAGTGACCCTAGATGTTGGTGGCCTTAAAAACGGAAAAAAATGTTTCTAACGTCGAAGTTTGCAGTGGCGTGCTCGTTTCCAGCCGTCGTATTCTTATTGTGCTTTTTTGTACAATATAGTTAGTCGCGTCAATGAATACCTAAAACGGGCAATTTTCCTAAGTCCTTGAGAACAGCTTCGATTTTGATGATTGTTTTTTAATTTTGTTTTTTTTATTGTATTGAAAGTCAGAAACCTTTTGGAGGGGGTATGAAAGTGTTTGTATTGTTTAAACAATATAAATAATACCGTCCCCGCTCCAAAAGATTAATTTAAAAAAAAAATCATCACAATCGGAGCTGTTCTTGAAGACTTTGAAGTAAATGTCTTCATCGATGCGACTGTGTACATTAATAGATAGACTGGTCGATAATCATTGTATATTAATTATTAATAATTGCAACAGTTTGTTTTTTTCCAAAGCACACTCGTAATAACAATCCATCTTATAATTCCAATAATTACGACTAATTTTTTACGGTTGTAATTTTTATTGTCTTTTTTTTTAACGAAGCGTGTGTTTTTAGATACGAATAAGTTTTTCTATAAGACTTTCCCTTTATTGATATTTTTTTTTGAATAAATTCATAATCCAATATGGCGGCGTTGCTGCGCACTAGTTTTTAATTGTTAATTATTGTGTATTTTTTTTATTAGTCTGGATACCTGACATATCTTGATCATGCGCACTCTACAGTCAAACTCAGTTTTGTTTCTGGATAGTTCGATTGTTTTTAAAAACAAATGAAAGCGATTGATTGTTCCATCACAATTTGGGTTAACGATAATAATTTTAAAGCTGAGTTTAACTGTAACTTAATTTTGTTTTTTTATTTATTGTTGTGTGATCCAAAAAATCGTTGTTTTTTTTTCTGTACTTTTTATTTATATATAAAGAAATAATTCATTAATCGGATTTCAGAATCATTGGAATAAAACGACACATAAAACAATATAAAAATTTGAAATTAGGCTGTCGTTTGTTTAGTCGAATAATTTTCTAAGACAAATGTACTCTGAAAGCACCTGGCTGTATAAAAACAACAAAATGTATAGAAAACAGTCGATGCACGAAAACAAAAGACATCAATGGTTCGCTTCTTATTTGGTGAACATCTGAATGTTATAGACTTCTCTGATATTTGATTTTCAGTAATATATTACGCAATTCATATGTATTTCTATGATTTTCTGCAGATTATAAAAGATGGAGTGATATGTTCTAACAATGAAAAGATGTTGGAACCGTGGATTAATTAATCGTAAGGATATTGTAGCAAAAGTCTGTTCAATAAAATCGTGGGATTATTAAATTCTTAGGTATGTTCGCGTTTTTCAATCGGACAATTTTGTTACGTAGTTTCTGGTTGTTTATAATATCTATCTGTCAATTGTTTGTTGCTGAAAGGCTAGCCTTGCACGCACTGCTTCGAGCAGTACGTGCATGGCTGACCTGAAACTTACGGCAGTGAATTTAACAAAATATTCTGCGCCATCTCGCATCGTTTGTTTCCAATATTCTGAATTCCGTTTAGTAATTATTCGAACTTTTAAAAAAAAAGCATTCTTTCAATAGTGTTTATGGTGATTTGCACTGTGTGAGGTTAGCATTTGTCAGTAGCCAAATTAAAAGATGTGATATATTAGAAAAAGAAAGTTGTTGACCAAGTAGCAGTTTTGAAATTGTTCAAATTGCTATTTAAGAAAATGTTTTTTTTTATTCGCTGAAAAAGTTGTGTTTATCGACAGTTTGAAACAGCTATAGGTTTATTAATGAATAACCTCCCTGAACCTGTTATCTATATATATTGTCTATAAGCGAAATAGCATTCACTCACTGACTGACTGACTCATCACGAGATCTCCAAAACTATACGCCAGATCGACTCGAAATTTGGCATAGTTATTCCTTTCTCGACGCAGAACGGATTTTATCCAAATCCTATCCAAAACGGATTTTTCACATACCATTACGTATACTATGGGTGTGAGTTGTTACGTGGGTGGGTGTGAATGGTTTCGTTGAATAATAAACAGAGAAGAAGAGAGTGTATGTGATGGTAGGTGAAAAATTCGTTTTGGATAGGATTTGCATCAAATCCGTTCTTAGTGAGTGTCTACGTCGAGAAAGGAGTAACTATAGTCCCAAGTTGTCTGCGAACGGTAACAGAACCGTCGCAGTCTTGCGCAGTAACAGTTCTTGAGATACTGCCCAAGACTGTGACGGTTACGTCACCGTTCGCAGAGAGTTTGGAACAGAACTCCTGCCGACTAATGGAAATGCATCCGTGTTTCGTCTCAATCGCGTGCGAAGCCGCGGGTGACGGCTAGTTAAACATAAAGGCAGTCTTCGTTATGCGCTCTAGTGGTTTCGCTTTCGAAAGAAACGGCGATTCGCAACTGTTTTCGGTGAATAAAAAGCTCTATCGTTATTTGACATTACTATATATATATTTTTTATTATTGTTTTCCAAACTTCTAAATTTCGGTTCTGTGAAAATGGATTTTTAAATGATGGGATTGACATATTGTGGTGAAAACGAGTGATTTCTTTTCGTGACAGATTCACTTTGAAGTGTTCTACATCTAGTTTAATCACCCCCGTCGCTGAAATTGTTGTAGTCGTTATTAGCAATCGTTCCGTTGTTTTTTTTGTAAAGCTATTTTTGAAACAAGAAGTATTAAACATTTTTAAAATAATTGTGACGTAACCGTAAAATATATTTTTCAAAAAGTTTTTAAAACCAAATAAATTGTAAGATTAATATATTGTAAGACTTTTCACATATTTCTTTTCACCATTATTAAATATAATTTTGTTTCAATATCTTCTTTTTGGGAAAAACTGTTTTGAAATTGAATAAATTATATTATTATTATTAAAATAAATGTGTATAAAATAAATAAAAGTTGCTATTTTGACGACTGTGTTTATTTTATGGATTCAAACTATGATTTGAACAAGAGGTAAGCTAAAAGTGTAATTTGTGCTACCAGTTGTCAGATTCAGGCATCTATCGCGTGGTCTACAGTCTACACTGCATGCCTCTGCTGAAGAGCCAGAACCGGTAGTGTCCGACACTGCAATACCAAACAGGTCAGTGTATCTTACATTTTTGTGTAGCAGACGCAATAGTGTCAAACGTGATAACACTGTATTACAACACACCAAACACACCTATTAACAAAATTGTCGGTAGTTTTTGTAAGAAATTACTTTGTTAACTATTTCATTATTATTATTTTATAGGACACTACAAATTATTGTTACAACCAGTATTTTTTATTTAGAAAAGTCATTATAATAATATCCACTTTTTTTCCTTTATTGATGTAAAGCAGCTCTGAAAAACAACATCGATAGCGTTTAATCGATAATTCGCCATCGCTTGTTTAAACACTTCTAGATCGTAGGTTATAGAATATAGACAGTCAACAACTGATTACTGAGGTCATCAGCATCTATGATGTAAAGCTATCGAGGCAAGGCTATAATACAGTGGAGCAGATGGCTCCACCATCGTCATTGTGTTTCGTCTTAATCGCGTGCGAAGCCGCGGGTAACGGCTATTATTAATAAATATATGACAACTAGTGATGTGCCGGATCGTTAAAAATGTATATCCGCGAATACGGATCTGAATACGGATATTTGGTTTCAAGATCCGCGGATACGGATCTTAACTTTCTTAGAGTACGCAACGGTAAATATTGCACATCGACCTTTGGAAAGAGACTATCTGTTATGGGAAAAAGTTATTGACCTCTTTAAGAGTTAATTCTCATAACAGATTGTCTCTTTCCAAAGATCGATGTGCAATATCTCATTATAAAGATAGTTTTTTAGTACCTTTGAGTTATGTACTATTGGTATGGTACTCACTACGATAAATGTTTGCAATATAAAGGTTTTCATTATAACCTAATCACCTATATATGTAAAATTGCATCTATGAATTGAAAATTACTAAGGTAAAAGATCCGCCAAAAAACTAACGGATACGGATACGGATCTTTCTTCTCCCTCGGATATCCGCGGATATGGATATCCGGCACATCACTAATGACAACACCCTGCAAATAAGGCTATTATTCTATAAGAAACTCCGATACAACATGTCTATCTGCAAATCCGGGCGTAACCGGACCAGACCGATAGTAAGTAACAGTAAAACCTTGATAACGTTCGTGGACATACTCCTCTGAAAGTCGAAACAGACATTTTTTTTGATTAAATTTCTCAATTTAACAAATTATGTAACGAATGTGTTATTTACGACAATTTTTGGGATATTTCGTAACAAAAATTTGTTCAATTTAATTAGTCATTCATTTTGTAGTGCGACGCCATCAGCATTTGTTTTGTTGACGTGATAACGTCTTTTAAATTGATGAAACACCGGCTGCACGCACGAAAAAGTGTCACGTTCCGCCTGAGCCTGAGCGTGCAAGCGAGAGCGCGGTATAAGCGATAGAGAGGCACGATCGGCCCAAGCGTCGGCTTGTACGCATTTCTCTCTCTTCTCGCGTGACGTCAGAGAGTTCATCAATGTTTCTTTATGACGTTATCACGTAAAACTATCGTCCGTAAACCGACTTTACAGACAACCAATTTTTTTTTCCACCAGTCCAGGCCCAGCAGTGTAGTCAGTAGTGCCGTTATCATATTTTTTGTGAACCTTTTCATTACTATTTTTCAGTGTTCGGCGGTCAATTAAAATAATTATTGATAATTAATTAACTTAGTGCTTAATTTATTTGACGCATTTATTTGCTAATTGTCATGAATATGATGAGGTTTTCTTATAATACCTCTAGGTGTCATATCCACAGAGCTGAGAAGACTCGTATTTATATAGATGTTACTGTAAGTATTAAAGTATTTACAAATTACAATTAACTCCTCTGTCAGTGGATTTTAATATTACATGATGAGATATTTTGTCTGCACACTGCAGGTGGTTATTATGCAATCCACTACAAAAAAATCGCAATTTAATAGATAATTATGTAACGAATGTGCTATTTACAGCAATTTTTGGAACATGTCGCAACAAAAATTTGTTCAATTTAGTTTGTAATTTATTTTCTAGTGCGACGCCATCATTAGCTTTTCTGTTGTTTTTTCGGCAGTTTAGTGTGGACAGGATTGGAGTGCGGTCATCATATTTTTTGTAAACACTTTCATTGCTATTTTTCAATGTTTGGCGGTCAATTATTATAATTAATTAATTAACTTAATGTTTAATTGATTTGAATAATTTATTGCAAATTGTGAATTTGATGAGGTTTTTCTTTATAACACGTATATAATAACAGCAGAAGTTTGTGATAAATAACCTAACCTGAACTTAACGAACTTTCTTGAGTGGACAAGTTAGTATTAACTTCTTTTATGTTTTTTATGCATATCGTGTGTTAAAATTTAGTGTTTTTATTTTATTGTGTAATAAATAGTGACTAGAGGCTTCAGACGGGAGTAATCAGCCCCGTTTGTGGAATTTTTAGAAGCCCAGAAATTTCGGTATGTAAAAAGATATTTTTTAGATACAAGTTTTATAGTTAAGTATCCCAATTACTGGAGTTTTAATCGTGTAATAAGTTAATAACTATAATAGTAATGTCTTTTTTTCTTTTGTACTTAACCTAAAAAGGTAAATGATCGTTATTTCAAATTACAATGCAAATTCCAGAGGTCTCAAAACAGAAGTAAATAATAAGACCTCATATTTTTCAATTTGTGAGGAAGCCGGAAGTTTTTAGTGTTTCAAAATCATTTGCTAGAAAATAAATCGGTAAAATTTATTGACGGACAGTTTCGATTTTGGCGAATTGTGAAACGCACGAAACAGTATATTGCTAGAGGACGGTAAAGTAGTGAGTTTCATTTGAAACACACTTTTTTGCAAGAAAAAAGCTGTACAAACGCCTGAAATTAATACCACCGAAAAAAACAATTACGGGGTCGCATTTTCTTTTGCGCAGTGAAAAGGGCCAGGCGTTTAGGGGGAGTTTTTTAAAAAACAGTTACGGGGTCGTTTCGATGCAATAGAAAGTTTCGTGCGTTTCACAATTTGACAATTAATACGAAACCGTCAATTCAGTAAAATTTTACCAATAAATCAAAGCTAATAGTGTCATGAATGCCAATTAATATCAGACTTTTAAAGCGTCTCTATTATATTTGTAATTAAAAATAAGTGGATGAATAGTTTAGTGGTCTACGCTTTACGGACTGTTTATATTTTCATTGGACTGGATTTCGACTGTCAAATTGAATGATTTTTTACAGTGTATGAACGTATGTTTCATTTAATTTAATGTATTTTGGAGCACATATTATACATAAATTTTATCTTTTTCCACTCCTCTATATGAACTTTGACTATGCCAAATCTCATACTCCTCCGTGCGCGCAATATGCTTAAAAAGAAATACAGTTTTTTCTTCACGTATTTTGTGTGTAAATATGCTGTGCAAGCGACTGATATTGAATAAATTAGGATAAAAAGTTCAAAATGAGAATCTGCTAAACCTTTAAAATAAATAATAAATTGCGTCAAATACTAAAAATCGCGTGCGAGAATGAGAAATAAAGCTATTTGAATTTTTTAAACTAAGGAACTTTCAACAATTAAATATGCATAAATTATCTTTAGTTCGTAATTCTGTTCAGAGGTGGCTATTTCTATACATGTGTCGCAAATCTGTCTGGTTTTTGGCAATTTCATCAGTTTTGTTAACACGTGTTTTTGTACATATTTCTAGAAAATAATTGAGGTAAGTAAAGTTTTTCTTATTAATCTATTTAACCGCAATTTTTCCTTTTATTTCTAAGTAAAAATACAAGTGTAGAAATTGGGCAACGCACGCCAAAACCGCTATAAAAACTCTAACCTCAAATTGCTTATTCAGTCATTAATTTTGCCAGCTGCTGGTTTAATTGTGAAGAATTTTTCATATTAGCACTAGCAGAAGATTTCGAAAAATCGTATTAACCTGCCATTTTGACAGTTCAAGCACCAAAGTATTTACATAAATACAAGCAGTGCAACCCGTCAGTTATAGAAATTTGTTTTTTTATTAACCAATTATCGAGGAAAATTTAACATGTTGAAATTACATCAACACTTGCTTAAAATATCATTTTCTGCTGTTCTTCATTTAATTTTTATTTGTGAATGACGCTTTAAATTGTTTCATATTTTTTATATCACTTACTATATTTTAGACTGAATCTAAATTAACATCATAACCGCAAAATGCCTCTATCGTGTCGATTTTATAAGGAGAAGTACCCCGAAGTGGACGATGTAGTTATGGTTAACGTCCGGTCCATAGCCGAAATGGGGGCTTACGTTCATTTGCTAGAATACAACAATATAGAAGGCATGATATTGCTCAGCGAATTGTCGAGGAGGCGTATTCGTTCGATAAACAAACTCATTCGAGTCGGGAAAACCGAGCCGGTCGTCGTCATTAGGGTAGATAAAGAAAAAGGTAATGCCGTTATTCATTTGTCACAGAATAGTTATTTCAACGCCGCATAGATGGATCGAGAGTGCATTTTTTTAGTTTGAGGAAAATAGGCGTCTCATAAAAGTTCTGCTTCAACCTTTCCGGGTTTTGAGGCATTCGAAAGGGTTTATTGAGACTTAGATCTGATTAGATTTTGGAGTCAATCGCCCAAGTAGCTCCAAAACTGTCCAAAGGTTAAAATTAACTATAGGTAACATTGTTTGTATGGCGATCAGAAAAGTTTTATTTTTAGCATTAATGCAATGGACTAAGAGCTGGCTACGGAGAAAATGGGTGACTCGGTGCAGAGCTGAAAATTTGCAGAATAATAGGAGATAGTACAAGTAAGTAGGGGAAAAATTGCCAGAAGGCTAGGCGGAAGATAAAGAGCCGCCAGAAGGCGCTAATGTTGCGAAAAATCAGTGCATTTGTGGCAATTTCTATACTTATTCTGTAATTCAAAACTAGATTATATATTATACATTATATAGTCATAAGGGCATACTGAAAATTCAAACATGATATAATAATTACATTTGACAAATATTCAAAATAGTTGGCAAAACCAAAAGTGCACATCCCGCAAGTTTTCCACTGTACATATTATAATGAAAAAAAATTGAGAAAATAGATTAAAAAAAAAAAACAATTAAAAAAATAGAAAAAAAAAATAAAATGGAATAGAAAAATACATATTACTTGGTGTCAGCGGGAATCGAACTCGGCACCTTGCTATTACTGGACTACGCGTTTAACCACTCGACCATTCTGATATCCCAGCTTACGTTGTTATTGTGGTATAGAAGTGGAGCAGTTATTCTACGTAATACACTACATCACAATAACAGTAATAGATATTTTTTTTTGTTTTTTTAAGGTTTTTTATTTTAACTATTAGCTGTCAAAAATAATAAAATAAAACTGTTTATAAAAATTAAACTACTGAACACATTTATGTGAATTTAAATAGGGTTCTGGTCTGATACTAAACAAAGTGAATAAAATATAACCCAAGGCAATCCGACCAAAATTGCGATCTGTAGAGTCGTGACGTACGTACATACGTACATCCGTACATACGTACAGACCAACCGACAACTGCTGTTTGTAACTTTCAATTACAATTTTAATAGTATTTATGAACTCGAATTGATTTAAAAATGGTTCTGTTTTATAGATCAGAATCTCCTCTTTTCAAAAAGCTTCAATTTGAATGGATTTCGTGTGAAATTAACTTAGATATAACTTCTTATATGAACGAAAGTCAGCTCTGACGCTCAAAGCGATAATAAAGCACATACCGCTAATTTAGCGGTATGTGCAATTATTAATGACATTTTGACAGAAATAAAATTAAATATATTAATAAAATTACGTTGTTGTAACAACGTAATTTTATTAATGAAAATATATGACGATTAATTTTATTTCTATCAAAATGACATTAATAATTTTGAATATTTGTCATATGTAATTATTATATCATGTTTGAATTTTCAGTATGCCCTCAGGGCCCTCGCGCCCTATAGTGCGATGTGTGCGATGCACGCGGGCGGCACATTCAAGGGGCGGCAAATGGCCTAGTTGTGTTATGTTTTTTGTACTGTATAGAAAAAATATATAATTGATAATATATCAATTTTATTTGCATACTCAAGCCTGCGTGAAAACTCTTACGAGTAGTTATTTATTTTTTAATGAAATTCGAATTCTAAATATTTCGCGCGCAGTTTTCGATTCGATAGTTAATTCACATCAGCGCGTAGACAGGGCGCCCCTATCGGGAGACTCCCGCGTATGTTTATATCTTGAATTTTCCTGTCGATTCCTGCAAGAGTGCGAGTGAAGTAAAGTATTTTTCAATCAACAAATACTTTTTTACGTAAGACTTGTGCACCTGAATGATATAATATTATAATTGATAATATATTCTTTGCCTTATGTGAGTGTAGTACGGAAAAAATTTAATTCCAGGGGATTCACATTCAGTCGTAATGGTTAGTTGGTATTTATGTTTTGATTAATTGCACTGGTATTCATTGTTCCTAATTGATAAACTAATGATTATTTTGACTTAATGAATTCTCTCAGCTCAGCGGTGAAACTAAATTTTTCTCTCATTTATTTAAATTTATAAGAAATAAAGTTTCTATCAATTGCACTTACAGTATTAGTTATTTAGGATTTTTAACGTTTTTCAATTTGACATATCGTCTAATGAGTTTATTCCCAATAAGGGGCGTCAATTATGAATCCGCACGCGGGCGGCGTGAGGCCTTACGAGGGCCCTGTATGCCCTTATAACTATATAATGTATAATATATATAATTTATAATCTAGTTTCGAATTACAGAATAAGTATAGAAACTGCCAGAAGTGCACTGATTTTTCGCAACATTAGCGCCTTCTGGCGGCTCTTTATCTTCCGCCTAGCCTTCTGGCACTACTTACTTGTACTATCTCCTATTATTTTCAGCTCTGCACCGAGTCACCCATTTTCTCCGTAGCCAGCTCTTCGTCTATAATATCTTCAGTTTCGTCCGAAAAAAGTCGAAGTTCGACTTCGACTAACAAACTAGTCTTTGATATTTGCCGTTGATCGGACTCTAATCGTTTCTTTTGACAGCCGAATATTTGATTAGTTCCGTTTAGAATTGCAAAAATACTTACAGAAGCGTTCATTGTATTGAAGATTAACTGTCGGGGTTTTGTAGGTTATATTGATTTATCGAAGCGCAGAGTCTCCGCCGAAGACGTAGATAAATGTACAGAACGTTTCGCTAAAGCGAAAGCTGTGAATTCCATTTTAAGACACGTTGCCGAATTATTACATTACGAAAACGATACACAGCTAGAAGATTTGTATCAGAGAACGGCCTGGCTTTTGGAAGAGAAAAATGGCGGTGCTAAAGCTAGTGCCTACGATTATTTTAAACAGGCTGTTTTGTAAGTTCGACGGAGTCAAGTTAAGCTGCTAATAATAATCGTTTATTCAACACGCGTGAGTAATATATAATTTCGGGGCCCTGCTAAATTCGGGAGAAATAATAAATTACTTCATGTTGACGCGTAGAGTGCTAATAATGAGCCGCCCTGTACGATAATGAATTTTCTGGACCAATAGGAACGCAATAGCGAGCGGAAGTCGTACAATAATGAATAATAACTGCATAGTTTCTGGACCAATAGGAACGCGGTAGCGATTTGTATATATGAAAACAGCATCGCAATTCAGCGAAAGTCAGGGCCATCTTGTGTGCATCGAGGGCGGTGGGTACGTCATTCAACGAAGTGATTTATTATTTTTCCCTCTTTTATCAGGGCCCCGATTACATATTACTCGTGCTAGTTGAATAAAATATTATGTGCGACCATTGATCGAAGGAGAATATTCCACTCGCGTGTTACTGCACTCGCTAAGCTCGTGCGGCAAATTTCACGCTCATGAAATCTTCTCCTTCTCTCACTAGTCGCACAATATACTATTATTGATGGATCGTTGATTGTTTTGTTTTTCAGAGATCCTAGTATTTTATCGGAATGCGGACTCGATGATAAAACAAAAGAAGTTTTATTGAGTAATATCAAAAGAAAATTAACCTCGCAAGCGGTTAAAATAAGAGCGGATATTGAGTGTGCTTGTTACGGCTACGAAGGGATCGACGCTGTTAAGACCGCGCTCAAAGCTGGCTTAGCTCTATCCACCGAAGAATTCCCAATAAAAATTAATTTAATTGCTCCTCCTATTTATGGTATGAATGTCATAATTGTTACTTTCCCGTATACGGAGTTATTCTACTTAGACCGGTGTTTCCCAACCTTTTTTGTGCAATGCCCCACCTTAGCTTTTCTAAAATTCTTATGCTCCCCTATGTAACATACATAATTTTTAATCTTCAAATAAATAAAATTGTCGACCAATTTTTCTCAGACCAATATATTGACAAAAAATAATAAAATTACAAATCAATATAACACAAGATGGCAATTTTATTTATTTGAAGATTTCTATTCAGACGTTAATCAAAGATCATAATTTTTAATATTAAAAAATTTGGCACCGAAATCTAGCATTGCATTTAAATGGCCCGGAGTCCATTTTCGAATTGCCCCCCTGAGGGGCGTGGGCCCCACGTTGGGAAACACCGACTTAGACCGTGAGCCATCTTACTCAGCCATTCAGTGAACTATCCTATGCGGAGCGCTTCAGATAGTAAAGCACCGAGTGCTTTTTGTAAATATTTATCGTTTGCAATTACGGAAGTTCCACACGTCACTGAAAAATCGAAGAAGATGCATGATATGTGTTGTACAGTATCTTTGTTAATCGTGATACAGTAGAGACGCGATAATCCGGACTAATTAAAACACAGCTGATCCGGATTATCAAAATGTTCGGATTACTGGATGCAATTTTAATTATCAAGAAAACAAACTAAAATGCGTGCTCAAAGGATTTATTCATTCGTAAAAAATAAAACTTTTAATTTGTCAAGAATTTCGTTTTTTACTTGCAGTGATAAAGTAACGTGTGATCGTTTACGCGGCGCCATAGTGCGTTCTCTATGTAATTCTATCTGAATTTGACAACGACTACATACATACTAAAACCACCTAACTTCCCTCACTTCTCTGACAACAAATATGTTTGTAACTGTTTGTAACACACCGCCGGCCAATAGTGTTGACGCAAATAGTGCCGGTACAGCTACTCAATAACTAAGTATCATGATCCGGATTACTAAAACTGGAAAAATCTGGACTACAATGTACATAATACTATCAAACGACTGTCCGAATTACCAAAGAATCCGGATTATGAAGGTTCGGATTAACGCGTCTCTACTGTATTGTAATTTCACTAGTGAAATTACAAAATCACGGATTTGACAATATCCCGACGACATAATATTATGTACATTTTACCATTATGACGTCACAACTGTCAAAAACAATTTTAGTGCGTTTGCAGTCACGTGATTTTTTTTTAATATTCTATCAATTTTAAATTGCTTATAATTAATTTAAAAAAAGTTTTTTGAAAGTTTTTCGCAGCGATTATCAATATTATTTATAATAAAGTTTTAAAATACAATAAAAAAATCGATAATTATTTTTTTTTTTTCAAAAGCCTAATTACGTTTTGATGGATTAGTGTCACCACACATTGAAACCTTGTATACCGTTATACAAACGCTTCGCATAGGGCGGCCATATTAAATATTTCAAAAATGGGATCGGCCTCCAGCTAAAAGTCCACTGGACGTCTAGTAATCGTGCAAAAATTCGATTCTAGTGATTTAACAAGTTTTTATTTTAGTTATGACAACGTCCACGCCTGAGAAACAAGATGGTTTAAAAGCGTTAGAGATCGCTATTGAAAAAATTCAAGAAAAAATCACGAGTTTGGGTGGCGTGTTTTCGGTTAAAATGGCTGTAAGTTTTTATGAAGCATTTGGGTGCGTTCAACAAGCTTATGTCGCTCTAGTTGTAACCGTGTCTCAGTGAGTTATAGTACGCGCCACGAATCTAAAAGGCTCGGAAGTTAGATGCGAATGCGGGCTTGCGCTTGTACAGTCTGTTGAAAAACTACAAACTCGCAACTCGACAAAACTATCATATAACAACTTGACAATAGCGTATTCGACTGTACTTTAAAGCAGGAAAGTGACAAAGGCAACTAGCGATCACGGCCAATCACCGACAAGCGCACGTTCCGTGCAGGTAGCTCGGAGGTGGTGGGAGTCACAACGGCTCTAAAATGTGCCTTTGCGACGCTGTTTGTAACTAAGTTCCGAACCTTTTAGATCCGTGGCGCGTACTATACTTACCAAAAATTTTAGATCAGTTGTTTCCCATAAAACAAGAGCTTCGGCAGACAAAGATGTTAAACTGTAGGGTCTTGAGAAATTTTTGTTGAAGGAGGTGTCTTTGATTGGTTGAATCAAAACGCAATTATTGTATTTTGTGAAATATCTGGCGGACCATTAATAATTTTATCAATATCAAAAATGTCGTTAATATTTCACTGGGACTATGTAAATATCTTACCTAAAAAATTCAGTTCGTTGCAAATAACAATAGTCTTTTGATTGCTTTGTAATTTGTTAAATTACTGCCGTTGCCACGCGATCAATTGACAGGTCCGCCGGCTGACGTCATCCCTCCGCTAGTAACCAGCAAATCGAGGCATCTACTAACTTCGGTTCCAAACAATGCATAGCTCTGGAATAACTCCTTACTTCTATAATCTACTCCTCATCTCTTTCGGAAATAATTCCGTTTTCTAGGTTATATCATCGAGCTTACATACCTGGAGGGAGCATGCAATGCTTTTTCTTATGTGACTACTTAAGAAAATCCGGGGTCATGCTTTCTCTCTCGCACCGTGCCCTGATTGGCTGATTCAAGTGGCACACGTCGCGACAACCAATCAGAGCACGGAGCGAGAGAGAAAGCTTGACCCCGGATTTTTTCTTAAGTAGTAACGCAAATATGCACCCGCTTTGCTCCCTCCAGGTATGTAAGCTCGATGGGTTATATAGCGCCAGCTTGTTGAACGTACGTTTTGTCATGCGCTTAGAAAGCAAGGTATTAATTTTGAATTGAACGCAGCCTAAAGTCGTGACAGCGACCGACGAAGCCGAACTTGCCAGGCAAATGGAGAGGCACGAGATCGAGAACGCCGAAGTCGCCGGCGACGACGACGACGAAGAAGAACAGGAGGAAGGCTTAGTGTTTAACGAGGAAGGCGAAGAGAACGGTCACGACGGCCGTCAGAACGAGAACGACGACGACGATGACGCGGACGATTAATAACGATCTTACTTGTCTGTTTTCATGTTTTGCAGTATATAAAATTATTTTATATTAAGAATGTCTCGGTTATGTTCGTGTTAAGACGCAATAAGTTGACTTGAAATGTATAACCGCAAAATAACAAATTTTTTTACAGAGTTAAAAAACAATCTAAATTTTTGAAGTGAAAACTTCTTTAGCGGCGTTGTACACTTTTTTTGTAATGGGTAAAAAATGTTAAACTCGCGTCAGATCGTCAGGGTCACGTGTCCTGATCGAAAATGCGTAAGACGAAAACTTATTTATACAACGTTAGACATCTAGCGTTGAAATATCGTACATAAAAATGCAATCTATGATACAAACCATTTTGATCGAAAACTCGTAAGACGTTAATATTCAAGTTTTCACTTCCGCCGGCACTCCCGGAGTGCAACCCGTCTTTTTTTTTCCTTAAAACAGGTGTGGCCTACTACCAACCTGTTTGAAAGCTTTTAAGTTCATTTTTTAGGGTCAAATCTAGCGCAAGACGCTTATTTCGTTTGTTGACGCGCGTTTGTAATTTACAGTATTTATAAATTTTGCTATCCAATTTTGACTCACTTTCGCATATCGAAAGCATTGATTGATTTAGAAACGCATGATGGAGGCTAGACCTTAGCCTCCGTCATGCGTTTCTAAATCAATGTTTACCTTATGCATCTATAGTTTACCTGTCAAAAACCCCCTTTGGGGCAGTTCAACGCATTTCTCACTATTCCTTTGGGTTCCGAATAGGATGCAATTTTAAAGCGCCGTTGATCGAGTAACGGGAAGGTACCTAAAAGCGTATGTCAGGTGTTTGCGACATTTTTATCGGAGAATTTAAAAAACGGCAGTTTAGTGGCAAGCGTAAGGTCTGCAATTCTACGGTTGACCAATCAACGTTCAGAGCTCAATGAACCAATTAAAACGAGTCGCAGACTATGTAAAACAGTTGCAAGTGAACGCCTGTCAAACATCAAGAAAACGCCTCTCAGCGCCAGACCTTTTTGGTAAAAACAGGCCCTGATTTTTTTTTTTGCTAAGCATGAAGGTTCAAAAAACATTTAAGATAATCTAATTTTAGTAACGTACCATATTTAAATTAAATATATGTAGGAAATTGTTTAATAATTATAAATAAAAATTTTGTAACCTTGTATTATTAAGTATATTTCTTTTTTTTTTATTAAATTACTCGACAAATTTCATAAATAAATAAGCATAATTTTATTATACTGCATTTTGTTTTTATTTTGTTTTTTTTTTTTCGATCGTTCACCTTTTTTCTATAAACGTTTATTAAAAAAACGCATTCTAAATATAAATTTTTAATAAAAGATATAACACATTGGTAACAGACAATTTATCTAAAATAAAAACTATTAAAAAATATTCATGATAGCACCTTAATATTAGTGGCTACCTTTGAGCTAACTTTTCAATAAATAAAAGGTTCCAGCGGTAATGTTTATTCGTATTGTCAGCATAGTGTATAATACGCTCCATGGATCTAAAAGGTTCGGAAGTTAGTCACAAACAGCGTCGTAAAGGCACATTTTAGAGCCGTTCACACCACCTCCCAGCTACCTGCATGGAACATGCGCTCGTCGGTGATTGGCCGTGATCGCTCGTCGCCTTTGTCACTTGTCGCTTTCTTGCTTTAAAGTACAGTCGAGTACGCTATTGTCAAGTTGTTATTGTCATATTAGTTTTGTTGAGTTGCTAGTTTGTAGTTTTTTGTACAAGCGCAAGCTCGCATTCGCATGTAACTTCCGAGCCTTTTAGATTCGTGGCGCGTATTATAAAAGAGTGTTGATCCTCGAAACACAGATTGAAACCCTAGTTTCTACACTATACTGGCACTGCTTAAAAGATTAGTAAGAAAATGATTATTTCTGTTAGTTCTTGATTTTTATTAAGGCACTTTCGTAGACACAGACTTGACTGCATGTTCGATAAGTCAAAACAAGCCTTTGTCTGGACGGTGCATTGCAAGATGACTCGAAAGAAGCATCTATTTTTTTGTTCAATTGCCCGGAGCGTAATACTTGGCAAGCTCTAACCGCTCGATAAAACAAAAGATGTAACTAATAAAACTCGACCGTACCGCACACGCGCTCAAGTCTGTATCACTGTTAAATTCATTTATAAAATCGGAATTACATGATTAAAAGATCTCCCAAAAAAACGCTCCGCCCGCTCTCGTTCTAAATTGATCGTATTTGTTTTTCGTTGCCGACAAACAGGCAAGGAAGGCACCGCTAAAAAAAAGACCCGTCCACTACGAAGTTGCGCTTTGGTGTCGCTAGCGAAGCTATATCTAGTTTAATCTAAAACACATAACCGTATTTTGTCGGCTCTGCTGGCAGATTGCCAGTAGAACACCCGAGGTTGTGAATAATTTCGTGGCTCCGTTGGTGGCGGCACAGCACAACTTCGCTCGTGATGAACGGCAAACTTTCAACCCTATTACAAACTTACGGGATATACACTTTCCTTTTTCAAAATCAAATTTCTATAAAAAGTAACTAAAAGTTTACTAACGAACGCGATTTACTACCCGAATTTGATTATCGTACTCCCGATGGAATCTGGTGACTGTCTATGCGCAAGCGCCAATTCGATGTCGTCGGGTTTGTAGACGTGGTCGACGACGGACTGCAATTTGCCCGATTCGACTAAAGTACTTAAATAATCTAACGCCAGATGGTTTATGTGTGGTTCTCCAAAATTCGATAACTGGCTGGAAAATACATTCTGAAAAAAATTGAAAATTATTAATACAGCGTGTGATGACAATGTTGACAATAATCGTAATTCTTTACTTATGGCCATGAACGTAAGTAGTTATTTATTCGTCAGGTAACTATTTCTCCGAATAAATAGCGATAATTCAATTCACCAAGCATAATAATGTTTACTGCAAGTATAAATCTATTCTGTGCAAATTCTCAGTAAAATTTATTCGCCTGATAAAATAATAATGGCCGCCACATAGATCATAATTCCTAACCTATAAACGCGGAGTATATCTACAGTTTGCTGTTGTTTATATTAACCTTTTGTGAAGTGTATAGTTATAAAACATTAAAGTTAGTGGAAGTTTTGTGTGCAATTGGGTTAGGTTAAAACATTTTATGAAACTTTGTTTTTTGACGTTTACACTAACGCCATCGGTCGGATTTTTGGATGAACGTCACAACATTCAACAAAAATACCAAGGAGTATAGTGCAGTGTGTATTTATACTTCAACTAACTATTTTACCTGATAATTTGGTTAGTCAATTGAAAATAAATTTTATTGTAACGAATAAATTTGTTCTAAGATTAGTAATTTCTATATTTAATAGTGTTTGATGAATATAGCCATTAGTTATTCAATATATTGTTAAAAACAAAATGTGGGGCGCGACCCAAATTTTTACAAACCTGCGTAATACATTTTATTCGCATCCAATTCGAAAATAAAAATCCAAATAAAAATCCAAAACCGTCGCTGTACAATTTCGGATGCGACGTTGAAATTACTCTATTTTGATCGAAATCTTTTACGTATTTCCTCAGCTCGTGCTCCGCTAAATCTCCGCATTCCTCATTAAAAAATATATAATCGAACTTTTCTCTCATATCCAGCTGCTGATGCAATAAAATAATAATCCAATGCGCCATTTCTAAGCCGTTTTCTGGTGTCACGTGATTTTGTGGCGACGGTGTATTGTTTTCCGAGGCTTCGGTGAGGACAATAGTATCGCTTGAGCCCATGGCTTTAGCAACTGTTGCGGCTTTGGCGCCATTTACTGTAGCAGTTATGTGTGCCTCCCACGATTTCAAAATTTGAGTTAAAACACAGCCGACCGGGGAACACGAATTTTGGATAAATACTCTGAAAAAAAAACATCCTGTAACATTTCTGAAAAATCAATTTTATAAAACACTAGCGGCCCGGCCCGGTTTCAGCCGGGTGCGATAGATATAAATCTGCAAAATGTTTTTCGTTTGCGGCCCGGCGTCTGAACAAGTTCCACCAGATTTGCTTCTGAACTAATAGCTTTGAACGAATTCCATCAGATGTCGCTACTCGGTACTAAAACGATTTTTTTGTTTGCTTCTAAACTAATAGCTTTGATTAAATTCAATCAGATGTCGCTACATGTTACTAAAATAGTTTGTTTTTTTTTCACATATAAGGTAGGTTGGACCAAGCAAGACACATTTACAATATTTCAGTAAAATCGGTTCAGTGGTTTCGGAGATTAGCGCGGACGAACATCGTGACATGAGGTTTTTATATATAAAGACTAGCAGTCCGGCCCGGATTCGCCCGGATTTGTACACTGCCTATTAAAGACCACATATTTTGTATACATACAATATGCACTGCACATGCGTGTAGTGTGCGTACGACGCTTTGACAGAGAGAGAGAGAGAGAGAGTAGAAACGATTCTCCCACTCTTTCCTCTCGACTGCCGATTGAAGTCGGAGAAGGGGAAGCGTTTCACTTCAAATATCATATTATATCTATTAAATAACTATATGAATCATTGTCTATCTACTCAATGTGCGGTGAGTGAACGCAACAAAGCGTATCGAAAATATATCTGCGTCTCTTTTTTGATGTAATTCCCTGATTTCTCCGATGTACTTGCATTCAATCTGAATAAAGTATCTCTGTTTAAAAAACTTTGTCTTTTTCTATGACGTTAGCATGGGTGTACCCAGCTTTTGGCCCAGGAGGGGGCAAATTAGAAATTTCTTAAGCCGGGTCTCCCGTGCTTGTTTTGCCCTCCTGGATACGCCAGTGCTTACGGCGTAAAAAATACAGAAGTATATGTTTGCACCTTAATAGTTCGATTACGATTTTATTCCTATGCTCAGTATAGAATAAAAGTATAATATGTCAAATAGATATTTTTTATTACTCACCTTTTTCCTTTAGCAGTTTCTTTGGTCAGGCCAGCTTTTTCGAGCGCATTCAACGCTAACGATCCGCTATACGGTAGACTCGAAGCACCCTCGAATCCCAATTGTTTCGGTTTCGCGCCGACGCGATTCTGTTTTGTCAGCACGTATTCCGAAATAGTTCCCGGGTACCAAAACGGCGCATATAGCCAAACGACATCGCCTATTTCGAATTTCGTTACTTTCGGACCTATTTCTGTTATTATACCGGCACATTCTCGACCCAAGATCACTGGAAATTCTGATCTGACTTGCTAAAAAATGAACAGAAATTTATATAAAACGCGTACGATTTTGTATTTCTCAAAATCGCATTCTTATTCTAGGGAACTTTAAATGGCTCAGAAATCCGTTTAAATTTTTATCAATAAGTGACGTCATTTCCATCCTCGTAGCCAGCCAGCACAAGTTCCAGGAGTGTAGTGATGTGTCGCTCCTGAGCGAGTCGTTTATAATGAACGACTCCTTTCTTGGAGCGGAGCGAGTCGCTCTTATTTTTGACTCACTCCGAGCGCCATTGCTCTGTGCTGAGCTGTTCTGTACTGTTGCATTCGCACAATTACAGAGCGCATACAGCACAGAGGCACTAGTGAATTTTGCACGTACGGAGTTATCTTTGCTGAGTCATTTAATGTTGAATGACACACTGTAAGTGCAATAGTACTAAGCTTACAGTGACTTAAACCATTCACATTGACGTCGTTAACAAAGATATAATATTGTATTATTGTTAAGCTTTTATTATACTTTATAGTTTATCCGAAATGCGAATAATATAAGATTAGAATCATATTAAAATGAGCTCAGAGCTGAGTGTGTGTATTGTGCTGTGCAATACTACGTGACTCCTGAGCATGTATGATGACAGTTCACATCTCTGCAGTCTGCACTCTTGTATAGTGCGTACTGTCTTTGAACGACTCGCTCTGAGCGACTCTTTTTAGTGAGCGGAGCGCACGGAGCCAGCTCCCAAATAAAGAGTCATGTGGACTTATCACTACATGAGTGATTCTAGCGGCAAGCCTCGATGAAAAGAGTGAACTGCTTGTTCATAAAAAGCAGTGATCTTGCGCCATTCATGTTCCCAGAACTTAACCATCAAAGAAATAGTCTTCGACCAATAATATCGGATAAACTTACATGGAAATATCTGTTCAAACACTTTCGTAAATTTCTTCCGTAGCCTTTAGTTATTTTGATGTCGATTATTTGGACAGAGGCTGCTTTGACTTGAACTACTATATCGTCGGGTTCTTTAACCGCGGGGGCATAAACGTCTTCTACGTGAACTCCCTGAAACAAACACTTGACGCTCAAACGCATATATTTAATAACTTCTATATTGCTAGTGGTCGTAAGTGGAAGCGTGGCCCATGAAGTGAGACAGCAAATGACTGTTTTTCTTTCTCTTTCTTTTTACTTGACCCGTTCTGCGCAAGTGTCGCGTCTGTAGTGGGGCAATTAGTAAGTGGAATAGAGCAAGCCATCTCCCTTTCACAGCTTAGTTCCATGTGCAAACTGACGCGCATGCTCCATTCACGGACATGCGCATGAGACTCGGAGTATAATAAGTGAGACAGACGTATAAATGTCTGCACCGTAGTGTTTAAGTCTTTCTCCCGATCTTTGCTAGCAATATAGAGGGTATTAAAATGCTCCAATGGTGTGCTGTAATGAGAATGGGAACTGCCAAACTTGAACGCTAGAGGCGCTAGCTATATAACCACCACGATTTAAATAAGTATACGCATGAATAAACTAATTCTCTAACTACGATAGTAACCTAATTCCTTAATAGTGATGTGCCGGGTATCCGAGCGAGAAGAAAGATCCGTATCCGTTAGTTTTTGGCGGATCTTTTACCTTATTAATTTTTAATTCATAGATGAAATTTTATATATATAAGTGATTAGGTAATAATGAAAACCTATTAAATTCCATTCAGATTAATTTTTATTTTTTAAAATCGTATTTGGCACCTTTATATTGCAAACATTTATCATAGTGAGTACCATACCAATAGTACATAACTCAAAGGTACTAAAAAACTATCTTTATAATGAGATATTGCACATCGATCTTTGGAAAGAGACAATCTGTTATGAGAGTTAACTCTTAAAGAGGTCAATAACTTTTCCCATAACAGATAGTCTCTTTCCAAAGGTCGATGTGCAATATTTACCGCCGCGTATTCTAAGAACGTTAAGATCCGTATCCGCGGATCTTGAAACCAAATATCCGTATTCAGATCCGTATCCGCGGATATACATTTTTAACGATCCGGCACATCACTATTCGTTAATAATGGTATACATTATTGAAATATACTTACATCGGGCCCCGTGTAACTACTACAAATGACAGCTTTCATCAACGGATAATGACCATTTGGACCCTTCATAGACGAAGCTATGTAAAAACCGACAACACCGCCTATTAAAAAGCCGCAACATCCGAAATACAGGCATTGTTTTGATCCTAGAAAATAAAAAAATAAAATTATTAAAGTTCTTACTCCAAGATCCAAGGGGGTCGAGTTATGAATCAGAAACAATTAGTATAATACGCGCCACGTATCTAAAAGGTTCGGAAGTTAGTCACAAACAGCGTCGCAAAGGCACATTTTAGAGCCGTTGAGACTCCCACCACCTCCCAGCTACCTGCACGGAACGTGCGCTCGCCGTTGATTGGCCGTGATCGCTCGTTGCCTTTGTCACTTGTCGCTTTCCTGCTTTAAAGTACAGTCGAGTACGCTATTGTCAAGTTGTTATTGTTATTTTAGTTTTGTTGAGTTGCGAGTTTGTAGTTTTTCAACAGACTGTACAAGCGCAAGCCCGCATTCGCATCTAACTTCCGAGCCTTTTAGATTCGTGGCGTGTATCATTGTATGAGCAATGTACACTGTACTAAGTATCACATACCTTTTTGATTTAAGAACCTCTGGATTCGATGTACTAATATGTGTGGATTAACGATATTCAATAATTCTTCGCGCGCCGCATCGGAAAATTCAACTACCAACAACCAAATTTCTCGAAATGTTTCTTGAATATAAACGCCTTTGGGACTGTTCCATATTTCAGTAGCAACTGTTTTTGCATCGTTCGAATACTGGTTGAATAACACTTTACCGTTCTGTACCGCTAAACTCATTTGAACCTTACGAAAAAAAAAACAAATGAAAATCTTATTGACAACTGAACTATACAGGGTGTCCCACGACGTGACTGCCATAGCTTGGGACTGTGTCGCTGGGATGATTTCAAGTCAAAAATGTCTAATGAACATATTACCCGGAACGCTATCCTAACTGAGCTATAAATAAGTAAGCCCACTAATGCAGGTATTAGGTTCGGCTGTTGGTTTTGTTATTATTAAAAACACCAGGTGGCTGTGAATCACCATTAGTATTTATTCGTGCTGATCCTGAACTCTTCGCAGAGCTACCACATCATTTCTAAGAAGAGCTAGACTATGTATACAGCAACTGGGTGGACATTTTGAGCAACTAATTCAATAAAGCGATTTCTTTTTAAATGGTTTTTAAATTAGTAGGGAATTTCTACTACTACTTATCTAAAATTTCAAATGCTTCTAGCTCAGTTAGGATAGCGTTCCGGGACATTTTTGATATGAAATCACCCCAGCAACACAGTCCCAGGCTATGGCAGTCATGTCGTGGTACACCCTGTATAACCAAATATTTGATTAATATCTGATTGCTTTTCAATAAATAAAATTATCGAACAATTTTTCAGACAATATATTACAAAAATATTAAATTATAATTCAGTATATTATATCAATGACGTTTCGATCCGGATTTGGATCTTCTACATTTGCAGAAAGCGTAGCGCCTAAACTATTCATCCGATTTTGATAAATAAGGTGTCAATCATTTCGTTATTATGGCCCGGGTAGCATAGGCTACATGTATTTTTGAATTTTGGTCCTAGACGTGAGCAAATTGAAATCAAATAAAAAAATAAGTTCAAAAACTAAAACCCGTCTACTGAAATGTATGAAACAAGAAAATATTCTCATCTGAGGATAGCCGTGGTCGTATGCCATGAGACCCGTCTAGATGTATAGCGTGATGCACTTTGCCCTAGAGAGCTTATGATCGCTTACTACTGTTGAAATGTAATGTTTTGTTAGGTTAGGTAGCATATGACCACAGCTATCCTAAGATGAGAATATTTTCTTGTTTCATACTTTTCAGTAGTCGGGTTTTAGTTTTTGAACTTATTTTTTATTTATAGGATGTTTTGCAAAAAACAGTAAACTTCTGCGTTTCGAATTATACTTTCTCGTCAGGTATTAAAAATATTATTAACAGATTTCTTTCAATTCCCGGCAAAATGTTTAAATAAATCTGTAATTTGAGGTTTGTTTCTTCGATAACTTTAACAATAATTTAATCTTCCCGATTTTTAAAATTTACCGAGTATATTTTCGTAGTCATTTGGCAAGTATTTAGCGATTTAAAAAAAATGAGAAAGGTGTTAATTTCTCACCTGCAAAGCTTCAAACCTTTGAGAGGTTCTAAAAATGACTTCGTCCATTTTAGATTCCACTGCTTTTCTTCTTTTATTGGAATTCTTTTTATCAAATCATTTCATTTTTTCTTCGTTCGATAACCAATCAATCGCCTGCCGCATCGATCGATAACTGACAAAATAGATCAGTGGATCAAATCTATTTTAAAAATATAAAAATGTCACAAAGGTCGCGTTGTGTCATTCTATTTGGATAGTGGCAGGCAATGGACAAATATTTAGGTTAGGAATTCGTGTTATTTGTTAAACAAATTCGTCTAAATTAAATTGTTTCACTAAAAATATCGGTTCTGACCGATGTGGAAAATTAGCTTCTAAAATCTTACAACTCGTTTAAATTAAAATACTGTTTTATGTTACGTGTTTTGTACTTTTCAACTTTTTGACACAAAATTTCCTTGAGTTTGTAAACCTGTGGTTTTGATCGGGACTTTTATATAGTGGCCGTTACGTAACATTTTTTTAAAACGAACGCTTGTATGTTTGTTTCAGTCTAAGAATTAATTATTTCTTCGTTTCCAAATTGTTTAAAATTAAAAAGAAATATATTTTCTGTAGGCTTGAATTGACTTCAGATTCAGACTAATTTTATGTAGATTGCTTTATATATTTTATCTTTTCATTCAGAGATGTCGCTGAGCATCTTGTATGTTCCAGGTTCCTTCTATGCTTTTTCATTCAAAAAAAAAAAATCGTCTTCAAAAAAAGACACTAAAAAGCGTAAAATAGTAAAGTTTTGAGGACGACGAGAATTTAATAAAAATACATTAATTACGTGAGGTTTATTTTCAAATTATTTTCGAAACTATAAAGTTTAGAAAAAAAAATTTAAAGAAACTTTCTTGAAAAAATAAATAGAATAAAAAGCCGTTATGAAAAGTATACCATTATTATATAAAAAACACCGTTATAACATATATCTCTTCTGCGCATGCGCCGATTTTTCCCAAAAACAATAGGGCTCTTTATATTTGCATACCTAACACCCTCCCAAAATTTGGTTTCAATCCGCTCATCCGTTTGACCTGTATCGTGTTCACAGACTGACAGACGCACAGAGTTTTTCCAAAAATATGTTTTTTAGATTCGGGGGACCTTAAGGCTACATACGCACTAGGCGGCTACCCGCAAAGCGGCTAGCCGCGCGGCTAACCGCAGTGTGCGGTTGAATCTGCGTTCAGCCGGACGGCTAGCCGCATTGCGGGCAGCCGCCTAGTGCGTATGTAACGTCAGTTGAATTTGCGGTTGAATCTAATTTAAACCAGACATATTTTGTTTACCAGAAAGATTTTGTTTAACCAAACAAAACGAACCATTTCTACAATGGACGTTGAAGAAGTTGTAGCTGTTTATTATATATACGATCGCTACATAAAAAATAAAAAGAAAAAAAAATACTGGATACATCCTTTCTTACAACACGAAATGAAACTGGGCATTTTGATATATTTTTTGAAAACCTCAAAAAATACGAAGACAAGTTTTTTGGTTACATGAGAATGCGTTTAAAATCATTTGAAGAATTATTGAGTATATAGCCCGGTCAAAATAGACATTGAGCCTTGCATAAATTCACAACAAGCTGAAAATTTACAGGCACGTAAGGGATACCACTCTAATGAAATCCTGAAAAGTCCCCATTGATCCCGTGTGTGCAAAAATTTTTATTCAAGGTCAAAGGTCACAAAAATGGGTTTTTTGTTTTTTTTAGTCAAACGGTTAGTTTTACGATAAAAATAGCTCAGACTAAAATTGTAAATCAGGTCATTAGCTACTAAAATTGTCCTTATAATTTTTTCTCTAAGATCTACCATTTCTGAGAAAAAAGGCCATTCGAAAGTTAGCTGGAGCTGTATTCTCCATAATATGCATGAATACGCTGTCTCTGAACATTACTGGACGCGTAATATAGTAAAATTTTAAGTTTGCGTGACTAATATATTTATAATAAACGAGGAAGGTTTGTGTATATAATTTGTAAATATTTTTTACAAAATGGTTGAGCTACGACGGTGTTTTGTCAAAGACTACATAGTAAAAAACAGAGTCGCTCTCTGCCTTTCGCTTTTTCTCCACTTGCTTCTTCTAAACTACGTTTCGGATTTTGAAACGGTTCTACTAACATTACAGAGATAAAATTTGTAAGTTTGGATGTAGGAGGTGATCTCCAAAACTACTCATCCGATTTCAAATTTTTTTCTTATATGGAGAGCCGAAGGCTCGACTAGTGTTGTTAATAACCGAGCGGGGCGCAGCCCCGCGAGGTAAGACTGTAACAAAGATGGAGACGTAGTCTCCACAAAGGGAAGCGAAGCTTCCTCAGAGAAAAGAAATGAAAACAACCACTACAAAGTATAAAACAAAGTCCCTGTTTTCGTCTGCCTGTTTCTCCGCTTACTTCTTCTAAACCACGCTCCGGATTTTGAAACGGTTTTCACTAATAGAAAGAGCGCTAACCGAGGAAGACTTGTGTATAGAATTTGTAAATATTTTTTATAAATTTGTTGAACTACGGCGGTGTTTTGTCAAAGACTACATAGTAAAAAACAGAGTCGCTGTCTACATCTGTCTTTTTCTTCGCTTACTTCTTCTAAACCACGTTCCGTATTTTGAAACGGTTTTCACTAATAGAAAGAGATGTAAACGAGAATGATTTATGTATATAATTTGTAAATATTTTTCACAAAATGGTCTATCTATATATATATTACATATATAGTTTAGCCATTATGTACAAAATAAAAAACTACAGAGGCAAAATGCGACTTTGTTTTATACTATGTAGTGACGTTGATGATGGCAAATTATATACACAAACATTCCTCTTTTATCGCTTTTTCTATTAGTAAGAACCGTTTCAAAATCCGAAACGTAGTTTAGAAGAAGCAAGTGGAGAAAAAGCGAAAGGCAGAGAGCGACTCTGTTTTTTACTATGTAGTCTTTGACAAAACACCGTCGTAGCTCAGCCATTTTGTAAAAAATATTTACAAATTATATACACAAACCTTCCTCGTTTATTATAAATATATTAGTCACGCAAACTTAAAATTTTACTATATTACGCGTCCAGTAATGTTCAGAGACAGCGTAGTCATGCATATTATGGAGAATACAGCTCCAGCTAACTTTCGAATGACCTTTTTTCTCAGAAATGGTAGATCTTAGAGAAAAAATTATAAGGACAATTTTAGTAGCTAATGACCTGATTTACAATTTTAGTCTGAGCTATTTTTATCGTAAAACTAACCGTTTGAGTAAAAAAAACAAAAAACCCATTTTTGTGACATTTGACCTTGAATAAAATTTTTTGCACACACGGGATCAATGGGGACTTTTCAGGATTTCATTAGAGTGGTATCCCTTACGTGCCTGTAAATTTTCAGCTTGTTGTGAATTTATGCAAGGGTACCCCTATTTTTTATGCTAATTTGACCGGGCTAATATTAGAACATTCATAATGTAAATTGTCAGATTAAAAAATACACGACTACCCAGGTAACGGTTAACCGCAAACTAAACCGCGTAGTGCGTACACGAACCGCGCGGTCAGCCGTCGAAGCGGCCGCTGTGCTCCAGGCGACCGGAGCGGTTGGCGGGCAGCCGCAACGTAGTGCGTATGCATTTTTTTATATATACAGAATTTACGTATAGTTTACTACTTGCGGGTAGCCGCCTAGTGCGTATGTAGCCTAAAACGGAAAGATATTGTAAAATTTTTGAAAAGTGATTTTTGACCTAAACTAGTACCTACCATTCCCCACTTGTGGGTTGGAATCAGAGATATTAAATATCTCTGGTTGGAATGGTTATGCACATCTTTGTTCTGATAGTAAACAAAACGAATAAAAAATAAATCATATCGATTCGACGATTCGTTAAGAACTGCGCCTTGTAGAGCTCGGACGGACGTACAGACCGACCGACCACGATTTCCAATAACAATTTTCAGTCTAGATTTTGTTCCATCTCAGTTATAGGGTGGTGTACAATTAATATGGTAGGAAAATAAATTGAAAATATGGATTGGCACTAGCCCAGGTGCCCTTGACAGGTGGCGGTCTTTAAAAAATGCAATGTAACTGTTTTTAATATATTTATTTTCACGAACACATTGTTTATAATATTTTTACAATTATTTTTACATAAAAAAGGATTTTTTTGTAAAATAAGTTAAGGGGGGGGGGGGTATAACTACCTATTTTAAGTATTCCATACATTACCTAAATAATACATAAATCTATACACATATAAAAATTATTGTCTTATAGAATATTTTGGCAAAAGTGTAACGCTGGAATTAAAAAATAACAACTGTATATGTATAATCTTTTATTATAATTTTCGTCCCGCGAAAACAAAATTCGAAAAAAGACAAATCAAACAAGTGAACGTACCTTAGGCCTTTGTTTTTTGTTGTTGAAAATAGGCAGGGATGTGTATGAACCTAAATTTTTTTTAATTCATTTTTCGGCAGATCTCGAAAGATTGGTTTATCCAATTCTTATGAAATTTTCCCGTAGATAAAAACAAACATCTGATATAACCAGGTTATTTATGAGGTTACAATGTGGTTTCTAATACAGTTGGACTTTATTTTCAACACCATCAATTTTCAACTCAAATATTTTCAAGTTTTTACTCCTCCGGAAAAATACCTTAGGTAATGTTTAACTTCAGGATTTTTTCTGATTAGATAGTGACAGCCACGATGTGAGAATGAAGTAGAAGTTGAAAATACACGAGTCGCAACACGTTGAAAATACACTGTAATTGAATTCTTGGAAAGTTATAAAAAAGTATACAAAACAGTCTTTTGTATGTATTTCGTTTACGGATATTTTTATTGAAAAACTTTTTCTTACAAAAACTAAAGATTATTAAATTCTTTATAAAAAAGGTGAAATGAACTTTTTTTTTAATACGATACACTCTTCAGAATTGCAAATCATTTTTTGACAAATTATTCAACACGTTCACAATTGAAATTCGATTATAAAATTAAACACATACCTATTTGTCTTCAATAAATAAAATTATCGACCAATTTTTCAGACAATATATTAACAAAAAATATAATTAATACATTAACGTTTCGATCCGGATTTTTTGTTAATATATTGTTTGAAAAATTGGTCGATAATTTTATTTATTGAAGAGTTCTAATCAGACGTTAATCAAAGATTTGGACATATTTGTCTTTTTTATAGAAAATTTAACGACCTTTATTTCCCCAATAAATTAATGTCTACATACCTTTATCAAATTTTATAACTTTAGAAATCACCATTTTTTTCAAAACGAATGTAATTTAACGGTTTAAAACGAAAGCAAAATTTTAAATATGTTAGTTCAAAACTATTAAAATTTACTGTTTTTTTTTTCTATTTTTATTTTTCAACAAACACCGGGAAGAAACCTAGGTACTGAAAATAATTTTTTGATTATGCCTCGGACCTGCCAAGAGTTTTTATTGGACCCAAAATTGTGTTACAAAAAAATAAATGCGATAATTTTTTATATAAGTACGTACTGATGTCCGATTGAAACAATTTAAGAAACTTATAATTAGGTTTAAACAATTTAAGTAAACAAACACATATTGTTTTAAATATACAAAGTGTCCCATTTTAATGTCTCCACCCTTAGATCTCCGTTATAGATGGAGAGCTGGCTACGGAGAAAATGGGTGACTCGGTGCAGAGCTGAAAATTTGCAGAATAATAGGAGATAGTACAAGTAAGTAGGGAAAAAATTGCCAGAAGGCTAGGCGGAAGATAAAGAGCCGCCAGAAGGCGCTAATGTTGCGAAAAATCAGTGCACTTCTGGCAATTTCTATACTTATTCTGTAATTCGAAACTAGATTATAAATTATATATATTATACATTATATAGTTATAAGGGCATACTGAAAATTCAAACATGATATAATAATTACATTCGACAAATATTCAATTTTTTCTTTTTTTTTTTTTTTTTAATAGTTTGTGGCCTGACTCTTGTCTTTGCCCAGTAGATATTCAAAATTATTAATGACATTTTGATAGAAATAAGATTAAATAAATTACGTTGTTATAACAACGTATAATTTTATTAATTTATTTAATCTAGTTTTGAATTACAGAATAAGTATAGAAATTGCCGGAAGTGCACTGATTTTTCGCAACATTAGCACCTTCTGGCGGCTTTTTATCTTCCGCCTAGTCTTCTGGTAATTTTTTCCCTACTTACTTGTACTATCTCCTATTATTCTGCAAATTTTCAGCTCTGCACCGAATCACCCATTTTCTCCGTAGCCAGCTCTTAGACATTATTTCACAAGATACTAAAAATGTTCTGATTTGAAAGTTGCTTACTCGGAGGGGACCTTATTTCCTATGCTTGCCGTGTTTCGAGACGGACCGTTTTCTGGCGCACGCGAGATGGCGCTGTTATCGCTACCTGGGAAAACTTCGGTTCTTTCCGCCTGTTTCCGCCATAGTTACCAAAGTTGATTAACTTCACAGACACTACACACATGTAAGCCATGAACGTGAATGCGTTGCCCGTTAGCTGACGCCATATTGGTTCATGCGACAGATATCGGTCCACCACTACGCACGAGCTGGGTCTCCTGGTTACAGACTTCATGGTGGCAAAATTAAAATCGGACACTGTATAAATACAGCGTCTCCTAAACGTTGGTCAGTCCATTTCCTTGGGGTATAGCCTCCTTTTTTTTGAAGTCGGTTAAAAAAATACAACACAATCTGCTCTGTATTTTCAATAAATAATTTTAAGTATTCCTTTACCAATTAATATCGATGAATCGTTACTATTAATACATCTATCGATAAAATTATCGATAGTTTTCGGTTTACAATCGGTAAGAGACATTGCAGACGCTTGAAAACTGATGTTTAAACGATAGTCGATAATTTTATGGAGTGACATATTAGCAGCATCGATTTAAAAAAAAATATCGTTCTAAATATTTTTTTCAATATTTTATACAAAAGCATAGATCCAGCTATACGGTCTTAATTTAATAACCTATCGAGCAATTTCTTCAATTCAGGTTAATTTTAACTGTTGGTTATTTAAGGGCCGTTTTGCGTATTCAGCTTCAACTCGCTTCAACTGTTTAAACCAGCTTAAAATATATTGGTTTACATTCTGAAAGCTTATAAATGCTTTACTGTTTAACAGACAAGGACAACCAAAACAAGCTTATTGTAAAAAAAGTTTGGACACGTTCTAATATACGAAATCTATACGCTAGGAAATCTTTGACACGTTTTATATCGAACTAAAAAGTAAAAAATATTTTTTTTTAAATAAGAACAATAATGAATAAAAAATACTAGTATTATTGTGAAAAAAGCGTGGGGCGCTCGATGTACGAAAATGTGGAACAAAGCGCCCCACGCTCTTTTCACAATAATACTAGTATTTTTTATTCATTATTGTTTTAAAATTATTTTTAAAAAATTATTTTTTACTTTTTATTTCGATATAAAGCGTGTTTTTTAGTTTTTTTTTAAACTATATTTATTTTTTAATCTGGTTCAGTCAAAACCTTAGTGTCATATGTTATACGTGCATTTAGCACGTATAACATATTATGACACTAAGTCCTCAATAATAGTATATTGTGCGACTAGTGAGAGAAGGAGAAGATTCCATGAGCGTAAAACGCACGCGAGTGGAATATTCTCCTTCGATCAATGGTCGCACATAATATTTTATTCAACTAGCACGAGTAATATGTAATCGGGGCCCTGATAAAAGAGGGAAAAATAATAAATCACTTCATTGATTGACGTACCCAGCACCCTGGATGCACACAAGATGGCCATGACTTTCGCTGAATTGCGATGCTGTTTTCATATATACAATACCGCCTACCACGTTCCTATTGGTCCAGAAGCTGCGTGCAGTTTTTTTTCATTATTGCACGCTTGGGCTTGCTACTGCGTTTATATTTGTCCAGAAAATTCATTATCACACTGTACGGCTCATTATTAGCACTCTACGCATCAACATGAAGTAATTTATTATTTCTCCCGAATTTAGCAGGGCCCCGAAATTACATAATATTACTCACGCGTGTTGAATAAATAAAATTATCGATCAATTTTTCAGACAAATATATATGAATATGACACTAGGTTTTGACTGAACTAGATTAAAAAAAAACCGGATGATTGGCCTCCACACCAGCCGCCAACCTTCAATAACATTTTTTTAACAGTTAAATAAAATTACCTCTGAAAAGAAGAAATGCCGTTTTTAACATTTATAATACAATTTAACACTAATAATAATAATTATGCTTCATATTTTAACAATACTAATTAACCTAATCTAATTAGTGCTTTAGTTTATTATATAGTAATTATCGTACGCGTTGATTTAATGAGATCAGTAAATTAAAACGTTCCTATATTTAATCGTCAGAATTCGTTCATTCCGCAGTGCGTTGATCGACTATAGATAGTGCGTCGTTGCGCCAGAGCCATATATTTAATAACTTCTATATTGCTAGTGGCCGTAAGTGGAAGCGTGACCCATGAAGTGAGACAATAAATGACTGTTTTCTATCTCTTTCTTTGTACTTGACCCGTTGTGCGCAAGTGTCGCGTCTGTAGCGGGGCAATTAGTAAGTGGACTAGAGACAAGCCATCTCCCTTTCACAGCTTAGTTCCATGTGCAAGCTGACGCGCATCCATTCACGGACATGCGCATGAGACTCAGAGTATAATAAGTGAGACAGACGTATACATGTCTGCACCGTGGTGTTGAAGTCTTTCTCCCGATCTTTGCTAGCAATATAGAGGGAATTAAAATGCTCCAAAGAGAGAAACTAGAGCAAGCCACATCCCTTTTACAGCTTAGTTCCATGTGCAAACTGACGCGCATGCTCCATTCACGGACATGCGCATGAGGCTCAGAGTATAATAAGTGAGACAGACGTATACATATCTGCACCGTGGTGTTTAAGTCTTTCTCTCGATCTTTGCTAGCAATATAGAGGATATTAAATATATGGTCAGAGCATATAGGATGGGCAAGCTGCCAAACTTGATCGCTTAGAGGCGCTGGCTATATAACCTCGATTTGTGGTCTATTCGTAGTACAAAACAAGTTTATTTAAAATAATAATAAACAAATCATTGACAATGTCGATGTGTTGTGTTTATCAATGTTCAAAATATAAAGGTTTTGTGTTTCCAAAAGATTTGGAACTGAAAAAGAAGTAGTTGCATGCAATCAGAAGGGATAAAGCGCGTTTTCCTATACAAACCAATCACAACTTAGGTAGCTATATACCTGCTGCCATCTAGTGCCCATCTCCATTTTCACTGTGCGGCACTACCGCTCAAGAACTCTGCACAGGTCTACTATTAACAAACGTGACGAGGGGGCGAGAATAATAAGATAAAACAGTCCAGAAAACGGTTGTGTTAATGTGCTACAATACGGTGCGCGCGGAATCACTGGGCGGCACAAACTTCCGTCACTATTCACTAGACGCCTACTCTTTTGTTATTTTATACCGTCGTAAAATCGTTCCTAATTTAAAATGTTCAGACGCCGCCACTGGTTTTCACGGCGGCAACAACGTATTCTGAAGATTGTCTTCTTATAGTCCCCTGCACCAAGGTGAATTAATTAATAAAAAACATTTTTTTTAATATAGGTATCGCGTTTTTAAAACGGACTAAAAAGTATAAAATAATTTCTTTAAGCCTTATGAGTAGGATTTGTGAACGAAAAACGTGGGGCGCATTATTGGTTTTATCTCATTCATTGATAGCTACTCTTTACACTTCTTATATAACTATCATGCGCCCCACGTTTTTCGTTTCAAATCCTACTCATAAGGCTTAAATAAATTATTTTGATACTTATTAGTTCGTTTCAAAAACGTTGTATATTATTTTTTTTTTAATTTCTTTTATTATTTCCACATTTTCTTGTATTGTAATCTAATTCTGAGTTAAGTTAAAAATTTCAAGTCTCCATCTCATCACGAAGTTAGTTTAAAATCAATTACAAAATTCCACCCGGACAGACATACAAGAAAGCGAGTTAATAAATACGTGGTTATGGGAATTAGCCCAGATTTTCTATAAAAAAAATGGGAAAAAATGTTCCAACAAAAGTTGTAAAGAAAAAGAATCCGCGTCAGCTCGTTCCAATGGTTTTTTAAAATTCGCATTTTTTTTCAAAATTTCGCGCACTAAAATGGCGATATCTCGCGAACGGGTTGTCTGGTCAAACCCGGTCTGGAACGAGCTTATTCGGATTCTTTTTCTCTACAACTTTTGTCCGAACATTTTTTTTCCCTCGATAATAATGGCCGAGCTATGAGGCAAAAAGGGTTGTCCGGAACTTTAAAGCGGCATATCCCCCGCCGCCCCTTCCGACACAAACTATATACCAAAATGTCGGGGGAGCTCGACTCTACAGTTTTTGTAGGAATTATTTTTCGATTCGAGACACCGGATTCAAGGCTTTTTTTTCCAATCCACTCCACTATCTATGAAGGATTGAGAACCGAGTGTGACTTTTCTATTACAAGCCCTCAGCTCCTATGTTTTAATCCGTGAACTGGTAAAAGTAAAAATTGAAATGTCAAGCAGGTCCACCTGTTGGTGCAAGTGACTATTGGTGGATTTTCAGTCCGGTTTTAAGATCCTTTTCACCAAACACAAGCTCTTAGTACAGCGTTATATTTCGGGTAACTTTTTTGAACCCCTGCCACCTGTACTTTGACGAACTTTTATTATTTTTTTTCATTTTACAATTTCTCGATTAAGTTTTTTTGACTAGATGCTAAATTTGATCAAAAATTCAAAGACGTTTAATTTTATCTAGATATATAAAAAACGACTAAATCTATTTATTCGAAAAGTGTTACCTCAAAAAAAAAATTGCAGGGCCAATCAAAAAGAAATCTGACATTTTTTTTATGGAAAATCTATTTGGGATCTAGAAACCTAACACAGTGAATTTGTTTATTTGGCAGCTGTGGAAAATCATTCCGCTTAAAATGCAACATACACCGAAAAAGAAATAATAATTAAAATGCATTAATGATTTCCACGTTTGGTCTATATGTTGCATTTTGCGTGGAACGATTTTCTTTTAAATGAAATTTAATAAGGTTGAACGAAAAATGAGAGAATATGGCACAAAGAATTTGAATATACCATTGATTCTATACATAAATATGTAGATCATCCACATAAACATATCTTGTAAATAGCTGTGTTCTGAGTATTTTGAGTTTATTTGTTTTGGTAACATTTGTGTCATATTCTCTCATTTTAGGCTCGATTTTTATGATTAACAAATCGGGGAAGCTGATCCAAAAACAGTCAATTCTAGGATTTATTTAATTTAACAGCATCGGTACGCGTTTTAGCTAGGCAACCCATGTGCGATTTATCAATGTATATATTACTAATCTAAATTTGTCATCATCAAACAACAGATGAGGGTATATCTTATACCGGATCTCGCTCTATAATTATGTGCTGGTCGTGCAGGTTCATGCTTAACAAATATAACTTTTGAAAGCTAGGACAAAAAATTTGGACGTTGCGTCAGAACAACAGTTTTTCGCGCTACGGAAATCTGAGTTTTGCTATGGTATATGTATTATTTTATTTACCGTAAAAAATCCGTCGTTTCTTTTTGAAAGCCCTGTATTATAAGGTAACTATAATGAAGTAGGCTACAAATTATTATTAGTTCGCTATTGTTTTTATTATAATTAATATACCTATTTATTTTTCTATCATCATTCATACGTTTTTATGTATAACCTAAAACTATTTTTGGTTATTTTTTTCCTAGAAAAAAACTGAAATAAGTGGCTGTCTTATTTCATTTTTTTGTTTATCTACAATCCGCCGTTAAAATTTCATACAAAGCGGAAGTTTATTTTAACCGTCGATCTACTAAAAAACACTACAAAAGTATTATTTTGAAAAAATACTGTTTCTTAATCTACTACAAAGTTTTTTAAAAAAACGCACTTTATTATCCAAACTTCAAAAACCGATTTAAAAAAAAAAAATGATTTGAGTCATTTTTTCAATCGATAATTTTTGAGGTATAATGTGTACAAATATTTTTAATTTTAACCCTTTCTCTGCCATCGAAGAAAGTGTTGTCAAAAGCTTACTACCTGAAATACGGGCTGTATACCGATTTCTTAAATAGTCGACCTTTAATTACCAATAAAACACGTCAAAATAGCCGATAAAGTTTTACATAAGTAGCAAGGTTAGTAGAGCAGAGGTTGCCCCGTTTCGTTGAATAGTAGCGGAAAGATGA
Source organism: Xanthostigma xanthostigma (assembly GCA_963575645.1). Lineage (NCBI taxonomy): Eukaryota > Metazoa > Arthropoda > Insecta > Raphidioptera > Raphidiidae > Xanthostigma > Xanthostigma xanthostigma. The sequence goes on from OY754473.1 coordinate 4,455,024, forward strand.
CGTCATCTGACGATCCAAAATGAGCTAAAAAAACCAGGCAACGGTTATAAAGTATGATTTATTAAGAAGCTTCGCGGCTTCAAACCATAATAACAAGGCAGTTCAATTCCGCTCTCTTTTTGGAACAGATTTCCAATAAGATGCTGAGTTTTTCTTTTAATATGCGAATTTTTTCGATCTTTCTGGGGCTCCCATTTCGTCTGGGTCTTGGGCACGCCTCCCTGCCTAGTTACAAACAGTCGTTGTCACGCGCAATCAGTTGACACGTCCGCCGGATGACGTCATACCCCCACTACTATCCAACGGAATGAGGCAACCTCTGCTCTACTGACCTTGCATAAATAGGAAATATTTATTTAAATATTTTAGATACACCTAACCTAAAATGCCACATATAAATATTAAAAATTATTTTTAATATAGATTACATAATATGGTAATTTCTATGTACATTTTTTATATAAAGTATACATTTTTCTGAAGACAAGTTTATTTTATGATTAATTTTTTTTTATATATTTTCTAGCTATAGCTGTTTAGACATCTAAATTAATACTGATTAGAGATTATCCTATTTAGCGACTACTTAGACATATAACCAATGTTTGCATTTGAATCGTGAGACTTCTTTTGTTTCTCTGATTTTCTCGTGTTCTTCTATTGGCGAGATGCTGATAGCCAGTTTCTGTACAGAAAAAAATGTGTGAGTCCTCGTGGGACGCTTGGTTGATATGAAACATCTAAATTTATTTATCTGACGAAATTCTAGTAACTAAATTAAACTTAAGGAGGTTGATACGTTACAGTCCCAATCAAAAGTAAGTCGAATTCTAAATGGGAACTTTTCCATAATAAATTTTTACAAAAGGTTATAAGTCGATGATAAAAATAAATTATTGTCATAAAGGCATAAATAAATATTTTTTTAATATTAATTAATTATTTTAGTATTTTACTTAATGGACTAACTTTTGAAAATTTTGTACAAAGTTAGGTTAGAAAAAATAAATTTATGTAAATATCTGTATTTTACATATTTTTTGCAGTAAATAATTAAAAAAAGAAATTAGAAGTAATAAAAATTAAAATTAAATCATTAAAAAGTTGAAAATTTAGTTAAAATTGTTAAAATTCTCAAGAATAAAAGTCCATAATCGAAAAGTGCTAAGGTTTAATATTTTTTTTATTGATTAAAAGTCTCCTAATTAAATTGTAAAAAATATTAACATCGATGCTTTACATAGTTAGTTTTCGGACCTGCTGACATTATTTGGTTATTTGCAAAAAATTAAAATGTACCGTTTGCATGCTAGGTTGACATATTTTCCATAAGATGTAAAAGTTTTTTTTAATTTTTAATTTTATAAATCTCCTAATGATTTTGGATTTTTTACAGAAAATGTTGTCATAAAAAATCTATTAAAAAAAACTTTATTTCTGATTTTTTTCATTATCTTCGTTTAACGCCTCAATCTCCTTAACACGCATCTTGAACAGCGCCGTTTTTCAAGGCATTTGCACATTTTTACTCCCATTAAAACGCGCCTGTAGATGTTTCACATAAAAAACAAATGCAAACTGTCCTGCTACCTTAAAATCGTTGATAAAACTCGGCTGTTTATATTGAATTGTGAGTTATGTGGTAGTTCTGGAGATCATTAATGTATTCCAGAAAATCGTTGTACATAAAATGCATACGAACGTCTGCAGTCTATGTTGCATTTTATGTGGAACGATTTTCTGTAATGCATTAATGATTTCAATAGCTGCCATGTAAACAAAACTCGTGTCTATATTGTAGTGATGTGTCGCTCCTGAGCGACTTGTTCATAATGAACGACTCCTTTCTCGGAGCGGAGCGAGTCGCTCTTTTTTTGTGAATAACTCACTCCGAGCGCCATTGCTCTGTGCTGAGCTATTCTGTACTGTTTCATTCGCACATTTACAGAGTGCACACAGCACAGGCCACAGAGGCACTGGTGAATTTTGCACGTACGTAGTTATCTTTGTTGAGTCATTTAATGTTGAATGACACACTGTAAGTAAGCTTACAGTGACTTAAACCATTCACATTGACGTCGTTGACAAAGATATAATATTGTAACAATAAACGTTATTTTTGTTCAGCTTTTATTATACTTTATAGTTTATCCGAAATGCGAATAATATAAGATCAGAATCATATTAAAATGAGTTCAGAGCTGAGTGTGTATATTGTGCTGTGCAATGCTTCGTGACTCCTGAGCATGCATGATGACAGTTCACACGTCTGCAATCTGTACTCTTGTGTAGTGCGTACTGTCTAGTGTCGCTCCTTTGAACGACTTCCTCTGAGCGACTCTTTTTAGTGAGCGGAGCGCACGGAGCCAGCTCCCAATAAAGAGTCATGTGGACATATCACTACTACTTATATTGAATTTCGAATGAAATTCAGTCTATAGGTAATCACTGGCTACATTTTGCGAAATGGACATGTAACAATAATTAATATTTTTGTTTATAGGGGCAGCACTGACCTCTTTGAAGGTTCCCGGCGTTCGAACAAGCTGGGCGATGCCGACAATCGGTATCATGATAATGGATGACATGGCGAGCCCCCAGCCGACCCATTCGGCCCAACCGGGGTAATGGTAGTCGTTGTACTGTAATGGCGGAGGATTGAACAAACCGAACATCACGACGCCCTGCGTACAGAAAAAAGGTAAGTCTTTCAATATTAAATTAAATATTATATGGCCTATGGGGGGTCGAATCCGCGACGTTCGCGTTGTTACCACGACGCTCTAACGTCTAACCAAAAATATTTAATAAAAACTATCCTATAGCGTCATTTTACAAAATTTCATTAAATTCTGTTCAGTGGTTACGGAGATTAGCACGGCAAAAATTGTGACACGGGAATTTCGAAGAATCTCGTTAGAGATTCTCTTCTGTTCTAAATGCCGACGAATCTCTAACAGATTGTTATGCATTGATTTTGCCTCTCTCGCATATAACACCGTGTATATGAGGCCAGTTTCCAAGTTTTATAGTTCTGTGACCACGTGATTTTCGTCTTACCAAATTTTCGAATCACCCATATAGTACTTCTCTATACGACAATAATAGCGATATACTGTGACCTAAGATTATATAGGTATATCGCACGTTGAAAACAATAGTGACACTATACAAAAAAGTTAACTTTTCACCTTTTGTAAGATTCATGTTTTACTGCAAGAGTGTCACTATACGAAAATTGCCGTTTGCTCATAAATCCACTTATTTCCGAGCTAGTGTCACTTTATATTTTGGAAGAATTGCCCAATGCCCATGGTCGTGTATGATATAACGACACTATTTTAATTGTGTCAAAGCAGTTGTTTGGTACGTACGTCGCTGTAAGTGAAAAAGTGACACATTTTGTTAAATGACAGTTTACTGATTACAGTTGCTACAAAAATTAATGCAAGTTAGTAAATACATAAAATGACACATTTTGTTTAGTGACACTTTTTGCAGTTGAAGTCTCCAATTTACTGGTTATAGGTTATGACAACAATGACACTAAACAAAAAAATATTGTTGAAAGGTCTTTTTTTTAATAACTTTATTTTTAACATTGTGGTCAACAAATAAATTAAAACAATAATAAATTGTCTCATTATTAACAAAAGAATCTCTATAAGCAGTATTTAAATAGTAACTTTTTTAGGACAAAACAATATTATTAAAACTAAAAAGTGCTCTACTGTAAAATGTAATTTTTTGCTTAATGTCACTTTTGTTTTCAACGTGCGATATAGATTTACTGTTTAATAAAATTACTACTTACTATTATAAACATGGGACTGATAAATTTCCAACAAATTCGCCAATAAAGGTTTGGTCTAAATCCCAACATATCGTACACATCTTGAGTAAATCTTTCCAGACCTAAAATTTAATTTTAGAAACGCCGTTAAAATATCCTGTAATATTTAGAGACCAGCTCACATGTTTTCCTAAGAGACTGCACTCTTATCGGTCGCGCAAAAGTGCGATTGAGTTTCAGTGCAAATCGCGCGATCGAACGAAACATTTAGTGCAGCTGAGGAATATGTGAGAGGTGGCCCCGTAAAATAATAAATTATAAAGTATTAATAACAATAGCCATTGTTGCTACAATTGCTCAGAAACACCCATTGTTACATCGCTATATTATTAGAAAAATTTTGTTATTCAAACAGTACCCGTCAGGACAATATAACAATGGGTGTTTCTTAACAATCGTAGCAAACAATAGCTATGTATTTATAACTTTTATTGAAAAAAAATTACCGTAGAACCACGAAACAGCGACGGCTTCGAACAATGCTGAACAAAGTAGAGAAATTCCGGCTGAATATGTGTCAAATAAGTTGAACATATATATTCCACCCTATAAACAATAACGACGTTTAGCTAATCGCATATACTTTTATTCTATACTGAGCATAAGAATAAAATCTCAATCGAATTATTAGTAAACATATACTTGTCTTTTTTTAAGCCGTAAGGACTGGCGTATCCAGGAGGGCAAAACAAGCACGGAGAACCCAGCTTAATAATTTCTAATTTGCCCCCTTTTGGGCCAAAAGCTGGGTACGCCAATGTTAACGTCATAGAAAAAGACAAAGTTTTTGAAACAGAGATACTTTATTCAGATTGAATGCAAGTACATCAACCAATCCTACCATCGGAAAAATCAGGGAATTACATCGAAGAAAGAGACGCAGATATATTTTCGATACGCTTTGTTGCCTTCACTAATCGCACATTGAGTAGATAGACAATGATTCATATAGTAAATTATTAAATATATGAAAAATACCAATTTAAAAATACTGCACGATCGTTCTTAAGTCAGCTGATGTAAATACCTGTATTACCGACAGAAGAATTTAATTTTTAATTAATTAATAAACATTTTAAAAATTTAGGGGGAAATATTTTGAAAACTATGTTTTTAGGGGATTTTCATTTTAGGGTTAGGGGAAAATCAATTCTCAAAGTGTCAACACTGATCTACTGGTGGTCGTATAACTTACCGGTGTAACGTTTATTAGTGCTACCGAAAACGACACCAGGATCGCGACGAACGTGAAGATCTCTCGAGAATGTTTGATTCCGTGGAAGAATTTGTGGAACTCGTCCATCAGACCTGTTATTACGCACTCCAGACCCCCCATCTGTGTAAAGATAAGCCGTTATCATTTATCACAACAGGAGTAATTTGTTAATAGATCAAAATGTCATTTAAAGTCGCTGCACACGAGGCTAGTTTTGCCGCTAAATTCCTCGCTGCATAGGGAAATTAGCAGTGATAATTTTACTGAAGCAAGTCGACAAAAAAAAACTGGCTGAGCTGAAGCTTTCTTGGCATATCGCAAGAGACGTATCAATGCAATCGAATGGAAGATTTGTCGGTGTAACAGTTGGCCCCACGTTGGGCGCCAATTTGGGTAATGGGCACCGTATATACCGGCTATAACTTTTGAAGTAGTTAACTGATTGTAATGAAATTTTGACCACATGTTGAAATCCATCACCGCATGAAGCCTATTTAAAATGGACTCGATCGGGCCACTTTAAGGGTGGGTTTTAGATGTTGAAAAATATTTTTGGGCCCCAAAACAAGCGAAAAATTTCTAAGAATCGTTTCAAAATTGAAATTTAACCCTTTAGTAATGATTAAAATGTGCTTTCAAAATTTTACTAAAATCGGCCCGACAGGACCGGACTTAAAAGTTTTATGAAAATGTTAGTTTGTAGATATGGATTTACTTAGTGAAGGGTGAATTTAATTTGGTAATAGGATAGTAATATTGAAATTAAGAAAAAAAAATTATTTTAAGGTATGTATTAAGGGATTAAAATTTTTATTTTGTCCAAAAACAAAAGAGTTAAGTTCGCATAATAAAGCCACACTGCCAGTGTAAGCAAATACACTATATTGTCGACAGGGTTTGGCACTGCGACCAGTGTTTTTTTTATTGTCATATTGAGACAAATCCAACAACACTTCATTGTATCAAAATCAAAAAAATTATAAATCTGACTTACCGCCGAATCTAGACCTAACATGATCAACATGAAGAAAAACAGCATCGCCCATAATTGGGATCCGGGTAATGTTGCCACGGCTTCCGGATATACTTGAAATACCAAACCCGGTCCTGAAAATAATAGTCACAGAATATATACCTGGGTGTCCACGCGAAAAATTATAATACGCGCCACGGATCTAAAAGGTTCGAAAGTTAGTCACAAACAGCGTCGCAAAGACACATAATAGAGCCGTTGAGACCCCCACCACCTCCCAGCTGCCTGCACGGAACGTGCGCTCGTCGGTGATTGGCCGTGATCGCTCGTTGCCTTTGTCACTTGTCGCTTTCCTGCTTTAAAGTACAGTCGAGTACGCTATTGTCAAGTTGTTATTGTTACTTTAGTTTTGTTGAGTTGCGAGTTTGTAGTTTTTCAACAGACTGTACAAGCGCAAGCCCGCATTCGCATCTAACTTCCGAGCCTTTTAGATTCGTGGCGCGTATTATACATGCATTTGATTGTTTTATGTTTTGCATTAGAAATTGTAAAACTTAGAGGGAGAAGGGGATAACAACGCGCAACTTTTATCTTTTAAGTAGCATCCTAAATTTTTTCCGACGTCGGATTCAGAAAAAGACCTCGGTTTAAGCATTCTTCGCATTAGAAAATACCACGCTAAAGTAGATTGTTTCTGAGTTTAAAGTTGGAGAACACAATCTAATAGTTTTAATTTTAAAGCTATGGAAATTCCTGAAGCTGTTAGCTGTTAATTTATATGATAATTTCTCCAACTTTGACCACAGATATTTCAGAAACCTGTATTCACTTCAGCGTAGTAATTTATTTATACGAAAAACGACGAACAAGTGCGAGTACAACGCGCATCTTAAGAATTCCGTACGTTTATAACAATTAAATATAGTTTGCGATAATCGCGTATGATGGCGCCACTATCGCTTACTTTCAACGATGCACGTATTACAAAAATAAAATACGCGATAGAAATCACTTGATAAAAACTTGAAAGAACTTCAAAATAACACACAGCACAACATAAAAGTAGCTAGTTTACAATCGAAGTGACGTCACGCCGGAATCCAACATGGCGGACAGCGTTTTAGACTCGTGAAGAACAGAATTATTATTAAAACTGAATTATAAAATTTATATTTCATTATTATGAACAGAAATCAACATTCCTCGTTATTGTTAATTTTTTTTTTACATGGTGCAATATACAGGGTGTCCCACGACATGACTGCCATAGCTTGAGACTGTGTTGCTGGAGTGATTTCAAGTCAAAATTGTCTAATGAACATATAGCCGGAACGCTATCCTAACTGAGCTAGAAGCATTTGAAATTTTAAATAAGTAAGCACACTAATGCAGGTATTAGGTTCGGCTGTTGGTTTTGTTATTATTAAAAAGACCAGGTGGCTGTGAATCACCGTTAGTATTTATTCGTGCTGATCCAGAGACTCTTCGCAGAGCTACCACTTCAATTCTAAGAAGAGCTAGACTATGTACACAGCAACTGGGTGGACATTTTGAGCAACTAATTCAATGAAACGATTTCTTTTTAAATGGTTTTTAAATCAGTAGGGAATTCCTACTACTACTTATCTAAAATTTTAATTGCTTCTAGCTCAGTTAGGATAGCGTTCCGGGTAATATGTTCATTAGACATTTTTGACTTGAAATCACCCCAGCAATACAGTCCCAGGCTATGGCAGTCATGTCGTGGGACACCCTGTACACTGAGAGAGAAACATTGCATAAAATAATAACTTTAACCTTCGGTAGCGACTGCACTGATGTGAACACCTTGCTTATACGACATGAAACCCAGATAGGTGAAGATGACGAATCCAGAGAAGAAGCTGGTGAAACAGTTGACGGCCGTCGTCACCAAACAGTCTCTGTACAGAAACAAAACACAACCGTATCACATCTACTTGCCGACTCTATAAATTACTTACACTGATGAGTTAGTGATGTGTCTCTCCTGAGCGAGTCGTTCATAATGAACGACTCCTCTCACGGAGCGGAGCGAGTCGCTCTTTTTTTTGTGAACGACTCACTCCGAGCGCCATTGCTCTGTGCTGAGCTATTCTGTACTGTTGCATTCGCACATTTACAGAGCGCACACAGCACAGGCCACAGAGGCACTAGTGAATTTTGCACGTACGGAGTTATCTTTGCTGAGTCATTTAATGTTGAATGACACACTGTAAGTGTAATAGTACTAAGCTTACAGTGACTTAAACCATTCACATTGACGTCGTTGACAAAGATATAATATTGTAACAACAAACATTATTTTTGTTCAGCTTTTATTATACTTTATAGTTTATCCGAAATGCGAATAATATAAGATCAGAATCATATTAAAATGAGCTCAGAGCTGAGTGTGTGTATTGTGCTGTGCATTGTGCAATGCTACATGACTCCTGAGCATGTATGATGACAGTTCTTACCTCTGCAGTCTGCACTCTTGTGTAGTGCGTACTGTCTAGTGTCGTTCCTTTGAACGACTCGCTCTGAGCGACTCTTTTTAGTGAGCACAGCGCACAGAGCTAGGTCCCAATAAAGAGTCATGTGGACACATCACTACTGATGAGGCAATACACCTGAGCTCTTTGTTTATTAACGCATTGAAAATAGATAAAATCAGGTTGAATCAAAGATTTTTGAATAGGTACTTATTTGAGGCAAAGTGAAAATTTGCGTAAGACTTCTTTTGGCTAAAGGGTAGTGGGGTCTAGCCAACCCTTGAATTTTTAACTTTACAAAATTTTATTTGCAAAAAATATCCTTGGGGCATTTTGAAATTTCGGTATTTAATAAAATAAAAAATAAATTAGTCAGATTATTTTAATCGAGTCTAAATATTTGCCAGGCGGTTTCAAAACTGGTGATATTATACGGGGGTGCGGTAAGACGTAACTAGTAGGATGAAGTGAAAGAACGCGCAAGAAAAAAAAGCTATCGAATGCTCTCCCTCGCACACATGTTTGCATAATATCATCACCTTTTATTGTGTCTGCCGGGATGTTACAATCGTAGGAAATGTCTGCCATCATAAATATAGGCTTATAACATTGCTATAAATAACATAAAAATTTCAGGTTTGTTAAAATATGTGTTGTCATCCGACTACTGGCTCTTCAGATAGAACTACTGAAGTCTTTGATTAAATAGATGTGATTACTCACCTGTAGCAATTGTTGTGGAAATTGTTGTAACTGGCGTAAGATAAATGGACTCCAAAACCAGCGCCAACTGAGTAGAAAATCTGGACGGCAGCATCGACCCAAACCTAACAAACAAAAAATTGAAAAATCATTTTAATATCCGTTCAATGTTTACATACTAAAAATTATTTTGGAACGTGGATCCGGAACACGGTCACGTCCAAGACCCAGACGGAAGGGGATCCCCAGAAAGATCGAAAAAATTAGCATTAAAAAAAACTATGTTCTGTATTAGATATCAATATAATGTTTTGTTTTTTTGTTACAGATGCTGTTACAGAATTTGGGTGAGTGAGATTTTTTTATTTAGGTATCGCACATTTTTTCGTGGAAGTTAAAAAAATGTTTCGGTTAAGAGTACTTTGCACTTCGTTTGAAGTCAGAAGTCGAATGACTTGCCCTGCCCTTTTTAGGGCTTATATATGTGTACCGGTAACATTCAAAGGTTTGCTTTGACCACACGTTCCGATTTTATTTCGAAAACTAGCGGCTTGGTCCGGCTTCGCCCGAATTTGTAGATTGCCACCGTTGTTTGGTCGACTTACGTTGCAAAATTGGTCTCCATGAAAAGCGCTTTTATTTTAACGCGATAATATATACCTATAGGCTAGGTATATATTATCGCGTTAAAATAAAAGCGCTTTTCATGGAGACCAATTTTGCTGAAGGTCCATTCTAAATATTGGTGAAAACATTTTTGAAATCGGATGAGTAGTTTTGGAGATTACCTCCTACATCTAAACTTACAAACTTTACCTCTTTATATAATACTAGCGGTCCCGCCCGGTTTCATCCGGGTGCAAAAGAACGAATGGGGAAGGAAAGGACATGAGTACGCACATTCATCTTAGTTTACCGAGATGAATGTTGTGTCCAAACTTCATAATGATCCGTTCAAAAGTTTTTGTCGTTAAAAAGCAATATTTGTACTTTTTTTAAGTAATAATTTTTTTTTAATATAATAAATATTTAATTGAAAACACTGTAGGAAAATTATTTTTATATAGATACTAGTTGTAACAGTTTTCAAATGAGCTGTTAATTAGATTTATTTAATTTTAATTAGTCGTAATAAAATTTTAAAAAATTGAAATGTAAGCCTTAGAAGAAAGCAATGTGGAAAATAAAAAAGAATAAAAATATATTCGTGACGTGGGGCTTGAACCCAAGACCCTGACATTAAGAGTCTTACGCTCTACCGACTGAGCTATCCGGGCTTATGAACGTGACGCGCTAATATTGCAATATTTAGTTAAGGCATTTCACCTGATAATATTTTTCGGACGGACTAATTTTGAGATACATCTTGCAACATTTTTCATTGATGTTCCGCTCCAATTGGTCGTAGCGTGATATTATATACTATAGCCTTCCTCGATAAATAGGCTATCCAACAAAAAACATTTTTTTTCAATTCGAACTAGCAGTTTCTGAGATTAGCGCGTTCAACCAAACAAACAAACAAACTCTTTAGCTTTATATATTAGTATAGATTTGAATAGAAGTACAGAATTTTTCGTTGTTTTTGTTTATTTAGGGAGCAAAGAACCTAGAAAAATTAATAAAAAAAATTGTGTACTCCTTCTTAACTGAAAATAACCCGCACGAAATAACCGGCGAAACCGGTTGCGTTCACAAAAATTTTTTCGCGGCAAAAAAAAAAATCGAGTCACGACTGTATAGAATCGGTTATAAAGAGTTATAGGGAACAAATATTTTCATACATATTGAACATATAATACAGGACATGCGTCGTCTGTAAGTATGTCGTTTATAATTCAATACTTGGAGTCAAACCTCTGACCGCTTGACATCGATTTTAATTGGAAATTCCTGTCCATAGAGTCTTTGATGTTTTCACTTTCTTTTATTCCGTACAGAAACGTATGTATATCCACCTTTATAATATTGTACACACGTCTCTGTGTCTACTACTCGTTCACTCTCAAAAAGTATTGTTTAGTTCGATGTTAATAGCGCAAACTTTTTGCTGAGTTACGTCCATTTTAATTTTTAGAGCATTTGTTGACGTTGCATAAATCCTCCAACTGTGTCACATTCTAAGACTGTCTGAACTCGTACCAAATCCGTTTAGTGTGAGATTTGAGAGTAGCAGTGTGTACGTGAGATCTCTACTCCCTAACTAACCTAACTAGTTTTTTCACGACGGAACGGAGCAGGTATATGCGTTTAGATTGAGAGATTGTTTTTTTTTTAATAATACCTATATACCTATTTAAAAAATAGAAACTGTGTATTTTACACTACACACGACAGAAGAAAAACGACAGGTATAATTGTAAAAAAAAATATAATGGCATCGATCGCGGGGCTCGAACCTACGATCTTTAGGTTACGAGGCAAGTGTTTTACCCCGCCGCTACCTTTGCTTAATGATCTGCGGTCGGTTTTTATAGTATACCTACATTGAGACATGCAGCTCGTTACATTATGTGTCAAAAATAAATTTTACTCTTCCGCGCCAAAAAAAGTTTCACTTCAAAATAGGGTATTTTGGAATATAAAAATTTCTGACATGATTGTTATACAGGTGACCGGTAATTGCTCGTATTCCTCTTGGGAGAAGAAATTATGACTGATTTAACCTCTATCACTTGGGGGTCGGAAATGCGTCATTTTCGAGAAAATTTACTTCGGTTTTCTTTTTACAAAAAAACAGAATTTTGGGATTTTAAAAATTAAAAAAAAAGTATTTTCATTTTTTGGCCCGAATTTTTCCATGATCTGATAGCTTTCTAATTGGCTAACCTTCCTAAAGCTAAAAAGCACGAAATTTAGTGTTAGAGTTAAAGTTGTGTGTTAAAATTTACAATAAATAAAAAAATAACATAAAAATTCTTCACAGAAGTGTTATTATCATAAAAAAATTACTAATTTCCGACCTCCAAGTGATAGAGGTTAAATCAAGCCTGGGCAAATGGCGGCCCGCGAAGCATTTTATAAATGATTATTAAGAAGAAAAATAGTTTTCCAATATAATTAAGCGCATAAAAAAATGCTTAGAAAAATAGTAAATAGCAAGAGCCACAACAGACGAAAAAAGACGTTTTTGCTGGGGAAATGAACTGCAAATTTTTGTTGCAGAAATGAAAGGCCCTTTTTTTTGCTCACCAAATTTTTGGCCCACGATCAAATTTTCATCAGCAATGTGGCCCGACGATCAAAAGATTTGCCCGCCTCTGGGTTAAATAATTCCAAATCAGTCATAGTTTCTTCTCCAGAGAGGAATACGAGCAATTACCAGTCACCCTATATTTTACGGCGCATATGCTGGCCTCTTTGTGAAAGTGAACTAACTATATGCGTATAGATGATACCAGCCGTCTTTAAGTGTAGGCCTGCACTTATGACGAGATAACTCGTCCTTTGTGGTTTACAAGTGTTTGGAGACAGTTTAAGCTTCGGTTCAGAACGACGTAAGTCTGTCGCTTTTACTGTATCTACGTTAACCTAAACACAGGGCTTTGCGGCAAACTTAACATCTGCTATAATATGTATTACGTAAATTATGATTCGATTCGTAATGACATCGAAAAACTTTTTAAAAAAATTAAAGCGGGGACGAAATAATTGCAAAAGTTATAAACATTTTAGTAAAAGAAGATATAGGGGTTCGGTTTTTTGCGAATATCTCAAGAATTATTGCAGATATCTGAATTGACAAAAAATATTCTGAAAGGACAGGAAATTTCCTACTGAGTGACTCGTTCATAATGAACGACTCCCTTCTCGGAGCGGAGCGAGTCGTTCATAATAAACGACTCCCTTCTCAGAGCGGAGCGAGTCGCTCTTTTTTTTGTGAATGACTCACTCCGGGCGCCATTGCTCTGTGCTGAGCTGTTCTGTACTGTTGCATTCGCACATTTACAGAGCGCACACAGCACAGGCCACAGAGGCACTAGTGAATTTTGCACGTACGGAGTTATCTTTGCTGAGTCATTTAATGTTGAATGACACACTGTAAGTGTAATAGTACTAAGCGTACAGTGACTTAAACCATTCACATTGACGTCGTTGACAAAGATATAATATTGTAACAATAAACGTTATTTTTGTTCAGCTTTTGTTATACTTTATAGTTTATCCGAAATGCGAATAATATAAGATCAGAATCATATTAAAATGAGCTCAGAGCTGAGTGTGTATTGTGCTGTGCAATGCTACGTGACTCCTGAGCATGTAAGATGACAGTTCACACCTCTGCAATCTGCACTCTTGTGTAGTGCGAACTGTCTAGTGTCGCTCCTTTGGACGACTCCCTCTGAGCGACTCTTTTTAGTGAGCGGAGCGCGCGGAGCCAGCTCCCAATAAAGAGTCATGTGGACACATCACTATTCTGTATTAAAAAGACTATGAAGAGCGGATGTACTGGCTACTCCAAAACACGATTCCGTAGATATATCCAATGCTGTCCAACCCTTGATGAGTCAACAGGTCGATAACGGCAACGCTGTTGTGAACCAAAAACATGGACGTTGGCTATTTAGTGCCAATATAACATTCTTTGCTCGGTTAAATTCATATTCGAAATATTTATAAAGGAAACTCGGATTCAGAGAAGCCTTTTGCAAACTTTTCATCGACATTATAATATCCGCCAACCTTTATTGTAGACGATTTCTAAGATGAGAGTATAGTTTTGTGTCCACATGACTCTTTATTGGGAGCTGGCTCCGTGCGCTCCGCTCACTAAAAAGAGTAGCTCAAAGGGAGTCGTTCAAAGGAGTGACAGTACGCACTACACAAGTGTGCAGACTGCAGAGGTGTGAACTGTCATCATGCCATGCTCAGGAGTCACGTAGCATCGCACAGCACAATACACACACTCAGTTCTGAGCTCATTTTCATATGATTCTGATCTTATTTTATTCTCATTTCGGATAAACTATAAAGTATAATAAAAGCTCAACAATAATATTGTTTATACGATACAATTTTCAGTAAAAATCAGTCGTTTTTTCAAGATAAATAGTAATTTTAATATACCCTTTGATGACATTTTTTATTTTATTATTTTTTACATAACAACAATACTGAAAAAAAGACAGCATTGATTCTCCGAAGATTGCATAAAGATTGCCGAAACGTCAGACAATAAAATGCAATAAAAAAAAACCTTCAGTATTTGCAAAGCTCATTGATCCTATGCCACCAGGTTTCATCCTTAATCTTCTAACCAATATTAACTATTTCTATTGTCTCACTTTAGCTCCCTCCGAGTCATAATAGAATTTTCGATCACCTGTATAAATATTTAAATCTTATTGTTCGTGTATTATTTCAATTGACGATATATAAATACAAGTTCAGGTGTATTTTATTCTCTGACAGTTTCGAATTTTCGCGACTTACGCGCTGTTAAGTAGCGCATCCAATTAAAAGTTTGTGAATAGACTCGTATTTAATTATATTTAAACCACATACAGGATGAGTCAGACCACCAATACCACTTTCGACCTATCGTGCCATTTAAAATTCCGGAGTTCTGAACATTCCGAAGCAAACTAATAGGGAAGCCGACCTTTCCGGGGGAAAAAAATATCATCATTCGATTCTTCATTAGGGCTTTTATAATACAGATTTTTGACACAACTCTCTACGACTAACCGTTTTCGAAAAAAACGACCGGTACGGGTGGTCTGACTCACCCTGTATGAGGTGTTTCAAAACAAAGGTGCTTTAGTTAATAAAGCGGCTATAATAACTTAAAAACCGAGGGGCGTAGCGTAGTGGTGAGAGCACTAGACTCGCATTCGGGAGGTACTGGGTTCGAATCACTCATATCAGAATTTTACAATGTTGTAGATTCATTGTACGGCGGTAAGTAAAATCCAGCGTGAACTAAAAATAGAATTTACCTGTGCATCTAAATTATTAGACCCTTTGGTGACGCGCCAACCCTGAAGGCATCGAAATTCTCGCCGGCGGCCTTCTCGACGGCAAATTTTCAATCATCGGATTTGCTTTGACTCAAATTAATTAAATCTTTTAATTGCGGTCTGATTAATTATACAGGTGTCCCATTAAGAATGGGACATAGCACAACCGCAGATTCTCCAATTCAAAATAAAACGATTAAGCGAAATATGCTTAGATAAAATGTTACTCGCTCTACCAGTGGCGTACGGCAGGAGTAAGTAATGCTTGTACCCCTTCTAAATGTTACGCCGCTGTCTAAATTTTAATTTTGACTATAATTTTATTTTTTTTTGGTATTTTCTAAGTCAATAATGTACACTTGTTAGTTTGTTGTAAAGTCATTGGTTTTCGAGATATTCGCAGTTAAAGATAGATAGACATGTACTTTTTATTTGTATTATTATTAATACCTATTCATTTTTACAATTTTGTCTTAAAAAAACTGCGAATATCTCGAAAACCAATGACTTTACAACAAACTAACAAGTGTACATTATTGACTTAGAAAATATCAAAAAAATTAAAATTATAGTCAAAATTAAAATTTAGACAGCGGCGTAACATTTAGAAGGGGTACAAGCATTACTTACTCCTGCCGTACGCCACTGGTAGAGCGTACTGAACTAATTTTTTTATTGTTAGGTGCATTTTATGATACTTAACAAGTGTGCCGATTTGAGTAAAATTATACGGTGTATTAAAAAAATTATGGACATTAATAATTTTTCAGTTTTCAACTTCAACACCTCGTATTTCGGAAACGAGTAACATTTTATCTAAGCATATTTCGCTTAATCGTTTTATTTTGAATTGGAGAATCTGCGGTTGTTCTATGTCCCATTCTTAATGGGACACCCTGTATACAGCCTGATTAAAAAACGGCGGTAATGATTTTGTTATACTGTGAATTTCAGTTAAGACGTATAGGGCTATGGGCAAGGAGACGGAGTTTGCGAGCGTTTGTGGTGAGCACTAGAGGAAACTTCAAGCTCAAATTTTCCGTATGTCAGTGAGCAATGTTTATTAAAAGTGAAAATAGTTATAATTGTTTTAATTACATATAAAAACATGGGCAAAACTAGGGGATCTGGAAATGCTTGTTGTGTTCAGGGCTGTTGCGCTGATGGCGATTTAAGTAAAATAAAAATCATTGGCGCCATAATTTGACGTTCCGCTCTCAGTGTAAACAAATTAATTATTTATATATTGTATGTCATAATTGATAAATAAATCTCACGTACCTTTTATGTTATGCTATTTATATAATGGTTCACAATCTGAATTTTATTGTATATAAAATTAACAGCAGTTTTCCTTATTAAATTTTTTTGTCACATCATGGCCAACTAAAGTTTTTTATTTATCACCATAGAAACATGTCTGGATTTCCATAAAAAGTGAGTTAAATAATTCTCTATTACCCACTAGCGGCGCTAGTAGGCTTCATGCACACAGCTTACAAGCGGGTTTTGTTTGTTTGGCAGTTATGGAAGTCACTACTGCATTACAAAAAAAAAACGAGTGTGCTTTAGACCACACGACTGAAGTAAAACTTCTTCCTGCCATAATTTGTTATTAGCCACACTCAAGGGATTGTGCACTTTGTGGCGTTATTGAGAGTTGTCGTTAAACGGAGAGAAGAAATAATCAATTAATATTTTTTTACTATAATATGTGTTTGTTCATAATAACAGTATGTAAACACGTAAGGTGCACATAGGGAAATTAGCATTGGGAAAAAATACTTGGATCAGAGTTAGCCAAGACTGCATTAATTGTTATTTCTATTGAATTATCGTGCTAATCTTGAGGATTTCTATTTTATTTTGATTTATTTTTATTTTACTTGGCTTTTTTAATAATAAAAAGCTCTTATAAATCATTATTTTAATTTTTTTGTACAAAAATAAAGCAAAAAAACAACTCCATCTGTTTGGAAACATTTTATTCAAAAATTGTCTGGCTGGTATGACGTATGCGCGTTGGTAAATCAGTGACCCAATGTCTTTAGGTTCAACACGAATAGGCGGAGATATTTGATCTCGCACCATATTTAAGTAGTTTTGGGAATTTAATGTCCCATTAATAAAAAAAGTCCGATTATGTTGTAATCATTTGAATATTTTCTTCGGTAGTATAGGTATACACATTCATTTTGCAAAAAATTGTCAAATTGAAAAACAAGATTTCAAGGCTCACTCTGATCCAGTCATTTTTTTCCCAATGTTAATTTCCCTATGTGCACCTTACGTGTTTGCATACTGTATAAAATTTACAACTGTACAACAAACATTCATACTATCACAAATTACAGCTGAGCTAACCACATGAAAGATAATCCCAACAAACAAAAGAACTAATTTTTTAGAGTCTTCGGTACGCATGGTGCCGACAACAAAGCAACAAAATAACAAACATTGCTTGATGATGACGTATTGTTGTCGTTATTTAGAGTGGGTGTGTCGTTATGTAGAGTGTATCATTGTATGAGCAACAAGGTGAACCAACTAGAGTTGAGTAATTTCGACGTTTTAAGGAGTTGGTCGTTATATAGAGTGACGTTAAACAGAGTTTACACTGTATATTAAAACATCATAAGCATGTATGTGATTTAATTATCCTCCCTCATTCCTAGCCCGTGTTAGGAGGTAGGTACCTTCGGTTGATCTTGCAGAGCGCCCATTAAAAATGTTGACGCGCCGCCACTGTACTGTGAAAATAGTAGAAACTAACCTGCGTGTCGCCGAGCCTGGCGAGTTCCGGCTGCAGGTAGTATCTGATCCCGGACAGAGCTCCCGGCAACATCAGACCCCGTATCAGGAGTATCGTCAGCACCACGTATGGAAGCGTCGCCGTCGCCCAGACCACCTTGCCTGCGACAAACACTCAGTTTAATATATTACACGATTAAATCGCCCCCAGGAAAACAGCTTTGCTTCCCGGCAGCGACCGTTTTTCGTTCAATTGTTTTACGATAATGAGTACAAAAAAAAGCGAATGTGCTTTAGACCACACGACTGAAGTAAAACTTCTTCCTGCCATACATAATATATAATAATGATACAATAATATTCGATAATCTATCACCATATTTTGATTAGACATCCTGATTTAACGACACAATATAACCTCACTCTGTAGCACATATCTACAAAGACGAAATGTTTAAAATATAATTTTTGATTAATTAATAAGCAAAATATGTATATCTATTTATTAGCATTTAAAAGGGTTTATTAGCTAACCTACATTATTTCCCGTTACAAAATGCAGCAAAATTCGATGAAATGTATTTTTGATACAAAAGCAATTGTTTTCATTTTCAACGTCAAATAGTTGTTAAAAAAAAAGAATTTCGATTAATGCTCCGTCTTTGTCGCACTCACTAACTTATATATCTCTCTCAACTTCCAATATACGAAACGTAACTCTCTCTCTCTCTTACTATGTTCACTAACTTATATCTCCCTCTCAACTAGCGTTCGCCTCGAACGATCACGCACCGTTTGCCTCGTCCGATGATGCACTTCCGTAAACGCTTTCGTCAGGCATTTACCAGCTTACTCCCCAAGTCAAGCGTGCCTAAAGAAGTTTTACTTAAAAAAAATATTTTTTTTACCATTCCAAGTCGACACAAGCGGAGAATGGTACTAGTTTAGATCAAAATATTTTTTTGTTTGGAGGTCCCCCAAGTCCAAAAAAACATGTTTAGAAAAAGTCGGTCTGTGAACACGATACAGGTCAAACGGATGAGTGGATTGAAACCAAATTTTGGGAGGTAGTGTGATATGCAAATATGAAGAACCGTTTTGTTTTGGGGGAAAATTGGCGCATGCACACAAGAAATACATGCTATAGTAACGTTGTTTTTTTTTTGTATCATAATTGTATCCCTTTCATAACGGTTTATATTCAAAGTTTATATTGAGCCATTATATGAATTTCTCCTGAATCGATTGTACCTGTGTTAATTTGTACACATCGTGATGAAACATATTTCCCTTCATTTAAACGATGAGAACGATGCATGTTGCATCACAATGTGTGCGAATTAACACACTCAAGTCGGTACCACATTCTTTTCCTTCCCGTATATTTATACAGATTGTATCAAATCAAAACAGTCCATAGAACATTCTGTGTGTAAGACAGAAACGATATTATATAAAGCACTAAAGCAGTAAGTAAGAATGAGATAAATGATCGCTAATAGTTACTGTGGTTATACAATCTGATAGTATCGTCTTTGTTTTCTACAGTAAAAATCACAATTTTATCAAATGTCAGTATTCACTAGTGAAATTATTGATAAAATGGCTATTTATACTGTTCGGGAAAAAATCCAAATAATTAAATGGTTTTATGGTGGTAATTCAACCGCCAACATAATAATTTTTTTGTAGTTTTAATTGATAAATTGGTAAAAAGATTTACAGTGTACGTAATTATTTATTTACGTAACCACAGTAACTATTAGCGATCATTTATCTCATTCTTACTTACTGCTTTAGTGCTTTATATAATATCGTCTCTGTCTTACACACAGAATGTTCTATGGACTGTTTTGATTTGATACAATCTGTATATAGGTAGTGATAAGTTTGAGAGCCGTTCGGAACACGATTTGGTTTCTTTTCGCTGAAAGATATTGTTTTAATTAAAAGTTCTAGAATAATTCTACTCACCGGACGACTTGACGCCTTTGAACAAGGACAGGTATAGCATGCAGTAGACACACAAAACGCACAGCACGAGCTGCCACTTCGGGTAGCCCATGTCGTGTAGACCTTTGCTCCATTGCATCTCTAAAACTGCCCGACTATACAAAAAGAAATACACAGCGTGAATAAAGCAAGAATAAAAAGTTTGAAAAGAAATAGTAGGTACATCCAAATTTTCTTGGTTTCCGGGCTTGTATGCCGTGGTCCATCGATATATCTACCTGACGTTTCGTCTACAACTGCGGTAGACATTATCAAAGGCGATGTGGTAGCGGGCGAAGTGTCCTTCTAGGCTGCTCACAGGTAAGTGTGTCGACAAGTGTGGTACTTCCGTCTTTTATGGTCAGCGTGCTCGTGTTCTCTGCTCGGTCATAGTATGCTCTTCTGTGATTGGTCGTTCCAGTCTAGAAGAACACTTCGCCCGCTATCACATCGCCTTTGATAATGTCTACCGGAGTTGTAGACGAAACGTCAGGTAGTAATACCGATGGACCACGACATACAAGCTCGGAAACCAAGAAGATTTGGATCAACACCGGCCGTGAAAGCTTACACACTTGGTGAAATAGTACATTACACAAGACGGCTCGAAAGTTTTGACTGCGCGCCATGATGCCCGAGGTGAAGCCGAGTGCAAGAATATCAAACTTTCGGCCAGTGTGGTGTATACTATTTTCTTCATACCTTGATCTAAGTACGCTTATTAAATACATTAATTAGTTATTAATTACATAAAAACACAGATAAATTCCAAGCAAGCAGTTTTGAGGTTATACGTAAAAACACGAATGACAGCTGTTCGCGACTATGCAATAGGGTTGCTATAGAAACGACATCTAAACAACAGTTGATAGGTAGTTTTTGCTTTACTGCCGCTCGAACGTACATACTTCCCGCATCAGTGCGTGTAATCCCACCAATGCGTAAATGTTATAGACTTTCTGCCTTACAATTGATGCCGAAAGTATGTACTTTCGATCGAGGTATGAAAAAAAAATGATTTTAAGGGTTCCTAGTCCTTATACGGAACCTTATAACAAATGCGTGTAGGTTTATATAATTACTAGCGGTCCCGTTCGGTTTCACCCGAGTGTAAAAGAACGAATGGGGAAGGGAGGAACATGAGTACACACATTCATCTTAGTTTACCAAGATGAATGTTGTGTCCAAATTTCATTATGATCGGAGTTACCGTTCAAAAGTTTTTGTCGATAAAAAGCAGTATTTATGCTTTTTTAACTAATATTTTTTTTAATAAATTAAATATATAGAAAATAAAAAAATATATATTTATATATATTCGCCCAACGTGGGGCTTGAACCCACGACCCTGATATTGACAGTCGAATGCTCTACTGATTGAGCCAGCCTGGTGTGTACTCACAACGCTAATATGAGTAGGTATATTTAGTTAGTGCATTTCACATGAATAGATTATTTTTGAAATACATTTTGCAACATTTTTCATTAATGCTCCGCTCCTAATGATCGTAGCGTGATATTATATAGCCTATAGCCTTCCTCGATAAATGGGCTATCCAACAAAAAAAGTTTTTTTCAATTTGAACCAGTAGTTCCTGAGATTAGCGCGTTCAAACAAACAAACAAACTCTTCAGCTTTATATATTAGTATAGATTTCTGCAAAAACTCACTGAAAGAACTCCGTGGCCGGCGTGTGTCTGTTGGTCGGACTTGAATTGAGGTGCAGGTACGCCGATGCGTTTCCGGTCGCCTCCCAACAATTTTGCGTGTTCCACGTGTTGTTGCAGTGCATCCACGGCAATTCGCTCTGCGCGCTCGACACCAGGAAGTACAGCGCCCAGCCGATGATGACGTTGTAGTAAAAGGACACGTAGAACGCCACGAGCACAGCGCAGAAACCGACGCCTGAAACAGTTTTTTAAAAAAATTTATAGTAAAAAAACATTTTGGAGTTTACTCCTTAATTAACAATTTTGAGTTATAAGGCCCGGTACGGAAATTTTATGATTGGTGAGGCGTTACGCTCCACCGCTTCAAGTGTGGCGTTACGCTCGTCCGCTTCAAAAGAGACAAACGTATATATCTGTAGGATTTAACGTGCGAAAGAATGAGATGGAATAGATTGTAACGATTCAAAACTTTTATATTACATTGTACGTAGTTTAGAGGTAATAATTAGAATTGGGTATTTACTGTACTTGTCTATTTGTTTTGTCACGACGCGTATCAATTTTGGTTTTGGCATGTTGAACGACGCAGTGAAATAAAGAAAAAAATATGTTTTTTGTCTGAAAAAAGGCAGTAGGTTTTAAAAGGTTGAAATAGAATGTATTAAAATAAGCTGTGAAAAAGTGTTGAAATATTTCCTTTAAACCACATCAGGGAGAATCTGGAGTACTTGGTGATCTACCGATCCAAATTTCTTTTTGCATGTGTCGTTTAATTGATTATTTTTCACTTTGTCAATCCCAATCACATTAAGATATCAGAAATTTTCTGTGTGTACATTCTAAGATATCTTGTTCACAACAATTTTATAATAAAACATTCAAAGTAAATATTTTAAATTGTTTATTAATTTTATTAAAATTTATTTTATATTATATTACGAGACGATTACGTGAGCTTATCCGAAAAAGTCCAAGGCTAATCGTTTCAAGATTACACAGCGTATCTAAGGAGTGAACTCCAGTCGTGCGTCGGAGCTTTTTTAAAAACAAGCAATTTATATAATACTAGCGGTCACGCCCGGTTTCACCCGGGTGCGAAAGAACGAATGGGGGGGAGGTACATGGTACATTCTTCTTAGTTTAGCGAGATGAATGTTATTGTTGATAAATTTCATGATGATCGGAGTTACCGTTCAAAAGTTTTTGTCGGACGGACAAATATTGAGTTGTATTTTGCAACATTTTTCATTGATGCTTCGCTCCTATTGATCGTAGCGTGATATTATATAGCCTACAGCCTCTTCCTCGATAAATGGGCTATCCAACAAAAAAAAATTGGTTGTCTGTAAAGTCGGTTTACGGACGATAGTTTTACGTGATAACGTATTCCGTAATACATAACCTAAATTTATATAATAATTATAATAATTCGAATCTATGATATTGCATCTTTCGCTTCAAATTTAGGTTAATTTTATTTATTTAAATTACTCACCACCTATAATATAATTGTTTTTTTTAACTTTCTTTCTTTCGTATTTATTTTAAGTCTCAAAGATTAGCTGTCATAATATTTTGAAAACAATTGTTTCACTGTTTATATAAAATTCCAAAACCTACTTACAATATTTAAGTATTTTCATACGTCAAAAAATTGATTTTTATAATGATAAAATTTGTATGAAAACGATTTTTTCGAGAGATGAGACCTAGCTAAAACGATTTTTTGCCCCCCAAAATCCCTTTTCAGTAAATTTCATCCAAATCGTTAGGGCCGTTTTCGAGAAAAGCACGCACAGGGTCAGGCGGAACGTTAGGAACGTTACACTTTTTCGTGCATGCAGCCGGTGTTTTATCAATTTATAAGATTGGTGATTCATCAATTTATAAGACGTTATCATGTCAAAAAAAATGGTTGTCTGTAAAGTCGGTTTACGGACGATAGTTTTACGTGATAACGTATTCCGTAATACATAACCTAAACCTCCCAAAATTTGGTTTCAATCCGCTTATCCTTGGTGTCGGAATGATAAGAAATGTCAAAAGTGACGTTTGCAACTTACAAAGTATTATGTTCTAATAATAATTAGTTATTCCAATACTTAACTTAGCAGGCTTTGCATTTCACAATATACTAATGTCAAAAAATTGAATTAAACATTAGAAATGCAGCTGTTTTCATGTTAAGACAAGACATACGTTTGCTTCTAATTTCCATGTACGGCAAACAAAGACAACCGACCGCGTCGCGTCATGCATTACACAACATTGCATTTATACAGCTAATAATTTTTCTATATAAATTTGTATAAAATATTTTTCTATATAAATTTGTATAAAAAAACTGTTTAGGCAAATTCTGTTATACGAAATCTATGTAAAATGTTCTCCTCTTTCGTTTAAGACTGGTTTCAAACCGATCTGATTTAAATTAAGCGAGAAATTAGCAAAAAGCACGCACAGGGTCAGGCGGAACGTTACGCGTTAGGAACGTTACGCGTTAGGAACGTTACGTTACACTTTTTCGAACATGCAGCCGGTGTTTTATCAATTTATAATATTGGTGATTCATCAATTTATAAGACGTTATCACGTCAAAAATGTTTCAATTCGAACTAGTAGTTCCTGAGATTACCGCGTTCAACCAAACAAATAAACAAACAAACAAACTCTTCAGCTTTATATATTAGTATATAGATAAAAGCTTGTCGCGAGATTTTCCTGTGCAAATTTATTTTATAAAATACATTTTTTTTTTCTTAGAATTACTTGTGTCAGGATCAAGTTATATATTGTATTCTTGCAGTTTATTTGCAAGCGAAGATCTCGCGACAAGCTTTTATATGATATAAATTGTATAATGTAATACTTATATGATATTGGGTTTCATTTAATTGAAAATTGATTTCGTTCTTTTTAGTGCATTTGAAAAAAACTTGTTTTTTAAAATGTTTTTACTACATATTTAATTTTTTTTTCGCCTTTATAATTGCGAATCTAAATTATTAAAAAAATATATTATTTTAAGTACAATTTAACTTATCATTCAAAGTTTTTTTTACTCTTTTTTTTCTTTCAACATTGCAACTCATAGGAAACCCTGTTATAGCTCCATTTCAACAAAACTTCCGAGAAATCATTTGTGAGGTTATGTAATATCATAGATAAGGGATATGTATTCTGTTGGAGCATTCAAAGATTAAATTATTATTGTTCGTGTTTGCATTTATTTTCCTATAACACACGACCCGCGTTTATTTCTACTTTTCTACCGCCATAGGCGTCGATTTAGTGAATTTTACTCGCCGGAAATAATCGACCTTTACCGAATTTTAAACGCTTGAACTGTTTCAAAAGTCGGTATAAGTATAAGTATTGTAAAAAACATTAATAAAGATATAAAATAAAAATTATCAATATGTACCTATATCTTTAGAAGCTAAGATACAAGAAGTATTTAAAAAAATAAGCTTTTGCTAAATTTCAAACTTTGGTCACAAAAGACCTAAAAACTACTGTTTTTATTCGCTGTGATTACGCATTAAACTTTAAAAAAATTGGCTTGTTGCTTAATATTTCAAAACACATATTTTTGTCCTAAAAATTATATCAAAAAACGTGATATTTGCGTGTCAAGCCAAACCAAGTTCAACAAAGAAAAAGTAAGCAGCAGCCGTGTTGTGTTACACGAACTATTTGGAGCCACTTTTGACCCCTTAATAATCCAAAATCCATTTAACATAAACACATGAAATTTGGTTTATTTATTAAAACCCCTTAGATTAACTAGAACCCCAAATTTCATAAATACAGCTCAAACGGTTATTGAGATATTAACCTCTAAAAATCGGCATTTTTATCACTGACTGGCTGACTTACTCACTGATAATAATTAGGTTTTTGAAAAAAAAATAATTATCGATTTTTTTATTGTATTTTAAAACTTTATTATAAATAATATTGATAATCGATGCGAAAAACTTTCAAAAAACTTTTTTTAAATTAATTATAAGCAATTTAAAATTGATAAAATATTTAAAAAATCACGTGACTGCAAACGCACTAAAATTGTTTTTTACAGTTGTGACGTCATAATGGTAAAATGTATATACGCAGTATACTATCAATGGCTTCTACATGTATTATTATAAGAATATAAATTACCATTATGACGTCACATTATGTTCGGGAAATGTCGGCGCGTTCTCGGAACTAGGCACAAAAATTTATTTTTAATTTGATATAACTTTTGAATTATAACGAAAATAAAAAAAAGAAAAATAGTTTTGTTATAAAACTTATATACCTACGATCTTTCCATTTATGACAAAAACAAATTTCATTCAAAAGCCCAATTGTCTCGACGTCGAGCGTCCCCGTAATCGACGCCTATGGTGACCGTGAACTACTTGAAACTGTTGGAATGTTTGACCGCGTATTCGACGTAACGAAACATTACATCTGTAGCTCTATAGAATATTATACGGTTGCACTTTTATAATTAAAATTTGTACAGAATAATTGAATTTGTGCTGGACTCGGATTTACATTTGTGTTTAAGTTCGACCGCGAGAGCCGATAGCGGACGTCGACTAAGAACTGGCATTCTAATTTTTTATATTAAACGTCTATTGGACCCCGAGGCTATCAGATATAAGCCACGGCATACAGTATAATACGCGCTACGAATCTAAAAGGCTCGGAAGTTAGATGCGAATGCGGGCTTGCGCTTGTACAGTCTGTTGAAAAACTACAATCTAGCAACTCAACAAAACTAAAGTAACAATAACAACTTGACAATAGCGTACTCGACTGTACTTTAAAGCAGGAAAGCGACAAGTGACAAAGGCAACGAGCGATCACGGCCAATCACCGACGAGCGCACATTCCGTGCTGGTAGCTGGGAGGTGGTGGGAGCATCAACGGCTCTAAAATGTGCCTTTGCGACGCTGTTTGTGACTTACTTCCGAACCTTTCAGATCCGTGGCGCGTATTATACAGTTCGGGTAATCCATCTGAACGCATTGCAATAGGCATGATGACAGTATAAAAGAATCAAAGAATAAATAGTTTTAGAGAAAAAATATATGTTGAAAGGATACTAAAAAATAACCCAGTTAATATAAACATTGAGATTCATAAGATTTTTAATAAATTGCTAGTAGAAGTTTTGGTTCAAAAATAAATTGTGCAAATTATTATAATATGCATGATCAATAATTTGCATAATTTACCATCTCAACTTGCATTGAGGTCCTGATGATGAAAATATATTTTTCGAAACGTTGGCCACAAGCGATACTCTGGTAAAGCTTATTTTTCTATTGTTCTTCAATTTTTAATAAAATAAAAGTATAAAATACTGCAATCGGCCATGTTGACCGAAACACCGAATGACGTCACGCCTTCTTAAATCAAATAGAATATAAATATAATCACCGAAACGCTTGAATTTTTGGTTATTTTTGAGGTTATTTAACTTGCTACTAAAGAAAACCGTACTGTTTTTAATATACATCATATCATTAAGTAAATTTACATACCTTTCTAAGAAATACCTCTGAACCACAGTTCTACACCCATAAATACAACATCTGTCAGCTGTCAGTTGTCACTAAGGCGTGACGTCACAAGCATTTTTGCGCTTAATTCAAAATGGGGACAACAGTTTTCCGACGGAACAAATCTTCGAGACTCGATTCCCGTGATGGACAAACTATTTACATACAAGTTTGTACGGAACCCTCGGTGCGAGAGTCCGACACGCTTTGGTCGGTTTTTTCTCTCTTATCGCGTCTGAAATGCAGCACGCCTTTTTCTATTCAACACCCAATATAACATCCAACAACAGTTCTACGATATGAATTTATATCAAAAGTGAAATATTGATGGTAAAAAAAAACACCTGTACCTACTCAAAAACCCAACATATTTTCATTAGAATAGAGCTCTGCGCATTATTAAAATTGGTCTCGCTTTGTTTATGTACCACTTGTGGAAAGTATATATGTATAGATTTTCACCTGAGAAGTTAATTTTCTATCTGTCCGTCCGTCAGGGACTTCCAGCTAGTAAACGGGATGAGACAGAAAGTCAGAATTTTCACGGATTATGTATTGATTTTACTCAAAATTGACAATCGTGTTTAAAACTTTGAGATTTATTTTTCTGAGTGGGGTTCCATACATGTAAATGGAAGTTTGCAAAAAAATTTATTTTGTCTGCTTCGGCATAACACTACTTTATGATTTGACGTGCGCAAGTCCGACTCGCACTTGATCATTTTTATTTATTTTCATTCTGGTTTGCGCATGCTTGCTCTAAATGTTGCTCTTCTTGCGGTGGTTCTTCTAGACGGGTCAAAATGATCAGTTTCTCTATAATAACGATCATACCTCGATTTAACTTATAGTGCGCAAGTCCGACTCGCACTTGATCATTTTTAAATATTTTCATTCTGGTTTGCGCATGCTTGCTCTAAATGTTGCTCTTCTTGCGGTGGTTCTTTTAGACGGGTCAAAATGATCTGTTTCTTGGTAATAACGATCATACCTTTAAACAGTGGACAGATTCTCCAAACACTGATTGGACCCTCTCGATTGTATTGCCCCAATATCAGCTCCATGTAGAACAGGGGCACGGCTCCAAACACCAGCATCAAGGTATAAGGAATTAGGAATGCGCCTGGAAGAACAAAACAGATTACAAGATTCCGATTTGATTTCCGACGCTGACTGACAATAGATTTTTCTAATATAGCATTGTAACAATGGCTGTTTCTTAACAATAATAGCAAACAATAGCTATATCCAACTGTCTAATTGAGTCTTACGAACTATACCGTATTAACTTTGACATTATGGTATTAGTGTACCTATTTGCTATACCTATTATGTATATAATTTTCGAAAGAGTTGATTCATTTTTAGTGAAATTTGGTCCATTCAAAAGATAGTTTTTATAGAGTTTGAAACAAGTTTTTGGCCCCAAAAATGTGGTAAAAATTACAGAATCAATTCAAAATTGAAATTTACGTAAAGATAAAAATGTGCTGCTAAAATTTAATTGAAATCAGCCCGACAGAACCGGACTTATAAATTTTATGAAAACATCAGTTCACGGATTTAATTTTTTGCAGATGTTTTGATTGACAATAACATTTTAAGAGGTGTATTAAGGGGTCAAATTTTTTGATTTTTCCAAAAAAATAACTTACGTTCACACAATGAAGACACAATAGTCTAAGATCCGATATTAGAAATATATACCCTCATCTGTTATTTGATGATGGCAAAGATTATATATTAGATAATAATATATACATTGATAAATCGCACATGGGTTGCCTAGCTCAATCGCGTACCGATGATGTTAAATTAAACAAATTCTAATTGTCATTTTTGGATCAACTTCCCCGATTTGTTAATCATAAAAATCGAGCCTAAGATGAGAGAATATGACACGAGGAATTGGAATAAACCATTGATTTTACACATAAATATAGATCATCGACATAAACATACCTTGTAAATAGTTGTGTTCTATGTACCTACTTTGAGTTTAACATTTTATTTGTGTCATATTTTATCATCTTAGGCTCGATTTTTATGATTAACAAATCGGGGAAGTTGATCCAAAAAAGTCAATCAGAATTTATTTAATTTAACAGCATCGGTACGTGATTTAGCTAGGCAACCCATGTGCGATTTATTATTATTAGCCAACATATAACCTTTGTTATCATCAAATAACAGATGAGGGTATATATTTCTAATATCGGATCTCGCACTACAATGGCTGTATTAGCAAATACACTATATTTTCTGCAGAGTTTTTGTACTGTTAGCATTTACAGTCAAGCGATATTGGGCATTGGGGCTAGCATTACCCGCTACAAAATTTGACTCCACTCTCGTCCCGCGCTTATCTACGGGAACGTTAAAAACTAAAAAAAAGAATAAACGAACCTCCGCCGTTCTTGTAACAAAGATAAGGAAACCTCCACACGTTGGCCAAGTCGACCGCGAATCCGATTATCGACAGTAAAAAGTCGGCGTTCGTTCCCCAGGTTTCGCGCGGCTCCTTTTTATATTCGCCGTCGCTTTTTATCGTCGTATCATCGGTCGTCGCCGTTCCAAGTCGGACGTCTATGGTGGTCGGCGAGTCGCCGCCTCCGTCGTCATCCGTGCTGTCGGCGCCGGTCGTCGCCGCCATTTCCCTGTTGGGACTCGCGCCATTCGACGAAAGGACGACGGTTGTCGTCACGGCGTTCGGACGGTAGTCGTCCTCCAACTGTACCTGTAGGTCTTCTGAAACGGAAAGAGCGTGTCAAGATCTTTCGAGTCCCTTCCATTTTTTATCTGAGCAACATTTAGACTAAAATAAGTTCAGAAACTAAAATCCGACTACTGAAAAGTATGACACAAGAAAATATTCTCATCTGAGGATAGCCGTGGTCGTGATAATATGGTGCACGTCGTCAATAATATGGCAGTGAACGTCTACATGCCCGCAGACAGTGGCGTGTGGAATAAATTCGACATATCCATTTATAGCGGTAGATATAGCGGTAAAATAAAAATAAACACTCGACGCACATGGATCTCCGAAACAGCCAATAGCAAGCTAGAAGGCGGGCTCAGTGCGTTCACGTCACTATGACGCGGTGGCTTCATCTTTCGCCGCAGTTATTCTACAAAAATGACTTGAATGTGTCATTTCTCATTTCTATTTATCTATATCAGTGATGTCATACACGCGGCCCGCCAATACAATAATTGCGGCCCGCCGAGACGTTAAAAAAACATTGAGTCTAATAATATAATCATTCTTATAATCGTATTTTATTAATATTGTGTAAGGAGGTTAATGCGTTACAGTTCCAATCAAAAGTAAGTCGAATTCGAAATGGGAACTTTTCCATAATATTTTTTTACAAAAGGTTATAAGTCAATTAATTATTGTCATAAAGGCATAAATAAATATTTTTTTTAATATTAATTAATTATTTCAGTATTTTACTTAATGCACTAACTTCTGAATTTTTTGTACAAAGTTAGGTTAGAAAAAATAAATTTATGTAAATATCTGTATTTTACATATTTTTTCAGAAAATAATAAAAAAAAAGAAATTAGAAGTAATAAAAATTAAAATTAAATCATTAAAAAGTTAAAAAATTCAGTTAAAATTGTTAAAATTGTCAAGAATAAAAGTCCATAGTCGAAAAGTGCTAAGGTTTAATAATTTTTTTTATTGATGTCTCCTAATTAAATTGAAAAAAAAATTAAAATATGCGTAAGACATCGATGCTTTACATAGTTAGTTTTCGGAATTGCTGACATTATTTGATTATTTGCAAAAAATTAAAATGTACCGTTTGTATGCTAGGTTGACATATTTTCCATAAAACTACATGTAAATTTTTTTTTTAATTTTTAACTTTATAAATCTCCTAATGATTTTGGATTTTTTACAGAAAATTTTGTCAAAAAAATCTATTAAAAAAACTTTATTTCAGATTTTTTTCATTATCTTCGCTTAACTCCTCAACCTCCTTAACATTAAAAACATGCGGCTCCCAACTTAGTACAAAATAGATAATGTGGCCCGCAATATCATATGAGTTTGACATGCTATATGTTTTATCAATTACATCATTCAATGATCCGTTGCAGTTTGGCAACATTGATATAGATTTTTATTCACCGCGGTCTCGTTTAGAATGTGAACAAAGCTCGATCCCTGTCATTTATTTATCTAAGGTTACTTACTTTTGATCACTGTACAGTTGAGTATTGGCGATGACGTAGTGATGACTGATGACTTTGATCCAATTGTGTTTGTAGGAGTGTCTTTCGTTCGTCCTGAAACAAATGAAAAAATCTCTCAATTATGTTGGTAACTCTGCCATTTTTAGGGTTCCGTACCTCAAAAGGAAAAAGGGAACCCTTATAGAATCACTTTGTTGTCCGTCTGTCTGTCAGGACTCTTGGGAATCAAAACCTATAGGGTACTTCCCGTTGACCTAGAATCGTGATATTTGGCAAGAAGCAATGATTTATAGCACAAGAAAAGGGAAAAATCCAAAAACCGTAAATTTGTAGTTATATCACAGAAAAAATAATCTTTTTAAACCGCAACAACATGCTACGCACGTACACAGTAACTGTTCTAATACTGCTACCTGCAACACAATATGAGAACTCTCGCATACAACACGGTACTACAACTAGGCTATCAGATATAGCCACGAAGTACAATACAGTTCAGTAGTCCATCTGAACTCATTGGAATTACACGCTTAGTTGGCAAACTGACCGCGACGTTTGTCGATGTATGGGGACAACGGTTTTCCGACGGCTAAGCGGGGAAAATCTTCGAAACTCGATTCCCGTGATGGACGAGCTACAAGTTTGTACGGAACCCTCGGTGCGCGAGTTCTACTCTCACTTGCCCGTCACCCGAGACAATATGGCGGGTATTGGATTTTTTTATAGCCTATGACACTCTCGACATTGTGCCGAATCCAACGACACCTCATTTATAAAAACCGGTTCGCTAATTTGGTCTCTAGGAAGGAACATCTATAATAGACTGCTGAAATCATATCCCTACTTTTTGGCTTTGCCGTAATCGGGCAAATATAAGACAACAAAACGCTATTAATGTGTTGAGCGTCACCGGAATCCGGACTTCCCCGCACCCAAAACACGCACGGTTAGTTCTACACGCGGGCGATGAATACAGAGAACTACGTGGGGACTGTTGTACGGAGTTGTTCCATTGTTGTTTAGTTACATAAGGTACGACAAGGTAAACAACAAGATGTCGATGAAACAAACGCGATGTGTGTAGTTGCCAACTCCGCACAACTATCTTACGATTTCGGTCTGTCAACTTTCACTCTAAACTTCATCAGCTGTATATAGAGTTGCACCTAAATTTGACGAAGACAGGGTGTTCTGTTGTAAGGTAGTTCAAAAGTATGCGCAATAGTAAGTACCAACGGTGCATTTTTGTAAGAGTCTGTACCCAACATCATATCATCATATATATATATATATATTATATTATATATTAATACGCTAAGGTTTAAGATGTTTGCCTCCCTTTTTAGAAAAAACCTCACAATTTCTCCACATAAATTCTATATCATTTTACAGATAATTGCTTGCTGTACTGACATCGACAACTAAAAAATTTATTATTGCTTTTGTTTTTGTAAAGTAATTAAAATACAGCAACGCTGAACAACGGCTGCCATCTGACGGCTTTAATTTTGAAACAACGTCATCACTTCGATCTGTCATCTGACCTTCATATTGTAATACAACAGACACAATACTGCAAACTGCCATCTGACGGCTTTAATTTTGAAACAACGTCACAGCAATGCTGCATGATGCCATCTGACGGCTTAGCTCAACGCTTTTGCTACTTGCGCCTCTATATGACAATTTTCGTAAAATATTTCTTCGATCTGTCATCTGAGCTTCATATTGTAATACAACAAAAAGAAGAACGTTATAAGCAGTGTGCAAAATTAGAAACGAATTGAGTACCTGCAAATTGCAATCATATTTAAAAAATAATTTTGTAAAATGATAATTATTATACTTATTTAGTGCGAATAATTCGCACAGGTCACTCTAGTATCTAATAAAATATCAAGAATTGACCCCGTTTGTGAATTCGTAGTAGGCTGATTTTAAAGTCCAAATTCAAGGCAGTTCACTCGCTACAGTCATGGACAAAAGTGCAGCGTACCAGCAGGTAGAGATTATCCGTGTATTTTTGTAAGAGACTGTACCCAACACATCTATATAAGCTTTAATATACAGATACACTTCTATACAATTCCAATTGCAAGTACAATAAAAATATTTTTTTACCTACGCATATTGTTATTGTTTGAACAATCAAGCCGATTGTTGTCTCCCACAACAATCCGTGTGTCATTGTTAGAATGACGAGCCGATTGTTGTCTCACGAAATTTCCAACGGGGATCGTGTAACAAAATGTTCCAAAGAGTTTAGTATAATTCTAAAGTCGTAACTCGTACAGCTATAAAAATCATTCGATTATAATTTTGAATAATCCTTCGAGACGTGTCGAGATATTTTCATAATCGAATAGTTGGACAGTTTATACTCGAAACATCGCGTCTCTAATGATATTCGAGAGGTGACGATGCGAGTGTTACGTCACACTCAGAGATAGGTAAGTGCTAATTGCTTTAATAGTTAATTAGCTATGAACGTTAATTATATGGTGCAATCTTCGCGTGCATTGGTTGTCATCAAACGCTTTAAACAAGGACATCGTAATTACATGCATAATATTGTATACGAGGGGCGTTTAAATTTTCCTTTCACGTAATTTAGTGACGGTTCCTCAATGAGCGCTGCAGGAAAACCAAAATCTTAGGTACCTCACAATTTTAGAACGAAGTATATTTTCCATATTTAACCTATCTATATCTACCACGTTTTTAAAGCGAACTAAAAAGTATAAAATAATTTCTTTAAGCGGTAAGTACGTATATCATTACATGATAAACGACACTCGGCTTATGGCAGAAGTGAGTAGTGTTGCAATGTATACTGCAGTAAAAATTCCAGTCATTGGGCGACGGGACCATTCCAACTTCAAAAATGTTGACATTTGATTATAATAAAGAAAATAAAACTTCTGATATCGCGTGAGATGACGCGGGTAATGGCTAGTATTTAATACGATATTTGCTATTCGTTGCCATGGTTACCTACATAATATGCTCCACGTCATGTAAAAATTAGTCAAAGCATGCCTAACTAGTTTCTGACAGATCCATAAAACAAAAGAGCGGCTGATTTTTTTTTTATTTTCAAAATATTTCCGAAACTGTAAAGCTTAGAAAAATTCTTTTTTCACTAAACTTTCTTGAAAAAATAAATAGAATAATAAGCCGTTATGAAAAGTATACCATTATTATATAAAAAACACCGTTATAGCAAATATCTTTTCTGCGCATGCGCCGATTTTCCCCAAAAACAATAGGGCTCTTCATATTTGCATACCAAACATCCTTCCGAAATTTGGTTTCAATCCGCTCATCCGTTTGACCAGTATCGTGTTCACAAACAGACTAACAGACGCACAGAGTTTTTTCAAATATGTTTTTTGGATTTGGGAGACCTTGAAACGGAAAGATATTGTAAAATTTTTGAAAAGCGATTTTGACCTAAACTAGTACCATTCCCCACTTGTGAGTTGGAATAGTAAAAGTTAATAATTTAATTAATCCTCCTTCATTCCTGGCCCGCGTTAGGAGGTAGCACCGTCGGTTGACCCTGCAGGACACCCATTTTAAAATGTTCACGATCCGCTAGTCATATTTTCATTTATAGTGTTGATGCAATTATTGAACGACCCCAGTTGATTTCCAATTATTTAATGCAGAATAGTATGCCAGTGGCTATTAATTAGCGTCAGTAATCATTTAATTATTTCAGATTGGTTTCCGCATCGTCAATTATTTATCGTATCATTTTTGTTGATAAAATTATAAGAAACCCGTTAATTGTCCGTTTAACGGAAAATGTAACATTTATATTAAAAACAAACTATAGTTGTCCTGTTCTAATATCGAGCAAAGGACCCCGTACAAAACCTGCTGATAATATATCATCTAACTAGCGGTCCCGTCCGGTTTCACCCGGGTGTAAAAGAACGAATGGGGAAGGAAGGGACATGAGTACGCACATTCATCTTAGTTTACCGAGATGAATGTTGTGTCCAACATTCATAATGATCGGAGTTACCGTTCAAAAGTTTGTGTCGTTAAAAAGCAGTATTTATATAATTTTTTTAAGTAATACATTTCTTTTAATATAATAAATATTTAATTTAAAACACTGTAGGAAAATTATTTTTATATAGGTACCTATAGTTATAACAGTTTTCAAATGAGCTATTAATTAGATTTATTTAATTTTAATTAGTCGTAATAAAATTTTAAAAAAATTGAAATGTAAGCCTTAGAAGAAAGCTCATATCTTTGATTAACGTCTGATTAGAACTCTTCAATAATCTTAGAAGAAAGCAATGTAGAAAATTAAAAAAAAAATAAAAATATAGTCGCCGACGTGGGGCTTGAACCCACGACCCTGGCATTAAGAATCTTACGCTCTACCCACTGAGCTAGCCGGGCTTGTGAATGTGACGCGCTAATATTGCAATATTCACCAGATATATTTGTCGGACGGACAAATTTTGAGATACATCTTGCAACATTTTTCATTGATGCTCCGCTCCTATTGGTCATAGCGTGATATTATATAGCCTATAGCCTTCCTCGATTTGAACCAGTAGTTCCTGAGATTAGCGCGTTCAACCAAACAAACAAACAAATTCTTCAGCTTTATATTAATATAGATTAACTGATTTCGTGCCAATTTCTCTAAATAAGGAATCCTATGCCTATTCGTTTGCGAGACTTTCTTTGGTTGGTCGAATAGTATAGACAGCCGGGACTCCCCGCGCAGGTTGTGCAGATAAAGTGCCGGCGCGCGGTGGCTGTAATTAAACATATAACAATCTTAAGCCGGGATTATTAATAAGACGTTAAACAAACGTAACTCGAGAAGAAAATTGAGCGATAAGCGGCTCTCCTCGACTTGTTTTAAAATCTCTCCCTGCCTCCGCTATTTTCTGTATTCATTGCGCCATTTCAGACTATTATTTTAAATACGACAGGCTGCATACAGACTGTTTCGCAAAACTTGATCTCAGATAGAATAATTCGTCTAATGATGCTGGGTTTTTACACGCTTTATATTAACTTCACTTGTAAATATGTATGTTTGTTTGTAACCTTCGTTTGGACTACAGCAAGTGGTTTATTACTGTAGTATAATATGCCTTCACTGTAACTACAGTGGTTAGCCGTGCGGAATCACGGGTCGTGGGTTCTAATCCCGTCCACGCCGAAAAAAAATTTGTTTTTTTTTTCAGCAAATTTTTGACAATAAATCGAACTAAAAAATGGAAAATAAATATAAATAGTTTAAAAAAAAATAAAAAACGCTTTATATCGAACTAAAAAGTAAAAAATATTTTTTTAAAATAAGCTTAAATCAATAATGAATAAATAATTCTAGTATTATTGTGAAAAAAGCGTGGGGCGCTCGATGTACGAAAATGTGGAACAGCGCTTTGTTCCACATTTTCGTATTATTATTATGTGGCGGCTATTATTATTTTATCAGGCGAATAAATATTTATACCCTCGAATTAAGACAGAATAGATTGAATTATCGCTATGTATTCGAAGGAATAACTACCTGAAGAACAAATGAACCGAATAAATAACTATTTACGTTCGGGGAATATGGCCATAACTAAAATATTTAATTGGATAAGAATTAATACTGAGTCGGTCAAATTATTGCTTCGCAACAAACATTATTTTTGATACCTATATTTTTTTTTAAAGATAAAAATGATTTCTGTGGCTCATCCTTAGAAGATCGACATATGCTATCTGAGACTTTTTTGTAGGTTTTTTTAAGACCTACAATTCCGTAGTACATTAAATTTTATGTATCTCTTATGGTTTGGTCAGTGTAAGAACTTAATTTAGAAGCCAAATTTGAAGTCTAATTTAAAAAACGGATTCTTTCGACTAATCGAGAAGTTAATTATGTTTCAATTTGCGAGACGAGGTAATATTTCATTGTGTATAGAGAAAAATTGATAATAAAAATCATTTGTAGAAATTACACAAAACCCGACGTGGGGTAGGGGAGGCTCGGCGACGACAGGAATGGAAGTGGGAGGCGGTCGGTCGTGTATACCGTATACCAGGCATGTCAAACTCATGTTATCTATTTAGTACCTACTAAGTTGGGGACCGCATATTTTTAATGTTAAAAAATATTAATAGAATACTGTTACACGCTCCCCGTTGCGACGACAAAGGATTTCGTGAGACAACAATCGGATCGTCATTTTAACAATGATACACAGATTGTTGCGGGACAACAACAATCGGCTTATTCTAACAATATGCGTAGGTAAAAAAGGCTATGTTGCCAAATTCCAGTCAACAATAAATGCAAGAAAAAGAAAGAACTATCCAGCGCATATATAAACCACGGAATAGCTCAGTGGAGGGTCAGTCATACAGTGTCTTTCGTCGAGTTAACAATCGACAAATAGTACTGAGGTAACTGCTGAGATAAATAAATAAATGAACTGTGTAAAATGTAAATAATCTTGTGTATATACAGGGTGTCCCATTAAGAATGGGACATAGAACAACCGCAGATTCTCCAATTCAAAATAAAACGATTAAGCGAAATATGCTTAGATAAAATGTTGCTCGTTTCCGAAATACAGGGTGTTGAAGTTGAAAACTGAAAAATTATTAATGTCCATAATTTTTTTAATACACCGTATAATTTTACTCAAATCGGCACACTTGTTAAATATCATAAAATGCACCTAAAAATAAAACAATTAGTTCAGTACGCTCTACCAGTGGCGTACGGCAGGAGTAAGTAATGCTTGTACCCCTTCTAAATGTTACGCCGCTGTCTAAATTTTAATTTTGACTATAATTTTAATTTTTTTGATATTTTCTAAGTCAATAATGTACACTTGTTAGTTTGTTGTAAAGTCATTGGTTTTCGAGATATTCGCAGTTTTTTTATGACAAAATTGTAAAAATGAATATTATTAATAATAATATCTACAAATAAAAAGTACATGTCTATCTATCTTTAACTGCGAATATCTCGAAAACCAATGACTTTACAACAAACTAACAAGTGTACATTATTGACTTAGAAAATATCAAAAAAATTAAAATTATAGTCAAAATTAAAATTTAGACAGCGGCGTAACATTTAGAAGGGGTACAAGCATTACTTACTCCTGCCGTACGCCACTGGTAGAGCGTACTGAACTAATTTTTTTATTGTTAGGTGCATTTTATGATATTTAACAAGTGTGCCGATTTGAGTAAAATTATACGGTGTATTAAAAAAATTATGGACATTAATAATTTTTCAGTTTTCAACTTCAACACCCTGTATTTCGGAAACGAGCAACATTTTATCTAAGCATATTTCGCTTAATCGTTTTATTTTGAATTGGAGAATCTGCGGTTGTTCTATGTCCCATTCTTAATGGGACACCCTGTATAGTTAATAAATACATTTTGGTGTGTTCCTATGCTGTAAATATTTCGTGTACATAAATAGTGACTTTGTATATTCTTTTATTTTATCAATTAGAATTGTTGTTTTGTTTCTGTTACGTTATAAAGAAGTATTTATTTGTTTGTTTATATATTTGTTCTGTTAACGTTTCACTATTGTAAATAAATATTTTCCACCACGAACTAGCACTTCTACGATTATTAGAATGATTACGTTATTAGACTCAATTTTTTTTAACGTCTCGGCGGGCCGCAATCCATGTATTGGCGGGTTGCGTGTTTGACATCCCTGTATATCCATAATATATAGAGTGGAGGGCCGTTCAGTATAGGTAAAAAGTACGACACAGGAACACATAAACACATTTCACGGCCCAGCGCTCGCTGATTGCTTGACGAGATTTAACTCCATTCAGCTTCAGATGTACACGGCTATATAAGCCTTATACCTGTCTATCCTAGTGTTCGTTGTCCTTGTCTATTTGTTGTACGTAACGCGATTCCAGGCACGGGTTTGGCTTAAAGACTGCTGCACACGAGGCTGGAAATGGCGTCACTGCGGGCCCGCCTGCTAGCTCACAAGTTAGGCTGTACTGTATATACAGTATGTAGGTTACGTTAGGTATATCAGTTGCAATGTAAACAGCAAACGTAGTGTTTCACTATAACACTTACTTAAGTGGTCTAGTTAAATGCGCATGGGTTTGCATTTCAAATTGATATAAATGTATGTATATTTGGAAGGAAGAGGGACTGTCGGGTAGTGGACAAGAAGTCAGGTGGTGGACGCACGTGGCTATGCCAGCGCGAGCCTGCGTAGGTCTACGTTGGTAATGTAAATAAATGATTATTAAATCAAATTCAATAGTTTTACTAATTTAAAAGAACCTGTTTAACCACCAACACTACATGGCGATCCTGCCAGTTAACGGCAACACTATAACAAGGTTTTAAAATTATAACAAGGGTTATTTTTCTTGCTAGGCCCCTTGCTTGCTCTGAGCAAGAACCGACCAGGAAACAGTATCTTGTCACATGGGCGACTAGAACAAACGCCCACAAACCAACACGACGTCATTCTGCTCAGAGTCGGACAGCAGACGCGTTTTGCTCTGTGTTTATATTTGAACTGTCACTGCGCGCGCACCAGATCCATCCACAAAACAAGCTTGAAAATACGTCTCGTGTGAAGCGAGCACATCAAAAGCAATCAAGAAAACCAGCGCTAGAAAACTAGTAGTCAAATTTAGCAAGAAATCTAGTAGCGATTCTAGTCTCGTGTGCACGAGGCTGGATTTTCCGCTAGATACCTTGCTAGATTTGACTACTGAGGCTGGTTTTTCGTGATTGCTTTTGATGTGCTCGCTTCACACGAGACTCTTTACAAGCTAGTTTTGTAAACGGATCTGGTGCGCGCGCAGTGATAGTTCAAATATAAACACAGAGCAAAACGTCCGACTCTGAGCAGAATGACGCCATGTTGGTTTGTGGGCGACATGAACATGTCGTCCACGTGACAAGATACTGTTTCCTGATTGGTTCTTGCTCAGAGCAAGCAAGGAACCTAGCAAGAAAATAGCCCCTGTTCTAATTTTAAAATCTATCTTGTGAGCTAGCAGGCGAGCCCGAAGTGATGCCAATTTCAGTCTCGTATCCAGCCTGCGAGCCAGCAGAAGACGCAGTGTTTCCAGCCTCGTGTGTAGCGGCCTTTATATTTTACAATTTAAAATAAACGGTATAGTTATTTATGCTTATCATTGTTTCATTGCTTTGCCGCACCACAAAAAGAACCTTTCTATAACGATGACTAACTCTTTTAATTTTGGTACTATCCTACTTTTACAAATCTAGATATTCTTGTTCTTTTCTAAAAAGGTTAATCCGGTCCTGTGCGATTGTAATACACTGTTATGTTATGTATTTTGTATTGGGTTATCTAATACTAACAACAACTTCTTTTTGCCTTCAGCCGTCAGAGCGTCGAGTGTATGACTACTGACGTCGCGACGCTGTCGACGTCAAACTAGTGCGTCACAGCACGCCGCACCTGCTTAATACAAACTTATTATTCTGTTGCAAAAAGACATTAAATTAAACGTTTCATAATTTTTTGATATATTTTTTTTAAATTAAAGCGTCTTGCAATCATGTGACAGGTCCACCGGATGACGTCATCCCCTCACTATACAAATGGAAGACAGTTTAAGCATTTGTGACATTGTTTAAATAGGTAACTCGATTTTAAATTCCGACTTTTAAAATTAAGTTCGTTATTATGACATGTTAATTTAATAATTTCAAACGAATATTACTTAACAGGGGTGGCACTAATCAAAACCTGCTTATTTTTTAAAGATATTTTCAACAATACCACTTTCGACCTATCGTGCCATTTAAAATTCCGGAGTTCTGAACATTTTGGAGCAAACTAATAGGCAAGCCGACCTTTTCGGGGGGAAAAAATATCACCATTCGATTCTTCATTAGGGCTTTTATAATACAGATTTTTGACACTACTCTCTACGACTAACCGTTTTCGAAAAAAATGACCGGTACGGGTGGTCTGACTCACTCTGTATATTAGTATTGTTGCGTGCCCTTGATGGGACGCCTATGGAATTCGGTAGAAACTACTAGAACCAACAACAATGGAAACAGGTAAAGAACACCCGACCTTGGAGACACATACATGTAAAGGAAAGGAACTCGGTGCGTAAAGCAGGTAGCGAAGTTAGACCTGATTTTTTAGAATCGCTTGAAGAGAACAATAGAAGAAATCTCGATTCGTCCAGAACATTCGATAGAAGTGAGGGACGAAAACTATAAAAAGGCGAACAGAGTGGGCAAGGAGCAGTCAGTCAGTTATTCGAGTTGTTCGCGAGTTTTGATACAAGTCTGACGTTGTGACATAAATTCAGTTATATTGCGAAAATAAATTAACTCCTAGTGAGTGCAATTATAAATCCGGTTTTAAATAAATGACTTATAGTTAATAGACAAGTGTGCTGATAAACTTTGTGTTGTGTTCCTGTGTGTTGTAAATATTTCTTTGTACATAATTTAGTGACTCTTTATTCTCGGTTACTTAGTCTTTTATTTTATAATTTAGAACTATTAGTTTTGTTTCTGTTAACGTTATTATTTCTGTTAAGTTAAAGAAGTACGCTTTCGTTTGTGTGTTTTACTGTTTTGTTAAACATTTATTATTGCAAATAAATAATTTCCGGCACGGACCACAGCAGTTTTGTTACAGTATAGATTAGCGATTTTCTTTCTATGTGAATGTGAATAAAATATGTATGTAATACTGTATGACTATCCAAGCATCCTTTGAGATCTTTTGGAAATAAATGATGATTATTATTATTACCTTTCAACGGAACGAGGTGACCTCTAATTATACTAATCTTCGACCTATACAAAGTCCGATTACAGGACTTCCGCTGTACTACCAATAGTTTCGGCACACGCTGCATCCGATCATAATTCTGCAACAGTTAGTATTTCAACGGCCACGCCGCGGGCGTTAGTGCCCGCGATGAGAGATGAAACCAGGCACGTCATCAATAATACGCTAGTGAACGCCTACTGCCCGCAGACCGTGGCGTGTGGAATAAATTCGGCATATCCTTTTATAGCGCTAGAATAAAAATAAACATTCGACACACATGGATCTCTGAAAAACAGCCAATAGCAAGCTGGAAGGCGGGAGCAATGCATTCACGTCACTATGGCGTGGTGGCTTCATCTTTCGCCGCGCGTTGTATATACAATGGCTTCGTGCAGACGTATAACGCGCCGTAATGTAAAAATAGCATGCGGTGCATTATGGGTAATCAATAGATGTTTACACGTACGGTGCAGTCACGCCGGAAATCGCGTCTGTCCGGCGATCGAACGGTATTGCGTGACAGGCTGCTTTCCACAAACACACGCGCCGATTTCGACCGTTCGATAGATCGTCGAACGGTTGTTTTATTGTGATGACGTCACTGTAAAACGAATGTTTTTTTGAAAAAACGGTCCAATTTTTTTATTATACCTACAGTATAAACTCAATATAGCGACACTCAAGGGACTGTGCACTTTGTGGCGTTATTGAGAGTTGTCGTTAAACGGAGAGAAAAAATAATCCATTAATTTGTTCTTCCACATTGTCGATACGGTCGAGCGACTGAATCCAAAGCGTCTTCCAACATCACTTATCTTTTCTCCCGCCTCTATTGCGCGTATTAATAAAACTTTTTCGTCAATACACAAAGATTTTCTTTTACTCGCCATGTTCACAGTTTGCAAGTTTGTGGGCAACTAAGAATATGATAACTTATCGATAAGCAGCTGAGCTAAGCATATGAAAGATAATTCTAACAAAAGAACGAGTTTCTTCGAATCTTCGGTACGCATGATGCCGACAACAAAGCAACAAAATAACAAACAAGTACTGTTTATTGCTTAATGATGACGTATTGTTGTCGTTATTTAGAGTGGGTGTGTCGTTATTTAGAGTGTATCATTGTATGAGCAACAAGGTAAACCGACTAGAGTGAAGTATATTTCGACGTTTTAAGGAGTTTGTCGTTATATCGAGTGTTTATCTGTATTTACGTAGATGAGGTCTGTCATTGGAGAGACTTTAATTACATTTCGCGTGAACACAGAATGCAACTCGCTTCATATTTCTAATCGCTGCTTTTACTTTATTTATGAAGTTTTTTATGCTCGCGCGGGTGTTTCTAAAATTGATTGCAAAAAATTAAATTGTTGAGCTTTAATAGTGCCGCGAGGTTTACCGCCATTTATTTCTAGATTCGTGTTCGGGTTCTGAATAGATAGATTACAAATGCCGACGGGGTTTAATTCACTGCACAAATCTTTTTTTCTTTTCGTTGGATTAAACATACTTTTAATCAAGGCTACATCTAGATAACAGGGCGAAATTTAGTAGATGACAGGACCAAATTTACTTACAGAGCGAATGCCCGTTACTAGAATTTTGGCTTTTTATGTTTCACATCTGCCGGGCGACCAACGACGGCTCATATTTTGACGTGATAACGTCTTATAAATTGATGAAACACCGGCTGCACGCACGAAAAAGTGTCACGTTCCGCCTGAGCCTGAGCGTGCAAGCGAGAGCGCGGTATAAGCGATAGAGAGCCACGATCGGCCCAAGCGTCGGCTTGTACGCATTTCAATGTTTCTTTATGACGTTATCACGTAAAACTATCGTCCGTAAACCGACTTTACAGACAACCAATCTTTTTTTTTAGGCCCCGGGCACGATACGAGCGGTGAGCGTTGAGCGGCGAGCGTCGAGCGGCACTCGAGCGTCACCAGAGCGGTGAGGGTGGTCACGATACAAGCGGCGTTAGAGCGGCTGTTTGAGCGGCAACCTTGGATTTGTATAATCCAGCCACCAGTGTGTCGCAATATTATGTCTTCGAGTGAGGACCTAGTACATCTTCTGTTGTTATCGGAAAATTCAATATTGAAAAGGCGTGTAGTTCGGGGGTGCAAGCTTCCTTGTCAACGTAGTGTTCTTGAAGTTGTTGTCTTTATCATTCCAGAATGATGATATCGTTCATCATTGTGGAATGATAAAGACAACTTCACATATCAAACTTTCAATTTGAGTATCACTAAGCTTTTTAAAGCAACAATGTCCTTTTTCTTAAGTTTGGCCGGAAGCCCACGTGGTTCTTGCTCCTCTGACATCTTGAACTAGACTGAAAACCGTGGGAAGAAGCATGACTCATCTGAGCGTCGAGCGTCGTACAAAAAGTAATCGGGCAGGGTTTGGCGGTGCCTTCGACGCTAAGCGGCGCCGCTCACTGTCGCTCACCGCTCAGGTCTATCGTGACACCCCTCATCAAATTTGCACGGCAACATATGGGGCCTGATTGCAGAGCGGTGCCGCTCTGACGCTCGGCGCTCAACGCTTGACGCTCAC
The DNA here is from genome assembly GCA_963575645.1 of Xanthostigma xanthostigma. NCBI lineage: Eukaryota > Metazoa > Arthropoda > Insecta > Raphidioptera > Raphidiidae > Xanthostigma > Xanthostigma xanthostigma. The sequence continues at coordinate 4,499,792 of OY754473.1, forward strand.
CGCTCGTATCGTGCCCGGGGCCTTACACGCTTTATATTAACATCACTTGTAAGTTTGTATGCTGAAACGATTAGCTTCGGACTGTTTTGGATAAGCTCACGTAATCGTCTCGTAATATAATTTAAAATAAATTTTAATAAAATTAATAAACAATTTAAAATATTTATTTTCAATGTTTTATTATAAAATTGTTGTTAACAAGATATCTTAGAATGTACACACAGAATATTTCTGATATCTTAATGTGATTGGGATTGACAAAGTGAAAAATAATCAATTAAACGACACATGCAAAAAGAAATTTGGATCGGTAGATCACCAAGTACTCCAGATCCTCCCTGATGTGGTTTAAAGGAAATATTTCAACACTTTTTCACAGCTTATTTTAATACATTCTATTTCAACCTTTTAAAACCTACTGCCTTTTTCCGACAAAAAACACATTTTTTTCTTTATTTCACTGCGTCGTTCAACATGCCAAGACCAAAATTGACACGCGCCGTGACAAAACAAATAGGCAAGTATAGTAAATACCCAATTCTAATTATTACCTCTAAACTGCGTACAATGTAATCTAAAAGTTTTGAATCGTTACAATGCTTGTTTGTAACCTTCGTTTGGACTACAGCAGGTGGTTTATTACTGTAGTATAACATGCCAGCACTGTAACTACAGTGGTTAGCCGTGCGGTCTAAGGCACGGGTCTTCGCTGCCGTCAACTCTCGGAATCACGGGTCGTGGGTTCTAATCCCGTTCACGCCGAAAAAAAAAATCGTTTTTTTTTCGGCTATTTTTGACAATAAATCGAACTAAAAAGTGGAAAATAAATATAGTTTAAAAAAAAACTAAAAAACACGCTTTATATCGAACTAAAAAGTAAAAATTATTTTTTTAAAAATCAGCTTAAAACAATAATGAATAAAAAATATTAGTATTATTGTGAAAAAAGCGCGGGGCGCTCGATGTACGAAAATGTGGAACAAAGCGCCCCACGCTTTTTTCACAATAATACTTGATTTTTTATTCATTACTGTTTTAAGCTTATTTTAAAAAAAAAATATTTTTTACTTTTTAGTTCGATATAAATCGTGTTTTTTAGTTTTTTTAAACTATATTTTTTTTTATTTCGATATGAATATACTTTAAATTATCCTTTTTCTTCCCTCATCTGTTCCTCCCGTCATTTCCTGGAACGTTTGACAACGTCGGCACTCGACGCGGCTCGTCCCGTTCATTTGTCCGGTTTTATTTCGGAACACAATGTCACCTAGATTACATTCATTTGTTGTAAGAGGTCCGTTTTCGAACAAAGGGCTTGTAAGGGAGACGGGAGAAAGTCTTTGGTTGAAGAGCGAGGAGAGGGGGTGCGGTTATTGTGTATCGGTTGTCATGGTGACGAGACTCGTGCGATGCGTTTCTGTTCTGATTTTTTACTGGTCGGTTAAGGCCAGGCTCGGACAGGCCCGGCAGAGCAGACGGCTCGCCAGTAGTATTTAAATTTAGAAAAATTGATTGTGGAAGCATTGCAATAGTTTTCCTGTATAGTACATTTTTACCATTCCAACCCACAAGTGGAGAATGGTATCTACTAGCTTAAGACAAAAATCAATCAATTTAGGATATCTTTTCGTTTTGAGGTCTCCGAAAAAAAAAACATATAAATACACAAAAATATAAGTACATTTTGTCCATTTTTACCCGTGATTAAATCATTATATATTTATTTATTTTAAAAGTAGTTAAAATTCAAAATAGATTACAAAAAAGTAGTTAGATTACAAAATAGTATTTAAACTACCTAAAGTAGTTAGAACTAAGTAGTTAAGGAGGTTGAGCCGTTTTACGAAGATAATGAAAAAAATCCGAAATAAAGTTTTTTTAATAGATTTTTTTATGAAAAAAATTTTCTGTAAAAAAACCAAAATCATTAGGAGATTTATAAAGATAAAAATTAAAAAAAACTTTTACATGTAGTCTTATAGAAAATATGTCAACCTAGCATGCAAACTGTTTATTTTAATTTTTTGCAAATAACAGCAGTTCCGAAAACTAATTATGTAAAGCATCGATGTCTTACGCATATTTTAATATTTTTTCCAATTTAATTAGGAGACTTTTAATCAATAAAAATAATTATTAAACCTTAGCACTTTTCGATTATGGACTTTTATTCTTGACAGCTTTAACAATTTTAACTGAATTTTCAACTTTTTAATGATTTAATTTTTTATTACTTCTAATTTCTTTTTTCAATTATTTACTGCAAAAAAAATATGTAAAATACAGATATTTACATAATTTATTTGTTTTAACCTAACTTTGTACAAAAAATTAAAAAGTTAGTCCATTAAGTAAAATACTGAAATAATTAATATTAAAAAAAATATTTATTTATGCCTTTATGACAATAATTTATTGGTATCATCGACTTATAACCTTTTGTAAAAATTTATTATGGAAAAGTTCCCACTTAGAATTCGACTTACTTTTGATTGGGACTGTAACGGATCAACCTCCTTAACTACTTTTTGTGATTACTGTATAAATATTGAAAATAATAGAGTATAATTACCTACTATGTGGAGAAAAGTAGTTAGAGTACAATTACTTTTCCAAAAAAAGTAGTTAATTACTTTTGTAGTTAACTACTGCCCAGCTCTGTGCGTATGGAACTAGAGAGCCGCAGCTTTACATCAAAAGAGCCATATGCGGCTCGCGAGCCGCAGATTTCCGACCCCTGGGCTATACGGAACACTTAAAAATGGTCATTACTGTCGCGGGCGCACTTTCCGTTACACCCTGTACAGAGCTACGTGGCAGTAAATCTGTTACCTGTCTTGTATTTTTCTTTTTCCCAGAACACGTCACACTGTCGATGATGCGTTTATCTGTCGCACATTTTGACAGATTTGATTATTGACAGGATGACAGCTACGAATCTGCTTATCTGGTGACATTTTGATGTCCGCATTTTATCAGTACGTACAGGCGACGCCACCTAAGCGAACAACGTAATACAACTGCCTACAGAATTGTTATCCGTTGCTCTTTACCTACATGATTGCGCGAAAGCAAAAGGTTATAGTCAGAATGCCCGTCGGCAAAAATTTTACTGACAAATACCCTCCCCAAACTTTGTATATGGCTTCATTAGGCCTAGTCTGACACCTATTTCCTCTATGACTTTTTTTGATTTTGGTGCGTTTTCCCTCTAAATTTTCCGAAACATGTCGTTTTGACGACATGTAAAAATATATAGATACTGTTTGTTTTTTTGGTGACATGACACTATCCCCGAACCATTATCCCCGACGACAATATCCCCGATTTTAATCCCCGAACGACAATATCCCCGATTTTAATCCCCGAACGACATTATCTCCGACGACAATATCCTCGATTTTATAATTATTCGTACGACTACTGTATTAATAATAATATATAATTACAAAGCTATCTTGACATACTCAATTAGGGTGTAATTGGTAGCGTGCCTGGCTCTCACCTAAGAGGCCCGGGTTCGATTCCCGGTACCGGAATGAGTTTTGTTTTTACTTTTTATTTTTTTTTTCACTTTGAGACTACAACTTAAAACTCACATTTTCATGAAGATTGAAAACCACCGCTTTTTTTGATAAAGGGGTATGCGAATTGTCTCGCAGTGAAACGGGAAGGGGCAAATGTGAAGTTTTTAAAAAAACAATTACGGAGTGAACGATAAACGGGTATGCGAATTGTAATTCCGGGGTGAAAGATAAAGGGGTATGCGAATTGTCTCGCAGTGAAACGGAAAGGGGCAAATGTGGAGTTTTTAAAAAAACAATTCCGGGGTGAACGATAACGGGGTATGCGAATTAGATAGTTAATTGTTTGAATAGAACTGCGTTTTCTAAAAAATGTATATTTAATTGACAGTCGTCAATTAAATATATATTTTTTAGAAAATCAGTCTCAAAGTGAAAAAAAAAATAAAAAGTAAAAACTAAAATCAAACGTTTACTGTGGGATTTGGTTATTTTTTACTATAGGGTTATTTCTTTCAAGTCGGGGATATTGTCGTCGGGGATATTGTCGTTCGAGGATAATGACGCGGGGATAATGTCGCGGGGATAATGTCGTCGGGGATAAAGACATGGAATCGTTTTTTTAATTGGATAGCTTAAAAACTTCAACCAAAACGCTAAAATAATGTTCTCTGACAAATAACATGAACCATTTAAAATGTCTGACACCTCGAATATGTCGACATATTCGAGGTGTCAGACATTTTAAATATACAGAGTTTGGGGAGAGTATTTGTCAGTAAAATTTTTGCTGACGGGCACTCTGACTATTAATGGTTACGTTTAATGTGTGTAATATGTATGTGTGTGTGACTGAGATTTTTGGAACGAAGTTCTTTATGGAACGTTATAGATATGAATGGAGAGGGCTAGAAAAAAAACGAAAAGAAAAATCTGTAACGAAAATCTAATCTAATTACCTATTATATGTCTGTCCGTAGACATAGAAAGTTAAATTTGGCATGGGATAGATCCTAACGGAGTCGGATTATTGAATTTTGGTCCCAGATGGGAGCAAATTGAATACAAAAAAGTTTTTTGCTTACAATTCGCTCAATTTAAATTAGATGTTCCGCATAAAAAATGTATTGGAAGTGCGAAGCAAGCTTCCAGTATGAAAGGATGTCGGGTAAAAAAATGTCAATTTTAGTATTTATACATGATATGGTGGAAGGGCGGGTTTTTGTGGTGGGAGTACCGTGTCTATTCGTTTCAAAGAAATTTTTATCGATTTCTTCTTTCATACGAAATTAATATTTTAATAATTTTTCCTTGTTTCTAGATTTCACTGTGGTGAAAGTATCAAGTCGAATTTCGGTTTGTTTATTAAATAAAACTTAAATTATTAATTAACTGTTTTCTGAGAAATTTCTTACAAAAATAGTTCCATCGAGCTATTTCTAACTCGCGTCGGTCTTAAATGCTGATAAGCATGCATTCTTCGCAGACGAACCAAGCGGTGTCGGTACATAGAAATGCTATTTTTTATACAAATATTAGATTTGTGTGTAGGTGTAAGTTCGATTCGGAACTATTCCAATTCGAAGTTTTACTTCCACATTTCTGCAAGAATTTTTTTCGTCATTTTCAATTGCTAGAACTCAGCGATTGTTTGCAAATGCTTTAAAATATTCTAAAAAAAATCGTGCCGATTTCTTGCAAAAATATACGCATTTTTTGTCTCTCGTTATTTTCCTCTAAACCTCACCACTCCCCAGCAAAAAATCACAAAGTTTAAAAATTGCAATTTTGTAAGCTAAATAATTCGATCAAGTTGGTTTCGGACAAAAAATTCTTGTTTTTTTTTACGTACAATCGATTACTCATATGAAAAATAGAGGTGTCCATTTAAAAAAACAAAGTTGACCTCCAATGACTTGAACCCTAAATTTATGGGCAAAAGTATTAGTATATTGACTTAAAATTTGACTTAGATATCCACTAAGAACGAATTTTATGCAAATCCTATCCAAAACTGATTTTTAGACGCTTTATATTAGTTTCACTTGTAAGTTTGTATGTATGTATGTAAGTATGTATGTTTGTTTGTAAACTCGTTTGGACTACAGCAAGTAAGAGCAATCGTTGACCGAGCGGTCTAAGGCGCTAGTCTTCGCTGACGTCAACTTTCGGATTCACCGATCGTGGGTTCTAATCTCGTCCACGCCGAAAAAAAATTGTTTTTTTTTCGGCAAATTTTTGACAATAAATCGAACTAAAAAGAGGAAAAGAAATATAGTAATGAATACAGTAATGAATAAAAAATACTATTATTATTGTGAAAAAAGCGTGGGGCGCTTTGTTCCACATTTTCGTACATCCAGCGCCCCACGCTTCTTTCACAATAATACTAGTATTTTTTATTCATTATTGTTTTAAGCTTATCTTAAAAAAAATATTTTTTACTTTTTAGTTCGATATAAAGCGTGTTTTTTAGTTTTTTTTAAACTATATTTATTTTTTAGTTTTTTTTTTAAACTATATTTCTTTTCCTCTTTTTAGTTCGATTTATTGTCAAAAATTTGCCGAAAAAAAACACGCTTTATATCAAACTAAAAAGTGAAAAATATATTTTTTTAAAATGAGCTTAAAACAGTACTGAATAAAAAAAAAAATGAAAAAAGCGTGGGGCGCTTTGTTCCACATTTTCGTACATCCAGCGCCCCACGCTTTTTTCACAATAATACTAGTATTTTTTATTCATTATTGTTTTAAGCTTATCTTAAAAAAATATTTTTTACTTTTTAGTTCGATATAAAGCGTGTTTTTTAGTTTTTTTTAAACTATATTTATTAATCTACCCGCATCGCATATACCATATGGGTGTGAGTTGTTACGTGCGTTCGGGTGCACACATGGTCGACCTCGCACAAGCAAACGAGCTCATTATATAGCTCTATTTACAGCTGAAATACTTTGAACTCATTTCTGCATTCATATTAAATTCGGAATACTGCCGATAGATTCACATTATTATTATTATATGTAGGTGTATCGTTACTACGTATAGTAGGTATGTTTACAGTAGTGCAGCGGCAGCGTTGTTGACGCGGGACAAGGTGTATATAATATATATATGACCATGGAGATTATATAGGAAGCACGAATTCCATGTGACTACCCTAAAGCACTGCACTTGATCCAATTATGGTAGACCAGGCCTGGGCAAATGGCGGCCCGCGGACCGGATCCGGCCCGCAGTAGACTTTTGTCCGGCCCGCGAAGCATTTTATAAATATAAGAGCGGAAATAGTTTGTCAATATAATTTGGCGCATAAAAAAAATTTTTGAAAAATAGTAAATAGCAAGGGCCACAACAGACGAAAAAAAACTTTTTCGTTGCGAAATGAAAGGACCTTTTTTTTGTTTGCTCTTTTGCGGAAATGAAAGAACTTTTTTTTGGTTTCCAAATTTTTGGCCCACGGTCGTATTTTCATCAGCAATGTGGCCCGACGATCAAAAAATAATTCTAACCTCTTTATAACGAATCTCAAGGGACTGAGCATTTTTTTTTTCGTTATAAAGAGTTTTCGTTTTATGGAGGGAAGAAAGAAAAATAACCAAATTTCACCTAATAAATTTATTCCAAACACATATAGTCTGTTAACTTTGTCTGCCGTTTTTTGCTATGCCAATATTTGTTTTGTATTTTATTAAGTATCTTACAAGTGCAAAAAATCCCTGTGGTTAAGAAATGAACACAATATTTAATAGTAATTTTAAATAATACAAAAGGAATAAAAATTAAATCTGATACAACAAAATCTTTTTGAACGTATATTATATAATATCTAATCGTCACAGAATCATATATATTAATATGCTAAGGTTAAAGATGTTTGCCTCCCTTTTTCGAAAAAACCTCACAATTTCTCCACATAAATTAATTATATATCATTTTACAGATAATTGCTTGCTCTACTGACATCGACAACTAAAACATTTATTATTGCTTTTGTTTTTGTAAATTAATTAAAATACAGCAACGCTGAACAACGTCTGCCATCTGACGGCTTTAATTTTGAAACAACGTCAACACTTCGATCTGTCATCTGACCTTCATATTGTAAATACTGCATACTGCCATCTGACGGCTTTAATTTTGAAACAGCGAGCAACGCTGAACAACGTCACAGCAATGCTGCATGATGCCATCTGACGGCTTAGCTCAACGCTTTTGCTACTTGCGCCTCTATATGACAATTTCAGTAAAATATTTCTTCGATCTGTCATCTGAGCTTCATATTGTAATACAACAAAAAGAAGAACGTTATAAGCAGTGTGCAAAATTAGAAACGAATTGAATACCTGCAATCATATTTAAAAAATAATTTTGTAAAGTGATAATTATTAACACTATTATACTACTATTATATATATTATAATTATTATACTATTAGTGCGAATAATTCGCACAGATCACACTAGTAAAAGTTATTTGTAACTAAAGATCTGTTTCGGAAAGTGTGAAATATCATCGAATGCACATTGATAAAATATGAAACCTGCGGTTACATGCGTACCACTGTACACAATATAATCTCAAATATCCCTGTTTTATTTATGTTGACTTTTCTCTTATTTTAACATAAACAAATAAAACCGGATCACACAGTCTCGGCTTTTTATAAAAAAAGCTGACGTTTCAAAATAACAGCGCCTGAAGCTTTTAAAATATCGAGAATGTTTTTGTTTTCTTTTCAATAAATAATGCCATTCGTATTAAATTTGCTATCAAAAGTTTCTCATTTATTAGTTCTACCTATTTTTTTTATCACAGATGAAATTAAATTGCATCTCGGTACAAGAAGAATATTTCTGAACAGTTTTTATTGTAGACTGGCTGCACCCGGCCACGCATTGCTGTGGCTCAGTCTGGTTTGCGTGTGTTGCTGTTGCGTTCAACATATAGCTCCCTCGTTGCCGTAAAATATTTAGTGCGGCGTGTGTTGCTTTAACGTCCAACAGATGTGACATATTTAACATATGGCGCTACCATTGTCGTAAAATATTTAGTATAGCGTGTGTTGCTTTAACGTTCAACATAAAAAAAAAATCAATTCGAACCAGTAGTTCCTGAGATTAGCGCGTTCAACCAAACAAAGAAACAAACTCTTCAGCTTTATATATTAGTATAGATAGAAGATAGGTACAAAAAAATATAAACAGAAAAAAGCGATGAAAACTGAAAATTCGCTCTAGGAATCTTTAAAAATGTTCAATTACAGACTAAGTTACGATTTTATTTATTTGAATTAATTGAGATAACGTCTGTATAATTCATTGAATAAACAACTCTCACAGTATGTGGATTTTGTAATCCGTTACTATATATACAGACAACAGACAACCACACCATATTATATGCAAAAATAAACTCTTCAGCTTTATATATTAGTATAGACGGGACGATTGACATCTTAGTTAGGTCATTAGCATTACTTTAATATTTCCAAGTAGGAAAACTACATCATTTGTTGCATGCTAAAAGACACGAAGCGAAAGCTTTAACGATATACAAAGTAAAAAAAAAATAAAACAATATGCAGTTCTCTCGTAAATCGATAACGCGCCTTATATTGTACTTTTAAACATAATAATATAGTTCACGTTCCCGTACAAAGGACGGGACAAGGCGTCCCGCTATCCAGGACGCGTGCCAGAGATAATGGCATGGTCACGGGCTTAAAGTATGTAGTCAATCATTTAAAGGCTGTTCCACACTCGATTCCCCAGCCCTCTTTCTTACTCGATTACTAAAACAACGCGACCTAAATTAAAAAAAAACCGTGATGCAGGCCCGTAACTATAACTTTTTTTAAAGACCTCATCACTCGGCTCCCCTACGCTAAGTTTTATGAATTAAATAAAGCTACTTATTTCCCCAAAATAGTAGTTTTTAAACAGTAAGTAAATTAGAAAAACAAATTTTGAAAGGAGCTAAAAAATCATTTAATTTTTTATTTAAATCGATTTGAAAGTTTGCCCAGAGCTTCAAAATGTATATGTTACCGTCTATACCCGAATTCGGTCACAGACCGAAATAAATGCGCAAAACTAGTTTTGACCAACGAATATTGTCCGAAATCTTACATTTAAACGGGTATTGAGTGTTTTAAAATCAGCATAACTATAGTTTTGCGCATTTTCAATTGGTCAAAACTAGTTCTGTCCATTTTTGAACGGACAGTACTAGTTCTGCTTGTTTCATTCAATCAACGTCCGAACCCGAACAAAAGTAGGGATGTGTTCTTGTTTATGTACCTATCTATTGAATTGTTCTCCTGAATGTTATAATTAAAATAATTCTGGGATATTCAGTGTAATAATTAAGTAAAAATGCAAGATGAATTCGAGGCTCAACTAGTTCGCCTGTTGGAGGCTTCTGAAACATAATTTTATGACGAAACATAATGACCTCACTACATTAAGTGAGGTTAAGAAAGCAAAATTGAAAGCTGAATTAAAACCGATACGTCTGCTAAACAATACAGAAGAATAAATCGCTTTGATATAATAAATATAATTGATGTGGAAAAGTTAATTAAAAAACGCAAAGAAGATTCCGATGCCATACTAGTACTGTCCGTTCAAAGATGGACAGAACTAGTTTTGTCCAATTGAAAATGCGCAAAACTAGTTTTGCTCATTTTATAACACTCAATACCCGTTTAAAAGTAAGATTCCGGGTTTGGTAAATATTCGTTGGTCAAAACTAGTTTTGCGCATTTATTTCGGTCATTGACCGTATTCGGGTATAGACCGTAACATATACAGAAATAGTCAGAGAGTGAAATTTTTTAGTTTACAGCAATCTGAAGTATCTGCATAATATCCTTAAAACGCGGGTCACACTAGGCTAGTTGCCTGCCGCGAGTAGTGGAAGCTGCTACTGTCAGCCATCAATCAGCTTGGTGTGAGCATAAAATTCGCCGCTGGCGCCGCCAGCCGGCGAGTATTTATCAGCGGCTGGTGAAATTTAACATGTTCTATTTTAGTAGCCAGGTAGCGGCGACTAGCAGGTCACGTGACTCGCTCGCACCCGCTACCACCAGCGAGCAGCGCAGTCTGACCGAAGCAGTGCATCATAGGCGAGTAAACCATCACGTACCACGTGGTTTATGTTCGATGATGTAGTGACCGGATTGGCAGCCACTACTCGCGGTAGACTAGCGAGTAGCAGCCGTAGTGTGACCGGGCTGCCCGCCGCTGCTTGCTGGTGCTACTGTCTGCCGCTGATCAGCAGCGGCTGACAAACAGCCTAGTGTGACCCGCGCTTTAGTAGCCAAAAAATTGGACATACGCCTTTTTGCCTCGTAACCGCGGATATAAATAGTGGATGTCGATATATTGAAAGGATCAAGGACGTCGCATTACGTGACAATATTCCCGCGACAAAAGGACTGCTGAATATCTGTGTATTACAGCGTGCGGTGCATTGTTGTGTACAGTATCGGAAAATGTTTTTCGGTCTGAACTGCGCGTTTTTAGGGTTCCGTAGAAGACTCTTCAATTTTATTTATTTGTTCTACTGTAATACTAATATGACATGTTAGTGAATAGTTCCTCCAGTTCACGACTAATTTGCATATTTGGAACGTGACTAAGAAATGGCGAGGCACGTGTTTAATGATGCAGTCATCGTGATGCAAATTAGCTTCATTGTTCTAATGTAAGAAACATTAAAAAAATCATATTATCAATTAAGATCACTTGTGAGCGTCGTTCTTTTGTTTTTTCTTCCACCAGCGGCTGCGCGGAAACCCGAACTGGCTGACTTATTGGCGGGTTTCTGGGCGCCTAGTATCAGCAGATATTTACAAGACGTATGGTCGATCGTTTGAAGTTGTGTCCTTGTCCAACTTTTTTAGTATTTCCTCTAGGTCTCTTGTTTTATATGTAACTAGCGGTCCCGCCCGGTTTCACCCGGATGCAAAAGAACGAATGGATGGGGAGAGACATGAGTACGCACATTCATCTTAGTTTACCGAGATGAATGTTGTGTCCATATGATGATCGGAGTTACCGTTCAAAAGTTTTTGTCGGACGGACAAATTTTGAGTTACATTTTGCAACATTTTTTATTGATGCTCCGCTCCTATTGGTCGTAGCGTGATATTATATAGCGTATAGCCTTCCTCGATAAATGGACTATCCAACAAAAAATTTTTTTTTCAATTCGAACCAGTAGTTCCTGAGACTAGCGCGTTCAAACAAACAAACAAACTTCAGCTTTATATATTAGTATAGATAAAAATCACATTTTTATTAATTAATTACTTGAAAAATTAGTTGAATATATCGCACTTCCGATAAAAGATCGAAAAAGTGAAGTTTTGAGTTAAATAGACATAAATGATCAGCAATTTTTTCTGTATTATCTGAAATAATGACGTATTTTTAACAAATTCGACAACAGATGGCGATGTGCCCATATATCACACACAACTATTTCAGTTATATTTATCGCAAATAGTGTCTTATTGTCAATTGTCGGGAATACATCATGATATTAAAATTTCAAATGTTTACCTGGACATTGTTCTAATGATCGATGAACGTTAATAAATACCGCGACTTCTGAACAGTAGTGTACCGGCGCAGGAGCGCAATAATGTGTAATATAATAATATATAAGAGGAAGATATTTATATTATATGGCTAGAAGGATTAGGTTTAATATAATAATATGATTCCTGTCAACATGGCTGCAGTCGTCGCAGGATACTCTGGAGCGCGGGTGGGTAACGGAGGGGGATCCGAATGGGTCAGGTCAGGGATATATCCCGTATACTCACACACACACACACATGTATGTAAGTACTTACGTACCGGCATTATGGGACACAACAGCAGAAGTTCAACAATGCGAATATTATATTATGATATTTGTCGACATACCGCATGTTCAAGGGGTGTATATATTGTCGGTACACGCGCCAGGGGTGCCCCAAAACAGCCGAATTTCGATCGGTAAACAGCAAGCTGAAATTGACAAAGGTATTGTAACACAACCTCCCAGTTGAGACGACCCTGACTTCCGTCGGTCTAGAAATAGCACACCGAATTTCGTATAGAACAATAATGCGTGCAAGTACAAGGCTTTGTTGTAAAAGCAGGTAGCCAAATCCCCAAACTTCTAACAATTGCAACGCAGGTATTAGTGGGTTTGGAACGTTTGAGAAAACGCTAAAAGGTATACCCCGCGCATATAAACACAGCCGCGAGAGGTCAGTTAGACAGACACGGTTGGGACACGGTGAAGTAAACACGTGCGTTTACAGTACGAAATAAATACGTATATCTGTGTGGTTATTAGATAAAATTTCCTAGATCAATCTTGTGTCTATTCTAGTGATGCGCCGGATATCCGTATCCGCGAATATCCAAGGGAGAAAAAAGATCAGTTAGTTTTTGGCGGATCTTTTACCTTATTAATTTTCATTATTCATAGATAAAATTTTATATATATTTTTATATATATTTTATATATATATATATATAATAATATATATAGGTGATTAGGTAATAATGAAAACCTGTTAAATTCCATTCAGATTATTTTTTATTTTTTTAAATCGTATTTGGCACCTTTATATTGCAAACATTTATCGTAGTGAGTACCATACGGCATACATAACTCAAAGGTACTAAATCAACTATCTTTATAATGAGATATTGCACATCGATCTTTGGAAAGAGACAATCTGTTATGAGAGTTAACTCTTTAAGAGGTCAATAACTTTTTCCCATAACAGATAGTCTCTTTCCAAAGGTCGATGTGCAATATTTACCGCCGCGTACTCTAAGAAAGTTAAGATCCGTATGGTTATCCGCGGATCTTGAAACCAAAAATCCGTATTCAGATCCGTATCCGCGGATATACATTTTTAACGATCCGGCTCATCACTAGTATATTCGTGTTATAGAATTAGAATTAGTAGTAAATTTTTTTTATTTTTATTTTATTACGTAGAATTGGCTGTTTTCTGTTACGTTATTAGTTTCGATACATTTTACAAGAGAAGTACTTTTAGTTTGTTTTGCTAACGTTTTTATTATTGTAATTAACACATAGAACAGTTTTGTTACAGTATTATTTCAGTAATTTTTTTCCTGGAAATACAAAAAAAATATTTCTAATGCTCGTCGCAAGTGCACAAAAGTCATCAGTATTTTGACAGTCCGTTTTGAATTCACATACTGAGAGAGAGAGAGAGTGAAAGAGAGGACAGCAGCTGCGCCAAATACGCACTATTGTAGATGTATATGATTTATCCCATATTATTAAATACGTCTTGGTATGCAAATATCGTTATGCCTCCTTGTATTGTGCATCCTTATCCCTCAATATAGCGCACTCTTTTTGAAACTCCTTAAAATACCGCGTGTTGCTATCGGCACCGCAAGGTCCATTATTTCTGCAATTCGATTTACAAACGACAGATGGATTATATACAGCGTAAACTCTGTCGATATAACGACAAACTCCTTAAAACGTCGAAATTACTTGACTCTAGTTGGTTTACTTTGTTGCCCATACAATGATACACTCTAAATAACGACAACAATACGTCATCATTAAGCAATAAACAGTACTTGTTTGTTATTTTGTTGCTTTGTTGTCGGCACCATGCGTACCGAAGATTCGAAGAAATTCGTTCTTTTGTTTGTTGGGATTATCTTTCATATGTTTAGCTCAGCTGCTTATCGATAAGTTATCATATTCTTAGTTGCCCACAAACTTGCAAACTGTGAACATGGCGAGTAAAAGAAAATATTTGTGTATTGACGAAAAAGTTTTATTAATACGCGCAATAGAGGCGAGAGAAAAGATAAGTGATGTTGGAAGACGCTTTGGATTCGGTCGCTCGATCGTATCGACAATATGGAAAAAATGTTAATTGATTATTTCTTCTCTCCGTTTAACGACAACTCTCAATAACGCCACAAAAAGCACAGTCCCTTGAGTGTCGCTATATAGAGTTTACACTGTATAAGAATCGACTCTCGACAACCGAGCTCATCGTAGCAGAAATAACAATAAATATTACTTTTGATCTTCGTGAAACTAAGTAAAAAGATTGTAATTTATTATCACGTTTATTAAGAAAGTCATTATTTTTTACTCAACTAGCGGCCCGGTTCGAACAAATTTGTAGATTGCCACCGTTTTTTGTTTCAATAAAGGGTCTCCACGAAAAGCGCTTTTATTTTAACGCGATACTTGCTCCATCCTGAAGGTCCATTCTAAATATTGATGAAACATTTTTTTTTTAAATCGAATGAGTAGTTTCGGAGATTGTGTGCAGGTCTGTATACTGTCCTATCATATTTAGAACTACGCCCCGTTCGATGCAACCATTAGTAAATATTCTTTACGCACGCTTGACTTGGGGAGTAAGCTGGTGAACGCCTGACGAGAGATTTACGGAAGTGTGATCGGGCGGGGCGAACGGAAGTTGAGAGGGAGATATAAGCTAGTGAAGATAGAAAGAGGATGACAAATACTTCACTGGCTAGTGGCGCCATCAGGTGGCCGAAAATATAAGCAGTACTAACAATAGAATGACACATACTTTACTTGCCAGTGGCGCTATCGGGGGACAGAAAAAAGTTTTGTAAACCTACTTTAAATAATATTTCATAAAGATTTACGCTTAAAATCCAACGAGAGCTAAGTAATTGCAATGTATTACTTTTGTTTTCATTATCTTTATGTTTATATTTCTTTCTTGTTACATTAGACTGTTCATATCGTTCTTGAACAATTTTATAAATTAATATTTTGTTCAATACATTAAATATTTTACGTTTAAAGTGAATAAAATTGTAAAATCATTTTAAAGTTCATATTTTGTGAATTTTCGGGTGAATAATAACAAATTATGGCAGCGAGAAGTTTTACTTCAGTCGTGTGGTCTAAAGCACACTCTTTTTTTGTCAAGGATGACACGTGCTGCGACATACCACAGTCATGCAATAAAACGGTATACCGTCGCGACGTCCTCCCTTCGGTATATCCATGTTCGACTTCTTCACTAATTCCTGACTTCCTCGTATGCTCCTTTCACATTCTGTGTCAGGAATGGCGTCGGATATTGCGTCGTTTATGTCGTCTGTTCGGATGCCAACTAGTTTATTGAACTTCGGTATTACACGGCGTCATACACTTTCTCTAGACCGGTCTCAATTAAAATCTCTGTCCAGATTGGCATTTCCGGTACTTGTGTTCCGGGCGTTGGCGCCGCACGGCGACAGGATAAAGCGTCTGGGAATTGGAAACGTCTCGTTTCCTGAATAGAACTCAACTATTCCAAGACTGTATATTTTTTCCCGACCCAACGTCGGTCGTCATCGGAAGCAAAGCAAAGAATTACGATGTTATGCCGGCACTTCACATGGCTATTTGTATTTGGCATATTTGGCAAACAATTACCTAGTGTGGACAGTCTATTTGACAAAGTGTTGGCCTTATTTGCCTATTTGACAAATAAGGCCAATACCAAATACGCGTTACGGTGCGCTTGTCTGTTTTTCGAGGCACATCAAAGGAGTCAAATAGGCAAATAAACCGTCAACACAATGGCTATATTCAGAAGCGCACGCGCCGTGAACCTGTACGGACGTGCAGTATTTTTGTGTCTGTGCTGTGAGCGAGATCTGGAACAATTACTATTGAAAATGAATTGGGACAATGAAACAGTGCTAAAATTCCT
Organism: Xanthostigma xanthostigma; assembly: GCA_963575645.1. Taxonomy (NCBI): domain Eukaryota; kingdom Metazoa; phylum Arthropoda; class Insecta; order Raphidioptera; family Raphidiidae; genus Xanthostigma; species Xanthostigma xanthostigma. The sequence continues at coordinate 4,516,074 of OY754473.1, forward strand.
GGAATTTTAAACCTTGCGTTCTGCTGCCAAATGTTTGTGTGTTTGCTATTTGACTGCCATGTGTGGATGGTCGTATTTGTCTCTATTTGCATGTTTGTCTTGAACGTCATATATTTTGCCAAATACAACAAACACACAATAGCGAACACAAATAGCCTTTAGGTGTTTGCATTCCCATTGTTGGTGTTTGCTCTTCTTCCGATGTCGCCCTTGATGTTGGATCGGGAGAAATACGAACCCAATGCAGTGTTATTTGACAGTTTAACATTTCGGAAATAATAATTATCCCACTTCAGATAATTGTTAAAGAATAATAATTCATCCTACTTCTGAATTAACGAATTTAATTATAGCCCACTTCTGAATAATTGATATATGTATATTTATCCCTAATTTATTTCTTTTGTCAGGATGGAAATAAATTGAAATAAACATAATCTCGACTTTGTACAACTTTATTTACAATATTTACAATTTCATTTAACTCTCAGCTTACATTTCCAACTCCAATCTTCAACTTCGACCTCAACCATCAACTTACTTCAACTCACTATCTCCAACTATCGGAAATAATAATAATAATGCGCTTAACTTTGTCATAACAGGCGCCATCCGCACCATTACTATTTTCCATCAATCACACTTCCCGTTGTTTTCTACAGTTTTAAACTTCCCTTTAATTAATAGCAATGGGCGAATGAAGGAATTTTAGGACATTAGGATAAGGTAGGCAAATTTTGAGCATAAGAGTTTGACAGGTAATCGGCCATGACCTTGAATACGAAACCATCTCGATATTTATCTGGAATTATTGAGGGAAACCATAGAAAACCTCAACAAGATGGCCGGTACAGGAATTACCGTTTCTCGCCGAGAGGCAGCAAGAAAAAGTTCCAGCTACATCTGCTCCGTCGGGATTCGAACCCGGTACCTTCCGAATGCGAGTCTAGTGCACTCACCACTACACCTCGCTCGGTACATTTCGGAATTTTTTCTTTTCGGAGCGGCCATTTTGTCAAAAATCAAAATTTTGTCTTTTCCTTCGATTAATACGCTGGATTTATCTATCCACTAATAGAATCTTCTGGTTTTTTAAATTCAGATAATCCAAACCGGAGATAACTTGCACACCGCCAGACACCTTTTTTTGAAGGACCTCCAGGAGACCGTTCACAGGAGCAGAGTTAATCAATATTTTTTAAAATAAAAAATTCCGAAATAAAGCTAAAAGTAAAAATAAATAAAATTGTCGACCAATTTTTCTCAGACCATATATTGACAAAAAATAATAAAAATTGTATTTTTATAATTTTTTGTCAATATATTGGTCTGAGAAAAATTGGTCGACAATTTTATTTACTTGAAGAGCTATATTCAGACGTTAATCGAAGATTTTTAAAGCTAAAAGTTATTAGTACTTCTTGTATTTGTCGAAGAAAACCCCTCTCCAGAAAAAAATCGTTGACCTTGCAACTTAAGAGAGCAATCGCGGAGATATCGAACCGATAACGTTATCGATCCGCTATCTGAGCGTGCGATAGTGTACAAGGTATGCAAGGTAGTAAACCGCCGCGCGACTGTGGAATTTTTTAATTACGGACAGCCATGGGAGACGGAGCGGAGAAGAAGGAGACGTAACACGATGAAGATGTGCACTCGGGCACGCCGCTAGCGCCCCGGCGCCTGCCGTCGGCACGGGACGTTTACCTGATGCCGACTTGTTAACCGAGAGAGAAATATACCTCGTAGATCTTAGTATAAATGTTTCATTGCTTTTTTTTATATAGAGTTTAGAAGTCGACTGCTTTTATGACTTTAGCGGTCCCGCCCGGTTTCACCCGGGTGCAAAAGAACGAATGGTAGGGACATGAGTACGCACATTCATCTTAGTTTACCCAGATGAATGTTGTGTCCAAATTTCATGATGATCGGAGTTACCGTTGTCGGACGGACACATTTTGAGTTACATCATTGATGCTCCGCTCCTATTGGTTGTAGCGTGATATTATATAGCCTATAGCCTTTCTCGATAAATGGGCTGTCTAACAAAAAAAAATTCCATCAATTCGAACCAGTAGTTCCTGAGATTAGCGCGTTCATCCAAACAAACAAACAAACTCTTCAGCTTTATATATTAGTATAGATTTCAAATGCAGAGTGTAGTGTGTAAATGTTCAGTTTTTTTTTAAGTAAGTCTGGATCTTCTGGGCTCCAAATAAGCGGTTTGTTTGAAGCGCAGTTTATTTTTTTGTCCAATTGAATACTCGCGTACCAAACCCATCCACAGGCGAACACGGAAAATGCAGCTCCACAGCACTCTTGAAACCAAATGTGGCGAAGAATCTAGCGGCAAAACCAGCCTCGTGTGCAGCGGCCTTAAGACATTTGATTTTTCACGACATTTACGAACGGTATAGTATGCGCTACGAATCTAAAAGGCTCGGAAGTTAGATGCGAATGCAGGCTTGCGCTAGTACAGTCTGCTGGAAAAACTACAAACTCGCAACTCAACAAAACTAAAATAGCAATAACAACTTGACAATAGCGTACTCGACTGTACTTTAAAGCAGGAAAGCGACAAGTGACAAAGGCAACGAGCGATCACGGCCAATCACCGACGAGCGCACGTTCCGTGCAGGTAGTTGGGAGGTGGCTCTAAAATGTGCCTTTGCGACGCTGTTTGTGACTAACTTCCGAACCTTTTAGATCCGTGGCGCGTACTATACCCCCATAGTAGGTGTTGAAATCGCGCGCGCGCTTGCTACAGACAATGGAAAATAGTTGAATGTCGACTTGTCGTTGATGTGACGCTATTATATGGTTATAGACAGTCGTTTGTCATTTTTATTATTGTCGGCGCTCAGCGCGCGGCGCGATCGTCGCTTATTATGCCTTGAATTTTGAAACGTTCGACCTAACCTAAAAAACGTGGGCATGCGCGTTAATTGCATTCCAAAAATTATTAATTTAACGAAAACATGTGTGGACTGATTAAATCTATAGGGCTTCTTTTCCGGGCTGTCCATAAAATAACTAGTGTGACCTGTGCGAATTATTCGCACTAAATAAGTATAATAATTCAAATCTTTGATTAACGTCTGAATAGAACTCTTCAAATAAATAAAATTTTTCATTAAATATTTTGTCTTTCAAAAATTTCAATCATCGTGCACTCTATTACATAATATTAAATAACTAATACTAATAATTTATATTTTTAGATTTTTCTGAAGAAGATCCAAAGCCGGATCGAAACGTCATCTTATGTTATATTGATTTGTTATTTTTTATTTTTTGTCAATATAATTGGTCTGAGAAAAATTGGTCGACAATTTTTTTTTTTTTTTTTTTTTAATTTAATTTAAGGGTGGATCGACTACTAGGTCATTACCACCTACAGGTTTGTACGGGAACTCTCGGTGCGTTTATATTAGATGGTTTATATTGTTTTCTTTTAAGAAATTTAAAATATTGTTTATGGCTAACTTTTCATTTTGTAAATTTTTCTTTATGTCATTTGTTAGGTTGTGTTTGAATGGTTCATGTTTTTTGCACTCCGTTAATATGTGGCGGACCGTTATCACTGTGTTACACATTTCGCAGACTGGTGGATTTTTCTTAGCTAGGAGATGGCCATGTGTTAGTTTGGTATGCCCTATGCGTAGCCTAGTTAGTGTAACATCTTCATTTCTCGTTAACGGCATAGGATTGATCCATTTTGCTGTGTACGGCTTTATTTCCCACAATTTATTGTTGTTTTCTAGAGACCACTCACTTTGCCACTGTTCTCTTATTTTAGCTCTACAAAAACATTTTAGATCATCTATTGTGATATATGGATCAGGGTGAATTGAAATGTCGTCGTTCGCGTTCTTAGCAATGGTGTCGGCTTTTTCGTTTCCACTAATTCCCACGTGGGATGGTGTCCATATAAACACTACTTTTTTATTTAGTTGGTGGGCTTAGTTTAGTATGTTTATAACGAGCGGGTTCGTGCTGTTGAAATTTTGCAGCGACTGTATGGCGCTGAGTGAGTCTACGCAAATGATATGTTTTTCTTCGTTAGGGCATGTGGTTTGGATTAGCAATAGAGCTTGGTAAATAGCATATAGCTCGCAGGAATATATGCTGCTAATTTCGTTTAATTTAAACCCAAGTTCGTTCTCACTGCTTATCACTGCACAGCTTGCTTTTCCATTTGATGATTTTGATCCGTCAACAGTATTTCATATTACTAGCGTGACCTGTGCGAATTATTCGCACTAAATAAGTATAATAATTATCACTTTGCAAAATTATTTTTTAAATATGATTGCAGGTATTCAATTCGTTTCTAATTTTGCACACTGCTTATAACTTCATATTTTATGTTGTTATCGTTCCTCTTATGTGAATTTGATAATAAATAATAACGGGAAATGTCAATAAAAATAAAAATATATTGTACAGAATAAAGTTCCATTTCCCGTTATTATTTATTATCAAACTGCTTATAACGTTCTTCTTTTTGTTGTATTACAATATGAAACTCAGATGACAGATCGAAGAAATATTTTACTAAAATTGTCATATAGAGGCGCAAGTAGCAAAAGCGTTGAGCTAAGCCAGATGGCATCATGCAGCATTGCTGTGACGTTGTTCAGCGTTGCTCGCTGTTTCAAAATTAAAGCCGTTAGATGGCAGACGTTGTTCAGCGTTGCTGTATTTTAATTAATTTACAAAAACAAAAGCAATAATACATTTTTTAGTTGTCGATGTCAGTAGAGCAAGCAATTATTTATCTGTAAAATGATATATAATTTATGTGGAGAAATTATGAGGTTTTTTCTAAAAAGGGAGGCAATCATCTTTTACCTTAGCGTATTAATATATACCTATGATGAACGGTATTCTGTAGACACCTTATCAACAAAACACATGTATATGTTACGGTCAATGTCCGGAATCCGGGCAATGTCGACATTAACCGGTCTCGCACTTATAAACAAAATACGAATATCGGGCTTTTGTTGCATTTTATGTGGAACACTTTTCCGCAATGCTATATCAACGAAAAACGTGTAAGTATATATAAATAAAATTTACTGTATTATAGGTTTGGTCAACAGTTCGGCCCTTTTTCCAGCAACACATCCCGGCGGCGACTCATGTAACGCACAATAAAGACAAATTATTTCCTGGAGAGTTGTTTTTCCTCTCGACGGCGATATAAGCGACTGTCCAGAATCCAGATGACGGACAGGAATAAAAAGATCGTCGTTTAAAGGATAAAGGGAAGTAACAGGAGTGCGTTGAGCTGTTCATTTGTTTCACATTACCTTCTTCTGTTTTACTTCACAGACTGCTCGATCTCGTTGTCTCCCGGTGCGCAGATATAAAGCGCTTTTAAATGAGTGTATTATTATCGTATGCCAGTACCTATACACACACAGGTACTTTAAGCGTATGCTTATGTTTGTAAAATACAGCGTTCTCTTAAGCGATCAATCTTTTATTACTTCACTTGGATGTATGTAATGAAATTTTTGAATTTAATTTTCACTTACTTCCAGACGTCTGAATAATTTGAAATTTTGCATACGTATTAAGTACCCATGACAATACAATCATTTATAGAAATACTAGCGGTCCGGTCCGGCTTCGCCCGAATTTGTAGATTGTAGCCGTTTTTTCGTCGACTTGCATTGCAAAATTGGTCTCCACGAAAAGCGCTTTTATTTTAACGCGATAACATATAGCCTGTATCCACCCTGAAGATCCATTCTAAATATTGGTGAAAAAAATTTTGAAATCGGATGACTAGTTTCGGAGATTGCCTCATTCATCCAAACTTACAAACTTTACATCTTTATAATATTATAGCGGTCCGTCTCGATTTCACGCGATAGATATAATTCTGCAAAATGTATTTCGTTTGTGGCCCGGCGTCTGAATTAATAGCTTTGAGTAAATTGCAAGTTCTAACAGATGTCGCTATTTGGTACGAAACAGTGTTGTTTTGTGAATTATTAGTTCAAAAGCAAACAAACAAAACTGACTTCTGATAGAACAGATGTCGTTACGTGTTACTAAAAAAGGTTTTTTTGAGAAAATACCGCAGTTTTGTACAAAACATTTAATAAAAACTATACTATAGCGTAAGCTGCACCAAGCAAGACACATTTACAAAATTTCATTAAAATCTGTTCAGTGGTTTCGGAGATTAGCGCAGCTATATATATAGATTTTTAAATGGGTATGTAAATAATTTATACTAGCAGCCCGCTCCGGTATCACCCGGGTGCAAAACTGTTCTGGAAATATTATATTGACCTTCTCATCTATAGATGAAGCAGAACTATCATAGTACATTGTTTTGATGTATCTCTAAAGATTTAGAACCTGTTATCTCTAAAAAGCCTCCGCTTTCAAGCTAGCAAATTGGCATACGTTTTTTAACTAAATATTGTACTTTTACTGATAAAATATTACAGTAGTACTGAAATGACGTAGATCTGGCTGTTCTGGGATCTTGGTAATAGATTCAAAAACTTGACGTCTTTGAATATTAGTACAGATTGCGCTGACTATGCGCAGTTGTTATAAAGTGTTCCAAGAAAAATGAGAAGCTTTTATTTTTGGTTGGCTGTTCCAAGAAATGGACGGAGGTGTGTTTTTTTCTGAATTCTGAGACAGAAAAAAATAAATACAATTTCAATCATCATAAATCTGTTAATAAGGCGAGTTTTTTTTAGTCAGAATTTCAACGTGATTATTTTACTTAGTTTAATTTATATAAATAAAATTTACTTGAATACTGCGAAACTCCGTTAAATTTATTTATTTTAATAAACTAATCTTTTTTCTGTGTATAACGTCTGGATATCATTTAATTTAAACTTCAAAGCCATGCTTTCTTTCAGCGTTCTGTTCTATTTTTAGAGTTCCGTACCTCAAAAGGAAAAAAGTAACCCTTATAGGATCACTTTGTTGTCTGTCTGTCTGTCTATCTAGACCATTGATTCCCAAAGTGATCTATATCGACCCGCAGGGGTCGACGACAACTTGCAAGGGGTCCATGTCAGCGGGAAAAAAATTGGGGGTCCATGAAATAAAAATGGGGGTCAATTATAGTGAATCTCCTAACAAAAAAAGAAACAAACTGAACATCGTTAACCGAAGAGATTTAAGATTAAATCTAACTAAATTGATGCCAAATGTTGAAAATTTATTATTAAAGCATCATGTTCATCCCTCACACTAAAAGCATTTATTTTTTGCTTAGTAAGTAAATTTTAATTTGATTCGTTTAATTTGAATCTAATTAATAAATGTATAAAACTAAACATTTCACACTACATTTCACTACCGTCATAAATTTAAATCGTTCAAAGTGAGTAGCACTATACCGGTTGTCAAAAATACATATGAAATTAATGAATTTGCAAAAAATCAATATCAGATAAGCAGGGGGTCTACCCAAAACTGAAAAACATGGCAAGTGGTCTACGAGACAAAAAAGTTTGGGAACCTCTGAACTAGACTCTTGGGAATCAAAACCTATAGGGTACTTCCCGTTGACCTAAAATCCTGAAATTTGGCAAGAAGCAATGTCCTACAGCACAAGTAAAGAGATAAATCCGAAACCCGTAAATTTGTAGTTACGTCACAAAAAAATAATGTTTTTAAAGCGCAACAACATGCTACGCACGTACACAGTACCAGTTCTAATACAAAACAAGCGTCCGCTACCGGTACGTTTATACAGAACTCTCGCATACAACACGGTACGACAACTAGGCTTTCGAACCAGCAAATTTATTTCAAACCAATTGTAGCAAGAAATCTAGCGGCAAAACCAGCTTCTTGTGCAGCGCTGGACTATTCTCAAGTCCTGTAGTCTGTATCGAAGTTGCTATTTGACAATGTGTAAACTCACAGCTTCGATCATTGCGTTTTAGAAACCTTTTTCTTTACATTGTCAACGGATATCTACATCAGACAGGTATATGATGGTATATCATAGAACGGATTGTGCTTATAGACAGAGAGCTGGCTACGGAGAAAATGGGTGACTCGGTGCAGAGCTGAAAATTTGCAGAATAATAGGAGATAGTACAAGTAAGTAGGGAAAAAATTGCCAGACGGCTCGACGGAAGATAAAGAGCCGCCAGAAGGCGCTAATGTTGCGAAAAATCAGTGCACTTCTGGCAATTTCTATACTTATTCTGTAATTCAAAACTAGATTATATATTATATAGTTATAAGGGCATACTGAAAATTCAAACATGATATAATAATTATTACATTCCACAAATATTTAAAATTATTAATAACATTTTGATAGAAATAAAATTAATCGTCATATATTTTCATTAATAAAATTACGTTGTTATAACAACGTAATTTTATTAATTTATTTAATTGCACATACCGCTAAACTAGCGGTATGTGCTTTATTATCGCTTTGTGCGTCAGAGCTGACTTTCGTTCATATAAGAAGTTATATCTAAGTTAATTTCACACGAAATCCATTCAAATTGAAGCTTTTTGAAAAGAGGAGATTCTAATCTATAAAACAGAACCATTTTTAAATTAATTCGAGTTCATAAATACTATTAAAATTGTAATTGAAAATCACAAACAGCAGTTGTCGGTTGGTCTGTACGTATGTACGTACGTATGTACGTACGTCACGACTCTACAGATCGCAATTTTGGTCGGATTGCCTTGGGTTATATTTTATTCACTTTGTTTACTATCAGACCAGAACCCTATTTAAATTCACTAAAATGTGTTCAGTAGTTTAATTTTTATAAACAGTTTTATTTTATTATTTTTGACAGCTAATAGTTTAAAAAAACAATATAATAATTGCTGTGTAAATATAGTGTAATCCATAAAACAAGTGCTACACTTCTATACCGTGATAACACCGCTACACTTGGTAGGCTTCGTGGCGTAATGGTTATGCCGTTGGATCCCCAAGGGCAAGGTCCTGGGTTCGAAATAATTGATTTTTTTCTTTTTATTTTGTTTTATTTTATTCCACTTGATATTAATTATATATTATATTATGTATAGTTCTTAATTTTTTTTATTTTTGCAAACTTAAAAAAAATATTTTTTCAATTTTTAGTTATTTATTTCTTTAAATTTTTAAATCTTTTTAAATTTATTAAAAATATTTTTTAATTGTTATTTTTTATCATACAGTGGAAAACTTACGGGATGTGCACTTTTGGTTTTGCCAACTATTTTATTTCTATCAAAATGTCATTAATAATTTTGAATATTTGTCGAATGTAATTATTATATCATGTTTGAATTTTCAGTATGCCCTTATAACTATATAATATATAATATAGTTTTGAATTACAGAATAAGTATGAAATTGCCAGAAGTGCACTGATTTTTCGCAACATTAGCGCCTTCTGGCGGCTCTTTATCTTCCGCCGAGCCGTCTGGCAATTTTTTTCCCTACTTACTTGTACTATCTCCTATTATTCTGCAAATTTTCAGCTCTGTACCGAGTCACCCATTTTCTCCGTAGTTAGCTCTTAGTCCATTACGGCTTAGCTGTATCATCAGATTTTAAAAGAGACATTTCATACATGTTTGTAGAAACGGTTTGTGGTTTAATCTATTACCTGTCTGTCTGTCCGTCCGTTCGGAAGCTCTTCAGAATCCCGCTCGTGTTCATATTCTGCTGATTGTTATTTATATGGCCTATAAATTTCCTTCAATCAGTACCGCGCAGCTGGAAACAAATACTAGGAAATCGGAAATTCGAAGTAGGCCATGAATTTAGAGGGGAGAGAAAGAGATTGTAAATTATAGACGCTCGACAGTTGAGGTCAGAGTAGAGCATCTGTCAGTCAACATTAGTGATGTGCCGGATATCCGTATCCATATCCGCGGATATCCGAGGGAGAAGAAAGATCCGTATCCGTATCCGTTAGTTTTATGGCGGATCTTTTACGGATTTTTTACCTTATTAATTTTCAATTCATAGATGAAATTTTATATATAGGTATAGGTGATTAGGTAATAATGAAAAACTGTTAAATTCCATTCAGATTATTTTTTATTCCTTAAAATCGTATTTAGCACCTTTATATTGCAAAAATTTATCGTAGTGAGTACCATACCAATAGTACATAACTCAAAGGTACTAATAAAAAACTATCTTTATAATGAGATATTGCACATCGATCTTTGGAAAGAGACAATCTGTTATGAGAGTTAAATCTTAAAGAAGTCAATAACTTTTTCCCATAACAGATAATCTCTTTCCAAAGGTCGATGTGCAATATTTACCGCCGCGTACTCTAAGAAAGTTAAGATCCGTTTCCGTATCCGCGGATCTTGAAACCAAATATCCGTATTCAGATTCGTATCCGCGGATATGCATTTTTAACGATCCGGCACATCACTAGTCAACATACACAAACCGACTGGTACGAGCTAAAGGTATGAGAGGTTAAGTTTGAATGTAGGAGGTAATCTCCGAAACAACTCAATATTTAGAATGGACCTCCAGGATGGACCTGTTGAAAAACTACAAACTCGCAACTCAACAAAACTAAAATAGCAATAACAACTTGACAATAGCGTACTCGATTGTACTTTAAAGCAGGAAAGCGACAAGTGACAAAGGCAACGAGCGACCACGGCCAATCACCGACGAGCGCACGTTCCGTGCAGGTAAGTGGGAAATGGTGGAAGTCTCAACGGCTCTAAAATGTGCCTTTGCGACGCTGTTTGTGACTAACTTCCGAACCTTTTAGATCCGTGACGAGTATTAGAACGCATGCGACGGGAAGCCACGAAAATGCTGTTCAGATACGCGTGGTTGCTCACAGTGTACAGGTCTAGACGCAACGAGTCAGAACCGGTGCCCGGTTGACATTTACACCCGGTATGTGTTTGATGGGTTTTAATCAGTTAATTCTGTTCTTTGGAACCGATGATGAGATGGCATCGTTTCTCTGGCCTCCATCTACCGATATTACAGAACGCCTTTTATCTCTTGGCTCCCTTTGAAATACACTCGTGTTTTTTATATTGTACTCTTTTAGGATAATTGAAATTGCGGCATTTCTAAGAGTTTTTTTTTTCGTCTATCTAACAAGATTCGTTTCCTTCAAGAAAACTGATTTTTTAAATCATAATTAATTATTTTATAGCTTTTATTCCCGTTTTCTACATTCTCTAATGGATTTGTTTGTGAAAATGTGAAATTTAAAAATGTTTATTTTTGCAAGAAAACGTTTTTAATACTTTAATTAATTACAGTAGGTACCTAGATTTTAATAATTATGGATGTTTTTAATGTTAGTTTTAATCAGAACGTCTAGACCAGGGGTCGGCAACCTGCGGTTCGCGAGCCGAATGCGGCTCTTTTGTTGTAAAGTTGCGGCTCTCCAGTTCCATACGCAAAAAATAACTATTTTATTATATAAACCCTTAAAAATCGTCCAATCGATCCATGATTGAGTACCATGTCTATCCCTCAGCCATTTCCACTCGCGTCTCACCCGTACCGCCCGCGTTGCGACGTGTCGTCCTCGGATATATATATTATACCTATATAAGCAAATACTATAATACTGAAAAATGTTTAGTGGCTCTTTAAAAACTGGGAAATTTTGTAAATTGTAACTTTTGGCTCTTCCGTCTCAAAAGGTTGCCGACCCCTGGCCTAGACAAATATTGTTTAAAAAAGGAAATTGGACAAAAACAATTGTTATACAGTACAACATCTTTAAGTCGAACTTGGGTAAATTGAAAACCTCCAAAACTTAAAAAAATGTTTTGTTCCCTTACCGTCAAGCCCCAAAACCTCCATTACTCGAAATCTCAACCCTCTATATAGGTCGAAATAATCAGTGAGTACTTACATAATTTTTCCTCCATAACTCGAAAAAATAAATTGGACCTCTGTATCTCGAACATAGAAACTCAAAATTAGTTAGTATGACTATGAATCTTAACCTCTACAAGTCGAATATTTATTTATTTAATTCCAAAATTGTTTTTTTTATATAAATTTTAAAGTTGGAATATCCCTGCCCAACTTGACTGTAGCCAGTGCTAGGGCAGGAGTATGTGTTTAGGACGTGTAAAAAAAATAAATAAATGTATAAAATAAGAAATATAATATGTTCTTACAAAATCCGGCTAAGTCGAAATACTTCATAAGTCGAAAACTCGATAACTCGAATTTTTTGGCGTATCTCTTGATGTTCGACTTACAGAGGCTCTACTGTAATACTATACCTTCTAAAAAGTAGTGAAATATGAAGGGATTCATGCCGCCTTAAATTTAAATTCAACTAGACATGTTTAAAAACAGGTGTTATGTTATACTAGGGTCGTTTCAAATAACAAAAATGCTTATTCAGTATTTTTAAAAACTGATTGGCGTCAAACGTCACGGCCCACTACTACAGACCGTGTATTTAATACATTACTGGCCGTGTGAGATCAGTGTATTGGAAAGATAAGCGATCTGGTAATATAGGAGTAGAAAATATTTGCAGAGAAACGCGCTTGGCGTAGATATAAAATAAAAAAAAAATTGTGTCCCCGTAAATCGTTATAAAACGAAATATACGCCACTGTATGATTGTGTTTTATTTATCTATTTATCGTTGATAAAGCGATTCATGGATGACACTTCGGTACGGTAGACTTGATTGAAATCTATCACAAATTACTTACTATCCACTGTAGCATTTACACTTTAGTTTTAAACATGCCAATAGCACTAAAGGTCGCTGCACACGAGGCTGGATTTGCCGCTAGATTTTCTAGCGCTGATTTTCTTGATTGCTTGTATGCGTTCGCTTCACACGAGACGTCTTTTCAAGCTTGTTTTGTGGGTAGATCTGGTACGCGCGCAGTGAAAGTTCAAATATAGACACGCGTTATATCCACGCAATAGCCTTAGATGCTGAGCCTGTTCTATTTAAATAAAAATATATATATATATATATATAGACACAGAGCAAAACGTGTCTGTCGTCTTGACTCTGAGCAGAATGACGCCATGTCGGTTTGTGGGCGTTTGTTTGTGTCGCCCACGTGACAAGATACTGTTTCCTGATTGGTTCTTGCTCAGAGCAAGCAGAGAACCTAGCCATGTACTTAATACTCTCTATATTGCCAGCAAAGATCGGGAGAAAGACTTAAATACTACGGTGCAGTCTATCTCACTTAATATACTCTGAGTCTCATGCGCATGCGCGTCAGTTTGCACATGGAACTAAACCGTGAAAGGAAGATGACTTGCTCTATTCCACTTACTAATTGCCCCACTACAGACGAGACACTTGCGCACAACGGGTCAAGTAACAAGACAGAGATAGAAAACAGTCATTTGTTGTCTCACTTCATGGGACACGCTTCTACTTACGGCCACTAGCGATATAGAAGTTATTAAATATATGGAGAAAAATAGCGCCTGTTCTAATTTCAAAATCTATCTTGTGAGCTAGCAGGCGAGCCCGCAGTGACGTCATTTCAAGCCTCGAACCCAGCCTGCCGGCCAGAATAATGCAGCATGTGTAACAACTCTCGTAAGAAAACAAAACAAAACCGTGTAGCCGGCGTAATGTGGCATTTGTTAACTCGTGCGTGAAATGAAAGCTAAGAAAAAAGAAACACGCTGCGCGTTTTCCGTCGAAAATTTAAAAGCTTTTCATTAAAAAGCTGATGTTTTAGTTTTTAACCACGGTTCCGTCACATAATTCATTTTAGTAGCGTAGTCCGAAGGCAGTTGACTTTTTGAGTAGGTATCGTGTTCGTTTTCCACCCCGATTTATTTTTACCCACGACGGAACGGAGAAGGTATATGCGTTTAGGGTGAGAGACTGTTACTAGTGATGTGACGGATCGTTAAAAATGTATATCCGCGGATACGGATCTGAATACGGATTTTTGGTTTCAAGATCCGCGGATACGGATACGGATCTTAACTTTCTTAAAGTACGCGGCGGTAAATATTGCACATCGACCTTTGGAAAGAGACTATCTGTTATGGGAAAAAGTTATTGACCTCTTTAAGGGTTAACTCTTATAACAGATTGTCTCTTTCCAAAGATCTTATTATAAAGATAGTTGATTTAGTATCTTTGAGTTATGTACTATTAGTATGGTACTCACTACGATAAATGTTTGCAATATAAAGGTGCCAAATACGATTTTAAAAAATAAAAAATAATCTGAATGGAATTTAACAGGTTTTTATTATTACCTAATCACTATATATATAAAATTTCATCTATGAATTGAAAATTAATAAGGTAAAACATCCGTAAAAGATCCACCAAAAACTAACGGATACTGATACGAATCTTTCTTCTCCCTCGGATTCCGCGGATATGAATACGGATATCCGGCACATCACTATTTGTTACATATTTAATTACCATCCCAACCCACAAGTGGCGGGAATGGTGCTAGTTTAGATCAAAAATCACTTTTCAAAAATTTTACAGTATCTTTTCGTTTTGAGGTCCAAAAAACATTTTTTTGGAAAAACTATGTGCATCTGTTTGTCTGTGAGCACGATACAGGTCAAACCGTTGAGCGGATCGGAACCAAATTTTGGGAGGATGTTTGGTATGCAAATATGAAGAGCCCTATTGTTTTGGGAGAAAATCGGCGCATGCGCAGAAGAGATATATGCTATAACGGTGTTTTTTTATATATAATAATGATATACTTTTCATAACGGCTTATTATTCTATTTATTTTTCAAGAAAGTTTTGTTAAAACATTTTTTTTCTAAACTTCATAGTTTCGGAAATATTTTGAAAATTAAAAAAAATCAGCTATTCTTTTGTTTTGTAGATCTGTCAGAAATAAACTAGTTAAGCATGGATATAATAATAATAATCATTACGATTAGATTCCAACTACAGCATATTTTCACTGAATTAGTGAAAGCATAATAATATTAAACGATTATCGTCATAATATTTTTTTTAGAAGGCTTATATATAAGAAAAATTTAAATGTCACTGTCGTAATGATTATTATTATTATATCCATTGTAATAATACAGCAATTAAAAATCTTTCTCTTGGTTTATTAGTTTAGTTAAGCATGCTTTGATTAATTTTTACATGACGTGGAACATATTATGTAGGTAACCATGGCAACGAATAGCAAATAATATCATATTGAATATATAATTCAGAAATAAAAATTCCAGACTATTTTATCAGTTTTAAACTATGACCTGCTTCTGGACTATAAAAGAGCAGGTACGGTTCTGTAAACGGACAAACATTCGCAACTTAGTTAATGAAATTGCTAATATTCAAGTTGAACATATCGCTTGATGAATGCTACAATCGTGATCTATTAAAGCTTGACGCAGACCTTCATAACTTCTGGAATAACGACCGCTTGATACATTTTAAGGATTAAGGAGGTTGATCCGTTACAGTCCCAATCAAAAGTAAGTCGAATTCTAAATGGGAACTTTAATAGTTTATAAGTCGATGATACCAATAAATTATTGTCATAAAGGCATAAATAAATATTTTTTTTTAATATTAATTAATTATTTCAGTATTTTACTTAATGGATTCACTTTTTAATTTTTTGTACAAAGTTAGGTTAAAAAAAATTATGTAAATATCTGTATTTTACATATTTTTTGCAGTAAATAATTGAAAAAAGAAATTAGAAGTAATAAAAAATTAAAATTCAATCATTAAAAAGTTGAAAATTCAGTTAAAATTGTTAAATCTGTCAAGAATAAAAGTCCATAATCGAAAAGTGCTTATAAAGTTTAATAATTATTCTTATTGATTAAAAGTCTCCTAATTAAATTGGAAAAAATATTAAAATATGCGTAAGACATCGATGCTTTACATAGATAGTTTTTGGAACTGCTGACATTATTTGGTTATTTGCAAAAAATTAAAATGAACAGTTTGCATGCTAGATTGACATATTTTCCATAAGACTACATGTAAAAGTTTTTTTTAATTTTTAACTTTATAAATCTCCTAATGATTTTGGATTTTTTACAGAAAATTTTGTCATAAAAAATCTATTAAAAAAACTTTATTTCAGATTTTTTTCATCATCTTCGTAAAACGGCTCAACCTCCTTAAAGGTTTCACTCGATACGACCGGTCGCGTATTTATAAAAAAAACGGTCAAGTGCGAGTCGGACTCGCGCACCGAGGGTTCCGTATAAACTTGAAAGTATGTAAATAGTTCGTCCATCACGGGAATCGAGTCTCGAAGATTTTTCCCGCTTTAGAATACAAATTTTAACTTTTATACTTCTAAAGACATAAATAAAAAAATAAAGAATAGTTACTTCTTACCACAACATGTTTTATTAGCGAATGTACATTTCGGGAGCTAAACACTAAATTAAGTTTAGTGTTTAGCTCCCGAAATGTACATCCGCTAATAAAACATGTTGTGGTAAGAAGTAACTATTCTTTATTTTTTTATTTAGGTATGTCTTTAGAAGTATAAAAGTTAAAAATAAATAATAATTTATTTTTGAAAATTAAAATGAAAACGAAAAAAAAACATTATTTCTTAAGGATTCAATTTTTCCAATTTTAAATTTTTGACACGTTTTTTTCTATTAATTGTATAAAAAGGCCTAAGGTCCGATTCCATAGACAGCCAAATTTTCGATGAGTAAAATTCCATTTTTTTCTTAAAAATTCATGCTTTTTAACTTTTTTCTATCAATTTGAATTCTTTTTATAAACTGAACATATTAGAGATGGGGCACATAAGCAAGAAATGCTTAAGGAGGTTGAGCCGTTTTACGAAGATAATGATAAAAATATGAAATAAAGTTTTTTTAATAGATTTTTTTATGACAAAATTTTCTGTAAAAAATCCAAAATTATTAGGAGATTTATAAAGCTAAAAATTAAAAAAACTTTTACATGTAGTCTTATGGAAAATATGTCAACCTAGAATGCAAACGATACATTTTAATTTTTTGCAAATAACCAAATAATGTCAGCAGTTCCGAAAACTAACTATGTAAAGCATCGATGTCTTACGCATATTTTAATATTTTTTTCCAATTTAATTAGGAGACTTTTAATCAATAAAAAAAATTGGTTGTCTGTAAAGTCGGTTTACGGACGATAGTTTTACGTGATAACGTATTCCGCTCGAATATCATATTTAATAATACATTACTGCGCTCTCGCTTGCACGCAAAGGGTCAGGCGGAACGTTACACTTTTTCGTGCGTGCAGCTGGTGTTTCACGCTCAGGCGGAACGTTACACTTTTCGGAACGTTACACTTTTTCGTGCATGCAGCCGGTGCTTCATCAATTTATAAGGCGTTATCACGTCAAAAAAAATACTAAACCTTAGCACTTTTCGATTATGGACTTTTATTCTTGACAATTTTAAGTGAATTATCAACTTTTTAATGATTTAATTTTAATTTTTATTACTTCTAATTTCTTTTTTTAATTATTATTTACTGCAAAAAATATGTAAAATACAGATATTTACATAAATTTATTTGTTTTAACCTAACTTTGTACAAAAAATTCAAAAGCTAGTCCATTAAGTAAAATACTGAAATAATTAATTAAAAAAAAAATATTTATTTATGCCTTTATGACAATAATTTATTGGTATCATCGACTTATAACCTTTTGTAAAATGGAAAAGTTCCCATTTAGAATTCGACTTACTTTTGATTGGGACTGTAACGCATCAACCTCCTTAATCCAGCACTGCTGAGGACACTTTCAATTATGGCAAGCATACGAACTAACGTACTCTAGTTCTCTGTATGGTCGAAACCCATCCGTGTTGAAGGGCTCTATGAGCATACCTTTTAGTTTCGTCGGTGACAGGGAGTTGTGTGGTTTTAGGATGAATTGAGTAAGATTACCGGCACAGTACGTGACAAACCGGAACTAAACTGTTTCCTGAACTACTTCCGACTGATTATTTGCACTGTTAAGCGTGCATCATTATCTAGAGGCTGATGCATATGTATTATATAGAGATATACAATTTACCCGCTTGGGGGTTATACAGATAACTAATGCATTCATGCAAGGGTAATTTCACAGACTCTGGCCGCTTCCATTTAAAGGCTAGAAACGCTGCTAAGAGTTCTGCTAGCCGGTAGGCTGGGTACGAGGCTAGAAATGACGTCACTGCGGGCTGGCCTGCTAGCTCACAAGATAGGTTTTAAAATTAGAACAAGGGCTATTTTCCCTGCGAGATTTGCTGCAAAAGCCAATCAGGAAGCAGTATCTTGTCACGTGGGCACTTGAACAAACGCCCACAAACCAACATGGTGTCGCGTTCTGTTCAGAATCAGACACAACAGACACGTTTTGCTCTGTGTTTATATTCGAACTGTCAGTGCGCGCGCACCAGATCTGTCCTCAAATCAAGCTTGAAAAATAGTCTCGTGTGAAGCACGTAAGTCGACGAAGAAACGGTGGCAATCTACAAATTTAGGCGAAATCGAACCAGGCCGCTATTCAGATATAAAAAAGAAGTCAGTTTTTATTTAATCAAAAATTAAAAAATAAAAACTCGAAAAAAATTGAACCGCCTTCAAAAAAGCCACTAAAAATAGAAAAATTATAAAATTTAAAATTAGTGCTTTAAGTAAACATGTAAAATGTTTTAGTAATTAACGTCGACCTCCAAATTCTATCACTTTTTCTTTTTTAGTCGCTTTTATGAAGGAGAATCAATTTTTTTTTTTAGTTTTTTCGTTCTTGAAATCACCAAGCAAACTTGTTGTTGAGCCACGTGTCTGTTTTGACCCTCGGGCGTGACTTTGTTCTTTTGTTGTGATTTATTCAATGAAAAGAATCTATTTTTATCAATGAGTTGACATCATGATATTAATTTCTATTAGAACTTATTATAAGTACATGAGGCCGTAGCTCCATTATTTATTTATAACATTTGTTAACAATATATTATGCCGTGATTGCAGAATTATTGGTGGTCATTTTCTGTTGTCTATAAAGTTAGCATATCCACATCAAAAGCCCACGAAGTTAATAGTACCATAATTTGTTGCTATTTTGTTGCTAATTTGTTACCCCAAAACTGATTTTGTTGCTCTGACCGTTTTCGAGAAACAATGGATACGGTAGCGTTATATAAAGATGGCATAGCCAGTGGTTGTATCTCTATAAGTAGCTTAGATATTACTCATTATGAAAATACCATAATTTGCTGCTAATTTGTTGCTTTTGAATGGTGTAATCACTTTCAGGCTAAATGATAAGAGATCGGTAGGATATAAACCGATCGAAGAAAAATGTTAAAAACAAGAAAATTCATAAGGTTAAAGAAAAAGCCTATGACACGAAACAAACACTTTATTGCTACGTTCCGAGATTAAAAATAAAGAATTATAAATAAAAAAAAAAAACAAATAACTATATATACTTGTATTAGCCAGTACGGCTCGAAGCGACAAATCAACAGCAACAAATTCAGTCTTTGCGCATGATTTTGTTGCTCTGAGATTATATAAAAATTTATTTTGTTGCTGTGCACAGGAAACAAATTAACGATGTGTTAGGATTGATAACGTGCTTACATTATCCAGTACGGCTCAAAGCGGCAAAGCAACAGCAACAAATTTATTCTAAAAGGTTCAGAAGTTAGTCACAAACAGCGTCGTAAAGCCACATTTCAGAGCCGTTGATACTCCCACCACCTCCGAGCTACCTGCACGGAACGTGCTCTCGTCGGTGATTGGCCGTGATCGTTCGTTGCCTTTGTCACTTGTCGATTTCCTGCTTTAAAGTACAGTCGAGCGCGCTATTGTCAAGTTGTTATTGTTATTTTAGTTTTGTTGAGGTGCGAGTTTGTAGTTTTTCAACAGACTGTACAAGCGCAAGCCCGCATTCGCATCTAACTTCCGAGCCTTTTAGATTCGTGGCGCGTACTATAGGTACAGTAGAGCCTCGATAACGTGAACATCTCAAAGCATGAACGCCCAAAAACTTGAACATCGCGTTTAATATTCTCCATACAATAGATCTAATGTATTTTCAACCTGTCACGACTGGGACTAATCGACTCATTTATATTTTCAACACCTCCTTCATTCCCACTTCGTGGTGGCTATAGATCAATCAGATAAAAACTTTATTAATTTGAGGTTAAACGTTGTCAATCGTTTTTTTGCATTGGCTAAGCAGCGTAGGAGGAGTAGGGATTGAAAACTTTTAATTACGCGAGTAAAATCGGTTGAAAATACACGACTTGTATAACTGTGAATGTGAACAAATTTTTTAAGTTAATGTGCCAAGTCTGAAGATATTAAAATTATGTATTGTCAAAAGAGCATTTTTTATTGTACTTTTAAAACGCCTCAAAAAACGGAAAATTGGCGTTTTTTTCAATTTTTAAAAATAGCATTCAAAATATCAAACTAAAAAAAAAACAATTTTGAACATTTCTTGTTGAAAACCGGTAAAAAAATTGATTGAATTTTTTTCTTGTTATAAAAAATTGTTTTAAACAATATCAGACCAGACTACATGGGTTTTCATATAAATCAATACGGTCCCATGAGCTGGTTCCAGAAAAAAAATTCAATCCGTTTTCAAATTCAGAACGGCAGCGCCGCTACCACCTGATCTGTTATCTCAAAATATTTTAAATTTTTATTGTTTTTTTTCTGAGACTTCGTCCCGTTGTGATGTAAACAGACCTTAAATATGCAACGAGAACCTGGCACGGTGCCAACCTACTGTTGATAATTATTACAAACGTGGAGAATACTTTTTTCTCTATTATTTTGTCTGTGAAATCAATTGACCACAACAAACACACAACGCCACAAGTTTTGAACGACAGCCAAGTTAATTATTCACTACGCTAAATTAATTAGGTAGGATTGGTTTATACAGTAGTGTGTCGATTATTGAATATAACAAAAAAATATTATACTTCAAGTCTATTTAATTCCTAAGAAAAGCAGTATCACGAATCTACTAATTTATGTATCTTAAAATATTTGACCCAACCTGTATATGACTGAGCAAAAATGCAATTCTGTATTATGTATAGCGAAAATATGGAGGTCTCTTCGTCTTAAGGTGGCACTTCACATGGCTATTTGTGTTCGCTATTGGGTGTTTGTTGTATTTGGCAAATTATATGACATTCAAGCCAAACATGCAAATAGAGGCAAATACGACAATCCACACATACAGTCAAATAGCAAACACACAAACATTTGGGAGCAGAACGCAAGGTTAAAAATTCTAGGAATTTTAGCACTGTTTCATTGTCCCAATTCATTTTCAATAGTAATTGTTCCAGTTCTCGCACAGACACAAAAATACTGCACGTCCGTACAGGTTCACGGCGCGTGCGCTTCTGAATTATATGGCCATTGTGTGGACGGTTTATTTGCGTATTTGCCTATTTGACTCCTTTAATGTGCCTCGAAAAACCGATAAGCGCTGCACGGTAACGCGTATTTGGTATTGGCCTTATTTGTCAAATAGGCAAATAAGGCCAACGCTTTGTCAAATAGACTGTCCACACTTGGTAATTGTTTGCCAAATATGCCAAATACACAAATACAAATAGCCATGTGAAGTGCCGGCATTAAATAGGACACACTGTATATACACGTAATATTACAAATCGATTCCATAAACTATAATTTTTAACATTGACAAAATAATGGCATGGTTAGATAACGAGCTCGTGAATTTCAAGTGCGATCTTGCTTTTGTACAATATTGTTCCGCAGACCACGATGCATTTTTTGACTAAGCAGTGCAGTTTTATAGCGTCATTTACGTGTTGAAATGCTAAATTAACCGGTTAATTTTTTAAGTCAGTGTTCGGTGTGGTGATATTGTGTACTTGTGCTTAATTACAATTGTGTTTTATTAATATTGTGGTTAATTGTTAAAGATAACAGTGAATACTATACGTTTTTTTAAATATTGATCATCATGAACAGTGTGGTGAGTTTTTTTTTAAGTTTCTTGTTGTAATCTATATACAGTAGAACCTCTGTAAGTCGAAGTTCAAGGGAGACGTCAAAAAATTCGAACTATAGAGTTTTCGACTTTTGAAGGATTTCGACTTGTATATGTCAAGATTCATATTAATTAACTAATTTTGAGTTGCTATGTTCGAGATATAGAGGTCCAATTTATTTTTTCGAGTTATATGTACCGAAAGAGCTTGTAGGGAATCACTGATTATTTCGACTATAGAGGGTTGAGATTTCGAGTAATAGAGGTTTTGGGGCTTGAAGGGAAGGAAACAAAACATTTTTTCGAGTTTTTGAGGTTTTCGACTTAAAGAGGTTCTACTGTCAATTGTCTTGTAGCATCACGCTGGGGGGGAGTCGGTACAGGGTATATTATTGAAAGATATTGGCGTGACGATATATAGGCAAGTTGGCATCGCGCAATCCATTTATAAGAGATCAATGAAAAAAATATACACGTTTTTTGTGTCTATTGGTACTGTTGGATTTTTAAAAGAAGACCGGTCTATGGAATGTAGTCCTATGACCTTATTGCAGAAGAGCGCACATGTATTTTATATTGGTAAAAGGTAATGATCCTGGAACCGCTTCTATGCAATAAGGGAGTCCAGTCGACCAAACGTGTCGCAATTGTCGTATCGCGATAATTGGACTATTGCCATAGCTGTACGACTACACAGCGACACTTGCTAACAGTACAAAAAAATCATACACCAGACAGTACATAGGTGTGCGTTCACGGACTAAGTTGAGGGGTGTTGTCTGAATATCATCAAAATGGAAAGTAAAAAGGGAAAAACAGTTAGAAGTGGCGCTAGGGAGGTCATAGCGAATGTAATTAAAATGTGCGAGTTAGAGGCTCAAAATAATGCCTTAAAATTTAAAGCTATACATTGTTTGCATGCCTTGCTATGCGCCGCCTATGAATTCCGATAATTTGGGAACACATCAACGACTTCTTGCCCTTTCCCCACCGGTCTTCTTTCGCCGATCGCACTTTATAACCAACGAAGTTTTCATGATAAAATTATATCTACTGGGTTACAAGTCTATAAAATATACCTATATAATTATCACAGACTATTTTTCCGCTAGTCATGTCAAATTAGTTACAGATTGTTTCACATGCGTTTTTGGTATTTCAAAGAAATGGGATTTATTGGAAGATTATATTTTTTGCACACATTCGCGTTTAATGCGATAAATTTTAATATTTTAATAACAACAAATAATTCTTAACTAAAATAATATAACAAAAAATTGTTTGTAGTAGTTTTGTTCCAAAAGTATGTATTGAAGGAGATTTATTTGGTTGAGAAACAATCGAAAAAATAAGGATTACCAGAGTATCGCTTGTGGCCAATGTTTCGAAAATTATATTTTCATCCTCAAATTGCATTGAGGCCCTGAGAAGGAAAATATAATTTTCGAAACGTTGGCCACGAGCGATACCTACTCTTGTAAAGTTTATTTTTCAATTGTTCCTCAACCAAATAAATCTCCTTCAAAAACAAAAAAATATTATACATTGTAAAATGAATGTTTTTTATGCGGTTGCGATGTGATTTTGTTTCAAAATGTGTCGAAAATGATTTTATTATTAATTCGATTAAATTCGAACACACGTAGATAAGTTAACAATATTTTCGTTGAAGGGCTACCAACCCTCTAGTTTTTCTCCAGAAAATTAAGGTTTCTCCAGATTCCAGCTTATGAAAAATAATCTCCAGATTTAAAGAATAATTCCTTATGAATAATAATTGAATTTACTATTGCGAGAAATGTATGTTTATACAGAATGACCGGTAATTGCCCTATTTCTCTCGGGAGAAGAAACTATGACTAATTTGGAATGATTGAACCTCTATCACTTAGGGAACAAAATGCGTCATTTTTGAGAAAATCTACTTCGGTTTTCTTTTTACAAAAATACGAATTTTGGGAGTTAAAAATAAAAAAAAAATATTGTCACTTTTTGACCTGAATTTTTCCATGATCTGATAGCTTACTAATTGGCTAACCTTCCTATAGCTAAAAACCGCGAAATTTACTGTTAGATTTTATGTTGTGTGTTAAAACTAACAATCAATAAAAAATTGGTTGTCTGTAAAGTCAGTTTACGGACGATAGTTTTACGTGATAACGTATTCCGTAATACATAACCTAAACCTCCCAAAATTTGGTTTCAATCCGCTTATCCTTGGTGTCGGAATGATAAGAAATGTCAAAAGTGACGTTTGCAACTGTCAAAGTATTATGTTCTAATAATAATTAGTTATTCCAATACTTAACTTAGAAGGTGTTGCATTTCACAAAATACTAATGTCAAAAAATTGAATTAAACATTAGAAATGCAGCCGTTTTCATGTTAAGACAAGACATACGTTATTTTCTAATTTCCATGTACGGCAAACAAAGACGACCGACCGCGTCGCGCCATGCATTAGACAACATTGCATTTATACAGCTATTTTTCTATATAAATTTGTATAAAAAAACTGTTTAGGCAAATTCTGTTATACGAAATCTATGTAAAATGTTCTCCTCTTTCGTTTAAGACTGGTTTCAAACCGATCTGATTTAAATTGAGCGAGAAATTAGCAAAAAGCACGCACAGGGTCAGGCGGAACGTTAGGAGCGTTACGTTACACTTTTTCGAACATGCAGCCGGTGTTTTATCAATTTATAAGATTGGTGATTCATCAATTTATAAGACGTTATCACGTCAGAAATAAAATAAAAATTCTTCACAGACTTGTCATTAACATAAAAAATGACGTATTTCCGACCCCGCCGTGATAAGGTTAAATCATTCCAAAGTAGTCATAGTTTCTTCTTCCCCGAAGAATATGAGCAATTACCGATCACCTATATATAATATGTTCTCACCAATGTAAAAAACTGTAAAACTAAAAAAAAACATTCATATACTTTTAAACTATACATAAAATTTAAAAATGAATTAATTAATTGACTAATTAACTATAATTATTTTGTCTTATTTTTGTAAATATTTACGTCAAACGACTTTTTTTTGGTAGTATTTACGTATTTTAATAAATATAAATCATCAGTCTTATTGAAAGTTGAAACAATCTCTAGGACTCTCAAATTTTGAGTGGGTTACCCTCTTTCTTTGTCAAGTCGAGTTCCAAAGAAAGGAAACAAATGAATACTGAAAAATAAGTGACTGTCAGATTTAAGAATTAATGTTCTTTTAAGCGGCGCGCGTTTATAAATTGTATATAAACAGACATTCCTGTGGACTATTAGCATTGCAAAATGGCTGCTCGAAGTTGCGCGTCGTTCAACTTTGTGCAATAATTAAAACGCAACTATCTTCGTATTTGCCGATAATAAACTATTCTAGCAGACCGGCGCTTTTCAAGTTGAACTTTCGCAAACTTCAGAACAATTGAACTCGGCGCTGCAAACAGTTGAATGCGTCACGACAAACAATTGAAAACAAAACAAAAAATATGACAGTCGTTTTTCATGCAGCGACGGATGTTAAAAAGTTTTTAACAAAAAGATTATATTCTTTTGTGGATTTTTAAAGGGCTAATTTTTTATTATTTTAGTTATTGAATTCGGTAAAGTTTTTAGTTAGTTTGTAAAGATCTTACATTGAAATTGTAGAATTATACTTACATTAAACTAATTCTAAGAAAATAAGTTATGTTCTTTCTTCATCTTAATTTTTTGTTCTTTTCGTCTTTATCAAATTAAAATTATAAGTTTCTGGTACCCTAAAACTTCTTTGAAAATAGACTCAACGTCTAAGTCAGTGTAAAATCGATGCTTTGTTTCATTAATACGTTTTTATTAGTTTCAATTGTAAGTATGTAATAGAATCTTACAAATTAATTTTTAGCCACTTCCAGGCGTCTGAATAATTTGAAATTTCGCACACGTGTTACAAGCCCATGACAATACAATAATTTATATAAATGAATTAATTAACTTGAAAAAATACTGTAGGCTTGCTAACAAGTCATACAACGATGTATGTTACGTTGCCTACTTCGTAAGTGTGGCTTTTAGTGAAATAATTAAAATTATACTTTTAAAAAACTAAAAAAAACGCTTTTATAGCAATGCGGACTAAAAAATAAATAATTATTTTTAAATATAAAAATTCTGCGCAACAGGTAAAGGATATAATTTAATTTTTTGAATAAGCTTAAAATGAGAATCGCTTATTCAAACAATTAAATTCGAGTTGGGGGAATACCTTTAGCTGTTACGCAAAATCTTTATACTTACTTAAAATTATTTTTTACTTTTTTGTCCACATTGCTATAAAAGAGTTTTATTTTGTTTTTTTTAACGATAATTTTTTATTTTAGGTTTAGCAATAAGAGTCAATTCCAAATCTATTTTGAAAATAAAGGCCCTCGCACAAACCTTATGGGATTTAATTCTCGAAATTTAATTGATCGAAAATGGTTTTATTTTTATAATTTAAAGGTCGCTAAGAAAAAGTGTCCATGGGCGCATAGCCTAAAACCCAATAGATTTTTAGCTTCAGATATGTTTAGCGAGATTTTAGATATAGGGATATCCATATTGAATTCACAATCTAAAAAATCCTAACCTCTAGAAATACTTAATAAGAAAAATTCGTAGGTTTGTGGACAATAGTTATATTTATAATTGTACGACGTTTCGTCTATAAATTTAGACTTTTTCAAGTACAAATTGAAAATTATTTAAAACAATAATTATGAAAATAAACATTAATTACTAACCATAGCAATTAACAAAAGTGCACTGAATCCGAATATGACATTATTATTTTTTACAGGGTGACGCCTTCCAGCATTACTATTTTTCTATTTCTAAAAAAAGCACAAAAGTTGAACATGGAACATGTTTGTGAATTCAATGGATATCCCTATATCTAAAATCTCGCAAAACATATCTGCAGCTAAAAATCTATTGGTTTTTAGGCTATGTGCTCATGGACACTTCTTCTTAGTGGCCTTTAAACTATAAAATAAAACAATTTTTGATCAATTTAACCGAGAATCAAATCCCATAAGGTTTGTGCGGGGTCCTTTATAGCAACGGTCGATAACGCACGGGCCGCATGCGGCCCGTGTGTTTTATATACCTACCTACATAAATAAATAAATTAATTTTCACAAATCCTTTTTCTTGTGATATTGAGGATGCACCTAGTCATTTACAAATGAACGTGATTGATCTCCAATCTAATGATACTCTCAAAAACCCTTTCTTTGAAATCAAAGATCTTGTTAAATTTTATGTCAGTTTGCCATCTAATTTTGACGAATTAAAAAGGTTTGCTCTGCAATTAATTACAATTTTTGGTAGTACGTATGCGAACAAACCCTTTCTATTCTCAATTACAGAAAAAATAAAATATATGCTTCTCGTCTCACAGAGGAGCATTCGAGAGCTATTCTACGAATTGCAACTACAAACCTGGAAGCTAACATACAACAAATAACCACTCAAATACAATCTCAAACGTCACGCTAATTTTTATAAAAGAACAGTCCTATTTTGAAGTTCTCAGTTACATTTTTAATAAAATTCAAATACAATATTTTCGAATTTTTAATATCACAAATACCTATTATTAAAATTATGAACAAGTGCGGCCACCTTTATTTCAATTTGCCACTATTGGACTAAGAGCTGGCTACGGAGAAAATGAGTGACTCGGTGCAGAGCTGAAAATTTGCTGAATAATAGGAGATAGTACAAGTAAGTAGGGAAAAAATTGCCAGAAGGCTAGGCGGAAGATAAAGAGCCGCCAGAAGGCGCTAATGTTGCGAAAAATCAGTGCACTTCTGGCAATTTCTATACTTATTCTGTAATTCAAATCTAGTTTATATATATTATACATTATATAGTTATAAGGGCATACTGAAAATTCAACATGATATAATAATTACATTCGACAAATATTCAAAATTAATTATTAATGACATTTTGATAGAAATAAAATTAATCGTCATATATTTTCATTAATAAAATTACGTTGTTATAACAACGTAATTTTATTAATTTATTTAATTTTATTTCTATCAAAATGTCATTAATAATTAATTTTGAATATTTGTCGAATGTAATTATTATATCATGTTTGAATTTTCACTATGCCCTTATAACTATATAATGTATAATATATAATCTAGTTTTGAATTATACAGAATAAGTATAGAAATTGCCAGAAGTGCACTGTTTTTTCGCAACATTAGCGCCTTCTGGCGGCTCTTTATCTTCCGCCTAGCCTTCTGGCAATTTTTTCCCTACTTACTTGTACTATCTCCTATTATTCAGCAAATTTTCAGCTCTGCACCGAGTCACCCATTTTCTCCGTAGCCAGCTCTCCGTCTATATGTGGTCCTCGCTTGCAAACCGCTTGCCGACCGCTGCTTTATAGCATTGAATCGATTGTAAGCAACATTTGTGTACATTTTGCGGAATCAACCTGTAGTACTATGTTTGTTAGACGTAATGAATGAAAGATCTTCAACTCACCGGAACTGTGTGGAGAACTTGTCGAACTTCCGTATCCATCGTCCAGGCCGGAAGTTGTGCTGTGATAGCGCTGGATGGAACTGATGTGTTTGTCCGTCGGCGACATGTTCTTCTTTTTCTTCTCGGGCAGGGTCGAGACCTGCTGCTCCTTGACGACGCCATAACTGTTTCCGGACGTCGGTGTAACGACGTCCTCGACTATCGTCGACGCCGACATCTCGCTAGCCGGTATTTTCGCTATGAACTTATTGTTTACTAAACTATTGGACGAACACGATTGCGCGGCGAAGAATCTAGCACGTTCTAGATCATTCTTTTTGGCGATCGGTTTCGCGCCGAAATCGATACCGGTCACGGGAATTTTTGGCAAAATTCTTTTGACAATCTTCTCGTTTATTTTTTCACCATTTTCGGATGGTAAACCGTTCGATTGTTGAATCAGTAGCGCGTTTCTTTTGTTACTAACCGTTTCTACATTGTTTTTTAGTTGTCGATGTTCCATATCTTAATGAAACGCGTGTTTTTTAACACTTTTGTTTTTTACGAGGGCGCCCGTTGCGAGTTTAAAATGTGATTTCGTTTTTTCCATTTTCGCCTGAAATTTTCGATATGCGTTATTAAAAAGGATTAATTCTAAAGTCGTATTTTTTATTGTTCGTTTATTTTACTGAAATTTAACGATTTGCATACAAAGCAGTTGTTAAAAAAATCGGAAAAGTGCTAATTAATTTTGACCTTATGTAAATTAGCAGTGTTTACTGGAAAAAATCCAAAAGATAATTGAACATAAAAGAAAACCAGTGTTTAACGTAAGCAGCATTTTCTACGGTTGTTTTGCTTGCAGTTTGTAAGTAATAGTAGATAATCTATTACTATAATATATAAAGCTGATGAGTTTGTTTGTTTGTTTGGTTGAACGCGCTAATCTCAGGAACTACTGGTTCGAATCGAAATTTTTTTTTGTGCGATAGCCCATTTATCAAAGAAGACTATAGGCTATATAATATCACGCTACGACCAATAGGAGCGGAGCATCAATGAAAAATGTAACTCAAAATTTGTCCGTCCGACAAAAACTTTTGAACAGTAACTCCGATCATCATGAAATTTGGACACAACATTCATCTCGGTAAACTAAGATGAATGTGGGTACTCATGTCCCTCACCCCCACCATTCGTTCTTTTACACCCGGGTGAAACCAGGCGGGACCGCTAGTATTTATATATCTAGACACGCGGCAGCGTGTTAAGCCAAGTTCAACAAAGAAGCAGCAGCCGTGTCTTATATTACACGAACTATTTGGAGCCACTTTTGAACTCTTAATAACTCAAAACCTATTTAACATAAACACATGAAATTTGGTTTTGTTATTAAAAAGTCCTTAGATTAACTAGAACCCCAAATTTCATAAAGGCAGCTCATAATTGAGATATTAACGTCTAAAAATCGGCATTATTATCACTGACTGACTGACTGACTTACTCACTGACATGTAGATCAAAAACTTAACCCAGTTCCAGGATTGTTAAGAATTTTTGAGACAACCCGTTATAGCAGAATTCATTGTAAAGAATTGAGCATGTGAAAAAATGTTTGCAACCACTGATTCAATGTATTATTTTAACATTTTAATAAAACAAACGAACGTAATGTGCTAACTTCATTCTCCTCACATTTTGAAGGCTTATTTGCAATTGCAGGGATGTGCCAATTAGTGATGTGCCGGATATTTGAGGTAGAAGAAATATCCGTATCCGTTAGTTTTTGTCGGATCTTTTACGGATCTTTTACCTTATTAATTTTCAATTCATAGATGAAATTTTGTATATATAGGTGATTAGGTAATAATGAAAAACTGTTAAATTCCATTCAGATTATTTTTTATTTTTTTAAATCGTATTTGGCACCTTTATATTGCAAACATTTACCGTAGTGAGTACCATACCAATAGTACATAACTCAAAGGTACTAAAAAACTATATTTATAATGAGATATTGCACATCGATCTTTGGAAAGAGACAATCTGTTATGAGAGTTAACTCTTAAAGAGGTCAATAACTTTTTCCCATAACAGATAGTCTCTTTCCAAAGGTCGATGTGCAATATTTACCGCCGCGTACTCTAAGAAAGTTAAGATCCGTATCCCTATCCGCGGATCTTGAAACCAAATATCCGTATTCAGATCCGTATCCGCGGATATACATTTTTAACGATCTGGTACATCACTAGTGCCAATAGACCACGGCATGCAAGCCCGGAAACCAAGAAGATTTGGATCAACACCGGCCGTGAAAGCCTACACACTGAATAAATTAACTATAAACTATACTCGGCTGATCTATATAAAAGTAAAGAGTAGGGTAACTTTTTTATAATTATTGGGTCGCTACAAGTTCATAAATGTACAACAGTCTTTAATTAAATAGAAAATAATTAGTAAAATTAAATCAACAAAATACTCTAGACTCGTCGCGTGTCTTATGCGTGTTATTTTGGAGTTCTTGAGTTCTCGAAGCGTCGAGTTTTTATCCCGTCTCGACTAAAGACAAATTTTTCAAGAATTCTATAGCAGAAACCCCAGTCCCGACGGATCGAAAATGTATTAGTTCTGCAGTACATTCGAGATAATGCGGTCTGTTAATTTGTTAGTTTGTGCATCCCTAGTTTCGCGCGGCGGTTTGGATTTCAGTTGCATAATAAAAGAAAACTTATAATGAAGACGCAACAAATTGTTAAATTAATAAAGTTGGTGTAACTAGCTGGCGGTTGACATTCATGAAAAACTTTAAACCCATCGTAGATATATTTAAAACAGTCAGTTTTTTACGATGCTTTGCCGACCTCATATAAAACAAACTTAACATCGACAAGATACCTATATTTCATAATTTAATGGGACATTTTAAGTTTAGAATTGGATTATTAAAAAAGTTTATTGCAATAGTTATATTCAAATTGGAAGAGGTCAGGGCGTGGCTTCACATCCGCGGTTATATTTATTGAACTTTACTTAAGACATTATTTAATCATTTTTAATTTTTATTGTGTTTCTGTTACTTTTATGTAATTTAAGGACAGATGGAAGACCAATCCGTATGGATTGAATCTGGTCCGATTGCCTTAGCAATAAATTATTATTCTATTCTATATTAACGAGTGATGTAAGGGAACCATCCATAAATTATGTCATAAGATTTTTAGGATTTTTAGACCCCTCCCCCTCTCTATGTTACATTTAGTAACATTGTAAGAGTCCCGTACCTCAAAAGTTGTCTGTCTGTCAGAACTCTTGGGAATCAAAACCTATAAGGTACTTCCCGTTGACTTAGAATCATGAAATTTGGCAAGAAGCTGTGTCTCATAGCACAAGCAAAGGGACAAATTCGAACACCGTAAATTTGTAGTTGCATCACAAAAAAATAATGTTTTTAAATCGCAACAACATGCTACGCACGTACACAGTAACAGTTCTTATACAAAACAAGCGTCCGCTACCGGTGCGTTTATACAGCGCAATATGAGAACTCTCGCATACAACACGGTATGACAACTAGGCTATCAGATATAGCCACGAGTTACAATACAGTTCGGTAGTCCGTCTGAACTCATTGCAACTCGGTGTGCGAGTCCGAATCGCACTTGACCGATTTTGGTGTTAGTGTAAAAATATTTTCTGCGCGGTGATAAAAAATAATTTGAAATAATAACAATAAAATCTGCAAACACTAGCTTTCAAGCACAGAAAGCTTAATTCGCATAAAAAGCTCACAAATTAATTAGTGTAATGGACTAGATACTAATTTAGTAATTTATGTATTTCCATTTAAAGCAGGAAAATAATATTATTAATATCATAGGTAGCAGCACATATGCCTAAGTGTGATCATCATGTGTTATTTCGTGCTTGCAAAGAGACACTAATTAAATACCTTGTTTTGTTTTTTTTTAACCGTACGTTCGTTATAAAATCTTTAAAATGTCCTATTTTTCGGACTATAAGATGTACCTCAAATTTATAAGATGACTAGCGATCCCGCCCGGTTTCACCCGAGTGCAAAAGAACGAATGGGAAAGGGGGGGACTTGAGTACGCACATTCATCTTAGTTTACCGAGATGGATGCTGTGTTCAAATTTCATAATGATCGGAGTTACCGTTCAAAAGTTTTTGTCGTTAAAAAGCAGTATTTACACTTTTTTTAAGTAATAAATTCCTTTTAAAACAATAATTACTGTAATTAATAAAATATAATAAATATATAATTGAAAACACTGTAGGAACATTTTTTTTATATAGGTACCTATAGTTGTAACAGTTTTCAAATGAGCTATTAATTAGATTTATTTAATTTTATTTAGTCGTAATAAAATTTAAAAAAAAATAAAAATATATTCGCCGACCTAATAACCAGATCGTTTTAATAATAATTAACGTTTCGATCCGGGGTTGTAGTTTCTTCAAAATTGAGCGAAAAAATATGAAAAATATAAAAATTAATTAGTATTTATAACAGAATTTGTAACACCACGTCTTAAAAAGCTACGCCGCCACTGGTGTACTCTGGTGGTCATGTAGAGAAACAGAGGCAAGATGGCAGCGAAGTGTATGAACTAGGAAGTAGTGTTCATGTTAAAAAAACTTAAATTAATAAATGTGTTGAATTAAATAATATTCATGTTAAAAACTTACGTTAATAAATATGTTGAATTAAATAATGTTCATATTACAAACTTACGTTAATAAATATGTTGAATTAAATAATATTCATGTTACAAACTTACGTTAATAAATATGTTGAATTAAATAATATTCATGTTACAAACTTACGTTAATAAATATGTTGAATTAAATAATATTCATGTTACAAACTTACGTTAATAAATATGTTGAATAAAATAATAATTGTTACAAATTCAATTTAAGTTTTTTAATTTTATTATTTTGAATTTGAATTCTATTATAAACTAATTAGTAATTAATTCTTATATTTTTTAGCTCAATTTCGAAGAAGATCCAAACCCGGATCGAAACGTATATTAATTGAATTATAATTAAAGAATTTGTTAATATAATGTCTGAAAAAATGGTCGATAATTTTATTTATTGAGGGGTAATCAGACGTTAATCAAACATTTGTAGATCTTTCTAACTTAATTCATGCATTCCCGATAAAAAAAATTATTTTCACGGAAAAATCCACCTGTTGAAATAGTCACAAACGAGGTATAATCACTGTTTTCTGCCTTTCTCAGTATTTTATACCTACATCGATACACGAATTGTTATATTTGCATATCGGCTCTATTATCATTTAACTGTCGCTAAAATTAACGACAGAGAAATGAATTAAATTTTGTCAATTTATTTCATAATATATTTCAGAACATTTTACTAACTCGTTTAAAAAAATATGCAATTATATTGACGCGGAAAATCGCTCATTCATATAGTTAAAACACATAGAAATATCACCAAGAAAAATACGGAATTTTTAGGTTATGTTAATCACATAATATGTTCAAAATTTTATCTATTGAAAATCACGAAAATTATCAAACAGGCTACTTTATAAAAAAGGTGTTCACACTTGACAACAGCGCCCTAGTATAGAATTTATAAACATTTTTACCATAACCTTATTTTAAGCAATAACCCAATGAAATTGAAATGTTTAATTGCTGTTCAACTGCGATGCAATCAAGATATCTTTCATGCTATTTACACACTTATATGCATACATGTATTGCTGTCTAACAAACTGTACCGAAATAGAAATTTTGGTACAATTTTATATTGTTGCTTTTATCTATACTTAATATATAAAGCTGAAGAGTTTGTTTGTTTGAACGCGCTAATCTCAAAAACTACTGGTTCGAATTGAAAAAAAAATTTTTTTTTTGGATAGCCCATTTATCGAGGAAGGCTATAGGCTATATAATATTACGCTACGACCAATTGGAGCGGAACATCAATGAAAAATGTTGCAAGATGTATATCAAAATTTGTCCGTCCGACAAATGTTATCAAGTGAAATGCCTTAACTAAATATTGCAATAGTAGCGCGTGAAGACTACTAGCCCAGATAGCTCAGTCAGTAGAGTGTAAGACTCTTAATGCCAGAGTCTAGGGTTCAAGCCCCACGTCGGGGAATACATTTTTATTTATTTTTTTATTTTCTATATTTTTCTTATATATCAATTTTTTAAAATTTTATTACGACTAATGAAAATTAAATAAATTTAATTAATAGCTCATTTGAAAACTGTTACAACTATATAGGTACCTATATAAAAATAATTTTCCTACAGTGTTTTCAGTTAAATATTTATTATATTAAAAGAAATTTATTACTTAAAAAAAATATAAATACTGCTTTTTAACGACAAAAACTTTTGAACAGTAACGTCGATCATCATGAAGTTTGGACACAACATTCATCTCGGTAAACTAAGATGAATGTGTGTACTCATGTCCCTTCCTTCCCCATTCGTTCTTTTGCACCCGGGTGAAACCGGGCGAGACCGCTAGTTTTATAATAAGCGGTAATAGATTCTTAGTGAGAAGAGTCGATAAATTTTTTGACACGAAATAGGGCCGTGTTTTGCCTATCCATTTAATTAATTAGGCGGGAAATGTCACCCAGCCTGAGTATATATATCTATATATATATATATATATATATTATAATGTACAATAGTAAATCTGTATGTAGGTGCGGTTAGTGCGATTTGAATTCTAGTTAATGAATCGGAAATCTATGATGCGAACATAAATTATACTGTTAAAAAACTGGCTCGCACACCCAGGGTTCCTTACAAACTTGTAGGTATGTAAATAGTTCGCCCTTTGCGGAAATCGAGTCTCGAAGATTTGTCCTTTGTCGTTGGAAACATACATACATAGGCCATAAGTCGCGGTCAGTTTATGATTGCAATGGGTTCAAATGAACTACCCGAACTGTATACCGTGGCTATATCTGATAGCCTAGCGGTCGTACCGTGCTGTATCCGAGAGTTCTCATAATTGTATTTTTATTTAATGTTCGAGTATACTGCTGTATGAACGCACCGTTAGCACGTTGGTGCGGTTTGTATATGTATAGTTTAGAATGTATTGTGTTTTTGGTTTCTCAATATTTGTTGTTATATCGACAATAGAAATACACACTCTGTGAAAATTTCAAGTCTATACCTATTACAGTTCATGACAGGAAGAGACAGACAGAGTCCCGTTGGGCACCGTTCGGGTACGGAACCCTAAAAAAGAGAAGTTTCTGGTTAATCAGATGTTAAATGGCAATAAAATTAAATATTACACAAGGCAACGTCTGGCCGCTAGTAACCGCTGAATCGATTTACAAGCATTAATTTTTAATTCATGAGTACGTGGCTTGACCTTTTTGACGTGATAATGTCTTATAAATTGATGAAACACCGGCTGCATGCACGAAAAAGTGTAACGTTCCGAAAAGTGTAACGTTCCGAAAAATGTAACGATCCGAAAAGTGTAACGTTCCGAAAAGTGTAAAGTTCCGCCTGAGCGTGCAAGCGAGAACGCGATATAAGCGATAGAGAGGCACGATCTGCCCAAGCGTCGGCTTGTACGAAGCTCCGCCCACCTAGACGGATGTCATTATCTGTAGCATGACGTGTTGAATACGGGACAACGTGTTTTGTGTTTATTTTTAAAATTTAATAAGATTTAATTGATTTCCTTAATAATTTGACGTGATAACGTCTTATAAATTGATGAAACACCAGCTGCACGCACGAAAAAGTGTAACGTTCCGCCTGTAACATGTATTATTAAATATGATATTCGAGCGGAGTACGTTATCACATAAAACTATCGTCCGTAAACCGACTTTACAGACAACCAATTTTTGACGTGATAACGTCTTATAAATTGATGAATCACCAATCTTATAAATTGATAAAACACCGGCTGCATGCACGAAAAAGTGTAACGTTCCTAACGTAACGTTCCTAACGTTCGTAACGCGTAACGTTCCGCCTGACCCTGTGCGTGCTTTTCTCGAAAACGGCCCTAACGATTTGGATGAAATTTACTGAAAAGGGATTTTGGGGGGCAAAAAATAGTTTTAGCTAGGTCTAATCTCGAAAAAAACGTTTTCTTACAAATTTTATCATTATAAAAATCAATTTTTTGACGTATAAAAATACTTAAATATTGTAAGTAGGTTTTGGAATTTTATACAATGAAACAATTGTTTTCAAAATATTATGACAGCTAATCTTTGAGACTTAAAATAAATACGAAAGAAAGAAAGTTAAAAAAAACAATTATATTATATGGTGAGTAATTTAAATAAATAAAATTAACCTAAATTTGAAGCGAAAGATGCAATATCATAGATTCGAATTATTATAATTATTATATAAATTTAGGTTATGTATTACAGAATACGTTATCACGTAAAACTATCGTCCGTAAACCGACTTTACAGACAACCAATTTTTTTTTTATTCTATAATTTTGTTAGGCTGGGTAACAGGAAAATTGGCAGTGGAAATTTTACTAAAACGAGTCGAAAAAAAACAGGCTAGAGATATATCAGTGCAGTGTATGGAAGATTTAATTGGCCCCACGTTGGGCGCCAATTGAAAACGTGTTGTTCGGTCGGGTTTTTTGTCTGACTGGATAACAGGGAAATTAACAGTGACAATTTTACTCGACAAAAACAATTTCTTGTTAACATACTATATTTACAATACGAAACTACTAATAAATGTCCATGAAAATGCACTGAAAATATGTTGTGTGAAAATTTGATACGAGAATAGATTGTGTTTTGATGTGGAAATAATTGACTGCACCGAATCGCAACATTAATCGTTTTAGTTACGACATCGCAATTTATATATATTTTCCATTAAATGAGCAAAACAGTTATTTTTCAATAACGTTTGTAACTGTTCCTGTTCTTTAAAAGAACCGGTTCTAAATCACCGTTATGAAATTATTATTATTTCAAGATAAAAAGCCACACTTAAGTGGTTAAGGCCTAGAACAGGGGTGGCTAACAGATTATTATTGGCATTGATTGAGGTGCAAAATCGAAATAATTAAAAACATGCTAGATATCGAAAAAAATTTGATTCATCTTTTTGGCAACTAAATTTTTTCGGTTGCTTGTCGGCACGCCATGGCTACATCAAAAATTTTTGGCACGTAAAGGTTTACCACTCCTGGCTTAGAACGATTCTTGAAACTTTTCGACAGTTCTCAGAATTCGTGTATTCAGAATTGTAAGTTGTTAAAATTCCGTTTACCGAGTCCAGTGTAGGGGCGTGAAGATTTTAAATGTCTGTTCTGCAGGATTCACCAGAAGTAGGAATGAGGGATAAGTGCTATCCATATTTCTAATGTTTTAATCATTAACTTTTTTCAAATACTGTTGACAACAAACCATAACAGTGTACAAATGTAACACTAGTCACTACTGCCATAACCGTGTCTCGTGTAATTGTTACGGTTAATGTCCGGAATCCAGGCAATGTCGACAATGCCCGAGAAATGTCGACAATGCCCGAGCCACATCGGGCAATGTCCGAAATCGGACGTTCCGAAATTTAATGCATAGAGATATATTGTTTATTGTTCATATCATATAAATCATATATATTAATATGCTAAGGTTTAATATGTTTGCCTCCCTTTTTAGAAAAAAACACACAATTTCTCCACATAAATTATATATCATTTTACAGATAATTGCTTGCCCTACTGACATCGACAACTAAAAAAATTATTATTGCTATTGTTTTTGTAAATTAATTAAACTCTGAACAACGTCTGCCATCTGACGGCGTAAGGTTAACACTTCGATCTGCCATCTGACCTTCATATTGTAAATACTGCATACTGCCATCTGACGGGCAACGCTGAACAACGCTTTTGCTACTTGCGCCTCTATATGACAATTTTAGTAAAATACCTATTTCTTTTACAACAAAAAGAATAAAGTTATAAGCAGTGTGCAAAATTAGAAACGAATTGAATACCTGCAATCATATTTAAAAAATAATTTTGTAAATTGATAATTATTATACTTATTTAGTGCGAATATTTCGCACAGGTCACACTAGTAATAAATAAATTATACGTGTTTTTAATCATCAATAATTGTAATAGAAAGCTGAAATACATATTCTTGAATAGTTGATATCAGTGATAAAAATTCCAGAAAGGGTTAATGATAACTTATCACGATAAAGATACAATCAAATGTCAGCGTTTCATGTTTATAAAAAATCTATTTTTTGAGCCTTGTCCGATTTCTGACATTGCCCGATATGGCTCGGGCATTGTCGACATTGACCGGTCAATGTAGACATTGCCCGAACTCCGGACATTGACCGTAACATATATATTATGAGTAAACACATTATAGTAAAAAAATATTAATGGATGATTTCTTCTCTCCGTTTAACGTCAACTCTCAATAACGCCACAAAGTGCATAATCCCTTGAGTGTGGCTATAGTATAGAGTTTACACTGTATTAACGTTGCTGACAACAAACTACAATATACAGTGTAACACTAGTCACTACTGTCATAAGCCGTGTATCTTGTATCATGCATGTACGACATAAGTACCTCCGAGCCAAAGACG
This sequence comes from Xanthostigma xanthostigma, assembly GCA_963575645.1. Lineage (NCBI taxonomy): Eukaryota > Metazoa > Arthropoda > Insecta > Raphidioptera > Raphidiidae > Xanthostigma > Xanthostigma xanthostigma. The sequence continues at coordinate 4,555,235 of OY754473.1, forward strand.
TCAAAGATGTTGATTGAATGAGATAGATTCAGTGAACATTTCTCGCATAAGACAGTAATGGATGCTTATTTTTACTAATGTGCTGCCGGTACATGCAGCTCAAATCCGATCTAAATAACAAGCTATAACCTGTGAGTCATAAGTTGCACGGCGTACGCCGGTAGTATTTGATGTTGACGTTGCATGTGCTGCTTCGGAACGCAGAACACACTGGTTTTGTGCACTGCCAGTGGCTGTTAAACTTGATTGTGTAACTATTACACTATTTCCTGACATTTAATATTGGTTGAATATATGAAAAATATAATTAATTCTAGAATTATGAAGTACGTAAAAGTTTGGTTGTTCTGCAGCGCTCAAACCGCCATTGCTAAAATCTATCTTGGTCTGTATAGAATTAAGTATTTAATTTTTGTTTGGTTGTTAAAAAGATCTTGCTTATTAAGTTTGAATTGCACAGTTTTAGTTAAGAAAGAGTTCAAACGACAGTAATTACAGTGCAGCTGTGCTAATCCTAAAGTCGAGCAGCTTATAGTAGATCTATTAAAAATACTAGTGTGACCTGTGCGAATTATTCGCACTAAATAAGTATAATAATTATCACTTTACAAAATTATTTTTTAAATATGATTGCAGGTATTCAATTCGTTTCTAATTTTGCACACTGCTTATAACGTTCTTCTTTTTGTTGTATTACAATATGAAGCTCAGATGACAGTTCGCAGAAGTATTTTACTAAAATTGTCATATAGAGGCGCAAGTAGCAAAAGCGTTGAGCTAAGCCGTCAGATGGCATCATGAAGCATTGCTGTGACGTTGTTCAGAGTTGCTCGCTGTTTCAAAATTACAGCCGCCAGATGGCAGTATGCAGTATTGTGTCTGTTGTATTGCAATACGAAGGTCAGATGACAGATCTAAGTATTGACGTTGTTTCAAAATTAAAGCCGTTAGATGGCAGACGTTGTTCAGCGTTGCTGTATTTTAATTAATTTACAAAAACAAAAGCAATAATAAAAGAAAGGATTATTACGTATTTGCAGTGAACATTTGTCATCTCAAATTAAAATACTGATAATAGTCTAAGAGCCGAACCTAAATCGACCTTCACCGAGCTGATAATAGAATAAAACATATTTTATCATGAATTTAGTATATTAGAAAATATATTAAAAATGGGTTTGCTAAAAAAATCCTGGACAGACTATTTTTAATTATTTTTAAAAAAATGATTTTTTATTAAATGTTGCAACATAAAGATAATAAGAAAATTTTGTCCTGAATTGAAGTATAAAACGTATAGAATGTGCAGCCGTTGGGTTGTCTATTATTTACCTGGGCGAACTACTGGGTTGTCAGGTATAAACAGGTATATCGATGCAAGTTACTTGCACTTGATTGGATAATAGAAAAAATTTTATATCATCATAAGCGCTTTTTTATTGCGAACACGTTGATATAGGGTTGTCTGCGAAAAATTCGGTCCTATTAGGGGTTTGCGAACTTTAAAGATTTTAATTTTGACGCGCGTGGAATTGTGTGACAGAGGTGAGTCGAGATAAGATAATAAAGGACCCAACATCGCAGTCGCTTGTGATGGCACCCTGAATATTAAAAAGTGCTCGGTATGTAAATTTTCTAATATTCAGGGTGTCATTATACAATCCAGTCACCTTAAACTGTTCTTGCTATTTTCTGGCTATCTCTGCATTCGATTATAATATTCCCCCACTTTTAGCGCGACTGTACTGTACCGCGATTGTCAATTGTTCATTTATTACGTAAGCAATTAATGAAATGGGTGTGTATTGGTGTATGTATAGTCGAGAATTTAATAAATACGATTTTTTTACGATTGTCTCACGGCCTTGGTTCAACTTAGCAATTGAAGGCTGCGAAGTTTCGAATGTATTTTGAATTACGGAAAAAATAACGGTGGATTAATCTATCTACAGTTTTTTAATTCGATTTGAATAAATAATTTAGTCTATACTCTATACCAGGGGTCGGCAACCTTTTGAGACGGAAGAGCCAAAAGTTACAATTTACAAAATTTCCCAGTTTTTAAAGAGCCCTAAATATTTTCTTTTCAGTATTATAGTATTTGCTTATAGAGGTATAATATATATATCCGAGGACGACACGTCGCGACGGGGGCGATGCGGGTGAGACGCGAGTGGAAATGGCTGAGAGATAGACATGGTACTCAATCATGGATCGATTAAACGATTTAGGGTTTATATAATAAAATAATTATTTTTTTAGTATGGAACTAGAGAGCCGCAACTTTATATTAAAAGAGCCGCAGGTTGCCGAGCCCTGGTATAGACAAATAATTTGGTTGTCCCATTTTCACTTATTTTAATTAACGGACAAGTGTAATCCCGAAAGGCAGCATATCACAGATGGCACCACAGTCGGAATAGCTGCCACTACTTTGTTGTTTTTATTTTTTAATGACATCCCTCATTTTTTATTAGCTCATTAGAAAGAGGAAAAGAAATTCTATTAATAACGTGTGGACTATTTTTTGCTGCAGCTCATATTTTTTTCAGTAATTGTCATTTTTTATAGTATTAATAGTCAACCTAGTACCCAGAACCACTACAAATGTGTGCGTGCGACTTGCACGACCAATTTTTTTATTTATTTATTTTTATTCTTTTATAACAATGTATATGATTTTAATGCCAATTACGAAAAAATAAGAATTTTCCCGCCCAACTTGGCAAGCCTGTGCTATGGTGGGAGCACAAAATTTTTATGATAGACATTAAAAAAAATATATATTAGCTGTCAAATTTTAACCTTAGACAAATGCCGCCTAATTTGAACACTGAATATCGACTGATATTCGAATTCGCGAATGTCTAAAAATGAACATTTGTTACGTCATTAATATGTATTAGCAAAAATTACATCACTAATATGTATTATCAAAAATTACGTCACTAATATGTATTAGCAAAAATTACGTCACTAATATGTAATATCAAAAATTACGTCACTAATATGTATTAGCAAAAATTACGTCACTAATATGTATTGTCAAAAATTACGTCACTAATATGTATTATCAAAAATTACGTCACTAATATGTATTGTCAAAAATTACGTCACTAATATGTATTAGCAAAAATTACGTCGCTAATATAATATATTAGCGAAAATTATGTCACTAATATGTATTGTCAAAAATTACATCACTGATATGTATTAGCAAAAATACACTATTTTGTCGGTAGGGTGCTGCACTGCGGCCCAAAATTTCTATTTTCGCAGAAGTGACTTAGTTTTGAGTATCGAAATGTATTTATTCTTTGTTTATTTGTTGTCTCAAACAATTCAAATGTATTTATTTTTGTTTCAGGTGTTAATTGAAAAACGTTCTCTTGATAGTAATTTTCATGTGTTGAAACGTTTATTGCTGAAAACGACGTTAATTTACAACGTCGCGACGGCGGGAGTTCAGATCCAAAAACAAGCTGGTGGCCGTTCCTGTGTCAAGTGTTAAGGTAAGATTTTACCTATTAGTTCACTAGCGGTCCCGCCCGGTTTCACCCGGGTGCAAAAGAACGAATGGGGGAAAGGGACATGAGTACGCACGTTCATCTTAGTTTACCGAGATGAATGTTGTGTCCAAATTTCATGATGATCGGAGTTAGCGTTCAAAAGTTTTTGTCGGACGGACAAATTTTGAGTTATATTTATCATTGATGCTCCGCTCCTATTGGTCGTAGCGTGATATTATAGCCTTCCTCGATAAATGGACTATCCAACAAAACAAAATTTTTTTCAATTCGAACCAGTAGTTCTGAGATTAGCGCGTTCAACCAAACAAACAAGCAAATTCTTCAGCTTTATGTATTAGTATAGATAGAAGATAGGTACAAAAAATATTGAGAGAAAAAAGTGATGAAAACTGAAAATTCGCTCTAGGAATCTTTAAAACTGTTCAATTACAGACTAAGTTACGATTTTATTTATTTGAATTAATTGAGCTAACGTCTGTATAATTCATTAAAAAAACAACTCTCACAGTATGTGGATTTTGTAATCCGTTACTATATATACAGACACCGGACAACCATGCCATATTATGTGTAAAATACATTATAAACAAACTTTTCAGCTTTATATATTAGTATTAGCTGGTTTTATCCCTACAGGGATCACTAAGAAAAAGTGTCCATGGGCGCATAGCCTAAAAACCAACTGATTTTTAGCTACAGATATGTTTAGCAAGATTCTAGATATAGGGATTTCCATTGAATTCACAATGTTGAAAAATCCTAAGCTCTAGAAATATGTTTTCGAGTGCGCTGAATCCGAATATGACATTATTATTTTATACAGGGTGACACATTCCAACATTACCCAGTTTTCGACTATTTTTCCATTTAAAAAAAGCACAATAGTTGAATATGGAACATGTTCGTGAGTTCGTTGGATATCCCTATATCTAAAATCTCGCTAAACATATCTGCAGCTAAAAATCTATTGATTTTTAGGCTATGCGCCCATGGACACTTTTTCTTAGCGACCTTTAAACTATAAAATAAAACCATTTTCGATCAATTTAACCGAGAACCAAATCCCATAAGGTTTGTGCGGGGTCGCTTAACTCTGAAAAGAGACAAATGGCTACAATTTATTTTCGATTTCTAAGGTTCAAAACGAGAATAGAAACTTTCTTGAACGGTACCTATGCGTATCTCTGAAACTCCTTAAGCTAGAAACTCGCGAAAAAAATTGGTTGTCTGTAAAGTCGGTTTACGGACGATAGTTTTACGTGATAACGTATTCCGCTCGAATATCATATTTAATAATACATAACCTAAATTTTAGTAGCTGTCGAACTATATTTTTACCGACTAATAATTTGATCAACCAAAGCAAAATACATATTTTAAGGCAATTATAAAAGACATTTAAAAGAATGTATATATATTATATATTTGTTAACAAACCGTATAATTTATCTGGCCATCTGTCAGATGTAGCTTTCGCTGGAACAGCCGAGAAAAATATTGAACGCACACTACTCTCTGACGTCACGCGAGAAGAGAGAGACTATCGCTTATATCGCGCTCTCACTTGCGGAACGTTACTCTTTTTCGTGCGTGCAGGCGGTGTTTCATCAATTTATAAGACGTTATCACGTCAAAAACTCTTAAATAATGATCAACGTTTCGACACGTTCAACGTTGCGATCATTAAAGTGTGTAGCGAATAAATATTGATTATTAGCATTGGCTCGCGTTTGATCTAAAATAATTCATAATTTATTCGGAGTATATTGAAATATATTTTTTATGTTTGATATTATTTGTTCTAATACAGGTCTACAGCAAATTTTGCCATAACCATAATAGTCTATGTACTAAAATAGGGTGACCGGTAATTGCTCATATTGCTCTCGGGAGAAGAAATAGCTAATTTGGAATTATTATTAATCTTGGGGGTCGAAAATGCGCCATTTTTTTATGATAAAGACACTTCTGTAAAGAATTTTGTTTTATTGTAAGTTTAAACACACAACAGTAAATTTCGTGGTTTTTAACCGACTTCAACAAAAATAGAATATTTTTAACAAAAAAATTGAACCGACTTCACTGCACTAAAAAGTAAAAAATAATTGCGTATTGAAATGTTTTGGAGTCGGTGTCAGCCAAAATGAAATCTATTCCGAGAACTACACCGACTCCAAAACATTTCAATACGCAATTATTTTTTACTTTTTAGTGCAGTGAAGTCGGTTCAATTTTTTGTTAAAAATATTTTATTAGCTTTAGGAAGGTTGGCCAATTAGTAAGCTATCATCAGATCATGGAAAAATTCAGGCCAAAAAGTGAGAATATTTTTTTTTTAATTTTTAACTCCTAAAATTTGGATTTTTGTAAAAACAAAACCGAAGTAGATTTTCTCGAAAAATGACGCATTTCCGACCCCCAAGTGGTAGAGGTTAAATCGTTCCAAATTAGTCATAGTTTCTTCTGCTGAGAGGAATACGAGCAATTATCGGTCACTCTGTATAGAGTGCGAATTTTGTGAATTTGGGTCCGAAACTACTCATTTGATTTAATTTTTTTTTTGGACGAAAAAACGGCGGCAATCCATAAATTCGTGCGGAGCCCGGACCGGGTCACTATAGTATTATAACTTTTGAGTATACAAGGCCCATAATACGCGTACTGAATTCTAATGAAAATCGGTTCAGTCGTTTGTTGATTTTGAAAGAAAAACACTTTTATTTGTACGGAAACTCGACCTTAACGCAAGCGAAGACGAATATCAATTAGCCTGTCCTTTGAGCTCTACCAAATTTCAGTGCAATCGAATTAGAGGTTTGAGTTACGACGGCAAACGCAGAGAGGAAAAAATTTAAATCCATCAATTAATTATTATTTGATATCCAAAATTCTTAAAAAAAAATTAAATAAAAAACAAGTTACTTGCGGGAAATTTCCTTAAGATCTTTATTATTAATATTAATCTATTTCAAACGCATTAAAAAGAAAAATATATAAGTGCTAGGGCAGGAATACACAACAAACATTTTTTCAATCGGAAAATACATGAAATACTTCTATTTACCTGACTTTTTTCGCTAGATTAAAAACTTCTGATCTCTTTAAAACATAAAAGCTACTTAAAAACTTGTAGATTATAGACGCTCGACAATTGACACCATAATACTGTTTAAACAACTGCGAATACCGGTTTCTTATAAAGTTATGCAAAAACAACTGAAAGAGATACCATAAAACAAACGACAAACTGAAACAAAACAACGGCGGAGATTATAAATTTGAGACAAGAAATGTCAACGTGCCGCGTCCACTGTTTTATCAAAAAAACAAACTAGAAACTGAAACAAAACAGCGTAGTTGTTTTTGTTTTTTTATACCTGTCAGTATTTGAGGAAATCGTTCGACTAAAATATTTTGAATTAAAAACACTTATGCGTCAGTTTTGAAACTGTCAAAGACGCGTCTTTCGCGGGCGCCGCGACGCATGCAGTGACACAACACGTGCGTACCACGGGACAGACGCGCGTCGACTACCTCTTCTGCTGCTGCGACCAGCCAGAGAGGAGGCACAGCCATCGTGGATCTCTCTGGCCACATTACCTCTATATATGATTGTACATATATATGTGTTATACATAATATTATGTATTGTCGTTTATATATTATATAAAATCGGCCGCAAGACAAAATCGCCCATGTCGAGTTTTTGATGTGAAACGTCTAATGGCGCGTTTGGTTGGGAGTAAAACCGTGCAACAGGCATGATGACAGTATCAAAGAATAAATGGTTTTAGAGAAACATATATGTTAAAAGAATTCCAGTGTTAATATAAACAATGAGATTAATAAGATTTTTAATAAAATAACAGTTTAAAATACTGCAATCGGCCATGTTGACTGAAGCACCGAATGACGTCACTCCTTCTTAAATCAAAGAGAATATAAACAATTGAAGTAAATAGTCAGCGTGTCGCTTAAATTTTTGTTGCGTTCCACTTCTACATCATTTAATTGGTTGATTTGTTGCTTATTCGTCGACTATTTGTAATATTTTATAGTCTATTTTTGAGGTTAGTTAACTTGCAACTAAAGAAAACCGTACCATTTTTACTATTAAGTACCTACTTTTTAGAAAATACTTAATAAAAATCAAATCATTAAATAAATTTGGGACATTAGGATAAGGCATGCAAATTTTGAGCATAGGAGTTTGACAGGTAATCGGCCATGGCCTTGAATAAGAAACCATCTCGATATTTATCTGGAATTATTTGAGAGAAATCATGAAAAACCTCAACAAGTTGGCCGGCACAGGAATTACTATTTCTCGGCGAGAGGCAGTTGGAAAAAGTTCCAGCCACATCTGCCCCCGCCCGGGATTCGGACCCAGTACCTCCCGAATGCGAGTCTAGTGACTACGCCACCCGAATTCGCCATAAACCATTTTGTCACATGACAACAGATATATTTCACATAGGTATGTATGTGATAGAGCCATAATCGCTGAGTACATTATTATTATTAAAAGGCGAGAATTTGCACTGACGCTTTGCAAGCGATCACTCTATTCGTCAAAATAGGCGTCGCGACGCCGTACTTCGACTTCTTTATTACCGTTAAATCGAATACAACTATCTTTCCCAAAAGTACGCCCGCTAACAAGCGACATTTTCTTCAAAAAAGCTGTAAAAAATTAAAAAAACGATTAAGTAGCATATTATATTTCTGCCTTTTTGTGTGATAACAGTTCGTTAATTCTGATTGGCTAGTGTCGTTGATAAAGACAAGGTTTTTGAAAGAGAGATACTATTGACTGCTTAAGGCCGCTGCACACGAGGCTGGTTTTGCCGCCGGGTTCACTGCTGGGACTTGTGCTGACTGTAGTGATGTGTCGCTCCTAAGCGAGTCGTTCATAATGAACGACTCCTTTCTCGGAGCGGAGCGAGTCGCTCTTTTTGACGTGATAACGTCTTATAAATTGATGAATCACCAATCTTATAAATTGACAAAAAAACCGGCTGCATGCACGAAAAAGTGTAACGTTCGTAACGTTCCGCCTGACCCTGTGCGTGCTTTTCTCGAAAACGGCCCTAACGATTTGGATGAAATTTACTGAAAAGGGATTTTGGGGGACAAAAAATCGTTTTAGCTAGGTCTCATCTCTCGAAAAAATCGTTTTCTTACAAATTTTATCATTATAAAAATCAATTTTTTGACGTATGAAAATACTTAAATATTGTAAGTAGGTTTTGGAATTTTATATAAACAGTGAAACAATTGTTTTATAAATAGTATGACAATGACAGTTAATCTTTGAGACTTAAATAAATACGAAAGAAAGAAAGTTAATAAAAAAATTATTTTTATAGGTGGTGAGTAATTTAATAAATAAAATTAACCTAAATTTGAAGCGAAAGATGCAATATCATAGATTCGAATTATTATAATTATTATATAAATTTAGGTTATGTATTACGGAATACGTTATCACGTAAAACTATCGTCCGTAAACCGACTTTACAGACAACCAATTTTTTTTTGTGAATGAGTCACTCTGAGCGCCATTGCTCTGTGCTGAGCTGTTCTGTACTATTGCATTCGCACATTTACAGAGCGCACACAGCGCAGGCCACAGAGGCACTAGTGAACTTTGCACGTACGGAGTTATCTTTGCTGAGTCATTTAATGTTGAATGACACACTAAGTGTAATAGTACTAAGCTTATACCCTGACTTAAACCATTCACATTGACGTCGTTGACAAAGATATAATATTGTAACAATAAACATTATTATTGTTAAGCTTTTATTATACTTTATAGTTTATCCGAAATGCGAATAATATAAGATTAGAATCATATTAAAATGAGCTCAGAGCTGAGTGTGTGTATTGTGCTGTGCAATGCTAAGTGACTCCTGAGCATGGCATGATGACAGTTCACACCTCTGCAGTCTGCACACTTGTGTAGTGCTTATACTGTCTAGTGTTGCTCCTTTGAACAACTCCCTCTGAGCGACTCTTTTTAGTGAGCGGAGCGCACGGAGCCAGCTCTCAATAAAGAGTCATGTGGACACTTGCTGACTGGCGCGCCGGCTGTGAAGCTGGAAATGACGACAGTATTTCGGTCGTTTTTTCCCCCCTTCTTGCTGGCTTCGGTTAGTTTTCTTCCGGGCGAGTCGGTTAGTGTATCGATGAGTGATGTTCGACTTTATTGCGTTCACTCGCGTGGTACAGCGTTTACACCGTAAATTAGTGTTTATTAAAAAAAGAACGACAATACACTTATGTACAGTCATTTGTTTTGAGTGAACTTATGGTTTATTCTCTCTCGAGTATGAAGAACGATTTTGTCGACCAGCGGCGTGTCGCTTAACTCGCCACTGCCCGTAGCGTTGCTTACAGGGTGTTCCTTTTTTCGCGAGTCATTATTCTTAAAAAAAGAGATAAAAAAAAATTCAAGTTAAACGCTTTTTTATTGTACAACCGATAATGTACTAAAAACTAGAAAATAAATAAGAGTCACCTATGGGCTTTGATTAAACTAAAATAAAATCATGGGGGGACAATAAATTATAGTTAATTATAGTTAAACGTCCCCCACGATTTTATTTTAGTTCAATTAAAGCCCCTCTACGGTAAATCATATTTATTTTCTGGTTTTTAGTACATTATCGGTTGTACAATAAAAGCGTTAACTTGAAAGTTCTTTTATCTATTTTTATTTTTAAGTTTTTAGTGTGCTTTTTGCGATTTGCATCCGGACGAAAGCTGGACCGGTCAGTTAGTTAATATAATTATAATATTTTATTGTCATCGATTGAGTTGAAATTTTGCATAGATATGTACTATGCAAAATTTTAACTCAATCGGATAACGGGAAGTAGTTGAAGAATATGTCCCAAGATTTGAAACATAGAAATAAAGATATATACGGAGTCAAGCTAAATAAAAGCATTTAAAAACATTTACAATGTAGACTTGAAGTCCGTGAGTGCTATAACGGTGTTTTTTATATAATAATGGTGTACTTTTCATAACGGCTTATTATTCTATTTATTTTTTCAAGAAAGTTTTGTTGAAACATTTTTTTTCTAAACTTGATAGTTTCAGAAATATTTTGAAAATAAAAAAAAATCAGCTGTTCTTTTGGTTTGTAGATCTATCAGAAATAAACTAGTTAAGCATGCTTTGATTAATTTTTACACGACGTGGAACATATGTAGGTAACCATGGCAACGAATAGCTAATATCATATTGAATACTAGCCGTTACCCGCGTCATCTCACGCGTTATCAGAAATTTTATTTTCTTTATTATAGTCAAATGTCAACATTTTTGAAGTTGGAATGATCCCGTCGCCGATAGACTACAATTTTGTTAAACTCGATCGTAATATTTTTGGCTGGACACGAACTCCTTGAGACTCAAATTTCGCGTCAGTCTGTACGCATTCCGACGGCGGCCGCGGATGGAACTGTGTCAGCGATTTAATAAACAGCTGCAATCGTCGTCTTCACATCGTGAGATGCGTTTACAGGGTATAAATGCGGCTTCTCCTTGACACGAGCGAGAAGCGCGTCTTTACATCATTATATTATATAAACCGCGCTCAATTGTTTAACTCGTCCGTTTCGAGTTTGTTTTAAACACGCTGCGCTCTGCCGCTTTTCTTCTTTTTCATTAACGATATCGTTCAGCGTTGCCACATGCTTAAAAAAAACATTTCCTAATATTAGACTTGAAAAATTTAACTGCTAGATACTATGTTAAATATAACTAATGTAAGCTGTGCGAATTATTCGCACTAAATAAGTATAATAATTATCACTTAACAAAATTATTTTTTAAATATGATTGCAGGTATTCAATTCGTTTCTAATTTTGCACACTGCTTATAACATTCTTCTTTTTGTTGTATTACAATATGAAGCTCAGATGACAGATCGAAGAAATATTTTACTAAAATTGTCATATAGAGGCGCAAGTAGCAAAAGCGTTGAGCTAAGCCGTCAGATGGCATCATGCAGCATTGCTGTGACGTTGTTCAGCGTTGCTCGCTGTTTCAAAATTAAAGCCGTCAGATGGCAGTATGCAGTATTGTGTCTCTTGTATTACAATATGAAGGTCAGATGACAGATCGAAGTGTTGCCGTCAGATGGCAAACGTTGTTCAGCGTTGCTGTTAATTAATTAATTTACAAAAACAAAAGCAATAATAAATTTTTTAGTTGTCGATGTCAGTAGAGCAAGCAATTATCTGTAAAATGATATATAATTTATGTGGAGAAATTGTGTGGTTTTTTCTAAAAAGGGAGAGCCATCTTAACCTTAGCGTATTAATATATATGATACTAGACCCTATGGCGGGCGTCTTAAACGGAGCTGAGAAATATCTTGAATTTAAAGGCCGCTGCACACGAGGCTGGATTTGCCGCTAGATTCCTTGCTGGATTTGACTAAGTACTAGCTTTCTAGCGCTGTTTTTTTTGATTGGTTTTATGTGCTCGCTTCACACGAAACGTATTTTCAAGCTTGTTTTGTAGATAGATCTGATACGCGCGCAGTTACAGTTCAAATATAAACACAGAGCCAAGCGTGTCTGTTGTCTCTGACTCTGAGCACAATGACGCCATGTTGGTTTGTGGGCGTTTGTTCATGTCGTCCACGTGACAAGATACTGTTTCCTGATTGGTTATTGCTCAGAGCAAGCAGAAGACCTAGCAAGAAAAATAGCCCCTGTTCTAATTTTAAAATCTAGCTTGTGAGTTAGCAGGCGAGTCCGCATTGACGTCATTTCCAGCCACGTACCCAACCTAGCCGGCCAGCAGAAGTCCAAGGCCGTGTTTCTAGCAGTGTTTCCAGCCTCGTGTGCAGCGGCCTTTATAGTTAAAGGTTAGGTGAACTGTCAGATGTAGTTTACAATCGTCACGTAGGATGGCGCCACTGTTGCTTTCGACCCAGACAGAACTTCCCATGCGCGATTTTTATTTTACGTTACTGGCATGAAAGAGCCAACTTTCGTCACTGTAAATAAGTGCATTTTCAACAACGCACGAAATCAACAAATATATATTATGTCCGAAATTAAGGCCATTGCTAGAGTAGTTAAATAATTTCTCTTTTGAAAGTTAAGAACTGAAATAAACCAATCATATAACCAAGTGATGAAATAAGCTTTATGATCGGTCTATTTCAGTATTCAACTGTTTTGTGCTTTCAAAGGAATAATGTCCACGCGTTTGAACGGAATCATTGCTGTAGAAAATTACGTCCAGTGTTTTCTGTTCTCTTTCAGTTAATTCGAGATTTGAGCGATTCTCGTCGGGTTCTAAAGAGACATTGACGCAAACCAAATGAGTTAACGTATAGCAAACGTTGCGAAATACATATTATAGTTCAAGAGCTGGCAAACATTTTTGGATAGGTGAAAATTTGTGTAATTTTGACCAACAAATATTTACCGAACCCAAAATCTTACATTTAAACGGGTTATGACTGTTATAAAATGATCAAAACTAATTTTGCGCATTATCAGTTGGACAAAACTAGTTCTGTCCATTTTTGAACGGACAGTACTATATAGTATAGCATCGGAATCTTCTTTGCGTTTTTTAATTACCTTTTCCCCATCAATGATATTTATTGTATCAAAGCGATTTTTTTTTCTGTGTTGTTTAGCAGACAGAGGTTTTAATTCAACTTTCAATAAATATGCTTTCTTAACCTCACTTAGTAGTAAGGTAATTATGTTCCGTTATAAAATTATGTTTCAGAAGCCTCCAATAGGCGAACTAGTTAAGACTCGAATTCATCTTGCATTTTTACTTAATTAATACACTGAATAGCCCACAATTATATTAATTATAACATTCAGGAGAACAATTCGGTAGATAGGTACATAAACAAGAACATAACCCTACTTTTGTTCGGGTTCGGACGTTGGTTGAATGAAACAAGCAGAACTAGTACTGTGCGTTCAAAAATTAACTGAACTAGTTTTGCTCATTTTATAACAATCAATACCCGTTTAAATGTAAGATTTCGGGTTTGGTTAATATTCGTTGGTCAAAACTAGTTTTGCGCATTGACCGAATTTGGGTATAGACCGTAACATAGACACTTCTTTTGTAATATCTTGAACACGAAAACGATCTGTCTGAAGGGTAGTGAGGCCTAGACAAGCCATTTTTTTTGCAAATAAAACGCAAAGTTAAAAACACTTTGCGTTTTATTTGCAAAAAAAGTTTTTGAAATACCTTCATATTTGGTATTTAATAAAACTAAAAATAAATAAGCCAGATCATTTAGTCCAGGAGTGTCAGATTGATTTTTCTAAAGGGCCATTTATAAGATTTAGGGAGTATTAGCGGGCCGGACTCTAAATTAAAAACTAAAACATATTGATTTAAAATATTTATTTAGTTTAAATCAGTTTTCATATAAATTTAATAAAAAGGGTAAATAATCTTGAGCTTGAGGTCTCTTGTTTTTAATACGCTTGTTGGTGTCAGGTGTCCAACATCCTCACTGGATAGAGTCTGGTCGCGGGCCGTATTGAGATGACTTGGGGACCGGAAGTGGCCCTTAGTCCGTATATTTGACATCACTGCAGACTTAGTCGGATCTAAATATCTGCCAGGCGGTTACAAAACAGTCTATTATTGTGCAAGTAAGACGCTACGGGTAGGTTGAAGTGTGGGCGAGAGCGTATTTCACACCACAATATACTTCAACTCAGTCCATACACGCTCTCTCTCTTTCTCACACTTCAACCTACCCGTATCGTCTTACTCGCACTCAAGTGTAATAGACATTTTAGACTCGACTAAATTGATCTGGCTTATTTATTTTAATAAATACTAAATTTGAAGGTAATAAAATTGAAAACTTTTTTTGCAAATGAATTTTGTAAAATAAAAATTCAAGGGTTGGCCAGGCCCCGCGACCCTTCAACCAGGTCTTCGATTCTGTGTTCATACGTTACAAAAGAGGTGTTACACAAATTTTCACGCTGAAATACCTAACCAAAAATGTTTGATAGCTCTTAGACTATTGTTAGGAGAAAGTGTTGTAATCTTGAAGCATCAACCTACGTTAAAAATTTTCAAAAAAATGTCCTCCTTGTTAATCTGTCAAAAAAGTATAAAACGCATACGCAGAAGGCAGTTGGAGGCATCTATGTCAGGTTTCGAGTTTCCAATTCCTAACTCAAAAACATAAAAAATACAATGAAATAGATATGACTAAGTATCAAAGAGAACAGTCCCGTATAAAACATAATATAGGCATTAGAGATACTTTATCCCATCAAAAACATAAATGTGAAAAAAAGGCGCCAAGTTCAATATTCAGTATTAAAAGAATTGAGATCTAAAAAGGTGCCAAGTTTTCATTTTCACTTTAAGGGTGGGTTTTAGGGGTTGAAAAATATTTTTGGGCCCAAAAGTACCGAAAAAATTCTCCGAATCGTTTCAAAATTAAAATTTAAGCCACTAATAAAGAAAAAAATGTGTCGCCAAATTTTTATTAAAATAGGCCTGACAGGACCGGACTTAAAAATTTTATGAAAAAGTTAGTTTGTAGATATGGATTTACTTAGTGAAGGGTGAATTTAATGTGGTAAATTGAAAATAATATTGAAATTAAGAAAAAGAATATTGTATTAAGGGTTGTATTAAGGGGTTAATTTTTTATTTTGCCCAAAAACAAATAAGTTTAGTTCACATAATAAAGCCAAACTATCTGTGTTAGCAAATACACTATATTGTCGGCAGGGTTTGGCACTGCGACCCGAGTTTTCTCTTGCTTGAACTTGGCTTGACACACTGCCGTGTGTCTAAATTATAAAGAAAAGCGATGTTTCCCAAGTTTTCCAGACAACTGAATATTCATGACAATAAAAGAGGAAAATATACATAAGAATATAATCTCAGTAAACCGGGGAAAAAGAAAGAACAGATAATAATATTATAAAGTAAACTAATTTAGCAAAAATATCGCTTCGCTTACGTCTCATGCAAAAGAAGGCATCCAACTTACCGGCCGTCGCGACGTACGTTCGGTCTTTATAACAACTCACGACGCATTTCCGCTCTGAATCTATATTTAAAAACGTGTTTTTAACTAAATGTAAATCTCGATCTAGTTGAAAATAAATGATGTTCTTAAATCCTGATTTAAAGCTGAAGTGTTATGCGAAGTCGTATAGGCTGTGTGCACGAAACCTACCACTAGTGGGTAATAGTGAATTATTTAACTCACTTTTTATGGAAATCGCGACGTGTTTCTATGGTGATAAGTCAAAAATTTTAGTTGGCCATGATGTGTCAAAAAAAAAACGTAATAAGGAAAACTTTTTATATACCATAAAATTTAGATTGTAAGCCATTATATAAATAGCATAACATAAAAGGTACGTGAGAATTATTTATTTATCAATTATGACGTACAATATATGAATAATAGTTTGTTTACACTGACAGCGTAACTTCCAATGATCTTTATTTTACTTAAATCGCCATCAGCGCAACAGCCCGAAACACAACAAGCATTTCCAGATTGTCTAGTTTTGCCCATGTTTTCTTTGTAATTAAAAAACTTGATAAAATAATAAATATTTTCACTTTTAATAAACATTGCTCACTGACATACGGAAAATTTGAGCTTGAAGTTTCCCCTAGTGTTTACCACAAACGCTCGCATCGATAAATTTGTATCTTCGCCCATACTCATGTATTTTCAACATCAACTATTTTCAAATGATTGTACTTACGTATTTTCAAATGTTTAGTATTTAGTTCCATGTCCAGACACTTCTATCTACTTTTTCTAAAGAAGTTTCACTTCAAAAAGTATCGATAGATAGAGAGTCTAATCTAATATTCGCGTATTTTCAACACCAACTATTTCCAGCCAATATTATTATTATCCCACTCAAAGTGTCTTCTGCTAAACTGCTTAGCTAATGGAAAAAACAAGTTTGACAACATTTTTAGTCTCAATTTAATAAAAGGTTTTAATAAAAGGTTTTTCTGATTGGTTTTTATGATTGCCGCGAAACAAGGATGAAGAAGACGTTGAAAATACATAAGTCAATTAGTCCAAGCAGGTTGAAAATACACGAGTTCTATTCTATAAGAAACGAAAGACAACTCAATTCCAATGAGCCCAAGAAAACCGTCTGAATCTATTTCTGGTACGAATCGCGCTAAAAACAAACTCGCAGTTGCTTTCCATAACTGAAAAAAACCCGTCTTTACACCAAATAGACAAGTTTTTCCACCATATAAACCCGCTCTCCCACCACATAACATATTTGGGCACATTTGCCCGTCTGTCCACCGTATAAACCCGCTCTCCCACCACGTGGCGCCTTGCAGTGGTTGTGAACCCGTCTTTCCACCATATAAACATGCTCTCCCACCACATTATATATTCGCTCTTGCAGACCCGTTTTTTCACCATATAAACCCGCTCTCCCACCACATGACAACTTTGGGCGTGTTGACCCGTCTATCCACCATATAAACCCGCTCCCCCACCACGTGGCACCTTGTAGTGGCCGTGAACCCGTCTTCCCACCATATAAACCCGCTCTCCACCTCTTTTGAAAGAATTTTAACTTTGAAACGACCGTTTTTATGTCGAAACGACAACGTACGTAGATACAAATAACTTAATCACATTATTCGTACCTGTACTTCATTGTGAAAAAAACCGGCGCATCTCGACCGGGTATTCTTTTTAATCGGGCGTTAGTCACTTGTTTGGCTTTAAACAATTAATTCACGCGTGGGCGACTCTCTTTTGTTATAATATTATACTTGAAATTAAATGGAATTTTCATTTGAATTTATAATGTTTATTCAATTTGATTTTGTCGTATGTTCTACCCGCTTTCCAGTCTTCTTGTGTGAATTCTGAAAAAAAGTCTTTTTTTTTATATTGAAGGGTTGAAGTGGATACTCTGTTTTCAGATTTCAAGATTACACAGGTGATCCAAAAATGTATATTGTACCGTTGCTTATTTCAAAAATAATATTATAGTGTAAAAAAACTAACAAAACACGTTTAATAACAAACCGAACTAAAAAGTAGAAAAAAATTATTAACAAAATACAACAATAATAGTAAAAAGCGCGGGGTGCTTGATATTAAATGTTACAATTATTTCATTGGTAGCTACAGTGTAACCTCTTTATAACGTCCTCTCGTTATAACGAAAAACTCTCTATAACGTAGAGATTTTAACAATTCAGTTGATTTACCTTAAAACCCATACATTAATACCCTCTTTATAGCGCAACAGCCATTCTCTATTACGAAGAAATATGTTCATATTTAGGCGTCAGAAAACTGTTTACAGACGTAAAGAGGACGATTCTGAACCATCACCAATTATTCAACAAGCACTTGATGCCGTCAAACTTATTGAAAAATTCCCATTGTTTAATGATGATGATTTCACCACATCCCAAGGTATGCATATAAGATACTTAATAAAATACAAAACAAATATTGGCATAGCCAAAAACGTCAGGCCAAGTTAACAGACTATATCTGTTTGGAATAAATTAATTAGGTGAAATTTGGTTATTTTTCTTTTTTCCCTCCATATAACGAAAAAAAAAGTACTCGATCCCTTGAAATTCGTTATAAAGAGGTTACACTGTTCAAATAATAAAATTATCGACCAATTTTTCAGAAAATATATTAACAAAAAAATATATAATTAATACATTAACGTTTCGATCCGGATTTGGATCTTCCTCAGAACTGATCTAAAAAATATAAAAAGTAATTAATATTTAGTTTGTAATTATTTTTAATGAAATCGTTGTTTCTAATATATACACTGTATTTATAAAATTAGAGTTATATTGAAAATATAGTAGGTAATAGGTACCCCACACTTTTTTACTATAATTGAATTATTTTATTAATAATTATTTTCTACTTTTTAGTTCGGTCTTCTATTAAAGCGTGTTTTTTTAAACTATAATTTATTTTGTTAATTTTTAGTCTCAAAACGACATCAAAAGTAATTTTTTTCAAAATTTACATATTCAATTTTTTCTTAAATTGTTAAATTCAAATTTAATTTTATGAAATAATTGTATTGTCATCGGCCCTTGAAACGTGTGCAAATTTTCAAATAAATCAGACTTCTTGAAATTGGTGAAAATTTCGCTGAAAGATTCCTTTACATACAAACTAGTGATGTGCCGGATCGTTAAAAATGTATATCCGCGGATACGGATCTGAATACGGATTTTTGGTTTCAAGATCCGCGGATACGGATCTTAACTTTCTTAGAGTACGCGACGGTAAATATTGCACATCGACCTTTGGAAAGAAACTATCTGTTATGGGAAAAAGTTATTGACTTCTTTAAGAGTTAACTCTCATAACAGATTGTCTCTTTCCAAAGATCGATGTGCAATATCTCATTATAAAGATAGTTTTTTAGTACCTTTGAGTTATGTACTATTGGTATGGTACTCACTACGATAAATGTTTGCAATATAAAGGTGCCAAATACGATTTAAAAAAATAAAAAATAATCTGAATGGAATTTAACAGGTTTTCATTATTACCTAATCACCTATATATATAAAATTTCATCTATGAATTGAAAATTAATAAGGTAAAAAATCCGCCAAAAACTAACGGATACGGATCTTTCTTCTCCCTCGGATATCCGCGGATACGGATATCCGGCACATCACTAATGCAAACATACATACAGGTCCAGTTAATAGAAGCGTGTTAACAACTCTCTGCGAACGGTAACAGACAGACAGACGCGGCGGGAGGACTTTAGTTTTATAAAATGTAGTAATGACACCTGTCAGCGGATCTAGAGTCCACTGCACCGAACTTGCGTACTCCTGAGGTGGTCGGATTGCTTTGGTATTGCCACGACCTAAAAAATAATCGTTGCGCTGCCGATCGATGATTCTGTCTATCCAAATTCAAAACTCTTTGCGACCAGAACTCGATACTATTTCAAACCGCGCGGCGGTGCTTCGCTGTCGGCGACATGCGTCGTTTCTGAGCATCGCCCGTCGAGCGGAACACATACGGGACCGCCGCCGCCGCGCGACAGACTGTGACAATGTTGGAAACAGGAAGACGTTGGTGTATGAGTCTGATGAACGTCTTTGATGATCGGGTGAAAACATAAAAGCTCATTTCCGGTTTATCTTGTCAATTTCCGGCCGTGTACCTGCGCGACGTTGCGATGTGTCGTACTATGGAGGGTAGAGGTTAAGGAGAACCATCTCTGTGTACCACACGACTGAAGTAAAACTTTTTCCTGCCATTAATTTGTTATTATTGACCCGAACATTCACAAAATATCAACTTTAAAATGAATTTACAATTTTATTCACTTTAAACGTAGAATATTTAATGTATTGAACAAAATATTAATTTATAAAATTGTTCAAGAACGAAATGAACAGTCTAATGTAAGAAGAAAGAAATATAAACATAAAGATAATGAAAACAAAAGTAATACATTGCAATTACTTAGCTCTCGTTGGATTTTAAGCGTAAATCTTTATGAAATATTATTTAAAGTAGGTTTACAAAACTTTTTTCTGTCACCCGATAGCGCCACTGGCAAGTAAAGTATATGTCATTCTATTGTTAGTACTGCTTATATTTTCGGCCACCTGATGGCGCCACTAGCCAGTGAAGTATTTGTCATCTCCTTTCTATCTTCACTAACTTATATCTCCCTCTCAACTTCCGTTCGCCTCGCCCAATCACACTTCCGTATTTGTTGAGGAAGAGAGAAAGAAAATGTGCGCGCGCACCTCTCTCTCTCTATACGAAACGTAACTCTCTCTCTTTCTATCTTCACTAACTTATATCTCCCTCGTAACTTCCGTTCGCCTCGCCCGATCACACTTTTCGTCAAGCATTCACCAGCTTACTCCCCAAGTCAAGCGTGCCTATAGAAGTTTTAATTCGAAAAGTGTCCGTCAAAAAGCGGTAAATTAGGGGACCGCCACTGTCGCGAAAGAGTAAATTTTAAGGCAAGCGTGTATGGTAGGGCAAACATTATTACAGTAGAATAGAATAATAAACGATGAAAGAAGAATTTCCGCTTTTTTATGGCGCACTTTTCGAAAGTAAAATAAAAAATAAGAAAACAATATGATATAAAATTAATTTTTGATTTAAAAGTCATTTTTAAACGTGCTATTATGCATTTAGTAGTAAATAAACGATTATACTGATATGAATAAACTAAATAAAGCTAACGAAAATTAAATCACTCATGCAGGTTTTTAGGTTATGTTTATTAAATTATTTTGGACTACGTAAACAGTTAAGATTTTATATACTGCAGCGTTATTAACGACTCTAATCATTAAAAATACTAAATTTTTCAACTCAGCGCACTTTATAACTGCTATGAAGGATAAACAACTGCTAAATTCATTTTGTACTCGGATGTAACGCTAGCGCCATTTCGGACGATTTTTGAACTGTTATTTACAGCATTGAGATGGACACTTTTTCAACTTATCTCCCATATAAGATAGTCCTCCTTACCTCTACCCTCCATATGTCTTACCTGCACTGTGCATATACAGCGTGATTTTTAAGTTGATTGTTCTTTTTTAACAACGTGTAGAAATCGGATATTTTAAGTATCTTTTTTATCAAAACTCAAAATTAAGAGAGAAAAACAGCCGTTCAAAGTTTAATTAAATTTTATTTAATTAATTCAAAAGCCCGGTCAAGACACGCGAAGAAATGATGCCACGAATTGGAAATGCATCCCAAATAATTCGCGGAAGGCTCTTATCGCTACTACAAGCATGGCTACGACGCACGCATCTTTGTGTCCAACAAAACTGGTACAATTCCGAACAATTTCTATGTGAATACTTGATATTGACATAACATATTTCCATAGTGACATAACATAACGCCAGGACCGACCTCAAAATTTCGATAAAATTTAATAAAATTTTGGAAGCCAGTTTCTCTTTCATTTTTGAGTTTTGATAAAAACGTTACTTGAAATATTTGTTCGTCTATTTGATTTCTACACGCTGTTAAAAAAGAAGAATCAACTTAAAAATCAGCCTGTATACTATCCATCGTGGAATTTTTTGTTTTTTGAAATAGTCAACTATATCCGAATTTATGAGACATCTTTATATGCAACGACCATATTAGAAGTAGCCGTTGTCCAGATTTGAGAATTTAAAGTTGTTTAAATTTTTTCATGGCCAACATTCCCAACTTAGGAACATAGTTATAATAGTTTTTACAAATTTTTACCCTGAAAGTATTCTCAGCGTTCTCTGGTGATCAAAGGATAAATAATTACACTCATTTCGAAAACAAAAGTACCTATAATTTGGTATTTTTTATTATATAATTCTTCCTGTGTAGTTTCCAAAATAAATTTGTATAAAAAATACTTTTTTATAACTATTTAACAAAAAAAAGACGTACAGTAAAATTTCATATATATTACTTACATAAATATTTCACGATTGTGTTTTGTTATCTCAACTGAAAATATAATAATTAATAAGTATAAAAAACAAATATTGGTGTAGAAAAAAATCAATATTTTCTTTAAAATTACATTTTATGAACATCAGAGCTGGATTCAAATCGCAAAATTGCACTTATGTATTCATTTTTTTTTTGACAAAATTTTAATAGTTTTGTTTATTATTTGTTACTAATTATTTTAGTTAATTATTTTGTTCAAATAATTAATGCAATATCTATAGAACACCCCGTTCGGGTCTAATGAACCCCACCAAAAACAATCAATACAGTTTCGCGACATTCTTGGTAACAAATCAACGTTTTTTATTTTTAGCCGTTCTTACGTCTTCAAAAATTAACTTAAAATAAAAAAAAATGTGGAAAAATATCAGTTGAAATTAAGACTTGTAAAGTATTTGAGTAAAAGTATTTCAAATTTCAAATACAAATACTTCTCTAGTATTTGTATTTCAAATACTTTTCTAGTATTTGTATTTCAAATACTTTCAAAAAGTATTTTTTACAAGTCTATGCAGCAAAAATATTTGTATTTAAATACTCAATGAAGCAAGATTATTTGTATTTCAAATACTTTAAAAACTTTTTTTTACAAGTCTTTTGAAATTACGGGATATCTGGACCCCACAGCGGAGCGATGTTCAAAGGATAAAAATAGAAATAAATCCAGTCAATTATTAAATAACCTTACCATTACTTACTTCTTATCTTTTGAAGTGAGAAAATGTCGTAAATTTCTATTTTATCTCTTTTCTACATAAATATTACAAAGTTTTTTTAATCCAGCTCTGACTTTAAAAACAAATGCAAAAACGATTACAAAGCTCAGTTTAAAACCCGAGCTCATTTAGCGTCGCTGCTGCTACTGGCTCCGCCTGTTGTGTCAGCAGTCGAACTATCGTCGGCCAGAAGTTTTTGGAGATCAACACCATCTAGTTTGACGTTCTGCGAACTACTCGCGTGAGCCAAAAACAGTTCCTTGAGGAAACCCAATTCTTTTGTTAGCGTTTTCACTTTTTCTTCCAGTATCGAGTTTTCATTTTTGAGTCGCGTTACCCTCTCGAGCGTCTGTTGGGTTTTCATTTTCGATTTTACCCGACTCCTTTTCACTGCCTGGTTATTTCTGTCTCGCTTTTTTCTGTAATCGTCCGACGCGTCGTCAGATTCGAGACTGTCGAGGGAATTTTCATTTTTTCCCGAAGGTTTCTCTGTGGTTTTTCTCGGCGACATGTTGGATCTGTGTTACTGAAAAAAAAGAACTTATTAATTAAATTTGTAAACGTTATAAGTTTAAACTTTCGACAAACACTGTGCCATAGCATAGTGTGTGTTCTGTTCAGAGACAATAAACGTCCACTGTTGTTATCGTTCTATCACTGCGCGCGCACCGAACCTACCTACAAAACAAGCTTGAAAAAACGTCTCGTGTGAAGCGAGCACATAAGAGCAATCAAGAAAACCAGCGCTAGAAAACTAGTGGTCAAATCGAGCAAGGAATCTAGCGGCAAGTCCAGCCTCGTGTGCAGCGGCGTTTAGACTGTTTTTTTTTATCATAAATAGCGGCCCGCTCCCGTTTCGTTCGAATTTGTAGATTGCCGCCGTTTTTTTCCGTCGACGTTGCAAAATTGGTCTCCACGAAAAGTGCTTTTAATTTTAACGAGATAATATATATAATAACGAGATAATATATAGTCCATCCTGAAGGTCCGTTCTAAATATTGATGAAAAAATTTTGAAATCGGATGAGTAGTTTTGGAGATTACCACCTACATCCAAACTTACAAACTTTACATCTTTATTAGTATTATTATGGAATCGAAATACACTCAATACATATTTGCTAATAACATTAGTTGTCGATCGTCTATAAATCAACTAAATTGGAGAAGTATGAATGACACTTTTTAAAGCTCAGATGTTGAGCGTCTAGAATTTACGACACTACTAAAAGAAAGCACTCAGCAGCAAGAATAATTTTATAAACAAAACTTGCTTAAATTTAGTGGGCTATTAAGTTGAACTTAGTTTTATAGAAGAAAATAATATTTATCTATTCAAATTATTAATAGAAGCTTACGTTTGTAATAATGTTGACGATTGAATAGAAATTATATTTTGTCTATTTACTTTCTAACTTTCTAAGAACACTAAAAAACAGTATACAGACAGATACAATTTTAGCCAGAAATTTCAATTTATCTTATCTTATTTCACCTGATAATTAGTTTATATATATATTTCGTTGACGTCACGGCGCCCAAACAAAACTGTTTCACGTTTCAAACAAATGAATATTATTCTTTTGTTATAAATTGTCAAAAAATTCTAACCTCTAAAACTGCATTCACGAATGTCAACGTCGTAAAAAAAGGTATTAAATTTCATTTCAAGTGTAAACAGACTTACTTGAATTAGATTTCACTGATTTGTTGAATGTTTGTACTGTTTTATTCGACTCCTTTTTTGTCGAAAATTGCAAAATATGACGTAATAATTTTTTTAATGTGTTCTCGTGCTCAAGACTCAATAATTTCCCTGCGACCTAACCCAACCTTTCCTTTCCTGTTCTGTTGTTGTGTCTCTTTCTAGCATATACTTTTACTAGTATATACCGAGCATAGGAATAAAATCGCAGTCGAACCATTAGGGTGTAAACATATACTTATGTCTTTTTTTAAGTCGTAAGAGCTCGTTGGTTCTGATTGGCGAACGCCATAGATAAAGACATAAAACTTTTGATAAAGAGAGATATACTCCATACTAATAATATATTGTCGGAATAACCGAGGAATTACTTCGAAAAAAGTGACCCAGATATTTTTTCACTACGCATGTTGCCTAAGCTCACCGCACATTGAGTAAATACACAATGCTTGATATGGTAATTATTATATATGTGAAAAATCTATAAATATGGCGTTTATAAAGGTTAATTTAACATTTTTCCGACAAAACCGAACTTCATCATGACGGAATTGATTACTATAGTTAACAGAATATTTAAGAATGGACATTTTCGCCGGAAAAATAAGTACATATTATTTATATTGTTTAACTTATATAAGTAGATACACAATTTTCTGATATAACCTAACCTATTAATATTTCTGTAGAAAAGTTACCTGAAATGCAATATTATTAGTTTACAGCAAAACTGTCAAATGCTTGTAAAATAGATAGAGGTATTGTAAAGTACAGACGTTCGACAACAGGTAACGTTTCAACAAAAATTGATTTTTGAAAATCGTGGAACTTTTTTATTTGCGTTGTAAGCTCTGACCATTCGTCAGTTATATAAAGTTAATCTATACTTAATATAGAAACAAATTTACATATTTTTGCTCTTGTCTTTCGAGATTCGAACCCGAATCCTCCAGTCTAGCATGAAACTGACATATTTGGGTTCAGTTTTTTCTTAAAAAAGACAGTAAGTTTATACATTTTAGAAAAATGAATGCTGCAGGGCACAAAGAGCATTGTTAAAAAAATTTGATTTGAGGATAAATGAACGTATAATATTTTTTTTTTTTAGAATATGAATTTATAAAAAAAACTATTTGCCGGAATTCGTAGATTGCCACCGAATTTTCATCGACTTGCGTTGCAAAATTGGTCCCCATGAAAAGCGCTTTTTGCGATAATATATTGCGTACTTATGTTCCTGAAGGTCTATTCTAAATATTGGTGAAAACATTTTCGAAATCGGATGAGTAGTTTCGGAGATTACCTCCTACATCCAAACTTTAAAACTTTTAATATTAATGTAGTTATTGGAAACTCGTGGCTTACGATTTACAAAGAATATAAAAATCTAAGGCTCGAATTCTGATTTGAACTTTGAACTAGAATTGAATTTTGCAATTTATTGCTAAAAGTACCTACTTGGAAAGTAGATTTAGTAGCATAAAAACCGATCATAATTAAACAAAATAAAATCTATTCAGAAATAATTATTGTATTTCATCTATATATAAATACAGGAAAGAAAAAAGAGTGTTACCGATTTGAGTGTGTTAAAATAATTTGTGATGAAACATTATATCGTTCTCTTCGTTTTAACGAGACGAAGTTCACAATACATGTTTCATCACGATGTGTACGAATTAACACGGGTAAAATCGCTTCAAGAGAAATCAATGAACCTCAATTACATTCAGACTTAAAAATTTAATGAATTACGATCGAATTTCGACCACTAGTTTTGGTAATACAAAAATTTAAACGTTATTAATCAAAAATCATCTAATTGATTTAGCATTTTTTCGAAACAATTTTTTCTGAATTCTGTAATGCTTAAGGAGGTTGATCCGTTACAGTCCCAATCAAAAGTAAGTCGAATTCTAAATGGGAACTTTTCCATAATAATTTTTTACAAAAGGGTGTAAGTCGATGATACCAATAAATTATTGTCATAATAAATAATTTTTTTTTAATATTATTAATTATTTCAGTATTTTACTTAATTTGTACAAAGCTAGGTTAGAAAAATAATTATGTAAATATTTGTATTTTACATATTGTTTGCAGTAAATAATTTAAAAAAAGAAATTAGAAACAATAAAAATTAAAATTAAATCATTAAAAAGTTGAAAATTCAGTTAAAATTGTCAAGAATAAAAGTCCATAATTGAAAAGCGCTAAGGTTTAATAATTTTTTTTACTGATTAAAACTCTCCTAATTAAATTGGAAAAAATATTAAAATATGCGTAAGACATCGATGGTTTACATAGATAGTTTTCGGAACTGCTGGCATTATTTGGTTATTTGCAAAAAATTAAAATGTACCGTTTGCGTGCTAGATTGACATATTTTCCATAAGATTACATGTAAAAGTTTTTTTTTAATTTTGACTTTATAAATCTCCTAAAGATTTTGGATTTTTTACAGAAAATTTTGTTACAAAAAATCTATTAAAAAAACTTTATTTCAGAGTTTTTTCATTATTTTCGTAAAACGGCTCAACCTCCTTAAATTACGTGCTTAATACAGTATTTTTTTACTGCAGATAATGAGATGCTGATAATCATTCAAGGACATTTCATTACATGAACTTTTATCAGTGAATGTACAGTACACTCGCGATAATGTATATAGAGCCCCCTGTAAAGAACGGTATAATGGCCAGCGTGTTGGCATTTGTATCAGACAGCCGTGGGTTCGAATCCCACCTCTGCTCATGGATATTTTGTCATGTCTTTTAGACCCAGCATTGATCTTTAATGTTACTGTATTTTTTTAAATTTATTTTTATACTTATGTATAATCTTGTTGTTCAAACTAATATATAATTAAAATAAGAGTTTAAAAAAACTAAAAAAAAAACACTCAGTGTGAACATAAAAGTGAAAAATATTTTTTTTAATATAAAGATTTTGGTAATGCGCGTCTTGATCACCCTACGAAACATCCTCTGACATAAAAACAATTACGGGGTCGTGTCGATGCGATGGCGTTTTTATTGCGCAGTGGAAATGGGAAGGCGTTTGGAGGGAGTTCTTTAAAAAATTGGTTGTCTGTAAAGTCGGTTTACGGACGATAGTTTTACGTGATAACGTATTCCGTAATACATAACCTAAACCTCCCAAAATTTGGTTTCAATCCGCTTATCCTTGGTGTCGGAATGATAAGAAATGTCAAAAGTGACGTTTGCAACTTACAAAGTATTATGTTCTAATAATAATTAGTTATTCCAATACTTAACTTAGCAGGCTTTGCATTTCACAATATACTAATGTCAAAAAATTGAATTAAACATTAGAAATGCAGCTGTTTTCATGTTAAGACAAGACATACGTTTGCTTCTAATTTCCATGTACGGCAAACAAAGACAACCGACCGCGTCGCGTCATGCATTACACAACATTGCATTTATACAGCTATTTTTCTATATAAATTTGTATAAAATATTTTTCTATATAAATTTGTATAAAAAAACTGTTTAGGCAAATTCTGTTATACGAAATCTATGTAAAATGTTCTCCTCTTTCGTTTAAGACTGGTTTCAAACCGATCTGATTTAAATTGAGCGAGAAATTAGCAAAAAGCACGCACAGGGTCAGGCGGAACGTTACGCGTTAGGAACGTTACGTTACACTTTTTCGAACATGCAGCCGGTGTTTTATCAATTTATAATATTGGTGATTCATCAATTTATAAGACGTTATCACGTCAAAAACAATTACGGGGTCGTGTCGATGCGATGGCGTTTTTATTGCGCAGTGGAAATGGGAAGGCGTTTGGAGGGAGTTCTTTAAAAAACAATTACTAAGTGACATAGTAGATAATACTATGTTCTCTGGATAATACAGCAATACTACATCATTTTTGTTGATGGGATATTTTCTCAGGTGATGAAAACGCGCGGAAACAAAGGTTTTGTTCAATAGCGATAAGAAGTCCCCGTGTTGGGGGACTTCCTATCATTGTTAAACATCCGATAAATAGCTAACACAAATAGCCGAACCGAACGGTCCACTACTGTTGTATAAAAATAAAATAACGTATAAAACTTGCTTTTTAAACTTGCAATCCCCGAACAGCCCATTTTTTTCTGCTATTAGCAAAGTTATCTGGGCTATTTCGTATTTATTTTTGACGTGATAACGTCTTATAAATTGATGAAACACCAGCTGCACGCACGAAAAAGTGTAACGTTCCGCCTGACCCTGTGCGTGCAAGCGAGAGCGCAGTAATGTATTATTAAATATGATATTCGAGCGGAATACGTTATCACGTAAAACTATCGTCCGTAAACCGACTTTACAGACAACCAATTTTTTTATGCTTAATTGACAATCGTTTGCTCTGTTACTGTTTGTGATTGACGTACTTTGGAAACTCCCATAACTAGGTACACGAAACCAATGAGATTCTTAGAATTAAAAAAAGACATCGACTACCGCGATCTAAAAGATCTTTTACAAGCTTAATCTTATTTAAATTATTTCATGTTCAGACGATAGACGCGATAACCTCAGCTGGTTAGCGTCTATAATCTTCAATCTCTTTCTCTATCGTATCCAGACGGATAAGGTTCGTGTTATCGCGACTGTACAGTACTTTTAGTAATTTCAAAGTGACGTTTCTATGGTATACAATACATTGAAGTTTTTGTTATCGTGTTATCAGTGCTTCATTCTTTTTATTTTAGTGTGTTGCTTATCTGTCACGCACTCAAGTTGAAATTTTCTACGACAAAATTGAAGAGTATGATTTGTGTTTAGTGCAAAAGTTTCTTTGCAACCTTTTTAAACCGAATTATTCGTTATAAAGCCAGGTAAGTGCAAGAATTTTTAGTTTGTCATTTTCAATTTATTGTTTATGTAACCTAAAAGACAAAACATCTCCACTTTAGAATCATTTTTTACTTGAAAAGTTAATTTTAATATTTAAAAAAATCAGTTTATATTATTTGATGTTCTTGTCTTTTTAAACGCTTTATATTAGTTTGGGTTGTAACTATGTATGTAACTAACTATGTATGTATGTCCGTAACGGAATCTTTGAGCATAATTTTCACCAATTTCCCGAAGTCTGATTAATTTGAAACTTTGCATACGTATCAAGGACCGATGACAATGCAATAATTTGATAACAGTTTCCCATTATCCTTATTAGGACCCCCAGGATTAATAAATTCTTTTAAATCTTTGAGCATAATTTTCACCAATTTCCCGAAGTCTGATTAATTTGAAACTTTGCATACGTATCAAGGACCGATGACAATGCAATAATTTGATAACAGTTTCCCATTATCCTTATTAGGACCCCCAGGATTAATAAATTCTTTTATAGATCCTCTGTAGTAAACGCTTTATTTTCACCAATTTCCCGAAGTCTGATTAATTTGAAACTTTGCATACGTATCAAGGACCGATGACAATGCAATAATTTGATAACAGTTTCCCATTATCCTTATTAGGACCCCCAGGATTAATAAATTCTTTTATAGATCCTCAAACTAAAAAGTGAAAAATAAAATATAGTTTAAAAAAAACTAAAAAACACGCTTTATATCGGACTAAAAAGTAAAAAATAATTGTTTTAAAATAAGCTTAAAAAGCGTTGGGCGCTCGATGTACGAAAATGTGGAACAAAGCGCCCCACGCTTTTTAAGCTTATTTTAAAACAATTATTTTTTACTTTTTAGTCCGATATAAAGCGTGTTTTTTAGTTTTTTTTAAACTATATTTTATTAATTTATAATTTACGCGAGCTAGTTTACGCTTTGTAAATATTTTCCAAAAAATGTTTTTGCGAAGCTAGTTTTTTCGAAATGTTTTTATATTTTTTTTCGCGTTGCGTAACCGGAAATGTTGATTGTACTTTATTATTTTTATTGAGTTTAAATTTATTAATATTTTAGAATGTATTTTTCAAAATTATTAATAACTTTATAAAACAATTTTGACTTGGTGTCATTTTTACAATGTTGGTAGAGCACTTTTACTTGCATGTTGGCACACCTGTAACAATTCAAATTTTTTTGATGTACCATTTCCTTCGAGAAAGGCTTATAGTCTTAAGATCCCGATTTGGCTCGATCTTCACCCATCGAGTTTTCTAATGAAATTTGATAATATAATGCATTAATAAGGAAAAATTGATTTGGTTGCATTTCAATTTCTTGGCACAGCTATTTAAAAAAAAAGTTGTATTAAATATTGTGGTATTTGTTATTCGTTGCCATAGTTACCTACATATAATAGGTTCCACGTGTTCGTAATAAAATCATTTTCATATAATATGACACCATAGAAAACCCTATAACTGCAAAATACTAATTCGAAGGTGCCTGTCTACCTGTTTTTATGCCAGGAATCAAAATATCGACCCATTTTATATACATATTTTACTTTCGATTGGTAATAAATTTATTTGAAAACTCGATAACTACATTTTAAAAATAAAATTAACAACTTTATTTTTTTATTAAAAATAGCTGTGCCAGGAAATTTAATGGCAACCAAATCAATTTTTCTTTATTAATACATTTATCAAAATTCAAACTTCATTAAAAAACTCGATGGGTAAAGATCGAGCCAAATTGGGATCTTGTACTATGACAATTTATTATTTCTGAATATAAGTTAAAACAATTTTGATTTGGTGTCATTTTTACTATGCTGGTGGATCAGTATTCCTTGCATGTTGGCACACCTGTAACGATTCAAATTATTTTTTGAGATACCATTTTCTTCAAGAAGAACTTACAGCTCGTTATTATTTCTGTAAATCGATTTTATTTGTAAATAAATGCACATAAATATTTATGGCTCTATATTTAGCTCCATAAATTAATTTCTATGCTTGCTTGTTTGCTACCACTTCTTGCTAAGCGCGATTTGGAGGTCAGAGACAGAAAAACTAGCACAGTGACGATTGCCGATTGTTTCTTCGCTTAACAGCTCGCATATTTAATAATTATTAACAACATTTCTGTGCCGTTTTTAGTTTAGTTTTTTAATTAAAGAAATCATGCATGCGTTTATTTGGTGTTACAACAATATGAAGCTGTTGCATGCCTTTTATCTGGTTTGTGTAAGTGCGATACGTGTTTGTTTTTTTTTTTAATTCCAGTGCAATTTGCACAGATGGCTTGAATATTATGTTATTCGTAAAATTACAACTTTCTTCATAGAGTGCCGTACTAAGTAGACAGAACGTAACAATTGTTTGTTTGAAACCAACATCTTTTGATTCAATTCGATTTATAAGCCACGCGTGGTTCCTATTGGTGTTTTAACCGAGAGGCGGGGCCTTTTTCAATATGGCCACCGTATGCGAAGCGTTTGCACTGACAGTATAGGAGGGTACGACTCAAAAATGAAAGAGGAACGGGCATTCAAAGTTTTATTCAATTTTATCAAATTTTGAGGTCGATTCTGGCGTTATGTTATGTCACTATTGAAATATGTTATGTCATTATCAAGTATGAGTGACGTAATAAGTAGACAGAACGTAACAATTGTTTGAAACCAACATATTTTAATTCAATTCGATTGGTTAAGCCACGCGTGGTTCCTATTGGTGTTTTAACCGAGAGGCGGAGCCTTTTTCAATATGGCCACCGTATGCGAAGCGTTTGCAGTGACAGTATAGGAGGTTTCGACTCAAAAATGAAAGAGGAACGGGCATTCAAAGTTTTATTAAATTTTATCGTATTTTGAGGTCGATCCTAGCGTTATGTTATGTCACTATTGAAATATATTATGTCATTATCAAGTATTCACGGAAATTGTTCGAAGTTGTCCCCGTTTTGTTGGACACAAAGATGCGTGCGTCGTAGCCATGCTTGCAGTAGCAATAAGGGCCTTCCGCGAATTATTTGGGATGCATTTCTGATTCGTGCTATCATCTCTTCGCGTGTGTTTACCGGGCTTTTGAATTAATTAAATAAAATTTAAAACATTTATTTAAACTTTAAAATGGAGGTTGCAGTAACATTTTTTTTACCAAGTATCTGAGGTATCAATTAGAGCTCGTTAAGTAGACTCGAATTTAAATTTTTGACATCGAAATAAAGTGGTATCGTTCTATCTAGGTACCTTTAGGATATCTATGCGGATGCTCATATCAGCGTTTTTATCTGTACAAACATAAAATTTTCACTTGCTTGTGAAATTGAATATATCAGAATCATTTATTAATATTATTGTATTAATATTTAATAATGTAAAAAATAGAGATGTTAATTTTGAATTGTTTCGAAAAAGATATTCACGCCATCTATTGAAAAAAAAACAGCATCTACGCTTATAAAAAACAGTTAATAATAAACTTTAAATATGACTTATTTTAGAAAAACATGTACGGTAGCAGATAAGTCATTTAAAAAAAAAAACTTGAGTGCGTGTAACCTGTATACGCGTAGTTGAAGTAAAACTTCTTTTACCTGCAAGCTCATTTTTCGGGAAGTGTTCGCTCACAAATTAAATCACTTGTAAATTAAATTACGTTGACTATTCTTATTGGTTTGCGCCCGTATCTATGTTTCACGTTTCGTTCAAGATGGTTTCTACAGATGCGTTTTGATGTCGCCATCTGTCAGTCGATGCTTTTAAATAGCGTAAACCGATCACAAAATTGCTATTCATCTGTAGCTGTTTCACCTTTCGTTCAAGATGGTTTCTACGATGCCGAAATCTGTCAGTCGATGTCTAAATAGCGGCAATCGATCACCAAATTGCTATACACCCGTAGCTATGTTTCACCTTTCGTTCAAGATGGTTTCTACGATGCCGACATCTGTTAGCCGATGTCTAAATAGCGGAAACCGATCACAAAATTGCTATACACCCGTAGCTATGTTTCACCTTTCGTTCAAGATGGTTTGTACGGTGCCGCCATCTGTCAGTCGATGCCTTTAAATAGCGGACACCGATCACAAAATTGCTACACGTCCTTAGCTATGTTTTCACCTTTCGTTCATGCGTTTTGATGCCGCCATCTGTCTTTAGATAGCGGAAACTGCGGTAAGCACGTTACTTCCGTCCGAAAAAGTATCTGAGCCACTCTCAGGTCGCGCCCAAAGAAGTTTTACTTCAAAAAAATTGCCCGTCAGCGCTAGGTTTTTAATTGGCTAATTAATTAACGGCACACTAATTGATTTAGGCTAACACAATGAGTTGTTGCTGCGGTCCAAA
The DNA here is from genome assembly GCA_963575645.1 of Xanthostigma xanthostigma. Lineage (NCBI taxonomy): Eukaryota > Metazoa > Arthropoda > Insecta > Raphidioptera > Raphidiidae > Xanthostigma > Xanthostigma xanthostigma. The sequence continues at coordinate 4,588,956 of OY754473.1, forward strand.
AATCACTGTGGTGGTGACAGGTGGTGGAGGTTACGTCGGCTCTCACACGGTGGTGGAACTGTTGAAAGACGGCTACCAGGTGGTCGTCGTCGACAACATGGTCAATTGTTTCGCGCCGGGCGAAGGCGACAAGCCGGAAGCGATCAAGCGCGCTGAAGAAATCGCCGGCAGAAAAACGATATTTTACAATATCGACATAAAAAAGAAAGAGGCGCTCGAGACCGTTTTCAAGAACGTAAGTTCGAACGATTTTTATAGAGGACGTCGCGAAAAGGCGGCCGAAATTGCGGGGATCCGTTCATTTTTAGCTCCTGAACGCGTAGTAGTAGATCCTACATCATTTTAGTATTGCTAAAATTTTATATCAGTAGCAGTACTAAATTGACGTAGGTCTGGTGGCTCTGGGATCTGGGTGTATATGTTACGGTCTATACCCGAATTCGGTAAATGACCGAAATAAATGCGCAAAACTAGTTTTGACCAACGAATATTTACCAAACCCGAAATCTTACATTTAAACGGCTATTTACTGTTATAAAATGAGCAAAACTAGTTTTGCGCATTTTCAATTGGACAAAACTAATTTTGTCCATTTTTGAACGGACAGTACTAGTAGGTATGGCATAGTAATCTTCTTTGCGTTTTTTAATTAACTTTTCCACATCAATGATACTTATTATATCAACGCGATTTATTCTTCTGTATTGTTTAGCAGACAGAGGTTTTAATTCAGCTTTCAATAAATTTGCTTTCTTAACCTCACTTAGTGTAGTAAGGTAATTATGTTTCGTCATAAAATTGTTTCAGAAGCCTCCAATAGGCGAACTAGTTGAGACTCGAATTCATCTTGTATTTTTACTTAATTATTACACTGAATATCCCACAATTATATTAATTATAACATTCAGGAGAACAATTCAATTGATAGGTACATAAACAAGAACATAACCCTACTTTTGTTCGGGTTCGGACGTTGATTGAACGAAACAAGCAGAACTAGTACTGTCCGTTCAAAAATGGACAGAACTAGTTTTGACCAATTGAAAATGCGCAAAACTATAGTTTTGCTCATTTTATAACACTCAAATACTCGTTTAAATGTAAGATTTCGGGTTTGGGCAATATTCGTTGGGCAAAACTAGTTTTGCGCATTTATTTCGGTCATTGACCGAATTCGGGTATAGACCGTAACATATATAGCGATGTCGTTATTTCTCCGTGGCTCTTTGATTGCAAGCCCCCAGTACCCAATAACTGCATTTAGAATAAATAAAAAGTTTTAAAAGGCTGAGCGACATGAGAACTGAAATTGATTGTTATGATGATTAAGAGTTGCATTGATAGTTTTTTTTTAAATTTTAATGGTTGTTCATTATTTTAGCACAAAGTTGACTGCGTCGTTCACTTCGCAGCGCTGAAGGCAGTTGGAGAATCATGCAAAATACCGCTAACTTACTACCAAAACAATATCATGGGATCCAGTATATTACTTGAGGTACTACGTGATATTATTTTCCAAAGGTTTGTCAGGGCGAATTACTTGCTGTGCGATTTAGTGCAAAGGTTGCAAATGGATTAATTATTTATATAATCCCCGAGGAAAAAATTGAATCAAAATTATATACCAAGCTTGATTTCTGAATTCGGAGGCAACTATGAAAGAATACGAACATTTCACAAAATTGACTTTGTTATTTTGAAAGAATGAATGTGAGTTTTTTAATTGTTTTAAAATCAGCTTCTTTTCGCTGATTTAAAAACAACAGCAGAAGTCAGTTTCCTATAAGAATGTCTGCTGGATTATATCAAAAACGTGATTATTAATTTAGCGAGATGACTTTCCTTAACTGAATGTTAATTAAGAATTGGTAATTGAGAAAGTATGCATCCTCAATAAATGTTAGAGCAGTATTAAAACTGAAGGGGGCCAAGGAATGACTGTTCGAAAAGCTCAATGATGCTGATGATTAAACCGCTTCCAATTATTCATCAATGATAAATAATAAAGTCGAGAGACTCGACAGCTGATACTTCGACAACATTTTCTTTAAGTGCCTTGCTAACTATTCCTCGAGCTCAAACTATTAATCGATGCTCGAATATAGTCGAAATCATACTTGCCCTGTTTCATTTCTTAACACCATAAAGTCTCTACAACTAAAAATACAAATAAGCGAACAATTTTTAGGTTATGAAACAGTACAACGTGTCAAAATTGGTGTTTTCCTCGTCGGCAACTGTTTACGGCACTCCGCAATTTCTGCCAATAACGGAGGAACATCCGACAGGCCTGGGTTGCACAAATCCGTACGGAAAATCTAAATATTTCGTCGAGGAAATTATGAAAGACATTTGTGCTGCGGATAAAGTAAGACTTACTGCTGGATTTCTGGTACTTCTTTTAAAATTTCGTGCGCTCTAAAGAAGTTAGTCTCTAGATTGACAAAGTACCGCAATAATCTACAATTTTAGGGCATACCTACGATTCAATTAAAATATTCAAAAGTTTTCGTAACTAAAAAAAATAACAATAAGATAACAGATAACCATTTTCATCGTCAAAACTACCCAAATTATATAAATTTAAAATTGTGCAATGTTAGGGGACGACCATTATTTGCGCGAGCTGATGACCTCACTTGTTGAACATCTATAATTTACAATCTCTCTCTCTCTCTCTCTCTCTCTTACCACGGATTGCGGTACTTGGTACATCTAGAGATTTTAATAAATCGTATGTCTCATGGCACTTTGTTAATAGTGTTTTGTGTAAGATAGAGAAATTAGACATTTTTCATTGTCTATTCGGAACCCAAAGGAATGGTGAGACCTCTGGTGAGAAATGCGCCGAACTGTCCTAGGGGAGTTTTTGACAGGTAAACATTGATTTAGAAAAGCATGATGGTGGCTAGGTTATCCTTCATCATGCTTTTCTAAATCAATGTTTACCTGTCAAAAACTCCCCTAGGACAGTTCGGCGCATTTCTCACCAGAGGTCTCACCATTCCTTTGGGTTCCGAATTACCACCAATGACTTGAAAACCATGGTAATTACTTGGTAAAAAAGAAATTTGAAAGTAGTGGAACTCGAACCAGAAACCGCGGTTCAAAGTAACAAAAACGGCTGTCTTCGTTTAAAGTTTCAAATGAAACCCTTCCTTTCAGAGTTGGAAAATCATTTCTCTGCGATATTTCAATCCGGTTGGCGCTCACGAATCGGGACGCATCGGCGAAGATCCTACGGGAATTCCCAACAATTTGATGCCTTACATAGCTCAGGTATTTAATTCGCAAACACGTGACGTGATTTAAAATGCTTTGGTACCAAAATCGTATACTTACATCAAAGGACACTTTATCCGCTAGGACATGTTTCGGAGTGACACTTTTTCAATTTTTCTCCCATATAAGATAGTCCTCCTTACCTCTACCTTCCATAGATCACTTAAGGCCACTGCACACGAGGCTAGAAACGCTGCTAGATTTGCCTACTAGTTTTCTAGCGCTGGTTTTCTTGATTGCTGTTAAGTGCTCGCTTCACACGAGATTATTGTTCAAGCGTATTTTGTGGATAGATCTAGTGCGCGCGCAGTGACAGTTCGAATATAAACACAGAGCAAAACGTGTCTGTTGTCTGGCAGAATGACGCCATGTGGGTGTTCAAGTGCCCACGTGAAGATACTGCTTCCTGATTGGTTCTTGCTCACACCTAGCAACAAATCTAGCAGGGAAAAAAGCCCCTGTTCTAATTTTAAAACCTATCTTCTGAGCTAGCAAGGCAGCCCACAGTGACGTCATTTCCAGCTTCGTACCCATCCTACCGGCTAGCAGAACTCCTAGCAGCATTCCTAGCAGCGTTTCTAGCCTCGTGTGCAGCGGCCTTTAGTAACGACTTTGACGTATATTTTTGTCTTGTCCCGAATACAAACGGGTCGTTTACAGGTAGCGGTCGGCAAGCGGCCAGTACTTCAAGTGTACGGTAACGACTACCCGACACCAGACGGCACTGGCGTTCGCGACTACATTCACATAAGTGACTTGGCTACCGGCCACTTGAGAGCGCTAGACAAGCTGTTCGTGTCGACCTTCCCGGGCGGCTTCAAGGCCTACAATCTCGGCACGGGCAAAGGCCACTCGGTGCTCGAAGTCATAGACGCGTTCGAGCGCGTGTCCGGCGCAAAAGTTCCTTACGAATTCGCGCCCAGGAGGGAAGGCGACATCGCGAGCAATTACGCCGACGTCAGTCTGGCGATCAAGGAACTGCGCTGGAAGGCGGAAAAGACTCTTGACGACATGTGCCGAGACACTTGGAACTGGCAGTCGAAGAATCCGAACGGTTACGCAAATATGTGATGTTCTCCAGGGGAATATACTCGGACCCCGTTTCCTCAGGCAAGACGGGAAACGCAGATGTGTCGATAATTGTTTTGACGGGCGGGAGGAGGCATAGAAGGTCACAGGGTGGCCACAGACCTGGAAAATCAGGGATTATTCAATGCAACGTGCAAATATAATGGCAAGATCACGGGAAAAATAGCATTTTAGAGTTTAAAATTTCTAGTTTTGAAAACTGCTTTATGAATACCTGGCCATTGAGTCTGGTGTTCAAGCTTCAATTTGGTATTTTTTGTGTTTGTTATGCGACTGTTTATAGTTGAGATATCGGCGATTAAGTAAAAAGTAACCTTTGGTTTTTTACCATCGATATCTTTTAACTAATGATGATACAGTATGAAGGCTTACTGCGCCATTATTAGTTTAAGAGATAAAGTTCTGTATGCGTTTTGATTTGAAAAAGTACAAAAAAATGACTAATCAAAACTTTAAATATCTCGATCATATAAATAAGATATTCAAATCATGGAAAAGTATAATAAATTTCCTGGAAACCTGGAATTATCGGGGAAATTTGAAATCAGTTTTCTGTGGCCACTCTGAAGGAGCAATTTACTTTAAAATTCGCGCGTCCTATGAATGAACAAAATCGACTGGAATATAATTAAAACAAATGACGCCTGAGACAAACGACAGTCGACACAAAACAAGTGATATCTAAACATATTATTATAACGTTTGTATTTTTTTTTCTTCTGTACAAATATCGGGTAGCTCTAAGTTGTTATGTACGTATATAATTTTTGCTTTGTTTTTAGAGAATAATTAAAGAAATGAGTAATTGCTGTATTTTATCAACTTTTTATTTATTGCTTATTAAAAGTTACTTCTAAAAAAGATCATAAACTTTCTTTCCTATACCGTTTCCTCTATATAGCGACAATCAAGGGACTGCATTTTGTGGCGTTATTGAGAGTTGTCGTTAAACGGAGAGAAGAAATAATCCATTAATATTTCTTTCCATATTGTCGATACGGTCGAGCGACTGAACCCAAAGCGTCTTCCAAAATCACTTATCTTTTCTCCCATCTCTATTGCGCGTATTAATAAAACTTTTTCGTTAATACACAAAGATTTTCTTTTACTCGCCATGTTCACAGTTTGCAAGTTTGTGGGCAACTAAGAAAATGATAACTTATCGGTAAGCAGCTGGGCTAAACATATGAAAGATAATCCCAACAAACAAAAAAACGCATTTCTTAGAATCTTCGGTAGGTACGCATGATGCCGACAACAAAGCAACAAAATACCAAAGAAGTACTATTTATTGCTTAATGATAACGTATTGTTGTCGTTATTTAGAGTGGGTGACGGTGTGTCGTTATTTAGAGTGTATTGTATGAGCAACAAGGTAAATCAACTATAAGTTAAGTAATTTCGACGTTTTAAGGAGTTTGTCGTTATATAGAGTGACGTTAAATGGAGTTTACTCTCAATAAATCACCGGCATAGAATCGCGACTGTATAACCAAAATTTTATTTCTGACTTTTCTAACGACTAATTATTAATTATTGATGTGACACTACCTACTTAGAAAACAACTAACGATCGAATATAAAACAAATGATATCTAACTATAGTTGAACGCTGATTGGGTGAAAAAAAAACAGAAGAAGCGCACATCACGGTTGACAGTTACCTGTTTGTGCGCAATAGCATGCAATAAGTTAAAACACAAGACGAACGCCAATAAAAAGAAAAGAAATACGTACAACGAACAAACGACAGTCGATGCGGTGCGTTCGAGTTGCGCATGTCAGCGTAAGTGTGTCGCTGCTTGGACACCTGCAGCAGGAAGTTTTGTGTCTATTTATTTATGTGCGCGAGGAGAGGGCATTGTTTAAAATGTGGGTCGTTGATTTTTAATATATATATATATATATATCAGTCAAGTTCAACGCACACCGATATCGTAATACCTTGTTCCCCGTTACCTCAGCTGTTAAGCGTCTATAATAATCTACGATGCTTCTTCTTCGTGTCATAGGCCTAGATAGGGGGTAGTTACTCCCCCCAGGATCATAATAATACAAAAATAAAAAGGAAAATAATACGAATACCTGGCTAAAAAATACAATTTAGAAAAACTTCTTGAAAAAATTTTGTAAAATTGGTTTGGGAATTGATATTTTTGCTTGACACCTTCCTTCGTGAGTATTCTTGTGTGATATTAATAAAACTTAAAAAAATATTGCATTTTTTTTGCTTTGAATGGTTCACTTACCAATCTTGACGGGAAACGAACGAATAACGATTCCGTGAACGTATTTCGATTAGTTTTGCATAACCCTGCGTTGTTATCGATTTGTAGGTCACAATTGCACTCGATCGCGGTATTCACATGCTTGCCCTACATGCAAAGGTCTTGCTTTTTTGTAATTTGTAAACCTCCAGCTCTAGTGCATCTTTTGCACCGGTGCCAATCTCGGAACGTGATTCTTGTTCTGGAGGAATACGGTCATCGAGTTAATAAGGCGAGGCATAGTCAACTGTTTGCTCTTTATTTTGGACTGCAGAAAAAGAAATGAAAAATGTTTGCCTTCCTGCCAATGTGCTATGTCTAGCTTTAATCAAAGAAACAGGAATGTTCCCTGTGCGACTCCTGCTGAATTGCAGGACTCATTGTCAGAAAATGTGACTTGTAAATGACCTTATATTGTGATTATACAGTATGTAAACGCGTAAGGTGCACATAGGGAAATTAGCATTGGGGAAAAATACTTGGATCAGCAATTGACTGCATTAATTGTTATTTCTATTGAATTAGCGTGGTAATCTTGAGGATTTCTATTTTATTTTACTTGGCTTTTTTAATAATAAAAATATAAGCTCTTATAAATCATTATTTTATTTTTTTTGTACAAAAATAAAACACAAAAACAACTCCATCTGTTTGGAAACACTTCATTCAAAAATTGTGTGACTGGTATGACGTATGCGCGTTGATAAATCAGTGACCCAATGTCTTTAGGTTCAACACGAATAGGAGGAGATATTTGATCTCGCACCATATTTAAGTATTTTTGGGAATTTAATGTCCCATTAATAAAAAAGTCCGATTATGTTGTAATCATTTGAATATTTTCTTCGGTAGTAGGTATATACACATTCATTTTGCAAAAGAATATTGTCTGTCAAATTGAAAAACAAGATTTCAAGGCTCACTCTGATCCAGACATTTTTCCCAATGTTTATTTCCCTATGTGCACCTTACGTGTTTACATACTGTATATAATTACATTGCTATCAGAAATGTTATTGTGTAAACGGAATTTATAGAAGATCAATGTTTATGAATCTTAAAATTATTACAGTTATTTATTTCTCCGTTCAATTTAGCATATTTTCGAGGTCTTGAATGCCAGGGGGATCCCTGGGCCCGGGCCCGGTCGTCGCACACCTAAAGACGGACCTGATTAAACTTAATCACATTTACCGTAAATAAAATCTTAAATATTATTTAAACTTTAAAGCAATACAATAAAATAAATCTAATATATTTTTGTCCTGCGATTATTTCTTATTATTATCACGATGGACACGATATCTAATATAAATTATTCAAAGTTATTTTTATCATTGTTTAAGAAAGATTTGATTAATCTAATTGAGAAATAGTGTTTCATGACTATAGTTTATTTAAAAAATATTTAATTTTATAACACAATGCCCATTGTAATTTAACCAACATATTTTTTGCATGACTTAAATCGGATTAATAAATAATGGGGTCGTTCCACATTTTTACTCGACTACGGCGAAGCCAAAAGGAAGGCTTATGAGTTTAGCAGTCTGTGTATGTACCTATGTTTGTATTTACGAATGTTCCACCGTAGCGCCTAAACTATTCATCCGATTTTGATAAATATGGTTTGCGTTTTTTAATTAACTTTTCCACATCAATGATAATTATTATATCAAAGCGATTTATTCTTCTGTATTGTTTAGCAGACAAGAGGTTTTAATTCAGCTTTCAACAAATTTGATTTCTTAACCTCACTTAGTGTAGTAAGGTAATTATGTTTCGTCATAAAATTATGTTTCAGAAGCCTCCAATAGCCGAACTATTTAAGACTCGAATTCACCTTGCATTTTTACTTAATTATTACACTGAATATCCCACCATTATATTAATTATAACATTCAGGAGAAAAATTCAATAGATAGGTACATAAACAAGAACTTAACCCTACTTTGGTTCGGGTTCGGACGTTGATTGAATGAAACAAACGGAACTAGTACCGTCCGTTCAGTAATGGACAGAACTAGTTTTGACCAATTGATAATGCGCAAAACTAGTTTTGCTCATTTTATAACACTCAATACCCGTTTAAATGTAAGATTTCGATCGTTGGCCGAATTGGGGTATAGACCGTAACATATACATAGATATAGACTTTTTCCAAAAATGTGTTTTTTTGGATTCGAAAGACTTCAAAACGAAAAAGTATTATAAAATTTTGAAAAGTGAATTTTGGCCTAAATTAGTACCAATGATCTAACCTGTTTAGCGTCTACAATCTATCTATCTATCTCAATCTCTCTACACTACAAGATCAAAGAAGTTGGTTTACATTATTTGTTTATGAGGAATAATGTGCAGTGTTCAAAATGATCAAATTTTGATATGCGGGATGACCCCATTGCAATCTTCATTGCACGCATTAAAAAAATAATAAATTGAAAATATTACTTCACCTTACATAATAATTATCGAGTTTATTTTTATCTATAAAACAATGACGACTTGAAAACATAAAATAATTATTTTATGTGAATTCCGTGCAGTGGCAGTTATAATAGGTATTAGCAAATGGGCTTCATTGTTAATAGTTCATTTACAGTTACGTATTAATAAGTTTAATTACTTGATGCAGGGCCGTACCTAGGCAGGGGCCAACAGGGACACGTGCCCAGAAAGATCGAAAATATTCGCATTATATTTACAATAAATTCCAGCCAATTGGGCTACGGGACCTTTCCAATTGCAACAATATTGACATTTCAAATAAATAAAATTGTCGACCAATTTTTCTCAGACCAAACGATATATTGACAAAAAATGATAAAATTACAAATCAATATAACACAAGATGACGTTTCGATCCGGATTTGTTTTAAGTGGAATTTTGGTTTAGATAATAAAATAGATTTATCAATAAGATTATAAACCATAGCTATTTTTTGATTTATTGGGTGATTAGAATAAAAATTTAAAACTCTACCAGAACTAGTTGGTTTATTATACCAGTTAAATTCAACATTACCGTTATTATTAATAATTAGTGTATCTAGAAAACTAATTTGATTATTATTTTCAATTTCATGTGTGAATTTAATTTTGGGATGAAAATTATTAAATATAGAAGTCATATAGGTTATTTTATCTTTAGGAATAATTTTTTTAAGTGGAATTTTGGTTTAGATAATAAAATAGATTTATCAAATCCGGATCGAAACGTCATCTTGTGTTATATTGATTTGTAATTTTATCATTTTTTGTCAATATATCGTTTGGTCTGAGAAAAATTGGTCGACAATTTTATTTACTTGAAGAGTTCTATTCAGACGTTAATCAAAGATTTGAATATTGACATTTGATATAGTATAATAAAGAAAATAAATTTTCTAATATCGTGACGCGGGTAATGGCTAGTTTTAAATATGCTATTTGCTACTCGTTACCTACATAATATGTTCCACGTCGCGTAATAATTGCTTAGCTAATTTCTTTTTGACAGATCTACAAAACAAAAGAACATCTGGTTTATTTTTATTTTCAAAATAATTCCGAAACTATAAAGTTTAGGAAAAAAATTTGTTAACAAAACTTTCTTGAAAAATAAATAGAACAATAAACCGCTATGCAAAGTATACCATTATTATATAAAAAAACAACGTTATAGCATATATCTCTTTTGCGTAAGCGCCGATTTCGTCAAAAACAATAGGGATCTTCATATTTGCGTATCAAACATCCTCCCAAAATTTGGTTTCAATCCCTCCATCCGTTTGACCTGTATCGTGTCTACAGACGCACAGTCTTTCCAAAAATACTTTTTTTTGGATTCGGGGGACCTCAAAACAAAAAAATATTGTAAAATTTGGAAATGTGAATTTTGAACAAACTACTGTCCCATTCCCCACTTCTGGATTGGAATGGTAATAGTTTTTGAGATCCTGTCCCAAAATAGTAGCTACCTCTCTCCTCCCTACAAATTTTATGAATTAAATATAGCTACTATTGCTTTATTTAATTTATAAAGCTTTCGAAAAAGTCTAAAAAAAAAATTGGTTGTCTGTAAAGTCGGTTTACGGACGATAGTTTTACGTGATAACGTATTCCGTAATACATAACCTAAACCTCCCAAAATTTGGTTTCAATCCGCTTATCCTTGGTATCGGAATGATAAGAAATGTCAAAAGTGACGTTTGCAACTTACAAAGTATTATGTTCTAATAATAATTAGTTATTCCAATACTTAACTTAGAAGGCGTTGCATTTCACAAAATACTAATGTCAAAAAATTGAATTAAACATCAGAAATGCAGCCGTTTTCATGTTAAGACAAGACATACGTTATATTCTAATTTCTATGTACGGCAAACAAAGACGACCGACCGCGTCGCGCCATGCATTAGACAACATTGCATTTATATTTTATACAGCTATTTTTCTATATAAATTTGTATAAAAAAACTGTTTAGGCAAATTCTGTTATACGAAATCTATGTAAAATGTTCTCCTCTTTCGTTTAAGACTGGTTTCAAACCGATCTGATTTAAATTGAGCGAGAAATTAGCAAAAAGCACGCACAGGGTCAGGCGGAACGTTACGCGTTACGAACGTTAGGAACGTTACGACCGTTACACTTTTTCGTGCATGCAGCCGGTGTTTTATCAATTTATAAGATTGGTGATTCATCAATTTATAAGACGTTATCACGTCAAAAAAAATTTCATCATTTATTTGTAGGTAATGTAGGTTTCAACTACATTAACAGGAATTTAGCTCCGAAAGATTAAATTGTTACGGCGAGAATTTACGACCATCGTCAGCTAATACGGACTTAATCGATTCAAAACATTCTTATTTTGTTTTGTTATATCTACGTTCTAAGAACCCGGAAAGGAGAGTCTTTCAGAGCGCTTGCTGACAGTTAAAAGTCACTATGATTCTATGTCAGATGGGCATTATTATTTATTGCGTTTTTCTATTGGTTGGCGTGCACTTTGTTACTTTTAGGTTAATTACATACTTGCTGGTGTTTGCGCTGGAATTCTCCAAGCAAACAACGTTTGTCGAATAAACAAATATTAAAGATTTATTTGTGTCTATTGAATCGTAACTAATTTGAACCAAGCAAGAATTTTTTGAGGTTAGCAAATATTACTTTATTGGTATTGGATCGTATCATTTAAGGACGTAGTCCTATGTTCAGGCTCGTTTTCAACCGTTATTTCAGAATTTTTTGACGTGATAACGTCTTATAAATTGATGAATCACCAATCTTATAAATTGATAAAACACCGGCTGCATGCACGAAAAAGTGTAACGTTCCGCCTGACCCTGTGCGTGCTTTTCTCGAAAAGGGCCCTAACGATTTGGATGAAATTTACTGAAAAGGGATTTTGGGGGGCAAAAAATCGTTTTAGCTAGGTCTCATCTCTCGAAAAAATCGTTTCATACAAATTTTATCATTATAAAAATCAATTTTTTGACGTATGAAAATACTTAAATATTGTAAGTAGGTTTTGGAATTTTATATAAACAGTGAAATAATTGTTTTCAAAATATTATGACAGTTAATCTTTGAGACTTAAAATAAATACGAAAAAAAGAAAGTTAAAAAAACAATTATATTATAGGTGGTAAGTAATTTTAATAAATAAAATTAACCTAAATTTGAAGCAAAAGATGCAATATCATAGATTCGAATTATTATAATTATTATATAAATTTAGGTTATGTATTACGGAATACGTTATCACGTAAAACTATCGTCCGTAAACCGACTTTACAGACAACCAATTTTTTTTTAATATCAAAATAATGTACGAATTTTGTTACATGTTTTTATTGACATCGTAAACTAAGACAAAACATTTTTTTTGCTTAATTTTACGCCATTTTATAATTGTCTTTTTAACCTAAAGTAGACAACTTTAAGTGGAGGTAGGTGGGTAGCGCGAGTGATAACGTCACTTGGAGTCAACTGAATTATAAAAATTAAATTGGTTATTGTTTCGTAGGCTTGTGGCTCTATCCCGTACTAGAAATAAACATTTTTATTGATAAATAACAAAATGGCGGGTTTTAGAAAAGAAAACAACGAGAAAATCGTGATTTTTTCGTTGAAAATCGGTTAAAAAAAATAGAAATAATTTTTATAATTAAGTAATTCTAGTACCGGACGGAGCTATTGTTGTGTAGAATACCCTGTGCAAAACTGAAAGCAATCGGTTGTATATAATTGTTTCAATCACCCGCGCCACTTAGAAAAACGTAGTTTTGAGAAAAACGCGTTTAAAGTTTTAATTTCAGATTTCTTACAAAAAAATAAAAATGAATATTTACACCAATCAGCTATGCCTGGTGTATATTAAACCTTCCGTTTCTTCAAAGGCATCGTTTTCTGTTAATTTGTTTGTTCTACTCTGCGAGAGTATAAGGGTAACGTGATAACAATTGAGAGGTAAGAGCAGGTAAGAGTCTTACCGTAAGACCGTTGCTGCTCTCGACTATATGCTATAGCTTTGTAAATATTTAATATTTCGGTCTAAAATTTTTACAGTATTTTCTCAATATATTATACTTACTAAAAATGTAAAAAAAATAAATTCGTTTTTTCAAAACCCGAACACCAGACTACGTCCTTTTAAGTAGGTATTGTACAAATATGTATGTGTACATGGTCGTTGATTCTGTAATAGCTCCTATGTGCATAGTAGGCAGATTTTACGTTTTTATATGAAAAGATTCAGGAAACGGAGCTCTATACACTAGTAATACCTCCAAATTAATTTTACAGTAACCAACAAAGGGAAATAACTCTTATGTGAAAAGTTGTATCAAATAATTCCTCCCATGTGCCAATAAATCCGAAATTAACGTTAAATATTTTTTAAGAAAATACTTCGTCTTAATTAAACATGTATAGTGAAGATAAATATGAATTAGTAATATACCTCTGAAATTGCTAGTTCTTACCATCCATTGCTGAAATAACCACTTTTTGGCCTTTCCTGCATATTTAACCACAACTATTATTAATCGAACCAATCAGTGAGTTGTTAAAGCCGACTTTATTATTACATATGAAGATGATGTTTTATGTTTACTTCAAGTGCAGTTATGGCGATCTTCCGTTTTTTTTTTGTGCGATAGATAAGTCGCAGATTTCATTAAATCCAATTTCCGGTCGCGTGTTTGCAAGGAAATTAATTATCAGCGTGAGGTTTTAAGTAGGCTATGAATTAGAAAAACGGACTACGAACGGCGTTTTTGGGGCGACGCAGGTACAGCTGCCAGAGTCTCGCGCTTGGTGTCTTAACATTAATAATAAAATTCCAGCCAACAGGACATTTGATATAGTGTAATAAAGAAAATAAAATTTCTGATATCGCGTAAGGTGACGCGGGTAATGGCTAGTATTTAATATTTCCGTCACGGCTGCCAAACGCGCCAATAGATGTTTCACGTCAAAAACGTGGCAAACTTCCTAATTGAAAGGTTCGGAACCTTACTATATCAAGGTATTACGTCATTGTTGTATTAAATTAATTCCTTTAAGTAGTTCCATATACTTTGATTCTATACTGAGCATAGGAATAAAATCGGAATCGAACCATTAGGGTGCAATCATATACTTCTGTCTTTTTTTAAGCCGTAAGCACTGGCGTATCCAGGAGGGCAAAACAAGCACGGGGGACCCGGCTTAAGAAATTTCTAATTTCCCCCTCCTGGGCCAAAAGCTGGGTACGCCCATGTTGTCCTCACAGAAAAAGACAATTTTTTTGAAACAGATATACTTTATAGTCAGAGTGCCCGTCGGCAAAAATTTTATTGATACATACTCTCCCCAAACTTTGTATATGGCTTCATTAGACCTAGTCTGACACCTATTTCCTCTATGACTTTCCTTAATTTTGTGTTAGATTAACACTAAAAAGAGAAAAATAAAATATTTTTAACAAAAAAATTGAACCGACTTCACACTAAAAAGTAAAAAATAATTGCGTATTGAAATGTTTTGGAGTCGGTGTAGTTCTCGGAATAAATTTCATTTTGGCTGACACCGACTCCAAAATATTTCAATACGCAATTATTTTTTACTTTCTAGTGTGAAGTCGGTTCAATTTTTTTGTTAAAAATATTTTTTTTCTTTTAGATATGCAAGATGCAAAAGCTTCAGCAGCACTGTTGATACACTCGGATTTTCGATTGAACTCGGTAAGTTTACACTCAACTTTTTTCAATATGATTTTAAGATGATTTTAGTTAGGGTCGCCAAGTATTGCCAAACAAATTTTAACATTCTACCAATATACAGTATGTAAACACGTAAGGTGCACATAGAGAAATTAACATTGGGAAAAATGACTGGATCAGAGTGAGCCTTGAAATCTTGTTTTTCAATTTGACAGATAATATTCTTTTGCAAAACCGAAGAAAATATTCAAATGATTACAACATAATCGGACTTTTTTTATTAATGGGACATTAAATTCCCAAAAATACTTAAATATGGTGCGAGATCAAATATCTCCGCCTATTCGTGTAAAGACATTGGGTTACTGATTTACCAACGCGCATACGTCATACCAGTCAGACAATTTTTGAATGAAATGTTTCCAAACAGATGGAGTTGTTTTTTTTTTGTTTTATTTTTGTACAAAAAAATTAAAATAATGATTTTATAAGAGCTTTTTATTATTAAAAAAGCCAAGTAAAATAAAAATAAATCAAAATAAAATAGAAATCCTCAAGATTACCACGATAATTCAATAGAAATAACAATTAATGCAGTCATGGCTAACTCTGATCCAAGTATTTTTTCCCAATGCTAATTTCCCTAAAGTGCACCTTACGCGTTTACATAATGTACAAATATTAAGAGCACTGTGGTTGAATCAAAAATAAAAAATAAACAATAGTTACTTCTTACCACAACAGTTTTATTAGCGGATGTACATTTTGGGAGCTTTCCTGAAATGTACATCCGCTATTAAAACTGTTGTGGTAAGAAGTAACTATTCTTTATTTAATTCTATACCAATAAGTATATGTCATTGATATTTAGGAAGAAAAAAAAGTTAATAAGATCAAAAACTAAACCCCGACTACTGAAAAGTATGAAACAAAAAAATATTCTCATCTGAGGATAGCCGTGGTCGTATGCCATGAGACCCGTCTAGATGTATAGCGTGATGCACTTTGCCCTAGAGCTTATGATCGCTTACTACTGTTAAAATGTAATGTTTTGTTAGGGTATGTGGCATATGACCACGTCTATTCTCAGATGAGAATATTTTCTTGTTTCATACTTTCCAGTAGTCGGGTTTTAGTCTTTAAACTTATTAACAAACAAGTGACGGATAAAATAAAAGCATAACGCGTTTTGCAACAAACTCAAGGTCGAAGGTCAATCGATGTATACATTACACAGCTAGCTGTCAATCAGGTATTGTGGCGTCGATAATTGATCAATTATTATTATTAGCAGCCGGGCACTCCCGCATGTAAAACATCGCTGTCATGTCAAAACGAATCGCAATGGAGATTGATTCGATATCGCGAAGCTCGTCTCTTGAATGCTGTTAGTTATTGAATTTTTCCACTGTGGGAGATCGAATTGCACGTTGTAAATTATTGATGTTCGACAACACGCGTTTGTAATGACCAGATTTCTGGACAGTAACAAAATTAAACAAAAATACTTCCAATGCCCCACCGAAGCTTGTCGACGCTGAGGGTGGTAACAAAAAAAAACCGGCCTAGTGCGAGTCGGAACTCGCGCACCGAGAATTGCGTACAAACGATTTCGTCAGGCATCGCGATGATGCACTTCCGTAAAAGACTTCGTCAGGCATCGCGATATGATGCACGTCCGTAAACGATTTCGTCAAGCATCGCGATGATGCACTTCTGTAAACGAGTTCATCAGACATCACGATGATGCACTTCCGTAAAAGATTTCGTCAGGTATCGCGATATGATGCACTTCCGTAAAAGATTTCGTCAGGCATCGCGATGATGCACTTCCGTAAACGATTTCGTCAGGCATCGCGATATGATGCACTTCCGTAAACGAGATGATGTACTTCCGTAAACGATTTCGTCAGGCATCGCGATGATGCACTTCCGTAAACGATTTCGTCTGGCATCGCGATGATGCACTTCCGTAAACAATTTCGTCAGGCATCTCGATGATGCACTTCCGTAAAAGATTTCGTCAGGCATCGCGATATGATGCACTTCCGTAAACGAGATGATGTACTTCCGTAAACGATTTCGTCAGGCATCGCGATGATGCACTTCCGTAAAAGATTTCGTCAAGCATCGCGATATGATGCACTTCCGTAAACGAGATGATGTACTTCCGTAAAAGATTTCGTCAAGCATCGCGATGATGCACTTCCGTAAACGATTTCGTCAGGCATTTACCAGCTTACTCCCCAAGTCAAGCGTGCCTAAAGAAGTTTTACTTGAAAAATCTTTATATTTAAAAGTTATATTTTACTTTTTAGTAGCATTGCTATAAAAGCGTGTTTTTCAAAGTTTCTTTAATTTTAATTTTATTTACGAATTGTCGCAAAGCGGGGACTTGGTGTAAATTATGTAGATGAAGAAACTTTCTCCGGTCAGTTATTCGGAGCACAGACAGCTAAACCAAGATGCGGGGTTGACTTGTTGACAATATGCCGTTGAGTTAACGTAAATCAATCAGATTCAACACAGAGCTCCGGAAATCCGCTATCACCTGAGCGACAAATCTGGTCCATTTCAAACACGGCACATATATTTATGTTGCAGACATCTGGTGTTAGCTGATCATTTCATGAAATGTCTAGACCACTCATGCATTGTGTGGCCGGAAATGACTTCGATATCAGGCAGTGTTTTTTTTTTCGACGTTCTTTGATAAATTATTTAGATGAGATCAGATCAGAAGTATATAATTTTTTATGCGAGTTCGATTCCATAAAGGTATTACGTATGGAGTTTTATAGTGTGGATTGCGCTAAAAAGATAGTCATTCTGTCTTTGTTCAACAACAGAAAGAGACATACACATACCGTGGTTATCGCTCTCTCTTTCTTATACGAGCAAGTACTACCTATCTACATTAGCACTCCATATCTAAACCTCGTTGGTTCGAATCGTTTAACGATTGCGTTAAATATTCAACGGTAGCTGTGTTACCGTGGCATTGCAAAAATAATAAAATATCTGTCCCATATCTTACTTTTATTCTATACTGACCATATAGGAATAAAATCGTAATCGAACCATTAGGGTGCAATCATATACTTCTGTCTTTTTTTTAAGCCGTAAGCACTGGCGTATCCAGGAGGCCAAAACAAGCACGGATGACCCGGCTTAAGAAATTTCTAATTTGCCCCCTCCTGAACCAAAAGCTGGGTACGCTCATGTTAACGTCATAGAAAAAGACGAAGTTTTTGAAACAGAGATACTTTAATCAGATTGAATGCAAGTAATTACATCGAAGAAAGACGCGATATATTTTCGATACGCTTTGTTGCCTTCACTCACCGCACATGGAGTAGATAGACAATGATTCATATAGTAAATTATTAATTATATGACCTGTCCATAGTAATATAATAAAAAGGTAAAGTTTGAATGTAGGAAGTAATCTCCGAAACTACTCATCCGATTTCAATTTTTTTTTTCACCAATATTTAGAATGGACCTTCAGGATGGACGTAGACTATATATTATCGCGTTAAGATAAAGATGGCTTTCCGTGGAGACCAATTTTGCAACGTAAGTCCCATTTGAACTGGAATTAATAATCTTCAATGCGTCTGTTCTGACGCATCGTTGATGTCTCTGAAACAGAACACAATCGCGCACGCATAAAACAAGACACGTGCGACGCATTAGTTTATTATCGATGTAAACAAAAACGCAGCGCTATATGAAGCAAATAGACACACGTATTGGATACTAGTAGGAATGTGTGTTGTTTGACAACGACGCGTTATCCACCAATCACGTCCTTTGAACAGATGAATGCCGGCACGATCTTCGTCTGTTTTAATTGGAAATGTATCTATATAATATACCTATACATAAATTTCCAATTTGAAAATTGTGGGAAAACTCCATATAATATATGGAGTATTTTTGTCGAGTTTTCCCACAATTTTCAAATTTTGGCACTCGTTCGGCGTCTTTCAACGAGTTTCCTTTTGAAATAAAATTCCGAAAATTTTAAACATGATTCTCAATTTTTGGGGCAAAGCAATACATTATCTGTGAAAATTCGAACTTTCTATCGTATCGCGTTTTCAAACTAGAAGTCTCTGACAGACAGACGTACAGACAGTAGGGCTTCGTTTAAACCAGGCCTGTGCAAATGGCGGCCCGCGAAGTCTTTTATAAATTATTATTAAAGGCACAAAAATATTACTGTTTGCCAATATAAATTGGCGCATAAAAAAAATTTTAGAAAAATAGTAAATAGTGTTTAAAAACTTGAAATTGTTGTTTCACAAAAACTATACTTAAAATTAGAAAAAGAAATTGTTTGACCTGCGGTCAAATTTTCATCCGCAATGTGGCCCGACAATCAAAAGATTTGCACACCCCTGGTTTAAACCCTTTGGATACGAAACCCTAATAAAAAAACGTGTGCCGTACCTACATAAGTTCACGGGGTATGTAAAACGTCTCGAAATTATTTACTAAAACTGAAATACATATATGTATGTAACTGTGTACATGTATACAAGTTCCCTTTCTTTTCTCGCGATCGAAGCTATTTTTATATTTCCCCGCTGTCGAATTATTTCCCCTTTAACGTCACAGAAAATGTCAAACAGTTACATCGCTAAATAAATTTTGCTTCAAAGAAAGGGCTTGGGATTAGCCGAGCATGTAGCCAATGCCCTTTGTTTATGCGGCGTTGCCATGATAGGTCTATTCCAAGCCCCTCAGTTAAAAAAAGCTAGTGTGCTCTAGACCACACGACTGAAGTAAAAATTCTTCCTGCCATATATAATAAAACTCGGGTCGCAGTGTAGAACCCTGCCGACAATATAGTGTATTTGCTATTATAGGCAGTGTGGCTCTCTTATATAAACTTAACTTAATTTTTGAATAAAATACTAAATTAAACCCTTAATACACCCCTTAAAGTGGCCCGATTAGGCCCATTTTAAATAGGCTTCGTGCGGTGATAGATTTCAACATGTGGTCCAAATTTCGTTAAAATCAATTAACTCCTTCGAAAGTTATAGCCCGTACACATATATATATATATAAATATATATATATATATATATATATATATATACATATATATATAAACATTTCCAAAAATGGTGCCAAAATGTTTAGAAGGCTATGAAACGTCGAGAAATTTTGGTCCGACCCCTAGGTCCCGCCATCCGACCGACGCCAATAGTGTAAAGTGCCTTATGGCAAATACACTAATGATACAGTATTATTCGATAATCTATCACCATATTTTGATTAGACATCCTGATTTAACGACACAATATAACCTCACTCTGTAGCACATATCTTCACAGACGAAATGTTTAAAATATAATTTTTGATTAATTAATAGGCAAAATATGTATATATATTTATTAGCATAATTTATAATACATTTAAAAGGATTTATTAACTAACCTACATTATTTCCCGTTACAAAATGCAGCAAAATTCGATGAAATGTATTTTTGATACAAAAACAATTGTTTTTCATTTTAAACGTAAAAAAAAAAGAATTTCGATTAATGCTCCGTCTTTGTCGCACTCACTAACTTATATCTCCCTCTCAACTTCCAATATACGAAACGTAACTCTCTCTCTCTCTTACTATCTTCACTAAATTATATCTCCCTCTCAACTACAGTTTGCCTCGAACGATCACGCACTGTTCGCCTCGTTCGATGATGCACTTCCGTAAACGCTTTCGTCAGGCATTTACCAGCTTACTCTCCAAGTCAAGCGTGCCTAAAGAAGTTTTACTTCAAAAATCCCGGAAGGGACGTAAGTATTCCAAATTGATAATAATTGCGGTTCCCCATTTGTGGTTATCGATATATAGAAAATATGACGGTGGGCTCTTCGTCTAATAACCGTGGCTGTAGAAGTTTCACTTAGAAAAATTACGAAACGTTCGCCTTTGGCGCTTTTGCCTTTTCAGCACAGATATGCTATAAGGTTGTATTTTTTTGATCTAGAAGCGTATGTCGAACAAATGAACGAGCCAGCAAACGAGATCAAAGTAGGTTGTGAGATGATGCACACATATATTATATACAAACAGTATCGCATCGGTCCAATGGCCGACTTCTAAATGTATATGCGATGTGCGCAGTGATAATGCCGCCGATAAGTACGATTTCTCGCCGCGGCGATAAAAGAATGAAAAGACGATAGTCTATTTAAACATTGTCTAATTTATGGTACGGTATCGGACCTAAAGGCCGCTGCACACGAGGCTGGATTTGCCGCTAGATTCCTTACTGGATTTGACTACTAGTTATCTAGCGCTGGTTTTGCTTTTATGTGCTCGCCTCACACGAGACGTCTTTTCAAGCTTGTTTTAGGGATAGATCTGGTGCGCGCGCAGTGACACAGTTCAAATATAAACACAGAGCAAAACGTGTCTGTTGTCTGACTCTGGGCAGAATGACGCCATGTTGATTTGTGGGCGCCCACAAGATACTGTTTCCTGATTGGTTCTTGCTCAGAACAGGCAGAGGACGTAGCGAAAAAATTAGCCCCTGTTCTGATTTTAACACGTTACTGCGGGCTCGCCTGCTAGTTCACAAGTTAGTTTTTAAAATTAGAGCAGGGACTAATTTTCTCGCTATAGGTCCTCTGCTTGCTCCGAGCAAGAACCAATCAGGAAACAGTATCTTGTCACGCGGGCGACGTAAACAATCGCCCACAAACCAACACGGCGTCATTATGCTCAGACAACGGACACGTTTTGCTCTGTGTTTATATTTGGACTGTCACTGCGCGCGCGCCAGATCTATCCACAAAGCAAGGCCGAAAAGACGTCTCGTGTGAAGCGAGCACATGAAAGCAGTCAAGAAAACCAGCGCTTGAAAACTAATAGGCAAATCAAGCAAGGAATCTAGCGATAAAAGCAGCCTCGTGTCTCTTTCTAATATAATTATGTCCAACACTGTAATTGTGGACGATTTTGGCTCGCGGGCTAGAAAATAAAAATGTTTGTACGACTTGAGAATCAATCATTTAATAACATAATGCATGTATTAAATTGGTCATTACAATTACTACTTAATACTTATAGAGACGCGATTTGTTGATCCGCTGCCTGCGGGGACTTTGACTCATTTGATAGCCGATTGTAAAAGATGATTTATTTACTGGATCGTAGATATCTGTGTAATTCGTTTGCAATAATTATTTTAATTGTTGTGTGGAAAAGTACTGGGAAAATTAATTGTACAGTCCAGGATTTTGGAGTCAGGGTCCAGGAACTTCACCAAAAATTACCGTCGTACATTTTCTACATTTTTAAACTTCCACTTACTTAATAGCAATGGGCGAACGAAGGAATTTTTAGGAAAGTAGGATAAGGTAGGTAAATTTTGAGCGTAGGAGTTTGACAGGTCATCGGCCATGGCCTTGAATAAGGAACCATCTCGATATTTATCTGGAATTGTTGCCGGGACTTTCATTCAAACTTTTATTCAAACGTATTTTTATATTCAACCGAATAATGTTTTAGTTAAGTTCAAATCTAAAAGTTTTGACTTAATCATTTTAACAGTTTTTTTTTAACCAAATTTACGTGTTAACTTAAAAAAAGTATTTTTTTGACGTAAGTTATTTGATGTTGGCTCAAAGGAAATTGATTTCACTTCATTGTAAATCAGTCAAGCGCCTAGGGAG
Source organism: Xanthostigma xanthostigma (assembly GCA_963575645.1). Lineage (NCBI taxonomy): Eukaryota > Metazoa > Arthropoda > Insecta > Raphidioptera > Raphidiidae > Xanthostigma > Xanthostigma xanthostigma. Next base: position 4,611,485 of record OY754473.1, read on the forward strand.
CTTGACGTCAGAACCTTATTTTTTACAGTGTAATTAGGCTTTTGAAAAAAAAAATAATTATCGATTTTTTTATTGCATTTTAAAACTTTATTATAAATAATATTGATAATCGATGCGAAAAACTTTCAAAAAACTTTTTTTAAATTAATTATAAGCAATTTAAAATTGATAAAATATTAAAAAAAATCACGTGACTGCAAACGCTCTAAAATTGTTTTTGACAGTTGTGACGTCATAATGGTAAAATGTATATACGCAGTATACTATCAATGGCTTCTACATGTGTATTGGCTAAAACATTATGTTCGGGAAATGTCGGCGCGTTCTCGGAACTGGGTACAAAAATTTATTTTTAATTTGATATAACTTTTGAATTATAACGAAATTAAAAAAAAGAAAAATAGTTTTGTTATAAAACTTATATACGATCTTTCCATTTATGACAAAAAAAAATTTCATTCAAAAGCCCAATTGGAAGACCCTTATAGATACAAAAATTTTATTTTTTGTTCAAAATCCGTTTACGAAATATTTTTTTATCAAAGTGTTTTTAATTCAAAAACAAGTGTTCATAAAATATACTGACAAAAGGACGCATCTTTTCCGTGTTGACAGACCGATGTTAAACTTTGATAAACGTCAAATTGTTGTGAGGGGGTCGCTACATTTTTAACCGACGAAAAACAAAAACGGAGGAGGTTCTCAATTCGACGCGTATATTTTTTTTTTTTATTTTATTTTTTTTTTTAATTTTTTTTTTTTTTTATTTATGTATGACCACGCATAACTTTTTACAAAGCAGTCCGATTTTGATAATTTTTTTTTGTTTGAAAGGGTATACCCCGAAGTTGGTCCCATATAAATTTGGTAAAAAAATTCCAACCCTAAGGGTAGGAAAACAGGGGATGATTGATTGTTCACTCACTGATTGTAATGTATGACCACACATAACTTTTTACAGAGTGATCCAATTTTGATAATTATTTTTTTATTGGATAGGGTATACTTCGAGACTCGTCTCATATAAATTTGGAAAAAAAACTCCTACCCTAAGGGTGGTAAAATAGGGGTGATTTATAGTTCACTCTCAGATTTTCATGCTGAGTTGTGTATTACAATTATAAATTATTTAGCCACAAAAAATTATAAAATAAAAACTTTTTAATAAAAAAATTAAACCGCCGAAAAACTGAAAAGCAAAAAATAATAAATCTTTTTATTTAACTGAGTTCTATCTAAGTAGTTGAACGTATGTGACAGTCTAGTATATCTAAGTAATTTTGAGTCGGCGTCAAACCATCAATGTACAAAGATCACTAAAAGAAATAACCAAATCAAATTAACAATGATACGTGAAATCTCCAGCGATAAACATTAACATTCCAAACATGCGCTCTCCACACGACCACTCGCAAAGACGTATGCCCTCAGTGTGCCCGTTCGGGTTGCTCTGTCGCTGACATTAACTTCGTAAACGCTCAGAGATTTCCGGCGAAAGATTGTTGACGCCGACTCAAAATTACTTAGATATACTAGACTGTCACATACGTTCAACTACTTAGATAGAACTCAGTTAAATAAAAAGATTTATTATTTTTTGCTTTTCAGTTTTTCGGCGGTTTAATTTTTTTATTAAAAAGTTTTTATTTACTTATAACTCTTTGCCACTTCAATGGCTCGCGGCACCAAAAAGATTGAGAAGCGATGTTCTAGAACAGAGGTTCCCAAACTTTTTTGTCTCGTAGACCACTTGCCATGTTTTTCGGTTTTGGGTAGACCCCCTGCTTATCTGATATTGATTTTTTGCAAATTCATTAATTTCAAATGTGTTTTTGACAACCGGTATAGTGCTACTCACTTTGAACGATTTAAATTTATTACGGTAGTGAAATGTAGTGTGAAATGTTTAGTTTTATACATTTATTAATTAGATTCAAATTAAACGAATCAAATTAAAATTTACTTTCTAGTTTCTGTTACATAAAATAACTAAGCAAAAAATAAATGCTTTTAGTGTGAGGGATGAACCTGATGCTTTAATAATAAATTTTCAACATTTGGCATCAATTTAGTTAGATTTAATCTTAAATCTCTTCAGTTAACGATGTCCAGTTTGTTTCTTTTTTTGTTAGGAGATTCACTATCGTTGACCCCCATTTTCATTTCATGGACCCCCCCATTTTTTTCCCGCTGACATGGACCCCTTGCATGTTGTCGTCGAGCCCTGGGGGTCGATATAGACCACTTTGAGAATCACTGTTCTAGAACAATAGAAACAAGCCGTGGTGTTGACCACCCAGGATATTCAGATGACTGTGCAAGTATTCTACGAATTTTACGAAAATACAAGTCATAAAGGCGCCACTTTTATTTTTATGTTTTTGCAGTAAGCTCGAAGCAAAATGTGTGGTCCCATGATAAAATTGCCCAGGTCGATTTTTTTACACGCTTTATATTAGTTTCACTTGTAAGTTTGTATGTATGTTTGTTTGTAACGTCGTTTGGACTACAGCAAGTGGTTTATTACTGTTAGTATGTTATGCCACTACTGTAAGAGCAATCGTTGACCGAGCGGTCTAAGGCGCTAGTCTTCGCTGACGTCAACTCTCGGATTCACCGGTCGTGGGTTCTAATCCCGTCCACGCCGAAATAAAAAAAATGTTTTTTTTCGGCAAATTTTCGACAATAAATCGAACTAAAAAGTGGAAAATAAATATAGTTTAAAAAAAACTAAAAAACACGCTTTATATCGAACTAAAAAGTAAAAAATATTTTTTTTAAAATAAGCTTAAAACAATAATGAATAAAAAAATACTAGTACCTATTATTGCTATTAATTAAGTGGAAGTTTAAAAATGTAGAAAATAACGGGAAGTGTGGTAGATGGAAAATAGTAATGGTGCGAATGGCGTTTGTTATGACATTAAGTCGAGAAACGGACGTTGAACTCATTATCATATAGGTACGAGATTAATACGCTAAGGTTAAAGATGTTTGCTTTTGTTTTTGTAAATTAATTAAAATACAGCAACGCTGAACAACGTCTGCCGTCTGACGGCTTTAATTTTGAAACAACGTCAACACTTCGATCTGTCATCTGACCTTCATACTGTAATACAACAGACACAATACTGCATACTGCCATCTGACGGTTTTAATTTTGAAACAGCGAGCAACGCTGAACAACGTCACAGCAATGCTGCATGATACCATCTGACGGCTTAGCTCAACGCTTTTGCTACTTGCGCCTCTATATGACAATTTTAGTAAAATATTTCTTCGATCTGTCATCTGAGCTTCATATTGTAATACAACAAAAAGAAGAACGTTATAAGCAGTGTGCAAAATTAGAAACGAATTGAATACCTGCAATCGTATTTAAAAAATAATTTTGTAAAGTGATAATTATTATACTTATTTAGTGCGAATAATTCGCACAGGTCACACTAGTTATTATTAAATTAATTAAATCTGACATAGCCCGTTTTGGCGTAAAACCATAGATCTATAGATGGATACATTAAATTAAGATAAACTGTAATAATAACTATAACAACAACAGATTGACCAAAATTGGAGTAATTACCGAGAGCATAGAAAGTTTTTGTGGACCCGCGGGCGACCCGGCATCGGGTTCTAAGTGGACCTGTATTGTGCGGTGTCCAATGTCCGTAGAAACGGAGGCAGTAAAACCAGTAGTTAAATTTGTAATAAACAATGTTCCGATAAAGAAATTTGCATAAACAAATTATAAAAATGTCTCAGCGAAAATGTAGGCTACAGACTTAAGCATCACGTTCCGCTAAATAAAGTTTCAACCAAATATGGGTAAACTCGATCGCATGTATATAAAAATTGCTGTCCTGATATAGCAGTGCGTCTTTTTGCCCCACTGTCCAGCAAAAATTATTTATGATAGACCTATAGCTACGGAACTTTTTCGAGGAAATAATAATAAAACCGTCAACATTAGTGTTTTTCCTTGATTATGGCTGTGACGCCATAATTGGGCTTTTGAATGAAATTTTTTTTTGTCATAAATGGAAAGATCGTATCTATACCTATAAGTTTTATAACAAAACTATTTTTCTTTTTTTTATTTTCGTTATAATTCAAAAGTTATATCAAATTAAAAATAAATGTTTGTACCCAGTTCCGAGAACGCGCCGACATTTCCCGAACATAATGTGACGTCATAATGTTTTAGTCAATACACATGTAGAAGCCATTGATAGCATACTGCGTATATACATTTTACCATTATGACGTCACAACTGTCAAAAACAATTTTAGTGCGTTTGCAGTCACGTGATTTTTTTAAATATTTTATCAATTTTAAATTGCTTATAATTAATTTAAAAAAAGTTTTTTGAAAGTTTTTCGCATCGATTATCAATATTATTTATAATAAAGTTTAAAAATACAATAAAAAAATCGTAATTTTTTTTTTCAAAAGCCTAATTGCAGTTTAACGTCACTCGATATAACGACAAACTCCTTAAAACGTCGAAATCACTTTACTCAGTTGGTTTACCTTGTTGCTCATGCAACGATACACTCTAAATAACGACAACAATACGTCATCATTAAGCAATAAACAGTACTTGTTTGTTATTTTGTTGCTTTGTTGTCGGCATCATGCGTACCGCAGATTCTAAGTAATTCGTTCTTTTGTCTGTTGGGATTATCTTTCCTATGTTTAGCTCAGCTGCTTATCGATAAGTTATCATATTCTTAGTTGCCTATTAATTTGCAAACTGTGAATATGGCGAGTAAAAGAAAATCTTTGTGTATTGATGAAAAAGTTTTATTAATACGCGCAATAGAGGCGGGAGAAAAGATAGGTGATGTTGGAAGACGCTTTGGAGTAAATACATATTATAGTAAAAAAATATATTAATGGATTATTTCTTCACTCCGTTTAACGACAACTCTCAATAACGCCACAATGTGCACAGTCCCTTGAGTGTATTTTCGTCAAGTTAGAAACTTCCTTATTGTCGGACCCTGTATTAATAGAGATTAGTTTTGGTATGTTTGATTCAGTGTTATATTGTTATTTTGCATTCATCTAACAATCAATTTCGTTAACGCTAATTATACACAGTATGTAAACACGTAAGGTGCACATAGGGAAATTAACAGAAAAAATGTCTGGATCAGAGTGAGCCTTGAAATCTTGTTTTTCAATTTGACAGATAATATTCTTTTGCAAAATGAATGTGTATACTACCGTAGAAAATATTCAAATGATTACAACATAATCGGTCTTTTTTTTATTAATGGGACATTAAATTCCTAAAAATACTTAAATATGGTGCGAGATCAAATATCTCCGCCTGTTCGTGTTGAACCTAAAGGCATTGGGTCACTGATTTACCAACGCGCATACGTCATACCAGTCAGACATTTTTTGAATGAAATGTTTTCAAACAGATGGAGTTGTTTTTTTTGTTTTAGTTTTGTACAAAAAAATTAAAATAATGATTTATAAGCGCTTTTTATTATTAAAAAAGCCAAGTAAAATAAAAATAAATCAAAATAAAATAGAAATCCTCAAGATTACCACGATAATTCAATAGAAATAACAATTAATGCAATCGTGGCTAACTCTGATCCAAGTATTTTTTCCCAATGCTAATTTCCCTATGTGCACCTTACGCGTTTACATACTGTAGATCGCAAGAAGTGGCTGTAACATTGTGCTAATTTAAGTAATGTAAATTGTAACAGCGCACGTTGTGCTCAGTAATGAATTGCAAATGAACCGTGCGGCCCGCGGATCGGCCGCGTCGCTACGGCCGTTGTGCTGCGGGATCGTTGCGGCCGTATGATTGGCTGCAATGCAACTGTTTTGGACATCGGAGATGGTAGCGTAGGCTCAGAGACTTATAAGTTCAGAGATATTGCTTTTAACGTGTTCATATTATGTTTAAAGACGTGTGGGGTAGGAAGCAAAATATAGATCCAAAAAAAAAATCCCGGCATAATTTTTTTACCGCTAAATTTAGAGTGAAATCTTGTAAGTTGGCTGTTCGCAAGAACTGATCTATTTTGTTATAGGCGTTCCGCATTTGTTTCTAAGGTCCGCCGCACACTTATACAGTTAAGTTTGCGGTTGGACTTGTGCATGCCAATCGTTAGCAAGGCCGATTCGTGCTTTCTCAACGAATTCACTCAGGTCTGGCGGTTTTTTTTTCTCTTTTTTTTTGGCTCGTAGACCATTCTGCGGTTTTGTCTCATATTTCAGAAACTATTGTCGTATCATTAGTTTAATTATAGCTATTTACCAGCGCGAGCGTGTCTCTATAGTTGCATTAATTCAGGAGAAAAAAAATTAAACAAATATTTGCTCGTGCCTATTGGATCGTGCAATCTATTTGGACCAAACAATAGTTTTTTGTCTCAAACAAATTTTGTTTGCTTCAAATCTATACAAATAAAATCTGTTAGTAATCATACATATATTAATACGCTAAGGTTTAAGATGTTTGCCTCCCTTTTTAGAAAAAACCACACAATTTGTCCACATAAATTATATATCATTTTACAGATAATTGCTTGCTCTACTGACATCAACAACTAAAAAATTCATTATTGCTATTGTTTTTGTAAATTAATTAAACTCTGAACAACGTCTGCCATCTGACGGCGTAACGTTAACACTTCGATCTGTCATCTGACCTTCATATTGTAAATACTGCATACTGCCATCTGACGGGCAACGCTGAACAACGCTTTTGCTACTTGCGCCTCTATATGACAATTTTAGTAAAATATTTCTTCGATCTGTCATCTGAGCTTCATATTGTAATACAACAAAAAGAAGAACGTTATAAGCAGTGTGCAAAATTAGAAACGAATTGAATACCTGCAATCATATTTAAAAAATAATTTTGTAAAGTGATAATTATTATACTTATTTAGTGCGAATAATTCGCACAGGTCACGCTAGTATATTACAAGATATAATATAGTAGGATTCTCATGTGTCTGTATATACAGTATATAAACGCGTAACGTACACATAGGGAAATTAGCATTGGGAAAAAATACTTGGATCAGAGTTAGCAATTGACTGCATTAATTGTTATTTCTATTGAATTATCGTGTTAATCTTGAGGATTTCTCTTTTATTTTGATTTATTTATATTTTACTTGGCTTTTTTAATAATAAAAAGCTCTTATAAATCATTATTTTAATTTTTTTGTACAAAAATAAAACAAAAAAACAACTCCATCTGTTTGGAAACATTTCATACAAAAATTGTCTGACTGGTTTGATGTATGCGCGTTGGTAAATCAGTGATCCAATGTCTTTAGGTTCAACACGAATAGGCGGAGATATTTGATCTCGCACCATATTTAAGTATTTTTGGGAATTTAATGCCCCATTAATAAAAAAAGTCCGATATGTTGTAATCATTTGAATATTTTCTTCGGTAGTATACACATTCATTTTGCAAAAGAATATTATCTGTCAAATTGAAAAACAAGATTTCAAGGCTCACTCTGATCCAGTCATTTTTTCCCAATGTTAGTTTTCCTATGTGCACCTTACGTGTTTACATACTGTATAGTAACTGATTACGAAAACAGTTATTTTTTTTAATAATAATAATAATGCGTTTAACGTCCGTTTCTCGACTTTATGTCATAACAGAAGCCATTCGCACCATTACTATTTTCCATCTATCACACTTCCTGTTATTTTCTACATTTTTAAACTTCCGCTTAATTAATAGCAATGGGCGAACGAAGGAATTTTAGGACATTAAGGATAAGGTAGGCAAATTTTGAGCAAAGGAGTTTGACAGGTAATCGGCCATGACCTTGGATAAGGAACCATCTCGATATTTATCTGGGATTATTGAGGGGAACCATGGAAAACCTCAACATGATGGTAGGTACAGGAATTACCGTTTCTCGGCGAGAGCCAGCAGGAAAAAGTCCCAGCCACATCTGCCTCCGCAATATGGATTTAAAGTCCCCTGCACACGAGGCTAGATTTGACGCTAGGTACCTTATGCTAGATTCCACTACTAGTTTTCTAGCGCTGATTTTCTTAATTGCTATTATGTGCTCGCTTCACACGAGACGTCTTTACAAGCTTGCTCTGCAGGTAGATTCGGTGCGCGCGCAGTGATAGAACGGTAACAATAGTGCATGTTTATTGTCTCTGAACAGAACACACACTATGGCATAGTGTTTGTTTGTGGGCGTTTGTTCAAGTCGCCCACGTGATACGATACTGCTTCCTGATTGGTTCTTGCTCATAACTAGCAAGAAAAATAGCCCCTGTTCTAATTTTAAAACTCATCTTGTGAGCTAGCAGGCGAGCCCGCAGTGACGTCATTTCCATAGCTTCGTACCCAGCCTACCGGCCAGCAGAAGTCCAAGCAGCGTTTCTAGCCTCGTGTGCAGCGGCGGCCTTAACAGAATCAGAAAATCAACCCTTTGACAGTTTTTGACATAACAGATGCAAAGTTACCTAAGAACCGCTCCGAAGATTACCGATCATAAAGCGAGATAGCAATATGCCATAACATGAACATTGTATACGACTTTCTCTTTCTGCGAGAGCGCTGTCGGACCACAATGCCGCCCCGTTTTATGTGAGTATATGTATCACAGCGTTGGATAACATTACCTTAGTCTTTCACTGGCTACAGTCAGAATATCAACTGTCTTTTTTTTAAACAAAAGCAGTTCGCTACTGCAACACTTCAACTGTTTTTTTAAAACAAAAGCAGGGTCGTTTAAAATTTCAAATTTGTTAAGTATGATCAATTATTGAAAAATAATCGAATTTGTTACGCGTTTGTTCTGTTGTTTTTTTTCGTGAATTTTTGTTTTCAATAACTTTTTTAAAACAGTGCAATGATGAAAAATTTTTGTTTGTTTGTGGTGACATTCGCTGTACTTTTCAAATGTAAGTTTTTACTTTTTTTTTATTGTCATTCTGTGATATGAATTTCTGCCGTCTAAAAATATTTGATGAAGAAAATTGAAAGAATCCCGCATAAACCTTACGGGATTTGATAGAGAATTCGGAAAGAATTCCGTGGCATAAGGATCGAAAATGAAGCAATACTGAAATGTTTTTAAACTTGCATTTAATACTAACGTTTCGATACGTTTTGTATCATCTTCAGAGTTTGATGGTACAAAACGTATCGAAACGTTAGTATTAAATGCAAGTTTAAAAAAATTTCAGTATTGCTTCATTTTCGATCCTTATGCCACGGAATTCTTTCCAAATTCTCTATCATTAACTTCAATGTATCACAGTTATTCTATTTATTGAATAAAGTCAAATTCACGTACGGGATTTGGTTCTCGGTTAAAAATAGTTTTATTTTATAGTTTAAAGGTCACTAAGAAAAAGTGTCCATGGGCGCATATAGCCTAAAAACCAATAGATTTTTAGCTACAGATATGTTTAGCGAGATTTTTGATATAGGGATATCCATTGAATTCACAATCTTAAAAAATCCTAAGCTCTAGAAATATGTTTTCGAGTGCGCTGAACCCTAATATGACATTAATATTTTATACACCTTCCAACATTGCCTAGTTTTAGATTATTTTTATATTTCTAAAGAAAAGCACAAAAGTTAAACATGGAATTGTGAATTCAATGGATATCCCTATATCTAAAAATCTATTGGTTTTTAGACACTTTTTTAGTGACCTTTACACTATAAAATAAAACCATTTTCTTTCTTTAATTTTTTTTTCTTTTTTTTCCCTTTTGTTCCTTATTCCTTTAATCCTTTCCCTGCGCGCTAATAACCACAGTAGTTGATGCACACATTTTTATTTTTATTTCAACCTTAATTATGTATATTTATTGAGCTCATACAATTGTTGCTCATACAATGATAACACTCTAAATAACGACAACAATACGTCATCATTAAGCAATAAACAGTACTTGTTTGTTATTTTGTTGCTTTGTTGTCGGGATCATGCGTACCGCAGATTGTAAGAAATGCGTTCTTTTGTTTGTTGGGATTATCTTTTATATGATCGAAACGTCATCTTGTGTTATATTGATTTGTTATTTTTTTATTTTTTGTCAATATATTGGTCTGAGAAAATTGGTCGACAATTTTATTTATTTTTAGAGTTCTATTCAGGCGTTAATCAAAGATTTGAATTTATCTTTTATATGTTTAGCTCAGCTGCTTATCGATAAGTTATCATATTCTTAGTTGCTCACAAACTTGCAAACTGTGAACAACGCGAGTAAAAGAAAATCTTTGTGTATTAACGAAAAATATTAATGCAGTATTTCTTCTCTCCGTTTAACGACAACTCTCAATAACGCCACAAAATGCACAGTCCCTTGAGTGTCGCTATATAGAGTTTATATATTTTACTTCCTATTTTAAAACAAAGAATATTTTAAAACGACTTAAAAAATATATAATTATGTTATAATGACTTGATGACTTAACTGGGTCAGAACGGTGCGGTGTTTTGTTTTTGATTTACTCTTTTTTTCATTTCCGTCGAAGATTATTTTTCAATCACAAAATCTACAGTCATTTGTTTTGTTGTACTACAAATTTCCATTTTCGTGACTTGAAAATGTTGCGTGACAAGACTTTTTAGCACGAATGTACAAATTTAAAAAGTTAATTTGCTAAAATATCAGTTACTGTATTTTTTTGGAACGTATTGAAAAGCGTGAACTCTGTTTTTATCGAGACAGAAAAATATACGTAAAAAAAATTTACGTGAAATAGAAATTGTTTTCTTTTTTTTTACCCGACTACGGCGAAGCCAAAAAGAAGAGTTATGAGTTTAGCAGTCTTTATATGTATGTTTGTATTTACGGATGTTCCACCGTAGCGCCTGAACTATTCATCCGATTTTGATAAACAAGGCGTCAATCGATTCGTTAATATGGCCCGGGTAACATAGGCTACATTTATTTTTGAATTTTGGTCCCAGAGGGGAGCAAATTGAAAACAAATAAAAAATAATTTAAATAAGTTCAATAACTAAAACCCGACTGCTGAAAAGTATGAAACAAGAAAGTATTCTCATCTGAGGATAGTCGTGGTCGTATGCCATCTCATATAATATTATGAGGCCCCTCTAGATATATAGCGCGATGCACTTTGCCTAAGAGCTTATGATCGCTTACTACTGTCTAAATGTAATGTTTTGCTAGGGTAGGTGGCATACGACCACGGCTATCCTCATATGAGGATATTTTCTTGTTTCATACTTTTCAGTAGTCGGGTTTTAGTGTTTAAACTTATTTTTTTCGTACATTATCGATTGTACACTAAAAGCGTTTTTTTACCTATTTTTATTTTAATGTAAGACCCTTTAATCACAGGCACTTTTTACCATTCCAACCCACTAGTGGGGAATGGTACCTACTAGTTTAGGTCAACAATCACTTTTCAAAAATTTTACAATATCTTTCCGTTTTGAGGTCCCCTGAATCCAAAAAGCATATTTTTGAAAAAACTCGTGCATCTGTTAGTCTGCTTGGCTGTGAACACGATACAGGTCAAACGGATGAGCGGATTGAAATCAAATTTTGGGAGGATGCTTGGTATGCAAATATGAAGAGCCCTATTATTTTTTGGGGAAAATCGGCGCATGCGCAGAAGAGATATATGATAAAACGGTATTTTGTATATAATAATGGTATACTTTTCATAACGGCTTATTATTCTATTTTTTTTTTCAAGAAAGTTTTGTTAAAATTTTTTTTTCTATACTTTATAGTTTCCGAAATATTTTGAAAATAAAAAAAATCATCCGCTCTTTTGTTTTATGGATCTGTCAGAATTAAACTAGTTAGGCATGCTTTGATTAATTTTTGCATGACGTGGAACATACTATGTAGGTAACCATGGCAACGAACAGTTAATATCATATCGAATACTAGCCATTACCCGCGTCACCTCACAAGATATCAGAAATTTTATTTTCTTTATTATAATCAAATGCCAACATTTTTGAAGTTGGAATGGTCCCGTCGCCCAATTGGCTGGAATTTTTTTTATTTATCTGTATTGATACTCAAGGAATTATTGAGCTGAAGTTAAACGCGGTTTTCTGATGAAACTCGTGAAGAAATTATTGTACCGCGACCCCTCAGACTTTAGCCTTAATATTAACATTATCGGAGATGAAATTGCCGAGATAAGGACGCTATAGAAATCTTGTAAGTCGCCTTAAGCGATCGCAATGTCTGTAAAGTATTTCCGAACGCTGAACTGGTTAAATGGTTATTAAATATGCGTGGACAATGTCTGCATAAATAAATGCATCGTGCATGATTCAACAATTGACCTTCACGCTTCAACTCCTCCGCGCGGAGAATGGACTATTTTTTTAATGGTTAAAACAACGCCGTAGTCTTTTTTATGATGTTATGTTTTAATTTTTACTGTGATGCATGAATTAAGACGGTGAGAATCAGATTCTGATTTTATTTCCTCCAGGCTGCTAGATTTGAAAAATAGTTTGTCTATATCAGTGGTTCCCAAAGTGGTCCAGGTCCAGGGGTCCACGGGAGACTCGACGGGGGTCTACGTTGGCGTGACAAAAAAATGGGGATTCACAATTCGTAAGCGGGGGTCCACCAAAATTTATCTCCTTTCGATAGTGAAGAACTAAAATGTTGGCTTGACTTATTACCTATCAATGTAGGCAGATAATATTTTAAGAAGCTCAGCGACTGTTCCTTGTAAAAACTGGCATATTTCGCTGACCCGAAAATAAATCTGTCGCTCTTACGTCGGACTCCTCATTCGGATTAAATGAGCCTTTTTCCTGAGAATAGTGCAGCGAAAGTGTCACGAGAGGCAGCACTAGTAGTAGGGACAAACATAAAATATTTACATGCCAACCAATGTTATTTACGTGATATTATTTTATTATTTAAAAATATAAATCTGAAATAGAAAAAATTTTGAACTGATAAACTTATCACTGAGAGTCATCATTTACATAATATGTTATCGAAATTATTTTTAAAGTTAATTAAATGAATAAAAAATGAATAGTAAATTTTTCACAGTTTATTACCATTGATTAGAATGAGATATAACCTCAATCTTTTATTAAATTATATTCATTTATTATATTTAATTAAATTTATTTTATTACCATATATTTTTGATTCATATTTCATTTGGAAATAAATCTGAAATTCATAATTATTTTTAATTTCTCTTATTACAGTTTGAATTTATCGCTAATATTTTACTAGAGTCTGCATACTAACCTGTCTATTAATTCATTTTTTTCCAGATACTTTTAAATTACGACACGCAAGCCAACGTTTTAATGTTACTACATTGTTATCTTTTACAGTTGCAAATTTTAGTTTTGCTCCAGGAACATCATCTTCTGTTAAAAACATTTTTTTTCAAGTACACTTTAATGTGTGTTTATATGGGGATTTGACAGTGTTTGTCCCTACCGAACTACTAGCGCTACTAGTGAGTGATTTTTCGTACTTCAGGAAAAAGGCTCATTAATAGGGTTTTGCATTTTTATTGGAAATATTTGAGCGGACGCCACGCTAAGAAATGGCCCCGTATATCCCCTCCGAACTGACTTTTGTGTGGCATCGGCATAATTAATGAACTTTCCTGTACGGAGTAGCATTGGTAATAAATAAATGAACGCCCCGCGGGTGTTCGGTAATTATTCATCGCTTAAATTGAAATGAACGTGTAAATTGATACTTCTGTATCCGTTCGTTAAAAAAAAGAAGAGAAACACACGTTAGTTTGTCTTTCTCTCAATGCAGTATGTCTTAAGACTGGATTTGCCGTTAGATTCCTTGCTAGATTTGACTACGAGTTTTCTTGCGCTGGTTTTGCTTTTATGTGCTCGCTTCACACGAGACGTCTTTTCAGGCTTGCTTTGTGGATAGATATGGCGCGCGCGCAGTGACAGTTCAAATATAAACACAGAGCAAAACGTGTCTGTTGTCTGTGCAGAATGACGCCGTGTTGGTATGTGGGCGTTTGTTCACGTCGCCCGCGTGACAAGATACTGTTTCCTGATTGGTTCTTACTCGGAGCAAGCAGAGGACCTGTAGCAAGAAAATTAGTCCCTGCTCTAATTTTAAAATCTATCTTGTAAACTAGCAGGCGAGCCCGCAGTGTTAAAATCAGAACAGGGGCTAATTTTTTCGCCACGCCCTCTGCCTGCTCTGAGCAAGAACCAATCAGGAAACAGTATCTTGTGGGCGACATGAACAAACGCCGACAAACCAACACGACGTCATTCTGCGCAGAGTGGAACATTAACAAACACGTTTGCTCTGTGTTTATATTTGAAGTGACATTGCGGTCACCAGATCCATCCACAAAACAAGCTTAAAAGATGTCTCGTGTGAAGCGAGCACATAAAAGCAATCGAGAAAACCAGCGCTAGAAAACCAGTAGGCAAATCTAGCAAGGAATCTAGCGGCAAATCCAGCGTCGTGTGCAGTGGCTTTTAGACTTGCGTTGTTTGTCTATAGCGTAAAACGGTACGCAAAGTAGAAGAGCTTTTTTTTATTAATACATTGTTTGTATAGGTACTGATACCAGATATGTTTCATGAGATTTGTAATTGCAAATTGCGTATTAAAATCCGCGTGTTATTACTTCCTGAGTACCTAACCTTTTGAAGAGGGGAGACCCGTTAAGAACTCTCTTCGCAGTCGGTGACTGTGTCATTGCGACGCTATACAGACTGGCTAAAAAATAATTAACTCTACTAAATACTAATATGCAATTCTTCTTGGTTTCCGGGCTTGTATGCCGTGGTCCATTGGTATTTCTACCTGACGTTTAGTCTACAACTGCGGTAGACATTATCAAAGGCGATGCGTGGTAGCGGGCGAAGTGTCCTTCTAGACTGCTCACAGGTAAGTGTGGTACTTCCGTCTTTTATGGTCAGCGTGCTCGTGTTCACAGAAGAGCATACTACGACCGAGTAGAGAACACGAGCACGCTGACCATAAAAGACGGAAGTACCACACTTGTCGACACACTTACCTGTGAGTCGGCGTATCCAGGAGGGCAAAACAAGCACGGAGGACCTGGCTTAAGAAATTTCTAATTTGCCCTCTCTTGAACCAAAAGCTGAGTACGCCCATGTTAACGTCATAGAAAAAGACAAAGTTTTTGAAACAGAGATACTTTATTCAGATTGAATGCAAGTGCATCAACCAATCCTATATCATCGAAAAAATCAGGGAATTACATCGAAGATAGAGATGCAGGCTTTGTTGCGTTCACTCACCGCACATTGAGTAGATCGGCAATGATTCATATAGTTAATTAATAGATATATTATGGTGAAATTAAACAAAACTATCGAAATATGTTTTGTGTTATGTTATAATTTGTTAAAATGAACTTGATAGATCGCCTACAAAGGTGAAGATGTTTAAAAAGAAAAAAAAAACGAGTACCTAACAAATGCAGCTCTTAACTGCGTATTAAATAATGACTTCAATCAATACTTGTCTAAATCTACAGGCGCCAGAAAAGAAAACATTATTATACACAACACATAGCTATTGAAACATCCAGCTGTGTCTATTACTGTTCCGTAATAGTAGGCAGTGACTCATAATTATCGTACGGTCCTCTTAATGGAGCGGCGAAGCAATGAAACAGTTGTAAAGTGCACCCGTTCCGCGTATAAAAATTGCGCCGCTTATATTGTAAAGTATAGTGTTTGACTCATACTCTATTATTGCACTGCATGATCAACCAAAGCCAACGAAGTATAATTTTGAATTTCTTAGATACAAAATACTCCTAGCTTTACTATCGAGCATCTACAGGGTGGATTTTTAACACTCGAACACCCATATTTCGTAGAGGAAGCGTTTTCTAAAAAAAAGTTGGGATAAAAGTTTCAGGGAATCAAGGAGGAAGAACAAACATTGGTGCAGTTTTTTTAAGTTGGAAGAGGCACCTCCAAAATATCAAGATCACCTCCATTTTTATTCAATTAGGAACCCATGTTTTATAATATCTTGAATCACTGTTCTTTGGGTCAAAGAAAAGAGCTGTTGTACCAAACATTTTTCAATTTGATGCAATCCTAAACCATTGTTTGCTTCTTATTTTATCTCATGTTACCTATTTTACTGGACTGTGTGAAAAAAAACTCGAAAAACCCGACTATTGTCTGATGCAACCAGTTTTTGGAGATACGCTTAAACAAAATGCGACAGCTCAGCCTATGCGAGGCAGAAACCGGAAACGTGGAATTGATTGAGAATCAAACGCCGGTTCAGGGTTGCATCAAATCGAAAAATGTTTGGTACAAAAGTTATTTTCTTCGACCCAACGAACGATAATCCGGAATAAAAAAATATGGGTTCTTATTTAAAAGAGTTACTTTGATATCTCGAAGGCGTCTCCACCCAAGAGCGTAGATATTTTTTTCTGAGAGGAGGTAAAGCAAAAAAATCAATATTTTTTTGCAACCTAACTTAAAAAATTTTGTCGTGTGCACAAAAAAAAAAATAAGGTCCTTTCATTTTCGCAACAAAAAGGTCTTTTTTGGTTTGTTGTGGCTGGGTGCCTGCGTTCCTGATGAATCCTGGGGGGTACTTACCTCTTGTACGCCCTTGTCTTCACCAAATGAAAAAAAAAAACACACACCAATGTCCTTCCCCTGTGATTCCGTGCAACTTTTGTCCGAACCGTTTTCTTAGAAAACCCTTCCTCAACGAAATAAACGGACGTTCGGGTTTTAAAATAAACATCTTAAGCCGTCCCTGGACTTTTAACACCTTTTAAAAAGTACACTACTCTGTTACTTGTACTTCACACAGTTGGTATTATTGAAGACAGTCTTCTATAATTAGTTCCACCATTTCTACGAGTAGGTATTACAGTTTATTTGATTGCCATGCTCGATTTATTGGCTATATTTTGTGTTTCATTCTATCGCGAGCCAACAATGTGAAACAAAACATTTTACCTGAAAGATATTTAATGTAACTCGTTGCAGGTGAGGAGGTCGGCCATTGCACACCATATTTTATTTAATATTTTTTTCAAATTAATTTATTCAATTTTGAAAACTTCCATTTTATGACAAGGTTATTTGGAACCACCGCTACACACGAGGCTGGATTTGCCGCTCGATTCCTTGATTACTAGTTTTCTAGCGCTGGTTTTCTTGATTGCTCTTATGTGCTCGCTTCACGCGAGACGTCTTTTCAAGCTTGTTTTGTGGATTGCGCATTGACACTTCAAATATAAACACAGAGCAAAGCGTTCATCTTGGTAAACTAAGATGAACGCGCGTACTCATGTTCCTCCACCCCATTCGTTCTTTTGCACCCGGGTGAAACCGGGCGGGACCGCTAGTAAAATATAAAAGTTAATTATAAGTACTAGTGAAAGTAACGAATGAATAAGATTTAAAAAAATAAAATTAAAAATTTTAAAAACCCACGACGAAAGTAACAAAAGTAAATGTTGTAATAGAAAAAGAATTAAATAAAATTCAAAAAACCCCGACTAAGAAAATCTGTCGGGGGCTGCCATTTGGCTGCATTGAAATGAACTAAAATATTGCAATTTATATTCTTCTATTCTTAATTCAGGGCAGCGAATGGCAGCCCCGCGACGGATTTTCTTAGTCGGGTTTTTTTGAATTTTATTTAATTCTTTTTCTATTACAACATTTACTTTTGTTACTTTCGTCGTGGGTTTTTAAAATTTTTAATTTTATTTTATTTTAAACTTTTTAGAGATTTTGTAAAAGTGTGTTTTGATCGTCTTGCCGAACTAGCGTACACAGTGTAACCATATCTGATACCCTAATTGTCGAATCGCGTTATGTGCGAGAGTGCTGATAATTGTGTTTTTAATAAATATCTATGTGTATTGCTGTAAAAACCACTACTAACGAACGCTTGTTAGATCTGTTTGTGCGTAGCACTTTTGTTATGGTATTTTAAATGTACGTGGAATGCTGTAAAAAGCAGTAGTTCCGAACGCTTGTTAGATCTGTTCGTGCGTAGCACGTTTGTTACGGTTTTTTGTGCAGTGCAGCACCCCCTGGGGCGTAATCATCGTAATAATATCTATCTAAGAACCATCTCAAATGAATTACAAACCCTTTACAGAAAACCGCCTCTGAATTGATCAAACCGTTTTCCAGATAAATGGCGACATTGATCGAGTGCACAAACAAACGAACACACAATCTCTCACCCTAAACGCATATACATGCCTCCGTTCCGTCGTGGGTAAAAATCTGTAATCAAAAAATTGTTAATGTGGGATAACATTTAATGGTCACTTATTAAATTAGTGAATTTTTATATTCACTTATATAATTAGTGATTTTTTATATTCACTTATATAATTGGGCTTTTGAATGAAATTTTTTTTGTCATACCTAAATGGAAAGATCGTATATAAGTTTTATAACAAAACTATTTTTCTTTTTTTTATTTTCGTTATAATTCAAAAGTTATGTCAAATTAAAAATAAATTTTGTACCCAGTTCCGAGAACGCGCCGACATTTCCCGAACATAATGTGACGTCATAATGTTTTAGTCAATACACGTCATGTAGAAGCCATTGATAGTATACTGCGTATATACATTTTACCATTATGACGTCACAACTGTCAAAAACAATTTTAGTGCGTTTGCAGTCACGTGATTTTTTTAAATATTTTATCAATTTTAAATTGCTTATAATTAATTTAAAAAAAGTTTTTTGTAAGTTTTTCGCATCGATTATCAATATTATTTATAATAAAGTTTTAAAATACAATAAAAAAATCGATAATTATTTTTTTTCAAAAGCCTAATTACTGAATTTTTATATTCATTTATATAATTAGTGAATTTTTATATTCACTAATTCATATTGTGAGTATTCACTAATTATGCGTGGTACGATTCTAGCATTAACAAATAGTGAATATTAACTTGTAATTAGTGAAAAGTCACTAATAGGTCATATGCATGATTTTTTTTTATATTTTTAATAGATTATTTAGTCAACTATAATACGGAAAAAAAATAATTATTATTTAAAAATGTAATATTATCATAAGAAAAAAAATATTAAATTCCACATTCAAAAATAGACAGTTTAAACAATCGGCCATGTTCGCGGGCTTATGTGACGTCATGATATACGATGCATGCCAACCTTGATGTCAAATTGTCAATGTTCTAAATAAAGTTTATTTGTTGTTTTCTCTAAATACTGACATAATCTTACTGTGAGACGACACAGTTGTCATGAAAACTGTTGTTGATATATACTCTGACGTCACGATGCGTTTTGAAAATTCGAAAATAGCGCTTATTTTCTACATTTCTTTTTTATTAGGTATTTGTATTTTTTTCAGTGATTAGATTAATAAAATAACCATTACGTTATGATCAAGAACTAAAATATATTTCGAAATAAAAATTTTAACCAATTTGGAGTTTTATGCATATGACCTATTCACGTTTAGAGAATCGTTTTTTTTTGTAATAACATTTCATAGATCTGAAAATCGCGAAGCATTTTTATTGAAGGGCGTAAGTGCGCCAATTATTCCGGCTAAGTACGCTCCTGACTAGAATAATGACATTTCTACGTTTCCGTGATGTCGTTTTCGGCAAATTGAGTCCAAAAAAAAAACACTATTAGAAGCCATTATAATAATGTAACGTTGCCTGTCGAAAGATAATCGTATAACGTAAAAAAAGTATTTCTTACAGTTTTTGATAATTTCCGGTTATACGCGGCAGTCGTTTGTTTTTCGGTACCAAAAAACAAAAAAGCGTCAGCATCCTGTGTCTATTAAGGTACCTGCAGGGCGCTAATAGAGCATTTCAATCCGAACAATTCTTGATAAAAGGACACACGAAGTGTTACAAATTTTAACAATTGTTTTTGCACATGAAAAATAGCTATTTTTATAGCAGGTTTACTACGGGCCGTATTGAGATGGCTTGAGAGCCGGATTATATAAATGAGATGTAGATTTGGTGGTTATAATAATAATAATATTTATTTTGTTCACCAAGTAAACACGTCAATACAAAGTTGTTACATACAATATAAAAAAGACATAGAATTAAAATTGTTTAAAATCATATAAAGCACTATTTAGTAAAGTTTCCTTAATTTCCTTTTTGTATTTATTTATTGGTAACTGTCTTTTTTTTTGAGGTAGCTTATTATAAAATAAAATTGCCCAATAATTTGCTCCGTATTAATATTTGTTCGCTGAGAATCTAGATTGCAGATTATCAATATTTGCTCTAGTTTGGTAACTATGGTTTTCATAATTAAAATTAAATTTTGAAATATTTAGTTTAAGGAGGTTGAGCCGTTTTTCGAAGTTAATGAAAAAATCTGAAATATAGATTTTTTTTTACAAAATTTTCTGTAAAAAATCCAAAACCATTAGGAGATTTATAAAGTTAAAAATTAAAAAAAACTTTAACATGTAGTCTTATGCAAAATATGTCAACCTAGCATGCAAACGATACATTTTAATTTTTTGCAAATATAACCAAATAATGTCAGCAGTTCCGAAAACTAACTATGTAAAGCATCGATGTCTTACGCATATTTTAATATTTTTTCCAATTTAATTAGGAGACTTTTAATCAATAAAAAAAATTAATAAACCTTCGCACTTTACGATTTTGGACTTTTATTCTTGATAATTTTAACAATTTTAACTGAATTTTCAACTTTTTAATGATTTAATTTAAATTTTTATTCATTTTAATTTCTTTTTTTTAAGTATTTACTGCAAAAAATATGTAAAATACAGATATTTTACATAAATTTATTTTTTTCTAACCTAACTTTGTACAAAAAATTCCAAAGCTAGTCCATTAAGTAAAATACTGAAATAATTAATTAATATAAAAAAAATATAATATATATTTATGCCTTTATGACAATAATTTATTGGTATCATCGACTTATAACCTTTTGTAAAAATTTATTATGGAAAAGTTCCCATTTAGAATTCGACTTACTTTTGATTGGGACTGTAACGGATCGACCTCCTTACGGTATACTAAACATTCGTATATAAAGCCATATACAATAATTATAGACGCTCGACAACTGAGATGACCTCAAGTATAGACAGTATTGGTATTTCTGTCCGCGTCGATATATTGTAACGCTAGAATAAAAATTTTAAAGTGAAATAAAATGCAAACAATTTTGCAATAAATAATTGCGATTTTTTTTAATCACCGGATAATTAGTGCAATAAAGATGATAATAAAATAAACGGTAAACGAGCTTCTGAAAATAATTATGATTAACCTGGTTAATTGGCTGTGCGGTTTATTGTCGACTGTTACATCAAGATCGTAATTTTTTACATAAAACAGGAGTGCCTATAATGTAATTAACTCGGTTAATTAGGCATACGTTTTTTTAAATGTATAGAAATGTTTTTTTTTTATTTTGCTCGCAATTTTGCAATATCGATGGGATGGTACACACTAAGCGGGACAAATCTTCGAGACTCGATTCCCGTTGTGGACGAACTATTTACATACCTACAAGTTTGTACGGAACCCTCGGTGCGCGAGTCCGACTCGCACTTGGTCTCTTTTTTAAACGCTTTTATAAAGCTTGACTCTGTATTTTTATATTTATCTTGACTCCGTATATTTCTTTGTTTCTGTGTTTCAAATCTTGGGACAACTTTTTCAACTACATCCCCTTATCCGATTGAGTTGAAATTTTGCATAGGTATGTAGTTCCGGTGACAATGCAATATTATTCAAATCTTTGATTAACGTCTGAATAGAACTCTTCAAATAAATAAAATGTCGACAAATTTTTTTCAGACTATATATTGACAAAAAATAATATAAAAATATAAATCAATATAACAAAAGATGACGTTCGATCCGGATTTGGATCTTCTTCAGAAACATCTAAATAAAATATAAAAATTAATTAGTATTATCTACATATTTTTTAGATATTTCTGAAGAAGATCCAAATCCGGATCGAAACTTCATCTTTTGTTATATTGATTTATATGTTTATATTATTTTTTGTCAATATACCTATAGTCTGAAAAAAATTGGTCGACAATTTTTTTTATTTGAAAAGCAATATTATATTACTAATTGAAAAACTGCACTTTTAATAAAGCACACACTAATTAATAATAATAATAATAATAATAATAAAAAGAGGTAAAAAATCTTTAAGTTAAACGCTTTTATTGTACAATCGATAATGTACGTACTAAAAACTAGAAAATAAATATGAGTCACCATTGGGGACTTTGATTAAACTAAAATAAAATCGCGGGGAGCATTTATAGTTACATTATGGTCGAAGAAGACAGTCGAAAGCTAAATATGATTTCCAATCTCAATATCCGAGGGAGAAGAAAGATCCGTATCCGTTAGTTTTTTAGCGGATCTTTTACCTTATTAATTTTCAATGCATAGATAAAATTTTATACTTATATATACCTATAGGTGATTAGGTAATAATGAAAAACTGTTAAATTCCATTCAGATTATTTTTTATTTTTTAAATCGTATTTGGCACCTTTATATTGCAAACATTTATCGTAGTGAGTACCATACTAATAGTACATAACTCAAAGGTACTAAATCAACTATCTTTATAATGAGATATTGCACATCGATCTTTGGAAAGAGACAATCTATTATGAGAGTTACCTCTTAAAGAGGTCAATAACTTTTTCCCATAACAGATAGTCTCTTTCCAAAGGTCGATGTGCATATTTACCGCTGCGTACTCTAAAAAAGTTAAGATCCGTATCCGCGGATCTTGAAACCAAAAATCCGTATTCAGATCCGTATTCGCGGATATACATTTTTAACGATCCGGCACATCACTAGTCAGTAGTCACTAATGACTTACAAAAAAACCAAAGCCTAATACGCAGCACTTGTTACTTTTTTTCCAAAGCTTGCGGGCATCGTGCAAAAATATTCAAGCGAATTATAATTGATATATTATTATATTATAATAATATTGCAATTATGTAAATTAAATGATTATTTAAACAAATAATAATTGTGTTAAAATTAACATATCAGACACCTTTTTATCTACTTTCTTAATAATTTATGTGTTATTGTTGAACACTTTGTCACTCAGTAAATCACCATAATTTAGGAAAGAAGTGAGAATTTTAGAAACTCGTTTTTTTCTTTGATTTAGTGACCAGGAAGTTATAAACCGCATATAAATCATTTTAATGAATTGTTTTATTATTCTTTTTGTTCAAAAGTGTTTTAATGCAGGTATATTAATTTTGTAGAAATTTCGTTTGAATTTTAGACAAATTGTGTTCCGAGATAAAATATCTTTACTTATACCGGGTGTCCCATTTTAAAGGAACACCTTGAATAACTTTTACAGTTTTCGTTATATGGAAAAATGTCCCGAATAAAAGTTGTTTG
Source organism: Xanthostigma xanthostigma (assembly GCA_963575645.1). Classification (NCBI taxonomy): domain Eukaryota; kingdom Metazoa; phylum Arthropoda; class Insecta; order Raphidioptera; family Raphidiidae; genus Xanthostigma; species Xanthostigma xanthostigma. The sequence goes on from OY754473.1 coordinate 4,634,941, forward strand.
GTTTGGAGGGGGACATCGTATAAAGACAAATGTTGCATATTTTTTCTAGAAAAATCTTAATTCATGATAAAAAATAGGTATTCCTAATAAAAAAGTCAGTCACCCTCCTCCCTGCGTAGAGGATATCAGTAGGGAGTGGTATTTGTCTTTATACGATGTCCCCCTCCAAACCAAACAACTTTTATTCGAGACATTTTTCCATATAATGAAAACTGTAAAAGTTATTCCAGGTGTTCCTTTAAAATTGGACACCCGGTATAACATAAATATAACTGGAAATATTTCAAAGTAAGTTTAAAGTTGACTTTAGCCGCGGTGCTCTCGCGTAAAAGCTGATTTTTATATTTTTGGAACATTTTGTACAAATATATTATGTTAGATATATCGTGTCCATCAACTTTAGTATCCCGTTGGAATTTTTGGAAAAAATTAATTCTAACCGATTGTATAATGATTGAATATTGGAAAAGTTATATGGTTTTATACGTTTGTCTAAAATTGGTATCGCTAAATCGATTAGAATTAATTTTTTCCAAAAATTCCAGCGGGATACTAAAGTTGAATGGATTTTTAATTTTTCTGGCTTGGTCCGACCAGCGAAACCCGTTTGTGAAAAAAATGGCGCAATTTGCAATTAAGGAAACAAAAAAAAAGTGATCTTTAATTACTCGAGAAGTAATTGACCGATGACGCTAAAATTATCCATGCATGTTTGGGTCAACATAGACATCATTTTTGAAAATTTTCAGCCATCTATGTGCGTTCATTTTTTAGTAAAAAAATAGTGAAAAAACGGGTTTTTTTAACGTTCGGGGCTATTTGCAAGTTAACAATTGCACTTAGCGACCTCTGTCAGTGCTTATTTTTTAGGAAATTTCATAAGGAACAACTTTCTCAATGCATATGCTATACTAAAAGTCAAAAAGAATGGAGATATTAACGGAAATAGAGAAAAAAGCACTATTTTCGTCACTAATTGTCAATTATAAAAACAAGCACACCAACAATTTGTAAGCAAACTTAGGAGGTTGTACTACACCCTAAAACGAAGCGATTCCAACAATAATCTCGCCTGTACCCGAATAAATCTAGCCTATAACATAAAGTCGAGAAACGGACGTTAAGCGCATTATTATTATTACTCGGAGGAATGAAACAAATGAAGCGAATAATTAACTACTTACGTTCGGTGAATATGGCCATCAGATTTTTAAATATCAGACATTGTGTTTAAGTAGGTATTCCGCGATGAGTCGTTTAAAGTCATTATGTAGTGAACAAAACACAACCTTTATTGGTCACTAGGTCGAGACCAACGGACTCTCGCTTCAATATGTAGTTTATTTATTTATGCACTAAGAAGTAAAATATACATTTACTGTCTACAAGAAGAAACATAATACTTGCATTAACCGCTCACGCCCGGGTGTCCTACGAAACTTGTTCCGCATAAATGAAATTGTGGTTTCACATAAATCATCGATAAAAAACTCGGGTCGCAGTGCGAAATCCTGCCGAAAATATAGTGTATTTGCTTTTATACGCAGTGTGACTCTATTGTATGAACTTAAGGAGGTTGATCCGTTACAGTATCAATCAAAACGAATTCTAAATGGGAACTTTTCCATAATATTTTTGACGTGATAACGTCTTATAAATTGATGAATCACCAATCTTATAAATTGATAAAACACCGGCTGCATGCACGAAAAAGTGTAACGTTCCTAAATCCTAACGTTCGTAACGCGTAACGCGTAACGTTACCTTGTGCGTGCTTTTTGCTAATTTCTCGCTCAATTTAAATCAGATCGGTTTGAAACCAGTCTTAAACGAAAGAGGAGAACATTTTACATAGATTTCGTATAACAGAATTTGCCTAAACAGTTTTTTTATACAAATTTGTGTAGAAAAATAGCTGTATAAATGCAATGTTGTCTAATGCATGGCGCGACGCGGTCGGTCGTCTTTGTTTGCCGTACATGGAAATTAGAAGATAACGTATGTCTTGTCTTAACATGAAAACGGCTGCATTTCTAATGTTTAATTCAATTTTTTGACATTAGTATTTTGTGAAATGCAACGCCTTCTAAGTTAAGTATTGGAATAACTAATTATTATTAGAACATAATACTTTGACAGTTGCAAACGTCACTTTTGACATTTCTTATCATTCCGACACCAAGGATAAGCGGATTGAAACCAAATTTTGGGAGGTTTAGGTTATGTATTACGGAATACGTTATCACGTAAAACTATCGTCCGTAAACCGACTTTACAGACAACCAATTTTTTTACAAAAGGTTATATAAGTCGATGATACCAATAAATTATTGTCATAAAGGCATAAATAAAGATTTTTTTTAATATTAATTAATTATTTCAGTATTTTACTTAATGGACTAACTTTTGAATTTTTTGTACAAAGTAGAGTTAGAAAAAATGTTATGTAAATATCTGTATTTTACATATTTTTTGCAGTAAATAATTAAAAACAGAAATTAGAAGTAATAAAAATTAAAATTAAATCATTAAAAAGTTGAAAATTCAGTTAAAGTTGTTAAAATTGTCAAGAATAAAAGTCCATAATCGAAAAGTGCTAAGGTTTAATAATTTTTTTATTGATTGAAAGTCTCCTAATTAAATTGGAAAAAATATTAAAATATGCTTAAGACATCGATGCTTTACATAGTTAGTTTTCAGAACTGCTGACATTATTTGGTTATTTGCAAAAAAATAAAATGTACCGTTTGCATGGTAGGTTGACATATTTTCCATAAGACTACATGTAAAAGTTTTTTTTAATTTTTAACTTTATAAATCTCCTAATGATTTTGGATTTTTTACAGAAAATTTTGTCATAAAAAAATCTCTTAAAAAAACTTTATTTCAGATTTTTTTCATTATCTTCGTAAAACGGCTCAACCTCCTTAACTTTGTTTTTGGACAAAATAAAAAATTACCCCTTAATAGGTAGGTATACCTCTTAAACAACATTTTTTTACTTAATTTCAATACCACATATCAAAACATTCTGTACCAGAACACACTTCAGTATGCAGCACATTTTAATAATTACTGAAGGATTAAATTTCAAATTTGAAACGATTCTGAAAAATTTTTCGGTTTTTTTGGGCCCGAAAACTTTCTAAATTTTAAACATAAGCGTGTTGAAAATAAAACACCATGTATGTTATAATATATACGTATACATAAGTACTTATTTAGTATTATTATATTATTAGAAGTGCTTTAATGGTAAAATCACGTAATTTATTGAATGTTAATAATGTTATTATGTTTTTTGTACCTACCGTTCACGTATTTTGAATTGATATTTACGGTGTTTTTTGGATTCATTGCGGAAATAAGGCTTTATCTTGGTCAACAGGTCGAATCTTTTGCTTTGTTTTTCGTTGCTTAATTAAGACAAGTTTGACTACACCGAGAAAAAGTTAGACTAATTTGGAATGATTTAACCTCTATCGCTTGGGCGTCGAAAATGCGTCAAATTTTTATATCTAACTAGCGGTCCCGCCCGGTTTCACCCGGGTGCAAAAGAACGAATGGGGGGAGGGACATGAGTACGCACGTTCATCTCAGTTTACCAAGATGAATGTTTGGTCCAAATTTCATGATGATCGGAGTTACCGTTCAAAAGTTTTTGTCGGACGGACAAACTTTGATTTACATTTTGCAACGTTTTTCATTAATGCTCCGCTCCTATCGGTCGTAGCGTGATATTGTATAGCCTATAGCCTTCCTCGATAAATGAGCTATCCAACAAAAAATAAAAAAACATTTTTCAATTCGAACCAGTAGCTCCTGAGATTAGCGCGTTCAACCAAATAAACAAACAAACTCTTCAGCTTTATATATTACTATAGATATAATCTAATAACATTCAACATAAAATTTAACAGTAAATTTTGTGATTTTTAGCTTTAGGAAGGTTGGCCAATTAGTAAGCTATCCGATCATGGAAAAATTCAGGCCAAAAAGTGAGAATATATTATATACACTCAGTTACATAAAAAGTGGATCACCTAAAATTATATGTAATTTCGATTCGTTGTATTTTCAAAATTAATAAGCCGATTGTGAAAATTCTTTTTTTGTTTGATAGAGCTGAGTTTTAAGAACATTTTTATGTATGAATTTTGAATTTCAATTAAGGCTTGATTACAGTGGAAACGGAAGAATAAGACAATGTTTTTTTAGTCAAGTTTGAAGAATCCTACGGAAAGTAGCAGCAGCAGTAGAATTTTTTCCTTAATTGCATCTTATTCCTTGGCCTTTTTTGTATCGGTTCGTTTTTGTTTTCAGTAATTATCTCAAATAACACTGAGTTATAAAGAAAAATTTAAAAAACTGCATTTATTCTTTATTAAAGTCGTAGCCATAAGTAGGCTGGGAATGTATCGGTATTTAGGAACAAAACAAATGAATAATTTCTTTGACAAAACAAATAATTTACTCACATAAATGAAAAACTTAACAATAAACAATAATAACCATCAATAAATTCGATTGATGGTTATTATTGTTTATTGTTAAGTTTTTCATTTATGTGAGTAAATTATTTGTTTTGCTCCTAAACACCGATCCATTCCCAGCCTACTTATGGCCACGACATTAATAAAGAATAAATGCAGTTTTTTAAATTTTTCTTTATAACTCAGTGTTATTTGAGATAATTACTGAAAACAAAAACGAACCGATACAAAAAAGGCCAAGGAATAAGATGCAATTAAGGAAAAAATTCTACTGCTGCTGCTACTTTCCGTAGGATTCTTCAAACTTGACTAAAAAAACATTGTCTTATTCTTCCGTCTCCACTGTAATTAAGCCTTGATTTAAATTCAAAATTCATACATAAAAATGTTCCTAAAACTCTTCTCTATTAAACAAAAAAAGAATTTTTAAAATTGGCTTATTAATTTTGAAAATACAATGAATCGAAATTACATATACTTTTAGGTGATCCACTTTTTATGTAACTGAGTGTATATTGCACATACCGCTAAACTAGCGGTATGTGCTTTATTATCGCTTTGTGCGTCAGAGCTGACTTTCGTTCATATAAGAAGTTATATCTAAGTTAATTTCACACGAAATCCATTCAAATTGAAGCTTTTTGAAAAGAGGAGATTCTAATCTATAAAATAGAACCATTTTTAAATCAATTCGAGTTCATAAATACTATTAAAATTGTAATTGAAAATCACAAACAGCAGTTGTCGGTTGGTCTGTACGTATGTACGTACGTATGTACGTACGTATGTACGTACGTCACGACTCTACAGATCGCAATTTTGGTCGGATTGCCTTGGGTTATATTTTATTCACTTTGTTTACTATCAGACCAGAACCCTATTTAAATTCACTAAAATGTGTTCAGTAGTTTAATTTTTATAAACAGTTTTATTTTTTATTATTTTTGACAGCTAATAGTTTAAAAACAATATAATAATTGCTGTGTAAATATAGTGTAATCCATAAAACAAGTGCTACACTTCTATACCGTGATAACACCATTACACGTATTAGGCCGCCGTGGCGTAATGGTTATGCCGTTGGATCCCCAAGGGCAAGGTCCTGGGTTCGATTCCTTACGAAATCATTGAATTTTTTCTTTTTTTTTCTTTTTATTTTGTTTTATTTTATTCCACTTGATATTAATTATATATTATACTAGCGGACCCGGCGAACTTCGTACCGCCTAACAGTATTATATATATATATATCTATATAATTGGAACATCTATCTATCTATTTTATTTATTTTAAAATATACATGGACGTATATGTGTGTATGTCGAACACTCCGGCTGCGCCGTCGTGCCCGGTGCAAAAGAACGAATGGGGACAGTGGCGTAGATAGGTTTTTGCCATGGGGGGGGATATGACTCACTTAAATTTTTATGTTATCAATTTTGTTGGAGTGTTTATTTACCTAGTTTTACAATTATCAATTACATATAATATACACACATGCACAGAAATAGGTGCTTCTAAAAAAATGTTAACATTCTTTGAAAAATGATTTTTTTCAAGTTGAGGCGACAAATCAAAGAACAAAATCGAGTTTTCGGGTTTTTTTTGATAATTCATCAATAACTTCCTCAGTTGTGATCCCGATGTCATGATGAAGTGCTAGTGCAGCCAAACCATTCAAACGGTCCTAGAATGACAAAGAAACGACAAGAATATGACATTTTAGTTTCTATTTTACCGCTGTCGCGATGTCCACGCAAAGCCAACTCTTATCGCCCAAGAACTATAATTGTTTCGATACTAGGAACAATATGTTGTCTATTTTCTAAGATTTGCTTTTTTCGAGATTGGTCAATCAAATTCTCAACAGACTCGCTTTTGTTTTTCTGAATACGCAGAAAATTATCACTGTCAGCAATTGCATGTATGTGATACTCTTTGTTTTTGTGTTCTTGGAGAATCTGAAAATAAGAACATATGGGTCATTTGAAGAGAGATTTTCAGTCGAAAGTTTTTTTTCTACGAAATAATTTAAAATAATGAAAAAATGTTTTCCAAAAAGAATTTTGTCAATGTTCAAATTTTTCGGAAAACTCAAAATTTTTTTATCATTTAAAAAACTCAATGTACGAAATTATCTGAAAAACTTGATTTTTAGAATTTCTTGTGAACAAGATTTCCAAATTTTCATAAATAACCGTTAAATTTTTCATCTTCAAGTCTCCAAGAATTCAAAAAATTAATTGTGAGAAGGTACGAAATTTTAATTGTTTAAATCCGGAAAAATCATTTGTTCAGCGGCGTGTGGAAAAGGCTACTTTTCCACACGCTTACGCGATGCAAAACTCGCATTTCCACACATTGTTGAACAAAATACATTCCTTTACTAGTGTGGAAAGTTGTTTTTAACTCATCTGATTACAATGCTCGCCTTTGGCTCGCATTGCAACTCTCAGATTCGTTAAAAACAACTTTCCCACACTAGTAAAGGAATATACTATTACTAGGGTATTGACTTTGGCCAACAAATAATAGTGCATTCTGCAATTAAAACAGCAGCTTTTCAAGAAGTTAAATTGAGTTTGATTTAATTCCATTTAATTTTAGTTAATTTTGATTTTTTTGTCTATAACCCTATCGTGCGTGATTCAATACCTTACAATAGTGTACAATAGTTAAGTATTGTAACCGGCCGATAAAACAGTTTCAAAAGAGAGCAACTGTATCGTTTGGTGAATATTTTTCTGAGAGAGTATAACGATAAATAAGCTTTCAGTTCTTTATTGTGTTACACTTTTTTAAAATAATAATTGAACCAATTAAAATTCTTGAAATAAATATGAATTAAGCATATATATTTGATGTGTCAGTCGATAAATTAAATATGCCAACTTCATATTTTTTTCAAGAATGTTAATTGGTTCAATTATTATTTTAAAAAAGTGAAACACAATAAAGAACTGATAGCTCATACCCCTTCAGAAAAATATTCACCAAACGATACATTTGCCTTCTTTTGAAACTGTTTTATCGGCCGATCACAATACTTTACTATTGTACACTATTGTAAGGTATTGAACCACGCACGATAGGGAAACAAACTACAAAAATGAGAAAACAGAAATAATCTAGTTGCTACATTTTGTAGCAAGGTCATGTGGATCATGTGCCTAAACTGACTTCTTTTGCTTTCTTCCAATTATCGAACTTTGTTTTCACCAAACAGCCTAAATGTTGCGATCCTCTGCCACCTCTTTTAGCAAAAGCTACACACGGTACACAAAATGCACTATGGTGCACTTCAGAATATGCGAGCCACGAGAATTCATCGAGCCATTCACGACGAAACCTTAATTTTCGAGCTTCGAACTTTTCCAGCAACGGAAATGCAAAATTTTTCGGTGGAACCCAGACATTCGTCAATAAATCTAGCCTTTCCGCGTCACTTAATTGAGTGTCAACGAAATTTGCGACGTCTTTTTTGTGTACATCAACACAAGCTTTTTTCGCGTTTGTTTCTGCAAACGAAGATTCTGCATTTTCGTTTTCGGTTTTTTGTTTTTTTTTGTTTTTTTCACTGCTCAGATTTATTAAAAACCTCTTCATTTTTGATCATTTTCTAATACTGGATAAAACAAAGACAATGGGCGCGAAAATTTGAAACTATTCTAATTTACAGTCGTCACAATAATAATTACACTTTCATGATTAAAAAATTTTATAACCTGCAACTCGCAGATAATTGCAAATGCCATCATATGGCAAAACGTAAAGGAATGAATATACTTAGATACAGAGATCTTCGTATAAATTTATGATATGTTTTCTGGACTCATGGGGGGGGATATATCCCCCTGATCCCCCCCCTATCTACGCCACTGAATGGGGATATTTGAATATTTGATTAACGTCTGATTAGTACTCTTCAATAAATAAATTATCGACCAATTTTTATAAGATCAACAACATTTTCGATATGAATAAAAAAAAGTATACTTACAACACAAAATCCGTTGTTATTGGAAGCTCGTGTCACGTGTTGAGTACTTTTGAGGTTATAAAATCACTTGAAAATTATTTAATGATGAAAAATGTTAAAAGTATATACCTAAATCAATGTTTTTTTAATTTTTGACAGAATTTTTTCAAATCATACATAAGGCTGTTTATATTTTAAAACCATGGATACGAATTTAAAAAAAAAATCGTGTCTTTAATAATAATTATAATCAAAGGAAGAAAAAAAATTTAAGGGTGGACTACCCCTAACATTTAGGGGGATGAAAAATAGATGTTGGCCGATTCTCATAGATACCGGATAAGCACAAAAAATTTCATCAAAATCCGTCAAGCCGTTTCGGAGGAGTATGACTTCGAAAACTGTGACACGAGAATTTTATATATTAGATTATGTATAGTTCTTAATTTTTTTTATTTTTGCAAACTTAAAAAAAATATTTTTTCAATTTTTAATTATTTATTTCTTTAAATTTTTAAATCTTTTTAAATTTATTAAAAATATTTTTTAATTGTTATTTTTTTATCATACAGTGGAAAACTTGCGGGATGTGCACTTTTGGTTTTGCCAACTATTTTTTTAAATTTTAAACTCCCAAAATTCGGATTTTTGTGAAAAGAAAACCGAAGTAGATTTTCTCGAAAATGACGCATTTCCAGAACCAAAATCATTCCAAATTAGTCATAGTTTCATCTCCCGAGAGGAATACGAGCAATTACCGGTCATTCTGTATAAACTCGTTCGTTACATTTTCAATCTCAATAATCAATTATTTTACCATACCGTATTAAACGAAGTTTCACTTCAAAAATTAAGGCTGCAAATAAGGGGAGACCGCGCGTTTTGAGAGCTTAAAAAAAGTATGTCGCCAAATTGTTGACGCGTCGATAATATGTAATTAAGGTCTCCGTTCGCGGAATTTCGCTTGAGCACGCTGCTCTCATTTGTATATGCAACAGGTCATTAACATTCCGATGGCGTGTGTTTCCAGGAATCTGTATTACCGACAGGGAGGCACGACCTCGAACAATCTCGGTCGATGTACATCTTACATTAAAATTGCCTTTGCAGCTTGAGTCGAAGAAACACGACTTGAACCAAATAAATTCAGACACGAGGACAGCATGGTGTAAATGGTCAGCGTGCTGGCCTTTGGATCGTACTGTCGCGGGCTCGAATCCCACCTCTGCTCATGGATATTTTGTGTTTGTCGTTCAGACACCAGGAGGACGCAGACTAATTGAAAATATCGTCGTTGTTCTGATAAATAAGCGCCAATTATTCGTAGATATTTTTTTAAAGCAAAAATTCCAGCCAATTGGGCGACGGGACCATTCCAACTTCAAAAATGTTGATATTTGATTATAATAAGTAAAATAAAATTTCTGAAATCGTGTGAGGTATCGCGGGTAATGGCAAGTACTCAATATGATATTTGCTATTCGTTGCCATGGTTAATTTTTACATGACGTGGAACATATTATGTTCCACGTCATGCCTAACTAGTTTATTTCTGACAGATCCATAAAACTAAAGAGTTGCAGATTTTTTTTTATTTTCAAAATATTTCCGAAACTATTAAAGTTTAGAAAAAATTTTTTTTAACGAAACTTAATAAATAGAATAATAAGTCGTTATGAAAAGTATACCATTATTACATAAACAACACCGTTTTAGCATATTATATCTCTTCTGCGCATGCGCTGATTTTCCTTAAAAACAATAGGGCTCTTCGTATTTGCATACCAAACATCCTCCCAAAATTTGGTTTCAATCCGCTCATCCGTTTGACCTGTATCGTGTTCACAGACTAACAGACGCACATTGTTTTTCCAAAAATACGTTTTTTGGGTTCGGGGGACCTCAAAACGGAAAGATATTGTCAAATTTTTGAAAAGTGATTTTTGACCTAAACTAGTACTTACCATTCCCCACTTGTGGGTTGGAATGGTAAAAAATCAATATTTTTTTATTAATATCAAAAAAGAATACTCACGAAGGTATCAAGCAAAATATTAATTCCTAAACTAATTATGTTAAAAAAAATACGCTGTTGCGATCTTGTCTAAATTTTGTTTTTTTAGTTAGGTTGGTTCTGGGAGGGTAATTACCCCCTTTATCCCCCACATCTACGCCCTTGGCTACAGCCCCCTCTGGATCCGCCACTGTCACAAATTATAATCCACATTGACCAATCACAGAAACCGAATGAAGAACGTTCTTGGATATTCTCAAAGTCGAGTCACAATTATTTATTCGCCTAATCAAATTTAATGAGCCTAAACTGGCCGGTTACAAAAAAAAACTCCTTAGCGATGATTAGAAACGAAATTGTATAGAAAACGAAAATTTAATTGTAATTATTATAATGGCAGGCTGTTTTGTGTGAATGAGACAATTATAGTGATTTGGTATTTTCACTTTCGTTTAATTAGAAAAATAATACAAAACATAGCAAAAACTCAACGATATCAAAGCCTTGCAAATCGTTGCATGTATTTTTGACAGGTACAGTGAGTTACAGAAGTTAAATTTCATATCTGTCTATACTCTCCAAACACGAAACAGTGATTTTTCACTAATTACAAGTGCATATTCACTATTTGTCAATGCTAGAATGGTACTACGCAGAATTAGTGATTACTCACAATATGAATTGATGAATATAAAAATTCACTAATTATATATATAAGTGAATATAAAAATTCACTAATTATATAAGTGAATATAAAAATTCACTAATTATATAAGTGAATATAAAAATTCACTAATTATATAAGTGAATATGAAAATTCACTAATTATATAAGTGACCATTAAATGTAGTCTGACATCAACAATTTTTTGATTACAGATTTTTTAAAATCTTTCTTCATTCGTTACTGTTACTAGTATATAACTAACTTTTATATTTTTACTAGTCGATTAAAAATTGAATACAAAATAAAGAATTGAAGAATTCGCTTAAAAAAAACATATTAACCTTAATTCATTGTTAGTTATGATCCTATGTTATTGGCTATAATTTAAAATCGGTATAAAAACAATAATATACACGTAATGCTTTACTCTGAATCTATGAAAATATAATTAAAATAATCCAATTAATAATTACTTGTTTGTTTATTGGTTTACAAGGAACTGATAACAATAAGTGTCTATATTGTAACTGTATGGAGACGCCATAGGCGATACGTATAAAATCAGGGGTGTATCACTATTCTGACAGTGAATTTTACTTGAATTCACTATTCCGGAAGTGAATTAGAAGTCACTATTTCAAATAGTGACATTTTCACTATTTCAGTTTTAAAGAGTAAATTTATTAGTGAAAATTCACTAATTTATTGTGAAAATCACTGATTATCAAGTGAATAGCTTCACTTACACAATTAGTGAAAATTTCACTAATTCATGTTTAGAGAGTACTGTGCGATCGGCGAAAGAAGACCGGTGGGGAAAGGGCAAGAAGTCGTTGATGTGTTCCCAAATTATCGGAATTCATAGGCGGCGCATAGCAAGGCATGCAAACAATGTATAGCTTTAAATTTTAAGGCATTATTTTGAGCCTCTTACTCGCACATTTTAATTACATTCGCTATGACCTCCCTAGCGCCACTTCTAACTGTTTTTCCCTTTTTACTTTCCATTTTGATGATATTCAGACAACACCCCTCAATTTAGTCCGTGAACGCACACCTATGTACTGTCTGGTGTATGATTTTTTTGTACTGTTAGCAAGTGTCGCTGTGTAGTCGTACAGCTATGGCAATAGTACAATTATCGGGATACGACAATTGCGACACGTTTGGTCGACTGGACTCCCTTATTGCATAGAAGCGGTTCCAGGATCATTACCTTTTACCAATATAAAATACATGCGCGCTCTTCTGCAATAAGGTCATAGGACTACATACCATAGACCGGTCTTCTTTTAAAAATCCAACAGTACTAATATTATAAAGAGGTGAAATTTGTAAGTAGGAGGTAATCTCCGAAACTACTTATCCTATTTTTTCACCAATATTTAGAATGGACCTTCAGGGCGGACATAGGGTACCTATATATTATCGCGTTAAAATAAAAAGCGCTTTTCGTGGAGGCCAATTTTGCAACGTAAGTCGACGAAAAAACGGAGCATTGATAAAACTGCATAAAGTCTACAGTACATTACGAAACCAGCACTAAAATTTGCTGGTTTGTGCTGGTCTAGTGTGCCGACTGCAAGTTTGTGTTGTGCACGTCGTGCAGGATTATGCTAGACAAGTGTGTGCAATCTTTTAGACAGACTAAGTTTATAATTTTGTTGCTGACTGTACAGTCACAAAAAAAATACCCGCATGGAATTATGTATCCAGCTAAAGTTTAATGAAGATGTCAAAATAAAAAAAAAGCCTTGGCAGGAAATTATAGTGCTGGTTCAACGCGGCGTGGTACCTACTTTAGAAGTGGAAATAACATTCCCGCTGTTCTTAGAAGTGCATCTAATCAAATCATTGTATTAAGTTTTTCTGCCACCTATTGAACAGTTAATGAACTGTTTTTGCGCTCAAATAATTCGATAATAAGCAAGAAATATTCGTATTCAGAAATAATTATTAAAGGTCGATTCATATACACGAATCAGAATAAAATCAGCATAAAATGTATGACACCTCGAATATGTTCGACATATTCGAGGTGTCAGACATTTTAAATGGTTCATGTTATTTGTCAGAGAACATTATTTTAGCGGTTTGGTTAAAGTTTTTAAGCTATCCAATTAAAAAACAAACAGTATCTATAAACTTTTTACATGTCGTCAAAACGACATCTTTCGGAAAGTTTAGAGGGAAAAAGGCCCCAAAATCAAGAAAAGTCATAGAGGAAATAGGTGTCAGACTAGGCCTAATGAAGCCATATACAAAGTTTGGGGAGAGACGGTATCTATAAATTTTTTACATGTCGTCAAAACGACATCTTTCGGAAAATTTAGAGGGAAAACGCCCCAAAATCAAGAAAAGTCATAGAGGAAATAGGTGTCAGACTAGGCCTAATGAAGCCATATACAAAATTTGGGGAGAGTATGTATCAGTAAAATTTTTGTCGACGGGCACTCTGACCAACTCTCCCGATTCTGCAATTGTCTCGATCACAAAATTGGTTTTAATCCGTAGCTTTGTTGCACTTTTCGTTCAAGATGGTTTCTATCGATGCGTTTTGAAGCCGCCATCTGCACTGTCGATGCCTTTAAATAATAAATATAGCGGAAACCGATCACAAAATCGGTTTGCGTCTGTAGATATGTTTCACCCGCCATCTGTTATGCCTTTAAACAGCGTAAACTCGTTATTTCCGTCCGAAAAAAGATCTCAAGTTGCGCTTATAGAAGTTTCACTTCAAAAATGTTGACCAAATCAAATTATCTTAAAAAATTGTGAAATTGAATTATATCTATCTATGCTAATATATAAAGATGAAGAGTTTGTTTGTTTGGTTGAACGCGCTAATCTCAGGAACTACTGGTTCGAATTGAACCAGTAGTTTCCATTTATCGAGAAAGGCTATATAATATCACGCTACGACCAATTGGAGCGGTGCATTAGTGAAAAATGTCGCAAAATGTAACTCAAAATTTGCCCGTCCGACAAAAACTTTTGAACGGTGACTCCGATCATCATATTTGGACACAACATCTAAGATGAATGTGCGTACTCATGTCCCTCCCTCCCATTCGTTATTTTGCACCCGGGTGAAACTGGGCGGGACCGCTAGTATTTTGCCAGAAATAAAAAATCCAATAACGGATAATGACTTTCAAGTTGTTTAAACAAGCCATCGAGTGTTCATATAATAATATTATTTATTGCAAATATTTATGACTTTTATTGGCAAACAAAGTCTGAATTTAAATATATTATTAGCCTTCATATTGCGGTACTTAATTATAAATAACCCGTAAAAATCTCTGAAAACATTAAAGTTCGAATAAAATCACAATATTGTGTGTGTACAAGCGTCATTTGTTTTATTGTGGCGGCATTTGTTTCTTTTGCGGCCTTCGCGTGACCCCTACGGGTTTGTGGAGTGTCGCGTGTCGTTAAAAAAGCTTTAGTTGTGCAGGAATGTTATACATAGAGTTCATACAGCTGCAACTGTCTGTTGTACAACAATGTATGCCATGAGAATATCTTCAGAGGATTAAATCTCGACTTCTCATAAGTTTTCGGGAAATGGTAACTTGAAGTTTTTTCCAATATGAAAGTTTCCGGGAATATTCGTGAAATTTCAATAAATCGATGAGAATAGTCTTAGAGAAAAACTTCACATGTCTTCAAAAGCTGAGTTCAGAGCCAATTTTCCCAAAAAATCGTTCAAAAACCTATTCCGTTACTATCTTACATTGTAAAACTGGTTTTAAGGGCTTCTTACATGCAGCTAAATCTCACAAGATTCTGAGACGCTTATCTCGGAAACTACTCGAAAAATGATCTTTTTCTATGTCATTTATTGAAGTAAAACTTCTTTACGCACGCTTGACTTGGGGAGTAAGCTGGTGAATGCGTAGCGAGATATTTACGGAAGTGTGATCGGGCGAGACGAACGGAAGTTGAGAGGGAGATATAAGTTAGTGAAGGTAGAAAGAGGATGACAAATATTTCATTGGATAGTGACGCCATCAGGTGGCCGAAAATATAAGCAGTACTAACAATAGAATGACACATACTTTACTTGCCAGTGGCGCTATCGGGTGATAGAAAAAAGTTTTGTAAACCTACTTTAAATAATATTTCATAAAGATTTACGCTTAAAATCCAACGAGAGCTAAGTAATTGCAATGTATTACTTTTGTTTTCATTATCTTTATGTTTATATTTTTTTCTTCTTATACATTAGACTGTTCATTTCGTTCTTGAACAATTTTATAAATTAATATTTTGTTCAATACATTAAATATTCTACGTTTAAAGTGAATAAAATTGTAAAATCATTTTAAAGTTCATAGTTCGAATTTTCGGGTGAATAATAACAAATAATGGCAGGAAGAAGTTTTACTTCAGTCGTGTGGTATCACTCGTTTTTTTTTTCTTTGGATTCTACTTAACAAAGAGTTTGACGACATTAGACTGTTTTTGCATGAATATAAAATGTGTTTATATGATCACAATCTTAGGTCATTCCCGACAATGTGTTTTGCATCCATGCCTTTTAATATTAGATAAATCATTCACAGTATAAGCTCTGGTCATCTACCTAAGCTTTGGTATGACTCATTTTAAAGCCTCGCCTAGATTATTCGACATGTTGCCAGTGCAGTACCTTCCATAAGGGTTACATTTTTGTCACATCTTTACTGGCGTCCACCAAAAATGTCAATATTTTGGCTAGAAATACTATTTGTACTTGCCTCACGCGCTTGAGATGAAACACGGAAATGACAACAGTAGTGAAGCCTTCGGCTCCACCGTATTACAGTCTTGCCTCAAGGGACTGTGCCCCGCTGAGCAGCGACTTTCTTCTTCGGGCAAAAAATGACATCTTTTGTCCCAAACTTTTTTTTGTTCAAGCTACGTATCACCGAGTACGCGGGGTAAAATTTTCCGAGTTATCTTCAACAAAAAAAAGTTTGGTACACAAGATATCTTTTTTTGCCCGAAGAACTTGACCCAATAAAAGAAAATTGCGGTTGCCATTTAAAATTTCGGAGTAACCCCCTGCCCTCCCCATGGGGGCACCCCCTTAGGAGGAATTTTTGTGACCAAAAATACATCATAACGAGTTAAGCAACTTTCATTCGGAACATTTTTCAAGAAAACTTAATCTCTCTGAGATTTCAGGCGTTGCGGGACTTTTTTGAACACCCGGTATACTTTTTATTAACAGTAACAGTCTGAAATTGATCTTAATTTTAAGAAGATTGAAGAAAGCCTTGTTTTTTACTTAAATTATTGATTGCTGCCGTTAGATAACTTAGATAACGAACATAAGCCGATTCCTAAAGTTGTTCTGAAATAATCAACGTACGCCACTGGTTTTAATCTTTAATCTACATCGCTAACTGCGCCTACGCGATATCCATAATGTGTAGTGTTCAAGTTGTGCGTGATTTGAATGGGCAACATTGCATAATATACTTTACATTGTTATTGCTCGAAACTGCGGGGAACCAATTCAGCTACTCATTTATAAGCCGTTTTTTTTTTAATTATTATAAACGATTATTAATTAAAAGACGAAATACATCAATAAATAAAATTATCGACCGATTTTTCAGACAATTATATTAACAAAAATATAATTTATCTAATAATAAGAATTCAATACATTGACGTTTCGGTCCGGATTTGGTTCTTCTTCAGAATTGAGCTAAATACAAAAATTAATTAATAATTAGTTTATAATGAAAATAATAAAAATATAAATGTCCTATGTCTATTTCTTTGGCACGCGTTGCAGCCTAAACGGCTTGATGAATTTTGACATATATGAGGTGTCGTTAGCTTCGTCTTAAATGAGAGAGTGACATAGAGTATAATATTTAAAATATGACAATGCAAATCAAAAAGCACAGGGGGAATAAAAATATTATGTTGTTAATTTAATAAATATTTATTAGTTTAAAAAGAACTAAGGAAATTAACCCTTTTAGGGCTCTTGTTATAACGACCGTTTTAGTCAACGGGTAACGGGCCGACGCGAAACGGTTACTTTTGTACACGATCCACTAATATAACGTGAGCGCGTCCGTTGTTATCGATATCAGTTCTATACTTGGAGGGCAAAGAAGAGCAAGTACGTTTTGTCTTGCTTGTTTATTTTTGTAATTTTCTAGGCTTGTCCCAACACTGGCCTATTATGAACAAGGCTAATTAATAAATCCATATCAATATCAATTTTAAACTCCATATTCACAATGAGCAGAACAAGGTAGGTAGGTAGGGATAGGTAAAAACGTGCGCGCACATCTGTCGTCGTCAACAGATTTCTATGAAATGGCGTGGTCCACTGCATCGGACCGACCGCCGTCGCGCCGAGGGGCGACTTGTGTGTATCCGTTGAGTTTTGTTACAACGGTTACATGCCCGTCGCGTTAACAAGCACCCACACTAACCTGTTGAACACTGCGCTTCGGCCCGTCGCCCGTCATAAAAATCGGTCCGTTATCCGTTGTCGTTAAGAGGCCTTAGATGCAGCTTCGAAACGCCTTGTTGAAACATTTCGAGTACCAAAATGAACACATCTGAAGAATATTTTTATAACAAAAATTTATCAAACAATTTAATCGTCTTCTTTATAATAGCGGGATTAAAACATGAAACTACACTTAAACTGTTAGCTAATCCGGATTAATATAAAAATTTGCTGCAGCTCGTCAATTAGTTCCATTTCTTATCTGGAATTGATCAAAAGCACAGCGAAGTCGTGTTTAAAAATGAAAAAAAAAAGATTTCACAGCATCAATATAAATTTCTTGTTTTTATCGTAACTCGGAATCGCTTGAACTTGACAACACACTGCCAAAAACTCAACTAATAAAATTATTTCGTGTTCATTAGACAAACTTATTTCTTCATAAATTAATTAATTAAAACGAAACAATCTTTTCAACGGAATGTCATAAAAACGTAACCTTCTTTACACATATTTTTTTAAGACCACCGGCTGGAGGATTATTGGGACCTGTGATTACCAGGAGCGGCGTATATATTATGACTAGCGGTCCCGCCCGATTTCACCCGGGTGCAAAAGAACGAACGGGGAAGGGAGGGACATAAGTACGCACGTTCATCTTAGTTTACCGAGATGAATGTTGTGTCCAAATTTCATGATGATCGGAGTTACCGTTCAAAAGTTTTTGTCGAACGGAAATTTTGTGTTACATTTTTCATTGATGCTCCGCTCCTATTGGTCGTAGCGTGATATTATATAGCCTATAGTCTTCTTCGATAAATGGGCTATCCAACAAGAAAAAAATTTTCAATTCAAACCAGTAGTTCCTGAGATCAGCGCGTTCAACCAAATAAACAAACAAACAAACTCTTCAGCTTTATATAAGTATTAGTATAGATAGCCTTCCTCGATAAATGGACTATCCAACAAAAAAAAAATTCAATTCGAACCAGTAGTTCCTGAGATTAGCGCGTTCATCCAAATAAACAAACAAACTCTTCAGCTTTATATATTAGTATAGATAGCCTTCCTCGATAAATGGACTATACAACAAAAAAAAATTTCAATTCGAACCAGTAGTTCCTGAGATTAGTGCGTTCAACCAAATAAACAAACAAACAAGCAAACAAACAAACTCTTCAGCTTTACATATTAGTATAAATAGATGAGGGATCGGGAAACCTCACTATCCGAAGTCACAAATTGGTATACGCAAGATATTAAGAGATACTCACTTTCTATGTTGAAACAGTAGAGCGTCGTGACATGGCCACGGGTCAGATTTGTTGGTACACGTCAGTCTTAATTAGATATCTGACATACCGACATTGTGTGATACATTACATGATTGCATGCCATGTCATGCGACCAGGGCCGATGACCCATTTCCCAATTCGTGGCCCCGCGCATCATCGACATCTTCGCATACCGTTTCATTACCGATCTCTTAAATATTACCTACATTTACAAGCCCCCAGTCCCCGAGTTCTAATGAGAAAACTGGTAAAAGTACAATTGCATTGTGTAACAATTACCTATTATTATTTTACTCAACATATTTGTTAATGTAAGTTTGTAACATGAATATTATTTAATTCAATACATTTATTAATTTAAGTTTTTTTTAACATGAACACTACTTCCTAGTTCATACGCTCCGCTGCCATCTTGCCTCTGTTTCTTCACATGACTACACAACGTCGGATGGCTCAATCGGTAGAGCATGCGACTGTCAATATCAGGGTCGTGGGTTCGAACCCCACGTTGGGGGAAATTATTATTTTTTTTTTTTTTTATTTCTACATTACTTTCTTCTAAGGCTTACATTTAAATTTATTTTAATTTTATTTAATTAATTAAAAAAAAATATTAGTTTAAAAAAGTATAAATACTGCTTTTTATCGACAAAAGCTTTTGAACGGTAACTCCGATCATCATGAAATATGGACACAACATTCATCTCGGTAAACTAAGATTAATGTGTGTACTTATGTTCCTCCCTTCCCCATTCGTTCTTTTACACCCGGGTGAAACCGGACGGGACCGCTAGTAAACAATAAAATAGACAGGATTTTTTCTCTGATTGACTGAAAATCGTCCAACTGTGGACAGACCCACACCAAAAAGCGCACTAAAATATGTCTGACAATAAAAAGTTGATAACTTTATTATCTTCGCGAGTAAAATACAAAACATGCATTCAAGTCGGATTATTAGCTGTTGGGTGATTATTGCACCATATAGAACCACAAAAGACTTTCATGTCTACCGTTTCGTATGTCCATTGTGTAGACGCGCGGACATTAGCTCTTCGTTGCAGGGCTGCCAGATGAACGGATTTTTCCGTTCCCAACGGATTTTTCGAGTAGAAATAAATTTGAACGGATAATGGAACGGATTTCATGATCTGAACGGATTTAACGGATTTTCTAACTTTTCCGAATTTTTTACCTTTTTTACTACATATAAATTCAAACTTCACTCGATAATCGATAATTTGGGGACATTCGGGTATTTTTAGCACATTGTCCTACTCCTCTCTCTATTTGGGTAGAAAAAGATAAGAGAGTGTATGAAACAATGTGTTCGCGAAACACACACCTATATCGATGAATATCGACTCGCTATCTTTGTCTGATGCGTTTTTTTCACACAACTGGAGTCAAGTGTTTCGAGTTACACGGATTTACGGAACACATTGAGGATTTAACTGATTGTACTGCCACGTTTGTTACTATCGCAAAATTCTAACAGTCAATATAATATTTTTAATTCATAAAAATGTGAAAAATCTACGAAATAATCGATTCATTGGATGTGAAAAAATGAATCATTTCTATTCAATTTAAAGTCTGTTTGTAAGTAAAAGTAAATTCAACGTCTTATACGAAATTCATTTAATAATGTTAATAATAAAGCCATAATGAAGGTGGAAACACGTCGATGTGTCGTTTATGGTACCGCATACTTCACTTTACTCTCTATCTCTCTCACACTCATTGCATTAATGGGTGAACCGGGCGAACGGATGGAAACGGATTTTTCAGACCACTTCCCCCACCACTTTTCGCCTTACCGACGGATTTCTGAGGAGAGAAATCTGGCAGCCCTGCTTCGTTGTTATAATGCGTACGATGTCCAGTTCAATGGCCACGTATTTATTATTATTATATCTACAATAATATGCATCCATTCATTATTGTAAGTCACCACGCCGCGGTACAAATCGTTGCAATGCTGAGACCAAATTGCCGAAATATTTGACAAAGAACCCCGCACAAAACTTATGGGATTTGGTTCTCGGTTAGATTGATCGAAAACGGTTTTATTTTATTAACCGACTTCAAAAAAAAGGAGGAGGTTCTATGTTCGACTGTATATTTTTTTATGTATGTTCACCGATTTCTTCGTCAATTATAGCCCGATTTTCAAATTTTTTTTTTTATTCGAAAGAGCGCACTTCCGAGGTGGTCCCATCGAAACCAAGTCAGGATCTGATGGTGGAATCCGGAGAAATCGAGGGAAACTCTCAAATTTCAAAGGCACGCATACTTGGCCTACCCATTGCAATACTTTATCTAACACTTAAAAGAGAAAAATAAAATATTTTTAACAAAAAAATTGAACCGACTTCAAAATATGCACTAAAAAGTAATAAAATAATTGCATTTTTGGAGTCGGTGTTATTATTGCTAGGTATATTGTAGTGTTTCCTTGGCTGACACCGACTCCAAAAATGCAATTATTTTATTACTTTTTAGTGCATATTTTGAAGTCGGTTCAATATTTTTGTTAAAAATATTTTTAAGAAACAGTGTCCATGGGCGCATGGCCTAAAAACCAATAGATTTTTATTTTTTAGGTACAGATATGTAGCCCGATGTGGCTCAGCCATTGTCGACATTGGCCGGTCAATGTCGACATTGCCCGGGCATTGTCGATATTGCCCGGATTCCGGACATTGACCGTAACACATATATACACACCCATTTTATTATTTGTCTCTTTGTTCGTCTTTAATATTTTGTTACAATCTTTATGAGAGCTCATAACTGCTGTAACAAAGTTAATTAACTGACGACAAAGATTGTCTTTTTTTCCAAAGCACGCTATGCACTGGCAAACATAATTTGCGTACGTTATTGTCGCGTGTTAATGAAAGGTCTATAATTAAATTCTTAAACGTTACAACGCCTCTTGCATATTTAACAGTTCTATGGCAGTGCGAATTATTTAATTGCCGTACATTTCTCGATTTTTTGCGTTCAGTTTTAAATGCCATTTATTACCGCAATTTAATTTACCTACGGTTCGAAAATACAGTATAAACTCCATTTAACGTCACTCGATATAACGACAAACTCCTTAAAACGTCGAAATTACTTAGCTCTAGTTGGTTTACCTTGTTGCTCATACAATGATACACTCTAAATAACGACACACCCACTCTAAATAACGACAACAATACGTCATCATTAAGCAATAAACAGTACTTGTTTGTTATTTTGTTGCTTTGTTGTCGGCACCATTCGTACCGAAGATTCTAAGAAATTCGTTCTTTTGAGTGTTGGGATTATCTTTCATATGTTTAGCTCAGCTGCTCATCGATAAAATATCATATTCTTAGTTGCCCACAAACTTGCAAACTGTGAACATGGCGAGTAAAAGAAAATCTTTGTGTATTGACGAAAAAGTTTTATTAATACGCGCAATAAAAGCGGGAGAAAAAATAAGCGATGTTGGAAGACGCTTTGGATTCAGTCGCTCGACCGTATCGACAATATGTAAGAACAAATTAATGGATTACTTCTTCTCTCCGTTTAACGACAACTCTCAATAACGCCACAAAGTGCACAGTCCCTCGAGTGTCGCTATATAGAGTTTTCCACTGTATATATGGATCAGCGTTGCCAGACGTCCCGATTTTGGCGAGATGTCCCGATTTTTAAATCAAAATTAATGTCCCGCGCGGGACAGGCTCAGTCCCGTTTTTCGGGGATAACTCGGGGATAATTTTAAAAGAAGTTAAATCTTCTCAGAAATATCATGAATAAGTAATTCTTATAAATAATTATTCTCTTATTGTAAGTTGCAATTTGTAGGTAACACTCATTCCACAGACTATTGTTTGAAACGCCATATTTTTCTAATGAATAAAACTTTTTTGATTTTGATTTCTGTTTTTTTTTTTTTTATTCTGAAGACGAATAAGACTCAACTATTTAACGATAGGGTAAATCTGATTTAAAATATTATATTTCTATTAAAATACATTTTCTATGGCTATTTTTCCTATCTATTGTCACGTAAACGTAATTTTAATTAAAATAAAAAGATTAATAGGTATTTGAAAACTTCTGATTATATACCTATACGTTTTTTTACTATGTCCCGCTTTCGACGAAAGAATCCCGCTGTTTTTACTCAAAGAGTTCCAAAATCCCGACTTGGCAAACAAAAAAACTGGCAACGCTGAATTATATGGATGTATAGATTAATTTGTTGCTCTTGAATATTTCGCTAAGATTGGTCAGCTGTCGTTTGCACGTGTTCTCGGCTTTTCAGTCCACTTCCTATTCCATAATATATTTCGCGTGAAATAATGGCAAGAAACAATTGAAACGAGGTGTGTAGCAAGACGACGTGAACCGTGACCGCAGTGCAACGCCTGCGCATGTGCAATGATGCACGCCGGTTATGGGAAACACCGATTTTATATCGACCTTAAAACAGTAGATCGTCAATTTCATCAGTTCATGCGATTTTTATTATTGATTCACGATATATTTTGAGCTGAGAATATGCCTCGTTTTGCATATTTTATGACTATCGTGTATTGTCGACAGCTATAACTTGAATATAATGATTGGTTGAGAAATCACAACCGTAGAAAATATCTCTCTCTCTCTCTCTCTCTTTAATGTACAACTTATTTTTAGATCTGACATGTACAGGGTCGGTATGGGACCTAAAAAATTGTCAAAAGCCTCTACGAGACCGCGTAACTCCTCTCTAAACATGAATTAGTGAAATTTTTACTAATTGCGTAAGTGAAACTATAATCACTTAATAATCAGTGATTTTCACAACAAATTAGTTAATTTTCACAAAAAAATTTACTCTATAAAACTGAAATAGTGAAAATGTCACTATTTGAAATATTGACTTTTGATTCAATTCCGGAATAGTGAATTCAAGTAAAATTCACTGTCAGAATAGTGAATCACTGATTTTATACCTGTCGCTTGTGACGCCTCCATATACAGTTAGTTATTATTATTCATGTAGAATGTAGATCGTTCTATACCAATTTAACGATCACTTATATAATTAGTGAATTTTTATATTCCCTAATTCATATTGTGAGTATTCACTAATTCTGCGTGGTACGAACAAATAGTGAATATGCACTTGTAATTAGTAAAAAATCACAGATTCATGCTTAGAGCGTAAGAAGAAAAAAATCCAGCCCGGACTGAGTCGACGGTGGCAATCTACAAATTCGAGCATAGCCGGGCCGGGCCGCTAGTTTCTTCATATATATATATATATCTGCAACTAGCGGTCCCGTCCGGTTTCACCCGGGTGTAAAAGAACGAATGGGGAAGGAAGGAACATGAGTACACACATTCATCTTAGTTTACCGAGATGAATGTTGTGTCCAAATTTCATGATGATCGGAGTTACCGTTTAAAAGTTTTTGTCGATAAAAAGCAGTATTTATACTTTTTTTAAATAATATTTTTTTTAATTAATTAAATAAAATTAAAATAAATTTAAATGTAAGCCTTAGAAGAAAGCAATGTAGAAAAAAAAAAAATAAAAATATATTCGCCCAACTTGGGGCTCGAACCCACGACCCTGATATTGACAGTCGCATCCTCTACCGATTGAGCCAGCCGGGGTTGCTTACTCACAACGCTAATATGAGTATATTTAGTTAGTGCATTTCACCTGAATAGAAGCTTATTTTTTAGATACATTTTGCAAAATTTTTCATTAATGCTCCGCTCCTAATGGTCGTAGCGTGATATTATATAGCCTATAGCCTTCCTCGATAAATGGGCTATCCAACAAAAAAAAATTTTCAATTTGAACTAGTAGTTCCTGAGATTAGCGCGTTCAAACAAACAAACAAACAAACTCTTCAGCTTTATATATTAGTATAATATCGAGTATCATGGCGCGCAGTGCAAGGATATCAAACTTTCGGCCCTTGTGGTGTTATATACTATTTAAATGAGATACCTACAAAAAAAATGACTGAATACGGTATACCTACTATTTAAATTAAAGTTATTCGATAAAATTCCAATATTCATATACGGAAATGGAAGTCATAAAACACAGTCCAGAATCAATAAAAGCAAAAACGCAGCAAAAACAAGCATGATGTAAAAAAGGTTTATTTATAATATACGTTTACATATAATTTTAATGAGCAATAATTAACTCTATAAAATATTTAATAAGTATCTTCATTATAAAATTAATATTTATACCTGTACTATGGCTATATTATATCTATGGCGGAGAAGTAAAATGGCTTATGCAACGCTTTGGGTATTATACTTCCGTATTCCGTATGAGGAAATTGAAGTACTGTGGTAGGGTAGGGTCAAAAAATCGTGTCCAAGGTCAAATTCTGATTGAACTTCTGTGAAGAATATTGATTTTATTCTTTTTATTTATTGTAAGTTTTAACACCCAACATAAAATCTAACAGTAAATTTCGTGGTTTTTAGCTTTAGGACGGCTGGCCAATTAGTAAGCTATCAGATCACGGAAAAGTTCAGGCCAAAAAGTGAGAATATTTTTTTTTTATTTTTAACTCCCAAAATTCAGATTTTTGTAAAAAGAAACCCGAAGTGGATTTTCTCGAAAATGACGCACATCCGAACCCCCAAGTGATAGAGAATCATTCTAAATTAGTTATAGTTTCTTCTCCCGAGAGGAATACAAGCAATTACCAGTCGTATAAAGGCTTTCTGAGAATTTCAACAGTATTTCATATTACTAGCGTGACCTGTGCGAATTATTCGCACTAAATAAGTATAATAATAATTATCACTTTATAAAATTATTTTTTAAATATGATTGCAGGTATTCAATTCGTTTCTAATTTTGCACACTGCTTATAACGTTCTTCTTTTTGTTGTAAAAGAAATATTTTACTAAAATTGTCATATAGAGGCGTAAGTAGCAAAAGCGTTGTTCAGCGTTGCCCGTCAGATGGCAGTATGCAGTATTTACAATATGAAGGTCAGATGACAGATCGAAGTGTTAACGTTACGCCGTCAGATAGCAGACGTTGTTCAGAGTTTAATTAATTTACAAAAACAATAGCAATAATAATTTTTTTAGTTGTCGATGTCAGTAGAGCAAGCAATTATCTGTAAAATGATATATACCTAATTTATGTGGAGAAATTGTGTGGTTTTTTTCTAAAAAGGGAGGCAAACATCTTAAACCTTAGCGTATTAATATACCTATATGATTTTGGAAATAGTGTATCAATCTTCATTTGATAGGCTCAGAGATATTTATTACAAATGTTACATAAGCCTTTTTATCCAGCGACCTCAGGTATTTGAATATGATTGAAATAATTTAATTTTTATATCAACAGCTTCAGCAAAAAGCTTGTTAAATATTTGTAGGTAGGTATTTATAGATCCAACCGCGAGGGCACAAAAAACAGCCATTCCGTTAGAGATTTCTTATGTGCTATGTGTACGGTAGCTGGCAAAATCTATACTTCTATACTAATATATAAAGCTGAAGAGTTTGTTTGTTTGCTTGTTTGTTTGTTTATTTGGTTGAACGCGCTGATCTCAGGAACTACTGGTTCGAATTGAATTTTTTTTTGTTGGATAGTCCATTTATCGAGAAAGGCTATCTATACTAATATATAAAGCTGAAGAGTTTGTTTGTTTGCTTGTTTGTTTGTTTATTTGGTTGAACGCGCTAATCTCAGGAACTACTGGGTCGAATTGAAATTTTTTTTGTTGTATAGTCCATTTATCGAGGAAGGCTATCTATACTAATATATAAAGCTGAAGAGTTTGTTTGTTTGCTTGTTTGTTTGTTTATTTGGTTGAACGCGCTAATCTCAGGAACTACTGGTTCGAATTGAAATTTTTTTTTGTTGTATAGTCCATTTATCGAGGAAGGCTATCTATACTAATATATAAAGCTGAAGAGTTTGTTTGCTTGTTTGTTTGTTTATTTGGATGAACGCGCTAATCTCAGGAACTACTGGTTCCAATTGAAATTTTTTTTTTGTTGGATAGTCATTTTATCGAGGAAGGCTATCTATACTAATATATAAAGCTGAAGAGTTTGTTTGCTTGTTTGTTTGTTTATTTGGATGAACGCGCTAATCTCAGGAACTACTGGTTCGAATTGAATTTTTTTTTTTTGTTGTATAGTCCATTTATCGAGGAAGGCTATCTATACTAATATATAAAGCTGAAGAGTTTGTTTGCTTGTTTGTTTGTTTATTTGGTTGAACGCGCTAATCTCAGAAACTACTGGTACAAATTGAAAAAAATTTTTTTTGCTGGATAGTCCATTTATCGAAGAAGGCTATAGGCTATATAATATCACGCTACGACCAATAGGAGCGGAGCATATCAATGAAAAATGTAACTCAAAATTTATCCGTCCGACAAAAACTTTTGAAAGGTAACTCCGATCATCATGAAATTTGGACACAACATTCATCTCGGTAAACTAAGATGAATTGGGTACTCAAACGAGCTAACGAGTTTTCTGGAAACTTTTTTTATTGATACTTCATATTAGCCGCGCGTTGAGGGAAATTTTGTTCAATAGCGTAAAAAGAGTGGCGGAGGAAATGAGCTGCTTATCTTGTCAAAATATATTGTAACCATGGAAGTTCTTCTAATTTTCGAATTATGGAAACCTAAGGCCGCTACACACAAGGCTGGAAACAATGCTTGGACTTCCGCTGGCCGGCAGGCTGAGTACGAGGCTGGAAATGACGTCACTGCGGGCTAGCCCGCTAGCTCACAAGATAGATTTTAAAATTAGAACGGAGGCTATTTTCTTGCTAGGTTCTTTGCTGGCTATGAACAAGAACCAATCAGGGAACAGTATCTTGTCACGCGGGCGACATGAACAAACGCCCACAAACGTCTTTCTGCTCAGAGTCAGACAACAGACACGTTTAGCTCTGTGTTTATATTTGAACTGTCACCGCTCGCGCACCGGATTCATCCACAAAACAAGCTTGAAAAGACGTCTCGTGTGAAGCGAGGACATATAAAAGCAATTAAGAAAAACAGCGCTAGAAATCTAGCAAGGAATCTAGCGGCAAATCCAGCCTCGTGTGCAGCAGCTTTTAGTTCGTCATTTTAAAAACTCGCTCAATTTGTAGTGAGCCTTGAGTCGGGGTTCCCCATCAGACCCTAGGCGCTAATTTAATAAAATTCAACTGAATTAATTATAAGACTTTGTACAGTAATTATTCAATTATAATTGCAACACAAAATATACAATCAGCGGTCGCCAAATGTGCGTAATAATTAGAAAGTACGATTTATAAAACGATATCCGTGAATTAAAATCACTCAATTATTTTTTTAATTATAAACTACAGCGAACTAATCTCATCAGAGATGTATAATTAGTGTTTAAATACCGCGTTATTGATTGCTTCATTTAATGTCACGATGAATGTTTGATTAAAAACATTGTTGAGGTATTCTTCACACAATATTTGTCGTTCCGCGTTGTTTTATATATCTGCTCTTGTAAAACAATATACTTTTTGCACTTTTTTTTCTCGATTTTAATTAAAGAATGTGCATTTGATCTACGTTTGGAGGTGAAAGTGTTGAAATGTTCTTTAAAGTATATCTGGGTCGAATAACTTACAAGTCGATTGTCACAAATATCGACGCGAACTCGGATGCTGGGTATCTCTAAAAATGCTACCTGCATGTACAATACGCGCCACGGATCTAAAAAGTTCGGAAGTTAGTCGCAAACAGCGTCGCAAAGGCACATTTTAGAGCCGTTGATACTCCCACCACCTCCCAGCTACCTGCACGGAACGTGCGCTCGTCGGTGATTGTACGTGATCGCTCGTTGCCTTTGTCACTTGTCGCTTTCCTGCTTTAAAGTACAGTCGAGTACGCTAGTGTCAAGTTATTTTAGTTTTGTTGAGTTGCGAGTTTGTATAGTTTTTCAACAGACTGTACAAGCGCAAGCCCGCATTCGCATCTAACTTCCGAGCCTTTTAGATTCGTGGCGCGTATTGTAGGGCTGGCCATCCATCCGGGTTTCCCCGGATTTGTCCCCTCTTTCTAACGGCGTTTGGGTGGGAATTTGTTTACGTTTCGGAATTAAAAAATTGCGGTTTTTTAATTTGAAGAGATTTATTTTTGCTTATTGGTTTCACATGTAAAAATTAACCAAAGCTTGCTTGTCAATTGCCTAACTAATTTCTCGAAAACAAAAGAACAGCTGATTTTTAAAGTTTAGAAAATGAATTTTGTCGAAGCTTTCTTGCAAAAATGAACAGAATAATAAACCGTTATAAAAAGTATACCGTTATAGTAGAAAAAAACGATATAACACTTGCATAGTGCATATGTACTCATATCTCTTGTGCGCATGCGCCAATTTTCGCCCAAAAGCAATAGAGCTCTTCATATTTATATTTTCAAACATCCTACCAAATTTGGTTTCGATCCGCTCAACCGTTTGGCCTGTATCGTGTTCACAGAGTAACAGACGTTTTCCAATATGCTTTGAATTTGAGGGACCTCAAAACGAAAAAAAAAATATAAGTACAGTAGAATCCTTGTAAGTCAAACTGCATAAAAAACATGCCAAAAAATTCGAACTATCGAGTTTTCGACTTATGAAGAATTTCGATTTAAACGGATTTTGTGAAGAAATAGGTATTCGAATTGTAGGTAGAGGTAAACATTGCTATATTCGAAATACAAAAGTATAATTTATATTTCGAGTTATGGAGGGAAAATATGTACCGAAATGGCTTATTATTTCGACCTATATAGAGGGTTGAGATTTCGAGTAATGGAGGTTTTGGGGCTTGAAAGAAAGGGAACAAAACATTTTTTCAAGTTTTCGGCTTATCAAGGTTCTACTGTAGTAAAATTTTTGAAAAGTGTGTTTTGGCTTAAATTAGTAAATTGTTGAATTGGATTGGTAAAATAATTTCAAATTGATTGTACTTCGACGCGCTCTTAACTACCGAACAGCGGCAACACATCGCCGTTCTGAACGCAGAACCGATGAACGAAAGAATCCGATTGGTCCGCGCTTATACGATCCCAATAATTGCTTCGCGTAACAAAAAACGGTCGCCTATTGTGGGACAACAATGCGTCTAGTAATTATTAGATTTTCACTGGCTATTGAAATAGATAAATGGAAAAACGGACCTCTGTCAGTTAAAGGCGACCACACACGGTCTTAAGTCATAGCAAAAGAACACTATTTACACTGTAACCTATGTAGCTCCGATAACAACACAATACAGTATGTAGGAAAATTAACATTGGGAAAAAATGACTGGATCAGAGTGAGCCTTGAAATCTTGTTTTTCAATTTGACAGATAATATTCTTTTGCAAAATTAATGTGTATACTACCGAAGAAAATATTCAAATGATTACAACATAATCGGACTTTTTTTATTAATGGGACATTAAATTCCCAAAAATACTTAAATATGGTGCGAGATCAAATATTTCTGCCTATTCGTGTTGAACATAAAGACATTGGGTCACTGATTTAACAACGCGCATACGTCATACCAGTCAGACAATTTTTGAATGAAATGTTTCCAAACAGATGGAGTTGTTTTTTTATTTTATTTTTGTACAAAAAAATTAAAATAATGATTTATAAGAGCTTTTTATTAATAAAAAAGTCAAGTAAAATAAAAATAAATAGAAATCCTCAAGATTACCACGATAAATTCAATAGAAATAACAATTAATGCAGTCATGGCTAACTCTGATCCAAGTATTTTTTCCCAATGCTAATTTCCCTATGTGCAGCTTACGCGTTTACATACTGTATAAACATTTCCAAAAATGGTGCCAAACTTCTTAGGAGGCTATGAAACGTCGAGAAATTTTGGTCCGACCCCTAGGTCCCGCCATCCGACCGACGCCAATAGTGTAAGTGCCTTATGGCAAATACACTAATAACTAACTAACCGATCCGGGTTCGTCCGGATGCAAATCTCACTTTTAATAAAGCACACTAAAAACTTAAAAATAATTAAACGAAATTTAAAAAAAAATAAAACAAGCTTTTGTTAATCTATTGCATAAACTACCTTTGTTTTGCGACAGCTTCAAGGTCAATTTATATAAAGGTCCAAGTTCGGGGCCCCCCCGGATGAGCCGCCACTACACCGTTTCGCAAACGGTACCTGCATTCGGACGCCGTCTATAATTTCATCACGGCATTCGTTGATATTTAACTGCGCATTCATAAAATCAATTAAATTTTTAAATCGTGAATATTATTGCTGAGCAGGAAATGTCTATAATGGCACGGTAAAAATAAACGAAATATCTTAAAAACAACGGTACAGCTCTTCTTGAGCCGCATATCGTATCTATGTATTTATACAGTGCATGTCTATATATTGACCATATATTTTTATAATATCCGCGCTTGCATTTCAGCGGTGTCAGGTGTAAAAGACTTAAGGACGTAATCTGGTGTTCGGGTTTCGGAAAATTGAATTTATTTTTTTTTACATTTTTATAGTAAGTATAATATGTTGAAAAAATACTGTAAAAAATTTAGATCGAAATATTAAATATTTACAAAGCTATAGCATATAGTCGAGAGCAGCAACGGTCTTACGGTAAGACTCTTACCTGCTTCAATTGTTATCACGTAACCCTTATACTCTCGCAGAGTATAGCAAAAAAATTATCAGAAAACGATGCCTTTGAAGAAACGGAAGGTTTACTGTACACCAGGCATTAGTGTAAATATTCATTTTTATTTTTTTTGTGAGAAATCTGAAATTAAAACTTTAAACGAGTTTTTCTCAAAACTACGTTTTTGTAAGTGGCGCAGGTGATTGAAACAATTGTATGCAACCGATTGCTTTCAATTTTGCACAGTATATTCTACACAACAATAGCTCCGTCCCGTACTAGAATTACTTAATTATAAAAATTATTTCTATTTTTTTTAATCGATTTTCGACGACAAAATCACAATTTAATCGTTGTTTTTTTTTAAACCCGCTATTTTGTTATTTACCAATAAAAATTTTTATTTCTAGTACGGGATAGAGCCACAAGCCTACAAAACAATAACCAATTTAATTTTTATAATTCAGATGACTCCAAGTGACGTTATCACCCGCGCTACCCACCTACCTCCATTTAAAGTTGTCTACTTTAGGTTAAAAAAACAATTATAAAATGGCTGAAAATTAAGCAAAAAAAAATGTTTTTCTTAGTTTACGATGTCAGTAAAAACATGTAACAAAATTGAAATGATTATACATTATTGTGTTATTAAAAAAAAATTCTGAAATAATGGTTGAAAATTAGCCTGAACATAAGACTCCGTCCTGAAGTCAAATATTGTTAAACTAGCTGATACTCGCGGCAACGCCAACAGTAGGCTCCACCGTATATTAGTCTTATCTCACGTGGCTGCGCCCCACTCGGCAACGACAGTTTGGCTCCACCGTATTAATCTTGTCTCACAGGACTACATCTCATTCGACAACAACAACAGTAGAGCTGTAAAAGTAACGAGAAATTGTGTACCCGTATGTATTCGTTACTTAAAGAACCCATTACTTTCGTATCGTTACGTTACTCGTTACTTTTCATACGACATACAATCGTGTACTAACAGCATCAAGCATGTACCATCGCATCGAGGCGCGTCGCATACGTGATACGGTATGACTTCGTTCGTATAACGTATAACCGCATCAAACGAGTCGAACTGACATGGATACGACAAATGCGAGTAACGAAATGAATTTGTAAGTAACGATTCGTTACTTCGAGTCAGACGATGTACCCGTTACTCAGTAACGAATACATACGGTTTGTTACAGCTCTAAACAACAGTAGTGGGACAGGATTAGAGTACTATTTTAAAACACAATGTTTACTTGAGGAACAAATGAACCGAATAAATACTAACGCTCGATGAATATGGAAATCAAACAAAAGGTAGTGCCCGCCTATATGACTTATTTAGAAGTTCGTGTCTTTATCTATCGCTCATGTCTCCGTATATAATTTTTGTTCGATGACTTCCCAAACTAGGTAATTATTATTTATGAGAGTTACAAAAAATCAACACGTTATAAAAATTATAGTTACTGACAATCGTCAGGTATATAAAGGCAGGTTTACATGGGAAAAGCGGAAAAACGAAATCTTTAACTTTTCAGTAAAGTGTCTGCATCCGCAATAATCGTTGCGGAGCTTTGTTGCGGATGTGATGCGTCATGACAAGATTATCGGGGGCACTAATTGACGCGTACTCGTGTTTTTTTTTGAGTGTTTTAATATCACAAATATCAATTATATACAGCGTGTCCCATTTTAATGTCCCACCCCGGATAACTTTTGTCAGTGACCTTGAATGAAAAATTGTTTGGTACAAAAGTTGTACAACTTGGAGGGGGACATTCGATGGCACTAATACTTTTGACCTTGGGTATAAGGTTCAAAGTCATTCAAGGTCAACTTTGTTTTTTTTAATGGAACGTCCTATTTTTGACATCGGCAATCGATTGCGCGTGAAAAAATATGAGACTTTTGTCTGAAACTTTTTTCGAGAACGGGCAAATTTTCTCAATTAATTTAGCCTTCAAAATTGAAAATTTTTGAATTTTCAACTCGGGAATGGTGAGATTTTCTTCAAAAACAATAGGGCTTTTCATATTTGCATACCAAACATCCTCCCAAAATTTTGTTTCAATCCGTTCATCCGTTTGACCTGTATAGTGTTCACAGCCTAACCGAATAACCGACTAACAGACTAACAGACGCACAGAGTTTTGCCCGTTCTCGAAAAAAGTTTCAGACAAAAGTCTCATATTTTTTCACGCGCAATCGATTGCCGATGTCAAAAATAGGACGTTCCATTAAAAAAACAAAGTTGACCTTGAATGACCTTGAACCTTATACCCAAGGTCAAAAGTATTAGTGCCATCGAATGTCCCCCTCCAAGTTGTACAACTTTTGTACCAAACAATTTTTCATTCAAGGTCACTGACAAAAGTTATCCGGGGTGGGACATTAAAATGGGACACGCTGTATACCAACGGATTTGCTTTTCCAAATTTAAAAGACTACAATTTTCATTAAAAACTACTCACGTGTATCGAATCAGGTTATTTTTGAGGTTAGTTAACTTGTCGCTAAAGAAAGCCATACTATTTTTACTACTAAGTACATACTTTTAAGAAATTATTCAATATAAATCATATCAGTAAGTAAATTTACATACTTGTCTACGAAATACCTCTTCACCAAAGCTCTACACCCATAAATACAACATCCAATGTCAGTTGTCACTAAGGCGTGACGTCATAAGCGGACGCCATGACACCTACGAGCGTTTTCGCGTCTAATTCAAAATGGAAAGATAAAAATCCAATAATTTGCGTTAAAATTTAATTTTTGTGGAAATTATGTTTTTTTCGGAATTAGTAGAACGGAATTTCAAAAATCTGTCATCATGCCTATTATACACACTGATTCCACGCGGACGAAGTCGCGGGTAAAAGCTAGTTAAAGAATAATTTAAAATATGAATTGTCGCGTAATTGTTGTTGAGAAATACAACATCCAATGTCAGTTGTCACTAAGGCGTGACGTCACAAGCGGACGCTATGACACCTACGAGCGTTTTCGCGTCTAATTCAAAATGGAAAGATAAAAATCCAATAATTTGCGTTAAAATTTAATTTTTGTGGAAATTATGTTTTTTTCGGAATTAGTAGAACGGAATTTCAAAAATCTGTCATCATGCGTATTATACACACTGATTCCACGCGGACGAAGTCGCGGGTAAAAGCTAGTTAAAGAATAATTTAAAATATGAATTGTCGCGTAATTGTTGTTGATCTTAAAAAATTTCTTACCGTGTAAGTACCCGCTGCATCTTTTCGCAGGGCCCGATCTAGGGGGGGGGGGGCAAACCGGGCAATTTCCCGGGGCGGCAAAATTGAGGGCGGCGCGGCGTCGAAAATTTGAAAGATGGTTAAACAAAAAAAAATTACACCATCTATGGAACAACGCATGGGTATAAAGGCGGCAAATATTATTTTGCCCGGAGCGGCGAAATAGCTGGATCGGGCCCTGTCTTTTCGAAGTAATGCCTCGGTTGAGAATATCGTTTCGTGAAGCCGGCGCCCAATTATGGTATTGGTATACATTGAGAATCGAGTAGCACAGTCAATTATTTCATCAATACATGCGCACAGACATCGATGAATCGAACCGTTCGATTCCCACGGTTTATTACTCGTTGACCGCGTTCGCTGTTTTTGTACAACTAATTAATATGTTGCTGAAAAGAAATGAATTACGGTGCTCTCTTGAAAGTTGCTTTTCAAGATCGACTTCTGCGTCTGTGAGAGAAACTGCGCCGTGTTT
Organism: Xanthostigma xanthostigma; assembly: GCA_963575645.1. Lineage (NCBI taxonomy): Eukaryota > Metazoa > Arthropoda > Insecta > Raphidioptera > Raphidiidae > Xanthostigma > Xanthostigma xanthostigma. The sequence goes on from OY754473.1 coordinate 4,670,267, forward strand.
CCGTCAATTGAGCCAACAAATTGGTATACGGATATCTGTTATATAGTTCACTAGCGGTCCCGCCCGGTTTCACCCGGGTGCAATAGAACGAATGGGGGGGGGGAGATACATGAGTACGCACATTCATCTTAGTTTACCGAGATGAACGTTGTGTCCAAATTTCATGATGATCGGAGTTACTGTTCAAAAGTTTTTGTCGATAAAAAGCAGAATTTATACTTTTTTTAAGGAGGTTGAGCCGTTTTACGAAGATAATGAAAAAAATCTGAAATAAAGTTTTTTTAATAGATTTTTTTATGACAAAATTTTCTGTAAAAAATCCAAAATCATCAGGAGATTTATAAAGTTAAAAATGAAAAAAGACTTTTACATGTCTCATGGAAAATATGTCAACCTAGCATGCAAACTGTTCATTTTAATTTTTTGCAAATAACCAAATAATGTCAGCAGTTCCGAAAACTAACTATGTAAAGCATCGATGTCTTACGCATATTTTAATATTTTTTCCAATTTAATTAGGAGACTTTTAATTAATAAAAAAATTATTAAACCTTAGCACTTTTCGATTATGGACTTTTATTCTTGACAGTTTTAACAATTTTAACTGAATTTTCAACTTTTTTAATGATTATATTTTAATTTTTATTACTTCTAATTTCTTTTTTTAATTATTTACTGCAAAAATATGTAAAATACAGATATTTACATACATTTATTTTTTTTAACCTAACTTTGTACAAAAAATTCAAAAGCTAGTCCATTAAAGTAAAATACTGAAATCATTAATTTATTTTAAAAAAAATATTTATTTATGCCTTTATGACAATAATTTAATGGTATCATCGACTTATAACCTTTTGTAAAAATTTATTATGGAAAAGTTCTCATTTAGAATTACACTTATTTTTGATTGGGACTGTAACGGATCAACCTCCTTAAGTAACAAACTTTTAAATCAATAATTACTGTAATTAATAAAATATAATAAATATTTTATTGAAAACACTGTAGGAAAATTATTTTTATATGGGTATACCTATATAGTTATAACAGTTTTCAAATGAGCTATTATTTAGATTTATTTAATTTTAATTAGTCGTAAATAAAATTAAAATAAATTTAAATGTAAGCCTTAGAAGAAAGCAATGTAGAAAATAAAAAAATTAATAATATATTCGCCCAACGTGGGGCTCGAACCCACGACCCTGATATTAACAGTCGCATGTTCTACCGACTGACCTAGCCGGGCTTGTGAATGTACGACCTAATATTGATATATGTAGTTAGGGCATTTCACCTTAATAGAAGCTATTTTTGAGATATTTTTCATTGATGCTCCGCTCCTATTGGTCGTAGCGTGATATTATATAGCCTATAGTCTTCTTCGATAAATGGGCTGTCCATAAAATAAAAACAAATATCTCGATCATACAAATAAGATATTCAAAGGAAAAATATAATTTTTCTGGAAAATCTGGAATATTTGAAATCATTTTTCTGTGGCCACTCTGTTTAAGTCGGTTAAAAGTTAAGAAAATATGTTGGCACGCCACTGTTGACTTATTTCAGAACACGAATAACTTTGAAATAGTAATCGCCAGGAAGTGCCACTGGTCTTCTTGCATATTTGTGTCGAATCTATATACGAATAATTACGATGTCTGCGTCAAAACACGAACACACACCGTACACAAAGATAAACCATGTGATATGTGTTCGGGTCATTCCAGATTTGTATATTTTTAGGCGCTAAATATTACCGTTTAATGAATTACACGCCGGTAATTATACAGTTGTTGCCCAGAATCCGTTACAGTCGAAACACGACTGCTATTAACTTATTATGTCTTTAATTATTTCGATTCATGCCACACGCAGTCAGAACGCAAACAAAAAAAAAAACTCGGGTCGCAGTGCCAAAACCTGCCGAAAATATAGTGTATTTGCTAACACAGACAGTTTGGCTTTATTATGTAAACTTTTTTGTTTTTGGGCAAAATAAAAATTGAACCCCTTAGTACAACCCTTATATAAATATTTTTTTTCTTAATTTCAATATTATTATCAATTTACCAAATTAAGGTTATACACCCACGACCGTATTAGTAAAAACTGCGTCCGTATTTTGTTGTAATAAAAAAATGTTATATGACTTGGTAAATTATTATTTTTAATGGAAATATTATATCCTGTAGATCATAGCATTATTTTTCAATATTTAAGAAATTAATATTTAAAAATTTGACATAATATCATAAAGTTTTGACTGTAGCAGTATATTTAATAATTAAGCCCAATGAACACGAAAGATTTTATCTTACGTTTTGTTTTTAAAAACCTTTGAACCGTTAGACGTATAGTTTTTGAATAATTGGATATTAAAAATCAAGTTTTTAATATACGGTTAATGAAATAACATCCAATTTTCAAGTTTTAGTTATTAGCAACGTCAAAAAAATTATTTAATAAAAACAAAATTTATGAAAAACTTTTCGTGTAATCTGGTTTTCATGGTGATATAATTCAAATCTTGAAAATAGAGATTTTGAGAGTTGTTTCGAAAATTTTTATTTAAGGAAGTACCCTCGGTACGCAGTAAGTCAAAGAATTTCAGTCTTCTACTTGAGTAACGTAGTATATAATTTGGCAACACCGCATGCCTTGCCATAGTTACAAGTGCTTATGTACGCAGCATAATTTATGAAAATGCTTTTCTTTAGGTATTCCTGTCATTTCGGAAATAATAATATACTATCATTTTTTTGGAATACTATGCTTTTAGCATTTACTCAATTTACGTATGTTTTTACGATATCAAAACTGCTGCAGTTTCGTAACTAACCTTTGAATGACGCGCCACAAACTATAATATTGCGGTGTTGCCATGTTTATGAATTCATAAAAAGCTCGGCTTTGTTTTAGTTATTTTTATTAACATAAGCAAGCTTTATACGTTTTGGAAAAAGAAAAATGTTCATAGAATATTCGTTTATATATCCTGAAAATTTTATCAAAATCTGTTTGTCAATTCCAACGTAATAAATGATGGAGTGCGTCAAAATCACAGATTTCCATAAGACTCCATATTAAGTGCAGCGAAATAAAATTATCAATATCTTTTTTCAGTCAACCAAAAATCACAAAAATTTAACTGAGTCATTTTTGAAAAGGTTTTGACATATTTGCAAATTTTCGTAATTTTCTGTTTGTTAATTCATTTATCGAGGGTACTTCCTTAATATTTCTCCAAAACTACACGGGAAAGTTTAGATTTTTTAATTTTTACGTTATCTAAAAGAGTCAAACTTTCGAATAATCAGTTTTTTTTTAATTTGTCTGTAGCCAATTTGGTACACTTCCAGTCAGTCTTCTCATTTATCACTGTGTTAAAAATCGCATTTTTAATAATTAATAACTTGAAAACTAGACGGTCAATGTTTTTTAAAAAATGCAGTTGATTGTATGAGATATTCATAATTAACATATTAAAATTTCAGCGTATTATCTATAAATTGCTCTATCGGGCGTATAACCTTAAATTCACCCTTCACTAAGTAAATCCATATCTAATAACTAACGTTTTCATAAAATTTTTAAGTCCGGTCCTGTCGGGCCGATTTTAATAAAATTTTGGCAGCACATTTCAATTTTGAAACGATAACTTCCCGATATACTGGCAAGTCAATAATAGTCGCAATTTTTGCAAAATGAAGTTTAATGTTGATTCAGAAACATCGACTACCCAATAATTAATTTAATATAATTCAATCGGCTTCTTCGCCGGCGGCGGCGTCTTCGAACACGACGTCCTCGTCTTCGGCTTGTTGTTCCTCAATCGGCGGCGCTTCCGATTCGTCGACCGGCTCGCTCTGTTCGACCGACGCGTCGGGCTCGATCGCCTCGTCGAAGACCTTCTCTTCTTCTTCGATTTGTTGTTGTCTTGCCATCATTCTTCTTTGTTCTTCCATGGCTTTGGCGCGGTCTAACCATTTGAATTTCAGATTGTAAAAAGGAATATAATCCACCACCAGTCGCCAATCTGCCGATAAACCATAATTATCAAAACCAACACGATCATTGGCCAAGTTCAAAGTAGGTATTAGAGTGGGGATAACTGAAGCGATCGCGGACTAAACGAGCAATAAATCGTGCATAAAATATGATTTTGTATGGCCGTCAGATGTCGTTTTCATCGCGCTGCCTTTCATATAGTCTACTAGCCGTTACCCGCGACTTCGCACGCGATTGAAACGAAACACGGATGCATTCCTGTTATTTGGCATATAGCTACTCCTTTCTCGACGTGGACCAGCCCTAATAAATTTTAATATTGATGAAATTCACGTGATTCAGCGTCCTGACAAACCTTGAAAATGACGCCCATGTTGATTTTTAGACTGTTTACCTCGGAAGGGTTTTTGACGTGATAACGTCTTATAAATTGATGAATCACCAATATTATAAATTGATAAAACACCGGCTGCATGTTCGAAAAAGTGTAACGTAACGTTCCTAACGTTCCGCCTGACCCTGTGCGTGCTTTTTGCTAATTTCTCGCTCAATTTAAATCAGATCGGTTTGAAACCAGTCTTAAACGAAAGAGGAGAACATTTTACATAGATTTCGTATAACAGAATTTGCCTAAACAGTTTTTTTATACAAATTTATATAGAAAAATATTTTATACAAATTTGTATAGAAAAATAGCTGTATAAATGCAATGTTGTGTAATGCATGGCGCGACGCGGTCGGTTGTCTTTGTTTGCCGTACATGGAAATTAGAAGCAAACGTATGTCTTGTCTTAACATGAAAACAGCTGCATTTCTAATGTTTAATTCAATTTTTTGACATTAGTATATTGTGAAATGCAAAGCCTGCTAAGTTAAGTATTGGAATAACTAATTATTATTAGAACATAATACTTTGTAAGTTGCAAACGTCACTTTTGACATTTCTTATCATTCCGACACCAAGGATAAGCGGATTGAAACCAAATTTTGGGAGGTTTAGGTTATGTATTACGGAATACGTTATCACGTAAAACTATCGTCCGTAAACCGACTTTACAGACAACCATTTTTTTTTTTTTAATTGTTGTTTGTTGACAGGATTAATCCTGCACATGTTCGAATTGATACATATCTATCTTATATGATTTCTCCCTGCAAATTTTGAACCCACGTTATACACCCTTTTAGGGGTTAAATTTTCAAAAACCAATTTCCTAATTTCAGCCCAATCCGTCCAGTGGTTTGAGCTGTGCGTTGATAAATCAGTCAGTCACGATTTCCTTTTATATAATTAGATTAAAAAGCTTCGCGGTTTAAAACAACAATAACAAGGCAGTTCAATCCGGCTCTATTGTCCGCTAGCGGCGCTAGTAGTCTTCGTGGAAGTAAACGTCGAATAATATATTACCATTCCAAAGTGGGGAATGGTACTAGTTTAGGTAAAAATCACTTTTCAAAAAGTTTACAATATCTTTCCGTTTTGAGGTCCCCCGAATCCAAAAAACATATTTTTAGAAAAACTCTGTGCGTATGTTTGTCTGTGAGCAGGAACAGGTTAAACGGATGAGCGGATTGAAACCAAATTTTGGAAGAATGTTTGGTATGCAAATATGAAGAGCCTTATTGTTTTTGGGGAAAATCGGCGCATGCGCAGAAGATATATATTCTAAAACGGTGTTTTTTATATAATAATGGTATACTTTTCATAACGGCTTATTATTCTATTTATTTTTTTAAGAAAGTTTCGATTATTTTTTGACGTGATAACGTCTTATAAATTGATGAATCACCAATCTTATAAATTGATAAAACACCGGCTGCATGCACGATAAAGTGTAACGTTCCTAGCGTTCCTAACGTTCCGCCTGACCCTGTGCGTGCTTTTCTCGAGAACGGCCCTAACGATTTGGATGAAATTTACTGAAAAGGGATTTTGGGGGGCAAAAAATCGTTTTAGCTAGGTCTCATCTCTCGAAAAAATCGTTTTCATACAAATTTTATCATTATAAAAATCAATTTTTTGACGTATGAAAATACTTAAATATTGTAAGTAGGTTTTGGAATTTTATATAAACAGTGAAACAATTGTTTTCAAAATATTATGACAATTAATCTTTGAGACTTAAAATAAATACGAAAGAAAGAAAGTTAAAAAAACAATTATTATTATATGTGGTGAGTATTTTAATACATAAAATTAACCTAAATTTGAAGCGAAAGATGCAATATCATAGATTCGAATTATTATAATTATTATATGTAGAATTTAGGTTATGTATTACGGAATACGTTATCACGTAAAACTATCATCCGTAAACCGACTTTACAGACAAACAATTTTTTTTTCTAAACTTTATAGTTTCGGAAATATTTTGAAAATAAAAAAAATCAGCCGCTCTTTTGTTTTATGGATCTGTCAGAAATAAACTAGTTCGGCATGCTTTAATTAATTTTTTCATGACGTGAACATATTATGTAGATAACCATGGCAGCGAATAGCAAATATCATATTGAATACTAGCCATTACCCGCGTCACCTCACACGATATCAGAAATTTAATTTCTTTATTATAATCAAATGTCAACATGTTTGAAGTTGGACTGGTCCCGTCGCCCAATTGGCTGGAATTTTTTTTCCAAATAATACTTATACTCAATGTTTTTTTTCAATTCAACAACTCCTTAAGGCTACATACGCACTAGGCGGCTACCCGCAAAGCGGCTAGCCGCGCGGCTAGCCGCAAGTAGTAAACTATACGTAAATTCTGTATATATAAAAAAATGCATACGCACTACGTTGCGGCTGCCCGCCAACCGCTCCGGTCGCTTGGAGCACAGCGGCCGCTTCGACGGCTGACCGCGCGGTTCGTGTACGCACTACGCGGTTTAGTTTGCGGTTAACCGTTACCTGGGTAGTCGTGTATTTTTTAATCTGACAATTTACATTATGAATGTTCTAATATACTCAATAATTCTTCAAATGATTTTAAACGCATTCTCATGTAACCAAAAAACTTGTCTTCATATTTTTTGAGGTTTTCAAAAAATATATCAAAATGCCCAGTTTCATTTCGTGTTTGTAAGAAAGGATGTATCCAGTATTTTTTTTCTTTTTATTTTTTATGTAGCGATCGTATATATAATAAACAGCTACAACTTCGTCAACGTCCATTGTAGAAATGGTTCGTTTTGTTTGGTTAAACAAAATCTTTCTGGTAAACAAAATATGTCTGGTTTAAATTAGATTCAATCGCAGATTCAACTGACGTTACATACGCACTAGGCGGCTGCCCGCAATGCGGCTAGCCGTCCGGCTGAACGCAGATTCAACCGCACACTGCGGTTAGCCGCGCGGCTAGCCGCATTGCGGGTAGCCGCCTAGTGCGTATGTAGCCTAACTGGGTATAAAAATTTTGTTTAATTAAAGGTTTCGTTTAATTATTATTACAGTTATTTGAAAAACGTTCATTTGACACAATTGCGCAGGCGGTAGGCGGTGCTGTCGTCACGCACTCAGCTTATTGCTTTGTTAATACCGGGACGTATTTTTATGCATCAAAAAACACTTAAAACACATTGACATAGATTTGTGAGCAACTCTCGAACGAAATCGCCCTGTAAAATTTTATTTTTATTATTACAAATTTCTCCCGTACCTGTAAAATAGACTCCGGTGACCCCGAGAAATGCTGACCAATAAACTAGCGACGGAGCTGATATTTTGAGTAGTTGAAAATATTTTCGAATTGTCTGCATTTTGACAGCTTCTACACAAACCCGTCTAATTTTGTGTACTGTTTTATTTCATGGCCATTTTGATTTTAATTACTGGTCATTAAAATTGAATCATAAAATTTAATAATTTGCGTAAATATTTAATTGAAGGAGATTTATTTGGTTGAGGAACAACTGAAAATAAGCTTTACCAGAGTATCGCTTGTGGCCAACGTTTCGAAAATTATATTTTTTACCTCAGAGCCTGAAAAACATAATTTTCGAAACATTGGCCACAAGCGATACTCTGGTAAAGCTTATTTTTCAGTTGTTCCTCAACCAAATAAATCTTCAATACATATTTTGGAACATAACTACTATTAACAAGTAAATATTTAAGGAGGTTGATCCATTACAGTCCCAATCAAAAGTTAGTCGAATTCTAAATGGGAACTTTTCCATAATAAATTTTTACAAAAGGTTGTAAGTCGATGATACCAATAAATTATTGTCATAAAGGAATAAATAAATATTTTTTTTAATATTAATTAATTATTTCTAGCTTTTGAATTTTTTGCACAAAGTGAGGTTAAAAAAAATAAATTTATGTAAATATCTGTATTTTACATATTTTTTGCAGTAAATAATTAAAGAAAGAAATTAGAAGTAATAAAAATTAAAATTAAATCATTAAAAAGTTGAAAATTCAGTTAAAATTGTTAAAATTGTCAAGAATAAAAGTCCATAATCGAAAAGTGCTAATGTTTAATAATTTTTTTTATTGATTAAAAGTCTCCTAATTAAATTGGAAAAAATATTAAAATATGCGTAAGACATCGATGCTTTACATAGTTAGTTTTCAGGACTGCTGACATTATTTGGTAATTTGCAAAAAATTAAAATGTACCGTTTGCATGCTAGGTTGACATGTTTTCCATAAGACTACATGTAAAAGTTTTTTTAAATTTTTAACTTTATAAATCTCCTAATGATTTTGGATTTTTTACAGAAAATTTTGTCATAGAAAATCTATTAAAAAAACTTTATTTCAGATTTTTTTCATTATCTTCGTAAAACGGCTCAACCTCCTTAACACCTATTGCCAAGATTAGCTAAGACTTGTACCAATTCAAAGTTTTTAAATTATTATGCGCGGTAAAATGAAAATAACATTAATTATTTTATCAATAATTTCTCAGATCAAAAAATGTTATTATTATCAGGGTGGTAACCGTGGTAACGTCATCCCGATGACCTCGGTCATCCTTTACGTTTGGTAACACTATGCTTCTACCAAAAAAAAAATGTCAAAACTCATCCATAGGTTTGTTCCAAGCAGCCGCGAACGGTAACAGAACCGTACACAGTATTGTCACTGCGCAAGACTGTCCTGCGCACTAGCTCAAAAATCGATACTGCGCAAGATAGTCTTGCGCAGTGACAAGACTGTGTACTGTCCTGTTACCGTTCGCGGCTGCTTGGAACGAACATAATAATAACGATAATCATTAATATTAACTATTTGTTAATGAAAAAGTAATAAAAATGTGTGATAACAATTCAATTTTTGAAGGCTCTTTGTACTTAAGGGTCTGGCGCTTGAAGTCTATACGCTAGGAAAGTATCTTTGACACGCGACCTTGAACCTTCGCAGTTCGCACCATCTCGTGTTTGATTTTTTTCAAAAGTGGTTCACCCAAAACTTACAAACACATGGAAACCAGCGTTATTCTTAATTATAAAAAAATATTTACGCAAAATGTCAGTAAAAAAACTAGATAAATGATATACATTTTTACATTCTAAATTTTTTAAATCTTATTTTTGTTAACAAAATAACAATTATGATATTTTTCAGGTATTTAATAATGATTACAGACGTAAAATAAAATTTAATTGCCCTTGACGTACTGCTGCAGTCCATTTTTTTCTCTCTCTAATTCATAAGAAAATCCAGGAAAACGGAGGAATTGTAATTCTGGATGTTTAGTTGGTGTATCTTTACAATCAACAACACAGCACTTCCGATTTGATAACTTTTTACCCATTTTATTCAACAATTAATCCTTATTAAAATGCACTAAGGTTTTGACTGAACCAGATTAGAGAAAAAAACCACGAGAGGGCGCAAAAGTCGCCTGTCAAAAGATACTTTCCTAGTGTAATGTAGACCCGCCCCTGTAGGTACGGATAGTTCTGCGTGTGTAACAGTATTGCTACATGAAAGTGTTGATCCCAAGCTGCAGTTCTCTGTTCTGGGGTCAATAAACAAATAGTCATCTGTAATAGTCATTCGCGCGAAGCAATAAAATATGTTTATGATACGCAAGGTCATAGAACAAATAAAACAGCAGCTTACTAGTCGGAGCTGCTGAAACCGCGTCACCTCCGTCGACAGAAAGATCTAGGTAAGGCACTACTCTTATAGTGTCGGCTCGACCCGTCACTGCATTCGGTTCCAATCGAATCAGTCAATAAAGACTTCTTAGTTGGATTTCTCTTTTGATCTCTTCATTCGTTAGATAAAAGTGCTCGTAATAGTTCCTCGTACCACTTGCCTCCAATCGAATTGCTTTCGGCTGGGTCCATCATTGCATTCGGTTCCGATCGAATCACTATCATCAGTCAATAAAGACTTCTTAGTTGGATTTCTCTTTTGATCTCTTCATTCGTTAGATAAAAGTGCTCGTAATAGTTCCTCGTACCACTTGCCTCCAATCGAATTGCTTTCGGCTGGGTCCATCATTGCATTCGGTTCCGATCGAATCACTATCATCAGTCAATAAAGACTTCTTAGTTGGATTTCTCTTTTGATCTCTTCATTCGTTAGATAAAAGTGCTCGTAATAGTTCCTCGTACCACTTGCCTCCAATCGAATTGCTTTCGGCTGGGTCCATCATTGCATTCGGTTCCGATCGAATCATTATCATCAGTCAATAAAGATTTTGTATAGTTAGATTCGTCTTCATTGTTTGGATAAAAAAATTATTTTCTTTCGTTGTTTGTTGTAATTTATTGCATTTGACAAGATTTTAAAATAACTACGTCACGTCTCATTTCTTTTTCCTGACCCATCAAAAAACCTGGATCATCAATTATCTATAACCTATTCATTAAGACTATTTCAATAAAGCTAACGAGTCAGATAAGGCGATGCTGCAGCATCTATTCAAAGTAATCATGTTGTTACAATATCACATAAGACATTGAAGTAACAGGATGCCTGGAGCTAATCATCTGGAAGTTACTCACATCCCTTTATCAACTTGAAAAGACCTGGTTGCATTGCCTAGGGGCCCGGGCAGGGTTAATCCTGTTGACAATTATTATAGAAGCTCAACAACCGAGGTCATTAGTGCTTATATAGTGTAGACTACAAACGATTCAACTGAAGAAGTTTTCGATCTTCACAGTGAATTCTTCATTAGAATTTGATTGACTTCATCATCATCATCATCATCATTATATTTGAACACTGTCAATCACGGCATTTTTCGAGAACACGTCCTCCGCTCGGTTTGTAAGCGCAAGTTCTTAAGTTGATTCGATCATACGAAGAACGTTCGAGAACGTGCCGGAGGCATGACGTTAGTAGATGAAGCGAATCTCGAAAAACCAATAATAAGTAGCAGCATCGCGAAGATGCAATCCGCGTTCAACACATAGGTTCCTACATAGTTAATGATGTATGTATGTTTTAACACACGGCGTCACACTCGAAAAGCTATGGGTTCGATGTCCTGCAGCGTGCCGCAATATACAATTGCTAGCTGTTAAAGTTATATCCACTGTCTACTTATAATATGTAGTGTACTGGTTATCTCGCGTTTATCTCTTTGCACCAAGCCACAAGGCTTGTCCAATCGCTATAAGAACTGGGGATTTAATCCCGGATTAGCGGATTCATTTATCTTAGTTCGTGAACTAAGATAAATGAATCCGCAAGGCCCTAACTACGGTCCTGGACGTGTCCAGGACCGTAGTTAGGGCCTTGCAAAAGGAGCACACTCCCTCCAGAGAGCAATTGGCGCGCGATTCTTATTGGTTCATTTGGAAGTAGTGTTTTTGGTTTCGAAGTCGGCAGAAAATCTAGGACTGAAACTAGGTTCGTGAGCTTCCGTGCGGCGTTCGGGAGCGATCGGTGCATTGGAGCGGCGGCGGAGAGTATCAGCGTCACTGTCTGCTTCCCCTTGCGCCCGTGCTAACTGTCTTGCGTTGTTACTTTTTTGTTTTGCGTACATTAACCAATTAAGAGGTTATTTTATTATTTCCAATCAATCGGGTAACTTAAGGAACTGCTTAAAAAAATATATCCTAGAAGTATCCAGTAAAAAATTTACATAGTTTCGCCTCTTTCAAACCGGAAAATAATCGATCCACGTACTACGAAACAAAAACACATGCGTACGGGTCGAATTGAGAACTTCCTCCTTTTTTGAAGTTCGTAAACAAAGGCGCACTGAATGGAAGCAGTTCAAGAATTCAAAGATCTTTTATTGCAATTCCGTTCTATTAATAGTGTACTGGGTAATAAAAATAATGTTATTTCTTTAGTTGAAAGCAGTTTGCAAGCTAGTCAACACATATGGTCGACGCCCTTCACCGATTCACAGCTCCAATAGACTTCCTCGTAAACTTAACAATGACGTTTCCTTGTTTCTACGCTCCATGCACTCGCCTACCTGCTTTGCATAACTGGCAGGACATCGCACGGGGTAATCGCCCCTCCAGCGTGTAACGACTTCGTTGCTTGACGCTTCTTGGTCGCGATCTTTGATTTCCTTGTTGTTGCTTTCGAAGTATTTTTTTTTTAAGTGAAACTACAGCGACGTATTTATTTGGAATTTTCTGGAACGTTAGAAATGATCACGAAGTCTTCAACCAGGACCCCTAGCTTTCCGTGTTTCGAGATGGACCGTCCGTTATCACTACCTGGGAAAGCTTCGGTTCTTTCCGCCTGTTTTCGCCATAGTAACCGAAGTTGTTTAATTTGTCTTACACACACGTAAGCCGTGAACGTGTATTATGCGTTACCCAGTAGCTGACTCCATATTGGTCCACCGCTACGCTCGAGCCGGTTCTCCTGATTATGATTTTGTGGAAATGATACAACGACGACGAAATATAAGAGAGACTTTGGTAACGCATGAATTTAACAAGTTTATAAAGAAGTTCCACTTGCCCCGTGAGCGTATGTGTTTGAAGCCAAGAAGGCTTCAATCAGGAGATCTAGCACGAGTTTAGTGGTGGATCGATATCTGTTGCATGAACCAATATGGCGTCAGCTACTGGATAACGCATACACGTGCATGGCTTACATGCATATATTTAATAATTTACTATATCTACTCAATGTGCGGTGAGCGAAGGCAACAAAATATATCTGCGTCTCTTTCTTCGATGTAATTCCCTGATTTCTCCGATGATACGATTGGTTGATGTACTTGCATTCAATCCGAATAAAGTATCTCTGTTTCAAAAACTTTGTCTTTTTCTATGACGTTAACATGGGCGTACCCAGCTTTTGGCCCAGGAGGAAGCAAATTAGAAATTTCTATAGCCGGGTCTCCCGTGCTTGTTGTGCCCTCCTGGATACGCCAGTGCTTACGGCTTAAAAAAAGACAGAAGTATATGTTTGCACCCTTATTACCCGTCTTGCCACCATATTTTACGTTACTGCCCTCAAATATACCGTTTACTTCGAATCGATTACGATTGCAATATCAATTTTCACTTTTGTCTTGCCATTATATTAAGAATAATTGCTAAGAATTGGTGAAGCAACGGCTGACAGATTCCTCTTTTTTTTCTAGTATCGACTGCGGCGAGAGATTCGTCATGCCCGAGGATATGTCCTGCGCAGAGCTCCGGTGACCCAGTTTGCGGTTCGGACGGCGTCATCTACCCGAACCAATGCGAAATGAAGAAGAAGACGTGCGGAAAAGGTGAGATATGTTTCATTAGCCCCCGCGACGGTACCTCTCTGAGCGCTGCGGAACAACCAAAATCTTAGACACATCATTGTAGTTTGTTGTCAACAGTGTTTGAAAAAAGTTAATAATTGAAACATCATAAATATAATACAATAACAAACTTAGCTCTGTTACGCACAAAATTATCAATAATTATAATTTTAAAGAATAGCTTCTGTTGCTACATTGTTAAGGCCCCCATACACCTCGTTCTTTTTTGGCAGTTTTAACCGCCGGGTAAAACTGTACGGTTAAACACGAACAACGGCCATCCCCATACAGCTCGTTCTTTTATGGCAGTTTTAACCGCACGGGTAAAACTGTACGGTTAATTAAACACGAACAACGGCCATATCCACACAGAGGCGTTGTTTCGTTCAGTTTTTCTGAAGTCGTGGCATCATTAATACGATCTGCTTTGATGGATCCTACGACAACGTTAGCAGTTGCAGCCGCAGTGGCTATAAAATTAAAATTTTCAAAAAGAAAACGTTCAAAATGGACTAAAGAATGGTTACTTAAACGCAGGCAATTTTCACACGTAAATCTTCTAAATGAATTACGACTAGAACCAGGAGATTGGTTTAAGGCGAATGGACGAAGAAACGTATTTAGAGCTGCTCACTTTAGTAACACCAGATTTCTTGGATTGGATTCCTTTTTTTAATTCCTTTCGGAAGCAACCACGTAGAGAATCTATTTTCTTTTTTACACATTCCTTTGTTGCTGAATTATCTACTTCTCTTAATTTTATAATCATGTCTTCGTAAGCTTTATTTTTTTTATCCTTATCAGAATACTCACTAGATTTTATTTTCCAAAGGCACGAATGGCTTCGATACAATTGTATGAATTGAACGAGCTGAAACTTGAACCTGGGGATTGGTTCAATTACCTGAGAATGTACGAACATACTTATTTTGAGTTATTATTAAAATATAAATCAATACTCAAACTAATTACAATCATTTAATTAATATGACTCATTTGCTGTACGTCGCACCACTGAATAAACACGTCGATTCTTATCGGAAAGCGCCACACATTACGATTTGAAACGACAACCAGCAAACACGTCGTGTTTAAAATCAAGATTCGGCAGATATAAAAACTGCCGTGTTTCATCGACAGTTTTTGCCCATACACTTCGGTTTTGACCGACGTGTTTTATCGTGACGATGAAAACTGCCAAAAAAGAACGAGGTGTATGGGGGCCTTTAGAACACCCGTTGTTACATGTCTATATTAGAAATATTTATTTCTCAAACAATGTCACCATCGGGATACGAACCCCGAATCTTTCCACTATCGCGGCGGACTGAGTTACATTACTTCACAGTGACACAGTTTTATTACACACATTTAAAGTTATTAAGTAGTAGTACGCACTATACCGTATTAAAAATTCACATTTAATAATTATAATGTTCCTTGTTTTCAGGAGTCGATTTGGCCAAGGATCCGAATGCCTGTGTCAGAGCAGCCGGGTCAAAATGTGAACACAGATGCTCAAAGGATAAAGATCCGGTTTGCGGGACTGATGGAAGGACCTACCTCAACAGATGCATGCTGCAAGTTGAGATTTGCCGGTAAATATTTTAGCTATTGCCTGCCAAAAGACAGTGGAGAAAATAGAAATATATCTAATAGCGGGCCGGTCCGGCTTCGCCCGAATTTGTAGATTGCCTAAGTCCATTCTAAATATTGATGCAGAGAACATTTTTGAAATCGGATGAGTAGTTCTGGAGATTACCTCCTACATCCAAACTTACAAACTTGACCTCTTTACCATTTACTTATTTATTTATTTATTTAATTCCAAAAATATGTGATACATTTATTTTACAATTTTAAAGTTGGAATAATCCTGCCCAACTTGGCTGAAGCAATGTAGCAAGTATTGTTGTATTAACTCTTTAACTTCAAAATGGGACATTAAATAATGTATTCTGGTTTCCTCAGATGATATGACTGTGAATAACGTACAAAAAACGTGTGCTTAGAAGTAAATGGCTGTCGCTTTTTTACGTTACTATGGTGTCGCCACTACCGAGTAGCGATGTGTCCAGATGACTCTTTATTGGGAGCTGGCTCCGTGCGCTCCGCTCAGTAAAAAGAGTCGTTCAAAGGAGCGACACTAGACAGTACGCACTACACAAGAGTGCAGACTGCAGAGGTGTGAACTGTCATCATGCATGCTCAGGAGTCACGTAGAATTGCACAGCACAATACACACACAGCTCTGAGCTCATTTTAATATGATTCTGATCTTATATTATTCGCATTTCGGATAAACTATAAAGTATAATAAAAGCTTAACAATAATAATGTTTTATTGTTACAATATTATATCTTTGTCAACGACGTCAATGTGAATGGTTTAAGTCACTGTTAAGCTTAGTACTGTGTGTGTCATTCAACAATAAATGACTCAGCAAAGATAACTCCGTACGTGCAAAATTCACTAGTGCCTCTGTGGCCTGTGCTGTGTGCGCTCTGTAAATGTGCGAATGCAACAGTACAGAACAGCTCAGCACAGAGCAATGGCGCTCAGAGTGAATCATTCACAAAAAAAGAGCGACTCGCTCCGCTCCGAGAAAGAAGTCGTTCATTATGAACAAGTCGCTCAGGAGCGACACATCACTACTAACGAGAAAACAACATCAATTTATTTCTATGCAAACGTTTCTTTTGTTGTCATTCACCGCTATATTACGGCCGCTATTTGAGGAAACCAATTCGAATTTTCATAAAATGCATGCATTGAGCAACAAATTAAAATAACTAATGGTGTTAATCGTAATTCGAACTATGATAAATACAGTTGCTGGTGCATTCTGCTATAATACTAATTATTTTAATTATAGACAATTAAATTTTAATTAAAATAAATCTTCTTGTTTCGCTTTAAATAGCTTTAAATTGTTTTGTTCTCGAGTTGTAAATATAAATTGCATTCACTTAGAGATTCGCAACACTTCTAATAGCGCTGTATTATTATTAATTTCGTTAAAATATCTTGTTGACAGTTTATTTACTTTGGTCGTGTCGGTCCGATGGCGTTTTTTTGCGCAATGAAAAGAGGAGGGCGTTTGGGGGGAGAATTACGGGGTCGTGTCGATGCGATGGCGTTGTTATATTACGGTTCTAAATGTTGTTTCTGACACGGAGTCGTGTTGATGCGATGGCGTTTTTTTTTGCGCAATGAAAAGGGGTGGGCGTTTGGGGGGAGAATTACGGGGTCGTGTCGATGCGATGGCGTTGTTATATTACGGTTCTAAATGTTGTTTCTGACACGGAGTCGTGTTGATGCGATGGCGTTTTTTTTTGCGCAATGAAAAGGGGTGGGCGTTTGGGGGGAGAATTACGGGGTCGTGTCGATGCGATGGCGTTGGTTCTAAATGTTGTTTCTTTGTTTATTATTTGATCATAACTTTAAAGATATGATAGACTCTCAATTGTATAATTTAGGAATGTCCATTTTCTGTTTTTATCGGCCGTCAAATTTCCGCTCAACGATAAATTCAGTTACCCAAACAAAAACTCGATGCCAGTTTAAATTAAAACAAAGCTTACAACTGAGTATTAAGCTGCTACTTTTTACTTAATACTATCCTCCTCAGCAGCTGCCAACCTACAATTTTTGCTACCCACTTTACCTAATTTTTTTATAATCCCTAATTCAATTTGTCACACGCCAAAAACTTGGTACTGCACAGCACGTGTCATGCTTCTTCTTCGATTTTTCCAACGACGTGCGTAACGCTGCCAACCTACTATTTTTGATACCCACTTTAATTTTTTTATAATCTCTAATTCAGATCAATTTGTCGCCGCGTTAAATGCATTCCAAAAACTTAGTACTTCACAACACGTGTCATGCTTCTTCTTCGATTTTTCCAACGACGTGCGTAACGCTGCCAACCTACTATTTTTGATACCCACTTTAATTTTTTTATAATCCCTAAATCAGATCAATTTATTACCGCGTTAAATACATGCCAAAAACTATGGTACTGCACAGCACATGTCATGCTTCTTCTTCGATTTTTCCAACGACGTGCGTAACGCTGCCAACCTATTATTTTAGCTACCCACTTTAATTTTTTTATAATCCCTAATTCAGATCAATTTGTCGCCGCATAAATACATGCCAAAAACTATGGTACTGCACAGCACGTGTCATGCTTCTTCTTCGATTTTTCAACGTAACTTCATAGTTCACCGAAATGCCGAGTGGATGGCGAAGTAAGATTACAATCGTTGTGTTTATTTTTCGACAGAGTCGGCATTCAACTGTCTCACCTCGGTCCTTGCAACAACATTTCGGCGCATCGAGAAAATTGCCCAGTCGACTGCCAGCAGGCGCCTTTGGACGGCCCGATCTGCGGGAGCGACGGAAACGTCTACAAAAATACCTGTCAAATGAAACTACTCACTTGTGGGTCAGTATTAAATTTTCTATTTTTTTTAAAGTGAAACTTTTATTCTATCGCCCCTAATTTTTCTGGCCGTCTGTTGCATGTCGCATTACAGGCGGCCGCGGAGTAGGGGTAAAGTGAAAGGCGCTCGGAGTAGGCGCTCGGTAGAGCAGCCAAGGCCAATATGGCGGCGCCCATGGTTAGCATCAGCTGACAGTGTAGTATGTATAACACATAGTCAGTCTGTCATGCGGGCAAGTGCTGTACAGTGTTTACATGTTTTTATTCGTGTATTCATGTGAATATTGTTGTTTATAATTAATCGTGATGGATAAGTGTCTACAATCCAATAAAATTTTCACTTGCGTCGTGGTTTCTTAAAACCACACAACTGTTTTTTTTATGTACCTATAGTAGTCCGAGTTTTCCAATGAGGCAAATGGGGCAAGTGCGTCCAAAAAAAACTCGGGTCGCAGGGCGAACCAGCTAAATTTTGAAAGTGGTCTATGAGAAAAAAAGTCTGGAACCTCTGGTCTAATTCATAGTTAGCAGCGCAATATTATACGAGTCTATGAAATATAATAACAAAGGCTGCACTTGCCCCAGAAATACACTTGCCCTACCTTACCCCTTACCCTGTTCTAACCGTTACACTTATACTTTATAGTCAAGGCGTCGTAAGAACGAGCAAGAAGTATTGTCAAACGACGAGACACTGCAGAGAAAGTTGTTGGAGAGTTTCCAAACCGACCTGTGGATCCGATGGAAAAATTTACAGCAATGCTTGTCGAATGAAATCTAAAAACTGCGGGTAAAATAATGTTAAATTATTTTAATTCAAATGCTAACCATATATCACGATCCCAAGTTTTTTTTAATATCCACTGCAAAATTAGAGCTCGAGTCAATCGTCTTTTGTTCTCTTAACGAACTTTAAATAATAAAATCGTCTAGAAATGCAGAGAAGAGATACACTGTATAGAAGTTTATTTCTAATGGAACAGTGTGGCCGGAAATTTTAGTTTGTCTTGTTTCTGTTAGATGGCAAATCGTCTTTTGTTCTCTTAGTGAACTTTAAATAATAAAATCGTCAAGAAATGCAAAGAAGAGATACTATATAGAAGTTTATTTCTAATGGAACAGTGTGGCCGGAAATTTTAGTTTGTCTTGTTTCTGTTAGATGGCAAATCGTCTTTTGTTCTTTTAGCAAACTTTAAATAATAAAATGGTCAAAAAATGCAGTGAAGAGATACTGTATAGAAGTTTATTTCTAATGGAACTGTGTGGCCGGAAATTTTAATTTGTCTTGTTTCTGTTAGATGGCAGAACAATCGAGGACTAGTGTCTGTTTACGGAGGTGGGGGGGCGTATATTTCCATTTCTCGTCTTCAGAAGTAAATTTGAGCGTTTTTCTAAACACCGTAGAACAAAAATATAAGAAGTTCATTAATTTCTGTAGATTTTTTTTTAATTAATAAAAAATTGTGACTAATACAATGATTAAGGTGTGAAGCTGAAATTATAAATTATCGCCATCTGGCATTGCGGTTCCGAAGCTTGATTGCGCCGCATCGCCATCTGAAAATTGGGGTGGGAACTGGATCGCCAAATATAACACAGGATTGAACTTCTATACAGTCTTTCTTCTCTGACAAATGCCAGAACCTAAGAAGTTTCACTTCTAACGCGCGAGGATCTCGCGTATACTTTTTTTTTAATTTCTGTTTCCGAGAATGTAGGTTATTTAAAAATTATTTTTCAGAAAACACGTATTCGAAGTTCCGATGGCATTTTGCATAAGTCAGGAGCGAAATTCGCACAGCACGGCGTGTCCGGCCAACTGTGACGGAGAAAAAGAAAAGCCTACGTGCGGATCGGACGGAAATATTTACGGATCCGAGTGTGAAATGAAGCTCTTGAACTGTGGGTAAGCTGTCTACATTTTCTCGAAACGAGTCGACGTATTTTTGAACCCTCGTCATTTCGGACTGGATAACCCTTCGGGTCTCAAATTTTCAGGATAGGATGACGCTACGATTCTTACGTAACGTGCCGAATTAAATTTTTATAGCGGTACTACTTTGGATTTTATTAAAACGCAAAGTTTACTGACTTCGTCACTCAAATGTTTGGGCACTGCCCGTAGTCCTAGAAAGCTAAAATTTGGACTGCAGGCTGGATTTCACGTGCAAATAACGAGGAAATTATCATCATATATATTAATACGCTAAGGTTAAGATGTTTGCCTCCCTTTTTAGAAAAAACCTCACAATTTCTCCACGTAAATTATATATCATTTTACAGATAATTGCTTGCTCTACTGACATCGACAACTAAAAAATTTATTATTGCTTTTGTTTTTGTAAATTAATTAATTATTAAACTTATATATATAGATATACATTAAGACACAATACAGCAATGCTGAACAACGTCTGCCATCTGACGGCTTTAATTTTGAAACAACGTCAACACTTCGATCTGTCATCTGACCTTCATATTGTAATACAACAGACACAATACTGCATACTGCCATCTAACGGCTTTAAATTTGAAATAGCGAGCAACGCTGAACAACGCTACAGCAATGCTGCATGATGCCATCTGACGGCTTAGCTCAACGCTTTTGCTACTTGCGCCTCTATATGACAATTGAAATATTTCTTCGATCTGTCACCTGAGCTTCATATTGTAATACAACAAAAAGAAGAACGTTATAAGCAGTGTGCAAAATTAGAAACGAATTAAATACCTGCAATCATATTTAAAAAAATGGTTGTCTGTAAAGTCGGTTTACGGACGATAGTTTTACGTGATAACGTATTCCGTAATACATAACCTAAACCTCCCAAAATTTGGTTTCAATCCGCTTATCCTTGGTGTCGGAATGATAAGAAATGTCAAAAGTGACGTTTGCAACTTACAAAGTATTATGTTCTAATAATAATTAGTTATTCCAATACTTAACTTAGCAGGCTTTGCATTTCACAATATACTAATGTCAAAAAATTGAATTAAACATTAGAAATGCAGCTGTTTTCATGTTAAGACAAGACATACGTTTGCTTCTAATTTCCATGTATGGCAAACAAAGACAACCGACCGCGTCGCGTCATGCATTACACAACATTGCATTTATACAGCTATTTTTCTACATAAATTTGTATAAAAAAACTGTTTAGGCAAATTCTGTTATACGAAATCTATGTAAAATGTTCTCCTCTTTCGTTTAAGACTGGTTTCAAACCGATCTGATTTAAATTGAGCGAGAAATTAGCAAAAAGCACGCACAGGGTCAGGCGGAACGTTACGCGTTAGGAACGTTACGCGTTAGGAACGTTACGCGTTAGGAACGTTAGGAACGTTACGTTACACTTTTTCGAACATGCAGCCGGTGTTTTATCAATTTATAATATTGGTGATTCATCAATTTATAAGACGTTATCACGTCAAAAATAATTTTGTAAAGTGATAATTATTATACTTATTTAGTGCGAATAATTCGCACAGGTCACTCTAGTAATAATAATAATACGTCCGTTTCTCGACTTTATGTCATAACAGACGCCATTCGCACCATTACTATTTTCCATCTATTTTAAGATTTGTTCGTTTTCAGATCGCAGTCACGCAACAAAAAAGTACAAAAGGTCGATTTCGACAAGTGCCGTCCGAAGTTGACGAAATGTTTGAAAACGAAATGTGGTTCGGAACTCGATACGGTGTGCGGAACCGATGCTAGGACGTACGTCAACCAGTGCCAGTTGGACATCGCGACGTGTCTGAAAGGCGTTCAGCTTGCCCACATCGGTAACTGCACGACGCTGAAAGAAATCGGACCGTGTCCTGCCGAATGTCCTTCCTACGACATCTCAGACGACGATCCTGTTTGTGGTTCCGACGGCAACGTTTACAGGTTCGTAGACTCGTGCGATTTATTTGCTGCCTATATTTTGGGACAGTGATGGCTCGTGAACTTTTTAAAATAGGTGATACCACCAAAAACGGACTAGGAATTTGAGTCTGTCTTTCCACTTTCTTATTTGCAGAGGCTCTACTGTCATACCACCTCAACAAAAATAATGTTTGAGAATGAAATCAAGTGGTAAGAGTGGTATCATTGATTAAAATAATAATGGTGGTGAATTTTAGATAACCCCAAAAATAATTCAAGACTACGTGCTGAACATAACCTTAAAAAATAGTTATTGCGATGAAAAAAAATTGAAAAGAAGTTTGACCCTGCAGGCCATCCCTGTAACTTCCCGCTATTTTCGAGTTCAAAACGCTCAAAAATACATAAAATATAGCAAGAAGTTTATTTTTTAGCTCTTCTAACTCAAAAAAAAAACACTTTGTTACGAAATTTTCGTTCACGATATCTCGTGAACAGATGAGCCGATTTTGATGCGGTTTGCGGCGATCGACGCAGTTTTTTTAACCTAAGAAAGTAAATTATTACAAAAAAATCGATTTGATAAGAATTTTACGAGTAATTATAAAAAATTACTTTTCTCCTAATTTTTCGTTCACGTTATCTCATGAACAAATGAACCAATTTTGATCTGGTTTGCGGCGATCGACGCAGTTTTTTTAGCCTAAGAAAGTAATTTATTACAAAAAAATCGATCTGATAACAATTTTAAGAGTCATTTTAAAAAAAACACTTTTTTACGATTTTTTCGTTCACGGTATCTCGTGAACAAATGAACCGATTTTGATGCGGTTTGCGGAAATCGACGCAGTTTGTTAAGGAGAAGAGCTGATTAGATTTTGGAATTATTCGGTTTAGTAGTTTAGAAAATATTTTACAAAAACAAATTTTAAAAAATTTTTGAAACTTGTTTTTTTAAGATTTCTCAAAATTTTTTGGGCCGAATCGTTTCAAATTTTCAGGAAGTCTAAGTTCACCAAGATCACGTCAGATGCCGCAAACCGCGTTTCAGTCGGACACTCCGTTCAAAAGGTATAAATGGTTTACATACATACATACACACACACACACACACACACACACACACATTACATACAGCCCTACGGACATCATCGCCAAAATAGTTTTAATAGCTTCCTAGGACCTCAAAACGTCGAGATCTGGCGAAAACTCGATTTTCGAAAATCGGGGTGAAACCAATAACTTCCCGATTTTTGAAAAAAAAAATTTTTTTTTTTTTTTAAGCGGGAAGTTAAAAATTGTTATAAACCAGGGTCGGTCCGGGACCTAAAAAATTACCGGGAAAATTGTCAAATGCATCTACAAGACCGTGTAACTAAGAAGAAAAAAATCGAGACCGGTCTGGACCGGCGCACCGGGGAAAGTCCCGGTATTCCCTGAGGACACTGTTATAAACTATTGCGATTGGATTTAGCTAGTAGAAGCTATTTATGCATTAGCTATAAACTTTTTAATGCTTTGCCTCTGGAATTAAGGAATTTAAATTCAAGGTCTTATAAAAAAAATTTTTACCAGAAATTGTCTATACTCCATCAGTGAATTTTTTAATATTAATTTTAATATGTTAAACACAAACTGATTATTATTGTATTGTATTTTGACGTTATCTATGTGGGCTTGCCCATCTTTGATAATAAATCTTATCTATCTATCTATCTATGAAAAGCGATTGCGCACTAAACTTAATCAAAATAAACTTGGGAAAATTTAAAAGTCTTACTGATATGTAGTTACTTTTAGTTAGTTTCTTTTTTATTCAACTCACTAGAGTTGGTAATACTATAGAACCCGTCGAATAAGATTTCTATCAAGGCCGCTGCACACGAGGCTAGAAACACTGCTCGGACTTCTGCTGGCCGACAGGTTAGAAAATTACGTCAGTGCGGGCTCGCCTGCTAGCTCACAAGATAGATTTTAAAATTACAACAGGGACTATTTTTCTTGCTAAGTATGAGCAAGAACCAATCAGGAAGCAGTATAGTATCACGTGGATGACTTGAACAAACGCCCACAAACAAACAGTATATCATAGTGTGTGTTCTGTTCAGAGACAATCAACATGCACTTTTGTTACTATCACTGCGCGCGCACCGAATCTACCTGCAGAGCAAGCGTGTAAAGACGTCTCGTGTGAAGCGAGCACATAATAGCAATCAAAAGAACCAACGCTAGAAAACTGGTAGTTAAATCTAGCAAGGAACCTAGCGGCAAATCCAGCCTCGTGTGCAGCGGACTTAAGATACTTTTTGCCCAACTATAACGTAGAGTCCGTCAATACCGAGACGATGCCCAAAATAATTGTAACTGTATTATTTATTTTCATAGGTCGATGTGCGATTTGAAAAAAGAAACTTGCGGCCAGATGGTTGTTCCGGTGGCATCGCATCATTGCAGGACGACAGCTTTGTGCAACGAGGCTTGCGACAGCACAAAGGAGTTTGTTTGCGGTTCCGATAACAAATTTTACAAAAACGAATGCGAAATGAAGAGAGACAATTGCGGGTGAGTTATTTTGAAAAATAAAACAACCCAACCGCCAGCAGTAGGGGAGATTTCGATCGGAGACATCGAGACGCGAAGCTCGTAACTTCATTCGGATATCGTCGCGGCACCTTCAAAACTGCTTATTTCGTAGTAAGAAATACAGTGTAAACTCCATTTAACGTCACTTGATATAACGACAAACTCCTTAAAACGTCGAAATTACTTAACTCTAGTTAGTTTACTTTGTTGCTCTTACTCTAAATAACAACACACCTACTCTAAAATAACGACAACAATACGTCATCATTAAGCAATAAACAGTACTTGTTTGTTATTTTGTTGCTTTGTTGTCGGCATCATGCGTATCGAAGATTCGAAGAAATTCGTTCTTTTGTTTGTTGGGATTATCTTTCACATGTTTAGCTCAGCTGCGCTTATCGATAAGTTATCATATTCTTAGTTGCCCACAAACTTGCAAAGAGTAAAAGAAAATCTTTGTGTATTGACGAAAATGTTTTATTAATACGCGCAATAGAGGCGGGAGAAAAGATAAGTGATGTTGGAAGACGCTTTGGATTCAGTCGCTAAAAATATTAATGGATTAATTCTTCTCTCCTTTTAACGACAACTCTCAATAACGCCACAAAGTGCACAGTCCCTTGAGTGTCGCTATATAGAGTTTTCACTGTATATTTGGGCCCGCGTCTCGTTCTTTTTGCTATTAAGTAAAGTAGGGGATGTACCCGACATCCAGAGAATATAAAATATCCTAAACAATGTTCTTACAATATTGGAAGTGCAACTTCTTAAATGAGATTGATTCATGCGACTTAACGTGTAACGAAACGTTACACCTCTGTAGTACGCGCCACCAATCTAAAAGGTTCGAAAGTTAGATGCGAATGCGGGCTTGCGCTTGTACAGTCTGTTGAAAAACTACAAACTCGCAACTCAACAAAACTAACATAGCAATAACAACTTGACAATAGCGTACTCGACTGTACTTTAAAGCAGGAAAGCGACAAAGGCAACGAGCGATCACGGCCAATCACCGACGAGCGCACGTTCCGTACAGTTAGCTGGGAGGTGGTGGGAGTATCAACGGCTCTGAAATGTGTCTTTGCGACGCTGGTTGTGACTAACTTCAGAACCTTTTAGACCCGTGGGCCGTACTATACTCCTGACCTTGAGCGGGGCGCTGGGAAGGTAGCTTATGCGTATGGATCCGTGTGTGTGTCTACAGTCAACGCGACTAGAAGTAGGTTCTACAGCGTGAAATACACGGCCTCATGCATTCTTGTTTTTTATAGTAAACATGTCTACGTCGTCCCGATGAAGCGATGTCTTGCCGGATTCATGTTCAAGGGCTGCCAAAGGATGTGCCCCCCGCATTACGATCCGGTGTGCGGTACGGACGATAAGACGTATTCGAATCAGTGTTTCTTAGAAATGGAAAATTGCCGTTCGAGAGCGCTAGTGCAGATGAAACACCTGGGTACTTGCACGCAACCGATCAACGAAATTCCCAAAAACTATTTATATTAGTTCGCAAAATGCATTTTTCCAAAAGACAGTTTAATATATTTGCCTAGTTTAGTTTTTATTTATGTGATCATTTATTTTTAAAATGATTTTATTAGAGCGGTATATAAATTGAAAACCGTTGAAACTGTTTTTGATCGTTTTAGCAGCTTTCGAGATTGATATTTTTTATTGTATGTATGTTTTTTTTTTCTGCCAATTGTGCCAACGATTTTACTGTTATATTTTTTTATACATATCAAAATATTTAAGATGCGGTCATTGTCACCCCTGTCTAAACAATTCGTTTTATTTTTCGATAGGATGTTACGAATTCAATTTTTGACGTGAAAACCATAGGCGTAGCAACGATTTTATCCTAGGGAGGGCCAAATTTTCAACTCTACCAGCTGCTACTTATACAAAATTTGAAAACTGTTCATAGAAGGGAAGTTGATCAACACGACTTTCTGGAGAAATTTCACGACAAAGAAAATATGTAGATTATTGTAGATTTATCTTGTTATTTGTACGTGAACAATTAATATTGTAGCGTGGGCCAGGCCCACCTGTCCCCCCTCCTTTTGCTACGCCAATGTTGAAAACGTCTATTCACTCCTTACAGTGACGGGTCCGTCCAATAATGTTGTCACTTGTGCAACAAACAATGAAACGGGGTATTTTGGCATGTTTGATTATGGTCCCATCTTGATATTGCAATTTATTATAATATAAATTATTATTTTGTAATATTTATTTTTTTATATATGTATTTGTAATGTGATTTTTTATATGAGTGTACGCAAAAAGTAAAATAAAAAAATCATTCGTTCACAAATTTTAATGTCCATCCTTTTCCAGGATTATTCAGCGGCAATAATTCGCATAGACGAATCATAATATACATATGTACCTTGTACAATGAGCCTTTTTCATGAAGTACGAAAAATCACTCACTAGTAGCGCTAGTAGTTCGGTAGGGACAAACACTGTCAAATCCCCATATAAACACACATTAAAGTGTACTTGAAAAAAAATGTTTTTAACAGAAGATGATGTTCCTGGAGCAAAACTAAAATTTGCAACTGTAAAAGATAACAATGTAGTAACATTAAAACGTTGGCTTGCGTGTCGTAATTTAAAAGTATCTGGAAAAAAAAATGAATTAATAGACAGGTTAGTATGCAGACTCTAGTAAAATATTAGCGATAAATTCAAACTGTAATAAGAGAAATTGAAAATAATTATGAATTTCAAATTTATTTCCAAATGAAATATGAATCAAAAATATATGGTAATAAAATAAATTTAATTAAATATAATAAATGAATATAATTTAATAAAAGATTGAGGTTATAAATCATTCTAATCAATGGTAATAAACTGTCAAAAATTTACTATTCATTTTTTATTCATTTAATTAATTTTAAAAATAATTTCGATAACATATGTAAATGATGACTCTCAGTGATAAGTTTATCAGTTCAAAATTTTTTTTATTTCAGATTTATATTTTTAAATAATAAAATAATATCACGTAAAAAACATTGGTTGGCACAGAGAGGTTGGCATGTAAATATTTTATGTTTGTCCCTACTACTAGTGCTGCCTCTCGTGACACTTTCGCTGCACTATTCTCAGGAAAAAGGCTCATTAAAAACGTAAGTATTCTGTTTAGGACATGTCTATGATGAACTTACTAGAGCGCAGAAAAGTCCAAACTAATAGCTTTGAAAAAATTCAATTAGATGTCACTAGCACCTTTATAACGTACACTAGTGACATTTAGCAAAAAATTACCAACCGCAAAAAATTCAAAGCAAGCTTTTGTAAAACTCTCATAGATGTCGTTAACAAACTCTGTATGTGTTAGCGATATTTGACAAATTTTTTTTAAAGTTTTAGCTTACACTTGTTTGCTTTTTAGCCGTTATTCCGTTAGATGTCACTAACATACAGTTTGTGTATATTCGTGAAATCTAACAGAAAAAGTTAAACTATTCGTTTTGAAAGTTTTTCTCGTAGAGGACACTAGTACAAGGTACATATTTTTTAAAGGACTTTACTATGCAAAACGAATATAGCTAAAAATTCTGATAAGGATTAAATTTCGAATATCCAAAGATCAAGTTTAGTGAGCTTGTAGAAAATGACACGCCATAGTCACCAAGCCCCTCCGTTTCTTCATATCAGAGACAGGGCCACTCAAAGTGAATTTCTGAAAACTCTGGAATACCCATCGGATGCATTTAAAATTCGGTGACCTGATAGAAAACGAAAGGCTGAGTTCAATGAGCGCACCTGGAGGTCTGTATCTATAACCGTTTCGGAGATAGAGGCGTTTGAACGTCGCTTTGGTGTTTAAAAACACTTTAAATGCCACCCATCCAAAAGTTGAGCTTATTTTTTGATTCGGAGTGTCATTTAGTGTTAGCACAAGCCGTCTAGACCAGAAAAGCGAGTTATTGGAAAATGTCGAAAATCGACAAAAAACGCGATTTTTCCCATAGTATAGCCTTAGTTTTTTTGTGATTTTTTTAAGACAATTTTTGACAATGTCTCCGATCCGATTTAAATTCGGTAGGCTTATATAAAATGACACGCTGAAGTCACCGAGCCCCTCCGTTGCTTCGTATCACTTACCGTTTCGAAGATAGACCCGTTCGAAGTGGTTTTCTGGAAAGTCTGGAATACGCATCGGGATGCATTTAAAATGCGGTGTACTGATAGAAAACGACACGCTGAATTCAATGAGCGCACCCGGAGTTCTGTATCTATTACCGTTTCGGAGATATTGACGTTTAAATGTTTCTTCTACATTGAAATTCACTATAAAAGCCCACAGGACTTAAAGTTGAGCTTATTTTTTGATTCGGAGTGTCATTTAGTGTTAGTATAAGCCGTCTAGACCAGAAAAGCGAGTTATTGGAAAATGTCGAAAATCGACAAAAAACGCGATTTTTCCCATAGTATAGCCTTAGTTTTTTTGTGATTTTTTTAAGACAATTTTTGACAATGTCTCCGATCCGATTGAAATTCGGTAGGCTTATATAAAATGACACGCTGAAATCACCGAGCCCCTCCGTTGCTTCGTATCACTTACCGTTCCGAAGATAGAAGTGGTTTTCTGGAAAGTCTGGAATACGCATCGGATACATTTCAAATTTGGTGTACTGATAGAAAACGACACGCTGAATTCAATGAGCGCAACCGGAGGTCTGTATCTATTACCGTTTCGGAGATAGAGGCGTTCGAACGTTGCTTCGGTGTTTAAAAACACTTTTTGGAAATAGGGTCTTTTAAAAAAATTGTGGAAAAACGAAAGTCTCTCAGCAGTTTTAAAGAATTATTCTTTGGGATTTGATCCAGTGAAATCATACTTGTATAATAAATGTTTAAAAACTACCTTAATAACTTAAAATCAATTTGTTCAGAGAAACCATCTAGTATTAATTATTTTTAACTTTTATAAATGCCAATAGATGACAGCATAAACTCACCAATTTAAATAGACAACATACGGAATTCTTTTGAAGCTTACAGCTCATAAGAATAAAGATTATTGTGGATGTGTTCCGAAATATGATCCCATATACTGGCCACTGCTAGTGACGTCATGAATCGACGCCATACTGTTGATTCCTTCCGAAATATAATGGCCAGCGCGTTGACGTATTATTATTTCCCTCGTCCACCAAAAGTAATTGTTTACTTTGTTGAGCAGACATTATTGCGAATAACAAATAATAAAATAAAAAATACCACAAAATTTGATGCACACATGTTCGGTTAACTATTTATGCTATGTCACATCCGTCTCACCAGTATAATATGGTGGCATACCAGTTTAAATATGGCGTCGTATTTATGACGTCATTAGCACTGGCCCTCCATAATAGAGATTTTTAGGTGCATTTGACCAAACAACAAGAATCATATTATATTTACTTTTATTTGTTAGAAACTCTTGTTTGAAACTTTTTCAAAAGAATCACTATACAAGAAATATTTATAATTATATATAAACTATAATATACACCATATATATTATATACATAATATACGTATATAAATATATACAACAGAAAGGACTAATTAATATGACTTTCAAATTTTCGCTATATTATTTTAAATTAATACTAATTAATAATTTAATATACTTAACAAAAAAATCTCACACAAATTAGAATGATCTTTATTCACTGGCCAAATTTGAGTTACAGTCCGTTAACACTCAACGTGCAAAGAGGTTATTTTAACCGAATTTCATTACATATCGCACACCGTTAGATAAACCAATCGAATCGTCTGAAATTGATTGTATGTGTCAAAGGCGACCGATTAGGTTTTGTTTTAACGGTTCACTACATACGATGATATGATTGCCTCTGAAGTTTAACTTAGGTTTTGTGGTGCACAGCAGTGGTAACCAACAGCTTAAATGTTTATTTGGGCTTTAGCACTAATTAATATTTTTTTTTTTTAATTTGAAACTACTTTTTGAACCTGGCCAACTTGATTACTACTACTTTACAATTTTAATTTTTCACTCGGCCGTACGTCTTGTTATAGCTCGGAGGGTAGAACCTGTGAATTTTATCGACGTTTTACAAAATTTTCGAGAATGATCAACACCAAGTTCGGTCGAGTTAAATTCGCGGCTAGCCCGTTGCAAACATTCGAAAAAATTTATATTTTTGTGTTTATGCAATGAAATACAAAACTGGTTTCGATTAGGTTTGCCACGAGTCTGGAGCACAGTTTACACAAGGTTGCCAACTCCTAAAAAGCTTTCCCCCCAACCACAAGTTGAAATATTCGGTCGGACACTAGAAGCCGATCACAAAATCGGTTTGAGTTCGTAGCTGCGTTTCATCTTTTGCTTCGCCATCTGTCAGCCGATGCCTTTAAACAGCGGAAAGTGCGTCGACACGTCACTTCCGCCCGGAAAAAGAACCGAGTTATTTCTGAGTCGCGCTTAGAGAAGTTTTATTTCAAAAAATAAAATTTAGCCGAAGGGCGTACAAAAAACAAACAAAACATACAGATGTCACTATGTTTCTAGACTAAGATATGGCACTTCACGTTTGATCAAACATCTATCATAAAATATCAATTTAGAATTACGACATTATTTTTGTACAATTACAAGGTTTCACGATGATAAACAGTGCAAAAAAGCATAAAAAAAAATATCCGATAAACAAGAAAAAATGTACATTATATTGTCATTGCTGATTCGATAAAAAAAAATCTTATAAATAAAAAAAAGTTATACCGAAATATTACAATCATATAAATTAAATATGTCTAAAACTTACTTCAATAAACAACAGTCCAACTAAATGTACATTGAAGACAACGAAGAAACAAAACACCAACTGTGTATTTAAAAAAAAAATTCAACACTAAATCGAAAATCAAAAACGTCGCTGCGACGACGAGTTCATGCAGTTGATGGTCGAAGGTGCGCCGGGGCGTTCCGTTTCATACGTTGTCTTCTAGCAGTCAATCCTCGCGCGCTTTTATTTTGAAACACTTGATATGAAAATGATCGCACATTTGCTGAACCTAAAAACAAAATACAAACTCTTCAGAAATCAATTCATTATTACTAGCGATCGCCCAGTGGTCGAATTTCTAAATTTTTAAGTTTCAACATTATATGGATTTCTCCTGAATCGTTTTTATCCGTGCTAATTCGTACACATTGTTAGGTGCTTTTAAATAAATCGTTACCCTGTTGCCGAATAGGCATGATGACAGATTTTGAAATTCAAATCTATAATGTAGGTACACGTCTACTAATTCCGAAAAAAACATTCTTTCAGCAATAAATTAAATTTTAACGAAAACTGTTGCATTTTTATCTTTCTATTTTGAATTAAGCGCGAAAACGCTTGTGACGTCACGCCTCAGTGTCAGTTGACATTAGATGTTATATTTAAGGGTGTACAGCTGTCGTGCAGATGTGTTTCTTAGAAAGGTATATAAATTTACTTAATGATATGATTTATATTAAGTATTTTCTTAAAAGTAGGCACTTACTAGTAAAAATAGTACAGTTTTCTTTAGTTGCAAGTTAACTAACCTCAAAAATAACCTATAAGTGTTGGGCTAGGTTCACACTATACGGTTTTTCCTATTCGGAATTCTTATACGATTTTACCGTATACAGTAAAAACGTATTCAGTATTCACATTCATACGTTTTTCTTATATGGTAGAATCGAAATGCTATTGCCACTGAGACCGTTTCGTTTTTTGTGCCGTACGCCGCTTACGGTTTTCAGTGACAAGACACGGCTGCAAAAATAAACGAAACTGTTTTTTTTTACCGCATTCGGTTTTACCGTATAGTGTGAATACGTGTATATGTTTGCATTTGCTACTGAAAACCACATACGAAAAACGTTTCGGTAAACCGCAAGGTGTGAACGTAGCCTTATAAAATATTAAAAGCCGACTAATTAAATGATGCAGAAGTGAATGATCGCAACAAAAATTCAAGCGACAAGGTGATTATTTACTTCAAAAGTTTATATTCTCTTTGATTTAAGAAGGCGTGACGTCATTCCGTGTTTCACTCAACATGGCCGATTGCAGTATTTTATACTTTTATTAAAAGTCTTATTAATCTCAATGTATATATTAACACTGGGACATTGTTTAAAACCATTTACTCTTTGATTCTTTTATACCGTCAACATGCCTATTGCGACGGGGTCGACCGAGTAAATATTCAAATCGTATCGAAACTTACAACACGCGTCCCGTAATGAATATGAGCTACGGTGGCAAGAATGTTGAGGGCGTAGAGCAGGTAAAGTTCAATCGACGTGTCGACTCTCAGAACGCAACAACTCAGCAAAACGACGACGGTGGTCGGATAAAGCAGCCAATTGAACAGTTCGCAGCGCGTGTTCGACATCTGCGATACGATGAGTCGGCACTGTAACGGAAAACAAAATAATAACTCAGCAACAATTCTACTGGTATTATAAGTGCGCGGCTTTGTTCTTCGCGTTTAAGTCGTTTTTAGTGTTCCGTGCAAAACGGAACACTTACGGAATACGAGTAACTTCGGTGTCTGTCTGTCACGAGCGATTTTCTCTGAAACAATTCGACGGAAAAATTTGAAATTTGGCACAGAGATAGTGTGTAGTGACCCAATCACAGACGCGAAGTAACAAAGATTAAATTTTGATTCTGATAGTTAATTTCGGGGGGGGGGGGGGGGTAGAAAACGACAACAACAATAAATCTGCTGTATTTTTTTTGGCTATCGCTTGTTCAACCTCCTGTAGAAGAAGCCCGATGATATTCGGGCTGTTTAAAAATGATACCGACTAGCCTGAGGCCCTGAAGATGAAAACAATTTTTTTTCTTCGAAACGTGGGAATTTTTGACTAAAATTACTTTTATGGAAAACGCTTTAATTTTCTATTTTATCTTTTGAGCGAATTTAGGACATAAAACAAGTTCAAAAGAATATGTATTTATTCAGCTGTTTTGTAACCCTTTATCGGTGCATTTTTAAATATAATGTTTCTTCATTAACTTTTGATTGTACTTACAAAAAAAAAAAAACTTACACAAATATTTGAGAAAATAACACCCGAAAGATAATAGAGCGCTCTTGGATCCCTTTCGACTATATTCGATGGCGAATAAGTAATCCAGAAAGTGCCCAGCGATATTAAATACGCAACCGGGAACAGCGGTCTCACGGCTTCGGGAAAACTGCGCATTTTCCCAGTTTTATCTCTGTACGATCTGAAAAGACAATTACATTTAGTTACAAAATTTTTTTGGGGAAAACCAACAAGCGCAGAAGAGATATATGCTAAATCGGTGTTTTTTGTATAATAATGGTATACTTTTCATAACAGCTTATTATTCTACTTATTTTTTCAAGAAAGTTTTGTTGAAACACTTTTTTTCTAAACTTTATAGTTTCGGAAATATTTCGAAAATAAAAAGAAATCAGCTGTTCTTTTGTTTTGTAGATCTGTCACAAATAAACTAGTTAAGCATCTTTGACTAATTTTTACATGACGTGGAACATATTATGTAGGTGACCATGGCAACGAATAGCAAATATGATATTGAATACTAGCCATTACCCACGTCACCTCACGCGATATCAGAAATTTTATTTTCATTATTATAATCAAATGTCAACATTTTTGAAGTTGGAACGATCCCGTCGCCCAATTGGCTGGAATTTTTTTAATCTACCCCGGCTAAATACAGTTCGTTTCAATAAATAAAAGAATTCTACTCACTTATAAATATTGTAGATCATCACCGGAACACTCGAAACAACTGCCGTTAAATATAGACAAGCCTCGCAGATTTGTCCGGATCTCAAATTGAAAACTTTAAATAGCCACATTTCGTGCCCAAAAATACCCGTCACAAGAAATAACAGTATCGAACCCTGAAATCAATAAAAGAACGGTTAAAATTAGCGACGAAACAAATTGCGATTATCGATTAATTAAGTTTGTCATGTAATAAATTCACATTATAAATTAACAATTTTTCTTCACTTCCCCTTAGCGCCCCGGGTGGCAATTCCAGGGGGCGCCATCATCATAATTAGTGATGTGCCGGATATCCATATCCGTATGCGCGGATATCCGAGGGAGAAGAAAGATCCGTATCGGTATCCGTTAGTTTTTGGCGGATCTTTTACCTTATTAATTTTCAATTCATTGATGAAATTTTATATATAGGTGATTAGGTAATAATGAAAACCTGTTAAATTCCATTCAGATTATTTTTTATTTTTTTAAATCGTATTTGGCACCTTTACATTGCAAACATTTATCGTAGTGAGTACCATGCCAATAGTACATAACTCAAAGGTACTAAAAACTATCTTTATAATGAGATATTGCACGTCGATCTTTGGAAAGAGACAATCTGTTATGAGAGTTAACTTTTAAAGAGGTCAATAACTTTTTCCCATAACAGATAGTCTCTTTCCAAAGGTTGATGTGCAATATTTACCGCCGTGTACTCTAAGAAAGTTAAGATCCGTATCCGTATCCGCGGATCTTGAAACCAAAAATCCGTATTCAAGATCCGTATCCGCGGATATACATTCTTAACGATCCGGCACATCACTAATCATAATATATTATGCTTGAAAACCACACCCAATCTGCTTGTTTTCTGACGGTTTCCCGTTCACGAAAAATGCCAACCATTATATATTTGTGAGTTTTTTAAAGTAAATTATCTCAAACGCTGGAGAGAGGGGGCGCCATTATCAAGTTTCTGCTCCGGTTCGAAAAAATCGTAGACCCGGGGCTGACGGAGACACAGACAGGGTTTCGTTTAGTTTCGTTCCGAGGTACGGAACTCTAAAAAAACAACCAAAATATACGTACCCACATCGAGAAGTCGTATCCCCACGGTAAAAACAAAACACCTGTGTTGTACTTTTCGAAGTGCGATAAATAAAAACTCATGAATATGTTCCATACTATAAAATACATTCGATAAGGACTTATACTGTATGCGCCGCGTCCAAAAATACTGAACAAGGCTGTCGGAATTAGAACGGCCGAGAACGAATCCAAGCCATGATCGAACAACTCGCCCAGAGGTCCGCTCGTCTGAGTTCTTCTCGCTTGCTTGCCGTCGATGCCGTCTTAAAAATAAAAAAAACATATTCAAATTACACATTTACATTGCATACAGTATGTAAACACGTAAGGTGCACACAGGGAAATTAACATTGGGAAAAAATGACTGGATCAGAGTGAGCCTTGAAATCTTGTTTTTCAATTTGACAGATAATATTCTTTTGCAAAATGAATGTGTATACTACCGAAGAAAATATTCAAATGATTACAACATAATCGGACTTTTTTATTAATGGGACATTAAATTCCCAAAAATACTTAAATATGGTGCGAGATCAAATATCTCCGCCTATTCGTGTTGAACCTAAAGACATTGGGTCACTGATTTACCAACGCGCATGCGTCATACCAGTCAGACAATTTTTGAATGAAATGTTTCCAAACAGATGGAGTTGTTTTTTTGTGCTATTTTGTACAAAAACATTAAAATAATGATTTATAAGAGCTTTTTATTGTTAAAAAAGCCAAGTAAAATAAAAATAAATCAAAATAAAATAGATTTCATCAAGATTACCACGATAATTCAATAGAAATAACAATTAATGCAGTCATGGCTAACTCTGATCCAAGTATTTTTTCCCAATGCTAATTTCCCTATGTGCACCTTACGCGTTTACATACTGTATAAAATACGTATGTATCCGAAAAGAATATTTACCTAGAGTATACGCTAGAAATATATTGACCGATGCGACTGCAAAAACCCATTTCGGTATCGGTGGATAATTCGAGTCTTCCGATGACGCGTAGAAACTATAGTCGTAATAGCTGAACAATACGAAATTCAGAACGGTGAAGAGGAAACCGACAAACGTCAGGACGTTCGGAGCCACCCATTTTGGAAAGTACTGAAAAAATAAATCACAATTTAAAACAAAAAGTAAATATAGTTTTAAAAAACTAAAAAACACGTTTTATATCAAACTAAAAAATACGTGTGGCACTCGAGAACTGCCGCGGTAAAGCTATTGCATATTCTTTTTAGGTCTTTAAGTTTTTCTTCTCTATAAAACGAAAATAGCTAGGTATAAATAATAAGGTATAAATAGTGTAATTACACACCAAAACAATTATTCATTCAAAAAATTTGAACAAAAAGAACGATATTAAGAGTTTGATCATAGAATTTCGCGCGATGTACATTTACATAGATACGTATAATATCATATATACTTTCTCTGCACATAACCTAAATAATTTAGGTTATTTTTATAGCAGTATTATATATAAATTCATTTATACACAAATAAAGATAGAATCAGTTATGAACAGTTAGCAGCTAGTCTACACGCATACGTCTAGTCGCACGCACACAAACACCGTGCCGAAGTCTGCCGAACTGAAACGACGTTAGACGATGCACGGCTTTCAACGCCGCACCGCTGTGCCGGTCGGAGTGGGGGGTGTTAGGTTTTTATTTTTCGTTACGGAATTTCTTGATTCGGTCGCCGCGCTCAAAACCCGCGATAGAAGCTATGCAATAGCTTAAAAGTAAAAAATATGTTTTTTAAACAAGCTTAGAACAATAATGAATAAAAAATACAAGTATTATTGTGAAAAAAGCGTGGGGTGTTCGATGTACGAAAATGTGGAACAAAGCGCCCCACGATTTTTTCACAATAATACTTGTATTTTTTATTCATTATTGTTTTAAGCTTATTTTAAAAAAAATATTTTTTACTTTTTAGTTCGATATAAAGCGTGTTTTTTAATTTTTTTTAAACTATATTTATTGTCCACTTTTTAGTTCGATTTATTGTAAAAAATTTGCCGGAGAAAAAAACAATTTTTTTTTTTGCGTGGACGGGATTAGAACCCACGACCCGTGATTCCGAGAGTTGACGTCAGCGAAGACCGGTGCCTTAGACCGCACGGCTAACCACTGTAGTTACAGTGCTGGCATATTATACTACAGTAATAAACCACTTGCTGTAGTCCAAACGAAGGTTACAAACAAACAAACATACATACAAACTTACAAGTGAAGTTAATATAAAGCGTGTAAAAAGACACTTACCAGAACTACATGATTCCAAAATGGGTGCATAACATAGATGCTCAAAGGACTAGTGTCTACGGAACTGTACTGAAAAAAAAAAGAAATAAAAAAAATAATTAATTAAAATCACGTTATTAAAAACTGTAACACGACGTATTAAAAAGCCACGCCGCCACTGGTATACATGTAGAGAAACAGAGGCAAGATGGCAGCGGAGCGTATGAACTAGGAAGTAGTGTTCATGTCAAAAAATTTAAATTAATAAATGTGTTGAATTAAATAATATTCATGCTACAAACTTGCGTTAATAAATATGTTGAACTAACGGTCCCGTCCGGTTTCACCCGGGTGTAAAAGAACGAATGGGGAAGGGAGGACATGAGTACACACATTCATCTTAGTTTACCGAGATGAATGTTGTGTCCAAATTTCATGATGATCGGAGTTACCGTTCAAAAGCTTTTGTCGATAAAAAGCAGTATTTATACTTTTATCTAATAAATTTCTTTTTTAATTAATTAAATAAAATTAAAATAAATTTAATTAAATGTAAGCTTTAGAAGAAAGCAACGTAGAAAATAAAAACATAAAAATATATTCGCCCAGAGTGGGGCTCGAACCCACGACCCTGATATTGACAGTCGCATCCTCTACCGATTGAGCTAGCCGGGGTTTTTTACTCACACCGCTAATATGAGTATATTTAGTTAGTGCATTTCACCTGAATAGAAGCTTATTTTTTAGATACATTTTGCAACATTTTTCATTAATGCTCCGCTCCTAATAGTCGTAGCGTGATATTATATAGCCTATAGCCTCCCTCGATAAATGGGCTATCCAACAAAAAAAAATTTTCAATTTGAACCAGTAATTCCTGAGATTAGCGCGTTCAAACAAACAAACAAACTCTTCAACTTTATATATTAGTATAGAAGTATAGATAAAATAATAATAATTGTTACAAAACATGTTTGTGATAGTCCGAACGAAGTTTTCAAGGGAAAAAAAATTGTAAAAGTTGCTCGGAATACGGTAGAGCCGAAGGCTCCACCACTGTTGTCACTGTCGAACGAGAAGCAGCCACATAAGGCAATTTTCTAATAAGGTGTAGAGTGGCGTCCAATACTGCTATCTCTGCCGAGCGACGCTATGTCCCTCGGGGCAAGACTATAATACAGTGGAGTCGAAGGCTCCACTACTGTTGTCGCTGTCGTGTTTCGTCTCAATCGCGTGCGAAGCCGCGGGTAACAGCTGGTCAAGAATAAAAAAAGAATCGAGCCTACTATTTGACATTACCTGCATTCGATGTAAATCATATGAAGAAATTTAACACGCTAAGTTAATACCCTGTATACATTTCAAACGCTGAGCATAAACCGCCATATTATGATTTCGTGTCTCAACTCCTACTTGAGGGACTCTACATCGAGTAGTTTTAAACAATAGCCATAAAGTCTGTTTTGAATCAGGTGTTTTAAACAATCATGAAATGAAAATACACAAAAAAAAACCTGTTATATCAATATTTAATAATTTATGCAGTGTTTTGTTGACGGATAAGTTAATAACCAATTACTGTAAAATTAATTCATTGTTCAAATTAATATTATTATTTATGTATTGTTTAAATATTTATATATCTATTTATATGGTTATACTTACTCTTTTTCCAGACAGAGTTATAAATAAACATAATTAACATAAAATTAAATAGCAAGACAATCACAAAACAAGTAAATAAATATGTATTTGTCGACTTTATTGTTGCTTTAAACTATAATAATCAAAAATTTAGGTACAGTGAAACCTTATAAATTTTGACGGGTCAAGTGCGAGTAGAACTCGCGCCGAGAGTGTTCCGTACCATTCAAGATTTAGGATTCTCGTGTAGGTTTTCAAGCTATAAGTGAGACTCCATATTTTCTATACTTATTTTTCAAAATTTTAGATACAGCGGTTTCAGAGATACAGTAAACCCTCGTTAACACGAACACGGTTAACACGAATTTCGGTTTAACGAGAACAAAAATTTGCTCTCGACAATGGTCACATAAGCTTTAATGTAATTATATTCGGTTAACACGAACCCTCGTTAATACGAACTTCGAACAACTTTTTCGTCCCTTCACGGTTAATTATCGGATAATACGAACTACAAAAATTCTCAAATCATATATTTTGATCATTTTGGTCAATGAATATACAATACAACTAAAAGAAAAGATTCGCTTAAGGGATTACAAAAGTAATTAACTCACATTCTAAAAATAGACAAAGGACTGAGAGATTAAAAATTCATTCGAAATCCTATAAATAGAAACATACCTCAAAATGTTTCCCCTCTTATTTATTGAAATGTATTTTGTAAACAAATAAAAACAAACTTTCAAACTCAGATAATATTTAAGAACAATTAATGTTATTAGATAATTTATAATAAATAATTATTCAATGTTTACTTAAAATAAATCATGATTTGACACTTAAAAAATGACTGTATTTTATGCCATACTCGGTTTACACGAACTCCCACATAACACGAACTTTTTGCCTGATTTTTACGAGTTCGTGTTAACGAGGTTTTACTGTAGTGGGGAAGGTGTTCAATTTTCGTATATTTTATTTACTATCTGTTCAACAGCACGGTATAATACGCGCCACGAATCTAAAAAGCTCGGAAGTGAGATGCGAATGCGGGCTTTCCCTTGTACAGTCTGTTGAAAAACTACAAACTCGCAACTCAACAAAATTAATATAACAATAACAACTTGACAATAGCGTACTCGACTGTACTTTAAAGCAGGAAAGCGACAAGTAACAAAGGCAACGAGCGATTACGGCCAATCACCGACCAGCGCACGTTAGCTGGCTAAAACGGCTCTATAAAATGTGCCTTTGCGACGCTGTTTGTGACTAACTTCCGAACCTTTTAGATCCGTGGCGCGATTATACCATTTTTTTACACGTTAACTTCGTTTCAAAAGGTGGTAGATAGAATTGCAAATTCCTATCACACTATTCAAATATCGCTGTTATCAATGAGGCCATTAAAATAATTACTTATCTTTAACCATTTTTTGTATACATTTACCAAAGCTGACAGGTTAGCTCGATTTCAAACATACTATCACGTTTAATTAAATAAAACTGTAAATTGATAACGCCGGGAACGCACGTGAATTCAAAGAATAGAGGAAAATTGTGAAATCAACAATATTGTGAAACAGAAAATAACGGAGTTAGGTATATGTTCTGCCTTTTTTTAACTGGTCTGAACTTTGGTGCCGTAGGTCAAATGCGAGCCGGACTCGCGCACCGAGGGTTCCATACAAACATGTAGGTATGTAAAAAGTCTGTCCATCACGGGAATCGAGTCAACTGCTTTACGGTTTTCGGATTTTTCCCTTTACTCGTGCTATAAGACAATTGCTTCTTGTCAAATTTCATGATTCTAGGTCAACGGGAAGTACCCTGTAGGTTTTTGATTCCCTTGCGAGTGTCAAAATATGCGCTGTATAGTACGCGCCACGAATCTAAAAGGTTCGGAGGTTAGATGCGAATGCAGGCTTGCGCTTGTAGTTTGTTGAAAAACTATACAAACTCGCACCTCAACAAAACTAGAATAGCAATAACAACTTGACAATAGCGTACTCGACTGTACTTTAAAGCATAGGAAAGCGACAAGTGACAAAGGCAACGAGCGATCACGGCCAATCACCGACGAGCGCACGTTCCGTGCAGGTATAGCTGGGAGGTGGTGGGAGTATCAACGGTTCTAAAATGTGCCTTTGCGAAGCTGTATGTGGCCAACTTCCGAACCTTTTAGATCCGTGGCGCGTATTATAGTGCAGTCTGTGAAGTTAAACAGCTTTGGTTACTATGGCGAAAACAGACGGAAAGAACCGACGTTTTCCCAGGTAGTGATAACAGCGCCTTCTCGCGAGCGCCAGAAAACGGTCCGTCTCGAGACACAGCAAGCATAGGATGATAGGAAGCTAGTTAAAGCCTTCGTGCGTACAACATACATGACCATGATCCACAAATCTGTTGGATTATCCAGTGTCGAGTCATCCGTAAAAACAAGATCGCTTTGTACCTTGATTTTGTATCCGACCTTTATAAAGTTTTTAAAATGAATTGTATTTAATTGCGCGTATATTATAAACATAATATACGCGCAATTAAATTCCATTCATTTTAAAAACCCCAGTTTAAGTGGGATAAACATCCCACTTAAACTGGGGTTTTCATCCCATACAAAAGAAATTTAATCGCAATTATTATGACATTGCACATAAAGCATTATTTTTGCATTATCATAACTTAACATATTACTCAACATCAGTAGATCGAACTTTCGGTTTCGGAAAAAAACTGGTTTCGGCTGCCATCCGGCCGAAACAGAAACAACCTTCGGGAGGTTACGCGTTGAAATAAGACATGCTCGGTGCAGCTGTCAGCGACGAAGTCTTTCATGTCTCCTAAAGTTAATGATTAGTTAAAATATCAAAAGCCGAATGATTAATATGTGATTAATTTAAAAATAAAAAAAAATAATGTTTGATAATGTTTAGGTACTTCATTTTTCCCACGAAAACATGAAATTTCGGTTTCGGCCGAAACTGAGACTAAAGATGAAATTCGATTTCGGTCGGACACTAATTCAAGTCAAAAAATTGTGTCCGAGATCATATTGAATATTTTAAAAATTAAATTATTAAATTTATTTGGAAATACAGTGATATCTCTCTTAAGCGGACACCTTCGGGACTATTAAAATATGTCCGCCTAAGAGAGGTGTCCGCGTATGGGAAAAAATAAAAAACACATATTATTATGTATGTAGATACATACATACTACATAATATGTATATACATATTTTTTATTTACATAATAGGGTAGAATTTTATTGTTTTCTCATATACATTAATATGCATACCTACGTATGAAATCAAAAAATCAAACATAAAAAGTATAACTTAGTTGGCTTGAAAAAATCAATTATGGTAGTTTGACGCGTATTAGTTTTAAGCACGTTTTCTTGAAAATGTAATTCCAAGTCAGATAACATCTGCATTGCTGTTGAATCTCCTTTAGTTTTGGCAAATTCTGTAATTGTTTTCAACATACCAATGGCCTGCTGATAACTTATAGCATTAGATTGATCAGTTATGGTTATTTCTTCATCGGATTCGTCAGATTCAACTAACGTCAGGTTGTCGCCTTTTTTACAATTTTGTTAAAAGAGGTGTCATCATCATCTTCCACTAATAAGTTATTATCGATGGTAATGAGTTCGCCTAAATATTTTTTTTATAGTGCAACGTGTTGCAACATTTTTAATTTTGTGTCCGTTTAAGAGAGAATTTTACAAGTTTTGTACTTAAATATTGCGTCCGCGTCCGCCCAAGAGAGAGTCCGCTCAAGAGAGATTATGTCTTATGGAATTCTCTTGTACTTCATTCCGGACTATCACATAGTGTCCGCCTAATAGAGCTGTCCGCTTATTAGAGGTGTCCGTTATGAGAGGTTACACTGTATAAAACGATAGGCAATTATTAGCTATCCGGCGGCCAAAATCCGGACTCTCATAGCTCTCTCTTCTGGCCCGCAAAATAAACAAGGTAGGTACAGTACGCGCCACGGATCTGTACAGAAGTTAGTCACAAACAGCGTCGCAAAGGCACATTTTAGAGCCGCTGAGACTCCCACCACCTCTCAGCTACCTGAACGGAACGTGCGCTCGTCGGTGATTGGCCGTGATAGCTCGTTGCCATTATCACTTGTCGCTTTCCTGCTTTAAATTACAGTCGAGTACGCTATTGTCAAGTTGTTATTGCTATTTTAGTTTTGCTGAGTTGCGAGTTTGTAGCTTTTCAACAGACTGTACAA
This sequence comes from Xanthostigma xanthostigma, assembly GCA_963575645.1. NCBI lineage: Eukaryota > Metazoa > Arthropoda > Insecta > Raphidioptera > Raphidiidae > Xanthostigma > Xanthostigma xanthostigma. Next base: position 4,713,895 of record OY754473.1, read on the forward strand.
GCTCAAGCCCGCATTCGCATCTAACTTCCGAGCCTTTTATTTTCGTGGCGCGTAAGTGCTTGTATAGCTGCGAAATTTTTTGAAGTGCCGCCATTAAAAGAGGGCAATTAACAAAACAGACGTGAGCAATTTCGACTCGTTTAAAATTTCAATTAAAAAACATTGATTATTATAACTTTAATAATATAATTTCATGTATAATAACAAGTACATGTCTAATTATTATTATTATACTCGTAATTATAATCTTTTAATAACGAGGCGATTAAGTTGAACAACTGCCTGTTAAACTTCATTAAACTCCGGTCTGGCGTAAAATTTTTCTTCTTATAAAATTACCGGGAAAATTGTCAAACGTCTCTACGAGACCATGTATCTTTCCCGGTAATTTTTATGCGACTTCAAAAAAAGACTGTATATTTTTTTTATTATATGTATGTTCACCGATTTCTCCGTCAATTATGGACCGATTTTCAATTTTTTTTTTTATTCGAAAGAGTGCACTTCCGAGGTGGTCCCATCGGAACCAAGTCAGGATCTGAATCCGGAGGAATCGAGGGAAACTCTCAAATTTCAAAGGCACGCATACTTGGCCTACCCATTGCAATACTTTATCTAACACTAGAAAGAGAAAAATAAAATATTTTTAACAAAAAAATTGAACCGACTTCAAAATATGCACTAAATAGTAAAAAATAATAATTATTGTTTTTTTTGGAGTCGGTGTCAGCCAAAATGAAATCTATTCCGAGAACTAGAGACATGTAAGATTTAAATTGCTACTTTCGAATTCCGATGTGACACCGACTCCAAATATAACAATAATTATTATTTTTTACTTTTTAGTGCATATTTTGAAGTCGGTTCAATTTTTTTGTTAAAAATATTTTTTTAGCTCCCAGACCAACCTTGGCCATAACTCACCAGGTGACAAATGTCCCTACATGTACGTCAGTCCAGCGAATAGCGATTCTCAAGTTATAAACAAACAAACCGACAGACAGACAGACGATGCGTTTTATAATTGGGTAGAGTTATTTCAAAACATCACCAGACTGTTGAGTCTCATCGAGTGAGACACATCCACGTTAGATTATAAAAATTGTGTACTACATTATTTGGAGGTTATCCTTCAGGTCAACCGGATTTTCTATTGAAACGCACAGTGAAATAATAGATAACGTTTAAACGTGTAGTTTTTTATCTTCGTTTCACAGCTGGCGCCAATTCCGAAAGAAATTTATACACACAGAGGAGAATCGATAAATTTGCTTTTATACAAGTTACTAGCCGTTACCCGCGGTTTCACGAAACACGGATGCGTTCCCATTATTTGCCATAGTTACTCTCCTTCCTCGACGTAGAACGATTTTATGCAAATCCTATCCAAAACGGATTTTTCACCTACCATCGTATTATTTTGTGTTTTTACAGTTTCTTAATTTATAAACATTTTTATATCGTGACGTCATGAATGATCCCGCCAATTTTACTGACATAATTTAAATTAAATCATTATATGCTGAATCGTATTATTTGCATTTCTCTTGGCGCGTGTTTACGAAACAATTATTGATAATGTTTTATATTTTTTTTCCCGTCAATCTGGATCTTATTACGCCTTAATTATTGTGCAGATAAAAAAAATCGTATGGACGCTTTGTTACCGAGTTGCAGTTATCCAGTTGCAATTATGATTTTTTATGTATTAAGAAATAAAAAAATTACGAATAAACGTAACGAATTTCTGCCTGCCTGTTTGTGTCAACATCGTTCGAAATTGGCTGGACGGATTTTGATGAAATTTGGTGCATTATCATCAACTAAGTAGTGGTACTACTGTAGTATATATTTTTTTATAAAGGTATACGGTTTGGTTGACTAAATGTTTTTCAAACCATTTCGTTGACAATTTAATTTAGTTATTATTTATTTTCGGCGGAAACACTTTTTTGTTCTAATTGATGAAGAGTTTAATAATGGCCTTGGATTAGTTTTGTTTATAAAAACTATAATGTGAGGGGTCAACTCACAATTTTATTACAATATAAATTTCAGCATAAATCTAGATAAAAGCTGTGGTATTTACTACTTATTAAAAATTCTAACTTGACTGTCCCAAAACTGATTTCGAGCCGAATCAAAATACGAGATCTTACTCATCTGCTAACTATTTTTTTAATACAATTTAAGATTATTCAAATTACTGCATAAAAAAATCAGTTATTATTCAGATATTACCACATAAGGAAGTAACAATTCTCGAACAGGAATGAGAGGTGAGTCACCCATTGTAATTATGAAAAACTTTTTTATGTATTAGATATCGTGTCCACCGTGATAACAATAATGAGAATAAATCTCAGGTAAGTGGAAAAATGTAGATTTATTGTACGTCGTGTCATCTATATAATATTTAGACTTATTGTCCACTTACAGGCGATTTTTTCTTATAATTACGAGTAGCATTTTCCAAATTATAATTTTTAACATCGCTCGAATTCCTCGATTCTTATTTCTTCCTGGCTTTTTCTATCAAAAAATAATAACGAGTACCTACTCTAATTTAACGCTAAAAAGTGACTTAGCAAATTTCCAGTTTATTGCCTTCGCTTTTATATTTTATTGGTCTGTTGCTTTAGTTTTAATATTATAGCAGTTGCATTAAGTTGCAATTTAAGTAGGTATAATTTTTAATGGGAAAAACCTATAGGCGAAGGCTGTATTACAGAAATTTCATACTACCTACAAAAATCATATAAGTACCTACTTACTTTTATTCTATACTGAGCATAGGAATAAAACCATTAGGGTGCAAACATATACTTCTGTCTTTTTTCCGCCGTAAGCACTGGCGTATCCAGGAGGGCAAAACAAGCACGGGGAAAGTACATCAACCAATCCTATCATCGGAGAAATCAGGGAATTACATCGAAGAAAGAGACGCAGATATATTTTCGATACGCTTTGTTGCGTTCACTCACCGCACATTGAGTAGATAGGCAAATGATTCATATAAGTAGTTAATTAAGTAATAGATATATGACAAAAACCTACAAAAATCACACCTCCCTAATACGTCCCATATAAACACAAACGTTTAATGGAAAAGGCCCGAGGGAGAACTGACAAAACACTTTTATAAACACACGGTTGATGTAAAAATTCCAAAACGTATTATTCATGATTGCATCCTTCGAGCCTTTTTCAATACAAGTGATTCTCGTTTGTTATATTAATATAAACAATCTACTAACGTTATTTATAGAACTAAACGCAAGCAACTTAGCACGTGTGAAATGTTTACCGCAAGTAATAAGAAATTTGGCGATTTTGCAATCCAGGTTTCATGTTAACTTGCAAAACAAGAGCCTCATAACTCGATTAAATGCATACCAAACAGCAACCACCAAAGAAATCTTACAAATACTTAACATGAAATCATATTAAACGAAACTATACAACCGGTTAAAAACCGCATCCTCAGTATAAATTTAGTTTTGCGAGCAACGCCCGTGTTGCAAAAAATAAACATTAAACGTGTCTATATTATTATAATTGAAATAAAATGACATTTCTTAAATAAATACCTTATAATTTTCAAATCCACTTAGATGTTCTTTGGTTAAATATTTTTGCTGGAATCCCATTTTTCTATGTTTTAATCACAATTATCTACAATTATAAACTACACCACACACCACAAAATACGATTTATTTTAAGTCATTGAAGTAACATTAATTTAAATATTTCACACACGACATTATTCATTTAGTCTGACTGCCAGAGCAATGCTTCAAGAGTACAAGCTACAGATGAGCTGCCGCTAGCCGAACTGTGATGAATGAACTAGAAAGACCCCTATCGACTACTCAAGGCAGCACGGGAGCGGACACACCGATTTACGGTGTAAACGAAACAAAATAATCGAAACCATGAGGGCACATGCTCTGTTTACAAGAAGCTTAAAAATACTTTATAAATTCAAATGATTTTTTTACACTAACAAAAAAAACATGTTTGTTAGTAACAAAAAACGATATCGCATGTTGTATTTAAAATTAATCCGTATTATTAAATAACTACGTAAACCCGATTCGTAAGGATCATGTTTTCCTGTCAAACGTCATCAATTATTCCTCATGAATTAAATTTGGCGATAATCAAAAATTAAAAAACGGCTGAGATCGATAATATATTATTAATATTTCTACAACAATCCAGATAAATTAACAACCAAAAACAACAAATTGAACGCACAGCTTTGTTGTGTCGCTGTAGCAGACGACCAGTTTTTTTTTATTGATCTGTCAGTGTTGTCATCAATTGTTTGGCCGAGTGTTAATATTGCCAACGTGTAATAACAAAAAATAACTGCAGGTCACTAAATCGGCAAGCTTGAAGTGTCATTTTTTAACGCAAAATGGTAAATAAAATTCAATATAATCATTATTTTGACTATTTAGGGTCATTTCGTAACGCACACACTATTTTCCATTAACCGAATCAAAATTTCGTTACATAAATTCCATCTGTCAAATTGAAACGTCAAAAAAAAAAAATGTTTACATTGGTCATTAAAATACGCCCCAATGTATAATAATCGATCTTTAATAACTTTTTAACGTTTTTTCATGTAGCCTACGTCCCCGCAATTGTCTCCTGTCGAAGAACAAGAGAAGCTTCTCGATGAAGCTTTAAGTCAAGTCAAGGTCCAGGCGTTTCAAATGAAACTATGTTTAGATAAATCCAAACTAATGGACGGGCTGAAGCATGCCAGCGCTATGGTAGGGGAACTAAGGACTTCGTTGCTTTCGCCGAAGAGTTACTACGAGCTATGTATCCTTTATACAGAACGATAGCATCGAATGCCGTTAGTACTTAGTCTGGAATATTTTAGTTCCAAATGAAAAGTTTCCAGCCACTAGAAATATTTTGTTATAATGATAAAACAGTTCATAAAAACTCAAGCAGGTGTGATCGACACCTTACCTTTTTCGAATATCATGAATTGCTATTAGTTTGAGCATTAATACAATGGTTTATGGCGCAAAACATGATCCGTTGCTTAAACTAAATAATTACCGTATAAACTTCAAGTCTCCGGTTCTGTAGTCCTCTGCGAAGCTTCCCTAAGTTCGTTTTTTGTCAGTGTAGGTACGATCGAAGTAAAAATTCGCAGTTATTTTTACTCAATTTTAGTCACAAGTAGAAATAATCGGTGAATTATAAATAAGTCGATAACAATCTACGGATTGAACACCCCTGAAATAACGTAGTGCCGCAGCAAGCACCCTTATCGAAGTTCCGTTAGAGTGTATTAGTAATTAAAAAATTGGTTGTCTGTAAAGTCGGTTTACGGACGATAGTTTTACGTGATAACGTATTCCGTAATACATAACCTAAACCTCCCAAAATTTGGTTTCAATCCGCTTATCCTTGGTGTCGGAATGATAAGAAATGTCAAAAGTGACGTTTGCAACTTACAAAGTATTATGTTCTAATAATAATTAGTTATTCCAATACTTAACTTAGAAGGCGTTGCATTTCACAATATACTAATGTCAAAAAATTGAATTAAACATTAGAAATGCAGCCGTTTTCATGTTAAGACAAGACATACGTTTGCTTCTAATTTCCATGTACGGCAAACAAAGACAACCGACCGCGTCGCGCCATGCATTAGACAACATTGCATTTATACAGCTATTTTTCTATATAAATTTGTATAAAATATTTTTCTATATAAATTTGTATAAAAAAACTGTTTAGGCAAATTCTGTTTTGCGAAATCTATGTAAAATGTTCTCCTCTTTCGTTTAAGACTGGTTTCAAACCGATCTGATTTAAATTGAGCGAGAAATTAGCAAAAAGCACGCACAGGGTCAGGCGGAACGTTACGCGTTATGCGTTAGGAACGTTACGTTACACTTTTTCGTACATGCAGCCGGTGTTTTATCAATTTATAATATTGGTGATTCATCAATTTATAAGACGTTATCACGTCCAAAAGCAGCTATTAACTTGACTTGTCGAATTTCTAAATGAAATTATTTGATAATAATGAGACATTTATTTACGACATTATTGTTTATAACGATGAATAATTAATATTATTCATTGTAACAATATTTTTTTGGTTCGATGTTTCAGAATAACTTTTATTAATACTTTCCTTAATAAAGAATAGATATGGCAATTACCGACGAGTTGCGTCATCTCGAATTATATTTGATCGACGAATTCCAAAAAGGTCGCAAAGTCGGAGATTTATACGAATTAGTTCAATACGCTGGCAATATTTTACCTCGACTTTATCTGTTGATCACCGTAGGACTGGTTTATATAAAAACGAACCCGATATTAAAGCGGGACTTACTCAAAGATCTGGTCGAAATGTGTCGAGGCGTTCAGCATCCGTTGCGCGGTCTGTTCTTGAGGAATTATTTGCTTCAGTGTACGAGGAACGTTCTTCCCGACACATGTGAATCAGAAAACGAAGCCGAAGGAAGCGTAAGTTAAAACAAAAGGTGCTCGTTCGACAATTGGGCTTTTGAATGAAATTTTTTTTGTCATAAATGGAAAGATCGTATATAAGTTTCATAACAAAACTATTTTACTTTTTTTTATTTTCGTTATAATTCAAAAGTTATATCAAATTAAAAATAAATTTTTGTACCCAGTTCCGAGAACGCGCCGACATTTCCCGAACATAATGTGACGTCATAATGTTAATTTATATTATTATAATAATAAATAATAAATTAATTAGTTATATTTAATGAAAAATATTTAGTTTCTTATAAATTACAGTCACATTTTTATTTTGTGAAAAAAAAAACTTCCATTGATGCTTTCGCATCTCGAACCGCAGCTGAATTGAACCGAAAATGTATCATTTTTTAGAAAATCTGTGATCATAAATAATATCTACAGTAAGTATATTAGCAGAATTGGCTTTTATAAAAGATTTGTCACACATTATTAAATAGAATTACTTGTCAACAAAATTTTTTTATACTACATTTAGGATAGTTTTAGTCAATACACATGTAGAAGCCATTGATAGTATACTGCGTATATACATTTTGACATTATGACGTCACAACTGTCAAAAACAATTTTAGTGCGTTTGCAGTCACGTGATTTTTTTTAATATTTTATCAATTTTAAATTGCTTATAATTAATTTAAAAAAAGTTTTTTGAAAGTTTTTCGCATTGATTATCAATATTATTTATAATAAAGTTTTAAAATACAATAAAAAAATCGATAATAATTTTTTTTTCAAAAGCCTAATTGAATGATGCGTGGCAATTGTTTTATTTAAATGGCTGAAGGCGTACAGAGAGATCTTAAATTTTTTCCTAAACTATTAGTCTGTAAACATATAATTTCAGTTGTCGTTCAGACAAATAACGTTACTGACTTATAAATTATAGACGCTCGACATTTTAGGTGCGCGATTCTATCGACTTTGTATTGATGAATTTCGCCGAAATGAATAAGCTGTGGGTACGTATGCAGCATCAAGGTCATTCGAGAGATCGGGAGCGTCGTGAGAGAGAACGAGAAGAGTTGAGAATATTGGTCGGAACAAATCTGGTTCGCTTATCGCAGCTCGAAAGCGTAACGTTAGACAAATACAAAAAGGTACGTAATTTTTCGATCGTTCATTATAACCTTGACGCGACCAATACAGTAACTTTTATGTTTTTACTATTTACAGTTGGTACTACCTGGAATTTTAGAGCAAGTCGTTAGTTGTAGAGACGCAATTGCTCAAGAGTATCTGATGGAATGTATAATTCAGGTAAGAATTGCGTGACGCTAGTCAGATAAAAAAAAATAAAACAATTGATTATCGATTACAGGTATTTCCAGACGAATTTCATTTACAAACTCTGAGCGCGTTTTTGAAATCGTGCGCCGAACTTCAGCCAGGCGTCAACGTCAAAAATATAATAATCGCTCTGATCGATCGGTTAGCGGCGTTCAGTCAACGCAGCGAGCCGGTCGGTAGTTCAATTTCGCCGTCCGACGGTAAGTCGTCGCCAACCGGACCTCCCGGAATACCGCAAGACGTTCAGCTGTTCGAAGTATTCAACGAACAAATCGTACTCATCATACATAACAGACAGGACATGCCGCTCGAAGATATCGTCAGCTTGCAAGTAGCCTTGATGAATCTTGCACACAAGTGCTATCCTGATAGAATCGACTATATCGATAAGGTTTGTTCACTACGATGTATGTCTTATTTCGAATTTATTTTGATGTTCTTTTTTCAAGGAATCGAACTAACCTGCAATTTTTATTTTCCCTAAACTAAGATTTGATAATTTTAAACAAGTTACATTTGACACGTTTATACAATTTTCAGTAAAAATCAGTCGTTTTTTCAATTTTAATACCCGTTGATGACATTTTTTATTTTAATTTACTTTTTCATAACAACAATACTGAGAAAACAGACAGCATATTGCATAAAATGCAATAAAAAAACTTTCAGTATTTGCAAAGTTCATTGATCCTATGCCACCAGGTTCATCCTTTAATCTTCTAATATTTAAACAGGATCATCATCACTCTAAATTATTAGAGTTAGTCAAGATACATTTTTCATAAGATCTGATAAACAACATGGCGGTTAGTGAACAGCTGTTTTTTTTTAGGTTATGTAAGAATTAATCCCAATGTTAATTTTTATCAGAAAGAGATAGCAGCTGAATAAAAATAATGAATATTCGAATTAAAAACTTCATTTATAGGTAATTTTGAAAACGACAAGCATTTTCAAAAAACTGAACATTGACAAAATCGAATACAACAGTGCGGTCGGGAAAGAGTTGAACAAGTTATTGCGAATACCGATCGACAATTACAACGACATACTGATGGTTTCACAGCTAGAACATTTCAGACCGTTGATGGAGTATTTCGATTATTTCGGCAGAAAACAGCTGGCAATTTATCTCATAAGCAACGCCATCGATAACGATACTCGGATTCCGACACAAGAACAGGTAACTTTAATTTGTTTCAATGATGACCGGTAAACGATCTTTATTTTCTTTCAAAAATGATACCAAATCGAATAAATGCTAGGTATTGAAAAGTCTATCTTTTCAGGTTGACACAATTTTAACGATGATTTCAACGTTAGTCTGCGATCAACCCGATCAGCCAAATATCGTAGACGAAGATCCGGAAGACTTTGCCGAAGAACAAGGCTTGCTCGGCCGCTTCATACACCTTCTTAAGTCGGAGACGACGGATCAGCAGTACCTGATACTGAGTGCAGCGAGAAAACATTTTTCTGTCGGCGGTCCGCTTAGAATAAAATTCACACTGCCGCCTATTGTATTCCAGGCCTATCAGTTGGCGTTTAAATACAGATCGTTAAAGGACGAGGTAACCCGTTTTCAAATACTCGAATACCGCTTATATTGTGAAGTATGAGTGTGACGTCACCGTCAATTACACCCATCCCCCGATTTACACGGTACTTGTTTTACACGTTTTCGATTTTACACGGTTTTCCAAAAAAAGTTTTTTTTTTTGTTTTTATCGCACTCTACTAAATGCTACTGTGATTGAACACGTGCGCTGTGTACACGTCTCACGGGGAATCCCGAGCTTATGTGCTGACTTGCTGCACACGCACACTGTGTCTGTATTTCTTCGCATAAAATTAAAGTTTTATCTACGGAAAATTATATTTGAGTGAAAGTTTCACAGTTTCAGAAAGATTTAATTTTCCATATTCGTAAATTACAAGTGAGTGCATAATTTAGATTATTATAAATTAACGGCTGTGATTAAAGTAAAATTCAGAGGGAAAAAATGCGGGAAATTTTGGAGGGAAATGATGGCAATTTACCAAATAGGTTTAATTAAAATAAAAAAATTAAAACAATTTCATTTGAATAAAAATTAATTATTAAACTTTTGTTAAACAGTCTAGTTATGGTGAATTAAAACAACTGGTTCTTTTATTAAAGGTATAATTTTGTTCTTATTTGGCGCTTAGTACTTGTAAATTAATGAAAAAAACAATTATTATCTATATATATAAAAGGAGAAAAAAATCACAACTGTTAAATAGCAAAATTATGCATTTTCTGCAAGCTTTTCGATTTACGCGGTTTTGACTTGAAAATTTTTAATTTTCGATTTACACGTTTTTCTCAGGAACGTATCTACCGTGTAAATCGGGGGATAGGTGTATTTTGAAATCGTACTACAGATGTATTTATGTAAATTCAAACCAAATACTGAGTGGGGTGGCGTAGCGGTGATAGCACTAGACTCGCATTCGGGAGGTACCGGGTTTGAATCCCGGCGGGGGCAGATGCGGCTAGGACTTTTTCCTACTGCCTCTCGCCGAGAAACGGTAATTCCTGTACAGGCCATCTTGTTGAGGTTTCCTTCAATAATTCCAGATAAATATCGAGATGGTTCCTTATTCAAGGCCATGGCCAATTACCTGTCAAACTCCTATGCTCAAAATTTGTCAACCTTATCCTAATGTCCCAAAATGCCTTCATTCGCCCATTGCTATTAATTAAGTTGAAGTTTAAAAATTGTAGAAAATAACGGGAAGTGTGGTAGAAAAAAAAATAGTAATGGTGCGAATGGCGTCTGTTATGACAAAGTCGAGAAACAGACGTTAAACGCATTATTATTATTATTATTATTATTATTAAATTCAAACCAAATAGAGAGGAACATGTAACTCGTAGATGTCTCTTCCACAAAAAGCAAAAATGGCTGACGTGAAGCAACCGTTCAATTTTGTTTTTTAATTTTGGCCCACCGATTTAAAAAAAATGTTTATTCAACACGCGTGAGTAATATGTAATTTCGGGGCCCTGCTAAATTCGGGAGAAATAATAAATTACTTCATGTTGACGCGTAGAGTGCTAATAATGAGCCGAAACTGTACGATAATGTATTACTGCATAGTTTCTGGACCAATAGGAACGCGGTAGCGAGCCGAAACTGTACGGTAATGAATTATTACTGTTTCTGGACCAATAGGAACGCGGTAGCAATTTGTATATATGAAAACAGCATCGCAATTCAGCGAAAGTCAGGGCCATCTTGTGTGCATCGAGGGCGGTGGGTTAGTCAATCAATGAAGTGATTTATTATTTTTCCCTCTTTTATCAGGGCCCCGATTACATATTACTCGTGCTAGTTGAATAAAATATTATGTGCGACCATTGATCGAAGGCGAATATTCCACTCGTATGTTACCGCACTCGCTAAGCTCGTGCGGCAAATTTCACGCTCATGGAATCTTCTCCTTCTCTCACTAGTCGCACAAAATACTATTGTACAGTAAATCAGTGACAATTAATCAATTTGCAGGATGAAATGTGGGAAAAGAAATGCCAAAAAATATTCCACTTCTGCCATCAGACAATTTCAGCTTTGATAAAAGCCGAAATGGCCGAATTGCCTCTAAGATTATTCCTTCAAGGAGCGCTCGCAATCGGACAAATACAGTTCGACAACCACGAAACGGTGGCATATGAATTTTTATCACAGGTTAGTCGTTTTTTTTTTTAAATAGTTTGTTATTGCAGCCGTTTTTCAAAACGCGCTCTATTGTTTTAGGCATTCTCGTTGTACGAAGACGAAATTAGCGATTCGAAAGCTCAACTAGCCGCTATAACGTTAATCGTAGCTACTTTCGAACAAATGAAATGTTTCGGTGAAGAGAATTCGGAGCCAGTTAGGACGCAGTGTGCTTTGGCAGCCAGTAAATTATTAAAGAAACCCGACCAATGCAGAGGCGTGGCTACATGCTCTCATTTGTTTTGGAGTGGGAAAAGCTTAGCTACCAAGGGAGAAGAGGTTAGTATCTAATGACACAGCATAAATAAACATCAGCAGATTCACTTGTGTGTCGGCGAATTTCTAAAATCTTGAGGATAGCTAAACCCGGCCCAAGTTTTACAACGCGACTGTTTGAGTCAAAACTGACGATCGTGCTTGCTAAGAATATGGTGGTCGCTTGCGCGGCATGTATGGGATTTAGTTTTTACACTTCGAGTGATTAAGCTGCGTTCCTTTAAGCCGTGTCGTGTCTTGATTCGGTGAAATGAAAAATCATAAAAACGTGTTTTACAGATGCGGGACGGAAAACGAGTCCTCGAATGCCTCAAGAAAGGAGTCAGAATCGCAAATCAATGCATGGATATTTCTGTTCAAGTTCAACTCTTCGTTGAACTTCTAAATCATTACATTTACTTTTACGAAAAAGGTAAATTTGATTTAATATTCCGTTTAAATTAAAATTATATGGATTCAAACCCAGTATCTTCTAAATACGATTCTAGCGCTACATCACCGGTCTATATGTAAATACGGGAAGGAAAAAGCGTTTGGTAGCAATTTGAGTGTGTTAATTCGCACACATTGTGGTTAAACGCACATCGTTCTCTTCGTTTTAATTAATCATGTGCTGGATATCTGTATCCGCGGATATCCGAGGGAGAAGAAAGATCCGTATCCGTTAGTTTTTGGCGGATCTTTTACCTTATTAATTTTCAATTCATAGATGAAATTTTATATATAGGTATAGGTGATTAGGTAATAATGAAAAACTGTTAAATTCCATTCAGATTATTTTTTATTTTTTAAGATCGTATTTGGCACCTTTACATTGCAAACATTTATCGTAGTGAGTACCATACCAATAGTACATAACTCAACTAAATCAACTATCTTTATAATGACATATTGCACATCGATCTTTGGAAAGAGACAATCTGTTATGAGAGGTAACTCTTAAAGAGGTCAATAACTTTTTCCCATAACAGATAGTGTCTTTCCAAAGGTCGATGTGGAATATTTACCGCCGCGTACTCTAAGAAAGTTAAGATCCGTATCCGCGGATCTTGAAACCAAATATCCGTATTCAGATCCGTATCCATGGATATACATTTTTAACGATCCGCCGCATCACTAGTAAGTTTTAATAAAGGGAGGTGCACAATCTATGTTTCATCGCGATGTGTACGAATTAACATCGGTAAAATCGATAACGTTCAAACCTAAAAATGATACATATATTTTTTTCAGGCAACGATCAAGTAAATATCCAGATTTTAAATCAATTAATTGCAAAGATTCGAGAAGAATTGCCAAATTTAGAAGTATCCGATGAGACTGATCAAATTTACATGCTTTATGACAATTAGGGGCAAATGAGTCCTTATAGGCAAAATTGCTTTATTTCATGAAGGTAAGTCTATTTACACTTTAACATTCATGTTTGGATCATTCTCTCATAAGAAAATGCAAACTGCATATTAACCATTATTTAAACGCAGACGAGCAGTTTTTACATGCTTTACGACAATTAGGTGCAAATTAGTCTTTATAGGCAAAATTGCTTTATTTTACAAAGTTAAGTCTATTTTCACTATAACATTCAGGTTTGGATCATTCTCTCATAAGAAAATGCAAACTGCATTTTAACCATTATTTTAACGCTACAAGCAGTTTTTACATGCTTTATGACAATTATAAACAAATAATATAAGAAATACTTTTTTTGACATGTAGCTACAAAATCAATGTGATAAAACAGTTCAAAATCAACGATTTTCGGTTTAAACGCCGACCAAGCACTAAATTTTTTTTCAAAATTTTAAAAAATAATGCCAAAGTTGTTCTGTATTTTGTATTTCATTTTGGCATTTTCTATAAATTATTTATTGTTTTTCTACATCTTTCTAGTAACTTGTAACGATTTGACAAAACCTTGTTTATTATTTTCGTGATTCACAAAATTCAGAGTGGCTCAGATGGCATACACCAGTGCAAAGTTAAGTGAAAACTTGAAGTGTAGAATTGAAATCATCAAAAATAAGTGAGTACACACAGGCAAAATATTTCTTTCGAATCATTAATAATCGTTTATACTGGGTATGTTCCAAAATACAGCCCAGTGATACTGACGTCATGAATCCGATGCCATAATCGTACAGGTAGGCCACCATATGTACTGGTGAGACAGGTGTGACGTAGCAGAAATATTTAACCGGGCGTCTGTGCATCAGATTTTGTGGAATTTTTTTATTTTATTATTTGTCATTTGCAATAATGTCTTCTCAACAAAGTAAACTAGTGAACGAGGGAAATAGCAACAGTATGGCGCCGATTCATGACGTCATTAGCAGTGACCAGTATTATTACTGGATTATATTTCGGAACACTCCCTTAATAACCATTAAGCGCTAGCGGTCTCGTTCGGCTTTGCCCGAATTTGTAGATTGCCATCGTTTTTCGTCGAATTACGTTGCAAAATTGGTCTCGGCGAAAAACGATTTTATTTTAACGCGATAATATATAGCCTATGTCCATCCTGAAGGTCCATTCTAAATATTGGTAAAAAAAAATTGAAATCGGGTGAGTAGTTTCAGAGTTTCACTGTACTGTTCGTAGTTATCGTTCCGGGACACCTGTATATAACCAAATAGTCGGACTCTTGTATTTTCAACACCATCTATTTTCAACCGATTTTACTCACATATTTTCAAGTTTTTAATCCCTACTTTTCGCGTGCACTGTCTCCCCCTGCGTTACTTGCCAACAGAAAAATACGTTAACCTCAAATTAATCAAGGTTTTTTTCTGATTGATCTATGACTGCCACAAATTGAAAATACAAGAGTCGATCAGTCCCCATAGTTTGAAAGTACTACGGTATACTAAATAACTAGCGGTCCCGCCCGGTTTCACCCGGGTGCAAAAGAACGAATGGGGAAGGGAGGACACGAGTACGCACATTCATCTTAGATGAATGTTGTGTCCAAATTTCATGATGATCGGAGTTACCGTTCAAAAGTTCTTGTCGGACGGACAAATTTTGAGTTACATTTTGCATTGATGCTCCGCTCCTATTGATCGTAGCGTGATATTATATAGCCTATAGCCTTCCTTGAAAAATGGACTATTCAACAAAAAAAATTTTTTCAATTCAAACTAGTAGTTCCTGAGATTAGCGCAAACAAACAAACTCTTCAGCTTTATATATTAGTATAGATAAAAAGACTGATCATAAACGCTCGACAAGTGAGGTCATTGAAACGTCTAAAATTAGAACCGACGGAGGTGTTCTGCGTTTAGACGGATCCCACGATTTGATTTAACAGAATTTAATATTTTCAGATTCTACTTTGGCACAATAGCGGACCCCAACAAACCTCCAGTCAACACGAGCGACGTGTTATATTTTTCTATCGACAATGAGTTGACTTACAGCAATTATTATTATGACTTCGGACCGTTGAATCTGTCGTGTTTGTACAAATACTGTCACAGACTGTACAACTATTTGGAGGGCATCGGGCCCTCCAAACGGATCGTGCACTACACGACGATGGATCCGGAGAAACGGACAAACTCGGCTTTCCTTATCGGAGCTTACGCAGTCATCTATCTCAAGACGACGCCGAGAGAGATATACAAGATAATGACCAGCAACGGAATGCCGCCGTACAAGTGAGCAGATTATAAACGCTCGATAACCGAGATCATTAGCTAGCTTTCTCTTTTAATAAGAGCGACCGACCTCCAAGAATCACGATTATTATTTTATAATTATTAAAGCTCCGTTCCAACCAGTCTTGCGCAGTATCGCTGTCTTGCGCGGTATCACTGTCTTGCGCAGTAACCCAAAAATTTCGTTTTAGTTACTGCGCAAAACTGTGACGATAATATTACCGTTCGCAGAGAGGTTGGAACACTCTCTATATTGATAGCAAAGATCGGGAGAAAGACTTAAACACTACGGTGCAGACATTTATACGTCTGTCTCACTTTTTATACTCTGAGTCTCATGCGCATGTCCGTGAATGAATGCGCGTCAGTTTGCACATGGAACAATATATTTAATACTCTCTATATTGCTAGCAAAGATCGGGAGAAAGACTTAAACACCACGGTGCAGACATTTATACGTCTGTCTCACTTATTATACTCTGAGTCTCATGCGCATGTCCGGTGAATGGATGCGCGTCAGTTTGCACATGGAACTAAGCTGTGAAAGGGAGGTGGCTTGCTCTATTCCACTTACTAATTGCCCCGCTACAGACACGACACTTGAAGCACAAGAAAGAGATAGAAAACAGTTATTTGCTGTCTGACTTCGTGGGCCACGCCTCCACTTACGGCCACTAGCAATATAGAAGTTATTAAATATATGGAACAGGAGCTTATAATCTTACATAAAAATTTCACAGACCGTACTTAGACGCGTCACAAAACGGGAGCTCCGGTTACACAATACGACTGCTCGACTGTCTCCAAGGCATACACCGAGCGGCCGTTTTGGGTTTCTTCGACTTTTCCGATTTCGACGTCAACGAGTACGACACGTACTCGTGCCTGGTGAACGGCGACCTCAACTGGCTACTGCCGCGAAAGTTCATCGCTTTCATTGGACCGATCGACAGCGGACACTTCAACTGTCACCCGGCGTCTTTTTACATCGACTACTTTTTGGAAAACGACGTGCGGACCGTTATCAGGCTCAACAACAAAGTGTACAATGCAAAAGTGTAAGTGAAGACATGACGTCTATTTTCTAAAAGGTTCGGAAGTTAGTCACAAACAGCGTCGCAAAGGCACATCTTAGAGCCGTTGTGATTCCCACCACCTCCCAGCTACCTGCACGGAACGTGCACTCGTCGGTAATTGGCCGTGATCGCTCGTTGCCTTTGTCGCTTTAAAGTACAGTCGAGTACGCTATTGTCAAGTTGTTGTCGCTATGTTAGTTTTGATGAGTTTGTAGTTTTTCAACAGACTGTACAAGCGCAAGCCCGCATTCGCATCTAACTTCCGAGCCTTTTAGATTCGTGATGCGTATTATAACAATGCGCCATCCACTCAGATGACAGATCAACGAAATATTCTACTAAAATTGTCATATAGAGGCGCAAGTAGCAAAAGCGTTGAGCTAAGCCGTCAGATGGCATCATGCAGCATTGCTGTGACGTTGTTCAGCGTTGCTCGCTGTTTCAAAATTAAAGCCGTCAGATGGCAATATGCAGTATTGTGTCTGTTGTATTACAATATGAAGGTCAGATGACAGATCGAAGTGTTGACGTTGTTTCAAAATTAAAACCGTCAGATGGCAGACGTTGTTCAGCGTTGCTGTATTTTAATTAATTTACAAAAACAAAAGCAATAATAAATTTTTTAGTTGTCGATGTCAGTTCTAGAGCAAGCAATTATCTGTAAAATTATATATAATTTATGTGCGAAATTGTGAGTTTTTTTCTAAAAAGGGAGGTAAACATCTTTAACCTTAGCGTATTAATAGGTATATGTATATGATAGTTAAAAGTTCGCAAACAGTAGATAGACTTGCCGATAATATTTTAGTTATCGATATCCGCTCGCGACTGACGCGTGCTTTTAACAATTGATTACAAATCGTTTTATTTAATTCCAGTTTCCCCGAAGTCGGTATCGAGCACTACGAAATGTTCTTCACAGACGGAAGTACGCCTCCCAAGGAAATATTACAGGAATTTTTAGCATTAGCCGAGAATAAAAAAGGCGCTATCGCAGTACACTGTAAGGTAAAACAAAATATGCAACATTTCAATTGTTTTTTACTATTACAGTAGTTTAAGCCCCTTAAGCAATGAAATAATCCACGCTGAAAAATTCTTAAATTAGTTTTTTATTCGAATGGCATTTTATACAAAAACTGTGTGTGTTCAAAAATAGGCAGGCCTCGGCCGGACAGGCTCCCTGATTGGCGCCTATATCATGAAGCACTTTCGTATGACGGCCCGAGAAACAATTGCATGGTTACGCATCTGTAGGCCCGGTTCAGTGATCGGACAACAACAGGGCTGGCTCGAGAAAATTGAGAAATGGCTCTGGAGACAGGGCAGCATATACAGGTAACCAGTTGGGCCGCGGACATTTTGTCAGCGTTGATTTTTTTTTCTAAAATACTTCCAATGGTAGCCGTTTTGCTAATAATATGCTGTTAAAAAATAATTTAAGTGGCAGACTTGATTTGACAACAGGGTTTATCCTATTTAAGGAAGTTGATGCGTTACTGCAGTCCCAATCAAAAGTAAGTCGAATTCTAAACGGGAACTTTTCCATAATAAATTTTTACAAAAGGTTATAAGTCGATGATACCAATAAATTATTGTCATAAAGGCATAAATAAATAATTTTTTTTAATATTAATTAATTATTTCAGTATTTTACTTAATTGACTAACTTTTGAATTTTTTGCACAAAGTTAGGTTAGAAAAAATAAATTTATGTAAATATCTGTATTTTACATACTTTTTGCAGTAAATAATTAAAAAAAGAAATTAGAAGTAGAAAAAATTAAAATTATATCATTAAAAAGTTGAAAATTCAGTTAAAATTGTTAAAACTGTCAAGAATAAAAGTCCATAATCGAAAAGTGCTAAGGTTTAATGATTTTTTTTATTGATTAAAAGTCTCCTAATTAAATTGGAAAAAATATTAAAATATGCGTAAGACATTGATGCTTTACATCTTAGTTAGTTTTCGGAACTGCTGACATTATTTGGTTATTTGCAAAAAATTAAAATGTACAGTTTGCATGCTAAATTGACATTTTTTCCATAAGACTACGTACATGTAAAAGTTTTTTTAAATTTTTAACTTTATAAATCTCATAATGATTTTGGATTTTTTACAGAAAATTTTGTCATAAAAAAATCTATTAAAAAAACTTTATTTCAGATTTTTTTCATTATCTTCGTAAAACGGCTCAACCTCCTTAAATATTAAAAGTGTACAATATTTTAAAAAATAAACCGTCATTTTAAGACGGAATAGACGCTAGTGTAAAAAAAACTAAGGCGATCCTTCAAAACTTGGGATCTGTACAGCTCGGACGTACAGACGAACCAAATTTGAGACTGTTAAGTACTTTGAACAATTTGTTGGAACAAAATTCAATAGTTTCAATACAATCACCCATTTTGTGGTGAGTTTTTCCCGTGGCGCTCCTGGCGGTAAAATTTGGCAGGTGTTTTCTTTATATTATACTAGCGCCCCGGTCCGGCTTCGCCCGAATTTGTAATTTTCCGCCGTTTTTTCGTCGACTTACCTTGCTAATTTGATCTCCGCGAAAAGCGCTTTTATTATAGAAAGCTAGAGTATCGACTACCTGACTCAGCTATTGGTTAAGAGCTGGCTACGGAGAAAATGGGTGACTCGGTGCAGAGCTGAAAATTTGCAGAATAATAGGAGATAGTACAAGTAAGTAGGGAAACAATTGCCAGAAGGCTAGGCGGAAGATAAAGAGCCGCCAGAAGGCGCTAATGTTGCGAAAAAGCAGTGCACTTCTGGCAATTTCTATACTTATTCTGTAATTCAAAACTAGATTATATCGAAGAATCTCGTTAGAGATTCTTTTCTGTGCTAAATGCCGACGTATCTCTAACGTATTCTTATACATTGATTTTGCCTAGCTCCCATATAACGCCGTGTATATGAGACCAGTTTCCAAGTTTTATAGTTCTGTGACCACGTGACTTTCATAGGACCGATTTTTCGTATCACCCATATATACTTCTGTACCACAATAACAGCTTACACTGCGTGTGTGCCCGTGGACTAACGGTTACGACGTTAGACTAGTAATAACACTAATAACAGGGTCTCGGGTTCGATTCCCGCCGGCATCATTGGAAATTTTTTTTTCTACTTCCATTTTATTTCCACTTGATATTTATATATAATATAAATCATATTTTTTATTTTTTTTTTTATTTTAAATTTTTTTTTATATTATTTTTGTTTTTTTTATTTTTAATTTATTTTTTCAATTTTTTTCTCATATACATATTTTTATTTCTTTTTTAATTTTTAATTTTTTTTTCTTGTTTTTTGAAAAATACACTTTCGTCAAATTTTTTATTAAAAAATAACAAAATATATGATTGAAGTTAGATTTAAATAATTTAATTTATTAAAAAACAGATTCATCATAAAAAGTGCAACAAAAATTAAAAAGAGGAAAGTTTTCAAAGTGAAACTTCTTTTTTAATGCAAAATAAGTATTTTACAAATGATATGAAAAAATTGTTGTATTTTTAATGGTTGGTCTTGTTCATTGATTTTTTTTCATGCCTTCAAAATTGGCCTTCATGGAATCTGTGGCCTCTTAATTCTAAAAATGCACATATGTTTATTTTTTGGAGAAAAAATAAAAATAATGTCTCACACTTTGGAAAAAGACGTGAAATCTTAAAAAAAAAACTTCGGAGAAGTAAAAACTTCGTTCTGTGCTAAATTCAAAAACTTGAGGCGACTGAATCTCAGAATTATAACTTAAAAAAAAAGAATTTCGAGGCAGACAAGAAATTGAAATCAAGCTCGAAATTCTGTGCCTAAGACGTCGAAAAAAAAAAAGAATTTTGAGGCAGACAAGGAATTGAAATCCAACTTCGAAATTCTGTGCTTATAAAAGCTACAAGAGCAACAGCAAAAAAAGTGCACAGACGGCGTTTTTTTAGTGGTAACTAAAAGAGTTATGCGAACACCGTCTTCTTTGCATTTTTTTGCTGTTGCTCTTGTAGCTTTTATAAGCACAGAATTTCGAAGTTGGATTTCAATTCCTTGTCTGCCTCAAAATTCTTTTTTTTTTTCGGCGTCTTAGGCACAGAATTTCGAGCTTGATTTCAATTTCTTGTCTGCCTCGAAATTCTTTTTTTTTAAGTTATAATTCTGAGATTCAGTCGCCTCAAGTTTTTGAATTTAGCACAGAACGAAGTTTTTACTTCTCCGAAGTTTTTTTTTTAAGATATATTATACATTATATAGTTATAAGAGCATACTGAAAATTCAAACATGATATAATAATTACATTCGACAAATATTCAAAATTATTAATGACATTTTGATAGAAATAAAATTACGTTGTTGTAACAACGTAATTTTATTAATTTATTTAATTTTATTTCTATCAAAATGTCATTAATAATTTTGCATATTTGTCAAATGTAATAATTATATCATGTTTAAACTTTCAGTATGCCCTTATAACTATATAATGTATAATATATATAATATATAATCTAGTTTTGAATTACAGAATAAGTATAAAAATTGCCAGAAGTGCACTGATTTTTCGCAACATTAGCGCCTTCTGGCGGCTCTTTATCTTCCGCCTAGTCTTCTGGCAATTTTTTCCCTACTTACTTGTACTATCTTCTATTATTCTGCAAATTTTCAGCTCTGCACCGAGTCACCCATTTTCTCCGTAGCCAGCTCTCCGTCTATTATGAAACATGTATTTTTATCGCATCTCAATTGTTTTTCAAAGTAAATTAAAACGATGATTTCTATATATTACAGTTTGAAACATTACGGAGAAGGAGATAAAATTCCCCATTATCGTTACGGCGTGTACAGCATCAAGTGGAAGGAGCATCAGGAAGCATTGCGACAGCAAAAGCTCCGGGACGATTATCGTCTCCAATGCAAAATGATGCAAACGACAAAACCTAGCTCGCCGATAGCGAAACGATACGTGATCGGGCCACCGTTGCCGCTCCAAAGCACTTCTCTGGAAGCGAGGCGGAGCAAAGTAAAACAATTCATCAACAACAAAGTACAAGTAGGATTATTGTACAATAGGCAAATAGGCGCGGCGGCCAATACGTCGTTGGGGGCTGCCGGCGCATCGGTACAAAACGACGATTCGGATTATTATTCGACGCCGCGATTCAAACACAAAGTCTCCAGAAATAGTAAGCAGTCAAAAGACGGTTATGCTGACGAAACCGTACCGAAATCTGCCAGTATCGACCGAGATAAGTACGCCAAATATCCACCCGTCAATTACCATAAGGACGAAAGTCCCAAATCTGCCAGCACCGAACGAGAGAAATTAAACAAATACAAAGAACCCAACGTAAATGTAAAATCCAGATACAGTATTAACGAAGCTTCGGTAAGTCGACGCGCGAATAGGTTCGAAGAACTGCCGCCGAAATATAAATTCGCCAGAAACGAAGAACGGTCGAGACGGAGCGATATCGAAGAAAACAAGAGGTTCGGGGTACGGGAAAGAATGAGTTCGGCTAACGCTCCGACCAAACATACCGAGAATAAAACGCAAGGCGATAAACTGAACGAAATAAAAATGAATCGAATGTCGGCATCGGCAAAATATTGAGCGAATTTATGTGTTCGCGACGTGAAGATTCGCGATCTTCAAAATGACAGCGCGCGATCCGATTGGCAGTATCAGTACCTAACATAACCTCATTTCGTAATATTAGCCAATCATATCGCGCTGTTATTTTAAATATCACGAATCTACACGGGTTGAAAGTTTGTGGAGTTTTACAGTAAGATGTCGAAACAATTTAAGAAACGTTTTTATATCTTTTTTTTAATTTTTTTCCTAAGACTCGTAAATAATTTTAGTTTTCTATATTATACAAAAAATACGTGTTCCGCTGCTTGTGTCAATTTTATGGTTATTTTGTTGAAAAAGTATTTACTATATTGTAATTTACACTTTTTGTGAATTGTGAACATAATTTATAATTATTCAAACACGCATATTTATAATACAACAATACCGAATCATTTTATAAAAGTGTTGTTATAATTTATCAAATGTCAAAGTTTAGGAAACCGTCTGACCTTGGATGTGACATTGCATTGTTTAAATAACAAGATGTCCTGTCCAACTTCGCACAAATTTTAATTAACTGGTCCCGCGATTAATTATCGGTATATGGGGGATATGACATTTCACACTTCAACTTGAAATCAAATTTGATTTGAAATATCGAATGGTAAAAATCGCGTTCAAAACCGTTCAGTAGTTTTCGAGATTAGCTGGTACATACAGATTTCATTTTGTACACACTGTATATGTACACACTGTATATAATTACGCAATCGTGTCTTACCCAAGGAAGTTGGTCTTACCTTTGTTTCGGCTTTTGGTGACACACGTCCATAACCAGAGAAACTACGAGGCCCATAACTTGCAGTCACACTTGAATTTTCAAAACTAACCTTAAAAAAAATACACAACTATTTAAAGTTAGCAACAATACAAAACTATTAAAATGTCTTTTTAGCACAAATTAAACTATAAAACAACATTTTTTAACCGAAAAATTGAGGACGCCCACACGTCTCCCGGTCAGTTACGTCACCAGTTCAAATGTTTGAATGTCAAAATGGCCGGGTGACTTTAGAAGACTCTCGGCGTCTTATTACATAAGACCGTGAACATAAAAATGATTCTTTACTTTTTACAAAAACACTGCAGACAAAGATAACGACATTTTTTATAATTTTATAAATTCCTTCAGGAGTCAAGACCTTGCGGCTGAAAATTTTACAACACTGACGCTAGGTGGCAGAAAGTATTGTTACGATTTAACAATTACCTTAGATTGTGATGATACTATATAGTTTTTAAACATGCAGGAGCAGTCTAATGTCGTCGTGAAATTTCCTGTCATGTAGAACATTAGATTGTACTCACCCAAAAACAAATGATTGATCTACATAGACAAAATCTCTTTTCAAGCTAATAATAATAATAATAGTTAGCAAAACCAAAAGTGCACATCCCGCAAGTTTTCCACTGTATGATAAAAAAATAACAATTAAAAAATATTTTTAATAAATTTAAAAAGATTTAAAAATTTAAAGAAATAAATAATTAAAAATTGAAAAAATATTTTTTTTAAGTTTGCAAAAATAAAAAAAATTAAGAACTATACATAATATAATATATAATTAATATCAAGTGGAATAAAATAAAACAAAATAAAAAGAAAAAAAAAGAAAATAATTAATTATTTCGTAAGGAATCGAACCCAGGACCTTGCCCTTGGGGATCCAACGGCATAACCATTGCGCCACGGCGGCCTAATACGTGTAGTGGTGTTATGACGGTATAGAAGTGTAGCACTTGTTTTATGGATTACATTATATTTACACAGTAATAATTATTATATTGTTTTTAACTATTAGCTGTCAAAAATAATAAAATAAAACTGTTTATAAAAATAACTACTGAA
Source organism: Xanthostigma xanthostigma (assembly GCA_963575645.1). NCBI lineage: Eukaryota > Metazoa > Arthropoda > Insecta > Raphidioptera > Raphidiidae > Xanthostigma > Xanthostigma xanthostigma. The sequence goes on from OY754473.1 coordinate 4,737,980, forward strand.
CACATTTTAGTGAATTTAAATAGGGTTCTGGTCTGATAGTAAACAAAGTGAATAAAATATAACCCAAGGCAATCCGACCAAAATTGCGATCTGTAGAGTCGTGACGTACGTACATACGTACAGACCAACCGACAACTGCTGTTTGTGATTTTCAATTACAATTTTAATAGTATTTATGAACTCGAATTGATTTAAAAATGGTTCTGTTTTATAGATCAGACTCTCCTCTTTTCAAAAAGCTTCAATTTGGATGGATTTCGTGTGAAATTAACTTAGATATAACTTCTTATATGAACGAAAGTCAGCTCTGACGCACAAAGCGATAATAAAGCACATACCGCTAGTTTAGCGGTATGTGCAATTAATTTATTTGTATATTTGTATATTAAGAGTGGCGTTTTCGTCATCAAGAACTGTCCCGGGGCAGAGCAGGCCTAATGGGCTACTATTGGTTAAATAAACAATAAACAAATGCCTAACCAATAGTTAGCCAGTTGGCCTGCCCTGTCCCAGATCAAAAAAGCGCAGAAAACAATCGATCAATTATTTTTCGAGTAGGATCGATTTAAAATTATACGATGCTTTTCTTATGGAGCAAATACGTGTGATCACACTCTAAAGCCATTTTCAAATCGGATTTTTTGACAACGCAGCATGACACTGCAAAAACGGTTGTGAGTTTATCTCTTTTTACTTGCTGGTGAAAATTGTAGACGCGATGGCCGATGGATAAACAATAAAATGAACAGTCAGTTGGTTTTCCGTTGTCTTTATTTGATAATATGAGATCTCAGACTGTATTACTGATGATATTTTTTCATTTCTTCAGTTATTGGTTATAGATGAGACCTAGTAACGTGTTTACTTACGACATTTCACCAAGAATATAAATTCATCAGAAAAACTTACAGCACTTTCTAATTTCTAATTCAGAGCTGGTAAAATTTCCAATTCGTCTTTCAATTTATTTTCTCGTTATTTAGAATCGTGAACGATCGAACTTTCGTTGGGCCGTGTTCGAGCAACCACTGGAGCCGACGTTCGGCAGTTCGGTTTGTATGTCTTCGCGCTACGGGCTAATTTAAAAAAATTATAGAAATGGATGTGGAGGATGTGTTATTATTATTGGACACTCTCCACTACATGGGGAGACGGGGGGCAAAAAAAACAAAAATATTGGATACACCCAATTCCTTCAAAAAGGTATTGCCCCGGCGTAAACACCAGGCGGATAGTGTTAAGTTTTTTGATTACTGTCGGATAAGATCCAAGACATTTCAATATATTTTAAAGCGCTTCGAAAGTGTTTTCGGCCGAATGAGATAGGAAAAACCCATCTCCGTTGCCAACCGACTAGGAAGTGCGTAATGAACATAGAGAAATAAGTAACTAGAGTACGCTAGTTCGTATTGAAAGTGTCCTCAGTTAAGAGAGAGAACGCTGCAGAAAACCAGAAATTTATTTACTCAAATCAGCATTGTTTTGTATCATTAGTTACCATAGAGATAAGGACTTGTTTTCTCTCTGAATTGCAGACACTTTCACGGCTCACTCGCGTACTCTAGTCTAATATCTCTGTGGTAATGAACGCCTTCCAATGCCTTCTCTTGTTGATGCAGTGTTGCCAAACTTTCCGATCCCTTTTCGATAAGTCTTTTGAAGTTCTTCTTGAGAAATTATATGCTTGCTGTAGTACCGTAAGTAAAAACGTTGCTAGATCTCTGCTATGATAATATATAAATATTATGACAATATTATTCTTAATTCTAAAATTAAATAAAAATTTAAACAAAATGCACTATTTGTGGCTTAACTTCGTCGGAACATTTCTGTAAAAAAATGAAATTTGCTTTCAATTTTAGAGAATTTGGATCAAACAAATTAAAAAAAAAAAAAATTTTTCATCATTGCTTTATGGAGTTTTCGTCATATAGAACTGCCCCGGGACAGGGCAGGCCGAATGGGTAACTATTGGCTAAGAAATTTGTTCATTGTTTATTACAAGCCTTCGGTTTTGAGATTGGTTTTTGATTTGTAATTTAAAAATAATTGGTACGAGACCCAAATAACCCCAGCTGTTGACGGTAAAAAATAAATAATTTATTTACACGAAGTCCGACAAAGCTAAGCCAATAACACAATGATAATAATAATGTTTTAGAATTTACAAATTTGCTATACAATTTAATTTAAAACTTTTTATGAAAGAATCAACAAAATGGAAAATAAATAATTTTCCCATTTGATTTCGGTTTTCCACGTATACACACAATTTATTATTCGTGTGGAAAAGACGAAAAACTAGTAAGAAAAAGAAAATTGATTAAATTAAAACAATAAATTCCGTTTACTTTCTTTAAAATTTGAACACAATATTTTTAAAGCCTTATTCCTTTCAACATAATTCTGGTTTGGATTCGGTTGCACAAAAGATTATCTTGCATTCTTCATCGTATTAACGCTATGTCAAAATGCGCGTATTAAATATATTAGCCCAAAACATTTACATACATTTTTTAATTTCGACCTTAAAAAAAACTGATATGAAGAAGGCAGAATTCATTTAGGTTTTATGTGTTTCTACAGTATTAAATTGCCTATGTGTTACTTAAATATTCTAAAATCTATAAATAGGCATTCCAACCATTCAACGCATCATAGGTCGAGCTGTGGCGCCATCATTAATGTGGCAAGAAAACTAATCATAGTCAACAGTGGCGCCGCACCACGGTAAACATACTAAACTAAGGAGCTATGATATATTGTTGCTAACTTCTTGAATCAGAATAATACAAAATTCAAATGAATTACACACTAAAAAATATACTTCAAAACTTAGAATTGATGTATTGTGATTCAATAATATACCATAGTTCATTAGTTTAGTTTAACCGCGGCGCGGCGCCACTGTTGACTATGTCTAGTTTTAATGAAACACTATTGATGGCGCCAAAAATTGACTCGATTCCAACGATGCGTTATGATTGGAATACAAAATTTTTTAAAAATGTGTTCCTCTTTGGTTTTCAAGCCAGTTTTGCGATAAAAAAACAATATTTTACGTAATTGCGTTTTTTTTCTTAAAAGTCGCCATTTGCAAATTACACGTGTTTTTGACTTATTTCTTACTCTACAAAATAAATAATACCGTTAAAAAATAATTATTACTACACACTATTTGCAATAAAAATATCAACAAGTTTTCGCAGTTTTTTCTACTCAAACGGAGAATCTATAATATACAATATCTTCGTACCCAAATAACAAATGGCGGCTTTATCTTTGTTACACATAACCTCAAAAGGATAGCAAACTCGCTGGATGTGTAGTGTAAAGCACTAATCAAAAGTATTGTTCAATTTAAATTTTGAACGAATTTTTGTATAAAAATTGGTACAAAGTGCAATTAGGGTCAAAAGTTGGCAGAATCAACATTGCAGACCTGTTGGAGACCATTTGCAGGCCTCACACAGCCTGTCAAACAAAAAAAGTTCTTCACTATACACCGATAATCAATAAATTTCCATCCTGAGAGTAAAAAATTAATAAACAATAATTTGTATTCGAGAAGAACTTTTAAAATATTAGCGTTTCAAAATGGCAAGGATTAAGTTTGTATGAAATGATTAAAAAAATCTACGATGTTTCAGTGACTTCACGGAAGCAATAAAACGATCGACTTGGTTTAAGAATTGAGATAATTTCAAATCAGTGACAACACAGATTTTTTCGTAATATCATACTTATCTATGAACAGATTATTTTTTACTAAGAATTATAAATAAATCATGTATTCAAATTGCCAAAACGTGGCATTACAGTAAGCTAAATGGTAACTCAGCTTTCGGGTGGATAGTGGCTTGATCTAGTTGCAAGTACAAAACTGTATTCGGTTTGTTTATTACAAAAACAAAAGAAAAGAGTACCATCGATAGTGATAAAATACTGATATCTTACTTTCGAACGTTTTTATTCGTCCAGTCTTATTTCTACATGAAATCAATATGAAAACAAACAAAACTAAAAAAAATTAGAAATGACCGGCCATAGTTTTATTAGCTTCGTATGTTAACCGTGGCGCGGCGCCACTGTTGACTACGTTTAGTGTTCTTGACACACTAATGATGGCGCCGCAACTCGACACAATAGCAACTAAGCGTTGCATGATTGGAATGTTTTATAGGCATCGAGAATCTACGAGAAAGGAAGCACAGCGCCGCCTGTCGTGCGGAAATGATTTGTGACTTTAAAAATTATCTATGCGTAAATATACAAATTACTATCTATCTATATTTTTTTGAAATTATTTATAAACTGTCGTTGTTATGCAAACATAAAATTGTTAGAATTTTTGCTAACAGAATTGTTTAAAAATTATTTTCGTAAAAATGACAATGAGATTTTCGTTGGTAGCTGGCAGTTGGAACAAATTTAATCTGCCACTTCTAAGGTATCCTCGATGCCTATTTATCACGAGTGACGCTAGAAAAATACGGTTAAAATTGATTTCGACTCAAAATAAAACTGAATCAAATAATTCATACGAATGACAAATGAAATCTAAGTATCTCCTGCCATAGTTAGTTCAAATCGCAATTGTTATTTTATCATAATGTGTTAACAGAGAAACCTGCACTTCTTCAAATAATTTTACGTCGACTATATTAGCCAATTGGCAACTCCTCGATATCATTAATAACTAAAGATCGTAACCAAACGTAATAAAACAGTACATCGGTAAATTTAATGCCCTTATTTTCCTTGTTTAAAAAAAAAAAAACTGATTCGGCACTACTTTTTTACGTTCGATCGTGAACTTTAGCGAATATCTAAATACTGATATATAATTTATAGGTTAGAAATTTCACAATACATTCACAAATACTAAATACGTTGCCTAAAATATGCAGCAATAATTATTATTATTTCTGAATAAGAATATTAATTTTAAAAATATGAGGATGAAGTAAAGCGTTGCCAGAAAACAGCATTTCATATTAAAAATTAATTTAGCATTTTGAATTTTAGTCAGTTTTTAGTAAATGAATAATATATTACAATTTTACGATGAATATAGTTTTTGTTCCCAGTTCGTGCCACGGCAAATGAACTTTACGTATGAAAATGTAAATTGAAAATGCAATCAGAATTATCGGAGACGTCATTTTCGCTCCGGGGAAACATTCCAATGTTTTTTGTACCGGTCGGTTTTTGTATGCCGGCTGGCAGATTTTCTATTAATGGGCTCGGCTGTCGAGCGTCTATAATCTACAATCTATCGGAGACGTCATTTGTTTAACGGGGGACAGCCCGGCTACATTAAAATTCACTTATTCGAATAAAATACATTTCAATATGGCGAGAATAAAATTATGATTTGTAACTTGGGTTCCTCAGAATGAAAAAAAAGGGTCTGTCTGTCCGTCAAGACCCTTTTTCTCAGGAACGGCTAGAGGCATCAAGTTGAAATTCACATCAAATACTAAGGTGTACAACCCCATAGCCCTGTAAAAAATTCAAGCTTCTAAATCGATGCAATAAAAAGATATGGCCTTTTCAAATTCACGTATTTTAACCATCAAAATCTAGAGTACTGAAATTTGACACGAAGGACGGTTTTAGAGCACAAGTAAAAATTTTTAATTTTACTCGACAAACTTAATTTTTGAACAGTACGGAACTCTCGATTCGCGAGTTCTATTCGCTCTTGTTCATCTTTTGTTTTTAGCTCTTTTTCCTATACATAATTGTATGTCTTTGGATAAATAAATTCTAATTAAGGTGTTGAAATAAAATCCCGAGATTATAGATTATAGACGGGCGACAACTAAAATTGTTCCATTGTAATAATGACGCCTCAATATGGCCAAACATGAATTTTTCGATTTTTGTCGATTATTTTGACACTGACAATATTGAACAATCATGCCCTCGAAACCTCACACTAAAATATTTATAACTATTTTTAAATGAGAATCAATTAACAATAAATAAAAATTGGAGTCGGAAAATAAAAAAAAAAATTCCAAGTGAACGTTAAAAGTGTATCGAATGTTTTTTTTTTGTATTTTTTAATGATTGATTATTGCACAGCGTTTTTTGAAAATCACTGTTTATTAAGAAAAGATAAGAATAAACCTCTATACGTAAACTCCGAACGGAGGGCCTCTACGAGCGTCCGTTAAATATAAAGACGCTCCGTTAAAATACTCCGATATTAAATACATAAAGCGATATAAGTTTTTTTTAAATTTATTTTTGATTTTGTTAATTTTTTTTTTGTTATAAAAAAAAATTGTTTCCTTATACTAATTATTAAAAAACTATCCATTCTCTTTCTAAAAAAAACGAAATAAGAAATAAAATTGTGCCAAACAATAATTATTATCCCTGATTATCATGAACATATTTAAATCCTAGTCAGGTATTTTCTATAAAAAACGGATTGTTCTGTTTTTTTCTCGTATCACTTTCTGTTGCGCCTACGGATTTGATTTTCTATTATTTATGTACACTACGTAATGTTTCCATTTATCGACTATTTTGAATTTGTTTTTTGTTTCTACTTAAATAATCCACTGTCGAAGCAGTCTTTTTATGAAAGTGATTTTTAAAAAACAATTCTTGTTCACATTTTTTATTTATATTTTATAAACAGTTACTTAGTCGGTATGTGTAAAAATTTAGACAGACCTATTTCTTATTATAATATAAAAAATTGTTGATTTCTATTAATTATAAACAATAAACACACTATTTTATTTGTTTTAAATACTTATAAACTAAATAATTTTTCTCACACAAATAAAAAAAAAAAAACAAAAAAAAAATAACCTTTCAAAACTCTTTAAACATTAAAATTTTTTTAAAAAGAATTTTTATGCATTTTCTTTTTTTTTCGCTTCAGTCTGTAATATTTGAAACTCGAGGGGGTATTTTTGTGTCATTTTATTGGGAATAATCTCACAGCATTCAATTTTTTCACAGTATGTTACTTTTTTTTATATATAATAAAAAAAATTTCGAAAACGATTCTTTTGTTGCAATAACACTCGCAAAGAAAATTTTTTAATCTACAAAACAATTACATTTATTTGCTTACGGTTGCCAGTACCTATCGGCTAATATAAGGTATGTGGCGTGCAGTTTCTGTCATGTGGAACCGGCCAAACTGTCTCCGACGTTGGTGTCGGATATAGTAGGCGATAAATTATGCACCGTAATCGATGCTATGTAATTGTTCGGCATTACCTGCAATCACACAAATACTTGTACTCGCCGCGCGAAAACGCTTTCGAGTTTTAAATACCATCAAATCGGATCTACAATACTCGACGACGGCCGACTTAAGGGGTTACACTACCCAGGCGCGTCAAAAAAATAAGCTTTTTTTGTGAATTTTTTTACGAGTTCTAGGTGGAGGATCAAAAAAAAAATTTAGGGCTTTTTTACGCCTATATTAAAGTTTTCAAAAATATTTGTTATTTATACCTATATATATATAACAAAATGGCGTTGTGGTAGTATAAAAAACAGACAATTTTTTTTTAGGTGAAAAACGGTGTACATTGTAGCAGTCCTGGTGTACCATCAGGAACAAAAAAGATTTTTTTTTCTTTTTTTACAATCGTCTTTCCATGGAAGTACCGAGGATTTTAAATTTTGTTTGAAAATTCACAAACTTGTATGAGTTAGAAATTTTTTTTTCATTTTTTAGCAAAAACTCGAGCTTAAATTGTTAACTGCAAACGTCATAATTTTTCAATCATAAAAATCGTGTGTACTTCCACGGAAAATCTATCTAAGAAGTTGTCATTTAAATTTCAAGTCAATTGGACAAAAATTGAGCGAGATACGGTGTACACAAATTTGAAGAACATAGTTTCGAGAAAAACGCGTTTAAAGTTTGAAAACGTATTTCTTATATGAAATTTTCAAAATTTTTGAGAACTTTAATATATGCGAAAAGTTTGGCGGAGCTAGAGCAATTTCACAGCTCCGCGCGGTACAGTAGAGACGCGATAATCCGGACTAATTAAAACACAGTTGATCCGGATTATCAAAATGTCCGGATTACTGGATGTAATTTTAATTATTAAGAAAACAAACTAAAATGCGTGCTCAAAGGATTTATTCATACGTAAAAAATAAAACTTTTAATTTGTCAAGAATTTCGTTTTTTACTTGCAGTGATAAAGTAACGTGTGATCGTTTACGCGGCGCCATAGTGCGTTCTCTATGTAATTCTATCTAAATTTGACAACGACTACATACATACTAAAACCACCTAAATTCTTTCACTTCTCTGACAACAAATATGTATGTAACTGTTTGTAACACACCGCCGGCCAATAGTGTTGACGCAAATAGTGCCGGTACAGCTACTCAATAACTAAGTATCATGATCCGGATTACTGAAACTGGAAAAATCCGGAGTACAATGTACATAATACTATCAAACGACTGTCCGAATTACCAAAGAATCCGGATTATGAAGGTTCGGATTAACGCGTCTCTACTGTATAATAAAAACGCGTATGGCCGGCGGACCGGCTGAGCCACGACCGACAGGTTGAAATTCCAATCGGCGCCGGCTCGCACAAATCAACGCTTATATAACGTTCAAAGCAACACGTAAAAAAAATGACTTCTGACGCATAGCTGTAAAATGGCAATTATCGATGAAATAAGTAAGTATAAAATGCGACACGTACCTCGAATATAATATCTTGATAGCCGTAACAAAATGTCGAGCCGAAAGGATTGGTCGTGTTGGTAGAGCTGGCTCTGTTCAGAACAACAGGTCTGTCGGAAGGTTTAAGCTGTTCACAGATCCGGTCCCACTTCGTGTACGCCGATATTGTGACTGTGTTGGGATTCAACTCGACGAGTTTTGCTCCGGATTTTGTCATCCCGCTGTTTTTGGACGTCATATTGCAATGCTCGTCCGAAGGCAAGCCGATATGAAATTCACATCTGAAACACACGGACAAAAATTGAAATTTCATCGGTAAGAGATTTGCGTGATCGGTCTTAATTTGATAGAAAATTCTTGTCATAGAAAAATTGAATAAAATTTTGAATATCCAGAAATCACATTTTCATCAACGGCTACTAAGATTATTTGATTCTGTTACCGATTAATATTTTCTGTTTATTTTTTCAAGAATAAAATGAAAATCCAATTGACACTAAAATACCAGACAGGCCACTTACACTTTTGTATGACAACCGCAATAGTGTCAAAAGTGTTAATACTTTTTACATTGGAACACGATTGTGAAGTTATACATCTAAGAAGGAGAGGTTGCTAAGGTGAAAAGAGTGGACTTAGAAAGTGAACTAAAAAGTATAAAATAATTTCTTTACAGACAGATTTTTAACTTGTAGGATTTGAAACGAAAAACGTGGGGCGCATGCGACAATTATATAAGAAGTGTAGCTATCAATAAAAAAATCTAGTTTTGAGATAAAACGAATAATGCGCCCCACGTTTTTCGTTTCAAATCCTACAAGTTAAAAATCTGTCTGTAGAAAAATTATTTTATAATTTTTAGTTCGCTTTAAAAACGTGGTACATTAAAAATGTTTTTTTATTTCTATTATTATTTTTATACTTTTTAGTAAAAAAAATACATCGTAAAAAAATAAAAATATTAAATGTCGCATGGGGGATCGAACCCGCGACCTTCGCATTATTAGCACGGCGCTCTAACCAACTGAGCCATAGAGCCACTGTGTGCTTTGTGCCTTACAATGGTAAACAAGTAAGAATGAATTATATTATGTATTTATTAAAATTTCCTTATTTCTTTTATAATTTTCTTCTTTATTTTAGTATTTTCTTGTATTGTCATCTAATTCTGAATTATGTTAAAAATTTCATGCCTCTATCTCTATATGTATTTATTAAAATTTCCTTATTTCTTTTATAATTTTCTTCTTTATTTTAGTATTTTCTTGTATTGTCATCTAATTCTGAATTATGTTAAAAATTTCATGCCTCTATCTCATCAGAAAGTTAGTTTAAAATCAATTACAAAGTTCCGCCCGACATACACGAAAAGCAAATTAATATAAACGTGGTAAAAAGGAAGTGTTTAACGAGTAAATTATTTGATCTACTCGTTATTTTGGAAGTGGCTATTGTAAGAACCTGTCACAAACACACCTATTAGTATAGAAAAAATCCACATTACCTATGATACATGTTAAAGTTGTAATGCCCTGGATAGTTTGTATGTAATACAAATTTTTTTACACGTTGCGTTTTGGCGTCGAAAAGTATATCCTAAAACAGTAAACAAATCATTCAAAACATAATCTTGAGGATATAATTAAATATATAGAAGCGATGTTACGGAGCTCCGATTCCGAGACTACGATATCAGCATCCAAAAATAATTACAAGTACTAAATATCGACACTGTCGATTGTTGCTTGAGATGAAAACGGCTCGCTGCGACGTACTTCTCTTTTATGAATAAACGTATAATTTGACATTTTAAACAATTTTTTTCAGATCATTAGCCCCTCCGCACAGCGGTTTTCTAATTTGAGCTTCAAAATGGGTCACGATGAGACTATTGTGCAATCGATCAAGGTTCTCTGTTCGCGACAGAATCTGAATCGGTAAAGACGGTTGCTCCTACCTTACAGAGTTACGTGCAACTGAAATTGCTTCTCGACCTGCAAAAACGGTCGTACACAACCAGTTTGAAATTAGTTTCAAACCAGTCGTGTTTCTGTCGCGACCCACATGCGGCTCTCCATTCTCTAACATACGAAAGGCCACGGAACGATCGTCGGCAAATCATTTAATATGTAATAAAAAATCAATGTGTAAAAAGGTTTAAAAAATTTGGTTATAACTTTACATGTAATAAAAAGACAGCAAAAAATTAAAATAAAAAACATACGTTTCGGATACCCGTAACATCTCTGACTTACAGACTAAAGTAATCGACACTTACCAATCCCAAAGTGAAATAATTAAAGAAATAATCGCTTCTCTTATTCGCCACCCGTCTGTGTGCATCGGGACTATGAATCTTCATTTTGTCCTCGGATTTGTAGAATACTTTTGACGGAGCGCCCAGCGCCGAACAAACTGACTGGCAACTGTCTCCGAAATACACATCTTTCGTGAACAATTCTCGACGAGTTTCTAAATCACGCGACGTGCCTGCAGAACATTTCATTTGTTTTATTGAACAATAAACAGTAAGACTCGTGTATTTTCAAATTGACTCGTTTATTTTCAATTTCAACCTCACTTCATGACGATCATAGACCAATCAGAAAAAACTATAATTAATTTGAGGTTAAACACAGTCAAACGTATTTTTCCAGTGTGCGAGAAGACACCTAGTGTGAGAATTAGGAACTAAAAACTTGAAAATACACGAGTCCAATATGTGAAATTTAACCTCACAAAATTTATCTACACTAGGCCCGGATTCGCCTGAGTGCAAATCGGAATTATTCTACATTTTTGCTATCGGATCGGTAGTCCTGAAAGTATGTACTCTCAGCAGACGGCTAATTTATCGGTATGAAAATTAAAAAAACAAAAAATTAGCGTTTAAACTTAAACTTGCCTTCCGTAAATAAGTGCAATTTAAGTCCTCTGGTACGTTGTCTTTCTCGGACGACTTCCAATTTATCTAGATAAATAAGACTGTGAAAGCAGGTAATGGGCATCGGAGGCGCTTGGCAGTCCGACACTTGACTACCGGTGTAGATGGCGGTACGAGACACCATCGGCGACGCTCCGTTCGGAAACTGTAACGAGCCAAGACCGTGTGCATAGCTCGGCTGTTACAATAAACATACGAATCATCAACTAAGCCCTATGCAATTATCACAGAGTGTCTATCGACAATGGAAGATAGAGAAAAAAGAAACCGTTTGCTGTTGTGAGGAAAATAAGGGTTCCTATTTTGGTGGTTCCCATTGAGGCCCTGAAATAAATTTTTCGAAACGTTGGCCACAAGCGATACTCTTGTAAAGCTTATTTTTCAATTGTTCCTCAACCAAATAAATCTCCTTCGATTATTTCTATCGATAGACACTCCGAATTAAGTATTTAACGATAAATCGAATGGTTTTATACTGACCTGAAATTTGCTATCTATAGGGAAATAAAATGAAAGACCACGAAAATTTAGAACAAACAACTGTTTTTCGGAATCGTAGACTCCTGGATGTGTTGCACCAAATGAATGTTCTATTTGTTCGATAGATGGCAGCACCTCCGGTGAATTAAATACTAAGTTACTGCAAAAATAAAATTGAACGAAAACAATAATTTAAGAGTTACGTTTACGGCGACGCGCGTTTCAAACAATGCTTAATAATTACGTACCTATATTTTAATTTAATAAGCTTCATGTTATATATTTCTATTATTTTCAATCTTTGGACTATGGGATCAAAGATCAATCTTACACCATCTTGGGGCAAATTTATAACTAAATCAACGTCTAGTGGATTCTGAAAAAGAAAAATCAAGCGATTATCTTTGTTGGATATTTGAGTGGAGAAGACCTATGTATCTCCCGAACCGTAGTGTCGCTCGGTGAAAATTGTTAGATAAACATCGATGTATTGCGGGAAAACATCGATAAGTCCTCTAAAGCATCGAGACATCGATGGTTTAAGTATAATATCGGAACATGGTTATTTCCTTATTCAACTAGTTGATTTAATACAATTTTCGTATGCTCTAAGACGCCAAGCCACAAAATCTGTTAAATAAATAATAACTTCGAGCTTCGGAAAGGCTTTTTCCAAAAGCTGGCCAACATCTGTATCAACAACGAGACAGATTAAAAGGAAAACTTTTATCTAAGTTACTTTTTTTGCAGAATATCCCAAAAAAATACTGGGAATGTTAGTTTTTTTTTTTTATTTTGCATAATTAATAAATACATTTAATAAACGATTAATACTGTGTTTTTCGTACCCGAAACATCGATGTTACTGAACATTGATGGATACTTTTCGATATTTATCGTATATCGATGTTTTTTATTCGATGTCAACATCGATGTTTGTCTAATATCGATCATCCCTAAAATATACCCTGCAAAACACGGTCAAAAAAAAAAAAAAAATTGGTTGTCTGTAAAGTCGGTTTACGGACGATAGTCTTACGTGATAACGTCATAAAGAAACATTGTTGAGCTCTCTGATGTCACGCGAGAAGAGAGAGAAATGCGTACAAGCCGACGCTTGGGCCGATCGTGCCTCTCTATCGCTTATACCGCGCTCTCGCTTGCACGCTCAGGCTCAGGCGGAACGTGACACTTTTTCGTGCGTGCAGCCGGTGTTTCATCAATTTATACGACGTTATCACGTCAAAAAACGAACGCATACTTACAGTATCACTGTACAATACTTGGACACCTTTGATGATACCGACTTGGGACTGAATAATGGCCACTGACTGAGAAAAGTGCATACCTAAAAAAAAAAACAAATGAAAAACGTTCAGGTCAAAAAGTGCAAACGTCTGCAAAATACTGACGCAACGCAAAGTTCATAGTACGTTTTATTTTTAAACGTTGTTATTGTTTCTCTGTTGTTTTAAATGAGCCATTGTTATAAATTTTATTTATTATTTACTGTATTGACTCGACGCGCGTTATTTCATTAGCGAGGGGATATAACAAATTTATTAACTGCAAGGGCAGAGTTAAACGACCATTGCATTTTTATTGTACAGATGAGTCATAACTCTTCATTTTTATATGTTAAACACAGGATTGGATTAGAATTCTGTTATCAAAAACTTTGAACAGATTGTAGTAGACTTGTGTATTTAGCGCAAACGGACTAGAACACAATAACGGGACTGGAAAAATGTTTTGTTTTCTGACGGAAACAATGAAATTTGCAGGACTGTCGATAATGCAGAGACCTGGAGGAAGATTTGCTCCCTGCAATATCTATGCAACTCTGTGCGGGCATTGAAACAAATTCCTTTCTAGAATACCGAATGGTACACTCTTCGAGAGATGTAGGGATATTTGGGGTTATGAAAAGGCATTTGCTTCAACTGCCTTTGGTAGAAGCGCGATTAATTACTAAATAATGCTGAAAACACTATTTCGATATCTTTAAATTCCACGGAGATATTCATTGTTTTTGTAAGTGGGTCGAGAGAGTTTTGTGTGTGGGTAAACGAGACTGATCGACGCCTGGTCGGTCATTATGACGCTCTGCGGCACGATGTGTCATTTGTAGTTATAGTAACTAATAAATAAATATATAGTAATCACGAATATGCAACTTCAAAATTGACATTATATTAATGTTTACATCTATTGTCTTGGCTTCATGGCTTGCTATATTCCTAGCCACTACAAATATGACACCTGTGCCGCGTGACGTCACCCGTTTGAGAACAATTGCCGAACTTGAACTTTGAAGTAGCACAACTTCGTTATTTTTAAAGATATTACAAAAATTCTTTCGCCAATAATTTTGCAATTTTCAGGACTATGATTCAGAGTAAAAAAAATATGGGAAATTTAAGCCCTGGTGTATAATGTATAACACAAACTGTAGTGAAAATTCGCTGATGACCACAGTTGTTTAGCGTCTATAATCTATTTATAGCGAAAGTTCGACTAAAATCGATTCGATAGATTTTAGCTTGGAATAAACTGATAAATAGACAAAAATTCTGAAAATCACTAATTCGGTATAAACACTATATTTCGTAACTTAAAAAACTTATTCGGCTCGGTTGTAAAAGGGTTAATTTAACAAAAAATTATCTGGTTTTAATCACTGCAAAAACTAAATACGTTTAAAAATACAATTGCAAATAACCTTGAACTCTTCTATCATTAGAAGACACAGCACGTGTATTGCATTTTTAATGGCATGCGGTATCCCTGACTTGTTTTACATTTTTCACTTACTTCTCACCCCTATTTTATCTAAATTATAATGATTAAATACAAATTTTCATCCTAACAATATTAGTATAGACAGGGATCTGTGTGCGATTAAAAAACATGTATGCTCAGTTGATGAGCGTCTATCATTTACAATCTACAAAAAAATACATGCCTAAATATAAATTTCATACCGAAATTTATTTCATATGTATCTATTTGAAATCTTTTCTGTTGCTACATTATTAAAAAAAATCTTTTTGGGGACCTGCGTTTTTTAAAATTAATTTATTATTTTTCCATTTAGCTTGTTTAACTGTAAGCGCAATTAACGGCAAAAAATATTATTTAAAATCACTGTGACAGTCATAAATAAATTATCAACAATAGAAAGAATTGAAGTTAAAAAAATGATGCCATATTACAATAATGATAAATTTTACTACGAAATATATCATAAAATATGTTTTTATAATTTTCTTAATGTCTTCGTATTCGTAACTTGCACGCTATTTTTTAATAAACTTGAAAGCCAATATAAACTATATAGACCAATCAAATAGGTATATAAAAACGTTAATAATATGATCAAATTTTATTGTTAACAAATGGTCGTTAATCTTAAATTTATCAAACAAATGAACATACACTCTTCATGTTTATAGTAAACAATAAAATATAAATATAATGTCTATCATGGCAAAGAAAAAGTGACAGTTCTGTCCTTGTCCTTCTTAAAATAGTACCAAGTACACAAGCCCCTTCCAATAATATTAGCATTCGCCTGCGGGTTTTTTAAAAAATAATAATGCAATGTCCCTTTTGAAAAAGAACCTGTGACGCTCTTGACGTTTTAATTATTTTTTAAATTACGCAGTACGAACACGTAATTCCGCTGCAATGACAAGTTTTCGATGCATATTATGCTTAAAACGCATTTTAATATATTTGAACAACAGATAATTAGTGTATTTGCTAATTTGAATGATAAAAATCTTGTTTATTATTTAAAAAAATTACGTAAAAAAATTGCAGAACGCCATAAAATGCAGTAACATTTAAACGATGTATTATTATTAAAACAAAATATTAGATCTAAGTATCTTTTGTTTATTATTAGCAAATTATCGTAAGCGATGGTGTCAAAACAATAACATTTAAATTTAGATAAAGACAGACATCGAAAATGTCAAAAAATGTTGCATCCACAGTTACTGATAACAAATTTAAAAAGTCTGTCTCTTGAAACGATTGTAAATAATATTACGAAAATAAAATATTAATTGCGCAATTTTTATTTTATATGTAAACACAGAAAATCGCGTTGTACACAAAATATGACGGGCAAAACCAAAATAGAGAAATATTTACCCAAAATAAACTCCCAGTTTTCACAGCCCAAAGATCTTTCTGGTACCACTTCAAGATCAAGCATTGTGAAGATTGATTTCAAAACACACACGTTTGATATTTATTAACAAAAATCACGTCTTTTTCTGACTGTTATTGTTTTTTTCAATAAGATACGCAGTTCTTTGTTTCAGTAAACGTCGGCCATTTTCTACCAATTTCCCCTACTTTAGACATTCACCTGTCATTTAAACAGCTGATATTTGTTGTGGGAGATAGTTTACAAAAGAGACGTTTGAGAGAGCGCGATATATTGTGTTTGCACGTCGAAAACAAAGACAACATGATATGACTTTTCAATTTGTATTTCACAATGCTACACCTACGACTAGTGAAGGATGAAATATTGCTTGCGCAATAAGTTGAACAGAAATAGATGTAGCTAATTATTTAAAGATAAAATTCAATATCACCATAAACAAAAACAAAGAAATTAAAAGGGCTTGCAAAACTATCGAGACTTTTTATTACTTTTCGAACTGTACCTAATACCTTTCAATTTACTATTTTTGTATAAAACGAAAGCAGCAATCTATAAGCATCTTAGCTAGACTGTTCATTACTTATTTTGACTTTTTATATTAGAAATTTTGTTCATAATACTTATATCTTATATGCTCGTTGATTTTCTACTTTTGAGATAGAAAATGAATTAAACTTTCAACTTTTTATGGATCAGTATCAATTTTAATGGAATGTCTACGGGATAGCGATGAATTTCAAAGACATCGGACGTTAAAAACCAGAGACGGACTTAGATTGTGACTACTGTTACTTCCTCAAATAAAACAATTAACAAATCCCATCTAAATCTGTCTCTGGTTGGAACGTTCGGAGCTAGGAGTAGGTATACAAGAATATAAAAAAAATGCCAATAATATTTCTGTATATGTTTCATTATTATGATCAAATATATTCATAAAAAAAATTAAACTCAATTACACTTAAACAATAAAACTTAAACTAAACTTAAAAATTACTTGCATTGAACATTTGACTAAAATACGAAATTTATCAAAAAAAATAGAAGCAGTTTTTAGATTCGTCTGCAACGTTCCTCAATGTACTGTTTCTTCGAAAATAAAAAATAATACTGCATAAACAATATAACATTCACCATTATTTTGTTTTATATTTTTTTTCAAAAATTGACCACATTAGCATGGTATAAACCAAAAAAGTAGTTGACAAATTATCATAATATATTATAGCGACACCAAAAATTATTTTTTAAACATTAAATTCAGTCCTTCCGTTATCACTTTAAACAATCAATATTTTATCACATTTATTCAAGTCAAAAAAATTAAATTTCAAATGTGACACAAAATTTCTATAGCAGATTCGAGTAAACATCTAACAGTGATATTTTAGATAATGTCAAAAACTAAATGCATTTTTCATTAATAAATACATACAGTATGTAAACGCGTAAGGTGCACATAGGGGAATTAGCATTGGGAAAAAATACTTGGATCAGAGTTAGCCATAACTGCATTAATTGTGATTTCTATTGAATTATCGTGGTAATTTTGAGGATTTCTATTTTATTTTTATTTATTTTTATTTTACTTGGTTTTTTTAATAATAAAAAGCTCTTATAAATCATTATTTTAACTTTTTTGTACGAAAATAAAACAAAAAAACAACTCCATCTGTTTGGAAACATTTCATTCAAAAATTGTCTGACTGGTATGACGTATGCGCGTTGGTAAATCAGTGACCCAAATGTCTTTAGGTTCAACACGAATAGGCGGAGATATTTGATCTCGCACCATATTTAAGTATTTTTGGGAATTTAATGTCCCATTAATAAAAAAAGTCCGATTATGTTGTAATCATTTGAATATTTTCTTCGGTAGTATACACATTCATTTTGCAAAAGAATATTATTTGTCAAATTGAAAAACAAGATTTCAAGGCTCACTCTGATCCAGTTATTTTTTCCAAATGTTAATTTCCCTATGTGCACCTTACGTGTTTACATACTGTATAACATTTCTTAAGGATTTAACACGAGGGCGTGGCCTAATCACGAAAACACATCGTGCGACATTTTCATTTTCTGTCCCAGCGTCAAATCCCTATACAGTACAAGCTCGATAATCCGACGTTCGATATTATTCCGATATTTTTAAAAAATCGATCCAAACAGTTCTCTGTACCTCGGTCGAGTCATAATTGATTTTACGAATGTGTCGAGTCAAACAAGTTTAGTTTTTAAACGGAAATTATCACTTCTTCTCTACATGCGTTAATATTTTTTACGATGTCCGATTATCGAGTTTGTATTGCTTCTATAAACCGTCATATAATCGTTATTAATTTTTGCTTTCAATGAAACAAACCCGAGTCCGTTAATACTAAAATTATCGACGCAAAAAAAAACGTCAACATATCAAATTTTATCACACAAATATAAATTACCTATCGATAAATTTGTCCGACTTTTCTGATCGATATCTTCCAAAATTTCAGACCGACAGCAACACAATAACGTCTTTTTGTTTCACTGTCACTCGATTGTTTCAACAGAGACAGAGCCAATCGATTAACCGCTTCTTGTGCTATCACATTGTTTGTTCGACCGATGTCGAAGCGTCCACAGTGCTGTTGTAGCATTTGTTGTCGACGATGCTGTACTGACGGAACACTTCCGTATGTTTGTCCAACGGCAAGAAGATGCGCTGGGCTTGCTGTATGTCGGCGCGGCACAACGGACAGCGTTCGCAGCGAGCCGCGCACGTCGAACACGCCATCGCGTGAGAACAGGGAAGAAAAGCAGTGTCGATCGTGTTGTCCATGCAAATGCGACACGTCAACGCGTCGAGTATTCTAGCCAAGCGCTCCTGAGTTTCCTGCAACAAAACAAAAATATTATTTAATGTCATTTTATTGAATTGATCGTCTTGCAATACGTTGGAAATCTCACTAATAGTTTAAGCTCCCATGACAGAAAAAGTTACCCTAAAGAACACCTCAAAATTATAAAGTGAAAATGGCTGAAAAACATGTCAGAAACATGCTACGCCCGCCAGACAAGTAAAAATTTGTTAATTGTTATTTTTTATGAATTTTTGAATTTAAAAAAAAAAACATGATTTTACTTTCCAAAACACCTGCTTGAAATTTATACAATTTGTAGTAAATAATGTACCATTTTTGAAAAAATTGGTCTGGCTGACAATTTTTGTTAATAAATTTGTCAGACTTCATTTGTTATAAATTATTTTTTTTTATGAAAATACATTTCATAACACCTCCTTGAATTTTTTTTTGACGTGATAACGTCTTATAAATTTATGAATCACGTCAATATAAAAAGATGAAACACCGGCTGCATGCACGAAAAAGTGTAACGTTCCTAACGTTCCGCCTGACCCTGTGCGTGATTGTTAAATATGATATTCGAGCGGAATACGTTATCACGTAAAACTATCGTCCGTAAACCGACTTTACAGACAACTAATTTTTTTTTAAATAAAGTTTAAGATCTCTTCTATCTAATACAACTGGTCTGGCTGACAATTTTTGTTAATAAATTGGTCAGACTTCATTTGTTATAAATTTTTTTGTTTATGAAGTCTGTCATAGTAAAAAACATTTTTTCGCTGACAGACCAATTTTTATGCATAAATTATATGTCAAACCTTCTTTCAGAAAAAAATTAAGGTGGTGTTTTGACACGGCCCTTGTAAAAGCTAATTTGTTTATAAAAAAACGCTGTCACGGCGCTTAAAAATTGAATCTGACATGGTAAAAAACAATATTTTGATGAAAAATGTATTAAAGTATATAAAAGGGATCTACCGTATTAATTTAGAATAAAAAAAATATTTTTTTCTAGTTTTCATTAAAAAATGTGGTCGCATTTAATGAAAAAATATGGTATAATCGTTGCTAACTAGAATTTTTTTTTTTTTTTATTTAAACAAAAAATAAATTTTTTTAGCCCATTTAACACGTTCGTCATCTTCCTTAATATGCGTCTACAGTACCGTAATTATTTTAGTGAAAACGTAACAAACTAACCTTGTATTTTTGTCCGTCACAGCAATTGCACGGTGCGTTACTAGACGAAGCACCTTCCATGCCACTGCAAGAAGTTTCACCGCCATCTGACGAGTTCGGTCCACGATACAAGGCCCTTCTGGCGTTATCGTACACTTCTCGGCACGTCCTTCTAATATCGAACACATACTTTTTACCTAGCGACGAATCTTCGTTGAAAATTGATATGATCGTACCCTGAAAACATAAAAATACACTCGCGTTAATATAACACAGCCTATCTTATTGTGGGCCGACTCTAATATTAAACACTGATATTACGGGGCATCTAATATACTGTTATTGTTATTTCAACTTTAACAACGGCCGCTGTTGTGCAACTGGCCATGAAAGAAATAATTATGAAAATAAAAATCATAATGGATGCGTTTTGATTAAAAAAATCAGTAACAATTGACAATAGTTCGTTAGTTTAGTATAGTAACCACGGCGCGGCGCCACTATTGACTATGTTTAGTTTCCTGAACACACTAAAGATGGCGCCACAACTCACACAATTCTCATGATGCATTGTCATTGAATGTTTGGAATATCTATTTATATAGTACCTTAGTAGCCAGTTTAAAACTAGAGATTTAAAATTCTATAGTATTTGATGGAACAAATGATACACGTGATAGAGTTGACTCGAAAATAAAGTACTCAACTTTCTTCTAGAAACAAAACTGGCTTACTATACCTTGAAATCTCGGATACACTGGGCAGTGACGGCGCTTCGAACAGTTTCGCAGCTGTAAAACGCATGTTTCTCGGTGATGGCTCGGTACAGTCCGCTAGCGATCTGAGACGAATCCAGTTTAGTTTCTAAACAATTCTCCTCCCCGTCCAAGTTCAAATACTCCAATCGAAATATTTTCTTTTGTGACTGAGCGCTCTGTATTGCCGTGAACGGAATACTGCAAACAAAAAAACAATCGATTAAACAAATGAATAAAAAAAATCAAGAGAGCAAAACAATTGAATGAAACAAAAGAAAAAACAACTGAACACTGAAAGGGCTTTCATTACGATACCAATAGAGATAGCTGTCTGTGTCTTGGGAATGACATTTTCTACGAAAGTGGTATGTTTGCAAATAAATTCATTGGATCTTTAAGTGATTATTATTTATTCAAAAGAAAATAACGAATAATAATAGCAATAGAGCGTTTGTTCAGTTTTTGTTAAAGATGATAGCTTTCGAAATATAGATCTGATAATAAAGTAGTGGTCAAGAAGTGACAAAATTGTGGTTTGTTATATTTATTAAAATAGTTGACACAAGTAATTAAACAAAAATCATAACGACGTACTAATTACCACATGTATTAATCAAAATCGATGCCGATGTTAGTCTCGATAACACATTCTTAAAATCAATCGAGATTTTGGAGATTTCGGGAATGGAATGCCTGGTTATTAGTTAATATTTTACCTTTGTTTCTCGCATCCTTGTTGGTAGACAGATATCCCGTGAGGACCGACGCCCAGCGTAACGCTACCGTGAGGTTTGCCCATAAACATTTCTTCTCCGAACGTATCGAAAGTCGACACCTCTTTCAGTAACCAATATTCGGCAGTCGATTGTTTCATTTCCTGGAAAGAATATTAAGTTATATAAATTCTACTGCTACGCCACTCGTGACGTCACAAAACGCGAAAAGAACCGAACAATGACAAATAATATCACAATGTAACTCTATTCATCGGTTTGTAATCGATAGATTGTTAATATGGTTGTATTGTGACTTAAGCAGTATATTTAATTAAGTCCAGTGTACACGAATGATTTTATCTTACGTTTTGGTTTTAAAAACCTTTGAACCGTTAGACGTATAGTTTTTGAGTTATTGGATATTAAATGCAGTTTTTAATACTTGGTAAATGAGAAAATATCCAATTTTCAAGTTTTAGTTATTAGCTACGTCAAAAAAATTATTTAATAAAAATAAAATTTATGAAAAACTTTTCGTGTAATCTGGTTTTCATGGTGACATAATTCAAATCTAGAAAATAGAGATTTTGAGAGTTGTTTCGAAAATTTTTAATTAATATTTCTCCAAAACTGCACGGGAAAGTATAGTTTTTTAAAGTTTTACGTTATCTAAAGGAGTCAAACTTTCGAATAATCAGTTTTTTAAAAATTTGTCTATAGCCAATTTGGTTTAATCTTATTTTTATATACACTTCCGGTCAGTCTTCTCATTTATCACTGTGTTAAAAATCGCATTTTTAATAATTAATAACTTGAAAACTAGACGGTCAATGTTTTTTAAAAAATGCAGTTGAATGTATGAGATATCCATAATTAACATATTAAAATTTCAGCGTATTATCTATACATTGCTCTATTCAGAAATGTTGTCTGTCTGTTTATCGTGTCTCGATGTATCGATATTTACCTTCATGCTTTTATGTTCGTTGACGACCATTTGGAGCAGGTCGGCCGGCTTGGACGCCGCATCGTCGGGAGCGATATGACAGCACTGCGAATACATCCCGTGTGGCGGTTTCATTTGATCGTAGTCTCCGCTCTCGGCTTGAGCAATGAGAGCTATCAATCGGGCTGCACCTGCCCAATCGATCGGTTTCAATCGCGATTCCAAAATATCCTTCTTCGCCGACAAATAGAACTGATGCCTGCAATCAAAAGAGAACGCACGTTGAGGTAACGGTTTTGTGGCCTCTCCGTTTCGGAAAACGCCGCAACGCGTTTCAATCTGTTGTCTCGCAGTCAGTAGAACAGTTAATTCGATGCTATCTGCCAAGCAGCATATCGTCCTTGGTTCTGTAATAGCTCCTATGTGCATAGTTGGCAGATTTTACGTTTTTTAGATGAAAAGATTCAGGAAACGGAGCTCTATACACTAGTAATACCTCCAAATTAATTTTACAGTGACCAACAAGGGGAAGTAACTCTTATGTGAAAAGTTGTATCAAATCCTCCCATGTGCCAATAAATCCGAAATTAACGTTAAATATTTTTTAAGAAAATACTTCGTCTTAATTAAACATGTATAATGAAGATAAGTATAAATTAGTAATGAAATTGCTAGTTTCTTACCATCCATTGCTGAAAAACCACTTTTTGGCCTTTCCTGCAAATTTTACTTTTTGCACATAGAAGGTATTACAGAACCAACGACGATATACAACATTCCCAGATCATAAGCACCCTTCCGCAAGTGTAAAATATCCAAAAATCTAACATTTTCTCTCCGCTTTGACCCTAGAGTGAGAATGTAGCATTTGTTTCACAGGAGGGCTGCTTACTTTCGATTATTAGAGACCAATTTAGTTGGAGGGAAGCGCAGCATGAAAAACATTCCCTAGCTCTTCCATAAAAACTATCTAAGGTTTGATGGATCTACATTCAGAAAGAAGACAGGGTGGCCACAGAAAAATTATTTCAAATTTCCCTGATAATTCCAAGTTTTCCAGGAAATTTATTATACTTTTCCATGATTTGAATATCTTATTTGTATGATCGAGATATTTAAAGTTTTGATTAAAATCATTTTTTTTGTACTTTTCCAAATCGAAATTTAGCATTAAATCAATTTTCTCGCATTTTTTTACGTATACAAAACTTCATCTCATAAATTAATGATGGCACAGTAAACCTTCTTTTTACTGTACGATTATTAGTTAGAGATATCGATGGTAAAAACCAAATTGAAGCTTGTACAGTAGGCTCAACGACCAGGTATTCATAAATCTTGGAAAAACTTTTTTTAAAACAACAAACAAATTTCAAAACTATTAAATTTCAATGTTCATAGGCCCTGAAGATGAAAATAAATTTTTCGAAACGTTAACCACTAGCATAACATTGGTAAACTTATTTATGATCCTCAACCAAAACCTTCCTTCATCGTAACATTCTATTGGATCAACACTACTTTATGCTAGACATTAATTTCATACTCCAAAATGCTATTTTCCCCTGATACTTTGTAAAATTCCCTGATATTTCCAGGTTGCATTGAATTTCCTGACAATTCCAAGTTTCCCAGGTCTGTGGCCACCCTGGAAGAGGATCTCAATTGTATATCACCTAACGGGTCCTAAAAAAGTTCAATGGTCCGGTACTTACTTGGTGGCTTCCTGCAAGAGCAAGTGAGGAGGAACCCAAAACTTGACCCGCAATGCAAATCTTAAGGGCGTGCCGTCGTTTCCCGCCAGAGGATTACGCAAGTTCAACCAACCCAGCTCCTCGCCTTTGTGGTTGATGTTCTTCAACCCGAAATAGTCGCATTCCACGTTGATCCCGAGCCATTCGCAAACCTTCAACAAAAAGATACGCACAGTTAGTTACCATACAATCAATCGATCTCTCTTCTTCAAAGTCACCTTGAGGATTGCTCTCGAGACATATTCATAATAGTCCAGGAGGCAGTAAAGATTTTCGGTACTTATTTTCCCGGTCAGCAAACACCGATAGAATTATTCGGTTTGTTATTCTAAGCAAAATTCATATATATGTAGGGGCGGGGGGTCCGATGGGTTGAGGCGGAAAATTCGTTAGAAAGCACAAATATACTGCACTTTTTTCCAGTGATAAAAAATATAGTTTAAAAAAAACTAAAAAACACGCTTTATATCGAACTAAAAAGTAAAAAATAATTTTTTTAAAATAAGCTTAAAAAGCGTTGGGCGCTTTGTTCCACATTTTCGTACATCGAGCGCCCAACGCTTTTTAAGCTTATTTTAAAAAAATTATTTTTTACTTTTTAGTTCGATATAAAGCGTGTTTTTTAGTTTTTTTTAAACTATATTTTATTTTTCACTTTTTAGTTTGAGGATCTATAAAAGAATTTATTAATCCTGGGGGTCCTAATAAGGATAATGGGAAACTGTTATCAAATTATTGCATTGTCATCGGTCCTTGATACGTATGCAAAGTTTCAAATTAATCAGACTTCGGGAAATTGGTGAAAATAAAGCGTTTACTACAGAGGATCTATAAAAGAATTTATTAATCCTGGGGGTCCTAATAAGGATAATGGGAAACTGTTATCAAATTATTGCATTGTCATCGGTCCTTGATACGTATGCAAAGTTTCAAATTAATCAGACTTCGGGAAATTGGTGAAAATTATGCTCAAAGATTCCGTTACATGCATACATACATACATAATACATACATACATACATACATAGTTAGTTACAACCCAAACTAATATAAAGCGTTTAAAAAAAATAGTTCTATTAGTGAGAGATATAGTGAATTGTTAAGAAAAAAAATAGTCTGGCTAATCTGTGAGTATGGGTAATATGTCTGGCAGATAAAAAATTGTAAAAAAATAATCAAAACCATTGCCCTTATTTTCGCAGTCCTAAAAATTTGTCAGATGATAGTTTATATTATAATTACAGCTGCAAATATGGTCTGGCTAATGTGGAACACCCCGAAAGCCTTGCCTTCATTTGGAGTGGACACATAAAAAACGATCCCATCGAAAAAACTAGACGTTTAACCAGAACTTTGTAACCACTGTGTATAGAAAATATAAAAACAAAAATTGCAAAAAAAGTCACATCTGTTATCAGCGATAGAATTTATGACACAGAAACGCTCCTTTTTAGTAGAGTAAACAATAATATTTACACAATGAAGAGAAAAAATGTCTGAGATAAAAAAAATGTACGAAATAATATATAATTAATAAACAATTCATATGACAGATAACAAAACCAGATGAGTATTTGCTGATAATATTGCACTATTTCCAGCTGTGCTTCAACGTAAACATGTTTTTCACCAGGAGGCCATTTCGCTATTAACGTTCAATTCAAAACTACCCTGCGTCTCAACTGAATCTGTTGCACAGAATAGTTCCAAAGACGGAACGAAACATTTCTGAGAAACAATTTCGTTTCAAAGGCGCGTTTTCGTTGAAGGAAAGAAACTATACATTGATGGATATCGGAAAAAAATTATTGGTCTAGAAAGTGGAAGCACGTTTTGTCTTCTGAAAAAATCAGGGTACGCTTTGGAAGCAACAGTCGCTCGCGACGAAGAGCCGGAGATGATTTGCAGTCTTCAATGTCTCTGCAAGGGAACCATTTGGTGTTCTGGGAAGGACTTTGCTTCAACAAGAGGGCAAATCATTCTTCAATCGTTCGACATACTCGTTGACGACCATCTGACAGTGTCGAAGTTATCTTGACTTCGTCAGAAAACCAAGCACGCTTCTAGACACTAAAAACGTGGCAGAAAATTCGAGCGGCGGACTAGTCTATACGAACCTACGTCAACTACAGAGCCATCCGCTGCTAGCAAATCTACTGAAATGGTGCTTCCAAATATTTACGTGTTTTTAAATGCACACGAGGCTGGCTTTGCCGCTAGATTTGACTACTAGTTTTCTAGCGCTGGTTTTGTTTTTATGTGCTCTCTTCACACTAGACGTCTTTTCAAGCTTGTTTTGTGGATGGATCCCGTGCGCGCGCAGTGACAGTTCAAAATATATAAACACAGAGCAAAACGTGTCTGCAGAATGAATCCGTGTTGGTTTGTGGGCGTTTGTTCATGTCGCCCGCGTGACAAGATACTGTTTCTTGATTGGTTCTTGCTCAGAGCAAGCAGAGGACCTTGCGAGAAAAATAGCCCCTGTTCTAATTTTAAAATCTATCTTGTGAGCTATGCAGGCGAGCCCGCAGCCTCGGCCAGCAGAAATCCAAGCAGTGTTTCCAGCCTCGTGTGTCTGTAAGACTGTATGCTAGGATTTAAGAGCCTTGCTGACTAGTTGATTCGATTGAGGCGACGCATTGTTACAGATCGCGCAACAAGCTGTTAATTTCATTTAAATGTATGTAGTACATTTTAATGTATGCATTTACAAACATACGGCCTATAAAAAAGTCGAGGTTGAAAACACGACTGAAAACATTTGCATATATTCGCGGTTAAAAATACCTGAAAATCTTGAATAAAAACGCTCCTCGTTAAAAAGAAAAGACGCGCAGTCGCACCGGGAATATAAACAAACTAAAAACCGGTCGCTTTTAGTTCTGTCTGTTTGGAATTATATCATATATTAATACGTTAAGGTTAAAGATGTTTGCCTCCCTTTTTAGAAAAATCCTCACAATTTCCCCACATAAATTGCTTGCTCTACTGACATCGACAACTAAAAAATTTATTATTGCTATTGTTTTTGAAAATTGATTAAATTAATTAAACTCTGAACAACGTCTGCCATCTGACGGCGTAACGTTAACACTTCGATCTGTCATCTGACCTTCATATTGTAAATACTGCATACTGCCAACTGACGGGCAACGCTGAACAACGCTTTTGCTACTTGCGCCTCTATATGACAATTTTAGTAAAATATTTCTTTTACAACAAAAAGAAGAACGTTATAAGCAGTGTGCAAAATTAGAAACGAATTGAATACCTGCAATCATATTTAAAAAATAATTTTGTAAAGTGATAATTATTCTAGGTACTTATTTAGTGCGAATAATTCGCACAGGCCACGCTAGTAATATCTTGAGACGCAGGAACTTTTTACCCGACTACGGCGAAGCCAAAAGGAAGGGTGGTTATGAGTTTAGCAGTTCATGTATGTATGTTTGTTTGTATTTACGGATGTTCCACCGTAGCGCCTAAACTATTCATCCGATTTTGATAAATAAGGTGGCAATCGATTCGTTGTTATGGCCGGGGTAACATAGGCTACATTTATTTTTGAATTTTGGTCCCAGAGGTGAGCAAATTGAAAACAAATAAAAAAACTAAAATCCGACTACTGAAAAGTATGAAACAAGAAAATATTCTCATCTGAGGATAGCCGTGGTCGTATGCCATCTCATATATATGAGGCTCCTCTAGATCTATAGCGTGATGCACTTTGCCCTAGAGCTTATGATCGCTTACTACTGTTAAAATGTAATGTTTTGTTAGGGTAGGTGGCATACGACCACGGCTGCCCTCAGATGAGAATATTTTCTTGTTTCATAATTTTCAGTAGTCGGGTTTTAGTTTTTCAACTTATTTTTTTGAAGTGAAAACTTCTTTAGCGGCGTTGTACACTTTTTTGTAATGGGTAAAAAATGTTAAACTCGCGTCAGATCGTCAGGGTCACGTGTCCTGATCGAAAATGCGTAAGACGAAAACTTTTATTTATACAACGTTAGACATCTAGCGTTGAAATATCGTACATAAAAATGCAATCTATGATACAAACCATTTTGATCGAAAATTCGTAAGACGTTAATATTCAAGTTTTCACTTTCGCAGGCACTCCCGGAGTGCAAAGAGTTTTTTTTTACAGACAACTGAATCACAAGTTCCTGAGCTGTTTAGCGTCCATAATTTACAATCTATATATTCTGATGATAAAATGACCCTGCAGATTACATTTAAAATAAGACTACAAAACCAAGCATAATAATATTGTACTTTTTTACGCGTTAATTTTTATCACAAACAAGTAACAAATCATTTGTCGTAAAAAAGTTACTCAATAATTAATAAAATAATAAAAGACAGTTCTCTATCACTGTTTGTCCTATTTGATAGACAGTGATGACACCATTAGTTGTAAACCGATTAGATACAAAATTGCAGTTCAAAGAACAACAAAAATAGATATTTATGTACGAGACACAACTATATGACAAAAAATATAGGTCAAGAAACTTCAGTATAAAACAACAAACAAAAAGTTAACTTGTTTTATAGGCGATCGAATAATAATAACAAAAGACATATGCTACCAGGAAGTCCATGTCAAGCTTTTTTTGAAATAGAAGGTTCCAATGATTTACTTAAAACGTTGGATACAAAAGTAGCTCCAAGCAATTTTAAACCATATACTTTTATTCTATACTGAGCATAGGAATAAAATCGCAATCGAACTATTAAGGGTGCAAACATATACTTCTGTCTTTTTGTACGCCATAAGCACTGGCGTATCCAGGAGGGCAAAACAAACACCTTTTATCAGATCACAGTGATCGTTTTAGATGGCTTATCACGCCGAATGCCGCCCGACCGAGCAAACACTCGGTCGGAGCGACCGTCGTGATTGCGATGACATGAAAAAACATATACCTACGTTACTTTGGAACGTAGTCACCTCTTGTCGGATCACAGTGATCGTTTTAGACGGCTGATCACAGTGATTTTTTCACCGTGAACTTATTTATTCCTCTACTCTACTCCATACTCTGCAACCGGCGAACAGTGACAGGGTCGCAAAATCGCGCTCTGGGGACGACTAGAACTGGGCTTTTAGGTAGTAGTCAGCCAACCAAGAACTGCCGATTGCCGGACCTGCACCAACAAACACTTTGTGCATAATATTTTGCATCAACAATATCGTTCAGGTATCGTATTTGTGGCTAATTCCACTTAAATGAGATCGACGCTATAAAAATAATGATAAAAAAATCGCCCTGAGGTGCCAGGGCGGTTGCGCAAACCCGGCAATAATCCAAAAAAAAAGCGTTACAGTCGGTCACCGCGTGAAATTGCTCAATACTATATTCTGACAGTCACACCTACTTGATTTTTTCTTATTTATTTTTATTTTTGAAATAGAAGCCACGCGGACGACAGAACATTTTCAGTTAGTAACAGCTGTTCACTTTTCTGTACAAACAAATTCCATGAAACTGAACTCCCGAAACAAACACCAAATTTACATCCACCGTGTAACAATGCAATATTATACAGTGTAACACCACGTCCTAAAAAGCCATGCCGCCACTGGTGGTCATGTAGAAAAACAGAGGCAAGATGGCAGCGGAGCGTATGAACTAGGAAGTAGTGTTCATGTTAAAAAACTTAAATTAATAAATGTGTTGAAATAAATAATATTCATGTTGCAAACTTACGTTAATAAATATGTTGAATTAAATAATATTCATGTTACAAACTTACGTTAATAAATATGTTAAATAAAATAATAATAATTGTTACAATAGAAAAATGCATTGTTCAGCGTCACTGTCGGGACTCGAATCCGAATCTTTCACTATCGCGGCCGTAGAATAATTGATAATTCAGCCGCTGCGATCGTGGAAGATTCGTGTTTGAGTTCCGACAGTGACGATTCCGAAACTACTCAGCCGATTTCAAAAATTTTGTCACCAATATTTAGAATGGACCTTCAGGATGGACATAGGCTATATATTTTTGCGTTAAAATAAAAGCGTTTTCCGTGGTGACAGATTTTGCAACGTAAGTCGATGAAAAAACGGTGGCAATTTACAAATTCGGGCGAAGCCGGACCGAGCTTACTAGCGGTCCCGCCCGGTTTCACCCGGGTGCAAAAGAACGAATGAGGGAGGAGGGACATGAGTATGCACGTTCATCTTCGTTTACCGAGATGAATACTGTGTCCAAATTTCATGATGATCGGAGTTACCGTTCGAAAGTTTTTGTCGGACGGACAAATTTTGAGTTATATTTTGCAACATTTCTCATTGCTGCTCCGCCCCAATTGGTCGTAGCGCGATATTATATTATAGCCTAGAGCTTTCCTCGATAAATGGGCTATCCAACAAAAAAAAAATTCAATTCGAACCAGTAGTTCCTGAGATTAATCTCAACGAAGAGATGAATAGATCCTTGGTTGATTATGATGTTTGGATGAAGAAATTATTCGATAGCATAGGATCAGAATAAAAACAATACTATAGTGGAAATTGAATTTATTAAGCTAACGTTTCGACAATTATTTCTGTAATCTTTGTATTACAATCGCTGATGGAAGTTAGTTGATAGAAGATGATCTTATCGATTCGAAGTGTTCTTGAATCTTGTATCGATTACACAAAACGATGTCAACCAATCGACGGGCACTTCACTGTATTAATATAGTAATTATTAATGACTTGTGTGTAGATAAAATAAGTGGTTCTTATTTCTATAGACGGAAAGATGAATAACTATGATTATAATTAGCCGTAGCCCACAAGTCTAGCATGAACTGTCCACGTGATGAGGTACAAGAGCACTCGCTGAGCGCGTGGACAGATGCTGCTTCCATTCTCCCAGGTAAAGACACTTGTATTGTTACATTGTTACAAAGATAAATCTAAGGGCACAAGGCAAAGTCATTAATCTATATCAACACTGACATTTAAAAAGCATAACTAGCCTAACCAAGTTTTAAATCTCGGGATCTCGATTGAGTGCTTCGGGATCGCGGATTTCATTTCTGTAATACCGAGGCTTACATCGAGATCGGAATTCGTAAATCTTGAAACTTCATTTCTATTTTCAAAGAATAATATTGTCTTCCTAACTAATTTTGTTTAATAAATTTAATATCGGCCAGATAAAGGATTGATTATTTTGTTCGTTCATCAGCCGGACAGTTAAATCGTCATTTTTTATTTAATAAGCATCTGGTTTGACACAGGGGCACCGACTTAATGGTTTGTTAAAAGTCGGCGCCTTCTGGTCTGCCGTAATCGGTTTCGTCTTGTGACCGCATAAATATTAAGTAAGTAAAGTGTATCGGAAAGACCTTGTTCAAGATCATATCTATATGCCATAATATGTGCATACAAACTGCTCCCAATATAGGAATTTCTGATGGTTTCCGCACTGATAAAAGATTTCAAACGCGCGCTGGTCGGTTTACGATTTTATTCAAGAATTGGAAGATTTTTACATGAAGTAATTTAAAAATACAGTGCGGCTCATGTATTTTCAATCTGTCCGAAGTAATCTATTTTCAACCTCTTCTTCATCCCCACTTCGAAGCAAACATAGACCAATCAAGGAAAATCTTTTGAGTGTTTTACCATTGGCTGAGTAAGAAGAGAGACACTTTGCGTGAGAAGTAGGAACTAAAAACTTGAAAATACACGAAAAAAATCAGTTGATACGTCAAACTGTATAATCCTGATAGCAAAAATTATATGTCATGGCGACACCACAACGGATTTCCGACTTTTGTACAGATAAGTTTAAAAGCAGTGGTTGGGTTACTGATTTCATCCAAAAGTTTGAGTCACTCGTTTCAATGATTATGCGTCCTTCAAATGATATCTGTGGTAAATTAATTAATAAGTCCACTGAACCCTAAAGATTGGAGATAGTCTCCACTGTATAGCGCTTCCAAAAGTTCCTGAAGATATGAGCTTTTATTAATATATGAATGACTTATAAAGAAATCTGTTAATCTTACAATGGTTAGCCAGATGCATCTACTTTCC
This sequence comes from Xanthostigma xanthostigma, assembly GCA_963575645.1. NCBI lineage: Eukaryota > Metazoa > Arthropoda > Insecta > Raphidioptera > Raphidiidae > Xanthostigma > Xanthostigma xanthostigma. The sequence continues at coordinate 4,770,535 of OY754473.1, forward strand.
ATTTTCCGCATTGGTTGTTTATTATTTTTATCCTAATGTTTGAATAAATCTTTGTTGATGATTATATTTTCTTCGCTTTCGACGCTCAAGTACAGTGAAACCTTTTATTGCGTCATCGTAATTCGAATTAGAAAGTTTACGGTGTTCTAGCATCGAAAATTTACTGACGCTAATTTTAACCTTAGCTGTCATTTAATTATTTTTTGTTGAACAAAAGAAGGAAAAAAACAGTCGAATAGGACATTCAAGTAGATCTATTTCAATTGCCTCGAGGTTATTATAGAAGACTAACGTCAATTGCATTCGAACATGCAACGAAACAAGAACAACCGAAATTTATATAGAAGTTGAAATATGATTTTATATATGAGTACTTCATTTCTTTTTGCAAAGTCGAATGAACTCTTTTTAATTTTAAAAAATATAGTTTAAAAAAAACTAAAAAACACGCTTTATATCGAACTAAAAAGTAAAAAATAATTTTTTTAAAATAAGCTTAAAAAGCGTTGGGCGCTCGATGTACGAAAATGTGGAACAAAGCGCCCAACGCTTTTTAAGCTTATTTTAAAAAAATTATTTTTTACTTTTTAGTTCGATATAAAGCGTGTTTTTTAGTTTTTTTTAAACTATATTTTATTTTTCACTTTTTAGTTTGAGGATCTATAAATGAATTTATTAATCCTGGGGGTCCTAATAAGGATAATGGGAAACTGTTATCAAATTATTGCATTGTCATCGGTCCTTGATACGTATGCAAAGTTTCAAATTAATCAGACTTCGGGAAATTGGTGAAAATAAAGCGTTTACTACAGAGGATCTATAAAAGAATTTATTAATCCTGGGGGTCCTAATAAGGATAATGGGAAACTGTTATCAAATTATTGCATTGTCATCGGTCCTTGATACGTATGCAAAGTTTCAAATTAATCAGACTTCGGGAAATTGGTGAAAATTATGCTCAAAGATTCCGTTACATGCATACATACATACATAATACATACATACATACATACATAGTTAGTTACAACCCAAACTAATATAAAGCGTTTAAAAATGTAAACAGACTAATTATTTTAAGTAGGCTATCGCACGACAGTCATTTTTTAAAAAAGAATGTCAACTGTTTTTCAAACGGTTCAACGCACTCTCAAATGTTTAGATACAAATAATGATGTGTGTGACCAGAATAATTAAATTCTTCGTTCTTTGTTACGATTTTATATTATCATATGAAAGACATAAAATAAAACAAAATTGTATAAACAACTGCACCTCGGTGAGCATTATCATCATTATCCAGACAAAGACGCAAAAGAATACTAACGAGATGATCAATAAAATATCTATTTATATTATACCATAATATGGATTAGATAATATTATAAAGAGGTAAAGTTTGTAAGTTTGGATGTAGGAGGTAATCTCCGAAACTACTCATCCAATATCAAAAATGTTTTCACCAGTATTTAGAATGGACCTTCAGGATGGACTTAGGCTATATATTATCGCGTTAAAATAAAAGCGCTTTTCATGGAGACCAATTTTGCAACTTAAGTCGACGAAAAAAACGGTGACAATCTACAAATTCGGGCGAAGCCGGACCGGGTACCAAATAGGTACATAAACAATAGTGTTATACTTTTATTATTTTCAAAACAACAAAATCCAATTGGAATTTTAATTAATAGACTTGGAGGCTGGAGTTCTTACTGAGGCAAACAAACAATTATTCGTATAGAAGTCATTATTAATGCAGATTTGAAGTTATAGTTACATTAGAATCGTCAAAACCATTTTTCGGAACATGGAAGTAAAATATTTTTTTTAAATTTGGGTTTTTTTGTAATGAAACTTTATGAATAATAAAAACGTTATCATTTTGTTTGTTGATAATCCAGTGATTTCCTGCGTTAATTATCGCAAAAATACCACACAATATTTTGAGGTTAAGCAATGGCCATCTTGTTTTATTGTCAACAAACAAAACAATACCGTTTTTATGACTCAAATATTTTAAAATTGTACCGGTTAATTTTGTTTTTTTCGTAACGAAAGTTTTTGAATAATCAAAACGTTATCATTATGTTTGTTGAAAATCCAGTGGTTTCCTGCGGTATTTATCGTAAAAATACCTCACAATATTTTGAGGTTAAGCAACGGCCATCTTATTTTATTGTCAACAAACAAAACAATAGCGTTTTTATGTCTCAAATATTTTAAAATTGTACCGATTAATACGGTAATGAAATGTATTATAAAAAAAACACGTAAAAGTGTGCTTAATTCGTTTCAAAAAACACACGTAGAAAACAAAATTATTCTAGCGTCTAGTTGATAAGCGCAATATCACCGTTTGTTTGAGGTGATAGTTAAGTGTTGACTCTTTTTGGCTTATCAACACGGTATTTTTTAGATACGGAAATCAAACATATTTACCGATCGTACTGCGCAGCAAAAATGGGGTCGTCCCACTTCTTTTTTTTATTCAAATCGACATTACAAACAGAATTATTAAACTATTTTTTTTGGAAACTTGTTCTATCCTTAACAGAAAATACAAAAATAGAATATATTTTTCAGTGGGATATTAAACCTACAGAATTGACGTAGATAACATTAACTCTGTCAAAATGAGAGCATACCCCGAGGAAGATAATTTATATACATCTCTTTCTATAGATAAAGATATGTGACTCTCTTATGTCCGACGTTTAAAATATGCATAAACACATTTATTAACCTCTTGTTTCGAATTAAGGGAAAGGATATAGGAACGAAAAAATTGGATAATATACAGTGTTCAATATTATCACATTTTGATACATGGAACGACCCTTTTTTCAAATGAACTTTGCTATTCTAGGATTAGCGTCGGTTTTGATTTGAAAATTGATATAATGTTTATTAAAATTTTTTATAAAACTGAGTAGGAACGGGAATAATAAACAAAACTGAGTTTCATCCTAAAAAAAGAGATTCAATTTTATTAGATATTAATATTTCAATATTTACAAATTTACACAAATTTACCTAAAAAAAGAGAAACGACATTAAATGTCAACTATTCGCCGTTCTTCTCCTAATTAAAACTTTTAAAATAATATTCACAAATTATTAAATAATAACCTTTAAGAGGCGTTCAATTTTTATTTTAATTAGATAACAGTTTTTGCAGTGCACTTCAAAAACTGTTTTACCAACGCGTAAGTGCGCGGGATCATTTCAAAAGAAGTATAACCTATCTTCTTTACATCTCCCCTCCTAGGGACAAAATTTTGCAAATTTTTTTTTTTTTAATACTTTCACCAAGACGTCATATATCTCTCCATTCACCTGTAGTAATGGGAACTGGTATCAGTTTTGTTATGTGAAACATGTTAGATTCAGATTTGCTGTGTCTTGTGTTCACTTTGTAGATAGAATTTGACATCTTTTCCACGATTTTGAAAGGACCGATCTTCAATTCATCCAATTTTTTTCGGTTTAATTTATTACCATTTTCTACAAAAACCATGTCCCCTACATTCAATTCCAAATGTTTTCTATTTTGATCAAATAACTTCTTGTTGTAATTGTGTGATTTTATCGTATTCTGGAGAGCGAGTTTTCTGTCTTTTTGCAGGTCACTTGCCGTTTTTTCTTCTTTTAACTCTTCCGGTAAAATTGTAGTGTTTTCACCTTCTAATAAGTATTTCGGTGTAAAACCAGTGACTGTATGCTCTGTCTCATTATATCTTTTTATACATTCTTGGGCAATCGTTGTCCACGCAACTTTATTTTCTTTTTCGTTTATTTTACACCTTATTTTATTTACAATTGTTTGGTTTAATCTTTCGTTTAGTCCATTTGAAAAAGGTGAATCTACTGCAGTAAATATCAGCGGTATTTTTTTTTCTTTTAGGAAACATTTAAATTCTTTCGAATTTATCCCTGGATATTGATCTGATAGTGCCATGCCGATTTTTTCGTTTTTCGTAATTTTTTCCACCAGCTTAACAAAATCGTTTGAACTTTGAGTTTTTGACGTTAATATCCAGGCATATCTAGTAAAGTGATCAACTAGTAAGTGCAAATATTTCTTAGTTGATCTCGATCCACCAAATCCTCCAACTGTATCTATTGATACAATTTCGAATGGTTGTTCAGCTGGTCCTAAATGAGACATTAGGCCATATTTATCTTTATTTCTTGATTTATTTTTAATGCATGTTATGCAATTTTTACATATTCGTTTTATATTCAGCAATAGATTTTTGCTTGTATAAAAAGGACTTATTTTTCTTTTCATCTGTTCTATACCTATGTGACAATAGTGCTCATGTATTTTTTTTATAAATTCTATACTTAGTTCTTCAGATAGTATAATTTTTTCCTTTTTCTTCAACTTTTTAAAGTATAATCTATTTCTTTGTATCATTTTATCCTTTATTTTCTGTAACTCTTCATTTTTTTCTTGATCGCTTATAATTTCTTCTATTCTTATAAGGTTTACAATTTTTAGTTGTTCATCTTCATTTTCATTTGGTTCTAGGACAGGATTTCTGCTCAAACAGTCTGCTTCTAGGTTATATTTACCTGGAGAATATTTTATGTTAAAGTCGTATTGAGATAGATAATATGTTAAATCCCCTAGTTCTTCATCGGTTCTGCATTTTATATTCATATTTTCCAACGGTTTGTGGTCTGTAAAAACCGTAAATTTCCTTCCTATGAGACGATGTTGCCAGTATTTCAGACTTTCTTTTATAGCTAGACATTCCAAGTAAATGGCTTTTTTTTTCTTTTGGGCATCACTCAATTTTTTTGAAAAATACGCAATCGGTTTTTCTTCTCCATTTTTTTGTGGCTGTTTCAGAATAGCCCCTATTCCTTTTAAACTAGCATCTGTGTATATGTTTATTGCCAGGTTTGGATCAAATATTCCCAATATTGGTTGACGACAAAGTAAATTTTTTATTTTTTCAAAAGATTTTTGACAATCTTCTGTCCATCTAAATTGTTGATTTTTTCTTAGCAGATTGTGCAGTGGATCCAAAATAATTGCATTATTTTTAATATATTTGTTATAAAAGTTTATTTTCCCTAAAAATTGCCTAACATTTTTTTGTGTTCTTGGTGTAGGAAATTCTTTTATTGATATTAAATTATCTTTTAATGGGCGTATTGAGTTATTTTGTATTATATGTCCCAAATATTTTACCCAATCTCTTGCAAAAGCGCATTTCGAAAACTTTAATCTGAAACCTTCATTCATTATTGCCTTTAATAATTGTTCTAAGTGTTCCATATGTTCAACAAATGTTTTTGAAAAAATCAGTATATCATCGATATAATTTACTGTGAAATCTGAGAGTTTATTTTTCCTTATTTTCTACCTTGGTTTTCCTTTTTCTTTCAGCTAGGTGCTCCAATTTCCCTATCTCATTAAAGAGATCTTCAGTTTCTTGTAATGATTCCCTGTCAATTCTGTCTGCTATGAAGTGTGGTAAACCTGCAGCTATTAAATCTATTAAAGTGCCACTATCCATTGTTTTTCTTACCTCTAATAGAAGTTTTTCTTTTTTGATGGCATATTCTAGCAGTGATCCTGTTTGGAATTTGAATGACAATGCATGTCTAATTTGGCTCCACCCTTTATTCGCATAAGTCTCAATAAAAATTTTTCTCCATTTCTCCCACTCTGAGTTTATAGTTAATTTTATCATCATGCTACTATACCAATCTAGGCTAGATTTTTCTAGAAATAGTTTAAGCATTTCAATTTTTCTGTTATCTTGTTTTATTTCAAAGCGACGACATTCGTTTTCGAAATCTTGTATCCATTGGTGTGCATTTGTACTTTTTGTTGAATATTTTTCCAATATAAACTTCTCTGAGACTTTTTGCAAATTTTGAGTTTCATAATTTTGCTCCTGGTTAATAAGTTTTTCTAATAATTTTGTCATTTTGTCGGGATCTCCCATGACCTCTGTGCCTCCTTTTTCCAGCATTTCTTCTTGCACTTCCTCCAAATAATAATCAGCAAACATTAAATTTTCATCTTCATCTAGGTAAGTTTCTCTTAAATCTTCTGTAAGCGTTATCCACACTCTGCTTACCTGGTGTCTTTTTTTAAGTGTATTTTTCACTCTTCTGTAAGTTTTCGTTTTTTCAAGAACAGAATGTAAATTTATTGCTTGGCAATCAGCAGGCATTAAATAGTTTTTTTCCTTCTGCGTTCCAATTGAAGTTAAGAAAATTTTGTTGCTTTTTCCATCATCTGCTGCTTTCATACAAAAATCGAACCTTAACTTTTCCATGATTTGTTTCTTTGACTATAAATGTCGTTTTATAATGTTTATTAAAATTTTTTATAAAACTGAGTAGGAACGGGAATAATAAACAAAACTGAGTTTCATCCTAAAAAAAGAGATTCAATTTTATTAGATATTAATATTTCAATATTTACAAATTTACACAAATTTACCTAAAAAAAGAGAAACGACATTAAATGTCAACTATTCGCCGTTCTTCTCCTAATTAAAACTTTTAAAATAATATTCACAAATTATTAAATAATAACCTTTAAGAGGCGTTCAATTTTTATTTTAATTAGATAACAGTTTTTGCAGTGCACTTCAAAAACTGTTTTACCAACGCGTAAGTGCGCGGGATCATTTCAAAAGAAGTATAACCTATCTTCTTTACATTGATATTGAAAATAACAATCGAAGTTTACTAAATACTAAATATATCACAAATTTTGTTTGATATGAACGTCAACAGTTGGGATTATCTAGGCTCAATGCTAATCCATATTTTTACTTTGTGGTGATAATTAAATGAAAATTAATTAACCAGACTTATAATTTTAAACGCGGAGCGACGCGGTGTTGCCGGTACGTATTTCATATTCAAAGCAACGGTATTATTTATAATACGCGCCACGGATCTAAAAAGTTCGGAAGTTAGTCACAAACAGCGTCGCAAAGGCACATTTTAGAGCCGTTGATACTCCCGCCACCTACCAGCTACCTGCACGGAACGTGCGCTCGTCGGTGATTGGCCGTGATCGCTCGTTGCCTTTGTCACTTGTCGCTTTCCTGCTTTAAAGTACAGTCGAGTACGCTATTGTCAAGTTGTTATTGCTATTTTAGCTTTGTTGAGTTGAGAGTTTGTAGTTTTTCAACAGACTGTACAAGCGCAAGCCCGCATTCGCATCTAACTTCCGAGCCTTTTAGATTCGTGGCGAGTATTATACCTTGTCCTCTATCATTATCATCATCAACTAGATGTCGCTTCAAGTCAAATTCTAGTCGGTTGCGTGCAGCCAAATGCAATAAAAAGACAAGAAATAAATACTCATTGCAAGCAGCAATGCATTATTTATTGATATAAAAACGTAGAAGTCACGTTGATCACGCAAAGCTTAACACAGCTGAAATAAAAAAACTCGAGTTGTCAGTACAGAAGATAATAGAATAGTCTTTAACATCTCGTTTGCAACATTTGGTCAAGGTCCAATTCGACCAACGGATTTGTTGAAATCAAAACATTTCTCAATTAAGAAGCTTGCAAAATTAATGTTACCATATAAAAAAATGGAATAGCTCATTATACATATTTTATATGCAATGAGCAAATTACGTAACCAATAATAATTGTCATTTTTTAAGCAACGATTATAAGACATTGCAAAAAAACGTTACCACAAGTGATAAACAGTCAGTCCTAGCCACTCCCAATATAATATTATATGCGTAAACATTCAGATTCGATTACGATATAGTACGCGCCACGAATCTAAAAGGCTCGGAAGTTAGATGCGAATGCAGGCTTGCGCTTGTACAGTCTGTTGAAAAACTACAAACTCGCAACTCAACAAAACTAACATAACAATAACAACTTGACAATAGCGTACTCGACTGTACTTTAAAGCAGGAAAGCGACAAGTGACAAAGGCAACGAGCGATCACGGCCAATCACCGACGAGCGCACGTTCCGTGCAGGTAACTGGGAGTATCAACGGCTCTATAATGTGCCTTTGCGACGCTGTTTGTGACTAACTTCCGAACCTTTTAGATCAGTTGCGCGTACTATACACGAAGCAATTGATCAAGGAGGGTAGAATACAACTGACAGTAGAGTTTTAGCAGAAATGAGGAGGGGTGTACCTACGTAGAAATCAACAAAATATTTTAAATTTCAGATTTGTTACACGAGAGGCCCTTTACTGAACTTTTTTTTAAACAACTCCAATATTATTAATAACTAGCGGCCCGGTTCGACTTCGTCCGAATTTGTAGATTGCCACTGTTTGTTCCTCGAGTGCTAGAAGCGTTTTTGTTTCAACGCGATAATATATAGTTTATGTCCATCCTGAAGGTCCATTCTAAATATTGGTGAAAAATTGGATGAGTAGTTTCAGAGATCACCTCCTATGTTCAAACTTACAAATTTTACCTCTTTATAATATTAGTATATGGATATAATGCCACACAAGTTTATCCGTATTGTGCCACGATTATTTAACTGAATAATCACCTTAGGGAAAATTATAAGAAAATGGACATCGATTTTTTTGCCACTTTCGACGTTGCGCAGGAATTACTGCCTCCTGTTGGTAATAATTTTAGAGTTTACTGCGTTCAGAAAGACGTACAGACGTTGTCTTTTATATGTGTATGAATTTTCCTCAAATAATTTCGATTTTGTTTCATTACTAACGAAGCTGCGCGATTAAGAACACCTACAATTCTAAGGCGCCTTCTTTTCCTCGAAAAATAACAACAACTCAAATAATGTTGTTTGGGTGTTCTAACACTTCAGCAAATGAATAAACATATTTTCTGTTTTTCGTATATTTAAATTTATGTCTGTTTACGATTTCAACGAACTATTAAGCATATGCAAAATACCAAGCGTTCATGGACACGTGTCTGTCCATCTCTCTTCCTCCCGTATTCGAGTCCTTGTCACACGCGTGTTTTTCTCTACGGTGTTTACAATCGTACATTTCACTTGAAGAAGAGCAACGCAAAAAAAAGACAATGAAATTTAATTGCGTTTCAATTTAGAAAACGTTTTTCTTTTAATTATCTTAAAACAGCCTTTTAATGGCATTTTATTCTCACTGTTTCTTGTCGGGAAACACGTATTAATTAAATGTACAGGCGAATTATTTCTGCTTCTTTTGTTTGTCAAGGATAATAACGAAAAACGTCCCTTTTTCTTTTGTTAATGTACCGTCAACAATTCAGGCTTGGTCGTAGAGAACTTACGATTTCGAGTACGGAACTACCTCCATTTTTGTTAAGAGACATTGAGGAAAAACACGCCAAACCCTGTTCTCGCCAACTGCCAAGACCACGCGGGCCTGATGAAAGGAGATATGTGTTAAAAAACGAATTCAATATACGGCTGGAGAATAAAAATACTTCATATTTGCCGGTTTTACTGTGGAGGTACGTGAACTTAAGTAGAAAAGAGATTTTTAAGAACAACTCGTGTTAGATCAATAAAAATAACGATTAATTCGTAAATTAAATCTCAGGATTCAATTTTAATAAGGTATATTTTCAATATGTTCATACTGTTGCGTGCCCCTTGATGGGACGACTCTGGAATTTGTAGAAACTACTAGAAACAACAACAATGGAAAACAAGTAAAAAACATCCGACCTGCAGACAATCGTAAAGGAAGGAAGAACATTCTAGAGCATGGGCCGAAACCATAAAAGGCGAGCAGAGTGGGCAAATCAAGTCAGTCAGTTATTCGTATTGTTCATGTGCTGACACAGTGCTCTGGCATTACGACATAAATTATTCAGTTATATTGTGAAAATAAATAAACTTTAGTGAGTGGTTTTACATAAATGATTTACAGTCAATAGACAAGTGTGCTGATAAACTTTGTGTTGTGTTCCTGTGTTGTAGAAAATATTTTGTGTACATAATTTAGTGACTCTTTATTCTCTGTTACTTAGTCTTTATTTTATTATCTAGAACTATTAGTCTTGTTTCTGTTAACGTTATTATTTCTGTTAAGTTAAAGAAGAACGCTTTCGTTTGTGTGTTTTACTGTTTTGTTTAACATTTATTATTGTTAATAAATAATTTCTGCCACGGACTACAGCAGTTTTGTTACAATACAGTCAATATGACCTTATCTTCATCTGTACCACAGCCTATCTGTCCTCGACAACGGTCTATACCATTCTTCATCCTCTTTGTATGTTACTCATAAGTCATAACTATCTATCGTTCAAGTGGTCCTTGTTAAGATATTTAAAACAACCGTCCTTTAACATAACATTCTTTTAGTTCGTAATAATATGTAACCAAACGTACAAGGAACCGATTACATACGGGTCGGGATCGTTGCAAGGGAACAAATCTCCACTGTTGGTAGTTTGTACCGGCTATCATTCCGTTGTCGCGTGGACATTACTGTGGCACAGCTCCAGCGCGATGTCCCCAAGTTTGCCAAACGAATACCTAATTCATTTTAGATCGTATGGCGTGCCGTCGCGGGGTCGAGTAGAGGCGCCACAGCGTTGCACGAGAATTCTGCAATCGTTAAAACGAATTGCATAAATCAATTTCAACCAATCAATGATCAGATTATATCAGCGTTAGACAATGCATCAATGAAAACTCGCCAGAGATGTAATCATATAAGTATATTAATACGCTAAGGTTAAAGATGTTTGCCTCCCTTTTCAGAAAAAACCACACAATTCCTCCACATAAATTATATATCATTTTACAGATAATTGCTTGCTCTACTGACATCGACAACTAAAAAATTTATTATTGCTTTTGTTTTTGTAAATTAATTAAAATACAGCAACGCTGAGCAACGTCTGCCATCTGACGGCTTTAATTTTTAAACAACGTCAACACTTCGATCTGTCATCTGACCTTCATATTGTAATACAACAGACACAATACTGCATACTGCCATCTGACGGCTTTAATTTTGAAACAGCGAGCAACGCTGAACAACGGCACAGCAATGCTGCATGATACCATCTGACGGCTTAGCTCAACGCTTTTGTTACTTGCGCCTCTCTATGACAATTTTAGTAAAATATTTCTTCGATCTGTCATCTGACCTTCATATTGTAATACAACAAAAAGAAGAACGTTATAAGCAGTGTGCAAAATTAGAAACGAATTGAATTGCAAGGTGGATTTTTGGAATCTTCCGAAAGTATTCCAGATTGAATAATTTATTAGCGACCAGTCACGGTTTCGCACAGTTATTTTTTAAAGCTACCGTGGGACGTAGAAAAATATCTTAAAGTTTCTGTCGTTGAAATTTTACTATTCATTTTATAATAGCTGCTGCAGTATATTAAAAATGTATCGATATATTAAAACTTTTCAAACTTTAAACAAGCTTTTTTTTGCTTCTAAATTTCGTACCGTCTATGCGGAGTCGTTCATTCCGTGGGATTATACCCTTTTTTTTTATTTCTTCCTTCGTAGTACTTATATTTAAAAAGAAGGAATCGATATTAATTCTTCTTCGTAAACAAAACAAAAAATGAACTTTTATTTTGAAGAAGAAAGTTTTATTCATTATTGTGTCGGTCGAGTTTTGTTTTCAGATAAATAAATGGAAGGGAAAAACTCACATTTTTTACTTCCGGCAATGACACATTCAAGTTAATGATGTTATCAATGATACAGATAAAAGAAAATTTGAAATGAGCAGAGCCAGCTTGCATCCAACAATTTATTACTTTCCTTTTGTTAACTTTGCAAATGTGCCTATCTGTAGCAGCCAAATTACCATGAACACCACGTGAATATTATTATATTTTACTATTTTTTTCGAAAGCGACATATTTTTGTGATTTCGGTTTTGACAATGTTTTTATCAGTTAAATTTGATTAAACAAATCTAAAATATATTTTTATCAACAAAATAAGATTTATAAACGTCGTTAATTGCCGTTTTTATATCCTCCAAAACTGCACACCTATGTGTTGGCTAGGTCCACTTTAAAGATTAGTCCAAGTTAAAATGGCCGCCGCAGTCTTAAACAAATCCCTTTTGTCTTACGAATTTAAACTGGGTCAACGCAAAGCACATAAGCAGATTATATTGTAGTCATTATATAATTAAAACTAAACAGTAAGCACTCTTAGTAAAAATAACAGTTGATTCTAGTTTTTTTGGGGAAAGTATTTGCCAGGAGATACAAAATGCTAATATAGGTACCTATTTTTTGTAAATTCCATGTACTTCTATTCTATAAGTATACTGAGCATAGGAATAAAATCGGAATCGAACCATTACGGTGCAAACATGTACTTCTGTCTTTTTTTACGCCGTAAGCACTGGCGTATCCATGAGGGCAAAACAAGCACGGGGGACCCGGCTTAAGAAATTTCTAATTTGCCCCCTCCTGAGGCAAAAGTTGGGTACGCCCGTGTTAACGTCATAGAAAACGACAAAGTTTTTGAAACAGAGATACTTTATTCAGATTGAATGCAAGTACATCAACCAATCCTATCATCGGACAAATCATCGAAGAAAGAGACGCAGACATTATTTTCGATATACGCTTTGTTGCCTTCGCTCACCGTACATTGAGTAGATTGACAATGATTCATATAGTAAATTATTAAATATATGGTAAATTCAAATCTCTCCCATCTTTTGTATTCGCAAAAATCTACTACATACGCACGCTTCGTCTTTGTCTACTTTACGAGCATATAAATCACACGAATTTCCGGCATCCAACAACACCCCGCCATAGCAACAAATCGGCGTGCAGACGTCCTTCGGCCAAATCAACAGGACAATGACGTCACCTGTCCAACCTTTTTTTTTTTGTTTACAATTTAACAAAAAAAAAAGAGAAGCGGTACAAAGTCCGTGCCGCCGATGAATAACAAAACATGTGAACGGCGGAATCAAAACCAGTCGATAATAATTATTAGCAGCGCGGTCTCTTTTTTAGACAGGTGAACGTTCCGTTAGGACATAATATAGAAACCGAGTCAGCGAGTCGTGAAAACACAAGGCGAGGTAAAATATCATTATCGCGGTGTGGCAAAAAAACGGAGCGTCGAGTGGACTTTGCACCTCGGAGAATGTGTGCGCGCGCGCACGTATGTGCCGCTCACACTATTATTTTTGTAAACTCGAACCGCGAGTCCGGTCTGGCACACGCTTTTTCCACGTCCAGCTATTCTACGAATGCAATCAGGGCCCGATCCAGCTATTTCGCCGCTCCGGGCAAAATAATATTTGCCGCCTTTTACCCACGCGTTGTTCCATAGATGGTGTAATTTTTTTTTTGTTTAACCATCTTTAAAATTTTCGCCGCCGATGCCGCGCCGTCCTCAATTTTGCCGACCCGGGCAATTGCCCGGTTTGCCCTCCCCCCTAGATCGGGCCCTGAATGCAATGAATCGTTACCGACTCTGCATCCTTTTTTCTGGAACAGACGTCGAGCATATCGGAATCCTTGACCTTTATTTGTTTACGTCACGGTCGCACGCGACTTGGGTTTCGTCGCGCAACGGTTCAGAAGGAAAAAAACCTTCGAACATACTAGCCGGTGTAGCTGGGGATCATTGTTCCACTGGAAGATTAGGGAAACGTTGATTGGATGACGACAAATTACTTCACTTAAGTTTAAGAAGAGCCCGTCTTGCTACCCCTGTATAGAACCTTTAATCCCTACAGCACTGTGAATTCGTAGAAAGTAAGCCAGATTGTTAAGTCGTTTGGTTCCCGAATATGAATCCATGTCACGGTTGAGGACCGCTCAAGAAGTAACAGGAATCATCCTTGTGGACACATTTCTGGATAAAGCACTTCCAACCATAGATACGCTTCCTTAGATTTCTCGTTAACAAGTCTTCTAGAACGATTCCGTTCTATTACAATTGTTTCTTTGCTAACCTAAAGGCTTCGGCAAGCTTCATGGCTCCTTCGGCCTTTGGAAGACATTGTGAAAGTTTCAGAATTGTTTCCCGGTCCTAGAAACTTATCGCACCTTACAACACATGGTGTGAAATCTCCAGAACTGCTTCCTGGCTTCTTTAGAACCAAGAACCCAAATAAGACATCTCCAGTAACTTAGCAAAGCAGTTTTAACATGTCGAGTTAATACAATTTTCCGTAAATTCATTGGGGTTGCCAGTTCAAGATAACACACACTTATCTCATCAAAAAACGCGTTCTTACGATCAATTCCTGTAATCTGGAACTAAAATGTTGACTCAGTTCTGGTCAAAGCAATTCCAGCTGCAGAAACGTTATGAGAAATGTCTGGTGACGAAAACTGGGCTACTGTAATGTTTTTTTTTTGAATTCTCGATCATGTAATTGAAGAAGTTCTCTTGCCTAGAGAGAGATCGCTTCGATTTTCTACAGACTCAACAAAGGTTGTTAGTTCGAGACCGCGCAACAACAATCAGTATATGAGTCGTGCGGCAGTTCGACGGAGCGACGGCAACCTGAACGCGGACTTTGGACCCGCGGTGTCCTCCGCGCACGCCTTCGCTCGTTGTTGATACAAACCAGCCAGTGGATACAAACACATTAAAAACCAACACACTGATACATCTCGGCGTTTGATTGTTGATAATTATCCAGTCACGGACTAGCACCAAATACGGGGACTTCGACTCTCGTTCAATCGAGCTGAACATCTGCTATCGGTCCCTCTATTTCATTTACAGCTAAACAGTTTTATTAATCCAAGTGGCTTTCACGGCCGGTGTTGATACAAATCTTCTTGGTTTCCGGGCTTGTATGCCGTGGTCCATTGGTATTACTACCTGACGTTTCGTCTACAACTGCGGTAGACATTATCAAAGGCGATGTGGTAGCGGGCGAAGTTTCCTTCTAGGCTGCTCAGTTTTATTAATGTTCGACTCGGAAAATCTAGACCCACAATCACTCCAGACTGTGGCCATATTATATTATCTGAGACAAAAAGGTAAAACCTTTAATCAATATCCACATGCAAATGTTCCGAACTGAATTTATCGAAGCACCAGGGCAAAATCAGGACTGTCCAAGATTATATCAGGATATAGAAGGAAGAATTTGCTGCGACCACAGGCGCAAAATCCGCAGTACCTACACTATTGAATAAATTGTTTTCCTATGCAAGCAAAGGACAGTGTTATTGGTGGGGCAGCAGGAATCTTTTATCCCCTTAGCGCCCACACAATAAAAACTCCAGTACATTTCCCCACTGCTAGCCAATTTATAAGATTCTCAAAGTTTCGATTTTGATACGAGTTTGAGTCACAAGTGACAGATGCATAATACGCGCCACGGATCTAAAAGGTTCGAAAGTTAGTCACAAACTTTATTTTAGAGCCGTTGCGACTCCCACCACCTCCCAGATACCTGCACGAAACGTGCGCTCGTCGGTGATTGGCCGTGATCGCTCGTTGCCTTTGTCACTTTCCTGCTTTAAAGTACAGTCGAGTACGCTATTGTCAAGTTGTTATTGTTACTTTAGTTTTGTTGAGTTGCGAGTTTGTAGTTTTTCAATAGACTGTACAAGCGCAAGCCCGCATTCGCGTCTAGCTTCCGAGTCTTTTAGATTCGTGACGCGTATTGTACTTGCCAAGAACATGGCGGTTACTTCGAGTGATTTGGTCGGTTAAACCTTGACACAGGTAATATAAGGAAAAGTTATTACATATTCAAAGATATTAAACTGAATTGACACGAAGTGATAACCTTCGTGATTGAAATTTAATTGGGGCACATCATTGTACCATTTGTTTGCTAATTAAAAAAGCTAAGGAAGTTGTTATGATACATATAAATTATAATCAAATATTGTCAAGGTTATTTTCAACAAACACAAAAATTATTCATCAGCAAGGGAACAATATTTATTTAATTGACCTGTGAATTTAATTAAAAACGTATATTTGTCACGAAAACATTCTTCAACGCTCAAAAACATCTTGACAATGTGTCAATTGCATTACATAAACTTTAATCAACGGCTTAAAATTGTATGAAAATAAATAACAAAGCTATTCCCACAAGGTCATAGGTCGGGCACCATTATTGTTTTAATAAAAATAGTATATTGTGCGACTAGTGAGAGAAGGAGAAGATTCCATAAGTGTAAAACGCACGCGAGTGAAATATCGCACATAATACTTTATTCAACTAGCACGAGTAATATGTAATCGGGGCCCTGATAAAAGAGGGAAAAATAATAAATCACTTCATTGATTGACGTACCCACCGCCCTCGATGCACACAAGATGGCCCTGACTTTCGCTGAATCGCGATGCTGTTTTCATATATACAAATCGCTACCGCGTTTCTATTGGTCCAGAAACTATGCAGTAATAATTCATTACAGTTTCGGCTCGCTACCGCGTTCCTATTGGTCCAGAAACTATGCAGTAATATATTATCGTACAGTTTCGGCTCATTATTAGCACTCTACGCATCAACATGAAGTAATTTATTATTTGTCCCGAATTTAGCCGGGCCCCGAAATTAGTATTTTTTTACTATAATATGTATTTACTCATAATATATCAAATTTACAACTGACCAACAAACATTCATACTATCCCAAACAAACAAAAGGACGAATTTCCTAGAATATTCGGTACGCATGATGCCGACAACAAAGCAACAAAATAACAAGCAAGTAATGTTTATTGCTTAATGATGACGTATTGTTGTCGTTATTTAGAGTGGATGTGTCGTTATTTAAAGTGTATCATTGTATGAGCAACAAGGTAAACCAACTAGCGTTAAGTGATTTCGACGTTTTAAGGTGTTTGTCGTTATATGTATTTGATTCCAAGAACGTGTCTCCTATAAAAAAATACAAACAAATTAAAAGTTCAAACATTTGGGACGGATAAAGGTTAAGCATTTACAAACGAAAGAGTAAACAAAGCAATATCTAATTGTGATAAAAATGATTCCAACACAAACAAAACAACGCGACGAAGGTATTATATTATCGAATAACAAAAGAGTACGCCCCTGCCAGACCGGTTCCTCCGGATTCGATGGACTTTGTACCGTGACTATTTAAACATTGCGCTCAAAATATCTCCGTCTCTCCGGTGGCCACTTAAAAGTGCATGATGGTGCTCGGACAACAAACTGCTCACTTTTGACCAATTCAGTACGTTACTTAATGATCAAAACACAAAGAGGTTGAATTTTACAAAAAAAAAACTCTATCAATTGCCAGAGTCGTTTCGAGTTAGCGCCAACTTAGACTCTAGTAAAAAAATTGGTTGTCTGTAAAGTCGGTTTACGGACGATAGTTTTACGTGATAACGTATTCCGTAATACATAACCTAAATTTATATAATAATTATAATTCGAATCTATGATATCGCATCTTTCGCTTCAAATTTAGGTTAATTTTATTTATTTAAATTACTCACCATATAATATAATTGTTTTTTTTAACTTTCTTTCTTTCGTATTTATTTTAAGTCTCAAAGATTAGCTGTCATAATATTTATAAAACAATTGTTTCACTGTTTATAATATAAAATTCCAAAACCTACTTACAATATTTAAGTATTTTCATACGTCAAAAAATTGATTTTTATAATGATAAAATTTGTAAGAAAACGATTTTTTCGAGAGATGAGACCTAGCTAAAACGATTTTTTGCCCCCCAAAATCCCTTTTCAGTAAATTTCATCCAAATCGTTAGGGCCGTTTTCGAGAAAAGCACGCACAGGGTCAGGCGGAACGTTACGCGTTACGCGTTACGAACGTTACGCGTTAGGAACGTTACACTTTTTCGTGCATGCAGCCGGTGTTTTATCAATTTATAAGATTGGTGATTCATCAATTTATAAGACGTTATCACGTCAAAAATTAATTAATGCAAATTTGGGATTGAAACCAGAAAGGATTGACATTTCTAATAATTTGTAAACAAATGATAACGTAACGACGACGGTTCACGGCTATTGCGCTTGTTTTTCGCAGACGACCTTAAAACAAATATACAAAAATGCAGTTCTAATTCCGTCTTCACACGTAGAATAGAGCGGCCTGAATGCATTGAGTATATAATACGCGCGCTTTCTTTCCATGGTACTTTTCTTGTCTAAGTTAATACGTACAGCGCGCCTTTGTTTCATGTACGATCCGATATGTCGTTCGCTCGTTTTTTTCCAGTTAATTTTCTTGTCCTTTAATGATATTTATATAGACAAGAAAACGCATTTCCATAAATTGTGCCTTCTTGGCTTTGTACCAACATTCATCTAACATATAGGAAAATTCCGTCATTTTGTTAGAACACAAAATACAAGTCATTTCGTTAGAACATCTATGTCGGTTGCCACGGACTTTGTATCCGAGGAAAAAAAGATTTCCCTGATTTTTATTAAGTGTTTTGAGCACGCGAAGAATAGACAATTTGTGTCGGCAGCAAAGTTATATTTAGCCAACTGTACAACCATAAGTAAAAGCGGACTGCGATCTGCAATGTGGACTTTGGAACAATTGCGTCGACAAAATACCATGGACTCGATTAACATTAATAATAATGTAACAGAGAGAAACGTGTCGCTTATTTATATTTTTTAACGCGAACACAAGTTTCATATATAGTCTGTCAAAATAAATGTTTTGTATAATGTGCAGAGATAGTCCTTCACACCAGCTAAATTTGGCAAAGATTACGAGGAAGCGCAGTGAGTCCCATAGAGCTTACCCTCAAATTTTGTATACGTATCGGTGCACACACTTATAGGGCTCTTGCTAACGACAGCTTTAGTCAACGGGTAACGGGCCGACGCGAAACGGTTACCTTTTTTACACGATACGCTAATATACGTGAGCGCGTCGGTTGTTATCGATATCGGTTCTATATACTTGAAGGGCGAAAAAGTGCAAGTACATTATGTTTTGCTTGTTTATTTTTGTAAGTCTTGTCCCAACACTGGCCTAATTAAAAAATCCATATCAGTATCAATTTTAAACTCCATATTCACGCAATGAGCAGAACACAATGTAGGTAGGTATAGGTAAAAACGTGCGCGCACATCTGCCGTCGTCGACAGACTTCTATGAAATTACGTGGTCCACTGCATCGGACCGACCGCCGTCGCGCCGAGGGGCGACGTGCGGGTATCCGTTGAGTTTTGTGGGTCAAATATTTAATCAATAAATTTTAAAAAAAATGTCAAATGTCGGCTAATTTTATAGATGATACCAAACATTGCAGGCGTCCAATAAATAGCCATCAAATTATACTTCGCCCGAATTGGTAGATTGCGACCGTTTTTTTATTTTGTTGACTTGCGTTGCAAAATTCGTCTCCACGAAAAGCGATTTTATTTCAACGTGATAATATATAGCCAATGTCCATCCTGAAAATCCTTTCAAAATATTGGTGACATAAATGTTTGAAATCGGATGAGAAGTTTCGGAGATTACCTTGTACCTACATCCAAACTTACAAACTTTACCTCTTTTTTAAAATTAGTATTGTTTGTTTCATCTCAATCGCGTAGCGGCTAATAGCAGTTAAAAACCAAGTCAAACAATAAAAAAATGAATAAAAATACAAAAAAATCCGAACTTAGATACATCAAAGTCCAAATGTTTTGTTTATTCAGGTGTGAATATTGTAATCAAATTTCCTTTTTATATCGCTTATTATTGCTGTTACAATTAGCAACCGTATGTGATATTCTAAACAAAAGCACGCGCTTAACAACACAAGTGTATTGTGATGATAACGCGCATCTGTTTCACAGTGTTTTGTTTACGCGAAACAAAAAAAAAGAACAAATGAAAGTCATGAATAAAAAGACCGCATGTACATTAAACATTAACACTGCTGAGATATTTGAAAAAATTGTTTTTTTTTTTTATTTAAATTTAATTTGTTTTGAAATCTTTTATCTAATCGTGAAAAAATACGATTATTAATTTTTGTCTGCAAAACGAATTCGAGCGAAAAAAAGTAGTTTTTTGACGTGATAACGTCTTATAAATTGATGAATCACGTCAAAATAAAAAGATGAAACACCGGCTGCATGCACGAAAAAGTGTAACGTTCCTAACGTTACTAAGTGAACGACTAGAATGCCTTCGGTAATTTTGAAGCAGATATCATCAACCGATTGAGATGAAAATTTGTATACACGTTTAGTTTGAATGACAATGCATGGTTAGCTGTGTGACGTCACTCTAAATCTAATATGGCGGACTTCTAAAAATGGCGGACTAATTTTATTATGCTTTCCTACAATATGGGTATCAAATGAAAGGGCTTGCTGAGAATAACTCGAAAAATAAAGTGACATCACTCTAAATTCAATATGGCGGACTTCTAAAGATGGCGGACTCAGTTTTTGACGTGATGTCTTATAAATTGATGAAACACCAGCTGCACGCACGAAAAAGTGTAACGTTCCGCCTGACCCTGTGCGTGCAAGCGAGAGCGCAGTAATGTATTATTAAATATGATATTCGAGCGGAATACGTTATCACGTAAAACTATCGTCCGTAAACCGACTTTACAGACAACCAATTTTTTTTTTAGTTTTAACGACCGATTCACAAAAAAAAGGCCGAGCGAGCGAAATTTAGCAGGCATTTTTTAAATCTTCTTTGATCATTTTTTAGTCCTCCTCTAGTTACGCCTATGGCACTTGGGTTTTCAAATGAAATTCAGGGGGAAGAACCCATCCTTACTGAGGGCCTCCCACCGTTTATCACGCAGTGGCTTAATTCAGGATACGAGATAATTGTATCAAAAAAGACTGACGCAATCTCAATTAAAACAAAAAAAAAACGATCCATAAATTAATTAAGACATTTAACACTAATTACTCAAGCGGGGGGCGGTAGTGTACTGACTAACTCGTGCCCGCTTCGTGTAACCTTTGTAATTCGTAGTTTATTTTAGCTAATTGTTCGCACTCTTTGTTCATTTGAATTTCAAAAGAGATAATTGCACCGTTTACTATAATATGTTGATTTTAATTGATGGAAAACAGCAACCAAAGGTTATATATCTATACTAATATATAAAGCTGAAGAGTTTGTTTGTTTGGTTGAACGCGCTAATCTCAGGAACTACTGGTTCGAATTGAAATTTTTTTTGTTGGATAGTCCATTTATCGAAGAAGGCTATAGGCTATAGAATATCACGCTACGACCAATAGGAGCGGAGCATCAATGAAAAATGTTGCAAAATGTAACTCAAAATTTGTCCGTCCGACAAAAACTTTTGAACGGTAACTCCGATCATCATGAAATTTGGACACAACATTCATCTCGGTAAACTAAGATGAATGTGCGTACTCATGTCCTTCCCTTCCCCATTCGTTCTGTTGCACCCGGGTGAAACCGGGCGGGACCGCTAGTATATATTATATAATATGAATCAATTTATCTAACTCTATCAATGAATACTTACTGGTTGAATCGTATCTCCCAAAAAAAAACGCAGGAACAATGCGGCATTTAAATTTTTAACAAAACTTTACGAACCGGTCGTCCACAAACGTCAACCGCAATAAAATATTCAATCGCGTCACCCAACAAAACGAGATTCCTCTGCAAAATTTGTGACGTCAAACGTCGACGCTGCATTTTAATTTTTAAAAAGCTAGAAGAACGATTCAACCGTTTTTTGTAATCGATATAGCGGAATGCTTTCAAACCATCTAAATTATTGAGGGCACACTGCGTTCCAGAAACGCCATCTTTGTCTTTTTTTTATTGCCTACAGTTTCGGACGGAAATAGTTCCGATAAAAAACAGATTCGATATCTTTGTGTCAAAAAATGTTGGAGTCTTGCCAAGCGGGGCGCGCAAAGATGCTTTTATATACCCGTGCTTCCACCATAAAATCACTGTACTTCCACCGTGTGTACCCAAATTTCGCACCTTTGGCTTAGTGCAGCATGAGTCTGTTCATACGAGAACCCGTGTTTTGTCTGCATTTAAAAGCTTTACTCTTTACTTTTCATTGGCAGACAATACGGACGAACAAATGAAAGAAAAAAAAAACAACTTGTCATCGTCGCAGTGCATTGGATGACGCGCGCCATTAAAGCTCGGAGATATACGAGTTTTAAGAGCTTTCAATATCATCAAAACTTTTCAGTTACTGTGAAAGCTTTCGAAGTTTCTTTTGTCCGTCGTGTGAAGCTAAACTAATGGATGGTGTTGTCAAAAAATTGCAACACGTCGACACATCTTCATTTAGCGTCTTTGTCGCATCGATAAAAGTTACAATTTTATATCACACAGCCATGTTTCACAATCGAGCCAAAAAATAGCAGATATAGCTGCCTTTTGCGGCCTATTATGAACAAGGCTAATTAATAAATTCATATCAATATCAATTTTTAACTCCATATTCACAATGAGCAGCACAAGGTAGGTAGGTAGGGTATAGGTAAAAACGTGCGCGCACATCTGTCGTCGTCAACAGACGTTTATGAAATGACGTGGTCCACGTGGTCTCGGGGCGACGTGCAGGTATCCGTTGAGTTTTGTTGCAATGGTTACGCATGCCCGTCGTGTTAACAAACATCTCTTGAACACTGCGCGTCGGCCCGTCGCCCGTCATAAAAATCTGGCCGTTATCCGTTGTCGTTAACAAGAGGCCTCATTCATCAAATCGGTTAGATACACTTGAAAAACATAACCCTCTTGTCGCAATTGGATAAAAAGTGCGTAAAATAGTTATTTATATTTATGGCAGCCTTGGAAGAAATATTAACGCTCCCGGATGTCAAAACTTGTTTAGAATTCTAATTAATGTAATTCATTTGAAAATCATTAAACGGTGAGATTGATATTTTATAATATACTGTTCCTAGACTCGTCTCGTTCCAAAGTTCACATAAATTTAACAAAAACGGTAATTATTCTGTTGCAAAGTTAATTTGTCAGTTGAATGAAAACCTCAGGTGTGTGAAACTCGGCTATCAATATTACTATGGTCCCTCGAAGATGGCGTGCTGAAATCCGTACGCGACTCCGTCGGATTCCCGGTTTGACACACCTGCTCGAAGTAATTAAACGTGTAATAAGATTTCTATCGTATTAAACTTTTGATATGCAATCGCGGGATGGCTTGTCAAATCAAATCAAGACGTCGTCCAACGCTTACAGCTGAAGCAGCGTCGTGGAACTAAAGGCCGCTGCACACGAGGCTATAGACAGACTTTTTAAGTATTAAACTTCTTTACGCAAGCTTGACTCGGGGAGTAAGCTGGTGAATGCGTGACGAGAGATTTACGGAAGTGTGATCGGACGAGGCGAACGGAAGTTGCGAGGGAGATATAAGATAGTGAAGATAGAAAGAGGATGACAAATACTTCACTGGCTAGTGGCGCCATCAGGTGGCCGAAAATATAAGCAGTACTAACAAATGACACATACTTTACTTACCAGTGGCGCTATCGGGTGACAGAAAAAGTTTTGAAAACCTACTTCAAATAATATTTCATAAAGGTTTACGCTTAAAATCCAACGAAAGCTAAGTAATTGCAATGTATTACTTTTGTTTTCATTATCTTTATGTTTATATTTCTTTCTTCTTACATTAGACTGTTCATTTCGTTCTTGGACAATTTTATAAATTAATATTTTGTTCAAGACATTAAATATTCTACGTTTAAAGTGAATAAAATTGTAAAATCATTTTAAAGTTCATATTTTGAGAATTTTGGGGTGAATAATAACAAATTATGGCAGGAAGAAGTTTTACTTCAGTCGTGTGGTCTAAAGCACACTCTTTTTTACAAGCTTTTTTCAAAGTAATGTCATCGGAACTATAATAATGCAAGGCTGCAATGAATCGATCCAATTTGTGGGTCGAAGTACATGATTTGACACTAACAAGTAAAGTTAAATAACTTGTAAAAAAATCAATCATTATATTGATGGCAAAACATGTTTCGTTCGATTTCATTGTTACGATAAATTTCATGTTGAATAAACGTCATATAGGCATGAAACAATTGAATTACTGAAACAATTGAGCTATTCAAATATGGACAGAAAATCATTATTCATTTTCAATGCAAGTAAAAATGTTCTCCCCTTACAAAACAAAAACGAATCTGGTCATGAAACATGGATGCCAAATTTTGTTCTCGTATATTGATTTACGCATCATGTAAATCAACAGAGAATAGCTGCACCATTTACATTGAATATTATTTAATGTTGATATTGTAGCTATGGATATCATTAATGTATTACAGAAAATCGTTTCACATAAAATGCACGCGAACCATCCCTTGTGCGATCGGTCTATGATGCATTTTATATGGAACGCTTTTCTGTAATGTATTAACGATTTCCATAGCTACCATTCGGAACCCAAAGGAATGTCCTAAGGGTTTTTTTTTACAAGGTAAACTATGGAGGCATAAGGTAAACATTAATTTAGAAAATCATGCTTTTCTAAACCAATGTTTACTTGTCAAAAAACCCCCTTAGGACAGTTCGGCGCATTTTTCACCAGAGGTCTCACCATTCATTTGGATTCCGAATACCAACAAAACTGATTCCGAATTACCATTAGCGTCCAGTCATGATTCGAAAGAAAAAACATCTTTGATCAACGTACTTACATTTTGTCGAATCACTTTGAAATAATGAAATAATTAATTTTGTAAATAAGTCAGATGTGGCAGTATAGTGAAAGGTTAGAAATGTCAACGCGCAGGGCTTATCTTAAGAACCGGATGAACTCTGCATGGGGCGGATGCTCCCGTCGTGAAAAGTAGTCTTTATTCTATATTCTGAGATGTGAGGCTACGCGTTTAATAAAAATAAATATCACAGTTTAATAGAAAATTCCTTCTTTCTATTAAAATACACTTTTTGTCAAAATTAACGCACTATCACTTGTTTCTGTTATTTTTTTTTAAATACTGAAAGTTGGTATCACGTTTTTCGATGAGTAATTCAAGTGCAATCACCAGGCGTTCATTAGAAAAAAAAAACATGCGTTCCTTTAACTCTAAAAATGCAACACAAAAACGGGATAGTTTGAGTAACGTATTTGAAATATTATGTTTTTCAGAACTGACGCATTCTTTTCCAGCCTGGCATCATTGAATAAAGATTACGATTTACTTGTTTTTTTTAAAGATGGCGCTGTGTTTTATTACCGTTGCATAATAACAAGTACCGTTTCGCGTATAAACATTTCAATAACAAAATTGATAACAGTTTTATTTGAAAAAATATTTGCTTACACTTTCGGAATTTAAAGATGGAAAACCAGTTCAATTCAAAGAAATTATTAAAAAAATTAAACGTCTATAATTCCTTGTAATTATCTTTCTTCGCGGAATGTGGATATTCTCAGCTATTTACCGGGTGCGAAGTGCAAATATTATTCAAGACAAAGAAGAAAAAAAACAATATAATTACAAGAAAAATAATTACACATCGGGAAAAACAGCAAAACATTAGACCATCGAAGGACAATGCGATTTTGATTCTAATTTCAAACGCTATTAATTAATTAATGATCAAAACGGAGCTCCGAGTGAATCAATTTTTTGAATGAGTAAATTTAGAGTAAATTTATTCCAGTCAAATTTCGAAACTTTGAACAAAATTTCGCAAGAATGTTACCGAGCGAGGTGGCGTAGTAGACTCGCATTCAGGAGGTACCGGGTTCGAATACCGGCGGGGGCAGATGTGGCTGGGACTTTTCCTGCTGCCTCTCGCCGAGAAACGGTAAATCCTTTACCGGCCACGGTAAATCCTTTACCGGCCATCTCGTTGAGGTTTTCCATGGTTTCCCTCAACAATTCCACATAAATATCGAGATGGTTCCTTATTCAAGACCATGGCCGATTACCTATATGCTCAAAATTTGCGTACCTTATCATAATGTCCTAAAATTCCTTCATTCGCCCATTGCTATTAAGTATTAATTAAGTGGAAGTTTAATGTACTATGTAGAAAACAACGAGAAGTGTGGTAGATGGAAAATAGTAATGGTGCGAATGGCGTCTGGAATTTCTAGTTGCCTACGAAACCACCTGTTGTGGATGAAACGTCTTTCAGTTGATTTTGTTAATGAATTGCTTATAATACAGTTTCTATACATCGTCGGACAGTATTTATTAAACAATGGCGGCTGCCAAGTTGATTAATCCGGTTCAAATCATCAATTTTGAACCAAACTGTATATAATTTGATATTAATAGTTATTTTAGAAGGTCGTATTGTACAACTATTGTTCTATAGGTAGATATTTTGTATTTTGAATTTATCAGATCGAAGTCCAAAGTCTGAAGGTAAAATTGAACAAACTAAATCAGAACGTGCTTCGTTTATTTCTCCAAAAAACAAAATAATTCAACAAGTTCTGATAGTGTTTTGTCGAGATAGTTATCATTTGTTTTTTTTAAGTACAAACCACTTCAAATGAGTGTTATATTAATAATACCGTATTATCAGAGTGCTTAACATAATATTATAATTTATATTTTTCAACTAAGTATATAGTTTTGAAATAAAAAAAAGATATTAAGAGATATTATCGATAATTATTATTTTTATCTTGCGTGAATCAACGCCTAGTATTATCTGAGCAGTATCAAAGTTCAAATTCCAACATTGTTATTTTCAGTATTTCAAATAATTATATAAGTGTAAGAAAAATTGTAAAATTGTTTCTAAGAATAACATTTTAAATTTACACAACTGCTTTTTAATTTATTTATTAATAATGATTTTAGTTTAATATTTTTAAATCTCGTTTAAAAAGCATAAATATTTAATCTTCTGGAGATTGATTTCTTATTTTGAATGATCCATACACGGAGACCATGTTTAAAAATATCTTACAAAATGGCGGCGGGACTTGCCAACTCCTGAACAAAGGAATTTTAGGACTTGTATAATAAGTCGGATTTTTTAAATTCTGATTAAATTAAGGACCCAAATTAGCCAAACCAATCTGTAAAAAGCCTAAATTGTAATTTTTCAAATTTAATATCAGCAAAAAAATTGAGGTTTCTCTAGCTAGTTCATTTTATATCGTTCGTGAAGAAGAGAGATAAGAAGATCCATTTTGTATTTATTTTTTAAGTATTACAAAATGGAAGTATATAATTATCGTTATATCGATTTAATTAATTAATTATTGTATCGTAACCAATAATAATTATTATTCCATACACTGTCAATTACAAACAATGCCTTAGCAATTATTACAAAATAATTAAAATGCAATAGCCGCGTATCATTTATATATTTATTTATTAAAGGCAGGCAGTGTTCCAATTATATGAATGAAATTAGAACGCGCAATTAAATTTAAATTTGTTTACAAAATCAAGTGGACAGTTTCAGAAGGTCGAGAAAAACCCTTGTAAAAATATTTCGGTAAAAAATTTAAAACAATATTAGAAAGTATATTAACAGCTGGTATATAACGATCTCGCTTGCCGTGATTTAAATAAAGATATTCCAAACATGCCATCACAATAATTATTTTTAAGGCAAACATTATTTGCATCTTATAAATTCCGAATTTGATTATACTTACAAAATATATACATTAAATGTATTGAAACAAAAGTTATTAATTTCACTTTATAGGATACCCTTGACATTGTTCATTGCTGACCTTCCTTCATTAACTAATCTATTTATTGAACCGCGATACAAAAAAAAAATTCGATCGATGCAAATCAAAACATAAAATTTATAGATTATTTTTTACTCATGTTTAATTATAAAATACATCTGGAAATAAAAAAATAAGTGTACGTCTTTTTACCTTTTCTAAACATTCTTGACCGATTGCTTTTGGATCCACCTGGACCTCCAATATCACAGAATTAGGCTGACTTATTAAACACCACATTTTGAATTTATTGTTTTGAAGTCTCGTAAAAAATCACAATTACGAATTCGTTATTATTATTAATGAAAAGCACCTTGTTGTAAGGTTAACTACTAGACGATATACAATTACTATGTTTAAAATTATAAATTCTAACAACTTTATCACTAAAATTTAAAAATTCTACTAAGTCCACAGCGTATTCTTTTAAAAATCGTGTCTTTGTAAAAATTGTAGCACAAGTTGTTGTTTTGAGGTTAGAAATATCTAATTCCATAATACGGATAAGGAATTATAAATTAGAGTATTTCTCAATAAAAATATTACAATACACGAATATGTTTTTGGTTTTTAAGTTAAAATGAAATTTTACTTTTTGTTTAGTACCGCGTACAACCTTCCCGCACACTCGTTACTAACAGACTGGCATTTGTTATGAAATCGTTCAGATCTTTAAAGTAACTTGTCAAACAAAGCGCTACAATACTTATCGCTATGCATTGGACAAAGACAACTAATCGCAATTAAACGCAATTGAATAACACAAAACTATCTTCCGTCTTTTTCTATTAAAGTACACAACAAGAAACTAATGAATTTAGCAAAAATACTTTTTCCATTTAAAAAACGTCAAAAATACAGAGTTTAGAGGAATTTTCATGCATAATGGTCAAACCGTGTGTAGAAATGTCAACCTCGTTACGGGTTAAATAAATAATTAGCATTAAATTGATAATAAACTGGAAATTGTAATTGCATTGACCCGTCAGCCTTAACCGAAAAAAAGATGTTACAAAAATAAAACATTGATTTTTTGTTTATTATTAGTTAAATAAATAAACAATCAACGCGGTAGTATTGTTGTCTTCGTTGTTCGCTTCAAGTTAGACAAGAATGCAATATTAATAGATTTAACTGTTTAAATTGTGATCAAAGTCCACGTTTATATTAGCTTTTACATTTCACTTCCTCTGTTTTATTTACAGGTGCTGCATTTGTGTATCAAAAACCAAGTCAATATATCTTTAAAATAGTACTAGGACCTTCGTAATTTCAATTTTTGAGTATCATTATAGGATTTAGTTCCAAGAGCTACTGAACGTTTCGGAGTTGATTTTTGCATGGAAGTGGCATACTTGATAATGAAGTTTAATCAATGCAAACAACGTAAATGACATTTTGAGTCACCACGTGCAGTCGTTTTTAGGGATAATCAACCCCTAAGTATGCACTAGTAGGATTGAAAAAGTTAACTCATTTTGGCAAGGCCGTGATTTCCACACTATTTCAAATAGGTACTCCTTTTCTGAAAAAGGCAGAACAAAATTTCGATCGGAACACCCCGGTAGACTGTTTTGATCATCTCTTATCAAGGGCGTGGATTAGGGGGGTTAATAACATATTATCTACGCCCTTGTCTCTTATCTCTCCCTTCAACGCCTGGAAAAAGTTCTGTTGGGGTGTTCCGACTGCCTTTTTAAACACAGTTTAGAAAAGGTGAATTTGAAATACTGTGAAAATCACGATCTTGCCAAAATGAGCAGACGTTTTCAAACCTACTAGTTGTTTGCAGGGCCGGATTAACCCTAGGCAATGCAATAAGGTCTTTTCAAGTTGATGAAGGGATGTGAGTAACTTCCAGATGATCGGCTCCAGGCATCCTGTTACTTCAGTGTCTTATGTGATATTGTAACAACATGATTACTTCGACTAGATGCTGCAGCATCGCCTTACCTGACTCGTTAGCTTTATTGGAATAGGTTATAGATAATTGATGATCCAGGTTTTTTTATGGGTCAGGAAAAAGAAATGAGACGTGACGTAGTTATTTTAAATTTTGTCTTGTTAAATGCAATAAATTACAATAAACAACGAAAGAAAATAATATTGTTGTTGGGAAATTTCATACAAAGTTTCAAATGAAATTTTCGTTCAATGAAAAGTTTTTTTCTTGGTGCGTGCACGGGCCCCTAGGCAGTTGCCTACTCTGCCTAATGATTAATCCGGCACTAGTTGTTTGCATTGATTATAAAAGTGTCACTTCAATGCCTCAATCAGCTTTCAAAAAGTTCCGTAGTTCTCGGTCTATTAGCACTCATAAATTAGGTATATGTAAACGAAAAAATCATGTCCCAAATACGATTATTATTGTCCTATTCTCAAATTGACGTTGATAAGCGTCTATAATCTACAATCTATCCTCAAAACGTAGAGAAATGTGATTTTCTTTTTTATACCATACTAGCAGCCTGGTTCGCCTTCGTCTGGATTAATAGATTACCAATTAAAGACGGAATATAGTCGCATTTACCTGACATTGTCCGAGAATAACAGTCCCCTGTTATAATAGCGTTACGAGATCATCCCAGATATTTTGTCGGGATTCGTGCGAGTCAAAAAGTCTTCAGCTAGGAGCACTCATACACTGCACGTCTTGTGAAGTCGAACGACTCCCCACTGAATATTTCCCGGTTTATATGTACCTGTAACATAAATCAGTCGCGCGAGAAGAGGGAGTACCGGTCCGCCTTGATAACACGTTACGATTTTATATTATAAAATTTAGATATTTGTATAGATACATAATAAAAAATAAATTTAATTAACTTTACGATTAGATAGTGGAATAAAACACAGTCTAACGCATTTCTAGAATTATAAGAAATGTTTAAAAAAAAAAGTTTCGTCAAGTGGCGGACCCTAGTTACATGAGTAGGTATGAGTCACTTGGCTCGTAAGTCTTAATAAGAGCCACGAACTGCTGAACGCTTGGCTTTTTTCAAGCCCGACAATATTGATAGAAAAACAGGATATTGTAGGAACAATGTTAAAACTTGGTTTTTGTGGTCGTGGTAATAATATTGAAGATGGCATTTTCACAAACAAATGACGTACACTGAAATTTTAAAGATAAAAGTAAATCTGAAAAACGTGGGAAGGTTGGGATTGATTCACAATGTTTCGTCCATAAAAAAAAACTTTTTGCATTGAAAGCTGTATCAGAAATCGCGCATCAGTCTTTGAGAATGTCATTTGTTTTCAAGCAAATGGAGTAGAAAACAAATGACATTCTAAAATGTAGATTTAAGCCTGGAATTTGTACCCGAAACCCAGCAATCGAGTTACAGAAAGATATTTGAAAAGTGTCGAGATACAGACGAACTTGCGTATTTTCAACACAGTCTATTTTCAGCTGATTTTGCTGAAGTTTTTAGTGCCCACTTCTCACGCGGTTTCTCCTCCGACGATGCTCAGCCAATGGAAAAATACGTTTGACGTTTAATCTCAAATTGATTTATGACTGTCAAGAAGTGAGAATGTAAGAGAAGTTGAAAATACATGATTCAATTTGTCCCGACAAGTTGAAAATATTCACTGTATCTAGGACACAAGTTATGGATCCAAGACACAAGATGTTTTCAAAAATGCCAAATTCAATAAAAATAGGATACCGGTTTTTGAAAATTAAAACGCGAAAATATTTAAATTGAAATATTTTTCTATTAACAATATAATGAATATCTTAATTTAATAAACCAGCGTCCACAAAAATGTTT
Organism: Xanthostigma xanthostigma; assembly: GCA_963575645.1. Classification (NCBI taxonomy): domain Eukaryota; kingdom Metazoa; phylum Arthropoda; class Insecta; order Raphidioptera; family Raphidiidae; genus Xanthostigma; species Xanthostigma xanthostigma. The sequence continues at coordinate 4,801,928 of OY754473.1, forward strand.
TTAATAATGATAATAATTAACATGTAACTTTACAAATATTTCTCGTCATCTGCAATAATTAATTCAATAGTACAGTGATTTTTCAGTTTTTTTTTATAATATACAATGTAAAAATCACAAAAAAAAAAAACAGAAAAAATGATATTTTTGGCTGAGTTATTCATTAAGTGACGTTTAAAATATAGCATTTGTTTTGTAGTAACAGGCGTTATTCATTTATTTCATCTCTCCAATGAGACATTTAAACATGTATACGATAAAACCTAACCTGTTTTTTGTTAATTATGGTATTTATACAAAAAACCAACGAAAATGCGAATAGTTTGTGTAAATAAATTATTGAACTACAAGAAAGTGATAAATCGGCGCAAGTCGACTCGCTCCGAGCCCGAATCGCTCTTCTTTTTTTTTCGTGGGAACAAAGTGACACTGCTAAACATTACTTACAACTTAATGAACAAGATCAATCAAAAATTACAATAACGAAAGGTATACTTAAAATCGATAGACGATATACAAGAAAAAACAAAGATGCGAAACAAAAACAAACTGATTTTTGGTATTCTTTTGTTTTCATCTTCATTTTTTTTTTCAAATGACAAATCTGTTTGTTCAAAAGGTTAATTTTCTTTAATGTATCTTTTTTTCGTTTTTTCAATCATTTTTTTGTAAAAAATGTCACTTTATTTCTATGTAATAATAATTATATGAGATATTTATATATGTACTAAAAAATACAAATATTGTGTATTTACTATATTATCATTTTTTAATTATTTATTCATATATATGCAAATGTTTTAGATATTTTATGTATAGTATTTATATATATAAGATTTTTTATGGTACTCAATATTTTATTTTACACTTGATTTTTGTATTTACAATTACTATCGACAAATCGTGATGGGAAAAATGCAATCCAATACAGAATAATAGACAGTCGTTGGCGCACCGTTCAAATTTTTATCCCCGGAGGCGCGCTCGCAATTTTGTACAAGCGAACAAGCGCGCCGATTTATGAATCTTGTCATTTCTAGGCTTTGCGGTTATGTCTCAAAAAACAGTTGCCGTTCAGTCTTCGATGATGCCAAAAACTGTATATTCTTTTAACATCCTTATCAAATAAAAACACTTAATTATAATAATAATAATATACAAGAATTATCTATTTAGTACATAATAATAAACACTGGCTTCGATTCGTATAAAATGCATGTTTCCCATCGTTCACTTTATAAAATAGCTATTCACAAGTCGCTCAACTGAAAATCATTTCACCTACTAAAAAAAAATACAACGAAAAAAGAAATAATTATATAAAAACCTCAACCGCCAAGTAAAATAAATTTATTAAATAAACAAATAACACATTTTATTTCAAAAGCAATATTATTTAAAAAAATAATAAATAAAAAAAAAAACTATGGACAAATTTTCAGTTGGGAGCTGAATAATATATCGTTTAATATTAAAAATAATATACAAAAAATATATAATTACACGAAGCTAAAAAAAGCAGCCGACAAAAGAGCTGATATATTAATAAATGTGTTATGTACATTTTTTTGTAGTTTTTTAATCTTGTATTTTCTTTATAAGATTTATGTAATAACACTATATTATATACATTATCATATTCTTTTTCTTATAATATTTACAAGAGCTAACTAATATATATCACAAAAATCCACAATTTGTTTATAAAAAAAATTGTATTTTGTCGGTGAGGCAGAGAAAGTCGACCGTTTTCTAACCTTAAATTTTTTCAACTTACCTTTAAACCAAAATAGAAGTCATGTATAAACTTTACAATGCACGGAGTTTATGTACTTTCAACAGCTGTTGATGAAATTACATTTTTTTATACACCTTTAGTTTTGAGCGATTCATAACCTAACTTAGCCTTCAAACCTGTGATGGCGGATGTATGAGGTTATGTTTTACTACTTTGACAGTTCTAACCTGAAAAAAGTTAATCAAATAACCCGATAAAATTGAAAATCGATTAGATATAAACAGAAAGGTGTCGAAACGGTATTTATGAGCGGGTGTCTTAAAAAAATGCATACGTAACCTCCAAATATTGCACAATACGAACACAATTTGTTTTCTACTTTGAAAGTCAATTAAAAAAATAAGACGGTTCCGAAACGGTCGCCGTTGTCTGCCGCACCCCGTTTGAAAACAAAAACATCGAAAACAGATAAACAAATTTTAAACGCGACATTTATTTGTTTCGTAATGCTGCTTCCGAAACAAGTTGCGCGTTTTTGTACTTGACTTCAATAGTATTTAGCTTGTTGATATTTAATCAACGTTTCACCGATAAAACATCTTTAATTTTACATTAAGGCTGACATGCGAAAATACTGACATACTTGTACCGGACAGCAAAAGCAGTCCTCGTACTTTGTTTATTTTTAATAAATGAATCCGCTTTTTTTTTGTTTTTCAATTTACATACATATTTAACAAGACAAAAAAGAGATGTATATTTTGTATACATAAAAAATAACGAAATGTATAGATAAAAAAAATTATAACAACATTTTTCAAACAAAAGTCCTTTTGCAATGTTTTTTTTTTGGTTATTTAGACACAAATCCGTTTATCGTTTATAATAAAAAAAAAGTGAACGCATGCTTCCATGAAAATTTAACTGAATGAAACGAAAACAAAACCCTGTCAACCAATTATAAAGAGGAAAAAAATTGTTTACTGTTTAAAAATAATAATCAAAAACACTTTCAACTTGTGATACCTAGACAATATGCTAAGTCGTCTTTTTTTAAAGATTTTTTTTAAATTATTTTTTTCTATAAAGCAATTAACAAATGCAAAAGAGTAAATAAAAAGAACATCGATTATCCAGCACATTATTCAGAAGACTGCTCGTATCTGTTGCAAATATAATTTGCAACCGTTAAAAAAATTCCGTCGACTCGTATCTGAAACGTAACCAGAACAAAACACAATCGTATGTTTTTCCGGTTATTGTCGGACCGTATTTTCAATACCTGTATGAACTCTTCATAATTTAAAAATACCTCAGTCTTTTATCCATCTCTAAGACACAGTTAGTATTAAAAATACAGCAAAATCTACATCAGTTCAATGGGTATTGAGAATGTCGCTCGTCGATCTTGGTATTCAAAACAGAATCGAATTCTACTATTTCGTTTTGTTTGCATTTGTATTGAAAATGCCTTTTAGCTTCTTCTCTTTTTTTTCTAATTTTATATTTTGTTTTAAAATTAATTTTCTCAACCCCGTTTTTCCTTTTTTTATATTACAATGTAGCCGTTTTCATCACCGTACTAAGGTTGCATTGACCAGCATTTAAATGTAATCTTGATTTGAATAAGAGCCCGATTAATAAAATGACTCTGGGCGAACATTTTTTCTTTATTCAGTAACCATACAATTACGGTACGCAAAACTAACTGTAGACAGCAGCACTGCTCAGAAACCTGTTTGACAGATGACATTTTAAGGTTGTGTGTTGATAAAGCCCAATTTATCCTCTCAAGAACAGTATTTTTATATAAAAACAAACTTTAATACTTCTTTTTACGAATTTTCTATTTGGAAGTGGTGATTTGTTATATATTTTTATTTTTCAAACCCCGAACGGTCGAAATTTGTGAATTCTATACATTTTCAATCATATTGAATGTGTTTTTTTTTTTTAATTATCTATAAAAAGAAACATTACTATCGTAAAAGTCTTTTGCAACAGTTTCGTAATTCGAACGATTCGGCAGTTCAATCAAATGCAAACAAACGAACGTCTAATAGTCGACAATAGATTAATATGCATCGAAGTTCAACTCCTGCTCGTACGACGACGTCCAAGATGGTTCTTGTCTGTCGACCGATATCTTCTCGACCGTATCGAGCAAACAATCGACGTCGTGTCGATTGTCGTCTTCGTAATAAAATGCAGTAGCGAACTTGGACGGCTCCAACGACGGATAATAATCTTCATCGTCGGAGTCCGTGTACGGATTGGATGAAATCGTATCGCCATCCGCGTCCTGCAGAGGCGAACGGTGAGCGTATTGTCACTTGCCGTCTTTGCTGTTTCGTCGCGTTCTTTTGTTTATTGCTGATGCGGCGTTATCTTGTTGGGTCGCTTCGCTTACTAAGGTTAGAAAAAAAAAAAACGTTTTACGTCAACAGTCACGAAGGATCAGAGGAACTATTTTATTATAACTGAAAATGAAACCTACTTTTTCGATATTTTATCGCTTATAATATTAAAATTAATCGCTAATTCATCATCCGTTGTAAAGCACACTGATAATTTATGAATAAAAAAAACTATAACTTTCAATAAATAAATTTCTTCCATCCTTTTAAATCTAACTGCCAGCAGTTTCTTCAAATTAAATTTCGTTTTCATTTATCGATGACAGTGGCATAGCCGCGAGTTGGTTACAACTTCTTTCTTTTCTAAGGAATGAAACAAATGCATAATGAATGATACATAACGAAAAACAACTACATGTCAATAATTAAACAAAAGTTCAATAGCTACTAAAAAAAAAGAGAACAATAAAATAACCATCAAATCCATTTCTGTTATTTGTTATGAAATTCTCACTTTTTTAATACTAAAACAATAATAAAAAAAACGCGATTATGATAAAATATGAATCGATATTAAAGACTATTCCATAAAATAAATTAATATATGAATCTATTCGTAATCGTTAACAAGTTAAAATCAGTCAGTATCAAGAAAAAAATTTTTTATTTTTGGTACTTACCGGCACTTCTAGTTTTTCGTCTCACGTTAGCCGTATTGTCTCCGTCTTGTACTCCGACCGAACCCACCGCCTTCTCGTTGACGGGGGCAAGCGTCGCAGCGGACCCAGTCTTATTATTCCTGGTCTTCAATTTGCCCAAATTAATATTGATTCCGGCATTGCTTCTGATCGATCTTCTCGTACCGATCAATTTCTGCTCTTCCTTGACAACGCCAACGATATTTTTATTCGCTTGATTTTGAGCGGCGGCAGGGGCAACGCTCACGCCCTTTCCCGTCACCGTCGAGTTGTTCAATTTACTGTTTCTCGTCGCCATTATCGTCTTCGTCACAGACACTTTCTGTTTCCCGGCTATTTCGATCAGAGGTTCATCGCTGTCAGACGATTCGATATCCAACGGATTCTGCTTCCTCTGTGCGACGACGTTGTTCTTAATCGTCGTTTTGATTGCCGATTTCGAAGCGGACGCGTTCGTCACCGGCGCTTTTTGACCCGCGATCGGTACGGCCGTTTTCACGTTCGGCTGCGCGGCCGCGTTGCTCTTGTTCGCCGTGTTTTCGCCGTCGACGCCCATGCAAGCCTTGATCAAGCCCGCCGCGTTCTCGGAACACTTCCTCGTCTTCTTGTTTCGCGTCTGCGCGGCGTCTTCAACGCTCTGCGTGCTTTGCGTCGACGATTCGCTCTCGCGTCTTTTGCGTTTAACGGTCGCCACCTTGCCGGCCGTCGCTACGACTTTCGGACTGTTCTTGCAACCGGTTTGCGCGGGCGAGTTGGCTCTGCTGTCTCCTTTTAAAATGACCGGCGAATGTTTCGGGGTGCGAAGATTCATTCTCGACGAGTCCGGGTTCGCGTCGGGACTGTTCAGCTTCGAACTGGCTCTTGTCCGAACGTTGCTTTTCGGAAAGTTCTTATCGCTTACGGCCGGCGAGTGCGACAACGACGACATGCTTTTATCGGAATTGTCGCCCGGTATTTCGATCAGCAGCTGTTCGAGCAAACTTTTCTGCCCGACGTTGGTCATGTGCATTTTCTTATCGATTTTTAGATCGCCCGTGAAATAATTATCGTCACTCGCAGTGCTGTCGGTGGAACATAAAATATTTCTGTCTTTGCGGCTTCGAGTTTGCGTTACGGATTTTTCAGAGATCGACGACGAATTCATTTTCATATCGGCCGATTCGTCTTCCGAATTCGAACGATCGTTCTCGCTGTTATCGGAATCTTCCAAGTCGGATAAACCGCGCAACAAAGGACTGTCGTTGTTGTCCCTCATTTGTTTTTCAGGATTCGAATACGTATACAGCGGCGGCGTTCTCCTGATCGGAAGAGGATCGAAATCGTCGATGACGCAGTTTTCGAGCGACGCATCGATGTTTTCACTGCATTTCAACGTATCGTTTTTTGCATCCAAATCGTTTTTTGTATCGTCTTTGTTCGATTCTGTCCCTACAATATTGTCTAATCTTTTTTGGTCAAGTTTATTTTGGTTCTCCTGTTTTTGTCTGGAATTACTTTTTTCTGATTTGTCTAAAAAATTCTGTTCCGTTTCATTTTTTATTTTTGCCTCGCATAATTTTTCAGCGACTGGATTAACGGCGTGGTTGTTCAGCTTCAGCTTTTGTTTGTGTTCTCCGAAATCGTCGTTTCGGTTGATCTCTTCTTTGATAACCGTCATCGTTTTATCTCTTTTGTTTTCATTTACGTCTTTGTCTTTTTTAAACACCGTAAGCGATTCGTCACCGGCGTAATAATTCGATTCGTTTTTTATACAGTTTTCCTCCGTCACTTCGTTCTTTATTTCGATTTTGCATTTGCTCTCGCTCTTCGCGTTCGTATTGTTGTGTCGCAAACTCTCCTTGATATCACAATCGCTTTCCGTAAACGAGTACACCGAATCCAGACTGACTTGGCTCTTCTGCCCGTAACTGTCCGAGTCTCCGTTGCCGCCGGTCAGGCCTTCCATTTTGGCGAGTTCGGCTTCGATGTCGCCGATTTCATAGTCGGACTTGCCCTTCTGCAGTCGCTGGTTCGTCTCCGAGTTGTTCGCGTTCGACGCCAACAGATTGTCTTTAATGATTTCATTTTCTAAACTAGTACTTTCACCGCTACTCAGATCTTTGACCAAACTAGAAATTATTTTCTCGTTCGTATTCGATTCGACGCCGCAGTTTTTTGTCTTCCCCGTCAGTCTGTAGGCGTCGTCCGATCTTTTGTTGTAGTCGGCGACGACGACCAACGAATCCTTGCACACCGTCAAACCGTCAGATATCGACTTTACCGTCGGATCGTTCATCGTCAGGTCCGTGTGACAGTGCGGACTCTGCCCCGACTGCAACGGCGACTTCTCGCTGCTCGCGTCCATGCTTTCGATGCCGGAGTCCTCGCCCTGGCCCGTATTACTCGTCGGAGGTGATCTGCCGGCCGCCTGTTTTAATATGTCTATATCGGTCGTACTGGCGGCCAGGTTCTGTAAATCCTGGCACTGTTTCGATATTGGGTTCGTCGAAGAACGGAGTATTTGAGCTATCGTATTCGCGTCGCTGTCGCGCAGAATCACGTTTCCTTCGTCCAGTCTTTCCTTCTTGCCGAGACCAGTTTCGGCGTTCGACGACTTCAAAAGCAACGAGTTGCGATCTCCCATTATCCTCAAAACGTGCTCTTCCGATTCCGACCTTTTAATTATACCGTCGCTGTTCTCCTCGAAACACAGTCTCGACTCCATTTTGTCCGCACTTTTCTGTTCGTTCGATTTCGAATCCTCGTGCGCTTTATTCAAATTTTCCTCTCTCGACATTTTTCTCTGAATGCTGATCGAATCTTTTTCGGACATTTTCCCGCCATACTTTCCGTTATTCTGAATTCCCGGCAGAGAATCCGTTTGCCGCGAATCGTTGATTTTCTTCATGGAATTTTTGTTCTCCAAACTGTTTTTCGTCATCTTTAAATTATCCGAGCTGTTCACCAACTTCCCACCGGCTTTCTTTCCGTCCATGCGGATCGAATGATATCGATGATCCAATTCGGTCGTGATTCGATTTAGAACGACGTGACTAGTCTTTCCTCCTATGATGCTAGAAAACCTTTTTGTCGTCGAAGTGTCGGAAAAACCGCCCGAGCCGTCTCCGGGTTTGTGATGTTTCGGATTATAGCTCATATCGCTATTCTCCATGAGCCTCTGTTTAAATTTGGCTTCCATGTCGAGTTCACCGGCCGTCGGAAGACTCAACAAACCCGTCGTAGCTTTCAGAGCTTCGTTATTTTGTTGCTGTCGCTTCTCGGCGACAATTTTCGAATAAGTTTTATCTCGATTTATATCCTTGCTTTTCGGAGAACTCGTCGAAGGTCTGTCGTCTTTGCTTTTAGTTCCGCCCGCCCTTTCTTTGTCTCTCTTCGACTTCAACGCCAGAGAATTCGATTTTAAACCCACCGACTTGTGAGACATCGTTTTATACGGGGGCACGGTGCCGACATTCGTAGAGCCTATGCTGCCCGATAATACGCTCGCGTTCTGTTTAACGATAGGCGAGCCGGATGAGGTAGTCATTGTCGGCACGTTACTGCTGCCGATTGTTGCGGGCTTCGATTTCAACGACGATGAAATACCGCTTACCGACGAATCTAAATAAAACAAGGCAAACATTAATTTCAATTGCAAATAATCACAATTTATTCATTTTAAGGTGGCACTTCACATGGCTATTTGTGTTCGCTATTGGGTGTTTGTTGTATTTGGCAAAATATATGACGTTCAAGACAAACATGCAAATAGAGGCAAATACGACCATCCACACATAGCAGTCAAATAGCAAACACACAAACATTTGGCAGCAGAACGCAGGTTCAAAATTCCAGGAATTTTAGCACTGTTTCATTGTCCCAATTCATTTTCAATAGTAATTGTTCCAGTTCTCGCACAGACACAAAAATACTGCACGTCCGTACAGGTTCACGGCGCGTGCGCTTCTGAATATGGCCATTGTGTGGACGGTTTATTTGCGTATTTGCCTATTTGACTCCTTTGATGTGCCTCGAAAAAACCGACAAGCGCACGGTAACGCGTATTTGGTATTGGCCTTATTTGTCAAATAGGCAAATAAGGCCAACACTTTGTCAAATAGACCCTCCACACTTGGTAATTGTTTGCCAAATATGACAAATACAAATAGCCATGTGAAGTGCCAGCATAAAATATATTTAGATATACCGATCTCTAAATGCGTTTGTCGGTTTACTTTTAAAACTGTTTTAGAACTTGTAATATTAGATGTGTTTGGTATATTCGTGCAGTGGAGATAGCTGAAAGGTTTACCAAAAGTATCAATTCGTTCTGGCAATAGGCTATTTGACTCTTATAATACGCGCCACGAATCTAAAAGGCTCGGAAGTTAGATGCGAATGCGGGCTTGCGCTTGTACAGCCTGTTGAAAAACTACAAACTCGCAACTCAACACAACTAAAATAACAATAACAACTTGACAATAGCGTACTCGACTGTACTTTAAAGCAGGAAAGTGACAAGTGACAAAGGCAACGAGCGATCACGGCCAATCACCGACGAGCGCACGTTCTGTGCAGGTAGTTGGCTAAAACGGCTCTAAAATGTGCCTTTGCGACGCTGTTTGTGACTAACTTCCGAACCTTTTAGATCCGCGGCGCGTATTATACTTTTAAATTGTCTTAAATTGTATACACAAAATTGTTTTTTTATTGGATAGCCCATTTATCGAGGAAGGCTATAGGCTATATAATATCACGCCGCGACCAATAGGAGCGGAGCATCAATGAAAAATGTTGCAAAATGTAACTTAAAATTTGTTCGTCCGTCAAAAATTTTTGAACGGTAACTCCGATCATCATGAAATTTGGACACAACATTCATCTCGGTAAACTAAGATGAATGTGCGTACTCATATATCCCCCCCCCCTTCGTTCGGATGAAACCGGGCGGGACCGCTAGTAATAGATATATTAGTCGGCAACGCTGCATCAACCAAACCGATTTATATAATTCTTTCAGTGTCAACTAGCTCATTACTTTCAGGAGTTACATAACTGAAAATTGATAACAGTATCAAATTAATTCTCCGTTTATTAAAATATTAATTGGTATCAAGCCACCTTTGCTGTTGATGGTCTAACTCTAATCAATACTAATATTAGAGGTAAAGTTTGTAGTTTCGGATGTAGGAGGTAATCTCCGAAATAACTCAAAATTTTGTTCATCGATATTTAGAATGGACCTTCAGGATGAATATAGGCTATTATATTTTCTATGCATTTTTGTATGCCGATTACATCAAATAAATAATATTATTATTATCGCGTTAAAATAAAAGCGCTTTTCGTGGAGACCAATTTTGCAACGTAAGTCGACGAAAAAACGGCGGCAATCAACAAATTCGGGCGAAGCCGAACCGGGCCGCTAGTTCTTCATAAATTAAAATTATCCTAGCGGTTATCTGATTAAAACAGCGGTTCTGAAACTTGATTTTTTGCTAACTTTTATTTATTTACATTTTACATTAAGAAGCAGGCAGCGGAGAGCACCGAAATTATTGATTTAAGGCCTTAAATACAAAACGAAAATTATTAAAGTGGACAATTGCCGGGTTTTTGATCTGTACACAAAAAAGCGCGCGTTAGTGGACCATTGTTTAAAAACCGCTCGGCAACAACGGTTTAATTTTAATATTTTAGGTTGGTGATTAAAGGTACAGATTTATTCAAGTGAAATCACTGATTAAAGAAAACACTTTTTAAGTAAAATATTTTTATTTATTTTTTAGAAAAACAAAACTCAATACTATCGAAATTTTTATTCAATATTCAATTATATTTTTGCATTATAATTGACATTAATTGTGTTCTTGAAAAGGATAAAAAAAAATGGGAAATTCTCGTATTTTTTAATGTTTGCTTTCAACCTGTCGTAATTTTTGCAAATAAGTTTTATAAAGTTTATTATAATTATTAATGAATAAATGCAATAGTAGGGCGTATTAAGCCACGCCTCGTGCGTAAACGCACCGACCTACGTAACGCCTCAAAACTGTTGGCCGTACTGCAGAAATGTTTAAATTGGATTTTGCTTAAAATTTCAAGGTCAGGGCCGTAGTCAGTAATTAAATTGGGGGGGGGGGGCTAGTCCGAGCTCTAGACCAGAGACAATAGGTAACAATTATATTTATGCAAAATTATAAAATTATTAATTGGAAAATATAAAAGTGTCACGGATATGGCTGAATTTACTTGACCTTATAGAAAAAAGTGCGCTGAATCGAATAAGCAAAAGCGCAGAACTGTATCTCTTCTGGTTTCGAAGTTATGAGCATTAGAAAGTTTGAAAATTTCAAACTCGATTATCTCCGAAACTAGACAAGATACTGTTGCGCATTTACCCCACAATGATGCGCCTATGGGAGTTTCTAGAAAAGTCTACAAAATACTCGAAGGTCAACGAACAACAATGAAAGCAGGTAACGGACATCGGACCGTTAGATACTCCCACGCATGTAAAGACAAGCAACAATGAATGCAGGTAGCCAGCACCCGACATAGGAGACCCGCACGCGTAGAGAGGACAGGAAATCTCGATTCGAACGTTCTAGAACATAGACCGAAATCTATAAAAAGGCGAACAGAGGGAGAAAAAGAGTTCAGTCAGTTATTGGAGCTGTTCGTGTGTTGACACAGTGTTCTGGCATTACAACATAAATCTGTGGAAATAAATATAACTCTAGCGAGTGGTTCTAAATAAATGTCTTATGGTGAATAGACAATTGCGCTGATAAATTCTGTATTGTGTTCCTGTGTGTTTGAATATACAAGTAGGCTGATAAACTCTGTGTTGTGTTCCTGTGTGTTGTTCATACTTCTTTGTACATAATTTAGCGACTTTTTATTCTCTGTTACTTAGTCTTACATTGTATAATTTAGAACTATTAGTTTTATTTCTGTTAACATTATACGCTTTCGTTTGTGTGTTTTTACTGTTTGTTAAACAGTTGATATTGTTAAATAATTTCCGCCACAGACTACAGTAGTTTTGTTATAATACAGAGCTGCGCCTGTGCTTACTGGATTCAGCGTGCCAAAATCTACCGGGTAACACTATTTGCGACACTATTTTTTGACCGTCTGATTCTTCTAAGTCTTGCGGGCACCCTGTTTCAATATGTGACAGTGTTTGAGCGAGGTTTATATACATAGTGGCATAACTATACCACCTGAGGCCCGTTGCAATTTCATCGGATGGGGCCCTTCCTTAATATAAAAAGCTTCACGTTGTAGTTTCATCTTTATAAATCACGAAGTAAAGTAGATATCTGTATGTTCTTGAGTTAATACCTAACTTAAATTGATGAAATACAAAATTTTGTAATAAATCTTAGGTTTTCCTGGCCTAACGGCCTTTCACTGAGAAAATTGATGGACACCATAAAATATTTTTTATTTAATAAATAATCAACATAGATAAAACATTTCAATCATAAAACATAACGACGCCTACGGCAATATTGCTGTCGAGCGTCTATAATATACATCTATAAAAAATAAAATAGAACGCGAAGATCTCGTGTCTATAAAATAAAAATCATAATTTTTCATCTATACTTTTGAAGTTGAACAAATGCGAAAATAGAGTATCTCTAAAAAGTTATGTACAAGGAAACGTGGTAGTCAATAATAATAGTGCACTCAAAACGTAACGTAATCTGACTAAACAAACCGAACGACTAGTTCGCGCGTCGTGATTACGTCATAATATCGCTATTGGCTGGACTACTCAAATAAGATTACGTCACTGCTACGGACTTCGTGTTTTCAACACCATCTATTTTACTCGCGTATTTACAAGTTTTTAGTCCCTACAAAGTGTCTCCTCCTACGCTGCTCAACAAAAAAATACATTTCAAAAACATTTAAGCGCAAATTAATAAAGATTTTTTTCCGATTGATCCATGACTGACAGGTAGTGGGGATGTAGAAATTGAAAATACACGAGTCGACTAGTCCCGGCAGGTTGAAAACACGCGAGTTCTACTGTATTTGAAATAAAACATGCAATTTTTGTCTCACATGTGACTGTCTTTCTACCGTGTATAAACTGTATTTTAAGCAAGTAGGAATAGCCGGGTTAAAAGGGTTAATTTTAATTTAGTGGGGCGGTTTCACTATTAGTCTATGACCGCGGGTTCACTCGCTTCTTAACCTAATCACAGCCGGATAAAAAGTACACTACAAACGTTTGGGTATAAAAATATGAACAATTAATAATTCAAATCTTTGATTAACGTCTGAATAGAAATCTTCAAATAAATAAAATTGTCGTGTAATTAGATAATAATTAATAATTTAATACTAATTAATTTTTATATTTTTAGATTTTTCTGAAGAAGATCCAAAGCCGGATCGAAACGTCATCTTATGTTGTATTGATTTGTTATTTTTTATTTTGTCAATATATTGGTCTGAGAAAAATTGGTCGACAATTTTATTTATTTGAAAATTAATAATTCAAAAAGTCAAAAATAAAAATCAACGCCCCACTGGGTTTCCCTGCTGCATTATTGGCGTTAAAGGAATTGAGTCTCCAATTGGCTATACTAATAATGATAATAAAGACAATTAAGAAAAAAACGCTGAAAAAGTTATTTCTATATCCTTAAATTACACGAAGATATTCAACGTTATGCCGCAAACGAAACCGATAAGATCTGGTCAGCAATTATGACGTCCCGCGGCACGACGTGTCATATTAGTAGTTATAGTAAATCTAATACCTAATGATTGTTATGTCGCAAACGAAACTGATCTGGTGTGGTCGGCAGTTATGACGTCCCGCGGCACGACGTGTCATTTTAGTAGTTAAAGTAATCTCATAACTAATGATGTAGTAAGTCATGAAAGTAAGGTATAATTAGAGATGTCAAACTTCCCAATTGACATGATGTTAATTTTTACATCTACTAATTTCACTTCTCTTCATAAACAAATGTCTCAGAACAATCCTCAAGGTGAAATGGTATGAACACGTCTCGAACAACGAACTTTGGAAACGTGCATGTCTTGAACAAATCTGTGTAATTATAAAACGTAGAAAATGGAATTGGATAGGACACACGCTACGAAAGACAGATGACGACATAGCAAAGAGAGCCTTGGATTGGAACCCACAGGGATACCGAAAAAGAGGCAGACCAAAAATATCATGGAGAAGAACTGTTCGTGAAGAAGTTATGGAACAAGGAACTACCTGGCTTCAAGTCAAACATATGGCTAAAGATAGGACTAGATTTAAAAATTTCGTAGAGGCCCTATGCTCCACTTAGGAGTTAAAGGAATTTATTATTATTAATTTCACTTCACGACTTACTATATTATTAGTTTCGAGTACAGGGAACTTAAGGTTATTCGTTTAGCACAATATTAGTAGTAATAACGTACATAATTTGCCGTTTGACGGAGACAAATATAGTTTCAAACGTGACCGACATTTATAATATTTCCGCAAAATTACGCGTGAACGTTTTTTCATAAGGATTTTTACGTTATATAAAAGAGACAAACTTTAGAACAATCAGTTTTTGAAAATTTTGTCTGGAGCCAATTTATTCATATACAATTCGGGTGATTCTTCTTATTTATCAATGCGTTGAGAATAGTGATGTGCCGGATCGTTAAAAATGTATATCCGCGGATACGGATCTGAATACGGATATTTGGTTTCAAGTTCCGCGGATACGGATCTTAACTTTCTTAGAGTACGCGGCGGTAAATATTGCACATCGACCTTTGGAAAGAGACTATCTGTTATGGGAAAAAGTTATTGACCTTTTTAAGAGTTAACTCTCATAACAGATTGTCTCTTTCCAAAGATCGATGTGCAATATCTCATTATAAAGATAGTTTTTTAGTACCTTTGAGTTATGTATTATTGGTATGGTACTCACTATGATAAATGTTTGCAATATAAAGGTGCCAAATACGATTTAAAAAAATAAATAATAATCTGAATGGAATTTAACAGGTTTTCATTATTACCTAATCACCTATATATATAAAATTTCATCTATGAATTGAAAATTAATAAGGTAAAAGATCCGCCAAAAACTAACGGATACGGATCTTTCTTCTCCCTCGGATATCCGCGGATACGGATATCCGGCACATCACTAGTTGAGAATCACATTTTTATAATTATTTGAAGACATGACGTCCAAAATTTAAAAAAAATTGTTGAATGTATGTCATACTAAAATTTCAGCTTTGGTCTGGGAATTGCTCTATGCATCGAATAACCTTAAAACGCGGTATGTTTAATAATAGAATAAATCAACTGTACAATCTCTCTAGGTTGTTGTTAAGAATTAGTAAATTCTCCGTCATTACGGGACTGGGTCTGAGAAAAATCGTTTCGTTACCTGGAAATCCATCTAGGCTCGGTTGGCTCAGCCTCCTTTTCTTGGTATCCGGACTCTCGCGCAAGATGCCGTTAACCAAAGAATCGGAATGCTGTCTCTTAACGCCGGCTTTGATGATTTCCTGGTCGTGTCGGCTTTTCGTTTTGAAAGCGTCGGCGTCGATCTTTAATTTTTTATGACTTTTGTCCGTCGCCGAATAAAGCGTATGACCGCCGCTAAGCAAATTCTGTTCCCTGTACGTTTCGCTCAATTTATTGATTTTCTTGCTCAGTTTCTTATTCGAGTCGTTACCGAACGACTTTAACGAAGGCATAACAATCTCACCGGGCTCTCTTTTATAGCCCAACGGTAACTCGTCGTCGTCTAACACTTTCTTATTGGTCAACGATTTCAACATCGGCGTTTTGTTGACGATTGTCGGCTTCGTCGAAGACATTGCACTTTTGTAATTTAATAAAGTATCGTTACTGCTGCTATCGTCGTCCGAATTGCTAACCGAATCACTAGAGTCCATTTTATTCACGAAACTGTTCGTCGACACGAGAGAATTTTTAACGGCGTCTTTATTTAAAGTTTTATTTTTAATTTTCAAACCGGACGACGCCGAACCGCAATTTATATCTTTATCTTTGTTACGGATTTTTGATTTTTTGAACGCACCGATTTGTTTTTCACCGTCCGAAATCGACGTTATATCGTCACTGTTTTTATACTTTTTAGATTTGTTTGAAATCACCACCGAATTTCTTCCTCGCAACGATATGTGTAGCGGTGGCACTCGCAGTTCCTCCCCCGGCGAACTGTTCTGAACGGTCGAAGGCAAATGTGTCGCCGCACTAGAAGAAGAGCCGATATCGGAATTGCTTTTCATGGCGGCGGCCGACGCGTTCGTCGCCGCTTTTTTCGGCTCTTGCAGGTTCACAAAACTCACGTCGACTTTATACGCCGGATTCACCGGCTCGGATTTTTCCAATTTCAGCCGTAATTTTATTTTCTCGGTCGGCGTTTCTTTACTCATCAGCAAACCGCCCGAACCCAACTTGTTCAGCGCTTGATTTCGCACTTTCGACATCGTCGACTCACAAGACACGCCCTTGCATTTCAAACCCTCTTTGCTTTTCAACGTCGCCGATTCCGCACTTTTAGATATTTTGTTGTACGATTCTAAACTCTTGTTGATCTTGTCGATGTTTTTAATTTTACCGTCTATCAAATTCTTCATTTTGCCGACGTCAGTTTTGTTTTTATCGACGTTCGAAAATTTTGTTTTAACCAACGCGGGCGACCGATTTCTCTCGCGACTTTTTACGTTCTTCGACCTTTTCGCTCCCGTATCACTCGCAGCCGATTTTATAGTCGCGTCCGAATCACTCTGATCGTTATCGTGATTCGCTTTGCTTCGCGAATTCGTCGTCGAACTCGTGTCCTCGTCGTCCGAAAACAACGACGACTTATCGTTCAATTCACTAAACACGTCCATCTCCTTGTCTTTGTTCTTAGCGTCCGTTTCACTTTCACTATCACTCGAGTCACTCGGCATCGGTTCTAAAACGCCACTCAACGGATTTATCAAGAACAATCTCCGCTTTCCTTTGCTCGTCAGTTGCGGTTCCGGTTCTACGATCGGCTCCGGTTCCGGAAGCGGCACGCCCAAATCCGAGTTCAACAAATCCACCGCCTCGTCCATGTCCAAACTCGGCAGCAGGCTGTCCAAATCGGTTTTCGATAGATCGGTCAAGCTCGGCGTTATGTGCGAAAGACCGCCGTCCAAATTCAAGTTGTTGGGGACGCTGATCTGCGGCATCGGCTGCGCTATCGGCTGCATGCTTTGATTCGGCGCATACTGAGGCACGTTACTGGGCATAGGTTGGCCTATCGGCATCATATTATCGTTCGACGCGTTGTACTGACCGCCCCACAGACGATTCTGCGACTGCTGCTGCAACAACTTCTGTTGGAAATCTTGTTGAAAGCCGGTCGTCCGATTGCTCACAGGATAAGGCGGAGGAGCCGGCGCGCCGGGGAATCCGGGCGTCGAAGTCGTCGCACTGTTCGCGACGGCCGTGAAATTCGACGGCTGCTGACCGACGGGGAACGGCGACTGACCGACGGGCAGCGGAGGACCCTGTCGATATCCCGTCTGATCTAACTGACCAATTTCCGGACGATTCATAAACACGCCTTTGTGATTGATATTGACGGGTGTTTTCTGACCGGGTAGCATCGGACCAACATTCTGTTTCACCATCGCGGCCTGATGCGGCACCTGCTGAGGCACCAACGAAGGAGCCGGCATGTTCTGTGGATTAGGTCTTTGCGCAACGAGCACCCTCTGTTGGGGAACTCCGTAATGATTCTGCATCAATCTCGGATTCGCAATGTTTAAATTGTTCGCCGCCGTTCGTATGACATTCTGCTGGGGCAAAGTCGAGGCGATGTTTGAAGGCACGCTGGATGATAATTGTGGAACTAGCTGTTGTGGTGTTGAGGTCGTTTGGTTCGGTAACTTTAATCCGGGCGTCTGCGACCCAGAGACGACGGCGAACGCGCTTTGAGGTCCGGACAAAAGATTATTACTGTTCCCGTTCACGCCCGCGGCATTGTCGTTGTCGCCGGGACATTCCGACAGCTCAGAGCCGATTCTCGACAGCGGAGGTTGTTGTTTGACGATCCCTTTTCGAGCTCCGGGCCCCGCGATGTTCGGAGGCACCGGTTTCGGTGCCACCGGCGCCCCGCACGTTCCTTGCGGAGAGCCGTCCGTCTGCAGCAAGTTCACCAGCAAAGGACTCGTGATCGCGATATTCGGTTGATTAGGTTGCACCGATGTTTTTTGCACTGCGGTTTGAACGGTCGACGGATAAGGTGGAGGCGGCTGAGCGTACGACACCGGACCGCTCGTTCCCGAAACCATTTGTTGACTAGCACTGTTATTCGCGGAAGATCCGACGACAAGCCTGTTGTTGGCCGCCGCGGCAGCCGCGTTGATGTTCAACGGGCCGGCGCCGTGGTGCGGATCGAGACCGGACGCCGCCCTGCTTTGTATCGCCTGTGCCGCTTGCTGCATGCTCGCGAATGGAAACGGCCCGTTGTAGTGACTCCTCGATGTCGATCCAGAACCGGAGCTGGTGGCTGTACCTGCCGCGACCCGAGGTACTTGCGTATCGGTTGGGCAGATGACATTTGGAGATCGAAAGGGCACTTTTGATTCCTGGACGCCTCCCGCCTCGATGCCGTTGGCGGACGTGGCTGCCGGGGTTACTGGTATCGGGCCGGGAGCAACCTGGTCGTTGCAAACGACGCCGGTAGATGCCGAAGCGGCGCTCTGCAATAATCGCGTGATGCCCGAAGCAGCTTGTGCATTGAGACCCGATGTTCCGGGCGTCGCATTAATATCTGTAAAAAAAACAACGAATAAATTGAGTATAAAAATCGAGTTATAAATTGGTCTAGAGTCCAAAAGCCAGAAGAACATTACCTAGGGGTTTAACTTGTACGGAGTAAATACTTTCTATCTGGGAGATATTCTAAACATTAGATTCGTCACTACAGGAAGCAAGACATCAAGACAACTTTTTAATTGCAATTACAGCAAAAAATAAAAATGTTTAAATAGATTTTCAAATCAGCAACAAACACGATTGGGGTTTCTAAAATTCCAACAACTCAACATTTTAAAATCATACAAACCACCATTAAATCAGAAATTCCTAACTATTTACAAATAAGCAATGAAATTGTTGGCGCCACGGTAAAATTTCTAGGCGCCATGGCCCTTGGGTTATGTCGTTTTAAAGGAGAAGAAAAACGTGTACATACCTGATCCATTTTGAACACTTCCGGTCGTATTTAAAACAATTTCTTGAGTTTGATCTTCATTACCAAACCTCGAAGCAATTCGTAAACTAATGACTTGATCACCTTCGATTTGAACACTTAGTATTCCCAGCTGCCTCAATTGTGCCGAGCCTTCCGCCGCGAGTTGTCTCAAACGCGCCGCGGCCTCCCGAGGAATGGCCAACGTAACCCTAACACTATTCCAAGGTTCGAGTTTCGCTACTTTCAACTTATTTTTACGGTCGCCACCGTCGTCGTCCGATGGTTTGTCTGGCACTTCTGAATCACTCGAAGAATCGTCGACACAATCGAAATTGCAGTCTTCGTTCCGTTTGCCGCGCTCGTCTGTTTTTAACTTTTCAGAATCGCACAACAAACATTCCAGTCGATCGAGTGTCACTTTAAACTCTTCATGAAACTTCGGATCAAAATAATCACCTTCGCAAGTGACTATTGTAGTTATAGAATCACCGGTATCATTATCAATCACATTTCCATCACTGTCAGCAGCCATTTTTGTGTTAAAAATCTTTTTGCACCGCGATCACATATCTCTTGAGAACTCGGACTGTTTAAAATATTTAAACAAAATATTCAAAATCAATAGGTTATATCCGGGAAACGAATTTCCTATTTCCAACTGTATTAATTCTGAAAAAGAAAAGTCACAATTACAATAAATATATTTACGTCTACGGAGAATTATTGTTTAGTTTACAAGTATTTCACGTCAGTCAAATCGAGAGATGTACTAGAGCTGCGAGCCGATTTTCTAGTGATTAAACTGACCTAACCTGCATTTGATTTAGGTAATACGAAGATTTACTTGACATAAATCATTTCGGATAAGGTAAATTTACACCACCCATAGATCTAAGCAGCATTAAAAGAAAACGTTTATTAAATTTACCTATTTATAAATTTAAAGCTGGTACAGTAAATCCCACACCATCCATCATAGGGTAAAAAAAACTGACACGGGGGTATCATTAATAATAAAAAAACTTATCCAAAATTACGAGATAATACCTAATATTAAAGTACACGAAAATGATGACGGGAAGCTCGTTTTCGTAACTCAAATTTATAAAAAAAACACATATCAAACAAGATTTATTTTAAAGTATGTGAAAGAATACGCCATTTTGTTACTGAAAATCATGGCTCACTTTAATCATTATGGGGGAGTGTAGCCGAATACAGCATGATTAAACTGACGTATTAACTGAATATGACGACAAATCCTGCCCTAAAATAGCGTTGAACGGCTCTGAAAATGTTTTTTCTTTTCAAATATGTCACTACATTGCCGCAAAATCTTGTTTATAACGCAATAACATGATAATATAAAAACCAACTCACAGTTTCAAATGAGTTCCATCTCGCATCTGACACACTTTTTGATACGTTATAAAAGTTTACACTTTGCACAGGTAACGTAAAAAATATGTTAAACACGACGACTCACATGTAAATTATTTACGTAACACACAACTTCATGTAAAAATGTCACAACAATTCGGAATTTTTGTCATTTTTCATGGAAATTATAATGTTCCCGTGGAACAATAACAAAATTACTCCATTACATTAAAATCAACGGAGCATGCGCAGTAGAATACATGGCATGCTGGGCGAATGTTTTGTACGTTTGTTGGAGTACAGATCGTAGCGACTTATATTTTTCGGAACGATTTACGTGATTAATAACTATTAACGGAAATTTATTGATTTGAAATCTGTTTTAAAGTTCGTACGAAAAACAATTAAAGAAGCTTCCGTTTGCATTGAAAAGATCAGTTAAAAAAAGGTTTAATTCCATCTCCAAATTAGCAAGTGCAAAAAACGTACTAATATTCCGAACTATATTTGGACTTTCGACAGTACTTTTTTGATAATACAAGAAACATTATTTATCCTTGACACTTGACACCTAAGTCTGAATTAAAAAAAAACAAGTATGGAGTATTCTTGCGGTGACAAGACTTTTTTTACAAATTAAAATATCCACGGGTTTATTATTTGACTGACTGTAACTTATAATGTGAACATAGTTAAATTCTCTTGGACCCGCCATTTTGTATAATAATTCCATTGGTTTCTGTGCCTGAAACAAAACATCTGATCCGTCTACCCTTCAAACTTCAGCTAATTTGACTTCCTAAAATATCCATTTTCTTCTAGGGGAAAAATAATACATTTAACATAATCTATACCTTCGATTTTAATTACAAAACAAAACCACTTATTTTTAGGGATTTATATTCATTATAAATTACATTTTACAATAATTCTACGTAGACGAAAATAATAATAAATTTAATCGCAAGATTGAAATATACCTGCTTTTCTTTTTAATTCGAAATCCTTTTCGACATCGAAGTTCCTAAAATAGAAATATATACTTTTAAGTAACATAATTCACAGAAGCAGAAACTTGACACTACATTTATCATACCATAAATAATAGCTCAAATTATAAAAAAAACATTTTCTCGTATTCAAAGTGCGCAACAAAACATTAAATAGCATACGTTCTTACTTAAATTAAAAGTTAAAAGGTTAATAAATCAACGTACTTGTAGAAATCGGCGTATTTTTGCTTGCGTTTGTCACCTACGAAGACTTTCATTAATACGCCTGAGGCAGCGCACAGAGCGATAGCGACAATTAAATTCGTTTTGATTTGACTGTTTAACAAGCCTCGCAATTGTGGTTTTTTTAAATGACCGACCGCAGACATCTATAAAACACAAAACACCCATCAACTTCCTCGTTGCTGATACAAAAATGATGTTACATAATATGATAATATTATTAGTTACGGCTATACATATTGTAATAGCAAATTATAATGATATAATTCATTAACATAAAAAACACAATTAAATGCAAATACCTCTGGACGATTGTTTTCAACCGATAATCCAAGAAAAATTCTAAGCTAAAATAGCTTTTTATGTCTTGTCAAATTGGGCGAGTATCAATTTTTTCGGTTTTATGCTTATCTAAGCACGTCTTTCGACTGTAATTGAAACGGACGAGAATAACACCGTATGTCAACCTCCATCTGGATTCAATTAAAACCATAGACGAATATGTCCTGGAAATCACCGTTGCTGAACTTTGCCCAATCAACAAAATTTTCAGAAAAGTATCAATAATGTGAATGAAATCAAATATCTACATAATTAATACCATATTTGTCACTTTCTTGTAGTTTTTTAAATAACATAACCCTCTCCATTCCTTTTTAATAAAAAATACAATAACAATCTTTGACATCTCATTCGATATAAATTACTTAGCAAGGAATTACTACAGCAAACATTTTCGTTAGGTGATGTGCTTCTGATGATATAAGATTAGAGAAAGGAACTACATACTGCAGGATTGTCATATCAAAGCTATATGAACTACATCCCAAATGTATTTGCATATTTTTTTATTGAGATAGATTTATTCTGATACACATTTTTATATTTATATAAAATAAATAAATAAAAACAAGTTAAAAGCCAACAATCCCGTTAGAAGTATTATTTCCTATGCTTTAGGTGCTGCATTTTTTTTTTAGATTTCGGATACATATCTGTGGTTCTGGATACTATATTTATCGAATTATGTTTTCGATGAAAAGAAATAGCAAGTATATATATACATTTCATATTGGTGTCAACTTTATATCAATATTGTTAATATATCGATTCAAAAAGTATGGTTTCTGTCATTCGATATGATCAATAATCTAAGTCCCATAATTGTATAACAAACTAAAGAATGAAAAAAAAACAAAAGTTATTCACCAATAGCGAAACGTGCTGAAAAATAAATAAAACAAACTGCTGTTGTAAAAACAAAAAATATTACACCCGGTTTTGCCTTTCGTAAATAACTACGTATGAAAAAAATCTAAAAAGCAAACTTTACAGTATCACTCGTGGCTGCGTATACAAAAAGACAAATCGAAAACGAAAATTGTTGACTTTTATCTCGGAAATATTCGGTAAAAAAATGTTGCGCCTTAAATTATAGATATTTTTTTACTACAAAATTAATTTACAGAAGTAATATAATACAAAATAAGACTGTATCTTCTAGCTTAAATAAAATTCTTTGAATATTATACATCTATATTAATATACTTATATTGTTTGTTTTTTTTAATTGTTAGATTTATGTAATTATTTCTTTTTATAAACGCATTAATTTAACATCTGCCAGTTAAATAAATGCTTAAAAAACTCGAGACTAACGGATATAAGTAATAATTTCAAATATATTTAAATTTAGGAATGGACGCAGTAAAAAATCGATGGTTTGCTTTTTGTAAATCTGTTTTTGTAATACAAAGGCTTGTTAAAAATATTACGCTAACTAAAATATCTACTCGCTGTCACTGTTTCGGGTCATTTGACATTCCACCTAATTTGTATGTCACTAATTTATTAATACCATTCTAACAATTTGCTGTTCAAAATTTCTGTTACATCAACAATGAAAAACTTTATGAATAACCAGGGACAAATTCCAGAAATTAAATATTATAATACGCGCCACGAATCTAAAAGGCTCGGAAGTTAGATGCGAATGCGGGCTTGCGCTTGTACAGTCTGTTGAAAAACTACACACTCGCAACTCAAAACTGAAATAACAGTAACGACTGTACTTTAAAGCAGGAAAGCGACAAGTGACAAAGGCAATGAGCGATCACGGCCAATCACCAACGAGCGCACGTTCCATGCAGGTAGCTGGGAGGTAGTGGATGTCTCAACGGCTCTAAAATGTGCCTTTGCGACGCTGTTTGTGACTAACTTCCGAACCTTTTAGATCCGTGGCGCGTATTATACTATAGCTACAGTGAGGCCACTGTCACGTTTATTTACAACTGTCAATTGTTTATTGCATGACGGTTGTCGCATTCAACTGTTTTAAATCTATAAAAACTGTTAAATGTTTTTTTATTTGTTGAATTAGGTACTCATAACGGACAGTTGGTGGCTTTTCTTCATTCGAGTAGCCAAATTTTTAATTTCAAATTTGGTAATCAAAGTAAAGTGAACAAAGCTTGCCAATATATTAAAAAAAATATATATTTCTGTTGTACTGGGAAACTTTCCAAATTTCTGCATTTCTTTTTCAAAAGTAAGTTAACTTTATTAACATTCTCTTAGTTTGTACTAGAAGTTCATCAATCCAATTATTGAGTTTGTTTAAATTCGTTGTGTTCACGATAATCAATGTGTTCCTTGATTTTTTCTTTTCGATTATTTCCATGACGGCAGTGCACGTCGACTGTCTATTGTTTCTTCTCATTTGAGACCAATCAACACCCATCTTTTCAATTTTCTAAGGTCATTTCTAAAGAAATGTTTTACAGCAAATCACTAAAATAGCATCGCTAGTCTTAATAAAATTAGTAAATATGTATTTTTAGTAAGCAATATTATTTATATAACGCTGAACGGAACACAAATAATTTACTATACGATAACGTGAACATATTATAAATGTTTAACAAGTGTACATCTATCAATGCAGTCAAATAATTTTGGTTCATGTTTTGAACAACTTTGAATGATAAAATTAAGACCTTTGAAGCAAAGCTCAGATCAAATGAAGACGCAGTTTTTTAAATACTTTTGTAATCACCCAATATTTCCAAAAATACGTTCACTAAATCATACTCAATATGCTAAATTTAAAATCTTCACATTAATGACATACAGTAACTGTTACAAAAAAAAGTAAAATAAGCTTTTGTTTAACGAGCTTTTACCTACTGTTTACCGGCGAGATGTTCCGATCAGTATCCGCTCTACTAATTTCATCGGCAGGCCGAAAACATGAAATCGTCGTATCGTCATCAGAACTGCATATTTGCGTAAAGTTTTAAATTGATCGGATTATATCGACGTCACAATCGGTTTCCAAAATATTACCCTAATGAGTAAATTAAAAAAAAAAATCTTCGACGTGTCCTTGTGACATGCCCTAACAATGTAAAAAGTATCCTCCTCCCTCGAATAGATAAGATAGAGCAATGTTGTGACTTTCTTCATCTCTCTCAAAATAATATCTTAACCCCAATCGCGCGTGTAGAGAGACAAGGATAGAGATGGCGATAACGAAACTTCAATCCTCCTCACTCAGTGAGCCGGAAAAACAAACACGACGATATGTGGCGAAGGCATGTCCGCAAGCGTACGTCGATCAAAAAAAAGCTTGTAAAAAACGGCAAACATGTTCTACTTTAGGCAAAGTGATCATTTTCACGTTAAGCTTTACATTCAGTCTGGTAACAGTTACCGATGTCTAGCCTTAAGACGAATTCACAACCATGCAGCGTTAAAAACAATTGAAACTGTCGATCTGCCATATTTGAACATCAAAATATTAATCCGACGTTACTACCATGGTGGGACTGACATACACCAGTGATTCCCAACTACGGTCCCGCGGAATACTGAGTTTGCGAGGCCCGTGTTTGGAAATACGCGAGAATTTTGCAAAAGTTTACGAAAACAATTCCCACAATATTCTATTGAAACTTTAATTATTTTTGATTGAAGAATGACCGTAGATGTGTCACAATTATATTTGTTTTCATTATTTTTGTAAAGAAACGCTTCCGAACGCTCTTTCTTAACATGCCTGTTGCTTTAACTCATGCCGAACTTAATGCGTCCTGGGTTTTAACGTCAATATTTAACGGATTACGTCACAAAAAAACGGTTGGGAATCACAGGAAGACTGTGCAACAGTATCAGTCAACCGAAGATGCTATGCAGCCGGATCAATTGTTTTGACAGAAAGTGGCAGCCATTTTATCTTAGCATGGCACCGCCAGGTCAATACAACAGAATGCAGTGAAAATAAAATTTTCAGCCATTTAAATATTTCAGAGGAGTTTTTCACTCGGTCGATATGTATGATTCACAGCAATTGTCGAAAAAAATCTAAACACGAAAATAATCCAAAATAACTATCACCGAATTTTAAATTGTACTTGCGGTTAGATCTGTCAATTTTGACTTCGTAAGTTACAAAAATATTTATATTTTCTTTTTATAGACGCTCAACAATTAAATACAAACACATGTAAGACAATAGGCAGATTCAATGATTATATAGCGTCAATAAAATATAGCGTTTTGGAACTTTGTCCAACGATACCTATCTAAAAACAAACTGTTAATTTTGTCTCGACACAAATCCGGTGTTAAGTTAGCCTCTCCGCACACGAGTCGACTGTTTTGCAATTTTAGTTTCGAACCGGTTCACAACGCGACTATTGAGCAATCGGTTTGCAATCGACTGAAGTTTTTTGTCCGCACACGATCGCGACTGGATCTGAGTTGGCAAAGACAGTTGCTCCTACCGTACAGTAGAAAAATTTCGCTATAGCACGCAACCGTGCGACTAAAATTGCTTCTCGACCTGCAAACACGATCGCACACAACCAATTTGAAACATTCTCTTACGTATGAAAAATTACACAACGATCGCATCTGGAATCTTAATGAAACGCAAATTGCAAAACAGTTGTTACGTGTGCAGAGGGTCTTACTAGTCCATAGCTGAAAAATCAAAGGTGACAGCAGGGTGGAGATTCCATTGAGAATGTCATCTTGCATAGAATATATTTCCACTTATAGTTCGATTTAATTGCGAATATTTAAAATTCTATAGTATTTGTGTACGCCGAATGTCATAGTTTTGTAACGTTCAAATTTCAGGTCAATCTTTGATAGGCAGTTTGAGGTTATAGTACAAATCACAAAGCGCTAAATGGTCGCTTTAAAATGCTTGTTACAAGTAGCGCTAGAATCGTTGAATGCACCCAAAAAGTAAATACTATGACTGGATTATTTTCACTACAATCTGAACAAATGAAATTAACAACAAATAGCTGTATACAGCTCGTTCAATAATTAAATGGCGCGTATTAATTGTAATTGAAATTTAAATCATATTTATAATTAACTTATATTTTCAGTTCTCAAAAATATTAAAAACACCCAATATTTCTTAATATTTCCAAAATTCTTAACCGAATTTGGATCTCACATGTATTTTTATACCCTCAATTAACTGGACAGTTTTTTTTAATCATTCATCAACAATACGCACGTGACTTAAAAAAAAAACGCCGTTTAAATTATAAACCAAATGCATTTTCTGTACAATCACTAATAATATTTTTTGACTACAAAACAACACATAAAAATATTTCAAGGACCTAGTAGCTGCTGTGAGAATACCTTAAAGTTTATTTTAGACTCTCAACTGTTTGTTAGATTAATTCGATTGTTTCAAATCTAAAAAAAAGCCGCAGGACTGTTTTTGTTTTGTTTGCAGTAACTGACAAGTTAGCGTTTGTTTATAATATAACATACTTCTGTGATAAAACGCCATTTTGGTAGGAAAAAAAAAACAGAAATTAAATGTTCTGCAGTTCATTTTCTTTTACTAACATCGACATAACGACGCTACATTAATTGATAAGCCATTATGCCTATTCTAGAACCTGTTTTTGTCAACAAAAAAACACTACAAACAGTTGACAGTCTGTCATAAACGTTCCGTATCATTTATTACTACTCGGTCACTTTAGTATCACACATTAATATAATATAAATTGCTAAGTTCTTTTTTTTGTATTTTTCTTCTAAAAATATATCGCTTACGACATAAATCTGCACTTCTGTCATTCTTACAAAACAACAGTATTCATGCATCCATTATTCCGTTATCGCAATATAAAAAAAATCACTAATTTCTGAAATGACGTAAGCGAGACATTTCTTGAAAAAAGTACAAATAATGCTTTAATAAAACGTATTAGAAAATTATAGACAGAATAATATTCTATAAAGCTATCAAAATCCTTAACGAAATTCCCAATTTCACAGAAAATATTTTTTTAAGTATCTATAGAAAACATAGAGCTTTTTTTTTAAATATGGGATTTGAGAAGGAACTACCCTAAGCCAAGTGTAAGAAGATTATTTTGAGTCATGTTTCAATCTACATTTGTGTACCTTCAATTGTTTGAGCTATTTAAATAAAAATCATTGGTTAAATTGATGCAACTTTCTATGTTCGAAGGCTTATGACTAAATACTAGCTGTTACAATGTTCAACGGTATACGGCCTTGATATTATGTATAGACTCATATTAACTATTTAATTATTTATAAATCTAAGAACTGTCAGTCTGTGACCTGTAAACGACTAGTGCCAAGTTAAGTCGGTGTTGTCAGCGTTTTTTAAAACGAAATTTTCATAGACATAACCTAGAATTATTATTTTTGAAAATGACATTAAAACCAACTAAATTTAAATTCGATTTTTCTCCCAGATTCAAAATACGATAATGACTGACGACATTGAGTTAATTATAGCTGCACTTATTACTTGTGGCAACTAGCAACCAATTGTTTTTCTCGAATCTACACAAAACAAAATGGCATCTGCAATATGTTCGTTTGTTTTATGTAAAGATTAAGAGATTTCTTAAAGTAACGTTTGTTAACCTATTTCAAAGTATTTAATTGCCTAAAAAAATACATAAAAACAAAGTAACTAACCCTTATGATTATTTAAATTCACTAGACGTGTTAATAATTTGGTACCCAATCAAATTTGTACAGTATATGTATTTTACTAATACTCAGTGATTTAGATTAAAAAGCAAACACAGTAATTGTGTTGTAGATAATATATAAAATCACTGATAATAATAATAATAGTTCAGATATCGTCTGTTCTTTCGAATCACCGAAATGAACAGTACGTACTAGTAAATCAGCTACTATTTCAAAATTAACGTATTTTCTAACCAACAAAAATTCTCTTACACTTTTCTCAAGGTCGTCTATTTTTGTAATGAAATATAGGTAATGGACTTTATTCTATCTATTATGTGTTATCGACGACAGAAGTAGCATTTCCTGCCGTCTTCGGAATAGCTTTCAACTTTTGCGCATGCGCATAGATAGGCTGATTGACGAAAGTACACGAAACAGGCGACGGCAATTTCATTTCAATATCATCCTTTTCTACAATACATAACTGATTATCGACGTCAGACGTCGTAATTTGAGACGGTTCGTTTTGTTTACTGAACCTTCTGTCGTTGGTGTATTTCGGACTCGTCGGTTCCTCTTCCCTTCCGAACGAATAAATCGGTCTTTCTACCGTTACCGATTCACCGAGGGTGGTTGCGCTCTGAGACATGGCGTGTCCTGCGACACTTTGCGACATTGTACTCTGATAGACCGACAGGCTACTCACGACTGCGTTCTGTGGTATCGAACAGCTCTGAGACATACCGCTACATGCCGGAACATTTGCCGAGCTGCACCTGACATCGGTCGCTTCATCGGTCAGCGGTTCGCTCGATTTGGCCAGCGCTAACGAGCAAACGTATTCGTTGACGTCCGGATATCGCATTCTCACGGAATCGACGACGTCTAATAAGTTTTTAGCGTCCATTGCCAGTACATGTGCAGCAGCCAACATACTTCTGGAAAGTTGACAAAAAAAAACTTGTTTCATTTGAATTTAACGGTTTACAATTCTTGTGCAGGGCGATTCTATCTTTGATAAGTGTAGTGATTACTTGTACAGAAACACATAATTCACATATCTACATTAAAAAGACGGGTTGCACTCCGGGAGTGCCGGCAGAAGTGAAAACTTGAATATTAACGTCTTACGAATTTTCGATCAAAATGGTTTGTATCATAGATTGCATTTTTATGAATATGAATATTTATTTGTAAAAGAGACTTACAAAGAGTCTATTACATTGTCAATAAAAGCAGGTAAAAAGTAAAATAATCACAAGTCATTCAGACTATAGCAGTTTTTTTCTAATAAAAATTTTTTTAATGCGCACGCAAATTTTTTGTGATCTTTTATTTTCATTAAGTCATTCGGGATCATATTGTGCACTCGTATTATGGCGTTAGTGATACCACGATTTATAACAGTTAATGAGCTGCTATTTATTTTCAATTTTTCCTTATTTCTTGTGCCGTACTCATGATCGTAGATATTATTTACAAAAAATTCTGGATTGGCTTTAAAGAACTTACTGCATTCCAATATGTATAGATCATAGATAGTTAATAATTTTAATTTTTGAAAGAGGGGCTTGCAGTGTTCTCGTGTTGTCACTCCCGCCATTATACGAATGCATCTTTTTTGTAGTATTAAAATTCTTTTTGTGTCTACACTATTTCCCCAAAACATAATTCCAAACTGTATGACAGACTGAAAGTATGCATAGTAAACGCTCAATAGAGTGTGTATATTTAGGGCATAAGTATATTTCAGAAATCTTAGCATATATATGGCTTTATTTAATTTCGGAACTAGGTAATCAATATGGGATTTCCAATTTAGACTGCTGTCTATATTTATTCCCAGAAATTTTACACAACTTTTTATTTCTATTTTGTTATTTAAAATATTGATACTATTTGGTATATCGAAGTATTTTCCAAATTTTATTATTTCTGTTTTTGCTTGATTCAATTTTAAACTGTTTTTGCTAAACCAACTGTTGAGGTCATCTGTGCATACTTTCAGCCTGTCAATTAATGACGCTTGATCCCTCTCCTCACATATGACAGCAGTGTCGTCGGCAAATAGAAATATTTTTTCTTTTATAGTATCACATATATCATTTATAAACAAGATAAACAGAATCGGTCCAAGTATACTTCCTTGTGGAACACCTCTACTGTGCTTTCGCCATGTGGAGTAGTAATCTTGTATTTTGTGATTATCGTACGTTTTTATTTTGACACACTGTTCCCTGTCTGTCATATATGTACGATATTTCAACGCTAGATGTCTAACGTTGTATAAAAATTTTCGATCAAAATGGTTTGTATCATAGATTGCATTTTTATGTACGATATTTCAACGCTAGATGTCTAACGTTGTATAAAAATTTTCGATCAAAATGGTTTGTATCATAGATTGCATTTTTATGTACGATATTTCAATGCTAAATATCTAACGTTGTATAAAAAGTTCTTACTTTACCTGACGCGAGTTTAACATTTTTTACCCATTACAAAAAAAGTGTACAACACCGCTAAAGAAGTTTACACTTCAAAAAAATTATGTAGGTTTGTCGCAGCAAATAAATTTTAGACAAAAAATACGCGGATTTTAATTGTAGTGTTTCGTCGCTGCTCTCTTTTTTTAAGGTTTCTATCAAAAGAATGTGAAAGGCCAGAGCGTGAGACAAATGAAGTCAGTTATACTTATAAGTGTGGTTGCCTACATTAAGGCTAAATAAGTCAGACTCGTGTATTTTCAACACAGTCTATTTTCAACTGATTTTATTCACTTGTTTTCGAGTTTTTAGTCACTAATTATCGCGCAAAGTGTCTCCGTCTACGCTGCTCACCCAATGAAACAATACGTTTGACAACGTTTAACCTCAAATTAATAAAGACTTCCTTCTGATCGGTCTAAGACTGCCACAAAGTGAGGATGATGAAGAAGTTAACAATACAGAAATCGATTACTTCCGACAAGTTGAAAATACACGAGTTCTACTGAAGTATTGAATTGCATTTTATTTGATACTCAAAATTTAGACGTCAGTAACAAAACAAAGCAATAAAAACAAATCACACTCACTTTCTGTATTCAGCATCGAGGGTGGTACTACTGTAGTTCTGCGCGAGTTTCATTGCTGTAACAAGTTCGGCCATGTCTTTGGAAAGCACTTTGTGCGCCATTTCGACTTCCTTGTGCGCAGAAGGCGGGAACACCGCCACCAGTCGATCGACGCTCGCCAATTGCGAGCGCAAAGCCAGACCTACGTGTCGGACAAGTTCGAGGTACGCATCGACGGCCGCGCGTTGAACCCCTTGCGACAGGTCCATCACAGCTCTCACGACCTGAGTCGTGCATTCGTAGACCGTGTCGTTTGATCGATCCAAATCGGCTGTCGGTGTAGGCTCGATTTTCTAAGAAAGAGAACATAACGATTAAAGTCCGACCGAACAATCAGCTTTGGTCAAAACTTGGGTCTTCGACAAAATACAGTACAAACTAAAACCATTGATTAAGGTATTATGGGCTATGTGCAGGGAGGCGGAGTTACGAATTTTTTGATGCGAGCGTTTGTAATGAGCACTAGGGGAAACTTCAAGCTCAAATTTTCCGTGTCAGTGAGCAATGTTTATTAAAAGTGAAAATAGTTATAATTTTATGAAGTTTTTTAATTACAAAGAAAACATAGGAAAACTAAGCGATCTGGAAATGCTTGTTGTGTTCCGGGCTGTTGCGCTGATGGCGATTTAAGTAAAATAAAGACCATTGGCGCCCTATTTTGACGTTCCGCTGTCAGTGTAAACAAATTAACATAAGTTTTTCTTATTACATTTTTTTTTGACACATCATGGCCAACTAAAGTTATCGACTTATCACCATAGAAACATGTCGCGATTTCCATAAAAAGTGAGTTCAATAATTCTCTATTACCCACTAATGGCGCTAGTAGGCTTCGTGCACACAGCTTATAGGAAGATTGTTAACCAGGTAACGAAAACTGTTATATAATAAACCTCTTATGTTTCATGCCCCTGGCCAACAAACTGAAAGTTGGTTTGTGCTTCCATCTACATTATGGTTAAACTAACAGTTCAGATATTAGCAACGCTACCTCTATACTGATCTTAATTACTTGATCAATGGTTTATAAACTGCTAAAAACCACCAATGTTATTATTTTTTGACGTGATAACGTCTTATAAATTGATGAATCACCAATCTTATAAATTGATAAAACACCGGCTGCATGCACGAAAAAGTGTAACGTTCCTAACGGTCGTAACGTTCCTAACGCGTAACGTTCCGCCTGACCCTGTGCGTGCTTTTTGCTAATTTCTCGCTCAATTTAAATCAGATCGGTTTGAAACCAGTCTTAAACGAAAGAGGAGAACATTTTACATAGATTTCGTATAACAGAATTTGCCTAAACAGTTTTTTTATACAAATTTATATAGAAAAATAGTTGTATAAATGCAATGTTGTCTAATGCATGGCGCGACGCGGTCGGTCGTCTTTGTTTGCCGTACATGGAAATTAGAAAATAACGTATGTCTTGTCTTAACATGAAAACGGCTGCATTTCTAATGTTTAATTCAATTTTTTGACATTAGTATTTTGTGAAATGCAACGCCTTCTAAGTTAAGTATTGGAATAACTAATTATTATTAGAACATAATACTTTGACAGTTGCAAACGTCACTTTTGACATTTCTTATCATTCCGACACAAAGGATAAGCGGATTGAAACCAAATTTTGGGAGGATGTTTGATATGCAAATATGAAGTGGCCTATTGTTTTTGGGGAACATCGGCGCATGCGTAAAAGAATATATCTCTTATAATGATGTTTTATATAATAATAATATAGTTTTTAAAACGGTTTTTACTCTATCTATTTTTACTAGAATTTTTTGTAAATTTTTTGGGGAAAATCGGCGCATGCGCAAAAGAGATACATGCCATAGTTGTTTTTTATATAATAATAGTGTACTTTTTATAGTGTTTTATTATTCTACTTAATAAAATTTACCTAAATTTGAAGCGAAAGATGCAATATCATAGATTCGAATTATTATAATTATTATATAAATTTAGGTTATGTATTACGGAATACGTTATCACGTAAAACTATCGTCCGTAAACCGACTTTACAGACAACCAATTTTTTGAGACCGAGATCATTGAAATCCATCTATTTTTCGATTTTCTAGAGCCAAAAAACCAGGTGACCGTGAAAGTGTATAATTACCATATATTTTTTTTTTTTACTTTAAAACCATAATCAATGTTAAAACAATTAATTATTCGAAAATCGGTAAATAATAATAATTTTTTTAAAGTAGAAACTAAGTCAAATCTCTATTTTTCAAGCTAAATATAAATTCCCTATAAGGTACTGTGAAAAAATATTACACTCTGAATCCAAAGTTCCAGTTTCTATATTTTTTAAGCCTCCTAGCTCAAGATAATAAGTCCTCGATAATTTTAAAACTCCACTTCTCGAAATTTTTACCGTTTCACTTGAAGTTCGAATTATCTAGTTTTTACTACAGTCAGTTTTGATCAAATTTCGCCGAAATTTGTATTAGCAGCTTATAAAACTGTTCACCTCACGATAAAAATTACGCTAAATGCATTAATTAGCGTACAAATCAAATAAGGAAGATATCAAGTATATAAACGACGAAGTCTGTAACCAGGAAACCTAGCTTTCTATGCTTGCTGCGTTTCGAGACGGATCGTTCTCTGGTGCACGCGAGATGGCGCTGTTATCACTACCTGTGAAAACTTCGGTTCTTTCCGCCTGTTTTCGTCATAGTTACCAAAGTCGTTAAACTTCACAGACACTATACACATGTAAGCCATGAACGCGTGCGGGTTACCTAGTAGCTGACGCCATATTGGTTCATGTGACAGATATCAGTCCACCGTTACGCTCGAGCCAGGTCTTCTGGTTACAGACTTCGTGATGTAAACAAAGGCGAGTTAAATTTTAATCGTATTACCTTGACTACGACTTTCTCTTTTTGCGAATCACTGCCATCTCCCGAGGAAGCAATGGAATTAAGCGACGTTTCCGATTTATCTAAGCTCGTTTGTTGTTTCAAGGCCAAAGTGCTAGCCGCAGAGTTCGCCGGCGACTGAGATTTGGAGCTGTTTTGAGAATTGGCTCCGGAATACACTCCGTTCATTGCGACAGGTCCGCTAGTCGTGCTCAAAGTAACGGCCGAAATACTATTCGTTAGATTCTGCTGATTCGAATTCGTCTGTTTTAGTTGGGTGCTGCTAAGATTCTGGATCGACGACTGCTGCGACGCCGATTGTTTTAACAAACGAGAGCTGTTTTCAACCGACATCGGCGGGGTATTTGAATAAAATAAACACGGATTACTGTTGCTATAATTGCGAGGCGTCGTAGGCAGTGACTGCTGCAACTGATGCTCGTCTGTTTCGGACAGTGTCGTAATAATACTAAGACGTTTTTTCTGAGGGAGAAAAAAAACAATTTGTAAAAAAAATGTTTTCTTTATAGATTTGTGAAAGTCTATCGGAGAGATATAAGACTCGGTCTTAACACACTTGAAGGAGTTTAAACTTTAAAATTTCAAATTCGTTGTATTTAAAAAATTTTAAGGTTAAGGCGACAACAAAAGTTACCAGATTAGTTTCTTCTTCTTGAAGCCACTTTGAGTCTTCCTCGGACTCGAGCCGTTGCTGCCTCAATCTCTGCTCTAACAGGTGCTGCTCATATTCGATCGGGTTCGAATCAGTCATTTGGGATTGGAGAGATTCTAACATTTGATCTCCGTATAACGGTTGCTGCACAGCAATCGGCTGAAAATTTAACATCGTTTTAGACTCGTAACTCGTATTTGCCGTTTCCACGTTTCAAAAATTGACAAAATATTTGATCAATTTAAAAAGAATTTGTGCAAATTTTGATTATAACGAACTTAGTTGTACGAATACTGATTATTAAACAGTAGATAGTAACTTTCCCCAATTTCTAATATGCACTAGATATAAGTTGGTATTAAAACACCATATTATATCTTTCGCTCACTACAAATAAGGGATAATTAGTATATTGTGCGACTAGTGAGAGAAGGAGAAGATTCCATGAGCGTAACACGCGAGTGGAATATTCTCCTTCGATCAATGGTCGCACATAATACTTTATTCAACTAGCAGGAGTAATATGTAATCGGGGCCCTGATAAAAGAGGGAAAAATAATAAATCACTTCATTGATTGACGTACCCACCGCCCTCGATGCACACAAGATGGCCCTGACTTTCGCTGAATTGCGATGCTGTTTTCATATATACAAATCGCTACCGCGTTCCTATTGGTCCAGAAACTATGCAGTAATAATTCATTACCGTACAGTTTCGGCTCGCTACCGCGCTCCTATTGGTCCAGAAACTATGCAGTAATACATTATCGTACAGTTTCGGCTCATTATTAGCGTCAACATGAAGTAATTTATTATTTCTCCCGAATTTAGCAGTGCCCCGAAATTATATATTACTCACGCGTGTTGAATAAACATTATTACTATCTCAAATCCACTAATAATAAAAGAACATCGTTAAACACATTAATTAGTTACTTTTACATTTCGACCAACATAAAAAAAAATCTAATCAGTTTTCGTGCACTTATCGTAAAAACAAATAAAAGTTTAAAAAATGTAAGAGATGCAAAACATATATTCTAAAATAAATAAAAATATCAAATTAATTCCATGCTCAACATAACTGGAAATTCTAACAGCAAACAAAATAAAATCAGTAAAAAAAATTATAATACACGTAAAACAAAAGAACAACCATGCATCACGACAACTTTTTGATTGCTAAGCGACTCGAACCTTCATAGCAATTCCACTAATAATTTTGTTTTCAGGCGTGAACCTGTTCATTTGTTGTTTGTTTTCAGATTCCAATTGTTTCATTGTAGCTTGCTGCGATTGTTGCAAAAGTAAATTTTTTTGTTGTTGTTGAGCTAAGGCAGTCGCGATCAATTGTTGATTACTTTTCATATTTGCGCAACTTTTGACCGTCGCGCCTCCGAAATCATATATACCTTCCATTTTCTCTACAATTTTGGGATCGATCACCGTTATCGGTTGACTGGCTTGAACGAACATTTGACACGACTGAGCAAGAATCGGTTGAGCCTTCACATCACAATATCTAATGACGTTCGGTTGTACTATATTTGTTGAATTTACCGAACACACATTTTGCATCTCAGGTACATTGTTGAGGGGGGAAGAGGAGAGGGGGAAACTCATCCCGGTTTTGGTTCCGCGATCTAACGAATTCATTTTCGGATAGTAAGCTAATTTTTTCTGTGCCGTTTCCGAAGAAGTACTTTTACTTCTATCCAAAGAACCCATCTTAGGATAGCAGCTGGTCGGTTTAATAATATCTGATACAGGACTTCCGTAATTAACTTTGCGCTCTAACGATCCGGAGCCCATTTTCGGATAACCGATCGTTTTCGGACTCGCTTCTTTCGGCTCGACGTTACTATTCAAACTAGATTTACGCTCCAACGAGTTGGAATTTGGTTTCGATGGGAAATACGTGAACGATTGAGGTTCGGTGTTAGTGGTAGTAAATTTACGTTCTAGAGAGCCGCCGCTCGAACTAGTTTTCGGATAATAAGCGCTGAATTTTGTGAAATTCGGATCGGTCGGATCGATAAAGTTTTGGATACCGATCTTCCTTTCCAAAGAGTTGGTCTTACGTTCCAAGCTGCCGTAAAATTTAGGTGAGCTCGTGCCGCTCGGTATTTTTTGAGGACTCGAATTTTGGGAATTCGTCTGAGAAACCGCGGCGGATTCGAACAGTTTTTGTGACGGAGAAACGATAATTTCACTTTGAGATAAACTTTCCGGTTCTAAATTTGTACCGTCGCCGTTCGGATCATCGGATTTGTTATCTTCGACTATGGGGTCGAGACTTTGTAAAGATTGCATAGGAATTGGACATGTTGTTAGAACGGGTTCTTCGGAATTTTCAGTTTTTTCAAAATCTACAGCTAATGTATTAAATACCGATGCCGGAGTCGTGTAAGCCGCCGGTGAGAGACCGCGATTCTCGTTTTCTTTTAATAAATGCTTCAGCACTTCCGGATTCTGCGCGACAATGTACGTCTGTGGACCCGACATTATCGGTTCCGTACTTAAATTAACTCCGAGCGCCGAATTTAAAGAAGCCATTGACGTCGAATCTACACCTGCAAACATAAAAATATTGTAAAGAAACATAAACATTGTATCACTGAGAATCTATTAGGTCGTAGGGTCCAATATCCGATCATATAAATCACATTCCTAAGCTTCCTTAAAAACAAAAAAAACTATCCCATGCCCCCCTAGAAATCTACATTCTTTAAGCATACAAATAGAAAGATGCAGTGACAAATTCGGGTTCTTTTGAATATGTATCATCATTTTTGCCAGCGAAACATTGTAGAGATTGTATATAAGACATTTTGGCGCTTATATTAGGTTCGTCCAAGCAGCCGTGAACGGTAATAAAACCGTACACAGTCTTGTCACTGCGCAAGACTAATTTGCGCACTAGCTCAAAAATCGATACTGCGCAAGACAGTCTTGCGCAGTAACAAGACAGTGTACGGTTTTATTACCGTTCGCGGCTGCTTGGAACGAACTTATTGTATTAGTATATCGTGCAGGGTGTGTGCTAAATACATATTTATGCGTCTGACGCATGAAGATTTAGCTCGATTGAGCACGCGCGTTGAACACAATACTTTTTTCAACACATGCATGGTTTTAGAGTTGTATTGAAATGTCAAATACCGAAATGAGGTTAGATTCACCGGTATTTGTCATGAATGTCAAACACTCGAATTGAGGTTAGTTTCACTGATATAAACATAGAAACTTAAGACTCGATGTAACGATAAACGGGTCATTATGTTACTGTTTTTCAAGTGTTTTTCATTGTAACGTGGAAAAGTGTTACATAATGGATCATGACGTCACGCTTTTTCAGAAAGTCTATCGAACATCAAATGGCCGCTTATAAGCGGCCATTTAATGTTTGCTTTACATAATATATGAAACAATACTAAATGAGTACACGTGTTGAATAAAATTATTTATTTAAAGAATCGGTTGTATCTGCATTTTGTATGTTCATTTGAAAAATATGCACTACACAGCAGATGAAATATGTATGAACGGTTTTTCAAAACGCTCTTCTTTCTTCATGTCTCCACCTCCACTAATTTTCATACTATCGTTCCCTTGAATAGCTCGACCGTTTTAAAGACGGAGGTATCGATTCTGGGAAACACTGATTTCAATCGATTTTCATTCAATTAACTCACCTTGCATAGGAAATCGTGCCGGCTTTGGTGGTGGCAAAGCATCGTCGACTAAGCCCGATCCCCAAGACATCGCGGCCACCCGTCTGTTTTCACGTCTCATTGTTTCTTGAAGTTGGCTGCGTTCTTCTAGTAATATTTCGCTGCAAAAAAGAACAAAAGCCACTCAAATATCATTTTAAAAGTTCGTTGTTGTTAACAACTTGTAATTCTTAACTATTTTAACATTATTTTTATATCTTTAGTTAGTAACCGAATGTAAACCCATAAACACGAAGTATAGATTTAAGGAGAAGTGGCTTCGATTTGATGTTAGTTTGCAGTCAGCAGTTCTTACACTAATGACACCCGGATTATTAAGATTCGACTGTTACACTTTTTACTTACTTTAATACTTCCCGGATGTCCTTGAAACTCGGTCTTTTACTCGGTTCGTAGCACCAGCACTGCGACATCAACGAATACAGTCTCGGAGGACAGTTTGGAGGTAGCGCAAGTCGTTCACCATTTTCGATTTTA
Organism: Xanthostigma xanthostigma; assembly: GCA_963575645.1. Taxonomy (NCBI): domain Eukaryota; kingdom Metazoa; phylum Arthropoda; class Insecta; order Raphidioptera; family Raphidiidae; genus Xanthostigma; species Xanthostigma xanthostigma. The sequence continues at coordinate 4,841,435 of OY754473.1, forward strand.
CCGATAACGTCTGTATTTTTGACGCCTTGGAACGGTTTCACGCCGTACATTAAAACTTCCCACATACACACACCTGTCAACAGAATTCACAATATTTATCGGTTTCAATAAAGCGAAAAAAAATTGACGATGACAAAAAAATGACTAACCGAACATCCATACATCGCTCGCGGTCGTAAATCGTCTAAAATTAATCGACTCGGGCGACATCCATTTAATGGGTAGTTTGCCCTTCGACGCTTTATAATAACTTTGCTCGTCGACCCATCTCGACAATCCGAAATCGGCCAGTTTGACGCAGTTGTGAGACGACACCAAAACGTTGCGAGCTGCGATATCGCGATGAACGAACTTTTTCGATTCGAGATAGCTAAGCGCGGTCGACAGCTGATAACTGTACAACAGAAGTGAAGCGAGTTCGAGACGTTGCTTGTTTTGCTGTAGATAGGCGCGCAGTTCGCCGAGTCTGGCCAATTCCATGACTATCCAAATCGGACTGTCCGAACAAACACCGATCAGTTTTATTATATGAGGGTGGTCGAACTGCTGCATTATGTCTGGAATAAAAACGTACACGTTGGAAATAAACGCTACGATCCCATTCCAGCCTGGTCATTCACGATTGAACTTCCGACATCTTGCTGGGATTATTTCTCCTGTTTTGCGTAGCAGGTAAAAAAACTGTTTTTTTGAAACCGAGAGAATTTTTTTTAATTTAAATAATTTTTATCCGACTACGGCGAAGCCAAGAGGAAGAGTTATGAGTTTAGCAGTCAATGGGCGTGTTTGGCCGAAGTAAGTACTTACTAAATTTAGTAAGTCACTCACTATACTTACAAAATTTTCGGCCGGAACACAAAATAAGTGCTAACGCAGTAAGCATGGCTTAATATAAGACGCCATTTTGCTTATTGTTGATGTAAACAAAACAGACAGGAACAGGCCTGTCATTTATCCATTTGCAACTATTTACATGAATTAAATTATATTGATAAATTTAGTACTGTCAATTATATTCAGTCTATGAGGTTATGTACGGGATATAACGTAAACCAGTGTTTTGAGTTATGTCAAGCCAGTAAGTCTGTCCTGGCCGAAAAGCGCTATAGTCAGCTTGTAAGATTTTAATTTTTTTATGCTAACTGGCTTACTAAGTTTAGTAAGTACTTACTTCGGCCAAACACGCCCTATGTATGTTTGTATTTACGGATGTTCCACCGTAGCGCCTAAACTATTCATCCGATTTTGATAAATAAGGTGTCAATCGATTCGTTATTATGGCCCGGGTAACATAGGCTACATTTATTTTTTAATTTTGGTCCCAGAGGAGAGCAAATTGAAAGCAAATAAAAAATACGTTCAAAAACTAAAACTCGACTACTGAAAAGTATGAAACAAGAAAATATTCTCATCTGAGGATAGCCGTGGTCATATGCCACCTATCCTAACAAAGCATTACATTTTAATAGTAGGAAGCGATCATAAGCTCTAGGGCAAAGTGCATCACGCTATACATCTAGAGGGACCTCATATATAATATGAGATGGCATATGACCTCAGACGAGAACATTTTCTTGTTTCATACTTTTCAGTAGCCGGGTTTTAGTTTTTGAACTTATTTTTTGACGTGATAACGTCTTATAAATTGATGAAAACACCAGCTGCACGCACGAAAAAGTGTAACGCCGTAACGTTCCGCCTGACCCTGTGCGTGCAAACGAGAGCGCAGTATAACCGATAGAGAAGCACGATCGGCGTCGGCTTGTACGCATTTCACTCTTCTCGCGTGACGTCAGAGAGTAGTGTGCGTTCAACATTTTTTTCGGCTGTTCCAGCGAAAGCTACATCTGACAGATGGCCTTTGTTTTATAAACCGTGGAAATTAAGACTTAAAATCAAGATATCTAATAAAAATGTCATATTATCGAATTTTTAAAGCAATTTTTCAGATAATACATCGTTATTTGTTCGTTTTGGCACGGATATTTTTTGTGTCATAATTATTACCGATTCATCGAAGCCAAAGTATAACTGAACGCACGATAATGGATCTGCATTTCATAACAGCAGATAAATTATACGGTTTGTTAACAAATATATAATATATATACATTCAAATGTCTTTTATAATTGCTTAAAAATATGTATTTTGCTTTGGTTGATCAAATTATTAGTCGGTAAAAATATAGTTTGACAGCTACTAAAATTTAGGTTATGTATTATTAAATATGATTTTCGAGCGGAATACGTTATCACGTAAAACTATCGTCCGTAAACCGACTTTACAGACAACCAATTTTTTTAAAATTTTTATATAAAGCGGGAATATTCTTACATGCTTCTTCCATAAATTTCTCGGCTGTGGCAAGATCGGCATCGGCTTTGCATGTCTTGACAGCGACTGGAACGAGCGATCCATCGCGTTGGGATCGATACGTGCCTTTATGTACATCGCCGAACTGGCCTTCACCGATTATTTCACCCAATTCGATCTGATTTCGTACTAATTCATAGTCGCGAGCTGAAAAACAAAACCGGTTAATTTCTCTTAAAACTGAACACTTAACGTAGAAATCGATCCAACGATTCATTTCAGTTTCCTAGATATACGAATTTTAGTCAAATGGATTTTCGTTCTGCATACCATCGGTGGCGGAACGACTTTTTTGGAGGGCTATAGATCTACGATCACTTGTGAAAGCTTACATTGTGAAGAGTGTTCAACAATTTTGGAGGGTTTGACGCTACTTTGGGGGAGGGATGTCTATGCAAATGCCCTGCACTTTTGTACTTACTTGCCGGGGTGGAATAGTCGCCTTCTTCATCGACGATTTCAGCATAATCTTCCGACAAAATGGTTCCGTGTAGATTAGTGGCGCCGTCTTGACCTCCTTGTTTACCACCGACGCCGTGCTTTGACGGTTGAGCATCTAAAAAATATCAACAGGTCTTCAAATAGCAACATCCGATAAAATAAATCTTGTAGGTTGAATTCTTTTTTTGCATTACAAACCTTTGCAAGGACAAGGATAGTGTTTCCAGACGATAGCTTGAAACAAAAAAAATCATTCCGATGGAGTCTTATTTCATCATTTTCAAATTAACAATTCTATTTACTGATCACTGTACTTGATTACGCCATTTCTATGGAATAATTGCGTGGGAAGTGTTTCGAATTCAGCGCCACGAACGAGTGAAAATTGAACTAGATAAATTTAAAACTTGCGTACATTTATAATAAAAATCGTTTCCGACCACTTGCATCTCTGCGCCTCTTTTAGTTTATAAGATACGAGCGTTTTTATATATCTTTCCTGAAAATTTTCAAAACGCCATAACTACTAAACTAAAAGAGATGCAGCGGTGTGATTGGTCGGAATCGGGTACTTCATTCGCAAATTACATTTAAACTAGTGTTGGGCGATTATGAATGATATATCGAAATATTTCAATTATGGCAGAATAATCGATCATTCGATTATGGCAACCGAGATATCATTCGCTTGAATCGATTATGAAATATGAAATGAATATTAATCCCGACACAGTACTATTGCTATGTCGACTGTCGATTATATTGTGAACTATCGATATATCATTCGGTTTCTGCATCTACATGCACTGGGATTGGAAGTCTTTGGTAGACCTGGAGAGTGGGGGTGTTTTCGATTGTACATACTTTGTTGTACTTAGTGTTAACTTATAGTTGAATAATGAAGTGACGCGGTGCTTGTATTAATTTAAATGATATTCATAATCATGACATAAGAAACAATCAAGATATTAGACTAAAGAAATGCAGATTGAAAATGTCTCGGAAAAATCCATCCTACTTTGGCAGTGTTTTATTTAATAATCTACCAAATAGCTTAACTGAAATTAAGTGTGGTAAATAATTTAAGTTCAAACTTAAATCATTCTTCCTAAAAAATTGTTTTTATGACATTAAGGATTTTGTAAATTTCAATTTTAATGTTTAACTCATTATGTAAATTGACGACGTATCCATCTAGGGCATTACAAATATATTTCTATTTCTATTCGATCGTACCAGTGATTCCATTATTAATATTGTGTTAAGTAATATTAACAAATCGAAATTGCAAAGTTAGAACATAATTCATAATCGATATTTTGAATGATCATTTGCTTATACTGTAAAAGTAAATAAAACGAAAATTAATAATTGCCAAGTTTGCGCATCATTCATAATCGATAATTCGAATGATCATACGATTATAAAAACCGATTATTTCGATTCATTCGATTATTGAAATATATCGATTATGCCCAACACTAAAATAAACCATAATATAGAACATTTTGACGTTTCTTAAAAGTGACACATTGGCGCATGCGCTTTGAACGTTACGTTTAGTTCGCTCTTTACTCGTGAGAGGCGCCAGTGTACCCTTTCATTTCCGCTAGCAACTTTGAAACTGAGTACAAATTAGCCATGTTCCAACCTCTCTGTCGTCACAGGCATGCGCAGTAGCTAAAATGTGTCTCAACCGAGACATGAACGGTTCTAAAACCGTCTTTTAAGCCTTTAAGTCCACGCATGCGCACAAAACAGTTCAGTCATAGCTCCTGAGCTAATAATATCATTGTTCGCAGAGTAGGTTGGAATATAGTTATTATTATTCGAGTCGGCTCTGTATGTTGTGACTATTAGACAGAAATGAGAGGTAACATCTAACTTGCACGCATAAATTTGAATTTAGTAAAAACTAGCGGTCCTGTACGTGCTTCGCTACGTATAAAGTGGAATAATAAAAAAAATTAATTGGAACATCAAATTCATTTATTCAAATAAAAAATTATTTTATTAATTGCTAGCTATTTTAAAATATACATGTGCGTATAATATTATGTGTGTATGGAAATATATATGACTGCATACGTCAATATATATAAAAATGTCATTAAATAATTCATTTTTAAATCGACGTGCTTCCATCTGTTACAAAAGAATAAAACACCCGTATGCACACAATATGTTTTTTCAAATAAAGAAACACACATACATACATAATTCACTTCAACAGTTCAAAACTTACCGTTTGTGTAAATGCGTTTGAGAATTTAATTAAAAAAAAACCTGTAAACGATATGAAACACCGACGGCTCGCTAAAAAACTGAGAAAAGTACACGCACACATATACATAGTACATTTGAATTCATCTGTTACAAAAAATGTGATAAATGAAGAACCGCTCGACCGATTTTGTGCAAACTTCACATAAACCATCTACTAAATAGTCCGAACAAAGCCTAAACATTTGGTTTGGATAGGTGAGCCCGTTCTTGAGTTATAAAATTACAACGAAAAGTGGCATTGATTTTTATAGATATAGATACAGTGGGTACTAACCTTTTCGATTCCAAAGCGAAGTATTGGATCCGCTAGCCAGTCTACAATAACCATCTACTAAATCGGCTAACGATTCGGCGATTTCAATATTTTCGCAAGTAACGACGAGCACTTCCTGGGCACCCTGTACTTTAATCTGTAGCACAGCCTTGTTGTGAGTATCGCAGTCCGACACCAACGTCTGAATCGCTTGAATCTTATCGAAGTCGGCGAGCCGTTGGGGCGTCGTCGATCTCAACGTCATATACGAAATGCCGAGGTGCGGTCCGATGATCAATTCGACCGGAACTGACCAATTGGAGCCCAAATCGACTCGGAACTTTTCTTCGTCGAAACAATACTGCGTTTTGAGTAAGTCGAAAAACTTGAACATGCACTCGACTTCCGTCATGCTGCTGACTTTTTTAAAATACTGCTGAATCATTTTACGAAGCGACTTCGGTTTTACCGAATCGATGATGGAGCGTGGTAGGAACTTGTGTAAGCCGACTTCGCGTTCAAGATACTCCAAGTTGGATTTCTTGTCGAGAGCCATCTGCGGCATGTCTTTGAAAAAGTAACGGATTTCGAGACAGCACAATTGCACGGCGATTTCTTGGTCGATATTTGTGTGGTTCGCGCACAAATAGTCGTTACGGACCTTAAAAAACACAAAAAAATAATTTTCGAAAATTTAGGGTTCTAGTTAATCTAAGGGGCTTTAATAAATAAACCAAATTATGAGTTATTAAGGGGTCAAAAGTGGCTCTAAATGGTTCGTGTTGCTGCTTCCTTTTTACACGCTTTATATTAACTTCACTTGTAAGTTTGTATGTATGCTTGTTTGTAACATTCGTTTGGACTAAGCAAGTGGTTTATTACTGTTAGTATGTTATGCCACTACTGTAAGAGCAATCGTTGACCGAGCGGTCTAAGGCGCGGGTCTTCGCTGACGTCAACTCTCAGATTCACCGGTCGTGGGTTCTAATCCCGTTTACGCCGAAATAAAAAAATTGTTTTTTTTTCGGCAAACTTTTGACAATAAATCGAACTAAAAAGTGGAAAATAAATATAGTTTAAAAAAAACTAAAAAAAAACGCTTTATATCGAACTAAAAAGTAAAAAATATTTTTTTTGAAATAAGCTTAAAACAATAATGAATAAAAAATACTAGTATTATTGTGAAAAAAGCGTGGGGCGCTCGATGTACGAAAATGTGGAACAAAGCGCCCCACGCTTTTTTCACAATAATACTAGTATTTTTTATTCATTATTGTTTTAAGCTTATTTCAAAAAAAATATTTTTTACTTTTTAGTTCGATATAAAGCGTGTTGTTTAGTTTTTTTAAACTATATTTATTTTTCTTTCTTGAACTTGACAGTGTTTAAGACCAGACGGTCGAAGTGAAACTTCTTAACTACATTGAAGAGAGGGCGTGATGTTTTACCTGGTCGTAGTAATAGTGAAACGTGACTTTATCCTTTTCGTAGAGTTCCTGAAGGCTGCTCGGTAAGTAGCGCACCCTGATTTCGTACCTCCATTCGGACGGTGGATGTTTATTGGCGTATTTTTCCTGAACCTGATACATCGTCGTATCCTGGTGAACCCAGTAAACCTGTGAATCAATGATTTTTTTTAAGACGTTTGGACGTAGACTTTTATTTTCGAAGGGCCAATCGGTCAATGATTTTACAATACTGTAACAGAGACCTCCCAGCAGGCGACGACAAAGAATTTCGTCAGACAACAATCGGCTCGTCATTCTAAACAATGACACACAGATTGTTATTGCTCTAACAATCATACACAGATTGTTATGGGGCAACAATCGGCCTGTTATTCTAACAATGACACACGGATTGTTGTGGGACAACAATCGGCTTGATTGTTCAAACAATAACAATATGCGCGGGTAAAAAAGGCTTCGTTGCCAAATTCCAGACAACAATGAATTCAAGAAAAATAAAGAACTATCCAGCGCATATATATATATATATATACCACCGCGATAGCTCAGTGGACAGACAGTCACGTATCATGTGTATCATCGAGTGAACAATCGCCATAAATTGACAGTCAGTACCGTGAACAGTACTGAGGTTACTGCTGAGATAAATAAATAAATGAACAGTGTAAATAATAGTGTACGAAATAAATACAAGTGCAGTGTGGTTAATAGACCATTGATTAAAATTATAATATAAAACTGGATCAATGCAAATAATCTTGTGTATAGTAACTTTGTATTCCTCATTACTTATTCTTTTATTTTATTAGTTAGAATTGTTGTTTTGTTTCCATTACGGTATAGACAAGTACTTTTAGTTGTTTTTTTTTGTTAACGTTTCACAATTGTAAATAAATATTTTTCACCACGAACAAGAACAGTTTTGTTACAATACAATAATTGTTATAGTGCCCGCGGTGAGAGTTGAAGCCAGGCACGTCATCAATAATTATATATGGTAGTGAACGCCTACTTTCCCGCAGACAGTGGCGTGTGGAATAAGTTCGACATATCCATTTATAGCGGCAGAATAAAAATAAACACTCGACGCACATGGATCTCCAAAACAGCCAATAGCAAGCTAGAAGGCGGGCGCAATGCGTTCACGTCACTATGACGCGGTGGCTTCATCTTTCGCCGCATCTAGTGTCGCAATGCGCCACTTTACGATGAGGTGTACTGGGAAGTTAAAAAAAGTTCGGATTTGTAAAATAAGTAACGTACTAACCTCCCCAGAGCTGGGATGATGCAGTCTCATAGCGTATAAGTTTTTGAAATGTCGCGTTCCAGTCGCGAGTCTTTCTGTGACTAGTGATATGATGCCCTTAACGTCGATGGCATCTCCATATTTGACTAAGTTAAAACCTCCGTTCGGAAGGTGCACCTGTAAGAAATTGTCCAGATTAAAACCCGTCGACGACAGTCACTTGATTACCTGAAGAAGACGCTCGATTGCAGAAACCATTGGCAGAAAATCTGATTCGACAATGACTTTAGATTGTGACTAAATAATACAATCCCGGGATCCCGAATCTCGGGATCCCGGCCGAAAATTCCGGGATCGTACTTGGCTAATCTCGGGATTTTCGGGATTGCCACAAACAGATCTAGTTTGCATTCCGTAATCCGTTGCGCCTTAACAATTACCTTGCCTAGATTATATTAATATTATTTATTACATAACGACAAAAAACAATCCTTAAATACGCGGTACGATACGTAAGAGTATGAAATCTCCAGATCCTGAAGTACAAGTACAAAATGAATCGGGGTTGGCAAATAGTATTAGACGTGAAATAAGCCTGTTTTAAAATGGAGGAGTTCGTGGGTATCACTTAGAAACAGCATATTATAAGTATCTATTGTCTATTCCTCCAACCAGCGTAGAACCTGAGCGAGCGTTTTCAGCTGCTGCTTATGTTGGCAATAAACTACGAAGCAAACTTGGAAGTCAAACATTGGATGCTTTGATATTTCTGCGATTGTATTTTCGAAATTCGAAATAGTTTTTTTGTGTTGTCTTTTTGATTTCTTGCAAAAGTACATTTTTTTTGTTTTGTCTATTTTCTTTCCTTACTATATTGTGATTTGTGTTGTGCAACGGTATTATAAAAACATGTTTTAAGAAATTACTCAAGTTTCTTTTTCATTTGAGCCCAATTAGAAACCACGACATAGTCTAATCCCGGGATATCCCCGGGATTACGTATCAAAAATCCCGTAATCCCGGGATTGAAAAACACGCTCGGGATTGTATTCTCTAATTGTGACCAAGGTCGGATCCAGAAGGGGGTCGGAAGATTATGGAATATGTAAGTAAGTAAGTAAGTTTATTTGGTCATTAATTGAGATACATAGTATCTATATGACATGTCAAACAATTTAAAAATACAATTTAAAATACAATTCTAAAATACAATTTAAAAATACAAGTTTAAAAATACATTTTATCAAATTCACTGATTTCATACAGGCACGCTTCAGTTAGGATTTTTTTAATTTTCTTTTTAAAAATTGTCTCATTTAGATCCTTATCAGATTGTGGTAACTTATTGAAAAATTTTTGGGCCAGGTAGTAAAAAATGTTCTGGGTTCTAGTTAGATGGCACATAGGCAGTCGTAAAGCTTCCTTATTCCGCGTGTTATAATTATGGTTATTGTTTCTATTGAAAGATGGTAGATTTTTTTGGCAGCGGAGGAACCGAGAGGCCTCCCCCAGAAAAAAAATAAGTATACAGTGCTTGAAAATTTCTTTTTAGACTTCAAGATCGCCTTAAAAAAATATTGCATTAATTCAAACAAGACAGCATAGGAAAAAAGTCCCAGCCACATATGCCCCCGGCGGGATTCGAACCCGTACCTCGCCGAATGCGAGTCCAGTGCTCTCGCCACTGAGCTACCCGCTCGGTCAAATTTCTCGACAATGTTTTCTGCTTCTTATTATATTATTCGACTAAAAGTTATTCACAAGATCAGGATTTTAAAAAAACTTCGACTAACCTTGAGCGTAGCTTTGTCTGCCGCCTGTTGCAGTCCGGTTTGACTTAGCTGCGACGCAGCGAGAGGCGAGCCGCCCCTCGGCGGGGGACTGCCTTCCGTCGACGTCGACATGCGATGGCCCTGCTGTCTGCCGCCGCCGCTCTTCGGCGAGCTGTGAGGACTGCCCTGGTGGCTCGATCCTCCGCTGACCTGCGAACTCTGCGGTTCATGGCTGCAACAAAACGGGATAGTCAAACCTGAGCGAGTGAAAACTGGGTAAAACTCTCTTAGTGAGAGTAATTGCCAGATATAATACGCGCCACGCAGTGGTGTGCTAATTTTGTTTTTACCGGAACGCTCCCAAATTTGGCGACGGGGGGGGGGGGGGGGGAGAGGTAAAAAGCTGTAACTGAAATACATTAACATTATTTTTTTCATTGTTTGGAATTTTTCTATTTGTTGGCACATTGTTACAAATTTTTTCAATTGTTATGTCGATTTGAGAAACAAAAAACAAATTACGTTAATAAAATCCTAAAGTAAGATTTACATTATTTTTTTCATTGTTTGGAATTCTTGTTATCAGAAATCATCTTTAGTTCCACGAATCTAAAAGGCTCGGAATTTAGATGCGAATGCGGGCTTGCGCTTGTACAGTCTGTTGAAAAACTACAAACTCGCAACTCAACAAAACTTAAATAACAATGGGCCCTATTACGGATCGTTCTCGCTATTTTGATTTCGCTAAAATTCAATCGCTATTTTATAATTTATAGCGATGGTGATAGCGACAATAGTAAAAAATGCGATTACCCATGGCCTCTCGCTATTCACATCGCTAAAATACAAACCGCTATCGTTCCTCCGTCCTCGCTATGTCTAGTAACATTTCGTTCTACAACCATCTTCAGTGCAGTTCAAAACTAACCTTACTTACTTGACATTTGACAATTGAGACGTACTTGTGTATTGAAAAATATGTCGCAAAGAATTTCAAAAACCAATAATGAGCAGTATAAACATATTGTAGATTTTTTTCAAATTAATAAAATGTTAAATCCCGGTATTGGAAAACCAACAGAATTTGTGTTTAATAAATGACTGAAAATAATAAAATTAATTTTGTTATGTATTAACTTTTTTATGGAATTATTTTAATTTCTACTCACAATTCTTCTTGATTAATTATTTCTTCTAGTAAAAGAATCTTAACGAAACCTCCTAACGCCATAACACTTTAAAATTTGACAGGTTATTAAACAGGTTATACGTCGCTATATGAATAACTGGTGCTCTCGAGTTAACGCTAAATATAACACATATAGCGAGAAATTATAGCGAGAATAGATAAAAAAATTAGCGAGTTTTATTCCGTAATCGTATCGCTATATCGCCAGCATAGCGAGTCACGTGACTCGCTAACAATAGCGACATACATCCGTAATAGGGCCCAAATAACAACTTGACAATAGCGTACTCGACTGTACTTTAAAGCAGGAAAGCGACAAGTGACAAAGGCAACGAGCGATCACGGCCAATCACCGACGAGCGCACGTTCCGTGCAGGTAGCTGGGAGGTGGTGGGAGTCTCAACGGCTTTAAAATGTGCCTTTGTGACGCTGTTTGTGACTAACTACTGAACCTTTTAGATCCGTGGCGCGTATTGTACACAACGTAGTCAAAATCATTCAAATCGCAGCAACAGTCCCTGAGTAAAAAGCATACGCGTTGAATTGAGAACCTCTTTTTTTTTTTGAAGGCGGTTTTAAAATGTCAATTGAGTAGTAGACCTTCTGACAATTATCATTAATTCATCAAAAACGTTCATTTTTTAATTACTCTTGCCAAAAACATAACTGCATCGCCTTATCTGAATTGAAATTATTCATATGACAATATAATATTGCGCGAGGTAATAATAAAAAAAAAAAGAAACAAAGCACCATCGCTGCGCTAGCGTATGTTTATAAAACAACTGATTAGTGCAAAAATAATAAAGAACGTCTACATAATTGCATAATTTATAAACCGAATTTATAGCTGCGTTATTATTTTATTAATGGAAAAAAGAATTATGAAATTCGACAGGAAATAATAAAAATCGTTTCGACACGCCGTTAACGAGTCGCCCGTTTTGGAGATTCAACTGTTTCAATTTTAATAAACAAGTGACAATTTATAACGCGGTAGACAGTAGCCCATTCAATAACCACTTGGCACTTGCACAGCCTATCGAGTGTTGCACAAACACAACATTATAAAAACCATGCTAGTTTTTACCCACGCTTACATTTGCGTTGATGCTGATTTTGATGGAAATCGTAACTTGAGCGTAGACAAATAAAAATACATATATAGGATTGGTGGCTTCGACAATTCGACCCTTTCAAAAACTCGCATCTCACGACCGCTGCAGACGAGGCTGGATTCCTTGTTAGATTTGACTACTAGAGCTTGGTTTTCTTAATCGATTTTATGTGCTCGCTTCACACGAGACGTCTTTTCAAGCTTGTTTTGTGGACGGATCTGGTACGCGCGCAGTGACAGTTCAAATATAAGCACAGAGCAAAACGTGCGTCTGTTGTCTGACTCTGAGCAGAATGACGCCGTGATGGTTTGTGGACGTTTGTTCGTGTCGTGATTTTTCACATATAAAACAACATACAATCCTGCTCTACAAATTCGGGCGAAGCCGGACCGGATCACCAGTATACTATATAAATCGACTGTAGAACATTAAGTTAAATTGGTGGCCAGGTAGAATACTTGTCTCGTAACCTAAAGGTCGCAGAACCTAACGCGCGAAAGTGTCACGCATTTTTTATACTAATAGATAAAGAGGTAAAGTTTGTTTTATGAACGCTAATCCGAGAAACCACTGAACCAATTTGAAAAATACGGCCACTGTTTAAAAAGTTACTTATTCCCGAGTACCACAGGCTACGGCAAAAGAGGATGAGCAATAAGCGAAAATGTAAAAGTTCACTGGTCATCTTTGAGTTCAGTCCCGGATCTACGATTTTTTCGAACCGGAGCAGAAACCTGGTAATGGTGCCTCTCTCTCCAGCGTTTGAGATAAATTACTTAAAAAAACTCACACATATATAATGGTTGGCATTTTTACTGAACGGGACAATAAGAACCCTTTAATAAATTTAGTAAATCGGAAAAACGGTGCAGATTGAGTGTGGTTTTCAACCATATTATACTATGATCTTGTACGCCCCCTGAAACTGCAACCCGGGGCGGGTGCCCCGGAATGCTCCCTCCCCTAGATCCGGACCTGTTTGAGTTGAATTTGTGAGCACTAAAATACGGAAAATGCCCTCGAGTCGAATGAGTTTGACACCCCTGAGGAAAAGGATGTAAGCTTTTAATGTCCAGCAACTAAAATAATAGTTGTTTCAAAGCATCAGGCAATAAAATAACACTACTTAATGTGGAAACAAATTATTATCAATGCCCGATACAAAGTGTTGGTAAACTGTCGCTTTATTTTATAATAAACAAAACGATTCCGCAACACACTTGTTTCAAGCGATTTACACAAGATGACACAAAAAATATAGGCTCGGTCTAAGTAAGGATGACATATTTGTAAAAATTAAAATTAGCTTGGTCCAGGGTCGGTTTGACACCCAAAAAAAAGAGAGTGTGCTTTAGACCACACGACTGAAGTAAAACTTCTTCCTGCCATAATTTGTTATTATTCACCCGAAAATATACAAAATATGAACTTTAAAATGATTTTACAATTTTATTCACCTTAAACGTAGAATATTTAATGTATTGAACAAAATATTAATTTATAAAATTGTTCAAGAACGAAATGAACAGTCTAATGTAAGAAGAAAGAAATATAAACATAAAGATAATGAAAACAAAAGTAATACATTGCAATTACTTAGCTCCCGTTGGATTTTAAGCGTAAATCTTTATGAAATATTATTTAAAGTAGGTTTACAAAACTTTTTCTGTCACCCGATAGCGCCACTGGCAAGTAAAGTATGTGTCATTCGATTGTTAGTACTGCTTATATTTTCGGCCACCTGATGGCGCCACTAGCCAGAGAAGTATTTGTCATCCTCTTTCTATCTTCACTAACTTATATCTCCCTCTCAACTTCCGTTCGCCTCGCCCGATCACACTTCCGTAAATCTCTCGTCACGCATTTACCAGCTTACTCCCCAAGTCAAGCGTGCGTAAACAAACATTTGAGACCATGTAACTGAGAAGAAAAAAAATCCGGATCGGGCTGGACCGGCCCACGGAGGACAGGCGGTCCACCGGGAAAAGACCCAGTATTCTCTGAGGCCAGACCGAGGCTGTCGCTGCCACCATCAGAGGACAGACAGAGCTGCGTTAATTATGTACCATTCTGTATGACGCTAACGCGTTCGGTGGAATAGACTCGCGGAGTTGGAAATATTAAGCCTACATATAATTTGTAAGCGACATCGTCAATATAGCAACTCGATACACGATATCCGGTGCAAAAATCGTGCGGCGCTATTCCGACACAGTCGATAAAATTAACCCGATTGCTTCGACCACTCAGGGAGAGGTGAAGGGTTAATTTCACAGTAATCTTTACCAGTCTTTTTGAAGTGAAAACTTCTTTAGCGGCGTTGTACACTTTTTTGTTTGTAATGGGTAAAAAATGTTAAGCTCGCGTCAGGACACGTGACCTGATCGAAAATTCGTAAGACGAAAACTTTTGTACACTTTTTTTGTAATGGGTAAAAAATGTTAAACTCGCGTCAGGACACGTGACCTGATCGAAAACTCGTAAGACGAAAACTTTTGTACACTTTTTTTTGTAATGGGTAAAAAATGTTTAACTCGCGTCAGGACACGTGACCTGATCAAAAATTCGTAAGACGAAATCTTTTGTACACTTTTTTTGTAATAGGTAAAAAATGTTTAACTCGCGTCAGGACACGTGACCTGATCGAAAATTCGTAAGACGAAAACTTTTGTACACTTTTTTTGTAATGGGTAAAAAATGTTTAACTCGCGTCAGGACACGTGACCTGATCGAAAATTCGTAAGACGAAATCTTTTGTACATTTTTTTTTTGTAATGGGTAAAAAATGTTTAACTCGCGTCAGGACACGTGACCTGATCGAAAATTCGTAAGACGTTAATATTCAAGTTTTCACTTCTGCCGGCACTCCCGGAGTGCAATTTTTTTTAGTCGTCCGATTTTTTAAAATTATAATTAAGAAGTTTCCATACCAATAATAATAGTGTCATTCCGCGTGATAATAATGAGAACTTTATATTTACTGAAAACTTTTATTTAAATTCATTTTTCTGTACGTGAGGTCGCTAAAACGAGATTGATCGACGTCTGGTCGGCCATTTATGATGTCCCACGGCACGATGTGTCATTTAAGTAGTTAAAATTACTAATTACTAAAGCTGAAGAGTTTGTTTGTTTGGATGAACGCGCTAATCTCAGGAACTACTGGTTCGAATTGAAAAAACATTTTTTTTGTTGGATAGTCCATTTATCGAGGAAGGCTATAGGCTATATAATATCCCGCTACGACCAATAGGAGCGGAGCATCAATGAAAAATGTAATTCAAAATTTGTCCGTCCGACAAAAACTTTTGAACGGTAACTCCGATCATCATGAAATTTGGACACAACATTCATCTCGATAAACTAAGATGAATGTGCCTCTTAAAAATTTGTGATTAAACCGTCATAAATAGCGATATCTTAGCAATGTCAATGGCTCAGTGGTAGAATACTCATCTGCCAAGCGGTTGTCCCGGGTTCGATTCCCGACAGATGCGCAGCAAACGTTGTTTTTATTTTTTTACAGTTTATTAATTTTTGTTTAATAATCATATTACAGTATAAATCAAATTTTCGAATAATTTATAGACAAATTAGTAAAAAAATTATATGATACACTAGCGGTCCCGTCCGGTTTCACCCGGGTGTAAAAGAACGAATGGAGAAGGGAGGAACATGAGTACGCACATTCACCTTAGTTTACCGAGATGAATGTTGTGCCCAAATTTCATGATGATAATATTTTTTTTTTTAATTAATTAAATAAAATTAAAATAAATTTAAATGTAAGCCTTAGAAGAAAGCAATGTAAAAAATAAAAAAAAAATAAAAATATATTCGCCCAACGCGGGGCTCGAACCCACGACCTTGATATTGACAGTCGCATGCTCTACTGATTGATCCACCTGAGGTTGTGTTCTCACATCGCTATAATATGAGTATATCTAGTTAGTGCATTTCACATGAATGGAAGCTTATTTTTGAGATACATTTTGCAACATTTTTCATTAAAGCTCCGCTCCTAATGGTCGTAGCGTAATATTATATAGCCTATAGCCTTCCTCGATAAATGGGCTATCCAACAAAAAAAAAATCAATTTGAACCAGTAGTTCCTGAGATTAGCGCGTTCAAACAAACAAACAAACTCTTCAGCTTTATATATTAGTATAGATAATAAATAGCGAAAAGAACTTAGTTCCAACCGGGTGTACCACTCTCATCTTTTTTCAAATGCCATATATTGACTCTAGCAATTGGTAAATGAATTATTAAAAAAATCGTTGATTATTTTTTAGAGACAGTCGGAACTTTGACGTTTAAAAACAAACGGCAATAGCGCCTCACCGCTGGCCGTGCTAATATACCTGACTCGAGCGAAATAATTATCATTAATTCATTTCACGTGGGCCGGGGCGATGATGTCACCAGTGAAATTACACCTCTGCGTTGCTCGCTTGTTTTTTTTTTCGTTCCCATACCGCGCGACGTTCACCTGTTTTATCGTAACGCGCGATCGAAACAAAACAATGCCGGCGTTAACGGCAATTAACTCCGGAATTACGTATCGACACTAAAATTGTTGCGGGCGTGAAGCAATGGCCGTTTGATAAAAATGTTAAAAGGTCCGTTTACAGTTACGCAAGGCTATTAAAAATTAAAGCGTGTCCAGTTGCGTAACAAATTGCACGAAATTAATCTCATACTTTACGCTTGAGCGTGATTTTGTGACGAAAATGTGTGAATTTCGCTACGCGTTAAAATTGTCTGCACTTATCGTATAAATATTTCACTGAGTTATCTATATGTTGCGGTCTATACCCGAATTCGGTCAATGACCGAAATAAATGCGCAAAACTAGTTTTGACCAACGAATATTGCCCAAACCCGAAATCTTACATTTAAACGGGTATTGAGTGTTATAAAATGAGCAAAACTAGTTTTGCGCATTTTCAATTGGACAAAATTAGTTCTGTCCATTTCTGAACGGACAGTACTAGTATGGCATCGGAATCTTCTTTGCGTTTTTTAATTAACTTTTCCACATCATTATTATATCAAAGTGATTTATTCTTCTGTATTGTTTAGCAGACAGAGGTTTTAATTCAGCTTTTAACAAATTTGCTTTCTTAACCTCACTTAGTGTAGTAAGGTAATTGTGTTTCGTCATAAAATTATGTTTCAGAAGCGTCCATTAGGCGAACTAGTTGAGACTCGAATTAATCTTGCATTTTTACTTAATTATTACACTGAATATCCCACCATTATATTAATTATAACATTCAGGAGAACAATTCAATAGATAGGTACATAAACAAGAATATAACCCTACTTTTGTTCGGGTTCGGACGTTGATAGAATGAAACAAGCAGAACTAGTACTGTCCGTTCAAAAATGGACAGAACTAGTTTTGTCCAACTAAAAAAGCGCAAAACTAGAATTGCTCATTTTATAACACTCAATACTCGTTTAAATGTAAGATTTCGGGTTTGGGCAATATTCGTTGCTCAAAACTAGATTTGCGCATTTATTTCGGTCATTGACTGAATTCGAGTATAGACCGTAACATCTACACTACACTAAAAGCCACTGCTCACGAGGCTGGAATCACTGCTTGGACTTCTGCAGCTAACCGGCAGGCTGGGTACGAGGCAGGAAATGAGGTCACTGCGAGCCCGCCTGCTTGCTCACAAGATAGATTTTAAAATTAGAACAGGGGCTATTTTTTTTGCTAGGTCTTCTGCTTGTTCTGAGCAAGGACCAATCGGGAAACAGTATCTTGTCACGTGGGCGACGTGAATAAACGCCCACAAACCAACACGGCGCGTCATTCTGCTCAGAGTCAGACAACAGACACGTTTTGTTCTCTGTGTTTATATTTGAACTGTCACTGCGCGCGCACCAAATCCATCCACAAAACAAGCTTGAAAAGACGTCTCGTGTGAAGCGAGCACATAAAAACAATTAAGAAAACCAGCGCTAGTGGCTAGCGGCTAATCCAGCCCCGTGTGCAGCGGTCTTAATATGTCAAACGCATTTAAATATTTTACGTTGTTTTATACAGTCAAATAATTATAAAATCCGTAATAATGAGTTCAATGCTCGATAAGACGGCAAACTTTGTAACATCCTGCACCTGGTATAGCTGGAGTTTGAAGTCAACAGCCATTGGTCAAAAAAAAAAAAGAACAATCGAACCACCGCTACGTTGGGCAGACGTTTCCGGAAGCGGTTAAGCTGTCCGTTATCTTCAGCGCGAATCGACCTTCCATTGTTAAAATAATTCAAACAATACACGCCGTTGCATCATCGGACGTATAAATATACGCAACTATTCTATTTTTATCGATGTAGGTATTATTATATGCTTTGAAACAAAAGCAATAGTGATGTGTCCACATGACTCTTTATTGGGAGCTTGCTCCGAGCGCTCCGCTCACTAAAAAGATTCACTCAGAGCGAGTCGTTCAAAGGAGCGACACTAGACAGTACGCACTACACAAGAGTGCAGACTGCAGAGGTGTGAACTGTCATCATGCATGCTCAGGATTCACGTAGCATTGCACAGCACAATACACACACTCAGCTCTGAGCTCATTTTAATATGATTCTGATCTTATATTATTCGCATTTCGGATAAACTATAAAGTATAATAAAAGCTTAACAATAATCATGTTAGTTGTTAGTGTTGTTACAATAATATATCTTTGTCAACGACGTCAATGTGAATGGTTTAAGTCACTGTTAAGCTTAGTACTATTACATTTACAGTGTGTCATTCAAAATTAAATGACTCAGCAAAGATAACTCCGTACGTGCAAAATTCACTAGTGCCTCTGTGGTCTGTGCTGTGCGCGCTCTGTAAATGTGCGAATGCAACAGTACAGAACAGCTCAGCACAGAGCAATGACGCTCGGAGCGAGTCATTCGCAAAAAAAAGAGCGATTCGCTCCGCTTCGAGAAAGGAGTCGTTCGTTATGAACGACTCGCTCAGGAGCGACACATCACTAAAAAGCAATATACTGCAGGGATCAACGAAAAGCGAAGACCTTCGCACGTCAACAGCAAAAAAAAAAACGATTTATCAGGCTTCTATTTCGTTCTAACCGCGCCTTAATAACTTCCCAGTACGTTGGGAAGTCACTGTAATGGGTCCGAAAAATCGTAACAAATTTTTATGTTCCAAAGTCAGTGCCTCGTTTTTTCAAACTAGTTTTGAAAAGATGTCTGCGTGTTTGTGCCTATATACGTACGTATAATACGCGCCACGGATCTAACAGGTTCGGAAGTTAGTCACAAACAGCGTCGCAAAGGCACATTTTAGAGCCGTTGATACTCCCACCACCTCCCAGATACCTGCACGGAACGTGCGCTCGTCGGTGATTGGCTGTGATCGCTCGTTGCCTTTGTCACTTGTCGCTTTCCTGCTTTAAAGTACAGTCGAGTGCGCTATTGTCAAGTTGTTATTGCTATTTCAGTTTTGTTGAGTTGAGAGTTTGTAGTTTTTCAACACAGACTGTACAAGCGCAAGCCCGCATTCGCATCTAACTTCCGAGCCTTTTAGATTCGTGGCGCGTATTATACCTACGTACGTGATTATATTTTCTTTCTAAGACGAAATTTCGAGAAAAAAAATGCTATCGATTAAAAATGTTTTTACAAAACCGGTTCAGGTGTTTTTTTTTTTTAAACAAAAACACTGCAAAGAAGTTAGTTTCTCTACATTTTTCATTTATCTAAATATATAAAAGAAAACCGTGGCTGCCTGGCTGATTGATTGACTGACTGCCTGACTGATATATCAACGCACAGCTCAAACCACTGAACGGATTGGGCTGAAATTTGGCATACAGATAGTTTTTATGACGTAGAATGGAAAATTTCGACTTCGTCAATCGAAGCGTGTTAACGTCATTTTAAACCGGATTTTTTTTATCAAAATTGGTGCGGACTGTCGTATAAGAAAGCTTGTGTTTTACATAAATAGATGCGATTTTGTTTTGAAATTAACCTAATACGTCAGTAAAAGGACGAAAAATCGTTAACATTTAGGTTTATAATAATTTATTAATAAAAGAATGCAAATCGTATATAAAAGTGAAATCTATTATATACGTCACTAAAACAATTGCTATAGGTACATAAATAACAAATGAAACACGAAAATAACGATTTACAGCGATTAATAACGACATGACGATTTCAAGGAATTTTAATGTGAAACAAAACATTTATACAATCATTGTCTGTGATCGTGTTTTGTTTATGCATAGATATATCATATTTTTGTATCGGCCAATGAGAAATAAGCTATGCATATAATTATTATGGTAAACAAGGTAATATCGATAATTTAGATAGTTATTATTAAAACATTTTCTATGTTGTAATTATAAATAATAAATGACCATCGCCTGCATTATAAAAATGTCGTTTATAAAAGTTATAAAAAATAATTAGTACCTATTGTTATAATCTTAAAATGAAAAAAAAGTTTCGAAATCTAAACAAAACGAATCTATTTTAAAAGTTCGGATTTTTAGATTATACCCGGCTTTTTATTGTGTATATTGTTATAATTTTATGCTGGAAATTGAGTTTTGAAATCTAAAACAAACCAGATTATTTTTAAAAGTCAGGATTTTCAGATTAGTAACTACTTATAAAAATGGACATAAGGTGAAGTGGCTCACGTCAGATTTTTTGGTTTACACTCATTTGAAAACAATTGACATTCTTAAATTTTCTTTTTATATATGTCACCGGGATATTGTCAAACCCGTGATATTATAATTTCACTTAGTGAAATTACAATATCACGACTCTTTTTCAATCGTGATATTGTAATTTCACTAGTGAAATTACAATATCACGGATTTGACAATATTCCGTTGACATATATAAGCCTTCTAAAAAATTATTATGTCGATAATCGTTTAATATTATTATGCTTTCACTAATTCAGTGAAAAAATATGCTGTAATTGGAATCTAATCGTAATGATTATTATTAATAAAAAAAATCGCAGGATTGTGGACAAATATTAGATTTATCAATTGCACGACGTTTCGTCTATAGATTTACACTTTTTCAAGAAAAAAAGTCTAAATCTATAGACGAAACGTCGTACAATTATCAAATCTAATATTTGTCCATAATCCTGCGATTTTTTATTTATTATTATCTCGATGGACACGATATCTAATATGTAATGATTATTATTAGATAGATTTCAACTATCACTGCGCGCGTATCAAACCCATCTACAAAACAAGCTTGAAAAGACAGATCGCGTGAAGCCATCAAGAAAACCGGCGCCGCAAAACTATCGGCCAAATCTAGCAAGGAAGATGACGGCAAAACCAGCCTCTTTACCCGGCTACATTTCATATTAGAAGCTTGCTTTGTGCGCATTCGGGAGGTACCGGGTTCGAATCCCGGCGGGGGCAGATGTGGCTGGGACTTTTTCCCACTGCCTCTCGCCGAGAAACGGTAATTCATGTACTACCGGCCATCTTGTTGAGGTTTCCCTCGATGATTTCAGATAAATATCGAGATGGTTACTTATTCAAGGCCATGTCCGATTACCTGTCAAACTCCTATGCTCAAAATTTGCCTACCTTATTCTAATTTCCTAAAAATTCCTTCATTCGCCCATTGCTATTAATTAAGTTGAAGTTTAAAAATTGTAGAAAATAACGGGAAGTGGGGATAGATGGAAAATAGTAATGGTGCGAATTAATGGCGTCTGTTATGACATAAAGTCGAGAAACGGGCGTTAAACACATTATTATTATATTATTATTATTGCAGCGTTTGTGTTCAACCGCAGTCGAGTTTTTTAAACGTTTCAATTCATTTCTAACCTGTAAGACAGTGACTTAGGCCGGGGCCTGTGAAATTTCCACGTCGTGCTCTGATTGTGCGCTGGACTATAGTAAATGGTCGAACTGTTATTTGCCGCACACCTGAACGAGCACAGGAGACTCTTGGGTCTTTCGTACTTGTCATTCGTCGTCGATTTCTTGTTTCCGCTGCTGCTTTCACTCGCCGATAGATGTCTGCTGTCGTTTTTCTTTCTATTAGCACTTTTGTTAGGTTTCAACTGAATCAACTGAGCTTTGTACGTCACTGGCACGTTGTTGTTGTAAAAATTACCACCTTTCTTCACTAATTCTAACATGTTTTATGACGTTCATCTTTCATTATTCAACTGTTTGACGGAGTTGCAATTGTTTGTCGACGATAGATTGCAGTTGTTTTTTTTTTTATATTACAGTCAATTTTTTTCCCGTGTTATAAGCATTTGTTTTTATAGTGCACAGATTCTATAACGGGACAAATAAATAATATATTATTATTAGACGGAATTCTATATAATTAAATTTGAAATTTAAACACTTATTCGCGATTTTAAATAACCTTCAATTTAAATTTATAGACTTATACGACCCGCTTCACTTATATTTGCGCCAAATTTGGTTAAACTATGCACCGGTTTTTAAGTATACCGGATGATCAAGAAATTAAAGCACCACTGCAAAACATACCATAAAAGCTTGCCTGAGCTGGCAAACATTCTGGGTCGTACCGACAATGTGGCACGAGGGGCGGAGCCCTGGGGCCCCCGACGAAAAGGAGCCCTTTTTCGTTGCCTACTTTTTAGGGATTCGAAGGTCTCCACACTCGTTTTTTTACTTTTTGGAGCCCTTTCACAAATTACCTCTAGAATTGGGCTTTTGAATGAAATTTTTTTTGTCATAAATGGAAAGATCGTATATAAGTTTTATAACAAAACTATTTTTCTTTTTTTTATTTTCGTTATAATTCAAAAGTTATATCAAATTAAAAATAAATTTTTGTACCCAGTTCCGAGAACGCGCCGACATTTCCCGAACATAATGTGACGTCATAATGTTTTAGTCAATACACATGTAGAAGCCATTGATTGTATACTGCCTATATACATTTTACCATTATGACGTCACAACTGTCAAAAACAATTTTAGTGCGTTTGCAGTCACGTGATTTTTTTTAATATTTTATCAATTTTAAATTGCTTATAATTAATTTAAAAAAAGTTTTTTGAAAGTTTTTCGCATCGATTATCAATATTATTAATAATAAAGTTTTAAAATACAATAAAAAATCGATAATTATTTTTTTTTCAAAAGCCTAATTGTCTGTAAAAAAAACCATAGAAAGTAATAGCCTTTTTTATAAGCACTTTTTAAATTCTACGTAGGGGGCCCCAATTTTACTTCTTGCCCCAGGGCCACTGAGATTTAGGTTACGGCCCTGCATACATTTCAAAGTTTAAATCCATTCTGAATGAAAATGGGTCAAAATTGAATTACGAATCTTGTAAATCAATTTAATCTGAATAAAAAATATATATATATATATAATAAAATAATTATTTTTTGCGTATGGAACTGGAAAACCGCAACTTTACATCCAAAGAGCCGCAGGTTGCCGACCCCTGCAATAGGGGGTACTTAATCATTATAGAATGCTAGCACTAAGCACAAACAAAGGGGAGAAAAATTCTAAAATCATTAATTTCTATATGTGGAATTATTATGTCACCTATACTTAACTCTTATTAAATTAGTATCGGTATACGAAATCTTTAGGGCGCGAGTTCTACTCGCACTTGGCCGTCTCGTTTTCTCTCTAAATCTAACTAAAAACGGCGTTTCGCGTTCAGTCAGTATGCAAGTACGCAAGGTGTGTTTATACAGGCTGGTTCACCATTTCATTATGCAGGAATGCGGTTAAAACTTAAAAACAACCGACTGTCTAAATTATGTATTTAGCCTTTTGGAGATACCAAATTAAACCAAAAACGTAATAAATATATGTGACTAGAGATAACTACTAAAACGCCGTTGCCGTATTGCTAAATTAAAAATAAAATAAAAAATACTGAATCGTGTTCAATATAAAAGTTTACACATTGGTTAATTTTTAATATAAATTTATATACCGGTCACGCCCACTCCTCTGTTCAATATTTATATTTTTGCCTCTCGATCACTGTTTGCATTTCTGACTCCTCGATTACGCTATTACAATAATATATTCGTTGTTTACATTTTTTAGTTTAGATTTTGTGATGATACGCAACATGGGAATCAGCAATGATAATTTTACGAAGCGACACGACAAGAAATAGACTGAGTAGAAGCTTTCTTGGCAAATGCAGCGTAAGCCGTTAGACGGTTAGAGGTATATCAATCCAATGTACGGAAGATTTGTTGGTGTAACAATTGGCCCGACGTTGGGCGCCAATTGCAATATCTGTTGTTTGATTAGCTAAAATAGGGAATCAGTAGCGATAATTTTACTAAAGCAAGTCTACAAAAAATAGACTAAGTAGAAGCTTTCTTGGCAAATGCTGCGTAAGCCGTTAACGGTATATCAATGCAATGTTGTTGGTGTAACAATTGGCCCCACGTTGGGCGCCAATTGTATCAACTGTTTGCCCAGGCGTGTTACATTAGGCAAAATACGGAATTTGCATAGACAATTTTACTAAAGCAATTCGACAAAAACAGACCGCGAGGTGAGACTTTCTTGGCATACGCTGTCCGAACTTTCAGAGACGTATATCAACGCACAAGCGGCTAATCGGTGTTGGGAGGAAATGTCCTGCACTGCACGCACGTTTTTTTTGGGGGGGAAATTCCCTCTTTCACCGCGCGAGAAACAACGACTCGCTAAGTTTAACTGTATTATTAAAAGTATAAACAAAAACAATACAATAAAAAAATGAAAAAATATATAAACAAATATTTGTTGGGTTCATGATTGTTTTTATGGCATAGTATTAAATACCATTGTGAATAGTGATGTGCCGGATCGTTAAAAATGATATCCGCGGATGCGGATCTGAATACGGATATTTGGTTTCAAGATCCGCGAATACGGATACGGATCTTAACTTTCTTAGAGTACGCGGCGGTAAATATTGCACATCGACCTTTGGAAAGAGGCTATCTGTAATGGGAAAAAGTTATTGATTTCTTTAAGAGTTAACTCTCATAACAGATTGTCTCTTTTCAAAGATCGATGTGCAATATCTCATTATAAAGATAGATTTTTATTAGTACCTTTGAGTTATGTAGGTACTATTAGTATGGTACTCACTACGATAAATTTTTGCAATATAAAGGTGCCAAATACGATTTTAAGAAATAAAAAATAATCTGAATGGAATTTAACAGTTTTTCATTATTACCTAATCATCTATATATATATATATAAAATTTCATCTATGAATTGAAAATTAATAAGGTAAAAGATCCGCCATAAAACTAACGGATACGGATCTTGTTTCTCCCTCGGAGCTCCGCGGATACGGATACGGATATCCGGCACATCACTAATTGTGAATCGAGAAGCTTCGGGACTGATGCTTCCAAATTCCAACACCGGCTAGACGAAAATTACCAATGCAGTGTATAGAAGATTTGTTGGGCATAATAATATATTCTGCGTATACCTTAAACACGTTCTAATCTACAAATCCGGGCAAAGGTAGACCCCGGGCTGCTAGTTTGAACTAAAAAAAAAAACATTTCCTGCAATAAACAAGTGTAATATAAAATTAACGCACTAATAATAATAAAAGTTGAAAATCAGGAAACAGTTGAAATTAGTTATCGTACATTCATTTATTATTATATTACAAACAGATGAACACAGCTGGTCCAAGGCTATTCATTGACAACTTCACGTTATTCATTTACAGTATAATATCTTTGATTAGGCCGCGTATTATTAATTGTAATTCTAGTTATGGAAAAAAATGACCTGTCATTGAGTTTGTTTATGGATATGATTAATTACTGAGCTCACAGTGTACATGAAACAAAAGACGTGTTCGAAACAATTGATTAAAAAAAAGAGAATATCTGAAAGCACGCTTGAAGGTTTTCGATTGATTCCATAAGAAAATCATTATTTATTGGTTACATCTATTTTGCATTTTAAATCTAATTAAACGAAGCGTTGTAAGCTATACTAATATATAAAGTTGAAGGGTTTGTTTGTTTATTTGGTTGAACGCGCTAATATCAGGAACTACTGGTTCGAATTGAAAAAACTTTTTTTTGTTGGATAGCCCATTTATCGAAGAAGGTTATATGCTATATAATATCGCGCTACGACCAATAGGAGCGGAGCATCAATGAAAAATATTGCAAAATATAACTCAAAATTTGTCCGTCCGATAAAAACTTTTAAACGGTAACTCCGATCATCATGAAAGGACACAACATTCATCTAGGTGAACAAAGACGAACGTGCGTACCTCCCCCCATTCGTTCTTGCGCTCGGGTGAAACCGGGTGGAACCGCTAGTTTAGCTATATTTAAAAACTTCATTTTATTGCAATTGTTTCGCAATCGCACAAATTGCCTCGTAAGACAAAGATTAAGATTTTAGGGTGAAGAGGTTGGGTCCTAAATATATATATTTAACAGTTGAGAGAAAGTTTGGTTGAGGGACAATATAAAAAGAATCTTTTCCGACGTTTCGCTCGTGGGTAACGTTTCAAAAAATTCATAACTCTCAATAACGCCACAAAGTGCACAAGTACCTTGATTATCGCTATAATATAGAGTTAACACTGTACTTTTGTTATGAGAAAAGATGCGTTTTGGAGCTTTGGTCCATCCGTACATATATAATAGGAAGGTGAGTTGGAAGGCTTTGCTTTTAGAGCAGATCAAAGCTAAGCTTTTATTCGATCACGGCCAAGTAAATATATATAGTTATCGGAGTTGCATTGTACCAACGATTTCAATGAACCCGAAGACTGTTCGGTCAAAATATGATTGAAAGATTTTGCTATTGCCCGTGATTTTTTTCGTGTCGATACGTTTTTTCATCTCTAACGGCCATATTCACCGAGCGTAAGTGGTTATTTATTTGGTTCATTTGTTCTTCAGGTAGCTATTCCTCCGAATAAACAGCGATAATTCAATTTGTACCCTCAACAATTCCAGATAAATATCGAGATGGCTCCTTATTCAAGGCCATGGCCGATTACCTGTCAAACTCCTATGCTCAAAATTTGCCTACCTTATCCTAATTTCCTAAAAATTCCTTCATTCGCCCATTGCTATTAATTAAGTTGAAGTTTAAAAAATGTATAAAATAACGGAAGTGTGGATAGATGGAAAATAGTAATGGTGCGAATGGCGTCTGTTATGACATAAAGTCGAGAAACGGACGTTAAACGCATTATTATTATTATTATTTGAAGATTGACTCTATTCAATAAATAGAGTAACTGTGATCCATTGAGGTTAATGATGAGTATTTGGAAAGAATTCCGTGGCATAAGGATCGAAAATGAAGCAAATATGTTGTACGAATTTTTTAGATATATAATTGAAGAACCCATGTTGTGTTTGAAAGTTGTCAATAAGCCGAAAGATTACATGAAGATTGACTCTATTCAATAAATAGAGTAACTGTGATCCATTGAAGTTAATGATGAGTATTTGGAAATAATTCCGTGGCATAAGGATCGAAAATGATACAAAACGTATCGAAACGTTAGTATTAAATGCAAGTTTAAAAAAGTCTCAGTATTGCTTCATATTCGATCCTTATGCCACGGAATTCTTTCCAAATACTCATCATTATTATTATTATTATTATTCAATTGGTAAGTAAGATAGAATAGATTTTATATCTCCAGTAAACATAATTATGCTTGGCGAATTGAATTGTCGCTATTTATTCGGAGGAATAGCTATCTGAAGAACAAATGAACCGAATAAACAGCTACT
The DNA here is from genome assembly GCA_963575645.1 of Xanthostigma xanthostigma. Classification (NCBI taxonomy): domain Eukaryota; kingdom Metazoa; phylum Arthropoda; class Insecta; order Raphidioptera; family Raphidiidae; genus Xanthostigma; species Xanthostigma xanthostigma. Next base: position 4,869,388 of record OY754473.1, read on the forward strand.
TAAGTTCGGTGAATATGGTTTAAAAGAATTGGTCGAACAGTCTGCCAGGCGTCGGCAGTCAATAAAGGCGTCGTACAAAGAGCCGCGCATTCTCCGCGAACACTTCCTATAATACAAAATTATAGCATGGACGATGTTTATAAATAACGTACACGAACAAGAAGAGGAGTGCGTCGTGTCTCACACCCTCGTCGCGTATAATAAATCCTCCGATGATGACTCGGTGATCGCAGCGCTCGCTGTCTCAGATACAGGACGACGCTCATAAAAAAAAATTTCCAATGATGTTGGCGGGAATCGAACCCTAGACCCTGCCATTATTGGTCTTACGTCTTAACCGCTCGGCCACCGGGCGGTAACAGTACATTGCTATTATTGTGGTATAGAAGCACTATATGGGTGATACGAAAATTTGGTAAGACGAAAGTCACGTGGTCACAGAACTATAAAACTTGGAAACTGGCCTCATATACACGGCGTTATATGGGAGAGAGGCAAAATCAATGTATAAGAATCTGTTAGAGATTCGTCGGCATTTAACACAGAAAAGAATCTCTAACGAGATTCTTCGATATAGACGCTCAACAGCTGAGAGTCACGAGGCAGGCGCCAGTATATTGCGCGACCGGCCGAAGAAAATCGGTGCGGAAAAGCGGGTCGTGTTCGTTTATGCTTTGATTTTTTTACATAAATATCGCCAACTACAAGTTCGGTCAACTCCACCGTTTAAAGGCGCATCAATGAACTAAAAGCCGCTGCACACAAGGCTGGAAACACTGCTGGGACTTCTGCCGGCCGGCTGGTTGGCTCCGAGGCCTGTAATGACGTCACCGCGGGCTCGCCTGCTTGCTTACAAGATGGATTTTGAAATTAGAACATGGGATAGGTCCTCTGCTTGCTCTGAGTAAGAACCAATCAGGAAGCAGTATCTTGTCACATGGGCAACGTGAACAAACGTCCACAAACCAACACGGCGTCATTCTGCTCAGACAAGAGACACGTTTTGCTCTGTGTTTATATTTGAACTGTCACTGCGCGCGCACCAGATCCATCCACAAAACTAGCTTGACAAGACGTCTCGTGTGAAGCGAGCACATAAGATCAATCAAGAAAAACAGCGCTAGAAAACTAGTAGGCAAATCTAGCAAGGAATCTAGCGGCAAATCCAGCCTCGTGTGCAGCGGCCTTAAGGTTTAGTTCTATGCCTTCAAATATGTGAATCAGATGAATGTAAATGAAATATTGTAACACCCTGTTGGTGATGTTCCATTTGTTACGTTGGTACTTCTTTCCGTGAGAGCGTGTGGCTTTATAAATAAACGTGCATTCGTCATCGTGCATATCGCATTTGCCTCCAACACGGTGTGTTTGCCCCCCATTTAATCTATCCAAACTTAAATAGCGCGTGCGAGAAGAGAAAACATTGAACTCAAGTTCGAGGACGCGCTGTTACGATCTGTTCGGACTCTTAGATCGGCCTCACAGAAGAAAAATGTGAACAAGCGTTATGGACGTAGTCCTATGTTCAGGCTCGTTTTCAACCGTTATTTCAGAATTTTTTTTTAATATCAAAATAATGTACGATGTTTTTAATTTTGTTACATGTTTTTACTGACATCGTAAACTAAGAATAAAAATTTTTTTTGCTTAATTTTACGGCATTTTATAATTGTTTTTTTAACCTAAAGTAGACAACTTTAAATGGAGGTAGGTGGGTAGCGCGGGTGATAACGTCACTTGGTGTCAACTAAATTATAAAAATTAAATTGGTTATTGTTTCGTAGGCTTGTGCCTCTATCTATCTAAAAAAAAAACAACGAGAAAATCGTGATTTTTTGTTGAAAATAGATAAAAAAAAATAGAAATAATTTTTATAATTAAGTAATTCTAGTACCGGACGAAGCTATTGTTGTGTAGAATACCCTGTGCAAAACTGAAAGCAATCGGTTGTATACAATTGTTTCAATCACCCGCGCCGCTTAGAAAAACGTAGTTTTGAGAAAAACGCGTTTAAAGTTTTAATTTCAGATTTCTTACAAAAAAATAAAAATGAATTTTTACACTAATCAGCTATGCCTGGTGTATATTAAACCTTCCGTTTCTTCAAAGGCATCGTTTTCTGCTAATTTGTTTGCTCTACTCTGCGAGAGTATAAGGGTAACGTGATAACAATTGAGAGGTAAGAGTCTTACCGTAAGACCGTTGCTGCTCTCGACTATATGCTATAGCTTTGTAAATATTTAATATTTCGGTCTAAAATTTTTACAGTATTTTCTCAATATATTATAAGTACCTACTTACTAAAAATGTAAAAAAAATAAATTCGTTTTTTCAAAACCCGAACACCAGACTACGTCCTTAAATAAACTAATATCTAGAAACAAAGCTTATAGAAAAAAAAAATAATCGCACTTCAAAAATTATAATTAAACCATAGAGATATTTATTTATTTATTTATTTATTTATTTATTTATTTATTTATTTAAAGATGGGTGCCAAACAGACTCTAGGTCCAAATAAATGACACCTCTTAATACAGAAAAAAAAATTAGTCAGTTGTCAGATTATTACACTGTAAGAAACAAATAGAAAAAACATGTATCTATGTGTTCTGTGTACAAAAGAGAATTAAAAAGAAAAAAAAAATACAGTATTCAGAATAAACACAAAAGAAAATAAATAAGAGTAAGAATAGCCAGGCAACTTATGAAGTGATAGAAAGAGTATTTGATATGCTCTTTTTAAAAGTAAAATAAGACATATTGAATATGTCAATATCATCATTTTTCATAGTGATATCATTATAAAGCTTAGTAATCCTGTTCATAGGTGAATTAATCCCGTAGTTAGAAGACATAAAGTCAATGCTGAAAAGATTATGCGTTCTAGAATTGAAAGAGGGAACATGTAAACTGATACAAGATAGCAGGGCAGACGAATCATAATAATTATTCATTAATTTATATAGAAAACACAAATCCAATATTTGACGTCTGACCAAAAGAGGTTGCATACTGTTAACTTCGGTAGTGTTGTTGAATCTAAATTTTAGAGTACGAACAAACCTCTTTTGAATCCTTTCAATATTTTGGATATGTATTTTATAATTAGGTGACCAAATAATACTTGCGTATTCGAGATTTGAACGCACAAAAGAATTGTATAAATTTAACAGAGATTTTGTGTTTTGGAATGGTTTGGACACTCTCAAAATGAAACCCAACATTGCACTAGACTTACCAATGATATTAATGTAGTGCTGAGTAAATGTTAGTTTTGTATCAAAAGTTATGCCTAAATCTTTAATTGTATCGACTGTTTTCAAAACTGAGTTCCCTATAGTAAAAATACAATTGGACCTATTTGATTTCCTTGAAAAGGTAATATGAAAACATTTATTTAAATTTAATTTTAGATTGTTTTTTAGACACCATTCATATAAGCTATTTAGGTCCTCTTGTAATGCTATTGTATCTTGATGAGATGTAATAGATCTATAAATTTTGAGATCATCGGCATACAGTAAGAAAGGTGATTTAATGATTTTACAGATGTCGTTAATAAAAAGAATAAACAATGTTGGGCCTAAATGAGAACCCTGAGGAACTCCAGATGTTATTAATACAGGAAGAGAGATGCTACCTTTCAAGGTGACATTTTGCCATCTGTTACCTAAGTATGAATGGAACCAATTCAACATTTTTCCATAAACTCCGTACGCACTTAACTTATTTAATAAAATTTTGTGATCAACTTTATCAAAAGCCTTTGAGAAGTCCGTATAAATTGCTTCAACTTCGTTTTTCTTAGTGAAGGACTTGTTAATGTAATCAGTATATTGCAATAAGTTTGTAGTAGTTGACCGTTTAGGAAAAAATCCGTGTTGATTCTCTGAAATAAATGGACTGATGTGCAAAATTAAGATCCTATTAACTAGAGATTCAAAAACCTTGGCAAATATGCTTAATTTTGAAATTGGTCGGTAATTGGCAATGTTGTCCTTAGCACCTGATTTATGCACTGGTGTGACAAAAGCTATTTTCCATGCATCAGGGAAGATGCCCTCATTTAAGGATTTGTTGTAAATTAAGGAAAGAGGATAAGCCAATTCATTTGCACAGTTTTTAATAAATACTGGATCTATTCCATCAGGACCACATGACTTATTGGTTTGAAGAGCAATTAGTTTCAATTTAACTTCAGCTATTGAAAATTTTACTGAACTTAAAGTGCTTTCACTGAAGGTAATTTCTGTTGTTTGGGGATTATGTACAGGAAATTCAAATACTGATTTAAAATAATCAGAAAATAGCTCCACTGCATCAACATTTTTGTCTACATTTTTATCTACAAGAAAAACGGAAGTTGGAATTTGCTTGTTTTGTTTACTATTTTTAACATATGTCCAGAAGTGTTTTGAATTATTAACCAACGTTTTCTCTGCATTTTCAATATACTTACAATAAGAGTCCCTGATTTTGTATTTAATGATTTGTCTAAGGCGACAAAATTCAATATGAAAATAATTATCACCAGTTGTTTTAAACAACTTCCTTAATTTATCCTTCTTTTTAATTAAAGATATGATATGAAACGAGAACCATCTAGGATAAACTCTAGAAGTTTTCCGATTTATTGGAATAAACTGTGCAAATACAGTGGACAAGATTTCATAAAATTTACGGCATGACTCATTTACATTTAAATTTGCAAAATTTACTGACCAATCTATGTAGTGTAAATATTCATTAATTAGGTTGTAATTGCATTTATTAAATAAATATTTAACTGTAAAATTTTCTTGAATGTAAGAATTTACTAAACTTAAACGGACACGAATTTCAATAGGTGGATGATATACATCTATTTTAGAGATTGATTCATCTGCTTGTTGAACTTCAATTGAAATGATATTAGATATGATCAAATCTAGAGTTCTATTATTACAATTTTTAGTACCATTATATTGCTTCATATCACAAAAAGCCATCATTTCCATAAGTTGCCTGGCAGCTAGACTAGCACAAAAATCAACTTTATAATAATTTAATTCAGAATCATAAGTCCAAATTATATCATTGATATTAAAATCTCCTACTACTAATAATTTAGCATTATTTTTAATATTAACAGAAATATCTTTCAAAAGTTCAAAATAAGAATCTAATTTTTCAAATTGCACTTTGGGAGGTATATAAACTGTACACAAAAAAAGTTTATAGGATCTATTTTGTTGATCATTAAATAAAATTTCAACCCAAATATCTTCAACCGAGGATTTCCAAGAATCTATTGATTTGGATTGAAATTTATGATGAACAGCTACCAGGACTCCGCCACCATCTGACTTATCTGAAGTAAAAGTATCCCTATCTCGCCTAAACACTGTATATCGTTCGTCAAATATTTCAGCGGAATACACAGATTCGTTTAGCCATGTTTCAGTTAGGCAGATAACATCATAATCATGATTTAGTATGTTTAATTTAATATCATGAGTTTTAGATCGCATACCACGTACATTTTGATAAAAAATGTTTAAATCCATAACTAAAATAACATTAATTTACATAAATTAGTAGTAGAATATAAACGAAACCCTAGACTATTTTGCTTAAATCTTCAGAAGATTGTAAGAATAAAATTGAAGAAGTTTCATTTTTTCTGGCAAATATTTTCGAATCACGAATCCAACAAAACTTGTAATTGTTATTTTTACAGATGGTTCTAGCTTTTAGGAATAGCTGTTTATTGTCAGGTGTAAGATGTTCATTAACATATATATTATCCTCATTACCAACGAATCCTATATCTCGATTTTTTATGTCACGTTTTTTACGCGCAGCCACTAATAGTTCATTACGTTTATTTTTCGTGCAAAATTTGACTATTATAGATTTATTCCTATTTGAATTAAACGAAGGGATTCGATGACAAACATCAATATCTGCTTGTGACACAATACAGCCGACATGTTCACCTATTCTGCATAACAATTCGCGAATATCTTCATTAGTAGACTCATAAACACCTTGTATTTCTAAATTCCAACCACGCGAGTAGTTATCCATATTATTTATTTTTAATTTCATCGAGTCCAATTCAGCACGAAGATTTTTACAGGAAACTTTTAATTCATCAATTTCATTAATTTTAGCACCCAAAGTAGAAATTGTTTTATCGAAATAGTCAAATTTTTCAGAGACAAAATCAAGTGATTTAGCAAATTCATCTTGTGTGTTACGAAATTCAATTAGACTAGAGTACGAGGGTGAACCGTGAAAGTGTCTGCAATCCAGAGAGAGAACAGTTCCTTATCTCTATGGTAACTAATGATACAAAACAATGCTGATTTGAGTAAACCATATACATTTATTCTATACTGAGCATAGGAATAAAATCGCAATCGAACTATTAGGGTGCAAACATATACTTTTGTCTTTTTTTAAGCCGTAAGCACTGGCGTATCCAGGAGGGCAAAACAAGCACGGGGGACCCAGCTTAAGAAATTTCTAATTTGCCCCCTCCTAGGTCAAAAGCTGGGTACTCCCATGTTAATGTCTAAGAATAAGACAAAGTCTTTGAAACAGAGATACTTTATTCAGATTGAAAGCAAGTACATCAACCAATCCTATCATCGGAGAAATCAGGGAATTTCATCGAAGAAAAAAGAGACGCAGATATATTTTCGCTTTGTTGCGTTCACTCACCGCACATTGAGTAGATAGGCAATGATTCATATAGTTAATTAATAGATATATGATTAGATTTAAATAATGTACGACGTTTCGTTTATGTAATGGCATACTGTACCCAAAAAGCATTTAAAAATACGCAAAAAAAATCTTATTTTGGAGATCGATTCAAAATAATCGTCGACACGACCCGATGACACCGGCGCGCGGCGTTGAGTTAATCAAATTATATATTTTTGACAAATCAATAAACATGTGGGTTCACATGAAAGTGTAGCCAAAGTTGCGAAATATCCTTGTTCCAAAAAAATAGCCGGCAAAAACACATTTCTTCGCCTACCACATCGCCTTATACAGAGCACACTGGCCGCAGAGCGCCAAGCACTAGACCCAGTTTCTGGTAACCGCGAAATACACAAGTCTAGACACGATCGACTCGAACTTTCCCGCTCTTTTTAATTTTGACAGTTCAGTGACGTCATCACGTTTACATTCGTAACCGCAAGGAATAAGAAAACATCGCTGAAGATTAATCTAGACTAGAGGTTCCCAAACTTTTTTGTCTCGTAGATCACTTGCCATGTTTTTCGGTTTTGGGTAGACCCCCTGTTTATCTGATATTGATTTTTTGCAAATTCATTAATTTCAAATGTATTTTTAACAACCGGTATAGTGCTACTCACTTTGAACGATTTAAATTTATAACGGTAGTGAAATGTAGTGTGAAATGTTTAGTTTTATACATTTATTAATTAGATTCAAATTAAACGGATCAAATTAAAATTTACTTTCTTTTACATAAAATAACTAAGCAAAAAATAAATGCTTTTAGTGTGAGGGATGAACCTGATGCTTTAATAATAAATTTTCAACATTTGGCATCAATTTACTTAGATTTAATCTTAAATCTCTTTGGTTAACGATGTCCAGTTTGTTTCTTTTTTTGTTAGGAGATTCACTATCGTGGACCCCCAATTTTTTTTCCCGCTGACATGGACCCCTTGCAAGTTGTTGTCGACCCCTGGGGGTCGATATAGACCACTTTGGGATTCACTGATCTAGACTAATATATAAAGCTGAAGAGTTTGCTTGTTTGGTTGAACGCGCTAATGTCAGGAACTACTGGTTCGAATTGAAATGCCATTTTTTTTTTGATAGTCCATTTACTGAGGAAGGCTATATAGGCTATTATCACGATACGACCAATAGGAGCAGAGCATCAATGAAAAATGTAATTCGTCCGACAAAAGCTTTTGAACGGTAAGTCCGATCATCATGAAATTTGGACACAACATTCATCTCGGTAAACTAAGATGAACGTGCGTGCGTGCTCCGCTCCTATTGGTCGTAACGTGATATTATATAGCCTTTAACCTTCCTCGATAAATGGGCTACCCAACAAAAAAAAAATGCTATTCGAACCAGTAGTTCCTGAGATTGGCGCGTTCAACCGAATAAACAAACAAATTCTTCAGCTTTATATATTACTTAGTATATAGATTAAAAAACAGCAGCTGAATCAGATTAAAAAAAATAACGGTCGGGTCGCGCATAAGCATCTGCTGCACGCATGAGGCACCGATGGCAAAGAGTAAAGGCATACATTATAAAATTAAACAAATTATTATTATTCACATGCAAATTTATCAATTATATCTAACAAGAATCTATTGGCTTGCAAAACCAGTCTGCAGTATTTTTTGTAAACAAGACAATACCTACTGACTTGCCCACTCGTCGCTATGTCACGAGCCAGTGGCGGTCAGTGCCGGTTTCAAACAAGGGGCACACACTGTTCTAAAAAATTAAAAATGTGTTACGATAACGCATTACAGAAGTGAAACTTCTAGTTGCAAAGCATACTATTGCATTTGGACAAGTTGAAAAAATTAAAAATGTTGTTACTGGAACGCATTACAGAAGTGAAACTTCTAGTTGCAAAGCATACGATTGCATTTGGACTAGTTGAAAAAATTAAAAATGTGTTACTGGAACGCATTACAGAAGTGAAACTTCTAGTTGCAAAGCATACGATTGCATTTGGACTAGTTGAAAAAATTAAAAATGTGTTACTGGAACGCATTACAGAAGTGAAACTTCTAGTTGCAAAGCATACGATTGCATTTGGACTAGTTGAAAAAATTAAAAATGTGTTACTGGAACGCATTACAGAAGTGAAACTTCTAGTTGCAAAGCATACTATTGCATTTGGACTAGTTGAAAAAATTAAAAATGTGTTACTGGAACGCATTACAGAAGTGAAACTTCTAGTTGCAAAGCATACTATTGCATTTGGACTAGTTGAAAAAATTAAAAATGTGTTACTGGAACACATTACAGAAGTGAAACTTCTAGTTGCAAAGCATACTATTGCATTTGGACAAGTTGAAAAAATTAAAAATGTGTTACTGGAACGCATTACAGAAGTGAAACTTCTAGTTGCAAAGCATACTATTGCATTTGGACTAGTTGAAAAAATTAAAAATGTGTTACGAGAACACATTACAGAAGTGAAACTTCCAGTTGCAAAGCATACGATTGCATTTGGACAAGTTGAAAAAATTAAAAATGTGTTACTGGAACGCATTACAGAAGTGAAACTTCTAGTTGCAAAGCATACTATTGCATTTGGACTAGTTGAAAAAATTAAAAATGTGTTACGAGAACACATTACAGAAGTGAAACTTCCAGTTGCAAAGCATACGATTGCATTTGGACAAGTTGAAAAAATTAAAAATGTGTTACTGGAACGCATTACAGAAGTGAAACTTCCAGTTGCAAAGCATACTATTGCATTTGGACTAGTTGAAAAAATTAAAAATGTGTTACTGGAACGCATTACAGAAGTGAAACTTCTAGTTGCAAAGCATACGATTGCATTTGGACAAGTGGAAAAAATGTGTTATGAGATAGTTTCGAATCGAAAACCGGTCAAGTGCGAGTCAGACTCGCGCACTAAGGGTTCCGTACACACTTGTAGGTATGTAAATAGTTCGTCCATCACGGGAATCGAGTCTCGAGTCCCCATACATCGACAAACGTCGCGGTCAGTTCGCCAACTAAGCGTGTAATTGCATTGAATTCAGATGGACTACTGAAGTGTATTGTAACTCGTGGCTATATATCTGATAGCCTAGTTGTCGTACCGTGTCGTATGCGAGAGTATAAACGCACCGGTAGCGGACGCTTCCTTTCTATTAGAACTGTTACTGTGTATACGTGCGTAGCATGTGTTGCGGTTTAAAAGAATTTTTTTTTGTGATGTAACTACAAATTTACGGGTTTCGGATTTTTCCCTTTATTTGTGCTATAATAAACATTGTTTCTTGCCAAATTTCATGATTCTAGATCAACGGGAAGTACCCTATAGGTTTTGATTCCAAAGAGTCTCGACAAACAGACGGACGGACAACAAAGTGATGCTATAAGGGTTCCTTTTGAGGTACGGAACCCTAAAAATGGACGACCCGTGTCCCTACGGCGTTTTGAAGTACAAGCCGCCACTGTCGCACTCTATTGTACCACGCCAAATAATGACGTGTTTAATGTTAATGATTGAGGCATAAAGCGCGCGTCTGTCCAACGGAAATTGTACAAATGCCATTTGTGGGGAAAAGTGGGGCCGGCAAGGTGCGACCGGAGCGCGTTAATCGATGTCCGCCGCACCGCGTCGGGGACAACAATGAACGTGTTCAAAAAGAACCAAACCGAGCGTCGGAGCGAAATAGTTCACAAACGATGATTCACGGTCTATTTTTCATAACGGCGGGACGGGCCCCACCGCAATCGGACCGGAACCAATCACCGGATTAGTCGCGCACAATGGACACATGTCGAAGCTGTGAGATTACACATATAATGTCACAATCGCCTTAATATAGGTACGTGTCATCACGTACCAAAAACATAACCTATACTACAAATAAGTCGAATTCTAAATGGGAACTTTTCCATAATCAATTTTTACAAAAGGTTATAAGTCGATGATACAAATAAATTATTGTCATAAAGGCATAAATAAATAATTTTTTTAATACTAATTATTTCAGTATTTTCCTTAATGGACTAACTTTTGAATTTTTTGTACAAAGTTAGGTTAGAAAAAATAAATTTATGTAAACATCTGTATTTTACATATTTTTTGTAGTAAATAATTAATAAAAAATTGGTTGTTTGTAAAGTCGGTTTACGGACGATAGTTTTACGTGATAACGTATTCCGCTCGAATATCATATTTAATAATACATTACTGCGCTCTCGCTTGCACGCACAGGGTCAGGCGGAACGTTACACTTTTTCGTGCGTGCAGCTGGTGTATCATCAATTTATAAGACGTTATCACGTCAAAAGAAATTAGAAGTAATAAAAATTACAATTAAATCATTAAAAAGTTGAAAATTCAGTTAAAATTGTCAAGAATAAAAGTCCATAATCGATAAGTGTTAAGGTTTAATATATTTTTTTATTGATTAAAAGTCTCCTAATTAAATTGGAAAAAATATTAAAATATGCGTAAGACATCGATGCTTTACATAGTTAGTTTTCGGAACTACTGACATTTGGTTATTTGCAAAAAATTAAAATGTAGCGTTTGCATGCTAGGTTGACATATTTTCCATAAGACTACCTGTAAAAGTTTTTTTTAATTTTTAACTTTATAAATCTCCTAATGATTTTGGATTTTTTACAGAAAATTTTGTCATAAAAAAATCCATTAAAAAAACTTTATTTCAGATTATTTTCATTATCTTCGTAAAACGGCTCAACCTCCTTAAGAGCACTGTTGAAACAAAAATGTTCTGACTCATCCTGTATAACAAACAGTGAATAAATAGAACAGTGAACTTTACACAGGCAGAAAAAAATGCTCTTAATTAAATTTGTAACTGAACATTAAAATATTTTCGAAAATAAAACACGACAAAAAACAATGCTGGGAATTTTTTCAAAACAAAACATAAAATTACATATCTGAATTCAAACAATGTTTTCAAATTAGCAGCTGTTTTTAATATATCTATACCAGTAGCGCTGCAGAGCGACAGAACAACCAAAATCTTAAGTACCTACTTTTGACGTGATAACGTCTTATAAATTGATGAAACACCAGCTACACACACGAAAAAGTGTAACGTTCCGCCTGAGCCTGAGAGTGCAAGCAAGAACGCGATATAAGCGATAGAGAGGCAAAATCGGCAATGGCAATATGGCGCTATTAATAATTAATAAATGTCATTTTATTTTGTTAAAAATAACTGATCGCCGTCATTATGGATAAAATATGATATTATTCACAACGAATGGAAATGTATTGATCAATTGATAGTTTGTACACAAACGCAGCTACATTTTGTATCAAAAACAAATCTTGGGAGATATCTGCATTTTATAACAGCAGATAAATTATACGGTTTGTTAACAAATATATAATATAATATAATATATAATATATATACATTCTTTTAAATGTCTTTTATAATTGCTTAAAAATATGTATTTTGCTTTGGTTGATCAAATTATTAGTCGGTAAAAATATAGTTTGACAGCTACTAAAATTTAGGTTATGTATTATTAAATATGATATTCGAGCGGAATACGTTATCACGTAAAACTATCGTCCGTAAACCGACTTTACAGACAACCAATTTTTTTTTTAATTTTAAAACGAATCATATTTTCCATTTTTATGTTAGGAAATAGTGTAATAGTTACACATGTCATTAGTCTCTGGCAGACCTCAAAACTTTGTTTCATTGAGGTATATACGGAACCCTAAAAATCGAAATTAACCAAGCTGAAGTCGTTCAAAATTCTTAGAAAAAAACAGAACCTATGTTGCATTTTATGTGGAACGATTTTCTGTAATGATTTCTATAGTTAACTATATCAATAAAATTCGTATTGCGTTTTAAATGAAATCACTATACAGGTGATTCCAAAGTTGACATTATCCTTTCACCAGCGAATAGGGCTTCAACAAATAAGATTTTTTTCCTTTGGCGCTTTTTCGAAAATACAGGGTGTCAAAGTTTTCATTTTTTACTCAAAAACGGTGCGCCGTACCAAAAAATAATAAAAGAGCTTTTCTTTTTAGAATTGAACAAGGAATTCAATAACAATTTTTATTTTTAGAAACATCAGTGGCGTACCATTTTTTTTCTTAAAAACATTAAACAACTTTTTTCTACGCGCGCCACTGGCCAATCCAAAAATATTTTATTTATTGAAGAATTTCCCTCCCACGTAGCTATTGACACCTACAAAATTTTTCTTACATATCTCAAGTGGTTTGGCAGTTATTAATAAATTTTAATTTTTTAATTAAAACTTTGACACCCTGTATCTCCGTTGATGTTGATATTTCAAAAAAGCGCCAATTGAGAAAAAATCTTATTTATTGAAACCCTATTCGCTGGTGAAAGGATAACGTCAACTTTGAAATCATCCTGTATATAAATTATGGATGAACACGATGAGGAAAAAGTAAAAAATAATTACTTTTATTCAACACGCGTGAGTAATATATAATTGCTAAATTCGGGAGAAATAATAAATTTCATGTTGACGCGTAGAGTGCGGATAATGAGCCGAAACTGTACGATAATGTACCTATTACTGCATAGTTTCCTGACCAATAGGAACGCGGTAGTGAGCCGAAACTGTACGGTAATGTATATTACTGCATAGTTTCTGGGCCAATAGGAACGCGGTAGCGATTTGTATATATGAAAACAGCATCGCAATTCAGCGAAAGTCAGGGCCATTTTGTGTGCATCGAGGGCGGTGGGTACGTCAATCAATGAAGTGATTTATTATTTCTCCCTCTTTTATCAGGGCCCCGATTACATATTACTCGTGCTAGTTGAACAAAGTATTATTTGCGACTATTGATCGAAGGAGAATATTCCACTCACGTGTTACCGCACTCGCTACGCACGTGCGGCAAATTTCACGCTCATGGAATCTTCTCTTTCTCTCACTAGTCGCACAATATACTATTTCATAACGTCACAAATCTTCAATTATATATTCATTATTAATATAAAAAAAGACTACAGAATCAAAATACCCCCGAGCGAATGACGGGTATTTCAGTACGAATAAAATTTATTCTTTCCTTCTATCGTGAATCATAACGCTGTTTTACATAACTGTTAATTTGAGTAAACCAAGATTTTCTCGTATTCCTAGAATACCTGTATTTTACACCAACTTTCAGGTAAATGTATTTTCTATACCTAATGGCGCAATGATGCTACAGGGAAATCCTTAAATCACTTCGAGAAACGGTCAACAAAATTTTTCGATCAGCCCAAATACGTACTCAACAAATATACTAAACCAAATCTGGCGTAAATACAATTATAATTTTTAGTACACTTTAAGAACACATATTTTAAAATTCAAAATTAATAGCTTATAAACACCACCTAATCAAAATTCACTACGGCTATTAAAACACTTTCAAGCACTCGAAAAAATAGCACAGTTTATAAACTTTTAAATCACCATCCACTTTTTGATGACACGTCTTGTTCACTTCGTAAAGGATTCCTCAACACCGAAACTATTAAACTGTGATTGATTTTTCACTCAATTTGAGTCAAACTTGCGTCGAAGATACGAGACTTGTTTCGTTTTTGACGAAGACCACTGTTAAATCAAGAACGAAATCTTTACTCAAACTATTCTATCAAACTTGACTACCGTCTTTTAAGATTGATGTCAAATGACACTTGAACTTCAAGTTCGATGAGGATTTCTTAAACTGTCTTCAATTCTTCACTCAATACGCTGTTGAATAACTGACACTCGTTGATAACAAGGACACTAATAAACCTAGAAACTATTCTTGAGCAGACTTGTCTTGAGTCAAGCACTTTGAGTGTCACTCAATTTATGTCATCAGTCGTTTCATGACGATTAAATGAGGACACTACTGAAACTGGCAACGATTCTTCACTCAACGAGTAACGATGAGTTTCTTGAGTCAAGCACTTTGAGTATCACTTAATTTATGTTAGCGAAAACATTTATTCGTGCAGCTTGACGAGGACCCTACGAAACGCGGAAACGATTTTTCACTCAATACTCAACTGCGAGTCTACTGATTAAATGCAAGTACTCGCGAGTGTCCGGAGTTGACAAAATAAAAGAGTCACGCTCTCGCAAGGCGCTCTGCAAACGACAACGGCGCTCGCAGCCGTCTACGCGATCAACTGTTGTTTGTATTTTGTTGTTGATGTTGTTGTTGCTCAGATATGCGGCACAAAAGTGAAAATAACCTCGAACTATCGGATCTACACACGAGAGTCAGCGGTTCAAAAACGTCGGTACAAGGGATACTGTCAAATCGGAGGTAAATCGCCAGTAAACAATTCGATGGATCGGCCGCTGCACACGAGGCTTGAAACGCAGCTAGACTCCTTGCTAGATTTGCCTACTAGTTTTCTAGCGCTGGTTTTCTTGATGCTGTTTGCTCGCTTCACACGAGACTATTTTTCAAGCTTGTTTTGTAGATAGATCTGGTGCGCGCGCAGTGACAGTTCGAATATAAACACAGTGCAAAACGTGTCCGTTGTCTGACTCTGAGCAGAATGACGTCATGTTGGTTTGTGGGCGTTTGTTCAAGTGCCCACGTGACAAGATACTCCCACCACCTCCCGGCTACCTGCACGGAACGTGATTGGCCGTGATCGCTCGTTGCATTTTTCACTTGTCGCTTTCCTGCTCTAAAGTACAGTCGAGCACGCTATTGTCAAGTTGTTATTGCTATTTTAGTTTTGTTGATTTGCGAGTTTGTAGTTTTTCAACAGACTGTATAAGCGCAAGTCCGCATTCGCATCTAATTTCAGAGCCTTTTAGAGTCGTGGCGCGTATTTTACCAGCAGATAATTATGCTTGGTGAATTGAATTATCGTTATTTATTTGGAGGAATAGTTACCTGAACAACAAATGAACCGACTAAATAACTAATTATACGTTCGGTGGACATATGGCCAAAAGTCTTTGGTATGGAGTCGTAAAAACGAAGTAATTGTATAGTCAGAAAGAATGTCGATTCTACCGGGCGCATTCTTAGAAAGAGCCGACTGTAGTACAATTATTAACTTTCTGTGATTCATCAATCATCAAGAAGCAATTCAAATGAACACATTAAACAGTAATTTATTCAACACTGAGAACGAATGTAAGCTTTAAAATTATAAATGATGCAATTTACTAAGTAATCATCGGCGACCGATTCTACAAAAGAAATTATTACCGTTTCTTTCGTGATAAATTAAATCGATAAAACGGAACGCAGCGGTATACGAAAAATTATTCAAATTCTGATTCAAACAGATGTGACACAAAATCCTTTCTTCTTGTGTCTCACGCCATGGAACAAAAACTCGCGTCGCACTGAAAAATCCTGGAGACAATACAGTGTATTTCCACTGGGAACGTGCCCAGGACCCCGCGATCGATAGAGGGCCCCTAGTTCCTGCCAGATCACCAAACCGACATTAATAACCAAAAATAGTATATTGTGCGACTAGTGAGAGAAGGAGAAGATTCCATGAGCGTGAAATTTGCCGCACGAGCGTAGCGAGTGCGGTAACACGCGAGTGGAATATTCTCCTTCGATCAATGGTCGCACAATATACTATTTTTGGTTATTTCTCCATGCAAATTTTAAACCCCTGTTACACTCTTTTAAGGGTTGAATTTTCAAAATTCCGTTGTTAGCGGATGCCTATGTCATAAGAACTATCTGTGTGCCAAATTTCAACCCAATCCGTCCAGTGGTTTGAGCTGTGCGTCGATGGATCAGTCATTCAATCAGTAACGGTTTCCTTTTATATATTTAGATTATCTATTCATTTAAGGAGGTTGATGCTGCGTTACAGTCCCAATCAAAAGTAAGTCGAATTCTAAATGGGAACTTTTCCATAATAAATTTTTACAAAAGGTTATTAGTCGATGATACCAATAAATTATTGTCATAAAAGCATAAATAAATAATTTTTTTTAATATCAATTATTTCAGTATTTTACTTAATGGACTAACTTTTGAATTTTTGTACAAAGTTATGTTAGAAAAAATAAATTTATCTAAATATCTGTATTTTACATATTTTTTGCAGTAAATAATTAAAAAAAGAAATTAGAAGTAATGAAAATTAAAATTAAATCATGAAAAAGTTGAAAATTCAGTTAAAATTGTTAAAGTTGTCAAGAATAAAAGTCCATAATCGAAAAGTGCTCAGGTTTATTATTTTTTTTTTATTTATTTAAAGTCTCCTGATTAAATTGAAAAAAATATTAAAATATGCGTAAGACATCGATGCTTTACATAGTTAGTTTTCGGAACTGCTGACATTATTTGGTTATTTGCAAAAAATTAAAATGTACCGTTTGCATGCTAGGTTGACATATTTTCCATAAGACTACATGTAAAATTTTTTAAATTTTTTACTTTATAAATGTCCTAATGATTTTGGATTTTTTACAGAAAATTTTGTCATAGAAAAATCTATTAAAAAAACTTTATTTATCTTCTTAAAACGGCTCTACCTCCTTAATTCCATGACCTTTCGATCCCCCCCCCCCGTGTGAAAGTCCGCCTTAAAAATCGGCTGGATCCGCCCATGGTACGCTTTGAAGACAAAAACTTGTTGAGAGTCGGCGATCTGTTCAGAGACACGGTGTCGAAGCGGTGGTGGTAGTGGTGGGCACCTTCATCTATCTATATTAAACCGCGGGCTCGTCTGCGCCAGCTGCCAGCCTTGCCTTGCGCCGCGGTCCAGCGGACTCCGCGCTCTGGAGAACTGGCTCCGGGCAGACAACTGTGACGGACGAACACCGTGCGAACATCACAATGTTGCAAAACAGGAGTATTGTGTTACAGTTTATGTCGAATTTTTATGCGCGGCGTTAAATTGTTCGAAATGATACGTTGGGGAAGTCGAGAGCGGTGGCGTAGAGGGGACATACGAGTGCGAGATCCCGTTTGCCAAACGCGCCAATAGATGTTTCACATCAAAAAGACCTTCGAATAAGCTTGACATTCGTACCTTGCTCTTTCGGAGAAAATTGTACCAGGAGTTCAGATTATTATGAATAATAATAGACCAGTCGCTATTTTGTTTCATGAAAATTAAAGAGTTCTTTGTCTCTACTTAAGACAAATAAAACCAAGCGGAATTTTGTACACGCTCGACAAATTAATTAAGTGCACTAGAAGTCCAGATTTCAGAATAAACGTACAGACTAATTATATTAGGAGCTCAGAAGTAAGAATAGATTAAATGCTACAATAAATAGCTGAGACAAGGTTCTTGTCTGTACAAATACTGTTTTCTTTCCCAATAATTTATACCAAGGTAAAATGTCAAAGAAAAATGTAATAGGAGTTCAGATTTCAGCTACGAGTACCTAACTGTTATTTCTAGCGATCAACAATAATTTAACGTCTTTCACTTCTGAAATCTTGTTATTTGTTAATCATTAGCATTCATTATCAATAAATTACATAGTTCGTTGTACTATGCTTCAGCAAAGATATTAACTGATATTTACACCGGTTAATAACAGAAAATAATTTATGCAAGTTAATAAAAAAATGTATCAGGAGGTCAGACTTTAATAAAGATCTACACTATCTTAATTCATTTCTGAAATGCTGTTACTTACTACCAACAAAACTGGAAATGGTTTATCCAAGTGAAAAAGTGTAAATCGTTTTTGTTGTGATGTATTAATTTCGGAAACCCTGTGACTCATTACCAGAAAATATGCAGGTGAATGAGAAATTTACCAGGAGTTCAGAATTCAGAGAAGCGTTATCTGTTAAGAGTCATTTCTGAAATCCTGTTACTCATTACCAGCAATTTTAACGAGTATTTAATTATCGACTAAAATATATCGATCGACACAAAGATGGCAAGTGTTTAAGTCGTCTTGACTAAAAAACTTGTAGGAAAAACAATTAAAAAACAATATTTATTTATAATAAATTAAAATAAACACTTCTAGCTAATGACACGAAGTTAGTGATGCTAATAGAAATAGTTAAGTGGCTCATTAACATACTATGTAATAAAAATCACAAACAAAGGAAATATTTGTACAGCGTAGATAGATGGTGCTGCGTTATCGAGCTATCACTATCGGCTATGTGCAGGGAGGCGGAGTTACAAATTTTTCGATGCGAGCGTTTGTGGTGAGCACTAGGGGAAATTTCAAGCTCAAATGTTCCGTATGTCAGTGAGCAATGTTTATTAAAAGTGAAAATAGTTATAATTTTATGAAGTTTTTTAATTACAAAGAAAACATAGGAAAACTAAGCATTAGAACTTATGAGCTGGGGGCTTGTAACAGATTATATAATACGCGCCACGGATCTAAAATGTTCGGAAGTTAGTCACTGACAGCGTCGCAAAGGCACATTTTAGAGCCGTTGATACTCCCACCACATTCCAGCTACCTGCATGGAACGTGCGCTCGTCGGTGATTGGCCGTGATCGCTCGTTGCCTTTGTCACTTGTCGCTTTTCTGCTTTAAAGTACAGTCGAGTACGCTATTATCAAGTTGTTATTGTTGTTTTAATTGTGTTGAGTTGCGACTTTGTAGTTTTTAACAGATTGTACAATTGCAAGCCCGCATTCGCATCTAACTTCCGAGCCTTTAGATTTGTGGCGCGTATTATACATGGAGACGGCATCGCTACACGTTCGGTTATTCTCAAGTTCAAAATTATTTTCGAATCGCCTGTACTGTATAACATAAAAATTTAAAATAGGTGTGCAGAATG
This sequence comes from Xanthostigma xanthostigma, assembly GCA_963575645.1. Taxonomy (NCBI): domain Eukaryota; kingdom Metazoa; phylum Arthropoda; class Insecta; order Raphidioptera; family Raphidiidae; genus Xanthostigma; species Xanthostigma xanthostigma. The sequence continues at coordinate 4,888,883 of OY754473.1, forward strand.
TTGTTAAACAATAATAGTTTATTTATAGGCAAAAGATTTTTGAGATAACGATTGTAAAATTAGAAATCTATAGAATGTGTTTCTGTTATTACCTGTTAATTAAGACATGAATGTATTAGTGATGTGTCCACATGACTCTTTATTAGGAGCTGGCTTCGTGCGCTCCGCTCATTAAAAAGAGTCGCTCAGAGCAAGTCGTTCAAAGGAGCGACACTAGACAGTACGCACTACACAAGAGTGCAGAGGTGTGAACTGTCATCATGCATGCTCATGAGTCACGTAGCATTGCACAGCACAATACACACACTCAGCTCTGAGCTCATTTTAATATGATTCTGATCTTATATTATTCGCATTTCGGATAAACTATAAAGTATAATAAAAGCTTAACAATAATATAATGTTTCTTGTTACAATATTATATCTTTGTCAACGACGTCAATGTGAATGTTTTAAGTCACCGGTAAGCTTAGTACTATTACACTTACAGTGTGTCATTCAACATTAAATGACTCAGCAAAGATAACTCCGTACGTGCAAAATTCACCAGTGCCTCTGTGGCATGTGCTGTGTGCGCTCTGTAAATGTGCGAATGCAACAGTACAGAACAGCTCAGCACAGAGCAATGGCGCTCGGAATGAGTCATTCACAAAAAAAGAGCGACTCGCTCCGCTCCTAGAAAGGAGTCGTTCATTATGAACGACTCGCTCAGGAGCGACACATCACTAGAATGTATTGATAGACATTAAACTGTAGACGCTCGTTTATCCAGACGACTGTCACTTCGCGAGCGGTTAGAGTCGTACACGTCAGTACAGGCATGTAAAGTGACCCATTACACAATATAGTACGCAATACAAAACGGGTCGCACTATTCGTTATATGCAGCTGCTTGGAAGGGAGGTACCTCCGGTTTCAAGTGCGTAAGGGAATAAAGGGGGTAATTAACCCCCTTCCCTGGATCATAATAATAATAAAAAAATAAAACTGGAAATAATACGATTACCTGGCTAAAAAATTAAAATTTAGAAATACTTTTTGAAAAGAAATTTGTTAAATTAGTTTGGGAATTAATATTTTGCTTGACACTTTCCCTCGTGAGTATTCTTGTGTGATACTAATAAAGCTTAAAAAAATATTGATTTTTTTGCTTTACCCAGCCAGAAAAAAAAATATCTACGCCCTGCAGAACACCCGTTTAAAATGTTCACGCGTCGCCACTGGTACAACCGAAACAAAGCACCTACTTATTCTGCAGAATTTCCAGCAAAAAATAAAATAGACATTATCATTAACCCTTTTCATATACCTACAGTGTGAACTCTATATAGCGACACTTAAGGGACTGTGCCACTTTGTGGCGTTATTGAGAGTTGTCGTTAAGCGGAGAGAAGAAATAATTCATTAATTTGTTCTTCCACAACGTCGATACGGTCGAGAGACCGAATCCAAAGCGTCTTCCAACATCACTTATCTTTTCTCCCGCCTCTATTGCGCGTATTAATAAAACTTTTTCGTCAATACACAAAGATTTTCTTTTACTCGCCATGTTCACAGTTTGCAAGTTTGTGGGCAACTAAGAATATAACAACTTATCGATAAGCAGCTGAGCTAAACACATGAAAGACAATCCCAACAAACAAAAGAACGAATTTCTTAAAATCTTCGGTACGCATGGCGCCGACAACAAAGCAACAAAATAACAAACAAGTACTGTTTATTGCTTAAAGACGACGTATTGTTGTCGTTATTTAGAGTGGGTGTGTCGTTGTTTAGATTGTATCATTGTATGAGCAACAAGGCAAACCGACTAGAGTTAAGTAATTTCGGCGTTTTAAGGAGTTTGTCGGTATGACGTTAAATGGAGTTTACACTGTATAGTTCTCAACATTTCCCGTCACATTTATGACGCAACACAATTTCGCTGTTAACTTTTTTAGGTCAAACGCGCACACAAACAAGTTACGTAAATGTATATTGAAATGATTTAATAAAAGAAGTTAGAAGGGAAACTGGAATAAAGTCAGCGAAGCCACCCTTGCATGTTCAACACTGGGAACATTATGTATGTATACAGTATTAAAATATGCTTCCATATGGTCGACCTAGTGAGCCGGGCGTGACGTAGGGCTGCGCAAATTCACTCAACCGAATCTAAAATGCATTAATTACATTTACACACGAGACAAACCCCTGTCGAAATAGGCTGTTTGACTCTTTTTTTTTATTATTGTCTTAAAATGTAAATTTAGTGCATTTACATTTTAAGACAATAATAAAAAAAAAGAGTCAAACAGCCTATGCAGCCGCTGCACACGAGGCTGGATTTGCCGCTAGATTTGACTACCAGTTTTCTAGCGCTGGTTTTCTTCACACGAGACGTCTTTTCAAGCTTGTGTTGGGGATAGACACAGAGAAAAACGTATCCGTTGTCTGACTCTGAGCAGAATGACGCCGTGATGGTTTGTGGGCGTTTGTTCATGTCGCCCACGAGACAAGATTTCCTGATAGGTTCTTGCTCAGAGCAAGTAGAGAACCCAGCGAGAAAAATAGCCCTTGCTCTAATTTTAAAATCTTGTGAGCTAGCAGGCGAGCCCGCAGTGACGTCATTTCCAGCCTCGTACCCTGCCTGCCGTCCGAGCAGTGTTTCTAGCCTCGTGTGCAGCGGCCTTTAGTCTACAGGAATTTTTATTTCGTTTAAAAGTTTGGATGTAGGAGGAAATCTCCGCAATTACTCATTCGATTTCAAAAATGTTTTCACCAATATTTATAATGGACCTTCAGGGTGGACATAAGCTATATAATTATCACGTTAAAATAATAGCGCTTTTCGCGGAAACCAATTTTGCAACGTGAGTCGACAAAAAAAAAAAAACAGTGGCAATCTACAAATTCGGGCGCGAAAACACGAGTCGCCCTCGAGGCTCGTTTAGTGTTTACTCATGCGTGCCGTGTGTTTACCACAAGTCTGACGTCACACTTCAAACCATCATATCGCTTTACGCGTCTAGTCGTCTTATTTCTTTCTTTACCGTTACATAGGTAGAAATATAGGTACCTGAAAGGAAGCAAAGTCACTGCATTCTTCTGTAATTGTTCTAGGGGGCGTAGAATGATAAAAAGGGGGCGGTAGACCAAATAACTTTGGGAATATCCGATTTACACGGTGTACAGGTTCAAACTCATCAAATTTTGATAGACGGGACGACCCTATAAAAAGGGGGCGATAGACCAAATAACTTTGGGAATATCTGATTTTCACGGTGTACAGGTTCAAACTCATCAAATTTTGATAGACGGGACGACCCTATAAAAAGGGGGCGATAGACCAAATAACTTTGGGAATATCTGATTTACACGATGTACAGGTTCAAACTTTGTTCGCTAGTCGTTTCTGACTCGATGCTGTAGCACCGGCTAGACGTAAGAGCGACTTTAGGTGCGGCAACCCTATTCATCCCTAAGGGAACGAAAAAAAACCAGTGAACTGGGTGCAATAACTCGGTATATATGCATAAGTAAGCGGGAGACAAGTTTACGATCGTACAGCACCGTGCAACGTCAGTATATATACAGCTGCTTATTGATTTTTCATCTCGCGGCCGTGTTTTCGTGTCTACACCATCCAATCTTTGTGTGACTTGTGTATGCGATGTCCGTTATCCAGTACACCGCTCGACGCAGACAGTAGGAGGAGCTATTCAAACGTTTTTTTTTGGGTGGGTATTCGACGCAAAGTGAAAATTTGTGTAACACTTCTCTTCTTCATATCTCGATCGAAAGTACATACTTTCGACATCAATTGTAAGCAGCGTTGCCAGACGTCCCGATTTCGGCGGGATGTCCCGATTTTTAAATCAAAATTAAATGTCCCGCGCGGGACAGGCTCAGTTCCGCTTTTCGGGGATAGCTTATTCTGAAGACGAATAAGACTCGACTATTTAACGATAGGGTAAATCTGATTTAAAATATTATATTTTTACTAAAATACATATTCTATGGCTATTTTTGCTATCTATTGTCACGTAAACGTATTTTTAATTCAAATAAAAAGATAAATATTTGAAAACTTCTGATTATATACGTTTTTTTACTATGTTCCGCTTTCGACGAAAGAATCCCGCTGTTTTCACTTAAAGAGTTCCAAAATCCCGACTGGGCAAAAAAAAATTGGCAACGCTGATTGTAAGGCAGAAAGTCTAGCATTTACGCATCGGTGGGATTAATCAATCAATGTCCTAAAATTCCTTCATTCGCTCATATTAATTAGGTGGAAGTTTAAAAATGAAGAAAATAACCGGAAATGTGATAGATGGAAAATAGTAATGGTGCGAATGGCGTCTATTACGACATAAAGTCGAGTAACGGACGTTAAACGCACTATTATTGTTTTTACTTTCAGTGCATAATTATATAATTTCGAAGAACAAACAAATCACAAATGAAGACAGTGGCAACGATATACACAAAAACAGCCAGTTACGCTATACAATCAAACTCACATTTAGGTATAAATAATTCATGTTTTCAAACGGCATTCGGGTTTGTATCAACTCGATTAGATAGCAGTTATCTAGGTCATTTCCCCGGCATTCGAAAACGCAAAATACAAAAAGGAAATGAGGCATTGCTAAACGCCATGTTTCGGCTACTGCAGTGAATCATACACAAACAAATGGTAGGTATTAAATATTATACTGCCTGAGGGTCAGGGTGGCCACCTATTATAATTATACTTCGATCCCTACCGCTATAGGAGAGACTATAGAAAAGCGAAGCATAACATAGAAGATAGAGAGAGAGAGCAAAGGGAAGTATCATGTAAAGAAAAGCAAATTAAATACTTCCCCCCCCAAAAAAAAACTCTTTTATAAGAATGTGGACTAAAACGTAAAAAAAATACTTTTTATACAATAAAGATTTTGTTCAACAGCGATAGGAAGTCTACCGACTCACTCCTATATCGCTGTTGAACAAAACCTCTATATTTAAAAATTATTTTTTACTTTTCAGTCCACATTGCTATAAAAGAGTGTTTTTTTAAGTTTTTTTTTAACTGATCGAGAAGCTGTTGGATTCCATTTTTAAAACTGTTGACCAGAATCCTCGGATTTAATAATCGAGACACCAGATTTTTCTGATCGAGGAGATGGTTGGATTCATTTTTAAAAACTGTGGAAAGAATCCTTGGATTATATTAATCGATATACCAGATTCTGTTGATCGAGAAGCTGTTGGATTACATTTTTAAAACTGTGGAAAGAATCTTTGGGTTATATTAATCGACATACCAGATTGTGCTGATCGCAAAGCTGTTGGATTCCATTTTTAAAACTGTGGAAAGAATCCTTGGATTATATTAACCGACATACAAGATTCTGTTGATCGAGAAGCTGTTGGATTCCATTTTTAAAACTGTTGACCAGAATCCTCGGATTTAATAATCGAGACACCAGATTTTTCTGATCGAGGAGATGGTTGGATTACATTTTTAAAACTGTGGAAAGAATCCTTGGATTATATTAGTCGACATACCAGATTCTGCTGATCGAGAAGCTGTTGGAAACCATTTTTAAAACTGTGGAAAGAATCCTTGGGTTATATTAATCGACATACCAGATTCTGCTGATCAAGAAGATGTCGGATTCCGTTTATAAAACTGTGGATAGAATCTTTGGACTTAATAATCGAGATATCAGATTCTGCTGATATCATTTGGACACGTTTAAACTTATAGCAACACTCTACGATCTAAGGGAACGCTTTATTCAATTCGAGCGTTCGTCGGACGTCTAGATATTTACGATCTCAACTGTAAGTACAGTGCAAGTTATTGCCTGTCCGGCGAGTACCCGATCGGTGGCAATCATACGGGGACGCGTCCCACGCGCTCCGCTGAATATTGCATTCCGTCGGGGTGACCGGTCTGCTCCTTTAACGGTGCCTTATCTCGTCCATCCGATCCCGACACAACGTGTCCGACGAGTCTAGAACGATGCGGTTACTCGATTTCGAGCAGATGAATTAATTGCAGTTTGCTGCAATTGTTACATCGGTGGATTCTCCGCACCAAACAACTAATTTTGTTGTCGAGCGTTTATAATCTACAATATCTATCTAACAAACAACTATAATATTAATTTATCAATGTCCATACCTCGGTCCATTATTTCGAGACATCAGGGTATACTTACACTTCAACGGGCCGGTTCATGCCGATCAACTCGAAAACAAGTTTTTTTTTCAATGTCGTAAATTAGTACAGTCATTTGGTGTCGATAAAGAGGTCACCTGTAAAGTTTTCTGGAAGTTTTGAAAATTGGTGATTTTATAGATTTCAATGCGCTCTTTCCGAATTTCTACTTTACCACCTCGTATCTTTGCCGCTCGCGCCGTCATATTAGAAAATGGCGTCTAAAAACAGTTTTTTGACAATATCTCCTTTTCGACTCATTTTTAGAAAAATATGTATTTTTCACATGAAATTCGGGCGAGCAGGTTAACTAAGATCATAAATTGACACGCGTCGATCGCCTGCTCAGATTGCAACAGCTCTTGTGGGAGCGCGCGCTCTCTACGGAAATGGCTGTAACTTTTGACTGGAACAAGCAAATTATATGAAACCAATTGCAGATGAAAAAGTATCATGTTTTTGAAGTATTTTTGTGTTCCAAAAATGTTTTGAGTACTTTAACAGTTATCTCTACATTGGAGCACTGCGTAGGTTTTCAATAATTCAATTGCGAAAAATATAAAGAGTTGCGGATATGTCAAAAAATTCGAAAAACAATAGTTTAAAAAAAAACTAAAACGCAACTACGTTCTTGTGGTGTCTACAAAAGATTATATTTAGTCCGTGGCACAAATAGACCCTCTTTTCGTGTTAGAAAACGTGTTATCTGTGAAGAAGGTGTCGAAAGTGTTGACCTTCGACATGGAACACTGTTGACGTCGATTCATCTTCAGTGAAGTTGTGAAACGTTGCAACCCGACGACATTTTTTACAAGTGAACCCCAGAAGCGCGGTGTAAAGCAGCGTTTAGACAAAAAAAAAAAGGTTTGCGAACACCAAAAACTCACATGTTCTCGTGAGTTCGTTGAGAATTCGACAAGGGTTAATAGTAATAATGCGTTTAACGTCCATTTTTCGACTTTATGTCATAACAGACGCCATTCGCACCATTACTATTTTCCATCAATCACACTTCCCGTTATTTTCTACAATAAACTTCAACTTAATTAATAGCAATGGGCGAATGAAGGAATTTTTAAGACATTGGGATAAGGTAGGTAAATTTTGAGCACAGAAGTTCGACAGGTAATCGGCCATGGCCTTGAATAAGGAACCATCTCGATATTTATCTGGAATTGTTGAGGAAAATCACGGAAAACCTCAACAAGACGGCCGGTACAGGAATTACCGTTTCTCGGCGAGAGGCAGCGGGAAAAAGTCCCGGCCACATCTGCCCCCGCTGGGATTCAAACCCGGTACCTCCCGAGTGCGAGTCTAGTGCTCTCACCACTACGCCACTCCGCTCGATTGGATTTACAAAACATATAGATTTGACTTGTCACGATAAAGAATTACCGGGACAGCTGTACAATAACCAAGAAGATTTATAATGTTGAATCGGTTAATAAACATTTAATAAAAAGTTATTTATAGCGCATGCGTACTTATCCACGTAGGAGGCGTACTTCAGAAAAGGATAAAGTAATAAATAATACACTACTTTAATTGTATATGGCCATTTAGGGAAAATAATAATAAATATATAGACATTATTTGAACGCAAATGCGTTTGAAACTGTACAGTGTACACAACCTTGATCAGAGAGAGGTGTAAACAATAATTAATTTTCCGGTTTTATAAAAATTCACCTATACAGTCGTTAATGGAAGATTGAAAGATATAATCGAAACATAGGTAAATAAGGTGCGTTATTTAGAAGACATCTATACTAATATATAAAGCTGAAGAGTTTGTTTGTTTGTTTGAACGCGCTAATCTCAGGAACTACAAGTTCAAATTGAGAGAATTTTTTTTGTTGGATAGCCCATTTATCGAGGAAGGCTATAGGCTATACAATATTACGCTACGACCATTAGGAGCGGAGCATTAATTAAAAATGTTGCAAAATGTATCTCAAAAATAAGCTTCTATTCATGTGAAATGCACTAACTATAGATATTATACTCATATTAGCATTCTCAGTACACAGCTCCAGGTGGCTCAATCGGTAGAACATGTGACTGTCAATATCAAGGTCGTGGGTTCGAGCCCCACGTTGGGTGAATATATTTTTATTTATTTTTTTTTTTTATTTTCTACACTGCTTTCTTCTAAGGCTTACATTTAAATTTATTTTAATTTAATTTAATTAATTAAAAAAAAATTATTAGTTAAGAAAAGTATAAATACTGCTTTTTATCGACAAAAACTTTTGAACGGTAACTCCGATCATCTGAAATTTGGACACAACATTCATCTCGGTAAACAAAGATGAATGTGTGTACTCATGTTCCTCCCTTCCCCATTCGTTCTTTTACACCCGGGTGAAACCGGACGGGACCGCTAGTCCTCCAAGAAATACGGCTGCATTTAAAACAAAAACGAAACGTCAAATCCTCTCTCTTTCAGAACTTGAATACAAACAAAATATGAAACAGTGTACGTGTACAACAATCACTATGTTTTAATCGATGTAAAAATTCAAACACGAAGGCAACTAGCGCCGCTATTGGATAATAGAGAACTATTGAACTCGCTTTTTATGGAAATCGCGACATGTTTCTATGGTGATAAATCAAAAACTTTAGCTGGCCATGATGACGTGTCAAAAAAAATGTAACAAGGAAATTTATATATATAATAGAATTCAGATTTGTAAACCATTATATAAATAGCATAACATAAAAGGTACATGAGAATTATTTATTGACCAACTATGACGTACAATATATAAATAATTTGTTTACATTGACAGCGTAACGTCAAATTATTATTTGTTTTACTTAAATCGCCATCAGCGCAACAGCCCGGAATACAACAAGTATTTCCATTTTTTCATTGTAATTAAAAACTTCATAAAATTATAACTATTTTCACTTTTAATAAACATTGCTCACTGACATACGGAAAATTTGAGTTTGAAGTTTCTCCTAGTGCTCACCAGAAACGCTCGCATCGAAAAATTTGTAACTCCGTCTCCTTGCACATAGCCCATTCCATGGGAAAAATTCCGGAATTTTAGACCCAACCGATGAATCACCGGGCACATTGAACCGATAAAATTGATACAAAATTTATTGAACTGAGGGAGGTCTCTTTTTTTTATTAAAGCATAATCGCAGCGACCGAGCACGTCAAACGGCTTTGTGCGACAAATTCTCACGGGAAAATGAACTTACAATATTGATCAATGATCAGATTATATTATGTAATATTCATGTATTGTTACACAATGTCAAACACCCCTTAGAGCGAGGGGTGCGCCGTATAATGACCCCTCCTGTGACGTCATTGTACGACCGACGCCCGTCGTCACGACGCAGATGTTACTTGCGATCCGGTATTCAAACTGCATTCGAAAACTAAAAATGGGATATTTCGAGAGAAAATTGTAACTCATTCGGTTCTGACGGCCATTTTCTAACCCGTGTAAAATAAGGCAGCGTAATTACCTATCAAATATAAACATTTCATAGTGCTTGAGGCTTATCTGAGATGGAGGCATGCCAAACAAGACAAAGAAATACTATGTGGGTAGGTCGAAATATCGAGTCAAGTACTGACCGCAGTCATGGATTAACACAAAGCTGGTAAAAGTGTACATTCTGATTATATATATTAACTTACGTATTTTCATGATGTATAATTTATTTTTCTTGCGCGGATATTTATTTTAATTTTATGATGTTTTTACTAATTATACTTAAAAAGTAATTAAATATTCGATGCTATTGATTAACGTAAAATAGTATATTACAACACACTGGCCGAAAGTTTGATATTTTGCACTGCGCGTCATGATGCCCTCGGCTTCGTCTCGGGTATTATGGCGCGCAGTGCAAGAATATCAAACTTTTGCTCAGTGTGGTATATACTATCTTCTTCATACCTCGGTCGTAACTACGCTTATTAAATACATTAATTAATTACTTATTAATTACATAAAAACACAGATAAATTCCACGCAAGCAGCTTTGAGATTATACGTAAAAACACGAATGACAGCTGTTCGCGACAATTAGCTAAAATGTAATAGGGTTGCTATGAAAACGACATCTAAACAACAGTTGATAAGTTGTTTTTTCTTTACTGCCACCCGAACGTACGTACTTCCCGCATCGGTGCGTAAATGTTAGACTTTCTGCCTTATAATTGATGCCGAACGTATGTACAAAGATATACGAAAAAAACAAATTTTTCCACACCGCTGGAAGTCCTTTCGCGCTGTTCTACGAGAACTAAATGCCTTGTTACGAAGTTCTTAAAGAATAATTATTATGGTGTAAGCACGCTAAATAGGTCTAGTTAAATATCCAGTTATCTGCGTTGGTCGATCGCAGCCGGTTGCAACAAAAGCTTACTGCATCGATGTACAAATTTATGAATGGCCGCGTATTTAAGAATGGACAGAGGGCCCCCCCATACCACACACCACACACGCCTGCCAACCTACTGTTGGATTTTTAAAAGAAGACCGGTCTATGGAATGTAGTCCTATGACCTTATTGCAGAAGAGCGCACATGTATTTTATATTGGTAAAAGGTAATGATCCTGGAACCGCTTCTATGCAATAAGGGAGTCCAGTCGACCAAACGTGTCGCAATTGTCGTATCGCGATAATTGTACTATTGCCATAGCTGTACGACTACACAGCGACACTTGCTAACAGTACAAAAAAATCATACACCAGACAGTACATAGGTGTGCGTTCACGGACTAAGTTGAGGGGTGTTGTCTGAATATCATCAAAATGGAAAGTAAAAAGGGAAAAACAGTTAGAAGTGGCGCTAGGGAGGTCATAGCGAATGTAATTAAAATGTGCGAGTTAGAGGCTCAAAATAATGCCTTAAAATTTAAAGCTATACATTGTTTGCATGCCTTGCTATGCGCCGCCTATGAATTCCGATAATTTGGGAACACATCAACGACTTCTTGCCCTTTCCCCACCGGTCTTCTTTCGCCGATCGCACAGTATACCTTTTGTTGCAACGCGATGCAATCGGATCACGTGGGCATTGCGTCGACGATTTGAATTAAAACAACAGACATGCGTGTCGCGCGCCATTCTAAACTGAGGTTTGCTCCATCAGCACTTTTAAAACTAACAAGTCAAACAATTTTATATTAAAAAGTTGTCGCAAGGTTAAAATCCGAACAAGTTTTGCAAGAATAAGCGGATATTTGCCTCAAAAATCCCTATAGAATTGCCGTCAACTTTCAAACATCTCATCATTTTATGAAATGAAATTTCGTTAGCGACGAATCCGTTTGAAATTTTCTGTAACGTTAAAGAGGAAATGATTCAACGGCGGGGAAAAAACTGAAGCTTCGGCCACCTTCGACTTCGGCTAAAATGGGCCGAAGTTTTGGCCCATAGGTTTCTAGCAAGCGCCGAAATCGAACGAACTGTTACGAAAGAGCGAGAGCGCGATGGACGTGGCGACTTCTAGAGATGATTAAAACTACCTTTTTATCTATATACTAAATTATAAAGCTGAAGAGTTTGTTTGGTTGTTTGGTTGAACGCGCTAATCTCAGGAACTACTGGTTCGAATTGAATTTTTTTTTTATTGTATAGTTTATCGAGGAAGGCTATAGGCTATATAATATCTCGCTATGATCAATAGGAGTGGAGCATCAATGAAAAAATGTTACTCAAAATATTTTGTCCGTCCGACAAAACTTTTGAACGGTGATAACTCCGATCATCATGCAATTTGGACACAACATCCATCTCGGTAAACTAAGATGAACGTGCGTACTTTTGCACCCGGGTAAAACCGAGCGGGACCGCTTGTAAATAATAGATTTATTTGAGTTGGTACACTGAAAAACCCGTGTTTGGGAAGAGGTTTCTCGTTGATAATGAACTAGCTGTACACAATATTGTTTATGCATGAGAGGTGATCCCAGGATGGGACGCACGGTCGGTGCACGGGTTGCACACATCAGGTGATGGGGGTCGAGGGGCAGAGCGTTAGCATATAATGCTGAACAGGCGATTGCAGTCACATGTAATATGCATAATGTTGCATCCACACTGCAACTTTATGCAATCACTGGCCAGAAAAGATTCGGTACACGACTCCGATGTAGCAAATATTTTTTTTTTTTGTGAAAGATTTTAGAGTATCCACGCGTGTAGGCTTTTACGGCCAAGAGACGGTGAGAACGTATATCGGTTAGAGGTGAGTTTCCCTTCTAGCGTGTGGTTTTCGGAATGTTTTAATAGAATATTACACCACAAGGGCCGAAAGTTTGATATTCTTGCACTGCGCGCCATGTTATCCGAGACGAGTCGAGGACATCATGATGCGCAGTGCAAGAATATCGAACTTTCGGCCCTTGTAGTGTATACTATTTGTCTTCATACCTCGGTCGTAAGTACGCTTATTAAATACATTAATTAATTAATTAATTACATAAAAACACAGAAAAATTCCAAGCAAGCACCTTTGAGGTTACACGTAAAAACACGACTGACAGCTGTTCGCGACTGTTATCTAAAATGTAATAGGGTTGCTATGGAAACGACATCTAAACAACAGTTTATGGGTTATTTTTCTTTACGCACTTTCTGCATCAATGCGTGTAATCCCACCAAGACATTTCTGCCTTACAATTGATGCCGAAAGTATGTACTTTCGATCGAGGTATGAAGAAAAAGTATTTTTATTTTACTTCAGAACAGTAGTGTACATGAGAATAAACGGCGAACGAGGCGTGTTTATCTTTGATTGTATTTTTTTTGTACACAGGTAATCTTCTGACAAGCCTTTTGTGAAAAGTTTCTTGTATATAAGTAAGCAGTTTTAAAATTCATAGGCATTTAAAACTACTTGCCACTGGGGGGAATACTGAATACTCAAAATTGACAACAACAACATCCATAAAAACAAAACCAAATTTTTCATTTACGAAACTATAAAAGAAATTTTTTTTTACAAAATTTTCTCATAAAAATGAATGGAATTATTAATCGTTATAAAAAGTGCACTGTTATGATAGGAAAAAACAACGTTATAGCAGAGATTTTTCCTGCGCATACGCCAATTCTCCCTTAAAAACAACAAAGTTTCCAAAAAGTTGTTGAAAGGCGTAATTTTCTTTTTTCAACCGACTTCAACAAAAAGGAGGAGGTTCTATGTTCGTCTGTATATTTTTTTTTTTTATGTATGTTCACCGATTTCTCCGTCAATTATGGACCGATTTTCAAATTTTTTTTTATTCGAAAGAGTGCACCTCAGAGGTGGTCCCATCGGAACCAAGTCAGGATCTGATGGTGGAATCCGGAGAAATTGAGGGAAACTCTCAAATTTCAAAGAAACGCATGTTTTTTATGTATGTTCACCGATTTTTAGTGTTAGATTAATACTAAAAAGAGAAAAATAAAATATTTTTAACAAAAAAATTGAACCGAGTTCACACTAAAAAGTAAAAAATAATTGCGTATTGAAATGTTTTGGAGTCGGTGTAGTTCTCGGAATAGATTGCATTTTGGCTGACACCGACTCCAAAACATTTCAATACGCAATTATTTTTTACTTTTTAGTGTGAAGTCGGTTCAATTTTTTTGTTAAAAATATTTTATAATACAATGCAAATCGCGAGAAAAGCCGCGGGTAACGGCTAGTATATTAATAAAATTACAGCTGCTGCATTACTATGAAATTAATTATGTATTCCAAACACATATTGTGTTTACCATTGTGTTATTAAATACACTTACTATCTGCAGTAGAGAGTCAATGACTCCATTAATTCGTAATTAATCAATTTTATATTGAGCATGACACACTCTGGAAATGTGTAAATAGTAGATTGCGCACTATTCACTTGTTTTAAACACATTTGGAGTTGGGTTTGAGCGCAGACGAAACAATTCACACTTTTCAATCAAATTTGGTTATAGTACGAGATCCGACCGCGTCATTACTGTGCTCATCTGTTTTTTTTTTTAATAAAAAAAATTGGTTGTCTGTAAAGTCGGTTTACGGACGATAGTTTTACGTGATAACGTATTCCGTAATACATAACCTAAATTCTACATATAATAATTATAATAATTCGAATCTATGATATCGCATCTTTCGCTTCAAATTTAGGTTAATTTTATTTATTTAAATTACTCACCATATAATATAATTGTTTTTTTTAACTTTCTTTCTTTCGTATTTATTTTAAGTCTCAAAGATTAGCTGTCATAATATTTATAAAACAATTGTTTCACTGTTTATATAAAATTCCAAAACCTACTTACAATATTTAAGTATTTTCATACGTCAAAAAATTGATTTTTATAATGATAAAATTTGTATGAAACGATTTTTTCGAGAGATGAGACCTAGCTAAAACGATTTTTTGCCCCCCAAAATCCCTTTTCAGTAAATTTCATCCAAATCGTTAGGGCCGTTTTCGAGAAAAGCACGCACAGGGTCAGGCGGAACGTTAGGAACGCTAGGAACGTTACACTTTTTCGTGCATGCAGCCGGTGTTTTATCAATTTATAAGATTGGTGATTCATCAATTTATAAGACGTTATCACGTCAATAAAATTTTTACAAATAATTATCTATTATTAATAATAATAATGCGTTTAACGTCCGTTTCTCGAATTTATGTCATAACAGACGCCATTCGCACAATTACTACTACACGTAACACTTCCCGTTATTTTCTAAAATTTTTAAACTTCAACTTAAGGGGTTACACTACCCAGGCGCGTCAAAAAAATAAGCTTTTTTATTTCAAGTCAATCGGACAAAAATTGAGCGAGATACGGTGTAGACCAATTTGAAAAACATAGTATCGAGAAAAACGCGTTTAAAGTTTGAAAACGTATTTCTTATATGAAATTTTCAAAATTTTTGAGAACTTTAATATACTTATGCGTAAAAAAAACCTTATTTTTTTTTTTTGATCGGCCACCTAGAACTCGTAAAAAAATTCACAAAAAAAGCTTATTTTTTTGACGCACCTGGGTAGTATAACCCCATAATTAATATAGCAATGGGCGAATGAAGGAATTGTTAGGAAATTAGGATAAGGTAGGCAAATTTTGAGCATATGAGTTTGACAGGTAATCGGCCATGATGGCCTTGAATAAGGAACCATCTCGATATTTATCTGGAATTGTTTAGGGAAACCACGGAAAACCTTAACAAGATGGCCGGTACAGGAATTACCGTTTCTCGGCGAAAGGCAGTATGGGAAAAACTCCCGGCCACATCTGCCCCCGTCGGCATTCGAACCCGGTACCTCCCGAATGCGAGTCTTGCGCTCTCACCACTACGCCACCCCTCTCGGTCCAAATAATGATTAATAGAGAAATACAGTTCTGCCGCAAGAATCTTTAATAAAAATTTCATTAATTTTTTATAAACCTACTTGCGGTCATATTTTGATAGGCTTTGAAGTTGCCTTTGTAGATGGGTTTGATGCGCGCGCAGTGACAGTTCGAATGTTAACAAAAGTGCAGAACGTTTATTGTCTCGCACCATGACGCCACGTTTGTTTGTGGGCGTTTGTTCATGTCGCCCACGTGACATGATACTGTCGTCTGATTGGTTCTTGCTCAAAACAATCTGACGAACAAGCACGAAAAATAGCCCAGGTTCTAATTTTGAACGTCATTTCGTGACCACGCACGCGAGTTCGCAGTGACGTCATTTTCATTTTCGCAACCAGTGCGCCAGTCAGCACAAGTCTTAACAGTTTGTTTCAGCCGCAAAATTAGCCTCGTGTGCAATAGTATAAAAATATCAAACCTATAAAGTTAAATTGGCAATAATTAATAAGAAAAATCGCAGGATTGTGGACAAAAAGTTAGATTTATTAATGTACGACGTTTCGTCTATAGATTTAGACATTTGTACTTGAAAAAGTCTAAATCTATAGACGAAACGTCGTACATTAATAAATCTAACTTTTTGTCCACAATCCTGCGATTTTTCTTATTAATTATTATCTCGACGGACACGATATCTAATATTTAAATTGGCAATTAAGTTTTTACCTGAGACAAAAAAGTTATAAATAAAAACAAAACACGGCGATAACAATTTTTCATAGCTTTGTAAAACAAATGCTATACGACCGGAACTTCCCTTGCCTAACAAAAGAGACTGTGCGTGCCCAGAACCAATTTGCTTCGGCCCTTCGTGTAACACGGCGACCTTTGGTCATTATTGCAATAATGTGACGAAATCACGACATTTTAATGAATATTTTTAAGCCGCAATTTCTAAAAGTATGTCCGGTAACAAAATTGTTAAGTATCGTTGATTTTCCCGCTATGGTGTTTTCCAAAAACAAGTGAACAGGTTCGACTATACGGAAATAAACGAATTCTGTATCTGAAATAACATTGAAAGATTCATTTTACTCATATATTTAATAATTTACTATATCAATCATTGTCTATCTACTCAATGTGCGATAAGTGAAGGCAACAAAGCTTATCGAAAATATATCTGCGTCTCTTTCTTCGATGTAATTCCCTGATTTCTCCGATGATAGGATTGGTTGATGTACTTGCATTCAATCTGAATAAGTTGCCGTGCAAATATATATTGTTTCAATGTTAAGCGAAGGTCAGGGAGGGGTTGTTTCGAGAATCAGCGAGGGTAGGTCGCGATACAGTCGCGACATGATGCAGTATTTATCCGCGTGCATGCGTGTGTCGTGTATACAGTAGGTTCGTCTTTCTATTTTATACAGCGGTTTTATTTTAACGCGATAATATATACCTACCCTGTATCCATTCTGAAGATTCATTCTAAATAACTGATGAAACATTTTTTTGAAATCAGATAAGCAGTTTCGGAGATTACCCCCCACATCCAAAACTTACAAACTTTATCTCCTTATAATCTATACTAATATATAAAGCTGAAGAGTTTGTTTGTTTGTTTGACTGAACGCGCTAATCTCAGGAACTACTGGTTCGAATTGAAATTTTTTTTTGTTGGATAGTCCATTTATCGAGGAAGGCTATAGGCTATATATAATATATAATATCACGCTACGACTAATAGGAGCGGAGCATCAATGAAAAATGTTGCAAAATGTAACTCAAAATTTGTCCGTCCGACAACAACTTTTAAACGGTAACTCCGATCATCATGAAATTTGGACACAACATTCATCTCGGTAAACTAAGATTAATGTGCGTACTCATGTCTCCCCCCATTCGTTCTTTTGCACCCCGGTGAAACCGGACGGGACCGCTAGTCTTTATATCTTACATAAAAATCTCGTGTCACGATGTTCGTCCGCGTTAATCTCCGAAACCGCTGAACCGATTTTAATAAAATGTTGTAAATGTGTTTTGCTTGGTCCACCTTACGCTATAGGATAGTTTTTATTAAATATTTTGTACAAAATTACGGTGTTTTCTTTAAAAAAAAACTGTTTTAGAACCAGGCAGCGACATCTGATAGAATCCGCTCATAGCTATTAGTTCAGACGCCGGGCCGCACACGAAATAAATTCTGCAGAATTATATCTATCGCACCCGGGTGAATCCGGGCCGGGCCGCTAGTATTAGTATATAGATAGGGACTTCAATTGAAATATTTCTCATTGAATCAGAGACTATGCAACACGTAATGATGGACCCATCGTGTCCGCATATCTGCACCGGTAATATAGCACAGACAGACAGACATATATTCTGTACGCACGGCGTCGCGTTGAACGTAACAGACACACCCAATGGAAAATCGATATCGGGCTATCCGGCGTCCCTCTCTAGCAAACCGCACTGTTTACAATATATTTGTATGCTGGCCGAGCCGACGACTATATATCTCTCTCTTTCTTTGTCTGTTAACTCGCACCACGGAAACGACTGCCGCTCGGGCGACGGTACGGGGCGAGCACGACGACTGTTTCAAACAATTTCCCGTTTGTCAAAGTCGCCAATTATCAGCGTTCGAGTTTAATTGAATAAAGGAGGAATGCTAGTCGACATTTGTTAAAATTAAAGATGGCTTGAAAAAGCAAGAAGAAAAAAGGCTGTGTGCAATATGGACTCCCTGAAAACGTTAAAAGCTTCTAGAAACAGCATATGTTACCTTAAAAAGTCGTGGAAATACGATCCTCCAGTTCCGAGATTTCATTCCATGAACATATAAATTAAAAAAAATCCATAAATAATTAAAATTAACCAAAGCATGCTTGTCAGCCACGTAAATAACTTCTTTTTGACAGATCTACAGAACAATTGAACATTTGACTATTTAGTGAGAGATTAACTCCGAAACCACTCATCCGATTTCAAAATTTTTTCACCACTATAGTGTAACCTCTTTATAACGTCCTTCGTTATAACGAAAAACTACCTATAACGTTGAAATTTTTACAATTTAGTTGGTTTACCTTAAAATCCATACATTAATACCCTCTTTATAGCGCAACAGCCATTCTCTATTATGAAGAAATATGTATGTTCATATTTAGGCGTCAGCAAATGTTTACAGACGTAAAGAGGACGATTCTGAACCATCACCAACTATTCAACAAGCACTTGATGCCGCCGAACTTATCGAAAATTTCCTATTGTTTAATGAAGATGATTCCACCACACACCAAGAAATGCAGATAAGATACTTAATAAAATACAAAACAAATATTGGTATAGCAAAAAACGTTAGGCAAAGTTAACAGACTATATAGGTTTGTGTTTGGAATAAATTCAATGAAATTTGGTTATTTATCTTTCTTCCCTCCATATAACGAAAACTCTTAATAACGAAAAAAAAAAATGCGCGGTCCCTTGAGATTCGTTATAAAGAGGTTACACTGTATTTGGACTGAGCCTTCAGGATGGACACAGGCTATAGGTATATTATCGCGTTTAAATAAAAGCGCTTTTCGTGGAGACCAATTTTGCAACGTAAGAAGACGAAAAAACGGTGGTCAACTACAAGTTATAATATAAAAACAACGTTGAAAAACTACAAACTCGCAACTCAACAAAACTAAAGTAACAATAACAACTTGACAACAGCGTACTCGGCTGTACTTTAAAGCAGGAAAGCGACAAGTGACAAAGGCAACGAGCGATCACGACCAGTAGGTAGCTGGGAGGTGGTAGAAGTATCAACGGCTCTAAAATGTGCCTTTGTGACTAACTTCCGAGCTTTTTTGATCCGTGGCGCGTACTATGCAAGAAAGGCTTAATACGAATTATGTTTATTTATGTATTTCTATTGTGTAAACACTTAAACGAGTAGCTGACGCATTTCCGGAAAATGGCAAGAAACTTGATATACTATCAACAGCCGCGTCGCATTCGTTACCATTTTTTATTATAATAATAATTTATAAGAAGTCTTTTTCGCGCTAATTGAAGATACGTTTCTGTCATTATTAATTTTCTTTTCATACCTCGATCGAGAGTGCATATACTTTCGGCATCAATTGTAAGGCAGAAAGTCTAACATTCACGCATTGGTGGGATTACTCGCACTGATGCGGGAAGTACGTACGTTCGGGCGGCAGTAAAGAAAAAATAGTTGGCAAAACCAAAAGTGCACATCCCGCAAGTTTTCCACTGTATGATAAAAAAATAACAATTAAAAAATATTTAAAAATTTAAAGAAATAAATAATTAAAAATTGAAAAAATATTTTTTTTTAAGTTTGCAAAAATAAAAAAAATTAAGAACTATACATAATATAATATATAATTAATATCAAGTGGAATAAAATAAAACAAAATAAAAAGAAAAAAAAAAGAAAAAAATCAATGATTTCGTAAGGAATCGAACCCAGGACCTTGCCTTTGGGGATCCAACGGCATAACCATTACGCCACGGCGGCCTAATACATGTAGTGGTGTTATCACGGTATACAAGTATAGCACTTGTTTTATGGATTACACTATATTTACACAGCAATTATTATATTGTTTTTAAACTATTAGCTGTCAAAAATAATAAAAAATAAAACTGTTTATAAAAATTAAACTACTGAACACATTTTAGTGAATTTAAATAGGGTTCTGGTCTGATAGTAAACAAAGTGAATAAAATATAACCCAAGGCAATCCGACCAAAATTGCGATCTGTAGAGTCGTGACGTACATACGTACGTACGTACGTACGTACATACGTACAGACCAACCGACAACTGCTGTTTGTGATTTTCAATTACAATTTTAATAGTATTTATGAACTCAAATTGATTTAAAAATGGTTCTATTTTATAGATTAGAATCTCCTCTTTTCAAAAAGCTTCAATTTGAATGGATTTCGTGTGAAATTAACTTAGATATAACTTCTTATATGAACGAAAGTCAGCTCTGACGCACAAAGCGATAATAAAGCACGTCATACCGCTAGTTTAGCGGTATGTGCAATACCCTATATCAACTGTTGTTTAGATGTCGTTTCTATAGCAACTCTATTACATTTTAGCTATTCGGAGCCCAAAGGAATGGTGAGACCTCTGGTGAGAAATGCGCCGAACTGTCCTAAGGGGGTTTTTTGACAGGTAAACTATGGAGGCATATAAGGTAAACATTGATTTAGAAAAGCATGATGGAGGCTAACCTAGCCTCCATCATGCTTTTCTAAATCATGATGGAGGCTAACCTAGCCTCCATCATGCTTTTCTAAATCAATGTTTACCAGTCAAAAACCCCCTTAGGATAGTTCGGCGCATTTCTCACCAGAGGTCTCACCATTCCTTTGGGTTCCGAATAACAGTAGCGAACTTCAAAACTGCTTGCTTGGAATTTACCTGTGATTTTATGTAATTAATTAATTACTGTATTTAATAAGCGTACTTACGACCGAGGTATTAAGAAAAATAATTGCATACTACACCACACTGGCCGAAAGTTTGATATTCTTGCACTGCGCGCCATGATTGTCGCCGCGTTAAATGCTAGCCCATTGAAAAATATCTATAAATTCAGAGACACTCTTCAAATTTTCCTGAGTGTTAAAATTAAAAACATGCCATAAATTTTGTTCTCGCGCCGCGTGCATAAAACAATAGACGAACGATCCTGCGGGATGCATCCGTGAGATTTCCCGTGGGACAGGTTGAAGCAGTGGTCGCACTACTCTGTCATAATAAAACAGATTAAAGCCCGATCCACACTATATAGTCACGATCAGTTTCCAGTCTTGATCCAATCAAAATATTCTTCGATTGGATTGAACGGAAACGTTCATAAATATGTCGAACACGCTCGGGTCTCATCTAGTTCCGCTCTTATATAAAGGATTAATTTTTCGAATCGGTTCAGTAGTTCCAGAGATTACCCGCGATAAACATACAAAGTACAAACAATTCTCATGCGATATTTACTCGGCATTTCTGTGAACTATCCTATGCGAAGCGAATTTTTGTAAATATTTATTGCTCATAATTATAGATGTTGGACAGTCATTGACAAATCGAAGAAGAAGTGCGATATGTGTTGTGCAGTACCTAATTGCGTTTAGTATAGATCAAGTGTAAATGTTGATAGCAAATTATTAAATTAAAAGTTGCAGCTGCGTCAGCTGATTGTGCACCGTTTATTTCATGCGGTTTCTCTTTTAAATTTGAAGTTTGCATGCAGAAAGCAACAAAGTTAACCTTATCAGTACAGCTTGCTTCAACGATTTTGTAAATCTCGTATAGGGCTGTCAATGCAAACGTTTCGCATACGGCGGCCATATTGAATATTTTGAAATGGGCTCCACCTTTAGGTAAAGTTCCAATAGAGGGCTACGATATTAAATTCCTCTTTATATAATATGTCAGTAGTACCAAAAGAAGAAAACTATATTTTGACGTTGATGATCTTACTTGTCGATCGTCTATAATTTACAGTATCTATAGTCGTGAAATCATAACGATTAAACTCAATTGAATTTATTTGCCTCCACGGAACGCGTTATGTCACCGCGGTAGGCGCTCAGCCCTACCCGTTCACAGCCCTGCGCGGTGGCCCGGATTATTCCAGTGATAGCCGCAACTCAAAAACATACTCAAATATTCATGTACCGGCCACTTGAACGGATAGAGCGCACAGTTTTAGATGTTTCGCAACGATTGGAGGCAGAGATTAACGGCTCTATTCCGCAAATTGTTTTATAAATTATTTGTGAGACACGTAACAACCGCGAAAAGACAGATAGAGTCGTTTATCTTCAGTGGCGTTATCGCGGTATTCCGTGGAAGAGGAGCCTCTTTTTGAAGCAAAACTTTTTTACGCACGCTTGACTTGGGGAGTAAGCTGGTGAATGCGTGACGAGAGATTTACGGAAGTTTGATCGGGCGAGGCGAACGGAAGTTGAGAGGGAGATATGAGTTAGTGAAGATAGAAAGAGGATGACAAATACTTCACTGGCTAGTAGCGCCATCAGGTGGTCGAAACAAATACTTCACCGGCTAGTGGCGCCATCAGGTGGCCGAAAATATAAGCAGTACCAACAATGGAATGACACATACTTTACTTGCCAGTGGCGCTATCGAGTGATAGAAAAAAGTTTTGTAAACCTACTTTAAATAATAGTTCATAAAGATTTACGCTTAAAATCCAACGAGAGCTAAGTAATTGCAATGTATTACTTTTGTTTTCATTATCTTTATGTTTATATTTCTTTCTTCTTACATTAGACCAGGGGTCGGCAACCCGCGGCCCGCGGGTTTTAGATCCTTTAGAACCTTTTAGATCCGTGGCGCGTATTATAAGCCATGAACGTGTGTGCGTTACCCAGTAGCTGACGCCATATCGGTTCACCGCTTCCCTCGAGCTGGGTGTCCTGGTTACAGAGTTCGTGATTTTAATAAAGAGTCGTTAGAAAATGAACAATAATGTATAGAAATCGACGCCCATCTTCCGCGTTAAAATGAAGACAAAGCAGTCGTGTCAAGATAATTTGTGGTCGGTGGAATGAGCGCGTGGGAGGCTCGATTTGGCGGAAGCGGTTACTTGATAAAATATTAAAACGGCCCATGCGTAATTTCCTATAGCAGTTCAGATTTTTTAAAAATAAAACTACATCATAAACGTACACAATTATGTTGATTATTAAAATATTCGTTGTGTTTTTAGCTTTCATTATGATGCATGAGTCATTTTTGTTGGTGCAGATGCTTATTGACAAACGACGGTCGGTCACTGTCATTGCGTTCATTTGTTTCGCGCTTCCTTCTTGTTTTTTTTTTTGTCGTACGGTTTTTGTTTATTATTGTAGATGAGTTCATTCCAGGGAATTAGCTTACCTTCAAGACTTTCTTTATAAGGATGTGTAATATGATTAGCGAATTGAAAGAATAAGATGGCTCCTTGATGAAACAATTAATGGTGTTATTAAGGGAGTTCCGATGGTAGAGCGGGAGGAGCGACGCAAGAGGAAATTCACATAGTAAAGCAAAATGTCATTGCCAATGTTAAGAACAAAAATTTGAACTGTGAAAAAGCATTGTGTGATGCAGTCGTTTTCAGAGGAAGGCTTGGCAATGTCTCGACTTGCATGATTGTACAGTTGGTGCTGCGTTTTTATATTTTATTAGTGTGACCTGTGCGAATTATTCGCACTAAATAAGTATAATAATTATCACTTTACAAAATTATTTTTTAAATATGATTGCAGGTATTCAATTCGTTTCTAATTTTGCACACTGCTTATAACGTTCTTCTTTTTGTTGTATTACAATATGAAGCTCAGATGACAGATCGCAGAAATATTTTACTAAAATTGTCATATAGAGGCGCAAGTAGCAAAAGCGTTGAGCTAAGCCGTCAGATGGCAGTATGCATTATCAGAGAAAGAATAACCGTAACATTGGTACGACCGTGTGTTTTCCAGTGTATAATGTCACTGTATTCTGATCGTTCTGATATACACGGAGGGAACTCCCTTAAACTGACAGAACCGTTGCGTCATTGCAACACGTAGCGCGCACAGTGGTAGTATTTATAATTAACAGCGACATCGACCACCGCGTGGAGCGAAGTAAACAGTAATTCCCGATCGTCATCGCGCTCAAATTAAAACAACACACTGTCGGCAGGAAGACACGGGAGGAGGAGCGGTTCGTCGGCCTCCCGTCGAACAACAGATGACGATCAAAGCGAGTTTGTTTTGTGTCGTCGTCAGGGACTAGCCTTTTAGATAAATATTAATAATGTACATTACAGTATAATTGTTTGAATTTTTACTACGTTACAGTGCGTATTACCTACCTTAATGCTTAATTACGGCTAATAAAAACAGTAGTAAAATGCATTTTGCGGCCACAATTTGAAATTTCCCGAGCGCATATTTTACAATTTGCGAGAACAGTCACCTTAATAACTTTAGCTACTGTTTGCTAAATTGTTAGGAAATTAGTGGTAGTTTTGTTCCAGAAATCTGTATTGAAGATTTTATTTTAGTTGAGGAACGATTGAAAAAATAAACTTTACCGGCCGACGTTTCGAAAATTATATTTTCATCCTCAGGGACTCAAGATCATATTTTAACTGGTCTTTAAGCCCTGAGGATGAAAATATAATTTTCGAAACGTCGGTCGGTAAAGCTTATTTTTTCAATTGTTTCTCAATTAAATCTTCAATTGTTAAGAAAAACCCATTGTTACATTGCTAATATAGCAATGTAACAATGGGTTGCAAACAGTATAATTGTTGTTCGATACTGGTTAATAGCTCAGAAACCGATACAAATGCAAGACGATGACGGTTCTGTTACCGTTCTGAGACGGCCTGGAACCTGGAACAGACCTTTATTGAATACATACAACGCGAGCCAGCAAATTCACTATACCGGGCTCGGACGCACCATGGCTGGCAGCGGGGTCTGATGGATTATAGACGCTCGACAGCAGAGGTTATCAACTGCTTGGAAAGTCTTAACCCGATAGTTATACGCGTATACGATTCCAATATGGACTCGATTGTCAAATATACAAATAAGTGAAAATCAGGCACGGTGCAAAAAATGTAACATGTATCTCGAGCACAATGTCATTATGACTCGCGTGACTATTAAAAGCTCGACGGTCGCTCGTTTTAACACGTCACAACTCGTATATGAAAACTGCATTTACGTTCTGGATATACATAAGCTACCGTTTTATTATGGTTTTTGTAGAAGTTGCATTTGAAAATACATAGTAACATAAATGGGGGGGTTAAAAGATCTTATCTGTCCGGATTTAAGTAATTATATTAATTAACTCAAATAGTAAGACGAGTCCGTAAGCATTAAAATACATTAAAATGACGTATTATTGACAAGGCAGACCACATTATAAAATGCGGTGACTTAATACACGCCTGCACCGGTACAAAACTATACTCCGTTAAACTTAATTTATAACAGCAATATAAATTATAGTTGATACTTGATAATTGGCTCGATTGATATAGCAGATAGCTGTATTATATATTTTTAGAAAAAACCTCACAATTTCTCCACATAAATTATATATCATTTTACAGATAATTACTTGCTCTACTGACATCGACAACTAAAAAATTTATTATTGCTTTTGTTTTTGTAAGTTAATTAAAATACAGCAACGCTGAACAACGTCTGCCATCTGACGGCTTTAATGTTGAAACAACGTCAACACTTCGATCTGCCGTCTGACCTTCATATTGTAATACAACAGACACAATACTGCATACTGCCATCTGACGGCTTTAATTTTGAAACAGCGAGGAACGCTGAACAACGTCACAGCAATGCTGCATGATGCCATCTGACGGCTTTGCTCAACGCTTTTGCTGCTTGCGCCTCTATATGACAATTTTAGTAAAATATTTCTTCGATCTGTCATCTGAGCTTCATATTGTAATACAACAAAAAGAAGAACGTTATAAGCAGTGTGCAAAATTAGAAACGAATTGAATACCTGCAATCATATTTAAAAAATAATTTTTTTAAGTGATAATTATTATACTTATTTAGTGCGAATAATTCGCACAGGTCACTCTAGTGATTAATAATAATAAAAGAAACAGCGATTGGTCTCACTTAGCGTTGCCAGGCGTCCGGATAAAGCCGGACATAGGCTTTTTACATTTCGCAAACGAGCGAGCATCGAGCTAGCCGAGCGCAAGGCGAATATGAATAATAATGATTTTTATTAACTTAAAGAAAAGAAGTTTTGTTTAGATTGTTTTTTTTTTATTTTGTTTTGGGAAGTAATAGCAGGTACATAAGACTTATTTGTGCTGCAATTGCCTTTCATTAGAATTTAAAATGTTGATAAAATTAATGTTTATCTAGAATTTAATTTTGACTGATGACTTTGGCTGGTTAGTAATAAAGTACTTGAACTGATTTGGCATTCGATGTTATTTATATTTCATTAGAATTTAACAAGATTCATGGTAATATAATCAAAAAAGTTTGATTTTACCTACAATTTTTTTGTCGTACCTATTAATACTGCAGAGACAAAATCCTCAATAATGTAGGCTGTCCGGCCTTTTTACTCAAATGTCCGGCCAAACTGGCAGGTCTGTCCGGCTATTTGGTTTGGCGACCTGGTAACCCTAGTCTCACTATCTATTTATTTATTAAACACTTCACAACGTTTCGGCCATCTCGGCAGAAACCATGGTCGTCTTCAGCCATTTTCTTGACAATCAAACAAAATATATTGTTTGATAGTTAGTGAAGATTGTCAGCAAAAATTTTTGAAATTTGGCACACAGATAGTTATTATGACGCAGGCATCCGGTAAGAACGGATTTTTAAAAATTCAACCCCTAAAAGGGTGTAACACGGGTTCAAAATTTGCATTGAGAAATCATATGATTAAAAAATGGGCAAGATCATTCCTGTCAAGAAATAAATAAACATGTGTTTCATGCTTTTTCAAAAACAACCCCTTCAGAGGTTGAAAAGAGGTAAATCAACATGGGCGTCATTTTCAAGGTTTTTCAGGACGCTGATCACGTGAATGTTGAAACGATTAGCTTTGGACTTTTTCGGATAAGCTCACGTAATCGTCTCGTAATATATAAATTTTAATAAAGTTAATAAACAATTTAAAATATTTATTTTGAATGTTTTATTATAAAATTGTTGTGAACTAGATATCTTAGAATGTACACACATAAAATTTCTGATATCTTAATGTGATTGGAATTGACAAAGTGAAAAATAATCAATTAAACGACACATGCAAAAAGAAATTTGGATCGGTAGATCACCAAGTACTCCATATCCTCCCTGATGTGGTTTAAAGGAAATATTTCAACACTTTTTCACAGCTTATTTTAATACATTCTATTTCAACCTTTTAAAATCTACTGCCTTTTTTCAGACAAAAAACATATTTTTTTCTTTATTTCACGGCGTCGTTCAACATGCCAAAACCAAAATTTACACGCGCCGTGACAAAACAAATAGACAAAGTACAGTAAATACCCAATTCTAATTATTACCTCTAAACTACGTACAATGTAATCTAAAAGTTTTGAATCGTTACAATGTCATTAAATTTGAAATTTATTGGGCGGGGGGTCTACGCTGAGAAAGGAATAACTATGTCAAATAATGGGAATGCATCCGCGTTTCGTCTCGTGCAAAGTCGATGGTAACGGCTATAGTAAAAGTATAATGTGATTTCCGCAACGTGTAATTTCGACAGCGGTTAGTTCGGTACCAGACACGCAGACACAGATAGACTTTTAACAGATTATTATGCACAATATATATGATATTTATTGACGTTTAACAGGTTTACTGAACTTTTGTATTTATTTTATAGTTTAAAATTGGAACAACGCACTGACAACTTGCAGATTCCGTGTTTACTGGACGCTGTCTGTCGTTACGGGGACGATCGGGAAATTTGCAATCGATCAAACCGGATTACAGGAATAGTCTGGACTCTAGAACGGCGTTATACGACTCATATTCGGAAGAGTATTGGATGCCGACAACAAAGCAACAAAATAACAAACAAGTACTGTTTATTGCTTATTGATGATGTATTGTTGTCGTTATTTCGAGTGGATGTGACGTTATTTAGAGTGTATCACTGTATGAGCAACAAGGTAAACCAAGTAGAGTTAAGTAATTTCGACGTTTTAAAGAGTTTGTCGTTATATCGAGTGACGTTAAGGACGTAGTCTGGTGTTCGGGTTTTGAAAAAACGAATTATTTTTTTTTACATTTTTAGAAAGTAGGTAGATACCTATAATATATTGAGAAAATACTGTAAAAATTTTAGACCGAAATATTAAATATTTACAAAGCTATAGCATATAGTCGAGAGCAGCAACGGTCTTACGGTAAGACTCTTACCTGCTCTTACCTCTCAATTGTTATCACGTTACCCTTATACTCTCGCAGAGTAGAGCAAACAAATTAACAGAAAACGATGCCATTGAAGAAACGGAAGGTTTAATATACACCAGGCATAGCTGATTAGTGTAAATATTCATTATTATTTTTTTGTAAGAAATCTGAAATTAAAACTTTAAACGCGTTTTTCTCAAAACTACGTTTTTCTAAGTGGCGCGGGTGATTGAAACAATTATTGTATACAACCGATTGCTTTCAGTTTTGCACGGGGTATTCTACACAACAATAGCTCCGTCCGGTACTAGAATTACTTAATTATAAAAATTATTTCTATTTTTTTAACCGATTTTCAACGAAAAAATCACGATTTTCTCGTTGTTTTTTTTCTAAAACCCGCCAATTTGTTATTTATCAATAAAAATGTGTATTTCTAGTACGGGATAGAGCCACAAGCCTACGAAACAATAACCAATTTAATTTTTATAATTCAGTTGACTCCAAGTGACGTTATCACCCGCGCTTCCCACCTACCTCCATTTAAAGTTGTATACTTTAGGTTAAAAAAACAATTATAAAATGGCGTAAAATTAAGCAAAAAAAAATGTTTTGTCTTAGTTTACGATGTCAGTAAAAACATGTAAGAAAATTGAAAACATCGTACATTATTTTGATATTAAAAAAAATTTCTGAAATAACGGTTAAAACGAGCCTGAACATATGACTACGTCCTTAAATGTTTTAAATGTTAGAAGCATCTTGAGAACGAAAATGAAACGAGAATGAAAATGAAAGGGGAGCAACAATCGTCTTTGCCCGGGGCTCAAACTTTACGTATGGTACATAATTACGATTCTTGTGGCTTTGTCGTTTGCCCTTAAAAAGAAATGTATCACCTTCTCAATTTTTTTACGAGGTCCAAGCCGTCGACGGTCAATTAATATACAAATAAAATATAGTTTAAAAAAAACTAAAAAACACGCTTTATATCGGACTAAAAAGTAAAAAATAATTGTTTTAAAATAAGCTTAAAAAGCGTTGGGCGCTCGATGTACGAAAATGTGGAACAAAGCGCCCAACGCTTTTTAAGCTTATTTTAAAACAATTATTTTTTACTTTTTAGTCCGATATAAAGCGTGTTTTTTAGTTTTTTTTAAACTATATTTTATTTTTCACTTTTTAGTTTGAGGATCTATAAAAGAATTTATTAATCCTGGGGGTCCTAATAAGGATAATGGGAAACTGTTATCAAATTATTGCATTGTCATCGGTCCTTGATACGTATGCAAAGTTTCAAATTAATCAGACTTCGGGAAATTGGTGAAAATAAAGCGTTTACTACAGAGGATCTATAAAAGAATTTATTAATCCTGGGGGTCCTAATAAGGATAATGGGAAACTGTTATCAAATTATTGCATTGTCATCGGTCCTTGATACGTATGCAAAGTTTCAAATTAATCAGACTTCGGGAAAAGAATTTATTAATCCTGGGGGTCCTAATAAGGATAATGGGAAACTGTTATCAAATTATTGCATTGTCATCGGTCCTTGATACGTATGCAAAGTTTCAAATTAATCAGACTTCGGGAAATTGGTGAAAATAAAGCGTTTACTACAGAGGATCTATAAAAGAATTTATTAATCCTGGGGGTCCTAATAAGGATAATGGGAAACTGTTATCAAATTATTGCATTGTCATCGGTCCTTGATACGTATGCAAAGTTTCAAATTAATCAGACTTCGGGAAATTGGTGAAAATTATGCTCAAAGATTCCGTTACGGACATACATACATAGTTACATAGTTACGGACATACATACACACATATTTACAACCCAAACTAATATAAAGCGTTTAAAAATAGAATGCCGGTAGCTATTCTTACGATCGCCATAAATGGTCTACAATGCGAGTAAACGTATAATTCACATATACAATTAAATTTGGCCTTTATTTAATTTCTTCGATGGGTGCGTCGATTCATCCGACGTTTGATGATTTTGTATAAAAAGAATACCTTCGAGTTGATGATTCCTAAATGTGCCATTCGACCTAAGATTGTGTATCGAGGACCGAATGAACACGACTTTGACGGGTGTGAAGTTTGCTGCCCGAGCAAAGCGTCATTAAAATGGCATATCTACCTATACTAATATATAAATATAGTTTAAAAAAAACTAAAAAACACGCTTTATATCGAACTAAAAAGTAAAAAATAATTTTTTTAAAATAAGCTTAAAAAGCGTGGGGCGCTTTGTTCCACATTTTCATACATCGAGCGCCCAACGCTTTTTAAGCTTATTTTAAAAAAATTATTTTTTACTTTTTAGTTCGATATAAAGCGTGTTTTTTAGTTTTTTTTAAACTATATTTATTTTTCACTTTTTAGTTTGAGGATCTATAAAAGAATTTATTAATCCTGGGGGTCCTAATAAGGATAATGGGAAACTGTTATCAAATTATTGCATTGTCATCGGTCCTTGATACGTATGCAAAGTTTCAAATTAATCAGACTTCGGGAAATTGGTGAAAATTATGCTCAAAGATTCCGTTACATGCATACATACATACATAGTTAGTTACAACCCAAACTAATATAAAGCGTTTAATAAAGCTGAAGAGTTTGTTTGTTTATACGCGCTAATCTCAGGAACTACTGGTTCAAATTGAAAGAATTTTTTTTTGTTGGATAGCCCATTTATCGAGGAAGGCTATAGGCTATATAATATTACGCTACGACCATTAGGAGCGGAGCATTAATGAAAAATGTTGCAAAATGTATCTCAAAAATAAGCTTTTCTATTCATGTGAAATGCACTAACTAGATATACTCATATTAGCATTCTGAGTACACAACTCCAGGTGGCTCAATCGGTAGAGCATGCGACTGTCAATATCAGGGTCGTGGGTTCGAGCCCCACGCTGGGCGAATATATTTTTATTTTTTTGACAAAAACTTTTGAACGGTAACTCCGATCATCATTAAATTTGGACACAACATTCATCTCGGTAAACTAAGATGAATTTGTGTACTCATGTTCCTCCCTTCCCGATTCGTTCTTTTACACCCGGGTGAAACCGGACGGGACCGCTAGTGTCTTTATACATATCGAACAGTGACATTAGAATTTGTACTCGCAAAAAACAAATTATTGATCTACATAGAAAAAGACCGCTTTTATAGCTAAATATTGATCAAACGACGTAGAAAAATGTTTTAAGGTGGAAATTATACCAAAAACTATGTTAAATGCACACTTTACAAACAAAATATTGTTTCAGTCGGTCAATTATTCGTTTAGTAAAATCGTTTTTTTTTATATTTCTACAATGCTTTTATCTATCTATATACTAATATATAAAGCTGAAAATTTGATTGTTTGGTTGAACGCGCTAATATCAGGAACTACTGGTTCGAATTGAATTTTGTTTTTTTGTTGGTTAAGTCCATTTATCTAGGAAGGTTCTATAGGCTATATAATATCACGCTACAACCATAATAGGAACGGAGCATCAATGAAAAATGTAACTCAAAATTTGTCCGTCCGATCATCATGAAATTCGGACACAACATTCATCTCGGTAAACTAAGATGTTCGTGCGTACTCATTTCCCTCCCCCCATTCGTTCTTTTGCATCCGGGTGAAACCGGGCGGGATCGCTATGGAGCCATTGTCACATCAGTCTTTCTGACAAAGGTTTCTGCGTTCTGCCATTCAGCATCGGCGTCCAATCACCGTCATAAAACAAGATTTCGCTGAAGACATTAGAGCGATAGGTAAACATATGTCTGGACTTTGAAAGACGACAACTGAAAACTGGGAAACGCAATCGCTAAAATAATTATTAAAAAAAAAACACACTTACGTTTCCAGGTATTGGAAAATACGATAAACGGGTTTCCTATACATTAGAAAACCTTCCACTTTCTCCACCATCATTGCTATCACTCGACGCGGCACGTGACGATGGTACTTGTCACGCCATTTGAAGCAAAACAAAGGAAGAAAAAACAAAACACTATCCCACGCACTGACGACACGCACCGCCGCCGCTGACTTTTGTTTTTGCTGCCACGTCACATCACAGTAAAAAAAAGAGCCACACTATTTCGTCAATTGATAAAAATGTTTGCACGTTCATTTTCCGATTAAAAAATGCAATTGTTTTTAATAATTATCGAGCGAAACAAAGTAATTAACGATATACAAATATTGCTTAATGTAAAAGGCTTATCAATTTGATTTTGCGTTACGAAATAATTTTTTCTAGTACTTAATTTAAATATGTTACTGACTAAAAATCGCACTTCTACAATTTATAAAATACAGCCCCAATTTCCAAATTATTAAAGCACTTGTTTTTCGTAAATTATTATTAAAAAATAGACTTTTTATAAAATATATTCTTTTCCGAAATTCTTATTCCGATTGCATTTGTTTAACTAGTACGTCATATATTTTTTTTTACACCGCACTGCGACACTCAACTGTTCACGAACATTTTTTTTTTGGTTCTCCGTTTTAACCGATGCACTTTTTAAAGACGCGTATTTATTTTAGAAAAAAACATATGATTTCAATCAGACTGTTTATATGCTTATACGAAAATAAACAAAAGATAAGAGACACACTCAAAACATACGAAGGCGAGAGGGAAAAAAATGACAACCGCACTTACAGAACAACTGAACACAAATGAAACAAAACACTCACCGTAACCGCAAAATTATGTATTTTATAATTGCGTTCACCGCAAGTTACATAATTATTAAAAAAAAAAAAACACCGCTATATTGTTTCTGTGAAACACGTGAACCGCGACAGGGAAACGAAACAATCGATGTATATAAAAAAAAATAAAAAAAAACGGACGCATTAAATTTAAAGATTCAGGAGTCAGGACTCGGCGGAGAGTATTACAGTATGCCCTAACTCTTCGCGTGCCACTATTATCACTACATTAATTCCATCAGAGATATTCCATATAGCATTTACCCATCGTTTTGACACGGACATGCGCAGTGCACACAACACGGTTGACACAATACCAATACTGTAGTTAACTTTACACCGCCGACACTGGGTATTACATAACTCTAATAACTGCAATACCGGCAAAACATTCAAGCGTGCTTAATTCTTTGTACCGAATTTTGTTTTGTTTTTAACCGATTTCAAAAAACAACATAAAAATAAAATATGACTAATATAAAAAAAAAATGTTTCCAAGTCCTACACAATGAATGTCCAACATTTTTTCGGAGATAATAATCTTTGTATACATAGGGCAAGGGCACCACTTCCCGACATGGGTTCCTGTGATCGATTATTTTTAGTCGACTTATAAAAGAAGTTTTTTACAGTTAAACTTTTATTCTATCGCCCCGAATTTTTCTGGCCGTCTGTTGCATGTCGCATTACAGGCGGCCGCGGAGTAGGGGTAAAGTGAAAGGCGTTCGGAGTAGGCGCTCGGTAGAGCAGCCAAGGCCAATATGGCGGCGCCCATGGTTAGCATCAGCTGACCGTGTAGTATGTATAACACATAGTCAGCCTGTCATGCGGGCAGGTGCTGTACAGTGTTTACATGTTTTTATTAGTGTATTCATGTGAATATTGTTGTTTATAATTAATCGTGATGGATAAGTGTCTACAATCCAACGCCTACAATCCAATAAAAGTTTCACTTGCGTCGTGATTTCTCAAAACCACACAACTGTTTTTTATGTTATCATTTTTTTTTAATTTTTGATAGCAGCATTTTGTAAAGATTTTAAATTTATCACAAAAAAGGTCCTTAGTACTAAACTCGTGAACTCATTATTTTCAAAGATATGATCGTTTAAACTTTAATTAATTAAATGAAATCCGATTTTTATGAGAATGTTCAAACGAACATATCTTTGAAAATAATGAATTCACGAATTTTTAACTAAGGACCTTTTTTATGGCAAATTTAATACTCTACAAAATTCTGCTATCAAAAATTTAAAAAAATATTTTTTACTACCTACCTCTCCGTGTTAATTAAATGGGAAACAAACTTGGTTTGCGCTGTTCATAGGATGCTGAAATTTTCGGAGAATTTTTTTCAGGTCCAATGCTAAAACATTAGTCAATGGAACCGAAAACGAAAAAAAAAATAAAATAATAAAAACACCTTAACAAGTATGCAAAAATTCAAAGTAATAAATAAATACGAAGATTTCGACTTAAGAAGTTATGCCGCTGCATACGAGGCTAGAAACGTTGCTAGATTTGCCTACTAGTTTTCAAACGCTGGTTTTCTTGATTGCTGTTAAGTGCTCGCTTCACACGAGACTATTTTTCAAGCTTGATTTGTGGATAGATCTGGTGCGCGCGCAGTGACAGTTCAAATATAAACACAGAGAAAAACGTGTCTGTTGTCTGACTCTGAACAGAATGCGACACCATGTTGGTTTGCGGATGTTTGTTCAAGTGCCCACGTGACAAAATATAAACACAGAGCAAAACGTGTCTGTTGTCTGACTCTGAACGGAATGCGACACCATGTTGGTTTGCGGATGTTTGTTCAAGTGCCCACGTGACAATATACTGCTTCCTGATTGGTTCTTGCTCATACCTAGCAGCAAATCTCGCAGGGAAAATAGCCCTTGTACTAATTTTAAAACCTATCTTGTGAGCTAGCAGGCCAGCACGCAGTGACGTCATTTCTAGCTTCGTACCCAGCCTGCCGGCTAGCAGAAATCCTATAGCAGCGTTTCTGAGATACGGGATTGTTTTACGCGATTGCGTTGAATCAAAATGCACTTATGCAGTCGACATGCAGCCGAGGGACCTCAGCAACTAACAACACCACACTGCGTGATGGCATCCGAACTATTCCAACAGACAATCGCTCGTTATTACAAAATACACGGCGTTCCATCGGCAAAGTAGTATTAGACGGCGGCGTTGTCGGCCATTAGTCCAAGAGCTCGTAGTCAAAAATTATAAAAATTTCGTAAAAACCATATATTTAATAATTTACTATATGAATCATTGTCTATCTACTCGCAATGTGCGGTGAGTGAACGCAACAAAGCGTATCGAAAATATATCTGCGACTCTTTCTTCGATGTAATTCCCTGATTTCTCCGATGATAGGATTGGTTGATGTACTTGCATTCAATCTGAATAAAGTATCTCTGTTTCAAAAACTTTGTCTTTTTCTATGACGTTAATATGGGCGTACCCAGCTTTTGGCCCAGGAGGGAGCAAATTAGAAATGTCCTAAGCCCTCTTAAACCCCCATGCGTTCTTTTGCACCCGGGTGAAACCGGGCGGGACCGCTAGTATTTTA
This sequence comes from Xanthostigma xanthostigma, assembly GCA_963575645.1. Lineage (NCBI taxonomy): Eukaryota > Metazoa > Arthropoda > Insecta > Raphidioptera > Raphidiidae > Xanthostigma > Xanthostigma xanthostigma. Next base: position 4,924,714 of record OY754473.1, read on the forward strand.
TATATAGATTACCTATTATCTTCATCAGTTCCGATACAATCTGGTACAACGGTATGTGCGTCGGATGACGTAGTTAATTGCTATTTGCTATCGGTTTTGAAAGACTGTCTATGCGACAAATTACCGAATTACAGTTTTACACTAAAAGAATCAACCATGAAGCTTCCATGATATTACGGGTAATAAATGTAATAAAATTAAACATAATTACAACAAGCAATTAATATCGAATATACGATCGTAAAAGAGAGACTCCTGGTTATTTAACTATTTTTACCCGACTGCGGCAAATCCAAAAGGAAGGGTTATGAGTTTAGCAGTATGTTTGTATTTACGGATGTTCCATCGTAGCGCCTAAACTATTCATCCGATTTTAATAAATAAGGTGTCAATCGATTCGTTATTATGGCCCGGGTAACATAGGCTACATTTATTTTTGAATTTTGGTCCCAGGGGTGAGCAAATGGAAAATAAAAAATAAGTTCAAAAAAATAATTTAAATAAAAAATAAGTTCAAAAACTAAAACCCGACTACTGAAAAGTATGAAACAAGAAAATATTCTCATCTGAGTATAGCCATGGTCGTATGCCATGTCATATAAGGTGGGCTCCTTTAGATGTGTTTGCCCTATAGTATATAGAGCTTATGATCGCTTACTACTGCTAAAATGTAATGTTTTGTTAGGGTAGGTGGAATTTGACCACAGCTATCGTCAGATGAGAATATTTTCTTGTTTCATACTTTTCATTAGTCGGGTTTTAGTTTTTGAACTACTTTTTATATGTTGAAAGTATGGAATTCTCTGTGCGCAGAGCACGATACGAATTGCTATGGCTCGACCGATTTTGAATTATAAACACCCTTATATAGCTTCGCCGCACCATAAATCTTGATTCAACGTCGCTTCGAACGGAAACAAAACACAATCGGAATGTTCACCACTTCCGCAGTCAAGCCAAAGAATGATTATATTTATTATTAATACGCCATACATGGCGGCGCGTATTCCGCGATTCAACGCATCGACGCAAAACGAATAATAAAACATTTGAAGAACGCGTTCTTTTACAGCAACGTTCATCGACGGTCATTTGTTTTGAGGCTGTTAACAGTCAACTGTTTGTCAATTACACATTCTCGATTGACAAATGCGCGATGCATCGATCGATGACGTTACCTATAATATGCAGATTGCAACTGTTTAACAGTTGACTGGCCGAAGAAACAGAAGAAAATCAGAAATAACAAAAATAGACGGAGAGCTCTGCACCTATTCTCATATACTTTTATTCTATACTGAGCATAGAAATAAAATCGCAATCGAACCATTAGGGTGCAAACATATAGGTACTCTGTCTTTTTTTACGCCGTTAACACTGGCGTATCCAGGAGGGCAAAACAAGCACGGGTGACCCGGCTTATTAAATTTCCAATTTGCCCCCTCCACGGCCAAAAACTGGGTACGCCCATGTTAACGTCATAGAAAAAGAAAAAGTTTTTGAAACAAAGATACTTTATTCAGATTGAATGCAAGTACATCAACCAATCCTATCATCGGAGAAATCAGGGAATTACATCGAAGAAAGAGACGCAGATATATTTTCGGTACGCTTTGTTGCCTTCACTCACCGCACATTGAGTAGATAGACAATGATTCATAATATAGTAAATTATTAAATATATGCCTATTCTATATCGTGTTTCGAATACACTGACAATTTTTCTGAGGGATTTAGCACTAAAGGCAGACAAATAGCACACATTATTATTATACAGGATGACCTGTAATTTACACCTTTCTTTACTATATTTTACGTAAAAGATAAACACATTAATACATATTTTTTTCTGTTTAATTTCTATTGAAATTAAAAAAAAATAATTTCCAGGGAGCGCTGAGTAATATTTTTTCTAGAAAGGGGGCGGTAGGCCAAATAAGTTTGGGAGCCACTGGTTTAGAATGTGATTAGTTGCGGGCTGCCAAAAATGTGAGCAAATCCCCTTCAATTTGAGGTGTGTCCCTAGTGCAAATGTCTAAATGCCCGTCTCAACGTGCAGTGTTTTCAATTTTCATATCATTGGGTGCCCGAGAGTTCATCCTGCTGGCAACCAGGATAAAAATGAGAGTTCATCCTGCTGGCAACCAGGATAAAAATAATAAAACTTGTATCTACCAATTTGGAGACGTATTGAAAGCATATTCTTTACAAACAAATTTATATATATTATATTTTTTTAATGAGTCAACGAATAATGAATTTTGGGAAACCGGAAATTGGATACATTTATTCGTTAACGAATTCTTTTGGCACACGAAATTCTCTTTACATACGTCGATAGTCAGTGCTGGATTTATAATACGGCACACTAGGTACCGGCATCGTGCACTACCACTGAGTAAAAATGATATGTTTGCACAGGAATTGTACAGTATTTAGTTAATAATCAGAGTTATAAAAAAACTTACTGCAATATATAACACTAGTGTGACCTGTGCGAATTATTCGCACTAAATAAGTATAATAATTATCACTTTACAAAATTATTTTTAAAAAATGATTGCAGGTATTCAATTCGTTTCTAATTTTGCACCCTGCTTATAACGTTCTTCTTTTTGTTGTATTACAATATGAAGCTCAGATGACAGATCGAAGAAATATTTTACTAAAATTGTCATATAGAGGCGCAAGTAGCAAAAGCGTTGAGCTAAGCCGTCAGATGGCACCATGCAGCATTGCTGTGACGTTGTTCAGCGTTGCTCGCTGTTTCAAAATTAAAGCCGTCAGATGGCAGTATGCAGTATTGTGTCTGTAGTATTACAATATGAAGGTCAGATGACAGATCGAAGTGTTGACGTTGTTTCAAAATTAAAGCCGTCAGATGCCAGACGTTGTTCAGCGTTGCTGTTAATTAATTAATTTACAAAAACAAAAGCAATAATAAATTTTTTAGTTGTCGATGTCAGTAGAGCATGCAATTATCTGTAAAATGATATATAATTTATGTGGAGAAATTGTGTGGTTTTTTCTAAAAGGGAGGCAAACATCTTAACCTTAACGTATTAATATATATGATGCAAATCGAGGTGACAACAATATTTTCCATTAATTGAGATTTTATTATCAACAATAATAATAAATAGTATATTTTCTCCCCAAAAACAACAGGTCTCTTCATATTTGCATACCAAACATCCTCCCAAAATTTGGTTTCAATCCGCTCATCCGTTTGAGCTGTGCCGTGTTCACAGACAAACAGACGCACAAACTTTTTCCAAAAATGTGTTTTTTAGATTCGGGGTTCACAAAACGAAAAAAATATTGTAAATTGAATTTTGACCTAAATTAGTACCATTCCGCGACACTTGTGATGTTTGAATGGTCAAAGAAACTGGGCCACAGGAGACCAAAAAGTCAAATCCGGCGCTGTCGATAGCCTAAAAAGCCAGAAGTTCGCAAAATAAATAAACAAAACGCGGCATTTCCTCATTCATAAAAGCTTAATGTCGTTTGCCAAGAGTTCATTCAAGCATGGGGAAAAATCACTTCGGTTTATGAATGACAAAACGGTACATTTGCACAGAACAGTACAAAATACCATAGACTATCGACTAATAGAAAATGTCTACTATATTAGAACCATACAGTATGTAAACGCGTAAGGTGCACATAGGGAAATTAGCATTGGGAAAAAAATACTTGGATCAGAGTTCCATGACTGTATTAATTGTTATTTCTATTGAATTATCGTGGTAATCTAGAGGATTTCTATTTTATATTGATTTATTTTTATTTTACTTGGCTTTTTTAATAATAAAAAGCTCTTATAAATCATTATTTTAATTTTTATGTATAAAAACAAAACAAAAAAACAACTCCATCTGTTTGGAAACATTTCATTCAAAAATTGTCTGATTGGTATGACGTATGCGCATTGGTAAATCAGTGACCCAATGTTTTTAGGTTCAACACGAATAAGCGGAGATATTTGATCTCGCACCATATTTAAGTATTTTTGGGAATTTAATGTCCCATTAATAAAAAAAGTCCGATTATGTTGTAATCATTTGAATATTTTCTTCGGTGGTAGACACATTCATTTTGCAAAAGAATATTTATTTGTCAAATTGAAAAACAAGATTTCGAGGCTCACTCTGATCCAGTCATTTTTTCCCAATGTTAATTTCCCTATGTGCACCTTACGTGTTTACATACTGTATATTTATTTACTATTTGAATCATTGTCTATCTACTCAATGTGCAGCGAGCGAAGGCAACAAAGCTTATCGAAAATATATCTGCGTCTCTTTCTTCGATGCAATTTCCTGATTTCTCCGATGATAGGATTAGTTGATGTACTTGCATTCAATCCGAACAAAGTATCTCTGTTTCAAAAACGTTACTATCTTCTCTAAACGATTCTACCCTACCCACTAGCAGCTCATCGCTTCCAATCCGAGCGGAGTCGTTTTTTGTTTCCGATACATTGTCGAACAAAGTTACTCTCACCGCGAATGAAAAAGACTCACTTTTAGATAAAAAAGAACAAAAAAACATGATGTAGTGCTTCCCAAAAGTAATTTCAAACGATCTATTCTCTGTAGTCTAGACTCTAGAGTGCCGGGCATGAGGCCAAAGCGTCCACGCTGTTCAGATTGTTTGAAAATGAAGGAGAGAGAGATTGTCATTATTGCATATTACATTGTTGAGTACCACGGCCCACTAGATTCAATTATGTCACTTCAAAAACTCAATTTCCACGAGTGGTAGGCAATCACAACAGCCGTCAAGTATTTTATATGAGCAACAGATGACTGTAAATGTGAAATTTGTTTACCGGCGTAATGTGTGCCCGTTTTGAAAAGCGAGAACGACTCGCCATATAAAAAGTAATTTAAACGAAAGCATTTGCGAGCAGGGAGGGGGGGCAGGCTACAATATTAATTGTTCACGTACAAATAACAAGATAATAGTTATTGGCGTAACTAGTAGTCTAAGTCATTCATCGCGCTGACAGGTCATGACTTAGCCTACAAGTTACGCCCATAATTTTATTCAACAATTGCGCGTTATTCATGTTTTATTTATTGTTATTAATGAGATGTTGTAAATATCTATTTATTTCTGTATAAAAAATACTGTCAATACTAACAGCACCAAACAGCACGATTCAATGTTTTGGTTTGAGGTTAGCCGGTTATGAATAAACTCCATGTCGAAAACATTCGGCCTCTCAATTTTAGCCTCAATGGGTAACAACGGAGTTGTTGTTACCTACTATTTCGTTACGACTCAGAAAATAGTTACGTTTATTTTCATTACTCCACAATGGCCGAGCTAGTAGGAATTCTCATTGAGTTATGACAAGTAATTGTCACCAGTCGGTAAATGGCTATTTAGGGTTCGGTTTTTAGGCATGATAAAACATGAATAGCGCGCATGAGTTGAATAAATACAATAATCTACGCTTTTTTGTCGTGAAATTTCTTCAGACAGTCGTGTTGATCGATTTCGCTTCTATGTGCAGTTTTCAAATTATGTATAAGTAGCAGCTGGTAGAGTTGAAAATTGCCCCCCTCCCCCCAGGATAAAATCGTTGCTACGCCTATGAACGAGAGCGCACTTTATGTTGTTTCCCCAATTCTTCAAAAGATTAAGTTAAAATTTTGGAAGTAAAATTTCAATTTTTAAAACCCATGTACAGCTTTTCGAAAAAAACATCGTAAACATTTTTTGAATACGGGATTTTAACGGGAACAGTCTCAACCTTCAGGTCGGCATTGAATTTCCCAGATGACGGACATGTGGGTCGGTAGACTAGTCCCAATTGGACATGCCCAAAGTTGAAAAAAATCGTTAAATTGGGGTCTATCCGCACGCGTGCCAATTTTTTTCCAGCAACTTATACCGTTACAGCTGGAAAGATTAAAATATTACTTTTCAAGTACCGAAGTTGGAGCTACGATCTTTTGACTCGAAGAGACGGCATTTTGAAAAAAAGCTCAGGCCTCCATAATAATTTCGTAACTTAAACATATCTATTCTGAAATTGAAGAAACTAATATCGGAATTCCGGAATTAATAAAAAGATAAAATTAACATATTTTTGTTTAATTTATCAGAAAGAGGGTTTTTACTATAGATCTTTTGCCAAGTATCGATGATCTTTGATTCTTAAGAGTCTAGGGTCTTCAAAATGTTCCTAATTATTGAGTACTATTTAATCGATGAAGTTCATTTTTTTTTTTGCAAATTTCTTTCAATGTGTTTTATGTCAATGCGCATATTTCCATTTAAAAAAAGATCTGTTCTTTCGTACCTACGAGCAGTCTTTCGCAGACATGTCTGGATATCGAACCTATGAGTTCCGAAACTGAGAACTAAATATCTCGCACTTGACCGGCTTTTATTTATTTAACAACGTAGGTTCTTACCGGTTGCGATTTTAATATGAAGTCATCCGATGATGACTTCATATTTATTTATTTTGTTATTATTAATTGGTAACTACTAACTTATACTATCAACGACCTCCAACATACCTATGTAGGCACCTATTTCGAAATTTCAACAAAAAGATTCGATATCATTATGTACACTAGATAGCGATAGGTATTGTCGATTTATTGAGAAATCACAACGATGCACTCCAGAAATATGAAAATGAATCATATTAATCATTTTCAGTAATAAAATAACAAAAATAAATTACCTATTTTACCCAAAACATACACAATGATGGGCCAGGGTCAACATTAGATTAGATAAGGTTATTTGCATTATTTTACTGATAAGAATGTGAAAGTTTGATTTTTTTAACTCGAATCTTTCAAAATACAATAAACTGTATACTTAAAAATAAAATTATCGATAAACTCGACGGGTTTTTTTTCGAAAATAAATACATAAAAACCACTTTGACATATCTCAGCTTTTAAGAACCAATTTAGATTGATTAAGACAACTGGACACATATATTTCAATGAGGATAATAAATATAATGAAATGCAGACCATATTTAAATAAAATTTGCAATCGAAGGTCATTTTAATTTGAAAAATAGATCAAAAACATGCTGGTCCTTTAACCTTAAACAAACAACAGATGTGCGAAAAAAATGAACACTAAGAAAAAATGACAATCGGAACTTACGAGAATCATCGTTTATGGCTGGTTGCGTCCCGTCCACAGAATTTCACTTAATATTCACTCATTTTAAATACAGAAAACTGGATAAACTGAGAAAATTCACTGTTCCACACAAATAATAGCGGCCATCTTGTTAAATACAGCTGTCAATTGAAATTCCCTGTTTTCTCTGTCTTTGTCTTACACGTACCAAACAGGTGTATCTATTCTTTATCCTATTGTGTACGCTATCCTTGTCGCACTAATGACAAAATGTATTTAGTGTTTCAAAAAGTTACACCTTACGTTGAGTAAAAAATCTTTTCTGAAACCTGTTATTGGGAAAAAATTCAATGAGCGCACCCGGAGATCTGCCTCTATTATCGTTTAGTCGATTTTGACATTTTCCAATCACTTCGAATCAAAAAATAAGCTCAACTTTTAGTTTGGTGGGCATTTGAAGTGTGTTTAAACACCGAAGTGCCGTCCGAACGCCTCTATCTCAGAAACGGTATTAGATACAAACCTCCAGGTGCGCTCATTGAATTCAGCGTGTCGTTTACAATCAGCACTTATACCGAATTTGAAATGTATCCAATGCGTATTCCAGAATTTCCAGAAAAGCACTTTGAACGGATCTATCTCCGAAACGGTAATAGATACAGGCCTCCGGGTGCGCTCATTGAATTCAGGGTGTCATTTACTATCAGTATCCCGAATTTGAAATGTATGCGATGCGTATTCCAGACTTTACCGAAATTCACTTTGAGTGGCTCCATCTCCGAAACGGTAATAGATACAGGCCTCCGGGTGCGCTCATTGAATTCAGGGTGTCGTTTACTATCAGTATATTACTGAATTTGAAATGTTAATTTAACTGTCAGACAGTATTCATTATCCTAAACTCTAACCAAATACATACAGCGCTAACATGATTAAACTATTAACTTTTTCAAAATTCCGTTAGATGTCTCTGCACTAGTAAAAAAACTATAGATTTATAACTTAAAACCATGGAGTAAACCTAATATTACTTTTAGGATAATGGAAAGCAGATAAATGATTAAAGAGCAGAAATGGCAGAAATGTTTTTAAATAATACATCTATTATCAAATATTATCACCAATTTTTATTATTTTCCTTATTTATTTTCATCGCGTGTATTGTTTCTTTAGAAATCATGATAAAAAACAATGCTTGCATAACTTACCTATTTTTTGTTGGAATTGTTTGTTTAATTTATATTTTAAAATGGAGATTATAGAAGTCCGAGAATACAATGAAATAGGAAAAAATGGGCAAAGGTGCACAATCGCGGTCCCTAGTTCAGATTTTAACCGTGCAAATGACGTTGGCGCTGCAGCTATACTGTAATTTGTCTGGTTGCGAACTATACCTAGCCTAATGCACGGAGTAAGATGTTTAATACTTGTAATATGAAATTGAAAATCATCACATTGAAGGCCATCACTTTACACGGGTTGTATCATTAAAAAAACGTAATTTAAAATAAATATTCCAGTTTTTAAATTCAAGTGAGTATTAATATAGATTAGCAAATTGGGTAACATTCTACAGAATGGACATCTACGATTTCTCATTATTAATAATAAGGATAATAGACAAACAGTTCAGCAGCGCAGTCATTATTTATAGGGTCAAATCTGAACTAGGGACCGTGATTGTGCACCTTTGCAATGCCCATTCCTTCGTTACGCATCTCAAAACTTCTGTAACTCAAGTTCCTGTCATTCTAACTAACTATTGGTAAAATTGATTAAGATTCGAACGGTTGGTAATTATGCAAGAATATATTTTTCATGGAGAATAGAGAGAAAGGAAACTGGAATTGGCAGGCCGCACTGCGAACCGCGTATCCTGAAAATCAATGGCAGTACGACTTTGTAGGTTACAAAATAAGGGGTTGGATATGGCAAGAAAAGTGGTAGAAGAGGTCTATATTCGTGAGGTGCAGTTTAAAGGAAACTTTTTTACAAGGTCAAAAGAGAATATTTACAGATAATTCTTCGACAGAAGTCGATTTTGAGGTCGTATTTACAGTCGATGTGAAGATCAATTCTGAAGATCCAAGTCGCAGATTTGTCTCCTCACATCCGAGTTGACCTCAGAATTTTTGACCGCTGAATCAGACGTTCTCCTAATTTTTTTTATAGAATTGGTCTGCAACAATTAAATGTTTACTTCAATACTGGCGTTTGATAAACAGTGTCAAAAGCGATTCAATGGTTTCGCTTTATGGTGTTTTTAACGGTCAAAATAGCTTTGAAAATAACTCATTATTTTTTATCAAATTTTTGAAAGATTAAAATGGTTACTGTGGGTCAATCTTCGAAGATAGACATCTGTTATAGCGATCTTTTCTGTAGACCTTTTCAAAACCTACAATTCTGTAGCACATTAATATGATGTATCTCTCATCGTTTAGTCAGTGTAAGCCATTTAAGCGCCTTTCAACGACTTGATTACGAAGCATCGAGATTTCTCTACTGTCTTTAAATTTAATACGAATGTATTTTAGACACAAACCTTCCAGAAGAAATTCTCTACATGATAGAACCGCATGAAAATAGTTCAGAAAAATTGAACGAACAGACAGATAGCGACTTTGTTCCATACTTTTTAGAGATACTGTTGTTACGTACCTTGGCAGTGACTGTTGCTGAGCCCGACAGCAGTTTTCTTATGTTCAGTTGTCTCGTGAGAGTGCAAATTTTAGATTCCAACGAGCGTACTTTCGAACGCAATTTTTTCAATTCTTCGTCCTGCTCTCCGATCGTTTCCACAGCGACTTCCCAGCAAATTGTCGCCTTCTTAGGGTCGTTGACAACATTTTCCCAGTTTACGTCTTGAATGCGTTTGTATCTCATAAATTCTTTGTCGTCCCCGTAGTCTGCCCAAACATCGGCCTTTGGGGACGGACATTCCCTGTAAAAAGAATGAGCAAATTGAAGAACGAACGAGCGAAAAAGTTCTGTTTCCTTCGTTTTTGAACCGTCAAATTTCGAATTGAATCGAACGTCAAATAACCAATTATCATAAAACACGAATCACAGAAAAATATCACATTGTGCATCTGGATGAGTTTTAGAAAACGGATCATAGTGGTCACCCTTCGTTCAGCAAGTATAATACGCGCCACGGATCTAAAAGGTTCGGAAGTTAGTCACAAACGGCGTCGCAAAGGCACATTTTAGAGCCGTTGATACTCCCACCACCTCCCAGCTACCTGCACGGAACGTGCGCTCGTCGGTGATTGGCCGTGATCGCTCGTTGCCTTTGCAACTTGTCGCTTTCCTGCTTTAAAGTACAGTCAAGCTGTTATTGTTATCTTAGTTTTGTTGAGTTGCGAGTTTGTAGTTTTTCAACAGACTGTACAAGCGCAAACCCGCATTCGCATCTAACTTCCGAGCCTTTTAGATTTGTGGCGCGTATTATACGACTATTATATTTTTACTGCGCTAATAGTTCAAGAGCTATCAAAACATTTTTGAGTAGGTATTTGCGGCAGTGTGAAAATTTGCGTGACACTTTTTTTTTAATGTCTGAACATAAAATCGAGAACTGGCTGAAGGGCAGTGGGGCCTAGCAAAGCTGTGAATTTTTAATTGTTTTTTGCAAAAAGGTCCTCGAGGAATTTTGAAATTTTAATACCTTTAAATAGAGTATTCACACGGACATTTTTTTTTTAATCATTCGGAACCCAAAGGAATGGTGAGACCTCTGGTGAGAAATGCGCCCAACTATCCTAAATCAATGTTTATCTTATGCCTCCATAGTTTACCTGTCAAAAACCTCCTTTAGGACAGTTCGGCGCATTTCTCACCAGAGGTCTCACCAGTCCTTTGGGTTCCGAATTCTTTGAATATATGCTGCATACCTTTTCAATGGTAATTTTACAGGTGAATTTGTGGTTTCAGAAATACGGGTTGCATGGATAGGTGACTCTTCAGGATTTGTTAAATTTTTGTCGTGATCGTATTGGTTGCTGACGGCAGTACCGCCTAAATCACAAAATTCAAACGTAGGTTCTAGTCGAATGTCCAAAAATTCAGTTTCGTTTTCTATTGGCTGTAAATGTTTTTTGTTTCAAATTAATTACATTGACGGTGGGTTGCAGGAAGCATTGTCAGAAAATCTAATAACATCTTAAGCACTGTATGTACCTCGGTTTTCACTATTTCAGTGTCTAGCATTGAAATATCATTATTATTAGTCATATTATTTTTATCACTGCTGTTGGAATTTTGGCATGTCTCGGTGTCGGGAGACGCATTACTCTTGCTGAATCTTTCCAAGTTAACGGAAGGCTCCGCTTTATCACGCAGTCGAAGCTTGCCGGAGACAACTGCCGGTACATAGTCTTCAGGTTTAAAGTGATCGGAGCAGATTCTCCTCCACGATTTTGGTTCTCTGTTGTATCTCAAGAGCGTCAGCCATCGTAGTCGCACTTCATGATTTTTGGGGAAACTGTAGAAAACAAACAAAACGCAGATTATCAAACAATAGCTTCGTTCCAACCTCTCTGCGAACGGTAACGGAAGCGTCACAGTCATGCGCAGTAGCTAAAAAGAAACTGTATCGGTTTTGGCTACTTATGGTTTATAATCTTATTAAAAAGTCGATAATTTTATTTATTGAAGAATATAATCAGACGTTAATCAAAGATTTGAAAAATAGTTATGTATTGTGCATGTTTGAAATAGGTATGCATCTACAGTGTACACTCCATTTAACGTCACTCGATATAACGACAAACTCCTTAAAACGTCGAAATTACTTAACTTTAGTCAGTTTACCTTGGGGCGCATACAATGATACACTCTAAATAACGACACACCCACTCTAAATAACTACAACAATACGTCATCATTAAGCAATAAATAGCACTTGTTTGTTATTTTGTTGCTTTGTTGTCGGCAACATGCGCACCGAAGATTCTAAGACATTCATTCTTTTGTTTGTTGGGATTATCTTTCATATGTTTATGTGATAGTATGAATGTTTGTTGGTTGGTTGTAAATTTTATATATTATGAGTAAATACATATATTATAGTAAAAAAATATTAATGGATTAATTCTTCTCTCTTTTTAACGACAACTCTCAATAACGCCACAAAGTGCACAGTCCCTCGAGTATCGCTATATAGAGTTTACAATGTATTTAAGTATGGTTATATGCAGAGATATTTAATATCTTTGGTTATATGTTACAATCTTGTAACTTACGTGTGATAAATAGTATTGTCCCCTACTTTAAATCGCTTCTTACACACGCAACATGAGAGAACCATTCTAGATTTTTAAGAGTGAATACTACTTTAGAAGTTTATTCAAATATACAAACTTCGAGCAATTATTTAGTTTTATGACAAACAGACCTGAGAAGCTATCTGCAGAGAACTGGTTGACTGCATACGGGCCTTATGAACAGGCAAATAAGCAATAGGCAATACGAAGTCAGAGAAAGATAGACTAATTCCTCAAATTATCTCTCACTTTGTCCTGCGTATTTGGGTACATACAATTATTGATACACTAGCCGAGCAGTCCGACCGTTGTAACTTTATTATGTCTGTAGTTTTAACGTACCGATGAAAAATAGTATCGTCACCTGATTTCCATTCTTTCTTGCACACGCAACACTTAAGAACCATTCTATTTATTTCTTTAGTAAAAATATTTCACATTCGTGCTTCATACAGATGATCACTGTTTGTCGTTTGACATTAAATAAATTACAAACAGCGCCAAAATATCTGAACTAATAGCTTACACATATTTTGTCTAGATGTCAATAATTAATTAAAATATCAAAAGGTACAGACTACAGATCGGTGAGGTAGTTTCCTACTTATTCGTTACGAAAAGCCGAAATGCCATAAAAGCTATAAACGTGCTTGATTACGGTTTTTATCTGTTTTATTGAACAATTGTACAATAATTATATTGGAAGTCTTCATAAAATAAACTCGATTCGCGCAAATTTATTGTTTTTTTGTAGTGTAGTTTTCTATATTGTGATTTGCCTTAAATATTTGTAGTTATTCTTTTCTCAAGGTCAGTATATTTCACTAATATTATGGCGGCATTATAGAATTTTTTTATTTTGAGCTTATTTTTCTGTTTATGTGCAAGTTATTTTCATTGTTTATTTACCGAAACGGTTTGTGTGTGCGTACTGTAAAATCCGACAACATTTTGTACATTTGTTTAAATAAAAAATTGTGACTATAATAAAACTGAGGTTAAGAGGTTCAATGAATTTTTGCTTTAATTGATCTCTGAAAAATTCACTGGGCATCGGCGTTTCGACTTATCAATCCGATTTTTATACTTTACATTTCTGTTTATCGGTATATAAAATTTAGTGAAAAATAGATTTTTTTTTCATTTTTGTGTTATGCTGACTAAAAATAATTTCAGATGGCAGATTTTGTTGACCAACTAAGCGACGCTGAACTAAGAACTAAGTTGGTCGAGTATGGCTTTCCAGTCGTCCCTATAACGGCAACGACCCGTAAACTTATGGTAAAGAAGCTTAAAAACATAATTGAAAGTAAAAAGAAGACCAACAGCGACGGTCGTAAGTCACTTGCACTCGCGCGTTATTCATCGGAAGAAGAAAGCGATGCGGACGTTAAAGAAACAAAGAAGAATCGTCGTGCCACTGTCGGAGGTGCAATGTTACCCCCGACGACTGCGAAAATTCGAAAGACGACGAAAAAAGCCGAAACGAAATATACAGAAGAACCAGAATATATAAGTGCCTCGCCCCCTCGAAAAACGCGAGCCGAAGGTAAATTTTGTTATTTTCCATGTCTGATAAATTAGTGTTTTGTTTTCGTGTCCCGACTTGTTTTCCACATTCCCGTTTTTTTGGATGCAGTTATAAATTGGTGGTTTTGATTTAAGAGTCTAAAATAACAACCACATCACGCCGGACGACTCAGACATTTAGGACGGAACAAACTGGATACGAGGACGGATCCGATTCGGACGTAGAGATCGTAGAAGACAAATCTTCCGCTAAAAAGTCGACCGCATATAACAGACCATATTCGCACGATGATCCTTTCCAGTCCACTGCGGCCTCGACCAGTTCTTTAGGTTTGACTTCTCCGAGCGGTTTGAGGCCCAGCCTGAGGTCAACTTTAACGAGCGATTTCTTTACGAGCAACGCTAAAACATCTACTCCGCAACCGGTTTCGTCGTCCGTATTTTCATCCGATTCGAATAGAAACAGTCACTCGACTTCGGCCACCTCTTCTCTCGAAAAGTTAAATCAAATTAGGTCTCGTTTAAGTCTAAATAATCCAAGTTATCCGAGGTCAACTACAAACTACGATAGGAAAACTATATTTGGCACTTCGTCTTCTACAGCGAGTAAGTACAGAAGATCAAAACAGTTATTTTGTTCTTTGTTCGCCGATAAACAAATGAAACTCAGAGTTCTATTAAAAGATTACATTGTAGATTATAGACGCTCGACATCTAAGTGGTAATAATAAGTTCGATAATTAAAATGGGTCGCCACGGGATTCGAATAAGAGCCAACTCGTTTCCGAATCTTTGTAGCTATATAAACGATATTCTTTTTTTTATTTTCAGATGCAGAATCGAAAATCGATACTCCGTATTTCAGCGACTTCACTAACAGATTGTCTCAAATAACCGGAAGCAGACGATCCGACGGAGATCAAGAGACAAACATCAAAGAGTCCGACTCGAACGGCGGCGTTTATACCAGACCTTATATCGGACGGTTCACTCAAACTCGCAGTAGGAACATTTCGTCGGACTTCAAATCGAGCCAAGAAAAAAATCTATTTAAAAACAATGTTGTCTCTTTTACGTTAGTCGGTATCGTCATACTGTTTTTTCTTGCTATTTTTTTTCTGTACATGGGTATGAAAACCGATCAATTGGCAACACTGGATGACACTGGTAATTATCTTTAGTTTATCATTTTTTAACCCAGCCATATAATGCCTCTACTACACACGTGGCCAGCACCGCCACTCAAATAAGTGCGTATCATCGCCGCGATTATTGCCTAGCCCTCCACACAATCGTGCCGGTCCGATTGTGTGTACGGGCGCACGATGCTGGCCACGCATTCCTTTGATGTACCGACAATCAACCGATTACTGCCGATTACAGGCGATTATGTCCACGCACCGACGAATATGCCCTCTACACAATCGTGAGTCCCCTGTAAGTGGCGGTGCTGGCCACTTGTGTAGTGGAGCCTTTAAGGCCGCTGCACACGAGGCTAGAAACGTTGCTAGGAATTTTGCTAGATGGTAGGCAACTGGAAATGACGTCACTGCGGGCATGCCTGCTAGCTCAGAAGATAGGTTTTAAAATTAGAACAGGGGCTATTTTCCCTGCTAGGTATGAGCAAGAACCAATCAGGAAGCAGTATCTTGTCACGTGGGCACTTGAACAAACGCCCACAAACCAACATGACGTCATTCTGCTCAAAGTCAGACACAACAGACACGTTTTGTTCTGTGTTTATATTCGAACTGTCACTGCATGCGCACCAGATCTATTCACAAAACAAGCTTGAAAAATAGTCTCGTGTGAAGCGAGCACTATCAAGAAAACCAGCGCTAGATAACTAGTAGGTAAATCTAGCAGCGTTTCTAGCCTCGTGTGCAGCGGCCTTTAGGTTGTAAGTTCTGACTTCAGAACAAAGACTTTTACTTACTGGACATGTCCTAGCGGTGTAAAAAGTGTCCTCCCTTAAGAATGGATGCGTGAACATTTGACTACTTAATAGAATTGGACAACTACTTGCAAATCCTTTTTCCATAGTAGAAATTTAAAACAAACTTCAACGTTCCAAAAGAGGTGGGAGTTACAGAGTTGTGTAGAGTTCGTTTTTTTCTGTGTGTATCTCACACAGAAAAAAACGTTGTTTTGATTACTGTTTTGCTGTAATTTGCTAGAGGTTTGACAACAAATGAAGGGTACACGGGAAGAAGGCGGTTTGTCAAAAAATGTAAATTGTGCAGGAGAGCATTTTGAAGTGTTTAAGATCGTACGCTTATAACTTTTGACCTAGCGTATTCTTGTCTAAAATGAATACACCAACAGAAAGGTACGACTTTTGGCTACAAGATGGCATAAAAAAATTAATTTCGAATTTTTACTGACAAATCGCCTTCTTCCCGTGTACCCTTCAAATGTGAAGTTAGCGTTGCTGGTCCATTTCTAAATAGTCGAAGGTGTGAACAATCTCTATCTCTCTCAGACTAGTAGAAATAAATTAGGCCACGCGCGTACTCGATCCTCCTCAGTCAACGAACCGAAAAACAACTGCAACAATGTATGGCGAAAGCATGTCCGTCCGTGGTATAAGTCGTAGACTCTGAACTCGTAAAGCGTCTTGTTGCTTCGGACAGAACTGCGTGTTTATTGAACAAATTCTTCGATTCTTTGAATTTGGTTTTAGCAATCCTAGGCTTGTTAAACTGCTAGAGGCTGATTCAAACAATACAAAAAGTCTGAGAATTTTACCAACAAACGCGCCGCGTTCGAAGAGTTCTGTATTATCGACAGATGCTTTGATTGTTTTGTGGCATCTCTCTTTTTTTTTTAGATACTGAAATACCGTATTGCGATGTAAGAGGGAAGAAATTAACCGTACCCGGAATCAACTGCGTCCTGGAAGATAAAGCGCCGGGCGCTTTGAATCTTTTGAAGATTCTTTTACCGGAGTTGACTAGGCGAGCCGTGAATTTCAAATGCAACGATAATAAGGTGCCGGCGTTCATGACCGAAGAAAGTACTGTGAAATATTTGAAACAAAATCGCGGAATCCAGGTATGAATACGATTTTCTAGGTTTTTTTTCGCGACTCACCTAAAAAATATTCAACCGAGTAGTAAAACATAGCTGAAATAGGCAGAATATCGACTAGTTGCCCAATATTCATTGCGATGGGCTGTTTTTAAATTTTATTTACATGTTTTATGTCTTAGTATTAGTCCACAGGAATTTTTATTTCGC
The DNA here is from genome assembly GCA_963575645.1 of Xanthostigma xanthostigma. Classification (NCBI taxonomy): domain Eukaryota; kingdom Metazoa; phylum Arthropoda; class Insecta; order Raphidioptera; family Raphidiidae; genus Xanthostigma; species Xanthostigma xanthostigma. The sequence goes on from OY754473.1 coordinate 4,941,882, forward strand.
TTGTAATTGTTTTGGCGCGAAAACACGAGCCGCCATGTTTACCTACTGTGACGTCATTCTTGTAGTATACAAACAAGGTTTGGTATCGTTTACACGGGGCTTGATTAGTGTTTACTCACGTGTGTCGTTGGTTTATATAGGTCAGGCATGTCAAACTCATATGATATTGCGGGCCACATCTATTTTGTACTAAGTTGTGGGCCGCATGTTTTTAATGTTAAATAAATATAGTTTAAAAAAAACTAAAAAGCACGCTTTATATCGAACTAAAAAGTAAAAAATATTTTTTTTTAAATAAGTTTAAAACAATAATGAATAAATAATACAGTAAACCCTCGTTAACACGAATTTCGGTTTAACGCGAACAAAAATTTACTCTCGACAATGGTCACATAAGCTTTAATGTAATTATATTCGGTTAACACGAACCCTCGTTAATACGAACTTCGAACAACTTTTTCGTCCCTTCACGGTTAATTATCGGATAATACGAACTACAAAAATTCTCAAATCATATATTTTGATCATTTTGGTCAATGAATATACAATACAACTAAAAGAAAAGATTCGCTTAAGGGATTACAAAAGTAATTAACTCACATTCTAAAAATAGACAAAGGACTGAGAGATTAAAAATTCACTCGAAATCCTATAAATAGAAACATACCTCAAAATGTTTCCCCTCTTATTTATTGAAATGTATTTTGTAAACAAATAAAAACAAACTTTCAAACTTAGATAATATTTAAGAACAATTAATGTTATTAGATAATTTATAATAAATAATTATTCAATGTTTACTTAAAATAAATCATGATTTGACACTTAAAAAATGACTGTATTTTATGCCATACTCGGTTTACACGAACTCCCACATAACACGAACTTTTTGCCTGATTTTTACGAGTTCGTGTTAACGAGGTTTTACTGTACTTGTATTATTGTGAAAAAATCGTGGGGCGCTCGATGTACGAAAATGTGGAACAAAGCGCCCCACGCTTTTTCACAATAATACTAGTATTTGTTATTCATTATTGGTTTAAGCTTATTTTAAAAAAAATATTTTTTACTTTTTAGTTCGATATAAAGCGTGTTTTTTAGTTTTTTTTAAACTATATTTATTTTTCACTTTTTAGTTTGATATAAAGCGTGTTTTTTAGTATAGTTTTTTAAACTATATTTATTTTCCACTTTTTAGTTCGATTTATTGTCAAAAATTTCCCGAAAAAAAACAAATTTTTTATTTCGGCGTGGACGGAATTAGAACCCACGACCGGTGAATCCGAGAGTTGACGTCAGCGAAGACTAGCGCCTTAGACCGCTCGATCAACGATTGCTCTTACAGTAGTGGCATAACATACTAACAGTTATAAACCACTTGCTGTAATCCAAACGAGGTTACAAACAAACATACATACTTACATACATACATACATACATACAAACAAACTTACAAGTGAAACTAATATAAAGCGTGTAAAAATATTAATAAAATACGATTGTTAGAATGATTATTAGACTCATGGCCCCCACAATGGTGGGGCTGGTGCAACTCTGGTAACAGGGCCCGGGCTCAGCGGGGGTCCTGGTTTTTTTATTCAAGAAGTATTTGCAGTGGATCATAGTTTTATTATCAAAATAAATGAAAATATTTAAATGTAAAAACAGTTTAGAGTAAAATAGATATTACAGTAGAGACGCGTTAATCCGAACCTTCATAATCCGGATTCTTTGGTAATTCGGACAGTCGTTTGATAGTATTATGTACATTGTAGTCCGGATTTTTCCAGTTTCAGTAATCCGGATCATGATACTTAGTTATTGAGTAGCTGTACCAGCACTATTTGCGTCAACACTATTGGCCGGCGGTGTGTTACAAACAGTTACATACATATTTGTTGCCGGAGAAGTGAGAGAAGTTAGGTGGTTTTAGTATGTATGTAGTCGTTGTCATACTCAGATAGAAATACATAGAGAACGCACTATGGCGCCGCGTAAACGACCACACGTTACTTTATCACTGCAAGTAAAAAACGAAATTCTTGACAAATTAAAAAAGGGAGCCTCAAATAAACAGTTAGCCGCAAAATATGAGCATTTTAGTTTGTTTTCTTGATAATTAAAATTACATCCAGTAATCCGGACATTTTGATAATCCGGATCAACTGTGTTTTAATTAGTCCGGATTATCGCGTCTCTACTGTACTTTGTATACAACAGCACGCACGGGTCCCACCTACTCCCTCTACTCTCCCCCACTCTAACTCTGCGAAGATTCTTGTCCGAAGACAAAGAAAAATAGGCATATGTTGGGGGGGGGGGGCCGACCCAGATCCTGGTTACAGGGCCCACAATCGAATGTGGGGGCCATGATTAGACTCAATGTTTTTTAACGTCTCGGCGGGCCGCAATCACTATATTGGCGGGCCGCGTGTTTGACATCACTGATATAGGTATATGTGTGTTTACTTCAAGGCTGACGTCACACTTCAAACCATCATGGCGGGCAGCGTTTTTTGTATTGTATTCACGTTGTTTAATCAATTAGTTTTTATAGTATGAAATACCCTGCTCTAATTAAAATTGATGTTTTGTGTACAGATGATAATTATTATAATCCGCAATCTATTTATAACGGGCATTTATTTTTTTTTTAGGAAGAGAATCAAATATTGGAGGATTTGCGCAATTTACAAGTGATCGTTTTGAAGAATCCTCGTTGGGGCCTGTCTTTAATTAAGCCTTCCAATATATACGAGCAGTCTGACGAAGAAGCCGCTTTAGAATCTATCGTAAGCGACATAATTTTTTTATTCGCCGAATGTCGCGTTTTGATGCGTTCAATAATTATTATTTATTTTTTTTTTAGGAACAAAACGACAGGAAAAACAACTTGGCATTAGTAATGTTAGACCCAAATGTTCCGCTGAAATGTTTGATTTTCGGTAAACTTTATACGGTCCTCACTTCGCTTTTTGCAGTCTCGCTCGGTAAGTTTAATTTTTTTTACCAAAAAGACCAACTGCGTGTAATTTTCACGCGTTCGGAGTGAAACGAATTCCGATTCCAACGATAGCAACTCATTTCCTCTACTTCTGACGGTGTCTTGTTTCATATTTGTTACGTTGTTGAACTGAATCACTCATCGCGGCTAAGCGGGAGAAGTGAAACTTCTTGACTACTTTGCTTACTCAACCACAGATGGCAGTTCCATTCAGACACGTTTTGTAGTTCATAAATAGACCGTCAGTTGTTGGTGACGCTTTAACTCTTTCTTTCTCAATTTATGTCTTATCTCGCTTCTTCGTTTCATCAGCTTACTAACTTACCCTTACTATAGAAGTTTCACTTCCAAAATTGAAACGATTTGTGTTATTTGTTTACAATGATCAATTTTTTTTATAGGGTTTGCTTTTTTATACTTTGGCCAGCAAGGAATAAAATTGTACATGAAGCAAAAGAAAAATAAAAACGATCAAATTTTTAACATGGTCGAACGAATAATAGATATATTATCGACGAATTGTTCCGGCGACGGTTCCGATAATTTCTTGGCCGTCAGCCATGTCCGAGACATGCTGATAGCTCCGCAAGATAGACAACGTAAGTCTCGAAACTTCTAAGCAGAAGTGCGTTTTTATATTCAATTTAGAATAGTTGATCTCGTAGAAATGCGGTTGTTTATGGCGTACGGTGTAAATTATAGACGCTTAACAACATAGGCCACGAGCGTCTTTGATGGCAAACCCCCAGGTTCTAACCGAGCACTAATAATAGTTGATTGAATTCTCAATTTCTATTAAAAAATATAATAAATCAAAAACGTTAATTGGTACTAGATCCTAGTAACTGTAACAGTTGGTGGGCTCAAAATGAGGAGGCTGTACTAAAAATAGATTGGATACATGCGCTCTCATAGATTTTTTGGAAATCTTTCAAATGAAAAAACCAAAAAACACGCTCGATACTACAAATCTGTAACTACGATGTCTTGATCTTTATAGGTATGTCGGCCATTTGGGAGGGCGCAGTAAACTTCCTGAACAACAACGAATCGAGAGTACGCGCCGAAGTGCAAATAGTCTCCGGAGAAGAGTTCAAAGTTTGGCGTTGGCTCGGAAATTCCACTCTCAATCTTAGCGGAAGGTATTTAGACGTTTGTTATCCGTTATTTTAAACTTACCGAAGCGTTTTCATGTCTAAAAAAAAATTTCGTTACAGTTCAAATCGCGGCAAAGTTTGGCAAGGTCAAGCTTTCGAAACTCAGGAAGGATCCGTGAACAGTTTGCCTTGCAGTCCAACGCAGTGTTTGAAAATTAGACAAATGTTTGACAAAAAGTAGGTTTAATTTATAAATTCCTTTTTTTCACTGTCTACGTGTTTGTTTTTTTGTACCTTTACTTTCTACTTTTTTTATGTACTGATGTATTCTTTTATATGTATTTTTAATCAAATATAATACAAGTATCTATACTTTAAGATTCGATTTTACGGTGTGCGTATAGTGAATTTTTTTCGACGTGAAACTTTTATTGGCGCGTTTGGCAGCAAAACCATGTCGTGACGGAAACGGGACGCGCTGTCTTATGCCCCCTCTGAGCCACCGTTCTCGACTTCCTTGTGTGCCCGCGCGCATATACTGTTGTACAGTCGTTGCTTCTATGTGTGAGCTGTCACAGCTCACACAGAGAAGCTGCATACTGCGTTTGCGAGTATAGTATGCTAGACACGTTCACGGCTTATATACACGCTTTGTATTAGTTACAGGGTTATATTTAGTCAATAGAGTTTCGTTGGTGGACGGGGCAAAATTTTGTTACGACGGCTTCTAATTTTGTTTTTGAAGTGAAAACTTCTTTAGCGGCGTTGTACACTTTTTTTGTAATGGGTAAAAAATGTTAAACTCGCGTCAGATCGAAAATTCGTAAGACCTGATCGAAAATGCATAAGACAAAATTCGTAAGACGAAAACTTTTGTACAGTTTTTTTGTAATGGGTAAAAAATGTTAAACTCGCGTCAGGACTCGTGACCTGATCGAAAATTCGTAAGACGTTAATATTCTAGTTTTCACTTCTGCCGGCACTCCCGGAGCGCAACCCGTCTTTTTTTTTTTTGTACAGTAAACGTCAACTACCTCATGTTGGCGCAAGTCCTGTCATCTATGGTTGATTATTGAACCAGTAATGTTTTTAAATTTATATTATGAACACTGAACTCTTTTTCTAACAATGATAGATTTTTGAGTGGATGCGTTGACAAATTCTGAACTGGTCCAAAGCGTCTGTCGGCATAAAAAAACTCTTCGGACATGACTGCGTGTTTATTGGTCAAATTCTTGAACTCTTTGGACCGTTCGAATTTGGTTCTAGAAATTCTCGACTCCTAGAGCTACTAGAATTGTGACGAGGTACTTGGTTCGATTAACCGTGGAAGTTGGTGATGCTAAGGAAATTAGAAAAAAAGAAACGAAAGAGAATAATAAGCCAACAGTTACGCGACCAAACCAATCCAACTTAAAAAAATACCGACATTTATGATACAAGACGATTTTATTCGAAAAAATTGGTTGTCTGTAAAGTCGGTTTACGGACGATAGTTTTACGTGATAACGTATTCCGCTTGAATATCATATTTAATAATACATAACCTAAATTTTAGTAGCTGTCAGGCGGAACGTGACACATTTCGGAACGTTACACTTTTTCGTGCATGCAGCCGGTGTTTCATCAATTTATAAGACGTTATCACGTCAATAAAAATATACGAAAAATAGAACATATTAATATGGTGCCGTTTGACGTTTTGGAATCGCGTTTGTTGTTCGTTACTGAATAACAAGTTTTTTTTTTTTTTGAGTTTTATTCTTACCAAATAATGACGTAATACTTGAATTATATTTGATTTACTATTTCTACACTTATTGGCGAGCATGTATTCTGATCATTTGACTTTGTGGGATTTTTTCCGGCCAAACATTGCACCGAACTAAATTTTATTCGGGACTGATTTTGGGCAAAATCGATCCCTAAAAAAATTGTCGGTAATGCAGTTTTTAACATTATCGACGCATGCTCGTCATCTATTTTTTAAGTAGGAAACAGATCTGTTGTATTTCATAATTGGTTGCGTATTAACCTATCAATAAAGTTGTTTTGTTTGAGATTTCATTTGAATCAAAATATCCGGTGTATCTTTTCCGTGTCCAGTATTTTCACAGTGCATTTGTTTTATCGTTAACTCATTATAGTGAAACGTCTGCAAATTGGAAAACAACAATTCAAGACGCGATTCTAGAGAAATGCGGGGACAGTTGTAAAATATTGCACATTGGGATTGATCCGGTCACGTGCTGCGTCTACGTAAAATGTATTTCACAAAAAGATGCCGGTATTGCTTACAAAAACCTGCACGGTTGGTGGTACGACGGTACGTACAAAAGAAAATCGATCGGTGCCTCAGTTTAATCTCTGTTTTTTTAACGCTTAGTTCTATTTTCAGGTAAATTAATAACGGTTAAATATTTACGCCTCGAACGCTACTTGGAGAGATTTCCGGATTCGCCGTCGAGTGGACCATTTTTGCGGCCGTCGAATAATAAAAAATTATCATTACAGAACGACTGGACCAATAACGAGGAAAATTAAATTAAAAACAAAAAAGTTCTATAGCCATATCGTATTTTTAAAAAAGTTGATTATTTTTTTAATAATTGATTTAATGATATTATCTTAATACATTATTTCTTTTAATCTTGCCTTTTAACCAGGTGTAACAGCAGAAATTCTAGTGACCGATTATTAAAAAAAAAAAATAAAAAACAAAAAAATATAGAACGGTCGAGATATTACTGAATGACACAATAATGTTCTATTATTGACTTTTCTTTTAAGATGTTATTACACTTATGCTGGCTTGCAGAAAGCATCGTCGGAAAATCTAATTTTGCAACGACCTTAGAGCGTGATCACATATTTCTCCATTTTTAAAATAATCGTTCGATCGATTCAACATTTTGTACCATTTCCACTCTGAAACAACATTTTTCTGCGCATTTTTTTCAGAACTTAGATTGAAAAGCGATCTTTTTCTATGTAGATCGATCAATTGTTTCTGTTGGAGTTCTATAACGACTGTTCCTGCTTATATAAGAAATGCAATTATATGATCACAATCTAAGTTCATTCTCAAAATAGATTTTCCAACCCGGCATTAGGTTTTCGTTCTCTGTCACATAAATTGTTTTTGATAAATAGAATAATTCCAAGGAGTCTGCCAATCGAGAAAAAGATAGCCGGGGAAAAAAAGACGGGAATTTCATAATGTAGCCGGGAATTGTGCACTTTGAGTGAACCCCTTCATAGAAAGCTGTGAAGCGTCTTGTATAGATTCGAATATCGTATAGATTCTCCGCGAAACGATGGCCTACTGCAAATTCCGACTTAAAAGTTTGGAACGTTTTTTTAAAAACTAAAAAAGAATACGGCGAATTTATGATTATCAACACGCTCTTACATGCAGTTCGTTAAATACACGCTAGTTTAAAAATGACATTGGACAGAACTTTTACAAATTTGCTTGTAAGTTATTTCGTCCGATGTCGCTAGTATCAATTTAATACGTTACATTTAAGGTTGCTGCACACACGAGGCTGGTTTTGCTGTTGGAATCACTGCTAGGACTTGTGCTGACTGCCTGGATGGAAATGACGTCACTGCGGGCTCGCGGAACCGCAGATATTTTGTACGCTAGTTTAGATCAAGAACCGATCAGAAAACAGTACCTTGTCACGTGGACGATACGAACAAACGCTTACAAACATGACGTCATTGCGTGTGTTCTGTTCGGAGACAACAAAAAGTTCACTCTTGTTAACTTTCAAACTGTCACTGCGCGCGCACGAAACCCACCTACAAAGCCGGTACCACAGAATTTTTGAAATCTAGCAGCAAAACCAGCCTCGTTTGCAGTGACCGTTACAAACAGGTTGGGTCATTACTCATTGTATTAATAATAGTGTTTGGTTGCTCAATATGGTGTAGTCTGTGGTTCTAATATGTTTAATTGTTTTTGAAAAACGGCAACACAGTTTTATATAAAAACAAACGATGCAAGCTGTTCAGATGTTTTGCATAGTTTAAGCTGATCGAGTTTTTTCCGGAACGAGTTCAGTTTATGCGAGGGAGAAAGTGAATCTGCGTGAACTATATCACCTTAGATGTAAGAGAACAGTATTGTTACATTTTTATTTCGAATGTTTGTTGTAAATTTAGAGTTTAATAATTTATAGTGATTTAACAAAACACAATCGCTTCTATTTTAAATATATTTTTTTAATTTGTCTATAATAAACAAGTGAAAGCAGTCTTAATACAAAAATGCTTTCGGTTATAGGTTTCGCGCGTATGCGTCGCTACGGAACGCCGGACAGTGTTAGTTGCGAAAACAAAATGGCGAATCATTTTTCGCTTTTATTTATTTATTTCGTTACTCAAAGCGTGCGCAAATAGGTTTGTACCAAGCAGACGCGAACGATAACAGAACTGTACACAGTCTTGTCACTGCACAAGATAGTCTTGCGCAGTATCGTTTTTTGAGCTAGTGCGCAAGACAGTCTTGCGCAGTGACAAGACTGTACGGTTCTGTCACCGTTCGCGGCTGCGTGGAACAAACCTAAAAAAAGAGAGATAGAATGCTCTATTGTCGGTTGTTATTTTGTCAATTATTTCGTAAATCGGTCACTGGCGGCGCTGGCGAACATTCGCGCGGAGTTAATTTTGCCTATGAATTGAATAGCGAGGGGATTTATATATAATTTTAAATTGTTTCAGATCTAAGCAGATACGGTTGTATAATTTCTTTGTAACAGAACAACATATTTTCTTTTTTATGCAATAATAAACCAAGTTTAATATATTTATAATTGTGAAATTGTATGATGCAGTAGCTATAACGGTAGTGGAATTTGAGTACTTTAGTACCTGTAAACGACTAACATTTTCTTTGCGATTTAGTTAGTGCTTCAAAGACTGTCGACCCAAAACGTACGTCCCGTAGCCGTTTTAAAAATCTGTGACGAAAAGCAGCTAACAAAAACATCCGTTAAGAAAAAATATTGTAGCACATCATATGATTTGTTTTGATATTGTAACTTATTTTTTAATAATTACTGTTTCTTTTTTTTATAAGCAAACACTTTATTTATATTTTGTATACTAACTTAATTGAAATTTGATTTTTTTTTTAATATTAGGATAGGACAGTTTTTAACTTAGAAAAAAGCTGTAAATAAAAATTTAAACAAAAACGTCTGTAATGCCTTAAAATAATTTTTATAATTATTTATCATTCTTAAATGTTACTTAGATGAATAAAAAGGAAATTGTTTTTTGTTTTCGTTCAAATTTTTAAAAATATGTGTAAGTATTTAAGTATTTGTAATTTTCATTAAAAATAAACAATTTGATGGAAGAAACTTCTTTTTTATAACTTATTTGAACTACCATGTCATGACTCATAATAATTCATAAACGCACATTTTCACAAAAGAAAGACCATGATCCACAAAGGTCAAAATTTTAGTTTAATAATAGTACTTATCGTAATTCTTTATTGTAATTATTAATAGTGACTATAATAAAGGCAATTTAATATTCTAATATTAAAACAGCTGTAGTTAATTTAATCCATCATTTCGAGTTCAATGCCTTGGGATGTTTTAATGTTTTTTTTTTGGAAATTTGGATATTAAACTCCACGTCCTTGTCTATTCAATAATAATGTCGCATACATTAGACAGAGATAGCCGTCGCGATAATACATTTACGAATACGCTTTAAATATGTCTCTTTGACAGCTGTGTTAAAAAATATATTTTTGTTTATTAATATTAAAAAAATACGCCCTGAATGAAATAAAATTGAAATTTTGCCAGATGATTTTTATTATATTTAACAAAGGTAAATAAAGTTCATTGAATACGAAATGTGAATGCAGAGCGTTTCTTAGAATATTGTATCTAAGATCTGATGTGTATTAATAATACATTTCGATATTCTGATGTAATTTTTATAATTGAGAAATCCGTATTCATCATTTCTCTATTTTAGTTTTGTCGCTTTAACCTATAAATTCGCTGCAGTGGTGATTTGTTAAAAGTGTTGAATAAAAAATATTAATATATTTTATTATTTTTTCATAGTTAAATCATATGAAAAATGTATGATTCACCAATAAATTTACGTGAACTGTGCATAGATGCGATTTGTGATAATTTCGATGACATCTTCGAGCCGTTTTATACCGATATCGATGACACGGGATCGTCTCAACCGTCCGATAGTTCGGATATGGACATAGACGGTATCCCGACGTGCGTACCTTTACAAACTTCTTTAAAAAATATTTATTACAAAACTAAATACCGCTGTAAACAAAGAGATCTATTTCTGTATGCGGAACTGTCTGAAAATCTGTTCACTAGACTATCGGAAAAATGTCTCCTAAACGATCAGACGATAACCCTTTTCAATTCGGAAAATACAAGATTAAGGTACGTACAATCGAATACACTTACTTTAATAACAGTTCGATAGACCGATGATCGATAGTCCGAAACATCCAACAATCTGATTCGCCTCCAACATGGGTAGGGCATAAAAAAGTTGAAGTAGGAGGCCAATTTTAAACAATATGGCAATTTTTAAAAGTAGGACATCGTCCCTTTAACTAGAGCTCTGCCCCCACCGTTTGAAATGTTATTTAGTTTGACACTGCTTCGCCATTGCTCTAAGTAGGTACATAATTTGACATTTTTAGAGGGTTTGAGAATTGCTGAATGTGTTATTCTAATCCAAACGTCATTTATTAATTATTTAAAAAATAAATTGGCGCTAGACTCTAATAGTCCTAGCGACTGGTGATCTTTCCACAAAAATGTTCTCTTGAATGAAAACCATATCAAAATTGGTTGTAGGTCGGAAGTTTTTCATAATGTAGGATTAGCTGGTATTGTATTTAATAGAGATAATCCATTTTAAATGAAAAATTATTTTTAGGCATGTAAAAATAAAAGATGTCGATGAGAGATTAACTTACAAAGGTTTAAAACAACTCTATGATCACAAAATAGTTGAATTAGAATGTGTTAACATTAAGGTTTCTGTAAATAACATTATAAGTAAGTATATAGAAAAATATATTTTAAAATTCGAGAAAGATTCACGACGAATAAATCAGTATTATGTTAAAAAGTAACGCATTTTCTGTAGCCGTACTTCCTCAGCTGTTGAGCGTCTATAATCCACAATCTATATATTTGCGGCAGTGCGATGACAATGTGCAGTTTGCACAATCTTTTGTTAACAAAAGACTGCGTAATAGTAAAAAAATTATCGATTTCAAATACAAAATTCCATATCATCTAATGCTATAGAACAATTGAAAATCATTTATGTGTCAATAACTCTTACAACTAGCGTCACAGCGGCCGTTTGCTTAACTCACATATAGATTAACCTTGAGATTGAGTTAATTATTTAAGCCGCGGCCTTCTTGATAACGAACTACTCAATTAGTTTAGAGGATTATTATTTTGCCATTAATTTCAAAACTTCAAAGTACGTCAATTTTTATTCAAGGATTTTTTTATGTTGCTTAAACAACACATCTCTGTAATTCTTCATAAGCTTTCAGACACGCGATTTATTTTTATAGTTTACTGTAACAGCACTTATTTAATGTATAAATTGATTAAAACAAAACACAAACTTCGCAACAAACCAAACAAAAGCGAATCTATATAACAATAAACGGTCTGAAGAAACTATTTCAATTTTTTTAAATGTTTTTTCGTGTTTCAGGATGTTTGGGAGAATGGACTTTAAATAATTTAAGATATTTGAATGTTTCTAAATGTACATTTGTCGATAATTCGAAGTAAGTATTTCTCGTATCTCATTGTATTTATTAGGGATGCACCTAGGACTCACAAAAAAAAAAAACGAGTACGGGATACTCACTTAACTCAGATGGATATTGTTAATTTTTTTTTTGCTCCGAACCCCGTTATTATGGCCACAAAATGTCAATTTGGTATTATTTTTTAAAAATTTATATTTCTTGGGAACTTATTACTTGATAATATCGGTTGACCGATATATCGCTGCAACCTTAATTGCATTGTGTAAAATCGGGTGGTATTCGAGTCCCTGGTGCACCTTCGAAGTTTATTAACAGAAGGAAAAATTTGATTAGTAGATTATTTTTTTTCAGATATTGTGTAGTTGTTCCGATAGCTAAATTAAAAAATTTACAAGTTGTAAATGTTTCGCATACTGAATTTAATAGACACGGCTTAGAGATAGCTTGCGAAGATTTAAAAAATCTTGAAAAAATCAATATTTCGTGTACGAGAGTTGACGATATTTCACCGTTAAAAAAATGTAAAGATCGATTAACTAGTTTGGCAATGTTCAATTTAGCAGTAAGTGTTGTCATCGACGCTCGATTGTTTCACAGGAAACAACATGACTGACTCTGTTTTGTTTTTTGATTTTTTCAGTTTAATTTTAATAGTTCAATGATACCAGTACTCTTAGAATTAAACAATTTAACGTATTTAGATATTTCTTGTGAACGCGCTGGAATCAATCCGTTCGAAGTCTACGCGCCGAGATGCAAAATGGGCGACTTGTTGAAAAATGTTAATGCGTTACCTAACCTAACATTTTTAGATATTTCAGGTAATTGATTTAATACCTCACATCGCAAGTTCTCTCAGATGGTAGATTTTTTTTATCTGAAACTTACTCCACAAATAAAATATATTGTAACAAATATTTTTCAATGTATATCAAAAGTATATAATCTTAAAGAAGAACAAAATAATAACACTAGAGAAGTTGCCGTTTTTCACCATCTAGGCAGCCATTTTCGTTCGGTTTTCCGCGCTCCTGATCGGTTCCCTTTTCGAACAATTCGATCAATATTTCGGCAGTATATTTTACAAAATCCGAATAATTTTTCAAATCGAAACCGACACTGCCATCTTTTGCGAGAACTTATGAACCGATATCATTAAAGCTTAGCTTTAATATTTCTGATCATAGACAGATTAAACGGAAAAGTTATATCAAAAATGAAATGTTTCAGGCAAACAAGAAGTGAATTCGACAGACTTAACCGAGTTCGTTATTCACCACGAGAGTCTAACGTTTCTTGGGTTGATGTTTTGCGAGTGCTGCCAGGACGACATCTTTGTAAATTCAGAACATCCTCATTATAGAGCAAATTTAACCGTACGTTCATTAGATACTCCGTAATACGTTTTTTTAGGCAGCAAAGTTATTGAATGAAATATTTTTTTTCTGTTTTGCAGGTTTCAGGAATGGCCTCTGAAAAACAAATACTAGTAGCTTTAAGTATGTATAGTGATAGGGCTGCTTATGTACAAAAATCTTTGTATTTTCTTTTTAGGTACGTATATATTATTATCTTGTAAAGTTTTTGAAGTCTTCAAATTTAGAAAACAAAACCCTTGTAAAAGCTACTCACATAACCTATCAAATGTTTGCAATCAGATATAGTGCTACCATCTCGTGACTATTTTTGAAACTATTTTCCTCTCTTCAACAAACACCGAATCGTGCCTTTTGCAGTACTTACTTAATTTATAATAATTTTTTGACTCTAAGCGAGGGTTTAATATTTAAATCAAAGTTTGTGTAAACTATATTAATTGTTTGTGTGTTAATTTACAGGTTAACTCCAACGTTAAACGAACCACGACCCGACATTATCGAACTAGTAATTCAAGGTTCGTTTTTGTCATTAAAGAAAGTTGTCATTATTTATTTAAATTAAGTTTTTCTAAGTGTTGTTAATTCCGTTATTTCAAATTAAAACAAATGTCACTTCTGAATATCGATGCGCAATTGTTTTAGGTATGGCGAAACATCCGGACCAGTTCGGCGTACAAATGGCAGCTACCGCTTGTTTATATAATTTAACGAAAGGCGAACTTTCTTTGAAAATACATCCGAATGTTTTGAGGAAGGTTGTTAATTTGTCGCTTGATGCAATGCAAAATTTTCCTAATCAAAATCAGGTATGGAAATATTCTCCTTAAAACAAGTGCTACACAGACTTTTTATGGAAATATTTTTTTTTTGAAAATTACGATCATTTTGTGGTACACTTAAATTGTTATCAAAAACTTTAACAAAACAGGAAAATCTACCTTTGAACATAATAATATGGTTCAAGTCTTTGATTAACGTCTGAATAGAACTCTTCAAATAAATAATAATATAGTATATTATTAAATTTTGTTATTTCACGATTAATCCACTTAACTATCGATATTTTTTACTTGAACGCCATCGATAGTTTCTGAAAACAATTGACAATCGGAAACAGACGATAGTCGATAACAGAGTGTAGAAATACAAACAATTGCTAGCTCTGCTACCCGTCTAAAAGTGAAATATGTATGTCAACCAATTACTTAATACCTAATTTACATTGTGACTTTATATTGTTTTTCTATACTCATAGTCGCGTCAATGAAGCTTTTTACTTTGAACAGCTCCGATTTTGATGATTTTTTTATATTATTTAAAATCAGAAACTTTTTGGAGCGGGGACGGAATTATTTATATTGTTTATACAATATTTATGCTATTTATATAAAAAAAATTGGGAAACCGTCGATATAAAAGTGCCCACCATGGACAAAATTATCCACCGTCCACACGATTCAATAATATAAAAAAAAATTAAGAAAAAAAATCAAAATCAAATTCGAGAGCTTAAGAATATTGCCTGTGTTACATATTCATTGACGTGACTATCAATGAGAAAACTAAACGCATTTAGTTTTTTTCTTTTTTTATTCTTTGTGTTGGTTTATTGTTATTGCGGTTTCGTAACATTTACATTGAAAAACAGAAAAAAAAATGACAGTCGGCTCTGTTGAAGTACGCAGGTAAATATTCATAGTATAATATAATCCAACGGAACGGTGAAAACTTAATTTTCAAAGGCGTCACACGACGAGTGACTACTTCGAAGATTACTCTAGCAGTTCCGATCAGTACGAAACATTGCAATAAAAATATAGTTCTATTATTTTTTAAGATTTTGTCGAGACTTTTAATTCTAAAGAGGATTTTTTCAATTGCCAGCTCCAAAAGAATGCTTTGTTGACATTGTGCAGCGATCGAATACTCCAAGATGTTAATTTTGAGAAATTCCGTTGCGCGAAGCTGGTCATTTCGGCGCTATGTTCTACTGACGACCCCAGTATGAACCGAATGGCGGTCGCCATTATAAGTATACTAGGTACTGTCGAGTTATTACTGTTCTAACCTCAAAATTTTCTTGATTTGAACTTCTATATTGCTAGTGACCATAAGTGGAAGCGTGGTCCATGAAATGAGACAGCAAATGACTGTTTTCTATCTCTTTCTTTTTACTTGACCCGTTATGCTCAAGTGTCGCGTCTGTAGTGGGGCAATAGAGTAAGCCATCTCCCTTTCACAGCTTAGTTCCATGTGCAAATTGACGCGCATCCATTCACGGACATGCGCGTGAGACTCAGAGTATAATAAGTGAGACAGACCTATATATGTCTGCACCGTAGTGTTTAAGTCTTTCTCCCGATCTTTGCTAGCAATATAGAGGGTATTAAATATATGGATTTGAAGGTTAAATATAACTGTTTCGTGATTTTCTGCCAAGAAAACCAGTTAAAATAATGCTTTTGAAAAAAAACCCTGCTCCAACAGTTAGCAATCGTAAAAAAGTGTTTATTTTGAGGTTAAATTAAATCAAACGAATAAGGAACGTTTGTTTTAAAAGAAATGTGATGTATTTATTTATGGTTTTAGCTGCTAAAATCACGACGGAAGAAACAAGCGTTATCGGTGCGGTTCCGATGTATATGAAAAAATTGCTGTCCATGATACGAACGAAAGTCAATGAACGCAACTGTGATATTACAATGAAATTTACTTTGAGTGCCCTATGGAATCTTACAGGTATAGAAACAAAACACTGACAATCCGATAGCACATTGTAAACCGAATTTCATAAACCAAAATAGATGAATTTACGTAAAACAAAAAACAACAAACGCCTTAATTATAATCTGTCAAATGGACATATGACATCTGGTGGTACAAAAATTTACTCGAATAGGGGAATAATTTACATGCTTAACATATGTTCCTCGTGAAATTGTTTATTTCAAAAATGAAACACGTACTTAATTAAAATAAACAAAAAGTTCATTGAAAATTAAATCCGCAACATTTTCTGATATCTTTGTATTAAACTTCAGTTATTGTTCGGTAAATCTTACTTGATAGTGAACTATTTTATAATAACATTAGCCACTGTTTATTCGCCGACTTGCGTTGTAAAATTGGTTTCCACCAAAAGCGCTTTTATTTTAACGCGATAATATATAGCCAAGATCCATCCTAAAGGTACATTCTACAAATTTTTCAAATCGGTGCAGTGATTCTAGAGATTACCCTTCGCATACACAAAATTTCCACTCTCTCTGTATAATATTAGTATAGATTTGAAGAAACTAATTGAAAGCCTGTACCATTTGACAGACCTCAACGATAGATTTTGTCGTTTTAGTAGTTCTGTTGTTTCTCATAGATGGCAGACTGTATCCATATCTTGTTAGTCAGGTTGTCTAACTATAAGATTGTACAAGATAGCTTATTTATAACAGAATATGAAATCTATAGATTGCGATTATTATTTTTTTTTGACGTGATAACGTCTTATAAATTGATGAATCATCAATCTTATAAATTGATAAAACACCGGCTGCATGCACGAAAAAGTGTAACGTTCCTAACGGTCGTAACGTTCCTAACGCGTAACGTTCCGCCTGACCCTGTGCGTGCTTTTTGCTAATTTCTCGCTCAATTTAAATCAGATCGGTTTGAAACCAGTCTTAAACGAAAGAGGAGAACATTTTACATAGATTTCGTATAACAGAATTTGCCTAAACAGTTTTTTTATACAAATTTATATAGAAAAATAGTTGTATAAATGCAATGTTGTCTAATGCATGGCGCGACGCGGTCTGTCGTCTTTGTTTGCCGTACATGGAAATTAGAAAATAACGTATGTCTTGTCTTAACATGAAAACGCCTGCATTTCTAATGTTTAATTCAATTTTTTGACATTAGTATTTTGTGAAATGCAACGCCTTCTAAGTTAAGTATTGGAATAACTAATTATTATTAGAACATAATACTTTGACAGTTGCAAACGTCACTTTTGACATTTCTTATCATTCCGACACAAAGGATAAGCGGATTGAAACCAAATTTTGGGAGGATGTTTGATATGCAAATATGAAGTGGCCTATTGTTTTTGGGGAACATCGGCGCATGCGTAAAAGAATATATCTCTTATAATGATGTTTTATATAATAATAATATAGTTTTTAAAACGGTTTTTACTCTATCTATTTTTACTAGAAATTTTTGTAAATTTTTTGGGGAAAATCGGCGCATGCGCAAAAGAGCTACATGCCATAGTTGTTTTTTATATAATAATAGTGTACTTTTTATAGTGTTTTATTATTCTACTTAATAAAATTTACCTAAATTTGAAGCGAAAGATGCAATATCATAGATTCGAATTATTATAATTATTATATAAATTTAGGTTATGTATTACGGAATACGTTATCACGTAAAACTATCGTCCGTAAACCGACTTTACAGACAACCAATTTTTTTTTTGTAGACGAATCTGCGATCACGTGTAGCGTTTTCTTGAAAGAAGGTGGCATTGAATTGTTTTTAGAAGTATTAATGACGTTCGCCGGCGAAAGTTCAATCGAAACAAAAGTGCTCGGTCTTATTAATAATATAGCTGAAGTACCGGCACTTAGAAGTAAATTGTTGATACCGGAATTTATATTAAAATTGAAGTAAGCAAAAAACGAATTAAAATGGCTAGATATATTTTAACGTAACATAACCTTAAAAATACTTTTTAGAGAATTGTTAAATTCATCGCATATAGACGTAAGTTACTTTGCCGCTGGAATTATTGCGCACTTAGCGAGCGATGGAAAGGATTGTTGGGCGATACAAGAAATACCGAGGGCGGAAATGCTGACGTGTCTTGTAAGTAAAAGATATGACATTCGGTTGAAAACAAATGACGTTCTCAAATTTGTGGTTTTCGAATTGTAAAATTCACTGGTTGCAAAATAATTAAATGATTTACGTTTTTGTAGGGCGATATAGTTTCGAATTGGAAAACCCCGGAGGGTGAAATGGTTGCTTACAGAAGTTTCAGACCATTCTTCCCGCTGTTAAAGTGTTCGGTTGATTACCAAATACAGTTGTGGGCAGTCTGGGCAATACATCACGTATGCACCAAAAACCGTAAGTGAAACCGGCATTTTTTTTTTTTTGGAAGACTTGAGAATTCGGTATACCTTGAATATATACAGATTGTATCAAATCAAAACGGTCCATAGAACATTCTGTGTGTAAGACAGAGACGATATTATATAAAACACTAAAGCAGTAAGTAAGAATGAGATAAATGATCGCTAATAGTTACTGTGGTTATACAATCTGATAGTATCGTCTTTGTTTTCTGTACAGTAAAAATCAATTCACATTTCCTAATCATTTGATAAGTGGTCGTGGAACCATTCTTTGGCCCGCCAGGTCTCCAGATTTGACTCCATTAGATTTTTTTGTGGGGATTTGTAAAATCCAAAATTTAAGGCTTTCAAGAAAATTATAGAGCTAATAACGAATTGAAAATACAGATTTCTAATGCATGTCAGTCCATTGACCATGAGATGTCAGCCAATGTGAGGGAAAATATTTATAATCGATTAGGATATTGTTTGGCAGAACGTGGAGGTCTTTTTGAACATTTAATAAATTAATTATTAAACGTATTGTTAAAACTTTTGTACCAGATATAAATAATAATACGAATTAATATTACAGTTTAGTTGTTGATAAATTGGTAAAAAGATTTACAGTGTACGTAATTATTTATTTACGTAACCACAGTAACTATTAGCGATCATTTATCTCATTCTTACTTACTGCTTTAGTGCTTTATATATCGTCTCTGTCTCTATGGATCGTTTTGATTTGATACAATCTGTATACCTTGAACTGTAAAATATAAAGTAACTAGTTTTGACACCAAAAGTTACTAGATATCTGTACATGTAGGAAATAGCGGAGAACCTAGAAACTTTATATTTAGTTCTTAACTTAGCTGCAACTAGAACATCGTATCGC
Source organism: Xanthostigma xanthostigma (assembly GCA_963575645.1). Lineage (NCBI taxonomy): Eukaryota > Metazoa > Arthropoda > Insecta > Raphidioptera > Raphidiidae > Xanthostigma > Xanthostigma xanthostigma. The sequence continues at coordinate 4,961,196 of OY754473.1, forward strand.
TAGATGTCTTGGCAACAAGCCTGAAGTTAGTTCGTTTCTATATTGAATAGTTAAAGCGCCAACCAGAATTTTTCATTTCACAGTTGTGTAACGCGTATGGTTTGTTTTTTTTTTTTTACAGCAAAACGATACTGTCAGATGCTTCTAGAAGAAGGTGGAAACGTACTATTAGAACAAATAATTGTAAATAATGCAACTCACAACAACATCAAAACAATCTCGTTGTACATATTAGAAACTTTAAATTCCGAATCCGCAAACGTTTCGTAATTAATTTATTTTAAATGGTAAGTGAATTACGATTTAAAAGTGATCAAATAACATTTTCTTAGACCTTTGTTTTTCATTACAGATTTTAAATGTTGTGTTTTAATTGAAATTGAAAGGTGCCAAACTATATGCAAGTTTCGTTTTTCGTTTGTTTATATAAATGCGAACAAACTTATGATAAATAATAAGGTATTATTTAAATAAAATTTTATGATGTTATTATATTTTTACTTATATAACTGCTTATTTCTGTAGGCAAATCATTTTGTTTGTAAACATTCACAGCAGCCAGGCAAAACAAATTGTAGGCGGCAGTACCTTGACAGACAATTGAGGTTATGTGCGATGGTAATAGAGTCATTGATAATTTTTTCACTTTGTTTCGCACCTGAAATAAAGTCATCAGATAGACCACTTATAAACTAGCAAAATGCATATATATTTAATACCTACTACTATATCGCTGTAGACGCTGGTAACCTAAGATATTGAACGTCTATAATCTACAATCTTTCTCTCTCTCTCTCCTTATATTGCTAGTACAGTTTTCACGTTCGGCGTTCAGAAAACATCGCGGTGCATAGAGATATCGCTATCTCAACTGTCTGTGAACTTTGTCCGCTTTGCGCATGCGTCGAAAATGATTATTGCCCAATAGGAAATATCCATTTTTGATCGTTATTGAATGTTTTAATTTGTTGTCAACAGTTGTGTAAAAACAAATGAGAAACGGTTTTTTTTTTGTAAAATAAAAGGTCATTCGTTTGATACAATGGTGCGCAGCAGAATAGCGCTTTAGTAAAATTTTTTGCCGGCTGCTTCAATTGATTATTGCAATATAATACTAAATAAAATTGGCCTTTTAAGTAAGAGTAGATTCAAAGGCAAAAATTTTTGTTTAAATAATCCGTATGTTTGTCGGTGCAGTTCTGAACTGGTTCTGTCAGTTCTAAAACGTTTGTTGGTACAACGGAACAGTTCGAACTATTAGAACTACGTGTTTGTTGGTCGAATTCTTGGACTGTTTGAACTAGGTTCTAGCAATTCTAGACGTCTAGAGTCAGGATTGATTATCCTAGAGCAAATTGTAAGCAATTTTTACTGAGCTGCATAGGTCAACTCAAGAAGGCTGTATCCAGGAGACCTAGCTTCCCATGCTTGCCGTGTTTCGAGACGGACCGTTTTCTGGCGCACGCGAGATAGCGCTGTTATCACTACCTGGGAAAACTTTGGTTCTTTCGATCTGCCATAGTTACCAAAGTTGTTTAACTTCACAGACACTACACACATGTAAGCCATGAACGGATGTGCGTTACCTAGTAGCTGACGCCATATTGGTTTTCCTAGATCTACTGAGTAAAGCCTTCTTGGGTCTACTATTAATAAACGTGATGAAGGGGCAAAGTTAATTAAATTAAAGCATTACAGAGTCAAACATTTCTTTGGATAATTATTATCACGCCTAGTCTAGTCGTTTTCGATAGAAAACAATTTTATATCAACTAACTACAACGCAAAGGACACAAAATTTACACGCCGTTATTCCTTTGTGACAGTACTTGGCACTTGACTTAACCTATAAAATAGTAAAAACATCGTCCAGAAAACGGTTGTGCTACAGGCGCGAGCAGAATCACTGGATGACACAAGCACGTCACTAGACTACAGTACGATGTGTCCGAAGAGTTCTAGAATTATTGCAGAACTTGACCAATAAACACACCCGATATTACTTATGTTTTGAGTGTACAGTTTAAAGCCGAAGTCCTACGACACCGATGTACTGTACAAAAACACAAGTAGTTGTGCATTGTCCACAAATAACTATGAAATTGTCCCCTTCGACTGATGTGTTTGGCAAATATTTGTATACACTTGTCAAATGTTCGCTTTGATCATTGTTAGGAGTTATGACCTTGACACTTGTGACGTCAATGCTGCCATTAGAAAATGGATAATGATTGAAAGAAAAAGATAGCCGACTATTTTCCGTCCTATAACAATTATTTGCGGGAATCGATCAATGGCAAACATTTGTATAGTGACATGACAAGTATTCACGAATATTTGTCGAGTACACAGGTCGTTGGATTTCGGCTTTAAAATTACAAGTCATGTGTTACGACGGCAGAAAGTCGGCGTTTGCGACGAGTTCGAAGTCAACTTTCTGTCCGCGTTTAGTAGTTACTTCTTGTAATAAGTGCATTGAAAGAACATTAAATACATACAAAAACAAATGAATATTGTAGGTTAGGTGAGCTGTCAGATATATTTTACGGTCATCGAGTAGAATGGCCACAAGAATTTCCCAAGGGAACTTAATCTGCGCATGCGTGACTTCTATTTTACGTCGTTGGCATGCAAAAGCCAACTTTCGTCCCCGTAAACAAGTATGAAATGATGTATTTTCAATTCACGTATTACAAAAAAATAATGTTATTAGAAAGCGGGTGATCATTATTTAAAACAAATTTTCTTAAGGGCATTTTAAACAATGATCTTCCATTTGTGTGTGCTTTTTATGTTTTGTAAAAGAAATCAAGCAAAATTTAACGGATATGACAGCTATTTTAAAGTCGTATGTTCATTTGTTTCGTGTGATTTAAGCAAAGTGTAAATTACAGACTCTTGATTTGTTTTTCACGTCGGTGGCGTTAGCTAACTAAATTCTTTATGAGGTAAAAGAAGGCAGGGTTTTGCTAATCTCTTCCCTAAATTTTAAATCATAAGCTGTTTTCTTTCAATAGTTCGAAAGCGATCCCTAGGCAATCGGTTTCATGAATAAATTGAAGCTTTTTGTTTACTGGTTTTATTTTTATTATATTATAAACAATTCAGAACGTATGTTAAAACGAATTTATTTTATATTATTCCGCAAAGAAAAGGTCCAGCTATTGAAACAACTGCACGTCTATCTAATAGTAAGTTGCACATAGAAATTTGCTCGATTTTAGAGATGGCTAGTATGAATTTATACGGCAACCAATACGGAAATTATTATTGGATCAGTAAAATCGCATTTCTTTTGTTTTGCTTTGCCCATTAGTGCGAAATGGGTCATTTTACTACCATATTGTAGCTTGTACAAAAAAATAATTTTAAATTAGTTATACTAGTTCAGTTCACATTGTCCAAAGTGACAGAATCAAGCCAAGTATCTACCCCTTGTTTATTTCTGTTAGTTTGTTTATAAAGCGTGTATATAAAATTGATTTTCATCTGTAATTTAGGCTTTAAAATTTAATTTGAAGTTGGAAAAGGTTATTTTAAGTGTATTTTTTTGGATGCCCATATTTCTGATATATTCATTTATTAAAAACGTAGAGTTAATTTGTGATTGTTTTATAAACATTATAGAAACGTTAAAGCACACACTGCGAGAGTTTAAAGCAAAACTAATAAGAATTCAGAATTTGTTTCTAGAGCTGTTGAAACAATTGAATTAGTACAAACACGTTCATTTGTTATCTTTTTTATTTAGATTCTTGTTAGTTTTGAGTTGTGACACAAAAAAAAAATAAATGTTTTACTTCAGTGGAATTAGCAATGAAATAATTTCGATTTTTTTTTGTTTTCGGTTTTAAGTAAAAGTAGTGAAATGTTGTGAATGGTTGCTCACTGTGCTTTGTAGTTTTTTGTAGGTATATTTTTATACACTACAAACAAAAATAAGTTTAAATAAATTGAGGAATTCAATGGAAAGTTGCCATTGACAAATCAGACTTGTTCGTGCCATGCATTTTAAAAAAAAACACCGTACTCATACGATGTTGTGTAAGTTAGATCTATTTGTCAGACAATTAAATAATACTGACTTTCCCGAGCAAAAAAAATTAGCACTCGGTTAAAATGTTCTTGTTTTGTGCTTAATCTAAGATCGAATTTTAAACAGTTAAATTATTAGTTCGCATAAACTTCAAAGTGTATTGAAAGTCACTTATTTCTCTTTTTCTTAGACATGATTTTTGGTTATTAGTTGAACACTACACGATGGAACTAAAAGATCAAAACTTCAACATTTACAATCGGTTCAGAAATGTAGGAGAAATTGTCTTCTGGCGGTAGAGATTTAATAATATCAACGATCGATTAATAAACCAGGCATTAATGTCGGTTTTAGCAGAACCCGTATTTTAACCCGATCGAAGTTGAATAAAAAGTAGCTTGTATTTTAATTAGTATCGGTAGATTGGTCCAATCGTTGACAAAACACGTGAAAATTCAAGAAACACGTTAGCCGGTTTACAAAAAAAAAACAGCAATATACCGATATGATTCATACCAACTGTAATTTAATGCAGACAATGAAAGTTATCAGCTATTAGTTAATGAGTAAAAAGTATTCACCGATTCCTTCAGCTTCGGTGATTGATCGATGAAAAAGCTCTCTTCAGCTGATTTGGTGAACGGAGATGTTGTCTATACACTTTTATTTTTGTACAAAGCTCTAATTTAAATTTTGTTAACTTGCTTTTATTTGAGAAAACTATAATTTAAGTATTATTTTTTACATCTGCTGACGATAGATCTGGCTTAAAATTTCCTAGTCATTTATAAAAGCATGCTATAAATAACATAGAGTTTAATATAGTTGAAACGAGAGTGTTTGAAAAATGTACTAAATATTTATGTTTGTATTTGTTAATAAACATTTTTAAAGCGATTTATTTTTGTTTTATTTCAATAAAATTTAAAATAACGGTTTTGCTTTATTACAAAATGAGGTTAGGACTTATGATTGTGAAAAAGTTTTTATATTTTGATTAACGATTCAATTTTGCGCTATAAGGATTAAGAAATAAACTAATATAAAATAACACAATGTTTTTAATGGAATTATGAGAAAGCATTATCTATTTGACTGAAAAATTATTTTCAAATTTTTAATTTGTGAATGAGATAAATGCTTAAATTTAACGTTCCTTTCGTTCCAATTATTAACTTTAATTGTTTAGATTATGGTGTAATTGTTTTAATTAAACTAATACCATTGAAATTACTTGAAATCACGTGAGAAATATTAATTTATGCACTTTATTATTAACTTTTTAATGAAACGAGTTGTTACTTATCGCTACTTGTGGCGTTTTAAAACTATCAGCTTTTAATTGTTTTTTTTTTTTTTTTTTTTTAATACTTTGTGGCCTGACTCTTGTCTTTGGCCAGTACTAGTAGCCGTATGTATCAGAGAAGTATGAGCAGAGATAATGAGCTTTATTTTTCAATTGTTTGCTAGCCAATCTAGAGAACAGGGCTAATCTAGGAAAATTCTAAGTCGATGGACAAATTACCGGTGTAAGGAGGATAAAAATAACCCTTTCACCCATATATTATGCTTTCACCTGTGCATGTCAATTCTTTATGAAATGTTGGATGAGTTTTTTTATTATTTTTATGCTTATTGTTCCTTTTAAAAAACATTAATGGTATAACTATTTTCGTACAAAAATTTATAGTATTTTCATTTAAAATATGGATAGAACAATTAATTTTATTATCTTGTACGTTTACATGTAACATATATGAGACGATTTTTAATATTATTGTTAGATTTTTCCTGTTATTTCCTGAAATTTCCAACTTTTAACCTTTATTTATGATCATAATTACTTAAATTAAAATAATATACAAATGACAAGACGCAACGAAAAAGACTTTTTATATTATTCGATGTACGTTTTATTATATTTCATAATTTTATTATGTATTATATTTAAATTCATTTTCAAACTGAATGCTTCTTTCAACTGGAATAGTTAAGTTCACCTGTACTTTGCAAATTTTGACCAATTTTCGAAAAGTGGTTATCGATTCGACTTTTATTCATAGATTAAATATGTATCTATGTTTTTATTGGTAATTTATTTCTGCATGTAAACGTAGTGAGAACGGCGTACGTGCAGCAATGGCGTCCATCGAAAACAAAACAGTGTAAAATGCAGTTTCTGTGTAAAATAAGCATAAACAAAATTATGTGCCAGATATATGGAAAATAATTATAATTTACTTTGTAGCAAAACACGTAAAATACATGTTAAGTTTGCATAGTGACCATATGATTCGTTTATTCGAGTTTAAAAATATTTATGTCAACTAATCTGCAGCTTACTACATTTTGTAGGAAATTGTAGTTCATAGTGATCATGCATTTAAACAAAAATAAGACTATAAATTTAAATTAAATATTATATCGTTAAGATATACAAATAGAAGTTAATGTTAGCTGAATTTAACTCGATTTAGCATTACCAAAAAGATTTGCCATAATGGCTGATAACACCAATAATATTGGTGTGCCCAGGTAAGAATAAAATACATTTCATTAATTTTTTAATAATCGAAATAATTGTTGAAAATCAATGAAATATGATCATTGTATAGAGTGGATTTGACATTTTACAATATTTTTAATTTTGATTTTTTCCATAATGGTGGTTGACATTTTGATTGTACAGAAACATTTTTAAGCATGCTTAACGAGACCAAGTGTGTATTTAAATGATACATCTTGGTTTCTGCGTAACAACTTATTATTTTTTTAATTAATGCCTTTTTAACGCCGGCTCTTCTGAACTTTCACAGTGTCGATATGTTTATCCTTCGGTGGTCCGGTTTATTTGTCGAACGACTTGTAAATTCACTGTTCTTGTGTTTACAGGATTATGGTCTTCCGTCCAACATGGGAGGAATTCAAAGATTTTTCGAAATACGTTCAGCATATGGAGTCAAAAGGTGCCCATAAAGCCGGTTTGGCTAAAGTAATTCCGCCACCAGAATGGGTTCCCAGGAAGTCTGGATACAATTTGGATAATTTACATGTTACTATACCGGCTCCTATTTGCCAAGTATGTTTTTTTATATATATAAATAACTAACAAACCCATCCGGCTTTGCCCGAATTTGTAGATTGCCACAGTTTTTTCGACTTACGTTACAAAATTGATCTCGGCGAAAAGCGCTTTAATTTTAACGCGATAATATACAGCCTACATCCATCCTGAAGTTCCATTCTAAAATGACTATAAATGATGTAATGTTATGAAATTATAATCTTATTTTTAGGTTGTTACTGGAAAACAAGGACTGTACCAACAGATAAACATTCAGAAAAAATCAATGACCGTTAAACAATATGCCGATCTTGCCAATTCGGAACGGTAAGATATTTTTTGTACGTACTAGACCTAGTCGGGCTACCATTTTGTTATTGAGCAATTTTTTTATGTTAATAATAATAGATTCAAATCTTTAATTAACGTCTGAATAGAACTCTTCAAATAAATAAAATTATCTACCAATTATTTCAGACTATATATTGACAAAAATAATAAAATTATAAATCAATATTTCAATAGATGACGCTTCGATCTAGACTTGAAACTTCTTCAGAAATAATCTAAAAAATATAAAAATTAATTAGTATATATCTACTTATTTTCTAATAGAATGAAGTATATTCGATAATTAAATTCAAACTTCTGAAAAAATTAGGTCGATAATTTTATTTATTTAACCACTTAATGCTTTTGAACGAACACTGCTCGCGCGCGGCGCGTGTATCGCAACGCGACAACCCGAGCAGTGCTCGCCAGTTTCGACTTGTTAGAGTTTTATGCGATAAACAAACGAACGGTGTTCGCCAGTTGCTACTTGACGGGCTAGAGACACTACTCATATCGTTTCCTCTGTTTTACCTTATTGAAAAACATTATAAAATATTTTGTAAGTATTACTTATATTTCCAAAATTAATAAAAAAAAATGCATTTTTTACGAACTTATAGTGATTTATATCTATTTTTATTCATTTATTTCGATTTTTTTTATCACTTTTGTGTTTTATTTCGAACTTTTTTTGAGCTACGCAGTTTTTAAATCATGTAAACTGTATAAATAAAAAATAAAATAACCTGCAGTTTTTATTTCAATTTTTGATAAAAAAACCCGAGCCTTAAGTGGTTAATTATAATAGATCAATAACGCCTATTTTTGGATTTGGGCATCCACTAGCTGTTTCTAACATATTTTATTTTGGGAAGTAAAAAATAGTATTTTTTACGCTTCTACGTCTTTCCTGTAAAGACATTTACATGGTTGTCCTTTGTCCAGTTCAAGCGCATCATATTTATAACACGAATAAAGATGTATAATATTATTATTATATAAAGACACCTTTAGACAGTCAATAAGTTCATTCCAAGCAGCCGCGAACGGTAATAAAACCGTACACAGTCTTGTTACTGCGCAAGACTGTCTTGCGCAGTATCGATTTTTGAGCTAGTGCGCAAATTTGTCTTGCTCAGTAACAAGACTGTGTACGGTTCTATTACCGTTCGCGGCTGCTTGGAACGAACCTATTGTTTATTGCCAGGGGACTAATATCAATAAATTAGAACTACTCTAATGTATTGACATTTATATGTATCATCCGAGGATCTTACAAAAAATAGTTTATCCAATGAAATTGAAATACATTTTCGAATGTTTAGGTACAACACACCACGACACTTCGATTACGAAGATCTAGAACGGAAGTATTGGAAAAACATTACTTACGTGGCTCCAATTTACGGTGCTGATGTGTCCGGAAGCTTAACAGATCCAACTGTAAAGGTAGATTTAATCAATTACACTTAATAACCAGTCCATTTTAGTGGATTATAGACACTCGACAAAAGTAAATTATCTATACCGTGTATTCACCTATAGTGGTAACAGTGAATAAGTCGTGTATAATACTAGACCTTTTATGTTATGCTATTTATATATCTGAATTTTATGGTATATAAAATTAACATCAGTTTTCCGTAATACATTTTTTTTACACATCATGGCCAACTAAAGTTCTTGACTTATCACCATAGAAACATGAAAAGTGAGTTCAATAATTCTCTATTAGCCACTAGCGGCGCTAGTAGGCTTCGTGCACACAGCCTATAGCCAAGTTCCCTTTTCGAATCGGTATGTGCCGATTTCAGTTTGTTTTTTTACGGTTGTGTAGACAGCAGACTATGGAGCATTATCGTTTAAAATCATAGCCGTTGTAAGATCGTTTTTCGATGGGATCGACCAGTTCGTAATTGGTTCTTCTGAGTATCATTCACGACCATTGAAATATCGGTAGCACTACACGTGCCTGGTTCGTTTTCGTTGTGTATATTTATCGTGTCCGTTGATTTCAGGATTGGAATATCAACCACCTTGGAACAATATTAGATTACGTAAACGAAGATTACGGAATTTCAATAGAAGGTGTCAACACGGCGTACTTGTATTTCGGCATGTGGAAAACAACCTTCGCGTGGCATACGGAGGATATGGACTTGTATTCAATTAACTACTTACATTTCGGAGCACCGAAAACCTGGTAAGAGTTTAAATCTAACAGAGTCGTCATTTCTGGTCTATCTGTATTTTCACATGAAACCGGACCGATTTTAATTTGGTCTTCATCGCTGTATTAAAAATATACTAATTATGATATGAAAATGAACTTTTTTATGCTGGCACTTCACATGGCTATTTGTATTTGTGTATTTGGCAAACAATTACCAAGTGTGGACAGTCTATTTGACAAAGTGTTGGCCTTATTTGCCTATTTGACAAATAAGGCCAATACCAAATACGCGTTACCGTGCGCTTGTCGGTTTTTCGAGGCACATCAAAGGAGTCAAATAGGCAAATACGCAATTAAACCGTCCACACAATGGCCATATTCAGAAGCGCACGCGTCGTGAACCTGTACGGACGTGCAGTATTTTTGTGTCTGTGCTGTGAGCGAGAACTGGAACAATTACTATTGAAAATGAATTGGGAATTTCTGGAATTTTGAACCTTGCGTTCTGCTGCCAAATGTTTGTGTGTTTGTTATTTGACTGCCATGTGTGGATGGTCGTACTTGCCTCTATTTGCATGTTTGCCTTGAACGTCATATATTTTGCCATATACAACAAACACCCAATAGCGAACACAAATAGCCATGTGAAGTGCCACCTTTACAGGGGATATGTGCATAAAATGTAGTATGTATCTCAATCGTAATATTTTAGTTCGCGTGACTACCTGACCTAAAATAGCTTCGTTACTACCTCGAAACAATTTCTACTATTTTGTTTCCAATTGTCTGATTCGACCGCGTTTTGTTTTTTTTAAGGTATTCGATCCCGCCCGAACACGGACGAAGACTGGAAAGGTTGGCAAACGGTTTTTTCCCGTCGAGTTACAAATCGTGTCAGGCTTTCCTACGACACAAAATGACGTTGATATCCCCACAAATTTTAAGACAGTATTCTATTCCTTACAACAAGGTGAGTCAAAGAAACAAAAATACATTGAATCACTTGAAATTGTTTTGTTTTTTAAATGAAATACGTTGTTTGATGTTATGATATTGAATCGAATATTTGATTATAGATGTTGCGATCGTATTTTGTTTTAAACTGACACATCTTTCATTTGTTTTGTAATTAGATAACGCAAGAGGAGGGGGAGATAATGATCACGTTTCCGTACGGCTATCACGCAGGTAAATATTGATACTCGTTTCAAAAATATTGTTAGAACAAAACTAATGCCAGTTTAATTAAGAAATATTATAATGTTTTAAATTACATGTTGTTAATGTCTCCGATCCTTTTATGAGAATTAATGTCGAATCGTTTTCTTACAACTAATGTTTACGGCTATAATAGGCCCCTCACTCACAATTTATTCATCCAGAACATGAAACAGGAAGAATCTCTGGAACTTCGTTAAAAATAAAGATATTTTTATTTTTGATATGTTCAATTATAATTTTAAAATACGCGTTTGTTGCGTACATTGAAGTATTTTATTCAAAAGGGCCAATCACTATGCATTTGACCTTGAGTAATAGGACGCCCATGGTGACGAAAAGCGTAACATTTTGTAAAAAACAGTCCAGACATTTAAGTTGTAAATATACAAAAAAATCCACTTTTATAATTTTTCGTTGGATAAAATGCATTTTATATTTTTATTTTTCATGAAGTCGTTATTTTTTAAAGGAACAATCAGTTGTAATCAAATTTTTGATTAACGTCTGATTAGAACTCTTCAATAAATAAAATTGTCAACCAATTATATTAACAAAAATATATAATTATAATTCAGAATATTAAAGTTTTAGTCCGGATTTGGATCTTCTTCAGAGTTGATCTAAAAAGTATAAAAAAACTTATAGAAACTGATTATTAATTTTTTATATCAATTCTGAAGAAGATCTAATTTTATTTATTGAATCAGTTGTTTTTTTCATAAGTTTGGTTTAAATCTTTGATTAACGTCTGAATAGAACTCTTCAAATAAATAAAATTGTCGACTGAAGTTTGGTTTAAAATCATAGTTGCCATGGAAACATCTATAAGTCTATAAACTTTGTGCAAACCAGTAGATATTTAATTCTTACAATATTTCAGGATTCAATCACGGTTTCAATTGTGCCGAATCAACCAATTTCGCAATGGAACGTTGGGTGGAGTACGGAAAGCGAGCGACTCAATGCAGCTGCAGCAAGGATATGGTAAAAATATCGATGGACACGTTCGTCAAACGTTTCCAGCCAGACCGTTACGAAAAATGGCTCCAAGGAATGGATATTGGACCGCATCCGGAAGAGCCGAACCGACACTTGCCGGCACCGCATCCCACCGAAAGGGATATTCTTTGCAACAAGAAGTGAGTATTTTGAACCCGCTTTGCTGTAGACTAAACTCAAGATTTCAAAATTTGTTAATTCTTACTTTTTTTCTTTTTATTCTTTTCATTGTAGTAATTCCGAACTACCGTTAAGTTTTCTTGAATCGTCGCACAAGAAACGCCATCCGGTTCATGGCCAGAAAAGAGATATGTCTTTAGCTGCAAGGTATTTATAATTATTAAACTCTTTTCTGCTTTCCGAATGTTACATAACTTCCGATGCCTTCAGTTGATTGCATGTAAATTTTTTTATTTTGCGTAATGAATATACCTCTATCTGTCCGTTCATTTGTTTTATATTCTTATTATTTACGCTGTCTGTTTTGAGAGTTAACTTAATTTTTATTTATATTTTTTTTTATTCATCGTGACGTTTTTTTAATGAAGTGTTTGTTTTAGAAATCCGGACATAGATATGAATGCGATGAAAAATGATCCGAATATTCCGGATGAAGTACGAGCGGTCCTGGACGAGCTCGAACTGGAAGACGACGCCGAACCCATGCCGGATGAACAGCAGCTCGAAGTTCTCGAGGACATTTGGCTTAAAGCAGGAGAAATCGGTAAGAATGATCAGTACTTCTTAACGAGACATCTATCTGTAATTTCGTTTTCTTGTGAAGTTTTTTTTTTTATTTTTTTTTCTTATATTTTTTATGATACCTAGATATAGATACACGCGTTTCAGTGATTTGTGCCGGCGTCACTAAAAAACGGTTGGATCGTTCTTACTAAAAAAGACCAGGATCCAGTTTTTTAATTATTATTACTAAGTACGAATTAAGGAATATAGGGAATTAAGCATAGCTCTCGAATAACGGGAAGGAATCCAGTGCTTGTATTTGATTGGTCGTGTTGTGCCGCCGACTTCCAATAAACGCTTAACGTTTCACAACACAGCGCATGCGTCAAACAGTGACCAATCAAAAGTAGGCACTGAAATTCCTCATTTATGCCTACTGGACGTGCCCTAGCAGTGTTTCTGAAAGAAAAAGATAGAATGGATGTGACATATCTCTATCTCTCTCAAAATAGTATCATAAACTTGTACAGAAAAGGATAGAGATAGGCCGCAACCATACTCTATCCTTCTCACTCATGGGAATTTGAAAGATAACTATGATATACGCTAGGGCACGTCAAATAGTACAAGTTGATGTGTGATAATTGTTTTAAAATGTTCAACTTTTAATATTTTTTTTTTTTTAATAATAATAAATTTATTTCAATAAAGTTAAAATATAATTTGCGGTCTTATAATTGAAATTGATCCATCCAAATTGGCATAGCCAGTGCTAGGGTGGATTTTTAAATACATGTAAAATTACATTTGCGTGTTAATTGAGTAAATTAGTTCACATTTTCATTACTTCTAGCGCCGATAAACAACTTACAACAGGGGTCGGCAACCCGCGGCCCGTGACTGTTTTATAAATAAAAGTCTTATATACCTGCCTACATAAATAAATAATTAAATTAATTTTCACAAATCATTTTTCTTATGATATTGAGGATGTACTTAGTCATTTACAAATGAACGTGATTGATCTCCAATCTAATGATACTCTCAAGAACTCTTTCTTTGAAATCAAAGATCTTGTTAAATTTTATGGCAGGTTGTCATCTAATTTTGACAAATTGAAAAGGTTTGCTCTGCAATTAATTACAATTTTTGGTAGTACTTACTTATGCGAACAAACCTTTTCGATTCTCAATTACAGAAAAATAAATATGTTTCTCGTCTCACAGATGAGCATTTGAGAGCTATTCTACGAATTGCAACTACAAACCTGGAAGCTAACATGCAGCAAATAGCCACTCAAATACAACCTCAAACGTCACACTAATTTTTGTAAAAGAACAGTTCTATTTTGAAGTTCTCAGTTAAATTTTTAATAAAATTCAAATGAAATGTTTTCGAATTTTTAATATAACAATTACCTATTATTAAAATCATGAACAAGTGCGGCCCGCCTTTATTTCAATTTGCCACTATGTGACCCTTGCTTGCCAAAAGGTTGCCGACCGCCGACTTACAATATTGCCTAGTTTAGTACGGTAATCTTTAGTAGTACAAAAATGCATGTTTTGTTTGTTTTTGTTTTTAATTTAGATACTGATCAAGCGTCAATTGTAGATGACGGATGTAAGGTAAACAGACGTAAGCACACGAAAAGAAAAAAGAGAACCGACTCGAAAGAAAGAAACAAGAAAGCGAGAACAAAGAGGAACGCTAAAGAAAACAAAAAAGACAAGAGGAAAACTAAGGCCGCCGAACCGGACGCGGTGGCCGATCAAGTCACGCTCGATAGTTACGGTAAAAGCATCGAAGAGACCATCAGTATTTTCTGCGGTCCGCAGAACGAAGACGAATCGACGTCCGATACTAAATACGATCCATTCGAGGCAATGGAAACGCATATGAAAGAAAGAAAACAGAAGAATTGGAAACATAAAGGTATTTATTGTTTTTCTAACCTTCCGGTCCCACTAGACTTTGGCTTGGCTATTTGGTTCACTTTTAATAACAATGTGCATTTCCGGTGAATCTCTCATTTAACACGTAATAAAAATCACATTTTTAATAATTAAGGAGGTTGAGCCGTTTTACGAAGAAAATGAAAAAAATCTGAAATAAAGTTTTTTTAATAGATTTTTTTATGACAAAATTTTCTGTAAAAAATCCAAAATCATTAGGAGATTTATAAAGTTAAAAATTTAAAAAAACTTTTACATGTAGTCTTATGGAAAATATGTCAACCTAGCATGCAAACGGTACATTTTAATTTTTTGAAAATAACCAAATAATGACAGCAGTTCCGAAAACTAACTATGTAAAGCATCGATGTCTTACGCATATTTTAATATTTTTTCCAATTTAATTAGGAGACTTTTAATCAATAAAAAAATTATTAAACATTAGCACTTTTCGATTATGGACTTTTATTCTTGACAATTTTAACTGAATTTTCCACTTTTTAATGATTTAATTGTAATTTTTATTACTTCTAATTTCTTTTTTTAATTATTTACTGCAAAAAATATGTAAAATACAGATGTTTACATAAATTTATTTTTTCTAACCTAACTTTGTACAAAAAATTCAAAAGTTAGTTCATTAAGTAAAATACTGAATTAATTAATATTAAAAAAAATTATTTATTTATGCTTTTATGACAATAATTTATTGGTATCATCGACTTATAAACTATAAAAGTTCCCATTTAGAATTCGACTTACTTTTGATTAGGACTGTAACGCATCAACCTCCTTAATTACTTGAAAACTAGACGTCCAGCATTAAAAAGAAATTAGATAGTTTGTTGTATGAGATATCAATAGATAACATACAATTTATGACAACTTGCCCGTTTAAATAACTTTCGACAACATCATATAGATGACCAGAATTATATAATTTTTCGCCTTTTGAACTATTCTGTCCATCAATAAATAAAATGATCGACCAATTTTTCAGACAATATATTAGCAAAAAATATAATTAATACATTAACGTTTCAATCCGGATTTGGACCTTCTTCAGAACTGATCTTAAAAATATAAATTAATTGTGAAACCTAAAATGAAATAAAAAATTATTAAAAACAAAATATTATTTCAAAATAATATTATATATATTACTTAAATTTTTCGTATCTAATTGAGCATTGAGAGAATTTTTATTTGAATCAGACGTTAATCAAAGATTTGAATATTCTGTCCATGTTCACGAGTATTAATTACAGGTTGAAATGCGTACTTCTTATTTTTTCCATTTTTTAAATTATTTTTCATTGTTTACTGTTATAAAATCATCCCATTTACTTCATTAATTAGATACTAGAGAGCGCCAACTTCGCCAGTAGTGCTGCCTCTATGTTTCACACACGGTCCCTATAGGCCGTTGTTTGGACTCGTTCTGTGACCTGCGTTGTCAAACCAGATTACAACCCAGCATCAACGTTCTTGATTGAATGGTATTTAACTGACCGCTGTTTGTTTCAGATGATAAGAAATCGTTCGACCTGACCATAAAACAGCTGGTTGAAAACGCGACCGAAGACACTTTCCACTCGGTGAAGAAGAAGCATAAAAAACGCCACAGACACTGCAAACGCCACAAGAAACACGGACATGGCCATTCGCACGTTCATCACTCGTGCAAGAGTGGCTCGATGCACTCGCAGTGCAGCTCGTTGAACATCGGTCGACGTACGGGCGGCAGTTCGACGAGCACGGCGACGAGTGACGGGGCGCGAGGCGATACGAACGACGAGTCGCAGAACTCGCTCATACACGGCCTTCAGGGCTACTTCGACGAACAGAAAGAACAGGAAATCAAAACCGATCGGACGGACGCCAAAGTTAAACCGGATCAGTCGGATACCGGGACGACGGTCATGCTGAACATACCGTCGTACAAAGTCAGCTCGGCGACGGCGAAGACCGAACTGGTCGGCGCGAACGCATCGGTCGACAATATAACGTATCAGAATATTTTGAAGAGCCTGTCGGAATCGTCGCACTTGGTCGACGCAATCGAAACGGAAAAACCGGAAGACTTGAGCCGCACCGTCGGCCATTTTGTGAAGAAAGACGATGTGTCGTTGAGCGCGCTTCGAAATCAGTACAGAAAATCCCCACCGAGTTTGATCAGTATTAAAACGCAGAATAGGTTCGCGGCTATCGACAAGCAAGGGTTTGTGAAGACGACGCCGATCGGATTGAACATCAAGCCCGGTTCGAGTATTTTGAATCAAAGATGTCCGTCGACGCCGCCTCCGCCCGTTTTGAGGCCGCAGTTTAAAGGTAAGTCGGAATGTTTATTCACGGTGCCGAACGGCTTTTGAGGCTTTTTTTTTTTTTGTTTTAACGCGGTCGACTTTTTTTTAAACCGTCGTCTTAAATTTGAATAAAACGTACAGCTCTGAGCGTTAGAATTGCGTTGTTTATACAGTTTACTGTGGTTCAACTTCTGTGTCCGCGATGAGAGTAATTTTTTTCAATAGCGGAAAAGGTAGGCTGGCTGATATTCGATTGACACGCCCTTTTCTGTTTAGTGTTTACTCGATTACAAGTGTTTACTCGTGAAGTAAGTATGAGAGAGAAGCCCCCGTTTATAAATCTTATATCGTTGTTAAAATATATTTTGGATTTTAGATTTATTTAATCAAATTTAACTGATAAAAACTTTGTAAAAAACATATTCTACACCCGAGGTAAAATGTATTTATGTACCGGTGAAAAGACGGGTTGGAATAATTATTCCGTGATTTCTTTACATGCATAGCGCTACTTAAATATTCTTGAAAATCGTGCACAGTTCAAAATTCGTCGAAAAATATTTTTTTATTCGCAACAAAATCGCAAAAATATTGTTTTTAATAATAAATATAATACAGTAGAACCTCGATAAGTTAAAAACCTCTGTAACTTAAACATTTTTTGAATTCCCTTCCCATCAAAGCCTAAAACCTTCATTACTTAATAACTTAAACAAATATTTTGAACGTTGCCCTCGATGACTTAAGGTAGTTTGGTAGCCAAATGACTTAAACTTGACCCTACATTTTTTTATATTTATTCAAAAGATTATAATTAAAGACACATACAGAAAAAGAATCAGATTTTTTTACCACACCGTTGAGATATAATTAATTAGTTATGCAAAAATACACGAGCCCTTATGAGTGTCCTTGTTCTGTAACTCCGGAAATTGAGGGTTTGTAAAAAATTGACAAACTTTACCCCACAAAAAAAACTTTTTAATGGATAGAACGATGTCTGAAATACACTCTTCAAAAATTTCAGAATAATTTACTGCGTACTTTTGATTTTATTAATTTTTTAATACTGACATGTGGCCTCTATCTTTGTTGTTTATCTCTGTTGTTGTAGTGACAGTGACTAGTGACAGCTGAGTACTAATCAATTAATATTTTTATTAATTACATTACTATAATTATTTAATTATAATTCGCATTAAATTAAATCAAATAAATTTTTATGTGAATTTCAAATAATTATTATAGCATGATTTGGGTAATTATTTGAGGAAAAAAAGTCATTTATTTGACTTGGGATTGAGGCTCCCAAACTACCTTAAAATAATATTTTGGTGACCTCCATCATCGTGAATAAGTATACAAACCAAAGGTTTTGCCACTTCAGTCTTTCACTAAATCTCGTTAAGTTAAAAATTGAACTTCCAAAACCTCTCTAACTTCAACTCTCGGTAAGTAAAAAACTCGATAACTTAAATTTTTCAACGTTTCCCTTGAACTTTAACTTATCGAGGTTCTACTGTGTTTATGCAGTCTCCGTGGTTGCTTACAAATGTCAGCTCAGAGAATACGAGAAGTGATAAAGTGTTGGTATCAAACTAGTTCTGCTCATTTCAAATTTTATTTTATTTTATCTAAATCATTGATATAATACGCGCCACGAATCTAAAAGGCTCGGAAGTTAGATGCGAATGCGAACTTGCGCTTGTACAGTCTGTTGAAAAACTACAAACTCGCAACTCAACAAAACTAATGTAACAATAACAACTTGACAATAGCGTACTCGGCTGTACTTTAAAGCAGGAAAGCGACTAGTGACAAAGGCAACGAGCGATCACGGCCAATCACCGACGAGCGCACGTTCCGTGCAGGTAGCTGGGAGGTGGTGGGAGTCTCAACGACTCTAAAATGTGCCTTTGCGACGCTGTTTGTGACTAACTTCCGAACTTTTTAGATCCGTGGCGCGTATTATACCGTCAATAACAACTGACTTGAATGTGTCATTTGTATTTAATCTACGCTTTATCAATTACATACATTGTTCAATGTCCATTTTGCAATTTGGCAACATTGATATAGATTTGTTTTCACCGAGTTCGATTAGTTGCGGGAACTAGTCGAAAAAACGGAAGACGTTGAGGATTGCTCATTTTCCGTAAAATCTCTTATATTTAAGCAGAGAGAAAAGTGAATTCGAGCGGTAAGAAGAATAAAATAACTAGTAAACGTGAATCATATGATTTTTGTTTTTGAAAATTAAAAGTTCTGTTGACGTTGCAGAAACTCCCTGACTCGTGTTGAATGTTTGGAATTTATCAATTTGTTTGCTTTAGGTTTTGTCAACAACCGAAAACCCAGTTTCTAATATTACATTCATCTCACGTGTCAAAACATAACCAAAACAATATCATTTTGTCGAGAAAACAGTGAACGCGAAGAAAAATTATATTTATGGCCCAAGAAACAGTGAATATTTACCGATAATAACAAGATCAATTATTGCGATGTATTTTTAAAACTAAATAACTAATGACAGTTACAAACAATACAAAAAAAAAACATTCGAAATTTGCCACGCTGGAGCCGAAGTTCATATAAAAATTTATTTAAAATTTGACATTTGGAACTAAGTAAAATTAAATATTTCGTGTAAATACAGTCAAGTAATTCTTTGAAAATACATTTTAAGTTATAGTTCTTCTATCTCTAACGGTGATTTTGTTTTTATAGATACATCGAAAGTGGCGACACCTATTAATACCCCAGTTACACCCCCAAATTTATGTTTAATAAAACCTCATAACACTTCACAATTTCCCACCACCACCAAAAACATCATCATCGTAGGAAATAATAACGATTCTGTCAGTCAGCTGATAAAAGTAGTTCCTAAAGATTCAAAATCGGAGATAAAAATAATCAATTCAAACGCCACCAACAATTCCACATTGAACAAAGACAGCGTAGCCATATTGAAAAGTCCTACTTCGACACTTCCGAAAGTAACTAGTTCGATAAAAAGTCCCAGCCAATTTCAAAACGAGTTTTTGAACTTCGTAACGTCTTCAAAAACGGACGACAAAAAGAAATCTTCGTCTCCCGATAAAAAATCAAAGTTCGGTTCGTTAGAGTCGTCGAAACAACAACCGGATACTACAACAGAAAATATTATTCCGCCGGAACGAATTTCTATACAGCGAACAAAAGAAAATCTAGAACTGATAATACAACAAAACGTCGTTCAGGTAGAGCCGGCGGTGCAGCAAGTCAAAAAACAGTTTGTAGAATTGGTGCCGCACCAAGTTCAACAACAGTTTGTAGTAGAGCCAATAGCTCAACAAGTCAAAAATCAGTTTATAAACCCGACGGCTCAGCAAGTCAAAGAACAGTTTGACATTAACAAAAGTATCGATGATGTTATCGACGGCGTTGTGAATAGTTTAATAGACGATTCGGTAACTGTACCTGTGAGAAAGACGCCTCAGAGAAAACCGAGGGCTCCGAGAACACCTCGTAAGAACAGACAGAACTCGCAGGCTTCGAATGAGCAGGCACACAATGCGCAGACGTTGAATGCGCAGGTGTCGAGTGCGCAGGCGTCGAATGCGCAGACGTTGAATGCGCAGGTGTCGAGTGCGCAGGCGTCGAATGCGCAGACGTTGAATGCGCAGGCGTCGAATGCGATGACGCGGCAAGATTTTACGTCGCAAAATATAGACGACAGATTGACCGAAGACTTTTCCATGGTGAGATCGTTCGAGGAGAACTCGCGCCAACTCAGATCCGCGAAGCAAAGACCGGACGACAGTTTTATAGTTCAGCATTCTTTGCAACCGCCGGGCTTACAGTGGCAGAACGACACAAAAGTGAACGATGTGACCGACGGAACGCAAGCCGTTCCTAAAACCGGACGACGACAGACGAGAACAAAGAGAAAACCAAAGGCGACGTCGATTTTGCAGCAGTCGCTAAGCAGTATTATGTCGGTACAAAACGGTAGCGAAGCACAAAAAGTCGAAAGACAAAATAATGTCGAAACTGTTAATTCTGCTCAGGCAACGTTACACGCCAATCAAAATACGCTAAACAGTACAAATTTAAACTTCGTAGGTTATGTAAACAGCGGCGCGATGCAACAGCGAGTCGACGGATTCAATATTATACAAACGAATAGCCCCTCGACGCTTCTGGATTTGTCGACGTCCGGCGGCAACCAAAATAATGCGTCGCAACAGACGATGCTAGTGAATAACAACGGACAACTGAATGTCATACAGAATACTCCGAGTCTATACGATTATTTGACGAGCTTTAATAGTCGAAATTTGAATTTGAACGTAACTCCGCAACAAAACATCAGACATCCGATAAATTATACGATAAACCGATGTTCGATTGTCGATAATAAGAACGACGAAAGGTTTTATTCTATGACCAGTAAGCCGCTTGTCGTTTTGAACGATTGCTTGCACGATGAGAGGTTTTCGGGGTATTTCAGAAAGTCCGTAGACAAATACAAAAGCGCGAAAAACAGAAATGCTTCGACGAATAAGGAAAATATCGATTGTAATGCGAAGAAACGGTGTTTGAAGAAAAAAAACAAGTGTTTCGGTTTGTTTGTCAGGCCAAAATATGGGAGATCGGCTCTCGGCTTGCTTAGTGATAATGTGCGGAAAATGAACAAAAATTATGAAAATGATTTAATTTTAGATTTTGAAAATATGTTGAACGTCGGAAGTTGTGTAGAAATTGTTTCGACGTATGAATCGCCGTTGAAACCGACGGTCAAGAAAAATGTTGAATCGATAGATGAAAATATTCTCAAATTCAAGGAGAAAACTTTGAAGAGCGAGAATATTCTAACTATAGTTAAAGATAATTTATTATCGAACGATAGTATACAGTCCGTTAGCGATTTCAAAACTGACGTCCGCGAAGATTTTGGTTTTAAGACTGATACAGTACAAAACTTGAACTCTGCAATCGTTGAAATTTGTGATATGTTTAAAAAATGCTCGAAACAAAAGAGCGTGAATAAAAAAAAACTTTCGAAGGTTGCTTTGACCGCGTCGAAACTGAAAAACATTGAGCTTAAGAAAGCTTTAAACAAAAATGTGTATAAGCGGCATACAAAAAAATCTGTCAAATTTATGACAAAACAGGCACTAAGGCAAAATCGCATAAAAAAATGCTACGTAGATCTCTCTCGAACAAAAATTTCTAATAAGTTGTTAGATGACAATTCGGTTGTAACCGAAAGGGATAAATTTGAGGCATTTTATAAATTTTCCGTTCAAAATATTGGAGACGTTACTTCTAAAAACATAGATCATTTTAAAATATTCAGTCGCAGTAAAAAAAGCGAGGAATGCAAATTAAAGAAGCTATCGATAAATGTAATCGATTGTGTTAGGTTTAAGCAAGTTCAGCGAGTTAAAACGGTTCGGGACAAGAAGTCGGCATATTTAAAATTAATTAATAAGGCCATTGGTGTTGTAAATAAAAAGAATAAAAATAAAGATTACGTGCATCCATCCTCTTTTCCATCATCCTTTTCTTTTCCAGAACCCTCCAAAGATTGTAGCAGCGATAAGGAGAACCGATCAGAATAATCGGAAGCGCTATGTGATGTGAGTATTAAAATTTTTTATTTCGAATGAGAATATCTCGAATTTATTTAAACTGGACTCAAGCTAATGAAAATAATTTGGCTGTGAAATTTACTACTATTTGATATACAAATCGAACTCGTGTATTTTCAACGCCATCTATTTCCAACTGATTTATTTTCAAGTTTTTAAGTCCTACTTCTCACGCAGTGTCCCCTCGTACGCTGCTCAGCCAATAGAAAAACACGCTTGAGAACATTTAACCTCAAATTAGTACAAGGTTTCTCTGATTGGTCTATGACCGCCATGAAGTTAGGATGAAGGAAATGTTGAAAATATACGACTCGAGTAGTCCGGACAGGTTGAAAATACTTAAGTTCTACTGTAACTTGAATCCAATGTTTGTCAAATAGAATGAAGTGTAACGGCGCTTGAAATCAAATACCTTTTATAGGTTATGTTATTTTTTTAACATACTTTTAATCATTAAAAAAAGAAAATCTGTCCGCTAGAAGTAGTAAAGAAACCCTTAAGGCCGCTGCACACGAGGCTAGAAACGCTGCTTGGAGTACTGCTGGCCGGTAGGCTGGGTACGAAGCTGGAAATGACGTCACTGCGGGCTCGCCTACTAGTTCACAAGATACGTTTTAAAATAATTAGAACAGGGGCTATTTTCTTGCTAGGTCCGCTGCTAGGTATGAGCAAGAACCAATCACGAAACAGTATCTTGTTACGTGGGCGACTCGAACAAACGCCCACAAACCAACATGGCGCGTCATTCTGCTCAGAGTCAGACAACGGACACGTTTTGATCTGTGTTTATATTTGAACTGTCACTGCGTGCGCGCCGGATTTATTCACACAACTAGCTTGAAAAGGCGGCTCGTGTAAAGCGAGCACATAACCGCAATCAAGAAAACTAGTAGGCGAATCTAGCAGCGTTTCTAACCTCATGATCAGCGGCCTTTAGTTTTTAATTTATTTAAGGAATGGTGAGACCTCTGGTGAGAAATGAGCCGAACTGTCCTAAGAGGGATTTTTGACAGGTAAACATTGATTTAGAAAAGCATGATGGAGCCTCCATCATGCTTTTCTAAATCAATGTTTACCTGTCAAAAATCCCCCTTAGGACAGTTCGGCGCATTTCTCACCAGAGGTCTCACCATTCCTTTGGGTTCCAAATGAGTCAGTTGAGAAACGTTCTGTAGTGACTGTTTTGTTTATTTTGTTTGTACTTTCAATTTCAGCATATCTTCAGAATAAAAGTAATCCTGAAACATTCTAGTCAGGTGTTCAGAACAAAGAAATGTTAGAAGTATCGACGAAATATTTGAAGAAAAGTGTATTTTAAACAAAAGTGAAGTTTTTTTAGTTATAAACATATTTCATTGTGTTGAGATTATTTCTTTTGTGTTACGATTTTTTATACATAAATTTTATATTTATTCGTTTGGTAAAATAAGACTTATTCGCTTGATTTTTAAATTTAAAACTTGATGTAAAAACAGTTTGTTTTATCGTTCGTCCATTTTACTTTTCGTGGGATATCGTAAATTCATCAGATCGATTAAAAAAAAATTTTTTTTATTTATACGTCAGTAGTTTGGCTTCAAAATTTACTTCGGCGTAAAACAAACGTTTAATAATGACTGATAAATCAAGTTTTTTTTATATTAATTCGCAATTATTTTATATACTTATTTATATCAGTATTGATATTTTCAATATAGACCAGTAATTATCAGAGAGAAATCCAAAGACGTTGACGCCTGTGTTTTTAAAAACTAGTTTTAATCGAGTTACGTTTCGACAAATATCGAGTTTTACAAAGAATTTCTTTTATCCGCTTTCTATTTTTAATTATGTTCGATATTAAAAGTCACTAGCGATTACGTCAATTTGTGAGGTTAGCGGATTTTTGACAGGCCAGTCTAATATGTTGCGCGTTGATGCGCTCTTGTTTTGTAATGTACTAATGGTGATTTTATGATTGTTCGGAAATGAGTTTTGCAGTGTTTTTAATCTTATGTTCAAGTCCAGTTTCACCAAAAAAGAAGTGAAATCTTATTATCCAGACGTCCAGAGACTGAATGAATGCATTCCTTGGGTGATTTCACGTCGAAAATGCCTGGCACAGATAACATGTCGAAATTATCGGCGATATTGAATGTAAATAACAAATGAGTATGATAGGCATTTGTTTTTGTTAATAAAACGTTGCGTGATATGCGTTTATATTTAATATAGCTGCTCCCTGCGACTCCGCACGCGATCGGGATAAAACATGGTAGCGACAAAAGTAGTAAAGCTTTCGGCTATATATATTATATATAGAGGAACAAATGCTATAAAACGTTTTTTTTTAAAGCGCGCGTTGAGACACAGCCATCCGCAATAGCCCGCGCGACAGGCAGCCTTTGCGATATTAAGTCGTTGGAGGGGTTAACGGTGAGTGGAATTTTCGGGATAAAGTCCCGACAGTGACATTGTTGGAAAGTAAATTTTTCTTATATAGTATTGTAATATTATTGTAACAATGTGAAATCTAATTATTGACATCAATTTTTTTTTTTCAATGCAAATTTATTTTGACCAACTACAGTTTTTAATAGTTATTCGTTATAACATTAGCTATCTACAATGAAAGTCCCGTCAAAATCGCTCCAGTCGCTTAGGAGATAATCCGGAACAAACAGACAGACAGACAAGAACTTTAAAAATTGTTTTTTTTTTTTTTTTTTTTGTTATAAGTACCGTATACAGATTGTATCAAATCAAAACGGTCCATAGGACGTTCTGTGTGTAAGACAGAGACGATATATAAAGCAGTAAGTAAGAATGAGATAAATGATCGCTAATAGCTACTGTGGTTACGTAAATAAATAATTACGTACACTGTAAATCTTTTTACCAATTTATCAATTAAAACAACTAAACCGTAATATTAATTCGTATTATCATTTATATCTGGTACAAAAGTTTTAACAATACTTTTAATAATTAATTTATTAAATGCTCAAAAGACCTCTACGTTCTGCCAAACAATATCCTAATCAATTATAATAAATAGCCATTTTATCAATAATTTCACTAGTGAATACTGACATTTGATAAAATTGTGATTTTTACTGTAGAAAGCAAAGACGATACTATCAGATTGTATAACCACAGTAACTATTAGCGATCATTTATCTCATTCTTACTTACTGCTTTAGTGCTTTATATAATATCGTCTCTGTCTTACACACAGAATGTTCTATGGACCGTTTTGATTTGATACAATCTGTATACTTTCATGTGCATTTAGTAAAAAGCTGTTATTTTGACATTACAAACTTCAATTTTATTGTATAGACCAGGATTGGGCAAACGGCGGCCCGCGGGCCGGATTCGACCCGCAGCGGAATTTTGTCCGGCCCGCAAAGCATTTTATTTTAGAAAAATAGTAAAATGCGGAAATACAATGTGGGGACCTTTTTTTATCAGCCATACGGCCCGCGGTCAAATTTTCATCAGCTATGTGGCCCGCCCCTGGTATAGACTATAGATTGTTAATAATTTTGTTGAATTTTGGGCATACCTGTATAAGATATTTTCGACTTGAAATTGCTTAAGGAATGTATTTCATTCAGGTCGTACGTTCCTGTATATTTTTTTTCAGTTTACTGAAAAGTAAAGTAGTTTTTTTTTTAATTTATGTTTAAATGAATTAATATCTGTAACTTAGAAGTTCTCTCTTGGTAGTTTTGGCATTTTGTACAAAGTATTGTTGGAGCTAAGGTGGATCAGATAAAAACTTGATGTATTAACCATATATATATCAGTACCCATCGATAAATATTGATATACCGACTTTTTTATTTACTTATTCATAATTCTTCAGTCCAATAGATTCAACCAATGATATCAGTGGTAGTCGTTCTTTTTTTAATTTATATTTCTTTTGTTTGAACAAATGTCTGTAATTTAAACGTAATACTTGCGGTTGTCGGCTTTTTGTCTACTTCTCATCTCTCTTTCGGAGAAGCACGATGCTGTACTATAGCTTAGCCTATTTCCTGATATATATAACGAAACACTATAATGAAAATCCCGCAAAAATCGAATTGATAGTTCTAGAGTTAACCCGAAACAAACAGACAAAATTTTAGAAAATTGCCGATTCGGTCTAGATAAATTTTTCTTTGCATTCGAAATTTTGGTAAAAACTTACGATCACAGACAAGCTTGCAGTTTTTTTTTAATTTGTAATAATAGTATAATAAATATTTTAACCCAAATGGAAATTGTTTTATTTAAATACAGTGGAACTTTTTCATTTAGTTGTGAATTGAACTAGCTTGCATTATATCGCATGTATTCGCCTATTAAAGGAGTGCCACTGTATGAAAAAAGTCGATAAATCGATCGATCGAAATGTCGGTACGCATTTTTAAACAACTGACTTCTAATAGATGGCTTGTGGATAGGCGGCTAACGTCTGAAAAATCTAATAATACATATTCTTGATAGATTTTGTTAAAAGCAAACGAGAACTATTCATAATAACGTCTTGTAAATTTTATAATTCAATTTTAAGAATTGTATTTTCTAATCTGTTCTTTAAAAATCTAAAACGCTTTTCGCCATGTTGGATTCCGGCGTGACGTCACTTCGTCTGTAAACTACCTACGTTTAAGTTAATTTCAAACGATGGCCGCCAATTATAATCATATTAGAGGTCAGTTATTTATAAAGGGATAAATTATATTGATTTCCTGATGTTTCTACACAAGATGCTTGTTGAATCGTAGCGTGCGTGTTACATCACATAACCCAACGATCCGGTGTATAGTTGAATATCGATTGTAATGTAAGAAATCGTGTTGTTCAGTCGACAAATCGTTTTTTTTTTCCCTTCACTGTAAATATTTTTACCTTGTATATAAAGTGTTCACAATTTTCATACGTTAAATTTGTGTGGCACTATTGTCGACACACAACAGTTGCTCTGTTGTTTATTGTCGAGACGCTAGTGCCGACCATTTACTGTGTACGTAGGCTTAAGAATCAGTAACGTTAAGTACATAAAATGAAGAAATTATTTGAAGCATGCAATATTGCAACTATTAGTATTAATTCCCAAAATCGAAGCACGTAAAACAAACGAATATCAAAGATTATTTTTACACAGCATACTACGTTAAGTTTGCACTCTATTTTCAAAACTTGTAAGTAAAACAAAATGGAGCGGACATTTTGTTTATGTTTACATAAAACAAAAGAACACGACTTATTTGGTCATTACGCAAACAGCTCTGAGAAAATTGGGTACGTATTTATGAAAACTAGCCAAAACATTTCAGGTCTGTTCACTACTATTTTGTTTTACAATAAAATAAAAGAATACAAGTAAACAAAACTGATCTTAAAACTCACTTTTTTAATAGTAATTTGGATCTATAAATTCCAATTAAAAGTTTGCGTAGTAATTATAGACTTAATGTTGCGCTGAAATCAGCTATTGGCTCATCCATATTTCTAAAAAGTTTATGTACTGATTGTCCGGAAACTAATCCGAACACAGCCAACTAATGAGTGCAACGAAGACGTCACGATTGTGTTCTATCTTTGTCCCGTTTCTCCTTGTTGCACTCATTCGTTTGCTGTGTTCAGAATTGATTTCGAACAATTCGTATAATTGTTTTCACACGCAAAAACATCACAAAAATAGCTGTGAAGCCCCTGTTGTACAGTTAATCGGATTTTGGGATAAGCAATTTATAAAATTATGTATAGTTAAAATATATGTCAAAAAAAAATATTATAAAAGAAATAAACAAAATAATACTTAATTTATATTTGAATTATGCATTGATTATTAGAGTAATATTATGTATGTGTAAAAGAATTGTCAGTAGAAAAATATGAATTATAAATTAATTAAACAATATTGTGTTCGAATGTTTCGAATTTTTTGTACATCCTTTTTAGTGATGTGTCCACATGACTATTGGGAGATGGCTCCGTGCGCTCCACTCACTAAAAAGACTCGCTCAGAGCGAGTAGTTCAAAGGAGCGACACTAGACAGTACGCACTACACAAGAGTGCAGACTGCAGAGGTGTGAACTGTCATCATGCATGCTCAGGAGTCACGAAGCATTACACAGCACAATACACACTCATTTTAATATGATTTTGATCTTATATTATTCGCATTTCAGATAAATTATAAAGTATAATAAAAGCTTAACAATAATAATGTTTATTGTTACAATATTATATTTTTGTCAACGACGTCAATGTGAATGGTTTAAGTCACTGTAAGCTTAGTATTATTACACTTACAGTGTGTCATTCAACATTAAATGACTCGGCAAAGATAACTCCGTACGTGCAAAGTTCACTAGTGCCTCCGTGCCCTGTGCGCTCTGTAAATGTGCGAATGCAACAGTGCAGAACAGCTCAGCACAGAGCAATGGCGATCGGAGTGAGTCATTCGCAAAAAAAAAGAGCGACTCGCTCCGCTCCGAGAATGGAGTCGTTCGTTATGAACGACTCGCTCAGGAGCGAGCGACACATCACTAATCCTTTTGTTTCAATTACTTTTATTGCGACTGCTCGTGCGCAATAGATAAGACAAGGACAGCTTTTTTATCGTCGAACACACAATATATTTCTCTACTTCTCACGTAGTGTCTCCTCCTATGCTACTCAGCCAATGGAAAAGTTCGTTTGGCGACGTTTAACCTCAAAATAAAAAGGTTTTTTCTGATTGGTCCATGACTGCCACGAAGTGAGGAAGAAAGAAAATACAACGATAAAGAAGTTGAACATGAAAATAATTGTTGAAATTATTTTATTATTTTCTTTTTTTTAAATACATATAAACAAACTCCATAAAAATATATGTATAAATATCACACAAGATTAGTTTAAAAAATATTTTTATTTTACAAATATCACACACAGTTTTGTATTTTCATTGCAGGTATTTTAAAGAAGAAAATCGGGCTAAATCACGTCTAGCGTGTTAACGAATTTTGTTTTTTTTCGTTTTTCTATCATCGGTAAAGCTTCCAAACGGATCGGTCTCCGGGGAATCAGGTCCGGCGACGATCTTCCACCTAAGAAAATATCGTTCTATATATTATCGATCTTTTTAAAAACTGTTTTGAACATTTACCATTAATCCATAAATTCGATAGACCGTTGAGATTGGTGAGACCGTTGTAACCCGACCATCCGTTGTTGAGAATCGGTGCGCTGAAATGTTGGATGCTTGCTCCTCCGTTGTTTCCGTAATACGAATCATTCGTCTGGGATTTACTACGATTTGTGTACTCTGTATAAAACAATTATTTTACAATGAATAAAAGAAACGAAAACGTTTAAAATAGTCGCGGTAAGTGATTTCATTTTTACCTTTCCATGTACTGAACGCCTTGCTGGCTTCTTGAACTTGATGGGACTGATTTAACAACTGCGTCGCTCTTCTAGGTTTAAAGTAATTCCCGGCCAAGTCCTCCTTTTCGGATTGTTCCAACTTCTTGTTAAATAAAAACAAAAATAATATAGTAAACTAGCATCTCTGCTAGCATAGAGTTTTTTTCTCGAATCCATAGACTTAGATATTTAGGGAAAACCATATACTTTTATTCTATACTGAGCATAGGAATAAAATCGCAATCGAATTATTAGGGTGCAAACATATACTTCTGTCTTTTTTTACGCCGTAAGCACTGGCGTATCCACGAGGGCAAAACAAGCACGGGGGACCCGGCTTAAGAAATTTTTAATTTGCCCCCTCCTGGCCCAAAAGCTGGGTACGCCCATGTTAACGTCATAGAAAAAGACAAAGTTTTTGAAACAGAGATACTTTATTCAGATTGAATGCAAGTACATCAACCAATCCTATCATCGGAGAAATCAGGGAATTACATCGAAGAAAGAAACGCAGATATATTTTCGATACGCTTTATTGCGTTCACTCACCGCACATTGAGTAGATAGGTAAATGATTTATATAGTAAATTAATAGATATATGAGGAAAACAGACAATAGTCCGAGAGCTATCAGACATTTTTGGGTATGTATTTGAGGTAGCTTGAAAATTTATGTAATAACTTCTTTTGTAATGTTTGAATACAAAATCAAAGATCTGACTGAAGGGTAGGTAGTGGGGCCTTGCCAAGCCATGAATTTTTAACTTTGCGAAAAAATCCTTGGCACATTTTAAAATTTTAATAATAATTATAATGCGTTTAACGTCCGTTTCTCGACACTATGTCATAACAGACGCCATTCGCACCATATTACTATTTTTTTTCTAGCACACGTCCCGTTATTTTCTACAATTTTAAACTTCAACTTAATAGCAATGGGCGAATGAAGGAATTGTTATGAAATTAGAATAAGGTAGGCAAATTTTGATCATAGGAGTTTGACAGGTAATCGGCCATGGACTTGAATAAGGAAACCATCTCGATATTTATCTGGAATTGTTGAAGGAAACCATGGAAAGCCTCAACAAGATGGCCGGTACAGGAATTACCGTTTCTCGGCGAGAGGCAGCGGAAAAAATTCTCAGCCACGTCTACCCCCGCCGGGATTCGAACCCGGTACCTCGTGAATGCGAGTCTAGTGCTCTAACCGCTACGCCACCTCGCTTGGTATTATTATTTTAATACCTTCAAATTTAGTATTTAATAAAATAAATAAATAAACCAGATCAATTTAGTCCGGTCTAAATGTCTGCCAGGCAGAACTGACTATTATTAGTGCGGGGGAAGACGCTACGGGTAAATTGAAGTGAGAGAGAGAGCGCCCTGAAGCACACTTCAACTAGGCCTATATACGCTCAACAAATCTATACTAATATATAAAGCTGAAGAGTTTGTTTGTTTGTTTGAACGTGCTAATCTCAGGAACTACTGGTTCAAATTGAAAGAAATTTTTTTTGTTGGATAGCCCATTTATCGAGGAAGGCCATAGGCTATATAATATTACGCTACGACCATTAGGAGCGGAGCATTAATGAAAAATGTTGCAAAATGTAGGTATCTCAAAAATAAGCTTCCATTCATGTGAAATGCACTAACTAGATATTATACTCATATTAGCGTTCTGAGTACGCAACTCCAGGTGGCTTAATCGGTAGAGCATGCGACTGTCAATATCAGGGTCGTGGGTTCGAGCCCCACGTTGGTTGAATATATTTTTATTTTTTTATTTTTATTTTCTACATTGCTTTCTTCTAAGGCTTACATTTAAATTTATTTTAATTTTATTTAATTAATTAAAAAAAATAATTTATTAGTTAAAAAAAGTATAAATACTGCTTTTTATCGATAAAAACTTTTGAACGGTAACTCCGATTATCATGAAATTTGGACACAACATTCATCTCGGTAAACTAAGATGAATGTGTGTACTCATGTTCCTCCCTTCCCCATTCGTTCTTTTACACCCGGGTGAAACCGGACGGGACCGCTAGTCGATTATATAATGTAAGTGAATTATAGTTCTCATAGTTAAATGACATATTCGACCTAACGCTGTTGAAACAAAACAGCATCGACAGAGTTACCTTTTGTTTGTGCACTTCGTCGTCGCCATTTGTGATATTGTGCGCGTGTACAGGTGACGCAGGTGTGCTGGGGCCACTTCCGCTGCTGTGACTCGTGTTACTCCCCGTCGACCAACAGCCCTTGCCTGCGATTGGTGAGACAATCATGCATCGATCACGTGACACAGAAGAAACAAAACGGTGTCGGAAAACGGTGAACATATACAACGATCATCTATCTACGCTCGACCTCGTTGCGCTTTTGTTTACACAGGTATTGAAACTACTTTTTTGCTATTTTTCGAGGTATCCAGCTTGCAGTTACGACCGGTTTTGATTATACCGCCACTTTGAGGTTTGACCGAAAAGGCTATAGAAACATTTTATTGTTACTGGCCGTCGAGGTATCCGACTTTCAACTGTGCCGTTGCTATGGCAACAAGGTTTGTTTATGTCAACAGTCGGCTTTGACAAAAAGCTGGATATCTTTTGTTGTCGACACATTCATTTGTTACTTGGAATTCTCAACGGTGCTGTTGCTATGCTAACAAGCTTTGTTTGTTACTAGCGACAGTTGGTCTTGACATAAAGCTGGACACCTGATTTGAACACTGAACATTGCAAAACATTAAAACAAAATCCAACTAAACAGACCTTCAGTAACTGGTCACCGTTTTCGGGCTGGTTATCAATTTCGATTGTTTTTTCGGAATGTTGTTCGTTTACTATTTCTGAATCTGAATCGCTCTCTAGTCTACCGGGTGCAGTTTGGAGATAATATTTAAGACGTCCTGCTAAATAGTTATTCTTTTGACGCATTTGTAGTAAATGCCGTGTTTTGTTTTAAAACAAAACACGCGTAAAGTGTGTTGTTTTAAAACAAAACACGCGTAAAGTGTATTGTTTTAAAACAAAACACGCGTAAAGTGTGTTGTTTTAAAACAAAACACGCGTAAAGTGTGTTGTTTTAAAACAAAACACGCGTAAAGTGTATTGTTTTCACACACGCTGTGTGTATAAAGGCCGCTGTACACGAGGCCGGTTATGCCGCCGGAATCACTGCTGCGATTTGTGCTGGCTGCGAGGATGGAAATGACGTCACTCCTGGCTCGCGTGCGTGGTTACAAGCTGGATTTCAAAACTAGAACTGGGACTATATTTCGTGCTTGTTTTTGTAGCAAGAACCAATCAAGAAACAGTATCTTATCACGTGGACGACATGGACAAACGCCCGCAAACAAACTTTATTGTGTGTGTGTGTTCTGTTCAGAGACAATAAACGTCCACTTTTGTTACCGTTCGAACTGTCACTGCGCGCGCATCAAACCCATCTACAAAACCAACTTCTAAACGCGCATCGTGTGTAGCGAACACCTAAAAACTATCACGAAATCCAGCGCGACAGCACGCTTGAAACCTGGCAACGAATCTAGCGGCAAAATCAGCCTCCTGAATCGATTTTACCTGTGTTAATTCGTACACATCGTGATGAAACATATATAGTGTGCACTTCCCCTCATTAAAATGAAGAGAGCGATGTATGTTTCGCGAATTAACACACTCAAATCGGTATAGTACGCGCCACGGATCTAAAAGGGTCGGAAGTTAGTCACAAACAGCGTCGCAAAGGCACATTTTAGAGCCGTTGATACTCCCACCACCTCCCAGCTACCTGCACGGAACGTGCGCTCGTCGGTGATTGGCCGTGATCGCTCGTTGCTTTTGTCACTTGTCGCTTTCCTGCTTTAAAGTACAGTCGAGTACGCTATTGTCAAGTTGTTATTGTTATTTTAGTTTTGTTGAGTTGCGAGTTTGTAGTTTTTCAACAGACTGTACAAGCGCAAGCCCGCATTCGCATCTAACTTCCGAGCCATTTAGATTCGTGGCGCGTACTATACCAGATTATCTTTTTCCTTCCCGTTGTTATATATAGATAATTTTTTATCGGTTTTTAATATCATACCTGCAGGCGGTAATTTTGTTCGGTTTATAGTTAATTCTGGAAGCTTCCATTTTTGTAAGTCGTCTATCCAAATCGCCTGTTCTTTTATCGATTCCAAATCCCTGAAATACACGGAAGATTTTCAGAATTTCAATCACAAAATCGAGTCACTTCTTACCATATACTGAGCATCGGAATAAAATCGCAATCGAACTATTAGGGTGCAAACATATACTTCTGTCTTTTTTTACGCCGTAAGCACTGGCGTATCCAGAAGGGCAAAACAAGCGCGGGAGACCCGGTTTAAGAAATTTCTAATTTGCTTCCTTCTGGACCAAAAGCTGGGTACGCCCATGTTCACGTCATAGAAAAAGACAAAGTTTTTGAAACAGAGATACTTTATTCAGATATAATTCAAGTACATCAACCAATCCTATCATCGGAGTAATCAGGGAATTACATCGAAGAAAGTGACACAGATATATTTTTGATACGCCTAGTTGCGTTCACTCACCGCAAATTGAATAGATAGGCAATGATTCATATAGTTAATTAATAGATATATGCTTCTTACCGATAATTGCAATCGTTTTTTAGTTGTGGCACTACTTTTTCGGAAATTTGCGTTAATAGTTTTATGTTTCTTTCGTGTTTTCGTATCGTTTCTAAGTAGTCGGTTCTTTCGGTTTCAAACTCACTTTGAATGTCTGATATTTCGGTTTCTAAAGCCTTGACCTTGAAAAATAAACAATAATATACAGTGTAAACTCTATATAGCGACACTCAAGAGACTTATGCACTTTGTGGCGTTATTGAGAGTTGTTTTTTTCGTCAATACACAAAGATTTTCTTTTACTCGCCATGTTCACAGTTTGCACGTTTGTAAGAATATGATAACTTATCGATAAGCAGCTGAGCTAAACATATGAAAGATGATCCCAACAAACAAAAGAACGAATTTCTTAGAATCTTCGGTACGCATGACGCCGACAACAAAGCAACAAAATAACAAACAAGTACTTCAAATATGAAAATTGTTTTCTTGTCCTTTGGACCCTTTGGTATGACGTGTTCATTGATTTTTTTAATCTTAATTTTGTAATTTTTTTTATGTAACACGCGCTCAGCTACAAAGACTATTTTCAGTCGAATAAAAAAAAAATGCCGAATAATTAATACATTTTTGGTAACATAAAAAAGAACTCTTTATCTGAAATCTGCAGAAAAATAGAGATTGTAATATCATTAAAATAAGAAAGAGATGTAAAATAATTATAATCAATCGATATTTACTTTGTGTCTGTATTTTCTTAGCGCTTCGGTTTTTAAATTTAGTTCTTGCGTGATATCTTTGTATTGATCTTGAAGCAGTTCTCTGTCTTCGTCTTGTTCTACCCTTGAAAGGACATTGGCTAATGCGCTGGAATCAATTCGAAAGTAGAAATTAAATTAGAAAATTTTCAAATGCAACCATCTATCAAGATTTTTAAGTTTAGTATCGTTCCACATTTTTAATTCAGTATTATTTTACTATTCGAGGTTCCTGAAGTGTAGAAAACGTGATTTAGCAATAGTATATTACACCACAAGGGCCGAAAGTTTGACATCTTGCACTGCGCGCCATGATGCTCAGTGCGTCAAACTGTCGGCCAGTGTGGTGTATATACCATTTTTTCTTCATACCTCGGTCGTAAGTTTTAAATACATTAATTACTTATTAATTACATAAAAACAGATAAATTCCAAGCAAGCAGCTTTGTGGTTATACGTGAAAACACGAACGACAGCTGTTCGCGACTATTAGCTAAAATGTAATAGGGTTGCTATGGAAACGACATCTAAACAACAGTTGATAGGCTATTTTTTTCTTTACTGACGCCCGAACGTACGTACTTCCCGCATCGGTGCGTGTAACCCCACCAATGCGTATAAATGTTAGACTTTCTGCCTTACAATTGATGCCGAAAGTATGCACTTTCGATCGAGGTATGAAGAAAAATAACTGTTTGTTTGTTCGGCCAAACAGTCATGGAATCGAAATCTTTTGATAGAATTTTTGAGACGTAAATATAGGTACTGTCGAATGAATGTGCATAGCCTACGATTTCGTAGAATGTGTGAGCAGTAAACAAAGCTAGTTTATAAATAATTCTTACTTTAGACGTTTCTCTGAAGCTATTTTCTTTCTTTTTCTTTTTTCTTTGAGTTCTTTGTCATTTGCTTTTTCACCACCTATCATAGAATCTTTCAATGTTTGCAATCTAAAAAGAAAAATAAATAATTATTTAATAATACATTCTGATGTCAATTATACAAGAAAAACCATATTATGCCGCCATTAATGGAACCAGCCCCTATCTAGCAATACTCTAATGGCCGCTACACACGAGGCTGGATTTGTCGCTAGATTTGACTACCAGTTTTCTAGCGCTGCTTTTCTCGATCGCTTTTAAGTGCTCGCTTCACACGAGACGTCTTTTCAAGCTAGTTTTGTGGATGCATCTGGTGCGCGCGCAGTGACAGTTCAAATATAAACACAGAGCAAAACGTGCGTCTGTTGTCTGACTCTGAGCAGAACGACGCCGTGTTGGTTTGTGGGCGCTTGTTCGTGTCGCCCACGTGACAAGATACTGTTTCCTGATTGGTTCTTGCTCGGAGAGGACCTATCAAGAAAAATAGCCCGTGTTCTAATTTTTAAAACCTATCTTGTAAACTAGTAAACTGCCGGCCAGCAGAAGTCCAAGCAGTATTTCCAGCCTCGTGTGCAGTGGCCTTTAGATACCGGATACGCTCCGTGGCTCCGGTAGAAAACGTGTAACGAAATGAAATTCTACCTTTTTAAAATCTCCTCTTTCGGTACAATTTTTCTATTGTTTTTCTCGGCGACTTTTTGTTCCAATTCTTTGTTCACTTTGTTCATGTCGTTTTGATATTGTTCGCGCAATTCTTGCATTTGTTTCATCAATATTTCTTTTTCGCTCTTTTCGTTTTCGTGCTCGTTCTTTATCTTCAACATTTCGTCTTGATATTCCTGAATTATTCTCAATCGTTCTGCTTCGATTTTGCTTTGAATTTCTTCCATATTTATAACGTTGTTTTTTACCATCTCCGAGTTGTCGCTGTTGTCTATGCTTAAAATCGAGGGTTCTTTTTCATTTTCAATATTGTCAAACATATCTCTGCCCGAAGAATTCAAACGATTTGATTCTAGAAGCTTTCTAAGTTTTTGTATTTCTTCCTGATACTCTCTCAACATCGCGTCTTTTGGATCCTAAAAAAGAAGATTGCGTTGTTTAATGCAGCGAAGCCTATATTAGGCCTAGAGCCGAGCCATATAGCATTTCTTATCTAGTGATATATAATACGCGCCACGAATCTAAAAGGCTCGGAAGTTAGATGCGAATGCGGGCTTGCGCTTGTACAGTATGTTGAAAAACTACAAACTCGCAACTCAACACAACTAAAATAACAATAACAACTTGACAATAGCGTACTCGACTGTACTTTAAAGCATAG
The DNA here is from genome assembly GCA_963575645.1 of Xanthostigma xanthostigma. Classification (NCBI taxonomy): domain Eukaryota; kingdom Metazoa; phylum Arthropoda; class Insecta; order Raphidioptera; family Raphidiidae; genus Xanthostigma; species Xanthostigma xanthostigma. The sequence continues at coordinate 4,998,583 of OY754473.1, forward strand.
GAAAGCGACAAGTCACAAAGGCAACGAGCGATCACGGCCAATCACCGACAAGCGCACGTTCCGTGCAGGAAGGTGGTGGGTGTCTCAACGGCTCTAAAATGTGCCTTTGCGACGCTGTTTGTGACTAGTTTCCGAAACTTTTACATTCGTGGCGAGTATTATACATAAGAAATTTGTTGCTCTTCATTAATACGCCACCAAACCAAGATCTACTCGGTTGAATCCGGGCTAGTTCCGGTATAAACAAATCGAGTAGCCAAATATAGACGTTAGGCAAGTCAGTGAACAAAGCAACCATCAGCTCATACAGCTGATTTTTAAGTTGATTGTTTTTTTTAACAGCGTGTAGAAATCAAATAGACGAACAAATATTTCAAGTAAATTTTTTTCAAAACTCAAAAATGAGACAGGAACGAGCTTTTAAAGTTTTATGTTATGTCACTATGGAAATATGTTATGTCATTATCAAGTAGTATTCACAGAAATTGTTCGAAGTTGTCCCCGTTTTGTTGGACACAAAGATGCGTGCTATAAGAGCCTTCCGCGAATTATTTGGGATGCATTTCCGATTCGTTCTATCATTTCTTCGCGTGTGTTAACCGGGCTTTTGAATCAATAAAATAAAATTTTAGTAAACTTTAAAAGGCTGTTTCTCTCTTATTTTTGAGTTTTGATAATTAAGTTACTTAAAATATTTGTTTGTCTATTTGATTTCTACACGCTGTTAAAAAAGAAGAATCAACTTAATAATCATTCTGTAGATATGAGGTCGTTCTTGATTATTTCGCTACCAAACCTAAATCTTCCCGGACGGAACGGCACTGGAAAACTAGTAAAGAATAAATTCGTTTTAATTAATTTACTCGTTTTGTGGCGACGCCGTGAATCCTGACATTAAACTGCGTTCTTAAAAAAATATCGTGGAACGAATCGTTTACCTCGTTTATCGTTGGTTTGTTGTGAATATTTTTGGCTCGGTTCGCATATCGCAACGTCGACAACGTTTCGTCGTAGTTGTTGTCGGCCGGGGATATACACGCTATCATCAGTGTCCTTGTATTACCGCCAAGAGAATCCTGCAATAACAAGAAAATTGATAATACTGTTAATTTTTTTAACTCTTTCCCGGTTGATCATTTTCGGGAAACATAGAGCTTTATCCTTAACACAGAATTTTCGAGAAAAAAAATAATCTGTTACCATCAAACTCTTTGTCTAAATCATTTTTTTTTTATTTATAATAATAATAATGCGTTTAACGTACGTTTCTCGACTTTATGTCATAACAGACGCCAATCGCACCATTACTATTTTCCATCTATCAACACTTCCCGTTGTTTATGGGCGAATGAAGGAGTTTTTAGGAAAATTAAGGATAAGGTAGGCAAATTTTGAGCATAGGAGTTTTGACAGGTAATCGGCCATGGCCTTGAACAAGGAACCATCTCGATATTTATCTGGAATTATTGCGGGAAACCACGGAAAACCTCAACAAGATGGCCGGTACAGGAATTACCGTTTCTCGGCGAGAGGCAGTAGGAAAAAGTCCCAGCCACATCTGCCCCCGCCGGGATTCGAACCCGGTACCTCCCGAATGCGAGTCTAGTGCTAAATCAAAAATTTGTGTTATTATCATTATTAGTATAGGTTTAAATATTTATTCGTTTGTTAGTCGTACGGAAGCAGGGCTGTACTGACAATAGAGCAAGCGGGGCGGTGCTCCGCCCCCCCCCCCCCCTCGACGAAAAGGGGCCCCGAACGGCACGACGACGGAAGCAATGTAAGACACGAATGACAATCTCATGTCATAATTTTGAATAAGTAATGGCCTTTTTTTAAGCACTTTTTAAATTCTACGCGTAGAGGGCCCCAATTTTACTTCTTGCCACGGGGCCCCCGATGTTCTAGTTACAGCCCTGTACGGAACACTTGGCGCGCGAGTTAAACTCGCACGTCTTGTTTTCTAAAATTATTATCAACAAACTTTACCTGCAATAGTCTGGTGAGTTTGGAATCTCTGTAAGGAATGTGTTTCGATTTTCCGTCGACCAACGCGGAAATGACATTACCTAAGGCACTTAGTGATAAATTGATTTTTGTCGCTTCTTTTAATCGATCTCCCGTCGCTCCTGAAAATGAAAGAAATGACAAAACTTCAATGCATCTCTTTGGCAGGCAAGGTTAGTAGATTACAGACGTTGTCTCGTGCCATTGGACCAATCGGAGTAGGCGCGGCAATGACGTCAGGTGGCGGACCCACAATGACAATATATATATCTTCGTTACCCGCGGCTTCGCACGCGATTGAGACGAAACACGGATACATTTCCATTATTTGGCATAGTTACTCCTTTCTTGATGTAGACCCCCCTAAATAAACTTCAAAATTGATGACATTCACGTGGGCAACGTCCGGACAAACCTTGAAAATGACACCCATGTTGATTTTTAGACTATTTACCTCTTTTCAACCTCTGAATGAAAATGAAACACGTGTTTATTTATTTGTTGACAGGAGTAATCCTGCGCATTTTCGAATTGATACATATCTATCGTATATGATTTCTCCCTGCAAATTTTGAACCCACGTTACACCATTTTAGGGATTGAATTTCCAAAAATCGGTTCTTAGCGGATGCCTACGTCATAACAACTATCTGTGTGCCAAATTTCAACGCAATCCGTCCAGTGGTTTGAGCTGTGCGTTGATAGATCAGTCAGTCAGTCAGTCGGTCAGTCAGTCAGTCAGTCAGTCAGTCAGTCATGGTTTCCTTTTATATATTTGGACAACCGGCCACGCAATCAATTGACAGGTCCGCCGGATGACGTCATCCCGCCACTACTATCCAACCGAACGACGCAACCTCTGCGTAATTAACATACCTACTGTGATTGGCGGGGGAGCTAAGGCCTTTACCTGTTTTTGCCTGTCGTTCGGATCCGGCCAGATCGACGAGATTCAACTTTCCCTTCTTGATCGTCTGCGAACACTCCATGCTGACCGGATTGCACGTCGTCGCGTTCGAAATTTGTTCCAAACTGATCGTAAAAATGCTGTGCGACCGCGACGAACTCTGGTTCATGAGCGTCGCGCCGATCATACGATTTTTTGAACCGAGTTTCAATAACTGTTCACATTCTTGAATGTTGTGAACAGGATGCGTGCTCAGACCTAAAAGAAGAAGAAAAGAGGTGTTAATACAGTCGATTGATGTATAGTTCAGTCAAAATAAACATTGCAATTTACTATAATTCGCATAGAGCTGAAAATTGGTACAGGTTTTAAGTACGCTATCTATACTAATATATAAAGCTGAAGAGTTTGTTTGTTTGGTTGAACGCGCTAAACTCAGGAACTACTGGTTCGAATATAATTTTTTTTTGTTGGATAGCCCATTTATCGAGAAAGGCTATAGACAATATAATATCACGCCACGACCAATAGGAGCGGAGCATCAATGGAAAATGTTGCTAAATGTAAATCAAAATTTGTCCGTCCGTCAAAAACTTTTGAATGGTAACTCCGATCATCATGTTTGGACGCAACATTCATCTCGGTAAACTAAGATGAATGTGAGTACACTCATGTCCCTCCCTCCCATTCGTTCTTTTGCACCCGGGTGAAACCGGACAGGACCGCTAGTTATCAAAAATACTAACCGATCCTACATCTGCTGCAAAATTAATTCAAGGTCGAAGGTGAAAAGTATCGGTTTTTTGCAATTTTCTCGTAAACGGTAAATGTTATCTAAAAATAGGTCAGACAAAAGTTGTAGATCATGCAATTGTCTACAAAAACTGTTCTTATATTTTTTTCCCTACGAATCACTATTCCTGAGATATGGGACCAAAATGTCTATGTACGTACTGAAATAACGTTAAATATTAATATGCATGTTAGTATTTTTGATGTATGAAATCACCATTTCGAAAGAATGGTGATTCGTAGGGAAAACAGTATAAGAACAATTCTTGTAGACAATTGCATGATCTATAACTTTTGTCTGACCTATTTTCAGGTAACATTTACCGTTTACGAGAAAAGTGCAAGTGACCTTGAATACATTTTTTAGCATATCGTCGTTGGTTCTGTAATAGCTCTTATGTGCATAATTGGCAGATTTTACGTTTTTTAAATGAAAAGATTCAAGAAACGGAACTCTATACACTAGTAATACCTCTAAATTAATTTTACAGTAACCAACAAGGGGAAGTAAGTCTTATGTGAAAAGCTGTATCAAATAATTCCTCCCATCATGTGCCAATAAATCCGAAATTAACGTTAAATATTTTTTAAGAGAATACTTCGTCTTAATTAAACACGTATAGTAAAGATAAGTATGAATTAGTAATATACCTCTGAAATTGCTAGTTCTTACCATCCATTGCTGAAATAACCACTTTTTGGCTTTTCCTGCAAATTTTACTTTTTGCACATAAGAGGTATTACAGAACCAACGACTTTTGATATTTCATTTGTAATAGTGCATCTAAGACCTGTACCAATTCTCAGCTCTATAATATGAATTATTGTGAAGCCACCACTATTTATTTGTTTATTTTGACCGGACTAGTAATTAATTATTCTGTTCTAGTTGGTTTGAAACAATTGACTAATCTGAGCCATGTTGATACTGACCTTGAATTACGACTCCTTCGTTTGGAATTTCCTTTAAACCCAATCCTTGGAAACCGTTCGAAGAATTCAATTTATCCGATGGCATTAATAGGTCCCTGTAAATGTCGAATAAGTTAATACAGCAATAAATTCTATACAACGTTTGTTTGGTTTACACTATTACAATACGCGCCACGCATCTAAAAGGTTCAGAAGTTAGTCACAAACAGCGTCGCAAAGGCACATTTTAGAGCCGTTGATACTCCCACCACCTCCCAGCTACCTGCACGGAACGTGCGCTCGTCGGTGATTGACCGTGATCGCTCGTTGCCTTTGTCACTTGTCGCTTTCCTGCTTTAAAGTACAGTCGAGTACGCTATTGTCAAGTTGTTATTGCTGTGTTAGTGTTGTTGAGTTGCGAGTTCGTAGTTTTTCAACAGACTGTACAAACGCAAGCCCGCATTCGCATCTAACTTCCGAGCCTTTTAGATTCGTGGCGCGTATTATGTATACAAGTCGCAAGGTTGAGAACAAGAAATACCTAATTTGTTCGTTGTATATTTCTAAGTAGCTAACTAGAGCTAAATATTTGACATCTGTGGCAACGGCAATCGCTTCGAAAATGTGTTCGAAAGCTCTTGGAATAATTCCTCGGACACTGCTGTTTGTTGAGTAGCTATTGTTCATCGAATTCATGTTATCTCCGTTTATTAAGTCAATCATGTCATTCTGAAAAACATGGAAAACAAACGTTTTGTCACGCCTCCTATAAAATTAATGATGTGCCAGATATCCGTATCCGCGGATATCCGAGGGAGAAGAAAGATCCGTATCCGTTAGTTTTTTGGCGGATCTTTTACCTTATTAATTTTCAATTCATAGATGAAATTTTATATATATAGGTGATTAGGTAATAATGAAAAAATTCCATTCAGATTATTTTTTATTTTTTAAAATCGTATTTGGCACCTTTATAATGCAAATATTTATCGTAGTGAGTACCATACCAATAGTACATAAAAAAAGGTACTAAAAAACTATCTTTATAATGAGATATTGCACATCGATCTTTGGAAAGAGACAATCTGTTATGAGAGTTAACTCTTAAAGAGGTCAATAACTTTTTCCCATAACAGATAGTCTCTTTCCAAAGGTCGATGTGCAATATTTACCGCCGCGTACTCTAAGAAAGTTAAGATCCGTATCCGCGGAACTTGAAACCAAATATCCGTATTCAGATCCGTATCCGCGGATATACATTTTTAACGATCCGGCACATCACTATATTAAATGTACAAGTAGTTATATAAGTTGTGCAAATTATTTAAGTACGTTTTTATAATACCTCTAATTTGGCTAAGTCATTTGGTCCCTCCATAGTAAAAGACTTGCCGCAACCTGTTTGGCCATACGCGAATACTGTAGAGTTGTAGCCTTCGAGAACACTCTAAAAAGAAATTATTTATTTTAGTGTCAAACTGATAAAACAAAGACTTAAAATGTGTTTCGGGTCTTTAGAAACTCTCGAAGCTTTGCTATATTGTGGAGTAACTCAAGTTTCTCAAACTTTTATTTGCCGCTGCACACGAGGCTAGAAACACTGCTTGGAGTTCTGCTGGCCGATAGGCTGGGTACGAGGCTGGAAATGACGTCACAGCGGGCTCTTCTGCTAGCTCACAAGATAAGGGGCTATTTTCCTTGCTAGGTCCGCTGCTAGGTATGAGCAAGAACTAGTCAGTATTCAGTCATGCGGGCGACTTGAACAAAAGCCCACAAACCAACGCGGCGTCATTCTGCTCAGACTCAGACAACAGACACGTTTTGCTCTGTGTTTATATTTGAACTGTCACGGGGGGCGCACGAGATTTATTCACAAAACTAGCTCGAAAAGACGTCTCGTGTGAAGCGAGCACATAACAGCAATCAAGAAAACTGGTAGGCAAATCTATCAAGGAATCTGACAGCGTTTCTAGCCTCGTGTTAGAGTTGAAAACAAACAAAACACGGCATTGTTTTAATAATACGTTACCTCTATTAACGGATAGCAGATGTCGTTGTACAGAGCTTCTGTCGTAGAATTCATGTCGTAGACGGAATCAAAAGTGAACTGTTTTGGTGGAGAATTTTTGTCGTTTGGATTCGCCAACTGCGCCATACATCCGTTCATTGAGATTACCGACTGTAACCGAAAATCAGTTAAGAAACCAAAACGATTTTTTGTAAATGTTACAATTTCCTATATACACAGCGTTTTTCCAAAACGGGTAATTCAAGGATATTGTCTGATTTATAGTATATTGTGCGACTAGTGAGAGAAGGAGAAGATTCCATGAGCGTGAAATTTGCCGCAGGAGCGTAGCGAGTGCGGCAACACGCGAGTGGAATATTCTCTTTCGATCAGTGGTCGCACATAATACTTTATTCAACAAGCACGAGTAATATGTAATCGGGGCCCTGATAAAAGAGGGAAAAATAATAAAGCACTTCATTGATTGACGTACCCACCGCCCTCAATGCACACAAGATGGCCCTGACTTTCGCTGAATTGCGATGCTGTTTTCATATATACAAATCGCTACCGCGACCTATTGGTCCAGAAACTATGCAGTAATAATTCATTACCGTACAGTTTCGGCTCGCTACCGCGTTCCTATTGGTCCAGAAACTATGCAGTAATACATTATCGTACAGTTTCGGCTCATTATTAGCACTCTACGCGTCAACATGAAGTAATTTATTATTTCTCTCGAATTTAGCAGAGCCCCGAAATTATATATTACTCACGCGTGTTGAATAAATACTTTTTCTATTGCGTCAAAACTATTGGTTAGATCATCCACATAAACATACCTTGTGTTGTGTTCTGTGTACTTTAAATTTAGTTTTGTAAACATGTTATTTGTATCATATTCTCTCATATTAGACTCGATTTTTATGATTAACAAAACGGGGAAGTTGATCCAAAAAAGTTAATTAGAATTTATTTAATTTAACAGCATCGGTACGCGATTTAGCTAAGCAACCCATGTGCGATTTATTAATGTACATATTATCTAACATATAATCTTTGTCATCATCAAATAACAGATGAGGGTATACATTTCTAATGCCGTATCTCGCACTATTATGGGTTAAGTTTAAATTGAAAAAAATCAAACCCGGATTTTTAAAGTAGGTACCATCATTTTTATGCGTCGAACAACAATTGAAAAAAAAACAAATTGAAATTGGACTCATTAATTGTGGACAATGTTCAGACCAAAAATCCTTTAAAGCTATTGTTTCTGATGATAATAATAATAATGTTTTATAATCGCATTAAACAAAAGATAAATTAATGAATTAACATCGATCACATAGCAAATCATTTGTGAAAAATCACAAATCATCTAAAAAAATTAAACGTATTAAGATACCTTGCATTTCATGTCGGTTTCTCGTTTGTTGAATGGTCGACATCTGACGATCACTTTCACGTTTTCGGCCGCCATTTTTCCGAAACTTATTTTAAAACTGAAACAAATGAAAAATGTTTTAGCGATAGCTTTTATTTTCATAACGGTTATCCCGTTTTACTGAACAATATAATTTCCCTTTGTCTGTGGGATATCTTGAAGAAATGTTTGATGAATACATTTTTTTCTTTCTGTGTTTCAATATTTTCAACTGTTATTTTTTCCTTAGATTAATTAATCTAAGGAAAAAATAACAGTTAAGTTAATTAAATTATATTATTAAGCTCAAAGTGTCGTTAAAAATATACTTTTACTATTTTCGAACATAACGTCGGGGTATATTATATAAAATTTCGCGCCTTGTAATTCTTGAATTACTTGTGTCTTCAGACAATATTTATTAATAAGCTGACAGTTGACTGAACTTAATTTTATTATTTATTATTTACCTTTTTGGTTTTAAGTGTGATAACCTACCCATGCTTTATATTTTATTCATGCCTTTTTCGAGACACTTACTTCATTAACTGTTTGTTTTTAAAGTTAAATTATTATTATCTATACCTATATACAATAGAAAGTTTCTTTTCAATCTAATAATCGATTTAATTAGTGATAATGACATTTAATTGTTTAAAAACCGGCCAAGTGCGCGTTGGACACCCACACGACGGAGTCCCGTGGTCATTCCCCGCTACCCCACTATGCCCCCCTCTCCCCTACTATATAAATTTTGGAAAGTTTTGTACTCCTTTACTTAGAAAACAATTTCGTGATCTTCAAATAACTGACTGTTAATAAATAGTTTGAAGTACTACTTTGTTGATCACTTAATAAAAAAAAAACAGTCACGAACTTTCAATCGCGAAGCTTTGCGGTTGAGATCTGAACTTGAACTGAATATTCTTGGCATGTTCTCTTTTTTTATATTTTAATAATTACCAGTAGACAAATCACACTTCGAGTTATAATTTATTCCTGTGTCGATTAGAAGCACCGTACAGCGGCGGTTATAAGAACTGATTCATCGAACTTTCTTTGGAAGTGCTTTTATCGCCAAATCATCATACATCATACCTACTACGTAGATTCCAGGACCGGCGTCAACGGCTTTGGTTTGTTTCTTCGGAGACTGTAAGATCAAAGTCTTTTAAAGTTTTAATAGAAATAGATTTATTTAAAATATAATATTAATAGGTACATGTTTCGAATAGTAGTGATTACAATTATTTCTAAAACTATGAATTCAAAATGCTTTTTACTATCTTATATAACTATTAACTTTACAAATCACGTTGAGTAACAACGACACAAATCTATAATATAAAGCTGGATATAAATAATAATTATAAATGAAACATCATCACAGAGACCAAAGACGTTGCCATCTCATTTAGGGCAGTGATATCAAAGAAACGGCCCGCGCGGGCCGCATTCGGCCCTCAAGCCATCTCAATACGGCCCGCGACCGGAATCTATCCAGTGAAGATTTTAGACGGCATTCAATGGCATTTTTAAAATTGTTGGGTCCTCGAGCTCAAGATTATTTACCCTTTTTGTTACCTTTATGTGAAAATTGATTTCAACTAAATAAATAGATTTTAATTTAGTATGTGTTTTAGTTTTAAATTTCGAGTTTTAAATCTTATAAATGGCCCTTTGAAAAAAAAGTCTGACTCCCCTAAATTCTAGGGTATCATCTGGTCTAAACAGTGGCGTAGTTTGACTTAGACGAGCCCCGTATCAAAATTTGTCGGGGGAGGGGGCTTTCTAACACGTTGGAGCTCCCGTAGCCCGCATTTCTTCGAATTTTTCACCACGTCACGCAAAATCTCGAAACATAAATTTCGCCCTGGCAACTAACGAAATTCCAGTAACTAAATATCGCCCTCTAACTAAATTTCACCCTTTCATCTAGTTGTCGCCATTAACAAAAACCAAGTTATAATCCAACGCATACACAAAGCAAGCATCACGCGCTGTCATCTAACGAAAGTAACTAAATTTCGCCCTATTTTCTAGACGTCGCCTTCAACTGAAGCCGTGTTTAATTCAACGCACACAAACGTGACGTCGTTCCATAAATGTGTCGCGCCAATTGCACGGTTTTACTGCCAACCAAACGCGCCATAAATTGTTTCGCGTCAATAAAAGATTTGTTCCAAGCTGTTTGAGAACGGTGACAGAACCGACACAGTATTGCTACTGCGAAACACTGTCATGCGCAGTGGCTCAAATATCGACATAAACAGTTTCGGGACGGTGACGGTTCTGTTACCGTTCTCTGACTCATTGGAACAGACCTAAAATGAAATGAATCGCGAAAGTAACTTTTGTGGAATAAAGAAAGAGACGCAAAATGGGGTAAGGCTGCGGTAGATAAGGACATCGGCTCGATATGCCATTCTCGTTCCACTGCAAAAAGCGGAACCTAAAGCCGGCCCTGTTCTCAACAATTCGCAACTTCGCATAATCCATCATAGGTATTCGTTTTGTATGTTATGACAGAATACAGCATTATACATGTATTTATATGTATGCTATAATTGACTGTCATAAGTGCTTTCATTTTACAATATATAAATTTCATTGAAATCGGGTTTCGGTTACACATCCTTCAGTTGATGACCTGACATGGTTTTCAGACATGTCTGCTGAACAATCGATTGTGCTAATTTTTTTCAGTTCAGACCTTTAAGGTAATACTGTCGGTTAGAGAGGTATACTGTTCAGAATTAAATGAAAAAAAAATATAAAAAATAGTTAATATTTAGTTCCAAATTAGTGTTTTTATAAAATTCGTTCAAAGTTATTAAGGATGTTGATTAAAAGTAAGTCGAATTCTAAATGGGAACTTTTCCATAATACATTTTTACAAAAGGGTGTAAGTCGATGATACCAATAAATTATTGTCATAAAGGCATAAATAAACAAATTTTTTTAAATTTTATTAATTATTTCAGTATTTTACTTAATTTGTACAAAGTTAGGTTAGAAAAAATAAATTTATGTAAATATTTGTATTTTACATATTATTTGCAGTAAATAATTAAAAAAAGAAATTAAAAATAATAAAAATTAAAATTAAATCATTAAAAAGTTGAAAATTCAGTTAAAATTGTCAAGAATAAAAGTCCATAATCGAAAAGTGCTAAGGTTTAATAATTTTTTTTATTGATTAAAAGTCTCCTAATTAAATTGGAAAAAATATTAAAATATGCGTAAGACATCAATGCTTTACATAGTTAGTTTTCGGAACTGCTGACATTATTTGGTTATTTGCAAAAAATTAAAATGTACCGTTTGCATGCTAGGTTGACATATTTTCCATAAGACTACATGTAAAAGTTTTTTTTAACTTTTGACTTTATAGATCTCCTATAATGATTTTGGATTTTTTACAGAAAATTTTGTTATAAAAAAATCTATTAAAAAAACTTTATTTCAGATTTTTTTTATTATCTTCGTAAAACGGCTTTTATAAAAACACTAATTAGAAACTAAATATTAATTATTTTTTATATTTTTTAGATCAGTTCTGAAGAAGGTCCAAATCCGGATCGGAACGTTAATGTATTAATTATATATTTTTTTGTTAATATATTGTCTGAAAAATTGGTCGATAATTTTATTTATTGAAGAGTTCTAATCAGACGTTAATCAAAGATTTGGACATAACATACTTCCATAGTGACATAACATAACGCCAGGACCGACCTCAAAAATTGATAAAATTTAATAAAACTTTGAAAGCCCGTTCCTCTTTCATTTTTTGCGTTTTGATAAAAAAAGTTACTTGAAATATTTGTTCGTCTATTTGATTTCTACAAGCTGCTAAAAAAAAGAATCAACTTAAAAACCATTCTGTATGGAGAGAGAGAGGGAGACAGGGGGAGGGTGGGAGTTAGGGGGAGAGAGAGAGAGAGAGCCATTAATTTAGCCGAGCTAATGTATAAGTTTTGTACGGTTGAGCTGCTGCTATAGTATGCATGTTCAAGGGTGAGGTCATATGCCTCCGGTCAAATACGGCCGCTGGCCTTAACGGCCTGTCGTTGTTTAACGACGAAAGCGTGCTTCAAGGTCATACGCCTCTCGCTCTCGGGTGCCGATCGACACAAGAAAGACCGCTCGCCCCGCCCTCGCCGCCTTGAAAATACAGCTTGACTACCACAGAAATTATTGTTCTGTGTTGACTACGCACTCAAGCCACTTTGTCTTTACCATATAAAGATATAAGTGAGTACTAGAGTACGCTAGTTCGTATGCTTGCCATAAGTAAAAATGTCCTCAGTTGAGAGAGAGAACGCTGCAGAAATTCCATAAAAGCAGATATTTGTTTACTCAAATCAGTATTGTTTTGTATCATTAGTCCTACAAAACAAATGAACAGCTGATTTTTTTTAATTTTCATATAACTGTAAAGTTTTGAAAAAAAATGTTTAACGAAACTTTCTTGAAAAAATAAATAGAATAATAAACCGTTATGAAAAGTATACCATTATTAAAATATTTGATTAGCGTCTGAATAGAACTCTTCAAATAAATAAAATTTCAAAAATATTCAATCATAGTGCATTCTATATTAAATATTAAATAACTAATACTAATCTCAATCGCGTGCAGAGCCGCGGGTAGAGGCTATTTATATAATATATAAAAGAGTTTATCCCCCCTGATTCATCAACGCTCAGGTCAAAACCACTTGAGCTATAAACTTGAAATTTGGACAGTAGTTTCCTTTTATGACGTAAGCACCTGTTAAGAAGGGGTTTTATTTTGTTGTTTAGTTTGAAGAGGACATTCTTTGGAGATAAATATCACCCCCACCCCCAACTCTTGCACAGGAATGAAGGTGACTTGGACATTTTTAGGAACACCTATTTTTATCACAAAAATTATAACTTTTCGGGAAAACATATGCAATATTTGCCTGAAAGATTTTTTTACTCGATGCCTCCCTCAACCCCTAATATGCATGTCAAAAGTCGATTTCCATCTCAATCGCGGGCGTAGCCGCGGGTAGCGGCTAGTTATTTTAATATTTTTTAGATTTTTCTGAAGAAGATCCAAATCCGGATCGAAACGTCATCTTATGTTATACTGAAGCTTTCAAAAATATTCAATCATCGTGCATTCTATATTAAATATTAAATAACTAATACTAATTATTTTTATATTTTTTAGATTTTTCTGAAGAAGATCCAAATCCAGATCGAAACGTCATCTTATGTTATATTGATTTGTTATTTTTTTATTTTTTGTCAATATATTGGTCTGAGAAAAATTGGTCGACAATTTTATTTATACCATCATTATATATAAAACAACCTTATATTATATATCTCCTCTGCGCATGCGCCGATTTTCTCTAAAAACAATAGAACTCTTCACATTTGCATATCAAACTTCCTCTCAAAATTTGGTTTCAATCCGCTCATCCGTTTGACCTGTATCGTGCTTACAGACAAACAGACGCACAGAGTTTTTCCAAAAATATATTTTTTTTGGATTCGGGGGACCTCAAAACAAAAAAAAATATTGTAAAATTTTGTATTTGTACTAATCTTACCCAAGTTCTTTTATTATTTTATTTCAAAGAATTATTCGCATGCAAATTAAAAATTAGTGTTAAATCATGTTAAAAAAGTATAACTTCTAACGCGCGTACATAAGTACACGCAGTCATTTTTTTTTTATTAAATAATGTAACAAACTGTACCGCAGCGAAGTTTTTGAACATGCGACGCTACTTAGGGACTAGATTTTAAATGCCAACTTTTAAAATTAAGTTCGTTATTATAACATGTTAATTTTATAATTTCAAACGAATATTACTTAACAGGGGTGGCAGTAATAAAAAAAATGTCCTACAAAACTTGCTTATATTTTAAAGATCTTTTCAACAATACCACTTTCGACCTATCGTGCCATTTAATATTCCGGAGTTCTGAACATTCTGGAGCAAACTAATAGGGAAGCCGACCTTTCCAGGGGGAAAAATATCACCATTCGATTCTTCATTAGGGCTTTTATAATGCAGATTTTTGACACAACTCTCTACGACTACGGGTGGTCTGACTCATCTGTATATACAGGTTTACAGGAACTTATTAAAACGGATTGCAACTGTACATTGTTGACCGTAGTCCATGGCGATATTACTCACGCTGCAGTAAAGCTAACGATAAGTGTGATGAATCGTATGTTGGTGCGGACTTCATTGCGCACGGCACGCTAACCCGTCACTTAGGCATCGGTTTCGTTTATTAAACCCGGCACCTACGCCACAACGTACCCGATACCTCCACCACATCGCTTAAAATATTTTTTCTAACTTTTCGACCCGGTTTCGGCGAAGAGCCACGAATCTTTTTTCTTATGTCACTTTACTGTTGTACAAATCTTTGATTAACGTCAAGTATGGTCTGAGAAAAATTGGTCGACAATTTTATTTACTTGAACTTTACTGTTGTGTATATATTCAAAATTTCGAACGAAATCGGAGAACATTTTTTAATTCTCTGACGGGGAGGGGCACGATTGCTCACATCGGCTCCCTTGTATCCGCATTTTTAAAAAATAATAATTATTAGAATCTTTGATTAACGTCTGAATAGAACTCTTCAAATAAATAAAATTGTCGACCAATTTTTCTCCGACTCGAAACGTCATCTTGTGTTATATTGATTTGTTATTTTTTTATTTTTTGTCAATATATTGGTCTGAGAAAAATTGGTCAACAATTTTATTTATTTGAATAATTATTAGAGATAAAAAATCAATAAAAACATTAATTAATGTCTAATCCGAATGTCAATTGAAATATAAATAGTGAATACCTACATATAGGATATATGTCCAAGAACTTGTAATAATATTAAATTGGTCATTATTAATGATATTAAAACGCAACTTTATATATTTACAGTTTTTATAGAGGTAGAAATAGTTTAAAGACGATGTCAAACTTTTTATTATGAAGAACATGTTTGAACAAATAATCGTTTGAAGATCGATAAATAATTAATATTATTTTAAGAGTATTCGTCCCTGCAAATACCCCCTGCACCCTTCATCTAAATCTTTTCCCCTCGCCTAAAAACGGTTCGCGCTCTCCCGACGCTATTTTTAAAGCTAGTGGGTTCTGGTAAACGCCAAATGAAAGACAAAGAATCAGACTACAGATCCTTCAGGCGAATTTTTTTAAAAACAGTTTCGCCTACGTGTGAAATATTACGTAACTTATTATTTTTTTCAAAAGGTTGTAAGTTTTTTCAGGAATTTTTTTTCAAAAAATTCGCCTGAAGGATCTGTAGTCTGCAGGGACGAATACTCTTAAGGTTGATGATAAATAAATATTCTTCCCGTTTAAAATTTCTTTTATTGTAATTAGGCAACGTTTCGACGCAATGATATGTTTTCTTCAAACCTGATGAAGACGTATAACTGTATCGAAACGTCGATTATAATTAAAGAAATTTTGATTGAAAATAGGCTTTTTTTATCAGTCTTAAAAATAAACATCGGACTGCACTCACAAAAACAAATGATAACGAACAAAATCGTGTTGCAAGCTAAATTTAAATAATAATTGTGCTAACAGATGTCAAACTTATGATTCTACAGACTGGCGTTAAAAAAATAGAGACGCTCTTTAGAAAAATAATCGTTTTGCCCCACAAATGTATTTTGTTCCAAAACTTTTATGTTAGGTTTCATTAGAATGCAGTTTTCCTGTCCTCAGTGAATTTTCCAAGCCACATTCATTAGCTGAATATGATTTCAAGTTGTTGACGTGAAACGTCTTATAAATTGATGAATCACGTCAAAAAAGATGAAACACCGGCTGCATGCACGAAAAAGTGTAACGCCTAACGTTCCTAACGTTACTAAGTGAGCGACTAGAATGCCTTTGGTAATTTTGAAGCAGATATCATCAACCGATTGAGATGAAAATTTGTATACACGTTTAGTTTGAATGACAATGCATGGTTAGCTGTGTGACGTCACTCTAAATCCAATATGGCGGACTTCTAAAGATGGCGGACTAATTTTATTATGCTTTCCTACAATATAGGTATCAAATGAAAGGGCTTGCTGAGAATAACTCTAAAAATAAAGTGAGGTCACTCTAAATCCAATATGGAGTACTTCTAAAGATGGCGGACTAAGTTTTTGACGTGATAACGTCTTATAAATTGGTGAAACACAAGGTGCACGCACGAACAAGTGTAACGTTCCGCCTGACCCTGTGCGTGCAAGCGAGAGCGCAGTAATGCATTATTAAATATGATATTCGAGCGAAATACGTTATCACGTAAAACTATCGTCCGTAAACCGACTTTACAGACAACCAATTTTTTTTTCTCATGAAGATTTGTTTTAGAAACGCTGGATTAAATAATTCATTACTATGTGGACATATGGAAAAGAGACAAAAGGATATTGTCATTATTATAATGACCATTACATATTTGAAAGCTATATGTACAATGTTTCTTTTTTGCTGGAACCATTGCGTGTTCGAAAATATTAATAAAATGCAACAAACTTGTTTCTAGATAAACGGTATATTTGATGTGTCACATCTAATGGCGCGTTTGGTTGGGAGTAAAACCGTGCAATTTTATAGGACAACGTTTTATGGGAGGGCGTTTACGTTTGCGTGCGATTAAACATGGCTTTAGTTGAAGGTGACATCTAGATAACAGGGCGAAATTTAGTTATATTAGTATTTCGTCATAGATGACAGCGCGTGACGCTTGCTTTGTACAGTATGTATTGGATTATAACCTGACTTATTTTTTCTTAATCAATTTTAGGACATTGGGATAAGGTAAGCAAATTTTTAGCATAGGAGTTTGACAGGCCTTGAATAAGGAACCATCTCGATATTTATCTGGAATTATCATAGAGATATTAAACTATAGAGTACGCGAGTGAGCCGCGTGAAAGTGTCTGCAATTCAGAGAGAGACAAGTTCCTTATCTTTATGGTAACTTATGATATAAAACAATGCTGATTTGAGTAAACAAATATCTGGTTTTCTGGGTTTTCTGCAGCGTTCTCTCTCTCTCTCAACTGAGGACACTTTCACTTATGGCAAGCATACGAACTAGCGTACTTTAGTTAGGTACTTATATCTCTATGGGAATTATTGAGGAAAACCATGAAAAACCCCAACAAGATGGCCGGTACACGAATTACCGTTTCTCGGCGAGAGGCAAGAGGAAGGAGTGCCAGTCACATCTGCCCCCGGCGGGATTCAAACCCGGTACCTCCCGAATGTGAGTCTAGTGCTCTCACCACTACGCCATGCCACTCGGTTACGCTCTCTAAATAAAGTAAGCACATTATCGCCGATAACTTTAATCAGTTTTGTAGTACATCTTGTATATATTTATTGGAGTTGTTATAGCGTCACAATGTTTTGGTGTTGGTTGCCATTGGCAACCGTAATTCCAGAACGTTTTCAAGTTCAAGCTGCAGTCATTAATGGACTTTTGTTTGTAAATATGGTAGAGCGTCGATTATCCGAAACGTCACTGATGCACCATTTATGTCCGCCTTCTATAGTTTCTCTAAACTAGCGGCCCGGTCCGGCTTCGCCCGAATTTGTGGATTGCCACCGTTTTTTCGTCGACTTATGTTGCAAAATTGGTCTCCGCGAAAAGCGCTTTTATTTTAACGCCATGTCCATCCTGAGGGTCCATTTTAAATACTGGTGAAAACATTTTTGAAATCGGATGAGTAGTTTCGGAGATTACCTCCTACATCCAAACTGTACCTCTTTATAATATCATATATATTAATACGCTAAGGTTAAAGATGTTTGCCTCCCTTTTTAAAAAAAACCTCACAATTTCTCCACATAAATTATATATCATTTTACAGATAATTGCTTGCTCTACTGACATCGACAACTAAAAAATTTATTATTGCTTTTGTTTTTGTAAATTAATTAAAATACAGCAACGCTGAACAACGTCTGTTATCTGACGGCTTTAATTTTGAAACAACGTCAACTTCGATCTGTTATCTGATCTTCATATTGTAATACAACAGACACAATACTGCATACTGCCATCTAACGGCTTTAATTTTGAAACAGCGAGCAACGCTGTACAACGTCACAGTAATGCTGCATGATGCCATCTGACGGCTTAGCTCAACGCTTTTGCTACTTGCGCCTCTATATGACAATTTTAGTAAAATATTTCTTCGATCTGTCATCTGAGCTTCATATTGTAATACAACAAAAAGAAGAACGTTATAAGCAGTGTGCAAAATTAGAAACGAATTGAATACCTGCAATCATATTTAAAAAATAATTTTGTAAAGTGATAATAAATTATTATACTTATTTAGTGCGAATAATTCGCACAGGTCACACTAGTTAGTATAGATAAAACAGAGTATAATATTCCAGACATGTTTGTAACAGGATATCGGATAATCGAAGTATTACTATACTTCCACTGACTATAATGATGTAATTAATGAGCGTGCCATCTTTGTTTGTGTTCTTTTTATAAATTTTTTTCTATATAAAAAATATCGATGCAGTTTTTTAAATAGCATGTAAACGAGGTATTTCGACGTAGTATAATTGTTGAATATGGAAAATTATTGAACCAATGAGCATTGTTTATACATTTTGTTTTGTGTTTTCTGTTATTATTTTCAAATGATAGATAATAATCGTCTCTGATTGGGCGTTTTTAATTTTTCGTTGTTTCTTTTGTTTTAAGAAATGAGTCTAATTCAAGTATCTGAATTTAAATTTTAACAAAATCTGAAACTCGCAAAAAGTCTTGCTGTCGATGAAGACATTCCTCTAATTTGAAATTGCCGTTTCATAGATAAAAGCCAGCCGTTCTTACGGAACTAAAATATAATTTAAAATGCCCAAAAATCTCGCATTAAAACGAACTTATCTACAGTTACAATTTTGTGTACCTATTAGTATATTGTTTATTGATTTCAAAGTACTTTTATTATTCTTTAAACCATTGTCTATGTCATACAGTTCACGGTGAAGTTAAATTATAGATATTTAAACATATAATAATAATAATGCGTTTAACGTCCGTTTCTCGACTTTATGTCATAACATACGCCATCCGCACCATTACTATTTTCCATCTATCACACTTCCCGTTATTTTCTACATTTTTAAACTTCCACTTAATCAATAGCAATGGGCGAATGAAAGAATTTTAGGATATTAGGATAAGGTAGGCATAGGAGTTTGACAGGTAATCGGCCATGGTCTTGAATAAGGAACCATCTCGATATTTATCTGGAATTATTGAGGGAAACCATGCAAAACCTCAACAAGACGACCGGTGTAGGAACTACCGTTTCTGGGCGAGAAGCAGCGGGAAAAAGTCCACTCAACATATGTCGCCGTCGGGATTCGAACCCGGTACCTCCAGAATGCGAGTCTAGTGCTCTCACCACTACGCCACTCCGCTCGGGTAGATATTTAAATATACATATGTACATTTCCAATAAACACGAAAAGTATGGTAGAATATTTGGCCAGGGCCTGCATTTAAATTTAAAAAAATCGTCCAGTATTTTATGCAACGCACTCTTAATAGCTTATCAGTAAATATCTGAATAACGCTGCCTGAAATATGTAAATATCTACAACTAGTAATTTTATATGAGTAATTTAATTCAGCGTAATAAAAAAGCCGCTACGAAAAGCGTAATGATTGTTTTACATTTTACATAAAAACTGGATTATATTCATGAATAAATTAATTCACTTCCACCTGGATTATTTTATTCCCGCAATAAACAAATTAGTTCTCGTCACAAAACATGACGCGTAAACTTGTAAATATGCATTTATTTAAACAAGTGAAGTAATTTTGTTTTGTCAAAGTGTCGTGTTTTGTTTTATGATTCATAATAAGCCGGAATCACACGAAACAAAATCGGTTCAATGCAAAAATGTTTTTAACCTCACGGTAACCGAGAACGTAGTCAGAAAATTTGTACCTTGGTGATCCACGACCTTGACTGTAAGTGTAATTGTATAGCCTTACATTTTTGCCACACCCCTCTCAGATATATGATTGTGGAAATATGTTTTGCAACTATGCCAAATTACAACTTGATACCTTTATTTAGTCCAGATAAGTTCAGCTGTGACGCACAGATGGAGAAACCTATAAGGGTTCTGTTTTTTCTCTTTTGAAATGCGAAAATATTTATTTACTTGGTATTGATACACTGAGCGGGGTACCGGGTTCGAATCCCGGCGGGGGCAGATGTGACCGGGATATTTTCCTGTTGCCTCTCGCTGAGCAACGGTAATTCCTGTACCGCAGCCATCTTGTTGAGGTTTTCCCTCAATAATTCCAGACAAATATCGAGATGGTTCCTTATTCAAGGCCATGGCCGATTACCTGTCAAACTCCTATGCTCAAAATTTGCCTACCTTATCCCAATGTCCCAAAATTCATTCATAATTCGCCAATTAATTAAGTGGAAGTTTAAAAACGTAGAAAATAATGGAAAATAGTAATGGTGCGAATGGCGTCTGTTTTGACATAAAGTCGAGAAACGGACGTTAAACGCATTATTTAATATTATATACACTTAGTATTGATGAAATACTACAATTGACGGGTCAAAATTAATAATATGGTGTAGGCGCAGTGTGTATTATGGTGTAGGTGCCGGGTATAGATTTGTTAAACGGAAGCGATTGGTCGATCGCGTTTATTTGTTTTTGTAACAGATGAATGTGCAGTGTGACACGTGTACATACAAGAGGTCTCCCTATTACATTATAACTGTTATGTAACAAGGGTAATTACCTCTTTACACGCAACTCGTTACATGATACTGCGCTGAGAAAATGACCGAATTCTTGTGTGTTTTTTTTTTGTCTTGCTCTTACTCAGGTCTCAGAGGAATGCGTATTGAGATAACAAATTGAAATGAATGGCGTGCGTCGTAAATATAAGCAATTTCTGTGAAAGAGTAAGGTTATGTTTGAAATTAATTTTTTATTAGGTTTTTTTTCTGGGGAAGAAAATAAGTACACGCTGTTTTATTCCTGGTATAATTTATGATGCAAAAGACACATTTTATGTTTCCTAAAGCGTTTATGTTCGTATATAAAGCGGCGTTGTGCCGTTGCTAAAATCTAGATGTTAGTATATAAAAATGGTATACTTTTCATAACGGTTTATTATTCGAATTATTTGTACAAGAGTTTTGTAAATTTTTTTGGGAAAAATCGGCGCATGCGCAGAAGAGATTCATGCCATCGTTTTTTTTATATAATAATGGTGTATTTAATAATGTTTTATTATTCACTTTTATATACTTTTCATAACGGTTTATTTTTCTATCTGTTTTTACAAGAAAGTTATGAATTTTTTTATCTAAACTCATAATTTCAGAAATATTTTGAAAATATTTATTCTGTGTTTCAATATTTTCAACTGTAATTTTTTTCTCAGATTAACATAACATCGGGGTACCTATATGATGTAAAATTTCGCGCCTTGTAATTCTTGAATTACTTGGGCATATACTCCCACTGTTTTTTTTTTTTATATAGGAAAAACATATTTCTAAAAGTACTATATGTATAAAACGCAATGTCTCTATATTAAAGTACTCTATATTAAAAATAAAAAATAAAGCGAAATTACCTAAATATCAAGTTGCATGCATGTATTACAGTAAAAATAGGGGTTTCAATAATTAATAACGAAACTAACGAGCAAATCGTTTACCGTCGTTGATTATTTAGGTTAGAGGGTCAACGCATATTGTGAAACTTGCACAATGCGTGCTTGGCTCACCTACCCCACTCTACCCTACAACACATGGCCAGCACTCAATAAATCTGCTCTGTTCATATATTATAACCATTCACTTTGTGCGGTTAACAATAGTCCTGCAGGGGCGGATCTATATATGGGCCCCGTGGATATAAAGGGTCCGTAGTCTCCGCTGAAGACAATGGATACTATTGCGAATTAAAAAAAAAATAAAATCTTTGATTAACGTCTGAATAGAACTCTTCAAATAAATAAAATTGTCGACCAATTTTTCTCAGACCAATATATTGACAAAAAATAAAAAAAATAACAAATCAATACAACACAAGATGACGTTTCGATCCGGCTTTGGATCATCTTCCGAAAAATCTAAAAAATATAAAAATTAATTAGTATTAAGTTATTAATTATTATCTAATTGCACGAATGATGATGTTAGAATGAATCAAACAAATTAATTGTGTTGTATTGATTTGTTATTTTTTTAAATAGCAAGGGCCACAACAGACGAAAAAGACTTTTTTGTTGCGGAAATGAAAGGACCTTTTTTTTTGCTCTCCAAATTTTTGGCCCACGGTCAAATTTTCATCAGCAATGTGGCCCGACGATCAAATCTCGCTAAACATATCTGTAGCTAAAAATCTATTGGTTTTTAGGTTATGCGCCCTTGGACACTATTTCTTAGTGACCATTATAAAACAAAACCATTTTCGATCAATTTAACCGAGAACAAAATCCCATAAGGTTTGTGCGGGGTATAGCCCCTCCAGATACGACCTTTGCTTCTTTCCTTTGTTAGAAAATCTCCTAAATCAGTTTTCGGTCGGTTTCTTGGTGAAAGCAAAAGCGAACGAACTATTTTAACACACACACACACACATCCATGCAAAACGGTGACTGTGTGTTTGTGTTGG
Organism: Xanthostigma xanthostigma; assembly: GCA_963575645.1. NCBI lineage: Eukaryota > Metazoa > Arthropoda > Insecta > Raphidioptera > Raphidiidae > Xanthostigma > Xanthostigma xanthostigma. The sequence goes on from OY754473.1 coordinate 5,021,384, forward strand.
AATTGTGCCAAGGGTAATTCGGAACTTTCATTGTAAAGATTTTAATATAATAGATTCGCGAATATTAACATTATATACGGAATGTGCCATAAATAAAGAGCCATCTTAAATCAGACGTTTATCTTACAAGTTACAAGATTAATATACTTGGGAGGTACCAACTGAACGAGAAAAAACAAAAAACGAGTGTGCTTTAGACCACATGACTGGAATAAAACTTCTTATCATAATTTGTTATTATTTACCCGAAAATTCACAAAATATGAACTTTAAAATGAATCGACAATTTTATTCACTTTAAACGTAGAATATTTAATGTATTGAACAAAATATTAATTTATAAAATTGTTCAAGAACGAAATGAACAGTCTAATGTCAGAAGAAAGAAATATAAACATAAAGATAATGAAAACAAAAGTAATACATTGCAATTACTTAGCTCTTGTTGGATTTTAAGCGTAAATCTTTATGAAATATTATTTAGCTCTGCAAGTTAATAATATAATGAGTTAATAATATAATTATAATGGTTTAGCGATACCAATTTATGTATAAAATCATATAACTTTTCCAATATTCAATCGTTATAAAATCGATTAGAATAAATTTTTTCCAAAAATTCCAACGGGATACTAAAGTTGAATGGATTTGTGATTTTTCTAGCTTGGTCCGACCAGCGAAACCCGTTTGTGAAAAAAATGGCGCAATTTGCAATTAAGGAAACAAAAAAAAAGTGATCGTTAATTACTCGAGAAGTAATTGATCGATGACGCTCAAAATTATTCATGCATGTTTGGGTCAACATAGACATCATTTTTGATAATTTTCAGCCATCTATGTGCGGTCATTTTTTAGTAAAAAAATAGTGAAAAAAACGTGTTTTTTTAACTTTGGGGGCTATTTGCAAGTTAAAAATTGCACTTAGCGACCTCTGTCAGTGCTCATTTTTTAGGAAATTTCATAAGGAACAACTTTCTCAATGCATATGCTATACTAAAAGTCAAGAGGAACGGAGATATTAAAGGAAATAGAGAAAAAAAACACTATTTTCGTCACTAATTGTTAATTATAAAATCAAGCACACCAACAATTTGTAAACAAACTTAGGGGGTTGAACTACACCCTAAAACGAAGCGATTCCAACAATAATCTCGCCTGTCCCCGAATAATACACTTTTTAATGTTTTTACCTCCTCGCCGTCTAGCCTAGATGATTATAACGTACGGACAGACAAACTGTTTATAATTTTACTAACCTAAATTTGTGGCACGACCTGTACAAAAAGTAATGGAAGCGTCTTTTATTTAATAAAACATCAAAGTATTCTGTCAACATGATTTTATGATAATGTTATGTAGGTATCTGGCTCGATTGAAAATTATTCATCAATAGACACGGAAAATTGATTATTTTATTATATTATCCGGGTCGGCTATGGACTGCTTTAAGTAGGCTAACTCGCCGGGAAAACAACTGTGAAATATCTATCTGCAGTGTGACGGAAAAAGAGGGCTAAGCCCATTACAAAATAACGTCCAACTGGACCGAAAATTTTAAACAAACTACAGTCGGACGGACAAGTTTTGAGATACATTTTGCAACATTTTTCATTGATGCTCCGCTCCTATTGGTTGTAGCGTGATATTATATAGCCTATAGCCTTCCTCGATGAATGGGCTATCCAACAAAAAATTTTTTTTTCAATTTGAACCAGCAGTTCCTGAGATTAGCGCGTTCAACCAAACAAACAAATTCTTCAGCTTTATGTATTAGTATACTAATATATAATTTTTTTTTATAGATAGATATTTATTTATTATATTTTACTTGCTATTTTGCACCCGTTAATGTCGGATTCACTTCTGTAGTGTGTAGTGCAAACCACATTGATTAATTTTTGTATATATGGGTCAACACAAGTTTGCATAAGGTGTTAGAATTATAACCTAAACCTAATTTATGAGTTCACCAAATTGGAATTTAGGTGCAAATTTTCATAACGAGACACGATAGTAAAACATGCAACTGAAGACCTGAATTATTGGCCTCCATTTTGCAGAAATAGTGTATTCGTACACGCCAGTCGGCTGTATTCTGCAAATTCGATCTACAGTTGTTTTACAACATCTATTTTCAACTGATTTTAACCTCAAAATAATAAACATTTTTTTGTTTGAGTTCTAAATACAGTGTAAACTCCATTTAATGTCACTCGATATAACGACAAACTCCTTAAAACGTTGAAATTACTCAACTCTAGTTGGTCTACCTTGTTGCTCATACAATGGTACACTCTTTAAACGACAACAATACGTCATCATTAAACAATAAACAGTACTTGTTTGTTATTTTGTTGCTTTGTTGTCGGCATCATGCGTACCGAAGATTCTAAGAAATTCGCTCTTTTGTTGGGATTATCTTTCATATGTTTAGCTCAGCTGCTTTGAGATAGTATGAATGTTTATTGGTCAGTTGAAAATTTTATATATTATGAGTAAATATATATATTATAGTAAGAAAATATTAACGGATTATTTCTTCTCTCCGTTTAACGACAACTCTCAATAACGCACAGTCCCTTGAGTGTCGCTATATAGTTTCCACTGTACTGTATTTGGTATGGCGGAAGCAACGGACCGTTTATGGTGGAGGCAACGGGACAGTTACGGGAATTTCGATAACGTAGGAACTGATTACACAAATAAAATATACTAACTATTTATGCTGCAAGCACGAAAAGTACTTCTTTGCAGAACAACCTATCGACTCGTTCCGTAAGTCGTAACAAAATTTGAATTCAAATAATGAACTATGTATTTAATCATGCAGTAAAATGTTACGATATTCTTTAGGAACCTGAGGAGGTTTTAAAAATTAAAACGAAACGTCGAGATTGAAAATATTGCTTAACAGCATTTTTATTATTGATCCATTATCCTAACAAAAATATTAAGAGCACTGTGGTTTGAATCTAATAAAAAATAGAGAATAGTTACTTCTTACCACAACAAGTTTATTAGTGGATGTCTATGGTTAATTTTTAGTACCTACATTATTATTTTAATTTATACCTGTAATTGCTATATAATGTAAACATTTTTGTTTATGAACCTAGTTTAGTGTATTGCTGAAGATGAGAGCATAGCTCTCAAAATGTACATCCACTAATAAACTTGTTGTGGTAAGAAGTAACTATTCTCTATTTTTTATCCATTATCCTCTTAAAAAATAATATTTAAGAATAAACGTTCCATACCTTTCGAATAAATTCGTGTTCAATAAATATCCATTAAATCTTTTAAACTTTTAACAATTAACTTCACATAAATATATTTAAACCACAACAGTACAGTCCCATTTCTCAGCACACTTTTTACAACAATATAATAAACAATTAAACAACAATAATTATGAAAAACAAACAATCATTTTTAATAGTTATATGAAAAACAGTGAAGCAACAATGTACAATAATTAAGAACAACAATAAACAATTGAACTATGCGTTACAATTGCGAAAAAGTATAGACATTAACGTGAAACGGATTGTTCCATTTGAACGTGACGTAGTACCGGTTGCCACGTGTCTCACATAACAACTGACGGTCGCGACGCCGTTCCGTCGCCGTGAAGTATGCGACGGCCCATTGTTGCCTTATCACTTGCCTCACACTCACGAACAAATCAATCTATAATGTGTGTCATTAAATATTTACGATGACCGGTGCCAAAGCGGTGGTCAGCGGCCACGTTTATGAATACGACAAAAAAATATTATTTTTACAACGATAATTATTTTCGTTATATAAATATACTAGCCGTTACCCGCGGCTTTGCACGCGATTGAGACGAAACACGGATGCATTCCCATTATTTGGCATAGTTACTTCTTTCTCGACGTAGACACCCCCCCCCCTAATAAATTTCAAAATTGATGACATTCACGTGATCAACGTCCCGACAAACCTTGAAAATGACACCCATGTTGATTTTTAGACTATTTACCTCTTTTCACTCTCTGAAAGGGTTGTTTTTGAAAAAGCACATAACACGTGTTTTTTATTTGTTGACAGGAATAATCCTGCGTATTTTCGAATTGCTACATCTATCTTATATAATACTTATGGTTTCGCCATGCAAATTTGGAACCCCTGTTATACCTTTCTAGGGGTTGAATTTCCAAAAATCTGTTCTTATCGGATACCTACGTTACAATAATATTAATAATAATGTGTGCCAAATTTCAGTCCAATCCGTCCATGCAAACTTTGAACACCCGTTACATCCTTTTAGAGGTTGAATTTTCAAAAATCCGTTCTTATAGTGAATGCCTACGTCATAATAACTATCTGTGTGTCAAATTTCAGCCCAATCCGTCCAGTGGTTTGAGCTATGCGTTGATAGATCAGTCAGTCAGTCAGTCAATCAGTCAGTCAGTCAGTCAGTCAGTAAATCAGTCAGTCAGTCAATCAGTCAATTAGTCAGTCAGTCAGTCAATCAGTTAGTCAGTCAGTTAGTCAGCCAGTCAGTCAGTCAATCAGTCAGTCAGCTAGTCAGTCAGTCAGTCAGTCACGGTTTCCTTTTATATATTAATTAGATGTGTGAACATTTTTGAGCAGCGCCGATTAAAGTCAATATTAATTTGTTTAGAACGACTTGCATGTTTTCCGTCACGGCAATATTTTCACCTGTCTGTCTCATTGGCTGAACGTTTGTGTACAGCAAAGCGAACACTTTACTACTTAAGAAAATGACCTGTCTATAACGTCGCCTATTGATTTTGTAAATTGTGTAATATTTTATATTTCAACTTTCTGAACACAAGCGCTACAGCTAGTGGAATATTTCCAGTACAAGTAAACAAACGACCAATATAATTATCCTATGAAATATTACTTTGTTTCATTGAATGCCAAGGTCGAGCAATTATTAAAATAAACTGATGTTTTAATTCCAAATGAAAAAAAATTAGAAGCCGTCGTGCGACGTCTGGCAGATATGACAAATTAAGCAAAATTCTAGTAACTAAATTTCGCCCTGTAATTGAAATTCGGCCTGTAACAAAATTTCGCCCTGTAATTGAAATTCGGCCTGTAACAAAATTTCGCCCTGTAACTAAAGTTGCAACTTACCAATATATAACAACGAACAGTTAAATATTATTTACCCACGCTAAAAAACACGTAGTACACAGCTCACACAGAGAAGCAACTGCGCTTATAAGCGGCGGCGTAGAGGGGGCACGAGGACATGAGAGCGCTCGCTATACGAATCGCAGTAACGCGCCAATAGATGTTTTGCATCACAAATGCCCAGTGTCGCGGCACACATGACAGAAGTGAAACTTGTTTTGTACGAATAATATACAAAACTCGTTTACGTCTTCTTATTGCTGTTTTTTCAACTATTAAATTAAGAAGATAACAAGTTTGCCACTACAGTATAATCTCACTAATCCAGCACTTCGATAGATCGGCACGTCCAATAATCCGGCACCCTCCGCCCACGCCTCCCTCGCCCCTCTATACCTATATACATTTATTCCCTCTATGAAATGTTTTATTTTATTCATTACCTATGACTTTTTCACTATAATCCAGTAATCCGAACATTCCAATAATCCGGCAAACACCGGTTTTTAATAGTGCTGGATTAGTGAGATTACACTGTATTATAAAAAAAACTATATTTTATTCATATATCTAATTATTAACTATATGAATCACTGTCTATCTACTCAATGTGAGGTGAGTGAAGGCAACAAAGCGTATCGAAAATATATCTGCGTCTCTTTCTTCGACGTAATTCCCTGATTGCTCCGATGATATGATTGGTCGGTAGCCATGACACATATCTTTATGTCATCATAGACATGACAAAAGAGAGCAGTCAATAGTATCTCTTTGTCTTTTTCTATGACTTTAAGCCAATCAGAGCCAACGAGTTCTTACGACTTAAAAAAAAGATAGAAATATATCTTTGCACCTTAATGGCTCGACTGCGATTTTATTCCTATGCTTGGTATAGAATAAAAGTATATGATTTTATTAATTAAAAACAAAACGACGTAAAAGTCACGCAATATATTATGTCCCAATTGGGGCTCGAAACCGCGACCTTGACGTTATTAACATGACGCTCTAAACAGGTACTTAAACACGCTCCGTACCTCGAATGGAAAATACGTCACTCATTCGCGAACGCATTGACGTCACTCTTTCAGTTTCCGTTTCAATCATTTTACTCTCCAAATCGTCGCGTAGTCGCATAAAAAGTTTAATTTCAATTCGATTTTTTAATTGAAATGTTAAGATTGCTTTATCTCGAAATAAATGGCTTCAGAAGCCGCAGTATTCAACATTTAAGAGTTGAAAAGTATTTTTAACCGACTTCAAAAAAGGAGGAGGTTCTATGTTCGACTGTATATATTTTTTTCTTTTTTTTATGTCAATTATGGACCGATTTCCAAATTTTTTTTTTAATAGAAAGAGTGCACTTCCGAGGTGGTCCCATCGGAACCAAGTCAGGACCTGATGGTGAAATCCGGGGAAATCGAGGGAAACTCTCAAATTTCAAAGGCACGCATACTTGGCCTACCCATTGCAATACTTTATCTAACACTAAAAAGAGAAAAATAAAATATTTTTAACAAAAAAATTGAACCGACTTCAAAAAATATGCACTAAAAAGTAAAAAATAATAATTATTGTTATTTTTGGAGTCGGTGTCAGCCAATATGAAATCTATTCCGAGAACTAGAGACATGTAAGATTTAAATTGCTACTTTCGAATTCCGGTGTGACACCGACTCCAAAAATAACAATAATTATTATTTTTTACTTTTTAGTGCATATTTTTGAAGTCAGTTCAATTTTTTTGTTAAAAATATTTTAACACAAATACTAATAAATACAAAAATGAGAATTTATTTTAAAAAGATAATATTTACAATGAAAACAGCCGATACAAAATAAATTAATACAAAAAGACTTTACATAATATCAATTTGCTATTCGAATTACTACAAATACTATATAAGTATCTACTATTTAGATTTTAGAGTAGATAAGCACCGTGGCTATATAATAATTGTTATCTTTTATTTCCATTAAATTAGGCTACATACGCACTAGGCGGCTGCCCGCAATGCGGCTAGCCGCGCGGCTAACCGCAGTGTGCGGTTGAATCTGCGTTCAGCCGGACGGCTAGCCGCATTGCGGGCAGCCGCCTAGTGCGTATGTAACGTCAGTTGAATCTGCGATTGAATCTAATTTAAACCAGACATATTTTGTTTACCAGAAAGATTTTGTTTAACCAAACAAAACGAACCATTTCTACAATGGACGTTGAAGAAGTTGTAGCTGTTTATTATATATACGATCGCTACATAAAAAATAAAAAGAAAAAAAATACTGGATACATCCTTTCTTACAAACACGAAATGAAACCAGGCATTTTGATATATTTTTTGAAAACCTCAAAAAATATGAAGACAAGTTTTTTGGTTACATGAGAATGCGTTTAAAATCATTTGAAGAATTATTGAGTATATTAAGAACATTCATAATGTAAATTGCCAGATTACAAAATACACGACTACCCAGGTAACGGTTAACCGCAAACTAAACCGCGTAGTGCGTACACGAACCGCGCGGTCAGCCGTCGAAGCGGCCGCTGTGCTCCAAGCGACCGGAGCGGTTGGCGGGCAGCCGCAACGTAGTGCGTATGCATTTTTTTATATATACAGAATTTACGTATAGTTTACTACTTGCAGCTAGCCGCGCGGCTAGCCGCTTTGCGAGTAGCCGCCTAGTGCGTATGTAGCCTTAGTCGCTTTACAATTTCTCGTGGTCGAAATTCGACCGTAAATCATCAAATTTTTAAGTTTGAATGTTATTGAGGTTCCTTCTTATATGGATTTCTTATATGAAACTGCACAGCCCTGTTCTATATCTATATCACGAAATTTTGTAACCAGGAGACCTAGCTTCCTATGCTTGCCGTGTTTCGAGTCGGACCGTTTTCTGGCGCTGTTATCACTACCTGGGAAAACTTCGGTTCTTTCCGCCTGCTTTCGTCATAGTTACCAAAGTTGTTTAACTTCACAGACACTGCACACATGTAAGCCACGAACGTGTGTGCGTTACCCAGTAGCTGACGCCATATTGGTTCATGCGACAGATATCGGTCCACCACCACGCTCGATCTGGGTCTCCTGGTTATAGATTTCATGATCTATATACAGTATGTAAACACGTAATGTGCACATAGGGAAATTAGCATTGGGAAAAATACTTGGATCAGAGTTAGCCATGACTGCATTAATTGTTATTTCTATTGAACTATCTTGGTAATCTTGAGGATTTCTATTTTATTTTGATTTATTTTTATTTTACTTGGCTTTTTTTAATAATAAAAAGCTCTAATAAATCATTATTTTAATTTTTTTGTACAAAAATAAAACAAAAAACAACTTGTTTGACTGGTACGACGTATGCGCGTTGGTAAATCAGTGACCCAATGTCTTTAGGTTCAACACGAATAGGCGGAGATATTTGATCTCGCCCCATATTTAAGTATTTTGGGAATTTAATGTCCCACTAATAAAAAAAGTCCGATTATGTTGTAATCATTTGAATATTTTCTTCGGTAGTATACACATTCATTTTGCAAAAGGATATTATCTGTCAAATTGAAAAACAAGATTTCAAGGCTCACTCTGATCCAGTCATTTTTTCCCAATGTTAATTTCACCTTACGTGTTTACATACTGTATAAATACGGGAAGGAAAAAAATTGTACCGATTTGAGTGTGTTAACATATCGTGATGAAACATATAGTGTGCACTTCCCCTCGTTAAAACAAAGAGAACGATGTATGTTTCATCACAATGTGTGCGAATTAATCGGTATATCACACTCTTTTTTCATTCCCTTGTTTATATACGATTTTTTGAGTTTAAAATGAATGCTGCCCTCAAATTAAAAAATATAACCTCACTCAAAAATCATGGGCAAACAAAATATTCTCAATAATTTTTTCCTCAAAAATTTCTTATCACAAATATTGAAAAAAATTCTAAGCCCTTGATCGAGTTCACCGGCCACCTTTAACAAAACAAAAACTGACTAAAAAACTAAACGATCTGCACTTTTGTCGCGTCGCCGATGTCTTGCATATTAATTAAATGAATCGGAACAACCGATTTCGTGCATTTCAGATCCCTTCCCGAAGGATCAGTTTCAGTCAGATTATTTTTAAGTCTTTCGGGTGCCCTGCTTTCAAAGCTGGACGCTGCACTTCTCGCGTCCGCCGTTTTTTGTTTGATCCCATCGACCGCTCCGGGATTCACGCCTACGTTCCTTTCGGCGACGTCTTCTCTCTGATAGTTCGGATGGCATTTCCGGATGTGTTTCATGCACTGAGCCCTCTGCAAAAACGTTTTCCCGCACACCTCGCAAATATACGGAAGCACCTCGCTGTGAGTTCTTAAATGGTTGTTCAAGTTGTCTTTCGTGACGAACTCACGTTTGCAAACGTCACACTTGTATTCTTTTGTTCCGGTGTGACGTTTTATGTGTCTGCGCAGATGCGCGCTTTGCCGGAACTTCATGTTGCACAAGTAACAGGAAAACGGTTTCAAATTCAGATGCACCAAGCGATGCTTGTTCAAGTCCGACTTCGAAACGCACGCGAAATTGCACACTCTTCGACCCCGTTCGTCTAAAATTATGTAAGCTCCGTTGTGCGTGATTCTCGGATCTGTGCTCGTTTGTTTTTTTGTGCTGTTTGGCAGTTGTTTATCGTTTTCGACGCTCGATTGTTCAGAGTTTGCGCCGTTCAATTGTTGCGTTTTGGCGCTTTTCAATTGTGCAGGGTTTGTGCTGTTCGTCGATTGTTTATTTTCGCAGTTTGCGCCGTTCGTCAGTTGTTTTGGATCGCTTTGGACTGTTTCGTGCGGGCCATCGGCGAATTCAGATTCGTTTTGAGCATTATCGGCGTTCGCAATTCCCGGAGGAGGTTCCGAATTATAATTTAAGTCGTCATTTTGAACGTTTTGTTTCGACGATGCGCTGTTATTCGAGTCGTCGAAAACGAACCCGCAAATGTACTTTCTTTCGGCGATCGATTCGTGTATTTTCTTATGGATAGTCAAAATGCGTTTTGAAATGAACGCCTTTTGGCAAACGCTGCAGACGTAATTTTTAATATTTTCATGTTTTAATAAATGTTCTTTAAATTGACCGAGAAAATTAAACGACTTTCCGCAAAAATGACAAATCGATATTTGATACGGTTTTTTAGCTTTTTGGAGTTTTTTAGTAGATTCGTTCTGATCTGTTTTTATTTTTTCCGGTTTAAAAACAATCGTACCCGTTTCCGATTCAGCTTTTATTACTGTTTTACTGTCTGATTTCGGTATATTTGCGATTTTAATATTTTTATCGACGCAAAATTCAACGTTTTTATCCAAATCGATGCCGTGCTGATCTTTTATGTGCGACAGAAGTTTATGAAATTCTCGAAACTGCCTATCGCACTTAATGCAAGTAAAAGAATTGCTTTTCGTGTCGAAATGTTTCGCTTTACGATGCGACATCAACAAATCCATCGATTCGAATTTCATTTCGCACAATACGCAACCGTAAACATAAATTAAATTGTGTTTACGTAATAAGTGCGTTTTGAACGCACCTTTACAAGACGTAACTAATTTACAAATGTTGCAGTTGTATTTCTTTAAATTTTTCTTCTTCTTTTCGTTAGTTCGCTCGTCAAAGAACTGGTCATATTCAGCGTAATCGTTCTCCCAAGCCGATTTCTTTTTTTGTTTTGTTCCTTCTGTCGATTGTCCATCTTCACTTGCTTCGTTATTATCCGAAACTGAGATTTCTACATTATCGTTGTCGAAACAGTCATTTGTCATTTCATCTTCAGTTTCTTTTTTTGATTGTGCGCCGATAATTTTCAGTTCTGGTGTCACTTCTTTATTTTTAATGTTGGCAGTTTCGTTCGATTCACCCTTAATTTTTTCTACATTTTTAATGACATTTTTTTCCGCATTTAATGTCTCGTGCTTTTTTGCTTTGACGTTCTCAGATTTATTTTTGAAATATTTCACAGGCATATCGGAATCGGATGAACTTTTCTTTCGAGAACGTTTTCTTTTATGTCTCTTTTTATAATTTACAAATTCGTCTGAATCGGAACTTAATTCACTCGAGTTACTTATTTTATCTGAGCTCAGTCGTTTGTTTTTCTTTCTTTTGTTTTTCATGTGTTCAATTTTTTGTGTTTTTGCCTTTTTATAGTTAATTAAACGTTTTTTCTCTTTATATAGACGATAGTATTTTTTAAATTCTTTTGACATCAAATAATCATCTGATTCTTCGCTCGAACTTACCCTATTAGCACGGTAACTAGCAGTACTTAATTTTATTTTTAACGACCGAATTTTAATATCGCGTTTTTTCATTTCTTTCTTTTCAGTGACTGTTTTTTTAACTTCATCACTACTAGTACACGATACAAATTTATCAGAAAGATTACCAACATCGTTGCCAGATTGTTCATCACTCATTGCCTTACTTTCATTTGTTATTGTCTGATTTGGTTTATCATTTATTTCTATTTTGTTTTCAGCCGGTTCTTTTGTTTTATTATTTTCATGTTGATTATCTTTAATTTCAATGTTCGGCTGTCTATCGACATTTTTTAATTCTGTTTCGTCCAAGTCGATTATAATTTCTTCTTTTACGTCATTATCGGCGTAGCAATAATTTACGTCTAACGGATTTATGTTGTAAGTAAATGAGGTGGCAAGCAAGGGGTCGTAGTCAACAGCCGTGTCTAGTAAATCGGTTCGAGCTGGTAATTCCATCTATAAAGGATTTTTAAAAAAATCATTTCATTTATTTTATTTTCAATATATTATTATCATATAGGTACATCTCTATACAAGGATTATATCAGGAAAAATATTATTATAATTAGATGCAAAATCTATGTTACTCTTTTGTTTCGTGCGGTGATAATTTCGCAAGGTAAATTAAATGACGAAAATTAATCGAAGGTCAAGGATCTATATTTGTCCATCAATCATATAAATAAGTTATATTTTTTGAGGATCCCACGTATTTTCCTATGTATAGCATTAAAGGAAGCCTAAATTGCAAGATACTTTTTGACATAAAAAATCTTAACTTACGAATAATGACAAATGTTGTTCATTTTGTAAATTAGGTTGTTGGTTTTTAATTTTTTTACGAGGAACTAACGTCTCCATATCAGCTTTGTTATAGAAAATTAAAGTAAACAGTTTTTTGACAGCTGTCAACTTCGCTGGTCGATTTCACTTCAATGAGTACAGTTTCCTATTTAAATAGTGTGGCTTCAGCTGAGTTGATAGCTTCGTGGCTTTACACTGGTGGGAAATGTTAATAAAATGTTTTCGTTGTTTGAATGCGTACTAATTTTCCAGCCTTTTCATAGAACTTATCTAGGATCTTTTCTTTATTTTCCGAGTATTGATTCTTTATTTTTAACAATAATTAGGTCTTTGAAGTGGCTTTATAATATATTTGAAAACACCAAGAGGTAGTCGTCAATTATTTTTTTATTTTATTTTGTTTAGCCTTTATTCAAGATTGTTATAAAAAAAACTTTGTTTATTATATAATTTGTTGTTTCCAAGTTGTTTTCAATGTTTCAAAATGCATTATTATTGAAAATAACATTTAAACAATGTTACGCTCAAAACGAGGATAATATTATTTTTAAGGTTCCAAAATACTTTGCAGTTTGCATTATGTACAAACAAAGGTATTTTTAATCGGCCGGTTTTTTTGGGAGAATTGGGATTGTAATGTGTTACTAAAATTTTTTAGTTTATTAAAAAAATTTGGAAATAAAATTTGAATTTTTGACGCAGCTAATACGTAGTAAATTAGTGCATCCCTCTGTATGTGACATTTATAACTATAGTATTGAGCAGTTCTCTGTTCTATAATTTTGGTCCGTTGCCACCTTTTTCCATATTTTGTGAAGTGTTAATCCATAAAAATATGGATTTTAATTGTTTATAATTAATAAAAATATACACATAAACGTAATCTTAACTATTTTAGTATTAAACTCGTATTTTTTAAAATAATTTAATAAGCATGGATCGTAGAAAATTGTCGTAAGTATTTTTTGTTCAATGCATTTTACCTTTAGTTTATTTCTTATGACTCATTTTCCTTATCTGTCTTCGTCTTGAAATTAGAAAGAAACCTGATAATTTGTAACTATTTACACCTTTATGTATTTTTCGAAATTTTTTTGGTTAATGTTTTCATTTCAATGACCCCTACATTTTGGGATACGATATTGTAGACTATAAACGCACGATAACTAAGACATCGTCATACATTTTGTGATTATCATTTTATGCAAAGTGGCCCCGTTAAGTTTGTGACAAAAAAATCGGTTTTTACCGTAGCATACTGTAAAAGACTTCTATGTGATCATGTGACTATCAATGTAGACAACAACTCAATATTTTATAGAGAACTGTCTGAGGTGCTGTAATCATTGATATTTTTTTTATTTCGAATAGAACGTCGGGAGATTCATTGTATCAGATATTAGGTTTACCGAAAACAGCAACAGCCGATGATGTAAAGAAAACCTACCGTAAACTGGCTCTTAAATATCATCCAGATAAGAATCCAAACAATCCAGAAGCGTCAGAAAAAGTAAGTGTGCCTTTTCCTTCGTCGAAACCTCTATCGACTTTCGCATCGTTCTGAGTTGTTGGTTTGTTTCAGTTTAAGGAAGTTAATCGTGCCCATTCAATTCTAAGTGACTTAACAAAGCGTAACATCTACGACAATTACGGTTCACTTGGGTTGTATATCGCAGAACAGTTTGGTGAAGAAAATGTTAATGCGTATTTCGTTGTTACGAGTACATGGTGCAAAGTAAGTAAAATTTTTCGACTTTGTTTCGCCCGAGTAGGTTTTTAAAGTGAAACTTTTATTCTATCGCCCCGAATTTTTCTGGCCGTCTGTTGCATGTCGCATTACAGGCGGCCGCGGAGTAGGGGTAAAGTGAAAGGCGTTCGGAGTAGGCGCTCGGTAGAGCTGCCAAGGCCAATATGGCGGCGCCCATGGTTAGCATCAGCTGACCGTGTAGTATGTATAACACATAGTCAGTCTGTCATGCGGGCAAGTGCTGTACAGTGTTTACATGTTTTTATTTGTGTATTCATGTGAATATTGTTGTTTGTAATTAATCGTGATGGATAAGTGTCTACAATCCAATAAAAGTTTCACTTGCGTCGTGGTTTCTTAAAACCACACAACTGTTTTTTTTTGTTATAACCAAGATCAATAAATCTCTCTTGTAAAATAGAAAAGTTGCCCCGCGATAATCCGGTTCCCCTATAATCCAGCACGCCTATAACAGTAGTTTAATTAACCCATATCGTACATTTTCTAGTAGATATAGATTTGATCTAGCCATTTTTATAGTGTATGTAATTTGTCGGATTCAAAAAAGTTCTGGACTATAAGGGCTACTCTATAGTCTGACAAATTCGTAAAATATTTGTCGGATTGCCACGGGTCAACTGCCCGCTAGTTAAAAACTTCAACAGTGGGACCCTGGCGTTGGAGATTTACATAGTTTGTTGTGGTTGTCAAATCTGAATAAATGTGACTATTTTCAGCTCTCTATGTCTTTCCATCCATGATTTATGTTAGAATAAGTTAGCCCGAGTACTTAACTGAGGGTGCCTATTGTTACTCTTAAAAAGAAATGACGCAAAGTTTAACAACATTTTTAGGGTTCGGTACCAAAATGATAAATAAAAGAAACGGTGGCCCTTCATTGTCTGTCTGTACGTTATCAACTGGAAATTTGACCTAGTTATAAAGCTTCTGTACCCGCACCTAGTTCAAGAGTCAATCAAATAATGTTTTTTTGCTTATTTTTGGGGGGCAAAAAGAATTTAGACGTTTTATATCACTTTACACAACTTGCCATAATTTAGGATATGTTAGGGACATTTATTCACTTGTAAGTCGTGCAGAACCCCCGACCATATTTTTTTATGCAGAAGAAAAGTAAAAATTAAGAGGAAAACGAGATTTATTGGCACAAAAATTCGAAAGAATAATCGTTATTATATGATTAATATTTGACATATAAAATGGCTGACCAAAACATCTGACTTCTAGGCTATTTATAATATAGGTGTGTCTTGTTTCTTAAATCACATTTGTAAATATTTCATTTGTTTTTACATAATGCCAACACAAACTATTAACTTATTACTTAATTTTGATCATTGAGCCAATTGTAAACAATCATTTGAAACTTTTATAATGTATTATACATGTTTAAAATTATTGGCGTGTTTAAAAACGATAAAATGAAGAATTAAAAAGCAGGCTTTTGCATCCAGCGTTAGTTTTAGGTCATACCAAGTATGTCCACGCAAAGAATTTTTCCATGTATGATTTAATTGTAAATTATAGACGCTCAATATCTGAGGTCATCAGCGTCATTTTTCGTGTAATTAGAAATATTCAGTGTTCGCAAAAATGTCACAAACAAAACACAACACACATTTTAAACGGTTAAAAACCGCGAAGTTCAAAATCCGCTGTCTAATTGATGTTTAGTATTATTAGATTGTTTCGTGACTTCATTATCTCTTTTTTTTTGATGACCTTATGACCTTGATATCTATTTTTTAACGTTCAGAATTAGTCATAAAAAACTAAATAGATTTCAAGTTCACTTTCTTCAATGAATACTCCGAAAACGAAACTGTAGAGTAGGTTTTATTTTGTTCAGTATCGGGTGCTTTGTGATCAATAACAAATTCAGTGAAATGTGAATGAAAAGTGCCCTTATTTTGAAATTTATAAAATGCCTGAAAGGTACACGGTGTCACTGTTTGTGACTTATATAGAATCTGTAAGGATTTTCAGCATTCCATGTCAGGTAATCTCTATCTTCTTTTTTTTTTTAATCAGTTTATATCTTCATTATTTATCGTGTTTTTTATAGGTCAGTTTTAAATAACTCGAATATTTGAACACTATCTACCTACCGTTACTAAAATTGATAAAAAAAAAACACGTGTCGTTCATCTTTTACCATTCCAACCCACAAGTGGGGAATAGTACTAGTTTAGGTCAAAAATCGCTTTTTAAAAATTTTACAATATCTTTCCGTTTTGAGATCTCCACGTGTCGTTCATCTTTTACCATTCCAATCCACAAGTGGGGAATAGTACTAGTTTAGGTCAAAAATCACTTTTTAAAAATTTTACAATATCTTTCCGTTTTGAGATCCCCCGAATCCAAAAAACATATTTTTGGAAAAAATCTGTGCGTCTGTTTGTCTGTGAACACGATACAGATCAAACGGATGAGCGGATTGAAACCAAATTTTGGGAGGATGTTTGGTATGCAAATATGAAGAGCCCTATTGTTTTGGGGGGAAATCGGCGCATGCGCAGAAGAGATATATGCTATAACGGTGTTTTTTATGTAATAATGGTATACTTTTCATAACGGCTTGTTATTCTATTTATTTTTTCAAGACAGTTTTGTTAAAAACATTTTTTTCTAAACTTTATAGTTTCGGAAATATTTTGAAAATAAAAAAAATCAGCCGCTCCTTATTTATGATCTGTCAAAAATAAACTAGTTCGGCATGCTTTGATTAATTTTTACATGACGTGGAACATAATATTATGTAGGTAACAATGGCAACGTATAGCAAATATCATATTGGATACTAGCCATTACCCGCGTCACCTCAGACGATATCAGAAATTTTATTTTCGTTATTATAATCAAATGTCAACATTTTTGAAGTTGGAATGGTCCCGTCGCCCAATTGGCTGGAATTTTTTTCTTTTTTAATAGGGTGGTCCCGCATACATATTTATTAAATCGGTTCAGTAGTTTTTTTTTTTAGTTTAATAATCAAGTATTAAGGAAGAAGGCGAACTACGTATTGCAAAGCCACTGAACTACTGGTCGCTTTTCCCACTCTATTTTTCTAGATCTGAGGATTTTTATCACCAATCAGGCAGCACCGATACTGACGCGTTCTTTTGTTTTTGATGTGCAAACATCCATCCTCGTGCTTCCCGAAATGTGACGAAAAACTGTACAAATATACATCGACGGCCACACATAATAGATGTTTACACATACTATGAGAGTACAGACTGAACTCACGCGTTTTTGTTTTGTTTTCAGGTATTTTTCTTGGTGTGCGGCATCATAACAGGCTGTTATTGCTGTTGTTGCCTGTGCTGTTGTTGCAACTTCTGTTGCGGAAAATGCAAGCCGAGGGCTCCCGAGGAGACAGGCGACTATCATACGTTAAATGTAAGTCTCTCGTTCACATCTCCTACACCATATTCTAACAGATTTTGGTCGGCTTATGTACTCTCGTAACGTACAAGAATATCAGTTTTTGTATCTCGAGGCGTTCTTTTTGTAAACCTCACAACGTCTAATATCGTATATACACCGCCGTCTGTGGGTGTCGACAATTTTTATAGATATCACATCTAAATCTAAAGTTACTAGATTTGTAAATCTGACGGCTTTATCTAAATAGTCCATGCACTGCCATCTGTGGGTGTCGACTGAGCTATTTTTGCGAATACAAGAACAGTAACAATTCTAGTGTTTTTTTAACGAATTTGTGTATCTATTTGATGTCAAATCGACTCTGGCCCACTTTGAATGTATGCTTGTCATTTGAAAACTGTCAGAGAGAGAGAGAGAGATAAAGAGAGCAAGAGCAATATCTCAGGACATTAGTGTCTATCAGTTTGTAAGAAATTTTTGTATGTTGCACAGAAAACATGGCGGAATTTAATCAATCTGTCGGCGCAGGAAGTGTTTCGCTAAATATTTTGACAAAAGACACTGCTTTTTATGCCACTGCGAAACGATGGAGGGTTCTGATTTTAATTAATGAATCGCGTGCTGGAAATTAATTTATCTGACGTTTGCAAAGTCTGCTGCGATCATCTTAAATTATATCTTAGCGTTAGTTTTCAACAAAGTTGTGAATTTAAAATTTAAATATAAATTTTGAACAATTTTGTTTGAAGTCAGTGATTATTGATACAGCTGTTTTCACGGCAGATTGAGCTAAAACCGCATGCCATATAAAAATAAAGCTAGATTGTTATCATCTTTATTAGTGTTATACAAGCCCAATTAAAAAACTTCAATTGTTCGATGAATTGCGCAACATCTATTGTTTGTGTGCGATGTTCACATGTTCAATATTCATTCATAAATTGAAGAGCTGATATTCTTGTACGGAACAATGGAGTGAGACTGTGTCATAAATAAAGATGAATTAATTTCGCTTGTAATTGGCTGGAATTGAATGAATCGACGATTTAATTGTTAATGTGCACATAAAAATTGATACACCGCCCACCTATCATTGTATATTTGAATTATTCGGTTTCATTAATGTAGAAAAATGACTTGAGAAATTGAAACAAATATTATTAATTGTTATCATATATTTAATACCCACTATATTACCAGCAAAGATCGGGAGAAAGACTTAAACACTACGTCTGTCTCACTTAGTATACTCTGAATCTCATGCGCATGTCCTTGAATGGATGCGCGTCAGAATGGAACTAAGCTGTGAAAGGGAGGTGGCTTGCTCCATTCCACTTACTAATTTCCCCCACTACAGACGCGACACTTGCGCATAACGGGTCAAGTAAAAAGAAAGAGATATAAAAACAGTAATTTTCTGTCTCCCTTCATGGGCCACGCTTCCACTTACGACCACTAGCAATATAGAAGTTATTAAATATATGAATGTTACAGTTTAAGATAGGAGCAAATATTATTTAAGGTTATGGTTAAAGATACCGAAATACCCTGTCTTTTTTCGTGTTCTTTGAAAACTTATTGAAGGGAAAAATCTATATTGACGGTAAGTTCGTGACGCGATGAAACACTGAAATATAAATAAATATACTGGAATGGGCACTGAGCGGCGGGAAGCGAGCCGAGAGAGAGAGTAGATTTGTGGAGAGTCTGTCTTTGTCGTACAGTCAAAACCAAAAACATTTTCTCCTGTGTTCACCTTATGGTAGTGGCTCAAGGGACCCGAGACAAGTAGAATTACTATGATATTAAGGTTACATTTTTTTTTCTTAATATTCAATTAATTACTATAGGCGCTATGGTCATCACTTCTTCTAATAACGTACTACAACAGCACTGCGAAAAAAGGAATAAATTTTTGAGATGGGGTGTAACGCATGCGATGTGCTGTATTGTGCGCAAGCGCACAAGGAGAGAGTGAGACGGACTCTCCACAAATACTCTCTGTCTCTACCGCGTTTACCGTGCACGGGCCAGGCATGGCAGTGCCCCTTCCAGTATATTTATATTTCAGTGCGATGAAACGAAAAAGCGGTAAATTTTGTAATTAAAAAAAACAAAAAAACAATCAAGTGCGTATAGAAGTCGCGCACCGAAGGTTCCGTATCCACATTGAACAAGTGTTGTTGGCCATCTTAACTGTGATACCTGATGAATAGTTAAGAATAATCTAAATATAAAATGTTTATTTACGTATTTGTTGTTGCTGATAACATACATAAAGTCAGGGACTTTTTGTTTAATCGCCTGGAAAACCGAAAAAAGCCAAAGTTTGTTTTGAAGAAAAAGTGGCCATCCTGAATAGATGAATTGAGAAAGAAATCAACTGGCGCGCTATATACGCATTTCATTAGCACTGCCATCTGTAGTTGGGTAGGCAAAGCTGTCAAAAAGATTTACTTCTACCGTATGGTATTAACAGCTTTTTTTTGTTTTTTTTATTTTTATTTCTATTAAACATGAAAATTAGACGGAATGCTTTGGTATTTTGATTTTAACCGAACTTTAATTTTGCGGTTAGAATGTGAGTCAACCATGAATATTAAGCTTTTAAAGGTACGTTTCTATATTTTTGAAACCGAAAATAGTAATTTAAACAGCACAATTATTAATCGTGAAAGCACGTACTTAGAAAATGCGTCATCCTACTTAGACTTGAATGGAATACTAATTTATAGTGAATAAATCGACTCGAACAAATATCGTTCCTGAGTTGTCGAAAGTTCGTAGTTTAAAAAGAAAATTGTAGTCCCCTGTTAATTAATTTTTGTATAGTTAGTAACAAAACTCATTTTTCATTATTGTTAAATACTTTTAAACAATAATAAAATACTCTTTTTTTCTTAAATAATTTTATAAAAACTATACAAAACAAAACAGATTCAGAAACGTTTCAGAATGTGTTTTGTTTTATAATCGTGTTTTGTTTTTATTTAACCTCACGGAATCAGTAACAGGCGATTTAGACGTCACCACTACGATTTCTAAATGAAAGCAATTTGCAAAGTTCACGTCCCGATATCGCTGATTAGATGATTTCTTAGACATCTAAAAGACAGTAGCATCGGTGGAAAAGAGGCCTTATTCAGCGACATGGATTAACCTCGTTTTGAAGTTTAAAATCGATTTACTGCTTTTAAAAACCGTAACATATAATTATTTCGAGAAGTTTTTCTAGTCAACATGATTTAATTAACTTTGAATTCCACTTAGGAGTTAGAGAAATTCATTATTATTATATCTTGTTCTCTCTCTTACGATAACTCGAGTAATTGTCTTTTCTTTTTATTTAGATATATTTTCGCTTGATTATAAAAATCAGTTACAAATTATTTTGAACAGAACAAAATACAAAATTAAGTTGATTTATTTAGCTGCGATACGCGCTAAAATGCAGTTGATAACGAAATTATTTTTTTTTATATTTATGACACCGTCTTAAAAATAAAAGTCTGAAATTCATTTGAGTCACTTTTTAACTTCACGAAATAAAATTGTTAATTTAAAAACAAACGCGCAGAGTTGTCATAAATCGATTTTAAAAAGTGACGCAAATCGATTTTCTTTTGTCCGAGTACATACAAAACAATATAACATCAAATGGTAAGTGATATCCTTAAATGGCGTAGAGATTTTAAATTTGATGTTCTAATATTTTTATTATAAATTTTGCTTGTATTTAAAGATTCTATAAAAATATTAGCTTAAAGTGGCTTTTGTAGCATTCCTTTATTTATAATGATATTTTATTAATTATCGATAGACGTTAATTGACTCACTTATCGAGCGTCTAAAGTTCACAATCTAACAAATTATTCTGCAAATTGTTATGACTGCACCTTATTTTATTTTTATATTTTTTTACAATGCACAGTTGCCACTTTGAAAATAACATTTTATTATTTTGCCTGCACCGCATGAAACAAATTAAAATCGCTTTGTATTAGTTTTGAAGCTTTTGTTTCCAGTTGTTATGGTAACCGATTACGCAACGGACATGCTTCTATCGCTGTGAATTTAGTTTTACAGATTAATTCCGTGGCGCCAACTGCGGAAAATTTAAACACGTTGCAATTTTGAAGAGCGAGCATGTTAATTGCACATTTTTGCAGTAATTGCCTTTAAAAATAATTACTGAATGATCGATGAACTGGTTCTAACCTCAAATTTAGTCAAACTGACAGCTAGACTGTTTTGATATTTCGCAGTTGGCAGTGCGAAGCTAAACACTAAAGCCGGCCGCTCATTACGTGATCTTAACGAGCACATTTTTGCGGTAATTGCCTTTAAAAATAATTACTGAATGATCGATGAACTGGTTCTAACCTCAAATTTAGTCAAACTGACAGCTAGACTGTTTTGATATTTCGCAGTTGGCAGTGCGAAGCTAAACACTAAAGCCGGCCGCTCATTACGTGGTCTTAATGAGTACTTGACGAAGCATCGAGCGATTTGTATGAAGATTTGCGTACAACTCGACTCGCTGCTTCGCTTGCTGTCTCTGCAGCCAGTGAAAAGTCCAGACAAGTAGTTAATACTTCTGCAGTCGCTGTTCTCGAGCATCTATATTAAAAAATATACTCGACAAGTACCGCGCAATGAGTAGCCCGGGCTTAACACTGTATAAAAATCTACTATGATGGGGGCGTGTCCAACGTTGTCAAAACCAAAATACGTGTAAATTTTTGATATCGAATATGCATATCGAATACCTACCGAGTTTTTAAGCATTAACCGATAAATACTGATCTCCGAACATTATGTAACGACGGAAAAGAATTCATTACCATAAAATTCCTTAGTCAATTACATAACTAAAATATTTTATAACGCATCGTATATAAAATTTTGAAATAACATTCTTCCTGTAGTTGTATTTTAGAAATGATATTCCGATTGAGATTTGACATAAAACGATTCAACGTTTGGTGACAGAAATTTGAATCATAAATGCATTGCATTTTATAATACGCGCCACGAATCTAAAAGGCTCGGAAGTTAGATGCGAATGGAAGCTTGCGCCTGTACAGTCTGTTGAAAAACTACAAACTCGCAACTCAACAAAACTAAAATAGCAATAACAACTTGACAATAGCGTACTCGACTGTACTGTAAAGCAGGAAAGCGACAAAGGCAACGAGCGATCACGGCCAATCACCGACGAGCGCACGTTCCGTGCAGGTAGCTGGGAGGTGGTGGGAGTATCAACGGCTCTAAAATGTACCTTTGCGACGCTGTTTGTGACTAACTTCCGAACCTTTTAGATCCGTGGTGCGTATTATACATGCTGTTAGGATTGTATATGAAAAATGGCAGATTCGACATTACAACATATAGTCATTTTTTTATTAGACGTAGACCACAGTTGGGTTGATTTCTGATCTACTTTATTAAAGTATATTTTAAAAAACTGGTTAATAATTTTGACAATTTTTCTTATCGTCGTTTTTGGGATCATTTTCCTCGTTGACTATTTTCTTACGTCTTGGTTTTGATAATATTTACGAAGCAATTTTTTTTGCATTTTGGTGTAGAATTTTTGATCGTATTGTTTATTAATTCTGAGGGATTGCGGATTATAAATAAGAAAGAAAAAACAAAACAGTTATGACTGATCGTTAATTATTTCTAATTACAAAATGATGGCGCCTAATACATGCGGCCATTTTTTTTTCTTCTGTTAATTATGCAAGGACGAATCACAGTCATTTGTTTTGTTCATATTTTCAAATAGAACGTCATTTTGTGTTGCAAATATTATATTTGTATTTTCAAGTAGTATATTTAGCGATGTATTGAAAAAAATTATTTGCAATCCCGCAGACTAAACGATTAAAAATTTATATATTTTGACATTACGTTAAAAAAAAATGCAAGCGTTTACCGTTTCGCTGCATATGAGTTACTAACGTTTTGCTATTACTATATTAATAGTAAGGTAAGTAATTTGTGTTCCGAAAGAGCTGATTGAATGCGTTGCGTTTTCTTTTGTTTATTTACATTCTTTTGTTTTTGCATCATATCATGTATAATTTTTACTTGTTATTTTTGTTCTTTTCTTTAATTTTTCTCTTTGTGGTTTTACTTACTAATATTTTTTGCATATACTATCATTTTTTCCTACTTATAACTTACCATTTGATGTTATACGATACACAAAATCACTAGGTTTGGTTTATAAAGGTAATAATTGGTACCGATTTACAGAGGGATGTAGACAGTTTAAAATAGTGCCTTTATACAAAAAAAAAACGTGATCTGATTCTGATCCAAAACTTGTAGCTTAATTTATTTACTTCTATTGTTTTAAATTTTATTATTTGTTAAGGAGCATGCGCGTCAACATCAAACGCACGTCAAAATATGAAATGTGAGGTTATGGTGTTGTCAATCTATCGTCCAGTTGTTTTAAACGTTATATGACGTCGTCCAAATAAATCGTACATTTAGATGTGCTAAAACTGGAAGAACTTAAGTGTAAATCTAATTATTTTCTGTATAAACCGAGCCTTACGTTAATTTATTGCTGCAGTAAATTATTTTTCGATTGATCATCGGAACATTTTTTTTTTATGTTTCATTATCGTAAGTTTACGAATAGTCTTTGATCAATATGAATTTTGATTAGTCTCATTTTTCTAATTTTAAACGAGATCTAACTACTAGATCGGTAGGGGCGTTTTTTCGTTGGCCGGCGTGGTATTCATATTATGTCGTCGCCGATACTGATGAAACGATATCGGGCCACCTCAAAAGTGTAGACGTATATGGCTAATTGTCGATACAATCTCGATTTATCGGTTGCGACATTGTATCGGTAACTATAAGTTTGAAGTACCTACTCCGTTATCAATCATCAATGACATGTCAGTATTGTATCGGCCAATCGAAAAACGCCCTTATTTAACTTTTTCTATTCAGGACCTTATCAATTACGCGAAATAGAAATAATTTTTGCGTTAAATCATTTTCTTTTACAAGAAAGTAAAAATATTTCATTTAATTTATTTACTTTCCATTCATTTGGATCATTTTCATAGTTCATTTTGAGTAATCCAAAAATTAATACAACACAATTATTCGGGCGTGATTTTGAAACAAAGGCGTACATCAAAACAAGTTATTAAAAAATAACTCCAAAGAATAATAATCACGCAGGAACGATTGGTTGTATGGCCGAGGGCATTTTTGTTTTTCCTTTTTTTTTTCTTTTTTTTTTTTTGTTGAGTGTGTTTTGTTTATTTATTATCGGGCAGCGCAACGCACAGAATCCAGACGGAGGCCCGAGTGGCACAGCACCCGTTCAGACGCAACCCGGTCGTTATAAGGTATGTTGAAAATTAATTTCTCTAACGATTTGTGTTAAAACTGAACTAAATTAATTTTGTATTTCTGTAAATTTGTGACGGTTAAAATTTAGTGTACCTGAACTCGACCTGCGCATGCGTCATTTACTTGTTTTGTATTAAAAAAAAGGTGAGGGAACGTTTGTGATGTAAGTTTTCGAGCGTCTATAATATTCATTAGGGGTGAATTGCTAGAAACAGGATACCTGTATTACCTTCCTGGAGAGCGGCATATGCTTGCATTAAGGCACGAGGCTAGAAACACTGCTTGGACTTCTGCTGGCCGGTAGGCTGGATACAAAGCTGGAAATGACGTCACTGCGGGCTCGCCTGATATAGGTTTTAAAATTAGAACAGGAACTATTTGCCTTGCTAGGTCCGCTGCTAGGCATGAGCAAGAACCAATCAGGAAGCAGTATCGTGTCCGTGGGCGACTTGAACAAACGCCCACAAACCAACATGACGTCATTCTTGCCAGAGTCAGACACGTTTTGCTCTGTGCTTATATTTGAACCAGATTTATTCACAAAACTAGCTTGAAAGACGTCTCGTGTGAAGCGAGCACATAACAGCAATCAAGAAAACCAGTAGGCAAATCTAGCAAGGAATCTAGCAGCGTTTCTAGCCTCGTGTGCAGCGGTGTTTGTTCGTGGCTTCGTTCTAAAATGAGCGAAAACAAGATTAAGGCGCGTTTTGTTTACTCTCAGTAAAAATGAAATTTCTTATTTAATACAGCTGTTCAAATAAATAAAATTTTATTTATTTGAAGAGTTCTATTCAGACGTTAATCAAAGATTTTAATACAGCTGTATTCTTTTTATAGTTTTGTAGCTTTCAGGTACACTATAAGTTCGTTCCAAGCAGCCGCGAACGGTAATAAAACCGTGCACAGTCTTGTTACTGCGCAAGACTGTCTTGCGCAGTATCGATTTTTGAGCTAGTGCGCAAATTAGTCTTGCGCAGTGACAAGACTGTGTGCGGTTTTATTACCGTTCACGGCTGCTTGGAACGAACCTTATGTAGTTTTGATTTACTTCAGTATTGGTGTTTTTCCACCTAAACAAAAGCATGTTGATACATTAGACATATTTTATTTCAGCCACCAAGCGAACTTGACGGCAGCTTGGATAATTTTTAAGAAATCGAAATGGAGTAATCGTGTTGTTTGTTTTTTCCCTTCGATGTAAATTTAAAAAACTATGTAAATATTGTTTCGTAAATGTTTTGTAACATTTGTTTATATGAAGGTAAAAGGTAACATTAAAAACATTCCCAACATTTTTTTATCATCTCTATTTAATTCTAATTTAAGTTTTGTAAAGTTGGCACACTCGAAATGTTCATAAATAATTGATAGACTTTTTTTGTTCGATTTGTGATTTTGTCTGATCGTTAAAACAATAAAACATAAAATTCATCGATTGGGATGGATATATACAGGTGTCCCACATAATGCACATAAGAAATGAATTACATACAGGCCGTTTAAAAGTGACACCGAGGACAACTTGGTGTAGCGGTTAGCGTGCTAGTTTTTGGATAACTGTCGAGGGTTCGAATCCCACCTCCGTTCATGGATGCTTCGTGATGTCGTTTAATTTAATTTAATTAAGCGCTAATGAATAATCGCCTTAGTTGTCCAGCGTCTATAATATTAATACTGACTAAATTAAATTAAAGCGACACAGACAAACTTTGAGAGGTAGATTCCCTAGTTGATTTTATGAAAAAAGTTCCCATAGACAGAGGTTTGAAAACGCTTTGTTACGGAGTTGCTGTCCTCTGAAAATGTATTTAATTTAAATTAAATACATTTTCAGAGGACTAACTCGAAACCCCTTTGAAAATCTTCAAAGCGGTTTCGAGGTTAGGTTTTTAGACAATGACATAACCTTAAATTTTCATCATTCGGTAAAAAACGGGTTTCACTAAGTGTTGCTGCTACAATAATGTATCGATTGTTGGTCTGAAAATATTTGTTTAGAGATCCGCCGTTAGTTTATGATTTCAAAAACAAACAATTTCGCTATCGCTGTTCGTATTTTCATGTCAATTTTCAACACGGATCAGGATGTCCAAAATAAACCAATTAGTTTCATGATGATTCGTGATTAACACTTTATTGTTGAAATCATAATATTAATAGAATGTCAGTAGAGCTTCGCATGAAATAATATTTTTCATTTTTAGTACATTATTAATTTGAATGTCACGACCTTATTCATTATGTTGCAGAAAAAAAAGTTTTTTTTCCTTTTCAGTATTTTATTGAATACGTATGACAGTTCGTAAGAAATACATGTATCTTATTCATTGATGATGAATCAAAACAGTTTAATAGCGTACTTCAAATTATTGTTTTAATATTTGTTATTGATAATACGCTAATAAAACAGTTGAATGCTGTTGCATTGCTTCCTTCAGCTGATGTTTTAACGATACACAGCGTGTTGACGTTAATTTGTTTTTTTTGTTAGTCGATGTATTTCCTATGACCTGCATATAGTCTTTTTTTCATATGTCAATGACGATTTACGGTGCTCGATGAACAGAATTATTACGTATAAAGCGTAGCAAGAAGTAATTCGAAAAATTAAATAATAAAACGTGAAATTTAGAAAACTGATTACTTCTTGCTTGTTTTTAATCTTTAAGATTGTCAAATTTGAAACAAAAATTATTTGTATCGTTGTTTTGTTGTGAAACTATCAGTGTACCGATTCTAAACTTCTAAGAATCGGACATAGACGAAGAACGGTCAATGTTTTCGGCTATCGATAGTTTTCGATTTTTGAAATAGCTATCGTTAACTTGAACTAAGACATCTCGATATTTATGAAAATAGTTGTGCCAAACTAAGTACAAAAATTTTGTTTCAAATTCTTCGAATGTTCGATTCGGCAGCGCAATTCGCTTTAATTAAAACAGAACCGTTTTGTGTGAGCGCAGGAGGACTTCTCAGACGACGAAGTGGTCCGAAGCGGAGGCGATGCCGTGACCTCGCAGCCCGGTCCGACCGGCGGCATGAACCAACCGGTGTTCGCGATGCCGCCACCGGGCACGCCGGCGGCCAACATTGCTCAGCAAGCCGCTCAACCGATCGCGATGCCGGCGCCTAACGAGAGTACGTTCCTCACCTCGCAAGAGAAACCGACGTACACGCCAGGTACTGGCGGCGGTCAGTATGATACAACCTTTCAATGTCATACTTGAACGTTTTGTTTCTGTTTTGTTTTTGTTTTTCGTTTGTTAATCACTAGACCCACCGTACCTACAATTTTGTTTATTTAGATTTGATTTGTTGAAGTGAAACTTCTTCGGCCACGTGTTAATATAAACATTGAGATTAATAAGATTTTTAATAAAATAAAAGTATAAAATACTGCAATCAGCTATGTTGGCTGAAACATCGAATGACGTCACGTCTGCTTAAATAAAAAAAAAAAAATAGTAACACTTGGAATAAATAATCTCAGTGTCGCTTAAATTTTTGTTCACTTCTGCATGATTTAATTATTTGTTTTGTTGTTTATTCGTTTTTTTGTGATATTTTATAACACTTTTGTCATAGGTTATTTTTGAGGTTAGTTAACTTGCAACTAAAGAAAGCCATACAATTTTTATTACTAACTACCTACTTTTAAGAAAATACTCAATATAAATCATATTATTAAGTAAAATTTCTACGAAACACCTCTGTACGACAGCCCTACATCCATAAATACAACATATAATGTCAGCTGTCACTACAGGCGTGACGTCACAAGCGTTTTCGCGATTACTTCAAAATATAAAAATAAAAATGCAATAATTTGTGTTAAAATTTAATTTATTGCTGAAATAATGTTTTTTTTTTTCGGAAATAGTAAAACTGAATTTTAAAACCTGTCATCATGCTTATTCTAAAGAAGTTTCACTTCGCCCGTGAGCTATATAAAAATTGTCGTAGAATGAAACGTAACGCGTCGATCAGTTGTTAATAAAAGCATTGTTCGTGTTTCTGTTACAGGGATGACCAGTTCTCCGGCACATTCAGTACCTCAACAGTGGTAGAGAGCGCTAGAATGTAAATAACACAGTAAGAAACCCCATTGGAGCCCCTTGTTTAACAAATGACACAATGATTGATAATAAAAACGAAATAATAGCATTCTTCTGGTAAGTTACTACTTTTTTTTTTAATTACTTATGTTTACACTGCTTACACCATGTATAGTGTAACAGGTAGAGAGTGAGAAAGAGAAAGGTGTTGATTTACACTTTTTTTGTGCACTTAGCAACATAGACAATTGACTATCGGGGTTATATCTGACGGTGCAGTGGTGTATTTCACAAAATGTAGATAGCGCAAACAACGCTTTTATGTAGCTCAACAAAAATGAGATAATTTAACCATTGAAAAAGAAGCAGAAGGGTTTCGGGGCGTAATTAGATGAAAATAAGACATTTTTCTTTTGTTGCAGCACTCCAATCTAAAGAATAGCAACTTGTTTAAAAGTAAAAAGTTTGTTTAACAATATTAGTAATTAAAATATACATATTAATTATATAAAACATAATATTATTATAAAACAATGACTAGTGTAAATTGGATTATGATAAAAAATAAAAAAAAATGTCCTCTGTCTTAATAATTGTATACAAAAAAAAAAAAAAAGTCAAGTGAACTAAGTATCAATATATAATTTCGCTGATATTGTTTTGTTTAACTAAATCGCTTTTGGAGTTACCAGAAAAACAAAAAGTAAATATATGTTAAGCGTTTAAAATTCGGCAGCTGTGTTGATAGTGTTTTGTTTGCGACCTGTCAGTTCACTATTAAAACCATAAATATTTAAATAGCTGCTGCGAAAACTGTATAAAAAAGCGTCCATTGTTGCTTACATTTAAATTTACTTTGTGGTATTATCGAAAAAGGAAACAATATTAACGAATAATTTATTGTTAATCTTATAATATAAAAAAAATAGTTATATAGAATTTTACATTAAAAATACACCAGATTTATGAAATGATTGTTGGTATAACTTTTAATGTCAGTATTTGAATTATAATATTTGTTAGATATTTCATATCGTCTAATTTTAATAACTCACATATTTGTTTTTCGATTGTTTAATCGAAATCCTATTACAAAAAACGTTTTCTTCTATTGTGTCGTTATTTCAAATAACATGTTTATAATAACGTTTCATATTCGTTCTTATTTTATATATAAATATATGTTTACTATCTACATGGTCTGTCGATGGAGGTAATTCTCAATTTAAGTACACAGTTGGCGCATTACGACTGACTGATTTGATTTTTGAACGAGCGTATTCACATCGGGCATTGCTTTTAATGACAGACTATAGTAACTGTTATTTAATGTAATATCGAGGGTTTAAAGCTTCTGACAGGTGGTATGATTTGTTGGTAATACAAAAATGGCGTAACAATTCAAATTGTGAGGTTATGTAAGCATACCGAATCCTTTGAATATATGCTTACGGAATTGGAATTGCCTATATTGTTCCATAGGGCAAGATGTGGCCAACATATGCGAGAAAAGGGTAGTATATGGTGCACGAGTGAGGCAACACCTTTCGTTCTAATGCCAGCGGTACACTGTCGACGAGACCTCACGACGAATGTCTCGTAAGGCGAGGAGCCGTGAGTGGAACTGTATACATTCTCAGCTTGACTCGCTTTACGTCACACAGTTTATCGTTTAGTCAACGGATTAGATGCCTCATTCATCATTTACTTTTTCTGGTTCTGAGTGTCTTCAGCGCGCTCCTACTCACCGCGCGTTTCCTTTGACTCGTGGTCAAAAAACACTCGAAATGGAGAGTTTCCAAAAGCCAACACGAGCGAAACCAAGCACTGCAAGCATACTCGCTTTCGTTACGTCTCGCCTTGAGTGTATTGCTGGCATATAAATTCGATGGTCGAATCACGTCATACCACGTCATGCTCGGTTGATTGAAAAACCGCGAGATAAGGTATTCAAAAGAGCGCTCTAAATATCATATAACATTGTTTGTCCTTTGTTCCATTGATCATATTAAAATAAATCAATTATCTTCCAGTTAGTAAATGAAACTTATAATTATAGATTCATGAATTCATAAGAAATATGTGCGCCTTAATAGTGTGATGTCACATAAAATCTAAACAAAAATGCCTGTAATAAGTTACCGTTTATCGACTTTGTATGCATAACCTCAAAATCAAGCTATGTTTTAGTGTCAGTTCTCCTTGAGGTTGAAGTAATCGTCACGCATTTATTTTGTGCTATACTGACGCGCATGTTAACCTAATATTTCATCACACTAAAAATTCAGAATAATACGTGGACAAATAGAACAACGCATATTGCAGCCATTTTGAAAAATGGCCGCCGACAGCGTTCACGGTTCACGGCCACGCACTTGTTATGCTTTGCGGACAAAAGGCATAAAATTAAATAAAAGGGCGTACAATATCTGACGGACGGCTACAGTTTCAAAATATTGTAGGTGAAAGGTTTGTATTCCCCGAAAAAGGTAACATACATGAATGATGCCGCAATTAAACCAATATTTATTCAGGTTTTATGTGACGACATTACTGCTTGGGTGCGTATTCAATTGGATCTCGTGCAAATAAAAGTATAGTTTTGAAAATGTTATTTCTTCTGAAAAAGTTGAAAATTTCTACGCAAATAGATGATCTAGGTATACATATATTTAAAAAGACGTACGAAAAACTATGTTATCGATAAATTAAGATAAAGAAAATTCAGGGTGTTAGTGATTCAATACAATTGGAAAACGACCGAAATCATCGAGATTAGATAAATACACCGGAACTCGCATTTTCGTTAGTAATAATTTTCCAATTACGTTTTTGTTAGGTTAGAGATTTTTTTCATAGATTATATGGTAAAGCGCTCCGTTTTGCTCTATGAACCGCTACACTAGTTTAAAATATTTGTTGATTTATCAGATTAAATAATTAATTTCTTCATTACCACGCAAAAATTTAGTTTATAGTAATAATTGGGAATAAATGTTTCTCCCTGCGTTTTTGATAACGGATATAAATTGTCAATTATACCTGCAAGTCACTTTGTTCAGTCAAATGCACTCATTTCTGATACGACTTTCAATTTTAAATCTAGATTTAAACCTGACACGTCGTAACAGAAACCGATCACTATTTTTTTTATAGGTGTAATTCTTCTGTTTGCATAAACAGTTGAAAATCGTCAGTATAAATATTTTTGTGTATTTTGTTTGTAATTTAAGACACGCTTATTTTTGCAAAAAAATTGGTTAACGTTAGAAATAAAAAAAATAATACAAACTATTGTTATCGGTCTTACGATATATAAATGTGATTTCGTTTTTAGTCGTAAATTGTTTTTTTGTATAAAAATTGCTGCTCTAATAATTTATTTTTGTGTGATTATTTTACTTTGTTTCAATTTTATACGCTGTATTTTAAATTTTAGTTTTTTGGAGTATGTTTTTAAGTATTTTTTTAGAAGTAATATTAAATATTTTATAATATTTAATTGAAATAAATTCGTATTGACTAATCAGCATCATTAATAAAGTTCACCAACTATAATCGGATGACAACGGAATCGCGACTCTAGTTGTAGGAAATAATGTGTCCAGTTTTTTTATTTTTTGTTGATTAGTCAATTATTTATTCTTAAATTTAAAATAATATTTACTAATTAATGTTGTTATGCAGTTCCAGAAAAGAATAATGATTGTTTAAAATATTTTTTAGTGTATCGTAAAATATTGTTTACATTATTTGAACCTTACATTCTCTGTTTATTAAGAAAAATTCGAGTAATTGAGTAAGGAAGTAATGTATATAAATGTCAATCCTAATCATTCACTAAAGGAAAATGTTTAATTTTAAAATTGTTTTTGGTTTATTCACTAAACCTACGTTTCATAATCCGAATAGTTTGACCACTCCTAGAATTGACCTTAGAACTATTGATTTGTAGCACTGAAGATAAATTAAACGGTTGTCAAATTTTGTGTAATACATGTGCTGCGATTCATAAAAGGCTGAATTGTTTTTGATTATTTTACTGAACATTATTGTATAATGACTGACATACAACAGGTAAGGTTAATGCCACTTTTTGATCAAAACAAATCGCGCAATACGCTTTTTTTTAAAAAAAGATTTTAGAACATAACCTTATTTCAGCTGAGAGACTATTTAATTGTTTATAACCGGATAACTGAGAAATGTTTTAACGTTTGTACAAATAATATGAGCCTAAAAACGTTGGCAGCAGACGAGGTGAGTTTTTTTTTTTTTAATTCCTCATGAAATTTTTGTCACTTCATGCTTATAAGTTGTTATTTACTATTTTATAGTTTTGTTGAGTTGAACGGCGAATCTCATTTTTAGCTGATAAAAAGATATGTGCTCAGTTAATCTCATATATTGGATTTTGTATATAAAACTTACAAACCGACAGTGGTGGACGTTGAATCAACGAATTAGAATCAACTGTTGATTGTTAAATGAGTCAATTATTTCTGTTTTTAGAATTAACTAGTTGACGATTTAACAACGTCATCTATCAGTTACAAAACGCAAGGAACTCCTTAGAAGGAGTTCTTTACGTTTTGTTACCGATAGGCATGGACTATTATCTATGCCTGCAATGATTGAAATGAAACAACTGACACAAACAAACCATAGCATTAGTTTATATCTGATGTGTTCGTTACTTGAAACCACGAAGTCTGTAACCAGGAGACCTAGCTTGCTGTGTTTCGAGGCGGACCGTTTTCTGGCGCACGCGAGATGGCGCTGTTATCACTACCTGGGAAAAATTCGGTTCTTTCTATCTGAGGGTACACGGGAAGAAGGCAATTTGTCAGTAAAAATTCGAAATTAATTTTTCTATGCCATCTTGTAGCCAAAAGTCGTACCTTTCTGTTGGTGTATTCATTTTAGACAAGAATACGCTTGGTCAAAAGTTATAAGCGTTGAAAGAAATGCATCAGCATGTAAATGGTACGATCTTAAACACTTCAAAGTGCTCTCCTGCACAATTTACATTTTTTGACAAACCGCCTTCTTCCCGTGTACCCTTCATCTGTTTTTGCCATAGTTACCAAAGTTGTTTAACTTCACAGACACTACACACATGTAAGCCATGAACGTGTGTGCGTTATCCAGTAGCTGACGCCATATTGGTTAATGCGACAGATATCGGTCCACTGCTACGCTCGAGCTGGGTCCAGTGGCGTAGCTAGGTAACCAAGGGCCCTGGGGCAAATCAAAAAATGGGTCCCCACTGCTATCTAAACTGGTTAGGTTTTATCAAGTAAAAATATTAAATATACAAATACTTTAAAAATGCTAAGCTACTTTATCATCGATGATAAAGCTCTTATTGATATAATCAGCTCTTTTTCGTGCACTGCAGGGCAGGTAATAAAAATATTAAAAAATTTTGGGCAATTTTTGTTTACTATCTTCTCTTTCTTGGCGTTGTTTGCGTTTAAATGGTTTTCTTCTTTTTGTCCATAATTTTAGTTTTCTAATTTATTTATGCAATATTTATATTACATTGTGCTCGAGTAGGTACTTACTGTTCACTGACGACGCTAAAAGTAAAAGGAAGGAGAAACGTAATGATAAGCTAGAAGACGTCGTTGGGGAATCCCCGGCATTTTTTTCACGATATTTTACGTTTTACAATGAGTAGCCGAAATCTATAGACTTGACACGATTTATTGACATAACGGACATCGGTACTAAAATTTTTAGTACCAGTTATATTGATGTCCATTACGTCAATTAAATCGTGTCAAATCTATAGATTTAGAAAACTAAAATTATAGACAAAAAAAGAAGATAGTAAACAAAAATTGCCCAAAATTGACAAGTTTTTTAGTCAGCCTTCTGCAAGTATTTCTGAACAAAATATTTCTATTGATAGTGACTCAAATAATGTGGTGAAATCAAAATATGAAATTGAACTACTATATTGACCAGTACTAAAAAGTTTATTGACATTAGCTTACTCCTGATACAGCATAAATTTTTTAACCGTTCTCAAAAAAAAATCTTGAGTCAAATTCACAATAAAACGCATATCGATAAATAATAAAACGCACATATCGCTATCCGTCAAATTGACAACACTGCCAACCCACAGAAAGAATTTAGGGGAATTCCCTTATAGGTATAACTTTCGAATTTCTCTCAACTGTGTTGCCATGATTAAAGTCGGGTTGCAACCTGTCATATTTATTTTTAAAATAGAAGAAATTTTCAAAAGTTCAGTTCGATCGAGATTTTCTGGTAAGGATTCGAGGGCCCCCTGAGCTTGAGGGCCCCGGGGCACTGCCCCGCCTAGCCCCTAGGTGGCTACGCCACTGGCTGGGTCTCCTAGTTACAAACTTCGTGGTTAAAACCAAGGAATTACAAAGTTTTACGGTCGCAACGTCAGGCCCAGTGTTTTGTTGTTAATGTAAACTAGCTAACGAAATCAACTGATTTTTCAACTAGTTGCGTGGCACAGGTTATACTGTTTCGCTTCGTTGATGCTAAAATCGTCAAACCGGCTTATTGATATGTAAACATTTCAGCTCTCGCTCTATGGTACGCACTAAATGGGAACTTTGCCGTCAGACGATGCGTCGAATATAGTAAACCTTCAGTTTCTTGAGTAAAAGTTAAGCTCATTAAACATTTTTCTGGCCGGAAACAAATACGAGCCTAAATGTTCACACATCAACTTTCGGGAGTACGGGCTAACGCGTCACACACACCTTTTTTTGAAGTGAAACTTCTTTAGACGTGGTAGGGCAAATTGGCCTG
The DNA here is from genome assembly GCA_963575645.1 of Xanthostigma xanthostigma. NCBI lineage: Eukaryota > Metazoa > Arthropoda > Insecta > Raphidioptera > Raphidiidae > Xanthostigma > Xanthostigma xanthostigma. The sequence continues at coordinate 5,057,018 of OY754473.1, forward strand.
GATCAGGCGAAACGTTTCCCATCTCTGTTATATGCGTTATACACACTGTGCACGCAGGCGCAGTGCATACTGTATGTATGCGTAGCATTTTCTCTGGCCACGGTAACAGATTCCACATAATCATTTCCTAATCCTGAAATAATAAATCGTCAACAAATTCTAGAACCTAAGAAGTTTCACTTGTAATGTGTTAGTCCTCACACATACTTGTTTTTTTAACCTCACTAAAGTTAGTCGCTGGAAACAATTGACAGGTGAATTAAAACGATTGTTTTGTTTCAGGCCCATTGCATAAGTTCTTGTGCTGGCAAATTTATAAATGCAAGTAAAAAATTCATGTTAGTTTATCAAAGTTTGCAACCCGAATTGCTCAGACGAAGAAATGAAGAAGTCGAACAACAAATGAAACTATTAGCTGAAAAACAAAAAGAATTAGAAGCTCAAAACACTAAAACAATCGAAACTCAATAGTATTTTTTTTTATTTTTACAATATTCATAAACTGATTTTTAGTCGTGAGTAATGTCGAGTGAAATTTGCTTAGTGGTGTTGTTAGGATTACCAGGATCGGGTAAGAGTTCCTTAGCTAAATCGTTAATCACGGATGGAGGGTACAGCACGTGTACAATTGTTTACGATGATCATATTACGAGCTCTGATATCACGGAAAATAAATATCACGCAAGTCGACGAAAATTATTGACGCGCGTCGATAAGTTCATCGAAAGTGTTCGTAATAACCTCAAAATCGAATTGAATGCGTCTGTCTTTAAATTAATTCAAAAGGGTCCAGAATTGCCAACCCTAGTTATAATCGATGACAATAATTACTATCGTAGTATGCGATACAATTTTTATAAACTTGCCAAGAAATACAAAACCGGATTTTGTCAAATTTATTTGGACTGCGATATCGATGTGTGCATAGAACGTAATGAGTCGCGGGTGGAAAGTGAAGTAGTTCCGAATGAAGTAATAGTAAAAATGTTTGATAAATTTGAAATTCCCGATTGCCAGAAATACAAGTGGGAAAGTTTGTCGCTTGTTTTAAGTGGAAATGAAACAATTGAATTTAATAAATCAAAAACTTTTGAATTTATACGAAAAGCGCTTATGCACCCCGTTCTTGTGTCTGAATCTTTAAAAACTGGACCTTTACAACAAACTCAAATACATCAAGCGGATCTTATTTTAAGAAAAATTGTTACGTCAGAAATTAACAATTATTTATCATTAAATAATGGCGAATCAAATGTTAAACAATTTGCTCGCGTTTTGAGTAAAAGAAAAGAACAACTACTAGAACAGTTGAAGAAAGGACAACTGCACACCGATGAAACAAATTATAGTGAATTTTTGTTAAGACAATTGTTTTTATTTAGTGTTGATGAATAACATGAAAATATATTTTGCAATTCGATTTTTATTTTCATCGAATGCTGTTACATCATTTATGAACGTATTTAACTACTGATAGATCCTAAATCGTCATCTTGATCATCTTTTTCTTTGTCTGGATCCCAAATATCCGTAACAATTTCTTTTTTTCCTGTTTTCATGTGTTTATCCGTTAAGTCGTTCTCGTGCTGCTCCAAGACATTTTGCATTTTAAAGTTTGAAACGAGGACCGCACATTCGTAGATCAACCTTTTCGCTGTGAAGTCGACTTGACCGATTCCGAGTATATTACACGATTCTTTAACGAAGTGCTCTATGTCGTCTCTTGATTCTTTGTTGTTTTTGACTTCAGAAAGGCATTTGTTCGTGAGCTGTGCCAACTGGGTTTCTTCGGAACTGAACTCTTCCTCCAAATCGTATAATTCCAATGGCGGCGCTGGTAATTCGCAAAACGATGGCGGGAACACCTATCCGATCATTGATTTGTTAAAATTGATTACAACGACATGGAGATATAAAGTGGCTACTGGCTAGTTCACGGACAAAACTATCTGAAGATAATGTTTTGACTGCAGCATGTGGGACGACAGCTCTTTATTATGACTTGCTAGTTACTAAAATTTTGTCAGTAAATAAAACATTTCACTCCATAATAAAAATTTACATATTTAACAAATGCCATTTGTCCATTCCGAAAATGTGTAAACTAACAACTCTGGAAATTAATTATTATACTAGTGTGACCTGTGCGAATTATTCGCACTAAATAAGTATAATAATTATTATCACTTTACAAAATTATTTTTTAAATATGATTGCAGGTATTCAATTCGTTTCTAATTTTGCACACTGCTTATAACGTTCTTCTTTTTGTTGTATTACAATATGAAGCTCAGATGACAGATCGAAGAAATATTTTACTAAAATTGTCATATAGAGGCGCAAGTAGCAAAAGCGTTGAGCTATGCCGTCAGATGGCATCATGCAGCATTGCTGTGACGTTGTTCAGCGTTGCTCGCTGTTTCAAAATTAAAAATCTCAGATGGCAGTATGCAGTATTGTGTCTGATGTATTAAATATGAAGGTCAGATGACAGATCGAAGTGTTGACGTTGTTTCAAAATTAAAGCCGTCAGATGGCAGACGATGTTCAGCGTTGCTGTATTTTAATTAATTTACAAAAACAAAGGCAATAATAAATTTTTTAGTTGTCGATGTCAGTAGAGCAAGCAATTATCTGTAAAATTATATATAATTTATGTGGAGAAATTGTGAGGTTTTTTCTAAAAAGGGAGGTAAACATCTTTAACCTTAGCGTATTAATATATATGATTTGATTGGAGTTACTGTTCAAGCATTTTATTTACTTACTGCTAGTTGAAGTGGGGGGCTCGCGTCTTCGAAATGTGGAATGATCAGGGTCAAAGGCGAGTGTTTCAGATTCATTTCTTCGTACGAATCAATTATTTCAGGTACTGAAAATATGAAGTATATATTTTAACGTAAGCACTATGACAATTTTACTTATAATACACGCCACGGTTCTAAAAGATTCAGAAGCTAGTCACAACCAGCGTCGCAAAGGCACATTTTAGAGCCGTTGAGACTCCCACCACCTCCCAGCTACCTGCAGGGAACATGCGCTCGATCGGTGATTGGCCGTGATCGCTCGTTGCCTTTGTCACTTGTCGCTTTCCTGCTTTAAAGTACAGTCGAGTACGCTATTGTCAAGTTGTTATTGCTATTTTGGTTTTGTTAAGTTGCGAGTTTGTAGTTTTTCAACAGACTGTACAAGCGCAAGCCCGCATTCACATCTAACTTCCGAGCTTTTTAGATTCGTGGCGCGTATTATACTGAATTTTACCTAAGTCGGTGTTCAACGAGTGGAGTTTTGTGTTGAACAATTTCATGAAATCTCCCGTTACCGAACTGTTAGTGACCGAATCGACCAAACACAGTTGTGGTTTATCGGCTAACATCGGTATATCCGGCACCATGTGGTATTCCCATATCTTAAAAAATTTTAATCGATAGTTATTCCGAAGCAAAAACAAACAAAATATGTTATAACCTATAATACATGTCGATATTTACGTCGAATTCGTCTGCGTCCAATAATCCTATGTCGTTTACATTATCCGTTAAAAATTTGAATGCCATATCGCAAAATTTGTCGTTGCTTTCTTGTTCTATGTATTTATCCGAAAACATGTGACCCGATCCGAGAACTACAAACCTTCCGCCCGTTTGTCTATCCAAATGAACTGAAATGACAAAAAGAATGTTATCATTGGAATTTATATAAAACACGTCTTAAGTCGTAATCAGTTGCGCATGTTTTGTTTTAAACTCGAGAGCTAATAGCTGTATGACAAGGTAATGTTGAATTTTGATTTTTGAAGTGAAACTTCTTTATCCGCAATAAAGCGATAAGTGAAATACTTCCCCTTCCCCGACTTCAATCGGCAGTTGAAAGGAAAGAGTGGGATAATCGTTTCTACTCGCTCTTCACGCATGCGCGGTGCATACTGTGTGCGGTAACAAATTCCACATAACCATTTCCTAATCCTGAATTAATAATAAATCGTCAACAAATGCTAGAACTTAAGAAGTCTCAGTTCGAACACACGAAAGTCTAATTTATTTTCTTTTTGATTGTTTTTATATTATAAATAATATAATTCCACACTAGTGCATTTTTTCTCACACCAACATTTCAGAAATAAACAAAACTCGCTTTTAAACATTTGAAAGTTAAATTTTATGCAGTAATGTGCGTTGTAAAAAAACAGTTTTAATGTTTAGAACCATTTTCAAAATAAGTGAGAATTTAAGGGTATGGTTTAATGCATTAAAAAATTTTGCAAAGAATTAAATTATTACCGGCACAAAGAGGTCTATTAGCTGGATAGCATGCATTCCCACTGCTTAGCGTAACGACTGCCGGTCTCGCCACGGTTAACGTAGCACCGAACGGATAGATGTGACACAGTTTTGAGTTTTCTTTGTTTACGTGTCCGAACAAAGACATACTCGCGCCGTCGTTCAAGTAACATTCTTTCGGATGAAAGTATTTGTAGTATTGAGTTCGGATCACACAATCTGTAAAATGAGTTGTGAAATTAGATTTTTGAAATGTTTCTAGTTTTTGGTCGTGTGATTTAATTTTACCATTATTAACGGTGATCCCGTGTGGCTCAAGAAATTCATTGATGTTTGTGTTTAAACTATGATCTCCACCTTCGGCTAACAGAATAAGCAAACTATTTCCCGATTTTAATATCTGATTTAAACCCTCGAATTCTTCGGGTGTGAACGGCGCTCGTGGTCCTGCTACAACAAATATTTTTGCCGAATGCACTTGATCGTTTTCAGCCGTTATCGCATCTTTATTTCTGAAACAACACCCCGATTATGTTTTCACGTGTTTATATGATGCCTCCACTACACACGTGGCCAGCACCGCCACTTACAGGCACTCACGACTGTGTAGAGGGCATATTCGTCGGTGCGTGGACATCATCGCCTGTAATCGGCAGTAATCGATTGATTGTCGGTACATCAAAGGAATGCGTGGCCAGCATCGTGCGCCCGTACACACAATCGGACCGGCACGATTGTGTGGAGGGCTAGGCAATCATCGCGGCGACGATAGGCACTTATTTGAGTGGCGGTGCTGGCCACGTGTGTAGTGGAGGCATGATAGTGCAACGATGGCTTTTGTTCTTTCGTACGTACGTGCTGACTTTCCATGTCGATTTGAGCTTACGATGTAGGATTTTATAATTGTCGTTTATTTTGAACAGTTCGTTTTTTGATATGTCAAACAAAACTGTCTGAGAAAATTCAGATCCTTGATCAATTGTCACGCGCTCTTTCATTTTTGTGACGAGAATGCGTTTTATATCAAAGCATCATAAATCGCTTTTTAACGGGCACCATGGCAACAATACGACAACAGAGGATTTGAAACTACTTTTAAATTCGTTATTGGAGGATATTTTATAAAGAATTCATTTTAGAAATTGGTCTAAAATATGTAGATCAGTTCTCATCTACGGACTGGGGTGCCCATTTTATAATAATTGTAGTCATTTTATTCCTGTTTTATTCTAAGAAGCTAGACGGCATGTGTCGGAAGACGGACGGTGATAGTCTATAATCGCTAGATTCCTACAAGCTCTACAAGTACAAAATTGATGAGATCATTGTGTCCGTCAACGAAAGATAGCAGCATGAGATTTCTGATTTGAACCTTAGAAAAAACATGATCAGTTTTTTTTTATCTTGGAGTGGGCTGTGGGCATTCTCAAAGTGTATGTTCTCTAGCAGAGATGGCAGTTGTTGGCACTTTTGACAGCGTGTTTTTGCCATAAAGTTTCTGCCTAGACAAGTTTTAAATTGTATTTTAATGTTGACCGGAATGTTATTTAATAAGCAAAAATTGCATTTTTTAGATAAGTTTTATTGATATAGTTTCAAAGGGTTTTTAATTTAAGAAATATAGCAGATGTAAACTTTTATGAACATAACCTAGAATTGTATTAAGTATTTTTTAAACAATTTATTAAACTGTATAAAAATGGGTAAAACATCAAGGGATAAACGTGATATTTACTATCGCAAAGCTAAAGAGGAAGGTTGGCGAGCCAGAAGTGCTTTCAAACTTTTGCATATCGATTCAGAATTTGACATTTTTAAAGGTACCAAAATTTTTTAGATTGCAGTACGTCTTTCAGCGATTCTAAATTACAATTTTTACTATTTTAGGAGTTACAAGAGCTGTTGATTTGTGCGCAGCCCCGGGCAGTTGGAGTCAAGTTCTATCGCTTAAATTAAAAGATCCAAATACTCATGTGTCCACAGGGGACTTTCCAATAGGTAATTTTTGTAAATTTCTTTTTATAAGTTATTATTGTTTTTGTCCTGATCGTTATTTTCTATTGTTACAGAAAGTGTCAATGTCGACGATGTAAAAATAGTTGCCGTCGATTTGCAGGCGATGGCTCCGTTACCCGGCGTGATTCAGATTCAGGGGGACATAACTAAACTTAGTACAGCGGAGAAAATTATTTCTCATTTTGAAGGAAACAAAGCCGATTTAGTTGTTTGCGACGGAGCACCGGATGGTATTTTTTTATTTAAAAATATCATACGCGGCGGTGACCGCCGCTCTCGATCCTGCAATTTTAACATGTAAAATCATATTTTGGATATAGTTCCGGATACCGGTCACCTTCGATCGGGATGAAACTTTGGGAATTCGTAGACCTTGGTGGGACACAAAAAACCTCCAAGGAATTTTTGGCGTAAATGCCCCATAATATTTTTATTGGGGCTTAAAGTTTTTACTGTTTTAAGTCATTTATTTATACGAATTTTACCTTAACGCTGTGTGCGTGGGGGTGGGGGTCCAGGGACCGTTCATATAAATTTTGCTTTAACGGTGCATGAGGCGGGGTTCATCTACGATCGGACTGAAACTTTGGGCAAAGTTTCATCCCGATATTCGGAACTACGCCCAAAATTAATTTTGTGTGCTTTGTAACGACAAAAATATGAAAATGTCGAAAATTGCCTCAGAAGTAGATAGCGATGTATACTTTTTGATCCTGCCTCATGAGTTAAACGTAATCGTATTGTTCCACGGCTATCTACCTCTATTTCCGAGGTATTTTCAACATTTTTATATCTAATTTCTGCAGTTACAGAGCATTCAAAATTAATTTTGTCTATTGATGTAAGTTGCTAATTTTATCCCCTAAAACTTAGAGTTGGAGATTTTTGTGTCTAAAATATTTAGGGAAGCAAGAAATTACAAAAGCATAATACGCGCCACGGATCTAAAAGGTTCGGAAGTTAGTCACAAACAGCGTCGCAAAGGCAAATTTTAGAGCCGTTGAGACATCCACCAGCTACCTGCACGGAACGTGCGCTCGTCAGTTGTTGGCCGTGATCGCTCGTTGCCTTTGTCACTTGTCGCTTTCCTGCTTTAAAGTACAGTCGAGTACGGTACAGTAGAGACGCGATAATCCGGACTAATTAAAACACAGCTGATCCGGATTATCAAAATGTCCGGATTACTGGATGTAATTTTAATTATCAAGAAAACAAACTAAAATGCTCATATTTTGCGGCTTACTGTTTATTTGAGGCTCCCTTTTTTAATTTGTCAAGAATTTCGTTTTTTACTTGCAGTGATAAAATAACGTGTGATCGTTTACGCGGCGCCATAGTGCGTTCTCTATGTATTTCTATCTGAGTTTGACAACGACCACATACATACTAAAACCACCTAAATTCTCTCACTTTTCCGGCAACAAATATGCATGTAACTGTTTGTAACACACCGCCGGCCAATAGTGTTGACGCAAATAGTGCCGGTACAGCTACTCAATAACTAAGTATCATGATCCGGATTACTGAAACTGGAAAAATCCGGACTACAATGTACATAATACTATCAAACGACTGTCCGAATTACCAAAGAATCCGGATTATGAAGGTTCGGATTAACGCGTCTCTACTGTATTGCCAAGTTGTTATTGTTATTTTAGTTTTGTTGAGTTGCGAGTTTGTAGTTTTTCAACAGACTGTACAAGCGCAAGCCCGCATTCGCATCTAACTTCCGAGCCTTTTAGATTCGTGGCGCGTATTATACGATTCTGCGTGTTAAAATTTCTATTATCGACCACCCTATATGTATAAGCTTTCGTCGTAATCTGTGAGTCTGATATAATTATTTTGTGTGAATATTTTAGTTACCGGCCTCCACGATATCGACGAGTATATACAGTCACAATTAGTTCTGGCAGCGTTACACATTACGTGCCAGGTTTTGAAACTTGGCGGGAAGTTTGTTGCAAAAATATTTCGAGGCAAAGACATTACACTTCTTTCTTCGCAGCTTTCATTATTATTCGAATCGGTCATATTCACGAAACCGAGAAGTTCGCGCAATTCCAGTATCGGTGAGTATTGAATTATTTTTTTTTTGAGTCACACTTCTTTTAACACGGTAAGGTATAATCGATTCGTGAGACTAAAACTGTAACAAGACGTTGCAATATACCGTATACTATAAAAACTGACTGTAGAACATTAAGCTAAGGTGGCGGTGAGGTAGAGTAGCTGCCTCATAACCTAAAAGTAGTAGGTTTGATCGAAATGAAAGGGTTCATTAGGAGAAATACAAATATATTTTCTTTATAATTTTAAAATACATAATTTAAAACATGGTTTCTCACCCGGTGGCCCGCGGAGATTTTTGGGATGTTGTATTTTATGGATTTTTAAACTATATTTGTTTGTTACTGTCTGTTTTAATATACTTAAATATTGTTATATCAGCATACGGTGTTGCAAAATTAATTGTTTTGAATAAAAAAAATTGGTTGTCTGTAAAGTCGGTTTACGTACGATAGTTTTACGTGATAACGTATTCCGCTCGAATATCATATTTAATAATACATAACCTAAATTTTAGTAGCTGTCAAACTTGGGCCGATCGTGCTTCTCTATCGTTTATACTGCGCTCTCGCTTGCACGCACAGGGTCAGGCGGAACGTTACGGCGTTACACTTTTTCGTACGTGCAGCTGGTGTTTCATCAATTTATAAGACGTTATCAAGTCAAAAATCAATTATATAAATATTTATTATTTTATACCAATGTTGATGGTCTGCAAAACATTTTTGGATTTTTTAATGGTCCGCAGATGTAAAAAGGTTGAGAAACTATGATTTAAAAGATGTCACAGTAAATACAGTAAAACCTCGTTAACACGAACTCGTAAAAATCAGGCAAAAAGTTCGTGTTATGTGGGAGTTCGTGTAAACCGAGTATGGCATAAAATACAGTCATTTTTTAAGTGTCAAATCATGATTTATTTTAAGTAAACATTGAATAATTATTTATTATAAATTATCTAATAACATTAATTGTTCTTAAATATTATCTGAGTTTGAAAGTTTGTTTTTATTTGTTTACAAAATACATTTCAATAAATAAGAGGGGAAAAATTTTGAGGTATGTTTCTATTTATAGGATTTCGAATGAATTTTTAATCTCTCAGTCCTTTGTCTATTTTTAGAATGTGAGTTAATTACTTTTGTAATCCCTTAAGCGAATCTTTTCTTTTAGTTGTATTGTATATTCATTGACCAAAATGATCAAAATATATGATTTGAGAATTTTTGTAGTTCGTATTATCCGATAATTAACCGTGAAGGGACGAAAAAGTTGTTCGAAGTTCGTATTAACGAGGGTTCGTGTTAACCGAATATAATTACATTAAAGCTTATGTGACCATTGTCGAGAGCAAATTTTTGTTCGCGTTAAACCGAAATTCGTGTTAACTGTGTTCGTGTTAACGGGGGTTTACTGTATATGAAAATCGAGCATCCCTTCTTATCACCGAAGCTACTGAGCTTAAAATTTTGAAAAAGAAATAGGGCCTCACTCATAATTTACAGAGAAACCTAAACTAAAGTCCTAAAAGTTCCGACGGAGAACGGAACGGTACGAAACCGTCTCTACGCAAGTTCAGCTCGCACGTAACCGTGTTTTTTTTTTTATTTAACTTCTTTCTCGTAAAACTAGACGCCGATGACCTCAGCTGTTATATAATCTACAATCGATCGATTCTCGTAAAGCAGCGGACTTTTCAATTGTTTATTAATTGTTTGCAGAGGCGTTTGCTGTCTGCCTTGGTTATAAACACCCGGATGTTGACTTTGATCCGAGAAATATAACGCCATTTTTAGATCACAGTTATACTGATTTCAATCAGTTAACTGGAGTCAATCGCGGTACTGTGCCGTTTTTAGTTTGTGGTGATTTAAGTGCTTACGACGCCGATACCGGTTATCCGTTGCAGGTATGTTTTGATTACATTATTTAATAACTCGGCACTGAACTTCACACGACCGAAAAGCATTTTCAGTTGAGAAAAGATCAGAGCATGGAGGACTGATTTTCATGCATTCGCCGTTATCAAAAAAGTGAGGAAAATAATGCTACTCTGGCGGTTGAAGCGCTGAAGCTATAAGACCCCAAGTAGAGTGATTTGATTTTTTTTTTTGCAAAATAATAAACAACTAAAGATATATAATCGGTTAGATAAAGGTGTCTGAATATCTTGTGATCACTCACTATAAGAATCGTATGCTTTGATCTTTTCTCACTAAATATCACGAAATAATACAAATATTAAGAGCACTGTGGTTGAAACAAAAATAAAAAATATAGAATAGTTACTTTTTACCACAACAGTTTTATTAGCGTATGTACATTTCGGGAGCTATGCTCTCATCTTCAGCAAACACTAGCATAGCTCCCGAAATGTACATCTATACTAATATATAAAACTGAAGAGTTTGTTTGTTTGAACGCGCTAATCTCAGAAACTACTGGTTCGAATTGAAAATTTTTTTTTTTGTTGAATAGCCCATTTATCGAGGAAGGCTATAGGCTATATAATATCACGCTACGACCATTAGGAGCGGAGCATTAATGAAAAATGTTGCAAAATGTATCTCAAAAATAAGCTTCTATTCAGGTGAAATGCACTAACTAAATATACTCATATTAGCGTTGTGAGTACACAACGTCGGATGGCTCAATCGGTAGAGCATGCGACTGTCAATATCAGGGTCGTGGGTTCAACCCCACGTTGGGCGAAAATATTTTTATTTTTTTTTTATTTTCTACATTGCTTTCTTCTAAGGCTTACATTTAAATTTATTTTTATTTTATTTAATTAATTAAAAAAAAAATTATTAGTTAAAAAAGTATTAAATACTGCTTTTTATCGACAAAAGCTTTTGAATGGTAACTCCGATCATCATGAAATTTGGACACAACATTCATCTCGGTAAACTAAGATGAATGTGTGTAGGTAATCATGTTCCTCCCTTCCCCATTCGTTATTTTACACCCGGGTGAAACCGGACGAGACCGCTAGTCCGCTAATAAAACAGTTGTGGTAAGAAGTAACTATTCTATATTTTTTATCACGAAATAAAATAAGAAATATTTATATTTCCGATAAGAAATATATAACAGGCATGGCCAATACAATAATTGCGATCTATCGGTCAATCGGAACATCATTTTTGATCGATCGCTGACGAACTAGAACGTATAAAATCGTTCGAATTTTATTGACCTCAAACACGTGCATAAAATCAGCAGGTTCGACGTAAATGACATCGACGACTTAAGTGAAACATTTTGGAGGAAGGAAATAAAGTAGATCTCTGCCCCGATCAAGTTGGTCACTCCTGGTATATAAGCTGTGACATTACCTAAATATCTAAAAGACTAAAACTCTAGATAGGAATCACATAAAAATTTCTAAAAATCAAATCAAAACACAAATTTCGTTGCCGTAATGTTTTTATTTGTTTTTTTTTAGCTCGAAGAAGAAAAAGAATACGCATATTTAGATCCAGTACAAAATCCCATCAGTCCTCCGTACGCAAAAGTTTTAAGAATGAAAGGTACATTAAAAAACAAAAAATCAATAGCGATCAAAGAAGACGACGCTTCGTCAACAAGTTCTGAATCGACAGTCGATATGTCGGTATTTAATGATGAGTCATATACTTCGGTCGTCCAAGAAATATATGATGGGCCTTCTACATCAAGCGAAAATATAGATGTTCAGCCTGCATCGGGCCAAACAATAGGTAATAGTTCATCTAAGTCAGACACCATATACGTCCACAGAGAAATAGATGGCAGCTCGTCTGCCCAGAAAGACAAGGAATGGACCTACAAAACAATAGATGGTGTTAAATATGGATTTGAACTACCTCCTGGTAAATGTGATACATCCGAACCATCTGTACTGAGTGCAGAGACATTGGGCCCATTGGGCCAAGAAATAGATGATCAACCGTCTACGTCAAGCATGAATGTGATCAGCGAACAGATAGAAGAGCGGCCGTCGACATCAGGTGTGGTTGCCAAGCAGTCATCAGAAAGCGAACAACAGTCTCCAACAGAAGTAATGTTAAGTGATTGCGTGCAGTCAATCGATGAACTTGTACTGGACCCGACGAATCCAACACGTTCACAAAATTTAGAATCAGATACGAATGTCAAATTAGATGAAAAACAAACGACAACAAAGTCGGATGATTCAGAGTCGGAAGAAGATACAAATTTACCCGAAGGCTCAAGTTAATCGGTGATGTGGAATTACACAAGCATGAAAATAGTGTTTAATTTTTGTAGGTTTGTGGACTCGTGTATTTTTGGCTTTTATTTATGTGCATCGGAAACTAAGAATAATGTGAAAATACAGTTTAAATATTGCTAAACATAATCGAGAAATCGATGAAGGTAGCGCGTGTGATAAACGATTGGTGTAAATGAATATTCAACAGTCAATTGTTATTTTTTAAAGAGTTGAAAGTTGTGTTTTGTAAAAGGATTTCGAAAACTATAAAACTTGTTTTCTGAACGTTGTAAGGTTTTTTTTTTGTTTAAGTTTAAATCGGGGTAAATTCGACAATATTGAACTAAGCGTTCATAATTGTAGTGCTAGATCTTTGTGTTGAACGTTTATCATCTGACAGTTTGATAGGATTGAGTATCGAAAGAAAAAAATCGATGTTAACATCAAATGATATATCGCAACTCACCATCGATGCCAAAAAAGGCATGAATATTGATAGAAAAACAAAACATCGATGTTAACATTGAATGATATATCGTAACTAACTATTGATGTTAAAAACATAGGATGATTGGTTGCAAAACGTTGGTTATCCATGTTTGAAAACTGTGATGATGTAACTCGAAAAATACGTAATTCTATGATCCATCAGCAAGGCACTGTCTTATATTTTCATTATATAAATGATAGATTAAATTAAACTCATTTAAAGGTGGCACTTCACATGGCTATTTGTGTTCGCTATTGGGTGTTTGTTGTATTTGGCAAAATATATGACGTTCAAGACAAACATGCAAATAGAGGCAAATACGACCATCCACATATGGCAGTCAAATAGCAAACACACAAACATTTGGCAGCAGAACGCAGGCTCAAAATTTCAGGAATTTTAGCACTGTTTCATTGTCCCAATTCATTTTCAATAGTAATTGTTCCAGTTCTCGCTCACAGCACAGACACAAAAATACTGCACGTCCGTACAGGTTCACGGCGCGTGCGCTTCTGAATATAGCCATTGTGTGGACGGTTTATTTGCCGTATTTGCCTATTTGACTCCTTTGATGTGCCTCGAAAAACCGACAAGAGCACGGTAACGAGTATTTGGTATTGGCCTTATTTGTCAAATAGGCAAATAAGGCCAACACTTTGTCAAATAGACCCTCCACACTTGGTAATTGTTTGCCAAATATGCCAAATAGACAAATACAAATAGCCATGTGAAGTGCCGGCATAAAAACTTAAGTGAATTTTTTTACAATATATAGTCTTACATCTCACAAAACATGGGCTATGTGCACAGAGGCGCAGTTACAAATTTTTCGATGCGAGCGTTTGTAGTGAACACTAGGGGAAACTTCGATCTCCAATTTTCCGTAAGTCAGTGAGCAATGTTTATTAAAAGTGAAAGTAGTTATAATTTTATAAAGTTTTTTAATTACAAAGAAAACATAGGAAAACTAAGCGATCTGGAAATGCTTGTTGTGTTCCGGGCTGTTGCGCTGATGACGAATTAAGTAAAATAAAGACCATTGGCGCCCTAATTTGACATTCCGCTGTCAGTGTAAACAAATTAACATCAGTTTTCCTTATTACATTTTTTTTTTGACACATCATGGCCAACTAAAGTTTTTGACTTATCACCTTAGAAACATTTCGCTATTTCCATAAAAAGTTAGTTCAATAATTCTCTATTTCCCACTAGCGGCGCTAATAGGCTTCGTGAACACAGCCTATAGAACATCAGTGTCACGAAAACATTGGTTATAGTTAGGGCCGCGGTGACAAAAGTGCCTTGCAACTCCCAAACGGATGAGAAGCACGTTTTTGTATAGTTCGAGTGTCGTTCTCGAAATCCGTGTTGTCGAGTAGGGGTCTGGCGTCCGGCGTTGAGCGGCTATAGTATTTTTTCCGAATTTTGCCCAGCGGTTCCAAAAATCATTTCCCAAACGGATGAAAATTACTGGAGGGCATCTACGCAAACCCCCAATTACCGGAAAAATATTTTCATCCGATTTGATCCTTGCCGTAGCCTGCAGTACAATTAAATGGACCCAGACTCCGAAATGAAAAAAAATCATCAGCCGCATGCATGCAACTGGACTGATATGAATGGTTATTATTTATGTTATTAGAAAAAAAAGTTTTCATCCAAAATGCGCCTGGCGAAACTATGCCAAATAACAAAAAACCCCGCCAGCGCGCGTGATTTTGATCCCGGAGTTCTCCGTAAATTTTCTGATAATATGTGGCTATACATATATACTTTGGTATCAATCGGCCTATATAATAACCAAATTTAATTCACGAGCAAAGCGAGTCAAACGCTAGTAAAGAGATACTAGCTAATTTGTGGATGAAGTATGCGCTTGGAGCGTTCACACGGTCCAAAAGTCGGAGTGTTCCCTTCATAATCGTCAAATCAGAGGAAAATAGTCTCATCAATGTTTAGGACAATAATACACAATTTGATTGTAATCGGCCTTTCCACATTAAAGATTGAACATTCAAATCCTGCAGTTTCCCGTGATAATGAATATATCGGAGCATTATTATGGATGATCTGGACTTGACCGCAACAAATTTGGATGAAAATAATTTTTCGATGTTCTGTAGGTGTCAAAGAACCTGTGGGCAAATTTTCATCCATTTGGGAATTACTTTATCAAATTTGGCCCATTTAAATTTTGGAAAATTGTTACAAAGCGATCGCGATACATAGAGCAAAAAAAATTTTTTTACATATTCTCAGACACGAACTATATCTCCCTGCCAAATTTCAAGTTCAAATGAGGAAATTTTTTCCCCCCCCTTTTTTCCATTTTTTTTAGAGCTTCTGGAAGAGCTCTTTGCAAATATCAAATCGGATGAAAATATTTTTCCGGTAATTGGGGGTTTGCGTAGATGCCCTCCAGTAATTTTCATCCGTTTAGGAAATGATTTTTGGAACCGCTGGGCAAAATTCGGAAAAAATACTATAGCCGCTCAACGCCGGACGCCAGACCCCTACTCGACAACACGGATTTCGAGAACAACACTCGAACTATACAAAAACGTGCTTATCATCCGTTTGGGAGTTGCAAGGCACTTTTGTCACCGCGTACCTAACTATTATCAAACATTGATGTTTTCAAAACACCTAAATTCGATGCTCATTCCTAGGCTTTCACAGCTGATTGAAAAAATATTTGCTATCACAATACACTTATTTCATTGTTGTCGGCAATCTGTAGCAATTGTTAAATTCAACAAAACAAAAACAATTATTTTTGGCAGTTTTTGTTTTGAAAATGACATTTCTGACGTGAATTTCAATGTTAAGAAGAAATAAATAAATGTTTGCGATTTTTATTGCTTTTAAATTGTTATTATGTGCAGTAAAGAAAAATTAAATGTTTTGGCTTCAAAACGGAAATGTCTCGTTTAAAATTCAACAGAATCACTTTTAAACCAAATATTTTCCGTGTCATTTGTCAAATTAGAGAAGCCGGTTTTGTGAATAGGATTTCAGAAAGTAAATCTAATGTGCAAAGTAACAGTATGTATTGTTTTTATAATTTGTTTAAATAATTTTTTATTCAATTTTAAAGGACAATGAATTTGTTCTTTAAATGTTGCACATCAATGGAAATTAAGAAATCTTGTCATACATAACAACTTTGTTTATTGCACCGAAATTTATCCTGATCACTCGATCAATCGAGGTAGATAATTTACGTACATCTCTCTCATTACTTGTTCCTACTGAGTTGTAGTAGTTCTTCATTCATCTTTCGGGATGGGCCTTTAACGCATACTCTATCCTCTAATCGAAAAACAACTTCAACACGCTTCAGCACGCCCGCCATTCTAAAAAAAAGGTTAACTTAATATTAACACAAGCGACAAATATTTTGTAGAAAAAATGAAACCGTTGATTAAGCGGTTATAAATTTTAGTTCGCTCATTGAAACACATTACTCCGAGAGTCGGGACAGTCGCCGTAAGCAAGTCGTTAAAATTAAACAGCGTACTGTCCAAATATTACGGTACTAGCGGACGAAGTGAAAATTTTCATACGGACATCGAAAGTGCAATGAATGAACAGATCAGCGAAGAGCTTCGCGCCGCTATAGTTTATCTGTCGATGTCGAGTTATTTCGGAAGAAACGAAGTATCTTTACCTGGCTGCGAACAGTTTTTCTATCGCATGTACCAAGAAGAACTGGAACACGCCTACACGTTGATTAAATATCTGAACCTGAGGGGCGGCCATGTTTGTTTGAGGTCAATTCAAGGTCCGGATCGAGCGGAGTGGGAAAATGTACTCGGTGCATTGCAAGCCGCTTTAAGTTTGGAGAAGCACGTTCGATCGGTTAGTTTGAATAAAGTCCGCTGCACACGAGGCTGGATTTGCCGCTAGATTTCACTAGTTTTCTAGCGCTGGTTTTCTTAATTGCTTTTATGTGCTCGCTTCACATGAGACGTAGATTCGGTGCGCGCGTAGTGATAGAACGGTAACAAAAGCGTATGTTTATTGTCTCTGAACAGAACACACACTATGGCATAGTGTTTGTTTGTGGGCGTTTGTTCAAGTCGCACACGTGACAAGATACCGCTTCCTGATTGGTTCTTGCTCGTACCTAGCAGCGGACGTAGCAAGAAAAATGGCCGCTGTTCTAATTTTGAAACTTATCTTGTGAGCTAGCAGGCGAGCCCGCAGTGACGTCATTTCTAGCTTTGTACTCAGCCTACCGGTCAGCAGAAATCCGAGCAGTGTTTCTAGCCTCGTGTGCAGCGGCCTTAAGATGTCCATAAACTACTCAACGGTTTTTTTTGAGGCTTTTTGCTCTTCCCTCTCGATGTAATATTATTCGGCTCGATTCTTCTGTCTTTTGTCTCAAAGCCTACAGAATTTTTTCACATCCTCAGTATTCTATTCTGACCATGGACATAGGAATATCTATGTCCATGATTCTGACGATCAATTAGCCTCACAGAAAAGTGACTAAAGTCATTCCTGTCAACTAAAAAAAGAGAGAAAATAGTGTGACGTAATAATTGTATTTAATGTCCAAAGAAAAATCTTTGTTAATGTCCGACCATACCCAGAAAACGCCGTAAAAAGCGCGCGAGATTCAAAAATATTAATTATTCTATATGATTTTATTGAGAAAAACAACAAAACTCACAATAAACAGTGATATTTCGCTCCAAAACCTATTTTTATACTGAAACGTTTAAAAAATTACAAAGTTGAGCATAAGAACATTTTACATTGTCAATTTGGCATCAAGGTTGACAAGTATAAGGATGCTTGTTAACCTTGATGCCAAATTTGATGAAAATTTGACCGCGGGCCAAAAATTTTTCGTCTGTTCTGGCCCTTGCTATTTATTATTATTTTTATAAAATTTATAAAATGCTTCGCGGGCCGGACAAAATTGTGCTGCGGGCCGCCATTTGCCCAGGCCTTCCTCGAAAAATGGACTATCCAACAAAAAAAACTTTTTTTCAATTCTAACCAGTAGTTCCTGAGATAAGCGTGTTCAACCAAATAAACAAACAAACTCTTCAGCTTTATATATTAGTATATTAGCTCTGTTCCAATCTCTCTGCGCAGTAGGTTAAAACGAAACTGTTTGTAACGTTTTAGCTACTGCGCATGACTGTGTCGGTTCTGTTACCGTTCACAGAGAGGTCGGAACAGAGCTATAATAAAGTATAAGTGAATGAGTCACTACCTAAAATAAGCGAAGACATGGTGCAAAATTCTTTTATCACGTTGATTTTCATTTTTTGTGTGCTAAGCGGGGGGAATATCTTTTAGGAAGAAGTAAAAAAAAATGGTTATTGGCGTAACTAGTAGTCTACGTCATTCATCGCGCTGACAGGTCATGACTTAGCCTACAAGTTGCGCCCATAATTTTATTCAACAATTGCGCGTTATTCATGTTTTAATTATAATGAGATGTTGTAAATGTCTATTTATTTCTTTATAAAAAAAACTGTCAATACTAACAGCACCAAACAGCACGATTCAATGTTTTGGTTTGAGGTTAGCCGGTTATGAATAAACTCCATGTCGAAAACATTCGGCCCCTCAATTTTAGTCTCAATGGGTAACAACGGAGTTGTTTTACCTACTATTTCGTTACGACTCAGAAAATAGTTACAATTATTTTCATTACTCCACAATGGCCGAGCTAGTAGGAATCTTCATTGAGTTATGACAAGTAATTGTCACCAGTCGGTAAATGGCTATTTAGGGTTCGGTTTTTAGGCATGATAAAACATGAATAACGCGCATGAGTTGAATAAAGAATATTATGAAACATCTTGCGTAACTTGTTTACGATTTTTTTTAGAAACTGATACAACTTCTGGAAGTATCGACGAAACATTCGGATGTTGCTACGGCCGATTTTATAACGGATCCATACATAATCGATCAAGTAAATACAAATCTATCGATGCACTTTGAACAAGTTAGAGCAACATTTTTTAATGTTGTGTGTTGTTTTCAGGAAAAGTCGATAAGCGAACTTTCGCGGTTGATAAGTCGGTACACCTTAATGGATCCGACGAACGGTTTGTCTACATATTTATTCGATAGCGAAATGAATAAATCGAATGGATCTGTCGATTTCGCGCCAGGGGATAAAAAATAGACGCAAGTCTCCATGTACAGAGCGAAACTGCTCGTGTCTATTAAATCGAAACAGTTAGCGGACAAACTTCTCAGGCGATTTTTGTAAGTTCAACTTAGTCAGCTTTTGGAGTCACTGGTTTTTAATTGTACCTGGTTTAAACTGTTTAAACTTTTGTATTTGAATAAGAAAATAAATTAGACGAAGTCAGTTGGGACAATTATTTATTTCTAAATAAAGTATAAGAAAATATAAATCACATTTTAAAATCAACCTATATATCTAGCATCACTGGATAATTGAATTGACACTTAATTAAGCTATAATTAATTAAAGTTAACACGCTAATTTTGCCAATAATAGCATCACATTCATTTACCGTTTTTATAATTACTTTTTCAGTTGACACATCGATGCTATTTAAGAGGATTTGAAAGATCGACTAGTACTAAATATTAAACGCTAATTAGTGTCGTTAATCAGTCAACAAGAGTAGTGCACATATATTTAATAACTTCTATATTGCTAGTGTCTGTAAGTGGAATCGTGGCCCATGAAGTGAGACAGCGAATGTTTGCTACCTCTTTCTTTTTACTTGACCCGTTGTGCGCAAGTATCGCGTCTGTAGTGAGGCAATTAGTGGAATAGAGCAAGCCACCTCCCTTTCACAGCTTAGTTCCATGTGCAAACTGACGCGCATCCAATCACGGACATGCGCATGAGATTCAGAGTATACTAAGTGAGACAGACGTAGTGTTTAAGTCTTTCTCCCGATCTTTGCTAGCAATATAGAAGGTATTAAATGTATGGTAGTGCCATTTATTAACAAAATACTAATACTGACGCGTAGAAATGAAGTTGAGTTGTCGCTAAATGGCATGCGCCGAAACGAAATTTGATTAAACTGACATGCGCATGAGCAGTTTGTCATAAACGCATGCGCAATAAACAAAATCACGTTTTTTTAAGATTTCAACAGACCCAACAGATTCAAGTCCTCCTAAAATTTAAAAATTACAGAAAAAATAAACGTCATTGATCAGTTAGACAAAAAAATATTTATTGCCGGATTATTGACTTATTGTTACTCGTTTTTCAAAATTTATCACTTCCGATACACATCCTTTATCACACGTTACTATTAAAAACATACAAAACAAAATAAAATCGGAAATATGAAACCTTTTTAAAGTTGATATAATTTTGCACACTATCATTTTTTTTACAGGGGGTTTCCGTGCAAATTCTTTTTTTGAGGATTTATAAGGGGTTAAATTAAAAATGGCCAGTTGGAATAAATAAGTACTGGTCCATATTGATAACAAGATAAAACAAAAATACCGTATAAGGCATAAAATATATAGTGCTCTACAAAAATTATCTGAATTCAATGCCCGTACAAAAAGTTATATATATTTTTTATTCTTTTAAACGCATTGAACTCAAAACCAATCGACTCAAAATTTAAGAGTCGTTCTCTTTAACGATTTCTTTGTCGAAGACATAAACTCCCAAACCTTCGCCGACGCGGCGCAAGTTGGTCACGTGATCGGCTATCTCCTTTATCGCGTCGACTTGTTCCTGCAGGAACTCGTTCTCAAGGAAATCGCAGAAGTTCGCATCGTTGTGGCCGCTGCCGATGGCGTGCAGTTCCAGCAGGCTCTGGAATTAACAGAATTATGTTTTTACAAAGCGATGACACGTCTGTGTTAAAAAAAAACCGACACGCGCGCCGATAGATGGTAGATTATTGGCGGTCAACAGCTGACGTCATCGGCGTCTGTGTGTATATTAGAGAAACTGCCAGCCGGCATATATAAACCGCTCTCTCAGTTCCTGAGAACGGTCTTGGCGGACTGGACTAAGAGCTGGCTACGGAGAAAATGGGTGACTCGGTGCAGAGCTGAAAATTTGCAGAATAACAGGAGATAGTACAAGTAAGTAGGGAAAAAATTGCCAGAAGGCTAGGCGGAAGATAAAGAGCCGCCAGAAGGCGCTATGTTGCGAAAAATCAGTGCACTTCTGGCAATTTCTATACTTATTCTGTAATTTAAAACTAGATTATATATTATACTGTATTATAGTTATAAGGGCATACTGCAAATTCAAACATGATATAATAATTACATTCGACAAATATTTAAAATTATTAATAACATTTTGATAGAAATAAAATTAAATAAATTAATAAAGTTACGTTGTTAAAACAACGTAATTTTATTAATGAAAATATATGACGATTAATTTTATTTCTATCAAAATGTCATTAATAATTTTGAATATTTGTCGAATGTAATTGTTATACTATCATGTTTGAATTTTCAGTATGCCCTTATAACTATATAATGTATAATATATAATCTAGTTTTGTATTACAGAATAAGTATAGAAATTGCCAGAAGTGCACTGATTTTTCGCAACATAGCGCCTTCTGGCGGCTCTTTATCTTCCGCCTAGCCTTCTGGCAATTTTTTCCCTACTTACTTGTACTATCTCCTGTTATTCTGCAAATTTTCAGCTCTGCACCGAGTCACCCATTTTCTCCGTAGCCAGCTCTCCGTCTAGACGGACGGACAACAAATCGATCGTATATATTTTTTCAGTCCGAGGTTCGAACCGTTAGCGAACTGTCGAAAGAAAATCGCTTTTATTTTAAATGTAGAGATTAAAAAATAAAAACGATTCGCCGTTTTCATCTAAATTGACTTACTTCGTTGACTTTTTTCTCTAAGGCGAGCGCCGAGTTCATTGCGTCTTCAGCCGTTCCCCATTCGGGCCTTTCTGGCGATCTGATGTCCGTCAAAATTATACGGCCGCCTCGTTTGTTTTGGTACTTTAAGAACTTCATGGCGTGTTCCCGTTCTTCGTCAGACGCTTTTTTGAAATACCAATGCAGGCCCGGTAACGCTATATCATCTCTGTCGAAATAATATGCCTGAAATAAATTGAAATAGATTGGACCGATTTTCGTGAAATTCTGCGAATTTGCCGTGTACTTATCTACATTTAAAAAAACAGTTGCGCTAATCGTTGACAAACATTTCGCCTTCCACCAGATATGTAACGGTATATTCAAAATAAAAAAAACTAGTTATGCAATTATATTTTGAAAAATTAGTTGATATGCATTTTTGTTTGGCAGCAACGATCATATTTTTTGATAACCCTGTCTACAAAGCTGGCCTTTGACTGACTGATTAAATTTTTAATATTAGACTTCCTCTGACACAGAAGACAGAGTCCGCCTTATCAAACTTTGTGTGTTTCAAAAAATTTAAGATAGCTATTATTTCATTTGAGAATATAAAGTTCCTACAGTAAATATTCCCCATTTAAATCCGGTAATTAACGAAAACAATATCCCGCTAACTATTTTTATCTTCGGTGTGACATGTATCGTTAGCTACGTAATCTCCAGGAAATAATACGAGAACAAATCTGAACTTAAAGGTCCCTTCGTTCACTTATACAAACAAAAAAAGTAAACCAAAGCCTGATTTAAATTTGTGTTGATCAGTTAAAATAGTTTTATTTACTATCGGAGAGTAAACGATAGTTTGGTATATTATCGGGTGAGTTCTAACTGAGAGATAAGCAACAGTTTTAGTATTCGTCGCTAATATTTTGTTGCTACCGCGATGTCTATTGGAAATTTATCTAGCGGATGGCATTTTTTCCAGTAGTGAAAAAAGTGTGGCTACTAATTACTAAATAGATGACGCAACAGCGAAACAATTGAAATAACCGCTGTCATTTGTTAATTGTTGAATTTTTTTTTAAACAAAAGAAGAGCCGATTTAAATTTTAACACTGTTTCTAAAACGGTGGTGCGCAAAAAAAATTGCAAAACCTGCATCTTACCATTGATAAATACACGTAGCTGGCGTACAGCTCCAAATTGATTTGTTTATTGATAGCATCCTCACATTCTTGATGGAAATTTTGACGAACTTGTGCCATCTTTAATTTTATGTATTTTTCGTTGTCAGTAAAATGTCTGTTTCGTGAACCGCCCACGATTTTTTTAATTTCAGCTGATCCAGCTGACTGTACGTTCTGAAGTTTTGCGTCGCAGACGTCGCAGGTGGGTGAATTGCTATTATTCGTTCTCTATGGTCGGTTGGATAGAGATTGTTTGGAATAGAGAAAAAAATTCGCAAACAAAAAATCGTAGTTCAATTGTTGAATGGTTTGCGAATTTTAGATTAGGTTGGAGGTTGATGACCTTGGTTGTCGAACGTCTATAATAAACAATAGCAAAGTTATTCTGTATAATTATTTTATACGGCCCAGTATGTGGTCGAAATTCGACCGTAATTCACTCCGAATTTACTCTGCTATTTTTTACAATGTATGAACGTAAACAATAAATATATTTTTAGTGGACGTTTAAAAACAAAAACATACATTTTATCTTTATCCAGTCTTTCCTCAATTGAACTTTAACTATACCAAATCTCACTCTTCCGTGCGCGCAATGTGCTTTAAAAGGGGTACACAGTTTTTACTATGAAACCATATCAATGACGGATTATTGAAAAAATATTAAAAAAAAACAAACATCCTAATTACAGACATTACAATAAATTATGAAACAACTAGTCGAACATAATAATAACAATTGGAAGTTTTTTTTTTGACTCTTGTGTTAGCCGTGGCCGGGTTATTTGCTTTTTAATATTTTTTTTCGTAATATGTATATTGTTATGTTATAAATAAATAAAGAAAATGCCATTTCACAAATAGCTGAAGAATTATAGAAAGCACTTTTTTTGGGTGGCTGTTTTAAAAGTCGTTGGTACGGACTCTACACAGCTTGTATTCTCTGAGGTTTGCCAAATCGCGCATGCACTGTTGAAAGGACCGCAAGGCACCCCTCCAATTTGCGTTTTGTGTGTTGTTCTGGTGTGCGCAATATTTTTATGAAGAAATGTCAAAACACCAAATCAGGATAATATTTTTGTTATTATTTAAAGTTTTTATAAACACTGACGCATCGACTCATTGGATTGTCACTGAAAATGGACGAATCCAGTCGCAGGTATATGAATTTTTCACTCGTAGAAATATATTTAGGTTAGGTTCATGAAAATTATTAATGTTTTTTTTTTTTTTTTTGTAAGGATTATTATCTATATGAATGAAAATTACCAGTTGAGTTTATAAAGTTGTTTTACCAAGATTAATTGTATGTCGGGACTATGTTAATGTTTTTGAATCAGCTGCGATTAAGGTCCTTCCGTTGAATTTACAAAAATAAAGATTTTGGCATTGACACTGTTTCGAAATGAGAACCTAAATGAAGACATTCGGAGTTTTCTGTATTTCTTTCCGTTTTGTAAAAGTCCGAGTAAACATTTACAAAATCTAATTGTCTGCATTGAAATCAGTTTGCAGAATTCGTAAGATGCTTTTGCTTCCATATGTTTGTTTATTTTCGATTATTGACCAAAATAGCATTGCGTAAGCGCGAAAGGACATAAATATATTAGTATTTTTGTCTTTTAAATTTCCTCTAAACATTTTTCAATTCGCATTTAGTTTCCCTGTTGTGTAGAGTCTATAGGACAATGATCTGTTTTGAAACTAGCCCTTCCCCCAGTGCGACAAATATCACAATGAGAGCAGCTTGCTGAACAGATGACTACGAGTTTCGCGCCTTTGCTGAGAGGAGTTCTTGGTTATAAAAAGGCATAGATTTAAAGTTATATGAAAGGACCTAGAATATCTATGTTCTCGCAATATCCCAATAATTATTTAGAATTCCTGGACTATAGTATCTACTGGGCTCTTTGGTAGCAACAAGAATGATGCAAAAAAAGACTCGACAAATGGATCATAATAAACTCGTTATTCTATGATCATCTTTTTCTTTGACAAACACCCAGTGGTTTCAAGAGAAATCTCCATGTGTTCACTTGTTAAAGGAATTCTATAATCTATAGTCACTCTCTCTCCCTCTCTTTTTCTTTTAAAGGAATAATAATAATGCGTTTAACGTCCGTTTCTCGACTTTGTCATAACAGACGCCATTCGCACCATTACTATTTTCCATTATCACACTTCCCGTTATTTTCTACAATTTTTAAACTTCAACTTAATAGCAATGGGCGAATGAAGGAATTCTTATAGGAAATTAAGGATAAGGTAGGCAAATTTTGAGCATAGGAGTTTGACAGGTAATCGGCCATGGCCTTGAATAAGGAACCATCTCGATATTTATCTGGAATTATTGAGGGAAACCATGCAAAACCTCTACAAGATGGCCGGTGCAGGAATTATCGTTTCTCGACGAGAGGCAGTAGGAAAAACTCCCAGCCACATCTGCCCCCGCCGAATTCGAACCCGGTACCTTCCGAATGCGAGTCTAGTTGTACGCCACTCCGCTCGGTTTTTCTTTTAAAGGAATAACAGACTGGTTTGGATGGGCTAAATTGACACTCAGCTCAGCTGTAGTATTGCAAACGTAGGATCTTTGTTAAAAAATCACCGCTTATTATTTGTTTCAGTTGGATTCGCCATTCCACATGCGCAGACCGTACGACTTATTGTCTTTCTTGGATCAAGATGTCCGACGCACCAAAATAGACGTATTGTATCGGGATCTAGTCATACGAAAATCGGTCATCGATAACAAATGGTCCGGGCTGGAAGGAGCGACCGATATCGAGACGAGGCTTTACAGTCAGGACAACGATTGCCTCAAAGCCGGTAAACTGCTCGGCGAGATCGATCTTTACACGAGCATCGCAGCCGACGGCAGCGACAGAGACGGTATACGATTGATCGATTTCTTGATCGAAGATGTCACGCCCGATAATTCGATCGTGCCCGATTGTCAGGCGACGATTGAGCTGGATTTCTCCATGTTCGCTTTCGAGCATTTAGCGGCGATGGTCAATCGTGTCAATTTAACGATGACGCCCGAACACATGCTCCTTCAGTGGTTGAGATCGGGCACGACGGTCGCTAGTTTCGGACATCAAGTTGCGCTCGGCCTTTCGAAGAATAACACGTCTTGGTTGCATCATAATCTCGGGGCTATATACTGGAGAATTCAAGGTGAGAGGAATGTTGAATGTTTTTCAATATAAATTATTTTTAAGGAGGTTGATGCGTTAAACGAAGATAATGAAAAAATCTGAGATAAAGTTTTTTTAAAAGATTTTTTTATGACAAAATTTTCTGTCAAAAAACCGAAAACATTAGAAGATTTATAAAGTTAAAAATTGAAAAAAACTTTTCCATGTAGTCTTATGGAAAATATATCAACCTAGCATGCAAACGGTACATTTTAATTTTTTTGCAAATAACCAAATAATGTCAGCAGTTCCGAAAACTAACTGGTTAAAGCATCGATGCCTTACAAATATTTTAATATTTCTTCCAATTTAATTAGGAGACTTAATCAATAAAAAAAATATTAAACCTTAGCACCTTTTGATTATGGACTTTTATTCTTGACAATTTTCACAATTTTAACTGAATTTTCAACTTTTTAATGATTTAATTTTAATTTTCATTACTTCTAATTTCTTTTTTTAATTATTTACTGCAAAAAATATGTAAAATACAGATATTTACATACATTTAGTATTCCTAACCTAACTTTGTACAAAAAATTCAAAAGTTAGTCCATTAATTAAAATACTGAAATAATTAATTAATAATAAAAAAAATGATTTATTTATGCCTTTATGACAATAATTTGTCAGGCGACGCATATCGAGCCGTAGAGTGTGGCCGCAGAGCCGTGCACTTTGCGCCGCGCGAATTTCGAGACATAGCGCTCTTGAACTTGGCGAGCATCTTTCATCAGGCGCGCCACCCCGGCGAGGCGGCGATCATTCTTCACGCGGCGGTCGACCACGCGCCGCATCAGCCGGTCAACCATTTTGCGCTCGGCAACGTGTACGCCATTTTGGCCGACTATAACCGTTCGATTGCTTGTTACGACAACTGTCTCAAACTGCGACCCGGTTTGGACCAGGCTCTGACGACCAAACATGCCGTCATCTGCCATAGGAAACTTGAAACCGGTTTGACGGAGCTGCACGATGCTTTGCAGGTGAGACACAATACATTTAAAAAATCAGTTGTGCATTTTTATATACAGGGTGTCCCACGACATGACTGCCATAGCCTGGGACTGTGTTGCTGGGGTGATTTCAAGTCAAAAATGTCTAATGAACATATACCCGGAACGCTATCCTAACTGAGCTAGAAGCATTTGAAATTTTAAATAAGTAAGCCCAACTAATGCAGGTATTGGGTTCGGCTGTTGGTTTTGTTATTATTAAAAAGACCAGGTGGTTGTCAATCACCATTAGTATTTATTCGTGCTGATCCTGAGACTCTTCGCAGAGCTACCACTTCAATTCTAAGAAGAGCTAGACTATGTATACAGCAACTGGGTGGACATTTTGAGCAACTAATTCAATGAAGCGATTTCTTTTTAAATAGTTTTTAAATCAGTAGGGAATTCCTACTACTACTTATCTAAAATTTCAAATGCTTCTAGCTCAGTTAGGATAGCTCCGGGTATATGTTCATTAGACATTTTTGGTGGTTTGTACAAATGAAATTTATTGATTACAGGGAATTTTGAGCGAATTACACGAATACCACAGCCAACAAGAACAGTGGCTGAGGCTTCAGGAACGCTTGATGTGGGAGCAGGCGCCTCTGGAGGCGAAGCTATTAAGCTACACGCCGGAAACGTTCAGCGCCGTTCTCGCGAACCGCGGCCAAACTTGCACGCAGCGCGGCAAAGACTCGAAACTCAGCTGCGAAGTGAACAGCGACAGTCAGATGTTGGCACATAACCTGCAAATGGACATAACGTTGAGCCTGCAAATGTTGTTGCGCAATGTCGAATCGCAGGCGCAGAAAATAAGCGAACAGATGGCGAAGAACGCGAAGAGGAACACGAAAATAAAAAGCACCGACAGAATCGAAACGTCGACTGTCGAAAAGAAACCGATCGCACAGCCGTCTGCCGATTCGGCGAAGGTCGCCGCGAATCCGGAAAGTTCCGACCGTTCGTTCACAAAACCGGTCGATCGGCCGAAGTATTCGGCCGATACCGTGCTGTCGTGGGATAATTTCGAGTTTGATTTGCCGTCGTGGCCGAGCAAGGAACAGTGCGTTCAGTGGAAAGTTTCCAATTTGAACATGGATAAAACGTATAATATTTTTTTGCCCCCGGAAAATAAAGGATATAGGTGAGTGGTACTATTAAAACCAGTTTCCTTTCGCTCTATTCTCCATGCCAGTCTTGTTGAGTGCGCGACATGGTTCTAAGGTGATAAGTCAAAAACTTTAGTTTGCCATGATGTGTCAAAAAAAAAATATCTAATAAGAAAAACTGATGTTAATTTGTTTACACTGACAGCGGAACGTCAAATTATGGCGCCAATAGTCATAATCATATTATATTTATACGCTAAGGTTTAAGATGTTTGCCTCCCTTTTTAGAAAAAACCACACAATTTCTCCAAATATAAATTATATATCATTTTACAGATAATTGCTTGCTCTACTGACATCGACAACTAAAAAATTTATTATTGCTATTGTTTTTGTAAATTAATTAAACTCTGAACAACGTCTGCCATCTGACGGCGTAACGTTAACACTTCGATCTGTCATCTGACCTTCATATTGTAAATACTGCCATCTGACGGGCAACGCTTAACAACGCTTTTGCTACTTGCGCCTCTATATGACAATTTTAGTAAAATATTTCTTTTACAACAAAAAGAAGAACGTTATAAGCAGTGTGCAAAATTAGAAACGAATTGAATATCTGCAATCATATTTAAAAAATAATTTTGTAAAGTGATAATAATATTATACTTATTTAGTGCGAATAATTCGCACAGGTCACGCTAGTTTTACTTAATTCGCCATCAGCGCAACAACCCAAAGCACAACAAGCATTTCCAGATCGCTTAGTTTTGCCTATGTTTTTTTTGTAATTAAAAAACTTAATAAAATTATAACTATTTTCACTTTTAATAAACATTGCTCAATGACAAACGGAAAATTTGAGGTTGAAGTTTCCCCTAGTGCTCACCACAAACGCTCGCATCGAAAAATTTGTAACTCCGCCTCCCTGCACATAGCCCATACGCGGATTATATTTTACACCTCGAGTAATTAGGCTGATATAAAGTCGCGATATAGAACCGTCTTATGCTTAATTCGTTTGTTTCAGAGTTTCAGACATACTGTCGACTCTGATCGACTTGCCGGGTAGCAACGAACACGCTCTGCCATGGTATCCACCGATATGCCAACTGTCGCCTTCGGTGTTGGCCAATCAATCGAACGAAAAGTACTTTTCCGCCAATCTGATGAAGCAAAGCGGAATTGTGACTCAGAACACAGATTCGCAGTTGGTTTCTCATTTCAAACAGTACGTCAACCAAGGAAGATCCGAGGAGGCTGAAATCGGACAAAGAATACTGACGGCAGTACACAAGGTAAGAGTCTAAAATGCTAACTTTGTCCGTAATGTTGGGTGTGCTGTCGGTTTCTTCGATTTGATGATTCCCATCGAAATTATGTCTGCGTTAGTGATGTGTCCACATGACTCTTTATTGGGAGCTGGCTCCGTGCGCTCCTCTCACTAAAAAGAGTCGCTCAGAGCGAGTCGTTCTTAGACAGTACGCACTACACAAGAGTGCAGACTGCAGAGGTGTGAACTGTCATCATGCATGCTCAGGAGTCACGTAGCACTGCACAGCACAATACACACACTCAGCTCTGAGCTCATTTTAATATGATTCTGATCTTATATTATTATTCGCATTTCGGATGAACTATAAAATATAATAAAAGCTTAACAATAATAATGTTTATTGTTACAATATTATATCTTTGTCAACGACGTCAATGTGAATGGTTTAAGTAACTGTAAGCTTAGTACTATTGCACTTACAGTGTGTCATTCGACATTAAATGACTCAGCAAAGATAACTCGGTACGTGCAAAATTCATTAGTGCCTCCGTGGCCTGTGCTGTGTGCGCTCTGCAAATGTGCGAATGCAAAAGTACAGAATAGCTCAGCACAGAGCAATGGCGCTCGGAGTGAGTCATTCACAAAAAAAAGAGCGACTCGCTCCGCTCTAAGAAAGGAGTCGTTCATTATGAACGACTCGCTCAGGAGTGACACATCACTAGTCTGCGTGTCAATTTGTTCCGGGCTAACTTAAAAACTATTGAATCGATTTTGACCAATGTTCGTTATGCATCCAGAAATACTAGCGGGGCCCGGTTGTATTCTCTAAACACAGCGTACGTCTTGTTTCAGAAAATCGGGCCGGAATGGCTTTTGAGTACGCTATCGAGTTTATATTGGAGGATACGCTCGAATAATCGTAACGCGCTCGATTGCCTTAAATTGGCTCTGCACACGGTACCGAAAGAAAACAGAGATGTCGTCCTCGTTTCTCTGGCGTCGGTTATGTACGAAGTCGGCTTGACAGACGAAGCGCTTCGAGTGGCCGGTGAGGCGTTCACCATCAACAAAATAGAACCGTCGACGAACTTTTTGTTGGCGCTGCTTCACAAAATCAAACATAATTATTTCGGTGCCATTTATCACATCAAGCAGACGCTGAGGGCCGATTTTGGTTTTTTAAACGGAGAAACCGATTTGCTTTTGAAAAAATGGTCGTGCGATTCGGTGTTGAAAGATTCGAACAACGACGGCGCCGAAGAGAACGAACCGATGTGTTCGGAGAAAGACAAGACGATTTCTAGCGAGGGGATATTGTGCTCGGCTAACGAGGAACAGTGCAAATCGGCAGCGATCCAGTGTTACAGGGCCGACAGGCTGTCGCGTAACAAGAACGGAGATTTCGTCGCTGTCGATTCGAGTTCGCTGTCGAAAATTATGTTCGGCAGTCAGTGTAAAGAGAGGAAGGTCGGTCTCGGCCAGTCGTTGATTTCGACACTGTTGGCTGCGAATTCGGAAAACGGGGACGTCGGCCCCGGGCAAGAAGGGTCCGGGAACACCGAACCGGATCAGTCTCAGCTGGAGAGTTTGGCGGACGGATCGAATCAACAAGCTTTTCACATGAGGATCTCTTTGGGCGACGATAATGCTCAAACCGCTGGGAATTCGTTGGGAGACTTTTATGGTATGTTGCTGTTGCCTGTATTTTGAATTGCGTTGAAATGGGAATAATATTTGTGTATTGAATTTATTTATAGTGAACTTGTAGATCGTCCTGAAATAGCGTACAGTCGAGTACGCTATTGTCAAGCTGTTATTGCTATTTTAGTTTTGTTGAGTTGCGAGTTTGTAGTTTTTCAACAGACTGTACAAGCGCAAACCCGCATTCGCATTTAACTTCCGAGCCATTTAGATTCGTGACGCGTATTATAATGGGTTCGAAAATCGTGTCCAAGATAAGATCAGATTCTGGTTGTATAACCCGCAGAACGTAAAGAAAAGCGGTTTTCCGCATGGCGTACGTGTGTAGTTGACAGTAACTTCTACAAAAATGCATCGATTTAAACGATTTTTTAAAAATATTTATTTCAGGACTGTTTTTTTTTGGTAAAAACACTGCAAACTACTATTATTATAGATATTGTGGTGAATTTTAATAATTAAATTTTTTAAAATATTAATTGTTGACTACTTTCAGTTTTATTGGATATTTTTTACAAAAATAAAACTTTTTTTTGTTGAAGTTCCTATGTTATTGGTTTCAAAATTCGCGCTGCGTGAAAAAATGCCAACTTTCTGAACCTAACTTCATGTAGTCAAATATTGTTGCGTTTTAAAGCCAAACGGTCTGTTGTCAAAAAGTGTCAATAAAGTTCGGAGTAATGGTTAAAAGTGCAAGAAAATGACAAAGTGGAATACCCTGTGACTCGTATTAAAATGGTTTATTTATTAAAACATTAGCATCGTGTTAAAAAAGGAATTTTTAATTGATGAAAAATTGTATAACTGCATCATGTAATTGTCTTCAGAACTTGAAAAAACTTGTCGAATTTCGTGTTTCAATTCTTTGCATAATCAGTAAACACATGGTTATTATTTTATTATGTAGTGGTGCCGCGTTAATGTTGGTTTTTGTGGCTACTGGTATTTTTCGAATTTCGTGTTAAAAATGATTTTAAAAAGTGATTTTGGAAGTCGTGTATGTTTTTTCGAAATTTATAACTTTGTGGAAATGGTGTTAACGAGTTTTGTGGGGTACTTCAGTTTCAGTATCGTTGTCTGATGAACAAAATCCCGAGGCTTTGCTGCACATTTACGACAAATCGGGCACGTATTCGATCTCTCCAAGGAGCTGCAAGGACATAAAGGACGCTGAATGGCTCCTTTTTACGTCAATGTGGCAATCAATCGCGGCCCGAAATATCGAGTAAGTAATTATATTTTGAAATGTTAACTTTATATTTTATTTGTGGATTGTTGGCAAAGGTGCACAATTCAGGTCCCTCTAGTTCAGATGTTAACCGTGCAAATGACGTTGGCGTTGCTACACTGTTTGTCTGATTTAAACTATGCTTAGCCCAATGTACGGAAAATTTTGTTTAGATGAACACTATCTCCGTTATAATTCCGGCGGGCCATTAATGATTCATGTAAAATTATAGTCCGAAAAAAGAAACTGATTTAAAAATTATTAATAAATACAGGGTGTCCCATTAATAATGGGACATAGAACAACCGCAGATTCTCCAATTCAAAATAAAACGATTAAGTGAAATATGCTTAGATAAAATGTTACTCGCTCTACCAGTGGCGTACGGCAGGAGTAAGTAATGCTTGTACCCCTTCTAAATGTTACGCCGCTGTCTAAATTCTAATTTTGACTATAATTTTAATTTTTTTGATATTTTCTAAGTCAATAATGTACACTTGTTAGTTTGTTGTAAAGTCATTGGTTTTCAAGATATTCGCAGTTTTTTTAAGACAAAATTGTAAAAATGAATATTATTAATAATAATACAAATAAAAAGTACATGACTTTACAACAAACTAACAAGTGTACATTATTGACTTAGAAAATATCAAAAAAATTAAAATTATAGTCAAAATTAAAATTTAGACAGCGGCGTAACATTTAGAAGGGGTACAAGCATTACTTACTCCTGCCGTACGCCACTGGTAGAGCGTACTGAACTAATGTTTTTATTGTTAGGTGCATTTTATGATATTTAACAAGTGTGCCGATTTGAGTAAAATTATACGGTGTATTAAAAAAATTATGGACATTAATAATTTTTCAGTTTTCAACTTCAACACCCCGTATTTCGGAAACGAGTAACATTTTATCTAAGCATATTTCGCTTAATCGTTTTAATTTGAATTGGAGAATCTGCGGTTGTTCTATGTTCCATTCTTAATGGGACATCCTGTATATAAATAACTTACTGCTACATTAAAATACTGATTTCTATTATGATTGTGACGGGTAACAGTGCGAGTGGCCGCCAAGAATAGAACGTTATTATCATTGTCGATTTTTTTTTAACGTACAGTATAGGTCCTCTGCTGAAGCCCCTTCCGACGTCGCCGTCCGACGACGCAATACCGAAATGTGATAGAAAACTCGAGTCGACGCTCGTCGATCTCGACAAATTGGAATCGGCCACCGTTCGCACTAGGATCGTCCATGCGCCCGAACCTAGCCTCGCCGAATGGTTAGCTCTGATGGCCGGTGATCACACGTCTTCTGTCAAGGAGCTAGGCGTCCGTATTGCGATCGCGTTAAAAGAGGTAAGTGCGAGACTTAAAACATGTTCTTTTTATCGAAAGGATCGATATAACGTTTACCCAGTACTTTTTAATTGTTTTAATCGATACAGCATGTGCATCGATCGGTCATTTTTTGCGGTATAACATAATAGTTAGCTGGAAACAGTTGACTTACAGTTAACATTATAGACCAGTGATTCCCAAAGTGGTCTATATCGACCCCCAGGGGTCGACGACAACTTTCAAGGGGTCCATGTCAGCGGGAAAAAATAATTGGGGGTCCATGAATTGAAAATGGGGGTCAACGATAGTGAATCTCCTAACAAAAAAAAAAAAAAAATAATAAAAAAAAAAAAAAAATATACGCGTCGAATTGAGAACCTCCTCCGTTTTTGTTTTTCGTCGGTTAAAAAAGAAACAAACTGGACATCGTTAACCGAAGAGATTTAAGATTAAATCTAACTAAATTGATGCCAAATGTTGACAATTTATTATTAAAGCATCAGTTTCATCCCTCACACTAAAAGCATTTATCTTTTGCTTAGTTATTTTATGTAACAGAAAGTAATTTTTAATTTGATTCGTTTAATTTGAATCTAATTAATAAATGTATAAAACTAAACATTTCACACTACATTTCACTACCGTTATAAATTTAAATCGTTCAAAGTGAGTAGCACTATACCGGTTGTCAAAAATACATTTGAAATGAATGAATTTGCAAAAAATCAATATCAGATAAGCAGGGGGTCTACCCAAAACCGAAAAACATGGCAAGTGGTCTACGAGACAAAAAAGTTTGGGAACCTCTGTTATAGACGCTCAACAGCAGAGGTCTGTAAAAATATAATAAAATTACGTGTTAAGTTTAATGTAAATACGAACGATAGTTTTTGACGTATGATAAAAAATCAGAAAAAAAAGTATTCAAGTCGAAACATACTAGCTCGTGTGCGGGCAAAGAATCTCAATCGATCACAAACCGATTGCACGATAGTTTGGAACTCAAACTGCGAAACGGTCGATCCATGTGCGGAGGGACTTACGGCGTTACGATATTATACAACGGCATTTAAATCGGAATCTAAATATCTGTCTTCGGTCGTCTTATGCTTGTGTGCTATTTATCAATGAAAGTATCGATAATTGTGTTCTAGAACACCACGTCGTGGGTTTTGGCGACGGCGGCCGCCTTCTACTGGCGCGTTATAGGCAATACGGAGGAGGCCATCATTTGCCTGCGCCAAGCAGTTATCTATGCACCAAATGATTACAAAGACATTCCACTTTCTAGTCTAGCCAACGTATTCCATAGGTGATTAGTACAGTTTTTATTATTGCCTGCATTCGCTTTTTCTTGCAATTGTCAGTAGTTTTTTCTATGTATTTCTTGACTGTTCTTCGACACGTTCCCTTCTCTCGTTCCCGCTTTTGTTTCCTCAATTTTAATCAGGAATTCGTTAAAACAATCCATCTTTTTGTGCAACTAGAACTACCAGTTTTTTTTTCTACCACTTGAGAGCGCCACTGTCAGTACTGTTTATATTTTTGGTCACTTGTGAGCGCCACTAGTAAGCAACAAATCTGCCATTCAAATATATTGTTTTTAACGACTAAATCTCAGTTTTGCAGCGATTTAATTATTTTTTCCTTTATCTATACTAATATTAGAAAGAGGTAAAGTTTGTAAGTTTGGATATAGGAGGTAATCTCCGAAACTACTCATCTGATTTCAACAATTTTTTAACCAATATTTAGAATGGATCTTCAGGATGAACATAGGCTATATATTATCGCGTTAAAATAAAAGCGCTCTTCAATTTTGCAACGAAGTCGACGAAAAAACGGTGGCAGTCTACAAATTCGGGTGAACCTGGATTAATCGATAAATGAAGAATGACAGAACATGAATCTTTAAACGTTTGACACATACTTT
Source organism: Xanthostigma xanthostigma (assembly GCA_963575645.1). Classification (NCBI taxonomy): domain Eukaryota; kingdom Metazoa; phylum Arthropoda; class Insecta; order Raphidioptera; family Raphidiidae; genus Xanthostigma; species Xanthostigma xanthostigma. Next base: position 5,092,893 of record OY754473.1, read on the forward strand.
ACTTGACATTGGCGCAATCTGATGATTAAAAAAATAGTAGTTCTGATTTCTTTAGTTTTTCCGTTCTTTCGATCCCGATTTTATTAGTCTAAAACTGCGATCCAATCAAACATTGTCGCCTTTCTTGAATTTTCGATATTTTTTCCTTCTATTACCTGACTGTTCCTCGAGATGTTCCCTTCTTTTATTTCCACAAGCTTAATCTGGATTTCGTTAAAACATTCTCGCTTTTCCTGCACGGTTTTACGAACATAAATTTGCATGTCGACATTTGCTTTATCACGCATTCTGTATTTGAAAATTGGTACTATAACTGTATATGATCTGTTATTCGGATGTTGCGCGAATAATCTGATTTCTGTACGCTCATTTGTCTTCTTTTCGTATTTAGCTTTTGTTTTGCATGGCTGTTGGTAAACCTGCGTTTGTATTATTTACGAGTAATCGCTTACGGTATTTTCTGTTGTTTATATTTATTTTACGTTGCGAATGATCTTCTGTAAGTTTCTCGATTTTTCTCATTTAGTTTTTATTTTGCATGAGTATTGGTACACCTGCGTTTCAGATCTTTGTACAAACGTCGTCGTTCTCTTTTTTCTCACATTTCGCTTTTGTTTTTGCATCGGCTTCATTAATAATAAGTGATCATGCGCAGAAGGTACTGAACAAGTTATTTGTTTTACAGAATAGGTCTTCTTAACGACGCATTGCTGGTAGCCAACATGGCGTTTGAATACGAACCTAATTTCGTTGTCAATCATTTTACAATTGGCAACATTTACACTTCTTTGGTGAGTATATGTCGCTAGTTTCATGGGATTGAAGATGTCTCCCGGGGATGGATGAGGGAATTTATCTGCGAGTAATTCAAACAGATTTAAGAAAGAGGTTATCGATTCGAAGCGTGTTTTTTTAATGTTTAACGTTTAAATTCTCGAGAGGCTACACGATTTTAATGATTTCGACTCCATTGCGCTCAGGAAGATGTCGAGGTGGTCCTGTATAATTTTTTATTTAAATAGGTTCAGTAGTTTTATTTGTCCAGTTTAGAAGAAGTCGCATGCAAACTAAAAGGCCACTAAAAAAAAAAGAAATATAATAAATTTTTGAGGGCGGCGCCAATTTAAACGAAGATAATGAAAAAAATCTGAAATAAAGTTTTATTAATAGATTTTTTTTATGACAAAATTTTCTGTAAAAAATCCAAAATCATTAGGAGATTTATAAAGTTAAAAATTAAAAAAAAAAACTTTCACATGTAGTCTTATGAAAAATATGTCAACCTAGCATGCAAACGGTACATTTTAATTTTTTGCAAATAACCAAATAATGTCAGCAGTTCCGGAAACTAACTATGTAAAGCATCTATGTCTTACGCATATTTTAATATTTTTTTCCAATTTAATTAGAAGACTTTTAATCAATTAAAGAAAATATTAAACCTTAGTACTTTTCGATTATGGACTTTTATTCTTGACAATTTTCACAATTTTAACTGAATTTTCAACTTTTTAATGATTTAATTTTAATTTTCATTACTTCTAATTTCTTTTTTTAATTATTTACTGCAAAAAATATGTAATATACAGATATTTACATAAATTTATTTTTCCTAACCTAACTTTGTACAAAAAATTCAAAAGTTAGTCCATTAATTAAAATACTGAAATAATTAATTAATTAAAAAAAAAATGATTTATATATGCCTTTAGGACAATAATTTATTGTTATCATCGACGTATAACGTTTTGTAAATTCTGAAAAAGTTCCTATTTAGAATACTTACTTTTGATTGGGACTGTAACGCATCAACCTCCTTAATAAAAGTATAAAAAGAGTCTTAGTAATTTAATTGACGTTGACCGCATAATTTAATTATTTTTCTCTTTTTAGCGACGTTTTTCGAAGGAAATTGACAAAGTTTAAAATATGCGAATTTGATTTCAGGATATTCGCGATATTTTTCAGTAACCTTCCGGCCTCATCCATCATCGATGACCTCCTTATTTCTCTTAGGTCGCGTTGAATTGTCTACAATTGTCTTAACTGGTTGGTGATTTTCTTTTTAGGGTGATTTTGAGAAAGCGATAACGTTGTATCGCGCTGCACTGCTGCTCGATCCGAGCTTCGAACCGGCTCGGAACAGGCTGCAGGCGATTTTGTGCACGCTGCTCTTTGACGAGAGCGGATCGTTACGTGATACTAGTGATAACGCTGATAATTGAATTATAATAATATATTTAACTCATTTCCCGCCTCACTTGTTATTTCAAAAAGGGGTGGAAGCCATAGTCTTTTGTTTTATATACATGATATATTTATATATAACTGTTATAATCACCGATAAACGCAGACTGTGCTGTTACGTTGATTCGGTGATAAATTCAGCTATAGGTTTCACGGATTGAAAATCGGAGGATTGCGTAACGGCATAACGGAATGATTTTATACAGGTGTGTTCGATCGAACGGTTTAAGGAGGTTGAGCCGTTTTACGAAGATAATGAAAAAAATCTGAAATAAAGCTTTTTTAATAGATTTTTTTATGACAAATTTTCTGTTAAAAATCCAAAGTCATTAGGAGATTTATAAAGTTAAAAATTAAAAAAAACTTTTACATGTAGTCTTATGGAAAATATGTCAACCTAGCATGCAAACGGTACATTTTAATTTTTTGCAAATAACCAAATGTCAGCAGTTCCGAAAACTAACTATGTAAAGCATCGATGTCTTACGCATATTTTAATATTTTTTCCAATTTAATTAGGAGACTTTTAATCAATAAAAAAAATTATTAAACCTTAGCACTTTTCGATTATGGACTTTTATTATTGACAGATTTAACTATTTTAACTGAATTTTCAACTTTTTAATGATTTAATTTTAATTCTTATTACTTCTAATTTCTTTTTTTAAATATTTACTGCAAAAAATATGTAAAATAGAGATATTTACATAAATTTATTTTTTTTAACCTAACTTTGTACAAAAAATACAAAAGTTAGTCCATTAAGTATAAAGTACTGAAATAATTAATTAATATTAAAAAAAAATATTTATTTATGCCTTTATGACAATAATTTATTGGTATCATCGACTTATAACCTTTTGTAAAAATTTATTATGGAAAAGTTCCCATTTAGAATTCGCTTACTTTTGATTGGGACTGTAACGCATCAACCTCCTTAAAGAGCTTATCCACACAGAACTTCCATTTTTTCTTTTTGAAAATAAATGTACTTATAATAAAAATTTACGATGCTTTTTTTAACTGCTGTTATTTTTTTTTTTTGCCAATTTCTTTCGAATTTTGCTTTTGTTGACTAATTAATATTTTGAGTACATGAAAAAATTAAACGCAAGCCTTGGTTGAAAAATAAAAGGGGAAAAATAATTTTCAGTGATTTAGGTTCATAATGATATAAGTGGGTTGTAAAATTCTATGGTAGTTTATTAGTCACGACTGGGGTTTGCAGTACCGGTACTGAAATAGAATTTGTATTTCCCGGTACTGGAGGAGATCCAGTACCAAGAAATACGATACTTTCGGTACTAGAGAAAAAATGTGTTAAATGCTTGTTGTGCGTGAAATAAATGTTGGAAATAGTTTTGAGGAAGTTTAATCACAATACAAATCACTGGGTTACCCTACGTAATTCAATAAACTTTAGATATTATAATCAGTCTCAATAATAATCTTTGATAATCAACAAATTAAGTATTATCTAGTGATGTGCCGGATATCCATATCCGTATTCGCGGATATCTGAGGGAGAAGAAAGATCCGTATCCGTTAGTTTTTGGCGGATCTTTTACGGATTTTTCACCTTATTAATTTTCAATTCATAGATGAAATTTTATAGATATAGGTGATTAGGTAATAATGAAAAACTGTTAAATTCCATTCAGATTATTTTTTATTTTGTAGAATCGTATTTGGCACCTTTATATTGCAAACATTTATCGTAGTGAGTACCATACCAATAGTACATAACTCAAAGGTACTAAAAAACTATCTTTATAATTAGATATTTCACATCGATCTTTGGAAAGAGACAATCTGTTAGGAGAGTTAACCCTTAAAGAGGTCAATAACTTTTTCCCATAACAGTTAGTCTCTTTCCAAAAGTCGATGTGCAATATTTACCGCCGCGTACTCTAAGAAAGTTAAGATCCGTATCCGCGGATCTTAAAACCAAATATCCGTATTCAGATCCGTATCCGCGGATATACATTTTGAACGATCCGGCACATCACTAGTATTATCTTAACTTTAACAAAAAATAATCATTTCTGTCATGAAAAAGGTACCTTAAATTCAATAAATTGTACCTATTCAGTCTGGTTTTGAAAAATTCACAAAAATTCTAAACCCGTAGTCGTAATAGACAGTAAAGCAGAAAGAAAGTGAGGTAAGGTTACATGGGTGTTATTTACTTCAATAAAACGTTATATTTCAATTTACCGGGAACGATTACAGCATTTACAGCTTGAAAAAATAGTTAAAACATTTAAAATAGTATAATTTTTTGTAGTACCGGACTTCCCGGGAAATGAGTATCATATCCCGGTTCTGAAGGCCATGAAATTTCCTGGGAATTCCCGGGAGCAATCCCTAGTCACGACCCACGCTTTTAAATATGAGCCTAAATTATAAAAAGCTTGTGTATTTAAAGTTATTTTTTTAACTAATATTTTATTTTGTTCTTTTTCATTCGTTCGAAGTATTAAAAATAATTGATTATTTTAAAACAATTGATTAGTTGTATCGGTATCAAGAATACGTATATGCGTACAAAATTTCAATTAGATCGAGTATTTGGAAGTCGTTAAAACATGACTTGCAAGATTTTACGACATACAGACAAGTCTGTTAAATAAAAAATGGCCAAAAAGGTTCCTTTTATATTAATTAGTTTTTTATTTCCAGGGCAAATTAGACAAATTAAAGAAACCTGAAATTTCAATATACAGTGTAAACTCCATTTAACGTCACAAACTCTTTAAAACGTCGAAATTACTCAACTCTAGTTGGTTTACCTTGTTGCTCATACAATGTTACACTCTAAATAACGACACACATACTCTAAACATCGATAACAATACGTCATCATTAAGCAATAAATAGTACTTGTTTGTTATTTTGTTGCTTTGTTGTCGGAATTATGCGTACCGAAGATTCTAAGAAATTCGTTCTTTTGTTTGTTGGGATTATCTTTCATGTGTTTAGCTTCAGCTGCTTTGTTGGTCAGTTGTAAATTTTATATATTATGAGTAAATACATACTATAGTAAAAAAATATTTATGGATTATTTCTTCTCTCCGTTTAACGACAACTCTCAATAACGCCACAAAGTGCACAGTCCCTTGAGTGTCGCTATGTGGAGTTTACACTGTATATAATATAAAAACTTATAAAATTAAATTTAGTGTTTTTTTTTTCTAGAAAAGCATTTTAGAATATTAATGATTCGACAGCGATTTGTTGTTGGAAGTAATAATAAGGTGGATAAGCTCATTTTCAAATCAATTTCTATTGGTACAGTGTATTTTGACATTAGCTGATGCCTTGATCTTTTTTATTTACGTTTTTAGTTACCTTTTTGTGCGGTTGACTGCACTGTACTCGTTTGTTGGTATTACTGAACAGGGCTGCCAGATGAACGGATTTTTCCGTTCCAAACGGATTTTTCGAGTAGAAATAAATTTGAACGGATAATGGAACGGATTTCATGATCTGAACGGATTTAACGGATTTTCTAACTTTTCCGAATTTTTTACCTTTTTTACTACATATAAATTCAAACTTCACTCGATAATCGATAATTTGGGGACATTCGGGTATTTTTAGCACATTCGAGCATATCTGAGCACGTTTCTTTCACTACCTCTGTCCTACTCCTCTCTCTATTTGGGTAGAAAAAGATAAGAGAGTGTATGAAACAATGTGTTCGCGAAACACACACCTATATCGATGAATATCGACTCGCTATCTTTGTCTGATGCGTTTTTTACACACAACTGGAGTCAAGTGTTTCGAGTTACACGGATTTACGGAACACATTGAGGATTTAACTGATTGTACTGCCGCGTTTGTTACTATCGCAACATTCTAACAGTCAATATTATATTTTTATTTCATAAAAATGTGAAAAATCTACGAAATAATCGATTCATTGGATGTGAAAAAATTAATCATTTCTATTCAATTTAAAGTCTGTTTGTAAGTAAAAGTAAATTCAACGTCTTATACGAAATTCATTTAATAATGTTAATAATAAAGCCATAATGAAGGTGGAAACACGTCGATGTGTCGTTTATGGTACCGCATACTTCACTTTACTCTCTATCACTCTCACACTCATTGCATTAATGGGTGAACCGGGCGAACGGATGGAAACGGAATTTTCAGACCACTTCCCCCACCACTTTTCGCCTTACCGACGGATTTCTGAGGAGAGAAATCTGGCAGCCCTGTTACTGAAAGTTGTAAAGGGAAGTTGGCTGCGTTCCAAAACGCATCGATAGTTATTGTGGATTTTAGATGCTCGATAACGGAGAACTATTTCTGATATGAATATATTGTATAGCAGAATAAACCACTTAGAAGTGGCACAGCGCCGGCAAGATGTTTGGGGAAGAAAGGGATCTTTGAGTGACATTTAAAGCGGGAGATTTGAACGATCAAACATTACACTACTCAATACAGTCGAACTCGTGTATTTTCAACTGATTTTTCTCAAGTATTCTCAAGTGTTTTGTCTCCTCCTACGGTGCTCAATCAATGGAAAAATACGTTAGACAGTGTTTAACCTCAAATTAATAAAAGTTTTTTTCTGATTGGTCTGACTGCCACGAAGTGAGGACGAAGAACAAGTTGAAAATACACCGAAGAATTCTGTATTGCCAACGAGTGCTTTAGCCTACACCTACTGTGGGTTTTGAAACAAATTTAGCGCAGTTTGGATATCGAGAGAGCGATTTTGGAACGCAGCCACTGAAAGTTGTAATATCGGAAAGGAAGACCGGATATTCGTTGTACGGTTGTAAAAAGAAGAGGTTCAGTGGGTATTTTGTGAGATTGTAAGCGATGTTTTCCAGTTTTCGAGATAGATGTTGAAAGGGCCAAAGTAGTTATATATTTGAAATAAGTACAATATTGGGGCCTAGTGCTCTTCATACCAATTAAATTATTTATTTAAGGAAAAAATGTTACAAGATTTAACAAAAATTAGATCTCTTTCTAAACCTGAAGTATTTTAACATTTATGAATAATAATAAAGAACATGCATTTTGGTTAATAAATGATTTTATTAGCGGGTTTTTTTTTTGAATCAGGCATTTCAGGTAGGAACCTATTAAAACAATTTCTGTTTGAATAAATTTGTTACAGCGCGGGAGCTGTAAATACGATTCTAATTTTGAATTTAGCGCCGACACGTTATTTAGTACAGGCAATTCTCGCTTTACGCCAGAAATATGCGACTTAACACGAAACGAGGTAAGATGAGACACTTTTTTTTTTGTACAAAACCATTTCGGTAGGTTCTTTTTAGATATTAAAAGTGGTTGACATCTGATTTTCAAATCGAAAATCATCTTACTTGGGCCTACAAAGAACGTGTCTCATTCGGTTCAATTTTTAAAATCACTGAAATCTAAATCTTTGCTTAACGTCTGATTAGAACTCTTCAATAAATAAAATTATCGACCAATTTTTCAGACAATATATTAACAAAAAATATAATTAATACATTAACGTTTCCGATCCGGATTTGGATCTTCTTCAGAACTGATCTAAAAAATAATTAATATTTAATTTCTAACTCGCTTTATATAAAATTCTTTCAAATTATTAAATAATATCAAAATATTGAAAAAATTATATTATTTATCACTGAAATCTAACTTACGACCCACTTAAATTTCAAAGGTAAATATGATTTTCAAAAATTCCTCGATTACAACAATGCAGTAAACAAAAAACAGACCTGTTTGCTCACACTAAACAAAAAACAGATTACTACTTTTTCACTGGTATAAGTTATTTGAATATCCCGCTCTTTTGAAACGCCTGACGTACCAAAAAAGTTGAAGGATGCTGCCGACGATCGCAAGTAGCTGTTCATTTCTAAATAGTCAAAGGGAGGCATAATATAAAACGATAATTCAAGGGCGTAGATCTTTTTTTCGGGCGGAGGGGTAATTAATTTTGTTTTATGTTTTATTAATATCACACAAGAATACTCATGAAGGAAGGTGTCAAACAAAATATTAATTCCCAAAGCAACTTAACAAATTTTTTTCAAGTAGTATTTCTAAATTTTATTTTTTAGCCAGGTATTCGTATTTTCAGTTTTATTTTTTTATTGTTATGATCCCGGGGGAAGGGGGTAATTACTTCCTTTACACCCCCCTCCATCTACGCCCTTGCGAGAATTGCCTGTAAGTATAACACGCGCCACGAATCTAAGAGGCTCGGAAGTTAGATGCGAATGCGGGCCTGCGCTTGTACAGTCTGTTGAAAAACTACAAACTCGCAACTCAACAAAACTAAAATAACAATAACAACTTGACAATAGCGTACTCGACTGTACTTTAAAGCAGGAAAGCGACAAAGTCAACGAGCGATCACGGCCAATCACCGACGAGCGCATGTTCCGTGCAGGTAGCTGGGAGGTGGTGGGAGTCACAACGGCTCTAAAATGTGCCTTTGCGACGCTGTTTGCGACTAGCTTCCGAACCTTTTAGATCCGTGGCGCGTATTATAATTGCATAACTGCAAACTATCGACTTTTAATTTGTATAATTGTGATGTCATAAATGTTAAAATACTTGGAAACGGGTTACAGTATAATAAAATGACAAAAAATGAATTCTAAAGAAATATAAACACAATGTGATTGTAATTGATCTGTGTTGAAAAAAAACAAAATAAATTTTATGTATTATATTGCATAATTATTTAATGATGCGTATGTGTTTTTTTCCAAGTGAGATATTTCAGCTGTTTCGAGTCGTTTTTCTTACCTCCTTGAGATTCCAGTGCCAAAGTCCCAAAAAATAAAAATCCTTTGATGAAGCCCTGTTGTCCACAGTGGCGTAATAGTAAGGTGACTGGACGGGCAAAATGTCACGGGGACCCGACCGAAGGGGGTTCCCGGCCCGAGAGGGCCGCGAAGACATTATTACAACATTTAGTTGGCATAGTTACGCCACTGGTTGTCCTTCTGTCAGTTTATTTTGTCGCGGATTGTAACTTCTAAACCAGAGATTCCCAAACTTATTTAGCCTACCGCTCCTTTTTCAGATAGAAAACTATGGAATATACCTTCTTTAAGTGAACAATCCATATATTTTATAATCTACTATATGATTAGATAGATAGATTTATTGGTTATACATAGTAATGTTAAAAACACGTCAAAAGAGAAAAAACAAAGATATAAGGGTGCATTTTCCATCTCCAAAAATTCTTCGTACTTATAGAAGCACTCCTTAATCAAATATTTATAAATAGTTTTTTTAAACATGTAAAGAGCCAGGCTTCTAGTGGCCAAAGACAGTTTGTTAAAAAATTGTAAACCTAAATAATTAGGACCAAAAGTTGAATTTTTTGTTAGAAACAAAGGAATGACTAGATCTTCTTTTTTTCTTGTATTGTACTGGTGCAGGGACGTATGATTATTAAATTTCTCTAAATGTTTTTTAACAAAAATCAAACAGTTATAAATATACTGAGCTGGTAAGGTTAAAATATTTAAAAGAATAAACAATGGCTTACAACTGTCGCGTGGCTTTGCGTTGCAAATAATTCTTATTGCCTTTTTTTGTAGAGATTCATTGTCTATCTACTCCAGGGGTCGGCAACCAGCGGCCCGTGACTGTTTTATAAATAAAAGTCTTATATACCTAGCTACATAAAAAAAATAATTAAATTAATTTTCACAAATCCTTGTTCTTATGATATTGAGGATGTACTTAGTCATTTACAAATTAACGTGATTGATCTCCAATCTAATGATACTCTCAAGAACTCTTTCTTTGAAATCAAAGATCTGGTTTGCCATCTAATTTTGACGAATTGAAAAGGTTTGCTCTGCAATTAATTACAATTTTTGGTAGTACTTACTTATACGAACAAACCTTTTCGATTCTCAATTACAGAAAAAATAATTAATATGCTTCTCGTCTCTCAGAGGAGCATTCGAGAGCTATTCTACGAATTGCAACTACAAACCTGGAAGTTAACATACAACAAATAGCCACTCAAATACAATCTAACTAATTTTTGTAAAAGAACAGTTCTATTTTGAAGTTCTCAGTTAAATTTCTAATAAAATTCAAATTAAATAATTTCGAAATATCACAAATACCTAATATTAAAATTATGAACAAGCGCGGCCTGCCTTTTATTTCAATTTGCCACTAAGTGGCCCTTGCTTGCCAACAGGTTGCCGACCGCTGATCTACTCAATGTGCGGTGAGTGAAGGCAACAAAGTGTATCGGAAATATATCTGCGTCTCTTTATTCGATGTAATTCCCTGATTTCTCCGATGATAGGATTGGTTGATGTACTTGCGTTCAATCTGAATAAAGTATCTCTGTTTCAAAAACTTCTCTATGACGTTAACATGGGCGTACCCAGCTTTTGGCCGGGTTCCCCGTGCTTGCTTTGCCCTCCTGGATACACCAGTGCTTCCGGCTTAAAAAAAGACATAAATATGTCTTTGCCATGGACATAGGAATATAGGGACGGAGTATGATGCTGCGGGGGGAAGCCACTCAGGGACGGGGACGAGGTAAAGTTGGTACCAGTTTTCTATTGGCTGATGGTTCTGCGCGTGCGTAATAAGTTTGCGCATGCTCAGTACACCAAATCCCATGTCATAAACATGTCCATGGCCATAAACCAGTGATTCCCAAAGTGGTCTATATCGATTCCCAGAGGTCGACGACAACTTGCAAGGGCTCCATGTCAGCGGGAAAAAAATTGGGGGTCCATGAAATGAAAATGGGGGTCAACGATAGTGAATCTCCTAACAAAAAAAGAAACAAACTGGACATCGTTAACCAAGGAGACTTGAGATTAAACCTAACTAAATTGTTGCCAAATGTTAAAAAGTTTGGCGACCTCTGCCATAAACAAACTTCTCAAAAGGTTAGGTCCATTATCACTTTGTGACAAATTTTAGTAACCTTTTTCAAACTTGATGAAACATAAACCATAATTTTTCAAAAACATTTTTTAACAACTAAGTTTAGCGCAAACCGTACTCATTGTGTTTCATTCAGCACAAAAAAGATTACTGCATTCTTTCACAAGGATAATTATAATATAATTATTATTTATCAAAAATCAAATTCCCCATTTGGCTCCATGCATTCGATGCTAAAAATCATATTTTCTAATATTAATTAATAAAAAAATTTAATGTTACAGTACTACAACTACATTCATCGGTGCTTTACTTTAATAAAAAATGTATTTTAATGAATGTTTACAACATATTAAAAAAAAAACTTCTTTTACTATTTAATGTTTACCCGCGCTGAGCGTACGCAGTGCGTCGGCCAATCAAAAGCTGGCACCCGTTACCTCGTCGCGTCCCGCAAATCGGCTTCACCCCCCTCGTCTAAAACCTCAGTTCATGCTCCGTCCCTATATATTCCTATGTCCATGGTCTTTGCGCCCTAATGGTTCGATTGCGATTTTATTCCTATGCTCGGTATAGAATCATATATATATTAATACGTTAAGGTTAAAGATGTTTGCCTCCCTTTTTAGAAAAAAACACACAATTTCTCCACATAAATTATATAATATCATTTTACAGATAATTGCTTGCTCTACTGACATCGACAACTAAAAAATTTATTATTGCTTTTGTTTTTGTAAATTAATTAAAATACAGCAACGCTGAACAACGTCTGCCATCTGACGGCTTTAATTTTGAAACAACGTCAACACTTCGATCTGTCATCTGACCTTTATATTGTAAATACTGCATACTGCCATCTATATGACAATTTTAGTAAAATATTTCTTCGATCTGTCATCTGAGCTTCATATTGTAATACAACAAAAAGAAGAACGTTATAAGCAGTGTGCAAAATTAGAAACGAATTGAATACCTGCAATCATATATTTTAAAAAATAATTTTGTAAAGTGATAATTATTATACTTATTTAGTGCGAATAATTCGCACAGGTCACTCTAGTAAAAGTATATTATGATAATCTTTGTCTTGATCTTCGGCTAAGTGAAGTTTTAACGGCATGAGTAGCTTATTAGTAGTCTTTTATGCGCCCGGCGCGAGCTTCTATAACTGCTTCTAAACTTAAAACTCGATTCTCTGGTCTGGTCATTTCTTCGCCCTTCCCGAGGCCTGCGCCCCGTGTCCGGGCACCGCCGTGGCTACGGCGCCGCTTGTCGACTTGCAGATCTCGGCGAATGTTGTCAGTGACCTTCCCACAATAGCCGCTGTCACACGCACAAGAGTTTAATAGCGAATCTTGAGCAGTGTCCAGCAGCTGCAATGGGGGTCTCTGTGAGGCGTCACGACGTCGCGGTATTTCCGATTTAATAGAACGCCGAATGTCGAAAGACGCGCACCTGAAATCGAACATGATTTTCGTTATTGTTTGATACATCTATAGTTACAGCCGCTAAAACCCTCAATTGTCGACCGTCTATAATCTACAATCTATATTGTTACTAGTGATGTACTGGATATCCGTATCCGCGGATATCCGAGGGCGAAAAAAGATCCGTATCCGTTAGTTTTTGACGGATCTTTTACCTTATTAATTTTCAATTCATAGATGAAATTTTATATACAGATTGTATCAAATCAAAACAGTCCATAGAACATTCTGTGTGTAAGACAGAGACGATATTATATAAAGCACTAAAGCAGTAAGTAAGAATGAGATAAATGATCGCTAATAGTTACTGTGGTTATACAATCTGATAGTATCGTCTTTGTTGTCTACAGTAAAAATCACAATTTTATCAAATGTCAGTATTCACTAGTGAAATTATTGATAAAATGGCTATTTATACTGTTCGGGAAAAAATCCAAATAATTAAATGGTTTTATTGTGGTAATTCAACCGCCAACATAATAAATTTATTTGTAGTTGTTTTAAAAAGATTTACAGTGTACGTAATTATTTATTTACGTAACCACAGTAACTATATTAGCGATCATTTATCTCATTCTTACTTATTGCTTTAGATCTTTATATAACGTCTCTGTCTTACACACAGAATGTCCTATGGACCGTTTTGATTTGATACAATCTGTATATAGGTGATTAGGTAATAATGAAAAACTGTTAAATTCCATTCAAATTATTTTTTATTTTTTTAAATCGTTTTGGCACCTTTATATTGCAAACATTTATCGTAGTGAGTACCATACTATTAGTACATAACTCAAAGGTATTAAATCAACTATCTTTATAATGAGATATTGCACATCGATCTTTGGAAACAGACAATCTGTTATGAGAGTTAACTCTTAAAGAGGTCAATAACTTTTTCCCATAACAGATAGTCTCTTTCCAAAGGTCGATGTGCAATATTTACCGCCGCGTACTCTAAGAAAGTTAAGATCCGTATCCGCGGATCTTGAAACCAAAAATCCGTATTCAGATCCGTATCCGTATCCGCGGATCTTGAAACCAAAAATCCGTGTTCAGATCCGTATCCGCGGATATACATTTTTAACGATCCGGCACATCACTAATTGTTACTAACAAGCAGGGACGGATGAGGTCGACGGCCTGATCGAAGGGGAGTTCGGGCATTGGTGTAGCAAGGGGGGGCAGGTGGACTGAGCCCACCCTAGACTATTAATTGTTGACGCATACAAATAACAAGTTAAATCTACAATAATCTACGTTTTCTTTGTCGTGAAATTTCTCCAGAAAGTCGTGTTGATCGATTTCGCTTCAAATTATGTAAAAGTGGCAGCTGGTAATGGTAAGTAGAGTTGAAAATTTGCCCCCCCCCCCAGGATAAAATCGTTGCTACGTCTATGTCGACGACCTACATATCTTTGTCAACGATGTCAATGTGAATGGTTTAAGTCACTGTAAGCTTAGTACTATTGCGCTTACAGTGTGTCATATAATAAAAGCTTAACAATAATACTGTTTATTGTTACAATAATATATCTTTGTCAACGACGTCAATGTGAATGGTTTAAGTCACTGTATAAGCTTAGTACTATTGCACTTACAGTGTGTCATATAATAAAAGCTTAACAATAATACTGTTTATTGTTACAATATTATATCTTTGTCAACGACGTCAATGTGAATGGTTTAAGTAACTGTAAGCTTAGTACTTACATAGTGTCATTCGACATTAAATGACTCAGCAATGATAACTCCGTACGTGCAAAATTCACTAGTGCCTCTGTGGCCTGTGCTGTGTGCGCACTGTAAATGTGCGAATGCAACAGTACAGAATAGCTCAGCATAGAGCAATGGCGCTCGGAGTGAGTTATTCACAAAAAAAAGAGCGACTCGCTCTGCTCCGAGAAAGGAGGCAAAGCTGTCATAACAGGGGGAGTTCGGGGAACTTCCCTCGGGATCATTTTTATTTCTTATACAGTTTAAGCAAACACTATCGCATTTTAGCCAATCCAATTTTAAGGCACCGAAACATTTTTTTTTTAGATTTATAATTTCGATAAAATATCCGTTACGAAAATTTATAATTTCCAGTCGTTGCGTTGTGGGGCGTCTGTTGTCTATAATTTTTGGAAGCCATTTTGTCGAGACGAATATCAGTTGAAGATTCAGCGGTTCCAAAACACGTGACAAACGTGTTATGCAATTTTTGAACAAGCTGAGACGAAAGCTTTATTTTAAAATGACAGCCGGCATGTAAGTTAATAAATAAATATATCGTATCTAAATTGGCTTACCTTGTGCTTAATTCGCGAAAAAATATTTTTTTCTGTTCTGTTTTTTTTCTTTGAAGTTTTTATCCGGAAAGCTCACATCTCCGGCGGCCATTTTGACGAGTGGCATTTTTTTGGTTTTACGAACAGAAACCAGCGACTCCCAAATGTTGGGCGTTGTTTTTTGAAGATTTATATCTGCAACAATAGCATTGTAAACATTAAAAATAGTGTTTGCATTTTTTAAAATCGAAATTCAGGCAAATTTCGTGTTTGTATGAGTATGAGAATTTGCGATGGCGTTTGTGTGAAGACAAGTGATCACCAAACTGTTATATGCGTGTCACGTTCAAAGAGAATTGAAACGTTCCAAAGATTGATTTTTTTTGGAACATTTTGATTTTTTAAAACAAAAATTGAAATATTTTTAAGAATATTTTTTATGTATTTTTTTTTTTAATTATATACGCTAGGAAAGTATCTTTGACATGCGATCTTTGCGCCATCTCCTGTTTGATTTTTTAAAATCTGGTTCACTCAAAACACAAATCTATGGAAACCAGCGTTATTCTTAATTATAAAAAATATTTACGTAAAATGTCAGTAAAAAAACTACATAATTGCCTACTTTTTTAATTTCCAAATTTTTTTAAATCTTATTTTTGTTAACAAAATAACAATTATGATATTTTTTATGTATTTAATAATGATTACAGACGTAAAATAAAATTTAATTGCCCTCAACGACGTACTGCTGCTGTCCATTTTTTTTTCTCTCTAATTCATAAAAAAATCCAAGAAAACGGTGGAATTGTAATTTTGGATGTTTAGTTGGTGTATCTTTACAATCAACAACACAGCACTTCCGATTTGACAGCTTTTTACCCATTTTATTCAACAATTAATCCTTATTAAAATGCACGTATAACATAATATGACACTAAGGTTTTGACTGAACCAGAATTAAAAAAAATTGGTTGTCTGTAAAGTCGGTTTACGGACGATAGTTTTACGTGATAACGTATTCCGTAATACATAACCTAAACCTCCCAAAATTTGGTTTCAATCCGCTTATCCTTGGTGTCGGAATGATAAGAAATGTCTAAAGTGACATTTGCAACTGTCAAAGTATTATGTTCTAATAATAATTAGTTATTCCAATACTTAACTTAGAAGGCGTTGCATTTCACAAAATACTAATGTCAAAAAATTGAATTAAACATTAGAAATGCAGCCGTTTTGATGTTAAGACAAGACATACGTTATATTCTAATTTCCATGTACGGCAAACAAAGACGACCGACCGCGTCGCGCCATGCACTAGACAACATTGCATTTATATTTTATACAGCTATTTTTCTATATAAATTTGTATAAAAAACTGTTTAGGCAAATTCTGTTATACGAAATCTATGTAAAATGTTCTCCTCTTTCGTTTAAGACTGGTTTCAAACCGATCTGATTTAAATTGAGCGAGAAATTAGCAAAAAGCACGCACAGGGTCAGGCGGAACGTTATGCGTTACGAACGTTAGGAACGTTACGACCGTTACACTTTTTCGTGCATGCAGCCGGTGTTTTATCAATTTATAAGATTGGTGATTCATCAATTTATAAGACGTTATCACGTCAAAAAAAAAAAAAAAACAAGACACCACCTCCCAGCTACCTGCACGGAACGTGCGCTCGTCGGCGATTGGCCGTGATCGCTGGTTGCCTTTGTCACTTGTCGCTTTCCTGCTTTAAAGTACAGTCGAGTACGCTATTGTCAAGTTGTTATTGTTTTATTAGTTTTGTTGAGTTGCGAGTTTGCAGTTTTTCAACAGACTGTACAAGCGCAAGCCCGCATTCGCATCTAACTTCCGAGCCTTTTAGATTCGTGGCGCGTATTATACTTTATGTGTTTTTTAAAGTACAAGAGTGTTGGCATATATTAGGCCTAGCGACGCTCTTTCATGAAAAATTTCAGTTATGAAATAACTGAAAAATTTAAAGATCAGTATTGCTTCATTTGTTGATCCTGTACCACGGAGGTCTTCCTTCTTTCACAGTAGGTATGTGTCAAAGACCACAAGTTACTCTAAATCAATTTTAGAGTCAATTTACGGTAGTTCACTCGTGAAACGGCTTTTCGAAGGAATTTTATATCATTGTTGTATGGAATAAAAATATTTTTCTGTAACTTATGAAACAACCCTTACTTCTTTGAACTACAAAGAATAAGGAAGCAATAGTTTTTTAATTATTTTTAGTTTAATAGTTACTTTCGTAATAATATAAAAGACAATAATGAACAGGTCACAAAGAACACAGTAATTAATGAATAATTCAGTGGCCCATTGTTGTAGTTAGATGGCGAGGAAACGTTAGTGAACAAATGAAGGTAGAAAAAATTACCGTATTTACTTCGTGCGATGTCTGAGGAAGACGATATTTTCGTGACTTAAGGGTCAATACAAGCAAGGCCGTAGCCAGGAATTCACTCCGGGGGGGTCGAACTCTGGACCAGAGACAATAAGTAACAACTTTATTTATGTAAAATTATAATATATGCTTATTATAGTATAATTTAACATAAATAATTGTCACCAGAAATAATGTTCGTGACAACGATCTCTGGACTGATCTCGGCATCACGATGAACGCTCATCAAGGCTAATCCAGTCACTCGTGACTGTCCCAATGTTTTTAGGCTCCTCAACGAGGAAAAAATACGCTCTGGTGTCGCCGTCGACACAGGTAGCGTCACGAGTATTGACAGTAGCTTGTGAATCATGGGAAACATTACTGCGTCACAGCTGTCCAGTGTTTCTAGTGGTGTAGTGGGCCATTCCGCAGCAACTATTTTTGACCACTTCGCTCGCCACACCGATAACTCATCTTCGAAACTTGGTTTGATTTGACAATTGTACCAAACACTTTCATGAATCCGTATTAAATTGTAAATGTAATTGTTAGTTACGAAAAAACTTATTTTTGCGATCAAGGCCAAAGCGGCATATGATATGAAATGTAACAATGAAAGATGAGTGAGAGAGATGGAGCATTTCTGTCACTCATCCTTCATTGTCACATTTCAAATGGATGCCGAAAAACGTGGAATCCACAGATCCAAGAGTCGCAAATATTTTAGTAGTATATGTATATAAAACGGTGGATTGGCTAAAGCATTTCGGGGGGGGGGTGAACATCCAAACCCCCCCTGCCTACGGCCTTGTCTAATAGATAGGCGACGTGCGATAGAACAAAACAATGCGTGAAACTTTTTTAGATCAAAATATAATCGATAGGCCGCGATATCGCGTCATATTAATTATTGACAAACATCTGTCAGAAGTTCCACAGACAATGACTATACTTAAATGTACTACGACTTGACAAACTTATGGACGGTAATTACTGTTACGTAATATGAATTCTGGATTTCTTGTTAGAATAACGTCGGCCAGGCGTCACCCGGAGCGTAATCTATATTATTACTAGTGATGTGCCGGATATCCGTATCCGTTAGTTTTTTTGCGGATCTTTTACCTTATTAATTTTCAATTCATAGATGAAATTTTATATATATAGGTGATTAGGTAATAATGAAAACCTGTTAAATTCCATTCAGATTATTTTTTATTTTTTTAAATCGTTTTGGCACCTTTATATTGCAAACATTTATCGTAGTGAGTACCATACTAATAGTACATAACTCAAAGGTACTAAATCAACTATCTTTATAATGAGATATTGCACATCGATCTTTGGAAAGAGACAATCTGTTATGAGAGTTAATTCTTAAAGAGGTCAATAACTTTTTCCCATAACAGATAGTCTCTTTCCAAAGGTCGATGTGCAATATTTACCGCCGCGTACTCTAAGAAAGTTAAGATCCGTATCCGCGGATCTTGACACCAAAAATTCGTATTCAGATCCGTATCCGCGGATATACATTTTTAACGATCCGGCACATCACTAATTATTACTAGCAGTCCGTCCCGGTTTCACCCGGGTGCGATAGATACAATTCTGCAAAATGTATTTCGTTTACGGCCCGGCGTCTGAACTAATAGCTTTGCGGTACTAAAACAGTTTTTTTTTTGTTTGCTTCTGAACTAATAGTGTTGAGTAAATTCTATCAGACGTCGTTACATGTTACTAAAACAGTTTGTTTTTTTTGAGAAAATACCATAATTTTGTACAAAATATTTAATAAAAATTGTCCTAGATAGCGTAAGTTGCGCCAAGCAAGACACATTTGCAAAATTTCATTAAAATTGGTAATAAAAAAACTCGCTGCAGCGCAATAATATGTCTATTTTTAATAGGCAATCTACAAACTCGGGCGAAGCCGGAGCGATTATTATATAATAAGTCTTAATTATAAAAATAGAACTTTAAATAAAAAAATTGAACTTCCTTAAAGAAGCTATAAAAAGAGAAAAATAATTAACCCTTAAATTCATATTGTAGAATGCAGTCTACATAATTCTTTATTTTCAGACAAGTTTCAA
Organism: Xanthostigma xanthostigma; assembly: GCA_963575645.1. Lineage (NCBI taxonomy): Eukaryota > Metazoa > Arthropoda > Insecta > Raphidioptera > Raphidiidae > Xanthostigma > Xanthostigma xanthostigma. Next base: position 5,112,311 of record OY754473.1, read on the forward strand.
GTGTGAAAATGAAGAAAATCACCCCGGTTGAATCACTGCGGGAAAAAACTGCAGCCTTCCACCATTCTGAGATCTGCACAGTCTCTGCCTGCAATGCTTGGTGAGTGAGTGTATTAAATTAAAATTTTTAACACTGACCGCGGTGTCAAATCTTACCGACCACATAGCCAACTTCAATCGTACGACTGGAATTGTTCATTGTTAAAAAAACTGAACGTAATGTTTTGTTAGAGAGCAGTTGTGTATTTTACTGTAGTTATCAAACTTAAAATACACAGTATCGCGTTTTTAACCGGTTACGATTAGTGATGTGCCGGATCGTTAAAAATGTATATCCGCGGATACGGATCTGAATACGGATATTTGGTTTCAAGATCCGCGGATACGGATCTTAACTTTCTTAGAGTACGCAACGGTAAATATTGCACATCCACCTTTGGAAAGAGACTATCTGTTATGGGAAAAAGTTATTGACCTCTTTAAGAGTTAACTCTCATAACAGATTGTCTCTTTCCAAAGATCGATGTGCAATATCTCATTATATAGATAGTTTTTTAGTACCTTTGAGTTATGTACTATTGGTATGGTACTCACTACGATAAATATTTGCAATATAAAGGTGCCAAATACGATTTTAAAAAATAAAAAATAATCTGAATGGAATTTAACAGTTTTTCATTATTACCTAATCACCTATATATATATAAAATTTCATCTATGAATTGAAAATTAATAAGGTAAAAGATCCGCCAAAAACTAACGGATACGGATCTTTTTTCTCCGTCGGATATCCGCGGATACGGATACGGATATCCGGCACATCACTAGTTACGATATGGTTAAATTAACAAAGTGTCTGTCAAAACCGATCGTAACCCGTTCGCGACCGCAGTTGGCGGCCAGTAGTATCAACAGTGCGTACTATGCTCATATAAAACACATACGTGCGAAAGAATTGTAATAATTACAGCCAACTTTCGACTTTACTTCCTTCCAGGATCTTCAAATATCGAATGAATCAATGTTTCGTTCGCCTCTTAGCAGCCTGCCGTGAATCCCGCACTTCGCCAGTCAAAGACGTGGTGTGATTACGGAAATCAGGGTATTTTTATGAGCTTTATGCTGTTCTTGATTGATTTTTGAAATCGTCTCTTCAAATTTAGTTTTTTCTGAATTCACGAATTCATTCTTATAGTTAAACAGTAATTTGGATTTATTATGATTCGCTTCATTTTGTTTTCCAACTTAAAATCAGTACCTTATATACCTGTATATGTTTTTTTTAATTTTTTAGCATTTGGTTAACATAAAATATTAAAAGTTTGGATAATACTTTTTTTCACAGCCACTATAAATGATCTGCTTTTTATGCGTGTATATGACCCGTTAATATAATAGTACATAAAGTAAATGAATCGTAGGTGATCTAATCAATTTATTGAACTGTATTCTTATTAAATTATTTTATTTTGTACACGTTTTTTGAAATCCATTTCAAAAAAATATTATGCATATAAATATTTCTGTCTGATGTATAATGTGACATTTGGGAAAGGAATAATCATCCCGGCCCACGTGATTCTTCCATTGTCAAGTGCTGCTTTAGTGTTTTGTGGTGTATGCTTTAATATTTTCTGCTTTTTTTTCAGGCATCGTTGGAACTGAACTACGACGAGATACTGCGAATTTACTCACGCGTCTGGTATTAGACTAATGATCTGCATTTTTTATTTCTGGAATAAACAATGTTTTTTACAAATCATCGGTTGTTAGGTTAAGTAAATGGTAACAATGAAGTGATCTGCAATTGTATTAAATTGGTTTGTATAAAATTAGAGAAAAAAGTAGGTAATGTAAAACTACACTATACATTTTACACATGAATAGCCGAGCTGATAAAATAAAAAAAGTGTCGACATGCAACACAAAATAAAATTAAAACGAAGTGTGATCAAACTCCAAATAATTCGTTTTTCATTGACTATTTATGGTGCAAACAGTTTAGGGAGACACTAGATCGCTGGATCATTCTATACTTTCACCTCCGGCGACACCCATATATTGCTAAAGCTCCCCTGTATCCTGTTTGGGCGAGACTGGCTGTGATGGTAGGCGTAATAATATGGAGGCAATGGTCGTTAGAATGTCGCTTTAAAGTGTTCTTTCCTTTTCACTGCTTTGCTAATTTTCTGATGAAAGTCATAATTGAAAATTAAAATTGCTGCTTGACACTATTCAAAACAAAAATTCCACCGGCAGTTCTTTGTCGAATGTAACCCTCAAATGTTCGGTATTTTGAATAAATTATTTTTTTTTTGTATAGACACCTGTTTGAGGGTATTCTTTCAATGTTTGCTAGTTTTACACTTTTGGTGAGGTCAGGCTGATACAGAGGGGTGGTCTCTCCAGTCGATAATATCACAATGGGGGTTAATCCTCCTTGCGACAGTATCAGAATGGGGGTCAACCAGAACGGAGGTTGGTATTGGATGTTCCCTTTTCTTTGAAGGGAACCTACATTAAATTCAATAAAAATGAAAGTGTCTTGAGAAAATCAAAAAGGTAAAATCAGTTGATAACCTTTTTTTAACATTACAATTATGTATTAATAAAATATTTCCGTTTTTCGCTTTTTGAGTCGGTAGTGCATGGCGTCGGTTACTGGCTCTCGTGTTTCAGAATGTGCGGGAGTGCCTACGTTTTCGGTCGAGTCGAGACAGTGTTGTCTTAAGGTAGAACGCTTGTATTAAATTTAAACAGTGCACAACATTTTACATCGTGTAAACACGAATAATTTTGGTATTGACCTGTAGCACTCACATTTTTCTTCCAAGACGACGCTGCGGGTTGATTCGTCCCCCGGCTTCGCGTTCGCGCGAGTAAGTGTTTAAATAAAAATTTAAATCGTTAAACCGAAGACTCTTGCTTCTGCCACTAGAATCTACAGGACAACGACGCGGCCAACCAGATTGAAGGGATCACCATCGACCAGTCGAGTGACAGTGTTAAAAATAAAACTTTAATAAGAATTCGCGACTTTTAACTCGTTATATATTTAAATAAATTGATATAATAAAACAAAGACTCCAGTGCAGTGTCTAAATAATTAATAAAGTAACAGTATAGTCAGTGCGCGACTTTCAACTCGTGTGCAAAACTGGATCCAGGGCCCTACAGAGATTCGTCATTCTTTACAAGTTGGTATGTATTACAATATATTTTTGACTCGCGTTGCTTTCCTTTAACCAGGCGTTTGATAAATCTGCCAATGTCGTAGCGATAGTTCATTGTTTTACATCCACAAATTTTTTGAGAAGATTAAATTATATATACAATTGATGCTGTTATAATTATTGTTTCATAAGAAATGCATTTAATTTTTTGATGTGATAACGTCTTATAAATTGATGAAACGCCGGCTGCATGCACGAAAAAGTGTAACGTTCCGAAAATTGTCACGTTCCGCCTGACCCTGTGCGTGCAAGCGAGAGCGCAGTATAAGCGATAGAGAGACGGTAAAAATATAGTTTGACAGCTACTAAAATTTAGGTTATGCATTATTAAATATGATATTCGAGCGGAATACGTTATCACGTAAAACTATCGTCCGTAAACCGACTTTACAGATAACCAATTTTTTTTTATAAATAAATAATTTCAAAATTGCACATTTAAAAGTAGGTACTAACGTATCATATTCTACCGTTTTTTCGAAAGGACCATAACGGCAAAAAGGTTAATTTGTATTATTATCTCGGGTAATACATTCGTTGGATGCATTATCAAATATCAGCGTCGGGTTAATTACGTAATAAAATTTTGTAGTAGTCTAGGGGTCGTGTAGAATTTGGTAGATTTAGGCCTAGCACACATGAAGAGCGTCCAACGCGCGTTGGCCCAACGCTTATCACGAATAAATGGCCTGACTTGTCATTTCGCTTTGGTGAATTATATGTAGGTCTTTTTTACAGTGCTAACACGTTGATTAATAATTATCGATAATTTTAGTTGTCATTTCTTCAAAAAAATTTCAAAATTTAATAACATTTAAAATATTAACTTTACGAAAATAGTTTTTTCCCTTTGGAAAAAGGTCAAAAAATAAAAAAAAATTGTTTGATTGAAATTTTTCTCCTTCTTGTTGCTATAAAAAATATCAGACAATAAAAAAAATATCAGACAATATCAGACCAGGTTTCCACCTGGTAACATATGTTTTCATAATCAGTACTTACGCTCTCCTGAACTGATTCCCGAAAAAAAATGAATTCTAAATTCGGAACGACACCGCCGGTCACACCTGGTGTAAAGTATTTTTTATGTAAATAATGGAATACAAATTAACAGAAAATGTGTCTTTTGTTTTAGATATCAACTTGTAATGAATCTGCTTTGGTGAGTTTTTTTTTAATTTTTCTGTAATTTTGAGCTTCTAGTCAGTAGAAATTTTTTTAATAAAAATACTTTCTCGATTAACTTGAAAGGATGCTTTCTATTGACTGGAACAACTCAGACTGCAGATTTTTTGGTTATGGTAATTATATTGGGATCCATCGTTCCTCTTCTATCTTTCGCGACGCGTTAAATTTCAGTTAGGATCTCCGTGACATATTTTTTTCAGGTATTTGTATATTTTTTCGCAATGCAAACTTCGACATTTCTTAATCACGCGCCACATTCACAGCTACCTTCAGTATTGTTTTTCAATGTTGAAATTCGCATTGTTTTAGTAGACCTTTTTGTGTCCGAACATATTTTCAATATTTCTGTGTTTGAGATATTGAAAATACGTTCCCTTTGAAATAGCATCACCAAAAAATACACTGGGGCGCGTCTAGGGGTTTTGGGAAGCAGTCAGTGTGCGTTGCGGACTGCTCTGTAGGGTTCGGTATCCGGTCTCGTTAGCATAGCTCCCCGTTCTTGTGAGACCATCGCAGCTTTCGCGTTAGCTTAGCTGGTTTTTTGAACGCACAAGGTTTGTAGGTATCTCTAGGACAGGACCTAGGGTTGGACCACTGGCTCGCGTAAGTAGGAGGCCTTGGATCATGTAAGCAACAGCCATAGTTGATCCAGGGGCGAAGGTGGTCCGAGTAGGGCTCGACTATTAAAGTGAACACTATACCTACACACACTACAGCAAACAGATTCCTCCGTGAGAGCGTGAAGGACCCCTTCAGTGCGGGGGGTTCCAACAAAGGTGGAGGGACAGTTCGAGCCCTCTGCCCAACTACCAGCGGTGATAGAGAACAAATTGTGATCTATCCAACCTTATACGGGGAGTTCCAGCGGTGGCAGGTGGACAAATTGTTGCCTGACCCAACTGGAGGAGAAATAAAATTAAATTACATTTTATCAGTTTTCTCTTTAAGAGAACTTGCAATTAATATTTCGACTTTGTTGTAATATTTCAATGAGAATAATTTTTTTTTCACTAATTGAAAATATGATGTAGTAGCTTATTAATGGGCCTATAAAATATATGCTACTAAATAAGTCATCAGTAAATAGTAGGTAAAACCATATAGTTTCCAAATTATTTATGATTGATTATGATATATCAATTTCTCCTTCAGCCTTTTTTTTTCAGAAGAACGGAGGGACAAGCCACCGTCCTCTGTTCCAACGACCCTTTTAAAGATTCTGATTTTTTGTTTCGCGATTTTTTTACTTTCAATTTTCATTAATAATTATTTGTGCATACATTTTTTAAAGTTAGTTATTTGCTTTTAAAATTTTATTTATAGCCGAATGTTTTAGGTATAGGTAGTATATTATATATATATTATATATATATTATATATATAGTTTTTTAATTCTGATATATAATTAATGTTAATCTTAGCTGAAAACAAATCAAAATTCTTAAATCTACATTCAAATGTAAGTATGGTCAGTTTTTAAATTCGTAGGCTCGTTTTGGGTACGTTGTTTATCATAACCAAAGCGGTCGTCGCATGTTTCCGCATATGAATCGCGCGCGTCAGTTCCCTGTGGGCCCTCTTATGGGCCCTAAAAAAAATCCCGATCCCACACTGTGCATGATTTTTCGTTTAATAAATTTGTAAAATCTCTCCCGGGTACAACTCGCAGTTGTGGTTTAAAACACTGTGAGACTGCCTCCCGGGGGTGCAGGGCAAAAATTGATTATTTACCAATTACTAAACCATTTTATCATAGGTAATATTATATATGGCTCTATTATTGAGCATGCTAATTTTAAGTTTGGCTTCTGAATTTTATGATTTTATGTGCTTGAAATTTAAACATTTTCCAGGTTTACCGGGAGTATTTTAGTGAAAAGTTTAAAAACGTATAATAATCTCAACATGGCGTAACCCCTTAACTCAATGAAGCTGCATTAAAATCTATGTCAGAAAAATAACACTATAAATAGAATATATTTAAAAAAAAAATATGAACCTGCTGTCCCGATTTGTGGCACTAGAGAAATCAGCGTTTCCGTTTTTGAATATCCCGCCATCGCACACTATATTCACTCAACACTCGGCACCGTGCGCACTCGACAGTCACTTGTTTCGCCGTCATTTGTCCGGTTGATTTATCGATACGAACTACCGTTAAGGCGACGATACCGCAACGCTTTATAGTGCGCCCCCTACCCCAAAGTGAGAGAAGCGGTTTGCATGATTTAATTTGTCCATCGACATATCGAACCAATCGCATCGTTTGTCATTTGTTCTGTTTTCATATTATTGGTTGCAGCGCTACTAATTTGTTCGTTTTTAAGACTCGGTCGGAGGTCCGGTACGGAACACTCCCGTGTTTCAATCGCGGTTTTATATAACTTGTTTTTATTTTTTTTTGTTACAAACAAAATTTAGTTTGTTTTTGAGTCGAGTCCTGGAGTTGTATTTTACCATTAACAAAATAATTAGAAAAAAAACCGGCCAAGTGCGAGTCGGACTCGCGCACCGAGGATTCTTGTTGGTATGTAAATAGTTTGTCCATCGCGGAAAACGAGTCTCGACGATTTTTCCCACTTGGCCGTTGGAAAACTGTCTAGTAGTTTTAGTAGTCTAGTAGTCGTACCGTGTTGTATGCGAGAGTTCTTATATTGTGCTGTACTTATACTTTTTAATTTCGAGTGACAACCCTTTACCTCTACCACATTTCACCCGTACCTCCACCATATAATAAAAATTATCCTATATCTGATAAGAAATGCCTACTTTTGCGCATGCGTGTCAATATTTTGCAGTTCAAGATTAATAAATCTTGAACTATAAATCTCTCAGAGGAAACATTGGAATGCTGTTTGCATTTAAATGTTTTTTTGGGGATTAGCGCTCCCAAGAACCGGAGCTCTTACCAGTCGCTTTGTGTATATGACGGATTCTCTAATACACGCATAGATGCTGATGACCTCAGCTGTTGAGCGTCTATAATCTATAATCTGACCTTGAACTGTCAAGTATTAGAACGCATGCCAAAGGTAAGCGTTTCTTATCGGATACAGGAATTTTTTTGTTATGTGGTGGAAGAACGGGTTTAATGTGGTGGGCGTACAGGGTGCGTTTTTAGTAGTGTTGTAATGAACAAAGCTTGACGCAAAATTGCAATTTCTTTTTCTGTTTCGTTTTATTCGACATTTTCGTACCTTGTCTAATTTGAACGGCTTACAATGTTATTTTTCCTTTAATAGCTCATGCAATTTAGGAATAACATAATTTTAAACCAAACTTAGTAATTATTTGACAAGATGCAATCAGTTTTCAACCTGTAAATTGCTCAAAAATTATAATTTTTCGCAAATACATTTTTTGTTGCTTTATATCGTAAGGTAGTCCATTGAGGACTATGCAATGAAAAATAGATTGGATAATCGCTCTAATTTTCCAGAAATTATATTTTCTACTGTTTAATATCTTTATTTATATTAAAACGAAACAAACTTTACCTTTTTATAATATTTGCATACATAAATTACTACAATTATCTAAATACCTACAAAAAAGGAAACCGTGACTGACTGACTGACTGATCTATCAAAGCACAGCTCAAAACCACTAGACGAATGGAGCTGAAGTTTGGCACACAGATAGTTATTATGACGTAGGCATCCGCAAAGAACGGATTTTTGAAAAATCAACCGCTAAAACGGCGTAACGGGGGTTCAAAATTTGCATGGAGAAATCAGTGTCAATTCTAAAACGCGAAGGATTACTCCTGTCAACAAATAAATAAACACGTGTTTCATGTTTTTTCAAAAACAACCCCTTCAGTGGTTGAAAAGAGGTAAATAGTCTAGAAATCAACATGGGTGTCATTTTCAAGGTTTGTCAGGACGTTGATCACGTGAACGTCATCAATTTTGAAATTTATTAGGGGGGTCCACGTCGAGAAAGGAGTTACTATATGCCAAATAATGGGACTGCGTCCGTGTTTCGTCTCAATCGCGTGCGAAGCCGCGGGTAACGGCTAGATATTTATAAAAAAAAAACTTTTTCAAATATCTTCGGTCCGTCGAAGCGTGGGGTCAGCTTAGTATCAACTACATAGTCAAATTTTGAGACGTCTCGTATGAAACTCGGAGATTTTGAACAGGGAATCCATGGACACTTTTTCAACGCCAACCGACAACACTGGAAACAGCAGTTCTATAGAGTAGGTACTTAGGTACAGTTTTAATGTAGGTACGTTTGAGGAGGCGAAGCCCTACAAGAGCGCGTTACACGATGTCCGTGTTTCACCTGCGATAGGGTCACCCACACGTCCCCCTGCTCAGTGGCGTCGCCAAGGCGGTAAAATTGTAGTTTAGATATCGAGATTTTAATGCGATATAAAAACACCAGTGTGCTTTAGACCACACGACTGAAGTAAAACTTCTTCCTGCCATAATTTGTTATTATTCACCCGAAAATTCACAAAATATGAACTTTAAAATGAATCGACAATTTTATTCACTTTAAACGTAGAATATTTAATGTATTGAACAAAATATTAATTTATAAAATTGTTCAAGAACGAAATGAACAGTCTAATGTAAGAAGAAAGAAATATAAACATAAAGATAATGAAAACAAAAGTAATACATTGTAATTACTTAGCTCTCGTTGGATTTTAGTCACTCGATAGCGCCACTGGCAAGTAAAGAGTACTGCTTATATTTTCGGCCACCTGATGGCGCCAAGTTTCATTAAAATCGGTTCAGTGATTTCGGAGATAAGCGCGGCCAAAATTGTGACACGGGAATTTTATATAATATATAGATAGATGCCTTTAAGAATTTTATTTTATAGCCTATTTATCGATGTAGATTCTAAGCCCTTAAAAGGTCGATTTCAGAATGTTTTGGTAACTAAGCAAGTGTTTTATTAATGAAAAATTGTATAGAAATACATACCTAAGTTAATTTTTAAACGGTTAGATCGTCAGATTACGATTTATTAGGTATAGAAATTGTAGTACCATTACGTTTATTTTACTTTACGAAACTTTACAACACTAGTGTTAAATGTATAATTTCACGAGCACTACTGATAGGCCTGAAAAGTAGCTATTCAATAGAGGGGGTGTTCAAATATACATAAACAGCTTGATATTAATTTTAGACTGCGCCTCTGTTTTTACCTACCCTTTGCATTTACCTTCGCAAGAAATAGACTTCGGAATTTTGGTTAAAAAAACCTAAAGTACAGGTACGATTTTCAAACAACTTAAATTTGACTTTTCAGTAACGCTGAATGCTCAAAATTACAGGGAAATAATTTATGAAACACTAGCTGCTACCCGCGGTTTTGCGCGCGATTGAGATGAAACACGACAGCGACAACAGTATATTAGAATCTTGTCAAAAAAGCTAATTATTAAGTAATTGAAAGTTCGCAAAGGCACATTTTAGAGCCGTTGAGACTCCCACCACCTCCCAGCCACCTGCACGGAACGTACGCTCGTCGCGGGGATTGGCCCTGATCGCTCGTTGCCTTTGTCACTTGTCGCTTTCCTGCTTTAAAGTACAGTCGAGTACGCTATTGTCAAGTTGTTACTGCTATTTTAGTTTTGTTGAGTTGCGAGTTTGCAGTTTTTCAACGGACTGTATACAAGCGCAAGCCCGCATTCGCATCTAACTTCCGGGCCTTTTAGATTCGTGCCGCGCGTATTACACTTGAAACGTTTTGTCTGTCCGTCTCGAGTCCGTCGCTGTGTTCGCGCCGTCGTCGTGCCCCCTTCCCCAACGTCGGCGCTTCCTCACCCCCGAAGTATGACATATCGACGCCAGGTATTTATGTGTTATGTATATTTTAATAGAAGATAGTGTGTCATGGTGGGGCTTCGTGCGGCTAATCCTGTAATGTTGGCGACATCCCTCCGGACACATGTAGGGCGTCCTACGATATATATATACAACGACACCGTCACTCCTTCCCTCGTTCTCCGGCTAACGAACCCACCCATCCTGTCTCCTTCTTCCGGGTGCAAGAAAACAGTTATAGGCCGGCCCTGCTTATGCGGGCCCGTAACTGTACGTTTCAATAATAAATTGGTCCGATTTGATTCCTTTTTAAAAGCTAATAATACACTCTATATAATAATAATAATACTCTTTATTTTATCTAATTTTACATTATTAGTGGTCGCTATATAGAGTGTATTATTAAGGGACTGTGCACTTTGTGGCGTTATGAGTTGTCGTTAAACGGAGAGAAGAAATAATAATAATTTATTCCATTTTTTCCATATACATAATAATATAGGACCTATAGGGGGCTATGTTGCCCGTACAATAGTCCATTAATATTTTTTTACTGCAGTTAATAAAATTTAAAATTTACAACTGACCAACAAAGCAGCTGAAGCTAAACATATGAAAGATAATCCCAACAAACAAAAGGACGAATTTCTTAGAATCTGCGGTACGCATGATGCCGACAACAAAGCAACAAAATAACAAGTACTGTTTATTGCTTAATAATGTCACTATTTAAAGTGTATCATTGTATGAGAAACAAGATAAAGCAACTAGAATTAAGTAATTTTGACGTTTTAAGGAGTTTGTCGTTATATCGAGTGACGTTAAATGGAGTTTACACTGTATATGATATATGATTAATGACATAGGTATATCTGCATATAAAATTAAATAAAACGCAGCGTTTAAATTTTTTACACTTTACGGATTTTATTTTTTATAACAATTATTTCTTTCAACACAGTGTCTTCATCAAATAGAAGTCTAAAGCATGTTTGACGAAGCCACGCTATTGTGAGAAATAATTAATTATCTATACTAATATATAAAGCTGAAGAGTGTGTTTGTTTGTTTGTTTGGTTGAACGCGCTAATCTCAGGAACTGCTGGTTCAAATTGAAAAAAAAGTTTTGTTGGATAGCCCATTTATCGAGGAAGGCTATAGGCTATATAATATCACGCTACGATCAATTGGAGGGGAACATCGATGAAAAATGTTGCAAGATGTATCTCAAAATTAGTCCGTCCGACAAATATTATCAGGTGAAATGCCTTCACTAAATATTGCAATATTAAAGCGTGACGTTCACAAGCCCGGATAGCTCAGTCGGTAGAGCGTAAGACTCTTAATGCCAGGGTCTTGGGTTCAAGCCCCACGTCGGCGAATATATTTTTATTTTTTTTATTTTCTACATTGCTTACATTTCAATTTATTAAAATTTTATTACGACTAATTAAAATTAAATAGATCTAATTAATAGCTCATTTGAAAACTGTTACAACTATAGGTACCTTTATGACAATAATTTATTGGTATCATCGACTTATAACCTTTTGTAAAAATTTAAGTATTTTCACAAAATTCAGATTTAGAATTCGACCACTTTTGATTGGGACGCACCAACCTCCTTAAATATCGATAAATTGAAAAAAATTAATCATTTTTTAAAGGATGTATTAAGCGGTTAGTTTTTATAATAATTGCGTCTTTTTCAGAAACTTAAAAAGTAACAAATAGCTGTTTTATAGCTATTGTCTAAACAATTGCGTAATTCTATAAAATTTTAAAGTCGTGAAGAATACACAATTATGAAAACGTTGAAACGTTGCACAATAAAAAATTTGACAAATAATTAATATTAATTTATATACAAATCTTTGTTAATATATTTGTCTGAAAAATTGGTCAATAATTTTATTTATTGATTAATTAAGGATGATTTGTAGATACAATCGGAGACAAAAGTATGTAAAATTTTCACTAAACCAATATCTTTCAATATTTTTTAAAATACGGTATTTAAACGATATATTTTTTCTTCACGAGCTTGTTTTCAATATAAAATTTCTAATAAAATAGAAATTAGTTTGCGTTTAATTCATTTTTAAATAATATTTTCAATATTTGTAAAAATTACAAAATGACGTTTGTTAGTGAGTGTACTTTGAATTCAACTTTAAAAAATAAAATTAATATATTTTTTATATCACAAATCACTGATAAAAATTATCGCAATATACTTACAAAAAAATTAGTAGCCAGGTATATACCCCAGAAAATGAAAAATTTGATTTTATTCAAATGAATCAAACAAAATAAGATGTAATTTTTATCCAGTCAAACGTGTCAACACCGCCGCGACTTTTAATATAATATATAATATAATATAATATAATATAATATCTTTATTTCAATAAAATTATTGGATAAAAACGTCTATTTAAGGAGAAATAAATAAGCGCTCTGGATAATTAAATTGGTACTGGGCCCAAATAACCCTAACTCTTGATGACTCTATTTTCCAAACAAACCTTTTAATTAGGGTTGTTGGAGTCACGCTTTCAAAGCGCAGAATTTGCTGACCTCCCATTGGGTCTATATTTTAAATTTTTTTATATTTTTTGTATTTTATTCTTTATTAGGTATATATGCGTTTATTATTTTAGCGTATTACTAGCGATCCGGCCCGGCTTCGTCCGAGTTTGTGTATTGCCACTGTTTTTTCGTCGACTCGCGTTGCAAAATTGGTCTCCAAGTAAAGCCCTTTTATTTTAACGCGATAATATATAGCCTATGTCCATCTTGAAGGTCCGTTCTAAATATTGGTGAAAAAAAAATTAAAATAGGGTTAGTAGTTTCTGAGATTACCTCCTACATCCAAACTTACAAACTTTATAATACGCGCCACGAATCTAAAAGGCTCGGAAGTTATATGCGAATGCGGGCTTGCGCTTGTACAGTCTGTTGAAAAACTACAAACTCGCAACTCAACTAAACTAAAATAACAATAACAACTTGACAATAGCGTACTCGACTGTACTTTAAAGCAGGAAAGCGACAAGTGACAAAGGCAACGAGCGATCACGGCCAATCACCGACGAGCGCACGTTCCGTGCAGGTAGCTGGGAGATGGTGGGAAGCTCAACGGCTCTAAAATGTGTCTTTGCGACGCTGTTTGTGACTAACTTCCGAAACTTTTAGATCCGTGGCGCGTATTATACCTCTTTATAATAATTAGTATATTGATGAAGGACAGATGGAAGATCAGTCCTATGATTAAAATGAACTATTCTTATTAATTATTATTCTCTAAAAAAATCCATCGAAAATATTACGCAGGCTTTCGTGTTCATCAAGGTCGGATGATTTTCCCGAGATTACAAGTTGGCGAATTAAAAATGGCGGCGTTTCTTTATATCTTCTATCAGAAAAAAAAAACCCTCGTTCTGCTATCAACAGACAAACATACGACCCAAACGCATAACGCTCCTCTTTTTAAGTCGGAGGGATTAAAAAAAAATGCATTACCTCAAATCCGCGACTTACCTGTCGCGCGTCTATAACCTGTGATTTGAAAAGTAATTTCATGTGTCTTTAAAATCACGTTCTATATAGAAATAATTATAAAATCGGACGCCGTCGATTGTGTAGCGAGGCGTTGAATAGACGTCGTTAAAGCTTCGTAGCCCGTGCTCGTAGCTTGTAGGTAATTTTCCTGCCGGCAGAACTCTACACTAACACCGGCTGACCTAGGAGGTGGCGCTGCACTCGGCAATCGATGACACTACACCGGTTTACGCGTAAACGTTTCAATTTGAACGAATCGTAAAACGGGGAAACATCACTATTTTTGAAACAAAACTTTTTGACGACACCTCGCCGTTTTTTTTTTTTTGGGGAGGGGGGCAAAACGAATGAAACAAAAAACACTGACACAAAGGACCCCGCACAAATCTTATGGGATTTGGTTCTCGGTTAAATTGATCGAAAATGGTTTTATTTTATAGTTTGAAGGTCACTAAGAAAAAGTGTCCATGGGCGCATAATCTAAAAACCGATAGATTTTTAGCTACAGATATTAGTCAGAGTGCCCGTCGGTAAAAATTTTACTGACAAACACTCTCCCCAAACTTTGTATATGGCTTCATTAGGCCTAGTCTGACACCTGTTTCCTCTATGACTTTTTTTGATTTTGGGGCGTTTTCCCTATAAAGTTTCTTAAACATGTCGTTTTGACGACATGTAAAAATTTATAGATACTGTTTGTTTTTTTAATTGGATAGCTTAAAAACTTCAACCAAAACGCTAAAATAATGTTCTCTGACAAATAACATGAACCATTTAAAATGTCTGACACCTCGAATATGTCGACATATTCGAGGTGTCAGACTTTTTAAATGGCGTTTAGCGAGATTTTAGATATAGGGGATATTCTTTGAGTTCTGCACAATCTTAAAAAATCCTGAGCTCTAGAAACATGTTTTCGAGTGCGCTGAATCCGACATTATTATTTTATACAGGGTGACACCTTCCTACATTATACCTATAGTTTTCGACTATTTTTCTATTTCTAAAAAAAAGCACAAAAGTTGAACATGGAACATGTTTGTGAAATCAATGGATATCCCTATATCTAAAATCTCGCTAAACATATCTGTAGCTAAAAATCTATTGGTTTTTAGGCTATGCGCCCATAGACACTTTTTCTTAGTGACCCTTAAACTATAAAATAAAACCATTTTCGATCAATTTAACCGAGAACCAATTTTTTTTTTATTTAGAAAAACCAGTAAAAAACAAAACAAAAAATATACAAAAATAAAAAAAATATTAGTGCATCAACTTAAAAGTTTTTAGCACCTTCAAAACGCAACATAAGCAACGGCATTTTAATATTTACCGTCAAAAATAAATTTTAAATACATGAACAATCAAAATAAAATGATTCGCAAAAGTTACATTAATTTACGTAAGAAGTTTCACTTCGGTCGGGTGTTTTTTTTTTTTTTTGTTCATAAAAAAATTCCGACTTTCAAGATTCACTGAGCTAAAAATGTCAAATAAAAAAATTACAGATTTCGAAGAAGTAATCGAATTATCTCTATAAAACATAAACAATAATTAATTTTATATAGCACAGTGTTTGCCATTGCTGTATGAAACACACAATCATTGTTCCAGTTACAATAAGAAAAACGTACTTTCCAACCATGTCACTGTTGGGACTCAAACGCAGAACTTCCGCATTATCGCGGCGGATGAGTTATCTAATCAGTTAGTCTACAATGACACATCATAACAATCAACATTATCATAATAAAGTGCATAACAAATATCAGTATAGATATATTTTTCCGTTCGTTTTACAATCACCTACAGTCAATTAGAAATCAGCGATGAGCTTCTGATATGGCTTTCAGCTTTAAATCTAGATTAAAGAACGTTATTTCTTTATTGGCGATCTTCATTTAGTCGAAGACAATTAATAACAATTGAAATTTGTTTTGACGATTTGATCTCTTTTTTCGACTCTCTGATATTTAAAGGTCAACATTTGATTCGAATAGAAAAGGTTAAAACGTACTAATTAAACGGCAAAAGTTTCGTCTGTATTCTCGTTATTGTAGGCATGGTCAACTTTCCGCCTGCGGGTCGAATTGTTTGTATAATTATTATATCTATACTAATATATAAAGCTGAAGAGATTGTTTGTTTGGTTGAACGCGCTAATATCAGAAACTACTGGTTCGAATTGAAAAAAAAAATTTTTTGTTGGATAGCCTATTTTATCGAGGAAGGCTATAGGCTATATATTATCACGCTACGACCAATTGGAGCGGAACATCAATGAAAAATGTTGCAAGATGTATCTCAAAATTAGTCCGTCCGACAAATATTATCAGGTGAAATGCCTTAACTAAATTACCTATTATATATATATAAATATTAGCGCTTCACGTTCACAAGCCCGAATAGCTCAGTCGGTAGAGCGTAAGACTTTTAATGCCAGGCTTTTGGGTTCAAGCCCCACGTCGGCGAATATATTTTTATTTTTTTTATTTTCTACATTCATGCTTTCTTCTAAGGCTTACATTTCAATTTTTTAAAATTTTATTACGACTAATTAAAATTAAATAAATCTAATTAATAGCTCATTTGAAAACTGTTACAACTATAGGTACCTATATAAAAATAATTTTCCTACAGTGTTTTCAATTAAATATTTATTATATTAAAAGAAATTTATTACTTAAAAACAGTATAAATACTGCTTTTTAACGACAAAAACTTTTGAATGCTAACTCCGATCATTATGAAGTTTGGACACAACATTCATCTCGGTAAACTAAGATGAATGTGCGTACTCATGCCCCTTCCATTCTCATTCGTTCTTTTGTACCCGGGTGAAACCGGGCGGGACCGCTAGTTCAATATATTGGCCATACAGAACAGCCTCATTTGTGTAGACTGTAAACTGTTTTTTGGCGTAATGGTTTAATGAATTAGATCAAGTACAGTTTTTAAGACTGCCTTTAATTATGTTTCGGTTGATCACGGCTGGTTTGCGAAGTCGATATTTGCCGCAGTGAAGCGAAATCGGTGTTCTCTCTCCATTGTACGCACCAACACACGTACCGAACATACGTACAATATCTGCGGGCGCCGGACAAAATCGCGTATGTCGACGATCTCTTCATCTTCAGATCTTCAGTAGATACATATTTAAAACACATGTCGTTTTCATTCAATAGTCGTAACTTCTCAACCGATTTACATTTCTTTTTTTTAAAGCGATTTTGGACTCGTTTAATAGGTTTTCGTAGTCAAATGACAAAATGCGGAACTATTATATTTTCGTTTAACTTCAACTTGTATTACTCTAATGCCCATATTCACCGAACACTATATTAAAGATAGAAGTTACTAATCTGGAAACAAATTAAAATTTACTTTCAATTCACCAAGCAAAATATCAGGTAGATAACTTAGTTAAAGAATAAATATACACTGCACTATACTCCTGGTTCTTTTTGTTGAATATTTCGACGTTCACCCAAAAATTCGGCCGATTGCGTTAGTGTAAACGTCAAAAAAATTTTATTCGTTAGAATAAAATTTACTTTCAATTCACCGAGCAAAATATCAGGTAGAAAACTTAATCAAAGAATAAAATATACACTGCACTATACTCCTTACTCTTTTTGTTGAATATTTTGAAGTTCACCCAAAAATCTGACTGACTGGATAGACCAAAAAATCGCAATCTAGACACGCGGCAGCGAGTCAAGCCAAGTTCAACAAAGAAAAACGAAGCAGCAGCCGTGTGTTATGTTATACCCGAACCATTTGGAGCCACTTTTGACCACTTAATAACTCAAAATCTATTTAACATAAACGCATGGAATTTGGTTTATTTATTAAAACCCATTAGATTGACTAGAACCCCAAATTTCATAAATACAGCTCAAACGGTTATTGAGATATTCACGTCTAAAAATCGGCAATTTTATCACTGATTGACTGACATATATATAGATCGAAAATCTAACCCACTTCCAGATGACCTAGAAAGTTGGGCGTCCAGCTTGGTATTTGTGTGTATATAAAGGAAAAAATCAGAAAACAGTGAATCTTTAAGATTTGAAATATTTTCCAAGCAATCGATTTTTATTAACACCTAGCGCCTTTCGAAAAAGAAAACTATAGGTACAGGAAAAAGATTACTTTTACAAAACACTTTTGAATGATAAATAATGATTTCTTTACAAAAAGTAACGATATCCCATCAAAAACATAAATGTGAAAAAGTAAGGCCAAGTTCAATATCCAATACAAAAAGAATTGAGATCTAATAAATATAGTTTAAAAAAAAACTAAAAAACACGCTTTATATCGAACTAAAAAGTAAAAAATATTTTTTTAAAAATAAGCTTAAAACAATAATGAATAAAAAATACAAGTATTATTGTGAAAAAAGTGTGGGGCGCTTTGTTCCACATTTTCGTACATCGAGCGCCCCACGCTTATTTCACAATGATACTTGTATTTTTTATTCATTATTGTTTTAAGCTTATTTTAAAAATATTATTTTTTACTTTTTAGTTCGATATAAAGCGTGTTTTTTAGTTTTTTTTAAACTATATTTATTTTCTACTTTTTAGTTCGATTTATTGTCAAAAATTTGCCGAAAAAAAAACAACTTTTTTTTTCGGCGTGGACGGGATTAGAACCCACGACCCGTGATTCCGAGAGTTGACGTCAGCGAAGTTCGCCTTAGACCGCACGGCTAACCACTGTAGTTACAGTGCTGGCATATTATACTACAGTAATAAACCACTTGCTCTAGTCCAAAGGAAAGTTACAAACAAACATACATACAAACTTACAACTGAAGTTAATATAAAGCGTGTAAAAAGGTGGCAAGCTCTCACACCAAAACATATAAAGTTAAATGATATAAAACACGAAAACGTGGCACCTTTTTAGATCTCAATTCTTTTTGTATTGGATATTGAACTTGGCTCCCTTTTTCACATTTATGTTTTTGATCGGATCTTGTTTTACCAGCCTGACATGCGCCCTTTTGTCTCAAAGTCGTAGCTATATTATGTATAATACATACATTACAAACATATACGAACACTGATAGAACAAACGCAGCGCGCTACAACCGCTATGACGTCAGAGAGCGAAAGAGAGGGGCGTTATGACGTGTGGCCGGCCGGCTGCGTGACGTCAGAAAGGGAAACGAAACGGCAGCGGCGGCGCGTTGCTAGCCACGTGCCGTCGTGCTCTCTTCTCGCCAAAAGGATCGTCGAGCGTCGCTTCGTCGGAGATGAGGCGACGGCGACGGGTCCCGCACCCGTCACTACCACCGTCAGAGCGCCGCATCGAGATGACGCGAACGGCGTCTTCGCAGACGCTGGAACGCCGTCGCATCGGCCTCTACGGCGAGATGTGCGAAACTTCAAGTCATCGCTTGTAAGTTGTAACATAGTTTTATCAAAAGAATTAGGAGATTCAAATATCACGAAGATTGCAAATCCATGTAATTTTGCGGAAAAAAATTCGTATTGCCATTCCAACCCACAAGTGGGTAATGGTACTAGTTTAGGTCAAAAATCAATTTTCAAAAATTTTACAATATCTTTCCGTTTTGAAGTCCCCCGAATCCAAAAAACATATTTTTGAAAAAACTCTGTACGTCTGTTAGTCTGTTTGTCTGTGCAGAACACGATACAGGTCAAACGGATAAGCGGATTGAAACGAAATTTTGGGAGGATGTTTGGTATGCAAATTTGAAGAGCCCTATTGTTTTTAGGGAAAATCGGCGCATGCGTAGAAGAGATATATACTATAACAGTGTTTTTTTATATAATAGTGGTATACTTTTCATAACGGCTTATTATTCTATTTATTTTTTCAAGAAAGTTTCGTTAAAAAAAATTTTTTCTAAACTTTATAGTTTCGGAAATATTTTAAAAATAAAAAAAATCAGCCGGTCTTGTTTTATGGATCTGTCAGAAATAAACTAGTTCGGCATGCTTTGATTAATTTTTACATGACGTGGAACATATATTATGTAGGTGACCATGGCAACGAATAGCAAATATGATATTGAATACTGGCCATTATACCCGCGTCATCTGACGCGATATCAGAAATTTTATTTTCTTCAATATACTATATCAAATGTCAATATTTTTGAAGTTGGAACGATCCCGTCGCCCAATTGGCTGGAATTTTTTTTATAATGCAGCTTTTTAACGGGAAAAGTCTCATCTTTAATATCTACATGATATTTAATTTTCCTGATAGCGTTTCTGTGCGTCGATACTTCACTTCCAAACGGACCGGACAAAAATTATAAATAAAAAATATAAAAAAAAACTGTTTCAGTGCCAAGTAGCGACATCTGACACAATTCGCTCAAAGCTATTAGTTCAGAAGCAAATCTGGTAGAATTTGCCCAAAGCTATATTAGTTCAGAAGCAAATCTGGTAGAATATGCCCAAAGCTATATTAGTTCAGAAGCAAATCTGGTAGAATATGCCCAAAGCTATATTAGTTCAGACGCCGGGCCGCAAACGAAATACATTTTGCAGAATTATATCTATTGCAACCCGGGTGAAACCGGGACGGACCGCGCTAGTTTTTTTATAAAATGTATTTCTAAAATGAAAAAACAAAAACGAATCTACGCTTATTTGTGTGCAGCTGAAACTGGAAGTTGGTGTCTGAAGAAATCGTGAGTTATGCGCACTAACTCCTCCCCTCCTCCTCCTTCCGTCACCCTGCTTACGCAACACCTTTAGTATGTGTTAATTAATGTATCGGAACGGGACGAATCCCGATTGCGTTTTATACAGGATGTTCCGTAACGTTCGATCTTCTTTAAAGTATTTTAAATATTTTCAAAAAAAATGCCACATGCCTTCGGACAACCATAAATTCGAGTTACGTAGTCGTCCTTTCCAGATGTTTTTTTCTAATTTTTTTTAAACCGGCAATTAAAATAGTTTTTAATTAATAAGTTTTCAGGGTTCCGTAGCCAAATGGCAAAAAAAAACAGGAAATTCAGACACGCTGCAAACGATTTTCGAAGTAAAACTTCTTTAGACACGCTTGACTTGGGGAGTAAGCTTGTGAATGCGTGACTGGAGCGTTTACGAAAAGTGTGATCGGGCGAGGCGAACGGAAGTTGAGAGGGAGATATAAGTTGGTGAAGCTAGAAAGAGGATGAAAAATACTTCACTGGCTAGTGGCGCCATCAGGTGGCCGAAAATAAAAGCAGTATTAACAATAGAATGACACATGCTTTACTTGCCAGTGGCGCTATCGGGTGACAGAAAAAAGTTTTGTAAACCTACTTTAAATAATATTTCATAAAGATTTACGCTTAAAATCCAACGAGAGCTAAGTAATTGCAATGTATTACTTTTTTTTCATTATCTTTATGTTTATATTTCTTTCTTCTTACATTAGACTGTTCATTTCGTTCTTGAACAATTTTATAAAATAATATTTTATTCAATACATTAAATATTCTACGTTTAAAGTGAAAAAATTATAAATTCATTTTAAAGTTCATGTTTCTGTGAATTTTCGGGTGAATAATAACAAATTATGACAGGCAGAAGTTTTACTTCAGTCGTGTGGTCTAAAGCACACTCGTTTTTTATTCTCGTAGTTCATTACATGTTATAGCAAGTCAATATATGTTTAATTGATACTTTCACTAATTCTTGTATCAGGACCTGCTAACCGAGGGCTTGTATAATAGAGAATCTAAAGAACGGCATATCGCTAAGCGTCGTTGACTTTTTAAATCGTGCCGAAAACTGCAGATAAAAATATCAATTGGATTTTTAAAAATTTTAAATTGGCACCAGACCCTATCTAATAAACTGAACTATTGGTGACCAAAAAAAAAATAAAAATAGAATATCCATCGGAGCTATGCAGTTGGAAATAAAAGGTTACATAACATCAGTTTTTTTTTTGGTACACCGTGTACAAAAGTGCGCTTAGTCCACAGATGTAGTGCGATCAATTATTGCGATTGCGTCATTGGTAACTCATTGGTAACCAACGGCTAATAGATTGGAGGAATTATATAACTTCATATACCTACAATAGAAAACCACTTTGTGGCAAACTTCACATCTCGTCGCAAACGCCAACTCTCTGCCTAGTAATACCTTATTGTGCTATTTATCTGACTCTATACGGGTGATTTTTAAGTTGATTTTTTGTTAACGGCGTGTAGAAATCAAATAGACGAACAAAATATTTCAAGTAACTTTTTTATCAAAACTCAAAAATGAAAGAGGAACGTGCTTTCAAAGGCTTATTAAATGTTGGGGTCAGTCCTGGGCGTTATGTTATGTCACTGTGGTAATATGTTATGTCATTATCAGGTATTCACATAGAAATTGTTCGAAGTTGTCCCCGTTTTGTTGGACACAAAGATACGTGCCTCATAGCCATATGTCTATACAGGCTTGTAGTAGCCTTCCGCGAATTATTTGGGATGCATTTCCGATTCGTGCTATCATTTCTTCGCGTGTGTTAATCGGGCTTTTGAATTAATTAAATAAAATTTAATTAAACTTTGAAAGGCTGTTTCTCTCTTATTTTTGAGTTTTGATAAAAAAGTTACTTGAAATATTCGTTCGTCTATTTGATTTATACACGCTGTTAAACAAGAAGACTCAACTTAAAAATCACTCTGTATATAAATACGGGAAGGAATAAGAGTGTCGTACCGATTTGAGTGTGTTAATTCGCACACTTTGTGGCGAAATATACGTCGTTGTCTTCGTTTTGATGAGGCGAAGTGCACAGTATAGGTTTCATCACGACGTGTACGGATTAACACAGGTAAAATCGATTCAGGAGAAATCCATACAATGACAAAAGAACCTCAATGACGTTTAATGAATCACGGTTGAATTTCGATCACTCGGCGACCACCGGCAAATATTAAATAACGACGTCCGGTCCCAGAGTTTCTGAAACGCGCGTGTCGAGTTTGAGTTGAATCTGTCTGGATTGGTCCAGATCCGTCAAAATGTAGGTCAAAGAAGACGCGAGCGGTGCACCGTTCGACCTCCTCGTCGTCATAACAAAAACCAGCGGCGGCGGCGGCCGCGGCGGCACAACAGAGCGTCGCCTCCTTTCTAATATCTTTCCGTGCGCTGCCCCCGTCCGCGTTTTGTTCTTGTTATTCATTGACCGTTGTCGCTCGTCACAGCTCGGACTGAAGTACATTTTTGCTAATCACTCTTATGAAATGCTCGGAACCTTAATTTTTAAAATGTCAAAAAGTTTGAAAACATTTTTCTTTCTGTTGATACAAAATTCATTGAAATCTGAAGGGTACTTTTTGAGAAATTTAATAAAATCTGTGATTTCTCATAAGGTTCAATGTTAAAGGCAAAAAATTTAATATTAATTACCTTTTTTTGGTTCTCTTATTAAAATCTACCAGTGTGCGAAGTTTCATTTAAGGAGGTTGATGCGTTACAGTCCCAATCAAAAGTAAGTCGAATTCTAAATGGGAACTTTTCCATAATAAATTTTTACAAAAGGTTATAAGTCGATGATACCAATAAATTATTGTCATAAAGGCATAAATAAATATTTTTTTTTAATATTAATTAATTATTTTAGTATTTTACTTAATGGACTAGCTTTTGAATTTTTTGTACAAAGTTAAGTTAGAAAAAATAAATTTATGTAAATGTCTGTATTTTACATATTTTTTGCAGTAAATAATTAAAAAAAGAATTTAGAAGTTATAAAAATTAAAATTAAATCATAAAAAAGTTGAAAATCCAGTTAAAATTGTTAAAATTGTCAAGAATAAAAGTCCATAATCGAAAAGTGCCAAGGTTTTAAATTTTTTTTATTGATTAAAAGTCTCCTAATTAAATTGGAAAAAATATTAAAACATGCGTAAGACATCGATGCTTTACATAGTTAGTTTTCGGAACTGCCGACATTATTTGGTTATTTGCTAAAAATTAAAATGTACCGTTTGCATGCTAGGTTGACATATTTTCCATAAGACTACATGTAAAAGTTTTTTTTAATTTTTAACTTTATAAATCTCCTAATGATTTTGGATTTTTTACAGAAAATTTTGTCATAAAAAATCTATTAAAAAAACTTTATTTCAGATTTTTTTCATTATCTTCGTAAAACGGCTCAACCTCCTTAATTCTGAACAGTAACTCTCTAACCGGCAGTACTACCTTAAGAAAAATATCGTTTCAATCGATCAATTATTTTTCGAGCAGGATCTACTATGCCTTTTATATGGAGAAACTAGCGGTCTGTCCCGGTTTCACCCGGGTGCGATAAATATAATTCTGCAAAATGCATTTCGTTTGCGGCCCGGCGTTTGAACTAATAGCTTTGATCAAATTCTACCAGATTTGCTTCTGAACTAATATAGCTTTGAGCGAATTCTAACAGATGTCTCTACTAGCTACTAAAACGGTTTTTTTGTTTGCTTCTGAACTAATAGCCTCGAGTAAGTATTCTATCAGATGTCGTTACAGTTTTTTTGAGAAAACAGCGTAATTTTGTACAAAGTATCTTATAGCGTAAGTTGCATCAAGCAAGACACATTTACAAAATTTCATTAAAATCGGTTCAGTGGTTTCGGAGATTAGCGCGGTCAAAATTGTGACACGAGAATTTTATATATATAGATATATATGTCGCCGGGATATTGTCAAATCCGTGATTTTGTAATTTCACTAGTGAAATTACAATATCACGATTGACAAAGATTCGTGATATTATAATTTCACTAAGTGAAATTATAATATCACGGGTTTGACAATATCCCGGCGACATATACAGGTGTCCCATTAAGAATGGGACATAGAACAACCGCAGATTCTCCAATTCAAAATAAAACGATTAAGCGAAATATGCTTAGATAAAATGTTACTCGCTCTACCAGTGGCGTACGGCAGGAGTAAGTAATGCTTGTAGCCCTTCTAAATGTTACGCCGCTGTCTAAATTTTAATTTTGACTATAATTATAATTTTTTTGATATTTTCTAAGTCAATAATGTACACTTGTTAGTTTGTTGTAAAGTCATTGGTTTTCGAAATATTCGCAGTTTTTTTAAGACAAAATTGTAAAAATGAATATTATTAATAATAATACAAATAAAAAGTACATGTCTATCTATCTTTAACTGCGAATATCTCGAAAACCAATGACTTTACAACAAACTAACAAGTGTACATTATTGACTTAGAAAATATCAAAAAAATTAAAATTATAGTCAAAATTAAAATTTAGACAGCGGCGTAACATTTAGAAGGGGTACAAGCATTACTTACTCCTGCCGTACGCCACTGGTAGAGCGTACTGAACTAATTTTTTTATTGTTAGGTGCATTTTATGATATTTAACAAGTGTGCCGATTTGAGTAAAATTATACGGTGTATTAACAAAATTATGGACATTAATAATTTTTCAGTTTTCAACTTCAACACCCTGTATTTCGGAAACGAGCAACATTTAATCTAAGCATATTTCGCTTAATCGTTTTATTTTGAATTGGAGAATCTGCGGTTGTTCTATGTCCCATTCTTAATGGGACACCCTGTATATTTACAATCTAAGGTCATCGTCAAATCAAATTTTTTGACAATCGTTTCTGCAATCCGACATTGGGGTGTTTGGAGAGGGCATAAGTCGGAGAGAAGCCAAATTAACTGGCAGCCGCCATTTTTAAAGTGCAAAATACAAGGCTGTATTTTTGGTCGGATATTCTGATCATATTTTGAGCTCAAAAGTAGGTATATAATTACTAAAATGTACTTACTAGATTCATAGAGAGACGAAACAAAGAATTAAGGTTGGAAAGTTTCCTCATCTGTCATTAACATTTTTGTTGTTATGGTGTGTCAAAAATTACAAAAATCCACTTGATAACGCAAAAAAAAAAATTTATACTTAACATACCTACTAAAAAACATGCTAAAAATAATTGCACAATAAGAATTAATATTTGACATCCCCTACGTTGGGTCTCCACTCGGATATTTTAAAAAAAATGTCGTTTAAAAAAAGGTCTTTTAAGTTTTCGACTTAAATTTTAAATGTAACAAACCACAATAAAATTATCTCGTATTTTTTGCACGAAATTTTATTTTATTGTTTTTGAATCATCGCACTTGTTTTTGAATAACCGTTGTTTCCGGCAATATTCGTGCCTTTTTAGTAGACGTAAACAAACGTTTTGTCGTTGGCGCTTTTTTCCCTCCCAATTCCCGTACAAAATCGACAGACAAAAAAAAAAACACCAAAAAATCTCGCGGCGTCAAAACTCTACTGTCTTTATAAAAGTTCATATACAAGCATATAAAGTGTAAGCATGTTATTATCAACTGCATACGTGCGTTACAGTGCGTTCAAAAAATTCGTCTTTGCTCGCGAATTTTTTTGATAACGTCTTATAAATTGATGAATCACGTCAATATAAAAAGATGAAACACCGGCTGCATGCACGAAAAAGTGTAACGTTCCGCCTGACCCTGTGCGTGATTATTAAATATGACATTCGAGCGGAATACGTTCTCACGTAAAACTATCGTCCGTAAATCGACTTTACAGACAACCAATTTTTTTTCTGACGCTTTGTTTTTGCAACGATTGCAACACACGAGGCTGGTTTTGCCATTGGAATCACTGCTGGGGAATGTGGAAATGACGTCAGTGCTGGCTCACAAGATAGATTTCAAAATTAGAACCGTGAAGCTATTTTTCGTGCTTGTTTCTCTACTGGCTCTGATCAAGAACCAATCGCAGAAACTTATCACGTGGGCCACATGGACAAACGCCCACAAACAAACGTGGCGTCATAGTGTGTGTTCTGTTCAGAGACAATAAACGTTCACTTTTGTTAATGTTCGAACTGTCACTGCGCGCGCACTAAACCCATCTACAAAACAAGCTACAATACGTGAAGCTGGCACATAAAAGCCTTCACGAAACTTTCTTTTTTTATTTTTCACATAAAATGTTGACCTATTTATAAACAAAATTTATAACAATAATTTAACAAACAAGTTGGTTCAACTACGAATTGAAGTGGTTTTTTAGATCTGGTAAAAATTTCAACCCAAAATCTTTAATAGTTTTTGCACAAACTTCGAAAATGATGTTTTGAGAATAACGCGTTTAAAAAAAATCATAGGTTTGATAATAACAAAATTTGTAATGATCAATTAATTACTATTATCGTAACGAATATCGTTTTGAAATTTTGTAGGCATATTCTACATATTTCGAACATTTTTAAGCAAAAAAAATTAATAAATATTTTTGAGTTGTTACACTAGGTGCATCCCTTTAGGAGCAAACTCCAAAAATATTATTTTTTTTGCTTCCCCCCCAGAAAAAAATATCTACGCCCTTGAGCTGCCGAGCGTCTATAATTATCTACAATCTGTTCGTCCGCTTCAATTTCCGAACGCACCGTAGCTAACCATAATATTGTACGATTACGCACGTACTAATACAAGCACAAAAATAAGTATTATTATATAGCTGTATATATTATGTATAAATATCTATATAATATATATTTATACTTACATATAAATTACAAAAATATACAGCCATCTCTGTCTAACGCGCGAGGGTAATGCCCTCTATCGCGGCGTCTTTGTCGCGCGCACACGTATCCCGTTTTATCCCCTTGGTGCTATTTATAGAACGGGGACACGCTATTTTTAGCGACCGCTATGTGGGTTAAGGGGTGGCGTGCGAGCTTTGTGCGCGTGCGCGTTACCGCTGTGACGTCATCGGTGTTCTACTTCGGGGCGCGCGCGCGCGTTCGCGCGACAGAGAGCGAGATACGACGTCGCCGTCGTCGTCTCTCTTCGCAGCGCGCTGGTGTGAAAACTTTATAATGTGTTGTTTGTATGTACGGTGTGTTGGCCGTAAGGTAGCGGTGCATAGGCACGGACCGGCCGTAAAAAAAATGTTGTAAAGAAATGAATCTTCAAAAAAAAATTGGTTGTCTGTAAAGTCGGTTTACGGACGATAGTTTTACGTGATAACGTATTCCGTAATACATAACCTAAACCTCCCAAAATTTGGTTTCAATCCGCTTATCCTTGGTGTCGGAATGATAAGAAATGTCAAAAGTGACGTTTGCAACTTACAAAGTATTATGTTCTAATAATAATTAGTTATTCCAATACTTAACTTAGAAGGCGTTGCATTTCACAATATACTAATGTCAAAAAATTGAATTAAACATTAGAAATGCAGCCGTTTTCATGTTAAGACAAGACATACGTTTGCTTCTAATTTCCATCTACGGCAAACAAAGACAACCGACCGCGTCGCGCCATGCATTAGACAACATTGCATTTATACAGCTATTTTTCTATATAAACTTGTATAAAATATTTTTCTATATAAATTTGTATAAAAAAACTGTTTAGGCAAATTCTGTTATACGAAATCTATGTAAAATGTTCTCCTCTTTCGTTTAAGACTGGTTTCAAACCGATCTGATTTAAATTGAGCGAGAAATTAGCAAAAAGCACGCACAGGGTCAGGCGGAACGTTACGCGTTATGCGTTACGAACGTTAGGAACGTTACGTTACACTTTTTCGTACATGCAGCCGGTGTTTTATCAATTTATAATATTGGTGATTCATCAATTTATAAGACGTTATCACGTCAAAAAGGTCATTAAAAAGCGTAAAGTAACATAGAGTTTGAGGTAGGCGCCAATTTAATTACTCTAACTTTTTTGCCGAACTCAATACTTTATTATTTTACGCTTTTTAGAGACTTTTCTTGAAGGAGGCTTAATTTGAAAAAAATTAACTTTTTAGTGGCTTTGTAATACGTATATTTAACACGTTAATTTCAATACTAAACTTAAAAAAACTGCTGTACCGATTTATGTACGTGTGTGGGACTAACGTCAAGGTTAAATAGTTAAAAAATCTTCAAAATCGGTTCACAAAATATGCACGAGACATGCGGTAAAAATATATATTAAATAAAGTCTTTTTTTGAAGTTAGTTAAAAACAACAGTAGGTATGGTACCTACCTATTTTTAAAAAAATTATAATGGATCAATATTCTAAACAAAATGACGTCAATTTTTTTTTAACTCAGTCAACTCTTCTATACACAAAGACCGAAAGGTTGATATCCTTGCACTGCGCGCCATGATGCCCGAGGCGAAAGTGCAAGAATATCAAACTTTCGGCCAGTGTGGTGTATACTATTTTTTTCCTACCTCGGTCGTAAGTACGCTTATTAAATACAGACATTAATTAATTGAATACTTTTTAATTACATAAAAACACAGCTAAGTTCCAAGCAGGCAGTTTGAGGTTATACGTAAAAACACGAATGAGAGCTGTTCGCGACTATTATACAGCTAGAATGCAAAAAGGTTGCTATGGAAACGACATCTAAACAACAGTTGATAGGTAATTTTTTAACTCATTAATGGCAGCGATTTTCTTTTCAAATTATTTTACTCCACAAAACGGCGAGGTACCACTTTTTTCACTTCGATAATTGATGCAGAATATTTCTTTTAAAAACGCGACCTATGTCACGTCAATATATGGACAGTTTGTGTATAGTTTGCAAAGAAAACTGTGGAAAAGTGTGTTTTGCCTGGCAGAAAAAATTGGAAACGTTTTTTCGAGAGATACTGGCGTTGTATACAGTGGCGTGCGAGGAGTTTTGACCACAGGGGCGGCGTCTGCGAACGAACTTGGGTTATGAACGAAACGATTGTACAAGAACAGCCGAGGTGATGGTGGCCCGGTATATAGGACCATTGCAAGTTCGAATCGCACCTCCTTGCATAGATGGTGTCGTGTTAATTTGATGTAATTTGTTAATTTAAATGACATTGACTTTAGTTGTCGACCGGTAATTGCTCGTATTCCTCTCGCGGGAGAAGAAACTATGACTAATTTGGAATGATTTAACCTCTATCACTTGGGGGTCCGAAGTGCGTCATTGTTGAGAAAATCTAGTTCGGTTTTCTTTTTACAAAAATACATTGAGAGTTAAAAAAAAAAAAAAAATATCCTTACTTTTTGGCCTGAATTTTTCCATAGCTTACTAATTGGCCAATCTTCGTAAAGCTAAAAACCACAAATTTTATGTTGTGTGTTAAAACTTACAAGAAATAAAAAAAATAAAATAAAAATTCTTCATAAAGAGTTATTATAAAATAAAATACGCATTTCCAACCCCCAAGTGATAGAGGTTAATCATTCCAAATTAGTCATAGTTTCTTCTCCCGAGAGGAATACGGGCAACTGTAACCGGTCTCGGGCCGGTTTCACCCGGGTGCAATAAATATAATTATGCAAAACGTATTTCATTTGCGGCCCGGCGTCTGAACTAACAGCTTTGAGTAAATTCTACCAGATTTGCTTCTAAACTAATTGCTTTGAGCAAATTCTACCAGATTTGCTTCTGAACTAATAGCTTTGAGCCAATTCTACCAGATTTGCTTCTGAACTAATTGCTTTGAGCAAATTCTACCAGATTTGCTTCTGAACTAATAGCTTTGAGCAAATTCTACCAGATTTGCTTCTGAACTAATAGCTTTAAGTGACTTCTGTCAGATGTCGCTACATGTTACTAAAACAGTTGTCGAGAATTTATATTTTTGAAAATGATTGCCTTTTTTGAGCATCATAACTATTTCTGTTATTAAAAACGTCAAAAATCATTAAAAAAAATATGCGGTTTCAAATGCAACATTCGTTCTATCCGTCTCCAAGAGATTAATATTTATTAGTTGGTTAATTATGGGCAAGTTTCAGCGGGATTGTTACCCGCAGGTGCGCAGATCACATTCAGGTAACATTTCCACATAAACACGGCATCGCACGGAATGTTAGTCGAAGCAGGTTTCGCTATGCCTCCGATAGTGACGGCTTCTTCGAGGAGAAAACCGTCCATGGCACTTCGGCAGCGGCGCTATAATAGCGGTTCGGCGGTGTCAAACACACGCACCAAAAAGGGGGGTAACTTGGGGCGGCACCCCTTTCATTACATAAGCCAGGTACACACACACACACACATATGCACACAAACACACGCGGATGGATGTAATGACGCATCCCCGGGTATGACGTCATAGGACTGACGTGCATGCTATATAGCGGCAAGCGCCGATGCGCCAATGTTTAATGTCCGGACTAGGGATTGGTTATTGTTTATCGATAGTTTGACCCGATTTTAACAAATCTTTCGAAGCTTCTTGACTCAGGACTCGGGACTGGCAGTGAATCGCGAAAAAACGAGCGAGCGAGCGACACGAAACAAAAGCGCGCGCACGTTCTTGTGCTCGGATCGTAGCTTAGGCCTTAGATCGTAATGTGCACGTTGTAGGTCGTCGATATTATATACTCAACTAGCCGTTACCGGCGGCTTCACACGCGCGTGAGACAAAACGCGGATGCAATCCCATTATTTGGCATAGTTACTCCTTTCTCGACGTAGACCCCCTCTAATAAATTATTTCAAAATTGATGACATTCACGCGATCAACGTCCTGACAAACCTTGAAAATGATACCCATGTTGATTTTTAGATTATTTACGTCTTTTCACCCTCTGAAAGGGTTGTTTTCGAAAAGGCACGAAACACGTGTTTATATTTATTTGTAGACAGGAGGAATCCTGTTCATTTTCGAATTGATACATCTTTCTTATGTGATTTCTCCATGCAAATTTTGAATCCCCGTTACACCTTTTTAAGGGTTGAATTTTCAAAAATCCGTTCTTAACGGATGTCTACGTCATAATAACTATCTGTGTGCCAAATTTCAGCCCAATCCGTCCAGTGGTTTGGGCTGTCCGTTGATAGATCAGTCAGTCAGTCAATCACGGTTTCCTTTTATATATTTAGATCAGTCTATTCTACGTGTGAAGGGGTGCATTTTGTAAGCACAGGAAGCTAGATCTCCCGGTTACAGATTTCGTGCTCGAAACTTTTAATTTAAAATGTCGGATCATAGCCCTCAGTTGAAAGCGTATTTCCGATATCTCCCAGCCCTGATTTGGACTCATTTTATTGACACCCGGATTTAAATTATTTATGGCTTTCGCTTCGAAAGGATTTCTTTTTACACTTTCAACGCCGATCACAGTATTCCATGCATATTTCAGAATTTTGACAATTTGTTGGATGCTGAATCCTATTGCAAATAAACGTATAGTACGCGCCACGAATCTAAAAGGCTCGGAAGTTAGATGCGAATGCGGGGTTGCGCTTGTACAGTCTGTTGAAAAACTACAAACTCGCAACTCAACAAAACTAACATAACAATAACAACTTGACCTAAGCGTACTCGATTGTACTTTAAAGCAGGAAAGCGACAAGTGACAAAGGCAACGAGCGATCACGGCCAATCACCGACGAGCGCACGTTCCGTGCAGATATAGCTGGGAGGTGGTGGGAGTATCAACGGCTCTAAAATGTGCCTTTGCGACGCTGTTTGTGACTAACTTCCGAACCTTTTAGATCCGTGGCACGTACTATACACTTCCGGTTGAGTTTGAAGTGCAAAAAAATATGCCTCAGCAGTTTTCGATAGTAAATTTTGAGTTGAACAAAAAATTATTCTTAAAGTATTGTATTTAACTGTATTTAAAATCTAACACCAACCTTAAACCTTGAGGACTTGAGGACTGATTGTTATAAACGAATCGTGGTAGCGCGCGCCGTCTAAAAAAAAAACGGCATATCGTTTCGATTTTATAATCAGCTAAATTCACGAACTCTCGAAAGTTTGAGCGGAAAGTATAGGAAATCGATTCGTGAAGAAAAAATCAAATCTCCGCGTACGACTGGTATTATACAGGCTGAGATGGAAAGTTTTGGTGAAATCGACGAATTATGTAATACTAGCTGCCCGGTCCGGCTTCGCCCGAATTCGTAGATTGCCATCGTTTTTTCATCGACTTACGTTGCAAAATTGGTCTTCAATAACATGAACCATTTAAAATGTCTGACATCTCGAATATTTTAATGAAATTTGTGAAAGATTTTTTCAATATTCACAAATTTCATTAAAAATAAATAGATACTAAATATTAATTATTTTTTATATTTTTAGATCCGTTCTGAAGAAGATCCAAATCCGGATCGAAACGTTAATGTATATTAATTATATTTTTTGTTAATATATTGTCTGAAAAATTGGTCGATAATTTTATTTATTGAAGAGTTCTAATCAGACGTTTATCAATGATTTAAATATCATAATATTTAATACTAAATAAATACAATAAAAATTTAACAACTTTAATTTTTTATTCCTAACCTAATCAATTTTTCTTTATTGATACATTATATTATCAAAATTCAAATTTCATTAGAATCCGCGATGGGTGACGGTCGAGCCAAATCGGGATCTTAGACTATGAAGGTCCATTCTAAAATACGCGAATAAAATCAGCTGGAAATAGACAGTGTTGAAAATACATGGGAAGTCCGACAGTATTTATTTATTTTTTACACCACTTTTTCGTTTGCTAATCTTCAATTGAATTGTTTTTAGATTTCGATTTGCAACCGACTTTCTGATTTTCTCTGTATTTTTGCGTGGCCTTTTCTGTTCTAAATATAAGTTTATTTTTTACTGCCATGCCACTAAGAATATTGCATGTCTTGGCTATGATGATTAAATTGATTCTGGTTTGTTTACATTTTTTAACCCCATATTGGCAGTAAGTGGTGCATGAAGTATGTATAATATATCCCATCAAAAACATAAATGTGAAAAAGGGAGCCAAGTTCAATATCCAATACAAAGAGAATTGAGATCTAAAAAGGTGCCAAGTTTTCATTTGGCAAGTTTCGTGTTTTTTTATTATGTTTTATACCTAAACTTCATGTTTATATGTGTGAAAACTTGGCACCTTTTTAGATCTCAATGCTTTTTGTATTGAATATTGAACTCCCTTTTTCACATTTATGTTTTTGATGGGATATCATTACTTTTTGTAAAGAAATTATTATTATTTTTCATTCAAAAGTGATTTGTAAAATTAATCATTTTCCCTGTACCTATAGTTTTTTTTTTCGAAAGACGTTAGGTGCTAATAAAAATTGGTTGTTTGTAAAGTCGGTTTACGGACGATAGTTTTACGTGATAACGTATTCCGCTCGAATATCATATTTAATAATACATAACCTAAATTTTAGTAGCTGTCAAACTATATCGACTAATCAACCAAAGCAAAATACATATTTTTAAGCAATTATAAAAGACATTTAAAAGAATGTATATATATTATATATTTGTTAACAAACCGTATAATTTATCTGCTGTCATGAAATGCAGATATCTCCCAAGATTTGTTTTTGATACAAAATGTAGCTGCGTTTGTGTACAAACTATCAATTGATCAATACATTTCCATTCGTTGTGAATAATATAATATTTTATCCATAATGACGGCGATCAGTTATTTTTAACAAAATAAAATGACATTTATTAATTATTATTAGCGCCATATTGCCATTATCGTGCATTCAGTTATACTTGCAAAAACGAACAAATAACGATGTATTATCTGAAAAATTGCTTTAAAAATTCGATAATTTATGACATTTTTATTAGATATCTTGATTTTAAGTCTTAATTTCCACGGTTTATAAGACAAAGGCCATCTGTCAGATGTAGCTTTCGCTGGAACAGCTCTCTGACATCACGCGAGAAGAGTGAGAAATGCGTACAAGCCGACGCTTTGGCCGATCGTGCTTCTCTATCGCTTATACTGTGCTCTCGCTTGCACGCACAGGGTCAGGCGGAACGTTACACACGTTACACTTTTTCGTGCGTGCAGCTGGTGTTTCATCAATTTATAAGACGTTATCACGTCAAAAATCGATTGCTTGGAAAATATTTCAAATCTCAAAAATTCACTGTTTTATGATTTTTTCCTTTGTATACACACAATTACCTAGCTGGACGCCAAATTTCAACTTTCTAGGTCATCTGGAAATGAGTTAGGTTTTTGATCTATGTCACTGAGTCAGTCAGTCAGTGTTAAAAATGCCGATTTTTAGACGTGAATATCTCAATAACCGTTTGAGCTGTATTTATGAAATTTGGGGTTCTAGTCAATCTAATGGGTTTTAATAAATAAACCAAATTCCATGCGTTTATGTTAAATAGATTTTGAGTTATTAAGGGGTCAAAAGTGGCTCCAAATGGTTCGGGTATAACATAACACACGACTGCTGCTTCGTTTTTCTTTGTTGAACTTGGCTTGACTTGCTGCCGCATGTCTAGATTGCGATTTTTTGGTCTATCCAATATTTTTATAGCGTATAATAAATACTCGTCGATATTTTAATCTGATGAAATGGTTTCGTGGCTGAAAGTCTGCCTTCAGCGGTCTCTGAATTGTATTTTCAGAGCTCCGTTCTGAAATTGTATTAAAAAATTGGTTGTCTGTAAAGTCGGTTTACGGACGATAGTTTTACGTGATAACGTATTCCGCTCGAATATCATATTTAATAATACATAACCTAAATTTTAGTAGCTGTCAAACTATTTTTTACCGACTAATAATTTGATCAACCAAAGCAAAATACATATTTTTAAGCAATTATAAAAGACATTTAAAAGAATGTATCTATATTATATATTTGTTAACAAACCGTATAATTTATCTGACCATCTGTCAGATGTAGCTTTCGCTGGAACAGCTGAAAAAAATGTTGAACGCACACTACTCTCTGACGTCACGCGAGAAGAGAGAGGCTATCGCTTATATCGCGCTCTCGCTTGCGGAACGTTACTCTTTTTTCGTGCGTGCAGCCGGTGTTTCATCAATTTATAAGACGTTATCACGTCAAAAACGGAACCCTTATGAGCATTGAATACCCTCTGCTTTCTTCGTTTCAAATCATTTCCCATTCGTCTAAAAACTTAAGCTCTCCTGACGCTATTTTAAAAGCTAAACGGTTCGGGTAACCGAGAATAACTATATATGCAAGCCGTTATTGAATATCGCGTCTGCTCGACGGGGAACCCCCGATTAATTGCGTTAGGTACTTCTGCGGTACAGTATGATTTTTATATATTATTTCTCCTGATCGGCATTATAGTAGGCTATGTTTTTTAGCGCGTGATGACATACAGTATGTAAACACGTAAAGTGCACATAGGGAAATTAACATTGGGAAAAAATGACTGGATCAGAGTGAGCCTTGAAATCTTGTTTTTCAATTTGATAGATAATTTTCCTTTGCAAAATGAATGTGTATACTACCGAAGAAAATATTCAAATGATTACAACATAATCGGACTTTTTTATTAATGGGACATTAAATTCCCAAAAAATACTTAAATATGGTGCGAGATCAAATATCTCCGCCTATTCGTGTTGAACCTAAAGACATTTGGGTCACTGATTTACCAACACGCATACGTCATACCAGTCAGACAATTTTTGAATGAAATGTTTCCAAACAGATGGAATTGTTTTTTTGTTTTATTTTTGTACAAAAAAATTAAAATAATGATTTAAAAGAGCTTTTTATTATTAAAAAAGCCAAGTAAAATAAAAATAAATCAAAATAAAATAGAAATCCTCAAGATTACCACGATAATTCAATAGAAATAACAATTAATGCAGTCATGGCTAACTCTGATCCAAGTAGTTTTTCCCAATGCTAATTTCCCTATTTGCACCTTACGCGTTTAGATACTGTATAAAGTTTGCATGGCGATTTTGTGAAAATCGTATCTCCTCGGAGGGAATCCCCGACCGATTTCGCGTAATTTGGTGATTTCTGAGGTACATTCCGGGGACATTTATTATTATTATTATTATTATTATGAGAGCATGGTGACTATTTCAACCTACCGTAATGTTTGGAAGTTGGCAAGCGTGGGCGTTATGTTATAGACCGTACTACCAACGTAGTACGGTCTATATATTCTCTGTTTTCGTCAGCTGCTGCTGGAGTCTCGACATGTATACCAACGTGACCGATATCAAAACATCTGCACGTGACAGAATTGCACCTGTGCGCCTTACGTTTCGGCCACGACTGCTTCGGATGTCATCGGATCGTGCAGTCGAACTCAACGCCATCTATTTTCA
The DNA here is from genome assembly GCA_963575645.1 of Xanthostigma xanthostigma. Taxonomy (NCBI): domain Eukaryota; kingdom Metazoa; phylum Arthropoda; class Insecta; order Raphidioptera; family Raphidiidae; genus Xanthostigma; species Xanthostigma xanthostigma. The sequence continues at coordinate 5,149,187 of OY754473.1, forward strand.
ATTGATTTTACTTGCGTCCCTATTTCTCACGCAAAGTGGCTCCTCCCACGCTGCTCAGTCAGTGGATAACATTAATAAAGGGACGTTCACTCCACCACCCTCCCCCTTGGTGAGATGCCGTGAGATTTTGCTCCATCCCCTCTCTAATCTCACGTAAGATTTTTCTTTTTTTTTTACTTTATTTAACCCGGTTTTCTCGCAATTTGACACTGTTGCTTGCGGGACCAATAATTACGTGATATTTGACGAGATCCCTCCTCTCCCCCACGTAAGATTGGGTGAAGCTCGGCTCGACCCCCTCCCCCTCTAAGTAGCTCAAGTAATTTATGAACGCCCCCTAAGGTGTCAAAAATGTTAAAAAAGCTGTAATTGGTCTAAGTGGGTATAAAGGAGAAGATGAAAATGTATAAGTTGAAAATACATCCTATACTCATCTGTGCAGGAGTCTGTACGGAATACTATGCTATTTTTTTGAAGTAACCCCAAAATGGATGTTTCACATTTTTTTTTGTTGCAATCTGCACTATAAATAGACAGTTTTTTCTATAATAAAATATTTTCGAAAGTGTATTATCGAATGGAATTACGCCGCCATAGAAAATAATGACCTTGGTCGCGTTTAGCCCGTGATTGGCTGAATGTTTGGGCGTGTCGTTTTTAAAAAAAATCAGACAAAGGATGTTCATTTTCACATATAAAAAAAATTCGATGATAAAAAACGGAGGTTCCCGTTTAAAAAACAAAAGTCACCACCCCCCCTCCTGCTAAGGGGTGAGGTGGTGGGAGTGGTTATTGTGTCCAACGATTTCCCCCTCGAGACCCAACAATTTTCGTTCGAATTTTTTTTTATACAATCCGTTGTTTTTTTAACAAAGACGTCCAAAATTTTCAAAAAAACACCCGGTATAGCAACACTCAAAGGACTGTGCACTTTGTAGCATAATTGAGAGTTGCCGTTAAACGGAGAGAAGAAATAACCCATCAATATTTTTTTTAATATTATGTTATTTACTCAAAATATATAAAATTTACAACTGACCAACAAGCATCTGAGCTAAACATATGAAAAATAATCTCAACAAACAAAAGAACGAATTAGAATCTTCGGTACGCATGATGCCGACAACAAAGCAACTAAACAACAAACAAGTACTGTTTATTACTTAATGATGTCATATTGCTGTCGTTATTTAGAGTGTATTATTGAATGAGCAACAAGGTAAACCAACTAGAGTTAAGTAATTTCGAGGTTTCAAGAAGTTTGTCGTTATATCGAGTGACGTTAAATGGAGGTTATACTGTAATTTAAAAAATAAAAAACTGGCGTATTTAAATAGTTTTCTGTTGATATAAAAACAAATTATTCTTCAATAAATAAAATTATCGATCAGTTTAATTATTAATTATTAATATTAATATTATATTTTTTTATATTTTTTAGATCAGTTCTGAAGAAGGTCCAAATCCGGATCGAAACGTTAATGTATTAATTATATGTTTTGTTAATATTTTGTCTGAAAAATTGGTCGATAATTTTATTTATTGAAGAGTTCTTATCAGACGTTAATCAAAGATTGGAACAAATTATTCTAGTATTATAGTTTCAATAAATAACTTAACAATAAAACGGTGCTACATATAAGAAGTTTCACTTGTACCGAGTGTATCACTTGACACCTGGGTTTTTTGTTGATCTTTTTCGCAAAAAAAAAATGCAATTTGTCGTCAGTCGTGCAAGGTAATAACAAAATAGTTTTAAAATATTGAACAACTAAAATATTTACGAAAATCAAAAGAAAATCGAAACACGAAAATTCTACTAGTTTTCTGCGCTCTGCAAGCTTAAAATATATGTATTACTTTCAGTTTCACTGCGACCTTGAAAGCTTTCGCCAAACTTGCGTACAGAGCTTTATAAGTATTAACAAAAATGAAAACTTACCATTTATTTTTTATTCGTTTTGCGAGGCTGCTTGTCTTCTCTGGGTTTTTTTTCTTCAACTTTTTCGTGTCGGATCCGAATTTTGCCAATTGAAAAATGCCAATCACTGCAATTTTTTCAATTGCAACACACGTTTAAGTGTATAAAACTTTATTCCAATTTTTTTTTTTAATTCACCAATCACTTTCTACCAAATTTAAAAAGAAAATTTCTTAACCGCTTACATGTCGTATTTTCGAACCCCTGAAATGTTTGTAAACAAACGAGCGCTGTTTACAAACAACTGAAAAAATAACAACAATCTGTGCTGTTTCGGTTGAAAGAAGTTGTGTATTGAGGGTATACTGTTTATGTCCAGAGTTTTTGGTTCCTGTGCGTCAGGCAACCGTCCGATCCGGCATGTAACGCCGAACTGCCTAGCTAACGGGATGAATCTTGAATAAGCATTATTGAGACTTGGCAACAGAGCACATGCTTGGTGAATGGATCTCGCCGTCGATTGGTCGTTTCGTGTCTGACGTCAGTACATTGATTGTTATAATTCGCACGTGTACTGGATAGAGCAGCGTTAAGTGGAGAGAGACGACGCGTACGAATTTCGCGCGCTCCAAACAAGGACGCCACCATTGATAACGCATTTCGCTGTGCTATATAGTTGGGAAGAAGGTAAAAACTGTAAAATAAATAAATATATATCCACATAATATATATATCTGATGGGTTGGTGCCGATGATGTTGCTATCTTGTGTGTGGCACTGCACAACAATGAAACAATTGCAGTTTGCAGCGCGTATGCCCCCGATAGCACCACCCCGTGGCCCCATTCCTACGTTGGAGGCCACTTGTGATTGCTTTGCTTCGATGTGGGCTACGGATTTAATCCTCTCTGTGCCGCGCGAGGCTAAAATTAGCTCCTTCAAGTTAAAGTCTTGCTGCTTCTGATGAAAATTCGGAACACGTTCAGGAAAATATTGTTCTATTCAAACAACTGGGGCTATCGATTTATTATTATAAAATATCAACATATTATTTTGATCTCCTGCCCTAGCACTGGCAGTCACCAAGTTGGGCAGGAAATCCTTATTTATAATATTTGGAACAAATTTGTAACATGTTTGAGGAATAAATAAATAAATAAAAAAAACCGTCTTAAAATAATATTTAAAAAATAAGAAATCGTCGGGATCTGTCGAGATTCAACCGAGTAGTTTTTTAGGTCCCAGACCGACCCCGCCAGCAAGGAATCTCTTATATCACTCGGTCCAGTATCGTCGTTCCTTACACTAGCTTGTGCAGCCCGTGGACTGGGTGATTGATATAATCTTCTGGACTCATTCTACACTGTCCATAGATTATTCTGTCTTCTACGATCCAAAGCCTCGCATATTCACACAGAATATGATGCGCTGTTTCCGTCTCCTTATTGCACTGTCTGCACTTTAAGGAAGTACCCTCGATAAATGAATTAACAAACAGAAAATTACGAAAATTTACAAATATGTCAAAACCTTTTCAAAAATGACTCAGTTAAATTTTTGTGATTTTTGGTTGACTTTGAAAAAAGATATTGATAATTTTATTTCGCTGCACTTAACATGGAGTCTTATGGAAATCTGTAATTTTGACGCACTCCATCATTTATTACGTTGGAATTGACAAACAGACTTTGATAAAATTTTCAGGAAATATAAACGAATATTCTATGAACATTTTTCTTTTTCCAAAACGTATAAAGCTTGCTTATGTTAATAGAAATAACTAAAACAAAGCCGAGCTTTTTAGCAATTCATAAACATGGCTACACCGCAATATTATAGTTTGTGGCGCGTCATTCAAAGGTAAGCTACGAAACTGCAGCATTTTTGATATCGTAAAAACATACGTAAATTGAGTAAATGCTAAAAGCATAGTATTCCAAAAAAATGATAGTAGGTATATTATTATATCCAAAATGACAGGAATAAAGAAAAGCATTTTCATAAATTAATGCGAATTTGACACCGCGTGTGACTTATGCTGCGTACATAAGCACTTGTAACTATGGCAAGGCATGCGGTATTGCCAAATTATATACTACGTTACTCAAGTAGAAGACTGAAATTCTTTGACTTACTGCGTACCGAGGGTACTTCCTTAAGTCCCCGTTAAACAGTCCGAGGTGTCCGGAGATGAGCAGTCAGGAGGCCTACCACGAGACGAAGATTGTTCCTACTTGAGTTGTAGTAGTTTTTCATTCATCTTTCGGGATGGCCCTTTAATAAAAGTCTTGCCATGTCGCTGCCCGGAAATTTGTTTCCAGTATGTCTTGTGCAGATGTTTGATCCACCGCCTATTATTACTCGGGTGGATTTAAATGGTACGGGTGTCCTGTCAGGAGGCCTACCACGAGACGAAGATCGTTCCTACTTGAGTTGTAGTGGTTCTTCATTCATCTTTCGGGATGGCCCTTTAATAAAAGTCTTGCCATGTCGCTGCTCGGAAATTTGCAGCGACCTTAAGAATTTATCCTGAATTACCCAACGAGATCCCGAAACAGAAATTATCTTTTCTTGGCGAAATGCGCGGTAGGTGCCTACATCTATCACAATCTATAAAATCATTGTCAAGCTGAATTTTCTGAAAACGCTTTCCACAACCCGCCATCAATTCAACGAAAAAAATAAAATAGTAAATTGTCACCCGTTTCTTGACCCAATTTCGGTGACTCTCGTATTATTTGAATAATTTTTTTGAAAAATGCAAATGTCGTTAAATCAAGTTACGTTCAATAGATTGCAAGTCTCTGTTGGAACGACAAAGGTTCAGTTTTTCTTTTGCTGATTGACGATATATTATTATCATGAATCGAGTTGCGCGGACTTAGTGGGTAACCGGGTTACCAGGTACATCCGCCATTCACGCTGCCGTTATAGCTGATCTGCTGTAAGGATTCACTTCGTAACGTCCTTACAACGAGATCCGGTATTGGAAATATATACCCTTATATGTTATATTTTGATGATGACAAAGATTATATTATGTTAGATAATAATATACAGGGTGAGTCAGACCACCCGTATCAGTCGTTTTTTTCGAAAACGGTTAGTCGTAGAGAGTTGTGTCAAAAATCTGTATTATAAAAGCCCTAATGAAGAATCGAATGGTGATATTTTTCCCCCCGGAAAGGTCGGCTTCCCTGTTAGTTTGCTCCGGAATATTCAGAACTCCGGAATCTTAAATGGCACGATAGGTCGAAAGTGGTATTGTTGAAAAGATCTTTAAAAAATAAGCAAGTTTTGTAGGACATTTTTTTTTTACTGCCACCCCTGTTAAGTAATATTCGTTTGAAATTATTAAATTAACATGTCAGAATAACAAACTTAATTTTAAAAGTCGGCATTTAAAATCTAGTTACCTAATTAAACAATGTCACAAATGTTCAAACTGACTTCAATTTACTTCTAAACACTGTGGAGCTCTTCTAGATATGTTATGAGTACCTGGAAGTATTTTCCGACAAAAAAAAACAATTGCAATTATTGAAAACTTATTATGACATAGTTTTTAATTAGGTAACTAGATTTTAAATGTCGACTTTTAAAATTAAGAATGTTATTCTGACATGTTAATTCAATAATTTCAAACGAATATTACTTAACAGGGGTGGCAGTAACAAAAAAAAAAATGTCCTACAAAACTTGCTTATTTTTTAAAGATCTTTTCAACAATACCACTTTCGACCTATCGTGCCATTTAACATTCCGGAGTTCTGAACATTCCGGAGCAAACTAACAGGGAAGCCGACTTTTCCGGGGGGAAAAAATATCAGCATTCGATTCTTCATTAGGGCTTTTATAATACAGATTTTTGACACAACCCTCTACGACTAACCGTTTTCGAAAAAAACGACTGATACGGGTGGTCTGACTCACCCTGTATACATTGATAAATCGCACATGGGTTGCCTAGTTAAATCGCGTACCGATGCTGTCAAATTAAATAAATTCTAATTAACTCTTTTTGATCAACTTCCCCGATCTGTTAACTATATAAATCGAGCCTAAGATGAGCGGTAGAATAAAAATAAATACTTGACGCACATCGATCTCCGAAACAGCCAACAGCAAGCTAGAAGGCGGGCGCAATGCGTTCACGTCACTATGACGCGATGGCTTCATCTTTCGCCGCAGCTATTCTAACAATGCGTTTAACGTGTCCGTTTCTCGACTTTATGTCATAACAGACGCCACTCGCACCGTTATTATTTTCCATCTATCACACTTCCCGTTATTATCTATACATTTTTAAACAAAGCGAGAAAAATAGCCCCGCGGTTCTAATTTTGAAATTCATCTTGTGAGCTAGCAGGCTAGCCCGCAGTGACGTCATTTCCAGCTTCGTACCCAGCCTACCGGCCAGCAGAAGTCCAAGCAGTGTTTCTGTAGCGACAAAGCCGGCCTTAACTCACTTATGAGTCTTCCTGTTGAGAATAAATCTATTATTATTATTATTATACGATCGCCGACCTTATGCGTGCCCAGGAAAAGGAGACTTAGACTAGAAACACTTACCTACCACCTACCACATCGCCTTTGATAATGTCTACCGCAGTTGTAGACTAAACGTCAGGTAGAAATACCAGTGGACCGCGGCGTACAAGCACGGAAACCAAGAAAATTTGGAAAGGAGATGGAGTTTTGTGTCGTCGCCGTCGATGGCCGCGTGCCGTTGCGTACCTTCCGAAGCGAACGGAGCACCCCGTCGAATGTGTGCGTCATTCAGTTTTGCAGCATAGTGCAGCCGTTCGACGGCAAAATGCATCCGACGAGGACGACGCGAACGAGCCGTCGCATCGCCACCCGGCGCGAGAGTGAGACGCGACGAGTGCACGCGATGCACCCGTTGCACTGTTGCATTACAGAACATAGTGTATTGAACCGTGCAAAGAGTTCTTTGACCTTCTCCTCCCACTCTCCCAATAATGCATCTCCCTCTCCCTATATATATGTTTGCCCTTTCCCTTCGACCCGTGACAGACGACCCCCCCCGCCCCTTCCCATCGTCGCGTCACAATTTTTTTTCATGTAATCTTCGAACCGTATATTTTATTGTTTTTGATTTTTTTTTACCGAAAAAATAAATTGCTTAGAGAAAGACAGGCGTCGTGTAGCATTGCCACTTCTCAAATTACAAGCCCCCAAGCTCTTGTTTTCTAATTCGAGAGCTGGCCATTGGATTGTTTAATTGTTAAAAATTATTTATTTGAAACTATAAATTGGTGCTGGATTTAATTAATGCCGGCTGTCGGCAACCTTGAAAATTATCCAGTAAGTAATGTTGAGTTTGGAACCCAACACTTCAAGTGTCCAATTATATACTGTTAAACGTAACGAATAGTGATGTGCCAGATATCCGTATCCGCGGATATCCGAGGGAGAAGAAAGATCCGTATCGGTATCCATTAGTTTTATGGTGGATCTTTTACGGATCTTTTACCTTATTAATTTTCAATTCATAGATGAAATTTTATATATTTAGGTGATTAGGTAATAATGAAAAACTGTTAAATTCCATTCAGATTATTTTTTATTTCTTAAAATCGTATTTGGCACCTTTATATTGCAAAAATTTATCGTAGTGAGTACCTACTATACCAATAGTACATAACTCAAAGGTACTAATAAAAAACTATCTTTATAATGAGATATTGCACATCGATCTTTGGAAAGAGACAATCTGTTATGAAAGTTAACTCTTAAAGAAGTCAATAGCTTTTTCCCATAACAGATAGTCTCTTTCCAAAGGTCGATGTGCAATATTTACCGCCGCGTACTCTAAGAAAGTTAAGATCCGTATCCGCGGATCTTGAAACCAAATATCCGTATTCAGATCCTTATCCGCGGATATGCATTTTTAACGATCCGGCACATCACTAGTAACGAAGAGGCGAGTGTTACACAAGAAGTGCAATCATTTACGGCCATTTTATTATTTTTGTAGGTTAGATTTAAATATGTCATGCGCCAGCCGTATTTACTCGGCGCTCCCCACGAATGACTGCCCGCTGTTACGATAACGTTCACAATTTTCTATACTAATATTGCCCCAAAGTATACTGCCGAAATATTGATCGAGATATCCTTGTGAAGATTTGATCGAATTGCTGGAGATATCGCAAGCAACTTGGAAAACCGATTAGGTGCTCGGAAAGCCGACCGAAAATGGTTGCCTGCATGTAGGGAAACGGCAACTTCACTCTTGTGTTCTCCTTGTTCTCTTTTAGTAGTATATCAAGATATACTGCCGAAATATTGATCGAGATATCCTTGTAAAGATTTGATCGAATTGCTCGAGATATCGCAAGCAACTTGGGGAACCGATCAGGTGCTCGGAAAGCCGGCCGAAAATGGCTACCTGCATGTAGGGAAACGGCAACTTCACTCTTGTGTTCTCCTTGTTCTCTTTTAGTAGTATATCAAGATATCCTTTTAAGATTTACTGCCGAAATATTGATCTTGATATCCTTGTAAAGATTTGATCGAATTGCTCGAGATATCGCAAGCCACTTGGGGAACCGATCAGGTGCTCGGAAAGCCGGACGAAAATGGCCGCCTGCATGTAGGGAAACGACAACATCACTCCTGTGTTCTCCTTGTTCTCTTTTATATTGGCTTATTTGCATGATAAGATAGACTAAAACTAATCAGTTTTCGGTCGAGTTAAAAAAGGAACACGCTCGCTTTGCTCGTTCGGTCTAATTGAAACGAGCGCTTTCGAGTTTCGCTTGTTCGATCCGGTTGAAACGGGAACTCACTCGCTTCGCTGCTCTCGGGAGAACACGGGATTTCGAAAAGCGAACTAGATCCCGGACTACAAACAGACATGCGAGTAAATCAAAGAATCCCTTTCACGATGTAGAACCTTTAAATGCCTTCTAAACGTGATAAATAATAAAATTTTGAGTTGTGTAACATTTATTTCTTGTAATAACTGTGTATATAATTTATTGTATTTCTGTTAATTTACGTTAATGTTACGGAGATTTTCTGCAATTTACATTCAATTTTTTCTTTCGAAGTATCGAAGCGCTCAAATACGATTCTTGGAGCAACGTAGGCCGCAAATCAGCATTCTATTTACACGAACCCAGAAGCTAGTAGCGTGAAAATTGTTGCCGTACTTTTATCTTAAAGTGTCCCTGAGCTGTGGGCCTCAAAAGTCGCGTATAATACGCGCCACGAATCCAAAAGGCTCGGAAGTTAGATGCGAATGCGGGCTTGCGCTTGTACAGTCTGTTGAAAAACTACAAACTCGCAACTCAACAAAACTAAAATAACAATAACAATTTGACAATAGCGTACTCGACTGTACTTTAAAGCAGGAAAGCGACAAGTGACAAAGGCAATGAGCGATCACGGCCAATCACCGATGAGCGCACGTTCCATGCAGGTAGTTGGGAATTGGTGGGAGTATCGACGGCACTAAAATGTGCCTTTGCGACGCTGTTTGTGACTAACTTCCGAACCTTTTAGATCCATGGCGCGCATTATACTTTGGCACTTTCTTGACCGACTCATCAAAGCTTATATATAGAGAGTACAGAGCGTAGTACTTGATTTTCGTGTTCTCCTCGCATCTTGTCGTTTTTTCCGTCACATTGGACTGCTTAATTAGACTTTCTTCAGAGCGAGTTTTTAACAGGATTCGTCTTCTTCTCGAAGCTTCTTGATTTTCTTATAACTCCTCGCTGTTTTCCGATACGTCGAATCGCTTAATTATGATTTTTCTCCGAACAAATTCTTAACAGAACCCACCTTCTTCTTTTATTTGTCCTCTTCCCGTTACATATCAGAGCGCTCAATGATGCTTTTCTTCATATACCTCGTACGAAAGTACACACACTTTCGGCATCAATTGTCAGGCAGAAAGTCTAACTTTACACGCACCGATGCGGGAAGTACGTACGTTCGGGCGGCAGTAAAGAAAAAAACAACCTGTCAACTGCGGTTTAGATGTCGTTTCCGCATATAGCAATCCTATTACATTTTAGAACAGCTGTCATTCGTGTTTTTACGTATATAAGCTCTAAGCTGCTTGCTTGGAATTTATTAGTGTTTTGACGTGATAACGTCTTATAAATTGATGAAACACCAGCTGCACGTACGAAAAAGTGTAACGTTCCGCGGTAACGTTCCGCCTGACCCTGTGCGTGCAAGCGAGAGCGCAGTAATGTATTATTAAATATGATATTCGAGCGGAATACGTTATCATGTAAAACTATCGTCCGTAAACCGACTTTACAGACAACCAATTTTTTATGTAAGTAATTAATGTATTTAATAATCGTACTTACGACCGAAGTATGAAGAAAAATAGTATACACTACATGGCTGAAAGTTTGATATTCTTGCACTTTCACCTCGGGCATCATGACGCGCAGTGCAAGCATATCAAACTTTCGGCCCTCGGGGCGTAATAGACTACTTTTTTTTGTACAGCAATTTCTTAACAGATGGCACTTTCTTTTCTCAGCTTTTTCGTTTTCTCCTCGCTCTTCTTTTCCTTAGAATATGAAGCTTTTTTTTTTGATAAAAAATTCTTAACAGATTCCTCGAGATCGCAACAATTCCTCTCCCTTCCCGTTGTTATCGGCTAAACGCTCGACCGATTAGCTTCTCTCATTTTCCAACCAGATCCTGAATTTTCCACCACGCCGTTGTCAAACCGATTTGCGTGTTGTTATTTTTTCGACGACAACGGCTCTCTATCGGCGCCCTCACTAAGTTTTTCGGCGGGTGCTCTTACGGTCGGGGTTAATGGATGCTCGTTTTTAAGGGTAAATTCTTAACAAAGTGCGAGCATGTAACCTAGTTTTGGTTTTCCTCTCTGGCACAGTTCGCAACAAGTATTGACGTTGTATGGCCTTCTCCATCACCTCGTCCCCCTCCCCTCTGCCCGTAGATACTGACTATGACGTCAGAACGGTTGCTGGATACACCAACACACACACACACACACATAGACTGAGCACGACGCTGCGAAGGGTAGTCGCTGTGAGGTAAATTCATATATTGCTTCAGATTTAAATTGCATTGCATTTATATCATCGAAATAATGTTATATCCACATATATATTTAGTGTTATTATGTAATGCTTAATGACTCATTTATACTCGGCCGATAATAACGTTAAGTATATTTTTAATATTATATAGACTGACCCCATCGAAATTCGATGGGTTTCGACGAGGCTGGAACATTCGGAAAGTACATATATATAAAAATTCCAGCCAATTGGGCGACGGGACCATATTCCAACTTCAAAAATGTTGACGTTTGATTATAATAAAGAAAATAAAATTTCTGATATCGCGTGAGGTGACGCGGGTAATGGCTAGTATTAAATATGATATTTGCTATTCGTTGCCATGGTCACCTACATGATATTATGTTCACCGTCATGTAAAAATTAATCAAAGCATGCCGAACTAGTTTATTTCTGACAGATCCGCATGAAACAAAGTTTGAGCGGCTGATTTTTATTTTATTTTCAAAATATTTCCGAAACTATAAAGTTATATAATAATGGTATACTTTTCATAACGGCTTACTATTCTATTTATTTTTTCAAGAAAGTTTCGTTAAAAAGTTTGTTTTCTAAAGTATACCATTATTATATAAAAAAAACACCATTATAGCATATATCTCTTCTGCGCATGCGCCGATTTTCCCCAAAAAACAACAGAGCTCTTCAGATTTGCATACCAAACATTCTCCCAAAATTTGGTTTCAATCCGCTCATCCGTTTGACCTGTATCGTGGTCACAGACTGACAGACGCACAGAGTTTTTTCAAAAATATATTTTTTGCATTCGGGGGACCTCAGGACGGAAAGATATTGTAAAATTTTTGAAAAGTAATTTTTGACCTAAACTAGTATCATTCCCAATTTGTGGGTTGGAATGGTAAAACGGAATGGAAAAAAAATAAATTTCAAAAAAATTGTTGGATATAATATAAAGAAAAAACTTAAAAAAAAAACCTTATGGCATGCTGTAAAGAAATTTCGAGAAATATCACGTTTTTTAATGCCACTTTTAGGACATAATTTTTAAGCAACAAATCAAAGGACCTCGCACAAACCATATGGGATTTGGTTCTCGGTTAAATTTAACGAAAATGGTTTTATTTTATAGTTTAAAGGTCACTAAGAAGAAGTGTCCATTTGCGCATATAGTCTAAAAACCAATAGATTTTTAGTTGCAGATTTGTTTAGCGAGATTTTAGATACAGGGATATCCATTGAATTCACAAACATGTTCCATGTTCAACTTTTGTGCTTTTCTTTTAGAAATAGAAAAATAGTCGAAAACTAGGTAATGTTGGAAGGTGTCACTCTGTATAAAATAATAATGTCATATTCGGATTCAGCGCACTCGAAAACATATTTCTAGAGCTTAGGATTTTTTTAAGATTGTGCAGAATTAAAAGAATATCCCTATTTCTAAAATCTCGCTAAACATATCTGTAGCTAAAAATCTATTCGCTTTGAGGCTATGCGCCCATTGACACTGTTTCTTAGTGACCTTTAAACTATAAAATAAAACCATTTTCGATCAATTTAACCGAGAACCAAATCCCATAAGGTTTGTGCGTGTGTTATTTTGACGTGATAACGTCTTATAAATTGATGAATCACCAATCTTATAAATTGATAAAACACCGGCTGCATGTTCGAAAAAGTGTAACGTAACGTTCCTAACGTTAGTAACGCATAACGTTCGTAACGCATAACGCGTAACGTTCCGCCTGACCCTGTGCGTGCTTTTCTCGAAAACGGCCCTAACGATTTGGATGAAATTTACTGGAAAGGGATTTTGGGGGGCAAAAAATCGTTTTAGCTAGGTCTCATCTCTCGAAAAAATCGTTTTCTTACAAATTTTATCATTATAAAAATCAATTTTTTGACGTATGAAAATACTTAAATATTGTAAGTAGGTTTTGGAATTTTATATTATAAACAGTGAAGCAATTGTTTTATAAATATTATGACAGCTAATCTTTGAGACTTAAAATAAATACGGAAGAATATATTATTTATTATTTATTAAGAAATATTATATGGTGAGTATTTTAAATAAATAAAATTAACCTAAATTTGAAGCGAAAGATGCAATATCATAGATTCGAATTATTATAATTATTATATAAATTTAGGTTATGTATTACGGATTACGTTATCACGTAAAACTATCGTCCGTAAACCGACTTTACAGACAACCAATTTTTTTTTAATCATTGCTAGTAAAAACAGTAGTAAAATGTTTTTTGCGACCACAATTTGAAATTTATCGAGAGCATTTTTCACAATCTTGAGTGAACAGTCACCGTAACAAGAATTAAAAAACATTTTTGATGCGACAACGTCTATTCTCTCGTTGCCGAACTTTCTCGTGTTTCAAAATACCGTCCGATTTAAATCGCTAACGACTACGAGACTAATAAATGCTTTAACAACGTTTTGAGCCCACAACGAATAGATCGTTTTTGTACGTGTTCGCCGCGCAGGATTTGTTATAATAATCCACTGACAATGTGCATTGGTATTAGGCCCAAAACAACCTCAACTGTTGGTGACTTTAAGAAGAGATCTCGACAGTTCATTTCTCGACTGCGGCTCGTCGAGAAAGATCTCGTTTCCGCGGCAGCATTGCAGAAATTATCTAATATTGTATAACCGATCCTTACGTCATAATATTGTAAAATATACAATATTGAATAATATGGTCCGGCTTTATGAACGTTGAATACGTCTCCAGCGGTACTCGCGCAACTGTTGATTTCAATCCTGCTTAAAAGGCCGCTGCACACGAGGCTGGATTTGCCGCTAGGCTCCTTGCTAGACTTCACTACTAGTTTTCTAGCGCTGGTTTTCACAATTGATATTATGTGCTCGCTTTACACGAGACTTATTTTCAAGCTTGCTCTGCAGGTAGGTTCGGTGCGCGCGGCGTGTTTGTGCATGTTCATTGTCTCTGAACGGAACACACACTATGGCACAGTGTTTGTTTATGGGCGTTTGTTCAAGTCGCCCACGTGACAAGATACTGCTTCCCGATTGGTTCTTGCTCATACCTAGCAGCAGGCCTAGCAAGAAAAACAGCCCCTGTTCTAATTTTAAAACATATCTTGTGAGCTAGCAGGCGAGCCCGCAGTGACGTCATTTCCAGCTTCATACCCAGCCTGTCGGCCAGCAGCAATCAGTGTTTCTAGCCTCGTGTGCAGAGGCCTAAACGTATGTATTGAAAGGCTACCGCATTGTAATTGCTGTAATTCTAAACATAGAATAACACAGTTGCGTGTGTACCACTGTATGCACGTATATAGTATGTAACTTCTATGTATGTAGATTGTAGGTAAACGATATATTATTGCAGTTTATACAAGTTGGCTGTGAAGCGTGACTCTGAACTGTCGTCTGTCTCGGCGCGAAGAATAAAAAACTTTACGGAAATGAAAATATTAAAATAAAAGAAATAAAAAAAAAATTAATACCTACCTATTTTTAAAACGAACTAAAAAGTATAAAATAGTTTTTTTAACTTGTAAGATTTGAAATGAAAAACGTGGGGCGCATGCGACAGTTATATATAAAAAGAGCGGTGTGGCGTAGCGGTGAGAGCACTAGACTCGCATTTGGGAGGTACCGGGTTCGAATCCCGGCGGTGGCAGATGTGGCTGGGAATTTTTGCCGCTGCCTCTCGCCGAGAAACGTTAATTGCTGTACCGGCCATCTTGTTGAGGTTTTCCACGGTTTCCTTCAACAATTCCAGATAAATATCGAGATGGTCCCTTATTCAAGGCCTTGGCCGATTATTATTATTATTATTATAAGAAGTGTAGAGAGTAGCTATCAATGAAAAAACGAGATAAAACGAATAATGCGCTCCACGTTTTTCGTTTCAAATCCTACAAGTTAAAAATCTGTCTGATAGGGGTTGAGAAAAGTTTTTGGGCCCAAAAATACCGTAAAAATTCTCAGAGTTGTTTCGAAATTGAAATTTAACTTATTAGTAAAGATAGAAATTTACTGCCTAAATTTTAATAAAATCGGCCGGACAGAACCGAACTTATGGGCAATAACTTTCGAAGGCGTTAATCGATTTTAACGAAATTTGGTCCACATGCTGAAATCTATCACCGCACAAAGCTTATTTAAAATGGGCTCAATCGGGCCATTTTAAAGGTGGTATTTAGGGGTTGAAAATAAAATTTGAAATTTAACACGTTAGTAAAAATCTAAATGTGCTGCCAAAATTTTATCCAAATCGGCCGGACAGAACCGAACTTAAAAATTTTGTGAAAACGTTAGTTTCTATAGGTGTGAATTTATATAGTGAAGGGTGCAGGTATATGAACTGATAATAATATTGAAATTAATAAAAACAATATTATTTTAAGGGCTGTATTAAAGGGTTAAATTTATTATTTTGTCCAAAAACAAAAAAGTTATAATACTGTCTATATTAGCAAATACACTATATTTTTTCGGCAGAGTTTCGCACTGCGACCCGAGTTTTTTTTTGTGTTTGCTATAGGCGACTATTTATTTCCGAGACATCGGCGAGTTCAGTTTTGGAGACGACACGTTGCGAACCGCGCCGGCTAGATATCTTCGCGGTGGCGTCCTCGAACCCGTTAGGAAAACAGAGCATCGCACCCTGGTTGACCCAGATTCGAATCCCCACCTCGACAACTGTGACGTCACTATGACGTCAGAGCGCACTAAATTTAGGCCAACTTCATTCTAAAATATCAACGAACAATCCCGGTCGCCGCGCTGCTCGAAATCCCGTTCTATTTTGTATATTATGCATTAAATACAGATTGTTTTAACGCCCGTGTATCGATGCCGCAAAAGGTCGTCCCCCCGAACCCCCGACCCCGCAGGCCCGCCATATTTTATCGCCGGCAATTCTTTTGTAAAGCGCCGTTGGAAATTGAAGGTTCCAGCTCTTGACCTTTTGCCGGACATGTTTTGAAGAGGCGAGGAATGAATTATATTGGAGAGATCAAGACATTTTTATGATTATTTAGGGAGGCGAAGACAGGGCCGGCGCCTAGCGTGGACGAGCGTTTTCATTGGTGTTGAATTTGATTAATCTAATGGCGCGTTTGGACGGTAGTAAAACCGTGCATAATTGACCCGACGCTTTTATGGGACGACGTTACGTTTGCGCGCGTGACGCTTGCTTTGTGTATGCGTTGGATTATAACTTGGCAAACGACAAACAAACGACTACGGCGCTGAAATGTCTGAACCATAGAGACATTAGACTAGAGTACGCGAGTGAGCCGTGAAAGTGTCTGCAATTCAGACAGAGAACAGTTCCTTATCTCTATGGTAACTAATGATACAAAACAATGCTGATTTGAGTAAGTAACCTAAATATGGGCACCCCTAAACATTTTGTTGATTAATAGCTTTATTATTCAAGATTAAACTAAAAAAAAAAATACGTTTGTTCTTGAGGTCATAACGAATACAGAATCATAGACAAAATTTGCAAAAACCATTTTTATATTTTCAAAAAATCACACATAAAAAAATTAATCAGGTGTCCATATTAAGAGCATCATGTTCTAAATAGGGGCACCATAAAAAAACTTAAAAAGAAACAATTAAATACCGAAAACGATAATGTAATTCTTAATATTAATTAAAAGAAACTTGAAAACTTGCGATATTAAAAAAAAAGTTTAAGTTGCACAATTAAATTTTAGTCATCTTTGGCTCAGTCCGCAGCATTCTTCGTAAACCCAAGTCTGGCAAACGGTACACTGCCTCATGTCTTTCTGCTCATCTTCCTTGCAAAGGGTACAGTACCAAGATTCTTTCCGAGGAATTGAAATGCCACTGCACGTTGCTTTATTTAATTTGACGCTTTGTTGTTTGGACTGAGGTGCTTTTTGCTTGGTAATTGAGGCACTGCCCATATTTAGCAGTCACTCTAGTGCCCATATTTTGGACATGCCATTACTTAGAAGTTTCGAAGCACACATTCATAATACAGAAATAAATTTAAATTTCTATAGGACCACTTCAAAGTAGAGCTCCTCAGTTTCAATTTCGTGTATAGTAACAATTAATTTTGGTACAAATTCCTTACAAAATAAATTAAAACCTACTTACCGAAAATTACAACCTCACTTTTAACATGTGACATCTTCCGATTAAAAATATTTCTGATTGCCTTCTAGCGAGTAATGGCGGAATTTTTTGTATATTCGCAGTTGTCTAAGATCCCTGCTAAGACGCATGATGCCATCTTTTGCTACAATTGGTTACTAACTGTATTTTTTCACTAGTGCCCATATTTGGGGGAGTGCCCATACTTGGTTAAGGTACCTTTATATCTGATTTTCTGGACTTTTTGCAGTTTTCTCTCTCTTAACTGAAGACACTTTCACTTATGGCAAGCATACGAACTAGCGTACTCTAGTTACTTATATCTCTATAGTCTGAACTAATAGCTTTGAGCTGATGTCGCTAGGCGGCAGTGCCCGCTTGCTCATACTGCTAGTTGCCGCTTGGTGTGCTACAGTGACGCGCCATTTGAACGTAATCGCCCGCCTACTTGATGTCGCTACTCGATACGAATACAGTTTTCTTGACAAAACTCCGTCATTTTTGTACAAAATATTTATAAATTGTATACTGAAACCTTTCTCGTTTATCGCTCTTTCTATTAGTGAAAATCGTATGAAAATCCGTTCGGTAGTTTTTGAGTTTATCGCGTTGAGACAGACAGACAGACGTGGCGGAGGAACTTTGTTATATCTAATAATCTAGATAATATATAAAAGGAAACCGTGGCTGACTGACTGATCTATCAACGCACAGCTCAAACCACTTGACGGATTGGGCTGAAATTTGGCACACACATAGTTATTATGACGTAGGCATCCGCTGAGAAATGATTTTTGAAAATTCAACCCCTGAAAGGGTGTAACGGGGGTTCAAAATTTGCATGGAGAAACCATATAAGATATATGTATCAACAAATAAATAAACACGCGTTTCATGCTTTTTCAAAAATAGTCCCTTATCAAAGGGTGAAAGGAGGTAAATAGTTTAAAAATAAACATGTGTGTCATTTTTAAGGTTTGTCAGGACGTTGATCACGTGAATGTCATCGATTTTGAAATTTATTAGCGGGGTTTACGTCGAGAAAAGAGTAACTATGCCAAATAATGGGAATCATGCATTCGTGTTTCGTTTCAATCGCGTGCGAAGCTGCGGGTAACGGCTAGTATATAATATATAGATATTCAACCAAAGGTACGCGAAGTCGCTGTTCGTGAACCTTGAAACGTTTTGATGTATTTCAAGAAGGCATGGGTGTTTTGTAGAAATCTATATTGAAAAGCCTCTTGGCATATTCTGGTCGACATTTTAATAGCCTGACAAGAATCTTCTTGATTTGATTATCGGTAAATGTGTGTAGGTTTTTCTTTAAATGCTCGAAATAGCATTTTCCTAATGAAACCTAAGTAGACGGCCGAGAAATCCCTCAGAGAGATAAAACAATAGCTATATTGGGTTCCTTCGAATAGGTGGAGCTTTAAAAACATGGCGGCGATGGGGTATCGTTTCCCATAGTTACTATGGTTACTATGTAGTATACAGTGCAATTGTGAATTTTTTTAAGAACATTAAAATGATAAGTATCAGGATAAAATGTAATTGGGCTGATACAAATCACCGAAAAAGAAATTTCCTTGAAGGGGAACGTATCTTTAATGCCGGCCATATCATATGATTAGGCAAAAATTCAGCTGAATCAGAACCTTCGAGTAAGGTGAATTTTAATGCTTTATGTTTACAAACTTCCGATTTAAAGAGTAATCCACAAGAAATAAAAGTGGTAAATAGAGATATTATATCAATGCAGTGTTGATGAACGTTGCAAACATATTATTATTGCAAGAAGTAAGTTTCCAACCTAAAAATAGTCATCTGTCAAAATGTATTTTCAACTTTATTTTTTTTTTTCTATCAAAATTCTTAATGTTATTTAATAATGATAACTATTCAATTAATAAATTAAGTTTCCAATACTAAGACTAAGTATAATATCTACTTACATGGTAAAATATCTAATCATCTGCATTGAAATGACGTGGTACTATTACAACCTTTTACTAACTTTTTATTTGTGTTTGCACGAGGTGAATACTACGCAGGTTCCATAAGAAGTCATTTATTAATTTATTCAACGCTTTTTATTATTATAATAAAAAATTGGTTGTCTGTAAAGTCGGTTTACGGACGATAGTTTTACGTGATAACGTATTCCGTAATACATAACCTAAACCTCCCAAAATTTGGTTTCAATCCGCTTATCCTTGGTGTCGGAATGATAAGAAATGTCAAAAGTGACGTTTGCAACTTACAAAGTATTATGTTCTAATAATAATTAGTTATTCCAATACTTAACTTAGAAGGCGTTGCAATTCTCAAAATACTAATGTCAAAAAATTGAATTAAACATTAGAAATGCAGCCGTTTTCATGTTAAGACAAGACATACGTTTGCTTCTAATTTCCATGTACGGCAAACAAAGACAACCGACCGCGTCGCGCCATGCATTAGACAACATTGCATTTATTTTCTATATAAATTTGTATAAAAAAACTGTTTAGGCAAATTCTGTTATACGAAATCTATGTAAAATGTTCTCCTCTTTCGTTTAAGACTGGTTTCAAACCGATCTGATTTAAATTGAGCGAGAAATTAGCAAAAAGCACGCACAGGGTCAGGCGGAACGTTACGCGTTAGGAACGTTAGGAACGTTACGTTACACTTTTTCGAACATGCAGCCGGTGTTTTATCAATTTATAATATTGGTGATTCATCAATTTATAAGACGTTATCACGTCAAAAATTTCACAATTATCAGTACCGATTCACAGTACGATTCATAATCATGTTTCTCTGATTATAGTTGTAAATTTCGCCGCCAGATAGAGTAGTCCGTATAAAGGATTCCTATAGGAAATATTAAATTCTTCTGATGTCAACGAAAACAGCGCTCTATATGGGTGAATAAAAAATTAAGGTTCATAATTATGAAATTACGAATATACAGTCATTTTAGCTAATAGTCACGACCAGCTCCCATTCGTGTTTTTACGTATAACCTCAAAGCTGCTTGCTTGGAATTTATGTAATTAATAAGTAATTAATTAATGTATTTAATAAGCGTACTTACGACCGAAGTATGAAGAAAAATAGTGTACATCACTGGCCTAAAGTTTGATACTATAGCACTGCGCGTCATGATGCCCTCGGCAAGATATCAAACTTTCGGCCCTTGTGGTGCAATGTACTATTTTTATATGGGATGTGTAAAACCATTTTTTTTTTCATGTCTTGATTGTAGAGGAACAATTAAATATTTTTTTTTATGTTCGAATCCTGGCGGGGGCAGATGCGGCTGGGACTTTTTCCTGCTGCCTCTCGCCGAGAAACGGTAATTCCTGTACCGGCCATCTTGTTGAGGTTTTCCATGGTTTCCCTCAATAATTCCAGATAAATATCGAGATGGTTCCTTATTCAAGGCCATGGCCGATTTACCTGTCAAACTGCTATGCTCAAAATTTGCCTACCTTATCCTAATGTCCTAAAATTCTTTCATTCGCCCATTGCTATTAATAAGTGTGGTAGAAAAAAAAATAGTAATGGTGCGAATGGCGTCTGTTATGACATAAAGTCGAGAAACGGACGTTAAACGCATTATTATTATTAATTTGTTTTTTTTTGTAAAACGACTCCTGGAAGCTGTGACACTATATACCGAATTTTAGGTTTCTAGCTAATACAGACAGACGGACGAACATCGAAGTTTCGTTAGAAGAATCTATATATTTAAAACACAAGCCCTAACTCTCTAGACAATCCGCCAGCCATCCCTACTGAACCGATTGACACAATTTTTTTTTTAAACTGAAGCCTTTAGTCCACAGATATGTTATCGCATTTTTTTTTTGTTTTGGTGAAATTTCTTTAAAAGGGGTGTATTCAAGCGATAATAGTAAAAATGACGAGGGGGTATCGGGGTGAAGAGGAACGTAAAGAGAGAAAATCCTTCGGTGTTCACGAGACATGAGTGTGAGAGAAATGCAAATATGTACGTATGTCGGAGATTTTACAAACAGTTTAACAAGTCGGCTTTGACAATTGAAGTGTATATTTTTAGTTTGTTTTTTAGCGCAAATATTCCAAATTTTAATACACAAATAAATTTTATTTTATTTTCCAAATAATTTAAGAACGTGTAAGTTTATGTTAATTTAATGCCAAAATAGAGTTTTTAAATATTACATGGACTGTACCAAGTCTAAAATTTGGTCTCAGATCAGAAAAAAATAGTGAAAATCGTAAATGTATCAAATGAGGTTAGATTTTCTAAAAATGAATTGTGACAGCTCTTGCGGGGTAACCATGACAACGATGAACAGGTCTCATACATTTTTTATGGATCAAGCTAAATCAAAAGAAAAATAACTGTAAATGGAAACTAATGAGGAATAAAATTATTGTCGTAGATCTGTATCAAAATATCGTTTTTTGAAAACAATATGAAAATATACATGCAAAAGGTTTTGCACGGGTACACTAGTTGCGTTGTAGTTTCGGTGTAGTATACAGAACTGTAAAATCATAAAACCGATTGCAAGCCTTAACTTTGAATATTCCTCGACTTAGCTTAACCGCCGTTTTTAATTGTTACCCAAAAATTATTTCGGCCGCCACCCATTCCTTCACAGCTGCAATATTATTTTCGATTTTATATATCAAAAGTCCTTTCTCTCGAATCGGTTTTCGCGGCGGCGCGGCGGCGGCGCGGCGGCGGCTCTCGGTGCCGCGCTATTATACAGGAAGCCTGTCCAAATATTGGCGGGTGAACTCGTTGTCATGACAACGCAATGACGTCATCTCCGGACCGTCATTGTGCGGATAGCGCTCGTGGGGGATGAGGAGCTAGCCGAATGGAAGACGGGACGGGACGAGGGGGGGGTCGAGATACAGTATAAAACACGCACAACATAACCCAGAGCTCCCCGATATATAGGTCACAGTATATATATAAATGCACGCTTAAAGGGTGCATCCGAAAGTTATCTATTTTCAGAATCGTAACGGTTAGTTTAAATCGGAAGTGATGCCTTTCCTGCAGAAAAAGATTATTTTTCTATATTCAAAATAGTCTAAGTTACTCCTTATAACATCAACTGTTTGCCAATGAAAGTCCCGTCAAAATCGGTCCAGTCGTTTTGGAGATTAGCCGGAACAGATAGACATTTTATTTATATGTATAGATTGGTACAAAAATAGAAAAAGTGATTAAAACTGAAAATTCGCTCCAGGCATCTTTAAAAATGACAGACTAAATTACGATTTTATTTATTATTTATTAATTGAGCTAACGTCTGTATAATTCATTAAAAAAACAACTCTCGCAGTATGTGGATTTTGTAATCTGTTAGTATATATGTTACGGTTAATACAAGAAAGTAGTTTATTCGCGAATTAACCGGCTAATACCCGAATTAACCAACGTCAAGGATTGTTAATTCGGGTAATTAGCCGATTAATTCGCGAATTAAATACTTTCTTGTATTAACCGTAACATATATACAAGACACAGGAGAATCCTACTGTGTTAGGTATAATACGCGCCACGGATCTAAAAGGTTCGGAAGTTAGTCACAAACAGCGTCGCAAAGGTACATTTTAGAGCCGTTGATACTCCCACCACCTCCCGGCTACCTGCACGGAACGTATGCTCGTCGGCGATTGGCCGTGATCGCTCGTTGCCTTTGTCACTTGTCGCTTTCCTCCTTTAAAGTACAGTCGAGTACGCTATTGTCAAGCTGTTATTGTTATTTTAGTTTTGTTGAGTTGCGAGTTTGTAGTTTTTCAACAGACTGTACAAGCGCAAGCCCGCATTCGCAACTAACTTCCGAGCCTTTTAGATTCGTGGCGCGTACTATACCAGACTAGAACTTGGGAACTATATGTAATGTATATTAGACACTTCAATTTTATATTTTACTAGCGGTCTCGCCCGGTTTTACCCGGGTGCAAAAGAACGAATGGGGGAGGAAGAGACATAAGTACGCACATTGATCATCTTAGTTTACCGAGATGAATGTTTTGTCCAAGCTTCATAATGATCGGAGTTACCGTTCAAAAGTTTTTGTCGTTAAAAAGCAGTATTTATACTTTTTTTAAGTAATACATTTCTTTTATTATAATAAATATTTAATTGAAAACACTGTAGGAAAATTATTTTTATATAGGTACCTATAGTTGTAACAGTTTTCAAAAGAGCTATTAATTAGATTTATTTAATTTTAATTATACGCCATAAATTTGGAAATTTAGATGAAAATGAGAAAAAATTCTTTCCAAAAATTTTTTATATATTAGTATAGATTATTGGAAAATTGCTAAATACGAAATTACAGGCTTCTGGTGATTAAAGAATCAACTAAATCATTGTGTATTAACATGCTTTTATTAGCTTGACCTGTATGTATGTATGTATGCATGTATGTATGTAAAGGGTTCTTTCAGCGTAATTTTCAACAATTTCAAGAAATCTGATTAACTTGAAAATTTGCACACGTATTAAGGGTCGATGACAAGACAATTATTTCATAAAAATAAATTTTTATTTGAAAAAATGTTGAAAAAAAATTGAATTTGAAATTTTGAAAAAAAATTACTTTTGATATCGTCCTGAGACTATAAATTAAGAAAATGAATTATAGTATAAAAAAACTAAAAAGAAACTATATAGAAATAAAATAAATAAACCTTCTTCCTTTGGCAAGATTTAATATAAATAAAACAAATTTTTGGCTACATGTACATGTTTGGACTAAATGCCATCATCAAGCCATTAGAAATTATTAAATATAAGAATTGTCATCTTAGTAGAAATAACAAAAATTTGAATCAAAGTAGAGAAAATGTTTTTTAACTGTCATATATTATAAAAAAGTGGTAAAAAGTAAGTTGCGGAAAAACAAATTTTGCAAAAAATCTGAACACATTTTGATGTGATATGCATCGAAGCCATTGTTGAGAACCTATAGTTTTTAGTTTGGTTTGCTATTAAAGCGTGTTTTTTTAGTTTTTTTTAAACTATAATTTCTTTAATATATTTTATACAAAACGCAATCGACACTAAAAGGTATATAATAGATTTATTTCTTCAATTATAGATCTTCCTGCAAGGAATACTGCAGGATATTCGCACATTTAGCTGAATCTCGAACGTTTTGAACTTTGACCTTTCAAAGAAACATACATATATAAAAATCCACTTAGAATTGTGTTATTTTTACAATGACGAACTTTTTATAATAAATATCATATGTATTTAATATCAGCGAAGGTCCCCTTCTAAACATAATATACTTAATATTATATACATGAGTTTTTCTTAATAAAAATAATTTTGCTTAAAAGGGTACTAACAGTAACAATAAACGTTGCGATTCTCGACTTCTAATTACGAACATACAGTATATCGTTGTCTCTCTTCGACTTTACGTTCGTTGTGTTTAGCCAGAGAAAGGGAGGACACCACAAACGACGATCGCATTATCGGTTGGAAAATACGACGGATGAATCGACGCTGTATATAACATGGTACCAATGACGTCACGGGAGTTAGTGTTTCATGACGGGAACGCCTCTTTGCAAAACTCCGCCTCCCGGAGCTTTGTTCCAGTCTGTATAGGCGCTTTTGGCCATCTGTTGGCACGGAGCGAAAAGTGCGGTTAGGTTTCGTCGCGGTTTGTGCAGTCAAGTGTTTGAAGCTTTTCCGGTAGAGCTTTTCGCGATGTTGAAACTGTTTTTCTGCAAAACAAGTGAGCCGGTTCACTAACAGGGCCGTCGTGGCGGCCGTTAGGGGTGATTAAATTTAGATCTGAAATTTGTATGCAAATAAAACACTTAAAAAAAATACGAATTGAGCCTTCTTCAAAACGGGTCACTAAAAAGCGTGAAATAAAGTTTAGAGGTCGGCCCCTATTTAATTACTATTACGTTACCACGTTTTATGTACTAACTGGCGGCCCGACCCGGTTTCACCCGGGTGCGATTGATATAATTCTGCAAAATGTATTTCGTTTGCGGCCCAGCGTCTGAACTAATAGCGTTGAGCAAATTCTACCACACTTGCTTCTGAACTAATAACTTTGAGCGAATTTTGACAGATGTCGCTACTTGGTACTAAAACAGTTTTTGTTTGTTTGTTTTTGAACTAATAGCTTTGAGTAAATGCTATCAGATGTCGTTACATGTTACTAAAACAGTATTTTTGAGAAAATACCGTAACTTTGTACAAAATTGGTAGAAGTTTTGTTCCAAAATATGTATTGAAGGAGATTTATTTGGTTGAGGAACAATTGAAAATAAGCTTTACCAGTGTATCGCTTGTGGCCAACGTTTCGAAAAATATATTTTCATCATCAGGACCTATGAACATGTATAATATTCGTTACATATATTATTATAATTTTTAACTTACATTATAAACATTATAGATAGATAATACTAAAACTATAAATTGTACAAAATATATAATAAAAACTATCCTATAGCGTAAGTTGCACGAAGCAAGTCACATTTACAAAATTTCATTAAAATCGGTTCAGTGGTTTCGTAGATTAGCGCAGACGAACATCGTGACGCGAGATTATTTTATACAGTGTTAAACTCTATATAGCGATACTCAAGGGACTGTGCACTTAGTGGCGTTACGCGGAGAGAAGAAATAAGTAATTCATTATTATTTTTTTACTATAATATGTATTTACTCATAATGTATAAAATTTACAACTGACCAACAAACATTCATACTATCACATAAACATATGAAAGATAATCCCAACAAACAAAAGAACGAATTTCTTAGAATCTTCGGTACGCATGACGCCGACAACAAAGCAACAAAATAACAAACAAGTACTGTTTGTCGCTTAATGATGACGTGTTGTTGTCGTTATTTAGAGTGGTATCATTGTATGAGCAACAAGGTAAACCAACTAGAGTTATATGTAATTTTGACGTTTTAAAGAGTTTATGACGTTAAATGGAGTTTATTCTGTACATAGATGAAGAAGTTATTTGTTTATATATACACAGCTGTTTGAGTTGTTTATGTTTCGTAATCATTAATTTGTTACTTATTTTTTGTTTTAATTCTACTGATATAATAATAATAATGCGTTTAAGGTCCGTTTCTCGACTTTATGTCATAACAGACGCCGTTCGCACCATTACTACTTATTTTTTTTCTACCACAATTCCCGTTATTTTCTACAGTTTTTAAACTTCAACTTATTTAATAGCAATGGGCGAATGAAGGAATTTTCAAGAAATTAGGATAAGGTAGACAAATTTTGAGCATAGGAGTTTGATAGGTAATCGGCCATGGCCTTGAATAAGGAACCATCTCGATATATATCTGGAATTGTTGAGGGAAACCACGGAAAACCTCAACAAGATGTCCTGTACAGGAATTACCGTTTCTCGGCGAGAGGCAGTGGGAAAAACTCCCAGCCACATCTGCCCTCGCCGGGATTCGAACCCGGGTACCTCCCGAATGCGAGTCTAGTGCTCTCACCGCTACGCCACCCCGCTCGGTAAAATTCTACTAATATAATATGCATCTAAGTCAATTTTTATTCATAATAATTAGTTCATTTATCTTTGGACATAGATTTTTTCGCAATTTGGTCAACCTTATTTGAGTAAAAATTTAAAATAAGGACGGTATCGTTTATTTTAAAGCAGTTGTTGACATTTTAATCTAAATATTAAAAATACACCGTTTTATGCTTCATATTCTCTGCCGTTTTACTGATTATAGGTAAATGCGCTGTGAAATCCGATAGTTTTCTTCTAATGATACTTTTTTTACATTCATAAATACAGTATGTTTAAAAACTATGTCTACGGGGTGTCCCACAACACGACTGCCGCAGCCTGGGACTGTGTTGCTGGGGTGATTTCAAGTCAAAAATGTCTAATGAACATATACCCGGAACGCTATCCTAACTGAGCTAGAAGCATTTAAAATTTTAGATAAGTAGTAGTAGGAATTCCCTTCTAATTTAAAAACCATTTAAAAAGAAATCGCTTTATTGAATTAGTTGCTCAAAATGTCCACCCAGTTGCTATAAACATAGTCTAGCTCTTCTTAGAATTGAAGTGGTAGCTCTGCGAAGAGTCTCAGGATCAGCACGAATAAATACTAATGGTGATTCACAGCCACCTGGTCTTTTTAATAATAACAAAACCAACAGCCGAACCTAATACCTGCATTAGTGGGCTCACTTATTTAAAATTTCAAATGCTTCTAGCTCAGTTAGGATAGCGTTCCGGGTATATGTTAATTAGACATTTTTGACTTGAAATCATCCCAGCAACACAGTCCCAGGCTACGGCAGTCATGTCGTATAAAAAAATTGGTTGTCTGTAAAGTCGGTTTACGGACGATAGTTTTACGTGATAACGTATTCCGTAATACATAACCTAAACCTCCCAAAATTTGGTTTCAATCCGCTTATCCTTGGTGTCGGAATGATAAGAAATGTCAAAAGTGACGTTTGCAACTTACAAAGTATTATGTTCTAATAATAATTAGTTATTCCAATACTTAACTTAGAAGGCTTTGCATTTCACAATATACTAATGTCAAAAAATTGAATTAAACATTAGAAATGCAGCTGTTTTCATGTTAAGACAAGACATACGTTTGCTTCTAATTTCCATGTACGGCAAACAAAGACAACCGACCGCGTCGCGCCATGCATTACACAACATTGCATTTATACAGCTATTTTTCTATATAAATTTGTATAAAATATTTTTCTATATAAATTTGTATAAAAAAACTGTTTAGGCAAATTCTGTTATACGAAATCTATGTAAAATGTTCTCCTCTTTCGTTTAAGACTGGTTTCAAACTGATCTGATTTAAATTGAGCGAGAAATTAGCAAAAAGCACGCACAGGGTCAGGCGGAACGTTACGCGTTAGAACGTTAGGAACGTTACGTTACACTTTTTCGAACATGCAGCCGGTGTTTTATCAATTTATAAGATTGGTGATTCATCAATTTATAAGACGTTATCACGTCAAAACTATAAACCTAACAATATATGTATCGTTTGGATGTTTTACTTCAACACGCACACTTTTTTTTCGTTTTTCTTACGCCGCTCTGAGCAAAGTTACTGTCATCGCGGCCAAAGATGTTTCACTTCGACGAGCGGCTACTTACAGCGTTTTAACTGTTTTGAACGCGCCGTTTTTTTTTGTTTCTTGCATCAGGCCTGTGCATTTTTGGAAAGTCGCCGACGAAAACATAACACCATCGCGCCGAAACCGACGCTCGCGCGCCGTTTTCGCCGTTGCCTTTAAATAAGCAGGAATCGGATACAGCGTTTATTTCTGGCAAACGTCTCTCTACTCCTGTCCACCATGGCTGGTATGCGTGACACTGATCTCTACAGCAGGACGGACTGTGAACGACTGCCACTGTGTTCAACTAATAAATAATGATGATTTCCATCGTTTGGCATATCAACAAAACACTTGTATAAATAAAATTATCGAACAATATATTAACAAAAAATATAATTAATACATTAACGTTTCGATCCGGAAATGGATCTTCTTCAGAACTGATCTAAAAAATATAAAAAATAATTAATATTTAATTTCTAATTCGCTTTTTATAAAATTCTTTCAAAATTATTAATTAGTTACGAAGATAGTAGGAATGTGGACAAAATGATGAAATCATTATACTAATCATTAATTCAGCGACGTTTCGGTCATATATTTGACCTTCATCAGGCATCTTAAAATACATTATATAATAAACATCATATGTATAGCACTATCAATCTTATTTTTACAAAAAACCATTACAAACTTAATTGATAAATCTGGTCGAAATTTAATTGATAAGCGTAACAAACTTAAAAACATGTGACTTGTAACATTGCACCATTGTATTTTAAGATGCCTGATGAAGGTCAAATATATGACCGAAACGTCGCTGAATTAATGATTAGTATAATGATTTCATCATTTTGTCCACATTCCTACTATCTTCGTAACTTATTGTATTAAATATGGACACAACAACTTCGAATTATTAATTAGTATCAAAATATTGAAAAAATAATTGAAGAGTTCTAATCAGACGTTAATCAAAGATTTCAAACACTTTATATTGCGTCTTAAATGACATTGACTGTACAGGCTGTGTGCACGAACCCTACTAGCGCTGCTAGTGGGTAATAGAGAATTATTGAACTCACTTTTTATGGAAATCGCGACATGTTTCTATGGAGATAAGTCAAAAACTTTAGTTGGCCATGATGTGTCAAAAAAATGTAATAAAATTCAGATTGTAAATCATCATATAAATAGCATAACATAAAAGGTACATGATAATTATATATTTATCAATTATGACGTACAATATATAAATAATTAATTAGTTTACACTGACAGCGGAACGTCAAATTATGGCGCCAATGGTCTTTATTTTACTTAATTCGCCATCAGCGCAACAGCCCGGAACACGGCAAGCATTTCCAGATCGCTTAGTTTTGCCCATGTTTTCTTTGTAATTAAAAAACTTCATAAAGTTATAACTATTTTCACTTTTAATAAACATTGTTCATTGACATACGGAAAATTTGAAGTTCAAGTTTCCCCTAGTGCCCACCACAAACGCTCGCATCGAAAAATTTGTAAAGCCGCCTTCTTGCACATAGCCCATAGGACGATTCCAGAAGGTTTTGGGAATACATCCCAACTTTTAAACGGTTGGATCATCATACTACGATTTACTATGGAAATTGTGGCACCGTTATGTTTATTTAAACTTTACAACACGAGTGTTAAATGTATCATTTCACTAGAGGGGGTGTCCAAATATACTTATATATAAATGCATATTTGGCGCGAAAAATTTCACCCAAACCTTCAGGCAGTGCGCTCTGCAGTCCGCACTCGGTCGCTTCTGAAATGTTTCGATCCGAATGGTCTCAATTATCAAGCATCTATAATCAACAGCCTCTCTCTCTTTCTTTCTCTCTTTCTTTCTTTAAATAACGTAGCGCGTAAGTGCAGTAAAAATTCATATTTGGCGCGAAAAATTTCACCCAAACCTTCCAGCAGTGCGCTCTGCAGTCCGCACTCGGTCGCTTCTGAAATGTCTCGATCCGTTGATTATTGGAGATCGGTGAGTACGAACGACGCGCGCAATCACGTGACTGAGCGACGGGCCGACGCGACGACGGCGGCGCCGAGACGTACGCTCAGTCAGCTGCAGAGGCTCGAGTTGACTGGTTTACACACAGAGCCCTTCGTGCCGCACATTTAATTATCTCTTTAGTCGGTGAGTTCTTTTTTTTTATTTTCAAAACGGTGCGCTTATTAAATCAAAGAAAAAACAGCGTTATCGAATTTTTGTTCGACGCGGAAGTGAAATTAAAATTACTGGTTTAGTGGATTTTTTTTTTGCGGTCTCGAGGAAGTATGAAAAGTTGATGGAAAGGCAGTGTTTTGTTCGGTCACAAAAAAAAAAACGAATAATTTTTGTTCCTTCACGTTCACGTATGCAATAATTTAACAAATTGTTGAGGATTTCCTGGCCAAGTTGGAAGGCAGGATCTCAAAATGTAGTCGTTATTCGTGAGGATGAGTCATCTTCTGGTACGACTTTCAGCGCCGAAACTATTTTTGACACTGAAAACGTAATGAATTTCATTGCACTTTAAGAATGGTTGAGGAGTATTTCAAAATAACGAGGAATGAATTAAAATAAAATTCCCGTGTTACAATTTTGACCGCGCTAAAATCCGAAACCCCTAAACAGATTTTAATGAAATTTCGTAAATGTGTCTTGCTTGGTGCACCTTACGCTATAAGATAGTTTTTATTAAATATTCTGTACAAAATGACAGTATTTTCTCAAAAAAACTGTTTTAGTATACTGACAGACTTTGCGCAAAGCTATTTAGTTCAGAATCAAACAAAAAAACACTGTTTTAATACCAAGTAGCGACATCTGTTCAATTCGCTCAAAGCTATTAGTTCAGAAGCAAATCTGGTAAAATTTGTTAAAGCAGACGTCGGGCAGCAAACGAAATACATCTTGCAGAATTATATCTATCGCACCCGGGTGAAACCGGGACGGACCGCTAGTCATCTTATAATGTGCGGTTATGGACATAGTTAAGTCAAGGACGATGTACCTCACACCTTGAAAGCATTAGTTTTGTTAGCAAAAATTGTGTTTTATTGCTGCCGTTGACTTTTTATAATTTTTTGCTACTTCCATTTCCAAATACCGACTTATATTGCACACATATAGACATGGTTCCGACAACAATACAATACTTTTTTCGTATAAGGATCAAATTCGCACCAACCGCTTTTTTAGTAATCGAACTTTCCGTTGTTGTCCCGTCACTTCCACCGTTAACGCTCCGCTACTCCCGCCATGCGAAATACAATATTTTCAAGTCTCCCGATATTGGATAAACTAGAATCTCAACAGCTGCGACCTACAAACGCAAACCGACTGGTACGAGTTCGGGTTCCTGGAAGCGCTAATTCTTCAAAAAAAAACCGTTGGGATGCTAACTACATTCCAACGTCCCCCTCTCCTCCGAGGGATAATGTCTCCAAAAAACTTGTTGTAAACAAAATTTTTTTTATCAAAAACTTGATATTATTTCAAAATAACTTCTGTTTGCTTGAGTGAGTATATTATTGATCTTTCGTAAATTCGAAGCTTTTTGTAATGCTCTCTACTAATGAGAGAAACGCATAAAATAGTATAATTAATGAATTATACTATTTTATGCGTTTTTTTTTATAATGAGTTATTATACTTGCTCCTGCAAAAAGTAAAAATTAATTTATAAATCCTCGATGTTCAAAAAGAGGCCGTATCTGTATATAATATGTCTGTGACGCATGTTGTCTTGTGGACCGATTTCGATGCGGTTTTCTTTAAATACAAACGGACACATTTTATTACACTCATTTTTTTTCAATAACGCGCAGGCATTTTTTTCTTCTGACTTGAGGAGCTCGGTTGCCAAATTGCCGCGACCTTAAAACACGAATTGGCGTGAGACCCAAATAGCCCCAGTTATTGCTGACCTTAAAATAATAATAACCAATTAGATGCGGAATCGTTCCAACTCAAAAACCCTTAAATTTGACGTAAAGAAAACAAAATTTATGTTTGCTTTTCGTTTCCATGGTTATCTTATGGTTTCACGTGTAAAACTTGACCGAAGCAACTATACTTAATTTATTTTGTACAAAACTTTGTCGCAAAAACATATAAAACTTTATTTTTATTTATTTATTTTTTCTTTTATAATAAGTACATATATTTATAAAACCAATTTTAACAAAGATAAGAATTTTCCCACCCAAATTGGCAAGCCAGTGCTAGAATGGGAGCTGATGCATATTTTCTTTTTATGATCGGACAAAATAAAAAAAAATAGAAATATAAAAATATAAGTATTATAATATTAGTAAATAAACAGTCATGAAAAGCATGTCACTGTAATAAAAAAAGAAACATTTAAAATGTCTGACACCTCGAATATGTCGAACATATTCGAGGTGTCAGACATTTTAAATGGTTCATGTTATTTGTCAGAGAACGTTATTTTAGCGTTTTATTTTTTTATTAAAAAAACAAACAGTATCTATAAATTTTTACATGTCGTTAAAACAACATCTTTTGGAAAATTTAGAGGGAAAGCGCCCCAAAATCCAGAAAAGTCATAGAGGAAATAGGTGTCAGACTAGGCCTAATGAAGCCATATACAAAGTTTGGGGAGAGTATGTGTCAGTAAAATTTTTGCCGACGGGCACTCTGACTATATAGCTTCATTTTGGCGTGTCAAAATTTGGGTTCGAACCGCTCAGCCGTTTGACCTCTGTTGTGCTCACAAACAAACAGACGAACAGATTTTTTCCAAAAATGTGTTTTTTCTGGACTCGGAGAACCTGAAAACGAATAATATTGTGAAATGAAAAGTGAATTTTGACCTAAATTAGTAGGTATGTAGAATTGTCGTCGACTCATAGCCAATAGCAGTGCATCAAGACACGAGCTGCTTCTCATTTGTTTCAGTCAGTATTTTTACTGCGCCGAAAATAAATCGGTTAGAGTATGTATAGTTGCGTCAGTCTATGTCCGTCCTTGTTTAATGATCCGAATAAAATTGTTTACATTTAGTAGGTATTACTCGGAACATTATAAGTTTTGCTTCTTGCTTTATTTTTAAAATTCAAATATTGTCAGGCGTTTGGACTTGAGCCAGAGGAAAATCCCGTTCTAGTTATTATTTTTCTTATGCGCAGCAATGCAGGAAAAATAAGGTAATATTCATGCCGAATCCCTTGATAATAGTTGTCGAGCGTCTGTAATCCACAATCTCCTTATTGCCTCTTGTTTGATGAATAACTTTATTTTTGCGAATTCTAATGGAAACGTACCTACTGAAATTGTTTGATTTTGGTCCAGCGTAAAAATGAATGCGATCTTAAAAGTCACTTTTCAAAATTTTATAATATCTTTTCGCTTTGAGGTCCCCCGAATCCCGAAAAATATATTTTTGGAAAAAACTCTGTGCGTCTGTTAAGTCTGTGAGCACGGTACAGGTCAAACGGATGAACGGATTGAAACCAAATTTTGGGAGGATGTTTCGTATGCAAATATGAAGAGCCCTATTGTTTTTGGAAAAAATCATCGCATGCGCAAAAGAGATATATGCCATAACGGTGTTTTTTTATATTATAATGGTATACTTTTCATAACGGCTTATTATTCTATTTATTTTTTTTAAATTTTTTTGACGTGATAACGTCTTATAAATTGATGAAACACCGGCTGCACGCACGAAAAAATGTCACGTTCCGCCTGAGCCTGAGCGTGCAAGCGAGAGAGCGGTATAAGCGATAGAGAGGCACGATCGGCCCAAGCGTCGGCTTGTACGCATTTCAATGTTTCTTTATGACATTATCACGTAAAACCATCGTCCGTAAACCGACTTTACAGAGAACCAATTTTTTTCTAAACTTTATAGTTTCGAAAATCCCAAATTTTCAGCCTTCCAGCACCTCTCAATATTTTTTTATTCAATCATTTTTTTATATTAATTACTCATTAAATCTGTGACAATCCGAGCAGATCCGGACCGGGCGGGTAGTCTCTTTATGAAAATTAATGTCAATAGATATTTAAAAATAATACTATTCAGCTATTGCTGGTCCAAATAAAGCGATTCTAGTGCGGTGACTGATATATTTCACCAGCGGTAATAAACCGTAAGACGAGCTACAAAATAATTTATAAACAAAAACTCGTTCGAGTTCAAAATGTACGGAGAAAAATGTGTCCATAGTTGTGAAACCACTGGTCTCTAAAATCTTGTACAGTCGAGAAACAACCGACTATCGTATGTCGTGTAGGTGCCGGCGGACGCACCAAATTAGGCTCGCGACGTCGACGACGTCTGGCATCGTGAGTCGCTCCGCAGCTCTATTTCAGGAGCGCGGCGTCGTCCGCACTCCCTGCGCGTGACCCACGCACCACGGAACCCCGAAACAGTTAAACAAATAAATCACCGCTGTTTTTATATTGCTATGTTTTTATATTGTTATGAGATAGATGATTGTAGATTGTAGACGCTCGACTACACAATAGCTAGTGTAGAGTTGTTGGCAATGTTTTAGTTCAACATATTTATTAGATTGGCATCGTCTTTTGTACAAGGGCGTAGATATTTTTTTTCTGAGGGGCAAAAAAATCAACATTACTTATTAATTATTATTATTTATTTACAATTTTTTTAAGTTGTAATTCTTAATTTTATATTTTAGCCAGGTATTCGTATTATTTTCAGTTTATTTTTTTTATTATTATGATCTTGGGGGCATAATTACCCCCTTTACCCCCTTCTGTACTTATCTACGCCTTTGCTTTTGTATAGGTGCAATATTTTGAGCATTAAAAAATAATAGCTTATATAAAAAGTTTGAGAATAGTTTAGCCGACGTTAGTATTGCGTTTCCATGACTCGTCTATTACAAACCCCCAGTTCCCGGGTAATGTTCCGAGAACTGGTAAAAAGCATCGATTTTTCAATTTATTATGAAAATAAAAATGTTATGTTGAAAACATGAATTTGTGTCAGGAACAACAAACCTAGCTGTTGATAGGGGCAAATAGGGCTTCACCCCTGGGCCCCCAAGTGTCAAAGGCCCACCAAAATTGAATTATTACTTTTAATTTTTAATATTATTACATTACCACGACATATATTAGATATCGTGTCCATCGATAATAATAAGAAAAATCGCAGGTTTGTGGACAAAAGTTATATTTATAAATGTACGACGTTTCGTCTATAAATTTAGACTTTTTCAAGTACAATATTATTTTGTCCACAAACCTGCGATTTTTCTTATTAATTAACACGACAGTTTTTGAGGTGAATTTTGACAGTTTTCTGGATGAATTTTGACAATTTTTTATGGGAAATTTATCGTATTTTTTGTTTGATCAGGTCACCAAGTTTCAATTTTGAATTTGAAATTATTATAAATGAATTTTAAATTCCACTTTAAGGTTCTTAATCTAACAAAAAATGAAGCCCCGTTGGACTTCAATAAGTACTTGAAAAAACTAGATCCACCCCTGGCTGTTGATGACAAAAAAATACATGTATATCACAATTTAGATATTATAGTTTTCAGGTTTTGTTGGATAATTTATAAAACTAGATGTTTTTATGCAATGCAAATTTTTTATGCCTTCAATCGCCAATTAGCTCCTCTAATTTCTGGATCTAGTAATAATTAATTTGTGTTTTCAATTTACTGCACTATTTTTAATAATAAATTTATAAAACAAAGAATACTTTTACCAGTTTTTGGATTATAACTGAGCCATGCTTTTTCTGTCTTTAGGGTTTTTAATTGCTCGATATAATTTTTGGGTCCAAAAAATCTAAATATGTACTTCAAAATCGAATTTTATTCCTTTAGTAAGGGCTAACGGCCCGGTCCGGCTTCGCTCGAATTTGTAAAATGCCACCGTTTATTCGTCGACTTGGCGTTGCAAAATTGGTCTCCCCGAAAAGCGCTTTTATTTTAACGCGATAATATTATAGCCTATGTTCATTCCGAAGATCCCTTGTAAATATTGGTGAAACAATTTTTGACATCGGATGAGTAGTTTCGGCGCGTCTTTGAAATTTCAACAAATCAGCAAGACAGGTCTGGACTTTCAGAAAACACTATTTAGCAGACTTATTTACTGAAGGTTGTTCCAGATTTTAAATTACTAAAATTTGTACCGAATACAATAATAATAATCCGTTTAACGTCCGTTTCTCGACTTTATATGTCATAACAGACGCCATTCGCACCATTACTATTTTTTTTCTACCACACTTCCCGTTATTTTCTGCAATTTTTAAACTTCAACTTAATTAATAGCAATTGGGCAAATGAAGGAATTTTTAGGATATTAGGATAACGTAGGCAAACTTTGAGCATAGGAGTTTGATAGGTAATCGGCCATGGCCTTGAATAAGGAACCATCTCGATATTTATCTGGAATTGTTGAGGAAAACCTCAACAAGATGGGGCCGGTACAGAAATTACCGTTTCTCGGCGAGAGGCAGTGGGAAAAACTCCCAGCCTCATCTGCCCCCGCCGGTATTCGAACCCGCGGTACCTTCCCGAATGCGAGTCTAGTGCTCTCACCGCTACGCCATCCCGCTCGGTAATTCGTACCGAATATTGAAGCTGATTAATTTTAAGAAATGCGATTTATTTTTAATTTACAAAAATTTTACTTGTACTTTGTGTTTGCAGGTTAACTACATCCCAACACATCCAAAATGGCGGACGATGACGTAAGGTAATGGCCGTCGTTTCGATTTGCAACTGTACCGTATCTGTCGACATGTTTTGTATTAATTTAAAATTTTTATTTTTCATTTATTCTCTCAACTGTTCGTCTCCAATTTCGATTCCGAACGACTCAACAACACCGCTGAACCGATTCACTTGCAACGAGTAGTATTAACGATGCTCGCTTGTTTAAAAGGTACATATTAACTGCTTGGATTAACAAGTTTTGTGTTACGATTTAAACTTACCACTGAAATTAATATACAGACTGTTTTAACGTCGACTTCTTAATGCAAAAGTTTTTCCGCGATATTCGACTGAAATGTTTATGAAGTGATTTTCAGTTGAAAATGTCAGTTTTGATTTACATTTGTCGCAAGGCTGAATGGCTCAGTAAAATTTGAAAATCGAGCGCGCGTACATTTAAAAAAAGAGGCGCCTCGGTTTATGGACACACGAGGGAAAATATGCACCTTACACATTTTTTATAAATCGTAAAAAAATGCGGATTTGAACCTGATATAGATTTAGCATACCTAATAATAAATTAATTAACAATTTAACGACTATGAGTATCGGTTGTCTGTGGTTGACGACTTTAATAGCAGGTATATAAAATGCACCCCTTTACATGCAAAATATAATAATCCAGGTGTTTTTTTTTTGAAAACTTTGGCCGTTTTTCTTTACAAAAACAACGGATTGAATAAAAAAAAGTTCAGATGAAAATTGTTGGGTCTCGAGTGGGGAATCGTTTGGACACAATAACCACCCCCAACACCTCATCTCTTAGCGCGGGGAGGGGGTGACTTTTGTTTTTTAAATGGGAACCACCATTTTTTATTATCGAATTTTCTTTGTATGTGAAAATGAACATCTTTTGTCTGAAACTTTTTTTAATTCAACTTTTCGTTTTTTTGCGAATCGCTAATAATGACTGATAACACATTGGAGAATCAACAGGCTCTCGAGAAAACTCTCCATGGTAACGAATTCGGCTCGTAGTTTTTTACTAAAACGCGCATTAAAAAATCATTATTAGCGATTTGCAAAAAAATTAAAAGTTAAATTAAAAAAAAAATTACTTTCTCATATATAAAAAAAATTCGATAATAAAAAAATGGGGGTTCCCATTTAAAAAACAAAAATCCCCCCCCTCCCCCTGCTACGGGGTGAGGTGGTGGGGGTGGTTATTGTCTTCAAACGACTTCCCTCTCGAGATCCAACAACTTTCGTTCGAACATTTTTTTTTATTAAACCCGTTGCTTTTTAAAGAAATACGTCCAAAGTTTTCAAAAAAAGCACCCGGTATAATATCAACTACGCACTATTTGCGCTTTGTTTCTACGATCATTTCCCTGTCTAAGAAATGATCTGAAGATAAAACACATATGTGCGCCTTTGTTTCAAGACGCTCGTTTTTCTCGCACTTCGCTGCCAATCCCGAGGCCTGCGCTAAGAAGCAAAGCTTTTCAAGAAGACAAAAAAAAAATAACTTCAAAGCTACTTGACATTGTGAAAATATAATTTTGAAGTGACGACGTAACAAACAGTCTGTATATTTTATATTCCACACGAAAGTGGAACTGTATGATAAATTTTAGTAGAGTATCGAAGTCCTAGATTGAAATGGGGCCGTCCCGCTTAATTAAAATTCACATTAGCCCAACCGTTCGTACTTGAAAAATTGAGATAAAGTTTAACAATTTCATAAACTACGTTTTTTGACAGTTTTGTGTGAGACTATAGAATCACGTGTTCAATTCGAACAGCTGTTGTGACGTAATTTCATTCGAGCAGTTCAGCCAATAACGGAAATATGACGTCATCGCGGTAAAGTCGACCTACGCGTTCATATTTTGTTCGTTGCGCTTTTTATGGGCGCTGTTATTATTGTTATTTTCTCTTTCGGCGAGCATTTAATTTGTACACTATTCTAGGTTAGGTACGAACTGTCTGACGAGGTTATAAAAAAATGCCGGACGGCCATATTTAATCAAATCGTTTGTTTTATCCTTCACGATTTTCGAATTTTTTTTTGTGCACTTATAAATCGAATCCATTCTCTATTATTTATTTTTTTTAAACGGTTTGGAAATGTCGATTGATTTTAGAGATAACATTTTTACGTAACTGTTCTTCGAAATTTTTATTTCGTTATTATTATTCATATTTTTCACAAAAATGATTTTGTTTTGTGTTTCTCATTTTTTTTTAATAATTATCTCGTTCTAGTAGAACAGTTTTAGCTTTATATGCCAGTAAAATGAAAATGTTTTGACACTTAACATTTTCCCAAAGCGCAAAAGGGTGCAAAGTTGAGGGAACAATAAGTGTGATACACAATCTGCCAAAATTGCACGTTCGTGCGATAACTGGAACTTGTTAAAAAAGAGTTAAAAAACTGCGTTTCGTCAGTTTTTTGCTTGTCAAAACTCAATATTGTAACCGTGGTAAAGTTCTTCTAAATATATTAAGAGATTTTTTTCTTTACTAGTTTCAATATAAGCAAACATATTTGTTTTGGAATTTTTTTGAAAAATGTTGATACCTAGTATATTTCCAAACCGTCAATTTTTATTTCTTCTTTACTTTCTATTTCTATCGTTTAGTTATTTTTCAGTTATTTATAGTTTAGTTACTTTACTACTCTTAATTTTTCTTATTTATTTTATTTTTAATTTTATCCTTATTTATTCTTTTAGTTTTTTAGTTCTTATTTTACGTTCTCTTTTGTTCGTCCACATAACCTCTCTTAGCAGTGTTTTGTTTCCTGATTTTGACACTTTTCTACCTTTTATTCTATGTTATAAAAGGTCATTTAATACAGGACAGTACTAAGTAAGTATTTATCAAAAGCACGCTTCCTGAATGTCATAACCTATAACCCGGACATTCTCAAACAGAAATCACTTTGCAAACAAACAAGCTGTATTTAATTGTTTGTCCAAAAAATGCGATTATTTATTTACATTTTGCCAATAATAGGTGTGTTTGGTATCGTGCCCCGGTGTAAACTTTTGACACTATTGCGTTCGTCATACAAAAGTGTAATCATAGATTATAAACCTGTTTTCACTGAGATATTTTCCAAACCGACCTGACCTATTCTCTCTGTGCGAAAATAAATTAGAAAAAATTAAATTGCAAGTAAGTTATACATATTCTTGATGAGCTGTTTACTTGTAAAATGATTTTTTTTCGCACCAATAAAGAATGTTGTCGGTAAAAACGGAACTATAAAAGATAAAATATTGTTGCGTGTCCAAGAAATTCTACAGAACCCATAGTCGTCCCAACTATGGGTTCTGTAGAATCTTCTAGAAGAGCCTGCATTGCATTCTCCAGGAAATTCCACAAGCGTCTCCATACACTAATTTGACATTTCTGAAAAGCTGCGCGCCTGCGTAGTAGAGTGTCAAGGTTGTCATTTTTAGGTTCGTTCGCGAACGATAATAAAACCCATGGACATATATTCCTATGTCCATGATAAAACCGTACACTCATTTGTAGGTTCGTTCCAAGCAGCCGCGAACGGTAATAAAACCGACTTGTATAAAACCGTACACGACATTAAATAAAAAGATAGAGACACAGAGACGTTTTTTGAAAACAAAAAACAAAACCGAAAAAAGGATAAAATTTTGTCCGTGCCATCAGATAATGAAACTGATTTATTAGTGGTGCTATTACTAAATTATTAAATATCTTTTATTCAAAGTAAATAAAAGATATTTAATAATTATTTATTAATTATTAAATATCTTTTATTCAAATTGAATAAAAGATATTTATAATTTAGTAATTAGTTTCATTATCAGATGATATTTTATTTTTGGTATTTATTTTATTTTCAGTTTCATTATCAGATGGTATTTTATTTTTGGTATTTATTTTATTTTAATTATTTTTTAAATAAAACTTATTTGAAAAGAAATGTACGAGTAATTTATTTAGTCTAATTTTGTTTATTCAGCAAATAAAATTATTAATCAATATTTCACTAGATGACGGTTCGATTAAATGTGAGTTTTAAGTTGTAGTCTCAAAGTGAAAAAAAAAATAAAAAGTAAAATTATTCCGGTACCGGGAATCGAACCCGGGCCTCTTGGGTGAGAGCCAGGCACGCTATCTATTACATTATTACTAAGTTGTCAGATTTGCTTTGTACTAGAAACACATTGGCAGTTTATATACATTGAACACAAATGACAGTCTTGCCACTCTACTACGCAGGCGCGCAGCTTTTCAGAAATGTCAAATTAGTGTATGGAGACGCTTGTGGAAATTCCAAGAAGGTCGGGTTTTTACTTGGTTGCCTGTTTTCCATTGTTGTTCTTGCTAGAAGATTCTACATAACCCATAGTCGTCCCAACGGGTGGCACGCAACACTACGAAGTATTTTGTCAATATTTGACCCGTATTTTGAGTTTAAAACAAATTCTGTTTGAGTTATGTCCACTTTTCGAAAAGTTAACATGTGTTTTTATTACCAATTATTTATTATGTTTATAATATTCGTTTATATTCCAAATCAAAGTACAGGGAATCTTGGGCAAACATTAATTATTTCTTTTAAAATTTAATTCCGAGAATTTTTTGTCGACCGTTGCTATCGGGCCGTCAAAGACCCAAATTGAATTTTGAATTGGAATAAATTCGAATTTAAAGTGACTAATAAGTGACTAATAAACTGCCTACATTTTAAATTTTATGTAAAATTAATAAAAATCGTGCAAATCAATTTAAAGTTTTTTGCTTTATTTTTCTGTGCTTTGCATAGAGCTTTCCAAATACAAAAAAAAAAGATTTTTGTTAAAATTTTTCAAAAGATCAATATAAAAATAAATTTATTGAATCAATGTGCTTACATGTTTAAAAAAATGATTTTTACTCGCGCATTAAAATATAAATGTAAAAGCTTCTCGAAAGGTTGGTTTTGTTAAGGGCGTTTTTTAATTTTTGTTTTCTTTTTTCTTTTTCAGCGAAAGAAGCTCGACGAGGCATGTAAAAAAAACACACTACACACATACATACAAAGCGAAAACACATTTTTTTTAAAGATATTTTAGTTCTTGTAACATTTTGTTGTCAGTAGAATCAACACGTCATAGAAGCCAATGAAAAATTTACAACATTTTGTAGATGGCTGGAAGCCTAAAGTTAGCTTCAAATCCCTACAAAAAAATAAAAAAAAAAATACAGTGGAATCTCACTAATCCGGCACTGCCTGCAATCCGGCGTCTTCTCTAGCGTTCCAAATGTGTTACTTACTCGATTATCCGTCGATTACAATACTCCTAATTTTTTTCAGTAATTCAGCAGTGCGTCGGAATAGTGAGATTTTCAATTTTGTTAAAAGCAAGGAGATACCCTTGGTTTTTTTTTTCATTTTAAAGTTTTTGTGTAAAAAATTGCAATAATTAATTCCAACTAGAAAATAAGGTAAAATACGTACAAACTCTCGAAAAGCATAACCCTCGTTTCCAAGACTTAATTAGCTTTTATTACACATTTTATATCGAACTGAATTACATTGGATAGATAAATATTTATTTATTATAAGATTCACGTACAAGAAAACAGTTTGACGTTTTCTGTTATACTTACATAAGTAAGGTATCGGGATTATATAAAATCATAGTCTATCGATTGTGATTTTTGAGAATTACGGTCACAATCAAACGTCACCGGCATTCGAATGTTTGTACGACGTTCAAATGTTTGCGACAGTCAAGTGTTTCAAACACTGAC
Source organism: Xanthostigma xanthostigma (assembly GCA_963575645.1). Classification (NCBI taxonomy): domain Eukaryota; kingdom Metazoa; phylum Arthropoda; class Insecta; order Raphidioptera; family Raphidiidae; genus Xanthostigma; species Xanthostigma xanthostigma. The sequence continues at coordinate 5,191,930 of OY754473.1, forward strand.
GCCGTCTCCGATACACACTTTACACGGCAAAAAACAGTAATTGTTAAGTTTCGAGAACACTTTTTTAACACACGTTTTTGGACAATGGCCACTTTAGGAAAAGAAGAGGAAACAGCAGGAAATCGAGCGCAAGAGGGCCGAGGTCCGCGCTCGTATGGAAGAAGCCTCCAAAGCCAAGAAGGCCAAGAAAGGTTTCATGACACCGGAGAGAAAGAAGAAACTTAGGGTAAGTAAAACTCTCTCCTATATATACTTTCAGTTCAATATGTCCGTGGCCGCGAGGCAAACTTTGCGACTTCGATTGGATATTCAAAATGGACGCTTTTCAACTCGTCCTTATAGCAAGTAGATTTCAGTTGTGTAGTTTTCCGTCGAAACGTTTCCCAGAACGCACCGTATCTTGTCCATATTTTGATTTCATCACGAGATCTGACTGCCGCCAACGGTCTTTGTGATCGTTCGCTGCAAAAAGAGTGGCTGGTGCCAAGGCCGTAGCCAGGAAGTCACTCCGAGGGGCTGTTGGGTCGAGCTCTGGGCCAGAGACAATAAGTAACAACTTTATTTATGTAAAATTATAATATATACTTATTATAGAATAATTTAACATAAATAAAAAATTTAATTAAAAGGCAACCGACGAGGATTGTCACCAGAAATAAAGTGCGGGACAACGATCTCTGGACTAGATCTCGTCATCACGATGAACGCTCATCAAGGCTAATCCAGTCAGTCGTGACTGTCCCAATGTTTTTAGGCTCCTCAACGAGGAAAAATTACGCTCTGGTGTCGCCGTCGACACAGGTAGCGTCACGAGTATTGACAGTAGCTTGTGAATCATGGGAAGCGTTGCTGCATTACAGCTGTCCAGCGCTTCTAGTGGTGTAGTGGGCCGTTCCGCAGCAACTATTTTTGACCAGTTCACTCGCCGCACCGATAACTCCCTTTCGAAACTTTGTTTGATTTGACAAGTTTACCAAACACTTTCATGAAAGAAATTGGTAATTATTTGTAAATGTAATTGTTAGTTACGAAAAAACTTATTTAACCTTGGACTGGACTTGCGATCAAAGCCAAAGCGGCATATGATATGAAATGTAACAATGAAAGATGAGAGAAAGAGATGTAGCATTTCTGTCACTCATCCTTCATTGTTACATTTCACATGGATGTCGAAAATCGTGGAATCCACAGATCCGAAAAAAGAGTCGAAAATATTTTTTTGGCAAAGAAATTCGGGAAGGGGGGGTTGAACCTTCCCCTGCCTACGGCCTTGGCTGTTGCGTTCGGTTAAACATCCCGTTGTTACGACATAAGAACGTTTATCAACAAACACCCAATCCTATTCGAGTCATTTCCGGGATTCGGTGTTGTTAGGTTGAGATTTTGAACTACAGAATAATTACTTGTAGCACGAAAAATTGCCCTCGTAGCTTTTAACTTTCCTTAAATGATGCGTTTCAAAAATGATTTGATGTTTCGATACAGTTGCTGTTGAGAAAGAAAGCCGCCGAGGAATTGAAGAAGGAACAGGAGCGCAAAGCGGCCGAAAGAAGGCGCATCATTGAGGAACGTTGCGGCAAACCGAGAAATCTCGACGACGCAAACGAAGGTAGGGATCCGTTGCGTGACTGTCGGACAACACTGTTCGTCGTTTTTCATTCGGAATGACGAGACGAACGTTTTTTGTTTAGAAAAAAACAGACGCGCATCGTTCATAACACTGGTGTCTTGATTTTTTAATTGAATGGTCAACAAAAACACAAATTGATTAAATGACCTTCCTTAACTGATATTCTTTCGATAATCTACGCACGAAACTATCTCGAACGTACGGATTGTATCGAAAAAAGATTAAGTTTAAAAAAGGAACCTCAAAATTATATCTTTTATTTATTTATTTTGTTTCTTCATTTTCCAAAGAAAAGCGACTTTTTTGTTTTTACTGTTTGATTCTAGCTTCGTAATAATCTTCAAAATCTTCGAATTTAATGAGTGACAACCAGCTGTTATGAACGATGCGGACGAAATTTGGCTCATTTATATGTACCCAAATATTAAACATTTGGATGTATAGAAAAATAGAGTATCATTTTATTACGCAGCACGAAACCAGACGCAAAACTGAACAACACTCTAAAATCTGAGAAACATTCAACGTTGAAGCGCAGTAACTTGTTATGTTGTTGATGTGACGCGGCCCAATTTTTACCAAAGCCCTTCTGACGTCATATGTCTTTTAAATAGCACATCAACAGGGACGGCTTGTCGCGTTTCAACTAGTGATGTGTCCACATGACTCTTTATTCGGAGCTGGCTCCGTGCGCTACGCTCACTAAAAAGAGTCGCTCAGAGCGAGTCGTTCAAAGGAGCGACACTAGACAGTACGCACTACAGAGGTGTGAACTGTCATCATGCATGCTCAGGAGTCACGTAGCATTGCACAGCACAATACATACACTCAGCTCTGAGCTTATTTTAATATGATTCTGATCTTATATTATTCGCATTTCGGATAAACTATAAAGTATAATAAAAGCTTAACAATAATACTGTTTATTGTTACAATATTATATCTTTGTCAACGACGTCAATGTGAATGATTTAAGTCACTGTAAGCTTAGTACTATTGCACTTACAGTGTGTCATTCAATATTAAATGACTCAAAAAGATAACTCCGTACGTGCAAAATTCACTAGTGCCTCTGTGGTCTGTGCTGTGTGCGCTCTGTAAGTGTGCGAATGCAACAGTACAGAACAGCTCGGCGCAGAGCAATGGCGCTCGGAGTGAGTCATTCACAAAAAAAGAGCGACTCGCTCCGCTCCGAGAAAGGAGTCGTTCATTGTGAACGATTCGGTCAGGAGCGACACATCACTAGTTTCAACGAATCGTTCGACGGTTCTCGCGTTTTGTTCGAAATTGCGTATTTTGTGTTGTGTAATAAAAACAAGTACCCCGTTGTATGTTTTGGTGACAACAGTTTGGTCCGACGTTATATCGATCTTTTTCGACGTCTAATTTTGTGTTTTGATACAATTTTTTTTTTGCCGTACTATTTTTTATGGTAGATATTCAAACGTGTCGTTGAGGAAAATAAGCGACGCACAATATTTTTTTTTGAGAGAATATTTTTTAAATGTGTGTTTTTTTTTTGTCTGTTTCGGACAACTTTACTCCGATATAGATGATATTAAAAAGGCTGTCACCGGTTACTACGACCGAATCGCCGGCCTTGAGAGCGAAAAATATGACCTGGAAATCATCGTTAAAAATAAAGATTTTCAGGTAGACACTGAATTCATCCAACCAATCAGAGCCGAACGTTTTGCGTTATTCTGCTGTTACGTTTAGCGTATTTAAACAATTGCACCCGGCAAAATTATTGCATCGTTTCGCGATACTTGTCTCCCAACTACGTTTTAGAAACTTGATATCGGAGTATAATATTTTAATAAACATTCATTGTGATCGGTTTCTAATATCATTTTCAGCTTTAAAACTAGATGTAAGTACGTCATTTCCTGTAAACTAGATTACAATGATATTAAATCTAGACTTAAAACAGAAAATCGGATCGGAAACTTGGCGCTAGAAATGGAAACAATTTTTATTATTTCACTTGATACTACTATAGTAAAGTATCAAAATTTAAGGAGTGAACGATTATTATTATTATTTTATTCAACACATTTATTAACGTAAGTTTGTAAGATGAATATTGTTTAATTCAACACATTTATTAATTTAAGTTTTTTAACATAAACACTACTACCTAGTTCATACGCTCCGCTGCCATCTTGCCTCTGTTTCTTCACATTACCACCAGGGTACACCAGTGGCGGCGTGGCTTTTTAAGACGCGGGTGTTACAGGAGTTAATAATTAAAATATATCCGCGGTATGCAGCTTATACGTCGAGGGAAAGTTTAGATGAGGAACAATTTAAAAAGGAGCTTTTCCAAAAATAAATCTTTCGAAGCTTTGGTCACTAGCGAAGCAACGCTAAAGTTTCTTTTGTTAATTGTTCTTCATGCAACGTTTCCTCCGCGTCTAACATTTATTGGCACAACACTAATTACGGACAATGTGCCGCTTATCTTACATTGTGAAGTATAAGTGTATGAGTCACTCCTTAAATTTCGAATATAGACTATAGAATGTATTTTTATAAAACTAGATTTGGCCCCGATCACGGCTTAGAAGATGGCGTCGGGGGACGGATAAAAAGTATAATGACTAAAACGAATTTGAAAAGAGAGCTGCGCTTAATAAATTTCTTTACAGACGTCCGGTCCCCCATTTCTCGCGTTGTTTAAAAATCCGCGATATTTCGGGAATGATTTTTTGATGCGATAATTTTGTCGGGCGATTGTAACTATTTATTAAAACCAAAATACTTCATTTTCTATCAATGCACACTCACCACTGACGACGCAAATATTTTACACCGAAACGCTTCGTAAGCCGAAATCCCGCAATCGGTGCACTTGACAAACATTTGCCACTAGCCCTTATTTTTTTTTTAACGAGGCTGCAAAAAATAAAAACAAAACTATTTCGTATATTAGAAAAACAAAGCAGCGTTAAAAACATAGATATATATATATTTAATTGATTGCGGATACACTAGCGCCTCCTGTCCTTTTTAGAAGCCATTTTGGATGTGGAAAACGCCGTAAAAAGCGCGCGAGATTCAAAAATATTAATTACTCTATAATATGATTTTATTGAGAAAAACAACAAAACTCACAGTAAACAGTGATATTTCCCTCCAAAACCTATTTTTATACTGAAACGTTTCAAAAATTACAAAACTGAGCATAAATATAATATAAAAGCTTAGAACATTTTACATTGTCAATTTGGCATCAAGGTTGACAAGCATATACGATGCTTGTCAACCTTGATGCCAAATTGGCAATGTAAAATGTTCTAAGCTTTGACGTTATATTTATCCTCAATTTTGTAATTTTTTAAACGTTTCAGTATAAAAATAGGTTTTGGAGCGAAATATCACTGTTTACTGTGAGTTTTGTTGTTTTTCTCAATAAAATCCGTATTATAGAATAATTAATATTTTTGAATCTCGCGCGCTTTTTACGGCGTTTTCCACATCCAAAATGGTTTCTAAAAGGGACAGGAGGCGCTAGTGTATCCAAGTATATATATCTATGGGTCAGAATGAAATACCTATATGAACCACTAAAGCAACAGTCTTGAAAAGGAAAATATTTATTTAACCAATTTTTTTGTGATTCCGCTTTACCTGGCAGACGAAAAAAATATAACGGAAACGATTTAATTATAATTTGATTGTAGATTTATGATTTCTGTAATTGTCAAGTACACCGGTCGCGGGAGACGGACTTGGGCAAACCAAAAATTAGTTGATTTTTTTTAATGTCTCTGGTGTATCAGTATTTGTGTTTTAATTTTTATTACGCTTTTATTCTCAATTTTTTTTAATGGTCACTTTTCAGTGTTTTTTTAACTGTTTCTACGTTTTTTTCTACTTTGGTTTTTGTCTACGAATTGAAATTAACTTTTAGGGGAAACGTGTCTTATAGGTTCATTATGATTTATTTCTATCCATTTTTTTTTTATTTTATTTTTTTTTTTATTTTTCCTTATTTTTTTTATTTTGAATATCTACCTTTATATGAACCCTGTGTCCTCAAAAATGTCCAGTGAAAGTTTCTTGCTGTGGAATTCGCGGTTTCATGTTTAAATCTATTTTTTTACCCTTCTGCCACGACCTCGGCATTGCAATCCTACCAACTGGGGCAATTATCCCTTCAAAAATTTACGTTTCAAAATAGAACTGCCCGATACTTTACAATGAATGTATTTTCCTACTACAGCAAACTACTTTCAAACTTTCACAAATACAGTGATTTAAATGCGTTTGCAGTATGGACATAACCTTGGCCGCTGTGTTTTGTTTATACGTTCATCATTTGTCATCGCAAAATGGCTCTGAAAACAAACAGTGTGAAGTCAAGATCTGCATTTGCGTTTTATTCACTTTTTATACTTTTGATATTTAAGCGAGTTCACTTCTTGAATTGGAACCGTACTTAATTCTCAGAGCTAAATAAATTATTGCCAATGTAAATTTAGCACTGCAACAGCATTTATAACATAAAATATAATTTTCTTGTCACAAAATCGCACCTGCCACGACAAATGTAATTTAAATATACTTGGTTCTCTGATTATAAATTTTTGTCGTACATAACCTTCAAATTTAATTAGTTATTTCAAGTACAGTTATTAACGTCATCTTTGTTATTCTGGCGGGGTTTAGGCTTATCTAAAAGTTGAGACAGAAACTTTACTGCGATCTAGATCAGCGCACACTCCAGTTTCTCACCGAAAAGATGTTAAATTGGCGCCCAACGTGGGGTTAGTTGTAAAATTGACCCCACGTTGGGCGCCAATTCTAACATATTTTCGGCGAAAAAGTGAAGTGCGCGCCGATCTAAATAGATCGAAGCAGAGTTCTTCTTCCCCACCGAAAAAAATATTCTCGTTTATTTTGCTCTGAGAACAGTTGGTTTTCCCGTTGTGTGACGTCACGACGACCTCGCATATATTCCGACGTCAGTTGCGTCGCTGACAAAACCCAGTCGAGAGCGCCGTCTCTTTGCGCAAAACTTATTATTTTTTCTACTGTAATGTTTTTAATGAATGTGTAGCGTCCTTAAAATCAAGCATCCTCGGCTACCAAAAACGTATCGAGACACTGGAGTCCGAGAAGTACGATTTAGAGTACGAGGTCGCGAAGAAAGATATGGAGGTAGTTTTCAGTCGGGATTTACCCTGAGCGCCGCTATAAAAACCTATATATGTATTAATGCAATTTCACTTTTTCATTAAGGGATGCGCGCGCAACATGCACGATGTTCTTTTCTTTTCAATTTTTTTTTTGGTCTCGTTTCACAACTAAACAATAGGCGCAAGCGCAGTTTTAACTAATTTTATAGAAAAAAAAAATTGTTAGTAGAATAAAAATTAACAATGCTGTTAAATTTTTGTCGCGCTTAGGCTTATGTAGAGATAGATAGATTGATTCCTTCGAGTATTTAGTTAGTTAGAAAAGGACAGACATTTAACATCACTGTTAATTATTTATATTTTTTCTCTGCCCGTTATTCATATATGTACGACCTTTATTTACGTTCTGTGGTACTGCTGTCATTTGTACAGCTATTTTTAGAGTTAGTTTTAATTAATATTTTTCAAAATTTTAAGAGAACGAGACTTTTTTCAATGGTTTTAGAAAAACAAATTCTACGAATTTACGATTCGAGTGCTGATTTAAAAAATAATTTCACTTTATTTTACTTACGATTTCGTAAGCATTTGCCGTTTATCGTAAGCAGTTTTAGTAACTGTAGACATGATCGGAATTGTTCGATAGTTTACGATATTCTCCGTCATCCGTACTACTGCGCTTGCGTACAACTACAGTTAGTCGTAGTATTAGGGCCTTGTTGTACAACGGGCTTTAATGTATTCTTAATTAAAGCGATCCAATCAAAAATTGAATGTACAGACCTCAGAAAGAATAACTCTAGTAAATACAAAAAGTAAGCGTTTGAATCGAATTTGTTTTTAAAAAAAAGAACGCCTCTGTAAAAAAAGACTCTCATTGAGTTTCTAGAAACAAAAATCTGTCGTATATAAGATATAACAAAAATGTTATGGCCGACGCCACATTTTCAGTTTAGAAAAATTGATAGACTAACTATTTTGTTGTATTTCGAAATTATTTTTAAAAAAATTGGATTGATTCTGTGAAATGAATGAAACTTAGTAAACGATTTAAATAATCTACTTCTTATAATATAATATTTACTACTAATTTCTTTCAGTATTAATAGCTATTCAATTTACCAATATTATTCTTGTATACGATAACGCGACTTCAGCCTGTATTTAAATTGGCACATAGACCTTTTTGTAACACCCAATATATATATTTTTTGCAGCTATCCATGTTGCAACCTCTCTGCGAACGATAATATTATCGTAACAGTCATGCGCAGTAGCTAAAACTGTCCTGGATCGGTTTTGTGCACTGTTTTGTCGCTTAAGGCACACTTCGAGAACCGTTCATATCTCGGTCGGAACACGCTTTAGCTACAGCGCATGACTGAGACGATAATGTTGCCGTTCGCTGAGAGGCTGGAATATAGCTACTGTACGACTAAATTGTTCAAATTCGGTTCAAGAGCTGTTCCTTCATCAAGTCGTGAAGAGAAGTTTTACAAAAAAAATTTTGAAATAAATTGAATCTTATAGATTAACTTATGCGATTTTAAATTCTGGTGGATTTTCCGCTATTCACTGGTCATTTTAGATAAATTTTATTAAAAAAATTAAACTCATATTCTTTGGTATTTGTCCGAATAATAATTTCCTCAAGGTTAAATAAATGAAGCATCAAAATTAAATTTAAAAAAAATTATTTGCTTATTTTTTTTCAAGTCTTTAGTCGTTGTAAACGAAGACCAAAATTATCATTAAGCTATTTCAAATATCTCTAGTGTGCCCTCTTTCCAAATAAGTTAAAAAAAGCCTTAAATTTATTTTTCTTTATAATCTTCTTTAGGCTAATTTTTTTTACCATATGGTGTTTTCTAAAAAGCTCCTCTAGCTACAATCTCGATATTTACTACCCAATTTTAAAAATCAAATGAATAAAAGAAATTATAAGAGTACTACGAAAGGGCTCTAAATTTTTTCACCATCAATTTTAATCTCAAACTACTCTCATTATTTTTTTCAAAAGTTTCAATGTTTAAAACAGCTTAGTGCGTGAGAAAAGAACATCTACTGTATATAAAAACTTTATTCGTAGAGCTTTTCTTTAAAAAAGCTTCCGTAAAATAACCAACAAATAAATATTATATTATTATTGAGTACAGCTTACAGAGTAGTAGTGTAATAATTATCCATAAAGTACTTTGAAGCTTAGAAATTCAGTAAATAATTACATAACAATATTTCTTTTATGTCTTCTACGATATCACTGTCCTTATATTTTCTTCCTTTATTATTATTATTATTAGGTTTTTGTTTAGTCTAATTTATTATTTTCTTTTTTTTTATTGTTTAATTTCACATTTATATCGTTTTAATTTATCTTGGCTTTGCTTTGGCGTTTTCCTCTAAACTGTTCCTTTTTTTTCCTTCCAGAATCTATACTTTTGATAATGTAACGAGCCGATGTAGGGCCCGGCGCCTACACCATACGGCGAAGGCGCCGGGTACAGCTGTTTCTCCGGAGCGCGTGTACCCGGCGCCTCCACCGCATATCGAATGCGGTGGAAGTTGCGGGCGTTCTCGTTGGAAAAGTATGGATTCTCGAACACGTTTATATTTTGTATACAGGCCGGTCCGGTTTGCTGCTCTCAACGGAAATTCGTCGTCGCTCCTGAACGCGCCCCCATTTCTCCTTTCTCAGTTGTATTTTTGATAATGCTATGATGATGTTTGTCTTTTAGCCGAATTACAAACACTTTGTACTGCTTACTGGAATCGGATTAGCGGTCTCGAAGGAGATAAATTTGACCTTGAAAGAGCGATTAATATAAAAGCGTTTGAGGTAATCAAAATACCGTCTGCATCGAAAATCGTCGAGATAAATTTATACGAAGTTTTTTTTATTATTTTTTTTTATATTATAAAGAAAGCATTCTATTTTGTAGGTTTTTTTTTTTTTGTTCGGCTTCGATTATTCAATTTTTTTGTATCATGAGAAATCCTTGCACGTTTTTCATTCAGTAATTTTCCAAAATGAAGACATGGAAAATTAAATTTTTCATACACAAACATCTTTCATGACACAAAAAAAAGTACTGGTAACCTGAAAAAGTGTTGCCGGTTTGATTAATTTTTTTATACGTCGTCAATAGCAAACCCCGTGTATTTTGTTTGTATAAAAATTTTACCTTTGACCATGGAAAATAGTATATTGTGCGACTAGTGAAAGAAGGAGAAGATTCCATGAACGTGAAATTTGCCGCACGAGCGTAGCGAGTGCGGTAACACGCGAGTGGAATATTCTCCTTCTTTCACTAGTCGCACATAATACTTTATTCAACTAGCACGAGTAATATGTAATCGGGGCTCTGATAAAAGAGGGAAAAATAAAAAATCACTTCATTGATTGACGTACCCACCGCCCTCGATGCTCACAAGATGGCCCTGACTTTCGCTGAATTGCGATGCTGTTTTCATATATATAAATCGCTACCGCGTTCCTATTGATCAAGAAACTATGCAATAATGCATTATCGTACAGTTTCGTCTCATTATTAGCATTCTACGCGTCAACATGAAGTAATTTATTATTTCTCCCGAATTAGCAGGGCCCCGAAATTATATATTACTCACGCGTGTTGAATAAAAGTATTTTTTTAAAATAATACATCGGAGCGCAATACTTTAAGAAAGTTTTAAACGCCATGTGACGTCATCCAGCTTTGTTGACGTCAAAAGTGCTTTGTTGACTTTTGTTGATAATATAGCTGTATAGTCATAATTAGACAAGACAACGTCATCGGAGCTAGGTGACGTCATATGGCGTATGAACCTTTTATAAACTAATTGCGCTCCGACGTGTTATTTAATTTTGACGTGCAGTTTTGTTGCCAACATTCCAATGTCATATAAACACGATATAGACGGGTTACTATTCGACGAACAAATCAAATAAAAATATCTGTTATCATAAACCAAAATGGCTATTTCTGTTTTTTTTTATTCACAGCACGCGGTGGCTTCGCCAAAAAAAGATTTTAGTTATTTTGAGATCTTTGTCTGAATAAGCCACTGTGTTTTACGAAATAAGTGTTATAAAAGGAATAATAAATTAAAATATCGTGTTTTATGAAATTCAATATGCTTAGAATTTTTGTCAGTATGTAAAAAAAAAAACTTAAAAATACGCCATTTATTTTTGTGATAACAGACACGTTCCTGTTTTTATGCAACATTTTTTTAAATTGTTTATATACAATTCACGCAACTCTTCCACGAGCCCCCTTTCAAACATGGCGTCGCCACAATGGCGTTGTGACTTTTTTTTTGATAAATGCATTCCAACATTCATTATACATGTGCAACATAATTCTCAATAATTAGGCTGACCATATTATTATGTTCCTGCGTTTTACTGAAAACGCCATTTTGGCCCCATTATAAAAAAAAAAACTTTAATATGCGTCTAAACATTGACCAATCATGATCACGCGGACGGCTGTCATTTTAGATATCAGTCATTTGTGTAACCACCGCTAGAGGCGCGCCGATCAAATCTCGAGAATGCCATCTATCGGCGGTTATCATAACGACAGAGAGAGCGACAATTTTTTAATTTTAATTTATGATCGATCTATCGATAAAATATTGAAATTATGTGTCGATTGTTTACATATAATTAATACCCTCTATATTGCTAGCAAAGATCGAGAGAAAGACTTAAACACCACGGTGCAGACATATATACGCCTGTCTCACTCATTATACTCTGAGTCTCATGCGCATGTCCGTGAATGGATGCGCGCGTCACTTTCATATATTTAATAATTTACTATATGAATCATTGTCTATCTACTCATTGTGCGGTGAGTGAAAGCAACAAAGCGCATCGAAAATATATCTGCGTCTCTTTCTTCAATGTAATTCCCTGATTTTTCCGATGATAGGATTGGTTGATGTACTTGCATTCAATCTGAATAAAGTATCTCTGTTTCAAAAACTTTGTCTTTTTCTATGACGTTGACATGGGCGTGCCCAGCTTTTGGCCGAGGAGGGGGTAAATTAGAAATTTCTTAAGCCGGGTCCCCCGTGCTTGTTTTTCCCTCCTGGATACGCCAGTGCTTACGGCTTAAAAAAAAGACAGAAGTATATGTTTGCATCCTAATGGTTCGATTGCGATTTTATTCCTATGCTCAGTATAGAATAAAAGTATATGGTTAAGGAGGTGGCTTGCTCTATTACGGCCGCTAGCAATATAGAAGTTATTGAATATATGATTGTTTGACGGCCGCCATCTTGCGTATCACAACGTCGCGCGACCGTCGTTAGAGGCGCGTCGATCTGTCGGCGGCTGTCGTCGCGACCGAAACAATTTACCTCCCCCCCCCCCTTTCCGTTTAACCTCGAAAGAACTATGGTCAGTCTATTCGAATAAATGCACTGACATTGCAGTTGTTTCTTTTTTCAATGGCGGTACTCGTTGAATACCGCTGCCGCTGCGTTGTTCTTTTGTTCATTCTTTGTACATTTCCGGTTTATAGCGGAACTCAAGACGATAATGAAGGAGTATTATGACCGGATGTATGTGTGTGAGGGACAGAAATGGGATTTGGAACACGAGGTCAGGAAAAGAGATTACGAGGTACTTGAAAAATGCATAATATACGTTATATATATTTGTTTACGACAGAGCTCGATGACGCAAAACAAAAACCCCGTCATACGATTCTACTATACTACCATTATTATTATAGTACAAGATCCCGATTTGGCTCGATCTTCACCCATCGAGTTTTCGAATGAATTTTGATAATATAATGTATTAGTAAAGAAAAATTGATTTGGTTGCCGTTCAATTTCATAGCGCAGCTATTTTTAATGAAAATTTAAAGTTGTTAATTTTATTTCTGAAATGTAGTTATCGAGTTTTCAGATAAATTTATTACATTAAATAAAATTATCGACCAATTTTTCAGACAATATATTAACAAAAAATATAAAATTAATACATTAACGTTTCAATCCGGATTTGGATCTTCTTCAGAATTGATCTAAAAAATATAAAAATAATTAATAAGTATTTAAAATCTAATTCGCTTTTTATAGAATCTATCAAAATTAATTATGATTGTCAAAATAATGAAAAAAATAATAATAAATCCGGATTGAAACGTTAATGTATTAATTTTATATTTTTTGTTAATATATTACAACTCGAAAGTAAAATATGTATATAAAAAACCAAAGTTTGGTCGACATTTTGATTCCTGGGCATAAAACCAATTATTATAGGGTTTTCTATATTGTCATCTATATATATAAAATTCTCGTGTCACAGTTTTCGTTGCCATACTCCTCCGAAACGGCTTGACCGATTTTGATGAAATTTTTTGTGCTTATCCGGTATCTATGAGAATCGGCCAACATCTATTTTTCATCCCCCTAAATGTCCACCCCTAAATTTTTTTTTTTATTTTTTAGACAAAATTTTTAATTTCTATTTTTTTATGATACAACATACAAAAATACATACAATCCTCAATTTTCACCCTTCTACGATCAACCCTTATTTTTTAATAGCCATTTTAGTAATTTAATCATTTTTCCTCTCCGGTCGAAAACTGATCAATCGTCATTTAATTAGTTATCCCCGCCAGATGTCTACAGGTGTCACTTCGCCAACATCTATTTTTCATCCCCCTAAATGTTAGGGGTAGTCCACCCCTAAATTTTTTTTCTTCCTTCCCCATTCGTTCTTTTGCACCCGGGTGAAACCGGGCGGGACCGCTAGTAATATATGAAAATGTAGATAATTTTATTGCGAACACGTGGTACATATTATATGTATAGGTAACCATGTCAACGAATAACAAATATCATAATATTTAATACTAAATAAATACAATAAAATTAACAACTTTATTTTTTTTATTAGAAATAGCTGTGCCAAGAAATTGAATGGCAACCAAATCAATTTTTCGTTATTGATACATTATATTATCAAAATTCAAATTTCATTAGAATCAGCGATGGTTGAAGGTCGAGCCAAATCGGGATCTTAGACTATTATGTCGTTATTTATTGTGTGAATTTTGAAAACCCCTTTTCGTACACCCCGATCCGACTTGTTTAGAGTTTTTTTTTTTTTCATTTGACGGAATCCTGGGTATTTTTTTTTATTATATTGCCATTTCAACACGCTTTCGCCATTGTGTATTAATCAGGTTTTTTATTAGATAGATTGTTTTCATTTTACTGTAGTCATACATTCTTTTGTTTTTGGAATTCTCTTTTTTTTCGAACGGTCTCGTTTGATAGTTTTTAATTATCAGCGAGTTTTCAGTGCAACTGAAGTTTTTATCGTGATTTTTAAAAAAATGTTTAACTGGTCTAATCTTAATCGTTCGAAGATCAGGACTCTTATGTTGGGTTGCCGAACGCATTGCCAGAAAATCTGATCTTAGCTTGTGATCAGTATAATCACGTTTTTTATTCATAACAGCCGTTGTCAATAGTGATGTGTCCACATGACTCTTTATTGGGAGCAGACTCCGTGCGCTCCGCTCACTAAAAAGAGTCAGTCAGAGCGAGTCGTTCAAAGGAGCGACACTAGACAGTACGCACTACACAAGAGTGCAGACTGTAGAGGTGTGAACTGTCATCATGCATGCTCAGGAGTCACGAAGCATTGCACAGCACAATACACATTTTAATATGATTCTGATCTTATATTATTCGCATTTCGGATAAACTATAAAGTATAATAAAAGCTTAACAATAATAATGTTTATTGTTACAATATTATACCTTTGTCAACGCTGTCAATGTGAATGGTTTAAGTCACTGTAAGCTGAGTACTATTGCACTTACAGTGTGTCATTCAACATTAAATGACTCGGCAAAGATAACTCCGTACGTGCAAAATTCACTAGTGCCTCTGTGGCCTGTGCTGTGTGCGCTCAGCAAATGTGCGAATGCAACAGTACAGGATAGCTCAGCACAGAGCAATGGCGCTCGGAGTGAGTCATTCACAAAAAAAAGAGAGACTCGCTCCGCTCCGTGAAAGGAGTCGTTATGAACGACTCGCTCAGGAGTGACACATCGCTAGTTGACAAGCTGTTGAGTAAAACATTAGACACACGAAAACAAATGATTGATGTATATATAAATAGATCTTGCAAAGCGATCTATTTCTATTTATAATTTTTATCAAAGTGAGTAAAAAATTATGTTTCGAAGTGAAAATTATACAAAAAAAACTATAATAAATACATTAACTGCTTAAAAAAAAAAGTTTTAATCAATCAATTATTTTTCGAGCAGAATGGATTTAAAGTTGTGCTTTTCTGATTAAACGTATAGTAATTTTCGGATCATATTTTCTGACAAGGCATTCTACAATCCAAAATAAGAACGTTAAAATTAAGAAAATGAAATTTTTAATTCAAAATTTCACTTCAAAGATTTTTTTAGAGAATTCCAATGAAGAGTTCAGGCCTGGTGTGATATTTCGTTTTTTCGGTCGATTTTTATATCGTAACAAAATTTCAGTATCTTTTTTCTCGAGGAAAAGAAAAACATCTGAAATTTTGTTTTTAGGAACCTTTGCACAGTTTCATTATATCATGTTTCGCCTATCGCAGTCAAAAATGTCGAGAGCCGTTTTGAAAAAAAAGACGGCCGTCAATTCACGTTTCGATGCAGAACGGGTCAATTTTCAAATTTGAAAATTGTGTTTTTTTAGACGTCACAATAATAGCTTTGAAAAATTATAGAGTAAGATCCCAGAGCCGCCAGACACAACCTATTTTTAAATAAATGAAACCTTACGTTTTGAGTAGTGTTTTATGTACTTAGAACGCTTGGCGTACCTCCATCATTGAGTCTGTGACAAATGTACAGGTACCAGGTGAGAAAGGTGAGTAAAAATAAGAGCCACTTAATTTAAATTTAAATGGCTGATATTTATATAGGTATGTTTTGTAAAATATCACTATAAATTAGTATCCAGTATCGCCAGTCACTTTCCGCTGACCACAACTTCTGACAGACGCTTTAAAGCTCAGAGAAAAATTAATGAACTTCACTTATTTTTAAATGCCTGATTTTTATATATGTTATTCAGACAACTATTATAAAATTATATTTCAACAGCCAGACAAATTGTAATGACCAAACATCCCCCAGACGTAAAAAATAGTCAGCTGTTATAGTATGAGCGCGAGAGCTTTATGACTATTTTTTACGTCTGGGGGGATGTTTGATCATTACAATTTGTCTGGCTGTTGAAATATAATTTTATAATAGTTGTCTGAATAACATATATAAAAATCAGGCATTTAAAAATAAGTGAAGTTCATTAATTTTTCTCTGAGCTTTAAAGCGTCTGTCAGAAGTTGTGGTCAGCGGAAAGTGACTGGCGATACTGGATACTAATTTATAGTGATATTTTACAAAACATACCTATATAAATATCAGCCATTTAAATTTAAATTAAGTGGCTCTTATTTTTACTCACCTTTCTCACCTGGTACCTGTACATTTGTCACAGACTCAATGATGGAGGTACGCCAAGCGTTCTAAGTACATAAAACACTACTCAAAACGTAAGGTTTCATTTATTTAAAAATAGGTTGTGTCTGGCGGCTCTGGGATCTTGGGCTATTAGCGTCGCTATAGAATCCAGGGCTGAACGAACGACAGTGGAACCTGACATTTCGAAATTTTCTTGACGCCGCTATTTCAACACGAAACTCAAGGTTCCGCTGTACATTTCGCTGTAAAAAATAACCATCAGAATGTCAAATTTACGTGTAAATAAAAACGTCCGATAAGCATTTTGCTTCAATGTAGAATGTGCTACGCAAAATCGATTCAAAATAGAAAACAGAGTCCTTTTTTTTAAATCTCTTTTGTTTTTTTCTTAACAGAGCTGGCTGCAGTACCGGAATCGCTTCAGTAACAATGACGCCCCGCTACAAGTCCTTAAAATATCCTTAGCTTAACAATAATGTTAGTTTTAAACCTGGAATTAACGAATGCTAACAGAGTTAGCTCCTTGAAATTCCCTTCGCTTAACACTAAACCCGGGAATGCATTAACACACCTCACCCACCTCCTTTTTTTTGTAGTCGATTAAAGATAAAATACATTTTCGCTAACAAAGTTAGCGTCGATAATTAAAGCTACACTAATGCCAATGTTTTTATTTTTATATATAAAGAAACCTTGTGTGTTGAATTCTATTGCGGTATTTTGTTAGCTTAACATTGTTAGCGGAACAAATTTAAAAACTAACAATATTTTTTTATTTTTATACAGAAAAATTCGACTTTTGTGTTCAACTTTAATAGCGAATATTGTTAGCGTCTGATGACGCTAACATTGTTAGCGTAATCTAGGCTTCATGTCAAAGTGATTTCAAACTTAAATTTAACCCAAATTAAAGCAAATTTTGACCTTTGATGTCGATGCGTCCATAAATAACTATATATATATAAAAAAAAAGCTAACTTTGTTAGCACAAAAATGTCTGCTTAAGCTATTAATTAAATAAAACTGTAGTACATTTTGATCAATATTTTATTTTT
The DNA here is from genome assembly GCA_963575645.1 of Xanthostigma xanthostigma. Taxonomy (NCBI): domain Eukaryota; kingdom Metazoa; phylum Arthropoda; class Insecta; order Raphidioptera; family Raphidiidae; genus Xanthostigma; species Xanthostigma xanthostigma. Next base: position 5,209,287 of record OY754473.1, read on the forward strand.
TTACCGGTTTTTTGTACATAGGTACATACTTCTTGAATGTATCCAATAAAATAACAAATTGTTTTTCTTCCTGCATGGGAACATATTATAACTGCCCACAAACATTTTTTCACGGATCTTTTTAGTTTGCTGTTAATTTTTTTTCCAAAAACCCAGTATGGCACTTCTTGCTGACCGTAACAAAACAAATTTATGGAATTTGTTTTTGTGGAATTTAAAACGTGTGAAATTTTTTTTCAAAATTATCGGATAGTTTTTTAGCGCCATTTATATTTGAAAATCGTTAAAACAAGAGAATTATCGCATTATTTTTGTTTTATCAAAATTATAACTTAAATAAATTCAGCAATCATTTTTTTTAATCGTTAAATATCAAAATCTACCATTTTGTTTATATTGTTTTTAATGTTGAAATGCCTCTTTATTTTTTACGAGACAATTTCTCTTTGAATGAAATTAATGAAAGATTTATTTTTCGCTATAAAAAACTCAAAAACAGATTAATCTGTGATACAGCCGTATTTTTAACACAGTATTTGATGATAATACTCAATGAGACCGAAACGTCATCCAAATGCTTTTTTTGCGTAAATAGTTTTCTCCTTAAACGCCTAATAATTTTTGCCAAACACATACCGGAGAAGTTATTTTTTAAAAATTTGTGTTTTCAAAACGACCGCTCGACATATACGAAGCTACGTTGTGCTGCCACTAACGGAGCTAGCAAATAGCCACATTGTCTTCTGTATTTTGGGAACGTGTCAGGACATTTTTCTAGCTTCACTGCGGCACAGTTTCATTCGTAGCGAGCGGTACACTTGCCATAACTTCGTAGACATTGATGATTTTCGAAAAATGTAAAGTTGATTTTTTTTTATAAAAAATACAGCGCAATACAGGGTGTATCACAGGAAACAGTACATAGGGAAAGTACACAGTACAAATTAATTGAGATCAGAGATTGCTTTGCCCTCTATTCAGAGGTCGTTACCATGGTTACCGCGGTGTTCCTACACGGTATACAGTAACAAATGCATATTGCTGTTTTTTTTTATTTCAATTTAGTAATGTTAGACATACTTTTTATAACCTGCTTAATTCAAAATGGAGGTTTATTTGGAACATTGGCTTTAATTTTTTATTCTGTTTGTTTCGTTTAATTAATTATTAATAAAAAAAATAATTTCTTGATAAAAAATCGTTTCATTAATAAAAATAAATTCAAGTTATTAAATAATGGTTAGTCAGCGTTACCATGATACCCATTGTCATATGTAGCCAAAGTAATAGTTGATCCTAACTAATTCGTGATACACCCTGTATAAAGTCACATTAGATGTTCATAACATTATTAATAAAAGTGCTTTGTACCGAAACGATTCTAAGTACGCAATCCTAACCTCAAAAACTTACGTGACCGTCACTTCCTTTTGTTTTTTGTGAGCGATTTTTTTTCTAACAATTTTTTCAGAATACACAATGGTGGAAGACAAAATAATAATATGTGTTCCTAAACCCGAAACCTCACACGCAAATTAAAAAAAAATAGTGATATTTATTAAAACAGTAATCAAATATCGTACATACACAAAATGGCCGACTGTCGCACATACACAAGATGGCCGATTGTGAAGGAATGTTGGAAGTGCCATGCTAATCATGTTTTTTTGTATAATATTATAAATATGATTTTATTCATTTTTACCGCCCCCCCCCCCTCTCTTTTCTAACCCCTGTGATTGTATGTTACAGTGTACACACGATTTTTCGTATCTTTTTTCAAAGGAGTTTCATCATTGAATTGAATCGATTTTGTTTAAACGCATTTTTATAATATGGTCAGATAATTAACCAATTTTAAAACAAATCATTTGTCTATACGCATTTTTTAACAGTTTGTCTATAACGGTGTCGCTATTCATTTTCAAAACGGCTGCTCTGACCTTGCAAGGTCACTGTATTGAGGTCTTTTGTGGCAAGAATCGAAGGTCAACTTTTCTTCCCCTAGTTAGGTTTACTTATCATTGAGACAGGAAATTATCTCAATCAGTAAACTTATCGAGACGTAAGAAATGTCGATCTTTATTTTTTTATCGCGTTCTATTTTACTTTTAGCAGCCTTTCCAGTTTTAAAAATACCATTTTATTATGACCATATTATTTCTTGTAATATATTATACATATATTTTTTATTATAAATATTGTTTTGATATGCCGTAGGTCAAACGTTGCAAGATGGCTGTTTTGACACAGAAAAAGTTTTTTTTTTCTCAAATTCGTTATTTCTTAAACTCTTTGCGTTGCTTGCGTCACACTGTTTTTGTGAAAATGTCTTTTGATATAGTTGAAAACAATAAATCTATAGTAAAATCTGAAAGTCGTATCAAAAACCGATCAGTCAAAAAAACTGTGGCTTTCGAACCCACTTCTGTTCTAATTAATTTTAATTTTATATGTACGCAATGGGATAAACTTTGTTCTTCACGTCGTTCGCGAAGCTTTCGTCCTGAGAAAGTATATTTAAAGACAGGCCACGTTCGATTATCGCGATAAAGGAATAACTGCGTTTAAAAATTCAGTATTTTTCGTCGCATATAATTTTGAACTCGTGTGTCAAGACAGATCTTCTTTGAACGTTTTTAGACGATTTTGTAATGTTTCGAACGTGTACAGGTAAAGCTGAACAAGACCAGCTGATTGTTCCAGATATGGGTTTCTTTGTCGTGCATTTATATCGGTACCATGTTTTGTTATTTGCCTGTCGATAATTTCCAGCAACTAAAAACTTCGCCGGGATAATTCAGTAACAAGTTTTTATCGTAAAAAGATTCGTTTCACGTGAACAAACAATTGAATGTTGCATAGCGTTCGTTTGTTCGCGGCAAGCGAACGAACGTGAATAAATTAATTCACTTGTGTTCGCTTCGACATCACAGTGTGCGAACGAATAAACGCTATTTTGTGAACGAGCATGAGCGAATTAATTCGCTTGTGTTCGCTTCGTCATCGCAGTGTGCAAGCGAATAAAAGCGATTATTTGTTTCGGCGAAAGTGAACGAACATGAACGAAGTGATTCGCTTGTGTTCGCTTTGTCCTTACAGCGTGCGAACGAATAAACGCGATTTTGTGTTTCGGCGGAAGTGAACGAGCATGAACGAAGCGATTAGTTTGTGTTCGCTTCGTCATCACAGTATGCGAGCGAGTAAAAATCAACACTAGACAAAATAAACATTGAACGAATTGATGCGAATTTTCTTCAGTGATTCGTCACATTACCGAACATAACGTGAACGAATACGAAGTATTTCGCTTGCTAGCGTTTTTTTAAAGCGAACGAATTTTTCGTTCGTTTGATATTTTATATATTTGCGTTTCGGTGTTTATTTTTGTTGATTCATTGTTCGCTCATTTAAGTGTACATAGCTTTATTAACGAAGCGAACATGAGCGAATTGATTCGTTCATGTTAGTCGGCGAAATACGAAACAACGAAAAATGCAGTTCGCTCGTTTGTCTATGACGAAAATTTTGAGATGTTTGCAATTTAATTATTTTGCTGAAGCGAAACCCGACGAACACGAGCGAATAATTTTAGTAACAAACAAATGAATGCTGGAAACTGTTGATCTATAAATATGTAAATATTGTTTCATTGTACATTTATGTTCAGATGTTTATATTTTTTTTTTTTTTTTTGAAAATATGGAAGTTCATATAACACTGCGTGAGTAAATTTTCAATACCGATAAAAGTTGAAGCAAAAATTTATAGACGCGGTGAAAATATTAGTAGTTACAATATTCAAATCAAATCTAATGATTTCGTAATAATTATGTCGATTTTAATGAAATCTTGGAAAAGTTCAAACTTTTAACTACACGTTATTCTGCTTCCATAATTTTAAAAAGAAACGATTGTACTTGTTTTTTGTACAAATCAATTTCAAAACAACGCGAAACGCTTAAAAAATCAATCCTCAGATTTTGATAGTGTAATATTAAAAGCCGACGTTTCGCGAACATTGCTATTAATTTCTTCAGAGCAGATCTAAAAAGTTTCAAGCCAGATGCTTCTTCTCTCGGCCTATCAAAGACATCGTGTATTATACAGGGTGTTCTCGGCCTACTTATTTTATTGATGTGAAACATCTAATGGCGCGTTTGGTTGAGAGTAAAAGCGTGCAATTGTGACGACACTTTTATGGGAGAACGTTACGTTTGTTGTTGGATTAAACATGACTTTAGTTGAAGGCGACATTTAGATTACAGGGCGAAATTCAGTTACTAGTATTTCGCGTGACGCTTATTGTGTGTATGCGTTGGATTGCAACACGACTTTTGTTGTCGGGGACATCTGAGTTTTATTGGCTACTAGAATAGCCACTCAAGTGGCACTTCTAGTAACTTAAAGTTGCAATGTCCATAGGGCTTTGGGAAGTGTTCGTAGAGTGTCCATAGGGCTTTGTGACTTAAAATTACATTCTGCACGCACAAATATATGTTTTTAAAAATAAAATACATTCCGTGTAAACGATAGGACAGCTAAAAATCCGGACTTTTTTTATTCGCTCTGAAGAATTTAACGGAATGTTAACGAAACGTTATCTGCTTGTAAATATATCATACGATTGAAATCCGAAAAACAAAACCATCGTGAAAATTTCAAATCTATCACTCCCTACCCTAGAACTGGCATTGCCAAGTTGGGTAGGAAAACTCAAATAATTACCTATTGTAAACTTATAGTCGAATAATGAGTAAACAAATAAATAAAATTTAAAAAAAAACACGATTAATTTAAAATTGATTTATTCGAAAGACAAGTACGATAACCTGATCGTCCTAATTTTCAGCCATCATCCAACGATCATTACATGCTCCCCTCTTCATTTGAATTTTTTTTTTTGGGAGAACATATTTTTTTGAGTTTCTCCTCAAACATGTTACATAATAATATATATTTTTTTGGCGTACAATTTATGATTATTTTCTTTCAGAAAATGCTCATCTCTATATAATATATATTTTTTTTTATTACCTATATACGAATCAGCGAATTAATGAAAATTTTCTTTTAAAAAATGGTTTATTTATTATTATTGTATAAAATATTGTATATTTTTCCTTGTTATATCCTGACCCCGATCCTTGTAACTATAATAATGCCAACTGCAAATAATAATTTGCCTAATTTTCAATACTTCCATTACTTACAAAATATATTTAGCATAGTGCATTTGATGATTTGGTGTTTAATTTTTTGATGGTTTGCAAGGATATTTTCGGTATGTGAACATTTTTACTTTTAAGTTTTCATTTTGCATGAATATCGCAGTTTTACTGGCAGAATGTATTTAAAAATCCGGAATGTAACCGAACAAACCTCCTCCACTGAGATTAATTCTAACCTCGAACCGCGACGTCTTAGAGAACGCCGGGTTCGAGACCGCGGTGAACAGAGGAACCAATAGACAGTACACATTATTTTGTACTTCTTGTAATTTTAATGGAACCTACCCATTCGGAACCCAAAGGAATGGTGAGACCTCTGTTGAGAAATGCGCCGAACTGTCCTAAGGGGAGTTTTTGACAGATAAACATTGATTTAGAAAAGCATGATGGAGCCTAACCTAACCTCCATCATGCTTTTCTAAATCAATGTTTACCTGTCAAAAAACCCCTTAGGACAGTTCAGCGCATTTCTCACCAGAGGTCTCACCATTCCTTTGGGTTCCGAATTATTTTTGGTGTATAGATAAAATAAACTAATATCAAATCATATATTATACTGGCGCCCCACGTTGGGCGCCAGTACAATATTAACTATTGAACTCGAACATTTTTAGAAATCGAGCGTCCAAAATGTTCCTGTCGTCGCAAGCAAAGCGTTTTTATACCGCAAATTGTCACTATTTTGGCAATCGAACAGTTAAAAAAAACCTACTTTCTTGATAGGTAAAAAAAAATTCAAAAGAAAATAAATTGAATTATTTCGCTCAGCTTGCAGTGAGAATGTTCAAGTCGTGAATGGCCCGTTTTTTTTTTAAATACATTCTGCATTTATATAAAAAACAAAATGGCGATTGTTAACAGTGAACTATTTTTTGCACTTGTGTCTTTTTCTTCGATAGAAATCTATTTCACTGAGTGAAAAATGTCGGTTCGAAAAACGTAATTTTCCTTAGTAGCTTGTACATAATATATATTTCATTCCATTTTTGTTTTTATACGAAATTTAGTTCACTGAATGAGCAATTTCGTACTCCATACATGCATAATTTCGTTGCAATCTACAATATTTTCGAAATTATTCGAATTACGACTTGTAGAAAAAAGTTGTGGATTGTAATTTTGTTACAAGAAACATTGTTTTTTAATTTTTCTGAACGAACTATATCATTCGTTAATCATTATTATTGTTGTTCAAATTTATTAAATTTTTTCCGTACTTAATTAATAAAAATATGTGAAATAACTTCTAAAATCTTTATTGAAAGATATTAATTCGATTAGTTTCTTGTAACTATATTTTTGTGTTGGATAGTTTAATGAAACTTTGTGCGTCCGAATTGAAACTTTAACGGTTCGTTATGTGGTTTTAGATTTCCGACCTCAACAGCCAAGTCAACGACCTTAGGGGCAAATTGTAAGTAAAATGACATCAGGCTTTATTACTTTTTTTCTTTGAACTTCACTTGGACCACCGTGTTGTGCGAAACAATTATCTAATATAAAAAACAAAGTCCCTACGCCGCGTCTGTCTGTCTGTCTGTCTGAACGCGATAAGCTCAAAAACTACCGTACGGGTTTTTATACGGTTTTCACCAATGGACGGAGTGATTCAAGAGAAAGGTTTTGTATATAATTTGTATACAAAATCGCTGAACTAAGACGGCGTTTTGTCAAAAAAAAAAAAATGTTTTCTTACGCTTACCTGGCTAACGCTGGCCAAATTTTTAGTGATACAGCAAAACAATGTACTTTGATAGTTCTGCTGTGTAAGATGGGAAGGTCAATATAATATTTCCAGAACAGTTTTGCACCCGAGCGAAACTGGGACGACCCGCCAGTCTTATATAAAACTAGCGGTCCCGCTCGGTTTCACCCGGGTGAAAAAGGAGGGACATGAGTACGCACGTTTATCTTAGTTTACCGACATGAATGTTGTGTCCAAATGTCATGATGATCGGAGCTACCGTTCAAAAGTTTTTTTCGCACGGACAAATTTTGAGATATATTTTGCGACATTTTTCATTGATGCTCCGCTCCTATTGGTCGTAACGTGATATTATATATAATTATATACTATAGCCTTCCTCGATAAATGGACTATCCAGAAAAAAAAACTATTTTCAATTCGATCCAGTAGTTCCTTAGATTAGCGCGTTCAACCAAACAAACAAACAGACTCTTCAGCTTTATAGTGTAGATAAAGTTTGTTAGTGCAGTACATGTATTAAAATTTTGTCTTTTACCTATAGGGTAGGACGGGGGAATGGCGTTCACTTAAGGAAAACATGGTGTATTTTTTAAATTATTTAATATGAATCAAAATTAACAAGAGTAACAAAGTCTTTAATTATCGAGTAATCAACAATTTAACAACAAAAGCATATATCTTTCACCTACTAGTAGTGGGAAAACATTATTAAAAAAACATGTTTGAGCGGCATTGCCCCTGACTTTGGGTAATGCCGCTCAGGGTCTCATAAAGAAGTGTACCCAACCCAATCTGGCTGTTTTGCTGCTTTGATCAAAATTGTTTTTGATATTGTTGCGCTCAGCAAATTTATAAACAAGTTGACGCAAATCTGCAACATTGAGTCCATAATATAGCGAGCCCAGCAACTTAACTTGTTCAGCAATTTCAGTTTCTTGCCGTTGGGTGAAAAACGGGCTTCTTCGGTCCAAGCCGCTTTAGCGGTGGTTCTTTGACGATTTCTTGGCATATCTATCTAAAACAATAAAAAAATAAGTCACTAAGGGGCAATGGCGCTCAGATGAGCGGTATAACCCCAACCGGTCATTTTGTAATTAATTTGAAACTTTAAAAAAATCATACACGATTGTTGAAAATTGACTGCAATATCACAAAATAGAATAGTTTATTGGCAAAAAAGTAAAATCAGTAATTAAATAAGCATTAAAGTTTTGGACTTACCGACAAAAAACACCTAATTAAAAATTAGATCAGTGCGGCCGCAAACGAAGAAACGCTCTTCATAGTCACATGACGCGAGCTGACTGTCCGTTTGCAACGCTGTCTATTAGAGGCCCCGCCCCTCGCGCTTCACGCGACGCGACGTGTCGCTACGTTTCTTTTTGACAGAGTTACAGAGGTGAGCGCCATTACCCAGTGAGCGCCATTCCCCCTCCCTCCCCTACCTGTTAATTCTATTGTACAATATTTTTCACTGCAATTATTTACACATGAATGACTTATTTTTTGCAGCATCAAACCAACCTTGAAAAAGGTATCCAAATATGAAAACAAATTCGCCAAATTGCAAAAGAAGGCGGCCGAATTCAACTTCCGTAATCAACTCAAAGTTGTCAAGAAGAAGGAGTTCACCCTTGAGGAAGACGACAAGGAGGTAAAATAACACTTGACAGTCACTTGATTTTTTTATCAATATTATACATTGTTCGTTTATAATATTGTTTGTACGCGTTAAAAGGCGTACACAGTTCCGTGTATATTATGTCGCCGGGATATTGTCAAACCCGTGATATTATAATCTCACTTAGTGAAATTATGAATCTTTGTCAATCGTGATATTGTAATTTCACTAGTGAAATTACAAAATCACGGATTTGACAATATCCCGGCGACATATATAACGCATGGACGGACGTGTCTCGGCCCGTCCGCCGGCCAGACTCATCGCTGCGACAGCGTCGTAAATATTTTGAATCGTACGCGGTGATTATTTTTCGCAATATTTTTTTCATTTTTTACAATATCATATTTTTATTGACCTATAGTTGATTATATATAATATCTGTGTTTATTATATTTATTACACAATATATACAAGGTTCACACTAAAATTTTGTTGTAAAAATTAATGGTATATCACTTTCGGCCAGTGTGGTGTATACTATTTTTCTTCATACCTCGGTCGTAAGCACGCTTATTAAATGCATTAATTACATAAAAACACAGATAAAGCAAGAAGATTCGAGGTTATACGTAAAAACACGAATGACAGCCGTTCGCGACCATTAGCTAAACTGTACCTAATAGGGTTGCTATGGAAACGACATCTAAACAACAGTTGATTGGCTGTTTTCGATTTACGATCGCCCGAACATTGGTGCGTGTAATCCCACCAAGGAGTAAATGTTAGACTTTCTGCCTTACAATATTGATGCCGAAAGTATGCACTTTCGATCGAGGTATGAAGAAAAAGATTGTTTTGCAAATTTTACGAAAATAGGACACAGTCCTACGAATTTTCATTTTTACAAAAATAATAAATTCTGCCATGATAATGAATAACATAATATATATATAAAACTAACAATAGACATTATCTTTGTTTATCAGACAGACAATTAATAGTATTTACTAATTTTTGCAACAAAATATGTTCAAAAAGCCCGCGTTCACTTATATCGCGTAGATATTTTATTATCAAATTTCATAATTTTGGCTTGTATCATCAGAGTTCAATTTGGAAGTGTTTTCCGGGGACGAATCCGAAATTTTCTAATAATTGCCCTTCTACTGTAAACAGTCGTTGCTACCTCCAATTTTACTTGCTTCCTCGTTATTTAGACATTTTTACCATTTTGGAAACTGCATCAAAAATAGTCGTTGAAATAATTTCCGGCAGAAGAAAATTTATTTTGTTTATGTTAAAACTACAAAATGTAATTTTCTTAAAATCATTAAAGTTTATAAAAACGCAATCTAGTCGCGCTCAGCGCAAAATAAGTGAATGCCGGCGACACTCAACTGTTTTACATAAATCAGAATGACTTACGTGCAACTGTTTTAATTGTTTCGCAGCAGAAGAACGCCGAGAAAGCCGAATGGATCAAGAAATAAAACCCTTTTGATCCTCGTTCCACCCGTGCCGGCTCTTTAATTTACGAACCGTTCATTTTATTTATATTTTTATTTTTGTTTCATTTCAAAAAAACCCAAATAAAACTGTTTCAATTCATCTCTCCGATAAATTTCTTACTTTTTCTTTTCCAAACGTTCTTGTGGATTTTCTTTTAAATACAAAAAAAAAAATATTTCGACTGAATTTTTCGACTCACGAAAACATCGAGCATATTAGAGAGAGGGAGAGAGAGAGGATGCTGTTCTCTGTGCACTCGCCGTTGTCCATAAAGTGAGGACGATGCGGATTCCAATTTTCGCCGATAGAGGCGCTGAAGACCGCAAGTAAAGTGGGCAGCCGGGCGATTTTAAATAATAAGAAAACAATCGACCAAATCAAATTTGGTTTCATCTTTTTTCTAATTGAATAATTGCAATTTTACACGTTCCGTAGATTCGTTCATAATTATAAGACTAAACCTATACGGTCTTCTTTCTCTCTATTCTCTATCCAGGGAATATTGCAACAAAAAAATATTTTATGACGTCTTAAGAAAATCCACCGGAAATGTTTTTCTTTTTCCCCCCGTCTATTTTTTTTTTCATTTTGTTTATCCATTTTAGTTACTTTTTTTTTATTTTTTGCCTTAACACTCCCTTAAACATATTGTCGCATAATAATGAATATTTTCTATTTTTGTAGAATTTGTCTTTTTTGCATTTTGATTTGTTTCATAGGATGCAGCGGGAGAAGAAACATCCGAGATGTTTTTTGTTACTTTTTCTTTAACATTTTTTTTTATTTTGTTCATATGACAAAGATGTAAAATTGGTTCTCTCTTTTTTTGTCCCCATTTTTTTTTTCTGGCCGTTTTAAATTTAGGATAAGGTGAGCCTGTTTTAATATTGATCCCTAGATTCTACGGCTATGATGCTGCTTTGTTTCACAACGTTTACGCCTCGACTCGCTTCAAAAATGTTTCTTCACTTGTTTTCTTCTTTGTTGTCATTAATAAAAATGCGCTGTTCATTTCTAACTTTTTAAATTTTACTTAATAACTGAATTAATTAAGGAACCCTAAAAGCTGAATATTCACTTCCAATTATGAAATACTAGCGACCCGGTCCAGCTCGCTCGAGTTTGTAGATTGCCACCGTTTTTTGGTCTTCACTAAAAGCGCATTGATTTTAACGCGATAATATATAGCCTATGTCCATCCAGAAGGACCATTCTAAATTCTGGTGAAAAATTTTTTGAAATCGGATGAGTAATTTCGGAGATTACTTCCTACATCCAAACTTACGAACTTTATCTCTGTATAATATTAGTATAGAATGAATCCCGACCCGACTTTTCGGGTGACTCGGGCTAAATCGAGAAAGAAAATAGTCACTCGATCAAAACTCAATAAATAGATGGGAGAGCCCATTGACCAGCGGTGATAATAGTATATTGTGCGACTAGTGAGAGAAGGAGAAGATTCCATGAGCGGGAAATTTGCCGCACGAGCGTAGCGAGTGCGGTAACACGCGAGTGGAATAGTCTCCTTCGATCAATGGTCGCACATAATACTTTATTCAACTGGCACGAATAATATGTAATCGGGGCCCTGATAAAAGAGGGAAAAATAAAAAATCACTTCATTGATTGACGTACCCACCGCCCTCGATGCACACAAGATGGCCCTGACTTTCGCTGAATTGCGATGCTGTTTTCATATATACAAATCGCTACCGCGTTCCTATTGGTCCAAAAACTATGCAGTAATAATTCATTAGCGTACAGTTTCGGGTTCAGAAACTATGCAGTAATACATTATCGTACAGTTTCGGCTCATTATTAGCACTTTACGCGTCAACATGAAGTAATTTATTATTTCTCCTGAATTTAGCAGGGCCCTGAAATTATATATTACTCACGCGTGTTGAATAAAAATGTTTAATTCAGTTATTAAGTGATTGAAAACAAAACCGCGTCAGTGTCTTTGTCTATTTTAATGTTGCGTTTAATAATTAATTTCAGAATTCACAAAAGGCTGCTGCATTGAAGGTAAAAAAAAATGCAGACGACTCGGTCATTTTATCTTCTATCAATATATATTTTACCTTCTTTAGTATTTTAACACAACGAACATGCTTCGTTTTTGAATATTTTTGTATTTTATTTTTTTACAGTCGGCGATTTTTATAGACGTTTTTTTACAGTATTTTTGTCATTGTTGCATTTTATGTTATCTGACTAAACAAATAATTTTTGCATTGCGTAAGAAAATGTGACGAATTATCATTTTTTTAGGATTTATCGAAATTTTATAACGAATTTTCATACGGCTAGAGACAAGGGCGTAGATATTTTTTTTCTGAGAAGGGGAAAGCAAAAAAGTCAATATTTTATTAATATGAATAAAAAATGTAGCGTACGCCAAAAACAAATGACCTCTCTTTAGTAACCTGATTTTAAAAAAAACTTTGTCTTGTGTTGGTTTGAAGAGCAAAAAAAAAATGTTCTTTAGCCACACGGGTCTCGTAAAGTTCACGTAATAATAAGGGACACGGAGCTCTAATGCAGGACTGACCCAGAAAATTATAGTAGTCTTGAGGGTGTGGGGTAATTACCCCCTGTACCCCCCCATATCTACGCCCTTGGCTAGAGAATAGCCGAGCGTTTAGCGATGCCATTGGGCAGTCTATATGTTGCTTACATATTACAAGCCCCCAGTATCAATTTGTTATTAAAAAAAAAAAAATGGTTGTCTATAATGTCGGTTTACGGACGATAGTTTTACGTGATAACGTATTCCGCTCGAATATCATATTTAATAATACATAACCTAAATTTTAGTAGCTGTCAGGCGGAACGTGACACATTTTCGTGCATGCAGCCGGTGTTTCATCAATTTATAAGACGTTATCACGTCAAAAATACGAATTGGCTAAGACATAAATAACATAAAATATCGTGTATTTTCTTACAACATTTGCAATACAAATAAGTGACTAATAATTTATTAATATTTTATATGTATCTATACATGTAATTAATATGATTTTTTTATACGATTTATCTATATTTTATATTTTTGATAAATATTTTGATGAAGATCGTTTAGTAGCGTGAAAATTTGTTGTTTAGACAATTTTTATTTTCTTAAAGTAGTTTCTAGCAAATTAAAATATTTCTGGTAGCTTTTGAAACTAATCGTCAAAATATTTAGGTACCTACTGTTAGTTTTGTTTTAGCAAAGTAGAATATCGCGCTCTGAAATTATTATTGAATTGTTTCATGGTTGTTGCCCCTGTCAAAAAAAAATGTCTGGGAGCTCTTGGACTATTAGAATCAGTCGAAATCATGACTTTAGTTCCCGAGTAGCAAACTGGTGAAAGTGTCAGTTTTTTTTTGAAAATATGAATTGGCACCGGACCCACGTAATTCTGGCACCTGAAACAATAAAAGAATTGTAAACATAATGTCAATGAAAATTTCAGTCCTGATATTTTCTAATATAGATTCTATAGTCATTAACGCCGAATAAAATGATGTGATTGGTGGAAAATTAACGTCGATTCGATTTTGTTATTTGCAGAAGAAACCCGATTGGTCCAAGAAACCGGGCGATGAGAAGAAGGTAAAAGAGGAAGCCGAGGGTGTTGAAGCATGAGCGCCTTCCAAATGATTCCTTCTTCCACACTATCTCTTGTTTTAACCGAAACTGTTACGTCACTATATGACAAAAGAGCCTCTGTAATGAGAAACAAAAAAAAAAAAAAAAAACAACAACGCATGGCTCAGTTAATAACAACACAATTTTTTATTTTTGATGGTATAAAAAACACCATTTTACCACAAACCTATATTGTCTATAATATTATATGTTTCTAATATAATTATTTTTTGTATAATTTTGGTTTGTATAAGTTTAATGAAAAAAAGATTATTATTCCGTTTTTTTTTCTGTATAACAAATTAAAAAAGTTCATGTTTGTTCAATAAAAACGTTGACTCCTGAATTATCCTTTTGTGACTAATAGTGCCCCTTGAACGTATTTTTTTTTACTTTTTAGCCGCAGGACTACGTCTGTGCTCACACACTTCGACTTACGTTTTTTTAGTGATATGTCCACATGACTCTTTATTGGGAGCTGACTCCGTGCGCTCCGCTCACTAAAAGGAGTCGCTCAGAGCGAGTCGTTCAAAGGAGCGACACTAGACAGTACGCACTACACAAGAGTGCAGACTGCAGAGGTGTGAACTGTCATCATGCATGCTCAGGAGTCACGAAGCATGGCACAGCACAATACACACACTCAGCTCTGAGCTCATTTTAATATGATTCTGATCTTATATTATTCGCATTTCGGATAAACTATAAAGTATAACAAAAGCTTAACAATAATAATGTTTATTGTTACAATATTATATCTTTGTCAACGACGTCAATGTGAATGGTTTAAGTCACTGTAAGCTTAGTACTATTGCACTTACAGTGTGTCATTCGACATTAAATGACTCAGCAAAGATAACTCCGTACGTGCAAAATTCACTAGTGCCTCTGTGGCCTGTGCTGTGTGCGCTCTGTAAATGTGCGAATGCAACAGTACAGAACAGCTCAGCACAGAGCAATGGCGCTCGGAGTCAGTCATTCACAAAATAAAAGAGCGACTCGCTCCGCTCCGAGAAGGGAGTCGTTCATTATGAACGACTCGCTCAAGAGCGACACATCACTAATAACGACATTTGGGCTGTCATTTCAAAGCCAAGGACGCATCGTTCATTTATTTCTTTCAAATTTTGCGATTGTTTTCAGTATAAAATTTAAAAAATGATTGTTTTTTTCAAAAGACGTAGTCCTACTGAAAATTGCGGTACAACCAGAATTTTGTCCATCCAATTTTATTTGTCTTTGTAGCGGTGATGGAACCAAATCAAAGAACTGTTAATTAGTAACCGTTACTGAAAAATAACCGATTCCAACTGTTACGAAAATAATGCGTTTCAAAAATCACAGATTATTGAAAACTTGTTCTTCAATGAACGATTTTTTAAGTTAATTAAAGGCATGTTATTGAGTCAGACACGCTTTTGACGTCTGTTGTCGAGCGTCTATAATTTACAATATCTGACTGTTAGCCTGCATTTCAGTGTGTTTAGGTTAAGAAAAAAAAATTGGTTGTCTGTAAAGTCGGTTTACGGACGATAGTTTTACGTGATAACGTCATAAAGAAACATTGATGAACTCTCTGACGTCACGCGAGAAGAGAGAGAAATGCGTACAAGCCGACGCTTGGGCCGATCGTGCCTCTCTATCGCTTATACCGCGCTCTCGCTTGCACGCTCAGGCGCAGACGGAACGTGACACTTTTTCGTGCGTGCAGCCGGTGTTTCATCAATTTATAAGACGTTATCACGTCAAAAAAAATTCTCGATTCATACACGTAAAAATCGAATAAAAAATATTTTTGCCTAGATAAAATGAGAAAATACCATTTAATATCAAACAAAACGAAAAAAAAATCGGTTTCAGTTACCTATAGTCTCAATACAATTCAAAATTGATCAATTAAACCAGATAACTTTTACTGGGCGTTGAAAAAAGCGGTAAGTGTTACAAAATTTACAATTCGCATTTTCAAAATGGCTTTTAGTTCAGGAGCTTTTAAAACTTGCTATAAATTATTGTTAGGTGCTTTTAAAATATCGCTTTATCGCAAATTGAATGCTGTAGATATTATGCTTTTAATCACAACAAAATTATTCGTCGTCTAAATCAGGAGTGTCAGACTGATTTTTCTAAGGGTCCGTTTATAATATTTTGGGTGTTTTAGCGGGCCAAACTCTAAATTAAAAAAAAACTAAAACACATACTAAATTAAAATCTTTAATTATTTAGTTTAAATCAGTTTTCATACAAAGGTAAATAAAAAGGGTAAATTATCTTGAGCTTGAGGATCCAGACACCTGAGGTCTCTTGTTTTTGATAAGCTCGTTGATGTCAGGTCTCTATAAAATCCTTACTGGATAGATTCTAGTCGCGGGCCATATTGAGATGGCTTGAGGGCCGGATGCGGCCCGCGGGCCGTATCTTTGACATCACTGATCTAAATTGATTTGTTTAAAAACGGTTTCTGATCGGTTAACCCAGAATTTTTGAATGTATCTTGGATATACCTGAAAAGACTTACCTATTAAAAAAATTAAATACTTTTTATACAAATGTTGGATGGGCCAAACCGCCACTGAAGCGAAGCCGAATTAGCCTATCTTTTAAACTAGATTAAAGGCAGCTGCACACGAGGCTGGTTTTGCCGCTGGAATCGTTGCTCGGAGTTTCGCTGGCTACGGAGATAGAAATGACAATTTTTCGTGCTTGTTTTGAACAAGAACCAATCAGGAAACAGTATCTTGTCACGTGGGCGACATTGGCAAACGCCCACAAACAAGCATGGTGTCATAGTGTGTGTTCTGTATGTATACTATA
Source organism: Xanthostigma xanthostigma (assembly GCA_963575645.1). Classification (NCBI taxonomy): domain Eukaryota; kingdom Metazoa; phylum Arthropoda; class Insecta; order Raphidioptera; family Raphidiidae; genus Xanthostigma; species Xanthostigma xanthostigma. The sequence continues at coordinate 5,225,816 of OY754473.1, forward strand.
GCAAGGAATCTAAGCGGCAAAGCGAGCCTTGTGTGCAGCAACCTTTAGCTGGGTTAATACAAGCAGATGGCGATAATAAAAGATCTTTGTTTTATTAATTATAAAAAAATATCTGTTATTACTAATAAGTTACAAAGTTCCTTCTTTTATTTTAGAACCGTAAGTTCGAATTTTAAGTGCTTCAGCTGTTTTGATTTATTGTTTAATTTTGTAATCACGTGTTCTATTTTTAATTATCTTATGCTTACATATATTTTTTTATAAATGCCTTTAAACCAGACGCCCTGATACTAATGTGGTATCAATTAATAAAAACATACCAGAGCTGGATCCCCTTAAGTAAAAGACTCGATATCAACCAACATGACTTTTCATGTTACATAAATAACTCTATTTGATTATTATTATTATAGTGCGAGATCCGGTATTAGAAATATTATACTCTCATCTGTTATTTGATGATGACAAAGATTATATGTCAGATATTTATATATGTCACCGGGATATTGTCAAACCCGTGATATTATAATTTCACTTAGTGAAATTACAATATCACGACTCTTTTTCAATCGTGATATTGTAATTTCACTAGTGAAATTACAATATCACGGATTTGACAATATCCCAGTGACATATACATTGATAAATCGCAGATGGGTTGCCTAGCTAAATCACGTACCGATGCTGTTAAATTAAATAAATTCTAATTAACTTTTTTGGATCAACTTCCCCGATTTGTTAATCATAAAAATCCAGCCTAAGATGAGAGAATATGACACAAATGAAATGTTAACAAAACAAATAAACTCAAAGTACACAGAACACAACTATTTACAAGGTATGTTTATGTGGATGAACTATATTTATGTATAGAATCAATGGTATATTCTAATTTCTTGTGCCATATTCTTTTATCTTAGGCTCGATTTTTATGATTAACAAATCGGGGAAGTTGATCCAAAAAAGCTAATTAGAAGTTATTTAAATTGACAGCATCGGTGCGCAATTTAGCTAGGCAACCCATGTGCGATTTATCAATGTATATAATATTATCTAACACATAATCTATGCCATCATCAATTAATAACAGATGAGGGTATATATTTCTAATACCGGATCTTAGACTATTATAATAAGAGCTCTGATATCTAGCAAAAAGCATGATAAAGTTAAAAATATTGTTTTTGTAATATTCACCGGTGTATCTTTAATAATATTTTTTCTTCAATTAATAAAATTATCGACCAATTTTTCAGACAATATATTAACAAAAAATATAAAATTAATACATTAACGTTTCAATCCGGATTTGGATCTTCTTCAGAACTGATCTAAAAAATATAAAAATAATTAATATTTAAAATCTAATTATAGCTTTTTATAGAATCTTTCAATATTATTTATGATTATCAGACGTTAATCAAAGATTTGAATATTTTTTCTTGTCAAAAATAACATTCTCGAGATTTTTATCACGTTTTTGTTAACTCGCTTTTCTTGAGCAAATCTACAGTTCGAGATCTTTCCTTAGAGCACTTGATAATTGCCCTAGATCGGTTTGACCTTATAATAGTTCTTTTACAAAAAACGCGTGCAAGTTTGGTTGCTTAAAAAATGCATGCATTGTAAATAATTTTTTTTATTGTCGTCTTGTCGCAATTATTATTTCATTTAAATATAATTCTTTAGGAAGGGGAAGGCGAAGCTCCAGCAGAAGGGGCTGAAGGCGCACCGCCTGCCGAGGGAGCAGAAGGCGTTCCACCTGCCGAAGGAGCTGAAGGTGCGGAAGGAGCCCCGCCGGTAGAAGGTGCTCCGCCTGTAGAAGGTGCAGAAGGAGCTCCGCCTGTAGAAGGTGCAGAAGGTGCTCCGCCTGTAGAAGGTGCTCCGCCAGCTGATGGGGCACCGCCCGTAGAAGGAGCTCCGCCAGTCGAAGGTCAACCGCCTGTAGAGGGAGCTCCGCCAGTAGAAGGAGCACCGCCGGCAGACGGCGCTCCGCCGGTTGAAGGTCAACCGCCTGTGGAGGGAGCTCCGCCTGCAGAAGGAGCACCGCCGGCAGACGGCGCTCCGCCAGTAGAAGGCGCGCCAGCTGTCCCGCCAGTTGAAGGAGCGCCACCGGCTGAAGGTGTTCCACCTGCAGAGGGCGCAGTACCCGCTGCATCTGCTGAAGGAGTTCCAGTACCAGCAGAGGGAGCAGCTCCACCAGCTGAAGGTAATTATTATTATTATAAATCACGTAAGTTAATTAATTTTAATATAACGTCTATTAGTTTAGCATTTATCTATTTTATGCAATTATCTTTTATGTTTAAATTTTTGCCAAAATGTGATATCATCATAAATTTTGAAACTAATATGTTTGTTGTTATTTACAAGGGGCTCCTGTGGCTGCCCCTGCAGCTGCTCCTGCAGAAGGTGCTCCACCAGCAGCCGAAGGCGCAGCAGCTGCTGCTCCACCTGCAGATGCCGCAGCGCCCGCTCCGCCAGCAGAAGGTGCTGCGCCTCCAGCGGAAGGAGCACCAGTTCCAGCGGCACCTGTCGAAGGAACGCCAGCTGCGCCACCCGCAGAAGGGGCTGCGCCTGCTCCTCCAGCAGAAGGAGCACCTCCAACGGCTGCTCCACCGGCTGAAGGTATAATTTATTAAGTTATATCCACGGAAAACATCAAAAAAGAACTACATAATATACAGCCTTGAACGCTCAATAAATTCAGCATAATAATTGAGCGCTGTATTACTGCGCCAGTTGTAAAACTATGCATACTGTAAAGCAAAGAATCAGCTAATTCGTTTCATATCTGTTTTAGGTGCGGCTCCAGCGCCAGCTGAAGCTGCTCCTCCGGCGGAAGCTCCTCCTGCGGCAGCAGCGCCTGCCGCAACAGAAGCTGCTCCGACACCGGCTCCGGAGGCAGCGCCTCCCGCTGATGCATCCGCTCCAGCTGAAGGTTTGTTGTATGACAAAGGCTACGTCATTCAGTTCGTTCTACACGGTGTTTTTAATTACGTAATGAGTATCAGAGCAGCCAATAATAATATCATCAACTAATAACTTCAATCCGTTCGAAATTTAAACGAAAATAACATCCATTAAAATTAAAAATAAAACACTGCATTGAAATCTGTAATAATCTCGGCATTTACTTTTTTGTATTGACTTTCAAATACTTATTTGGTAACTTTTATATCTTCTACATACAGTATGTAAACGCGTAAGGTGCACACAGGGAAATTAACATTGGGAAAAAATGACTGGATCAGAGTGAGCCTTGAAATCTTGTTTTTCAATTTGACAGATAATATTCTTTTGCAAAATGAATGTGTATACTACCGAAGAAAATATTCAAATGATTACAACATAATCGGACTTTTTTTATTAATGGGACATTAAATTCCCAAAAATACTTAAATATGGTGCGAGATCAAATATCTCCCGCTATTCGTGTTGAACCTAAAGACATTGGTTGGGTCACTGATTTACCAACGCGCATACGTCATACCAGTCAGACAATTTTTGAATGAAATGTTTCCAAACAAATGGAGTTGTTTTTTTGTTTTATTTTCGTACAAAAAAGTTAAAATAATGATTTATAAGAGCTTTTTATTATTAAAAAAGACAAGTAAAATAAAAATAAATCAAAATAAAATAGAACTCCTCAAGATTAGCACGATAATTCAATAGAAATAACAATTAATGCAGTCATGGCTAACTCCGATCTAAGTATTTTTTCCCAATGCTAATTTCCCTATGTGCATCTTACGCGTTTACATACTGGATAATATTACATAGTACGCTGTTTACCCGAATGTCTGTCTTTCAACTCCCTCCAGAAGACCCTCTCGAACTTTGCACTCTTGGTATAGATAAGGAGACAGAATCTAACGGACCTAGATTTTCGATTTTCTCGTCTCTGACAGAAAAAGTGGGGGGGGGGGTATATTTGGAAACAATGAGTGATTTATTTGTTGTGATTGTTTCACAATAATCACACCTGAATCATAAACGCTCTCCAGACTAGTTCTGGTTCCAAAATATTTTGAAGAATACTTTTGACCCCTACTATCAACTACTATCATCATTGTATGAACATAATTAACAGCATTTATTTATTAATTTTTTAAACAATTTTTTAAATAATGTACAGCTTTTGTAAGTTATAATAATGTTATTAAAACATTTATGTAATTGATTTTATTCGAGATAATTTTCTGCTCTTTCTTTCAGCTCCAGCTTCGTAATTCCAAACAAATTGTAAGGAAATTCGAACCGTCTTGTGATTATCGTATTTTATCAATTTTACAAGAAAGGCTGTCCTTTGATAATAATAATAATAATAATTATCAAATATTGTGTATTGTATTAGAATTTATTTTATAATAATCATTTCATTGGAAAAAGAGCTCTTTCCCATTGCGTCACGTTCCTAAATTATGCGTATTAATAATATATTTTGTAAAAAAATATAAAAAATATTATAAAGTATACATCCCTTGTTTTATTTACAAAGTGTTTTTTTACATTTTGTAAGTGGGCTTAGACCCGATTCATATTTTTTTGTAATAATATTGAAATACGCGCCACGGATCTAAAAGATTCTGAAGTTAGTCACAAACAGCGTCGTTCAGACAGAGCCGTTCAGACTCCCACCACCTCCCAGCTACCTGCAAGGAACGTGCGCTCGTCGGTGATTGGCCGTGATCGATCGTTGCCTTTGTCACTTGTCGCTTTCCTGCTTTAAAGTACAGTCGAGTACGCTATTGTCAAGTTGTTAGTTTTGTTGAGTTGCGAGTTTGTAGTTTTTCAACAGACTGTACAAGCGCAAGCCCGCATTCGCATCTAACTTCCGAGCCTTTTAGATTCGTGGCGCGTATTACTATATCAGTTCTCTGATTAGAACTTGGAAACCGGGGGCTTGGAAATAGAGAAACATGAAAATAATATACAGGCGTTAGTAAAAAATCATTCCGGTTTTGTCCTATTGCCGTTTCTTTTATTTTTTTGGAATTTTTATATTGTTTCGGCGTGAATGGATTTCGTAATAATAATTACGAGAGGCGCAGCCCACGCTTAACCTTGAATATTTAATCACGTGACGCTCGACCAGTGCACCGCGATCATCGTTTGTTTATATGTTCTCACACGGACAGGTCATTCTATTAAAATGCGCTATGAACGGGTTTTGAAACACAAGCGATCGTTGCGTTACGTAAAACAAAGGCAGCGCTTCGTATTAAAATGTGTTCACCATCTGTTCAATATAACCATTTATTCATATTACAAGCATTTTAAGGTGTGTGCAGCCATATTGCAGACAATACAATTTTTCGGACAATTTCTCAGAATCGATCCAGAAATAATAATAATAATGCGTTTAACGTCCGTTTATCGGCTTTATGTTATAACAGACGCCATTCGCACCATCACTATTTTTTGACGTGATAATGTCTTATAAATTGATGAATCACCAATCTTATAAATTGATAAAACACCGGCTGCATGCACGAAAAAGTGTAACGTTCGTAACGTTCCGCCTGACCCTGTGCGTGCTTTTCTCGAAAACGGCCCTAACGATTTGGATGAAATTTACTGAAAAGGGATTTTGGGGGGCAAAAAATCGTTTTAGCTAGGTCTCATCTCTCGAAAAAATCGTTTTCATACAAATTTTATCATTATAAAAATCAATTTTTTGACGTATGAAAATACTTAAATATTGTAAGTAGGTTTTGGAATTTTATATAAACAGTGAAACAATTGTTTTCAAAATATTATGACAGCTAATCTTTGAGACTTAAAATAAATACGAAAGAAAGAAAGATAAAAAAACAATTATATTATATGGTAAGTAATTTTAATAAATAAAATTAACCTAATTAATTTGAAGCGAAAGATGCAATATCATAGATTCGAATTATTATAATTATTATATAAATTTAGGTTATGTATTACGGAATACGTTATCACGTAAAACTATCGTCCGTAAATCGACTTTACAGACAACCAATTTTTTTTCTACCACACTTCCCGTTATTTTCTACAATTTTTAAACTTCAACTTCTTTAATAGCAATGGGCAAATGAAGGAATTTTTAGGAAATTGGAATAAGGTAGGCAAATTTTGAGCATAGGAGTTCGACAGGTAATCGGCCATGGCCTTGAATAAGGAGCCATCTCTATATTTATCTGGAATTGTTGAGGGAATCTATGGAAAACCTCAACAAGATGTCCGATACAGGAATAACCGTTTCTCGGCGAGAGGCAGTGGGAAAAGCTCCCAGCCACATCTGCATCTGTCGGGATTCGAACCCGGTACCTCCCGAATGCGAGTCTAGTGCTCTCACCGGTACGCCACCCCGCTCGAAGCTGTGATATACAGTACACCGCTTTAAGTCGAACGTCGATAAATCGAAAATCTTCAAAGCTCGAAAAAATGTTTTGTTCCCTTCCCTTCAAGCCTCCAAAACCTCCGTTGCTCGAAACTTCAACCCTCTATACGTCGAAATAACCAGTGAGTCCCTACAACGCATTTCGGTACATATTTTCCCGAAAAAATAAATTGCACCTCTTTATCTCGAACATAGCAATTCAAAATTAGTTAGAATGAACCTCTACAAGTCCAATATTTCCTTACAAAATCCGCCCAAGTCAAAAACTCTGTAACTCGAATTTTTTTTATGTCTCCCTTGAAGTTCAACTTACAGAGGTTCTACTGTAATTAGGCACATATCTGTATATTGTGCATCGGACAGCTAATGACCTCAGTTGTAGAGCGTCTATATTCTAGTTTGATAGATCAAGTGCAAATGAAGCGCTTCGAACCGATACTGTTTAGAAACGTCACCTTCGGTTGAACTTATGATTGCATTTTACCTATGGCTCTGTGATGATGTTTTATCCATTTTATCCGTCAGTTCAAAACCAGTCGGCTTTCAAACGTCGCTGAATTAACAGGAGTGTTACTTAACAGTTGTTCAACTGTTTACTCACGTGTTTTGTTTTTTCTGCTAAACCGGAAGCAGCGTGTTATCATAATTAATAAGTTTTGTGTAGTAAAGTTCAAAATGTTCGCGTAATATAACAGCTTTTGGAGGACGTTTTAAAATAAATATTTACATTTTAAAAATAGAACACACGATTCTGGTAAATTATTATGTTTGTTTATTTTAACAATTAAGTAAATTTTAAGTACTAAATATTCTTTTCAACGGATTGCGTTAGTTGCGAATTATTTTCTTCTGTTAAAATTAAAATGGCACTACACATTCAATTAGCAGAGAATTCAAATTATTAATCAGTTTTTTAAAAATTAAAAACTTTTTGCTTGATTACTTCGTGCTGCGTAAAAATCGCTTGGTACTTTTTATATGAAATGTTCATCCAAAAAAAAAAAACAGCTCTATTAGAAAACTGAACGTGTGTTTCGCTAACAACACTTCAGCATCATCAAAAAACTACACACGTGTAGGTAAAGTGTTAAAATCGGAATCCTTTTTGGCATTGCCGTAGTCTGATGGTAATAAATTAAAAACACGATACGCGTTTTTCGATCTATTGATGCTCCATATTAAGCGCTGTTTCGGTGAAAAATATACTTTATTCAACACGCGTGAGTAATATATAATTTCGGGGCCCTTCTAAATTCGGGAGAAATAATAAATTACTTCATGTTGTCTCGTAGAGTGCTAATAATGAACCGAAACTGTACGATAATGTATTACTGCATAGTTTCTGGACCAATAGGAACGCGGTAGCGATTTGTATATATGAAATCCGCATCGCAATTCAGCGAAAGTCAGGGCCATCTTGTGTGCATCGAGGGCGGTGGGTACGTCAATCAATGAAGTGATTTATTATTTTTCCCTCTTTTATCAGGCCCCCGATTACATATTACTCGTGCTAGTTGAATAAAGTATTATGTGCGACCATTGATCGAAGGAGAATATTCCACTCGCGTGTTACCGAACTCGCTACGCTCGTGCGGCAAATTTCACGCTCATGTAATCTTCTCCTTCTCTCACTAGTCGCACAACATACTATTACTTCGTAATTTTTTATAAAACGCAACGTCTGTCTGTCTGTTTGCCAGAACGTTCAGGAACCATTCAACCGATTTCTATATGATTTTTACGTATATGTATAGGATTTGAGAGCGTTTTGAAGGCAAAATTAACTTATTATACGCTTCGTCTACCAATCTTCAGTTCTTATACTAATTTGCAAACTGTAATTGAAAATTTCAACTGAATTTTCAATGTACTTACAAGTGGTTATCGAAATTCGACCGTAATTCATTAAATTTTTAACTTTGAACGTTATTGAGATAGTTTTCTCCGGAATCGATTTTACCAGTGCTAATTCGTACACATCGTGATGAAACGTATATTGGGCACTCATTAAAGCGAAGAGAACGATGTGTGTGTGCAAATTAACACACTCAAATCGCTACCACAACTGTTTTCCTTTCCGTATTTATACATGATTTATTACTTAATTTAGTTAATCAGGGAATTACAATATTATCTTTAAAAGTAGGTTAATAATTAAATAGTAGAAAAAATAACAGGGTACTAAAATACACTCGAATCAAATGACTGATTTATAGTACGCGCCACGAATCTAAAAGGCTCGGAATTTGATGCGAATGCAGGCTTGCGCTTGTACAGTTTGTTGAAAAACTACAAACTCGCAACTCAACAAAACTAAAATAACAATAACAACTTGACAATAGCGTACTCGACTGTACTTCAAAGCAGGAAAGCGACAAGTGACAAAGGCAATGAGCGATCACAGCCAATCACCGACGAGCGCACGTTCCGTGCAGGTAGCTGGGAGGTGGTGGGAGTATCAACGGCTCTAAAATGTGCCTTTGCGACGCTGTTTGTGACTAACTTCCGAACCTTTTAGATCCGTGACGCGTACTATACGATCGAATAATCGATGCAAAATAATTTGATTTAAACATTTATAAATATAATATTTTGCTCATCTCTTTTGGTATTCTCTTCTAATTTCCATTTCCAAGTTTAGTGCCAAAAAAGAGTGATTATTCTGTGTTATAAAAAATAACTAAGCAAAAATTTGTATCAGGTTCTGAATATCCTGTCTGTTGGTAAACAAAGAAATAAAATACATTCAAAATAGTATTGCAAATTAAACAAGATTAGGTAAATAAATATTTAGTTTGGCTGCTGATTATCCATTAAAAAACAAGCTGGTAACTTCAGGTAAGTGAACTTTAGTATTGAGAGTCGAATTGCAAATTGGAATAATCTTTCATTGTTAAGATTGCGGGAAGAAATGAACGCATAGTTTGCAATTTTTACTAGAGATGACGACGGTTACCTGTTTAAAGTCGGGTACCCGGGGGTACTCGATTTCACCTCCATTGACCTATAGAAGCGAACCGCATGTACTATAATGATGCGTCTAGCATTGGCGTAACAAGAGGGAGGGCCAGGTGGAATATTAATTGTTCGCGTACAAACAACAAGATAAATCTACAATAATCTACATATTAAAGTAAAACTTTTATTCTATCACCCCGAATTTTTCTGGCCGTCTGTTGCATGCCGCATTACAGGCGGCCGCGGAGTAGGCGCTCGGTAGAGCAGCCAAGGCCAATATGGCGGCACCCATGATTAGCATCAACTGACCGTGTAGTATGTATAACACATAGTCAGTCTGTCATGCGGACAAGTGCTGTACAGTGTTTACACGTTTTTATTCGTATATTCATGTGAATATTGTTGTTTATAATAATTAATCGTGATGGATAAGTGTCTACAATCCAACGCCTACAATCCAATAAAAGTTTCACTTGCGTCGTGGTTTCTTAAAACCACACAACTGTTTTTTTTCTTTGTCGAGGAATTTCTCCAGAAAGTCGTGTTGATCGATTTCGCTTTTATGAACAGTTTTAAAATTATGTATAAGTGGCAGCTGGTATAATACGCGCCACGGATCTAAAATGTTCGGAAGCTAGTCACAAACAGCGTCACAAAGGCACATTTTAGAGCCGCTGAGACTCCCACCACCTCCTAGCTACCTGCACGGAACGTGCGCTCGTCGGTGATCGCTCGTTGCCTTTGTCACTTGTCGCTTTCGAGTACGCTATTGTCTAGTTGTTATTGTTATTTTAGTTTTGTTGAGTTGCGAGTTTGTAGTTTTTCAACAGACTGTACAAGCACAAGCCCGCATTCGCATCTAACTTCCGAGCCTTTTAGATTCGTGGCGCGTATTATAATGGTAGGTAGAGTTGAAAATTTGGCCCCTCCTAGGACAAAATCGTTGCTACGCCTATGGCGTCTAGGGTGGCCAACCTTTTTTCCCTCACGCAAGATTTACCCTATAATTTTTAAATGTTAGCTATACTAATATTATAAAGAGAAAACATTTTTGTTTATAATGAATAAACTCAAAACTACTGGACCGATTTTAAAAATTCTTTCACAGACTAACATAGGCTATATTGTTAGTCGAGTTAAATTAGGATGCTCCACGAAAACTCCAATAATGCAACCCAAGGTGTAAAAAATATATAAAAACTTTTGAACGGTAACTCCGATCATCATGAAATTTGGACACAACATTAATCTCGGTAAACTAAGATGAACGTGCGTACGCATGTCCCTCCCTCCCCTCATTCGTTCTTTTGCACCATCTTATAATAATGTATACTAGTGCCTTGTTTATTTCCGAAAGTTATAGATCTAAAAATTTGAAAAAATCAGGCACATAAACATCTGAAGAAGATTACAGGAATACTATAGCGCATGAAGTACGTTCATGGCTGATCGTTTTTTTTTTTTTGTGAAAAAGCCACGCCTTGTTTTTTTAATTTTAATATTTTATCGCTTATCAGGTTTAAAATTTCGTTATCAACGTTTGTAATGTTTGTTCAATAGTCTTTTGAAATCTATATATTTTTTATTATCAATAGTTTCCGTTGTGTTATTGTATCGATATTTCAATTTTGTTTTTTTTTTTCAATAAGAAAATTTGTCGCAGATATTGCACATAAAAATAACTCGCATTTATCTTGAGAAATACAGTAGAAACTCTATAACTCAAACCTCGTAAAGTCAAAATACTTTCTATAAAGACCGTTGCACACGAGGCTGGTTTTGCCGCTAGATTTGGCTGCTAGATTTCAAGCATATACTTTTATTCTATACTGAGCATAGGAATAAAATCGCAATCGAACTATTAGGGTGCAAACATATACTTCTGTCTTTTTTTACGCCGTAAGCACTGGCGTATCCAGGAGGGCAAAACAAGCACGGGGGACCCGGCTTAAGAAATTTCTATTTTGCCCCCTCCTCGGCCGAAAGCTGGGTACGCCCATGTTAACGTCATAGAAAAAGACAAGGTATTTGAAACAGAGATACTTTATTCAGATCGAATGCAAGTACATCAACCAATCGTATCATCGGAGAAATCAGGGAATTACATCGAAGAAAGAGACGCAGACATATTTTCGATACGATTTGTTGCCTTCGCTCACCGCACATTAAGTAGATAGACAATGATTCATATAGTAAATTTTTAAATATATGGTTTCAAGCGTGCTGCGTTATGGCGTGTGTTCGCTTAACACGATGCGTGTATTATTTTGAAGCTGGCTTTGTGGATTGATTTGGTGCGTGCGCAGTGACAGTTCGAACGTTTATTGTCTCTCAACAAATCACACACTATGACGCCATGCTTGTTTGTGGGCGTTCGCCCATGTCGCTCTAAACAAGCAGACGAGCTAGCACGAAAAATAATCCCGGTTCTAATTTTGAAACCCGTCTTGAGACCACGCACGCGAGCCCGCGGTGACGTTATTTCCGTCTTCGCAGCTAGCGCGCCAACCAGCACATGTCCCAGCAGTAATCCAAGCGGCATCGTGTGGATGTTATTCTTTTTTTTCGATACTTTGAAAATCAGACATTTTTAAAATTTAGAAAAAAACTAATTATATTTAGTTTTTTATTTTCACTTAAATTAATTTCGAAAACACACATCAATAATTTACATTATTATTAAAATTTTGTGTTAACCAAACACTTCTATTGATTAATTACATGCATAGCTTATCGGAATTATGATGGAGGAACTTCTATACCATATGACAAATATTATTCTCCTTCTAAACGGCTTGACCGATTTTGAAGAAACATTTTTTTTTCTATACTTATGGGGTCACCTGGATGTTTCTTAGCACCCGGTAGGTGGCCCTGTTGTCGAGAACCTTTTTTTTTTTATTTTCCCGACCAATTCCCGTGTCACAATTTTGACCGCGCTAATCTCCGAAACCACTGAACAGATTTTAATGAAATTTTGTAAATGTGTCTTGCTTGGTGCAAGTTACGCTATAGAATAGTTTTTATTATATATTTTGTACACGGTATTTTCTCAAAAAACCTGTTTTAGTAACATGTAACCACATCTAATAGAATTTACTCAAAGCTATTAGTTCAGAAGCATACAAAAAATACTGTCTTAGTACGAAGTAGCGGCATCTGATAGAATAATTCGCTCAAGCTATATTTGCTCAAAGCTATTAGTTCAGACGCCGGGCCACAAACGAAATACATTTTGCAGAATTATATCTATCGCACCCGGGTGAAACGGGACGGACCACTATCTCTGAAACTACTCATCCGATTTAAAAAAAAATCACCAATATTTAGAATGGACCTTCAGGGTGGATACAGGTTATATATTATCGCGTTTAAATAAAAGCGCTTTTCGTGGAGACCAATTTTGCAACGCAAGTCGACGAAAAAATAGCGACAATCTACAAATCCGGGCGAAGTCGAACCGGACGGCTATTAGTCTTCTATGAAATAGTTGGCTAGTATGTTGTGTGGCGTGTGCCCATCACTTTTCGATAGACTGTTATAATATATGACACATTAATATGGTGTATGTATTTTTTATCGATGTTTATGCTTTAAAAATAGGATGCACATGTGTTAAAGATCATGTAATGTGTCTGAAAATTGATAATTAAAATATGAAACATCGTAATTTGTATTACGCGGATTAGAGAAAAAAATTTCTCTGTACGTTCGTACCGCGAACCTTGAAATGAATGACGACATTTGGGTACACATACTGAGTAATGTTTAGAAAATGCAGCCGACCTCAAAACGCTTTGTAATTTATTCAGCTGAATGGTAGTTTTCAAATCATAACAATTATTTAATTAAAGAGATGTTGGCTCTATAATTAAATACACAACACATAAACACACTTTTCGAAATGTTTTGCTTGTTGAAAAAGCTCCTGAAATATTATAAAAAATAATTGTTTTATTATCTATTTGTAACGTAGAATCCAACCCCTAAAAAATTGTGGAACGAGTCCAATGGACTGGAAACATGTTTTATCTTCTGGTGAAACTAGGGTAAAAGTTTTGAAATCAACAGACGATCCTGAAGGAGTATGACAAAGACCCGGATATGGATTTGTTACCTGCTATATCTATGCAACTCCGCAAGCGTCGTAGCTTTCTTCCCAGAACGCCAAATGTTTCCCTTGCAGAAAACAATGTGCCTCCAGCTGCCAGTTCACTAATTCTTTTGATATTTTATCGGAAAACTGTGTTAATTTCGACTAGAAACACTTGGCTACCAGTTCATAATAGTATCCAGTTTAAAGGTACCGCTAGTACAAATAGACCGAAAATAATTCTGAAAATACGAAAACATTTCTGAATTATATTTACTTTGTTAGCACGCTGCGTAGTCCGTTTTAATTTTAACGAATTTTAAATGTGTATGTTTACGTTTTATTACGTGCAATTAACATTTTTAGGCCCCGGGCACGATACGAGCGGTGAGCGTTGAGCGGCGAGCGTCGAGCGGCACTCGAGCGTCACCAGAGCGGCGAGGGTGGTCACGATACAAGCGGCGTTAGAGCGGCAACCTTGATTTGTATCCAGCCACCAGTGTGTCGTAATATGCCTTCGAGTGAGGACCTAGTACATCTTCTGTTGTTATCGGAAAATTCAATATTGAAAAGGCGTGTAGTTCGGGGGTGCAAGCTTCCTTGTCAACGTAGTGTTCTTGAAGTTGTCTTTATCATTCCACAATGTTGAACGACACTGAACTTCACATATCAAACTTTCCATTTGAGTATCTCTAAGCTTTTTCAAAGCAACAATGTCCTTTTTCTTAAGTTTAGCCGGAGGCCCACGTGGTTCTTGCTCCTCTGACATCTTGAACTAGACTGAAAACCGTGGGAAGAAGCATGACTCATCTGAGCGTCGAGCGTCGTACAAAAAGTAATCGGGCAGGGTTTGGCGGTGCCTTCGACGCTAAGCGGCGCCGCTCACTGTCGCTCACCGCTCACGTCTATCGTGACACCCCTCTTCAAATTTGCACGGCAACATATGGAGCCCGATTGCAGAGCGGTGGCAGAGCGATGCCGCTCTGACGCTCGACGCTCATCGCTCGACGCTCACCGCTCGTATCGTGCCCGGGGCCTTACAGTCAAAAAATTCTCAGTAAACATTTGAGAATCTCTGGTGTATCCATTGAGTTGTGAACATAGAATCATAAAGCAAAGCTTTGAACTTACACTCATGGAATAGGCGCAATGTGCGCAACGTATGAGAGAAAAGGATAGATAGAAGAGATTGTGTATTAGAAACTTGGTATACAAGTGGGACAGATAGTGTAGGAAACAGTTTTGGCATTGCGTTGCAATTCCCGTTTTTACAGTTCTATGGAATGACGTACTTATAAAAAAAGACTCCATTCGTGCTATATCAATGGACCTTTAAAAAAAAGAATGAGATATATAGTCGTTTCAACGTGCTAGAATGAAATATCCTATCAATTATAATATCAATGATGCATTGACAAATGCAGCGCCCTGTCGGACGTTGGTTTCGTAGTTGAGTCATTTCATTTCAATACGCCACAGGATGACAGAATTGTACAGTGGGAATGAGTTTAATTTAATAATAAAAAGTGCACTTAATTGTGGTTTAACTGATTAATCAATGAGTGTTATTAGTTTATAAACAATAGTTGAAACAGTGTCTATCGATAATTTGAAAACAATTGCATCACAAGTGGGCAGCTAGTATTATCTCTGTCATATTAGTTAGGTTATGATATTATTTCTGGAAAAAATATATATAAGTGAATGAACTTGAGTAATCGGGGGAGTACGCCCACTTTTACAAGCGTATCAATTAAGGAATTAAGCCTTTGTTTAGCGTTTTAATCAATTTAAATTAATGTATAATGTCTGGGTTTCAAGTTCGTGCCCTGTACGATTTTTCTGGCGAATCAAATACAGCTGAGCTATCGATAACTGCCGGTGAAATATTAACAGTGACTCGCAGTGATGTCGGGGAAGGTTGGTGGGAAGGTACCAATAACATCGGCAAGACCGGTTTGTTCCCGGCTGCTTACGTAGAGACCGTATCGACGAGCGGACCTCCGAGCCAGCCGCCTCCGGTGCTACCGGCTAATATCGAAGACGACTGGGCCGAAACGCCGCCGCCGAATAATCAGCAGCAAGACGTCGATGGCTGGGACGATGACTGGGATGAAGATACTTATTCGGAGATTGGACCTTCGCATCAACAGGCCAACGCCCAGAACCAGCTGTATGCCAACGAATCGGTCGCCACGAGCATGCCTTTGCCGCCTCCGCCTCGCCAACTCGAAGACGGCGACAGCGTTTCCAATTTCGGAGGAGACAATCGAGGAACGGTAACGAAAAAGAATTTGAATCGGTTTTCTAATTTTGTTAAATCGGGAGGTGAGAGTTATATTTTAGGTACTTTGAAAGTTCATATATCCGATGCCGATAAAGTGTTTGTCGTATCGGTAGAAGACGGTTACGCATGGTCTCCGATAACGCAAGGGTACACCGTCATCGTGGCGTCGCCAAAGAAAGAATCGAAATTAAAAGGTTTGAAAAGCTTCATAGCTTATCAGCTAACTCCGAGTTTTAATAATATTCAAGTGTCGAGACGATACAAACATTTCGATTGGTTGCACGAAAGACTGTCGGAGAAGTTTTGCTTAATTCCCATACCGCCGCTTCCCGATAAACAGATATCGGGGCGTTACGAAGAGCAATTTATCGAGCACAGACGCGTACAGCTGCAGGAGTTCGTCAATTGGGTCTGTCGACACCCGGTGCTATCTCGCTCGGAAGTATGGCAACACTTCCTGACGTGTACGGACGAGAAACGTTGGAAGGCCGGTAAACGTCAAGCCGAGAAAGATCCGTTGATCGGTGCTAATTTCTGCATAGCGATCGAATCGCCGGAAAAGAGTCTTTTGGCGAGCTACGTCGATCATCAAATCGACAAATGTTCGACGTTTATTCATAGCTTGGATTCGGCCGTAAAGAATTTGGTGAACACCGCGCAAGACCAAACAAAAAAACATCAAGGGCCGTACAAGCGAGAATTCCAGAAGATCGGCGAAAGCTTCTTCAATTTCGGCAGCGCGCTGGAATTGGACGAGGAGAACGTTATACCGTCGTCGAAATTAACGACGGCCATTAAAATGACCGGAGGCGTTTACATCGAAATCAGTCGCATGTTCGAGGACCAGCCGAAATACGATTGGGAACCGTTGGCCGACAAATTGCACATTTATAAAGGCATCACCGGATCGTTTCCGGACATTCTGACCGTACACAAAGGCGCCATGCAGAAGCGAAAAGACTGCGAAAAACTTACGTCGGATCACAAAATGGAGGTGGCGCAGTTGAACGAAGTCACTAGAAGAACGGATGTCGTATCGTACGCGGTTTTAGCAGAAATTAATCATTTCAAAACCGAACGAACCATAGACTTGAAACAGGCGATGCAAAGCTATTTACAACAACAAATTCATTTTTATCAACGCATCGTCAATAAATTACAAACAACTTTAGAACTGTACAACGATGAAGAATGAGCCAATGGGATTCGTCGATTTGAATTTCGTCAATAACAAATTTCTATTAAAAAGTGTAATACAGAAATGATCGATTGTATTTATTAGATTAATATTTATTTTATGGCCAATACTAGGATTTAGTATTATGGGAAATGTTTACAGTCTGTAAACACGTAAGGTGCACATAGGGAAATTAGCATTGGGAAAAAATACTTGGATCAGAGTTAGCCATGACTGCATTAATTGTTATTTCTATTGAATTATCGTGGTAATCTTGAGGATTTCTATTTTATTTTGATTTATTTTTATTTTACTTGGCTTTTTTAATAATAAAAAACTCTTATAAATCATTATTTTAATTTTTTTGTACAAAAATAAAACAAAAAAGCAACTCCATCTGTTTGGAAACATTTCATTCAAAAATTGCCTGACTGGTATGATGTATGCGCGTTGGTAAATCAGTGACCCAATGTCTTTAGGTTCAACACGAATAGGCGGAGATATTTGATCTCGCACCATATTTAAGTATTTTTGGGAATTTAATGTCCCATTAATAAAAAAAGTCTGATTATGTTATAATCATTTGAATATTTTCTTCGGTAGTATACACATTCATTTTGCAAAAGAATATTATTTGTCAAATTGAAAAACAAGATTTCAAGGCTCACTCTGATCCAGTCATTTTTTCCCAATGTTAATTTCCCTATGTGCACCTTACCTGTTTACATACTGTATAAAAATCTATACACTTGCAAATTTGTAATTTTCATATTTTGATGTTACAGGGAAAATTTTTGCAGTCTCACTTATTACAGTGGAACGTTATTTTAGTTTTGTTGGGGTCATCTTGCAAGTACAGTAGACTTTCACTAATCCAGCACTTAAATAGTCCGGGACGTCCAATAATCCAGCACCCTCCGCTCACCCCTCCCTACTGTTATCATTTTATGAAATGCTTTATTTTATTTACATATTATGAATTTTTCTATACAATCCAATAATCCGGAACATCCTAGTTTTTAATAGTGCCGGTTTAGGGAGACTTTACTGTACTCGTCGTTCCAAAGATGTTTCAACTCTTGCCTTTATTATCACATAACCTCGTTCTGCCAAACGTTTTTGCGGAGAATTTTTTAAACAATAGATGGCGCAGTAATTGTTATCGGTCATTTTTTTTAAATCTGAGTTTAATCAACGCTACTGATACACGGTCATTTGTTTTTGAAACAAAACACTCGTGTTACAGCTAACAGTATTGTGTCAAGAATGTCGTAGCATTTCAGTTGAATAATTTTAATTCAACATGTAAATTTGTATATACTTCGAGATAAAATATCCGAAATTGAATCCTAATAGAAAGTTATATTATGTTGTCGGTTTTGTGGTCATTTGTGGTAGCGCAGGTATCTGTGGGGTACAAGCAACACATTATGCTATGAAATCCGAGCTGGCAACAAAAACCGTATTTTTTTTTGACGGTTCCCGTCGCAATAAGATATACCGCCATCGCAGACTTTTTTATAGAAAATTTTATACTCTGCTAAATTGTTGATATGTCATTTTGTCTTTACTAGCTCATGATTTTCACACCATTAAAAAAGTTGTAAAAAAAATTTTTCACAATTACAAAGACGCCATTTTGGTAAGTTCCACCGCGATAATTTTGATTCTGAATGTTCTTAACTTTCGACAAATGATATGTTTTTTTTTCGTATAACGTGCCGCTATTTCTAACGTAGAGGTACCTATGCTACCAGAAAAATAACCCTCAAAAGGAAACGCAACATTGGGACTGATTAAAAAAAAATGCAAACAGGCCGCAAAAGCCGTCATAATCGACGTTATTCTATTGTTATTTGCTTATTTTTGGATTTTTAAACAATTGAAAAGTGAAGTTTTACAGTATTATAGTAGTGATCGAAATTTTTGTGCATATTGGCTGACATTTTTAAATGTTTAGAAGATATTTTTAAAACATATTTTGCGTTGTTTAAATGTGCAAAGCTAAACTATTTGTGTCTAAACAAACAAATTATTTAATTATTACGTTGTATTTATTAGGTCGCATATTTTATATTTGCGGAATTATACAGAGTGTCCGTCGTTTTGACAGTTTGCAATTTGTACATTTCTAATAAAGCGAAATGTCGCTTTTACACTCGATTAGAAAATAAAAAAGGAGTACTTTTTACAATGTTTTCCATAGTAATTCGAAATATTTGTTTGACAAATTGGCTAGATTGTTAGATCGATGGACACGCTGTATATTTTGCAAAAGATTACTGTAAAAACAGTTGTTCCATGACTTTCGGTACGCTGCAATTGTTTTAAAACAGACTGAAGAAAACAATCACGAATCATTGATAGTTAAAGTTTTGACCAAAAAAAAATTGAGGAGATAAAAGTCGTTTAAAATAATTATGCTTTCAAATTGTGGGCTGCAATTTTAGTTTTTATTATGTAGTTATATTCAACTTCCCGTTAATTCCATTTTAATTACAAGCTTTTTGGTAAAAGTGCGCCGTGTTACAATGTCAGAAAATAGGCGATTGCGAACGAGGTTGACGATTGCTCGTCAGAACGCGGCGAGAACGGCAGTCACACGAGTCGCAATCGTCAATTTTGCCCGAGCATCACACAGTGCTTTTTTGTAATGATTGCATTGAAGGAACAATATTGAAACAAACAAAAACTTTTTTCCGAATATGCACTCTCAATGCAAGTATATACAAAAACGCGTTTAAATTGTCAACGAATAAAAACAAAATAAAACTTATCCGGGTTTTGTTTTTTAAGCTGTTATTCAAAATAGTAATATTTATAATTAAAAAATACTCTCGATATAAACCTATTTTTTCAATAACTGAATTTTAGATTCTACAATTTAAGTATAAACTATTAAACTATATCAAAACAAATAACTGTGATCGTACCATTTATATATTAACTGAATTTGTATAATATACTAGCGCAAATTATTATTTTATTAGGTTTTATTTAAAACAAATTATTACCGATAGGTTGTAAAAATGTCGATTCCAAAATTGACGTAAAGCATGGACTGCGCATGCCCTATTTCAGCTATGCGTCGGAGCGAGATGAACAATGGTAACTACCTCTTGTTTCTTTTTTTAAGAATGCTATTGGTGAATTTACTCGGCATGAACTGCGCTTTCCTAACCTCAAAAAGGGACATGTCTTTTTTGAGTTGCTTATTCTGACCGATTATGCAGTCCATTCTTTAAGTCAATTGCCCCGAACAAATAGTTCATTTTACAATAGAGCTCTGTTTCAGCGACTCGCGATTGTTTGTTATTCTTTTTTTTTTAATATTTGTTGAGATATTCTTTTGTTATATATTTTCTGTTATTTACGGAAGTAAAGGTGACAAATTTGTTATGAACCGCGTTGTTTATTGAACTATTTGTTTAAAAAAAAAACAATAATTATGGGAAATGTATTAATTATTTTTATGTAAATTATATTATAATGCTATTATATATTTTTTAACCATATAAACACGAAAATATACAAATAGATATATCACAAAATAATTTCTTTTTTTTCTGTACCTTTATCTTCAGTTAAGAGTCCATAGGTTATTGAATCTATCATTGAATAATCATAAGGTAAATAAAAAAATAATTTTAAAAATAAAACAATTTTGTGTCAACAGATTATCTATCTAGTAAAGTTGTGTCTCCAATGAAAACCGAATTGAAGAAGTTAACTTTAAACAAAGGAGGCTATAGAACGTAATTTCATATGTTTAGACGCCGACTACCTCAGTTGTTAAGCGTCTATAATCTACAAACTGCGAGTCGTCAAGTTTAACCTTAAAAACACGAGACTGAATTTGCCGCTAGGTTCCTTGCTAGATTTGACTACTAGTTTTCTAGCGCTGGTTTTCTTGATTGCTTTTATGTGCTCACTTCACACGAGACGTCTTTTCAAGCTTGTTTTGTGGATAGATCTGGTGCGCGCGCAGCGACAGTTCAAATATAAACACAGAGCAAAACGTGTCTGTGTTCTAACTCCGAGCAGAATTACGCCGCGTTGGTTTGTGGGCGTTTGTTCAAGTCGCCCACGTGACAAGATATACTGTTTCCTGATTGATTCTTTTTCAGAGCCAGCAGAGGACCTATAGCAAGAAAAATAGTCCCTGTCCTAATTTTAAAATCTATCTTGTGAGCTAGCAGGCGAGCTCGCAATGACGTCATATCCAGCCCCGTATAACACGCGCCACGAATCTAAAAGGCTCGGAAGTTAGATGCGAATGCAGGCTTGCGCTTGTACAGTCTGTTGAAAATATAGTACGCGCCACGAATCTAAAAGGCTCGGAAGTTAGATGCGAATGCAGGCTTGCGCTTGTACAGTCTGTTGAAAAACTACAAACTCGCAACTCAACAAAACTAAAGTAGCAATAACAACTTGACAATAGCGTACTCGACTGTACTCTAAAGCAGGAAAGCGACAAAGGCAACGAGCGATCACGGCCAATTACCGACGAGCGCACGTTCCTTGCAGGTAGCTGGGAGGTGGTGGAAGTCTGAACGCCTCTAAAATTTTCCTTTGCGACGCTGTTTGTGATCAACTTCCGAACCTTTTAGATCCGGCCAGCAGAAGTTCAAACAGTGTTTCCAGCCTCGTGCAGTGCAGTCTATTCGTTGCTATTTTTCGTCTTGACGAACCGCTACTGTGTAGAGCCACAGTGGACTATTTTTTTTTAATGTTAATCGATTATTGCAAACCAAAGCTGTCTCGATTTATGCAAGTGTGTCAACAATAGTTCTAACCGTGACCTATTGAATTAAAAACTGCACGCAGTTTAATGATTAATCGTTTGCTAGCTGCCTACTTCTTTGGTGATATCGATTTGTTGATAAGTATACGTTTTTAAATCAAATATTCTTTTTTTAAAGCTTTGCGTCAACTGATACAGTTATCTAGGCCTATAGTGTCGGGCCAGGTTCAATAATCATTTTGCTACTGAACTATATTTAATCAGCCCCGGATCTAAAAGGTTCGGAAGTTAGTCACAAACAGCGTCGCAAAGGCACATTTTAAAGCCGTTGATATCCCCACCAACTCCCAGCTACCTGCACGGAACGTGCGCTCGTCGGTGATTGGCTGTGATCGCTCGTTGCCTTTGTCACTTGTCGCTTTCCTGCTTTAGAGTACAGTCGAGTACGCTATTGTCAAGTTGTTATTGTTATTTTAGTTTTGTTGAGTTGCGAGTTTGTAGTTTTTCAACAGACTGTACAAGCGCAAGCCCGCATTCGCATTTAACTTCCGAGCCTATTAGATTTGTGGCGCATATTATACAGATAGATATCTGTTCATGCAAAAAGTCTTTTCCACCAACAAATAAAATATTTATCACGTGAACAGCACACGCTCTGTCAGCATGTGCAAATAATCTGGTTGATTGTTGCACTGTCTTCTGATGTGTTGAGTTTCAAGCGATCGCATTCAGGCGTTGATCAACTTTATTGCTATATCAGTTCTTGCGAGACCCGGCTCTCTAGAAGCTCTTCCTTCTGACCCTGCGTCTGCGTATTCGCGTAAAAAAGGTGGAAATAGGGCTTACGTCGCTTACCAAATTTTGCGACCTGCGTTTGGCATAGGTACTAACAAGATTAATTGAAGATCGCCGGTTACGAGAAAAAATAGTTAACGTGTATATGAGAGAGTCAGAATATAAACAAACGAAAATCGAAGACTCGCTTTAAATTATTTTTGTTTATGCTGAATGCCAAAGTTATGCAGTCATCTATTAAAACAACTGAAAGGTATTTTTACTACAAAGAAATACAGTTTCAAGATTGTTACTCTGAACGAAAACACATGTTGTCAATATATACAGGGTGTCCCATTAAGAATGGGACATAGAACAACCGCAGATTCTCCAATTCAAAAAAAAACGATTAAGCGAAATATGCTTAGATAAAATGTTACTCACTCTACCAGTGGCGTACGGCAGGAGTAAGTAATGCTTGTACCCCTTCTAAATGTTACGCCGCTGTCTAAATTTTAATTTTGACTATAATTTTAATTTTTTTGATATTTTCTAAGTCAATAATGTACACTTGTTAGTTTGTTGTAAAGTCATTGGTTTTCGAGATATTCGCAGTTAAAGATAGATAGACATGTACTTTTTATTTGTATTATTATTAATAATATTCATTTTTACAATTTTGTCTTAAAAAAACTGCGAATATTTCGAAAACCAATGACTTTACAACAAACTAACAAGTGTACATTATTGACTTAGAAAATATCAAAAAAATTATAATTATAGTCAAAATTAAAATTTAGACAGCGGCGTAACATTTAGAAGGGGTACAAGCATTACTTACTCCTGCCGTACGCCACTGGTAGAGCATACTGAACTAATTTTTTTATTGTTAGGTGCATTTTATGATATTTAACAAGTATGCCGATTTGAGTAAAATTATACGGTGTATTAAAAAAATTATAGACATTAATAATTTTTCAGTTTTCAACTTCAAGCATATTTCGCTTAATCGTATTATTTTGAATTGAAGAATCTGCGGTTGTTCTATGTCCCATTCTTAATGGGACACCCTGTATATACAAATTTTTAATCTAAATATTTATTTTTCGAGAATCGCGCGGCTATTCTTGTTTGGTTGAACGCGCTAATCTCAGGAACTAGTGGTTCGAATTGAATTTTTTTTTTTGTTGGGTAGCCCATTTATCGAGGAAGGCTATAGGCAATATAATTTCACGTTACGACTAATAAGAGCGGAGTATCAATAAAAAATGTTGCAAAATTGTCCGTCCGACAAAAACTTTTGAACGGTAACTCCGATCATCATGAAATTTGGACACAACATTCACCTCGGTAAATTAAGATGAACGTGCGTACTCATGTCCCTCCCCTCGCCAATCTTTTTTTTTTAAACCGGGCTGAACCGCTAGTTTATTATAAAAGAATAATAAATATAAAAAATCTTTAAGAACTGTCTATGAAATAGTAGGATTTCTAGGACAAGTTGAATAGTCTATGACAGCAGTAAAATAGGGAGTGTCGCTTTCAACGCCCTTATTAAACACCCCCTGTAGGCCCACTAAAACCAACCCGCTGACCTATATTAGATGTACGTGTTGACATTCAGACATCCATCAACGATCCACTCTCAACAGTCCAGTTTGTCTTTAGCTAGTACCGTAAAATAATTTATTCGCAGTAAATAATAATAAAAATAAACTAAACTAACTACATTCGTTTATAAATATTGCGATTTTATATAATACTAATATCACTTATGTATATAGTCGTGGCTAAACGGAAAACATATCGATAAATATTTGAAGTGGAGCTTTGATAGCGATTAAAACAGGACACGTGACGCGAAACAACGAAAAAGCGACATAACAGAGATAAACAGATTGAGAAAGAAAATATTGAGCGCCGTTAGCAACAGTCACGGTTATTTGGGCCTATTACCAATTAATATTTTCAAGAGACATTTCTATAGCGAAGGTACGATAAAGCGACAATAGAGAAATAGAGTGAGAAAAAAACCGTACTCTGACGCACTATTTATGAAACGCACAACGCATTTGTTTAACAACGCCATCTATGGTTGTCTAGGCAAAGTAATCAAGAAGTTTCACTTCTATCGTGTTGTTTCATTACTCTCTCTTTTTTAACTCTGTTTTGTGTGTAAGCGTTTCGACTTGAAATGCATTAAATTAAATATGCATCGATGAATAAAAAGTCGACCGATGACGGGAAGATGCATCGATAGTTTGATCAACATATTTAATCGTTATTTATCATAAACACGACGATTAACGTTTTTACTTTTTGAGTCACAGATGTAATCGATGAACAATTTCCCCAGAAACAATTGACACTAAAGGTTTTAGTTGTTGGGCGTCTGTAATCTACAAAAATTCAAAAACAATTGAACGCATAGTGAATTGTATTTCTCTTTTTTTTTTTCAGATTCCGACTCGGTGAATCGAACGATATCAGAGCAGTATGGGCTCGACGAAAACGAGAGACTCGGGCTGCTGCAGTGTAAACTTCTTAAAATACGTTATTCACGTTTTTAATATTATTTTTTTGGTGAGTAATTTTTTTTTGTTTTTGAGGCGTCCCGATTGTGCTGTATTAAGTTTCTAGGTTACTTAAAAATTCCTTTTACAAGTAAAATCATTTACCGTAAGCAGGATTGCGCTGTCGAGAAGTATTCCGGGCCCTGAGAAGACGCTCCGAGACTTTCAACCAATTATATCCATCATGATCTCCAGCCCACAGAAATCTTTTCCTCGTTCTCGTCGACCTAACCCCAATTCAAAAAAAAAGACGGGTTGCACTCCGGGAGTGCCGGCAGAAGTGAAAACTTGAATATTAACGTTTTAATTTTTTGCATTTAGAAGCATTGTTTATTTATTGGCAACACTTGTAAATAAAATGGTTTGTATCATAGATTGCATTTTTATGTACGATATTTCAACGCTAGATGTCTAACGTTGTATAAAAAATAAAATGGTTTGTATCATAGATTGCATTTTTATGTACGATATTTCAACGCTAGATGTCTAACGTTGTATAAAAAGTATCTGGCAATTACTATCACTTAGAGAGTCTCACCCAGTTCTTACTTTTCCTGACGCGAGTTTAACATTTTTTACCCATTACAAAAAAAGTGTACAACGCCGCTAAAAAAGTTTTCACTTCAAAAAAAAAAAAAATTAACGGTGAATTAAAACTTGTCCAAAAAAAATGTAACAGAAATTTTTTTTTTCAGTTTGCCGGAGCTACGGTCTTAGCAGTTGGTATTTGGAGCATAGTGGACCGTCATCAGTATGTTTCGCTTCTACCGAGTATTACCTACGCTCTAACGTCTTACGTACTCGTCGTCGCCGGAGCGTTGGTGTTCTGCGTGGCGATTATCGGATGCTGCGCGGTTTGGAAAGAACAGCGGTGTAAAATTTTATGCGTAAGATATAATATTTTCTTTCGTACAAACTTATACACTTACTGTTCGCAGTTTAGTCGACTCTCTTAAAGAATAATGAATTTTTTTTGATCGCAAATATTCTATTGTGAGAATTAATAAAAACTTAATGTCAAAATACCGAAAATTTGTTTTTTTCATTTCAGTACACGTTTCTTCTACTTTTGATATTTCTGCTGGAAGCGATGGTTGGAATTCTAGCGTATATTTATGCTGAACAAGTCGACCACGAATTACAGCAAAGTCTAAACAACACGTTTTTGGAAAATTATAAAATCGATGCCGAGAAAACAGAAGCCATCGATCAAATGCAACAAGAGGTAATTATCACGAGCCCGTTTGTATAAAACAAAAATCCAATTCATTTGTTTTTGTGGTAACGTTTCATTTGTTTTACTTTTTCTGCGTCATTATAAAGAATAAGGCAATCGACTCAATGCAATGGGATTGATCACAATCTCTTTTCACAAAATAGGAAGCAAATAGCTCATTTTCATTTATTTTGTTAGCAAAAGTTTCGTTTGTTTTAAGTTCTTTACTTGTTGCTATATTCAGACAAAGCTTGCAATTGTTTCAGTATTTAAACCGTCGTTTTGTTTGTTGAATATTGTATGATTTTACATAAATAATTAAATAAACACTGCTATTTTAGATTATTCCGAAAGCATATAAGAAAGTTTCTTCACTTTTAGATTGTGCAGGTACACCTATGTATTGCGTATTATCCAATGATATTACATAATGCATGTGATTGCATTAAAACTAACCTAAAAAATACCTCGATGTGTTTCAGTTTAAATGTTGTGGGGCAATTCGATCTGAAGATTGGGCGTTCAGCCGATGGAGAAAAGAAAATATGACTGCGATAAACTTAGTTCCAGACTCTTGTTGTAAAACACAGTCTTTTCAGTGCGGTCGTCGAACGCATCCTAGCAACATTAACGATAATGTAAGTTGACGTCATAATTCTTAATTCTAATCTTTTGTAGCCATTTAAAATTACGGGAGTATTTGACAATTGGGATTTGAAATTAGCCGAGCGCGTGGCAATGCTGTTCCAGTTCTGTTATGTTTTGTTTGCATCGGTTTGAATTCAAGAAGTTTTACTTCAAAAATAATAAATTGAAACTTTGTATTGGTCTTAATTGACGTTCTTATTTTCAGGGCTGCTTATCGAAGATGACAGAGCACATAAAGAGTCATCTTATAATCGTCGGCGCAATCGGACTTGGCTTTTGTTTGATACAAGTGTTCGGAATGATCTTCTCTTGCTGTCTGTACATCAAATTGAAACACTTCAGCGACTGACAACAGAATCTGTCGTCCGAGAGCTGCGATGTTCACGGTAACGTACCCGTTTGTAAATACGATCAATCGACTAGTACTTTAGAGGAAACGTGTCATTTGTAAATAAATCTAAGACTCGTTAACACTGTCTTGAATGGATTGGTTTGCCGTGTCGTTTTTTTACCATACCTGCTGTGGCGCATACCATTTACGGTAAAGTCATCGATTCGGTCACTTTTGACATTCAATTTTATCAACAGCAGTGTACGATAAAAAAATACATATATCAACTTCAGGTGATTCGAATGGTTTATCCACGATGTCATAACCAGGAGAATCAGCTCGAGCGTAACAGTGGACCGATATCAGTCGCATGAATCAATATTACAAATCGCCACTGATTTTGCAAAACGAGTTTAAATACGTTTTCATAAATATTATTTAACCGATTGTCAATGTATTACATTTTGAGGTTATGTAAACGCGAAACAATTCATAACCCTACTTAAATTCGACAATCTTTTGTTTTGCAATCAGAAAACAAATGATTGATGTTCAAGCTATTCAAAATGACGGAAGTTTATCACAACTAATTAAAAAATAATCAATACACATGGGAATTGTCGGTTATTTCTTTTAAAGCAATGAGATCATAAATGAAACTAAGATGAATTTTAAATTAATTCCAGTGTGATTAAGAAATTATAGTGTTTTCAAGGTTACCGCAGGTTAATTATTACCGCTAGATGTCAGCTTGGTAGTTTTTAGCATCAACCCGTGAACCGTTCATTCATTTTGTTTATGTAAACTTGTTTAATTAACCATAAAAATACCATAAATACATGTAGAAATATATTTATTTTTATATTATTAATATTAACAAAACGATAGTACAAAAAATAAATAAAAAAGATCACAATCTATATTATATTGTTTCAGTGTTTCTTTTTTTTTTTAATTACAGAAGAATATTTATTATCGGAATACCGATAAAATAACAATATTTTTAATCTTGTATATTATCTGGAAATGTAGCTTAAATTCGCACAACAAAATTGAGTGTTTTAATTATATTAAATGTTTAAAAAAGTAAACATTAAATTTAAAATTTGACTAGATAGAAACTTAAAATTAATTGTATGATCTATTTTTGTATTTTAAAAAGTTAAAAAATATATATAATCAGTGTTTAAAATCTGCTATATTTTCAATTACAGTACTCCGCCTTTAACCCGATGCTCAATTATCCGATAAAAATCGCCGTTTTTTTTAAATTAGGTACATGACCGCAGTCGGTAACTGAACCGTCAGTCATGCGCAGTAGCTAAAACGTAACTGTGCCTGTTTTGGAACAAGTTTTAGTTACTGCGCATGACTGACGGTTCAGTTACCGTTCGCAGAGAGGTTGAAACATTTCTCAACAAGGTAATCGCTATGAAATATGTATCATCACTTAATTTGTGATGGTGGATTAATGACAAAGTATTGTAAGTACTTAACTTTTGTGCTCTTCCAATAAAAACTAGTATTTTCGACAAATGGCATGACGTTAAAAAAAAATTATAACCGTTTAAAACAAATGGCGTTTTAAAAAATCGATAAACGAAACAATAATAGATGAATAGCGTTTAAATAAAACGATAGACGTTTCAAACAAAGTGAATAACGTTTTTTATCTAATCTGTATTGATTCTGTGTTGTAATTCATTGTACCGTAAAATGGGGTGACTTTGACCACTGGGGTGAAGTTGACCAAAAACTAAAAAAATGTTTCAGTGCTAAATACTTTCCGTATTGATATAATTATTCGGAAGTTTTATTGCTTAAATATTAAGCTAATATATTGTCAAAAGTTTTCATGTAAACAAAATGTTTTAATTTTTATCTATACATGATACATACGAAGCCAAAGTCATATATGAAAGTTAATGAAAATTCGTAGTGCTCAAACTATCATTAATATTTGCAAAACCAGAAACTTTACGACTAATATGTTTCGTTATTTTAATAACGTGATTTTTCTGTGTCAACACTTTATTATCATATTTTACATAACTTTAATAACTGGATCGCAGTATTCTAAATATTCAACTTTGACAATATTTTTACGATTTTGGGGTTAACTTGACCGCCTGGGTGAAGTTGACTAGCTTGCAGAGTCTTGCAAAAACTTGCAGTCTTGTGTGTCTGTACTGTTCTAGCAACGCGGTTTGTTCTGATGAATGAATGTGAGTGGTTGTAAAATTGAGTTCGTAATTATTTAAAAGTGTAAATTGACGATATGCCGAGAATATATTTAGGTGCTCGAGTTTTTAAAGATTATAGTGAAGAAACATTAGAAAAATGCTTAGAAGAGGTTTTAGAAGGAAAGATAAGTGCAACTCAGGCTTCTAAAAAAATATTAATAAATACCTACATATTAATTAATATTAATTGTACGAACCCAAAACCGGTCGCAGAGGGGAATTTTTGTTTAATTTGGACCTTTCGGCGTTTAATTTTAGCTAAAATGTTTTTTTATATTTGAAAGTAGTTTTAGTGATATTTATATACATTTTTGTTGACGTAAACTGCTTAATTTCAATCTGATTTAAAGTAAACTGTTTAATTTCTACTTTTTTGCATTATTTAGGTTGTTCGGACTTTAATGTTCGTTTTTTTTTTTTAAATAAATGTTTCATAAAATGTTCTTTTCATATTCCTGTGGACAAACTAACCCCAACTAGCTAAAATAAACAATTAGAATGAAAATTAAAGCTGTGGTCAACTTCACCCCATTTGGGGTGAAGTTGACTATTACGCCATTTTATTTTTTTTCTTGATAATGGTAAACAAACTAAAGATACTACTTTCCCTTAACGCTAGTACTACCTAATACCCATATTGTCAAAAAACAATATCCCTGAATTTTTGTAGTCTTCACATAGAAATTTTAGTTCAAACCTGAAAATTGGTCAAAGTCACCCCATTTTACGGTACTTCGAAGATGATAGAACAGAAGATCGTCCTGTGAAGACAATGCAACGATGCACCAGCCCAGAATAGCTGTTAGCGAACGAGAAATAGATAACCATTCCCAAGTATCGATATCTATGTGCTCGATCTGAAATTACACATTTTTTTTTTTTAAATAAAATTGGAATTTAATATTGACTTAGCAAATTTCAATAATGTTTATTTTAATGACCGTTAATTTAAAATTCATTGGCTTTGTTTACGCGAAGGTGTTATTCCTGACAGCTGATTTGATTTATAAAGTGTTTGAGGTTAGGTGTTCTGATTGTGTCAGATCTGGAGCATGCGCACACAGTTCTTAGTTAAATGTGCGATTTATTAAGGCGTATTTACGCACAAAAAAATCGGTGTTAAGATAGTTCTTAACACTTTCAAGGTTAACTTAGACCTTCGCGTAAACAGAATAATTGAAAACGTTCCACCCATGACTACATCATAGAGCCTTGATTTCCTAAAATAGCTGCACCGTAATATGATGGTGAATGACGTAACAAAAGACGTTTGCATAGAAGTAAACGGACGCCGCTTTTTTACGTTACGGCAATTTTCGTTACTTCATTCACAGTTATATTGCGGCCGTTATCTTACGAAACCAAGGCTTAATAAACTATGTGACGTTATTTTTGTTAGATCTACGCATGTGCGACTTTTTTTAAAATCCAACTTTCGTACGTATTACAAAAAGTGTATCATAGTCTGTTTACCGTTTCGTTGGTGCTAGCGTTTCCGTGAAATTTGCTGATATGTTCGTCTCGGCTCGTTGCAAAAAGGGTCAGTACCATTGTCAAAAAGTAGACAGGAATGACTAAAAAGCTCAACCGATATTTCAACAGATCTTCTATGTGGTTGAAATCCAAATGAGACACATCAAATCTGGACAGAAAACGATATTGTCTCATTCGCTATATGCACAGAGCAACCAAGCATGTTAAAAAGGAGCGTTCAGATTCGTTTCTTTATAATAGTATAAAGAGTTACAATGATTACTTAGTGAGGGGGAAAATATTTCAAGATATATATTGTACTGTACCTACTTAATGAAAACAAAAAAGAAATAAAAATTTTTTATTATTATTATTTATTTCTGAGATGCTTTTCCAAATATCTTTTCTCCGTCAGAATTTCAAAGAAGCCAGTCTAGTATAATACGCGCCACGGATCTAAAAGGTTCGGAAGTTAGTCACAAACAGCGTCGCAAAGGCACATTTTAGGCCGTTAAGACTCCCACCACCTCTCAGCTACCTGCACGGAACGTGCGCTCGTCGGTGATTGGCCGTGATCGCTCGTTGCCTTTGTCACTTGTCTCTTTCCTGCTTTAAAGTACAGTCGAGTACGCTATTGTCAAGTTGTTATTGTTACTTTAGTTTTGTTGAGTTGCGAGTTTGTAGTTTTTCAACAGACTGTACAAGCGCAAGCCCGCATACGCATCTAACTTCCGAACCTTTTAGATTCGTGGCGAGTATTATAATTATTCGAATGTCAAATGCTACAAGTCACTGCACTTAGGGGATTATCTTGTATCTAAGATACTTATTGTATCTTGGGAACTAACCTTAATTTAGAAAAAATTGGTTGTCTGTAAAGTCGGTTTACGGACGATAGTTTTACGTGATAACGTATTCCGTAATACATAACCTAAATTCTACATATAATAATTATAATAATTCGAATCTATGATATTGCATCTTTCGCTTCAAATTTAGGTTAATTTTATTTATTAAATTACTCACCACCTATAAAAATAATTTTTTTTATTAACTTTCTTTCTTTCGTATTTATTTAAGTCTCAAAGATTAACTGTCATACTATTTATAAAACAATTGTTTCACTGTTTATATAAAATTCCAAAACCTACTTACAATATTTAAGTATTTTCATACGTCAAAAAATTGATTTTTATAATGATAAAATTTGTAAGAAAACGATTTTTTCGAGAGATGAGACCTAGCTAAAACGATTTTTTGCCCCCCAAAATCCCTTTTCAGTAAATTTCATCCAAATCGTTAGGGCCGTTTTCGAGAAAAGCACGCACAGGGTCAGGCGGAACGTTACAAACGTTACACTTTTTCGTGCATGCAGCCGGTGTTTTATCAATTTATAAGATTGGTGATTCATCAATTTATAAGACGTTATCACGTCAAAAACTATCTTTTTTTTAGATACATTCATACAAAATATCTGGTACTTTTTTGAGAAATCGACTGTTTAGTATCTTGTATCTAGAAACTTTTCTGGACTTACCTATCGAATACCGATACGAGACAAATGGCAGTCAGAAAATAAAAAATGGAGTAGTAGATTTGGTTGAAAGACGCAAACACCTCTATGTATGGACCTGTGTACATATCGGTTGCTAGAACTGCTATAATGTGAGCTAAGGCGAGGCCGCCCAATAAACCGTGACAAACGCTCGTAAACGGAATCCAACACTTCTGTACACTGACAGCTACTTCCACCGGCGTACAATTCCAGAAACTGAAACAAACGAATTGAGATAACGATATGTCTTGTTCATTTTCGAGATCGGACATCAAAACCGATACCCGCTTTTTATTTGTGGTTAAACCGACTCCGGGTACAGCGTTTAATTTTTACTAGAAAGTAAACCGAACCTACTTCCTAATTCCTCTGGGCTGATTAATTTCGAAATTAGCAGCGCCGTTGTGTAGGAATTCATTTCTAGGCGTAGCTTGGAAACAATCGTTTTTCTGAACGTATATTTTATCCGACGCGATCGGTAAATTTCTCTGAGGTGACTTTTCAATGTAGGCATGCACTCGTATAGGCTCTTCAAACACGTCGTCTTGTAGATCTTCGAGAGCGACCGCTATGTCGCTGTTCGCTTCGTATCCGTCGTTGTGGAAACTTCGGTCGCGTTTCGATTTATTCGAACGGTCTCTTTTGCTTCTCTTATATTTTCTTGTTTTCGACCTGCCGCTACTTTCGTCTCGAGGTTTCGGTTTTGCCACTTTCATTTTGCCCCTTATCTCAAGATCCCCTCCCGTTTTGTATATTTTGCTGCCCAGCTCTCGAATACCTTTTCCTTTGACGTCGGCGTGTATTTTCAAAGCTTCGAAGTCACCTTTTCCACGTTTTGCCCTGTCGATCGGAGACAAAACTTGAAGCTGTCCCGTTAAATCGGTTTTGTCAGCGTTCTCATCCTCGTAGAAAGTTAAACTTTGAGGACGGGATTCTCTGAAATGTGGGTATCTTTGTTGATCGCTGCACATCTCTTTTTCTATCAAGTGTAATATGCCTTCTTCGATTTGCGCTTCTAGTGAAATTTGACCCTCGATTGACATATCGCGGGACATTGGATAAACATCGTGAACAGTCGATGAAACACTTCCATTTTTGTCACTCGGTTCACTCGATTTACTTTTAATTTCAATATCTTGATCTTTATTTTTTAAATTTTGCGCTTTACTTTCCTCGAATATTTGGTCTTTATTTTTTATTTTTTTGTTTTGACTCTCCTCGATTTTCCGTTTTTTTTGCTTGTCAGTTTTTTTTCTGTTGCTTTCTTTTTTAATCATTGTTTTTATCACTACAGTTACAAGTTTAGAATTTACAATTTATTTTTTTTCTGTAAATAAACTCTTATTAATTTTTCTAGCTGTCATTTTTTGACATTTCGTTAAGCTGTGTTTACAACCCATATATTTACAACCGTAGAATATAACTCAGAGAACATATAACTAAGATAGAAACAACGGAAGAACGCCACGCCAAGTGTGGCGTAGCGCCTCTAGTGGCCACTAGCACGTTTTCTACTATGTTAACGCCACTGCGACGGTGACGGCGTTAAGTGGAGTTGTCGCCACAGTAGATATCACTAATGTGACATCTAACAGAAAAAGTTAAACTACCTATGCGTTTCAAAAGTTTTTCTCGTAAAGAGCGCCAATATATACACTATCGTTATGCTAGAGACATCTGACGGAGTTTTATCAAAGCTAATAGTTTGGACTTTTCTGCGCTTTAGTAGTTTTTCATAGACATGTCCTACTCCTAAATGGAATTTGTATTGTCTCTGATGGAATACGTTTACTATATTGTACAAGGTACATATTTTTTAAAGGACTTTTCTATGCGAAACATATACAGCTAAAAATTCTGATAAGGATTAAATTTCGAATATCCAAAGATCAAGTTTAGTGGGCTTGTAGAAAATGACACACCATAGTCACCAAGCCCCTCCGTTTCTTCATATCAGAGATAGGGCCATTCAAAGTGAATTTCTGGAAACTCTGGAATACGCATTGGATGCATTCAAAATTCGGTGTACTGTGTATGTTCTCTGATGTAAACTAAGTTATCTTGCAAATTTTCGTAATAATATAGACACATTTAGTTTTCTTGTGATTTTACTTGAGTATTAATAAAGATTTTTTGACATACAACACAAAGTGATGTTTTATTTAGTAGGAAACTTGCAATAGATTATTTCATTGAGTAAAACGTCCTAAATCCAGTAGTTCAATATGCCTTAATTTTAGTTTTAGCACGTTTTCGATGAATAATAAATGTACGAGGTTTGAATTTTGAAACTCAAAATACGAGATTTTAGCTGCATATGTATGAGAATTTTTTTTCAGGGCTGGCAACCCTGGCCGGTCCTGTCCAACTCCTAGCTGTCATGGCTGGAAGAAAATAAATGTGTTGATAAAACATGGCGAGATATTTTGTATTATTATAATTTATTAATTTTGATTTATAAAAATATTCTTAATAACTATAAAATTTTGTGAATGTTTTGTGACAGAAATTACAATCGTTCAGGATAATGTGCAATTCTGCCTTGTAATTTCATTGGTAATCTAACAATTTTTTTTATATTACAATTTCTTTTTATTATTTGTGTAGACTATTTTACATGAAACTTTTTGTGAATAGCATTAACAAAAAGGGGTTTAATAGCATTTATTTACGTTATTTTATTTTTTATTCTTATTTTGTATAGGTTATAAATTAACCTATACGTATAGATTATATAAATAAAAATAAAGTTGTCATTTACTTTATAAACCATGGAAAGTGAGACAGTTTGTGCCGATGAAAATAAAAAAATTGAAAAAATGAGTGACACTGAGAAAACCGAACAAACAGTTCAGTCTGAAAAAGTTAAACCGGACTCTAAAGATGAAAAGACAGCGGAGCCCCCTCAGTATGCAGACGATAACGACGAGCTGGATTTGCCGGACAACTTTTTCGATGATTTTGAAAATAAAGATTTTATGGAAGGGCTCAACGTAGTAGATAGTTGGGTTGGAGATGACAACGATTCGAAAAAAAGTACAAACAGTGATTTCAGTCGTATATCGGTGGATCGGCTTTTAGACAGTCCCGAGTGTATGTCGGATGAAAATACAAGTAATTTCGATCTACGTGAACGTTTGTCGAGACTGAAACGTCCCTATAGTTCGACCAAAGTTAGTATTTTCGATAGACTAGGTCTGGGCCTTTTAGAAAGAAAAAGTCCAATAGAACTAAGCCCGTACAACATACGAGATCTAAGTCCGTTAGATAGTCTCCGTCGAAGCATGGAAAGACGGGATCGTAGTCCTTACGACAAGAGAGATCGCGTTCCTTACGACAGAAGAAATCGAAGTCCTTTCGGCAGACGAAATCGTTCACCGTACGACAGAAGAGATCGGAATTCTTTCGATAGAAGAAACCGCAGTTCGTACGACAGGCGAGATCGAAGAAATCGTAGTCCATTTGATCGTCGTCATCGAAGCTCAAAGGACAGAAGATGCGATAAGCCGAGGCACAGTAAAGAATATAAAGGTCCGTCTCTGGAAAACGTGAGTCATAGTAGAGAGAAACAAAGTGACAAGGAGGAAACACTGAAAGATGATAAGGATGATAAAGCCAACAAGAGCGCCGAAGACATTGATAAAACGTCAGAGAAATGTTCCAGACGTGATCCTGTACTTACCAAACGCGATATATTGAAGGACATCGACAGATGCGTTAAGAACAAAGAACATAAAGTAGTAGAAGAAAAAGTAAAACTCGCCGAGACGGGTTTAGTTCCGCCCGGAACAGAAATGGAGGGCATGCTAGGTAAAATCAAAGTGCTGGAAGTGAAGAAACCGATAGAAAAAGTTAGAATTGACAAACCGAAAGAAACCACCGAACGCGTGAGGAACAAATCTCCGTTGAAAAGTTCAGCGAGAGATAAGCGTAAAATCGAAGAACGGAGGCAATTTATCTCTACGAGAAATAGGTTTTCTAATACTCGATACGATAACAGACCGAGACTCAGAGACAGATCGCCTATTCATCCGTCTCGTCGTAGCATAGAACGACAACTGCATCAAAGACAAAAACAACGAGCAAACGAGTTATCTCCTATCTCCGATTTGAGGTTATCAAAGTCCCCTAGGAGCCTAAGTTTAAGTCCGGTGTCCGCACATTCGGAAAGAGAAAGCTGGTTGCGTTCGAAGGAACGATTGCGAAGAAAATCGCCGACGTCTACGAGAAACAAGCGATCTCGTTCGAGACAGCGTAAGGACTCGGAATCTTTCCGCCAGGAGTTGGTAAATATAATGAATAAGCCGTCGACATCGACTCAATCGAATCAGTTCATTTATCAAAGTCCTTTTCCGACTCAAAACCAGCGTCCTTTCCAATCTCAAGTTTCACCTAGCATGGCAGGTCCTCATAGCATGCCGAGCTCCCATAATATACCCGGTCCGGTCAATATGGCCGGACCACCCAACATGGCAGTGCCACCAAACATGGGAGGTCTGCCTAACATGCCCGGTCCGATGCCCATGTTTGAAAATCCCCCCCCTATGCATAATATGCAGATGGTGGCAAATCCTATGATTAATATGAGTCCGGCAGCGCTGGGAGCTAACATAGTGCACATGATGCAACCGAACATGGTGGCACCGGGTCCCGTCATCAACCAATTCGGTATGAACGAACCTTTTCCGATGCCGCACGGCATGATGCCGCAGAATCAACATCAAATGATGCCGCAGAATCAACGTCAAATGATGCCGCAGAATCAACATCAAATGATGCAAATAATCGAAGGGCCCTCCCCGCAAATGTGTCCGCCGCCGGAAATGTGCCCTCCTCCGGAGATGTGTCTGCAGCCTCAGATGTGTCCGCCGCCGGAAATACGCCCGCCGCCCCAAATGTGCCCGGCACCTGACAATTCTCGATTTATTCAGAACAATTTGATGATCGATGATCATAAACATAACCCGCGTCCTGGACTCAAGATCTTAGGCAACAATCAAGCAGTAAACGATGTTTCAAAAGTAAATATCTTCTTTCTGTTCCATAAATATTATTAATTAATATTTTTGATAGTTCGTATCGATTTTGGAGACAGTTGCTGATATCGTTTTCCAAACAGTTAATATTTTGTTGTTTTTTAGCTCTTCGAAGACAAGAAGATCAGCTTGTCAGATTTTCTTACAGTTTCTGCAGGTACATTTCAATTTTACCTATTTGATAATAGATTTTTTTCCAGCTATTGCACATTTTCTTTTTTCTCTTCAATTTTTTTCTTGAAGTTGAAAATCCCCTGAATAATATCTCAATGTCAAATAACTGTAACTATTTTAACAGTTTTTTTTGCAGTCAAAATATCGCAACATCTAAATATTCAAAACGAAAACTCGAGTGTTATTTTTTTTGCGAATTAGACATAAGAATTATAGTAGATAAAAATGTATATGTATGTTTTAGTTAATTTTTAAACATACTTTAAATTTTATAATTTCCTGCCATGTTTTATTTTTCATATACGAAATTTCTTAAACGATTTTATTGAATCGTGTTTTGTTTTTCAAATGTTTTCATACATAATTTGTAATGTCATTATCTGACATCAAGTTGTGTCTGTAATAGGCCCCACTCACGATCACACTTCATGCAACAGTTCAGTGTTCAAACTTATAGTTCAGTGAAGCATGATAGTGTGTGGGACAAATAAACACTGAAACCAACACTGAAGTCAAGCATGAACTCATCAAATGCATCTTGATTTTTGAACGACTTCAGTGTTCAGTGTTCAAGTAAACTGTTGTGTGTGTGGGTGTTTTTCAGTTCAGTTTTTGGAGTTCTGTGTTTTGTACAACTAGAAGCCAAAAATCTCAATGTTGCTGCCTTTCTTGTGCAGAAATAGATTTTCACATATTTGTGTCCTGGTTCTTAATAAATAGGGTAACTAATTCCAGTAAATAATTGTAAGTTAATTCATTCATTCGTAAATAATTATTGCAATCAAGCGGCTCAAGATGTAATTCATTAATCAAATAAACATGACTTCTTGAATCACGCATTTCTAATCAATTTTTCACCCATATTCTTCTTTTTTTTTCTTATTTCTCTGTTTTAAATACAATCCCATAGCTCTGAACAGCCAATCCTCACCATTTAAATTACTCATTTAGTTCTTATTAATGAACTATACTCTATAGTATAATATTATAGTGTGTATATAATATAATATATCTTATGTATCTATACTCGACGAGTGTATGCCAACAACTGAACCAAACTGAACACAAAAAATTTAAAAAACTGAGCAGTTTGCATGAACTGTGTGTGGTGCCAGTCAGTCTTTCGATTAATCTGTCCAACTTCACTGAACACTGAACTGTGGCATGAAGTTTGATCGTGAGTGGGGCCTATAAGAACAAAATATTGTTATTGGCGCTGTTCTTACATAAATAGCTGTATATTTTAAGTTTTAACGTATTTTAATCTAAATTATATAATTGACATTTATTGTTACAGTAGCCCTAAACATGTTTAGTCTTTATTTATACCGATATTCTGTGTACTTATCAAATATTTACTATATCTAATTGATTTTTCTTTTGATTAGATTGTGGCAAAACACTGTCTTCTAGTGTAGAAAATAAAATAAGAGGTGAGTCGACATGTTTTAAATACGTGAGTTTGGTTGTCCAGTTCCAGGCGTCCCAAACGGCAACTCGACTTCCTCTTTTCTTGAGATCACCATCTGCCGGGACAGTGCAAAAGGTAGCCTAACCGCCGGCTCTGGGATTGCGCAAGAACCTTTGAATCAACGTGCCCCGGGTGCAATTTTCTCTTCGCACGGCCCCGCTAACTGCCAGAGCTACCTAGATCTAGGATACTTTCCCCAGTCCTTAGATTAGAACCTGAACGCCGAGGGTTCAATTCAACAAAAGCATAAATACTAACTCGGCAATAGGAATACTCGTACGAAATTTTTTTTATCGTGTAGACCAGCAGTCGGCAACCTTTTAGCAAGCAAGGGCCACATAGTGGCAAATGGAAATAAAGGCGCGCCGCACTTGTTCATAATTTTAATAATAGGTATTCGTGATATTAAAAATTAGAAAACATTTTATTTGAATTTTATTAAAAATTTAACTGAGAACTTCAAAATAGAACTGTTCTTTTACAAAAATTAGTGTGACGTTTGAGGTTGTATTTGAGTGGCTATTTGCTGTATGTTAGCTTCCAGGTTTGTAGTTGCAATTCATAGAATAGCTCTCAAATGCTCATCTGTGAGACGGGAAGCATATTTATTTTTTCTGTAATTGAGAATCGAAAAGGTTTGTTCGCATAAGTACTACCAAAAATTGTAATTAATTGCAGAGCAAACCTTTTCAATTGGTCATAATTAGATGACAAACTGACAGAAAAAACAAGATCTTTGATTTCAAAAAAAGAGTTTTTGAGAGTATCATTAGATTGGAGATCAATCACGTTCATTTGTAAATGACTAAGTACATCCTCAATATCATAAGAAAAGGATTTGTGAAAATTAATTTAATTATTTATTTATGTAGGTAGGTATATAAGACTTAATTATAAAACAGTCACGGGCCGCAAGGTATAGGCCGCGGGTTGCCGACTCCTGGTGTAGACTGAAAATATACTCAATCTAAACAAAACAGTGAATGGTTTGTTGAAGAACAACACTCGATTTAAATTGGCGTGCTATTTAGACGACGTGTGACGTCACTCAGTTCCATTAATACAAAGCTTTTCTGACGTCAGCGGAAGTAGTGACGTCACAAAACCGTTAAAATAGTACGCCGTCTTTAATAAAATATCGAGCTTCAACGATTTGTTCAAAGTTTCTCAGATTACAGGATTTTATTCAAATTGACGTATATTTTCGTTCGACATGATAAAGATGCGATGAAAAAAAAAACCATACAAATATCTGCCCTGTCCTGTTTCGCCCTTAAAATGTCCCTTATTCGACAAGGTTGTCCGAGAAAAATAGCCAAGAACTTGAAAAGCAATATAGTTATTCCTCGCTACAACACGATTCATTTTGCTATAGCGTGATTTAATCACTATAGCAAACTTGCGGGGTTTTGCTACTTTTTCGCGCAGATGCTACTGAAGAAAGAATGTCTGAAAATTAACTTTTTTCACAGCCCTTATGCACCTCCATATTACATATGTGATTTGCGCATGCGCACGGTAATAAAACATTTGAATGCCTAGAGCATTTGATGTTTAGCCGCGCATACAAAATGTTAACGGAAAATTGAAAGAAAATCTTGAATCGTGAAATATGATTTATTTTCTTTTTATGATTATCGAATAACAAACTGTTCTGTTGACATTATAGTTCGTGGTGGGTACCACGGGTGCAGGGTTGGCCTGCGGTACAAATCGGGCGAACCCGCCTCGTACCAGTTTTTCTACAATTATTTATTTTGTACCTATTTTTACGTTCTGTCAAAACAATGTCGTCAAGTAGCTTGAGAATTGAGCAACCAGACACACTTTAGTAACGATATGTTTTTGTTAAGTGTAGATTCTAAACTATTTTTATAAATTAAAATGAAATCGTTAATGTGCGCAGTGATTTCAAGATGTCAAGATGCAATCAAAGCACTTACCCCGGGCTCACAATTTTCAAATAAATTCATCCCGAAATGCGTCAACGCGAAGACGCAGCGCCAGGAAAGTACACAAAAGTGGAAGTCGCCGATTCGCAGACTTCCGGCAATTCGATTCAACTTTACGACGCCGGTTAAAAACGAACAGCGCAGTACCGTCTTTTACGACATGTGGAAGCTGTTGTTTTACATCGGATTGCCTCCATCGTCGCCCGTCATCGAACATCCTCGAACGCCGACGCCCGTTAACCACGTGCCGAGTTCGTCGTCGTCGATCAACGTCGAGTTCGGCAACAAGTTCGCTCAAACTGAACCGATAAAGTGCGAAGTGTGCGAACTT
Source organism: Xanthostigma xanthostigma (assembly GCA_963575645.1). Classification (NCBI taxonomy): domain Eukaryota; kingdom Metazoa; phylum Arthropoda; class Insecta; order Raphidioptera; family Raphidiidae; genus Xanthostigma; species Xanthostigma xanthostigma. Next base: position 5,267,228 of record OY754473.1, read on the forward strand.
CGCGAGTCTGTGAAGTTCTCGAGCGGCGGAACACAGACCGTAGAGAAGATCACGTACGACGTGGCGGTCCAAGTAAACTTAACGGAAGAAATGCAACCGAAGAAGGGCATTTTGAAAAATTCCGGCCTGTACACTTCGATTTCGCATATGACGCCAGCGCAGCTCTTGGAACTTCAGAATCCAAAATCGGCGTCGAACACAAACGATTCCAAAGAATGGAGCACTAAATCTAGCTCGTTAGATAAGTTTAATCCTGACGATTTTAATCCGTATCTACCGAGGAATCAAACCTCTAATTTTGGTTCGGCCGATTTTAACCGCAGTACTGGTTTTAGTCCTTCGGATAAATTTAATCGGGAAACCTGTAATTTTAATTCTCCCGATAAATTTAACCGCGAGCCTGAAAATAGAAACGCGACGTTCTCAAAGTTCCCTTCGTTTTCGACATCGCCTTACTCCAATCCGCCTTCCGCGTCAAATGCATCTTTTTCGATCCCTCCTCTTTTTTCATCGGCCTCGTCCAACTATGCGGCGATGGCCAAAAATCAGTTCGGTAGTATGCCCTCCAATTTCCCAAGCGGTAATAACACGACCGCTTACAATACCCAGGTTAATGCCCAACTTACGAACGCGGCAGATAAAAAAGTTATACCTGTTCTTAGTAGCGAGAGAAATAATAATCCTGCGCTGCCAATAAATATGCAGGGGAGAAACAGACCTAGAAGACGCAGGAATAAGAAATAAACTTATTTAACGGGTTTGGAAAAATCTATTATAAAAATGTATTTTTTTGTCAGTGACAGATGTGTCTACTGCTAATTGTTTATATGTCTTGAAATTGTATAATTAGTTAAGTTAATAATATAATATTTTCTGTAATTGTCATTTTGGTTACTGATTATTAATTTAAGTGTTTAGGAATACAATGTTTATATCAATGTAAGTGTTTCCTAACCTATGATTTATTCGGTGACATTTTGTTTTGTGACTAGAATAGTTGACTTATTGCGCAGAATCTAACGAAAGGACAAAAGAAGATCGGCATATTATTGTGAAATGACGAATTCTGCCCCATTTTGTGTTATTTTCTACAATATTTCAGAAACTTTTGAAAATGCCATCGTTGTGTAGTGTTTAAAAGTGAAATAAAGAACCTATGATATATCTTGTTATGTACAAAAATTGTTTGTGGCGTACATTTGGAATTCTAATTTAGTTTACTGTTTTTTTTTTTTAATTTTCTTGGTTTTTATATAGCTACTTGTATTTTGAGGTATCAATCTCAGTTTTAGAGATGAGTGCAAGGTAGTAATTAATTTTATTTTATAATAATTATAATAAATAATGAATGAAATGTTAGATGGCCGTTTATGATTTTTGTGTTTAATCCTCAAACAATTCCATTCGACATTTTGACGTGATAACGTCTTATAAATTGATGAAACACCGGCTGCACGCACGAAAAAGTGTCACGTTCCGCTTGAGCATGCAAGCGAGAGCGCGGTATAAGCGATAGAGAGGCACGATTGGCCCAAGCGTCGGCTTGTACGCATTTCTCTCTCTTCTCGCGTGACGTCAGAGAGTTCATCAATGTTTCTTTATGACGTTATCACGTAAAACTATCGTCCGTAAACCGACTTTACAGACAACCAATTTTTTACTTCGAAATTTCGTAAGAAAGTATGTTGGTCAAAAATTCGTGTTTGAAGCAGTGCCGTATCGAGAAATATTATTTAACAATCTTTTCATTATTCAATTTATAATTTATATTTTCGGTTTAGAACCACTATGTCAATCAAAAACTTGATTCGTTGTAAGTGTTTATAATCAGCAATAGACGAACCTGTACTTGATTTGTCGAAATCTGTTCGAATGTCTTCTACAAACATGAGCATTTTACAATATTATAAAGACACTACGAATTGGGGTATATTAACCCGTACAAATATTTCTAGAGAAAATCGATTAATCACAATATTCTGTAGTTGCCTTCGCATTTACATAAACGCTTCAGTCGACTGAAAACAAACTGTTTGGGTGAAATTCTGGACCGATTGTTCCAAAATGTATACCCACTTACCAAAACAGTATGGAAGTGTTCACAGCACTCCCCCGTGCTTTTTTGCCCTCCTGGATACGCCAATGCTTACGGCGTAAAAAAAGACAGAAGTATATGTTTGCACCCTAATGGTTCGATTGCGATTTTATTCCTATGCTCAGTATAGAATAAAAGTATAATTGCCTTTACCCGACGCACGACTTTTGACGTCTTCCTTCCCTAGCACTGCAAAAACCCGAATCGGCCCAATTTTTTCCCTGGCAAGAGTTTAATATTTATTATTAGCATTCGGAACCCAAAGGAATGGTGAGACCTCTGCTGAGAAATGCGCTGAACTGTCCTAAGGAGGGTTTTTGACAGGTAAACTATGGAGGCATAAGGTAAACATTGACTTAGAAAAGCATGATGGAAGCTAGCCTAACCTCCATCATTCTTTTCGAAATCAATGTTTACCTGTCAAAAACCCCCCTTAGGACAGTTCGGCGCATTTCTCACCAGAGGTCTCACCATTCATATGGGGTCCGAATAGATTTGTTTCAGTCGTGGGATTCAACATTTCTCCACGAAAACAAAATTACTGTGAAATATTTTTAAACGAAACAATACACTATAAATTTACACGATCGCGTATTATGGAACAACGTTTTGCATCAAATTTGATCCGATTAAATATTTAAAACAAAAACGCTTTGTCTGGAATTCGAAGCACTGTTGCAATATCATAATCAGTGGCGTGCTGTAACAGTTTTCACGGAGTTATCAAACGTTTATTCTATAATAGTCAAATTGTAATAATGGTATAATACGCGCCACGGATCTAAAAGGTTCGTAAGTTAGTCACAAACAGCGTCGCAAAGGCACATTTTAGAGCCATTGATACTCCCAGCTACCTGCACGGAACGTGCGCTCGTCGGTGATTGCCCGTGATCGCTCGTTGCCTTTGTCACTTGTCGCTTTCCTGCTTTAAAGTACAGTCGAGTACGCTGTTGTCAAGTTGTTATTGTTATTTTAGTTTTGTTGAGTTGCGAGATTGTAGTTTTTCAACAGACTGTACAAGCGCAAGCCCGCATTCGCATCTAATTTCCGAGCCTTTTAGATTCGTGCAGGCGCGTATTATACGGTTAACTCTCATGTCCGTCCTTTTAAAAATGGCAGACGACATGCCGCTGGTTGTGTAACGATGAATGCAGGGATAATTGACATTGTGACTGAGTACATGCATACATATTACATAATATCTAGGATTAAGTGCATCGCAGTCCACAGAAAAGAAGTTACAGAGTATGCTTTTCATTTGCCCGACTGAAATGTACTTCTGTCGACGCCAAATGGAATGCTTCAAGAGATCTGCCCTGTGCCCTATACTATAAAGGCCGCTGCACACGAGGCTGGTTTTGCCGCTGAACTCACTGCTTGGACTTGTGCTTGCTGGCTGCGAAGATGGAAGTGACGTCACGAGATGAACTTCAAAATTAGAATCGGAACCATTTTTCGTGCTTGTTTTGACAAAGAACCTATCAGAAAACAATATCTTGTCACGTGGGCAAACAAACATGACGTCATAGTGTGTGTTCTGTTCAGAAAGTGTGATATTCTTGCACTGCGCGCCACGATACCCGAGGCGAAAGAATATCAAACTTTCGACCCTTGTGGTGTAATATACCATAAAGTTACGGACAACGCCGCTATTTCTGTATGGTCAACGTAAGAATTCGGAACCCAAAGGAATGGTGAGACCTCTGGTGAGAAATGCGCCAAACTGTGTCCTAAGTTTTTGATATATCTATGGGTTTTTGACAGGTAAACATTGATTTAGAAAAGCATGATGAAGGCTAATCTAACCTCCATCATACCTTTCTAAGTCAATGTTTACCTTATGTCTCCATAGTTTATCTGTCAAAAAACCCCCTTAGGACAGTTCGGCGCATTTCTCACCAGAGGTCTCGCCATTCCTTTAGATTCCGAATTAGCACAGTACTGTTAATGTTGTATCACTTTCTAACAAATTTAACATCACATAAGTTCAAGCGTTACAGAAATTTAACAGCACTGTTAATTTTAACACTGATCTACGAAGTAGCGCCATGAGCAGTTACTGTATTGTGTCGCTTCTGTAGGTAATCCTATTCTGTGACTAGACCACGTCACTCCACAAACCCCAATCCTTGCAACTGTGTAAATCCCCTTCATATTCACTGTGTGCAGTACAACCAACTTAACCAAACTTAGTTTCACTAATAACGCTGTTCCGTTCATAAATATTGAAATTAACAATGCTGTTAAATGTCTAAAACTTTGAAGACTGCCAACTCTTTTTTTCTTGTTTTGTTTTGTTATATTTATATATAAGAAGTGTTGACGGAGAGTGGAGACATGCTAGTTATTACAACAACAATAATAACATCAACAAAGTCATGAACCATGTGCATTATTGCATAACGTGAAGACAGCAGTGCGGCTTGAGTCGTCACAACACGCAAGTCCGGATTCAGGGCTGGGAAACGTTGAATTTTATTGATTAACTAGCGGCCCGTCCCGGCTTCACCCGAGCGCAAAACTATGACTTATTAAAACCATATACTTTTATTCTATACAGTACCGGATTAAGACTCATTGATGCCCTAAGGGGCCCCTATCTCTAATATGTTCAGTTTATAAAAAAAATCAAATTGATAGAAAAAAGAGAAAAAGCATAGATTTTTAGAAAAAAAATTGAATTTTACAATCAATGCCCTCATTGAAAATTTGGCTGCCTGTAAAATCGGACCTTACGCATTTTTATACAATTAATAGAAAAAAAGTTTCAAAACTTTAAAATTAGAAAAATTGAACCCTTAAAAAATTTTTTTTTTTTCGTTTTTATTTTAAAAAATAAATTAGTATCTATTTATTTTTAACTTTTATACTTCTAAAGACATATTAGTAGATCAAAGTTTTGAGAACACGACAAAAATAAAAAAAAATTGTTGACACGGTTTAGTGAGGTACTTTTCATTTCTGAGTTGTGCTTCTTGGTGCCCCCTGAAACCTAAGCAATTGCTTACTTTGCTTATAGATTAATCCGGTACCGAGCATAGGAATAAAATCGCAATCGAACCATTAGGGTGCAAAGATATATTTCTGTTTTTTGAAGTGAAAACTTCTTTAGCGGCGTTGTACACTTTTTTTGTAATGGGTAAAAACTGTTAAACTCGCGTCAGGCGTCAGGGTCACGTGACCCTGACGAGTTGTTGAGACGGTCTACCGTACTTGCTTCGGCAGTACATATACTAAAATTCGCTAGATGTCAGTAGCAATATAAGTTACATGCAGTGCAAAAAAATATAAGCTATAAGCTTTAACAAAACCTTAAGAGATGTCGCCATGTACTCAGGTTTCGTAAAACTACAAATTTAAAAAATTACATCCGGTGACTGGCTGCATGTAATTTTATAAATGTGTAGTTTTACGAAACCTGGATGCATAGCGACATCTCTTAATGTTTTGTCAAAGCTTACAGCTTATAATTTTTTGCACTGCATGTAACTTATATTGCTACTAGCGAAATTTAGTTTAAGTACATCTAGGTTTTCACTTCCGCCGGCACTCCCGGAGTGCAACCCGTCTTTTTTTTTTAAGTTATAAGAACTCGCTGGCTCTGATTGGCTTAACGTCATAGACAAAGACAACCGCACAAGAACAAGAAACTACAGACGGACGTCCCATTCGCATTTCACACATTAATATTTGTAGAAAAAATATTGACTATCGAGCGTCTATAATCTACTATTTGTGTACCTGTCTTTAGGAGCATTATAATTTTATACAACGCATACCTGTTGTTATATTTTCCATGCATATAAACTGTGCCGCTTGTATTCGACTATGAATTGTGTATATTGTGTAGTCACTGCCTACAGTTTCCGAACTGAGCTAGAAGTTAATGAAACCCGTCACTTACACCACCAAAACCTCCACCACCACCACATTCTGGTATATCTATATACATGAAAAAACAAATGGGCGTTTGTGTGAGGCTTATGGGTTCGGAATCTACCGAACCGATTTGAATGTGATTTGTATCATTCGATAGCTTACATCTTAGGGAAGGTTTAGAGCTATAATAAATGGGGGATCTGGCTTTGCTCGAGCTGAAAATCGAATTGAATACGCTACGCTGATCAGATTTCAACGTGGATTTTTATCCATACGTCAGTTTATTTCTTGATGAAAAAAATGCGCCCGGATTCGCCCGAGTGCAAGTCAGATTGAAAGATCGAAGCGTGTGAGTAACGTATTAGTTGTTTTAAACGAACGAGTAGTAATTCGTATGAAGTGAATTCCCGTAATTAAACAAGTTAATGAATTTTAGCAGCACGGGCGAAGCCGGGCCAGGCCAGTACTATCTCATTTTTAGTATACAGAAAGTAAATATGCATCAATTTGAGGCAAACTTTTAAATCTGAGAAACATTCCAACCCCAGTTTTTGAAATGAAACGTGTTGACTGAATTGTCAGAATGTAACGTTCCAAATATACGATAATGTTCTGGAAAGATCAAGAATTATTACGAAACAGTTGACAGTTGCGGGATTTCCCTACACGTAGCCAACTGTGATACCTGTCATAAAAATTGCACAACGTATAAATTAATGTAATAAATATAAGGTAAATCTGTTGTGAGGAGGAGGGAGGTGGGGGGGAACCAAATTTAGAATTAATGGACGCCCCCCTTGCCAATTATCATCGTCCGTCTAATGATACAGCATACTGTTTCCCGTAAGCCGACATTTATGCGAGAGAAACTTTGAACAAAATTCACGAGAGCGAAGCCGCAGGTTGGGGTCAAATAGAAAATGTGTGCTGATAAAAATACAGATCAGCAGTACTTGGTATAATATACAGATGTCAGCACCTAAGCGTTATCGACTTTTGTCCTTTCCCGCTAGAGAAATCGGCAATAACTTATTCATATAATCTGGATATTTGTATATATTATTTACAATATAATGTTATATTCGCTAATATACGGAGACGCATTGTCGCGTATGTACTAGGGTCGTTTAATCGATTTGTGTTTTGCTTTTTAATGTTTCACAATTTTACAATTGCTTAAGATTGCCTCAAAAACATTACCTCTTGAATTGAAAAAGAATATGTCCTGCTTAGTTCAATTTATTTTATTAAAGTGAAACTTTTATTCTATCGCCCCGAATTTTTCTGGCCGTCTGTTGCATGTCGCATTACAGGCGGCCGCGGAGTAGGGGTAAAGTGAAAGGCGTTCGGAGTAGGCGCTCGGTAGAGCAGCCAAGGCCAATATGACGGCGCCCATGGTTAGCATCAGCTAACCGTGTAGTATGTATAACACACAGTCAGTCTGTCATGCGGGCAAGTGCTGTACAGTGTTTACATGTTTTTATTCGTGTATTCATGTGAATATTGCTGTTTATAATTAATCGTGATGGATAAGTGTCTACAATCCAACGCCTACAATCCAATAAAAGTTTCACTTGCGTCGTGGTTTCTTAAAACCACACAACTGTTTTTTATTTTAGGCGATATACTTATAACAGAAAATACATTTTGACTAGAACATGTTTCTTAGTTCAAGTTCTGTGCTAAACATTCTTTAACTACTCTTCAAGCGAACATTTTTTAGATAAAAGCGTAAATAGACGCACACAGTGTGTCGTAAAGAACAGTAAACCGGAAGATGTGCTTCTTAGTTCAATGTTCTGTGCTGAACACTATTTTACATGTCTTCTAGCGAACCTTTTTTAAGATAAATTAGACAAAAGACGCAATCAATGTGCCGATAAGAACATGTGCTTCTTAGTTCCATGTTCTCTTTTACTAGTCTTTTTAGAAAACATTTTATAAGATATATTGAGCAAACGGGCGTAGTAAATGAACTAATTTTAACATGCAAACTAGAACATGTGCTTCTTAGTTCAATGTTCTATAGGGAACACTATTTTACATGTCTTCTAGCGAACCTTTTTTTAGATAAATTAGGCAAAAGACGCAATCAATGTGCCGATAAGAACATGTGCTTCTTAGTTCCATGTTCACTTTTACTAGTCTTTTTAGAAAACATTTTATAAGATATATTAAGCAAACGGGCGTAGTAAATGTACTAAATTAGCATGCAAACTAGAACATGTGCTTCTTAGTTCAATGTTCTGTGCTGAACACTATTTTACATGTCTTCTAACGAACCTTTTTATATGTAAATTAGACAAAAGACGCAATCAATGTGCCGATAAGAACATGTGCTTCTTAGTTCCATGTTCTCTTTTACTAGTCTTTTTAGAAAACATTTTATAAGATATATTAAGCAAACGGGCGTAGTAAATGTACTAAATTAGCATGCAAACTTGAACATGTGCTTCTTAGTTCAATGTTCTGTGCTGAAAACTATTTTAATTGTCTTCTAGTGAACATTTTTTAGATAAACAAATAGACGCAAATAATGTGCCGATAAGAACATGTAAACTAGAACATGTGCTTCTTAGTTCAATGTTCTCTTTGACTATATAAGATATGTCAAGAAAATGGACGCAGTCAATGTATTGACATTAACATGCGCACTAGAACATGTGCTTCAATATGGCTTCAATGCTAACAAACGTCTCTAGTATATATTTTACATATGGATACATGTGCATAACAACGTATGGATCAGAAGAACAGCTTTGTGTTACCTACATAGTATGCTGTACATACATGACATAATATAGATATATATGAATATATCGTATTATTTTGTAATAGATATTATTTATTGTTGGATAAATACGTAGAATACTAATGAGAACTTCTCAGAATAACGTTTTAATATGCTTCACGTAACTATTTAATACGTATTTACGCAGTACGTTTAAAGTATCAACGATATCGAAACGTCTTTTTGTTACTAATTTTTTTTGACAGTTACATCGGCTGTCATCGCTTAAGTCCGATCAACCAGCCCCGGATTTGGGGGGGGGGGGGCAAACCGGGCGGCAGTCATAATATAATATGGTTGAAAACCACACCGTCCTTTTTCCGATTTACTCAATCTGCTTGTCTTCTGACGGTTTCCCGAGGACGACACGTCGCGACGGAGGCGGTGCGGGTGAGACGTGAGTGGAAATGGCTGAGAGATAGACATGGTACTCAATCATGAATCGATTGGACGATTTTTAAGGGTTTATATAATAAAATAATTATTATTTTGCGTATGGAACTGGAGAGCCGCAACTTTACATCAAAAGAGCCGCATGTTGCCGACCCCTGGGCTAGTCTAAAATAGGAAGAATGAGACAAGCCTTTTTGGTTTAGGACGGCAGTCTATTGTCTGGGATATAGGTACTATGATGAATGCTGGAGATGCGTCTCTGAATTCCGAATATCTACTTATGTATAACCGTCGCCCTGTCTTACCCTGCCCTACCCCTTGTCTTGCCTTCCTTTCGTCACTCGAGTGAACGTTTACTGATCCTTAAATATAACACCCTTCTATGATATTGCCGTAATATTGTGTAGATATATAAAAAACAGAAAATGCATAAGAATCTTCTAACATCAAAAATGATGCATAAGATCTTGTTCTGATGGAACAAACAACTGCCATTAACTCCGAGGATTACAGTACTGAGGATTACAGTACATTATTCGGTGTAATTTTCTTGTAAGCTTTATACTAACTAAATTAACTTTCCGTTTGACCTTGATTAATATTTTTTATAACTTCATACACAAAAGTTTTATATGTATAATACGCGCCACGAATCTAAAAGGCTCGGAATTTGATGCGAATGCAGGCTTGCGCTTGTACAGTCTGTTGAAAAACTACAGACTCGCAACTCAACAAAACTAACAGAGCAATAACAACTTGACAATAGCGTACTCGACTGTACTTTAAAGCAGGAAAGTGACAAAGGCAACGGTCAATCACCGACGAGCGCACGTTCCGTGCAGGTAGCTGGGAGGTGGTGGGAGTATCAACGGCTCTAAAATGTACATTTGCGACGCTGTTTGTGACTAACTTCAGAAGCTCTTAGATCCGCGGCGCGTACTATACGCGGGTACTCGCTGTTTTTTCTTCACGTTCGAGGTCTTTCCTTTTTCTCTACGTTGTCTTTTTGGCTTATAATGATGTCTATAGATACGGCTCTATTATTAATCGATCGGAAAAAAAATTGTGCTCAGAAAAAACGAACCTACCGTTCACTGTTACATCAAATGAGATTAGTTCAACTAGAAAAAGCCTCGCTCCGGACACCTGTTAGTTTTGTTATGTAATACAGTGAAACCTGCTAGTCCCGGAATGACACGGGAATAAGTAGGTATACAGAATCTTCCCGACATTACTATTGTCATTATTAAATTAAAAAATCGGGCGACGTTAAGAACTAAGTTACCCAGAGACGAAACAAACAAAAAAAGTTTTTTTTTTTAAATCGGTTAAGGCGTTTGAGCTGTACACAATCCACAAAAGAGCGTGACAAAGCGAGTACATATTATAGGTGCTTTAGCTTACGCTATTCGCGCCTAAAAAAGCGTAGAAGTGGTACTTGCGAGAGATGATGTGTAAACATTTGTTTCATTCGAAAAAATACGAACGGAAAACATGCAAGCCTTTTGACCAGGCTACGGCGCGTAATTCAAGATAATGTGTTCAGTTTTCGCGTTTTACAGCTTTTGATATATGAAACTTTTTTAGGCGCGGTAGGGCAAATTGACCTACATCAGACGAAAAGTGAATCGCTTCCCCTTCTTCGACTTCAACCAGCATGCAGATGAAAGGAGTGGGAAAATAGTTTCTACTCTCTCTAGGCATGCGCAGTGTGTACTGTGTGAATACGCAGCATTTTCTCTCACAAATTTAACATGGCCATTTCTTAATTCTGAAAAAAATAAAATCGTCATGAAATACTAGCACCTAAGAAGTTTCACTTCTACCGCGCGCGTCTCACGTATTTTTTTTGTATGTTTCACTGTAAATAAATAGATGTACCTATATCATTTCATCTCGTTTACTCTGAGTCGTTCTTAGTATAACAGAGACGTATTACTTTCGTTCTGAAGTGAAACTACTTTACGCAATGATGTGTGTGTTTATATACGCGCCACAAATCTAAAAGGCTCGGAAGTTAGATGCGAATGCGGGCTTGTGCTTGTACAGTCTGTTGAAAAACTACAAACTCGCTAAAATAACAATAACAACTTGACAATAGCGTACTCGACTGTACTTTAAAGCAGGAAAGCGACAAGTGACAAAGGCAACGAGCGATCACGCCCAATCACCGATGAGCGCACGTTCCGTGCAGGTAGCTGGAAGGTGGTGGGAGTCTCAACTGCTCTAAAATGTGCCTTTTCGACGCTGTTTGTGACCAACTTCCGAACCTTTTAGATCAGTGGCGCGTATGTAAAAGGTTCGGAAGTTAGTCACAAACAGCGTCGCAAAAGCACATTTTAGAGCCGTTGATGCTCCCACTACCTCCCAGCTACCTGCACGGAACGTGCGCTCGTCGGTGATTGGCCGTGATCGCTCGTTGTCTTTGTCACTAATTGTCGCTTTCCTGCTTTAAAGTACAGTCGAATACGCTATTGTCAAGTTGTTATTGCTATTTTAGTTTTGTTTAGTTGGGAGTTTGTAGTTTTTCAACAGACTGTACAAGAGCAAGCCCGCATTCGCATCTAACTTTCGAACCTTTTAGATTCGTGGCGTGTATTATACATCTATACAGCAATTTCGTTAAAAATTTACAATTGTGTAGACGAATTACTATTTTATTTAGTAATTTGTATTCTCTCATATTTGAGCTAATGCGCGTCTGTAAAACATTTATAACAAAATTGTTTTTTTTTCTATTTTTTGCAGTCTTTAACTGCTACAAGAATTGATTTTATTTCGAAAGAACTCTACAAGGAAAGATAGCTACATGAAACATTATATTTTTATTTATTTTTCTTTTCTTTGCGTTTTTTCTAAATAAATTGTAATCCATTTTTCTTACTGAAATTTTTTAGTTTTGAATGCATAATAGAACTGAACAATTTCGGTTGTAAAATTTGGCTCATTTAATTATTTCTACCGATTAGATTCCGATTTTTTTCCACAAAAAATAGACCGTGAACTAAAAATAAAAAAAAAGATTTTTGTGTTTTCACTAAAATAAAGCAGTGGTGTAACAATAGGCAGGTGAAATTTGACTTGCATATAAGCGCTTGTTTTACTAAAAAAGATTTTTTTCAGACTGAGTTCAATACTTCTGTACTATTTAATAACAGTCGAAAGCAAAGGAAGGTAATCGACGTTAATGTGAACGACGTCGCGGGAAAAAGCTAGTAAGAGTAACAAAATAAAAAATATACAATTTAAATTGAACGTCAATGTCTCGGAAGTTATAAAAAGTACAGTGTAAACTCTTTATAACGTCCTTCGTTATAACGAAAAACTCCCTATAACGTCGAAATTTTTACGATTTGGTTGGTTTACCTTAAAACCTATAAGTACATTAATACCCTCTTTATAACGCAACAGTCATTCTCTATTACGAAGAAATATGTTCATATTTAGGCGTCAGCAAATGTTTACAGACATAAAGAGGACCATTCTGAACCATCACCATCTATTCAACAAGCACTTGATGACGCCAAACTATAGGTATATGTGTTTGGACTAAATTAATTTTGTAAAAATTGGTTATTTATCTTTCTTCCCTCCATATAACGAAAATTCTTTATAACGAAAAAAATGTTCGGTCCCTTAAAATTCGTTATAAAGAGATTATACAGTACATTGAAGATTATTGTTAATTTGGTTGTTTTTCTTTCTTCACTCCATATAACGGTAACTCTCTATAACGATAAAAAATGCTCGGTCCCTTGAGTTTCGTTATAAAGAGTTTACACTGTATGTAGATTAATTATGCGCGTCTAGTTACGCAAGATTAAAAAAAAACCAATCGTAATTTAGCTGAGGTCTGTCACAAACTGAATGACTCATAGCGGGAGGAAAATAAACGCTAGAAAACATAGTTTTATTGCCGTTCCCGGAGCAGATAGTGAGGAGTGTCATATTGGAAAAGACGGGTGCCGTACGATTGCGCCATCCGGTTGTTGTGCGGTGTTTGCGCGAACTAAACGCCGGCCTTGGCTGGTTTATAAGGTGCACCGGTCGGGTACGGTTGTCAGCGCTCTCTATAGACAGAGCGCGGCGGCTCGACGTTTCCCTCCGCTTCGCCCCGCGTGACCGCCCCGCCGTTCAACGCACAAGTCAGCTCGGCAGCGCTGTTGTCGGTGGCCGCTGGCTCTATGCCCAGTAACAGCAAGTAAAGTAACAGTTGCCATGTTAAAGTCGTGTGCTCGGCAGAGAGATCGGTGTCCACATTTTATTATTGTTTTATTGTGCAATATTAAAATCTAAATCGTGTGAATTGTTTTTATCGGACGCGTTTGGTGACAAACGGACGCGCCAGTGGTGTATTTTAACACAAAATCTGACAGTAAACGGTTTATATACACGTGGATGTTGTTATAAAATGAACTTATGCAGCGAGGTGAATGTTCCATAGCAGACAGTATTTTGTTTTGTCGCCATATTATTCTAATTCAACATATTTAATGTCGTTTCGGCGGCTACTTATTTAAGTGACAGTTCAGTGTGAAAATTCGAGTGTCATGCTTGAAACTCGTGTACATACATTTTGTTATTATTTTGATTCTGTGTTTTTGACCCTGCAGTCGATGTAGTGTGGTACATAGAACGGATGAGTTCATTTTTGTCAGTCTCGTCTGCGAGGGGTGTGCGCGTCTATACTATCTTTATCTTACTTTCTTCTTAATAAATAATATTATTAATATAATAAACACAGTTCGCGAACCAGTTTCGTGTAACCGTTTGTTGTGTTGTTGTTTATTATTTGATAGTCGCAATACACAATCTACTGCGTATAACAATATTTACAACAGTATTTAATCCAGCGGCGTGCGTCCAGTGTTTACAATATTTGTGTGGCATCTCTGTCTTTAGCGGACCGGAAGTGAACTGCGTGTGTCTATACCGTGCAGAAATACTGTCTGCCACTCTTCTTCTGCTTCTTGTCGCCAGTGTCTTTTAATATCCACAGTCGGTCGGGGTTGTTCCAGGATGCTGATCCGATAATCGGGGACCGATTTGACAGTGTGTGTGTGTTTTGTTTGCTGTTATCTTGTCCGGCGACAGTCAACTGTTGTTGTTGAGTCGATTATTATCGAAACACCACACGCACGATACCAGACGAGTTTGTTTTGTTTTCGACAACAATCTCGCGAAGGTTAGTAACCCGACAACACGCTGGATTGTTTACCTCAAATTCACCAAGAAATCTACCTCAGTTCCGCATCGGATTCTTCTTTCGTCTGTCTGCCTCATTTCGGACAGTGACGATATGTGTCCTTTCAACGCCGGATTTGTGACTATATTTTTATTATTTTAAACTCAGTTTTGACAGGCAACCTCGGTTTTATTTTATATTGCGCGTTTTCGTAAATTTGTTACTTAGTGTTTGTTGTTATTTATTTATTTATTTTTTGTGTGTGTGTTTTGTGATTTTAAAACAAGACTGGAGCCAACGGGGACACAGTTCAGGGCCGGACTTACGCTCGGTGGTGGGTCCATGGTCTTGTTGGGCACATCGGCCCTGGATAGTCCGCTGGCCCCGCCACGGCCTTCTCTGCGAACCGATCCAATGGCCTGGCATAAGCACGATCAACTTATGCTCATGGAGAAATCAAAACCTAAATGTAAGTCATACTACTTTTTCAGTTACATAACATATATTTTTGTCTTGCCTTTTCTGTCAATCCTTTTTTTTTTTCTTTTTCGACTGCTCCTTGCATGTTCTCCATGTGTACGAGTCACGAGAAAAACATATCTATCCAAATAAAGCGACGCGTTTTTGTTTTCATGCTTCCCTTCTTCTCCATGCTGTTTCCATGCCGTGTTAAAACTAAACGCGAATCATATAATATTCACTTTTCTAAATTATATTTAATTCTTCTGTGCCTCATTTTATTTGATGTTTCCATCCTTTGGCAAACTTTTGCAAACAACAAAAGAAATCAACTTTGTCCTCTAGGAACCTAGATTCTACTGAGCTATGTTAAACTTTACTTTTTGGTCAAAAAATGAAACAAAATTTTTCCGATAATAGTTTCTTCAGTTCCGTAATCGAGTTTTAAAAATATTGTACGGAATTACGAAATCTCCGAATAGATCAAGACCAAAATATATACGAATTACAAGTTTGATAAATTCTTCTAAATCTGATATCCGCACGCTTCCATGTCTTCCAAGTTATTTTTTATCCATGCATTTGGCACATTTTTTTTATGTTGGTATGACGTATGTGCATTTAAACGCTATATAAATCGATACCGTGCACGATTTTTTTAAAATAATATATTAATGTTTTGATCCATAATAAATAGTTGATACAAAACGTCAAAATAATGCCGTCGTATAAACATTATCGCAAGTACAGATTTACGTAAAAATGTGGCATTTAGGTAAAAGAGTTCCCGTGTTAAGCGTGACGAAAAAACGAACGCTAATTTTACACGTCATTCATCGGTACGTGTTTTACCGTGATGACGTCATAATAACACTATTGACTGGACTACTCGAATTAGATTGAGTCACAACAGTCAAGAGGATGCCAAAATTGTGATGTTCTTCTGCCATATTCAGAATCCTTATTTACGCTTGACACGAAACATTCACCAATTGGAAACTTCCGGTCTGAGAGACATTGTATGTTTCATCGCATTTTTTCTACGGATTTAGAATTGGTTACTACAGGAAGTTTTATGCTTTTTTTGTTTGGTCAGTAAATTATGAAGCTTCACTAAAAACTATGAATATAGTATACAAAATGATACATCCGGTCTTACAGACGCAGTGATTCTATAGACATTCAATACGTACCACGAAACACACGATCCATGAGACCGACACGTTTTAAAAAGTCGATATATTTCATAACAAAACAGTGCGGTGTGTAGATAAAGGCGTTTCTTGGACAGTCCTAGTGCTTCGTTTGCTTAAAGTAACACTAAAGGTCTCACGGACCGATCGCGATGTCTCGAAGTAAAAACTATTGTATCTTAAGTGCATCGCAATACACTACAGGGCCTCACAGACCGATAGCATTGTGTAATGTGTTGGACTAAGAAATATGGCGTTTCTTGGCCAGTCCTAGTGCTTCGTTGCTTAAAGTAACACTAAAGGTCTCACAGACCGATCGCGATGTCTCGAAGTAAAAACTATTGTATCTTAACAAGTGCATCGCAGTACACTACAGGGCCTCACAGACCGATAGCATTGTGTAATGTGTTGAACTAAGAAATATGGCGTTTCTTGGAAAGTCCTAGTGCTTCGTTGCTTAAAGTAATACTAAAGGTCTCACAGACCGATCTCGATGTCTCGAAGTAAAAACTATTTTATCTTAACAAGTGCATCGCAGTACACTACAGGGCCTCACAGACCGATAGCATTGTGTAATGTGTTGGACTAAGAAATATGGCGTTTCTTGGACAGTCCTAGTGCTTCGTTGCTTAAAGTAACACTAAAGGTCTCACAGACCGATCGCGATGTCTCGAAGTAAAAACTATTGTATCTTAACAAGTGCATCGCAGTACACTACAGGGTCTCACAGACCGATTGCATTGTGTTGGACTAAGAAATATTATAAAATTTACAGGCAAAAAAAAGCTATAAAAATATGTTTACATCGACGCGCTGAAAAGTGGAAAAAAAATACATCTTTCTCTTCTGCGTAACTTTTAGAAGCGTGGGGCACTCAACGAATTAAATGAGAGTCCCACGCTTCTAAACGTTACAGAAATCTGTTTTAATTTCTATATTTCAGTGGGTTGATATAAGCGTGTTTGTTCAGGTTTTTTGAAAGTATACATTTTTTTCCTTTTGAAACACGGATAAAAATAGCGCGAGTTTGATTTGCATATCGCGTTTTGAACAAATTTTTATCGCTGTGTATCACAAACGGAGCGACAATACTGTGCTCGCAAACCTTTTTTTTTGGTACGGTGCAATGTTCAAAAAATAAATGTAATTGTTTTTTACGTAATTCTGATGACGCCACGACATATCACGCACCGCTAGTCGTGATATTCTTGTTTGGCCCCTGATAATGCTTCATTTATAAGTTGAAATACAGAGACTTTAGGCGCCTTTAGATTAATTTGAGTCTGATAAAAACAGTTCGTTGAAGCATGGCCGATAGTGATAATGTAAATATAAACAGTGATATCAACCTCTTCAGAAAGTCATTAAAAATTTATATTTATTACGCATTTTACCTAAAGAATTAGAGCTGTAAAAAACCGTATGTATTCGTTACTGAGTAACGGGTACATCGTCTGACTCGAAGTAACGAATCGTTACTTACAAATTCATTTCGTTGCTCGCATCTGTCGTATCCATGTCAGTTCGACTCGTTCGATGCGGTTATACGTTATACGAACGATGTCATACCGTATCACGTATGCGACGCACCTCGATGCGATGGTACATGCTTGATGCTGTTAGTACACGATTGTATGTCGTATGAAAAGTAACGAGTAACGTAACGATACGAAAGTAACGGGTACTGGTTCTTTAAGTAACGAATACATACGGGTACACAATTTCTCGTTACTTTTACAGCTCTATAAAGAATTCCGCACAAACCTTATGGGATTTGGTTCTCGGTTAAATTGATCGAAAATGGTTTTATTTTATAGTTTAAAGCAGCGATCGGCAACCTTTTGGCAAGCAAGGGCTACATAGTGGCAAATTGAAATAATGGCGGGCCGCACTTGTTCATAATTTTAATAATTTAGGTATTTGTGATATTAAAAATTCGAAAACATTTCATTAAAAATTTAACTGAGAACTTCAAAATAGAACTGTTCTTTTACAAAAATTAGTGTGACGTTTGAGGTTATATTTGAGTGGCTATTTGTTGTATGTTAGCTTCCAGGTTTGTAGTTGCAATTTGTTGAATAGCTCTCAAATGCTCATCTGTGAGACGAGAAGCATATTTATTTTTTCTGTATTTGAGAATCGAAAAGGTTTGTTCGCATAAGTAAGTACTAACAAAAATTGTAATTAATTGCAGAGCAAACCTTTTCAATTCGTCAAAATTATATGGCAAACTGGCATAAAATTTAACAAGATCTTTGATTTCAAAGAAAGAGTTTTTGAGAGTATCATTAGATTGGAGATCAATCACGTTCATTTATCACAAGAAAAAGGATTTGTGAAAATTAATTTAATTATTTATTTATGTAGGTATATAAGACTTTTATTTATAAAACAGTCACGGGCCGCAAGGTATAGGCTCGCGGGCCGCATGTTGCCGACCCCTGGTTTAAAGGTTACTAAGAAAAAGTGAATGGGCGCATAGTCTAAAAACCAATAGATTTTTAGCGACAGATATGTTTAGCAAGATTTTAGATATAGGGATATTCTTTGAATCCTGCACAATCTTAAAAAATCTAGAAATATGTTTTCGAGTGCGCTGAATCCGAATATGACATTATTACTTTATACAGGGTGACACCTTTTAACATTACCTAGTTTTCGACTATTTTTATAAAAAGCACAAAAGTTGAACATGGAACATATTTGTGAATAAAAAAATCTTTTCGGTTTTTTTTGCCTGTCCTAACGCGAGAAAAACAGTCAATCGAAGCTCACTACGCCAAGATAAAATAAATGGGGGGGGGGCAGCCATTTTCGGGCAACGACTAGTACAAGTAATAAGACACGAACGATTATTATATTTAATTTTCCCGCGCAAATGCAAATTATTGAACGTTGTCTCAATGATGATTGTGCATTAATAACATAGTTTTACGTACTACGTTATATATACACACAAACCTAATATGCAAAATAATAAACTGCACTTCTGATAAGAAAGTGATATAATATACATGTAGGTATAGTAGCCTTGAAGTATATAATATTACATGCTATACCTACTTTCATTTACAGCTGTGAAGCGTCCATACTCTAGAAACTTTTGTATCTACCTTTGCATGTAAACAGGCATGTAAAGCGACCCATTACGCACGAGTGCAGAAAAAGTAAAATAAAACTGCTCGCGCTATACCAATTTCGTAGCAAAAAACACTGTCGTTTTGCAGTTAGTTCAAAAGTTAACTGTCAAAAATTTTGAAAATAAAAGTGAAAATCAGCTATTTTGTGTATACAAAACTAGCCGTTACCCGCGGCTTCGCACGCGATTGAGACGAAACACTCCCATTATTTGATATAGTTACTCCTTTCTCGACGTAGACCCACGTAATAAATTTCAAAATTGATGACATTCACGTGATCAACGTCCTGACAAACCGTGAAAATGACACCCATGTTGATTTTTAGACTATTTACCTCTTTTCATCATCTGAAGGAGTTGTTTTTGAAAAAGCATGAAACACGTGTTTATTTATTTGTTGACAGAAGTAATCCTGCGCGTTTTCAGATCGATACATCTATCTTATATAATTTGAACCCCCGTTACACCCTTTTAGGGTATGCATTTTCGAAAATCTGTTTTTAGCGGATGCCTACGTCATAATAACTATCTGTGTGCCAAATTTGAGCCCAATCTAGTGGTTTGAGCTGTGCGTTGATAGATCAGTCAGTCAGTCGAGTTGTTCAGTTTTTGTTGCAGTTTTTCCAAATGTATACATTTAAGGACGTAGTCCTATGTTCAGGCTCGCTTTCAAGCGTTATTTCAGAATTTCTTTTTAATAACAAAATAATGTACAATGTTTTCAATTTTGTTACATGTTTTTACTGACATCGAAAACTAAGAAAAAAAATTTTTTTTGCTTAATTTTACGCCATTTTATAATTGTTTTTTTAACCTAAAGTAGACAACTTTAAATGGAGGTAGGTGGGTAGCCCGGGTGATAACGTCACTTGGAGTCAACTGAATTATAAAAATTAAATTGGTTATATTGTTTCGTAGGCTTGTGGCTCTATCCCGTACTAGAAATAAACATTTTTATTGATAAATAACAAAATGGCGGGTTTTAGAAAAAAAACAACAAGAAAATCGTGATTTTTTCGTTGAAAATCGGTTAAAAAAAATAGAAATAATTTTTATAATTAAGTAATAATTCTAGTACCGGACGGAGCTATTGTTGTGTAGAATACCCTGTGCAAAATTGAAAGCAATCGGTTGTATACAATTGTTTCAATCACCCGCGCTGCTTAGAAAAACGTAGTTTTGAGAAAAACGCGTTTAAAGTTTTAATTTCAGATTTCTTACAAAAAAATAAAACTGAATATTTACACTAATCAGCTATGCCTGGTGTATAGTAAACCTTCCGTTTCTTCAAAGGCATCGTTTTCTGCTAATTTTTTTGCGAGAGTATAAGGGTAACGTGATAACAATTGAGAGGTAAGAGCAGGTAAGAATTTACCGTAAGACCGTTGCTGCTCTCGAGTATATGCTATAGCTTTGTAAATATTTAATATTTGGATCTAAAATTTTTACAGTATTTTCTCAATATATTATACTTACCAAAAATGTAAAAAAAATAAATAACTTTTTTCAAAACCCGAACACCAGACTACGTCCTTAAATCATTGTTTTTAAGAACTTTTTACAATTTCCAATCGTAGTGCCCTTTTAACTTCGCCGTAGTCGGGCAAAAATAAAAATTATATGTGCATATTTCTCGTTACAATAGCGTTGTTTTTTGCGTTCAATCGCATTCCACATAGATGATTCACTGGTAGTTTTAACTGATACAATTATATTTTTTTCATATTTTTGTTGATCTGTTTCCTGATACTTTAATGATAATTACATCATATTATTTACATTTTTATAAACACATGTATAAACGCCTAGTCACGGAATACACTCAAAACACAATGGCCTCATTTTATTTCACTGCAGAGCGCTGCAGAACAACTAAATTTTTAGTTTAGAATAAAATATTATATTTTCCACATTTAACCAATATTTCATGTTTAACAGTTTTAAAGTTTAACAGTCACTGATAGACCACAAAAGTCGTGTGTGTTCTGTGTGGCAGACTTTCTTGCGCTGTTCTGCACTCAGAGCAGCATATGAAACGTCAACATCGGATACCCCCCGCCGTACACCAAGCGACTCCTCACCCACAAGTTACAGCGTGCTATTTAGATCGGATTTGAGCTGCATTTATCGTCAGCACATTAAGACGCTTGCGTCCAGGCGCTGTTCTGCACTCCGAGCAGCACATGAAACGCCATTATCGGATACCCCCCGCCGTACACTGTGTGACTCTTCAACCGCAAGTTATAGCGTGCTATTTAGAACGGATTTGAGCTGCATTTATCGTCAGCACATTGAGACGCTTGCGTCCAGGCGCTGTTCTGCACTCCGAGCAGCACATGAAACGTCATCATCGGATACCCCCCGCCGTACACTGTGTGACTCTTCACCCGCAAGTTATAGCGTGCTATTTAGATCGGATTTGAGCTGCATTTATCGTCATTTATTTTCATTTAATTTTTTTTTTGTTCCAATTTGTTCACCCCTGGGACCAAAATTCAAAAATAAATGTAGCCTATGTTACCCGGGCCATAATAACGAATCGATTGACACCTTATTTATCAAAATCGGATTAATAGTTTAGGCGCTACGGTGGAACATCGTCATAATACAAACATACTCCTATACAGTACGCGCCACGAATCTAAAAGGCTCCGAAGTTATATGCGAATGCGGGCTTGCGCTTGTACTACAAACTCGCAACTCAACAAAACTAAAATAACAATAACAAATTGACAATAGCATACTCGACTGTACTTTAAAGCAGGAAAGCGACAAAGGCAACGAGCGATCACGGCCAATCACCGACGAGCGCACGTTCCGTGCAGGTAGCTGGGAGGTGGTGGGAGTATCAACGGCTCTAAAATGTGCCTTTGCGACGCTGGTTGTAACTAACTTCCGAACCTTTTAGATCCGTGGCGCGTACTATACTTATAACTTTTCTTTGTTGGCTGCGTCGCAGTCGGGTAAAAACAGGAGACAACGCGGATGACCTCTACTGTTGTTACGGTCGTTAAAATCGCAAATAGAACTTAGAGCGAATTATATTTAGTTGAAACACCTTCGAGCTGAAAGGTCGCCATGGCATTCAAGAAGAAATAATTCGAACCACAGTCACAGATGATGTTTTTATTCGATGCCAATATCAGTCTTAAGGTCGCTCTTCCCCGGATGACGCTCGTTTTTCCATAATGCCACAACTCGCACATAAAATATTAAAAAAAAAAACGAGTGTGCTTTAGACCACACGACTGAAGTAAAACTTCTTCTTGCCATAATTTGTTATTATTCAGCCGAAAATTCACAAAATATGAACTTTAAAATTAATTTACAATTTTATTCACTTTAAACGTAGAATATTACATAAAGACAATGAAAACAAAAGTAATACATTGCAATTACTTAGCTCTCGTTGGATTTTAAGCGTAAATCTTTATGAAATATTATTTAAAGTAGGTTTACAAAACTGTTTTCTGTCACCCGATAGCGCCACTGACAAGTAAAGTATGTGTCATTCTATTGTTAGTACTGCTTATATTTTCGGCCACCTGATGGCGCCACTATCCAGTGAAGTATTTGTTTCGACCACCTGGTGGCGCCCCTAGTGCAGCATTTGTCGTCCTCTTTTTATCTTCACTAACTTATATCTCCCTCTCAACTTCCGTTCGCCTCGCCCGATCACACTTCCGTAAATCTCTCGTCACGCATTCACCAGCTTACTCCCCATGTCAAGCGTGCGTAGAGAAGTTTTACTTAAAAAAAAAATGCCTTGCGAGTACTTCATTCCCGCAAAGTCCCAAAAAACTAAGACAAAATTTAAAAGTGCCCAAATGTAGGTTATAAATACAAACAAATGACTGTTGCATACGAGTCATTGATTTGCATTTATTCATTCCGTCTTTGTTTAGTGAATGTGAACCATAATTTTTTTTAGTTTGTTGTTATTTTTTGCAGCATTCTTGGGTTGAACACCTACACTTTTTCACCACACATGTAAAACTGAATACCGCACGATTCGATACACGTGGCGGTGTCTGTAATATACAGGGTGTCTCAGAAGAGTCGAAGCGATCTTTTGGCTTCCTTCTTTTGGTATCAGAAACCGATTGACATTTGAGTAATTACTAATTAATTTTGGGATGGTCTTCAAAATCAACTTTATTAGTTTGCCTGCTTTTTTTCTAACAATTTTGACTCGAAAACGTCTATTATTATTATAAATATATTATAAACAAACTGTTCAGCTTTATATATTAGTCATATACTTTTATTCTATACTGAGCATAGGAATAAAATCGCAAACGAACCATTTTGCAAACATTATACTTCCGTCATTTTTTAAGCCGTAAGCACTGGCGTATCCAGGAGGGCAACACAAGCACGGGGGACCCGGCTTAAGAAATTTCTAATTTGCCGCCTCCTGGGCCAAAAGCTGGGTACGCCCATGTTGACGTCATAGAAAAAGACAAAGTTTTTTAAACAGAGATACTTTATTCAAATTGAATGCAAGTACATCAACCAATCCTATCATCGGAGAAATCAGGGAATTACATCGAAGAAAGAGACGCAGATATATTTTCGATACGCTTTGTTGCGTTCACTCACCGCACATTGGGTAGATAGACAATGAGTCATATAAGTAAGTTATTAAATATATGATACTAGCGGTCCCGCCCGGTTTCACCCGGGTGCAAAAGAATGAATGGGGAAGGAAGGGACATGAGTACACACATTCATCTTTGTTTACTGAGATGAATGTTGTGTCCAAATTTCATGATGATCGGAGTTACCGTTCAAAAGTTTTTGTCGATAAAGAGCAGTATTTAAACTTTTTTTAACTAATAATTTTTTTAAAATGAATTAAATAAAATTAAAATAAATTTAAATGTAAGCCTTAGAAGAAAGCAATGTAAAAAATAAAAAAAAATAAAAATATATTCACCCAACGTGGGGCTCGAACCCACGACCCTGATATTGACAGTCGCATGCGCTACCGATTGATCTACCTGAATTTGTGTTCTTCATTGAGGTAGTATAACAGGAGACGTCATGACCATTTAATAGAGTGATAAATAACGGTACCAGTAGGTGGAGCTTATAAGTAGCAACAATATGGCGGCTTACCAGAGTCGGACTCATTTTTATTTCAATTTTACCATTCCAAATCCACAAGTGGGGTATAGTACTAATTGTTCAGATTTACTTTTCAAAATTTTAACATTTTTTTTCGTTTTGAGGTCCGCCGAGTTCAAAAAAAATATTTAAAAAAAAACAATCTCTGCGTCTGTTTGTCTGTGAACACAATACAGGTCAAACGGATTTTTATTGTTCTTTTTATTTTTCCAAGAAAGTTTTGTAAAAAAGATTTTTTTTCTAAATTTCAGTTTCGGAAATATTTTGAAAATAAAAAATCAGTTGTCTTTCGTCCTGAAGACCTGTCAAAAATAAATTAGGTAACTGACAATCATATTATGTAATCATACAAACCAATAGCAAATACTTATAATATTTATTACTAGTAACACGTTCTGGAAAAATAAATTTGTTGGGGAAGAAAACCAAAACACTTATATTATTTTATTTTAATATGTTTATTTATTTATTTATTTTAATATGTTATGTTTAATGTTTAATACACTATATTTTGTGGGTTGCCAGTCTCCTCTGTTCACAAATTGTACCCAAAGTTGGCGACGTGTCTCATCTTTAGGAAATCTACAAATAATTTATACACAATAAATAATCAAATCATAGATTAACGTCTGAATAGAAATCTTCAAATAAATAAAATTATCGTCCAATTTTGTCAGACTGTATATTAACAAAAAATTATAATTCAATAACTCAATAAATATTTTTTAAATAAATTTATTGAGATATATATTAGATATCGTGTCCATCCAGATAATTATTAATAAAAATCGCAGGATTGTGGACAAAAAGTTATTTATTTAGTGTACGACGTTTCGTCTATAAATTTAGACTTTTTCAAGTACAATTAATGTGAAAATTTAAAACAATAATTATTATGAAAATAAACATTAATTACTAACCATAGCAATTAACAAAAGTTAAGGTACATAAGACAAAAACATTGAGATATTGAATTATAATTTTATAATTTTTTGTTAATATACAGTCTGAAAAAATTGGTCGATTATTTGATTTATTTCACAATAAATAATATGATAAATCTTATAAAAAAATACTTTACAATTTTAACCGAATCGAAAACTTTTTATAGTACGGTCCTGTATAGTGTTGATACTAACTACATCTTAATGATACTAACCTATGAAATGTCACTCCAGATGATTTCTTTTTATCAACGCAGTTTCTGCTACCATAACTACGTACCGCACAAGAAACCATGTTTGTTCTTTTTGAAAAAACAAAAAAATATATAATCAAAAGTCTCTAAACACAATAAAACACTGAAAATAGCCGTCACACGAACATAGCACACGCTTGACAAAAGAGTCCTACCAATATGGCTGACCCGATGCCGCTTTAGTCACGTGATGTCTTCTCCTTATAATACTACCTCAATGGTGTTCTTTCATCACTAATATGAGTATATCTAGTTAGTGCATTTCACATGAATAGAAGCTTATTTTTGAGATACATTTTTCATTAAAGCTCCGCTCCTAATGGTCGTAGCGTAATATTATATCGCCTATAGCCTTCCTCGGTAAATGGGCTATCCAACAAATTTTTTTTTATTCAATTTGAACCAGTAGTTCCTGAGATTAGCGCGTTCAAACAAACAAACAAACTCTTCAGTTTTATATATTAGTATAGATTAACCGCTCGGCCACTGCGGCGGTCACAGTATATCGCTATTATTGTCGTATATAGAGAAGTACTATATGGGTGATACGAAAAATCGGTAAGACGAAAATCACGTGGTCACAGAACTAATAAAACTTGGAAACTGGCCTCATATACACGGCGTTATATGGGAGAGAGGCAAAATCAATGTACATAAGAATCTGTTAGAGATTCATCGGAATTTAGCACAGAAGAGAATCTCTAACGAGATTCTCCGATTGTATAGATATCGTTTCAGTGTTAATAAATGTTGATAAATGGATGCCAGATGGCTTTGTACCATTGCGTATGTAATGTACCTAACTCTAGCTGTATTATTGTATATGCAGGCATGTATAGCCATTGCTAATCAACTGCAAGGTAAAAATGAAACGTTCTAAACCTTGGAAGTCGCGACACAAAAGCACATGATCTGAGCGCACGCGCCTTCCGAACACATGGAATAAAATATTATTATTATCACATATTATATGATATTATGTATAAATAAAAGTAACTGCCGCTTACCTGTGTTAGACCGACTTATATATACAGTGTAAACTCCATTTAACGTCACTCGATATAACGACAAACTCCTTATCACGTCGAAATTATTTAACTCTTGCTGGTTTACCCTGTTGCTCATACAATAATACACTCCAAATAACGACACACCCACTCTAAATAGCGACCACAATACGTCATCATTAGACAATAAACATTACTTGTTTGTTATTTTGTTGCCTTGTTGTCGGCGTCATGCGTACCGAAGATTCTAAGAAATTCGTTCTTTTGTTTGTTGGGATCATTTTTCATATTCTTAGTTGCCCACAAACTTGAATATTAATGAGTTATTTCTTCTCTCCGTTTAACGACAACTCTCAATAACGCCACAAAGTGCACAGTATACACTCCAAATAACGACACACCCACTCTAAATAACGACCACAATACGCCATCATTAGGCAATAAACATTACTTGTTTGTTATTTTGTTGCCTTGTTGTCGACGTCATGCGTACCGAAGATTCTAAGAAATTCGTTCTTTTGTTTGTTGGGATCATTTTTCATATTCTTAGTTGCCCACAAACTTGAATATTAATGAGTTATTTCTTCTCTCCGTTTAACGACAACTCTCAATAACGCCACAAAGTGCACAGTCCCTTATAGTTGACTGTCGCTATACTTTCAAACTGCAGGCATGAAAAATACGAAAAGTGTAGCATAAGCGGTTTTGCCTTTTTGCCATAGAAAATATATAAACAGTGTTTCGGTCATATATCTATTAATTAACTATATGAATCATTGCCTATCTACTCAATGTGCGGTGAGTGAACGCAACAAAGCGTATAGAAAATATATCTGCGTCTCTTTCTTCGATGTAATTTTCTCCGATAGGATTGGTTGATGTACTTGCATTCAATCTGAATAAAGTATCTCTGTTTCAAACACTTTGCCTTCTTCTATGACGTTAACATGGGCGTACCCAGCTTTTGGCCCATGAGGGGTTAAATTAGAAATTTCTTAAGCCGGGTCTTCCCCGTGTTTGTTTTGCCCTCCTGGAAACGCCAAACTTACGGCGTAAAAAAAGACAGAAGTATATGTTTGCACCCTAATGGTTCGATTGCGATTTTATTCCTATGCTCAGTATAGAATAAAAGTGTATGGTTTCGGTTCCTCGGTAACAGAACCGATGTATTTGAACTGCGCGACTAAGCTATAGCTGTTTGTCATTTGTTTCGTCACGATCACACATGACACAGCTGGCGCCAAAATGTCACGTGTTAACTGTGCATCACGGGTTTTTAAACGCGATAATAACATTTCTGCATCAGAAAATGGTAGACATTATGTAATCGAAAAAATAAAATACGAACGTACGACTATTAAAAACTAAGGACAAATATTAGAAAAGCCTTTAAAAATTGGAAATGTTTAAAACAGGAGTCGTCAAGTAATTTCTGGTATGAGTCCAGATATTTTTGAAAACTTTTATCTAGATTCGGATAACTAGTAGGGTTTCTTTTAAATTATAAAAATTTCGTCGGAAAAATTTGAAAAGTCGGGTTATTATAACAACTATTTTCGTGTCCGTTTGTTTGCTATTTTGTTGCTTTGTTGTCGGCACCATGCGTACCGAAGATTCTAAGAAATTCGTTCTTCTGTGTGTTGGGATTATCTTTTATATGTTTAGCTCATCTGCTTATCGATAAATTATCATATTTTAGTTGCGCATCAAACTTGCAAACTGTGAACATGCGAGTAAAAGAAAATCTTGACGAAAAAGTTTTATTAATACGCGCAATAGAGGCGGGAGAAAAGATAAGTGATGTTGGAAGACGCTTATATACGTATTATAGTAAAAAAATATATTAATGGATTATTTCTTCTCTCCGTTTAACGACAACTTTCAAGTGTATAAATACGCGCCACGGATCTAAAAGGTTCGGAGGCTAGTCACAAACAGCGTCGCAAAGGCACATTTTAGAGCCGTTGACACTCCCAGCTACCTACACGGAACGTGCGCTCGTCGGTGATTGGCCGTGATCGCTCGTTGCCTTTGTCACTTGTCGCTTTCCTGCTTTAAAGTACAATCGAGTACGCTATTGTCAAGTTGCTATTGTTATTTTAGTTTTGTTGAGTTGCGAGTTTGTAGTTTTTCAACAGACTGTACAAGCGCAACCCCGCATTCACATCTAACTTCCGAGCCTTTTAGATGCGTGGCGCGCATTATACAGTCGATATGTAGAGTTTACACTGTATTTCTATTATTGTGTTGATTTAATGTTTCGTCGACTGTATTACGGCCTGTGTAAACAGGGACTTAAGGAAATACCAAATTAGTTACATGTGACTCGTCATTCTCATGGCGCCGATGCGTTATAAGGTCGCGTCCACACATAGTTAGATCGACAATAATCTGTATAAATCGATTTTACCGGAACATTAATAATTGGTTGCCACGTATTTTCTGCTTTCAACAAGTCACTATTTTGATTGGAACGTCAAAGAACTTTTTTTATTTTTTATGACGGGCGACGGGTTCAATAGGTCAGTGTGGGTGTTTGTTAACGCGAAGGGCAAAATTCAACGGATACCCGGACGTAGCCCCTCGGCGCGACGGCGGTCGGTCCGATGCAGTGGACCACGTCATTTCATAGAAGCCTTTTGACGACGACAGATGTGCGCGCACGTTTTTACCTATACCTACCTACCTACTTTGTGCTGCTCATTGTGAATATGGAGTTTAAAATTGATATTGATGTGGATTTATTAATTAGCCTTGTTCATAATAGGCCAGTGTTGGGACAAGACTTTAGAAAATAACAAAAATAAACAAGCAAGACACAACTTACTTGCACTTCTTCGCCCTTCGAGTATAGAACTGATATCGATAACGACGGACGCGCTCACGTATATATGCGAATATCGTGTACAAAGGTAACCGTTTCGCGTCGGCCCGTTACCCGTTGACTAAAACGATCGTTACCAAGAGCCCTAAGGAGACCGAATGCGGTCTCCTTAAATATTAATATAAATTAATAGAAATGAAAAAAATTTCAAAGTAAAATAATAATTTTTTTAGGGAATTTTTAGGGATATTTTACCTTGTGGTTGGGGGAGAAAGATTTTTATGAGTTGCCAACCCTGACGGCGGCCTAAGTGTAAACACGGAACTAATCAACACCAGTTAATCAAGAGAAGATATAAACAATCATCTTGTGACGTCATCAGACTGCACATTGTCTTGTCTTTATTATTGTACAGGCGTGTTTCGTAATAAATAATTATTATTGACGTGTATGGAATTTACCTTCCGATTTTTAATTCATCTAAAAAATAATGCTCATTAGGAAACCTTCATACAGAATCACAGTATAGTTCAAACCAGTGGTCCGAAACAGTTTGTATGCCGCCAAAGCATAATGCAGGCTCTCTGATCAGGCGCTGCGGGTTCCCAATTTAAGGAGGTTGATCCGTTACAGTCCCATTCAAAAGTAAGTCGAATTCTAAATGGGAACTTTTCCATAATAAATTTTTACAAACGGTTATAAGTCGATGATACCAATAATATTATTGCCATAAAAGCATAAATAAATATATTTTTTTAATATTAATTAATTATTTCTAATTTTTTGTACAAAGTTAGGTTAAAAAAAATAAATTTATGTAGGTAAATATCTGTATTTTACATATTTTTTACAGTAAATAATTAAAAAAAGAAATTAGAAGTAATAAAAATTAAAATTAAATCATTAAAAAGTTGAAAACTCAATAAAATTGTTAAAACTGTCAAAAATAAAAGTCCATAATCGAAAAGTGCTAAGGTTTAATGATTTTTTTTATTGATTAAAAGTCTCCTAATTAAATTGGAAAAAATATTAAAATATGCGTAAGACATCGATGCTTTACTAGTTAGTTTTCGGAACTGCTGACATTATTTGGTTATTTGCAAAAAATTAAAATGTACCGTTTGCATGCTAGGTTGACATATTTTCCATAAGACTACATGTAAAAGTTTTTTTTAATTTTTAACTTTATAAATCTCCTAATGATTTTGGATTTTTTACAGAAAATTTTGTCTTAAAAAAATCTATTAAAAAAACTTTATTTCAGATTTTTTTCATTATCTTCTTAAAA
Organism: Xanthostigma xanthostigma; assembly: GCA_963575645.1. Classification (NCBI taxonomy): domain Eukaryota; kingdom Metazoa; phylum Arthropoda; class Insecta; order Raphidioptera; family Raphidiidae; genus Xanthostigma; species Xanthostigma xanthostigma. The sequence continues at coordinate 5,297,809 of OY754473.1, forward strand.
CGGCTCAACCTCCTTAAGAACGGACTAAACAAGAATTTTTTTTTGGAGTTCACTCCCTAAGAAACGATTTTGAGATATAAGGCCCGGTACGGAAATTTTATGAGTAGTAAAATCAATTGGTGAAGCGTTACGCTCCACCGCTTCAAGTGTGACGTTACGCTCGTCCGCTTCAAAAGAGACAAACATATATATCTGTATAGGATTTAACGTGCGAAAGAATGAGATAGAATACATTACACGGCGTATCTAAGGAGTAAACTCCAGTCGTGCGTCGGAGCTGACACACTTTTTATATACGTCAACGAGTTCGAGAGGCATATTCGTGGTTTTGCAGACGAAAAGCCGCTGCACACGAGGCTAGAATCACTGTTGGGAATTGTGCTGGCCGGCGGGCTGGCTACGAGGATGGAAGTGACATCACGGCGGGCTAGCTACGAGGATGGAAGTGACGTCACTGCGGGCTCGCCTGCTAGCTCACAAGATAGATTTGAAAATTAGAACCGGAGCTATTTTTCTTACTTGTTTTGAGCAAGAACCAATCAGGAAACGGTATCTTGTCACGTGGGTGACATGGGCAAACGCCCACAAACAAACATGGCGTTCTGTTCAGATTTACTTCTGTACTACTGTCACTGCGCGTGCACCAAACCCATCTACAAAGCAAACCATCACGACACCCAAGGGCACGTTTGAAACCTAGCTGCCGACTGTAGCAAGGGTTATGTTTTATGGCAGCGGGAGCGCCATCTGTTGAACGCAACAAGAACATACGCAAATCAGACTAAGTCGGGTACAGCTGGTATATTCATAAATCTGTTGAAGATATTTAAAAGTTTTTAATGAAGCGGAATTTATTGGAGACGTTTGTGAGGTTAGGGCTTCATCACCGCTGAATACATGCATGCTCTCAAACGGATACCAATGTCGACAGTCTTTTATTTCTGACTACAGAGACAACAGCCTCTTGATATTTATAGAATCGTGTACCTTCGCTTGTTTCATGAATGTTTGCTTTCGTACCTACACTGCATGTCGCGTAACAACATTCATCGATAATAATAATTATTCACGATCTATAAGTTTATAATAATAAAAAAAGACGAGTGGAGCACCCGGTTGGAACGAAGTTCTTTTCGCTATTTATTATGTATCATATAATTTTTCTACTAATTTGTCTATAAATTATTCGAAATTTTTTTTTATACTGTAATATGTTTATTATACAAAAATTAATCGTGTGATTTGCAAGTCTAAAAAAGTAAAAATAACAATTGTTGCGCATCTGTCGGGAATCGAACCCGGGACACCCGCACAGCAGATGAGTATTCTACCACTCAACCGTTGACCTTGCTTAGATATCGCTATTTATATAGGTTTAATAACAAATCGTGAAGTTAGAAGCCGTTGCATTTCACAAAATATAAAAAACTGACAAATATTTGAAATGGAATCCGTTTTTGAACATATGCAATCTTTTTATATTAAGACAGAACATACGCAATCTTTAAATGTCCATAAGACACCGTGTAAGAGAAAAGGATAGCCGATCCACGAGCGCGATGTATTAGGCAAAATCGAATTTATATAGGTACAGTGTTTATTTCTGCTTTTTTATGTATAAAAAAACTATTTGCGCGAATTCTGTTATACGAAATCTATGTAAAATGTTTTCCTCTTTCGATCTGATTTAAATTGAGCGAATTATAAGCGAAAAACTTTTTTGTTGTGCGATTTGTTCGCAATCGCTAACTTTCCCGCCCTAGGTACATAGTGGGCAGTGTGCATGGACGGGATATAAGTTGCTAACAGATCGCGTTCGCGGTGAGAAACTTGAGTATTGAGCGACAACCGTTGCTTCGATATATTTTTACCACAGTCGAGTTTTTTGTTGTAGTTTTTTAACAACCTTTTTATTACATATGTGATCTAAAATAACATCTTAGCGTCTGAAATATAGCTTTAAATTAAATGATAGATTAATTATTAACTACTAAAAGACGTTCAGAACATCGATAAAAAGTTTTTTATTAACGAAGATTATATTTATTATGTGTGAACTTTATAAATTAATTTTAATACCTACCTGTACTATATTTTAACACTTCTAAAACCTTTAGCTTTTAAACTCAGAACGGAATACGCAATGGTGGACTATAGCAATAACTGAAGTACTTATGTACGCACGTTAAAAGTTATAAAGGGTTTTCCAATAAGAGGTGTTATTTTGATATTCAAAGGAAAATGCCATTTTTGAGATAAATGATCGAATGTTTATTTCATTATAAAGAGGAAGCTATGCCGTTAATAATGGAAAATAACATCAGCCAAATGACCACCACGACCACGCCTACAGGACCATATCCTTTTCATGAAATTTTCCATAACCAAATCGCAAAGTGGCTGCCCTATGTCCTCGATAGCCTCACGAATTCCATCTTTGAGGTCTTGAATCGACGCTGGGCTGTTGGCGTAGACCTCTTTCACCTGGCCCCAAAGGAAGAAGTCGCAAGGTGTTAAATCACAAGATCTCGGTGGCCAATTGTGATCACCTCTTCGAGAGATAACACGGTCCGGAAACTTTTTCCGTAAAAGATCAATGGTTTCGTTGCTTGTGTGGCACGTACCGCCGTCTTGTTGAAAGTAAACGTTGTCCAGATCAATACCATCCAATTCCGGCCATAAAAAATCATTAATTAATTAATTCCAAAGAACGACGAGGAATGGACAAACCTCTGGGTTTTCTTCAACACTTTCGGCTACAGCAGCAATATTCTCGGCTGTTCTTGAGCGACGTGCACGGATTTTATTCTTCACATCACTAACTTGTCCCAACAGCTCGAATTTTTCCACCAATTTCTGTATTGCGGTCCGACAAGGTGCTTCACGACGACCCAAAAATGTTCGAGTTTTACGAACCGTCTCTGCCAAATTTTCACCATTTTTATAGTGAATTTTAATAATTTCAATGCGTTGTTGAAGCGTGTATCGTTCCATTTTTATTAATGGCGTAGTTTCTACTTGTCAAATGTCAAAAAATTACAACTCCAAAAGTGTCATCTACCGAAATAGCGGGCTATTCAAAATAACACCTCTTATTGGAAAACCTTTTACTTCTTTGGCATAATTGAAATTTTTTTTAATTTGAAACAAATATTGTACAATGTGAAGTGTATAGTTGTAAAACATAGTGGAAGTTTTGTGTGCAATTGGGTTACGATAAAACATGATTTTGTGAAACTTTTTTTTTGGCGTTTACACTAACGCCATCGGTCGGATTTTTGGGTTACCTACCTATACTATATTTTAACACTTCTAAAACCTTTAGCTTTTAAACTCAGAACGAAATACGCAATGGTGGACTATAGCAATAACTGAAGTACTTATGTACGCACGTTAAAAGTTATACATCTTTGCCATGATTGAATTTTTTTTTAATTTGCATGCAAATATCGTATGATGTGAAGTGTATAGTTGTAAAACATTAAAACATTAAAGCTAGTGGAAGTTTTGTGTGCAATTGGGTTAGATTAACATGATTTTGTGAAACTTTTTTTTGACGTTTACACTAACGCCATCGGTCGGATTTTTGGGTTACCTACCTATACTATATTTTAACACTTCTAAAACCTTTAGCTTTTAAACTCAGAACGAAATACGCAATGGTGGACTATAGCAATAACTGAAGTACTTATATACGCACGTTAAAAGTTATACATCTTTGCCATGATTGAATTTTTTTTTAATTTGCATGCAAATATTGTATGATGTGAAGTGTATAGTTGTAAAACATTAAAGCTAGTGGAAGTTTTGTGTGCAATTGGGTTAGATTAACATGATTTTGTGAAACTTTTTTTTTGACGTTTACACTAACGCCATCGGTCGGATTTTTGGGCGATCGTCAACATTCAACAAAAAGAGCAAGGAGTAATAGTGCAGTGTATATTTATTCTTTAACTAACTTTGGTGAATTGAAAGTAAATTTTATTCTAAAGAATTTTGCCCGAAGATTAGTAACTTCACTCTTTAATGGTGTTCGGTGAATATGGGGCATTTATACTAATATATAAAGCTGAAGAGTTTGTTTGTTTGTTTGGTTGAACGCGCTAATCTCAGAACCTACTGGTTCGAATTGAATTTTTTTTTGTTGGATAGCCCATTTATCGAGGAAGGCTATAGGCTATATAATATCACGCTACGACCAGTTGAAGCGGAACATCAATGAAAAATGTTGCAAAATTAGTCCATCCGACAAATATTATCATGTGAAATGCCTTAGCTAAATATTGCAATATTAGCGCGTCACGTTCACAACCCCGGATAGCTCAGTCGGTAGAGCGTAAGACTCTTAATACCAGGGTCTTGGGTTCAAGCCCCACGTCGGCGAATATATTTTTATTTTTTTTATTTTCTACATTGCTTTCTTCTAAGGCTTACATTTCAATTTTTTAAAATTTTATTACGACTAATTATAATTAAATAAATCTTATTAATAGCTCATTTGAAAACTGTTTCAATTATAGGTACCTATATAAAAATAATTTTCCTACAGTGTTTTCAGTTAAATATTTATTATAAGTAAAAGAAATTTATTACTTAAAAAAGTATAAGTACTGCTTTTTAACGACAAAAACTTTTGAACGGTAACTCCGATCATTATGAAGTTTGGACACAACATTCATCTCGGTAAACTAAGATGAATGTGCGTACGCATGTCCTTTCCTTCCCCATTCGTTCTTTTGCACCCGGGTGGAACCGGGCGGGACCGCTAGTAAGAAATAAGAAAAAAGACTTTTCAACGAAAATCTGCTGTATTTTGTATATTTAGAATTAAGAAACACTTTTGAGTCTTCAGCACAGTTGGATTATTTCTGAGAGGCCGAATGACAAAACACCGACTTAAATAATATATAATATTTATTTCTGTTGGACGGGCATTTATATTCGCTTTTAAATAGATTCAGGAAGGCTAAAGCTCATTGAATCATCACCATGGATACCTACAGTTGGTTCGCTTGGTATTTGGACACTCGACACGTTTCTATTCGAACGGGGCTTCCGTCTTTGTCTTGCGACAAAAATACATGCTGTTAAGTAATTCCTAGGGATGTGCTGAATCTAAAATAAACTTTTTTTTAGACCACCAACAGCTTATTTGAGTCTAAACGAGGTTGGATTTGTCGCTAGATTCCTTGACTACTAGTTTTCTAGCGCTGGTTTTCTTGATTGCTTTTATGTGATCACTTTACACGAGACGTCTTTTCAAGCTTCAATGTAGGCAGATAATATTTTAAGAAGCTCAGCGACTGTTACTTGTAAAAACTTGCATATTCCATATTCAGTTACCATCCCGAATGAGGAGTTTTCTAAATGAAATAAGTGGGAACTAGTGTGACCTGTGCGAATTATTCGCACTAAATAAGTATATCTAATAATTATCACTTTACAAAATTATTTTTTAAATATGATTGCAGGTATTCAATTCGTTTCTAATTTTGCACACTGTTTATAACGTTCTTCTTTTTGTTGTATTACAATATAAAGCTCAGATGACAGATCGAGGAAATATTTTACTAAAATTGTCATATAGAGGCGCAAGTAGCAAAAGCGTTGAGCTAAGCCGTCAGATGGCATCATGTAGCATTGCTGTGACGTTGTTCAGCGTTGCTCGCTGTTTCAAAATGAAAGCCGTCAGATGGGAGACGTTGTTCAGCGTTACTGTATTTTAATTAATTTACAAAAACAAAAGCAATAATAAATTTTTTAGTTGTCGATGTCAGTAGAGCAAGCAATTATCTGTAAAATGATGTATAATTTATGTGGAGAAATTGTGTGGTTTTTTTCTGAAAAAGGAGGCAAACATCTTTAACCTTAGCGTATTAATATATATGATTGATTGGTTCCTTGTGCTGTGAGTAGATGTCAAAAAAAGTAAAGTTGGATGGAATCACTTTTTTGATTGGCCAACTTTACTTTTTTGAGATCTACTCACAGCACAATCAATTAATTAATTAACCAATCAATTCTCACTTATTTCATTTATAAAACTCCCCATTCGTCGTTGGAACTCAGCCGCAACACAAATTTCCATAGTTAGATCTAATCTTCACATTTTTTGTCGAGTTTTGGGAATATGGTAGTAATGTAGCTACAGGGAACCTCTGTTCTAGGATAAGAATTACCTATATTTAAGTAAATTAAAAAAGGGAATTTAATTTATTTATTATTGTTACAAACAAATACAAACCCAACAATAAAAGATTACGCAACAAACACAACAATGAAGCTAGTGTTGGGAAATGCACTTTAAACATAGGTATTTTATTATTTTATTTTAGTAGGTATCGTGTTTTCAAGTAGATGTTTTCCCAACCCTAGTGTTGTGTGCTTCTTGTACACTGTTATTCTATTTTGATATCTAAAGGTGTTGACGATAATAATAGTCCAAAAAAATGTCCCCCAGCAATGTATTTCAAATATATGAAGGGTCTAGGGAAAACACCAGTGAACGCTACGCGTCAATTGGAGGGATTACGGGATAAAAGTTTGGAAATAAAACGCTTAAAAATAGTAGAGGCCTAATATTTTCATTATGGTGTAATATCTGGAATCTTCAAACAAAAACTAACCAATAAATTTTAAGTTAAAATGACGGATTAAAATTTTTTTGATACGTTATTTGTTAACAAAAACAAATTGTTTTAATACAAATGATAGTATTGTTACTAAAAATAAATCGGCGTTAAAATAGTTCCTGAAGTTTAAGTTTTTCTATACCAGCTTCATCACAATATTGTAACAGAACTGTTGTAGTCCGTGGCGGAAATTATTTATTTACAATAATAAATGTTTAACAAAACAGTAAAACACACAAACGAAAGCGTACTTCTTTAACTTAACAGATATAAAACTAATAGTTCTAAATAATAAAAATAAAAGACTAAGTAACAGAGAATATAGAATTATGTACACAAAATGTTTACAACACACAAAGTTTATCGGTACACTTGTCTATTAACTATAAGTCATTTATGTAAAACCAAATTTATATATAATTGCACTCACTAAAGTTTATTTATTTTCACAGTATAATTTATGTCGTAATGCCAGAGCACTTGTCAACACATGAACAACACGAATAACTGACCGCCCTGACTGAACCACTCTGCTCGCCTTTTATAGTTTCGTCCCACGCTCTAAAATGTTTTCGTAGTTCCGAGACAGGGCTGCCAGATTTCTCTCCTCAGAAATCCGTCGGTAAGGCGAAAAGTGGTGGGGGAAGTGGTCTGAAAAATCCGTTTCCATCCGTTCGCCCGGTTCACCCATTAATGCAATGAGTGTGAGAGAGATAGAGAGTAAAGTGAAGTATGCGGTACCATAAACGACACATCGACGTGTTTCCACCTTCATTATGGCTTTATTATTAACATTATTAAATGAATTTCGTATAAGACGTTGAATTTACTTTTACTTACAAACAGACTTTAAGTTGAATAGAAATTATTCATTTTTTCACATCCAATGAATCGATTATTTCGTAGATTTTTCACATTTTTATGAAATAAATATATTATATTGACTGTTAGAATGTTGCGATAGTAACAAACGCGGCAGTACAATCAGTTAAATCCTCAATTTGTTCCGTAAATCCGTGTAACTCGAAACACTTGACTCCAGTTGTGTGAAAAAAACGCATCAGACAAAGATAGCGAGTCCATATTCATCGATATAGGTGTGTGTTTCGCGAACACATTGTTTCATACACTCTCTTATCTTTTTCTACCCAAATAGAGAGAGGAGTAGGGCAGAGGTAGTGAAAGAAACGTGCTCAGATATGCTCGAATGTGCTAAAAATACCCGAATGTCCCCAAATTATCGATTATCGAGTGAAGTTTGAATTTATATGTAGTAAAAAAGGTAAAAAATTCGGAAAAGTTAGAAAATCCGTTAAATCCGTTCAGATCATGAAATCCGTTCCATTATCCGTTCAAATTTATTTCTACTCGAAAAATCCGTTTGGAACGGAAAAATCCGTTCATCTGGCAGCCCTGTTCCGAGATTCCTTCCTTTACAATTGGTATCTATTGGTTTCTCCAGCTATTGCAAGAAAAGTCGGGTCTTTACTTGCCTTCGATTGTTATTGTTGCCGTTACTAGAAGATTCCACAGAATACATAGTTGTCCCAACTAGGGGCACGGAACAATATGTTTGTTTGTCAGTCAATTCAGGTCAAATCTGACAAGTCAATTTTGAACCACAGCCATGCATCTGATCGATGTGAAATATTGGACACATGTGTATTTCGATGACAATACATGAACCAATCGTCTTCGGTGCAATTTGTTAGACAACAATACATACCTATAGATATATTATACAATATACATAGTAATAATAATCATACTTTATTCAAAAAACCGGTAGACAGTGTAGAATGTCGAATATTAATATACGTATGGGTGACTAACTAACATTGAAGATATCGTGACAGCGTCTTATTTGAACAGTAATTAATATTTCAGTTTCATTGGTTAGTTGTCAAAAGTAAGCGGTAGTTATCGTTCGTTTGATAATTTTCAGCTATAATATTTTTTTCTCGTGATTTTCAGCAGTGACATAAAATTTTGAACAGACCTCCTTAGATATGACGTCTTATTTATATAGTAATTAATCTTTCAATTTCATTAGTTAGTTGTCAAAAGTAAGCAGTAGTTATCGTTCGTTTGATACTTGGAGAGCAAAAAAAAAAGTTCTTTCTGGATGCCTGCGGTCCTATACCCTTTTTTCGGTTGTTGTGGCTAGCTACCTGCGGTCCTGATGAATCCTGGGAGGGGATCATTACCCCCTTTATCTCCCAATATCACGCTCTTGTATCTGTGATATTTGCGCATCACCAAACTTTTTGACCACCAGCTAGCCGTCATTGTTTCGGTGATTCGAGATATCTTTCGGCCCCATATCATATATATTAATACGCTAAGGTTAAAGATGTTTGCCTCCCTTTTCAGAAAAAAACCTCACAATTTCACCACATAAATTATATATCATTTTACAGATAATTGCTTGCTCTACTGACATCGACAACTAAAAAAATTATTATTGCTTTTGTTTTTGTAAATTAATTAAAATACAGCAACGCTTAACAACGTCTGCCATCTGACGTCAACACTTCGATCTGTCATCTGACCTTCATATTGTAATTATACAACAGACACAATACTGCATACAGCCATCTAACAGCTGTAATTTTGAAACAGCGAGCAACGCTGAACAACGTCACAGCAATGCTGCATGATGCCATCTGACGGCTTAGCTCAACGCTTTTGCTACTTGCGCCTCTATATGACAATTTTACTAAAATATTTCTTCGATCTGTCATCTGAGCTTCATATTGTAATACAACAAAAAGAAGAACGTTATAAGCACTGTGCAAAATTAGAAACGAATTGAATACCTGCGATCATATTTAAAAAATAATTTTGTAAAGTGATAATTATTATACTTATTTAGTGCGAATAATTCGCACAGGTCACACTAGTCCTTCAATATTAGTTTGTTAACAAAACCAAATGATAATTATGTTAGTGACAGATCGGAGTAGATTTGAGTTAATGAGTTCGATTCATAGTTTTTCCAGCGAACATAAAGAACGCACCGAACGCCGGGAAGAAGCCCAGTTCTTCTGTCGAAGATCTGGCTGGGGTGAGCATCTAAGTGTGAAATTATATAACAATATAAGGAAACGAATCACCACTTCCGACATATACATGAACTGTGTGTGTGATTTATCCTTGTGTTATAATAGCCCAAGTTTTTTATGTTATGGAATTAATTATAGTGTAACAGAATCGATACACGGCAACACCGATAATCTGCTCGAACTATTTCACCACTCTGTCTGTCTGTCCGGGTGGACAGATACAATATATAATTCAATTGTGTCGATGTTGATCCAAATCTTCTTGGTTTTCGGGCTTGTATGCCGTGGTCCATTGGTATTTCCACCTGACGTTTCGTCTACAACTGCAGCGGTAGACATTGTCAAAGGCGATGTGGTAGCGGGCGAAGTGTTCTTCTAGGCTGCTCACAGGTAAGTGTGGTAATTCCGTCTTTGGTGGTCAGCGTGCTCGTGTTCTCTACTCGGTCGTAGTATGCTCTTCTGTGATTAGTCGTTCCATTCAGGGCTGATGTTCAGGTATTACTTAGATTCAAATAGAGAATACAATCCCGAGCATGTTTTTCAATCCCGGGATTACGGGATTTTTGATGCGTAATCCCGGGGCTATCCCGGGATTAGACTATGTGGTTTCTAATTCAAAATCAAAAATACAACACAAAAAAAAACTACTTAGAATTTCGAAAATACAATCGCAGAAATATCAAAGCATCCAATGTTTGACTTTCAATCCTGATTCGTAATTTATTGCCAACATAAGCAGTAGTTGAAAACGCTCGCTCAGGTTCTACGTTGGTTGGAGGAATAGACAATAGAACTTATATATGCTGTTTCTAAGTGATATCCACGGACTCCTCCATTTTCAAACAGGTTTATTTCACGTCTAATACTATTTGCCAACCCCGATTCATTTTGTACTTGTAGATACTTCAGGATCTGGAGATTTCATATTCTTACGTATCGTACCGCGTATTTAAGGATTGTTTTTTGTCGTTATGTAATAAATAATATTAATATAATCTAGGCAAGGTAATTGTCAAGGCGCAACGGATTACGGAATGCAAACTAGATCTGTTTGTGGCAATCCCGAGATTAGCCAAGTACGGTCCCGGAATTTTCGGGGCCAGAAAACGGCCGGGATCCCGAGATTCGGGATCTCGGGATTGTATTCTCTAGATTCAAACCTTCGTCTTTCCGGCTTGAATCTAAGTAAAACCTGAACACCAGCACTGGGCAATACCAACCCACTGAATGGAACGACCAATCACAGAAGAGCATACTACGACCGAGTAGAGAACACGAGCACTCTGACCATCAAAGACGGAAGTACCACACTTGCCTGTGAGCAGCCTAGAAGGACACTTCGCCCGCTACCACATCGACTTTGATAATGTCTACCGCAGTTGTAGACGAAACGTCAGGTAGTAAGTAATACCAATGGACTACGGCATACAAGCTCGGAAACGAAGAAGATTTGAATTTTTGGCAAGGCTGATTTCTGAACTCTATTTAAAAAAAGGCAGAACACCACGGCAGGCTGCCTTGAAGGGATGAGATAAGGAATCTTCAAAGCGATCATGAAGCTGTGCGACTTATTGGAGTTCTACTGTAGTAGTTGATGAATGGTCGTCCTATATTACGTTCGTATATCTTATTTTAACGTAATATTCCCCACATTAATAAAGCCGTTTCCGAAATCCGTAATTTAAATTTTATTTTGCATAAAATAAAGATTTAATGCCATCGAAAATAATATTTTTTTTTCCAAATATTTCTAACAGTTTTTTCATTCATTTATTGGATATACTTTCTTATATTTCTGGAAGGTACAGTGTAAACTCTATATAGCGACGCTCAAGGGACTGTGCACTTTGTGGCGTTATTGAGAGTTGTCGTTAAACGGAGAGAAGAAATAATCCATTAATATTTTTTTACTATAATGTGTATTTACTCATAATATATAAAATTTACAACTGACCAACAACATTGAGCTGAGCTAAACATATGAAAGATAATCTCAACAAACAAAAGAATCTTCAGTACGCATGGTACCGACAACAAGGCAACAAAATAACAAACGAGTACTGTTTATTGCTTAATGATGACGTATTGCTGTCGTGATTTAGAGTGGGTGTGTCGTTATTTAGAGTGTATCGTTGTATGAGCAACAAGGTAAATCAACCAGTTAAGTAATTTCGACGTTTTAAGGAGTTTGTCGTTATATCGAGTGATGTTAAATGTAGTTTACACTGTATTTGCCTTGTAATGCAATCAAAAAAGAGAAAAATTAAAGAATGGCGCAGTTCGGGTCCGTTTTCTGTATCGCGTACACACGATTCGGAGACGTTTGGGTTTTTTCGTTCTCTTTTCGACGCTGCCGAAGCTCTCGTTTGCGCTCGATACCGAACTTTTTTCCTCTCGATGCGAGATTGGCGCTGACTGCGTTGTTACAAGCCACCAGCTTTTAATCTGAGATCTGACTAAAAAAATCAATTGGATTTTCGATTTATTATTGAAAAATAATAAATTGGTCTCAGGCCCAAATAACCATGGCATTAAAAAAGTCCTCTACTGGCACGTTTTTGATGTAACCTAATCATTAAAATTACTAATTCTATTTAATCATTTTGATAAAATTTTACGACTTTTTAGCACTTTTAACAAGTAATTTTGGAATTTTAATAAGAGTGCAATGTTTTGAAACATCTAGAATCCAAACTAATTTTTGAAAATATTTCCGTTTTGCAGCGATTTCCGGAGCAAACGAAAATCTGCTACTTGAGGATCGGTACGTGCCAGTGGAGGGGTTAAAATTTGTTTTTAGCCAACTTCAAATTAAACCTGATATCTCAGAACAAGGTAAAATTCATTTTTGGCCTTTTCATTTCTTATTTAATGAAATCATTCGATTTTTAAAACGTTTCGCAAATCATTCAACGAAAATTAAATTATGATTCACATCTACGTTTATGATGCTTTAATTATTAACGTTTTCAAACACTGTTGACAACAAACAACGATATACACTGCAACACTAGTCACTACTGCTACAAGCCATGTCTTGTGTATGTAGGACACAGGTATAATTCGCGCCACGAATCTAAAACGCTCGGAAGTTAGATGCGAATGCGGGCTTGCGCTTGTACAGTCTGTTGAAAAACTACAAACTCGCAACTCGACAAAACTAAAATAACAATAACAACGTGACTGTACTTTAAAGCAGGAAAGCGACAAGTGACAAAGGCAACGAGCGATCACGGCCAATCACCGACGAGCGCACGTTCCGTACAGGTAGCTGGGAGGTGGTGGTAGTCACAACGGCTCTAAAATGTGCCTTTGCGACGCTGTTTGTGACTAACTTCCGGACCTTTTAGATCCGTGGCGCGTAATATACCGCCGAGTCCAATCCCCGTCAATGCTGTTCAGTGAACACTTCTGATATAAGACAGCGGTAGATGCTTATTTGTATTAATGTGCTGACGGTAAATGCAGCTCGAAGCCGATCCTAAATAACACGCTATAACATGTGGATCAGGATTTGACTTGGGAAAAACATATCGCAAAGTTATGTCAACGTGCGTACTTTAAATTAAAACATTTGTATTCTTATAAACATGTTTTGAGTGCTCCGGTGAAATTAAAATTAGTGAATTCTTTAATATTATCGATATTTACTTATTGTGACATTGTATACCACGGTGTAAATCGACAATTGACACAAAAAATACAAAAGGTCCAAAATTCATGTATACGTTATGTGTATCAAGTCAATAAACGTCGTCATATATCCCCTATATTGATAGAACATTCTTTATTAAACATGGAACAGTCACGTAAATTACACATTGTAACTTTTATTCACAATATTTTAATTCATCGAGAGCCTATATATATCTTGGAAAAGATTATGTTTTTAAATTCTCACCATGAATACATAGTAAGAGACAATTTGGCATTGGATATACCAGTATGCAGGACAGCAATTGGTTCTACATCATTTTTTGTGTGTGGTCCACGTTTGTGGAATGAACTCCCCATAGAAATTCGATCTATAACTAACCATAACATGTTCAGAAACAAATGTCATAATTATCTATTAAATAAATAGGGATGGCCAATTGATGTTCTCATAATTTTAAGTATTAATTTTAATTGTGTTTTTATGATAATATTTCTTAAGTATCTTAAATCGTAATTTTGAGTATTAATTTTTAATTGTTTTATTTGTAAAAATATTTCTTAAATAGTGATGTTAGAATTTACTTGATGATTAATGATTGTTATTATCATATGCTGTACATGTATGTACCTACATATAATTTTGAAAGGGACAACTTTACACAGCCATCTGGCTTTGTTGTGCCCTGAATAAAGTTTATTTATTTATTTAATCGCGCGGTGTACACTGGGGGTATCTGATGATGACGCTTCAGGTGCTGTTTCGGAGCACAGAACAGCGGCTGAACTCGAAAAGGTCTGCCACACGGAACACACACGATTTTTGTGGTTTCCTAGTGGCTGCAATTTTAGTGTTGATTGTGTAACTATTACACTATTTCTAAACATTACTTGATTATACAGTGTAAACTCTATACAGTATGTAAACACGTAAGGTGCACATAGGGAAATTAGCATTGGGAAAAAATACTTGGATCAGAGTTAGTCATTGTTATTTCTATTGAATTATCGTGGTAATCTTGAGGATTTCTATTTTATTTTGATTTATTTTTATTTTACTTGGCTTTTTTAACAATAAAAAGCTCTTATAAATCAGTATTTTATTTTTTTTTGTACAAAAATAAAACAAAAAAACAACTCCATCTGCTTGGAAACATTTCATTCAAAAATTGTCTGACTGGTGTTACGTATGTGCATTGGTAGGTAATTCAGTGACCCAATGTCTTTAGGTTCAACTCGAATAGGCGGAGATATTTGATCTCGCACCATATTTAGGTATTTTTGGGAATTTAATGTCTCATTAATAAAAAAAGTCCGATTATGTTGTAATCATTTGAATATTTTCTTCGGTAGTATATACACATTCATTTTGCAAAAGAATATTATCTGTCAAATTGAAAAACAAGATTTCAAGGCTCACTCTGATCCAGTCATTTTTTCCCAATGTTAATTTCCCTATGTACACCTCACGTGTTTACATACTGTATATAGCGACACTTAAAGGACTGTGCACTTTGCGGCGTTATTAGGACTTGTCGTTAAACGGAGAGAAGAAATAATCCATTAATATTTTTTTATTTTGCGTAAGAATTATGGATAAGCAGCTGAGCTAAACATATATGAAAGATAATTCCAACAAAAGAACGAATTTCTTAGAATCTTCGATACGAATGATGCCGACAACAAAGCAACAAAATAACAAACAAGTACTGTGTTTATTGCTTATAATGATGACGTATTGTTGTCGTTATTTAGAGTGGGTGTGTCGTTATTTAGAGCGTATCATTGTATGAGCAACAAGGTAAACCAACTAGAGTTAAGTGATTTCGACGTTTTAAGGAGTTTGTCGTTATATTGAGTGACGTTAAATGGAGTTTACACTGTATGTTAATATAATTCATTCTAAGATTATCGTTGTTCTGCAGCTCTGCCTAGCGTTCGTAGAAGAACTGCCGCAGTAGAAAGTAAAGGAGATTCCTATATTTGAATACTTTATTTGGCCTTATCTATACTAATTACTAATATATAAAGCTGAAGAGTTTGTTTGTTTGTTTGTTTGAACGCTTTAATCTCAGGAACTACTGGTTCAAATTGAAAAAAAAAATTTGTTGGATAGCCCATTTATCGAGGAAGGCTATAGGCTATATAAAATCAGGATACGACCATTAGGAGCGGAGCAGTAATGAAAAATGTTCCAAATGTATCTAAAAAATAAGCTTCTATTCGGGTGAAATGCACTAACTAAGTATACTCATATTAGCGATGTAAGAATACAACGCCGGCTAGCGCAATCGGTAGAGCACAAGGTTGTCAATACCAGGGTCGTGGGTTCAAGCCCTACGTTGGGCGAATGCATTTTTATTTTTTTTTTATTTTCTACATTGCTTTCTTCTAAGGCTTACATTAAAATTTATTTAAAATTTATTTTAATTTTATTTAATTAATTAAAAAAAAATTATTAGTTAAAAAAAGTATAAATACTGCTTTTTATCGACAAAAACTTTTGAACGGTAACTCCGATCATCATGAAATTTGGACACAATATTCATCTCGGTAAACTAAGATGAATGTGTGTACTCATGTTCCTCCCTTCCCCATTCATTATTTTACACCCGGGTGAAACCGGACGGGACCGCTAGTAGAAAATATGGCGGTCTATTTTGTGTTGATTACGTTTTACCTTGTAAAAGGTTTAAAGTCGCGGAAAATATTTATTTTGTGCAAGGTTTTCGGATAACATTATCGAGAATAATATTGATACAAGAAATGATAAATCATTGTCAATAACATGGGCCTTGGAATACATATGACATTTTTTTTTTGATAATATCAATTGTAACAAATAATAATAATTTCCACATTTTGCATTGAAACAGGGCTGTCCAGCCTTGTTATATTCGTTGGGCCACATTTAATAATAAAAATAATTGTAAATCGAATAAAAAGATAGTAAACTAAAAAATTAATAAACAAATAAAAATCGCTCAGTATTGGACGCTTATAATATGCCCCTCAGTCTCAAGCCCGTCATGCAATATTATCAGTTACTAGTTTAACTAAAAAAATAAAAAAAAATCCAGCCAATTGGGCGACTGGAACATTCCAACTTCAAAAATGGTGACATTTGATTATAATAAAATTTCTGATATCGCGTGAGGTGACGCGGGTAATGGCTAGTATTCAATATGATATTTGCTATTAGTCGCCATGATTACCTATGCATATGTTCCACGTCATGTAAAAATTAATCAAAGCATGCCTAACTAGTTTATTTATGACAGATCCATAAAACAAAAGAGAAGCTGATTTTTTTTTATTTTCAAAATAATTCCGAAACTATAAAGTTTAGAAAAAAACATTTTTAAAGAAACTTTCTTGAAAAAATAAATAGAATAATAAACCGTTATGAAAAGTATACCACTATTATATAAAATAAAATATTTTTAACAAAAAAATGGAACCGACTTCACACTAAAAAGTAAAAAATAATTGCGTATTGAAATGTTTTGGAGTCGGTGTAGTTCTCGGAATAGATTTCATTTTGGCTGACACCGACTCCAAAACATTTCAATACGCAATTATTTTTTACTTTTTAGTGTGAAGTCGGTTCAATTTTTTTGTTAAAAATATTTTATTTTTCTCTTTTTAGTGTTAATCTAACACTAAAAATCGGTGAACATACATAAAAAACATTATGCGTGCCTTTGAAATTTGAGAGTTTCCCTCGATTTCTCCGGATTCCACCATCAGATCCTGACTTGGTTCCGATGGGACCACCTCTGAGGTGCACTCTTTCGAATAAAAAAAAAAATTGAAAATCGGTCCATAATTGACGGAGAAATCGGTGAACATACATAAAAAAAAAATATACAGACGAACACAGAACCTTCTCCTTTTTGTTGAAGTCGGTTAAAAATTAATCAAAGCATGCCTAACTAGTTTATTTCTGACAGATCCATAAAACAAAAGAGAAGCTGATTTTTTTTTATTTTCAAAATAATTCCGAAACTATAAAGTTTAGAAAAAAAATTTTTTGAAGAAACTTTCTTGAAAAAATAAATAGAATAATAAACCGTTATGAAAAGTATACCATTATTATATAAAAAAACACCGGCATTGTCTCTGTAGTTAACGTCAAAACCTGATTTTTGATTGTAACGTTTTGTTATGCACCAGAGAGGATGGGCTATACTAAAAATAGTCGAACGGTGGCTTAAAAACAACATGTGAAACCGCCGGTAAACTCTAAATTTTGTAATTTTAACTTACACAATAAAATGCAATTTATTTATTTTTCTCACAGAACTATAGTAAAAGTATATTTATTATTATTTGTATAATAGATGTGTATACAGCGTTTAATTGGTTTAGTTTGTTTTATTTTTTAGTTGTTTCATAATTATCATTTTCATGACTCACGAATGTCTCTCATCGTTTTGTCTCAATCAATTTCTCTTTTTCTATTTCATAAAATCTAATAATAATAATAATGCGTTTAACGTTTCTCGACTTTATGTCATAACAGACGCCATTCGCACCATTACTATTTTCCATCCATTCAAACTTCCTGTTATTTTCTACATTTTTCAACTTCCGCACTTAATTAATAGCAATGGGCAAATGAAGGAATTTTAGGACAGTAGGATAAGGTAGGCAAATTTTGAGCATAGGAGTTTGACAAGTAATCGGCCATGGCCTTGAATAAGGAACCATCTCGATATTTATCTGGAATTATTGAGGGAAACCATGGAAAACCCCAACAAGACGGCCGGTACAGGAATTACCGTTTCTCGGCGAGAGGCGGCACAAAAAAATCCCAGCCACTTCAACCCGGTACCTCCCGAATGCGAGTGCTAGTGCTCTCACCACAATAATAAAAAATAAGTTTATAAAAACTAAAACCCGACTACTGAAAAGTATGAAACAAGAAAATATTCTCATCTGAGGATAGCCGTGGTCATATGCCACCTACCCTAACAAAACATTACATTTTAACAGTAGTAAGCGATCATAACCTCTATAGGGCAAAGTGCATCACGCTATACATCTAGAGCGGCCTCATATTATATGGCATATGACCACGGCTATCCTCAGATGAGAATATTTTCTTGTTTCGTACTTTTTAGTAGTCGGGTTTTAGTTTTTGAACTTATTTTTTATTTAAATTATTTTTTATTTGTTTTCAATTTGCTCCCCTCTGGGTTCAAAATTCAAAAATAAATATAGCCTATGTTACCCGGGCCATAATAACGAATCGATTGACACCTTATTTATCAAAATCGGATGAATAGTTTAGGCGCTACGGTGGAACATCCGGAAATACAAACATACATAGACTGCTAAACGCATAACCCTTCCTTTTGGCTTCGCCGTAGTCGGGTAAAAATAGTCGTCGGAATATAAGAAATTGAGTTATGCAAACGATACAGGAAACAGTAATACTGATTTTTATCTGGACTTTGATCTAATGATCGAATGAGCTTAAGGGGATAGGTGGGTTTCAAAATTTCAAAAAATCGATTTTTTTTTTTTTTTGCTTATCTTATAATTCAATATGTTTAGAATATTCTCTTAAAGTTTTAAAACGATCTGAGTATTATTCTAAGAGATATAGCCTTCGGATGTTCTACCCTTCAGGCTATGTTATTTGAATGTAAATCTTTAATCGCGTTTTTCTCGAAACTACGTTTTTGAAATCGGTGGTCACGATTTCTCGAAAAATTATGAACCGATCTCTTTGAAATTTTGCACACTTCTTCAAAATAACATTATCTCGTGCTTGAACGAAGGATTTTTTTTCTATTTTAAGTGATTTTTCAAGGCCATGAAGGGTGCAAATTTTACTCAAAAAAAGGGTTTTTTTGTTCTCAACGCCGCCAACAATGCAATTTTATTTATTTATTTTTTTCCTTCGTCCAAGCACAAGCTTTAAGCATCTACTAACAGAAAATTTTTGGTTTTTGCATTTCCGATGAATCTGTCATGAGTTATCCTGACCACGCCGATAGAACTTTTTTTTGAGGGGTCACAGGAAACGACGTGCCCACGCCTTAATTTTCAATATTTTTTAATGAAAATTTCACAAACTACTTATGAAATATATACCTTTTATATGGTAAATTGATGGAATGAAATATTTTGTGGGTTAAATTAAAAAAAAATCGTAAAAATGTACCTGTTTTGAGCCTTTGAAACCCACCTAACCCCTTAAGTCAAAAACACATTGAGTTCGTGAACTAGAATTTGTTATTGTCGCGGTCGTTCACTTTTGGGACACATTGTATGTATATAGAGTCGATAGCCGGCCCGGCAACAGTGTCTCGCAGTGTGGAGTTTAAAAATCTCGTGCCCCATTGAGGGACTGCGGTCCATGATGCCTCAATTCGTCACTTTGTATACAGCTTACTTAATCCGATTAGCTGGCCCCATAGAGATATTAGACTAGAGTACGCGAGTGAGCCGTGAAAGTGTCTTCAATTCAGACAGAGAACGCAGTTCCTTTTCTCTATGATACAAAACAATGCTGATTTGAGTAAACAAATATGTGGTTTTCTGGAATTTCTACAGCTTTCTCTCTCTCACTTATGGCAAGCATACGAACTAGCGTACTCTAGTTACTTATATCTCTATGGCTGGAACCCAAAAGATTTCTTAAGGCCGCTCCACACGAAGCTGTTTTTTGTCGCTGGATTTGACTGCAAGTTTTCCAGCGCTGGTTTTCTTGATTGCTATTATACGCTCGCTTCACACGAGACGTTTTTTCAAGCTTGCTTTATAGGTAGGTTCGGTGCGCGCGCAGTGATAGTTAGAACACACGGCGTTTGTTTGTGGCCGTTTGTTCATGCCACCCACGTGACAAGATACTGTTTCCTGATTGGTTCTTGCTCAGGGCAAGCAGAGGACCAAGCAAGACAAATAGCCCCTGTTCTTATATTAAAATGAATCTTATGAGCTAGCAGGGGAGCCCGTAATGACGTCATTTCCAGTCTCGTAGCCAGTCTGCCGGCCAGCAGAAGTCCCATAGCAGTGTTTTCTCTTATTTATTTAAATATGTTAAAAAGAAGCTTTTAGAATGCACGTAAGACGTGCATATTTACAATTTTTAACGTATTGAGAAAATATTAGACAAGTTAAAAAAGTTTTACTGTACCAAACATTCAAATTTAGAAGGTTAATGTCGTTGTTAATGCTATCAAACTATGTATTTATTAGTGCCAAAATATGTAAGTATAGTATTTTCGGAATTACGTGTTTTATCAACAAAATTAAAGCTTATTCAAAATACAAAAGAGATAGCTTGCTGATTCTATATCATTAATTTAGTCGAGGGGTTCGATAATTGAAATCTATAAAAAATTATTAAGCATGAAAAAAATAATAATTTCTAATCGACATCATGATAGTGCTAACAGTGAATAATTTTTATGTATCCCACTAGATTACAAAAAGAAACCAACTCGAGATTTACTATCGGAAACCACTTCGAGGTATATTTTTTTGTACATTTAAACGGGTATTGAGTGTCATAAAATGAGCAAAACTAGTTTTGCGCATTTTCAATTGGACAAAACTAGTCCTGTCTATTTCTGAACGGACAATACTAGTATGGCATCAGAATCTTCGTTGCGTTTTTTAATTAACTTTTCCACATCAATGATACTTATTATATTAAAGCGATTTATTCTTCTGCAGTATTGTTTAGCAGTCAGAGGTTTTTTAATTCAGCTTTCAATAAATTTGCTTTTTTAACCTCACTTAGTGTAGTAAGGTAATTATGTTTCAGAAGCCTCCAATAGGCGAACTAGTTGAGACTCGAATTCATCTTGCACTTTTACTTAATTATTACACTGAATATCCCACAATTATATTAATTATAACATTCAGGAGAACAATTCAATTGATAGGTACATAAACAAGAACATAACCCTACTTTTGTTCGTGTTCGGACGTTGATTGAATGAAACAAGCAGAACTAGTACTGTCCGTTCAAAAATGCGCCAAACTAGTTTTGCTCATTTTATAACACTCAATACCCGTTTAAATGTAAGATTTCGGGTTTGGGCAATATTCGTTGGTCAAAACTAGTTTGGCGCATTTATTTCGGTCATTGACCGAATTCGGGTGTAGACCATAACATATACACACGTCATAACATTGACAGTCTTTGTTCATATTCGTCTATAATTTGATGAAATTTCGTGAGTGAACGAAGAGTACGATCGAGGAAATTAATGTGTTTCAGATGCTGGCAAATTATTTCAAGTTCATTGGCTCAAAGTTGATATTTCGAAGCCAACAATTTCTAGTTAATAAATATAACGACTGATCGTATGCTTGATTTAGTCACGATTTATTAATGCGAGACTTGCATCGATTAGTTTTCGAAGGTATCTCTAAGATTCGTTGGAAACAATCTAGTGTTGTAACGAATATTCGCATTTTTCAGACATTCGCGCATTCGCAAAATTCATCGGAATATTAATATCAGAAAAAATCTTTTTTTTTTCTTACTCCTTTTAAAAAAAAACGAGTATGAAATAAAACTTCTTCCTGCCATAATTTGTTATTCCCCCGAAAATTCACAAAATCTGAACTTTAAAATGAATTTACAATTTTATTCGCTTTAAACGTAGAATATTACATAAAGATAATGAAATCAAAAGTAATACATTGCAATTACTTAACTCTCGTTGGATTTTAGTCACCCGATAGCGCCACTGGTAAGTAAAGGCCACCTGATGACGCCAAGTATGCGTCATTCTATTGTTAGTACTGCTTATATTTTCGGTCACGTGATGGCGCCAAAATAAAACACCCTGTATAGGGTATAATAAAACAGCCCGTATAGAGTATAGGGCTTGCATGTAACCTTATGTACAGTCGAGAGACTGCTATATCATTACGCAATGTAATAAAGATCGGATATGTTTTATTTTGCGTTTCCTGTATCGACGGCTGCAGGAAATTTCCATCCACTTTGAAGCATTTCTCTCTTAACGGTTTATTTACACCCTCGAACAAAAAAAGTAAACAGACACGATTTAAAAAAAAAAAAAACAAATGAACGACGATAGAGTCGAGACACCGGTTTCCCGATCACCACACTTTGAACATTATGCCATAACTCTTCCATAAAACAACGCATTACCATCTGTAAAAAATATTTTTCTTCATATCTCGACCGAAAGTACATACTTTCAGCATCAATTGTAAGGCAGAAAGTCTAACATTTACGCACTAATGCGGGAAGTGCGTACGTTCGGTCGGCAGTAAAGAAAAAATCACCTATCAACTGTTTAGATGTCGTTTCCGTAGCAACCCTATTACATTTTAGCTAATAGTCGCGACCAGCTGTCATTCGTATGTTTTTACGTATAACCTCAAAGCTGCTTGCTTGGAATGTATCTGTGTTTTTATGTAATTAATAAGTAATTAATGTATTTAATAAGCGAACTTACGACCGAGGTATGAAGAAGAATAGTATACACCACGCTGGCCGAAAGTTTGACATTCTCTTTGCACGCCATGATGCCCGATATAGTATTAATTTTTAGTTTGAAAAAAAAAAAACTCAAGAAGAACTAAACATTATTTTTATTTTATACGAAAATGAAATGCTAATTTCAGGACATTATCTGATTCTTATCTGAGACTGAAAGCTTCTGTGTGCGCCCCAAGCTTTGAAACTACTATTTTTTATGACTATTGTGTTTTTTTTAAGAAAACAAAATTGTGATGCAGACATCAAGGCAGAAATAATTCAGTGAAAATTGCCTCATTACAAAATGAAAATAAAAAAAAAAATTGGGTCGCAGTGCCAAACCCTGCGGACGGACACTATATAGTGTTTTTGCTAATACCTACTTAAGGAGGTTGATCCGTTACAGTCCCAATCAAAAGTAAATCGAATTCTAAATGGGAACTTTTCCATAATAAATTTTTACAAAAGGTTATAAGTCGATGATACCAATAAATTGTTGTCATAAAGGCATAAATAAATATTTTTTTTTTAATTATAATTAATTATTTCAGTTTTTTACTATGGACTAACTTTTGAATTTTATGTACAAAGTTAGGTTAAAAAAATAAATTTAAGTAAATATCTGTATTTTACATATTTTTGAAGTAAATAATTAAAAAAATAAATTAGAAGTAATAAAAATTAAAATTAAATCATTAAAAAGTTAAAAATTCAGTTAAAATTGTTAAAACTGTCAAGAATAAAAGTCCATAATCGAAAAGTGTTAAGGTTTAATAATTTTTTTTATTGATTAAAAGTCTTCTAATTAAATTGGAAAAAATATTAAAATATGCGTAAGACATCGATGCTTTACAGTTTACATAGTTAGTTTTCGAAACTGCTGGCATTATTTGGTTATTTGCAAAAAAATAAAATGAACAGTTTGCATGCTAGGTTGACATATTTTCCATAAGACTACATGTAAAAGTTTTTTTTAATTTTTAACTTTATAAATCTCCTAATGATTTTGGATTTTTTACAGAAAATTTTGTCATAAAAAAATCTATTAAAAAAACTTTATTTCAGATTTTTTTCATTATCTTCGTAAAACGGCTCAACCTCCGTAAGTTTATTTTTTGACAAATGACAAAAATTAACCGCTAATGCATCCCCTAAAATAATAATTTTTCCCTAGAAGCAATATAACATTTATACCAATTTAAAAACAAACTTCAGTGAATTGTTAGAAAGTCTGGTCCTGACGGGCCGGTTTTATTAAATTTTAGCAGCACATTTTAATCTAGCGGAAAAACCAGCATCGTGTGCAAGGGCCGTTATTTTTGTCTTCAAGTTTACATCGTAGATGTTTTTTTTTGAGGTTAAGTTTTCATTTCAATAATATTGTAATGTATTCCGTTGTTTAGAGTATAACAGGTAGAAGTGCAGTTTCCGAGACAAATTACTGTTGATATTTTAGTTAGTATTTTAGATTACAATTAAGATATGACCAACCTATTTATGTACTTGTAAGCTTTTCCTAGACGCTATTTGCATAACACAAAATATATACATAATATGTAATGAAGGTATTTTTACATGAAACATTAAGCAAATTAAAATACATACATTATGGCTGCAAAACAAAAACGCTTATGTTAAAATTTTTATAAAAATTGAACCTCTTTCAGAGTCACTAATAAAAAAACTTTTTATTTTTGACTTTTTAGTAGACTTGCAATTCGTACTTCGCACGTTATTAAATATTAACAAACTGATTATTCCTAGCGTCTGTTTGAAAATAGGTTAGGGTTAATTAATTACGTGGGGCAAATTTGGCGATTTTTCGACCCCCCCCCTCCCTAGTGAGATGCCGAGAGATTTTGCTCGAACCCCTTCCTTAATCTCACGTGAGATTTTTCAAAATGCGTATTTTTAATGTAAATACATTAATCCGTGCTTGATTGCGTTGGATTTATTTAAAAAAACAAACATAATTTGTTTAATTCTTTTTGTTTATCTTAATTTTACTGTTAACCTTTTTTTTGCTGAAAAAAATTACGTGATATTTGCTGAGTTTTCTTAGAAAAGACTAGAAAAACCTGCCTGGCTAAGAAGCTTATTATAACCTCCCTCTCTCCCATATGAGATTGAGTGAGGTTCGGCTTGACCTCCTCCCTCCCTAAACGCCACAAGTAATTTGTGAACGCCCCCTTACCAATCAAAATCACTATGCGAAAAAACAAGTTTTCTTAGAAAAGGCTAGAAAAATCTGCCTGGCTGAGAAGCTTCTTATACCTTCGTGTGCTTGAATAACCGTAAAAAATTTATCGTTATCCAGTTAGAATAATTTGAAATCAGTACTCGAAAAAGCATTATTTTCGCAAAAAAAGCGCCGCGTGAATGAAAAGCTTTTGTTATGTGAGCTTTATAAAATATTCACGTAACCAGTTTTTCAATCAGTACTCGAAAGCTTTATTTCAGCAAAAAAAAAACCGCGCGTGGGTGAAAAGCTTTTTGTTATGTGATGCGACCTTTATAAAACATTCACGTGACCGGTTTTTCCCCGCTTTATCTGTTGATCATGTTTTAGGCCGGTGGATGAAATATATTTTTCCTGTGTGAAATTTGTTGTGTATGACTTATGCCCTATATATAGGGTAACTTGGGGCTTTTGAAGCCGCGTGGGAAATTAGTTCCTGTTTATATTTTGAAAAAACCTGTTGTTTTTTAATGCTTCACCAAATACCTACGTGTAGGAGAGCTATTAAATCAGTGATTCCCAAAGTGGTCTATATCGACCCCCAGGGGTCGACGACAACTTGCAAGGGGTCCATGTCAGCGGGAAAAAAATGGGGGTCTATGAAATGAAAATGGGGGTCAACGATAGTGAATCTCCTAACAAAAAAAGGAACAAACTGGACATCGTTAACCGAAGAGATTTAAGATTAAATCTAATTAAATTGATGCCAAATGTTGAAAATTTATTATAAAAGCATCTGGTTCATCCCTCACACTAAAAGCATTTATTTTTTGCTTAGTTATTTTATGTAACAGAAAGTAAATTTTAATTTGATTCGTTTAATTTGAATCTAATTAATAAATGTATAAAACTAAACATTTCACACTACATTTCACTACCGTTATAAATTTAAATCGTTCAAAGTGAGTAGCACTATACCGGTTGTCAAAAATACATTTGAAATTAATGGATTTGCAAAAAATCAATATTAGATAAGCAGTGGGTCTACCCAAAACCGAAAAACATGGCAAGTGGTCTACGAGACAAAAAAGTTTGGGGACCTTTGTATTAAACGTTTGTGTAACACTTCTTTTGTAATGTCTACAAATTCGAAAACTTGACTGAAGGCTCGATTAAATTGATCTGGTTTATTTATTTTTGTATTTTTTTAAATACTAAGTTTGAAAGTACAGTGGAAAATATATAGCTACACTCAACGGAGAGAAGAATAGCGTGTATTAATAAAACTTTTTCTTCAATACACAAAGATTTTCTTCAACTCGCCATGTTCACAGTGACAACAATACGTTATCATTAAGCAATAAACAGTACTTGTTTGTTATTTTGTTGCTTTGTTGTCGGCATCATGCGTACCGAAGATTCTAAGAAATTCGTTCTTTTGTTTGTTGGGATTATCTTTATAATCGAATTGATCCCATAGTGTCTCAAGATATGAATAAAATAACATCGATCGAAGAATTACCAACAAAATTATTACTTGACTAGCGGTACCGTCCGGTTTCACCCGGGTGCAAAAGAACGAATGGGGGGATTGGGGCTACGCACATTCATCATAGTTTACCGAGATGAATGTTGTGTCCAAATTTCATGATGATCGGAGTTACCGTTCAAAAGTTTTTGTCGGTCGGACAAATTTTGAGTTATATTTTGCAACATTTTTCATTGATGCTCCGTTCCTATTGGTCGTAGCGTGATATTATATAGCCTATAACCTTCCTCGATAAATGGGCTATATCCAACAAAAAAAAATCAATTCGAACCAGTAGTTCTTGAGATTAGCGCGTTCAACCAACCAAACAAACGCTTCGGCTTTATATATTAGTATAGATTTTGATTGGTAAATGAATGAGTGATAAAAAGCATTAAATTTTTCTTATAGCTTGTGGCGAGACGCGTATATAACGGTGCGAATAAAAAATAAATAAAAAGACTTGATTATATTCGTCACGTTTGCAGCAGTGTCTCTGGAACTGGCGGTTGTCCTATTTGAATTTAAATTTCTAACCGACAGTTGAGCGAGCAAGTGGGGAGAGGGGGGGGAGTGAATGGAATGGGGTCAAGCCAGAAGATAACGGCGTTTGCGATGATGCTACCACAGCACGCTTTTCAGTTACCTACTTATGGCTTCGGTTCGAAATGGCGCCATGGTGCCATTCTTTGCTCTGAACCCCACAAGTGCAATAGCCGAACTTACAACTTTTTCTTCATGCCTCGATCGAAAGTACATACTTTCGGCATCAATTGCAAGGCAGAAAGTCCAACATCTACGCATTGGTGGGATTACACGCACTGATGCCGGAAGTACGTACGTTCGGGCAGCAGTAAAGAAAAAATAATCTATCAACTGTTGTTTAGATGTCGTTTCCGTAGCAACCGTATTATATTATAGCTAATTGTC
Organism: Xanthostigma xanthostigma; assembly: GCA_963575645.1. Lineage (NCBI taxonomy): Eukaryota > Metazoa > Arthropoda > Insecta > Raphidioptera > Raphidiidae > Xanthostigma > Xanthostigma xanthostigma. The sequence goes on from OY754473.1 coordinate 5,325,278, forward strand.
GCGAACAGCTGTCATTCGTGTTTTTACGTATAACCTCAAAGCTGATTGCTTGGAATTTATCTGTGTTTTTTTTGTAATTAATAAGTTATTAATTAATTAACGTATTTAATAAGCGTGTTTACAACCGGGGTATGAAGAAAAATAGTATACGCCACACTGGCCGAAAGTTTGATACCTTGCCCTGCGCGTCATGATGCCCTCGACTTCACTTCGACATAATGGCGCGCAATGCAAAAATATTATACTTTCGGCTCTTGTGGTATAATATTTTATATTTAACACATTAGTTTGTCGTGTTGGATAGAAACTTGACGTTTTCAATTCGTATAATTTCACAGATTTGTCGCACACGCCAACTTTCTGCCTTGGTAACACAATAAACGTGTTAATATAAAAAACAATAAAATATTGTAGGTTAGGTGGAACTGTCAGATATAGTTTGCAATTATAGCGTAGGATGGCGCCACTTTAGCTTGCTTTCGACCCGAAAAACATATTACTCGCATGTGCGAGTACCTATATCAGTGGAGTAGATGGAGGGGGGACCCCGTCGGAGCAAAAATCTTTCTACGCCACTGACCTATGTAATTATGTACTTAATTTTTCTCTCGATCCTATCTACAATTTTGTATATATGCAAATGCGACGTCTTATTATGAATTCATTGTATATTATGATTATTATTTTCAAGAGACAATAATTTAACTGCTTTAATATTACAAGGATATATATTATTTTTTTTAATAAACCCGTTATTTATGCGCTGCCTGTGACATATTAAAATTAAGTTCGTTCACATTAAAATATTATTGGAGTTCCTGAAACTATTTTCTGAATTTGTATGCTGACAGTTTTGCGGTAATCTAATATATAAAGAGCTTGTTTGTTTGTTTGGTTGAAAATTTTTTTTGTTGGATAGCCCATTTATCGACGAAGGCTATAGGCTATATATAATATCACGCTACGACCAATAGGAGCGGAGCATTAATGAAAAATGTTGCAAAATGTATCTCAAAATTTGTCCATCCGACAAAAACTTTTGAACGGTAATTCCGATTATCATGAAATTTGGACACAGCATTCATCTCGGTAAACTAAGATGAATGTGCGTACTTATGCCCCCCCATTCGTTTTTTTTGCACCCGGATGAAACCGGGCGGGACCGCTAGTATAATTCAATTCGAACCAATAGTTCCTGAGATTAGCGCGTTCAACCAAACAAACAAACTAACTCTTCAGCTTTATATATTAGTATAGATTTCTTTCTTTCTAAGTCGCATTTAATTTTTTTTTACGTTTTTTCATTATAAAATAAATTTATTGTTAATTACCGTTTTCTTTTTGTTCTAGGTAAGTGATGTATTCCGTTTATTTCTCGGTATACTCTGATGACCTGTTGAGCGTCTATAATTCACAATTTCTCGGTATATTTCGGTAAGAGTTTAGTGCATTTCATATTGTATTCCAAGACTATCTTTAATATGAAATATTTCATTACTCCTGTATACCATAGCTATAGTTGTCTAAAATTTCCAAAACCACTAATTTAAGGAGGTTGATGCGTTACAGTCCCAATCAGAAGTAAGTCGAATTCTAAATTGGAACTTTTCCATAATAAATTTTTACGAAAGGTTATAAGTCGATGATAGCAATAAATTATTGTCATAAAGGCATAAATAAATATTTTTTTTAATATTAATTAATTATTTCAGTATTTTACTTAATGGACTAACTTTTGAATTTTTTGTACAAAGTTAGGTTAGAAAATCAAAATTCATGTAAATATCTGTATTTTACATATTTTTTGCAGTAAATAATTAAAAACAGAAATTAGAAGTAATATAAATTAAAATTAAATCATTAAAAAGTTGAAAATTCAGTTAAAATTGTTAAAATTGTCAAGAATAAAAGTCCATAATCGAAAAGTGCTAAGGTTTAATAATTTCTTTTTATTGATTTCAAGTCTCCTAATTAAATTGGAAAAAACATTAAAATATGCGTAAGACATCGATGCTTTACATAGTTAGTTTTCGGAACTGCTGACATTATTTGGTTATTTGCAAAAAATTGAAATGTACCGTTTGCATGCTAGGTTGACATTTATTTTCCATAAGACTACATGTAAAAGTTTTTTTTAATTTTTAACTTTATAAATCTCCTAATGATTTTCGATTTTTTACTGACAATTTTGTCATAAAAAAATCTATTAAAAAAAACTTTATTTCAGATTTTTTTCATTATTTTCGTAAAACGGCTCAACCTCCTTAATTGCCGTCAAAATCAGTATGTTTGGTCTCCTCTGTATTGAGATCAACTTTAAAAAATAATCGTTCAATTTGGTTCAATTTTGCATAAATGATCGCTAAATACATCCTGCAGTCTTCATTTCATAATCCTTTACGCCCTCCTAAAAACGGTTACAGCTCTCCCGACGCTATTTTTAAAACTACATGGTTCTACTAAACGCCAAATCAAAGACCAAGACCACCACAAGATTCTACACGCGAATTTTTTGAAAATTTTGTTTTCCAAAAAAGCTGTTTGTTTTGGAATTTTTTTTTTCAATTTTTACCTCCTAAGATCTGTAGTGTGATTTAGTAATCCTTCATTTGGCGTTTACCCGAACCCTTTATCCCTGAAAATAATGTCGGAAAGCTCTAACCGTTTTTAGTTGTAGTTTCCTCTGTGAAAACCTACTTTTCTACCTTTAAGTTTACCGCCGGTATTAAGTCAGTTCATAATTAACCTAAGAAATAAATTATGTAATTTAAAAACACCGCAGCTCCGATCATTATAATTATCGTCATATAAACGAAGATAGAGATATATATAGAAGTGTTTATCGTCTCTCTGTGTCCCACTTGTCGTTTTCAAGTGTCTTTAATTGTTTCACTAAAATTTATAATAATGTACATGCTGATGATTGTTGTACGGTATTCGTACAACCAGAAGCTTCTAGAACAACTTTATAATAACAATAACAAGTTATATGATATCCTTAAACCTATTTCGATCGGACTCGCTATTTTATTTATTACTAGCGGTCCCGCCCAGTTTCACCCGAGTGCAAAAGAACGAATGGGGAAGGGAGGGACATGAGTACGCACATTCATCTTAGTTTACCGAGATGAATGTTGTGTCCAAATTTCATGATGATCGGAGTTACCGTTCAAAAGTTTTAGTCGTATGAACAAATTATGAGTTACATTTTTCATTGATGCTCCGATCCTATTGGTCGTAGCGTGATATTATATAGCCTATAGCCTTCCTCGATAAATGGACTATCCAACAAAAAATTTTTTTTTCAATTCGAACCAGTAGTTCCTGAGATTAGCGCGTTCAAACAAACAAACAAACAAACTCTTCAGCTTTATATATTAGTATAGATGCGCATCTTTCAAAGGTTGTTCTGCCAGACTGTAACTATAGTCAAAAACGGATATTGACGCGATAGAAGTCGCGGGTAACAACTAGTTAAATAATATAGACAACTAATTTTTGCGAACATCTAAGCGTTTTTGCGAGCCTTGAAATAACTTTATCAATTTATGGCGAACAAATGTGGCGTTTGTTTTTTTCATATAGAACTTATTTTTATTGTATAAATAAACTTTGATACTTTAACTAAAAGTTTTTGTGGGCTGGAGAAGTCGTGGTTTGCAGACAATATTGCATTTTTTGTTTCTGAAACAAGGAACTGACTGTTTATTCTTTTCCGGATATTTAGTTTTACTAAACTGTTAAGTAATTTTTTACTTTCCACTTCTATATTATGGCAGGAAAGTATTGGAATCGTTTTTTTCGTCATATCTCGATCGAAAGTACATACTTTCGGCATCAATTGTAAGACAGAAAGTCTATTGGTCGGATTACACGCACTGATGCGGGAAGTACGTACGTTCCATAGCAACCCTATTACATTTTAGCTAATTCGGAACCCAAGGTAAACATTGATTTAGAAAAGTTAGGTTAACCTCCATCATGCTTTTCTAAATCAATGTTTACCTGTCAAAAACCCCCCTTAGGACAGTTCGGCGCATTTCTCACCAGAGGTCTCACCATTCCTTTGGGTTCCGAATAGGTATGAAGAAAAATAGTATACACCATCAGTGTAAAGGAGTTTGACAGGTAATGGGCCATGGCCTTGAATAAGGAGCCATCTCGATATTTATCTGGAATTATTGAGGGAAAACGCGGAAAACCTCACCATTCCTTTGGGTTCCGAATAGGTATGAAAAAAAAATAGTATACACCATCAGTGTAAAGGAGTTTGACAGGTAATCGGCAATGGCCTTGAATAAGGAACTATCTCGATATTTATCTGGAATTATTGAGGGAAAACACGGAAAACCTCAACAATACGGCCGATACAAGAATTACCGTTTATCGGCGAGAGGCAGTAGGAAAAAGTCCCAGCCACATCTGCCTCCGCTGGGACTCGAACCCGGTAACCTCTCACCACTATACGCTAAACTTTCGAAATGAAATAAATAGAGACACTTTGCTCGACACCAACTTAAAGACTTAAAATTTAATCCGTTTGAGAAATACTATGCAAAAATTCCGAGCGTTTTCCGATACGTTTCGTATGCAATTCCGCGTATCTGGCTGCTTGGCAACATTGATATCGTCAGGTATAATCGGTGCAATGTAAAAATGACGTCATCCATGGCGTCATAATCGATTAATAAGCGCGCTAAAAACGAAATCGCCACCGTGCGGTGTCGCTGCCGACTTGATCCGCGCATCGTCATCCGATAATTAGATCTGCCTGTAATTGACACATATTGCATAAGTAATGAGGTTTGTATACAGAATCACGCACGCTTCGTAAGTGGCGCTGTTGTTTTGTTTTTCTTGTCGTTGACTAAATTAACGTTGATTACCTACCCTTCGAGTGCACCTTTAATTGACGCAATATATTGCACACTAAATGACGACGTATTGTTTTCTATAGACATCGATACAAATTTAGTTACTGTTTTTAAATTACAATTGCCGACCTCACGAGAGAAAATTTAATAATAATAATGCGTTTAACGTCCGTTTCTCGACATTATATCGTAACAGACGCCATTAATTATAGCGTAATGGATCTTCAAGTCGCCACATTTTCCCGTTTTACATTTTAAACTTTTACTTTTTGTCTAATAACACAGGACGAGTGGAAGAATTAAGCTGTTTTGAGAAGAGGCGTCTAATTAAATGAATAAACCTCTTTGGAATTTGGATGATCTTTTTCTCCAAACCAATCGAAAACTTCATTTGTCTGAACCGTGCAACAAGAAATTAATAGTTTCCATGAGGCTTTCAATGTTTCCCTTAATTTCTTCAAATAATTAATATTAAGACTTCTTTTCAAATGATTTCACCCAAATTTTCTATCAAACGGAAGCAAGAAATTACCTACAAAATATTTTTTTGTATACTTCTTTGACCTACAAACGTAATCACCTTTTCCTTTTTAAGACTGCCAACACCCAAGAGACTGTTTGGGTCTAACAAATTAATATTTTCAATTCATTATTAACATCCGATTTGTTCTTTTCATAAGCTCTCGTACTGGAATCTGGAATAGAGTAGTCATGGAAACACTCGACCCGACCATCTTCTCAACGTCTTCCATAATTCCTCTCAATTGTTAAAGATAGATCCTTCTACTTTTGATTTCATCAGGCTATGGAACCGAAAACATGAAAGGACACGTTTGTCAGAAGGTCTTCCATAGCTCATCTCAGTTTGTTAAAGATGGTACCTTCTACAAACTTATGAGTGTAAACTTCTCCATTATATCAGACCAGGAAATCAAAACATGAAACGATCCGTTTAGCTATTTTACGGATGTCAGAAGGGCATTTTCTTAACGTCTTTCGTGGTTCATCTCAGTAGTTAAAGATGATACCTTCTACAAGCTTTTGAGTGTACACTTCTTCATTAGATCATACCAGGAAATCAAAAGATGAAACGATCAGTTTAGTTATTCTTACGGATGTCAGAGGACCGATACGGAGCAGCAGCGTTCGGAGCACCTCAGTTAATATCGGAAGGCGCAATTCCGTCCTGCCTCTCACCTGTGTATATTGTCGGCCGGCGTGCATTGCAGGCGTCGGGAATGGAAGAGAGTCGCTGTGCTGCTGCCGCTGCTGCCTCCGATGATGATGGTGGTGGTGGCGGTACTGGTGCACGTCCCTCCCCCTCCCTCCGCGCGCTTCACTTCTCTTCCGGCGCGGTTTATACACACATCCTCTCGCCCGCCCGTGTCCCGCACGCGCGCGCTGCCCGCCGCCGCGCCATGTCCGTCTGGCCGTCTGCGGCGACGACCTACGGCAGTCCGGAGGTGGAGAAGGAGGCGATAGAATCATCTACAGACTGATTCTCAACGTATTTTGGTCTCAGTAATTAACCCAATTCAATGAGACTCAATAGTTTGACTTATCGAATATTTCTTTATTTTTCTGAAATTGAAACTCGGCATATTCTGGCTTAGTAATATTCAAGAGAGAGATAGAATAATAATAATATTTGTGTGTAAAACAGGGGTCGGCAACCTTTTGAGACGGAAGAGCCAAAAGTTACAATTTACAAAATTTCCCAATTTTTAAAGAGCCACTTAACATTTTCGTTTCAGTATTATAGTATTTGCTTATATATAGGTATAATATATATATCCGAGGACAACACGTCGCGACGGGGGCAGTGCGGGTGAGACGCGAGTGGAAATGGCTGAGAGATAGACATGGTACTCAATCATGGATCGATTGGACGATTTTTAAGGGTTTATGTAATAAAATTAGTTTTTGCGTATGGAACTGGAGAGCCGCAACTTTACATCAAAAGAGCCGCAGGTTGCCGACCCCTGAGGTAGAGGATACAAATCGTCATCAAGGACTCAATCATTCATAACTTAGTCATCCAGTTTATAGAAAGCGTTTGTTGGTGGATATTCTTTTAAGTATTTTTTAAACGTCGACAGTTTATCGGTTTTTTTTTAAATATTTTGGGGAAATTTATTAAAAAGAGCAATACACCTAAACTATTTGAGGATTTTATGGAAACATTTAAACGATTAAAACGAACTCTAGATTTTGATCTAGTATTTAAGTTATGAATGACTGAGTTCTTGATGAACCTTTGGTCCTTAAATACATATATTGAGAGTTCGTAAATTAGTATGACGCTCAACAACTAAGCTCATCAGTGTCAATTATATTGAAAGCTATACATTCTTGATTGCAGAAAGCATTGTCAGAAAATCACGACATTAGATTGTCACAATGTGCATAAGAAAATAACTTCAATTTTAAATCGATCCTGCTCACAGGATAATTGATTGATCGAAAGGATTTAATTTAACATTTGATTAAAATTTAGCTTGAAAAGCGATCTTGTCTATGTAGTTCCAATAATTTGTGCAATCTAATATTCTACATAACAAAGAATTTGGCAAGACGTCAGGTTGGTTTAGACTGTGTGTATGAGAGATAGAGAGGGAGGTTGGAGCAAAGATCAAACTCTCTATCACACTTCAACCTACAGTTTTGAAACCGCCTGGCAAACACTTAGACCTGACTAAAATAATTTAGCTTAATTTTATTTTTCATTTTATTAAATGCTGAATTTGAAGGCATTAAAATTTTTTAAATGCCTCAAGGACTTTCGTGTTTAATAAAATATCTGGACAGTCCAACTCATTTGACAATCCCGGATACACTGGGATCTGTTGACGAGCTCTGGAGGATCATCCTGTAGGAAGAGTGCGCGCTCTACACCGTCGCGGCGAACATGGAGAGCGAAAAGGCGGTTGGAGGGAGAAGGAGGAGGACACACGTTTGGGTTGCATGTATTGATCTGCGCGGCGCACATGATTTGAAAAGCGCGAGTCTCCCTCTCTCTCTCTCTTGCATCGCCGTTTTCTCTATAGTGTAGAGGACTCGCCATCAGCCGTCGCTTTCCCCTCACCCCTCCGTCCAACTTCCACCGGTCTCGCACTCTCTGTGTCACCCTTCATGGTCTCTTCTCCGTTGTGCTGCTGTGACCAGTATTCATAATGGGAAGCGAACGATGGGATGATGATAACAAGACAGGAAGTTGGCTTGTAATTACTCTGTCTTTTGTCTGATTGTTGTGACTCCTCACTCTTTATTGTGGTTTACTTTTTATATTCAAACTAATTTCTTTTAAATAATTTTATGTATTCTGACTGTATATACTGTTGCCTCAAAAATGACGACCAAAATTTATTTAGTTTTACCAGGAAATATTTCGTGGAATTTGTCTCAATTCCGTGGCATATTTTACCTCTGTCGACGGAAAGTATTTTGTCTCATTCAGTAAGAAATTCTTCTTCTCTCATGCCCATATTCACCGAACACTAATCTTGGAACAAATTTATTCGTTAGAATAAAATTTACTTTCAATTCATCAATCAAATTATCAAGTAGAAAAGTTAGCTAAAGAACAAATATACACTGCACTATACTCCTTGCTCTTTTGTTGAATATTTCGACGTTCACCCAAAAATCCGACCGATGGCGTTAGCGTCAACGTCAAATAAAAGTTTCACAAAATAATAATGTTTCATCCTAATCCAATTGCACACAAAACTTCCACTAACTTATACACTTCACAAAAGGCTAATAAACTCCACGTTTACCTGTAGGTTAGGTGTTGTGATGTGTGTGGCGGCCATTATTATTTTATCAGGCGAAAAAATATTTATACCCTCGAAGTAAGACCGAATATATGTCTGTACTCCTGAAGATGCACTGATTGCCCGAAACGATCGTCGAGGGAGAGAAAATATTTTGTAGAATTTTCAAGTGTGTTTTTATTATTTGTTATTAATCATGTTCTACAAGTGCCGAATGAGAAATCAGTGCAAATTAGAATATATTTATACCTGCAGTAAACATAATTGTGGTTGGTGAATTGAATTATCGCTATTTATTCGGAGGAATAGATACCAGAAGAACAAACGACCCGAATAAATAATACTTCCGTTCGGTGAATATGGCCATCACTGGGAAATATCTCTCAGTAAAAATTCAGTCACTTATACATGCAACGGGGTCCTGTGAATTAATAGTGGCATTAGTTATTTTTTTTTTTTTATTTCAGCACTTTTTTTACTTGACAATATTTTCAGAATATGCAGTATTTTTAACATTATAAAACCTAGATGTTTACATTTTTTTAAATGTTTTTTTTTTGTTGAATCATTTCTTTATCGAGAGTAATTTATCGACGTTTCGAATGATTTTTTTCTTATATTGTCAACACGAGACAGAATAAATATTTGAAATATTTATAAATAACTAACTATTCGGTCCTGCTTCATTCGTAATTGTATAAAAGCGAAGCATAGTTTTCCACCGTTTTGCAAATTTTCATTGTGAACAAAGAAAAATCTTTAGAAAAAATGACGTGTTCAAGTAAAAAACAAAAATAATAATTGTAATGATTGCATTATAACGACATAATATATAATTTTTTTTACTTGAGAAAAATTCTACGCTCCCCTGAAAATTTTTGTACACCCCTTTAGGGACACTACACATCCCTAAATTTGCATACATGTGACCTATGACAGCGATTCCCGAATTTCAGTAGACATCTTACGACGACGATAACTTCGAAGTTTTGCTTATCGTTTTTGAAACATCAATGTACCATCGAAATAAAAATATTCTAACTGTATTTTTTTATGTATTAAAAATTTGCGTCCGGTTTTAATTACGAAGTATATTTCATATTGAAGTGCGAGTGCCACAGTTTAGAAAATACTGGAATTGTATAATTTTCTATGAATATCGACTTGGGCCTGTGAAATACACACAAATAATCGAAGAATCTCGCTAGAGATTCTTTTCTGTGCTAAATGCCAACGAATCTCTAGCGTATTCTTATACATTGATTTTGCCTTTGTCCCATATAACGCCGTGTATATGAAGCAAGTTTCCAAGTTTTATAGTTCTGTGACCACGTGACTTTCATAGGACCGATTTTTCGTATCACCCATATATACTTCTGTACCATAATAACAGCTTATACTGTGTGAGTGCCCGTGGACGAGCGGGTTACGACGTAGGCTAGTAAAACTAATAACAGGGTCTTGAGTTCGATTCCCGCCAGCATCATTGGAAAAATTTTTTTTCAATTTTTAATTTTTTTATGTTTTTAATTGTTTTTTTTTATTTTTAATTTATTTTCTCAATTTTTTTCTCATATATTTTAATTTTTTTTTTAATTTTTAATTTTTTTTATTTTCTTTTTTTTGAACAATTCACTCGTCAAATCTGTTATTAAAAATAGCAAAATATATGATTGAAGTTAGATTTAAATAAATTAATTTATTAAAAAACATATTTATCATAAAAAGTGCAACAAAAATTAAAAAGTGAAAAGATTACGAAGTGAAACTTCTTTTTTTAATGCAAAATAAGTATTTTACAAATGATATGAAAAAAATTTGTATTTTTAATGGTGGGCCTTGTTCATTGATTTTTTTTTCATGCCTTCAAAATGTGCCTTCATGGAATCTTCAAGAATATCCATATTTCAAATGAATATAAATAAAAAAAAAACTAAAAAAAAAAATATATACGCGTCGACTTGAGAACCTCCTCCGTTTTTGTTTTTCGTCGGTTAATAAAAAAGAATCATGTATTACAGAGCATAGACTTGTTATAGCTCATTTTTATTTTTAATAGACTTCACATGGATTGTTTACAAATTGAATGTCATGGTATTCGCATGGAGGTGTGATGAGCCGATTGCACCGCGGCAGCACTGGACTACGCGGCAAAATATAAATGCACTTTTGTAGTAAAAATCAAAAGTCGATTATTGCAATTTCTATAACCGACTTTTGATTGTTACTTCTTATTTAACAAAATACATGAGAGACGCGCTCGAAACCACAGTTGCATGGAGTAAGGATCGTGTTGTTTTTTACAATACATATTCTAATTTCAGAGATTCATTGCATTTAAATACAACAATATGAACACTTTTATTGCATTTAAATACAACAATATAAAAAATGCACATATGTTTATTTTGGAGGAAAAATAAAAATAATGTCTCACACTTTGGAAAAAGACGTGAAATCTTAAAAAAAAACTTCGGAGAAGTAAAAACTTCGTTCTGTGCTAAATTCAAAAACTTGAGGCGACTGAATCTTAAGATTATAACTTAAAAAAAAAGAATTTCGAGGCAGACAAGAAATTGAAATCAAGCTCGAAATTCTGTGCGTAAGACGTCGAAAAAAAATGAATTTCGAGGCAGACAAGGAATTGAAATCCAACCTTGAAATTCTGTGCTTATAAAAGCTACAAGAGCAACAGCAAAAAAAAGTGCACAGACGGCGTTTTTTTAGTGATAACTAAAGGAGTTATGCGAACACCGTCTTTGCATTTTTTTTGCTGTTGCTCTTGTAGCTTTTATAAGCACAGAATTTCAAGGTTGGATTTCAATTCCTTGTCTGCCTCGAAATTCATTTTTTTTCGACGTCTTACGCACAGAATTTCGAGCTTGATTTCAATTTCTTGTCTGCCTCGAAATTCTTTTTTTTTAAGTTATAATCTTAAGATTCAGTCGCCTCAAGTTTTTGAATTTAGCACAGAACGAAGTTTTTACTTCTCCGAAGTTTTTTTTTAAGATAACTATATACATTGATATGTACCTACTAAGTAATACAATGGATCACTTACATTGAAGCTTTTGAATATTTTTTCCGGACATCTTTCTAGATACCGTTCGTTTAAATGGTATAATACGCGCCACGTATCTAAAAGGTACGGAAGTTAGTCACAAACAGCGTCGCAAAGGCACATTTTAGAGCCGTTGTGACTCCCACCACCTCCCAGCTGCACGGAACGTGCGCTCGTCGGTGATTGACCGTGATCGCTCGTAGCCTTTTTCACTTGTCGCTTTCCTGCTTTAAAGTACAGTCAAATACGCTATTGTCAAGTTGTTAATGTTATTTTAGGTTTGTTGAGTTGCGTGTTTGTATTTTTTCAAGAGATTGTACAAGCGCAAGCCCGCATTCGGATCTAACTTCCGAGCCTTTTAGGTTCGTGGCGCGTATTATAAAATGAATTGTTTGTGTGGATTTTTTTTTCATCGCATTTCTTATGCAGAACGAAAATATGCTTCACTTAAAGAAAGGGGCAAAATTCTTGATTAAAGTTGGTGTGTTATTTGGAAACTAATGTAATTATAAATTTTATATGCACGTTTAAGGTTAAAACAAATAAGGGTGGTTCTCAATTCTTTGCAAAAGTGCACCACACATTCTTGTACATCTTTTATTGCTTCCCCTTTTTATAGTGGATCAAATTAACAGGTAATCTAGAATCTAGATCTTCGTATGAACTCCAGAAGATTGACCACAAATCCTGTGAAATAATTTCAAGTTCCCGCATTCATAGTTGATACTCGGATTAAAGTGAACTAATAGTGTTTCATTGCTTTGCCGCTCCATTCAGCGAACCGCACTAGAATGTTGGATTACCCTGTTAAATTTTGGTAGCTGATTAGGACGAAATTTGTCCACTAGCTTCGTCTTTGCCACCAGATTATTGTGTAGAATGATTCAGATGTAAATCATGACGAGATTAGATTTAAACTATGAATACCGACTTGAACCCATTAGATCCCACATACATGTTTCTCCTGTATGCACGTCTTCTTGCACACACGTACAAGCAACGACGACAACGCCGTCCTCCTTCCTCTCTCTTGCCTCCGACTGATTTCTCTCTTGTCGAGTCTTTCCACTTTTCTCCGCCGCCGTCGCTCTCCGTCGTCGTTGTTATTATGACTCCTCGTTGTTGATGCCTGTTCTACATCGGCCTGTGTGTTTATATTACGTCTGTGATCGCTTATGCGGAAGATGCACGCGTAACGCAGATACAAAATAACTTCTTATGGAAGGTCACAAATCCGCGACAACGTTTTACCACCCGATGCCATGTGGATCGAGGCACCACGCAGATCGGTGCTTCTAGAAAGATTATTGGAAGCGAGGATTATCCGGCGTGTTTTCATAATAAGATCGAACTTGTGGGAAACTTGATGAGGAAGGAGGAAAGTTAGAAAACGAAGCTTCCTTGATTTTCGTATTAAGATCTTATCCGATGCCATGCGGATCGCGAGGTACCATGCAGATCAGTGCTTGTGGAAAGATTGGAAGCTTGGAACCGAGGATTATCCTGTGGGAAACTTAATGAGGAAGGAAGAAAGTTAGAAAACGAAGCTTCCTTGATTTTCGAATTAAGATCTTATCCGATGCCATGCGGATCGAGGTACCACACAGATCGGTGCTTCTAGAAAGATTGTTGGAAGCATGGACGCGAGAATTATCCTGTGGGAAACTTAACGAGGAAGGAAGAAAGAAAACGAAGCTTTTTTGATTTTCGAATTAAAATCTTTTAACGTCTTGTAGAAATATCAACGAAGATGCAAAGCTGATAGAGGCACCATGTGGGAAGATGGTGGAAGGTTGGAATCGAAGATTACATGGCGTCTTTTCTAATTAAGATCTTCTGACTTCGTGTAAAAAGCTTAATGAAGATTGATTCCTTGGTGTCTTTGCGAATTAAGAACTTCTAACTTCTTGCTGAAATCTGTATGAAGATGCAAAGCAGATCGAAATACCACGTCAATAGATGCTTTTGGAAAGCTTAGTGGAAAGACAAAAAAAAAACAATAACTCTTGGTTGTCTTTCCAAATTAAAATCTTGTAACTTTATGAAGAATGCTGAGAAAGAAGTTATCTCTGCTTCTTTCTAAACTAAGATCCTCGAAATGTTTGCAGAATGCTTAATGAACATGAAAGCAAGTCAGTGTCTTTCCAACTAACTTCTTGCGGTTTGCTTACCGAAGATGGTAGGTCCAGTAAAAACTGAAATGATCAATGTCCTAATATGACGGTAGATCCGTTAGAAAAATTGAAAAGCAATATTTCCCGATGTCTTTTCTAATTGAAAAGAGATACCAAGACTTCAACCCTAAAAGTATCTTCTGATTAATTCAAGGAAGGGAGAGTGATTGTTATACGAAGGAACAAAAATATCTTATTTTTTTTAAAACATCCCGATTTTTTCTTTCGAGAATGATTCCAATCCAGCTTCGCTGTTGCGTCAGAAAATTGTTCCTGTAGATATTTTTAGATACGGACGGTGGCGACACTATCGGTCACAGTTCGAGAGGAAGATTTAAGGGAAAAGGTGAATCTTGCAAAGGGTCACAGGCGCAGTGTTATGTTATTTATGAGTTTTATTCAATCGATGGTCCGGACGACATCCAACATTGGGACAAACTTACAAGGTTATACAATACTAACACTATGTGTTCAATCCTATTATAGACCGCTGACTTATTTCCTGTATGCGGCGGAAAAATGCATGGATGAAGAACCTTTTGTGATGTACGAAATGTTTCAAAATTTTATTCTAGCCAAAGTTTGCTATTGATATTATGAATACAGTATAAACTCCATTTAACGTCACTCGATATAACGACAAACTCCTTAAAACGTCGAAATTACTTAACTCTAGTTGGTTTAGTACCTTGTTGCTCATACAATGATACACTCCGGCTGGCTCAATCGGTAGAGCATATCAATACGTTGGGCGAATATTTTTTTTTTATTTACTACATTGCTTTCTTCTAAGGCTTACATTTAAATTTATTTTAATTTTATTTAATTAATTAAAAAAAAGTTATTAGTTAAATAATGTATAAATACTGCTTTTTATCGACAAAAACTTTTGAACGGTAACTCCGATCATCATGACATTTCGACACAACATTCATCTCGGTAAACTAAGATGAACGTGTGTTCTTCCGGGCGGGCCCGCTAGTTATGTATATAACACGAATTTTCCGGAGCTCGATTTTTTCTGATTGCTTTTGAGATTCCACTCATCGTATGTCTTTTGCTAGCTCGCCGTCTATTACGTTGTGAGGATGACCTTATCTCGGACGTGATTACTTTTTGAGGAAACGGAAGAAAAATTCATTGAAAAATATCGAAACGCGCTTTTCCTTGCAGCTAGAGAAAAATACCTCTTAGATTGCTAATATACGGGAGGGACTATACCCACTTTTCTATCCCATTGAGCTGAGTGTACATTATAGGGAAAACTAAACAGTTTTTCTTGAATTTTTCAGCGGAATGACGCTGTTCAGTTTAATTAGTGCATTTATTGAACATCAGGATGCATTTTAAATCTTTCCATTAAGCATCTCTTCTCGTTACAGCATCCTTCCTAAAGGACTTTCATTGTTGCGCATATTTGTGCTTGCACTCTACCAGCAACAGTACGGCTACTTTGCGAAACACCCATGCCAGGTTGCAGAAGGGATTCATTTGACAATGACATTAGATTGTTCAAATCTTTGATTAACGTCTGATTAGAATTCTTCAATAAATAAAATTATTGACCAATTTTTCAGACAAATATATTAACAATAAAATATTTTTAACAAAAAAATGGAACTGACTTCACACTAAAAAGTAAAAAATAATTGCGTATTGAAATGTTTTGGAGTCGGTGTCAGCCAAAATGAAATCTATTCCGAGAACTACACCGACTCCAAAACATTTCAATAAGCAATTATTTTTTACTTTTTAGTGTGAAGTCGGTTCAATTTTTTTGTTAAAAATATTTTATTTTTCTCTTTTTAGTGTTAATCTAACACTAAAACTCGGTTTAGTGTTAATCTAACACTAAAAATCGGTGAACATACATAAAAAACATTATGCGTTTCTTTGAAATTTGAGAGTTTCCCTCGATTTCTTCGGATTCCACCATCAGATCCTAACTTGGTTCCGATGGGACCACCTCTGAGGTGCACTCTTTCGAATAAAAAAAAAAAATTTTGAAAATCGGTCCATAATTGACGGAGAAATCGGTGAACATACCTACATAAAAAAAAATATATAGGTATATATACAGACGAACACAGAACCTCCTCCTTTTTGTTGAAGTCGGTTAAAAAATAATAATTAATACATTTGTCTGAAAAATTGGTCGATAATTTTATTTATTGAAAGACATTAGATTGTGTTTCTATACATCAGGGGCTGTTTGATGTCGTATTCAAACTCCCTGTTATAAGTTTTAGGGTGTGTGTGACTCTAAATTGAAAACTAAAACACATACTAAATTAAAATCTTTATGTGTAGGTATAGTTTAAATTAATTTTCATATAAAGGTAATAAAAAGGGTAAGTTATCTTGAGCTTGAGGATCCAGACACCCGAGGTCTCTTGTTGAAGTGAAAACTTCTTTAGCGGCGTTGTACACTTTTTTTGTAATGGGTAAAAAATGTTAAACTCGCGTCAGGACACGTGACCTGATCGAAAATTCGTAAGACGGATGGAGAGTAGAGGTATGGGTAAAAAATGTTAAACTCGCGTCAGGACACGTGACCTGATCAAAAATTCGTAAGACGGATGGAGAGTAGAGGTAATATTCAAGTTTTCACTTCTGCCGGCACTCCCGGAATGCAATTTTTTGACGTGATAACGTCTTATAAATTGATGAATCACCAATCTTATAAATTGATAAAACACCGGCTGCATGCACGAAAAAGTGTAACGTTCCTAACGTAACGTTCGTAACGTTCCGCCTGACCCTGTGCGTGCTTTTCTCGAAAACGGCCCTTACGATTTGGATGAAATTTACTGAAAAGGGATTTTGGGGGGCAAAAAATCGTTTTAGCTAGGTCTCATCTCTCGAAAAAATCGTTTTCTTACAAATTTTATCATTATAAAAATCAATTTTTTGACGTATGAAAATACTTAAATATTGTAAGTAGGTTTTGGAATTTTATATAAACAGTGAAACAAAAGTTTTATAAATATTATGACAGCTAATCTTTGAGACTTAAAATAAATACGAAAAAAAGAAAGTTAAAAAAAACAATTATATTATATGGTGAGTAATTTAAATAAATAAAATTAACCTAAATTTGAAGCGAAAGATGCAATATCATAGATTCGAATTATTATAATTATTATATAAATTTAGGTTATGTATTACGGAATACGTTATCACGTAAAACTATCGTCCGTAAACCGACTTTACAGACAACCAATTTTTTTGATAAACTCATTGATGTCAGGTGTCTAAAATCCTCACTGGATAGATTCTGGTATCTTTGACATCGTTGCTCTAACCGATATCGTTGTACTCCCATCGCAGCTAAAGAAATTTCACTTCAATATTGGAATTAGTGACATTAAATGGCGGACGCGAGTGAGTAAGTTGATGTTTGAAGATGTAAAATATAACTCATAGGTATAAGCAAACCACTTTTTACAGTTTGCGGCTTTCCCTGTCAATCTCTTCCCTTCCAGAGCTATGTAAGTGAATATAGCTCTGCCTAAGTGCGCTACTCAGGAGATGATGAATTTCACGTGAGCTTTTTGTAATGCATAGTTTATAAATACAGGCCGATCGATAAGTAAGTGTGCGGCTTCTATTGTGACAACTTATTTCAACTCTAAGTGCTCTACCCTGCAGGAAATGAATTTTACATAAGGCATTTTGTAAGGCATAATCTATACTTCTATACTAATATATAAAGCTGAAGAGTTTGTTTGTTTGTTTGAACGCGCTAATATCAGGAACTACTGGTTCAAATAAGATTTTTTTTTGTTGGATAGCCCATTTATCGAGGAAGGCTATATAGGCTATATAATATTACGCTACGACCATTAGGAGCGGAGCATTAATGAAAAATGTTGCAAAATGTATCTCAAAAATAAGCTTCTATTCATGTGAAATGCACAACTAGATATACTCATATTAGCGTTCTGAGTACACAACCCCAGGTGGCTCAATCGGTAGAGCAAGCGACAGTCACAATATCAGGGTCGTGGGTCGAGCTCTCCATGTTGGGCGAATATATATTTATTTTTTTTTTGTTTTCTACATTGCTTTCTTCTAAGGCTTACATTTAAATTTATTTTAGTTTTATGTAATTAATTTAAAAAAAAAATATTAGTTAAAAAAAGTATAAAAACTGCTTTTTATCGACAAAAACTTTTGAACGGTAACTCCGATCATCATGAAATTTGGACACAACATTCATCTTGGTAAACTAAGATGAATGTGTGTACTCATGTTCCTACCTTCCCCATTTGTTCTTTTACATCCGGGTGAAACCGGACGGGACCGCTAGTGTTGAATATAGTAGTTTGTTTATAAATGGAAGTATTTTGACTTTATCACTTGAAACCATATATCTATTAATTAATGATATGAATCATTTCCTATCTACTCAATTTGTGGTGAGTGGACGCAACAAAGCGTATCGAAAATATATCTGCGTCTCTTTCTTCGATGTAATTCCCCGATTTTTCCGATGATAGGATTGGTTGATGTACTTGCATTCAATCTGAATTAAGTATCTCTGTTTCAAAAACCTTGTCTTTTTCTATATATGAATCATTGCTTATCTACTCAATGTGTGGTGAGTGAACGCAACAAAGCGTATCAAAAATATATCTGCGTCTCTTTCTTCGATGTAATTCCCTGATTTCTCCGATGATAGGATTGGTTGATGTACTTGAATTCAATCTGAATAAAGTATCTCTGTTTCAAAAACCTTGTCTTTTTCTATATATGAATCATTGCTTATCTACTCAATGTGTGGTGAGTGAACGCAACAAAGCGTATCAAAAATATATCTGCGTCTCTTTCTTCGATGTAATTCCCTGATTTCTCCGATGATATAGGATTGGTTGATATACTTGAATTCAATCTGAATAAAGTATCTTTGTTTCAAAAACTTTGTCTTTTTCTATGGCGTTACCCTTTAATAAAAGTCTTGCCATGTTGCTGCCCGGAGATTTGATTCATTGATCCATTCCCTTATTTGACCCCATTCTGTGCTTTTGGACACTCCCAGGGCAGGTTCTGGGTCAATGAATGGAGTTGGGGATCTTTATAAAATAATATTACTGGACCTCTACTAATAATAAATGGGTTTCATTATGGAACTGTAGAACGAAAGTGTTAAAAAAACATTTACCAAAAAAAAAAAACACTAATTAAAAATCAACAGTTGCCTGGTAAATAATTTGTAAACAGTACGACTCTTAATTAAATAAATAAAAAGAAGAATATTGGCCTGAAATTAAAAGTGCGCGCGAGTCGCCGCGAGGGGGGGGGGGAGTACGCTGCGTACGGGCAGCGTGCGGAACATATGTGCGGTATAGTAAAGCCGTCGGGGCATATATCAAACCGCGCGCGGACATAAATAAACTGTCGGAATAAAACAGATGAAAGAAAACCGGAAAAAGCAATTTCACAACCGCTTCCACATCTATTGTTTTATACAAATTATAGACGCTACATGCGCGAACACAAAACAATGAAATGTTGGCGAAGACGAACGCTCAAAAAGTCGCGTGCCTACAAATGTACCCCTCAACAATAATAACGACTCTGATGCTCGCATTCACCAAACACTATTAAAGATACAAGTTACTTGGAACAAAATTCGTTACATTTAAATTTACTTTCAATTCAAAATATCGGGTAGAAACATTATTTATACACTGCACTGTATTTCTTGCTCTTTTCGTTAAATATTTTGAAGTTCACCCGAAAATCCGACCGATGGCGTTAGTGTCAACGAAAAAAGAAAAAGTTTCATTAAAATAATGTTTTATCGTAACCCAATTGCCCACAAAACTTCCACTAACTTTAATGTTTTACAACTATACACTTAACGAAAGGTTAATAAACAACGCATGAGTAAATTCACAAGAGCAAACTGTAGATATGATACTCCACGTTTATAGGTTAGGTATTTTGATCTAGGTGGTGGCCATTATTATTTTATTAGGCGAATAAATATTTATACCCGAGAATTTATATTTATACCTGCAGTAAACATTAATTATGTTTAGTGGATTGAATGATCGCTATTTATTCGGAGGAATAAATGAACCGAATAAATACCTACTTTTGTTCGGTGAATATGGCCATAAGAACTATATTAATAGCCCGACACTGTTTTAACGACAAGTGAAATTAATATTGTGAAAGGTTTAAATTTGGCCAACAACAGCGTAAAAACAATAATAAACAATTTATTTTTATTGACGTTTCAGGAATGTTATCTTATCTTCGAAAGCTATGTTTAATTTTGCGTAAATACTCGACTAAAACAAATAGATATTTTGTTATCAAACACCCTGTTTTTGGTCATTAGTCATATTTATTATTAAATACTAGCGGTCGCGTCCGGTTTCACCCGGGTGCAAAAGAACGAATGGGGAAGGGAGGGACATGAGTACGCACATTCATCTTAGTTAACCGAGATGAATGTTGTGTCCAAATTTAATGATGATCGGAGTTACCGTTCAAAAGTTTTTGTCGGACGGACAAATTTTGAGTTACACTTTGCAATATTTTTCATTGATGCTCCGCTCCTATTGGTCGTAGCTTGATATTATATAGCCTATAGCTTTCCTCGATAAATGGGCTATCCAACAAAAAAAATTTTTTTCAATTCGAACCAGTAGTTCCTGAGATTAGCGCGTTCAACCAAACAAACAAACAAACAAATTCTTCAACTTTATTGAAGGAGATTTATTTGGTTGAGGAACAATTGAAAAATAAGCTTTACCAGAGTATCGCTTGTGGCCAACGTTTCGAAAAATATATTTTGCATTGAGGCCCCGATGATGAAAATATATTTTTCGAAACGTTGGCCACAAGCGATACTCTGGTAAAGCTTATTTTTCAATTGTTCTTCAACCAAATAAATCTTCTTCAATACATATTTTGGAACAAAACTTCTACTAACTGTTCAGCTTTATATATTAGTATAGATTAAAAACTTATCTTTACAATAAAATAAATGAATTTTGTAATTAGGTCCGTACTGTACATTCAACTTTTAGAATGCGCGGTTTTGATGACAATCTGTCGTTATTAAAGCGTCGACAGAACATTAGAACGAGTCCTGGTAGAAGAAACAAACCAGACGCGCGTCGGCCAAATTACGATCAACTTCCGTAAATAATGTATACCACGCAACATACAACGCCGTCTGGTCGGTCCATTCGGCCCGTTCACAAAATACTGCAAACTCTAATTTTCTACATTTTCTTTATTTCGAAGGAAAAGCGCTACATAGGTAAATGTACCAATTTCCGCGACTGAGGTCGAGCAGGTTTTTGTTAAACTTGTTAGTGCCAAATCTTGCAATCCAATTTTGACCCATTTCCCCAGATCTATTCGACTTGAAACTTTTCACAAATACGTAGGTCCGATGATAATACAATATTTTAAATAAAAAATTACCAGAAATAAAATAATTTAATTTTTATGTTGTTATATTGTCACTAACTGTGTTTTCTTTTTGTTCTAGGTAAGTGTGTTTTACATATCAATTTTTTTTTGTCTATTTTGGTAAGTTTTCAACGTTCTACATTATTATTGCACACACCGCTACGTATACGATGACATAACCTAAAATAAATCAGCTGTTTACAAGCCGCCATGTGTATTTTCAAAGTACAGTTTTCTTTTACAAAGCAAAAATGCAAGTACTTGTGGGAAAGAGGGAATAGCGCATGTAATTGTGAAAAGTCTCATCAGAATCAGTCTGGAAGTACTCTGGAATTACGTAAACAATGACATAACCTAAAATAAATCAGCTGTTTACAAGCCGCCATGTTTATTTTCAAAGTACAGTTTTCTTTTACAAAGCAAAAATGCAAGTACTTGTGGGAAAGAGGGAATAGCGCATGTAATTTTGAAAAGTCTCATCAGAATCAGTCTGGAAGTACTCTGGAATTACGTAAACAATGACATAACCTAAAATAAATCAGCTGTTTACAAGCCGCCATGTTTATTTTTAAAGTACAGTTTTCTTTTACAAAGCAAAAATGCAAGTACTTGTGGGAAAGAGGGAATAGCGCATGTAATTTTGAAAAGTCTCATCAGAATCAGTCTGGAAGTACTCTGGAATTACGTAAACAATGACATAACCTAAAATAAATCAGCTGTTTACAAGCCGCCATGTTTATTTTCAAAGTACAGTTTTCTTTTACAAAGCAAAAATGCAAGTACTTGTGGGAAAGAGGGAATAGCGCATGTAATTTTGAAAAGTCTCATCAGAATCAGTCTGGAAGTACTCTGGAATTACGTAAACAATGACATAACCTAAAATAAATCAGCTGTTTACAAGCCGCCATGTTTATTTTCAAAGTACAGTTTTCTTTTACAAAGCAAAAATGCAAGTACTTGTGGGAAAGAGGGAATAGCGCATGTAATTTTGAAAAGTCTCATCAGAATCAGTCTGGAAGTACTCTGGAATTACGTAAACAATGACATAACCTAAAATAAATCAGCTGTTTACAAGCCGCCATGTTTATTTTCAAAGTACAGTTTTCTTTTACAAAGCAAAAATGCAAGTACTTGTGGGAAAGAGGGAATAGCGCATGTAATTTTGAAAAGTCTCATCAGAATCAGTCTGGAAGTACTCTGGAATTACGTAAACAATGACATAACCTAAAATAAATCAGCTGTTTACAAGCCGCCATGTTTATTTTCAAAGTACAGTTTTCTTTTACAAAGCAAAAATGCAAGTACTTGTGGGAAAGAGGGAATAGCGCATGTAATTTTGAAAAGTCTCATCAGAATCAGTCTGGAAGTACTCTGGAATTACGTAAACAATGACATAACCTAAAATAAATCAGCTGTTTACAAGCCGCCATGTTTATTTTTAAAGTACAGTTTTCTTTTACAAAGCAAAAATGCAAGTACTTGTGGGAAAGAGGGAATAGCGCATGTAATTTTGAAAAGTCTCATCAGAATCAGTCTGGAAGTACTCTGGAATTACGTAAACAATGACATAACCTAAAATAAATCAGCTGTTTACAAGCCGCCATGTTTATTTTCAAAGTACAGTTTTCTTTTACAAAGCAAAAATGCAAGTACTTGTGGGAAAGAGGGAATAGCGCATGTAATTTTGAAAAGTCTCATCAGAATCAGTCTGGAAGTACTCTGGAATTACGTAAACAATGACATAACCTAAAATAAATCAGCTGTTTACAAGCCGCCATGTTTATTTTCAAAGTACAGTTTTCTTTTACAAAGCAAAAATGCAAGTACTTGTGGGAAAGAGGGAATAGCGCATGTAATTTTGAAAAGTCTCATCAGAATCAGTCTGGAAGTACTCTGGAATTACGTAAACAATGACATAACCTAAAATAAATCAGCTGTTTACAAGCCGCCATGTTTATTTTCAAAGTACAGTTTCCTTTACAAAGCAAAAATGCAAGTACTTGTGGGAAAGACGGTATAGCGTATGTCATTTTGAAAAGTCTCATCAGAATCAGTTTGGAAGAACTCTGGAATTACGTAAATTGGTAACGAGAAGGCAGATTCGACTTCCGGGTGTACAGCAATGCAACTTGTGTGTCCATGCGCATCTCTCGCAGAGACGGCGGTTATACAGGTGGCATGTTTTCAGACAACTTGTGGCAATGTTTTGTGGGCATGGATCTCTCTCTCTGTCTTTCTGACTCGTGCATGCATGTATAATTAGCGTGCACAAAAGTGAGATACCTATACATGTCTGAGACCGCACGACAACAACGTTTATTACGAATTTTAAATTTTTTTATAATTTTTATACGTTCGAGTAACATTTTTTAAAATTTTTTTAAAGTACAAAAAATCACGATATTTTTTGCATCTTTATTTGGGAAGAAATAGAGTTAAAAGAAAGTACAGTGTAAACTCCATTTAACGTCACTCGATATAACGACAAACTCCTTAAACGTCGAAATTACTTAACTCTAGTTGGTTTACCTTGTTGCTCATAATATGATACACTCTAAATAACGACAACAATACTTCATCATTAAGCAATAAACAGTTTGTTATTTTGTTGCTTTGTTGTGGGCATCATGCGTACCGAAGATTCTAAGAAGTTCGTTCTTTTGTTTGTTGGGATTATCTTTCATGTGTTTAGCTCAACTGCTTATCGATAAGTTATCATATTCTTAGTTGTCCCACAAACTTGCAAACTGTGAACATGGCGAGTAAAGATAATCTTTGTGTAAATCGTTTCTCATAAATAAACAATGCAGGCACGATAGGATTAGTGATGTGCCGGATCGTTAAAAATGTATATCCGCGGATACGGATCTGAATACGGATATTTGGTTTTAAGATCCGCGGATACGGATACGGATCTTAACTTTCTTAGAGTACGCGGCGGTAAATATTGTACATCGACCTTTGGAAAGAGACTATCTGTTATGGGAAAAAGTTATTCACCTCTTTAAGAGTTAGCTCTCATAACAGATTGTCTCTTTCCAAAGATCGATTTGCAATATCTCATTATAAAGATAGTTTTGTAGTACCTTTGAGTTATGTACTATTGGTATGGTACTCACTACGATAAATGTTTGCAATATAAAGGTGCCAAATACATAAAAAATAATCTGAATGAAATTTAACAGTTTTTCATTATTACCTAATCACCTATAATATACCTATATAAAAATTCATCTATGAATTGAAAATTAGTAAGGTAAAAGATCCGCCAAAAACTAACGGATACGGATCTTTCTTCTCCCTCGGATGTTCGCGGATACGAATACGGATATCCGGCACATCACTAGATAGGATATAGATAAATGATTTAAAACTCGACGTGAACGCTTTTGTCTTGTGTCCGTAGATACGAACACAGCAGCAGACAATGTCGTCATAATCGTCTGTCAAATATTACTTATGTAAACCTTCAACGTCTAGCGCAGGTCTATTTAGAAGTTGTTCCGTTATGGTTTTTATTGCAACTGACGGATTTACAGCAGTTTGTTTTTGGATGGGATTTGCTAGAGAACACTTCGGATGGGGATTTTGTCGAGTGAGAAGAGTTATATTAACTCTTCGTCTAGCTGCCGCAACACAACGGTGGCGGTAAAAATTATTGTTTTTTGTAACAGCTATATAAAAATAACCCGATCAAATAAGAAAGCCACAAAAGGGATAATAATAAAATTTTGAGGTCGGAGCCCAATTTACCGTATTTTTCGGACTATAACGCACTTTTTTATATAGAAAAATGGACTCAAATTTTGGGAGCGTCTTATGGCCCGAAGGTAGTAGTGCCCGTCGGCAAAAATTTTACTGACAAATACTCTCCCCAAACTTTGTATATGGCTTCATTAGGCCTAATCTGACACCTATTTCCTCTATGACTTTTTTTTATTTTGGGACGTTTTCCCTCTAAATTTTCCGAGATGTCGTTTTGACGACATGTAAAAATGTATAGATACTGTTTGTTTTTTTTAATTGGATAGCTTAAAAACTTCAACCAAAACGTTAAAATAATGTTCTCTGACAAATAATATGAACCATTTAAAATGTCTGACACCTCGAATATTCGAGGTGTCAGATGTTACAATATTTAGTTAAGAACGTATGCCAATTTGCTAGCTTGAAACCGGGGGCTTTTAAGATATATCAGGTTTCTAAAGGTACATAAAACACGTGCTTACCTACGTACGCAACGGTATTATGCATGCCTGTGAGCGCGAGGGAGGGCATAAGATGTATTTTTTTTTGTTTGACAGCTTCATGAAATGCAGGTTGTTTCTCTCTTAAACTCATGGACCTCTCTCTGTGTGTTTCACGAAGCTGTCAAACAAAAAAAATTGGTTGTCTGTAAAGTCGGTTTACGGACGGTAGTTTTACGTGATAACTTCATAAAGAAACATTGATGAAAAATTGCATACTTTTATGAGTTACACTTTTCGGAACGTTACACTTTTCGGAACGTTACACTTTTCGAAACGTTACACTTTTTCGTGCATGCAGCCGGTGTTTCATCAATTTATAAGACGTTATCACGTCAAAAAATATCTAATGCTCTCACTCCTACTCATATGAATGCATAATACCATTGTGTACGTAGGTAAGCACGTGCTTTATGTCCCTTAAAAACCTCTAAAAATCCCCCGCTTTCAAGCTAGCAAGTTGGCATTGTTTAACTAAATATTGTAACATCTGACACCTCGAATATTCGAGGTGTCAGACATTTTAAAATGGTTCATGTTATTTGTCAGAGAACATTATTTTAGCGTTTTCGTTGAAGTTTTAAAGCTATCCAATTAAAAAAACAAACAGTATGTATTCACAAATTTTTACATGTCGTCAAAACGACATCTTTCGGAAAATTTAGAGGGAAAACCAAAATCAAGAAAAGTCATAAAGGAAATAGGTGTCAGACTAGGCCTAATGAAGCCATATACAAAGTTTGGGGAGAGTATGTGTCAGTAAAATTTTTGCCGACGGGCACTCTGACTAGTACAGAAATGACGTAGGTCTGGCGGGTCTGGGATCTTGGTCTATTTAAAAAAAAAACTACATCGTTTCGCCGGACTAAGTATAGTTTACTGCGTCGAAAACTTTGGTTCATACAAACTTGAAGACACAAATTAAGTAGACAAAGTCCGTAAGTCTCTTCGGGCGTAGATGGGGGAATTGTCGATGCATCATCAACGTCGCGAGTGCCTCGGCAGGTTGCAGGACAAAACGAATGCAATACTTTATTCATATCACGTCTCGACGCCGACATGTATCGGCTAGAACAAAACAAACGACCGTACAACACAGTCGTATATACAGGTCGGACGGTGTTTTCAGTTTTCAAGACATCGCTTGGGGTCACTTTACATTAGTGATGTGCCGGATCGTTAAAAATGTATATCCGCGGATACGGATCTGAATACGGATATTTGGTTTCAAGATCCGCGGATACGGATACGGATCTTAACTTCCTTAGAGTACGCGGCGGTAAATATTGCACATCGACCTTTGGAAAGAGACTATCTGTTATGGGAAAAAGTTATTGACCTCTTTAAGAGTTAACTCTCATAATAGATCGTCTCTTTCCAAAGATCTATGTGCAATATCTCATTATAAAGATAGTTTTTTAGTACCTTTAAGTTATGTACTTTTGGTATGGCACTCACTACAATAAATGTTTGCAATATAAAGGTGCCAAATACGATTTTAAAAAATAAAAAATAATCTGAATAGAATTTAAAAGTTTTTCATTATTACCTAATCACCTATACCTATATCATCTATACCTATATCATCTATGAATTGAAAATTAATAAGGTAAAAGATCCGTAATAGATCCGCCAAAAACTAACGGATACGGATACGGATCTTTCTTCTCCCTCGGATATCCGCGGATACGGATATCCGGCACATCACTACTTTACATCCCCTAGCTTCGTCGCGGTGTAAGTTTCCTGTAAAACCGAGACAGCTTGTCTTCTGAAAGCTGTAAGGGTTGCTGCTTACATATATAGACAGATAGAAAATTGCGTTTTCCTTTTAGGTAGTACTAGAAAAAATCCAGGGATTTTTGAGATTTTGGACTCTCCAAGTATTACTAAACTAGCGGCCCCGCCCGGTTTCACCCGAGTGCAAAAGAACGAATCGAGAAGGAAGGGACATTAGTTTACCGAGATGACTGTTGTGTCCATACTTCATAATGATCGGCGTTACCGTTCAAAAGTTTTTGTCGTGTGAAAAGCAGTATTTATACTTTTTGACGTGATAACGTCTTATAAATTGATGAATCACCAATCTTATAAATTGATAAAACACCGGCTGCATGCACGAAAAAGTGTAACGTTCCTAAATCCTAACGTTCGTAACGCGTAACGTTCCGCCTGACCCTGTGCGTGCTTTTTGCTAATTTCTCGCTCTATTTAAATCAGATCGGTTTGAAACCAGTCTTAAACGAAAGAGGAGAACATTTTACATAGATTTCGTATAACAGAATTTGCCTAAACAGTTTTTTTATACAAATTTATATAGAAAAATAGCTGTATAAATGCAATGTTGTCTAATGCATGGCGCGACGCGGTCGGTCGTCTTTGTTTGCCGTACATGGAAATTAGAAGATAACGTATGTCTTGTCTTAACATGAAAACGGCTGCATTTCTAATGTTTAATTCAATTTTTTGACATTAGTATTTTGTGAAATGCAACGCCTTCTAAGTTAAGTATTGGAATAACTAATTATTATTAGAACATAATACTTTGACAGTTGCAAACGTCACTTTTGACATTTCTTATCATTCCGACACCAAGGATAAGCGGATTGAAACCAAATTTTGGGAGGTTTAGGTTATGTATTACGGAATACGTTATCACGTAAAACTATCGTCCGTAAACCGACTTTACCGACAACCAATTTTTTTTAAGTAATAAATTTCTTATAATAAATATTTAATAAATAAAATTATCGACCAATTTTTCAGACAATATATTGTCTGAAAAATTGGTCGATAATTTTATTTATTGAAGAGTTCTAATCAGACGTTAATCAAAGATTAATAAATATTTAACTGAAAACACTGTAGGAAAATTATTTTTATATAGGTAGGTACCTATAGTTGTAACAGTTTTCAAATGAGCTATTAATTAGATTTATTTAATTTTAATTAGTCGTAATAAAATTTAAAAAAATTAAAATGTAAGCCATAGAAGAAAGCGATGTAGAAAATAAAAAAAAAATAAAAAATATATTCGCCGACGTGGGGCTTAAGCCCAAGACCCTGGCATTAAGAGTCTTACGCTAACCGACTGAGCTATCCGGGCTTGTGAACGTGACGCGCTAATATTGCAATATTTAGTTAAAGCATTTCACCTGATAATACCTATTTGTCGGACGGACTAATTTTGAGATACATCTTGCAACATTTTTCATTGATGTTCCGCTCCAATTGGTCATAGCGTGATATTATATAGCCTATATAGCCTTCCTCGATAAATGGGCTATCCAACAAAAAAAAAAATTAATTCGAACCAGTAGTTTCTGAGATCAGCGCGTTTAACCAAACAAACTCTTCAGCTTTATATATTAGTCCAGAAGTATATAGATGTTTATTTTTTTCAACATAAAATATAGCCTATATTATTCTGGGATAGTGTAACTTTTTATTAGTGAAAAAATTTTTAGAATCGTTTTAATAGGTCCGGAGATTACCCGCTACAAACATACAAACAAATTTTACATCCTTACAATATTAGTATAGATAGATTACGGAGACTGCAAGTTTTTCATCTTTATTAAAGCTAATCTTTTTCCAGTCAATACCATGTTGGAAACTAGACGTTATTGTCATTTAGTTTCTGATACATCCATTGTATTTTTATTATTAAATAAAAATTGGAAATTACTTTAGCAGCCATTTTACTTGAGTAGTCGGAGCAATTATTGGGTAACTTTGTTTTATTGCCACGTCACTACATATCACTAATATTTATCGTTTCGGAACATAATAATCGAGTGCTTTTATTGGAATTACCAACTTGACCAGCATTTACAAGATGTCTTTGACTCGACTTAAGGTCGCTTCATGCAAGGCTGAATTTGCCGCTAGATTCCTTGCTAGA
This sequence comes from Xanthostigma xanthostigma, assembly GCA_963575645.1. NCBI lineage: Eukaryota > Metazoa > Arthropoda > Insecta > Raphidioptera > Raphidiidae > Xanthostigma > Xanthostigma xanthostigma. The sequence continues at coordinate 5,354,751 of OY754473.1, forward strand.
TTTGGCTACTATGTTTCGAATCCCGGCGGAGGCAGATGTGGCCGGGACTTTTTCCTGCTGCCTCTCGCCGAGAAACGGTAATTCCTGTACCGACCATCTTGTTGAGGTTTTTAATACCGATGAACCTATTGTTTTGGATTTATTTTATTCACCAACCGAGCGGTGGTGAGAGTACTAGACTCGCATTCGGGAGGTAACAGGTTCGAATCTCGAAAAAAATCGGCCCGACAGGACTGGACTTACAAATTTTATGAAAACACAAGTTTACTGATATGGATTTACATAGTGAAGGGTGTATATAATTTGGTACAGATGTTGAATTGATATGTAGTATTGAAATTATGTAAAACAATGTTGTTTTAAGGGGTGTATTAAGGGAATTTTTTTTTATTTTGTCCAAAAACAAAGTTAAGTTCATAGAATAGAGCCACACTACCTATAAAAGCAAATACACTATACTAGTGTGACCTGTGCGAATTATTCGCACTAAATAAGTATAATAATTATCACTTTACAAAATTATTTTTTAAATATGATTGCAGGTATTCAATTCGTTTCTAATTTTGCACACTGCTTATAACGTTCTTCTTTTTGTTGTATTACAATATGAAGCTCAGATGACAGATCGAAGAAATATTTTACTAAAATTGTCATATAGAGCCGCAAGTAGCAAAAGCGTTGAGCTAAGCCGTCAGATGGCATCATGCAGCATTGCTTTGACGTTGTTCAGCGTTGCTTGCTGTTTCAAAACTAAAGCCGTCAGATGGCAGTATGTAGTATTGTGGCTGCAGTTGTATTACAATATGAAGGTCAGATGACAGATCGAAGTGTTGACGTTGTTTCAAAATTAAAGCCGTCAGATGACAGACGTTGATCAGCGTTGCTGTATTTTAATTAATTTACAAAAACAAAAGCAATAATAATTTTTTTAGTTGTCGATGTCAGTAGAACAAGCAATTATCTGTAAAATGATACATAATTTATGTGGAGAAATTGTGAGGTTTTTTCTAAAAAGGGAGGCAAACATCTTTAACCTTAGCGTATTAATATACTATATGATTGTCGACAGGGTTTGGCACTGCGACCCGAGTTTTTTCTCTATGCGGTTGAATAAGAAAGACACTTTGTATATTTACACATACACTGGTCACTATTTTCTTTCTGATTTGTTTTAATCAGTCTGAAAGATACCCGCTGCACGCGGTCGTAAAAAAGTTGTCCGTTTCTTGCAATACATCCATGAAAGAGTCATTGATATTATTTTCGCATTGCATTTTTTTCGTCTTATTCCACGAATGTACTGCACATAAACTATTTTATACGACCGTTTTAACACGATATTTGTAGAGATTTCTTAAATTTTATGAGGCTCGTAATCTGGTGATTCGAGGTTCGATCATCAACTTGCGGAAGATGTAGAACAGCGTTTTTCTCTTGTTAATGTTGAATCTAGCTCGGAAGACGGACGATCTACTAAAACGCCTTATTTACAGGAATGCAAATGCAGTTTGGCTTTTCATTTTTCCATCGAGAGATGGCGTTACTGTTCTCATTTTTACATATCTATACTAATATATATAAAGCTGAAGAGTTTGTTTGTTTGAACGCGCTAATCTCAGGAACTACTGGTTCAAATTGAAAAAAAATTTTTGTTGGATAGCCCATTTATCGAGGAAGACTATAGGCTATATAAAATCAGGCTACGACCATTAGGAGCGGAGCGTTAATGAAAAATGTTGCAAAATGTATCTCAAAAATAAGCTTCATTCAGGTGAAATGCACTAACTGAATATACTCATATTAGCGTTGTGAGAACACAACCTCAGGTGGCTCAATCAGTATAGCATGCGACTGTCAATATCAGGGTCGTGGGTTAGAGCCCTACGTTGGGCGAATATATATATATATATATATTTTTTTTTTATTTTTAAATTGCTTTCTTCTAAGGCTTACATTTAAATTTATTTTAATTTTATTTAATTTATTTTAAAAGAATTATTAGTTTAAAAAAGTATAAATACTGCTTTTTATCGACAAAAACTTTTGAACGGTAACTCCGATCATCATGAAATTTGGACACAACATTCATCTCGGTAAAACTAAGATGAATGTGTGTACTCACGTACCCTCCCTTCCCCATTCGTTCTTTTACACCCGGGTGAAACCGAACGGGATCGCTAGTTATTTAATAAATGAATCTTTTTTAAGTCCCCCCCGCCGCGTGTGTCTGTCTGAATTTGATATCCAGGAGCTAGGACAGCCCTTTGAAAATGGCCGCCTACATGGAGAAAAACAACGACTTCATTCGCGTATTTTCCCTTTTTTTGTGTAGATACTAAAACTTAATCATTACCTTGACTGTACAGTTTCAACAGAAAACATTAATAAAAATGCATTTTTGGTCTAGCTCGATGAAGTATCTAATAATAATAATACCGCCCGCCGCTAGTATTTTACTGTTTAATTAAACGGACTTCTTTAAGAGATAAAGCAAGTAGTTTTATGTTTCTAGTCGATGTAAGTTAGGTTATGTTTCGTGCTCCAACTTTATTGGAGAGATATAGTGTTTATGTATTTCGCACGAAACACCCGATTAACGGTCATAAAACGTGCAGTGCATTCTTTTCTTTCAATTATATAGCTCCAGAACTCGTTGCACTGATTCAATTTTGTACATTTTTACTCATTACTAGCGGTTTCACCCGGGTGCGATAGATACTCTCTAAACACGAATTAGTGAAATTTTCACAAATTGCGTAAATGATAATCAGTAATTTTCACAACAAATTAGTGAATTTTCACTAAGACTTAGCTTTGTGAAAAAGTTTAAAATTGATGTAGCTTGGAACAAGACCTTAGACAGCTCTGGACCGGAGACAACAAGTAATAAGTTTATTTGAAAATAAGCATACATATATTTTAATTTTACATAAATACAAATTTAACTAAAAGGCGAAAGAGTTAAATGATTCATTTAATTTATTCATTACATTACTCGTTCCGAAAAACGTGGAATCCAATTATCGTACCACAGATCCGAAAAAAGAGTCGAACATATTTTAGTGAGCGTATATAAAATGGCGCGTTGGCTAAGGCATTTCGGGAGGGGTTTAAATCCCCAAAAACAACCCCCCTGCCTACGGCCTCGGCTTGGAAACCCGTTTAGTTAGAACGTTGATGCATTGGTAGGTTTACGTCGAGCTAGGACCTGAGAACTGGGGGCTTGTAATAAATAAACCAAAAGTAAGGAAGACTCCTTGAATTCGGTGGGAGAGGGATCTTTTACTTTTTAATGAGCCGAGCCAATCAGTTGTTTCAATGAGTACCCAACACAAGAAACACAACAACAGAACAGGCCAAGTCTTATGTGCGCATCTAACTGTAATGTTTAATTAAGTTTATGTCGGTGGCGCGCCATCTTGATAAGGTAATCTGCGGTGACGCCACGAGTTGCGGCCGACGCTCCAGCGTCTCCTTGCAGGGCGTCTTTGCTGCCTCCCACTTTCTCTAAACCGTGTGTAGATCTGCTCTGATACCAGATGTTTGATAAAATCTTACTTGAAGAGAACAGCCGAGCGTCTAGCGATGGCCTAGGGAATGCAATATCGGGATACTGGAATCCCGAAATACCGGGATCCCGGTCTCGGTCGAACATTTTGCGGGATCCCGATGGACTGGCGGGATTACAGAGATGCGTGGTTCATACGTGTTACTCGACGCGCGGCGGCGCGTGGATTGGCATTTGGCAAGCGATCGATATTTTAAAATTAGAAAAACAGTTTTTCAAAGAAATAAGTCACTATTCAATAATTTCAAACTTTATATCTGATAGTTCAATTTTCTGGCATTTTATTCCGCCTCGCGCATCCCACTTCGGTGGTTTGTGGGAGGCAGCTGTAAAGAGTTGTATCTATATATTTAAAACACAAGCCCTATTTCTCTAGCCAATCCGCCAGCAATCCCTACTCAACCGATTGACACATTTTTTTTTTTAAACTAAAGCATTTAGTCCACAGATCTGTTATCACTAATTTTTTTTTGGTGAAATTTCTTTAAAAGGGCTTCTTTCAACTGATAATAGTAAAAAAGACGAGGGGGGAGCGGGGTGAAGAGGAACGTAAAGAGAGAAAATCCTTCGATGTTCACGAGACATGAGTGTGAGAGAAATGCAAATATGTACGTATGTCGGAGATTTTACAAACAGTTTGACAAGTCGACTTTGACAATTGAAGTGTATATTTTTAGTTCGTTTTTTAGCGCAAATATTAAAAAATATTAATGCACAGATAAGTTTTATTTTATTTTCCAAATAATTTAAGAACGTGTAACTTTATGTTAATTTAATGCCAAAATAGAGTTTTTAAATATTACATGGACTGTACCAAGTCTAAAATTTGATCTCAGATCAGAAAAAAATAGTGATAATCGTAAATGTATCAAATGGGGTTAGATTTTCTAAAAATGAATTGTGACAGCTCTTGCGGGGTAACCATCATAACAGATCTCATACATTTTCTTTGAATTTATAACCAATTAAATATAGAAACAACTTGATGGACCAAGCTAAATCAAAAGAAAAATAACTGTAAATGGAAACTAATGCAAGAGGAATAAAATTATTGTCGTAGGTCTGTATCAAAATATCGATTTTTGAAAACAATATGAAAATACATGCAAGGTTTTGCACGGGTACACTAGTAAGTATAGTTTTAAGTCGAGTAAAAAATTACGTTTGAAGAAATGTATACACTCCTAAATCAAATTGAAGCTTGTTTGAATTAGCAACCCATAACTCCAATATCCGACAATCCTTCTGACTTGAACGCCTTAACTCATTTCCTTATGGGCGACTCACCCAGCGCCCTTTTGGAGCCAAATCTTGCAGAAGTCAAAGAAAACCGGTTGTCCCGATGGCAGCGTATACAGAAACATTTTTTGGTCAATTTTGTCTTAATCTATATGTCTAAAAGTATTAATAAATCATTATGAAAACGAGGTATATTAGGTCTTTATTATGATTGAATTCACCCTGCTGGATCCCGCAAATACCTGGATCTAGCGGGACTAAGATGGTTCAGTCCAGCAAATACCGGAATTGTGAAATTATCTTGCGGGATTGCATTCCCTAAGCGATGCCTTTAAATTTTTAGTGTTCGGCCGAACTTTCGGTTGAACACAGTCGGTCACATTTTGACGGTAGACGCCTGCTTCAATCTCATATAGCTTTTGATATTTCGGGATTCCCCTTAGTGACAAAGAGGCATGCCGATTGAGAAATACTGTCGGTATAGAAGTAAACTGCACGCATCCAATGGTTAGAAGGGGGATGCGGTGCAGGTGACGACGGAGCTGCAGACTTTCTTAATCACTTGTCGAGTACCTCTACGAAGTCAGTGGCTCGCGATTTATTATCATTATCTGCCGGCTTAACGAAACGTATATAAAAACGGAAAAAATATCAGCAATTACGTGAAAGTAGATAGAATATAGTAACAGAATGTCTGTCTTCTTATGCAGGATTTTCGGAAAGTTTGTATGATACACCTCCACATTTTTAGAATGGAAATTACGAGCGGGGTGGCATAGCGGTGAGAGCACTAGACTCGCATTATTCGGGAGGTACCGGGTTCGAATCCCGGCGGAGGCAGATGTGGCTGGGAGTTTTTCCCACTGGCTCTCGCCGAGAAACGGTAATTCATGTACCGGCCGTCTTGTTGAGGTTTTCCATGGTTTCCCTCAATAATTCCAGATATAAATATCGAGATGGTTCCTTATTCAAGGCCATGACCGATTGCCTGTTAAACTCTTGTGCTCAAAATTTGCCTACCTTATACTGATTTCTCCTAAAAAGTCCTTCATTCGCCCATTGCTATTAATTAAGTTAAAGTTTAAAAATTGTAGAAAATAACGGGAAGTGTGGTAGAAAAAAAATATAATAATGGTGTGAATCGCGTCTGTTATGACATAAAGTCGAGAAACGGACGTTAAACGCATTATTATTATTTTAGAATGTAAATGATTAAAGAATTAACGAAATTTGAGTTCTGAGTTTGTGAATATTTTTCACGTAACGTCAGCTAATAAATGAGGTACCCGATAAATTAATAAGCTAGAAACCCAATGCAAAAATCCATCCACTATAACTGTTTATGTATGTTTGTATTTACGGATGTTCCACCGCAGCGCCTAAACTATTCATCCGATTTTGATAAATAAGGTGTCAATCGATTCGTTATTACAGCCCGGGTAACATAGGCTACATTTATTTTTGAATTTTGGTCCCAGAGGAGAGCAAATTGAAAACAAATATAAAATAAGTTCAAAATCTAAAACCAGATCACTTAAAAGTATGAAACAAGAAAATATTCTCATCTAGATCTATAGCGTGATGCACTTTGCCCTAGAGCTTATGATCGCTTACTACTGTTAAAATGTAATGTTTTGTTAGGGTAGATGGCATACGATCACGGCTATCCTCAGATGAGAATATTTTCTTGTTTCATACTTTTCAGTAGTTGAGTTTTAGTTTTTGAATTTATTTTTTATTTGTTTTCAATTTGCTCTCCTCTGGGACCAAAATTCATAAATAAATGTAGCCTATGTTACCCGGGCCATAATAACGAATCGATTGACACCTTATTTATCAAAATTGGATGAATAGTTTAGGCGCTACGGTGGAACATTTGTAAATACATACATAGACTGCTAAACTCATAATCCTTCCTTTTGGCTGCGCCGCAGTCGGGTAAAAAATAAGTTGACTTGCATTAATTTCTAAGTGATTTTGAGATACTCCTCCTACATCCTTAAAGAAGGATCATAAATAAATCCCCCGCGTAGGTCCGACACTGATGTCGTTTCGGATATCGGTCTGGATTGAAACCTAATACGCAATTAGCGAGGATTTTAACAAGACTTGCCCGTCTCCGTTGTGGATTAAGTTCTTCATTTGCCTTAGAATTGAGTGCTGGAGTCTTATGTGTGTCGTTACCTTCCTTTCTTCGAAGCGTGACGCCTCTTCGCCTTGTCTCTGCTTCGGAATCCTTGGCAACGTCGCATTAACGATGCCAAATAACGGGGCACGTTGTACGAGGACTCCAATATCAAAAAGTCGAGATTGGAAGAAACAATTACTGAATACAGCAAAAAAATTCCAGCCGATCATTGGGCGACGGGACCATTCCAACGTCAAAAACATTTGATATAGTATAATAATGAGAATAACATTTCTGATGTCGCGTGAGGTGACGCGGGTAATGGCTAGTATTCAATATGATATTTGCTATTCGTTGCCGTGGTTACCTACATAATATGGTCCGCGTCATGTAAGAATTAATCAGAGCATAACTTAATATAAGGAGGTTACGGTTCCAATCAAAAGTAAGTCGAATTCTAAATGGGAACTTTTCCATAATAAATTTTTACAAAAGGTTTAAGTCGATGATACCAATAAATTATTGTCATAAAGGCATAAATAAATATTTTTTTTTTAATATTAATAATTATTTCTAACTTTTGAATTTTTTGTTGTTTTGTTAGGTTAAAAATAAATAAATTTATGTAAATATCTGTATTTTACATATTTTTTTGCAGTAAATAATTAAAAAAAGAAATTAGAAGTAATAAAAATTAAAATTAAATCATTAAAGTTGAAAATTCAGTTAAAATTGTTAAAATTATCAAGAATAAAAGTCCATAATCGAAAAGTGCTAAGGTTTAATAATTTTTTTTATTGATTAAAAGTCTCCTAATTAAATTGGAAAAAATATTAAAATATGCGTAAGACATCGATGCTTTACGTAGTTAGTTTTTGGAACTGCTGACATTATTTGGTTATTTGCAAAAAATTAAAATGAACAGTTTGCATGCTAGGTTGACATATTTTCCATAAGACTGCATGTAAAAGTTTCTTTTAATTTTTAACTTTATAAATCTCCTAATGATTTTGGATTTTTTACAGAAAATTTTGTCATAAAAAAATCTATTAAATAAACTTTATTTCAGATTTTTTTCATTATCTTCGTAAAACGGCAGTTTATTATTGACAGATTTACAAAAGAGCAACAACAAAAAAAAGTGCACAGACGGCGTTTTTTTAGTGGTAACTAAAATGCGAACGCCGTCTTTGCAATTTTTTTTTGCTGTTGCTCTTTTAGCTTTTATAAGCACAGAATTTCGAAGTTGGATTTCAATTCCTTGTCTGCCTCGAAATTCATTTTTTCCGACGTCTTAGGCACAGAATTTCGCGCTTGATTTCAATTTCTTGTCTGCCTCGAAATTCTTTTGACGTGATAACGTCTTATAAATTGATGAATCACCAATCTTATAAATTGATAAAACACCGGCTGCATGTTCGAAAAAGTGTAACGTAACGTTCCTAACGTTCCGCCTGACCCTGTGCGTGCTTTTTGCTAATTTCTCGCTCAATTTAAATCAGATCGGTTTGAAACCAGTCTTAAACGAAAGAGGAGAACATTTTACATAGATTTCGTATAACAGAATTTGCCTAAACAGTTTTTTTATACAAATTTATATAGAAAAATAGCTGTATAAATGCAATGTTGTGTAATGCATGGCGCGACGCGGTCGGTTGTCTTTGTTTGCCGTACATGGAAATTAGAAGCAAACGTATGTCTTGTCTTAACATGAAAACAGCTGCATTTCTAATGTTTAATTCAATTTTTTGACATTAGTATATTGTGAAATGCAAAGCCTTCTAAGTTAAGTATTGGAATAACTAATTATTATTAGAACATAATACTTTGTAAGTTGCAAACGTCACTTTTGACATTTCTTATCATTCCGACACCAAGGATAAGCGGATTGAAACCAAATTTTGGGAGGTTTAGGTTATGTATTACGGAATACGTTATCACGTAAAACTATCGTCCGTAAACCGACTTTACAGACAACCAATTTTTTTAGTTATAGTCTTGAGATCCAGTCGCTTCAAGTTTTTGAATTTAGCACAGAACGGGTTTTAAGATTTCATTGCTATATATTATATGTTTTTTTTATGAGAACCGACATTAACGCGAGCGAAGCCGCAGCAGTGTCTTATATCAGAAATCGTTCTTTATTCGCTTTTAAACTTCCAAAGTTGATTGTCGTAAAAAACACAGAAGTGTTGTTAATTTATGAAATGGGCTTGTTGAGGTAGGTAAATTAGTTCCCTTTTTGTGTGTATTTTTTTTCTCGATATACGTAAATAAGTACAAAGCGAATCCGTAAGTGCTGTCAAGTGCATAGGTGTCAACGTAATGAATGCTGCAGTAACATTTTTGTGCTTGCAACAAGCAACCCATAAAGAAACTTATCCGAGTTCAACCAAGCTTTCGCAATAGTGATGTGTCGCTCCTGAGCGAGTCGTTCATAATGAACGGCTCCTTTCTCGGAGCGGAGCGAGTCGCTCTTTTTTTGTGAATGACTCACTCCGAGCGCCGTTGCTCTGTGCATTCGCACATTTACAGAGCGCACACAGCACAGGCCACAGGGGCACTAGTGAATTTTGCACGTACGGAGTTATCTTTGCTAAGTCACTTAATGTTGAATGACACACTGTAAGTATAATAGTACTAAGCTTACAGTGACTTAAACCATTCACATTGACGTCGTTGACAAAGATATATTATTGTAACAACTAACATGATTCTTGTTAAGCTTTTATTATACTTTATAGTTTATCCGAAATGCGAATAATATAAGATCAGAATCATATTAAAATGAGCTTAGAGCTGAGTGTGTGTATTGTGCTGTGCAATGCTTCGTGACTCCTGAGCATGCATGATGACACTTTACAGCTCTGCAGTCTGCACTTTTGTGTAGTGCGTACTGTCTAGTGTCGCTCCTTTGAACGACTCGCTCTGAGCGACTCTTTTTAGTTAGCGGAGCACACGGAGCCAGTCATCTGGACACATCACTACAAAGCTTCTGTCTTGTATTTAGAGTCATTTCGACCCCACTCTATCATCGAGGCTTGTTGCGTTTCATGACTGAATATTGTCAGGGAGGTTAAGGTTACCATACAGAAGCAGTATTTAAAAATTCATAAGCCTAGATGGAATAGTTTCCAAGATATGAGTTTTCAAAAATCCCGATTTTCGCCATTCACTGACTAACTGACCTTTAGATCATTATATAGTAGACTAGCGGTCCCGCCCGGTTTCACCCGGGTGCAAAAGAACGAATGGGGAAGGGAGAAACATGAGTACGCACATTCATCTTAGTTTACCGAGATGAATGTTGTGTCCAAATTTCATGATGATCGGAGTTACCGTTCAAAAGTTTTTGTCAGACAGACAAATTTTGAGTTACATTTTTCATTAATGATCCGCTCCTATTGGTCGTAGCGTGATATTATGTAGCCTATAGCCTTCCTCGATAAATGGGCTATCAAACAAAAAAAAACTTTTCAATACGAACCAGTAGTTCCTAAGATTAGCGTGTTCAACCAAACAAACAAACTTTTCAGCTTTATATATTAGTATAGATATTTTGGCCGGTACGTAGTTTGTGGACGCTCCCTAAGTGAGTATTTTGGTGAGTCAGTTCGTTTGATTTTATATTATGTAATACATTGCACCACCCTCTTTGTGTACCCGAGCCCACTTCAGTTTTACAAAACAACCTAAAAAAAGAAGGTGCTATGTTGCTCCCAACTCCGGTCTGTCTATTCCGCAGGGGTTGACGGCAACTGGAGGACGAGAAATAGGCAAGGGAGCCAAGGACTCGAGACGAGAGACTAACCGAAACCACCAAACACGATGAACACACCTGCACTTATTTTCAGGTGAAGTTTTTTTTTGTGAATTTGAAAACTTTAACGATCTTTTAATTATGTAGTTTATTACACGTCTAATATTGAATTATCTTAAATTTTGTACATCCCTCTAACTGTCTGTATAGCGGTAGTAAAATGATCTATGACACACTAGTGCGTAAAATAAAACGAATAAAATATGGCAATAATTCCCAAATGTTATACCATTTAATGCCATGAAACGAACAGAGAGCAAAATGATAGTAAATAAGACAAAGTATAAGTATTAATTTCTTTGTATTTTTATTAGTATTTTTCTTACTCCTTTTTACACGCTTTATATTAACTTCACTTGTAAGTAGGTATGTATGTTTGTTTGTAACCTTCGTTTGGACTACAGCAAGTGGTTTATTACTGTAGTATATTATGCCAGCACTGTAACTACAGTGGTTAGCCGTGCGTTCTAAGGCACGGGTTTTCGCTGACGTCAACTCTCGGAATCACGGGTCGTGGGTTCTAATCCCGTCCACGCCGCACAAAAAAAATTGTTTTTTTTTTTCGGCAAATTTTTGACAATAAATCGAACTAAAAAGTGGAAAATAAATATAGTTTAAAAAAAACTAAAAAACACGTTTTATATCGAACTAAAAAGTAAAAAATATTTTTTTTTAAATATAAGCTTAAAACAATAATGAATAAAAAATACAAGTATTATTGTGAAAAAAGCGTGGGGCGCTCGATGTACGAAAATGTGGAACAAAGCGCCCCACGCTTTTTTCACAATAATAAATTTTTATTCATTATTGTTTTAAGCTTATTATTAAAAAAATATTTTTTACTTTTTAGTTCGATATAAAGCGTGTTTTTTAGTTTTTTTTAAACTATATTTATTTAAAAAATAACTTAAGTTTTTTCGCTAATCTTGCAGTTATATCTTTTATTAGCATTTATACTTTAATATCAGGTAATAATGTTTTAGAATCTTTGATTAACGTCTGATTAGAGAACTCTTCTGTAAATAAAATTATCGAAACGTTAATGTATTAAAATATATATTTTTTGTTAATATATTGTCTGAAGAATTGGTCGATAATTTTATTTATTGAATAATGTTTTAGGCCAGGGGTGTCACACTGATTTTTCTAAAGGGCCTAAAGATTTAGGGTGTGTTAGCGGGTCAGACTTTAAATTAAACACTAAAACACATAGATACTAAATTAATATCTTTATTTATTTAAGTTTAAATCAATTTCTATATAAAGGTAATAAAAATGGTAAATTATCTTGAGCTTGATGATCCATACACCTGAGGTCTCTTATTTTTTGAGAAGCTCATTGATGTCATGGTGTCTTTGAGGTAGTTATTTTGAGAATAGATTGGAATCCTCATTGGATAGATTCTGGTCGCGGGCCTTATTGAGATGGCTTGAGGGCTGTATCTTTGACATCACTGCTTCAGACCTAATATTAATAATCAACCTACTACCCAGAACCACTACAAAATGTTAAACCTTGAACAAACGACGCCAGATTTTAAAACTGAATATTTGCATTCGTAAATGTCTAACAATTAACATTCGTTGCATCACTACTTAATACCATATTTTTTTGTCCGGTACTTCGTTGTTCAAATGCATTCTATAAATTGCTTACTTGAATCGTGTCGTTTTACAATACCGACGGAACAACGAATGCGCTATATTTCGAAAGAGCTACCTCTTTTCGTTGCCTAATTTAGTCCTCAAAAGGCTTGTGTTATTCCTAATATCAACTTAATTGTGTGTAAGGAAAGAGCGGGTTTTTTTCTCACTGCTCTGGTTTTTTACTTTTTTTGGCACACAATTGATTCCCGCTTCTTTTCATCTTTTAGAGTGGCATTAAATGCTCTCTCAGTTTTTAGCTAATAGCAAAATTAACACTCTCAAACATTTTTTGTATCTTTTTCAGTTTGTTTCAAAGTAAAAGCGAAAATGTGAACTTTTAATTATCATTTTTTATCGTCCGTGTGTTTTCTGTAAAACAAGTGTTGCATAATTTTTATAAGGCGATTAATTTTGTGGATTTGTTTTTAATCTTCGCATTTCTTTATTTCGAGGAATGCATGTATAAATGTTATAAAACAATGTCTCTCTGTTTGCCTGTCCGTTAGTACGCTTATAACTTAAGAACCGCTGATCCATTTTACCATAGGGAATTAGTAGTGACAATTTTGCAGTAATCAGATAAAGAAAAGGCTTTCTTGACTTTCGTTGCCTAAACGATTGGAGATATACCAATCCACTGTTGGAAAAAGTTGGTGTTGACCCCACGTTGGGCGCCAATTACAACACATTTTGTTTGATCAGGATTATAACTCACGTTTTGTCACGCTAATCGACATAGGAAATTAGCGCTGACAATTTTACTGAAACAATTACACCAAAAAAAAAACGAATAGGCAGTGGAGGCTTTCTATGTTCAGTGTAGGGAAAATGTTTGTTGTAATTGGCGCCCAACTTGGGGCCAGTTGTAACGCCCGTTTGATCAGGTTTTAGTCTATATTTTGTTACGCTTGACAACTTAGGAAAATTTTACTGAAGAAAGTTACAATCTTTGATCATTAGCAAATCAAATTTTCTAACAATGCGTTCTAAACCCGGCCAATCATAATATATAATATATTTATACGCTAAGGTTAAGATGTTTGCCTCCCTTTTTAGAAAAAACCTCACAATTTCTCCACATAAATTATATATCATTTTACAGATAATTGCTTGCTCTACTGACATCGACAACTAAAAAATTTATTATTGCTTTTGTTTTTATAAATTAATTAAAATACAGCAACGCTGAACAACGTCTGCCATCTGACGGTTTTAATTTTGAAACAACGTCAACATTTCGATCTGTCATCTGACCTTCATATTGTAATACAACAGACACAATACTGCATACTGCCATCTGACGGCTATAATTTTGAAACAGTGAGCAACGCTGAACAACGTCACAGCAATGCTGCATGATGCCATCTGACGGCTTAGCTCAACGCTTTTGCTACTTGCGCCTCTATATGACAATTTTAGTAAAATATTTCTTCGATCTGTCATCTGAGCTTCATATTGTAATACAACAAAAAGAAGAACGTTATAAGCAGTGTGCAAAATTAGAAACGAATTGAATACCTGCAATCATATATAAAAAATAATTTTGTAAAGTGATAATTATTATACTTATTTAGTGCGAATAATTCACACAGGTCACTCCAGTGTCTAGTAATTAAACAAGATTAAATTTTGGCTGGAATACCCAACTTTAAAATCTTCACGTCATCGCTGCAATTTGTAAAATGCATTCTTTGAAATTAAATTTCTGTTGATATTCGGTACCGAATTACCCATTGGCTGGGATCGTTTCCACAAATCACTTGACATAGCGCCATCTTTGTCTGTTTGCAATTTTAATTGATGAAGCTAGAGCGAGACATTACTGTTTGGTGTCAGTGTGATTTTCGTACAAAAGCTTTTCGACAAACAAGCCGTTTTCATACAATATCAGTCTTTCTTCCTTTTTTGGTTCTTTGTATGGGAGCGCACGGCTGCTGGGTTGTAACATATATTATAATGCGATGGGTTTTATATAAATATACGAATAGTGAAGTACAAAGTAGATAGTAGGTGCATACATGTTTTACTTTGTGACTAAAACCAAACCCATAGAAAAAGTCAGAAACATAAAGAAAGGTTTCATCATATATTTAATAACTTCTATATTGCTAGTGGCCGTAAGTGGAAGCGTGGCCCATGAAGCGAGACAGCAAATGACTGTTTTCTATCACTTTCTTTTTACTTGACCCGTTGTGCGCAAGTGTCGCGTCTGTAGTGGGGAAATCAGTAAGTGGAATGGAGCAAGCCACCTCCCTTTCACAGCTTAGTTCCATGTGCAAACTGACGCGCATCCATTCACGGACATGCGCATGAGACTCGTAGTATAATAAGTGAGACAGACCTATATATGTCTGCACCGTAGTGTTTAAGTCTTTCTCTGGATCTTTGCTAGCAATATAGAGGGCATTAAATAAATGGTCCCATGTGCAAATTGACGTGCATCCATTCACGGACATGCGCATGAGACTCGGAGTATAATAAGTGAGACAGACCTATATAATATGTCTGCACCGTAGTGTTTAAGTCTTTCTCCCGATCTTTGCTAGCAATATAAAGGGTATTAAATATATGGGTTTCATTTCTAAAAGAAGGTTATGTGTTTGACCGGTATGTACGGTATGTTCATCTGTTCCCTTATAATTTCTTCACCGTGGTGTTTAAGTCATTCTCCCGATCTTTGCTAGCAATATAAAGGGTATTAAATATTTGGGTTTCATTTCTAAAGAAAGGTTATGTGTTTGACCGGTATGTATGTATGTTCATCTGTTCCCTTATAACTTCTTCACTGTGGTGTTTAAGTCTTTCTCCCGATCTTTGCTAGCAATATATGGGTATCATTTCTAAAGGAAGGTTTGTGTTTGACGGGTATGTATGTTTGTTCATCTGTTCCCTTATAACTTCTGAACTGCTTATCATAATTTGACAAATGAGGTATCGTCGGAAGCGTTTTGAGCGTCCGCTGGTTATAGTCTATGTGACGTCACATTAAATTGTATATGGCGCTGTCTAGAGGACATTAAGTCATGAACTAATTTTTTTTTAATGATGCCGTGTTGGGTATCAAATGAAAGGGTCTAATTAGCACATTTCAAAAATATATATATTGTTAGTTGTTGCTCGGCGTAAACAATGAATTATCTACACTACACTAATACGCCAAACGCACCTAATACTTATGTATGTAAAAAAAGACTTCAATGTCAGAAGTGGGTACAAGAATGGAAGAAAATCAACGCATGTTGAGATATATCGGAAATTGAATTCTTAGATAAAGATTTGATGTATTCTGATAAATATGCGGTTTTAACCAATCGATGTGGAGAAAAAGTTTTTGAAAGTCAAACATCGCAAGTTTTCGCTTCTTTGATTATTTTTCTGAAGGCCAAAATTCTTAAAAGTTACGGAGTTTTTCATTGCTTGATTGGAAAGCAACATGAACTTTGTCTTTGAACTATAATCATTTTGAAAAAAATTCTTGGAAATATTTTGTTTACATTATTTGTTTATATATAAAATTTTCAAATGCACGTACCGCTACTTTGTTGGTGGTCGTGCTCTATTATCGCTTTTTGCGTTTGTGCTGAGTTTCGTTCATAAAAGAAGTTATACTTAATTTAGTTCCACTCGAAATCCACTCAAATTATAGGAGATTTTGTTCTATAAAGTGGAACTACTTATTGATTGATTTGAACTTTCTTGACTGAAAAGTGCGAACTGCAATTGTAGGTTGGGGTCTCTACGTACATCCGAGCCATACAGGTAGGAAACTTTGACGAATAACGTTGGCTTATCTTTTATTCGCTTTGTTTGCTACAAGAATTGAACCCTATTTAATTTCAGTATTTTTTATAAAGAATTTTTTTTAAGACCGCTGCACACGAGGCTGGTTTTGCCGCTGAAATCACTGCTGGGACTTGGGACTGGCTGCGAAGATGGAAATGACGTCACTGCGGGCTCGAGTGCGTGGTCTCAAGACAGATTTCAAAATTAGAACCGGGGCTATTTTTCGTGCTAGTTTGTCTGCTTGTGTTGAGCAAGAACCAATCAGGAAACAGTATCGTGTCACGTGAGCGACATGGACAAGCGCCCACAAACATGGCGTCATAGTGTGTTCTGTTCAGAGACAAGAAACGTTTACTTTTGTTAATATTCGAACTGCGCGCGTACCAAACCCGTCTACAAAGCCAGCTTAAAACGCATAAAACCCATTACGAAATCCAACGCCACAGTGTCCTTGAAATCCTGCAACCTAATCTAGCAAGGAATCTGGCGGCAAAGCAGACCTCGTCTGTGGCAGCCTTTATCTTGTGTTTATTTTTCTATTATTTTTTACAGAATGTCTCCACCCTGTTCTAACGTCGTCAGAGGTTATTGTTACGCTCCCTTGATTGTATTGGCTTCATTAATATTATAGAGAAACTAATTCGGGAAAACTATGAACTTTAGAAACGAGAAGAAAGGCTTTGTCGCAAGCTTCATTTTCTCCATGGTCCTATTTCAACATTCCTATATTAAACATACAATACTTAGATGAAAGCATTTTGCCCCTCCCCCACTAGACGAGCGCTTATAATATAGCCGAAGCTTGTTCGTTCTGTTAGGTTATGTTATCTGCTTTAAAGTGGTTTGTGTCACGGCTTCCTAGACGCCACCTGAGGTCAAAATTTGCATCGGCAGCTATTTTATATCATGTTTGTTTTACTACAATAGAGATAGAGAGAGGAGAGATTGATTGCATATTATTCGGAACCCAAAGGAATGGTGAGACCTCTGGTCAGAAATGCGCCGAACTGTTCTAAGGGAGGTTTTTTACAGGTAAACTATGGAGGCGTAAGGTAAACATTGATTTAGAAAAGCAAGATGGAGGCTAGGTTAGCCTCCATCATGTTTACCTGTCAAAAACCTCCCTTAGGACAGTTCGGCGCATTTCTCACCAGAGGTCTCACCATTCCTTTGGGTTCCGAATATCATGTTTGTTTTACTACAATAGAGAGACAGAGAGAAGAGATTGATTGCATATTATCGTTGGTGAAATATTTTTTTTTAATTGGCCACGAAAACAACTTGAATGAAACATAACCTTAAAAAAGAATTTTGATGTTTCATTGCAAATAGACTTCAGTTATAAGAAGAACTGTCAATTTTATTATGTATTAAAATCGCGTAGAGACGTTGAGGAATTTTAATTGCTTGGGAGTTGGCATGCTGGAAGGAGATGCAAAAGAGGCTGTAATAAATTATAAGAATAGATTATTAAGGAGGCAATCAAATTATTGACAACAAGAAATGATGCATTGGGCTGAGAATCAATAGAGAAGACACTATTTCGTATATTTGAAAGCTATTAATTCGTTACCAAGCAGTGAAAATTATCACATTGATGCAAATAAAAACTAAGCAAAATATAGCTAAAACTATTAAAACTGAATCTATACTTCTATACTAATATATAAAGCTGAAGAGTTTGTTTGTTTGTTTGGTTGAACGCGCTAATCTCAGAAACTACTGATTCGAATTGAAAAAAAAAATTTTTGTTGGATAGCCTATTTATCGAGGAAGGCTATAGGCTATATAATATCACGCTACGACCAATTGGAGCGGAACATCAATGAAAAATGTTGCAAGATGTATCTCAAAATTAGTCCGTTCGACAAATATTATCAGGTGAAATGCCGTAACTAAATATTGCAATATTAGCGCGTCACGTTCACAAGCCCGGATAGCTCAGTCGGTAGAGCGTAAGACTCTTAATGCCAGGGTCTTGAGTTCAAGCCCCACGTCGGCGAATATATTTTTATTTTCTACATTGCTTTCTTCTAAGGCTTACATTTCAATTTTTTTAAATTTGATTACGACTAATTGAAATTAAATAAATCTAATTAATAGCTCATTTGAAAACTGTTACAACTATAGGTACCTATATAAAAATAATTTTCCTACAGTGTTTTCAATTAAATATTTATTATAGTAAAAAAAAATTATTACTTAAAAAAAGTATAAATACTGCTTTTTAACGACAAAAACTTTTGAACAGTAACTCCGATCATTATGACTTTTGGACACAACATTCATCTCGGTAAACTAAGATGAATGTGCATACTCATGTCCCTTTCTTCCCCATTCGTTCTTTTGCACCCGGGTGAAACCGGGCGGGACCGCTAGTATTAATATACCGATATAGTACAGTTTTTTTTGTACTTCCTTCCTTGACGTTCTTCACTCAACAAGGACGCGAGTGACAGACATGGTTGCTGACTTCGTATTCCAATTTTCTTAACAGGACTGCGGACACCAAAACACAGGAACCGAAGGGCCGCGTCTCGTTGCCGTCGCTCTTCAAGTACTTCGCTTTTTCTTCTTCTTTATTCTTTTGCGCGCGAACAATGAATTATATAAAAAAAAAACGCCGACGTTCTTTTTCGTGTCTAATTGACCTTTGATAATATTTTGTTATGTAGATTTTCTTTTATATGTATTTGCATTTTTCTATTCCTGAGAAATATCCGACTGGGATTTCTAGTGATATGTTGAGTACAGCGAACCGCTCGGGATTTTTGAAGTGAAAACTTCTTTAGCGGCGCTGTACACTTTTTTTGTAATGAGTAAAAAATGTTAAACTCGCGTCAGGAAAAGTAAGAACTGGGTGAGACTCTCTAAGTGATAGTAATTGCCAGATACTTTTTATACAACGTTAGACATCTGGTGTTGAAATATCGTACATAAAAATGCAATCTATGATACAAACCATTTTATTTACAAAACTTCTTTAGCGGCGTTGTACACTTTTTTTGTAATGGGTAAAAAATGTTAAACTCGCGTCAGGAAAAGTAAGAACGGGGTGAGACTCTCTAAGTGATAGTAATTGCCAGATACTTTTTATACAACGTTAGACATCTGGTGTTGAAATATCGTACTTAAAAATGCAATCTATGATACAAACCATTTTATTTACAAAACTTCTTTAGCGGCGTTGTACACTTTTTTTGTAATGGGTAAAAAATGTTAAACTCGCGTCAGGAAAAGTAAGAACTGGGTGAGACTCTCTAAGTGATAGTAATTGCCAGATACTTTTTATACAACGTTAGACATCTGGTGTTGAAATATCGTACATAAAAATGCAATCTATGATACAAACCATTTTATTTACAAAACTTCTTTAGCGGCGTTGTACACTTTTTTTGTAATGGATAAAAAATGTTAAACTCGCGTCAGGTTAGTAAGAACTGGGTGAGACTCTCTAAGTGATAGTAATTGCCAGATACTTTTTATACAACGTTAGACATCTAGCGTTGAAATATCGTACATAAAAATGCAATCTATGATACAAACCATTTTAGTTACAAGTGTTGTCAATAAATAAACAATGCTTCTAAATGCAAAAAATTAAGACGTTAACATTCAAGTTTTCACTTCCGCCGGCACTCCCGGAGTGCAACCTGTCTTTTTTTTTGACTGGAAGCATTCTGATGGAATAAATTAAAAACTGTCAGTTGTTTTGCGAACGAGTGTGGCCAAAAACCTTGAGGAATATTTGCTGCCCACAATTCGGAAACCAAAGGAATGGTGAAGTCTCTGGTGAGAAATGCGCCGAACTGTTGTAAGAGGTTTTTTTGACAGGTTAACCATGGAGGCATAAGGTAAACATTGATTTAGAAAAGTTAGGTTAACCTCCATCATGCTTTTCTAAATCAATGTTTACCTGTCAAAAAAAACCCCCTTAGAACAGTTCGGCGCATTTCTCACCAGAGGTCTCACCATTCCTTTGGGTTCCGAATATTTCCTCTGTGAAGCAAATGCTGTTCCAGAACAAATGTGTCAACATCCTTTTAAGGAACTCACTTGGTGCTCTGGGAAGATAGGTACTTGCTCTATTAACAGCATTTTGAACGTGCTTACTACAATTTTCTGTAAGGCAATGAAATAATGAATGATCTTAGATCTGCTACCATTTTACTTACATGTTCCATAAGGGAATGGAAGTACGATGTTAGAGTCGAAAAATTATGTCCGAGTTAAGGTGAGATTTTGATTGAACAACCCTAAAAACTTAATAGCTAGTAACTGTCTTCTGTTTGCAATAACTTCTGCAACAACACATCCATTTCAATGTCTGCATTTGTTTCAATAATTATTCGTAAATACTTAATAGGTGGGGTTAGTAACTGTCTTTTGCTTACAACAGCTTCTGCAACAATACACAGATTTGAATGTATGAATTTGTTTCAATAATGATTCCAGATCTATTGATGTTTGAGAGAAAAAAAATAAAGGATATACACCTATCCCCCGGTTTACACGGTAGATACGTTCCTGAGAAAAACGTGTAAATCGAAAATTAAAAATTTTCAAGTCAAAATCGTGTAAATCGAAAAGCTTGCAGAAAATGCATAATTTTGTGATTTTTTTCAATATTTTTAGGTGTAGATAAAACTTTAATTTTATGCGAAGAAATACAGACACAGTGTGCGTGTGCAGCAAGTCAGCACATAAGCTCGGGATTCCCCGTGAGATGTGTACACAGCGCACGTGTTCAATCACAGTAGCATTTAGTAGAGTGCGATAAAAACAAAAAAAAACTTATTTGGAAAACCGTGTAAAAGCGAAAACGTGTAAAACAAGTACCGTGTAAATCGGGGGATGGGTGTATTGTAATAAAGTCCTAAAAACTTAATAGATGTGGGAGGTATCTTTGGCTTACAATAAATAGGAATCTGAATTTGTTTCAATAATGACTCCAAATCTATTGTTTTTGATGCTTGAGAGAAAAAAAAGAACGATATGTTGTTATAAAGTCCTAAAAACTTAATAGATGTGGGAGGTGTCTTTGGCTTACAATAAATTCTGTAACAATAAACAGAAATCTGAATTTGTTTCAGTAATGACTCCAAATCTATTATTTTTGATGCTTGAGAGAAAAAAAAGACGGATATATAGTTATAAAGTCCTAAAAACTTAATAGATGTGGTAGGTAACTGGCTTGCAATAAATTCTGCAATAATTACGGATTTGAATGTCATAAATCTGAATTTCTTTCAGTAAAGACTCCAAATCTTTTGTTTTTTATGCTTGAGAGGAAAAAAGGAAGGGAATACATTGTTAGAAAGTTCACCTGCATTTAAAATTAGTAATCAAAAAAACCTCTCTGAACAATAGTCGTAAATTATTTAAAACAGAAATTCGGAATTTTGTTGACTGGTATATAAAGTTGCGGTTACATATTATTATAATTAAATACACATTCAGTGAAATTCTAAACATTGTTAAGGTGGTACGTTTTATGTGCCGTCAAGTTGGTATTTTACTTTGATGCACAATAAATGATGTCCGAGCTAGTGTAATTGTTTGTAAAATTTTCATAACAATTCCAGGGTTGGCAGCGCTGTGGAAATTGATAGCATGAAGTTGGTGCACTGTAGTCTGTAACGTTTCACAACCGCGGAAAGAAACTTTAATCACATATTATCTATATTTATACTAATATATAAAGCTGAAGAGTTTGTTTGTTCGTTTGTTTGTTTGAACGCGCTAATCTCAGTAACTACTAGTTCAAATTGAAAAAATAATTGTTGGATAGCCCATTTATCGAGGAAGGCTATAGGCTATATAATATCACGGTACGGGCAATACAAGCGGAGCATCAATGAAAAATGTTGCAAAATGTATCTCAAAAATGAGCTTCTATTTAGGTGAAATGCCGTAACTATAAATATACCAATATAGTAAGATGAATGTGCGTACTCATGTCCCTCCCTTCCCTATTCGTTCTTTTACACCCGGGTGAAACCGGGCGGGATCGCTATACTGTTAGATAAACGGGCTAAGAAACGAGGGTAGCCGAGCAGAATCGTTCATCTTCGAGATTCCTCCTGGTTTGATCCCTAGTAGTGTCCGACCGAAACAAGTTTTTACGGCCGAAACCGAAACCGAATTTCGGCTTCAGGCTCAGTTTCGGCCGAAACCGAAATTTCATGTTTTCATTGGAAAAATAAAGTAAATATTATCATAATCAGTTTTTTTTATTTTTAAATCAATCACATATTAATCATTCAGCCTCTGATATCTTAACTTATCATATTATTACCCCCTTTATTTCAAAAAACACAAATAAATATACTTTATTCAACACGCGTGAATAATATATAATTTCGAAGCCCAGCTAAATTCGGGAGAAATAATAAATTACTTCATGTTGACGCGTAGAGTGCTAATAATGAGCCGAAACTGTACGATAATGTATTACTGCATAGTTTCTGGACCAATAGAAACGCGGTAGCGATTTGTATATATGAAAACGACATCGTAATTCAGCGAAAGTCAGGGCCATCTTGTGTGCATCGAGGGCGGTGGGTACGTTAATCAATGAAGTGATTTATTATTTTTCCCTCTTTTATCAGGGCCCCGATTACATATTACTCGTGCTAGTTGAATAAAGTATTATGTGCGACCATTGATCGAAGGAGAATATTCCCCTCGCGTGGAATCTTCTCCTTCTCTCACTAGTCGCACAATATACTATTTTTTTAATATTATGAATATTATCTTCATACCTCGGTCGTAAGTACGCTTACCTATTAATTACATTAATTAATTACTTATTAATCACATAAAAACAAATTCCAAGCAAGCAGCTTTGAGGTTATACGTAAAAACACGAATGACAGCTGCCCGCGAATTTAAAAATATAATTCAGTTCAATTCACGATCCATGTATAGCGTTTTTGCATCCGCTATCCGTTAGTGAGAGATCGGTGACTTCTAAACAGTCCATTTTGTTCTCTAGCCGGCGGGTAACGCGGGTCATTCTGAACCAGGGGTAAAGTACAATGAATCGCTTTGTTTGTTGCGTCACAATATAGCGAGTTGCATTCAAGCACTGAAATGAATTATTTATAATGATTAGTGGAAAATGGGAAATAGATATTTCGCGTGTAAAGCGATCGTTTGCGGTTAAATTTTCACTGCAACAGAAAGAAAAGAAAAACATATAAAAATCTTTCGCAGAAATGACTCAATTTCCGTTTTGATATTTATCATTCTATTGTGAATTGCATAATAATTGACTGTGAAAATTAGTAAGGAAAAACCTTTTTATTTTTTATATATGGGAAAACATTATTGATGGGATTATAATGTATTTGATGGCAAGCTCTGGCCTTTGCAAGTGCTTAAGGGGTTATGTCAGCTTGAGATTTTCAAAAAATCGTTTTTTTTTAGGGTATACTTGAATTGTTTATACCTTTGAGACTCTTACCGAAGTTATAGCAATAACTAGTTCATATTAGTCAAAGTGCACTCAATCACTTAGTTTTTTCTTTTGGGTTTTTCTCGGAACTACATTTTTCATAACGGTGTACATGATATCTTGAGATCTACTCAACCTATTTGATTAAAGCGTACAATTTTCTATCTATATATATTTTTATATTTTTCTAAATATCACAAATGTGTTCAAGTGATTTCAAATTCCGTAAATTTTTATGCCACTTCGCATGTTTAGTATTAACCAAACTCTTGAAAAAATCAAGCTAAATCGATTCCAATCATTTGAAAACCCTCTTGAAGTTTTTATACAGGATGATTCCAAAGTGGACGTTATCCTTTCACCAGCGAATAGGGCGTCAACAAATAAGATTTTTTTCTTTGGCGCTTTTTCGAAATATCAACATCAACGGAGATACAGAGTGTCAAAGTTCTATTTAAAAAATTAAAATTCAATAATAACTGCCAAACCACTTGAGATATTTAAGAAAAATTTTGTAGGTGTCAATAGCTACGTGGGAGGGAAATTCTTCAATAAATAAAATATTTTTGGTTTGACCAGTGGCGCGCGTAGAAAAAAGTTGTTTAAGTTTTTAAGAAAAAAAAATGATATGCTTCTGATTTTTCTAAAAATAAAAATTGTTATTGAATTCCTTGTTCAATTCTAAAAAGAAAAGCTCTTTTATTATTTTTTGGTACAGCGCACTGTTTTAGAGTAAAAAAATAAAAACTTTGACACTCTGTATCTCCGTATATGTTGATATTTCGAAAAAGCGCCAAAGGAAGCTCTATTCGCTGGTGAAAGAATCACCCTGTATATATTTCTTTAGAATAATTTAAAAACGCCATAACTTCTAAACAAAGATTGATACAGAGGTGGTTCAGAATCGACTCAGCGCAATTTTTTCTATAAGCGAAACCCCATTGTAAACAATATCAGTAATTTTGTAGAGTGTGAAATTTCTCATTCAAAATCGTTTATGTCCATAAAGTGTAAACGCACCTTAACTAATGCTAGTGGTTTTTAGTTTCTTAGGGGTGGTACTACAGCGTCGCGAACTAAGTTTATGCGGAGTTCAAGTAGGAGAAACTGCAGAGTTAAGTTTATAGCGTTTCTCAACTGTTTTTATTGAGTTGGCCTAAGTGACGATTGAGTGCTGAAAGTGCAATATGGTGTACACTGAAAACAATTTCACACCGGAATATTACTCGTATACAGTCAGACCTCGCTGAATGACCCGTTTCTCAATTCGTGTCTGTTCTGTGTGGCAGACTTTATGTTCTGCACTCCGAAGCAGCACATGAAACGTCATTATAGCATACCCCCGGTGTACACCGTGCAACTCCTGACCCACAAGTTACAGCGTGTTATTTAGATCGGCTTTGTGCTGCATTTATCGTCAGCACTAATAAGCATCTACCGCTGTCATATGCTAGAAGTGTTCATTGAATCTTATGACCGCTGCACACACGGCTAGAAACACTGCTTGGACTTCTGCTGGCCGGTAGGCTGGGTACGAAGTTGAAAATGACGTCACTGCGGGCTCGCCTGCCAGCTCACAAGATAGTTTTTAAAATTAAAACAGGGGCTATTTTTGTTGCTATGTCCGCTGCTAGGTATGAGCAAGAACCGATTAGGAAGCAGTCACGTGGGCAACTTGAACAAACGCCCACAAACACTATGCCTCAGTGTGTGTTCTGTTCAGAGACAAAAAACATGCATTTTTGTTACCAATCTATCACTGCGCGCAAGGTAAAGACGTAAAGACGTCTCGTGTGAATCGAGCACATAATAACAATTAAGAAAACCAGCGCTAAAAAACTAGTAGTGAAATCCAGCCTCATGTGCAGCGGACTTTAGTCTGTCAACACACGGCTTATGACAGTAGTGACTAGTGTTATACAACTTACAGTGTGATTATCTAGTAGTTTGTTGTCAATAATGCTTGAAAAAAGTTAATAATTAAAAACGTGAACATAGATGTGATTCTTAATTTAATGTACCTCCGGTTAACCCTGTAGAAGGCCCATTGAAAATGTTTACGTGCCGCTACTGAATAAAAATATAATTTTAACAAAATTTCCTGTTGAGTTTTTGTTCCATGTGTTATAATTTCATAAATACATTGTATTGTTATCAATCGGTTATCGGACAGGGAAACAACTGTGCTATGAATAATATAGGCGCGCGGTGATGGGGTGACAATTGAGTCAGCGATAACGGTGCTACTGTTTCATGTCCCCCTAGCACCCAGAAGAAAATTCCAAGAAATTCACTTTACCAATTTATTCCATAATATAAATAAATAACTGTACTGACTAACGAAAATACCAAAACCAGCATCAAATGGAATAG
This sequence comes from Xanthostigma xanthostigma, assembly GCA_963575645.1. Lineage (NCBI taxonomy): Eukaryota > Metazoa > Arthropoda > Insecta > Raphidioptera > Raphidiidae > Xanthostigma > Xanthostigma xanthostigma. The sequence goes on from OY754473.1 coordinate 5,380,768, forward strand.
AAATAATATGTATCTAGTACGTAATTAATTATATCATGACGATGTATGTCATTATGCTAAAACGAGTCATACGAATTACAAACGCATTACTGTCAAGGTACATGCTACATTTTTGCATGTACCTTCCATAAAATAGTACTGAGGGAACTGCTGAGATAAATGAATTGTGTAAATAAACAGTGCGCGAAATAAATATACTTTAACATAAATAATCTTTTGTGTATAGTTAATAAATAAGTGTGCTAAATAAATTCTGGTGTGTTTATATGTTGTAAATATTTTTTTGTACATAAATAGTCACTTTGCATTCATTAATATTTATTCTTTTATTTTATTAGTTAGAATTGTTGTTTTGTTTCTGTTACGTTATAGAGAATTCCTACGAAATGCTGTGGCAGATATTTTGCCCAGGACTGTATAGAACCATCGGTTAATGGACGCTAGTAATGAAGTAAAAAATGCACATATTGTCTGGCTTGTGCAAATATGATATGCACACACTAGATTGTAATATCCTGTCCACGCATTTTGTACGAACGGTTCCGAGAAGCGATACGTTTATCGGTTTTAGGTGTGACACTCAAATTAAATACGATAAATCCTTCTGCACCTGTTAAAAAAGTAGTTTATTTTTTTATATAAACACTAGCTCTGCCCGAGTTTGTTGTTTTCCACCGTTTTTTCGTCGACTTACGTTGCAAAATTGGTCTCGACGAACGTGATCCGATAACGCATGGAACCGTTGCCGTAACCTGTTTTTTAGTCGGTTACTATCAGTATCTTTTTAAAGTAAAAAAAAAGCCTATTGGGCGACGGGACCATTCCAACTTAAAAAATGTTGGCATTTGATTATAATAAAGAAAATAAAATTTCTGATATCGTGTGAGGTGACGCGAATAATGGCTATTCAATATGATATTTGCTATTCGTTGCCATGGTTATTTACATAATATGTTCCACGTCATGTAAAAATTAATCAAAGCATGCCGAACTAGTTTATTTCTGACAGATCCACATAACAAAAGAGCGGCTGTTTTTTGTTTATTTTCAAAATATTTTCGAAACTATAAAGTTTAGATAAATTCTCTCTTCTGCGCATGCGCCGATTTTCCCCAAAAACAATAGGGCTCTTCATATTTGCATACACCAAACATCCTCCCAAAATTTGGTTTCAATCCGCTCATCCGTTTGACCTGTATCGTGTTCACACAGACTAACAGACGCACAGAGTTTTTTCAAAAATATATTTTTTGGATTCAGGGGACCTCAAAACGGAAAGATATTGTAAAATTTTTGAAAAGTGATTTTTGACCTAAACTAGTACCATTCCCCACTTGTGGGTTGGAATGGTAAAATTATATCCGTCCGTAAGTCCGGCTCTGTGCTTTTACGCAAAGTTCAAATTAAATGATATCGAACGGAGATTGCTTTGACTTTTATTTGAAGTGTCTAATAAAATATGAAAACTTCCAAGAAAATTCCTGAAAGTCTTGCAACGTAATATTTCCTTTTCTTATTAATTACGTTGAATAACGTGGAAAAGTTTCGCAGACGGTTAAACTTGATTTCTTAAAATAAAATAATTCTTTGATCAGTTTTTTTTACTTTTTTTTTCATAAAGACTACCCAACCTCTTCTATATTTATTTAGGCCTAGCGCCATTTCATATTTCCAGTTTGTTCCAATTGGGTGTTGATATGGAGTGCTAGACAGAAAGAGATAGCGACAATTGAGGTAAGCGATCCGTCTTTGTTCAACATACAACAAGAAGATGGACCAGAAAAAGACAGGCATATGTTACGATCTATAGGTACCCGAATTCGGTCAATGACCGAAATAAATGCGCAAAACTAGTTTTGACCAACAAATATTGCGAAATCTTACATTTAAACAGGTATTGAGTGTTATAAAATGAGCAAAACTAGTTTTGCGCATTTTCATTTGGGCAAAACTAGCTCTATCCATTTTTGAACGGACAATACTAGTTCTGCTTGTTTCATTCAATCAACGTCCGAACCCGAACAAAAGTAGGGTTATGTTCTTGTTTATATACCTATCTATTGAATTGTTCTCCTGAATGTTATAATTAATATAATTGTAGGATATTCAGTGTAATGATTAAGTAAAAATGCAAGATGAATTCGAGTCTCAACTAGTTCGCCTATTGGAGGCTTCTGAAACATAATTTTATGACGAAACATAATTACCTTACTACACTAAGTGAGGTTAAGAAAGCAAATTTATTGAAAGCTGAATTAAAACCTCTGTCTGCTAAACAATACAAAAGAATAAATCGCTTTGATTTCATAAGTACCATTGATGTGGCAAAGTTAATTAAAAAACGCAAAGAAGATTCCGATGCCATACTAGTACTGTCCGTTCAGAAATGGACAGAACTAGTTTTGTCCAATTGAATATGCGCAAAACTAGTTTTGCCCATTTTATAACAGTCAATACCCGTTTAAATGTAAGATTTCGGGTTTGGGCAGTATTCGTTGGTCAAAACTAGTTTTGCGCATTTATTTCGGTCATTGACCGAATTCGGGAATAGACCGTAACACATATATCGTGTTTAATGCCTTCTCTATCTTGTCAGTTTGTAGGCACTCCATATGTACAGCTCAGTGGTTTGTACAAATTCGGTATTTATCCCAAGAAAACTATCGTAATAGGCCCTATTACGATAATTTTCTTGGAATAGATTTTCAGTCGAAACCGAAACCGAATTTCATCTTATATTCCGGAAAAAAATTGAATTAAAGATCGCCCGAGTACACCCGAACGTCATCCGACACATGACGAACGCATTGAACCACTGCCGTAACCTGTTTTTTTTAGTCGGTTACTACCACTATCTTTTTAAAGTTAAAAAAAAAAGTATTATCATTATTATTCCGCCATTATTTTAATCCGTTTTAAAAAGTGACTAATTGGCCTTGTTTCTGCATTGTTCGACACGCCTATATATAGACAAGTTTTTCGTACCGAATTTTCTCTTTTACATTTTCCTCCGTTGTAAAACACTCCCTTGTGCCACACTGAAAGCAATGCCGGTACCTTTTTCCCTATTGTATCCATTTATATATAGAGGTCTCCACCTACACGTATCGAGGGTATAGGGGCAGCGATCCGGCACAGCTACCAGGCTATGTTGGTTTTATACTTGGTGAGACTCTAAGCTATAAAATGTTCGGAGGTTTACTTTTCAAAGGCTGTGTGCACGAAACCTACTAGCGCCGCTAGTGGGTAATAGAGAATTATTTAACTCACTGTTTATGGAAATCGTGACATCCTTCCTTCTATGGTGATAAGTCAAAAATTTTAGTTGGCCATGACGTGTCAAAAAAAATTTAATAAGAAAAATAAAACTCGTTGATTGGTTGATAACCGATTGTAAGCACTTGAAAAAGTTCCTACTTCAAATAAATAAGTCTTAAAGTCTTAAACTTGAATTATAAAAAAATCGTGATAAACAATATTTTCCAAATTCATAACAACATTCATTTTTCCTGCGTAGCTAAGAAAAACTAATTTTGACAATATTACAAAAGGAGAGAGAAAGAGAGAGAGTTAATGTAACAATTAGTGATGTGCCGGATCGTTAAAAATGTATATCCGCGGATACGGATCTGAATACGGATATTTGGTTTCAAGTTCCCCGGATACGGATCTTAACTTTCTTAGAGTACGCGGCGGTAAATATTGCAGATCGACCTTTGGAAAGAAACTATCTGCTATGGGAAAAAGCTATTGACCTCTTTAAGAGTTAACTCTCATAACAGATTGTCTCTTTCCAAAGATCGATGTGCAATATCTCATTATAACAATAGTTGATTTAGTACCTTTGAGTTATGTACTATTAGTATGGTACTCACTACGATAAATGTTTGCAATATAAAGGTGCCAAATACGATTTAAAAAAATAAAAAATGATCTTTTCCAAAGATCGATGTGCAATATCTCATTATAACAATAGTTGATTTAGTACCTTTGAGTTATGTACTATTAGTATGGTACTCACTACGATAAATGTTTGCAATATAAAGGTGCCAAATACGATTTAAAAAAAATATAGTTTAAAAAAAACTAAAAAACACGCTTTATATCGGACTAAAAAGTAAAAAATAATTGTTTTAAAATAAGCTTAAAAAGCGTGGGGCGCTTTGTTCCACATTTTCGTACATCGAGCGCCCAACGCTTTTTAAGCTTATTTTAAAACAATTATTTTTTACTTTTTAGTCCGATATAAAGCGTGTTTTTTAGTTTTTTTTAAACTATATTTTATTTTTCACTTTTTAGTGAGGATCTATAAAAGAATTTATTAATCCTGGGGGTCCTAATAAGGATAATGGGAAACTGTTATCAAATTATTGCATTGTCATCGGTCCTTGATACGTATGCAAAGTTTCAAATTAATCAGACTTCGGTAAATTGGTGAAAATTATGCTCAAAGATTCCGTTACGGACATACATACATAGTTACAACCCAAACTAATATAAAGCGTTTAATAATAAGGATAATGGGAAACTGTTATCAAATTATTGCATTGTCATCGGTCCTTGATACGTATGCAAAGTTTCAAATTAATCAGACTTCGGGAAATTGGTGAAAATAAAGCGTTTACTACAGAGGATCTATAAAAGAATTTATTAATCCTGGGGGTCCTAATAAGGATAATGGGAAACTGTTATCAAATTATTGCATTGTCATCGGTCCTTGATACGTATGCAAAGTTTCAAATTAATCAGACTTCGGGAAATTGGTGAAAATTATGCTCAAAGATTCCGTTACGGACATACATACATAGTTACAACCCAAACTAATATAAAGCGTTTAATAATAAGGATAATGGGAAAATGTTATCAAATTATTGCATTGTCATCGGTCCTTGATACGTATGCAAAGTTTCAAATTAATCAGACTTCGGGAAATTGGTGAAAATAAAGCGTTTACTACAGAGGATCTATAAAAGAATTTATTAATCCTGGGGGTCCTAATAAGGATAATGGGAAACTGTTATCAAATTATTGCATTGTCATCGGTCCTTGATACGTATGCAAAGTTTCAAATTAATCAGACTTCGGGAAATTGGTGAAAATTATGCTCAAAGATTCCGTTACGGACATAGTTACATACATACATACATAGTTAGTTACAACCCAAGCTAATATAAAGCGTTTAAAAATAAAAAATGATCTGAATGGAATTTAACAGGTTTTCATTATTACCTAATCACTTATATATAAAATTTCATCTATGAATTGAAAATTAATAAGGTATAAGATCCGTAAGAGATCCGCCAAAAACTAACGGATACGGATCTTTCTTCTCCCTCGGATATCCGCGGATACGGATACGGATATCCGGCACATCATTAGTAACAATACTTGCTACACGATGAACAGTTCGTTGAATCAAAGCCCATCAATATTTTTAACTAACTCTTCCTTCAACAAGCTCGCCAACGGTTGATAGACTATTGGAGAACAAAGTTGTGTTTAGTCTGTACCCATCTCGCTGACCTGTACCCTTCATAATTATATCTGTCTGTCTGTATGTAAATGATTCGCGCGATTAAAAGCGCATTAACTTCAATGTGAACATTTTCCATGTATTTTAATGTATAAAGTTTGTTTTTATCAAAATGTACCTGCGCTATACAAATGGTTGTTTACCACTGGTTATTTGGTTTCTACGTCAGTCTTATTTATTTTTAAATTGATTACAATCTTTGTTTTTATTTTAGTGCGCATGCTCAGTTGACAACAGTAAAGTCCGCACTTGAGAATCCATTTTATAATATTTATATAGTAGGTTAATTATCCACCTGCCTTTCGTCAAGGAAAATTTATGTACGGGTCACCTTGTTGAGATTTTCCTAGTCACTGTAACAAAAAGTGTTTGTCAGCTCCGACGCACGAGTGGAGTTTACTCCTTAGATACGCTGTGTAATGTATTCCATCTCATTCTTTCGCACGTTAAATCCTACAGATATATATGTGTCTCTTTTGCATTCCATCTCATTCTTTCTCATGCTAAATCCTACAGATATATATGTTTGTCTCTTGTCTATTCCATCTCATTCTTTCGCATGCTAAATCCTACAGATATATATGTTTGTCTCTTTTGCATTCCATCTCTTTCTTTCGCATGCTAAATCCTGCAGATATATATGTTTGTCTCTTTTGAAGCGGACGAGCGTAACGCCACACTTAAAGCGGTGGAGCTTAAACGCCTCACTCATAAATTTCCGTACTGAGCCTTATAACTCAAAATCGTTTTGAATCTTCTCTGTATCGTTCCAATTTTAATATTTATATATACTGCCGAAGCAAGTACGGTAGACGTGCCTCAACAACTCGTATATATACTTAGCGTTACTCAGAAATCCACTACTAGTGAGAATCGTTTTTACAAACATTTGATTTTGTCAAAATATATTCATTAAATCAAAAAACTGTTTCTTGCATTTGAAAGACAATTGCTTACTCCATTAAAATATGTGATTACATTTTGTATTTATTTTAAAATAGCTAAGCAAAAAAAACAAAAAAGTTTTCGTCTTACGAATTTTGTCTTACGCATTTTCGATCAGGTCTTACGAATTTTCGATCTGACGTGAGTTTAACATTTTTTATCCATTACAAAAAAAGTGTACAACGCCGCTAAAGAAGTTTTCACTTCAAAAATTGAGAACCACTGATATATCAACAAAAAAAAATGTAGAGCTTTTAGAAGTCTATAACTTTGATGAAAAAAAAAACAATCTCGACGCGTTTTATGAGCGTGCTATACTAGAGTCATGCATGTAACTCTCTAATCCAATATGCACTGAAGTTTTTGTCACATTACGGGACAAGTGACACGAATGTAGAAAATAGGGAATATATAATATATTCCCTATTATAAGAGGGAATGTGTAATAATATAATAACCCCCCCTTCTTTCATAGCGCCGCTTATAGGAAAGCTGGGATGATTGCAACAGGGTTGGACATTGTACCGATTATTCCTTGATGGCGAAATGCTATTGCTGTACTCATTGTTTTGTTCCCAGTAAAGAGAGAATGATCCAAACCTGAATGTTATAGTGTAAATAGACTTACCTTTGTAAAGTATAGCTATTTTGCCTATAAGAAACCATTTGCCGCTAATTGTTGTGTAGCATATAAAAACTGGCATATCATTTTTTACTGCTTTTATGGGCCTTATAGAGGTGCAGGCAAGTAGTAGTTTCAGCTATAGAGGTCCATGCGTGAAAAACGTATTTCTCTTATAGAGGTTTCTATTTCTCACTTATAAGAAGTTTTAGAGGGTTGCAAAGATGGTACCTGGCAATTACTTTTTCGCTTACCCAGTTCTCACTCACTCTGGTTTGACTGTAATTGCCGTTTAAAAAAATGCACAGCAATGCTATCTCTCCGTGTTTATAGTATTGTGATGATAATATATAAAAATGAACACCGTAACGCCATCTCTCGGTGTAAAAATGAAAACCCAAAGTGCATTTGTGTTCCTGTAAATAAGGTTTTTTTTTTTACAAAATGGCCTTTACTCTGACGAGTAATTAGCCAGGGCTAGTTTTTATATTAGGCTAATTGCGATGGAGTCTGATTGATTGGGAGCATAAGCGGCGCTATAGGAAGCAACGCATATAACAGGGACACAAGAGGGATGGAATACACGGATATTAGGATTGGGGACATGGATTAGCCAGGTATTAGACAGACATGATGGCCAGGAAGGAGGACCGCCGGGATGGGTTGGGTTAGACACAGTAGGAGGCTCCCACAACGAAAAATAAGGGTTTTTAATTAAATCGTTTATCTCACAAACTCGGCGATCTGATCGCCTTGATTAAAGTAACTATATGCGTTTCCAGATATCCCGTACATCCCTGTACGTTCCCTGTCGCTCAGACAGGACGGAGTCCTGTTACACGTGTGTATAATCCGCCATTACTGCGTCTGTGTGAACCAGACGCACACACAAGCGTCGAGGAAGGGAGATGGGTTGCGCTAACTGAGTCTTCAATTAATAATTTCAGCTTGACTTCCCATAAGCAATTAATTATATCTCACAATTCAGCGCATGTACCGTTTTTCTGTGTCAAGGCCAAAACAAAAAAATAACCCCTGTGTCGTATCACATCGTATGTACATATTCGTGATTAGATTGCATAATTTTAATATACTGTTTTTTTATGTTTCTTTCGACGGTTTGATTACACCCCTTCGGCTTATTGTGCTATCTCCCAATCTCATATATCACTCGATCCAGTATCCTCGTCCTTGCACAGATTCCCATAAGACTCCATGTTAAATGCAGCGAAATAAAATTATCAATATCTTTTTTCAAAGTCAACCAAAGATCACAAAAATTTAACTGAGTCATTTTTGAGAAGGTTTCGACATATCTGCAAATTTTCGTAATTTTCTGTTTGCTAATTTATTAATCGAGGGTACTTTCTTAAGGACGTAGTCTTATGTTCAGGCTCGTTTTCAACCGTTATTTCAGAATTTTTTTTTAATAACAAAATAATGTACAATCATTTCAATTTTGTTACATGTTTTTACTGACATCGTAAACTAAGAAAAACATTTTTTTTTTGCTTAATTTTACGCCATTTTATAATTGTTGTTTTAACCTAAAGTAGACAACTTTAAATGGACGTAGGTGGGTAGCGCGGGTGATAACATCACTTGGAGTCATCTGAATTATAAAAATTAAATTGGTTATTGTTTCGTAGGCTTGTGGCTCTATCCCGTACTAGAAATAAACATTTTTATTGATAAATAAAAAAATGGCGATTTTGTCGTTGAAAATCGGTTAAAAAAAATAGAAATAATTTTTATAATTAAGTAATTCTAGTATCGGACGGAGCTATTGCTGTGTAGAATACCCTGTGCAAAATTGAAAGCAATCGGTTGTATACAATTGTTTCAATCACCCGCGCCGCTTAGAAAAACGTAGTTTTGAGAAAAACGCGTTTAAAGTTTTAATTTCAGATTTCTTACAAAAAAATAAAAATGAATATTTACACTAATCAGCTATGCCTGGTGTATAGTAAACCTTCCGTTTCTTCAAAGGCATCGTTTTCTGCTAATTTTTTTGCTCTTCTCTGCGAGGGTATAAGGGTAACGTGATGACAATTGAGAGGTAAGAGTCTTACCGTAAGACCGTTGCTGTTCTCGACTATATGCTATAGCTTTGTAAATATTTAATATTTCGGTCTAATTTTTTTACAGTATTTTCTCAATATACACTTACTAAAAATGTAAAAAAAAATAAATTCGATTTTCCGAAACCCGAACACCAGACTACGTCCTTAAATACTAGCCTATCCCTTTCTATTATTTATCTGAGATTTAATCTGTACTCACTGCAGTATATTATTGTTGTGTGTGTCATAATAGTACAAAGTAATGAAGGTGTCAGTGGCTATTTGAAGGTATAGTCATTTCACTTTGCGCTCGGGCCTTATACGGATCGTTGGCCGAATTTGGTACGGCTGGTTGTCTCACCGACTGTAACTGTCTGCCTGGTGCAACCATTTGTACAATTGTTGCTGTTGCCATGGCCCACGTTATGACGCCGTAAATACTGACACATTACAATCAGAGGTAACCAACCGTTTTTGATGCAGGTCCGTATAGTAAAAACTCGCCAGACTTCCGTGGTCTGCCAAACGCGGTTAGACTTCTGCGTCCGACAAACTTTGCCAGATTTAAAAATATATTTTGTTTTTTTTTGTCTAAAAAAAATTTGTATTTTTCTGTTTTTGTTTGTAATGAATAAACTCAAAATTAATGGACCGATTTCAAAAATTATTTCACTGAGTAACATAGGCTATATTGTTAATCAAGATTAGGGTTCCCTACGAAAACTCCAATAATGTAACCCAAGGTGTAAAAAATATATAAAAACTTTTGAGCGGTATCTCCGATCATCATGAAAGGACACTACATTCATCTCGTCAAACTAAGATGATTGTGCGTACTTATGTCCCTCCTCCTCCATCCATTCGTTATTTTGCACCCGGGCGAACCGGGACGGACAGCTAGTAATTAATAATGGAGAAACCAAATCAATATACTAATGATACTTTTTTTTGTTACAGGTAAGCCAATTTGATAATACTTTGGGACAACACGTAAGTTTTTAACGGTGTCAAGCCGTGATTATGTAATTACAAGGCGCGAAATGTTCAATATTATAAAGAGGTAAAGTTCGTAACTATGGATGTAGGAGGTAAAATCTCTGAAACTGCTCGTTCGATTTCAAATTTTTTTTCATCAATCGTGACTGACTGATCTATCAACGCACAGCTCAAACCACCGGACGGATTGTGCTGAAATTTGGTACACAAATAGTTATCATGACGTAGGCATCCGCTAAGAACAGATTTTTGATAATTCAACCCTTAAAGGGTGTAACAGGAGTTCAGAAATTGCATGGAGAAATCATATAAGATAAATGTTACAATTCGAAAATGCGTAAGATCACTCCTGTCAACAAATAAATAAACACATGTTTCATGCTTTTTCAAGAACAACCCCTTCAGAGGGTGAAAAGAGGCAAATGGGTGTCATTTTCAGGGTTTGTCAGGACGTTGACCACGTGAATGTCATTCACGTCGAGAAAGGAGTGACCATGCGAAATAATGGGAATGCATCCGTGTTTCGTCTCAATCGCGTGCAAAGCCGCGGGTAACAGCTAGTTTATTCATAAACCGCCAATCGTTTTCGAGGACATTCGGTGCATTTATGAATGAACTTCGAGAACGTTTCCTATATGTGTGCGTCGTGCGTGCTTGTTTCTGAAAGGCTTCGGAGTTTAACAATATATACGTAAAGGTGTGGTCACATCGCGCCCCGATTGACTGACTATCAAAACATAATAATCGTAGGTCGACACGTGCAAATGTGCATAGTCCTGAATATGCGTTACATGAATTTATTGCTGGCAGCTGTGACTGTATTTAAGTTGCAATTTGTTTATTCTTTCCAGAGGTGGTACAAACTATTATTTTTGACGTGATAACGTCTTATAAATTGATGAATCACCAATCTTATAAATTGATAAAACACCGACTGCATGCACGAAAAAGTGTAACGTAACGTTCCTAACGCGTAACGTTCCGCCTGACCCTGTGCGTGCTTTTTGCTAATTTCTCGCTCAATTTAAATCAGATCGGTTTGAAACCAGTCTTAAACGAAAGAGGAGAACATTTTACATAGATGTCGTATAACAGAATTTGCCTAAACAGTTTTTTTATACAAATTTATATAGAAAAATAGCTGTATTAATGCAATGTTGTATAATGCATGACGCGACGCGGTCGGTCGTCTTTGTTTGCCGTACATGGAAATTAGAAAATAACGTATGTCTTGTCTTAACATGAAAACTGCTGCATTTCTAATGTTTAATTAAATTTTTGACATTAGTATTTTGTGAAATGCAACGCCTTCTAAGTTAACTATTGGAATAACTAATTATTATTAGAACATAATACTTTGACAGTTGCAAACGTCACTTTTGACATTTCTTATCATTCCGACACCAAGGATAAGCGGATTGAAACCAAATTTTGGGAGGATGTTTGATATGCAAATATGAAGTGGCCTATTGTTTTTGGGGAACATCGGCGCATGCGTAAAAGAATATATCTCTTATAATGATGTTTTATATAATAATAATATAGTTTTTAAAACGGTTTTTACTCTATCTATTTTTACTAGAAATTTTTGTAAATTTTTTGGGGAAAATCGGCGCATGCGCAAAAGAGATACATGCCATAGTTGTTTTTTATATAATAATAGTGTACTTTTTTTTTTTTTTTTTTTTTTTTATTAAAAGTGCATTTTTGACAACAGTGTACTTTTTATAGTGTTTTATTATTCTACTTAATAAAATTTACCTAAATTTGAAGCGAAAGATGCAATATCATAGATTCGAATTATTATAATTATTATATAAATTTAGGTTATGTATTACGGAATACGTTATCACGTAAAACTATCGTCCGTAAACCGACTTTACAGACAACCAATTTTTTTTTAATAACAGTTCCGTTCCGTTCCTGTTCCGCTTACGTAACAGTTCCAAAAACCTGCTACTTTTTAAGAGTTCCAACGTTGGAACCTTGACATTCTCGGAATAGCTTGTAACATGCGACGTATAAAAATTTCAAATTATGAAATGTGTATTATTTGTATTTTTCGTGAATTAATTCTATTATTTAAGTTTAATAATTTAAGGTACCTAATTATTAAAAAAAAAAAACAAAAATAAATTTGTCGACAGTATATTAAAAATATATTTACTTTTACAGAATGTAAGTAACAGTTATTCTGCAGAATCAAATAATATTATTTCACCACAGTTCAATATTATTATTTTGTTAATCTCGCGTATGTAATATAAAATGAATAAGCCGTCCAGTTTTGTCTGGAACTTTGCGACGCATGTTAATGCGCTAGTGTGATACTAAAATCGACTTTACGTGTATACAATGTAGATACACTGGGCGTAGGTAACGAGCATAACTGTTGCAGTTTGCAACGTAGGTACAATATTTGATAACGGGAACGGAGAATGTTTATTTTATGCAGAAGAACGCCCGTTATGTTATTCGGAACAGTCGAAGCATTGGAACAGCCCGGAACAGGTATTTTATTATACTGACAACTGTTCCAATCTGTTCCTCGTTCGAAACTGTTCCAAAATAACTGTTCCTAGTATTTTATATATCATCTCTCATTTTCGTTTCTGGAACACGTATTCTATTCTCTGACTTGGACTTCTAATAAGTAAATTTGGTAGATTGGTTTATTACCATTCCAACCCACAAGTGGGGAATGGTGGTAGTTTAGGTCAAAAATCACTTTTCAAAAATGTTACAGTATCTATCCGTTTTGAGGTCCCCCGAATCCAAAAAAACATATTTAAAAAAAGTCTGTGCGTCTTTTAGTCTGTGAGCACGATACAAACGGATGAGCGGATTGAAACCAAATTTTGGGAGGATGTTTGGTATGCAAATATGAAGAGCCCTATTGTTTTTGGGGAAAATCGGCGCATGCGCAGAAGAGATATATGCTATAACAGTGTTTTTTATATAATAATAGTATACTTTTCATAACGGATTATTATTCTATTTATTTTTTCAAAAAAGTTTCAGTAGAAATTTTTTTTTTAATTTTTTGCACTCTTGTGTAGTACGGTACGCACTACACAAGAGTGCAAAAAATTTAGTAAAAATTTTTTTACTGAAACTTTCTTTGAAAAAATAAATAGAATAATAATCCGTTATGAAAAGTATACTATTATTATTAGAGCTGAGTGTGTATTGTGCTGTGCAGTGCTTCGTGACTCCTGAGTATGCATGATGACAGTTCACACCTCTGCAGTCTGCACTTTTGTGTAGTGCGTACTGTCTAGTGTCGCTCCTTTGAACGACTCGCTCTGAGCGACTCTTTTTAGTAAGTGGAGCGTACGAAGCCAACTCCCAATAAAGAGTCATGTTTACACATCACTAATTTGAATGCTGTAAAAAAGGCGGGAAAAACAGTACTTGATAATAGGTGGAATGGTTAAAAATATATTTAACTAGCGGTTCCGTCCGGTTTCACCCGGGTTTAAAAGAACGAATGGGGAACGGAGGAACATGAGTTCACACATTCATCTTAGTTTACCGAGATGAATGTTGTGTCCAAATTTCATGATGATCGGAGTTACCGTTCAAAAGTTTTTGTCGATAAAAAGCAGTATTTAAACTTTTTTTTAACTAATATATTTTTTTTTTAAATTAATTAAATAAAATTAAAATAAATTTAAATGTAAGCCTTAGAAGAAAGCAAAAAAAATATGTATATTCGCCCAACGTGGGGCTCAACCCACGGCCCTGATATTGACAGTCGCATGCTCTACCGATTGAGCCATCTGAGGTTGTGTACTTTCAACGCTAATATGATTATATTTAGTTAGTGTATTTCACCTGAATAGAAGCTTAATTTTTAGATACATTTTGCAACATTTTTCATTAATGCTCCGCTCCTAATGGTCGTAGCGTGATTTTATATAGCCTATAGCCTTCCTCGATAAATGGGCTATCCAACAAAAAAATCTTTTTTAAATTTGAACTAGTAGCTCCTGAGATTAGCGCGTTCAAACAAACTCTTCAGCTTTATATATTAGTATAGATACTAAAAAGTTACCTGTGCGTAAATACGGCCCTGGTTCGAAGTTGAATTCCAACCCAATTTCCAAAATGTAAACATCGACAATAAACCACTAAAACAAAGTAGTTCATTTATATTTGTATGGTTTCGGTGCTGGCAAAGTTTCAATGAAATATGCGGTCTCCACTCGAAAACAGTCCTTTGTCGTCGTTTCTCTAGAACGGCCGAGCAAATATAGATTTTCATTCATAGCCGCAAATCCGTTAAATACTCAGTTTTTGTCATACGGACTGATTTCGTCCACTTTTTGGTACAAGGATGCCTGAATCAGTCCATTTTTGAACGGAAACCCGCCATTTTTTTCCCTAGGGCAATCAATTGCCGCTTATCACAAAGCTTGGTATCAATTTATGTTCCTCGGATTTCTTTTTTAGAGTTCCATACCTCAAAAGGAATTTACAGGATCACTTTGTTGTCCGTCTGTATTTCAAGACTAGTGATGTGCCGGATCGTTAAAAATGTATATCCGCGGATACGGATCTGAATACAGATTTTTGGTTTCAAGATCCGCGGATACGGATACGGATCTTAACTTTCTTAGAGTACGCGGCGGTAAATATTGCACATCGACCTTTGGAAAGAGACTATGTGTTATGGGAAAAAGTAATTGACCTCTTTAAGAGTTAACTCTCATAACAGATTGTCTCTTTCCAAAGATCGATGTGCAATATCTTATTATAACAATAGTTGATTTAGTACCTTTGAGTTATGTACTATTAGTATGGTACTCACTACGATAAATGTTTGCAATATAAAGGTGCCAAATACGATTTAAAAAAATAAAAAATAATCTGAATGGAATTTAACAGTTTTTTGTTATTACCTAATCACCTATATATATAAAATTTCATCTATGAATTGAAAATTAATAAGGTAAAAGATCCGCCAAAAAACTAACGGATACGGATACGGTTCTTTCTTCTCCCTCGGATATCCGCGGATACGGGATACGGATATCCGGCACATCACTAGTCAAGACTCTTGGGAATCAAAACCTATAGGGTACTTCCCGTTGACCTAGAATCCTGAAATTTGGAAAGAAGCAATGTCTTATAGCTCAAGTAAAGAGAAAAATCCGAAAACCGTAAATTTGTTAAAAATAATGTTTTTAACCCGCAACAACATGCTACGCACGTACACAGTAACAGTTCTAATACAGAACAAGCGTCCGCTACCGGTGCATTTATACAGCACAATATGAGAACTCTCGCATACAACACGGTACGGCAACTACGCTTTCAGATACAGCCACGAGTTACAATACAGCTCGGTAATCCATCTGAACTCATTGCAATTACGCGCTTAGTTGGCAAACTGACCGCGACGTTTGTCGATGTATGGGGACAACGGTTTTCCAACGGCTAGGCGGAAAAAATCTTCGAGACTCGATTCCCGTGATGGACGAACTACAAGTTTGTACGGGACCCTCGGTGCGCGAGTCGGACTCGCACTTCTTGGCAGGTTTTTGAAGTAAAACTTCTTTAGGCACGCTTGACTTGGGGAGTAAGCTGGTGAATGCCTGACGAGAACGTTTACGAAAAGTGTGTGATCGGGCGAGGCGAACGGAAGATGAGAGGGAGATATAAGTTGTGAAGATAGAAAGAGAGAGAGAGAGTTACGTTTCGTATATTACTGTAGGGGTAAGAGAGAGGTGCGCGCGCACATTTTCTTTCTCTCTTTCTCAACAAATACTTCACTGGCTAATGGCGCCATCAGGTGGCCGAAAATATAAGCAGTCGGTGCGCGAGTCCGACTCGCACTTTGCCGGCTTCTTTTTTAGGACCGTCAGACTAAACGTAATGGTAATTCATTTTTTAGCGGTTCACTACGGTTCCGTGTAACAATATGAACGTCGTACACGATTTTTTTTTATCCTGACACGTCATACAAGCTGTGACATCCGTGCAACAAATCATTCTGAACCTAGGCTGAAACTGCGAAGAGCATTTTTCAGAGCGTTTAGAGTGAGATAGAAAAGGGAAGAGAAAATCGCAGGTCGTAAAAAGTTCCAAGTCATAAAACAAGGAGAGCTTTTGGTGTTGTATACTGCGATCACGACGGGCGAAATTGGCGACAAAGTATCAAGAAACGGTGCTGTATTCTAGACTTCTATAGAAGTATGATACGGGCCACGAATCTAAAAGGCTCGGAAGTTAGATGCGAATGCGGGCTTGCGCTTGTACAGTCTGTTGAAAAACTACAAACTCGCAACTCAACAAAAAACAGTTGTGTGGTTTTAAGAAACCACGACGCAAGTGAAACTTTTATTGGATTGTAGGCGTTAGATTGTAGACACTTATCCATCACGATTAATTTTATAAACAACAATATTCACATGAATACACGAATAAAAACATGTAAACACTGTACAAGACTGACTATGTGTTATATGTACATACTACACGGTCAGGTGATGCTAACCATGGGCGCCGCCATATTGGCCTTGGCTGCTCTACCGAGTGCCTACTCCTCGCGCCTTTCACTTTACCCCTACTCCGCGGCCGCCTGTAATGCGACATGCAACAGACGGCCAGAAATATTCGGGGCGATAGAATAAAAGTTTCACTTTAAAACCAAAATAACAATAACAACTTGACGGTAGCGTACTCGACTGTACTTTAAAGCAGGAAAGCGACAAGTGACAAAGGCAACGAGCGATCACGGCCAATCACCGACGAGCGCACGTTCCGTACAGGTAGCTGGGCTCTAAAATGTGCCTTTGCGACTAACTTCAGAATCTTTTAGATCCGTGACGCGTCCAATATCTCTATGCTTTAAACTCGTGTTCGAGCTCTGGTAGAAGAGATGTGCGGTTTCCGAAGAAACCGCGCTGTCATTTGTTATTGTAGACTGTCAATTTTTTTGTCCGCACCGGATGCAGTGCAGTCAACATCCATCTCTGCATGCCAGGTACACCAACATAACAGCACAAAAGCTCTAGTTAGCTTGCGCGCGGCAAGCCTGACTTTGTGACAGTATGTTGTTTATATTCATGATACTATAATCAATTTAACACTTCTGTATTTCCGTCTCTTTCCTTTACAAAATATCGCTGTCTCTTTCTATATATCAAACTGTTGCTATATTTATGTATTTGTTGACTATAAAAACATGTTTGTACGGCACGCTAGCTGTCATATATTAATTGCAACTTTAGTCTTGGTGTTTTTTTTTTCTAGTACGCATGACTAACGCACACATATGGTGTGTAAAATACATATATTTAATAATTTACTATATGAATCATTGTCTATCTACTCAATGTGCGGTGAGCGAAGGCAACAAAGCGTATCAAAAATATATCTGCGTCTCTTTCTCCGATATAATTCTCTGATATCTACGATGACAGGATTGGTTTATGTACTTGCATTCAATCTGAATAAAGTATCTCTGTTTCAAAAACTTTGTCTTTTTCTATGACGTTAACATGGGCGTACCCAGCGTTTATATTTGCATACCAAACATCCTCCCAAAATTTGGTTTCAATCCGCTCATCCGTTTGACCTGAATCGTGTTCACAGACGCCCAGACTTTTTTAAAAAATGTGTATTTTTTTATTCGGGTGACCTCAGAACGAAAAAATATTGTACAATTTTGAAAAGTGATTTTTGATCTAAACTAGTACCATTCCCTACTTGTGGGCTGGAACAATAAAAAAATTCCAGCCAGTTGGGCGACGGGACCATTCCAACTTCAAAAATGTTGACATTTGATTATAATAAATAAAATAAAATTTCTGATATCGTGTGAGGTGACGCGAGTAATTGCTAGTATTCAATATATTTGCTATTCGTTGCCATGGCTACCTACAGAATATGTTCCACGTCATGTAAACATTAATCGAAGAATGCCGAACTGTTTATTTCTGACAGGTCCATAAAACAAAAGGGCGGCTGATTTTTTTTTATTTTCAAAACATTTCCGAAACTATAAAGTTTAGAAAAAAAAAATTTAACTAAACTTTCTTGAACAATTAAATAGAATAATAAGCCGTTATGAAAAGTATACCATTATTATAAAAAAACACCGTTATATCATATATCTCTTCTGCACATGCGCCGATTTTCCCCCAAAACAATAGGGCTCTTCATATTTGCATACCAAACATCCTCCCAAAATTTGGTTGCAATCCGCTCATCCGTTTGACCTGAATCGTGTTCACAGACGCTCAGACTTTTTTAAAAAATGTGTATTTTTTTATTCGGGTGACCTCAGAACGAAAAAATATTGTACAATTTTGAAAAGTGATTTTTGATCTAAACTAGTACCATTCCCTACTTGTGGGCTGGAACAATAAAAAAATTCCAGCCAGTTGGGCGACGGGACCATTCCAACTTCAAAAATGTTGACATTTGATTATAATAAAGAAAATAAAATTTCTGATATCGTGTGAGGTGACGCGAGTAATTGCTAGTATTCAATATATTTGCTATTCGTTGCCATGGCTACCTACAGAATATGTTCCACGTCATGTAAACATTAATCGAAGAATGCCGAACTGTTTATTTCTGACAGGTCCATAAAACAAAAGGGCGGCTGATTTTTTTTTATTTTCAAAACATTTCCGAAACTATAAAGTTTAGAAAAAATAATTTAACTAAACTTTCTTGAACAATTAAATAGAATAATAAGCCGTTATGAAAAGTATACCATTATTATAAAAAAACACCGTTATATCATATATCTCTTCTGCACATGCGCCGATTTTCCCCCAAAACAATAGGGCTCTTCATATTTGCATACCAAACATCCTCCCAAAATTTGGTTGCAATCCGCTCATCCGTTTGACCTGAATCGTGTTCACAGACGCTCAGACTTTTTTAAAAAATGTGTATTTTTTTATTCGGGTGACCTCAGAACGAAAAAATATTGTACAATTTTGAAAAGTGATTTTTGATCTAAACTAGTACCATTCCCTACTTGTGGGCTGGAACAATAAAAAAATTCCAGCCAGTTGGGCGACGGGACCATTCCAACTTCAAAAATGTTGACATTTGATTATAATAAATAAAATAAAATTTCTGATATCGTGTGAGGTGACGCGGGTAATTGCTAGTATTCAATATATTTGCTATTCGTTGCCATGGCTACCTACAGAATATGTTCCACGTCATGTAAACATTAATCGAAGAATGCCGAACTGTTTATTTCTGACAGGTCCATAAATCAAAAGAGCGGCTGATTTTTTTTATTTTCAAAATATTTCCGAAACTATAAAGTTTAGAAAAAAAATTTTTAACGAAACTTTCTTGAACAATTAAATAGAATAATAAGCCGTTATGAAAAGTATACCATTATTATAAAAAAACACCGTTATATCATATATCTCTTCTGCACATGCGCCGATTTTCCCCCAAAACAATAGGGCTCTTCATATTTGCATACCAAACATCCTCCCAAAATTTGGTTTCAATCCGCTCATCCGTTTGACCTGAATCGTGTTCACAGACGCTCAGACTTTTTTAAAAAATGTGTATTTTTTTATTCGGGTGACCTCAGAACGAAAAAATATTGTACAATTTTGAAAAGTGATTTTTGATCTAAACTAGTACCATTCCCTACTTGTGGGCTGGAACAATAAAAAAATTCCAGCCAGTTGGGCGACGGGACCATTCCAACTTCAAAAATGTTGACATTTGATTATAATAAATAAAATAAAATTTCTGATATCGTGTGAGGTGACGCGGGTAATTGCTAGTATTCAATATATTTGCTATTCGTTGCCATGGCTACCTACAGAATATGTTCCACGTCATGTAAACATTAATCGAAGAATGCCGAACTGTTTATTTCTGACAGGTCCATAAATCAAAAGAGCGGCTGATTTTTTTTATTTTCAAAATATTTCCGAAACTATAAAGTTTAGAAAAAAAATTTTTAACGAAACTTTCTTGAACAATTAAATAGAATAATAAGCCGTTATGAAAAGTATACCATTATTATAAAAAAACACCGTTATATCATATATCTCTTCTGCACATGCGCCGATTTTCCCCCAAAACAATAGGGCTCTTCATATTTGCATACCAAACATCCTCCCAAAATTTGGTTTCAATCCGCTCATCCGTTTGACCTGTATCGTGTTCACAGGCTAACAGACGTTCAAAAGGTAACACGTCATAAGATCCGCGACAGTATATCCGCGATAGTATATCTGCCAACAAATATATCTGCGACAATATTATATCCGAATAAACCGGGGTGAACGATAAACGGGTATGCGAATTGTAATTTCGGGGTATGCGAATTGTCTCGCAGTGAAACGGGAAGGGGCAAATGTAGAGTTTTTAAAAAAACAATTCCAGGGTGAACGATAAACGTGTATGCGAATTGTAATTCCGGGGTGAACGATAAAGGGGTATGCGAATTGTCTCGCAGGGAAACGGGAAGGGGCAAATGTAGAGTTTTTAAAAAAACAATTCCAGGATGAACTATAAACGGGTATGCGAATTGTAATTCCGGGGTGAACGATAAAGGGGTATGCGAATTGTCTCGCAGGGAAACGGGAAGGGGCAAATGTAGAGTTTTTAAAAAAACAATTCCGGGGTGAACGATAAAGGGGTATGCGAATTGTAATTCCGGGGTGAACGATAAAGGGGTATGCGAATTTCTCGCAGTGAAACGGGAAGGGCCAAATGTGGAGTTTTTAAAAAGACAATTCCGGGGTGAACGATAAACGGGTATGCGAATTTCTCGCAGTGAAACGGGAAGGGCCAAATGTGGAGTTTTTAAAAAGACAATTCCGGTTGAACGATAAACGGGTATGCGAATTGTCTCGTAGTGAAACGGGAAGGGACAAATGTGGAGTTTTTAAAAAAAATAATTCTGGGGTGAACGATCAACGGGTTTGTGTGAGCTATTTGGTTGTCGGTAGTTTTTGCGGATATAATTGCATGCAGATATATTGTCGCGGATATATTTGCATGCGGATTTAAAGTCGCGGATGTAGTATCCACGGATAATACGTCGTAGAACCGTTCAAAAATATATTTTTTGGATTACGGAGACCTCAAAACGGAAAAATATTGTAAAATTTTGATTTTTTTTATCTAAACTAGTACCATTCCCTACTTGTGGGTTGGAATGGTAAAACTTTGAAAAGTGAATTAGTACCATTTCCCCCACTTACGGTACTGGAACAGTAAGAAAACTGTCGGTCGATTTTTGTATCGTTTCGTACTTGTTGCGCACACGTGCCATGTGTAGCGTCTGAAACAACATCAGAGCAATGGCGTCGCCCAGAAGACACAAGACACTATTGTTTTGTAAGACGCGGTGTCAAGAAGCGAGAGAAATTTAATAATCATGAATAGTTAGAACTCCCCGCACCGTCGTCGTCGTCGCAGCTGTAGCGGTAAGTTGTTGTTGTTGTCTAGAAATGTCTTACGTGCGAGTGCTCAACTTTCTTGTTGCTAAGGGCGAAAACAAAGAATACTGGAAAACGTTGCGCATTGAAAGAGTGCCTCGAAAACACCAACACATTTTTCTCGGTGTAGTACCTACGTATCGCTAACCTGATGATTTAAAATTTTTTTAAGTGAAAACTTCTTTAGCGGCGTTGTACACTTTTTTTGTAATGGGTAAAAAATGTTAAACTCGCGTCAGGAAAAGTAAGAACTGGGTGAGCGAGAAAACTCTCTAAGTGATAGTAATTGTTTATACAACGTTAGACATCTAGCGTTGAAATATCGTACTACATAAAAATGCAATCTATGATACAAACCATTATACAACGTTAGACATCTAGCGTTGAAATATCGTACATAAAAATGCAATTTATGATGCAAACCATTTCGATCGAAAATTCGTAAGACGTTAATATTGAAGTTTTCACTTACGCCGGCACTCCCGGAGTGCAACCCGTCTTTTTTATGAATAGTAACTAATAATATAGCAAGTCATGAAGCCAACAGAGAACTAATAGCTTAATGAATGTAAAAAATTAATCTAATGTTAATTTGGAAGTCTTGCTTGGTGCAACTTACGCTACAGGATAGTTTTTATTAAATAAATGGTACAAAATTAAGTTGTTTTCTCAAAAAAAACTGTTTTAGTAACATGTAACGACATCTGATAGAATTTACTCAAAGCTATTAGTTCAGAAGCAATGCAAAAAAAAATCCAGCCAATTGGGCGACGGGCCCATTCCAACTTCAAAATGTTGACATTTGATATAGTATAATAAAGAAAATAAAATTTCTGATATCGCGTGAGGTAACGCGGATAATGGCTAGTATTCAATATGACATTTGCTATTCGTTGCAATGGTTACATACATAATTTGTTCACGTCATGTAAAAATTAATCAAAGCATGCTTAACTACTTTATTTCTGTCAGATCTAACGAAACTTTCTTGAAAAAATAAATAGAATAATAAGCCGTTATGAAAAGTATACCATTATTATGTAAAAAAACAACGTTATAGCATATTTCACCGATTTTCCACAAAAACAATAGGGCTCTTCATTTTTGCATGCCAAACATCCTCCCAAAATTTGGTTTCAATCCGCTCATCTGTTTGACCTGTATCGTGTTCACAGACAAACAGACGCACAGAGTTTTTCCAAAAATATATTTTTTTTGAATTAGGGGGACCCCTCAAAACGGAAAAATATTATAAAATTTTGAAAATTTAATTTTTACCTAAACTAGTACCATTCCTTTACTTGTGGGTTGGAATGGTAAAAAACTGTTTTAGTACCAAGTAGTGACATCTGTTAGAATTCGCCCAAAGTTATTAGCTCAGAAGCAAAAAAAAACTGTTTTAGTACCAAGTAGCGACAACTGATAGAATCCGCTCAGAGCTATTAGTTCAGAAGCAAATCTGGTAGAATTGGCTCAAAGCTTATTAGTTCGGACGCCGTGCCGCAAACGAAATGCATTTTGCAGAATTATATCTATCGCACCCGGGTGAAATCGGGACGGACCGCTAGTTGCTCATATTATAATACAGTAAGCGAGCGGGGTGGCGTAGCGGTGAGAGCACTAGACTCGCATTCGGGAGGTACCGGGTTCGAATCCCGGCGAGGGCAGATGTGGCTGGGAGTTTTCCCCACTGCCTCTCGCCGAGAAATGGTGATTCTTATACCGGCCATCTTGTTGAGGTTTTCCATGGTTTCCCTCAATAATTCCAGATAAATATCGAGATGGTTCCTTATTCAAGGCCATGGCCGATTACCTGTCAAACTCCTATGCTCAAAATTTGCCTGCCTTATCCTACTTTCCTAAAAATTCCTTCATTCGCCCATTGCTATTAATTAAGTTGAAGTTTAAAAATTGTAGAAAGTAACGGGAAGTGTGGCAGAAAAAAATAGTAATAGGATGTCGTCATTGCTTGCAGTGGACTGCGGATTATCTGATTCGGTACACAAACGGTAGGTTGTCCACACCTGGCGCCGCTGATGTGACTGCGACCTATTTGTTTAACTGCATAGAAATGCATTGCACATGTGTATAATATCGGTTAGTATACACATCCACTGGCTTTATCCGCGACTTACCTTGCGGTCTATACGCGGTGACGCTAAATATATCGGCCGAACCGGTCGATATCGAACATATTACGTCATAGTGTACCACTAGTCGGTTGGGGAAGTTATTTTAATTCCGGGATCATACTAAAGAATCGTGGGAATAAAAATGGATTAGGAATAATTAAATCAATCTTATTTTTTATACGTTTCTGGTTAAGATTAGTTTATCAAGGAATTTTACCTCTTAGACGATAAAAACGCCCTTTTTGAAGTCACAACGAAACAATGAGGTTTTCGTAAAGAACTTTCCTATGCAAACTGCATCCTACTGTAGATTGAGAGAAGAGAAATTATCACGAAACGTGTTTTACCAAATCTTGCAACGACTCGAGATTTTGAAGGAATAGTGAGATACAGGAACTTTGGAAGGGAAAGATTCAAAGAACTCCCGTGGTCCTGATGCATTTTTACCGAATTCCGTGGCAACTCGAGATTCTGGAGCAAAAGTGAGACACTGTAACTTCCTTGAAGTTTTCAGTTCTGTAGTTTTTTTTAAGCAAGCGTAAATAATTATTTTGATGCGTGTTTACCAAATTCCTTGGCAACTCCAGCTTCGGAAGGAAAGGCGAGGCACCGAAACTTCCGTAAACAAGTTTCCTGTTCATTAGTTACTTTCCAGAGAACAGCGTCGATCGTGATTCATTTTTAATTTAATTCTATTGTCGAGATTCGGAAGGAAAGAGCGAGACCACTGTATCTTCCGGTAAATCAGTTTCCCGTTCGTAGTTACTTTCCAGATTCCTACAACTTGGAAGATCCAGAGAACAGCATTGATCCTGATCTATGTTTTCCATTTAATTTTTTGCCGAGATTGGGAAGGAAAAGCAAGACCACTGTAATTTCCGTAAACCATTAGTTACTTTCCGGAATCCTACAATTCGGAATATCCAAAGAACAGCATTGATCCTGATCTATGTTTTCCATTTAATTCTCTTGCCGAGATTGGGAAGGAAAAGCAAGACCACTGTAACTTCCGTAAAACATTAGTTACTTTCCGAAATCTTACGATTCGGAAGATCCAGAAAACAGCAATGATCCTAATCCATGTTTTCCATTTAATTCTCTTGTCGAGATTCGGAAGGAAAAGCGAGACGACTGTATCTTCCGGCAAACCAGTTTCCCGTCCGCTAGTTACTTTCCGGATTCCTACGACTTGGATGATCCAGAAGGCCGCGCAATGATCGTGTTGTGTTTTAGTTTTCATTTGTCGGAGCGGTTGGCCGCAGCAAAGGTGAAGAACCGGCGAACAATGCTTGGAATGTCTCAATGGTCGGCGACATGAACAGCGCTTCTCCTCGTGAGAGATAGAGTCTCTCTCTTCACGCGAGAGATGCGCTCTCTTGTTGAGATGAACAGACCGCGGCGAACGAAAAATAGCTTCTTCATGGATGTGGGTACACTCTAAAACTGCGGAACACAATGTCAGAAATAGTTTATTACAACACAAGAGCCGAAAGTGTGATATCGCACAAGGATATCACACTTTCGGTACTATTTTTCCTCATACCTCGGTCGTAAGCACGCTTATTAAATGCATTAATTAATTACTTATTAAATTTCAAGTCTCTATCTCATCAGGAATTAAAAAGTTCCACCCGGACAGACATACAAGAAAGCGAGTTAATAATAAAGGGATAAAGTGCAACTTGATAGTTACAAAATCATGTCTAATCTATATATTTAAAACACAATCCCTAAATATCTAGACAATCCGCCAGCCATCCCTACTAAACCGATTGACACAATTGTTTTTTTAAACTGAAGCCTTTAGTCCACAGATATGTTATCGCTATTTTTTTTTTTTGGTGAAATTTCTTTAAAAGGGGTGATTTCAAGCGATAATAGTAAAAATGACGAGGGGGTAGCGGGGTGAAGGGGAACGTAAAGAGAGAAAATCCTTCGATGTTCACGAGACATGAGTGTGAGAGAAATGCAAATATTATGTACGTATGTCGGAGATTTTACAAACAGTTTGACAAGTCGACTTTGACAATTGAAGTGTATATTTTTAGTTCGTTTTTTAGCGCAAATATTAAAAAATATTAATGCACAGATAAGTTTTATTTTATTTTCCAAATAATTTAAGAACGTGTAACTTTATGTTAATTTAATGCCAAAATAGAGTTTTTAAATATTACATGGACTGTACCAAGTCTAAAATTTGGTCTCAGATCAGAAAAAAATAGTGAAAATCGTAAATGTATCAAATGAGGCTAGATTTTCTAAAAATGAATTGTGACAGCTCTTGCGGGGACATGACAACGATGAACAGATCTCATACATTTTTTTTTTTAATTTATAACCAATTAAATATAGAGACAACTTGATGGATCAAGCTAAATCAAAAGAAAAATAACTGTAAATGGAAACTAACGAGGAATAAAATTATTGTCGTAGGTCTGTATCAAAATATCGTTTTTTGAAAACAATATGAAAATACATGCAAAAGGTTTTGCACGGGTACACTAGTATTCATCAAACCTTCGATTATTCGGCACACGACCTTGCCTTGATCTTCGGTTTAGTACTGAAAATATACTAATATACTATGGGCTAGAGTTGGGGAAAAAATAACTTCACGATGAAAAAATCACTGTGACAAGCCGTCTAAAATAATTACTGTGATCTGACAAGAGATATCTACGTTCCAAAGTAACGTATGTTGTTTCATGTCACCGCAGTCACGACGGTTGCTCCAAGTTCCAATAGATCTACGTTCCAAAGTAACGTATGTCGTTTCATGTCACCGCAGTCACGACGCTCGCTCCAAGTTCCAATAGATCTATGTTTCAAAGTAACGTATGTCGTTCCATGTCACCGCAGTCACTACTCAGTACTCACTGTCGCTCAAAGTCAAACATGAACGGAGTAGGCAAACAACGCCGTTGTGACGTCAGACCGTGCGGGCTTGTGATGTGAGTGATCGACGTGACAAAGTCACGATGATTTTTCACTGTGATTTTTGTGTAACCGGAATAACAGTCACTGTGATCTCATAGTAACGACTTTTCCCATGTCTACTATGGGCATTGGTCCATCCCTGAAGAGCCCGGTCGCGAGCTGTTGATCTAGCTAGCCGTGTGCCGGGGCTTCGCTACCGATAGACGTTATGACCGCTGGTCATCGGCTCTCTCTCATGGTAATCTTCGTGTTAGCCGGTGCGCGGACATTGGTGACTTACCGTTTCTCGGTATATAATAGAACCTGTTCGATTACACACCGACGAAGCCGGATGTGTAATGAAAGAGCGCCGCGTCTGCAAATGTGGAACGCGACTTGTCCAGTTTGGAGTCATATGTCGGAGCACGTAAATTCTTCCAGACTTTTTTTGCCTGCAATAATAGAAAATACCACCGGACAAATTCTATAAGAAATTCGCTTTGGGGATACTCGTCTGTTGGTCCTTGCGCATTTTATATTTAACTAGCCGTTACCCGCGGATTCGCACGCGATTGAGACGAAACACGGATGCGTTCCCATTATTTGGCATAGTTATACTTTTTACGACGTAGACTCTCTCTAATAAAATTCAAAATTGATGACATTCACGTGATCAACGTCCTGACAAACCTTGAAAATGACACCCATCTTGATTTGTATAGACTATTTGCCTCTTTTCACAATCTGAAGGGGTTGTTTTTGAAAAAGCATGACACACGTGTTTATTTATTTGTTGACAGGAGTAATCCTGATCTTATTTTAGGGGTTGAATTTCCAAAAATCTGTTCTTAGCGGATGCCTACGTCATAACTATTTATGTGCCAAATTTCAGCCCAATCCGTCGAGTAGTTTGAACTGTGCGTTGATTCTCCATGCAAATTTTGAGCCCTCGTTACACCCTTTTAGGGGTTGAATTTTCAAAAATCCGTTCTCAGTGGATGCCTACGTCATAATAACCATCTGTGTGCCAAATTTCAACCCAATCCGTCCAGTGGTTTGAGTTATGCGTTGATAGATCAGTCAGTCACGGTTTCCTTTTATATATTTAGACTAGCGGTCCGAATTTGTAGATTGCCACTTTTTGCGTCGACTTGCGTTGCAAAATTAGTTTCCACGAAAAGCGCTTTTATTTTAACGCGATAATATATGGCCTATATCCATCCTGAAGGTCCATTCTAAATATTGGTGGAAAACATTTTTGAAATCGGATGAGTAGTTTCGGAGATTACCTCCTACATACGACAAAAACTTAATCTTAAAATTGTAACAACTTCCGTTTCAAAAATTACTACCGTCACGTAGCAACCTTGATTTAAAGTCAAATATTTTTTTCAACTCATGCGCGTTATTCATGTTTTATCATGCCTAAAAACCGAACCCTAAATAGCCATTTACCGCGACTGGTGACAATTACTTGTCATAACTCAATGAAGATTCCTACTAGCTCGGCCATTGTGGAGTAATGAAAATAAACGTAACTATTTTCTGAATCGTAACGAAATAGTAGGTAACAACAACTCCCTGTTGTTACCCATTGAGGCTAAAATTGAGAGGCCGAATGTTTTCGACATGGAGTTTATTCATAACCGGCTAACCTCAAACCAAAACATTGAATCGTGCTGTTTGGTGCTGTTAGTATTGACAGTTTTTTTTATAAAGAAATAAATAGATATTTACAACATCTCATTAATAACAATAAATAAAACATGAATAACGCGCAATTGTTGAACAAAATTATGGGCGTAACTTGTAGGCTAAGTCATGACCTGTCAGCGCGATGAATGACTTAGACTACTAGTTACGCCAATAACTATTCCCCGGTGACCCCATCGGGCTTCAGCCATTCTGAAGAAAGCGACAGCTCTAGAAAAACAGTTTTTTCGGACAATGATTTAAATGCAGGGAAAATTAATGGAATTTTTATTTTCCGTTGGTGTGTTTTATATACACACCGCGAGTTTTAACATAAATTATATCTGTACAGAGAATTGCAGGTTGGTGAAGTAAGGCCGTCAGACTGCATGTGGTACAGCCATGTACAAACATCTTTTTATTCAGCTTAAAAATATTAATGCACAGTCGGACTCGTGTCTATCTATTTTCAACTGGTTTTAACCTCAAAATAATAAAATTTTTTTTGATTAAGTTGAAAATACAGTGTAAACTCCATTTAACGTCCCTCGATATAACGACAAACTCCTTAAAACGTCGAAATTACTTAACTCTAGTCGGTTTACCTTGTTGCTCATACAATGCTACACTCTAAATAACGACAACAATACGTCATCATTAAGCAAAAAACAGTACTTGTTTGTTATTTTGTTGCCTTGTTGTCGGCATCATGCGTACTGAAGATTCTAAGAAATTCGCGTTCTTTTGTGTATTGGGATTATCTTTGATATGTTTAGCTCAGCTGGTAAAAACATTTTTGAAATCGGGGGGTAGTTTCGGAGATAATAGGTCTACATTCAAACGTACAAACTACCTACTAGTAATACTAGTATAGATTACTGAAAAAAACACAGAAATGGTGCTTAAATAGGCGAAAAAACGGCTACCGTTTATACTTATAAGTTTTAGCGATTTATTACAAAGCAATACTATTGTATGTACAAATATTAAGAGCACTGTGATTGAAACAAAAAGAAAAAATATAGAATAGTTACTTCTTACCACAACAGTTTTATAAGCAGATGTACATTTCGGGAGCTATGCTCTCATCTTCAGCAAACACTAGCATAACTCCCGAAATGTACATCCGCTAATAAAACTGTTGTGGTAAAAAGTAACTATTCTATATTTTTTTATCAATACTATCATATATATTAATACGCTAAGGTTAAAGATGTTTGCGTCCCTTTTTAGAAAAAACCTCACAATTTCTCCACATAAATTATTATATATCATTTTACAGATAATTGCTTGCTCTACTGACATCGACAACTAAAAAATTTATTATTGATTTTGTTTTTGTAAATTAATTAAAATACAGCTACGCTGAACAACGTCTGCCATCTGACGGCTTTAATTTTGAAACAACGTCAACGCTTCGACTGTCATCTGACCTTCATATTGTAAATACTGCATACTGCCATCTGATGGGCAACGCTGAACAACGTCACAGCAATGCTGCGTGATGGCATCTGACGGCTTAGCTCAACGCTTTTTCTACTTGCGCCTCTATATGACAATTTTAGTAAAATATTTCTTCGATCTGTCATCTGAGCTTCATATTGTAATACAACAAAAAGAAGAACGTTATAAGCAGTGTGCAAAATTTGAAACGAATTGAATACCTGCAATCATATTTAAAAAATAATTTTGTAAAGTGATAATTAATTATTATACTTATTTAGTGCGAATAATTCGCACAGGTCACTCGAGTTGTATTTATTTGCATTGATAATTAATAATTTGGTCGGGATTGTACAACGGTCGGGCGGTGGCCACTTGGCTTGGCGTCGCATTACTACTCACTTCCGGTCAATGAAAGCCTCCGTCCGGAGCGTAGTTCCTAACAGTTTCCGCTACATTTCGACCACAACATTGCAAAGAATAAAATAATGCTGCGCACAGACTTGCATTCTATAATACGCCGTCGTGTGCCTCTACCTTTAAGCTTAATGTTAACAATCTGGATTATTCTAGATTTAATATTATTAAAAGCCGTTTTCTTTCGACAATCTACCAGCAATCATATATATTAAGACGCTATGGTTTAAGATGTTTGCCTCCCTTTTTAGAAAAAACCTCACAATTTCTCCCCATAAATTATATATCATTTTACAGATAATTGCTTGCTCTACTGACATCGACAACTAAAAAATTTATTATTGCTATTGTTTTCGTAAATTAATTAAATTAATTAAACTCTGAACAACGTCTGCCATCTGACGGCTTTAATTTTGAAACAATGTCAACGCTTCGACTGTCATCTGACCTTCATATTGTAATACAACGGACACAATACTTCATACTGCCATCTGACGGCTTTAATTTTGAAACAGCGAGCAACGCTGAACAACGTCACAGCAATGCTGCATGATGCCGTCTGACGGCTTAGCTCAACGCTTTTGCTACTTGCGCCTCTATATGACAATTTTAGTAAAATATTTCTTCGATCTGTCATCTGAGCTTCATATTGTAATACAACAAAAAGAAGAACGTTCTAAGCAGTGTGCAAAATTAGAAACGAATTGAATACCTGCAATCATATTTAAAAAATAATTTTGTAAAGTGATAATTATTATACTTATTTAGTGCGAATGAGTCGCACATGTCAATCTAGTTGACTTATTATTTGTTGAAGCTTTTTGGTCACTGATGTGTCCTTATTATTTGTAAGGGCTCCGTAGCCAAATGGCAAAAAACGTAACTCTTATAATTTTGCTCATTTCCGTCCGTCAGTCAGTCTGTCTGTCCGTATTTCACAGCCTCCATAACTCCGCCATCTTTCCATCGATTCGGGTGAAATTTTACAAGCAGCCGTCTTATGTGAACTGCCTTACAATTGTGTAATGAAATTACAAAAAATATATAATTTAGGGGTAGCTTTGCATATATAAAATTGAGAGATGAAAATTTGTATAGCATAGGGTATCGTTTGACGGAGCTTCAATTATACAGGCATGAAAATGAGGGGTGTGTCCAGAAATGTAATTATTTCATTTAATCTATACTAATATATAAAGCTGAAGAGTTTGTTTGTTTGTTTGGTTGAACGCGCTAATCTCAGGAACTACTGGTTCAAATTGAAAAAACATTTTTTTTTGGCTAGCCCATTTATCGAGGAAGGCTATAGGCTATATAATATCACGCTACAACCAATAGAAGCGGAGCATCAATGAAAAATGTTGCAAAATGTATCTCAAAAATAGTTTCTATCCAGGTACTACATATATCAATATTAGGTCGTGCATTCACAAGCCCGGCTAGGTCAGTCGGTAGTGCATGCGACTGTTAATATCAGGGTCGTGGGTTCGAGCACCACATTGGGCGAATGTATTTTTTTTTTATTTTCCACATTGCCTTCTTCTATGCTTACATTTCAATTTTTTAAAATTTTATTACGATTAATTAAAATTAAATAAATCCAATTAATAGCTCATTTGAAAACTGTTATAACTATAGGTACCTGTATAAAAATAATTATCCTATAGTGTTTTCAATTAAATATTTATTATAATTTATTAATTATTGATTTGAAAGAAATTTATTACTTAAAAAAAGTTTAAATACTGCTTTTTATCGACAAAAACTTTTGAATGGTAACTCCGATCATCATTTGGACACAGCATCATCTCAGTAAACTAAGATGAATGTGCGTACTTATGTCCCTCCCTTCCCCATTTGTTCTTTTGCACCCGGGTGAAACCGGACGGGACCGCTAGTTTTAAGATAATTTTCCAAAAATCCACACTCCGATTTCGACGGTCTCGTCTAGTTTTTGATAAAACTATGTAAAGACACTAGATTTATTTATGTAAGACGTCGCCTGTGAAAATTGGTCATAGTTAGTCCTTTTTTTGTAAGAAAAGACTGAAAACATAATACAGAATAATTTCATAATAGTGAAACTGAACGGATATCATAATATGTGTACACCGTTTAGTCTAGATCCGATTTCAATGTTATTTATGCTTGTACTTTGGGGCCGAGCAGGTATAGTACAACTTCTCATAGTTGTGTTTTAGTTGTTTGAAGTTTTCAGCCGCATACTGACAGTTAAACTGCTATTGACGAATGCGTTACGTTTATTCCAGAAATAACCAATGTTATTAGAGCACAGGTTACCACGTTCCATGTATGTGCGTGCACGGGCCCCCTAGGCAGTTGCCTACTTTGCCTAATGATTAATCCGGCTCTGCTCACACATTTTTTTTTAATCCGAACTATCATATATATTAATACGCTATAAGGTTAAAGATGTTTGCCTCCCTTTTTAGAAAAAAACCTCACAATTTCTCCACATAAATTATATATCATTTTACAGATAATTGCTTGCTCTACTGACATCGACAGCTAAAAAATTTATTGTTGCTTTTGTTTTTGTAAATTAATTAAAATACAGCAACGCTGAACAACGTCTGCCATCTGACGGCTATAATTTTGAAACAACGTCAACACTTCGATCTGTCATCTGAGCTTCATATTGTAATACAACAGACACAATACTGCATACTGCCATCTAACGGCTTTAATTTTGAAACAGCGAGCAACGCTGAACAACGTCACAGCAATGCTGCATGATGCCATCTGACGGCTTAGCTCAACGCTTTTGCTACTTGCGCCTCTATATGACAATTTTAGTAAAATATTTCTTCGATCTGTCATCTGAGCTTCATATTGTAATACAACAAAAAGAAGAACGTTATAAGCAGTGTGCAAAATTAGAAACGAATTGAATACCTGCAATCATATTTAAAAAATAATTTTGTAAAGTAATAATTATTATACTTATTTAGTGCGAATAATTCGCACAGGTCACTCTAGTTTTATTTTAAAATCTTTACCCGCGACCTCTACCCAGGTTGTTACGTAAGAAGTTCACGAATTACATAGATTTAGCAAACGAATTACAACAAAAATTGACTTGTTAATAAATAATATCAGTGTATTTTAGTGACTGACTCCATATTTAACATAATTATATCGTAAATTGAGCACATTTTTAATTCAGTGATTATAAAGTTTCAATAACTGTTTTTTCGCGATGTCGTGTCTGTGTTTTTGCAGTGTTTTTGATTTGAGTAAATTTTTCCATCGCATTTTTAAAAGAAATACGTCCAGGAGAGCCTTTGCAGAGCCGAGGGGTGAGCTTAAAAATTGAAAGTTAAATAACACATGACTTTTTTTCTCGATTGCGATACGGCAAGGAACGTTATTGTGTTTATCAGTCTATTTATGTCACCATGTCTGGATGTTACGCCCTAGAGCTAGAACGAATTGATAAGAGAAAGATTGTAGACGCTAAACAGCTATCGGCGCCTATATCGACTCTGAATGTCCTAGGATATATTTAATTTTCGAAGAATTCTCGATTTTTTCGGTATACATACAAAACACGCGGGACCTCTTATTTTAGGAAACTATTTGGATACTTGGAGTTCGTGCTCTTTGTCTAGTGTCCATGGTCATAGCGCCGGCATAATATTGCTTGAACGTTCCGTTGTCAAAGAATCTTTAGTTGCCGAGCGTCTATAATCTACAATTTCTGGGTTAGAGTACGATAACTCGATGTGCAAAATATTCATTGGAAATACACAATTATTATTTTAATTAGCCGTTTTAAGTGCGGAAAATTGATTTTTAAAAATTATTTTTTTTTTGCGCAGTGAAAAGGGGAAGGCGTTTGGGGGGAGTTTTTTATAAATTATTACGGGGTCGTGTATAAAAAAACAATTACGGGGTCGTGTATAAAAAAACAGTTACGGGGTCGTGTCGAAGCGATGGCGTTTTTTTGCGCAGTGAAAAGGGGACGATGTTTGGGGGAGTTCTTTAAAAAACAATTACAAGGTCGTGTATACAAAGTGAGATAGTAATACAGTAATTCTACACCAGTTGTTATGACGCGTATATGTGATTTCTGATTGGTTAGATTCTAAAAACGACAGCGAAAGACGGAAAGTTTTTACGTATTTTTAAGGAAATTTGTGAATAATCCGCAAAGTTTTTTTTTTTGGAAATTTTGCATTTTCTAGGACTTAAAAAAATTGGTTGTCTGTAAAGTCGGTTTACGGACGTTAGTTTTACGTGATAACGTATTCCGCTCGAATATCATATTTAATAATACATAGTCAAATCTTTGATTAACGTCTGATTAGAACTCTTCAATAAATAAAATTATCGACCAATTTTTCAGACAATATATTAACAAACAATATAAAATTAATACATTAATTTTATTAATTAATAATACATAACCTAAATTTTAGTAGCTGTCAGGCGGAACGTGACACATTTCGGAACGTGACACTTTTTCGTGCATGCAGCCGCTGTTTCATCAATTTATAAGACGTTATCAGTTATCACGTCAAAAAAGACAAAATTTGGGCATATTTTGGACCCCAATTTCTGTGTTTTGGAGGTCTATCATTCTGCATTCGGCTTGGACGAACACCCGTGCATACGTGCAATATATCTAAAGTGTACAGTTTGGGGGGGATGGGGGGTTTGTTTGAGGATTACAATAAGAGTGGAACTTCTCCATCTATTCGCGGAAGTTTGAACTATACCTAAATGGTAACTTACCTTGGCGACCGGCTCTGGCATAAACAATATTGTTGAACAGTATCGTTTAGAGAAGGCAGTTGCGTGTTTTCTGCTTACAAACGAGTTTCGGATCGGAAGGGTCTATGTTTTCTAAAAAGGGGTGATCCCATGACTATTTGCTCGTCGGTATAGTTACGACGCATCGCTGGTACAGATGCCGCTTATGATTGCCCTTGAAATTACAAATCAGGCAGCTACTGATCGCTTCTCCTACTCACCTTGCTACTATCTTCTCTAAACGATACTACTCTACAACAATTGATCGGACATCTATTTGCGTTATGATATATTATATTACGACGTGGTGTAACATTATGTTTAACGAGGCGTAGCATAATTACGATAGTTTTTACTCTGTATCTTCAATAAAAAGCTGGTTTTCACGTAATTTGACAGTTCACTTTTGAACAAAATTTATGTTACTTCTAATAGTAGGGCTATCTTTACAAATAAAGTGTCTGTAACGTCAAAATAACAGCTTTTTACTAAATGCATATGAAAGTATATACGGTACTTAAAAAAACAATTTCTAAAATTTTTGTCTGTCTGTCTGTTTGTTCCGGCTAATCTCCGAAACGACTGGACCGATTTTGACGGGACTTTCACTGGCGGATAGCTGATGTTATAAGGTGTAACTTAGGCTGCTTTTATTTAAGAAAGATAATTAGGGTTTCGCGCAAAAAAATTAATCCCAAGCGGACAAAGTCGCGGGTAACAGCTATTAAAAAACTGACAAGCAGTGAGCTACTACGGAATTGGTATAGCGCGACCAGTTTTGTTTCACTTTACCGCACTAGTGTGTAATGGGTTACTTTACATGCCTGTATGCATGCATATAAAGCTTCTATTTTATAGAGTAGGTAGAGTTATTAGTCATGTCAGAACTTGTATATCTTGAAGACAGATATACGACCAGAAGTTCACGTTTTGTTAAAGCTATCGAAAGCTTTGTACTAGCCGTACATCTTATGCAAGTTGGTGCTTTTGTGGAAACGAAGGTCCGTTCTAAATTTTGATGAAAAATAATTTTGAAATCGGATGAGTAGTTTCGGAGATTACCTCCCTACATCCAAACTTAAAAACTTTACCTCTTTATCTTTATTAATAAATAAAGCTGAAGAGTTTGTTTGTTTAGTTGAACGCGCTAATCTCAGGAACTACTGGTTCGAATTAAAGAAAAAAATTTTTAGCCCATTCATAGAGGAAGGTTATAGGCTATATAATATCACGCTACGACCAATTAGAGCGGAGCATCAATGAAAAATGTTGCAAAATGTAACTCAAAATTTGTCCGTCCGACAAAAACTTTTGAACGGTAACTCCGATCATCATGAAATTTGGACACAACATTCATCTCGGTAAACTAAGATGAATGTGCGTATTCATGTCTCTCCCCACATTCGTTCTTTTGCACTCGGGTGAAACCGGGCAGGACCGCTAGTACCTAATAGATAAATATCTCCGTTCGGTTGAGTGGCTCTTTACTGTGATGAACTAACAGTATCAAAGTTTGTACAAAAATTTAGACACAACATTCATCTCGGTAAACTAAGATGAATGTGCGTACTCATGTCCCTCCCCCATTCGTTCTTTTGCACTCGGGTGAAACCGGGCAGGACCGCCAGTAATAGATAAAAATCTCCGTTCAGTTGAGTGGTCTTTACTGTGATGAACTAACAGTATCAAAGTTTGTACAAAAATTTAGACACAACATTCATCTCGGTAAACTAAGATGAATGTGCGTACTCATGTCCCTCCCCCATTCGTTCTTTTGCACTCGGGTGAAACCGGGCAGGACCGCCAGTAATAGATAAAAATCTCCGTTCAGTTGAGTGGTCTTTACTGTGATGAACTAACAGTATCAAAGTTTGTACAAAACGAACACAAGTTTTCGACCATATTATTCATATATGCTAAATGCGCCCAGAGCATAAGTTCAAAGATTTCATACTAAGTTGTAAGACGAAGGAGTATAGAGAACAGGAGCAATTCAAACCGAATTGTTGGCTAGCGTCAAATTAAAATGTGGTTGGTCCTGTGGGACTCACCACGCCGCCATCACACTCCGACTAGACATTGCAAATAACTAGTTTTTAACAAAATGAAATAGGACACCTTGATCTTGTGATATGATAAAAC
Organism: Xanthostigma xanthostigma; assembly: GCA_963575645.1. Classification (NCBI taxonomy): domain Eukaryota; kingdom Metazoa; phylum Arthropoda; class Insecta; order Raphidioptera; family Raphidiidae; genus Xanthostigma; species Xanthostigma xanthostigma. Next base: position 5,417,892 of record OY754473.1, read on the forward strand.
TATTAAAACAAGTTTTATTCACTAAAACATTATTTATTGGTCAACGTTTCGGCAATATTAATTCTTGTCTTCTTCAGGAACTTAAAAATCTTTTAAATTTGTGACTTTTTACTAAAGATTTTTAAGGTCCTGAAGAAGGCAAGAAATATTGCCGAAACGTTGATTAATAAATAATGTTTTAGTGAATAAAAATTGTTTTAATATTTTAGCCTTGTATCCCGTATAATTTTATCATAACTAGTTTTGTTACTTGCGAATTTGTTACAAAATCTATATATATAACTGCGTTAAGAAAAAAAACTGTACCCTTTTTTAAGCACATTGAGCGCAGGGAGGAGTGTGAGACATAGTTAAAGTTCATACGGAGAAAGAGTGCAGAAAGATAAAATTAACCTAGCAAAACTTGCTGGTCAGTAGTTATTTGAAGACAGCTGTAGTCCGCGTGTTAAAGAAGATAAAAAAACTCGAATCGCAGTGCCAAATACTGCCGTCAATATATTTGCTGATACAGGGACAATTGGTTTTATTATGTGACCAAAAAAAAAAAAAAAAAAACACTTAAAGCCATATAACGTAACTAGTTATTTATTTGGTTCATTTGTTCTTCAGGTAGCTATTTCTCCGAATAAATAGTGATAATTCAATTCATCAAACATAATTATGTTTACCGCAGATATAAATCTATTCTGTCTTACTTCGAGGGTATGAATATTTATTCGCAATTGATGAAATAATAATGGCCGCCACATAAATCATAATACCTAACCTATAAACGCAAAGTATTATATCTACAGTTGCTCTTGTGTATTTATTTGTGTTGGCTATTAACCTTTTGTGAAGTGTATAGCTGTAAACCATTCAAGTTTGTGGAAGTTGGGTTAGGTGCATATTTATTTTTTAACTAACTTTTCTACCTAATATTTTGCTTGCTGTAAATTTTATTCTAACGAATTTTGTTCCAAGATTAGTAACTTCTAACTTTAACAGTGTTCGATAAATATGGGCATTAAAACCCTTTAATACTGGCTTTAAATATATAAGACTGTTTTCTTAATTTCAATATTATCAATGCATCGGCATCAAATACCTTTCAGTAAATAAATCCCTGTCAGTAAACTAGAGTTTTGGGGTGCATTTTATAGTTTTTTTTAAAGTGAAACTTTTATTCTATCGCCCCGAATTTTTCTGGCCGTCTGTTGCATGTCGCATTACAGGCGGCCGCGGAGTAGGGGTAAAGTGAAAGGCGCTCGGAGTAGGCGCTCGGTAGAGCAGCCAAGGCCAATATGGCGGCGCCCATGGTTAGCATCAGCTGACCGTGTAGTATGTATAACACATAGTCAGTCTGTCATGCGGGCAAGTGCTGTACAGTGTTTACATGTTTTTATTCGTGTATTCATGTGAATATTGTTGTTTATAATTAATCGTGATGGATAAGTGTCTACAATACAACGCCTACAATCCAATAAAAGTTTCACTTGCGTCGTGGTTTCTTAAAACGACACAACTGTTTTTTTTTTTTTTGAAGCTTAACTTTCGACTGTCTTCTTTGACCTCAATATTACTAAATGCACCCCGCGTATTTAACTTTAGTCTGCGATGGAAGCCTCAGGTTGATGACTCATAATTATTTTCTAGCTTATATGCACTTTCGATCGTACAGCCATTTAACTTAAAAAGCTTTTTTTAACTTCGAACTTACAGACATTCAGACAAACATTCAGAAAATTGCTAATCTAAGCATCTCATAGGTAAAAAACTTACTTATTTGCAGCAAACGAATTAACGATCTTATCTATTTGAACCTATTGATATAGAAATATTTTAATCTTTTTTAATGATTGTTTTTTTTTTGTTTTCAGGTGAGTACCTACTCAGACCAAATTATTGTTTGCCCGCATTGTGATTGGTGAGTTTTTATTTTTATGTCGAAATAGTTTTTACATTAAAAAATAATTTTTTGAAAACGTTGACAATTAATATTATAATAAGAATAATGCGTTTATTAAAAGAGTTGAAAAATTGTAAAAAGAAAAATTGATGCGCTTGATCAAAAATTATAAAGCAGAAGGTATTTTTACAAACATAAGAATTAATTAATAATAATGCGTTGAACGCCCGTTTTTCGACTTTATGTCATAACAGACACCGTTCGCGCCGTTACTATTTTCCATCTATTACATTTCTTATTTTTTTACATTTTTAAACTTCAACTAATTAATAGCAATGGGCGAATGAAGGAATTTTAGGATATTAGGATAAGGTAGGCAAATTTTGAGCATAGGAGTTTGACGGGTAATCGGCCATGGCCTTGAATAAAGAACCATCTCGATATTTATCGGGAATTATTAAGGGAAACCATGGAAAACCTCAACAAGATGGCCGGTACAGGAATTACCGTTTCTCTGCGAGAGGCAGCAGGAAAAAGTCCCAGCCACATCTTCCCCCGCCGGGATTCGAACCCGGTACCTCCCGAATGCGAGTCTAGTGCTCTCACCACTACTCAAATCTTTGATTAACGTCTGATTAGAGCTCTTCAATAAATAAAATTATCGACCAATTTTTCAGACAATATATTAACAAAAAAATATATAATTAATACATAACGTTTCAATCCGGATTTGGACCTTCTTCAGAACTGATCTAAAAAATATAAAAAATAATTAATATTTAAAATCTAATTCGCTTTTTATAGAATCTTTCAAAATTATTACTGATTTTCAAAATAGTGAAAAAAAAAATGAATTATATATTTTTTTGTTAATATATTGTCTGAAAAATTGGTCGATAATTTTATTTATTGAATCTCTCACCACTACGCTATACCGCTCGGTTAATATATTCTTCGAAACATGGAAAATTCCTGCAGGAGTTCACCGACAAAATTAAGTTTGTAAAACCCTGATCTGGGTTAGTATCTATATTTAGTATTTTCTTAGATACATGTCCACAAGGCTTTTCCAGACACAACAATGCATTCGTTCAACAATGCCCAGTCCAATTGTTATTGTACTGAATGTTTATTATGGGAGAGACGAGACCTCAGTTCCATCTCTCGTCGACGACAAAAGCGTCAAAAACTTAATATCAATCGCATATTAACGCAGACCTCGTCCCACCTCCCCCCTAGTCTGCGACTAGATTTCCATTACTGCATTTCTATATTATGCTTGTCTCATATTTTATACGGTTCGTTTATTCTATATAGATAGTGACTAATGCCTATATTCACCGAACACCATTAAAGATAGAAGTTACTACTCTTGGAACAAATTTATTCCTTAGAATAAAATTTAAGTTCAATTCACCGAGCCAATTTTCAGGTTGAAAAGTTAGTTAAAGAATAAATATACACTGCAATATACTCCTTGCTCTTTTTGTTGAATATTTTGATGTTCACCCAAAAATCCGACCGATGGCGTTAGTGTAAACATCAAATAAAAGTTTCACAAAATAAATAATGTTTTATCCTAAGCCAATTGCACACAAAACTTCCACTAACTTTGATGTTTTACAACACAAAAGTTAATAAACAACACATAAATAAATTCACAAAAGCAAGATATAATATAAATAAATTTGTCGACCAATTTTTCTCAGGCCAATATATTGACAAAAAATAAAAAAATTAACAAATCAATATAACACAAGATGACGTTTCGATCCGGATTTGGAACTTCTTCAGAAATATCTAAAAAATATAAAAATTAATTAGTATTAAATTATTTATTATCTAATAAATTGTACGCAAGATTGAAAGTTTGATGAATTTTATTTATTTGAAGAGTTCTATTCAGACGTTAATCAACGATTTGAAGATATAATAATAATACTCCACGTTTATAGGTTAGGTAGTATCTATGAGGCGGCCATGATTATTTTATCAGGCGAATAAATATTTATACCCTTAAAGTAAGACAGAATAGATTTATATACCTGCAGTAAACATAATTATGGTTGGTGAATTGAATTATCGCTATTTATTCGGTGGAACAGTTACTTGAAGAATAAAATATAAACCGAACTAATGACTATTTATGTTCGGTAAATATGGCCATAATACACTTATACACAATATCATATAAGCGGCACAGTTTTTATGTGTGTGTTACATTATTTCATTGCTTGGCCGCTCCATTAATGATGGGTCACTCTCTACTATTTTCACGTTGATATACAAGATTCCTAATAATTATAATACACGCCACGAATCTAAAAGGCTCGGAAGTTAGATGCGAATGCGGGCTTGCGCTTGTACAGTCTGTTGAAAAACTACAAACTCGCAACTCAACAAAACTAACATAGCAATAACAACTTGACAATAGCGTACTGGACTGTACTTTAAAGCAGGAAAGCGATAAGTGACAAAGGCAACGAGCGATCACGGCCAATCACCGACGAGCGCACGTTCCGTGCAGGTAGCTGGGAGGTGGGAGTCTCAACGACTCTAAAATGTGCCTTTGCGACGCTGTTTGTGACTAACTTCCGAACCTTTTAGATCCGTGGCGCGTATTTTAAGTAGGTGGAAAAATACAAGGAAAAAACAAAAACGACTGCTCGATAATTTTGTTCGCACGGTGCCGAAGGTGATACGCGAAATATCGGAGTTCGGGAAATACCCGTTCTCCCTTTTTCAATAGTGTATTGTTTAATTTACACGCTGCTGTACATGTACACTCCATACTGCATACATCCGTTTTGTTGCATTTGTACAGTCGTGCGTAAAAAATTCACTTCTCAATCTCGAAGATTGCCAATATTTGCAATACATAAAAACCGACACGCGAATAAATAATTCAGGTTTACTTTTATAGAATATAAATAACAAAACACATATTTTGATATTTTTCGACTTCCTAGCCTTAGATCGTTTGTTCTAGATTTCGTATAAGAAACGAACCCATATTAAAAACAGAAGATCCCGTTTTCTTCTGACATGTCAGCTTTTTGTTCTCTGATTTCTTTTTATTATTCGGTTTTGTGTATCTATACTAATGATATAAAATATTGTAAAGTTTGTAAGTTTTGATGTAGGAGGTAATCTCCGAAACTACTCATCCGATTTCAAAAATTCTTTCACCAATATTTACAATGAGCTTTCAGGATAGACATATAGGTTATATACCTATTATAGCGTTAAAATAAAAGCGCTTTTCGTAGAGACCAATTTTGAAATAAATTTCTGCAAACAATTAAGGGAGCAAAAAAATTTTTCGAATTTTTAGTGATTTTTCAGAATACTGTATCTCAGTAAAAATTGGTGGTATCGAGGTTTTAAAAAAAGCATTTTAAAGCGCTGTATGTCCAGTTTTCAGATTTCTTAGCTTAAAATTTTTAGGAGCGACAGTCATCGAAAGAAATTTTTTAAAATTTTTTGCGTTTTTTTTTTCTCGGTCCACGGGCTTGGAAAAATTTTTTACACAAAAATCATGATATGGAGTTGATAGCCTGTTCATTCAGCTTTAATTTCTTTTCTTAAATTTTTCTCAACGTTAATTTGACCCGGAGATATTTGACTACGAATGCAAAAGCATCCTTTTGACTTTAACCATCGATATCTCAGCAACTAATGATCAGACAGAAAATTGATGGACAGTTTCAAAATCTCGAATAAATTTCCTACAAGGCTATGTAGTGTTCTTGGAAGAAAAAAATTTTCTTTCATCCTCGATATTAACTTGTCTGATCATTAGTTGCTGAGATATCGATGGTTGTTAAAGTCAAAAAGATGCTTTTGCATTCGTAGTCGAATATCTCCGGGTCAAATTAACGTAGAAAAAAATTTAAAAAAAGAAATTAAAGCTGAATGAACAGGCTATCAAGTCCATATCATGATTTTTGTGTAAAAAATTTTTCCAAGCCCGTGGACCGAGAAAAAAAACGCAAAAAATTTAAAAAAAATTTCTTTCGTATTCTTTCTTAGAATCTTGAGATGACTGTCGCTCCTAAAAATTTTAAGCTAAGAAATCTGAAAACTAGACATACAGCGCTTTAAAATGCTTTTTTTAAAACCTCGATACCACCAATTTTAACTGAGATACAGTATTCTGAAAAATCACTAAAAATTCGAAAAATTTTTTTGCTCCCTTAATTGTTTGCAGAAATTTATAAGTCTACGAAAAAACGGTAGCAATCTACAAATTCGGGCGACGCCGGGCCGGATCGCTAGTATTATTATAAAGAAACAATTCTAAACGCTCCATTTTTAACACGGTTGCGTATGAATCGGGTTTCCTCGGAACTAATCGGAGAAATTTGCAATATTTCACTCGCAAATGGTGTAAATAACTTTATTTTATTGCTATATGAATATAGTCAGAGTGCCTGTCGGCAAAAATTTTATTGACACATACTCTCCCCAAACTTTGTATATGGCTTCATTAGGCCTAGTCTGACACCTATTTCCTCAATGACTTTTCTTGATTTTGGGGCGCTTTCCCTCTAAATTTTCCGAAAGATATCGTTTTGACGACATGTAAAAATTTATAGATACTGTTTGTTTTTTTAATTGGATAGCTTAAAAACTTCAACCAAAACGCTAAAATAATGTTCTCTGGCAAATAACATGAACCATTCAAAATGTCTGACACCTCGAATATGTTCGAGATATTCGAGGTGTCAGACATTTTAAATGGTTCATGTTATTTGTCAGAGAACATTATTTTAGCGTGATCGCGAAGCATTTGTTCTTTGTTTAACGGTCACTTGTTGTGTGAATCGGGCTTTAAAAACAAAGATAGGACCAGGCCAGGGTTTACGTTTCATGTCACTGCGGTGTAGCGGAGCTGTAATCGGGCTCACGGAATGTTGGTAGTCGGGATTCGTCTGGGTACAGTTTGTATTAATTAGCGCTTCTCATTTACAACTACCAAATGCTTGTTCCGGGACCGCGCTTAATTCTCACCGAACCCCCGCCCCCCGGCGTCCCCACCGACCCCACTTACAACTTATACACTACGTGATAATTATAATGTACTGTGTCCGTTGACAGATTTTATTTATATAGCTGTTGTACCCGGTTTCGTCCGGACAAAACTTTTATAATCGAACTGCAGCCAGTGAAGCACAATCATTTCAGTAGCGGCATTTGTTCACAATTACATTGAAAAAAATAGTTTAAAAAAAAACTAAAAAACACGCTTTATATCGAACTAAAAAGTAAAAAATATTTTTTTTAAAATAAGCTTAAAAAGCGTGGGGCGCTCGATGTACGAAAATATCATTTCAGTAGCGGCATTTGTTCACAATTACATTGAAAAAAAAATAGTTTTAAAAAAAACTAAAAAACACGCTTTATATCGAACTAAAAAGTAAAAAATATTTTTTTTAAAATAAGCTTAAAAAGCGTGGGGCGCTTGATGTACGAAAATGTGGAACAAAGCGCCCCACGCTTTTTAAGCTTATTTTAAAAAAAATATTTTTTACTTTTTAGTTCGATATAAAGCGTGTTTTTTAGTTTTTTTTTAAACTATATTTATTTTTCACTTTTTAGTTTGATATAAAGCGTGTTTTTTAGTTTTTTTTAAACTATATTTATTTTCCACTTTTTAGTTCGATTTATTGTCAAAAATTTGTCGAAAAAGAAAACAATTTTTTTTTCGGCGTGGACGGGATTAGAACCACGACTCGTGATGCCGAGAGTTGACGTCAGCGAAGACCCGTGCCTTAGACCGCACGGCTGCCAGTGTACTTGCTGGGTTGGCATATTGTACTGCTATATAAACGACTTGCTGTAGTCCAAATGAAAATTACAAACATACATACATACATACAAACTTACAAGTAAGTTAATATAAAGCGTGTAATTAACACTTTTGGTATTTCTTTATTTTCTTTCTTGTTCTTAAAAAATTGTTTTCTTCATACCTCGATCGAAAGTGCATACTTTCGGCATCAATTGTAAGGCAGAAAGTCTAACATTTACGCATTGGTGGGAATACACGCACTGATGCGGGAAGTACGTACGTTCGGGCGGCAGTAAATAAAAAATTCTAGCCAATTGGGCGACGGGACCATTCCAACTTCAAAAATGTTGACATTTGATTTTAATAAAGAAAATAAAATATCTGATATCGTGTGAGGTGACGCGGGTAATTGCTAATATTCAATATGATATTTGCTATTCGTTGCCATGGCTACCTACATAATATGTTCCACGTCATGTAAACATTAATCAAAGCATGCCGAACTTGTTTATTTTTGACAGATCCCTAAAACAAAAGAGCGGCTGATTTTTTTTGACGTGATAACGTCTTATAAATTGATGAAACACCGGCTGCATGCACGAAAAAGTGTAACGTTCCGAAAAGTGTAACGTTCCGAAAAGTGTAACGTTCCGAAAAGTGTAACTCATAAAAGTATGCAATTTTTCATCAATGTTCCTTTATGACGTTATCACGTAAAACTATCGTCCGTAAACCGACTTTACAGACAACCAATTTTTTTTATTTTCAAAATATTTCCGAAACTATAAAGTTTAGAAAAAAATTTTTTAACGGAACTCTCTTGAAAAAGTAAATAACATAATAAGCCGTCATGAAAAGTATGCCATTATTATATCTAAAACATCGTGATAGCATATATCTCTTCTGCGCATGCGCCGATTTTCCCCAAAAACAATAGGGCTCTTCATACCAAACATTCTCCCAAAATTTTGTTCGATCCGCTCATCCGTTTGACCTGTATCGTGTTCACAGACTAACAGACGCACAGAGTTTTTACAAAAATATGTTTTTTGTATTTGGGGGACCTTAAAACGGAAAGATATTGTAAAATTTTTAAAAAGTTATTTTTGACCTAAGCTAGTACCATTCCCCACTTGTGGATTGGAATGGTAAAATAGCCTATCAACTGTTGTTTAGATGTCGTTTCCATAGCAACCCTATTATACAGTTTAGCTAATAATCGCGACCAGCTGTCATTCGTGTTTTTACGTATAACCTCAAAGCCGCTTGCTTGGAATTCTATGTGTTTTTATGTAATTAATAAATAATTAATTAATGTATTTAATCCGGTTCGTTCGTTGAAGACATAGAAAATTGGTTGAATGAGTTCTTTGCGTTTTGTTAACCGTCAACGAGTTAATTCTAAAAACAAGTTGATTGGACGATTAACTGTTGATTTGACTGCTTCGTTGAATCAACGTCCACCACTACCAAAATTAATTCCTAATAGGAAAATGTTAACTGTTTGTTTTATTTATAAGTTTGGGTTTATATTTAGACTCGTCTGTCACATGGAAAATTGATATTCTTTTTTGGAATAAATAATAAATTAGTCGCTATATTATGCTTTTACGTTAAAACCTTAAAATGTATATTTTCCACGGACAAGGACATTAAAACAGCAATTTTACAATAATTATACGTCTGGAGCTAGTTTAATCTTTTGTTTTATTGGATTTTTACAGGAGTGTATTCAGTACTCGTAATTCGGTATGGTCGATTTTAGAATTTACCGGACTCTCTAATGCCGCCCACTTTACCTTATCTAAAATTTCTGCTAAAAAAATTCTAGCCGATTGGGCGGCGGGACCATTCCAGCTTCAAAAATTTTGACATTTGATTATAATAAAGAAAATAAAATTTCTGATATCGCGTGGGGTGACGCGGGTAATGGCTAGTATTCAATATGATATTTGCTATTCGTTACCATGGTTACCTACATAATATGTTCCACGTCATGTAAAAATTGATCAATGCATGCCTAACTAATCTATTTCTGACAGATCCATAAAACAAAAGAGCGGCTGATTTTTTTTATTTTCAAAATATTTTCGAAACTATAAAGCTTAGAAAAAACATTTTTAATAAAACTTTCCTGAAAAAATAAATAGAATAATGAGCCGTTATGAAAAGTATATCATTATTATATCAAAAACATCGTTATAGCATATATCTCTTCTGCGCATGCGCCGATTTCCCCCAAAATCAATAGGGCTCTTCATGTTTGTATACCAAACATCCTCCCAAAATTTGGTTTCAATCCGTTTGACCTGTATCGTGCTCACAGACAAAAATATGTTTTTTGGATTCAGGGTACCTCAAAACAAAATAATATTGTAAATTTTTGAAAAATGAATTTTTACTTAAACAACTACCATTCCCCACTAGTGGGTTGGAATGGTAGAATACTGACATTTGACATTATGTATTCAAGGTGAAAACATTTTTGAAATCGGATGAGTAGTTTCGGAGATTACAACATCCAAACGTACAAACTTTACCTCTTTATAATATCAGTGTAGATGCATTTTTACACGCTTTATATTAGTTTCACTTGTAGGTTTGTATGTAGGTATGTAAGTATGTATGTTTGTTTGTAATCTCGTTTGGACTACAGCAAGTGGTTTATTACTGTTAGTATGTTATGCCACGACTGTAAGAGCAATCGTTTGACCGAGCGGTCTAGGGCGCTAGTCTTCGCTGACGTCAACTCTCAGATTCACCGGTCGTGGGTTCTAATCCCGTTCACGCCGAAAGAAAAAAATTGTTTTTTTTCGGCAAATTTTTGACAATAAATCGAACTAAAAAGTGGAAAATAAATATAGTTTAAAAAAAAACTAAAAAACACGCTTTATATCAAACTGAAAAGTAAAAAATATTTTTTTTTAAATAAGCTTAAAACAATAATGAATAAAAATACTAGTAGGTATTATTGTGAAAAAAGCGTGGGGCGCTCGATGTACGAAAATGTGGAACAAAGCGCCCCACGCTTTTCTCACAATAATACTAACATTTTTTATTCATTATTTTAAGCTTTTTTTAAAAAAATTATTTTTTACTTTTTAGTTTGATATAAAGCGTGTTTTTTAGTTATTTTTAAACTATATTTTTCTGATTGATTTTATACGGCTTCCTATAATACAACCGTTAATTACCTCGCTTGTCGAGCGTCTATGATCTACAATATATGTATTTATTTGTGCCCTTAAATTTTTATGAAATAAACCCCTTCCAGAGTTTGTAAAATGCGTGTTTTTGCTTTATGCAATTACAGTACGATGTGATTGTTATCTAATAAAGTATTAATTATTAATTACGAAATAACTATAATTAATAAATGCTGCGTTGCAGTAATAATTCACCTACAACTGCTAATGAAGTTATAAAATTGATAATAAACTTCGAGAGATGGTCACGTGACCAGAGTACGTGCCGGAAAAAGTCGATGTGCTGCGCGGTCGCTAAAGTTGGAATCTGTAATCGTGTTTTGAGAAAATCGATTGCGGCCGAAAAACGGACGCTCCGAAAAAGTTTGTTTTCAACCGGACCGCCACTCCGACGTGATAAAAACCGAATTACATTCAGTTATCATAGCGGCCCGGTCCGGCTTCGCCCGAATTTGTAGATTGCCACCGTTTTTTCGTCGACTTACGTAAAAATAATAATATGTAAAAGTAAGTTAATAAATTCAAATTGAATATGCGCCACGGATCTAAAAGGTTCGGAAGTTAGTCACAAAAAGCGTCGCAAAGGCACATTTTAAAGCCGTTGTGACTCTCACCACCTCCCAGCTACCTGCACGGAACGTGCGCTCGTCGGTGATTGGCCGTGATCGCTCGTTGCCTTTGTCACTTGTCGCTTTCCTGCTTTAAAGTACAGTCGAGTACGCTATTGTCAAGTTGTGATTGTTATTTTAGTTTTGTTGAGTTGCTAGTTTGTAATTTTTCAGTAAACTGTACAAGCGCAAGCCCGCATTCGTATCTAACTTCCGAGCCTTTTAGATTCGCCTACAAAACCAAAGGCCGCTGCACACGAGGCTAGAAACACTGCTTCGACTCCTGCTGGCCGGTAGGCTGGGTACGAAGCTGGAAATGACGTCACTGCGGGCTCGCCTGTTAGCTCACGAGACAGGTTTTTTCAAAATTAGAACAGGGGATATTTTTCTCGCTAGGTCCGCTACTAGGTATGAGCAAGAACCAATCTGGAGGCAGTATCAATTGTCACGTGGGCGACTTGAACAAACGCCCACAAACAAACACGATGCCACAGTGTGTGTTCTGTTCAGAGACAATAAACATGCACTTTTGTTACCGTTCTAACTATATTATCACTGCGCGCACACCGACTCTATCTGCAGAGCAAGCTTGTAAAGACGTCTCGTGTGAAGCGAGCACATATAATAGCAATTAAGAAAAGCAGCGCTAGAAAACTAGTAGTGAAATCTAGCAAGGAAGTTAGCGGCAAATCCAGCCTCGTGTGCAGCGACTTTTTAGTCACGAACAATCTTGATTGGAAGATGCAGCTAAAATTTTTAGCTCCGCGTTTGTGAATAAAGAAGTTTTACGTTTTTTTTTTTTTTGAGAATAATTTTGCAAATCCTAATGATCGAACGGTTATGACGCGCGTTGCATTATGGTCAACTCTATTAATCACCGGTCACATCAAATCTGTTCAGGGTTTCTGATTACGAGATCGTAAAGTTCTGATACACGTTATATTAATCAAACATGCAAGTTGCATTGCTCTTGTTTTTGTATAAAGTGTGTTCTATAAAACGCTAATGAATGTATTTGTCGTGGTTGGACTGGACACGTTTTGAAAATTTCGTGAAAATTTTACAGGGGTACGTTTCCTTTCTTTGGAAAATTTTTGGAAAAAGAGATCGCTGTGTTTCGTTTAGAAAAAGTCATTCTGAATCGATTCCGACCACCCGCAACCTTGTATCTCTTTTGGTTTCGGAGATATAGCCGATTTAAGCTGTTTAAATTTTTTTACACTTTAAACCGTCATAGCGTCTAAACCAATCGAGATACGAATTTGCGCTTAGGCCCAATCGATTCAGCGTACTTTTTTCTATAAGACACGTTACTATCAAGCATTTCTAAAAAAAATTATTTGGCCAAACATTGCCGTTTTTTTCATGTTTTCATATGCGTTTTGCAAATCTGCAACTTTTTAAGACACTAAGCGAGTTTTGGACCGTTCTATACTGAAGCTGAAGCTGAATCGATTCCGACCATCCGCAACCCCGTATCACTTTTAGTTTCGGAGATATGAGCGTTTATTTATATTATTAGAGAAAAACTTAAAAACGCTGTAACTTCTAAACGAGTAAAGATACCGAGGTGGTCGGAATCGATTCAGCGCGATTTTTTACATAAGAATAACCTCAGTTGAAAGTCGTATGCAAACAATATGACAGTGATTTTTGTTTTTTTTTTTTTTAATCGGAAAAAGTAAGAAGGGTGGACCATTCTTACAAAATTGAAAAATTTTTGAAATATAAATTCGTTTGATATCATGCATACTTATAGAAAAAGTCATTCAAATGTGACAGATTTCTTCTAAAAACCGGTTTTGAAAAACCGTCAAATCCTAGCCGCTATCACCCGGATATACTAAGCAGATAATTTGACCAATTTTCTGAATGTATTAAAGCGGACATTATTTTACGTTCTTGTCCAACGGATCAAAAACAACCATCCGGTATATGGACACGTATTATGAAATGAACATAAACTTTTAATGACGTAAGTTTTGTTCTTATTTTGCAAATCGTACAACAGATGACGTGAGAGAAGTAGCCCGTAATGAAGCCATGACAGTGTCATCATTATGCTAGGAAGGTACACTCAGTTGAGGTCCTCCTAACATTTAAACTGAAAATTAATTGGATTGTCATATAAATCACCAGCGGCCCGGTCCCGGTTTCACCCGGGTGCAAAACTGTTCTGGAAATATTATATTGACCTTCCCATCTACACAGCAGAACTATCAAAGTACATTGTTTTGATTGTATCTCTAAAGATTTGGCCAGCGTTAGCCATGTAAGCGTACGAAAACAGTTTTTTTTTTTGACGTGATAACGTCTTATAAATTGATGAATCACCAATCTTATAAATTGATGAAACACTGGCTGCATGCACGAAAAAGTGTAACGTTCCGCCTGACCCTGTGCGTGCTTTTCTCGAAAACGGCCCTAACGATTTGGATGAAATTTACTGAAAAGGGATTTTGGGGGGCAAAAAATCGTTTTAGCTAGGTCTCATCTCTCGAAAAAATCGTTTTCTTACAAATTTTATCATTATAAAAATCAATTTTTTGACGTATGAAAATACTTAAATATTGTAAGTAGGTTTTGGAATTTTATATAAACAATGAAACAATTGTTTTCAAAATATTATGACAGTTAATCTTTGAGACTTAAAATAAATACGAAAGAAAGAAAGTTAAAAAAAACAATTATTATTATAGGTGGTAAGTAATTTTAATAAATAAAATTAACCTAAATTTGAAGCGAAAGATGCAATATCATAGATTCGAATTATTATAATTATTATATGTAGAAGATAGGAGAAATAGAACATAAATTATTGACGTGATAACGTCTTATAAATTGATGAATCACGTCAATATAAAAAGATGAAACACCGGCTGCATGCACGAAAAAGTGTAACGTTCCTAACGTCCGCCTGACCCCGTGCGTGATTATTAAATATGATATTCGAGCGGAATACGTTATCACGTAAAACTATCGTCCGTAAACCGACTTTACAGACAACCAATTTTTAACAAAACGCCGTCATAGTTCAGCCATTTTTACAAATTATATACAGAAAACCTTCCTCGTTTATCGCTCTTTCTATTAGTGAAAACCGTATGAAAATCTTTTTTTTTTGAGGACTTTTTTTTGCTTTCCAAATGCGGAAATAGAATATGAGGACCTTTTTTTTTTGCTCTCCAAATGCGTAAATAGAATAGAATTTTTTTACTCTGCAAATTTTTGGCGCGCGGTCAATTTTTCATCAGCTATATGGCCCGCGGTCGAATTTTCATCAGCTATGTGCCTCGCTGATCAAAAGATTTGCCCGCCCCTGGTATAGACTGTAAATTATAGACGCTCAACAGTTTTGGTCGTCAGCGTCTATGTGTTCTTATTAGATAATCTTCCATTCAACATACACAAACCGACTGGTATGAGCTCCGGCTCCTGGGAGCGCTATATATATCCCCAAAAAACTGTATTCCAATGTTTCCTCCGAGGAGTTCTATCTATCTCTCTGCGCGCTTGGTGGTTCAATTGCGCTCAAATTTGACATTTAAAAAAACGAAAAATCGCTTCTAGCTCAAGTGACCACCCCCTTAAAACCGATGAAAAGATTAAAAGAAATCGAAATAAGATACGTGGTGGCAGTAAAGGTATTTACTCGTCCCGTTAACTCCACCACCGTCGCGCTGAAGTGAACTTATTATCGAACTGGCATTCCGACCCGGCTTCGTCCGAGTAGATTTTAGTTTGAAGGCGAAATAATAGTTAAGAAATATCACAACTGCGTATTTTTTATTTGCGAATAGAGTAACCTAAATACGCTCGGTTTGTCTACAGCCCAAACGACTTAACCGATTTACAAAAACTTTTTTTTGTTCGATTTCTACATAGGTCTGTTTTATTTTAGCGTCGCCCGATTTTTGAGTTTTGGTCACAGACGGAAACAAATTAAATAAAACATATAGCCATCAATTTTATTCAGAAATCAAGGCAATATCTTCAAATTCGTTAGAGAAGATACGATCTACTTGAAAACCTTATTTACAGGAAGACAGATGCGTTTGGTCATTTCATTTTTACACCGAGAGATGGCGTTAGTGTGCTCAGTTTTACATATTTGTAGTTTGCGGCCAAACTGAGGATATAAATACGTGCCGGATCTGACCCGCTAATTCGTGAAAATTTTCATTCTGTAAGTGAACCGATCGCACAAACAAACAAACAAACGGGACGAAAGGCGGCCAGTCGTTTATTTTGGAGGACACAATGGCTCGTGACTGCTACGCGATTTATGATTTGTGAACTGCATGTCGTGATATGCCCGTAACTCAGCTAATCACATTTGCATATCGTACTCATCGGGAGCTACGCCTTTCACCCCCACCCCCTCCTCCTCCCACCACTTACTCCCGCCCGTCTCTCACTTCGTGTGTGTGGTGATTTTTTTTATTGCCATTCACCGCAGCAACGCTTCATGTTTATTATTTTTTTTTTTAATCTCTGCGGTCATTTTCGTTGTTCAATGCCGCTCGACTATTGTTAATAAAACACAACTATATTTTATACGTTATTAAATACGCCAACATAATTTAAGGACGTCTACATTAATGTACAAAAATTGTTTGTCTGTAAAGTCGGTTTACGGACGATAGTTTACGTGATAACGTATTCCGCTCGAATATCATATTTAATAATACATAACCTAAATTTTAGTAGCTGTCAAACTATATTTTTACCGACTAATAATTTGATCAACCAAAGCAAAATACATATTTTTAAGCAATTATAAAAGACATTTAAAAGAATGCATATATATTATATATTTGTTAACAAACCGTATAATTTATCTGCTGTTATGAAATGGCGTTCAGTTATACTTTGGCTTGGATGAATCGGTAATAATTATATGACACAAAAAATATCCGTGCAAAAACGAACAAATAACGATGTATTATCTGAAACATTGCTTTAAAAATTCGATCATTTATGACATTTTTATTAGATATCTTGATTTTAAGTCTTAATTTCCACGGTTTATAAAACAAAGGCCATCTGTCAGATGTAGCTTTCGCTGGAACAGCCGAAAAAAATGTTGAACGCACACTACTCTCTGACGTCACGCGAGAAGAGTGAAATGCGTACAAGCCGACGCCGATCGTGCTTCTCTATCGGTTATACTGCGCTCTCGCTTGCACGCACAGGGTCAGGCGGAACGTTACGGCGTTACACTTTTTCGTGCGTGCAGCTGGTGTTTTCATCAATTTATAAGACGTTATCACGTCAAAAATTCTTTCATCATTTTAGCGATCAGGAAATGAAAAACCTAACCAGACGGTACCATTGTGTGATTTTTTTGTAATAAAAACAAATTTCATTTAATCCGTTTTGTTTATTTATATTTTTTGACGGATTTCAAACAAGAAATGCTCCAAACTTTTTTTCATAAAGTTGATATTTTTAAATAAATAAAATTATCGAGCAATTTTTCAGACAATAAAATTGGTCGATAATTTTATTTATTGAAGAGTTCTAATCAGACGTTAATCAAAGATTTGATATTTTTAATATAATTAATTTTTAAAAATGCAGGAAAAACGTCAAATTCCTGTTTGTTGACGCTCTTAAGGTAGTACGAGCACCAAGGCAATTTTACCGACTAGTTTTGGAGAAATCAATGAAGACATAATATCATCCATCTCCCGAAATATTAAAAAAAAATTAAGCTTTTTATTTATAGTTGCCTTGGTGCTCGTACTACCTTAAAGTAAAATAATGAAATGTTTCTTTTACAATACATTTTTTTATAATATCTTCAGACTTCGTAAGTTGACTTCCAACAAAAAAAAAATTGAAATTAATGAATACATAAAACAGGCAAATTCTTCAAGAACACCTTCGATTCTGATGATTTTTCTTTAAATTTTGTTTTTTATGTTATTAAAAAATATCAAAAACCATTTTGGGGGGGGGTGAAGATATTTATATTGTTTAAACAGTATTTATGCTATTTATGTACCTACTCATTTAAAACATGTAAAAAAAAATGTATACCTATTTATGTTATTTTTCATATTGCGATCATAAATAGTTTTAAATTATATATCAATATGCTAAAAAATGTTACAAATAATTGCTTATAAGTTTTTGACGTGATAACGTCTTATAAATTGATGAAACACCGGCTGCACGCACGAAAAAGTGTCACGTTCCGCCTGAGCCTGAGCGTGCAAGCGAGAGCGCGGTATAAGCGATAGAGAGGCACGATCGGCCCAAGCGTCCGCTTGTATGCATTTCTCTCGCTTCTCGCGTGACGTCAGAGAGTTCATCAATGATTCTTTATGACGTTATCACGTAAAACTATCGTCCGTAAACCGACTTTACAGACAACCAATTTTTTTAGGTAATAATGACATAAAATTAATATATGTAACAAAATTAAGAAATATTTATTAACTGTGGGAATCGTGGATATAAATATTTATGTTTGACAAATGTGCGCGGTATTTTAATTCGTTGATATAATTGAACAAAAAAAAGGTATAAGGTCCTTAAGGACGTAGTCTGGTGTTCGGGTTTAGAAAAAACGAATTTATTTTTTTTACATTTTAAGTAAGTAGGTATATTATATTGAGAAAATACTGTAAATTTTTAGACCGAAATATTAAATATTTACAAAGCTATAGCATATAGTCGAGAGCAGCAACGGTCTTACGGTAAGACTCTTACCTGCTCTTACCTCTCAATTGTTATCACGTTACCCTTATACTCTCGCAGAGTAGAGCAAACAAATTAGCAGAAAACGATGCCTTTGAAGAAACGGAAGGTTTACTATACACCAGGCATAGCTGATTAGTGTAAATATTCATTTTTATTTTTTTGTAAGAAATCTGAAATTAAAACTTTAAACGCGTTTTTCTCAAAACTACGTTTTTCTAAGCGCCGCGGGTGATTGAAACAATTGTATACAACCGATTGCTTTCAGTTTTTCACAGGGTATTCTACACAACAATAGCTCCGTCCGGTACTAGAATTACATAGTTATAAAAATTATTTCTATTTTTTTAAACCGATTTTCAACGAAATAATCACGATTTTCTCGTTGTTTTTTTTTCTAAAATTCGCCATTTAGTTATTTATCAATAAAAATGTTTATTTCTAGTACGGGATAGAGCCACAAGCCTACGAAACAATAACCAATTTAATTTTTATAATTCAGTTGACTCCAAGTGACGTTATCACCCGCGCTACCCACCTACTTTCATTTAAAGTTGTCTACTTTAGGTTAAAAAACAATTATAAAATGGCGTAAAATTAAGCAAAAAAATTTTGTTTTCTTAGTTTACGATGTCAGTAAAAACATGTAACAAAATTGAAAACATCGTACATTATTTTGACTTAAAAAAAATTCTGAAATAACGGTTGAAAACGAGCTTGAACATAGGACTATGTCCTTAAATAATGGACATGAAAGACTCGTGCGATCGAAGATGCTGTATTAAATGTGTAATGGACGAACGTAGAAGGAAAAGAGTGGCTTGCGTCCACTTGACGTTGAATGGCTATTATTGTACGGTCAACATTTCAAACGTCACTTTTGCGCAAACATATAGCACAGAAATGAAACACGAATGCGTAAAATCGAGACATTCTCCTTACAAAAATTGCTTTGTCTATTTTGGACAGAGCACAGCGCGACGGCAAAAGTAGAAAATATATTATCGACGTCAATAATTAGATTTCACATTGTTACAGTTACAATAACTATACAAGAAAAATTTACTTTCCAACAATGTCACTGTCGGGAGTTCTACCTGAAACTTCCACTCACCGCTTCCCCGTCCAACGACTTAATATCACAAAGGCTGCCTGTCGCGCGGGCTTAAAACGCTTATTGTTTTGTAGCAGTTAGATCATACTTTTTTGTTTGCTTAGGTATTTTTTATTTGTTTCTCTATATATAATATACTGGCGGTCCCGTCCGGTTTCACCCGGGTGTAAAAGAACGAATGGGGAAGGAAAGAACATGAGTACACACATTCATCTTAGTTTACCGAGATAAATGTTGTGTCCAAATTTCATGATGATCGGAGTTACCGTTCAAAAGTTTTTTTCGATAAAAAGCAGTATTTATACTTTTTTTAACTAGTAATTTTTTTTTAATTAATTAAATAAAATTAAAATAAATTTAAATGTAAGCCTTAGAAGAAAGCAATGTAGAAAATAAAAATAAAAAAATATTCGCCCAACGTGGGGCTCGAACCCACGACCCTTATATTGGCAGTCGCATGCTTTACCGATTGAGCCAGCCGGCGTTGTGTACTCACAACGCTAATATGAGTATATTTAGTTAGTGCATTTCACCTGAATAGAAGCTTATTTTTGAGATACATTTTGCAACATTTTTCATTAATGCTCCGCTCCTAATGGTCGTAGCGTGATATTATATAGCCTATAGCCTTCCTCGATAAATGGGCTATCCAACAAAAACAATTTTTTTCAACTTGAACTAGTAGTTCCTGAGATTAGCGCGTTCAAACAAACAAACAAACTCTTCAGCTTTATATATTAGTATAGATATATTCGAAAACTCCACTACTTTTTTCGCTACCGTGTTTCCTCACAGTCGCGTGCGGAGCCGCGGGGAGCAGCTAGTCCTACATGAAACGCGACGTTTCTATTTCTAAGAAGGCAAGCGTTAAACGAGGTTTGACTGTATCAGTTTTGCAATGGTATTTGCCTCTCAAATGACCGTTTTCTCTTTCGGATGACTCACTTCAAAATGTCTTGCATAATATAGCTACGTATAGACACATTATTTACATGCAAATTGTAAAGGTTATAGGTTGTACTTTGTAGACAAATAAATTTTAGATCACTTTATGTACCTGCATTTGTATTGATTTTATTTGTTTGCCCTTTGGTTCTACAGATGCAAAAATTTTACAAACACACATTTCCATTGTTTTTCAGACCACGCATTGTCAAATTGCACATTGTTAGATTACACATTTTTAGAGTATACATTGTCAAATTACACATTGTTAGATTGAACATTTTTAGATTATACATTGTCATATTACACATTGCTAAATTACACAGTCATTTAACATATTACACATTGTCATATTACACATTGTTAGATTGCACATTTTTAGATTATACATTGTCATATTACACATTGTCATTTAACATATTACACATTGTCATATTACACAGTGTTAGATTACACATTGTCATTTAACATATTACACATTGTCATATTACACAGTGTTAGATTACACATTGTCATATTACACATTGTTAGATTACACATTGTTAAATTACACATTGTTTGATTACACATTGTCATATTAGACATTGTTAGATTGCACATTTTTAGATTATACTATGTCATATTACACATTGCTAGATTACACAGTCATTTAACATATTACACATTGTTAGATTGCACATTTTTAGATTATACATTGTTAGATTACACATTGTCATATTACACAGTGTTAGATTACACATTGTCATTTAACATATTATTATTACACATTGTCATATTACAGTGTTAGATTACACATTTTTAGATTATACATTGTCATATTACACATTGTCATATTACACATTGCTAGATTACACATTGTTAGATTACATATTGTTAAATTACACATTGTCATATTACACATTGTTAGATTGCACATTTTTAGATTATACATTGTCATATTACACATTGTTAAAATACGCATTGTCATATTACACATTGTTAGATTACACATTGTCATATTACACATTGTTATATTGCACATTGTCATATTACACATTGTTAGATTACACATTGTCATCTTACACATTGTTAGATTAGGGGCCTTTCATGTATTACTTAGCTTATGTTGCTTACTTTTTCCGTCAATTGGGGTGGGGGGGGGGCAAAATTACTAAAATTCTGCTTACGTAATACTTGAATGGCCCCTTACACATTGTCAGGATACAATTTGTTATTTATTGCAAGACTAGCGGCCCGGTCCGGCTTCGCCCGAGTTTGTAGATTGCACACCGTTTTTTCGTCGACGTACGTTGCAAAATCGGTCTCCATGAAAAGCGCTTTTATTTTAATGCGATAATATATATCCTGTGTCCATCCTGAAGGTTCATTCTAAATAATAGGTGAAAAAATTCCTGTTTAAATCTGCAAAACAAGTAAGGTCCCGTATTCGATTGAAGGTGCGAAGTAAGAGACTTATTTAATTATTTTTTTTTACTGCCATCTGTTAGTCAATGCATTAATTATTCTATATTAGTACCGCAGCCATATTAATCTCTTTTATTAACTCGATTTAATAACGAAGTGAATGAGATGAATCCGAAGTTAATAGACTAAATAATTTTAATTTTCTTACTGCCATCTGTTAGTAATTTTAATAATAACTCTGCATTAGTACCGCGGTGAGATTAATTTATCTTTACAACCGTCGCGCTTTATCCGTATCCGATCGAAATCACTCTTACCTACCGCGCCTAAAGAAGTTTCACTTTAAAATTGATCGAAAAAGTATGGACATTTTTATTCGCAACTGTTTGGTTGAATGTAAAATTGTGATATCCAAAAAATAAAAGTTCAAAAACTAAAGCCCGACTACTGAAAAGTATGAAACAAGAAAATATTCTCATTTGAGGGTAGCCCTGGTCATATGCCACCTACCCTAACAAAACATTACATTTTAGCAGTAGTAAACGATCATAAGCTCTAGGGCAAAGTGCATCACGCTATACATCTAGAGGGGCCTCATATATATGAGATGGCATACGACCACGGCTATCCTCATATGAGAATATTTTCTTGTTTCAGACTTTTCACTAGTCGGGTTTTAGTTTTTAAACTTATTTTTTATTTAAATAATTTTTTGACCTTATATTTTATTTGTTTTAAATTTGGTCCCCTCTGGGACCAAAATTCAAAAATAAATGTAGCCTATGTTACCCGGGCCATAATAACGATTCGCTTGACACCTTATTTATCAAAATCGGATGAATTGTTTAGGCGCTACGGTGGAACATCCGTAAATACAAACAAACATGGATTGCTAAACTCATAACCCTTTCTTTTGGCTTCGCCGTAGTCGGGTAAAAAGCTATTGGTATTTACTAGTAATTGTAAGAAGGAGATTTATTTGGTTGAGGAACAATTGAAAAATAAGCTTTACCAGAGTATCGCTTGTGGCCAACGTTTCGAAAAATATATTTTCATCTTCAGGGCCTATGAACATGTATATATAGTATTCATTACCTACAGTAATAGGGCTATTGACAGTGATTAAAATTAAATATAAAACTGTGTTATAATGAAAGTTTATGGTCTAAAATATCGTTTAGAATTATTATTTTTATTAAATAAGTGCGTTAAATATATTAAAATAAATAAATAAAATCTCGATTTTTAACCTATCTGTCACGTGACTTCAAACACCAATTGACGTCATTAATCATGCATTCATAGACAAGGAACAATACGTGCATATACCTATCTTCTTTTGTTATACCTGTATGTTCTCTGCTTGCTTAGTGTTTACAGATTGCCTACTGTGACGTAGGCAATCAGTAAATATGGCTGTCAAGGTCAATTGACGTTTTGGCGCAGAATTTAAAGTCAAAATAAAAAACAACTAATAATGAGTCAAATCTGTCATATTTATGAGAAAAAATATTTTTTACGGGTACATATACCTTTATTCTTTAATTTTAAATACTTTTTGAAATTTTGTCAATAACCCTATTGTAAGAACACATACATGCGGGGCGGCGTTGCGGTTTTGGGTGTAAACGCCGCTTTAGACACGTGCAACGGTCTGACGCGTCACATGCCGTGCTTGGAGGCCAATCACCGACAGTTTTGTGGGCAAATAACCGACCACCGGCTATACTGTTATAAATGAGATTATCAAACTTTGTATATTTGTTCAGAACAAACCGTAACCAGAAACACTGAACTGATTGATTTGACTTTTTATCGAAACTGTATTCGTGAAATATACCTATTGTCATTGTAGCCTCTGATGACGACATCTCCGTCAGGTTAGAGCAGAGGTTCCCAAACTTTTTTGTCTCGTAGACCACTTGCCATGTTTTTCGGTTTTGGGTAGACCCCCTGCTTATCTGATATTAATTTTTTGCAAATTCATTAATTTCAAATGTATTTCTGACAACCGGTATAGTGCTACTCACTTTGAAAGATTAAAATTTATAACGGTAGTGAAATGTTTAGTTTTATACATTTATTAATTAGATTCAAATTAAACGAATCAAAATAAAATTTACTTTCTGTTACATAAAATAACTAAACAAAAAATAAATGCTCTCAGTATGAGGGATGAACTTGATGCTTTAATAATAAATTTTTAACATTTGGCATCAGTTTAGTTAGATTTAATCTTAAATCTCTTCGGTTAACGATGTCCAGTTTGTTTCTTTTTGACGTGATAACGTCTTATAAATTGATGAAACACCGGCTGCATGCACGAAAAAGTGTAACGTTCTGAAAAGTGTCCGTTCCGCCTGAGCGTGCAAGCGAGAGAGCGCGATATAAGCGATAGAGGCACGATCTGCCCAAGTTTGACAGCTACTAAAATTTATTTATTAAAGATCACAAGACACAAACTTCCAATAGACTGCCACAGTTCGCTCGTATATATACTTACAGGGAGTGAAAAATCCACACCACCCGACCGTCCGTTTATTAAAACTGCGTGTATATTGAAAACGGTTCATTATATTTAAAAACCGTTTCTACAGTTGGTTAGAACTCTAATTTTACTATTTAAATATGTAAAAATAAATGTTTGGAAACGTATACGTATAATGTGAAAAATAAAAAAAGTTATTTTTCAACACTTTACGAGTATGGTGTGTATAGAAATACCTATAATAACTGTAATTGATTTCCTTAATAATTTTCAATGTTTTCTTTATGACGTTATCACGTAAAACTATCGTCCGTAAACCGACTTTACAGACAACCAATTTTTTTATTTTTTGTTAGGAAATTCACAATCGTTGACCCCCATTTTCATTTCATGGACCCCCAATTTTTTTTCCCGCTGACATGGACCCCTTGCAAGTTGTTCTGACTGTAGTAATATTTATACCCTAAATATTTGCTAATCTCCAATTATTAATCTTAACAAAAAACATGCAATTCTTCGACTTTTATATACCGGATTCGAATCCCTGATTTCATCTGTATTGTCGTATTTACCTTTGCAATTAAAAATCTGTGACGTTTCGTGCAGATGTCTTGACGAGTACCTTTAATGCATTGCGATAGCACATGGTTCTTCTGGATTTCTAGCTGCGAAAATATACCGCAATATATGCTACAATCGGCCACCGTCTGTTGCTAAAGACTGTGACAGAATAATTTATTGCTCCGCTTCGTTCCGCATTGTTTGACTCAAACAGCAGAAGGTTGATCTAAATAATCATTACTGACGGACAAACAGGTGATTAGAGAAATACCAAGTCGGAAATTACTGACTGTGTTACTCGAAAATCTAATTAATGTCTGAGATCGCTTTCCGGTCCGGCTTCCACCGAATTTATAGTTTGCCACCATTTTTTTCGTCGACTTAGGCCTCTTGTTAACGACAACAAATTTATGACGGGTGACGCGACGGGCCGACGCGCAGTGTTAAATAGGTTAGTGTGGGTGTTTGTTAACGCGACAACAAAACTCAACGTATATCCGCACGTCGCCCCTCGGCGCGACGGCGGTCGGTCCGATGCAGTGGACCACGTCATTTAATAGAAGTCTGTTGACGACGACAGATGTGCGCGCACGTTTTTACCTATAACTACCTTGTGCTGCTCATTGTGAATATGGAGTTTAAAATTGATATTGATATGGATTTATTAACTAGCCTTGTTCATAATAGGCCAGTGTTGGGACAAGACTAGAAAATTACAAAAATAAACAAGCAAGACTAAACACACTTGCACTTCTTCGCCCTTCAAGTATAGAACTGATGTCGATAACAACGGACGCGCTCACGTATATGCGGATCGTGTACAAAGGTAACCGTTTCGCGTCGGCCCGTGACCTGTTGACTAAAACGTCGTACAACTAATTGTGAATCAGCCTGTAAAATAAATAAGATGTGATATAATATCCATCTTTTGCGAGCTTCATGTATTCATAAATACATCTCCGAATAACAATTATTTAAGTTGAAGAGTCAGTCATTAAGTACATCTAGTGTGTACGTATACGTATATTTGGATGTTTGTTGAAGCGAGACAGACACTGGAGTGAAAGAGACGCACGAACATTAAGTTTCAACACTAAATACTCAACTAGAACTTAATTGCTGCCAGTGTATTACCACTTTACAGGTAAAATTACAGATCTGACAGACCGTGAGCGGCAAGTTGGCCGTTCAGAACTACACGAAATTTGAATTGAATCTTGTGTCTCAAGATCGAACATGTTATAAAGAAATATAACTCACGATATTAATATTGTTGCGTGCCCTGATGGGACGCCTATGGAATTCGGTAGAAACTACAATGGAAACAGGTTAGAACACCCGACCTTGGAGACACACATACATGTAAAGGAAAGGAACTCGGTGCGTAAAGCAGGTAGCGAAATTAGACCCGATTGGAGAGAACAATAGAAGAAAATGTCGATGCGTGGAGAACATTCTAGAGAAGGACCGAAAACCTATAAAAGGCGGGCAGAGTGAGCAAGTCAGTCAGTCAGTATTCGAGCTGTTCGTGATTCAGTGCTCTGGCATTATGACATAAATTATACTGTGGAAATAAATTATAACTCTAGTGAGTGGTTTTAAATAAATGACTTATAGTGTGCTGATAAACTTTGTGTTGTGTTCCTGTGTGTTGTAAATATTTCTTTGTACATAATTTAGAACTATTCGTTTTGTTTCTGTTAACGTTATCGTTTCTGTTAAGCTAAAGAAGTACGCTTTCGTTTGTATGTTTTACTGTTTTGTTAAACATTTGTTCTTGTAACTAAATAATTTCCGCCACGAACTATAGCAGTTTTGTTACAATATTAATTTTGTTGTAAAAATAAACAAATTTAGTATAAAATCATATTCTATACTGGCGCCCAACGTGGGGCGCCAGTATAGAATATGATTCAATATTCGGAATTACAGTGTAAACTCCATTTAGCGTCACTCGATATAACAACAAACTCACTAAAACGTCGAAATCACTTAATTCTAGTTGGTTTACCTTGTTGCTCACTCTAAATAACGACATACCCACTCCAAATAACGACAACAATACGAATAAACAGTACCTACTTGTTTGTTATTTTGTTGCTTTGTTGTCGGCATCATGCGTATACCAAAGACTCTAAGAAATTCGTTCTTTTGTTTGTTGGTATTATTTTTCATATGTTTAGCTCTGCTGCTTATCGATAAGTTATCATATTCAGTTTATTTTTTACACCACCAATTAGCGCCACTCGGCGAGTGGCACATAGCCCATAGGGATGAGACGAATCTTCAAATAATTTACAATTAAAAATATTAGGGAAACGTGTTTTTGGAGGAAAGTCGATGCAATTGGGACAAGAACAGTTCGTTTTTTACGCGCGTGGGACGGTGGAGTATTTAGGTAAATGGGATCGGTCCCATAGTCGTTGGTCACGTGCCGACGGGTTGTCTATGAGCGCTTTAATGCCGCCATCACCTTCTACCGCTTCCTGGTGCTCTCTTCTCTCACGCCGTAGTCGACCTACGAAATACCGAACTTTGAACGCGGCGTAATTAACGCCTCGGGGTTATCTCGAATATTCCATAGCCGCTTGTGACCTCAATTGTCGAGCGTCTATACTCTATAGTCTCTCATAATCTAGTATATACAAACAGTTCAAATCATATACTATATTAATACGCCAAGGTTAAAGATGTTTGCCTCCCTTTTTAGAAAAAACCTCACAATTTCTCCACATAAATTATATATCATTTTACAGATAATTGCATGCTCTACTGACATCGACAACTAAAAAATTTATTATTGCTTTTGTTTTTGTAAATTAATTAAAATTCAGCAACGCTGAACAACGTCTGCCATCTGAGGGTTTTAATTTTGAAACAACGTCAACACTTCGATCTGTCATCTGAACTTCATATTGTAATACAACAGACACAATACTGCATACTGCCATCTGACGGCTATAATTTTGAAACAGCGAGCAACGCTGAACAACGTCACAGCAATGCTGCATGATGCCTTCTGACGACTTAGCTCAACGCTTTTGCTACTTGCGCCTCTATATGACAATTTTAGTAAAATATTTCTTCGATCTCTCATCTGAGCTTCATATTGTAATACAACAAAAAGAAGAACGTTATAAGCAGTGTGCAAAATTAGAAACGAATTGAATACCTGCAATCATATTTAAAAAATAATTTTGTAAAGTGAGAATTATTATACTTATTTAGTGCGAATAATTCGCACAGCTCACTCTAGTCTAACATATACAAACAGTTCAAATTAAAATATATTTTAATTTTTAGTATTTTTTTTCTTTACAAATTGTTTCGCAACAGATCCGGAGCTACTTATTTCGGTGCCCGAAAAATTCGGTATGACTTCACATGTTCAGTAAACTTGAAGTTTGTACATTTTTTTAGGTTGCCAAAATAGTTTTCAGTATTCAGTGTCAAATTGTCTTCCTCAGGACTTTGAAAACTTTGATTCGTCAGCTATCTAAAAAATACAATTTCGTCACCATAGATAAAAGAGATTTTAGATTGCTGATCATGAATTACATAATTCTAAACGCCGAAACGTTGACCCTTAAATATTTTTATTTAACGAATATTCTTATCTTTGTTTCTTATCATACTTGTATAACAAACTGTTATATTTCTGATACCAAACAAAAAAAACTTAAAAAGAAAAATTGAACCTTCAAAAAATCCACAAAAAAGCGTAAAATAATAATACTACATTTCAAGAAGCCGGGAAGCTGTCAAAAAAAATCCTCTTATGCTCTCGCTCGCACTCATATGCATTACGTAGATAAGCACGTGTTTAATATCCCTTAAGAACCTGTTATCTCTAAAAGGCCCGCGCTTTCAAGCTAGCAAATTAGCATACGTTCTTAACTAAATATTGTACACTAGCGGTCCCGCCCGATTTCACCCGAGGGACGGACATGAGTACGCACATTCATCTTAGTTTGCCGAGATGAATGTTGTATCCAAATGTCATGATGATCGCTGTTATCGTTCAAAAGGTTTTGTCGGACGGACAAATTTTGAGTTACATATTGCAACATTTTTCGTTGATGCTCCGCTCCTATTGGTCGTAGCGTGATATTATATAGCCTATAGCCTTCTTCGATAAATGGACTATCCAACAAAAAAAATGTTTTCAATTCTAACCAGTAGTTCCTGAGATTAGCGCGTTCAACCAAGCAAACAAACTCTTCATCTTTATTACACGCTTTATATTAATTTCACTTGTAAGTTTGTATGTATTTATGTATGTATGTATGTTTGTTTGTAACTTTCGTTTGGACTACAGCAAGTGGTTTATTACTGTAGTATAATATGCCAGCACTGTAACTACAGTGGCTAGCCGTGCGGTCTAAGACACGGGTCTTCGCTGACGTCAACTCTCGGAATCACGGGTCGTGGGTTCTAATCCCGTCCACGCCGAAAAAAAAAATTTGTTTTTTTTCGGCATATTTTTGACAATAAATCGAACTAAAAAGTGGAAAATAAATATAGTGAACTAAAAAGTAAAAAATATTTTTTTTTTAAAATAAGCTTAAAACAATAATGAATAAAAAATACAAGTAGGTATTATTGTGAAAAAAGCGTATGGGGCGCTCGATGTACGAAAATGTGGAGCAAAGCGCCCCACGCTTTTTTCACAATAATACTTGTATTTTTTATTCATTATTGTTTTAAGCTTATTTAAAAAAAAATATTTTTTTCTTTTTAGTTCGATATAGGTAAAGCGTGTTTTTTAGTTTTTTTTTAAACTATATTTTACATTAGTATAGATTGAATGATAAAATCTTAGCAGTACTGAAATGACGTAGGTATGGCGGGTCTGGGATCTTGGTCTATTTTATCAGTACGACGATGGAAATATCAACACGCTTATGTATCGTATAGTTTAGCAAATAAAATAGCCAATAACCAGTTGATTTATTGCGGTCCGCGTAATTATCATTTAATATTTTGCGGTTATTTATTCAGCTCTCCACTATGTGTGTACCGAGTAGCGAGCCAAACGTTCATCACAAAAAGTGGTCATCATGTCGACCCTTCACCCACATCGTCCGGTCGCCTCCCCCCCCCCGCGCCGTCATCTCGCGCCCGATCCCCGCCGTCCTGGCAAAAGCGCGGATCAGTATATACGATATAGTCTGATTGAAGAAAGTAGAAACTAAGTTTACCGAAGTAACGCGCACAGGATCCCGTATTTAGGGAAAGCGGCATGAAATTTAAGACGAATGATTTGTTCTCAAATTGCCATTTTTTTTTCTATTAATGAGAGTCGGTTTGTCAACGGAAACACTGCAACCTCTAGGGGACTCCCTCTCTTATATTATCAGCCGATCCAATATCCTCGTTCCTTGTACTAGCCCGGTACGATTTTAATTGATCAACTAAAAAAATGACCGGGTGAATTTTTGTTGATTCCACAAAAGATTTTTCTCAAGGGACATTTATAAGATTTTTTTTTGATATCCTTGCACTGCGCGCCATGATGCCCGGCCAGTGTGGTGTATAGTATTTTTCTTCATACCTCGGTCGTAAGTACGCTTATTAAATACATTAATTACTTATTAATTACATAAAAACACAGATAAATTCCAAGCAAGCAGCTTTGAGGTTATACGCTAGGAAAGTATCTTTTGACAGGCGACTTCTGCGCCCTCTCGTGGTTTTTTTCTAAAATCTGGTTTAGTCGAAACCTCAGTGTCATAATGTTATATGTGCATTTTAATAAGGATTAATTGTCGAATAAAATGGGTAAAAAGCTATCAAATCGGAAGTGCTGTGTTGTTGATTGTAAAGATACACCAACTAAACATCCAGAATTACAATTCCACCGTTTTCCTGGATTTTCTTAGAGAAAAAAAAATGGACTGCAGTAGTACGTCGTCAGGGATAATTAATTAAAGTTTATTTTACGCCTGTAATCATTAAATACATGAAAAATATCATAATTGTTATTTTGTTAACAAAAATAAGATTTAAAAAATCTAGAAAGTATAATTAATGTATATCATTTATGTAGTTTTTTTACTGACATTTTGCGTAAATATTTTTTTATAATTAAAAATAACGCTGGTTCCCATGGATGAACCACTTTTGAAAAAAATCAAACACGAGATGGTGCGAAGGTCGCGTGTCAAAGATACTTTCCTAGCGCATAGATAAAACCACGAAATATTATATTTATATGGAAATGACATCTAAACAACAGTTGATATAGATGATTTTTTCTTTACTGCCGCCCGAACGTACGTACTTCCCGCACCAATGCGTAAATGTTAAACTGTCTGCCTTACAATTGATGCTGAAAGTAAGCACTTTCAATCGAGGTATGGAAAAAAATAATTGGCGCTAGTTCAGATAATCCTCCATGTTGGTGGCATCAAATTAAACAATTATAAAAAAAAATAGTCCGGCCCTGTCGGATACACCGACGTCAAGCTAGCTGTATGAGTGACGTATTATGTACGTTGCGAAATGAAAAGCAAACGTAGAACGTTGTGTCTGTCGTCTTGTCTATCTGTCGCCGTATTATGTTGTACCTGCAGTAGACTATAATACTCCTTTTCTTTAATATTAGTTCAAAACCATTGCTGCATCAAGTTAATTATCTGACGGCAAATTTACACTTTTTATTTACGTATAGGTACCGAGCGGTGTAGCGTAGTGGTGAGAGCACTAGATTCGCATTCGGAAGGTAGCGGGTTCGAATCCTGGCGGGGGCAGATGCGGCCGGGACTTTTTCCTGCTGCCTCTCGCCGAGAAACGGTAATTCCTCAGTACCGGCCATCTTGTTCATGATTTCCCTCAATAATTCCAGATAAATATCGAGATAGTTCAAGGCCATGGCCGATTACCTGTCAAAATCCTATGCTCAAAATTTGCCTACCTTATCCCAATGTCCTAAAATTCCTTCAATCACCCATTGCTATTAATTAAGTGGAAGTTTAAAAATGTATAAAACCTCAACAAGATGGCCGGTACTGAGGAACTCAGTACCGGCTATCTTGTTGAGGTTTTCCATGATTTCCCTCAATAATTCCAGGTAAATATCGAGACGGGTCCCTTATTCAAGGCCATGACCGATTACCCGTTTTTGCTTTATAACTCGGCCATTATTATTGGAGGGAAAAAAAATGTTCCAACAAAAGTTGTAGAGAAAAAGAATCGGCGTAAGCTCATTCCAGACCGGGCCTGATCAGACAACCCGTTCACGACATATCTCCATTTTAGTGCGCGAAATTTTGAAAAATTGAATGCCATTTTTTAAAAAACCATTGCAGCTAGGAGCTTAATTTTCTTTTTATTGCAAAGGTACTTAAGACCCCTTCTTTGAAGCTGAACGCGATGGGTCAATTGTTACACAGCCAAACAATTATTATTTCGTTGCCAAACCAAAATCTACTCGGGCGAACCCGGGCTGGAAAATTATATGAATGTTTCAGTATAACCTCGTCTTAAGCATAGTGCGACGACAAAGACAGTTCTTTTGGTATCAAAAGGGTTAAAGATTCAAATTTATACCTTTAATAGAGTACGAGATTAACAGAGGAAATGGGATTATATTTCCATAATAACTAACTCATCCCGCGACAATAGCAAATCAGTTGTAAATTCTCGACTCTCCTCACCAACAGGAAGCGTTTCTGGTACCGAAGAATTATTGCGTCGTAATTTTACTGCAAATATATTGCTACAGGATGACTCACAACTAAAATCTCACAACATCTGTGTACGGAAAACGTTTTGTTAAACTCTTTTGACGTGATAACGTCTTATAAATTGATGAAACACCGGCTGCACGCACGAAAAAGAGTAACGTTCCGCAAGCGAGAGCGCGATATAAGCGATAGTCTCTCTCTTCTCGCGTGACGTCAGAGAGTAGTGTGCGTTCAACATTTTTTTCGGCTGTTCCAGCGAAAGCTACATCTGACAGATGGCCAGATAAATTATACGGTTTGTTAACAAATATATAATATATATACATTCTTTTAAATGTCTTTTATAATTGCTTAAAAATATGTATTTTGCTTTGGTTGATCAAATTATTAGTCGGTAAAAATATAGTTTGACAACTACTAAAATTTAGGTTACGTATTATTAAATATGATATTCGAGCGGGATACGTTATCACGTAAAACTATCGTCCGTAAACCGACTTTACAGACAACTATTTTTTGTTGAGTTTTGATTCAAACGATTTATTGCTTCAGAGTTTTGGTTCAAACGGTATATTCAGATTAAGTTTTTTTCGGTCGAAAATCAAGTGAAAACGCTAAAAAGTTTAATAAAAAATATTGGCTCAGGTTCCCGTCCGACGATGGGTCGGAAAGATTTAGGAATTAACAAAAAACGATCTGGTATAGTAAAAGGCTGACGATCCAATAAAAATGGCGATTGAATAAAAATGGCGTCAAAGAATCTCGTTTACGATGTATGTTAAATAAACAATTTTATTCAAGATTGAATTTTATTTAATTCAGGCGAAAATATTTGTCAGCTTAAGTTTGATTTGATTCAAATTGAATTTTATTTGATCAAAAGAAAATGAATTTGATTTGTGTCAGATTTAACTTTTTTGATTCAAAGAATTTATTCCGACTAAAATAATTTTATTTAATCCAATTATAGTTTCAATTGATGAATTTGTTTGAGTTTGAGCTGTATTTGATTCAAACTGACTTTTATTTGATCATTTTGAGTTTTATTTGAAATCAGATTGAGCCCACTTTGCTTCAGGCGAATTTTATTTGATTCCTGTTGACTTTTTTTTTTTCATTTGAACTGAGTTCAATATTATTGATCGTTTTTTGACATTTCAATTATTTCGTCGCTAAAAAAACCCCACTACTTAAATAATAATCGAATTAACTACACGGTTCTGAAAGGTTATTGATAAAATTTACCGGGCAGGTAAAAATTATCAATTGTAGATATTTTTCGTCTGTAGACAACTGCGATCGAAAAAGACTACATAACACGGGTCCTAACGCTGAGCCCTTCGGCATGTCCTCGTGGTGTGTGCGAGACAGAGAGAGATACAGGTTGATATAGACCGTCCGACATGACGTCACGTTCCGGTTGCCACGGTAACGGACACACGACGGCGGGAGATGGCGTACATAAGGGCCCGTCGGAGGGAGTGGGTAACTGACGCGAGGCGACGGAGTGAGACGGGAGGAGCGAAGTCGCACTTTGAAGTCTGGCAGCGGAGTCTGTGCCTCCGCTGCTGCTGCTGCCGCCGCCGTCGTCGTGATGATGCAACCCCTGTATGTATGCAATCGACGGCGCGGCGGACTGCAAGGGTGTAGGTGAAGTGGGGTGATGGGGCGGGGGGAGGAAGAGAAGTAGGATCGTCGCGCGCGCACTACATTCGACGTGTTGTGTAGGGTATGTACGGCAGAGTCATCTGTTGGATTTAACGGTTATTGTTGATCCCCGTAATGCAGTTTTGGGTATTACTAATGCTCCCAGAATTACTATAATGATTCTGTGAACAACCTCGTTGCCCCCCCCCTTCCCCGTCTCTAAGTAAAGACTTAACAACCTTGATTTCAGAGTTTTGGTATATCCTCAATAATAAATACAGAGGTTTACCTTGTTCCTTTTGGATAGTTGTGAGAGGAAGACGTCATCCAGCCGATCTATCGGTTGATATTGCTGACGTCATTCATGGATCGAAATATTACCTGTGCATCTACTGACATTGAGTAGAATTCGTGTATTTTCAACCTGATATAACTAGACTAGCGGCTCCGTTTGACTTCGTCCGAATTTATAGATTGACACCGTTTTTTCGTCGACTTAAGCGTTTTTATTTTAAACGCGATGTCCATCTTAAAGTTTTATTCTAAATAACAGTGAAAAAAAAAATGTGATAGTATTATCAAACTAAAAAATTGGTTGTCTGTAAAGTCGGTTTACGGACGATAGTTTTACGTGATAACGTATTCCGCTCGAATATCATATTTAATAATACATAACCTAAATTTTAGTAGCTGTCAAACTATATTTTTACCGACTAATAATTTGATCAACCAAAACAAAATAAATATTTTTAAGCAATTATAAAAGACATTTAAAAGAATGTATATATATTATATATTTGCTAACAAACCGTATAATTTATCTGGCCATCTGTCAGACGTAGCTTTCGCTGGAACAGCCGAAAACAATGTTGAATGCACACTACTCTCTGACGTCACGCGAGAAGAGAGAGACTATCGCTTATATCGCGCTCTCGCTTGAGGAACGTTACTCTTTTTCGTGCGTGCAGCCGGTGTTTCATCAATTTATAAGACGTTATCACGTCAAAAATTTTGAAATCGGATGAGCAGTTTCGGACATCCAAACTTACAAACTTTACCTGTTTATCGTCATTGTTGTCTGACTACAGCATCCATCCGATGGTATGTCTATCGATTGTTTGCTTTCAGTGCGTTACTTCGTTCCAGCATACCTTGGTAGCTATTTTCTTCTTTGGAAGCTTCAATATAGGTATCTGTAGTCTTATCTGTCCACTGAATAAGGAATCCCAAATCTACACAAATGGACCGAGAGCTACTGAACTTTTTGGAAGCTGATCTGGGCATGGAAGTGTAGTTTGATCGGTGCAAACATCTAAAATGTCATTTGGCGTCACCAAGTCCAGTCATTTTTTGGGGTAATCAACCCCTAAATATGTACTAGTAGGATTGAAAACGTCAACTCATTTTGGCAAGGCTGAGCTTTTTACAGTATTTCAAATACACCTTTTCAAAACTGTGTCTAAAAAGGCAGAACAAAATTCCGTTCGGAGCACCCCGACAGCCTACCTTGAAGGGGTGTTCAAGGCTGTTTGCCGGGGTGTTCCGACCGGAATTTTGTTCTGCCTTTTAAAATACAGCTTAGAAAAGATGTGTTTGCGGGCTCGCCTGCTAGCTCACAAGATAGGTCTTCTGTTTGTTCTGAGCAAGAACCAATCAGGAAACAGTATCTTGTCAAGTGGGCGACGCGATCTAACGCCCACAAACCAACACGGCGTCATTCTGCTTAGAGACAGACAACAGACACGTTTTGCTCTGTGTTACTGCGCGCGCACCAGATCCATCCGCAAAACAAGCTTGACAAGACGTCTCGTGTGAAGCGAGCACATAAAAGCAATCAAGAAAACTAGTAGGCAAATCCAACCTCGTGTGCAGCGACCTTAAGTGTCGTTATATGGCGATGACAATTTCGATTGTAAAACTCGATTTCGAAGTAAAAATCGTGTATTTTTTTGTGTATAGACATAAACACGTTCCTCTTTGTATAACAGTCGTGTTAATGCATCGTGTTTTTTGTCTCCTTCTTACATAAGCGCGTCGCCAATTAAATATTCAGCCGTCTCTGTTGCACTCGCACAAATACACAAACAGAGAGAGAGAGAGAGAGGAGAGACTGTGTGCGTGTATGTGCGGTAGTGTTTTGTTTTGAATTGCACATAGAATCCAGACCTGCCCCAACATCTCCGTGTTGCATTCCCCCCAACCCATCGTCATCATCATCATCGTAGTAGATGGATTTGTTTTTTCAACGTGACTGCAGCGGTTTCGAATGACTGACATGTTTTAACAGACTTAGTATATCTCTTCTACGATCTCGAGTGTGGAATGTAGTATAGGCAAAATATGAAAGAGACTGCGTACTTTACACTACACGCTGCAGAAACAAAAGTGGTTCTGCAGACGATTTTTATAGTATGCGGTATACTCAATCTCAAGAATTTTACTTTATCTTGCCAAAAGAAGTTTCACTTAAAAAAAAGACGACCTGAATTTTGAAATAACGCGTCTGTCCTTGGAGATTTCCTCTGAAAGTTACCGTTGAAGTTTGAAAGGACCCCGCACAAACCTTATAGGATTTGGTTGTCGTTTAAATTGATCGAAAATAGTTTTTATTTTATAGTTTAAAGGTCACTAAAAAAAAGTGTCCAATGGACGCATAGCCTAAAAACTAATAGATTTTTAGCTACAAATATGTTTAGCGAGATTAGAGGGATATCCAATGAATTCACAAACATGATCGATGTTCAACTTTTGTGCTTTTTTTATAGAAATAAAAAAATAGTCGAAAACTAGGTAATGTTGGAAGGTAATATAATGTCATATTCGGATTCAGCGCACTCGAAAACATATTTCTAGAGCTTAGGATTTTTTAAGATTCCGAATTCAATGTATATCCCCATATCTAAAATCACGCTAAACAAATCTGTAGCTAAAAATCTATTGGTTTTTAGGCTTCTTCTTAAAGACCTTTAAACAATAAAATAAAACCTTTTTCGATCAATTTAACCGAGGACCAACTCCCATACGGTTTGGGGGCGGGGTCCTTTAGCACAGAGATAGAATGTGGTGGCCCAAATATAGACGCGAAGTATAAAAAAATGAATTTTGATTATGGTGGTTAATTTGAGGGGGTTAATCGGAAATTGAAAAAAAAATGTTTTTCAACGCCAACGTGTATTTAGAAATCGGTTCAATTTTTTCAATTTCACACTTTGTAGTAGTGTTCTTGTATTTTTATTAAACAAAAAACAACAGTTGGTGTACCTGCTGACGATCACGTAGAATAAGAATCGCATCAGGGATGACCAAAAGTGCAACGGTGCAATCAGCCCGACTTGAAAAAGAAATGCATACTTTCTTATAAAAGCGTGTTTGGCATGAAGAATGAGGATTTTTTAAGATTGTGATTTCAATGGCTATCTCTATATCTAAAGATATCTGTAGCCAAAAATCTATTGGTGTTTAGGCTATGCGCCCATTGGACACTTAGAACTATAAAATAAAAACATCTTCGTTCAAGTGTGTAGGCTTTCACGGCCGGCGTTGATCAAAATCTTCTTGATTTCCGGGCTTGTATGTCGTGGTCCATTGGTATTACTACCCGAGTAGAGAACACGAGCACGCTGACTATAAAAGACGGAAGTACCACACTTACCGAGCAGCCTAGAAGGAAACTTCGCCCGCTACCTCATCGCCTTTGATAATGTCTACCGCAGTTGTAGACGAAACGCCGGGTAGTAATACCAATGGACCACGGCATAAAAGTCCGGAAACCAAGATGATTATCTTCGATCAATTTAACCAAGAACCAAATCCCATAAGGTTTGTGCGTGGCCCTTTAGTGTAGGGTGATCCAGTGATGAAGTCTTGCCCAGGGCCTCAAAAAAAAGCTAGCTACGGCCCCGAGAGCACGTACCGTTTGCGGCGTGTGCAATATTTTCACATTGATCATCCCTGACACTAATCGAAGGTCCGCTTACATCAAACTGTTTAAATATAATGTTACAAATAAGTGTTATCGGAGAGGTGTTTGTTGCAACCCGACACTTTGCCGTCGACCACATGCATCGCGTACTATTGAATGTATCCCTCTAACGATCTACCGCTATCCTATCGGCCATCCCCGTTCAACTTCTATTAGCCTTTTGCACTTCTTTAATGCGCTTGTCCGAACTGCTTACGAGTTTTTGTGTTTTCCAGAAATACGCGCGAATATCAAGTAACAACTGTACGCTTATAAATTGACTGTCATGACGTCGCTGTCGAGCGTCTATATGATCTGCAATTTCTCTCTTTATTATTTCATCATGCCGTGTACCTATTCGGTTTTCTTTCAGAACTTGAAAAGATAAATTGCAGAGTCGACTTTTCCGTAACAAGGGTTGCATGGCTCCTCAATTACAAACCCTCAGCTACCAGGTGCTAATCCGAGAACTGGTACAACCAAAAACGTAATCTATACTAATATATAAAGCTGAAGAGTTTGTTTGTTTGTTTGGTTGAAAGCGCTAATCTCAGGAACTATTATACTGGTTCAAATTGATATTGGATAGTCAATTTATCGAGGAAGGCTATAGGCTATAAATCATATCACACTACGACCAATAGGAGCGGAGCAGTAATGAAAAATGTTACAAAATGTAACTCAAAATGTGTTCGTCCGACAAAAACTTTTGAACGGTAACTCCGATCATCATGAAATTTGGACACAACATTCATCTCGGTAAACTAAGATGAATGTGCGTACTCTTGTACCTCTCTCCCCCATTCATAAAAATTGTGGACAATTCTAAATTCACAAAAAAAAACACTTATTCATTCATATTTTTTTATATATTATAGACGTTCGACAGCAAAGTTTATTAGCGATTCTATAATAAAAATACATAAGTCTACTAATTATTTCGCTGCCAAATTAAAATCTACTGAAGAGCTAGTATGTAAATTATTCCATAGATTGACTTTTGCTTACCTAAAAAAGTAAACGATATTGTTATTAACAACGTGTCCGTGATTGTGTTACAAATAATCCTTGATCCTATTTTACACTTCAAAAGAAGTCTTAAAACTTACGAACAGTAAAAACGTTACCGCAATCTCACAAGTTCTGAAGTTGCAAAAGCTGCTGAAAAATTTCAGGATGCACTTTCTGTGTGTTCTTGCAAGCTGTTAATTGAGTAAAAAAAAAAGCATCTAAAGATGAATCTATAATTGCCTGTTTGTTATACTTTAAAAGTCTTTTTCGTATATTAAAACAAAAACGTCGACTTTGAAATCACTTTGTTATCCGTCTTTCTGCCAAGTCTTTTTTGTCTGGTTGAAATCAATATCAAATTTAGTGGCCCGGCCTGGCTACGCTCGAA
Source organism: Xanthostigma xanthostigma (assembly GCA_963575645.1). NCBI lineage: Eukaryota > Metazoa > Arthropoda > Insecta > Raphidioptera > Raphidiidae > Xanthostigma > Xanthostigma xanthostigma. The sequence continues at coordinate 5,457,303 of OY754473.1, forward strand.
TTTGTAGAAGGTCACCGGTTATTCGTCGACTTACTCCACGAAAAGCGCTTTTATTTTAACGCGATATTATATGTCCATCCTGAAGGCCCGTTCTAAATATTGGTGAAAAATTTTTTGAAATTGAATGGGTAGTTTGGGAGATTACCTTCTACACCCAAAGAAGGCATCATGCAGCATTGCTGTGACGTTGTTCAGCGTTGCTCGCTGTTTCAAAATTAAAACCGTCAGATGGCAGTATGCAGTATTGTGTCTGTTGTATTACAATATGAAGGTCAGATGACAGATCGAAGTGTTGACGTTGGAAGATGTTGTTCAGCGTTGCTCTATTTTAATTAATTTACAAAAACAAAAGCAATAATAATTTTTTTAGTTGTCGATGTCAGTAGAGCAAGCAATTATCTGTAAAATGATATATAGTTTATGTGGAGAAATTGTGAGGTTTTTTCTATAAAGGGAGGCAAACATCTTTAACCTTAGCGTATTAATATATATGATAACGATACGGAAACCTTAATACGCGTGTTCCACTCGCACTTGACCGACCTTTTTTTAATTGAATTGAACTTTGCGCACGGTAGAGTGAATTGACACATTCGGTTGTAAAGAATGTCCGAAAACGGGCGGATAATACCCTGAATTTTTCGGTCGTGCTTTTGAAACGAGAGTTTCGATTATAGTTTTCCCGCCGATGTATTCGGAATCTCGACTCGTCGGTGTCCGACCGTCGCATGTGGCCAGACAAACAAAACACTACCGTATGCAGATCGCATCGGTGGGCACCGTCTGTTGTTCTCTGGCCGTGTCGTAGCCACCCATATGCACAAGCCGGACTTCAATTTAATGTCTAGTCTGAACAGCCAATCGGCGATCGCCGTTTTATTCACTTGTTTCTTTCGAACAACCGAGACCCGTTTTAAAGCTCAACTAATGAATGGCCGCATATTCACCGATCGTAAGTAGTTATTTATTCGGTTAATTTGTTCTTTAGGTAACTATTCCTCCGAAGAAATAGCGATAGTTCAAATCACCAATCATAATTACGTTTACTGCAGGTATAAATCCATTCTGTCTGACTTCGGGGGTATAAATATTTATTCGCCTGATAAAATAATAATGGCCGCCACATAATACCTAACCTATAAACGTGGAGTATTATATCTACAGTTGCTCTTGTGAATTTATTTATGTGTTTATTAACGTTTTGTGAATTATTTCATTATATGTGTGTATTAAAGAATAACTTTTTTTATCGTATTATTAATTATGTAAATATTATTTCGAAATTTTGTGGCGATTTCTTGAATTTCGAGACGAGATAAATTGTTTCGTCTCAGAGACAATGCTTTTTTTTAAATCTAGTATAAATAAAAAAATTATTTGTCGAAAGAACACACGAGAAAAAAAATAAAAATGATATCAAAAGAGCCTCTTTAAAATATTATATATATGTATAACGATATTAAATGCTATAATAAACTTTGTTCTACTCGAAAGCTTTAAATGTTTAAAAACACTTAAAAGTTGTCTGAAAAAGTTTCCTATAAATTTTATTTTCGGTTTTAAATTATTTAAAAGTTTTTAAACACAATAATATGTATTTTTTTCTTCAATTTCAGACTTTTTTTCTTTTCTTTACAATTTCCTGATATTAATGGGATTCAAATATTTATTTTTTATCCATTATTATAATGGCGATTATTACTTTTTTTATATTTAAGTTTCTATTATTGTGATTAATGTTTATTTTTCTTGTTTGTTTCAGGTGAGTCAATTTTAAAGTTATATTTTATCATCGGTAAGTTTTTATTTTTATTACAAAAATTGATAGTTTCTTTACCAAAACCCTGTTCAAGCCTCTCTGCCAAAACATCGCGAAAACAAACATTCGAATATGACAGCAACACATAACCTCACTAAAAAGTTGACAGTTGACCAAGGATGGGCGAAATATAGCAGACAGTGGAACTGCCGCTCCCATAACGTTTCATCATCAACCTCAAATTAATAAAGATTTTTAAACGGTTTTATTTGGCTTATAACCTCTCATATTTGTTCATAACGATCTTTGTTTCAAATCTTGCGATAGCTTTTTCAACTATTCTCTGTTATCCGATTGATTTGAAATTTTGCATACGTATATTTATCGTCAACCTCAAATTAATAAAGATTTTTAAACGGTTTTATTTGACTTGACCTCGTATATTTGTTTATAACGATTTTTGTTTCAAATATTGCGATAGCTTTTTCGACTACTTTCTGTTATCCGATTGAGTTGAAATTTTGCATACGTATATTCATCGTCAACCTCAAATTAATAAAAATTTTTAAACGGTTTTATTTAGCTTGACCTCGTATATTTGTTTATAACGATCTTTGTTTCAAATCTTGTGACAGCTTTTTCAACTACTTCCCGTTATCCGATTGATTTGAAATTTTGCATACGTACCTATATATTCATCGTCAACCTCAAATTAATAAAGATTTTTAAACGGTTTTATTTGGCTTGACCTCGTATATTTGTTCATAACGAACTTTGTTTCAAATATTGTGATAGCTTTTTCAACTACTTTCTGTTGTCCGATTGAGTTGAAATTTTGCATACGTATATTCATTGTCAAACTCAAATTAATAAAAATTTTAAAACGGTTTTTTGGCTTGTCCTCGTATATTTGTTTGCAACTATTTTCTGTTATCCGATTGAGCTGAAATTTTGCATACGTATGTAGTTCCGATGACAATACAATATTATAATAACTAACTTTCAATAAAGCACACTAAAAGCTTAAAAATAAAATAGGTTAAAAAGCGTTTTTAAGTTAAACGGTTTTAATATACAATCGATGATGTATACCTACTAAAAACTAAAATAAAATCGTGGGGCGCATTTACAGTTATACATTATGGTTGAAGAATACAGACGAAAGCTAATCTCAACTAAAAGAAAGTTTTCTACTAAATGCGTCCCACGATTTTAATTTATTTTAATCAAAGCCCCCTATACTCATATTTTCTAGTTTTAAGTACATCATCGATTGTACAATAAAACCACTTAACTTAAAAAGCTTTTTATATCTATTTTATTCATGATTGGTCTCTGACGAAGTGAGGAAGAAGGGGAAGTTGAAAATAATTAGGTCGATTAATCCCGACGGGTTGAAAATACACAAGTTCTGCTGTGTTGAGATTTTGCACAACGCGGAAACATTTCTGAGCACGGTGTACAATGTGCATATAAGCTAAAGTCAACAGCTCTTTGGATATAGACCAGAGAGGGTTCACTAGTAGAGCTTTTGGTATTTTAATAATATATAGTCATTTGAATATTTCATGGATCGCTGTCTGCTATCACGTTTCTATATTTAGAACTGTTGTGTCGATTATTTGCTTCCCATTAAGTGATTTGTCTACGACGCGGCTCAGAATTTAGAAACCGGCCAAGTGCGAGTCGGACTCGCGTACCGAGGGTTCCTTACAAACTCGTAGGTATGTAAATTCGAATATCGAAGATTTTTTCCGCTTTTCCGTTGGAAAACTCATGTCCCCGTACATCGACATAGCTTGCGGTCAGTTTACCAACTAAGTTTATACAGTGTAAACTCTTTATAACGAAACTCAAGGGACCGAGCATTTTTTATCGTTATAGAGAGTTACCGTTATATGGAGTGAAGAAAGAAAAACAACCAAATTAACAATAATCTTCAATGTACTGTATAATCTCTTTATAACGAATTTTAAGGGACCGAACATTTTTTTCGTTATAAAGAATTTTCGTTATATGGAGGGAAGAAAGAAAAATAACCAATTTTCACAAAATTAATTTATTCCAAACACATATACCTATAGTTTGGCGTCATCAAGTGCTTGTTGAATAGATGGTGATGGTTCAGAATGATCCTCTTTATGTCTGTAAACATTTGCTGACGCCTAAATATGAACATATTTCTTCGTAATAGAGAATGGCTGTTGCGTTATAAAGAGGGTATTAATGTATAGGTTTTAAGGTAAACCAACCAAATCGTAAAAAAATCGACGTTATAGAGAGTTTTTCGTTATAACGAAGGACGTTATAAAGAGTTTACACTGTATATAGATGGACTACCCGAAGTGGCTATATCTGCTAGCCTAACGACCGTACTGTGCTGTATGCGAGAGTTCGCATAATTGTATTTTTGATAAATGTTCGAGTATACTGCTGTATAAACGCACCGCTAGCGGACGCTTGTTTTGTATTAGAACTGTTACTGTGTACGTGCGTAGCATGTTACGGTTTCTGTATGTATAGTATAGAATGTATTGTGTGTAAAAAAGTTTGGTTTTTCATTATTTATTGTTATAGCGGCAATAGAAATACACACTATGTGAAAATTTTAACTGTCTACCTATTACGGTTCATGAGATACAGCCCGCTGACAGACAGACGGACGGACGGACAGCGGAGGCTTAAGCGCGGGTCACACTAGGCTGGTTGCCAGCCGCGAGTTGTGGAAGCCGCTACTGTCAGCCATCAATCAGCTTGGCGTGAATATATAAAATTCGCCGCTAGCGCCGCCAGCCGGGCGAGTATTTTTATCAGCGGCTGGTGAAATTGGACATGTTTTATTTTGGTAGCCAGGCAGCGGCGACTAGCAGGTCACGTGACTCACTCGCACCCGCTACCACCAGCGAGCAGCGCAGTCTGACCGAAGCAGTGCGAGTAAACCATCACGTGCCACGTGGTTTATGTTCGATGATGTAAGTGACCGGATTGGCAGCCACTGCTCGCGGTAGATTAGCGAGTAGAAGCCGTAGTGTGACCGGGCTGCCCGCCGCTGCTTGCTGGTGCTACTGTCGGCCGCTGATCAACAGCGGCTGACAAGCAGCCTAGTGTGACCCGCGCTTTAGTAATAGGTACGGAACCCTAAAAAGTTTCACTTGTAAAAACGCGTCGAATTGATAACCTCTTCCTTTTTGAGTGCGTTTTGTGTTTTTGTAACCAAAATTCCGATAAGTATCGATGACTTGATTTAAATTTATACGATTTATATCGACATTATTAATTATGTACAGATGTTATTATGGTAATTGGAGGAAATGAGTTCTGATTAATATTTTAGCATTGAATCGATGTTTAACATAATTTATGGGCGTTAAAAATCATACTTTATTATAACACGATTTTAAACGAGTTACATTGTAATAACGGTGTATTATATTTTTTTACTGAATAATACACTACCGTTCATTAAAGTCGGAATTAAAAAGTTCGCAACTATCTTTTTTTCTATAACTAGTTTAGTTCAATTGTCCCTTTTTTGATGAATTCCAGAATTATGATCATGGAATTACATCTAAAAACTTTTTGAAAACATTGAACTGGAGGATGAAAAAATTACAAAAGTTATAAATATTTTTGTAAAAGAAAAAAGAGGGGTTTGGTTTTTTGCGAATATCTCAAAAACTTTTGCAGATATCTGCAATCACAAAAAAAGATTCTGAAAGAGCAGGAAATTTCCTACAGAAAAGTTCCATCTCCCGGAACTCTACCATCAATATCTGTAATATTAATTTAGAGGTGAAAATAGAGCTAAAAAATTTTGTAGGTACTTATCTATTTTTTATACAAGCTCAAAAAACGAAAATATTGAAAATTGTAACACCACGTCTTAAAAGCCACGCCGCCACTGGTGTACCCTGGTGGTCATGTAAAAAAACAGAGGCAATGTGGCAGCGGAGCGTATGAACTAGGAAGTAGTGTTCATGTTAAAAAACTTGAATTAATAAATGTGTTGAATTAAATAATATTCATGTTACAAACTTACGTTAATAAATATGTTGAATTAAATAATATTCATATTACAAACTTACGTTAATAAATATGTTGAATTAAATAATGTTCATGTTACAAACTTACGTTAATAAATGTATTGAATTAAATAATATTCATGTTACAAACTTACGTTAATAAATATGTTGAATTAAATAATATTCATGTTACAAAACTTACGTTAATAAATATGTTGAATTAAATAATGTTCATGTTACAAACTTACGTTAATAAATGTATTGAATTAAATAATATTCATGTTACAAACTTACGTTAATAAATATGTTGAATTAAATAATATTCATGTTACAAAACTTACGTTAATAAATATGTTGAATTAAATAATGTTCATGTTACAAACTTACGTTAATAAATGTATTGAATTAAATAATATTCATGTTACAAACTTACGTTAATAAATATATTGAATAAAATAATTAAAAAAAATTATTAGCCCTTATTTTCATCTCTAAAATAACATTAGAGATATTCGTGGTAGAGTACTGGGAGATGAAACTTTTTGTAGGAAATTTCCTATGTTCTTTAAGAATATTTTTTGTACATCACAAGATAGATTTCAAAATTAGAACAGGGGCTATTTTCCTAACTAGGTCCTCTGCATGCCATGCTCTGAGCAAGAACCAATCAGAAAAAAAGGTATCTTGTCACGCGGGCGACATGAACAAACGCCCACAAACCAACACGGCGTCATTATGCTCAGAGTCAGACAGCAGACACGTTTTACTCTGTGTTTATATTTGAACAGATCCATCCACAAAACGAGCTTGAAAAGACGTCTCGTGTGAAGCGAGCACATAAAATCAATTAAGAAAACCACTGTAGTCAAATCTAGCGGCAAAATCAGCCACGTGGGTAGCAACCTTTAAGATATCCAAAAGGTGAGAGTTGTGTTTCAGCGACGAGGCAACTTACGGCCGCTGGTGTATTGCACGGAGCAAGTGAGCCATGGTAATATTTCTTTCGCGTTTATCGTAAACAGTTTACATTAATGATAATTTGATGGTCTCCGAGAGAGGAGTGCATTATTGTACACTATATTGCATTAGTTTGCTCTGCACAGATAATTGGTAATAATGACCTCTGAAATGAAATCTCGTTTGGCACCGACTGTTGTCGCGCCTTCCCATGCGCACCATATATGCCAAACTGCTGTCGCGCCTTCCCATGCGCACCATATACACGTTAGCTTGCTTTATATTGTGTTGTTTTGCTCGATATATATGATATTGTGTGCATCGATGACTGCTAAGTACAATAAAACTACTGTAAACTGTACGAAAAATATTCGGAAAATATTTAAACTTCTTTACGCACGCTTGACTTGGGGAGTAAGATGATAAATGCGTGATGACAGATTTACGGAAACTGTGATCGGGCGAGGCGAACGTAAGCTGAGAGGGAGATATAAGTTGGTGAAGATAGAAAGAGGATGACAAATACTTCACTGGCTAGTGGCGCCATCAGGTGTCCGAAACAAATACTTCACTGGTCACTGGCTAGTAGCGTCATCAGGTTGCCGAAACAAATACTTCACTGGCTAGTGGCGTCATCAGGTGGCCGAAACAAATACTTCACTGGCTAGTGGCGCCATCAGGTGGCCGAAACAAATACTTCGCTGGCTAGTGGCGCCATCAGGTGGCCGAAAATATAAGCAGCACTAACAATAGAATGACACATACTTTACTTGCCAGTGTCGCTATCGGGTGACAGAAAAAAGTAATATTTTGTTCAATACATTAAATATTCTACGTTTAAAGTGAATAAAACTGTAAATTCATTTTAAAGTTCATATTTTGTGTGAATAATAAATTATGGCAGGAAGAAGTTTTACTTCAGTCGTGTTTTTTTATTATTTGTTGTTAATCATGTTCCACCAAGTGCAGAGTGAAAAAAAAAAGCCGGCCAAGTGCGAGTCGAACTCGCGCACCGATGGTTCCGTACCAACTGGTAGGTATGTCCATCACGGGAATCGAGTGACGAGTCTCGAAGATGTTTTATCAAAATTTTTGTCACCAATATTTAGAATGGACCTTCAGGATGGACATAGGATATATACAGATTGTATCAAATCAAAACGGTCCATAGAACATTCTGTGTGTAAGACAGAGACGATATATAAAGCAGTAAGTAAGAATGAGATAAATGATCGCTAATAGTTACTGTGGTTACGTAAATAAATAATTACGTACACTGTAAATCTTTTTACCAATTTATCAATTAAAACAACTAAACTGTAATATTAATTTGTATTTTTATTTATATCTGGTACAAAAGTTTTAACAATACTTTTAATAATTAATTTATTAAATGTTCTGCCAAACCATATCCTCCACGTTCTGCCAAACAATGTCCTAATTGATTATAAAAATATTTTCCCTCACATTGGCTGACATCTCATGGTCAGCGGACTGACATGCATTGGAAATCTGTCTTTTCAATTCGTTCAAATTATTAGCTCTATTTTCTTGAAAGCCATAAATTTTGGATTTTACAAATCCCCATAAAAAAAATTTTTTCGGAGATAGGCAACCATTTGATTCAAATTCTCATATGACACTGCGAATTGTTATTTTAGACGGAGACAGTCTGTTTTCAAAGGCAGCTACAATAGTATATTGTGCGACTAGTGAGAGAAGGAGAAGATTCCATGAGCGTGAAATTTGCCGCACGAGCGCAGCGAGTGCGGTAAAACACACGCGAGTGGAATATTCTCCTTCGATCAATAGTCGCACATAATACTTTATTCAACTAGCAGGAGTAATATGTAATCGGGGCCCTGATAAAAGAGGGAAAAATAATAAATCACTTCATTGATTGACGTACCACCGTCAGTGTATACACAAGATTGCCATGATTTCGCTGAATTGCGATGCTGTTTTCATATAAGTATACAATACCGCCTACCACGTTCCTATTGGTCCAGAAGCTACTTGCAGTTTTTTTCATTATTTAGCGCTTGGGCTTGCTACTGAGTTTCTATTGGTCCAGAAAATTCATTATTACACTAGTGAAGTAATATATTATTTCTCCCACGCCAGAAAATTCATTATTACACTAGTGAAGTAATATATTATTTCTCCCACGTTTAGCAGGGCCCCGAAATTACATATTACTCACGCGTGTTGAATAAATAAATTTATTATGTCGGCGGTTGAATTACCACCATAAAACCATTTAATTATTTGGATTTTTTCCCGAACAGTATAAGAGCCATTTTATCAATAATTTCACTAGTGCATACTGACATTTGATAAAATTGTGATTTTTACTGTAAAAAACAAAGACGATACTATCAGATTGTATAACCACAGTAACTAGCTATTAGCGATCATTTATCTCATTCTTACTTACTGCTTTAGTGCTTTATATAATATCGTCTCTGTCTTACACACAGAATGTTCTATGAACCGTTTTGATTTGATACAATCTGTATATTGGTCGAGAGTCGGCGAAAAAACGGTGGCAGTCTACAAATTCGGGCGAAACCGGGCCAGACCGTTAGCAGTGTATAAGGAATTATGAAATTCGAATTTCAACTGTAGATACTTGTTGTGTCTAACGAGCCTAGAGAATAGTAATGCTTAGTCGGCTGCATTTCAAGTTTATATAGAAATTATTTTGGCAATTGGACTGACTTTCGAATCCAATTGTTACGCGAAACTGTCTATGAAACGAGAGTCGGAATCGCATTCTAAAGAAAAACGACTATCGCTAAGAGCTCTGCCATCTTAAATGAAACCGATTTAATTTTATAAGATTAACTTGGCAGTGAAAAATTTTAGAGGTAATTCAAAAATTACTTACAAATTAAATACATAGCCATCTTTACTAAGATTATTAATACAATTTACCTGCCACCTTTCAGCTAAGCCTGATGCCCTCAGTGCCGGATTAATCATTTAGGCAACTGCCTAGGGGCCCCGCATTGATTAGGGGCCCGTGCACTCACCAAAAAAAAAATTGGTTGTCTGTAAAGTCGGTTTACGGACGATAGTTTTACATGATAACGTATTCCGCTTGAATATCATATTTAATAATACCTACTTAACCTAAATTTTGGTAGCTGTCAAACTATATTTTTACCGACTAATAATTTGATCAACCAAAGCAAAATACATATTTTTAAGCAATTATAAAAGACATTTAAAAGAATGTATATATATTATATATTTGTTAACAAACCGTATAATTTATCTGGTCATCTGTCAGATGTAGCTTTCGCTGGAACAGCCGAAAAAAATGTTGAACGCACACTACTCTCTGACGTCACTTGAGAAGAGAGAGAGACTATCGCTTATATCGCGCTCTCGCTTGCGGAACGTTACTCTTTTTCGTGCGTGCAGCCGGTGTTTATAAGACGTTATCACGTCAAAAAACTTTTCATTGAACGAAAATTTTGTTTGAAAATTTGTATGAAATTTCCCAACAACAATATTATTTTCCTTCGTTGTTTATTGTAATTTATTGCATTTAACAAGATAAAATTTAAAATAACTACGTCACGTCTCATTTCTCTTTCCCGACCCATCAAAAAACCTGGATCATCAATTATCTATAACCTATTCATTAAGACCAGTTCGATAAAGCTAACGAGTCAGGTAAGGCGATGCTGCAGCATCTAGTCAAAGTAATCATGTTGTTACAATATCACATAAGACATTGAAGTAACAGGATGCCTGGAGCCGATCATCTGGAAGTTACTCACATCCCTTCATCAACTTGAAAAGACCTGATTGCATTGCCTACGGGCCCGGACAGGGTTAATCTGGCCCTGGATGCCCTGAATATGAAAATATTTTTTTTTGAAATTGACACAAGCGAAACATTGGTAAAACTTCTTTTTAAATTGTCCGTCAACGTTTTATTAATAATGATATAATTTGTTTAACGTCCCTTTCTCGACTTTATGTCATAACAGACGCCATTCGCACTATTACTATTTTTCTACAATTTTTTAAACTTCAATCTAATTAATAGCAATGGGCGAATGAAAGAACTTTTAGGAAATTAGGATAAGGTATTGAATATAGTAGTTGACAGGTAATCGGCCATGGCCTTGAATAAGGAACCATCTCGATATTTAACTGGAATTATTGAGTGAAACCATTCGAAACGCAAAGGAATGGTGAGACCTCTGGTGAGAAATGCGCCGAACTGTCCTAAGGTAAACTATGGAGGCATAAGGCATGATGGATGCTATGTTAGCCTTCATCATGCTTTTCTAAATCAATGTTTACCTTATGCCTCCATAGGACAGTTCGGCGCATTTCTCACCAGAGGTCTCACCATTACTTTGCGTTCCGAATGGAAAACAAGATGGCCGGTACTGAGGAATTACCGTTTCTCGGCGAGAGGCAGCAGGGAAAAGTCCCGGCCACATCTGCCCCCGGCGGGATTCGCACCCGGTACGTTTCGAATGCGAGTCTGGTTTAGCCTTTAAACACGGACTATTCCCGCGCTGACTGCATCAATGCAAGTTCCATTCCGATGGTGCCACGTTCCCCGAGGAGGCGCTCCTTCACAACAGCTCTATTTCTGAGTTGGCTGGCTGCGAGCATCGTTTTATTCGGTCTCCGTTGCATTTGATTTAGACGGCGACATTTTATTGAGGGCGTTATATCTTTAACTGCAAAACAAAACAGCTCAAGTCGTTTTTTGAAATGAAACTTCTTTTTCGCATTTATGGGACAAGCGAAACGGTACGAAACCAAACCACGATGGACCCGTAGATGTACGAACGTTGAATTGCTATACAGTGTGTTCGCCGAAAGTGGCATCCTACTAGATACAAAAACAGTTCAAATAGTATTTTGTTCAACTCGACATTTTGTTATATCAATAATTGGGCGACGGGACCATTCCAACTTCAAAAATGTTGACATTTGATTAATAATAAAGAAAATAAAATTTTTGATATCGCGTGAGGTGACGCGGGTAATGACTAGTATTCAATATGATATTAACTATTCGTTGCCACCAGATTTATTCACAAAACTAGCTTGAAAAGGTGTCTCGTGTGAAGCGAGCATTTAACAGCAATCAAGCAAACCAGCGCTAGAAAACTAGTAGGCAAATCTAGCAGCGTTTCTAGCCTCATGTGCAGCGGCCTTTATTATCGGAAACTGCTGAGGTATATATCTCTTTTAACTTCAAGTGTAGGTACATGCGTTTTTTTCAAATGAAAACATATACCTTTTTACATTTTCAAAATCTTCATTTATTTGTCTATAAATTCATATAAATTTGTTATAAGGTTACATAAGAAAATATTCGAGAAAAACGTTGTGAATTATCAATACATTTTTGGCAACACTATTCGCACATTGTTTCTAAAATAGAATAATTTGATAAAAATGTTACGAATTTGAAATAAACCATTTCGTTATGCGACCGTAGATATTGTGACGAACAAATTTCAAGCATACGCTACATACATAAGATTATTCTCTATACCAGCAGCTTCCAACTTTTTTAACTTCAGCGCACAATTAGTTGGTACATGGATTTGGATAGTTCCAGGAACAATGGAGATGTTTCCTATCTTTCCTTAGAACACATCTTGGCATGTCCATACTCCGGGATATGATTCGATTTCATCTCGAAATCTGTCAAGAACGGCCACAGTTAGTTCCCGAATGCGAGTGCATATATTTACTACGTCTGTCATGTCCGTTCAGAGTTCAGGACTGTGGAACGCGATTGATCCGCAATCCCTGCGCTCATAATTTCTTTTCTCGACGGACATATTTCTCGTAAAAATGACCGCCCTACAAAAGAAACGTTCCGTGATCGATCCGTGTTCGATCAGTGTTCGTTCCGTGATCGATCCGTATTCGTTCCGTGTTCGTTCCGTCTTTGGAACTGAATTGCGCAAACCTAGTTTATGTCTATCTTCCGAGGACGACCTGCAGTAACCATTTTTATTTTTCAAAAGTTTGATAAATATAACGAGTTATTTGCGAAACTGTTTTGACAAGAAGGGTAGAAAGTTTGAGATTCAGGGCTCTCAAACCTTCCGGCCGTGTGGTGTATACTATTTTTCTTCATATCTCGATCATAAGTACGCTTATTAAAGACATTAATTAATTACTCATTAATTACATAAAAACACAGATCAATTCCAAGCAAGCAGTTTTGAGGTTATACGTAAAAACACGAACGACAGCCGTTAGCCACTATTAGCTAAATTGTAATAGGGTCGTTATAGAAACATCTAGACAACAGTTGATAGATGATTTTTCTTTACTGCCGCCCGTACGTACGTACTTTCCGCATCAGTGCGTGTAATCCTAAATGTTAGACTTTCTGCCTTACAATCAGTGATGTGCCGGATATCCGTATCCGCGGATATCCGAGGGAGAAGAAAGATCCGTATCCGTTAGTTTTCGGCGGATCTTTTACCTTATTAATTTTCAACTCATAGATGAAATTTTATATATATAGGCGATTAGGTAATAATGAAAACCAGTTAAATTCCATTCAGATTATTTTTTATTTTTTTTAAATCGTATTTGGCACCTTTATATTGCAAACATTTATCGTAGTGAGTACCATACTAATAGTACATAACTCAAAGCTACTAAAAAACTATCTTTATAATGAATTGCACATCGATCTTTGGAAAGAAACAACCTGTTATGAGAGTTAACTCTTAAAGAGGTCAATAACTTTTTCCCATAACAGATAGTCTCTTTCCAAAGGTCGATGTGCAATATTTACCGCCGCGTACTCTAAGAAAGTTAAGAACCGTATCCGCGGATCTTGAAACCAAAAATCCGTATTCAGATCCGTATCCGCGGATATACATTTTTAACGATCCGACACATCACTACTTACAATTGATGCCGAAATAATCGAGGTATGAAGAAGAGGCTGTGTTATAAAAATACCGCCGATTAGGGACCGCTGCTGTACATACATTTGCACGATAAATTATATCGAACAAGTCATCGCTGTTATTGTTATTATTATTATTATTCACGCCGTTCGGACTGTTTTATAGCTGAGACGAACTGGCGCGGTGATGATTCGTGCATCCGTTTTTCACATCATTGGTCGTTGATTGATACTTTCTGATCCTCTGAGCGAACATCGGAATGTTGGCTACAAATACAGGACCGGACTGGTTAAAGGGAACCTTATTGACGCGCACCGACGTAGAAATAGACATGCATCATGTATAAAACAGGTCTGGGCAAATGGCGGCTCGCAGTAGACTTTAGTCCGGCCCGCGAAGCATTTTATAAATGATTATTAAATTGATCTTATAAGGGTTCCTTTTTTTCATTTGAGATACGGAACCCTAAAAATGACTAGGTGTTAATATAGACATTGAGATTAATAAGATTTTTAATAAAATATATATATGCAATCGGCCATGTTGACTGATACACCGTATGACGTCACGCCTTCTTAAATCAAAGAGAATCATAATACAGTGTAAACTCTTTATAACGTCCTTCGTTATAACGAAAAACTCCCTATAACGTCGAAATTTTTACGATTTGGTTGGTTTACCTTAAAACCTATACATTAATACCCTCTTTATAACGCAACAGCCATTCTCTATTACGAAGAAATATGTTCATATTTAGGCGTCAGCAAATGTTTACAGACATAAAGAGGACCATTCTGAACCATCACCATCTATTCAACAAGCACTTGATGACGCCAAACTATAGGTATATGTGTTTGTATATGTGTTTGGACTAAATTAATTTTGTGAAAATTGGTTATTTATCTTTCTTCCCTCCATATAACGAAAAAAATGTTCGGTCCCTTAAAATTCGTTATAAAGTGATTATACAGTACATTGAAGATTATTGTTTATTTATTTATTTTTTTTATTTATTTATTTATTTATTTAATTTAATTAAATACAATTACTACAAATACAAATTGTTCACAGTAGCTTTAAGGTTAAGTGTTTCCTGCCCAACTTGGCGATGCCAGTGCTAGGGCAGGACTCATATTGTAGGTAGCTGTGCAGACAAGAATTTTTTTTTTCTTTTTTACCCTGTTACTACTTTGCAGTTGGGGATACTTATTTATGTGTATATTGTATACTGTGTATGTGTGAAAGAGAGTGTGTGTATGAATGTGTGTGTGGGTATGTGCGTGTGCGTGTTGGTGTGTGTGTGTGTGTGCAACGCATAGATATAGAGTGCAAGTTGCTCGATTATGTGGTGTTATGATGTGTATTCGATTGATTTTGGATTAGCCAATGCGTAACTTGTTTTTTGAAGGTATTGATGCTTGAAATTTGTTTAACTTCCAGAGGCAAGCGGTTATACATTTTAGGAGCCAGATAGGTAAAGTGATTTTGGCCGAACGTTTTTGCCTTCTTGGGGATTTGGATAGCTTGGTGCAGTTTGGATCTGGTTTCGTAGGAATGTTGAATAGGAATACGTAGAGAGGATCTGTGATGATAATGAATAAGAATAGTTTTAAGGTAAAGTTGATATATATTTAACACCTGAAAGTCATGATACAGTTTTGAGGATGGGTACATATATGGTTTTTTAAGGATAATTCGGATGAGAATGTTTTGAGTTAATTTGGTTGTTTTTCTTTCTTCACTCCATATAACGGTAACTCTCTATAACGATAAAAAAATGCTCGGTTCCTTGAGTTTCGTTATAAAGAGTTTACACTGTATATCTATTAATTAACTATATGAATCATTGCCTATCTACTCAATGTGCGGTGAGTGAACGCACCGTATCGAAAATATATCTGCGTCTCTTTCTTCGATGTAATTCCCTGATTTCTCCGATGATAGGATTGGTTGATGTACTTGCATTCAATCTGAATAAAGTATCTCTGTTTCAAAAACTTTGTCTTTTTCTATGACGTTAACATGGGCGTGCCCAGCTTTTGACCCGGAAGGGGGCAAATTAGAAATTTCTTAAGCCGGGTCCCCCGTGCTTGTTTTGCCTTCCTGGATACGCCAGTGCTTACGGCGTAAAAACAGTATATGTTTGCACCTTAATGGTTCGATTGCGATTTTATTCCTATATACTCAGTATAGAATAAAAGTATATGAAGAGAATATGAACCCTTGAAGTAAATAATCACCGTGTCGCTTGATTTTTTGTTGTGATCATTCACTTCAGGTAACGGACAGATACGAATTTTATGCGTTGAATATCTCATCGATTGGGTATAGCACGATTGGCAGAGGCAAGAAAATGTACAATCGAAGTCATATAGAGAGCGATGTCGGTTCACGCGTCGCGTCGCGTGATGTGTTCAGACGCTCGCCAGACTTGTGGGCGGCCGCGAGAGTGGGTGGCGACGCCGCTCTGCACCCACGACGCCGCGCTGATCCCCCTCCCTCCTCAACCGACCTGCACCCGCCGTCGTTTCATCAACATACGCACAGAAAATACCAGTTGACCTGAGTCGAATACGTCAGCCAAAATTGTATTCTTTATTATTCGCATATTCAATGACCGAAATAAATGCGCCAAACTAGTTTTGACCAACGAATATTGCCCAAACCCGAAATCTTACATTTAAACGGGTATTGAGTGTTATAAAATGAGCAAAACTAGTTTTGAGCATTTTCAGTTGGACTAAACTAGTTCTGTCCATTTTTGAACGGACAGTACTAGTTCTGCTTGTTTCATTTAATCAACGTCCGAACCCGAACAAAAGTAGGGTTATGTTCTTGTTTATGTACCTATCTATTGAATTGTTCTCCCGAATGTTATAATTAATATAATTGTGGGATATTCAGTGTAATAATTAAGTAAAAATGCAAGATGAATTCGAGTCTCAATTAGTTCGCCTATTGGAGGCTTCTGAAACATAATTTTATGACGAAACATAATTACCTTACTACACTAAGTGAGGTTAAAAAAGCAAAGTTGAAAGCTGAATTAAAACCTCTGTCTGCTAAACAATACAGAAGAATAAATCGCTTTCATATAATAAGTATCATTGATGCGGAAAAGTTAGTTAAAAAACGCAAAGATTCCGATGCCTTACTAGTACTGTCCGTTCAAAAATGGACAGAACTAGTTTCGTCCAATTGAAAATGCGCAAAACTAGTTTTGCTCATTTTATAACACTCAATATCCGTTTAAATGTAAGATTTCGGGTTTGGGCAATATTCGTTTGTCAAAACTAGTTTTGCGCATTTATTTCGGTCATTGACCGAATTCGGGTATAGACGCGGTAACATATCCATTGAAATGACCGCCAGGACCGAAGGGGTTAATTTTCGCCTCGTTTGTGTGTTTCACTGTAATAAAGGATCAGAGGTATTCTGCCCTAAAAAGGCAAAGGGCAGTAAGTGACATTTGTTGAAAAATGAGTTCATACTGAAACCAACGACAGCAGTAAGTGTTGGAGTAATAATTTTATTGTCTTTAAAAATGTTTCCCCCATGTTTTGGTTTCCATAATCTAAAATTCTGGACGGTTAATACATTTTTAGTAAATCTCTATTTACTCAAATTCATAAGTTGGTCACTTACTGCCTTTTGCCTTTTTGACGTGATAACGTCTTATAAATTGATGAATCACCAATCTTATAAATTGATAAAACACCGACTGCATGCACGAAAAAGTGTAACGTAACGTTCGTAACGCGTAACGTTCCGCCTGACCCTGTGCGTGCTTTTTGCTAATTTCTCGCTCAATTTAAATCAGATCGGTTTGAAACCAGTCTTAAACGAAAGAGGAGAACATTTTACATAGATTTCGTATAACAGAATTTGCCTAAACAGTTTTTTTATACAAATTTATATAGAAAAATAGCTGTATAAATGCAATGTTGTCTAATGCATGACGCGACGCGGTCGGTCGTCTTTGTTTGCCGTACATGGAAATTAGAAAATAACGTATGTCTTGTTTTAACATAAAAACGGCTGCATTTCTAATGTTTAATTCAATTTTTTGACATTAGTATTTTGTGAAATGCAACGCCTTCTAAGTTAACTATTGGAATAACTAATTATTATTAGAACATAATACTTTGACAGTTGCAAACGTCACTTTTGACATTTCTTATCATTCCAACACCAAGGATAAGCGGATTGAAACCAAATTTTGGGAGGATGTTTGATATGCAAATATGAAGTGGCCTATTGTTTTTGGGGAACATCGGCGCATGCGTAAAAGAATATATCTCTTATAATGATGTTTTATATAATAATAATATAGTTTTTAAAACGGTTTTTACTCTATCTATTTTTACTAGAAATTTTTGTAAATTTTTTGGGGAAAATCGGCGCATGCGCAAAAGAGATACATGCCATAGTTGTTTTTTATATAATAATAGTGTACTTTTTATAGTGTTTTATTATTCTACTTAATAAAATTTACCTAAATTTGAAGCGAAAGATGCAATATCATAGATTCGTATTATTATAATTATTATATAAATTTAGGTTATGTATTACGGAATACGTTATCACGTAAAACTATCGTCCGTAAACCGACTTTACAGACAACCAATTTTTTTTACGGCAGTATTACGGCCTATAGAAGTATAGACATAGTTGTTTCGGTACAATATTAGAAAGGCATTTTGCTACATAGACTTTTACGCCGGCAAAAAAGAAGGAGTGACACAGCGGGATTTAATGCAATACACACTCAGACAGTCTAAAACTCCGATGTGCATTTCTATTTTTAGTCTTTTGATCGGTTGGAAGTTCGCGGCCGATGCGTAGACAATTTTATATACATCTTATTAAACCGTGATGACGTGTTGCGAACGTCACTGGGAGATTTATTACATTACAGTAGGCGTGTACAACAATATTCGTCGGGTCGGACTCGGAGAAAGGTTTCCGAGACTGCTAGATAATCTAAAAAATAAGGTTAACCCTTAAAGAACACACTTCCGTGGAATAACATATCCGATACGCTGGGTTCATATGCACCCTAATAACAAAAATCATTATAAAAAAAAAAAACTATTAAATATTTTCTCATGAAATATTATGCGGATCTTATTGAAAGAGAACTTTATAATAGAGTATAGGTTATATAGCTAGAAAACTAAAATTTATATAGCTAAAAAACTAAAATAAGTAAAAAATTAAGAATATTAAAAAATATAAAAATTGATGAGTTTACAAAAAAATGTAGGTATAACTCTTTTGTTTTTCAATAGTAAGGCCTAAAATTTTATGTGTCTTCTTCTAATATAGCACTACAAGAAAAAAATAGCAGTTATGTGTCTCTTTAAAAAAGAGTATTTATTCTGAGGAGTGAAGGCAGAAATTAAAAAAAAAAATTGGTTGTCTGTAAAGTCGGTTTACGGACAATAGTTTTACGTGATAACGTATTCGAATCTATGATATTGCATCTTTCGCTTCAAATTTAGGTAAATTTTATTTATTAAATTACTCACCACCTATAAAAATAATTTTTTTTATTAACTTTCTTTCTTTCGTATTTATTTAGGTAAGTCTCAAAGATTAGCTGTCATAATATTTTGAAAACAATTGTTTCACTGTTTATATAAAATTCCAAAACCTACTTACAATATTTAAGTATTTTCATACATCAAAAAATTGATTTTTATAATGATAAAATTTGTAAGAAAACGGTTTGTTCGAGAGATGAGACCTAGCTAAAACGATTTTTTGCCCCCCAAAATCCCTTTTCAGTAAATTTCATCCAAATCGTTAGGGCCGTTTTCGAGAAAAGCACGCACAGGGTCAGGCGGAACGTTACGAACGTTACGAACGTTACGACCGTTACGAACGTTAGGAACGTTACACTTTTTCGTGCATGCAGCCGGTGTTTTATCAATTTATAAGATTGGTGATTCATCAATTTATAAGACGTTATCACGTCAAAAATTGGTTGTCTGTAAAGTCGGTTTACGGACGATAGTTTTACGTGATGACGTATTCCGCTCGAATATCATATTTAATAATACATAACCTAAATTTTAGTAGCTGTCAAACTATATTTTTACCGACTCTCTATCGCTTATACTGCGCTCTCGCTTGCACGCACAGGGTCAGGCGGAACGTTACACTTTTTCGTGCGTGCAGCAGGTGTTTCATCAAATTTATAAGACGTTATCACGTCAATAAACACAAAACACGTTGTCTCGTATTCAACACGTCATGCTACAGATAATGACATCCGTCTAGGTGGGCGGAGCTTCGTACAAGCCGACGCTTGGGCAGATCGTGCCTCTCTATCGCTTATATCGCGCTCTCGCTTGCACGCTCAGGCGGAACGTTACACTTTTCGGAACGTTACACTTTTTCGTGCATGCAGCCGATGTTTAATCAATTTATAAGACGTTATCGCTTGCACGCTCAGGCGGAACGTTACACTTTTCGGAACGTTACACTTTTTCGTGCATGCAGCCGGTGTTTCATCAATTTATAAGACGTTATCACGTCAAAAAATGAACTTCATATCATTTTCAAAATATGATATATAATTTGTTATTTAAATGACAATATTGTTAACTATATGTATATAAAAAATTGTAGAAAAAGATAATTTCATTCACCCTGATCACAACAAAGCACATAGCTATGCGTTCAAATTTTTTGACACTCCTTCCTGCTATAGGTATGAGCAAGAATCAGGAAGCAGTATTTTGTCACGTGGGCGACTTGAACAAACGCCCACAAACCAACATGGCGTCATTCTGCTCAGAGTCAGACAATAAACACGTTTTGCTGTGTGTTTATATCTGAACTGTCGCTGCGCTCGCGCACCAGATTTATTCACAAAACTAGCTTGAAAAGACGTCTCGTGTGAAGCGAGCACATAACAGCAATCAAGAAAACCAGCGCTAGAAAACTAGTAGGCAAATCTAGCAAGGAATCTAGCCTCGCTATACAGGTTTATCTATATACTAGTGTGACCTGTGCGAATTATTCGCACTAAATACATAAGTATAATAATTATCACTTTACAAAATTATTTTTTAAATATGATTGCAGGTATTCAATTCGTTTCTAATTTTGCACACTGCTTATAACGCTCTTCTTTTTGTTGTATTACAATCTGAAGCTCAGATGACAGATCGAAGAAATATTTTACTAAAATTGTCATATAGAGGCGCAAGTAGCAAAAGCGTTGAGCTAAGCCGTCAGATGGCATCATGTAGCATTGCTGTGACGTTGTTCAGCGTTGCCCGTCAGATGGCAGTATGCAGTATTTACAAAATGAAGGTCAGATGACAGTCGAAGTGTTGACGTTGTTTAAAAATTATAGCCGTCAGATGGCAGACGTTGTTCAGCGTTGCTGTTAATTAATTAATTTACAAAAACAAAAGCAATAATCAATTTTTTAGTTGTCGATGTCAGTAGAGCAAGCAATTATCTGTAAAATGATATATAGGTAATTTATGTGGAGAAATTGTGTGGTTTTTTCTAAAAAGGGAGGCAAACATCTTTAACCTTAACGTATTAATATATATGATTGGTAAACTTTTATCAACACCCTGTATATCGTTATATCCGATTGATCGTTATAACAGACGTCGTTATAAATAACTCTCACTGTACGCCGTTTATTTTAATAGTTAATATAAATGATTTGTATTTTTCTTTCATATTCTCATTATTGGTGTTCTTATATCTTTTTCAACTGAAAACTTTTCTTATTGCATTTCCTAATGTAAAATCAATATTGTGGAACATTTTCTTTCCGAGAAAATGCATGTACATTATTCATAGGACTTCGGACAGTTGCGATATTGGGACTGCAGCGTGGGTTTTATTTGGAAAATTGCGGAAATTATTTGTGTTCAGTTATCGGATCTATTGTATGTATCACGTGGTACAGTCGAAGCTATCAGATTGCACATAGCCAGGGTCGGATATTTAATCTCTATACATTCAGGGGACAGTATTATGACGCATAAGCGCTTTATAAATAAAATATGAGCTGCGTACAGACCAGCACACGCATGCGGTGAGCAGCTACGCACGTAAATACATTAATTAAATAATTACATAAAAACACAGATAAATTTAAAGCAGGCAGCTTTGAGGTTATACGTTAAACCCGCATCGACTAGGGGCCCGTGCACGCACCAAGAAAAAAAATTTTCATTTAATGAAAATTTTGTTTGAAAATTTGTATGAAATTTCCCAACAACAATATTATTTTCTTTCGTTGTTTATTGTAATTTATTGCATTTAACAAGATAAAATTTAAAATAACTACGTTACGTCTCATTTCTCTTTCCTGACACATCAAAAAACCTGGACCATCAATTATCTATAACCTATTCATTAAGGGCATTTCAATAAAGCTAAAGAGTCGGGTAAGGCGATGCTGTAGCATCTAGTCGAAGTAATCACGTTGTTACAATATCACATAAGACATTGAAGTAACAGGATGCCTGGAGCCGATCATCTGGAAGCTACTCACATCCCTTCATCAACTTGAAAAGACCTGATTGCATTACCTATGGGCCCGGACAAGGTTAATCCCTGACCACGAATGACAGCTGTTCGCGACTATTAGCCACAATGTAATAGAGTTGCTATGAAAACGACATCTAAAAAACAGTTGACAGGTAATTTTTGCATTACTGCCGCCCGAACGCACGTACTTCCCGCATCGGTGCGTGCAATCCCACCAATGCGTAAATGTTAGACTTTCTGCCTTTACAATTGATGCCGAAAGTACTTTCGATCGAGGTATATGAGGTAAAGATATTTGAAGTGTTTGTTTGGATAATAAACGACACTATAAAAATCAAGTCGATATATCAAGAATGGCGACGTGTATAGCTCGGACGTACGTACGTACAAATCGACCGATAGCTGCCGTCCGCGATTTTCGATTGTAACTTTGGCGAACCCGAATCTAAAAATGGTTCCGTTTCATAAAACTGAATCTTTTCGTGTAGCTATGCAGTTCTTACGAAATTTAATATTTGTACTAGTGTACCCGTGCAAAACCTTTTGCATGTATTTTCATATTGTTTTCAAAAATCGATATTTTGATACAGACCTACAACAATAATTTTATTGCTGTTGCGTTAGTTTCCATTTACAGTTATTTTTCTTTTGATTTAGCTTGATCCATCAAGTTGTTATTTAATTGGTTATAAATTCAAAGAAAATGTATGAGATCTGTTCATCGTTGTCATGGTTACCCCGCAAGATCTGTCACAATTCATTTTTAGAAAATCTAACCTTGATACATTTCCGATTTTCACTATTTTTTCTGATCTGAGACCAAATTTTAGACTTGGTACAGTCCATGTAATATTTAAAAACTCTATTTTGGCATTAAATTAACATGAACTTACACGTTCTTAAATTGTTTGGAAAATAAAATAAAATTTATTTGTTAAACTGTTTGTAAAATCTCCGACATACGTACATATTTGCATTTCTCTCACACTCATGTCTCGTGCACATCGAAGGATTTTCTCTCTTTACGTTCCTCTTCACCCCGCTACCCCCTCGTCTTTTTTACTATTATCGGTTGAAAGAAGCCCTTTTAAAGAAATTTCACCAAAAAAAAATTAGTGATAACAGATCTGTGGACTAAAGGCTTTAGTTTAAAAAAAAATGTGTCAATCGGTTGAGTAGGGATTGCTGGCGGATTGGCTAGAGAAATAGGGCTTGTGTTTTGAATATATATAGATATGGACATGGATTATTTGCAGCACCTGGGTACCTACGTGTCGTTACGGTATTTTAAACAGTTTCTTCTTCTCCACTTGACCATTTATTTTAATTAATTAGTTAATAAATATCGTTACCGTACAATGAATCCATGATACGTGGGTAATTAATAGGTTATTTAGATGCTTGCCTTATTTAATTAATTTTTTATTGTTTATTAGATTTAATTGCAAAAGTCAATAAACTCACAGCACTTGAGTGTTGTTCACACCATTCAAAGAAATTATTTCTTCGGATACCGAGCAGTGGGATAACAATGGGGAAGCAGGACGGGCAAAATGCCACGGGCCCCCGACTCGAGAAAGTCGTGAGAATAGTACGACCCAAGACGGGCCTCAAATGGTAGGTATACCTACTATAGTTACGCCACTGATACCAAAAATAAAGGGCGTAGATTGTAGACGCTAGACAACTGTGTAGCAGTCCAAGCGAGAAGAACATTGGTTCCTCCTTCGAATTTTTTAGGGCGGTGTCGTAGTGTTCGTCAAAATCGCAACGTTTTTGCGACAATTTGTTAATCGTAAAAAAGTAGACCAAAAAATTCCCTTATCTTGAGTTCGATATCTAGACACACGGCAGCGTGTCGAGCCAAGTTCAACAAAAAATAAAGGAAGCAGCAGTCGTGTGTTATATTACACGAACCATTTGAAGCCACTTTTGACCTTTTTATTACTCAAAATCTATTTAACATAAACGCGTGAAATTTGGTATATTTATTAAAACCCATTAGATTAACTAGAACCCCAAATTTCATAAATACAGCTCAAACGGTTATTGAGATATTAACGTCTAAAAATCGGCATTTTTATCACTAACTGCCTCACTGACGTGTAGATCAAAAATCTAACCCACTTCCAGATGACCTAGAAAATTGAAATTTGGGGTCCAGCTAGGTAATTGTGTTTATACAAAGGAAAAAAATCAGAAAACAGTGAATTTTTAAGATTTGATATATTTTCCAAGCTATCGATTTATATTAACATCTAGCGCCTTTCGAATTTGGCGCCTTGCGCGGGGCGGGCAAGTATTCATTTGTTATAAAATATACAATTATTATAAAAAATCGTACTTGTAACAGCATTTGTTATGTATTTAATTGTTATCGCGGCAGCGTGTCATTTTTGAATAAGAAAACTATACAGGAAACAAGAATATTAACTTTACAGATCACATTTGAAAAAACTAGACCAAAAAAAAACGAATCGGGTCATAATTCCCTTATCTTGAGTTCGATTTTTTATTCACGAAAGGTTGTTGGCCATTAAATCAAAGCGCGCTATTCAAATATAACGCATTATCGCAATAATATATAATATGTATATTATGTTGGCATTATCGATTAATATGTAGAGATATTATGTTTTTATTGAAGGGGAAATTAACTGGAAATAATCGCCGGAATAAAACCCTCAGGAAATTAATATTACTAGTTTGTGTATAAGCTGACTGGAGATATGGCGTGTTGCTGAAACGGTGGTTCCCGCTTGATCCGTTAAATAATAAATAGCCACCGTTTAATAATACAGACCTACTCTATTATAGTTGTAGAGCAGAATTTCTAAATTTTTTTTGGGCTAGAAATACCCACTTTTCAGGGAAAAAAATTATAAGTATGCGCGTTTATTAAAAGGTTCTGTACCGTGATAACAATTTAATATAGTTCACGATTATTGCGTAGGATGGCGCCACTTTCGCTTACTGTCAATGATGCACGTATTAAATAATTGTGTAGTTAAAGGCTCCGTATCTTTTTATTGCATTAAGTTAGAAGTTTGAATTTTTTACAGAAGTATGGAGTTGATTGGGCTCAGTATTTGACATTAATTTTAACTTTATAAATCTAGCCGTTCCAGAGAAAAAGGGTCTTGACTGAACCCTCAAAATTAAGTAACATAGATTTCGAAATTAATCTTTTTCGAACTTTTTTCTTTATTTGTGCTACAGATCTTCCTTCGTGACAAATTTTAAGATTCTAGGTTAACGGGAAGTACTCCAAAGGTTTTGACTAGTGGGGTCATTATCAAAAGGATACATTTTTTAATAAATATATTGTTGCATTGAGTTTTTATAGAATTACTAGAATCTATAGAATTCTTCAGATAAATAAAAAAAAATTATTTGAAGTGTTCTATTCAGACATTAATCAAAGATTTGAATTTATAGAATTACTAGCGGTGAAACCGGGACGGTCCGTGTATGTATGTATGTATGTATGTATGTATGTATGTATGTATGTATGTATGTATGTATGTATGTTTGTTTGTAACATCGTTTGGACTACAGCAAGTGGTTTATTACTGTTAGTATGTTATGCCACTACTGTAAGAACAATCGTTGACCGAGCGGTCTAAGTCTTCGCTGACGTCAACTCACGGAATCACCGGTCGTGGGTTCTAATCCCGTCCACGCCGAAATAAAAAAATTGTTTTTTTTCGGCAAATTTTTTACAATAAATCGAACTAAAAAGTGGAAAATAAATATAGTTTAAAAAAAAAACTAAAAAACAGCTTTATATCAAACTAAAAAGTGAAAAATAAATATACCTAGTTTAAAAAAAACTAAAAAGCACGCTTTATATCGAACTAAAAAGTAAAAAATATTTTTTTAATATAAGC
This sequence comes from Xanthostigma xanthostigma, assembly GCA_963575645.1. NCBI lineage: Eukaryota > Metazoa > Arthropoda > Insecta > Raphidioptera > Raphidiidae > Xanthostigma > Xanthostigma xanthostigma. The sequence continues at coordinate 5,483,383 of OY754473.1, forward strand.
TTAGAACAATAATGAATAAAAAATACTAGTATTATTGTGAAAAAAGCGTGGGGCGCTTTGTTCCACATTTTCGTACATCGAGCGCCCCACGCGTTTTTTACAATAATACTAGTATTTTTTATTCATTATTGTTTTAAGCTTATTTTAAAAAAAATATTTTTTACTTTTTAGTTCAATATAGAGCGTGTTTTTTAGTTTTAACTATATTTATTTCTTTCCGAAGTTCGGAACCCTCAAAATTGGTTGTGCACATCGAAACATTGTTATTCCAACTGTAAACTAGATGACGACAATGTCGTCTTTCTCGGTCCGTGTTATAGAATTCCGATAATCCGTCGTAATTTCCCCGTCGACGCCGGCACTGGAACTTCTCTGCTCTTTTCTACACACACGCCTGCTTGAATCTCTCTATTACGCGCGCCTTATATAAAAATAGACACTGCCGAAATCCATAAATTTATATTTAGTTTACAAAACAAGGGTTAAATTTGTGGGTGCGACACTCGACCGTATTGTGCCACATGCTATTTATTATACATACTAATTATAAGGCTATTTTTAGCCGCGTTGAGGTCATTCAGTTGAATTCTGGTGACATTTATCACGCGTTGCCGCGTCAATTGAATGCATCGGCAGACTTCTGTACTCTGTTTGTTTCTACATTTAACTCTTTCTTTTATTCCGAATTTAGAACAAATTATTATATATATTAATACGGTAAGGTTAAGATGTTTACCTCCCTTTTTATTAGAAAAAACCTCACAATTTCTCCACATAAATTATATATCATCTTACAAATAATTGCTTGCTCTACTGACATCGACAACTAAAAAATTTATTATTGCTTTTGTTTTTGTAAATTAATTAATTAACAGCAACGCTGAACAACGTCTGCCATCTGACGGCTTTAATTTTGAAACAATGTCAACACTTCGATTTGTCATCTGACCTTCATATTGTAAATACTGCATACTGTCATCTGACGGCTTTAATTTTGAAACAGCGAGCAACGCTGTGCATACTGCCATCTGACGGCTTTAATTTTGAAACAGCGAGCAATGCTGAACAACGTCACAGCAATGCTGCATGATGCCATCTGACGGCTTAGCTCAACGCTTTTGCTACTTGCGCCTCTATATGACAATTTTAGTAAAATATTTCTTCGATCTGTCATCTGAGCTTCTTATTGTAATACAACAAAAAGAAGAACGTTATAAGCAGTGTGCAAAATTAGAAACGAATTGAATACCTGCAATCATATTTAAAAAATAATTTTGTAAAGTGATAGGTATTATTATACTTATTTAGTGCGAATAATTCGCACAGGTCACTCTAGTGATGTTTATACCAAGATTCGGGTTCGAATCTCGGCGATGGGCAGGTGAGGCTGGGACTTTTTCTTGCTGCCCCTCGCCGAGAAACGGTAATTCCTGTACCGGCCATCTTGTTGAGGTTTACCATGGTTTCCCCTTAATAATTCCAGATAAATATAAAAGTTAGTTTTTGTTTGTTTCTGAACAATTTCTATCGGATGTCGCTGCATGTTACTAAGACAGTTTTTTTTTTCAAGAAACACCGTAATTTTGTACAAAATATTTAATTACTGTAGCGTAAGTTGGACCAGGCAAGACATTTTTATATACAAGGTGTCCCACGACATGACTGCCATAGCCTGGGACTGTGTTGCTGGGGTGATTTCAAGTTAAAAATGTCTAATGAACATATTACCCGGAACGCTATCCTAACTGAGCGTTCCGGGTATATGTTCATTAGACATTTTTGACTTGAAATCACCCCAGCAACACAGTCCCAGGCTATGGCAGTCTTGTCGTGGGACACCCTGTATACAAAGATTTATATATAATATATTAGACGGTGTATAGAGCATGATTAATTAATTATTGCGCACTCTGGTATCCATTTAATGTTACTCTGTGATTTTAGTAGCGAAAGCTTTTCGTAGGTGTTTCCTGTTATTTCTCGTGCGAAAACATTCACTCGTGACTGCGTTATATTGACAGTATGACGTGTTATATATTTCATACTTATTATACAAGCTGTAACAAAAAAAACTGCGTATAGTTACGCGTAAATAGCACGCGTCTGACGTGAAACTTGATGGACAAAATAATATTTGTAAACACAACTTCATTTGATACATGCTGGTTCCCCGCTAAAATAGTATATTACACCACAAGGGCCGAAAGATTGATATCTTGCACTGCGCGCCATGATAGCCGAGGGCTTCATGGCGCGAAGTGTAAGAAAATCAGACGTTCGGCCAGTGTGGTGTATACTATTTTTTTTTTTGTACGTCAGTCGTAAGTACGCTTGTTAAATGTATTAATTAATTACTTACTAGAGTGACCTGTGCGAATTATTCGCACTAAATAAGTATAATAATTATCACTTTACAAAATTATTTTTTAAATATGATTGCAGGTATTCAATTCGTTTCTAATTTTGCACACTGCTTATAACGTTGTATTACAATATGAAGCTCAGATGACAGATCAAAGAAATATTTTACTAAAATTGTCATATAGAGGCGCAAGTAGCAAAAGCGTTGAACTAAGCCGTCAGATGGCATCATGCAGCATTGCTGTGACGTTGTTCAGCGTTGCTCGCTGTTACAAAATTAAAGCCGTCAGATGGCATATGCAGTATTGTGTCTGTTGTATTACAATATGAAGGTCAGATGACAGATCGAAGTGTTGACGTTGTTTCAAAATTAAAGCCGTCAGATGGCAGACGTTGTTCAGCGTTGCTGTATTTTAATTAATTTACAAAAACAAAAGCAATAATAAATTTTTTAGTTGTCGATGTCAGTAGAGCAAGCAGTTATCTGTAAAATGATATATAATTTATGTAGAGAAATTGTGAGGTTTTTTCTAAAAAGGGAGGCAAATATCTTTAACCTTAGCGTATTAATATATAATATTATGTTTAATTACATAAAAACACAGATAAGTTCAAAGCAAGCAGCTTTGAGATTATACGTAAAAACACGAATGACATCTGTTCGTGACTATTAGCTAAAATGTAATAGAGCTGCTATGGAAACGACATCTAAACAACATTATATATTATAATAATATATAACATAGGTATATTAGTATAAGTCGATTCAATTAACATGCATATTAATCAGCCTTCCTTTTACAATTACCAATTACAGTGTCAAAATTTTAGCTAACGAAAGAATAGAACAAACAAATTGAAGTTCTGAGAAAAGAAATTGTTAAGAAAACAAGTTTATCTGTCAGTTTTTTTTTTCGATTCCATTCGCATCGTCTTTCTTGGAAATTAACATCGTGCCATTATCGATCAGTGATATTTAGGCTACAAGGTCAGACATTTTACTGGAATTCCCGAGTTCCTGTTGAAAGTATTGATAATTTTCAGTCTGGGGTATTTTCCTAAATTCCATTAGTGTGAACTAACAATACTGAATGAACAAGAATTAATGCCTCAGTTCAGAGTCGGTTTCAGGAATGTTTCAAGACGAAATTTCGGTGAAATGTGACTGAAATATAGGCTGAGTCCTAACTTGGATTCGTATTTTGGCTGACGCGTCGAACAATATTGGAAGAAAAGCAAACATCAAGATTGTAGGTGACATTGGAAAAGAAATCGGACTTATCTTGTCTAGATTATAATTTTGGTGTTTGTTTTTTTTTCTGATGACGGCCGACGTTGACCAAAATCGAATCGGAAGAACGATGCCGCTGACTTATAACTCCCCCCCTCCCCGTTTTCAAGTTGTAACCTGGAAATGATAAAATTTCCCATCATTTAAATTTTCAATTTATTATTCACTAGGGGTCTCGCCCGGTTTCACCCGGGTGCTAAAGAACGAATGGTGGGGGAGGACATGAGTACGCACATGCATCTTAGTTTACCGAGATGAATGTTGTGTCCGAATTTCATGATGATCGGAGTTACCGTTCACAAGTTTTTGTCGGACGGACAAATTTTGAGTTACATTTTGCAACATTTGTCATTGATGCTCCGTTCCTATTGGCCGTAGCGTGATATTATATAGCCTATAACCTTCCTCGATCTATCCAACAAAAACATTCATTTCGAACCAGTAGTTCCTGAGATTAGCGCGTTCAACCAAACAAACAAACAAACTCTTCAACTTTATGTATTAGTATAGATTGGCCGCCTGGCTTAAAGAAAACCGTGGCTGTTGACTTTAAAAAATATTCCTTTAAATCTTTAAATGCAGATTTAGGAATGTAATTTGTTTTCAATTAAAATGATCTTCATTTAAAAAGCTTAATAATCATACTAAAATTTTTATTTACCTGAATCTGAAAGTCGTATCAGTTAAATATCTAAATGTACAGTACACGCCACGAATTTAAAAGGCTCGGAAGTTAGATGCGAATGCAGGCTTGCGCTTGTACAGTCTGTTGAAAAACTACAAACTCGCAACTCAACAAAACTAACATAGCAATAACAATTTAACAATAGCGTACTCGACTGTACTTTAAAGCAGGAAAGCGACAAGTGACAAAGGCAACGAGCGATCGCGGCCAATCACCGACGAGCGCACGTTCCGTGCAGGTAGCTGGGAGATGGTGGAAGTCTCAACGGCTCTAAAAAGTGCCTTTGCGACGCTGTTTGTGACTAACTTCCGAACATTAAAGATCCGTGGCGCGTGCTATATAAGGATTATTTTTCGATAACCTTGTAAATTTATATACACTAGTAAAATTACCAGTGAGTAAATAAAATACAGGTGGCGTGTTGGAAATTACCAACCATCCCTTACTGTAATTATATCTGGATATTACAACTCCTTCCGATTTATGTCAGTTCGGTGCGGCCTTCCGGAACTTTCAGGTTGCGAATTTTCACTATTTTATAGTCGAAATCAAACAATTTTTACGATGAAATGCGGAGTTTCATAAAAATATTACAATAACACACAGGATCACGGGTATTTGGAATATAAATTGTTAATCAGTTTAAACTATCATTGGATTAGCAACGTTTCGTCTTTATTCTCAAGACTTTATCAAGCTCTGAAAATACAATACATTTAACATTAATATATGAGCATGATGAATAAACTCCAAAAGAAAGATTAAAATGTTACAATAACTAACCTCAAAATCGTCTAAACGATCGTCAATATAAAAAACATACATTACTTTCCATAAACATAATTTTTTTTTTTTTTTTTTTTTCTTTGTAGTACTATCAATTGTTGAAAAGATGACTGCAGCAAAAAATTAATTAAAATTAAAAAAAAAAAACTATAACGACAGTATTATAAATAATAGAATACGTTTCCCAAACATGTGCTCTTTACACCAGTCTAACTGTCAACTTCTAAAAATTAACAACAGTCTGGCTTTTGTAAATATACACTAGATGGCACCATAAACTAAATTTCTACATGAAATTACCTAGTTATCCTACTACAAGTTATGAACAAATTAATCATATGTTAATCAATAAATTATATCAATAAATAAACATTTAAAAACTAATACAAACAATCCAACTCCAAAAACTCGAGAATCACTTTGTGCCCAGGATTTCATTGTATTATATACAATGAAATCCTGGGCACAAAGTGATTCTCGAGTTGAGAATAAAGACGAAACGTTGCTAATCAATGATAGTTTAAACTGATTAACAATTTATATTCCAAATACCCGTGATCCTGTGTGTTATTGTTATTTACGTCTGGAATTGAATTTAAAAAATGGATAAAAATATTATTTAAAATTTTAAACATCCGAAAATTAAATTTTTCAGTACCTATATTTTTATCGTATGAGTTGCAAAAATTATATATCTACTATTATTAACGTGCGGTTCAAATATTCTTTAATTATAAAATATGGACGCTCGATAACAGACCTGTGACTTGTGACTTTTGCCGTGTTTGTAAATATGTAAGTATAAATCTATATACAAATTAATAACCCTTAAATCCATGAAAGTATCATTATTATTAAAATTTATAATCAACCAGAAGCCCGCTCTAGCTTCGCCCCGAAAGCATATTGTGTTGTTTGCGACATTTTTTGTAGAAAATATTTTGTCTATCAAATCTTCCATACATCGCATGCAATCTCTAGCCTGCCAAACGCAGGTGTTACAATTGGCGCCCAACGTGGGGCCAATTGTCACACTAACAAATCTTCCATACATTTGCATTTATATATTTTCTCTCACGATTTAAGCAGCGTACAACTCAGAAAGCCTCTTGGTTCAGTAAAATTGTCACTGCTAATTCCCTATATATAATAACTAGCGGTCCCGCCCGGTTTTACCCGGGTGCAAAAGAACGAATGGGGGGAGGGCATGAGTACACACATTCATCTTAGTTTATTGAGATGAATGTTGTGTCCGAATCTCATGATGATCGGAGTTACCGTTTAAAAGTTTTTGTCGGACGGACAAATTATGAGTTACATTTTGCAACATTTGCCATTGATGCTCCGCTCCAATTGGTCGTAGCGTGATATTATATAGTCTATTATCTTTCCTCGATAAATGAGCTTTCCAACAAAAAAAAATGTTTTCAACACGAACCAGTAGTTCCTGAGATTAGCGCGTTCAACCAAACAAACAAACAAACTCTTCAGCTTTATATATTAGCATAGATATAGATTAAAGTGTGGCCAAACAACAGGTGATTGGCGCCCAACGTGGGGCATACATCTAACGATTTGTGCAGCGTATGCCAAGAGAACATCTGCTGGCCGTGTTTTTTTTTTGTCAGCGAAACTATACACTTAAGATTTAATTTCTATTTGGTTGTTTATAATGAAAACTAGCGGTCCCGCCCGGTTTCACCCGGGTGTAAAAGAACGAATGGGGAAGGGAGGAATATGGAGTACACACATTCATCTTAGTTTACCGAGATGAATGTTGTGTCCAAATGTCATGATGATCGGAGTTACCGTTCAAAAGATTTTGGCGATAAAAAGCAGAATTTATACTGTTTTTAACTAATATTTTTTTTAATTAATTAAATAAAATTAAAATAAATTTAAATGTAAGCCTTAGAAGAAAGCAATGTAGAAAATAAAAATAAAAATATATTCGCTCAACGTAGGGCTCGAAACCACGACCCTGATATTGACAGTCGTATGCTCTACCGATTGAGCTAGCCGGCCTTGTATTCTGGCAACGCTAATATGAGTATATTTAGTTAGTGCATTTCACCTGAATAGAAGCTTATTTTTGAGATACATTTTGCAACATTTTTCATTAATGCTCCGCTCCTAATAGTCGTAGCCTGATTTTATATAGCCTATAGCCTTCCTCGATAAATGAGCTATCCAACAAAACATTTTTTTTTGAATTTGAACCAGTGGTTCCTGAGATTAGCGCGTTCAAACAAACAAACAAACTCTTCAGCTTTATATATTAGTATAGATGACGCCTTTTCTGGATCGCCACGTACCTCCAATGCTAGCTGACAAGTCGTTTATGAAAAATCGAATTGGTTAGATCGCACTAGTGGTAAATGACTCATTTTACTACCGCTACACAAGCACGAAAAGCACAGCTATTTTATAGGAAATATACACACCGCACTATTTTGTCGACTGGATTTTGCAGTGCGACCCGTGTTTTATTTTATTTGTATTTCTTGAGTATCGACGCCGCCGTCGGAGTTGTTTTAGTGGCCGACGCCATTTGGAACGCTGTTTTTAGTGCACGGGCGCGTCGTTCGACGGTGAATTTAAGATGATGCGGACACAATAACTAGTGCGTTCAGATATCGCTACTTTACGATCATCGTTTACTTTACACTTTTGTTCATCCTCCTTTTCGTCCCGTTAAGCCCGGTTTACACAACCACAATTTTTTTACCATTCCAACCCACAAGTAGGGAATGGTACTAGTTTAGGTTAAAAATCACTTTTCAAAAATTTTACAATATCTTTCCGTTTTGAGGTCCCCCGAATCCAAAAAAACGTATTTTTGAACAAACTCTGTGCGTCTGTTAGTCTGTGAACACGGTACAGGTCAAACGGATGAGCGGATTGAAACCAAATTTTGGGAGGATGTTTGGTATGCAAGTGCCTTATTGTTTTTGGGGAAAATCGGCCCATGCGCAGAAGACATATATGCTATAACGGTGTTTTTTTATATAATAATGGTATACTGTTCATAACGGCTTATTATGCTATTTATTTTTTCAAGAAAGTTTCGTAAAACATTTTTTTTTCTGAACTTTATATTTAGAAAATGAAAAAAAATCAGCCGCTCTTTTGTTTTATGGATCTGTCAGAAATAAACTAGTTCGGCATGCTTTGATTAATGTTTACATGACGTGGAACATTTTATGTAGGTAACCATGGCAATGAATAGCAAATATATTGAATACTAGCCATTACCCGCGTCACCTCACGAGATATCAGCTATTTTATTTTCTTTATTATAATCAAATGTCAACATTTTTGAAGTTGGTATGGTCCCGTCGCCCAATTGGCTGGATTTTTTTTCAACAGACATTCTTTTAAAGGAATACCATTTGAACGATGCTTGCATCGAAGTATACACATTTTAAAATATTTTTCGTGGTTTTATAAGACAACTTTAAAAGAAAAAAAATACTTTTGAGTGCATAAAAAAAAACCGGCCAAGCGCGAGTCGGCCTCGCGCACCGAGGATTCCGTACAAACTTGTACGTATGAAGTCTCGAAGATTTTTCCTGCTTCGCTCTTTGATAACTGTTGTCCCCATTCATCGACAAAGTTCGAGGTGCAATGAGTTCAGATGGACTACCGAACTGTATTGTATCTCGTGGCTATAGCCTAGTTGTCGTACCGTGTTGTATGCGAGAGTTCTCATAAACGCACCGGTAGCGGACGCTTGTTTTGTATTAGAACTGTTAATGTTGTTAATGACATTATTTTAAATTTACGTTAGGACACATGGAGGGAGAGAGGGGTTCCAGGAGGACTGAAATAGGACCACGTATAGTTTTTATAGACAATCTCATACGGTGTAAAGTTCTGAGATTCTAATCCCGGATTTTCAAACCGAAGATGTTTTGTGATCGTGTTAAAAGAGCTTTACATGTCTATCCTCAGTACAGTTCTTTATTTGGTGCCAAACAACAACGTTTAACGTGGAATAACGCTGGGTAAGTCTTCGTTGTGTTGTTTTCCTCATCCACTAACTTATTTTACGAGATATGTAACAAACCGCACTTGCGACAGAAACGTCTACGAGAATCGTATTATCGATCCGCAATCAATATTGTTGCATGGCGTGTTTATTGGCTCAAAAGTGTACTAAATAAAGGCTGTTTATGCATTCAATATACTCTAACAGAGACCCCCCCCAGCAGGCGATGACAAAAAATTTCGTGAGACAACAATCGCCTCGTCATTCTAACAATGACAGTTTGTTGTGGGACAACAATCGGATATTTGTTGTTGTTCTAACAAAGATACACACAGATGAAAAATAAAGAATAGCTACTTCTTACTACAACAGTTTTATTAGCGGATGTACATTTCGGGAGCTAGTTCATGCATTCATTATACTCTAACAGAGACCCCCCGCAGCAGGCGACGACAAAAAATTTCGTGAGACAACAATCGCCTCGTCATTCTAACAATGACACAGATTGTTGTGGGACAACAATCGGATTGTTGTTGTTGTTCTAACAATGATACACAGATGAAAAATAAAGAATAGTTACTTCTTACCACAACAGTTTTATTAGCGGATGTACATTTCGGGAGCTAGTTCATGCATTCAATATACTCTAACAGAGACCCCCCCGCAGCAGGCGACGACAAAAAATTTCGTGAGACAACAATCGGCTTGTCATTCTAACAATGACACACAGATTGTTGTGGGACAACAATCGGATTGTTGTTGTTCTAACAATGATATACACATCAGATGAAAAATAAAGAATAGTTACTTCTTATCACAACAGGGAACTAGCTCCCGAAATGTACATCCGCTAATAGAACTGTTGTGGTAAGAAGTAACTATTTTTTATTTTTGTTTCAACCACAGTGCTCTTAATATTTGTATAATGATACGCTTGCTTTGTGTATGCGTTGGATTGTAACACGGCTTTTGTTGACGGCGACATCTAACTGAGATTTATTAGTTATACTAGAAGAGTCACTTAAGCGGTGCTGCTTGTAACTTAAAGCTATCTATAGGGCTTGAGGAGATAGGAACCGTTATCTTTTGCAAAAAAAAAACGGTTCCGAAAACTTAATTTAGTTTTAATGTTTTGTGTGGTACTTAGCCTTGAAAATATATTTCCGGAATTTTTGTCTAAATGTCTGTCTGTGCCAATATTATTCGGGAACGGCTGAATCGATTTTGATTAGCTTTTTTCAGTACGGCAATCTTTTCTCATATGAATTACTCGACCAGAAAACTAAGCATATTTTATCTAAAGAAAAGCTACTTATTTCATCTGAGGACATATTTCAAAAGTATTGTATATTATAAATAGGCGTGACGTAATATTTAATAAAAAAATTTTTCATCGTGTTAATTATCCAGAGATTCAGAATGAATAATTACTTTTAGGTGCAGAAGTTTATATTAATAAATTTAATTATTGTTTTTTTTTTTTTTAATTTAGCCTTGTTTTTTTATATTCTTTGGAGATTAGTTTAAACTAGTTTGTTTTTTACACTACTTCCTATAAAGTAGTTAATCTGTTTGTATAGAAATCTGAAAAAAGCCCAAATCAGGACCGAAACTTAATAATAAAATTTAAAACAATTTAAAAATCAAAAAAAAGAACTATATTTTTATTTTGACGTGATAACGTCTTATAAATTGATGAATCACCAATATTATAAATTGATAAAACACCGGCTGCATGTTCGAAAAAGTGTAACGTAACGTTCCTAACGCGTAACGTTCCGCCTGACCCTGTGCGTGCTTTTTGCTAATTTCTCGCTCAATTTAAATCAGATCGGTTTGAAACCAGTCTTAAACGAAAGAGGAGAACATTTTACATAGATTTCGTATAACAGAATTTGCCTAAACAGTTTTTTTATACAAATTTATATAGAAAAATATTTTATACAAATTTATATAGAAAAATAGCTGTATAAATGCAATGTTGTGTAATGCATGACGCGACGCGGTCGGTTGTCTTTGTTTGCCGTACATGGAAATTAGAAGCAAACGTATGTCTTGTCTTAACATGAAAACAGCTGCATTTCTAATGTTTAATTCAATTTTTTGACATTAGTATATTGTGAAATGCAAAGCCTGCTAAGTTAAGTATTGGAATAACTAATTATTATTAGAACATAATACTTTGTAAGTTGCAAACGTCACTTTTGACATTTCTTATCATTCCGACACCAAGGATAAGCGGATTGAAACCAAATTTTGGGAGGTTTAGGTTATGTATTACGGAATACGTTATCACGTAAAACTATCGTCCGTAAACCGACTTTACAAACAACCATTTTTTTAATTAGTGGGCATTTTTAAGGCAATGTTAAAGTCCTGGTTACACCCGGGTGCAATAATATTTGCAAATTATATACAGAAACCTTCCTCGTTGATCGCTCTTTCTATTAATGAAAACCGTATGAAAATCCGTTCGGCAGTTTTTGAGTTTATCGCGTTCAGAAAGACATAGGCACAGACGCAATGGAATTTTTATCTCATTTAGGTTTTTTGAGTAAAATGATCCGAAACAAATTAAAAATGTTTTGCAAACTGCAGCTGCGATGACAAATGTTTGTCGAGTATATCGCTCCATGGAACTCCAGCTTTAGAAGTATGTCAACGGAAACCGGTGTAAAAATAAACGCAGGATGTTTGGATGATTTTTTGCTCTCAAAAAATGTTTTTTTTAATACGCAATATTCCCTCCGGCTTACTTATTGCTAAAATAAATTCGGTATAACATATTATGTATAGGTCAAAAAATATCCGCCAAAGCTCGAATATTCAACAGCTCTTTTTACATATTTTGAACAAGCGGCCCGGTCCGGCTTCGCTCAAATTTGCCACCGTTTTTTCCACATCTGCCCCCGTCGGGATTCGAACACGGTACCTCCAGAATGCGAGTCTAGTGCTCTCACCACTACGCCACCCCGCTCGGTGGGTTTTATATAAAAATGATATTATTGTAAACTAACATCAATTTACCAAATTTCCTATTTTGTTTCGACCTTCTGTAACAAAATGCGACAAAAATTTTGTCTTGTATATTTTTATTTACTTTTTAGTGAAAGATTCGATTAAGGCGGCCTATATTTTTTGAACATATGTTTTTGCAAAACCGTATGGCATATTTATTTATGTATTATGGCTTCACAAGCGGTTTTGCGTTATTTTATATTGAATTAAATACATTGAAGACCATCCAAAATAATTAAACATAATCAAAATAAAAACTCGGGTCGCAGTGAACCCTGCCGACAAATCGGATAGTAGTTTCAGAGATTCTCTCCTACATCCAAATTCCAAACTTACAAACTTTGCTTCTTTATAATGTTAGTATAGATCAGGGGTTGGCAACCTTTTGAGACGGAAGAACCAAAAATTACAATTTACAAAATTTCCCAGTTTTTAAAGAGTCACCAAAAATTTTCATTTCAGTATTATAGTATTTACTTATATAAGTATAATATACAGTATGTAAACACGTAAGGTGCACATAGGGAAATTAACATGGGGAAAAAATGACTGGATCAAAGTAAGCCTTGAAATGTTGTTTTTCAATTTGACAGATAATATTCTTTTGCAAAATGAATGTGTATACTACCGAAGAAAATATTCAAATGATTACAACATAATCGGACTTTTTTTATTAATGGGACATTAAATTCCCAAAAATACTTAAATATGGTGCGAGATCAAATATCTCCGCCTATTCGTGTTGAACCTAAAGACATTGGGTCACTGATTTGCCAACGCACATACGTAATACCAGTCAAACAATTTTTGAATGAAATGTTTCCAAACAGATGGAATTGTTTTTTTGTTTTATTTTTGTACAAAAAATTAAAATAATGATTTATAAGAGCTTTTTATTATTAAAAAAGCCAAATAAAATAAAAATAAATCAAAATAAAATAGAAATCCTTAAGATTACCACGATAATTCATTAGAAATAACAATTAATGCAGTCATGGCTAACTCTGATTCAAGTATTTTTTCCCAATGCTAATTTCCCTATGTGCACCTTACGCGTTTACATACTGTATATATCCGAGGACGACACGTCGCGACGGGGGTGGTGCGGGTGAGACGCGAGCGGAAATGTCTGAGAGATAGACGTTGTGCTCTATCATGAATCGATTGGACGATTTTTAAAGATTGATATAATAAAATAATTATTTTTTGCGTATGGAACTCGAAAGCCGCAACTTTACATTAAAAGAGCCGCAGGTTGCCGACCCTCGGTATAGTTTATCCACTTCCCGTTATTTTGTCTTTCTGTGCTGGCATGATAGTCAATGATCGGACACGAGTTCTATATAGGGTGTGCGGTTCCCTTCATTTGCAATTCGGTGTGACATTTTATTGATTTTAATTTGAAATATAACCTGTCAGTGTAATAAATTCACAATTCCGTATTCAGAACGGGTTTGTGTTGAAGGGTTTTTTTATATATAATATATACATTCACCATGTAGGGTAGACGAAAGGAAAAGACGGAAAACATCCCCGTCTTCCCCTATAAGATTTGTTGCCGCTTAAAACTTGCTTCTTATTTTGTGCTGCCACTATTTTTGTGGAAGAAGTAAATACGAAACATGTTCGAGAGAAATATTCCGTTCGTATGTTTAATACTTGAATGGTGATTTATATAAAATGTTATCAGATTTAGGTTATATTAAGAGCGTGGTATAAGAGAAGCCTTGCAGAATTTTAAATTGAATTTTAATTGATCAATTTAACGTGCCTTCACACACGTGAATACGACACGCACCAGCTAAATCGGAGATTTTTTTTGAACTTGTAAGGCGGCCATTTTGAAATTCGCCATCTTTTTTTTATTCATTTTCGTACATTGTTAATAGGACTTAACACGCATGTTTAAGAACACCTTAATCGGAGTTTTTTTTCTAATTTGCATGGCGGCCATTTTGAAATTCGCCATCTTTTCATTCATTTTCGTACATTGTTAATAGGACTTAACACGCATGTTTAATAACACCTTAATCGGAGATTCTTTTTTCTAATTTGCATGGCGGCCATTTTGAAATTCGCTATCTTGTTTTCTTTCACGTTCGTACAATATTAATATGACTGAACACGCATGTTTAATAACACCTTAATCGGAGATTTTTTTTCTAATTTGCATGGCGGCCATTTTGAAGTTCGCCATCTTGTTTTCTTTCACATTCGTACATTGTTAATATGACTGAACACGCATGTTTAATAACACCTTAATCGGAGATTTTTTTTCTAATTTGCCTGGCGGCCATTTTGAAATTCGCCATCTTGCTTTTTCATTATTTGTTGTTATAGCGCCAATAGAAATACACACTCTGTGAAAATTTCAAGTCTCTACCTATTACGGTTCGTGAAATCCAGCCCGCTGACAGACAGACGGACGGACAGCGGAGGCTTAGTAATAAGGTCCCGTTGGATACCACCCTAAAAATGAATTGAATCGCTAATGTCGAGCGTCTATAATCTACCATCTCTGTACACAAAAAACGTATGTTTAGTATGCACCCGTATCTTCCACCATTCCCGCCACCTCCACCACACTATTTCTTCCAGTACATTTATAAAGGTTGCTGTACACGGGGCTGGTTTTGCCGCTAGACTTAACCGCTAAGTTTCAAGCGTGCTATGGCGCTGGGTTTCTTGATGACTTTTGTGAGTTCGCTTCACACGACGCGTGTTTTGTAGAGCTGGCTTTGGTGCGCGCGCAGTGACGGTTCGAATGTTAAACAAAAGTGAACGTTTATTGTCTCCGAACAGAACGACGCCGTGTTTGTAGGCTTTTGTCCATGTCGTCCACGTGACAAGATACTGTTTTTTGACTGGTTCTTGCTCCAAACAAGCAGACAAACCAGCACGAAAAATAGCGCCTGTTCTAATTTTAAAACCGATTTTGTGAGCTATAGCAGGCGATCCCGCAGTGACGTCATTTCTATCTTCGTAGTCAGCGCGCCAGTCAGCAGTGAACCCGGTGGCAAAACCAGCTTCGTGGGCAGCGACCGGAAGCTATTGCGGAAACGGACATGCTATATGAACTTTATTTATTCATCTATATCTATACTAATATATAAAGCTGAAGAGTTTGTTTGTTTGTTTGTTTGGACGCGCTAATCTCAGGAACTACTGGTTCAAATTGAAAAAAATTTTTTTTGTTGGATAGCCCATTTATCGAGGAAGGCTATAGGTAATATAAAATCAGGCTACGACCATTAGGAGCGGAGCATTAATGAAAAATGTTGCAAAATGTATCTCAAAAATAAGCTTCTATTCAGGTGAAATGCACTAACTAAATATACTCATATTAGCGTTGTCAGAATACAACGCCGGCTAGCTCAATCGGTAGAGCACACGACTGTCAATACCAGGGTTGTGGGTTCGAGCCCTACGTTGGGCGAATATATTTTTTTTATTTTCTACATTGCTTTCTTCTAAGGCTTACATTTAAATTTATTTTAATTTTATTTAATTAATTAAAAAAAAATATTAGTTAAAAAAAGTATAAATACTGCTTTTTATCGACAAAAATATTTTGAACGGTAACTCCGATCATCATGAAATTTGGACACAACATTCATCTCGGTAAACAATGTGTGTATTCATGTTCCTCCCTTCCCCATTCGTTCTTTTACACCCGGGTGAAACCGGACAGGACCGCTAGTAGTTAAATAAATCCATTACGCTTCAATGAATGATTCAATGTTTCTCAGATTTTAGAATTGTGTACCTATGAACGTATGTTTTCGTGCTAGATAGTAAATATGCGATAAAAAATTTAACGAACTGGCCTACTGCCCCACGTTCGGTTTTGAAAGATTGAAATTTTATTATAATTTCAAAATCGTATTCTGCAAATGAAGTACAGCCGTGATCTTAAAAATATTCTGCGAGCAGCCGGCAGTTGTTTTCAATAACGGGAAAGTAAAACAGAAGAAGAACGAATTGCAGCAGCAGTGCAGCCAACCGTCCAACAATTCTATTACCGGTGTGGACGTTTCGTCGTATCGTTGACTCAATGCTTCAGTACCTTGTGCCTCTGTGTTTAGAATACAGTTCCAATATCCGGATACACTTCGACTTAACGACTTATGTAATTATATACAGTATGTAAACGCGTAAGGTGCACATAGGGAAATTAGCATTGGAAAAAAAATACTTGGATCAGAGTTAACCATGACTGCATTAATTGTTATTTCTATTGAATTATCGTGGTAATCTTGAGGATTTCTGTTTTATTTTGATTTATTTTTATTTTACTTGGCTTTTTTAATAATAAAAAGCTCTTATAAATCATTATTTTATTTTTTTTGTACAAAAATAAAACAAAAAAACAACCCCATCTGCTTGGAAACATTTCATTCAAAAATTGTCTGACTGGTATGACGTATGCGCGTTGGTAAATCAGTGACCCAATGTCTTTAGGTTCAACACGAATAGGCGGAGATATTTGATCTCGCACCATATTTAAGTATTTTTGGGAATTTAATGTCCCATTAATGAAAAAAGTCCAATTATGTTGTAATCATTTGAGTATTTTCTTCGGTAGTATACACATTTATTTTGCAAAAGAATATTATCTGTCAAATTGAAAAACAAGATTTCAAGGCTCACTCTGATCCAGTCATTTTTTCCCATTATTATTTCTCTATGTGCACTTTACGTGTTTACATACTGTATATATTCTTTTTGTAGATATCTTCTATATATAATATATATATATATAAATCTCGTGTCACAGTGTTTGTTATCGAACTCCTCCGAAACGGCTTGACCGATTTTGACGTGATAACGTCTTATAAATTGATGAATCACCAATCTTATAAATTGATAAAACACCGGCTGCATGCACGAAAAAGTGTAACGTTCCTAAATCCTAACGTTCCTAACGTTCGTAACGCGTAACGTTCCGCCTGACCCTGTGCGTGCTTTTTGCTAATTTCTCGCTCAATTTAAATCAGATCGGTTTGAAACCAGTCTTAAACGAAAGAGGAGAACATTTTACATAGATTTCGTATAACAGAATTTGCCTAAACAGTTTTTTTATACAAATTTATATAGAAAAATAGCTGTATAAATGCAATGTTGTCTAATGCATGGCGCGACGCGGTCGGTCGTCTTTGTTTGCCGTACATGGAAATTAGAAGATAACGTATGTCTTGTCTTAACATGAAAACGGCTGCATTTCTAATGTTTAATTCAATTTTTTGACATTAGTATGAAATGCAACGCCTTCTAAGTTAAGTATTGGAATAACTAATTATTATTAGAACATAATACTTTGTAAGTTGCAAACGTCACTTTTGACATTTCTTATCATTCCGACACCAAGGATAAGCGGATTGAAACCAAATTTTGGGAGGTTTAGGTTATGTATTACGGAATACGTTATCACGTAAAACTATCGTCCGTAAACCGACTTTACAGACAACCAATTTTTTATGAAAGTTTTTGTGTATACTTGGTAAGTCTGAGAATAGGCCGTAGGCTATTTTTTATACCCTTACGTAATAAGGGTGGCTCTCTCCAGATTTTTTTAATTTTTTCTGGACAAAAAAATGTTTCTTGATAACGATAAGAAATCTACGATATGTGCTCCGCTATGCCCCGCATATGGGGGTAAAATGGGATACCCTAATGGTTTTTATTATCTTTTCTTTTAAAACTAAAGAACAAACAAATAAATTGTACTAATTAAATGTACACGGCTACACAACGAAATATTAAACACCACATGGTTAGAAAAACAAGTGCTGTTTAATTTCGAGACTTTTGTTTATATAAGCATAAACGGCTGCATAAATGCCGTGGATCGCTCATGAAGGTCACACTTTGCACGACGTTTTTTTCGAGCCGTATGAGGGATTCCCCGCTACTCCTTTATGAATCAAAGGTGAAAGTTTTTCTTTAGAATGGAGTATGGTTCGGATATTTTTTTTAATTAGTAATTGTCCTTCGAGATAGCTCGTCGCGAATTAACGGAAAATTAATTATGTTGATATTCACCAGAGACAAGTTCAAATGTTCCAACAATGGCCGGTTGTTATTGCAGCGTTCAGATCGAATGTTCCCGACTGTGAACACGGTAATGCCTTCCTTCGAACACACACACACACACATACTGTCAGTAGTTCCGTTTGCCGCCGCCAGGGACGTTGTCGTCTGCACTGTCTACTCTACTCTCTTATATCCTTCCTCTTCATCCCGTTCGCCGTTCCCTACACTTCCTTATCTTAAAAACAGGACTCAGTGCTGCTTGAGACTGTTCAGTGTTGTTTGTATAATGGATTCGAATTTTAAATGATTCTTTATATCCTTTTTGTTGCTAGATAAATGTTCGTATATACAGGATGATTCACGAGAAAAATTAAACGTTATCTTTGTTCGATTGTCCTCTTTCTAAAGATTTTCTGAAATTGTTGACGTTTGTACTTCTTATTACTCGATGATTTTTCGAATTTATTATTGCAGGGCAATTCCCAAGTTTTACCATTCCAACCCACAAGTGGGGAATGGTATCTACTAGTTTAGGTCAAAAATCACTTTTCAATAATTTTACAATATCTTTCCGTTTTGAGGTCCCCCTAATCCAAAAAACATATTTTTGAAAAAACTCTGTGCGTCTGTTTGTCTGTGAACACGATAGAGGTCAAACGGATGAACGGATTGAAACCAAATTTTGGGAGGATGTTTGGTATGCAAATACGAAGAGCCCTATTGTTTTTGGGGAAAATCGGCGCATGCGCAGAAGAGATATATGCTAAAACGTTGTTTTTTATATAATAATGATATACTTTTCATAACGGTTTATTATTCTATTCTAGTTTTTGTTACACGCTGTATGTTTATTGTGACCGACTGTTTTCAAGTTACATTTGCACAAAATAAATAAACTCTGTCTATCGTTATTCACTTTATCTAAGTTGGATTCAATAGTTCAGACCAATGCATTCGTAAGAAATGCGTCTGAAAATGATTGCCGCTTTAAGGGTTAAAAATGCACATAGGTACATACTCTTTTATGTTCGTCTCGGCAGCTAACAAATGTTTTGTTGACAAAGAATTTAACAGTTGATTGATCAACATTTATTTTACCATCTTGGCTGTTCTAATCTCGCTGTCTGCTGCCGTGTTAGCCTCGGGCAGCGTTGCCAGACGTCCCGATTTTTAAATCAAAATTAAATGTCCCGCGCGGGACATTTAAATCAAAATTAAATGTCCCGCGCGGGACAGGCTCAGTCCCGCTTTTCGGGGATAACTCAGGGATAACTTTAAAAGAAGTTAAATCTTCACAGAAATATCATGAATAAGTAATTCTTATAATTAATAATTATTCTCTTATTGTAAGTTGCAATTTGTAACACTCACTCCACAGACTATTGTTTGAAATGCCATATTTTTCTAATGAATAAAACTTTTTTGATTTTGATTTCTGTGTTTTTCTTTTTTTTATTCTGAAGACGAATAAGACTCAACTATTTAACGATACGGTAAATCTGATTTAAAATATTATATTTTTTTTAAAATACATTTTCTATGGCTATTTTTGCTATCTATTGTCACGTAAACGTAATTTTAATTCAAATAAAAAGAAAAATAGGTATTTGAAAACTTCTGATTATATTATACGCTTTTTTACTGTCCCGCTTTCGACGAAAGAATCCCGCTGTTTTCACTCAAAGAGTTCCAAAATCCCGACTTGACGAAAAAAAAACTGGCAACGCTGGCATCGGGTAACAAATCGCGCTGATTGATATATAGGTATAATATATACTAGTGTGACCTGTGCGAGTTATTCGCACTAAATAAGTATAATAATTATCACTTTACAAAATTATTTTTTAAATATGATTGCAGGTATTCAATTCTTTTCTAATTTTGCACACTGCTTATAACGTCCTTCTTTTTGTTGTATTACAATATGAAGCTCAGATGACAGATCGAAGAAATATTTTACTAAAATTGTCATATAGAGGCGCAAGTAGCAAAAGCGTTGAGCTAAGCCGTCAAATGGCATCATGCAGCATTGCTATGACGTTGTTCAGCGTTGCTCGCTGTTCCAAAAATACAGCCGTCAGATGGCAGTATGCAGTATTGTGTCTGTTGTATTACATATGAAGGTCAGATGACAGATCGAAGTGTTGACGTTGTTTCAAAATTAAAGCCGTCAGATGGCAGACGTTGTTCAGCGTTGCTGTATTTTAATTAATTTACAAAAACAAAAGCAATAACAAATTTTTTAGTTGTCGATATCAGTAGAGCAAGCAATTATTATCTGTAAAATGATATATAATTTATGCATGGAGAAATTGTGAAGTTTTTTCTAAAAAGGGAGGCAAACATCTTTAACCTTAGCGTATATTAATATATAATATGATGATTTAGTTCAGATTGAGCGCGATGCTCGAATTATTTTACACTTACTGCTCACATTTTCATACGGTTTTCACCAATGGCCAGAGTGATTCAAGAGAAAGGTGTATATGTAAAATCATTAATGTTTCGCGTAAATTGGTTGAAATATGAAGAGTTTGGAAAAAATCAAGCCAACTGGAGTTTTCATCGAAAACGCTGCCCAATCCCTTTGAGATATAACAAAACAATGTATGGTGGAATTATTCCTCTTTTAGGCCCGATTCACACTATAGTGCCGGTCACGGTTCGCTCTCGGTCCAGTCGGTAAAATCTGACTGTATTCACACTATCATTCTGGGTTCGATCACGGTTCAATCTCGCTTTGCAAGAAGTCGGATGTATTTCCTTTGCAATACATTTTACTTTATTTCATAAGTACAATTTTTCTAGTTGTCTGACAATGTCGTTCGATTTTTCAATTGAAGAATTAGCTGTTATAGCTATTCTTCTTGATGAAGATACGGCAAATAAGAAAAGAGTGAAACGCAGGACAACGAAGAGAAGAATGTGGGTGCAACCAAGCTTATTAGTGAGGAAAACGGAAGGCGAATACTACACCCTGTACCGTCATTTAATAGACGAATACTGCATTTGAAACAAAAACCTATTCATAAGTCAGGCAAACTCCGATCATGCTCCAGCAAAATATTCTTCTAAACGGATCGGTGCCGGAGCGTGATTGGATCCGAACTTGAGCGGTGCTGATAGTATGAATACACTCATTGTTTCTTGTGTAAGAATCGTTTACCGAACCGAGACTGGACCGAGAGCGAACCGTACCGGCACTGTAGTGTGAATCGGGCCTTATAGGTCTACTAAAAAGTCCGCGATGGCATATGTCTATCTTTTAAAGACAGCGTACTATATCCATTAAAATATCTTAAATGGATATCAATTTTGCAATGTAAGTCGCCGAAAAAACGGTGGCAATCTACAAATTCGAGCGAAGCCGGACCGGGTCGCTAGTTTTATATAAATCTAGTAGTCGATATCTTAAAACGGTACTAATATATAGATTTATTCGTTCAATTACTCTATTTGGTCTTTATGAATACCAAATCTACCCAATAAATAAATTTAATAGGGCCATCAATTTTATAAATGGCTATTGGTCATTTATGAATAAGATAGCTATACAATTCTTTTAACGCTTAATATATTAAAATAATGATTTCTATTTTCAAACCCATTACGATAACTGTTCCGGGAAGTTAATAATAATTTAAGCTTTAAATATTTTTACGGTTCAAATAATTCAAGTACTGATGCGTCGCTCCTGAGCGAGTCGTTCGTAATGAACGACTCCTTTTTCGGAGCGGAGCGAATCGCTCTTTTTTGTGAATGACTCACTCCGAGCGCCATTGTTTTGTGCTGAGCTGTTATGTACTGTGTGAATTTTGCACGTACGGAGTTATCTTTGCTGAGTCATTTAATGTTGAATGACACACTGTCAGTGAGATAGTACTAAGCTTACAGTGACTTAAACCATTCACATTGACGTCGTTGACAAAGATATAATATTGTAACAATAAACATTAGGTATTATTGTCAAGCTTTTATTACACTTTATAGTTTATTCGAAATGCGAATAATATAAGATCAGAATCATATTAAAATGAGCTCAGAGCTGAGTGTGTGTATTGTGCTGTGCAATGCTACGTGACTCCTGAGCATGCATGATGACAGTTCACACCTCTGCAGTCTGCACTCTTGTGTATTGCGTACTGTCTAAGTGTCGCTCCTTTGAACGACTCCCTTTGAGCGACTCTTTTTAGTGAGCGGAGCACACAGAGCCAGCTTCCAATAAAGAGTCATACGGAAGTGGCGCTTATGGCGGGCAGTTCAAACAGCTCTAGAGACTTTCTACCGTACTTCAATTCTACAAGCAAAGCACGACTAATCTTTTATCTACAATCCAGACAGTGTTTTGTCTGCTTGAATTTCCTTTAACTCTAACTTTCCTCTTTTAATACTGTGACGTCATTATGTTACACTTCTTTTAAGAGAACTGGGAACTCGCTGTTTTCAGAAAAGCCGAGCCTGTAGCGGTCCCATCTATACTAATATATAAAGCTGAAGAGTTTGTTTGTTTGTTTGAACGCGCTAATCTCAGGAACTACTGGTTCAAATTGAAAAAAAAAAATTTGTTGGATAGCCCATTTATCAAGGAAGGCTATAAGCTATATAATATCATGCTACAACCAATAGGAGCGGAGCATCAATGAAAAATGTTGCAAAATGTATCTCGAAAATAAGCTTCTATTTAGGTGAAATGCCGTAACTAAATATACCAATATTAGCGTTGCACATTCAGAAGCCCGGCTGGCTCAGTCGGTAGAGTACGTGACTCTTAATATCAGGGTCGTGGGTTCGAGCCCCACATTGGGCGAATATATTTTTAATTTTTTTTTTATTTTCTACATTACTTTCTTACATTTAAATTTATTTTAATTTTATACACGACTAATTAAAATTAAATAAATCAAATTAATAGCTCATTTGAAAACTGTTATAACTATAGGTATCTATATAAAAATAATTTTCCTACAGTATTTTCAATTATATAGGTATTTATTATATTTTATTAATTCCAGTAATTATTGATTTAAAATAAATAAATAAAGATTTTAATTAAATATGTGTTTTAGTTTTTAATTTAGAGTCTGGCCCGCTACACACCCTAAATCTTAAAAGTGGCCCTTTAGAAAAATCAGTCTGACACCCTTGATCTAAAGAAATAGGTACCTACTAGTAACTAAATTTCGCCCTGTTATCTAGATGTTGCCTTCAAGTAAAGCCATGTTTAATCGCGCGCAAACGTAACGTTCTCCCATAAAAGAGTCGCGACATTTGCACGGTTTCATTCCCAACCAAACGCACCATTAGATGTTTCGCGTCGGTAATGTGTATTCTTCGAATTAAAAAGTTGAACGTGAGCCCTCCTTCCCATCTAAATGAGATTTGGTGAGGTTTTGCCGGACTCCTACCTCCATTTTGAGCTCACGCAGTTTTTAACGACCAAAAAGTTTGAATTGGCACTGTATCTATGCTTGCGGTCTTTAAAAAAAGTCGCCTCTCTCAATAAAACCAGTTACTTGCCGCAGTAGTGGGTACTTCAGCTCTTTAACACTTAACAGGAGACAACGTTTAGAAATGCCGTAACAGCACTCGAAGAAGGGACTGCAATTGCAGGACAGAACATTTATCTGTTATCTCTGAACGTATAGTACTAGAAACTTGCCAAACACAGGTTCTTCTTTCTGTTGCGGGAACTGACTGCAGTGTCCTGGCATCGTGTAGTTCTAGAAGACCGACGCTCCTATGGGCTATGTGCAAG
This sequence comes from Xanthostigma xanthostigma, assembly GCA_963575645.1. NCBI lineage: Eukaryota > Metazoa > Arthropoda > Insecta > Raphidioptera > Raphidiidae > Xanthostigma > Xanthostigma xanthostigma. The sequence continues at coordinate 5,507,303 of OY754473.1, forward strand.
GAGGCGGAGGTACGAATTTTTTGATGCGAGCGTTTGTGGTGAGCACTAGGGGAAACTTCAAACTCAAATTTTCCGTATGTCAGTGAGCAATGTTTATTAAAAGTGAAAATAGCTATGATAAGAAAACAGGGGCAGAATTAAGGGCTCTGAAAATGCTTATTGTGTTCCGGGCTGTTGCGCTGATGGCGGTTTAAGTAAAATAAAGACCATTGGCGCCATAGTTTGATTTAAATTATTTATATTGTACGTTATAATTGATAAATAAATAATTCGTACCTTTTATGGTATGCTATTTATATAATGGTTTACAGTCTGAAATTTATGGTATATATAAAATTAACCTCAGTTTTCCTTATTACATTTTTTTGACACAATTTTAATTTAAAAATTTTGAAAAAAATTTGAAATTAAAATTTTGAAAAAAATTACTTTTGATGTCGTTTTGGGACTAAAAATTAAGAAAATAAATTGTAGTTTAACAAAACTAAAAAACACGCTCTAAAAATTTTTTTCTAAATTTTATAGATTCGGAAATATTTTGAAAATAAAAAAAAAATCACCCGCTCTTTTCTTTTATGGATCTGTCAGAAATAAACTAGTTAGCATGCTTTGATTAATTTTTACATGACGTGGAACATATGCGTAGGTAATCATGGCGACTAATAGGAAACATTATATTGAATACTAGCCATTACCCGCGTCACCTCACGCGATATCAGAAATTTTATTATCTTTATTATAATCAAATGTCAACATTTTTAAAGTTGGAATGGTCCCGTCGCCCAATTGGCTGGAATTCCGCGTTTCTAGCTCCATATAAGATCGGAGGCAAATAGCGTTCATTGGTATTGTAGTGTTGGTAAATCTTTTGAGACTAGATCAGATATACGTCGACATGCAGTTAATTCTGTTTTCCTATTGAGAGATGGCAGCTCGTACGACTGTAGATAAAGATTAATATCGTGTGACGGACGGACGGACAGACGGGGACAGACATCGCTACCGTCGCGACGTCACGGAAGGGGGCGGAGACGCGTTTAAAGCGTCGGCATCGTTGACGTAATCATTTACGTAAAAACGTGTCATCTTTAAATAAAATTTTACTGCGTGTCAAGACAGCTTTTTAAAACCTTCTGTGGTGCGAGGAATATCGCTCGGACAATCTATTTCGCAGCAATGCAAAGAGATGGCATGGTCGACCACGTGCGAAAAAATCATTTTTTTTCGTACTTTACTCAATGGGACCTCTCACTGTTTGGCCTGAATTTTTCTATGATCTGATAGCTTACTAATTGGCCAACCTTCCTAAAGCTAAAAACTATCAAATTTACTGTTAGATTTTATGTTGTGTGTAAAAACTTACAATAAATAAAACAAAATAAAACAAAAATTCTTCACAGAAGTGCCATTAAAATATAAAAAATGGCGTATTTCCGACCCCCAAGTATAGAGGTTAAATCATTCCAAATTAGTCATAGTTTCTTCTCCCGAGAGGAATTCAAGCAATTCCGGTCATCCCTATACGCTAGGAGAGTATCTTTAGACAGGCGACTTTTGCGCTCCCTCGTGGTTTTTTCTTTAAATCTAGTTCAGTCAAAACCTTATGTTATATTATGTGCATTTTAATTAGTGATGTGCCGGATATCCGTATCCGCGGATATCCGAGGGAGAAGAAAGATCCGTATCCGTTAGTTTTTGGCGGATCTTTTACCTTATTAATTTTCAATTCATAGATGAAATTTTATATACATATATAGGTGATTACTTAATAATGAAAAACTTAAACTATTCAGATTATTTTTTATTTTTTAAAATCGAATTTGGCACCTTTATATTGCAAACATTTATCGTAGTGAGTACCATACCAATAGTACATAACTCAAAGATACTAAATCAACTATCTTTATAATGAGATATTTGGAAAGAGACAATCTGTTATGAGAGTTAACTCTTAAAGAGGTCAATAACTTTTTCCCATAACAGATAGTCTCTTTCTAAAGATCGATGTGCAATATTTACCGCCGCGTACTCTAAGAAAGTTAAGATTCGTATCCGTATTCGCGGAACTTGAAATCAAATATCCGTATTCAGATCCGTATCCGCGGATATACATTTTTAACGATCCGGCACATCACTAATTTTAATAAGGATTAATTGTCGAATAAAATGAGGAAAAAGCTATCAAATCGGAAATGCTGTGTTGTTGATGGGAAAGATACACCAACTAAACATCCAAAATTACAATTCCACCGTTTTCCTGGATTTTCTTATGAATTAGAGAGGAAAAAAATTGACTGCAGCAGTACGCCGTCAAGGGTAATTAAATTTTATTTTGCGCTTGTAATCATTATTAAATGCATGAAAAATATCATAATTGTTATTTTGTTAACAAAAATAAGATTTAAAAAATTTTAAAATAAAAAATGTATATCATTTATGTCGTTTTTTTACTGACATTCCGGGTAAATATTTTTTATGGTTAAATATAAAGCTAGTTTCCATGTGTTTGTAAGTTTTGGGTGAACCACTTTAGAAAAAATCAAACACGAGATGGTGCGAAGGTCGCATGTCAAAGATACTTTCCTAGCGTATATAGATCTAATGAGAAACATTCAATCTGATCTTGGCAACACTGGAGGAACGTTTATGGTTATTTGAACACGTTCACAAGGTCATTTAGAACGTTCACCTACCCTCCACGCTATGACACTTCTTAACATGTACCTCTTTCTATCCTTCTTTTTGAAGTGAAAACTTCTTTAGCGGCGTTGTACACTTTTTTTGTAATGGGTAAAAAATGTTAAACTCGCGTCAGGAAAAGTAAGAACTGGGTGAGCGAGAAAACTCTCTAAGTGATAGTAATTGTTTATACAACGTTAAACATCTAGCGTTGAAATATCGCACATAAAAATGCATCTATGATACAAACCATTATACAACGTTAGACATCTAGCGTTGAAATATAGTACATAAAAATGCAATCTATGATACAAACCATTATACAACGTTAGACATCTAGGGTTGAAATATCGTACATAAAAATGCAATCTATGATACAAACCATTTTGATCGAAAATTCGTAAGACGTTAATATTCAAGTTTTTACTTCCGCCGGCACTCCCGGAGTGCAACCCGTCTTTTTTTTTTCTTACCGAGATTTTGAAATATTAATAATAATAATGCGTTTAACGTCCGTTTCTCGACTTTATGTCATAACAGACGCTATTCCATCTATAACACTTCCCGTTATTTTCTCCATTCTTAACCTTCCACTTAATTAATAGCAATGGGCGAATGAAGGAATTTTAAGACATTAGGATAAGGTAGACAAATTTTGAGCATAGGAGTTTGAAAGGTAATCGGCCATGGCCTTGAATAAGGAACCATCTCGATATTTATCTGGAATTATTGAGGGAAACCATCGAAAACCTCAACAAGATAGCCGGTACAGGAATTACCGTTTCTCGGCGAGAGAGGCCACATCGAACCAGGTACCTCCCGAATGCGAGTCTAGTGCTCTCACCGCTACGCCACCACACTCGGTGAGATTTTGAAATAACAAATGTTTTGTTGTCTTATTGCATTTTGAACCAAATACATCGCCCGTTTTATTTTATACATAAACTTGACAAATTGGACGTAATTAATAATAATAATAATGCATTTAACGTCATTTTCTTGGAATTATGTCATAATGGCCGCCATTGCAATCTTCATATCACCATATTTTCCCGTTATTTGACATTGCTAAACATTTTAACGGACATCATAAAAAAATCGCGTGTATTATAGTTTTTTTGTTTGTTCAGCCAAAACTTCTCGAGGGATTAACCGATTTGAAAAGTTTTCGACGTCATTGCGCTCAGAATATTTGCGAAATGATCCTGTATAATTTTTATTTAAATCGGTTCAGTAGTTTTTAACCGACTTCTGTATGTTACCTCATATATCCTGCGTTTGTGACCATACAGGCCAACAAAAATAGTTAAAATTGATCGTTGAATTAATACTGTGGTGTCAGGTATAAAAGGCTAGTAAAAGATTGTTCATTTTTTACTGGACTTAAGTCTAAATTGTATTCCCTTTAAGGTATTAACGGCTTAAAAATTATGGTTTTTCGACTTAAGTCCTTTCTGACTCCAAAAAATTATTACTACTATAATAATCTTATTTAGTAATAGTATATTACACAAGGACCGAAAGTTTTCGACTCGCCTTGGGCATTATGGCGCGCAGTGTGGTGTATACTATTTTCCTTCATACCTCGGTCGTAAGTACGCTCATTAAATACACTAATTAATTAATTACTTAAAAACAAGCAAGCATCTTTGACGTAGACACGAATGACAGCTGTTCGCGACTATTAGCTAAAATGTAACAGAGTTGCTATGGAAACGGCATCTAAACAACAGTTGATAGGTTGTTTTTTCTTTAATGCCGCCCGAACGTACGTACTTCCCGCATCAGTGCGTGTAATCCCACCAATGCGTAAATGTTAGACTTTCTGCCTTACAAATAAATAAAGTTGTCGACCAATTTTTCTCAGACCATATATTGACAAAAAAATAATAAAAATACAAATCAATATAACATAAGATGACGTTTCGATCTGGATTTGGATCTTCTTCAGAAATATCGAAACGTCATCTTGTGTTATATTGAATTGTATTTTTATTATTTTTTGTCAATATATGGTCTGAGAAAAATTGGTCGACAATTTTATTTATTTGAAGAGTTTTATATTCAGACGTTAATCAAAGATTTGAATTTCTGCCTTACAATTGATGCCGAAAGTATGTACTTTCGATCGAGGTATAAAGAAAATATTTTTTTTTTTAATTTGGACTAAAAGAAAATACAGTGTAAACTCTTTATAACGAAACTCAAGAGACCGAGCATTTTTTATCGTTATAGAGAGTTACCGTTATATGGAGTGAAGAAAGAAAAACAACCAAATTAACAATAATCTTCAATGTACTGTATAATCTCTTTATAACGAATTTTAAGAGACCGAACATTTTTTTCGTTATAAAGAATTTTCGTTATATGGAGGGAAGAAAGAAAAATAACCAATTTTCATAAAATTAATTTATTCCAAACACATATACAAACACATATACCTATAGTTTGGCGTCATCAAGTGCTTGTTGAATAGATGGTGATGGTTCAGAATGGTCCTCTTTATGTCTGTAAACATTTGCTGACGCCTAAATATGAACATATTTCTTCGTAATAGAGAATGGCTGTTGCGTTATAAAGAGGGTATTAATGTATAGGTTTTAAGGTAAACCAACCAAATCGTAAAAATTGTGACGTTATAGGGAGTTTTTCGTTATAACGAAGGACGTTATAAAGAGTTTACACTGTTTTTCTTTAAAAATCATATGTGCCGCCTCCAAATGGGCACCTCGTATAAAGTGCAGTCGTTTGTGTGAGGGTTTATAGTACATCGTGCATATTATGGGGGGCAGGGGGATGTATGCATCCATTCACCATGCATGATATTGTATGCTTAGTATGGGAATATAATTTAACCGTCTTGTGATATTTATATTTCATTATTATGGTCCTTAATGGAACTATTGCGCGTATAAAGGCTGTCACAAAACTTTCGTTACTGCTGCAACTATTACGACGAGTATATAATAGAATAATAATGCGTTTAACGTCCGCTTCTCGAGTCATAACAGACGCCATTCGCATTATTACTATTTTCCATCTATCACACTTCCCGTTATTTTTAACCGACTTCAACAAAAAGGAGGAGGTTCTATGTTCGTCTGTATATTTTTTTTTATGTATGTTCACCGATTTCTCCGTCAATTATGGACCGATTTTCAAATTTTTTTTGACGTGATAACGTCTTATAAATTGATGAATCACCAATCTTATAAATTGATAAAACACCGGCTGCATGCACGAAAAAGTGTAACGTTCCTAACATAACGTTCGTAACGCGTAACGTTCCGCCTGACCCTGTGCGTGCTTTTCTCGAAAACGGCCCTAACGATTTGGATGAAATTTACTGAAAAGGGATTTTGGGGGGCAAAAAATCGTTTTAGCGAGGTCTCATCTCTCGAAAAAATCGTTTTCTTACAAATTTTATCATTATAAAAATCAATTTTTTGACGTATGAAAATACTTAAATATTGTAAGTAGGTTTTGAAATTTTATATTATAAACAGTGAAACAATTGTTTTATAAATATTATGACAGCTAATCTTTGAGACTTAAAATAAATACGAAAGAAAGAAAGTTAAAAAAACAATTATATTACATGGTGAGTAATTTAAATAAATAAAATTAACCTAAATTTGAAGCGAAAGATGCAATATCATAGATTCGAATTATTATAATTATTATATAAATTTAGGTTATGTATTACGGAATACGTTATCACGTAAAACTATCGTCCGTAAACCGACTTTACAGACAACCAATTTTTTATTCGAAAGAGTGCACCTCAGAGGTGGTCTCATCGGAACCAAGTCAGGATCCGGAGGAATCCGGAGAAATCGAGGGAAACTCTCAAATTTCAAAGAAACGCATAATGTTTTTTATGTATGTTCGCCGATTTTTAGTGTTAGATTAACACTAAAAAGAAAAAAATAAAATATTTTTAACAAAAAAATTGAACCGACTTCACACTAAAAAGTAAAAAATAATTGCGTATTGAAATGTTTTGGAGTCGGTGTCAGCCAAAATGAAATCTATTCCGAGAACTACACCGACTCCAAAACATTTCAATACGCAATTATTTTTTACTTTTTAGTGTGAAGTCGGTTCAATTTTTTTGTTAAAAATATTTTATCTACATTTTTAAACTTCTACTTAATTAATAGCAATGGGCGAATGAAGGAATTTTAGGATAAGGTAGGCAAATTTTGAGCATAGGAGTTTTTAATCGGCCATGGCCTTGAGTAAGGAACCATCTCGATATTCATCTGGAATTATTGAGGGAATCCGCGGAAAACCTCAACAAGATGGCCGCTACAGGAGTTATCGTTTGTCGGCAAGAGGCGGCAGGAAAAAATCCCAGCCACATCTGCCCCCGCCGGGATTCGAACCCGGTACATCCCGAATGCGAGTCTAGTGCTGCCATAACGCCACCCCGCTCGGTGTCTCTCATCTAAAAAATATACCGAAACTTGAAAAAAAATTTCACACAAACTTATAAAAATATTTGTAGAAATTGATTTTTAACACTTTATTTTAGTTATCTACACAATTTTTGTAACAAAACTATATCGTATTTATGATTGGATTTTGCTGTCGAGTGGGGCGGAACCCCGACTGTAATGAAATTAAGCCAAAAGCTTGATAATAACAAGCGGAGCTCCCTCCAAGAACCGGAGGTGCTCTAAGTTTAAAATAATTTTATAAGATTTAAGAATGATACCATATAATAACAAAATTAAATTGTCGCGGGGAAAAGCTATAAAACATCGTTTTGTCTCAATCGCGTCCGGAAGCGCGGGTAGCGGCTAGTTTTATCCATAACCGTTTGAACTACCGTTACAAAAAAAATAATATAGTTTATAATAATCGCGTGGGATGGCACCACTTTCGCTTACGATCGACACTTTCAATGATAGAGGCCGTATCTTTCTATTGCGTTGAGTTAGAAGTTTGAATTTTTGACGTGATAACGTCTTATAAATTGATGAAACACCGGCTGCACGCACGAAAAAGTGTCACGTTCCGCCTGAGCCTGAACGTGCAAGCGAGAGCGCGTTATAAGCGATAGAGAGGCACGATCGGCCCAAGCGTCGGCTTGTACGCATTTCTCTCTCTTCTCGCGTGACGTCAGAGAGTTCATCAATGTTTCTTTATGACGTTATCACGTGAAACTATCGTCCGTAAACCGACTTTACAGACAACAAATTTTTTTGGAGGATTTTGCGGTCGTGGATTTTAGTATTTGGTAATAATTTCAACTTGATAGGTCTAGTGGGTCCTGAGAAAAAGGGTCTTGATGAACAGAAAAAAAAATTCAACTTGAAAGCATGAAAAGCACAGCTATGGGAACCTTAATGTGTGCGTGCCGGGCACGCACTTGATTAAATTCTAATATTATTGTGATGTAAACGTTTTGAACCATCCGCTAGAGAGACTCGTTCAGACCATATAACAACAATGATAATATAAATTATACAAATTAACCATTAACATAGGATATAAAATTTGAATTAAAAACTCATTGGAATAGTTCCAGACTTGTATGACGCTGCTTATACAGCGTGTCCCATTTTAATGTCCCACCCCGAATAACTTTTGTCAGTGACCTTGAATGAAAAATTGTTTGGTACAAAAGTTGTACAACTTGGAGGGGGACATTCGATGGCACTAATACCTTTGACCTTGGGTATAAGGTTCAAGGTCATTCAAGGTCAACTTTGTTTTTTTTAATGGAACGTCCTATTTTTGACATCGGCAATCGATTGCGCGTGAAAAAATATGAGACTTTTGTCTGAAACTTTTTTCGAGAACGGGCAAATTTTCTCAATTAATTTAGCCTTCAAAATTGAAAATTTTTGAATTTTCAACTCGAGAATGGTGACATTTTCTTCAAAAACAATAGGGCTTTTCATATTTGCATACCAAACATCCTCCCAAAATTTTGTTTCAATCCGTTCATCCGTTTGACCTGTATAGTGTTCACAGACTAACCGAATAACCGACTAACAGACGCACAGAGTTTTGCCCGTTCTCGAAAAAAGTTTCAGACAAAAGTCTCATATTTTTTCACGCGCAATCGATTGCCGATGTCAAAAATAGGACGTTCCATTAAAAAAAACAAAGCTGACCTTGAATGACCTTGAACCTTATACCCAAGGTCAAAGGTATTAGTGCCATCGAATGTCCCCCTCCAAGTTGTACAACTTTTGTACCAAACAATTTTTCATTCAAGGTCACTGACAAAAGTTATCCGGGGTGGGACATTAAAATGGGACACGCTGTATATATATATATTATTACGCGTGTTCCATTCCTCCCGTAGTACTGCACTGCCCGTGCCTTGCGTTATGCACTCTTTATTGGTTCAGTGGCGGCTCGTCAAGGTCGTCTGCACAAGGGGCAACGCAAAAGCAACATTTTTCCGTCACTGCCTAGGTAAAAGAGAATAGGGATATAGATTCTGAATTCTAGTCCTCCTTCACTGAAAATTATGATCATGGTGTCATTCTATTTGGAATGACTTCTAGAAATTTTTTGAAAAAATTGAAGTGGGGGACGAAAAAATTGCAAAAGTTATAGACATTTTAGTAAAAGAGAAAAGAGGGGTTTTGTTTTTTTGCGAATATCTGAAAAACTATTGCAGATATATGATCGGTAACGATACGTCGTGGCCTTCTTCAAGGTTATGTTTACTTGACTAGAATGTCCATTTCGCGAGAAGACGAGATCACAAGCCAGTGACGAGTCGTTTACGTATAAAAGCTATATATGTTACGCTCTATACCCGAATTCGGTCAATCACCCAAAATAAATGCGCAAAATTAATTTTGACCAACGAATATTGCCCAAACCCGAAATCTTACATTTAAACGGGTAATTGAATGAGCGAAACTAGTTTTGCGCATTTTCAATAAGTCAAAACTAGTTCTGTCCATTTTTGAACGGACATTACTAGTATGGCATCGGAATCTTCTTTGCGTTTTTTAATTAACTTTTCCACATCAATGATACTTATTATATCAAAGCGATTTATTCTTCTGTATTGTTTATCAGACAGAGGTTTTAATTCAGCTTTCAACATATTTGCTTTCTTAACCTCACTTAGTGTAGTAAGGTAATTGTTTCGCATAAAATTATGTTTCAGAAGCCTCCAATAGCCGAACTAGTTGAGACTCGATTTCACCTTGCTTTTTTATTTAATTAGTACACTGAATATCCCACCATTATATTAATTATAACATTCAGGAGAACAGTTCAATAGGTAAACAAGAACATAACCCTACTTTTATTCGGGTTCGGACGTTGATCGAATGAAACAAGCAGAACTAGTACTGTCCATTCAAAAATGGACAGAACTAGTTTTGACCAATTGAAAATGCGCAAACTAGTATTGTTCATTTTATAACACTGAATACCCGTTTAAATGTAAGATTTCTGGTTTGGGCAATATTCATTGACCGAATTCGGGTATAGACCGTAACATATATACACAGCCATACGGGAGAGGTTATTGCACATAATTTCTTGGCTCTCGGCAAGGAATTAATATTATATATGCAATAGCTTTCGACAAGTGGAAAAGCGCTCTACCAACATTTTGTGTGTCGGGCGATGAATGTACACGAAGATCGTAATTCAAAAATTCTATTCTTCGTCATTTATTCCGAGTTACACATAGCCCGGTGAATTATGGATGACGACGTCCTGTTGGCCGACGCAGTGTTGCCAATAGAAAGAATATTATAAAACACAACATTCCCTGCACAGACAGTGATATTTACAATCCTTATCATCATATATATTAATACGCTAAGGTTAAAGATGTTTGCCTCCCTTTTTAGAAAAAACCACACAATTTCTCCACATAAATTATATATCATTTTACAGATAATTGCTTGCTCTACTGACATCGACAACTAAAAAATTTATTATTGCTTTTGTTTTTGTAAATTAATTAAAACACAGCAACGCTGAACAACGTCTACCATCTGACGGCTTTAATTTTGAAACAACGTCAACACTTCGATCTGTCATCTGACCTTCATATTGTAATACAACAGACACAATACTGCATACTGCCATCTGACGGCTGTAATTTTGAAACAGCGAGCAACGCTGAACAACGTCACAGCAATGCTGCATGATGCCATCTGACGGCTTAGCTCAACGCTTTTGCTACTTGCGCCTCTATATGACAATTTTAGTAAAATATTTCTTCGATCTGTCATCTGAGCTTCATATTGTAATACAACAAAAAGAAGAACGTTATAAGCAGTGTGCAAAATTAGAAACGATTTGAATACCTGCAATCATATTTAAAAAATAATTTTGTAAAGTGATAATTATTATACTTAGATATTTAGTGCGAATAATTCGCACAGGTCACACTAGTATGGTGCTTATTATGCTGAGTTGCAGCTAGCATTGTCAAAAAATGTACTTTGACAATGATTTTAGATTGTGGTCATAGAATAGAATAATTTTATTGCTAAGGCAATCGGATCAGATTTAATCCTTATACGGATTGGTCTTTCATCTGTCCTTATAATTACATAAAAATAACAGAGAAAAATTAAATATTGTCTTAAGTAGAGGTCAATAGATTTTGCCGATTTCGGAGCTTCATACTTATTATTAATAATCTTAATAATATGAAACATGTTTTGAATTATTAGCGGTCCCGCTCGGTGTCACCCGGGTGGAAAGGAACGAGTGGGGGGGGGGCACATGAGTACGCACGTTCATCTTCGTTTACCGAGATGAATATTGTGTCCAAATTTCATGATGATCGGAGTTACCGTCCAAAAGTTTTTGTCGGACGGACAAATTTTGAGTTACATTTTTCATTGATGCTCCGCTCCTATTGATTGTGGCGTGATATTATATAGCCTATAGCCTTCCTCGATAAATGGGCTATCCAACAAAAAAAAAATCAATTCGAACCAGTAGTTCTTGAGATTAGCGCGTTCAACCAAACAAATAAACTCTTCAGATTTATATGTTAGTAATAGATTAATTTTTTGTTTCTTTTCTTTCAGGTGAGTATCAAGAAGAAAATACTCTCCCCGTATGGCGCTCTATTGGTAAGCTTTTAAAGTCAAAAAATGCATTTTTTCATATCAAAACTAGTCTTTACCCGCGCTTTCGCTCGCATTAATGCTGCAGTGTTCCAACCTTTCATACCTAATCATAGCAATGCTGTAACGAACTGAAGTACTTTCATTTACTAAAAGAATACCTGAACACTAAAGTAAAGTAAAATAATATTATGTACGAGCTTGAAACGAACGTCAGCGATTTTTGAGTCACACGAATCGTAATACCGTTACGAACGAGATATGGCACGCTCCTCTTATAAAAGAGCTATATTACTTATCACTTCATTTTCGAAATTTTTGATAATTCACACAGTTGTATAAGAACTTTCACTTCTAAAAACCTGCACGAAAAAGAAATTACATGCAATTGAGTTTATTGTGCAGATGTCAAAGTATAAATGGCTGTCTGTCTGTACAGTAAATGAATGTAATCGAATTTTTATGCAATCTTTCATTTGTGACGTTTGCCTAATCAAAAAATGATTTACACGATATTAGAAGAGTTTCTATACTAGATGCTGTAGCAGCTATATAGACTATCAATTTCTCAGTTGATTTATATAAAGATTCTTTTTGAGCAACTAAGACGAGAGACGGTTTTTTTCCCTTCAACAAATCTAATCTAAAACTTTGCTCAAAGTGAATTATCCGGAAAAATATCAAATGCGGATGCCAGGAGTTCCCTGGAGTTATCAGTCTCTCTGACCAATACTTCGAGATTAGTCCATACGCTTGTACACTACCCGTCAAAAGTATCGCACATCTTGCATTTAGGGTACTGTTTTTTTACATCAGATACCTTAACACTAACTTCACCAGTATGCATGAATCTATCTAACGGAATCTTTAAAATTAATTTTTGGTCCACTTTCAGCCTTCTGAAAGATTTGAAATTTTGCACACGTAGGTATTAAGAATCCATGGCAATACAATAATTTATTTAAATCATATACAGTCTAAACTCTATATAGCGACACTCAAGAGACTGTGCACTTTGTGGCGTTATTGAGAGTTGTCGTTAAACGGAGAGAAGAAATAATTCATTAATATTTATATCCAAAGCGTCTTCCAACATCACTTATCTTTTCTCCCGCCTCTATTGCGCGTATTAATAAAACTTTTTCTTCAATACACAAAGATTTTTTTTTACTCGCCATGTTCACAGTTTGCAAGTTTGTGGACAACTAAGAATATGATGAAGTTAACGGGATACAAGGCAAAATTTTTAAAACAAAATTTATTTAATAGCACTTCATTTAATAGTCAACGTTTCGGCAAACAATTATTGCCTTCTTCAGGACTTTAAACTTGTGACTTTTAATAGACATTTTTAAAGTCCTGAAGAAGGCAATAATTGTTTGCCGAAACGTTGACTATTAAATGAAGTGCTATTAAATAAATTTTGTTTTAAAAATTTTGCCTTGTATCCCGTTAACTTCATCATACCATAATACCAAGGTGTCTTATTTTATTTTATACTAAGAATATGATAACATCGATAAGCAGCTAACCTAAACATATGAAAGATAATCCCAACAAACAAAAGAACGAATTTTCTTGAATCTTTGGTACGCATGGCGCCGACAACAAAGCAACAAAATAACAAACAAGTACTGTTTATTGCTTGAAGATGACGTATTGTTGTCGTTATTTAGAGCTAAGTAATTTCGACGTTTTAAGGAGTTTGTCGTGATATCGAGTGACGTTAAATGGATTTTACACTGGGAAGGAAAAAAGTTGTACCGATTCGAGTGTGTTAATTCGCACACATTGCGAGACATCGTTCTCTTCGTATTAATGTTTAATCACAATGTGTACGAATTAACTAAGGTAAAATCGATTCAGGAGAAATCCGTTTAATGACTTGATAAATAATATACGTGATAAATCAAGTAACCCCTCCCCCCAAATGAAAAAAAGTCAATTCGTGTCATATAAATCATAATTGTATTTGATTGAATTTGCTTTACAAGTAATTGAATATCAAATGAAAGTTCAACCCCTATATTCTAGTGTTTTCTTCTTTGACATCATATTGAAGCATATCTTATTCTTCATTAAGTTGTATTAACATCAAGTCATTGAATAATATACCGGGTGCAACAAAAATACAAGGTCCGATAGAGTATTTTTTTAAAATACTCCCATACACTTATTTTCGACTGTATTTGAAAATTTATTTTATCTGGTATATTTCCATTTGAGTAATAAAATAATCATTAAATAAAATAATCGACCAATTTCCTAGACAATTTATTAACAAAATAAATAATTATAAATCAATAAATTAACGTTTCGATCCAGATTTAGACCTATAATTATATAATTTGTTAAGGGGGACACCTAGTGTAAGAGCTCAAAAAACCGCTTATTTCAAACATTTTATTCAAATCTTAGATTAACGTCATGAATAGAAATCTTCAAATAAATAAAATTATCGACCAATTTTTTCAGACTGTATATTGACAAAAAATTAATAATTCAACTAGTGTGACCTGTGCGAATTATTCGCACTAAATAAGTATACCTAATAATTATCACTTTACAAAATCATTTTTTAAATATGATTGCAGGTATTCAATTCGTTTCTAATTTTGCACACTGCTTATAACGTTCTTCTTTTTGTTGTATTACAATATGAAGCTCAGATGACAGATCGAAGAAATATTTTACTAAAATTGTCATATAGAGGCGCAAGTAGCAAAAGCGTTGAGCTAAGCCGTCAGATGGTATCATGCAGCATTGCTGTGACGTTGTTCAGCGTTGCTCGCTGTTTCAAAATTAAAGCCGTCTAATGGCAGTATGCAGTATTGTGTCTGTTGTATTACAATATGAAGGTCAGATGACAGATCGAAGTGTTGCCGTCAGATGGCAGACGTTGTTCAGCGTTGCTGTATTTTAATTAATTTACAAAAACAAAAGCAATAATAAATTTTTTAGTTGTCGATGTCAGTAGAGCAAACAATTATCTGTAAAATGATATATAATTTATGTGGAGAAATTGTGTGGTTTTTTCTAAAAAGGGAGGCAAACATCTTTAACCTTAGCGTATTAATATATATGATAACTCAATAAATGACGTTTCGGTCCGGATTTGGACCTTCTTCAGAAATATGCATTCTGAAAAATATAAAAATGAATTAGTACTTACTTATTTTACAATAGAATTAAGACTGAATTTTTTATAATTTTTGAATATTTATATTAGAATTTTTTTAGACTGCTATTAGAGATATAGGCAAGAAATGCTTAGGGAATCGAGGAGTCTTAATCGGGCACTGCGGAATCGACGCTGTCTGAGCGCTGAGTGAACAAGTGTTTGATACATCCCGTACACGAAACTTCTCGATTGTACTGCAGTCATACGGGTAATTACAGAGAAATAAAATCGAGAGAAGAGAAAAAAAAACCCTAACAAAAAATCAGTGTGTCTAAAAGTGTATACACAATAATAAACCTAATTTATCCATCGGCTGATTTCATTGTGATGATGTTATTTTATTTATTTATCGAGATAGTTATGTCTCAGAGGCGACTCGTCACGCGGGGACAAATTGTCAACTCGGCTATAGGCCATATTATTCTTTTTAATAGTATATTACATCACAAGGGCCGAAAATTCAACTTTTAAGGCCCGTGTGGTGTATACGATTTTTCTTCATATCCGCTCGAAAGTACGTACTTTCGTCAGCTGGGACGAAAGATTGACATTTACTCCCAGTGAGAACGGCGGGAGGAAAAAATTTCTCATGCGTATTTATACTCGTAACTAGGGTTACCGCTGTCATTTAATGTAAAATAAGTAATAACAGGGAGTAAATGTCAAACTTTCGTGCCTGCTATAAGGGACGAAAGTACGTACTTTCGATCGACGTATGAAGAAAATAATATTAACTACGATTAGTACAATTCCCGTCTTGTTGAATTGGAATGATAAAAAAGCATGAAGATTGCAGTACTATACTTTTTTCTTGTGTATATATATTTTTTTTTTTTGAATGAATGGATTTTTTATTTATATACAAATTTTATACAAAATACCAAATATATTACAAATTGTGTTTCCTGCCCAACTTGGCGATGCCAGTGCTAGGGCAGGACTGGCGACCCGATCCGGCTTTGCCCGAATTTGTAGATTACCGCCGTTTTTTCTTCGACTTATGTTGCAAAATTGATTTCCACGAAAAGCGCTTTTATTTTAACGCGGTAAGCTTATGTCCGTTCAGAACTAAATAATGGTGAAAAAAAGACGGGTTGCACTCCGGGAGTGCCGGCTGAAGTGAAAACTTGAATATTAACGTCTTACGAATTTTCGATCAAAATGGTTTGTATCATAGATTGCATTTTTATGTACGATATTTCAACGCTAGATGTCTAACGTTGTATAATGGTTTGTATCATAGATTGCATTTTTATGTACGATATTTCAACGCTAGATGTCTAACGTTGTATAAACAATTACTATCACTTAGAGAGTTTTCTCGCTCACCCAGTTCTTACTTTTCCTGACGCGAGTTTAACATTTTTTACCCATTACAAAAAAAGTGTACAACGCCGCTAAAGTGGTTTTCACTTCAAAAAAATTTGAAATCGGGTGAGTAGTTTCGGAGATTACCTCCTATACATCCAAACTTACAAACTTTACCTCTTTATGTTAGTTTAGATTTTTCTATTATTTCAAAATAATTTTTGGCATCCAAATTTTCAGTGGAATTTACTGATCTGATTTGACCAAATTCGTTTGAAAATGAGGCTGTATTTTACACTACACACTGCAAAAGTAAAACTGATGTTAACAGAAACAAATACACTAATAATAATAATAGTACCAACCACCGGGATCGAACCTGCGACATTTAAGTTACCGAGATTAACACAGCGTTGTATGGCCGATTTTTTTTTTGTATACGGTATATGCGCTGTGTGTTCTCATGAATAGATTTTACCCTACTACACCAAAAGAAGCTTTACTTAAAAAAAAAATCGTTGAAATCGGTGAATATTTGTAAAAGATGCGTGGAAGACGCGTTGCAGATTTGTGTATACCCGCGACTTCCACCACAATATTTTTATGGCGTGAGTTATGGTTTCAAATGTAATGAATGGATTACATTTTTGTGCTAATTATTTTAATGTATGTCAGATTTAATGATTTCATTTAATTTCAATTTAATAATTATTTTAATGAGCGCAGTTTTGTATATTAGTATAAAGCTTAAACTATACCCGTTGCTCCCACCGCCATTTTCATGGCACTTGCGCAGTCACTTCTAGCCATTTTGTGTTAATTATTTAGTCAACTTTTTAAATTCAATTTTAATTTCAGTTATTTATCTTAATTAATTAATAAATCTTAGAAGTGGTTAGAAAACAAGCAAATTCAAAATTTCTCTATGTTTGTTTATATTAATTAATAATAATAATGCGTTTAACGTCCGTTTCTCGACTAAACACGCTGCTAGAAACACTGCTTGGAGTTCTGCTGGCCGGTAGGCTGGCTACAAAAGCTGGTAATGACGTCACTGCGGGCTCGCCTGCTAGCTCAAGATATCGGTTTTTTTAAATTAGAACAGGGGCTATTTTTCTCGCTAGGTCCGCTGCTAAATATGATCAAAAACCAATCAGGGGGCAGTAATTTTGTCACGTGGGCGACTTGAACAAACCGCCCACAAACACTATGCCATAGTGTGTGTTCTGTTCAGAGACAATAAACATGCACCTTTATTACCGTTCTATCACTGCACGCGCACCTGCAGAGCATGCTTGTAAAGACGTCTCGTGTGAAGCGAGCACATAATAGCAATTAAGAAAACTAGTAGTGAAATCTAGCAAGGAACCTTGCGGCAAATCCAGCCTCGTGTGCAGCGGAGACTTAATATGTTGTTAAATATACCCGTCGCTTCCACCACATCGAGACATTTTTTGTGTATGGTGTAAAATTGTCCTTTGACTTTAACATATTGACAGACGGATGGTATTCGCACGCATGGCAATAAATGGGGTTGTTTCTACAAGTAGGGGCGTACGCCCTGATCTCGGGACCCGCTCGACTGAGCCGCACTCCATAATGACAGCCATTATTGACCAGAAAACATTAATGCGTCGTTATTCGTTGTCTCCGAAATACCTTTGTATGACGAGCACACAGTGTAACAAAAGAGAGTAGCCTTCGTTTGTGGGCGTTTGTTCAAGTAGCCCACGTGACAAGATGCTGCTTCCTGATTGATTCTTGTTCATACCTAACAGCGGACCCAGCAAGAAAAATAGCCTCTGTTCTAATTTTAAAACCTATCTAGTGAGCTAGCAGGCGAGCCCGCAGTGGCGTCATTTCCAGCTTCATACCTAGCCTGTCGGCACTCGGCCAGCAGAAGTCCAAGCAGTGTTTCTAGCCTCGTGTGCAGCGGCTTTAAAATAACCAATTAAAATAATTGACTTTGAATAAGTCAGTTATTAAATAAGACGTTTGTACACTATATTTCACCTTACACTATGGTAGTGCACCGGACACTATAGTGTTCTATACACTAGTGTACTAGTGTCACAACACCGACAATCGCATCATTATTCATGCCCATTGCCTTCACTTGTTATCTCTCTTAACCAATGTACTTCCGCATTATTTATGCCTTCTTATTATTTACTATAATATGTCTAATGGTGTACTTAAACGTATTTGTGTGAAAATTGTTTTGAGGTTAGGGCGGACATTCATGCAAAATGGCGGTTTTTAATACAGTGCGATATCTTGCGAACTGTTTGATCAATTTCAATGAGGTTTTAAACTTGTTAATAAGAAAAAATTCGCGAATTTTTTCTTATTAATTATTACCGATGGACACGATATCTAATATATGTTTTAAACTTGTATTTGAAAAGGTATTATCATTCTAGACACATATCTACGACTTATTTAAGTTCTTATATTTAAACTATTTTGAGGTTAAAATGGACATTTATACAAAATGGCGGTTTTTAACACAGTGCGATATCTTGCGAACTGTTTGATCGATTTTAATGATATTTTAAACTTGTATTTTGAAAGCGAATCTATTTATAATATCTTTGTGGAAACTGTTTTGAGGTTAGGGCAGACATTTGTACAAAATGGCAGTTTTTAGCGAAGTGCTAATTTGTTTTATTAAATAATTCAGATTCTAATGAAATTTAAAATTTATATTTTAAGCTGTGAGGTTAATTTAATTCACAGTAATGAATTAATTTACATGTGCCACTTTAATTATTTTCCTTTTACGCATTATTAAATTTTACCTTTTTATTATTATTATTGCATCATTTTCGCCGTAAAACCTCGGTAAATTTTCTAATTTCGCGGAAAGGATGATTGAAGTAATTCGTAGTTCTTAAGTAATCATCAAAAGCTCCTTCGAAGGGCAACGGTACTGCACTTGGCACATACAGTTTTTATATCGTGACTATAAAATGCACCCCCCGAACCGTTTAACTGTCGATAATCGCAACCCTTGCGACATTATCGTCCCCCCTTCTCCCCTACTTCCTCCTCAGACAGGCAAACACGAATCCAATATGTTTAATTAAAGTGTACCTTCTTGTAGGTAAGATGTTAAGCGCTTGCGGGAATACCCGGGAACGTTTCTACTAATGACAAAGCTCCAAAACTGTTCCTGGAAATTATATTTAAACAGTATTTGAAAGAGTATGAATTTTTTGTATAAAATAGCTGCTTTGCGTGCCTTTATAGCTGTAGTAAAATTACTCGTTTAACACTAGTGCTGTAATGTAAATTATATTTTACCAATCCAAAAATTACAAACTATTTCATGCACAACCCTCTCTAAAATTGCGATTTTTTACGTCTGTATAGGCTATGTGTGCACGAAGCCTACTAGCGCCGCTAGTGGATAATAGAGAACTATTGAACTCATTTTTTATGGAAATCGCATGTTTCTAAGGTGATAAGTCAAAAACTTTAATTGGCCATGATGTGTCAAAAAAAATGTAATAAGGAAAAGTGATGTTAATTTGTTTACACTGACAGCGGAACGTCAAATTAGGGCGCCAATGGTCTTTATTTTACTTAAATCGCCATCAGCGCAACAGCCCGGAACACAACAAGCATTTCCAGATCGCTTAGTTTTCCTATGTTTTCTTTGTAATTAAAAAACTTCATAAAATTATAACTATTTTCACTTTTAATAAACATTGCTCACTGACATACGGAAAATTTGAGGTTGAAGTTTCCCCTAGTGCTCACCACAAACGCTCGCATCAAAAAATTTGTAACTGCGCCTCCCTGCACATGGCCCACAGCGATAGTAAAATGACCCGTTTAACAATCTTATCAATTCAACAGTCATATAGTGTTCAAAAATATTAAAGAGAGGTTTATTATGATGTGAAAATTGGAATGGTTGCGCAATATTTATATTTTGATAATATAAATCTATACTAATATATAAAGCTGAAAAGTTTGTTTGTTTGGTTGAACGCACTAATCTCAGGAACTACTGGTTCGAATTGAAAATTTTTTATTTTGTTGGATAGCCCATTTATCGAGGAAGGCTATAGGCTATATAATATCACGCTCCGACCAATAGGAGCGGAGCATCAAAGAAAAATGTTGCAAAATGCAACTCAAAATTTGTCCGTCCGACAAAAACTTTTGAACGATAACTCCGAAATTTGGACACAATATTCATCTCGGTAAACTAAGATGAACGTGCGTAGATACTCATGTACCTCCTCACCATACGTTCTTTTGCACCCGGGTGAAACCGGGCGGGGCCGCTAGTTATATATATAACTCCACGCGGCAGTCAAGAAATAAATTTAAAACATTATCACCCCCTAGAACATAAAGGAAAATCAATTTTCTCAAATGAATATTTGCAGAAGAAATAATCCGACTGTTTTTTTTTATTTCAATTGTATAACAGGAGATGTAAAGTAGATACTAAAATTGGAAGAGGTCAGGGCGGAACTTCATTTGTACAAAAACGCAACTGACAGTTTAATGCGTGGAATAATTATTAATTAATTAATTCCAAGCGATTTTTGCTTATATTATTCCTTAAGGTAGTATACTGTCGTTTAGAGAGTTACTGTTCAGAATTAAATGAAACAATGGATATTTTGCACATCGAATTATCATACTCTAACTTTCCTTAAAATTATTTTTTTTGTGCCGACAAAATTTTCAAGGCGTGGCTTTGTTACTGCAGTTATGATTTATAATTTAATGACCCCCTCTCCATTCATTCCTGGTCTGTACTAAGAGGTACCTCTGATTGACCCTGCAAAACACTCAATTAAAATGTTCACGCCCCGCTACTGACTAAAAAGTAGTCATTTTTTGCGATCGAAGTCACGCCCTGACTTCTTCCAGTTTTAAAATCTACACTAATACGGTAATAAAATGAAATAATAAAAAAGAATGCTGTATAATATATTTGATTCCTCGTCTGATTTGATATTTTTTTATAAAAACTTCAATATTTAAAAGACATAAAACCACACGTTTTTAAAGGTATTTAAAAAACTTTTTGACGCCTGGTAGACGCCATATAGACGTGTATAATATAGAGTTGTTAAAATATATCAGAGGAAAATCTACCAGTGGCGGCTCGTGATGATTTTAACTGAATGTTATGCAGGGTCAACCGGAGGTACCTCTTAAGACGGGGCTATTTTTCTTGCTAGGTCCGCTACAAGGTAAGAACGAGAATCAATCAGGAAGCGGTATCTTGTCACGTCACGCCCACAAACCAACATGGCCTCATTGTGGTCAGAGTGAGACAACAGACGTGTTTTGCTCTGTGTTTATATTGGAACTGTCACTGCGCACGCACCAGATTTATTCACAAAACTAGCTTGAAAGGACGTATCGTGTGAAGCAAGCACATAACAGCAATCAAGAAAACCAGCGCTAGAAAATTAGTAGGCAAATCTAGCAGCGTTTCTAGCCTCGTGTGCAGCGGCCTTTAATCTGAAGTATTATGTCACGTGGGCGACTTGAACAAACGCCCACAAACCAACATGGCCTCATTCTGGTCAGCGTTAAACAACAGACACGTTTTGCTCTGTTTTTATATTGGAACTGTCACTGCGCGCGCGCCAGATCTATCCACAAATCAAGCTTGAAAATTAGTCTCGTGTGAAGCAATCAAGAAAACCAGCGCTAGAAAACTAGTAGGCAAATCTAGCAGCGTTTCTAGCTTTTAATCTGTGGTCGAAACGGGTCTGCCTAGCCTTCTTTGTCGCTAATGTAAACCGTTTAACCGAAGTCTACGCGGTTTCGTTGACGTTAAAATCGTCAACGACCCACCACTACCAGAAACCAGATGACGTAATTACGGTACATTTGTACTTCGACAAAACCGTTCAGGAAAGATTGTAAATCGTTCGATATAAATTTTGAAACGGGACTTTTTTTCAATTAAAACAATATCGCAGCGTTATCAGTTTCCGCACAGGTGACTTCGATATTTATAACAACTTACAGATACTTTAAACGCCTCTCGATCGCAGCTCTTGGCGCGGACATGTTTATTGCCTTCCACAGCAAACTTCACGTAACTCAAATCTATATTATAGGTTATGTTGTTGCTATACACTCGTTCCAGTTTTAAGAAAGCCAAGATTGTGCGCTCGTTATTTTTTGTTGTTGTCCCGGTTCGAGTTTAAGTTTATTTTGTGATTTTTGAAGTGCAACTTCTATCCTCCATGGACACGAGTGTGTCCACGGTAGATACAGTTATTCTATTTTTTGATAGATATAGGTAATTCTAAGGTAAAATTAATTTTTGTCTTTGTTAATCATAAAAATCGAGCCTAAAATGAGAGAATATGACACAAGGAATCGGAATATACCATTGGTTCTATACATAAATATAGATTATCCACATAAACATACCTTGTAAATAGTTGTGTTCTGTGTATTTTGAGGTAAGATTTTATTTTTGTCATATTCTCTCATCTTAGGCTCGATTTTTATGATTAACAAATCGGGGAAGTTGATCCAAAACAGTTAATTAGAATATATTTAATTTAACTAAAATGAATGTGTGTACTCATGTTCCTCCCTTCCCCATTCGTTCTTTTGCACCCGGGTGAAACCGGGCGGGACCGCTAGTGTATATATATTATCTAACATATAATCTTTGTCATCATAAAATAACAGATAAGGGTGTATATTTCTAACTAGCGGTCCCGTCCGGTTTCACCTGGTGTAAAAGAACGAATGGGGGAGGGAGGAACATGAGTACACACATTCATCTTAGTTTACCGCGAGATGAATGTTGTGTTCAAACTTCATAATGATCGGAGGTACCGTTCAAAAGTTTCTGTCGATAAAAAGCAGTATTTATACTTTTTTTAACTAATAATTTTTTTTATTAATTGAATTAAATAGAATTAAAATAATTTAAATGCAAGCCTTAGAAGAAAGAAATGTAGAAAATAAAAAAAAATAAAAATATATTCGCCCAACGTGGGGCTCGAACCAACGACCCTGATATTGACAGTCGCATGCTCTACCAATTGAGCCAGCCGGGGCTGCATACTCACAACGCTAATATGAGTATATTTAGTTAGTGCATTTCACCTAAATATATAGAAGCTTATTTATGAGATACATTTTACAACATTTTTCGTTAATGCTCCGCTCCTAATGGTCGAGGCGTGATATTATATAGCCTATAGCCTTCCTTCGATAAATCGGCCATCCAACAAAAAAATTTTTTTTTTTCAATTTGAACCAGTAGTTATTGAGATTAGCGCGTTCAAACCAAACAAACAAATAAACAAACTCTTCAGCTTTATATATTAATATAGATATCGGATCTATACCGGACTAATTGAGCGCAAGGTGGAGGGTCTAGGGAGCAACGGTTCTGTTCGCATTCAAGTTTTCCAGACGTCGGGAGTGTTTGTGAACCATTTAATACACCTCTACCTATACTTTTGTTTTATTTAATACGCGGGACTGTATTATTGTTAAGAAGTTCACTGTTGTATAAATGACACAGATTAATTATGTAAGTGTTGTAAACAACTTGTAAATTTACTTCCACTTAATGAGCCGAACTCGTCCTGCGCGCTCTTTTTAGAACATTCTACAGGCGATTATTAAGTCCCCGTTTAATTCAATAATCTTTTGTAACAATTATTATTATTTTACTCGACATAACAAAAATATTAAGAGCACTGTGGTTTGAATCTAATAAAAAATATAGAATAGTTACTTCTTACCACAACAAGTTGTTGTGGTAAGAAGTAACTATTCTATATTGCACATACCGCTAAATTAGCGGTATGTGCTTTATTATCGCTTTGAGCATCAGAGCTGACTTTCGTTCATATAAGAAGTTATATCTAAGTTAATTTCACACGAAATCCATTCAAATTGAAGCTTTTTGAAAAGAGGAGATTCTGATCTATAAAACAGAACCATTTTTAAATCAATTCGAGTTCATAAATACTATTAAAATTGTAATTGAAAGTTACAAACAGCAGTTGTCGGTTGGTCTGTACGTATGTACGTATGTACGGATGTACGTATGTACGTACGTCACGACTCTACAGATCGCAATTTTGGTCGGATTGCCTTGGGTTATATTTTATTCACTTTGTTTACTATCAGACCAGAACCCTATTTAAATTCACATAAATGTGTTCAGTAGTTTAATTTTTATAAACAGTTTTATTTTATTATTTTTGACAGCTAATAGTTAAAATAAAAAACCTTAAAAAAACAAAAAAATATCTATTACTGTTATTGTAATGTAGTGTATTACGTAGAATAACTGCTCCACTTCTATACCATAATAACAACGCAAGCTGGGATATCAGAATGGCCGAGTGGTTAAACGCGTAGTCCAGTAATAGCAAGGTGCCGAGTTCGATTCCCGCTGACACCAAGTAATATTTTTTTTTTCTATTCCATTTTATTTTTATTTTTTTTTCTATTTTTTTAATTGTTTTTTTTTTTAAATCTATTTTCTCAATTTTTTTTCATTATAATATGTACAGTGGAAAACTTGCGGGATGTGCACTTTTGGTTTTGCCAACTATTTTTTATTACTCGACATATTTATTAACGTAAGTTTGTAACATGAATAATATTTAATTCAACATATTTATTAACGTAAGTTTGTAACATGAATATTATTTAATTCAACACATTTATTAATTTAAGTTTTTTTAACATAAACACTACTTCCTAGTTCATACCCTCCGCTGCCATCTTACTAAACTCGTTACAAAATTGGTTAGAATAAAATTTACTTTCAATTAACCAAGCAAATTATCAGATAGAAAAGTTAGTTAATAAATATACACTGCACTATACTCCTTGCTCTTTTGGTTGAATATTTTGACGTCAAAAAATAGTTTCATAAACTAATAATGTTTTATTCTATAAACCCAATTGCACACAAAACTTCCACTAACTTTAATGTTTTACAACTATACACTTCACAAAATGTGTATAAACAACATATAAATTCACAAGAGCAACTGTAGATATAATACTCTACGTATATAGGTTAGGTATTATTATCTATGTGACGGCCATTATTATTTTGATCAGGCGAATAAATATGTATACCTACTAGTGATGTGCCGGATCGTTAAAAATGTATATCCGCGGATACGGATCTGAATACGGATATTTGGTTTCAAGATCCGCGGATACGGATACGGATCTTAACTTTCTTAGAGTACGCGGCGGTAAATATTGCACATCGACCTTTGGAAAGAGACTGTTATGGGAAAAAGTTATTGACTTCTTTAAGAGTTAACTCTCATAACAGGTTGTCTCTTTCCAGTGATCGATGTGCAATATCTCATTATAAAGATAGTTTTTTATTAGTACCTTTGAGTTATGTAGGTACTATTGGTATGGTACTCACTACGATAAATTTTTGCAATATAAAGGTGCGTAATACGATTTTAAGAAATAAAAAATAATCTGAATGGAATTTAACAGTTTTTCATTATTACCTAATCACCTATACCTATATTATATATATAGGTATATAAAATTTCATCTCTGAATTGAAAATTAATAAGGTAAAAGATCCGTAAAGGATCCGCCATTAAACTAACGGATACGGATACGGATCCGGATCTTTCTTCTCCCTCGGATATCCGCGAATAGCGATCTTTCTTCTCCCGCGGATACGGATACGGATATCCGGCATATCACTAATATCTACCCTGGAAGTAAGACAAAATAGATTTATACCTGCAATAAAGATAATTATGGTTGGTGAATTGAATTATCTCTATTATTTATTCGGAGGAATAGCTACCTAAAGAACAAATGAACCGAATAAATAACTGGGTACTTACGTTCGATGGATATGGCCACAAGATACTTTTTATTAAAAGTATTTGTATAGGTATTCGAAAATAGAGATACTTTTGAAATATTAACATGAAGGACTTGATAGGAACTTTGACGTCACACAACTTTAATTTGTTCATATTTCAGTAAATTATTCAGTTTTTTTCAGATTTTCGAGTGTTGTTTAAATTTATATTTTCGTTATGCATTAAAAGTTGCAAGTGCAGTATTTAAATTAACTTGATTCAGCTTGAAAAAAAAAACAAATAATTGTTTGACTTTGTAATTTTATTCGTGTTAACGCAGCTTTATAATCTTCAAATGTCGTGTACTATGTACGTACGTAAGTGCATATTACATAAATATAAAACTGTACAGAGCGTAATTTTTCAATGTTCAAAACAAAACCTAAATAATTTATTAGTGAACATTTGAAAAATGAATTTAATATTTTAGTTTTGTTAAATTTCTGCGAAAAAACTCCACTTTGAGATTTTTATTTTATTGTGCTTTTTGATGTTAGTATCTCAGTAAAATATCACGGCATTGCTATAAATATTTGTATGTTGTAATAAATTCCTTCCATTTCGTAAATTGTTACACCAAAATATAGCTATTTATTATTACAAGAATAATTACTGGCGGTGGTGTCCAGTAGTCGAAATTCGAGCGCAGTTAATTTTACCTTTGTTAATTCGTACACATCGTGATGAAACATATATTGTGCACTTCTCCGCAATAAAATGAAGAGAACGACCTATGTTTCATCATAATGTGTGCGGATTAATCGATACCACAACTTTTTTTCTCTTCCGTATTTATATATGATTTACTTCAAAATGTGATTACAAGCGATATTTTTTATTATTTTTATAACTGACGCACTATTTATGAACAATACACCGCGTTTATTTGGCACTGCCATCTATGGTTGAATTGGCAAAGTGCTCAAAAAGTTAAACTTTTAACGTACTATGATCCAAAACACATACACTAGAGTTTCTGGTTTCTCGACCTTTTTTATTTCTCGAAGCACGAGAATTCTAGACCAGGATTTGTCGAGTTTCTCGAGATATGTTGAAGTTTTTAATAAAACACGATGTTATTTTCAAATTTTTAGCTTTATTATTAGACTGATAGATGAAATCAATAAATTGCACTTATTAATTAACAAATCAACAACAAACAATAAATTAAACAAATACTCGGCGGGTCTATATAAGGGGTAGGGTAGTACTTATCTTCTTTAATTGGTTCCGTACCAGTTGCCAAATGTACAACAGTCTAATTAAATAAAATATAATTAGTATAATTAAATCAACAAAATACTCCAGATGCGTGACGTGTGAGCAGTGAGACTGCCTACTGAGCTATCTTCGGTGGTATATATATGCGCTGGATAGTTCTTTCTTTTTCCTACATTCATTGTTGTCTGGAATTTGGCAACAAAGCCTTTTTTTACCTACGCATATTGTTATTTTTTTAACAATCAAGCCCATTGTTGTCCCACAACAATCCGTGTGTCATTGTTAGAATAACAAGCCGATTGTTGTCCCATAACAATATGTGTATAACGAACCGATTGTTGTACTACAACAATATGTGTGTCATTGTTAGAATGACTTGCCGATTGTTGTCTCACAAAATTCTCTGTTACAATACAACGCTGTCTCTTTCTTACTAAATCTTGTAAAATGTATTTTGACTCAGCGTTTCTTTCTTTTGTTTCAGTACCGAACTCAAGCGGCGGCGGCTCATTGACGGCAAGCGGCGGGAGCGGCGTTGACACGTCGTCGGTAAGCATTGGGAGCGGGAGCGGCGGCAACGGAGGATCCGGCGGCTCGGGAGGCGGCAGACAACGACATGTGCCGCTGTACGGGCGGCTCGTCGCCGAAGACCAGCTGCCCGGCTCGAACGGCGGCGGGGGCGGCGGAGATCCTTCCGACATACAAGCCATGCAGGCCAGGATCCCGCTTCACTTCCGGGATCCGGCTACGGCCCCGCTGAGAAAACTCAGTGTCGACCTTATTAAAACATACAAACATATTAATGAAGTGAGTCCATATGTATGTATTCTTTTTATTTTTTTTTCTCTCTTTTTTATGTATTATTTTTTGGAACTGCGGATCGGAGTTTTTTGGAGGTAGTTGTAGTGGTTTTGACTGCGGCAGAGAAGAAGGCCTGTCCATATGGTCAGCGTTTTTGAATCAACTTTGTGAGTTTTTTTTTTACACAGAGTCTGAATTTTGTGGAAATTTTTAACAGCCTGTGTATGTATGTGCCAGACTTGTAAAGTATTTCAAAATACAAATACTTTTCTAGTGTTTGTATTTCAAATACTTTTAAAAAGTATTTTTTACAAGTATATGCTTGAAAAGTATTTGTATTTAAATACTAATGAAGCAAGAGTGTTTGTATTTAAACACTTTTAAAAAGATTTTTCGTAAGTCTGGTATGTGTGTTCTCTCGTAGCTTCCAAACCACTGGATCAATTTCGAGACGTTTATGTGTTACGGTCAATGTCCGGAATCCGGGCAATGTCGACAATGCTCGAGCCACATCGTCAATGTCCGAAATCGGACAAGGTTAAAAAAATAGATTTTTTATAAACATGAAACGCTGACATTTGATTGTATCTTTATCATGATAAGTTATCATTAACCCTTTATGGAATTTCTATCACTGATATCAACTATTGAAGAATATATATTTATACGTGTTTTCAATCATCAATAATTGTAATAGAAAGTTGAAAAATATATTCGTCAATAGTTGATATCAGTGATAAAAATTCCATAAAGGGTTAATGATAACTTATCATGATAAAGATACAATCAAATGTCAGCGTTTCATGTTTATAAAAAATCTATTTTTTGAACCTTGTTCGATTTCGGACATTGCCCGATGTGGCTCGGGCATTGTCGACATTGACCGCATTCCGGACATTGACCGTAACATATCGATTCGTCTTAGTGATGTGCGTGTCATGAGCATAATTTGGTGAATAAAAAACGCAAATATTATCGACTACGAAAAAAATAGAGAGATTGACGAGTAAATTTCGTAGTTAAAAAATCAGGGGGACCACTTTCTGGGAAATTTTGAAAAGTCGGGGAATTTTACTGGTCAGAGAAAATCAGAGAGTCGGAGTTGCGCACCGAGGGTTCCGTACCAACATTAAACAAATTTTATAAACCGACCGAACTTTAGTATATAGCGCCGTACAATGCACTTAGTTGGTTGGAAGTTTAACAATAAGTATTTGTGGCTGCGTATAGTCAGGGAAAAATCTTAAAAAATCATCTGGAAAAACAATAATAGTTAGGTAGGGAAATTTGTTCAGAAAAAAGTGACCACTGTAAAAAATACAAAAAACTACGAAAATGGAAAAAGCAAGCTTGTAATTACTTGAACCATCACCCGACTTTTCATACTGTGGAAATATTTAAATATTTTAGTTGTCGATAATTAAACAATGATTAAAAATGATTCCACACAGTCCAGACTCTGATTAGTAATTAATTAAATAGTAATTAATAATAATCATTACAAAATAATGCAGTTTTGTTTCGCTTCATTTAAGTCATTTGTTTATTTCATCTGCACTTTTGTTTTCGTTTTCATTAACATTTTAAGTACTGCTTTCATTTTTTTTTTCTTTCGCTTGACAACTAAAGGACGCCATCTTTAAACGCAGCTGTGAACTAATTATCTTTGACAGTGATTCTCAAACTCTTACATCATTATCAAATAATTCGATTTCCAATAATCAGGAAACGATTACCAAATGAAATGTTATGTAATGGATTCCTTATAGATGTAAACAAAATGTTTATGAACCCTAAATTATATTTATTTATTACAATTCGTAAAGATATCATCTACATCAATACAATTGGATATAGCTCTATCCCTTGGCAAGCCATTGGTGATATAAGAGATTATATATTAAATTTTATTGTTATGCAGACATAAAAAAAGATATCTTTATGTATTAAATACAAACGTTTGTGAACCACTGGTCTAAGAAGTTGTACTAATTTTCAGTAGTTGTAAACCGGAGCCGAACCATTCGGAAATTCGATAGTAAAGTTTTTCCGATTGATCCAGCGGGAAACGTATACCCGAATTTCCAAATTGTCTGGATCTATCACGCATCTTTTTTTTCTAAAACATTATCAGTCATTAATATATTCATTGTCCATATCTAATCTCGAGTTTATATTCATTTTCTCGTGTCAACAACTACAAAAAAATATATGTGAATTAAAAATCTTCGTTTCTTCGACTTAAATTTATAAAGAAACTAGTTTTCCGTGTCCGGGTAGATGTTTTTTTTTTTTGGTATAGTTTTGACTTTAATCAGTCCACACTAATTTAGCTCGCGGTATCTTCGACTTGCTGGTTTTTGCTCTCTGCTCGTCCCCATGTTATCGTAGCATACTCTCTTGTATATAATATATGCGAAATACCATTCACTGACTCACTCACTCACTCACTCACTGACTCATCACGAGATCTACAAAGTCCGATTGACTTGAAATTTGGCATAGTTATTCCTTTCTCGCCGTAAACACCGGCTAAAAACGAATTTTTTATGCAAATCCTATACAAAACGGATTATTCACCTATACCAGGGGTCGGAAACCAGCGCCTCGCGAGCCACATGCGGCTCTTTTGATGTAAAGTTGCGGCTCTCCAGTTCCATAGGCAAAAAATAATTATTTTATTATATAAACCCTTAAAAATCGTCCAATCGATCCATGATTTACCATGTCTATCTCTCAGCCATTTCCACTCGCGTCTCACCCGCACCGCCTCCGTCGCGATGTGTCGTCCTCGGATATATATATTATACCTATAAGCAAATACTATAATACTGAAACGATAATGTTTAGGGGCTCTTTAAAAACTGGGAAATTTTGTAAATTGTTACTTTTGGCTCTTCCGTGTCAAAAGGTTGCCGACCCCTGACCTATACTATTACATATATTATGGGTGTGAGTTGTTACTTTGATGGGTGTGGATGCTTGCGCAGATGGAAATATTTCCAGAGAAAGAGAGAGAAAAGGGAGAGAGAGAGTACGTGATGGTAGGTGAAAATCCGTTACTATGCCAAATAATGGCAACGCATCAGTGTTTCCTCTAAATCGTGTGCGAATCCGCGGGTAACGGCTAGAGCCATTATGTTATCTGACGATGTGTAAACCCTATAATGAAAAATAGTCTCTTTTGTCTCATTTTACTCTGAAACTTGAACGCCGGCGTGGACCAGTTTGGCCCACACCTCGCCTTGTTTTTCGCTCACTCCTCATCCCCTTTTTCGTCGTGGCCGCGACGCCTTTATGTAATCTGACAGTTGTGTAAGCTCGCAGCTTCTCAACAACAACAACAACTGACGGGTTATAAAACAATACGTCGTTAATAATTCTTCGTTATAAAATCTGTTGAATTGATTTTGTATACGGTTGATTTGTTTAGTCGTCTGCTCTGTTTCAGAATCGCGGTTAACTTTTATACGTTACATAAATAAATCTCGAGTTCAGTTGTTCGACTGTAAATTATTCAGCAATCGTATAATAAAAATAAATCGAAAACATGTACAACTTTATCTGTTACATTAACGGGAATCGAAAACCTCGCCGACTTCCCCCCATGCGCTCTATATCGGGTGTTTTTTTATCGGAACCGCGAAGGCTGCATTGCTTTTTTGACCTAGGATTGCCATCTCGGACCTAGATCTTGCCCGGAGATACTCCGGTTAAGAATTGCTTTTTTGACCTAGGATTGCCATCTCGGTCCTAGATCTTGCCCGTAGATACTCCGACGGAGAGGAGGTTATGAGAGGATTGTTCAGTCTCGATTTAATTTTCATACCTTAATCCGTATGATGTTTTGATGAAGAAATTCTTTGTAGCGTAGGGTCAGAATAGAAAGCAATACTATGGAAGAAATCGCATTTGACAATTATTTTTGTCATCTTCGGAGCTATGTGAGATAAAAATAATTGTCAACATAATAAATGCAATTTCTACCATAGTAGGTATTGCTTTTTTTCTGATCCTATGCAACGAAGAATTTCTTCCTCCAAACATCATAATCAACCAAGGATCATATTCATCTCTTCGTTGAGATAAGTTTTCTTCATTAATCTCGTCCGCGTTAATCTCCGAAACCACTAAACCGATTTTAATGAAATTTTGTAAATGTGTCTTGCTTGATCCAACTCACGCTATAGAATACTTTTTATTGAATAGTTTGTACAAAACTACGGTTTTTTTCTCAAAAAACTGTTTTAGTAACATGTCGCGACATCTCATAAAATTTACTCAAAGCTATTAGTTCAGAAGCAAACAAAAAAAGTGTTTTAATATTTCCTCTTCATTGGCGGTCGCAGAGAAATTAAAATTTTGTTTACTACTTGTAATTCAAAGAATGGTACTAGGCTCAATCAGTTGGTGAGGTTACGGTTTAAAATTTGAAACCATTCAGTAAACTCGACGAACAAGTAGTGAATTCTAAACATATTTAAAGACTGTTACGTAATGCATTAGATAGAAAACAACACACACACACCTCCCCTGTCTTCTTTCTCTCTCGCCACCGCCTCCGTCGCGACAAGGCTACGCCACCGCAGTCTACACACATGCCCTCGGAATGTTAAATGATGGTCGGAGCGCCAGACTCCGTCGAATGAATCAGCGCTCTTTCATATCAATCTCGGATTTATTACTTTACATTAATTGCTTCAGCTTGGATTTTTTAAAAAGACGTGTCAAGTTCAAGTCGCTGTTCACAAGGTCACGATTCTTAAATATGACGTCAGCGTCTGTAACAAAAATTGAATGACCGAGCTTAGAAAAATAGCTTTATATTTTAATATTTCATACAACACTGTGCAACTGACAAGGACAATCAAAAAATTGATTGACACCAAAGATTCCATCCTTCAAAAGATTAATTAAGGGAAGTCATGTCTCCAAATCGATATTAAATCAAGTAACCTGTGATAAAACAGCTTATATATGTTTTCAAACGGTCAGTGAATAAGCCTTTTTTAGAAAGATGGCGTTGGAGTGAAATCGATGCATCACTGTACGACTATAAGATAATGTCTCGGGTGTTTTGTCGTAGAATTTACTGCCGGTCTGTCAGTGTCCTACCGTGCCGATGTTACAGCGGGATCCGAACACTGTCCAGTCGGACGGAGCGACCCATTCCCTTTCGCGAAAGAGCGTGTCGTCGGCGTCCATTCATCTTTGCTGATCTCTCCAAATAGCTCATTGCTTCCTTCTGTTACATAAATATCTCCCTTCGGTGGACGAAAGTTATGGAGTCTTTGAAGCAAATTGATAATTATTAGAACGAGTTTCAAAATGACGGTGGATCATTACTGTTATCCCTGGATGACTGTGAAATCTTATAGCTGTGCTTCAAAAGTCTTGAGTTCATCGCTTCCTTCAAGAGACAACCAATATCTTAGAAGTCATTGAAGTAAATTGGTAATTATTAGAACGAGTTTCAAAATGACGGTGGATAATTACTGTTATCCCTGGATGACTGTGAAATCTTATAGCTGTGCTTCAAAAGTCTTGAGTTCATCGCTTCCTTCAAGAGACAACCAATATCTTAGAAGTCATTGAAGTAAATTGGTAATTATTAGAACGAGTTTCAAAATGATGGTGGATCATTACTGTTATCCCTGGATGACTGTGAAATCTTATAGCTGTGCTTCAAAAGTCCATCTCTTCCTTCAAGAGACGACCAATATCTTGGAAGTCATTGAAGTAAATTGGTAATTATTAGAACGAGTATCAAAATGACGGTGGATCATTACTGTTATCCCTGGATGACTGTGAAATCTTATAGCTGTGCTTCAAAAGTCTTGAGTCCATCTCTTCCTTCAAGAGACGACCAATATCTTAAGTAATCCATTACTGTTATTCCTGGATGACTAAAATCTTATAGCTGTATTTCAAAAGTCTTGAGTTAATTTCTTCTTCAAGAGATAACCAATACCCTGGAGCTCATTGAAGTAAATTGATAATTATTGGGATGAATCCTGATATTATGGTGGAGCATTGTTGTTATTCCCGATCTTGTTCCATTGTTTTATTAGAACAGTTGGGTTGAAGGGAAGAAATTATATGAGTATTTGTTAATTGTTGACCAATCTCGCACTACGGTTCAAAACAGACAGAGATATGCTTCGTAGCATTAATACATAATAATACTCTCATTCGGGAACGAGCGATTGGCCATAGTATGGCCGCTGTTGAACTCGATGAAAGGGGTCAGATCTCGTGATGAAATCGGAGTACATACCGGTGTATGGACATGGCTAGGATGCGTACTAAGGAGATATAGGACACGTCTTCGACAGAAGACATTGCTCCTACAGCTATACGTGTCCGGAATTACTCAAATGTGTTCCTTTGAGAGATAACAACACCCTGAGAATTTTTGAAATTGATATAAGTGTAAAGTTAGGTTTCTTAATCTATACTAATATATAAAGCTGAAGAGTTTGTTTGGTTGGTTGAACGCGCTAATGTCAGGAACTACTGGTTTGAATTGAATTTTTTTTATTTTGTTGGATAGCCCATTTATCGAGGAAGGCTATAGGCTATATAATATCACGCTTCGACCAATAGGAGCGGAGCATCAATGAAAAATGTTGCAAAGTGTAACTCAAAATTTGTCCGTCCGACAAAAACTTTTGAACGGTAACTCTGATCATCATGAAATTTGGACACAACATTTATCTCGGTAAACTATAATGAACGTCCCTCCCCCACATTCGTTCTTTTGCACCCGGGTGAAACCGGGCGGGACCGCTAGTTGTAAATAATTCAAACCGTGTTTTATTTAATTTAAAAACGTGGTCATCAACATTTTTCTATTTCATGGTGTTTTTGTGTGGGATGACGAAGTTTTGTTGAAAATAATAATAAAGTGCTAAACTTAATGAAAAAGATATTTACATAAAATTCAGGAATATAATAACGGAAATAACAAGGATGCATATATTCAGTTCAGTGGCAACACTCTAAAGTAGAGCTTTGATATTTTATGAATACTGCAAAGTTTAGGATGAATTTCTTTCTTTAATTTTTTTAGTTTGGTTCATTTCAGAGTTGAATGAGTAATTGCAAAATATATTCGTTGCAAACTTTTATTTTCTCTAGTTCTTCTATGGCAAGCAATAATAATTTCCTAAAGAAAAAAATGGCCACTTTTTCTAACAAGTTTGAAAGAAAAAAATGAGTTGGAAATAACTTTTAGAATATGAATAACAAATATTGCACAGTTTGCGTGTTATAAAAAACTATGATAAAGAAAATGACGATAGTCCATGAATATAGCGATCAACTTCGTAAAAATTGTAGATGGAAAAAAAGAAGAAACTCGAACAAGAGACATGTTTTGAGACCGTTTTGTTTTGTTTTCACTGTCGAGATTTGCAGAGATCATCGTAATATGTATAGGTAGTCCAAGAGCCATCAAACATTTTTGGGTAGGTATTTGACGCAGCGTGAAAAATTGTGTATCGCTTCTTTTGTAATGTCTGAACACAAAATTGAAGTGGGGCCTAGCCAAGCCTTGAATGTCTATCATTGCGAAATTGTATCTGCAAAAAAGTCCTTGAGGCATTTTGAAAGTTTAATGCCCAGGAATGTTGATAGCTCTTGGACTCTTATATATTATACCAACCTTATTTGCGCGGCGTTGCCCGAGAATAACAGCATGTGTTATCTCAGTTTCGTGAACACCGTATGAAGAACGGTTGAAAAGTTTTCGACAGGCAGAATCAAAAACGTATCGAACAGAAAACCGCGTGTCATCGATGCCATGTTGCAACTGTCAGGCGGCACTACAGTTCTCGCCATTATGCACACTGCATACCGGCGCATGCGCGAATGTAGCTAAGCCCCCGGCTCCAAGATTCATATTCAAGAAGTGGTTCTTCCAGTTTATTAATCTATATTGTTAGCTACTAGACAAGACACAAAAATTATTAATAATTAATCATTCAGTTTGTAACATATTTTATTTAATTCTTTCACACTTCTTCACATCTTTTATTACAAGCGTCATCCCCTTTGCTGTTCATCGTCTTATGGCTACCGACAACCGCGTGTGCCCATGTACTTTGTGTTGGCTGGATCCACGCATCCCCTCGTGTCATTGGTCAGCCGCATGTCACGTGGGAAGGCACAGCTACACTCGTGGACACAAAGAAATACCACAGCTTGTGTACACTGTACAGTATGTACACTACGCCTTTCTTACAATATATATAAAAGGAAACCGTGACTGACTGATCTATCAACGCCCAGGTCAAACCACTGGACGGATTGGGCTGAAATTTGGCACACAGATAGTTATTACGACGTAGGCATCCGCTAAGAAAGGATTTTTGAAAATTCAACCCCTAAAAGGGTGTAACGGGGGTTCAAAATTTGCATGGAGATATAAGATTGATGTATCACTTCGAAAATGCGCAGGATTTCTCCTGTCAACAAATAAATAAACACGTGTTTCATGCTTTTTCAAAAACAACCCCTTCAGAGGATGAAAAGAGGTAAATAGTCTAAAAATCAACATGGGTGTCATTTTCAAGGTTTGCCAGGACGTTGATCACGTGAATGTCATCGATTTTGAAATTTATTATAGGGGGGTCTACGTCGAGAAATGCCAAATAATGGGAATGCATCCGTGTTTCGTCTCAATCGCGGCTAGTAAAAAATAAATTGGTGCTTTTTTATTGCCCTAGACGCTTTTGATCCCAATTACCCCACTGAAAGAAATATTTATATACTTATTTAACTAGGTCCAATGAGCAAACGTATCTTATATTCTTAATTCTAAATGTTCTTTTTATTTCTATTGGTTGGTTATACTTATTACATCAATATAGAAATGAGTTTCGTAGGTAAGAAAATAGTTTTTCTTTGTCCGTTTTTAATAAAACTGCTTTTTTGCATTTTTCTCTATAATCCTCGTTGAACAAGAACTTGTTTCTATGGTCTGGCGAGATTGTTTTTTCCTTAAAGAATATTGCTCCAATATTGGTATAAGAAACCAGTGTCTCTCAAACATGAATAGATACTGGAAAAAGCATACGGTTTTCAAAGAGCGATAAACGAGGAAGGTTCCTATATTTATTTTGTAAATATTTTGTACAAAATCGCTGATCTAATGATGGGGAAGG
Source organism: Xanthostigma xanthostigma (assembly GCA_963575645.1). NCBI lineage: Eukaryota > Metazoa > Arthropoda > Insecta > Raphidioptera > Raphidiidae > Xanthostigma > Xanthostigma xanthostigma. The sequence continues at coordinate 5,544,621 of OY754473.1, forward strand.
TCAATATAATATTTCCAGAACAGTTTTGCACCCGGATGAAAGCGGGACGGGCTGCTAGTTAAAAGTAATTCTAAATCGTGTGTGATTCATCTCCTTATCCGTGTGGCTTACGAAAACGTGGCCGCGTATAAAGTAAGCTTTACTGTAGATATAAAACGTGAACATACCGTTAAAAACCCTCAGTGTTTGAAAGACAATTAAGTATATAATTGCAAATATTATAAGCGTTCAACAACTGCGGTTTGCCAACTACGTAAATTAGCCCGCGAAATTTTGCTATTGTTTTTCAAGCACTTTACATTTTCGTGTATTTTTAGGTTAGAATTTATATACAAAAATCGAGAGAAGATATATAAATCAAAGTGAGTTTTGATACAGCTTCCAATTGCTGTTTTTTTTTTCTTTAAGACCTCCTCTTTACTTGCTTTTCAAATAAATCTTTTACTTGCCAGAAAAAGGAGAAAAAAATTACACAAATTCCGATGAAAATATTCAGTTCTCTCTAAATTCACGAATTTCGTGAAGTTAGGGGTGTGGGGATTGGCGTCTGTTATGACATAAAGTCGATAAACGGACGTTAAACGCATTATTATTATTAATACAAGCAAGATAATTTGGCTCGTGTGACTGAAGCTCGTTTCGACATGTCACTTATCTACATTACATCCTAGATACAAAAAATTACTATTGTTTGTTTGGCAACGCCTCCTTGGCTCGTGTGAAGCGGGGTATAAAGTAGCCTGTCCGTTGAGTTATGGAGCCCTGTACCAAATTTCATTGAAATCGGTTTAGGCGTTTAAAATGTAGGGATAAACAGACAGACAGACTTATCTTTACAATTTTCTACTTGATAATTTTATCAGCTTCTATAGACGCTGAGGGATAATTGACAAGTCATGATATAAACAACGAAGTTCCAAAGATCCCGGCTACACATAAAATAACGGTTTATTCTTGAGATAAGTTTAAAGAGTTATTGTACAGTGAGTCTTACGCACATAAGCTAACGACGGAAGTGAAACTTCTTTAGCGTTATGAACTCGTTACCAAGGTTAGTCTTATATTTCCCCTCGGTTCCCCTTTAAAGTTAAAGAAAATTTCGTTGCTAAAGAAGTTTCACTTCAAAAATTGTTTCGTTGATTTTTTTAATTTTATTTAATTATATTTTCAGCAGGTGCTCTGATCTTTCTTTATGATAAAATCCAATTTTTTCATTTTTATTTTATAAATAATTTTTCTTTTTTGTTTTATTTTTTTCAGTCGCCGGTTGATTTCACTTTGCGCGTAAGTTGATTGTTTGCTAAAATCCAGGGGTGTCCAACTATTAACCGCCTAGGTATCCTTTTTTTTATAGAATTGACATTTTCATAATTCAAAGACGCTTAATAATAATTAATAGCCAAATTTGAGAGAAAAATAGACGCACTTTTAAATTGTAAAAATGTTGGTCACCCCTTTGAATTCGTTCAGATTCAAAATTTATAAAAAATCATTTAAAAAAAATTTTTTTTTTGTTGTATTTTTTTAGCCGCCGACAGCCGAAGATGCACTCGTAAGTTAAGCTTCAATTCAAAATTTTAATTCGAATCAAAATTTCGACATGTTACGACGAGCACGATCGATCACGATACTGAACGAACTCGCTGACGAATGACTGTACGAATCAGAAGCAAAGAAATCATACTTGCAAAAACATTCTGGTATTTTTTATTTTTTTTATTTTTTAAACGCATTGGCTGAAGATAATAATTGACGCTAGGATCTCTTAACGATAACACTCCGAGTATCGTTTAGAGAAGATGGTAGCAAAGTGGTAAATCTGCGTGGTAAGAAGAGCGGAAAAAGCGATCAGTAGCGGCATGATTTAGAATTTCAAGGACAATTATAAACGGTATCTGTACTGGTGCGTCTCGACTAGCGATGAACAACTAAATGATCACCCCTTGTTAGGAAACATAGATCCGTCCGATTCGAAAGTAGTTTGTCCGCAGAAATGACGCTGCTATCTTTTCTAAACGATACTACTCACAAAACCATATATTTGATAACTTCTCTATTGCTAGTGGCCGTAAGTGAAAGCGTGGCCCATGAAATGAGACAGCAAATGACTGTTTTTCTATCTCTTTCTTAGTACTTGACCCGTTGTGCGCAAGTGTCGCGTCTGTAGTGGGGGCAATTAGAAAGTGGAATAGAGCAAGCCACCTCCCTTTCACAGATTAGTTCCATGTGCAAACTGACGCGCATCCATTCACGGACATGCGCATGAGACTCGTAGTATAATAAGTGAGACATGTCTGCACCGTGGTGTTTAAGTCTTTCTCCCGATCTTTGCTAGCAATATATGCAATAAACGCTAGCCTATCTCAACGTTTTTGTTCTATGTCCCGCGTTATTCTGTGAAGTTGTGAACTATACCCACGGGCGTGGAGTCCAGACTACGTCAAATACAGATTGCATAACTGGGTTAACGAGTCAACAAAAATGATTGTTGGAACAAGTTCGCTAATAACAGTCCGTCGATAATAATTATTTTTCTCTAATGAGAGTGAACAAAATTTTACCGATTGCCGATGCATTTCAAACAAACGATTCGAAACGATTCGTTCGATATTAGTAAACGATTGAAATAGTATCACAAGCAAAGTTGGCGATTGAGAACGAGAGTGGCATTTCTTTTTAGGTCGGCGGTCACACGAGTCGCAACTGTCAATTTCGCTCGATTAACGCGTTGAAAGAACAGCAATGAAAGCTTACAAAAAAATTGGTTGTCTGTAAAGTCGGTTTACGGACGATAGTTTTACGTGATAACGTCATAAAAAAACATTGATACTCGTAAAGTGTTGAAAAATAACTTTTTTTATTTTTCACATTATACGTATACGTTCCCAAACATTTATTTTTACATATTTAAATAGTAAAATTAGAGTTCTAACCAACTGTAGAAACGGTTTTTAAATATAATGAACCGTTTTCAAAATACACGCAGTTTTAATAAACGGACGGTCGGGTGGTGTGGATTTTTCACTCCCTGTAAGGATATATACAAGCGAATTGTGGCAGTCTATTGGAAGTTTGTGTCTTGTGATCTTTAATAAATAAATTTTTGTAGCTGTCAAACTTGGGCCGATCGTGCTTCTCTATCGCTTATACTGCGCTCTCGCTTGCACGCACAGGGTCAGGCGGAACGTGACACTTTTTCGTACATGCAGCCGGTGTTTCATCAATTTATAAGATTGGTGTTTCATCAATTTATAAGACGTTATCACTTCAAAAACCGTGAATAGATATTGTTAGGTTAGTATAGTTTACAATTATTGCGTGCGATGACTCCACTTTCGCTTATTGTCGACCCGAAAAGAATTTCCCAAGAGACGATACCACTTTTGCGGTTCACATTAGTTGATGTGCGACTTTGTATTTTGCGTCATTGACATGAAAAAGCCAACTTTCTTCCTCGAAAACAGCTGTTGCACCGTCAATACAAAAAGTTCCGTAGCCAACTGTGATTCCCGTGCGTTTGTTCTGGCGCATTAAAAGAATCGATTCCGACCTGCGTCGATATATACGTAATCGGCGTGGTTTATAGGTTAGGTCAAGTATACAGTGAATGTAGGTTCATTTTAACTCCAGCTCGCACGGCATTTGATGTGAAGTTTGATGCGAGACATTTCGATGCATCGTTTTCAAGTAGATTTATGGTTAAGTGTTAAAATTTAACTGTTTTTTTTTTTCATGGATTAAAACCGAATCGTAACAACGCTCAGATTTCGGTTTTAATCGACTGTTTTTGGTTACGGTATTAAAATTAAGTTGGGTTTCGATTTTTAACTCTACATTTTTAAAAATTAATATAATATAAAACACTCAATTATAATTATTTGATATCTTATTTTTAATGAAGAACGGAAAAAAACTGAATCCTGTTCACTATACCGTGCGTAAAGAAGTTTCACTTGAAAGCTACTATAGTATATGCAACCCCTTAAATTAATTCTACAGGTTAAAAACATACATTGTACATTGTAAACTCCATTTAACGTCACTCGATATAACGACAAACTCCTTAAAACGTCTAAATTACTTAACTCTAGTTGGTTTACCTTGTTGCTCATACAATGATACACTCTAAATAACGACACGCGCATTCTATATAACGACAACAATACGTCATCATTAAGCAACAAAAAGTACTTGTTTGTTATGGTGTTGCTTTGTTGTCGGTGTCATGCGTATACCGAAGATTCTAAGAAATTCGTTTTTGTTTGTTGGGATTATCTTTCATATCTTTAGCTCAGCTGCTTTGTTGGTCAGTTGTATATTATGAGTAAATACATATTATAGTAAAAAAATATTAATGGATTATTTCTTCTCTCCGTTTAACGACAACTCTCAATAACGCCACAAAGTGCACAGTCCCTTGAGTGTCGCTGTATAGAGTATTTAAATAGACTAGCGGTCCGTCCCGGCTTCGCCCGAGCGTAAATTTAATCAATTACAACCAATTTTTGTGGGTAGCTATAAGGAAAAGTAATTCTAAACAATATTACATTAGAGAAAGAGAGAGAGAGCTAATGTAATAATACTTGCAACTTGTACAGTTTTTGTAGACAACGACTTTTTCATTTCAATCTGATTTGCACCGGACGAAGCCGGAGCGGACAGTTATTTTAGCGCTAAACCTTCCTCAAGAAATAAGCTATTGTAAAAACCGCATTCAAATCCGTTCAGTAGTTCTGACAAACACGTGCCGGGAACTTTACTTTAGTAGTGAAATAAGTAAATAATAAGCTTTAAATACATCAATCAGTTATTTATTATTGAAATTTTGGAAAGTTGTAATTCGACGAAAGTTTCGAACATATTAAATAATTTATGGTAGGAGGCAGCGGGCCTTAACTTTGTAATTTCAAATGTCAGTGGAGGAAAGAAACTTTCAAAGTATTAAAAGATTTCAGTTTTTGTTTTATAATTTAAAAAGTTTTGAGAGTTGTCAATCTTTTTGAATCAATAAGTCGCGAAAATTAACAGCCGGGACGCTAACAGTTTTTTGACACTTTGTTTCGGATTAAACGTGAAATAGTCGAGTCTTTTAGGAAGCCATTCGTTAAATCGACTATATAATCGGGGGTATAAATATTTATTCGCCTGATAAAATAATAATGGCCGCCACATAATACCTAACCTATAAACGTGGAGTATTATATCTACAGTGCTCTAGTGGGTTTATTTATGTGTTGTTTATTAACCTTAGTTATTTATTCGGCTCATTTGTTCTTCGGGTAGCCATTCCTCCGAATAAATAGCGATAATTCAATTCACCAACCATAATCATGTTTACTGCAGGTATAAATCTATTCTGTCTTACTTCGAGGGTGTAAATATTTATTCGCCTGATAAAATAGTAATGGCCGCCACATAACCTATAAACGTGTAGTTTGCTCTTGTGAATTTATTTATATGCTGTTTATTAACTTTTTTTGTAAAGTGTATAGTTGTAAAACATTAAAGTTAGTGGAAGTTTTGTGTGCAATTGGGTTAGGTTAAAACAATATTTTGTGAAACTTTTTTTGACGTTTACACTAACGCCATCGGTCGGATTTTTGGATGAACGTCAAAGTATTCAACAAAAAGAGCAAGGAGTATAGTGCAGTGAGTATTTGTTCTTTGACTAACTTTTCTACCTGATAATTTGCTTGGTGAATTGAAAGTAAATTTTATTCTAACAAATTTTGTTCCAAGATTAATAACTTCTATCTTTAATAGTGTTCGGCGAATATGGGCATTAGCCCACTTTTTTATACAATTTGATTTTAATATTTTATTCAAATATAGAAAATTAACTTGTAAATATGTAATCAGTATATAAAGTCATTAACATATAATAACTTTTGACAACGATATGCGAATAAATAACATGCCTTTAGTGAAGCTAAGGAAATGATTAAGATATCGCTTTCTTTTGTCAGGTACTGTATATAAGCTAACATAAGTATCGCGTTTGGGTAAGCGACATGCATGTATTTAGTCTGAACGTAATACACGTTGTCAAAGTCGTACCCCGTATCTACGGGGTGTCGGGCCAAATTTTACACATATACCGGGAGAAGTAATTAATACAAAAAAAAAATACATTTAGTGACTCACTGATCAAACCCTAACAGACTTAATTTTTAGGGTTCCGTTAAGAGCCATTTTTCTCAGAAACGGCTTGAGGTATCAAGTTGAAATTAATACCAAATACTAAAATCCACGATCTCATAGTCCTGACAAAATTTCAAGCTTCTAACTCGACGCAGTAAAAAGATACGGCCTTTCTAAATCGTCATTTAGAGTAAGCGAAAGTGACGCCATCCTACGCGATTATTGTGAACTAAATTAAATTTTTATAACCTTCAAGGCTGTGAGTACTGCTGATACACAATTTCATCTCTAATTTGGGCTCCTCTCATCCATTTGACATACACGATATAATAAAAAAAATCAATTCTTGAATGAAAGCGATACAAAGTATTAATGCATGATCAATAATTTATGGAACACGCTGTATAAAATAAACATTGTTACATAAGAAGGTACAAGAAACAAAAACATAACGTATGTATAGTGTAAGTAACCTACGTGATCTCATTTACTGTTTTAAATTAAACTCGTTTGTTATAAATTGCAACCAAATGCACATCGTCGTGAACAAAACACTAACGCCAGTCCATGACTGACCAGGACCGGAACGTCAGCCGATTTGTTTTTGTTTTTTTTTTTTTTGCGGCGAAAGCTAACGATAGTATGTTTGCTTTCCTATTGAGAAAAGCTTCTTTGCACACCCTCTATAAAATAGTTGCTTTTCGTGCGTACATAGCGGTCGTAAAATGACACATTTAGTACTAGTGCGTAAAGCTGCACAAACGTACGCGATCTAACCAATTCAACAATTAATTTCACGAACCACTTAAGCCTGTCATTAGAAGTATACAGTATGTAAACGCGTAAGGTGCACATAGGGAAATTAGCATTGGGAAAAAATACTTGGATCAGAGTTAGCCATGACTGCATTAATTGTTATTTCTATTGAATTATCGTGGTAAACTTGAGGATTTCTATTTTATTTTGATTTATTTTTATTTTACTTGGTTTTTTTAATAATAAAAAGCTCTTATAAATCATTATTTTAATTTTTTCGTACAAAAATAAAACAAAAAAACAACTTTATCTGTTTGGAAACATTTCATTCAAAAATTGTCTGACTGGTATGACGTATTCGCGTTGGTAAATCAGTGACCCAATGTCTTTGGGTTCAACACGAATAGGCGGAAATATTTGATCTCGCACCATATTTAAGTATTTTTGGGAATTTAATGTCCCATTAATAAAAAAAGTCCGATTATGTTGTAATTATTTGAATATTTTCTTCGGTGGTATACACATTCATTTTGCAAAAGAATATTATCTGTCAAATTGAAAAACAAGATTTCAAGGCTCACTCTGATCCAGTCATTTTTTCCCAATGTTAATTTCCCTATGTGCATCTTACGTGTTTACATACTGTATATAAAACAACAGCTAATCTAATAGAACTGAAACGTTTAAGATACATATATATACAGCGTAAACTCCATTTAAAGTCACTCGATATAACGACAAAGTCCTTAAAACGTCGAAATTACTTAATTCTGGTCGGTTTACCTTGTTTCTCATACAATGATACACTCTAAATAACGACAACAATACGTCATCATTAAGCAATAAATTTGTACCTTTTTGTTATTTTGTTGCTTTGTTGTCGGCATCATGCGTACCGAAGATTCTAAGAAATTCGTTCTTTTGATTGTTTTTATGAACGTCATTTGTATTTGAACATAGTCACAAACCCGGACCTGCTAAAAAAATTGCAACACGAAACGCATCAAACTTTTGCGGCGACTTGAAATTAGAATTTTAAAGAAATATGTATTTGCGCTTATTGTATTATTCAAGAACGTTTACGGAATTCGGAAAATAATTGCAAGCGTGCTTGTTTGTGTTTTTTCCAATCTCGGAAAATTAAAAAAAAGTTTAAAAAAATTTAAGAAGTTGTATACAATTTAGCGGCTAAAGAAGGTTTAAAAAATTAGACCTTATGCAGTTGACACGGTCACTGAATCAACAACAAAATAAAAAACAAGTATGTGAAATATTTTCAAATCGCAGCAACCCACGACGAGAAGAACAAGGAGATGGGTTTGCAGTATCTGAGAAGTTTGCGTTAAGATGTTGTCGCTTACATGCCAAGTTTGGTTTTTAATATAAACTTGTACTTTCTCATACCACGGCGGGCGTTCCACGACAGGGCTGCCAATATAATCTACATAAATATAGTTTCCTAATAGATGTTCGGATGTCTGTCTGGCAGCCTTTTCCAGGCTCTCCAAAAATCCCCCGTTGGCCTAAGAAGCTGAAATTTTGCATATTTATAGTGTAGGACATGGGACAGAACTTAACGATGCCAGGTTTTATGATCTTATCCCCGGAGGCATAAATTAGAGGATTTTTTGAAAAAAAAACCCCTTTGCACTCCGGGAGTGCCGGCGGAAGTGAAAACTTGAATATTAACGTCTTACGAATTTTTTCGTCTTACGCATTTTCGATCAGGACACGTGACCCTGACGATCTGACGCGAGTTTAACATTTTTTACCCATTACAAAAAAAAGTGTACAACGCCGCTAAAGAAGTTTTCACTTCAAAAAAGCATACTGACTTCCATAATACGATGGTCCCGTTTACCTAGGAAGTTGAAACATTTACAGCATAGGTAGGGCCTAACTGGGCCAGATTTTCGATTTTTCTTTGAAAGCAGAAATAAGTAGTTGAGTAGAAAAAAAGGTGTACATTGATATAGGAAGCTGAAACTTTGCACACTTATAGTGTAGGACATTTGACAGCACCAAACCGAGTCAGATTTCCATTTTCTCCGAGGACAGAAATAGGAAGCTTTAGAGAAAAAGCTCTCGGTTGATCTAGGAAGCTGCACCTTTGCACACTTGTAGTGTAGGGGGCGGAGCAGAACGTAACAAAGCAGGATTTTCGATTTTCTTCCCGGGTATAAAATAACGGGAAAGTTTTAAATGGAAAATGGCAGTGGCGAGAGTAGCGTTTTGACGTGATAACGTCTTATAAATTGATGAAACACCGGCTGCATGCACGAAAAAGTGTAACGTTCCGCCTGAGCGTGCAAGCGAGAGCGCGATATAAGCGATAGAGAGGCACGATCGGCAATGGCAATATGGCGCTACTAATAATTAATAAATGTCATTTTATTTTGTTAAAAATAACTGAACGCCGTCATTATGGATAAAATATGATATTATTCACAACGAATGGAAATGTATTGATCAATTGATAGTTTGTACACAAAAGCAGCTACATTTTGTATCAAAAACAAATCTTGGGAGATATCTGCATTTCATAACAGCAGATAAATTATACGGTTTGTTAACAAATATATAATATATATACATTCTTTTAAATGAGTTTTATAATTGCTTAAAAATATGTATTTTGCTTTGGTTGATCAAATTATTAGTCGGTAAAAATATAGTTTGACAGCTACTAAAATCTAGGTTATGTATTATTAAATATGATATTCGAGCGGAATACGTTATCACGTAAAACTATCGTCCGTAAACTGACTTTACAGACAACCAATTTTTTTATCACATAATATCCAGAACCTGACGTTAAACGCATTATTCAAATTGATTATAACGACTGATTACTTTTTTCAATAAATAAAATTATTATTCTTATTGTTATTATTAATTGGACAACCCTGATCTACGCACACGTGTATTAGAGTATTCACCCTCTGCTATTCCCGCGCCATTTTCTCCAACCTTTTTCACTGAAAAACCACTTCATAGACAGCCGCGCAAACTTTTAATGCAATAGAAAAACGTTTGGTCAAAGAATGGTTTGAAGATGTTGGAAAAACTTACCAGTAAAAGCGGCTAAAAATTATAATAATATTTTTTTTATTAACAAAACAATGGAGCCCATTAAACACACTCGCGGTCAAAATTAACAGAAATAAGATAGCAGTCAATTTTTTTTTATACCTAATCGATGATTATGTGCTTTAGACCACACGACTGAAGTAAAACTTCTTCCTGCCATATATAATATATAATAATGATAAATAATATTCGATAATCTGTCACCATATTTTGATTAGACATCCTGATTTAACGACACAATATAACCTCACTCTGTAGCACATATCTACAAAGACGAAATGTTTAAAATATAATTTTTGATTAATTAATAGGCAAAATATGTATATACATATTTATTAGCATAATTTATGAAACATTTAAAAGGATTTATTAACTAACCTACATTATTTCCCGTTACAAAATACAGCAAAATTCGATGAAATGTATTTTTGATACAAAAACAATTGTTTTCATTTTAAACGTCAAATAGTTGTCGAAAAAAATTTTCGATTAATGCTCCGTCTTTGTCGCACTCACTAACTTATATCTCCCTCTCAACTTCCAATATACGAAGCGTAACTCTCTCTCTCTCTTACTATCTTCACTAACTTATATCTCCCTCTCAACTTCCAATATACGAAGCGTAACTCTCTCTCTCTCTCTCTCTTACTATCTTCACTAACTTATATCTCCCTCTCAACTTCCAATATACGAAACGTATCTCTCTTATTATCTTCACTAACTTATATCTCCCTCTCAACTACCGTTCGCCTCGAACGATCACGCACCGTTCGTCTCGTCCGATGATGCACTTCCGTAAACGCTTTCGTCAGGCATTTACCAGCTTACTCCCCAAGTCAAGCGTGCCTAAACAAGTTTTAATTCAATAACAGAGCGACGTTTTTAAGAGATCCTGTATATACCGATAAATTTCCAAAGAATCTACGGGACTACGTGCATCTTAATTAAAACGATGGAAATGCACTAAGCACAGGTATGTTTATAATTAAATCAGGATCCCACTTCTGCATAGTTCGCTTCTGTCTGAACGCGCGACCTTTTCCAAGACGACCGGGAATCGACTGAAAACTGAGTAATTTTGAATTTCGCGTCGTAATTAATGCCAAGGAGGTGCATCAAACAGATTAAAATTCTTGCAGGATGCAGGATCGCTCAATCGATTGTCACAGGGCTTCCAATATAACAAAGTAATAATAATGCGCTTAACGTCCGTTTCTCGACTTTATGTCATAACGGACACCCTTCACACCATTACTATTTTCCATCTATCACACTTCCCGTTATTTTATACATTTTTGAACTTCAACTTAATTAATAGCAATGTGTGAATCAAGGAATTTTAGGACATTAGGATAAGGTAGGCAAATTTTGAGCATAGGAGTTTGACAGGTAATCGGCCATGACCTTGAATAAGGAACCATCTCGATATTTATCTGTAATTATTGAGAGAAACCATGGAAAACTTCAACAAGATGGCCTGTATAGGAATTACCGTTTCTCGGCGTACGTACAGTGGGTTACAGACAGCTGTGTGATATAAATTGTTCAGTGTCGGTGCAGCAAGACCAAGGTAGCTGCTAAGATATAAGATAAATGAGCTGTGTAAACCATTGAGTGCAATTATATAAATCTGGTTCTGCATAAATAGCTTCTGTGTTGTAAATAATCGTGTGAATATAGTACATAGACAAGTGCGAATAAGTGTACTAGATAAACTTCGGTGTGTTTGTGTATTGTAAATATTTTGTGTACATAATTTAGTGACTCTATATTCTCTGTTACTTAGTCTTTTATTTTATTATTTAGTACTGTCGTTATTTTGTTTCTGTTATTAACGTTTGTGTGTTTAACTGTTTTGTTAAACGTGTATTATTGTAAATAAATAATTTCCACCTCGTATTAGAACAGTTTTGTTACAGTATATATCGAATGTACTTACTTGTGGATTTGAACTACGATGAAAAATCTAGAAGAAAATTTTATTGTCGTTTTGTTCTTGCGTTTTTGAAATGGAAGACAGAAAACTTTATACTTGCGAAAAAAATTTCAAACTTCGTATATGCACTCAGATAATATATTATACCTACTATATTATATCTGTATGTTTCCCAATTGAAATGTAGTGTACATTTTTTAGTGTATTTGCCATAAGGCACTTACACTATTGGCGTCGGTCGGATGGCGGGACCTAGGGGTCGGACCAAAATTTCTCGACGTTTCATAACTTTCTAAGAAGTTTGGCACCATTTTTGGAAATGTTTATATATATATGTATATATATATATATATATATATATATATATATATATATATATATATATATATATTGTAATATGTTCGAATTAGACCCCCAGAAGGACCCTAGGACTCCCTGGAACCATAGCCTTCACTCCCTTAATTTTAGCGTATCATTTGGCTTGAAAATAAAATAATATTCCAGCCGCGGTATAGAAATATCAAAGTTAAGACATTAACATTGTAATATTGGCGATCTTGTTTAATATTGCAATAGTCTGTCAGCTGAAAACAAACCGAGATACGAATTACAACAAGTCGTTCTGTGATAGCGGTAATGAGTGGGAGAGAGACGAGACATACGACGTATGTGATAAAATAGGATGGAGACAGTTGTATGTTGTATTTTTTTAGATTTTTTTCGCAACGGTCAGTCGTGAGCGAGCTAATGAACACGACGCATCGGGGGATAGGAATTGTTGATAACAATCAATTTAGAGACGATTTATTTGAACTGCGAAAGAGATTATTTATTTTTCGGGACTTTGGCTTGTATTTCTGGAGCATTGATAAGAGCTGAAATGTTCCTTTTGGCGTTATTCGATTTGTCATCCTTTCATCTTTAATCCTAAACCGATCCCGAGTTTAAAAACTCTCCTGTTTTCCTGGAAACTTTGGCTTTCGTACTTCTTGATTGTTGCTGATTGTTGATGAGGATATAGCTTTCCGTGAGATCCCAAAATAAACCTGGAATAGGAATGTTTGACGCTTAGGAATTTAAATATCCGTGCTTTATTGTCCAATACACCCTTTTAGGAGTTTCTCTGTTGTTTCTGGTTGGAAAAATCTGGAATTTCTGGATTTAAGCGAATTTCTCCCGACAAACTTATTTGTTTCGTGCTTAGCCGTCTTGGATGGGATTTTTACGTTAGTTTTTGACGGGATTATTTTTTTTGAGAGTTTTTACAGTCTATTCCTGTGGAACTAAAGCTTTGAAATTCTGGAACAAGCATTTCCATACCAAATGATTTTTTTCGACTTTGCGATTTACAATTTAGTATCGGATTATAATACCAGTCAATTTCATTGAAGTTTTTTATTACTGCTAACTCACAAATGTTCCCGAGGGATACCTTGAAGTTAACAACTGAACTGAAGTTAACAAATTGAGCTAATGTTCCCTATCTAATGAAAGTTATCTAACAAAGCAAAGTTCAATTCCGGAATGACAGTTATTGTCTGAGTTTTGGGTTATGTCGGAACGTCCGATATTGGTCTCGCCTCCCGTATCGAATTTTGATGGGAATACAAAACCTTATGTCGTGAATTCTTTATCGTATGGCAAATCGCTGTCAAATTAAGTTTCGTATTTGATTTTTTTGTTTCGGCTACATATTCCCGTGACGTCAGCGGACAATTATACCAGGTGTCCTATCAAATAGGTGGATTATTTCACCATAAATATTTTTACGGTATCGATTGGACGTGAATTTGTGTTGTCTGGAGGCTATACCCCGTGACGTCACAGGACGCCTATAGCGGGTGTTCTATTACAGTAGTAGAGAATAGTAACACAGTTTATTGCGCTTTTGCACGACTAAAATTTTATTGCATTTTAGTTTTCGAATAATTATTCGTTTTTGTGTTCGGCGAATATTTCCGTTAGTTACATTTATGTGTGATTGTTTCGTCTCTCGGAAATATTTTATCTAATTAAATTTTCGAACCTTTTTCAGGTTTAGGTTCGAGAATATTTTGTCTGATTTTAGTGTCAATTATTTTTGTTTGGGGATTACGAATCATTTAAGATTTCGCTATATTTTCAGTAGTCAAGGACCATTCAAAGCCTCCTAGTCTGGACTATCTAGGCGTGGCTTTTCACGATTCGAGTCCTGGCGCCTGGTAATCTAGTCGGTGAATCCGTGAAATTATTTGCCAACGTGAGTGGACTTGACTTACTATTGGTTGTTAAAATTTTGTGTTGTCCTTTGTGTCTTGTGGTAGGTGGTTGGGTTTTTTAGCATCCTTTTACGGATGTTGATTTTGTATTTTTTCATGTTCTTCTTAGTTTTATCCATGACCCCGCATCCGAATTGAAGCTAGCCGTGCTCCGAGGTAATTCAATTATCGCCGATATAGTTTACTTAGGTGAAGCTAACTAGTGGCCCGGTTACCAACACCTTAACCATTTTCTGTCAATTTCGGCCATACCCTAGTAAACACTATAAATTGGCGCCTGCCAACGTGGGGCCTGTTTTTCTGATATTCCGTTTCTCTTGCCTGTTTTTGTTATGGGTGACGTTACGAATTGCCGGTTTTGTTTTTTATCATGGGTATCTTATCTAGATTATTTTGTTTTCCTATTTCGTTTTCGCAAGAAAATTTTATCGTTTTTCTATTGACAATGTTGTTCGATTTTACGAATTTAATTTTAATTTTTTTAGATTTTATCTCCTTGAGTGTAAAGCAAGTCGGATTTCCGAATTTTTGTCTCGTTTCGGTATCTATTTTCGTTTTGAAGAAAATTTTCATAGATTTCAGATTTCAGTTAATTTAGTATTTTCCGGATTGATAAGATTTTTTAGTACCTCTCTCTGTACAGTAACGACGTCTCGTGTCAACATTTTTCGCTCTCGAAATATCGCTTCCTTTTCGATTTCGTAATTTCGTTAATTTTCAATTGGTGTTTATCGACAAAGTGTAACGATTGAAACTTCAGTTTTGTCAAAATGTCGGTTAGTGGGTTGATCTTTGGGATTAATAAATGGCGTCCAGTACATCGCTAGTGAATTTTTGAGTCCATTGTTGGGATATTATACTCAAACGTTAATTCATGTATAGTATGTGCAGGATTACATCAGGCTACCGCTTACCGATTGAAAGTTTAGGCTTTCGGTATGTTGTGACCATGTGATTGAATAGACCTGAAATTGCCGTCCAAAATATGTTGCAGGGTTACAACAGCGTATCGTTTATCTTTTGGAAGTTTGAGACTTCCGCCTTGCGCTGCAGATGTATTTGGGAAATGCATTGCAGTGGTCTCGTATCGTTTGAATTATTTTTTTTATTTTTTGAAGTTTCAGTTGTGAGATGTCGATTAGGCACGTTAAGGACCTGAAACCCTATGTTGAGGATAGCGCGTCAGAAGTTTCCAGTGAGGACGAGGCAGTTGAGTCAGGCAATGAGGTAGTGGACGAGCAGCATAACGTTTCGGATCATGGTGCGGATTCACCGGACTTTGCTAGCGACGACTCTGTTTGGGATCTGTTCGATTGAACCTTATATCGTGTGGCTACCTTTTTCGTTTAATTCATACCGTGTTACGTGTCGGTTCGGTCTCGTTACCGTAGTGCTTTGTCAGAGAAGAAAAGGTCTTCGTCCTTTTCTTTTGGAGGAAGAAGGGGTGTGTAATATGTTCGAATTAGACCCCCAGAAGGACCCTAGGACTCCCTGGAACCATAGCCTTCACTCCCTTAATTTTAGCGTATCATTTGGCTTGAAAATAAAATAATATTCCAGCCGCGGTATAGAAATATCAAAGTTAAGACATTAACATTGTAATATTGGCGATCTTGTTTAATATTGCAATAGTCTGTCAGCTGAAAACAAACCGAGATACGAATTACAACAAGTCGTTCTGTGATAGCGGTAATGAGTGGGAGAGAGACGAGACATACGACGTATGTGATAAAATAGGATGGAGACAGTTGTATGTTGTATTTTTTTAGATTTTTTTCGCAACGGTCAGTCGTGAGCGAGCTAATGAACACGACGCATCGGGGGATAGGAATTGTTGATAACAATCAATTTAGAGACGATTTATTTGAACTGCGAAAGAGATTATTTATTTTTCGGGACTTTGGCTTGTATTTCTGGAGCATTGATAAGAGCTGAAATGTTCCTTTTGGCGTTATTCGATTTGTCATCCTTTCATCTTTAATCCTAAACCGATCCCGAGTTTAAAAACTCTCCTGTTTTCCTGGAAACTTTGGCTTTCGTACTTCTTGATTGTTGCTGATTGTTGATGAGGATATAGCTTTCCGTGAGATCCCAAAATAAACCTGGAATAGGAATGTTTGACGCTTAGGAATTTAAATATCCGTGCTTTATTGTCCAATACACCCTTTTAGGAGTTTCTCTGTTGTTTCTGGTTGGAAAAATCTGGAATTTCTGGATTTAAGCGAATTTCTCCCGACAAACTTATTTGTTTCGTGCTTAGCCGTCTTGGATGGGATTTTTACGTTAGTTTTTGACGGGATTATTTTTTTTGAGAGTTTTTACAGTCTATTCCTGTGGAACTAAAGCTTTGAAATTCTGGAACAAGCATTTCCATACCAAATGATTTTTTTCGACTTTGCGATTTACAATTTAGTATCGGATTATAATACCAGTCAATTTCATTGAAGTTTTTTATTACTGCTAACTCACAAATGTTCCCGAGGGATACCTTGAAGTTAACAACTGAACTGAAGTTAACAAATTGAGCTAATGTTCCCTATCTAATGAAAGTTATCTAACAAAGCAAAGTTCAATTCCGGAATGACAGTTATTGTCTGAGTTTTGGGTTATGTCGGAACGTCCGATATTGGTCTCGCCTCCCGTATCGAATTTTGATGGGAATACAAAACCTTATGTCGTGAATTCTTTATCGTATGGCAAATCGCTGTCAAATTAAGTTTCGTATTTGATTTTTTTGTTTCGGCTACATATTCCCGTGACGTCAGCGGACAATTATACCAGGTGTCCTATCAAATAGGTGGATTATTTCACCATAAATATTTTTACGGTATCGATTGGACGTGAATTTGTGTTGTCTGGAGGCTATACCCCGTGACGTCACAGGACGCCTATAGCGGGTGTTCTATTACAGTAGTAGAGAATAGTAACACAGTTTATTGCGCTTTTGCACGACTAAAATTTTATTGCATTTTAGTTTTCGAATAATTATTCGTTTTTGTGTTCGGCGAATATTTCCGTTAGTTACATTTATGTGTGATTGTTTCGTCTCTCGGAAATATTTTATCTAATTAAATTTTCGAACCTTTTTCAGGTTTAGGTTCGAGAATATTTTGTCTGATTTTAGTGTCAATTATTTTTGTTTGGGGATTACGAATCATTTAAGATTTCGCTATATTTTCAGTAGTCAAGGACCATTCAAAGCCTCCTAGTCTGGACTATCTAGGCGTGGCTTTTCACGATTCGAGTCCTGGCGCCTGGTAATCTAGTCGGTGAATCCGTGAAATTATTTGCCAACGTGAGTGGACTTGACTTACTATTGGTTGTTAAAATTTTGTGTTGTCCTTTGTGTCTTGTGGTAGGTGGTTGGGTTTTTTAGCATCCTTTTACGGATGTTGATTTTGTATTTTTTCATGTTCTTCTTAGTTTTATCCATGACCCCGCATCCGAATTGAAGCTAGCCGTGCTCCGAGGTAATTCAATTATCGCCGATATAGTTTACTTAGGTGAAGCTAACTAGTGGCCCGGTTACCAACACCTTAACCATTTTCTGTCAATTTCGGCCATACCCTAGTAAACACTATAATATATATATATATATATATATATTTATATATATATATATGTGCGGGCTATAACTTTCGAAGGAGTTAATTGATTTTAACGAAATTTGGACCACATGTTGAAATCCATCACCGCACGAAGCCTATTTAAAATGGGCCCAATCGGGCCATGTTAAGGGTGGTATTTAGGGGTTGAAAAAAGTTTTCGGGCCCAAAAATACCGAAAAAATTTTCGGAACCGTTTCAAATTTGAAATTTAACCCTTCAGTAATTATTAAAATGTGCTGCTAAAATTTTAATAAAATCGGCCCGACAGGACCGGACTTACAAATTTTATGAAAACACAAGTTTCTGATATGGATTTTACATACTGAAGAGTGTATATAATTTGGTAGAGATGTTGAATTGATATGTAGTATTGAAATTAAGTAAAAAAATGTTTTAAGGGTTGTATTAAGGGATAATTTTTTTTATTTTGTCCAAAAACAAAGTTAAGTTCATATAATAGAGCCACACTGCTTATAAAAGCAAATACACTATATGTCGGCAGGGTTTCGCACTGCGACCCGGAGTTTTTTGTATTTACTATGTATGAGATGAAATGGAAATAATAAACCGACCAAGTACGAGTCGGACTCGCGCACCGAGGGTTCCATACAAACTTGTAGTTCGTCCATCACGGGAATCGAGTCTCGAAGATTTTTCCTGCTCAACCGTCGGAAAACTGTTGTCCCCATGCATCGACAAACGTCGCGGTCAGTTTGCCAACTAAGCGTGTAATTGCAATGAGTTCAGATGAACTAATGAACTGTATTGTACCTCGTGGCTATATCTAATAATCTAGTTGTCGTACCGTGTTGTATGCGAGAGGTCTCATATCGTGCTGCATAAATGCACAGGTAGCGAACGCTTGTTTTGTATTAGAACTGTTACTGTTGCGGTTTACAAATTTTTTTTTGGTAATGTAACTACAAATTTACGGGTTTCGAATTTTTCCCTTTACTTGTGCTATAAGACATTGCTTCTTGCCAAATTTCATGATTCTATAGGTCAACGGGGAATACCCTATAGGTTTTGATTCCCAAGAGTCTTGATTGACAGACGGACGGACAACAAAGTGATCCTAAAAGAGTTCCTTTTTTGACGTGATAACGTCTTATAAATTGATGAAACACCGGCTGCACGCACGAAAAAGTGTCACGTTCCGCCTGAGCCTGAGCGTGCAAGCGAGAGCGCGGTATAAGCGATAGAGAAGCACGATCGGCCCAAGCGTCGGCTTGTACGCATTTCTCTCTCTTCTCGCGTGACGTCAGAGAGTTCGTCAATGTTTCTTTATGACGTTATCACGTAAAACTATCATCCGTAAACCGACTTAACAGACAACCAATTTTTTCTGTTGATGTACAGAACCCTAAAAACACGGTTTTTTGTGAGAATTATATTTATGAAGTCGCAAAAAATCAAAAGAATTTTTTGAAATTGGAAATATATGTATTCGGTTTTGAGAATCTCTTTTTAAAGACGGTTTTAATATAATTTGAAAATATTTTGCGAATAAATAATAATTATTATCAAATTTTTATACGAGGAACGATCTTTGACGTGATCCTGTATAAATAACAGTTGCTGTATTTTATGCGTTGATTAATTTTCGGTATATATACAGGGTGTCCCACGACATGACTGCCATAGCCTGGGACTGTGTTGCTGGGGTGATTTCAAGTCAAACATGTACCCGGAACGCTATCCTAACTAAGCTAGAAGCATTTGAAGTTTTAGATAAGTAGTAGTAGGAATTCCCTACTAATTTAAAAACCATTTAAAAAGAAATCGCTTTATTGAATTAGTTGCTCAAAATGTCCACCCAGTTGCTGTATACATAGTCTAGCTCTTCTTAGAATTGAAGTGGTAGCTCTGCGAAGAGTCTCAGGATCAGTACGAATAAATACTAATGGTGATTCACAGCCACCTGGTCTTTTTAATAATTACAAAACCAACAGCCGAACCTAATACCTGCATTAGTAGGCTTACTTATTTAAAATATCAAATGCTTCTAGCTCAGTTAGGATAGCGTTCCGGGTATATGTTCATTAGACATGTTTGACTTGAAATCACCCCAGCAACACAGTCCCAGGCTATGGCAGTCATGTCGTGGGACACCCTGTATATATCGAAACATCGATCAACAATAAAAATTAGCAATATAATTGTTTTCTTTGTCTGGAGTCCTGTCTAAGGAAAGATGTCTGCGTCGCTTTCTTTCGTTTCTTTTAATTTTCGAGAAATCATTCCGTACAAAAGTCTTCAGTTTTTCATGCTAAAACTGCCGAAGTATATTATCTAGCTACGAATACATAAAGACAGTCATATAAGATAAAGTAGACGTGTGCAACATTTATTTCATTGGGGACCGAATTTAATTTAATTTTCGCAAATCTTGAGGAAAATATTTTTTTTAGACTCGTTTTTTAAATTTCTACATGAGGCCGCGAACGTAGACGGACAGCTTGGGCAGTTAGGCGCGATTCCCACTATACGTAATGTCACCGTCATGTCTCCGCACCGTCACCGAACCGAAAATATGACCTCTATTCATACCTAGCCGGCAAGCAGCAGTCAGTTTTCTGTCTGCCCGTAGTGAAAATTCGAACATGAGTGAATTTACAAATGAAGAGCTTGGACTAATTGCGCATATTCTGGACATGGAAGAAGAAAAGTTAAAAGTAAAGAAGAAAAGGCAAATATGGGTGCATGATATATTTCTTAAAAGGAAGGACGAGGGCGAATATCACACATTGTTTTCGGCATTAGAAGATGATGAATTTTTTCCTTATAAATGTTGTTACAATAATTTTTTGAGGCCATGTTATATAGATCTTCATATTTTCTTACTTCTTCTATTAAAAGTTCGTTTTGGCCAAGGCTTTCTTCTTCACTCATTTAATTAATTTTACAAACAAGCAGATATTTTCAAACTTGAAATATCAAACGTACGTAAACAGACCGTCAGCCAATGCACACTATACGTACAGTCTACGCACCGACAAGCACCGACACGTAAAATATTCTCTCGAAGTAATTGTCGAAAAACATACACTGTGCCGCGTGACGACAGCATCGCCTACCGTCCGCCATTTTTTATGCTCTTATTGGTGTCAAATGATCATTTTTCAAATACAGTGTAAACTCGATATAGCGACACTCAAGGGACTGTGCACTTTGTGGCGTTATTGAGAGTTGTCGTTAAACGGAGAGAAGAAATAATCCATTACATATTATTTTTTTACCCGACTGCGGCGAAGCCAAAAGGAAGGTTTATGAGTTTAGCAGTCTATGTATGTTTGTATTTACGGATGTTCCACCGTAGCGCCTAAACTATTCATCCGATTTTGATAAATAAGGTGTCAATCGATTCGTTATTATGGCCCGGGTAACATAGGCTACATTAATTTTTGAATTTTGGTCTCAGATGAGCAAATTGAAAACAAAAAATAATTTATGTAAAAAATAAGTTCAAAAACTAAAACCCGACTACTACAAAGTATGAAACAAGAAAATATTCTCATCCGAGGATAGCCGTGGTCGTATGCCATCTCATATAATATATGAAGCCCTTCTAGATGATGCACTTTGCCCTAGAGCTTTTATAAGCTCTAGGGCCATTTTATGTGGTGGAATTATTTTTCCATGCACATGCTTCTTAATCTATCATGAAAACGTGACATCGGACGTCAGGTTTTAATTTTTAATACATATACTTAAACATTTAATCGACAATATTTTACTATTTTTATCCATGCATCTTTTAGTTTTTTTAAGACAGAAAGAAAAAAAATTTTATTTAACATCAAGCTTACATTAATTATCTAATTTGATTTTGTTGTATTTTCAGTTGAAATTTCTATGGATCCTTTTAAGCTCTACTGTTAAAATGTAATGTTTTGTTGAGGTAGGTGGCATATGACCACGGCTATCCTCAAGATGAGAATATTTTCTTGTTTCATACTTTTCAGTAGTCGGGTTTTAGTTTTTGAACTTATTTTTACACGCTTTATATTAGTTTCACTTGTAAGTTTGTATGTATGTAAGTATGTATGTTTGTTTGTAACCTCGTTTGGACTACAGCAAGTGGTTTATAACTGTTAGTATGTTATGCCACTACTGTAAGAGCAATCGTTGGCCGAGCGGTCTAAGGCGCTAGTCTTCGCTGACGTCAACTCTCGGATTCACCGGTCGTGGGTTCTAATCCCGTCCACGCCGAAATTAAAAATTTGTTTTTTCGGCAAATTTTTAACAATAAATCGAACTAAAAAGTGGAAAATAAATATAGATTAAAAAAAACTAAAAAAGACGCTTTATATCAAACTAAAAAGTGAAAAATAAATATAGTTTAAAAAAAACTAAAAAACACGCTTTATATCGAACTAAAAAGTAAAAAATATATTTTTTAAAATAAGCTTAAAACAATAATGAATAAAAAATACTAGTATTATTGTGAAAAAAGCGTGGGGCGCTTTGTTTCACATTTTCATACATCGCGCGCTCCACGCTTTTTTCACAATAATACTAGTATTTTTTATTCATTATTGTTTTAAGCTTATTTAAAAAAAAATATTTTTTACTTTTTAGTTCGATATATCTAAAGCGTGTTTTTTAGTTTTTTTAAACTATATTTATTTATTTTAGCTTGAAGCTACCAGTGAACGGCTTGCGTTGATTTAATTATTCTACCCAAACGCATTGTTTGTTATCCACGCCTGCGGTGCGTGATGACCATATATACAATTTCCCATCGCATTTTTAAGCTACTTATGTAAATAAGCATCTCCGTTCAGACAACTGACTACAGTAGTAATAAATCAATCACTGATATCATAAAACTTAGCTCCCTTCCTCATTCTTCTGTTTTTATATTTTTACTCTTTTCTTTTGATCTTCGCTTGCCTTCGGTCTGGTTCATCCACGGAAAAACACACCGCGGGTGTACGGAGCTAACTGAAATCAAAGTTGCCTGGTATTTTTATTGATCACTTATAATATGTTTGAAAACAATTTTTTTTGGATTTCTAAACGCGGTAAAGGTAAACTTTTTAAATCTTTAATATCCATTTTTTAAATAGGATATTCAGAAATCTCATTAGGGGATTAATTACGAGAGGTGTTTTTTTTTGACGTGATAACGTCTTATAAATTGATGAATCACCAATCTTATAAATTGATAAAACACCGACTGCATGTACGAAAAAGTGTAACGTAACGTTCCTAACGTCCGTAACGCGTAACGCGTAACGTTCCGCCTGATCCTGTGCGTGCTTTTTGCTAATTTCTCGCTCAATTTAAATCAGATCGGTTTGAAACCAGTCTTAAACGAAAGAGGAGAACATTTTACATAGATTTCGTATAACAGAATTTGCCTAAACAGTTTTTGACGTGATAACGTCTTATAAATTGATGAATCACCAATCTTATAAATTGATAAAACACCGACTGCATGTACGAAAAAGTGTAACGTAACGTTCCTAACGCGTAACGTTCCGCCTGACCCTGTGCGTGCTTTTTGCTAATTTCTCGCTCAATTTAAATCAGATCGGTTTGAAACCAGTCTTAAACGAAAGAGGAGAACATTTTACATAGATTTCGTATAACAGAATTTGCCTAAACAGTTTTTTTATACAAATTTATGTAGAAAAATATTTTATACAAATTTATATAGAAAAATAGCTGTATAAATGCAATGTTGTCTAATGCATGGCGCGACGCGGTCGGTTGTCTTTGTTTGCCGTACATGGAAATTATAAGCAAACGTATGTCTTGTCTTAACATGAAAACGGCTGCATTTCTAATGTTTAATTCAATTTTTTGACATTAATATATTGTGAAATGCAACGCCTTCTAAGTTAAGTATTGGAATAACTAATTATTATTAGAACATAATACTTTGTAAGTTGCAAACGTCACTTTTGACATTTCTTATCATTCCGACACCAAGGATAAGCGGATTGAAACCAAATTTTGGGAGGTTTAGGTTATGTATTACGGAATACGTTATCACGTAAAACTATCGTCCGTAAACCGACTTTACAGACAACCAATTTTTTAATTAAACCCTTTCCCCCTGGGTGAGATTTGGTAAGATCCCAAGGGACGCCCGCCCCACCCTTGACGTGAGATTTACCCTATACGCTAGGAAAGTATCTTTGACATGCGATCTTCGCGCCATCTCGTGTTCGATTTTTTAAAATCTGGTTCACTCAAAACTTACAAAGCCTTGGAAACCAGCGTTATTCTTCGTTATTAAAAAAATATTTACGCACAATGTCAGTAAAAAAAACTACATAGATGATATACATTTTTTATTTCAAAATTTTTTAAATCTTATTTTTGTTAACAAAATAACAATTGTGATATTTTTCATGTATTTAATAATGATTACAGACGTAAAATAAAATTTAATTACCCTTGACGACGTACTGCTGCAGTCCATTTTTTGTCCCTCTCTAATTCATAAGAAAATCCAGGAAAACGGTGGAATTGTAATTCTGGATGTTTAGTTGGTGTATCTTTACAATCAACAACACAGCTCTTCCGATTTGATAGCTTTTTACCCATTTTATTCGACAATTAATCCTTATTAAAATGCACGTATAGCATATGACACTAAGGTTTTGGCTGAACCAGAATTAAAAAAAAAAAAAACACGAGAGGGCGCAAATGTCGCTTGTCAAAAGATACTTTCCTAGCGTATACTTTTAAAAAAATTAACTTCATTTTGATGTGTTCATGTGTTCTGTTTCTCACCACTAAATACATCAACGTTAATACTGACTTCCATGTCCTACATTTTTTGTGTGAGGTGTTAAATAAGAGAAAAATGATACAAAATGTTATCTGTTATATAATGTATAATTGAATTAAAAAGTTGACATACGGTTTGCATTGAACCCATTTTTTGCCGGACCCCATCACCCATAATAATGGACATCTCCCTTAAGTGGTATACTGGAAGGTCTAGCTTTGACGTCATCATATGGCGCTTAAACTCGTCCGTTTGAAATGAATACATTTTTTTAAGTTCTTGTCTGCAATTACGAGGAAGGGTACAAGAACAAAATATTTGTTTATGGACCCTGCACAAACCTTATATGATTTGAATCTCGTTTAAATTGATCGAATATTTAAAGAAAATGTGTCCATAGGCGCATACCCTTAAAATCAATAGATTTTTAGCTACAGATATGTTTAACGAGATTTTAGATTTAGGGATATCCATTGAATTCACAAACATGTTCCGTGATCAAATTTTTTGCTTTTTTTTAGAAATAGAAAAAAAGTAAAAAACTAGGTAATGTTGGAAGACGCCACCCTGTATAAAATAATAATGTTATATTGAGATTCAGCGCACTCGAAAACATATTTCTAGAGCTTAGGATTTTTTAAGATTGTGAATTCAATGGATATTCCTATCTCGCTAAACATATCTGTAGCAAAAAATCTATTGGTTTTTAGGCTATGCGCCCGTGGACACTTTTTCCTAGTGACCTTTAAACTATAATAAATATAGTTTAAAAAAAACTAAAAAACACGCTTTATATCGAACTAAAAAGTAAAATTTTTTTTTTTTTAAATAGGCTTTAAACAATAATGAATAAAAAATACTAGTATTATTGTGAAAAAAGCGTGGGGCGCTTTGTTCCACATTTTCGTACATCGAGCGCCCCACGCTTTTTTCACAATAATACTAGTATTTTTTATTCATTATTGTTTAAAGCCTATTTAAAAAAAAAAAAATTTTACTTTTTAGTTCGATATAAAGCGTGTTTTTTAGTTTTTTTTTAAACTGTATTTATTTTCCACTTTTTAGTTCGATTTATTGCCAATTTGCCGAAAAAAACAATATTTTTTCGGCGTGGACGGGATTAGAACCCACGACCCGTGATTCCGAGAGTTGACGTCAGCGAAGACCGTGCTTTAGACCGCACGGCTACTCACTGTAGTTACAGTAGTGGCATAACATACTAACAGTAATAAACCACTTGCTGTAGTCCAAACGAGATTACAAACAAACATACATACTTACATACATACAAACTTACAAGTGAAACTAATATAAAGCGTGTAAAAAATAAAACCGAGAACCCTATTGTAATGGGTGTCCGATAAGTTCTTGCCGTTTTTTTAAATTAATACACACAGCATTGTCTTCCGTGGATGAAGAACTTGCTTCGCTCGCGGGGTCGCTTGTTCTTCTTTCAGCTATGGCACCCTCTCCGTATACGGCACAAATCTCTCTAGCAGCTTCCGTGGCTTTGGCACCTCGGTTAAACGCAAAAAGAAGGTGGTGTCGAAAATGCTCGTTTTTGTCGACTTGACACTCCATTTAAATGCTCTAAAAATTAACAAAAATGAATCCAAACAAAAAAACTAAATAGACTTTCTTGTAGAGCGAAAAATTCTCTTTCGAATAACACAAAACATTATACCAAAAAATTTCATTTCGATCGCTAATTTTTTAATTTAAAAAAACGGCAAGAACTTATCGGACAACCCATTATTAATTTTGTGGGACACAGTATATATGCAATACTCACTTGAAATATTGTTGATATTTGTTATACGTACTACGACATTAGCAAGATGAGCAATGGGCAACATTTAAGCGGCAGATACTGGAAATGTTTCATCTCATATCGTATGGCTTGTTTTCTCTTACATATAAATGTACTTATTGCTGTATCGCAAAGTCAGGGAAAATTTTCACAGATTGTGACAATATTACGCATAAAACCTCCGAAGACAATAAATATTTATTATTAAAAAAACCAGCCATGCACGACCGGAACTCTCTCGACTGACAAAATACCGCAATCTTCCGTCATTTTGAGGCAGACTAAATTCATTTGTAAAAAATTGGTTGTCTGTAAAGTCGACTTACGGACGATAGTTTTACGTGATAACGTATTCAGCTCGAATATCGTATTTAATAATACATAACCTAAATTTTAGTAGCTGTCAAACTATATTTTTACCGACTAATAATTTGATCAACCAAAGTAAAATACATATTTTTAAGCAATTATAAAAAACATTTAAAAGAATGTATATATATTATATATTTGTTAACAAACCGTATAATTTATCTGCTGTTATGAAATGCAGATATCTCCCAAGATTTGTTTTTGATACAAAATGTAGCTGCGTTTGTGTACAAACTATCAATTGACAAATAACGATGTATTAGGTATCTGAAAAATTGCTTTAAAAATTCGATAATTTATGACATTTTTATTAGATATCTTGGTTTTAAGTCTTAATTTCCACGGTTTATAAAACAAAGGCCATCTGTCAGATGTAGCTTTCGCTGGAACAGCCGAAAAAAATGTTGAACGCACACTACTCTCTGACGTCACGCGAGAAGAAGGAGAAATGCGCACAAGCAGACGCTTGGGCCGATCGTGCATCTCTATCGCGCTCTCGCTTGCGGAACGTTACTCTTTTTCGTGTGTGCTGGCGGTGTTTTATCAATTTATAAGACGTTATCACGTCAAAAATTAATGTTGGTGGAACATTAATAGTTTGTGAAATATTTTACCATTCCAACCCACAAGTGGGGAATGGTACTAGTTTAGGTCAAAAATCACTTTTTAAAAATTTTACAATATCTTTCCGTTTTGACTTTTGAGGTCCCCCGAATCCAAAAAACATATTTTTGGAAACACTGTGCGTCTGTTAGTCTGTTTGTCTGTGAACACGATACAGGTCAAACGGATGAGCGGATTGAAACCAAATTTTGGGAGGATGTTTGGTATGCAAATATGAAGAGCCCTATTGTTTTTGGGGAAAATCGGCGCATGCGCAGAAGAGATGTATGCTAAAACGGTATTTTTTATATAATAATGGTATTATTATTCTATTTATTTTTTCAAGAAAGTTTTGTTAAAAATTTTTTTTTTAAACTTTATGGTTTCTGAAATATTTTGAAAATAAAAAAAAATCATCCGCTCTTTTGTTTTATGGATCTGTCAGGAATAAACTAGTTAGGCATGCTTTGATTAATTTTTACATGACGTGGAACATACTATGTAGGTAACCATGGCAACGAATAGTTAATATCATATTGAATACTAGCCATTACCCGCGTCACCTCACGCGATATCAGACATTTTATTTTCTTTATTATAATCAAATGTCAACATTTTTTAAGTTGGAATGGTTCCTTCGCCCAATTGGAATTTTTTTTTGACGTTTACACTATCGCTGTATACCGGATTTTTAAGTGAACGTCAAAATATTCAACAAAAAGAGCAAGGAGTATAGTGCTTTAACTAACTTTTTTTACCTGATGTCTTGCTTGGCGAATTGACAGTAAATTTTATTCCAACGAATAAATTTGTTACAAGATTAGTTCGATGAATATGGGCATTAGTATTGTGTTCTATACATAGAGAGTCAATATAATAACCTTTTGCCAATAGGTACTCCATAGTCGGGAATATCGAAGCCGGTCTTGTATGCGTCGGGGCTGTGCCCCTGTCGCTTATTTTAAATGTCCAGATCTCAGCCAACAACAGACTGATGTCTTTGAGTCCCTAAAACCACATGTATTGTCTGAACCGCGGCTTAAAAAAATGACATTGCTTAATGCTTTATCGAGTCTTATTCTGTAACCGTAAGACAAAGTGGGTTATGTCGAGTTTTGTTTTGGTTCTGTCTCAGAATGAAAAGAAAAACGGAATGTCTTTATTGGATCACTGTGTTGCCCGTCTGTTCGTAAACCCTTTTTTCTCAGAAATGGCCAGAGGCTATCAAGTTGAAATTAATATCAAATGTTAAAAAGTCAAACAAT
Source organism: Xanthostigma xanthostigma (assembly GCA_963575645.1). Lineage (NCBI taxonomy): Eukaryota > Metazoa > Arthropoda > Insecta > Raphidioptera > Raphidiidae > Xanthostigma > Xanthostigma xanthostigma. Next base: position 5,573,205 of record OY754473.1, read on the forward strand.
TATTTTTTACAAGCTGATACCCGCGACTTGAGATGAAACACGGCAGCGACAGCAATAGTGAAGACTTCGGCTCCACCGTATTACAGTCGTACACTCTGATTTTTTTGCACATGTGAATTTTTAAATCGTCCCCTATTTTAACCCAATGAGGGATGATGTCATTCTTTATTTTTTACCAAAAGTCTAAGTATGATTTTTTATGAGAAATGTTGGGTTCCTCATATAAACTTTCATCCCTTCAGGGTTTTTAAGACAAAAGGTAGCCTCTGTACTTTCTCGGGATGCTTATCTATCTCCTTGTCAAATTGTATCGAAATCTGTTAAGCGGTTTAGACGTGAAAAGGTAACAAACAGACAAACAAACAAACACAGAGTTGCTTTCGTATTTATAATATTAGTATGGAACAAGGGCGTAGATATTTTTTTCTGGGGGGGTAAATCAAGAAAAAACAATATTTTTTTTAAGTTTTATTAATATCACACAAGAATATTCACGAAGGAAGGTGTCAAACAAAATATTAATTCCCAAACGAATTTTACAAATTCCTTTCCAAAAAGTATTTCTAAATTTTATTTTTTAGCCAGGTATTCGTATTATTTTCAATTTTATTTTTTTTATTAAAATGATCTTATGGAGTAATTACCCCCCATGTCTACGCCTTTGGTATATGGAGTAATTTACATAACTAAAACCTTTGTCATCGAAATTCCGTCACTGCTCCGCCACCTCCACCATAAACGTCCCGTTACTCACGCCATGCGTAATAAAATAGGTATGTTCCAAACACCGTCATGCGCAGTAGCTGAAACGAGACTGTATCGGGCTTGGAACACGTTTTAGCTACCTGCGCATGACGGTTTCGTGTTCATTTGTTGGCTGCTTGCAGCATACCTAACATTTTTATTCCATTGAAAACTAAGTCCGGCTTTTTCTATATAGTTTCAGCAAAAATCTGACGCGAGCCACTTTGCGTTACGGCCACGTGGAAGACGCGAACCCTATGTGATATTTTATATTATATCTCGTATGTTAATGCATTTTATATAATATGAAGAGTCACTGACCGATTCACGATAAAACCGTTTTTTTGTTATGTATTTCATTCTTAAACAGAAAGAACACCCTGTAATGTTTAATTTTATCCAGACCTTAAAAACTTACTAGCGGCCCCGCCCGGTTTCACCCGGGTGCAAAAGAACGAATGGGGAGAGGGACATGAGTACGCTCTTAGTTTACAGAGATGAATGTTGTGTCCAAACTTCATAATGATCGGAGTTACCGTTCAAAAGTGTTTGTCGTTAAAAAGCAGTATTTATACTGTTTTTAAGTAATAAAATTTCTTTTAATATAATAAATATTTAATTGAAAACACTGTAGGAAAATTATTTTTATATAGGTACCTATAGTTGTAACAGTTTTCTATTAATTAGATTTATTTAATTTTAATTAGTCGTAACAAAATTTTAAAAAATTGAAATGTATAAGCCTTAGAAGAAAGCAATGTAGAAAATAAAAAATAAATAAAAATATATTCGCCGACGTGGGGCTTGAACCCAAGACCCTGGTATTAAGGGTCTTACGCTCTACCGGCTGAGCTATCCGGGCTTGTGAACGTAACGCGCCAATATTGCAATATTTAGTTAAGTCATTTCACCTGATAATATTTTTCGGACGGACTAATTTTGAGATACATATTGCAACATTTTTCATTGATGCTCCGCTCCAATTGGTCGTAGCGTGATATTATAATATAGCCTATAGCCTTCCTCGATAAATGGGCTATCCAACAAAAAAATCTTTTTTCAATTCGAACCGGTAGTTTCTGAGATTAGCACGTTCAAACAAACAAACAAACTCTTCAACTTTATATATTAGTATAGATAGCCTGCCTTGATAAATGGGATATCCAACAAAAAAAATTTTGAATTTTTATGATCCAATCTTTATGTGAAGATTGTTCCATTCCTTAGGTTGAAAAAGGGCGTTCCTTGACGTTAGTAACAGCCTTTGGTCACAAATTATTATCTTATTGTGAATTCTGATCACGTTTTTTTCTGGCGGTAAAAGTGTAGAGGTATGGATGTAGTTGTTATATGCGCATGTAAGTGTGAAAAGAACGATGCCTGAAATGGTAGGGAGTCAACACAATCCTGTCCAGGGATGGGAAAATGTTCACTCTTTAGTTTTCAGTCGAAATATTTAGTTATTGTCATTTTTTAAGGTTCCGTACCTCAGAAGGAAGGAACCCTTATGGGGACCGAGGTTCGTGATTTTTACGCCAACTGGTGGTAAAAATGTTTATTTTATGGGAGGGTTTATTCAAAATATAATGATATATTATGAGCAGGCTTTGGATAAAAAAAATTGCATTTATATGTCAATTAGTGACAGTTTGCTTTTCAGTTATCGAAAATATAAGTCAAATTACAAAGTAAAATACTAATTATCTTATAAAGAAGAAATTATTTATACATAGCGTAATTTTTATATTATACACTTTAGACACTGTTGTTTGTGGTACAAATTTGCGGTTATGACAACTTGCCTATTTATATTAACTTCGACAACATCATATACATGACCAGAATTATATAATTTTTCGCTATTTTTTGAGCTATTCTGTCCATGTACACGAGTATTAATTACAGGTTGAAGTACTGTTGGATTTTTAAAAGAAGACCGGTCAATGGAATGTAGTCCTATGACCTTATTGCAGAAGAGCGCACATGTATTTTATATTAGTAAAAGGTAATGATCCTGGAACCGCTTCTATGCAATAAGGGAGTCCAGTCGACCAAACGTTTAATAATTGTGTTATCGCGATAATTGTACTTTTACTATAGCCGTACGACTATACAGCGACACTTGCTAACAGTACAAAAAAATCATACACCAGAGAGTACATAGGTGTGCGTTCACGAACTAAGTTGAGGGGTGTTGTCTGAATATCATCAAAATGGAAAGTAAAAAGGTAAAAACAGTTAGAAGTGGCGCTAGGGCGGTCATAGCGAATGTAATTAAAATGTGCGAGTAAGAGACTCAAAATAATGCCTTAAAATTTAAAGCTATACATTGTTTGCATGCCTTGCTATGCGCCGCCTATGAATTCCAATTATTTGGGAACACATCAGCGATTTCTTGCCCTTTCCCCACCGGTCTTCTTTCGCCGATCGCACAGTACGTACTTCTTATTTTTTCCATTTTTCAAATATTTTTCATTGTTTACTATTATAAAATCATCCCATTTACTTCATTAATTAGATACTAGAGAGCGCCAACTTCGCCAGTATTGCTGCCTCTATGTTTCACGCACGGTCCCCATAGAATCACTTTGTTGTCTGTCTGTCAAGACTCTTGGGAATCAAAACCTATAGGGTACTTCCCGCTGCCCTAGAATCATGAAATTTGCCAAGAAACAGTGTCTTATAGCACAAGTAAAGGGAAAAATCCAAAAACTATAAATTTGTAGTTACGTCACAAAAAAAAAATGTTTTTAAACCGCAACATGCTACGCACGTACACAGTAACAATACAAAACAGGCGTCCGTTACCGGAGAACTCTCGCATACAACACGGTATGACTACTAGACTATCAGATATAGCCGCGATGTAGTAGTCCGTCTGAACTCGTCAAAAAATTTTTAAACCGCAACAGTAACAGTTCTAATGCAAAACAAGCGTCTGCTACCTGTGCGTTTATGCAGCACGATATGAGACCTCTCGCATACAACACGGTACGACAACTAGAATTAGATATAGCCACAAGGTACAATACAGTTCATTAGTTTATCTGAACTCATTGCAATTACGCGCTTAGTTGGCAAACTGACCGCGACGTTTCTCGATGTATGGGGTACAACGGTTTTCCAACGGCTAAGCGGGAAAAATCGTCGAGACTCGATTCCCGTGATGGACGAACTATTTACATACCGACAAGTTTGTACGGAACCCTCGGTGCGCGAGTTCTACTCGCACTTGTCCGTCTTTTTTTGTGTAGTTTCCACTTCGAAACAACGTTTTGTACGCATTTTGATCAAGATTTCATTTGTTTCTTTTTTTTTTCGTAAGTACATTAGACTGCTCCTGATGTGCGGAGACTGTAATTCAATATGATCACAGTCTAAGGTCATTGTCGAATAAAATGTTTTGACAATCTTTCTGCAACCGAGCATATATCGATTTTCTCTTAACCCTATGGAACGTCTCGACGCGTTCCATCTTCGTGTATGTGAACGTCTCTCCTGCCCTCCGCTGCCCCCTCAACTCTTCCACCCTCCATGCGTCCTGCGATACACACCCTATACGATGTTCGACGCACGAACCCTATTATGAACCCATGCATTTTGAGTTGACTCGCTTTATATCGCCGAGCTGTTGGCGTGTATTAATTGTGAAAAATAGAAAATAAAAAGCCCCCTCCCATCTGCGATTTAACTTTCGCTTAGACGATTTTACATCTTTATATATAAAAATTACGTGTCACGTTGTTTGTCCGATGTTTGTCCGCGATGAACTCCTAAACTACTGAACCGATTTTAAATTTGATTTGGACACCGTGTGCAATTCGACCCAACTTGAAAGATAGGATAGCTTACATTTCAATTTATAGTCGCAATATTATTTTATTGCAAATTATTTGTCTATTCCTTGACAGTCATAATAGAACCATATAAGATGGCGAATCTGTTGACTGGATTGAGTGAATATTCAATAGATGGCGCAACGAACTTAACAACCATATAAGATGGCTGTTGACTGGATTGAGTGAATATTCAATAGATGGCGCAACGAACTTAACAACCATATATCTAGATCGAGGATGTAAAAAAACTGAATATCGTTTAAAACAAATGCTTTTTTTTCGAGCACGACGGCGCAGCCGGAGTGCTCGACATACACACATATACGCCCATGTATATTTTAAAATAGCTAGCAATTAATAAAATAGATAGATAGATAGATGTTCCAATTAAATTGTTTTAATATTTCACTTTATACGTAGCGAAGCACGTACAGGTCCGCTAGTATAGTATAAATATACAGTAGACTTATTTTAAGAAATTTACTTTAGTACTGTCTCTGTGCCTAGAGAGTTCTTTAAAAAGTGCCCGACTACTCTCTACTCGCGTACTTGTCGTATTTTCTACTAGCGGTCCGGCCCGGTATCACCCGGGTGCAAAAGAACGGATGGGGGAGGGACATGAGTACGCACGTTCATCTTTGATTACCGAGATGAATGTTGTGTCTAAATTTCATGATCATCGGAGTTACCGTTCAAAAGTTTTTGTCGGACGGACTTTTGAGTTATATTTTGCAACATTTTTCATTGATGCTCCGCTCCTATTGGTCGTAGCGTGATATTATATAGCCTATAGCCTTCCTCGATAAATGGACTATCCAACAAAACAGAAAATTTTCAATTCGAACCAGTAGTTCCTGAGATTAACGCGTTCAACCAAACAAACAAACAAACTCTTCAGCTTTATATATTAGTATAGGTACAAAAAAATATAAACAGAAAAAAGTGATGAAAACTGAAAATTCGCTCTAGGAATCTTTAAAACTATTCAATTACAGACTAAGTTACGATTTTATTTATTTGAATTAATTGAGATAACCTCTGTATAATTCATTGAATAAACAACTCTCACAGTATGTGGATTTTGTAATCCGTTACTATATATACAGACACCGGACAACCATACCACATTATATGTAAAGTATATTATAAACAAATTCGACAGTTTTATATATTAGTATAGATATAGATTTAAAACCGACAGAAGAGGTTTATCAATTAAAGTAAACAATAGAAACAAATTTGAAAGCACTATTTTTCCGATATATACTATCGGAGTATGCATCAATAGAACCAATAAAAATGATTAGTGACCAATGACGACGCGACTTTATTGATAAATCACTAAATTGCAACTACATTTTTCTCATTTAAACTATTTCCTATTGCGAATATCGTTTCCTTTTGCCATTTGAAATTGGATTTTCATATAAGACAGTTTTCCGCGTAATCTGTTTTAAGTCCATTTTCACAATCGATAAGTGCATCATCTACATTTACCGTCTTTATTTATTTACAAGCGAACCGATCCGGCTTCGCTCGAATTAGTAGATTTCCAGCGTTTTTTCGTCGACTTACGTTGTAAAATTAGTTTCCACGAAAAGCGCTTTAATTCTAACTCGATAATAGCTTATGTCCATCCTGAAAGTCCATTCTAAATATTGATGAAAACATTTTTGAAATCGGATGAGTAGTTTCTGAGATTACCTCCCACATCCAAACTTACAAACTTTACCTGTTTATAATATTAGTATAGAGTTATTTATTGGAGACTAGCTCTCCGGTCCGGCTTCGTCCGAGTATATTTTGAGTGGGCAGCAAAATTAATAACGAGCAAGAGCAGCGCCGTATCTATAGATGTTGGCGGGGATGACCTACGCCAGGGGTGCCCGAGACAATAAAACTTCAGATGACAGTAAAATATATTAGTGATAACAAATGCAAATTTCAAATAACACTTCACAAAATTTGGCTTGTTGCTTAAAAAAATTCGAAAAACAATTTTTTTTAATCCTAAAAATTGTACCTATCGAAAAACATGTTCTTTGTCGAAGAATTTTTCAAATCGGCTTAGTAGTTTCTGAGGCTAGCGTGGACAAATTTTTCTTCTTTAGAAAATTAGTCGGTGACGGCAAGATTCTATCATTTTAATACTAAGTGCATGTTATATCGTATTTGTTTTTAATTTTATATATTATTTTTGTTTGTTTTTTAGGTAGAAAATAATAAATAATCATCATAGACCTGATTTAAAACATTGGCGCCAAATATGTTCATAAAAAAATGCATTATTTAAACTTGTCGTGGAAAGCTTTTAGGTTAGGTCAACAATGATAAATGGTTTAATTTGTTTGATTGTTTGTTATTTTCTTCGTTTTAATACGATTTAATAGAAGCTTATTTTTAAAAAGGTTTTTTTAACTTATATTTTATAATTATGAACAGAACAGATCTGTTATAATTGTCATTACTGATTTGTGACGTAGGAGCGGACACTACGTCTTTTGTTACATCACATTTAAATTCTTTTATATTGCTAAAGCGACTCATCATAATTAAAAAACTTTCGTGTAATTGGAAATTAAAAAAAAAAACATAAGGGCGTGTAACGTTTACGCGCGGTTGAAGTGAAACTTCTTTTAATTTATATTTACCACTCTCACTTTTTGGGAAATATTCGCTCACAAGTTAAATCGCTCGTAAATTAAACGTTACGCCTTTTGTTCAAGATGGTTTCTACGATGGCGCCATCTGTCAGTCGATGCCTTTAAATAGCGAAAACTGCGTAACTTCCGTTCGAATATTTCCGTCCGAAAAAAGATTTAAAGAAGTTGTACTTCAAAAATATGTTAAAACAGTACGAAAATTCGAGTGTAGAATGTTTATTCCAATTCTTAAATTATTCTAATTTTCTTACAGGTGTATTACGCTAAGAAGAAACGACGAGCGCAGCAGCCGCAAGGAGAGGACAGTTCGCACAAAAAAGAAAGGAAGGTCTACAACGATGGCTACGATGACGATAATCACGACTACATAATCAAAAACGGAGAGAAATTCTTGGATAGATACGAAATCGATTCTTTAATTGGAAAGGGATCTTTTGGACAAGTGGTGAAGGCATTCGATCACGAAGAACAATGTCATGTAGCTATAAAAATCATAAAAAATAAAAAACCGTTTTTAAATCAAGCACAAATCGAAGTAAAACTGCTTGAAATGATGAACAAAGCCGATACTGAAAATAAATATTATATAGGTAATGAAAAGAAATCGTATATAGGTAAGGGAAAACGTTATTTTTTGCAAAAAAATTAATTTATTCGGCCTTAGCAATTGGAAAGACAATTCTTCATTCTTGATCAAATTAACTGCTGACTTTTTCTTTCATAGTCTGTATTTTAAAGCTGTGAGCCGCCATTTTGTTTTTTAACTCGTTTGGTGGGTTTTATCCATATATTTAATACCCTCTATATTGCTAGTAAAGATCGGGAGAAAGACATAAACACTACATTTATACGTCTGTCTCACTTACTCTGAGTCTCATGCGCATGTCCGTGAATGGATGCGCGTCAGTTTGCGCATGGAACTAAGCTGTGAAAGGGAGGTGGCTTGCTCTATTCCACTTACTAATTGCCCCCACTACAGAGACGCGACACTTGCGCACAACGGGTCAATTGAAAAGAAAGACTCATTTGCTTTCTCACTTCATGGGCCACGCTTCCACTTACGGCCACTAGCAATATAGAAGTTATTAAATATATGACTGTATCTCTATGTACGAACAGTACACACAGCTTAGATAAAAAAAGGATTGAATCCCAATTTCTAATTGGTTCAGCTGTTCAAGTTACGTTCTGTAAATTGTATAGTTTTCCTATTATTCTATATTGAGTATTGAGAGGTGTTAAGAAATGCAATTATTTGCATGATTTTCCTTACTTATATCAGTAAACGTTTGGTGTTGTGAATGTGTTTTGTTATTTTCTTATTTTTCTTTTTTCGTACGACCATTCATAATTTCCATTATTATTAGATTCCATAGTAAAACAAAAACCAAACAACTTCAGAATTATAATTAGTTTTATTTAAAATTACGTTTTTATTGAATAGCTTGCACAAAATCGCGGTGTAACCCACCGTCTGTAAGTTTGAATGCCCCTTTGATGTATGCAACCAAACCTACTCTGTCGAAGTTCAAATTTTAAATTGCTTATAAAAATTACGTTTCTGTACTATAATCAAACATATAACATTCTCGACGTAAATATAAGAAGTTTTTAATTATTATATGCATACTTCTTTAAACTATATTTTTTAATAACTATACTGTCTTTTTACGTTTATAAGTATTTTAATTGATAAATTATATAAGTGCTTTTATTAATCTGATTTTCATTTGCTATTTGTTCTTTAAGTGTTGATTTTTAATGACTTTAACACAGCTTTAAAATGTGTAAAGATTAGTTATTTGATAAACATGATAACCTCGTATAATATTTTATATTTACATTCGATAAGATCTGTAAAACGCAAAAGTCTTACACGAACCGCCGTTTTATGATTGTTTGTATTAAATTTTATTTCTCAGTGCTTAGAGAACCATTTACAGCAATAATGCAAACCTAATCTATCTATTGTTTAACAATTGAAACATGAAAACAAAACACACTTAATAGATTTCGTTATGTATTAGAAGAATTAAGTGTTCAATACTTTTGAACAAATGGAACAATTATGCTACTAACCATACGGTATTATCACAACGGTAGTTTTTGTGTGAAATTGTTATAAACAATTATTATTTTTAGAGGTTATGATTAAATAACTAATGTTAGTAGTAAGTTTTATTTGTAACCTGTTCCGAAATTAGAAACTAGAATAACAAACGGTAGTTGTAAAGATTGTCTCTGAGATTAATTTTTACGAGTTTTCTGTGTGCGTGTTGCTTTTGTTTAAATAGAAAAAATTGAATGTGTTTTCAGTGCGATTATTTTCTTTTGCAGTGAAACTAAAAAGAAACTTCATGTGGCGTAACCATTTATGTCTGGTTTTCGAACTTCTTTCGTACAATCTGTATGACTTATTACGTAATACCAACTTCAGAGGGGTTTCGCTTAATCTCACGCGGAAGTTTGCACAACAATTATGCACAGCCTTACTGTTCTTATCTACGCCGGAATTAAACATCATACACTGTGATCTGAAACCGGAAAATATACTTCTCGTCAATCCGAAGCGATCAGCTATTAAAATCGTCGACTTCGGAAGCTCTTGTCAACTAGGACAAAGGGTACTGTATTTTTTTTTCACACTATTCAATTGTTTTAAAATACTTGAATTTAGTTTGGTTCCCAATGCAGTCTAAAAATGGGATCGGTGGCACATTGAAGTGTAACTTCTGTAGGGCAAATTATCCTAGGGGGGCCAAATTTTCAACTCTACCTACCATTACCAACTGCTACTTATACATAATTTAAAAACTGTTCGTAGAAGCGGAATCGATCAACACGACGTTCTGGATAAATTTCACGACAAAGAAAACGCAGATTATTGTAGATTTATCTTGCTATTTGTACGTGAACAATTAATATTTGTGTGCGTTACCCAGTAGCTGACGCCATATTGGTCCATGCGACAGATATCGGTCCAATGCTACACTCGAGCTGGATCTCCTGACTAAAGCCTTCTTGGTTATAGAACCTAAGAAGTTTCACTTCTAACGCGCGAGAGTCTCACGCATTTTGTTATTGTCAACTAGTTTGAACAAAATTTATATGTACTTGTGTTGTTTTGTTTTTAGATATATCAGTACATCCAGTCAAGATTTTACCGTTCTCCGGAGGTCTTGTTGGGTATTCCGTATGACTTAGCGATCGACATGTGGTCATTAGGTTGTATATTAGTCGAAATGCACACAGGCGAGCCGTTGTTCAGCGGAACGAACGAAGTGGATCAAATGAATAAAATAGTCGAAGTACTCGGTATTCCCCCAAAACACTTATTGGATCAGGCGCAGAAAACGAGAAAGTACTTCGACAAGTTGGCGGGAGATGGCGGCTACGTTCTTAAAAAGACTAAAGACAGTAAAAAATACAAGTTACCGGGAACAAGGAAGCTGCACGACATCCTCGGAGTGGAAACCGGAGGACCGGGCGGCAGAAGGTTGAACGAAAGCGGTCACTCCATGTCGGATTACCTCAAATTCAAAGACCTCATTCTTCGCATGCTCGATTACGATCCCAAAACTAGAATTACGCCCTACTACGCTTTGCAACATAATTTCTTTAAAAGGACAGCGGACGAAGGGACCAATACTGCCAGTAGTACGAGTACGAGCCCCGCCATTGCGACCATGCACCCAGATATGTGCGCGAGCGTTTCGGGAGTATCGCACGGTAAGAAACAACGCGCGGTCGAGGTTCAATTTTTTTTGCAATTCGCATATTTTTCATATTATTCGTGCTTCAGTTCACTTTGAGTAAAAAGCATTTTCTAAGAGGATTTGATACCAAAAACTATATGATTCCAAAACGTCGTTATAGACGGAGAGCTGGCTACAGAGAAAATGGGTGACTCGGTGCAGAGCTGAAAATTTGCAGAATAATAGGAGATAGTACAAGTAAGTAGGGAAAAAATTGCCAGAAGGCTAGGCGGAAGATAAAGAGCCGCCAGAAGGCGCTAATGTTGCGAAAAATCAGTGCACTTCTGGCAATTTCTATACTTATTCTGTAATTCAAAAGTAGGTTATATATTATACATTTTATAGTTATAAGGGCATACTGAAAATTCAAACATGATATAATAATAACATTCGACAAATATTCAAAATTATTAATGACATTTTGATAGAAATAAAATTAATCGTCATATATTTTCATTAATAAAATTACGTTGTTATAACAACGTAATTTTATTAATTTATTTAATTTTATTTCTATCAAAATGGCATTAATAATTTTGAATATTTGTTGAATGTAATTATTATATCATGTTTGAATTTTCAGTATGCCCTTATAATTATATAATGTATAATATATAATCTAGTTTTGAATTACAGAATAAGTTTAGAAATTGCCAGAAGTGCACTGATTTTTCGCAACATTAGCGCCTTCTGGCGGCTCTTTATCTTCCGCCTAGCCTTCTGGCAATTTTTTCCCTACTTACTTTTACTATCTCCTATTATTCTGCAAATTTTCAGCTTTGCACCGAGTCACTCATTTTCTCTGTAGCCAGTTCTTAGTCCATTATGGTATTTTCTGCGATTCTAACCTGAAAAATGGTGAAATTGTCGATTGTAATTTCAATTTATTAATAAATATGAATCGGTACTAGACGTAGATAATTCATGCAAATAAAGACGACTTTCAAACGAATTTAATTCAAAATAAGTAGTTTCAAGTTATTTGTCTTGAATCTATCTGAAATGAAAGAAAATAGACTTGGAACGGCTAAACGAAGTGAATTTTTCAAGTCCTCTTAAATAAATTAGATGTTTAATTTATTTTCGTCGTAATTTTTAAATGCTTTGCTCATTGTGTATAACTAAAAAGGAAAAGATATTGTAACCAAAAAGATTTAAAATAATTTTTGCTTTGCTTGTACATCGGTGCTTAAACACTCATTTGTTTTAGTTCATATGCGCTAAAATCAAGCAAAGCTCGAGCAGCACGAATAGTCGAGAAGAAACTGTTCAAAATTATTGTCTCTTTCAGTTTTAATTTTCAAAATTCATCCATTTGTTTATTGGCACTTAGAAAAACAATTCTTGCATATTTTGAAATAATATTTTGTTTATGTCAATTACATTTTAAAGCTGCCCTTCAATTGATTTCCAACTTCTAAGATTTTTAATGAATTCTAAAGATCCGATACGTTTACGGGAGTATATTGCGTAAAAGTTAGGTTAGAACTTAATAGCATAGAATACAATGTTTAGACATATGCGTGCAGTTTAAATAAACATTAAAACATTGGTATATTTCATTTCAAACTTTGATGAAACAACAGGATTAACAAATAACAATTAATAAATATTAAGGTTATGTTCCATATGACAGATCAGTCTATTTTTATTTTGTCATATTAGTTACATATTCCTTAAATTACACATAAATGGCCTCTGTTCTATACACAAATTCATAATTTAATTGAAGTTAAATGTTTTATAAAAAGGCTATTTAATATTTAAAACGTTCTCGGAACGCTCCAGGACTACACAAAACGATTCCGAGTACGCGATAAGGTAGGACCGCAAGCCTCCGGTCAATGCCCGACGTGAATTTACGATTCGTTAAGAACCTTATGAGGTCTAAAACAGTTGAATGGCAGCCTTGAGTTGTTTCTTTATCCATTATTAATAGATCTGCAGTCTACTACATTATTTAAATATGTACAGATTCGATGAGCACAAACTTTGTGCCTCCGCGATGACTAACATTGTCCCGCAGTGGTGATCCTTAGGTCGACTTTCTTCCATCGGTGCCCTTCACTAACAAACCATAGGTAATCAGCTCGGCTTTAACAAGTCGCAATGTAGCTAAAATAAAACCCTCTTATGCTGTGACTTGCCCTTAACACCTTGATTATAATACACTGCAGTTATTTTAACCCTCTCTTGACCTTCACTTTTTTAACTCCAAGTAGTTCATTCATAGTATATTAGGTGTGTTTTTTGGTAAGTTCTGAACTGGTTCTGAAATCCCGAAGCGCCTGTCGCTGATACAGATCTCTTCGAGCGTAACTGCATGTTTTTTGATCAAATTCTAGGATTCTTCGGACTGTTGCAACTTGATCCAAATTTTGGTCCATCAATATTTCGATCTGACGTTTCGTCTACAACTGCGCCCGCTGCCACATCGCCTAATAATAATGTCTATCGCAGTTGTAGACGGAACGTCAGGTAGAAATATCGATTGACCACGGCCGACAAGCACAGAAACCAAGAACAACATCGGCCGTGAAAGCCTACACACTTATGTCAGCTTGGTTCTTGAATAGCTAGAACCGAGTTTCAAAGAGTCCGAGAATTTGACTAGCAAACGTGCAGTTATTTTTGAAGAGTTCTGTATTGCCGACAGATGGTTTGGGACTTCAGCATCAGTTCAGAATTTACCAACAAACTAGTATCAGTTATTTTTATATTAACCAAAATACTTTTAAAACACTAAAAGTCCTGTTATTTTACTGTCGTAACGTTTTAGTATTAATATTTTCTTTATTTTTCTACTTTTTTGTCAAATACGAAATATTGCTTATCAAACTATATTATAACTATTTTTTGTGGACTCTTGTAGCATGGTTTTTAATATGCAAAGTCCATGAAACAAAAGAATAGTCAGTCATTTTTATAAACTTTTTTTGTTGAATTTTTCTGCACAGATCACATTATCTGCATGATCAGTAATATTGTTTTGAATATAATTTCCTGTTGTTTCTTTTTAAATCATTCGCATGATAAACAATTTATTATGAAACAAGATTTTTTACGGAGTTTAAGATACAGGGCCGGCCTTAGCAAACTTGGAACTTTAATTGATTCAATTTTAGTGGAGCCCCGTAGATTTGACAAGCGAGTTTAAAGAAATCTTGAATTTATAAAACAGTAAGCCGAACGATTTCTTTTAGAGTTTAAAAATTGCTACGTACTAACACGTAGTGCCCGTGTGGAACAAATGTGTCAAATCTAAGACCGGCCCTGTTAAAATGCTCGAACCGACGATGAAAAATAATATTCATTATTCTTTTAATAAACTTCATCAGATTATCAAAAATTAACACATCTTATAAAATCGACGAAAAAAATACATATTTTTTGGTTTATTGCATTTCTTGAAGGATGAAATATTCATAATGGTGTAGCGGTTAGCTTGTTACCCACAGGTATGAATCTCACCTCTGCTCGTAGATATTTTGTGCTACGTGAGAAGTTCTTACAATATGTTAACGCAAAAAATAGTCACCCTACAATTTTCAATGTATTGATATTTTATGCTACATTTTTTCTAAGGAGGAACGTATCGATGAATGCAAAAACAAACCAGTAGTTTAAAATGCTGCCAAAAAAAAGGGTGGCGATTTTTTGTCAGTCAATTTACTTTTTAAATATACTTAATACTTCCTGTATTGTTAGTTCCCGTATGTGGAAGTGTTGCCCACCAAGAGAGACAGCAACTGCATACTTCTATCTCACTTATTTATACTCGATCCGTTATGCGCAAGCGTTGCGACTGTGCTGGGGAAGTGGGGATTCTAGGACATGCGCATAACATTCGAGGTCTAAATGATGGAGACAGTGGTATGTATGGCTGCACCATAGATATATGTCGTAGCCAGATCGTGAAATTAGACATTTCGTGAACTGTCTAGACAGTTCATGAAATGCAGCCAGATCGTGTAATGGTCGATCAGTTACACGAAGTGGCTAAAATTTTTAGACAGTTCATGAAATGCAATTGGGCCTTAGACAGATCGTGTAATATTTCAGAATTACATGAAGTGTCTAAATTTTTTAGACAGTTCATGAACTGTCTAACAGCTGTTTTGCCGATCGTGCAATATCTAGATACTTTAAATCATTGTAAGGAGTCAACTGTAAAAACATTAAATAATTGTCGAAGCAGCTAAAACTAAAATTTCATTTTTATTTCATTTACAAAACATAAAATATAATTCGTCCTTTTTTCATTTATTCACACACGGTAAACTTGAGTGACACCGGCTGTTACATAAAACGTTCGCTTTTTTGCATGCACATCTTTTAGTAGTACATTGCACGTCAGAAGCTCTGCATGAGCATTGAAAGAAGCCTTGTCCTCCACTGCAACCTTTAACAGCTTCTCTCAGAGAGAGGAGTTTATTTGAGTCTATTTCGTCCCGTGTAAAAAACTGAGACCCAGCTGGAACAAGATTTTCGGGTCGGAACCACCCTTTTATAACCCCATTTCGAACGCCCACCTGATTAACTTCTTCTCTTTGATCTGTGATGACACAGACAATGTTCTGTGGATCGCTAGGGCCACGGTCGACTTTTGGTATCGAAAGAAGTACGCAATCTCCAATTTTATACTCAGGGAGCTTTTTCTTAGTAGAAGAAAGCATTTTTTCGGCCGCTGCGACCATTTTCATCTTTGAGTCAGCTCTCTGTTGTTGAATAGACACCTCTTTACGGCACAAATTACAAAAATCAATGTTCACTGAGTATCTTGCATCAAATACACTACCACATTTGCTACACTGATGTTCATATGCGCTAGTGGAAGTAGTAGAAGTTGTGGTCGTATTATTATTTTATTTGGTTTTTCGGCATAATAACTGTCTAGACTGACATAAAACTGATCTTTGTGGTTAAAACTTGAAGTGGTGCACTCACTGTCCATTATGCCAAATTATTATTAACAAAAAATTATTATTAACGAACAGCTGATACTGAGTTGTGTCTATTGCATTATGTCACATCAATATGCGCAACTCACTATGCGCAACTCTTTATGGTGAACGCGCATGAAACTGTGTATTGTTGGGCGCGAAATTTAACTTGTTTCCAGATATTTATTTCCTTCACAAATATTGCACGATCGGCAAAACAGCTGTTAGACAGTTCATGAACTGTCTAAAAAATTTAGACACTTCATGTAATTCTGAAATATTACACGATCTGTCTAAGGCCCAATTGCATTTCATGAACTGTCTAAAAATTTTAGCCACTTCGTGTAACTGATCGACCATTACACGATCTGGCTGCATTTCATGAACTGTCTAGACAGTTCACGAAATGTCTAATTTCACGATCTGGCTACGACATATATACAGATTGTATCAAATCAAAACAGTCCATAGAACATTCTGTGTGTAAGACAGAGACGATATTATATAAAGCACTAAATCAGTAAGTAAGAATGTGATAAATGATCGCTAATAGTTACTGTGGTTATACAATCTGATAGTATCGTCTTTGTTTTCTACAGTAAAAATCACAATTTTATCAAATGTCAGTATTCACTAGTGAAATTATTGATAAAATGGCTATTTATACTGTTCGGGAAAAAATCCAAATAATTAAATGGTTTTATGGTGGTAACCGCCAACATAATAAATTTATTTGTAGTTGTTTAATTGATAAGTTGGTAAAAAGTTTTACAGTGTACGTAATTATTTATTTACGTAACTACAGTAACTATATTAGCGATCATTTATCTCATTCTTACTTACTGCTTTAGATCTTTATATATCGTCTCTGTCTTACACACAGAATGTCCTATGGACCGTTTTGATTTGATACAATCTGTATATTTAATAGATTGCGGATACACTAGCGCCTCCTGTACCTTTTAGAAGCCATTTTGTTCGTAGAAAACGCCGTAAAAAGCGCGCGAGATTCAAAAATATTAATTATTTTATAATATGATTTTATTGATAAAAACGACAAAACTCAGAGTAAACAGTGATATTTCGCTCCAAAACCTATTTTTATACTGAAACGTTTCAAAAATTACAAAATTGAGCATAAATATAATGTAAAGCTTAGAACATTTTACATTGTCAATTTGGCATCAAGGTTGACAGGCATTGATGCCAATCTGACAATGTAAAATGTTCTAAGCTTTTATATTATATTATTTCTGCTCAGTTTTGTAATTTTTGAAACGTTTCAATATAAAAATAAGTTTTGGAGTGAAATATCACTGCTTACTGCGAGTTTTATTGTTTTTCCATTAACATCAATATTTAATCTTTTTGAATCCCGCGTGCTTTTCACGGCGTTTTCCACGTACAAAATGGCTTCTAATTGGAACCATTCCGCACAGTGCTCAAGGATAGGCATCCTCTATCTATTAATATATATATCTATGGGCTGCACCGTTGGATCATCAACCTTCTCCAAACCTCTACTATCAGTATAGGGGTATTAAGTATTTATTTATTCATTTGATTATACTGATTGAAGGTTATGTCCAGGCCTGACATCTTGTACATGTGCAACCTTACGCTTTGTGTGACGTGAACGTGTACAATATTAGGTTTGTTCCTAGCAGTTGCGAACGGTTATAGAACCGTACACAGTGTTGTCACTGCGCACTAGCTCAAAAATCGATACTGCGCAAGACAGTCTTGGGCAGTAACAAGACTGTGTACGGTTCTGCGTGGAACAAACCTATCGATATTATTTTTTTGTTATTTTGGTACGGCGCGTTAATGGCCGCGTCACGTGGTTTGTTACAGGCGTGAGTATGCTCGGCAGCCGAAGCATGTATCAACATTCGTCGATACAGCCGTACAACAGCTCGTCTACACAGACAATTAGCAGCATGGAGTGCGAGCCGATCATGGTGGTAGGCGGACACCAGCATCGTTCAGCTGCCCGTTACCAGCACCAGCGGGGAGGCGGCGCCGCGTTGCTCAACTACCCGCTGGACTTGGGTCCGGCAAGTCTCGACTGTTACTATCCGCAAGACGGTGGCGTTGTTAGCGCGGGCAGTAGAGCGCCGGCGGCGCAGCGTCACAATCCGCAAAACGCTTCCGGGAGCTCGCAGGCCGACGCGGACGACAGCCCGATGGTTGTACTCAAAAGTCCCGTCGCAATACATTGACCTTGAGCGTTCCGACGGGAACGAACGGGTTCGTTTGCTGACGGCGAAGTATTTTTATCGTGCGTTTTCGATACTGCGGATGACGAGTGAAGAAATGAACTTGTGATTAGTTATCTGTGTGAAAACATTTAGGCTTAATTAAATAACGATTAAGAATGAATTTTTGAAGTGAGGCGCGAAATGTAGTTTTTATTTAAATGATAATTATTGTGAACTTTTCAAGTAATTTTATGTTTGAGTTTTTCTTTTTTGAACAGAATGAGTATTTTAAGTTTTGTATGTTAAAACATGGACGCATAATTTACTTCTCTTGAACGGAACGGATGTTGACAAGTGACACGAAAAAAGACTTGAAACTTTTTTTTTAATTAGCAGTAAAAAGTAATAAGCGTTTAATCATGCTAGTATTAAATTATAATGATACCAATGAATGAAAACATTATTATGTATACAGCAAAACCTACATGTTTCCTACAAGTTTTCAATAATTATAAAATATACAAAAATACGACACCGACGGCACCGATTTGCTCGGCAAACTAATTTATTTCAATAAGCATTTCACTAAACTATAGATACGTTTTTTTTTTTTTGTTTTCTATAAGTCGCAGTGTAAATATGATAATTTTATGCAACATTTATTTTAAACAATATGTTATGCAGTTGTTGTCAAAAATCGTAAGTGCAATAAATTGACTTTTAGATATTGATTTGTTTGAATTTTGTTTTTGCTGCGAACTATTACCAACATGTTTATTTTATATGTAGTACAATGTGATAAACTGTTTTATTAAAATCAACAGGAGGTACTAAATATTAAAAACAATGTTCATTTGTTTAAATCGATAACAAAAAAAAGGTAACAATGTTGTTTATACGGTTTTGACACATACATTATTTATTTAATTTATTTATTTATTCATTTGTGGTAAAATTGCTGTTAAAATCCTGATTGGCAAAAGAACTAATTATTTAAAAAAAAATGCATTCGACATAGTGAATTACACCATTACTATGTATTTAAATCAATTTTGCTCCAAATCTGAATGCTCGCCGATTTATGGATTGAACAAAAATTTTACCAAAAACAAAACACGGCTCTAAAACAAACGGTTATGTTTATTGACAGTCAGCAGCGAACAGATATCATTTTTTGTTTTCAGCTGAGAAAATTATTTCTGCAAAAGACCAATTATAAATTTCTACATTAGCATAAGTTTTTCTTTATTTATAATTGCAAGTATATTGACAAATAAACTTGTTTCATCAAAAGGTTCAATTTTTTTCTGTCATTGTAACTGACATTTAGTAAACATAACCTATAAAATAATTATATTTACACGGTAACTGTACAAAAGTGGACATTCAAAAAGGCCGAAAAACCGTTTTTGTCAACAAATCTGTGCTCGAACGGTTTGTGTTACACTACCGTTGACCGACGATGGTGAATGTGTTCAGATAGATGTAACTTTATACATATTGTAGCGGACACTCTCAACCTTTCATCGTAA
This sequence comes from Xanthostigma xanthostigma, assembly GCA_963575645.1. Lineage (NCBI taxonomy): Eukaryota > Metazoa > Arthropoda > Insecta > Raphidioptera > Raphidiidae > Xanthostigma > Xanthostigma xanthostigma. Next base: position 5,592,882 of record OY754473.1, read on the forward strand.
CCATTAAAAACTTTTAAAAAAACAAACGATGACTTCTATCACGACTTGTGTGTAGGAACTATGTTATTATTCTCTCGAGTAACGTGGTTTTAACAACAGAAATAGATTTTGTTGCAATTGTGTGTTTTGAGTGATTTCTTCTCTTTTTTTTTAAATTTTCATTTGTTTAACAGCTGATTATTTATTGTCATTTTGTGACGCCAGCGACTGCTCATTCAGGAATATTGTATGCCGCTTGCCAAGTATCATCATCCATTTTAAAAATAAGGTGATATTTAAATATACAAGATAATGCAGGAAATGCAGCACGACGATTTGCTGTTGTTTAGTGAAATAGACTGTGAAAGTGTGTTATGGTTTCGAACGATGTGTTTTTGTTTTGATAGGATCGTATTGCTCGCCGGAACAGATGAAAACGTTTTTTTAAATTTCATCGGTGTCCGACTTTCAATCTAGATTTAAGAGTCTCCGTTTGTCTGAAAAATTGGTCGATAATTTTATTTATTGAAGAGTTCTAATCAGACGTTAATCAAAGATTTAAAAACAAATGACATTAAATCTAGATTTAAAGCTTAAAAATCGTATCAAAAATTATTTAAAGAAAATCTACTCATTACATAGAATATACCGATGATTGTTTTCAACAAAATTGATTCTTTTTTTGGGCAGCGTTTTTAATCAGAATGTGTACTCTTTGGTTTTGCACTTAGAACGATCTGAGCACTCTGATGCGTTCGAATTTAACATTTATATGCACTAAAAGATCTGTACCCTGCGTTTGGATTTGACGGAAATCGAGCACGCTCAATGAGCTCCGAAGAAAAGAAAATTTAACTGTCTTCAGAGCATTCATTTTAAAAATAAGCGGAAAGACGTACTGAGAGAATGAATAAATTTCGAATTTTATTTGTTGACGGTAATTTTTTAATAAATAAAAATACCTACATAATATAAAAATAACAAACGCTAGTATCATTAATTACAAAATATACGAATAAATGAAGAAAAGGTATAAATAATGACTTATTATCAAAAAAAAGTTGAATCAAATAAAAAATGAGGTACAATAAAGAATATATGACAGTAATATTGGTTTCGGTAATAAAAATTTAATTCAATAGCGCCATATTATTTTGACGTTTGGAAAAATCGCATTTGGAATTGTTCAGATGGCTCAAATTGCAAGCTTGTCACGTCGCCAAAAATCTGATCAATCTATCAAGTTTTGTTATATAAACATTTTTAAAATTGCGTTTCATCGGCGGGCAATTGTTTTATCAAAACAGTATTTTATACATAATGTTCAAAAAAAATACTGAACATTGAACACGAATTGGTATATTTGTAGAATGGAAAAATAGGTTGTTATGATGAGATAACTCATAAAATTATTTTGTTCGATTTTATATTGTTTTCAAACATTGAAAATAATTTTATTAGCACAAAACTGTATAATTAAATAATTTAATTATATCTAACAGAATCTTAAACGTTAAAATCATAACAACCATACAATTAATGAAGCATTGTAAAAATTTTACAATCTATTAAAAAAAAAACTTGTATTTGTAATGGTTATTATATTTACAATTTACATTTGTATTTTTGCGAAATTGTGAATTAATTGTATTAATTTTTATCTTAAGGTCAGGCTTCAAGAGTCTTAGTTCGATAAGTTCCCTCGAGATGGCACTGTGCTAGCTAATCAGACATTTATTTCACATCGGTTTATTTGACGGCAGTGAAATGTATAAAATTCGCATGAGAATGTTTTTCTTTACACCAATAGAAATACTTCCAAATCGATGCCATCTCTTGGGATAACATATGAACTGACACTTTTGAAATTTCACCTTAACTGTATATAAATACGTTATATACAGTTTTTTCTTGGATTGGAGTTCAAATTTTGAAGTTGGAAAAGAACGAATTATGCATTATGATGCACCTCGAAATATAAACAGTTCAAATCCAATCGACGAACGTTTTCGTTCAAAAACTGGCTTCGTACAGATTTTGGTATCGGTAAAAAAAGCTTTTTATAGTATTGTCAAATCGGTTGAAAAGACTGTTATCAATATAACAGTGAAATTATCAACAAGTATATTCTGACATGTGATAAATATAATAGGTATATTGAAATATTTGTGCAATAATTTTATAATTATTCTGTTTATAAAAATGATGTATTACATCAAATTATTATTGTTATTTTATTTATTTACGGTCACTAAAAGCCACGATCATTTAGGCCTAGTACACATTCATATTTTCATAAATTTGTACACATGTAAAATAAGGACTGCGATAGCCGATAAAATTACCGATAGTAATGCCGGTTGGAAATCGATAAATCAGATGTTGCGAATCAACTTGACTTGGATTTGAAATGTTTATATTAATTATCTACTCACATATGTCAGTTAGAACCACTGTTGTAAAATAATATTTGTATCCAATTTCTAACATATCGTTTCGATGATCCGTCGTTACCGTTATATTTATTTCTCGATTATTTTGTAGTACATTTTACACTATATTAGTGTAATTATTAATTATGGATCAATTTTAATTTAAAAAAATACGTTTCGATCAGTTGAGATCTAATTTATGTATACATAAATATTATGTATAAAAGATTGTCATATAAGTACTTAGTTTAAGTATATGTACGATTAATTTCAATGTTACGATTATTACAATCGTAATAAATAAGAGTATAAATAATTACTCTTTTTAGATTAAACAGTGCTTTACGTCTAATGACCTAAGTTGTTGAGCGTCTATTATCCAAAGTGCTGATGTGTATTGAATAGACACAAGCACTTGTTAATGGTTGACTTACTAACATTCGGTGAAGTTTTTCATTTGTTCTTTTTTATTCGAGTTCGTTCAAATGAATCGTTTTCTAACGAGAATACGCTTTTTGTTTAGAGAAACTTCAAGAATATCAAAATCATTTGATAATGACGTCCCCTCACGAAACTGTTTGCCAATTGTTTTTTGAGTCTTATATCAGTTCGAGTGTTTCTAACCGTAAATATTCACAAGAATATGTTTTGTTTTGTGCCTCTTATCTGACACATACTGAAAATGAGGGTTATTATGACGACTTTACAATCCAGACTCTTTGAAACGTAGGTACAATGAAAAATGATTTTTATTTTTAATGCAATTAACATTTTATGCGTCGATAATGCTGTGACTAGAAATTCGATACAAACAAAACAGAAGGAAGCGCTAATATGACTTAGTATAATTCCCACTATACTGCTAGTACAGACAGTGGTTGCAAATAGCGCTGTCACAAATTTACCTATTAGATATATAGATATTGCATTCGCTCGCTGCCATCATTTGTGAATTCCTACTGGCTCTTTGTTAAATAAATAAACTATATTTCAGTGGTGGCTGTGTTTCATTTATTTATGCAATGCTTTTTTTTTCATATTTACTAGCTATGATCCGACCTCTCTGCGAACGGTAAGATCATCACAACCATAGGCAGCAGCTAAAACGAAACTGCTCTGTATCGGTTTTATGCGCATGCGTCGACTTTGCACTGTTTTGTGCCAGTTCCTGTCTAATCCCGGTTAAAACACGTTAAAGCACTCACGACTTAACGATAATATCACTATTTGCAGAGATGTTGAAACAAAGCTACTATGAACTTCTGTTAAGTTAGAATGTTTCGTTACGTTCACAGAGTGTAGCAGCGACAGGGCGCGGTAAATTATTGAATTTTTTTATGGAATTATACGCGTTACCCTAGCAATGGTATTTAAAAGTGTTCCGCTTTTCGCCACCGCGGGCGCTGTAAGTTCTATAGCTACTCAAGGTCACGTAGGGAAGATCGTTGACTTTACAAAAGCCTCTTTACTTTATTTCTTCTTACTAACATACTGTGTGAAACACATCCAATTCGAATAGTACTTGAATTTTAAACTAAATTATCTGAACTAAAAAAAAGTGCAGAAGAAGGACTTAAGTCCTTTTTGCAACAATACGTAAACTAAGAACGTTGATTAATAGATATTTTAAATATTTCGCGGCCAATGATCAATGACCGCATAACTTTTAAGAAACTCCGTCTGACGTCGCTAATATCGAGTTTTCAAATTACAGTGTCTTGCAACTTTTCGAAGTGTCAGTTGATTTTTTCTATAAAATATTCCCTTATTTTACGTGCGCGTAATTATTTTCTTGTTTTAATAATGGTTTTTGACAAGTAACAAAAGTGTTAAAATATAATTTTTGTTAACTTGTTTTGTACAATAACCAAACTAAATTGTTGCTTTGTTTTTGTTGACAACAAATACCTGAATATAATTGTTAGCTGACTTAAATAATCACTAACTATATTAGAGTATGACACGATAAGGCAGAATATACTCTTGTGTGTGAAGTTCAAAAAAATAAATCAAGAGTTGAAAATTATGTAACATTAACAATGTCACCTTAACTTACAAAATGACGTAATCAAATACTTTTTATTCGCGAGAGCATGGCATTGAAATGACAGGTTCTTTCTTTTCGTATATAAAAATAAAAGTAATTATTGTTTATTCAAACATAAAACAAACTTAATTAATTGATACAGTGTGTATTGAATGTGCCATCCAAAATAATTAATAAAATCAGGACGGAGGGCGGGTATAATTTCGTTTTTAACTAGAAATTGTTCTTTGCTCGGCGTCGTTTTTAAACAACGCAGTCATCATAAAACTCTTGGTAAGTGATTTTTAATGTTTTTTCTTTCAATAATCTACGAAATTTACTTTTTAGAATATAAGTAATTCCTAAAGCAGAAAAAAGGCCTTGATTTCCCCCTTGAAGACTACCAGGATCTCTGTTATTAAAATCTTAAATGGTAAAAAATGTATTTTTAGCCATAATTTTTTTTATACGCGCTTCGCATTTTCTCATTGTTTTGTTTTGGTTTACAATAATAAGGTAAGTGTCTGTTAATAACTTATATCTGCATAAAATAACTAAAAAAATTATAGTCGCAACTATTTATTATCAATATGATTTATTTTTGACGTGATAACGTCTTATAAATTGATGAATCACGTCAAAATAAAAAGATGAAACACCGGCTGCATGCACGAAAAAGTGTAACGTTCCGCCTGACCCTGTGCGTGATTATTAAATATGATATTCGAGCGGAATACGTTATCACGTAAAACTATCGTCCGTAAACCGACTTTACAGACAACCAATTTTTTTTTAACCAGTATGAGAGATAGATAGATATTTTTTTATTTGTCGCATTTAAATTTGACAAAATATCATATGGCGTATTTTGTTTCAGTTTATAAAATTATTACTTTTGTGACAATTAATATAAATTGATGGCTTCCTCAGGAATAAAAAACAATGAAACATTGTTGGGAAGGGTAAATTAGTCCTAGTCGAGACTCAAACAGGGGTGTTCTCTACCATCTTTAGTTGAAGATGGTTGTTTACAGTCTATTTTTTAGTTTATTGATCCACGATGCCGACGACAACTTGTGCATGACTTCAAGACTTGTGCGTTCCATGTTGAGATGTCACAATTGTAAATTTATGTACGGCCGGTAAACTTTTATTTTGAATAACGGGTTTGTTTCTTTTCAACAAATGAAAACGCGTATGACTATGCCTTTGTTCAAACAGCCATTAACAAAATGAGAAGGGGAACTGAGATTTTTCGGCCGGTATTACAACAGACTGCCATATCCACCTTGTAAACGTTGCAGTGTTTGGCGTTGGCATTTATTGGTAAGCGAATTTATTGTGATTTTGTGATATTTACATCAAATTTCGTAAGAAAAAGTATAGTAAATGTCGAAGGAATGTCAGTTTTTGATTTTAAGATTAAAATCTTTGTTAATAAACTCTATTTTATTAACTATATTTGTATTCCCGCATTGTATGTTATGGCGATACAGTCCTCATTTCGAAAGTCGGTAATAGAAATTTCGTTTGCTTCCTTTAATTTTTATATGTAGAAACAAACCAATTACATAAAATTTAGATAGAACAGAGAAAGGACTGTCTTCTCAATTATTTATTACATGTGCATAACATAGGACTCAAAAGTGAAATAAGTAAACATAACCTTAACTTTAAATTTCCCAAGACTGATGTGAATATTGCTTTTTAAGTTAAAATAATAACAATCATAAAAACGGTTCAATGAACAGGTACATATACCATTTTTAATTAAATTCAGAAATTTTGATATTCTTTTCTACAAATTTGTGCATTTTTGTAGATGGATTTTTGACAAAATGTCAGAGATTATATATCCCACAGGCTGTCGTCCCGTGACAGAAGACCTCGGTCCAGATGAACTTATCAGAAGACTTAAGGTAAATCGATCATTAAAAAAAATTAACAAACAATTCAGTCATAACAATCGAAACTAACCAAATATAATTACAACTTTCAACAACGTAATTTTTAACAATTAATAATTTGTCCACAGACATTGGCCCATACGCTGCAAGCGATGGGTCAGGACGAGGGGGCATACCAACAGTATATTCCATTGGCACTTCATTTAGCCGATGACCATTTCTTGCATCATACTTCTCGTGATGTTCAATTGTTAATCGCATGCTGTATTGCGGATGTTTTACGTGTATACGCACCCGAAGCACCTTATAAAGATCCTGAACAAGTGAAGGTAAAATCGAAGTTCATTTTTTTACACGCTTTATATTAACTTCACTTGTATGTTTGTATGTATGTTTGTTTGTAACCTTCGTTTGGACTACAGCAAGTGGTTTATTACTGTAGTATAATATGCCAGCACTATAACTACAATGGTTAGCCGTGCGGTCTAAGGCACGGGTCTTCGCTGACGTCAACTCTCGGAATCACGGGTCGTGGGTTCTGATCCCGTCCACGTCGAAAAAAAAAATTGCTTTTTTTTTCGGCAAATTTTTGACAGTAAATTGAACTAAAAAGTGTAAAATAAATATAGTTTAAAAAAAACTAAAAAACACGCTTTATATCGAACTAAAAAGTAAAAAATATTTTTTTAAAATAAGCTTAAAACAATAATGAATAAAAAATACAAGTATTATTGTGAAAAAAGCGTGGGGTGTTCGATGTACGAAAATGTGGAACAAAGCGCCCCACGCGTTTTCACAATAATACTTGTATTTTTTGTTCATTATTGTTTTAAGCTTATTTTAAAAAAAATATTTTTTACTTTTTAGTTCGATATAAAGCGTGTTTTTTAATTTTTTTTAAACTATATTTTTTAACCAAGTTTATCAATCCCACGACTTTATAAATGCACAAATATTCACTTCATAGTAACACAAACAAATCAATATGCAATATAATATCTAATAATATATGGAATATATGTTTGTAATTTCGTTATTGTACAACTTTTAGGTGTATTTGACAAAAATGTGTTTTCAGAATTTTCATTTTAATATTTGAACTCGAAGAATGGTTACCACAATCTGACGTCATAACTAGAATCTGTTCTTCCATTTTATACTCTCCGATGACACCTAAGCTATCTAGCATCAATAATCTACATCCGTATTACAGTGTAAACTCTTTATAACGAAACTCAAGGGACCGAGCATTTTTATCGTTATAGAGAGTTACCGTTATATGGAGTGAAGAAAGAAAAACAACCAAATTAACAATAATCTTCAATGTACTGTATAATCTCTTTATAACGAATTTTAAGGGACCGAACATTTTTTTCGTTATAAAGAATTTTCGTTATATGGAGGGAAAAAAGAAAAATAACCAATTTTCACAAAATTAATTTATTCCAAACACATATACCTATAGTTTGGCGTCATCAAGTGCTTGTTGAATAGATGGTGATGGTTCAGAATGGCCCCGCCCTCTTTATGTCTGTAAACATTTGCTGACGCCTAAATATGAACATATTTCTTCGTAATAGAGAATGGCTGTTGCGTTATAAAGAGGGTATTAATGTATAGGTTTTAAGGTAAACCAACCAAATCGTAAAAATTTCGACGTTATAGGGAGTTTTTCGTTATAACGAAGGACGTTATAAAGAGTTTACACTGTATTTCACTTGGTTTCTGTAATTGCAGCGTTTAATGAATGTTTTTCTTCTTTTTTTCTAGACAATTTTTCTGTTTCTAATTAAACAGTTGGGTGGTCTTAAAGATCCCAAAGATCCGGCGTTCAAAAGATATTTTTATTTGCTAGAAAATCTCGCCTACGTTAAATCTTTTAATATGTGTTTCGAATTGGAAGATTGTCAAGGAATTTTCTGTAATCTTTTTCAACTCATGTTTAAAATCGTCAAGTAAGTAACAAAAACAATCTATGTATTCTAAAACAGTCCTTTTTCTTTCAACAGTCCGCCAGCAATCCCTACTCAACCGATTGATATGATTTTAATGGCAGCTTCGCTTTAATCTGTAGATTGCCACTTTTTTTTTTTTGAAGTGAAAACTTTTTTAGCGGCGTTGTACACTTTTTTTGTAATGGGTAAAAAATGTTAAACTCGCGTCAGGAAAAGTAAGAACTGGGTGAGCGAGAAAACTCTCTAACTGATAGTAATTGTTTATACAACGTTAGACATCTAGCGTTGAAATATCGTACATAAAAATGCAATCTATGATACAAACCTTTTTGATCGAAAATTCGTAAGACGTTAATATTCAAGTTTTCACTTCTGCCGGCACTCCCGGAGTGCAACCCGTCTTTTTTTGTCATCGACTTACGTTGCAAAATTCGTCTCCATGAAAAGCGCTTTTATTTTAACGCGATAATACATAACCTATATCCATCTTGAAGGTCCATTCTAAATATTGGCGAAAAACTTTGCCTCTTTGTGGTATTAGTATAGTACGCGCCACGAATCTTAAAGGCTCGGAAATTAGATGAGAATGCAGGCTTGCGCTTGTACAGTCTGTTGAAAAACTACAAACTCGCAACTCAACAAAACTAAAGTGGCAATAACAACTTGACAATAGCATGCTCGACTGTACTTTAAAGCAGGAAAGCGACAAGTGACAAAGGCAACGAGCGATCACGGCCAATCACCAACGAGCGCACGTTCCGTGCAGGTAGCTGGGAGGTGGTGGGAGTATCAACGGCTCTAAAATGTGCCTTTGTGACTAACTTCCGAACCTTTTAGATCCGTGGCGCGTACTATACCTATAGATTGAAGCTTTGAAATCGACTCAGGAGTTTTTGAAATTAGCGCGGACAAACTTTACTTGTGCATAATTATCGTAGAATCAGCATGTGATTTCTTATTTTTTTATTTTGCAGCGACGAGCATTCGGGGAAAGTTAAATCTTTCATGTTGGACGTACTGTGTCCATTGATAACCGAATCAGACATTGTTTCTAATGAATTGTTGGATTTAATTTTGATAAACATCGTCGATCCGCACAAAACTCATCGGAAGAATGCTTATTTGCTCGCCAAAGAGTTGATAGTAAAAACTTGCGACACACTAGAACCGTACATTCAAACAGTGAGTATTTCTTTGCCTTTTCGTAGCAAATTGCAGTTGAATTTTTGCGTGTAGACGCTCAACAACTATGTTTATTAGACCAACTGGTACGGGAGCTCGGAGCTAACTGCATTCCAATGTTTCCCCTGTGAGATTTTCGCGTATAATACTGATTGTCAACTGTTCATGAAAACAAAATGAATTTCCGTATCTACAGTATTCAACTGTTTTATAAAACAATTGAAACTTTGCGCCTCGGTTGTTTCATCGAAACATGACGTTTTATAGACATTGAGATTTTGTAAAAACACATTAACTTTTTGTTTCTTAACAAAAATGCTATGTGTGTTTAATAATATTGACAGAAAGTTGACGTTTGCGACGAGTTGTGAGGTTTGCCTAATGAGCGAAGTGAGGGGGTAGAAAACACGCTAACTGTCTGCCCGAGTACACTGCAAAAACAACGTTAAACTTTTACAAAAAAACACTGCGATTGGATTTTATTGGTTATGCGAACTGTGTAGTTTACAATCACCGCGTAGGATGGCGGCACTTTCGCTTATTTTTGATCTATGCTTGTGCGACTTCTTTTCCGTCATTGGGAAGCAATGATTCACTTCTCAATATAATACGCGCCACGAATCTAAAAGGCTCGGAAGTTAGATGCGAATGCTACAAACTTGCAACTCAACAAAACTAAAATAACAATAACAACTTGACAATAGCGTACTCGACTGTACTTTAAAGCAGGAAAGCGTCAAGTGACAAAGGCAACGAGCGATTACAGCCAATTACCGACGAACGCACGTTCCGTGCAGGTAGCTGGAGGTGATGGGAGTCTCAACGGCTCTAAAATGTGCCTTTGCGACGCTGTTTGTGACTAACTTCCGAACCTTTTAGATCCGTGGCGCGTATTATACACATGTTACAAATAATATTTAGAACAAAGTGATCAAAAACGTTGTTAAAACTTGTTTTTTCTTTTTCAGTTCTTCAATCACATTCTCATCCTAGGTAAAGAAGACAAGAACTTGTCGATATACGAAAAAGTTTACGATTTACTTTACGAATTGAATCACATCTGTCCTCAAGTATTGGTATCAGTATTACCGCAGCTGGAATGCAAGTTGAAAAGTCCACAGGAGTCCGAGCGTTTGGGGGCCGTGTCGCTGTTGGCAAGAATGTTTTCGGAGAAGGATTCTAATCTAGCGAAACACCATCCGCAGTTGTGGAGAGCTTTTCTAGGCCGCTACAACGATATATCCGTTCCTATTAGAACTAAATGCGTTCAGTATTCCATGCACTTTTTGTTGAACCATCCCGAGCTACGAAAAGACATAACGGAAACTCTCAAACTGAGACAGCATGACGCCGAAGAAAATGTCAGGTAAATGTTTTTTACGGATTAAATTGTTGTAAATTTTTTTTTTGACGTGATAACGTCTTATAAATTGATGAATCACCAATCTTATAAATTGATAAAACACCGGCTGCATGCACGAAAAAGTGTAACGTTCCTAAATCATAACGTTCGTAACGCGTAACGTTCCGCCTGACCCTGTGCGTGCTTTTTGCTAATTTCTCGCTCAATTTAAATCAGATCGGTTTGAAAGCAGTCTTAAACGAAAGAGGAGAACATTTTACATAGATTTCGTATAACAGAATTTGCCTAAACAGTTTTTTTATACAAATTTATATAGAAAACTAGCTGTATAAATGCAATGTTGTCTAATGCATGGCGCGACGCGGTCGGTCGTCTTTGTTTGCCGTACATGGAAATTAGAAAATAACGTATGTCTTGTCTTAACATGAAAACGGCTGCATTTCTAATGTTTAATTCAATTTTTTGACATTAGTATTTTGTGAAATGCAACGCCTTCTAAGTTAAGAATTGGAATAACTAATTATTATTAGAACATAATACTTTGACAGTTGCAAACGTCACTTTTGACATTTCTTATCATTCCGACACCAAGGATAAGCGGATTGAAACCAAATTTTGGGAGGTTTAGGTTATGTATTACGGAATACGTTATCACGTAAAACTATCGTCCGTAAACCGACTTTACAGACAACCAATTTTTTTTAAGTGAAACTTTTATTCTGTCGCCCCGAATTTTTCTGGCGTCTGTTGCATGTCGCATTACAGGCGGCCGCGGAGTAGGTGTAAAGTGAAAGGCGCTCGGAGTAGGCGCTCAGTAGAGCAGCCAAGGCCAATATGGCGGCGCCCATGGTTAGCATCAGCTGACCGTGTAGTATGTATAACACATAGTCAGTCTGTCATGCGGGCAAGTGCTGTACTGCAGTGTTTACATGTTTTTATTCGTGTATTCATGTGAATATTGTTGTTTATAATTAATCGTAATGGATAAGTGTCTACAATCCAACGCCTACAATCCAATAAAAGTTTCACTTGCGTCGTAGTTTCTTAAAACCACACAACTGTTTTTGCTCCTTAAATTTCTTAAGTTTTGTTTTGCAGTGTATGTTTTTTACACTTAGAGCCGGTTTTACAATTTGAGCTTAAAATCAGTTTAAATGAACTTAAATTAAGCTTAGTTTCGTTTACTTTGTTCTATCGTAAGTCTTTTTTTTTATTGAATTCAAGGAGACGCCAAAAGATCGTAGTTAAAGGTTTTTCGACTCATGAAGGATTTCGACTTAAGCGATTTTTGTAAGAAAATATTCGGCTTGTAGAGGTTAAGATTCATTCTAGCTAATTTTGAGTTGCTATTGTCGAGATACAGAGGTTCATTTGGTTTTTTCGAGTTATCGAGGGAAAATATGTACCGAAATGGCTTGTAGGGACTCGCTGATTATTTCGACCTATATAGGGTTGAGATTTCGAGTAATGGAGGTCTTGGGACTTGAAGGAAACAAAACATTTTTTCGATTTTTGGAGGTTTTTGACTTATCGAGGTTCTATTGTATTATTTTTTAACTCCGTTTATGTCTTTTAAATAGATACGAAGTCGTTATGGCAATTGTGACCACAGCGAGGCGTGATTTCGAGGTCGTTTCGGATTCGGAAGACCTTTTGGAGTTCGTTAAAGAGCGAACCTTGGATAAAAAGGTATGCAAAAGACGACGATAGTGAACTTTTCTGTTGCCAGTACACGATAGTGAATCTTATTAATCAAGTTTTATTTATCGACAAATTCGACTAAAGAATCTGTTCTTTATTTTTGCGAAAGAAGGTACTGTAGATCATAGCTTGTCAACCGGTGGTCCGCGGATTTTTAAACTATATTTTTTGTTACTGTCTGTTTAAATATTTGTTATTCAGCATACGGTGTTGCAAAATTAATTGTTTTGAGTAAAAAATCAGTTATATAAATATTTATTATTTTATTCCAAAGTTGATAGTCCGCAAAACATTTTTGGATTTTTTGCTGGTCCGCGGATGTAAAAAGGTTGAGAAACTATGCTGTAGATCAGGGGTTGGCAACCCGCGGCCCGTGACTGTTTTATAAATAAAAGTCTTATATACCTACCTACATAAATAAATAATTAAATTAATTTTCACAAATCCTTTTTCTTGTGATATTGAGGATGTACTTAGTCATTTACAAATGAACGTGATTGATCACCAATCTAATGATACTCTCAAGAACTCTTTCTTTGAAATCAAAGATCTTGTTTTTTATGTCAGTTTGCCATCTAATTTTGACGAATTGAAAAGGTTTGCTCTGCAATTAATTACAATTTTTGTTAGTATTTACTTATGCGAACAAACCTTTTCGATTCTCAATTACAGAAAAAATAAATATGCTTCTCGTCTCACAGATGAGCATTTGAGAGCTATTCTACGATTAGCAACTACAAACCTAGAAGCTAACATATAACAAATAGCCATTCAAATACAATCTCAAACGTCACACTAATTTTTGTAAAAGAACAGTTCTATTTTGAAGTTCTCAGTTAAATTTTTAATAAAATTCAAATGAAATGCTTTCGAATTTTTAATATCACAAATACCTATTATTAAAATTATGAACAAGTGCGGCCCGCCTTTATTTCAATTTGCCACTATGTGGCCCTTGCTTGCCAAAAGGTTGCCGACCGCTGCTGTAGGTTATGGACTCCCGACAATATAAAATAATTGGCGTTTGTGTTTTTTTTTGTTCAGTTTAAAATTCGCAAAGAAGCTATGTCCGGCCTGGCGATGATTTATAAGAAACATTTGAACGACGCCGATGTACCACAGGCGACCAAGAAAGCGGTCACCTGGATCAAAGACAAAATTTTGCACGGTTATTACATGACCGGCATGGAGGATCGTCTGCTCGTCGAGAGATTGTTGAACACTTGCCTCGTTCCGTATCAACTTCCGCCGGAAGAGAGGATGAAGAAGCTCTACCATCTTCTCGGAACAATCGACGATCATGCGGCGAAGGCGTTCGTTGAACTACAGAAACATCAGCTTGCGTAAGTCGGAAAACACGATACATCTTTGTGTAGAATCCCGATAGTAGACTTACGCTGGGTTGCACAAGGCGTTGTCAAAAATCTTTAATCCGCACTGACAATCCGATCAATCAGATTTTATGACAATGTTTTCTGCACCTCAGCATTAGTGCCCTGATGGGTTTTATGTTCGGACGAAATGCGACAATACGTTTAAGGAGGTTGAGGCCATTGATTAGATAATGAAAAAAAAATCTGAAATAATAGTTATTGGCGTAACTAGTAGTCTAAGTCATTCATGGCGTGTCAGGCGCGATGTTTTCAGCACTCGTCTCCGGTGCGCAGTATGCACTCGCTTCGCTCGTGCCTGCGCACCTACGACTCGTGCTGAAAACATCGCAACTGACAGGTCATGACTTAGCCTACAAGTTGCGCCCATAATTTTATTCAACAAATGCGCGTTATTCATGTTTTTAACACGGTTATACGTTCATATAATCTATGTATACAAATATCTATTTATTTTTTTATAAAAAAATTGTCAATACTAACAGCACGATTAAATGTTTTGGTTTGAGGTTAGCCGGTTATGAATAAACTCCATGTCGAAAACATTTGGCATCTCAATTTAAGCATCAATGGATAACAAAAGAGAGTTGTTGTTACCTTCTATTTCGTTACGACTCAGAAAATAGTTACGTTTATTTTCATTACTCCACAATGGCCGAGCTAGTAGGAATCTTCATTGAGTTATGACAAGTAATTGTCACCAGTCGGTAAATGGCTATTTAGGGTTCGGTTTTTAGGCATGATAAAACATGAATAGCGCGCATGAGTTGAATAAAGTTTTTTTAATAGATTTTTTTATGACAAAATTTTCTGTAAAAAATCGAAAATCATTAGGAGATATATAAAATTAAAAATTAAAAAAAACTTTTACATGTAGTCTTATGGTAAATATGTCAACCTAGCATGCAAACGGTACATTTTAATTTTTTGCAAATAACCAAATAATGTCAGCAGTTTCGAAAACTAACTATGTAAAGCATCAATGTCTTACGCATATTTTAATATTTTTTCCAATTAATTAGGAGACTTTTAATCGATAAAAAAAATTATTAAACATTAGCACTTTTCGATTATGGACTTTTATTCTTGACAATTTTTAATGATTTAATTTTAACTTTTATTACTTCTACTTTCTTTTTTTAATTATTTACTGCCAGGGCCGGATTAACCCTCAACGGGGCCCTAGGCAACCATCAATTTGGGGGCCCTTTTTTTCACGTCCGTTCCCTTCTTTTTTCGATTAAAAAATACAAACTTATATCTTTCATAAAAATTTTATTGTCACAATGTAATAATATCAATAAAATTACTATCTACATTTTAAACATGTCGTTTTCTACATTTGTTTTCGGCAAATTCATCAATTATATCATCAATATCGATTTTGTTCAATAAATCTGACTCAATGCAAAGTATGCCTAACATCTCGAGTCGCTCTTGTCGCATTGTAGCTCTTTCAGCAGCTTTGATTCTTTTTAATTGCGAGAAGGATCGTTCGGCAGAACAATTTGTGATCATTAATGTTAAAAAAATCCGAAGAGCTATTTCTGTGTTAGGAAATACATCGGCTAATTGATCTTCCATTAGAATCTTATACAAATGACTATGAGTTTTTTGTGCATCAGTGTGTCTGGAGTTCAGGTAGATAACTTTGGAATTGTTTCATTTCAATGAAAAATTCTTCCAAATCTCTAGAATAAAAACGAACTAAGTTATTTATAGCTTCGTGGAGGTCTCCATCACTTAGAGAAAAGTTGATGAGAAATGCAAATCTCTCTGAAACTTCCATATACACTTTCGCACGTCGTTTGATTTCACTGTGAAGATTGTCGATGATTTCGAGGAAACTTTTTGTCCTAAAATCATCGCGAGGCGAAAATTCTACTTCTGATTATATTTTTCTTTCACTCTCTAGAATTTTATGTTTGTAAGAAAATTTTAGAAGTCTTTTTCATTTTTCGGGGGCCCCCTAAAATCGGGGGCCCCAGGCAACTGCCTATTCAGCCTACTTGTTAATCCGGCCCTGTTTACTGCAAAAAATATGTAAAATACAGATATTTACATAAATATATTTTTTCTAACCTAACTTTGTACAAAAAATTCAAAAGTCAGTCCATTAAGTAAAATACTGACATAATTAATATTAAAACAAATTATTTATATATGCCTTTATGACAATAATTTATTGGTATCATCGACTTATAACCTTTTGTAAAAATTTATTATGGAAAAGTTCCCACTTAGAATTCGACTTACTTTTGATTGGGACTGTAACGCATCAACCTCCTTAAAACCAACTGCGCGGAATTTCGTACTATTGCATCCGTCGAGTTGCAAGCACTCTAACAGAACCTTTATTTCAGCGTCCGGAGATGCGTGACCGAATGGTTAGAACTTCACAAACGGCCGCAACTTGCCGGCGTTCACGTGGAAATATCGGCCAAGGTGAACCAGTTGTCTCGGTTCTTGCCGGAACCGGTCAAAGCTCACGAGTTCCTACAGAAATTCAGCGCCCACTTGCGCCGCGACTCCGATCTTATGAAGGGCATGGAAACGATCGTTAAGCCGAACGTCAGCTGCAAGGAATGCGCCGATACTACGGTAAGTCACCTGATATTTTAGAGAGCTAGACGATCGGCAGCCCGTTTGATATTTTAGAGAGTTAAATGCTCGACAGCCGAAGTTTATCGAATACCCCGATTTAGGTCGCGTAATCATCATTATCGACGCTAACGGCGTTAGTTGTCGGACATCTATATTCTAATTAGTGATGTGCCGGATCGTTAAAAATGTATATCCGCGGATACGGATCTGAATACGGATATTTGGTTTCAAGATCCGCGGATACGGATACGGATCTTAACTTTATTAGAGTACGTGGCGGTAAATATTGCACATCGACCGTTGGAAAGAGACTATCTGTTATGGGAAAAAGTTATTGACCTCTTTAAGAGTTAATTCTCATAACAGATTGTCTCTTTCCAAAGATCTATGTGCAATATCTCTTTATAAAGATAGTTTTTAGTACCTTTGAGTTATGTACTATTGGTATGGTACTCACTACGATAAATGTTTGCAATATTATAAAGGTGCCAAATACGATTTTAAAAAATAAAAAATAATCTGAATGGAATTTAACAGGTTTTCATTATTACCTAATCACCTATATATATAAAATTTCATCTATGAATTGAAAATTTATAAGGTAAAAGATCCGCCAAAAAATAACGGATACGGATACGGATTTTTCTTCTCCCTCGGATATCCGCGGATACGGATATGGATATCCGGCACATCACTAATTCTAATCCGCCGTTATCAGTAATTAATGAAGTATTTATTAGAGAGAAACGTAGTCCAAAAAAGAGAAACAATCGCCTAAACATCAAATTTTTAAAGATATGACTGTCGATAATTGAATAAAACACTGTTTCTCTTTAATTATCAATAATTGTAAGTGACAAAGTCTTCGACTGTTTAATTTTTGTTTCAGGCTCAAGTTTTGAAAAAGCTAGGTCAGCCCGTGATGACAAATTTGTATTACAATACGGTTAAAATGTTGTTGGAGCGAGTATCGAGCGTTATGGTCGATCATGCGGCCGTCAAAGTGTTGCTCGATTATGTCGAAGACTGTCTCAGGGGCGGCAACACGATAGACGAAGTCGGTCTGAACCCCGCCACAGCTGGCGACCGTGGATTAAGATTGTTGGTCGTAAGTATTCATTTGTTTTAGATACACGTATTCATGATAAAACGAATTTGTGTTAAAAAATTCCCATTACAGTAGAACCTGAATAAGCAAGAGTCCAAGGGACCGCGATCTCTTTTTCGCTTATGGAGGCTTTTCACTAATCCGAGTTTCTAGCTATAGAGGTACAGGAGTGGCCTTTGTCACTTATAGTGGACTAGCGGTCCCGTCCGGTTTCACCCGGGTGCAAAAGAACGAATGGGGAAGGAAGGGACATGAGTACGCACATTCATCTTAGTTTACCGAGATGAATGTTGGGTCCAAATGTTTTGCAGTTTTCGGCAGTTTCCTGCTTTATTACTTATTTTAAACTCAAACCTCCATTTTTGATGAAAATATTTTTTTTTAAGTAATAATTATTTCTTTTAAATCAATAATTACTGTATAATTAATAAAATATAATAAAAATTTAATTGAAAACACTGTAGGAAAATTATTTTTATATATAGGTACTGTAATAGTTTTCAAATGAGCTATTATTTAGGTTTATTTAATTTTAATTAGTCGTAAATAAAACTAAAATAAATTTAAATGATAGCCTTAGAAAAAAGCAATGTAGAAAATAAAAAAAAGACATTAAAAACATATTCGTTCAAGGTGGGGCTTGAACCCACGACCCTGAGATTAAGAGTCGAGCGCGCTACCGACTTAGCTAGCAGAGATTCAGTAGCTGTATCGCTAATATTGGGATATTCTGTTACGGCATTTCACCTGAATATAAGTATATGGTGAAAAATGTTGACTGACATTCTGCAACATTTTTCATTGATTTTCCGCTCCTATTAGTCGTAACGTGATATTATATAGCCTATAGTCTTCCTCGATAAATGGGCTATCCAACAAAAAAAATGTTTTTTAATTCGAACCAGTAGTTCCTGAGATTAGCGCGTTCAAACAAACAAACAAACAAACTCTTCTGCTTTATATATTAGTATAGATTATAAAAACAATGTTAGTTCAGCTATTTATGACTCATTCTTAAATTTCGTGGAACTATTAATATGTTCGACTATCGCTTATAGAGGTACAGGCAAGTAGTAGTCTCAGTTGTAGAGGTCCATGGGTGAAAAACGTCTTTCTCTTATATAGAGGTTTCTGTTTCTCACTTATAGAGGGTTACAAAGACGGTATAATACGCGCCACGAATCTAAAAGGCTCGGAAGTTAGATGCGAATGCGGGCTTGCGCTTGCACAGTCTGTTGAAAAACTACAAACTCGCAACTCAACAAAACTAAAGTAGCATTAACAACTTGACAATAGCGTACTCGACTGTACTTTAAAGCAGGAAAGTGACAAAGGCAACGAGCGATCACGGTCAATCACCGACGAGCGCACGTTCCGTGCTGATAGCTGGGAGGTGGTGGGAGTCTTAACGGCTCTAAAATGTGCCTTTGCGACGCTGTTTGCGACTGACTTCCGAACCTTTTATATCCGTGGCGCGTATTATACCTGGCAATTACTCTCGCTTAGAGGCTTTTCTTGGTTACCCAGGTTTGACTGTATGTAAGTCAAGAAAGCCGTGCTCAATAGCTTCTAAAACAAACGACTTAGCCCCCCTTCATAAGGAAGTTCACAGAACGATCGCATCGTGAACCTGTTTGAAACTCAAATTAATACAATACAGTCGAGCCGTGTGCGAAAGGCCTTTATTGAATCGCTTTTGTTTTGTTTACAGATGTTGTCTTTTGTTTTTCCGTCCCACTTTCAACACGCAGATGTTATCTCGCACTTGATATTGTTATTAGAAATGGAAGACGAATCTGTGGCGCCACTTGTCCTGTCCGTACTCACTTTTTTGGGAAAATATAAACCGTTATGTAAGTTTTAAAAATAATGTCTGTTAACTTTGTACGTAGGTTTTATACCAGGGGCGGGCAAATCTTTTGATCGCCGGTTCACATAGCTGATGAAAATTTGACTGCGGGCCAAAAATTTGCAGAACAAAAAAAAAGCTCCTTAGGTCCTTTTTTCGTCTGTTTTGCCCCTTGCTATTTCTTTACTATTTTTCTAAAATTTATAAAATGCTTCGCGGGCCGGATTGTGCTGCGGGCCGCCATTTGCCCAGGCCTGTTTTATACAGTAGCCGAAGGTAATAAGACTACGAATATACAAAACCAGGTTTCCAACCTGACTTTGTCTGAGTAGATTTTGGTTTGGCAACGAAATAATTAAAAGCGACAAATCATATATATTAATACGCTAAGGTTAAAGATGTTTGCCTCCCTTTTTAGAAAAATCCTCACAATTTCTCCACATAAATTGTATATCATTTTACAGATAATTGTTTGCTCTACTGACATCGACAACTAAAAAATTTATTATTGCTTTTGTTTTTGTAAATTAATTAAAATACTGCAACGCTGAACAGCGTCTGCCATCTTACGGCTTTAATTTTGAAACAACGTCAACACTTCGATCTGTCATCTGACCTTTATATTGTAATACAACAGACACAATACTGCATCTGCCATCTGACGGCTTTAATTTTGAAACAGCGAGCAACGCTGAACAACGTCACAGCAATGCTGCATGATGCCATCTGACGGCTTAGCTCAACGCTTTTGCTACTTGCGCCTCTATATGACAAATTTTGTAAAATATTTCTTCGATCTGTCATCTGAGCTTCATATTGTAATACAACAAAAAGAAGAACGTTATAAGCAGTGTGCAAAATTAGAAACGAATTGAATACCTGCAATCATATTTAAAAAATAATTTTGTAAAGTGATATTTAAAGTTAGTTAAGTATTGATTTGTTTTGCAGCCGACGTAGTACCTGCACTGATGCAAGATTTGGCGCCGATCTGTCAAAATTTCGCCATAAACGGTACTCCGAAACAAGCGAAGGGCGCCATCCGATGTATCTATGTAAACATGCCGGAAATGCACGATCAGATTTTCCCGGTGATCTTGGAAGAGATCAAAAAGAACTTGGATCCGAAATGCGAACACTACCGCACGGCAATTGTTTCGCTCGGTCACATAGCGTACAACGTACCGCAGAAATTCGCCGCGCAGATTAAGAACATCGTTTCGAGAAAGGTACTTGCGCTGTTCGTTTGTTCTTCGCGTGCGCGATGTTCGTTTATTTGACGATCGTGTTTTCTTGCAGATTGTCAAAGACTTGTTAGTCAAAGACACAGCGGAAGCTCGAGATCCGTTGGACATAATCGACGATTGGATTCCTGAATCGGAACTACCGGAAGATACGCTGTGCAAAGTTGAAGCGATGAAAACGATGGCCAGATGGTTACTCGGTCTCAAGGACGATATACCGAGCGCTCAGAAAACGTTCCGAATGCTGAACGCTTTTATCGTTCACAAAGGTAATTTTTTCCCTGTCGTTAATTCGTACACGTCGTGATGAAACACGTATTATGCGTTCCCAGTCGTTAAAACGAAAGGAGAGATGTGTGCGAATTAACACACTCAAATGGGTACCACAACCTTTTTCCTTCCCGTATTTATAATGTATATGTTACGGTCAATACCCGAATTCGGTCAATGACCGAAATAAATGCGCCAAACTAGTCTTACATTTAAACGGGTATTGAGTGTTATAAAATGAGCAAAACTAGTTTTGCGCGTTTTCAATTGGACAAAACTAGTTCCGTCCATTTCTGAACGGACAATACTAATATGGCATCGGAATCTTCTTTGCGTTTTTAATTCACTTTTCCACATCAACGATACTTATTATATCAAAGCGATTTATTCTTCTGTATTGTTTAGCAGACAGAGGTTTTAATTCAGCTTTCAACAAATTTGCTTTTTGAACTTCACTTAGTGTAGTAAAGTAATTATGTTTCGTCATAAAATTATGTTTCAGAAGCCTCCAATAGGCGAACTAGTTGAGACTCGAATTTACCTTACATTTTTACTTAATTATTACACTGAATATCCCACAATTATATTAATTATAACATTCAGGAGAACAATTCAATAGATAGGTACATAAACAAGAACATATAACCCTACTTTTATTCGGGTTCGGACGTTGATTGAATGAAACAAGCAGAACTAGTACTGTCCGTTCAACAATGGACAGAACTAGTTTAGTCCAACTGAAATTGCTCAAAACTAGTTTTGCTCATTTTATAACACTCAATACCCGTTTAAATGTAAGATTTCGGGTTTGGGCAATATTCATTGGTCAAAACTAGTTTGGCGCATTTATTTCGGTCATTGACTGAATTCGGGTATAGACCGTAACATATATATGAAATAATCAAACGAGAAATTTGGCGAATTAAATTCTAGGCGACCTACTTCAGTCGGGCAAATTAAGCAGAGCTGAAATGTCGTGGCTGAGGTTATCGGCTGGCTGCGCGATGCTGAAGATCTGCGAGCAGAAAGGTGTCGGTGATCAATTTACGGCCGAACAGTTTTACAATCTGGCACAGTTGATGACGGTAAGCAATCGAACGAGATTAAATTTTAGAACGAAAGCTGCATCGGCGCTCTTTTGTTATTGCCCGTTCTGAAATATTAAATACTTACTGCAGATATATTAAAAACCGCTTTCATTTCTTGGTGATTTGAGATATTTGTCATAGATCCTTAAGGAAGTACCCTCGATAAATGAATTAACAAACAGAAAATTACGAAAATTTGCAAATATGTCAAAACCTTTTCAAAAATGACTCAGTAAAATTTTTGTGATTTTTGGTTGACTTTGAAAAAAGATATTGATAATTTTATTTCGCTGCACTTAACATGGAGTCTTATGGAAATCTGTGATTTTGACGCACTCCATCATTTATTACGTTGGAATTGACAAACAGATTTTGAAAAAATTTTCAGGAAATATAAACGAATATTCTATGAACATTTTTCTTTTTCCAAAACGTATAAAGCTTGCTTATGTTAATGCTATAAACTATTCAACAACTATATAGATTCAAGTCAACTTTTATCCTTCTTTCAATTTAAAGTCCCTGTTATAGCACCAGAAACAGAAATACTATATTTCATATACCTTCTTTCAATACTAATCACTTTTTTAATTCTCCGATACTTAGAATGTGTACTCTGGTTAACCAAATTGCGGAAACAAATCCAAACTTTGATTTATTTTTTACTAAATTCCGCCAATTTGTGCAAATGGCTTGCGATTGCGTAAATATTTAAAATTATCTGTATCACTGATATTTTTCTCTTTTAGTATTTATGTTTTTTTTTTTTTTTTTTTTCATGGTATATATATATTTGTTTTGATTGTACTATTTTAATTTTGTTACACGTGTACTTAATGAGTTGCTCTCATAAATAGACTTTTTAGTCTGTGAGAGAAAGGCATTTAAATAAATAAATAAATAACTAAAACAAAGCCGAGCTTTTTAGCAATTCATAAACATGGCTACACCGCAATATTATAGTTTGTGGCGCGTCATTCAAAGGTAAGTTACGAAACTGCAGCAGTTTTGATATCGTAAAAACATACGTAAATTGAGTAAATGCTAAAAGCATAGTATACCAAAAAAATGATAGTATATTATTATTTCCTAAATGACAGGAATAAAGAAAAGCATTTTCATAAATTAATGCGAATTTGACACCGCGTGCTGACTTATGCTGCGTACATAAGCACTTGCATGCGATGTTGCCAAATTATATACTACGTTACCAGTGGCGGATCCACGGGGGGGGTTTTCGGGTCCAAACCCCCCCTTCCAGAGTATCAAAAATCCCAAATTAAAATTTTACTACGCGATAAAAAAAAAGCTTTTCATATTTTTCATGAATTCTCCGCAAAAGGAGTAAAAATTTTTCAAGACCCCCCCCTTGCCGTAATCCTGGATCCGCCACTGTACGTTACTCAAGTAGAAGACTGAAATTCTTTGACTTACTGCGTACCGAGGGTACTTCCTTAAAAACAAATGAGCGCTATTTGTGTAGGTTTGATTTTAATTGGTTTGTTTTTTTCGACAGGATGACGTGAAAGAAGTTCGCGAACATTTGGCTAGTAAACTACACAAAGGTCTTGGCCGCGGTATACCTAACAAGTGCCTGCCGTTAGATTTTATGGGATTCTACTCCCTTTGCGGAGCCGAACCGGATCCTCGACTCAAAACCGTAATGAAAAACTACATGCTGCAAGATATAAACAAAAGACGCGAATACGTCAAGTCGATTACAGTAGGCGTACAGCAAGGTGTGTATTTGTTTTTTTTTTTTTTTTTTTTTTTTTTTTTGACGGGATAACGTCTTATAATTTGATGAAACACCGGCTGCATGCACGAAAAAGTGTCACGTTCCGCGCACGATGGGCCCAAGTTTGACAGCTACTAAAATTTAGGTTATGTATTATTAAATATGATATTCGAGCGGAATACGTTATCGCGTAAAACTATCGTCCGTAAACCGACTTTACAGACAACCATTTTTTTTTTTTTTTGCGCACGCTGTTTTTGATTTGTCGTTCGTCTTTGTTACCGATCGGTTTTTGTTTCAGGAGACAAAGCTATGAACCAATTACCTCACATTTTGCCCGATTACATGCTAGTTTTTGCGGTGCCGATTTTGGGCCACGATCCGTCTTTTACGAAATACGACGATCTCGATCAGCTGAATCGTATAAAACAATGTCTTCTACATATCCTCGATCCTTTGATAACGAAGAACGATTCTTATAACTTTTCGTTTTATAAGAATTTAATAGAACGAATGAAAAATCACAAAGACGCGTTGAAGAGTGAAGACGACGCAGTAAATTATGTAAGTAGACGTAGCCCTGACTCGACCGACTCTTTCGAAATTCAACGGATACAACTGTGTCCACCGTGCTATCTCTATCTATGAAGCATTTATTATTTTCTTCTTGCCAACAGAAACTTTGGGCAATTTGCGACTTAGCGATGGGCATTGTCTTATCGAAAACACAGAACTACGACACGAACGAAACGTCGAGCGAGCCGCGAATACCGACGATGTATTTCGCTCCGCAGCCGGCGCATTTCATCAACACGCGCATATTCTTGCCCCCGGAGCTTCAGTATCAACCGCTCAAAATGACAGGCATCACGTTTTCGATGGTTACGAACGACAAATCTCAAAGGAAGGTCAAGGGAAAGCCGAAACCGCCAGAAGGTGTCGGTCCGATGGGCACCGATGTCAAGGTGAGTGCCTGTTTTTTTTTTTTCGTCTTAGCCGGCGTGGGCTGTGTTTTGTTTTATTAAACTCGTTTTTGTTTTTTTATGTCTGTCAATTTTTAGAGGAGCCACAGCATTGACGCTCAGGTAATGTTAAAATAAGACGAATGATAAAACTAGAATAGCGACAGATCATTCGATTATGGCAACCGAGATATCATTCGCTTGAATCGATTATGAAATATGAAATGAATATTCAATCCCGACACAGTACTATTATATATCGATATATCATTCGGTATCTGCATCTACATGCACTGGGATGGGAAGGCTTTGCTAGCACTGGAGAGTGGGGGGTGTTTCGATTGTACATACTTTGTAGTTTGTTGGATCATTCGATTATGGCAACCGAGATATCATTCGCTTGAATCGATTATGAAATATGAAATGAATACCTACTAATCCCGACACAGTACTATTGCTATGTCGACTGTCGATTATAATACGATATATTATTGATATATCATTCGGTTTCTGCATTAAATTTCAATTTTAATGTTTAACTCATTATGTAAATTGACGATGTATCCATCTAGGGATTAAAAATATATTTCTATTTCTATTCGATCATATCAGTGATTAAATTATTAATATTGTGTTAAGTAATATTAACAAATCGAAATTGCAAAGTTAGCACATAATTCATAATCGATGTTTTGAATGATCATTCGCTTACACTGTAAGGCTAGGTTCACACTATACGGTTTTTCCTATTCGGAATTCTTATACGATTTTACCGTATACAGTAAAAACGTATTCAGTATTCACATTCATACGTTTTTCTTATACGGTAGAATCGAAATACTATTGCCACTGAGACCGTTTCGTGTTTTGTGCCGTACGCGGCTCACGGTTTTCAGTGACAAGACACGGCTGCAAAAATAAACGAAACTGTTTTTTTTACCGCATTCGGTTTTACCGAATTGTGTGAATACGTGTATATGTTTGCATTTGCCACTGAAAACCGCATACGAAAAACGTGTCGGTAAACCGCAAGGTGTGAACCTAGCCTAAAAGTATATAAAACGAAATTATAAACTGCCAGGTTTGCGCATCATTCATAATCGATAATTCAAATGATCATTCGTTTTATCATACATAATCGATAATTCGAATGATCATTCGATTATTAAAACCGATTATTTCGATTCATTCGATTATTGAAATGTATCGATTATGCCCAACACTAGTTTTTATAATTTAGCTGAATAGCGAATAGTTTGGAGTGAGTTCGGACCGTTTAACGCCGGCGGAGAGGGTGAATACGAGTGCGTTAACGAACGACAAGTCGTTGAATCGATTATAAAACTCGAATTGAAATCGTGCTTCGGAGAACGCGTAGAAATATAAATTTATTCGGAGTAAAGGAGCTTAGAGAGGAGGAGATCGAACTCTCCGAGCTTTGTATACTGGGTGACCGTCCGGGCGTGCTCAAACTTACATGGAAGACCGTTCGAGACAATCTGCGCGGGTTCGAGGACGCTTGTAGCGTCGTCTGTATTTTCTATTGGGCAATTCGTTCTCTTCTCAAATCTTTGTGGTAGTAATAGATGTTTTGATCGATGAAAATTTTAATTAAAAATAAAGAATCGTTGATGGCTTTCATAAATAACTAATCATTTTCAAAAATAGTCTGTTTAAAGGGTCATAAAATAAAGAAACTAGTTTTTTAAAATTCGTTTTCTGCCGCGCACCACCTAAATTTATTTGCGTATAATACGCGCGACGAATCTAAAAGGCTCGGAAGTTAGATGCGAATGCGGGCTTGCGCTTGTACAGTCTGTTGAAAAACTACAAACTCGCAACTCAACAAAACTAACATGGCAATAACAATTTGACAATAGCGTACTCGACTGTACTTTAAAGCAGGAAAGTGACAAAGGCAACGAGCGATCACGGCCAATCACCGACGAGCGCACGTTCCGTGCAGGTAGCTGGGAGTATCAACGGCTCTAAAATGTGCCTTTGCGACGCTGTTTGTGACTAACTTCCGAACCTTATAGATCCGCGGTGCGTACTATACTCGTACACAGTTCGAGAAACACTGCTTTAGAGTGACGCAGAACTATTATAACTAGAAATATTTCATTTGGATTTTCTCGGAGAGTTCAGTAACCATCGGGAGGAATTTTCATTCATCCGTCGAAAGGACTTTTATCGTAAAATATTTTTTATGTGTTGCATCGTTGACTAACTCGTTGTACATTTCCAGCCTTCTGAAGCGTCGGAAACACAAATTCAACTTCCTGGCTTAGAAGACGAAAACGACGAAGAACCTCCGAGCAAAAGGCAAATGCTGGACCCACAGCTGAGACTCAACTGAAACGATGTCGATTTGTTTTGTGCATAAAGTGTTGTCAATTTTTTTTTTTTTAATGACTGAAGAGAATAAAAAAAAAACGCTTACTGTATAATAAACATTTCGTCTATAAGGACTAACTGGGATAAAATAGATTAAGAATAATCGACTGGTGTTGGTGCATGCCTTGCGGTTCGTTTCGTTAAACTGTTCGTTATAAAAAAAGTGACCGTGTAGTTCACGTTACACACTACAGAAGTTAAACTTCTAGTTGCTTGATTTGGCAGCCG
Source organism: Xanthostigma xanthostigma (assembly GCA_963575645.1). Lineage (NCBI taxonomy): Eukaryota > Metazoa > Arthropoda > Insecta > Raphidioptera > Raphidiidae > Xanthostigma > Xanthostigma xanthostigma. Next base: position 5,620,306 of record OY754473.1, read on the forward strand.
GGTAACTAGGACAAAACGGGTGCCGAACCGCCGTCGATCTTTATTTGATTTCGGATATTATTTTTTTTTTTTAATCCGAAGAATAAGACCGGAAAACATAAAAACGTTGCTTCTAGAACGGAGGAATTATTGGAGCACACGTTTTTACTACAAGAAAACAAATAATGTTTAAATCAATTAGTTAATCTGAAATAGTGTCGGACAAAAACTAAATAATCTAGAAAATGTTTCACGAAACAAATCTACAAGGCACGTCCAAGTATTATTTTAAAGTTTATATATAACTTCCTACATTAAATGAACAAATCATAAGTCGTTTTTTTAATAAAGAAGAGACGATCTCTTCTGAAAAAGCAGAAATCTGAAACTTCAACGTCACTCGTTAATTTTCAATAAATAAAATTATCGACCAATTTTTCAGACGATTATATTAATGCCGGGTGGCACGTTGCAATGTCAGACGACGACGTTAGACTGTGGCCATATAAATATCGTTTTGCTCTCCGAATGCGGAATGTAAGGATCTTTTTTTCTGTAAATTTTTGGCTCGCGGTGAAATTTTCGTCAGCCATTCGGCCCGCGGTCAAATTTTCATCAGCTATGTGGCCCGCCGATCAAAAGATTTGCCCGCCCCTGGTATATACAGTATGTAGGTTAAGTTACGTATATCAGTTGCAATGTAGACTGCAAACGTAGTATTTAACTATACCACTTACTTAAGTGGTCTAGTTAAATGCTACGTTTGCAGTCTACATTGCAACTGATATACGTAGACTGCAAACGTAGCATTTAACTAGACAACTTAAGTAAGTGGTATAGTTAAATACTACGTTTGCAGTCTACATTGCAACTGATATACGTAGACTGCAAACGTAGCATTTAACTAGACAACTTAAGTAAGTGGTATAGTTAAATACTACGTTTGCAGTCTACATTGCAACTGATATACGTAACTTAACCTACATACTGGATATACAGTACACATATACGAACTACACATGGTGCACAGGACAATGCGTTAAGCGAAGGCGCCGATTTATCGAAAATCCCGGATTCAACAGTACTTATGATTTGTTCATTTTTTCGTGTCAAAACGTGCTATGTATATTATGCGTCGTTTTTAATATCCTTTCACCTTCCAATTTGGGAAGCCGCAGTACCTACTAAAGTCCCAGTTTCATCAAACTTCACACGCGAATAACGATGACATTTTATTGTTGTAAACGAGTTAAAAAAATTTTTTAACGACGAGGGCTCGTCGGAAGACATCAGCCGCATCATAATTATTTGAAAGTCGCGTTTTTTGTATGATTATTTTTTACTCTGTGATTTTGTTTTTCTCAAGTATACTACTACTTCTTTTGTTAGTGGTAACCTTCATTTGTTTTTTTTTTTTCTTACTTGAGTTGTCTTATTTTTTTATTATTAATTTATTCAAGTCAGTTAACGTCTTTAGAAATATTTTGTAATATCCGTTTTTTTTTTATTATAAAATGCTTTTAAAAAATAACTGACACGTTTAAACGTAGAAATGAAAAATTCAGTTTAATTAACAGACGCATGAAATTTTATACAAACAATTAGATGTCCTACACTAATTTTATTTTGAAAGTTTTGCTGAATAGTTGGAATGAATTTTTCTTAAAATCATAGAAGATAAGTTCTTATTTTTTTAAATAAGTATTATTAAAAATAAAGTAAATTAAAACATACAGTTTTTAATTTCCTTTACACTATTTATAAACCCGATTTCAGTTAAATTTTTACTTTTTGTTTACAGTGTTCTTTTACAAGACCCCAATTCGCAGGTCCTAACCCCCGAGAGCTGGCAAAAGTGTCACTTGAATTTACAATTTATAAACTAGACCCAAATGACCGTAGCTGTTGGTGGCCTCAAAACAAATAGCTAATCTCCGATTAGGATAAAAACTGCTAATAATTAAGAGGGTATATTAAAAAGTATCTTCGAAATTTTAAAAAACAATTTCGTTATTGCAAAAATGTTAAAATAAGTTTTTGTTTATTTAGTACGAAAAATCTGAAATGGTTAAAAAAAGTTGATTCATTTATGAAGATACGATCGCTGGAAAAGGTAACGCGAAATAATAGTACATTTCTGAATAGAACATAGATATATATATATATATTTAATAGATTGCGGATACACTAGCGCCTCCTGTACCTTTTAGAAGCCATTTTGTACGTGGAAAACGCCGTAAAAAACGCGCGAGATTTAAAAATATTAATTATTTTATATGATTTTATTGAGAAAAACGACAAAACTCACAGTAAACAGTGATATTTCGCTCCAAAACCTATTTTTATACTGAAACGTTTCAAAAATTACAAAATTGAACATAAATATAATGTAAAAGCTTAGAACATTTTACATTGTCAATTTGGCATCAAGGTTGACAAGCATTGATGCCAATCTGACAATGTAAAATGTTCTAAGCTTCTGGGACACCCGGTAGATATTTCACTGCTGTAACCGTACTGATTATATAAACGTAATACGGCCGTATTGTCATTTTAGCGTTTTCATTTTTTACGACTACAGCAGCTACCGCGCGCTTACGCGTAAAGGTTCTTCTCTAGCTGAAGCCAGTACAAAAATTCACTCGTGACACGCCACAACACGACTGCAAAGGCTTCCTGAGATGACTGGTGCAGGCACTTGCGACGGACAATACCGAAACACAGAATCGGAACGGATCAGGATAAATACGGATTCGATGTAAGAAGGTTAAGCGAACTGTTAGATATAGTTCACAATCGTCGAGTAGGATGGCGTCACTTTCGACTTGAAAAGAATTCCTCGAGAGACGTTGATTACTCAATAACGTCGAAACAAGTATGTAATGTTGCACTTTCATTGGTCGTATTATAAAAATGAAACACGTTTTTTTTTTCAACATAACATAATATATTTTTCTAGCTTCGTCATACACTTTTTTTTTGTGCTTTTGTCAGCTATAATAATTTACGCGTCAACTGCGCGGATAAATAGTTTTTTTATAATATTCTAAATATTGGTAACTTTGTGCAAGTCGGCCATTTGCAAATTAGGCAATCGGTTTTATTTTTGAAGTGAAAACTTCTTTAGCGGCGTTGTACACTTTTTTTGTAATGGGTAAAAAATGTTAAACTCGCGTCAGGAAAAGTAAGAACTGGGTGAGCGAGAAAACTCTCTAAGTGATAGTAATTGTTTATACAACGTTAGACATCTAGCGTTGAAATATCGTACATAAAAATGCAACCTATGATACAAACCACTATACAACGCTAGACATCTAGCGTTGAAATATCGTACATAAAAATGCAATCTATGATACAAACCACTATACAACGCTAGACATCTAGCGTTGAAATATCGTACATAAAAATGCAATCTATGATACAAACCATTTTGATCGAAAATTCGTAAGACGTTAATATTCAAGTTTTCACTTGAGCAGGCAGTCCCGGAGTGCAACCCGTCTTTTTTTTTTTGTTGTATTCAGTTGATTATCAAATTATTGTAAACGATCAATTCGCCGTATCTAAGTCAAGTTTCATTACATTTCTTTTTTTTTGTGTTCCGTGCAAAACGGAACACTCATGGAATCGCTTCAATGCTGGTCGGTCCGTTTCTCTGAAACTATTTGACGTTAAAAATTTGATGGTAGTCCAATCACAGACGTGATGTATAAAAAAATAATTTCAGACGGTAAATTGGGAAATAGAAATATATTTTTTTTTCCTACTTACAAATGGCGGCTTACTTCAAATTCGATACTTCTGCAATCATTTGTCTACTGACTAGTCTATATATCATATTACAATACGCGCCACGAATCTAAAAGGCTCGGAAGTTAGATGCGAATGCGGGCTTGCGCTTGTACAGTCTGTTAAAAAACTACAAACTCTCAACTCAACAAAACTAAAATAACAATAACAACTTGACAATAGCGTACTCGACTGTACTTTAAAGCAGGAAAGCGACAAAGGCAACGAGCGATCACGGCCAATCACCGACGAGTGCACGTTCCGTGCAGGTAGCTGAGAGGTGGTGGGAGTCACAACGGCTCTAAAATGTGCCTTTGCGACGCTGTTTGTGACTAACTTCCGAACCTTTTAGATCCGTGGCGCGTATTATACAGTAGACATTCCCTAATTCGGCACATGTCGCAAATCGTCAGAAGGTTAGAGCATAAATCTGTGCACTGTACTGTTTTTATTGCAAAACAACATAAGAAACTGCTCGCAATGCCCGAAGTTTGTTCCAAACAGCCAGCAAACGGTAACGAAACCGTCACCCGCATGCGCAGTAGCTAAAACGTGTTCCAAAACCGACACAAACAGCTTCGTTTTTGGCTACTGCGCATGCGGGTGACGGTTTCGTTACCGTTTGCTGGCTGTTTCAGGAGCGAACTTTTAGTGTACTGGGTTATAGAAAGTCTACTGTAGTATATTATATAAAAGATGCACATTTTCCAGCTTGTTTTTACAGTGTGGTTATAATATTAAACATTAATTTTCATAACCGCGCTATAAGATCTATTTTACTATTGACAAGCTGAATCACGGATTCTCGGTTATCTTATGTATTTTCAACACCGTCTATTTTCAACTTGTTTTACTCGCGTATTTTCAAGTTGTCAGTTCGCAAAGTGGAAAAATACTTTTAACAACGTTTAACCTCAAATTAATAAAGTCTTTTTCCCGATTGATCTATGACTGCCGCAAAGTGAGGGTGGCGGAGAAGTTGAAAATACATTAATTGTTTAGTCGCGACAGGTTGAAAATACACGAGTTTTATGCTCCAAACCGAACTTATCGGGATACCAGTTCACGAAACGGTGATAGTCCTAGGAAAATCGTATTCGACATTTTCCACGTGAAATCTGAATTTCCGTATTTCTGTTAGCAACAACTGTTTAAATATAAACGCGTCATCATTCAGTACTGACTTTTTTTTTATACGATCCGTAAAATAGCAAAATACGATAACAATCAACGCGTAAATAGTTGCGAAAGCGCTGCTTAAAAATAGTTTTTTTTTTACCTTTTTGAATAGCAAAAGCGTAACCTTCTGCTAACTGCTCTCACGATCATGAATTGCCGAAATATTAAATTCAAAAATTTCAACTTATCAACAGCTGCATTGAATCGGGAAATCAAGAGCCCCGATGCGGATATATCGTAGTCAATATAGCCTATGACATTTCGATATTCGCGAATTTAGTTAGTTGGCTGTTGGCTACCCTGGATTTCTGAACGTCATTTGTTTTCAACTGAACAGAGATATCCGTTTAGCTACAAACAAGTGACATTCTAAAGTCAGGTCAGAAACTGAACAACAAAAAAATTCAGTTACTGTTCATTGGGCGGCAAAAATACTGTTCATTACTGGTGTTTTAAATACAATTGAGGTTATGTTTTTGTTTAATACTAGAAAGTTCGAAGCTGTCACTGGAACTGCATTTTGCATTTAAATATAGCACTGTGTTGTTGGTAACTCTGTAACAGAAGAATTTGCTACACTCGAAACTATTCGAGTATAAATTCATATAATTGACCTAAAAAAAATCGATATTCGATACTTAAAATAAATTTATCTAGAAATAAAAACTAATGATATAAGTATTCGTGAAACGATTCTTTGACTAAAATTAAAATTGTGCTAGTAAAAATAATAGCCTCTTTGAATTAAAACAAACGATAGTCGTTAATAATTATTATGGAATTGATCTATAAAATTTCAAAGGCACACAAACAAAATTCACAAAATTGTGAAATTATCTGCTCTCATACCAAAAAAATATTTCCTATAATGAGATTATAAATGCCAAAATGTATATATACAGTAAGTACTGTTACAGTTGTCATAAAAAAAGACAATCTAAAAACAAAAACAAAACGTAAAATGGCCATTCTGAAATTTCTAATGGAAAGAAATATATATATCAACGCCGATCATTCGTCTCGAGGTGCGAGCTTCGAAAACGACGTTACGAACAAATTTTTTAAATACAAATCCAAACTTAGAATTAAAATGTGCGTTGGTGTACCTTTTTCTCTAAATATAAATGACCGGCAGTTTTTTTCCATCGAAGCATTACAAACATTAAAATTCGTCGTTCAGCACTTACTGTATTTATAAATTTGATTAAATAAAACCATTAAAAATTATGCTACTGAAGCATAGCCAGATTAAAAAAAAACTTCTAGAATTTCTTTAAAGCGTTATTTCAATTAAGAATAAACAGTGTTTAATTGTTGAGTACAGCGTATAAACGTAGCTCTGCGAGGTAATTCCTTCAATTTAGCGGCTCCGGTATAAGTGCAAGCCGATCGTAAACCTCCTAAGATGTCGAGCACGGTAGTTTCGACGTCTCCTCGATACGGAACTTCAACTGTTTTGCCTTCGGATGATCGATATTCAGCTACGCCACCTGATGATAACATTTTCAACTGTTTTAATATTCAAGCTACAGTTCGCTATTGTTGACGTTACAATAAAAATGTCGTCTACATGGAAGCTGACACATATTTGTCAAACGCTCTCTCTGGTGTTTGATTCAATAACTACAGTTTTGAGGTTATAATCAGCTGTCACATTCAGCTAGTTTACGAGTGTCAATACCGACATTTGTGCGATTGAATTTGCGGACAAAATTGCCGTTCACGGAAGCGAAGTCGTGGATTCAGACTAATTTAAACTAAATATTAAGTTTCCTCGGGAATGATAGAAAATTTACACGATCTACGTATCTTCTTACCGGAGTGTTTTAGCATAGCGGTAGTAGAAGACATTCCGTAAAACAGTTTAAATTTCTTGCCGTCTTTTTCAATAACGTCGCCGCCGCACTGATCGTGGCCCGCGAACATTCCTCCGGCCATAACGAAATCCGCACCGGCTCCGAAAGCTTTGGCAACGTCGCCGGGGCAAGTGCAACCCCCGTCCTGTGAGAAAAAATCACCCGCGTCATGATATTTTACTACATACTACTTATCTATAAAAAAAATACATGTATACAGTATGTAAACACGTAAGGTGCACATAGGGAAATTACCATTGGGAAAAAATACTTGGATCAGAGTTAGCCATGACTGCATTAATTGTTATTTCTATTGAATTATCGTGGTAATCTTCTGGATTTCTATTTTATTTTGATTTATTTTTATTTTACTTGGCTTTTTTAATAACAAAAAGCTCTTATAAATCATTATTTTAAATTTTTTGTACAAAAATAAAACAAAAAAACAACTCCATCTGTTTGGAAACATTTCATTCAAAAATTGTCTGACTGGTATGACGTATGCGCGTTGGTAAATCAGTGACCCAATGTCTTTAGGTTCAACACGAATAGACGGAGATATTTGATCTCGCACCATATTTAAGTATTTTTGGGAATTTAATGTCCCATTGATAAAAAAAGTCCGATTATGTTGTAATCATTTGAGTATTTTCTTCGGTAGTATACACTATACACATTCATTTTGCAAAAGAATATTATCTGTCAAATTGAAAAACAAGATTTCAAGGCTCACTCTGATCCAGTCATTTTTTCCCAATGTTAATTTCCCTATGTGCACCTTACGCGTTTACATACTGTAGATATCAAACAATCAATTCAACAAACAAGAAACATTGAATAATTTGAAATGCTGTAAAACCAATATTGTTAATCATTTTAAATATAATTAACCATGAAAATGGTAATAGCCACACTTCAAATTAACAATTGAAAAAACAATCAAGCAGCGAGTAATTGCATTCATTATTCAAATGTTTTATACGCTCTGAAGTTCATAGTTGGCAAAATGTAGATTAATTAATAATTTTCCGTTTCATAAAATGGATCATTAATTATTAATGCTATTTAAATCTTTTTCGTATCTATAATACGTATTAATTAATATTATGTTAAGTGTCAATAACTGCGTAATGATAAGGAATAACCGTTAATCAGTAATTTGTTGATAATGATTAAGTTGTTACGTGTAATAAAACAAAGATAATAATTTTAATACTGTATGGTGCAAAAAACATTTCCGGCATAAATGTTTGTTTTTTTATACGCTTTATATTAGTTTGGGTTGTAACTAAGTATGTATGTATGTCCGTAACGGAATCTTTGAGCATAATTTTCACCAATTTCCCGAAGTCTGATTAATTTGAAACTTTGCATACGTATCAAGGACCGATGACAATGCAATAATTTGATAACAGTTTCCCATTATCCTTATTAGGACCCCCAGGATTAATAAATTCTTTTATAGATCCTCAAACTAAAAAGTGAAAAATAAAATATAGTTTAAAAAAAACTAAAAAACACGCTTTATATCGGACTAAAAAGTAAAAAATAATTGTTTTAAAATAAGCTTAAAAAGCGTGGGGCGCTTTGTTCCACATTTTCGTACATCGAGCGCCCAACGCTTTTTAAGCTTATTTTAAAACAATTATTTTTTACTTTTTAGTCCGATATAAAGCGTGTTTTTTAGTTTTTTTTAAACTATATTTTTTTTTAATGAAGAATATTGTGAAATGTATAAAATTACTAATCATAAATTATAGCTTTCACTTCTTTGTAACAACATTTTGAACATGAACGTGACTTTTTGTAAAACAAAAAACTGCACCGTAGCAAAAAACATTTGAATGTAAATTTTTCATGGTAACGTTAGCATGCAAATGTTTCAACAAATAACATTTGAATGTCACGCAATCTCATGAATGCATTTTTTTAGCAGATTTTTAATACTATAAAAAACGACCTTAAATTGTGTAAATAAAAACGTACCGATATAATGTGCCCTTGTAAACCATGGGCGGCGTCTGCACATTCTAAAACAGCCGACAGCTGGGGATAGCCCACTCCGGTTTTCATTCTTGTCGTGCAAACGGAGCCCGGGCCGATTCCGACTTTGATGATGTCGGCCCCTGACAAAATTAATTCTTCTACCATTTCACCGGTCACTACATTACCTGCCTAAAAGAAACAAATGCATTTTCTTGTACGGTGAAACAAGCGAAATATGACTCGAGTCGTTTTTTAAAATTTAGATTCAGTGCGAATATCCATTTTTGAAGTGAAAACTTCTTTAGCGGCGTCGTACACTTTTTTTGTAATGGGTAAAAAATGTTAACCTCGCGTCAGGCGTCAGGACACGTGACCCTGTTCGAATTTTATACAACGTTAGACATCTAGCGTTGAAATATCGTACATAAAAATGCAATCTATGATACAAACCATTATACAACGTTAGACATCTAGCGTTGAAATATCGTACATAAAAATGCAATCTATGATACAAACCATTTTGATCGAAAATTCGTAAGAAGTTAATATTGAAGTTTTCACTTCTGCCGGCACTCCCGGAGTGCAACCCGTCTTTTTTATTTTTTTTATTCGACGTGTTGAGCAGAATACATAACATTAATAAACCACGCCTACTCCTCCACTTATTGGTCTTTTTAGATTTAAGTTTTGTTGGAACCGATGTATATTTTCGTTTCTGCATTATTAAAAGCGGAATAACAAATCATTGCGGAATAAATTTCTTTACTTACAATAATCGTATGATTCGGGAAGGAGGCTCTCACTTTCCGTACGTAATCGACGAAATGTTGTGAATAACCGTTGGCAACGTCGAGACATATAAACGATATTTCAGGTATCGAGCATAAAATTTCCGATAAACGCTCGAAATCGTTTTGAGCTGTGCCCGAACTTGCTGCCACATTTTTCAATACATCCGGGTTATTTTCAGCGAACTTTTTCCATTCCTCTGTGGAATAATATTTGTGTATCGTCGTAAAAAGGCCGTGCTAAAATATTAAAACAATTTATTATTATTATTCACACAGAAGCTGATTTTCATGCCTCTACAGCGGTAGTATAGTCCAAGAACGATCTTCGTGAAATACCTAAAATCTCAAACGGCTAAAAATTTCAGTGATCGTTCTTGGGGTTACAAGAAACTATTCTGACTATGAAAAAGTGTGCTCCGATTTGCAGTTAGGGTAGAAACCGCCCCTTTAAATTTTGTTTTCTAATTATCTCACAAACTATGAGATATATGAAAAAAGGTTTCGACAAAAAGTTGTAGATTTTTATATTTGCTACGAAAAAGTGCTCCGCCCTCTTACCCCTATCTGCAATAGTTTAACCATAAATCGCCCCTAAAGGTAAAAAAATTGAAAATCATTATTTTTCTCAGCTGATTCGGGTTTTTTGTGACATTTTGAGAAGAAATTACTCTTGGTATTTTCTTCGAAAAACGATTATTTTAGAAATTACAAAAAAACGGATATTACCCCCTTTGCACAATAGTGTAATCTAATTGTCGTGAATTATTATAAACATGATTTTAAAATGTAAAACAAACTTAAAATAAACGTTACCATAACTATAATTCAAAATCAAACTTGAAAATTCAAAAAATTTGAATTATATTTTTACATTTATTTTAGAAATTTATTTGTACCGTTGTTTACGTGGCGTGTTTCTATGGTTTTTTAAACAAAATTTTTGAAATGGCCTATGAAGTCACAGAAATGCCACGCAAAAAAGACACGTTTCAATAATAATCAAAACATCTTGCCCAAAAAGTATATTTTTTTTTAATTTCAATAAGAATGTTTTATTGAATGATTCCATGTGTTTGATAATTTTTAATATGATAATTATTGATTTTAAAATTATTTTCAAAAATTGTGCATATAATAGGTACCTATATTATGTTATGAATACTAACATTCGAATTTTTAGTATTTTTTATTTATTGTTAAAAGTTATAATCAACATAAACTTGTTACCATGTTTTTTGTCTTATTTTAATTGCTATGGTTAGTAATTAATGTTGATTTTCATAATTATTATTTTTAATTTTCTGCATGTACCTACTTGAAAAAGTCTAAATCTATAGACGTCTATAGACTTAGAGTTTTTCAAGTGTGTACTTGAAAATGTCTAAATCTATAGATTTAGAGTTTTTCAAGTACATACAGAAAATTAAAAACAATAATTATGGAAATCAACATTAAGACAAAAAACATGGTAACAAGTTTATGTTGACTATAAATTTTTAACAATAAATAATAAAAATTCGAATGTAAAAAAATATATAAAAATATTTAACAAATTCAATTTCAGAAAAATTGTTTGAGTGGATTTTTTTATGTAGGTAGATAGGTACTGACAAGCAAAATACAATATTATTATATCCTGACATAAAATTAAATGCATATGTAGGTATACATAGGAAAAAATACGAAAAACGAAAAATAATAATTATGTTGCGACATAAGTAATTATAATTATTTAGGATTCTTCTCTTGAAAAAATAAGATTATTTTTATGATCTTGTGACAAAAAATATAATGTAAGGGCATAATTTTATTATTTTTCTTCAGGATATTTTAAGTTAAAAAATATTTTCAAAAAAAAATTCTAAAATTGAAAGTGTTAAATATTTTTACATAATATTTTGTAAAAATACTTTACGGTTTAAATACCCACTAACTTATATTAATTGCTATGGTTAGTAATTAATGTTGATTTTAATAATTATTGTTTTTAATTTTGACAGCACTGACGATGATATAGTGGGACAAGCTCCGACAATCGCGCTATCTCTCTCACTACAGTATCGTGCAAAGGGGTATCGTTTTTTTGTAATTTCTATAATGTTCATTTTTCGAAGAAAACGCAAAGACTATTTTCTTCTTAAAACGTCACAAAAAACCCGAATCTGCCGAAAAAACAAATGATTTCCATTTTTTTCACATTTAGGGGCGGTTTACGGGTAAACTATTGTAGATAGGGGTAAGAGGGTGGAGTACTTTTTTATAGCAAATATAAAAATCTACAATTTTTTGTCGAAACCTTTTTTCATATATCTTATAGTTTGTGAGATAATTAGAAAACAAAATTTAAAGGGGCGGTTTCTAGCCTAACTGCAAATCGGAGCACACTTTTTCATAGTCAGAATAGTTTCTTGTAACCCCAAGAACGATCACTGAAATTTTTAGCCGTTTGAGATTTTAGGTATTTCACGAAGATCGTTCTTGGACTAAAATGGCCAATTTCGCTCGAGTGCGTAAAGTAAAACAAAAGAAACGCGATTTTGCCGATCCAATGATTTACTTGTCAGTTGGCATTTAAAGTCATATGAGCACAGAGAGGGCGTTGTCTTCGTAAACAATCAAAGACCGAATATTGGACTATTAAATACATTATATTTTATAGAAGTGAAAATCGGTTATTTTACGGGAGGTACATGCAAATAATTTAGTATGTATCACGATTATGCTTGTATTACTCGAATAAAATTCGCTGGTCGCTCGTTTTAACATGATGTCACAGCTCGTACATAACAACTTATATTAACGAAATAATAGTTCAAAAACGTCAAAAAAGAATATTAAGAATAAGCCAATATTATTGTGGAAGTGGCGTCTGTTATATTATTAAAAAAAATGCATTATTATTATAAAATTGGTCAAAAAAATAGTTATTTTGTCAGGTGAAAAAATTTACTCTGAATTCAAGACTAGAATATAGACGCTCGACAATTTTAAAACAGAACATGCTTTTGACCTTTAAGCAAGTGCGATCTGCCAGCGGTCTGCACTGATTTTTAAAATAATTACAACTAGAAAAGAAATTGTTTATCTAGTACTCGGTAGATACGTACTTTGGATAAGGTTTTTGCCATTTCGAAAGTCCCTACCGTATCCATATTCGAGGCCATAACCGGCACTCCTCTATACGTTTGTTTCGAATTTCGAAAAGTAATTTCCCTACATAAATTGACCTAGAATAAAATTAGATTGCGAATACAGTAAACACAGACATGTTATCAAAAAAATTATGTACAAAAATAAACTTACATCGCTCCTACTTTTCAAGGTGGACCTTTTGGGCCTTAATAACACATCCTTGAAATCGAGTTTTACTTCATATACTATATTCGGCATTCTAATTAATCTTTGAAGTTAAAATAAACTTTAGTATTTCAATTTAATGATTTAAAACATGTATGTATAAAATTTTACAAGTAAAGAAAATAAATAGGTAAGTAGGTTTTGTGCCAGTCTACCGAACAAAAATAGACCAGTATTCAGCAACACGATCGACGATTTTGCATATTATCGTATCATTCAAGAGCCAATGCCAAATTTAATGACGTCATCAATGTAGACTCAATGACGCAATTTATGCGGCATTTGTATTTGTGATACAGTAATAAGAATTTATTAGAGAGACGAAGATACGACTGGACTTGTAACGATATCAATGAACGTTTTTATTTGATCAATATTTTATTCGGGACAAATTTATTAGAATGCTTTATTCAATATCAAGTTTCCGAACAAAACCAGTGTCATCTTTTATGAAGAGCTGCAAGTATGACGTTCGTGCTGAACTGTGCTGCAAATAGGAGATTGTGCAGGATTCTGTTTTAATTAAGAGAAAGTGTAGAAACCTACCTCCTAATAAACATTTATAAAGTAAATTTTATTTTTCATTTCCCTTTGTACGTATATAATTTGAAAAAAATTCTAATCAAAATTCAAAAAACAAAAAAGAATATATATATTATATTAGGTGTATTGACCGATGTCACATTTCATTTTGACATTTCAGATTTTATGTGAGGTTATAATTTTGAAAAAAGCGAATATGTCTCAGTTTAGTACAAATGCAGAAATTAGTTTAAAAAAGAAAATAGGAAATATTTCAAAACATCTAAAATGTGATAAAGACAAACTTTTTGAAGTATACGAGATAGATAAATGCGCAAAATGGATCGAGGAAAATAATTTTCAAAAGGTAAGGTTATAGTTGTTATTGAAAAATTAATTATTTTAATAATTATTCCTTTATTTTCAGGTATGTTTGCAGTTTCCAGACTGCATGCTTATAGATTCTTATAATGTTGCTACAGAATTAGAGAAAATAATAAAAAAGAAAGTCTATATATTAGGTGACACATCATATGATAGGTTAGTTTAAACGTGTTATAAATGCTGGTATATAGGGGGAAAAACAATTTTTTAGTTACGCGGTTGTTTCTTTCTAGCTGTTGCGTCGACTTTGTAGCTGCAGAACACATATCGGCTGATGCTTTAATTCATTTCGGAACAAGCTGCTTCTCGACTACCGAAGATAAAATTCCAGTTTTAACAATTTTAGAGAAAAAAACGATAGATTTCGACTTATTTTTTAATTTTATATCGAAATTAGATTATTACGACGAATGTATGTATTTGGTATGTGATAACACATACAGCAATTTAATAGGTAAGAAAATATTTGAGAATATCGAAGCATGTAGCAATATAGCATTTGCACGGTTCTTCTATTACCAGCCCACAGTGGCCAGGTTCTAATCCAAAAACTGGTAAAAGTATCGGCTGTATTTTGAAATTGATTAGAATATAATAAATAGCGGTTCGGTTCGGCTTCGCTCGAATTTCTAAATTGCCAGAGTTTTTTCGTCGACTTCCGATCTCCACGAAAAGCGATAATATACAGTGTGTCCCCGGATTGAGTTCACAATAGGTGAGATTGACAAAAACATTTTCGAATTGGAATTTCATATTTTGGGATTCCGCCCTGCTTGGTCTGAAACTTATTTTTAGTTTACTTTCGATTTTCTTAAATCAAGTAGGCCTTTACAGTTGAGCAAAACCTCTTTTCGTTTCAGGTAAAGTACCTTTTCCGTTCATAGTACGCAAAAGTGTCACTAAGAAAAGTTGTTCACAATGAAAAATTATGGCGTTATGCAAATTTTCAGAATGATCGGCCTACTTTGATAAAATCCGCTTTTGTTTTGTTTTGTTTGAAAAACAATCGCGTGGAGTAAACCAAATAGAATAATTGGAGTTTAATTTATTTTTTTGATAAACTGTAAAAATTTGTTAATTTGAACATTTCTAACCACCTGTTTTCTCATCTAAGATTTATCATGTAATCGTTAATAATAAATATTTTTCTACTTCTATTATTAAAGTAGGCCGATCATTCTGGAAATTTGAATAACGCCATAATTTTTCATTGTGAACAACTTTTCTTAGTGACATTTTTGCGTAAGTACTATGAACGGAAAAGGTACTTTACCTGAAATAAAAAGAGATTTTGCTCAACTGTAAAGGGCTAGTTGATTTAAAAAAATCGAAAGTAAACTAAAAATAAGTTTCAAACTAAGCAGGGCGGAATCCCAAAATATGACATTCCAATTCGAAAATTTTTTTGTCAATCTCACCTATTGTGAACTCAATTCGGGGACACACTGTATATAGCCTTGGTCTATCCTGAAGGTACATTCTAAATATTGACAAAAAAACTTTTGAAATATGTCCTACACCCGCACTTACAAACTTTACCTCTTTATAATATTAGTGTGGAATGAAAATATTAATTTTTACTAAAATAACAGTATTCGGAACCCAAAGGAATGGTGAGACCTCTGGTGAAAAATGCGCCGAACTGTCCTAAGGGGGGTTTTTGACAGGTAAACATTGATTTAGAAAAGCATGATGGAGGCTAACCTAGCCTCCATCATGTTTTTCTACATCAATGTTTACCTTATGCCTCCATAGTCAAAAACCCCCCTTAGGACAGTTCGGTGCATTTCTCACCAGAGGTCTCACCATTCCTTTGGGTTCCGAATTGGTGTGCTTGAAGAACGTATTGTTCATTTGTTTATTTATTTTCAGAACAACTGAAAGAGAAATGCTTTAGCGGCGAAGACGGTAACACAATCCAAAAGCGCATCATTCCGGCGCAAGAATACAAAAAGGAATTTTCAGAAAAAGTTACCGTTTACCTTGGAAACAGCGACAGAAGTTTAACGAACTTCTATTACTTATACAAATGTAATTTTTTTCTTAAACGATCAAAGTTGTCAGATCACACATTTAGCACCCAACGTAACATTTATCGAAATGCTGCTTGGCTGACGACTAGCAAATAAAAATATTTCAGTCGGCCGTTTTCGAATCAAATAATGCATGTTTATAAAGGCCAGCGGCAGCGCACACACGTAACTTAAAAATGTAATATTATCATAAGAAAAAAAATATTAAATTTCACATTCAAAAATAGACAGTTTAAACAATCGGCCATGTTCGCGAGCATATGTGACGTCATGATATACGATGCATGCCAACCTTGATGTCAAATTGTCAATGTTCTAAATGAAGTTTATTTGTTGTTTTCTCTAAATACTGACATAATCTTACTGTGAGACGACATCGTCGTCATGGAAACTGTTGTTGATATATATTCTGACGTCATGATGCGTTTTGAAAATTCGAAAATAGCGCTTATTCTCTACATTTCTTTTTTATTATTTGTATTTTTTTCAGTGATTAGATTAATAAAATAACCATTACGTTATGATCAAGAACTAAAATATATTTCGAAATAAAAATTTTAACCAATTTGGAGTTTTATGCATATGACCTATTGCAGACTCACTCGCGTACTCTAGTCTAATATCTCTATGGTTGCAACTGTTCGATAACACGACGTAATTTCGTCGTGTCACTGACTGCTTGGCGCGATTGCGAACGCTCGGGCGGTTGTGTCTATGTCAGTTCTATATTTTCGCTGGAGTAGTTCGTCGCGCAGCCGACGTTTGAAGCAGCGACTGCAGCAACTGGTTGTTTCGACAAATGCAGCATACCATCTGAAATACACATCTGTCGAAAACACAGTACACTCGGTCTCGGGCTCACGTAACTCCATAAACAATCGCATTGAACGTTAGATTTAGCGAAAGTGCGATGGGGTGATGCTAAATCGCGCGTTTTCAATACAGAAAATACCATGTGCGCGCGCTCTAGCCTTAAATCAAACACTGTTTATATGTGTAATCTGACAAAGTTGCAGACTCGCGGCGTCAACTATAACGAATAGTTTCGGACGCAAACTTTTGAAGTGAAACTTCTTTAACGACGAGTCCGTTTGTCATTTTCTGTAATGTTAAAATGATTCAGCTTGGTATCGTAAAATGGTTAAAGCATCTAAAGAAGTTTCACTTCTGCCGTGAGCTTATGTCGGTGAGGCTCACGCGTTTTTATTGTTTTTAGGTAGTAAATTACATTATTTCAATCCGGACAGCGGCGTTTTTGAAAAGTTTACCGAAAACAACAAGGCGTACAAACGAAGGTTTTTTTTAATTGAAAAAATTAAAGATTCCAAAATGATCGGTATTGTTATAGCAACGCTGGCCGTAAGAAATTATTTGGCGATCATCGAAAGGCTGAAGAGTCTTTGTAAATTGCACGGTAAAAAAAACTACATCATAAGTGTGGGGAAACCAAACGTAGCGAAGCTCGCGAATTTTCCGGAGGTACGTATTTTTTATTATCTACGCATTGATAATTTAAAAAAAAAATTGGTTGTCTGTAAAGTCGGTTTACGGACGATAGTTTTACGTGATAACGTCATAAAGAAACATTGATGAACTCTCTGACGTCACGCGAGAAGAGAGAGAAATGCGTACAAGCCGACGCTTGGGCCGATCGTGCCTCTCTATCGCTTATACCGCGCTCTCGCTTGCACGCTCAGGCTCAGGCGGAACGTGACACTTTTTCGTGCGTGCAGCCGGTGTTTCATCAATTTATAAGACGTTATCACGTCAAAAATTTAAAAATATGGATAAATAAATTTCCCTCCGATCATCGGTGAAAAATAAGACAATGGCCAAGGAAGCTTTTAAATTGAAAGAATTTAAATCGCTTCGAACAAACTTCACCTCTCGGTAGATTCTATCAATGTCGGTGTGTTTCAGATTGACATTTTCGTCGTAATTGCGTGCCCGCAATGCGACCTCTACGACAGTCGTGATTTTTACAAACCGATCGTGTCGCCGTTCGACATCGAAGTAGCTCTAAATCCGAACGCCGATCGCAGCGAGCCGGAGTTCGATCGATACGATTACAACGAAATATTATTGGGCGGCGGCTTTTCTAAATTGCCCGACAACATCAGTATAGACAGTTGTGACGTGAGTCTCATTTCGGGACGAGTGAGGAGCCAAGAGAACAACGACCTCGGTCAACAACAGTCGTCGAATTCGAACGAAATCGAAGCGAGAAGAAAAATGCAAGTGGTCGTGAACGATAGTCACGGTGCAGGATATTTAGCGGCCAGAACTTGGAAAGGCTTAGAACAAAATTTAGGTGACACGGAAGTCAAATTAGCAGAAATGGGACGCCGAGGGACGGCGAAAGAATATGATAATGAAAAAAGCTAGTGACCGCCTAATGCGTAGATGAAATAGTTAAATAATTTGTTTCGTTTATATTTATTAATAAAAATTGGGTTTATAGAAATATGGTTTTCTTTTTGATGTGTTCTTATGTGTAAACACGTAAGGTACACATAGGGAAATTAACATTGGGAAAAAATGACTGGATCAGAGTGAGTCTTGAAATCTTATTTTTTCAATTTGACAAATAATATTCTTTTGCAAAATTAATGTCTATACTACCGAAGAAAATATTCAAATGATTACAACATAAACGGACTTTTTTTATTAATGGGACATTAAATTCTCAAAAATACTTAAATAGGGTGCGAGATCAGAATATCTCCGCCCATTCGTGTTGAACCTAAAGACATTGGGTCACTGATTTACCAACGCGCATACGTCATACCAGTCAGACAATTTTTTAATGAAATGTTTCCAAACAGATGGAGTTGTTTTTTGGTTTTATTTTTGTACAAAAAAATTAAAATAATGATTTATAAGAGCTTTTTATTATTAAAAAAAGTAAAGAATAATTTTTAAATATAAAGATTAGTTCAGATGGACATAGGCTATATATTTTTAAAATTTATAAAAATGTACATAACTCAAAAAAATAGTAAAAAAATTGGTTGTCTGTAAAGTCGGTTTACGGACGATAGTTTTACGTGATAACGTATTCCGCTCGAATATCATATTTAATAATACATAACCTAAATTTTAGTAGCTGTCAAACTATATTTTTAACGACTCTATCGCTTATACTGCGCTCTCGCTTGCACGCACAGGGTCAGGCGGAACGTGACACTTTTCGGAACGTTACACTTTTTCGTGCATGCAGCTGGTGTTTTATCAATTTATAAGACGTTATCACGTCAAAAGCCAAGTAAAATAAAAATAAATTAAGATAGAAATCTTCCAGATTACCACGATAATTCAATAGAAATAACAATTAATGCAGTCATGGCTAACTCTGATCCAAGTATTTTTTCCCAATGCTAATTTCCCTATGTGCACCTTACGCGTTTACATAGTACTGTATATCCATCGGAAGCCTCGAGCAAATCTAAGATAGAAAATAATGTAATCAGTAGTCGATATGTTGCAGATAGCGATCGCTCGACAACTAAAGTCATTAGCGATCAGCAATCGGATTTTGTAGACACTCAAATGTACAGGAGTAAAACTGTTCTTAATGCTTCTTTTGATAAAAACGAAAACTGGCTTTATTAGGTTTCCCTGTAGTTATAATTACAAGGATTTTGTTTATCCTCTCTAACTCTGAAACGGTTATAAATTAATATTAATTTTCTGTCAGTATACCGAATTTTAAATGCATCCGACGCGCATTCCAGACTTTCCAGAAAACCCCTTCGAACTGGTCTATCTTCGAAACGGTAAGTGATACGAAGCAACGGAGGGGCTCGATGACTGCAGCGTGTCATTTTACATAAGCCTACCGAATTTGAATCAGAACGGAGACATTGTCAAAAATTGTCTTAAAAAAATCACAAAAAAACTAAGGCTATACTATGGGAAAAATCGCGATTTTAGTCGATTTTCGACATTTTCCAACAACTCGCTTTTCTGGTCCAGACGGCTCATACTAACACGAAATGACACTCCGAATCAAAAAATAAGCTCAACTTTTGGTTTGGTGGGCATTTAAAGTGTTTTTAAACACCGAAGCGACGTTCGAACGCCTCTATCTCCGAAACGGTTATAGATACAGACCTCCTGTTGCGCTCATTGAATTCAGCGTGTCGTTTTCTATCGACTGACCGAATTTTGAATGCATCCGATGCGTATTCCAGACTTTCCAGAAAACCACTTCGAACGGGTCTATCTTCGAAACGGTAAGTGATACGAAGCAACGGAGGAGCTCGGTGACTTCAGCGTGTCATTTTACATAAGCCTACCGAATTTGAATCGGATCGGAGACATTGTTTACATCTCCTCTCCAAATATGATGTCAAGAACATTGTCATCAATGGAATTTTTGATGTAAGAAGTTCCTACAAGTTCTGATAGATGTCACTAACTGTTAGTTTTTACTATATTCGTATGGCCATATTATTGTAAAAATCTCGTACAAAATTGTACGAGGTTGATAGTGTCCTCGTACCTCGTACGGAAGACCACAAATCTCGTATTTGTAGAGGAACCTCGTACGGCTGGCAACCTTGTGACCGGCCCAACGTCAATAGATAAGAGGGGTGCAAGAACAAAATATGACGGGACCATTGTCAGGGTTGCTGTTCAATTAAATCATTAATTAAATATATTTTTTTAGAATCTGGCATCGATTATCTGTATATTACAATACGCCAAAAACAATTAAAAGTAAAAAATATATAATCATACTCCTTTTATTACGAGCGACATCTATTAAAAAAAACCATATTTAAGGGATTTATATATTTTCAAGGTCTCTAAACAGCTGATCAATGAAGTAAGACATCAATATAATAAATTTATCAAAACAAACAGTGACATTTAATTCAGTTAAAAGCGACTTGTCAAATTGTTACTTATATGTGAGAAACATGGCAAAAAATATGAATGAAAAGTTTTAGTGATTCGATTTAAGATGGGTTTTGTGTCTGTTCTGGGACTGATATTATTATTTTCTTTCAACAATGGATATCCTGTGGTATCCTTTACATTGAACGATACTGAAAAATACGTTACTTGCGACGATTATGGTGAAATCGAGAATGCAAACACCCATATTTACGACAGTGAAAATTCGTTGAGTTATCAAGTGTTACATGTTGAGTGCAATTTAGGTTATGAATTAATCGGCAGCTCCCAAATCGTTTGCGTCAATGGAAAATGGGATTCGGTACCGCGTCCTCAATGCGTAAGTCACTGCAATCCACCGCCGTATATAAAGCATGGCTTGTTTAAAATCGAAGGAGTCAAAGATGTCCACGGAAAATACAGCAAAGGAGCCCTAGCGGTTTATTCATGCTATAAGGAGTATCAGCTGTCACCGCCGGAGAGCAGACTACGGGTTTGCGAAATGGGTATGTGGACCGGTCCAGCAGCTACTTGCATCCCCGCTGCTAAATCTTTCGGCTGCAAATCGCCCGATGATATTGTCAGTGGATATTTTGTTCTCGAAAAAAATGAACTCGATAATAAGTATGATATCGGACAGAGACTGCATTACAGCTGTAATTCTGGATACGCTCTCGAAGGCTCTCCGATACAACAGTGTCTCGAAGGAGGCTCGTGGTCACCGAGAATTCCGCCGAGATGCGTTAAAATCGGTGAGTTATTTTTAAACGCTTTTAAACTATTAAAAAAATGACTATTGTATTTCTGTTTTTTGATGTGAAACATCTATAGGCGCACGTAAAACAGATTTCTGGCGTGGCGACGCGTCGCCACGCTCTATAATGGTATATACAGTTAGTGTATACTCCACAGGGTATACAGTGTTGTTTACTACGGTACACATAACCTGTGTTTTACTTAATTTATAAATATTTCAGTACCCAACAATCATCACAGGGGTCACAAAATATTATTATTGAAACTGGTACTTTAACAAAATAATGTCGATGTTTCACATTTGCCAGGCCGACGGCTCACATTTTTTTTTTAATTAGACACTTTCAGGATGCGTTTAAAATAAACTTCTTCAAATTTTCTGAAGCATTCAATTTTTTGCGACCTAAGTTTTCAATAAAATTGCTTGAAATTGTTTGGAGATTGATTTTATTGTGATCTGTGAAATCTTTTATTTACTATCACAATCTATATACTTATTTCAACATAAATGTGACTTAAAACATAGGCAATATTTTTATTTTCTGATTATTGGTTAGCAGAACATTGCTTATTGGTTTTAGATGTCTAATTAGATTTAAAATTAATTAATTTCGTTCGAGTCTGCTTTCGCGGTGCCCTTGTGATGAGAAAGTACCTCGGTGTTTTCTCTTTTTATCGATGTCAAAAACGGACTTCGAATAATCCGAACATCCGTTACGCGGTTAATAAACTGTATTGAGATGAAGCTTAAAAAATCATTCAGGAGATACTTCAAAAATTGCGAAAATAGCCTTTCGGATGAGAAAACGCTGTACATATTGAAACGAATGTCGAGCTAGTAAGAATGGAATCGGTTTTGTTCTTTCGCTTTCGATAAAGTGACAGGACATCGCTGGAATTCCGCAAAAATGCGTTTTAAATAAGTCAATCTACGTATTTGTTGAATTGATTATTGTTTTATTTTTTCGTCGAGCCCGTTCGCGTTATAATTCCGTATTCAATACTCCTTACATAGCCTGTAGTTCTCTCGTCCGGTCGCGAGAGAGCGCTAAGAGCGCAATCGTCGAGCGGCTAGGTATTGATCTATGATATTCCGTCACAGCACAAGTGGCTTGTGGGAGTCGAGTATCGACCTGTCAACTCGTACGTTCAATGCTATCATTTTCGGTGTCTATAAAACGCCTTTTACACAGCTGATTGGCGGTGTTCAGTGAAAAAAGTGGTCGTAGAATTCGACGGAACTGATCAGTTTTCGACGCAGGGACGATTTGTGCAGTTGGACATGGCCGGACAGACCATAAACGATAGATTATTAGCGGCGAAACACAGTATCGCCGGCCAAGGGTTGGCCAAATCGGTATGTAAAGCGACGACGGAAGAATTACTCGGACCTAAGAAAAAACATTTAGATTATTTAGTGCACTGTACGAACGA
Source organism: Xanthostigma xanthostigma (assembly GCA_963575645.1). Taxonomy (NCBI): domain Eukaryota; kingdom Metazoa; phylum Arthropoda; class Insecta; order Raphidioptera; family Raphidiidae; genus Xanthostigma; species Xanthostigma xanthostigma. Next base: position 5,643,274 of record OY754473.1, read on the forward strand.
GCCTAACGTATCGATTCCTCAGCTGGCAAACTTGTTGGTCGAAAGATCTCAGAACACTAGCTGGATAGTTGTGTTTAAAGCTTTGATAACGACGCATCATCTGCTTTGTTACGGAAATGAGAGGTTCACGCAATATTTGGCCTCGAGCAACAGTAGTTTTCAGTTGTCGAATTTCGTCGACAAGTCGGGCGTCCAAGGCGCCGTCGGAGCGAGGACCGGATACGACATGTCGCCGTTTATCAGAAGGTACGCTCGCTATTTGAACGAAAAGGCGCTCTCGTATCGCACCGTCGCTTTCGATTTTTGCAAGGTGAAACGCGGCAGAGAAGAATGCACGCTGCGCACGATGAATTCTGAAAAGTTACTGAAAACGTTGCCCGTACTACAGAACCAACTCGACGCGCTCTTGGAGTTCGATTGTTCCGCCAACGATTTAACGAACGGCGTCATAAATATGGCTTTCATGCTTCTGTTCCGCGATCTCATCCGACTGTTTGCCTGCTACAACGACGGAATCATTAATTTGCTAGAAAAATATTTTGAAATGAACAAGAAACAGTGCAGAGACGCTTTGGATCTGTACAAGAAGTTTCTCATTCGCATGGATCGAGTAGGCGAATTTTTAAAGGTTGCCGAAAACATCGGTATCGATAAAGGAGAAATACCAGATCTCACGAAAGCGCCGAACAGTTTGCTCGACACGTTGGAGTCGCATTTAAATTCATTAGAGGGCAACACGCCGACGCAGACGACGAACAGGAATATCAAGTCCGGAGTGACTGCGCTGTCGAACACTAGCACGTCGTTCGGAACGGCCGTGACCAACAACATCGACGAGACGTTCAAACAGCAGGCCGTCGCCGAAGAGGAGGCCGCTTTGAACCAGTACAAAGCGAACGTGTCGTCTCCGCCCGTCGCGAGTACCAATCCTTTCTTGGACGAAGCGCCGGCCGCTCCGGCGGCGCCGGTGAGCAACAGTCAGATCTTGGATTTGTTCGGCACGGCTCCGGCGTCCGCCGCCGCGCCGGTGACCGCGAACCAGCCTTCGAAAGCATCGGACGATCTGCTCCAGCTCGGCAATCCGTTCGCCGACATGTTTGCGGCGCCCGGAGCGCAACCGGCGTCGGACATGTTTGGCGGCGAGAATTCCGCGACCGCTTTCGCCGCCCAGCCGGCGACGTCGCAGCCGAACGCGACGAACGTGTGGGCGGCGAACGGTTTCGTTAACCAGCAGCCGACCGCCAACGCGACGAACAACATGTTCGCGACCGATCAGAATTTGATATCGGTTTTCGAAAGCTCCGGTCCGTCGGTGTTCGACACTCCGGCTAGTGACATCATGAAACCGGCGGCGCAGCAGTCGCCGGCGCCGATGACGAGCATGTCGACGCCGCAGGCTCCGAAAAAGAAAGTTCTAACGGGCGATCTAGAGAGCAGTTTGCAATCGCTCGCCGAAAACTTGAGCATCGGCACTAGCAAGCCGGCGACCGTTCAGTGGAACTCTCCGAAGAACCAGGCGAAGCCGGGCGGCGCGACCGGCTGGAGCCCTCAGCCGATGGCCGCGACGACCGGTGCCAATTATCGTCCGATGGGTCCGGGAATGCAGTATCCGATGGCCGCCGGTGCCCCCGTCGTCGCACAACCCGCGACGGGAAGTCCCAGAATGGGAGCGCCGCAGCCGGCACCCGCCGCCAAACAAGACGCGGCGTTCGATCCTTTCGGGGACTTGTAAATTGTTTCGTTTTTTTTTTTGTTTTTATTGTATATAAGTAACCAAAAAAAGTTCTGTTTTTATGTCGGGCTTTGCGGTGTCCGAGATTATGCCACACGCGACATCGTAAAGTTTCCGGAGCTCCTCCTGAATATAACTTACATTTTAATTTGTAAATCTAAGTCAAAACATTGGAAAATGTATATTGTATATGATATTAGTCGTTAGCGGAGTCTCGAATCAGCTCTATAGTGATGGTCGGAGACGATACCAATAGGTGCAATGATTTAGACGAACGTATCTCGGTTCGGAACGAACGTAGGGAATTTGTTCTTCTCTTTTTTTTTTAAAAGATACTCATATTTAATGTGATGCAATTGTATAATGTATATTTAAATGTTTGAAAATTATTAGCGAATCATGATATTATGTCATTTTAGAAAAGATATTATTCTAGCAGATATTTTTATATAGAGTTTATCGAATTGTTTTAAACAACACATTCCTATATCGTGTATTAATTTTATGTAAGTATTTATTTTTGATTTTTGTGAATACGCTTCTTTTTTCTAGTGATGTTATTAAATTTTTATTTATTTATAAATACTCTATAATTATGTGAAAAAGACGAATCTCAAGCTTGTGCCCTTCAGAATTGTTAGTTGTAATTTCAAAGACGGATACTAAACGAAAGCTATCGAAGTTTGATCGTAAAGAATTCTTTCGCTTATACAGTTCCCACCATACAAAAGTCTACTACTTTTATTGAAGTAAAACTTACTACAGGAAGTCTTTTTCTATATTCTTAAGTAATAAAGTGTCTGGAAGCTTTTGCAAAAGAGGAATAAGCAGTGAGCGAAAATAAAGGTTGTCGAAAATTGGCAGAAATTCTACCTTTTTGCGGTTAAAACAGAGCATAAAAGTTTAATTTTGAAAGCTGTCTGATTTAGGTCAGCACTTTTTTTATGAGCAGTGAGCGAAAAATCAATAAATACGAAGACAAGATAGACTTGAACAGAAAGTGTGTAAAATAATCGTTAAAAAACAGAACTCGTATGACAAAAATTAATATCACAACAAATTTTGTCAACAAAAGATAACACCAATTTTTTTTTATTTTTTTTTTTTTTGAAAATCGTGATATTAATTTTGGACATGAGTCGTTTTTTTAATAATATTTATTTGAAACGATTTATGTCAGAATTTCGACCGAAATTTTTTTTTTACCCAAAACGCTCAGGCTTTTGGGTGTTCACAAAAAAAAAAAATATTTCTCTTGTTGGGTTCTTTCTTCTCATGTTCTGCAGTCAGATTTTTTTTACTGTGTTCAGATGTTTTCTGTAAGTGAAGTTAATTTACAAAAAAAATATGGGAACAGCCAGTCGCAGCTTTTGGTATCTTTTGTTTAGTATCCGTCTTTTTGATAAAATCTGTTTTAGCATAATTGAGCACTCGTGAACAATCTAGAAATAATAAAGATAATAAATAAAATGAAAAAAATACCTATTGTAAATTGCAGATTATCAATAATATATATTTTAATGATTAATATTGTATTTTGTGCAGATTTAAGATGCAATGAAATCTATATATATATAAATATAAGTAATATTGTACGATAAAAAAGTATAAAAAAAGAACAGAAGTATTGTAACCCAAACATGACAATATAAAAATATGGAATTCGTTTAGGTATTGTTTAAATAATAAAATTGCTTACATCTATGTTTAAATGTGTTTTAATGTTCGACCTATTTTTATTTTGACCTTGAGATGGAAGAGGTAAATGAAATAATACTATTTAACCGACGAAAAACAAAAACGGAGGAGGTTCTCAAGTCGACGCGTATATATATTTTTTTTTTATTTATGTATGACCACGCATAACTTTTTACAGAGTAGTCCGATTTTGATAATTCTTTTTTTGTTTGAAAGGGTATACCCCGAAGCTGGTCCCATATAAATTTGGTAGAAAAATTCCAACCCTAAGGGTAGGAAAACAGGGGATGATTGATTGTTCACTCACTGATTGTAATGTATGACCACACATAACTTTTTACAGAGTAGTCCGATTTTGATAATTCTTTTTTTGTTTGAAAGGGTATACCCCGCAGCTGGTCCCACATAAATTTGGAAAAAAAATTTCAACCCTAAGGGTAGGAAAACAGGGGATGATTGATTGTTCACTCACTGATTGTAATGTATGACCACACATAACTTTTTACAGAGTAGTCCAATTTTGATAATTCTTTTTTTATTGGAAAGGGTATACCCCGCAGCTGGTCCCACATAAATTTGGAAAAAAAATTTCAACCCTAAGGGTAGGAAAATAGGGGTGATTTATTGTTCACTCACAGATTTTCATGCTGAGTTGTGTATTACAATTATAAATGATATAGCCACAAAAAATTATAAAATAAAAACTTTTTAACAAGAAAATTAAACCGCCGAAAAACTGAAAAGCAAAAAATAATAAATCTTTTTATTTAACTAAGTTCTATCTAAATAGTTGAACGTATGTGACAGTCTAGTATATCTAAGTAATTTTGAGTCGGCGTCAAACAATCAATGAACAAAGATCACTAAAAGAAATAACCAAATCAAGTTAACAAAAATCTCCAGCGATAAACATTAGCATTCCAAACATGCGCTCTCCACACGACCACTCGCAAAGACGTGTGGCCTCAGTGTGTGCCCGTTCGGGTTGCTCTGTCGCTGACATTAATTTCGTGAACGCTCAGAGATTTCCGGCAAAGGATTGTTGACGCCGACTCAAAATTACTTAGATATACTAGACTGTCACATACGTTCAACTACTTAGATAGAACTTAGTTAAATAAAAAGATTTATTATTTTTTGCTTTTCAGTTTTTCGGCGGTTTATTTGGTGAATGAAATAATACTATTTTGTGCGGTGAAATTTTGTTTCTTTTTGCCAACTTAAAAAGATCCGTATAATCTACAGCTATACTAATACAGTAGTACCTTGTAAGTCGAACTTCAAGGGAGTCGCCAAGAAATTCGAGCTAGAGAGTTTTCGACTTATGAAGGATTTCGACTTAAGTGGTTTTTGTAAGGAAATATTAGACTTGTAGAGGTTAAGATTCATTCTAATTTTGAATTGCTAAGTTCGAGATACAGAGGTCCAATTTATTTTTTCGAGTTGTGGAGGGCAAATATGTACCGAAATGGACTCACTGATTATTTCGACATATAGAGGGTTGGGATTTCGAGTTACGGAGGTTTTGGGGCTTGAATGGAAGGGAACAAAACATTTTTTCGTGTTTTGGAAGTTTTCGACTTATCGAGGTTCGACTTAAAGGGGTTCTACTGTCTAAGTTACATCTAAATCGGTACAGTGGCTCCTGAAATAATGCAAACATGTCTGCTAAAAACGGAGATCTGTCGACTATGTTTACGGTAAGGTAATGACCCGCGACTCAAATGAGTTTCACACCCCTGCCGTAGTGCAATTCGACTATTATGTGATTTTCTTTTTAATTGTTCTATTATGTCGTGGGCTTCTGAAAAAAAATTACAGATTTTTTAAATCGAAATTCGCGGGACACTTTGTATATTAATATTGTGCCTCATATAACTGCTAAAATAATTCGGTTTATACACATCCAATCATCTGCAAAGTTAGTAGATTATAGAGGTTGACTCGTTCCATCAATCAGGGCGAAAATGACGTCAGTTGCTGCGGATCGCTTATCAATATTCTGCAGTGGTTTGATTTTTTTTACATTTTGTTAAATACTGTTCATAAACAACAGCCGCCGCTACGCAATCTATTGGTGGATCCGCCGGATGACGTCGTCCAACGGAACGAGGCAACCTTTGTAATTTACCAACCTTGAATGTGCCTCATATATCTTTATATATAAAAATTACGTGTCACATGTTTGTCCGCGATTAACTCCTAAACTACTGAACCGATTTAAAATTTGATTTGCACACCGTGTGCAATTCGACCCAACTTGAAAGATGGGATAGCTTACATTTCAATTTATAGTCGCAATATTATTTTATTGCAAATTATTTGTCTATTCCTTGACAGTCATAATTATCTGTTGACTGGATTGAGTGAATATTCAATAGATGGCGCAACGAACTTAACAACCATATAAGATGGCGATACCTGTTGACTGAATTGAGTGAATATTCAATAGATGGCGCAACGAACTTAACAACCATATATCTAGATCGAGGATGTAAAAAAACTGAATATCGTTTAAAACTGCTTGGCACGACGGCGCAGCCGGAGTGCTCGAAATAGAGCAAGTGTTTTAAAGACCAGTTATCCACGAATACTTTACGCTATTTTTTTTCGAGCACGACGGCGCAGCCGGAGTGCTCGACATACACACATATACGCCCATGTATATTTTAAAATAGCTAGCAATTAATAAAATAGATAGATAGATGTTCCAATTAAATTGTTTTATTATTTCACTTTATACGTAGCGAAGCACGTACAGGGCCGCTAGTATATATATAAAACTTGTAAATCGAATGTGTGTTATCCGATATCTTCGACAATATGAGAAGCTCTCGAGTGAAAATTCAGTTGTTTTAACACGTGATTATCGTCTATTGTTTCGCTGTTTATCGATGGTGGGTGGCGCGTTTTTTTATAGTTCAATATCAGGTTACAAACCTCCCACAAATGTTTTTATCGCTTTGTTTTGAACCGAATTAAATTGAACGTCACCAAAGCGTATATTCTATATTAAAGCTGATATTCCCTTAAATAATCACTATTACTTAATTACTTTTTATATTTTTAGATCAGTCTGAAGAAGATCCAAATCCGGATCGAAACGTTTTTGGATTAATTATATTTTTTTATTAATATATTTGTCTGAAAAATTGGTCGAAAATTTTATTTATTCAACACGCGTGAATAATATATAATTTCGGGGCCGTGCTAAATTCCGGAGAAATAATAAATTACTTCATGTTGACGCGTAGAGTGCGAATAATGAGCCGAAACTGTACGGTAATATATTACTGCACAGTTTTTGGACCAATAGGAACGCGGTAGCGAGCCGAAACTGTACGGTAATGAATTATTACTGCACAGTTTCTGGACCAATAGGAACGCGGTAGCGATTTGTATATTATATGAAAACAGCATCGCAATTCAGCGAAAGTCAGGGCCATCGTGTGTGCATCGAGGGCGGTGGGTACGTCAATCAATGAAGTGATTTATTATTTTTCCCTCTTTTACCAGGGCCCCGATTACATATTACTCGTGCTAGTTGAATAAAGTATTATGTGCAACTATTGATCGAAGGCGAATATTCCACTCACGTGTTACCGCACTCGCTACGCTCGTGGGGCAAATTTCACAGTTATGGAATCTTCTCCTTCTCTCACTAGTCGCACAATATACTATTATTCCCTTAAATAAGTTCATTTTATGAGTTCAGAATTGCCGAAAAAATTCGGAAACGTTTTCATATGAAACATCTAATTTGGTTGGGAGTAAAACCGTGCAATTGGCGCGACACTTTTATGGGGCGACGTTACGTTTGCTTGTGTCGGATTAAACACGACTTCGGTTGAGGGCGACGTCTAGATAACAGGGCGAAATTTAGTTACTAATATTTCGTTAGATGACAGCGCGCGGATGCTTGCTTTGTATATGCGTCGGATTATAACTTGGCTTTTGTTAAAGGCGACAGAGCAAAATTTAGTTACGTGGTGAAATTTGGTTACAGATCGATGCTTAGTAGAATTTTGTTAGAGCGTATATCGGTGTATGTCGCACCGCGGCACATTTCAACTCAGCCCATATACGCTCTCTCTCTCAGTTTTGTATCGTGTCCGTCGTGATAGCAATATTAAGAAAAATTTACCTTATAATAATTGACATGCAATGTTTATAATGCTATGGCTAGTAATTAATGTTAATTTTTATAATTATTGTTATTATTTTGCTGAACTTGAAAAAGTCTAAATACATAGACGGAATGTCGTACAATAAATCAATTTAATATATTTTTTTACGTGATAACGTCTTATAAATTGATGAAACACCGGCTGCACGCACGAAAAAGTGTCACGTTCCGCCTGAGCCTGAGCGTGCAAGCGAGAGCGCGGTATAAGCGATAGAGAGGCACGATCGGCCCAAGTGTCGGCTTGTACGCATTTCAATATTTCTTTATGACGTTATCACGTAAAACTATCGTCCGTAAACCGACTTTACAGACAACCAATTTTTTTCCACAGACCTGCGATTTTTTTCTTAATATACTAAATTAGAAGATATTAAAATTTCAAAATGTCTCAAGAACTTTTTTTGTAAATAAAATTTTGCAAAGTCAAAAATTAACAGCGTGGCTAGACCCCACTACCCTTCGATTTTGTGATATTATAAAAGAGTGTTATACAAATTTTCGCTTTGCCTCAAATACCTATCCAAAAATTTTTGATAGATCTCCTACTATGTAGGGTTAGCGCTCTGGTACCTACTTCTTTATTTCATAATTAAGCGTATTAATTCATACCACTTTAGAGCAGGTGTGTCTGACTGATTTTTCTAAAGGGCCATTTATAAGATTTAGTGTGTGTTAGCGGGCCAGGCTCTAAAACACATCCTAAATTAAAATGATAACTAGAGTGACCCGTGCGAGTTATTCGCACTAAATAAGTATAATAATTATCACTTTACAAAATTATTTTTTAAATATGATTGCAGGTATTCAATTCGTTTCTAATTTTGCACACTGCTTATAACGTTCTTCTTTTTGTTGTATTACAATATGAAGCTCAGATGACAGATCGAAGAAATATTTTACTAAAATTGTCATATAGAGGCGCAAGTAGCAAAAGCGTTGAGCTAAGCCGTCAGATGGCATCATGCAGCATTGCTGTGACGTTGTTCAGCGTTGCTCGCTGTTTCAAAATTAAAGCCGTCAGATGGCAGTATGCAGTATTGTGTCTGTTGTATTACAATATGAAGGTCAGATGGCAGATCGAAGTGTTGACGTTGTTTCAAAATTAAAGCCGTCAGATGACAGACGTCGTTCAGCGTTGCTGTATTTTAATTAATTTACAAAAACAAAAGCAGTAATAAATTTTTTAGTTGTCGATGTCAGTAGAGCAAGCAATTATCTGTAAAATGATACATAATTTATGTGGAGAAATTGTGAGGTTTTTTCTAAAAAGGGAGGCAAACATCTTAAACTTAGCGTATTAATATATATGATTTTGCTAATTCGATATATTTTCGTTGTATATGACAGTCGATCCGGACGGCGACGACGTCGACGAAGACAACTACGTCGACGGAATGGGCGGCGTCGGCGAGATGCAGGACGTGCAGAAGATTGAGCGTCGTTGCGCCGTGACGCCGAACGCGCAGCACGCGACGGTGATCGTGCGTCGCGGTCATCAGACGGCTAACGGCGCGTTGGCCGGCACCGAACTCGAGTTGCAGTGCGACGAGGGCTACAGGGACGCCAGGGCGCCGTGTCAGCCGTCGCTTTTGAGATGCGTCGACGGCACTTGGCAAGGAACGTTGCCCGCTTGCGGTAAGTCGTCTGTATAACGAGAATGATTCAACAGTCTGGAAGGCGAGAAATGAATGAAACGTGTTTGGGAATAGATGAAAGGACCGAAAGTTTGATATCTCGCACTGCGCGCCATGATACCCGAGGCGAAGCCGAGAGTCATCATGACGCGCAGTGCAAGAATATCAGTCACTATATAGCTATATTTTCGAAAAGATGTATGTGTGTTTGTACGTACGTATGTACGTACTAATTTCTTTCTAAGACGATATCTCGAGAATAAAAAATGATATCGACTATGTTATGACGCCAATCGACGCGTACTAACGTAAATATGATTATTTAAAAACTATTTCAAAATCGATCCAGCCGTTCTTCTTTTTTCACCAAAAAGGCCTCTATCGATCGCGTACTACACATTTAATATTCGATATTGATCGTATAATACTCGCCACGAATCTAAAAGGCTCAGAAGTTAGATGCGAATGCGAGCTTGCGCTTGTACAGTCTGTTGAAAAACTATATACAAACTCGCAACTCAACAAAACTAAAATAACAATAACACCATGACAATAGCGTACTCGACTGTAATTTAAAGCAGGAAAGTGACAAAGACAACGAGCGATCACGGCTAATCACCGACGAGCGCACGTTCCGTGCAGGTAGCTGGGAGGTGGTGGGAGTCTCAACGACTCTAAAACGTGCCTTTGAGACTAACTTCCGAACCTTTTAGATCCGTGGCGCGTATTATACTGGGAATTTAGTCGAGAATCGCACTTGTAATAGAGGACCCACCTCACGGCTTGTTTGACAGAACAAATTGAAACGCTATAACGACATCTTTAAATACGAAATCGACAATATTCTCAGACCTCGATTCGATTTAACCGTTTGTTATAGTTTTTAATGTTTCGCGATGCATTTATATATACAGTAAAATTCGTTTTCTTCTTTTTTTTTGTTCCTTTATTCCAGAGACGATCCCAACAATTTTTTTTTTCATTAAATCTTCACTGGTTAACGGGCGCCCAGATTCCCTGTCTGTCTATGAATTCGTACTCGTTTCTATGATCTAGGTAGCTCTATCACAAAAGTAACCTAAGTATTCTGTATTAACCACTGGTATATTGTTATTGTATTTATAAGATTACAGAAAAATCACAGTACAATGTACTATTTTGTTAAACATTCTTCTGACGACTCGTGCCCGGGTACCCGTTTATAAATCCGAATACTCGTTTACAAAGACTCTGTTTCAGAGGTCTCAACAAACGACATACGATGAAGGAAGGTTTTGGTTAAGGATCATAAATAAGCTTTACCAATGTTAACGTTTCGAAAAATTTCATCTTCAGGTCCTCAAGCTGGTCAAATAGTGGTAAATTGTTCTATAACGTTGGCCATTAACTTATTTATGATCCTCAACCGAAACCTTCCTTCATCGTAACATTTTTGTTGGATCAACACTACTTTATACTGAAAACATTCTTAATGTAAGGGGCCATTCATTAATTACGTAAGGGTCTCGAGGGGAAGAGGGGTTCTTAAAATCTTACCATGCCCTTATCTCGGTGGAGGGGTGGCCAAAGCCAATCTTACGTAATATTTTTTTAAGTCGAAATGTGTGATTTCTAACATAGAATGATGGATATTTGAGAAACAACTATCAGATCTGTTTTTTTCTTTTTCTCTTTATACATATTTTTATTTTAAAAATTAATATTTAAAAACTTATTTTTAATTATCTATACTTCTATATGATATATATAAAGCTGAAGAGTTTGTTTGAACGCGCTAATCTCAGGAATTACTGGTTCGAATTGATTTTTTTTTTGTTGGATAGTCCATTTATCGAGAAAGGCTATAGGCTGTATAATATCACGTAACGACCAATAGGAGCGGAGCATCAATGAAAAATGTTGCAAAATGTAACTCAAAATTTGCACGTCCGACAAAAACTTTTGAACGGTAACTCCGATCATCATGAAATTTGGACACCATTAATCTCGGTAAACTTAAGATGAATGTGCGTACTTATGTCACTCTCCCCATTCGTTCTTTTGCACCCGGGTGAAACCGGGCGGGACCGCTATAATTTATAAAACTGATATTCCAAAGACTAGACAAATAATAACATACAAATCTTTGATTAACGTCTGATTAGAATTCTTCAATAAATAAAATTATCGACCAATTTTTCAGACAAATATATTAACCACAAATCATTTATTTTTGATATTTTTTGTTAATATATTTGTCTGAAAAATTGGTCGATAATTTTATTTATTAATTAATAATATAATCATAATCTAAATTCCACAATAATACTGGTATTCGGGTACTGGATTCCAAAAATTTAACGGGTTCTGTCATACTCAATATTGTCCTTAGTTCTTGCCCTTACTTTGTATGTGTTTTTATATCGAAGGCATACTCGCCAAGGGTGTGAACGAACTTAAAGAAAAGTATGCACTGTTCACAGTAAGTTTGCTGTCACATCATGGAACTGACAATCTATACTAATATACAAAGCTGAAGAGTTTGTTAATTGTTTGGTTGAACGCGCTAATCTCAGGAACTACTGGTTTGAATTGAAAAAACATTTTTTTGTTGGATAGTCTATTTATCGAGGAAGGCTATAGGCTATATAATATCACGCTACGATCAAAAGGAGCGAAGCATCAATGAAAAATGTAACTCAAAGTTTGTCCGTCCGACAAAAAATTTTGAACGGCAACTCCGATCATCATGAAATTTGGACACAACATTCATACTATACCGCTTTTCGTGGATTATTTTTACCCGATTACAGCGAAGCCAAAAGGAATGGTTATGAGTTTAGCAGTCTATGTTTGTATTTACGGATGTTCCACCGTAGCGCCTAAACTATTCATCCGATTTTGATAAATAAGGTGTCAATCGATTCGTTATTATGGCCCGGGTAACATAGGCTACAATTATTTTTGAATTTTAGTCCCAGATGAGAGCAAATTGAAAACAAATAAAAAATAAGTTAAAAAAAAAATAATTTAAATAAAAAATAAGTTCTTAAAACTAAAACCCGACTACTATAAAGTATGAAACAAGAAAATATTCTCATCTGAGGATAGCCGAGGTCGTATGTCATCTCATATTGAGGAGTCTCTAGATGTATAGCGTGATGAATTTTGCCCTAGAGCTTATGATCGCTTACTATACTGTTAAAATGTAATGTTTTGTCAGGGTAGGTGGCATACGACCACGGCTATCCTCAGATGAGAATATTTTCATGTTTCATACCTTTCAGTAGTCGGGTTTTAGTTTTAAGAACTTATTTTTTACTAGCGGTCCCGTCCGGTTTCACCCGGGTGCAAAGGAACGAATGGTGGAGGGACATGAGTACGCACGTTCATCTTAGTTTACCGAGATGAATGTTGTGTTCAAATTTCATGACGATCGGAGTTCGTTCAAAAGTTTTTGTCGGACGGACAAATTTTGAGTTACATTTTTCATTGATGCTCCGCTCCTATTGATGGTACCGTGATATTATATAGCCTATAGTCTTCCTCGATAAATGGACTATCCAACAAAAAAACATTTTTTCAATTCGAACCAGTAGTTCCTGAGATTAGCGCGTTCAAACAAACAAACAAACTCTTCAGCTTTATATATTGGTATAGATTGGGGACACTGTTCGTCGCAAATAGTCAGTTACACGTGACGTGTTTGCAAAATGGTTCCGAACGGTTTCGGTACGTCAAAAGACAGCAGATGTTTGCGCCCGTGCCACCGTTAGAAGGAACATCGCTTTCCAATTTCGACGTGTTGCACATACACACTCTCTCTTTGTCGCTCTTTATAGGACAGCACCCAACGACCTTTTCTCCGTCTCGCTCCGACACAAACGCGTCTTGAGCACCCTTCTTCTTGGCGCGCTCATGTTCTGTCGACCCCGTCAACAACCGTGGCTCGACGTCGTCTTCAAAGGTCACAGTTCTTGCACTTTTACTGACTACTAGAAACGCACCAACAAATACCGGATGTCTTTTTTTCCCGAATTGCTTTCACTTTCAAACGATATTAGGTATGGTCCAAGCAGCCAGAGACATTTTTGATGCGATCATTTTTTTTTTTTTTATTTTAAAAGGAACGAATCGGCTTCTATGGCCATTATCGCGTAATAGCGATCATTTTTGTTTATTCTTTTTTTTGTGGTGTTTGTCATAGGTTGTTTTTGAGGTTAGTTAACTTGCAACTAAAGAAAACCGTACTATTTTTACTACTAAGTACCGAATTTTAAGAAAATACTTATCATTTACTAAATTTACATACCTGAAATACCTCTGAACCACAGCTCTACACCCATAAATACAACATCTAATGCCAGCTGTCACTGGGGCGTGACGTCACAAGCGTTTTCGCGATTGCCTTAAAATAGAAAGATAATAATGCAATAATTTGCGTTAAAATTTGATTTAGTGCTGAAATAATGTTTTTTTGTTCGGAACTGGATTCCAAAATTTGCCAACATGCCTATTAGAACTGTACATATATTTAATAATTTACTATATGAATCATTGTCTATCTACTCAATGTGCGGTGAGTATAGGCAACAAAGCGTATCGAAAATATATCTGCGTCTCTTTCTTCGATATAATTCTCTGATTTCTCCGATAATAGGATTGGTTGATGTACTTGTATTCAATCTGAATAAAGTATCTCTGTTTCAAAAACTTTGTCTTTTTCTATGACGTTAACATGGGCGTACCCAGCTTTTGCCCCAGGAGGGAGCAAATTAGACATTTCTTAAGCCGGGTCCCCCGTGCTTGTTTTGCCCTCCTATATACGCCAGTGCTTACGGCTTAAAAAAAGACAGAAGTACCTATATGTTTGCACCCTAATGGTTCGATTGCGATTTTATTCCTATATGCTCAGTATAGAATAAAAGTAGATGGAACAAACGAATTTAAAAGACTCGGAAGTTAGATGCGAATGCGGGCTTGCGCTTGTACAGTCCGTTGAAAAACTACAAACTCGCAACTCAACAAAACTAACATAGCAATAACAACTTGACAATAGCGTACTCGACTGTACTTTAAAGCATGGAAAGCGACAAGTGACAAAGGCAACGAGCGATCACGGCCAAACACCGACGAGCGCGCGTTCCGTGCAGGTAGCTGGGAGATGGCTCTAAAATGTGCCTTCGCGACGCTGTTTCTGACTAACTTCCGAACCTTTTAGATCCGTGGCGCGTACTATACACGTCTTTGCTGAGTCATTTAATGCCGAATGACACACTGTAAGTGCAATAGTACTAAGCTTACAGTGACTTAAACCATTCACATTGACGTCGTTGACAAAGATATAATATTGTAACAATAAATATTATTAATGTTAAGCTTTTATTATACTTTATAGTTCATCCGAAATGCGAATGATAATTATAAGATCAGAATCATATTAAAATGAGCTCAGAGCTGAGTGTGTGTATTGTGCTGTGCAGTGCTACATGACTCCTGAGCGTGCGTGATGACAGTTCACACCTCTGCAGTCTGCACTCTTGTGTAGTGCGTATACTGTCTAGTGTCACTCCTTTGAACGACTCGCTCTGAGCGACTCTTTTTAGTGAGTGGAGCCAGCTCCCGCAATAAAGAATGACATTTGGCGGGTTAAACAGTTCGCCGTCCGAGAGGACAGTCTGTATGCGACAAATAATAATTTTATTATCAAATGTACAGATGTTAAAGTACGGTAATTCTGCCCTATATTTCACAACATTCCACACACATTCACGCAGCAGACATGGGGCAGACGCGGTTCTTGTATAATGTGTGCGTAAAATGACTTCTGCGAGCAGCTGTTGCCGGCTGTCTTTAATCAAACTTGATATTATATTATAGGAACGGCGTTCGGGCTTCAGGGGCGGCGAGGAAGCCTATATATAGGTACTCTCGCACATTTCGGCCGGGCTGAAACCATACTAATTATTATTAGAGCCAGAGAACGGTAACAGAACCGTCACAGACTTGCTGCTGCGCAAGACTGTCATGCGCAGTGGCTCAAAAATCGATATAAACAGTTTCGCATAAGAATTGCGACCTGTACAGTTCGGACGTACTACGTACAGACCGACCGGCAGCAGCTGTTCGAGCTTTTCAAGTACGATTTTAGGACTTGTTATATGAACTTGAAACGATTTAAAAATTTTTATTCAACTCATGCGCGTTATTCATGTTTTATCATGCCTAAAAACCGAACCCTAAATAGCCATTTATCGACTGGTGACAATTACTTGTCATAACTCAATGAAGATTCCTACTAGCTCGGCCATTGTGGAGTAATGAAAATAAACGTAACTATTTTCTGAGTCGTAACGAAATAGTCGGTAACAACAACTCCGTTGTTACCCATTGAGGCTAAAATTGAGAGGCCGAATGTTTTCGACTTGGAGTTTATTCATAACCGGCTAACCTCAAACCAAAACATTGAATCGTGCTGTTTGGTGCTGTTAGTATTGACAGTTTTTTTTGTAAAGAAATAAATAGATATTTACAACATCTCATTAATAACAATAAATAAAACATGAATAACGCGCAATTGTTGAATAAAATTATGGGCGTAGCTTGTAGGCTAAGTCATGACACGCCATGAATGACTAGACTACTAGCTATGCCAATAACTATTACAGTTTATTGAACAGAATATCGCCTTTTCAAAACGGCGACAATTTGATTCGAATTCTTACGAAATTAACCTAGGTCATGTAACGGATGTTAATTTTTTGTAGACATTCGCGTAAATATTATGTTTTCAAATCTGACGTCATTTGTTCAAGATTAAAATTTGTAGTGGTTCTAGGTACTAGGTTGATTATGAATACTAAGTCTGAAGCTTTATTACTTGACAATAAAGTAAAGACTATAATAAAAGATTAAAGTTACGACGTTGTGTACTTACAACGCTAATATGAGTAGTATATCTAGTTAGTGCATTTCACCTGAATAGAAGCTTATTTTTGAGATACATTTTGCAACAGTTTTCATTAATGCTCCGCTCCTAATGGTCGTAGCGTGATATTATATAGCCTATAGCCTTCCTCGATAAATGGGCTATCCAGCAGAAAAAAAATTTCAATTTGAACCAGTAGCTCCTGAGATTAGCGCGTTTAAACAAACAAACAAACTCTTCAGCTTTATATATTAGTATAGATAATTTTCATATTTAAAAAAAAAATATTTTTATTCAACACGCGTGAGTAATATGTAATTTCGGGGCCCTGCTAAATTCGGGAGAAATAATAGATTATTTCATGTTGACGCGTAGAGTGCTAATAATAAGCCGTACAGTGTGATAATGAATTTTCTGGACCAATAGAAACGCAGTAGCAAGCCCTAGCGTGCAATAATGAAAAAAAACTGCACGCCGCTTCTGGACCAATAGGAACATGGTAGGCGGTATTGTATATATGAAAACAGCATCGCAATTCAGCGAAAGTCATGGCTATCTTGTGTGCATCGAGGGCGCTGGGTACAACAATCAATGAAGTGATTTATTATTTTTCCCTCTTTTATCAGGGCCCCGATTACATATTACTCGTGCTAGTTGAATAAAATATTATGTGCGACCATTGATCGAAGGAGAATATTCCACTCGCGTGCGTTTTACCGCACTCGCTACGCTCGTGCGGCAAATTTCACGCTCATGGAATCTTCTCCTTCTCTCACTAGTCGTACAATATACTATTACTGATATTATTATTCGCATGAATTTTCCGATTGCGAATACGTGTCCAGTATAAAATAAAAGATATATTTTAAAAATAAAATCGTGCCCCCACAGTTACGAGCCGTGTATGCACGAAGTATACCGTATAAATACGCCCCTCTTAAGACGTTCAATGCTCTCTCCCCTGGCGTTATTATTTATAGGCAGGATATCCGAAAATACTGCATTTTACCAATAAAATCACATCTTATTCCCCGTATATGCAGAGATCATTGATTTTGTGAACAGTTACAAAAACATCGCCATTATTCGATAGCGAGTCGATTTTCTTTACTTTCCATTTTATTTTGCAGCTGTTTTTTTGAAGTGAAACTTCTTTAAGCGCGACTTGATAGTAAATCAGATATCTTTTTTCATATACGGAAATAACGTTCATATATTAGTTTACCGAGATGAATGTTGTGTCCAAATTTCATGATAATCGGAGTTATCGTTCAAAAGTTTGAGTTATATTTTGCAATGAAATATAGGTCAGTTAATAAAACAATTCCAAAAAAATTGGTTGTCTGTAAAGTCGGTTTACGGACGATAGTTTTACGTGATAACGTATTCCGTAATACATAACCTAAACCTCCCAAAATTTGGTTTCAATCCGCTTATCCTTGGTGTCGGAATGATAAGAAATGTCAAAAGTGACGTTTGCAACTGTCAAAGTATTATGTTCTAATAATAATTAGTTATTCCAATAGTTAACTTAGAAGGCGTTGCATTTCACAAAATACTAATGTCAAAAAATTGAATTAAACATTAGAAATGCAGCCGTTTTCATGTTAAGACAAGACATACGTTATATTCTAATTTCCATGTACGGCAAACAAAGACGACCGACCGCGTCGCGCCATGCATTAGACAACATTGCATTTATATTTTATACAGCTATTTTTCTATATAAATTTGTATAAAAAAACTGTTTAGGCAAATTCTGTTATACGAAATCTATGTAAAATGTTCTCCTCTTTCGTTTAAGACTGGTTTCAAACCGATCTGATTTAAATTGAGCGAGAAATTAGCAAAAAGCACGCACAGGGTCAGGCGGAACGTTACGCGTTACGAACGTTAGGAACGTTACGACCGTTACACTTTTTCGTGCATGCAGCCGGTGTTTTATCAATTTATAAGATTGGTGATTCATCAATTTATAAGACGTTATCACGTCAAAAATTTAATTTTTCTTTTATGACAATTTTTTGAGCGCTTTCGGGAATAGGTGTCCCATCATCAGAATCTACAATAATTTTTAATCTATGATAAAGATCAGTTATCAAATTTAATTTTTATAATTAATACAATACGAAATTAAAATAGAATTCATGTCAATTCCTTATGCATTTATTTTAGTTTTAATGACGAACATTATCGACTTATTAAATATGGTATCAAATTTTTATATTTAGATATTCTAATATTTGGTTTCATGATTGTTAATGCCACTTATTTACTTTATTGTAAATTAAATTTAATTAATAATACTTTTAACTTTCTGTGAAATGTCTGCAATGTTACAAGTATGAACTGATAAGAATTTGTGAATGATTTTTATGTGAGAACATATAAAAAGGATAGAAATTATACAACTGATCATGCAGTTAGTAAGATTAATTTCCATAAGACAACCATCTGATCAGAAATCAAAGTTTAAAAAATATATTTTGCAACATTTTTCATTGATGCTCCGCTCCTGTTGGTCGTAGCGTGATATTATATAGCCTATAGCCTTCCTCGATAAATGGACTATCCAACAATTTTTTTTTTCAATTCGAACCAGTAGTTCCTGAGATTATCGCGTTCAATCAAACAAACAAACACACTCTTCAGCTTTATATATTAGTGTTGATAATATCTGCCACATGTGGAAGAAGTTTTACTTCAACCGCGCGGCATGGGTACACGCGCCCGTATAAAAATTCGGACAAGGGCGATCCAGACTCGTGCGCCAAGATTTATCGATCATGTTAATAAACTTTATTTATTACAGAAGAAAAAAAAACTGTTAATTCGCTTTTCTTCTTGTAGAGCGCGTGAGTGAGTGCATGGCGCCTCCGTCGATTCCGAACGGCGCTCTCTTCAGTTACGCGGCCGGCCCTGGAGGACACGGCGATAATGACGTCATCCCGCGCTATCCCTTGGGATCTCAGGTAATTGCGCCCGTTCAATTTAATTGATTGCCTTTGTTTACCGCGTCTATTTAATCGTTAACCTTTGGGCATTGTAAAAGGATTAAATGCATCTTTACCTAGAAAGAGATACCCTAACGGAAATTTAGAGAAGGCTATTGTTTTATCATAAAACAATTTACAGTGTAAACTCTATATAGCGAACTTCTGTTTAACGAAAAACTCCTTTAAGGAGGTTGATGCGTTACAGTCCCAATCAAAAGTAAGTCGAATTCTAAAATCGGAACTTTTTCAAAATTTCTACAAAAGGTTATAAGTCAATGATAGCAATAAATTATTGTCATAAAGGCATAAATAAATCATTTTTTTATTATTAATTAATTATTTTAGTATTTTACTTAATGGACTAACTTTTGAATTTTTTGTACAAAGTTAGGTTAGGAAAAATAAATTTATGTAAATATCTGTATTTTACATATTTTTTGCAGTAAATAATTAAAAATTAGAAGTAATGGAAATTAAAATTAAATCATTAAAAAGTAAAAATTGTTAAGAATAAAAGTCCATAATCAAAAATTGCTAAGGTTTAATAATTTTTTTTATTGATTAAAAGTCTCCTAATTAAATTGAAAAAAATTTTAAAATGTTTGTAAGACACCGATGCTTTACCCAGTTAGTTTTCGGAACTGCTGACATTATTTGGTTATTTGCAAAAAATTAAAATGTACAGTTTGCATGCTAGCTTGACATATTTTCCATAAGACTACATGTTAAAGTTTTTTTTTTTAATTTTTAACGTTATAAATCTACTACTGATTTTGGATTTTTTACAGAAAATTTTGTCATAGAAAAATCTATTAAAAAAAACTTTATTTCAGATTTTTTTTCATTATCTTCATTTAACCTCCTTAAACGTAGAAATTGCGAAGGTTTGTTTGGCTTACATTGTTTCTCGTACCTAATACTCTATATAGCGTAACAATCACTCTCAATAGCGAAACAATACGTCATAGACCGCAACAATGGGATTCTTAGAAATGTCTTCATTTGTTTGTTATAATTGTTAGAAATATTCTTGTTATTTAACGAAAATGATCTCACTGGCCACTATATCCCAAGATATGAATAAAATGCAACAAAATAAATTAAAATACTGGATTAGTGAAAAACAACAAACAAAGTTAACAGATGATAATTTTCTTTTTCACACCTAGATACAAGATCCTGATTTTCTTTTTTTTTTGTGATTAGGTTGCCTACAAATGTTTGGCGCGATATCAGTTGCGAGGCGATTTTATTCTGTCGTGCGACTTGAATGGTTGCTGGGAACCGGACGAGTTGCCTGTCTGCTATCCCGATACAAGTTTCTTGGGTAAGTGAAAATTGAAATCACGCATAAATATCGTAGTCAAACATAAACAGTAGGGTAGTTTTATTAACCGACTTCAACAAAAAGGAGGAGGTTCTGTGTTCGTCTGTATATATATTTTTTTTTATGTATGTTCACCGATTTCTCCGTCAATTATGGACCGATTTTCAATTTTTTTTTTATTCGAAAGAGTGCACCTCAGAGGTGGTCCCATCGGAACCAAGTCAGGATCTGATGGTGGAATCCGGAGAAATCGAGGGAAACTCTCAAATTTCAAAGAAACGCATAATGTTTTTTATGTATGTTCACCGATTTTTAGTGTTAGATTAACACTAAAAAGAGAAAAATAAACTATTTTTAACAAAAAAACTGAACCGACTTCACACTAAAAAGTAAAAAATAATTGCGTATTGAAATGTTTTGGAGTCGGTGTAGTTCTCGGAATAGATTTCATTTTGGCTGACACCGACTCCAAAACATTTCAATACGCAATTATTTTTTACTTTTTAGTGTGAAGTCGTTTCAGTTTTTTTGTTAAAAATATTTTTTTTTTATTTTCGGTCGTATTGTTTTAGCATTGGACCTAAAAAAATTCTCCCAAAATTTCAGCTTCCTAGATCAAACCTGGGACGGTTGAAAACGACGCTTTTACTCAAACATGGGTAGCTGGGCGAAATTTTTGATAACAGCATTTTGTAGAGAATTGAATTTCAAACAAAAAAGGTCCTTAGTACTAAATCCGTGAAATCATTATTTTCAAAGATTTGTTCGTTTAAACATTAAATCGGATTTCATTTAACTAATTAATGTTTAAACGAACATATCTTTGAAAATAATGAATTCACGGATTTAGTACTAAAGACCTTTTTTGTGGGAAATTTAATTCTCTACAAAAATGCTTTTATCAAAAATTTCGCCCAGCTACCTATGTTTGAGTAAAAGCGTCTTTAGAGCTGTCCTCAGGTTTGATCTAGGAAATTTTGGGAGAATTGTTTTTAGGTCCAATGCTAAACTATTAGCCAATAAGACCAGAATCATAAAAAAACACCCTAATAAACATATAATATGTATATCTTATGTGAGGTTGGAGAAATTATTGATTACTGTTAAAAATCTGCGCCTATGCTACCTGGATTTCTTTAAATGCATTTTTGCTAAACCTTTGTAAGTCCTTGAAAATACTAAATATCCTATTGCCATATCAATTTCGAGTTTAAGGCTTCCTTGTTTTCTCCAAAGAAGGATTTCCATAATTTTACTGCAAATTACTTTGTACTGTTATTACTCCAATCTCTTTAATTGCATTTATTCGAGTTAAACAGTCATTAACAACGTTGTTTATTATCAAATGCATGTCTCGTTTAGAGTTTTAACTAAAGTCTAAAATTTTAGAAGTCTGCAAAGAGATTACAGTAATACCACATTAAAGGAATTAAGATACTATATGGGACATCCCTGATTCGAGTGAAATAAACAGTTAACTGAACATGAAATCAAAAATCTTGGGCACACCCCAAACGTTTGTTTAAGACAGATTTCGAACCGATCTGATTTAAATTGAGTGAATTATAAGCAAAACACTTTTTTTTTATTTGCTCCCGTCTGGGAGCAAAATTCAAAAATCAGGCGGCGGTAGGATCAAATAAACCCCGAGACGAATCTAACATAAAAAGTTTTTGAAGTGAAAACTTCTTTAGCGGCGCTGTACACTTTTTTTGTAACGGGTAAAAAATGTTAAACTCGCGTCAGGAAAAGTAAGAACTGGGTGAGACTCTCTAATTGATAGTAATTGCCAGATACTTTTTATACAACGTTAGACATCTAGCGTTGAAATATCGTACATAAAAATGCTATCTATGATACAAACCATTTTATTTACAAGTGTTGTCAATAAATAAACAATGCTTCTAAATTCAAAAAATTAAGACGTTAATATTCAAGTTTTCACTTTAGCCGGCACTCCCGGAGTGCAACCCGTCTTTTTTTTTTAAATCGGCTAAGAAGTCTGGGCTGTATGCGTGACATACAGATCCAAAGCGAGCGTATTTAGGCGCCTTAGCTTATGCTATTCGCGCCTAAACGACTCGAGTCGATCCGTCAAGAATCGCGGCCTGTACAGCTCAGACGCACGTACAAACCAACCGACAACAATATTTATTCTTTATATGGAATAGTACTTTTTCTTATCGAAAGACCGGAAAGCACAATTATTATAATATAGAGTTCACTTCCGCTAATGCGCGTAATTCCTGGAATAAAATGCTAATGGGACCTCTGTCTTTAATTCCATTTTTTGGCGATTAATTTAAAGATTTTTGGGTGCCGCGCGTTTTCAGAATTTGCATGTCTGTTTTATTTTAGAGAGAGACAGATTATAGACGCTAACCCGCTGAGGCCATCAGCTTCTATTTTATATTGTAGACAGGTAAAGTTTGTAAGTTTGGATGTAGGAGGTAATCTCCGAAACTACTCATCCGATTTGAAAAATGTTTTCACCAATATTCAGAACGGCTCTTCAGGATGGACATAGGCTATTATATTATCGCGTTAAAATAAAAGCGCTTTTCATGGATATTTTTGCAATGTAAGTCGTGGCAATTTACAAATTCGGGCAAAACCGAACCCGGCCGCTAGTAATATACTATTTTAAAGCTCTAAACGAGCACAGCGCAACTTGTTTTATTAATGTTTTTACGAAATTAAAAAAAAGTTTTTTCCCAAAATTATTGTGCGCTGATCTGTCGCGGCTCGTTCAATTTTTTTTCTATAAAATTAGTAAAAAGTGAAAGGTGTATGTTTTGTTGCGTCCGCCATTGTGTAATAAATAAACGTAATTTACTGCAGCGATACAATTACTGGGCTGTTTAACATAACTAAACCAACGACGTCTTTAAATATGTATGATATTCCTAAACGGGAACTATGAGAGCGTCAGACTTTTAAATAATCGGTGGCTCTCAACCTGTGCGTCGGTAGAAAAGATAAAATAATGCTGGATTGCAGAAAATCTTATTTGACAATGATCTTAGATTGTGATCAAACATATTTTTTGATAAACAAGACATTGTAGAATTTTAAATCGAAAAATAACTGATCGAATGTAACTTATTTGGTAAAAAACTCGAAAACGGTTGGTCGTACGAAAAAATGTTGTTAGACAAGAAGTGAATAGTATTAAATTCTCTACAAAAAAGATCTTATGATATTTTTCGTAAATGTAGCTGTTGAAAGCTCAAATTGAACGTAAACGAAAAAAACGCCTATCGAGTTGTTTCCCTACAAGTTTCTCTTTGTCTCCTAAGCGACTGTTAATAAACGTTCAGGAAATTACGGGGCAGACTTTCTCTACGCGGATTTTATTAATGTTTTTAAGGATTATTTGTTGAACCATGTCAAACCTAGAGATGCGACTCGAGTAATATTTTGTGACTCGAGTCACTCGGGTTATTTTATTACTCGAGTTGAGGGTTTCGATTACTTTAGTTATAGCATTTTTAAATAGGTAGATACCTTTATTAAATACATAATATATAATAAATATGCAATAAAATACTTTTCATTTATTTAATCAATTAAGAGAGAACAATAAAATTACTTCTTAAGATTAGGTATCTATTCTATTCATTCTATTAATTCTCTGAATCTACTCGATGCGTCGAGTAACTCGAGTGCAAGCGGGCTCGAGTAAAATTTATTTTTACTCGAGTAACCGAGTTAGACATGGCCACTATTCGAATACCACAAACTCAAACATATTGTGATAGATATATTGTCTAGGGAATTGCCACTCAGACCTGTAAGGGCCCATTGTGCCTCTTAAACAGTCGTGGGCCCTCGTGATGGCCCTTCTTAATCCCTTGACCCAAATGGTTTCAGGCGCTTGCTTTGCTTACGTATTGTTATTTGTTAATCAAGATATATTGTCAACCGAATAGGTCATATGCATAAGACTCCAAATTGGTTTAAATTTTTATTCCGAAATATATTTTAGATCCTGATCATAGTGTAATGGTTATTTTATTAATCTAATCACTGAAAGAAATACAAATAATAAAAAAGAAATGTGGAAAATAAGCGCTATTTTCGAATTTTCAAAACGCATCGTGATGTCAGAGTATATATCAACAACAGTTTCCATGACGACGATGTCGTCTCACAGTAAGATTATGTCAGTATTTAGAGAAAACAACAAATAAACTTCATTTAGAACATTGATAATTTGACATAAAGGTTGACATGCATCGTATATCATGACGTCACATAAGCCCGCGAACATTACCGATTGTTTAAACTGTCTATTTTTGAATGTGAAATTTAATATTTTTTTTCTTATGATAATATTACATTTTTAAATGATTATCAATTTTTTTCCGTATTATGATTGACTAAATAATCTATTAAAAATATAAAAAAAATTCATGCATATGACCTATTGTCCCAAACGTTTATATAGAACGCAATCAATCCTTTCAAGTTTAGAACCACTGGTACTAACACCATTGCTCGGTACCATTTGAGAATTCACTATTAACATAATGTGTGGATCCCATTGTGTCGTTACAATACTGGTTGAATGTGATTTGGTTCAGAATGGTTGCTTTCCCATAACCTTTCACATCTTAACCGTGTTTCGAGCGCTTCTAATGTTTTGACTAACTAATTTATAAATTACTGGCGGTCCCGCCCGGTTTCACCCGGGTGCAAAAGAACGAATGTGTGGGAGGGACATGAGTACGCACGTTCATCTTAGTTTAGCGAGATGAATGTTGTGTCCGAATTTCATGATGATCGGAGTTACCGTTCAAAAGTTTTTGTCGGACAAATTTTGAGTTGTATTTTGCTACATTTTTCATTGATGCTCCGCTCCTATTAGTTGTAGCGTGATATTATATAGCCTATAGCCTTCCCCGATAAATGGACTATCCAACAAAAAAAAATTTAATTCGAACCAGTTGCAGTAGTTCCTGAGATTAGCGCGTTCAACCAAACAAACAAACAAAAGACTCGAAACAGTCGAGACCTGTGTAATGTTAGAGATTTGCGAGCAAAACGTGTAACTAGCGTGGTATTTTTTTGACTATCCCTCTATAACATAGTTGGATTTCATGCAGTAGTAAAACGCCCTTTTTCACACTAGTGCCTAAAGTAAAACAAACCTTTCCACAATAAGAATTTGAAAATCCAACGCAGTTTACCGATTAGAAGTGAACTTGCTCAAAATTCGACTGTCAAAAATCTTGAAAATTATGTGAAAATCAGCATTTTATTGGGAAAAAATACTGTATGTATCTCATGATTGGTGATATTATGGCTCATGTGACAGTTAAAACTCGCTGGCGCTCGTTTTTAATGTAATGCCACATTCGCCATAATGTGTCATCACGCACTAGAAACATAACATAGGAACTGTTTTGTATCAACCCGTATAAAATAGCTGATTTCAGGCCTGTTGAGTGACCTATTACGCACTTGTGCGGTAAAGTAAAACAAAGTTGGTCGTGCTGCATCGATTCCGTAATAAATTACTGTTTGTCAGTTGTTTTTTTTATAGCAGGCACGCGCAAAAAAATATCATATTGTCTATAACTCGTGCGTAATGGTATGGCGGCTTGTGTGGCCGTTAAAACTCGCTAGCTCTCGTTTTAAACATGATGTGGCAACCTATTACGACACTGTATATACGCAATTTACTGTCAAAACGTGAAGATCTATAAAAATCTATGAACAGTTGTGAATTCCTGAAAGTGTCCTGCGTGTAGAATTCTAATGAGGTAATAAATAAAATTGTCGACCAATTTATTTGAAGAGTTCTATTCAGACGTTATTCAAAGATTAGAAATTTGTAATATTTCGCGGCTGTCCAGGGCAATTTAGGAATCACTGATCTAGACCAGGGGTGGGCAAACTGTTTTGGATTGACGATTATATGAAGAAAATGAACTCTTGTTGGAAAGAAGTATATTTTTATAATATAAACCGTTTTATAATAAACTAGCGGCCCTGTACGTGCTTCGCTACGTATAAAGTGAAATAATAAAACAATTTAATTGGAACATCTATCTATCTATTTTATTAATTGCTAGCTATTTTAAAATATACATGGGCGTATATGTGTGTATGTCGAGCACTCCGGCTGCGCCGTCGTGCTCGAAAAAGAATAGCGTAAAGTATTCGTGGATAACTGGTCTTTAAAACACTTGCTCTATTTCGAGGGTTCACTCCGGCTGCGCCGTCGTGCTCGAAAAAAAAGCATTTGTTTTAAACGATATTCAGTTTTTTTACATCCTCGATCTAGATATATGGTTCTTAAGTTCGTTGCGCCATCTATTGAATATTCACTCAATCCAGTCAACAGGTATCGCCATCTTATATGGTTGTATTATGACTGTCAAGGAATAGACAAATAATTTGCAATAAAATAATATTTCGACTATAAATTGAAATGTAAGCTATCCTATCTTATAAGTTGGGTCGAATTGCACACGGTGTGCAAATCAAATTTAAAATCGTTTCAGTAGTTTAGGAGTTCATCGCGCACAAACATGTGACACGTAATTTTTATATATAAAGATTAATAAATAAAGCAATATTATATTCTGCACTGTAGCTAAATTATGACTGAATTCTCCAAATCTATATTTCTGTCAATTCCCAAAAATAGACGAGAAAAAAAATAGTGTTTGCAATGCCTTCTAATTACTTACGTAAGTAAATAGAGAACATTGCATAAAACTAATAATTAATTATTAAACTAAAAAAATACGCAGTGTTCCAAAATACTGTAAATTATTTTTTTAACTACAAAACACAAACCTTTTGATTGTCGGGCCACATTGCGGATGAAAATTTGACCGTGGGCCAAACAATTTCTTTTTCTAATTTTAAGTATAGTTTTTTTGAAACAACAATTTCAAGTTTTTAAACATTATTTACTATTTTTCTAAAATTCTTTTTATGCGCCAATTTATATTGGCAAACAGAAATATTTTTGCTTTTAATAATCATTTATTAAATGCTTTGCGGGCCGGATCGGCCCGCGGGCCGCCATTTGCCCAGATCTGATCTGGACCGTTCGCTCGTCAATCGGCATATTTTGGTGTTATCGATTGTTCTCGTAATTTTTATCTGCATAAATAATTTTCAAGTATTGTTGCTATGTTGCTTTACCATAATAATAATTATAAAGTAACTACCGTAAACAATGAATAAATTATTTTTGGTTATAAACTTGTAACTTACAGTATATCTAATTGATTTTAACTTAACCTTGGGATTACAAATATAGGTAATTTATTATTAAATTATTCTGTAAGGTAGGTAATACATTTTCCGTCTATTTTCACTTTCCTTAATACCTGAACCCATAGTTAGGTATAGGTCCTTATTATGCTCTTCGTAGGAGTCAAAAATAAATGTTTAGCGGCGTTAGAATCCCCGGAAAAAGAATTTCGACATTAATGCGTATAGTCAGGGGTCATCCATAAATTATGTAATGCATTTTTGAAGTTTTTATACTATACTAGCCGCTGCCCGCGGCTTCGCACGCGTTTGGTATGAAACGTGTCGCAACTAGTGATGTGTCGGATATCCGTATCCGCGGATATCCGAGGGAGAAGAAGGATCCGTATCCGTTAGTTTTTGGCGGATATTTTACGGATCTTTTACCTTATTAATTTTCAATTCATAGATTAAATTTTGTATATACAGCGTGTCCCATTTTAATGTCCCACCCCGGATAACTTTTGTCAGTGACCTTGAATGAAAAATTGTTTGGTACAAAAGTTGTACAACTTGGAGGGGGACATTCGATGGCACTAATACTTTTGACCTTGGGTATAAGGTTCAAGGTCATTCAAGGTCAACTTTGTTTTTTTTAATGGAACGTCCTATTTTTGACATCGGCAATCGATTGCGCGTGAAAAAATATGAGACTTTTGTCTGAAACTTTTTTCGAGAACGGGCAAATTTTCTCAATTAATTTAGCCTTCAAACTTGAAAATTTTTGAATTTTCAACTCGAGAATGGTGAGATTTTCTTCAAAAACAATAGGGCTTTTCATATTTGCATACCAAACATCCTCCCAAAATTTTGTTTCAATCCGTTCATCCGTTTGACCTGTATAGTGTTCACAGACTAACCGAATAACCGACTAACAGACTAACAGACGCACAGAGTTTTGCCCGTTCTCGAAAAAAGTTTCAGACAAAAGTCTCATATTTTTTCACGCGCAATCGATTGCCGATGTCAAAAATAGGACGTTCCATTAAAAAAAACAAAGTTGACCTTGAATGACCTTGAACCTTATACCCAAGGTCAAAAGTATTAGTGCCATCGAATGTCCCCCTCCAAGTTGTACAACTTTTGTACCAAACAATTTTTCATTCAAGGTCACTGACAAAAGTTATCCGGGGTGGGACATTAAAATGGGACACGCTGTATATATAGGTGATTAGGTAATAATGAAAAACTGTTAAATTCTATTCAGATTATTTTTTATTTTTTAAAATCGTATTTGGCACCTTTATATTGCAAACATTTATCGTAGTGAGTACCATACCAATAGTACATAACTCAAAGGTACTAAAAAACTATCTTTATAATGAGATATTGCACATCGATCTTTGGAAAGAGACAATCTGGTGTGAGAGTTAACTCTTAAAGAGGTCAATAACTGTTTCCCATAACAGATAAATAGTCTCTTTCCAAAGGTCGATATGCAATATTTACCGCCGCGTACTATAAGAAAGATAAGATCCGTATCCGCGGAACTTGAAACCAAATATGCGTATTCAGATCCGTATTCGCGGATATACATTTTTAACGATCCGGCACATCACTAGTCGCAACAACAATAGTGAAGCCGTATAGCTAGTTCTGCTTCACGGAGCGTATTACAGTCTTGCCTCACGGGACTATATGGTCCGCTCGACAGCGACGATAATGGTGGAACCACCAAAATTTCATCGTAATCGGATGAATGATATATATAGGAACGCATAGGTTCCGAATAAGCGAACAGACAAACTTTTGTTTATGTTTGATACTAGAGGCTTTGCCTGAATTTGTACATTGCCTCGGCTGACGTTGCCAAATTTATCTCCACGAAAAGCGTTTTTTCAACGCGATAATATATAGCCTATGTACATCCTGAAGGTCCATTCTAAATAATGGTGAAAAAAATTTGAAATCGGATGAGTAGTTTCGGAGATTATCTCCTACATCCAAATTTACAATTTTATAAATAATGTTAGTATAGAAAATACATGTATCTTATGTGAAATTATTTCTGCTATAGTTTTTCTGTCACATTTTTGTATGTGTCGACAAAATTATCTGCGAATATCGACAATGGTTAAAGATTAGCGTTTATTTGTAGCGATGACCTTAGGTACGGAATTTGGTTCAGGAACAGACAAAAGACCAATATTTTTTCCCATGCTTGCTCTGTATTTATATAGGGGAATTATGTCTGCAAATTTTGTGAAGTTTACGTAAAAAGTGTTTTATCCCACGCGCATAAATACTAAATTCTTACATTGTCTCTTTTAGATTCGTGTGGACCGACATTTATAATTGCGTAATTTATTAGTTCACACATTTTCTCTTTGTGAGTTTTCCGACATAGGCGGGGTCTTTTTTAATAGCAACGAAATCTAAAATATGAAAGTTTTGTCAATTACGGGAAATATTTAATTTTTTGTCCGTGGGATCGAAAACGAGACTGGTCGACCATTATGACGTTCTGCGGCACGATGTGCTATTATAGTAGTCATAGCAGCTAACTGATAAGTGATAAGTCAAATTATATATAGTAAGTCATGAATTTAATAAGTATTTAGATATGTCAAAAACTTCAAAATTTTAACTTTATTTAAGTGATAATTCTCTATTCCCTTCATGGCTCGCTATGTTATTAGTTATTACAAATGTGACACTTGTGCCGCGTGACGTCACCAGTGCCGAGAATTGTCAAACTTTAATTTTGTAATATTTTGGACTATGATTAAAAATGAATACTATGGAAAACTTCCTAATTAACAACCACTAAAAGTTTTTCCTACACTATCTCCTTCCATTTTTTTTTTGTTTTTTAAAACTTACCGGATGCTCTGTGACGATTTAGTTCTTATTTTATCAACACTTGAAGCCGTGGGCTAGAACAGTGATGTCAAAGATACGGCCCGCGGGCCGCAACCTGTCCTCAAGCCATTTCAATACGGTCCGCGACCAGAATGTATCCAGTGAGGATTTTAGACACTTGACATCAATGAGCTTATCAAAAAAACTTTTTAACAAAAAAATTAAACCGCCGAAAAACTGAAAAGCAAAAAATAATAAATCTTTTTATTTAACTAAGTAGTTGAACGTACGTGACAGTCTAGTATATCTAAGTAATTTTGAGTCGGCGTCAAACAATCAATGAACAAAGATCACTAAAAGAAATAACCAAATCAAATTAGAGAACTCTCGTGAACTCTCAGAGATTTCCGGCGAAGGATTGTTGACGCCGACTCAAAATTACTTAGATATACTAGACTGTCACGTACGTTCAACTACTTAGTTAAATAAAAAGATTTATTATTTTTTGCTTTTCAGTTTTTCGGCGGTTTAATTTTTTTGTTAAAAAGTTTTTATTTTATAATTTTTTGTGGCTATATAATTTATAATTGTAATACACAAAGCATGAAAATCTGTGAGTGAACTATAAATCACCCCTATTTTCCCACCCTTAGGGTAGGAGTTTTTTTTCCAAATTTATATGAGACGAGCCTCGAGGTATACCCTATCCAATAAAAAAATAATTATCAAAATTGGACCACTCTGTAAAAAGTTATGTGTGGTCATACATTACAATCAGTGAGTGAACAATCAATCATCCCCTGTTTTCCTACCCTTAGGGTTGGAATTTTTTTACCAAATTTATATGGGACCAACTTCGGGGTATACCCTTTCAAACAAAAAAATAATTATCAAAATCGGACTACTCTGTAAAAAGTTATGCGTGGTCATACATAAATCAAAAAAAAAAAAAAAATAAAAAAAAAAAATATACGCGTCGAATTGAGAACCTCCTCCGTTTTTGTTTTTCGTCGGTTAAAAACAAGAGACCTCAGGTGTCTGGATCCTCAAGCTCAAGATAATTTACCCTTTTTTATTACCTTTATATGAAAATTGATTTAAACTAAATAAAGATTTCAATCTAGTATGCATTTTAGTTTTTAGGCGCGACCCAAGCAATTGCTGGAAGCGCCTATATGTACTCATTTTTTAGTTTAGAGTCTGGCCCGCTAACACACCTTAAATCTTATAAATGGCCCTTTAGAAAAATCAGTCTGACATCCCTGGGCTAGAAGATCTACGCGCGTCTATCTCAAAATGTCACATAATGTTCGTGAGCAGCTATTTACCCACCCCTATATATTAGTGCTCGCGGGCCGATATTTACCCATCCTTGCGCTTACTCAGTACAGCTTCTAAGCGTTTGTTTTTTTTTTATTTGATGAGAACGCCTCATCTATGTTCACATAATAAATTCTAGCTTCAAGTATCCAAGTTCTTTTTTTTTCAAGGGCCTATCAAGGTATCAACAAAATTTAAAAGATGCATGTTGTTATTGTAGAAGAAAACAACACTTTAGTTACTTGGCCAACATTTTTTAAAAGGTTGCACATTTTGAAAACAATATGCCTATCTGATTAGCATAATATAACATAGACATTTTTTGAAAAAACGTTTTGTTTTTGGGTTCAGCTTGTAAAATGTGCAAAATCACCAAAAACTTAAAATCGACCTTTTATACACGTTGACAAGATTTTTCGATACTATGCGCTGATAACCTTGAATGTTGAGCGTCTATATAATTTACAATCTTTCTTTCTCTCTGTATATTCGATGTCAATATCGCTCGAAACTTGTTGAGCGTCTATAATTTACAATAGAAGATCGGTAACGTACAATTTTTTTTGCGTATCGGTTGTTTTTTTTTTACTAGTATTAGAAGGGTCCGCCGTGGTTTTTTTGTACGGACGAAACCACGCCCTGACCTTTTCAAGTTTTTTTATACGACTACAATAAATTAATTTAAATTTTTAAAATCCGGTTTTTTGTGTCGTTGATGTAAGTATTTTTTTAATCAAAAATCATTTTGTTTATCTTGTATATAGCTAAAAATATGTCCTAGGTACTTTTTAACGACGACGTAAACATTTTTGTGGCTCTAAAAAATTAACGACGGCGCGTTATAATTAATTTTTGAGTTTGATAATTTCGATTGTGTTTTCAAAAATTAAGGAGGTTGATGCGTTATAGTCCCAATCAAAAGTAAGTCGAATTCTAAATGGGAACTTTTCCATAATAATTTTTACAAAAGGTTATAAATCGATGATACCAATAAATTATTCTCATAAAGGCATAAATAAATTTTTTTTTTATATTAATTAATTATTTCAGTATTTTACTTAATGGACTAACTTTTCAATTTTTTTGTACAAAGTTAGGTTAGAAAAAACAAACTTATGTAAATATCTGTCTTACATATTTTTTGCAGTAAATAATTAAAAAAAGAAATTAGAAGTAATAAAAATTAAAATTAAATCATTAAAAAGTTGAAAATTCAACTAAAATTGTTAAAATTGTCAAGAATAAAAGTCCATAATCGAAAAGTGCTAAGGTTTAATAATTTTTTTTATTGATTAAAAGTCTCCTAATTAAATTGGAAAAATTAGAATATGCGTAAGACATCGATGCTTTAGATAGTTAGTTTTCGAAACTGCTGACATTATTTGGTTATTTGCAAAAAATTAAAATGTATCGTTTGCATGCTATAGGTGACATATTTTCCATAAGACTACATGTAAATTTTTTTTTTAATTTTTAACTTTATAAATCTCCTAATGATTTTGGATTTTTTACAGAAACTTTTGTCATAAAAAAATCCACAAAAAAAACTTTATTTTAGATTTTTTTCATTATCTTCATAAAACGGCTCAACCTCCTTAATATAGCCAACTGTATAATTAAACTATCTACTTATCAAATTCCATATGAGCATCCCTATCAAGCCTTGTAGGGGTGAAATAGTTGACTGCGCAGCCTTGGACCAACCCTCCTAAACCAGTTCCAACCCCGCCTTTATACAAGTTTATATATTACCTGCTCTCTCAGCTAACTTCGGCAGTCAGTTACTGAGTTTCCGTGTAGAAGCACTGGATATAAGAGAACCCGCTCTGTATCTAGTAACTTTGGTATGTTCAAGTTGTGTGCGGCGTAGTAACATTCGTTCGGTGTCAGTTGGTCGGCTTGCTTCGTGCGTCTAACACCACGCCAAACCAGCCTTGAATGGCGCGTTCATTGGCCTTGTAACTGTCATTTCTGTATCTAGTAAACAAATAATAATTATTTCGGCGTTGTGTGTGCTTCGAATAATTCTGAAGCATTGTTAATTTGTTGGTGAATCGATACAAATATGCGGTGATATAGTGATTTTTTTTATAATATAAGAGATCAAAAGACTGATTAGTGTTTTAACGTAAAACTATGCTTAGAAATAATCGATAAATTTTGTAAATACGGGTTCATGTTTCATCTGAAGACTGAATTTCTTTTTCTAAAATAGAAGTGTACATTTTATAATTAATACGTATTTTTATTGTTGTGATTAATTTTTAAAAAAAATGGCAAATTTTAATGATAGCAGCGATAGACTGTTCTCGAGCGTTGAACAGTCTCCGATGACTGAAATTTCGATAAATTTGAGTGGTACTAAATTGAGTGATACGCCGATAACAAAAAATTCACGTTTTTGCGGCCCCCTCGAAGACAACGATCTCGCCAGCGTGCTTGGCGAGGAGCCTGCCGGGTCGGGTGAGGAATGCTATTCGCGCCAGTGGCGTACACGCCCAGTTTCGCGTCGGCTCAATTCCAACGGTATTGTGAAAAAACGCAGTATTTTTTTGACACAGTTGGGTAGCGAGAGTCCGCCCAGACACGATACGGATATTTCTTTATACGATGGCGTCACACCGAAACAAAATAGTCCCACGTGCAGTCCCCTGCGTCGAAACGATCGACCGAGGGTACCGCTCGCCGAATGCAATTTCAATTCGAAAGATTCCGGACTGGGAACGAGTTTCCAAGACGATTTGAACGAAACGAAAAGTTTCCAATTTACAGAACCGGGTCAAGTGAGCCTTTCCCCGGTGGTGACGTTTACCCCGATAAACAAAAAATCTGTCAAAACGTCGCTGTTTCATAGCTCGATGTCGATCGATTCGACCGGCGAAGAATTTGTAGAGCTGCTCGATCTCGACAGCGTCGACGAAGAAAACGATTTGCCCGTAAATTTCGGTACATTGATATCGGGCAGTATTTTGGCGGACGCTGACGGGAGCGAAAACACGCCGAAAAATTGCGGCGGAGTGTTGGGCGTCAAGCGAGCTCGAGGTAAACTGTTCCAGAGTCCCGAAAAAGAAAAGGGTCACATTGTCGTCACGCCCGTTTTGGGAAAGAGGGCAAAAGAACCAGACAGCAACGATTATGTCGAGTTTAAACGCCGAAAGCAGATCACCGACTGTATCAGCGATGCGAGCATGGAACAGTGCGTCCAAATACGTCCCGAACCGCAGCTCAGTCCGAATTCGGTCATGTCGGCACTTCAACGGTCGTCGACCGAACCCGATTTGATCGGCGATTTCACACGATCTTTTGCCTTGCCGCTTATTTCCGGACGACACGCCGATTTGAAATCGATTTCGCCGGCAACTCTGGCGCAGTTGATTCGAGGCGATTTCAAACATATAATCGCTTCGTTCAAGGTCATCGATTGTCGGTTTCCTTACGAATACGATGGCGGCCATATTGTTGGCGCTTTGAATTACTACAAGAAAGAGCAGATCATGACCGAACTGTTTAATCCGACAAAAGAGAATAGTCCGACCAGAAACAAAACCGAGCGAAACATCGTCATCTTTCATTGTGAATTTTCGTCCCAGCGCGGACCGAGTCTGTTCAGGTACTTGCGAGAGATCGACAGGACACACAACAGCGAACTGTATCCTGCGCTCCATTATCCCGAAATCTATTTGCTCGACGGCGGCTACAAAGGCTTTTTCGAACAGTTTTCGGAACTGTGCGATCCACATTCGTACAGAACGATGAACGACCCGGCGCACGCCGCTGACTACAGACATTTTCGATCGCAGGTACAGAGCAGAAGTCGTAAAATGTCCAAACGAAGCATTTTTGCCTAAACAGAAAATGCGATTTCGATGTGTATATAGCAAATACTATAATTAAATGTTTTGTGCAAAATAGAATTAGGTCAACCCTCTTCGTCGGGCGCGTAAATCATCTCCCTCGTCTTGTAAATATGTACTTCCCCGTTTTATAATCAACATTATTGATTTCAGTTTGATATCTGTATGTATTCATTTTCTCGCTTCCGATATTTTGAGGAGATGAGATTTATTGTAGACAACCGCTGATCTTAATAGTCGATCACATGTCTTCGGGTACCTTCCCACTACACGAGGCATCGAACGCGTTTTAATTACCAACGTACCAATCAAGATTTAAAATCTTTGCGTAAACGAACTTTTTTTTATAGTGGTAACGTACCTTTAGGCTATGTGATTGGTTGTGAATTGTGATTCACGCGCCTGCACTGTAGGGTTAAATAGAAATATATATTATAAAATATCGTTTATTGGTCAATAGTCATTTCTGCGGAAAATTTGATTTTTTTTTGACTTGTGCAATATTTTTTAACATTGTACGTAGAAGGCGTGTCTTTCCGGGTGATTTTTTTTACAGACGCGCGAAATTGAATATTTGAGGCGTCGATTAATTATATGTTTTTTTATCGTTATAAAGTTCGATTATAACAAACAGAAAATTGCGTCGCCATGTCTGGCCAGTATTGAAATTAACGTTTTCAAGGAAAATACATTTTTTTTTTGACAAGAGGGTATTTTTAAAATGCCTCGCTTTTTTTTAAGTGCAAATTGTATGTTCTTCGCGATTCTGTGGGTGAAAATAATATTCAAATGTTTTTTTTTTTTAAATTGTTCATATTTTAAAAATATAGCTGCTCTTTTTGGCAGTGGCTTTAAAAATAGTTTCGTTTTCAATAACATTTCACAAGAGGGGTTTTGACCAGATCAGAAAATCGAAAATATTTGTGAATTTAGTTGAAGGGTGTTTTTTGTCAGTTATTTTTTGGGTCTATCTGTCGTTAGACTAACATTGTTGATATGTTTAAAATGTGATTGTTTGAGCGTAACAAATGTCTAGTCTGAAAATTGGTATCGATTGTTATTAAAAGTAAATTATAAATACTCAGGTATCTCTAATAAACATTTTTGGGTTGAGCCGTCATTCAGGCCATAAATCTTCTTCCTGTGAAATGTACATAAAATTTGTGAATGAAACTATTTTAGACGAATAGTTTTCTTGTTCGGGAGATAACGTCATTTAACGGTTGAAATAGCAAATCAATAAATCATTGATAACACACTTTTTTTATCATTCGCGGGAATTAACGAACCGTTGCTTTGATAATAATTTTGTGTTTTATTTCCTACTTGAAACCTACAGGGTTACAATATTGGCATTATATTTATACAGGGTGTAACATAAAATGCAGAAATTTATAAGTTTGTTCCAGTAGACAGTTGAGAATTTTTGTAACTAGTTTAAGAAGAAAAACTGTAATTTAATCATTTTTTAACCACGCCAATTTTATTATTGTACGTTAATTCATCAAAAACTCGAATTCGCAAGAACTAAACCGAAGTGTTCTTTGTTCATTTAAGGTTAGCCTTTAAAGATCTTGGTACACGAGTTCCTCGAACAGATGGTGACACCGTCGATACAACTTACCGCGCATTGACTTATTATGTTGACATGAAATTGTCTATCCTTAAATGGATCAGTCAATTCGCAGAAGACCGTTTTTTTTTAATTCGTTTTTGCGATAGCTCGTCAACTTTCTTGCGGAATGGCTTTTTAAAGGAACTGAATACATTGTCGGTGCCGTTTTGTGACCGTTTTCGAGTGATGCTGGAACAAACATTAGTCTAGTTTTAACGTTCAAGAAAATTGATGACAAAGTTTTTGATAAACTTCGGTATTATCTCGAATAAAGTATGAAAAAAACACTCAACACAGCTTTATCTTCGATAAAGTTGGATTTTTTTTTTCGTGCTTTGTCTGGCTGCAATCTTTTTAAATTCTGAACTGAGCTTATTAAATTCTGCATGTAAAAACGCCGCTTTTCAAATTTTAACCGCGTTGCATTTGTTCTTCACTGTGGCGGACAATTTGAATAGAACAGCAGCTATAAAACTGTGCTAATTTAGAAGATTGTAAATAAAAGTTCGCCCCTGCATCTTGTCGTGTAGGAATACTTTTTATGATTTCGACTTGAAATTTTAACAGTAGAAATTTTTTTTTTTTAATTTTTGAAGACTTGCAGTTTTTTCTCGGTTTATCCTCGGGGGGCATAATTGCGTCACAGCTTAGTGGAATAGCTCGGACTGTAAGCGCGCAAGCTACCGCCATCTTCTTAGCAGGCACAACAGCTGTAGTGTGGCTCGCGCATGCGTCTTAAAAATTGACCGACAAAAATCACAGGGTCGACAGTCGAGTGAATCTGCTGGTATTTCCTTAAACTGTGTTTTGAAAGATGATTAAAAAAAAATATTGAACTTTTATTCGTTTGTTTACTTATCTCCTCCGAACTTTTGTTGATTGTTCGTCTGATTTGCCATTGCTGTATTTTGTATATATATTTTTAAATTCATTTGTGTAAAGATTTTGGTAACTCTCTCTCTGAAAGCAATTTATTTTTTGATAAGACTTATTTTCGGGTAAGCGATTTTGAAGCGTAAATCGATTGATCTGTTATTTAATTAGTGCTTAGAATATTGATTGCTCTCTGAAAACGAATGTTATTTTATAAAAAAGAAACAATATTAATATAATCATATAACGAAAATTTTTAATCACTGCCATATTTTTTTCAATTATATAGTTTTATTTTTTGTATACGCTTGTTGCATATTTATGAAATTGTAATATTTTTTTATTATTGGAATTTTCTATTTTTAAAACACTTTATGTTTTATTTAAGTATATAAAAAGAAATCCTGTCAATTATTTTAATATATTAAAAGATTAAAAAGAATACGTATTGATTTTTTTTCATTCGATTCTAAAATACGATCCAAATTCATCATCTTGAAAACAAGAAAAATAAATGATTTTTTTTTTTCAAGTTACTTGAATTTTGAAAATAAAATTAAAATGATGTGTGTTGAAAATATAGAATTACAATTATTATAATTATTTTTGTAATATAATTAAAAATGGATTCAGTCCATATAAAAAAAGAGAAAATGAAAATGTTTTCATGAAAAAAAAAATAATGCCGCAAGTATTATTAATTTGGAATTCAGTGGCGGCTCGTCATTTCATCGGAGAGATTTTTTATTTTTGTATTTACGAAAGCCCGCTGTTCATTTCTTGATACGCCACTGGATTCTTTGTGTTTAAATTTTTGTAAATAAAAAGATTTTGTGCAAATTTAAATCTATAATTTTTTAATATATTGATGTACTCAGATTTTTAGTGTATCATAACCTCAATAAAATGTGTGTTCAAATGAAAGTTATATGTGTTTTTTTCCTCATTTTTTATTTTTCAGGTTTACCCTAAGAATAACTTATTTTGAAATAAAAGATGCATGAAATTTTGGAAATGTTAATTAAAGACATTTGAACAAATCATTTCTTTACTGTCTTGCACTAAAATGTACAGGGGAGGGAATATTTGCAAATGTTTTTGACTTTTGCGTGATGCGTCGTATTTTTTTCGCGTAGTTTTTGATTTGGAAACTCGAAAATTTAATTGCAAAGAATATTAAATTATAGTTTCGGAGCTGATGTCGATAGAATGTGACATGTTCAAAAACAAGGAATTTAAAGAAGTGATTAACGATTTTGCCCATCTCCAATCTAGAAGGGTACCTCTTCAATCAACATTGATTTTTAAGCATTAACCTGTGAATTCTAAAAGAATTACTTTTGTGAATTATATTATAATAGCGGTCCCGCCCGGTTTCACCGAACGAATTGGGGGGGGGGGGGTACATGAGTTAGCACATTCATCTTAGTTTACCGAGATGAATGTTGTGTCCAAATTTCATGATGATCGGAATTACCGTTCGAAAGTTTTTATCGGAAAGACAAATTTTGAGTTACATTTTGCAACATTTTTTATCGATGCTTCGCTCCTATTAGTCGTAGCGTCATATTATATAGCCGATAGCCTTCCTCGATAAATGGACTATCCAACAAAAAAAAATTCTATTCGAACCAGTAGTTCCTGAGATTAGCGCGTTCAACCAAACAAACAACCTTATCTACTTTCTATTTTAACAAAATAGTGCTCTGTCAACATCATATGGGCTCCATTATCTTAATGTCCCCAGGGTCCTGGGAATTCTGGACGCTGTTTTGGAGTGGATCTAAGCTCTTCTGCCAACGTGACGATTCTCAGACCTCGCATACCAATTTTATGAAACACCCAGTACAACAAATGTGGATCGGTTTTGTCGGTTATAAGACATGACTTTATGCCTTTTAATTTATCAGTCAGACTCAAGTTAGCACATATTTTAATGTTCGCAGCCTACGTCATTTTTACATGACTCTATTAAACACGATGGTGTTCTCTTTCACAATTATGTAAATAATATTAAATTGTTGCAAAATGCAACTGTGGTGCTTTTTTTGTAAGTCAGTTTAAATTCTTAATCATTCATAAAGGTTTGTTGTTGTTTCAATTCAATTCTTTTTATTCATACAAAAAAAAGAGTCAAATTCCTCAAACAATACACTGTATCTATTTTCAACTGATTTTCAAGTTTTTATACTCCCTGCTTTTCGTGCAGTGTCTCCTACGCTGCTCAGCCAATGAAAAAATACGTATTAAGGTAACGGTCCGATCGTGAAACAATGTCCTAATTATGAAACAGTTTTAGGAATTACGTATATTAATTAATGTTCATGATATAATTTTTAAATGAAAGTACTTAATAAAGGTTTTTTTCTGATTGGTTGATTCCTGAAGTGAGGATGCAGTAGAAGTTGGAAATACAGGAGTAGTCCGTTCAAAATAAACAAAAAAAATAGTGGTAGGTTTACGATAATTCGCATAGAGCTGAAAATAGGTACACTATAACGAATGAAGTATCAAAAGTCCCCACCAATCCTACATCTGCTAAAAAAATTATTCAAGGTCAAAGGTTAAAAGTATCGTTTATTAGCACTTTTCTCGTAAACGGTAAATGTTATCTAAAAACAGGTCAGACAAAAGTTGTAGATCATGCAAATGTCTACAAGAATTGTGTTCATACTTTTTTACCTACGAATCACCATTCTTTCGAAATGGTGATTTCATACATCGAAAATACTAACATTCTTGTTAATATTTAACGTTATTTCAGAACGTACATCGACATTTTAGTCCCATATCTCAGGAATAGTGATTCTTAGGAAAAAAAATATAAGAACGGTTTTTGTAGACAATTGCATGATCTACAACTTTTGTCTGACCTATTTTTAGATAACATTTACCGTTTACGAGAAAAGTGCAAAAAACCGATACTTTTGTCCTTTGACCTTGAATAGATTTTGAAGCAGATGTATGATCAGTGGGGACTTTTGATATTTTATTTGTAATAGCACGTACCTAAGACCAGTACCAATTTTCAGCTCTATGCGAATTATATAGTATATTGAAATGTTTGTTTTGACTGGACTAGAGTTGATTAATCTCTATAGGTTGATTTACAATTGAAGTTCGTGAATGCGACGAAAATAATCAGGTTTCGAGAGTGTAGTAAGGATAAAATTAACAGAAAGAACTCATCGATCGACAAAGAATGAAATCGTTGTTTTATGAAGCACTAGCCGGTACCCGCTGCTTCTCACGCAATTGAGTTAAAACACGGCAGCTGCAACAGTATCAGTCTTGACTTATACGGGCTTGAGCCCCGCTCGGCAGCCACAACGGAAGTTGATCTTTTTGTTCTTACTACACTCTCGATACTTGATATAAGTTATGTTTGTCGCACTCGCGAACTGTTGTGACAAAATGTAAGGCGAACATTTCCATTTGTGTAAATAAGGTTTAGTACTGTGATGGGTAATATCCAAACATTAGCACTGTAACGTCATCTCTCGGTGTCAAAATAAAGAGCCAGAAGGTATTAGCGTTCCTGTAAATCAGGTTTTTTGGTACGTCGTCTCACGCGAAGTCGGCGATCTGAATCTGGACCGGAAAGCCAGTTCCAAAAGAAGAGTTCGGCGCTAAACTATTTTCGCTTTCTGTCAACAGAATGCTACACTCCGCGAACGACCGTGATTTGGGCGGTGATCTGGGCGGCCGGCGTGATGCTGGCCCTGCTCTCGGTCTGCGGGCTGATAGCGTGCCGCCGCCGCTGCAAGTCGCCTTGGTGGGCGGCGCGACGTGCCGGCGTCCAGGCGGCCGTGCTTTCGCCGCCGCCGTCTTCCGTCTCGCACCATCATCATCACGGCCTGCCGCTCTCGATATCCGCGTCGGACACCACCGGCTCGTCGGCACTGTCGGCTCATGACCCCGACAGACTGGCTCTCATTGCGTTCGCCGACGGGATTCAGAACGGACAGGTTAGTGGACAGAAATTCTGTTATTCAATGCTTCCGTGGATTTGCCGCGAGACAACGCAGTTGAAGTATAATGTATAACCTTCGACCAAAAAAACCCACCTTCGGCGAGATCTTCGGCTTAGATCAAAATAGGCCGAAGCCGAAGGTTTCTAACATATATCTATTAATTAACTATATGAATCATTGCCTATCTACTCAATGTGCGGTGAGTGAACGCAACAAAGCGTATCGAAAATTTATCTGCGACTCTTTCTTCGATATAATTCCCTGATTTCTCCGATGATATAGGATTGGTTGATGTACTTGCATTCAATCTGAATAAGGTATCTCTGTTTCAAAAACTTTGTCTTTTTCTATGACGTTAACATGGGCGTACCCAGCTTTTCGCCCAGGAGGGAGCAAATTAGAAATTTCTTAAGCCGGGTCTCCCCCGTGCTTGTTTTGCCTTCCTGGATACGCCAGTGCTTACGGCGTAAAAAAAGACAGGAGTATATTATGTTTGCACTCTAATGGTTCGATTGCGATTTTATTCCTATGCTCAGTATAGAAAAAAGTGAATACGAAGGAATACGAAGATATACTTCTGTCTTTTTTACGCCATAAGCACTGGCGTATCCAGGGGGTCAAAACAAGCACGAGGGAGACCCGGCTTAAGATATTTCTAATTTGCCCCCTCCTGGGCCAAAATCTGGGTACGCCCATGCCAACGTCATAGAAAAAGACAAAGTTTTTGAAACAGAGATACTTTATTCAGATTGAATGCGAGTACATCAACCAATCCTGTCATCGGAGAAATCAGGGAATTACATCGACGAAAGAGACGCAGATGTATTTTCGATACGCTTTGTTGCGTTCACTCACCGCACACTGAGTA
Source organism: Xanthostigma xanthostigma (assembly GCA_963575645.1). Taxonomy (NCBI): domain Eukaryota; kingdom Metazoa; phylum Arthropoda; class Insecta; order Raphidioptera; family Raphidiidae; genus Xanthostigma; species Xanthostigma xanthostigma. Next base: position 5,686,335 of record OY754473.1, read on the forward strand.
GATTCATTATAGTAAATTATTAAATGTATTTCGTATTCTTTTGTTTTGCGTTTCTCGTACAGAAAATTTCAAACGGATACGTGGCTAGCGAAATTTCACTTCAGTTAAAAAACAGGGCATTTGGCGGGACAAAAAGCGTGCTGTCGTTTTGTTATTGAACGATTGTATGAACTTACGATCCACTTGTGCTGTTCAAATTGTGTATTCTTTTGTTCTTGGGGATTGGGCAGGTAGCCATGTTTGTTTACAATGGCCGTGTAACCCAGCACTTGTTCTTTATGGCGATTTTGAAGCACGTAGGACAGGTAAATGTGGTGTGCAAACGTTGCTAATCTGGCGATTAGAATCTCTCAGAAATTCCCGCCAAATAGCGGGATATGCGCCTCGCTGTGCGGCTGTTTCAATGTTGACTATTTTTAGCTCGGACCGTAAACGTTTGCGTTGAATATTTAACGCGAAACGATGTAGCCATGAAAAAAAACGAGTGTGCTTTAGACCACACGACTGAAGTAAAACTTCTTCCTGCCATATTTTGTTATTATTCACCCGAAAATTCACAAAATATGAACCTTAAAATGAACTTACAATTTTATTCACTTTAGTATTGAATAAAATATTAATTTATAAAATTGTTGAAGAACGAAATGAACAGTCTAATGTAAGAAGAAAGAAATATAAACATAAAGATAATGAAAACAAAAGTAATACATTGCAATTACTTAGCTCTCGTTGGATTTTAAGCGTAAATCTTTATGAAATATTATTTAAAGTATAGGTTTACAAAACTTTTTTCTGTCACCCGATAGCGCCACTAGCAAGTAAAGTATGTGTCATTCTATTGTTAGTACTGCTTATATTTTCGGCCACCTGATGGCGCCACTAGCCAGTGAAGTATTTGTCATCCTTTTTTTCTATCTTCACTAACTTATATCTCCCTCTCAACTTCCGTTCGCCTCGCCCGATCACACTTCCGTAAATCTCTCGTCAAGTCAAGCGTGCGTAAAGTTTTACTTCAAAAATATTCTCAAAGTTAGAAGGTTACAGAGGTTGTCTAGTTCCATCTAATCAATCAGCGTGAACGCGGGGATGACGTCAGCTGGCGGACCAGGTTTTTATTAACTCGCCGTCTTGCGTGTCTGTCCGGGTGGAATTTTGTAATTGATTTTAAACTAACTTCTTGATGAGATAGAGACTTGAAATTTTTAGCATAACTCAGAATTAGATGACAATACGAAAAAATACTAAAATAAAGAAGAAAATAATAAAATAAATAAGAAAATTTTAATAAACACATATAATTCATTCTTACTTGTTTACCGTTGTAAGGCACATAGCAGTCACTGGTTTATGGCTCAGTTGGTTAGAGCGCCGTGCTCGTAACGCGAAGGTAGCGAGTTCGATCCCCCATGCGACATGTGACATTTTTGTTTTTTACGATGTATTTTTGTTTTTTTTTTTTTAGTAAACAGTATAAAAATAATAATACAAATAAAAAACAAATTTAATAGACCACGTTTTTAAAGCGAACTAAAAAGTACAAAATAATTTCTTTACAGACAGATTTTTAACTTGTAGGATTTGAAACGAAAAACGTGGAGCGCATGCGACAGTTATAAAAGAAGTGTAGAGAGTAGCTTTCAATGAAAAAAATCTGTTTATGAGATAAAACGAATAATGCGCCCCACGTTTTTCGTTTCAAATCCTCAACAAGTTAAAAATCTGTCTGTTAAGAAGTTATTTTGTACTTTTTAGTTCGCATTAAAAACGTGGTGTATTATTTTCTTTTTTAATTTTTGTTTTAAGGTTATAGTTGTATTAACATTTTTTAAAGAGATTATCAGTCGATTCAGCTTAAAATATACAGGCTGTCTTATTTGAAATACGAAAGTTCATGTCGTTGTCTCGAAAACAAGCCATTCTTTTTGTACAAAAGCACGGAACTTCGTTCCTTCAATTCGTACAGCTTCTGTAATAAAAAAGTTAGTAATAGTTAACACTGAAAATAGTTACAGGCTCCGGTAACTAATAATAGTGCAAGTTGTGTGGGCCAAATAAGGCATAAAGCAAATCAGCTGATCCCCAGATCTTACGGTCATTCAATACTCGAGGGCTGGACGTTGTTAACTTGTTGCCCAGTGGCGGAGAATTAGGGCTACGCACCTTAAAATTTTTTTAAATTGGAATTATATTTATTATTAACTATAGCTTTTACCCACGGCATCTCTCGTATCAATATCAGAATTTTTTTTATCTTATTGGAATTTGATATAGGTATGGGCCGAGTTTAGACCAAATGTAACGTCGAATCCGCCATTTTTTTCATATTGTATACAGTAATACTCTAACAGTTTGTAAAACGCAATGTGCTTATACGCTAGGAAAGTATCTTTTGACAGGCAACTTTTGCGCCCTCTCGTGTTTTTTTTTAAATGTGATTCAGTCAAAACCTTCGTGTCATATGTTATACGTGCATTTTAATAAGGATTAATTGTCGAAAAGTGGGAAAAAAGCTATCAAATCGGAAGTGCTGTGTTGTTGATTGTAAAGATACACCAACTAAACAACCAGAATTACAATTCCACCGTTTTCTTATGAATTAGAGAGGAAAAAAATGGACTGCAGCAGTACGTCGTCAAGGGTAATTAAATTTTATTTTACGTCTGTAATCATTATTAAATACATGAAAAATATCATAATTGTTATTTTGTTAACAAAAATAAGATTTAAAAAATTTAGAAATTAAAAATGTATATCATTTATGTATATTTTTTAACTGACATTTTGCGTAAATATTTTTTTATAATTAAGAATAACGCTGGTTTCCATGTGTTTGTAAGTTTTGGGTGAACCACTTTTGAAAAAATCAAACACGAGATGGTGCGAAGGTCGCGTGTCAAAGATACTTTCCTAGCGTATAGTTTAAATCAGTGATATCAAAGATACGGCCCGCGGGCCGCATCCGGCCCTCAAGCCATCTCAATACGGCCCGCGACCAGAATTTATCCAGTGAGGATTTTAGACACTTGACAAGAGACCTCAGGTGTCTGGATCCTCAAGCTCAAGATAATTTACCCTTTTTATTATCTTTATATAAAAATTTATTTAAACTAAATAAACATTTCATTTTATAGTATGTTTTTTAGTTTTTAGTTTAGAGTCTGGCCCGCTAACACACCCTAAATGTTATAAATGGCCCTTTAGAAAAATCAGTCAAGCACCCCTGATTTAAATGCCTCTCGCCAGATGTCATATCGTTTTATGTTAAATTCCAATATTGACGTTTTTCAAACGAGTAATGCGCAATACTCTTAAGTGTATCTGTGACAGCTGTGTGGCTGCTAGATGTCAGGAATAATTATCCTCTTTACGTGCATTACGCTGTTTACAGAATTTTTTTCGTACGTGAATCGAAATACACACCGAATGTTCGAATAAATTTCGCGTCAATGTTAAAAAAAAAATAACAGAAACTATCTCGTCATCGGACATAACCCACTTTGTCTTGCGATAATATATTTTTTTATTTACTCCATTCATACAAAGTACATCCAGCGTGCAATTTGCGCGTGTTTTGTTTCTCGGAATTGCGGTTTGTTACTATTTATAAATATTTATCTACATAAAAAATATATACAAAATGTATCCGCAAATAGTGTACTATGTTAATAAAAAAAATATTTTTGAATAGCAAACAAATATTATTTCCTGTGCTTTTCGAAGCGAACTCTTTTACGCACGGTAGAGTGAATTGGATTCATGCGGCTGAACGCGTAACCACCACTCCCCTGCACTGTCGACGCGACAAGATTCCCACCACCCTTGTCTCGAAAATCAGTATTCGTATATATATTATACTAGCGTTCCCGCCCGGTTTCACCCGGGTGTAAAAGAACGAATGGGGAAGGGAGGAATATGAGTACACACATTCATCTTTGTTTACCGAGATGAATGTTGTGTCCAAATTTCATGATAATCGGAGTTACCGTTCAAAAGTTTTTGTCGATAAAAAGCAGTATTTATACTTTTTTTAACTAATAATTTTTTTTTATTAATTAAATAAAATTAAAATAAATTTAAATGTAATCCTTAGAAGAAAGCAATGTAGAAAATAAAAGAAAAAATTAAAAATATATTCGCTCAACGAAGGGCTCGAACTCAAGACCCTGATATTGACAGTCGTGTGCTCTACCGATTGAGTCATCCGACGCTGTGTACGCATAACGCTAATATGAGTATATTTAGTTAGTCGTAGCCTGATTTTATATAGCCTATAGCCTTCCTCGATAAATGGGCTATCCAACAAAAAACATTTTTTTCAATTTGAACCAGTATAGTTCCTGAGATTAGCGCGTTCAAACAAACAAACAAACTCTTCAGCTTTATATATTAGTATAGATTATACCTATACGTTCGTGTTTGCGTAGTTCTTCATGAAAGTAGAAGTTTCAATTCTATAATCTGCAGTAAAAACTACACGGTGCAATTTTGTGTAGATTATAGACGCTCGACAACTGAAGCCACTGCCGTGCCTTTTGTGTATAAATGATGTTTCGTGAATGTTTATACTACAAATTCAAAATTTAAAGAGTGATTATTATATAAGCACTTATTTTGGGGAACAGACTGTATATATTAAGCCGGGGTTTTTTTTTGCAAGAGAATCCACTGCGCGGAAATTCAAATAGAAATAACCGTTGGATGAATAACAGCTGAAGAAAGATTTCAGTGTTCTTCATAAAAACAAATGTTTGTGGTTAACTGATGATGTAATGTTTATTTTTTTTTGTTTGGTTGAATTGTCGACCGGTGGCAAATTTTTTAAATAACGAACTCTTGATAACCTACTTCAGCGATTACAAATTTTTTTGTGGTTATGTTTGTTTTTTCTGTTTTGATGATAACATTATTTTTATAACAACGCTAGATAAAGTTCATTCATGTTAGTTCATATTTTCGATGTGCTAATTTTTTTCTTCATACCTCGATCGAAAGTATATACTTTCGACATCAATAATTGTAAGGCAGTAAGTCGAACTTTGGTGGGATTACACGCACTGATGCGGGAAGTACGTACGTTCGGGCGGCAGTAAAGCAAATATAACTTATCAACTGTTGTTTAGATGTCGTTTCCATAGCAACCCTATTAAATTTTGGCTAATAGTCGCGACCAGTTGTCATTCGTGTTTTTACGTATAACCTCAAAGCTGCTTGCTTGGAATCTATCTGTGTTTTTATATGTAACTATAGCGGTCCCGCCCGGTTTTAACCCGGGTGCAAAAGAACGAATGGGGAAGGAAGGGACATGAGTACGCACATTCATATTAGTTTGCCGAGATTGTTGTGTCCAAACTTCATAATGATCGGAGTTACCGTTCAAAAGTTTTTGTCGTTATAAAGCAGTATTTATACTTTTTTTAAGTAATAAATTTCTTTTTAATATCATAAATATTTAATTGAAAACACGTGTAGGCAAATTATTTTTATATGTAGATAACTATAGTTGTAACAGTTTTCAAGCTATTATTTAGATTTATTTAATTTTTTATTAGTCGTAATAAAATTTTAAAAAATTGAAATGTAAGCCTTAGAAAAAAGCAATGTAGAAAATAAAAAACATATTCGCCGACGTGGGGCTTGAACCCTAGACCCTGGTATTAAGAGTCTTACGCTCTACCGACTGAGCTATCCGGACTTGTGAACGTGACACGCTAATATTGCAATATTTAGTTAAAGAATTTCACCTGATAATATTTGTCGGACGGACTAATTTTGAGATACATCTTGCAACATTTTTCATTGATGTTCCGCTCCAATTGGTCGTAGCCTGATATTATATAGCCTATAGCCTTCCTCGATAAATGGGCTATCCAACAAAAAAAATTTTTTCAATTCGAACCAGTAGTTTCTGAGATTAGCGCGTTCAAACAAACAAACAAACAAACTCTTCAGCTTCATATAATTAGTATAGATTCCGATACATCCTTAAAAAGTTGCAGTTAAAAAAAAATACCTACCTACCTCACTGACTTTCTTGTCCGTATAATAATATACTGTTTACGTTTCCGAATGATCGGAATCCTCGCAAGGACGAAGGATAATATCTCTTTGTCTGACGTGTTGGCGGTAGTCCTGTGGAATTTTGGCGCGCTATCGTCGTCCACCGCCTTTCTGGCTCCTTCCCACGCCTACTATATTGGAATTGTGCTCACATGTTGGATTTAATTACCTGTAGAATCACCGAGAAATTATATGCAAGGCCAAGTGGTTTACGATGAATTTTCTGTGAAAAAAAACGCATCTCAATTTCACACGGAAACGAGCAGCGCCTCCAATATTGGATCATCCTTAATTTTCACATCTTTTGGTAATTCCGAAGCACAATAGGGTTGAATATTGCAATTCTCCGAATTATAACTTTATCAATTTATATAATGGGCTACCTCAAAATCTCAAAGATATTGACAACATTAAGAGTATTCGTCCCTGCAAATACCCCCTGCACCCTTCATCTCAAATCTTTTCCCATCGTCTATAAACAGTTCGCGCTCTCCCGACGCTATTTTTAAAGCTAGAGGGTTCTGGTAAACGCCAAATGAAAGACAAAGAATCAGACTACAGATCCTTCAGGCGAATTTTTTGAAAAACAGTTTCGCCTACGTGTGAAATATTACGTAACTTATTATTTTTTTTAAAAGGTTGTAAGTTTTTTCAGGAATTTTTTTTCAAAAAATTCGCCTGAAGGATCTGTAGTTGACTTTCATTTGGCGTTTACCAGAACCCTCTAGCTTTAAAAATAGCGTCGGGAGAGCGCGAACCGTTTTTAGGCGAGGGGAAAAGATTTGAGATGAAGGGTACAGGGGGTGTTTGCAGGGACGAATACTCTTAATAAATTTAAATATGAAACTAAGCAATTCTTTTTAGGAAAAGTTTTTTATTCTCTACAGGAATATTTAAATTGTTAATTTATTTTAATCTGACTGATAATATGTACTTTTGTATAAACACATTATCAATATCAATATTTAGTTTTCAAATCTGGAATTCCGGAACTGGTTCCGGTATTGAGATAGGTCTACAAAAATACTGTAGATTGTAGACGATTTTTTTAAATCCAAAGTTTATTTACGTAGAAAACGCTGATTAAAATTTTGAGTCAGAAATTTGCAATAAAAAAAATTGCATTTTAAGAAATGGTATCAAAAAATCATCACAGCATTCTACATTTGTTGTACGTGACTCCTCATAATTAGCTGATTTTCACTTCATTTTAATATTTCTGACAGCTGGCGTCATCGCTGTGCGCGGCCATATTGCATTTCGTTTGGCTTGTTTACTCAAACTATACCTACGCCTGTATTGTGCTCATATATTTAATAACTTCTATATCGCTAGTGACCGTAAGAGGACGCGTGACCCATGAAGTGAGACAGCAGAGTTTTTCTATCTCTTTCTTTTCACTTGACCCGTTGTGCGCAAGTGTCGCGTCTCTGTAGCGGGGGCAATTAGTAAGTGGAATAGAGCAAGCCACCTCCCTTTCACATCTTAGTTCCATGTGCAAACTGACGCGCATCCATTCACGACATGTGCATGAGACTCGGAGTACGTGAGACAGTCTGCATCGTAGTGTTTAAGTCTTTCTCCCGATCTTTGCAAGCAATATAGATTATTATAGAGGGCATTAAATATATGGTTCCCTGTGCAAACTGACGCGCATCCATTCACGGACATGCGCATGAGACTCACGAGTACGTGAGACAGTCTGCATCGTAGTGTTTAAGTCTTTCTCCCGATCTTTGCAAGCAATATAGAGGATATTAAGTATATGATTGTGCTGATGTACTATCTCACTTGTTCCTGTATTATTAAATGCCAACTGACAGGCCGCTTTTGAAAATTACATTTTGAATGAAACATTAATTGACAGAAGCCACTTTGACTTGCGGTCGTCGATTTGCACTTAAAAACAGGATATTTAGTGTATGAACGTATGGAATTTCTATATATTTATGCGAATTCTTGGAAGTCTATTTCTGAATGAGAATTGAAAATATTTAGTTTGTCGTTTTTGAGGCTTTATATTTTGATCTTCTTTTAAAGACTTTGGATTGTACTAAGTATTTTATTGTGCTTTTAAGATGCTCGAAAGAGCAAATTGTTATTTTGTTGTCTGTTCGGCACGTTTATAATATTCATCTCACAGCCTAACGCACGCTTTGATAATAATAACTAGAGCTGTAAAAGTAACGAGAAATTGTGTACCCGTATGTATTCGTTACTTAAAGAACCAGTACCCGTTACTTTCGTATCGTTACGTTACTCGTTACTTTTCATACGACATACAATCGTGTACTAACAGCATCAAGCATGTACCATCGCATCGAGGCGCGTCGCATACGTGATACGGTATGACTTCGTTCGTATAACGCATAACCGCATCAAACGTGTCGAACTGACATGGATGCGAAAGATGCGAGTAACGAAATGAATTTGTAAGTAACGATTCGTTACTTCGAGTCAGACGATGTACCCGTTACTCAGTAACGAATACATATACGGTTTGTTACAGCTCTAATACGTTTCAATTGGCTCCTCCACCGATACGTCTCTTGGCTCCTAGGCGAGAAAGGCATCGTCTAAATATATCGTACTAGAGCTGCGAACCCGGCTTCGCGCGGGCAATAGTCTATGCCAGGGGTGGCGAACCTCTCTATACACCCACGTGACAATTTTTTTTCAAAAAGCAACCAAAGAAATTTAGTTAACATAAATATAGAAATTATAATTTTGATACTACATTGAGCCCCATGAAACTTTTTCGTATTTGTTATTTGGCGATAGTCAATTTTTACCTTCAGGACGAATGTAGGCTATATATTATCGCGTTAAAAAAATATTTTTAACAAAAAAATTGAACCGACTTCAAAATATGCACTAAAAAGTAATAATAATAATTATTGTTATTTTTGGAGTCGGTGCGTCACATCGGAATTCGAAAGTAGCAATTTAAATCTTACATGTCTCTAGTTCTCGGAATAGATTTCATTTTGGCTGACACCGTCTCCAAAAATTACAATAATTATTATTTTTTACTTTTTAGTGCATATTTTGAAGTCGGTTCCATTTTTTTGTTAAAAATATTTTAATATTATTTATTATTTAATATTTAATATATTGGGAGCTGGCTCCGTGCGCTCCGCTCACTAAAAAGAGTCGCTCAGAGGGAGTCGTTCAAAGGAGCAACACTAGACAGTACGCACTACACAAGAGTGCAAACTGCAGAGGTGTGAACTGTCGTCATGCATGCTCAGGAGTCACGAAGCATTGCACAGCACAATACACACAATTAGCTCTGACCTCATTTTAATAGTATTCTGATCTTATATTATTCGCATTTCGAATAAACTATGAAGTATAATAAAAGCTTAACAATAATAATGTTTATTGCTACAATATTATATCCTTGTCAACGACGTCAATGTGAATGGTTTAAGTCACTGTAAGCTTAGTACTATTGCATTTACAGTGTGTTATTCGACATTAAATGACTCAGCAAAGATAACTTCGTACGTGCAAAATTCACTAGTGGCCTGTGCTGTGTGCGCTTTGTAAATGTGCGAATGCAACAGTACAGAACAGTTCAGCACAGAGCAATATGGCGCTCGGAGTGAGTCATTCACAAAAAAACGAGCGACTCGCTCCGCTCCGAGAAAGGAGTCGTTCATTATGAACGACTCGCCCAGGAGCGACACATCACTATATAATAAGTGTGAAAGGCTATTCACTAATCAATACAGTGGTTATGCGTTATCTTTGAAAATTGAATATAATGTACAAATTACTTTAGCTTCTTAAAAAAATTAAACAGACATCAAAAATCATTTTAGTTTCGTGTTCATCAACTGTTTTATCAGGAGAAATTAATGTTTTTTCGGCGTTTTCAAATAAATCGCTCATCATCCACAGTTTTTTTTTGTGGTCGGTACCCACTTTAAGTGATAAGATAAAACTTTAAACAGTTCTGAGAAAATATATGAAGAAGCATTTTTAACCACTTGAAGACGTTGAAGCCGAGGAATATACAAATGTATCTGGTGTCAGTTTTTTATGTAACTTTACTGTTTTAAATACTCAGGACTTGGAGCTGAGTTAAGATACAGTCGTTTATATCTGTATTCTGTACTAGCGGTCCAGTCCGGTTTCACCCGGGTGCAAAAGAACGAATGCGGGGGAGGAACATAAGTACGCACGTTCATCTTCGTTTACCTAGACGAATGTTGTGTCCAAATTTCATGATGATCGGAGTTACCGTTCAAAAGTTTTTGTCGGACGGACAAATTATATGTTATAAGCGGTCCCGCCCGGTTTAACCCGGGTGCAAAAGAACGAAAATATATAATTGAAAACACTAGGAAAATTATTTTTATATAGATACCTATAGTTGTAACAGTTTTAAAATAAGCTATTAATTAGATTGATTTAATTTTAATTAGTCGTAATAAAATTAAAAAAAATTGAAATGTAAGCCTTAGAGAAAGCAATGTAGAAAATAAAAAAAAATATATATATATATAGACCCTGGCATTAAGAGTCTTCCGCTCTACCGACTGAGCTATCCGGGCTTATGAACGTGACGCGCTAATATTGCAATATTTAGTTAAGGCATTTCACCTGATAATATTAATTGTCAGACGGACTAATTTTGAGATATATCTTGCAACATTTTCCATTGATGTTCCGCTCCTATTGGTCGTAGCGTGATATTATATAGCCTATAGCCTTCCTCGATAAATGGGCTATCAAACAAAAAAAAAATTTTCAATTCGAACCAGTAGTTTCTGAGATTAGCGCGTTCAACCAAACAAACAAACTCTTCTGCTTTATATATTAGTATATAGATAGATATTACAATGTCCGTAAAATTCGCTTGAAATAACTTTTTCTTTCGTATTTTTTTCTAACACCATAAACGTGTAAATATTTTTTTTTAAATTGTCATAGTTAAATTGCTTCCAAAATGCGCAGTAAAATAGGTATTGTTAACTTTATTGGTGTACGAAAGTGGTTATTGAACTTGCCGCTTATTGACTTTGTCAATATTTTTTACCCGACTGCCGCAAAAGGAGAGTCAAGTTTTTTATGTGCATTTTCGGAAAAGAAATAACCGATGACTATACGCGGACGACACCGGGTAAACACGGCTATATTCCATTCAAAAAAGTCTGTGATCTAGTCTAATAGGCAATCTATAAACCCGGACGAAGCCGGGCCGGGCTGCTAGTACTGTAATAAAAATCGTCTAATGTCTCTTTCTGTTACACCCAAGCGTTTTAAAATTAATTGTATCATAATAATCGTCGGTTTTGAAAAGACTGCCTTTTTAATTTTTGTAGGCCTTATTTAGGTCGAATTCTTTATCCTTGCGTACGAATTCCTTTCTTGAGGCACGTCTTTATCCTGCAGCTATAAAAATTTGGCGGTAACCGCTTTTGGGTTATTAATAGCTGAAATATTTAAAGGTATAAAACATTTCTAACAGGTCTTACCTGTCTTCTTAATGCTTTCATTTTTTATTATAGTATTTGAAAACAAATTATACTTTGACGTTTATAAAGTTTTTTTACGGCTCTTAACATAAAATCGCAGTTGTCAGTGCCGTGCGTGCATTTACCCACATGAAAGTCCAGGTGCGTAATGGTGCATATTACGACGAGATGTGACATAATGTTAAAAACGAGCTCTGATTGCTGTAGCAGAAGTTTTAAGGAGGTTGAGCCGTTTTACGAAGATAATGAAAAAAATCTAAAATAAAGTTTTTTTAATAGATTTTTTTTATGATAAAATTTTCTGTAAAAAATCCAAAATCATTAGGAGATTTATAAAGTTAAAAATTAAAAAAAACTTTTAGTACATGTAGTCTTATGGAAAATATGTCAAGCTAGCATGCAAACTGTTCATTTTAATTTTTTGCAAATAACCAAATATTGTCAGCAGTTCCGAAAACTATCTATGTAAATCATCGATGTCTTACGCATATTTTAATAGGTATTTTTTCCAATTTAATTAGGAGACTTTTAATCAATAAAAAAATGATTAAACCTTAGCAATTTTCGATTATGGACTTTTATTCTTGACAGATTTAACAATTTTAACTGACCTTTCAACTTTTTAATGATTTAATTTTAATTTTTATTACTTCTAATTTCTTTTTTTAATTATTTACTGCAAAAAATATGTAAAATACAGATATTTACATAAATTTATTTTTTTTAACCTAACTTTGTACAAAAAATTCAAAAGTTAGTCCATTAAGTGTAAAATATTGAAATAATTAATTAATATTAAAAAAAAATAATTATTTATGCCTTTATGACAATAATTTATTGGTATCATCGTCTTATAAACTATAAAAGTTCCCATTTACTTTTGATTGGGACTGTAACGGATCAACCTCCTTAAATTAAAAAAAAATAGAATTGTTTGTTTTTGATGCTAGAGTGAATTTTTACGAAGTAACATCCAAATGGAGTTGCTCGCAGAAAAAAGACTACCAATAGAATAGAGGTAGCGACCGTTGACTTATACTAATGAACTTGCCTTCGCCATATTTCGTTTGTAGTTGTTTGTCGCTTCACTGAGTGAGGGGATTAGAGTATGGTAGAGACCATGTTCGTATGCGCGTAGCGTCTAATAATTGTTTTCTCTCAGTCCAGTCCTTTTATTATTTAATTTTTGAGAAAATCGATAGTAATATTTGTTTGGTCAGGTCCACAAGTTTCAACTCTGGTTTTGATTTTATTAAAAATGTATTTTAAACCCCAATTGAAAAATTCTTATTCTAACAAAAAAAAAACGGCACGCCACTGGACTTCAGTTATAAGCCCTATAGACCCCGAAAAATCCCGCCCCTGGCAATCAATGAAACTCTTGTACTGTGAAAATTTATCAATGTACTTTAAAAAAAAAATATTTAGATACACAACGGAACCTCGTTCTCGTTCGAGACGAGATATTATTAATCTCGTCTCGTTTTTCGTCCGCTACAGTTTGCACAATTGTGCGTCGTATTTTGCTTCCCACACTTTTTGGCGCAATCACATAAACCGCACTGCCTCCACGTGGCGGTCTGCTTAGAATGTGATTCGCTTCACCACACATTAAATATTGGTTTAGAATTTGTGTCCCGTTTCAAGTGGGAAAAAGAAGGCGCAGCGATTCTTTTCCAGGAATGCGAACAGCTGTTTTTGACCGACAGGTACTTCGCATACAGGGTGTCTCGGTATGTTTTTATTTGCCGCTCTTATATAACTGTCACTTGAATCCCTTGTCATAGACATGTGCTAAAAATATCCACCCTTATCTCCGTAAACGCTATTGGTCCGAATCTGAATCTATGTTACCGCTATTGGCCCGCTTCTGAACCTCTGCGAATGTTATTGGTTCGGTTCTGAATCTCTGTGAACGCTATTGGTTCGCTTCTGAATCGCTGCGAATGTTATTGGTCCGAATTTTAATCTCTGAACGCTATTGGCCCGCTTCTGAATCTCTGTGAATGTTATTGGTCGAATTTGAATCTCTGTGAACGCTATTGGTTCGCTTCTGAATCTCTGCGAATGTTATTGGTCCGAATTTGAATCTCTGAACGCTATTCGCCCGCTTCTGAATCGCAGAGAATGTTATTGGTCCGAATGTGAACGCTATTGGCCCGCTTCTGAATCGCTGTGAATGCTATTGGTCGAGTTTGAATCTCTGCTAACGTTATTGGCCCGCGTCTGAATCTCTGTGAATGTTATTGGTCGAGTTTGAATCTCTGCTAACGCTATTGGCCCGCGTCTGAATCTCTGTGAATGTTATTGGTCGAGCTTAAACCTCTGCGAACGCTATTGGTTCGCGTCTGAATCTCTGTGAATGTTATTGGTTCGAATTTTAATCTATGTGAACGCTATTGGGCCCGCGTCTGAATCTGTGTCAACGCAATTGGCCAGAGTCTGAAAAACTGCCACTACCGTTTAATCTCACTCTGCTACTCGACACTTTTTTAGTGCTCTTTATGTTGATGATTTCTTGCAACCATGGTGGTTTCTTGTTCTTGTTCGAACTTGTTGAGTTGAAAAGTTTCTACTTCCGTACTGGGAATTTCATAAATGCAGCGGGATACATTGTTTTGTAATGGCTATTTTTGCAGTCTTTCTATAGGTCCTTGGAACTTGACAGTGTTTTGTTTAGCACTGTGCGTTATTGTTTTGTTTGGCTGACGTTTATTTTTGCTTTAGGCTAATTGTTGAGAACATTTATAACAATATTGTTGCATATTATATTATCTTTCTACTAAACTGTCAGTAAATGTTATTTTTTCTTCGACAATACAAATTTGATTTTGCTGTAGCTAAATCTATTTGTAATTGATAAAGATCACAAAACTCCAACTTGTGTTTGCAATACTGGAATCATTAGATAACGGCTGGACCAATTTTAAAACAACTCGGTATACTATATCTGCTGGTATCCAAACGTCTTACAGTACAACCATCCCCCGATTTACACGGTACTTGTTTTACACGTTTTCGCTTTTACACGGTTTTCCAAATAAGTTTTTTTTTGTTTTTATCGCACTCTACTAAATGCTACTGTGATTGAACACGTGCGCTGTGTACACATCTCACGGGGAATCCCGAGCTTATGTGCTGACTTGCTGCACACGCACACTGTGTCTGTATTTCTTCGCATAAAATTAAAGTTTTATCTACGGAAAATTGTATTTGAGTGAAAGTTTCACAGTTTCAGAACCTGTCAATGCATTTTATTTTTATTTCTGTGTACACCTAAAAATATTGAAAAAAATCACAACTGTTAAATAGCAAAATTATGCATTTTCTGCAAGCTTTTCGATTTACACAGTTTTGACTTGAAAATTTTTAATTTTCGATTTACACGTTTTTCTCAGGAACGTATCTACCGTGTAAATCGGGGGATAGGTGTATATAGGCAACTTTTTGTTAGATTATGAATAATACGGTTGAAAAATCAGCATCCAGTGGCTTCAAGATATCAATGATAAGATTGTATTGCTACAATCACATATAAAAAAGATGTCTGGTATTGAAGAGAGCGAAGCCCTATGTGAAGGTTTATCCAGATTCCGCATAAAAAAATGCAGGTTTCTTTTTTTTTAATAATTAATAATTGGAGGCACTGGATCCATTGCAAGATCATCCTTGCGCGGGATTCAGTACGGTTCGCCCTAATATTTGAGGCAATTTTATAGATTTATCGATCGCTTTTACGGTTTTATAGATCATCTGTACAAGGTAGTAAACATGATCTTTGGCGCGAAGTCCCAATATTCTCATCTTCCTCATTTTTGTATGTACTGGTCGTATTTATACACAATCCACTTTTCGGCATCTCAAGACGATGTTTCTTTCTTGTCTCGTTCTGAGAAGACGAGGGTGGCTGCTGGCTTTATATCTTCGATCACAAGACAAAATCGTCTATACCAATGTTTTTGTTAAGTTTTTCTATTTCTTCAAGAAACTATTTTTTTTAATTCTACTTTTAAGGTATCGTTGTTTCAAAAAAGTTCGTTTATACAGAAAAGCTAAAATTTAAACCTTTAGATCAGCGGAACCCTGGAGTGCCGTGGAAGAGTCGCAGGGACTCCGCGGTCAGTTCGAGAGTTATATTGTATTTCTTTGTTACAATAAATGTCTTGCAATATACTTATTATAATTATTTTTCATTTATAAGTTGCTCTTTCTTCGAGTTCAACATGAAAATATTCAAACTACAAGGTAAACACCTTAGTTATCAAAATAGCCAGCTAGGGTTCTGCCAAAAAAGTATGATCAATTAGGGTTCCATGACCAAATAAAATTAGGAAGCTCTGCTTTAGGGAGCAAGAAACTTTTCCCGCTACACCTAGCCCCATAACTTGGCATATTGCGCCTTTTCAACATTGTTGGAACGATTTCAAATTTTTTTTTATAGCATTGTTTTTAGTGTAATTACACATAACCTTGCCTTTTTAACCAAAAAATGGTATGCCTATCTATTTATTATTATTATCTATCTATCAATGTAACCAGATCCTAGAAAGTCTAGGACCCCTGTGGGAAGGTATTCACTCCATTCGTTGTGATGGATCTACCTCGATTAGCTGGGTACCCAGAAACTTGGATCCTCGTACACTTTTCTGAGCGGTCATAGAAATCAGTCATTTCAGGGTCATTATTGAATTTGAATCAAACCTTTAGTAAATGTGTCTTTTTAACCGACTTCATAAAAGGAGGAGGTTCTATGTTCGACTGTATATTTTTTTTTGTTTTTTTTTATGTATGTTCACCGATTTCTCCGTCAATTATGGACCGATTTTCGAAATTTTTTTTTTATTCGAAAGAGTGCACTTTCGAGGTGGTCCCATCGGAACCAAGTCAGGATCTGATGGTGGAATCCGGAGAAATCGAGGGAAACTCTCAAATTTCAAAGGCATGCATACTTGGCCTACCCATTGCAATACTTTATCTAACACTAAAAAGAGAAAAATAAAATATTTTTAACAAAAAAATTAAACCGACTTCAAAATATGCACTAAAAAGTAAAAAATAATAATTATTGTTATTTTTGAAGTCGGTGTCAGCCAAAATGAAATCTATTCCGAGAACTAGAGAGTAGAGACATGTAAGATTTAAATTGCTACTTTCGAATTCCGATGTGACACCGACTCCAAAAATAACAATAATTATTATTTTTTACTTTTTAGTGCATATTTTGAAGTCGGTTCAATTTTTTTGTTAAAAATATTTTAAAATAATTACTTCGAATTCATTGCTGATCTCGTCTAGATTTCTCCGTCTGGTCTCGTCTTGTCGACAAAAAATATCGTCCCGGCAGCAATACTAGACCATGGACACGACGATCCCGCAAATCTGACGTAAGATGTTTTGCCTTGTGCCCGCAGATGCAGACTTACCTACCTGTCGTGAGGTTTAGATTCCTGTTTCGTGTGTTTTGGAATATTTCTTTTTTTTATGTGGCAAGGTTGTAGCAATGGCAGGTACATTCTATTCACTGTGTTATTAGTTATTTTTATTATTATTTCTATAGCAAGTGTCATTCTGGATAAATAACCTGCCAAAAACAGCTGATTGTTGTCCGTGTGTGACTTACTGTCGCCTCAATATCAATGGGTGTGTCTGGGACTCAAGAGTACCAGTGTTCGATTCCCTGCTGTGGTTTCAACATCTCTCGAGGGCAGTTTTTGCTTCTTATTTGCGTACAATTGAACGTCGTTAATGGTTTTGTTAAATAGTTTTTGAGATGCTCGATTGTTAAACAAAAACTAAAAATTGATTGTTTCGAACGTTTCGTTTTTGTTACTGGTTTAATTGAGGAATCAGATTTTAAATACAGTATGTAAACACGTAAGGTGCACACAGGGAAATTAACATTGGGAAAAAATGACTGGATCAGAGTGAGCCTTGAAATCTTGTTTTTCAATTTGACAGATAATATTCTTTTGCGAAATGAATGTGTATACTACCGAAGAAAATATTCAAATGATTACAACGTAATCGGACTTTTTTTATTAATGGGACATTAAATTTTCAAAAATACTTAAATATGGTTCGAGATCAAATATCTCCGCCTATTCGTGTTGAACCTAATGACATTGGGTCACTGATTTACCGACGCGCATACGTCATACCAGTCGGACAATTTTTGAATGAAATGTTTCCAAACAGATGGAGTTGTTTTTTTGTTTTAATTTTGCACAAAAAAAATAAAATAATGATTTGTAAGAGCTTTTTATTATTAAAAATACCAAGTAAAATAAAAATAAAATAGAAATCCAGAAGATTACCACGATAATTCAATAGAAATAACAATTAATGCAGTCATGGCTAACTCTGATCCAAGTATTTTTTCCCAACGCTAGTTTCCCTATGTGCACCTTACGTGTTTAAGCTTCACCCATTGTTATAATGATCCTTTATTATGAGAAACTTGAATGTTTAGATGCGTCACTAATAAATGATAATTCGGCCGCCGCGATAGTGGAAGATTCGGATTTGAGTCCCGATACTGACATTGTTTGAATAATATAATACGCGCCACGGATCTAAAAGGTTCGGAAGTTAGTCGCAAACAACGTTGCTAAGGCACATTTTATAGAGCCGTTGATACTCCCACTACCTCCCAGCTACCTGCACGGAACGTGCGCTCGTCGGTGATTGGCCGTGATCGCTCGTTGCCTTTGTCACTTGTCGCTTTCCTGCTTTAAAGTACAGTCGAGTACGCTTTTGTCAAGTTGTTATTGTTATTTCAGTTTTGTTGAGTTGCGAGTTTGTAGTTTTTCAACAGACTGTACAAGCGCAAGCCTGCATTCGCGCCTAACTTCCGAGCCTTTTAGATTCGTGGCGCGTACTATACTTTTGGCCCAACCTATCATGACCTTGATATACATTTGATAATTTTGCGAAAGAATGAGATATCTCGCACTTGCCGGTTCTTGCTAAAGAGAGAGATTGTAGATGCTAAACAACTAAGTGCACAATTAAAACAATACTGATAATAATGGATGACTTCATTATATAATTGAGTTTACTGCTGTTTGACGAATTCTATAATCTTTTCAATGAAGAACTGAAAAAAAACAGTAATATTTTTTAAATGAACGCCGGCGGCCATGCAGAGCAGGGCTTAAGAAGGGCTGACAATGCGCGTCCAGAATTCATTGTGTCCGCGAGAAAAGGCTGTCGCATTCAAAAAAACCCATGTAGGTACACAATAATGACGTGAAAAACAGTTAATCTTTCTTTCTTTTTTTGTTACAATATTTTACCACACATTTAGGTGACATTATGGCACAATGATGTCTTTCTATTAACTTCCGACGAAACAGGTTCATGCAGCGGTTCTTCAACTGTCTCCGTAAGCGATCCACTAGAGTTGAGGGCGGGCTCGGCTCCTCTCAAAGTACCGTCTTGCCACTGCTCTAAATCTATATTATACAGTATGTAAACACGTAAGGTGCACATAGGGAAATTAACATTGGGAAAAAATGACTGGATCGGAGTGAGCCTTGAAATCTTGTTTTTCAATTTGACAGATAAATATTCTATTGCAAAATGAATGTGTGTACTACCGAAGTAAATATTCAAATGATTACTACATAATCGGACTTTTTTTATTAATGGGACATTAAATTCTCGAAAATACTTAAATATGGTGCGAGATCAAATATCTCCGCCTATTCGTGTTGAACCTAAAGACATTGGGTCACTGATTTACCAACGCGCATACGTCATACCAGTCAGACAATTTTTGAAAGAAATGTTTCCAAACAGATGGAGTTGTTTTTTTGTTTTATTTTTGTACAAAAACATTTAAATAATGATTTATAAGAGCTTTTTCTTATTAAAAATACCAAGTAAAATAAAAATAAAATAGAAATCCAGAAGATTACCACGATAATTCAATAGAAATAACAATTAATGCAGTCATGGCTAACTCTGATCCAAGTATTTTTTCCCAATGCTAATTTCCCTGTGTGCGCCTTACGCGTTTACATACTGTATGTAAAATTCCCGTGTCACAATTTTGGCCGCGCAAATCTCTGAAACCACTGAACGGATTTTAATGAAATGTAAATGTGTCATGCTTGGTTCAATATTAAATTTTTTGTACAAAATTAGAATCGATTTGTGTACACTTTTTGGCAGAGTCCTCGAACTAGTTAGGTCATAATCGAGATTCGAATCACCTATATACATCAAACCAGCTACAATTTTCTCACGGCTAAGATTTCTTTTCAATACTCGGTTGGACAATCGACAATGGTACAATTTTTACGATCATAATTTGTCGAAATGTAGGCGCCTAACTGCTTCAAAACTTTTCAAGTACAAAGAATATTTACTATTGTAATTCAGGCTATGGTCAGTGTTGCAATAGGTATATAATTTGCCTTCTCAGTATTATGGTGTTGCCAACGGGGAAAACATGGTATTTGCTAAAAATATCTATGTATTGATATTTCATTGTAATACGAATTGTTTATTGGGTAAAAGGTCGGTTTTGAATTAAAGCACTTTATTTATTAAAACACGTAAACTCTATATATAGCGACACTCAAGGGACTGGGCACTTTGTGGCGTTATTGAGAGTTGTCGTTAAACGGATGAAATAATCCATTAATATTTTTTTACTGTAATATGTATTTACTCATAATCATATATATTAATATACGCTAAGGTTTAAGATGTTTGCCTCCCTTTTTAGAAAAAACCTCACACTTTCTCCACATAAATTATATATCATTTTACAGATAATTGCTTGCTCTACTGACATCGACAACTAAAAAATTTATTATTGCTTTTGTTTTTGTAAATTAATTAAAATACAGCAACGCTGAACAACGTCTGCCAACACTTCGATCTGTCATCTGACCTTCATATTGTAATACAATAGACACAATACTGCATTACTGCCATCTAACGGCTTTAATTTTGAAACAGCGAGCAACGCTGGACAACGTCACAGCAATGCTGCATGATGCCATCTGACGGCTTAGCTCAACGCTTTTGCTACTTGACAATTTTAGTAAAATATTTTTATCGATCTGTCATCTGAACTTCATATTGTAATACAGCAAAAAGAAGACGTTATAAGCAGTGTGCAAAATTAGAAACGAATTGAATACCTGCAATCATATTTAAAAAATAATTTTGTAAAGTGATAATTATTATACTTATTTAGTGCGAATAATTCGCACAGGTCACACTAGTATATAAAATTTACAACTGACCAACAAACATTCATACTATCACAAAGCAGCTGCGGGTTAACATATGAAAGATAATCCCAACAAACGAAAGAACGAATTTCTTAGAATCTTCGGTACGCATGATGCCGACAACAAAGCAACAAAATAACAAACAAATACTGTTTATTGCTTAATGATGACGAATTGTTGTCGTTAATTAGAGTGGGTGTGTCGTTATTGAGAGTGTATCGTTGTATGAGCAACAAGGTAAACCGTCTAGAGTTACGTAATTTCGACGTTTTAAGGAGTTTGTCGCTATATCGAGTGACTTTAAATGGAGTTTACACTGTAGTTACGTATCGTCTTAACTTCGTCAGGATCTAAAAAATAATATACAACAATATGTGATTTAAATAATTATATAACAATGGACATGACATTGTATTCCATTGTTAAATTATTAATCACATATTGTTGTATATTATTTTTTAAAGCCTGAAGAAGTCCCAAGTTTAGGACGAAAACGTAACTTTTTTAATAAATAAATAGTGTTTTAATTTAAAACCGTCCTTTTATATTAGAGAGAGTGTATTCTCCGGAACCACTGCACCGATTTAAAAAATTGTTTCATTACTATTTAGAACGGACCTTCAGGATAGACATAGGCTATATATTATCGCGTTTAAACAAAAGCGCTTTTCGTGGAGACCAATTTTGCAACGCAAGTCGACGAAAAAACGGTGGCAATCTACAAATTCGGGCGAAGCCGGACCGGGCTGCTAGTTATTGATAAATGAAGGAAAAAAAGAACGGATATTTTTTTTTATTGAATTTCGTAATCTGCGGTATGAAAAATTGAAAAAAATGAGGGGTTGATCGAACGAGAGGGTGCAGATAAACGAGCCAAACAGAGCCAAATGTCGGACGGTCGAGTTAACTATAATTAGAATGTGTAACCGACCAATAAGTCCTGGACACGGGGTGAAAGTCGTTGACCTTCTGGCAGTTGCAATTGAATAGACAGAACTAGTGATGTGCCGGATATCCGAGGGAGAAGAAAGATCCGTATCCGTTAGTTTTTGGCGGATCTTTTACGGAATTTTCAATTCATAGATGAAATTTTATATATATAGGTGATTAGGTAATAATGAAAAACTGTTAAATTCCATTCAGATTATTTTTTATTTTTTTAAATCGTATTTGGCACCTTTATATTGCAAACATTTATCGTAGTGAGTATCTACCATATAAATAGTACTTAACTCAAAGGTACTAAATCAACTCTCTTTATAATGAGATATTGCACATCGATCTTTGGAAAGAGACAATCTGTTATGAGAGTTAACTCTTAAAAAGGGCAATAACTTTTTCCCATAACAGATAATAGTCTCTTTCCAAAGGTCGATGTGCAATATTTACCGCCGCGTACTCTAAGAAAGTTAAGATCCGTATCCACGGAACTTGAAACCAAATATCCGTATTCAGATCCGTATCCGCGGATATACATTTTTAACGATCCGGCACATCACTAGACAGAACTGACTGCGGAATACCGTTTGTTATGTAATAATTAACAATTGCGCTAGGAAATGTGCATTTATGGAAATGTCGCCGTCGCAGGGGCGCAATTGACGGTTTTTTTTATGTTAATATATTAATTTCGAAATGTAAGGTTAAATTATAATATCAATTTATAGTACACTGTTTGCTATTGTTGTATGAAACATTGTTATATGAAACACAGTCATTGTTATAATAGGTACGCGCCACGAATCTAAAAGGCTCGGAAGTAAGATGCGAATGCGGGCTGGCGCTTGTACAGTCTGTTGAAAAACTACAAACTCGCAACTCAACAAAACTAACATAGCAATAACGACTTGACAATAGCG
This sequence comes from Xanthostigma xanthostigma, assembly GCA_963575645.1. NCBI lineage: Eukaryota > Metazoa > Arthropoda > Insecta > Raphidioptera > Raphidiidae > Xanthostigma > Xanthostigma xanthostigma. The sequence goes on from OY754473.1 coordinate 5,708,985, forward strand.
TACTCGACTGTACTTTAAAGCATAGAAAAGCGACAAAGGCAACGAGCGATCACGGCCAAACACCGACGAGCGCACGTTCCGTGCAGGTAGCTGGGAGGTGATGGGAGTATCAACGGCTCTAAAATGTGCCTTTGCGACGCTGTTTGTGACTAACTTCCGTGCCTTTTGGATCCGTGGCGCGTTTTATACAATGCGATATAAGGAAAATTTATTTTCCAACAGTGTCAATGTCAGAACTCATATACCTACCCGAAAGTTCCACTGTCGCGGCGGATGACTTATCATTTTCTCTTCAAACAATCAATAATTCTCATAATAAAGCGTATGCCGACAACAAAGCAACTAAATAACAAACAAGTACTGTTTATTGCTTACCTAATGATGACGTATTGTTGTCGTTATTTAGACTGTGTGTCGTTATTTAGAGTGTATCATTTGTATATGAGCGACATGGTAAACCAACTAGAGTTAAGTGATTTCGACGTTTTAAGGAGTTTGTCGTTATATCGAGTGACGTTAAATGGATATAATAGTGCTAACACACGGTCGAACTTGGTCCGGTCCGACAACGGACATGGTACGGCGGATCTTGCAACAGACGACCGAATCTGTTCCCATCGAACCGGGCGGACACGCAGACTACTGTACAGACGAACAGATTTGGTACGGAGCGGACCAGATCCGCTGTCCGCTTCGAACCAAGTTCGATCGTCTGTTAGTACTATTACACTGCAGCAGAGGTCGTTTGAAGTTCGTCCAATGTTTTAAAGTTATTTTTATCCATTATATCTATTATTATAGTTATCAAGATCTACTATAAAAAAACCCAACATGAACGAAACTCACCGTGCCTTCATAGTTGACGGAATACAAAAATAGAATATTATAATAGCAATGTCCGTCGTCCGTGAAGAAATTAAGAATAAGCGGATGTGCGGGTCGCGAGCCAAAGCATGCGTGCGATCATCGGACTGAAACGTTGGAGAAAAACAAACGACAGGCGGACGTCTTTAACTTACCGCCTAGCGTTTACTGTTTATAGAGAGAGACGGAATGTCGGAAGCGCGATACTTTTTGAAGTAAAACTTCTTTTGGCACTATATATTTAGTGTATAATTCGTTTCTTGATGAGATTGAATTATTTTTTAATTTTGACCATTTTTTACTCCCCTTATTTTAAAATGAGTCTAGATTCCGCTTATAAATCATACTAGCGGTCCCGTCCGGTTTCACCCGGGTGTAAAAGAACGAATGGGGAAGGGAGGAACATGTGTACGCACATTCATCTTAGTTTACCGAGATGAATGTTGTGTCCAAATTTCATGATGATCGGAGTTACCGTTCAAAAGTTTTTGTCGGACAGACAAATTTTGAGTTACATTTTGCAACCTTTTTCATTGATACTCCGCTCCTATTGGTCGTAGTGTGATATTATATAGCCTATAGCCTTCCTCGATAAATGGACTATCCAACAAAAATTTCTGTTCTAGAACCAAAAATTTCAACCATGTATCATGTTTTCTCCACTATATGTTTCGTGCGCGGAGGACTCGATGCTCGGAATCGACGTTCGGAAATGACGCTCAAAATTTCATACGTCTCTCAGCTATGTGTTGCGCGGAAAAAATTGACGCTCAAAATTGACGCTCAAACAAAATTGACGCTCAAAATTGACGCTCAAAAAAATTTAGTACCCCAGGGCTAAAACATGATACATGTTAAAACATTTTTCAATTCAAACCAGTAGTTCCTGAGATTAGCGCGTTCAACAAAAAAAAAAAAAAAAACTCTTCAGCTTTATACATACAATTAGTATAGAACCGAGCGGATAGTGTAGCGGTGAGAGCACTTTAGACTCGCATTCGGGAGGTAACGGGTTCGAATCCCGGTGGGAGCAGATGATACTGGGACTTTTTTCTGCTGCCTCTCGCCGAGAAACGGTAATTACTGTACCGGCCATCCTGTTGAGGTTTTCCATGGTTTCCCTCAATAATTCCAGATAAATATCGAGATGGTTCCTTATTCAAGGCCATGGCCGATTACCTGTCAAAGTCCTATGCTTGAAATTTGCCTACCTTATCCTAATGTCCTAAAATTCTTTCATTCGCCCATTGCTATTGCAAGTTGAAATTGTAAATGTAGAAATAACGGGAAGTATAATGATGGTAGATGGAAAATGGTAATGGTGTGAATGGCGTCTGTTATGACACAAAGTCGAGAAACGGACGTTAGTCGCATTATTATTATTATATTAGTATAGAAAAGAAAAAATGCTCTGAATTACTTAAATAGCTTATGTACCAAGCGGCAGAAGATTGGAACGACATGGTTTTTTTTGCGCGTCAGCTCCCTAACTAGTAGTGTTTTCCATAGTTTGAGATTGGAGGAACGTAATGGAGAGCTACATGCGGGTGAGTAAGAGTTCGTATTAAACAGCTGGTGTACAGTCACTTGCAGAACATGCACAACGTGTTGATATGCTATTCAAGTGTACATATTTCCATACAAGCAACCTCTTGAGTGCAGTTTCCGTTTCTTGTAAGTTGGCAGTCGGTTTCTTTATATACTGCGAATTGGCTACAGTGAAATTTATGGGTACTGTAAATTATGATACGTTAAAACACGAATATATTCCATGAAAGCCATGTGTTTTAGAGGTAAAAATATCCGAAGCAACATTTTGAAATGGATATAATGCCAAAAGTCTTGAGGTAGTGTGTCGAGATTTCGAAAATGACGTTTTGATTCACTCGTCAAAACCTGTAGGGTACTTCCCGTTCACCTTGAATAGTGAAAGGACATACCTTTATATTGATCGAAAATGGTTTTATTTACATCTGGCGGCCTCGTGAAATCATACTCTATAACCGTTGCATGGTTTATTGCTCATTTAGTCCACAGCTAACGCTTTCCCCACTCTATACTCTACAGCCGGCCAATAACAAATGGGAATCCGCGATATGGACTACTCTATCTGGCGGCGAAACTTACTAACTAACATGTGAGAAACAAGTATATGAACCGTACTGTCAATGAATACTGATAAACGTGATTTTTTTATAATAATAATTAAAAAAAAAAGTTGATAAATTAATAAATGACTTATTATGAAACCTGCGAAGTTTTCACCTCGTGCAAACACAAATAAAAAGTTAGTAAAAGGCTGTAATAGTACCACGTCATTTCAATGCAGATGATTAGTTATTTTACCAAGTAGATATTATACTTAGTCTTAATATTGAAAACTTAATTTAATAATTTAATAACATTAAGAATTTTGATAGAAAAAAAATAAAGTTGAAAATACATTTTGACAGATGACTATTTTTAGGTTGGGAACTTACCTGTTGCATTAAAGTAATGTTTCAATAAATGTTTGCAACGTTCATCAACACTGCATTGATATAATATCTCTATTTACCACTTTTATTTCTTGTGGATTACTCTTTAAATCGGAAGTTTGTAAACAGAAAGCATTAAAATTCATCTTACTTGAAGGTTCTGTTTCAATTGAATTTTTGCCTGATTTTATGGCCGGAATTAAAGATACGTTCCCCTTGAAGGAAATTTCTTTTTCGGTGATTTGTATCAGCCCAATTACATATTGTGCTGATACTTATCATTTTATTGCACAATTGCACTGTTTACTATATAGTAACCATAGTAACTATGGAAATGATACCCCATCGTCGCCATGTTTTTAAAGCTCCGCCCATTTGACGAACCCCAATAAAGATACATAATTGTTAGCCTCAACAAAATAATTGTTAAATTGTTGTAACTGCATTGTCCACCATTTTCTAAATTAAATATTGTTTGTGTTGTTTCACTGTATTGGATGAAACAGATCTGTCTCAAATTGAGTGCAAAACCAAATTGTTTCGATCTAGTTATTTGACACCGCTCTGCAACATGTGTCGATTTCAAATGACAGCCGGCCAAATAAAAAAAATCGATTGCACAAGCATACTTCCTTTATAGGGGACGTGAATTTCGACTTCTCCACTGTGCCGTCTCTTGGCTTCATTCTCATTCCAAAAGCATACGTCGGAACAATATGAACTTTTAAAATCGGGCCTCAAAGAGCTTAAATAATCTTTAAGTGCTCTATTGGATTGTTATTAGACAGGATTAAAATTTATGAGTTTGTAGGAAATAATTTATTTAGTTGCTGTGGTACTGCAGTTTTAAATTTGTATTAATGTTTATTGTTGGGTGTTAGTGCAGTTTACGATATTTAAATTACAATAGCGGCCTGGTCCGGCTTCGTCCGAATTTGTAGCCTGCCGCCGTTTTTTCGTCGACTTACGTTGCAAAATTGGTCTCCACGAAAAGCGTTTTAATTTTATCGCGATAATATATAGCCTATCCCGAAGATTCTTTCTAAATATTGGTGAACACATTTTTGAAATCGGATGAGTAGTTTCGGAGGTTACCTCCTACATCGAAACTTACAAACATTACCTCTTTATAATATTGATCTCCACGAAGAGCGCTTTTATTTTAACGCGATAATATATAGCCTATGTCCATCCTGAAGGTCCATTCTAAATATTGGTGTACAAATTTTTGAAATCGGAGAAGTAGTTTCGGAGATAACCTCCAACATCCAAAGTCCAAACTGACAAACATTACCTCTTTTATAATATTAGTAGGTATAGGATTGTCCAGAGATATTTATATCTCTGGGATTGTCGAACATATTTCTCTATTGTGTTGTGATGGGAATCTGAAAGCAAGAGATCAATTTATTGCATTGCGTCTAGCGTTGCCAGGCGTCCGGATAAAGCCGGGCATAGTTAGGCTTTTTGATTGCGTGTCCGGCCAAAATAAACGGTGTCCGGCTTTTGTTAGGCTTTTTACATTTCGCAAACGAGCGAGCGTCGAGCGTGGCCGAGCGCAGGCGAATATGAATAATGATTTTTATTAACTTAAAAAGAAGAAGTTTTGATTTGTTTAGATTGTTTTTTATTTTGTTTAGGGAAGTAATAGCAGGTACATGAGACTTATTCGAGCAATTGCCTTTCATTAGAATGTAAGAAGAATTTAAAAATGTTGATAAGTGTTTATCTAGAATTTAATTTTGAGTTTTGACTGATGACTTTGGCTGATTAGTAATAAAGTACTTGAACTGATTTGGCATTCGATGCTAGAATTTAACAAGATTTATGGTAATAATCAAAAAATCTTGAATTTACATACAATTTTTTTGTTGTACCTATTAATACTGAGACAAAATCCTCAATAATGTAAGCTGTCCGGCCTTTTTACCCAAATGTCCGGCCAAACTGGCTGGTCTGTTCGGCTATTTGGTTTGGCGACCTGGCAACCCTAATTGCGTCACACGTCAATAGAGACCAGCCGCGGTGGAAGCAAGTCTTCGTAGCTCTTCTCTTCGCCATGGTTTCTTGCAACGTCTGCAGATGTCAGTATTGCATAAATATCGGCTTATAATTGAACTAAACCTCTTTGTGTAGTGGACAGTGCCATCTGGTTTGTTAGAGTGCGTACGAGGCAACGGCTCTCGTCCCCGTTTAAACAGTCATCTGCGGTCGTGTAGTACACCGGTTTGGCCACTTAACAGTCGGGGCAGCACTTTACAACTTGCCTTCTAACGGCCACATACCACTTTGCTTCTACATCGTGTTCCCTAAAGTTTTTGCGTCGACTTTGCGCACAGAATCGTCCGCATATATTTAATAATTAATTACTTATATGAATCCTTGTCTATCTACTCAATGTGCGGTGAGTGAAGGCAACAAAGCGTATCGAAAATATATCTGCGTCTCTTTCTTCGATGTAATTCCCTATGATTTCTCTGATGCTAGGATTGGTTGATGTATACTTAAATTCAATCTGAATAAAGTATCTCTATTTCAAAAACTTTGTCTTTTTCTATGACGTTAACATGGGCGTACCTAGCTTTTAGTCCAGGAGGGGGTTCTTAAGACGGGTCTCTCGTGCTTGTTTTTCCCTCCTGGATACCCTAATGGTTCGATTGCGATTTTATTCCTATGCTCAGTATAGAATAAAAGTATATGATCGTCCGGAGTGTGAGTTTTTCTCATAAGGACGCTCTAGGCGTCTGAGCTGTACAGGTCGCGATTCTTGACGGTTCGCTGTCGTTTATCTTTTTTTGCGCATTCTTTACTGTCAGAGCAGAACCCAACTGGAATTTATCGAAACGCGTTCAGTAGTTTAATTGTTATAAACAATTTTATTACTTTATATGACAGCAATAAAGTTTCGATCTTTAACATATTTACTGAATAATTACCACAGTAACATATTAAAAATTAGTAATTAACAGTACAATTTACGGGTTAATAAATCTGCAACTTGTTTTATCATAAAAACAGCTGTAAAGTCACGCGGGTTCGATGGCCGAGTTGCTATCGCGTCAACTCGTGTGAAGAAGGTCGCTGGTTCGATTCCGGTCGACACCATTATTATATAATTTTTTTACAACTATTACATATTTCACTTCGTGTTTACTTACGCAGACAAACCTGAGTGAATGAGAACTATCTCCGAAACTAAAAGAGATACACGGTTGCGGATGGTCGGAATCGATTCAGAGTGACTTTTTTTCGAAAATTTCCAATTTTTGAAGAAAGGTTTCCTAAAAGAGATGCATGGATCTAGAAATTTTGCACAAGAGTTTCTTATATAACGTAGGTGAGCACCAGGGCCGGATTAACCCTGTCCGGGCCCCTAGGCAATGCAATCAGGTCTTTTCAAGTTGATGAAGGGATGTGAGTAACTTCCAGATGATCGGCTCCAGGTATCCTGTTACTTCAATGTCCTATGTGATATTGTAACAACATGATTACTTTGACTAGATGCTGCAGCATCGCCTTACCTGATTCGTTAGCTTTATTGAAATGGTCTTAATGAATAGGTTATAGATAACGGATGATCCAGGGTTTTTGATGGGTCAAGAAAGAGAAATGAGACGTGACGCAGTTATTTTAAATTTTATCTTGTTAAACGCAATAAATTACAATAAACAACGAAAGAAAATAATATTGTTGTTGGGAAATTTCATACAAATTTTCAAATAAAATTTTCGTTCAATGAAAAGTTTTTTTTCTTGGTGCGTGCACGGCCCCCTAGGCAGTTGCCTACTCTGCCTGATGATTAATCTGGCACTGGTGAGCACTAAGAAAGGATTATCGAAAATACATCCCGTGAGGGGCTCTCCTACTTATTTAAAATTCCAAGACTGACTGACTAACCAATAACGCACAGCCTAAACTGATGGATCTAGAGGCATGCAATTTTGTATACAGGAGTTCATTATACGCTAGGAAAGTATCTTTGACACGCAACCTTCGCACCATCTCGTGTTTGATTTTTTTAAAAGTGGTTCACCCAAAACTTACAAACACATGGAAACCAGCGTTATTCTTAATTATAAAGAAATATTTACGCAAAATGTCAGTAAAAAAACTATATAAATGATATACATTTTTAATTTCCAAATTTTTTAAATCTTATTTTTGTTAACAAAATATCAATTATGATATTTTTCATGTATTTAAAAATGATTACAGACGTAAAATAAAACTTAATTACCTTTGACGCCGTACCTACTGCAGCAGTCCATTTTTTCCCTCTCTAATTCATAAGAAAATCCAAGAAAACGGCGGAATTGTAATTCTGGATGTTTAGTTGGTGTATCTTTACAATCAACAACACAGCACTTCCGATTTGATAGCTTTTTCCCCATTTTATTCGACAATTAATCCTTATCAAAATGCACGTATAACATATGACACTAAAGTTTTGACTGAACCAGATTAAAAAAAAAAAAACACGAGAGGACGCAAAGTCGCCTGTCAAAAGATACTTTCCTAGCGTATATAACGTAGAAAATTCATTCCCTAAGGAAAGTTTCTGACCCCCTCGAAAAAATTTAATGTGTTTTAAAGTGGTACTGTATGTCGTCTCAGTCGCGTGCGGAGACGCGGGTAGTGGCTAGTCGCCGAATAATTTGATCAATTCGTTTCCAAATAGAAATGGACAGACAGTCATAATGTTTCGTTTGCCGCAGTGATTTGTCTCAGCTCGGTTGCAATATTATTTTGTGAGACACGTCGCGCGTTTAAAAAAAATTCATTATAATTTTTAATTAGACATTTGAGTGCTGAACCGGCTTACCAATGAATGAATAATGATTTATTTAATGTTGGATTCAAAAATAGATCCAATCTTGTTGATTAAATACTGCAGTGGAACAGAAGATTTAACTGTTTTATGAAGTTTTCTTCGGTTCTGCTTTCGTTTTTGAAAGTTTTTGTTTATCATCATATGAAAATGCGTTATCTAAGTTTTTGTCCGTCTGTCTTGAAACAACGTCAACTTAAATTATACAGGATGCTGCACGAAAATCTTCCCTTCTGAACTCACCATTTTGATGAAAAATTAATTCAAATTTTCAGATTTTTTTACTACTCGTTATTCCGTTGTTATTTGCAGAGAGTAATATAGTAGAACATCGATAAGATAAAGCTCAAGGAAAACGTTGAAAATTTTAATTATCGAGTTTTTTACTTATCGAGAGTTGAAGTTCGAGAGGTTTTGGAAGTTAAATTTTTAACTTAACGATGTTCAAGTGAAAGACTGAATATTAATAAAGTTCTTGGCAAAACCTTTCGTCTGTATACTTATTCACGATGACTCACAGATAATACTGTTGTTAGAAGATTCTACAGAACCCATAGTCGTCCCAACAGGGGACACGCGACACTCCACGGACTAGAACAGTTTTGTTACAATACTTTAAGTTATATAAAATATTACTTATCGAGGGCCAACGCTCAAAATATTTGTTTAAGTTACCAAGATTTTGTGCTTTAAGTAATGGAGCTTTTAGACTTTGAGGGAAAGGAATTCCAAAAATATTTAAATTACAGAGGTTTTTAACTTATCGAGCTTGTACTGTATTAGGATAATGGGATATCATTCTTGTGGTTGATTCATTTTGAAATTAATTTAGCTCTCGCTGGCAGACTTTTTTGTCGAGGCGTAAGAAATATAAAATTTCGAACGCAGTCAAAGTTAGACTAAATATTTTATATTGTTTTTCTTTTTTTTTTGCGAATCAAAGCGTCGAGTCATTTTTGTCTCGGATAGTAATTGATAAAACGCTACTAGACACTGCTTCCGGAACGCCGCCGCGATGTGGGAGCTTGCGGTGACCATTTGCTCTCACGCTCCAATTAAACGGGCGTTAAAACCAAACCGTTTTTTTAAAACAATTTTTTTTTACCATTCGTGAATATTTTTGACTGAGCAATAATCGTGAGAAACAAACGACTAACAATTTATTAAAACGAACGGTAATGGTTGTCATTTGTTTGTTTGAATTTTGATAACGCGGTAAGTTCTGATGTCGTTTGTGTTTGCGACTGTCATTTTTTATTTTGATGTTTCGCCCAGCCTTCTCGATCGACATTATTAATTTTCGTATGTAACAAACCAGCCGTGAGAAGTATTTAAGTGAGTTTGATTAATTCAATTCGACCGGATATCATCCGGTGTATATTAAATATATATTAATACGCTAAGGTTAAAGATGTTTGCCTCCCTTTTTAAAAAAACCTCACAATTTCTCCACATAAATTATATATCATTTTACAGATAATTGCTTGCTCTACTGACATCGACAACTAAAAAATTTATCATTGCTTTTGTTTTTGTAAATTAATTAAAATACAGCAACGCTGAACAACGTCTGCCATCTGACGGCTTTAATTTTGAAACAACGTCAACACTTCGATCTGTCATCTGACCTTCATATTGTAATACAACAGACACAATACTGCATACTGCCATCTAACGGCTTTAAATTTGAAACAGCGAGCAACGCTAAACAACGTCACAGCAATGCTGCATGATGCCATCTGACGGCTTAGCTCAACGCTTTTGCTACTTGCGCCTCTATATGACAATTTTAGTAAAATATTTCTTCGATCTGTCATCTGAGCTTCATATTGTAATACAACAAAAAGAAGAACGTTATAAGCAGTGTGCAAAATTAGAAACGAATTGAATACCTGCAATCATATTTAAAAAATAATTTTGTGAAGTGATAATTATTATACTTATTTAGTGCGAATAATTCGCACAGGTGACACTAGTTGTTATTAGTATGTTTTTGCAGTGAAACTTCTTCAATTTAGTGAGTTTGAATCACCTCGACACTGAATTCAAACATGAAACGCTAGGGATAAGTTGTCTTGCACTTAAATTGCCACACACGCTCGGCTAAAACGACACGCCTGGCAACCCTATTAATGTAGATACTAGTGTGACCTGTGCGAATTATTCGCACTAAATAAGTATAATAATTATCACTTTACAAAATTATTTTTTAAATATGATTGCAGGTATTCAATTCGTTTCTAATTTTTGAACACTGCTTATAACGTTCTTCTTTTTGTTGTATTACAATATGAAGCTCAGATGACAGATCGGAGAAATATTTTACTAAAATTGTCATATAGAGGCGCAAGTAGCAAAAGCGTTGAGCTAAGCCGTCAGATGGCATCATGCAGCATTGCTGTGACGTTGTTCAGCGTTGCTCGGTGTTTTGAAATTAAAGCCGTTAGATGGCAGTATTAATTAATTTACAAAAACAAAAGCAATAATAAATTTTTTAGTTGTCGATGTCAGTAGAGCAAGCAATTATCTGTAAAATGATATATAATTTATGTGGAGAAATTGTGTGGTTTTTTCTAAAAAGGGAGGCAAACATCTTAACCTTAGCGTATTAATACCTATATATGATATACTATTTCTTTTTCTTCATATTTCGATTGAAAGTACATACTTTCGGCATCAATTCTAAGTTTAACATTTGCGCATTGGTGGGATTACACGCACCAATGCGTGAAGTTCGTACGTTCGGGTGGTAGTAAAGAAAAAAATATCCTATCAACTGTTGTTTAGATGTTGTTTCCATAGCAACCCTATTACATTTTAGCTAATAGTCGCGATCAGCTGTCATTCGTGTTTTTACGTATAATCTCAAAGCTGCTTGCTTGGAATGTATCTGTGTTTTTATGTAATTAATAAGTAATTAATTAATTTAATAAGCGTACTTACGACCGAGGTATAGAGAAAAATAGTACTTATACACCACACTGGTCACTGGCCGAAAGTGTGATAACTTGCCCTGCCGAGGGCAAGATATCACACTTTCGGCCAGTGTGGTATATACTATTTTTTTTCACACCTCGATCGTAAGTACGCTTATTAAATTAATCAATTACGTATTAATTACATAAAAACACAGATAAATTCCAAGCAAGCAGCTTTGAAGTTGTACGTAAAAACACGAATGACAGCTGATCGCGACTATTAGCTAAAGTGTAATAGGGTTGCTATGGAAACGACATCTAAACAACAGTTGATCGGTTGTTTTTGCTTTACGACCGCCCGAACGTACGAACTTCTCGCATTAGTGTTTGTAATCCCACCAAGGAGTAAATGTTAGACTTTCTGCCTTACAATTGATGCCGAAAGTAAGCACGTTCGATCGAGGTATGAAGAAAACACAATTTGGATGAAATCCTCGTCTCTGCTCTCTCCGACTGTAAAACGAAGCGCTCTCGAAGAAAGAGTTACGCGTTGCATATAGATAAGAATGGATTGTGCAATGCAAAGTGCATAATGCAATTCCCACAGCTTTTCTGCCGTCAGCGAATTCTTCTATAGACACCGTTTATTATAATATATAAATAGAGTCTTTTAATTACATTACCTGGCGCATTTCTGTATGTCTGAATTCACTCACTTAGCGCTCTAATGACTTTTTTTTTTAAAGACGTGTTCACATACAGGGTGTTTCTGTTTTTATTAATTTAACCACGGGGACTAGAGTGGGCGTTGATTCAACGAACTAGTTAGAGAGAGAGAGAGAGAGAGAGAGAGAGAGAGAGAGAGAGAGAGAGAGAGAGAGAGAGAGAGAGAGAGAGAGAGAGAGAGAGATTGTGAATTATAGACGCTCAACAGCTGAGGTCATCCGCGTCTATACGAACTAGTTAAATTAACCGTTAAATATATACGGATATAAATACGGATATATACGGATCGAGAGCTTTTTAGTGTGCTTTATTAAAAGTGCAACTTGCATCCGGACGAAAGCCGGACCGACCAGTTAGGTATTACAATATTGTATTGTCATCGGAACTATGTACGTATGCAAAATTTCAGCTCAATCGGATAACTGGAAGTAGTTGAAATGCGATTTGCATCCGGATTAAAGCCGGACCGATCAGTTAGGTATTAGTATTGTATTGTCATCGGAACTATGTACGTATGCAAAATTTCAGCTCAATCGGATAACGGGAAGTAGTTAAAATGCGATTTGCATCCGGATTAAAGCCGGACCGACCAGTTAGGTATTACAATATTGTATTGTCATCGGAACTACGTACGTATGCAAAATTTCAGCTCAATCGGATAACGGGAAGTGGGTCAAATTTAACTTGCAAGATTTGATTTCATACAGACAGACACCGGGACAGATGAAACTAAATAAAAGCTTGTAATAATCGTTCGTTTCATGTCATGTCATTTTATTAGGTATGTTCCAAGCAGCCTGCGCAGAGAACGGACACGAAACCGCCACCGTCTTGCGCAGTAGCTACTGCGCATATTATATTCAGTTTACACCTTATTGTTTATGTTATGGACTATGTGATTAATCAGGGCATTGTGTATAATGCCCGGGCAATATGAATAATGACAAGTCAAATCGGGCCATGTAATAAATAATCATTAAAACTTCATTATTTATTACAGTGCCCAGTCATTATGAATACCTATTGCTATTTGATAATTTAAATACATTTGGCAAGACGTGGGGAGCAGGGACAAATATGTGATACGCACTAGCCAATCAGAGCACGCAACTCATCCCCTGCTCACAAAAGAGCGTATTTTACAATATTTTTTCGTTTTGAGGTTCCCTGAACCCAAAAACATATTTTTAATTTAAGATTGATCATCTTAAAAAAAAAACTAATATTCGTTTTATATTGTATGTCAACATTAAAATAATTTAATAAAAATATCTTTTAATTATTCTGCTTAATAGGTGAAGGGCATTATTCATAATGTCAGGTCAATTTAATTATTTGAATAGTTTTTATCACACTGCCCTCTCATATTGGGCATTTTTCAAACTGCCCGGACATTATGAATAATGCCCTATTTATCGCTTGGTCCATAACATTTACATTTAACGGCAAATTTGTGAATACCTGTTTTGAACCTGAATCAGGAAACGTTCAATTAGCAAAGCCGTATAGGTTATTGGGTAATCTGAGTAATAAAATTTTATTACCACACTACTTCTGGTTGGAAAGAAGGGTTTTATTGGCAATTAGTACCTATTAAGCCAACATAAATGACGTTTAACTTTTTGGATTTTCCCTTTTTAAGTAAAACTCCACGAAATTTCACTTTGAGCTACAAAAAATGTTTTGATATTGTTTGGTTTTTATTTGCAGGAACCCATTTAAAAATCTAGCGACCTGGTCCGGCTTCGCCCGAATTTGTATATAGACTGCAACTTTTTAGTCGTCGAGTTACGCTGCAAAATTGTTCTCCGTGAAAGGCGCTTTTTATTGTACCGCAATAATGTATAGTCTATGTCCATCCTGAAGGTCCATTCTAAATATTGGTGAAAAAATTTTTTAAATCGGATGAGTAGTTTCGGAGTTTACCTACGTCTTACATCCAAACGAACAAACTTTCCATCTTTATAATATTAGTATAGAACTTTAGATAGATAGATAGATTTTATTTAGCACATAATAGTACAGTTTTGTACATGTGACGGCAAAACATAAAAAAATATGAACATTCCAAGTAGATTATAGAATCTTTTTTTTAATTTGATAGTTTCAAAAATTCATCAATATTATAATAACAGTTTGGAGTTAAAAATGATTTCAGCATATTTTTTTAATTTTTCCAATTTTAAAATTTTGAAGTCAAGAGGTTATTTATTGTAGAGTTTAAGGGAAACATAAAACGTTAAGATAGTGGCTGAATATATGGAAGTGTAAAGGCCAATAAGCTTATGAAAAAGGGTACCTTTCTTTAAATATTTATATTATTATTATTTATATATTGTGTTGCATTACGTAATATTATCAAAGCATATTTCGTTTATGGTATTTTATTACGTAACATTTTATTATGCAGGTATTATTATATTTACCTGTATCCAGCCGAGAGGATTTTGCTAATTATACAAATCATGAAAACAATAACTTTAAACTCTTTCTAGAAAATCTGAAAGTAAGACCTCTTAAAACAAGAAGTACAACGGTTAATTTAAAAATGGCCTACTCGATTTTGACAAAATAAGTTGTGATCTGGCGATATTTTTAGCATGGTCGTATTTTATCATTCCAAAACTCCACAAGTGAAAAATGAGTTACTTAAGTCAAAATTCGTGTTTTCAGTATTTCCCCAATTTAGTCTCCGTAAAAACGAACTAAGATGTTGAACACGTTTGACATCATTTTTTTTACAATATATATTTTAATCTACATTCTACTAATATTAAAGCTGAAGAGTTTGTTTGTTTGTTTGAACGCGGTAATCTCAGGAACTACTGGTTCGAATTGAAAAATTGTTTTTTGTTGGATAGCCCATTTATCGTGGAAGGCTATAGGGTATATAATATCACGCTACGACCAATAGGAGCGGAGCATCAATGAAAAATGTTGCAAAATGTATCTCAAAATTTGTCCGTCCGACAAAATCTTTGGAACGGTAACTCCGATCATCATGAAATTTGGACACAACATTCATCTCGGTAAACAAAGATGAACGTGCGTACTCATATCCCTCCCCCATTCGTTTATTGGCATCGGGGTGAAACCGGGCGGGACCGCTATAGTATAAACTATAAAAAGTGTAATTATTTTGCGAACATCGAAAACACTCTCGATCTGTTATTTTTATGGTAATATCGTTAGAACTTTTCGAAACACGTCGTTCAAAAATTATTTTCATAAAAATGACATGAAATCATTTGTATTGATCAGTTGAGACTTTGATGGCTTGTAGTTGGTGGCACGATCGAATTCTTGAGCGGCCTACACACCTTGATACAAGCTTGAAGCTGCGATGCAGGTATCGAGTCTTATGTTTCATGATGCAAGTAGCAGTGTGTGTAGTACTGAATCACGTATTTGGCATCAGTTGCGGCTTGCAGCGATGCAGAGTCTGGTA
Organism: Xanthostigma xanthostigma; assembly: GCA_963575645.1. NCBI lineage: Eukaryota > Metazoa > Arthropoda > Insecta > Raphidioptera > Raphidiidae > Xanthostigma > Xanthostigma xanthostigma. The sequence continues at coordinate 5,724,246 of OY754473.1, forward strand.
TCCTATTTTCGTCGGCGAGCCACGACGCCGAGTCGGTGATGCCGATGCAAGTTTCAGCGTGTATAGGATTGCGTCGATGCCAAGACGATATTAATTTATTTTCTCGCGCCATTTTAGAGGTTACTTTGTTGTTTGTGTGTGAAATTCCATATGATGGAAAGTGATCGTGTATTTTGGGAAGAGTTCATAAACATTTATCATCCGCATACGTGGCTTTGGAATACAAATGTACTTTTAGCTCTTCCAATAAAGCATTTGAATAACGTTTTCTTTCTCTAAACAGACTAAACCGTCTTTTTGACCATTTCTTTTCTTTTTATGGAGTATAAAGAGTGCCCCAACTACTGCTAATAAAACTGGTGTTGGCAAAACGTAGATACCTCATTTTATTCGTTAAGCACTAGGTACCTAGAGCATCGCAGCTTGTATCAAGGTGTGTAGGCCGCTTTAGAGACGCGTCGACCTGTTTAGGTGACTTGGGGCAAAAAAGGGACGAAATTTGAACGACACATAGAAAATCAACTAGCGGCATCTCTCGACTTATTAGCCATAAATATAGTTATTATCGTTAGAACATCGAGTTATAAATCAAGTGATTAAAATCGTCTCTTGTTATTACTGTCAACTGTATATATGCATATTAAATGGCTCTTTTCAAACGATATACGTCACACGATAACCTTATATACAGGGTGGTCATATAGATATAATATAATCATATAAAAGTAAATCACTTACCTATGGATACCTACCGATATGATAATTATTTAATATTATTTTTTATCTTATTTAAACATTTTCTTTTTTTAATATTATTTTCTTCTATTCTTACACTGGAATTGTTCCCACAGTATTGACATGGCTGATTATGTCAGAGGATGTAGAGGCCAATAAACCATATATTAAAAAAAAAAAAAATACAGGGTGGTTTGGAAATTACGACGAGAATTCTGAATGCGCATTCCTAGCGGAATTTCGAATCGGAAAGCCATTATTTCCAGTCTCCGTTTCAGACCGTTTGGCGTCGAGGCCGGATTAAGACTCCTTGATGCCCTAAGCATTTCTTGCTTATGGGCCCCATTTCTAATATGTTCAGTTTATAAAAAAAATCAAATTGATAGAAAAAAGTTAAGAAGCATAAATTTTTAGGAAAAAATTGAATTTTACAATCAATGCTCTCATTGAACATTTGGCTGTCTATAGACATTTTTGTACAATTAAGGAGGTTGAGCCGTTTTACGAAGATAATGAAAAAAATCTGAAATAAAGTTTTTTTAATAGATTTTTTTATGACAAAATTTTCTGTAAAAAATCCAAAATCATTAGGAGATTTATAAAGATAAAAATAAAAAAAAAAAACTTTTACATGTAGTCTTATGGAAAATCTGTCAACCTAGCATGCAAACGGTACATTTTAATTTTTTGCAAATAATCAAATAATGTCAGCAGTTCCAAAAACTAACTATGTAAAGCATTGATGTCTTACGCATATTTTAATATTTTTTCCAATTTAATTAGGAGACTTTTAATCAATAAAAGAAATTATTAAACCTTAACACTTTTCGATTATGGACTTTTATTCTTGACAATTTTAACTGAATTTTCAACTTTTTGATGATTAAGTTTTAATTTTTATTACTTCTAATTTCTTTTTTTAATTATTTACTGCAAAAAATCTATAAAAAATAGATATTTACATAAATTTATTATATCTAACTTAATTTTGTACAAAAAATTCAAAAGTTAGTCCATTAAGTAAAATACTGAAATAATTAATTAATATAAAAAAAAATGTTTATTTATGCCTTTATGACAATAATTTATTGGTATCATCAACTTATAACCTTTTGTAAAAATTTATTATGGAAAAGTTCCCATTTAGAATTCGACTTACTTTTGATTGGGACTGTAACGCATCAACCTCCTTAATAGAAAAAAAGTTTCTAAACTTTAAAATTAAAAAAATTGAACCCTTAAGATAATATAATGTTTTTTCCGTTTTCATTTTCAAAAATAAATTATTTATTTTTAACTTTTATACTTCTAAAGACATACCAAGTATAGATCAAGTTTTTGAGAACATGACAAAAAGAAAAAAAATTGTTGACACGGTTTAGTGAGGTACTTTTCATTTCTGAGTTGTGCTTCTTGGTGCCCCCTGAGACGTGATGCCCTAAGCAATTGCTTAATTGGCTTATAGGTTAATCTGGCACTGCGTCGAGGCTGGTTTTGCCGCTAGATTTTTGCTTGCTATCGCGGGATTTCTAGAGGGTTTTTGGAGCGCGCAGAGTAACATTTCGAATGTTAACAAAAATGATCGTTTATATTATAGTCTAAGATCCGGTATTCGAAATATAAACCCTCATCTGTTATTTTATGATGACAAAGATTATATGTTAGCTAATATATACATTGATAAATAGCGTACCGATGCTGTTAAATTAAATAAATTCTAATTGACTGTTTTGGATCAACTTCCCCGATTTGTTAATCATAAAAATCGAGCCTGAAATGAGAGAATATGACACAAAGAATTGGAGTAAACCATTGATTCTATACATAAATATAGATCATCCACATAAACATATCTTGTAAATAGTTGTGTTCTGTGTGTACTTTGAGTTGATTTGTTTTGTCAACATTTTATTTGTGTCATATTCTCTGATTTTAGGCTCGATTTTTATGATTAACAAATCGGGGAAGTTGATCGAAAAAAGTTAATTAATTTTCGAAGTTAATGAGCTTAGTTGTCGAACGTCTATAATCTGTATTTTTCTTTTGCAGTCGGCTCTGCCGTCGTACGAGGAGGCGATTCGCGAGAGGACCAACGGCGGCGGCCTGTTGTCCTGCAGACCGCATCGGCCACACTGGCCCGCTCTGGGAGCGAACCGACGCTCCAGGGCTCCGGTGCCACCGACACCTGCTGATATCGTGACACGCCAAAGCTCTTGGTGAGTCATTTTTGATCAAGTGATATCTTTGCGCTCATCGAATTTATCGACCCCGGGTCTGGATGTTTATTATGCGCTTCTGATGGCCATATTCGCCGAACGTATACAAGTAGTTATTTATTCGGTACCTACATTTGTTCTTCAGGTCGCTATTCCTCCGATAAATAGCGATAATTCAATTCACCAACCATAATTATGTTTGTACAAATTCTCGGGTATTAATATTTACTCGCCTGATAAAATAATAATGGCCGCCACATAGATCATTATACCTAACCTATAAACGTGGAGTATTATATCTACACTTTGCTCTTGTGAATTTATTTATGTGTTGTTTATTAACCTTTTGTTGAAGTGTTTAGTTGTAAAACATTAAAGTTAGTGGAAGTTTTGTGTGCAATTGAGGATAAAACATTATTATGACGTATACACTAACGCCATCGGTCGGATTTTTGGGTGAACGTCAAAATATTCAACAAAAAGAGCAAGGACTATAGTGAAGTGTATATTTATTCTTTAATTAACCTGTCTACCTGATATTTTGCGTGCTGAATGGAAAATAAATTTTATTCTAATGAATAAATTTGTTCCAAGATTAGTAACTTCTATCTTTAATAGTGCTCGGTGAATATGGGCATAAAAGTTATAATCCGGTCCGAAAAAATGCATTTTGTGTGCGTAATTGTTACTAATTAGCGTCATCGATTAATTAACAAATTGGAATGCTTCATGCAGTTTTTAACTTCGTGGAATTTTTATCACCTTTCATTATTTTACTTCTTGACTTGGAAGTCTTAAAAGTGGTGTACAGGATGATTTTTACACGCTTTATTTTAACTTCACTTGTAAGTTTGTATGTATGTTTGTTTGTAACCTTCGTTTGGACTGCAGCAAGTGGTTTATTACTGTAGTATAATATGCCAGCACTGTAACTACAGTGGTTAGCCGTGCGGTCTAAGGCACGGGTCTTCGCTGACGTCAATTCTTGGAATCACGGGTCGTGGGTTCTAATCCCGTCCATGCCGAAAAAAAATTGTTTTTTTTTTTCGGCAAATTTTTGACAATAAATCGAACTAAAAAGTGGAAAATAAATATAGTTTAAAAAAAAACTAAAAAACACGCTTTATATCGAACTAAAAAGTAAAAAATATTTTTTTTAAATAAGCTTAAAACAATAATGAATAAAAAATACAAGCATTATTGTGAAAAAAGCGTGGGGCGCTTGATGTACGAAAATGTGGAACAAAGCGCCCCACGCTTTTTTTCACAATAATACTTGTATTTTTTATTCATTCAACTTTGCGGCTATGACAACTTGCCCATTTAATCAAATAACGTTCTACAACATCATATACATGGCCAGAATTATATAATTTTTCGCCTTTTGAGCTATTCTGTTCATGTACACGAGTATTAATTGCAGGTTGAAAAGCGTACTTCTTATTTTTTCCATTTTTTCAAATATTTTTCATTGTTTACTATTATAAAATCATCCCATTTACTTCAATAATTAGATACTAGAGAGCGCCAACTTCGCCAGTAGTGCTGCCTCTATGTTTCACGCACGCTCCCCATTGCGTATGAAGAAACTATTAAGTGATAAAAACTAAACGTTTGTTTCTGTTTTATTAGTTGCCCAAATATCTGTGACGTCTAGAATTCTAAAGGTGGCACTTCACATGGCTATTTGTGTTCGCTATTGGGTGTTTGTTGTATTTGGCAAAATATATGACGTTCGAGACAAACATGCAAATAGAGGCAAATACGACCATCCACACATGGCAGTCAAATAGCAAACACACAAACATTTGGCACCGTTCCGCAAGGTTCAAAATTCCAGGAATTTTAACACTGTTTCATTGTCCCAATTCATTTTCAATAGTAATTGTTCCAGTTCTCGCTCACAGCACAGACACAAAAATACTGCACGTCCGTACAGGTTCATGGCGCGTGTGCTTCTGAATATGGCCATTGTGTGGACGGTTTATTTGCGTATTTGCCTATTTGACTCCTTTGATGTGCCTCGAAAAACCGACAAGCGCACGGTAACGCGTATTTGGTATTGGCCTTATTTGTCAAATAGGCAAGTAAGGCCAACACTTTGTCAAATAGACTGTCCACACTTGGCAATTGTTTGTCAAATATGCCAAATACACAAATACAAATAGCCATGTGAAATGCCGGCATAACGATGTTGTTTATGTCAAAACGATTCTCCAGATTTTTTGTCTGCCATGTACGTCTGCCATTCACGACCTCCTTGGCGTTACGTATCTCCGACTATTTTTGTTTTGTGTGCAGCTGTCAAACGAAAATATTGTATCACACGACATAAAAAATAGTTGGCAAAACCAAAAGTGCACATCCCGCAAGTTTTCCACTGTATGATAAAAAAATAACAAATTAAAAAATACTTTTAATAAATTTAAAAAGATTTAAAAATTTTAAGAAATAAATAATTAAAAATTGAAAAAATATTTTTTTTTAAGTTTGCAAAAATAAAAAAAAAATAAGAACTATACATAATATAATATATAATTAATATCAAGTGGAATAAAATAACACAAAATAAAAAGAAAAAAAAAAGAAAAAACTCAATGATATCGTAAGGAATCGAACCCAGGACCTTGCCCTCGGCGATCCAACGGCATAACCATTACGCCACGGCTGCCTAATACCTGGAGTGGTGTTATCACGGTATACAAGTGTAGCACTTGTTTTATGGATTACACTATATTTACCAGCAATTATTATATTGTTTTTAAACTATTATAGCTGTCAAAAATAATAAAAAATAAAACTGTTTATAAAAATTAAACTACTGAACACATTTTAGTGAATTTAAATAGGGTTCTGGTCTGATAGTAAACAAAGTGAATAAAATATAACCCAAGGCAATCCGACCAAAATTGCGATCTGTAGAGTCGTGACGTACGTACGTACATACGTACGTACGTACGTACATACGTACAGACCAACCGACAACTGCTGTTTGTGATTTTCAATTACAATTTTAATAGTATTTATGAACTCAAATTGATTTAAAAATGGTTCTATTTTATAGATTAGAATCTCCTCTTTTCAAAAAGCTTCAATTTGAATGGATTTCGTGTGAAATTAACTTAGATATAACTTCTTATATGAACGAAAGTCAGCTCTGACGCACAAAGCGATAATAAAGCACATACCGCTAGTTTAGCGGTATGTGCAATTAGCCGGAGCCAACATCTTAATATTAATATACAGTTTTCATTGTGAAATGTCAGGCTCGTGTTACCAACCGACAAAAGAAAAAAATGTAACCGTGCTTACAAAGATTTGAAGTCATAATTTAAAGTTGAATTCAATTAATATTTTTTCCGTTCTGCTTTTATTTAGTGTCATTTGGTTTATGTTTTGTGTAGGAGGCCAGGGCTGGCCTGTTTCTATCCCTATATTATTAAACGAGCTAATCTGAAAATGTATTATTTTGCACACTTTCAGTCCATTCTATCATATGCCATAACTGCCTGGGGAAGCTCCAATGATATACATAGACTTTTAAAATTACAAAAAAGGGCCATTAGAGCCATAACAGGGATAAGGAAAAGAGACAGCTGTAAGTCATATTTTAGAAGTTTAAATATTATGACGGTACCCTGTTTATATATTTTTCATATTTTACTATTCGTAAAAGAAAATATAGAAATGTTTGATTTGGTACAAAGTAATCATGACCATATTACAAGAAACGACACAATTTTATTAGTACCCAAACATAAGACATCTTTTTTTAAAAAAAGTTTTAAATACAACGCGATAACTTAATAAAATTAGTGTATCATTAAAGAAAATGGACACTAAATGTTTTAGAAAGACCATTAAGGAAATTTTAATTAGAAAGTGCTACTACACTTATAATGATTTTTTAAATGACGCAAATTTTGCATAATAGTAGGTACTATACAACACCAAACCAGTTTTAAAATTTATTATTTTATGGCTCTTTTATTTATGTTTTAGTATTTTATTCTATTATTTTATATTATTATTAGTTGTATTTCTTACAACTATATAATATTGAATTTTTAATTATATGTAACACATATTTACTGTATTCTCTGGACTTACCCTATGTCGGATAGACAAATTGGGAATAATAAATTATTATTATTATTATTATTATTATTATTATTACCTATGTACCTATCTACCTATGTACCTAAATATTTTCTCGAAAACGGCCCTAACGATTTGGATGAAATTTACTGAAAAGGGATATTGGGGGGCAAAAAATCGTTTTAGCTAGGTCTCATCTCTCGAAAAAATCGTTTTATTACAAATTTTATCATTATAAAAATCAATTTTTTGACGTATGAAAATACTTAAATATTGTAAGTAGGTTTTGGAATTTTATACAAGCAATGAAACAATTGTTTTCAAAATATTATGACAGTTAATCTTTAATTACTATCCAAGTGAGACTTAAAATAAGTACGTATTTGAATATCAGTATTTTATTTAACTTTCCGAGCAAAGCTCGGTCACCCAGGTACTAGTAATTTAAAACTCTTGAATATAGTTGAGATGTCGTTTTTAGGGTTCCGTACTTCAAAAGGAAAGAAGGAACCATTATTGGTTCATTTTGTTGCCCGTCTGTCTGTCAAGACTTTTGGGAATCAAAACCTAGAGGGCATTTCCCGTTGACCTAGAATCATGAAATTTGCCAAGAAACAATGTCTTATAGCACAAGCAAAGGGGAAAATCCGAAAACCGTAAATTTTTAATTACATCATCAGTTTTGGAGATCTCGTGGTGAGTCAGTCAGTGAGTCAGTGAACGGTATTTCGCTTGTTTATATAGAGATACTAGTGTGACCTGTCCGAATTATTCGCACTAAATAAGTATAATAATTATCACTTTACAAAATTATTTTTTAAATATGATTGCAGGTATTCAATTCGTTTCTAATTTTGCACACTGCTTATAACGTTCTTCTTTTTGTTGTAAAAGAAATATTTTACTAAAATTATCATATAGAGGCGCAAGTAGCAAAAGCGTTGTTCAGCGTTGCCCGTCAGATGGCAGTATGCAGTATTTACAATATGAAGGGTCAGATGACAGATCGAAGTGTTAACGTTACGCCGTCAGATGGCAGACGTTGTTCAGAGTTTAATTAATTTACAAAGACAATAGCAATAATAAATTTTTTAGTTGTCGATGTCAGTAGAGCAAGCAATTATCTGTAAAATGATATATAATTTACGTGGAGAAATTGTGTGGTTTTTTTTCTAAAAAGGGAGGCAAACATCTTAAACCTTGGCGTATTAATATATATGATTAAAATATTAGACTTTCATCTGTACACTGTTCTAATAACTGAATAACCGAAATAAGCACTGAAGTGAATTATGTGTGAGATCTCTCGATTATTTTGAACGCTAAATCTACCCGGACGAAGCCGGGCCCGGAAGCGGGTATAATTTTAATAAAAAATACCGATGGTCATCCCTTGATTGTTTGCGGTGATGTTGAGATTCCTTTAAAGACCGGTAGAAGAGAGTGGTGGAGCCGTTCTGGTCGACTCCCGGCTCTCTGGCGGCCGGCGCGTGATCTACGACTGGTCCGCCATTATCGTCGAACTACATCATTTTGCAACCGCGTATCGAATCCCGTGTAAAGGTCGATCCACACGCACACATATAAAAGTAGCCGATATTCATGAACGCGTTCGGAAAAAATCAAGCCGACTGGAAGCTTTCATCGACAACGCTACCCAATCCTTTTGAGATATAAAAAAACGATGTATGGTGGAATTGTTCCTCTTTTATAGGTGACTAGGTCTACAGAAAAGTTCGCGATGGCATACGTCTATCTTTTAAGGATAGCTTACTATCAATATTAGATGCTTGGGAAGATCACATTCCAAAAAAATTTTTTGTTTAAAAAGTTTGAAAAACCTTTAATGAGCTGCTTTCGTATCATAATAGGTAGGTACATCATCAGACTACAATAAATCCTCTATAATTTATGAAGAAAAAGTTATCCGTATCAAGAATTCAAATTAATGAAGTTTGAAGCGAAATTTTATAAATATAAATGAAGAAAAGAGATAATTTAATTTAATACTGAGCATTATTTGCGTGAATTTGTAATTATGGATAATGATATGTTAAATTTAAAATGAACATCACTATATTACTATACCTATTTTAATGTTATAAGCGATTATCGTGGATATCGATTTTGCAACTACGAAAAAACGGTGGCAATCTACAAATTAGAGATGAGCAAAATCGGTCTTTTTGTCTTGCTTTTTCGCAAGACCCAGACCTTACTTAAGATTAAGACCAAAACTGAATAAGCAAGACCAAGACCGATACCAAGATTGTCTCAATCCTATAAATATTAATTGTAAATAATTTATAATTTATACCTACCTATAAAAACCTTGATGTTGATAGTATTTTGAAAAATTATTAAAAAGACGTAAAGTACCGGGTTAAATGAGCAGAATCAAGATCGAGACTTAATAAGCAAGACCAAGATCAATCGAATAAGCAAGACCACGACTAGTCTTGGTTTTGCTTTGCACTACTACAAATTCGAGCGAAGCCGGGCAGGGCCGCTAGTAACACCAGAAAACGCGGTTGGAGCAGTTGCATTATTCGAGATACTGTTGTGTGAATCGAGCTTTAAAATGTCTCGTTGCACTCGCTGCACGAGATTTCGTACGATACAAGTGCAGTGTGCACTCCATTTCGATGTGCCTCCATTAGTTAAGTGACCCCCCGTGATATTTTAAAAGTATTGCACCCCATTTGCTTTTGACAAATCCGAGCGTCAGGCAATTGACCGGTAGCTATTTGATATTCCTCCTGATCGAACGATCTCCACTAGGAGTGTTCAACCTTTATTAGTATGGGAAGAAGAATCGTTGTCTTTTTGTCAGTTGAATATTGAAAAATTTTTTTTCTAGTTAGCAACGATTATACTATATTTTTTCATTAAAAAATGTGGTCGCTTTTAATGAAAAAATATGGTATAATCTTTGCTAACTAAAAAAAAATTTTTTTTTATTCTAAATTAATACGGTAGATCCCTTTTATATACTTTAATACATTTTTACCAAAATATTGTTTTTTACCATCCCAGATTCAATTTTTAAGCGCCGTGACAGCGTTTTTTCATAAACAAATCAGCTTTTACAAGGCCGTGTCAAAACACCACCTTAATTTTTTTCTGAAGGATGGTTTGACATCTATTTTCTGCATAAAGATTGGTCTGTCAGCGAAAAAATGTTTTTTTACTATGACAGACTTCATAACAAAAATTTATAACAAATGAAGTCTGACAAATTTATTAACAAAAATTATCAGCCAGACAAGTTGTATTAGATAGAAGAGATCTTAAACTTTATTTAAAAAAAAAATTCAAGGAGGTGCTATGGAGTGTATTTTCATAAAAAAAAATAATTTATAACAAATGAAGTCTGACAAATTAACAAAAATTGTCACCAGACAAATTTTTTCAAAAATGGTACATTATTTACTACAAATTGTATAAATTTCAAGCAGGTGTTTTGGAAAAAAAATCCATGTTTTTTTTTAAATTCAAAAATTCATAAAAAATAACAATTAACAAATTTTTACTAGTCTGGCGGGCGTAACATGTTTCTTACATGTTTTTCAGCCATTTTCACTTTACAATTTTGAGGTGTTCGTAGGGGTAACTTTTTCTGTCATGGGAGCTTGGACTAATTGTTTCAGAAATATTTTGAAAAGAAAAAAATCAGCTGTTCTTTTGTTTTGTAAATAGATCTGTCAGAAATAAACTAGTTAAGCATGCTTTGATTAATTTTTACATGACGTGGAACATATTATGTAGTAAGTAGTTAACCGTAGCCACGACTAGCAAATATCACATTGAATACTAGCCATTACCCGCGTCACTTCATACGATATCAGGATTTTCTTTATTGTACTAGGTATATCAAATGTCAACATTTTGAAGTTGGAATGGTCCCGTCGCCCAATTGGCTGGATTTTTTTTGTCGTACCATTAAAGTGCTGTTTTTGCTGATCTAGGTTGCCGTTCTGTGCCATGCTGGTCGTGCAGGCTTATGCTTGACAAGTACGCGCGCTCTTTTAACCGTACTTGAACGTTCCGTTCAATACGGACAAAATTATTTATTTCGTATAAAAATGATAATTTATAAACGCGATATAAATGTTTACAATTTTTGTGAGTAATTTTTTACACAGCGGTTTTAATAAACCGGTGATTTGTATACAGTCACTCCCAAAGAGATTATTTTCTCCACAATTTATTCACACCGTCGGTAAACGTTCCATTAAAAAAACATATAATTTATTTTTAAAAAAGTAGGGCTATTGTTAACTGATTTTTTTCGAAAAATCGTTTTCATTGAGAACAACAAAACATGTTTAAATAACTGGCCTAAAATTTTTTTGCTTCATGGAGCCCTTTTTACATATATACTTAACAAGATTACGCCATATAAAAATTTAAAATTTATTTGTTTATTATAAATTTTTAAAGTTAACAAAAAATGAAAAATCCATAATTTTTCTGTTAACTTTATGCGGGATTTGGTTCTCGGATAAATTGATCGAAGATGGTTTTATTTTGTAGTTTAAAGGTCACTAAGAAAAAGTGTCCATGGGCTCTTAGCCTAAAAACCAATAGATTTTTAGCTGCAGATATGTTTAGCGAGATTTTAGATATAGGGATACCTATCCGTTGAATTCATAAACTTAAAAAATCCTAACGTCTAGAAATATGTTTTTAGTGCGCTGAATCCGAATATGACATTATTATTTTATACATGGTGACACCTTCCATCATTACCTAGTTTTCGACTATTTTTCTGTTCCTAAAAAAAGCACAAAAGTTGAACATGGAACATGTTTGTGAATTCAACGGATATCTCTATATCTAAAATCTCGCTAAAACATATCTGTAGCTAAAAATCTATTGGTGTTTAGGCTATGGCTTCCATATGAACACTTTTTCTTAGTGACCTTTAAAATCTATACTAATATATTATAAAGCTGAAGAGTTTGTTTGTTTGTTTGAACGCGCTAATCTCAGGAACTGCTGGTTCAAATTGAAAAAAAAATTTTTGTTAGATAGCCCATTTATAGAGGAAGGCTATAGGCTATATAATATTACGCTACGACCATTAGGAGCGGAGCTTTAGGCCTAGCACACATGAAGAGCGTTCAACGCGCGTTGGCCCAACGCGCGTTTACAATTTCTATACACTTGTATAGCTAGAACTGTTTATATGATAACGCGCGTTGGTGGCGCGTTGAACGCGCGTTATCATATAAACAGTTCTATACAATTGTATAGAAATTGCAAACGCGCGTTGGGCCAACGCGCGTAGTACGCCTCTCATATAAACTAGGCCTTAATGAAAAATGTTGCAAAATGTATCTCAAAAATAAGCTTCTATTCATGTGAAATGCACTAACTAGATATACTCATATTAGCGTTGTGAGAACACAACCTCAGGTGGCTCAATCGGTAGAGCCCTACGTTGGGCAAATATATTTTTTTATTTTTTTCTACATTGCTTTCTTCTAAGGCTTACATTTAAATTTATTTTAATTTTATTTAATTAATTATAAAAAAATTATTACCTAGTTAAATAAAGTATAAATACTACTTTTTATCGACAAACACGTTTGAAAGGTAACTCCGATCATCATGAAATTTGGATACAACATTCATCTCGGTAAACTAAGATGAATATGTGTACTCATGTTCCTCCCTTCCCCATTCATTCTTTTACACCCGGGTGAAACCGGACGGGACCGCTATGATAAGAATACACAATAAGATACCTACTGAAATAACTGATCCAAATTCCAAACAAAAGTTTAGGAAGAATTTAAAAAAATATTTATTAGCTAAGGCTCACTACAGATTGGACGAGTTTTTATAATTAATTGTTTTGTGTTTACGCTATTTATGTACATTTGTACCAACAAAATAAAAATCTTTATCTATCTATCTATCTATAAAATAAAACCATTTTTGATCAATTTAGCCGAGAACCAAATCCCATAAGGTTTGCGCGGGGTCCTTTATGGAGGTAAATCGCGCGTACAAACATAACTATGAGAGGGACTGCAAAATTGTTAGCGTGCAGTACTCGACGTGTAATCCAATATCGGTAGCGTGTGCTGTGTCTGAATAATATAATAACGTACAGATTTATTGCTTGTTTAATTAGAAACGCGAACTTAAGTGCTCACGAATTAACGATCGTCTAACGTGACGCCTTGAGCAGCCGAACCGATGACCGGTTGCACCGTGCAGAGTTATAAGTCTATATAGGCGCGCACGGATGGCAAATAAGTCGGCCGAGTGCAAAAGAACGAATGGGGAAGGGAGGGACGTGAGTACGCACGTTCATCTTAGTTTACCGAGATGAATGTTGTGTCCAAATTTTATGATGATCGGAGTTACCGTTCAAAAGTTTTTGTCGGACGGACAAATTTTGAGTTTTATTTTTTCATTGATGCTCCGCTCCTATTGGTCGTAGCGCGATATTATATAGCCTATAGTCTTCCTCGATAAATGGGTTATCCAACAAACAATTTTTTTTTCAATTCGAACCAATAGTTCCTTTGATTAGCGCGTTCAACCAAACAAACTCTTCAGCTTTATATATTGGTATAGATTATCGGCCGGTAAATAACAACGAGGCTGGAAATGACGTAATTGCGGGCTCGCCTGTTAGCTCACAAGATGGATTTTAAAATTAGAACAGGGGCTATTTTTTTTCTTGCTAGGTCCTTTGCTTGCTCTGAGTAAGAACCAAGCAGGAAACAGTATCTTGTCACGAGGGTGACCTGAAGAAACGCCCACAAACCAACGTGGCGTCATTCTGCTCAGCGTTTTGTTTTTTGTAATTATTTTTTAAGAACTCTCCCATACACCTTTCCCATTTCACTGCGCAAATAACGCCACTGCATCGACACGACCCCGTAATTGTTTTTTAAAAAACTCCACTCAGACGGCCTCTCCTTTTCACTGCGCAAAAAACGCCATCGCATCGACACGATTCCGTAATTGTTTTTTCAAGAACTCTCCCCAGACACCGTTCCCTTTTTATTGCGCAAAAAAATGCCATCGCATCGACACGACCCCGTAATTGTTTTTTAAAAAACTCCACTCAGACGGCCTCTCCTTTTCACTGCGCAAAAAACGCCATCGCATCGACACGATACCGTAATTGTTTTTTAAAGAACTCTCCCCAGACACCTTTCCCTTTTTATTGCGCAAAAAAATGCCATCGCATCGACACGACTCCGTAATTGTTTTTTAAAGAACTCCGCCCAAACGCGCTCCTCTTTTCGCTGCGCGAAAAACGCCATCGCATCGACAAGACCTCGTAATTGTTTTTTTAAAGAACTCCCCCCAAACGCCCTCTCCTTATCGATGCGCAAAAAACGCCATCGCATCGACACGACCCGTAATTGTTTTTTGAAGAACTCCACCCAAACGCGCTCCTCTTTTCGCTGCGCGAAAAACGCCATCGCATCGACAAGACCTCGTAATTGTTTTTTTAAAGAACTCCCCCCAAACGCCCTCTCCTTATCGATGCGCAAAAAACGCCATCGCATCGACACGACCCCGTAATTGTTTTTTGAAGAACTCCACCCAATCGCGCTCCTCTTTTCGCTGCGCGAAAAACGCCATCGCATCGACACGACCCCGTAATTGAGTTATAAAGAACTCTCCCCTAACTCCTTCCCCTTTTCACTGCGAAAAAAAATAATTTTTAAAAATCAATTTTCCGCACTTAAAAAGGCTAATAATACTGTTATATGTTATTTAAAATAATAATTGTGTATTTTCAATGGATATTTTGCACATCGAGAGCTTTTCTCTTACGATTGCATGATTTTGAAATATAACGACGACCCGTTTTAAACGGGACACTCGGTATAAGATGTTTCACTTAAAAAATTCAATGGAAAAAGTGTAAGTAGCATATACCCATTGACCCCTTGATAAAGCGCTGGTTAGTCCATATTATAATATTTCATTGTCGTGTTTGGTACGCTCAATGAAATAATATCAACAATTTAAAATTATGACGTTGTCAATTATGGCACAGCTTGCGTTTATATAGCAATTAAATAAGCATTCTATCATGCTCATAAAACACCTGCGGTTGGTTTATGTAATTTTTGCCCGCGAAGTATCCGCTTCAACCTACTAAAGCCCGGCTCACACAATTATTGTTTTGTCGCTAAGACGCGGTTTCTCAAGACTAGTACAGGATCACAATCTTTATCTATACTAATATAAAAAGCGGAAAATTTTACATATAATATGGTATGGTTGTCCGGTGTCTGTATATAATAATGATAATAATAATAATGTAGCTTTATTCTGGAATACTGTAAATACATCAGTGTAGAATGCGTCATATTAAAGTTACAATGGATATTTATAAAAATCTATCTTAAAATAATCATTTAAATTGTACAAAGTTTCTTCAATTAAAATGTTTTTAACATGTTTTTTTAGTTTAAGTTGATCTAAATTGAATAGTTTATATGGTAATTTGTTGCAGATTTTTGTGATTATATTGTAAGTACCATTTTGTACAACAGAAAGATTAGAATTTAGAATTAATACCTACAAAATTATTTTTATTCCTATAGTATTATGATTGTGTATTGTATTTCTCTGATTAAAGATACTTTGATTATTCTTGCAAAACATTATACATTCCAGCGCGAATATACCATAAACAGTTAAGAGACGTATATAATACCGGATTTCAAAATCCACATACTGTGAGAGTTGTTTTTTTAATGAATTATACAGACGTTAGCTCAATTAATTCAAATAAATAAAATCGTAACTTAGTCTGTAATTGAACAGTTTTAAAGATTCCTAGAGCGAATTTTCAGTTTTCATCACTTTTTTTTGTTTATATTTTTTTTACCTATCTTCTGTCTATACTAATATATAAAAGCTGAAGAGTTTGTTTGTTTGGACGCGCTAATCTCAGGAACTACTGGTTCGAATTGAAAAAAAAAATTTTTGTTGGATAGCCCATTTATCGAGAAAGGCTATAGGCAATATAATATCACGCCACGACCAATAGGAGCGGAGCATCAATGGAAAATGTTTCAAAATGTAACTCAAAATTTGTCCGTCCGACAAAAACTGTAACTCCGATCATCATGAAATTTGGACACAACATTCATCTCGATAAACTAAGATGAATGTGCGCACTCGTGTCCCTCCCCCCATTCGTTCTTTTGCACCCGGGTGAAACCGGGCGGGACCAATAGTATATATTATAAAACAAAGTTTCCAGTCTGTCTGTCTGTCTGATGGCCATTATCACCGAACGTAAGTAGTTATTTATCGGTTCATTTGTTTCATTCCTCCGAACAAATAGCGATAATTCAATTCACCAAGCATAATTGTGTTCTATTCTGTCCAAATTCTCGGGTATAAATATTTATTCGCCTGAGAAAATAATAATGGCCGCCACATAGATCATAATACCTAACCTATAAACGTGGAGTATTATATCCGCAGTTCCTCTTGTGAATTTATTTTTGTGTTGTTTATTAACCTTTTGTGAAGTGTATATATTGTAAAACATTAAAGTTGGTGGACATTTTGTGTGCAATTGGGTTAGGATAAAATATTATTTAATTGAAACTTTTTTGACGTTTACACTAATGCCATCGGTCGGATTTTTGGGTGAACTAATAGCAAGAGCGATAAACGAGGAAAGTTTCTGTGTAAAATTTGTAAACATTTTGTACAAAAATGAAGGTTGTTTTGTCAAAAAAATGTAGCCACATCTGGCAGAAAATTTGCTCAAAGTTATTAGCTCGCTCTGTGGTCGTTTTCATCTTAATGGTTTTGCACCCGGACGAAACCGGGCCGGGCCGCTAGTTGGCTATAATTTTAAAGTGTTACGTCGTAATTATTAAGTTTCTAAATAAATTATTTATAGGACACTGTAAACACTTTTCATTTTGTATTTTTATACGCAAGATTATGTAAAATAGCTGCGCGGCAATTTTAAGATAATTTCCATATTATGTATTATGTATAGTTTTTTAAAACCGTATACTATTTCTAAATTACTTTGTTACGTGGTCGCAAGGCCAAGTGACTTATGTCGCTATTCAAAACTTTGATTAACGTCTGAATAGAACTCTTCAAATACCTAAATAAAATTGTCAACCAATTTTTTTCAGACAAAAATTATATAAAAATATAAATCAAAATAACAAAGGGTGACGTTTCGATTCGGATTTGGATCTTCTTCAGAAAAATCTAAAAAATATAAAAATTATTAGTATTAGTTATTTAATATTATCTAATAGAATGCACGATGATCGAATGTTTGAATGAATAAAAAAAAATTAATGTCGCTATTATTTGATTGGTTTCTTCATCCCTTCTCTTACATATTTTCTTTCCCATTTAGGAATAGTCCGCAAGGGCGTAGATATGGGGGAAAAGGGGGTAATAATATAACGAATACCTGGCTAAAAAATAAAATTTTATAATCCTTCTTAAAAACAATTGTAAAATTAGTTTAGTAATTAATACTAGAGTGACCTGTGCGAATTATTCGCACTAAATAAGTATAATAATTATCACTTTAGAAAATTATTTTTTAAATATGATTGCAGGTATTCAATTCGTTTCTAATTTTGCACACTGCATATAACGTTCTTCTTTTTGTTGTATTAGAACATGAAGCTCAGATGACAGGTCGAAGAAATATTTTACTAAAATTGTCATATAGAGGCGCAAGTAGCAAAAGCGTTGAGCTAAGCCGTCAGATGGCATCATGCAGCATTGTTGTGACGTTGTTCAGCGTTGCTCGCTGTTTCAAATTTAAAGCCGTCAGATGGCAGTATGCTGTATTGTGTCTGTTGTATTACAATATGAAGGTCAGATGACAGATGGAAGTGTTGACGTAGTTTCAAAATTAAAGCCGTCAGATGGCAGACGTTGTTCAGCGTTGCTGTTAATTAATTAATTTACAAAAACAAAAACAATAATAAATTTTTTAGTTGTCGATGTCAGTAGAGCAAGCAATTATCTGTAAAATGATATATAATTTACGTGGAGAAATTGTGTGGTTTTTTCTAAAAAGGGAGGCAAACATCTTAACCTTAACGTATTAATATATATGATTTTGCTTGACTGCACCTTCCTTCGTGAATATTCTTGTGTTAAGAAAACTTATAAAAATGATTTTTTTTGCTTTCCCCCCAGAAAAAAATATCTACACCTTTGTTAGTCCGATCTTCCTCAACGGGAATCAGAATCTGGAAATTGAGGCCTTGTAATTGTGGAGCCAACTACGCTCCACAATTACAAGGCCTCAATTTTCAGGTTCTAATCTCGAACCAGTGTCCGCGTCGTGAATTTGTTGACATGCGCCACGTTGTCTCGTGACCGTCGACACATTTTATAAAGAACGAATAAAATTTTTCAACACGGTGGTTAGCGCGTAAAGCGGGTTGCCTGGAGCGCCGCGCGTCGGCTTGAATATTGTCAACAGGGATCGTGGTTCTGATCGAACTTCTTACCGATCATTAATCAAATTGGTCACTAGAATTGCGCATTGTGTTTAGATCGTGAAGGCTTAGAACATAGCTCTGCAATTTCGATATTGATTAAGAGGTATTATTCACATCCATAAAATGTTATTATTATTATTATTATTACTATTTTTTTTATCTTTTGTACCAGGCAGAACAATATCTATCCCTACTAATTATATAAAGTTGAAGAGTTTGTTTGTTTGTTTGGTTGAACGCGCTAATCTCAGGAACTACTGGTTCGAATTGAAATGTTTTTTTTGTTGGATAGCCCATTTATCGAGGAAGGCTGTAGGCTATATATAATATCGCGCTACGGCCAATAGGAGCGGAGCATCAATGAAAAATGTAACTCAAAATTTGTCCGTACGACAAAAACTTTGGAACGGTAACTCCGATCATCATGAAATTTGGACACGACATTCATCGCGATAAAATAAGATGAATGTGCGTACTCATGCCCCCCCCCCCATTTGTTATTTTACACCCGGGTAGAACCGGGCGGGAGCGGTAGTAATTAATATACTGAGCTCGTAAGAATTTGATAAAATTTAATGAAACTCTAAAAGCACGTTTCTCTTTCATTTTTGAGTGTAGATAAAAAGGTTACTTGAAATATTTGTTCGTCTATTTTGATTTCTACACGCTGTTAAAAAAGAAAAATCAACTTAATAGTCATTATTATATTATTATTTCTGGTAGTTCATCTTCTGCGTTTCTCACATTTCAGAGTTTTTCTCAAATTGACACAAGAACGCGACGAAAAAAATTATACATGTGAAATTAGCAAAAAAAAAAAATCGACTTTCTTCTATTTGTTACTTCTTCTATGTTTCGACGATAAATGGAGGTAATTTGATAACATTACTCTCGTCATAACGCGACTATAAGCGATAATTATAATTTTATATTATACAAAAAGAAACGACATTTAAGGTATGTGATCAATATTAATCGTGTAAAGCCGGATTCTCACTACTGTTTCAACTTGTCGACGGCTCGTAATTATTTCGTTTAAACCGAGCGGGTCGCATTCGGGAGGTACCGGGTTCAAATCCCGGCGGGGGCAGATGTGGCCGGGAATTATTTTCCGCTGCCTCCCGCCGAGAAACGGTAATTCCTGTACCGGCCGTCTTGTTGAGGTTTTCCACGGGTTCCTTCAACAATTCCAGATAAATATAGAGATGGTTTTTTATTCAAGGCCATGGCCGATAACCTGCTCGAAATTTGCCTACCTTATCCTAAGATCCTAAAATTCCTTCATTCGGCAATTGCTATAGTAATTAAGTGGAAGTTTAAAAAAAATGTGGAAAATAACGGGAAGTGTGATAGATGGAAAATAGTAATGGTGCGAATGGCGTCAGTCGAGAAACATACGTTAAATCGCATTATTATTTTTATATAGCGGTTCCCTTCCGGTTTCACCCGGGTGTAAAAGAACGAATGGGGAAGGAAGGAACATGAGTACACACATTCATTTTAGTTTACCGAGATGAATGTTGTGTCCAAATTTCATGATGATCGGAGTTACCTTTCAAAAGTTTTTGTCGTTAAAATGCAGTAGGTATAAGTATATACTTTTTTTAACTAATAATTTTTTTTTAATTATTAAATAAAATTAAAATAAATTTAAATGTAAGCCTTAGAAGAAAACAATGTAAAAAATAAAAAAAATAATAAAAATATTTTCGCCCAACGTGGGGCTCGAACCCACGACCCTGATATTGACAGTCGCATGCTCTATCGATTGAGCCATCCGACGTTGTGTTCTCACAACGCTAATATGAGTATATCTAGTTAGTGCATTTCACATGAATAGAAGCTTATTTTTTAGATACATTTTGTAACATTTTTCTTTAAAGCTCCGCTCCCAATGGTCGTAGCGTGATATTATATAGCCTATAGCCTTCCTCGATAAATGGGTTATCCAACAAAAAATTTTTAAGCTATTGCATAGCTTCTATCGCGGGCTTTGAGCGCGGCGACCGAATCAAGAAATTCCGTAACGATAAAACCTAACACCCCCCATTCCGACCGGCACAGCGGTGCGGCGTTGACAGCCGTAAATCGTCTAACGTCGTTTCAGTTCGGCAGACTTCGGCACGGTGTTTGTGTGCTCATAACTGCATAACTGCTCATAACTGATTCTATCTTTATTTGTGTATAAATGAATTTATATATAATACTGCTATAAAAATAACCTAAATTATTTAGGTTATGTGCAGAGAAAGTATATATGATATTATATCTAGATAAATGTACATCGCGCGAAATTCTATGATCAAACTCTTAATATCGTTCTTTTTGTTCAAATTTTTTGAATAAATAATTGTTTTGGTGTGTAATTACACTATTTATACCTTATTATTTATACCTAGCTATTTTTGTTTTATAGAGAAGAAAAACTTAAAGACCTAAAAAGAATATGCAATAGCTTTACCGCGGCAGTCCCCGAGTGCCACACGTATTTTTTTTTTAATTTGAACCAGTAGTTTCTGAGATTAGCGCGTTCAAACAAACAAACTCTTCAGCTTTATATATTAGTATAGATATTATAGTATAATTATTATGTTTTTTTTTTTGCAGCACCTCGCATTCGGCCAGCATGCGCTCCTGCTCGGCCGGCGGCGATCCGATGGGTTCGACGGACACGATGACGCCGAGCGAAGTGTCGACCAACGTCACCCTGGACACCGTGTCGTCGCACACCTGCAGCAGCGGCTCCCAGGTGGCGTCGTGCCGCGCCATGTGCGGCAGTCTGGCGTCCTTCGATACCAGCTCCATCATCAACACTGAAGGTACGTCGTTCGCTATTAATGTAAGAATTTATTAGAATAGCTGCGGCGAAAGATGAAGCCACCGCGTCACAGTGACGTGAACGCATTGCGCCGCGTCTTCTAGCTTGCTATTGGCTGTTTCGGAGATCCATGTGCGTCGAGTGTTTATTTTTATTCTAAACCGCTATGAATGGATATGTCGAATTTATTCCACACGCCACTGTCTGCAGGCAAGTAGGCGTTCACTAGCATATTATTGATGACGTGCCTGGCTTCAACTCTCACCGCGGGCACTATAAAAACCGACAGATAAACCGTGTTTTACTATATGGAAGTGGAATAGCGCGATCGGTTTTGTTTTATTTTATCGCACTAGTGCGTAATGAGTCAGTTTTCATGCCTCTATACGTTTATGGGGAATAGTGCAACAAATACATTATCGCACAGTTTTGATAATAGACATGAAGACAGTATAAAAGAATCAGAGAATAAACGGTTTTAGAGAAAAATATATGTTGAAAGGACTCTAAAAATAATCCGATGTTAATATAAACATTAAGATTAATAAGATTTTTAATAAAAGTATAAAATACTGCAATCGGCCATGTTGAGTTAAACATCGAATGACGTCACGCCTTCTTAAATCAAAGAGAATATAAACACTTTAAGTAAATAATTACCGTGTCGCTTGAATTTTTGTTGCTATCATTCACTTCTGCATCATTTAATTAGTTGATTTGTTGTTTATTCGTTTTTATGTGATATTTTATAACACTTATATTTTTGAGGTTAGTTAACTAAAAAAAAGAAAACCGTACTATTTTTACTACTAAGTACCTACTTTTAAGAAAACACCTAATATAAATCATATCATTGAGTAAATTTACATTCCTTTCTAAGAAATACCTCTGATCCACAGTTCTACACCCAAAAATACAACATCTAATGTCAGCTGTCACTAAGGCGTGACGTCACAAGCGTTTTCGCGGTTAATTCAAAATAGAAAAATGATAATGCAATAATAATTTCAGCAATAAATTAAATTTTAACGCAAATTTTTGCATTTTCATCTACCTATTTTGAAGTAACCGCGAAAACATTTGTGACGTCACGCCTTAGTGACAGCTGGCATTAGATGTTGTGTTTATGGGCTTAGAACTGTGGAGCAGAGGTATATCTTAGAAAGGAATGTAAATTTACTCAATGATATGATTTATATTAGAACTGGATTTCAAAATCTGTCATCATGCCTATTATGTTGGTCAAAATGCGGTAAAAAAAAAATACGGCGCCTACATCGTGTTTGTTTGATTCGCCTGCAGGTGTTCCCCTTTTGGAGGAGAGCGAGCAGGAAGACATTGCGCCGTCTCATCCTCCAGGATCTCATATGCTGGACCATCCGGCGTCTGATAATGCGTCGTTCAAATTCCGTCATACATCGCCTGATCTTGCTTAGGTATTTCACACTAACTTATAATAGCTTGACAGAATCTGTTGTTTGATATTTTTTGAATATATTATAGTCTATGTGTAAGCATTAAGGAATTGTTTACATAAAAAAAAGGTGTGTCCATAAAGTCGCTGCCTCTGTTTGACTGAAATCAAACGACATTGAATTTAAACTGGTCGACAATACAATCAGATCCATGATGTAGGGGGATTGTAAAATTCTTAACGACCCGTTTTTTTGGTATTTTTAGCCAACTCAAAAAGAAGGTCAAAAGATGTATTATGAACATTTTTGATAGTTAAATCCAATCTAATAGGCCCCACTCACGATCAAACTTCATGCCACAGTTCAGTGTTCAGTGAAGTTGGACCGATTAATCGAAAGACTGACTGGCACCACACACAGTTCATGCAAACTGCTCATTTTTTTAATTTTTTGTGTTCAGTTTGGTTCAGTTGTTGGCATACACTCGTCGAGTATAGATACATAAGATATATTATATTATATACACACTATAATATTATACTATAGAGTATAGTTCATTAATAAGAACTAAATGAGTAATTTAAATGGTGAGGATTGGCTGTTCATAGCTATGGGATTGTATTTAAAACAGAGAAATAAGAAAAAAAAGAAGAATATGGGTGAAAAATTGGTTAGAAATGCGTGATTCAAGAAGTCATGTTTATTTGATTAATGAATTACATCTTGAGTCGCTTGATTGCAATAATTATTTACGAATGGATGAATTAACTTACAATTATTTACTGGAATTAGTTACCCTATTTATTAAGAACCAGGACACAAATATGCGAAAATCTATTTCTGCACAAGAAAGGCAGCAACATTGAGATTTTTGGCTTCTGGTTGTACAAAACACAGAACACCAAAAACTGAACTGAAAAACACCCACACACACAGCAGTTTACTTGAACATTGAACACTGAAGTCGTTCAAAAATTAAGATGCATTTGATGAGTTCATGCTTGACTTCAGTGTTGGTTTCAGTGTTTATTTGTCCCACACATTATCATGCTTCACTGAACTATAAGTTTGAACACTGAACTGTGGCATGAAGTTTGATCGTGAGTGGGGCCTATTAGCTCGGCACAATCAAAAAAACATTTTATGTAAGTTATAGTGTATTACGAGCTTTAAGACGGTCTTACACTATCCGAAATCTTTACTCGTATCTTCAAAGGCCGCTGCACACGAGGCTAGAAACGCTGCTTTTGAGTTCTGCTGGCCGGTCGGCTGGGTACGAAGTTGGAAATGACGTCACTGCGGGCTCGCCTGCTAGCTTACAAGATAGGTTTTAAAATTAGAACAGGGGCTATTTTCTTTGCTAGAACCAATCAGAAAGCAGTATCTTGTCACGTGGGCGACTTGAACAAACGTCCTGCACAAACCAACAACGGCATCATTCTGCTCAGAGTCAGACAACAGACACGTTTTGCTCTGTGTTTATATTTGAACTGTCGCTGCGCGCGCACCAGATCTATTCACAGAACTAGCTTGAAAAGACGTTTCGTGTGAAGCGGGCACATAACAGCAGTCAAGAGAACCAGCGCTAGAAAAGTAGTAGACAAATCTAGCAGCGTTTCTAGCCTCGTGTGCAGCGGCTTTCAGAGAAGATTTGACGATCTTTTTCACTTCATGAAAGGTTTGTTATATTGTAAAACGTGTGTTAAGTTGGTATTACACTATATTAAAAATTGTGTACTGACGATTTTTTTTTTGATGGTAGATTTTATACTTTCAAAGATTATGTTTTATCAAGTACTCTTATATTTTATGAAATATTTGACGATCTTTGTTTTATAAAAAAAATTTGAAAAGCTTTTTTATAAATAAAAAATATTCCTCTAAAGTCTAAACTGTATAATTTTAAGAAATATATTTGACAGTGTAACGACTATTGTCAATGGGAGGGCTGCCCAATTTAATCAAAAAGTTTGATTTCAGTGAAATTGATGAAATATTTTTATGGACCCCAAACTATATATAGCATTAAATAAATGTTAAAGCCAAAACTAAAACGAATTGCAATGTTTCAAATTTGATTTAGAAAGTACAACGTTTATTCTTTTGTTTTCTTAATTGTTTTGTTTTGTTTTCTGTTGTTTGTTTATTGTTGAAACAGAAGAAGCACAAAGTGTTTATAATAATATATTTTTCAATAAATAATATCTAATATTTTGATTTGGAACATTGGAATTTAATTAATGGTATGAAACTCATTTGCATATATCCTATCGGTCGAGCAAAACACTAGCTGGATAATTTACCAGTTTTTTTTTGGTCAGTTTTTGGTAACCTACCTGTGCTTTATATATTATAAGGGTTACTTTTTGTATCGACAACGCGAGATTTAGGAACAGTGTTGACGATTGCTCGGCGACTCGAAATTTCTCGCTCAATCGCGCGATTTCGCAACAGTCTCGAAACTCAATCGCACTTTCGCGTGATCTAGCGATGCGAATTCGCGCGCCTGCGCGTGAAGAATGCAGTCTGGTCGAAATACATTTGGCACGGAGTATGGCGCGAGTCAGCGAGTAAACGTGATGAGTGTTTTCGACAATCGCGCGATCGCGATACATCAGCTGTGACGCTGCAATATGTAATTCACAGGCACTTTTGTTATCGTAAAAAAATGATCCTCGTTATGTCAGTGGCGTACAATAAGCGTTTGGATTTTTTTTTAAATAAGTAGAAACAATTAATTTATATCTACCTAAGTATATTTTTTTTTGAATATAACCGTGCGTTTTGTTATTTTCAAAATTTGGTTAATGCGCCACTACTCTGGCTTAGATTTAGTGATCTAGTCTTTTTCAAAAAAAAGTATCTCTAGCATTATTTTAATGATGAGTGTGACTTGTTTTAAGTAAAAATATATTATCATTTAAACAAATCTACTTTTTTTTGTCGTATAGTACCGATTGATATTTTGATTTCTAAAACTTAATAATCCTGACTCTTGTTGACCTTAAAAACCATAAATAAATGATAATGAAATTGACACTTTAACCAATTCCAATTGTGAAAACCAGGAGCTTTGTAATGATAGGTGTGTTTTGTATCGCGGTCCAGTACAAAAAGTGTTTACACTTTTGACACCATTCCGTTTGTTATACAAAAGTGTAAACTACACTGATCTGTTCGGTATTTCAGTGTCGGACTAAAAGTGTAAACAATCAGAGTGCCCGTCGGCAAAAATTTTATTGATACATACTCTCCCCAAACTTTGTATATGGCTTCATTAGGCCTAGTCTGACACTTATTTCCTCTATGACTTTTCTTGATTTTGGGGCGTTTTCCCTCTAAATTTTCCGAAAGATGTCGTTTTGACGACATGTAAAAAATTTATAGATACTGTTTGGTTTCTTAATTGGAGAGCTTAAAAACTTCAACCAAAACGCTAAAATAATGCTCTCTGACAAATAACATGAACCAATTATGATGTCTGACACCTCGAATATGTTCTACATATTCGAGGTGTCAGACATTTTAAATGGTTCATGTTATTTGTCAGAGAACAGCGTTTTGGTTGAAGTTTTTAAGCTATCCAATTAAAAAAACAAACAGTATCTATAAATTTTTTTGCATCAAAACGACATCTTTCGGAAAATTTAGAGGGAAAAGGCCCCAAAATCAAGAAAAGTCATAGAGGAAATAGGTGTCAGACTAGGCCTAATGAAGCCATATACAAAGTTTGGGGAGAGTATCTATCAATAAAATTTTTGCCGACGGGCACTCTGACCATTATTGATTAAATTGAAATTATATTTTACTTAAACAAGCCCTACATTGCTATAATACTGTTTTTATTCTAGTTACTAAATTAACACTATAAATAAAATACTATGATAGTATATACATTACTTTAAAAACAAGTTACTTTAGCAGTAGTATCTAAACAATTTTGAAATTGTCGAATATGATTTTCAGTTTTTTTTTTTTAAGAATGTATTTCTATAGTTCTAGTCAAAGCTGTAAGATTACACATAGGCTGGATATTTAGGTCTATTTAGGACGAAATTATTCATTCTCTGACGTCATACCTACCACAGTTTTGTGTAACGTATTTACCGCTAGCAAACATCAAAATGGTAAATAATTCCTTTTGACGTGATAACGTCTTATAAATTGATGAAACACCGGCTGCACGCACGAAAAAGTGTCACGTTCCGCCTGAGCCTGAGCGTGCAAGCGAGAGCGCGCTATAAGCGATAGAGAGGCACGATCGGCCCAAGCGTCGGCTTGTACGCATTTCTCTCTCTTCTCGCGTGACGTCAGAGAGTTCATCAATGTTTCTTTATGTTATCACGTAAAACTATCGTCCGTAAACCGACTTTACAGACAACCAATTTTTTTTCTTTTCGCTTTTTGATGTGTTCGTGGGCTCGAGATTGCAAATTTGTGTGTAATCTTACAGCTTCGACTGCAGTTCGGATTTGATTTTAGCCAAGATGGCCGAGTCGCAAAATATTTTTCAGATTTAGGTACTGATGTCTCACTATAGAGGAAAATAAATCTATTTGATATAATTAATTAAATGTAAAAAAATAATGTATTGATAATACATTAATAGTATATTGTGCGACTAGTGAGAGAAGGAGAAGATTCCATGAGCGTTAAATTTGCCGCACGAGCGTAGCGAGTGCGATAACACGCGAGTGGAATATTCTCCTTCGATCAATGGTCGCACATAATACTTTATTCAACTAGCACGAGTAATATGTAATCGGGGCGCTGATAAAAGAGGGAAAAATCATAAATCACTTCATTGATTGACGTACCCACCGCCCTCGATGCACACAAGATGGCCCTGACTTTCGCTGAATTGCGATGCTGTTTTCATATACCTATACAAATCGCTACCGCGTTCCTATTGGTCCAGAAACTATGCAGTAATATATTACCGTACAGTTTCGGCTCATTATTCGCACTCTACGCGTCAACATGAAGTAATTTATTATTTCTCCCGAATTAGCAGGGCCCCGAAATTATATATTACTCACGCCTGTTGAATAAAATATTTTAATTCGATTTTTAATGATAAAAGTCTTGTAGTTATAAAAAATATTGTATTTATTTTATCTCATTTTATCGAATGTGATACATAATTTATAAGTTAACAAAGCTGTCAAGATTTTTTGAAATTTTCGACCGCGACGGACGACAACGACACATTTGTCTGTGTGAAACATTGGGGCGGGCAAATGGGGAGCTACAATTGGTTGTTTTTATTCAGTTGGAAATTGAAAAGTTGGGACTGTTAGGGGGTCGCGGCAGAATGAACTCTGCCATCCCTTGACGGTGTACGAAAGTACAATACACGCCACGAATCTAAAAGGCTCGGAAGTTAGATGCGAATGCGGGCTTGCGCTTGTACAGTCTGTTGAAAAACTATACAAACTCGCAACTCAACAAAACTAAAATAACAATAACAACTTGACAGTAGCGTACTCGACTGTACTTTAAAGCAGGAAAGCGACAAGTGTCAAAAGGCAACGAGCGATCACGGCCAATCACCGACGAGCGCACGTTCCGTGCAGGTAGCTGGTAGGTGGTGGGAGTCTCAACGGCTCTAAAATGTTCCTTTGCGACGCTGTTTGTGACTAACTTACGAACCTTTTAAGTCCGTGGCGCGTATTTTAAACTGCTTCATATGCAATTCTCTTGAGATCTGTTTTGTTTTTGGTCGCGTGTCGTCGTTTTCCGTCGCTGTCGAAATTTTTAAAAAGACTGTTTTTACAGTCAAATTAAGAAATTTTATTCCATATTTCTTTATATATATGTATTGTAAATGTGCTTATTGTAAATATTATACAAAAAAAATAATAATCTTTGAAGAAGTTATATAAAATTTTCATGTACTTCCAGTAATGAGTTAAATTTGAATGAAAAGCGTGCTTTGACCCGATTATTTTGTTCAAATTTTCTTTCGTCATAAAACTGACACCGATTTTCGTGAGCTTTTGTGCTCACTTGTCGAGCGTCTATAAACACGCGTCCGCTGACGCTGATAGATTAAAACGGTTTCTAAAACATAACAGCATCGTTTATGAAACTGAAATACAAGCACTGAAACTTGAAAAAAATTACAAGAAAGCTGTTTTTTTTTTATTAATTTTCCGTTTTGATACTAAAACACTAATTTGTATATATTATTTTTTTAAGCCGTAGCTATCCGTCCCAAAATGTGTTTTTGTATATTTTTTTCTGAACTGAAAAAAATTCTGTTTTATTATTTGTATAATACCCGCCACGAATCTAAAAGGCTCGGAAGTTAGATGCGAATGCGGACTTGCGCTTGTACAGTCTGTTGAAAAACTATACAAACTCGCAACTCAGCAAAACTAAAATAGCAATAACAACTTGACAATAGCGTACTCGACTGTACTTTAAAGCAGGAAAGCGACAACGAGCGATCACGGCCAATCACCGACGAGCGCACGTTCCGTGCAGGTAGCTGAGAGGTGGTGGGAGCCTCAACGGCTCTGAAATGCGCCTTTGCGACGCTGTTTGTGACTAACTTCCGAACCTTTTAGATCCGTGGCGCGTATTATAACACTGAACAATGTCCGCTTAGTTTAAAATATTGACTAGGTATATGTACAGATTTGGAAATGCATAATTTTGCGCTATTGTTGGTAAACTGCTTACCGAATATTGAAATTAAGGGATATGTAATCATTTTAAGGGATGTGTTAAAGAGTTTTCTTTAAACATAAAGAAGAAAAACAGGTGGCTTACAAGAGGCCAAAGGGCGGCGCAGATTTTGAACTGAATGTCAGCATTATAAATTTTTGAAACTTTAAACTAGGGCGTCTCCCCCATTTCAGTAGGATTTCTTGCAGCAATTTGTTACAGAAACATGTAAATAAGTTTGTAAAAGTATTGTATTTTTATGTGTTTATATAAATATATTTATTTGTCAAGTAATAGTTGTGTTTAATTATTTTTAACCGACATTAAAAAATGTTTTCAATTTGATTATAGCACATACAGTCAGTTGGATGGTGGAATCTACGAGCTGGACCATAATTTATCGACAATTTGGCACCGTTTTTGGAAGCACAATAACTCTCAAAAGATTTAAACTAAACTAGAGTGACCTGCGCGAATTATTCGCACTAAATAAGTATAATAATTATCACTTTACAAAATTATTTTTTAAATATGATTGCAGGTATTCAATTCGTTTCTAATTTTGCACACTGCTTATACCGTTCTTCTTTTTGTTGTATTACAATATGAAGCTCAGATGACAGATCGAAGAAATATTTTACTAAAATTGTCATATAGAGGCGCAAGTAGCAAAAGCGTTGAGCTAAGCCGTCAGATGACATCATGCAGCAATGCTGTGACGTTGTTTAGCGTTGCTCGCTGTTTCAAAATTAAAGCCGTCAGATGGCAGTATGCAGTATTTACAATATGAAGGTCAGATGACAGATCGAAGTGTTGACGTTGTTTAAAAATTAAAGCCGTCAGATGGCAGACGTTGTTCAGCGTTGCTGTATTTTAATTAATTTACAAAAAACAAAAGCAATAATAAATTTTTTAGTTGTCGATGTCAGTAGAGCAAGCAATTATCTGTAAAATGATATATAATTTATGTGGAGAAATTGTGAGGTTTTTTCTAAAAAAGGGAGGCAAACATCTTTAACCTTAGCGTATTAATATATATGATTTTTTGACAAATGGACAGTTCATTCTCTTTTCAATGTTGGCAGCATCAATGTCAAATACATAACAATTTATTTAAGTTTAAATAAATGAAAATAATTTAGTATTTAAATCAGACGTTAACAAAGAATCGATTATTTAAGTTTAATTATCAAAACTTTACAATCTCTTCAACATTACGTTAATTCAAAATGAAATGTTTGAAATTAGCGCTCAATCCTTCCAGCCAATCAGATTGATTTTCTCATTTTCACGGACGCCGTTCAGAACTGTTTTTGTTTTAACCTAGTTTTCAGTTGTTTGTTACTTTGTTGTGCTAAATTAAAGTTTTCCGGCTTTAAAAGTTTGTGTGCGTGTCAAAATTATATTTAATCTTAAAGATGAAGAAGCTGTGATTATTTTGACATAATATTTATATGGAATACGAAAAAAATCTGGACTTGTATCTGACATTGAATATTTACTGATCGGATGATGGGGTGAGTTTAACCATGTTCTACTTCCAGACAAATGTTAATCTTTGACTGATCTTAAGTCGTTAGATTGCTTGAAAACATGTATAATTAATGTTTTTGGGTCGCTTTTGATCTTTTGGATTAGATTTTGGCCGCCGAAGTGTTTTTGTATAAATTATTTTATCTCAGAAATTGCGTTAGTGTCATATTGATTTGGATCACGTTAGCCATGATATCGGTACGAATTTCAGTGTTTTTTATAGGTTGGTCAAACTGGAAACAATAGCATCCCGTTTGACATTTGACAGTAACTAATTATTGACGTTATAAGTGTTGAATTGTTGCGTTTTAAAACGAAAAAATCGTTAAATCAAACAACGTGAATGTTGAAATGTGTTCTTGAACATTGTTTACACACGTGTGTAGTAATAGTTTACTGTTTTTTTTTGTAAAAAAGTGTTTTTTGAGTAAATAAACTTTTTGTTATGAGTGACTATTAATGCAGTGGATATACCCTACGCTAACTTTAAAGGTAAGTGATATAGTTGTTAAGTTCTGATAGATTTGGTAAAATATTATCGTCAAATTTTATGCGACCAATTTTTATACCATTCCCTCTCCACACAAAATTTTACAATATTTTATTCGCTTCAAGGGGGGGCACCTAGTGTAACAGCTAAAAAAAGACCTTATTTCAAACATTTTATTTTTAGACTAACTATATTATTATGTGATTTTAATGAATTAAGCCTTATGGAACATAAAAAAAAATTGTATTGATTTTTTCGGTACAAAATGGCGGCATGGTAAGCATTTCTATCAGACGCGTTGCAATTGCGATGGCCATTTTGAGCTCGCGTAATTAATAGACCTCCCCTAACGAACACCCTCATGAAGATTGTCAGATTCCTTCCGGAACATTCTGTATTTATATCTTTAGAGTAAATTACCGATGACCCTGCGTTCATCTATTGTTTTTGTTATACGTGCAAAGACATTCTGTTGTAGTGATGTGTCCACATGACTCTTTATTGGGAGCTGGCTCCGTGCGCTCGGCTCACTAAAAACAGTCGCTCAGAGCGAGTCGTTCAAAGGAGCGACATTAGACAATAGACAGTACGCACTACACAAAAGTGCAGACTGCAGAGGTGTGAACTGTCATCATATACATGCTCAGGAGTCGCAAAGCATTGCACAGCACAATACACACAATCAGCTCTGAGCTCATTTTAATATGATTCTGATCTTATATTATTCGCATTTCGGATAAACTTAACAATAATAATGTTTATTGTTACAATATTATATCTTTGTCAACGACGTCAATGTGAATGGTTTAAGTCACTGTTAAGCGACTCGCTCCGCTCCGTGAAAGGAGTCGTTCATTATATGAACGACTCGCTCAGGAGCGACACATCACTGTTCTGTTGGCAAAATTCTACAAGCAAAACACAACAATTACTTTCTCTGCAATGCTAACACACTCACATAACAGTGTCCACTCGGACACAGAGATCACCGGTGACTAGCGCGGCTGTCCATTGTTGTGTATAATTAAATTTGACCTTCGGATGACCTTTGAGCTTGTCGGCTTCTTTTGAATACGACTCGCCGTCATGTTTCGGCGAGTGCAGAAATTGATTTTGCGCGGCTTTCAACTAGCGTCTGTCCAAATTTGTTTTTCAGGTATACGATTTCATAAAACAAACCGGCGTCGGACCGCGGACGCGTATATAAAATAAATATAGTTAAAAAAAACTAAAAAACACGCTTTATATCGAACTAAAAAGTAAAAAAAAACTTTTTTTTAAACAAGCTTAAAATAATAATGAATAAAAAATACTAGTATTATTGTGAAAAAAGCGTGGGGCGCTCGATGTACGAAAATGTGGAACAAAGCGCCCCACGCTTTTTTCACAATAATACTAGTATTTTTTATTCATTATTGTTTTAATCTTATTTTAAAAAAAAATTTTTTTACTTTTTAGTTCGATATAAAGCATGTTTTATAGTTTTTTTTAAACTATAAGTATTTATTTTTCACTTTTTAGTTTGTCTTATTGTCAAAAATTTTCGGCGTGGACGGGATTAGAACCCACGACCCGTGATTCCGAGAGTTGACGTCAGCGAAGACCCGTGCCTTAGACAGAAGTACAGCACGGCTAACCACTGTAGTTACAGTGCTGGCATATTATACTACAGTAATAAACCACTTGCTGTAGTCCAAACGAGGTTACAAACAAACATACATACAAACTTACAAGTGAAGTTAATATAAAGCGTGTAATGAAGTTTCCGTAGCTGGACTTTTCGTAAAATATTTCGATATTTATAGATATTTTAACAAACCTCACGGTTTTGGAGATATGAAACGTTGTGCAACTAGGACAGAAAGTTGACAATTGCGCACGAGTTACACACTACTTTTTGTAGGTTATAGCCGGATTTTGTTCAGAATGTTTACTGATTGGTAGCATATAATTTAAAAAAAAATCGGTTCAATCGTTTTTGACTGACCTCAAGACAGAAGATTTTTTTAAAATAATTGCTACATCATATCTTCAACATTTGTGAACCTATTTTGATGCACCTTCTTCTGTTTAATAGGGCATAAGTTCAGGGTGGTCTCACAAACATTTTAAATAAATCGGTTCAGCAGTATTTTATTTTCAGTTCAGTATTAAAATAAGAAGGCGATTAATAACGTGCAAACTACAAATAAAAAATCTTTTCAAAAAAAAATGTAATGTCCTTTATTAAAAAAGATTACTAAGTCGTCCTCAAAACTTTGTTATTTTACGCTTTTCGGTGATCGTTTTTGAAGGAGGTTCATTTTTTAAAGTTTTATTGTTCTGAACTTTAGACACGCGTCGTTCTAAACCGTGTTAAAATGAAAATTATGCATAAGTTCACGTCGAATCTATTGTCAGTTCGTCAAAAAAATGATCAGCGGAATAAAATATTTGAAAATTCACTAATTATTTTTAGGTTAGGAACGGCTAGATGTATCAAGTTGAATTTACTACCAAATACTAAGGTCTATAGACCCAGTGTTCTGTTAAAAATTCAAACTTATAGCTAAGGCGTTAAAGAAACTTCTGGCTTTAAATTCCTAAATATTTTGTACTAACGGTCCGATCCGGCTTCGCCCGAATTTGTGCATTGCCACCGTTTTTTTCGTCGACTTACGTTGCAGAATTGGTCTCCACGAAAAGCGTTTTTAGTTTTAACACGGTAATACATGGCCTATGTCCATCCTGAAGGCCCGTTTTAAATAAAAACATTTTTGAAATCGGACGAGCAGTTTCGGAGATTACCTCCTACATCCAAACTTTACCTCTTTGTTAAATAAAATTATCGAGCAATTTTTCAGACAATATATTAACAAAAAATATAATTAATACATTAACGTTTCGATCCGGATTTGGACCTTCTTCAGATCCGGATCGAAACGTTGATGTATTAATTATATTTTTTGTTAATATATTGTCTGAAAAATTGGTCGATAATTTTATTTATTGAAGAATTCTAATCAGACGTTAATTAAAGATTTGTTTACCTCTATTATAATACCGTTGCTTGCGGTCAGCCGATAGAATTCAATCTTTGACGATCTTTCATCGGTCAGCCTATACTTATATACACATAATGTTACAACAATCACTTTATGGTCATTTTTATTGTTACATGCAAAATCTGCGTAAGAACAATAATAGAGGTATACCAGTCTTGTGTAAAGATTGAGTTCACTGATTATGAACAGTTAACTGATGATTTCTAGTATTTCGCTAAGAATTTGTTCTATTTAATAAATACTTATTGCGTTCTTTCAAATGCGTATACAGAATGTCAATACGTTTCAGATTTGAAGCGGGAGATAGGCAGTATCTATCTTTTGTTTATACATACGTCATTTTAGAAAAGGCATTGCGCCATTTTATTAGAGGAGGGGGATGATTAAAAAGTCGAAGATTTAGTTTGAAATTTTTAATATACAGGGTGTCTCACGACATGACTGCCTTAGCCTGGGACTGTGTTGCTGGGGTGATTTCAAGTCAAAAATGTCTAATGAACATATACCCGGAACGCTATCCTAACTGAGCTAGAAGCATTTGAAATTTTAAATAAGTGAGCCCACTAATGCTGGTAGTAGGTTCGGCTGTTGGTTTTGTTATTATTAAAAAGACCAGGTGGCTGTGAATCACCATTAGTATTTATTCGTGCTGATCCTGAGACTCTTCGCAGAGCTACCACTTCAATTCTAAGAAGAGCTAGACTATGTATACAGCAACTGGGTGGACATTTTGAGCAACTAATTCAATAAAGCTATTTCTTTTTAAATGGTTTTTAAATTAGTAGGGAATTCCTACTACTACTTATCTAAAACTTCAAATGCTTCTAGCTCAGTTAGGATAGCGTTCCGGGTATATGTTCATTAGACATTTTTGATTTGAAATCACCCCAGCAACACAGTCCCAGGCTATGGCAGTCATGTCGTGGGACACCCTGTATGTACACAATTATATAAAGAGTTTAAAGAAAATTAATACTCATTTTTGTTGAAAAACGGTAGCTCTGCGTAGCTCTGTCTTTGAATTTTTTTCTATTATTCCTAAAAGAAAGTTACTAAAGGTTACTAGGTATGTAAGGATACCTGCAAGCTAAATGGTTCTATTTTATGGTTTAAAGGTCACTAAGAATAAGTGTTCATATGGGCGCATAGCCTAAAAACCAATAGATTTTTGGTTTAGCGAGGTTTTAGATATGGGGATATCCATTGAATTCACAAACATGTTCCATGTTCAACTTTAGTGCTTTTTTTTAGAAACAGAAAAATAGTCGAAAAGTAGGTAATGTTGGAAGGTGTCATTCTGTATAAAATAATAATGTCATATTCAGATTCAGCGTACTCGAAAACATATTTCTAGAGCTTTGGATTTTTTAAGATTGTGAATCCAATGGACTATCCTATATCTAAAATCTCGCTAAACATATCTAATATAGCTAAAAATCTATTTCGTTTTTTAAGGAGGTTGGTGCGTTACAGTCCCAATCAAAAGTAAGTCGAATTCTAAATGGGAACTTTTCCATAATAAATTTTTACAAAAGGGTATAAGTCGATGATAACAATAAATTATTGTCATAAACGCATCAATAAATATTTTTTTTTAATACTATTAATTATTCCAGTATTTTACTTAATGGACTAACTTTTGAATTTTTTGTACAAAGTTAGGTTAGAAAAAATAAATTTATCTAAATATCTGTATTTACATATTTTTTGCAGTAAATAATTAAAAAGAGAAATTAAAAGTAATAAAAATAAAAATTAAATCATTAAAAAGTTGAAAATTCAGTTAAAATTGTCAAGAATAAAAGTCCATAATCGAAAAGTGCTAAGGTTTAATAATTTTTTTTATTGATTAAAAGTGTCCTAATTAAATTGGAAAAAATATTAAAATATGCGTATAAGACATCGATGCTTAACATAGTTAGTTTTCGGAACTGCTGACATTATTTGGTTATTTGCAAAAAAATAAAAATTTCCAGTTTGCATGCTAGGTTGACATATTTTCCATAAGACTGCATGTAAAAGTTTTTTTAATTTTTGACTTTATAAATCTCCTAATGATTTTGGATTTTTACAGAAAATTTTGTCATAAGAAAATCTATTAAAAAAACTTTATTTCAGATTTTTTTCATTATCTTCGTAAAACGGATCAACCTCCTTAAGCTATGCGCTTATGGACACTTTTTCTTAGTGACCTTTAAACTATAAAATAAAACTTTTTCGATCAATTTAACCGAGAACCAAATCCCATAAGGTTTTTGCGGGTTCCTTTTATAAGCAATATTAAAATAAACACTTGCCCTTGCATAAATAACTTTATATATTTTTGAAAAATATACCTAATAATCAAATGCACCGACCTTAATAATTTATATAATTATCTAACACAGTAGGCTGTGATATAGATGTGTAGTATAGCCTGACGCTGAGACAGGAACAAGCAGGTTTTTGTTTTACGACGCGTCTCTATTTTCGAAGCTAAGTGAAATACAAAATTAAGCAGTAAAAATTTCGAAATAATATTAACGATTATGACAATCAGTTTTTGGAAGTGTTTAAGATCATTTTGATATAAATATTTTGTGTGAAATCGTATTTTTTCCACGTTTTATAAACAAATGATTTTGCTGCAAATCTGACAGTTCGACTGGTGAGCTATTTTAAATAATTTTTGTTTTAATTTTTCGTACAAATGAAATATGCATAATATAACTCATAGATTTGTATAGGTAATTCAAAATGCTGTAGCGTTTCCTGGTTTTGTATGGAAATAATATTTTAAAAATTTTGAGTTACTTGTGTTATCGCCTAACGAGGTCCAATTGCAGTTATGCATTTTCATAGCCCGCTATACTCGGGCCATAACTAAATCAGTGCAACAAATTAGGGATGTCGGAAGTGAAAAAAAATCGATATATCGATGTATCGATATTTATAAAAATATCAATATCGACGTCGATATATCGAGGAAAAAATATCGATATATCGGTCAAATTTTCAAAAGATTTTTGCGTTTTGAACATGAACCATTCAAAATGTCTGACACCTCGAATATATTCGACATATTCGAGGTGTCAGACATTTTAAATGGTTCATGTTATTTGTCAGAGAACATTATTTTAGCGTTTTGGTTGAAGTTTTTAAGCTATCCAATTAAAAAACAAACAGTATCTATAAATTTTTACACGTCGTCAAAACAACATCTTTCGGAATATTTAGAGGGAAAACGCCCCAAAATCAAGAAAAGTCATAGAGGAAATAGGTGTCAGACTAGGCCTAATGAAGCCATATACAAAGTTTGGGGAGAGTATGTGTCAGTAAAATTTTTGCCGACGGGCACTCTGACTATAACATATTACGTTTTCATAATCAATGCGCTCTCATAAACTGATTACCGAAAAAAATTGAATTCTAAATTCGGAACGACAGCGCCGATCACACCTGGTGTAAAGCTCCTTTACTATTTTTTATGTAAACAATGGAATACAAATTAACAGAAAATGCGTCTTTTGTTTCAGATATCAACTTGTACTGAATCTGCTTTGGTGAGTTTTTTAAATTGTTTTCTGTAATCTTGAGCTTCTAGCCAATAGAAATTTTTTGATAAAAAAAACTTCTTCGATTAACTTGAAAGGATGTTTTCTATTGACTGGAATAACTAAGACTGCAGATTCTCTGGTTATGGTAATTAAATTGGGATCCACCGTTCCTCTTCTATCTTTCGCGAAGCGTTAAATTTCAGTTAGAGTCTCCGTGACATATTTTTTTCAGGTATTTGTATAGTTTTTCGCAATGCAAACTTCGACATTTCTTAATCACGTGACACATTCACAGCTACCCTCAGTATTGTTTTTCAATGTTGAAATTCGCATTGTTTTAGTAGACCTTTTTGTGTCCGAACATATTTTCAATATTTCTGTGTTTGAGATATTGAAAATACGTTCCCTTTGAAATAGCATCACCAAAAAATACACTGGGGCGCGTCTAGGGGTTTTGGGAAGCAGTCAGTGTGCGTTGCGGACTGCTCTGTAGGGTTCGGTATCCGGTCTCGTTAGCATAGCTCCCCGTTCTTGTGAGACCATCGCAGCTTTCGCGTTAGCTTAGCTGATTTTTTGAACGCACAAGGTCCTTGCGCGGTTTGTAGGTATCTCTAGGACAGGACCTAGGGTTGGACCACTGGCTCGCGTAAGTAGGAGGCCTTGGATCATGTAAGCAACAGCCATAGTTGATCCAGGGGCGGAGGTGGTCCGAGTAGGGCTCGATAATTAAAGTGAACACTATACACACACTACAGCAAACAGATTCCTCCGTGAGAGCGTGAAGGACCCCTTCAGTGCGAGGGGTTCCAACAAAGGTGGAGGGACAGTTCGAGCCCTCTGCCCAACTACCAGCGGTGATAGAGAACAAATTGTGATCTATCCAACCTTATTCGGGGAGTTTCAGCGGGGGCAGGTGGACAAATTGTTGCCTGACCCAACTGGAGGAGAAATAAAATAAATTAAAATTTTTATTAGTTCTCTCTTTAAGAGAACTTGCAATTAATATTTCGACTTTGTTGTAATATTTCAATGAGAATCATTTTTTTTTTCACTAATTGACAATATAATGTAGTAGCTTATTAATGGGCCTATAAATATGCTATTAAATAAGTCATCAGCAAATAGTATAGGTAAAACTAGTTTCCAAATTATTTATGATTGATTTTTAAAGATTTTGATTTTTTATATCGCGATTTTTTTTTCTTTCAATGAATTTCGTTAATAAATATTTTTGCATACATTTTTAAAAGTCAGTTTATTGCTTTTTTTTAACTTTTGTTTTGATAAATTTTGATTATTTTAAAGGTTTGTTTTTATTAAATTCGTAGGCTCGTTTTAGGTACGTCGTACTTATATTATAACCAAAGCAGTCGGCGCATTTTTCCGCATATGAATCGCGCGCGTCAGTTCCCTGCGGGCCCTTCTAAGGGCCCGAAAAAAATAACCCGATCCCACACTGTGCATGATTTTTGGGTATTATTAATTTGTAAAATCTCCCCCGGGTACTGCAACTCGCAGTTGTGGTTTAAAACACTGTGAGACTGCCCCCGGGGGCGCAGGGCATAAAATTGATTATTTACTAATTACTAAACATTTCATCTTAATATTATATGACTCTATTATTGAGCATGTTAATTTTAAGTTAAGCTGCTCAATTATTTTTACTTGAAATTATATTTTGCAGGTTAGTGGAAAGTCAAAAAAGTATAATACCAATTTTTATTTATCTATTGCGATAGATAAAAATATCGGTATTGAAAACTAAACTAAAAATTTGATTTTAAAAAGACTTCCCAGACGGGAGTGGTTTTAATAAAAATATTTTGTCATAAATAATTTTTTTTCGAGGTCGAATAGAGGGGGGGGGGGCTAAACTTAAGTATATTTTCTTTATTATATTTTGTGCCTGTAATATTTAATATTTTGATCCATTCTGTACACACGTGTGAAAGTGTGGCCCATTTAATTTCTTTTGTAATAATATGATAATGTGTCTTATACTCTATCCCTTATATGGAAGTTGATTTGGCAACGTGTATTTCGCATTTAGCATGTGCGTAGATTCATCAACTGGCTAATTTGACAAGCATTAAAAAAATAAACATGACGAATATTACATAAGCTCTCTTTTAGAAGCCGAGATTGTGGCAATCCCCATGGCTCCCCTATTATAATACGCGCCACGAATCTAAAAGGCTCGGAAGTTAGATGCGAATGCGGCTTGCGCTTGTACAGTCTACTACAAACTCGCATCTCAACAAAACTAAAATAACAATAACAACTTGACAATAGCGTACTCGACTGTACTTTAAAGCAGGAAAGCGACAAGTGACAAAAGCAACGAGTGATCACGGCCAATCACCGACGAGCGCACGTTCCGTGCAGGTAGCTGGGAGGTGGCGGGAGTATCAACGGCTCTAAAACGTGCCTTTGCGACGCTGTTTGTGACTAACTTCCGAACCTTTTAGATCCGTCGCGCGTATTATGCAAGCCCTCAGTTTCCGCTTGCAAGGTAAACTGTTGAAAGAAAAGTTACAGTCGCTGAACACGAGGCTGGGAGCTTTTCCATAATAAATTTTTACAAAAGTTATTACCTTTTGTAAAAATTTATTAAGGAGGTTGATGCGTTACAGTCCCAATCAAAAGTAAGTCGAATTCTAAATGAGAACTTTTCCATAATACATTTTTACAAAAGGTTATAAGTCGATGATACCAATAAATTATTGTCATAAAGGCATAAATAAACATTTTTTTTAAATATTAATTAATTATTTCAGTATTTTACTATTTTTTTGTACAAAGTTAGGGTAGAAAAAATAAATTTATGTAAATATCTGTATTTTACATATTTTTTGCAGTAACTAATTAAAAAAAGAAATTAGAAGTAATAAAAATTAAAATTAAATCATTAAAAAGTTGAAAATTCAGTTGAAATTGTTAAAATTGTCAAGAATAAAAGTCCATAATCGAAAAGTGCTAAGGTTTAATAATTTTTTTTATTGATTAAATGTCTCCTAATTAAATTGGAAAAAATATTAAAATATGCGTAAGACATCGATGCTTTACCTACATAGTTAGTTTTCGGAACTTCTGACATTATTTGGTTAGTTGCAAAAAATTAAAATGTAGGTACCGTTTGCATGCTAGGTTGACATATTTTCCATAAGACTACATGTAAAAGTTTTTTTTTTAATTTTTGACTTTATAAATCTCCTAATGATTTTTGATTTTTTACAGAAAATTTTGTCATAAAAAAATCTATTAAAAAACTTTATTTCAGATTTTTTTCATTATCTTCGTAAAACGGCTCAACCTCCTTAAATTGTAAGCGCGATAAGTTACGCCACTGTTTTTTATTATTCGGTTCATCAGAGATGGTCGATTGCTGTCAACAATGTCACATTTGTAGTTTTCACAAAACTATGCATAAAATTATATTTAAATGTGCAGACAAGCCAGTGCATAAATGTTTGTGTTTTTTTTTTGTTGCAATTTTTTTACCATATACAGAATTTAAGAAATTTGTTTTGCAATGATATTTTAGTATATCGTTTCAAGATTAATGACTTATTTTTTAACCGATTTCAAAAAAGGAGGAGGTTGTCTAAACGAGTCGGATATACAGATTGGTTCATTTTGAAAACATTTTAAAATCGGTTAGTCTGTAAACTTTCCCGCTATATATTAAATACTAGAGCTGTAACAAACCGTATAGTATTCGTTACTGAGTAACGGGTACATCGTCCGACTCGAAGTAATGAATCGTTGCTTACAAACTCATTTCGTTACTCGCATTTGTCGTATCCATGTCAGTTCGACTCGTTTGATGCGGTTATACGTTATACGAACGAAGTCATACCGTATCACGTATGCGACGCGCCTCGATGCGATGGTGCATGCTTGATGCTGTTAGTACACGTTTGTATGTAGTATGAAAAGTAACGAGTAACGTAACGATACGAAAGTAACGGGTACTGGTTCATTAAGTAACGAATACATACGGGTACACAATTTCTCGTTACTTTTACAGCTCTATTAAATACTTCACAATAAATTGATACTATAGCGGTCACGCCCGGATTCACCCGGGTGCAAAAGAACGAATGGGGAGGAGGGACATGAGTACGCACGTTCATATTAGTTTACCGAGATTAATGTTGTGTCCAAATTTCATGATGATCGGAGTTACCGTTCAAACGTTTTTGTCAGACAGACAAATTTTGAGTTACATTTTGCAACATTTTTCATTGATGCTCCGCTCCTATTGGTCGTAGCGTGATATTATATGGCCTATAGCCTTCGACGATGAATTGGCTATCCAACAAAACAAATTTCAATTCGAACCAGCAGTTCTTGAGATTAGCGCGTTCAACCAAACAAACTCCTCAGCTTTATATATTAGTGTAGGTTATAAAAAACGTCCATCTAAAAATAATCAGAATAGTTTCCAGGGATCTGAAAAAGTTGAGATATAATGAAAACTCGATTTTAGAAAATTGAACTCAATTGAAAATGTTTAATAGCGTGAAGTAAAAAATGGCCATTTTATGGACAAAATATGGGTTAAATCGAAAAAATAAGTTGAACTGAAATATTTTGTCTTAAGATAAATGCCCCACCTGTATATCCTAAGAATTCGATTATGGAATTCAAAGGTAGACAACTGAACGTCTCAAGTTTTTTTTGTTTATAACAGACGCTAACGATCCCAGTTGTCGCGCGTCTATATGATCTACAATCTGTCGATTTTTTTCTATAATAAATTTGACATTAAGCATTCCTTGACCCGCAAACTGATGAATAATTGGGCGCGAATGTGGTGTTAGATTAT
Source organism: Xanthostigma xanthostigma (assembly GCA_963575645.1). Classification (NCBI taxonomy): domain Eukaryota; kingdom Metazoa; phylum Arthropoda; class Insecta; order Raphidioptera; family Raphidiidae; genus Xanthostigma; species Xanthostigma xanthostigma. Next base: position 5,767,132 of record OY754473.1, read on the forward strand.
TATTCAATAATAATTTTTTGATTAGGATGCAAATGACATAATGGGCACTTTGTGTAATACGCGACCACAACATTATACAGACTGTTTTATTCTTCACGGCCTCATTTAATTTTTTGACGTGATAACGTCTTATAAATTGATGAAACACCGGCTGCACGCACGAAACGTGTCCCGTTCCGCCTGAGCCTGAGCGTGCAAGCGAGAGCGCGGTATAAGCGATAGAGAGGCACGATCGGCCCAAGCGTCGGCTTGTACGCATTTCTCTCTCTTCTCGCGTGACGTCAGAGAGTTCATCAATGTTTCTTTATGACGTTATCACGTAAAACTATCGTCCGTAAACCGACTTTACAGACAATCAATTTTTTTGGGTAGTATTTAAACGAGTGACTGTAAATTACAATTTTGGGTGACGAAAATAATCAATTTGGGTTACTCTATTACTAAGTGAGCGACTGACTGCGATGTTAATTGACTGCCAATTAAATATACATTTTTTAGAAAACGCAGTTCTATTCAAACAATTAACTATTTAATTCGCATACCGCGTTATCGTTCACCCCGGAATTGTTTTTTTAAAAACTCCACATTTGCCCCTTCCCGTTTCACTGTGAGACAATTCGCATACCCGTTTATCGTTCACCCCGGAATTAATGCTCCGCTCCTAATGGTCGTAGCCTGATTTTATATACTCGATAGCCTTCCTCGATAAATGGGCTATCCAACAAAAAAAAAATTTTTCATTTTGAACCAGTAGTTCCTGAGATTAGCGCGTTCAAACAAACAAACAAACAAATTCTTCAGCTTTATATATTAGTATAGATTATTGAACGAAATCGCAAACTTTTTATGACACTGTGTATATATATTTTGTCGATAGATTGGTCCTTCTGTATTGGGCATACTTGATACCCGTACAATATTGCCGTACTTGCGAAGAAAGTCTTATCTATTACCGTGTGTTTAAATGTGCTTTCACGTGTAAAAATAACTAAAAACGTGCTTGTCAGCTATCTAATTTATTTTTGACAGATCTTCAGAACAAAACAACAGCTGCTATTTTTATATTTTCAAAATATTTTCGAAGTTATAACGTTTACGACGGGATCATTCCAACTTCAAAAATTCCAGCCAATTGGGCGACGGGACCATTCCCACTTTCAAAATTACAGACTTCTTGATTCCTTCTTTGTTTTAAAATTTGTTTCGATGCATATAAGCTAAGGCATTTTTTCTAAGCAGGGCAGAATATTATCTGCTTACTAGATCAACGATAAATCTTCTTAAAGACTGGGTCATTATTTTATAATGGCGAGTACATTACGATATAAATAATAATTTTGATGCATATTAATTTTTTTTAGTCGCTTCCGGCGATAATCAAGTCGCCGTAAGCGGTATTTACACGTGATTAACGGCGTTTATCATTCGCGGTTGACGAATAAAGGCGCGTTTACACTGTAGGTCTTGCAAATCTGGCAATAAATAACCAAATAAACTTTAGGACAGTTCTGATTACCTAATCTCTTTGTTAAATAAAATTGACGACTAATTTTTCAGACAAATAAACCAATTGACGTTTCGATCCGAATTTGGACCTTCCTCAGAATAATACTTGAGCTAAAAAAATATAAAAAATGATCTTGTAATTAGTTTGTAAGAAATTAAACATGTTAATGTTAAATTTTTAATGAAAAAATAATAATATCTAATCTTCTTTATATATAAAATTCTACCCTGAAGGTTCATTCTAAATATTGGTGAAGCAAATTTTCAAATCGGCTGAGTAGTTTTGGAAATTATATCCTAGATTCAAACTTACAAACTTGACCTCTTTACAGTAGCGTAAGTATACCACCTGAGGTCCCGTGGCAAATTCATCGTACGGGGCCCTCCGTTAATATAAAAATGTTTGACTTTGTAGTTTCATCTTTAAAAATGGTTCCTCCTGTCCTAATGGCCTCAGGCCAGGGGCCCGTGGCATTTTGGCATTGTTTACCTATAATATTAGTAATAATTAAGTATTTTCCGTAATTTGGGAATTATATAAAATGGCTGCCTCTTTTTTCAGTATCACTGGAATCAAATAAAATTTGCTATTTCAGAATGAACTAACTTTTGAGGAAATACACTAAATATAATTAACTAGCGGTCCCGTCCGGTTTCACCCGGGTGTAAAAGAACGAATGGGGAAGGGAGGAACATGAGTACACACATTTATCTTAGTTTACCGAGATGAATGTTGTGTCCAAATTTCATGATGATCGGAGTTACCGTTCAAAAGTTTTTTTTTTGATAAAAAACAGTATTTATACTTTTTTCAACTAATAAATTTTTTTTTAATTAATTAAATAATATTAAAATAAATTTAAATGTAAGCCTTAGAAGAAAGCAATGTAGAAAATAAAAAAAAAATAAATATTAGCCCAACGTGGGGCTCTGACCCACGACCTTGATATTGACAGTCGCATGTTCTACCAATTGAGCCATACGACGTTGTATACTCACAAAGCTAATATGAGTATATTTAGTTAGTGCATTTCACCTGAATAGAAGCTTATTTTTGAGATACATTTTGCAACATTTTTTATTAATGTTCCGCTCCTAATGGTCGTAGCGTGATATTATATAGCCTATAGCCTTTCTCGATAAATGGGCTATCCAACAAAAAATTTTTTTCAATAGTTCGTGATTAGCGCGTTCAAACAAACAAACAAACAAACTCTTCAGCTTTATATATTAGTATAGAAGTATAGATTTGTACAGTTTGAACATCTTCGAATTTGTGTTGTTGCTATTATTAAGCTTACCCATACTTGTTTCATGTCCTCTGATTATTTTTTATATATTTTTTTTATTACTTGAATATATTTCATATCCATATCACGTATCAGAAGGTCGGGTAATTTTCTGTTCAAAAAAGACTACTTCTTTTGTTTTATCATTGGATACAGAGCTTTTCATGTACAGGCCGATCCATATAACTACAGATGTATACCGCGTGTCCCTGAATTTTTTTGCGAAACAAAAAACATTTTTTTTCGTAAAAAAACTTTCAGCCAATTGGGCGATGGGATCGTTCTAACCTCAAAAATACTTAGTTTGGTTTATTAAAATAAATAAAATAAAATTTCGGGTACGCGAGTACCGATTAGTAAAAATTATCGTGATGTCGATTTTCATTACATAATATGATTTCTCATGTAAAAAATTAACCTAAGCACGCCTGTCAGCTATCTAAATAATTTCTTTTTGACAGATCTCCAGAACAAAAGAATAGTTGATTTTTTCGTCAATGGTCAACTAGAGCTCTTGCTATTTACTTGTGAAACGTCCTATCAAAATTTGGTTCGCCTTTTGATCTGTATCGTCCTCACAGACAAACAGAAACCCAAAAATATGTTTTTTTTTTGAACTCGAGTGACCTCAAAACCAAAACATATTGTAAAATTTTGAAAAGTGAATTTTTACCTAAATTAGTAGGTATTGTTACAAACTTTCCGTTGAGACAACAAAGAATCGACTCGTCATTCTAACAAAGACACACCAATTGTTAGGCGCTGGATAGTTCTTTCTTTTGTTGCTGTCATTGTTGTCTGGAATTTGGCAACAAAGCCCTTCTTACCTACGCCTATTGTTGGAACAACAATCAAGCCGATTGTTGTCTTCCACAACAATCGGTGTGTCTTTGTTAGGATGACAAGTCGATTGTCGTCTCACGAACTTCTTTGTTGTCTCAACGGGAAGTTTGTAACACTATTGTTCCCTACTAGCTTGTGTAATGGTAAAATTATCTGGTACCGATTTGAGTGTGTTAATTCGCACACATTGTGCTGAAACAGCCACCGTTCTCTTCGGTTGAATGAAGGGAAGTGCACAATATATGTTTCATCACGATGTGTACGAATTAACACAGGTAAAATCGATTCAGAAGAAATTCATATAAAAGTTTCGATAACGTTCAAACTTGAAACTTTAATGAATTCCGGTCGAATTTCGATCACTGGGCGACGGCCAGTAAACAATATACACGTCGAATTGATAACCCCTTTTTTTGAAGCGGCACACTTTTCAGAAACATTCTGTATATATGCGTCGTGTAGTTTTCAGCCGGCAATAATACAAAGTGGCCTGAAATTGACTACATCTTGGAATTACATTGTTTTGTCGATCGACGAAGAAGCATAATAAGAGATGAAAGTATTGGTTGTCGCAGTCCGTTTCTGAAGACAATCATGAGATTTGCTTTTTGAGAACTCCGATCACGAAACTACAGAGAATGTCGTCTCAATGTGTAGCGTCGTGGTTTCGACCGGCTTCGATTTCTGCAAACACGCCTGCTGTTGTAAGCGACGTTAAACTCGATTTTACTAAAAAGTAAAATTTTTATTGAAATATTATTAATAATCATATACATTAATACGTTAAGGTTAAGATGTTTGCCTCCCTTTTTAGAAAAAAAACCACACAATTTCTCCACATAAATTATATATCATTTTACAGATAATTGCTTGCTCTACTGACATCGACAACTAAAAAATTTATTATTGCTTTTGTTTTTTGTAAATTAATTAAAATACAGCAACGCTGAACAACGTCTGCCATCTGACGGCTTTAATTTTGAAACAACGTCAACACTTCGATCTGTCATCTGACCTTCATATTGTAAATACTGCATACTGCCATCTGACGGCTTTAATTTTGAAACAGCGAGCAATGCTGAACAACGTCACAGCAATGCTGCATGATGCCACCTGACGGCTTAGCTCAACGCTTTTGCTACTTGCGCCTCTATATGACAATTTTAGTAAAATATTTCTTCGATCTGTCATCTGAGCTTCATATTGTAATACAACAAAAAGAAGAACGTTATAAGTAGTGTGCAAAATTAGAAACGAATTGAATACCTGCAATCATATATTTTAAAAAATAATTTTGTAAAGTGATAATTATTATACTTATTTAGTGCGAATAATTGGCACAGGCCACTCTACCACCATTACTATTTTCCATCTACCACACTTCTCGTTGTTTTCCACATATATAAAACTTCCACTTAATTAATAGCAATGGGCGAATGAAGCAATTTTGGGACATTAGGATAAGCTAGACAAATTTTGAGCATAGGAGTTTAACAGGTAATCGGCCATGGCCTTGAATAAGGAATCATCTCGATATTTATCTGGAATTATTGAGGGAACAAGACGGCCGTTACAGGAATTACCGTTTCTCGGCGGGTGGCAGCAGGAAAAAGTCCCCAGCCACATCTGCCTCCGCCTAGATTCGAACCCGGTACCTCCCGAATGCGAGTCTAGTGCTCTCACCGCTACGCCACCCCGCTCGATTTTATTAAAACAGTGTCCGGTCCGGCTTCGCCCGAATTTGTAGATTGCCGTCGTTTTTTTGTCGACTTAATTTGCAAAGTCTGTCTGTACGAAAAGAGCTTTTATTTTAACGCGATAATGCATAGCTTATGACCATCCTGAAGGTCCATTCTAAATATTGGTGGATTTCTTTAAAATCGAATGAGTAGTTTCGGAGATTACCTCCTACACCTTATAAACTTTACCTCTTTATAATATTAGTATTCGGAACCCAAAGGAATGGTGAGACCTCTGGTGAGAAATGCACCGAACTGTCCTAAGGGGGGTTTTTGACAGGTAAACATTGATTTTGAAAAGCATGGTGGAGGCTAACCTTGTCTCCATCATGCTTTTCTAAATCAATGTTTGTCTTATGCCATCATAGTTTACCTGTCAAAAACCCTCCTTAGGACAGTTCGGCGCATTTATCACCAGAGGTCTCACCGTTCCTTTGGGTTCCGAATAGATTTGGGTATTTATCAAATTAAAGCCGAAAAATATTTTTCAAAAATCCAAAATTTCTTACTTTTTCGTAGAAGGGGGAAAAATTCGAAACGAACGTAATTTTTCTACTTCTGACAGAATTTATAAACTCAGGGTAGTGAAGCAGATCGAGCCGAACGCGAATCGGCTTAGGTTTAGAAAACTTGGTATTGATTGTAATTTTTTTATTATAATTGGGAATCGATGATAATAATCGATCGATAATATAAAATCATTTCAAACAATTATACGACAACACATTAAAAGATTCCTTTGCATTGTTAAATGTTGTGAGGCATTCACTACAAACGTTCGTTATTTCTGTAGTAGACGCCATTGTCCCATTTTTTTTTTAAATAGCTCTCGTATGTGAGAAGGTTCATGTCTTAACAATACCTTAAAGCCGCTGCTAGAAACACTGCTTGGACTTCTGCTAGTCGGTTTTGTCTCCAGATTCCTTAAAGCCGCTGCACACGAGGTTAGAAACCCACTGCTCGAACTTCTGCTGCCCGGTAGGCTTGGTACGAAGCTGGAAATGACGTCACTGCGGGAACGCTTGCTAGCTCAGAAGATAGACTTAAAAATTAGAACAGTAGCTATTTTCCTTGCTAGTTCCTCTGCTTGGTCCGAGCAATAACCAATCAGGAAACCGTATCTTGTCACGTGGGCGACATGAACAAACGCCCGCAAACCAACACGGCGTCATTCTGCTCAGAGTCAGACAACGGACACGTTTTGTTCTGTGTTTATGTTTGAACTGTCAGTGCGCGCGCACCAGATCCGTTCCTAAAACTAGCTTGAAAAGACGTCTCGTGTGAAATTGAGAAAAGCAGCGCTAGGATACTAGTAGTCAAATCTTGCAAGAAACCTTGCTGCTATCATCTCTAAACGATACTGCTCTATCAGAAAGCCGTGAGGGATTTCAAGGACACGGATATACATAATTGATACTCTGTGCCTCTTCTGTAAATATTTTCTGTGACTGAATGACGCTATTCGGTGTCGGTTTTTGGTTTTAATTTATTGACGCGCATAAAAACATTTGTCAATATGGACGTTGAAAAAAATCTTCAATACGAATACAATATAATTATTGCAATAAATTCCAAAAATTTATTGTATTGATTTACAATAAAAAAAAAACGCTGCAGCGTTTTTAAATTTTTTGAATAATTACGTAAACTCGGCAAATACTGTGATTTATTTTGAATACATAATAATAATAATAAAATCTATATAAAATATATATTTCTATTCAGTAATAATTCTGAACAGAATACGAATTTCTTCTGGTTCGTTTCATTATGTTGCTTTGACCGATTCCTAATACAATAGCGTTTAAAAAGAGAGTGTGTCTTTATTTTCACTCATAGGTATATTTTATACCCTCTATATTGCTAGCAATGATCGGGAGAAAGACTTAACCACTATACGGTTCAGACATATCACTCTGAGTTTCATGCGCATGTCCGTGAATGGATGCGTGTCAATTTGCACATGGAACCATATATTTAATGCCCTCTATATTGCTAGCAAAGATCGGGAGAAAGACTTAAACACTACGGTTCAGACATATCACTCTGAGTCTCGTGCGCATGTCCGTGAATGGATGCGCGTCAATTTGCACATGAAACCATATATTTAATACCCTCTATATTGCCAGCAAAGATCGGGAGAAAGACTTAAACACCACGGTGCAGACATTTATACGTCTGTCTCACTCATTATACTCTGAATCTCATGCGCATGTCCGTGAATGGATGCGCGTCAGTTGCAAAAATGATATACCTTTGATGTTTGATTATTTGAAGTCGGTTAAAAAACTTTAATGAATGTTTGAACATTTATTCACGCTTTGTTATATAAAAGCGCACGTTTAGTTTGCCTTCAAAAGAAATCGACTGTCTTTTTACACGCTTTATATTAACTTCACTTGTAAGTTTGTATGTATGTATGTTTGTTTGTAACCTTCGTTTGGATTACAGCAAGTGGTTTATTACTGTAGTATAATATACCAGCACTGTAACTACAGTGGTTAGCCGTGCAGTCTAAAGCACGGGTCTTCGCTGACGTCCACTCTCGGAATCACGGGTCGTGGGTTCTAATCCCGTCCACGCCGAAAAAAAATTGTTTTTTTTTCGGCAAATTTTTGACAATTAAATCGAACTAAAAAGTGGAAAATAAATATAGTTTAAAAAAAACTACAAAACACGCTTTATATCAAACTAAAAAGTGAAAAATAAATATAGGTAGTTTAAAAGAAACTAAAAAACACGCTTTAAATCGAACTAAAAAGTAAAAAATATTTTTTTTAAAATAAGCTTAAAACAATAATGAACAAAAAATACAAGTATTATTGTGAAAAAAGCGTGGGGCGCTCGATGTACGAAAATGTGGAACAAAGCGCCCCACGCTTTTTTTCACAATAATACTTGTATTTTTTATTCATTATTGTTTGAAGCTTATTTTAAAAAAATATTTTTTACTTTTTAGTTCGATATAAAGCGTGTTTTTTAGTTTTTTTAAACTATATTTATTTGTTTAGAATCGGTCAGATTTGTTCTATTGAAACGAATCTAAACAGTTTAAAAAAAATGTAAATATTTTTATGAATGTAAATTTATTCAATATTCTTTTGATTCTTCTTAAAGTACTGGATTTATTATCAAATGTTGAATTATTGCGGCTAAGCCAACAATGCTGTTGTCATAGTTGTAGTGTGTTTGTTAAGAATCTGGTAATAATAAAGTGGAATATAAAGAAATTGTCAGATTTACAGCGCTCTATGGTCACAATATTTATTTGAACTGTGAATTAAGGAAAACTTTAGAAGTTTTCTACTCGAGAAATGTTTTTGTGTTACTACAATATTTCATACAACGCCGTTGAGAGTTAATTGTTAAAGGGCCGTATATTATGTTGAGGAATGTGTTAATAAATAAGTCTTTTTAAACGAAAATGCGGGTTTTTTTACCGGCCTGAACAGGGCTGGCCAACCATTCAAAAATCTAAAAGAATATCGACAACACTTTGCTTTTTTTTTGTTTGTTAATTAGTAACAAAATAGTTTTTTAGAAGATTGAAGGATGAAACCTGGTGGCATAGGATCAATGAACTTTGCAAATACTGAAGGTTTTTTTTATTGCATTTTATTGTCTGACGTTTCGGCAATAAAATGCAATAAAAAAAACCTTCAGTATTTGCAAGGTTCATTGATCCAATGCCACCAGGTTTCATCCTTCAATCTTCGAATATTTAAACAGGATCATCATCACTCCAAATTATTAGAGTTATTTTTCACAAAAATAGTTTTTTATGTATCTAGATTGTAATGCAATATTTTTTGTGTGAGTTGTGACCGTGGGAAAACGAGTGTCAGCGAGCCATCATAATATTACTTTCCAGAGACACACTACATCATTTTTTGCACGTGTCTCCTATGAAATAACTGATATTTATTTTATAATGACATGCAGGAGGCAGTGCAACAAATATTTATAGATTTAATTCCCACAAAAATAAATAAAAATGTGGCAGATGTGAAACACAAATTCGGGACGGGCCGCTAGTAATAATAAAATAAATTTTCTGTTAGATTCGAACCAAAAAAAAAAAAACATACGAGACGAACTGTTTTAATCGAATTGATAAATTGTCAACACACTTTTAACTATAGAAAGATTTTATATAAGCAAAGATACGGTCCGGACAAATCAATCTTTGAAACTGATCGATCCGTTCCCATGCTATTAGTGATGTGTTGCTCCTGAGCGAGTCGTTCATAATGAACGACTCCTTTTACGGAGCGGAGCGAGTCGCTCTTTTTTTTTATGAATGACTCACTCCGAGCGCCATTGCTCTGTGCTGAGCTATTCTGTACTGTTGCATTCGCACATTTACAGAGCGCACACAGCACAGGCCACAGAGGCACTAGTAAATTTTGCACATACGGAGTTATCTTTGCCGAGTCATTTAATGTTGAATAACACACTGTAAGTGCAATAGTACTAAGCTTACAGTGATTTAAACCATTCACATTGACAGCGTTGACAAAGGTATAATATTGTAACAATAAACATTATTATTGTTAAGCTTTTATTATACTTTATAGTTTATCCGAAATGCGAATAATATAAGATCAGAATGATGTTAAAATGAGCTCAGAGCTGAGTGTGTGTATTGTGCTGTGCAATGCTACGTGACTCCTGAGCATGCATGATGACAGTTCACACCTCTGCAGTCTGCACTCTTGTGTAGTGCGTACTGTCTAGTGTCGCTCCTTTGAACGACTCGCTCTGAGCGACTCTTTTTAGTGAGCGGAGCGCACGGAGCCAGTTCCCAATAAAGAGTCATGTGGACACATCACTCGTTCCCATGCTATCGATATTTAACCGATCAATCAGCAAACGCGCTCGCCCTAATTAGAACAGATCGTTCGTTTATCGTCTTGTCAGATCGATAATGAAACAACTGAACGGCTAAACAGTTGAGCAACGAAACAACACAACTGCGATCTATAAATTATTAGTAATTTGTATTTTGTTCTGTATAAATTATTAGTTAATTATAACTATACATATGGAAGTAACGGAGTAGATATTAGAGACAGACAAAAAAAAACAGAACTGGATTTGTGTGTGATACTGTTTTTAGGAAATTCCGAAGTCTTGTAATTTTCTTTTTGCTTTACGGCCTAGAAAATAGATGCTTTACATCGGTGATGTCGAAGATAGGGCCCGCGAGCCGCAACCGGCCCTCAAGCCTAATATACGGCCCGCGATCAGAATCTATCCAGTGAGGATTTTAGACGGCATCTTACCCTTGACGACGTACTGCTGGGGTCCATTTTTTTCCTCTCTAATTCATAAAAAAATCCAGGAAAACGGTGGAATTGTAATTCTGGATTTTTAGTTGGTATATCTTTACAATCAACAACACAGCACTTCCGATTTGATAGCTTTTTCCCCATTTTATTCAACAATTAATCCTTATTAAAATGCACGTATAACATTATGACACTAAGGTTTTGACTGAATAATCCAAGAGACGGCTGCAGAAAATGTGTTGTCATAAGGTTGACGAACGAAAAAATTAGAGATGATAGATTCAAAGAAATATTGAAAAAACCGTGTTTTTCGTTTTTAATTTTTTTCTTCTGCAAATTACAGCTTATTTAGGACATAGAAAGGTAGGTAAGTCTCCTGAAAATTTCATGAAAAAAAAATTAAAAACGAAAAACACGGTTTTTTCATTATTTCTTTGAATCTTTAAGGTTATGTGAAAAAGTTATATTCATAAAAGTTGTAGATCCTTTTAATACCTACAACATTGCCATACAACATTTTTCGATTGGAGGTCAACTTTCGCCGGAAATAACGAAAAACCGCATTTGACCCCTAAAATGCACCCCCCACAGCCCTCCGGCCTTTTACGCATTTGAATTTTTGGTTTCTGTATTTCTCACGGCAGTTTCTTCCCTTTCTCATCATTCGTTTTCTGTTATTAATTTTGTCCTTGACAAAAGCTAACTTCACTGGTCTATTAACTGATAAACAAATTAAAAAAACATTGTTTTGGCAGGATTTTCGCAGGCAACCTTAGCGATCTTTCTTAATTATGGTCTTAACTTTGATATTTGATATTTATTTTTGTCAGTCGAGAATTTACAAAAAAATCTATTTGACATTGTCATTAAACACAAAATAAAACATTTAAAATACAATCATATACACATTAAAACTTAGAGGATAAAAACTCATCAACACTATAAAAACATTTTAATAATAAAAAACATTTTAATTTATTTTTAAAATTTGTTAAGGTTTTAGTATCCTTAATCATCTCTAATTTTTTCGTTCGTCCACCTTATGACGACACATTTTCTGCAGTCGTCTCTTGGACTAGAACCAGAATTAAAAAAAAAAAACACAAGAGGGCGCAAAGATCGCGTGTCATAAAATACTTTCCTAGCGTATTAGCGTGCAGTATCGAGCGATATTATGGAACGCCTGTTTGTTTATATAATAATGTCCGCGTTGAATTTAATATGAATTGGGTACTGTACAGATTGTTATGTGGGCTGTTTGTTGCTTGTTAATTGTGTGTTGTTTTATTCAAATCGCTTGTAGTAATTAGTTGATCGGATTTTGGTGTGACACATTCTGCCATGCATAATGAGCGCCATGGAAACACGTAATTACGTTAGAGAGCTAACGAAAAAACCGTTCGAAATTCGTTCTTCTACGGCGTTCCGAACCGTTCTCGACGTCAGCGGTGCGTGAACGCGTCACTCGATATAACGACAAACTCCTTAAAACGTCTGAAATCACTTAACTCTAGTCGGTTCGCCTTGTTGCTCATGCAATGATACACTCTATAAATAACGACACACCCATTCTAAATAACGACAACAATACGTCACTATTGTTATTTTGTTGCTTTGTTGTCGGCGTCATGCGTACCGAAGATACTAAGAAATTTGTTCTTTTGTTTTTTGAGATTATCTTTCACACTAGTGTGACCTGTGCGAATTATTCGCACAAAATAAGTATAATAATTATCACTTTACAAAATTATTTTTCAAATATGATTGCAGGTATTCAATTCGTTTCTAATTTTACACACTGCTTATAACGTTCTTCTTTTTGTTGTATTACAATATGAAGCTCAGATGACAGATCGAAGAAATATTTTACTAAAATTGTCATATAGAGGCGCAAGTAGCAGAAGCGTTGAGCTAATCCGTCAGATGGCATCATGCAGCATTGCTGTGACGTTGTTCAGCGTTGCTCGCTGTTTCAAAATTAAAGCCGTCAGATGGCAGTATGCAGTATTTACAAAATGAAGGTCAGATAACAGATCGAAGTGTTGACGTTGTTTCAAAATTAAAGCCGTCAGATGGCAGACGTTGTTCAGCGTTGCTGTATTTTAATTAATTTACAAAAACAAAAGCAATAATAAATTTTTTAATTGTCGATGTCAGTATAGCAAGCAATTATCTGTAAAATGATATATAATTTATGTGGATAAATTGTGAGGTTTTTTCTAAAAAGGGAGGCAAACATCTTTAACCTTAGCGTATTAATATCTTTCATATGTTTGGCTCAGCTGCTTTGTGACGGTTCGCACTGCGCATGCGTATAGAGTGCGTACGACGCTTTGACGGAAAGAGTACAGAAACGTTTCTCCCAGCGCTGTTTCCTTTCACCTGCCGGTTGAAGTCGGAGAGGGGGAAGCGTTTCAGTTTTTGTCTGATCATGGTCAATTTGCCCCCCCGCTGCGCCTGAAAAGTTTCACTTCCTTGACGGGATGAAACGCGACGGAAACTTGTTTTGAATCGGTTAAACGATCGCTTGGAACGATGCGGCATTAACGTGTCTGTTATAATATATTGTTTTGAACTTTACAAGTTTCACGATGTAATATATTATTGACAAGAAATAATCAGACAGGGTTAATATATTTTCTTTATAATATTGGCGACGCGTTTGTAAAGTTTTAATTGCATAATTTTATCATATTTCTGATTTAATTTCACGAACTTTCGTTTTTTTAGATCGTACGAACCGATTTGTAACGATTCTGAACGGTTCTATTGTCACAGCTACGCTCGAATCGTCGGAGGGTCGTGCAAAAAATACCTGCTTACATGCATGTTTTTTGTGTTTAACTAGCGGTCCCGCCCGGTTTCACGCGGGTGCAAAAGATCGAATGGGGAAGGAAGGGGCATGAGTACGCACATTCATCTTAGTTTACCGAGATGAATGTTGTGTCCAAACTTCATAATGATCGGCGTTACCGTTCAAAAGTTTTTGTCGTTAAAAAGCCGTATTTATACTTTTTTTAAGTAATAAATTTCATTCATAAAACACTAGGAAAATTATTTTTATATATAGGTGCCTATTGTTGTAACCGTTTTCAAATGAGCTATTAATTGGATTTATTTAATTTTAATTAGTCGTAAAAAATTTTCAAAAATTGAAATGTACTAAGCCTTAGAAGAAAGCAATGTAGAAAATAAAAAAAATAAAAATATATTCGCCGACGTGGGGCTTGAACCCAAGACCCTGGCATTAAGAGTCTTACGCTCTACCGACTGAACTATCCGGGCTTGTGAACGTGACGCGCTAATATTGCAATATTTAGTTAAGGCATTTCACCTGATAATATTTGTCGGACGGACTAATTTTGAGATACATTTTGCAACATTTTTAATTGATGTTCCGCTCCAATTGGTCGTAGCGTGATATTGTATAGCCTATAGCCAACCTCGATAAATGTGCTATCCAACAAATTAAAATTTTATCAGTTCAAACCAGTAGTTTCTGAGATTAACGCGTTCAAACAAACAAACTCTTCAGCTTTATATATTAGTATAGATAGAGTAGACGCTGATGACCTCAGTTGTTGAACGTCTATAATCTACAATCAATCTAGCTGTAGATATAATAACAGATTTTTTAATTGTGTTGGCACTGAATCAGTAATAAAAGTGGAAATTGTTTTACCGAGGTTGGTAATAATGTGAGATAAGTTGGTAGTGATAACAAGTGTTGTAATTGGACTGTGTTATGGCGGCCATTTCGACACGTCATGCGCATAAAGCGAGCTCTGTTGTTATCGTTGAAATGGGTTTGGGATTATCCTCATAGTTTTTTATAGTTATGTTATTTTAAGGCGGCTTGTACACTGTTGAAAGCATATAAAATGAACGCTTGGTTTATACTAGTGATGTGCCGAATATTCGTATCCGTATCCATATCCGCGGATATCCAAGGGAGAAGAAAGATCCGTATCCGTATCCGTTAGTTTTTAGCGGATCTTTTACCTTATTAATTTTCAATTCATAGATAAAATTTTATATAATATATAGGTTATTAGGTAATAATGAAAAACTTAAATTCCATTCAGATTATTTTTTATTTTTTAAAATCGTATTTGGCACCTTTATATTGCAAACATTTGTCGTAGTGAGTACCATACCAATAGTACATAACTCAAAGGTACTAAAAAACTATCTTTATAATGAGATATTGCACATCGATCTTTGGAAAGAGACAATCTGTTATGAGAGTTAACTCTTAAAGAGGTCAGTAACTTTTTCCCATAACAGATAGCCTCTTTCCAAAGGTCGATGTGCAATATTTACCGCCGCGTACTCTAAGAAAGTTAAGATCCGTATCCGCGGATCTTGAAACCAAATATCCGTATTCAGATCCGTATCCGCGGATATACATTTTTAACGATTCGGCACATCACTAGTTTATACTGATCAAGCAAAGAAAGTCTTGCAAAAAAGAATGCGCACAGGGTCCCTTATTTAGGGAAAGCGGCATGAAAACGAACGAACGATCTAATAGATTTAGATTTTTGTTCTTAATAACTTTGACAGCACTATTTTTTTGGTGAATTTGAATCTATTTGGGATCTTTGGCGCTCCAAACGAGGACGGGATCCATAAAACTGCGATTATTCCGGGAAAATCAGGAGAAACGGGATACGTCTAGGATCGAGCAATGACGGTCGGGGAGTCTCAATGGGTGCGTTTTTAGTACGTGTTAATTGTGCATACCATATTCTGCACGTAGTTACAGTATAATATTATGTAGTTACTTTAGTTACTCGCAGTACTAACCTATAGTATAAACTATAAAACAAAACTGTTATGATACGATTCTATTTTGTTATTTAATTCATAATCTCTTATCCCCCGCCTTTTCTTTTAAAGAATGAAATTTTGCCGCCGTCTCACGTTTCTATAATAATTTTTATCGTATCAAAGTTTTCTAGACCATATATCCACAGTATTCGTCATTCAAGTAAAAGAAAATGTCGTTAACTTAAAAACAGCCGAAATCGTGAGTATGTCATTGTTTTATTAGTGATGTGTCCACATGACTCATTGGGAGCTGGCTCCGTGCGCTCCGCTCACTAAAAAGAGTCGCTCAGAGCGAGTCGTTCAAAGGAGCGACACTAGACAGTACGCACTACACAAGAGTACAGATTGCAGAGATGTGAACTGTCATCATGCATGCTCAGGAGTCACGAAGCATTGCACAGCACAATACACACACTCAGCTCTGAGTACATTTTAATATGATTCTGATCTTATATTATTCGCATTTCGGATAAACTATAAAGTATAATAAAAGCTTAACAATAATAATGTTTATTGTTACAATATTATATCTTTGTCAACGACGTCAATGTGAATGGTTTAAGTCACTGTAAACTTAGTACTATTACACTTACAGTGTGTCATTCAACATTAAATGATTCAGCAAAGATAACTCCGTACTAATGCCTCTGTGGCCTGTGCTGTGTGCGCTCTGTAAACGTGCGAATGCAGCAGTATGGCGCTCGGAGTGAGTCATTCACAAAATAAAGAGCAACTCGCTCCGCTCCGTGAAAGGAACGATTCGCTCAGGAGCGACGCATCACTACAAGGAACAAGGATACTGGATCGAGTGATATACGGGATAAGCCGAAGGGGTGTAATCAATCCGTCGAAAGAAACATAAAAAAAAACAGGAGCGACACATCAACTACTGTTGGGTCCAGTGGCACCGTTTCGCGAATGATCCGGTATATTTATTACATCCTGAAGGTCCATCCTAAATATTGGTGAAAAAAAATTGTAATCGGATGAGAGATTACCTCCTACATCCAAACTTACAAACGTTACCTCGTATTATAGATAAACAAGTCAAATAGTTGGAATGATCCTGTCTCCCGATTGGGGTAGCCGTGTCTGCTCTCTGGTCTCCTGGTGATTACTTAGATGACGACACCTGTAGTGCGTTTGTCCTTCGGCGAGCGTCCGCGAGTCTGTCACGGCGCATACGAAGAGGATTGTTCTGACTATCTGAAGATATCATCTTCGTTTGTCGGTGTCTCTTGCTCTGCACTCGACGATGCTTGTGTGACTCATAAGCTTTTATTATTACGATTTGTTACTACAAATTGCGCCGTTCCCGCGACTTTCCTCTTCCAACAAAAGAAAAGAAGAAAAAATGAACCGACTAACAATGCAGGGTGTGCATTGGTTTCGAACGAACTGGCTGTTACCCGCGGCTTTGCGCGCGATTGAAACGAAACGCGTTTTATAATTATACCATTTTTGAAGTAAAACTTCTTTACGCACGCTTGACTTGGGGAGTAAGCTGGCCGTGAATGCGTGACGAGAGATTTACGGAAGTGTGATCGGGCGAGGCGAACGGAAGTTGAGAGGGAGATATAAGTTAGTGAAGATGGAAAGAGAGAGAGTTACGCTTCGTATATTACTGTAGGAGCAAGAGAGAGAGGTGCGCGCGCACATTTTCTTTCTCATACTAGTTGCTGGCGTCGCGAAACCGATAATAAGTTTAAATATTTGTAGAAAATTAATATACAGTATGTAAACGCGTAAGGTGCACATAGGGAAATTAGCATTGGGAAAAAAATACTTGGATCAGAGTTAACCATGACTGCATGAATTGTTATTTCTATTGAATTATCGTGGTAATCTTGAGGATTTCTATTTTATTTTAATTTATTTTTATTTTACTTGGCTTTTTTAATAATAAAAACCTCTTATAAATCATTATTTAAATTTTTTTGTACAAAAATAAAACAAAAAAAACAACTCCATCTATTTGGAAACATTTCATTCGAAAATTGTCTGAGTGATATGACGTATGTGCGTTGGTAAATCAGTGACCCAATGTCTTTAGGTTCAACACGAATAGGCGGAGATATTTGATCTCGCACCATATATTTAAGTATTTTTGGGAATTTAATGTCCCATTAATAAAAAAAAGTCCGATTATGTTGTAATCATTTGAATATTTTCTTCGGTAGTGTACACATTCATTTTACAAAAGAATATTATCTGTCAAATTGAAAAATAAGATTTCAAGGCTCACTCTGATCCAGTCATTTTTTCCCAATGTTAATTTCCCTATGTGCACCTTACGTGTTTACATACTGTTTATTATATATATTATATATACATACATATACTTAGATGGAGCTAAAGAAGTTTTACTTCATTCGTGTGGTCTAAAGCACGACTCGTTTTTTTGTCAATATGAGTTTTTTTACATACAATTCTATAGGTAATTTGTGGAAGGGATCAAAAAAGTAAAAAACGAGTGTGGATACTTCGAACCCCTAAAAAGTAGGCAACGAAAAGGGGTCTCTTTTTCCCGGGCGCCTCGGGGCACCGCCCCTCTTGCGGTCCTGCACGCAGACGTTTCGAAGCGCGGTTAGGGAACCGGGAACGGCGTCATATATACACCCGTCATTGGAAAGGGAACTGTTTCGGCCCGTCACTGAAACACAATCCGCACGTTCGAGTGTAAGACGTTATTTATTTGCTCGTTCATTTTATTACAATAGCGCCGCATAAACTGCAACAACCGAAGCTACAGGAGTTAATAGTATCGTGGAGTGCCGGTGCGTTGCCGCGTGTTAACCAGTAACCAGTTCACCGGTAATTCTGGTCACTGGTCAGTGATGTTGCGTCGACACGCCGCGCAGGTACTTGCCTTTTGCGAAGAGCCAGCATCTTCAGTGCCGGATCGACTTCTAACCTCGAATTTTTGTCCGGCTGGCCCATTCGTTTAATAACTCATATATTGCCAGTGGCCGCAAGTGGAAGCGTGGCCCATGGAGTGAGACAGCAATTGACTGTTTTTCTATATCTCTTTCTTTTTACTTGAACCGTTGTGGGCAAGTGTCGCGTCTCTATAGTGGGGGCAGTTAGGAAGTGGACTGGAGCAAGCCCCATATCCCTTTCATGGCTTAGTTCCTTGTGCAAACTGACGCGCATCTATTCACGGACATGCGCATGAGACTCAGAGTGTAATAAGTGAGACAGACAGTTGTATGTCTGCACCGTAGTGTTTAAGTCTTTCTCCCGATCTTTGCTAGCAATATAAAGAGTCTCTGTAGTGGGGGCAATTAGGAAGTAGAATGGAGCAAGCCATCTCCATTTCACAGCAACAAAGCGTTTCTGCGTCTCTATCTTCGATGTAATTCCCTGATTTCTCCGGTGATCGGATTGGTTGATGTACTTGCATTCAATCTGAATAAAGTAGGTATCTCTGTTTCAAAAACTTTGTCTTTTTCTATCGCGTTAACATGGGCGTACCCAGCTTTTGGCCCAGGAGGGGGCAAATTAGAAATTTCTTAAGCCGGGTCCCCCGTGCTTGTTTTGCCCTCCTGGATACGCCAGTGCTTACGGCTTAAAAAAAAGACAGAAGTATATGTTTGCACCCTAATGGTTCGATTGCGATTGTATTCCTATGCTCAGTATAGAATAAAAGTATATGATCGTCCGGAGTGCGAGTTTTTCTCATAAGGACGCTGTAGGCGTCTGAGCTGTACAGATCGCGATTCTTAACGGTTCGCTGTCGTTTATCTTTTTTTGCGCATTCTTTACTGTCAAGGCACAACCCAACAGGAATTTATCGAAACGCGCTCAGTAGTTTAATTATTGTTATAAACAATTTTATTACTTTATATGACAGCAATAAAGTTTCGATCTGTAACATATTTACTGAATAATTACAACAGTAACATATTAAAAATTAGTAATTAACAGTATAATTAACGGGTTAATAAATAAAAGTATATCGTCGTTGGTTCTGTGATAGCTCTTATGTGCATAGTTGGCAGATTTTACGTTTTTTAGATGAAAAGATTCAGGAAACGGAGCTCTATACACTAGTAATACCTCCAAATTAATTTTACAGTAACCAACAAGGAAAAGTAACTCTTATGTGAAAAGTATCACATAATTCCCCCCATGTGTAAATAAATCCGAAATTAACGTTAAATATTTTTTAAGAAAATACGTTTTAATTAAACATGTATAGTGAAGATAAGTATGAATTAGTAATATACCTCTGAAATTGCTAGTTCTTATCATCCATTGCTGAAATAACCACTTTTTGGCCTTTCCTGCAAATTTTACATTTTGCACATAAGAGGTGTTACAGAACCAACGACGATATGTAAATCTTACAGTTTTGCTAGCCCGGGTGAAAAAATTTAAAATTGGTGCAGCGCTCAAATAACTCTGCCAGTTGGTGATTTATAAAAAAAGAAATTAGATAATTTAGATGTTGGCAATACGTTTTTTATTTCAGTTCGGCACTGGAGATGCACCGAAATCGAGCTCACAACTTTAGTGAGTGCTATGTTTGTTCGTTGGCCGGCCACTTCTTCTTCCTCGTGGTATAACTCACCAACGCTGACTACGTGCTTTGCACTCATGAAATTATACTACAGCGATGGGTCGAAATGTTTTCGGCGAGCGGAATTTTCATAATTTTGGAAGAATGTTACGCCGCCTTGGGCAATACTATATATAGACGCTCAAGAACTGACGTTATTAGCGACGAAATTTATTATGTTTTTTTAAGGTCAGTTGGGTCTAGAACCAATTGATATTTTCATTTTTTTATTAATAATAATAATCGATTTATTCTCAACAGGATTGTCTTTAATAATAAATTTCAAATTCAATTGCTACTTTCGTCAGCTCTCCGGCTAGAACCAGGGAACTGTAATAAAGTAGAAATGGAAACGCTGCTACATGTTCGGCTATTCTACATAAAACGCAATTCTGCGTATATATTATACTAGCAGTCAGTTCCGGTTTCACCCGGGTACGATAGACATAATTCTGCAAAAATGTATTTCGTTTGCGACCCGGTGTCTGAACTAATAGCTTTGAACGAATTCTGACAGATGACGCTACTCGATACTAAAACGGTATTTTTGTTTGCTTCTGAACTAATAGCTTTGAATAAAGTTACGTGTTACTAAAACAGTTTTTTTGCAAAAATACCGTAATTTTGTACAAAATATTTAATAAAAACTATTCTATAGCGTAAGTTGCACCAAGCAAGACGCATTTACAAAATTTCATTAAAATCGGTTCAGTAGTTTCGGATATTAGCGCGGCCAAAATTGTGACGCGAGAATTTTATATACATAGATAAAGCAGAGTTACTCGCGTGTTTCCGCTAAAAACACGAAAACGACTGAACTGATTTTAATGCGTTTTTTATCATGCGCTAGTTTATTTCTTTGGAAAGGTTTAGGACTATAATAACTACGGTCGCGCGGGTATTCGAACGCAACGCTGTGTCAAAATTTCAAAGCAATCGGTGAAGAACTCCCGGAGAATTAAGATTTTAAATACATTTTTATTTATAGGTTCGTCCAAGCAGCCAGCAAACGGTTCTGAAACCGTCACCCGCATGCGCAGTAGGTAAAGCTTGTTCTAAAATCGCCACTAACAGTTTCGTTTTACCTAGTGCGCATGCGGGTGGCGGTTTCGTTACCGTTTACTGGCCGCTTGGAACGAACTTTATATAAATACGGGTTTAGGAATACGACCATGGTTAATACGGTATCTAGTATTGAACATTTATGACCTAATCTTCTGAAGACCGTTTTTAAGGCGAACTATATTACTTCCCCTGCTGTTGATTAGTTGCAATTAAAAGGTGCGGCAGTTATATCAAACGGAAAAACATTACCGTATCTTTAGAATGACATTAAATTGTAATGTGCCCCAGTTAATAAATGGCGGCGGAACTGCCACTGGCGTCTGTATAAAGACGGCTACTGTACTTGTCCTCGCAATGTTAAGTTGCAATAGTGCAGTCAAGTTCAGCGTCTCTCAACATTTTTAAGTCGCGATCTATTATGTCAGAGGTTACGAAAGCCATTAAGTTGTCGAAATTCGACGACAAATAATAATCTCGACGATGTGAAAATCGGATCAGCTGTTTCAAGTTTGAAACTAGTTCAATAAAAAATATTAGAAACTTATGACAGATAAATCCGAGATCGTCACAGGTAAATGTCTGTTCGTTGTTTCCTCGTAGACGCCGATGACTTCAGTTGTTCAGCGTCTATAATGTACAGTCTATCTATCGATCTAATAATAATAATAATATTCAAATCTTTCTTTTTAGGTACTCACAATTATTTCCATGACTACTTAATAAAAAATTGTTTGTTATTATTGAAGGGAAAACTTCTTTAGCGGCGTTATACATTTTTTTTGTAATGGGTAAAAAATGTTAAACTCGCGTCAGGGTCACGTGTCGTGATCGAACATGCGTAAGACGAAAACTTTTATTTATACAACGTTAGACATCTAGCGTTGAAATATCGTACTTACATAAAAATGCAATCTATGATACAAACCATTTTGATCGAAAATTCGTAAGACGTTAATATTCAAGTTTTCACTTCTGCCGGCACTCCCGGATTGCAAAGGGGTTTTTTTTAATTAATAATTTTGAAGTTATTTTATAAAAAGCTAATTAGAAATTATATATTAATTATTTTTTATATTTTAGATCAGTTCTGAAGAAGGTCCAAATCCGGATCGGAACGTTAAAGTATTAATTATATATTTTTTTGTTAATATATTGTCTGAAAAATTGGTCGATAATTTTATTTATTGAATAATAATAATAACAATAATAATAATGATGATAATAATGCGTTTAACGTCCGTTTCTCGACGCTATGTCATAACAGACACTATTTGCACCATTACTATTTTCCATCTATTACAACTTCCATGTTATTTTCTACATTTATCAATTTCAACTAATTAATAGCAATTGGCGAATGAAGAAATTTTGGGACATTATGATAAGGCAGGGAAATTTTTAGCATAGGAGTTTGACAGGTAATCGGCCACGGACTTGAATAAGGAACCATCTCGATATTTATCTGGAATTATTGAGGGAAACCATGGAAAACCCCAACGAGATGGCCGATACAGGAATTGTCGTTTCTCGGCGAGAGGCAGCAGGAAAAAGGCTCGGCCACATCCACACCCGCCGGGATTCGAACCCGAATGCGAGTCTAGTGCTCTCACCACTACGCCACCCCGCTCGGTCTAGTTGATCCCGCGTCAGCTGTTCCAATAATCAAACTTGATTAGTTTGCAATGAATCATTTTTAGAAGAACCAAAAACAGGAACAAATCCGCGATTGTATATAGGCACAAACTTATTCCGCGACCTACCGCAACCTTTGCGCAACATATTGGTGAGTCGCGATCCGCCGTTTGAGAACCGCTGGTGCAGTGAATATAGCTACAAATGCATTGTACAGGATGCAAGGAATGCTGTTGGATTTACATACAATACACCCTTAAAGTATACTTTAATTCCATATCTTTGTTGGTGTCTTTAGATAACATCCAGCCTACTTTTTATTTATCTGTATGGCAATCGAGCTCACAGCGGCGCCGTCTCATTTTTTTCCACAAGGGGGCCTTCCAGCTGATCATACATTCACGCTCCTTGATATCTATAACAATTTTTATGTGACTTACACGGCCCTAGACACCGAACGTAAGTAGTTATTTATTCGGTTCATTTGTTCTTCAGGTAACTATTCCTTCGAATAAATAGCGATAATTCAATTCACCAAACACAGCTGCAGGTATAAATCTATTTTGGTCTTACTTCGGGGGTATAAATATTTATTCTCCCGATAAAATAATGATGGCCGCCATATAGATCATAATACCTAACCTATAAACGTAGAGTATTATATCTACAGTTTGCTCTTGTGAATTTATTTACGCGTTGTTTATTGACCTTTTGTGAAGTGTGTAAGCTATTCCTCCGAATAAATAGTGATAATTCAATTCACAGCAGGTATAAATCTATTTTACAGAAAAATCGGGGGTATACATATTTATTCGCCTGATAAAATAATAATGGCCGCCACATGGATCATAATACCTAACCTATAAACGTGGAGTGTTATATCTACAGTTGCTCTTGTGAATTTATGCGTTGTTTATTGACCTTTTGTGAAGTGTATAGTTATAAAACATTAAAGTTAGTGGAAGTTTTGTGTGCAATTGGGTTATAGGATAAAACATTATTATTTTCTGAAACTTTTCTTTGACGTTTACACTAACGCCATCGGTCGGATTTTTGGGTGAACGTCGAAATATTCAACAAAAATAGCTGCGCCAAGTATCCGATTCTACTCGAAATGATTATCCGATTTTACCCGGGCTGGATTAGTATCCAGCTCGGGAGACCAGAGCGGATACTCGATTCTATCCTTTTTTATTGTTGTATAAAATCATTTTTCTTCACCCCGTCGTAACGAGTCGCCCATGTCAATCGTATACGCAGACTGTTTTTTCATTTACAATATTGGTTTAATTATGCACAAGCGTGGAGTGTGGAGCATTTCTTGGCGGAGCGAACTTTCGAGCAGTTAATTTATTTAAAAAAGAGTTTGTTTATTTTCATAAACACAACACATTCTGTTATTTTAACTTATTCGGGTCCGATCGAATAACACGGACCCACCGCGAGTACAGATCCAGTAAGAAAGGGGATCCCGTGGTTTCAATGAGCTATAAAGTTATGCAATAATGATAATAAAAATTGAAAAAAAAAGTTATTGAAAACTTTCTTACATAGATAGATAGATAGATAGATAAATTTATTGTCCATAATAGCTATACAGCAGGAGTTCGTCATTTTCTTAATTAAAATTAATTTAAAAAAATTCTTGTACTGAATAGTATCGGACGATAGGACCACTCCCCTTTCAAAAATACTGACTTTATTATCTATCTAAGATTCCCGTGTCACAATTTTGGCCGCGCTGATCGCCGAAACCACTGAACCGAATTCAGTGAAATTTTGTAAATGTGTCTTGCTTGGTGCAGCTTATGCTATGAGATAGTTTCTATTAAATACTTTGTACAAAATTACGGTGTTTTCACAAAAAAAAACTGTTTTAGTAACGTGTAACGACATCTGATAGAATTCACTCAAAGCTATTAGTTCAAAAGCGAACTAAAAAAACTGTATTAGTACCGAGTAGCAACATCTGATTAAATTCGCTCAAAGCTATTAGTTTAGAGGCAAATCGGATAGAATTTGTACAAAGCTATTTGTTCAGACACCGGGCCGCAAACGAAATACATTTTGTGGAATTGTATCTATTGCACCCGTGTGAAACCCGGACGGACCGCTAGTAATAAATAAAATAATATAGGGCTTTTACTATTTACGCGGAATCCTATCAAAATTTGGTGTCGATTCGCTTGGTCGTTTGACCTCTATCGTACTCACAGACGAACAAACTTTTTTTTCAAAAATATTTTTTTGGACTCAATGGACCGCAAAACGAAAAAACATTGTAAAGTTTTTAAAAGTAATTTTTTTTTAATTAGTACCATTTCCCACTTGTGGAGTTGAAATGTTAATATTTACCCTAAAAACAACAGAGCTCTTCCTATTTGGGTATCAAACATTCTTCCCAAAATTTGGTTCACAAACAGACAAAAATAATAAGCCGTTATGAAAAAGTATACCATTATTATATAAAAAACACCGTTATAGCATATATCTCTTCTGCGTATGCGCCGATTTTCCCCAAAAACAATAGGGCTCTTCATATTTGCATACTAAACATCTTCCCAAAATTTGGTTTCAATCCGCTCATCCGTTTGACCTGTATCTTGTTCACAGACTAACTACCGTACAGATCTTTCTAAAAATGTGTTTTTTGGATTCAGGGGACCTCGAAACGAAAAAATATTGTAAAAATTAAAATTTTGACCCAAACCAGTAGGTACCAACTCCTTGTAGAGATAGAATGATAAAAAATGACAATTTTGTTTTTATTAATATTGCAGACAAAAAAACAAAAAAATGTCGAGTGACAGCGGCCGTAGCCCATTAAGGTGAAATTTTTTTTTTAAGTTTGTCGTTCCAGTGGTAGTTATGCGGCGGCCGGCGTACGAACTAACAGTGTTGTCAGTACCTATTGTTAGTCGTTGTTGTTTGTTGTTGTGTGGTCAGTGTTAACAGGGCAACATTCCAGCGCGCAACTCGCCAAATAAAACAACTGCCGATCGACTCTCATATTGATTGTTTTTACTACAATAATGTGAAGAGAGTGCTTTGGTACTTTGTTAACGATTTTCCAATATTAAAGCCTTGTTCACAACATTCTTGATTTTAAATAAATAAAATTATCGACCAATTTTTTTCAGACTAGTATATATTAATTAATATAATTATATTAAATATCTTATTACTTTTTCATTAAAATTCGATAATTCAAACTGTATTCTATTAGAAAATATAAGTAGATATACTAATTAATTTTTATATTTTTTAGATTATTTCTGAAGAAGCTCCAAATCCGTATCGAAACGCCAAATTATTGATTTATAATTTTATTACTTTTTTTTGTGAATATATAGTCTAAAAAAATTGATCAATAATTTTATTTATTTGAAGAGTTGTATTCAGACGTTAATAAAAGATTTGAATTCTTAATTTTATTCGTGAACCATTAAAAAACTCGGGTCGCAATGCGAAACCCTGCCGACAGTATAGTGTATTCGCTAATACAGGCAGTATGGCTTTATTATGTGACCTTAACTCTTTTGTTTTTGTACAAAATAAAAAATTTAACAGCTTAACACATCCCTTAAAATAATATTTTTTTCTTAATTTAAATATTACTATCAATTTACCAAATTAAATTCACCCCTCACTACTATAGTTACTTTCGTATTTATAATCTTTAGTACCAAGTAGCGACATCTGGCAGAATTCGCTCAAGGCTGTTAGTTCAGAAGCAAACCTGGTAGAATTTGCTCGAAGCTATTAGTTCAGACGCCGGGCCGCAAACGAAATACATTTTGCAGAATGCGGGCTTGCGCTTGTACAGTCCGTCGAAAAACTACAAACTCGCAACTCAACAAAACTAACATAGCAATAACAACTTGACAATAGCGTACTCGACTGTACTTTCAAGCATAGGAAAGCGACAAGTGACAAAGGCAACGAGCGATCACGGCCAATCACCGACGAGCGCACGTTCCGTGCTGCAGGTAGCTGGGAGATGGTGGGAGTATCAACGTCTCTAAAATGTGACTTTGCAACGCTGTTTGTGACTAACTTCCGAACCTTTTAGATCCGTGGCGCTTATTGTACAGCTTCCGCCGACAGTAAGTTAAATGTGAACCGATCTTTAACTTTATCATATAAAGCACTTTGTTGCAAAGTATTATTGCTTTTTGAATCGGGATTGTTGGTTTTTCCTTAGCTTCACTTTAAGTTAGATTTATATAATTTGATTGCAGTTAGTTATTTTTATACAATTATTTGAATTGAATGGAAAAATGTCGTCGTTCTTTTTTTTATTATTTTTGTTTAACGTAAAATGCCGATTAGAAGATTTATGGCTGTATTTATTTCGCGTTGTTCGCTTGTTTTGCCTCGTATCTGCGGTTTCAAAACAAAAGGGCTTATATATCTATATCGAACCTCAAACATTTTTAGTCGACTTCGACAAAACCAAAGAACCCCGCACAAAGCTTATGGGATTTGGTTCTCGGTTAATATTGATCGAAAATGGTTTTGTTTTATAGTTTAAAGGTCACTAAGAAAAAGTGTCCATGGGCGCATAGCCTAAAAACTAATAGATTTTTAGGTACAGATATGTTTAGCGAGATTTTAGATATAGGGGTACCCATTGAATTCGCAATCTTAAAAAATCCTAAGCTCTAGAAATATGTTTTCGAGTGCGCTTAATCCGAATATGACGTCATTATTTTATACAGGGTGACGCCTTCCAACTTAGTTTTTGACTATTTTTCTATTCCTAAAAAAAAACACACAAAAGTTGAACATGGAGCAGGTTTGCGAATTCAATGGATATCCCAGATATCTAAAATCTCGCTAAACACAAATTCGAGGTAAAATTTATAATATATAAGTAATATAAATAATCTAAATTCTAAAGAGTAGACCGGTGATTCCCAAAGTGGTTTATATCGACCCCCATCAGGGGTCGACGACAACTTGCAAGGGGTCCATGTCAGCGGGAAAAAAATTGGGGGTCCATGAAATGAAAATGGGGGTCAACGATAGTGAATCTCCTAACAAAAAAAGAAACAAACTGGACATCGTTAACCGAAGAGATTTAAGATTAAAACTAACTAAATTGATGCCAAATGTTGAAAATTTATTATTAAAGCATCAGGTTCATCCCTCAAACTAAAAGCATTTATTTTTTGCTTAGTTATTTTATGTAACAGAAAGTAAATTTTAACTTGATTCGTTTTAATTTGTATCTAATTAATAAATGTATAAAACTAAACATTTCACACTACATTTCATTACCGTTATAAAAAATCGTTCAAAGTGAGTAGCACAATACCGGCTGTCAAAAATACATTTGAAGTTAATGAATTTGCAAAAAATCAATATCAGATAAGCAGGGGGTCTACCCAAAAGCGAAAAACATGGCAAGTGCTCTACGAGACAAAAAAGTTTAGCGACCTCTGATCTAAATTCTAAAGAGTAGACGATGCTTGGTAGCTTGGGTCATCTAGTAGACTATTTTACTTTGCAATATATAATAGCTTATATATTTGACTTCGTTCATTTTGCTTTGTGACCA
Organism: Xanthostigma xanthostigma; assembly: GCA_963575645.1. Classification (NCBI taxonomy): domain Eukaryota; kingdom Metazoa; phylum Arthropoda; class Insecta; order Raphidioptera; family Raphidiidae; genus Xanthostigma; species Xanthostigma xanthostigma. The sequence goes on from OY754473.1 coordinate 5,795,454, forward strand.
TCGATGTATTATATTCGTCTTTAAATTTTTTTATACATATATTTTAATAATTGAGTATTTATTCCAGTAGCCGTCAAATAAATAAAGTTAATTGCAGGTTTATTTGAATTAAGGTAAATAAATAAAATGACTTTTGTACATACTTGTTTTTGTGTAATGTTTTTTTCTGCTAATAGAACTGTGATAAAATAAATTGATATTTTATATATACAATAAAACTTTTTTTTAACGGACACTGTCTGTTCATTTAAAAAAAAATTGCCTGTTTCAATTTTCTACAACGCATGCGCCGGATATTAAGGCTCACAACATTTTATGTGTGCGGATGTTTTTAATGGAACTTTATCAGTGGTACTGATAGAACTTGAGCATCGACGTTTGACGACTGCTCGAATAGTTTGATAAGCAAACGTATTGATATTTTCAGGTTTTTAACATACAAATAAAATTTGCTTTGAATTGAAATCGAAATTGGTTTCAAATCTGGAGGATTCTGTTTCACATAAATTTCTTTCAATATTAACATTTTCGTTTGTACGCTGCAGTTTTGGCCAGAGTCAAAAATGTATGCAATAAATTTTCGAAATTTATTGGTCGTTGGTAGAAGGTTATGTATAGGCCAGTGATATCAAAAATACGGCCCGCGGGCCGCATCCGGCCCGCAATCCGTCTCAATACGGCCCGCGACCAGAATCTATCCAGTGAGGATTTTAGACATCTGACATCAATGTTTAAAATGTATATGTTACGGTCTATACCCGAATTCGGTCAATGACCGAAATAAATGCGCAAAACAAGTTTTGACCAACGAATATTGCCCATCAAACCCGAAATCTTACATTTAAACGGGTATTGATTATTATAAAATGAGAAATACTAGTTTTGCGCATTTTCTATTGGACAAAACTAGTTCTGTCTATTTCTGAACAGACAATACTAGTTCTGCTTGTTTCATTCAATCAACGTCCGAACCCGAACAAAAGTAGGGTTATGTTCTTGTTTATGTACCTATCTATTGAATTGTTCTCCTGAATGTTATAATTAATATAATTGTGGGATATTCAATGTAATAATTAAGTAAAAATTGCAAGATGAATCCGAGTCTCAACTAGTTCGGCTATTGGAGGCTTCTGAAACATAATTTTATGACGAAACATAATTAGGCTTTTGAAAAAAAAAATTATCGATTTTTTTATTGTATTTTAAAACTTTATTATAAATAATATTGATAATCGATGCGAAAAACTTAAAAAAAACTTTTTTTAAATTAATTATTTATAAGAAATTTAAAATTGATAAAATATTTAAAAAAATCACGTGACTGCAAACGCACTAAAATTGTTTTTGACAGTTGTGACGTCATAATGGTAAAATGTATATACGCAGTATACTATCAATGGCTTCTACATGACGTGTATTAACTAAAACATTATGACGTCACATTATGTTCGGGAAATGTCGGCGCGTTCTCGGAACTGGGTAGAAAAATTTATTTTTAATTTGATATAACTTTTGAATTATAACGAAAATAAAAAAAAAGAAAAATAGTTTTGTTATAAAACTTATATACGATCTTTAAATTTATGACAAAAAAAATTCATTCAAAAGCCCAATTACCTTACTACACTAAGTGAGGTTAAGAAAGCAAATTTATTGAAAGCTGAATTAAAACCTCTGTCTGCTAAACAATACAAAAGAATAAATCGCTTTGATTTCATAAGTACCATTGATGTGGCAAAGTTAATTAAAAAACGCAAAGAAGATTCCGATGCCATACTAGTACTGTCCGTTCAGAAATGGACAGAACTAGTTTTGTCCAATTGAATATGCGCAAAACTAGTTTTGCCCATTTTATAACAGTCAATACCCGTTTAAATGTAAGATTTCGGGTTTGGGGCTTGGGCAATATTCGTTGGTCAAAACTAGTTTTGCGCATTTATTTCGGTCATTGACCGAATTCGGGTATGAGCCGTAACATATACAAAAAGTGTTTAAAACGGCTGTATCTTTGAACCGGGTTTCCGGATGGTCGGACGATCAAACAATGTCGCTCTTGCCGTCAAATTTAACACTTGACGAAGCAGTTTTTTAAAGTCTTTTATCAACACTTTAATTCCTCTTAAAATACCTTCAAGTATTTTGTGCGTATTTTATCTTTTTTATTACTTCTGTATCTGTAACGATCACTTTTTATTAACTAAATAAAGTTCGGTTTAAAGACCTGCGCCGTTAATGTTCTCAAAAGCAGTATCTAATGGGCTGAGAGCTGGCTACGGAGAAAATGGGTGACTCGGTGCAGAGCTGAAAATTTGCAGAATAATAGGAGATAGTATAAGTAAGTAGGGAAAAAATTGCCAGAAGGCTAGGCGGAAGATAAAGAGCCGCCAGAAGGCGCTAATGTTGCGAAAAATCAGTGCACTTCTGGCAATTTCTATATTTATTCTGTAATTCAAAACTAGATATTATATTATGCATTATATAGTTATAAGGGCATACTGAAAATTCAAACATGATATAATAATTACATTCGACAAATATTCAAAATTATTAATGACATTTTGATAGAAATAAAATTAATCGTCATATATTATATTCATTAATAAAAATTGCGTTGTTATAACAACGTAATTTTATTAATTTAATTTTCTATCAAAATGTCATTAATAATTTTGAATATTTGTCGAATGTAATTATTATATCATGTTTGAATTTTCAGTATGCTCTTATAACTATATAATGTATAATATATATAATATATAATCTAGTTTTGAATTACAGAATAAGTATAGAAATTGCCAGAAGTACACTGATTTTTCGCAACATTAGCGCCTTCTGGCGGCTCTTTATCTTCCACCTAGCCTTCTGGCAATTTTTTTCCTACTTACTTGGACTATCTCCTATTATTCTGCAAATTTTCAGCTCTGCACCGAGTCACCCATTTTCTCCGTAGCCAGCTCTCCGTCTATAAGTAGTATTCAAATCGATACGATTAGATGTGTCCGACTTGCATAGTACTATAAGAAATTTCAACCTGTGTTACGCCATTTTATCTTTGGTATAGTTTTTTTTATCTATAATCATCGTTTTTATTTCACATTCGTTAGCCGTTTGTTATCTTAACACGAGTACCGACTACCAAATGATAATTAGAGTGGACCTAAAGGCGCGTTTACACCCAGCGCACTAGTTCAAGAATAACTAAATAACCGTACCTACCAGCGGTCCGGGTCGGCTTCGCCCGAATTTGTAGATTGTCCCGTTTTTTTTCGTCGCCTTGCGTTGAAAAATTTGTCTCCACGAAAAGCGCTTTTATTTAAACGCGATAATATACAGCGTATGTCCATCCTAAAGGTTCATTCTAAATATTGGCTTAGAAGGACACTTCTACCACATCGCCTTTGATAATGTCTACCACAGTTATAGACGAAACTTCAGGTAGAAATACCAATGTATCACGGCATAAACCAAGAAGATTTGAGTCATATAAAAATTTACATCTTCTTGAAATACATATCTTTTTATGTGGAGAAACATTTGTCATTAATTATTTTAACGTGTGGCCAAAAAAAAATCCTAAATAAGAGCTTTTTTCGGACGTCTCAACTTATAGGTCTGCCCCCTTAACTGCCCATCTATGACCTGCGTTAAGATTAGTGATGTGCCGGATCGTTAAAAATGTATATCCGCGGATAAGGATCTGAATACGGATTTTTAGTTTCAAGATCCGCGGATACGGATACGGATCTTAACTTTCTTAGAGTACGCGGCGGTAAATATTGCACATCGACCTTTGGAAAAGACTATATGTTATGGGAAAAAGGCAAAAAGCTATTGACCTTTTTAAGGGTTAACTCTCATAACAGATAGTCTCTTTCCAAAGATCGATGTGCAATATCTCATTATAAAGATAGTTGATTTAGTACCTTTGAGTTATGTACTATTAGTATAGTACTCACTACGATAAATGTTTGCAATATAAAGGTGCCAATTACGATTTAAAAAAATAAAAAATAATCTGAATGGAATTTAACAGGTTTTCATTATTACTTAATCACCTATATAATATATAAAATTTCATCTACGAATTGAAAATTAACAAGGTAAAAGATCCGCCAAAAACTAACGGATACGGATCTTTCTTCTCCCTCGGATACGGATATCCGGCACATCAGTAGTTAAGATGCGTCGAAAAGAAACCGTGCAAACGCACCTTTAATCTCGTGAACTCATTGCTCTCTAAATAATCACTGATGTCAGTCTTTTATATTATATTTCTAATTAAAAATGTTTATTCAGATAAGTTTTTTAGCGTGTTTGTAAAGATAAGTCAATATGCTAATAAGTTTATTCGATATCGGTGCAATAAATTGTCATTTTTATTCCGGTAAAACTTGAGGGAACAAATATTTCATAGCGAGGAACGTTTTAAATTACTTAATTAAGGCATAGGAAAGTTAAAAACGGCTCTGAAATAAATTTACATTTCGCACCAGTATTCGGTACGAAGTTGAATTGTAGTAATTTTTGCCCCCCCCCCCCTCCTATGCTTAGATAAACATTGGTATACCTATATATTTTTTTTAATCTGTTCAAATTGTTATTCATGAGCAGCTGTTTTCCAGTATAGAAAAATAAGGAATTTATAGATTATAGAAAACACCGCGTCTTAAAAAACCACGCCGCCACTGGTGAACTCTGGTGGTCATGTAGAGAAACAGAGGCAAGATGACAGCGGAGCGTATGAACTAGGAAATAGTGTTCAGGTTAAAAAACTTAAATTAATAAATGGGTTGAATTAAATAAAATATTCATGTTACAAACTTACGTTAATAAATATGTTGAATAAAATAATAATAATAGTTACAGAAGGAATTTAATGCACATTTAATATTTATTCAATCAAAATTATTAACATCGTATATTTAAATATTATATTTTTAAAATCTTTGATTAACGTCTGAATAGAAATCTTCAAATAAATAAAATTGTCGACCAATTTTTCTCAGACCAATATATTGACAAAATAAAAATTACAAATCAATAAAATATAAGATGACGTTTCGATCCGGCTTTGGATCTTCTTCAGAAAAATCTAAAAATTATTATTTCAAAATAATATCATAAATTTTACTTAAATTTTCGGTATCTAATTGAGCATTAAGAGAGTTTTTGTTAGATTTTATATATAACATTTCCGAAATACTTCTTTTAAAATAATTACTTTCATTATCTAAAATTTTAACATTATTCCAATTAATTTTGTAATTTTTATTTTGTCAATATATTGGTCTGAGAAAAATTGGTCGACAATTTTATTTATTATATTTTTAACATAATATGAATTAAATTTTGCAGAAAAATCAGAAAAAGTAAATAAATATTTTGACGTTAATCACCATCTAGTTCTAGATCCCTCTGTCATCAAACATAAGCTAAGTAAAGACCCCCTCACCCCCTTTTGATTATACGTAATACTTGATTGGTCCCACAACTGAGATAGGCCCACTTGTTCTTTATATCGAAATTGGCCCTTTTTCCACATGTTTTTGGTGGATCTAGACTAAAAATGAAAAATATAAAATATGACTGCAGGTCTAAAAGCGGAGTTTTGCTCTTTGACAGCTGGAAATAAAAATTAAACAAACACGTTTTATAGAGAAATTATTTAATAAAAATAATAATATAAAAATACGTTCAAATCATTTCTGTCATATAAAAACAGACAGACGGACTTAATTGAACATTTACAAATATAACTTAAAATTTAAATGGCTAATAATCAATACATTAATAAATAGCACAATCTTAGCACAATACTAATTCGCTGTTAGTTGAGTAGCGCTACAGACAACAAAAAATAGAATATTTTGAAGCTCACAAATATTGGAACTTTAAAATGCTAGCTCAAATCCTCTGTTGGATTAAACCAGCCGCAAAGAATCGTAATTATTAAAAAAAATCATTTTTACGCACAGTGGACGCTACCATTAATGTATAGATTATTAGGAGAAAAATGGCTACGGCCACAATTGATCTTAATATAAAGATCGTATTTTATATAATTATATAAATATTTGTACCTATATATAACGACTTAACCTAAAAAAAAAACACAGTTTTGAGTCATTTTGATTAATACAGATGAAAAGCACTTAAGGTAGTACTGTCGGTTACTTACTTAAAATTTCAAAAAGCTACTGAGAACAAAAAAAAACGTTTTTTGTATTTAACATTGAACCTTATGAGAAATCACAGATTTTATTAAATTTCACAAAAACTATCGTTCAGATTTCAATGAAATTTGTATCAACAGAAAGCAAAACATTTTTCAAACATTTTGACATTTAAAAATTGAGGTTTAGAGCATGTGATAAAAGTATTTAGCAAAAATGTACTTTTTATCTCGCTATTTATTATATGTGGCAATTCTGACATTTTAAAAACACGCGTATAAAACTTTAGCTTTATACGCAAGAGTGAAACAGAGTTACTATCAGTATACCTCTATCTCCTTTACTCTTACGTGGCGTTGTCTAAATACTACGTAAGTCGAAAAGTAACATTCGACAGTACTACCTTAAAAAAAAAACATTTATTTTGTTTTTGTTATGACGTTGTTGTTTTTAATGAGCGATTGTTCACTTTGTAACTTTCTAAGAGCCTCCAAACTGGCCTGCATCTTCAATTTCATCACCTCCAACTGTTCCTTTTCGCGACCAAGCGCTTCGAACTTCGCCTCACGATTGTCGCGCGACTGTTTCGCTGCATCGTTATTCTTAGCCCGTTTCGCCCAATATTTTTCATCCACTTCCCGCTTCCGTTTATTGGTCCGCGCCATTTTTGGGTTGTGTTTAGATTCTCTTTTGACTTTACTTTCTTCAAAGTACGCCGGATACGGCTCGACATTTTTAATTTCAACATTGTCCACGTATAGCGACCCGTTCACGGCCAAAGAGTCGAAATTAAATCGCATTATGCCGGTCTGTTCCTTGTTCAAAACCGATGCGCAAAACAGTTCCAAGGCAGCCTTTGAAAGCGTTTTCTTAACAGGTTCCTCCTGGATGTTCGGGTTCTTGCAGATGAAGGCCTCCTCTTCCTTTAACGTAATTTCCAGAAAAACTTCCGGCCTGATATATTTACTAGTTTCGAAATGCCTACAGTTTGGGAGGTGTCGGTCAAGCGTTTTCTTAACATCTTCCTCCTGGATGTTCGGATTCTTGCAGATGAAGGCCTCCTCTTCCTTTAACGTAATTTCCAGAAAAACTTCCGGCCTGATATATTTACTAGTTTCGAAATGCCTACAGTTTGGGAGGTGTCGGTCAAGCGTTTTCTTAACATCTTCCTCCTGGATGTTCGGATTCTTGCAGATGAAGGCCTCCTCTTCCTTTAACGTAATTTCCAGAAAAACTTCCGGCCTGATATATTTACTAGTTTTGAAATGCCCACAGTTTGGGAGGTGTCGGTCTTTCGTATAGTAGTTGACTTGGCTTGTACCAACCTTGTATGTATTACTCCATCCTGGTTCTTCTAATTGACGCGTAATTGGGCTGCACTCTTTTTCACTCATGGTTAATGTTTCTTTTTAATATATTATAAAAAAAAAAAACAGTTTCAAAATTATATGGAGCCGATAATTCGATTCAATCAACACTAGATAACAACTTAATATCAACCGTTTTGATTTAATACTGAATAATTCTTACTCAAAAATATTACGAACTGTTCACTTCCAAATATGACCACTGAATGCTGGATTGCAGCTTGAAACATTCCATTTTATAAGAGATATTCATAGACTTATTAGATTTAGGTAGATAGACATTAAATGTGCTTCGGTAATTTTTTTGACCTAAATTTTCCGACCTTTTATGCAAATTGGAAAAATAATTTACCTACATCATTAAATCAAAACTCGGGTCGCAGTGCGAAACCCTGCCGACAATATAGTGTATTAATTGCTTTTATAGGCAGTGGTGGCTCTATTATATGTACTTAACTTTGTTTTTGGGCAAAATAAAAAAAAATACCCCTTAAAACAAAATTTTTTACTTAATTTCAATATTAATAGTTGGGTAGGAGTTTCCGTAATTTTAGATTTATAATTTGTTTTGTTTTGTAACATTTTTGTGGGAATAAAATTTATTATTATTAAAAAAAAATATATATATCAATCCAACATCTGTACTAAATTATATACACCCTTCAGTATGTAAATCCATATCAGTATACTATAGTGTTTTCATAAAATTTGTAAGTCCGGTCCTGTCGGGCCGATTTTATAAAAATTTTAGCAGCACATTTTACTAATTAGTAAAGGGTTAAATTTCAAATTTGAAACGATTCCGAGATTTTTTTTTCGATATTTTTGGACCCGAAAACTTTTTACACCCCCTAAATACCACCCTTAACATGGCTCGATTGGGCCCATTTGAAATAGGCTTCGTGCGGTGATGGATTCCAACGTGTGTACCAAATTTCGTTTAAATCGATTATGTCTGTCGAGAGTTATCGAGCTAACGACATACAAATATATATATATACTAGCGTGACCTGTGCGAATTATTCGCACTAAATAAGTATAATAATTATCACTTTACAAAATTATTTTTTAAATATGATTGCAGGTATTCAATTCGTTTCTAATTTTGCACACTGCTTATAACGTTCTTCTTTTTGTTGTATTACAATATGAAGCTCAGATGACAGATCGAAGAAATATTTTACTAAAATTGTTATATTATAGAGGCGCAAGTAGCAAAAGCGTTGTTCAGCGTTGCCCGTCAGATGGCAGTATGCAGTATTTACAATATAAAGGTCAGATGACAGATCGAAGTGTTAACGTTACGCCGTCAGATGGCAGACGTTGTTCAGAGTTGAATTAATTTAATTAATTTACAAAAACAATAGCAATAATAAATTTTTTAGTTGTCGATGTCAGAAGAGCAAGCAATTATCTGTAAAATGATATATAATTTACGTGGGAGAAATTGTGTGGTTTTTTCTAAAAAGGGAGGCAAACATCTTTAACCTTAGCGTATTAATATATATGATTATGGTGCCAAAATTCTTAGGAAACGACAATTAATTGAATTATTATTAAATAATTTGTTAATATATTTCCTGAAAAATTGGTCGATAATTTTGTTTACACAAAATGATCTTTATTTTATAGTACCTATATAGGTTTATAGGACGTGCATGAACGGCGCACTTTCTTAATCTTTTAATGAGGGTTCGTTTTATTACTTGTAATACTTAACATGAATTCCGCACTAGTCCAAAAATAATTAATTAGAAATCCCTTTTCTTAATTGATTTATCTTCGCATTGTCAGGTAGATGTGCTTTTGCTTTTGATAGAAGTGTTCAATTTTCAGTGTGAGCGTTTTTTTAAGTAGAAGATAACAATATTACTGAACCCGAAGTTTTAGGTGCTTATGGACAGAGCCGGATCTACATATTTTGCGCCCATGGGCCCCCCGAAATTGCCACAACTAAAAGCACTCTATACCCCAACCAAAATTTTCTCTATCTTACGTTGGATTTGCACTATTTTTTTACCGCTGAAACCGAGGATGCACGAAACAGCGGGCGGCGCACCGGGGCCCTCGTCGACCTTGAACACAATCAGCTGACAGCCCCCGAATGTACCCGAGACTGCGCGAAGCGGCGGCCTCCTCTCTCTCTCACGCACTCACAAACATGTCGCATCTTTTTAACCGACTTCTAAAAAGGAGGAGGTTCTATGTTCGACTGTATATATATATATTTTTTTTTATGTATGTTCACCGATTTCTCCGTCAATTATGGACCGATTTTCAAATTTTTTTTTATTCGAAAGCGTGCACTTCCGAGGTGGTCCCATCGGAACCAAGTCAGGATCTGATGGTGGAATCCGGGGAAATCGAGGGAAACTCTCAAATTTTAAAGACACGCATAATTGGCCTACCCATTGCAATACTTTATCTAACACTAAAAAGAGAAAAATAAAATATTTTTAACAAAACAATTGAACCGACTTCGAAAAATATGCACTAAAAAGTAAAAAATAATAATTATTGTTACTTTTGGAGTCGGTGTCAGTCACAATTGAAATCTATTCCGAGAACTAGAGACATGTAAGATTTTAATTGCTACTTTCGAATTCCGATGTGACACCGACTCCAAAAATAACAATAATTATTATTTTTTACTTTTTAGTGCATATTTTTTGAAGTCGGTTCAATTTTTTTGCTAAAATTATTTTTGTAAAACTGAAATGGAGATTTAATTTGCCGCCGTGCTAAATCCGGCCCTGCTTATGGATGTAAAACTCTTTAAATAATCAGACAAATCATCGGGCATTTTATTATAGAAGTAACACGCCGGGACTTATTTTAAGATAGAGAAAAATTCCGCTCAAATATCGCCGTTCAACTATTTAACAAAAAAACAAGAGAATCAACTTGCTGAAAACATCAGAAAGAGTAGCATTCAGATGTCAATATTGTAGATAACAATTGAACGCTGTCTTGACACTATCGTCTTTTGTTTAAAACTCGTTAAAAGTTGGATACTAATTAAACGTGAGAATTTATCTAACACGATAATATCTACGGACAAAAGGCAAGAGAGCTTACCTGCACTATAAATACGACTTGTTTGTTTGTTTGTCCGCACCGACAACCCGTTCTTTCGCTGCTTTTGTTCGACCGGCGTATCCCAAACTTTTCCTATGCTGGAACACTCCGAAAAATACAGTTTTTAGCGGAAAGCCTTGGCTATTTTAGGAGGTTAGTTTCAAACGTTTCTCAATTTTTTTAAAATCATGTGATTAATTTTCATAATTTTCGACGGAAAATGTATTGGCTAACTAACTAATTTTTTTTCCCCAGTTCTACAGAACAGAAGAAGAGCTGAGTTTCGTATTAGAATATTTCCGAAATTATAAAGCTTATAGAAAAAAAATGTTCTATAAAAGTCTCTCGTAAGAATACCTATAAATAGAATGATAAACCGTTATAAAAAGTGTACCATTATTATATAAAAAAGAACATTGTGGCATGTATTTTCTCTGCGCATGCGTCTATTTCCCCCAAGAACAATAAGCGTCATATTAGCATATCAAAAAATCATCCCAAAATTTGGTTTCAATCCGTTTGACCTGTATCGTGATCACAAACAAACGCACATACTTTCTTCAAAAATATGTTTTTTTTGGATTCGGGGAGCTTCAAAAGAAATAGCAAAATTTTAACCTGAATTTAGTATCATTTCGGCGCTTTTGATGTTGGCAGGGCCGTAGCTAGAACCTCGGGGGCCCCGGGGCGATAAGTAAAATTGGGGCCCTCTACGCAGATTTTAAAAAGTGCTTTTTTCAATGTTTTTTTACATACAATTCTAGAGGCAATTTTTGGAAAGGCTTCAAAAAGTAAAAAAAACGAGTGTGGACACCTTCGAACCCTTTAAAAAAAAGGCAATGAAAAGGATCTTCTTCCGGGCACCTTTTCGTCGGAGGCACCGCCCCGCTTGCCTCGTTGTCGGTGGGGCCCTGGATGTTTACTAAAAAATTTGAAAAGTAGTTTGACCCTGCAGGCCATCCCTGTAACTTCCCGCTATTTTCGAGTTCAAAACGCTCAAAAATATGTCAAATATAGCAAGAAGTTTATTTTTTAGCTCTTCGAGCTCAAAAAAAAACACTTTGTTACGAAATTTTCGTTCACGATATCTCATGAACAAATGAAGCGATTTTGATGCGATTTGCGGCAGTCGACGCAATTTTTTAACCTTAAAAAGTAATTTTATACAGAAAAATCGATCTCATAGGAATTTTACGAGAAATTTAAAAAAAAACACTTTTTAAAAATTTTTCGTTCACGATATCTCGTGAACAAATGAGCCGATTTTGATGCGGTTTGCTGCAATCGACGCAGTTTTTTTAACCTAAGAAAGTAAATTATTACAAAAAAATCGATTTGATAAGAATTTTACGAGTAATTTTAAAAAATTACTTTTTTCCTTATTTTTCGTTCACGTTATCTCATGAACAAATGAACCAATTTTGATATGGTTTGCGGCGATCGACGCAGTTTTTTTAGCTTAAGAAAGTAATTTATTACAAAAAAATCAATCTGATAACAATTTTAAGAGTCATTTTAAAAAAACACTTTTTTACGATTTTTTCGTTCACGGTTTCTCGTGAACAAATGAACCGATTTTGATGCGGTTTGCGGAAATCGACGCAGTTTGTTAAGGAGAAGAGCTGATTAGTTTTTGGAATTAATCGGTTTAGTAGTTTAGAAAATTTTTTACAAAAACAAATTTTTAAAAATTTTTGAAACTTGTTTTTTTAAGATTTCTCAAAATTTTTTGGGCCGAATCGTTTCAAATTTTCAGGAAGTCTAAGTTCACCAAGATCACGTCAGATGCCGCAAACCACGTTTCAGTCGGACACTCCGTTCAAAAGATATAAAAGGTTTACATACATACATACACACACACACACACACACACACACATCCATACATACAGCCCTACGGACATCATCGCCAAAATAGTTTCAATAGCTTCCTAGGACCCCAAAACGTCGAGATCTGGCGAAAACTCGATTTTCGAAAATCGGGGTGAAACCAATAACTTCCCGATTTTTGAAAAAAAAAATTTTTTTTTTTTTTTTTTTTTAAAGCGGGAAGTTAAAAAGAAGAGAGTGTGCTTTAGACCACACTACTGAAGTAAAACTTCTTCATGCCATAATTTGTTATTATTCACCCGAAAATTCACAAAATATGAACTTTAAAATGAATTTATAATTTTATTCATTTTAAACGTAGAATATTTAATGTATTGAAAAAAATATTACTTTTTTCTGTCACCCGATGGCGCCACTGGCAAGTAAAGTATGTGTCATTCTATTGTTAGTGCTGCTTATATTTTCGGCCACCTGATGGCGCCACTAGCCAGTAAAGTATTTGTCATCCTCTTTCTATCTTTACTAACTTATATCTCCCTCTCAACTTCCGTTCGCCTCGCCCGATCACAGTTTCCGTAAATCTCTCGTCACGCATTTACCAGCTTACTCCCCAAGTCAAGCGTGCGTAAAGAAGTTTTACTTCGAAAAATCTACTTGAACGATTGTTGTGTTTTGTTCGCATGTCGCGTATTTATCAAGAAATCGAAATCTGATCTGTAGGCCTAATAACGTTCGATTACGACAAAGAAATCGCAGCAGATGATTCTTAATTGACGTTCGGGCGTCGCGAATTCTTATTTACCTTATCCGAGGAGCCAATTAAAAGTCCGGTTTTATTCATTTTTTTTAACAAGTGTTGTTTAAACACTCGAAAAATGTAAACGACTTACGACGCGACACTTTAATCGACGACTGATTTGGGAACTATTATAATAAACACGAGCCTTGATTTTAATCTCAATTACCAGTTTTTTTTTTTGATAATTAAAGAAATGTAGGTATTTATATACCACAGGATTTTAGTTGTTTTTATGCGAACGCGATGACATCGCGACTCGTGTGACTGTTAAAACTCGCTGACTCTCGTTGTTTCATAATTGCCACAACTTGTAACATTGCTTCAAAAACCTGTCGTTTGGTGGTCTCAATATTAATAACAATTTGATACATAAAGATCTTGTATCGTGAATCTTCGAAATCAGTGAATTGATTTGAATGAAATTTTGTAAATGCGTCTTTCTCGGCCCAACTTACGCCACAGGATAGTTTTTATTAAATATTTTGTACAAAAATTACGGTGTTTTGTCAAAAAAAAAAAAAACAGTTTTAGTAACATGCAGCGACATCTCATAGAATTTACTCAAAGCTATTAGTTCTGAAACAAAAACAAAACTGTTTTAGTACCAAGTAGCGACATCTGATAGAATTCGCTCAAAGCTATTAGTTCAGAAGCAAATCTGGTAGAATTCGCTCAAAGCTATTAGCTCAGAAGCAAATCTGGTAGAATTTGTTCAAAGCTATTGGTTCAGACGCCGGGCCGCAAACCAAGTACATTTTGCAGAATTATATATCTATCGCACCCGAATGAAACCGGGCCGGACCGCTAACATTTCTATTATTGAGGGAAACCATGAAAAACATCAACAAGATGTCCGGTACGGGAATTACCGTTTCTCGGCGAGAGGCAGCCAGAAAAAGTCGCAGCCGCATCTGCCCCCGCCGGGATTTGAATCCGGTACCTCCCGAATGCGAGTCTAGTTCGGTGCTTCCTTGAAAAATATCTTCAGGCCCTAAGGATGCCCTCGATTTCTTATTTATCGTGCGGCAACTGAACTCTGAATATATAATTAATTAATTTCAAGTTATTAGCAAAATAACTCAAGAACTACAGCAAGAATACGACGCGATGGAAGATGGTAGATAAAATTATTAACATCGTAAATTTCTAGAAGCAATTATTCGACATTTTTGGTGAAATTTATTTTAGAATGTGTCGGTGTCGATCTATAATTTCTATAAAGTTCGTAAAATAGTTTGAAGACTTTTTTAAAATCCGCTATAAAATTTAATAATGTTCATTTCGATCCGTTTTTTAGCTATAATTTAACATTTTATTTGCGTTGCTTATTATATAAAGGCCAAAGGGTCCCATTTTCTGCATAAAATATTCTTATTGGTTTTTAAAGCTTCCTGTAATTATATTTATTTTATAATATTAATAACACGCTTATATATAGATGATCATAAATTGTATAGCTTATTTATAGTACGCGCCACGAATCTGAAAGGTTCGGAAGCTAGTCACAAACAGCGTAGCAAGGGCACATTTCAGAGCCGTTGATACTCCCACCACCTCCCAGCAACCTGCACGGAACGTGCGCTCGTCGGTGATTGGCCGTGATCGCTCGTTGCCTTTGTCACTTGTCGCTTTCCTGCTTTAAAGTACAGTCGAGTACGCTATTGTCAAGTTGTTATTGCTATGTTAGTTTTGTTGAGTTGCTGGTTTGTAATTTTTCAACAGACTGTACAAGCGCAATCCTGCATTCGCGTCTAACTTCCGAGCCTTTTAGATTCGTGGCGTGTACTATACACATCTATACTACTATTATAAAGAGAAAAGATTTGTATTTTTGGTTGTAATGAATGAACTCAAAAACTACTGGACCAATTTTAAAAGTTCTTTCGCTAATATAATGCTACATTATCACCGAGTAACATAGGCTATATTTTTAATCGAGGTTAAGGGATCCCTACGCCAATAATATATAACCCAAGGTATAAAAAATATATAAAAAACTTTAGAACGGGAACTCCGATCGTCATGAAATTTGGACACAACATTCATCTCGGTGAACGAAGATGAACGTGCGTACTCATGTCCCGCCCCCATTCGTTCTTTTGCACCCGGGTGAAACCGGGACGGACCGTTAATTTTTTTTATAAAAGTCACTAAAAACATAAAAATAATGAAAAATTGAGATTGACGCCAACCTCAAAATATAATTATTTTTCTTTTTTTTAGTAGCATTTCTACTTGAGATTTAATTTTTTTTATAAAAGCTTTATTTGTGGCTTTATTACAAGCAGTTTGTAGAAGCTATTAACATATTTCTGTCTTGATATTAATATTACTAAACTAGAAAAAAATCTACTGAACCGATTTGAGTAAAAATTATATGGGACCATTCCGTCTGCCCCCTGAACACAGCGGATTCGAAATCATTCAAATCGGTTAACTTTTTGAGAAGTGGAGGTTGAACAAACATTTAAAAAAAGCTAATATGACTTTTTGTTGAAATCATTAACAAAACTAAGAAAACCGAGTTTCGGATTTTGTGTTGATTTCTTCGTTGAATTTTCTTCAAGTTCATGATTGTTACCAATTTATGTTTGTTCCAGACGCCAAAAGGTGACGTCACGGTCTTGACAGAAACGTTGGCATTTTTTTTCTATAGAAATTTCGTCAACGCTTTTAGAAATCCAACTTACGAGTTCAGGTATCCATTTTTGGAGATTTCGATCTATTTATTGCTGTGTCGAAATGTGATGAAATTTGTTTACTCCGTTATTTTATTGTTATTATTTATTATTATAAAAAAAGTGCTAATTATAATAACGAACTTTTTAATAAACTACTTTCTCGTATTAAGATATAAATAATAATATAAAATTTAACAAAGCCGTAAAGGAAATGCTAATAAACCGTTTATTAGTGTATTTGCCATAAGGCACTTACACTATTGGCGTCGGTCGGATGGCGGGACCTAGGGGTCGGACCAAAATTTCTCGACGTTTCATAGCCTCCTAAGAAGTTTGGCACCATTTTTGGAAAAGTCTATTTATATATGTATATATATATATATATATATATATTTATATATAGGTATACGTATATATATATGTGTACGGGCTATAACTTTCGAAGGAGTTAATTTATTTTAATGAAATTTGGACCACATGTTGAAATTCATCACCGCACGAAGCCTATTTAAAATGGGCCCAATCGGGCTACTTTAAGGGTGGGTTTTAGGGGTTGAAAAATATTTTTGGGCCCAAAAATACCGAAAAATTTCTCCGAATCGTTTCAAAATTGAAATTTAACCCTTTAGTAATGATTAAAATGTGCTACCAAAATTTTATTAAAATCGGCCCGACAGGACCGGACTTAAAAATTTTATGAAAACATTAGTCTGTAGATATGGATTTATTAAGTGAGGGTGAGTTTAATTTGTTGTATTGATAGTAATATTAAAATTAAGAAAAAAATATTATTTTAAGGGGTGTATTAAGAGGTTAAATTTTGTATTTTGTTCAAAAATTAAGTTAAGTTTATATAAGGGAGCCACACTGCCTATAATAGCAAATACACTATATTGTCGGCAGGGTTTCGCACTGCGACCCGAGTTTTTTTAAATTATGAAATTTATATGGAATCTAGAGTATCGCAATTAATTAATAGCAGTTTTGTGTAAAAAAATAAAAAAAACAAAGATATTTCAGTATTTTTCCTTTTAACACAGATCTTATTTCATCAAGTTATGGTTATGTTTTTGTAAAGTTTGGCATAATTATTTAATATTTCCTGTGACAGAGATTTGGTTGTCTAGGATAAGTTAAAACGTAGATTTTTTACAATTATTGAAACATTACTTATTGGAATAATTGTTCTTCTTACATTATAAGTTCAGCACTAAAGGTTGTCCCAGAAATGAATTCCCAAATCTGTATGTCAATTATTCTTTAAGATGACCCCATTCTTAAAAAAATGGAATTTTCTACAAGTTGGCCATTAAAATATTGACGTTATCTTTGGACAGCTCAAAAAAGGCAAAGTTTATTTTTTTTGGTTATTCCGAGATAATTTTTTATTCAATTTTTTCAACCATGTGATAAAATGTTACATTACAATATTTTCACGTTAAGCGCATTATTTATAACTTTACATAGATCAATAATAATAATAAAAATAACAATAATAATAATAAAAATAATAATAATAATAAAAATAATAATAATAATAATAATGCGTTTAACGTCCGTTTCTCGACTTTATGTCATAACAGACGCCATTCGCACCATTACTATTTTTTTTCTAGCACACTTCCCGTTATTTTCTACAATTTTTAAACTTCAACTTAATTAATAGCAACAGGCGAATGAAGGAATTTTCGGACGCGATAATATATAGCTGTATGTCCATCCTGAAGTTCATTCCAATATTAATGAAAATTTTTTTGAAATCGGATGAGTAGTTTTGGGGTTACTTCCTACATCGAAACCTACAAGCATTACCTCTTTATATAATATTACTAGCGGCCCGGTCCCACATTTTGTTGATTATTTTGACGTTCACTCAAAACCCGACCGATGGCGTTAGTGTAGACGTCAAAACAAAAATATAAAATAATAATGTTTTATCATAACCCAATTGCACACAAAACCTCCACCAATATTGATTGTTTTTTACAACTATACACTTCACAAAAGGCTAATAAACATAATTCACAAGAACAAACTGTAGATATAATACTCCACGCTTATAGGTTAGGTATTATGATCTATGTGGCGGCAATTTTATTATTCTATCAGCGAATAAAAAAATATATTTATAGAAGTAAGACAGAATAGATTTATACCTGTAGTAAACATAATTATGCTTGGTGAATTGAAATATTCTGAGGATAAAAACAAATGAACCGAATAAATAACGACTTAGTTTTGGTGAATATGGCCATTAGATAGTTTTCTCGCTTACTCAGTTCTCACTAAGTGTAGATATAATTTACAGAATTCGAAATTAATTATTTTATGCCATCTTGTAGCCAAAAGTGGTACCTTTCTGTTGGTGTATTAATTTTAGACAAGAATACGCTAGGTCAAAAGTTATAAGCGTTGAAAGAAATGCATCAGCAAGTAAATGGTACGATCTTAAACACTTCAAAATGCTCCCCTGCACAATTTACATTTTTTGACAAACCGCCTTCTTCCCGTGTACCCTTCAGATGTTAAATTTAGATTGCGAATTTTTGCGCGCACGCCACTGGATTGAATCAATCAAATAAAATGCGTTCGTAGTTTGAAAAACAAGTCTGCGTTTATACACAATACGTTTGGCTGTCCATTGGTCATCAGGCGGCGCGTTTTTTTTTTTTTATACGTAGAATTCTTGTTAGAGACGCTCGCATTCCTATAAGGCGCTAGACACATGTTCATGGCTTGTAGGTCTGCAGGTCTTTCGGATCCGTCCTTAAAGGCCGCTCTACCCTATCAGATCATATTAATTCACGTTGCTGCAGATATTTTTTTTTTGCCAACTCCCTATAAAATGTCCTGCATACCTTCGTGATCGCTTCTTACTTTCCGATCGTCTATATACAGTTGTAGGTCCTTTTTATTATGTAATAACTATAATAAGTAGATACTACGTTGCATAACTTATTAATTGATTATTATATTTGTGGAACAATTTCGATGGATTTGATTTTATTTCGTTTTGTAAAAGGTGTTCTGCTGTTAGTTTGAATAAAGGCTTTTTAAGTTAAAAATATATATAGGTACATCTAGAGGGGTCTCATATTATATGAGATAGCATACGACCACGGCTATCCTCAGATGAGAATATTTTCTTGTTTCATACTTTTCTGTTGTGGGGTTTTAGTTTTTGAACTTATTTTTTATTTAAATTATTTTTAAGCTATTGCATAGCTTCTATCGCGGGCTTTGAGCGCGGCGACCGAATCAAGAAATTCCGTAACGAAAAAAAACCTAACACCCATTCCGTAACGAAAAAAACCTAACACCCCCCACTCCGACCGGCACAGCGGTGCGGCGTTGACAGCCGTACATCGTCTAACGTCGTTTCAGTTCGGCAGACTTCGGCACGGTGTTTGTAACTGCTCATAACTGATTCTATCTTTATTTGTGTATAAATGAATTTATATATAATACCTACTGCTATAAAAATAACCTAAATTATTTAGGTTATGTGCAGAGAAAGTATATATGATATTATATCTATATAAATGTACATCGCGCGCAATTCTATGATCAAACTCTTAATATCGTTCTTTTTGTTCAAATTTTTTGAATGAATAATTGTTTTGGTGTGTAATTACACTATTTATACCTTATTATTTATACCTAGCTATTTTCGTTTTATAGAGAAGAAAAACTTAAAGACCTAAAAAGAATATGCAATAGCTTTACCGCGGCAGTCCCCGAGTGCCACACGTATTTTTTTTAACTTATTTTTTGTTTTCAATTTGCTCACCTCTGAGACCAAAATTCAAAAATAAATGTAGCCTATGTTACCCGGGCCATAATAACGAATCGATTGACACCTTATTTATCAAAATCGGATGAATAGTTTAGGCGCTACGGTGGAACATCCGTAAATACAAGCATACATAGACTGCTAAATTCATAACCCTTCCTTTTGGCTTCGCCGCAGTAATTATTTTTTTAATTTTTGTAGTACTTTGGCAGTTATAAAATTACGTCACTCGTTGTGATTCGGTAACAGTCTGTATTTAGTCTTTACGTATTTGGTGAGTCGATTTATCGATAACCGATTGACTATAAAATCGATATCAGACGAGTTTGGAGGAGGCGTTATCTTTTCATCGTTTTTTATAAATGCAATATCGGTTTGTGTATCGGAAGATTAGATTTCATTTCTGTTTAATCAGTATGCTAATGAGTTGGCCACTGCTTAAAATTATAAAACTCTTTTTTAACACTTCGACGACCGTCGCGAATCAATCCAAAGCCAAAACTATAAATTTTACTTTTTTACTTTTTTAATGGAATTTAATTAGCTTCTTATCAGACTCAAGAGCGTAGATATGGGGGGTAAAGGGGGGTAATTACCCCCCTAGGACTATAATAATAAAAATATATAGGTATAAGGAATATCTAACTAAAAAATAAAATTTAGAAAAACTTCTTGAAAAAAACTTAGTGTAGTATTTAACATTTTATACTTGACACCTTCCTTCGTGAATTTTTTACTTTGCGAAATTTTATTTGCAAAAAAATATCCTTTAATAGGTACCTTCCTATTATTATTACTTACCTTATTAATTCCATATTTATATATTTAGTACTTACCTATGTATATGAGTAGTTGTATTTCAACAACTTTTCGTGAATATAGCCAAAGTTGCTGAGCACGTAATTTAAGTAAAAAAAATAGGTACCTTCAAATTTAGCGTCTCATCAAATCTTATTTTAAAGGGAGGACGCTCAATGAAAATCTCACTTCAACTTTATAATTCAGAGAAGCATATAACGGATAATATTTTTTATCATTTCTTTCCTCTTATTTCAAAATGTTAGTACATAGAAAACATCAGTTTATTTGCGCTTAGGTTTGATGATACGAAGCTAAAATAGATGAGCATCATTGCATGATATAAAACAAAGTCTCCCCGCCGGGTCTCTCTGTCTGTCTGTACGCGATAAACTCAAAAACTACCGAACGGATTTTCATACGGTTTTGACCAATGGACGGAGTGATTCAAGAGAAGGGTTTATATTTAATTAATGTTTGTGTAAAGTGGTTGAAATTAGACGATGATTGTTGACGATGTCGGAAAAAATCAACCTGACTGCGGGAGCTTTAATCGAAAACGCTGCCCAATCCCTTTGAGATAATAACAAAACAATGTAAGGTGGAATTGTTCCTCTTTTATAGGTCTACAGAAAAGTCCGCAATGGCGTATGTCTATCTTTTAAGGATAACTTACTATACCGATTTTAATGTTTAGCGCTTTTCGTGGATATCAAGTAAGTCGACGAAAAAACCGATGACTATCTACAAATTCGAGCGAAGTCGGACCGCGCCGCTGGTATCGAGTAAATTTAATTATTTAAAAATTATAGGGTAAATCTCACGTGAAGGGGAGCGAGGGGGGTCCAAATTTTAAAGAAAACGCCTCGCGTAATTAATGAACGCCGCCTCGTGTGGTCGGTAAAGCGTCTAGTAATTATGTTAATCGTTCTGTTATCGGATAGCGTTGATTCCGATAGCGCCTCGACTGCTTTGCACGGCTTCCATCGATCGTTAAACATCGAAACACGTTCCGAACATAATATGTATAATTATATCACTTCGAACAGACTTTCTAGATTATATAGGTATACTAGCGGTCCGGTTCGGCTTCGTCCGAATTTGTAGATTGTCGCTTTTTTTTTGTCGACTTTCGTTGCAAAATTTGTCTTCACGAAAAGCGTTTTTATTTAAACGCGATAATATATAGCCTGTATCCATCCTGAAGGTACATTCTAAATATTGGTGAAAAAAATGTTGAAATCGGATGAGTAGTTTCGGAGATCGCCTCACAAACTTATCATATCATATATATTAATACGCTATAAGGTTAAAGATGTTTGCCTCCCTTTTTAGAAAAAACCTCACAATTTCTCCACATAATAATTATAAGTAGGTATATCATTTTACAGATAATTGCTTGCTCTGAGCTGACATCGACAACAAAAAAATTATTTTTGCTTTTGTTTTTGTAAATTAATTAAAATACAGCAACGCTGAACAACGTCTGCCATCTGACGGCTTTAATTTTGAAACAACGTCAACACTTCGATCTGTCATCTGACCTTCATATTGTAATACACCAGACACAATACTGCATACTGCCATCTGACGGCTTTAATTTTGAAACAGCGAGCAACGCTGAACAACGTCACAGCAAGCATGATGCCAACTGACGGCTTAGCTCAACGCTTTTGCTACTTGCGCCTCTATTTGAAAATTTTAGTAAAATATTTCTGCGATCTTCATCTGAGCTTCATATTGTAATACAACAAAAAGAAGAACGTTATAAGCAGTGTGCAAAATTAGAAACGAATTGAATACCTGCAATTATATTTAAAAAATAATTTTGTAAAGTGATAATTATTATACTTATTTAGTGCGAATAATTCGCACAGATCACACTAGTCTCTTTATAATATTATAGCGGTCCGTCCCGGTTTCACCCGGGTGCGATAGATATAATTCTGCAAAATGTATATCGATTGCGTCCCGGCGTGTGAACTAATAGCTTTGAGCGAATTCGACCAGATTTGCTTCTGAACTAACAGTTTTAAGCGAATTCTATCAGATGTTGCTACTCTACTAAAACAGTTTTTTTTTTGTTGCTTCCGAACTAATAGCTGTGAGTAAGTTCTATGAGATTTTGCTACATGCAATTCTAATTTTGACAGCTAGACGTCTACCACCTCTTCACAGTTAGATGAGATCGGTCGCTAAACACAAGCGTCTGTGCGCTTTATTTCAACTGTCCTTTCGTTGTCTAAGCTATGATCCAACACAGATACGTCTTTGTCGCTTTTAATCGACTCCCTGTCCCGAAGCCTGCGTAACAAGCTCTCAGGTTCTAATCCGAGAAAAACTATCGATTGGATTTATATTTATTTTTAAAGGAATAATTAAATTGAAAAATACGAAATGGTGTGCTGGCGGTTTTTGCATTAAGTAAAAACAATGTCTGCAGTATTTTTGGCATCGAAGAAAAAGTACTATACAGTATGTAAACACGTAAGGTGCACATAGGGAAAAAATGACTGGATCAGAGTGAGCCTTGAAATCTTGTTTTTCAATTTGACAGATAATATTCTTTTGCAAAATGAATGTGTATACTACCGAAGAAAATATTCAAATGATTTCAACATAATCGGACTTTTTTTATTAATGGGACATTAAATTCCCAAAAATACTTAAATATGGTGCGAGATCAAATATCTCCGCCTATTCGTGTTGAACCTAAAGACATCGAGTCACTGATTTACCAACGCGCATACGTCATACCAGTCAGACAATTTTTGAATGAAATGTTTCCAAACAGATGGAGTTGTTTTTTTGTTTTATTTTTGTATACAAAAAAATTAAAATAATGATTTATAAGAGCTTTTTATTATTAAAAAAGCCAAGTAAAATAAAAATAAATCAAAAGAAAATAGAAATCCTCAAGATTACCACGATAATTCAATAGAAATAACAATTAATGCAGGCAAGGCTAACTCTGATCCAAGTATTTTTTCCCAATGCTAATTTCCCTATGTGCACCTTACGTGTTTACAGACTGTATGTTGGTATAATATATATAGTTTTTGTGTAACCCTATATACCGCCCGTTGTTTTCGTCATATCTCGGTCGAATCTTTTGGCGTTCTTGCGAACGTAACACTCGATAGGTGTCGCTTTTTATTACCGCCAACCGATTATTGCTGATAACGATTGCCTTGACGCGTATTGATTAATGCCTGGTCGATGCGCGAACAGCTATCGATAATATTTTTAAACTTTGTCCCGTTTTTTTTTTGTTTGCCGAATTCGTGTCGTTTTGAATTACCGTTTTGTTTTCAATCCGGTCCAGTGTTGCCAATTCTATAGGGAATTTTAATTTTTAGGGTGTACTATAATTCATTACAAAAACAATTCTCGCAGTATGTGAGCTAGGTAATCCCTAAAATATTTTAATAAATTATATTATGTATTATAGATGTTGCGCAAAAACGTCACGAGTAGCTTCTTCGCGAAATTCACAAAACGCGCCTATTAAAGTTTTACTGCAATAATTTTAATGAATTTATTTATTTAGTTTTAATGAATTTTTTAATTTAATTTTAATGAATTTTTTTACTTAATTTTAATGATTTTTTAAATTTAATTTTAATGAATTTTTTTATTTAATTTTTATGAATTTTTTAATTTAATTTTAATTAATTTTTTTATTTAATTTTTATGAATTTTTTAATTTAATTTTAATGAATTTTTTTATTTAATTTTTATGAATTTTTTAATTTAATTTTAATGAATTTTTTTATTATGAAATTTAAATGTAAACATTATAGGTATACTTGTCATATACCCTGTGTCAAAGTGACCAATAAGATATTATTATTATTTGTAAAATTTTTATTGTTACCGAGTAGACTTTTGTGCGGTTGAAGCTTAGTCTATTACCATTTCAAACCCACTAGTGAGGAATGGTAACCAGTTTAGGTCAAAATTCACTTTTTAAAATTGTTACAATATTTTGTCGTTTCGAGGTCCCCCAAATCCAAAAAAAACATATTTTTGGAAAAACTCTATGCGTCTGTTTGTCTATATTATGAGCACGATACAGGTCAAACGGATGAACTGATTGAAATCAAATTTTAGGAGGATGTTTGGTATGCAAATATGAAGAGCCCTATTATTTTAGGGGAAAATCTGCGCATGCGCAGAAGAGATATATGCTATAACGGTGTTTTTTATATTATAATGGTATACTTTTCATAACGGCTTATTACTCTATTTATTATTTCAAGAAAGTTTCGTTAAAAAAATGTTTTTCTAAACTTTATAGTTCCGGAAATATTTTGAAAATAAAAAAAAAATCAGCCGTTCTTTAGTTGCGTAGATCTGTTAGAAATAAACTATAGTTAAGCATGCTTTGATTAATTTTAACATTATTATGTAGGTAACCGTTGCAACGAATATCAAATATAATATTGAATACTAGCTGTTACCCGCGTCACGTCACGCGATATCAGCAATTTTATTTTCTTTATCATACTATATCAAACGTCAACATTTTGAAGTTGGAAGTGGTCCCGTCGCCCAATTGGCTGGAATTCTTTTTTATCCACCAAAGTGGAGTATTTATGTTGAAAAACAAAATCACAACACCAACATAACCTCAATATCGTAACTCAGGGCGGTATACGAATCGACGACTGTTATTACAGTCGGACGGCGTATTGATCAATATCTAATACCTATATATAAATATTCAAAAACAAAAAACAATCGATAGGTTTTATGGAGGCTATATAATATATCGAGTGTTTATGGCCACGTATTTCAAGTATCAAATTCCGTTTGGGGTTTTCGAGCCGGAATTCTTGCATTTTTATCAGATTATATGAAAAGTATATTTTATCTACTTTGTCTGATCGTCGATTTGTGTGTATGTCTTTTAGAATTACAATTTATTAATTCTTAATGGATCAGTACTTAGATCGTGCAGGTCTAGATGCGGGTTGTGTTTCAAATACGAATCGAAACGTCATTGGGTTAATCAATAATTGTGTCTGAAAAATTAGTTGGAAATTTTATTTATTTTAGTTTTTAGTTCGATTTTTTTTAATGACATTTTTTTTGTGGCTTTGCAATGCGTAGTTTTTACGTTATTATACAGGGTGTTTGGAAGCTGGGTGCAAAGCCTTAAGGGGGTGTTAGTATAGACCATGTAGAACATTTTGAGCCATATTTGTCCTAACCAAAGTCTAATAATTTTTTTTTAGGGAACTTTTACGATTTTAGTACCAAAATCCCAAAATTTTCCAATTAAGTGCTAATAACGCAAAGTTTAAGTGGAAATGTTTATTTTTTTTAATGTACTTTATTAGCCTAATGTGTGTTTAATGGTATCAAATAATTTTAAAGCACCGTTTTTACTAAAAAAATAACTTTCAGACTATTTAAACCTAACAGAAAAAAATGTCAAAGAAAAAGATGGATTTTTATTGACATTTAAAAAAATAAATAAAATAGCTACATGTGTTCAGATAATTTTAAAAACATGCTGAGTTATTGTTCTTTCTGTTAAAGTATCATTTACCTGGATATCTTTACCATTTTTGAAGTTAGGATGCCTGAACCAGTTAAGGGTAAGAAATTAAAAATTTCAAGAAAATCAAAACAAGCCTAATTTTGCTCAAATAACTTTAAACTGATGTCTAAAACAATAACCGAGATTATTTTTTAGTCTACTGTGTAATAATAATAAACTTACCCGAACAAAAATGTAAAGAGGAGCCTTACAGAACTAAAATCGTAAAAGTTCCCTAAAAAAAAAATATCAGACTTTGGTTAGGACAAAGATGGCTCAAAATGTTCTATATGGTCTATACTAACACCCCCTTAAGGCTTTGCACCCAGCTTCCAAACACCCTGTATAACTGACAATTCTTTCTCGATATTTCATTACAAACAAAAAATTGCTGAACCGATTTTACTAGAAATTATATAGGATCGCCTTGACATCTTTCTCAACACATACGGCGTCAAAATTATTCGATGAACAAATATAAAAAAAATATTATCTCCTAGTTTTTTGAAGTCTGTAAAAAAACAATTTTATTGTTTCGCGCAATGAGTAAAAAATAAACTGTAGCTATTTATAGATAATAAAATTGTAGTTAGAAAATGAGTAAACTGCTTTCTTATATTATAGTTTCCGATCGCGTTTTTATTTGTTTGATTTAATTTAACGGCGTTCTAAAACTAGACGATCTAAAGATAAGATATTTGAATGCTTGAAATATATTTAAGTTCAGGAAAGTGCCGAAAGTACATTTTTCAAATAAAAAATCATAAATATCAATATTGATTGGCTATAGGCGTATCGAATTACTATTTATTGAAACTATATAAAGACAAAAAGTTTTATATGCGGGCGTTCATTCAAATTAACATATTATTTCTTTTCAGTTTGATAAATAACTTGAAACTATGCGCCGGTTAATTTGTATGCGTTAAAGCCAAAAATGAAAAAAAATGTGTAAAATTTTGCACTACAAGTTATTTTTTGTGGTGAAATTCTTTAGCGACTTACCTGTTTGAAATTTTCTGTAATATACCGAAGAGAATCTCCCATAATAAAAAAAAATTGGTTGTCTGTAAAGTCGGTTTACGGACGATAGTTTTACGTGATAACGTATTCCGTAATACATAACCTAAACCTCCCAAAATTTGGTTTCAATCCGCTTATCCTTGGTGTCGGAATGATAAGAAATGTCAAAAGTGACGTTTGCAACTGTCAAAGTATTATGTTCTAATAATAATTAGTTATTCCAATACTTAACTTAGAAGGCGTTGCATTTCACAGAATACTAATGTCAAAAAATTGAATTAAACATTAGAAATTCAGCCGTTTTCATGTTGCATTTATACAGCTATTTTTCTATATAAATTTGTATAAAAAAACTGTTTAGGCAAATTCTGTTATACGAAATCTATGTAAAATGTTCTCCTCTTTCGTTTAAGACTGGTTTCAAACCGATCTGATTTAAATTGAGCGAGAAATTAGCAAAAAGCACGCACAGGGTCAGGCGGAAAGTTACGCGTTAGGAACGTTACACTTTTTCGAACATGCAGCCGGTGTTTTATCAATTTATAAGATTGGTGATTCATCAATAATTTTATAAGACGTTATCACGTTAAAAAATAGAGATTTCAACGATAGTCCATTTGTCGAGGAAGGCTATAGTCTATATAATATCACGCTACGACCAATAGGAGCGGAGCATCAATGAAAAATGTAAGTAACTCAAAATTTGTCCGTCCGACAAAAACTTTTGAACGGTAACTCCGATCATCATATTTTGGACACAACATTCATCTCGGTAAACTAAGATGAACGTGCGTACTCATGTCCCTCCCCTCATTCGTTCTTTTGCACCCGGGTGAAACCGGGCGGGACCGCTAGTAAATAATAATGCGTTTCGAATGGACAAACAACCAGAGACTTCAATGCTAGCATAAGACACGAACCCGCGCGAGGATCTTTATTATATAAAATGACGATTTTTATTGACAGTATTTAGAACGCTAAAATATAGCTTTAAGATGTATCTTGAAGAAGTGGTATTTTTAAAAACATAAATATCACAAATTCCCGTGTCTTTATCGCGGTTGAGAAATCACTGGCCGCATTCAATTGGTCTAATTTTTCAACAGTTTGTGTATACAGTCGAACCTCGATAAATAAGAGCTCAATGGAGCGCGATCTCTTTTTCGCTTATGGAGGTTTTACTCCGACTTGAGTTTAAAGCTTATAGAAATACAGGAGTGGCCTTTTTCACTTATAGGTGTCTATAAAAACTATACAAAAACAATGTTAGTTAGTTCAGCTATTTATGACTCATTCTTAAATTTCGCGGAACTATTAATACGTTCGACTATCGCTTATCGAGGTACAGGCAAGTAGTAGTCTCAGTTCTATAGAGGTTCATGAGTGAAACACGTCTTTCTCTAAGTCTCTTATATATAGAGGTTTCTGTTTCTCACTTATAGAGGTTTTAGGGGGTTACAAAGACGGTACCTGTGCGGCAGTCACTCTCACTTGGAGAGTTTTCTCGCTTACCCAGTTCTCACTCGCTCAGGTTTGACTGTAGATAGATCTGTTTGTAAATAAATGGACTGTTTGTATTAATAATTGAGGTGTATACAGGGTGTCCCATTAAGAATGGGACATAGAACAACCGC
Source organism: Xanthostigma xanthostigma (assembly GCA_963575645.1). Lineage (NCBI taxonomy): Eukaryota > Metazoa > Arthropoda > Insecta > Raphidioptera > Raphidiidae > Xanthostigma > Xanthostigma xanthostigma. Next base: position 5,824,177 of record OY754473.1, read on the forward strand.
AGATTCTCCAATTCAAAATAAAACGATTAAGCGAAATATGCTTAGATAAAATGTTACTCGCTCTACCAGTGGCGTACGGCAGGAGTAAGTAATGCTTGTACCCCTTCTAAATGTTACGCCGCTGTCTAAATTTTAATTTTGACTATAATTTTAATTTTTTTGATATTTTCTAAGTCAATAATGTACACTTGTTAGTTTGTTGTAAAGTCATTGGTTTTCGAGATATTCGCAGTTAAAGATAGATAGACATGTACTTTTTATTTGTATTATTATTAATAATATTCATTTTTACAATTTTGTCTTAAAAAAACTGCGAATATCTCGAAAACCAATGTCTTTACAACAAACTAACAAGTGTAGATACATTATTGACTTAGAAAATATCAAAAAAATTAAAATTATAGTCAAAATTAAAGTTTAGACAGCGGCGTAACATTTAGAAAGGGTACAAGCATTACTTACTCCTGCCGTACGCCACTGGTAGAGCGTACTGAACTAATTTTTTTATTGTTAGGTGCATTTTATGATATTTAACAAGTGTGCCGATTTGAGTAAAATTATACGGTGTATTAAAAAAATTATGGACATTAATAATTTTTCAGTTTTCAACTTCAACACCCCGTATTTCGGAAACGAGTAACATTTTATCTAAGCATATTTCGCTTAATCGTTTTATTTTGAATTGGAGAATCTGCGGTTGTTCTATGTCCCATTCTTAATGGGACACCCTGTATATTGTGCCACCATTCATCGTAAGCCGCGTCGACAGTTATTTGATATAAAAGAATCGTTTATACAAATGAAATCGGTCTTTTGATTTTATTATTAATATTCAGGCCAATGACACGTTCCACCGCATCGCATTGGACCATATATCTATTCGGTTCGGTACCGAACTATTGCACTACCCAACGGTTCATTGTTCTGAACTCCTTTTCAGGGTTCGATGTACCTAGCCAAAATATTGTTGTTGCATGCCCATTGATGAGACGAGTCTGAAATCTGTAGAAACTGCTAGAACCAACAACAATGGAGAACAGGTAAAAAACACCCGACCTGGAGACACAAACACATGTAAAGGAAGAGATCTCGGTGCGGGAAGTTAGACCCGATTTCTTAGAATCGCTTGGAGAGAACAATAGAAGAAATCTCGATTCGTCCAGAACATTCTTTAGAAGCGTGGGACGAGGCTATAAAAGGCGAGCAGAGTGGTTGAAGCAGTCAGTCAGTTATTGGAGCTGTTCGTGAGTTGTGGTGATATAGTGCTCTGGCATTAAGACATAAATTATACTGTGGAAATAAATTAACTTTAGTGAGTGCAATTGATATAAATCTGTTTAAATATTTTGTAAATACAAGTGTGAGTCAGTTACTGTACTAGATTATATAAATCTGTTTAACATAAATGACTTATAGTTAATAGACAAGTGTGCTGATAAACTTTGTGTTGTGTTCCTGTGATGTAAATATTTTGTGTACATAATTTAGTGACTCTATAGGTATATTCTCTGTTACTTAATCTTTTATTTTATAATTTAGAACTATTAGTTTTGTTTCTGTTAACGTTATTATTTACGTTAAGTTAAAGAAGTACGCTTTCGGTTGTGTGTTTTACTGTTCTGTTAAACATTTATTATTGTTAATGAATAATTTCCGCCACGGACTGCAGCAGTTTTGTTACAATATGATTTCGTTATCAAAAAAGTGCTAACTGTCTGTTTGTCTGTCTCAACCTTCTAACTCAAGTGCTCAAAATAATGAAACACACCCTTTTCTTTTATTTTTGAATAGATCCCCGCCTGTTGCGTGTTGAGGCTTTCCGACTGGTTTTCTTCCTGGTATATCTAGTCTCATTTTATGCAATTCTTTAGTTTTTTTTTAAACTTCAGAAAAAGACTGCTTAAACAATAGGTACATCATTAGCAGTCTCTTTTTTTTTAAAAAACAAATCCAATTTTTGTCAGTGTGTAGTTTTGAGCCGGGTTCACACTATTATGCTTGTTTGGATCGTATTAAATAATACACACTATATGCATAATATAAAGGTGTAGAAACTAGAGTAACTTTTTTAAAGAGTTTTGACACTTTTGACACGGGTAGCTTCCCATCTCCTTTTTTGAAGCGACATTTTTTAGTTATCGAAACTAAAAATTTTATCATAAGGGTTTTACATCTGTAGTTACCTACTTATTAATAACTAGCGGTCCCGCCCGGTTTCACCCGGGTGCAAAAGAACGAATGGGGAAGGGAGGGACATGAATATCTACGCACATTCATCTTAGTTTACCGAGATTAATGTTGTGTCCAAATTTCATGTTGATCGGAGTTACCGTTCAAAAGTTATTGTCGATAAAAAGCAGTATTTATACTTTTTTTAAGTAATAAATTTCTTTAAATTAATAATTACTGTAATTAATAAAATATAATAAATATTTAGGTAATTGAAAACACTGTAGGAAAATTATTTTTATATAGATACCTATAGTTGTAACAGTTTTCAAATGAGCTATTAAAGAAGTGTTAAACAAATTTTCACGCTGTCTCCCTCAAAATGTTTAAGAAGAAGAAGGCTTTATTTACAATAATGTGCTATTTACAGCTATGTACAATAAAATATAGGGGTTTCAGCTATAGTGCTATAGCCCATCTTAAATAAATTAACATGTTTTAAATTTTATTTAGTTTAGATTAGTAAACAACATTTAAAAAAAAGAACCAACTATCTAAAAATGTTAATAGCTCTTGAACTATAGGTACTTAACCTAAAAATCGTTGAAATTCAACAATATATATACCTATTAATACGCTAAGGTTTAAGATGTTTGCCCCCCTTTTTAGAAAAAACCTCACAATTTCTCCACATAAATTATATATCATTTTACAGATAATTGCTTGCTCTACTGACATCGACAACTAAAAAAATTATTATTGCTTTTGTTTTTGTAAATTAATTAAAATACAGCAACGCTGAACAACGTCTGCCATCTGACGGCTTTAATTTTGAAACAACGTCAACACTTCGATCTGTCATCTGACCTTCATATTGTAATACAACAGACACAATACTACATACTGCCATCTGACGGCTTTAATTTTGAAACAGCGAGCAACGCTGAACAACGTCACAGCAATGCTGCATGATGCCATCTGACGGCTTAGCTCAACGCTGTTGCTACTTGCGCCTCTGTATGACAATTTTAGTAAAATATTTCTTCGATCTGTCATCTGAGCTTCATATTGTAATACCACAAAAAGAAGAACGTTATAAGCAGTGTGCAAAATTAGAAACGAATTGAATACCTGCAATCATATTTCAGAAAAAAATTTGGTAAAGTGATAATTATTATACTTATTTAGTGCGAATAATTCGCACAGGTCACACCAGTTATTATTAAAGTTCTATTTCTGTATACGATTGTTGGAGTCCTATGCAAATGGCACCACTAGAAATCAATATAGTAAACGGCTAGCCTAAGATAGAAATGTTGACTAAACTCTTTAACAGACCGGTATCTCGTGACCCATAGATATCGCGGCGACAGCGCAGATCTTTTTCAGTTATTCAGATTTATTTGTTTACAGTACGTTAAACGCATTGTGCCAGAATGCTTTTGATCTGAATGTCGGTTTGCCGCTTCACCGCGCTTTGCCGCTTCACTAATAGAGCCGTCGCTTTTTATACACGCGAAGCGTTCACCATTATATGTCTGTATGTTAAATATAATTCAACAATAGAGATCTATATATTTCAATACAGGTGATATCAATGATACGGAAACAATAAAACCGCTTGAAATTGTTTTTTTTATTGTTATTTAACGCCGTTGAGGTTATGTCGTTCCTTGACTTCAACTTTTTGCACAGGTATCAGTTTTCAGATCTTGACCCTGTCGGCGTACTATCGAAATAAAAAGAAAAAGGAAAAATTTTGCAGAGGTCGGTGCCTATATAGCATATATTTAATAACTTCTATATTCTAGTGGCCGCAAGTGGAAGCGTGGCCCATGAAGTGAGACAGCAAATGACTGTTTTTCTATTTCTTTCATTTTAGTGCGCAAGTGTCGCGTCTGTAGTGGGGGCAATTAGTAAGTGGAATGGAGCAAGCCACCTCCCTTTCACAGCTTAGTTCCATGCGCATCCATTCACGGACATGCGCACGAGACTCAGAATATATTGAGTGAGAAAGACGTATCTCTGCATTGTGGTTTTTAAGTCTTTCTCCCGATCTTTGCTAGCAATATAGAGGGCATTAAATATATGGTTCCATGTGCAAATTGACGCGCATCCATTCACGGACATGCGCACGAGACTCAGAGTGTAATGAGTGAGACAGACGTATAAATGTCTGCACCGTGGTGTTTAAGTCTTTCTCCCGATCTTTGCTAGCAATATATATAGAGGGCATTAAATATATGGTTCCATGTGCAAATTGACGCGCATCCATTCACGGACATGCGCTCGAGACACAGTATATAATGAGTGAGACAGACATATGTCTGTACCGTGGTGTCTTAGTCTTTCTCCCGATCCTTGCTAGCAATATAGTGAATATATGGACATGAGCCATTTTATCGTACGACCGTAGACATTGCGCTGAGCATAATAATATGGAGTGCACACATCAGAGGTCAGAGAGCAATTTAATAATATATAATCACGACAGTGATTCGTTCGTCTTTTGAGACTGCGATGTTATGGGTTCTGATCTGATCAAAAAGTTCTTTATTTGATTTGTTATGTTAACATGGTCGTAATTTGCCCTTAGATAACCGGGCACAATGCAATTTAGATAAAATTACCGACGTATTTACAAGATGATTGACGTCTCATTATAATTGATTTTCAATATTTGATCTATTAGCGACAATCGTATCATGTTCGTCTATAGTCGGCGATCTACCGAACGTACAATCGGCAACGGAATTAAATGATGTTTAAAATTTATTACATCTTAAAGACATTTTATAGAATAGTATACAGGTGACACAGAACAAACTATATTGCATAGCACCACTAGACAAAGGACCAAAAAATAATTTTAAAAAATCCTGTACGCCAGGGGTCGGAAACCTGCGGCTCTTTTGATGTAAAATTGCGGCTCTCCAGTTCCATACGCTGATGCAAAAAAACAATTATTGCACATACCGCTAAACTAGCGGTATATGTGCTTTATTGTCGCTTTGTGCGTCAGAGCTGACTTTCGTTCATGAAGTTATATCTAAGTTAATTTCACACGAAATCCATTCAAATTGAAGCTTTTTGAAAAGAGGAGATTCTGATCTTTAAAACAGAACCATTTTTAAATCAATTCGAGTTCATAAATACTATTAAAATTGTAATTGAAAATTACAAACAGCAGTTGTCGGTTAGTCTGTACGTACGTACGTCACGACTCTACAGATCGCAATTTTGGTCGGATTGCCTTGGGTTATATTTTATTCACTTTGTTTAGTATCAGACCAGAACCCTATTTAAATTCACATAAATGTGTTCAGTAGTTTAATTTTTATAAACAGTTTTATTTTATTATTTTTGACAGCTAATAGTTAAAATAAAAAATCTTAAAAAAACAAAAAAATACCTATTACTGTTATTGTAAAATATGTAGTGTATTACGTAGAATACCTGCTACACTGCTATACCACAATAACAACGCAAGCTACGATATCGGAATGGCCGAGCGGTTAAAAGCGTTGGTCCATAGCAAGGTCCCGGGTTCGATTCCCGCTGACACAAGTAATATTTTTTTTGACGTGATAACGTCTTATAAATTGATGAATCACCAATATTATAAATTGATAAAACACCGGCTGCATGTTCGAAAAAGTGTAACGTAACGTTCCTAACGTTCCTAACGCGTAACGTTCCGCCTGACCCTGTGCGTGCTTTTTGCTAATTTCTCGCTCAATTTAAATCAGATCGGTTTGAAACCAGTCTTAAACGAAAGAGGAGAACATTTTACATAGATTTCGTATAACAGAATTTGCCTAAACAGTTTTTTTATACAAATTTATATAGAAAAATATTTTATACAAAATATAGAAAAATAGCTGTATAAATGCAATGTTGTGTAATGCATGACGCGACGCGGTCGGTTGTCTTTGTTTGCCGTACATGGAAATTAGAAGCAAACGTATGTCTTGTCTTAACATGAAAACAGCTGCATTTCTAATGTTTAATTCAATTTTTTGACATTAGTATATTGTGAAATGCAAAGCCTGCTAAGTTAAGTATTGGAATAACTAATTATTATTAGAACATAATACTTTGTAATTTGCAAACGTCACTTTTGACATTTCTTATCATTCCGACACCAAGGATAAGCGGATTGAAACCAAATTTTGGGAGGTTTAGGTTATGTATTACGGAATACGTTATCACGTAAAACTATCGTCCGTAAACCGACTTTACAGACAACCATTTTTTTTTCTATTCCATTTTGTTTTTAATTTTTTTTCTATTCCATTTTGTTTTTAATTTTTTTTCTATTTTTTAATTGGTTTTTCTCAATTTTTTTTCATTACCTATAATATTATGTACAGTGGAAAACTTGCGAGATGTGCACTTTTGGTTTTGCCAACTATTTTATTATATAAACCCTTAAAAATCGATCCATGATTAAGCACCATGTCTATCTCTCAGCCGTTTCCATTCGCGTCTCACCCGCTGGAATATCAGTATCTTGTCACGTGGGCGACTTGAACAAACGCCCACAAACCAACACGGCGTCATTCTGCTCGGAGTCAGACAACATACTCGTTTTGCTCTGTGCTTATATTTGAGCTGTCGCTGCGCGCGCACCGGATTTATTCACAAAACTAGCTTGAAAAGGCGTCTCGTGTGAAGCGAGCACATAACAACAATCAAGAAAATTAGTAGATAGGCAAATCTAGCAGCGTTTCTAGCTTAGTGTGCAGCGGCCTTAAGTTTTCGATTGTTCTGCAGCGCTCGTAGAGGAAACATAACCTTAAATTCGTTACGTAATTTTTTAACTGTTTTTTTTTTTTCGATAACAAGATGATAATGATTTACAGATTCTGAGAAATTGTCGAGAGGCTGTACTCGAAGCTCGGGTAATTCAATACCAACAAAGTGCCGTCTCCAAAAGATGTGGCAACTGTCATATTATAACAAGCCGCTACCTGTTGGCGATTTTATCTAAATTGTTGAATTACGAACGCTTTAAGTATCAATAAAGTCAAAAGAAATCTAATGGCGGCCTTTAAAATTAATGGTTTTCGAGACTCATGAACTTTAATTCGACACTGGATAAGCGACTCCGTGGTGCAAGTCGCTCGCTTCAATTAGATATTGTAGACGCTCGATAACTCAGATCGTTAGCGGAATAGGCCGGAAGAGATGCAAGAGAATTCTTTGTTGGCATTCCGAGGTCTGGCGACTTCTGGAAGGCGGACAAAACTTTTAAAGGTGTCGATTCCAGAAGTGTAGAGATTCATGTCGTTATTTCGGAATTATCGAAAAGATCATGAGAATTAGTGATGTGCCGGATCGTTAAAAATGTGTATCCGCGGATACGGATCAGAATACGGATATTTGGTTTCGAGATCCGCGGATACGGATACGGATTTTAACTTTCTTAGAGTACGCGGCGGTAAATATTGCACATCGATCTTTGGAAAGAGACCTTCTGTTATGGGAAAAAGTTATTGACCTCTTTAAGAGTTAACTTATCATAACAGATTGTCTCTTTCCAAAGATCGATCATGTGCAATATTATAAAGATAGTTTTTTAGTACCTTTGAGTTATGTACTATTGGTATGGTACTCACTACGATAAATGTTTGCAATATAAAGGTGCCAAATACGATTTTAAAAAATAAAAAATAATCTGAATGGAATTTAACAGTTTTTAATTATTACCTAATCACCTATAAGTATATATAAAATTTCATCTATGAATTGAAAATTAATAAGGTAAAAGATCCGCCAAAAACTAACGGATACGGATCTTTCTTCTCCCTCGGATATCCGCGGATACGGATACGGATATCCGGCACATCACTAATAAGAATTAACCAATTTTTGTGTGATTTTTCGATCAGAAAGCGAATATATTTTTTATATCGTCCTGGCTACATCTTTTACTAAATCTCACCAAGGGGAAGGGGGTGTTTAAATTTTTTGAAAAAAAAACACTCCTCACGTAATTCATGTACGTTCCCTTTTTGACGTTTGTCAACAATCTGTTGCAAGTATATTTATAAATATTTTTCTTTGAGACCCAGCATTTTTTTAAAAAGTTGTTGAAAAGATTTAGGAATGATTTATCTTTGATTATAATATTCAAAATATATTCAAAGAATGCGAACGTTTCGGAATGTATTTTTTTTGGTGAACACATAGTGTCTCTCAGTCATAAACATAGATGACAGGAGGCTGTGAATAGTTACAAGTCGGTTGGTATATACATATTTTAATATGATAATAGTAAAAATTTAACCATACTGTATTCACAGACGCGTGTGAATAGGATAAAAATAAATGAAGTCACTATAAAGAGCGGAAAATAAAAGAGGACCCTGCACAAACCTTATGGGATTTGGTTCTCGGTTAAATTGATTGAAGATGGTTTAAAGGTCACTAAGAAAAAGTGTCTCTAGTCTAAAAACCAATAGATTTATATAGCTATAGATAATGTCTAGCAAGATTTTAGATACTGGAATATCCATCTGAAAAATCTGTGAGATATTGTTTACATACGACTTACAACTGAGGTTATTCTTATAGAAAAAATCGCGCTGAATCGATTCCGATCACTCCCGTCTCGGTATCTTTAGTCGTTTAGAAGTTACAGCGTTTTTAAGTTTTTCTCTAATGATATGAAAAAACGCTCATATCTCAGAAACTAAAAGTGATACGGGGTTGCGGATGGTGGGAATCGATTCAGCTTGAAATTTTCTATAAGTTCGGTTAGTATAGAACAGTCTAAAAGTCGCTTAGTGTCTTTAAAAGTTGCATTAAACTTGGTATGAATAGCATTGGCTTGTAACGACCGCTCGCTAGAGACAGGGGGTTAGAGGACACGACTATCCGAAGTCTAGTTATATAAAAATGATACAAATAAGTCAAAGCACAGTCGACTATTCATATATCGTAATTTAAATGCTAATGTAATATACCACTAATAACAGATATTACATTTCGATAACATGGCATAATCTCAATGGAACCCGTAATATATCACTGTCCAGATGAGGGCACAGAGCGGTGAGAGCTGTTATTTGTGATCTGTCTTTAAACTGCACCCTGTCTCAATGAGAGCTATAACAAACCGTATGTATTCGTTACTGAGTAACGGATACATCGTCTGATTCGAAGTAACGAATCGTTACTTACAAATTCATTTCGTTACTCGCATTTGTCGTATCCATGTCAGTTCGACTCGTTTGATGCGGTTATACGTTATACGAACGAAGTCATACCGTATCACGTATGAGACGCGCCTCGATGCGATGGTACATGCTTGATGCTGTTAGTATACGATTGTATGTCGTATGAAAAGTAACGAGTAACGTAACGATACGAAAGTAACGGGTACTGGTTCTTTAAGTAACGAATACAATACGGGTACACAATTTCTCGTTACTTTTACAGTAGAGCTGTAACAATTCGTATGTATTCGTTACTGAGTAACGAGTACATCGTCTGATTCAAAGTAACGAATCGTTACTTACAAATTCATTTCGTTACTCGCATTTGTCGTATCCATGTCAGTTCGACTCGTTTGATGCGGTTATACGTTATACGAACGAAGTCATACCGTATCACGTATGAGACGCGCCTCGATGCGATGGTACATGCTTGATGCTGTTAGTATACGATTGTATGTCGTATGAAAAGTAACGAGTAACGTAACGATACGAAAGTAACGGGTACTGGTTCTTTAAGTAACGAATACAATACGGGTACACAATTTCTCGTTACTTTTACAGTAGAGCTGTAACAATTCGTATGTATTCGTTACTGAGTAACGAGTACATCGTCTGATTCAAAGTAACGAATCGTTACTTACAAATTCATTTCGTTACTCGCTTTTGTCGTATCCATGTCAGTTCGACTCGTTTGATGCGGTTATATGATATACGAACGAAGTCATACCGTATCACGTATGCGACGCGCCTCGATGCGATGGTACATGTTTGATGTTATTAGTACACGATTGTATCGTATGAAAAGTAACGAGTAACGTAACGATACGAAAGTAACGGGTATACTGGTTCTTTAAGTAACGAATACAATGCGGGTACACAATTTCTCGTTACTTTTACAGTAGAGCTGTAACAATTCGTATGTATTCGTTACTGAGTAGCGGATACATCGTCTGATTCAAAGTAACGAATCGTTACTTACAAATTCATTTCGTTACTCGCATCTGTTGTATCCACGTCAGTTCGACTCGTTTGATGAGGTTATACGTTATACAAACGAAGTCATACCGTATCACGTATGCGACGCGCTTTGATGCGATGGTACATGCTTGATGTTGTTAGTAGACGATTGTATGTCGTATGAAAAGTAACGAGTAACGTAACGATACGAAAGTAACGGGTTCTTTAAGTAACGAATACATACGGGTACACAATTTCTCGTTACTTTTACAGCTCTAAGTCTCATGCGAATCGAACATATTTGCTTTCTGTCGCGCGGTAACATCAACTTGAAGTGGGTAGAACTGCGACTTGGATATGTGAAAAGACAGTGGAAATATACAGAATGATTTATAAGTTGATTCTTTTTTTTAACAGCGTGTAGAAATCAAATAGACGAACAAATATTTCAAGTAACTTTTTTATTAAAACTCGAAAATGAAAGAGGAACGGGCTTTCAAAGTTTTGTTGAGTTTTATCAAGTTTTTAGGTCGGTGCTGGCGTTATGTTATGCCACTATGGAAATATGTTATGTCATTATCAAGTATTCACAGGAATTGTTCGGAGTTGTTCCTGTTTTGTTGGATGCGTGCGTCGTAGCCATGGTTGTAATAGCGATAAGGGCCTACCGCGAATTATTTTGGGATGCATTTTCGATTCGTGCTATCATTTCTTCGCGTGTGTTAACCGGGCTTTTCAATGAATCATATATATTAATACGTTAAGATTAAGATGTTTGCCTCCCTTTTAAAAAAAAAAACCACACAATTTCTCCACATAAATTATATATCATTTTACAGATAATTGCTTGCTTTACTGACATCGACAACTAAAAAATTTGCTTTTGTTTTTGTAATTTAATTAATTAACAGCAACGCTGAACAACGTCTGCCCTCTGACGGCTTTAATTTTGAAACAGCGAACAACGCTGAGCAACGTCACAACAATTCTGCATGATGCCATCTGACGGCTTAGCTCAACGCTTTTGCTACTTGCGCCGGTCTATATGACAATTTTAGTAAAATATTTCTTCGATCTGTCATCTGAGCTTCATATTGTAATACAACAAAAAGAAGAACGTTATAAGCAGTGTGCAAAATTAGAAACGAATTGAATACCTGCAATCATATTTAAAAAATAATTTTGTAAAGTGATAAAATTATTATACTTATTTAGTGCGAATAATTCGCACAGGTCACTCTAGTTAAATAAAATTTAATTAAACTTCGAGAGGCTGTTTCTCTCTTATTTTTAAGTTTTGATAAGAAAGTTACTTAAAATATTTGTTCGTCTATTTGATTCCTATATGCTGTTAAAAAAGAATGATCAACTAAAAAATCATCCTATAGAATACAGATATTTCACTGCTGTAACCGTACAGTCATTCAAGTTTTTTTTTTTAATTTTTACGGCTATGGATCGCGTGGACGAGACCCAAACTTTTTTTAAAAATTTCAACCGTATGTATAACTGGCTAGGTCTACTCTTTTCGCTTTAATTATGCTTTGCTAATTTTTTGCATACTTGGCAGACCTTTTTGCAAATTGACATTAACCCGACGCTGTTGAAAATATACAAAATAGCACAACATTTCCGAAATTAGGACACAGTGTATTTATTTACCCGACCTCGGTTGTGCCGAGATCTCTTGCAGTCAGTATTTAGCTCATCTGGTGGTGTCAATGCATTCAATCATAACCTCACTTAACAATATTGGATGCCATTTATCATCCACTGAATGTGAACTTTCACCTAGAAATAAAACACTGTATATAAACGACGCGATATTTCAATGCGGACCGGGAGTGCCGGGTCACTTCAAGTATAAACAAAACAAACGGGTCACAGAGAATATTGATCTATTAAGAACGATTCTTTAAGGACGTAGTCTGGTGTTCGGGTTCCGGAAAATCGAATTTATTTTTTTTCATTTATAGTAAGTATAATATATTGAGAAAATACTGTAAAAATTTTAGAGCGAAATATTAAATTTTTACAAAGCTATAGCATATAGTCGAGAGCAGCAACGATCTTACGGTAAGACTCTTACCTGTTCTTACCTCACAATTGTTATCACGTTACCCTTATACTCTCGCAGAGTAGAGCAAACAAATTAGCAGAAAACGATGCCTTTGAAGAAACGGAAGGTTTACTATATGTACCAGGCATAGCTAATTAGTGTAAATATTCATTTTTATTTTTTTGTAAGAAATCTGAAATAAAAACTTTAAACGCGTTTTTCTCAAAACTACGTTTTTCTAAGCGGCGCGGCTGATTGAAACAATTGTATACAACCGATTGCTTTCAGTTTTTCACAGGGTATTCTACACAACAATAGCTCCGTCCGGTACTAGAATTACGTAATTATAAAAATTATTTCTATTTTTTTTAACCGATTTTCAACGAAAAAACCACGATTTTCTCGTTGTTTTTTTTCTAAAACCCGCCATTTTGTTATTTATCAATAAAAATGTTTTTTTCTAGTACGGGATAGAGCCGCAAGCCTACGAAACAATTACCAATTTAATTTTTATAATTCAGTTGACTCCAAGTGACGTTATCACCCGCGCTACCCACCTACCACCAGTTAAAGTTGTCTACTTTAGATTAAAAAAACAATTATAAAATGGCGTAAAATTAAGCAAAAAAAAATTTTTTTTCTTAGTTTTCTTGTCAGTAAAAACATGTAACAAAATTGAAAACACCGTACATTATTTTGACATTAAAAAAAAATTCTGAAATAACGGTTGAAAACAAGCTTAAACAAAGGACTACGTCCTTAAATCGCCCAAAAAAAGGCGCAGTTTTACGTAAAAGAAATCCGCTATAGCAGTCAACGTTTATAGGTGAAAAAACGATAGACATAGTATTACAATAGAGTGCGTGAAAGTGTCTGAAATTAAGAGAGAGAACAGTTCTTTATCTCAATGGATGCAGAACAATGCTGATTTGAGTAAACACATTTCTGGATTTCTGCAGCGATCTCTCTCTTAACTGAGGACACTGTCATTTATGGCAAGCATATCGACTAGCGAACTCTAGTTACTTATATTATGTTTCGGTCTATATACCCGAATTCGGTCAATGACAGAAATAAATGCGTTTTAACCAACGAATATTGCCCAAACCCGAAATCTTACATTTAAACGGGTATTGAGTGTTATAAAATGAGCAAAACTAGTTTTGAGCATTTTCAGTTGGACTAAACTAGTTCTGTCCATTTTTGAACGGACAGTACTAGTTCTGCTTGTTTCATTCAATTAACGTCCGAACCCGAACAAAAGTAGGGTTATGTTCTTGTTTATGTATCTATCAATTGAATTGTTCTCCTGAATGTTATAAAAAATATAATTGTGGGATATTCAGTGTAATAATTAAGTAAAAGTGCAAGATGAATTCGAGTCTCAACTAGTTCGCCTATTGGAGGCTTCTGAAACATAATTTTATGACGATACATAATTACCTTACTACACTAAGTGAGGTTAAGAAAGCAAATTTGTTGAAAGCTCTGTCTGCTAAACAATACAGAAGAATAAATCGCTTTGATATAAAAAGTATCATTGATGTGGAAAAGTTTATTAAAAATTCCGATGCCATACTAGTACTGTCCGTTCAAAAATGGACAGAACTAGTTTTGTCCAATTGAAAACGCGCAAAACTAGTTTTGCTCATTTTATAACAGTCAATACCCGTTTAAATGTAAGATTTCGGGTTTGGGCAATATTCGTTGCTCAAAACTAGTTTTGCGCATTTATTTCGGCCATTGACCGAATTCGGGTATAGACCGTAACATATATATCTATGGTAAAACATCCGTTTTGCATAAGATTAGGTCAAAAGCCCTTCTTATAGTGGATATCTCTACATCGGGAAAGGATTGACTGCGCCAAATAATATTAGAACGCGTTCGCGTTTTGTGTCGGTCGCGTGCGAGGCCGCGGGTAACGGCTAGTTGTAAAGGCGCGCGGCCGTTAAAGTGCGAAGTGATTAACAAATAACGCGCCGTGTGTTTATAATGTATAATGTAATCGTTTCCGCGATGGATGCAGTAATTTGTTTATTGCATTCGCGAGTTGTTATATGCACGATGCAAATCAATCCTCTGCAAGCAAGGTAGGTATAATATAGCCACACCCTGCGCAACCAATTGTCATGTGTCGATTTAGACGGGGGGGCTCTCAAAGAGCGGTCCCTTGCCGTGAATCGGGTCGTTCCGCACAATTTTGAAGTGTGACATTTTAGGCGATATCGAACCGGTTGTCAAATTTTGTAAACCTTTGTAATTTCTGTTACGAAGCCTGTTCCACAATTTTGCAATGTTTGTTCTGTCAATCAACTTTTTTTTGACAGATCAATTGTGTCAGAACAAAAAAGTAGCAGTTTTTTTATCAAAATATTTATGAAACTATTCGGAACCCAAAGGAATGGTGAGACCTCTGGTGAGAAATGCGCCGAACTGTCCTAAGGGAGGTTTTTGACAGGTAAACATTGACTAACCTAACCTCCATCATGCTTTTCTAAATCAATGTTTACCTTATACCTCCATAGTTTACCTGTCAAAAACCCCCCTTAGAACAGTTCGGCGCATTTCTCACCAGATGTCTCACCATTCCTTTGGGTTCCGAATAGAAAAAAAAACAATCGTTTATAAATCTTTTTTTTAATGGACAGAATAATAAATCGTTATGAAATTTGTATCGTTGTAATTAAAAAAAAATGTAGCACATGTCGCTTCGCAATTTCCCCCCAAAACAATAGAACTCTATTAACGTGTGTACTTAATTATTAATTATTAGATTTAGTAAGTATGGCAATTCACTGTTCGAGAGTGACAACAATAAAATCGCCCCAAAATGGCGATTTAAAGTCTTACGTAACATTTACTTCAGACTGCAATCCAAAAAATCGCAACACAAAAACATTCACACATTTTAAATTTGTGTAATTTGGATAATGTATGTTTTTTTAATATCTAAAATGAATATCTGCGATCGATATTTATTTTTGAGCTTGTCATTATTTTTTTCGTTGGTTACAAACGCTTTTATATATATTATTTGAACCGCAAGTACCAAAATGGTGGACTATTGAGGTGCTTTGTCAATCTACAGAGACCTGAATACGTATGATCTTTGAGAGCCTTCTTTTGAGTACCGCTGTATTTTGCTGCATGTGATTGTATTCTAATAATTAGATTTAAATGAATAATGGTAATCGCAAGTACGTATATTATACCCTGTGTTCATAAATTAACTGACATTTGATTTTCTTTGTACGGTGTACCTACATTTGTAATTTGCCTGAAAATTAATATATTATTTATAAAAGGCAGTCAAAACGAACTGAAATAACAAATTTATTTATTTTCTTATACATTTTAATGCGCTAAGAGAACATTTAAAATAATATTATAATTTTATTTTTATAAACATTTCAATTTCATTATCAAATATTTTTTTAACATTATATAAATTGGCTTAACAAATTCTGTTTAAACAATAAACAAATTAAAAAATAGCATCATAAAACATGAAATAAAATTCACGCAAATTAACAACAATACAATCATTAAATAACATTTCTTTATTTACGACGTGGTAAAGATCCCGACGATTGGGTTCGTCGGCGGTTCGGTTCTAGCGAATTCCCGATAAAACTTCGATAGACGAGACGCCACAGTGATTCGGATTTTTTCGAATTCAACGGAAACAACTTCAAATCATCAGCTATGTATCTCAACTCTTTACCCATCTCCTTCCAATTAGTTGTTCTCCGTTGATCCAAAAACTCATCAAAACTTCGCTCGCTGCGTTCGGGAATCTTCGTTTGACTATACGGATTCGAATATCGTCGCCGAGTCCAAGTATTCAGCGAAAATGAATCGTCTTCCGGAAGCATATCCCGAGTTTGTCCCGATTTCGATTTTTTAAACTCATCGTAAGTTCGGAAGGTTTGTTCAGGAATTTGATTCATTTTATTACCTGGATTAGAAAATCTCCTTTGATTCAAATGTGTAGAGGAAGCCAGCGGGACACTTCCCGAGAGGGGTTCTGGTCCGTCCGGAAACATTCCCCAAGCTCCCATCGATTCCGAAAATTCGTCTAAACTTTGAACGTTTTGCTCGGGAATTAGTTTCATTTTGTTACCAGGACTAGAAAACCTTCGTTGATTCAGATGTGAGCCGGACAACGGAGAACTTCCTGAGAACGGTTCGAATCCGCTCGAAGACATTCTCAAAGTTCCCACCGTTTCGGAACGCTCAAACTCGTCGAAATTTCTGTACTCTGGAACGAACTTGACTTGATTGACTTGTTCTGAATCAAGTGACGATAGTTGGCTTTCTTCATTATACATTCTCCAAGTCCTTTGCGATTCGAAACGCTTCCGATATTCTTCGCAGTTTGTATCATCGTAACAATCACCTTGTCGATTCGACAGAAATTTTTCAAATTCGATATCGCGACCGCCGAAATTAGACGTCGCCCTGCGATAATCGACTTCGACCGATCCGAGAGATCTTCGATTACGATTTTCTCGACCGGAACTGTCTTCGAACAAACTCTTAAGGGGCGGAGTTTGCGTGGCACTGTTACGTAACTTCTTGTAGCAGAACTCGGACGACGTTTCTCCGGATAAAAACGCGCCGTCGTCATCGTCGCACGCGCTTAACAAATTTTCGGTCGATGACGGTTTTTGCCAACGACGGTTTCGAGGCGATCTTATCGGAATTGGTGCCGTGTCCGAATTTATTTTTACACGGTTGGTTGCCTGTAGCAGGTCACTTCGATTGTTTATTAAATTATCCGACATTTTTGCTGTATTTTTTTTTTGTTATATTTCCGTTCTTTACTGATTTTTGATACAAACTGAATTTGATTTTTGTAAAAATTGTTTTCTAATGACCTTTTTTTCATAATCGTTATTTTAAAACGTTTGATATTACGTAATAAAGGCCGATTCACATCAATTAAATTGAAACAACACGAATTTGTTTAAAAAAACAAGGCATTATTTTTTTAGCCGGTCGATGTAGAATTTATTTTAAACTAGCTGTAACCCGCGACTTCGTCCGCGTGGAACTTGTTTTTTTTTGCGCGGAACCCTAATTTTTTTCTGAAATAAAAGTAGCCTAAGTTACTCTTTATAACGTCAGCTATCTGCTAGTGAAAGTCCCGTCAAAATCGGTCCAGTCGTTTCGGAGATTAGCCGTAACAAACAGACACATTTTATTTATACTGTATAATCTCTTTATAACGAATTTTAAGGGACCGAACATTTTTTTCGTTATAAAGAATTTTCGTTATATGGAGGGAAGAAAGAAAAATAACCAATTTTTCAATGTGGTGGAATAATCTTCATTAAATAATAGGAATTTTTCGATAAGTTTGGCGTCATCAAGTGCTTGTTGAATAGATGGTGATGGTTCAGAATGGTCCTCTTTATGTCTGTAAACATTTGCTGACGCCTAAATATGAACATATTTCTTCGTAATAGCTAGAGAATGGCTGTTGCGTTATAAAGAGGGTATTAATGTATAGGTTTTAAGGTAAACCAACCAAATCGTAAAAATTTCGACGTTATAGGGAGTTTTTCATTATAACGCAGGACGTTATAAAGAGTTTAGGTACACTGTATTTATAGAAAATAGATAGATACAAAAACTTAAAACATAAAGAGAAAAAATATTTTTAACAAAAAAATTGAACCGACTTCAAAATATATCTACACTAAAAAGTAAAAAATAATTGCGTATTGAAATGTTTTGGAGTCGGTGTCACAACGGAATTCGAAAGTAGCAATTTAAATCTTTCATTTTTCTAGTTCTCGAAATAGATTTCATTTTGGCTGACACCGACTCCAAAACATTTCAATACGCAATTATTTTTTACTTTTTAGTGCATATTTTGAAGTCGGTTCAATTTTTTTGTTAAAAATATTTCATTTTTCTCTTTTTAGTGTTAGAAATTTGACGGAGAAATCGGTGAAACATAAAAAAAACATTATGCGTGCCTTTGAAATTTGAGAGTTTCCCTCGATTTCTCCGGATTCCACCATCAGATCCTGACTTGGTTCCGATGGGACCACCTCGGAAGTGTACTCTTTCGAATAAAAAAATAATTTTGAAAATCGGTCCACAATTGACGTAGAAATCGGTGAACATACATAAAAAAAAAAAAATATACAGACGAACATAGAACCTCCTCCTTTTTTGAAGTCGGTTAAAAAAAGTTGAGAAAACTGAAAGTTCGCTCTAGGAATCTTTAAAACTGTTCAATTACAGACTAAGTTGCGATTTTATTTATTTGTATTAATTGAGCCAACTTCTGTATAATTCATTTAAAAAACAACTCTCGCAGTATGTGGATTTTGTAATCCGTTACTATATATACAGACACAGGCGATTCCTACTATATTATCTGTACAGATAAGTAAAATTGTATCTATACTAATATATAAAGCTGAAGAGTTTGTTTGCTTGTACTACTAGTTCGAATTGAAATTTTTTTTGTTGGATAGCCCATTTATCGAGGAAGGCTACAGGCTATATAATATCACGCTACGGCCAATATGAGCGGAGCATAAATGAAAAATGTTGCAAAATGTAATTCAAAAACTTTTGAACGGTAACTCCGATCATCATGAAATTTGGACACAACATTTATCTCGGTAAACTAAGATGAAAGTGTGTACTCATGTACCTCCCCCCCATTCATTTATTCAATTTTATTTATTTGTTTTACATGTATCTAATTCAACATCCTGTATATGTAACTCTGCCATTGTTTTAATATAATCCATTATATTAAATCACAGTTAGTGCGCAGGCTCATTAAATAGCTAAGAAACAATGGTAGGGAAATTAACGACTATTATTAAATATTAACGGCTGATTAAAATATTGAAAACTGCTTTATTAGGCTTGCGTATTAATATTATTACCTAGGTAGGTGTTAATCTTTGTATTAACAGGGTGTCCCATTAAGAATGGGACATAGAACAACCGCAGATTCTCCAATTCAAAATAAAACGATTAAGCGAAATATGCTTAGATAAAATGTTACTCGTTTCCGAAATACGGGGTGTTGAAGTTGAAAACTGAAAAATTATTAATGTCCATAATTTTTTTAATACACCGTATAATTTTACTCAAATCGGCACACTTGTTAAATATCATAAAATGCACCTAACAATAAAAAAATTAGTTCAGTACGCTCTACCAGTGGCGTACGGCAGGAGTAAGTAATACTTGTACCCCTTCTAAATGTTACGCCGCTGTCTAAATTTTAATTTTGACTATAATTTTAATTTTTTTGATATTTTCTAAGTCAATAATGTACACTTGTTAGTTTGTTGTAAAGTCATTGGTTTTAGAGATATTCGCAGTTTTTTTAAGACAAAATTGTAGAAATGAATATTATTAATAATAATACAAATAAAAAGTACATGTCTATCTATCTTTAACTGCGAATATCTCGAAAACCAATGACTTTACAACAAACTAACAAGTGTACATTATTGACTTAGAAAATATCAAAAAAATTAAAATTATAGTCAAAATTAAAATTTAGACAGCGGCGTAACATTTAGTAGGGGTACAAGCATTACTTACTCCTGCCGTACGCCACTGGTAGAGCGAGTAACATTTTATCTAAGCATATTTCGCTTAATCGTTTTATTTTGAATGGGAGAATCTGCGGTTGTTCTATGTCCCATTCTTAATGGGACACTCTATATAGGTGATTCTAAACTTCTTATAGGACGGGTATTAAAAATAAAAATTTTAAAGTAAACGTTCAGTTTTGATTGTAATTTCTTTTGAATTGTTTCAAAATAACCAAGTTTGCGAATCTATTGCCTTCCGTTTTGAACACGTAGGATAAAAGCAAAGTAGAAGTATAATATTATGTACAAATTTCACCAATATTTGCCACGGGTCTCAAACGGTCACTGAAAATATAAGTGCTTTTATTAAAATGTACTAAAACAACAAAAGTAGCCAACAATCAAACAAGTAAAATCATTTACCATTGTTGACGTGGCCTTGAAGCTTGTCGCGAGATTCGTTCATTAAAAGTGCATAATTTAAACTTCGCGCCAAAAACTTTTAGGTTAGGTCATTGATTTTATTTGCTATTTTCGTCGTTTTAGTACATTTTAATAAAAGATTTTTCCTTACGTATATTTTATTCATCATATTTATCCCTTTAAAATCAATAATAACATGATTCAGTAGACTTTTTTGCCGTCTGAGGTACTGTACTTGAAAGTTCAGTATTGATGTGAGCTTATCGATACTCCGCTCCTATACAGCATTTAAACAAGAGTATTTATTAGTTACTACTTACTATAAGAAGGCAGTGAGTTAATCAGTCGAAGAATCAATGACCATATTAGCCTAGCGCGAACATGGTTTATGTTGGTACGTCGTAGAATATTAATTGCGAACCAGCTACGATCGTTGGTCGGCTTCTATTGAGGTTGGAAGCCTGTTTAACAGATCCACGACTGCACCTGACTTCACGCTGATGTATTCAAATGCGATAGAAACTTTGGGTAATCTGTTTACGGGAAAATGTTTGTTTTTTTAATTTATTTTTTTTTATTACTCATGCGGGAAAAGTGGTATCTTTACGCATGCTGTTACGGTTGAAAAGTAGCTATTTTCATTTGCGTGCGAAAACTTTATTTGTCGCACTGAAATTATTGTTTGCCGCACGCAAATTCAGAGAAAAAAACAAAATAATAACGGTGTTAATGTCAACGAAACAAACTGTCATTTGAAGCAGATTTGAGGTTAAAATTTTCGATTATGAACTTTTATTCTTGACAATTTTAACAATTTTAACTGAATTTTCAACTTTTGAATGATTTAATTTTTATTATTTGTAATTTCTGTTTTTAATTCGTAATAAAATTTTAATTTAATTCGTAATAAAAAATAGTATGTGCAACTCGTGCGGCATTGTCGCACTAGTTGCACAATATAGGTACTATTATTACATGCAAGTTTTTATTTTCGTTATTGTTTTTGAAGTGGAACTTCTATGACCAGTGGCGTAACTATTTGAGGCCCGAACGTAATTGTAATTATTTATCCGTTAATTTGTTCTTCGGGTAGCTATTCCTCCGAATAAATGGCGATAATTCAATTCACCAAACATAATTGTGTTTGCTCCAGGTATAACTCTATTCTGTCTTACTTCGAGTGTATAAATATTTATTCGCCTGATAAAATAATAATGGCCGCCACATAGATCATAATACCTAACCTATAAACGGGGTGTTGTTTATTAACCTTTTGCTAAGTATATATTTGTAAAACATTAAAGTTAGTGGAAGTTTTGTATGGGTTAGGATAAAACATTATTTTTTGAAACTTTTTTTTTATGACGTTTACACAAACGCCATCGGTCGGATTTTTGGGTGAACGTCAAAATATTCAAGAAAAAAGCTTGGAGTATAATGCAGTGTCTATTTTATTCTTCAACTAACTTTTCTACCTGATAATTTGCTTGATGAATTGAAAATGAATTTAATTCCTAACGAATAAATTTGTTCAAAGATTAGTAGCTTCTATCTTTGAATATGGGCATAAATGTTAGAATCCTTCTGTGCTAGCGCCCTTCTCGGGTCGGGGGGCTTCTCTGCCCCGGGGACCGGTGACATTTTGTCCGTCCTGCCACCCTATTGTTACGCCATTGTGTCCGTTTGACATTTTTTGTTGTTGCTACCATCTTATGCATTTTTGCGACTGTAGGTACATATTTCGTACTTCCGTTTAACTGCGTGTCTTAAATCATTGTGGAGCGGTCTTAAGACGTTCAAAAATATGCAGACAGCGTCGGTGGCTGCTGAAACAAAACAATGTGCACAAGTTTGGCAGTTTTTCAACTGAAGAACTACTTCAACGACTGGGTCGCTCGGTGGTCCGTCATAATTACAGTATTTTTACGAAGCAATTTACAACAAGCCAAGCGTTTTTTGTTTCAATAAATCTTTTTCAGTGAGAAAAAATATGTCGTTTATTTACGTCATAATTAAAACACTTTTCGAATTTTAATTAACCGTTTTTTTTGTTTTTAATGGGTTTATTATGTTGTGTCCTCTTGTCTTATACTAGGTGCTGTCAAAGACATTTTTAAACGGTTTTATTTAGCTTGACCCCGTATATAATATATAGGTATAATATCTATACTAATATATAAAGCTGAAGAGTTTGTTTGAACGCGCTAATCTCAGAAACTACTGGTTCAAATTGAAAAAAAAATT
Organism: Xanthostigma xanthostigma; assembly: GCA_963575645.1. Lineage (NCBI taxonomy): Eukaryota > Metazoa > Arthropoda > Insecta > Raphidioptera > Raphidiidae > Xanthostigma > Xanthostigma xanthostigma. The sequence goes on from OY754473.1 coordinate 5,846,835, forward strand.
GTTGTTGGATAGCCCATTTATCGAGGAAGGCTATAGGCTATATAATATCACGCTACGACCACTAGGAGCGGAGCATTAATAAAAAATGTTGCAAAATGTATCTCAAAAATAAGCTTCTATTCATGTGAAATGTAGTAACTAGATATACTCATATTAGCGTTGTGAGTACACAACTCCAGATGGTTCAAACGGTAGAGCATGCGACTGTCGATATCAGGGTCGTGGGTTCGAGCCCCACGTTGGGCGAATATATTTTTTTTTATTTTCTACATTGCTTTCTTCTAAGGCTTACATTTAAATTTATTTTAATTTTATTTAATTAATTAAAAAAAATTACTAGTTAAAAAAAGTATAATTATTGCTTTTTATCGCCAAAAACTTTTGAACGGTAACTCCGATCATCATGAAATTTGGACACAACATTCATCTCGGTAAACTAAGATGAATGTGTGTACTCATGTTCCTCCCTTCCCCATTCGTTCTTTTACACCCGGGTGAAACCTGACGGGACCGCTAGTGTTACTATATACTTTGTTTCAAATCTTACGTAAGCCTTTTTAAACTACTTCCCGTTATCCGATTGCGTTGAAATTTTGTATACGTACCTATGTAGTTCAGATGACAATGCAATATTGAATAGCTAACTGACTGGTCCGGCTTTCGTCAAGACCAATGCGATTTATTATTACGCTACACAATTTCAGGACGAACTGTAGTTCTTTTCTTCTTTAATAAGAAGATTCTTTACAAAATATCGGTAATATAATAACTTTTATATTTTATTTCGTCTCGAAAAAAATGTTTATTGTTCACTGTAAATTAACACAAATTCCATTAAAACGCCATTACTTATTCAGTAGTAAAAAGAAGCTATATAAATATCGATACGGAAGTATGTAGTAAAGTCTAAATTAGTGTCCGCTAATACCGACCGCCGCGCCGGCGCGGTGTCCCCTTTCATACGAATGCAAAGGTTCTCTTCTGTCCTCTAATATAATTAATTAGTATCGTGTAGCGGCTGTCCCAAAAAAGTGCAGAGTAACTTCGCGCGCGTCAGAAATGTGGACGATATTTGTTATAACTAGTGATGTGCCGGATCGTTAAAAATGTATATCCGCGGATACGGATCTGAATACGGATTTTTGGTTTCAAGATCCGCGGATACGGATACGGATCTTAACTTTCTTAGAGTACGCGGCGGTAAATATTGCACATCGACCTTTGGAAAGAGACTATCTGTTAAGGGAAAAAGTTATTGACGTCTTTAAGAGTTAACTCTCATAACAGATTGTCTCTTTCCAAAGATCGATGTGCAATATCTCATTATAAAGATAGTTGATTTAGTACCTTTGAGTTATGTACTATTGGTATGGTACTCACTACGATAAATGTTTGCAATATAAAGGTGCCAAATACGATTTTAAAAAATAATCTGAATGGAATTTAACAGTTTTTCATTATTACCTAATCACCTGTATATATATATATATATATATATATATATATATATATATATATATATATATATATATATATATATATATATATATATATATATATATATATAACATTATAGTTGTCTCAAAATCTTACCATTCTCTCGGGCCACGAATCTAAAAAGCTCGGAAGTTAGATGCGATATATATATATATATATATATATATATATATATATATATATATATATATATATATATATATATATATATATATATATATATATATATCGCATCTAACTTCCGAGCTTTTTAGATTCGTGGCCCGAGAGAATGGTAAGATTTTGAGACAACTATAATGTTTCTCGCTAATGACTTCAGTTGTCCAAGGTCAGTTGTTAACTGCGTGAGCCTTCTTATTTTTTTAATTCGATTAAAAAGCTACTAAAATCCGAGTAGGTAATTGAGTTATATTGTAAAATTTTATGTGGCAGCCTTTACAAACTTTAAAAACGCAGGACTGAAAACGTTGGACCGCCGGGCCGAGAATCAAATTTCAGCCGGATTTCGGACAAACAACAAGTATATTTCTCTGTTATAACATTGTTAACTACTTCAATCGTAAATTTCACTTTCTGGACATCAACTGTGAACTAAATAGGCGTATCAGTTACACGAAAGCACAGGACCGGCTTTTGATTTTTTTTTTTGTCAAATTGTCAAGAATCTAACGTTGTCAGTGTATATCAAAAAATGTAGGTCCTACATTTAATAATTTACTATATGAATCTATATACTCAATGTGCGGTGAGTGAAGGCAACAAAGCGTCTCTTTATTAACGATGTAATTCCCTGATTTCTCCGATGATAGGATTGGTTGATGTACTTGCATTCAATCAAGTATCTCTGTTTCAAAAACTTTGTCTTTTTCTATGACGTTAACATGGGCGTACCCAGCTTTATGGCCCAGGAGGGAGCAAATTAGAAATTTCATAAGCCGAATCTCCCGTGCTTGTTTTGCTCTCCTGGATACGCCAGTGCTTACGGCGTAAAAATAGACAGAAGTGTATGTTTGCACCGTAACGGTTCGATTGCGATTTTATTCCTATGCTCAGTATAGAATAAAAGTATACTAGTGTGACCTGTGCGAATTATTCGCACTAAATAAGTATAATAATTATCACTTTACAAAATTATTTTTTAAATATGATTGCAGGTATTCAATTCGTTTCTAATTTTGCACACTGCTTATAACGTTCTTCTCAGATGACAGATCGAAGAAATATTTTACTAAAATTGTCATATAGAGGCGCAAGTAGCAAAAGCGTTGAGCTAAGCCGTCAGATGGCATCATGCAGCATTGCTGTGACGTTGTTCAGCGTTGCTCGCTGTTTCAAAATTAAAGCCGTCAGATGGCAGTATGCAGTATTGTGTCTGTTGTATTACAGTATGAAGGTCAGATGACAGATCAAAGTGTTGACGTTGTTTCAAAATTAAAGCCGTCAGATGGCAGACGTTGTTCAGCGTTGCTGTTACAAAAACAAAAGCAATAATAAATTGTTTAGTTGTCGATGTCAGTAGAGCAAGCAATTATCTGTAAAATGATATATAATTTATGTGGAGAAATTGTGAGGTTTTTTCTAAAAAGGGAGGCAAACATCTTAAACCTTAGCGTATTAATATATATGATGATGTGAACGCTCAAAGCAATTCAATTTGAAAAAAGGCTCCCCCCCGATGCGGCTCTGGCGTTTGAAGCGCGCGCTTGCGTTGTAGGCGAACACAACACAGTGGGTCATGTCATCTTTGACTTACAACAACAATAGTGTAACTATTTTATTGCAACAACAGAAGTCTTTCCATGTTGTACATACAACAATACACGCTGCTTACTGTATTATAAATACTGTGGAAGTAACCACACATTATAGTAACAACAATAATAGCAACAATATTCATATTATAATCATAATAAAGAGTGTTTATCTAAGGTTGGCATCACTATACTGCACCCAATGTTTAAACAAATGAATGCCAGTTACCGTGTTCATTGCGATCATTTTATTCGGCTCATTTTCGTTGAACATCTTCGGTGGTCCCCCAGACCCGAGTCGGAACTCTAAAGCAGAGTTGTTTTACGAATGTTATTGGATTTAAAATTGTAAAATATGCACTGATTTTTGTTTCCCATCTTTTGGGTCGGCGATCCCCCGCGAAAAAAAATATGCGTGAGACTCTGGCGCGTTAGAAGTGAAACTTCTTTGATTCTAGCGTTTGTTGACGATTTTATTATTTCACTAGCGGTCCCGTCCGGTTTCACCCGGGTCTAAAAGAATGAATGGGGAAGGGAGAAACATGAGTACACACATTCATCTTAGTTTACCGAGATGAATATTGTGTCTAAATTTCATGATGATCGGAATTACCGTTCAAAAGTTTTTGTCGATAAAAAGCAGTATTTATTTTTTTTTTAACTAATAATTGTTTTTTAATTAATTAAATAAAATTAAAATAAATTTAAATGTAAGCCTTAGAAGAAAACAATGTAGAAAATAAAAAAAAATATATTCGCCCAACGTGGGGCTCGAACCCACGACCCTGATATCGACAGTCGCATGCTCTACCGATTAAGCCACCTGAGGTTGTGTTCTCACAACGCTAATATGAGTATACTTAGTTAGTGCATTTCCCCTGAATAGAAGCTTATTTTTAAAATACATTTTGCAACATTTTTCATTAATGCTCCGCTCCTAATGGTCGTAGCCTGATTTTATATAGCTTATAGCCTTCCTCGATAAAAATTTTTTTTTTTCAATTTGAACCAGTAGTTCCTGAGATTAGCGCGTTCAAACAAACAAACAAACTCTTCAGATTTATATATTAGTATAGACTAGCTGCTCCCCGCGGCTCCGCACGTGATTGTGAATTCAGTCCGAAACAACTTTCAACTTAAAACTGACTTTAAAGCCAAAATACTGCCACTTGAAATTTTTTTAGAGATTTTTAAAGCTCGTTGAATTGAGTTTATCGCGGGAAAAGTGTGAAAAATTCATTGAGCCGGAGATTATTTCAATTTCGAAACAATTAAATATACTAAACGCGTCTCAAGTGTTTTGTATACAGAAAAACACCGCATCCTTCTTTTGTTTCAAGTTCATTTGTTTCTGTATAAGACAAAAGACGATGCCGTCACAGGCTGTTAAATCTGACAAAACTAAATATTTCCAATTAGTTATAATTTAGCGTTCATTATTTATATTAATCGAGTGGAGATGTCATTCGACTATGCACTAGAGTACGCTGTGTCCGGGAATGTCATATATTTATTACTAAATACCGAACGGGGTGGCGCATTCGGAAGGTACCGGGTCCGAATCCCGGTGGGCAGATGTGGCTGGGTATTTTTTCCTGCTGCCCCTCGCCGAGAAACGGTAATTCCAATAATTCCAGATAAATATCGAGATGGTTCCTTATTCAAGGCCATGGCCGGTTACCTGTCAAACTCCTCTGCTCAAAATTGCCTACCTTATCGTAATGTTCTAAAATTCCTTCATTCGCCCATTGCTATTAATTAAGTGGAAGTTTAAAAATGTAGAAAATAACGGAAAGTGTGGTAGAAAATAAAATAGTAATGGTGCGAATGGCGTCTTTTAAGACATAAAGACGAGAAACGGACGTTAAACGCATTATTAAGCCAACAATTATGGAACTGAATCCGTATAGGCAATGGATAATCAAATACTAATATTATAAAGAGGTAAAGTTTGCAAGTTTTCAAGTAGGTATCCGAAACTACTCATCCAATTTCAAAAATGTTCTCACCAATATTTAGAATGGACCTTCAGGATGGACCTGGGGTATATATTATCGCGTTAAAATAAAAGCGCTTTTCGTGGAAACCAATTTTGCAACGCAAGTCGAGGGAAAAAACTGCGGCAGTCTACAAATTCGGGTGAATATGTGTTTAATAAAATTTCAAACAACAAAACAATGAGAAAAATATTTTATAGTGACAAAAACACACCTCTATAGTTAGATTATTTTTGAACACGGTGTACGACGGTTGGAAGACTCCATCGTGGGTGCTTGGCCCCGTGTTTGTCTCGAATCAGAAGAGCCCCACTTGATGGCGGCTGCCTGTCCGCGTGGCTTGATTCATCAGCACCGACCACAACCGTTAAAAAAGTTAATTCATTTTCACACTATGGTAATAATGTATTCAAAGACATGCGAATACGTGTCTTCATTGTAATAATAATATGTGTTTAGGGAATTTTTGTCGTTCAGTTGGCAAGCATTACTTATACTAAGGCTCTATAGGCGCGTCGACGGATCGAATTATCGGAATGGTGAGACCTCTGGTGAAAAATTCGCCGAACTGTCCTAAGGGGGATTTTTGACAGGTAAACTATGGAGGCATAAGGTAAACATTGATTTAGAAAAGCATGATGGAGGCTAGGTTAGTCTCCGTCATGCTTTTCTAAATCAATGTTTACCTGTCAAAAACCCCCCTTAGGACAGTTCGGCGAATTTCTCACCAGAGGTCCTTTGGGTTCCGAATGGCGGCCATCACGGCACTAGTGATGTGCCGGATCGTTAAAAATGTATATCCGCGGATACGGATCTGAATACGGATATTTAGTTTCAAGATCCGCGGATACGGATACGGATCTTAATTTTCTTAGAGTACGTGGCGGTAAATATTGCACATCGACCTTTGGAAAGAGACTATCTGTTATGGGAAAAAGTTATTGACTTCTTCAAGAGTTAACTCTCATAACAGATTGTCTCTTTCTAAAGATCGATTTGCAATATGTCATTATAAAGATAGTTTTTACCTTTGAGTTATGTACTATTGGTATGGTATGCTACGATAAATTTTTGCAATATAAAGGTGCCAAATACGATTTTAAAAAATAAAAATAATCTGAATGGAATTTAACAGTTTTTTATGTTTACCTAATCACCTATATATATAAAATTTCATCTATGAATTGAAAATTAATAAGGTAAAAGATCCGTAAAAGATCCGCCATAAAACTAACGGATACGGATCTTTCTTCTCCCTCGGATACGGATATCCGGCACATCACTACACGGCACAAGTCCTACCAGTGATTCCAGACATTTTTGCTACGAGTCAGCTATTCTAAAGCAAGTAAGTCAGTTAGTCCGTGATGGAGAGAGCTGTACATAGATAGACGCAGCATTCATAGTTGATTCTTTGTAGAGTGTCAATTGTTGATCTATGGCGCCTGAAGAATACTGTTGTCGTAAAATAGACGACCAAGTGTAGCTTGCTTGTGAAGCTAAAATCGCCCGGTTTCTGGCACACGCTAAAAGACTTTACGCTGGAAGTCGCTCAACCAGAAACCCGTAGTATTCCACCCTATCCGACAATCGGTCACAAACTATACTAAAATGTCGGGCGACCTCGATTCTACAGTTTTTGAAGGAATATTTTTTCGATTCGAGCCATACCGAATTCAAGGTTTTTTTTTCCCAATCCACTCTACTTATTGCTCCACTCCTACTTATTCAAATTAAAATAAAAAACTAACATTTTTTTGTCGAAAATTGTATATTTTTGGATAGCTGCGGATAATAAGATGTAATAGTCAGTGCCCATCGGCAAAAAATTTACTGACACATACTCTCTCCAAACTTTGTATATGGCTTCGTTAGGCCTAGTCTGACACCTATTTCCTCTATGACTTTTCTTGATTTTGGGGCGTTTTTCCTCTAAATTTTCCGAAAGATGTCGTTTTGACGACATGTAAAAATTTATAGATACTGTTTGTTTTTTTAATTGGATTGCTTAAAAACTTCAACCAAAACGCTAAAATAATGTTCTCTGACAAATAACATGAACCATTTAAAATGTCTCACACCTCGAATATGTTCGTGTGAATATTTGTTTTTTTTTTTTTAATTTTCAACTCACAAAATTCGGATTTTTGTAAAAAGATTTAAGTAGATTTTCTCGAAAATGAGGCATTTCCTGCCCCCAAGTGATATAGGTTAAATCATTCCAAATTAGTCATAGTTACTTCTCTCAAAAGGAATGCGAGCAATTACCGGTCAGCCTGTATATTATCGCGTTAAAATAAAAGCGCTTTTCGTGGAGACCGATTTTGCAACGTAAGTCGACGAAAAAACAATCTACAAATTCGGGCGAAGCCGGACCGGGCCGCTATACAATAATTGAACTGGGTTACCATTGGGGGTTGTACAGTTTTTAATATTTGGTCGGTTGATTTCCAAGAGGACAAGTCGCGGGCAAACTGCAAACAGACTATCAAATATTTGTGCGCTATTGGCCGACTGTAGTTCAAATGACGTGAAGTCATTGGAATGATCTGTACAAACAAATGAGCGCGGAGTCATCGTCAATGGGATAGGTAATAGTAACTATACATTATGTCGCCTGCAGACATTTTTGCCTATATTATTTATTTGCATGGAGACTCATGTCCGTGCTGCGACACCACTGAAAGAGGTGCATGAAAAATTAAATATATGTAGTATAACTAGCAGTCCGGCCCGGTTTCACCCGGGTGCGATAGATATAATTGTGCAAAATGTATTTCGTTTGCGGCCCGGCGTCTGACCTAATAGCTTTGAGCGAATTCTACCAGTTTTGCTTCTGAACCAGACCTGGGCAGTAGTTAACTACAAAAGTAGTTACCTAACTACGTAGTTAACTACTTTTATTGGAAAAGTAGTTGTATTCTAACTACTTTTCTCCACGTAGTAGTTGTACTCTATTTTTTTGAATATTTATACAGTAATCACAAAAAGTAGTTAAAAATGTAGTTAACTACTTAGTTCTAACTACTTTAGGTAATCTAACTACTTTTTTGTAATCTAACTACTTTTTTGTAATCTAATTACTTTTTTGTAATCTAACTACCTATTTTGAATTTTAACTACTTTTAAAATAAATAAATAATGATTTAATCATGAGTAAAATTGGACAAAATGTACTTAGGTATACATATTTAATAACAACACGACATTTCGGCCACGATATCTACCCTTTTCAAATGAATATAAATCAAAAATTCTAAAAAAAAATAGTAATCATTGAAGAAAATAAAACTAACAGTAAATTATAAAACAACTAACAGACTAGAATGTCAAAAAGAAATATTAAAATATACAAAACTTGATAACAATTGACAGTAATATACCTAGCTATATATTTTTTCTACGTTGTTAATTGTTTTTTATCTTAATGTTATTTTTGTTTTCTCCTAAGATACTTAATTTTTAATGTTGTTTTTTGTATAAATTTTTTTATTTATATTCATTTGAAAAGGACTAACATCTTGACCAAAACGTCGTGTTGTTATTAAATATAAGTATATTTTGTTTGTTAATTTGGTAATTTTTTATTATTTAAAATAATTTTCATTTTGCAAATCTTTATCAATAGTTTTTTAACGAAAAAATCATGTTTATTTGTAATTTTATAAGTATCTTAAACAAAATACACTTTGTACTTATTCTTAACGTTGCATCTTTTTTATTTTGCGATTATTTGTTTATGTTGGGATATTATGTACAGATTGTACGACATAAATACAGAGATTTATATTATTATTATTATTATTATTATTATTATTATTAGAGTAGTTAAAATTTTAACTACTAACTACTAGTAGTTAGTAGTTTAACTACTTTTTTGCACAAGTAGTTAGTAGTTATACTCAACTACTTTTTTCAAGTAGTTTGCCCAGCTCTGTTCTGAACTAATAGCTTTGAGCGAATTCTACCAGATTTGCTTCTGAACTAATAGCTTTGAGCGAATTCTACCAGATTTGCTTCTGAACTAATAGCTTTGAGCGAATTCCACCAGATTTGTTTCTGAACTAATAGCTTTGAGCGAGTTCTACCAGATTTGCTTCTGAACTAATAACTTTGAGCGAATTCCACCAGATTTGTTTCTGAACTAATAGCTTTGAACGAATTCCACCAGATTTGTTTCCGAACTAATAGCTTTGAGCGAATTCAATTAGATGTTGCTACTTGGTACTAAAACGTTTTTTTTTGTTTGCTTCTGAACTAACAGCTTGAGTAAATTCTACCAGATTTGCTTCTGAACTAATAGCTTTGAGAGAATTCTACCAGATTTGCTTCTGAACTAAGCTTTAAGCGAATTCTACCAGATTTGATTTTGAACTAATAGCTTTGATTGAGTTCTACGAGATTTGCCTCTAAACTAATAGCTTTGAGAGAATTTATCAGATGTCGCTACTTGGTATTAAAACGTTTTTTTTTGTTTGCTTGTGAACTAATAGCTTGAGTAAATTCTACCAGATTTGCTTCTGAACTAATAGCTTTGAGCGAATTTAATCAGATGTCGCTACTTGGTACTAAAACTGTTTTTTTTTGTTTGGTTCTGAACTAATACTTTGCGCAAATTCTATCAGATGTCGGTACACGTTACTAAAACAGTTTTTTTTCTCACAAAACATCGTAATTTAGTACAAAATATTTAATAAAAACTGTCCTGCAGCGTAAGTTGGACCAAGCAAGACACATTTACAAAATGTCATGGAAATCGATTCAGTCGTTTTGGGGATCACGACGTCACAGCGTCGAACGTCACGGCGTTTGCACGCGTTTACTCCCATCCAAACGCGCCATTAGATGTTTTACATGAAAAAAGTGGTCCAACAAAAAACTCGTGTGTCCGTTTTTTATGTACGAATTCTTACTATGAGTGACAATCAATCAACATGATGAAATATTCGATCCGATAGTATTGCGTTTACATCATTGTGGGTGTTTCTTTGTGTATTTTAGACATTTCACAGAGGTAATGACACTCCGCTATGCATACATATCATACTTGAAATCAGCGATCTCCAAACAGTTCGTCTCCATTTTTTTTTTTTTTGAAGTGAAAACTTCTTTAGCGGCGTTGTACACTTTTTTTATAATGGGTAAAAATGTTAAACTCGCGTCAGGACACGTGAGCTGATCGAAAATTCGTAAGACGGATGGAGAGTAGAGGTATATGGGTAAACTGATCGAAAATTCGTAAGACGGATGGAGAGTAGAGGTAATATTCAAGTTTTCACTTCTGCCGGCACTCCCGTAGTGCAACCCGTCTTTTTTTTTAATGTCCGATCATGAAAATTTTGAGTTCCCACCCTGGCACTGGCTCGCCGAATTGGGTGGGAAAATTCTTAACTTTTTGTAATTGGCACTAAAATCATATACACTGTTATAAAAGTATAAAAATAAATTAAAAAAACTCGGGTCGCAGTGCGAAACCCTGCCGACAATATAATGTATTTGCGAATATAAGCAGTGTGGCTTTATTTTGTGAACTTAACTCTTTTGTTTTTGGATAAAATAAAAAACTTAACTCCTTAATACATCCCTTAAAATAATTTTTTTTTCTTAAGTTAAATATTGCTATCAATTTACCAAATTAAATCCACCCTTCATTAAGTAAAACAATAGGTCATATGCATGTATTTTTTTATATTTTTAATAGATTATTTAGTCAACCATAATACGGAAAAAAATTGCTAATCATTTAAAAATGTAATATAATCATAAGAAAAAAAATATTAAATTTCACATTCAAAATTAGACAGTTTAAACAATCGGCCATGTTGGCGGGCTTATGTGACGTCATGATATATGATGCATGTCAACCTTGATGTCAAATTGTTAATGTTCTAAATGAAGTTTATTTGTTGTTTTCTCTGAATACTGACATAATCTTACTGTGAGACGACACAGTCGTCATGGAAACTGTTGTTGATATATACTCTGACGTCACGCTGCGTTTTGAAAATTCGAAAATAGCGCATATTTTCTACATTTCTTTTTTATTATTTGTATTTTTTTTCAGTGATTAGATTAATAAAATATCCATTACGATAGAATCAGGAACTAAAATATATTTCGAAATAAAAATTTAAACCAATTTTGAGTCTCATGCATATGACCTATTGTTTTCATAACATTTTTAAGTCCGGTTCTGTCGGGCTGATTTTAATAAAATTTTGACAGCACATTTTTATCTTTACTAATGGGTTAATTTCAATTTTGAAACGATTCGGAGAATTTTTTCGGTATTTTTGGGCCCAAAAATATTTTACAACCCCTTAAACCCACCCTTAAAGTGGCTCGATTCGGCCCATTTTAAATAGGCTTCGTGCGGTGATGGATTTCAATACGTGATCCAAATGTCGTTAAAATCAATTAACTCCTTTGAGGAGGTTCAATAATAATAATAATAATAATAATAATAATAATAATAATAATAATAATAATAATAAATTTTTATTTCTTTTTTGTTTTCGTTAAGTCGATACAGTACAATATATATCTTGAAATATTTTCCCCCTCACTAGGTAATCATATTACCTGTCTGGAGGGTTCAATAAAAAAAAAAAGTTTTTTTTTGTGTCTACCGTTTGAGAATCTCTGGTATTGTGTGAGTGTTTGACACTAATTGTGTGTCCATCGTATTAGTAGGTATGTGACGCACTTAACTAATCGAGTCGTGGCAATCGGAGTGCGAAAAATACGTGGGAATTTAAACATGTGCAGCAAACATCGCTGCGCGAGAGACATGTCCGATTTTTGAAGTGAAACTTCTTTAACGACTCATCGTGCATACCTTTTCCCGAACATTGAATCTGTCTATCCGTTCGTCTTGTGTAAATATGTCTCAATTAAAATCATATATTTAATAATAACCTATATGAATCATTGCCTATCTACTCAATGTGCGGTGAGTGCAGGCAACGAAGCGTATATCGAAACCATGTCTGCGTCTCTTTCATCGATGCAATTCCTTAATTTCTCCGATGATAGGATTTGTTGATGTACTTGCATTCAATCTGAATAAAGTATCTCTGTTTCAAAAACTGTGTCTTTTTCTGTGACGTTAACATGGGCGTACCCAGTTTTTGGCCCCCAGGAGGGGGCGAATTACAAATTTTTAAGCTAGGTTCTCCGTGCTTGTTTTGCCTTTCTGGATACGCCAGTGCTTACGGCAGAAAAAAGACAGAAGTATATGTTTGTACCCTAATGGTTCGAATGCGATTTCATTCCTATGCTCGGTATAGAATAAAAGTATATGATTAAAATGAAAGCACAGATTTTATGGGATTTGGCTCTCGATTAAATTGATCGAAAACGTTTTTTTTTTTATAGTTTAAAGGTCACTAAGAAAAAGTGTCCATGAGCACATAACCTAAAAGCCAATAGATTTTTAGCTACAGATATGTTTAGCGAGATTTTAGATATAGGGATATCCATTGAATTCATAGTCTTAAAAAATCCTAAGCTCTAGAAATATGTTTTTGAGTGCGCTGAATCCGAGTATGACATTATTATTTTATACGGGGTGACACCTTCCAACATTACCTAGTTTTCAACTATTTTCTATGTCTCAAAAAAAGCACAAAAGTTGAACATGGATCATGCTTGTGAATTCAAATGATATTATCCCTATATTTAAAACCTCACTAAACATATCTGTAGCTAAAATCTTTTGGCTTTTAGGCTATGGCGCCCATGGACACTTTTTCTTAGTGACCTTTAAACTATAAAATAAATAAAACCATTTTCGATCAATTTAACCGAGAACCAAAATGTCATAAGGTCTGTGCTGGGTTCTTTGTTACACGCACCTAAATTGACGACTCCAAAGCAGAAGTTATGACATTTTTGAAAATATATAAAACAAAAAATTTTACAAACTTTACCCGACTATACTTTTCGTATGGGCTGTGTGCACGAAGCCTACTGGCGCCGCTAGTGGGTAATAGAGAATTATTGAACTCACTTTTTATGGAAATCGCGACATGTTTTTAAGGTGATAATTCAAAAACTTTAGTTGGCCATGATGTGTCAAAAAAAAAATGTAATAAGGAAAACTGATGTTAATTTGTTTACACTGACAGCGGGACGTCAAATTATGGCGTCAGCGGTCTTTATTTTACTTAAATCGCCATCAGCGCAACAGCCCGGAATACAATACAAGCATTTCCAGATTGCCTAGTTTAAATTATAACTGTTTTCACTTTTAATAAACATTGCTCACTGACATACGAAAAATTTGAGTTTGAAGTTTCCGCTAGTGCTCACCACAAACGCTCGCATCGAAAAATTTGTAACTCCGCCTCCCTGCACATAGCCCATTAAGAAGCTCTTTTTGTACTTCTATGTGTTAACCGTAGTCGGGTGTTTTTGCTTATTTGATAAACGTTTTTTATTGAAACGAATAAAAAAATAATATTTCATAAGATTTACGAAAGAACACATCAAATCTCCGGTTACAAAGGAGGCGCGCAACACCTTTCTTTAACTGTATTTTTTTTTTACACGTTCGATGTTTTTCATTCAATACGTTCCGGCTACTTGCTTGTAAATAATGACGAAGAAATACATCGCCAAGAGACGCTACTCGAGTTCGATTTTGACCACCCAAATACGTGAAAGAAATGGTTTTTTTATTCTCTAACAAGCTTGTAAATGACCACTTGTGGGAGTTGACCACTCTGCTTGTAAGCGCCATTAAGTTAAACGCTTAAAATATACTCGGATTTGAGAGTCTTTGAGCTGGTCAGATGCGGCCATCGAAGAACAAACTCGACTGCACAAAAAAAAAAATTTGAAAAGAAGTTTGACCCTGCAGGCCATCTCTGTAACTTCCCGCTATTTTCGAGTTCAAAACGCTCAAAAATATATAAAATATAGCAAGAAGTTTATTTTTTAGCTCTTCGAGCTCAAAAAAAAAACACTTTGTTACGAAATTTTCGTTCACCATATCTCATGAACAAATTAACCGATTTTGATGCGATTTGCGGCAGTCGACGCAATTTTTTAACCTAAAAAAGTAATTTATTACAGAAAAATCGATCTCATAGGAATTTTACGAGCAATTTAAAAAAAACACTTTATTACAAATTTTTCGTTCACGATATCTCGTGAACAAATGAGCCGATTTTGATGCGGTTTGCGGCGATCGACGCAGTTTTTTTAACCTAAGAAAGTAAATTATTACAAAAAAATCGATTTGATAAGAATTTTACGAGAAATTATAAAAAATTACTTTTTTCCTAATTTTTCGTTCACGTTATCTCATGAACAAATGAACCAATTTTGATCTGGTTTGCGGCGATCGACGCAGTTTTTTTAGCCTAAGAAAGTAATTTATTACAAAAAAATCGATCTGATAACAATTTTAAGAGTCATTTTAAAAAAAACACTTTTTTACGATTTTTTCGTTCACGGTATCTCGTGAACAAATGAACCGATTGTGATGCGGTTTGCGGAAATCGACGCAGTTTGTTAAGGAGAAGAGCTGATTAGATTTTGGAATTAATCGGTTTAGTAGTTTAGAAAATATTTTACAAAAACAAATTTTTAAAAATTTTTGAAACTTGTTTTTTTAAGATTTCACAAAATTTTTTGGGCCGAATCGTTTCAAATTTTCAGGAAGTCTAAGTTCGCCAAGATCACGTCAGATGCCGCAAACCGCGTTTCAGTCGGACACTCCGTTCAAAAGATATAAAAGGTTTACATACATACATACACACACACACACACATACAGCCCTACGGACATCATCGCCAAAATAGTTTCAATAGCTTCCTAGGACCTCAAAACGTCGAGATCTGGCGAAAACTCGATTTTCGAAAATCGGGGTGAAACCAATAACTTCCCGATTTTTGAAAAAAATTTTTTTTTTTTTTTTTAAGCGCGAAGTTAAAAACTCGGGTCGCTAATACAGGCAGTGTGGCTTTTTCGGTTTTAGACAAAATAAAAAAAATTTACCCTTTAAAACAATCTTTTCTTAATTTTAATATTATTATCAATGCAACGTCTACACTCAATTAAGTGTATAAATCCATATCCACAAACTAACGTTTCCATAAAATTTCTAAGTCCGGTCCTGTCGGGTCGATTTTATTAAAATGTCGGTGGCACATTTTTATCGTTACTAAAGAGTTAAATTTAAATTTTGAAACGATTACTATAGGTACTACTATAGGATGTTTTTATTAAATATTTTGTACGAAATTGCGGTATTTTCTCAAAAAACCTTTTTAGTAACACGTAACGACATCTGTTCTATCAGAAGTCAGTTTTGTTTGTTTCTGAACTAATAGTTCAGAAGCAAACAAACAACACTGTTTAGTAGCAAATAGCGCGACATCTGTTAGAACTTGCAATTTGCTCAAAGCTATTAGTTCAGACGGCGGGCCACAAACGAAATACATTTTGCAGAATTATATCTATCGCAACCGGGTGAAACCGGGACGGACCGCTACAATATTATAAAGAGGTAAAATTTGTAAGTTTGGATGTAGGAGGCAATCTCCGAAACCACTCATACGATTTACAATTTTTTTACACCAATATTTAAAATGGAGCTTCAGTATGGATACAGGCTATATATTATCGCGTTTAAATAAAAGCGCTTTTCGTGGAGACCAATTTGGCAACGCAAAAACAGCGACAATTTACGAATTCGGGCGATGCCGAACCGGACCGCTGGTAATTATATATTTTTGTCAATATAATTGTCTGAAAAATTGGTCGATAATTCTATTTATA
Organism: Xanthostigma xanthostigma; assembly: GCA_963575645.1. Classification (NCBI taxonomy): domain Eukaryota; kingdom Metazoa; phylum Arthropoda; class Insecta; order Raphidioptera; family Raphidiidae; genus Xanthostigma; species Xanthostigma xanthostigma. The sequence goes on from OY754473.1 coordinate 5,862,868, forward strand.
AATTGGTTAAATACAAAATTAATAGTTGACAAAACCAAAAGTGCACATCCCGCAAGTTTTCCACTACATATTATAATGAAAAAAAATTGAGAAAAGAGATTTAAAAAAAACAATTAAAAAAATAGAAAAAAAATTAAAAATAAAATGGAATAGAAAAAAAAATATTACTTGTGTCAGCGGGAATCGAACCCGGCACCTTGCTATTACTGGACTAACGCTTTAACCGCTCGGCCATACCGATATCGCAGCTTACGTTGTTATTGTGGTATAGAAGTGTAGCAGTTATTCTACGTAATATACTACATTTACAATAACAGAAATAGGTATTTTTTTGTTTTTTTTTATTTTAAACTATTAGCTGTCCTATATAGTTACGCCACTGTCTATGAGGTCGTAGTCAAATGAGATCTTCTGATCGCGTTGGTTTGTGGAACGCGGAGTTTGTTTCAAGTTCCCCAATCATTTGCGTGCCCGACTTTAGACTTATTAATAATGCGCATTCATTTTCAGTTACATCAAACTGACGTATCGCTTTACAGAAATACTCACAATTTAATCGGACTCGAGAATAAATCTCGAGTTTTTTTCTTTTCTTCAACACGATCACGTAGTGAGGCTTCTGTGTTCGGGTTTTTCTATTAACGTCGAAATAATCAATTAATCTCCGGTATAATTTAACTGTGACTATTTTTAACTAATAGTGTACATCCACTTACTTAAAAATACATTATCTACTGCCAAAGGCGTACGCAGATTTTTTTTTTCAGGGAGTAAACATAAACATTTGATTATTGAGTATTGCAAAACATTTATTGTAACCAAAAAAAAAAAATGGGTTGTCTGTAAAGTCGGTTTACGGACGAAAGTTTTACGTGATAACGTATTCCGTAATACATAACCTAAATTCTACATATAATAATTATAATAATTCGAATCTATGATATTGCATCTTTCGCTGCAAATTTAGGTTAATTTTATTTATTAAAATTACTCAGCACCTATAATAATAATTGTTTTTTTTAACTTTCTTTCTTTCGTATTTATTTTAAGTCTCAAAGATTAACTGTCATAATATTTTGAAAACAATTGTTTCATTGTTTATATAAAATTCCAAAACCTACTTACAATATTTAAGTATTTTCATACGTCAAAAAATTGATTTTTATAATGATAAAATTTGTATGAAAACGATTTTTTCGAGAGATGAGACCTAGCTAAAACGATTTTTTGCCCCCAAAATCCCTTTTCAGTAAATTTCATCCAAATCGTTAGGGCCGTTTTCGAGAAAAGCACGCACAGGGTCAGGCGGAACGTTACGAACGTTACACTTTTTCGTGCATGCAGCCGGTGTTTCATCAATTTATAAGACTGGTGATTCATCAATTTATAAGACGTTATCACGTCAAAAAAAATACTATTTAATGTGAAGAATGAATTTTTTTTCACATCGCTGCTCTAGTAAATACTCACAATAATAATAATGCATTTAACGTCCGTTTCTCGACTTAATGTCATAACAGACGCCATTCGCACCATAACTATTTTTCATCTATCATACTTCCCGTTATTTTCCGAATTTTTTTAAACTTCCACTGTAACAATTATTATTATTTTATTCAACATATTTATTAACGTATGTTTGTAACATGAATATTATTTAATTCAACACATTTATTAATTTAAGTTTTTTAACATGCACGCTACTTCCTAGTTCATACGCTCCGCTGCCATCTTGCCTCTGTTTCTTCCCACGACCACCAGGGTACACCAGTGGCGGCGTGGTTTTTTAAGACGTGGTGTTACTTAATTACTAGCAATGGACGAATGAAGGAATTTTGAGACATTAGGATAAGGTAGGCAAATTTTGAGCAGGTAACCGGCCATGGCCTTGAATAAGGAACCGTCTCGATATTTATCTGGAATTGTTGAGGGAAACCATGGAAAACCTCAACAAGATGGCCGATACAGGAATTACCGATTCTCGGCGAGAGGCAGCAGGAAACAGTTCCCGGCCACATCTGCTCCGCGCCGGGACTCGAACCCGGCACCTCCCGAATGCGAGTCTAGTGCTCTCACCGCAACGCCACCCCGCTCTTCTCGCAAGACAAAGTTACGATACGAAAATCACCCACGTCATACGGTTTGGCTTTTTAACAAACACTCCTATTTAAGACTTTAAATGAACATAATGCGTGACAAGCGTAATATTTTATTTCTTATTTTGATATTCTTTGGTGGTCCACTCTTAGATACATCATCAAACATTTTTATTATTTATAATGCTAAAGAGAAATCCATGACATTAACGCGTTTATACGGTGTGGCTTAAAAAAATGCCAGCCAATTGAGCGACGGGACAATTCCAACTTCAAAAATGTTGACATCATAATATATATTAATACGCTAAGGTTTAAGATGTTTGCCTCCCTTTTTAGAAAAAACCTCACAATTTTTCCGCATAAATTATATATCATTTTACAGATAATTGCTTGCTCTACTGACATCGACAACTAAAAAATTTATTATTGCTTTTGTTTTTGTAAATTAATTAAAATACAGCAACGCTGAACAACGTCTGCCATCTGACAGTTTTAATTTTGAAACAACGTCAACACTTCGATCTGTCATCTGACCTTGATATTGTAATACAACAGAAACAATACTGCATACTGCCATCTAACGGCTTTAATTTTGAAACAGCGAGCAACGCTGAACAACGTCACAGCAATGCTGCATGATGTCATCTGACGGCTTAGCTCAACGCTTTTGCTACTTGCGCCTCTATATGACAATTTTAGTAAAATATTTCTTCGATCTGTCATCTGAGCTTCATATTGTAATACAACAAAAAGAAGAACGTTATAAGCAGTGTGCAAAATTAGAAACGAATTGAATACCTGCAATCATATTTAAAAAATAATTTTGTAAAGTGATAATTATTATACTTATTTAGTGCGAATAATTCGCGCAGGTCACTCTAGTTGATTATAATAAAGAGAATAAAATTTCTGATTTCGCGTGAGGTGACACGGATAATGGCTATTATTTAATATGATATTGTATAGATAAGAAGGGATGAAGATAAAAATTAATCATTTAAAAAAACAAAAACCCAACTGCACAAAAATGGAAGTTATATAACTGAAAAGAAGAAAACAAGAATCTCAAAATAAAAAAAGAGACAATTAGGTCTTCCACCTGCTGCATGCTGAGATTCCCCGACTTGTTATCCTCTTTTTACTTATTAATTTCATTTTAGTGCAGTCGCATATTTCGTTTTTTAAGCAATAATTTTTTTTTAAATTTTGAATCATACTGTAAGTACTCCAAGCCAAGTTTCGTATTTTTTTTTATTTGTTTTGTTTCGCTGCATTTTGTATTGTGTCGTTTTTTTAAAATTTATTAAATTTATTATTTATACGTAGCTCGATTAAGATGTGTGTTTTTATTAGTAGTCAAAAAATGAATAAATTTTATAGTTATTATGTAGATTTTCGGTGACATGAGCTCACCAATAAAATTTTATATAACCAACATATTTTTTTATATTCCTTTACGCGTAGCAATACACGCTAATTATCTCAGTTGGCGAGCGTCTGTTGATCTACAGTCTGTCTATTTTTACACGCATTGGATACCTGTAATTTTCCCCCGCTTTTTCCGGTTGAGTTTGAAGTACAAATATATACCCTATTAGTTTCCGATAGTAAGTCTTGAGTTGAACAAAACACTATTTATATGTATGTAAACATTCCAGCCAATTGGGCGACGGGGCCATTCCAACTTCAGAAATGTTGACGTTTGATTATAATAAAGAAAATAAAATTTCTGATATCTCGTGAGTTTACGCGGGTAATGGCTAGTATTCAATATGATATTTGCTATTCGTTGCCATGGTTACCTACATAATATGTTCCACGTCATGTAAAAATTAATCAAAGCATGCCGAACTAGTTTATTTCTGACAGATCCACAAAACATAAGAGCGGCTGATTTTTTTATATCTTCAAAATATTTCCGAAACTATAAAGTTTAGAAAAAAAAAATTTTTAACGAATCTTTCTTGAAAAAATAAATAGAATAACAAGCCGTTATGAAAAGTATACCATTATTATATAAAAAAACACCGTAATAGCATATATCTTTTCTGCGCATGCGCCGATTTTCCTCAAAAACATTAGGGCTCTTCATATTTGCATACCTACCAAACAGCCTCCCAAAATTTGGTTTCAATCCGCTCATCCGTTTGACCTGTATCGTGTTCACAGACAGACTAACAGATGCACAGAGTTTTTTCAAAAATATGTTTTTTGGATTCGGGGGACCTCAAAACGGAAAGATGTAGTAAAATTTTTGAAAAGTGATTTTTGACCTAAACTAGTACCATTCCCCACTTGTGGGTTGGAATGGTAAAACTATTTATAATGTATGTATGTAAAAACGAAAATATGTAATATTTTGAAAAGTGAATTTTGACCCAAATTAGTAACATTCCCCACTTGTAGAATTGAAATGGTAAAAAAAGAAACATTGAGCTGTTATTAAACAAATGAATAAATATTCATTAGTGATGTGAATAATTAATAATAATTTATAATCGGAATGAGAACGCCAAATTAAATTGTTTCTATTTTAAAATGCAATGCCAATACATCAGACTGTTGGCAGTCTAAAAATAGAAACAGTGTCAGTGGCTTGTCAATTTTAATTTTCATAAGTTAAACGAATACACTGTAATTTGTAGTGAAAGTCCGATCAAAATCGGTTCATCGGTTTTTGAGACACAAATATTTTCAAATAAATAAAATTATCGACCAATTTTTTCAGACTATATATTGACAAAAAATTATAAAGTTATAATTCAATATCTTGTCAATTATAATGTCAATATCTTCTTCAGAAATATGTAATCTAAAAAATATAAAAATGAAGTAGTATCTATTTATTTTGCAATAGAATTAAGACTGAATTTTTTAATTTTTGAAAATTAATAAAAAATTAATTTTTGACAGAACGTATACAGTGAAATAAAAATATGAATTTGTAATAGGCCCAAATAATAAATCGCTATATTGGTTATCTTATAAAAAAAAAGAAAATACCTAAATAGGGAAAATTCCCTGCCGTTGGCAATGGTGCTCACGACGGTAACTTGAAACTATTGTGCTAATTGAGAAATGCTGCTAAAACAATTTTGATTGTTATAAAATTAGGTTTGAAACGGCAGCTGTTGACGAGTAATTAATATCATTTAACGAATAATTTATTGAAGCAGGTCAGTCGAATTGTTTTCTAAGTTGGCAACGAGTAATTAATGAACTATTTATTATAAAAAAAAGAAGGGCTGGTCTCAAATTAAGGTAGCACGAGCACCAAGGCAATTTTAAATAAAAGGCTTGATTTTTGACGTGATAACGTCTTATAAATTGATGAATCACCAATATTATAAATTGATAAAACACCGGCTGCATGTACGAAAAAGTGTAACGTAACGTTCCTAACGTTCGTAACGCGTAATGCATAACGCGTAACGTTCCGCCTGACCCTGTGCGTGCTTTTTGCTAATTTCTCGCTCAATTTAAATCAGATCGGTTTGAAACCAGTCTTAAACGAAAGAGGAGAACATTTTACATAGATTTCGTATAACAGAATTTGCCTAAACAGTTTTTTTATACAAATTTATATAGAAAAATATTTTATACAAATTTATATAGAAAAATAGCTGTATAAATGCAATGTTGTCTAATGCATGGCGCGACGCGGTCGGTTGTCTTTGTTTGCCGTACATGGAAATTAGAAGCAAACGTATGTCTTGTCTTAACATGAAAACGGCTGCATTTCTAATGTTTAATTCAATTTTTTGACATTAGTATATTGTGAAATGCAACGCCTTCTAAGTTAAGTATTGGAATAACTAATTATTATTAGAACATAATACTTTGTAAGTTGCAAACGTCACTTTTGACATTTCTTATCATTCCGACACCAAGGATAAGCGGATTGAAACCAAATTTTGGGAGGTTTAGGTTATGTATTACGGAATACGTTATCACGTAAAACTATCGTCCGTAAACCGACTTTACAGACAACCAATTTTTTTTATATGAAGTTGGATAAGTCTTAAACAATTCTGAAAATTTTAGGGGTGGTTGCCCGATTATTAAATAAATAAATGACTTCAAAAGTAGGCATATTTAACATTGGGTTTATGGATGATATGTTTTCATTGATTTCTCCAAAACTAGTCGGTGGAAATAAAAAAAAAAACTATTTAAATTAAAGTTAAAACCTTAATAAATTAATGAAAACAAAAAAAACCCGTTGTGCCCGACTAATTAAAAATATATTTAATTAAAAAGATTAAATATATTTTTAATTTGTCGGGCACAACGGGTTTTTTTTTGTTTTCAATAATTTATTAAGTTTTTAGGATAGAAGATTAGAAGCTCATGTTAACCGAGTGCCGCGGTCATATGAATGAAGAGTTCTATCTATACTAATATATAAAGCAGAAGACTTCAATCAACAAAATTATCGACCAATTTTCCAGACAAATATATTAACAATTATTAAAAATTGTTTGTTATTATTTTTTCAATTTTGATAATTCAAAACTTAAAGCGAACTTTTTTCAAATAACAATTAGAAACTAATTATTAATCAATTTTTATATTTTTTAGATCAGTTCAGAAGAAGGTCCAAATCCGGACCGAAACGTTAATGTATTAATTATTATTTTTTGTTAATATCTACATTTGTCTGAAAAATTGGTCGATAATTTTATTTATTGAAGAGTTCTATTCAGACGTTAATCAAAGATTTGAATAAAGCAGAAGAGTTTGTTTGTTTTGTTGAACGCGCTAATCTCAGGAACTACTGGTTCGAATTGAAAAAAAATTGGTTGTCTGTAAAGTCGGTTTACGGACGAAAGTTTTACGTGATAACGTCATAAAGAAGCATTGATGAACTCTCTGACGTCACGCGAGAAGAGAGAGAAATGCGTACAAGCCGACGCTTGGGCCGATCGTGCCTCTCTATCGCTTATACCGCGCTCTCGCTTGCACGCTCAGGCTCAGGCGGAACGTGACACTTTTTCGTGCGTGCAGCCGGTGTTTCATCAATTTATAAGACGTTATCACGTCAAAAACATTTTTTTGTTGGATAGCCCATTTATCGAGGAAGGCTATAGGCTATAATTATATAATATCACGCTACGACCAATAGGAGCGGATCATCAATGAAAAATGTTGCAAAAAGTAGATAACTCAAAATTTGTCCGACCGACAAAAATTCTTGAACGGTAACTGCGATCATCATGAAATTTGGACACAGCATTTATCTCGGTAAACTAAGATGAAAATTCGTTCTTTTGCACTCGGGTGAAACCGGGCGGGACCGCTAGTATTGTATATAGGTAGTTCTGGTTATTTATTTATTCTTGAGCCGTATTTTTTTAAAATTCAATTTTTAAAAATAAGTTATGTAACAATTTAACAAGTATTTAAATAGTGAGTTTTGTGTAATCCCACACAATTCATTTAAATATTCTAATATTGACAAATATCTTCGAACTTCTGTATTTTATTGGTTAAAAGTGATGGGCAAGTTTATTTTTATTGTTGTGTGTTGTTTGTTGACTTTTAACGAAAAAATTATGATAATGAAAATGTTTTACCTACTTTTTTATAAAGAATCCGTTAATAAAGAAATCACATACAGATATTGTCGATAAAATTCGAAAATTTGGCATTTATGTGTACGGTTCATTTTAAAAAGAAAATCTGTAATAGGTATAAAAATAAATTATTATTTTAATCCTTTTAAAAATTCAATTTCGATATTACACGGCTAACAATAACACAGATAAATATTGTATTCATATTTTGACAAGAGTGTTAAAATTTAAGTCTTGTTTATTATAGTAGAACACATATTTTGCTTCGGAAATATTTTTTATTGATGCGTAAAGGCAGCTGCACACGAGTCTAGTTTTGCTGTAAAGCGCGGGTCACACTAGGCTGGTTGCCAGCCGCGAGTTGTGGAAGCCGCTACTGTCAGCCATCAATCAGCTTGGCGTGAGCATAAAATTCGCCGCTGGCGCCGCCAGCCGGCCGAGTATTTTTGTCAGCGGCTAGTGAAATTGGACATGTTCTATTTTGGTAGCCAGGCAGCGGCGACTTGCAGGTCACGTGACTCACTCGCACCCGCTACCACCAGCGAGCAGCGCAGTCTGACCGAAGCAGTGCATCATAGGCGAGTAAACCATCACGTGCCACGTGGTTTATGTTCGATGATGTAGTGACCGGATTGGCAGCAACTACTCGCGGTAGACTAGCGAGTAGCAGCCGTAGTGTGACCGGGCTGCCCGCCGCTGCTTGCCGGTGCTACTGTCCGCCGCTGATCAGCTGCGGCTGACAAGCAGCCTAGTGTGACCCGCGCTTTATGTTCGATGATATAGTGACCGGATTGGCAGCCACTACTCGCGATAGACTAGCGAGTAGCAGCCGTAGTGTGACCGGGCTGCCCGCCGGTGGTTGCTGGTGCTACTGTCCGTCGCTGATCAGCAGCGCCTGACAAGCAGCCTGGTGTGACTCGCGCTTTAGAAACTTGGGCTGGCTGCGGGCTCGCCTGCTTGATCACAAGATGGATTTCAAAATAAGAATCGAAGCTATTTTTCTTGCTTGTTTTGAGCAAGCACTAATCAGGAAACAGTAACATGTCACGTGAGCTACATGGACAAACGTCCTCAATTAACACTGTGTCATAGCGTGTGTTCTGTTCAGAGACAATAAACGTTCACTTTTGTTAACGTTCGAACAGTCACTGTGCGCGCACCAAAGCAAGCTTCAATACACGCATCGCATAAAGCGCATCACGAAACCCAGCGTCACAGCACGCTCGAAACCTAGCAGCGAAAACAAGCAGAGAATCTAACGTCAAGACCAGTCTCGTGTGAAGCTGACTTAACATGCTTAGCGACAAAAATTCGATTTGAAATATGCGGTGATAAATTTAAGCGCAGGCTATATAAATATAATATTGAATTCTTTCGTATTGTGTCAAAAATATTTCAAATCATTTTTATATTTATGTATATTAATCCCAAACGCGAGGAAGATTACGTACCTATTCGGCCTTGAATTCTGTAAAATTTGCTTAAAAACTTACCTTTGTTTGAAGACAATTGTTATTTTCTGCAAAAGTAAAATATATTGCAAGTGTCAAAATGTCACATAAATGAATTTACTATTGTATTGTTTCTCAATATACAGGATGAATCGAAAGTTAAAGTCGAAATTTTGGAACAATTAAAACACGTTGAATAGTCTACAGTATGTAGGTAAACATGTAACGTGCACATAGGGAAATTAGCATTGGGAAAAAATGATTGGATCAGAGTGAGCCTTGAAATCTTGTTTTTCAATTTGACAGATAATATTCTTTTGCAAAATGAATGTGTATATCTACTACCGAAGAAAATATTCAAACGATTACAACATAACCGGACTTTTTTTATTAATGGGACATTAAATTCCCAAAAATACTTAAATATGGTGCGAGATCAAATATCTCCGCCTATTCGTGTTGAACCTAAAGACATGGGGTCACTGATTTACCAACGCGCATACGTTATACCAGTCAGACAATTTTTGAATGAAATGTTTCCAAACAGATGGAGTTGTTTTTTTGTTTTATTTTTGTACAAAAAAATTAAAATAATGATTTATAAGAGCTTTTTATTATTAAAAAGCCAAGTAAAATAAAAAAAATCAAAACAAAATAGAAATCCTCAAGATTACCACGATAATTCAATAGAAATAACAATTAATGCACTCATGGCTAACTCTGATCCAAGTATTTTTTCCCAATGCTGATTTCCCTATGTGCACCTTACGCGTTTACATACTGTATATTAATATCATAAAGAAGTAATAATAATAATAATGCGTTTAACGTCCGTTTCTCGACTTTATACATAACAGACGCCATTCGCACCAGTACCTACCTACTAATTTTTTAACACATTTCCCGTTATTTTCTACAATTTTTAGTTTTAAAACTTAATTAATATAGCAATGGGCGAATGAAGGAATTCTTAGGAAATTAGGATAAGGTAGTTTGAGTTTTGTAGCGAAATGTAGTTTACTGATTTGAATAGTTTCGTTGCGGAATAAGAACGCACAAATAAAAATAGCTCTAGTTTGCTATTATAATATGAAATACTTATTAGAAAAAAATTATTATCCAATGTCACTGTCGAGACTCAAATCCGAATCTTCCACTATCGCGGCGGCTGAATTATCATTTATTCTACACTGACATAACCAATTAACCTTTCTCATATTAAAGCATATTTGTATGTATTTTCCACACAATATAAGAGTTAATTTTTGCCTCACGAACCTTCATCATAATATAATAGCAAGAATGATGTCCTACAATCCTAATAATATACAAGTACCAAAAATGACGAAAACTTTCAGCCAAAACCACGCGGTATTCCTTGGGCCCAAACTATATAACAACATACCTGTAAAGCTCAAAACAATTCAAAATATAAAAACTTTCAATAAAAAAATATTCAACTGGCTGTTCCATGACGAGAAATCAAAAATTATATACGACATCCTCAACTAATCTGACTGGACTTACTGAATGGCTAGTAACACACATTATAGGGAGAACCTAAATTGCATACCCACGTACCAGTACGCAGTCTGCGTACCAATCAGCAGTAGCAAAAATGTTTCAATGGACTACCCCATGGCTTTAAAATATCTGCGTACCAAGTTGGGCAGGATATCCTCTATTTGTATATTTAGTATATTTTTATTGAGGAAATAAATAAATAAATAAAAATAAATAGCTATTTGTGTAGTTAACTTAAAGTGTGAAGATAAAATAAAATGTACAAATTTCGATTTATAGTAAAATTGCGTAATTTTTTATTTACAATATGATACACAGAAATGAACAACTTAAAAATATGTCATGTTAGAAAATAATCACTCAGTTCCATGGCCGCGAACGAACTATTTGGGTCACTGAACTCGGCGCAGTGCGACGTCGGATTGTCGAAATCCGTCGCGAACAGCGACGGCAACGACGCGTCGTTAAAATCGACCGGCGACAGCGTCGGATCGGAATAATCCGGCGACGCCAGCAGCGAGTGTTCCGACAGCGTAAACGAGCCGTCCGACAGCGGCAGCGATTCGCCGTCCGATTCGAGCAGGAGATCGAGTTCGCCGAAATCGCCGATGTCGTCGGACTTTGCCGAACCGAACGGCAGAACGTCGCCGCTCGATTCGTTGTTGTTGAGCGCACTCGACAAGGCCGATATGTATCTCATCGCCAATCGGAGCGTTGTTATTTTCGTGAGTTTTTCGTTCGAACTCGTGCCGGCGGCGCACTGCGCTTGCGCGGCGAACAAGTGAGGCACGGCGCTGCGCAGTGCTTCGAACGCGACGTTGATCTCGCGCATTCGGCTGCGTTCGCGCGCGTTCGCCGTTTTCCGCCGGTATTTGCTCAGAGGCGCCGGCTTCGGTTTCGGCTTGTGGCTCGGCTTTGAGGTCGGACGACGCGCGGGCTCCGAGTCGTCCTCTTTGCGGAGCGAGCGGGGTCTGAGCGAATATTTGTCGCCGCGTATGCTGCACAAGTTCGACTGTTGTTGGAGCGTTTGTTGCAAGAGGCCTGTGTTGTTGTTTGTGTCGGGGAATGATTTTCTTGTCGCTAGAGGAACTCGGGTGGTTTTTGTTGTTGCCGCAGAAGACAAATTACCGGTGTAATTGATTATTGTGTTTACAGTGTTGCAATTCATTTTTAGATTTTTTGTTGATCGCTTATTTTTCCGCACTCCACTATTTTTCACTATTTTTGGTCAAGGCACAAAGTTCTTGTACCTTTGTGGATTAAAAATAGTTATTTAATATTACTTATTTTAATAATTCCAATAAACTATCATTATTAGATAAAACGACTATTAATTATTATTTAAAAAAACTATAACGACTCCGAATTAAGTTTTACAAATATCACAAAACAATTGCACCTTGTTTTAATAAATATTTTGAGCAGGATTTGTGAATAAAATAGTTTTAAAAATAGTTCAATCCGGTACAGTTAAAAATTTAGATTCACCGCAAAATTTAAAAGCTTACTTTTTAGAATTTATTTATTCTCTTATTTTCGATTTCGGATGTCCTGTCCTTTTGTAGGTTTTGATTAATCTGAAAAACGAAAAAAAAAGAATTACCTATACTGGACAGTGATACTTAATAAATATAAAGAGGTAAATAAATAAAATTATCGACCAATTTCTCAGACAATATATTAACAAATCGAAACGTTAATGTATTAATTATATATTTTGTTAATATATTGTCAAAAAAAATTGGTCGATAATTTTATTTATTGAAGAGTTCTAATCAGACGTTAATCAAAGATTTGAATAAAGAGGTAAAGTTTGTAAGTTTGGTTGTACGCGGTAATCTCCGAAACTACTCATCCGATTTCAAAATTTTTTTACCAATATTTAGAATGCACCTTCAGGATGGACATAGGCTATATATTATCGCGTTAAAGCAAAAGCGCTTTTCGTGGAGGCCAATTTGGAACATCAGTCGATAATTTGGTAATTTCATCTTTACGTCTTTCACTTTAGTATGACACAATATTACTTTTTTTAGTTGTGTACAAATAAATCTTCATATTTAGACTAAAGTGGCTGTTCTAAGGCTACATTGTTATCTAAAAGGTTCGGAAGTTAGTCACACACAGCGTCGCAAAGGCACATTTTAGAGCCGTTGATACTCCCACCACCTCCCAGCTACCTGCACGGAACGTGCGCTCGTCGGTGATTGGCTCGTTGCCTTTGTCACTTGTCGCTTTCCTGCTTTAGAGTACAGTCGAGTACGCTATTGTCAAGTTGTTATTGTTATTTTAGTTTTGTTGAGTTGCGAGTTTGTAGTTATTCAACAGACTGTACAAACGCAAGCCCGCATTCGCTTCAAACTTCCGAGCCTTTTAGATTCGTGGCGCGTATTATACAGTTAATATTGACCACTTTTTTTATTTGTTACGAAATATTGAAATAAATTATATAAAAACATTGTGATATTATATACCTACAATGTATGCCTTTACTTAGAAGAAAGTAATGCATAATAATTTTTTATTTTACTCTTTAAGATTTAAAACGTGCTTCCTTACTAATCGTTAAAGTCTCCGCGTTCAGTCTGAACTGAAACAAAAACCTATCTGATTTCGGCGTTAAAAATGACATCTCGACAAGAATAGAACCAGTTTGGCGGACGGAACGCTTACGACTCTTAATAAACAAAAGAACGCATGTGCCATATATTCATACAAAAATATTTAGTTGTGTGCCCGTCACGTGTTATTTTATCATTCATAATAATTATTATCAGTCATTATTCATTCACTTTTTTATGCGTATGTCACTTGTTTTGTTTTGTTGTTTTATATATAAGAACGTGCTGCTTGAAGACGATTTGAAAAGAACGAAATAACACGAACTTTATTCGTTTTCTTCGGCGATTGTTTTGTTTTAAACGTTTTCCATTGAGTCATTGAATTTTTTTTATTATATCTAAAGTTTCTATTGTTTTTTTTATTATTTTTTTAATATCTTTGTCTATAAAATTATTATTCATTTGACTTGGCTGGATTATTAATCGGTGAAATTGCAATCTAGCAAATCGAAGTTATGATAGATTTTTACCATTCCAACCCACGCAAGTGGGGAATGGTACTAGTTTAAGTCAAAAATCACTTTTCAAAAATTTTACAATATCTTTCCGTTTTGAGGTCCCCCGAATCCAAAAAACATATTTTTGGAAAAACTCTGTGCATCTGTTAGTCTGTGAACACGATACAAGTCAAACGGATGAGCGGATTGAAACCAAATTTTGGGAGGATGTTTGGTATGCAAATATGAAGAGCCCTATTGTTTTTGGGGAAAATCGGCGCATGCGCAGAAGAGATATATGCTAAAACGGTGTTTTTTATATAATAATGGTAGGTATACTTTTCATAACGGCTTATTATTCTTTTAATTTTTTCAAGAAAGTTTTGTTAAAAATTTTTTTTCTAAATTTTATAGTTTCGGAAATATTTTGAAAATAAAAAAAAAATTAACCGCTCTTTTGTTATATGGATCTGTCAGAAATAAACTAGTTAGGCATGCTTTAATTAATTTTTACATGACGTGGAACATATTATGTATACGTAATCATGGCAACGAATAGTTAATATCATATTGAATACTAGTCATTACCCGCGTCACCTCACGCGATATCAGAAATTTTATTTTCTTTATTATAATCAAATGTCAACATAAGCTGGAATTTTTTTACATACCTACTTATTTTGAATTAAGTAGATAATATCTATTGACAACTTTTGTAATTTTACCATATCAACCCACAAGTGCGGAATGGTACCTACTACTTTAGGTCTAAAATCACTTTTCGAAATTTTACAATGTCTTGTTTTGAGGTCCCCCGAATCCAAAAAAACATACTTTTGGAAAAACTCTGTGCGTCTGTTAGTCTATTATAAAGGCGTGCTTTTCATAACGGTTTATTATTCTACTCATTTTTGCAAGAAAGTTTTGTACAAACATTTTTTTCTATAGATCTTTATAGTTTCGTAAATATTTTGAAACAAAAAAAATCAGCTGTTCTCTTGTTCTGACGATTTGTCAAAAGGAAATCAGTTAACTTTTGCTAATTTTTACATGCGAAACCATACGTGACCATATAAACGAATAGCAAATATTTAATACTAGCCGTTACCCGCGTCAGTTAATGTCAGTATTTTTGAAATTGGAATGATCCCGTCGTTCAACTATAAAAAAAAAGCAAAAAAACACACTATAGTATTAAATAGATATAGTCCGACTGATCTCAAACCTCAACAAAAAGCTGATAAATACATTGATACTTTCACTAGTTCCCTGATTAGAACATGGAAATTGAGGGTAAACGAACAAGCAAGTTAAAGATTAAGATCTTCGGTTGTTTTACACAGGTTGATGAATGTACAGTTGTCGAAAAAGATATTCATAAAAAAATCTGTTTGGTTTCATTACGGCATCGTTTTGTAATAGTCAATTTGTTTTTTAGAATGCTATGCAAATTGTTGTCTATGTCAAGAATGTTTTGAATTGTTATATTTTAATTAATTACCTTTATTTAATTAATTTTATGCACATGTATGGATGTCACTTTTTAATTAGCTTTTAAACTGTCGACATTTGCAAATTTCAACCATTTATATACATCTTTTTCAGTATATTTTAACATATTTATTAATCTTTGTAGTTGTGAAATATTTTCGGCCTTATAAAGACAATATCAATCAAGTTGTTTTTATGTCATTTAACTGTTTTTATATGCATTTTGATTGTTTTAATTGCAGGTGTAAATTAAAGACTAATAAAGAGTTAATCAAAAAAAAAAAACGGTCGTAGCAAATTATGCGGTAAGCCGCGGGGGTCGGCTACCTCTTTAAAATTGTGTGTCAATGAAATTGATTTTATCTGCAAGATTTTGTTTTTGTTTTTATTAATTTTTATATAGCCTATATCCTCCGTCCTAGTAGAAAGTTTTAAATAAATAGAAATCTGAAAATGTTTCAACAAATTGCCAACTAAATAAATAAAATTTACGACCAATTTTTTTCAGACTATATATTGACAAAAATAAAATTAATATTACAAAAAATAACGTATCGATCTGGTTTAGATCTTCTTCAGAAATATCTAAAAATATAAAAAAGTAATTAGTAAAATCTACTTATTTTATAATAGAATGCAGAAGTTAATTTTATTTTTGTCAATATATATAGTCTGAAAAAAATTGGCCGACAATTTTATTTATTTGAAGAGTTCTATTCAGACGTTAATCAAGTATATAATGATGATGCTAACATTGCTAGCGAAACGTGTTCGAGAAATGTTTGCTCGTGTTTTATGCATTTTTTTTTAAATTTTGAAAAAACAACTCAAAAACAAATGTTTGATCTACCCTGAAGGTGATCGCTTTTCAAGCTAAATTTTAGTCAAAACGCGTAGAAAAATGTAATATCGAAATGAAAATTATTTTTATACCAGAATACGATTTGTGATGTGTTGCCGCTTAAATCTTTGCCAGCAAAGCCCAGATTTCATGGGACATAAACTTTTTACATTTTTATCGGTAAAATAAAAGGACTTTCTTTTAAATATTTCAAAAAATTCACAAAGCAATTTTTGATCTTAGAACTATTTTACAGTTTTGACGAATATTATAATATGTGCAATTAGACACAAAGTTTTAAAAAAATATATCCAAATTTACTGTACTTCTGTATCATTTCTATATTTCTGTATCACTTTTTTTATTGACAGTGTCTATACAATTTTAATTGTATTTTTGACTAATAAAGTTTGAACTGAATTGAATTGATTTAAAACTCTACAATGCTTTTTATAATGATAAATAGGTATATACAAATATTAAGAGCTCTGTGGTTGAAACAAAAATAAAAAATAAAGAATGTACATCCGCTAATAAAACTGTTGCGGTAAGAAGTAACTATTCTTTATTTTTAGAAATAGGTATGTTCAACATCTAAAGTTATAATCAAATTAGATTTTCCGGCAATGCTTTTTGCAACCGGGACTTTTAGATCGAGAATAATATATAATTACAATATTGGAATCACATGACGAGACGTGTAATGTTTGATAAAATTCATTGGGATCATCGTGATAACTAAAAAAATCAAGAATTTTCGGGAGTTACTATTATTTTAGGTTATATTTTACAAAACTTATGGTTTTATTAAAAAAAAGACGTTCCTATTTTTTATATCAAAAATTTACTTTTTATAGAATCGTTAGATGTTATATTTTAAAAGAACCAGATATACTTGTAAAGTATTTGAGTAAAAGTATTTCAAAATACAAATTTCTAGTATTTCAAATACTTTTAAAAAGTCTTTTTTACAAGTAAATGCAGGAAAAGTATTTGTATTTAAATACTCAATGAAGCAACAATGCTTGTATTTAAATACTTTTAAAAAGTATTTTTTAAAAGTCTGTAGAAAAGTTATGGTTTTATAAAAAAAAATGACATTCAAACAAACTCAACTAATCCAAACATTTCGTTGACGTGTCAAATAGATGTATGTCTCAACTGACAAAATAAATATCTATCTATCTATCTATCTTAAATGAAATAACGTTATGGGAACTCATACCTACGTTTTAATCCCAATAAAAAATCCACTTTTTTAAAATTTCATAAAACGACTTTATATTTTTAAGTCTGTAGAACAATTATGGTTTTATAAAAAAAGGACACTCAAACAAACTCAACTAATCCAAACATCTAAAATGAAATAGCGTTATGGGAACTCATTACCTACGTTTTAATCCCAATAAAAAATTCACTTTTTTAAATTTCATAAAACGACGTTAAATTTTTAAGTCTGTAGAAAAATTGCGGTTTTATAAAAAAAATGACACTCAAACAAACTCAACTAATCCAAACATCTTAAATGAAATAACGTTATGGGAACTCATACCTACGTTTTAATCCCAAAAAAAAAATCCACTTTGTTTTAAATTCCATAAAACGACGTCGAAATAATTCTCTGCGTTAAAATCACTGATATACGATCCCTGGTCAGAGTTCTGCCACTTGAGTTATGCAACGAAGTTTCTGTTTTTTAAACGGGTCACTCTGCACTCGGCCAGCGCCATGCGCACCGCTGGACCAAAATAGCGTCACTGACAACGAATCATCCGACTCACCTAACATAAGAATAACCACTGACACACACACACAAACAAGTCGACATACGCGTTGTGTATATCCCACTATTCTCTGATACCTGCTTGACAATAAACATACATGTTTGGAATATCGGAGAAATACGATATGTCGCCGTTACTGTATCACTTTCTTTTTTGATGCAGCTGGTACACCCCCAAGCGGTATTGATCCCCCGACAAAGATCCCCGTCAAAATATCTTCCGACAAAATATCATCTACTAGCGGTCCCAAGGCCGTAGCCAGGAATTCACTTTGGAGGGAGGGTTCGAGCTCTGGACCAGATACTATAAGTAACAACTTTATTTATGTAAAATTATAATCATATATATTAATACGTTAAGGTTAAGATGTTTGCCTCCCTTTTTAGAAAAAAAAACACATAATTTCTCGACATAAATTATATATCATTTTACAGATAATTGCTTGCTCTACTGACATCGACAACTAAAAAAATTATTATTGCTTTTGTTTTTGTAAATTAATTAATTAACAGCAGCGCTGAACAACGTCTGCCATCTGACGGGCAACGATGAACAACGTCACATCAATGCTGCATGATGCCATCTGACGGCTTATCTCAACTCTTTTGCTACTTGCGCCTCTATATTATGACAATTTTAGTAAAATATTTCTTCGATCTGTCATCTGAGCTTCATATTGTAATACAACAAAAAGAACGTTATAAGCAGTGTGCAAAATTAGAAACGAATTGAATACCTGCAATCATATTTAAAAAATAATTTTGTAAAGTGATAATTATTATACTTATTTAGTGCGAATAATTCGCACAGGTCACACTAGTTTGAGTAGTATATGTATAAAACGGTGGATTGGCTAAAGCATTTCGGGGGGGGGGGTGAACCCTCAAAACCCCCCCTTGCCTACGGCCTTGACCACAAGTTACGTGAAAAGATCAAAAATACTATTGTTATTATTATATTAAAAAGAATTCTCATCGCTCACTTGCGGTTCCCAGAAAACAATCCTTTTTTTTTAATACACACCCACGCTATGGTGATTTAATAATAGCCCTTCGAAATCAATTTATAAATGTGGGTATTGGTAAATAAACAATAAACTGACAGGCTAAAACTCATAATTATTGTTACAATAAATAGTTAAACAATCAAATGTTATGCATTAAATCAAATCTATGGCCAAAATGGTAAATCGCTTATGCTGGATTTTTTCTTAAAGGATCCCGTACCAAATTCGTGGGAAAATGTCTTTCGGTGAAATTCGGGAATGAATCAGTCATTTGATGCTGAAAAAAGTTTCCAATACAACTTGGCATGTATCCATTGATTTCTGCAAAAGAATTTTTAAATTTACAGTCGGAGGAACAGGCTCTCAAACAGTTGTTGAAAGACGTTCTGTTTTTGTTTTTTTTTTTTCTATACAATGCGTATTTTACCATTCCAGCCCACAAGTGGGGAATGGTACTCATTTATGACAAAAATCACTTTTCAAAACTTTATACAATATCTTTTCGTTTTGAGGTCCCCCGACTCCAAAAAAACACATTTTTGGGAAAACTTAGTTCGTCTGTTTGTCTGTGAGCACGATACTGCAGGTCAAACGGATTGAAACCAAATTTTGGAAGGATTTTTGGTATGCAAATATGAAGAGCCCTATTATTTTTGGGAAAAATCGGTGCATGCGCAGAAGAGATATATGCTATAACGGTGTTTGTTATATAATAATGGTATACTTTTCATAACGGCTTATTATTCTATTTATTTTTTCAAGAAAGTTTCGTTAAAAAAATTTTTTTCTCAACTTTATACTTTCGGAAATATTTTGAAAATAAACAAAAATCAGCCCCTCTTTTGTTTTATGGATCTATCAGAAATAAACTATTATGTATAGGCAACCATGGCAACGAATAGCAAATATCATATTGAATACTAGCCATTACCTGCGTCACCTCACGCGGTATCAGAAATTTTATTTTCTTTATTATATCTATACTATATCAAATGTTAACATTTTGAAGTTGGAATGATCCCGTCGCCCAATTGGCCGAATTTTTTTTTAATACAATGCGATTTTTCTGGTTCCGTTCTGGGGTCCCGTTCGGTCCGGGCAATGAGCACGTGACCCTGTTTGTACGTACGCTATGTTTAAATTAAATATGGAATTAGATTTTTTTATCATTTATTCATTCCTGATCGTTTGAAAGTAAAAATATGAAAAATTAGACATACGCCACTGTGCCTTTTGACCACACAAAATAATAATATGTATTATTGTTATTAATAAATAGTAGGTACTGAACCCGTATTTAAACAATGTTATGTTGTTATAAGTTATGTTCTATTAGTTATGAATTATTTTCTCTCAAGGTTTTATATTATTAATTGAAGTGATTTTTATCGCACCTGACACATCCAAAATGCGTAGAAATTAGTGATAGCATTCAAATATTAGGTTTAGTACAGTTGTTTGATTTTAACTAAATTTATTTTTAAATGTCCAATTAGATACGAAAAATTTATATTGTTATATTGTTTTGAAATAATTAATTTGTTTTTTAAAAAAAATTGTTATTATTTTTTCATTAATATTTCGTTATTAAAAAATCTCAAATTAAATTCTATTAAAAACTAATTACGAATTAATTTTTATATTTTTTGGCTCAATTCTGAAGAAACCCAAATCCGGACCGGAACGTCAGTTATTTGAATTACATAATTATATATTTTTTGTTAATATATTGTCTGAAAAATTGGTCGATAATTTGATTAAATTTATTTTTCTCAAATCTACTAAATAGATATATTTAAAATGCAGGGATGGCGAACATTTCAGACGTAAATAAGGATTATGAAAAATGAAAATTGTGCAATTTCCTGCTATCCTGATTTTTTTAGAGCAAAAAATCATTGAAACAAAAATGATCACTGATAAATTATCTACATGATAGGTCACTTAGTAAAATAATTTTTATACATTTATAACGTTTTGATTGTTATAATTTTGTCAGAAAAAAATTTTCTTGGTAAAAATTTGTGTATGATTTAAAACCTAAAACGAGCTAATTGAATCGATATAAAGCTCTTAACCTTAGATGTCGAGCGTCTATAATCTACCATCTCTGTCTCGATAAAGCTCTTCTGGTATTAATAATAATAATAATAATACTTTATTGCTCCAAAGACAAAGAATTGTATAGGAGAAGTCAGTTGATGATGATACAACAAAATATAAACAAAAAGTTACATAAAATTACATATTAAAAAAATCCTCAACAGAATAAAAACATTTATCAGAAAGAAAAGCCTTAAGTTTTTTTTGAATTCGTATAATAAATGTGAGACATACATTCCAATGTTTTCCCCGAGGGGGCATTTTTTTCTGTGCAAACGTTTTTTATTACGTAATTCACAGTCCATATTACACGATCGCTGTCTTAAGTCCGCTGCACACGAGGCTGGATTTGCCGCTAGGTTCCTTGCTAGATTTCACTATACTAGTTTTCTAGCGCTGGTTTTATGTGCTCGCTTCACACAAGACGTCTTTACAAGCTTGCTCTGCAGGTAGATTCGGTGCGCGCGCAGTGACAGTTAGAACGGTAAGAAAACTGCATTTTTATCGTCTCTGAACAGAACACACACTATGGCACAGTGTTTGTTTGCGGGCGTTTGTTCAAGTCGCCCACGTGACAAGATACCGCTTCCCGATTGGTTCTTGCTCATACCTAGCAGCGGACCCGGCAAGAAAAATAGCCTCTGTTCTTAATTTTAAAACCTATCTTGTGAGTTATCAGGCGAGCCCGCAGTGAAGTCATTTCCAGCTTCGTACCCAGTCTGCCGGCCAGCGGAAGTCCAAGCAGTGTTTCTAGTCGCGTGTGCAACGACCTCAGTTATCGAGCGTCTACATTTTACAGTGTCCGTCTACACACCCTCTCAGTCGTAAATAATATAATTGATTTTATTGGTCGGTTTTAATAACTTCCATTGTTCATGATTTATGGTATAGCCATTTGTAACACCTAGCCGTTTAGTAATAATGTATTAGTTGATTAAATTTATTTAATTATAATTGCATAAATTATCCGGTGTCGTTTATAAATTAATTGTCAGAGTTAAAATTAACATGTGGGCTTTAACAAACACACCAAAAAAAAATCAACTTTTACTTTCAGAAATAATTCTTTGTCATTACGAGAACAATAAATTACCATATTTTTTGATTATAAAAAATACAATTTTATGATGTGATAAACTCGAGAGACATGAATATCGTATATCTTAATTATATTATTTTGCAAGCGACCTTATGTGGGTGTTGTGAAGAAGCGGCGCCTCGTCCAACAATTCTCCTTGCACGGTAACCGGTTCTCCGGCCCGGATTCGCCCGGGTGAATTTCAGTTTAGCAACGGAAATATCGAGACTTCACTCTATTGTTATATAGTGTCGTCAGCAAAGGTACATGAAAGCTCAGCATTCGCGAGCTTTACCTTTTCTCTCTCTGCTCTTTCCCCCCCCCTCTTTTTTATCCCGGCGTAAAAATATGTCGTCTGTACGAGAAGTGAGCTTTTATAGGTACAGTGAGAGATTTTTAACAAATCGGGTCAGTAACGTTTTAGATTAAAATGAAAAAAGTCTAAAAAATTTCGAGATTAATGCCAAAAGTTTAACAGGTTTAGCACGAACGGGCCCACGCTTTTTTGGAAGCTAGTTAGATGTCGAGGAGGCTTGACTGCAGCAGGAAAAAAACCTGCCCCTGTAACAATTATTATTATTTTATTCAACACATCTATTAACATAAGTTTTGTAACATGAATATTATTTAATTCAACATATTTATTAACGTAAGTTTTGTAACATGAATATTATTTAATTCAACATATTTATTAACGTAAGTTTTGTAACATGAATATTATTTAATTCAAATCTTTGATTAACGTCTGATTAGAACTCTTCAAAAAATAAAATTATCGACCAATTTTTCAGACAATATATTAACAAAAAATATAAAATTAATACATTAACGTTTCAATCCGGATTAAAACGTTAATGCATTAATTTTATATTATTTGTTAATATATTGTCTGAAAAATTGGTCGATAATTTTATTTATTGAATTATTTAATTCAACATATTTATTAACGTAATTTTGTAACATGAGTATTTTTTAATTCAACATATTTATTAACGTAAGTTTTGTAACATGAATATTATTTAATTCAACATATTTATTAACGTAAGTTTTGTAACATGAATATTATTTAATTCAACATATTTATTAACGTAAGTTTGTAACATGAATATAATTTAATTCAACATATTTATTAACGTAAGTTTTGTAACATGAATATTATTTAATTCAACATATTTATTAACGTAAGTTTTGTAACATGAATATTATTTAATTCAACATATTTATTAACGTAAGTTTGTAACATGAATATTATTTAATTTACCATATTTATTAACGTAAGTTTTGTAACATAAATACTGTTTAATTCAATCCATTTATTAATTTAAGTTTTTTTAACATGAACACTACTTCCTAGTTCATACGCTCCGCTGCCATCTTGCCTCTGTTTCTCCACATAACCACCAGGGTACACCAGTGGCGGCGTGGCTTTTTAATAATAATAATAATTAAGAAACTTGTAAGAATTCTTAGCGCGAGAAAAACAAATGCAAGGATCGCGAAGGACATTCGTCTGTTTCCACAGCCGCCGTCGCTGTCTTTCGTGCAACGTCCAGAATGTGGGTTTTGGTAACAATCTAAATAAAGCCGATGCAGCTTTGTTTGTTGACCGTTGTTGTAATTAACCGCACCGGACGATGTAAAACAATGATTTTATCTCATTATTACCAACATTATTATGCCTACGTATCTCATAAAAATACATAAATAATAATATTGTGTTGTTTGGCTCGGTATTTAATTGTTCTTAGAAAACTTGCAGTACTTATTCTATTTGCCTTATGGATGTTAAAAAAATCGGTAATCTATATACAGGATGTCCCACGACATGACTGCCATAGCCTGGGACTGTGTTGCTGGGGTGATTTCAAGTCAAAAATGTCTAATGAACATATACCCGGAACGCTATCCTAACTGAGCTAGAAGCGTTTGAAATTTTAGATAAGTACCTAGTAGTAGGAATTCCCTACTTAATTTAAAAAACCATTCAAAAATAAATCGCTTTATTGAATTAGTTGCTCAAAATGTCCACCCAGTTGCTGTATACATAGTCTAGCTCTTCTTAGAATTGAAGTGGTAGCTCTGCGAAGAGTTTCAGGATCAGCACGAATAAATACTAATGGTGATTCACAGCCACCTGGTCTTTTTAATAATAACAAAACCAACAGCCGAACCTAATACTTGCATTAGTGGGCCTACTCATTTTAAAATTTCAAATGCTTCTAGCTCAGTTACGATAGCGTTCCGGGTATATGTTCATTAGACATTTTTGACTTGAAGTCATCCCAGCAACACAGTCCCAGGCTATGGCAGACATGTCGTGGGACAGACTGTATAAAAATCTCGTGTCACGATGTTGGTGCACGCTAATCTCCGAAACCACTGAACCGATTGAAATGAAATTTCGTAAATGTGTCCTGCTTGGTCCAACTTCCGCTGTAGGATAGTTTTTATTACAAAATTGCGGTGTTTTCTGAAAAAACTTGGATATTTGCGGTTGCTGTATTAAGTCGGGACTCGGGAGTTGCGTTTATCCAGAGACGCTCGGGCTGCGCGGTATCTCTAACTGTCCCGGTTGCACAAAAAAGGACGTCGTTTGTTAACGGCTTGTTTAGGCCGCACGTGTGCCGTTTTACCTGCTGCAGATTGAAACTTCGCCTTCTCTTCAACTATGTATCATAGATATCTATTACTAATTAACATTCGACTCGCGTCTAATTTAACTAGCTTTTGTAAGCGGCGACACGTCTCTCGCCTCGGGCACCGTTCGCGCATGCGCGTGGGTGTGTTTACGTTTCACGTGATGTGTGTCGGAGAGCGTTACGTTATAAAATTATGGTTGAACCTTGTTCGATTTATATCAAACTAGCGGTCCCGCCCGGTTTCACCCGGGTGCAAAAGAACGAATGGGAGGGAGGTACATGAATATACGCACATTCATCTTAGTTTACCGAGATGAATGTTGTGTCCAAACTTCATGATGATCGGAGTTACCGTTCAAAAGTTTTTGTCGGACGGACAAATTTTGAGTTACATTTTTCATTGATGCTCCGTTCCTATTGGTCGTAGCGTGATATTATATAGCCTATAGCCTTCCTCGATAAATGGACTATCCAACAAAAAAACAATTTTTCAATTCGAACCAGTAGTTCCAGAGATTAGTGCGTTCAACCAAACAAACAAACAAACTCTTCAGCTTTATATATTAGTAGGTTTAGTGATGTGCCGGATCGTTAAAAATGTATACCCGCGGATACGGATCTGAATACGGATATTTGGTTTCAAGTTCCGCGGATACGGATATGGATCTTAACTTTCTTAGAGTACGCGGCGGTAAATATTGCACATCGACCTTTGGAAAGAGACTATCTGTTATGTGAAAAAGTTATTGACCTCTTTAAGAGTTAACTCTCATAACAGATTGTTTCTTTCCAAAGATCGATGTGCAATATCTCATTATAAAGATAGTTTTTTAGTACCTTTGAGTTATGTACTATTGGTATGGTACTCACTACGATAAATGTTTGCAATATAAAGGTGCCAAATACGATTTACAAAAATAAAAAATAATCTGAATGGAATTTAACAGGTTTTCATTATTACCTAATCACCTATATATATATAAAATTTCATCTATTAATTGAAAATTAATAAGGTAAAAGATCCGTAAAAGATCCGCCAAAAGGTAGGTATCCAATTAGCGGTCTTTGTTTATCAAAAGTGACAGCATAAATTAAAAGCTCAACAAATGATTAATTAATAAGAAATGTATGTCACAGTCTGTTGTCGATTGTTGCGTTAGATATTTTTAAAATAAACTGCATTGTCTCTATCTGTGAATTTTTAAGTAATATATCAAAACCTAAACAACTATTTGAATTTATGATCAGGTCGACACTTAAAAATCTGATTTCTGAAAGAAACAAATTCGTTCGCATATTTTATATAAAATATTCAGGGCTACTTTCGTATTTTCGATTAAGTTTCTTATATGAATATTGTAATTTATTATGCATGTACTTCCAACAAGACACGAGCTCGTGCAGATAAAAATTCGGCTAACGCCCATATTCATCAAACACTATTAAAGATAGAAGTTGGAACAAATTTATTCGTTAGAATAAAATTTACTTTCAAATAAATAAAATTGTCAACCAATTTATTTGAAGAGTTCTATTCAGACGTTAATCAAAGATTTTAAAATTTACTTTCAATTCACCAAGCAAAATATCAGGTAGAATAAATATACACTGCCCTATACTCCTTGCTCTTTTTGTTGAATATTTTAACGTTCATCGAAAAATACGACCGATGGCGTTAGTGTAAACGTCAAAAAAAGTTTTACAAAATAATAATGTTTTATCCTAACCCAATTGCACAAAAAACTTCCACTAACTGTAATGTTTTACAACTATACACTTCACAAAAGGTTAATAAACAACACACAAATAAATTCACAAGAGCAACTGTAGATATAATACTTTACGTTTATGGGTTAGGTATTATGATCTATGATTTATCAGGCGAATAAATATTCATACCCTCGAAGTAAGACAGACTATATTTATACCTGCAGTAAACATAATCATGTTTGGTTTATTGAATTATCGCTATTTATTCGAAGGAATAGCTACCTGAAGAACAAATGAACCGAATAAATAACGTAAACAAAATATTTTACGATGAACTGTCCCGCGAGAAATTATCGTCGCGATGTATTGTCGTGCGACTAATTGACGGCCATATGGATTGTCGAGCGACGAACAGACGACTCTCTAAACATGAATCAGTGATTATTCACTAATTACAAGTGCATAGTCACTATTTGTTCGTACCACGCAGAATTAGTGAATACTCACTATATGAATTAGTGAATATAAAAATTCACTAATCATATAAGTGAATATAAAAATTCACTAATCATATAAGTGAATATAAAAATTCACTGATTTTATAAGTGCGAATATAAAAATTCACTAATTTTATAAGTGAACATAAAAATTAACTAATTATATAAGTGAATATAAAAATTCACTAATTTTACAAGTGAATATAAAAATTCAATAATTTTATAAGTGAACATAAAAATCCACTGGTTTTATAAGTGAACATAAAAATTCTCTAATTTTATAAGTGAACATAAAAATTCAATAATTTTATAAGTGAATATAAAAATTCACTAATTATATAAGTGGCCATTAAATGTCACCTGAATTCACTATTGCGGAAGTGGATCAGAAGCCACTATTTCAAATAGTGACATTTTCACTATTTCAGTTTTAGAGGGGGTCCGTTTGGGGTCGTCAACTGCAAGCGCTTGATCGCGTGTGCCGGTGTTGAATGGCTAATCTATTTATTGTAATTTCATACGCATTATCTCGACAGTCGCGGCTCGCGCGTTCACGGCGCATACCACCCATCGAGTTCTAATATAGCCCGCACGAGAGTCTATACTTCAGCGTTTAAATAATGGTGCTACCATAATATATATATCAACGGCCATATATCACGCGCACTACTCTATACGCCTTTTTGTCGTTTCCTGATTAATTAACAAATAGTTCGACCGCACTTCATTTACATAAAAAGTAAATTATCACACCGCTGCTAAAGCGACTGTTGTTTTGAACACTGCTGGCCACAAAAAAAGCAAGTGTGCTTTAGACCACACGACTGAAGTAAAACTTCTTCCTGCCATAATTATTTTAAATATATTTATTAAGAATAATGCGTAAATATCTCAAATTTGCTTATGTTAAATTCATAAATGAACAACAATATGCAGTCGGTTCGTCTCAAAGTTTATCGAATACATTATAACCTCACTCTGTAGCACATATCTACAAAGACGAAATGTTTAAAATATAATTTTTGATTAATAATTAATAGGCTAAATATGTATACCTATGTATTTATCAGCTTAATTTATAATACAGTTAAAAGGATTTATTATCTAACCTACATTATTTCCCGTTACAAAATGCAGCAAAATTCGATGAAATGTATTTTTGATACAAAAACAATTGTTTTCATTTTAAACGACAAATAGTTGTCCAAAAAAAAAAAGAACTTCGATTAATGCTCCGTCTTTGTCGCACTCACTAACTTATATCTCCCTCTCAACTTAATGCTCCGTCTTTGTCGCACTCACTAACTTATATCTCCCTCTCAACTTCCAATATACGAAACTTAACTTTCTCTCTTACTATCTTCACTAACTTATATCTCCCTCTCAACTACCGTTCGCCTCGAACGATGATGCACTTCCGTAAACGCTTTTGTCAGGAATTTGCCAGCTTACTCTCCAAAACAAGCGTGCCTAAAGAAGTTTTACTTAAAAAAAAACGTTTCACCTCAGAGCTAAACTGTATTAACTTCCAGTCAGCAAAGAACTCCGCACTCGGTTCTCGGTTAAACTGATTGAAAATGGTTTTATTTTATAGCTTAAAGGTCACTAAAAAAAAGTGTCCATGTAACCTAAAAACCGATAGATTTTTAGCTACAGACATGTTTAGCGAGATTTTAGATATTGGGATATCCATTGAATTCGCAAACTTAAAACATCCTAAGCTCTAGAAATATGTTTTTGAGTGCGCTGAATCCGAATATGACATTATTATTTTATACAGGGTGACACCTTACAACATTACCTAGTTTTCGACTAGTTTTCTGTTTCTATAAAAAAAGCACGGAATATGTTTGTGAATTCAATTATATTCAATAAATAAAAAAATTATCGACCAATTTTTCAGACAAATATATTAACAAAAAATATATAAAATTAATACATTAACGTTTCGGTCCGGATTTGGATCTTCTCCAGAACTGATCTAAGAAAAATAAAAATTAATTTATAATTAGTTTCTAATTGATTTTTGAAAAAAATCGCTTCAAGTTTTTAATTATCAAATATTGAAAAAATAATAACAAACAATTTTTAATAAGTAATCATGTATTAATTTTATATATTTTGATTGGAACTCTTCAATAAATAAAATTATTGAAGAGCTCTAATCAGACGTTAATCAAAGATTTCAATTGCTATATATCCCTTTATCTAAAATCTATTGGTTTTTAGGCTATGCGCCCATGAACACTTTTTCTTAGTGACCTTTAAACTGTAAAATAAAACCATTTTCGATCAATTTAACCTAGAACCAAATTCCGTAAGGTTTGCGCGGGGTTCTTTTCACGAAACACAAAATTCCAAGCAATTTACCCTCCCTAGAATGCCCAAAAAAGTTTCACATAACTCCTCTCCGTTTTTTTTGAAGTCCGTTAAAATGTTTATGAACGTTAGTGTACAATAGTTAAAAGATAATATATTGTTCTAAAACCGTTCTGATTTTAAAATAATAGTAATATGTAACACACGTTATATCGGTTCTATGATCTCTCTCTCTCTCTCTCTCGGACTAATTCAGTGGGTCGTTGGCCCCTTTGGGTACCTTGACACTTATTCTCTTATCATTTGTTCGGTTCGGTTTACAGTTATACGGTTCTTACCGGTACCATAATTAAACGGCTAATCGGTCACTTTTAAAGCGAAACGTTATTGATTGCAGAAAGTTTTTTTTGAAAGCTGTATAGCGATTTTTTTCGCAGAGCTCCGTTATCAAGAAACAACAATATTTTGTCCTAGTGTGTAGGCTTTCACGGCCGGCGTTGATCCAAATTTTCTTGATTTCCGGGCTTGTATGCCGTGGTATTTCTACCTGACTTTTAGTCTACAACTGCCGTAGACATTCTCCCGCTACCACATCGCCTTTGATAATGTCTACCGCAGTTGTAGACGAAACGTCAGGTGTAGTACCAATGGACCACGGCATACAAGCCCGGAAACCAAGAAGATTTGGAACAATATTTTGATAGAGATTAAAACTTTGGAACGTTTTAATTGGTGTAAATTTTAATGTCGATAGAATTTCCGGTAAACGATCCAATGAATTTGCCACGGCCCTCAAACGTTATAGTTACGTCACTGATAACACCCCTTTTTAGGGTGTAATAATAATAATGCGTTTAACGTCCGTTTCTCGACTTTATATCATAACAGACGCCACTCGCACCATTACTATTTTTTTTCTACCACACTTCCCCGTTTTTTTCTACAATTTTTAAACTTTAACTTAATTAATAACAATGGGCGAATGAAGGAATTTTTAGGAAATTATGGATAAGATAGGCAAATTTTGAGCATAGGAGTTTGACAGGTAATCGGCCATGGCCTTGAATAAGGAACCATCTCGATATTTATCTGGAATTATTGAGGGAAACCATGGAAAACCTCAACAAAATGGCCGGTACAGGAATTACCGTTTCTCGGCGAGAGGCAGAAGGAAAAAGTCCCCGGCTACTATTTTCCATATATCACACTTCCCGATATTTTCTAAATTTTTAAACTTCAACTTAATTAATAGCAATGAGCGAATGAATGAATTTTAGGACATTGGGATAAGTTAAAGGCACATTTTGAGCACAAGAGTTTGACATGGCCTTGAATAAGGAACCATCTCGATAATTTTATATCTGGAATTATTCTTGAGGGAAACCATGGAAAACCTCAACAAGATGGTCATTACGGGAAGTACCGTTTATCGGCGAGAGGCATCCGGAAAAAGTCCCAGCCACATCTGCCCCCGCCGAGATTCGAATCCCGTACCTTCCGAATGCGGGTCTAGTGCTTTCGTCATTACGCTACACCGCTCGGTTCTTTTTAACCGACGAAAAACAAAAACGGAGGAGGTTGTCAATTCGACGCGTATATTTTTTTTTTATTTTTTTTTTATTTTTATTATTTTTTTTTTATTTATGTATGACCACGCATAACTTTTTACAGAGTAGTCCGATTTTGATAATTATTTTTTTGTTTGAAAAAAAAAATTAAACCGCCGAAAAACTGAAAAGCAAAAAATAATAAATCTTTTTATTTAACTAAGTTCTATCTAAGTAGTTGAACGTATGTGACAGTCTAGTATATCTAAGTAATTTTGAGTCGGCGTCAAACCATCAATGAACAAAGATCACTAAAAGAAATAACCAAATCAAATTAACAATGATACGTGAAATCTCCAGCGATAAACATTAACATTCTAAACATGCGCTCTCCACACGACCACTCGCAAAGACGTGTGGCCTCAGTGTGTGCCCGTTCGGGTTGCTCTGTCGCTGACATTAACTTCGTGAACGCTCAGAGATTTCCGGCGAAGGATTGTTGACGCCGACTCAAAATTACTTAGATATACTAGACTGTCACATACGTTCAACTACTTAGATAGAACTTAGTTAAATAAAAAGATTTATTATTTTTTGCTTTTCAGTTTTTCGGCGGTTTAATTTTTTTGTTAAAAAGTTTTTATTTATTGGGTGTAATAAAATGTAGGTTCATTTAAAATTGGGAAGAGAGTCGGCGTTGAAACTGATTTTGCGTAATTTGTCAAGCCACTGAACAATAGATCTGCATCATCGACAGAACAACTTGTAATTAATTAATATTTTTGATATTTAATTAAAAAAAATGACGACATGTCAAATCGCAGACTAATTAATCACAGACGTGAAGCTAATACAAATATTTTCGAACTGTCGAGCTAAAAATTATTCAGACGTCAAAAAGTTCTCATAAAACGTTCGATCCAAACGTGATTCGATTGAAAATAACGCGCGGTGTGTGTTTTTCCTTCTAATGAATCATTTGAAGACGTGCCTCGTTATGACGCATGCGCGACGCGTTTTGACAATGCGACAAATATTTAATGTTTAATCAAATGTTTATAAATAATAAAACACTTTCTCCTTCCTCGCAAAGTACAGTCGTTTGATTGGTGGAGCCACTTCGACTGTTCCGTGCAGATAATTGGATAAGGTGTCAATTACAAACATGTGACTGCAGCACAAACAAGTGACTGTAACACAGAGACAAGTGACTGCGAAGTTTATGCTGTCAGTGGCGTGCGTTGTAATTTTGCAATTGTACAAATTTTTAAAGGACTAGTGTGACCTGTGCGAATTATTCGCACTAAATAAGTATAATAATTATCACTTTACAAAATTATTTTTTAAATATGGTTGCAGGCATTCAATTCGTTTCTAATTTTGCACAATGCTTATAACGTTCTTCTTTTTGTTGTATTAAAATATGAAGCTCAGATGACAGATCGAAGAAATATTTTACTAAAATTGTCATATAGAGGCGCAAGTAGCAAAAGCGTTGAACTAAGCCGTCAGATGGCATCATGCAGCATTGCTGTGACGTTGTTTAGCGTTGCTCGCTGCTTCAAAATTAAAGCCGTCAGATGACAGTTTGCAGTATTGTGTCTGTTGTATTACAATATGAAGGTCAGATGACAGATCGAAGTGTTGACGTTGTTTCAAAATTAAAGCCGTCAGATGGCAGACGTTGTTCAGCGTTGCTGTATTTTAATTAATTTACAAAAACAAAAGCAATAATAAATTTTTTAGTTGTCGATGTCAGTAGAGCAAGCAATTATCTGTAAAATGATATATAATTTATGTGGAGAAATTGTGAGGTTTTTTCTAAAAAGGGAGGCAAACATCTTAAACCTTAGCGTATTAATATATATGATATGATTTTACAAGGAGGAATTTCTGTATGTAAACTCGACACAATGACAAGACATGTTAGATAATAGTAGATTATGTTTCTAGTGCGTGATGACATATTTTACGACGAATGTTAAAAATGAGCAACAGCGAGTTTTAATAGTTACATGAGCCATAATATAATTACGCACGAGATACGTAGTTTTTGCACTTACCTTTCATAAAATGACTATGTTTCAGATAATTTTCAAAATTTTTGACTGTTCAATTTTGACCAAGCTCACTTTTAAGTGCGTCGACGACTGGTGTTCTCTCTTCCTTTATATATTATGCTCGGCGTTTTCTGCTCGGTCGTAGTTCGCTCTTCTCGACTCCATTATGTTGACGCCACTGACGAGACCCGCGGCGGGCATATGATTAATTTGTTCTCGATGCGCGGTCGGTGTCAGTTTTTGTGAAGTCATTAAAAATGTTACAAAAGCTGCCTGAACTCTGACCCCTTAATGAGAATACTTTATTGAAAATATACCTCAGTGAAATCATGTTGTCAACATGACGGATATTTTCGATAAACACCTTAAGACCGGCCCGGCCGCGCATTTGACGGGTTTTCTTGACGCTTGCCTCGACGGAATGTCGATATTTAAAATAGAAAAAAAAAATAAAAAAATATTTTTTTCATAAAATATCGTTTCAATCGATCAATTCGATTTACAATCATATCGAGAAATAGTATGGTCACAGTCTAAGATCAGACTTTTTGACAGTCGTTTCTGCAACCCGGCATTAATGTTTAGGGTTCCGTCAAATTCATTTTTGAGTTATCACGTTGAAAATATCAAATAGGTATATTAGGTTAGAGTACGATAACTCGATGTGCAAAATATCCACTGGAAAGACATAATTATTATTTTATATAACATATATAACAGTGTTCAAATCTTTAATTAACGTCTGAATAAACTCTTCAAATAAATAAAAATATCAACCAATTTTTCCAGGCTATTTATGATATTATTTTGAAATAATATTTTGTTTTTAAAGAATTTCTTCTTTCTTTTTAGGTACATAGATATCTATAACTACTTATTAAAAATTGTTTGTTATTAATTTTTCATTAATATTTCGATAATTCAAACTCCATTTTATTAGAAAATAAGTAGATATTTAATTTATATATTTTTTAGATTATTTCTGAAGAAGATCCAAATCCGGATCGAAATGTCATCTAGTGAAATATTGATTTATAATTTTATTATTTTTGTCAATATAAGTATAGTATGAAAAAAATTGGTCGATAATTTTATTTATTTAAAAAATATAACAGTGTTATTAGTCGTTTTAAGTGCGGAAAATTGATTTTTATAAATTAATTTTTTTTTGCGAAGTGAAAAGGCGACGTCGTTTGGGGGAGTTCTTTAAAAAAACAATCACGGAGTCGTGTCGATGCGATGGCGTTTTTTTTTGCACAGTGAAAAGGCGACAGCGTTTAGGGGAGTTCTTTAAAAAATACATTTACGGGGTCGTGTTGATGCGATGGCGTTTTTTTTTTGCGCAGTGAAAAGGGAAGGGGTTTGGGGGAGTTCTTTAAAAAAACAATCACGGGGTCGTGTCGATGCGATGGCGTTTTTTTTTGCACAGTGAAAAGGCGACAGCGTTTGGGGGAGTTCTTTAAAAAATACATTTACGGGGTCGTGTCGATGCGATGGCGTTTTTTTTTCGCAGTGAAAGGGGAAAGGCGTTTGGGAGAGCTCTTTAAAAAAACAATTACGGGGTCGTGTCGATGCAATGGCGTTTTTTTTGCGCTGTGAAAGGGGAAGGTGTTTGGGGGAGTTCTTTAAAAATACATTTATGGGGTCGTGTCGATGCGATGGCGTTTTTTTTGCGTAGTGACAAGGGAAGGCGTTTGGGGAGAGTTCTTTAAAAAACAATTACGGGATCGAGTCGATGCGATGGTGTTTTCTTTTGCGCAGTGAAATGGGAAAGGTGTTTGGGGAGATTTCTATAAAAAACAATTACGGGCTCGTGTATACAAAGTGAGATAGTAATACAGTAATTCTACACCAGTTTGTATGACGTGTATGTGCGATTTCTGATTGGTTAGACTAAAAAAATGACAGTGAAAGACGAAAAGTTTTTACATATTTTTGAGTAAATTTGTGAATAATCCGCAAAGTTTTTTTTGGGACCGTCTAGATTTAAAAAAGAGTCAAAATTTGGGCACATTGAGTTATCGTACTGGACCCCAAATATTGAGGTCCATAACCTCTATAGAGGTCATCAAACTAGTATAGAAATATTTTACTGATAATCCGGTACTGTCGGACCAATTAGGTGTTCGGATTCTGTTAAAAATAAATAACAACATGAAATAGTTATGTCTTCTGTTACGTACAAGCAGCAAATTGAGATCGTGTAACTTACGGTTAAAATATGGTGTCGTTTATCGATCGGTAAAAATGTCAAAATAGAAAATTTTCGTTTTTATGTCTGCACTAATATTTCAAAGAACTGTTATTTATCTTTTATGCGTACAGCAGCTTTCTAAAATCGCTAATTGGGTATCGATATTGCCAAATCGTCAGCCCTATTATCATTATTACGCTGGCATTTTTAACGACAGTCGTTTATTAATATCAGAAAAAAAATCATATAATTTTTTTATGTGAAACATCTAATCGGGAGTAATATCAAATAAAAAATAGAATAGTTACTTCTTACCACAACAAGTTTATTAGTGGATGTACATTTCGAGAGCTATGCTCTCATCTTCAGCAATACACTAAATTGTTATATCGTTGTTAAATCGTTCAATTGGCGCGACACTATTATGGGACGACGTTTTATGGCAGGACGTTACGTTTGCGTTGGATTAAACACGACTTCGGTTGAGGGCGACGTCTAGATAACATGGCGACATTTAGTTACTGGTATTTCGTCAGATGACAGCGCGTGACGCTTGTTTTGTGTATGCGTTGGATTCTAATTTGGCTTTTGTTAAAGGCGACAACTGGATGACAGGGCGAAATTTAGTTACAGGGATAGGGCCCCCAAGTTAAGCGTGCGTAAAGAAGTTTTACTTCAAAAAGAGCCTATTACAAGATTCACGAACATTGGTCTTCTACTGATCCATTACTAAACCCTTAAGGGGGGGCCTCCAAAGACTGCCTTGGTTATAGGGTGAAATTTAGTTACTAAATATTGTTAGTAATGAGTTTTCATGTTATATGATCGACAGCTGCGTTAACCATCGTATACAGTATGTAAACACGTAAGGTGCACATAGGGAAAAAATGACTGGATCAGAGTGAGCCTTGAAATCTTGTTTTTCAATTTGACAGATAATATTCTTTTGCAAAATGAATGTGTATACTACCGAAGAAAATATTCAAATGATTACAACATAATCGGACTTTTTTTATTAATGGGACATTAAATCCCCAAAAATACTTAAATATGGTGCGAGATCAAATATCTCCGCCTTTTCGTGTTGAACCTAAAGACATTGGGTCACTGATTTACCAACGCGCATACGTCATACCAGTCAGACAATTTTTGAATGAAATGTTTCCAAACAGATGGAGTTGTTTTTTTGTTTTATTTTTGTACAAAAAAATTAAAATAATTATTTATAAGAGCTTTTTATTATTAAAAAAGCCAAGTAAAATAAAAATAAATCAAAATAAAATAGAAATCCTCAAGATTACCACGATAATTCAATAGAAATAAAAATTAATGCAGTCATGGCTAACTCTGATCCAAGTATTTTTTCCCAATGTTAATTTCCCTATGTGCACCTTATACGTGTTTACATACTGTAGATTTGATGTTATTAAAAAAAGAGAGCTGGTCTGATTTAGTAAAACGAAAACAACGCATCATTTACAAATCTGTAGCCATACAGTCTTCCGCAGCTGTTATTTGCATAAATTATTCCGAACATGAATCGCGGGAATCACGTATATGTTAGGAAACGGTTCTGTCCTATTCATTGAGAATATTTAAACAGCGCGCGGACGGACGTTTACCTCATTTTCGTTAATTTATAGTGAAAACAGAGCAGTCAGGACAGGCCCGGACTCGAGAAATACTATTGCCTTGACCCAGGGGCCACACAGTGTGGCAAAAGTAATAAAGGCTAGCCGCGCTTGTTCATAATTTTGTTTTATACATTTTTAAGTTGATTGTTCTTCTTTAACAGCGTGTAGAAATCAAATAGACCAGGCCTGGGCAAATGGCGGCCCGCGGGCCGGATCCGGCTCGCAGTAGAATTTTCTCCGGCCCGCGAAGCATTTTTATAAATGATTATTAAAAGCAAAAATATTACTGTTTGCCAATATAAATTGGCGCATGAAAAGAATTTTAGAAAAATAGTAAATAGTGTTTAAAAACTTAAAATTGTTGTTTCAAAAAAACTATACTTAAAATTAGAAAAAGAAATTAATGTTTGGCCCGCGGTCATATTTTCATCCGCAATGTGGCCCGACGATCAAAAGATTTGCCCACCCCTGAAATAGACGAACAAATATTTTACCAAAACTCAGAAATAAGAGAGAAACAGCCGTTCATAGTTTAATTAAATTTTATTTTATCTATCGCGTGCGTGGTCACAAGATGAATTTCAAAATTAGAACCGGGACTATTTTTCGTGCTTGTTTGTCTGCTCGCTTTTAGCAAGAACCAATCGGTAAACAGTATCTTGTCACGTGGCCGACATTGGCAAACGTCATAATGACGTCACAGCGTGTGTTATGTTCAGAGACAGTAATGGATTTGAAAATTAGATCAGGCGCTATTTTTCTTGCTAGGTCCTCTGCTTGTTTTGAGCAAGAACCAATCGGGAAACAGTATCTTGTCACGCGGGCGACACAAACAAACATGGCGTCACAGTGTGTGTTCTGTTCAGAGACAATAAACGTCCACTTTTGTTAACCTTCGAATTGTCACTGCCCGCGCATCAACCCATCTACAAAGCAAGCCGAAATACATGCACCGTGTGAAGCGAACACATAAATCAAGCTCCGCAGCATGCTTGGGACCTAACGGTGAAATCAACAGACCTCGTTTGCGGCGCTTAAAGACGTTTCGCTTAGAAAATTAATTTTCCGTTCACTGGGCCGTGTCTGGTTTTCGACGAGGCAAAGGAGTGGACGAAACACGGTGTTGACACGATGCAGTTTTGCTTTCTGATGAGTGACGATATCGCATGTTCTGCGCATGCGCAAATTGTTTTCAGGTACCCTGCTGCACTGGCATTTTCCTGCTTTGAAGATAAGCGTGTTTAAGGCCTTGGGAAACTAGTTGTCATTCAGTGGCTTTCCGCATTGCTTTCTGATTGTATCCGGCGCGTGTCGGCCATTTTAATCGTTCCGCGATGCTCATATGTTTACCACACTCATCTGTTTTACCATCTGTATACAATGCTTTAGCTATTACATAAAAAGTAATTATTGTAAAGAAACCAATCATTTTTAACTTGTTCGATTTCGGTCTTACATGTATGTTTGGTGGCTCGATTTTTACTGCTTTGAACAGTAAATAAATAACCATGTTGGAACTGTTTCTTTATATAATAATGCTAGCAGACCGGCCCGGTTTCACCCGGGTGCGATAGATATATAATTCTGCTAAATGTATTTTGTTTGCGGCCTGGGCGTCTGCACTAATAGCTTTGAGCGAATTCTATCAGATGTCGCTACTTGCTATTAAAACAGCTTTTTTTTGACGTGATAACGTCTTATAAATTGATGAATCACCAATCTTATAAATTGATAAAACACCGACTGCATGCACGAAAAAGTGTAACGTAACGTTCCTAACGTTCGTAACGCGTAACGCGTAACGTTCCGCCTGACCCTGTGCGTGCTTTTTGCTAATTTCTCGCTCAATTTAAATCAGATCGGTTTGAAACCAGTCTTAAACGAAAGAGGAGAACATTTAACATAGATTTCGTATAACAGAATTTGCCTAAACAGTTTTTTTATACAAATTTATATAGAAAAATAGCTGTATAAATGCAATGTTGTCTAATGCATGGCGCGACGCGGTCGGTCGTCTTTGTTTGCCGTACAGGGAAATTAGAAGATAACGTATGTCTTGTCTTAACATGAAAACGGCTGCATTTCTAATGTTTAATTCAATTTTTTGACATTAGTATTTTGTGAAATGCAACGCCTTCTAAGTTAACTATTGGAATAACTAATTATTATTAGAACATAATACTTTGACAGTTGCAAACGTCACTTTTGACATTTCTTATCATTCCGACACCAAGGATAAGTGGATTGAAACCAAATTTTGGGAGGATGTTTGATATGCAAATATGAAGTGGCCTATTGTTTTTGGGGAACATCGGCGCATGCGTAAAAGAATATATCTCTTATAATGATGTTTTATATAATAATAATATAGTTTTTAAAACGGTTTTTACTCTATCTATTTTTACTAGAAATTTTTGTAAATTTTTTGGGGAAAATCGGCGCATGCGCAAAAGAGATACATGCCATAGTTGTTTTTTATATAATAATAGTGTACTTTTTATAGTGTTTTATTATTCTACTTAATAAAATTTACCTAAATTTGAAGCGAAAGATGCAATATCATAGATTCGAATTATTATAATTATTATATAAATTTAGGTTATGTATTACGGAATACGTTATCACGAAAAACTATCGTCCGTAAACCGACTTTACAGACAACCAATTTTTTTGTTTGTTTCACTGATGTTTAGTTGCATAATTACTGTATAAAGATACCGGTGATTTTTTTTCGGATTAATACTTCAGCAGCCAAAAGCTACTTAATAGTTTGTAAGGTTTACAAATTAATGATTTTCTATTGGAACTTACTTCGACTTGTATTGGACTAGCTGCATTTGTCAATCACAGCATTCTGTTCAGAGTAAGAGCTCTTGTTAACGACCGTTTTAGTCAACGGATAACGGGCCGACGCGAAACGGTTACCTTTGTACACGATCCGCATATACGTGAGCGCGTCCGTTGTTATCGATATCAGTTCTATACTTGAAGGGCGAAGAAGTGCAAGTACGTTATGTCTTGCTTGTTTATTTTTGTAATTTTCTAAAGTCTTGTCTCAACACTGGCCTATTATGAACAAGGCTAAATAAATAAATCCATATCAATTTTTAAACTCCATATTCACAATGAGCAGCACAAGGTAGGTATGGGTAAAAACGTGTGCGCACCTGTGTCGTCGTCAACAGACTACTATGAAATTACGTGGTCCACTGCATAGGACCGACCGCCGTCGTTAATAAGAGGCCTAATGGGGCAAGTGCTTGATCAAAATTAAAAGTCAATTAGACAAAACTTCATTGAAACAAATAATATACTTATAAAGTATGTTTCAAGTTATTATACTAGGGCCAAGAGAAAAACTGCTTCAGCAAATATTATAAGCGTTTCAATTTTAATTTTTTTGGGTGGCACTTGCCCCTTTTAATCTTGCAGAGATTTAAATGAGTGAGTGAGTGAGTGAGTGAATACCGAGGTACTGTATTATATACTCCGTAATTCGACGGACATAATGACTATTAATTTCGTGTACCGTTCTTATTTTGTCTTTTTTTCTTTTTTTTTTCGAGCGCATGCGCCGTACGCAGCTTGACGTGTGGTATTGCGTTTCTAGGAAAGTGAATTACATACCTACGTACTTACATAGATAATTATGTTATCATTATCTTAATGTGAAACTATCATACAATGCGCGAATTAATTTTAAGCTACTTAGTTGTGTTTTTTTTTTCGACAACTCGGACCTCACGCAGAAGTTTCCTGCTTTTTGATTGACGTGTCAATTTCGCATTCTTTGCGGTGGTCAAATATTATAATCTGTCCTCCAAACTCATTTATCTATTTACTAGACTGTACCCGCGGCGTCACTTGCTTTATATAGCTATAAAACTGAGCGTTTCTTGCGGAACATTGTGTATAAAAAAAATGTAAAAAAATATATTCCGTGAAAATTTTCGGGCAAATCAATTTTTATTTTTTACCACACATTTTTATGTGGTCTTTTTTCAAACATCTATTTTTTAATTTTATTATTTTTCTCCTTTTAGGGATCGAATCCCGGCGGGGGTAGTTGTGGCTGGGGACTTTTTCTTACGGCGCGGCGTCTCGTCGAGAAACGGTAATTCCTGTACCCGGCCGTCTTGTTGAGGTTTTCCATGGTTTCCCTCAATAATTCCAGATAAATATCGAGATGGTTCCTTATTCAAGGCCATGGCCGATTTCCTGTCAAACTCTTATGCTCAAAATTTGCCTACCTTATCTTAATGTCCTAAAATTCCTTTATTCGCCCATTGCTATTAAATAAGTGGAAGTTTAAAAATGTAGAAAATTACGGGAAGTGTGATAAATGGAAAATAGTAATGGTGCGAATGGCGTGTGTTATGATATAAAGTCGAGAAAAATGAACGTTAAACGCATTATTATTATTATTATTATTATTTTATTATACAGGGTGTCCCTAAAAGGTCTTTACAAATTTTAATTTTAGTAATTTAATAGAGCATAATTAAATATTAAAATTGTCGCGTACCCAGCCACCCAACCTTTGCTGCAGTTGAGTTTTAATATTTAATTATGCTCTATTAAATTACTAAAATTAAAATTTTGTCGAAACTACGAGAGTAATCGAATTTTATCAAGAGTACCTTTTTTGTAGTAAATGAGTAGCGTGATCCAGATTTCATACTCAAACTGATTTTTTTCCATTGGCGTAGAAGTTTTAGATGTTTAATTATCGAAAAAATCAAGTTCTACGCCCATGGAATGATATCCATCATTATTATGATATGGGTTTTATTTCCCAATAAAGCTGTGCCAACGTACCAAATTTGAGTAAAATCTCATGAACCGTTTCAAAGTTATAAAGCAAAAACGATTCGAAAATTGTAACTTAAGAGCCGTCTAGCGCCCAAACTAAGCAACTTTGTACTGAGGTAAGTTTGCTTGTATCGAGTTGTTTTGGCCTGAAGAATATGTGGTAGGCTTTTATAAAGACCTTTTAGGGACACCGTGTATATGGTTATTTGTCATTGCACTGACAATTTCCGAGATATTAATTGTCGAACAAAAAAACCGATATCGGTCGAAGTTTGCGACTAAATCTGTTATTTTTATTACCGAGGACATTAAATAAATTAGACGAATGGAAATTTATGGTAAAAACACACTTTTGGGTAAATGAAAAACACGATTCTAAGTCGACAATTCCGGCACATGCCGATTTATTCACCACTTTAGAACATAAATATAATTGAAAAAAAAAAGTGACTTTGATATTTTTTTTTCTTACAACGAATATCAGCAATGTTAATTTATTCATAGCAATAAAATTAACGATCGGTCGATATTTTTCAACTAATAGCGGTAACGCAGTGCGTTATTTATTACGAGAAACCTTTCGCTCATTTCGTTTATTGGGCTATAAATTAAAAAAAGTGACTAATGGCGTTTGCGGGGGCCATCGACGACAAAGAGAAGTCCATGTCAGAACCACCAAAACACTCCGCTAAACATTTGTGTGATTTTATCAGTCGCTTAATGAGTTGAGGGTGCTATAATTCATTTACCAGAATTGCCATTTTTTAAGTGAAACTTCTTTAAGGGGGGGCACCTAGTGTAACAGCTCAAAAAAACCGCTAATTTCAAACATTTTATTTTTAGACTAACTATATTTTTATGATATTTTAATGCGTTAGGCCTTATATAGAACTTCTTTTAAAGTTCTTTAAAAAAATTGTATTAATTTTTTCGGTGCAATTTTTTTTTGATTTTGACGTGATAACGTCTTATAAATTGATGAATCACCAATCTTATAAATTGATGAAACACCGGCTGCATGCACGAAACGGTCGTAACGTTCCGCCTGACCCTGTGCGTGCTTTTCTCGAAAACGGCCCTAACGATTTGGATGAAATTTACTGAAAAGGGATTTTGGGGGGCAAAAAATCGTTTTAGCTAGGTCTCATCTCTCGAAAAAATCGTTTTCATACAAATTTTATCATTATAAAAATCAATTTTTTGACGTATGAAAATACTTAAATATAGTAAGTAGGTTTTGGAATTTTATATAAACAATGAAACAATTGTTTTCAAAATATTATGACAGTTAATCTTTGAGACTTAAAATAAATACGAAAGAAAGAAAGTTAAAAAAAACAATTATTATTATAGGTGCTGAGTAATTTTAATAAATAAAATTAACCTAAATTTGCAGCGAAAGATGCAATATCATAGATTCGAATTATTATAATTATTATATGTAGAAGATAGGAGAAATAGAACATAAATTACGTATTACGGAATACGTTATCACGTAAAACTATCGTCCGTAAACCGACTTTACAGACAACCAATTTTTTTAAGTGAAACTTCTTTAAGTGTAACAGCTCAAAAAAATCACTTATTTCAAACATTTTATTTTTAGACTAACTATATTTTTATGATATTTTAATGCATTAGGCCTTATATAGAACTTCTTTTAAAGTTCTTTAAAAAAATTGTATTAATTTTTTCGGTGCAATTTTTTTTTTTTTGATTTTTATCATAAAATGTTGACCTATAAACATTTATAAACAAAATTGATAACAATAATTTACCAAACAAGTAGGTTCAACTACGAATTGAAGTTGTTTTTTATATCTGGTAAAAATTTTAGCCCAAAATAGTTTTTGAGAGAATACGCCCACAAACTTCGAAAATGTTTTGAGAAAAACGCGTTTTAAAAAAGAAATTAGGTGTGATAGTGAACTTTGTAATGATCAATTAATATCTTAACTATTATCGTAACGAATATCGTTTTGATAATTTTTCGAATATTTTTAAGCAAAAAAAAATAATAATAATAAATATTTTTGAGTTGTTTCAGTAGGTGCTTCCATTAAGTACGCTAGAGCAAGTGAATTAGATTAAGGACGTAGTCTGGTGTTCGGGTTTCGGAAAATCGAATTTTTTTTTTTTACA
Source organism: Xanthostigma xanthostigma (assembly GCA_963575645.1). Classification (NCBI taxonomy): domain Eukaryota; kingdom Metazoa; phylum Arthropoda; class Insecta; order Raphidioptera; family Raphidiidae; genus Xanthostigma; species Xanthostigma xanthostigma. Next base: position 5,906,433 of record OY754473.1, read on the forward strand.
TTTTCAGTAAGTATAATATATTGAGAAAATACTGTAAAAATTTTAGACCGAAATATTAAATATTTAAAAAGTTATAGCATATAGTCGAGAGCAGCAACGGTCCCACGGTAAGACTCTTACTTCAATTGTTATCACGTTACCTTTAGGTATACTCTCGCAGAGTAGAGCAAAAAAAACTAGCAGAAAACGATGCCTTTGGAGAAACGCAAGGTTTACTATACACCAGGCATAGCTGATTAGTGTAAATATTCATTTTTATTTGTTTGTAAGAAATCTGAAATCAAAACTTTAAACGCGTTTTTCTCAAAACTACGTTTTTGTAAGCGGCGCGGGTGACTGAAACAATTGTATACAACCGTATAACAATAGCTCCGTCCGGTACTAGAATTACTTAATTATATAAATTATTTCTATTTTTTAACCGATTTTTAACGATAAAATCACGATTTTCTCGTTGTTTTTTTTTTAAACCCGCCATTTTGTTATTTATCAATAAAAATGTTTATTTCTAGTACGGGATAGAGCCACAAGCCTACGAAACAATAATCAATTTAATTTTTATAATTCAGATGACTCCAAGTGACGTTATCACCCGCGCTACCCACCTACCTCCATTTAAAGTTGTCCACTTTAGGTTACAAAAACAATTATAAAATGGCGTAAAATTAAGCAAAAAAATTTTTTTTCTTAGTTTACGATGTCAGTAAAAACATGTAACAAAATAGAAATGATTGTACATTATTTTGTTATTAAAAAAAAAACTCTGAAATATGGGTTGAAAACGAGCCTGAACATAGGACTACGTCCTTAAACCATGGAGAAATCCCGTAGATCACGAACATTGATTTTTGGTATACCGTATATAAAAATCGACTGGACAACAATAGGCTACCGTAGCTGAGTGGTTTAGCGACTGCCTCGTACACGGAAGGTCATGCCTTTTTTTTTTTGTTTTTTTTTTTTAATTAAACATATTCCACTTACTTCATTGATATATTTTTTCAGTCTTTTTCATTTAGTCTTCATTTCAACGATTTCGGAGTTGTTTTTCGCAGGAGACCAATGTTATTTCACGCTCCAAGATTACACAACTCGTGTAATTTAACAAAGTCTTTTACGCACACGGATGACTGATGTGATTTGGCTCTATATCGCGATTCGTATTCAATAATAATATTTATAAAACTGTATTTAAGAAATTAATCTATTTCAATTTAATGTTTCCCCATTAAGCTAGTTCGTATTCATCGCTTCGATATTACAGATCGAGTGCAAATACTACAGATTTTTTTTCTTTACAAAAAAAAAACTCCGCGATCTGCGCAGCGATGCCCTAAACATTGACCCAATCCGACCACACGTTCTAAACAATATTTAGTCAGCCGTCGTAATAACAGGTTAGTCATGTAAACACTACATGTTTAGTTCACGTAATACATTGTAATTATCGTTCTCAATAACAGCAATTATTAATCCATTACCGTGCCAGCGTCTACCCATTCACAAAATCACAAAACCGCACATTACGGCGTCTGTCCATGTATTACTGCAATGCTCACTTCCTATTGGATCGTATCGTCAAGAAAACAAAAAAACACCCGAGCGTATTGTTACACGCTTCCCGTTGCGACGACAAAGGATTTCGTGAGACAACAATCGGCCTGTCATTCTAACAATGGAACAACAATCGGCTTGTTGTTCTAACAATGATACACAGATTGTTGTAGGACAACAACAAACGGCTTGTTGTTCTAGCAATATGTGTAGGTAAAAAGGGCTTTGTTGAAATTCGAGACAACAATGAATGCAAGAAAGGAAAGAACGATCCTGCGCATATATAAACCACGGAATAGTTCAGTTGAGTTAACAATCGACAAATAATTGATGGATGGTATATGGCCATTTATCGGTACATAATTTATTTTTGTTTGACAATCTTATAACAACAAATACAGTGAATACAGTTTTTGTATAACACTAAAACCAACAATAATTATGACATAAATTAACAGTCAGTACCGTGAACAGTACTGAGGTAACTGCCGAGATAAGTAGATAAATGAAGTGTCAGAAAACTAAGTAAATCGGAAAAAGGACAGATTTGGTGTGGTTTTCAACCATATTATATTATTATGATTTTGGCCACCCGGAGATTGTGCCCCAGTTTTCTCCCCGCCCCCACAGATACGGGGCTGAAAGAAGTGCACGCTTACTTGTGAGCCGCCTAAAGAACACTTCGTCCGCTGCCATATCGTCTTTGGATAATGTCTAGGGCAGTTGTAGACGAAACGTAAGGTAGAAATACCAGAGTATTTGGAGCAAAAACACTGTTCAAGTCGCAAGCATCGCAGCCAAGATAGCCCTTATTCATTTGTAATTAAAAATCGACATAATTTTCGAAATTAATTAGCTAATCGAACTTTCAATACGCGACGCAACTTTTAAGGCACGTTTGTACAGATTGCAAGACCTTGGCGTTTGGCAAGGAAAGCGTTAAATTCCACGAACTGTTGCGAGCAAATTGTAAGTTGTTATTAATTAGTAGTTTTTCTCGTAGAGGCGTTGGTTGTTTTTAGTGATATATAGTCACGCCGAAGCAAGATTTATTATAGTACGGAAATGTTGGCTAAATCTGTTCGGAGACATCGATGATCAGTCAAGAACGAAACCCTGCACCAATGTATTTTTTTGTGCTGAATTTTTCGTCAAATTTGTACGTTTTAAATCGTTTTAGCAGTTTTTATTTAAATTATACATTCAAATCTTTGATTAACGTCTGATTAGAACTCTTCAATAAATAAAATTATCGACCAATTTTTCAGACAATATATTAACAAACAATATGAAAGTAATACAATAACGTTTCGATCCGGATTTGGATCTTCTTCAGAACGGATCTAAAAATATAAAAATAATTAATAATTAGTTTCTATTTATTTTGAATACAATTCGTGATAGATTTTTTTAAAATATAAATATTGAAAAAATAATAACAAACAATGTTTTATTACGTAGTCATGGAAATAATTTGAGCACCTATAAAGAAAGAAAAATTATTAAAAACAAATTATTTCAAAATAATATTATATATATTACTTAAATTTTCCGTATCTAATTGAGCATTGAGAGAATTTTTATTTGATTTTATATGTAACATTTCCGAAATATTTCTTTTAAAAAATTGGGATGATATAAAAATTTTAGATAATGAAACTAATTTTTTTAAAAGAAATATTTCGGAAATGTTACATATAAAATCAAATAAAAATTCTCTCAATGCTCAATTAGATACGGAAAATTTAAGTAATATACTTATATAGTATTATTTTGAAATAATTTGTTTTTAATAATTTTTCTTTCTTTATAGGTGCTCAAATTATTTCCATGACTACGTAATAAAACATTGTTTGTTATTATTTTTTCAATATTTATATTTTAAAAAAATCTATCACGAATTGTATTCAAAATAAATAGAAACTAATTATTAATTATTTTTATATTTTTAGATCCGTTCTGAAGAAGATCCAAATCCGGATCGAAACGTTATTGTATTACTTTCATATTGTTTGTTAATATATTGTCTGAAAAATTGGTCGATAATTTTATTTATTGATAAATTATACATTATTTGTAAACCTTAAATAAGGCATTATTACTCCGTTTTTTTTTTTTTAATTTTAGGTCCAGTAATTTCCGAAATAAGAGAGAATGCTTATTTTTCAGAATATCTTTCTTAATATATTATTTAAAATTTTGATTTTTTTTGTATTGTACATAATTAACTATTTTTAATGATACCCTATCCTACACGATATAGGTATTATATAAAAAATGTCTCATTTTTAATTTTTAACTAGTGCAAAATATGTGCGTCAATAAGATGAGCCAAATTTCAAATTTCTGCGTCGCATGTTTTCCGAGAAAATCGACTGTGACGAATGGACAGACACTTGAGTAATTTATAAGGGTTCCGTTTTTATTTTCTTTTTTAGCTACGGAACCTTAAAAATATATCCACGTGCATAAAAAATGTAATGTTATTATATTTTTTTAATGGACATAAAACCGTTTCATTTTTTAAATCACCTGTGCATCACGTGGTCGTAAACGTGTCAAAACAGGTTACGCAAAGGTTAATATAAAAAAGCGCGAAAAAATCTCATTAAAATAATTTACTACCAAAAGAGAAATATGTACACATCTTAAATGGAGATAAAATCAATGAGTTTGATATATAATCGACAGGTTCGAAATTGGTTAGTCTATTATTCTATCGATATCTATAGGCATCGATTTAGAGATAAATGTTTTGGCTGAGTCGGCCGCTCGGCGTAATAATTATATTGATGAGCACGTTCCAATGTACAGTGCTGTGCAAAAGAAATAAAATTTTCGACCAATTTTTCTCAGACCATTATATGACAAAAAATAATAAAATTACAAATCAATATAACACAAAAAATTTTTTGAATCTTTCATACTTTCAATCTTTCGTGATTTCTATTAGATAATAAATAACTTAATACTAATTAATTTTTATAAGAAAAAATTCGCAGGTTTGTGGACAATAGTTATATTTATAATTATAAATATAACTATTGTCCACAAACCTGCGAATTTTTTCTTATTAACTATTATCGATGGACACGATATCTAATATTAATTTTTATATTTTTAGATATTTCTGAAGAAGATCCAAATCCGGACGAAACGTCATCTTGTGTTATATTGATTTGTAATTTTATTATTTTTTGTCAATATATTGGTCTGAGAAAAATTGGTCGACAATTTTATTTATTTGAAGAGTTCTATTCAGACGTTAATCTAAGATTTGGCTGCAGTGCAAAAGATATTTCACCGCGTTTATTTTGCATACGTGTATCTAAATACCACACCAGTGGCGGATCCACGGGGGGGGGGGGGTTCGAGTTCAAACCCCCCCCTGCCAGAGAATCAAAAATCCCAAATTAAAATCTTACTGCGCAATAAAAAAAAAGCTTTTCATGTTTTTCATGAATTCTCCGCAAAAGGAGTAAAAAATTTTCAAGACCCCCCCTTGCCGTAATCCTGGATCCGCCACTGTACCACACTAATATATATTTTGATGACAGACGCATGAATCTCAGTACTCGTTGAAACCCGACCTATGTTGTCGAGTGTCTATAATTTTCAGTTACGATTAATTCGCAAAACTCTTTTGGACGCCATCTTTGCAATATGGCGGACGACGCCAGCAACGAATGTCATGGAGTTTTTCAACTTCAGAAGACTATCGTCTGGTGCTCTATGCAAATTTTTCGAGAACTATTCTGTCTAAATTTCCAGGAGTAGTCGGGTGAAAATAAACAAACTTCCAGCTACTTCCTAGGTTATTCCAATATTTCCTGGTAATATATGAATGACGAATGATGTGAATGATGACGTCACAAAATAGTATACATGGATGTCAATGGATGTCGCTTTTTTGCCGCTATACCGAAAAAACCACATCCAATTACTTATATGCGCTTGTTTTTATATTACGGCACCGCCGTTTTGTTGAAATCAGAGCTTTATATAAGATACTAGCGGTCCCGTCCGGTTTCACCCGGGTGTAAAAGAACGAATGGAGAAGGGAGGAACATGAGTACACACATTCATCTTAGTTTACCGAGATGAATGTTGTGTCCAAATTTCATGATGATCGGAGTTACCGTTCAAAAGTTTTTGTCGATAAAAAAAAGTATTTATACTTACTTTTTTTAACTAATAAATTTTTTTTAATTAATTAAATAAAATTAAAATAAATTTAAATGTAAGCCTTAGAAGAAAGCAATGTATAAAATAAAAAAAAAATAAAAATATATTCGCCCCACGACGCTGATATTGACAGTCGAATGCTCTACCGATTGATCCACCTGAGGTTGTGTACTCACAACGCTAATATGAGTATATCTAGTTAGTGCATTTCACATGAATAGAAGCTTATTTTTGAGATACATTTTGCAACATTTTTCATTAAAGCTCCGCTCCTAATGGTCGTAGCGTATTACCGTTCAAAAGTTTTTGTCGGACGGACAAATTTTAAGTTAGGTACCTATATTTTGCAACATTTTTCATTGATGCTCCGCTCCTAATGGTCGTAGCGTGGTATTATATAGCCTATGGCCTTCCTCGATAAATTGGCTATCCAACAAAAAACATTTTTTTTTTAATTTGAACCAGTAGTTTTCCTGAGATTAGCGCGTTCAAACAAACAAACTCTTCAGCTTTATATATTTAGTATAGATATGTTTACATTTTTTTGTACAGTTCTGTATCTTTACACTAATAATAATCAACAGTATTGGAAGTGTTTAAAATTGCACTGCCAGCGCTCTGAACGTCTCTTAAGGACGTAATACGACAGCATTGTAAATAAATTAAATTTAAAAGTGTGCGTGTCGTTTTTTTTATTTTTTAACTACCTTAAAATATTTGACCATTTGAACTGCAGTGAACGTTCGCGATAATTTTTTATAAGCGCGCAAGTTAGAAATATCGCGATTTGACATAAAACGATACGACGTCTTCTGGCAGAAAATTAAACCATAAACGCATTACATTTTACTTGCTGTTGGTAATATACTAGTTGTAACCAGCGACTTCGTCCGCGTGAAATTTGTTCAGTTCGCAGAGTCTATACGAAAAGACTTACCTACTATTTTTATAGCCTAAGTTAGTCCTTATAACGTCAGCTATTTGCCAGTGAAAGTCCCGTCAAAATCGGTCAAGTCGTTTCGGAGATTAGCCGGAACACACAGACAGACAGACAAAATTTTTTATTGTTTTTTTTTAAAGTACCGAACATACTTTCATATTTGCATTTAGTAAAAAGCTGTTATTTTGACGTTACTTCAATTTTATTTATATGTATAGATGAAAAATGGCGGATTCGACATTACATTTGGTCTAAGCTCCGCCCATAATATGTCGAATCTCAATGCCTACAGAAGAACATTTTTATACTCTCTAAACATGAATCAGTGATTTTTCACTAATTACAAGTGCATATTGACTATTTGTCAATGAATAGAATCGTAGGTACCACGCAGAATTAGTGAATATAAAAATTCACTAATCCTATAAAAGTGAATATAAAAATTCACTAATTTTATAAGTAAACATAAAAATTCACTAATTTTATAAGTGAATATAAAAATTCACTAATTATATAAGTGACCATTAAATGTCACCTGAATTCACTATTTCAGTTTTATCGAGTAAAGACGTAACTCTAAAACATTGAGCTATAATATTTTCAACAAAAAATAACTAAATCGAGTCGTGCGGACGCTGCTGTAGAAATTGTCGAACGAATACAGAAAGTGTGAACGTGGCTTTAATATAGAGAGAAGCGATGAAGGGCTATACGCAATACTTCATTAAAATTCAGCGCCTTATCTGCGCGTACTTCACGCTGCATTTTAACTGTTTAAGCTAGGTATTTTTTATTTATAATTCGCGTTGGGTTGGCGACGCCGGCAGATGGTTTTTGGCTGATATGTTGGCCACCGTTTGACGGACCACCGGGTGAGTCAATTATTGGCATTTTGGTGAATAATATGATATAATTATCGCTATATGTTGATTGATGTACACAATAGTGACGTAGCGAATACCCACATCCGCGGATATAAAACGCGCCACGAATCTAAAAGGCTCGGAAGTGAGATGCGAATGCAGTCTTGCGCTTGTACAGTCGTAAACTACAAAAAGGCAACTCAACAAAACTGAAATATCAATAACAACTTGACAATAGCGTACTCGACTGTACTTTAAAGCAGGAAAGTGGCAAAGGCAACGAGTGATCACGGCCAATCACCGACGAGCGCACGTTCCGTGCAGGTAGCTGGGAGGTGGCGGGAGTCACAACGGCTTTAAAATGTGCCTTTGCGACGCTGTTTGTGACTAGCTTCCGAACCTTTTAGATCCGTGGCGCGTATGTTTTTCGACATTCGCGTTCGCGAAATTCGTGCGAATATTAATACAGTAGAACCTTTTAAAGTCGAACCTCGATATGTCGAAAACCTTTAAAACTCGAACAAATGTTTTGTTCTCAATTTCCTTCAAGTCCCCAAAACCTTCATTACTCGAAATATCAAATCCTCTATAAGTCGAAATAATCAGTGAGTCCTTATACAAGCCATTTCGGTACGTATTTTTTCGCTCCATAACTCGAAAAATTAAATTGGACCTCTCTGTCTCGAACATATAGCAACTCAAAATTAACCTCTACAAATGCAAATATTTACAAAACCATAAGTCGAAAACTCTATAACTCGAATTTTTTGGCGTCTCCCTTGAAGTGCGACTTACAGACGTTCTACTGTAATCAGAAAAAAAAAATTTTTCTAGAAGTATAAAAATAATCTTAAATAAGACAAAAAATTTAATTTCTTATAGAATTTTTTTATTAGGAAAATGTTTTTTTTCGCTAAGATAAGCTTGCAATTATTTATATCTAGGTAATAAAGCTTTGGATTTAGTATTAATAACAATCAACCTAGTACCCAGAACCACTACAAATGTGAGCGTTCGGCTCGCGGCCAATCAGCTGTCCATTTTTAATTTTGGACAAATGACGTCAGGTTTGAAAACTGAATCGTGAATGTCTAAAAATTAATATTCGTTACATCACTACTTTAAAACTAAACGAATTTATTGTGAAGGGGCACTTTCTCCTTAAAGTAATTAAGTTTTATACGTGTTCTTTACGTTGGTAATTTTGTTTTTGCATCTCAAGATTGAGTAATCAAATTAACTTTTCGATGGAAGGCATTATTAAATAAATAAATAAATCTATAATATTATAAAGAGGTAAAGTTTGTAAGTTTGGATGTAGGATGTAATCTCCGAAACTACTCATCCGATTTCAATTTTTGAAGTGAAACTTCTTTACGCACGCTTGACTTGGGGAATAAGCTGTTGAATGCCTGACGAGAGATTTACGGAAATGTGATCGGGCGAGGCGAACGGAAGTTGAGAGGGAGATATAAGTTAGTGAAGATAGAAAGAACATGACAAATACTTCACTGGTGAGTGGCGCCATCAGGTGGCCGAAAATATAAGCAGTACTAACAATAGAATGACACATACTTTACATGCCAGTGGCGCTATCGGGTGACAGACAAAAGTATTGTAAACCTACTTTAAATAATATTTCATAAAGATTTACCCTTAAAATCCAACGAGAGCTAAGTAATTGCAATGTATTACTTTTGTTTTCATTATATCTTTATGTTTATATTTCTTTCTTCTTACATTAGACTGTTCATTTCGTTCTTGAACAATTTTATAAATTAATATTTTGTTCAATACATTATATATTCTACGTTTAAAGTGAATAAAATTGATAATTCACTTTAAAGTTCATATTTTGTGAATTTTTGGGTGAATAATAACAAATTATGACAGGAAGAAGTTTTACTTCAGTCGTGTGGTTTAAAGCACACTCGTTTTTTTATATTTATTATGAATTATGTTAATGAGAAGGAAAAATATCTTAAAATTAATAAAATAAATCATTTGGATATGTGCTGTTATCTTGGAATAGAGAAAAAGAATAAATGTAAGTCATAAATGTCATAATATAAATCATGGAATAAAGAAATATGATTTAAATCTTATAGCCGTCTATATAAATGTCATCGGTTATGATTTGCATGTCATTATGACGGGCACCTATTGGAATTTCGGAAATCGATATTTAAAATATTCTTATCGACGTTTTACCATTCCAACCCACAAGTGGGGAATGGTACTATTTTAGGTCAAAAATCACTTTTCAAAAATTTTACAATATCTTTCCGTTTTGACGTTCCCCGAATCCAAAAAACATATTTTTGAAAAAACTCTCTGCGTCTGTTAGTCTGTGAACACGATACAGGTCAAACGGATGAGCGGATTGAAACCAAATATTGGGAGGATGTTTGGTATGGAAATAGGAAGAGCTCTATTGTTTTCGGGGAAAATCGGCGCATGCGCAGAAGAGATATAAGCTATAACGGTATTTTTATATAATAATGATATACGATTCAAACGGCGTATTATTCTATTTATTTTTTCAAGAAAGTTTCGTTAAAAAATGTTGTTTCTAAACTCTGTAGTTTCGGAAATATTTTGAAAATAAAAAAGAAATCAGCCACTCTTTTTTTTATGGATCTGTCAGAAATAAACTAGTTAGGCATAAATAGAAACTAATTATTAATTATTTTTTTATATTTTTAGATCCGTTCTGAAGAAGATCCAAATCCGGATCGAAACGTTAATCGTTTAATGTATTATTGATATTTTTTGTTAATATATTGTCTGAAAAATTGGTCGATAATTTTATTTATTGAAGGGTTCTAATCAGACGTTAATCAAAGATTTGCATGCTTTGATTAATTTTTACATGACGTGGAACATATTATGTAGGTAACCATGGCAACGAATAGCAAATATCATATTGAATACTAGCAATTACCCGCGTCACCGCACACGATATCAGAAATTTTATTTTCTTTATTATAATCAAATGTCAGCATTTTTGAAGTTGGAATGGTCCCGTCGCCCAATTGGCTGGAATTTTTTATCTAAACTAGTACCATTCCCCACTTGTGGATTGGATTGGTAAAAATAATTTTTAATTTCATACAGCGATTGTTTTTCGCTAGAAAGGAAATATCAATCATTCCTGCGGTATTTTATTGTTATTAGTTTAGGGTTATTGTTATCTAAATTCACATTGTTGTACTTACTTACCAACATTCTAAGTTGGGTATATTAATTTATTATTGACTGTTGTTAATTTGCCGCGCAACAAACGAATCGGTGTTTATTGCACACTTAACTAATATCTTCATTAAAATACTTCTTTGTAAATTGAAGTGTACACAGCTTTAATAATATTAATGTGAGAATTCGGAGAATGGGTCAAGTTATGTCCGAAAATACATTAATATAGTTGATTTTTCTGTATACCGAGTGTTCTTAACTCTGTGAATATTGCTTTAGTCAAGTATAATACGCGCCACGAATCTAAAAGACTCGGAAGTTAGATGCGAATGCGGGCTTGCGCTTGTACAGTCTGTTGAAAAACTACAACTACTACTGTTGAAAATGAGAAGGTGATGCGTTACAGTCCCAATCAAAAGTAAGTCGAATTCTAAATAGGAACTTTTCCATAATATTTTTTTACAAAAGGTTATAAATCGATGATACCAATAAATTATTGTCATAAAAGCATAAATAAATATAATTTTTTTAATATTAATTAATTATTTCAGTATTTTATTTAATGAACTAATTTTTGAATTTTTTGTACAAAGTTAGGTTAGAAAAAATAAATTTATGTAAATATCTGTATTTGACATATTTTTTGCAGTAAATAATTAAAAAAGAAATTAGAAGCAATAAAAATTAAAATTAAATCATTAAAAAGTTGAAAATTCAGTTAAAATTGTCAAGAATAAAAGTCCATAGATAATCTAAAAGTGCTAAGGTTTAATAATTTTTTTATTTATTAAAAGTCTCCTAATTAAATTGGACAAAATATTAAAATATGCGTAAGACATCGATGCTTTACATAGTTAGTTTTCGGAACTGCTGACATTATTTGGTTATATTTGCAAAAAATTAAAATGTAGCGTTTGCATACTATAGGTTGACATATTTTCCATAAGACTACATGTAAAAGTTTTTTTTAATTTTTAACTTTATAAATCTCCTAATGATTTTGGATTTTTTACAGAAAATTTTGTCATAAAAAAATCTATTAAAAAAACTTTATTTCAGATTTTTTTCATTATCTTCGTAAAATGCCTCAACCTCCTTAACAATGAATCCCGATTATTGTAACTGTAGAAATATTATTTTTGATTGTTAACATATCTTCAGCGAAATTTTTTCGCTTTGACGACGGTATGCACTATTCTGCTATATAAGCAAATCAATTATTTTTTACGGGATTTTTTGGGACATTTCATTTTGTGGTTGGGGGAAAATATTTTTTTTATTTGGCAACCCTGTTTTGTAGAACAGTCTGTTAGAGCGACGTCGGCCGAGACAAAGGGAACGTCAGTATCAACACCGAAGCAGCCAAAGTCGAAACGCGGCGGTGTTAAACGATTTCAGGTGACCGCGGGGTCGTATAACATCGCGTCACGTGACCCCAGTCATAGACGGACACGCCCACTTCATTACGGCTAGACGTCACGACGGCCGAACAGTGTTTTGACAGACGCCGTTGATGTGTTTGTGTCGGGACTTCGAAAGTTTATTTTTCGCAAAAAAGAGCGTTTTAGGAGGACTCGAGAGCTGCCAAAAAAAACCTGAAATAGGTATCTTGATAATATCAAACGATAATACGCGCCACGGATCTAAAATGTTCGAAAGTTAGTCACAAACAGCGTCGCAAAGGCACATTTTAGAGCCGTTGAGGCTCCCACCAGCTACCTGCACGGAACGTGCGCTGCTCGGTGATTGGCCGTGATCGCTCGTTGTCTTTGTCACTTGTCGCTTTCCTGTTTTAAAGTACAGTCGAGTACGCTATTGTCAAGTTGTTATTGTTATTTTAGTTTTGTTGAGTTAGGAGTTTGTATAGTTTTTCAACAGACTGTACAAGCGCAAGCCCGCATTCGCATCTAACTTCCGAGCCTTTTAGGTTCGTGGCGCGTATTATAATACAAAAATGTGTGCCGTCGTGGTACGCCCGGCATCTGTGAAGCGCAAGCGGAATTCTAGTAACTAAATGTCGCCCTGTAACTAAAATTTGCCCTGTCCGTCTACCGACTGTGACAGACAGACGGACTGACTCACCGAAAATTTAAGGATTACTTAAGGCCACTACACACGTGGCTGGAAACACTGCTTGGACTTCTGCTGGCCGGCAGGCTGGATACGAGGCTGGGAATGACGTCACTGCGGGCTCGCCTGCTAGCACACAAGATGGATTTTAAAATTGGAACAGGGGCTATTTTTTTTCTTGCTAGGTATGAGCAAGGACCAATCGGGAAACAATATCTTGTGACGTGAAACGCCCACAAGCCAACATGGCGTCATTCTGCTCAGATTCAGACAACAGACTCTTTCTGCTCTGTGTGTTTATATTTGATCTTGCGCGTGCATCAGATCTATCCACAAAACAAGCTTGAAAAAACGTCTCGTGTGAAGCGAGCGCGTGAAAGCAATCGAGCGAAAACCAGCGCTAGAAAACTAGTCGTCAAGGATTCGGACGGCAAATCCAGCCTCGTGTGCAGCGGAACATGTTTTTGAAATATTTTGTTTTTCGTACAAAATACGTTGTGCGCACGCGCGTCGACAGATCAGTATAATATATTTTATTGCGCTGTAACGATTCGCGCAACATTTAGGTACGTGCCGTAAAGTTGCATGAAATCTAATTTCACGATCGCCGATTTGCGAGCGTCTAAAATTTTAAGGTTGGTTTTTTATTTTTTTAATTTTAAGACTCCTGGCTATTTAATTCCATGCATATTTTCCGTCATTTATTTGTCAATTTTGTATTTATTACTATATTAGTGTGTTTGCCTTGTACATGGTATATGTGCATTTGTACTATTGACGTCGGTTGACGATTAATTATTTATAGAGAAGTCAAATCATAAAATGTCGACGTTTCACATCGAATTGAACGGTCTAGTAATTTTTTTTTTGTTATATAAAATGCATAAGAGCCATCCTTTAGCGTTCGGTCTGTGTTGCATTTTATCTGGAACGATTTTCTGTACTGCATTTATGATTTCCGTGTCAACAAAACTCACGTTTTAAATAATTTGCTGTGGATGTTGAATAATTAAATGTATGTATTTGCAAATAGAATGTAAACTCTATATAGCGACACTTTGTGACGTTATTGAGAGTTGTCGTTAAACGGAGAGAAGAAATAATCCATTAATATTTTTTTACTATAATATGAAAGCGTCTTCCAACATCACTAATCTTTTCTCCCGCCTCTATTGCGCGTATTAATAAAATTTTTTCGTATTTTCTTTTACTCGCCATGTTCACAGTTGGCAAGTTTGTGGGACAACTAAGAATATGCTAACTTATCGATAAGCAGCTGAGCTAAACACATGAAAGATAATCCCAACAAACAAAAGAATGAATTTCTTTGAATCTTCGGTACGCATGGTGCCGACAACAAAGCAACAAAATAACAAACAAGTGCTGTTTATTGGTTGACAATGACGTATTGTTGTCGCCATTTAGAGTGTATCACTGTACGAGCAACAAGGTAAACCGACTAGAGTTGAGTAATTTCGACGTTTTAAGGAGTGTGTCGTTATATCGAGTTACGGTAAATGGAGTTTACACTGTATATATTAGGCCTCATATACATGGCGTTATAATATGGGAACAGGCAAAATCAATGTATAAGAATCTGTTAGAGATTCGTCGGCATTTATCACAGAAAAGAATCTCTAACGAGATTCTTCGATTTGTCGGTAGGGTTTGGCATTGCGACCGACCTTAAACACTGTACGCAGTTCAATTATTTAAAATTAGTGGAAACAATTTAAGCTTTATGCTCAGGTGTTTAATGTGAATGTTTTAAATTAACTTTACCTGTAATTGTTGTCTTTGTCGGAGCCTTTTCTTACGGAGCTCACACGGGGATAGTCTTATGACCGTGTAAAAAATACGTAAAAAATAAGTTTAATGTGTTTCAAATCTTCTAAGCATAAAAAAAAATATTTGAGCCGTCGTGGGACGTCTGAAAACATCGAAATTCTGGTAACTAAATTTCGCCCTGTAACTAAATTTCATCCTGTAACTAAATATCGCCCTGTATAACTAAATTTCACCCTGTAACTGATGCAAAGTGTGAATTGTGACAGCTCACACAGAGAAGAAGCAACGAGTGTACAGTATATGCGCGCGCCCACACACACAAGAAAGTCGAGAGCGGCGGCGTAGAGGGGGCATAAGAGAACGCGATCTCGTTTCCGTCACGGCACGGTATTGCTGCCAAACGCGCCAATAGATGTTTCACGCCGAAACAATTCTAAAAGAAAATGCTTGCCTGCAGTCTGGAATCCAAACCGTGAGTGTACAGTATATGCGCGCGTCCACACACACAAAGAAGTCGAGAGCGGCGGCGTAGAGGGGGCATAAGAGAGCGCGATCCCGTTTCCGTCACGGTATTGCTGCCAAACGCGCCAATAGATGTTTCACGTCGAAAAAATTCAAAAAAAAAAATGCTTGCCTGTACTGTGGAATCCAAACCGTCGGAGCGATTGTGCTCAAATTTTGTCTGCGTGTCCGAGACGCTCGAGGATCCGCGGACTCGCGAGATCTTAGTGCCGGGGGCTTCTGCAAATCTACCACAGGGCGGTGCAATGGACAGCGCGGTTCAACCGTCGTTGAACGATGCATCGGAATGCGTTCTCATTTGTACAAAACTAACTTTTTGTCGGTATGTCCGTGGTTCGTTACCATATTTCATATATTATTAATGCGGCTTGTCTGTCTGATGAAGTTTTGTTGCATCATCGAGACCCGTGATCATCATAGTACAAGAGACGACCGTCAGATTCCGAACACACATACAAAGGGTCCCGCACAAACCTTATGGGATTTGGTTGTCGGTTAAATTGATAGAAAATGGTTTTATTTTATAGTTTAAAGGTCACTAAGAAAATGTGTTCATGGGCGCAAAGCTTAAAAACCAATAGATTTTTAGCTACAGATTTGTTTAGCGATATTAGAGGGATCACAAACATGTTCCATGTTCAACTTTTGTGCTTTTTTATAGAAACAGAAAAATAGTCGAAAACTAGGTAATGTTGGAAGGTGTCACCCTGTATAAAATAATAATGTCATATTCGGATTTAGCACACTCGAAAACATATTTCTAGAGGTTAGGATTTTTTAAGATTGCGAATTCAACGGATATCCCTATATCTAAAATCTCGCTAAACATTTATCTGTAGCTAAAAATCTATTGGTTTTTTAAGCTTTGCGCCCATGAACACATTTTCTTATGACCTTTAAACTATAAAATAAAACCATTTTCGATCAATTTAACCGACAACCAAATCCCATAAGGTTTGTCTACGTGAAGCTGCACAAATAATAAGGTGACACATTTAAATTTTTATACTTCAAGTTGAAGAATTTTGTAATTTCACAGCGTCTAGTCATTCGAGATACTAAAGCGTTGCACAGTATTGAATACGATTACTTACGTCTTTTATCTGCGTCTGTATCTAGATGACTCTCTCAAGCCTGATATAATCGAAATCGAGAGCAAATTCGTTCGAGAGTTGAAACATTCCTCAATAAATAGAATTATCGACCAATTTTTCAGTCAAATATATTATCAAAAAATAATAATTAATACATTGACGTTTAGGTCCGGATTTGAACCTTCTTCAGAAATATGTAATCTAAAAAATATAAAAAAAGAATTAGTATCTACTTATTATACAACAGAATTGAGATTTGATTTTTTAAATAATTTTCGAAAATTAAGAAAAATTAATAACAAACATTCCTATTATTATCAAATTTTTAAATACCTTCGCTAACTTAGTTTGCATTGTAATACCAAAGCTCCTCATAAACACATACACATTTACACGCTGAACACGAAACACTGCTCTAGTAAGAAGAAGTATCCTTTATACACATTTTTGTTTGTATACCTCAATTTGTGCAATAATAGTATATTGTGCGACTAGTGAGAGAAGGAGAAGATTCCATGAGTGTGAAATTTGCCGCACGAGCGTAGCGAGTGCGGTAACACGCGAGTGGAATATTCTCCTTCGATCAATGGTCGCACATAATACTTTATTCAACTAGCACGAGTAATATGTAATCGGGGCCCTAATAAAAGAGGGAAAAATAATAAATCACTTCATTGATTGACGTACCCACCGCCCTCGATGCACACAAGATGGCTCTGACTTTCGCTGAATTGCGATGCTGTTTTCATATAAGTATACAAACCGCTACCGCGTTCCTAGTGGTCCAGAAACTATGCAGTAATACATTATCGTACAGTTTCGGCTTATTATTAGCACTCTACGCGTCAACATGAAGTAATTTATTATTTCTCCCGAATTAAGCAGGGCCCCGAAATTATATATTACTCACGCGTGTTGAATAAATGGATATTTACAAGAAAAAAAAAATATAAGAAAAAATCGAATGAATTATTCGATTATCAAAACCATTCGAATGGCAACCTTTCGATTATTCTCGACGCTAATTCACACAGACTTTGTCTGTGCATTCGAAGGAAATATGACGGTGGGCTCTTCGTTTATCAGGGCCGCATAATGAGCCGCGATATTTATGGCCGAAATAAAAGCGATTCGAACACGACAGCACAAATGTAGTCATTGACAGGTGACGCAAAAACAGTCGACGAGCGATCGATAAAATATGGCCGTTCATAAAGTTTATTAATATTATTTAGTGTGTTTTTGTTTTCGATGCGTAACATAATTTTGATTTGTATTTCGAGAACGGATTAATTCGATTTCAAATTCGCTAAAAAAGCTGAACGTTTCTGTGTTGTAATACACGAAGAGACAGATGTATGACATGATGTAGAACAAAACGATCGTGTTTTGTTGAGTCAGTGGCGTAGAAAGAGCTCGGGAAATGTTATTTTTGAAGTAAAACTTCTTTACGCACGCTTGACTTGCGGAGTAAGCTGGTGAATGCGTGACGAGAGCGTTATTCCATGGGCGTAGAACTTGATTTTTTCGATAATTAAACATCTAAAACTTCTACGCCAATGGAAAAAAATCAGTTTGAGTATGAAATCTGGATAACGAGACTCATTTACTACAAAAAAGGTACTCTTGATAAAATTCGATTACTCTCATAGTTTCGACAAAGTTTTAATTCTAGTAATTTAGAGCATAATGAGTCTCGTTATCCAGATTTCATACTCAAACTGATTTTTTTCCATTGGCGTAGAAGTTTTAGATGTTTAATTATCGAAAAAATCAAGTTCTACGCCCATGGAATGATATTCATCATTATTATGATATGGGTTTTATTGCCCAATAAAGCTGTGCTAACGTACCAAATTTGAATAAAATCTCATGAGCCGTTTCAAAGTTATAAAGCAAAAACGATTTGAAAATTGTACACTTTAATGCGTCTGGCAGGATGATAGAACCCTCAAAACTGTCTGGCTACTAACGAAACATTATTTAATAGCTCTCCAAACAATATATATAAAATTCAGGTTTTATAATATAACGTAAGTATAATTACAAATTATAATAGTTTAAGGGTGTCTGGCAGGGGGTTGGAACCATACTAAGTGTCTGGCAATGAGCGACGCGAGTTTTAATATTGTTACGAATGAAATATTAAAAAATTGAGTTTTATACTATGACGAATTTGGGATGGAATTTTGTACACCTTTAATACCTGTTACCTGCCAAAGCCACCACTACTCAGGTTTCATGGGTGGGGATCATTCTTACCTGTATTGGAGACATCCATAGAAAAACTTTCAGCTTTTATAAAAAGACGAAGGTCTGGCTGCCGCGGGCTCTTGTTCTATTTGTTCAATACTGTATAGTACGCGCCACGGATCTAAAAGGTTCGGAAGTTAGTCACAAACAGCGTCGCAAAGGCACATTTTAGAGCCGTTGATACTCCCACCATCTCCCAGTTACCTGCACGGAACGTGCGCTCGTCGATGATTGGCCGTGATCGCTCGTTGCCTTTGTCACTTGTCGCTTTCCTGCTTTAAAGTACAGTCGAGTACGCTGTTGTCAAGTTGTTATTGCTATGTTAGTTTTGTTGAGTTGCGAGTTTGTAGTTTTTCAACGGACTGTACAAGCGCAAGCCTGTATTCGCATCTATTTTCCGAGCCTTTTAGATTCGTGGCGCGTACTAATATAATCTATATTACAGCCAACACTGGTCGGTGCAGTAAAGAAAGGGCCGTTTGCTTATTATGAAGTTGAGGATACATGGGGTATGTGGTATATTTACACACATGGTATGTCGGTAGACGCATGCCAGTGGGTGGTTCGAACGGCAGGAGATTGATTCGACCGCCCGTGCTTACAGAGCTACCGATTTATTATATTGTATGATTTGTTCAACTATTTCTTCGGTACCTATACACTCGGTATGTTTGCATGTTTTCTTGCATTTTTATACTATTCCAACACACAAGTTGCAAAGGACACTGGTTTAGGTCAAAAATCACTTTTCAAAAATTTTCGTTTTTATGTCCCCCGAATCCGAAATACATATTTTTGGAAAAACTCTGTGCGTCTGTTAATCTGTTAGTCTGTGAACACGATACAGATCGAACGGATGAGCGGATTGAAACCAAATTTTGGAGAGATGTTTGGTATGCGAATATGAAGAGCCCTATTGTTTTTGGGGAAAATCGGCGCATGCTATAACGTTGTTTTTTATATAATAATTATATACTTTTCACAACGGCTTATTATTATATTTATATTATTTCAAGAAAGTTCCGTTATAGTTCCGGAAATGTTTTAAAAATAAAAAAATGAGTTGTCTTTTGTTCTGTAGATCTGTCGGAAATAAACTAGTTAAGTATGTTTGATTAATTTTTACATGGCGTGGAACATATTATGTAGGTAACCGTGGCAACGAATAGCAAATATGATATTGAATACTAGCTATTACCCGCGTCACCTCACGCGATATCAGAAATGTTATTTTCTTTATTATAATCAAATGTCGACATTTTTGAAGTTGGAATGATCCCGTCGCCTAATAGGTCATATGCATGTATTTTTTTTATATTATTAATAAATTATTTAGTCAACCATAATACAAAAAAAAATTGATAATCATTTAAAAATGTAATATTAACATAAGAAAAAAAATATTAAATTTCATATTCAAAAATAGACAGTTTAAACAATCGGCCATGTTGGCGGGCTTATGTGACGTCACGATATATGATGCATGTCAACTTTGATGTCAAATTGTCAATGTTCTAAATGAAGTTTATTTGTTGTTTTCTCTAATAGCCCAAGATCCCAGAGCCGCCAGACATAACCTATTTTTAAATAAATGAAACCTTACGTATTGAGTAGTGTTTTATGTACTTAGAACGTTTCGCGTACCTCCATCATTGAGTCTGTGACAAATGTACAGGTACCAGGTGACAAAGGTGACAAAAAATAAGGGTAACTTTACTTATTTTTAAATGGCTGATATTTATATATGTTTTGTAAAATATCACTATAAATTAGTATCCAGTATCGCCAGACACCTTCCGATGACCACAACTTGTGACAGACGCTTTAAAGCTGACAGAAAAATGAATGAACTTTACTTATTTTTAAATGCTTGATTTTTATATATGTTATTCAGACAACTATTACAAAATTACATTTCGACAGCCAGACAAATTGGAATGACCAAACACCCCCCCAGACGTAAAAAATAGGTCAGCCATGTGCGCACAACACATACTGTATTTCAGATATATTTTTTCTTTTGTTGCTCATTCGCAAGGGTCTTCGATGGAGACCTTAACCCTGAATTTGCGCATTCTCCAAATTGCCCCGTCCACCGCCATCTTGGATTTTGTTTTTTTCTTCAATTGCTCATATCTTGCGTTCTAATAATCCCACAGCAATCGTTCTGGGGTCGTTGGACTCGTTAGGATTTACTCTTTAATTGAATGTCTATCAAGTAAAACTCTCCAATGTACTGGAAAAAAGTTATTAGCGTCCAAAGTTATAAGTTCTTTGCCAAAAGTTCTTGCGCCCAGTTTTTCCGCACGCATCTCTTTCCAGTGCATCTGACACCCACACCGACAGTTTACTATTTAAAGTAGACCCAATTTCCAGTATTTAAAAAAAAATTCATCCCGATCGGTTGATCCCTCGCCCACCAATCCACGCTCGAAGTTGTGCTATTCATTTCGTGCTATTTTGAAGCCTCTAATACTCGCGCTTCGCGCTGCATTTCTCGCTTTTGTAACTAATATAAGGTGTCTGGCGATACTGGATACTAATTTATAGTGATATTTTACAAAACATATATAAATATCAGCCATTTAAATTTAAGTAAAGTTACCCTTATTTTTAGTCACCTTTGTGGAAAGGGAATAACGTAATGCGCGTTTAACTCCGTTTGAGGGTGGTTTTTGGCCGTTTTGGAGGGTTGCTTAACCCTAAACTGAAATTTTCACCACCGTGTTTCGCATCCTCGATAATAGGGGGGGGGGGGGGTAATCCCGTTTCGGCTCAAAATATTTACATGTTCGTCCGACTCACAACACACCACTATTGATCTGAGTTATAAATTTAAGTAAAAAATTATGTAAAAGGCGTTTTCTTAGCACAGATTTAATGAATACGTCATTGGTCTTAATTAATTTGCATTATATTAGTTACAAAAGCGAGAAATGCAGCGCGAAGCGCGAGTATTAGAGGCTTCAAAATAGCACGAAATGAATAGCGCAACTTCGAGCGTGGATTGGTGGGCGAGGGATCAACCGATCGGGATGAATTTTTTTTTAAATACTGGAAATTGGGTCTACTTTAAATAGTAAACTGTCGGTGTGGGTGTCAGATGCACTGGAAAGAGATGCGTGCGGAAAAACTGGGCGCAAGAACTTTTGGCAAAGAACTTATAACTTTGGACGCTAATAACTTTTTTCCAGTACATTGGAGAGTTTTACTTGATAGACATTCAATTAAAGAGTAAATCCTAACGAGTCCAACGACCCCAGAACGATTGCTGTGGGATTATTAGAACGCAAGATATGAGCAATTGAAGAAAAAAACAAAATCCAAGATGGCGGTGGACGGGGCAATTTGGAGAATGCGCAAATTCAGGGTTAAGGTCTCCATCGAAGACCCTTGCGAATGAGCAACAAAAGAAAAAATATATCTGAAATACAGTATGTGTTGTGCGCACATGGCTGACCTATTTTTTACGTCTGGGGGGGTGTTTGGTCATTCCAATTTGTCTGGCTGTCGAAATGTAATTTTGTAATAGTTGTCTGAATAACATATATAAAAATCAAGCATTTAAAAATAAGTAAAGTTCATTCATTTTTCTGTCAGCTTTAAAGCGTCTGTCACAAGTTGTGGTCATCGGAAGGTGTCTGGCGATACTGGATACTAATTTATAGTGATATTTTACAAAACATATATAAATATCAGCCATTTAAAAATAAGTAAAGTTACCCTTATTTTTTGTCACCTTTGTCACCTGGTACCTGTACATTTGTCACAGACTCAATGATGGAGGTACGCGAAACGTTCTAAGTACATAAAACACTACTCAATACGTAAGGTTTCATTTATTTAAAAATAGGTTATGTCTGGCGGCTCTGGGATCTTACTCTATAAATACTGACGTAATCTTACTGTGAGACGACCCAGTCGCCATGGAAACTGTTATTGATATATACTCTGACGTCACGCTGCGTTTTGAAAATTCGAAAATAGCGCGTATTTTCTACGTTTCTATTTTATTATTTGTATTTTTTCCAGTGAGTAGATTAATAAAATAACCATTACGATATTATCAGGAACTAGAATATATTTCAAAATAAAAATTTAAACTAATTTGAAGTCTCATGCATATGACCTATTGGCCGGAATTTTTTGTATTCAATCTTTGATGGTAATGCTTTCGAAATAAACTTGTATCTCATGTTCTTCCCAAAAATGACTTTGAAAATACTCGAGAAAAACCTTATTCATTTATTTCCTAGTATTTTACAATGTTTTATTTAACTCGCTTTCTTGCGTGTCTGTCCGGGTGGACAGACACACATAATTCATTCTTAATTGTTTACCATTGTAAGGAAAAAAGCAGCCATTGATATATGGCTCAGTTGGTTAGAGCGTCGTGCTCATGACGCAAAGGTCGCGGGTTCGATCCCCATGGGGGACATATAATTATTTTTTTACGATGAATTTTTGTTTTTACTAAAAAGTATAAAAATAATAGAAGAAGATACATATTTTTTAATGCGATTTAAAAAGCATAAAACAATTTCTTTAGATTTTTAACTTGTAGGAGTTGAAACGAAAAACGTGGGGCGCCTGCGACATTTGTATAAGAAGTGTATAGAGAGTAGCTATCAATGAAAAAATCTTTTCAGGAGATGAAACGAATAATTCGCCCCACGTTTTTCGTTTCAAATCCTATATAAGTTAAAAAAATTATTTTATACTTTTTAGTTTGCTTTAAGAACGTGGTATATTAAAAATTGTTTTTATCTTCTTTTATTTTTAACTAGCGGTCCCGTCCGGTTTCATCCGGGTGTAAAATAATGAATGGGGAAGGGAGGAACGTGAGTACACACATTCATTTTAGTTTACCGAGATTAATGTTGTGTCCAAATTTCATGATGATCGGAGTTACCGTTCAAACGTTTTTGTCGATAAAAAGCAGTATTTATACTTTTTTTAACTAATATTTTTTTTTAATTAATTAAATAAAATTAAAATAAATTTAAATGTAAGCCTTAGAAGAAAGCAATGTAGTAAAAAAAATAAAAATATATTCGCCCTAAGTGGGGCTCGAACCCACGACCCTGATATTGACAGTCGCATGCTCTACCGATTGAGCCATCCGACGCTAATATGAGTATATTTAGTTAGTGCATTTCACCTGAATAGAAGCTTATTTTTGAGATACATTTTGCAACATTTTTTATTAATGCTCCACTCCTAATGGTCGTAGCCTGATTTTATATAGCCTATAGCCTTCCTCGATAAATGGGCTATCCAACAAAAAATTTTTTTTTCAATTTGAACCAGTAGTTCCTGAGATTAGCGTGTTCATACAAACAAACAAACAAACTCTTCAGCTTTATATATTAGTATAGATTTGTAAAGAAAGAACCTTAAACTTCAATAATTTAGGCTTCCCGTGGTTTGAAATCTCATGTCGTGCTGCAAAGAAATATTGACAAATAGCAGAATACAATTTTTAGGACACAAAAATGTTGAAATTTCACCAAACTTGGCAACACTGGACACGTCGTTACTAGTTAGATAGTGGTACCACGAGAGGCGTATATATACTACGAGTTTTGTGAGTGACTGTACCTGGGTGTTCTTAGTGTTTATGTTTAATTGATACGGGAGATGCCTACATAATACTGAGTTTTATGTACTCTTGTCGCCCCCAGGGTTCGACATTACGTCGCTAGTTCACAGGGTCGGACTAATCGAGCAGGGTCTTCCGTCGTTCGAAACCTAGTCGAAACGTCAGCAGCGCCATCTCGCGTGCGCCAGAAAACGGTCCATTTCGAAACACAGCAGGCACAGGAAGCTAGGTCTCCTGATTAAGGAGGTTGAGCCGTTTTACGAAGATAATGAAAAAATCTGAAATAATGTTTTTTTAATAGATTTTTTATGACAAAATTTTTCGTAAAAAATCCTAAATCATTAGAAGATTTATAAAGTTAAAAATTAAAAAAAACTTTTACATGTAGTCTTATGGAAAATATGTCAACCTAGCATGCAAACGGTACATTTTAATTTTTTGCAAATAACCAAATAATGTCAGCAGTTCCGAAAACTAACTATGTAAAGCATCGATATCTTACGCCTATTTTGATATTTTTTCCAATTTAATTAGGAGACTTTTAATAAATAAAAAAAATTATTAAACCTTAGCACTTTTCGATTATGGACTTTTATTCTTGACAATTTTAACAATTTTAACTGAATTTTCAACTTTTTAATGATTTAATTTTAGTTTTTATTACTTCTAATTTCTTTTTTTAATTATTTACTGCAAGAAATATGTAAAATACAGATATTTACATAAATTTATTTTTTCTAACCTAACTTTGTACAAAAAATTCAAAAGCTAGTCCATTAAGTAAAATACTGAAATAATTAATTAATATTAAAAAAAATTATTTATTTATGCCCTTATGACAATAATTTATTGGTATCATTGACTTATAACCTTTTGTAAAAATGTATTATGGAAAAGTTCCCATTTAGAATTTGACTTACTTTTGATTGGGACTGTAACGCATCAACCTCCTTAAAGAGTTCCTGATTTAGTACCAAATAGCGATATCTGTTGTAAATTTTCTCAAAGCTATTAGTTCAAAAACAAATCGGATAGCTACAATTAATTCCACAAACAATACGACGTAGAAACAACGCTTGCGCTTAGTTTTTTGTACTTATATCATTGTTTTACCGAGTCCGCTATAATTCTATACTTATAAAAGTCAGATACCTCATAATAATGTCCGGGCGAAGCCGGATCGGACCACTAGTAGAGCTATAAAATCCGGTACTCAGTGCCAGTGGCAAAATGCTGAAGCACATTTTTTTTCCTGTTTAATAAAAACAAAAAAATCCAGTACTCCCCTGTGGTTATAGCAATGTTTTCGAAGGTAATTAAAATAGTAACATAAACTAATTAAGATCATGAACAACTACCGTAAATAGGTAATTCCCCTCGAAACAATAATTCTTACATTTTATGTTGTTTTCTAGGTAAATATTTTCAGTTCTTTAATTGCTCCGATATGCATCGGCTAGAAGTTCCGGGATAGCAAAACTGGTCAATAAATGATTTCATGCACGACATAAACATTAAAAATACTCAAATAAATAATTTTTTTTTTCTAAATGTTTAATGAAATTATGCACAGAGCTCTTATATAGTACAAAATCCCGATTTGGCTCGATCTTCAACAATCGAGTTTTCTAATGAAAGAATTTTGATTAGATAATGTATTAATAAAGAAAAATTGATTTGGTTTGCCATTTAATTTCTTGCCACAGCTATTTTTAATAAAACATTAAAGTTGTTAATTTTATTTCTGTTATGAAGTTATCGAATTTTCATATAAATTTATTACCAATCGAAAGTAAAATATCATATATATAAATACGTTAGGGTTAAGATGTTTGCCTCGCCCTTTTTAGAAAAAACCACACAATTTCTCCACATAAATTATATATCATTTTACAGATAATTGCTTGCTCTACTGACATCGACAACTAAAAAATTTATTGTTGCTTTTGTTTTTGTAAATTAATTAATTAAAAGCAACGCTGAACAACGTCTGCCATCTGACGGCTTTAATTTTGAAACAACGTCAACACTTCGATCTGTCATCTGACGTTCATATTGTAAATACTGCATACTGCCATCTGACGGCTTTAATTTTGAAACAGCGAGCAACGCTGAACAACGTCACAGCAATGCTGCATGATGCCATCTGACGGCTTAGCTCAACGCTTTTGCTACTTGCGCCTCTATATGACAATTTTAGTAAAATATTTCTTCGATCTGTCATCTGAGCTTCATATTGTAATACAACAAAAAGAAGAACGTTGTAAGCAGTGTGCAAAATTAGAAACGAATTGAATACCTGCAATTATATTTAAAAATAATTTTGTAAAGTGATAATTATTATACTTATTTAGTGCGAATAATTCGCACAGGTCACACTAGTATTGTCGTAATATATGACATTGTAGATGATTTTATTACGAACACCTGGAACATATTATAGGTATGTAGGTAACAATGGCAACGAATAACAAATATCATAATATTTAATACTAAATAAATAAAATAAAATTAACATTTAATTTTTTATTAAAAATAGCTGTACCAAGAAATTGAATGGCAACTAGACCAATTTGGTCCCGCCCGGTTTCACCCGGGTGCAAAAGAATGAATGGGGAAGGAAGGGACATGAGTACACACATTCATCTTAGTTTACCGAGATGAATGTTGTGTCCAAATTTCATGATGATCGGAGTTCAAAAGTTTTTGTCGATAAAGAGCAGTATTTAAACTTTTTTTAACGAATAATTTTTTTTAAATGAATTAAATAAAGTTAAAATAAATTTAAATGTAAGCCTTAGAAGAAAGCAATGTAAAAAATAAAAAAATAAATAAAAATATATTCACCCAATGTGGGGGTCGAACCCACGACCCTGATATTGACAGTCGCATGCGCTACCGATTGATCTACCAGAGGTTGTGTTCTTTCATCACTAATGTGAGTATATCTAGTTAGTGCATTTCACATGAATAGAAGCTTATTTTTGAGATACTTTTTGCAACATTTTTCATTAAAGCTCCGCTCCTAATCGTCGTAGCGTAATATTATATAGCCTATAGCCTTCCTCGGTAAATGGGCTATCCAACAAAAAAAATTTTATTCAATTTGAACAAGTAGTTCCTGAGATTAGCGCGTTCAAACAAACAAACAAACAAACAAACTCTTCAGCTTTATATATTAGTATAGATTATATTTTCAAATTTCATTCGAAAACTCGATGGGCAAAGCTCGAGCCAAATCGGGATCTTATTGCACAATTTGAAATGTTCCGCGTGTTCTTCCTGTTTTCACACACTTAACCTGCGAAATTTTAAACCCATCAAAATGTTTCGCTCTTCGCCACCGTGAGCGCTGTAAGTCCTATACCTAGCCAATTAAAAAAAATTTCTTCGCCGTATAACTCAAAAACACTGAACCGATTTGAATTGAATTTCGTGTAACAGAAATTAATAACGAACAAGATACCTATATGTTCATTGTTGACGTGGATTACTTTTTCTGTGAATAATATTTGTGTAGAGCTTCTTTTGTGCCTCTGGGGCTGGTTCGTGTGGGGTATACACAATTTACACAATGACTGATTATATCCACTCAAATGTTGAGAAATCTTCGTGTCGTGGCGCCACTGAGCTAAGAATATACGGGGGGAAACGCGATTCACCGTTTGTCGGACGACGTCGCCGCGGGTGCAGTCGGGATTGCCAGGTCTAAAAATTCAACTTTTGTTCAGAACTTTTTCTCCCACGCCTGTAAAATTTTGAGATATCAAGACGGCCCGTTTGAAATGGGACACCCGGTAAAGTCGGTCATATACCGAGCATAGGAATAAAATCGCAATCGAACCATATATTTATGTCTTTTTTTTAATAAAGACATAAAACTTTTGATAAAAACTAATATATATAGGTAATATAAATTGTCGGAATAACCAAGGAATTACTTCAAAAAAAGAGATGCAGATATATTTTAGATACGCTTTGTTGCCTTCACTCACCGCACATTGAGTAAATAGACATTGCTTCATACATAGTAATCTAAATATATATTAAATGTACGTGTAATGCTGTAAAAAGCAGTAGTTCCGAACGCTTGTTAGATCTGTTCGTGCGTAGCACGTTTGTTACGGTTTTTTGTGCAGTGCAGCGCCCCCTGGGGCATAATCATCGTAATAATATCTATCTAAGAACCATCTCAGATGAATTACAAACCCTTTACAGAAAACCGCATCTGAATTGATCAAACCGTTTTCCAGATAAATGGCGACATTGATCGAGTGCACAAACAAACGAACACACAATCTCTCACCCTAAACGCATATACATGCCTCCGTTCCGTCGTGGGTAAAAAGGAAATCGTGATTGACTGATCTATCAACGCACAGCACAAATCACTGAACGGATTGGGCTGAAATTTGGCACACAGATGGTTATTATGACGTAGGCAGCCGCTACGAACGGATTTTTGACAATTCAACCCCTTAAAGGGTGTAACGGGGGTTCAAAATTTGCATGGAGAAATCATATAGATAGACGTATCAATTCGAAAATGCGTAGGATTACTTCTGTCAACAAATAAATGAACACGTGTTTCATGCTTTTTCAAAAACAACCCCTTCAGAGAGTGAAAAGAGGCAAATAGTCTAAAAATCAACAATGGTGTCATTTTCAAGGTTTGTCAGGACGTTGATTACGTGAATGCCATTAGGGGGGTCTATAGAATAGAATAGAATAGAATAGCATCTTTATTAAGAACCAGAGTAGGTATAATAGCGTTCAGAACAAATGCAATATAATATCACTTAAAATCACAGTTTAAAATTTGAACACTATCATAAAAGACAGTCATTAAAAATTACAATGCACCATTTAAAAGGCTTAATAAAAATACAACTGTAACATAGTAAGAGGTTAAAAAAAAATAATCTGTCAGAGAATAAAATTCCGCATCAATCAAAAAATTGAAAACAGCCGTTTTAAAAGAAGAAAAAGATTTAATTACTCTAATTTCCCTTGGAAGCTTATTAAAAAGCCTAATTGTACACATATATCTGCAACTGCCTTCGAACATAGTTAGTGAATGTTTTTGGTATTCATATTGAAGATTTCTGGTGCTGCCCAATGCAGAAATATTAATGAAACCTATATTTTTACGAAAAAAGCAGAGGCAGACATATATGTACAAGCATGATAGGGTTAAAATTTTGAATTTTTTAAAAAGACCTCTACAAGAAGTAGACTGCGGAATATATACGTTGAGAAAGGAATAACTATGTCTCAATCGCTTGCGAAGCCGCGGGCAACGGCTAGTATATGTGAAGTCAGCAATCGATTCCTAATGCAGAACGCCATTTCAGAATCGACTGAAGCGCCATTCGAACTTTTCATCTGTTACGTTTTTCTGGCAAAAGCTATTTTAGTATTTACCTTTCCTGACAAAATTTGATAGAATCGATTTTAGTACATCGAAATCAACACCGCGGTGCCTGGTGTCTAGTGGGAACGCTTCTTTAAACATAATGGTATGCAAATCTTCAGTGGAGCTGTGCTTACTCATCAAACTTTAACCATACCGTTTGTATATAACCTTAAGGCTAGGTTCTGTTGTTTTTTTTTCGTTTTTTCGTTAATATATCATTAGTAAATATCTGGTCTTCTTAAACTTCAACTTATGCAGCTATGAGCGTTTGGAACTTTATTTATTAATTGCAAATGGTATTCAATTAGCTGCCATATCATCACTTTTTTAAATTAACTCTAAATGGCGGGTATTATGCCGGGGCCAGTGGCGGCTCGTCATTAATAAAATTACTTTTTTTTAAGTTCGTTAAATGCCGTCGATTTTTCAATAGTTGCGGCTATTTAGACTTAGAACTGACAGACTTTTTCGTAGTTGAACATTTTTTGTGCGCATGCCTCAACTAAACAGCTGAAATTTCGAAAAAAAACAGTGGTATCAAAGGTACACCTAAAACACATTACAGGAAAATTATTAGCGATTTAATTTTAAAGAAACAAAAATTTGTACTACCATATAAACAGTTTAAATACCGCTGCACACGAGACTAGAAACACTGCCCGGACTTCTGCTGGCCGGTAGGCTGGGTACGAGGCTGGAAATGACGTCAGTGCGAGCTCGCCTGCTAGCTCACAAGATAGGTTTTAAAATTAAGAATAGGGGCTATTTTTCTTGCTAAGTTCGCTGCTAGGGATGAGCAAGAACCAATCAGGAAGCAGTATCCTGTCACGTGGGCGACTTGAACAAACGCCCACAAACAAACACTATGCCATAACGTGTGTTCTGTTCAGAGACAATAAATATATAACTATCGCTGCGCGCGCACCGAATCTACCTGCAGAGGAAGCTTGTAAAGAATCTCGTGTGAAGCGAGCACATAATAGCAATTAAGAAAAGCAGCGCCAGAAAACTAGTAGTGAAATCTAGCGGCAAATCCAGCGTCGTGTGCAGCGGACTTAAAGTTAAAAGAGTTTCGTGGCGCGTTCTTTTGTTTGACGAGGCACCATTGAAAAGTTTTAGCCTCGGGTTGCTAGATCATTAAGACAGAAAATAAGTTAATGGGCGGGAAATAAACAGTTTTTAACATTAAATATAATTGAAATCTGTAGTCCGAGTCAGTTGGATCTCTTTTATTTTTTAAATGAAAACAAAATGAACGTTTTGTTAGTCAAATAATTAAAGTTGAAAGGTTAGAGAAATTTGTAATTTGTTTCGCTTGGATTAAAACTATTTGTTTGTTTCGATGTCATGTGAAATTAATGTTTTGGAAATGTTTAGCGAACTTTTAAGATTATTATATGGCGTCAAGGTCACTTTTGAAAAATTGTATTCCATTCAGATAGTAGTTTAGAGAGAGAGACAGTTGCGTCTCTTTCTTCGATGTAATTCCCTGATTTCTCCGATGATAGGATTGGTTGATGTACTTGCATTCAATCTGAATAAAGTATCTCTGTTTAAAAAATTTTGTCTTTTTCTATGACGTTAATATGGGCGTACCCAGTTTTTGGCCCAGACGGGAGCAAATTAGAAATTTCTTAAGCCGGGTCCCCCTGGATACGCCAGTGCTTACGGCGTAAAAAAAGACAGAAATATTTGTTTGAATCCTATTGGTTCGATTGCGATTTTATTCCTATGCTCAGTATAGAATAAAAGTACATCGTTTCACTACGGAACTCTAAGAGTCAGAGCGTGATCAAAAAACTTACGCGCGTATAATTATTTGAGCAGGCATTGATGAGAGCCTTTAATTTTAATTCAAAACACGTAACACAGTGCCACCTATATTAAAACAAAAAAAAAAAAACAAAAAACAAACGCTAAATACCACCTGTGAAACAATTTGTTTGTTCAGATATATTTCGCGTGCAAATTATAGTGTTCAAGGTGCCACTGAGTCGACGATAATTCGATGTTATTTTTGTGAATTGGCTCTACACTCTACAGGTGTTTCTCAATGTTTAAGTGCGCCTAGAACTCACTCCATACTAGTAATGTGTCCACATGACTCTTTATTGGAAGCTGGTTCCGTGCGCTCCGCTCGCTAAAAAGAGTCGCTCAGAGCGAGTCGTTCGAAGGAGCGACACTAGACAGTACGCACTACACAAGAGTGCAGACTGCAGAGGTGTGAACTGTCATCGTACATGCTCAGGAGTCACTTAGCATTGCACAGCACAATACACACACTCAGCTCTGAGCTCATTTTAATATGATTCTGATCTTATATTATTCGCATTTCGTATAAACTATAAAGTATAATAAAAGCTTAACAATAATAATGTTTATTGTTACAATATTATATCTTTGTCAACGACGTCAATGTGAATTTTTTAAGTCACTGTAAACAGTATGTCATTTAACATTAAACGACTTAGCAAAGATAACTCCGTACGTGCAAAGTTCACTAGTGTCTCTGTGCCCTGTGCTGTGTGCGCTCTGCAAATGTGCGAATGCAACAGTACAGAATAGCTCAGCACAGAGCAATGGTGCTCGGAGTGAGTCATTCACGAGAAAAAAGAGCGACTCGCTCC
Source organism: Xanthostigma xanthostigma (assembly GCA_963575645.1). Taxonomy (NCBI): domain Eukaryota; kingdom Metazoa; phylum Arthropoda; class Insecta; order Raphidioptera; family Raphidiidae; genus Xanthostigma; species Xanthostigma xanthostigma. The sequence goes on from OY754473.1 coordinate 5,938,542, forward strand.
GCTCCGAGAAGGGAGTCGTTCATTATGAACGACTCGCTCAGGAGCGACACATCACTACTCCATACGCATAATACTAATTTCAATCTGTTTAATACCGATGAACCAATTTTTATGGTTTTATTTTATTCACCAACCGAATGAGACCACTAGACTCGCATTCGGTAGGTACCGGTGGTCCGAATCCCGGCGGGGACCGATGTGGCCTAGAAGGACACTTCGCCCGCTACCACATCGCCTTTGATAATGTCTACCGCAGTTATAGACGAAACGTCAGGTAGAAATACCAATGGACCACGGCATACAAGCCCGGAAACCAAGAAGATATGAAATAAATTTGTTGTAACGAAAAGACGCAGTTGCGGTTTTTAAGCTATTTAATTTTGAAGTGTTGCCTGCGGAGCTTGTGAAATCAACTAACCATATTATTATATCGGCTTAATATTACAATTTTATGTTTGCACAATTCACATCATAATTTAACGGACGTCAATGTGTTCAGTGACGTTCGTGCTCTACATAAATAATTCGTGTAATGACGCCACACAGAATTAATGGTTTGTTTTCGTGAGGAGAACATTGGTAAAAAACTGAAAATTTGAATTTCTTTAAGTCACTAATGCCTACAAATTCCCCGAACACTATTAAAGATAGGAGTTACTAATTTTGGAACAAATTTATTCGTTAGAATAAAATTTACATTCAATTCACCAAGTCAAGATATCAGGTGGAAAATTTAGTTTAAGAATAAATATACACTGCATTATACTCCTTGCTCTTTTTGTTGAATATTTCAACGTTCACCCAAAAATCCGACCGATGGCGTTAGTGTAAACGTTAAAAAAAAGTTTTACAAAGCGATAATGTTTTATCCTAACCCAATTGCACACAAAACTCCCGCTAACTTTAATGTTTTTCAAATATACACTTAGCAAAAGGTTAATAAACAACACATAAATAAATTCACAAGAACAAACTGTAGATAAAATACTCCACGTTTATAGGTTAGGTATTATGGTCTATGTGGCGGCCATTATTATTTTATCAGGAGAATAAATATTTATATCCGCGAATTTGAACGGAATAGATTTATACTTGCAGTAAACATAATTATGCTTGGTGAATTGAATTATCGCTATTTATTCGGAGGAATAGCTACCTAAAGAACAAATGAATGGAACAAATAACTCACTAACAGAGGAATGTAATAAAACTTTCAATTTATTCCCGTGTATAAGACCGGATTTAAAAAAAAATCTCAAAAACGGCGTCGTGAATGAAGTTGAAATTTTGCCAGTGAGCAGTTTTTGATCCATTTTTCGGTGATAAAAATTTCACAATGTTAGTATTATTTTCAAAATCCGTCTCGAATTCATAAAATTTTGTGTAGGGGTGTCCAAGATGCCGAAAAAGCAAGTTATGGCCCTGAGTACAGATAAGGGTGAAGATTTCAATTTTATAATACACCCCACGGATCTAAAAGATTCGGAAGTTAGTCACAAACAGCGTCGCAAAGGCACATTTAAGAGCCGTTGAGACCCCCACCACCTCCCAGCTACCTGCACGGAACGTGCGCTCGTCGGTGATTGGCCGTGATCGCTCGTTGCCTTTGTCACTTGTCGCTTTCCTGCTTTAAAGTACAGTCGAGTACGCTATTGTCAAGTTGTTATTGCTATTTTAGTTGTGTTGAATTGCGAGTTTGTAGTTTGTCAACAGACTGTACAAGCGCAAGCCCGCATTCGCATCTACTTTCCGAGCCTTTTAGATTCGTGGCGCGTATTATACCTTTCTAAAACCCTAACAATTCTGTGTTCGACTTGTCACGAACAAAGGGTTAAATCAAATTCAAGGTCATAAATTATATCAGTTGCGCGATGTACAGCAGACTCATGTTTGTATCATTTGAACGGTTTTATGTTTTATTTCTGAAAATAAAAGAAAAAACACACGAAGCTGCAATTGACTCGTATTAATTATATTGTACCTGAAGGGACGTACAATCGTTGCTGTTCAACTGTTTAATAATTAAAATAATATATTCTCTCAAGGTGGATATACATAGTGGTAGAGACAGAACTTTTGTTTTAGACCGACTTAAAAAAAAACTTTAAAACAATAATTCTCTCATTTTTAGAGGCATTTGAAGCCGCTTCAATTTTTTTCTAAATTATAGACGCTCAACATCTGAGGTGATCGCAAGATAGATTTTGAAAATTAAAACAGCGGTTATTTTTCTTGCTAGGTCCCCTGCTTGCTCCGAGCAAGAACCAATCAGTAAACGCAGGATCTTGTCACGTAGGCGACACGAACAAAACGCCCACAAACCAACACGGCGTCGTTCTGCTCAGAGTCAGACATAACAGACGCACGTTTTGCTCGCTGTTTATATTATTTGAACTGTCACTGCGCGCCAACGTTGCCAGTTTTTTTTTTGCCATAAGTCGGGATTTTGGAACTCTTTGAGTGAAAACAGCGGGATTCTTTCGTCGAAAGCGGGACATAGTAAAAAAACGTACATATAATCAGAAGTTTTCAAATACCTATTTATCTTTTTATTTGAATTAAAATTACGTTTACGTGACAATAGATATAGCAAAAATAGCCATAGAAAATGTATTTTAATAGAAATATAATATTTTAAATCAGATTTACCCTATCGCTAAATACTAAATAGTTGAGTCTTATTCGTCTTCAGAATAAAAAAAAAAAAAAAAAACAGAAATCAAAATCAAAAAAGTTTTATTCAATAGAAAAATATAGCGTTTCAAACAAATAACAATAGTCTGTGGAGTGAGTGTTACAAATTGCAACTTACAATAAGAGAATAATTATTTATAAGAATTACTTATTCATGATATTTCTGTGAAGATTTAACTTCTTTTAAAGTTATCCCCGAAAAGCGGGACTGAGCCTGTCCCGCGCGGGACATTTAATTTTGATTTAAAAATCGGGACGTCCCGCCAAAATCAGAACGTCTGTCAACGCTGCTGCGCACGCACCGGATCCGACCACAAAACAAGCTTGAAAGGACGTCTCGTGTGAAGCGAGCACACAACAGCAATCGAGAAAACCAAGCGCTAGAAAACTAGTAGTCAAATCTAGCCGGGAATCTAGCGGTAAATCCAGCCTCGTGTGCAGCAGATTTTAGTTGCTAATTAAAATGCGAAAATTCAAATCTTTGATTAACGTCTGATTAGAACTCTTCAATAAATAAAATTATCGACCAATTTTTCAGACAATATATTAACAAAAAATATAATTAATACATTAACGTTTCGATCCGGATTTGGACCTTCTTCAGAACGGATCTAAAAATTATAAAAAATAATTAATATTTAATTTCTAATTCGCTTTATATAAAATTCTTTCAAAATAATTAATTAGTATCAAAATATTGAAAAAATAATAATTTTTGTTAATATATTATCTGAAAAATTGGTCGATAATTTTATTTATTAAAATGCGAAAACTTCTCTTCAGATATTTTTCTTCTAACAACTGGTTTTTTAAAGAGCGGTTGCTAATTAATGACAGGATAAGAATCCAATCCTAATAACAAGTCGACTGTTTTGCAATGCATGTTGCAACTATTTTTCAAATTTGCCGGTGTAAACGCGCGTTTACATTCTCAGGCCTGCGGCTTTCTCAGGCTTTTAATATAGTTAATTTAATTGGAAAAAAATCCCTGTAATTTATCGATACAACTATTCGAAAAATAACTGATTTGAAAAATAGACAGTCAAGTATTATTTTATATTCTTCTACTTTATTGTTTATTTAGTTAATTTTTTGATGATGCTAACGTGATTAGCGAAACGTGCGTCGAAAAAGGTATTAGTGTTTTGTGGTTAGTGCCTTCATACCAACAGCTAGGCTTGTTTGGAACTAGCAGCAATAATTTTCAATTAATATATTTTTTTAAACGAATTGAAAATCCAGTGGACATTTCTATCGACTGTTAGGTTAGAATTTGATAACTGGGGGCTTGTAATGACGGAGCCAACGAAACGCCTTATAAAAAGCGGCGTGGCTCGACTGCGTTCTTAAACCCAATTTTTATGGTCCTTGAATAAATAAAATAGTTGGACAGTTGCGACTTTATAAAATCGTAATCCGTGATATAAAGTTTTTATTTATTATTAATTAGACGCAATTTTAAAATTTAATTTGAGTGGCCATACTGAATGAGATTATAGTTAATAAACTAAAATATTTCGCTCCATTTAAATAATAATCTATTCACGTGGTCTTCAATGATTTTAATCTTTTGAAATACAAGCAATTTCTTAGGTCTAACGTATTTACAAGTACAGTGGAAATATTTTATCTCGATGCGGTCAAATTATTGCGGCTGGACTTACATACAATCGAGTCACGCCAACGGAATTGTTGGCTAATTAATTAAAATAATTTTTTTTCTTCGTCCTGTGTTCCTTCGCCTTTATTTTTCGACCGCTCCGCAATAAATACACTGAGTTGTCTGGATGCACACTTCTATATAAGCAAGTTCCATAAACTGACATAGATGATCGTGACGTAGGTTTGAGTATTTCAGCGGGAAATTTAAAAATTATTTATTAATTTTTCAATTTTTACTTCAAAATTAAGGAGGTTGATGCGTTACAGTCTCAATCAAAAGTAAGTCCAATTCTAAATGGGAACTTTTCCATAATAAATTTTTACAAAAGATTATAAGTCGATGATACCAATAAATTATTGTCATAAAGGCATAAATAAATAATTTTTTTTAATATTAATTAATTATTTCAGTATTTTACTTAATGGACTAGCTTTTGAATTTTTTGTACAAAGTTAGGTTAGATATAATAAATTTATGTATATATCTGTATTTTACATATTTTTTGCAGTAAATAATTAAAAAAAGAAATTAGAAGTAATAAAAATTAAAATTAAATCATTAAAAAGTTGAAAATTCAGTTAAAATTGTTAAACTTGTCAAGAATAAAAGTCCATAATCGAAAAGTGCTAAGGTTTAATAATTTTTCTTATTGATTAAAAGTCTCCTAATTAAATTGGAAAAAATATTAAAATATGCGTAAGACATCGATGCTTTACATAGTTAGTTTTCGGAACTTCTGACATTATATTTTGGTTATATTTGCAAAAAACTAAAATGTACCGTTTGCATGCTAGGTTAACATATTTTTCATAAGACTACATGTAAAAGTTTTTTTTTAATTTTTAACTTTATAAATCTCCTAATGATTTTGGATTTTTTACAGAAAATTTTGTCATAAAAAAAATCTATTAAAAAAACTTTATTTCAGATTTTTTTCATTATCTTCGTAAAACGGCTCAACCTCCTTAAACATTTTAAGGGTCTAACTACAAAAGTTCCGAAAATTAGTCAATATCCCTCGTCGACGTTCCGCTCTGTGTGCCTGCACCTTTACGATTTGACCGCTCCGCGATAAAATGCGTCGCCCGGCATGTGCTTTTCTTTTTGATAATTTCACACGAGCGCTGCGGCCATAAAATCTATTTGAATGTCTTCATTAAGGAATACCGGCCGTCCATAAATTCCGTTCTTATATATATTATAAAATACACCTGTATAGTGCGCAGAGCATGGCGCGCTGCGTGACTGCACACGTGTTGGTCGGCCGGAGCGATAATTACGCGGTAGCACTAACGATTCACATACCTCGTATTATTGTTGTGTTATCCGTTATCAGTGGCACTGATAGTCTTCTTTTTTTTCACTCCTCCTTGGATTGTGAGCGCCAATTAGGGGACGGTGCGTATTTATAAATTATAAAATATCTGTACACGCGACTGAAAAGTTTAAGGACTCCAACGTCAGTGCCGGATTAAGAATTCTTAATGCCCTAAGCTTTTCTTGCTTATGGGCCCCTATCTCTAATACGTTCAGTTCATAAAAAAAAATCAAATTGATAGAAAAAAGTTAAAAAGCATAGATTTTTAGGAAAAAAATTGAATTTTACAGGCATTGAAAATTTTGCTGTCAATAAAATCGGACCTTAGGCATTTTTATACAATTAATAGAAAAACAGTTTCAAAACTTTAAAATTAAAAAAATTGAATCCTTAAGAAATAATGTTTTGACGGGATAACGTCTTATAAATTGATGAAACACCAGCTGCACGCACGAAAAAGTGTAACGCCGTAACGTTCCTGTGCGTGCAAGCGAGAGCGCAGTATAAGCGATAGAGAAGCACGATCGGCCCAAGTTTGACAGCTACTAAAATTTAGGTTATGTATTATTAAATATGATATTCGAGCGGAATACGTTATCACGTAAAACTATCGTCCGTAAACCGACTTTACAGACAACCAATTTTTTTTTCGTTTTCATTTTCAAAAATAAAATACTATTTATTTTAACTTTTATACTTCTAAAAACATATTAGTCGATGAAATTTTTGAGAACATGACAAAAAGAAAAAAAAATTGTTGACACGGTTTAGTGAGGTGCTTTTCATTTCTGAGTTGTGCTTCTTGGTGCCCCCTGAAACATTGATGCCCTAAACCAATTGCTTACTTTGCTTAGGTACAGGTTAATTCGGTACTGGCCAACGTTTGTCGTTTCTTGATTCGTTGTGGATTATAGACGCTCGACAATTATGCTATTTGATGTCTAATAACGCCGAATTTATCAAAAAACAGTATTTCGTTCATAATTCCTCCTGCATTGACTGGAATGATTTTTTAAAAATAAGTATTTTTCTTTAGAACTTCAGGTCTATTAATTTGGGTGCCAATCTAATCAGCGTTTTTTTTTCTAAATATAACCAATTTTCTGCTTATTACACGCTTTATATTAGTTTCACTTGTAAGTTTGTATGTATGTATGTAAGTATGTATGTTTGTTTGTAAACTCGTTTGGACTACAGCAAGTGGTTTATTACTGTTAGTATGTTATGCCACTACTGTAAGGGCAATCGTTGACCGAGCGGTCTAAGGCGCTAGTCTTCGCTGACGTCAACTCTCGGATTCACCGGTCGTGGGTTCTAATCCCGTCCACGCCGAAAAAAAAATTGTTTTTTTTTCGGCAAATTTTTGACAATAAATTGAACTAAAAAGTGGAAATAAATATACTTAGTTTAAAAATAAATATAGTTTAAAAAAAACTAAAAAACACGCTTTATATCGAACTAAAAAGTAAAAAATATTTTTTTAAAATAAGCGTAAAACAATAATGAATAAAAAATACTAGTATTATTATGAAAAAAGCGTGGGGCGCTTTGTTCCACATTTTCGTACATCGAGCGCCCCACGCTTTTTTCACAATAATACTAGTATTTTTTATTCATTATTGTTTTAAGCTTATTTAAAAAAAAATTTTTACTTTTTAGTTCGATATAAAACGTGTTTTTTAGTTTTTTTTAAACTATATTTATTTTGTAGCTATATATGCAAGAGCTTTCTCGAAAATTGTCCTCAAATTATTTTGTAAAAAAGAAAATGTGCAGTATGATTTTTTAATATCTATATTCTATACTAATATTATGAAGAGGTAAATTTTGGATGTAGGAGATTATCTCCGAAACTATACATCAGATTTCAAAAAAAATTTTCACCAATATTTAGAATGGACCTTCAGGATGAACGTAGGCTATATATTATCCTATTGAAATAAAAAGCGCTTTTCGTGGAAACCAATTTTACAATGTAAGTCGAAGAAAAAACAGTGGCAGGCTACAAATTCGGACGATATCGGACCGAGCCGCTAGTAAAGAGGCCGTGATGTAACAAAACTGCCTATAAAACTTATAGTACTAACAGACGCTCGAACTTGGTTCGAAGCGGACAGCGGATCTGGTCCGCTCCGTACCAAATCTGTTCGTCTGTAGAGTAGTCTGCGTGTCCGCCCGGTTCGATGGGATGCACGTCGTACTTGGTCCGGTCCGGTACAATATCCGAGCGTGTGTATAGCAGTACGACGGACTTGATACATATAAAAGTATAACGGCGTCATTGTAATTCAAAACGTTGTGCACAATGCCGGATTTAGAGGTCTGGAGGCCTCGGGGCAACAAAGGAGTGGAGGCCCCCTGGCCCCAAATTATTTTCCAAATAAAATGGACAATTTTTTTCAGTCGATTTTTCCAATAAATAATTTATTGTGAAACCAAATATATAGATTCTTTTATTATTTAACAAACATATAAATATAATCAGAAACAAGAATTATCTAAAAATTAAATTTTAGCATTAACGAACAGAACTTTCCGAACTGAAATCCAGTTCCCGAAATAAATCACTTTCAATGCTCAGGAAATTTGATTTTTTTTTCCAAAGTCTCTATTGTGGGGGTCCCTCTTTTGTGGTGGCCCCGGGGCTGTAGCCCCGGTTGCCCTCCCCTAAATACGGCCCTGGTTGTGCAACATGACAGAAATTTTGACAGAACACGAAGTTCTTGGTGGAGTATTGGTATTATAAAAAGATTTCTCATGTTTGTGGGATCTATCAGATAAGTTATATTGTAACAGAGAAGCGCGTAACAACGCTCTAGAAATTCTTCGGGAGTGTTATTCAAAATATGATCTTCGCTATCAAGCGATTTTATTAACTTCATATGACTAAATTCATCGCGATCTTTCAAATAGAATTTTGCCCACTTCTTTCTTTTCTTCCTTGTTGTTTGTGGCGGCATTAACGTTGCCGCTAGAACAATCGCAATTTTCGCGCGCTTAATCATAGGCATGATTACGTAACTGTGTACACAAGGAGACTGACAGATCCGGTCGTCTGTTGCAAGCAGCGGACTTGATCCGCCGTACCATGTCCGTTGTCGGACCGGACCAAGTTCGAGCGTCTGTTAGTACTATTACACACAAGTATGCGATGTAATAGATCATAGTACTACATTTTTTCTGTCTGATAAAAGTTATTTAATTCGTTCAAGAAATTACGTAACTCTATGATTTCTTTAATTTGTAAATATATTTTAAAGATTAGTTTATTTTGCGTCTGTACTACTTCAGTGTTTTAAATTACATTTTTTTGTTCCAAAAATATGTATTGAAGGAGATTTATTTGGTTGAAGAACAATTGAAAAAAAAGCTTTACCAGAGTATCGCTTGTGGCCCTGAAGATGAAAATATATTTTTCGAAACGTTGGCCACAAGCGATACACTGGTAAAACTTATTTTTCATTTGTTCCTCAACCAGATAAATCTTTAATTTAAATTACATGTTATAAAAAATAGTGTTCTACATTGAAAAAACAAATAAAATAGTGGTCAAGTATTTTTTTTTTAAATAAGACTATACCTTCATTGTTTCTAATAAAGATTTCTGTGTATTAATTGGACATACGGACCTATTTTAAGTTCAGTTATTGCTTTATTTTTAGTGCTTTATTGATTTAGTCGTCGAGTACTTACCTTATTCTTGTTCATTTTTTAAAAAAACAGTGTTGTTTAACGTGAAAATTTTTACATAAACTTTTTGGATCAACGTATAAATATACCTAATAATAATTATTCTTGTGGCGTTAAAACATTGCTACGGTTTTCGTTGTAATGGGGAAACGTTATGGTGTTCATTAATTAGGATTAACAACTGAAAGCTACATGTCGTTAAGATGTCGTCGGGTTTTTTTAATTAAGTTTTTTAACAAGTTGATTGTTAATGATTACCGCGCCGTACGCTTTTCGAGGTATTATTCTTTTTTACTATATGCATTAAAATTAATTTGGGTACAGTTGTATTTTTTTTTTTTTTGGTGGTGGTAGTCGGTTGGTTTTTTAGGGTTAAAAAATAATCTTTGAAGTTTGTTTACTTTAGGAGAATGAATAACTAAATTATTTAATGTCCAATTTATCAACACTTATTGTGATTTCTTCAGAATCTTTGCTAATTTATAAGGTTCTGCAGAAGATGGCAAAAAATGTTCAAAATTTAACAAGGTTTGTATATTATAAAGGTTGCCTCGTTCTATCTGACCATCCAGCATACTACCGGTTTCGCCCGACATTTGTAGATTATTTACCGCTGTTTTTTCGTCGACTTGTAAAGTCGGTCTCCACGAAAAGCGCTTTTATTTAAACGCGATAATATATAGCCTATGTCCATCCTGAAGGTTCATTCTAAATATTATTGAAAACATTTTTGAAATCGGATGAGTAGTTTCGTAGATTACTTCCTAATCCAAATTTATAAATTTTACCTATTTATAATATTAGCGTAATGTCAATATTCTGTCTTTTGATTTCTTTGATGTTTGTTAAATTCTATAAACAACCGCCGTTTTGACGTAATCAATTGACAGGTCCGCCGAATAACGTCATCCTCACTACTATCAAACGGAACGGGGCAACCTCTGTAATGTATTTTTATCTTTTTTGTATCTGAACAGAAGATAAATAGCGATACTTGACTGTTAATCAATTGACAGGTCCGCCGAATAACGTCATTTCCCCACTACCATCAAACGGCACGGGGCAACCTCTGTAATGTATTTTTATCTTTTTTGTATCTGAACAGAAGATAAATAGCGATACTTGACTGTTAATCAATTGACAGGTCCGCCGAATAACGTCATTTCCCCACTACTATCAAACGGCACGGTGCAACCTCTGTAATGTATTTTTATCTTTTTTGTATCTGAACAGAAAATAAATACCGATAACTTGACTGTTTTTACCGCGTGAATAAATACATTCTTTTTCTCGTTTTGATTTGTTATGTATAAGAAATGTTGCATATTGGAATTAATGGGCAGTAAAGTGCACAAAATATGACCAGATCTAATTTAGAACAGATAAATTGCGTGGTGTGCAACGTGTTAAATAATGAATAATTTGAACATGAAGCGAAGTGAAATTTTCTACAGCAATTAATTATCTTTATGAACAATATTACTTTTAAATATGATATGTGGCGTTTGTGCGACTTGCATTCGCTTTGGAAGCAGTAAGCTGCCGTTGCTTTAGATTTCAGTAAATTATAGACGTTCGACAACATTAAAGCCAGCCGAATATTAAGACAATACTTCAGTAAGCCTGTCTTCTATACGGAAATCACTTTATAATCTATTATAGCGGCCCGGTCCGGCTTCGCCCGAATTTGTAGATTGCCACCGTTTTTTCTTCGACTTACGATGCAAAATCGGTCTCCACGAAAAATGCTTTTATTTCAACGCGATAATAATATATGACCTATGTCCATCCTGAAGGTCCATTCTAAATATTGGTGAAAAAAAAATTGAAATCGGATGAGTAGTTTCGGAGATTACCTCCTACAACCAAATTTAAAAATTTTACGTCTTTTTAATATTAGTATATAGATAACATGTTCTTCGCTCAGTTCTAGCATAATATTATAGAACATGTTATGCTCTTGTACTGTTTATTTGTGGCTAATTTCATTTGCTTCAGGTTATAACCACGATTATTGTTTGTTTCGTGTGATTATTTAGAACATGTTTTTTTTTAAATTACGCCCCATTTGTTTCTGGCATGACCGATTCTAATGTTCTTTTAAATAACCTAACATGTTCGGTGTACCTACTTACTGTATAGAAACGGTTGTACATTTCAGAGTTAGCAAGAACGTGAACCATCCCATATACAAATTTGGAACATGTTCAGTATTAATGTTCTATCTAATAATGTAACATGTTCCTGTAGTTCTAAGAATCTCAAAGTCAGTAATTTCATTTACTCCACGTGAGAATGATTTAGAACATACTCGGGTCAAATGTTCTTGCTAACATGTTCTCGTATCTAACGTATAGAAACGGCTCATTGCTATCATTTCGTCTAAGAACTTAGCACATGTTTAATTCTAATGTTCTATCCAACAATGTAACGTTTTCTTGTAGCTCTAAGTATCTAATAGTCAAGGATTTCATTTACTCCACGTGAGAATGATTTAGAACATGGCCGGTTCTAATTTCTTGCTAACATGTTCTCGTATCTACTGTATAGAAACGACACACCATTCCTTCTATCGTTTCGTCTAAGAACTTGGCACATGTTCAATTCTAATGTTCTATCTAACAATGTAACGTTCTCTTGTAGTTCTAAGTATCTAATAGTCAAGGATTTCATTTACTCTACGCGAGAATGATTTAGAACATGCTCGGATCTAATGTTTTTGCTAACATGTTCTCGTATCTACCGTATAGAAACGGCTCATTAATCGTTTTGCTATCATTTCGTCTAAGAACTTAGAATCTGTTCAAGTTTAATGTTCTACTTAGTGGTGTGACATGTTCTTGTAGTTCTGGCCGGTTCTAATTTCTTGCTAACATGTTCTCGTATCTACTGTATAGAAACGACACACCATTCCTTCTATCGTTTCGTCTAAGAACTTGGCACATGTTCAATTCTAATGTTCTATCTAACAATGTAACGTTTTCTTGTAGTTCTAAGTATCTAATAGTCAAGGATTTCATTTACTCTACGTGAGAATGATTTTGATCATGATCGGATCTAATGTTTTTGCTAACATGTTCTCGTATCTACCGTATAGAAACGGCTCATTAATCGTTTTGCTATCATTTCGTCTAAGAACTTAGAATCTGTTCAAGTTTAATGTTCTACTTAGTGATGTGACATGTTCTTGTAGTTCTGGCCGGTTCTAATTTCTTGCTAACATGTTCTCGTATCTACTGTATAGAAACGACACACCATTCCTTCTATCATTTCGTCTAAGAACTTAGCACATGTTCCATTCTAATGTTCTATCTAACAATGTAACGTTTTCTTGTAGTTATATAAGTATCTAATAGTCAAGGATTTAATTTACCCTACGTGAGAATGATTTAGAACATGGTCGGTTCTGATGTTCCGTCTAACGATCTAACATGTTCTCGTGCCTACTGTATAGAGACGGTCCATTGTTCGACCCGCAGTCAACGCGGACGTCGAGCGAGCCATATAAGAACAGTGTTTATTTCGCCAACAAGTGCACTTTAACCAGTGCAGTGTTGTATTGTACTGCATGAATTAATTATTGTCCGTATCATGTGCATATAACATCTCGTTTGCTGCACTCATAACTTCGCCGTTGAAAAGTGCAACGACTGTTTAAATACAATATCTATGCGCGGTTTACAGTACGACACGTGCGAGAACAGTGTGTTCAGCGGAGCGACCTTGGCCGTTGCGAAGCCCCGGGCGGCAAATCTTTGCGAGACCCTTGTCCTTTATGCAAATTATGTGAATTGAAAGGTGGTATTTTTGATGGTTGACGAGAAATGATAAAGTTTACGACAAATCTTAACCTCACTTGTGCTCCGTATTGTCGTGGTCATTTTCGAACGCAACCGAAACCACGCGTTCAAATTGCGCGAGGCGCGAATTTTAAATAAAGAAAATTGTTCAGTTATGTTCTACAGTCAAATTACAAAAAAATATTATTATTCACTGATAAATTAATTTATTTTGATATCGTTAAACGTTTGTACGTATCTGATATTGAATAAATCAAAATTAAAAATTTTATTCAAGCACTACTAGCGGCCCGGTTCGGCTTCGCTCGAATTTCTAGATTACCGCCGTTTTTTCGTCGACTTACGTTGCTAAAGTTGATATCCACGAAAAGCGCTTAACATTAAAATTGGTATAGTAAGCTATCCTTAAAAGTTAAAAGATAGACATATGCCATCGCGGACTTTTCTGTAAATCTATAAAAGAGGACAATTCCACCATACATCATATATATTAATACGCTAAGGTTAAGATGTTTGCCTCCCTTTTTAGACAAAAACTCACAATTTCTCCACATAAATTATATATCATTTTACAGATAATTGCTTGCTCTACTGACATCGACAACTAAAATATTTATTATTGCTTTTGTTTTTGTAAATTAATTAATTATTAGCAACGTTGAACAACGTCTGCCATCTGACGCCTAAACAGCGAGCAACGCTGAACAACGTCACAGCAATGCTGCATGATGCCATGTGACGGCTTAGCTTAACGCTTTTGCTACTTGCGCCTCTATATGACAATTTTAGTAAAATATTTCTTCGATCTGTCATTTGAGCTTCATATTCTAATACAACAAAAAGAAGAACGTTATAAGCAGTGTGCAAAATTAGAAACGAATTGAATACCTGCAATCATATTTATAAAATAATTTTGTAATGTGATAATTATTATGCTTATTTAGTGCGAATAATTCGCACAGGTCACACTAGTTGTTTTGTTATATCTCAAAGGGATTGGGCAGCGTTTTCGACGAAAGCTCCGAGTCGGCTTGATTTTTTTTGGACATCTTCAACAATTACACAACAACAATTAGACAAAACATTAATGAACGACTTCAATATGTAAATACCTCAAAACAGAGTCAACAATTATCAAATTCGATGTCAACAATGAAACGTTCATTGTTGGCGCCACGATGCAATAATAGAAACATTTATTCTTCCAACAATGCAATTGTCCGTGACTCAAAACCGAATTTTCCACTATCGTGGCGGGTGGGTTATAACGGCCTTATACGCGGTTTTGTCCTGTTGTTAATCGAATATTTTCGTACCTCAAAACAGGATCAACAATGAAACGTTCTTTGTTGGCGCCACGGTACAACAATAGAAACATTTATTGTTCCAACACTGCAATTGTCAAAACCGAATCTTCCACTATCGCGGCGGATGGGTTATAACGGCCTTATACGCGGTCTTGTCCCGTTGTTAATCGAATATTTTCGTCGCAGATTGTTCGCTACAATGTTCGACTGTAGCGCTGCAATGAGCCGGAGTTCGAACTGTCCCGCGAGCGTAACATATAAACGCAATTATAATCTGTTGTTGAAGTGTCACGGCGTTCACCTGACTTTATGACGTAGAGATAGATAAAACGCATACACACACTCTCATAGTCTACTTACCGTACTTGACTGCATTCTGCAGTTTAGTGTAGTCTATGATTATAGTATTCGATATAAATAATCGACTAGCGAATGATAGTGGCCATGGATCCTTTGGGCCATCTATATATTTAAAACACAAGCCCTAAATCTCTATATATCTCTATACTAGCGGCCCTGTACGTGCTTCGCTACGTATAAAGTGAAATAATAAAACAATTTAATTGGAACATCTATCTGTCTATTTTATTAATTGCTAGCTATTTTAAAATATACATGGGCGTATATTATGTGTGTATGTCGAGCACTCCGGCTGCGCCGTCGTGCCGAGCAGTTTTAAACGATATTCAGTTTTTTTACATCCTCGATCTAGATATATGGTTGTTAAGTTCGTTGGGCCATCTATTGAATATTCACTCAATCCAGTCAACAGGTATTGCCATCTTATATGGTTGTATTATGACTGTCAAGGAATAGACAAATAATTTGCAATAAAATAATATTGCGACTATAAATTGAAATGTAAGCTATCCTATCTTTCAAGCTGGGTCGAATTGCACACGGTGTGCAAATCAAATTTAAAATCGGTTCAGTAGTTTAGGAGTTTATCGCGGACAAACATGTGACACGTAATTTTTATAATATATATATATAATATAAGATAGATGTACCAATTCGTAAATGCGCAGGATTACTCCTCTCAACAAATAAATAAACACGTGTAACGGCTAGTCGAAATATATATGCATTGTATAGAGAGAGAGAGAGAGAGAGAGAGAGAGAGAGAGAGAGAGAGAGAGAGAGAGAGAGAGAGAGAGAGAGAGAGAGAGAGAGAGAGAGAGAGAGAGAGAGAGAGAGAGAGAGAGAGAGAGAGAGAGAGAGAGAGAGAGAGAGAGAGAGAGAGATTGTGAATTATAGACGCTCAACAGCTGAGGTCATCAGCGTCTATAGCATGCATTGTATATAGAGTTCGAACGCCGATGTCAGGTTGGCGGCGCAACGCGTTTGAGATGCAAATGGCCGTAAATCATACTATTAGATTACCTTTTAATTGAAGCAAGTAGTTGCGACGCCCACTTATAAGTTTCCTTTGTATATCTGACGCAAATATGAAACACACTTGGCTTGTTTATTAATCTCGCTGGGTATTGCTTTACACCCCGCCTTCAATAGATTAAGGTTTCGTAATGACTGCTTGAAAATGAACGCGGGAAATCCTACGTCTTAGGATTAAACGTAATGAGACAGGATTTGTTACTTCCGGATTAATTAAAATTTGATTCATAGACTTAAACAATATTCACCATTGGACTCCTTATACAGTATGTAAACACGTAAGGTGCACATTGGGAAATTAACATTGGGAAAAAATGACTTGAAATGACTTGAAATCTTGTTTTTCAATTTGACAGATAATATTCTTTTGCAAAATGAATGTGTATACTACCGAAGAAAATATTCAAATGATTACAACATAATTGGACTTTTTTTATTAATGGGACATTAAAATCCCAAAAATACTTAAATATGGTGCGAGATCAAATATCTCCGCCTATTCGTGTTGAACCTAAAGACATTGGGCCGCTGATTTACCAACGCGCATACGTCAAACCAGTCAGACAATTTTTGAATGAAATGTTTCCAAACAGATGGATTTGTTTTTTTGTTTTATTTTTGTACAAAAAAATTAAAATAATGATTTTTAAAAGCTTTTTATTTTTAAAAAAGTCAAGTGAAATAAAAATAAATCAAAATAAAATAAAAATCCTCAAGACTACCACGATAATTCAATAGAAATAACAATTAATGCAGTCATAGCTGTCTCTGATCCAAGTATTTTTTCCCAATGCTAATTTCCCTATGTGCACCTTACGCGTTTACATACTGTATGTAGGTAACCATGGCAACGATTAACAAATATCATAATATTCAAATCTTAGATTAACGTCTGACTAGAACTCTTTAAAGATATAAAATTATCGACCAATTTTTTCGGACTGTATATTGACAAAAAATTATAAAATTATAATTCAATAGATGACGTTTCGGTCCGGATTTGGAACTTCTTCAGAAATAATCTAAAAAATATAAAGATGAATTAGTATCTACTTATTTTCTGATAGAATTATCAGTTGAATTTGACTCTATTCAATAAATAGAGTAACTGTGATCCATTGAAGTTAATGATGAGTATTTGGAAAGAATTCCGTGGCATAAGGATCGAAAATGAAGCAATACTGAAAATTTTTTTAAACTTGTATTTAATACTGACGTTTCGATACGTTTTATATCATCTTCAGTATTGCTTCATTTTCGATCCTTATGCCACGGAATTCTTTCCAAATACTCTAGAATTATCAATCTTAATTCTATTAGAAAATAAGTAGATACTAATTCATTTTTATATTTTTTTAAATTATTTCTGACGAAAATCCAAATCCGGACCGAACATCTATTATTTTTTGTCAGTCTGAAAAAATTGGTCGATAATTTTATTTCTTTGAAAATATCATAATATTTAATACAAAATAAATACAATAAAATAAATTTTAATTAAAATAGCCGTGCCAAGAATTTGATTGGCAACCAAATCAATATTTCTTTATTAATACATTATATTATCAAAAATCAAATTTCAATAAAATCCGCGATGGGTGAAGATCGAGTCAAATCGGGATCTTTAATTAAGACCTGAAGATGTCGTACAAACAATAATATATTAAAATGTAATTTGTTTTATTGTTGAACTAGATAATAAGGTTATCTTCTATTGAATAAAAATATACTGGCATTTGTTTTGCAATTTATTTGCAATTACTTTATTACTATTTGCAGTTTCATTCATAATAAAACAACAATGACGCTTGATTATTATAGTGTCAAGGCTACAAATCGCTTGAGGTTATTGTTTTTTTTTTATTATGTAACAATGTAAATACAGAAATAGCTATTATGACTAATGCACGGGATTTTATCATTCGAATAGACGCTGATGACCTCAGCTGTTGAGCGTCTATAATTTACAATCTCTCTCTCTCTCTTTTATCATTCAAGCTCCACAGCCCGCGTCTATTAATTTTAGATCAAAATTCTCGCATCAAGTGCGTTTTTGATGTAAAACATCTGAAGGCGCGTTTGGATGGGTGTAAAAGCATGCAAGTGGCGCCACGCTGTTCACGGGACGTGTTTCAGTTGCCCTTGCTGTGTGTGTAAGCATTGGACGACTGTGTGTTAGTGCTTGTTGTGTGAGTGCGTTTCGGTGTGGCGCTTGTCGATATGTTTAATTTAGTTGGTAGAATTTCGCTTAAATCAATGTTTCACATCTGCTGGGCGTCTCGCGACAGCTGACGTTTTGTTTTTTTTTTAATCCGAGGCGTGCCAAATGTCTAGTGGTCGTCTGTCAACAGATCGAAACTAGGTAATGTTGGAAGGTTTGCCTCCCTTTTTAGAAAAAACCTCACAATTTCTCCACATAAATTATATATCATTTTACAAATAATTGCTTGCTCTACTGACATCGACAACTAAAAAACATATTATTGCTTTTGTTTTTGTAAATTAATTAAAATACAGCAACGCTGAACAACGTCTGCCATCTGACGGCTTTAATTTTGAAACAACGTCAACACTTCGATCTGTCATCTGACCTTCATATTGTAATACAACAGACACAATACTGCATACTGCCATCTGACTGCTATAATTTTTAAACAGCGAGCAACGCTGAACAACGTCACAGCAATGCTGCATGATGCCATCTGACGGCTTAGCTCAACGCTCTTGCTACTTGCGCCTCAATATGACAATTTTAGTAAAATATTTCTTCGATCTGTCATCTGAGCTTCATATTGTAATACAACAAAAAGAAGAACGTTATAAGCAGTGTGCAAAATTAGAAACGAATTGAATACCTGCAATCATATTTAAAAAATAATTTTGTAAAGTGATAATTATTATACTTATTTAGTGCGAATAATTCGCACAGGTCACACTAGTAATGCATATTCGGATTCAGCGCACTCGAAAACATATTTCTAGAGCTTAGGATTTTTTAAGATTGTTAATTCAATGGATATTCCTATATCTAAAATCTCGCTAAACATATCTGTAGCTAAAAATCTATTGGTTTTTAGGCTATGCGCCCATGAACACTTTTTCTTAGTGACCTTTAAACTATAAAATAAAACCATTTTCGATCAATTTAACCGAGAACCAAATCCCATAAGGCTTGTGCAGGGTCAGTAGAACTTTTGACACGTAATTAGAAAGATAAATTCAAAGAGGCTATTATGAAGAATTTTTTCACTTTATTACATTATTCCAAGATCCCTGGCAGCTGTCCGTCTTGCGGATATCTTTGAAACTAATTGTTGTGAAGGTATTTCAATGTCGTGATTCAAATATCTTAACGTCGTATGGCCAGTAGCCTTAAACAATGTTTTAATTGGCTGAAATAATAAAATATTATTGCACTTTAATAACAAAAAATAAATAAATTTTGAGTGATATATTTTTTCAGGAAATTGCTCCCATTAAAGTCATCTACAAATTTACAGGCGCGTTTTCGTCATTAAATAATGATTCCAAATTGCAGCATTGCCGTATACACCCAGAATGTATATATCCAGCGGTAATAATTTGTAAATCTACAAGGTAAAGTGGCTTACGGTCAATGTTTTTTTGTAAAACAACGTTAAGGGGAGATATCCAGCTAGGAGCCGGAAAAGAAGGTCATTTTTGTGAATTTTTTCAAGGAAAACTATGTGAATTTTTGGATTTGGGGTTTTACTATCTAAAAGTATACACATTCAGAAATATTATGTTCATTATTTTTATTTAATAATATCAAAAATTGACGAGATTATTGTATGATCTTGGGAGCGCCGTAAAAAGATCGGTACCGACTGGCGTTTCTTCAAAAATCATTTAAAACAAAAATATTAAATTAGTTACTATAATCTATAGTAGGTATCTACTATTGTCATATGATATTTTTTTGGTTACTTAGTTTTTGATTTATAGGCAAAATAATAATTAATTTTTGGTCCAAAAACCGCTATTTCTGTTCAAACATCCGCCATTTTGTCTTGAATCGATATTTTCAAAATCGGCAAGTACTAGATTATAGTATCTAATTTAATAATATTTTTATTTATTTTTTTTGTTTTAGATGATTTTTGAAGAAACGCCATTGGGCACCGATTACGCAGATCTTTTTACGGCGCTCCAAAGATCAATTTTTTTACTCTCCAAATCGGCGAGGTGTCGCATTTCACTTCAAAAAAAATATATATCTGTGTAAAAATTTGCTATAGTTCATTTTGTCTTGTGGCCAAACATTTAATAGCATATATATTATGCTTTATTAACGTTTCATGCCACAAGTGTTACGTTTGGTAGATTTTTATTTACGCCCTCCTAAGTTCCAATTGACATAATCCGCGCTGTCTCTACAGCTATAAATAATTAAAATACCATTGTCGGAACTTACAACGCTTCACTAAAGTCGACTCAGAGGAACATTTGAATGACGTAATATACGCGCCACGAATCTAAAAAGTTCGGAAGTTAGTCACAAACAGCGTCGCAAAGGCACAATGTAGCGAGCCGTTGAGACTCCCACCATCTCCCAATACATTCAATACATTTATTAATTTAAGTTTTTTTTTAACATGACCACTACTTCCTATAGTTCATACGCTCCGCTGCCACCTTGCCTCTGTTTCTTTACATGACCACCAGAGTACACCAGTGGCGGCGTGGCTTTTTAAGACGTGGTGTTACAAAATTAAAAATCAATGAGTTTTCGCAATATCGAAATAATGATATCAAAATGATTTTCCCAGATTTTTCTGAGCGATTCTTTTAGTTATAATGGCATCGGGCAGCGATTTTAAAAGCGATTTTCCCCGAAAAATGTTTAAAAATATAGTAAAAATAAATACACAATATAAATTTCAGTATTCACGCAAACGATGTTCTTGAAAAAAAATGTTTTTTTTTTTCATTTCTAAATTTACCTCCTGAAATTAACCTTCAGATATAAAATTCAACTTTTTATGCTTACGTCTGTATGTGGGCTACCGCACTCTATCTGTACCTATGCCAAATTATAGTTTTTTACGTCAAAGAAAATCGCTTGCGATGGAAAAGTGCACTGAACTCTAAAAATAGGAATAAATTGTCAGAAAACTTGTGGCACCGACTTTAGACTTTAGAGACCACTTGTGTCGTTCTTTTATCGCTTATAAATTAAAATTGATATAGGGAGTGCTTTATGTCGATACTAAACTTTTCTTGAGACATTTATGCAAAAGCATAAAACTGCCATAACTCCGTTTGATCATTATTGTGTTATTATCATAATTACCTTTACGTTTATTAGCTTCGAAATGCAATGTATGCATGTATATAGCTACAACTTGGTTCGGCAAAGTATAATACGCGCCACGGATCTAAAATGTTCGGAAGCTAGTCACAAACAGCGTCGCAAAGGCACATTTTAGAGCCGTTGATACTCCCACCACCTCCCAGCTACCTGCACGAAACGTGCGCTCGTCGGTGATTGGACCGTGATCGCTCGTTGCGTTTGTCACTTGTCGCTTTCCTGCTTTAAAGTACAGTCGAGTAAGCTATTGTCAAGTTGTTATTGCTATTTGAGTTTTGTTGACTTGCGAGTTTGTAGTTTTTCAACAGGCTGTACAAGCGCAAGCACGCATTCGCATCTAACTTCCGAGGGTTTTAGATTCGTGGCGCGTATTGTAACCATGGAAACGACAAATAAAATGTCGGACGAATGTCGTTGAAGATGGCGTCTTCAAATTAACCGAAGGATCCAGAATAAAAACACAATCTCGCAATTTATTGTCGATTCTTTAATCAACTTGAAGTTCCCTTTCAACGAAATTTTTTTCTTCTCAATTCTTTTCAGGGAGCTAAGAGCGCTTCTGTTTATTTGCAGATATTTACACAAATTTCAAAATATGTTCATTTACACGAAAATATTTTTATCACAATTTTTTTTACAAAAAACATTTTGAATACTTTTTGTATAATTATTATTTGTAAAATTATAAGGTACTTACAAACGTTCTCTCCACTTTTCATCTTAAATCCTTCCTCATTGCCTATAAAAATGATTAGTTCTGCTATTATTGTTTTTAAACCTAAAAGTTTAAATCGGTTGTAACTTTTGTATGTTCAATATTTCGACATTATTAAAAATAAACTTTTTTGTTCAGAAAAATAGCCTAAATTAGAATATTAAATAATAAATACGAAATATCACCAAAAAATTTATATTGATGCCGTATCTTGTAAACGAAGCTTTACATGAAAAATCCAGTAACGTAAAAAATTTTCTTACATAAAATTGTTCAATTTCGGTAACTTGTAAATTTTTCGTATTTTTCCAAATTGCCGAGTTAAGTGATAAAATACAAAATTACCATTGAAATCTATATGTACAGAAAGACTTCAACGCGAGATAAGTCGAGTAACCCGAAATAATTATATCGACTGTGGCTCGTCTATTTTCAATATTTCGGCATTATTGAAAAGAAACTTTTTTATTCAAAAAAATAAGCTTTATTGAAATATTGAATAATAAATACAAAATTTAATAAAATAAATGTGAGCCCTCGAGGGACACTTGCAGATGTGAAACATTTTAAGCGAATATTGCCCTGTAACAAAATTTTGCCCTGTCACTAACGACATTCTAGTAACTAAATATCGCCCTACAACTAAATTTTACTCTGCAACTGAATGTTGTCTGCGGTTGTCGCTTTTAACAAAAGCCAAGTTATAATCCAACGCATACACAAAGCAAGCATCACGCAATGTCATGTAAATTAAATAGCTTCGGGAGAGCTGTAACCGTTTTTAGGCGAGGAAAAAGTATTTGAAATGAAAAGTGCAGCGCAATAACTGTATTTATTTTTTTTGTGATTTCGTTTAGCATTTAGAAGAGATTTGGGTTATATTTTAATATAATGCGTTGAAGAAATGACTTTTTGACACGGGCTATGTGTTCGTTTACGACCCTCATTGAAGGTATCATACAGCACACGCCGTCTTATTGTCTCTATGTTTACACAGGCTGAAACAAAAGAAGTGTTTAATATATACATCTCGTAACAATAACGCTTATTCGATTTATTGTAGTGCCAAACATAATTTTATTTTCAGCTTTGTTCGGAAGAGTTTATAAACAACAATAATTGCTTACCTACCCACTTAAAATGTTTTTTTTTATTTTTAGTATTATTTAAAAATAGTGGCCTGCAGATCCGGATTCGTCCGAATTTGTAAATTGCCACCGTTTTTTCGTCGACTCGCGTTGCAAAATTGGTCTCCACGAAAAGCGCTTTTATTTTAACGCGATAATATTTAGGACCTGAAGGTGTAATCTAAATATTGGTGAACAAAATTTGATTCGGATGAGTAGTTTTGGAGATTATCTTTTAGATACAAACTTACAAACTTTACCTCTTTATAAGTAATATTAGTATAGACCGCAGGGGTCGGCAACCTTTTGAGACGGAAGTGTCAAAAGTTACAATTTACATAATTGCCTAGTTTTTAAAGTATTTGCTTATAAGTATAGGTATAATATAGGTATATATCCGAGGACGACACGTCGCGACGGGGGCTGTGCGGGTGAGACGCGAATGGAAATGGCTGAGAGATAGACATGGTACTCAATCATGGATCGATTGGACGATTTTTAAGGGTTTATATAATAAAATAATATTTTTTTTGCGTATGGAACTGGAGAGCCGCAGGTAGCCGCCCAAGTGTCATGGAATACACTATCGGAAAAGAGAGCTTCTTAAGCTATTTTTTTTAAAGAAAAAGCGTAAAAAATGTTGTTTCGAAGTGAAAATTGTACAAAACTATATAAAAAACACGGTTTCAATCGATTTAGAATTCTGCAATGCTTTTCTTCTGGAGAAATTTGTCAAACAGTTTTTTTGTGTACATGCGCTCTGCAATCTAACTTGCAAAAATATTTAGTGACAGCGTGTATGTTTTGGCCGCACTGAAACCAAAGAAATATTTATTATTTCGAGCAGATATAAATATCGGAACCTGAGTATATGAGATTGTGTGGTCAGAGTGATAACTCTGCTTGGTCGGCCCTATTGGTCTCCACATAAAACATATTCAATTGAAATAAATTCAATCACAACACTAAACAACACAAACAACCGAACAACAAACAATACACGTACGATTTCTGTGACCAAAAGGCAGAAAAGATTATGTCGAATCTTCAGCAGTATACCGGGTGTCTCAGACATGATTACTCGAGCCTGTATCTCGATTATTTTTTTAAGATTAGCTGCTCCCCTTGACTCTGCACGCTATTGTGATGAAACGCGATAGCGACAACGGTAGGAGTCTTCGGCTATTTATAAAACGACTGGACCGATTTTGGCGGGACTATCACTGGCAGATAGCTGATGTTATAAGGAGCTACTTAGGCTACTTTTATTTTTATACTAGCGGTCCCGCCCGATTTCATCCGGGTGCAAAAGAACGAATGGGAAAGGAAGGGACATGAATACGCACATTCATCTTAGTTTACCGATATGAATGTTGTGTCCAAACTTCATAATGATCGGAGTTACCGTTCAAAAGTTTTTGTCGTTAAAAAGCGGTATTGTTATTTTTTTAAGTATAATAAATTTCTTTTAATATAATAAATATATTTAATTGAAAACACTGTAGGAATATTATTTTAATATAGGTACCTATATAGTTGTAACAGTTTTCAAATGAGCTGCTATTAATTAGATTTATTTAATTTTAAATAGTCGTAATAAAATATTAAATAACACGCTAATATTGCAATATTTAGTTAAGGTATTTCACCCGATAATATTTGTCGGACGGACTGATTTTGAGATACATCTTGCAACATTTTTCATTGATGTTCCGCTCCAATTGGTCGTAGCGTGATATTATATAGCCTATAGCCTGCCTTGATAATTAATGGACTATCCAATAAAAAAAAAATATTCAATTCGAACCAGTAGTTTCTGATATTAACGCGTGCAAACAAACAAACAAACTCTTTAGCTTTATATATTAGTATAGATTATAGCAGAAGGCTCCGCTACTATTGTCGCTACCGTGTTTCATCAAAAGCAAGTGCGGAGCCGCGGGGAGCAGCTATTATAAAATAAAATTACCCTAAGTTACTCCTTTTAACATCAGCTATTTGCCAGTGAAAGTTAAGTTAAAATCGGTCCAGTCGTTTCCGTGATTAGCCGGAAAGAGTGACAATTTTGAAAAAAATTGTTTGAAGGTAGTATTTTTATAATTCTTTGATGTATTTTAGTAGATTTAAAATTTTGAAAAAAATCAAAGCTAAGGATTACAGAAAAGGTGTACCGAAGATCAAAATTTCATTTATAGATTTAGCCCAAAATAATATTGATATTCCTCCGAAAAATTTTGATGAAACGTCACGGAAGCAACGCAACGTTGCTGTGTCGCCTGTATTCGACCCTCCTTGGTCACCTGCCAATTTTTTTATGTCACGCGTTTATAAGAATAGTAATAATACATTTTTTTATATATAATATTAGATATCGTGTTCATCAAAATTATATTTTTTTTTTATTAAAATTTTTTATTTTATTCGATAGATTTTTTTTACTGAAAATTTTGACATAATCACTTTTGCCTTTGGGCTGCAGATTTACTACACCTCCGTTAATTCACTCCACTTGACTCTCTCCGACATAATTATATATAATCATGCTATGATATTATTTATTTATATTATAGTATGTTTTGTTTTTTTCTTGTGCTTTATGGTTCTGCTTTGCAGATGGAAAAGTGTTGCCTTCTTTGGTGCATATTCCGTTTGTACGCTTTGTGTTTTGTTTTAGATATTTGTTTGCAAACCGGCCCGGTTTCGTCCGGGTTTCATTTTACACGTATCTATACTAATATTTTAAAGAGACAATAATAATAATAATGCGTTTAATGTCCATTTCTCGACTTTATGTCGCTATTCGCATCATTACTATTTTCCATCTATATAACACTTCCCGTTATTTTCTATACATTTTTTAAACTTTGGCAAATTTTTGAACATAGAAGTTCGACAGGTAATCGGCCATGGCCTTGAATAAGATACCATCTCGATATTTATCTGGAATTATTGAGGGAAACCATGGAAAACCTTAAGGAATTACAGTTTTTTGGCGAGAGGCAGTAGGAAAAAGTCCCAGTCATATCGGCCCCCGCCGGGAATCGAACCCGGTACCTCCCGAATGCGAGTCTAGTGCTCTCACCACTACGCCACTCCGCTCAGTTTGTAAAGAGGCACAGGTTGTAAGTTTGGATGTAGGTGGTAAATGGTAATCTCCGAAACTACTCATCCGATATCAAAAAAAAATTCACCAATATTTAGAACGAATCTTCAGGATGGATATATATTATCACGTTGATATAAAAGCGCATTTCGCGGAGATCAATTTCGCAATGTAGGTCGCCGAAAAAACGGCGGCAATCTATAAATTCGGGCGAAGTCGGACCGGACCCAGCGTTGCCAGTTTTTTTTTTGCCAAGTCGGGATTTTGGAACTCTTTGAGTGAAAACAGCGGGATTCTTTCGTCGAAAGCGGGACATAGTAAAAAAACGTAAATAATCAGAAGTTTTTAAATACCTTCATATTTATCTTTTTATTTGAATTTGTGAATGAAAATTACGTTTACGTGACATAGCAAAAATAGCCATAGAAAATGTATTTTAATAAAAATATAATATTTTAAATCAGATTTACCCTATCGTTAAATAGTTGAGCCTTACTCGTCTTCAGAATAAAAAAAAAAAAAACAGAAATCAAAATCAAAAAAGTTTTATTCATTAGAAAAATATGGCGTTTCAAACAATAGTCTGTGGAGTGAGTGTTACAAATTGCAACTTACAATAACAGAATAATTACCCACGCTTCCTCAGCACGCTGCGCGCACGGTCGAGTTATCCTCGAAAAGCGGGACTGAGCCTGTCCCGCGCGGGACATTTAATTTTGATTTAAAAATCGGGACGTCCCGCCAAAATCGGGACGTCTGGCAACGCTGACCGGACCGCTAGTGTGTTTATAAAATTGCGTACATGCTCGCATAAAAATTTACATTTGTATATAATACTAACAGTCCGTCCCGGTTGCAGCCGGGTGTGATAGATATAATTCTGCAAAATGTATTTCGTTTGCGACCCGGCGTCTGAACTAATATCTTTGAGAAAATTCTACCAGATTTGCATCTTAATTAATAGCTTTGAGCGAATTCTATCAGACGTCGCTACTTGGTACTAAAACTGTTTTGCTTATGAACTAATAACTTTGAGTAAATCCTGTCAGATGTCGTTACATGTTACTTAAAACAGTTTTTTTAAGAAAACACCGTAATTTCGTACAAAATATTTAACAAAAACTACCCTATAGCGTAAGTTGGACGGAGTAACACACATTTACACAGTTTCATTAAAATCGGTCCAGTTGTTTTGTAGATTAGCGGGGACGAACATCGTGATCGGCGGAATTTTGAATGGCCAACAAAACGTCGATAGACTGCGTTGATAAATTGCTCATACAAAATAGTTTCGTTTAAACAGGATCGGATAACGCGAAGACGCGGGATGATGTACAATGAAACGCGATGGTCGCAGCATACGCTGATTGCTCTACGCATTACAATAATAATTAACATTCGTTGTTGGCCAACGGCCAAATCAGCATGCATTATTGCACTTGTTAATGTTTAAATCAGTGCTGCGGTGCTGCAATCATGGTGCAGCTCTCGAACTGGTACGCGAAAAACTCTCGTCCCGGTATACTTTCTCAATATAGCGTTTATCGATATATTGCCTCTGTAACTTCGACAAATACTTAATTTTACGACTTCACGCTCTAGTCTCTATTTTGCATATACTTTTATTCCATACCGTTGGTAGGAATCAAAGCCGCAGTCGAACCATTAGAGTGCAAAGATATATTTCTGTCTTTTTTTAAGTCGTGTGAACTCGTTGGCTCTGATTGGCTCAACGTTACAGAAAAAGTCAAAAATTTTGAAACAGAGATACTATTGACTGCTCTGTTTTGACCATATATTTAAAACCGTCTATATTGCTAGCAAAAGATCAGGAGAAAGACTTAAACACCACGGTACAGACATACGTCTGTCTCACTCATTATATACTGTGTCTCGAGCGCATGTCCGTGAATGGATGCGCGTCAATTTGCACATGGAACCATATATTTAATACTCTCTATACTGCTAGCAAAGATCGGGAGCAGTCTTTCTCACTTAATATACTCTGAGTCTCATGCGCATGTCCGTGAATGGATGCGCGTCAGTTTGCACATGGAACCATATATTTAATACTCTCTATACTGCTAGCAAAGATCGGGAGCAGTCTTTCTCACTTAATATACTCTGAGTCTCATGCGCATGTCCGTGAATGGATGCGCGTCAGTTTGCGCATGGAACTAAGCTGTGAAAGGGAGGTGGCTTGCTCCATTCCACTCACTAATTGCCCCGCTACAGACGCGACACTTGCGCACAACGGGTCAAGTAAAAAGACAGAGATAGAAAACAGTCATTTGCTGTCTCACTTCGTGGGCCACGCTTCCACTTACGACTACTAGCAATATAGAAGTTATTAAATATATATGGCTGACGACCAATTCTATCATCAGAGAAATCAGGGAATTACATCGAAGAAAGAGACGCATATATATATTTTCGCTACGTATTGTTGCCTTCACTCACCGCACATTGAGCAGATAGACAATGATTCATATGGTTAATAATTATTATTAGATATACAGATTGTATCAAATCAAAACAGTCCATAGTACATTCTGTGTGTAAGACAGAGACGATATTATATAAAGCACTATAGCAGTAAGTAAGAATGAGATAAATGATCGCTAATAGTTACTATGGTTATACAATCTGATAGTATCGTCTTTGTTTTCTACAGTAAAAATCACAATTTTATCAAATGTCAGTATTCACTAGTGAAATTATTGATAAAATGGCTATTTTACTGTTCGGGAAAAAAATACAAATAATTAAATCAACCGCCAACATAATAAATTTATTTGTAGTTGTTTTAATTGATAAATTGGTAAAAAGATTAACAGTGTACGTAATTATTTATTTACGTAACCACAGTAACTATATTAGCGATCATTTATCTCATTCTTACTTACTGCTTTAGATCTTTATATATCGTCTCTGTCTTACACACAGAATGTCCTATGGACCGTTTTGATTTGATACAATCTGTATACCATTCTGTAACTTCCCAATTCTAGGTTTCTGACTTGACAGCATTTATTATTTTAGGTTATGTTGTACTGTTGGACTGCTTTGCAATAATGCCATTGGTGCGATTTCAGCGTTTATATAATCGCTATTTGCAGCCTTCAAGCGACAGATTTATTCATTATTATATCTTCAGTCGCCCACTGCTGCGTTTACAGTAATTACATAATCGATTTTTCGCGAAATAATGTTGTTGAAGGCCTTTTTCCCACTCTTCCGAGCCGGGAAAAGTTAAATCAAGACGGGAAAAAATATTGACCACCAGCATTCAACGTCAATGGAATTTAAGAACAAATTAGTCGAAGTTTTGGAATGGATTCTCGCAAACTGTCGTTCAAAATTATATTTTTAGGCGGTCAAATCTGAGCGCACGACTGATGACCTCAGCTGTTTAGCGTCTATAATCCACAATATCAAAATTCACCTATAAACTATTCTCAAAACTCATCCAAAACATCGTAAATCGACCCAAAAAATTATCAAAATTCATCCACAACTTGTCAAATTTTATCATATATATTAATACGCTAAGGTTAAAGATGTTTGCCTCCCTTTTTAGAAAAAACCTCACAATTTCTCCACATAAATTATATATCATTTTACAGATAATTGCTTGCTCTACTGACATCGACAACTAAAAAATTTATTATTGCTTTTGTTTTTGTAAATTAATTAAAATACAGCAACGCTGAACAACGTCTGCCATCTGACGGCTTTAATTTTGAAACAACCTCAACATCTGACCTTCATATTGTAATACAACAGACACAATACTGCATACTGCCATCTGACGGCTTCAATTTCGAAACAACGAGCAACGCTGATCAACGTCACAGCAATACTGCATGATGCCATCTGACGGCTTAGCTCAACGCTTTTGCTACTTGCGCCTCTATATGACAATTTTAGTAAAATTATTTCTTCGATCTGTCATCTGAGCTTCATATTGTAATACAACAAAAAGAAGAACGTTATAAGCAGTGTGCAAAATAAAAAACGAATTGAATACCTGCAATCATATTTAAAAAATAATTTTTTAAAGTGATAATTATTATACTTATTTAGTGCGAATAATTCACACAGGTCACACTAGTTTTCTTTATTATAATCAAATGTTAACATTTTTGAAGTTGGAATGGTCCCGTCGCCCAATTGGCTGGAATTTTTTGCTATACGATTGGTGATCTACTGTTAATGAAACTGTTTGATAATAATTGAATTTTTGTGGACCCTTGACACTTGTGGGCCCTTATTAGTTCCTGTGTCGATTCGCCCCTGGCCTCGAACTGGATTGCCGGAAATAGCCGAGCGACATAACTACGGATGATATAACTGTTTTTATTATTATTTTCCTACGTTCGTTTTGCCAACAGTAAAAATTATAAAATGAAATATAAATGCAGCCATAATTATTACAGAGGTACTTAAAAGACATAAATACAATAGAATATAATAATATTAATGGGCATTCCAGCATTATTCTTCTTAGCTGAACACGGCGTGCGGAATGATTTAGTAAATTCAATTAGCCTTTTATAAAATGCAAGTTCGCCTTTTAACTTTAACGAATTACGTCTGTATGTGATCTATAGGCTTATATAATATGACTTATGAAGGAGAGTACACTGTACACGGCGAGTACAGTCGCTCCCATAATTATTTCCGGTCTTTATACATTTCTAAGTATCTCTCAGACAGGATTTTCAAAATAAATGTTTTCACAATGGATTTAGATTGTGATCATATAATTACAGTTTCACTACATCAGGAGCAGTCTAATGTCATATTTAAACTCTCTGTGTACTCACACAAAAACAAATGAGTCTTCTATACGTAGAAAAAATTCCAGCCAATTGGGCGACGGGACCATTCCAACTTCAAAAATGTTGACATTTGATAATAAAAAATAATTTTTTTTATATCGCGTAAGGTGACGCGGGTAATGGCTAGTATTCAATATGATATTTGCTATTCGTTGCCATGGTTACCTACATAATATGTTCCACGTCATGTAAAAATTAATCAAAGTACGCCTAATGGTCCGGGGGCCAGCGACCTATTTAGGTCGTCCATTTCCGCGCGGCTGAAAAACTCGCAAAATGCTCAGACAGTAGTACCATATAGCATAGTGGCCGTCAGCTGCGCCAGTATCGGTGGAATAGCCTCCCACGCACGGTTAAAAAGATAATATTTTTTATATCCAAATCTTTGACAAACGTCTGTTAGGTACATAGGTATCCATGACTACTTATCAAAAAACTGTTCGTTATTAATTTTTCATTAAAATTCGATAATTCAAACTCCATTCTATTAGAAAGTAGATATTATACTAATTAATTTATATATTTTTTAGATTATTTCGAAACGTCATCTAGTGAATATTGATTTATAATTTATTATTTTTTGTCAATATAGGTATAGTCTAAAAAAAATTGGTCGATAATTTTATTTATTTGAATAATATTTTTTATCATTACCTATCGATTGAAAACTTGTCAAAAGATAGTTATTAATGATCTTTCATAAAAGAAAACGTCAGCTGGCTGTACGATGGTGGATGTTACGTCAGCTGATCATACGAACTTGACGAAATTAATATGAATTCAGTCATTCCCTATCACATGAAACTTTGTCAAAAGGTAGTTTTTATAATATTTAAAATAAATAAAATCGTCAGCTGCTTGTATATTGGGGGAAAGATTGTCAGCTGATACAAAAAAGGGTGTGGTAGAAGAGAAAGTTGGGAACGTCGATATTTTGGCGGTAAAGCTGTAAAGCGTCGATAGCAATTGCTATGATACAGTTGAAAATCATTAGGTTGTTCAGGAAGTATTACATCTCTTGCTGCTAAATTATAATTTTTTCGAATAGTGAGTATATTACGGCACTTGCACAAATCTTCGTTGATTAATTTTAACGTTGAACTTTTCTTTTGACAAAATACACAAAAATTCCAGTCAATTGGGTGACGGGACCACTTCAAAAATGTTGACATTTTATTATATTAAAGAATTTCTGATATCGCGCGGGTAATGGATCGTATTCAATATGATATTTGCTATTCGTTGCCATGGTTAGCTACATAATATTATGTTCCACCTCATGTAAAAATTAATCTAAGCATGCCGAACTAGTTTATTTCTGACAGATTTATGAAACAAAAGAGCGGCTGATTTCTTTATTTTCAAAATATTTCCGAAGCTATAAAGCTACCTATTCCCCCGATAGTGCCGCAGCTGACGGCCACGATGCTACATAGTCCAACTGTCTAAAGCTTTTTACGAGTCTTTGAAGCATGCGGAAATTGGTAAGAAAAACCTGTTACTGGCCCCCGGACTATAACTAGTTTATTTCTGACAGATTTATGAAACAAAAGAGCGGCTGATTTTTTTTATTTTCAAAATGTTTCCGAAACTATAAAGCTAAGAAAAAAAATGTTTAACAAAACTTTCTTGAAAAAATATATAGAATAATAAGCCGTTATGAAAAGTATACCATTGTTATATAAAAAACACCGTTACAGCATACGCCGATTTTCCCCAAAAACAATAGGACTCCGCTCTTCATATTTGCATACCAAACATCCTCCCAAAATTTGGTTTCAATCCGCTCATCCGTTTGACCTGTATCGTGTTCACAGACTAACAGACGCAGAGAGTTTTTTTCAAAAATATGTTTTTTGGATTCGGGGGACCTCAGAACGGAAAGATATTGTAAAATTTTTGAAAAGTGAATTTTGACCTAAACTACCAACTCCCCCACTTGTGGCTTGGAATGGTAAAATCATGCGACTCACTGTACGTTATTAAAAGACAATATCCATTAGTTCTGAAACAATATACAGGGGCGTTCCGCGAATGTTAATATAGTTGATCTTTCTTTGTACCAACTGTATATTTAAAACTCATACAGATGTTTTGCTGGCCATTTCTTCCATTAAATCAGTTGGCTACTGCGCCATTTGTGCAGGAAGAATGTGGAATTACCAAGCTTGCCGAGATCTCGTAAAACAAAGAGGTGACATCTTTATTTGGCACGACGAAAGCTTAATTAATCAACGTTAATTAATTCCGTGCACGAGTTTTGATTTTGATCGGACACAAAACGTAACGTCTGTCAATAAATTCGCATCCCCGATTCCTTGCAATCGCATAAAAACAGCGAGCGGTCGTCGGGGACAGATTTATTGTTGCAGGGCTGTTGATTAAAAAAATAATTAATTATTTTAAATATATATAATCGCTCCTAGCGACTAATTTTTGAAGTGAAACTTTTCCATTTCAACCCACAAGTGGGGAATGGTACTAGTCTAGGTCAAAAGTCACTTTTCAAAAATTTTACAATATCTTTCCGTTTTGAGGTCCCCCGAATCTAAAAAACATATTTTTGAGAAAACTGTGCGTCTATTAGCCTGTGAACACGATACAGATCAAACGGATGAGCGAATTGAAACCAAATTTTGGGAGGATGTTTGGTATGCAAATATGAAGAGCCCTATTGTTTTTGGGGAAAATCGGCGCATGCGCAGAAGAGATATATGCTAAAACTGTGTTTATTATATAATAATGGTATACTTTTCATAACGGCTTATTATTCCATTTATTTTTTCAAGAAAGTTTTGTGAAAACATTTTTTTCTAAACTTTATAGTTTCGGAAATATTTTGAAAATTAAAAAAAATCATCCGCCCTTTTGTTTTATGGATCTGTCAGAAATGAACCAACGTTAGTTTCGTTTTGACGATAATAATTGCGGTTGGTATCCCTGTTTTCGTATCAGTTGGCAACGTGGGATTGATCGATGTCCGTCGAACACACAATTAGCTATTAACCAATAACGTATTGTCCGTGTTAAACATATATTTTACTAGTGCGCCTGCGCGCACAGCTGTATGCTGTGTGTTGTGGTTCCCCCGGACGCCGACATCAATGTCGCCAACCTTGTTTATTATAGACCACAGACACTTATTTGTCCCTGCGTTCGATCGTATATAAACCTTCGATGACATTTTAAACATGTCGCTAATCGCTAAGTTTTTATATCGATAAACAATAAAGCAGAAAAAGGGGTTAAATATCGAATGTTATTTTTCCAGACGATCGATAAACTTACGAGTTATCGATGAGTCACTTTCAAGGATGGCCTCGTTCGTAGTATATTAGCTGCGAACCCGGCTTCGCTCGAGTCAAGTTCTGTCCGGATCCTGTCTTTAATTTGCAGTTAGAGTGTGAGAGAATAATTTGTGATAGATTTCAATCGAGTCTACCGTATCGAAGCGTCGTCCATGAACCGCTTTATCAATGACCTAACTAGATAAAACAGCATTCGACAGTGTTTTATTGACAGACGGGCAAGCTGTCAATTGTCATTCATTATTTAAGTTTATTTTTTAACCGACGAAAAACAAAAACGGAGGAGGTTCTCAAGTCGACGCGTATATACTTATATATATATTTTTTTATGTATGACCACGCATAACTTTTTACAGAGTAGTCCAATTTTGATAATTCTTTTTTTATTGGAAAGGGTATACCCCGTAGTTGGTCCCATATAAATTTGGAAAAAAAATTTCAACCCTAAGGATGGGTAAATAGGGGTGATTTATTGTTCACTCACAGATTTTCATGCTGAGTTGTGTATTACAATATATATTCTATTCTATTCTAAAATTATTCTATAAATTATATAGCCACAAAAAATTATAAAATAAAAACTTTTTAACAAAAAAATTAAACCGCCGAAAAACTGAAAAGCAAAAAATAATAAATCTTTTTATTTAACTAAGTTCTATCTAAGTAGTTAAACGTATGTGACAGTCTAGTATATCTAAGTAATTTTGAGTCGGCGTCAAACAATCAATGAACAAAGATCACTAAAAGAAATAACCAAATAAAATTAACAATGATACGTGAAATCTCCAGCGATAAACATTAACATTCCAAACATGCGCTCTCCACACGACCACTCGCAACGACGCGTGCCCTCAGTGTGTGCCCGTTCGAGTTGCTCTGTCGCTGACATTAACTTCGTGAACGCTTGGAGATTTCAGGCGAAGGATTGTTGACGCCGACTCAAAATTACTTAGATATACTAGACTGTCACATACGTTCAACTACTTAGATAGAACTTAGTTAAATAAAAAGATTTATTATTTTTTGCTTTTCAGTTTTTCGCCGGTTTAATTTTCTTGTAAAAAAGTTTTCTTTTTAGTAGATTTGAAATACCGTAGTTTGCACGTTATTGTAATATATAAGAGATGAAGTTTGTAAGTTTCGATGTAGGAGGTAATCTCCGAAGCTACTTATTTGATTTTAACATTTTTTTCACCAACATTTAGAACGGACCCAGTGTACCCACATTATCCGCCGGCCTTGCTCCAATAGTTTGGATCTCCTCATGAACTCCAGAAGATTACTCCGCTCTTATCAATGTATCCAAAGACGGTTGTCTCCTGTATATAGGCTAGGGCCTCGCATTCGAACAGTAAATGGCTGACTGTTTCGTCCTCTATTTCGCAAAATCCACGCTCTGTCGATTCCTGACGTATCCCCGTCGGGTGCAGATGCTTTATCAGGGGTGAGCTTGAAATACGCCGACACATCCTTGTTTTTTTTTTTCTTAAAGATACGTTCACAATAACTTATCTGTTGGCGACGCAAAGCGTTTAACTAAATCATTTGTTAATACGTTGCAATACAACATTGATTAACAGTAATAAAATACTCGATACAAAATACTCTTCAGGCACTCCGTTAAATGTATAATGTAATTTTGTATGCAGTTTGTAAGAACTAAATGTACTAGTCGAAGACCGAAGTACTTAAGCTGCAGATACTTAGCTTATACGCTGTCGTCGATTGACATTGATAAAAATTACTTCAGAATTCGTCGTGCATATTGCATATTGCGTTCTTTGGTACTACCTTGTACACGCGGTGCCAACATACACAAATTTCTTAACTCCAACGTCAGAGTTAATCTACGAACTGTCATAGCATATCGTCTTTGGTTCTGTAATAGCTCTTATGTGCATAATTGGCAGATTTTATGTTTTTTAAATGAAAATATTCAGGAAACGGAGCTCTAGTAATACCTCCAAATTAATTTCACAGTAACCAACAAGGGGTAGTAACTCTTATGTGAAAAGTTGTATCAAATAATTCCTCCCATGTGCCAATAAATCCGAAATTAACATTAAATATTTTTTAAGAAAATACTTCGTCTAAACATGTATAGTGAAGATAAGTATAAATTAGTAATAATATACCTACCTCTGAAATTACTAGTTCTTACAATCCATTGCTGAAATAACCACTTTTTGGCCTTTCCTTCAAATTTTACTTTTTGCACATAAGAGGTATTACAGAACCAACGACGATATCTTCTATGGACGCTGATGACCTCAGCTGTTGAGCGTCTATAATTCACAATCTTACTCTCTCTCTCTATATATATCTTCTGTAAATATAAAATTCCCGTGTGAACACGATACAGGGTCAAACGGATGAGCGGATTGAAACCAAATTTTGGAAGGATGTTTGGTATGCAAATATGAAGAGCTCTATGGTTTTTGGGGAAAATCGGCGCATGCGCGGCAGAGATATACGCTATAACGGTGTTTTTTTTTTATTTAAAAATGGTATACTTTTCATAACATCTTATGATTCTATTTATTTTTTCAAGAGTTTTGTTTAAATTTTTTTTCTAAACGTTATAGTTTCGGAAATATTTTGAAAATAAAAAAAAAATCAGCCGCTCTTTTGTTTTATGGATCTGTCAGAAATAAACTAGCTAGGCATGCTTTGATTAATTTTTACATGACGTGGAACATATTGTGTAGGTAACCATGGCAACGAATAGCAAATATCATATTGAATACTAGCCATTACCCGCGTCACCTCACGCGATATCGGAAATTTTCTTTTCTTTATTATAATCGAATGTCAACATTTTTGTAGTTGGTATGGTCCCGTCGCCCAATTGGCTGGAATTTTTTATTGCGGTTCCGACAACAAATCAAGTATCCGGCAACAATGCACTGCCGCCGCCTCCAGTGCTGTCTCGTTACAATATTACCGAGACGATCAGTACTACGGAACTAATAAAGTGCAAGATCCAAATTTACGAATCTTTTAATTGAAATTTTTGTCCCTTTGTGTACATTTATGTTGTGCATTCGTTGTGAGAACGCATTAAAATATTGTACAAACAAATGCGCATCGTGTTGTTTTTAAAGAGCTTTAAACGTTGACACTCATCTAATAAAAGTACGCAATATATTACACTGATTAAGACTATATTTTGTAGTCGCGGTTTTCAGATTTGAAAACGGTTATTTCAATAAGTTGCACGACAAATGGGACGTTTATTAAGTTAATTACGTCGCTTAGTGAACAGTATCTTTCCGACCCGGCTTCGTCCGAGTAGATTTTGGTTTGGAAACGAAACAAATTTTTCGTATATATCACTCTATCTCTTTAAAACTTAGCGCAAAAGTTGCGTGCAGAATTCTCAACTTGAGTTATTTTTTAATTTTTTCTCTAATAATATATAAATAAACGACCATAATATCTCCGAAACTGAAAACGATACAGGGTTGCGGATATTCGGAGTCGATTCAACTTGACTTTATCTATATGTTCTGTTAATATAAAAGAGGCCAAAAATCGTTTAGTGTCTTAAAAAGTTGCATATTTGCAAAGCCCATGAAAACATGAAAGAATTTACGATATTTGGAAAAAATGTATAAACATTTATGATATGCTTCATATTGACGTGTCTTATGTAAAAAAGTACGCTGAATCGATTAGGCCTAAGCTCAAATTCGTATCTTGATTAGTTTAGACGCTATGACGGTTTAAAGTGTAAAAAAATGTAAACAGTTTAAATTGGCTATATCTCCGAAACCAAAAGAGATACAAGGTTGCGGGTGGTCGGAATCGATTCAGAATGACTTTTTCTATAAGTAGGTATGCATGATATCAAACGATTTTATTTTTCAAAAATTTTTCAATTTTGTAAGAAGGGTACCCCCTTCTTACTTTTTCCGATTTAAAAAAAAAAAAACAAAAAATCACTGTCATATTGTTCGCATACGACTTACAAGTGAGGTTATTCTTATGTAAAAAATCGCTCTGAATCGATTCCGACCACTCCCGTCTCGGTATCTTTAGTCGTTTAGAAGTTACAGCCTTTTTAAATTTATGTCGATGGGTGAAGATGAGCTAAATCGGGACCTTGTACTTATTAGCTCCCGTCAGATTGAATTTCAAGCGTCTATTGGCCGATGCCTGTGTCGAGGTATAGTTAACTACTATACCGGCGGCAAAATAAAAAGAGGATCGATCCGTATAATATATAATTCAATTGCATTTATTTTATCTGAAAGTA
Source organism: Xanthostigma xanthostigma (assembly GCA_963575645.1). Taxonomy (NCBI): domain Eukaryota; kingdom Metazoa; phylum Arthropoda; class Insecta; order Raphidioptera; family Raphidiidae; genus Xanthostigma; species Xanthostigma xanthostigma. The sequence continues at coordinate 5,977,096 of OY754473.1, forward strand.
ATTGACTGACAAGTGTATTCACGATGTCGGACGGACAATTATCTGAGATAATGGTGTCCATTTTGCTTCTATCTTTAACTAGCTGTAATTGACAGCAATGCTAATATTGCAGTCTTGTCAGCCGCTGTAAATTTATTATTAGATTAGAAAATTATTGTTAAGTGTTTTTTGTATACGCTGTTGCGTAAAGAGGAATTAAGTTTATTGTTGTCGTTCGAAATCAAATGCAAATTAACTGACGTTTAACAAAGAATACCAACTTAAAGATGTTTATTGTCTGGAAATATTTATTATACCAGTTAGAGGATTGTAATTATCATTAAGGACGTAGTCTGGTGTTCGGGTTTTGAAAAAACGAATTTATTTTTTTTACATTTTTAGTAAGTACCTATAATATATTGAGAAAATACTGTAAAAATTTTAGACCGAAATATTAAATATTTACAAAGCTATAGCATATAGTCGAGAGCAGCAACGGTCTTACGGTAAGACTCTTACCTCTCAATTGTTATCACGTTACCCTTATACTCTCGCAGAGTAGAGCAAACAAATTAACAGAAAACGATGCCTTTGAAGAAACGGAAGGTTTAATGTACACCAGGCATAGCTGATTAGTGTAAATATTCATTTTTATTTTTTTGTAAGAAATCTTAAATTAAAACTTTAAACGCGTTTTTCTCAAAACTACGTTTTTCTAAGCGGCTCGAGTGATTGAAACAATTGTATACAACCGATTGCTTTCAGTTTTGCACAGGGTATTCTACACAATAATAGCTCCGTCCGGTACTAGAATTACTTAATTATAAAAATTATTTCTATTTTTTTAACCGATTTTCAACGAAAAAATCACGATTTTCTCGTTGTTTTTTTTCTAAAACCCGCCATTTTGTTATTTATCAATAAAAATGTTTATTTCTAGTACGGGATAGAGCCGCAAGCCTACGAAACAATAAGCAATTTAATTTTTATAATTCAGATGACTCCAAGTGACGTTATCACCCGCGCTACCCACCTACCTCCACTTAAAGTTGTCTACTTTAGGTTAAAAAAACAATAATAAAATGGCGTAAAATTAAGCAAAAAAAATGTTTAGTTTACGATGTCAGTAAAAACATGTAACAAAATTGAAAACATCGTACATTATTTTGATATTAAAAAAAAATTCTGAAATAACGGTTGAAAACGAGCCTGAACATAGGACTACGTCCTTAAATAGCTTCGCTAGATGGCTGATATTTTTTCAGAAACATTGACGACGAAAAGTTTAAGAATTACGACAGCTCAATAAAATGCAAACTTTTCCAGAAGAACGACACCAAAAAACCCGTCGAAATTGACCGGTAATCATTTTGCCAAATTAATGGACAATTTTGAACGGATTTAAAACAATACAAATAAAATTATTCTTTGTTTAAGTGCAACAAACAGAGCCGCATCGCTGCGTTGGTTCGCGCATGCGCATCGTAATGTACTTAGAGCGGATTTATTGCATCGCGGGAATTTATCGCTTTTAACAAATGTGTGGAATTAGGGTTCGCGTCTTTTTGTTCGCTTTCATTTACAAATTATTAACGGTCTACAATATAGGTTCGCCTGATATTTTTTTCATGAAATCTTTTTATTTTTTACTCGACTACGGGGAAGCCAAAAGGAAGTGTTATGAGTTTAGCAGTCTATGTATGTTTGTATTTACGGATGTTCCACCGTAGCGCCTAAACTATTCATCCGATTTTGATGAAAAAGGTGTCAATCGATTCGTTTTTATGGCCCGGGTAACATAGGCTACATTCATTTTTGAATTTTGATCCCAGAGGGGAGTAAATTGAAAACAAATAAAAAATAAGTTCAAAAACTAAAACGCGACTACTGAAAAGTACGAAACAAGAAAATATTCTCATCTGAGGATAGCCGTGGTCATATGCCACCTACCCTGACAAAACATTACAAGTAGTAAGCGATCATAAGCTCTATAGGGCGAAGTACATCACGCTATACACCCAGAAAGGCCTCACATATATGAGATGGCATATGACCACGGCTATCCTCAGATGAGAATATTTTCTTGTTTCATACTTTTCAGTAGTCGGGTTTCAGTTTTTGTACTTATTTTTTATTTAAACTATTTTTTTTAACTTATTTATTTTTTTTCAATTTGATCCTCTCTGAGACCAAAATTCAAAAATAAATGTAGCCTATGTTACCCGGGCCATAATAACGAATCGATTGACACTTTACTTATCAAACTCGGATGAGTAGTTTAGGCGCTACGGTGGAACATCCGTAAATACAAACATACATACATAGACTACTAAACTCATAACCCTTCGTTTTGGCTTCGCCGTAGTCAGGTAAAAAGCTCCGAATTCGAATCTGAAATATTAAAATCAAGGTAACAAATACTTGATCTATTATGCGACATACCGTATTACAGTACCTTTTGTGCTCAATGCATTGGTATCCCTGTCAGATGCTTTTTTGTTCGGTTACGTGCGCCATATTAAAGTTAATTACGGTGTGGGTTGGAGGTTGAGATTTAAATGTTTGGCGTAGGCAACCAGCTGACGCCGTATTGCAAAAGAAAATCGTTCAGATGAATGATTTCAAGCTGACTAAAACAATCTATTGTCAAGAAAAAAAAACAAACACTTCAAAGTATCTATTCATACCCCGACGAAGAAAAACAATTGGTATTGCTGCCAAAAAGCCGTTAAATTTCCACCCTTTTGCTTCTTAAGGTCGCTGCACACGAAGCTGGATTCGACGCTAGATTCCCTGCTAGATTTGACTACTGGTTTCCTCAATTGCTTTTATGTGCTCGTTTCACAGGGGCTTGTTTTGTGCATAGATCTGGTGCGCGCGCAGTGACAGTTCAAATATAAATACAGAGCAAAACGTGTCCGTTGTCTGACTCTGAGCAGAATGACGCAGTTTTGGTTATTCATGTCGCCCACGTGACAAGATACCGTTTCCCGATTGGTTCTTGCTCATATCTAGCAGCGAACCTAGCAAGGAAAATAGCCCCTGTTCTAATTTTAAAACCTATGTTGTGAGCTAGCAGGCGAGCCCGCAGTGACGTCATTTCCAGCAGAAGTCCAAGCAGTGTTTCCAGCCTCGTGTGCAGCGGCCTTTACATAAAGTACTAATATGCAACAAGTATACACATTCAACTGTTTCTTTCTTCAGCTGTTTAATATTTAACCTCAAAACGAATTGAAATGGCGTCCAATATTTTTAATGTCTTTCTATTCGATATTTATGAGTAATTGTTTGAAATTTTTACGATAAAAAACGCTAAGGACCTCAGTTTGCTTTACATACAGTTGTAATAAAGAGGATAGTGAACTTGTTTTCCACGCTTTAATATATTATCTCGTTTTTGAAACACAATACGCCATTAAAGATATTTTGCACGCTTGCATGTATCCAATGCCATTTATTCTCTAGTTAGTGGACTAAAAATTTCTATTCACAGGTTGACATTCTGAGATATGAAACGTTAAATATTGTTTTTTTTTTTATTTATTTACTTGTAATATTATTCTTTCGACGAATACAGCAATCTTCACACTGGCGAGTCGAGAACAATTTCAGCCAATTGGACGAAAGGACCAGTCGAAAATATTAACATTTGACATAATCATATAATATATTAATACGCTTAAGGTTAAAGATGTTTGCCTCCCTTTTTAGAAAAAACGTCACAATTTCTCCACATAAATTATATATCATTTTACAGATAATTGCTTGCTCTACTGACATCGACAACTAAAAAATTATTATTGCTTTTGTTTTTGTAAATTAATTAAAATACAGTAACGCTGAACAACGTCTGCCATCTGACGGCTTTAATTTTGAAACAACGTCAACACTTCGATCTGTCATCTGACCTTCATATTGTAATACAACAGACACAATACTGCATACTGCCATCTGACGGCTTTAATTTTGAAACAGCGAGCAACGCTGAACAACGTCACAGCAACGCTGCATTATGCCATCTGACGGCTTACCTCAACGCTTTTGCTACTTGCGCCTCTATACTTATGACAATTTTAGTAAAATATTTCTTCGATCTGTCATCTGAGCTTCATATTGTAATACAACAAAAAGAAGAACGTTATAAGCAGTGTGCAAAATTAGAAACGAATTGAATACCTGCAATCATATTTAAAAAATAATTTTGTAAAGTGATTATCATTATACTTATTTAGTGCGAATAATTCGCACGGGTCACACTAGTCCTAACTAATATTATAAATGCGAATATGGGTTTGTTTGTTTGTTTCGCTTTCACGCGTAAACCGCTGAACAGATTTCGATAAAATTTGGCAAGTAGATAGATTGTACCCTGAGGAAGGAGTCTCAAAAAACAACTCTAAAGGGCTGAAATAGGGGATGAAAATTCGTATGGAGAACCGATCATTTCTCAAGTTATAGGGATATGAAAATTCATATTTAGGCTTTTGGTAAGAAATAAAGAATTACGTGTTTCAGCGTTTTTGCACAATCATCCCTCAAGAGGGTAAAATTGGGGATGATTTCAAAATTCACACGTAATGTAGATATCTATGTACAGGGTGTCCCACGACATGACTGCCGTAGCCTGGGACTGTGTTGCTGGGGTGATTTCAAGTCAAAAATGTCTAATGAACATATACTTGGAACGCTATCCTAACTGAGCTAGAAGAATATGAAATTTTAAATAAGTAAGCCCTCTAATGCAGGTATTAGGTTCGGCTGTTGGTTTTGTTATTATTAAAAAGACCAGGTGGCTGTGAATCACCATTAGTATTTATTCGTGCTGATCCTGAGACTCTTCGCAGAGCTACCACTTCAATTCTAAGAAGAGCTAGACTATGTATACAGCAACTGGGTGGACATTTTGAGCAACTAATTCAATAAAGCGATTTCTTTTTAAATGGTTTTTAAATTAGTAGGCAATTCCTACTATACTACTTATCTAAAATTTCAAATGCTTCTATAGCTCAGTCAGGATAGCGTTCCAGGTATATGTTCATTAGACACTTTTGACTTGAAATCACCCCAGCAACACAGTCCCAGGCTATGGCAGTCATGTCTTGGGACACTCTGTATATAGCACGCAAATACTGCTGGCAAAAATGTCAAAGTGTATAAACATAGTTTTTTAAAGAGACACTACAATACGGTGTATTGTCGCTGTTTCATCTCAAACGCGTGTTGAACCGCTGGTAGCAGCTAGTAATAAATAATTTGACAGATATTCGGAATAAAACAACAGCTGATTTTTTTTAATTTTTCAAATATATCCGATACTATAAAGTTTGGACTAAAAAGATTTTATGCTAAAATGTACGGGGTACAAGGTTAAAAATTTTAAAACAATTTTTATTCAGTAGAACATTTTTTAATGGCCAACGTTTCTGCAATATTTTTTGCCTTCTTCATATCATTCATAACAAGGTGTTTTATTTTATTAAAATTTTTGGGTCCAGTACGATAACACTATGCACCCAAATTTTGAAATTTTTTTTTTTAAGTCATAGAAAACGCAAAATTTTGACGTTCAAAAAAAAAAAACTTTGCGGATTATTCACAAATTTCCTCAAAAATACGTGAAAAAAATGGAACTACTTTTCGTCTTTCACTGTCATTTTTTGAATCTAACCAATCAAAAATCACAAATACACGTCATAGCAACTGGTGTAGAATTATTGTATAACTATCTCACTTTGAATGCAGCTTTCGATTGTGTTATGGAAGCAGGGTCGTATTTAGATTCGCATACCCGTTTATTGTTCACCCCGGAATTGTTTTTTTAAAAACTCAACATTTGCCCCTTCCCCTTTCACTGCGAGACAATTCGCATACCCCTTTATCGTTCACCCCAGAATTACAATTCGCATACCCGTTTATCGTTCACCCCGGAATTGTTTTTTTAAAAACTCCACATTTGCCCCTTCCCGTTTCACTGCGAGACAATTCGCATACCCCTTTATCGTTCACCCCAGAATTACAATTCGCATACCCGTTTATCGTTCACCCCGGAATTGTTTTTTTAAAAACTCCACATTTGCCCCTTCCCGTTTCACTGCGAGACAATTCGCATACCCCTTTATCAAAAAAAGCGGTGGTTTTCAATCTTCATGAAAATGTGAGCTTTAAATTTAAAATTCGTTTTATAAATTAAAATTTCCAAATACGACTCTGCCCTGAACGTTCAATTGTATTTCATTCCAACCAATTGATATTTCTATCTTTGTTTATCATAGGTACAGGTATATATAACTTTCTCTTTTCTTATCACTAGATATATAAGACAAGATAGCGATCGCTATAGTCACTAATATACTTACTATACCATATTTAATTTTTTTAAATTAATTTATAAAAATTAATTTTCCGCACTTAAAACGACCAATAACGCTGTTATATGTTATATAAAACAATAATTGTGAATTTCCAGTGGATATTTTGCATAGCAAGTTATCGTACTCTTACCAAATTTTTTTTACAAAACATTCTTAAAAAATTGATTGAATAATAGATCGTTATGAAATGTATAATATACAAAACAACGTTAACTAGTGCATATCTCTTCTGCGCATGCGCCGATTTTCTTTAAAACTAATAGGGTTCTTCGTGTTTGCACGCCAAACATCGTATTAAAATTTGGTTTCGATCCGCTCGGCCGGCACGCAAAAACGCGAGGACACTCGAAAGCGGTATAAAGTGCAGGGCGAGCGAATGGGTGATTTAAAGGGAGTCTACTGTATTAAAAAAGTGAAGAGACATTAATTTTTTTCAGTCGACTTAAAATTATCACATTCTGTCACCGTATAATGAAATATTTCAAGCGAACATTGAAATCGTTTTAAATTTCTTTATGTTGGTATGATGAATGTTATTCGTAATAAGTATATTTTTCATTTCGGTCCATTAAGCTTCTGTTATGCGGTAGCCCTGCTTTTAAGACTGTCAGCACTGATTTCGTTCCATAATTCACTTGGCGAAGAGAGGGTTAAGTAAAGACCTCCCCCGGTGCGTTGTTGACTGATACTTTATAGTTTTTTTAAATTATTACCCTGAAATTGTATAGGTTATGTATTTTATATTTTAACGAGTGCAACAATTGTTAACGACGAGTGTCAGCGAGTTTTAACAGTAGCATAAGTCATATCATCACGCACGAGATGTAAACCTGAGTCACTGAGAACTGGGTAAGCGAGAAAACTCTCTAAGTGAGAGTAGTTGCCAGGTACCGTCTAAAACAGAGGTCCCCGAACTTTTTTGTCTCGTAGAACACTTGCCATGTTTTTCGGTTTTTGGTAGACCCCCTGCTTATCTGATATTGATTTTTTTGCAAATTCATTAATTTCAAATGTATTTTTGACAACCGGTATAGTGCTATACTCACTTTGAACGATTTATAAATTTATAACCATAGTGAAATGTTTAGTTTTATACATTTATTAATTAGATTCAAATTAAAACGAATCAAATTAAAATTTACTTTCGGTTACATAAAATAACTAAACAAAAAATAAATGCTTTTAGTGTGAGGGATGAACCTAATGCTTTAATAATAAATTTTCAACATTTGGCATCAATTTAGTTATAGATTTAATCTTAAATCTCCTCGGTTAACGATGTCCAGTTTGTTTCTTTTTTTGTTAGGAGATTCACTATCGTTGACCCCCATTTTCATTTCGTGGTCCCCCAATTTTTTTCCTGCTGAAATAGACCCCTAGCAAGTTGTCGTAGACCACTTTGGAAATCACTAGTCTAAAACCTCTATATAGGTGATTTAAAAAATCAAAACCCGGGAAACTGCAATGAGTCTTAATATTGGCGTGTAAACAACGGTGTCCCAACAATCTGGGCTTAAGAAGTCTTACTTACAAGTGATTGGGTCTTAGTGGATGCAACAAAAAACGCTTAGAAGGTAAATCAACTCTTATTAATTGCAATTTGCAATATATATAGTTACATTTCGACATCCTAAATAATAATGATCTGATAGGTCGAGAGGGTTCAACAATACAATCGTGGCTATTGTTGTGCAGCCATTGCAGACATCCACTCCAACAAAACCGATCAACATTATGTGACTAATCAATGCTTGGTAATCACTAATCGGTCATATTATTTAACATTTAAAAATAATCATAATATTGTGCATATCTATATGTTTTGCTAAATTGCATTGTAATGAGTAATTTCAGTGAAAGATTGCCATGTTTGGTATGATTTTATTCAAACATCGAAAGTGTCTCTTTTATTGGCGGATTCACACAAATCGCAACAAGTTTTTGCAAAAAAAATGTTTTAATCATCTTAATCAATACTAATATTATGCCGGCACTTCACATGGCTATTTGTATTTGTGTATTTGGCATATTTGGCAAACAATTACCAAGTGTGGACAGTCTATTTGACAAAGTGTTGGCATTATTTGCCTATTTGACAAATAAGGCCAATACCAAATACGCGTTACCGTGCGCTTGTCGGTTTTTCGAGGCACAGCAAAGGAGTCAAATAGGCAAATACGCAAATAAACCGTCCACACAATAGCCATATTCAGAAACGCACGCGCCGTGAACCTGTACGGACATGCAGTATTTTTGTGTCTGTGCTGTGAGCGAGAACTGGAACAATTACTATTGAAAATGAATTGGGACAATGAAACAGTGCTAAAATTCTTGGAATTTTGAACCTTGCGTTCTGCTGCCAAATGTTTGTGTGTTTGCTATTTGACTGCCATGTGTGGATGGTCGTATTTGCCTCTATTTGCACGTTTGTCTTGAACGTCATATATTTTGCCAAATACAACAAACACCAAATAGCGAACACAAATAGCCATGTGAAGTGTCACCCTTATAAAGAGGTAAAGTTTGTAAGGTTGAGTGTAGGAGGTAATCTCCAGAACTACTCATCCGATTTCGAAAATTTGTTTCACCAATATTTAGAATGGACCTTCAGGATGGACATAGGCTATATATTAATCGCATTAAAATAAAAGCGCTTTTCGTGGAGATCAATTTTGCAACGTAAGTCGACAAAAAAACGGTAGCAATCTACCTTCATACAATATTACAACCCCCACTTCATCCCCATAGAGCATAGGGGTCGGCAACCTGCGGCTCGCGATCCACATGCGGCTCTTTTGATGTAAAGTTTCGGCTCTCCAGTTCCATACGCAAAATATAATTTTATTATATAAACTCTTAAAAATCGTCCAATCGATCCATGATTGAGCACCGTGTCTATCTCTCGGCCATTTCCACTCGCGTCTCACCCGCACCACACCCGTCGCGACGTGTCGTCCTCGAATATATAATACTAAAACGAAAATGTTTAGTGTCTCTTTAAAAACTGGGAAACTTTGTAAATTGTAACTTTTGGCTCTTCCGTCTCAAAAGGTTGCCGACCCCTGCCTGCATAGAGGTTGATTGCCTATGTCCTTCCGTAAGCTTTAAACTCTCTCCATATTAAATTTCATCGCAATCGGTCCAGCGGTTTGGCCGTGAAAGCGTAACAGATAAACAGAGTTACTTTTGCATTTATAATATTTGAATATAATATGAATCGGCCTTTATTGTTCATTCGATGAATGCGTTGATTTGAACTCCTTTTGTTAATAGTTTTACATAATTGCAACCTTTAGACGTCCGTTATTTTGAATAATACGACTATTTCTGGCGCCACTCTGTTAATCATTATTATTTATTTTTAGCGAAAGTTTCGTTCGGTGGATGCCTTATATGTTTATAGACATTCGACGTGATCATTTTTATAATTACGAGAGAGGAAATTTGTCATATATTACTAATTTAATTAATAGGGTAAATTGGGGACACTTCTGCGCTGGGGCAATTATTTTTATCATTAATATGAAATACAGTTTAAAACTCTATAACTCAAGAGGCACGTTATTGAGAGTTGTCGTTAAGCGGAGAGAAGAAATTAACCATTAATATTTTTGAAGTAAAACTTCTTAACGCACGCTTGACTTGGGGAGTAAGCTGGTGAATGCATGACGAGAGATTTACGGAAAGTGTGATCGCGCGTGGCGAACGGAAGTTGAGAGGGAGATATAAGTTAGTGAAGATAGAAAGATGATGACAAATACTTCACTGGCTAGTGGCGCTATCAAGTTACCGAAAATATAAGCAGTACTAACAATAGAGTGCCACATACTTTACTTGCCAGTGGCGCTATCGGGTGACAGAAAAAAGTTTTGTAAATCTACTTAACTTGCAGAGCTAAATAATATTTCATAAAGATTTACGCTTAAAATCCAACGAGAGATAGGTAATTGTAATGTAAGTATTACTTTTGTTTTCGTTATCTTTATGTTTATATTTCTTTCTTCTTACATTAGACTGTTCATTTCGTTCTTGAACAATTTTATAAATTAATATTTTGTTCAATACATTAAATATTCTACGTTTAAAGTGAATAAAATTGTAAGTTCATTTTAAAGTTCATATTTTGTGAATTTTTGGGTGAATAATAACAAACTATGGCAGGAAGAAGTTTTACTTCAGTTGTACCTATGGTCTAAAGCACACTCGTTTTTTTACTATAATATGTATTTACCTAATCATAATATACATTTACAACTGACCAACAAACATTCATACTATCACAAATTACAGCTGAGCTAAGCATATGAGAGATAATCCCAACAAAGAAAAGAACGAATTTTTAGAATCTGTGGTACGCACGATGCCTACAACAAAGCAACAAAATAACAAACAAGTACTGTTTCTTGCTTAATGATGACGTATCTTGTCGTTATTTAGAGTGGGTGTGTCGTAGCAACAAGGTAAACCGACTAGAGTTAAGTAATTTCGATGTTTTAAGGAGTTTGTCGTTAATAAATAAAATTATCGACCAATTTTTCAGACAATATATTAACAAAAAATATCAATAATACATTAACGTTTCGATCCGGATTTGGATCTTCTTCAGAACGGATCTAAAAATATAAAAAAAAATTGGTTGTCTGTAAAGTCGGTTTACGGACGATAGTTTTACGTGATAACGTATTCCGTAATACATAACCTAAATTCTACATATAATAATTATAATAATTCGAATCTATGATATTGCATCTTTCGCTTCAAATTTAGGTTAATTTTATGTATTAAAATACTCACCACCTATAATAATAATTGTTTTTTTTAACTTTCTTTCTTTCGTATTTATTTTAAGTCTCAAAGATTAATTGTCATAATATTTTGAAAACAATTGTTTCATTGTTTATATAAAATTCCAAAACCTACTTACAATATTTAAGTATTTTCATACGTCAAAAAATTGATTTTTATAATGATAAAATTTGTATGAAAACGATTTTTTCGAGAGATGAGACCTAGCTAAAACGATTTTTTGCCCCCCAAAATCCCTTTTCAGTAAATTTCATCCAAATCGTTAGGGCCGTTTTCGAGAAAAGCACGCACAGGGTCAGGCGGAACGTTAGGAACGCTAGGAACGTTACACTTTTTCGTGCATGCAGCCGGTGTTTCATCAATTTATAAGATTGGTGATTCATCAATTTATAAGACGTTATCACGTCAAAAATAATTAATAATTAGTTTCTATTTATTTTTAATTCGGATCGAAACGTTAATGTATTATTGATATTTTTTGTTAATATATTGTCTGAAAAATTGGTCGATAATTTTATTTATTGAAGAGTTCTAATCAGACGTTAATCAAAGATTTGAGTTTGTCGTTAAATGAAGTTTACACTGTATATGATAATATCCAACAATATTTATTTAAAAATGGTCCAGTGACCGTACCGAATGTTTTGTTTTGTTTATTTTGCGATCGTTTGCGATTTAATGTTCAAAATGAGAGAGAAACTGTATATACCTACAATGGCGGGCAATATTTATTAATATTTATTGTATATAGGCAGTGCCTTTGTTGGGCGGACTATATAACCACACTTACCTGTTTATATTGTAGCAACAATGTAAATAATAGCAACAATTTATTAATGTTATTATTAATTACGCTTGATTGTGCAGTGCGTGATTGATGACCTATTGAGGCAGTATTGTAGTCCGCTTGCACCGTTAAACGTGCGAATCGTTTAAAATAAGGCTCGTAATACATATGTTAAATAGTTCGTACTAGTGCCGTCAAAATGGTCTCCAAACGTCGCTGCACAAGAGGCTGGATTTTTCGCCTGATTCCTTGCTATAGTTTTCTAGCGCCGGTTTCCTCAATTGCTTTTGATGTGCTCGCTTCACACGCGACGTCTTTTCAAGCTTGTTTTGTGGCTGAATCTGGCGCGCAGTGACAGTTCGAATAATAAATACAGAGTGAAACGTGTCCGTTGTCTGACTAGAAACAGAATGACGCCAATAGCTCGTACTGGTGCCGTCAAAATGGTCTCCAAACGCCGCTGCACACGAGGCTGGATTTTCCCTCCAGATTCCTTGCTAGTTTTCTAGCGCCGGTTTCCTCAATTGCTTTTGATGTGCTCGCTTAACACGCGACTTCTTTTCAAGCTTGTTTTGTGGATGAATCTGGCGCGCAGTGACAGTTCGAATAATAAATACAGAGCGAAACGTGTCCGTTGTCTGACTCCGAGCAGAATGACGCCACGTCGGTTTCTGGGCGTGGCAAGATACTGTTTCCCGATTGGTTCTTGCTCAGAGCAAGCGCGTGACCTGGCAAGAAAAATAGCCGCTGTTCTTATTTTGAAATCCATCTTGTGAACTGGCAGGCTAGCCCGCAGTGACGTCATTTCCAGCTTCGTGCCCAGCCTGCCGATCAGCGGAAGTCCAAGCAGTGTTTCTAGCCACGTGTGCTGCGGCCTTTAGCTACCGGTGGCAGCTCAACTGCTTGAGATGCAATAGCCTTAGTTGCTGAGCGTGCTTTTATTAAAATAAAAAATTCGTGTGGCACTCGGGGACTGCCGCAGTAAAGCTATTGCATATTCTTTTTAGGTCTTTAAGTTTTTCTTCTCTATAAAACGAAAATAGCTAGGTATAAATAATAAGGTATAAATAGTGTAATTACACAACAAAACAATTATTCATTCAAAAAATTTGAACAAAAAGAACGATATTAAGAGTTTGATCATAGAATTTCGCGCGATGTACATTTATATAGATATAATATCATGTACCTATACTTTCTCTGCACATAACCTAAATAATTTAGGTTATTTTTATAGCAGTGTTATATATAAATTAAAAAAAAATCAAAAAAAAAATACTTCATTTGTGATAATAATAAAATGTATGTATATAGAGTACCTACTCACTCATTTTCTTTCACTATTTTTTTTATCACTTTCTTCATTAATAAATGCACTTGGTTTACGAGTATTCATATTTAAAACACTTTATACAGAAAAACACCGTGCCGAAGTCTGCCGAACTGAAACGACGTTAGACGATGCACGGCTTTCAACGCCGCACCGCTGTGCCGGTCGGAGTGGGGGGTGTTAGGTTTTTTCGTTACGGAATTTTTGATTTGGTCGCCGCGCTCAAAGCCCGCGATAGAAGCTATGCAATAGCTTAAAAAGATGCAGTGTCCAATAGTGCTTTAGGAACTAGTTTTTCGGACAGAGCTTTGTGTAATACGTTACTGAAAATAGTGGAAAATGTTCACCTGAATAAATTTTTTTTTTACCAAAAAAAAACAAACAAATTTGGATCGTTCCTAGTATAAACGCACATGCAGTGCGCGCAATGCATATTGCATTTTATTATTATTATTTTACTATGCGTAGGTTTTAATCAACTGAACTATTTATGTTCCCACGGCACGTATTTCTAATTTGGCTTCGATTATATTTTTCAAAAAAAAAAAAACACTTTCATTGATATTCTTATAGAATGTTATATGTTGTGAAAACATTATCCACCTCAGAAGTTCTTTTGCATAGAAGACTATTGTGATTTCAATGAGCACATAAATGACTTAGTAGCTAATCTATACTGATATTATAAAGAGGTAAAGTTTGTAAGTTTGGATGTAGGAAGTAATCTCCGAAACTACTCATCCGATTTCAAAAATTTTTTCATCAATATTTAGAATGAACCTTCAGGATGGACATAAGCTATAGGCACATTATCGCGTTAAAATCAAAAGCGCTTTTCGTGGAGAGCAATAAGGAACGTTTTATTATTATACAGGGTGAGTCAGACCACCCGTATCAGTCGTTTTTTTCGAAAACGGTTAGTCGTAGAGAGTTGTGTCAAAAATCTGTATTATAAAAGCCCTAATGAAGAATCGAATGGTGATATTTTTTCCCCCCGGAAAGGTCGGCTTCCCTGTTAGTTAGCTCCGGAATATTAAATGGCACGATAGGTCGAAAGTAGTATTGTTGAAAAGATCTTTAAAAAATAAGCAAGTTTTGTAGGACATTTTTTTTTGTTACTGCCACCCCTATTAAGTATAATTCGTTTGAAATTATTAAATTAACATATAAAAATAACAAACTTAATTTTAGAAGCGGGCATTTAAAATCTAGTTAGCTAATTAAACAATGTCACAAATGTTCAAACTGTCTTCAATTTACTTCTAAACACTGCAGAGCTCTTCTAGATATGTTATGAGTACCTGGAAGTATTTTCCGACAAAAAAAAAAAAAACAATTGCAATTATTGAAAACTTATTGTGACATTGTTTAATTAGGTAACTAGATTTTAAATGCCGACTTTTTTGTTATTCTGACATGTTAATTTAATAATTTCAAACGAATATTACTTAACAGGGGTGGCAGTAACAAAAAAAAATGTCCTACAAAACTTGCTTATTTTTTAAAGATATTTTCAACAATACCACTTTCGACCTATCGTGCCATTTAACATTCCGGAGTTCTGACAATTCCGGAGCAAACTAACAGGGAAGCCGACCTTTCCGGGGGGAAAAAATATCATCATTCGATTCTCCATTAGGGCTTTTATAATACAGATTTTTGAGACAACTCTCTACGACTAACCGTTTTCGAAAAAAACGACTGATACGGGTGGTCTGACTCACCCTGTATACGACCCCGTAATTGTTTTTTAAAGAACTCCCCCCCAACACTCTTCCCTTTTCACTTGGCACATCGAATTATCGTAGTCTAACCCTTAATTTCAAACGTTTGTTAACAACTGAATTATCGCAGTAGGAGTAGATATTTTAACGTGTTGGTGTTTGGAATAATGTTTCTTTTTTGCAGAAACGAACTTTACAATAAAACATGTCTCACAGCAACATAATAATTGATGATTCGAGTTCATCAACTGAGAAAAAAAAAATGAATGAATGCTTTGTAATTGACAGCCCTGGGCGTAGATATACATAAAAGCGAACCAAATCGCTTAATTTAATTTGCTTATATTGTTTCCTGTGCCAAATTATATAAAAAGAAAAAATTTACTGTCATTTGCAACCGACGCTTTCATAATATATTGTATTATTTTTATAACATTACTTCATTTCTATATCTTTAACAACAAAACAAAACCCCTTAGGTTTGATAATTTTTTCGATATCTTTAAAAATACTTTTTTTTTGTACACCCCTCTTTAAAATTGACACGGTAGAAATTACATTACAAAAAATCGTTCCACTTAAAATATGTTGCATTTTATGTGGAACGATTTGATGTAAGGCATTAACGTTTTCCATGGCTACCAAACTCGAAATTCACTGTATATACACGAGTTTTCTTGATACGGTAGCTACGGAAATCATCAATGCATTACATCAAATCGTTCCATATAAAATGCAACACAGGTCGGGCGCCCAAGGGAGGTTCCTATTCGTTTATTTTTTCATAGCTACCATATCAACAAAACTAATGTACCTTAAATCAAATTCACCGTACAAATATAAATCAAAATGTAATGAAATATTAGACCGAGCGGAGTGGCGTAGTAGTGAGAGCACTAGACTCGCATTCAGGAGCTGCCGGGTTCGAATCCCGGCGGGGGTAGATGTGGTCGGGACTTTTTCCTGCTGCCTCTCGCCGAGAATCGGTAATTCCTGTACCTACCGGCCATCTTGTTGAGGTTTTCCGTGGTTTCCCTCAATAATTTCAGATAAATATCGAGATGGTTCCGTATTCAAGGTCATGGCCTATTACCTGTCAAACTCCTGTACTCAAAATTTGCCTACCGTATCCTAATTTTCTAAAAATTCCTTCATTCGCCCATTGCTATTAATTAAAAAAAAATTGTAGAAAATAACGGGAAGTGTGATAGAAAATAATAATAATAATGTGTTTAACGTCCGTTTCTCGACTTTATGTCATAACAGACGCCACTCGCACCATTACTATTTTTTTTCTACCACACTTCCCGTTATTTTCTACAATTTTTAAACTTCAACTTAATTAATAGCAATGGGCGAATGAAGGAAATTTTCGGAAATTAGGATAAGGTAGACAAATTTTGAGCATAGGAGTTTGACAGGTAATCAGCCATGACTTTGTATAAGGAATCATCTCGATAATTATCTTGAACTGTTCAGGAAAACCTCAACAAGATGGCCGGTACAGGAATTACCGTTTCTCGGCGAGAGGCAGTGGGATAGATAGAAAATAGTCATGGTGCGAATGGCGTCTGTTATGACATAAAGTCGAGAAACGGACGTTAAACGCATTATTATTATTAGAATGAAATATTGGCATCTACTATCTAGTAGGTATATATAATAGAAAATCATTGACTTCAACTGTCTTGTACATAACCTATTAAAAGATAATGTTTCTTTTTGTTTTCGAGTGTGCGCAGAAAGCACCGTTTGTATAGCTGTAACAATGACGAGGTTAGAATTTGACTGTGATTAATTTTGTGTTTAAGTTTTTTTCATGCATTCTTCTGCCAAACAGTATTAGTAAGATTATTATTTTTATTTATCTGTCTAAGCAATGTCCATTGAAGTCAGCAGATGAGAGATTTCTTGCCGGGGTCAAAGCGGGTTCATCGCGAGACTTAAAACTCCTTTAATGTGCTACTGCGAATGGGTGGGTCCGTTCAATAACGTTTAACGTTTGATTTGGCTCCGTAACTGTTTGTTGTACGCCTCTATCTATTAATCATTGATTTATAGTTTTTAACTGGATGCTGTAATCTTCTACGGGCCTACGGTTATGTCGACGCACTACAAAAAAATAGAGAAAATCCATTTCTTTCTCTTCTATTAACGTTTAGAAGCGCTGAGGCACTCAAAGAATTAAATGGAACATCAAAACGAGTGCCCCACGCTTCAAAACGTTATAGAAGATAAAATAGACAATCAATTTTTTTCTCTTCTATTAACGTTCAGAAGCGCTGAGGAACTCAATGAATTAAATGAAATATCAAATTGAGTGCCCCATGCTTCAAAACGTTGTAGAAGATAAAATAGAAAATACATGTATTTCTGTTATAACGTTTGGAAGCGGTGAAATAAATGAAATACAAGCGAAATGAGTGCCTCACGCTTCAAAACGTTATCGAAGATAAAATAAATATTGTCTTTCTCTTCTATAACGTTTTGAAGCATGGGGCACTCAATGAATTAAATGAAATATAGGCAAAACGAGTGCCCCACGCTTCAGAACGTTATAGAAGATAAAATGGAAAATACATTTATTTCTCTCAGAATGTTTAGAAGCGTGGAGCACTCGCACTGCCGGATTAATCATTAGGCAGAGTGCCTAGGGGTCCGTGCATGCACCAAGAAAAAAAACTTTTCATTGAACGAAAATTTTATTTGAAAATTTGTATGAAATTTCCCAACAACAATATTATTTTCTTTCGTTGTTTATTGTAATTTATTGCATTTAACAAGATAAAATTTAAAATAACTACGCCACGTCTCATTTCTCCCATCAAAAAACCTGGATCATCAATTATTATCTATAACCTATTCATTAACACCAATTCAATAAAGCTGAATCAGGTAAGGCGATGCTGCGCATCTAGTCAAAGTAATCATGTTGTTACAAAATCACATAAGACATTGAAGTAACAGGATGCCTGGAGCCGATCATCTGGAAGTTACTCACATCCCTTCATCAACTTGAAAAGACCTAATTGTATTGCCTAGCGGCCCGGACAGGGTTAATCCGGCCTTGAGCACTCGGTGAAATAAATGAAATATAAGCAAAATAACTGTCTCACGTTATAAAAAAAAACACGAGTAAAATCGCAGGTGAAAGCTAGTATTGAAATTAAAATATGTATTGGAATTTAATAATTAATCATTTAATTAATTAAAACATCACAATTTGTTTGAATTGAATGGAGGATGAACTGCGGACGTTTTGGTTGTTTGGACGTCTTTGAATAATTGAGCACTCGAATTATATACATTTATCAACACCAATTAGTGGCTTATTCTTTGAAATTAAACGATTTTTTTATATTGAAATGCAATTATAGATATCTTCAGGTCTTGTATTTATCCGTTTCTTTATTATATTTACTTGTTTGTTAAAGTAAGTAGCTATTTGATTTTGCTCACAACTTTAAGAAGTTTTTAGTTATAGTGTCGATGCGATGACCTTTTTTTTTGCGCAGTGAAAAGGGGAGGGCGCTTGGGGGAAGTTTTTTAAAAAATACAAAGTAAGATTGTAATATAATATAGTAATTCTACACCTGTTGCTATGACGTGTATATGTGATTTCTGATTGGTTAGATTAAAAAAATGACAGTGAAAGACAAACAGTTTTTACGTATTTTTGAGGAAATCTGCGAATAATCCTCAAACTTTTTTTTTGGAACGTTGAAATTTAGCGTTTTCTATGACTTAAAAGAAGTCAAAATTTGGGCACATCGAGTTATCGAAGTGGACCCCGCAATATCTATTTTTTCCAAAACTCTAAAATAAAAAATAAAAAAACTACGTATAATACGTGCCGCGGATTTAAAAGGTTCGGAAGTTAGTCATAAACAGCGTCGCAAAGGCACATTTTAGAGCCGTTGTAGCTCCCACCACCTCCTAGCTACCTGCACGGAACGTGCGCTCGTCGGTGATTAGCCGTGATCGCTCGTTGCCTTTGTCACTTGTCGCTTTCCTGCTTTAAAGTACAGTCGAGTACGATATTGTCAAGTTGTTATTGTTATTCTAGTTTTGTTGAGTTGTGGGTTTATATTTTTTCAACAGACTGCACAAGCGCCATTCGCATCTAACTTCCGAGCCTTTTAGATTCGTGGCGCGTATTATACATCGAACACGTCTTGAATAACGGCAAGTTGAAGAACGATAACCATAGAGTAACTTTGTATTGCTCTATGGTGTAACCGTTTCCGGCTGCGCAGATACGCACTGCGCGGGGCGTTTCTGCGCACAATGCGCTTACCGCGGGACGTTCGAACGGAGATAAAGGAGATCACAAAAGACAGATTCTTACACAGCTTGTTTATATTGTACGAATGTAGTTACAATAGTTTGTAAAGTAACCCGGTGCCTTCGGGCCTTATAAAAATAATATATTATGTGTACGTGATGAAAGAATACGGCGCGGACATCGAATAAGTGGTAACGGAGCGGCAGGTAAAGGTGCGCTCACAACGCGGGGTTGAAATTTTCCATCATACGTCGATCGCGTATATACTTTCGGCATATCAATTGTAAGGCAGAAAGTGTATCATTTACTCCTTGGTTGGATTACACGCACCGATGCGGGAAGTTCGTACGTTCGGGCGGTCGTAAAGCAAAAACTACCGATCAACTGTTGTTTAGATGCCGTTTCCATAGCAATCCTATTACATTTTGGCTAATAGTCGCTAGCAGCTGTCATTCGTGTTTTTACGTATAACCTCAAGCCGTTTGCTTGGAAATTATCTGTGTTTTCATGTAATTAATAATTAATTAATTAATTAATGTATTTAATAAACGGGATTACGACCGAGGTATGAAGAAATAGTATATATATTACACCAAAAGGGTCGAAGGTGTGATATTCTTGCCCTGCGCGCCATGATGCCTGAGGCTTCGCCTCAGCCATCATGGCGCGCAGGACAAGGTTATCACACCTTCGACCAGTGTGGTGTATACTATTTTTCTTCATACCTCGGTCGTCAACCCGCTTATTAAATACATCAATTAATTAATTACTTATTAATTACTTAAAAACATAGATAAATTCCAAGCAAACGGTTTGAGGTTATACGTAAAAACACGAATGACAGCTGCTCGCGACTATTAGCTAAAATGTAATAGGGTTGCTATGGAAACGGCATCTAAACAACAGTTGATCGGTAGTTTTTGCTTTACGACGACCCGAACGTACGAACGTCCCGCATCGGTGTGTGTAATCCCACCAAGGAGTAAATGTTAGACTTTCCGCCTTACAATTGGTATGCCAAAAGTATATACACTTTCGATCGAGGTATGAAGAAAAATAGTATATACACCACACTTTCGGACACTGGCGTCTTTAAAGACCGCGCACAAAGCAAACGTTGATGAAACTTTTGACGTTGACGTAACGTGCCGTAACGTTAGCATTGCGGACGGATTGTGCACCGGTCCACAATAACTGAACGCGGAGCCCAGTTATCCGCTTTGGATCCAAACAGCGTACAACCAGGCACTGCGGGCACACGGGGAGATTTCCTGGTAAGATAGGTCTCGTGAACCGCCACGGGTCATCGCGACCTTTTGACCCATCTCATGAACAATGTTTATTGAAAACAACGATTACACGCATAGTCATCCGATATTGTGTTACACGCTCACGATCTGTTCTCGAGCAAGAAAAGGGCTCCGCGGATATATCGCAGTGATCTCTTGTCTACGATTGCAAGTTAATTGTCTCTTTATGAAATTAAACGAAGACCTCGAGAAAAAACGAAATAACAGTAACGGCTATTTTTGGAACTGTTACCGGAAATAACCGGTTCCAAAAATACTTATCGGTTACTTATGAAAATAAACGAGAATCTAAAGAAAACTCGAAATTATTGTAACAGTTATTGTGGAACTGCTACTGGAAATAATCGGTTCCAAAGATAGTTATTTATAAAAATAAACGAAAACCTTAAGAAAACTCGAAATAACTGTAACAGTTATGTGGATACTGCTACCGGATATTACCAGTTCTAAAAATATCGGTTACTTATAAAAATAAGCGAGAATTTTAAGAAAAATCGAAATAACTGTAACAGTTATTTTGAACTGCTACCGGAAATAACCGGTTCCAAATATAACAGTTACTTATAAAAATAAACGAGGACCTAAAGAAAAATCGAAATAACAGTTACAGTTAATTTGGAAATGATATTGGAAATATTTATATTTGATATTAAATTTTACGGTTCCGTAGCGAGAAAACAAAAAAAAAACGTACTTAGTCCTTATAATTTCCAAGACACTAGTTGGCCGGTTTTTTAAACTATTTAGTAAACCGTTCTGAAATCTTCGATACAAACTTATTATATTTACAAAATGTCAGTCAATTCTTTGCGATTTGAAATATCCGTCATACATCTTTAATGCAGGCCGTAGATGGAAAATTTTAGGAAACGCTGTCATTGAGAGTTTTGACCAGCGTTGGCAGACGTCCCGATTTTGGCGGGATGTCCTGATTTTTAAATCAAAATTAAATGTCCCGCGCGGGACAGGCTCAGTCCCGCTTTTCGGGGATAACTTTAAAAGAAGTTAAATCTTCACAGAAATATCATGAATAAGTAATTCTTATAAATAATTATTCTCTTATTGTAAGTTGCAATTTGTAACACTCACTCCACAGACTATTGTTTGAAACGCCATATTTTTCAAATGAATAAAACTTTTTTGATTTTTATTTCTGTTTTTTTTTTTTTTTTATTCTGAAGACGAATAAGATTCAACTATTTAACGATAGGGTAAATCTGATTTTAAATATTATACTTTTATTAAAATACATTTTCTATGGCTATTTTTGCTATCTATTGTCACGTAAACGTAATTTTAATTCAAATAAAAATTAAATATTTGAAAACTTCTGATTATATACGTTTTTTTACTATGTCCCGCTTTCGACGTAAGAATCCCGCTGTTTTCACTCAAAGAGTTCCAAAATCCCGAAAAAAAAAACTGGCAACGCTGGTTTTGACTTGTTATTTAGGACGTGGATGGGCGCTGATGACGTGTAGGTATTTCCTGGCCGTTGACAGTATCACATGGTATAATATGTAAGATTTCATTGTTGTCAACTGAATCAACCAGTGGTTGGTCTGACGGAACACGATTGTTGTATGATAATTCTATTAATTTTATTCAGTGTTTTATTGGCCATTTTGTTCGTTTTATTGTTTCAATACATAACAATATGAATGCAGTTCGTAGCAATTAATTTACAGCACCAAAAAGAATTAACAAAAATAAATACCTATAGTTTAAAAAAAACTAAAAACTAAAACGCGCTTTATATCGAACTTAAAAAAGTAAAAAATATTTTTTTTAAAATAAGCTTAAAACAATAATGAATAAAAAATACAAGTATTATTGTGAAATAAGCGTGTGGCGCTTTGTTCCACATTTTCGTACATCGAGCGCCCCACGCTTTTTTCACAATAATACTTGTATTTTTTATTCATTATTGTTTTAAGCTTATTTTTAAAAAATATTTTTTACTTTTTAGTTCGATATAAAGCGTGTTTTTTAGTTTTTTTAAACTATATTTATTTTCCACTTTTTAGTTCGATTTATTGTCAAAAATTTGCCGGAAAAAAAAAACATTTTTTTTTTCGGCGTGGACGGGATTAGAACTCACGACCCGTGATTCCGAGAGTTGACGTCAGCGAAGACCCGTGCCTTAGACCGCACGGCTAACCATTGTAGTTATAGTGCTGGCATATTATACTACAGTAATAAACCACTTGCTGTAGTTCAAACGAAGGTTACAAACAAACATACATACATACATGCATACATACAAACTTACAAGTGAAGTTAATATAAAACGTGTAATAAAAAAAACATTTTCAGTTTAACCGACAACCAAATCCCGTAAGGTTTGTGCTGGGTCCTTTACTATATGTCGATTTGTACAATGATTTTGTCCACACCTTGTGGCCAGTACATTGTACTAAAATGAATAATGTGGCTTTTCCTTTTGATTTTATGTAACCATTAATAGTGGAAGATGTTACACACTGACATATGTGGATAACTCGTTCGCCATATTTGTCATGACTCATGTGCCCTAAACGACCAAACGACACCATTGCCAATATTAATATTTATTTCGAATTTTATGACTTTGCAATTATTAATTATAGATAAGATGCATTTATCGGGGTTAATAGCCGTTCTTTAAATGCAGTGCCTTGGAGGCTTTTCAAAATGTCTTTACGTAATAAATTCGTCATAAATTTTAGCGTATTAAAAGACTTCCTTCGTCACCTGAATTTTCAACTTCTCCTTACTTCGTGGCAGTCATAGATCAATCATAAAAAAACTTTTATTATTTTGAGGTTAAGTTTTCCCTTTAACGTTACAGAAAATTTCAAACAAATACGCAAACAAATAATAGTTATAAATGCTGACTAGTGTGACCTGTGCGAATTATTCGCACTAAATAAGTATAATAATTATCACTTTAGAAAATTATTTTTTAAATATGATTGCAGGTATTCAATTCGTTTCTAATTTTGCACACTGCTTATAACGTTCTTCTTTTTGTTGTATTACAATATGAAGCTCAGATGACAGATCGAAGAAATATTTTACTAAAATTGTCATATAGAGGCGCAAGTAGCAAAAGCGTTGAGCTAAGCCGTCAGATGGCATCATGCAGCATTGCTGTGACGTTGTTCAGCGTTGCTCGCTGTTTCAAAATTAAAGCCGTCATATGGCAGTATGCAGTATATTGTGTCTGTTGTATTACAATATGAAGGTCAGATGACAAATCGAAGTGTTGCCGTTGTTTCAAAATTAAAGCCGTCAGATGGCAGACGTTGTTCAGCATTGCTAATAATTAATTAATTTACAAAAACAAATGCAATAATAAATTTTTTAGTTGTCGATGTCAGTAGAGCAAGCAATTATCTGTAAAATGATATATAATTTATGTGGAGAAATTGTGAGGTTTTTTCTAAAAAGGGATGCAAACATCTTTAACCTTAGCGTATTAATATATATGATTTAATAAAATATCTATAATATTAATATTATAAAGAGGTTGGATGTAGGAGGTACTCTCTGAAACTACTCATCCGATTTCAAAATTTTTGCCACCAATATTTAGAATGGACCTTCAGGCTATATATTAGCGCTCTTCGCGGAGACCAATCTATACTAATATTATAAAGAAGTAAAGTTTTTAACTTTAGATGTAGGAGTTAATCTCTGAAACTACTCATCCGATTTGAAAAAAATTGCACCAATATTTAGAATGAACCTTCAGGATGAACATAGGCGATATATAATATTATCGCGTTTAAAATATAAGCGCTTTTCGTGGAGACCAATTTTGCATAACGTAAGTCGACGAAAAAACGGCGGGAATCCACAAATTCTGGCGAAGCCCCGGACCGGCCCGCTAGTTTATAATAATTTTAGAAAAGTAATGATTAATGTGCCCGATGTTCGAATTTAAATTGTCGGAGTGTCCAGCAATTTTTGTCCATTGTATTTATTAGTTTCTAATATACACAGTTAGAAAATCGTTGCGAGGTCAGACGAACCCGTTGTGTCGCCGTGCGCATGTGCGTGTATGTGTGACCCTCGCGTGACCCGTGACGCGTGATCCTCTCTATGCGGCGCGAGTACATCGTGTTGCGGCGCCGAACGCCCGGCGTGCCAGCCACGCGCCGTTATTACGCCCACACCCTGTATATTTTAATAGATTGTAGTTACAGCCGATGGTTCGGTAATCTTTTTCTTATAGACACTTACACTATTGGCGCTGGTCGGATGGTAGGACCTAGGGGTCGGACCAAAATTTCTCGACGTTTCTTATAGCCTCCTAAGAAGTTTGGCACTATTTTTCGAAAAGTCTGTTTATATATGTATATATAATTGTAACAATTATTATTATTTTATTTAACATATATTTATTAACGTAAGTTTGTAACATGAATATTATTTAATTCAACATATTTATTAAATGTAAGTTTTTTTCACATGAACACTACTTCCTAGTTCATACGCTCCGCTGCCATCTTGCCTCTGTTTCTCTGCATGACCACCAGGGTACACCAGTGGCGGCGTGGCCTTTTTATGACGTGGCGTTACATAATTGATTTAAACGAAATTTGGACCACATGTTAAAATCCATCACTGCACGAAGCCTATTTAAAATGGGCCCAATCGGGCTACAAACTGCGTGTTGCAAAGTTCAGGGCGTAGATAATTGGGGGGTTAAGGGGGTAATTAACTCCCCATGATCATAATAATAAAATAATAAAACTGAAAACAATACGAATATCTGGCTAAAAAATAAAAATTAGAAATACTTTTTGAAAAGGAATTTGTGAAATTAGTTTGAGAATTAATATTTAATTAAAAACTTTAAAAAAACAGTTGAGCCTCTTTCAATATTAGTTATGTTAAAAAATTCCAGTCTCTGTCTCACCAGGAAGTTAAATCAATTACAAAATTCCACCCGGACAGACATACAAGACGGCATACAAGAAAGCGAGTTAATAAAAACGGAAAAAAAGCTACCTGACAAAGAGCGCGAAATAATAAAGTTTTGAGATCGGCGCCAATTTAACGAATGTACATAGGTCGTATATAAAAAATTATAGTAATTAAAGTGACAGTGACTTTATTATTTTATGCTTTTTAGTTGCCTTTTTTATAGGAGGTACAATTAATTTTTTTAAACGTGTTTTCATTCACTGTCGTTTAATGTTTTTCATGTTTTTGTAGAAAGTGTTGCGTTATTTTTAAACGCTATAAATTTTATCACATTAGGTCATAAATATCGATTAAAAATTTTAAGATAAGATACTGTATCATTTGCGATAATATTTTTTTCTTAATTTTCTGGGTCACGCTTATTCGCTATCATTCGTAACCTTGTCCTACATTAAATTACATAAATTAAAAAAAAATTACTCCAAAAGAAACGTCCACTGATAATAAAAAATGAATCTTTATATAAATACAAACGATTAATATTATATAGGGTGTCTACAATGTCGATTTTGGGTTAGTTAAAAAAAAAACTATAGGTATATAAATGTGTTCTTGAGGGTGTTCAAATTTCAAATTTTTGCTTCATTATAAGCTTAAGGAAGTACCTACGGGCACTATAGCAATTTGGAAAAAAATACTTGATTCTTTTTTATATGGAGTTTAAATATGTATAAACATATTCTGAAAATTTGGGGGGATTAACCGATTATTTAAATAAATAATCGACTTGTTTTAATAATTTTCACCCTTTGTCGAAGAAAAAAAACAGTCTACTTAGAAGTTAATACATTAATAAAAAATTAAAACAATAAAATAAAAAATCGTAGTGCCTGACTATAGATTAAAAGATATTTAATAAAAAAGACAAATGCACAAAATTGTCGCAACTTTCAGGTATCTCTTTTTTACATATATGCACCGAGCGTGGTGGCGTAGTGGTGAGAGCGCTAGACTCGCAATCGGGAGGTGCCGGGTTCGAATCCAGGCGGGAGCAGATGTGGCCGGAACTTTTTCCCACTGCCTCTCGCCAAGAAACGGTAATTCCTGTACCTACCATCTCGTTGAGGTTTTCCATGGTTTCTCTCAATAATTCCAGATAAATATCGAGATGGTTCCTTATTCAAGGCCATGGCCGATTACCTGTCAAACTCCTATACAAAAAAATTTGTCTACCTTATCTGAATGTCCTAAAATTCCTTCATTCGTCCATTGCTAAAATTAAGTTGAAGTTTAAAAAAATGTAGAAAATAACGGGAAGTGTGGTAGAAAAAAAATAGTAATGGTGCGAATGGCGTCTGTTATGACATGATGTTGAGAAACGGATGTTAAATAAAGAGATTAAAACAGTTTTTAGCTTGCCACGCATTAACTGACGATACAGTCTCTTTTTTACACGCTTTATATTAACTTCACTTGTAAGTTTGTTTGTATGTATGTATGTATGTATGTATGTATGTATGTTTGTTTGTAACTTTCGTTTTTTGACCTTAGTTTCTTGACCTATAGGGAAACATCCTGTATACACGCAGAAATAATTAATTACAGGTTTATTAAATACTTACATAATAATATTTAAGAGCGTTTATGAAATCAGATCATGTTCTGGTAAATTCAATTTAGACGTTATATTTGTATAGCCTGCAGTATTATGAATAGAAATATAATTATGGATTCAAAAGTAATAATTTTATATCTGAATCTAAATCTAAGAGTTAATTAATTATATTTTGTTTTGTAAGTTTTGACAGCTACAAGTTTAGATCGAGAAGGCTTAGAGAGGTCTCATTGTTTGTTTTTTTGGTGCGGAGGTTAAAGCCTGCCACAAACGCATATAATCTTACGTGTGTTTAGTGTCGTTGACGCCGGCAGAACTGTTGACTTGACGGGAGCTCTTTCCCTTTGTTTCTTCTTACTACAAAAACAAAAGAACGGGTAAGCGCCAGTTGCCGAGGGTCTATATATTATTCACCTTTGTATTTCAAGAAATTAGTCGAGGTCAGGAGTTGGAAGAAGTACCTTTTTTTTGCCAGAGGGCCAATCTAGAAACTCTTCCCTCGTTTTCGAGGACACTGGACCCTTTGGAAAATAATTATAACACATTTTCAATGCAACAATTTTGTAGGGAAATTATTTCTCTACAAAAAATCTTTCTTGTTTTTTTTCTGTAAATATGATACTTTAAGAATTACTGGCCTTCAAAAATGATCATTTATGGGCATTTTACGTAAAATTTCCATAAATGAAAAGCATAAAAAGTATAATAATGATTTTTTTTTGTCGGAATTGCAAAAAATTAATGTTTTCTGTTATTTATTTAATTTCTTTGGATCATTTATAATTCTGTGGAAAAACTTTTTCATTAATTGATATTAAAAGAAAAAATTATTTTCGGGAAAATACCGATTGTTTTAAACTTGACAAAAAATTGAGATCTTATATATGCAATTCTATATCCATATAATCTCAATTATACATGAGCTAAATCAATGATAAGACTAAACTATGGTTATTATTTATTTTAATTATACTGAATATCTTGTATATAAATCTTTATGGATGTTTTCTCTAAGTTTTTATTTGACTAATAGAATTCCTTGCATTGAAGAAAAATATTTCTTGAAGAATTTTTACACACATTTTAATTTTTGAGGTTGATATCCAGTGACTAGTTTTTTATGATGTTTTTTAAATAATTCTAATACAGCTATTATACACAATTCTTTTGGGGCTTCAAAGAATCTCTATCTCTTAGGGCTTCAATAATGACTGTCCATTATTTGTAATTGTTTGTCTTTAAGGAGGTTGAGGCGTTAAACGAAGATAATGAAAAAAAATTGAAATAAAGTTTTTTTGATAGATTTTTTTATGACAAAATTTTCTGTAAAAAATCCAAAGTCAATAGGAGATTTATAAAGTCAAAAATTAAAAATAACTTTTACATGTAGTCTTATGGAAAATATGTCAACCTAGCATGCAAACGGTGCATTTTAATTTTTTGCAAATAACCAAATAATGTCAGCAGTTCCGAAAACTAACTATGTAAGCATCGATGTCTTACGCATATTCTAATATTTTTCCAATTTAATTAAGAGACTTTTAATCAATAAAAAAAATATTAAACCTTAGCACTTTTCGATTATGGACTTTTATTCTTCACAATTCAGAATTGTCAAATTTTTAATGATTTAATTTTATTTTTCTAATTTCTTTTTTTCATTATTTACTGCAAAAAATATGTAAAATACAGATATTTACATACATTTATTTTTCCTAACCTAACTTTGTACAAAAAATTCAAAAGCTAGTCCATTAAGTAAAATACTGAAATAATTAATTAATATTAAAAAAATTATTTATTTATGCCTTTATGACAATAATTTATTGGTATCATCAACTTATAACCTTTTGTAAAAATGTATTATGGAGAAGTTCCCATTTAGAATTCGACTTACTTTTGATTGGGACTGTAACGTATCAACCTCCTTAAGAAGCCATATTTAGCTAAACTATGAGAAATACAATAAAATATTATAATATGAGAGATTGGTCGACATTTTTTATTCTTAGCCTAAAACTAGATAGACAGACACCTTCGAATTAGTATTTTGCAGTTATGGGATTTTCTATATTGTCATATTATATGAAAATGTAGATAATTTTATTGCGAACACGTGGTACATATTAAATGTAGGTAACTATGGCAACGAAAAATATTAAATACTATTTATTATACGCTGGGAAAGTATCTTTGACACGCGACCTTCGCACCATCTCGTGTTTGATTTTTTTCAACAGTGGTTTACCCAAAACTTACAAACACATAGAAACCAGCGTTATTCTAAAAATATTTACGCAAAATGTCAGTAAAAAAACTACATAAATTATATACATTTTTAAATCTTTGATTAACGTCTGAATAGAACTCTTCAATTAAATAAAATTGTCGTTTGGTCTGAGAAAAATTGGTCGACAATTTTATTTAATTGAAGATATAGGTACATTTTTACTTTCTAAATTTTTTAAATCTTATTTTTTTAACAAAATTACAATTATGATATTTTTCATGTATTTAATAATGATTACAGACGTAAAATAAAACTTAATTACCCTTGACGACGTACTGCTGCAGTCCATTTTTTTCTCTCTAATTCATAAGAAAATCCAGGAAGACGGTGGAATTGTAATTCTGGATGTTTAGTTGGTGTATCTTTACAATCAACAACACAGCACTTCCGATTGATAGCTTTTTACCCATTTTATTCGACAATTAATACTTATTAAAATGCACGTATAGCATATGACACTAAGGTTTTGACTGAACCAGATTAGAGAAAAAAACCACGAGAGGGCGCAAAAGTCGCCTGTCAAAAGATACTTTCCTAGCGTATAAATAGATGTGCCAAGATATTGAATGGCAACCAAATCAATTTTTCTTTATTAATACATTATATTATCAAAATTTCATCAGCCAACTCGATGAGTGAAGATCGAGCCAAATCGGGATCTTGGACTATAATGTGTTTTTGAACAACATCGTAAAGTTTTATGATTTTGAAATATTTTTTGGCTTTCAAATAAACTCAAAGATATTATTATAGAAACGTCATGCGCACTGTGTGATACGCGTCTAACGATAATTTTGTTTACCAAATTATTGCTAATTTCGTTAAGCATAATGTGTCAATTAATTAAAAATTGAATATGATAAAGCACAAGAAATAATTTCTGTATTTATTTGATTTTCGGAATTTTTCCCGAAACCGATCAATCCACGACGTCAATTCAAAGCAGCTTATGTCGATTTTTAAAAATTCCGCACTGAACTAAACCCTTAGTGTCGACATGTATCGAAAACGCGCGATTGAGCAACTGGATTTGACGAATTTCTCGTTTGTCGGCGCGGTTTGATAACAGCATTTAAACTTAATCGCACTTTTGCTACCCGTCATTTCGACAATCGCGCTTTCGTGATACGTCAATGTGTGCAGCGGTCTTACATCTGACGATCTACAAGCGACTTATTCGCACGATCGCGGTACAAAAAGTAGCACACTTGTTTTTATAGTGAGTTTCCGTTGTCTGCCTGTCCTTTAACCTGTCTGTCTGTCATAGGTTTCTAAATTATAACAGTTTGAACCGTGAGTAGATTCAAACGAAATTTGGTACGGCAAAAATAGACCACTGAATTAAAAAAAACGCGTTTTTTAACAAGTTCCACAAAGGTGAAATTTTGACAGATTCATATTTATATAAATGTCCCCTCAAATTTGCACCCTTTTGCGATTTTGTGGAAATATTTAGGGTCTTCATTTTACTGACCTGTAAAGAAATTTCACTTGAAAAAATATTTAATCAATTAAAGTTTGAAACTAAAGTGTACCAAACATTTTTTTTTCGAAATTTCGACTTGCGTAACTTTGTCTTGTGCCCGTAGATATTATGTATTCCTATATAATGGTGTGAATAGTCGCACATTTTAGACAAGTTTATTGCCGGTTCACGTTAAAAAGCTAAGTTTTACGGTAGTTTAGAGGAATTTACATGTTATTAATATTAAACAAAAATAATTTAATAATCGCTGGATACTTTAGTCTAATCCAACACAGGTTCGGCTTTAAGTCCTTTCCCTTTAAAAATAGTGAGTGAATTTATCTAAATCATAAATACAAGAGTAACATTATGTTAAGATAGTACGAGCACCAAGGCAATTTTAAATAAAAGGCTTGATTTTTTTTATATGAAGTTTGACTAAGTCTAAACCAATTCTGAAAATTTTAGGGGGGGGTTGCCCGATTATTTAAATAAATAAATGACTTCAAAAGTAGACATATTTTACATTGGCTTTATGGTAATACGGTTAGATGGATGATATGTTTTCATTGATTTCTCCAAAACTAGTCGGTGGAAATTAAAAATAAGCTTGTCGAAACACCTTTATACTTTTAATTAAAAAAAAAAAAAAAAAATAAGGTATTTAAATTTAAGTTTGAAAAATCCCGTTGTGCCCGACTAATTAAAAAGATTAAATATCTTTTTAAAACAAAAAAAAACCCGTTGTGCCCGACTAATTAACAGCGAGCAACGCTGAACGTCACAGCAATACTGCATGATGCCATCTGACGGCTTAGCTCAACGCTTTTGCTACTTGTGCCTCAATATGACAATTTTAGTAAAATATTTCTTCGATCTGTCATCTGAGTTTCATATTGTAATACAACAAAAAGAAGAACGTTATAAGCAGTGTGCAAAATTAGAAACAAATTGAATACCTGCAATCATATTTAAAAAATAATTTTGTAAAGTGATAATTATTATACTTATTTAGTGCGAATATAATCGCTGTTATTTTTTTAGTTGCAAATAGTCACCTGGAAAATTATTTCCCATTCTTTAATTTTTATAAAGACGGTCCTGTCGGTTCAAGTGTACAATTTATTATTCATATTACGGCCACAGTTTCCTTAAAAATAAGTAGCCATTAAAAAAATCCCCACTGTGCAACAGACTGTCAACTGTCAAGCGCGTTGTTTTTCTACAAGGCCTAAACTACCATTTTGTTGTTATTATGAAATTTACACTTTTTGGAAATATATTTTGTGTTCTTTTTTTTTTGTGAAACGAAACGGTACAGTTTATTGTTTTTAGGAGTTAAACTTTACATTTTATTGCTTTGGTTCCTCAATCCGAACCAATGGGTGCTCCACAAATCATTCTTTAAGTGTTCATCTAATGGACAACGACGTACCATATAGCAAAACCGAGTATCAGGCGTGTTCAATATGTAGTGTAACGGTGAAGGAACTGGACTGGCATTCGGAAGGTACCGGGTTCGCATCCCGGCGGAGGCAAATGTGTCAAGAGACTTTTTTCTTGCTTCCTTCACGGCGGGTAACCGCAATTCCATTGTTTAAAGGCCGTGGTTTCTTTCAGTATTGCCGCAGATATATTTGAAATCCTGAAATACTTCAACAAATATAGCTGACTCAGGACTTACCTTCGCGTGAGGCGGTAGGAAAAAACTGCAGTTACGTCTGTCCTCGCCGGAAATCGAACCCAGTACCTTCCAAGTGCGAGCTTAAGTGCTCTCGTTATGAGTTATATCCAGCAGGAAATTTTGTGAGTACGGGAATTTGGTAATGACCTTAGTTACTAGCAACCCCGCCCGGTTTCACCCGGGTGCAAAAGAACGAATGGAGGGAGGGACATGATTACGCACGTTCATCTTAGTTTACCGAGATTAATGTTGTGTTCAAATTTCATGATGATCGGAGTTACCGTTCGAAAGTTTTTGTCGGACGGACAAATTTTGAGGTACATTTTTCATTGATGCTCCGCTCCTATTGGTCGTAGCATGATATTATATAGCCTATAGCCTTCCTCGATAAATGGACTATCCAACAAAAAATTTTTTTTTTTTCAATTCGAACCAGTAGTTCCTGAGATTAGCGCGTTCAACCAAACAAACAAACTCTTCAGCTTTATATATTAGTATAGATATAAGATAGGTACAAAAAATATAAACAGAAAAAAAGTGATGAAAACTGAAAATTCGCTCTAGGAATCTTTAAAACTGTTCAATTACAGACTAAGTTACGATTTTATTTATTTGAACTAATTAAGCTAACGTCTGTATAATTCATTAAAAAACAACTCTCACAGTATGTGGATTTTGTAATCCGTTACTATATATACAGACACCGGACAACCATACCATATTATATGTAAAATATATTGTAAACAAACTCTTCAGCTTATAATATTAGATTTGTTATAAGGACCCATTTTTCGATATTTGTAAGTATCGAGATGGTTCCTTAACGATTCCGACACAAATAAGGTTCTTTATGGAGTCGAAAAACCGTGCTCGAAACTCTAATCGTATGTACCTATCTCTAAAACGCAAAAAAAAGTGTTTTTCCTGAAAACTCAGTTTAAAAAAAAATAGAATAATAAACCATTATGAAATATATGCTATTATTATATAAAACAACGTTACTGCATATATTTATTTTGCGCATGCGCCAATATTTCCCAAAAAAAATTACAAAACTTTTGTAAACATAGATAGAATAATAAACCGTTATGAAAAGTAAAAAAAAAAACAAACCACCGATTCCCGTACGAATCCCAAACAAAAAAATCGCTGCGTACCTAAAATTCCCTTTCTTTGTTTCATTTAACGGCAATATAATGATTCGTCGTGATTTGTTTGACATGCCTGTTACATATGCTATTGTTCTGAAGTAAAACTTATACTGAATCTTTTTATGATCTCTTATTTACATATCGAATTTAAAACCTAAAAAAAATGATACATGGCAAAAACATCGTTAGTTTAATTTTTTTTTAGGCCCACCAACTGTCTTGAGGCCGTATTATATGAATCTAACGCAGTATCATATTATTTTCAATTTATTAACGTACATTTATGTATATTTTTGGTAATAAACTCTTGAAACCACGTGACAATTTTATAATTTTCGGCAGAAGTGGCTACGCCAACTGACTTAATTAAAACTTATTGCTGGCTCAGATGTGTTTATATAAACTTTGAAATAAAATTCGTCAAAATTAAAAATAGTGTGCGACTAGTGAGATAAAGAGAAGATTCCATGAGCGTGAAATTTGCCGCACGAGCGTAGCGAGTGCGGTAACACGCGAGTGGAATATTATCCTTCGATCAATGGTCGCACATAATACTTTATTCAACTAGCACGAGTAATATGTAATCGGGGCCCTGATAAAAGAGGGAAAAATAATAAATCACTTCATTGATTGACGTACCCACCGCCCTCGATGCACACATGATGGCCCTGGCTTTCGCTGAATTGCGATGCTGTTTTCATATAATATACAAATCGCTAACGCGTTCCTATTGGTCCAGAAACTATGCAGTAATTTATTATCGTACAGTTTCGGCTCATTATTAGCACTCTACGCGTCAACATGAAGTAATTTATTATTTTTCCCGAATTTATAAAATTACCTAATTGTATTAATTCCATTTTTCACAGCTTTTCAGCTACATATGAAATAAATAAATATCTTGTCTTATCTTAGCAGGGCCCCGAAATTATATATTACTCACGCGTGTTGAATAAAAGATATTTTCCAAAGAAAGCAATCTTTCATCTATACTAATATATAAAGCTGAAGAGTTCGTTTGTTTGTTTGGTTGAACGCGCTAATCTCAAGAACTACTGGTTCGAATTAAAAAAAAAAAAAACATTTTGTTGGATATCCCATTTATCGAGGAAGGCTATAGGTTATATAATATCACGCTACGACCAATTGGAGCGGAGCATCAACGAAAAATGTAACTCAAGCGGGGTGGCGTAGTGGTGAGAGCACTAGACTCGCACTCTGGTTCGAATCTCGGCGGGGGCTGATGTGGCTAGAACTTTTTCCTGCTGCCTCTCGCCGAGAAACGGTAATTCCTGTACCGGTCGTCTTGTTGAGATTTTCCATGGTTTCCCCCAATAATTCCAGATAAATATCGAGATGGTTCCTAATTTAAGACCGTGGCCGATTACCTGTCAATCTCCTATGCTCAAAATGTATCCTAATGTCCTAAAATTCCTTCATTCGCCCATTGATATATTAATTAAGTGGGAGTTTAAAAATGTAGAAAATAACGGGAAGTGTTGATAGATGGAAAATAGTAATAGTGCGAATGTCGTCTGTTATGACATAAAGTCGAGAAACGGACGTTAAACGCATTATTATTATTATTAAAATCTTTGATTAACGTCTGATTAGAACTCTTCAATAAATAAAATTATCGAGCAATTTTTCAGACAATATTTTAACAAAAAATATAATTAATACATTAACATTAACGGATGTGGACCTTCTTTAGAACTGATCTAAAAAATAAAAAAAAATAAGTAGTCATGGAAATAATTGTGAATACCTAAAAAGAAAGAAAAAATGATTAAAAACAAAATATTATTTCAAAATATTAAATAATTAATTATATTTTTTGTTAATATATTGTCTGAAAAATTGGTCGATAATTTTATTTATCGAATTATTATTATTAGTTTAAATTTAATTAAACTAATAAAGGGCTATAAGACCGTGACCCAATAATGTTAACCTTATGCATAAGAATTAACCTGCTGAATTTTTTTTATTCATTGTCTTACACTGTTGTTTGTATTTATAAAGAGAACAAAAAATTTTCTACAGACACGTGCAGATTTTATAAAACACTGCATGATCTCCCCTCGAAAAAAAAGAAACGAAGACAATCATTTGCAGCGAGCAGAGAACACGAGATCTTTATTTTTGTTTGAATATTAAATTTTATGATTTACTATGCTGTTCTGATATAAAAGTCATCTGATATTTTATGAACGTTTCAAAATCGGTGGCGTGCTACTGTGTTATTGCCGACACTCAATGTCTCGGCTAGTCTTAACGGCAGCTCACGCCACGCGGACAGAGATAACGAGAATGTTTTCCATGTCGATCAATTATGACTTTCTTTATTTTTGTAACGTCACTCGAATGTGCCCAATGAAATCGTTTAAAAACAGCGGTCGCAGTGCCAAACCCCGCGTCGAATGATTTTTAAGTTGATTCTTTTTTTAACAGCGTGTAGAAATCAAATAGACGAACAAATATTTCAAGTAACTTTTTTATCAAAACTCAAAAATGAAAGAGGAACAGGAATTCAAAGTTTTATTAAATTTTGAGGTCGTTCCTATCGTTATGTTATGTCACTATGGAAATATGTTATGTCATTAACAAGTATTCACAGCCATTGTTCGAAGTGGTCCCCGTCTTGTTGGACACAAAGATGCGTGCGTAGTAGCCATGATTGTGGTACGCGAATTATTTGGGATGCATTTCCGATTCGTGCTAGATTCTAAATTTTAGACGCGGCTTGAGGTGTCAATAGTGTATCTGCTTCTATACCATGTATAGACAAATACGCGTAAAAGATGAAAAATAAATCGCGGTTTTTTTGTGCTCGATAATGCCACTTGACTGTGCATTTTGCGTTAATGAGTGTTTGGTATCTTCATTTTGCATGATTAACTCTTTTTAACGAGGATATATAATAATCAAAGAGAAAAAGTACTTAAGTAATGTTGTCTGTACAGAAGCTTACGTCATTTCAGGGAGAAAATTAAGTATTAAATAAATATAAAAAAAAACTTCAGTTGGTAACAGTGGAGTAACAATAAGGGTATCAAGAACGGGCTAAAATGCCACGGGCCCCTGGCGTGAGGGGAACCCCGGCCCGAGAGGCCGTTAGGACAAGAGGAACCTAACATTTATTACAAAATTTGGTACAAAATATTTATTTTGTATGTAATCAATTATTCAAATAGATATCTATTTTAATAAATAAAATTATCGACCAATTTTTCACGCAATATTATTATTTTTTCAATATTTCAACATTAAAAAAATCTTTAACGAATTTCATTAAAAATAAATAGAAACTAAATATTAATTATTTTATTATATTTTTAGATCCGTTCTGAAGAAGATCCAAATCCGGATCGAAACGTTAATGTATTGATTATATTTTTTGTTAATATATTGTCTGAAAAATTGGTCGATAATTTTATTTTTTGAAGAGTTCTAATCAGACGTTAATCAAAGATTTGGATATCTACTTTACTTCGTGATTTATAAAGATGAAACTGCGACACGAATCTTCTTTATATTAAGGGAGGGGCCTATTCGATTAATTTGCCACGGGCCTCGGGGGGTATAGTTACGCCACTGGTTGATAATCTGTATTTTGAATGACTCTCGTGTGCCCGTGTTGAAATTATTACTTTCCTATTGGTACAGTAAAATTAGACAAAAAACCGGAGGACCTAATAAAAACAAAGGTTTAACAAAAAGTTACAGCAGCAAGACTGTCGGGTTTGGGATAGGGAAAGGTGTCAGGTCAGTTTTTCGTAAATATCTCCGAAACTGTAAAGCCTACATTACACTATACAAAATTAAAGTACGTAAGATCTATACAAAGCGGTAAAGTTTGGATGTAGGAGGTAATCTCCGAAACTACTTATCCGATTTCAAATTTTTTTTCACCAATATTTAGAATGGACCTTCAGGATGGACATAGGCTATATATTATCGCGTTGAAATAAAAACGCTCCTCGTGGAAACCAATTTTGCAACGTAAGTCGACGAAAAAAAAAAGGTGGCAATCTACAAATTCGGGCGAAGCCGGGTCGGGGCGCTAATTGTTACATAAATAGCAGCAGGCCTTAAGTACTTTTAGGCTATAACAAACTTTATATTAATAAAAAAAATAAAGAATAGTTACTTCTTACCACAACAGTTTTATTAGCGGATGTATATTTCGGGAGCTATGCTCTCATCTTCAGCAAACACTAAATGAGAGCATACCTCCCGAAATGGACATCCACTAATAAAACTGTTGTAAGAAGTAACTATTCTTTATTTTTGTTTCAACCACTGCAGTGCTCTTAATATTTGTATATAAACTTTATATTATTTTAGTTGATTTTGTGAAGTTATATTTTTATTAATTGTGTTACCACTTACCTTTAAGTAAAAAATTGCTTATATAAAAAATGTTTTGGTTACAGAAAACTGGATCCTTGATTGAAATAATTGCAGTTCAACTTCAAATACTTCAATCGAACATTTTGGTGAGTATTTCAAAATACAATAACTTTTACACTGGGTTGCAGAAAGTATTGTTAGAAAAATTTCATTTGACTATGGCCTTATATTGTGATCATATAATTACAGTTTCCATGTATCAGAAACCGTCTAATGTATAGTATTCAACTCCTTGCCATCTAGAACAGTGATGTCCAAGATACAGCCCGCGGGCCGCATCCGGCCCTCAAGCCATACCTCAATACGGCCCGCGACCAGAATTTATCCAGTGAGGATTTTAGACACCTGCCATCAACGAGCTTATCAAAAACAAGAGACCTCAGGTGTCTGAATCCTCAAGCTCAAGATAATTTACTGTTTTTATTGCCTGTATACGAAAATTGATTTAAACTAAATAAATTAAGATTTTAATTTAGTATGTGTTTTAGTTTTTAATTAAGTCTGGCCCGCTAACACACTCTAAATCTTATAAATGGCCCTTTAGAAAATTCAATCTGACACCCCTTATCTAATGTCATCATCAAATCAAATTTTTTGACAATCCTCTCAGCAATTCAGCATTAAGGAGGTTGAGCCGTTTTACGAAGATAATGAAAAAAATCTGAAATGCAGTTTTTTTAATAGATTTTTTTTTATGACAAAATTTTCTGTAAAAAATCCAAAATCATTTTAGGAGATTTATAAAGTTAAAAATGAAAAAAAACTTTTACATGTAGTCTTATGGAAAATATGTCAACCTAGCATGCAAACGGTGCATTTTAATTTTTTGCAAATAACCAAATAATCAGCAGTTCCGAAAACTAACTATGTAAAGCATCGATGTCTTACGCATATTTTAATATTTTTTCCAATTTAATTAGGAGACTTTTAATCAATAAAAAAAATTATTAAACCTTAGCACTTTTCGATTATGGACTTTTATTCTTGACAATTTTAACAATTTTAACTGAATTTTCAACTTTTTAATGATTTAATTTTAATTTTTATTACTTCTAATTTCTTTTTTTAATTATTTACTGCAAAAAATATGTAAAATACAGATATTTACATAAATTAATTATACCTAACCTAACTTTGTACAAAAAATTCAAAAGTTCGTCCATTAAATAAAATACTGAAATAATTAATGAATATTAAAAAAATGTTTATTTATGCCTTTATGACAATAATTTATTGGTATCATCGACTTATAAACTTTTTGTAAAAATTTATTATGGAAAAGTTCCCATTTAGAATTCGACTTACTTTTGATTGGGACTGTAACGCATCAACCACCTTAATATTTGGAATTTTAATATTTTTATTTGAAAAAAAAATTTTTTTTGAATGTCTCTCGAATATCCTTAGTGAGGTCCTGACGTTGAAGTCCTTGCGATGCTCCATTAAAAGGGTCGTCCATTAAGAGTACAAAAAATGGTCAGCTAATTTTACAACACGCCGCTAATAAATATCATCACGCGATTATTGTGTATATTTTATGGTTTCTTGATATCAACGGCTACAGCGGCTTCTACCGTTCAATTAAAATAAAATACTGTTTTATTTGCCCAGGGATGGCTAAACCTTGCCAGGTAACATTTTATTGTATAGGCATAAAAAAATCAATGTATAAGAATCTGTTAGAGATTCGTCGGCATTTAGCACAGAAAAAAATCTCAACGAGATTCTTTGATAAACATCAAACGAAACGGAGCGAATTTACTGTACAAAAATTTCGCATATAATATTTTAATAGAGAGGGGATACCTATGTTCTTATTTTTTTTGGGTTCCGTACCTCAAAAGGAAAAAGGAACTCTTCTACGGGCTATGTGCAAGGAGGCGGAGTTACAAATTTTTCGATGCGAGCGTTTGTGGTGAGCACTAGGGGAAACTTCAAACTCAAATTTTTCATATGTCAGTGAGCAATGTTTATTAAAAGTGAAAATAGTTATAATTTTATGAAGTTTTTTAATTACAAAGAAAACATAGGAAAACTAAGCGATCTGGAAATGCTTGTTGTGTTCCGGGCTGTTGCACTCATTAAGTAAAATAGAGACCATTGGCGCCATAATTTGACGTTCCGCTGTCAGTGTAAACAAATTAATTATTTGTATATCATACGTCATAATTGATAAATAAATAATTCTCACGTACCTTTTATGTTATGCTATTTATATAATGGTTTACAATCTGAATTTTATGGTACCTATATAAAATTAACATCAGTTTTCCTTATTACATTTTTTTTGACACATCATGGCC
This sequence comes from Xanthostigma xanthostigma, assembly GCA_963575645.1. Taxonomy (NCBI): domain Eukaryota; kingdom Metazoa; phylum Arthropoda; class Insecta; order Raphidioptera; family Raphidiidae; genus Xanthostigma; species Xanthostigma xanthostigma. The sequence goes on from OY754473.1 coordinate 6,017,526, forward strand.
AACTAAAGTTTTTGACTTATCACCATAGAAACATGTCGCGATTTCCATAAAAAGTGAGTTCAATAATTCTCTGTTACCCACTAGCGGCGCTAGTAGGCTTCGTGCACACATCCTATATACCTACATGCATAAAATCTGTATTTATATGATCACAAACTAAGGCCATTTTAAAATTGAATTTTTTTGACAATGCTTTCTGGAACTAAGCACGACGGTCGGAAAAAATAATTTTTCTAGCGGTTTCCCTGTACCAAAATTAGCACAGCCCTAGCAGCACTTGATGCATCCTTGGTGTAAGGCTTGTAAGCTTATCCACCGGGTTTACCGACAATGTACTTTCATGATAAATCAATATCATTGATTAAAATAAAAATAAATAGCAATAAACGCGGATCAGTCAAAGCCATTATGCAATATACAGGTGATTTTTAACTTTACCTACAATTATAAATATTCTGCAGTAAGAAATACTAGCGGTCCGTCCCGGTTTCACCCGGGTGCGATAGATATTAATTCCGCAAAATGTATTTCGTTTGCGGCCCGGCGGCTGAACAAATGGCTTTGAGCAAATTCTACCAGATTTGCTTCTGAACTAATAACTTTGAGCGAATTCTATCAGATGTCGCTATTTGGTACTAAAACCTTTTTTTTTTGTTTGCTTCTGAACTAATAGCTTTGAGTAAATTTTACCAGATTTGCTTCTGAACCAATAGCTTTGAGCGAATTCTATCAGATGTCGCTATTTGGTACTAAAACTTTTTTTTTGTTTGCTTCTGTACTAAAAGCTTTGAGCAAATTCTACCAGATTTGCTTCCGAACTAATAGCTTTGAACGAATTCAATCACATGTCGCTGTTTGGTACTAAAACCGTTTTTTTTTTGTTTGCTTCTGAACTGATAGCTTTGAGTAAATTCTATCAGATGTCGCGGCATGCTACTAAAACAGTTTTTTTTTGAGAAAACACCGTAATATTGTACAAAATATATAATAAAAACTATTCTATAGCGTAAGTTGTACCAAGCAAGAGACCGTTACAAAATTTTAATTGAAATCGGTTCAGTGGTTTCGGTCAAAATTGTGACACGAGAATTTTATATATATACAAATATTGAAAAAACGTGACGTTTTTTTAAATCTGGAAATAGCAGCGGATTTAATAATATTGTTAGATGCTAATTTTTAACCGACAATAATATGTTAAAAAAAGAAAAAGCCAGTCTTTATATTTAATAGTCAGTGTTAAGATTTAACTTGAACATATTATGAGTAGGTACAATAAATCAATATATAATGTGTCGGAGTGCAATTTATAACGAGACGATCAAATTATATAATAAATGAAAAATTGTACAAATTTACATTGAATGAGGATGCATTTAGCGATTGTGTCCGGCCTGCGTATTCACATTCTGTTGAGTAGACTTTTTGATATCAAAATACTGAAAGAGTATAATATGATATTCAATGAGTTTTCTTTCAAATTTTGATGATTTTTAACCGACGAAAAACAAAAACGGAGGAGGTTCTCAATTCGACGCGTATATATTTTTTTTTTATTTTTTTGTTTTTTTTTTTTATTTATGTATGACCACGCATAACTTTTTACAGAGTAATCCGATTTTGATAATTACTTTTTTGTTTGAAAGGGTATACCCCGAAGTTGGTACCATATAAATTTGGTAAAAAAATTCCAACCCTAAGGGTAGGAAAACAGGGGATGATTGATTGTTCACTCACTGATTGTAATGTATGACCACACATAACTTTTTACAGAGTGGTTCAATTTTGATAATTATTTTTTTATTGGATAGGGTATACCTCGAGGCTCGTCTCATATAAATTTGGAAAAAAAACTCCTACCCTAAGGGTGGGAAAATAGGGGTGATTTATAATTCACTCACAGATTTTCATGCTTTGTGTATTACAATTATAAATTATATGGCCACAAAAAATTATAAAATAAAAACTTTTTAACAAAAAAATTAAACCGCCGAAAAACTGAAAAGCAAAAAATAATAAATCTTTTTATTTAACTAAGTTCTATCTAAGTAGTTGAACGTATGTGACAGTATAGTATATCTAAGTAATTTTGAGTCGGCGTCAAACCATCAATGAACAAAGATCACTAAAAGAAATAACCAAATCAAATTAACAATGATACGTGAAATCTCCAGCGATAAACATTAACATTCCAAACATGCGCTCTCCACACGACCACTCGCAAAGACGTGTGCCCTCAGTGTGCCCGTTCGGGTTGCTCTGTCGCTGACATTAACTTCGTGAACGCTCAGAGATTTCCGGCGAAGGATTGTTGACGCCGACTCAAAATTACTTAGATATACTATACTGTCACATACGTTCAACTACTTAGATAGAACTTAGTTAAATAAAAAGATTTATTATTTTTTGCTTTTCAGTTTTTCGGCGGTTTAATTTTTTTGTTAAAAAGTTTTTTTTTCATCTACAAAATTACACCAAATCTATATTAATCAAATAAAATTGTCGATCAATTTTTTCAGACTATATATTGACATAAAAAATAAAATTATAAATCAATATTACAAAAGATTTAAATCTATACTAATATTATAAAGAGGTAAAGTTTGTAAGTTTGTTTGTAGGAGGTAAACTCCGAAACTACTCATTCGATTTAAAAAAAATGTTTCACTAAATTTTAGAATGGCCCTTCAGGATGGACATGGGCTATATATTATCGCGTTAAAATAAAAACGCTTTTCGTTGAATCCAATTTTGCAACGTAAGTCGATGAAAAAAAAAACGGCGGCAATCTACAAATCCGGGTGAAGCCGGACCGGACCGCTAATCGTTAATGAAATTGAAGTGCTTAAAGACTTAGTCGTCATTACCAATAGAGCAATGTTAAGCATGCATAATAGCTATGCCGCATAGTATTACATTGTGAATCATAAATGTATGATTCACAATAATTATGAGTTTATGTATATACGCTAGGAAAGTATCTTTGACACGCGACCTTCGCACCATCTCGTGTTTGATTTTTTCACAAGCGGTTCACCCAAAACTTACAAACACATAGAAACCAGCTTTATTCTGAACTGTAAAAAAATATTTACGCAAAATGTCAGTAAAAAAACGACATAAATGATATACATTTTTAATTTCTAAATTTTTTAAATCTTATTTTTGTTAACAAAATAACAATTATGATATTTTTCATGTATTTAATAATGATTACAGACGTAAAATAAAACTTAATTACCCTTGACGACGTACTGCTGTAGTAAGTAGTTGATTTATTTTCCTCTCTAATTGATAAGAAAATCCAGAAAAACGGTGGAATTGTAATTCTGGATATTTAGTTGGTGTATTTTTACAATCAACCACACAGCACTTCCGATTTGATAGCTTTTTACCCATTTTATTCGACAATTAATCCTTATTAAAATGCACGTATAACATATGACACTAAGCAAATCTTTGATTAACGCCTGATTAGAACTCTTCAATAAATAAAATTATCGACCAATTTTTCAGACAATATATTAACAAAAAATATAATTAATACATTAACGTTTCGATTCAGATTTTGACTGAACCAGATTTAAAAAAAAAACACGAGAAGGCGCAAAAGTCGCCCGTCAAAAGGTACTTTTCTGGCGTATAGGTAAATAAAAAAATAATCGCTTTGTTTTTTTTATAACCTGTGTCCATAACTCTTATTTACATAAAAATATGTCGAAACATTCGTTTCAACTGAAATTTTTTTCAAAACGATTTTTTGATTGGAACCACCTGCCGAAGTTCTTGACTTGGGGGACCCCGGTATTTAATCAGTTCGTAAAAAATATTCTATTTAAGCGAGTTGACTTCAACGCTAGGTAAAGCGTCGAACCCGTGTTGACCTGTGAACGCTTCGCGATTACAAATTCGATCTCGATTGCGCGTAATTTGAACAGCTTCGACGGCGTTCCGTTAATGCGTACAAGACACTTGTATAATAAACAGCGTACTTGATGAATCGACGCGTCCGTACCTATACCTATACACTGAGCGAGTCGTTCATAATGAACGACTCCTTTCTCGGAGCGGAGCGAGACGTTCTTTTTTTATTGTGAATGACTCACTCCGAGCGCCATTGCTCTGTGCTGTGCTGAGCTATTGTGTACTGTTGCATTCGCACATTTACAGAGCGCACACAGCACAGGCCACAGTGGCACTAGTGAATTTTGCACGTACGGAGTTATCTTAGCTGCGTCATTTAACGTTGAATGACACACTGTAACTGTAATAGTACTAAGCTTACAGTGACTTAAACCATTCACATTGACGTCGTTGACAAAGATATAATATTGTAACAATAAACATTATTATTGTTAAGCTTTTATTATACTTTATAGTTTATCCGAAATGCGAATAATATAAGATCAAAATCATATTAAAATGAGTTCAGAGTGTGTATTGTGCTGTGACTCCTGAGCATGCATGATGACAGTTCACACCTCTGTAGTCTGCACTCTTGTGTAGTATATGTACTGTCTAGTGTCACTCCTTTGAACGACTCGCTCTGAGCGACTCTTTTTAGTGAGCGGAGCGCACGGAGCCAGCTCCCAGTAAAGAGTTATGTGGACACATCACTAATACAACCTATACCTATATTTGCTTCATTTTGCGAATTGTACAACGGCGCATGTCGCGTCCCGAAAAGTAGGTAAACCTCCTGCCTTAAATGGCAATTCATCTCTTGACCTGACGCCGCCATACGATCTGCATGTACACATTACACCCGCATCAAACAAACAAACAAACATACAAACTTGCAGGCCACTCGATCGGTAGCCAGGCCATGGGAACGCTCGCTCACTGTATAAACAAATCGCGCAACTGGTCGATCCCACTTCTGATTTATTGCTCTCTATCAATCTATCTAGTAGGTATCAGTTTTGATCTGTGAAGATGAGCATCATAGTGCCAGGTTCACATTACGTAAAACTATTGATATTTACCAATCTGTCAAACTAGGTTTTTTGAAACCGGATGAGTAGTTTCGGAGATTACCACCTACATCCAAACTTTGTCTCTTTACAAACCGAGCGGTGGGAGCACTAGATACTCGCATTCGGGAGGTGACGGGTTCGAATCCCGGCGGGGGCAGATGTGGCCGGTACTTTTTCCTGCTGCCTCTCGCCGAGAAACGATAATTCCTGTACCGGCCATCCTGTTGAGGTTTTCCATGGTTTCCCTCAATTATTCCAGATAAATATCGAGATGGTTCCTTATTCAAGGCTGATTACCTGTCAAACTCCTGTGCTCAAAATTTGCCTACCTTATCCTAATGTCTTAAAATTCCTTAATTCGCTCATTGCTATTAATTAAGTGGAAGTTTAATATATGTAGAAAAGAACGAGAAATGTGGTAGATGGAAAATAGTAATGGAGCGAATGGCGTCTGTTATGACATAAAGTCGAGAAACGGACGTTAAACGCATTATTATTATTTATTCTGTTATGCCATAAAAAGGCACACTATTTTTGTTTTACATATAATAGTTTCACGACTAATATTTACTTATTTTTCTTGTTTTTTTTTTTAGGATAATCAAGTTAATTAATTAATTCTTTATCATTGAAGTAAGTTTTCAGTTTATTTTTCGAGCTTAATTTATCTTTACTTAAAGCTTTACTTAAACATAATTGTGAACAAGGCATTAGTTTTAACAGTAAACTTTGATAGTAGGTATACGAGAAGCATGTAAATAGTTATGTTTCGTAACATATGCTAAATTTTTTTCTTGTTGCAATGACGACGATGATTTCGATGATGATGATGAATTTGCATCAATTTACAATCATTAATATTGAGTAGCCGTTCCCCTTCAGCTGTTTTTATGACTAATTAAAGCTAATTGTAAGATTAATCGATCTTCGGATATTTTAGATTGACAATAGCACGCTTCTGTACCATTGACCTGGTATTTTCATCTGTTATTTGACTTTTCTCTCTTCTTTTTTTTCCCCATTGACTTAAGGACGTAGTCCTATGTTCGGGCTCGTTTTCAACCGTTATTTCAGAATTTTTTTTTAATATCAAAATAATGTACGATGTTTTCAATTTTGTTACATGTTTTTACTGACATCGTAAACTAAGAAAAAAAAAATTGGTTGTCTGTAAAGTCGGTTTACGGACGATAGTTTTACATGTTAACGTATTCCGCTAGAATATCATATTTAATAATCACGCACAGGGTCAGGCGGAACGTTAGGAACGTTACACTTTTTCGTGCATGCAGCCGGTGTTTCATCTTTTTATATTGACGTGATTCATCAATTTATAAGACGTTATCACATTCAATAATTTATGTTCTATTTCTCCTATCTTCTACATATAATAATTATAATAATTCGAATCTATGATATTGCATCTTTCGCTTCAAATTTAGATTAATTTTATTTATTAAAATTACACACCACCTATAATAAAAATTGTTTTTTTCAACTTTCTTTCTTTCGTATTTATTTTAAGTCTCAAAGATTAACTGTCATAATATTTTGAAAACAATTGTTTCATTGTTTATATAAAATTCCAAAACCTACTTACAATATTTAAGTATTTTCATACGTCAAAAAATTGATTTTTATAATGATAAAATTTGTAAGAAAACAATTTTTTCGAGAGATGAGACCAAGCTAAAACGATTTTTTGTCCCCCAAAATCCCTTTTCAGTAAATTTCATCCAAATCGTTAGGGCCGTTTTCGAGAAAAGCACGCACAGGGTCAGGCGGAACGTTAGCACCGTTACACTTTTTCGTGCATGCAGCCGGTGTTTCATCAATTTATAAGATTGGTGATTCATCAATTTATAAGACGTTATCACGTCAAAAAATTTTTTTGCTTAATTTTACGCCATTTAATAATTGTTTTTTTAACCTAAAGTAAACAACTTTAAATGGAGGTAGGTGGGTAGCGCGGGTGATAACGTCACTTGGAGTCAACTGAATTATAAAAATTAAATTGCTTATTGTTTCGTAGGCTTGCGGCTCTATCCCGTACTAGAAATAAACATTTTTATTGATAAATAACAAAATGGCGAATTTTAGAAAAAAAAAACAACGAGAAAATCGTGATTTTTTCGTTGAAAATCGGTTAAAAAAATAGAAATAATTTTTATAATTAAGTAATTCTAGTACCGGACGGAGCTATTGTTGTGTAGAATACCCTGTGCAAAACTGAAAGCAATCGGTTGTACACAATTGTTTCAATCACCCGCGTCGCTTAGAAAAACGTAGTTTTGAGAAAAACGCGTTTAATGTTTTAATTTCAAATTTCTTACAAAAAAATAAAAATGAATATTTACACTAATCAGCTATGCCTGGTGTATAGTAAACCTTCCGTTTCTTCAAAGGCATCGTTTTCTGCTAATTTGTTTGCTCTACTCTGCGAGAGTATAAGGGTAACGTGATAACAATTGAGAGATAAGAGCAGGTAAGAGTCTTACCGTAAGACCGTTGCTGCTCTCGACTATATGCTATAGCTTTGTAAATATTTAATATTTCGGTCTAAAATTTTTACAGTATTTTCTCAATATATTATACTTACTAAAAATGTAAAAAAAATAAATTCGTTTTTTTCAAAACCCGAACACCAGACTACGTCATTAAGGTAGTACGAGCACCAAGGCAACTTTAAATAAAAGGCTTGATTTTTTTTATATTTCGGTAGATGAATGATATGTTTTCATTGATTTCTCCAAAACTAGTCGGTGGAAATTAAAAAAAAAACTATATTTAAATTAAAATTAAAACCTTAATAAACTATTGAAAACAAAAAAAAAAACCCGTTCTGCCCGACTAATTAAAAAGATTTTTAATCTTTTTAACTAAATATCTCTTTCTTCGATGTAATTCCCTGATTTCTCCGATGATAGGATTGGTTGATGTACTTGCATTCAATCTGAATAAAGTATCTTTGTTTCAAAAACGTTGTCTTTTTCTATGACATTAACATGGGCGTACTCAGCGTTTGGCCCAGGAGGGGGCAAACTAGAAATTTCTTAAGCCGGCTCCTCCGTGCTTGCTTTGCCCTCCTGGATACGCCAGTGCTTACGGCGTAAAAAAAGACAGAAGTATATGTTTGCATCCTAATGGTTCGATTGCGATTTTATTTCTATGCTCGGCATAGAATAAAAGCATATGGTTATTACAGTATCGCCAGCTTAGGAGGCCGGGGCTTCAAAAGAGTGTCTTGAAGTAAGGCTTACCGTGTGTAAGTTCGCCTTTTATTTTTTTGAACGCACCACCGAGTAGGCCACCGTTTCGTATACACAATATTTTTGCAGTCCATTCGATCAACAAACAAATACATTATAATGTAACTCTGCGGGCAATCTTTATACGAACAAATGTACGGTCTGAGCCTGCTCATTAATTAAATTGATCAACAAAACTCGCACTAATACAGTCGGGTGCAAATTAGTGCTGCGGCGTGCCATATCAACCGTTCACTTAGGTACCTACATCATATATATTAATACGTTAAGGTTAAGACGTTTGCCTCCCTTTTTAGAAGAAATCACACAATTTCTCCACATAAATTATATATCATTTTACAGATAATTGCTTGCTCTACTGACATCGACAACTAAAAAATTTATTATTGCTTTTGTTTTTGTAAATTAATTAAAATACAGCAACGCTGAATAACATCTGCCATCTGACGGCTTTAATTTTGAAACAACGTCAACACTTCGATCTGTCATCTGACCTTCATATACAACAGACACAATACTACATACTGCCATCTGACGGCTTTAATTTTGTAACAGCAAGCAACGCTGAACAACGTCATAGCAATGCTGCATGATGCCATCTGACGGCTTAGCTCAACGCTTTTGCGACTTGCGCCTCTATATTATGACAATTTTAGTAAAATATTTCTTCGATCTGTCATCTGAGCTTCATATTGTACCTAATACAACAAAAAGACGAACGTTCTAAGCAGTGTGCAAAATTAGAAACAAATTGAATACCTACAATCATATTTAAAAAATAATTTTGTGAAGCGATAATTATTATACTTATTTAGTGCAAATAATTCGCACAGGTCACTCTAGTATTATATTAAAACACATAATGTAGAATGATAAAATATTCTAGGATATGTACATTTTAAGGATTTTTGGGAAATACCAACTCTGGGGGAGGACAAACTATTTTTATTTTAAACCTTTTATTAACGTCTGATTAATTACTCTTCAATAAATAAAAAAAAACGTATATCCATGACTCAAATCTTCTTGGATTCCGGGATTGTATTCCGTGGTCCATTGGTATTACTACCTGACGTTTCGTCTACAAGTGCGGTAGACATTATCAAAGGCGATGTGGTAGCGGGCGAAGTGTCTTTCTAGGCTGCTCACAGGCAAGTGTGGTACTTTCGTCTTTTATAGTCAGCGTGCTAGTGTTCTCTACTCGGTCGTAGTATGCATACTACGACCGAGTAGAGAACACGAGCACGCTGACCATAAAGGACGGAAGTACCACACTTGTCGACACACTTACCTGAGAGCAGCCTAGAAGGACACTTCGCCCGCTACCACATCGCCTTTGATAATGTCTACCGCAGTTGTAGACGAAATGTCAGGTAGTAATACCAATGGACCACGGCATACAAGCCCGGAAACCATGAAGATTTGGATCAACACCGGCCGTGAAAGCCTATACACTTGGATATATCCATGACTACTTATTAAAAATTGTTTGTTATTATTTTTAATATTTCGATATTATAAACAAACTCAAATTGAAATAACTGTTAGAAAGTAATTACTATCTAATTAATTTTTATATTTTTTAATCCGGACCGAAACGTTAATTTATTGAATTATTATTATTTATTTTGCCAATATAGGTATTGTCTGGAAAATTGGTTGATCATTTTATTTATTGAATATTTTTCTTTTAATTAGCTCCTAATAGTCAGAATGCCCGTCGGCAAAAATTTGATTGATACATACTCTCCCCAAACTTTGTATATGGCTTCATTAGATGTCTGACACCTCGAATATGTTCGACATATTCGAGGTGTCAGACATTTTAAATGGGTCATGTTATTTGTCAGAGAACATTATTTTAGTGTTTTGGTTAAAATTTTAAGCTATCCAATTAAAAAAAACAAACAGTATGTATAAATTTTTACATGTCGTCAAAACGACATCTTTCGGAAACTTTAGAGGTAAAACGCCCCAAAATCAAGAAAAGTCATAGAGGAAATAGGTGTCAGACTAGACCTAATGAAGCCATATACAAAGTTTGGGGAGAGTATGTATCAATAAAATTTTTGCCGACGGGCACTCCGACTATAAGGCCTTCTCAAAAATTTAAGGTGTTTAATTTTGTCCTTGACTGTACAAACGTAAATTGTAAATATTTTGTATCCCACTTGTGAGGTGCATCTTCTTTGTACATTTTTATGTATTCTCGGTGATGGCTCGTCGTAATTCAAACAAAAAACTTTTGTTTTATTTTCATTTTCTTAAATTAAAAACGCTGGACTGTTGTCAGATTCTACATTTATTATTCTTACGTAATTATTTTCAACATTATATTCATATAATTTTGGTTCGATATGACTTTCTTGAGGACAGGGTGGTCCATTCACAGACGGCTTGTCAGGAGCCACCCACCTCGTAAATTAAGAATTTGAAGAGCAGTGAAATTCATTTTTCTTTTTAACTAAAGCATAATCCTCGTCAGTTTTTTTGTAGGTTAATTTATAACCAATTAGTACTAACCGACGTTACTCTAACAGTGGGTTTAACGTTAGTAAAACTTTATTTTACTTATATTACCTAATAGTATATTGTGCGACTAGTGAGAGAAGGAGAAGATTCCCTGAGCGTGAAATTTGCCGCACGAGCGTAGCGAGTGCGGTAACACGCGAGTGGAATAGTCTCCTTCGATCAATGGTCGCACATAATACTTTATTCAACTAGCACGACTAATATGTAATCGGGGTCCTGATAAAAGAGGGAAAAATAATAAATCACTTCATTGATTGATGTACCCACCGCCCTCGATGCACACAAGATGGCCCTGACTTTCGCTGAATTGCGATGCTGTTTTCATATAAGTATGCAAATCGCTACCGCGTTCCTATTGGTCCAGAAACTATGCAGTAATACATTATCGTATACAGTTTCGGCTCATTATTAGCAACATGAAGTAATTTATTATTTCTCCCGAATTTAGCAGGGCCCCGAAATTATATATTACTCACGCGTAATGAATACACATATTTATCCGTAGAAAATTAGTGTTTTCTGCTTTTACGAAACCGTCTTCCACGATACGAAATCAATCAAATGCGGGATAGAAGTCTATAAACGTGACAATAACTTGAAATAACTTCAAAATGACACACAACACAACGTACAATACGCGCCACGGATCTAAAAGGTTCGGAAGCTAGTCACAAACAGCGTCGCAAAGGCACATTTTAGAGCTGACCTATACCGGCTACCTGCACAGAACGTACGCTGGTCGGTGATTGGCCGTGATCGCTTTCCTGCTTTAAAGTACAGTCGAGTACGCTATTGTCAAGTTGTTATTGTTGTTTTAGTTTTGTTGAGATGCGAGTTTGTAGTTTTTCAACAGACTGTACAAGCGCAAGCCCGCATTCGCATCTAACTTCCGAGCCTTTTAGATTCGTGGCGCGTATTATAAACGTAGCTAGTTTACAGACGAAGTGACGTCACCTCTGTATCCAACATGGCAAACAGCTTTTTTGACTTTTGAAGAACAGATTAAAAAATACTATTCTTAAAATTGAATTATTACATTTATATTGCATTATTATTAATAATAGAAATCAAAATTTCTCGTTTGCTTTTTACAAAATCTATCAAGAATAGGACATGTACTGTTAGATTTTTCTTACATGATGCAAAATACCATTAGATCTCTCAGAAAAATGGTCAAATGGTCAATCTCATTTATCAATAACCGATTATCGATAATTTATAGATTGATTTTTATTTGCAATGTAATTTATACTAACTATAATTCAGAAGTCTCGTGTAGCAATGAAATGCAATTAAATTGTAAATATCGATACAAAAAACATGCCGCGACTTCGATGGCAGTTTTTTATTCTGTCTGTCGATACGGCAAGGAGTTTCTGTCTTGTTATTACGTGTAATTATCGATATCAGTCGATATTTAAAACTTATTGACTCGTACTGACCGGCTTAATCAAACACTGCTCGCTTGCAGAAAGCAATGTCAGAAAATACGATTTGACTATGAACCCAGATTGATTTTTACCGTTCCAATCCACAAGTGGGGAATATATGGTACTAGTTTAGGTCAAAAATCACTTTTCGTAAATTTTACAATATCTTTCCGTTTTGAGGTCCCCCGAATCCAAAAAACACATTTTTGGAAAAACTCTGTGCGTCTGTTAGTCTGTGAACACGATACAAGTCAAACGGATGAGCGGATTGAAACCAAATTTTGGGAGGATGTTTGGTATGCAAATATGAAGAGCCCTATTGTTTTTGGGGAAAATCGGTGCATGCGCAGAAGAGATATTTTTATTTTATTTATTTATTTATTTCCTCAAAACATTATGCTATAACGGTGACACGAGATTTTTATATATTATGTACCTCCAAAAAAAAACCGTTTACGACGTAAACTTGAAGATTGTGAGTGCGACAAAAATAGCTGATATCGAGTTTCGAGAGTGTAGTAAGAAGAAAATAAAGGAACCGCATGCGGAACCGCCATTTAATCAACGGTATTTATACACGCTCGGCAATTTTCAAACCCAAGAAAATATTTTTATTTGTGTTTTATTAGGCGTATAGACCTTGCTCGTCGCAAGCAGAAACAACTAGTTATTGATATTACACTCATATATCTACAGGATGATTTTTAGGTCGACTTTTTTTAACAACGTGTAGAAATCAAATAGACGAACAAATATTACAAGTAACTTTTTTACCAAAATTCAAAAATGAAAGAGGAATGAGCTTTCAAAGTTTTATTAAATTTTATCGCAAACATTTGAAGTCGGCCCTAGTGCTATGTTATGTTATTATGGAAATATGTTATGTCATTATCAAGTATTTGCAGAAATTCAAATCTTTGATTAACGTCTGATTAGAACTCTTCAATAAATAAAATTATCGATCAATTTGTTATTATTTTTTCACTATTTTCATAATCAGTAATAATTTTGAAAGATTCTAGAAAAAGCGAATTAGATTTTAAATATTAATTAATTATTTTTTATATTTTTTAGATCAATTCTGAAGAAGGTCCAAATCCGGATTGAAACGTTAATGTACCTATTAATTATATATTTTTTGTTAATATATTGTCTGAAAAATTGGTCGATAATTTTATTTATTTGCAGAAATTGTTCGAAGTTGTCCCCGTTTTGTTGGACACAAAGATGCGTGCGTCGTAGCATGTTTGTGGTAGCGATAAGGTCCTTCCGCGAATTATTTGGGATGCATTTCTGATCCGTGCTATCATTTCTTCGCGTGTGTTAACTGGGCTTTAAAATTAATTAAATAAAATTTTAAAAAATGCAATTAAACTTTGAAAGGCTGTTTCTCACTTATTTTTTAGTTTTGATAAAAAAAGTCACTTAAAATATTTGTTCGTCTATTTGATTTCTACACGCTGTTAAAAAAGAAGAATCAACTTAAAAACCAGCCTGTATATATATTGCTATAATTGAGAAGCTGATTTAATTACTTTGTCGGTAATTATAACACGTTTATGTTGAAAGACCACCGATGTCATGTATTTCTTCGATTCCTGCTCCGCAACGTCCTTCATGCGGCTTGCAGGAGTGCAGTGGCAGGACTTGCAGGAGCTGTTATCGAACTTTTTTTTGATTTCACAATTTTTTTGTTGGAATCTACGTCACAGAGAGATTATTAAAACACTTTTTTTCCAGAATTTATTCGGAATAGATAAATTTCCAAAAAAACACACCGAAGACAAATCGCGGCGGATGAGTTATCATTTATTCTACATCTACAGTGACGTGTCCAAATGACTGACGTAATTTTTTGTGATTGTTTCCACATCATGCGAGAGCTAATAATAATAAAAATATTTCTAATCGTGCGTTGTAATATCATCAATGGGTGTTTTATAATATGATAGCAAACTGCGGCTATCTATTTGTATAATTTATACAGTATGTAAACACGTAAGGTGCACATAGGAAAATTAACATTGGGAAAAAATGATTGGATCAGAGTGAGCCTTGATATCTTGTTTTTCAATTTGACAGATAATATTCTTTTGCAAAATGAATGTGTATACTACCGAAGAAAATATTCAAATGATTACAACACAATCGGACTTTTTTTTAATGGGACATTAAATTCCTAAAAATACTTAAATATGGCGCGAGATCAAATATCTCCGCCTATTCGTGTTGAACCTAAAGACATTGGGTCACTGATTTACCAACGCGCATACGTCGTACCAGTCAGACAATTTTTGAATGAAATGTTTCCAAACAGATGGAGTTGTTTTTTTATTTTATTTTTGTACAAAAAAAATTACAATAACGATTTATAAGAGCTTTTTATTATTAAAAAAGCCAAGTAATATAAAAATAAATCAAAATAAAATAGAAATCCTCAAGATTAGCACGATAATTCAATAGAAATAACAATTAATGCAATCATGGCTAACTCTGATTCAAGTATTTTTTCCCAATGCTAATTTACCTATGTGCACCTTACGCGTTTACATACTGTATGACTTACGTACTAATCGTATCGTAAAATTTATTATTGTTTAAAATTTCCATTTGCTTGAATGTGAGGTGTGTAGCAGATCTTTATTGAAAATAAATCAATGAATCTTTGAGACGAGACCTTAGTAAAGAGCAGCCCATGTAGAAAGTCCCCCCTGCAGTGTTTGTAGAATCCCTTCTTTGATTTCAAATTGCTGTACCGAGTTTTTTTTTCTTTGCGACTCTGGTAATTCTGCATAAACATATTTGTTTGCATATGGTCATAAAATTGATACAGTAAAAATAAATATTCATACGTCGATGTACAGTTTGTTCATGCCAACTTTTCAGTTGGCGGAAACCTATTTTTCAAAAATCATGGTTCAACACTTCTCTCACTTTTGCACATACCGCTGAACTGCGGCATGTGCTCTATTATCGCTTTGTGCGTCAGAGCTGACTTTCGTTCATAAAAGAAGTTATATCTAGGTTAATTTCGCACGAAATCCATTCAAATTGCAACTTTTTGAATAGAGGAGATTCTGGTCTATAAAACAGAACCATTTTTAGATCGGTTCGAGTTCATAATTACTACTAAAATTGTAATTGAAAATCACGAACAGCAGTTGTCGGTTGGTCTGTACGTATGTACGCCCGAGCTCTACAGATCGCAATTTTGGTCGGATTGCCTTTATTCACTTTGTTTACTATCAGACCAGAACCCTATTTAAATTCACTAAAATGTGTTCAGTATAGTTTAATTTTTATGAACAGTTTTATCTTATTATTTTTTTGTATTTTGTTAAATGCTAGATCTTCTAAAAAAGCTGCAGTATTGAATTTTTTTACTGATGCTAAGTTTTATTCGATGAATATCTAGATATATACAAAAATATCGTGTCACAGTTTTGGCCGCGTTAATCTCCAAAGCAACTGAACCTATCTATGTGAAATTTTGTAAATGGGTCTTGCTTGATTCAACTTAGACTAAAGGATGGTTTTTTATAACTAGCGTGACCTGTGCGAATTATTCGCACTAAATAAGTATAATAATTATCACTTTACAAAATTATTTTTTAAATATGATTGCAGATATTCAATTCGTTTCTAATTTGGCACACTGCTTATAACGTTCTTCTTTTTGTTGTATTACAATATGAAGCTCAGATGACAGATCCAAGAAATATTTTACTAAAATTGTCATATAGAGGCGCAAGTAGCAAACGCGTTGAGCTAAGCCGTCAGATGGCATCATGCAGCATTGATGTGATGTTGTTCAGCGTTGCTCGCTGTTTCAAAATTAAAGCCGTCAGATGGCAGTAGGCAGTATTGTGTCTGTTGTATTACAATATGAAGGTCAGATGACAGATCGAAGTGTTGACGTTGTTTCAAAATTAAAGCCGTCAGATGGCAGACGTTGTTCAGCGTTGCTGTATTTTAATTAATTTACAAAAACAAAAGCAATAATAAATTTTTTAGTTGTCGATGTCAGTAGAGCAAGCAATTATCTGTAAAATGATATATAATTTATGTGGAGATATTGTGAGGTTTTTTCTAAAAAGGGAGGCAAACATCTATTAATATATATGATGATATTTCCTGAGGTAGTTTGCATTGCTCTATATTGTTTTCTGTCTTGACGAAAATGGCTTTCTTGAAAGAAGTAAATTGTCGAGCTTCTATAACCTACAAAGTCTCTCTCTCTCTCTCTCTCTCTCAATAGAAATTGCATCAATCTCAAACCGTGATTATTTTTTTCCTTTTCAAGTGTATTCTGCAGCATTCTTTCTGGTCTTTCTGCGTTGTTTGCAAAATCGTAGCGTCTCACCTGTAAATGCATATGAATTCATTTAAAACGTTCGTAATATGAATTTGATATAAATTTCAGACTGCAATAAAATTACTTATTTTTATGGCGGATCTCACTGTGTTACAGTATTAGCTTTATGGCTATTTATCGATATTGCAGATTGCTGTATTTTTAATGCGTTTGCATTTTACAGCTTTCTGCAATTTTATCTAAACAAGATAATAACAAATAAAGTGTAGAGATTGTGACAAAACAAAAACAGTCGGTTCTCTCAGAAGTTGACATGTAAAAATTCAGAATGCGTTGAGCTACACATAACCTCAAAACCGGGCTTGGCCCTGATTTCGGTTTGACGGTGCAATTATATCAACAAAAATCTCACATGACAGAACGTAAATATGAAAAAAAGGAATAAAAAACAGTTCGCATTATGAAGATGAGTAGGAGGAATGTTCAGAGCATCCCATCGTCTTTGGTGGGAGACCCACATCCACACAAAAACCTGTAAAATCTGTTTTTATTAGTATAAAAATAAAGTCAACTTTGCGATAACCTATATTAATAAAGGTGCTTAAAATATATGCATTTTTTCTCGTCCTAAATCATTGGTGAAATATGGACATCTATTCTAATATATAAAGCTGAAGCGTTTGTTTGTTTGGTTGAACGCGCTACTCTCAGGAACTACTGGTTTGAATTAAAAAAAAAATTTGTTGGATAGCTCATTTATCGAGGAAGGCTATAGGCTATATAATATTACGTTACGACCAATAGGAGGGGAGCATCAATGAAAAATGTTGCAAAATATAACTCAAAATTTGTCCGACAAAAACTTTTGAACGGTAACTCCGATCATCATGAAATGTGTACACAACATTCGTCTCGGTTAACGAAGATGAACGTGCGTACTCATGTTCCTTCCCTCCCATTCGTTCTTTTGCACCCGGGTGAAACCGGGCGGGACCGCTAGTTTAAAATAAATAGCTCTGTTGAATCAGTTATTATAGGACGCACTGTACGATGGGTAAAATGAGTGATTTGCAGACAATGCGTTATGAATTTTGACCTGTTGGGGATATGTTTTGACAGAATAATAATAACTGATTGGAGATAAGAAAAAATACATTATTTTTTGTAATAATGTTTTACAGTTTTTTTTAGGTCGCATCTTACTGTACAAAAAGCAGTAATCCTTAACTTTTTCAAGAACAATTTGTTGAACTTTTATATCAGATAGATATACCATGAAAAAAACTAACATTAACTTCTTACATTTTTTTTAATTTCTCATATTTTCTACAAATTATTTTTATAATAACTACTGGAAAATTATAGCATATTCTTCAACTAACAAATTCTTACGAAAAACATCTGAATATTTATTTGAAATTAATGAGTGTTGAAAAACCTCAAGATGGCCGCTACAGTAATTTCTCGACATGAGGCAGTAGGAAAAAGTTCCAGCCACTTTTGTCCCTGGAACACCGTACTATCCGAATCTATCTATACTAATATATAAAGCTGAAGAGTTTGTTTGTTTGGTTGAACGCGCTAATCTCAGGGAACTACTGGTTCGAATTGAATTTTTTTTTTTTGTGTTGGATAGTCTATTTATCGAAGAAGGCTATAGGCTATAGACTAAAAATATTTGTATTGTCCAGTTTTTATGCAAATGACATTTTGTTTACGATTTAAATTTTTGATGATGCGTTCGCCAAAAGTTGGTTACCGCTGGTCTTCGGATCATTGGGACATGTATTATTATGCAAGTGCAGATCTTTTTAAACTTTGGTGACTCATGTGCATATGCATATAATTATTTTTTAAACCCACAATCGGATTTATCTTTCGGAATGGATATATTGGATTTGTTTCTTTGGGGTGTTAAGAACTGATTCAAAACCATTTCAAAATTCTAATATTGTCACTTAAAAAATATTTTGTTGAAAAATTTTATTTTTATATTTTCAAAAAAAGATTAGGTAATTGGAATTTATAAAGGCCAAAATATGTAATGTCGAATTCGTGAATGTTGACATTAATGCATTACAGAAAATCGTTTCACATAAATTGCATACGAACCTTCCTTCTATGTTGCATTTTTTGTGGAACGATTTTCTGTAATGCATTAATGATTTTTAAAGTTACCATATCTACCAATATTATAAAAAATCTAGTGGCCTTGCAGATCTATAATAAGCGCTTTTATTTTAGCGCGATAATATATACCTAGTCCTGAGAGTCTATTCTAAATATTGGTGAATTTTTTTTTTTAAATCGGATGAGTAGGTTCGAAGATTTCCTTCTACATCCAAACTTTACCTCTTTTATTAGGATAGTTATTTTATAAAATTTCCAAAGTATAGATAATAAAAACATTTCTATATATTAGATAAGAGAGCTTTGAAAAAAATTTGTATATTTATTTTGTATCAGGTAATATCAAGAAGCATTTGAAAAATTATT
Source organism: Xanthostigma xanthostigma (assembly GCA_963575645.1). Classification (NCBI taxonomy): domain Eukaryota; kingdom Metazoa; phylum Arthropoda; class Insecta; order Raphidioptera; family Raphidiidae; genus Xanthostigma; species Xanthostigma xanthostigma. The sequence goes on from OY754473.1 coordinate 6,036,544, forward strand.
TCACCTACTTCTTCCTGAGAGGGTGTATAATCTAATTATTACGTTAATAAGATAAAGAAATGAAAACATATACAGATTGTATCAAATCAAAACGGTCCATAGGACATTCTGTGTGTAAGACAGAGACGATATATAAAGATCTATAAAAGCAGTAAGTAAGAACGAGATAAATGATCGCTAATATAGTTACTGTGGTTACGTAAATAAATAATTACGTACACTGTAAATCTTTTTACCAATTTATCAATTAAAACAACTACAAATAAATTTATTATGTTGGCGGTTGAATTACCACCTAAAACCATTTAATTATTTGGATTTTTTCCCGAACAGTATAAATAGCCATTTTATCAATAATTTCACTAGTGAATACTGACATTTGATAAAATTGTGATTTTTACTGTATAGAAAACAAAGACGATACTATCAGATTGTATAACCACAGTAACTAGCTATTAGCGATCATTTATCTCATTCTTACTTACTGCTTTAGTGCTTTATATAATATCGTCTCTGTCTTACACACAGAATTTTCTATGGACTGTTTTGATTTGATACAATCTGTATAAAGCTGAAGAGTTTGTTTGTTTGGTTGAACGCGCTAATCTCAGGAACTACTGGTTTGAATTGAAAAAATGTTTTTTTGTTGGCTAGCCCATTTATCGAAGAAGGCTATAGGCTATAGACTCAAAATATTTATTTTGTCTAGTTTTTATGCAAATGACATTTTGTTTACGATTTAAATTTTTGACGATGCGTTCGCCAAAAGTTGGTTACCGCTGGTCTTCGGATCATTGGGACATGTATTATTATGCAAGTGCAGATCTTTTTAAACTTTGGTGACTCATGTGCATATGCATATAATTATTTTTTAAACCCACAATCGGATTTATCTTTCGGAATGGATATATTGGATTTGTTTCTTCGGGGTGTTAAGAACTGATTCGAAACCATTTCAAAATTCTAATATTGTCACTTAAAAATATTTTGTTAAAAAATTTAATTTTTAAATTTTCATAAAAAAAATAATTGGAATTTAAGTAAATCCAAATATAATGTCGAACTCGTGAATATTGATATTAATGCATTACAGAAAATCGTTTCACATAAATTGCATACGAACCTTCCTTGCGCGTCCGGTCTATGTTGCATTTTATGTGGAACGATTTTCTGTAATGCATTAATGATTTTTAAAGCTACCATATCAACTAATATTTCAAAAAATCTAGTGTCTCAGCAGACATATAATAAGAGCTTTTATTTAAACGCGATAATATATAGTCCTGCGGGTCTATTCTAAATATTGGTGAAATTTTTTTTTAAATCGGATGAGTAGGTTCGAAGATTACCTCCTACATCCAAACTTTACCTCTTTTATTAGGATAGTTATTTTATAAAATTTCCAAAATATAGATAATAAAAACATTTCTATATTAGATAAGAGAGCTTTGGAAAAAATTTATATATTTATTTTGTATCAGGTAATATCAAGAAGCATTTGAAAAATTATATCACCTACTTCTTCCTGAGAGGGTGTATAATCTAATTATAACGTTAATAAGATATAGAAAATGAAAACATATACAGATTGTATCAAATCAAAACGGTCCATAGGACATTCTGTGTGTAAGACAGAGACGATATATAAAGATCCAAATCAGTAAGTAAGAATGAGATAAATGATCGCTAATATATAGTTACTGATGTAGTTACGTAAATAAATAATTACGTACACTGTAAATCTTTTTACAAATTTATCAATTAAAACAACTACAAATAAATTTATTATGTTGGCGGTTGAATTACCACCATAAAACCATTTAATTATTTGGATTTTTTCCCAAACAGTATAAATAGCCATTTTATCAATAATTTCACTAGTGAATACTGACATTTGATAAAATTGTGATTTTTACTGTAGAAAACAAAGACGATACTATCAGATTGTATAATCACAGTAACTATTAGCGATCATTTGTCTCATTCTTACTTACTGCTTTAGTGCTTTATATAATATCGTCTCTGTCTTACACACAGAATGTTCTATGGACTGTTTATATTAAAATTTAATAAAAATGCTTTTCTTTTGCAAACCGGTCTAGAGTGCTTTGAAAAAACAAAACTATTAACTCATGGCGTCTTCACCACTTCATCATAAACATCGATGATCGGTGACAAAATAATTAATAACGTCTGCTTTTCAAAATTCAATTGTATGTTTCGATGTTTTCACATGTTTAAAAAGTTATGCATTGCGTTTTGTTTTTTTCTCCGTAAATAATTCACATATGGAAAGTATTGTTTATTTATAATATGCAATTTCATTTTTGTCAATAAGTACCGACAATTTTACAATATTTTTTTTTAAATCTGTAATTATTGTATTAAAGTATAGCTTGTTCGGAATATTAAGAACCCCCATTTTTCAAAATACAGTAGAGCCTCTATTAACAGCAAGCCTTCGTGCGTACGTTCCGGAGTTATCCGAATATCTTTATTTATTTATCGTAGACTGCTCCGGCTTCGCCCGAATTTGTAGATTGTCACCGATTTTGCGTCTGCTTGCGTTGAAAAATCGATCTCCACGAAAAGCGCTTTTATTTTAACGCGATAATATATAGCCTATGTCCATCCTGAAGGTACATTCTAAATATTGGTGGAAAACATTTTGAAATCGGATAAGTAGTTTCGGAGATTACCTCCTACATCCAAACCTACAAACTTTACCTCTTGATACTATAATATGTAGATTTACTTCACAAAACATTCCTAAACGGAGGTGAGATGCGAACCGACGACAGTTTGATTCAAAAGCCAGCACGCTAAGCGTTACACCAAGCTGTCCTGTTCGGAGTTCATTGTGTGATTGACATAAATATTTTTATGAGATAAATGTTGATTTTGTCATAGAAATATACATTCTTGTTTCAAACTAATTTTGGAAATTTTTCATATCTATAAACGATGGACATCATGTTATCCAATAGGTAGATAGATAGATCATAGACGCTCAAAAGCTGACTTCATCAGCGTCTATAAAACCTAGTGGCGCGTGTACTTTGATTTTTTCTTACATTATATACGGTTCTTTTGTCTTTCGTAAAGCTTGATTGTTTTTTTTCAGTACACTTTTGCGTTAAGAAGCCATAGCTTGCTAGTCCAGTCAAAATTAACATTTCAATTTACAATAATTCGAATAGAGCTGAAAATTGTTTCAGGTCTTAAGTACACTATTCCAAACAAAATATCAAAAGTCCCTACCGATCCTACATCTGCTTCAAAATTTATTTAGGGTCAAAAGTATCGGTTTTTTGCACTTTTCTCGTAAACGGTAAATGTTATCTAAAAATAGGTCTGACAAAAGTTGTAGATCACGCAATGGTCTACAAAAACAGTTCTTATATTTTTTTTCCTACGAATCACTATTCCTTGAGATATATGGTACCAAACCTACTGAACGTATTTATCAAAAATAACGTTAAAAATTAATATGCATATTAGTATTTTCGACGTATAAAATCACCATTTCAAAAGAATGGTGATTCGTAGGAAAAAAAGTATAAGAACAATTCTTGTAGACAATTGCATGATGTACAACTTTTGTCTGACCTATTTTTAGATAACATTTACCGTTTACCAGAAAAGTGCAAAAAAACCGATACTTTTAACATTTGACCTTGAATAATCTTTTTAGTAGATATTTCATTTGTAATAGAGTACCTAAGACCTGTACCAATTTTTGTCTATTTTGACTGGACTATTCAATAATTCATCTCGAAGAAGCGTTGACACGATAATAAATTCCGTTTCATTTTCGAATCGAAGCGTGTTTCGATTGTTTCTCTGGTTATAATGATATCGTTCGATACGCGCCTGCGTTTGTTTCAATAAGTGACAGTCGGAGCGGCTATTATAATCAGAAGTGGGATATCGTGGAGTGTAGATACAATACATGCACCACTACTGTATAATATATAATAATGATTTCGTTCGTTAGATAATGTAAGACTTGTAACAAATCACTGCAGTTCTCTAGTATTATGCGCATGCGTATAAATAAATAATTGGCCGATTTGAAATTGTATTGAAGGCACTGTATACGAGCAAGGTTATAAATTTTGAGAAATACGCGCGCGGCAAAGAAAAAAAGACGGACAAGTTCGAGCGGGGTTCCGTATTTAGTTTACAATTGCCGCGTAGGATGGCGCCGCTTTCGCTTACTTTCAATGATGCGCGTATTGCAAACATTTAGTTGAAGGTCGTATCTTTTTATCGCATTGAGATAGAAGTTTGATTTTTACACGCTTTATATTAGTTTCCCTTGTAAGTTTGTATGTGTGTATGTTTGTTTGTAAACTCGTTTGGACTACAGCAAGTGGTTTATTACTGTAGTATAATATGCCAGCACTGTAACTACAGTGGTTAGCCGTGCGGTCTAAGGCACGGGTCTTCGCTGACGTCTCAACTCTCGGAATCACGGGTCGTGGGTTCTAATCCCGTCCACGCCGAAAAAAAAAATGTTTTTTTTTCGGCAAATTTTTGACAATAAAACGAACTAAAAAGTGGAAAATAAATATAGTTTAAAAAAAAACTAAAAAACACGCTTTATATCAAACTAAAAAGTGAAAATATATATAGTTAAACTAAAAAACACGCTTGATATCGAACTAAAAAGTAAAAAATATTTTTTTAAAAATAAGCTTAAAACAATAATGAATAAAAAATACAAGTATTATTGTGAAAAAAGCGTGGGGCGCTCGATGTACGAAAATGAGAAACAAAGCGCCCCACGCTTTTTTCACAATAATACTTGTATTTTTTATTCATTATTGTTTTAAGCTTATTTTTAAAAAAATATTTTTTACTTTTTAGTTCGATATAAAGCGTGTTTTTTAGTTTTTTTTAAACTATTTTTTTTTAGTGTAAATGTCAATTTGTAACGTTTAGTTTTCATATACGCTGATTATCTCAGCTGTTGAGCGTCTAGAATCTACAATCTATCGATCGAAAAATTTTTCGTCGTAAGTAACTTATTTTTGTCTATACTTACCTGCGATTTGTTTCTTATTATTATCATCACGATGGACACGATATGTAATATAAAATTCCGTAAGTTTCACTTTTGCAGTGTGTAGTGTAAACACTGTACAGCTTTGTCCTGCACTTACAAACTTGCTTTCGGGAACGCTGAAATTTAAAAAAAGTGAAATAACACCATTCTGGAACGCATCTCGAAAAATCTCAACCTTATAGAGAGATAGTGCCAGTGCTGTACAAACACAGAGCGAAGCGATAAATTTCAATTCGTTAAGAGAAACTAGAATATACATAAATGATTTTTTTCGCATAAAAAAAGGCAGAGATACAAAGTTATTTTAATTTATGTTTAATTTAAAAACATGCTTGAATTCGTACTTACATTGATACTATGTATGTTGGGTATAACATTTACATTACTTTGTGATCACTGCGTTTTATAAGTCGAACGTTTATATTCCTTATTTTTTTAAAATTTATTTTATTGTGGTAATAATCATGCTTAATCATTGTCTATAATCAGTTTGACTATCAAGGTTTCACGAAATGCGAGTACCTATATCTTATTGCAATATGCCTTCTCCGTTCCGTCGTGGGTAAAAACAGTTTATTAATACGGGAATATACAGGGTGTTCCAGCCCAGTGATTTCATCCGGTCCTCAAGCCATCTCAATACGGCCCAGTGAGGATTTTGGACACCCTGACATCAATGTGCTTATCAAAAACAAAAGGATCCTCAAGCTTAAGATATGAAAATTGATTTAGGCTAAATAAATCAAGATTTTTTAATTTAGTATGTGTTTTAGTTGCCTTTGTCACTTTCCTGCTTTAAAGTACAGTCGAGTACGCTATTGTCAAGTTGTTATTGCTATTTTAGTTTTGTTGAGTTGCGAGTTTGTAGTTTTTCAACAGACTGTACAAGCGCAAGCCTGCATTCGCATCTAACTTCCGAGCCTTTTAGATTCGTGGCGCGTACTATACAAACGTTATAATGCAGGAAACTATTTAAATGAAAGCATTATAAAAATAAATGCACGCATAAAAACGTAACCAACATTAAATATAAAATGTGTGGAAATCGGACACTTATATTTATAAAAGCCATTACTGTAAACACATAAAATGATAAAAAAAAATAATTACCAAGAAAGGTAATTGGAAAAAGAGCGTTAATGAAGATGTCAAATTCATCTTACTTTCAGGTAAATGCAATAAGTTTAAGATAGTGGATAGTAAGAGTCACATTAAGATATCTTCAACTATGAAATCACGTACAGAACTCTGCTCGGTACATTATGTATCTCGTTCGTAAATGAAGATATTTTGATATATTAGTGAACGCGAGAGACAGCTCGAAGCTAACAGAGTATCAAGCACGAAATCAAGCAAGAATGTTAACAAACGTGAACGTTTATTGGCTCGGAACTAGAGAATACAATCCCGAGAATGTTTTTCAATCCCGGGATTACGGGATTTTTGATGCGTAATCCCGGGATCCCGGGGCTATCCCGGGATTAGACTATGTGGTTTCTAATTGGGCACAAATGAAAAAACTTGAGTAATTTCTTAAAAAATGTTTTTAAAATCGTTGCACAACACAAATCACAATATAGTAAGAAAAGAAAATAGACAAAACAAAAAAAAATTTACTTTTGCAAGAAATCAAAGAGACAACACAAAAAAACTATTTAGAATTTAGAAAATACAATCGCAGAAATATCAAAGCATCCAATGTTTGACTTCTAAGCCTGCTTCGTAGTTTATTGCCAACATAAGCTGAAAACGCTCGATCAGGTTCTGCGCTCGTTGGAGGAATAGACAATAGATACTTATATGCTGTTTATAAGTGATATCCACGAGCTCCTCCATTTTCGAACAGGCTTATTTCACGTCTAATACTATTTGCCAACCCCGATTCATTTTGTACTTGTACTTCAGGATCTGGAGATTTCATATTCTTACATATCGTACCGCGTATTTAAGGATTGTTTTTTGTCGTTATGTAACAAATAATATTCATTTAATCTAGGCAAGGTAATTGTCAAGGCGCAACGGATTACGGAATGCAAACTAGATCTGTTTTTGGCAATCCCGAAAATCCCGAGATTAGCCAAGTATGATCCCGGGATTTTCGGGACCAGAAAACGGCCGGGATCCCGAGATTCGGGATCCCGGGATTGTATTCTCTACTCGGAACAGAACACCATATATTAAATAATTTACTATATGAATCGTTGCCTATCTACTCAATGTGCGGTGTGTGAACGCAACAAAGCGTATCGAAAATATATCTGCGTCTTTTTCTTCGATGTAATTCCCTATGATTTCCTCGATGTTAGGATTGGTTGATGTACTTGCATTCAATCTGAATAAAGTATCTCTGTTTCAAAAACTTTGTCTTTTTTAAAGTGAAACTTTTATTCTATCGCCCCGAATTTTTCTGGCCGTCTGTTGCATGTCGCATTACAGGCGGCCGCGGAGTAGGGGCAAAGTGAAAGGCGTTCGGAGTAGGCGCTCGGTAGAGCAGCCAAGGCCAATATGGCGGCGCCCATGGTTAGCATCAGCTGACCGTGTAGTATGTATAACACATAGTCAGTCTGTCATGCGGGCAAGTGCTGTACAGTGTTTACATGTTTTTATTCGTGTGTTCATGTGAATATTGTTGTTTATAATTAATCGTGATGGATAAGTGTCTACAATCCAACGCCTACAATTCAATAAAAGTTTCACTTGCGTCGTGGTTTCTTAAAACCACACAATTGTTTTTTTCTATGACGTTTACATGGGCCGCTGGGCGTACCCAGCGTTTGGCCCAAGAAGAAGTCCAAGCAGTGTTTCTAGCCTCGTGTGCAGCGGCTTTTAGATGTTCGTCAGCTCCGCTGAAATCCCTTTCAAGAAATAGTCTCTGATCCCATCGCCCTGGCGGCGGCTGCGAGTCGGTCGCGGGAGAGTTCGCAACCGGATCGGCGAGGGCGACTTGAACCCACTTAGCACATTGGTACGTCATGTGCATTGACCCAGTCTGAAAGCGATTAAATTGTTGAAGGAATTTATAGCCTAAGCCAATCAGGTGCAAGTTTTTACACTCAGCTCGGCTATATTGAAAGAAAAAGAACAACCGAGAATAAGTGTTATTTTTATTATTGAAGCTATCGCAGCGCCGGTGTTTCGTATTTGTCTCGATATCTGGATTACGACTGTGCTAAACAAACAACTCTATATAGCGAACTTCTAGTTAAAACGTAGAAATCGTTAAAATCTGTATGGTTTATTAGTTACCAATATATTGAAACACTTTATATAGCCACTCTCAATTGCGAAACAATATTTAGACCCCAACAATGGGATTCATAATTAATATATTACTAGTGTACCCGTGCAAAACCTTTTGCATATATTTTCATATTGTGTTCAAAAAACGATATTTTGATACAGACCTACGACAATAATTTTATTCCTCATTAGTTTCCATTTACAGTTATTTTTCTTTTGATTTAGCTTGATCCATCAAGTTGTCTCTATATTTAATTGGTTATAAGTTCAAAAAAAATGTATAAGATCTGTTCATCGTTGTCATGGTTACCCCGCAAGAGCTGTCACAATTCATTTTTAGAAAATCTAACCTCATTTGATACATTTACGATTTTCACTATTTTTTTCTGATCTGAGACCAAATTTTAGACTTGGTACAGTCCATGTAATATTTAAAAACTCTATTTTGGCATTAAATTAACATAAACGTACACGTTCTTAAATTATTTGGAAAATAAAATAAAATTTATTTGTGTATTAATATTTGGAATATTTGCGCTAAAAACGAACTTCAATTGTCAAAGTCGACTTGTCAAACTGTTTGTAAAATCTCCGACATACGTACATATTTGCATTTCTCTCACACTCATGTCTCGTGAACATCGAAGGATTTTCTCTCTTTACGTTCCTCTTCACCCCGCTACCCCCTCGTCATTTTTACTATTATCGCTTGAAATTACTCCTTTTAAAGAAATTTCACCGAAAAAAAAATAGCGATAACATATCTGCGGACTAAAGGCTTCAGTTTAAAAAAAAAATTGTGTCAATCGGTTTAGTAGGGATGGCTGGCGGATTGTCTAGAGATTTTGGGCTTGTGTTTCAAATATATAGATTTTGTTTGTTGTAATAAGCTACAATTAAAATACTGGCATTGTAAAAAACTAGAAACAAAGTTAACAGATTATAAATTTTCTATGTAAATTTTTTTCACTTAATTTAGTCAAAATCAATACCATTTATTCGTAAAATGATATGTCTATTGTTTTCTTAATTACTCTCCGTTTAACGAAAACTTTTTATAACGCAAAAAAATACCCGGTCCCTTCAATTTCGCTCGGTCGGACGTTACATCGGCATTGGTCGGCTACTCGGTTGGAGCGACCGTCGTGAATGCGGTGACATGGAACAACATACGTTACTTTAGAACGTATATACTTCTTGTCAGATCACAGTGATTGTTTTAGACGGCTGATCACGCCGAATGCCGCCTGATCGAGTAAACACACAGTCGGACGTTACATCGGCATTGGTCGGCTACTCGGTTGGAGCGACCGTCGTGATTGCGGTGAAATGGAACAACATACGTTACTTCGGAACGTGACGGCTGATCACAGTGATTTTTTCATCGTGAAGTTATTTATTCCCCAAATGGAATCATGACACTAAACAGTTTTCACAAAAATAATGAAATGCCGTTAAAAATGTGTTTGCGATATTGATAGTCTTCTCAGACACTTCATCGAATGAAAATAAATCGAGATATAAAAATATTGTAAAAAAAAGATGAGCTCGCAAGTCGTATTTATTATTATCGATATAATTCAATAGCCATAGACTTGAGAAACTTTGTCTGTAGAAATAACAAATACGTGTTTGGCATAATAACGCATAGCACTGCTTCACCTCAGATACCGACAAAAGATTTCATAAATCGGAACACAGTGAAACTTTAAGAATTTCACTGTACGCAGACTGAAAGTCAAAAGTAGGGGGGTAAGTCCCCCTGCAGTGGCGCACACCTACGGTTTTCAGAAAATAAAATAAAAACTACTTCAGGAAATGTTAAGTAAAAAAATTTATAAAATCAAAGTCGATCAACAAAAATACAACTTCTTCATAAATATATTTAGGAATCTTAATTAAGTTTTAGTAAGAAAAAAATGCAATCTTTGGGACCTAGTACCGGACGTTAATTTATCGGACAATACTTACGTATTTTTTTAAATAAATAAAATTGTCGACCAATTTTTCTCAGACCAATATGTTGACAAAAAATAAAAAATAACAAATCAATACAACACAAGATGACGTTTCGATCCGGCTTTGGATCTTCTTCAGAAAAATCTAAAAATATAAAAATTAATTAGTATTAAATTATTAATTATTATCTAATTGCACAAATGATGATGTTTGAATGAATCAAAGAAATTTAATTTGTTTAATTCAAACAAACAAACAAACTCTTAAGCTTTATATTATATTAATATAGATTTAGAAGTATGGTGTCCCCTTAAATTCCTTTCAAAGCACCAATAAATGTGTTTGATTAATTATTATCAATCAATCGGTACTTGCGGTGAAGAGAATGCCTAATTACACAGCCAATGAACACAGGTAATAAAACTGACAAAATATGTGTAGACCTTTCATTTTTGATAGTTCTAATAACACGTGACACGAACCTAAGTGTGGGGTAAAGGTGGCAGAAAACGAAGTTTTATATAGCAGAACTGGTCAACAGGTGGCCGCACCATTTGTGTTCGCTGTCGTGGCAGTTTCAGCTCAAACTAAACATATTCAAATGTCTCTAAATTGAAGTCATCTCATTTTTTTCTGGGGGTGGGAATCAATATTTGATAGCTTTATTAAAGATCACACAAAAATACTCACGGAGGAAGGTGTCAAGCGAAATATTAGTTCCCAAACCAATTTTACAAATTTTTCTTCAAGAAGTATTTCTAAATATTATTTTTTGACCTGCAGGTATTCGTATTATTTTCAGTTTTTTTTATTATTATGATCCTGGAATATTGGGGGGGGGGGGGGTATTAATTAATTAATTACTTTAATTAATAATTAGTTTCTAATTGGTTTAAAAAAAAAAATTGCGTTGTTTTTAATTATCAAATATTGAAAAAATAATAACAAACATATTATTATTTAAACATAATTAAAAATTTAACGCGATTTTTTTTTCAAAAACCAATTAGAAACTATTTATTAATTAATTTTTATATTTTTTAGATCAGTTCTGAAGAAGAACCAAATCCGAACCGAAACGTTAATGTATTAATTTTTATATTTTTTGTTAATATATTTGTCTGAAAAATTGGTCAAAAATTTTATTTATTGAAGAGTTCTAATCAGATGTTAATCAAAGAATTGGACAAAAGAACCTCAATAACGTTCAAATTTAAAAACTTAATCGAATTTCGACAACTTGGCCATCACTAGTGTATTTTAAAAAACGTAACGTTTTGGAGAACAGTTTGAGGGTCACTGTGTCTCGAGTGAATGCAACCAGGTGTATTCGAGGTCTCCAAATAGGTACCGACTGTATGTATAATGGTATCATCATAGACTTACATTAATTTATTATATCTTTAACGGAGATACCGAACACCGAAGTCTGCTGGTATTAGTTTTTGAATCACACGCTGGGCATTTGATTAGTTTATTCTTTTTTTGCCATTTAAAAACTAATCAACAGCTACAAAAGCACTTTACAATCATCAAATACAATTCAACAAATCTTTTTGAGACTTCTAAGTTGGTTAAACTGATGAAGATATTGGTACCGGAATTTGTTTTTAAGTGGAGGCCGCAGCCCGCAACGAACCGTTTTTTTGGTACCTCATATTTAATTATGTCGCTCTGGCTGCGCCACCATATTTTCTGTAGGGCTACATTTATATAAATATAAAATTTGGTAAATGTGTCTTGCTTGGTGCATATAGGATAGTTTTTATTAAAAGAATTTACTCAAAGCTATTAGTTCAGAAGCAAACAAAAAAAACTATTTTAGTACCAAGTAACGACATCTAATGGATTTGCTCAAAGCTATTAGTTCAGAAACAAATCTGGTAGAATTTGCTCAAGCTATTAGTTCAGAAGCAAACAAAAAAAAAACTATTTTAGGACCAAGTAACGACATCTAATGGATTTGCTCAAAGCTATTAGTTCAGAAACAAATCTGGTAGAATTTGCTCAAAGCTCTTAGTTAAGACGCCGGGCAGCAAACGAAATACATTTTCCAGAATTATATCTATCGCATTTGGATGAAGCCGGGACGGACCGCTAGTCTACGAATATTTTTACCATATTTGTTTCTAGAACAGCGTTTCCAAAACATTTTCGCGTGAGGCACGCGAGCCTATAAAAATATTCCGCCACGCAGATCGCGAAGTGCCGCATTGCGATCGTGAAATTCCGTATTTGTATAGTGTTTGTATTTACGAGAGATCTGATTGTGACATTAAAAAAAAAATATTAATGGCCGTTTCATTTAACCAACTGTACCGTTTTTTTCGGTGCAGTGAATATTTAATTTATCCAAACAAACAAACAGATAATTTGAAGACTTTAAAACATGTTAATTATAACAGGTTTTTTATTCAGTCGTATATTTTATTGTGATATTAATCATCCTCATAATTAACGCAAGATTGAAAGCACGTGTATCGTGCTAGTGATGTGTCGCTCCTGAGCGAGTCGTTCATAATGAACGACTCCTTCCTCGAAGCGGAGCGAGTCGCTCTTTTTTTTGTGAATGACTCACTCTGAGCGCCATATTCTGTACTGTTGCATTCGCACATTTGCAGAGCGCACACAGCACAAGACACAGAGGCACTAGTGAACTTTGCACGTACGGAGTTATCTTTGCTGAGTCGTTTAATGTTGAATGACACACTGTTTACAGTGACTTAAACCATTCACATTGACGTCGTTGACAAAGATGTAATAATATTGTAACAATAAACATTATTGTTAAGCTTTTATTATACTTTATAGTTTATCCGAAATGCGAATAATATAAGATCAGAATCATATTAAAATGAGCTCAGAGCTGAGTGTGTGTATTGTGCTGTGCAATGCTACATGACTCCTGAGCATGTTTGGATGGCAGTTCACACCTCTGCAGTCTGCACTCTTGTGTAGTGCGTACTGTCTAGTGTCGCTCCTTTGAACGACTCGCTCTGAGCGACTCTTTTTAGCGAGCGGAGCGCACGGAGCCAGCTCCCAATAAAGAGTCATGTAGACACATCACTATATCGTGCGACAGTGTTTATACATATTTTGATCGTCTCCACTTACTCATTGATTGTCGTTTTTTAGAACGCGAAATGGATTTTGAGGGAATCGTATTTGTAAGACCCCCGAAAAAATATCATCCGAAATAATAACCCTCGACAAAATATCATCTTGACTAGATATCCAACGGGCAAAATATCTCCCGATCTAAAAACAGTTACGGGATTGTGTCGATGCGATGGCGTTTTCTTTGCGCAGTGAAAAGGGTAAGGCGTTTGAGGGGTCTAGCTTTAAAAAACAATTACGGGGTCGTACAAACTTACAAACTTTAAAATGAGTCTAAGATCCGGTATTAGAAATATGGACCCTCATCTGTTATTTGATGATGACAAAGATTATATGTTAGATAATAATATATAGATTGATAAATTGCACATGGGTTGCTTAGCTAAATCGTGTACCGATGCTGTTAAATTAAATAAATTCTAATTGACATTTTTTGGATCAACTTCCTCGATTTGTTAATCATAAAAATCGAGCCTAAAGTGAGAGAATATGACACAAGAAACTGGGATATACCATTGATTTTATACATAAATATAAATCATCCATATAAACATATCTTGTCAATAGTTGTGTTCTGTGTACTTTGAGTTTATTTGTTTTGCTAACATTTTATTTGTGTCATATTCTCTCATCTTAGGCTCGATTTTGATGATTAACAAATCGGGGAAGTTGATCCAAAAAAGTTAATTAGAATTTATTTAATTTAACAGCATCGGTACGCGATTTAGCTAGGCAACCCATGTGCGATTTATCAATGTATATATTATCTAACATATAATCTTTGTCATCATCAAATAACAGATGAGGGTATATATTTCTAATACCGGATCTCGCACTATATAGATCAAATATTTTTTATACGTCGTTACATAATCGTTCCTGTGTGCGCGGTGTTTTATTCGAGTGGAGGTCAGAATACAAATCAATAATTACTTCTATTCAATTCAAGTTACATAATTGTTTTCGACCTTACTAAATACTTTAGGTACGTTACGACTTGACTACTAGCATGTTTAATATTGTTTCTGAAATAAAAAATAGTTTAGTACACTTTCGAACTTATAAGGTAACCAAATATCGTATTAATTTTTATTTCTGCGTTAAAATATTTTGATCCGGCTCGATCAGTGCGCGTCCGTTCATATTTTTCGCTAAAAGTGTTGATTGTTTTGTGCAGTACCGAGTCAAATAAGTGCGCGTTACATTAAAATATAAAAAAACGATCCTGAATATTCGTAAGTTCGGAAACCTTGTGAATTAAACTTATTATTCTATTTGTCGAAAAATTCATTATGGTTAAAAAATGTAAAAGATTTTGTGTTCGTTTATAAGTATCTAATGGAAGTTACATTTCACATGTTGGGAATTGATTAAAATGCGTCTGGTTTGGCGGCAGGAGGTAATCTCCGAAACTACACATCCGATTTCGAAAATGTTTTCACCAATATTTAGAATGGGCCTTCACAGGCTATATATTATCGCGTTAAAAGTGTTTTTCGTGGAGATCAATTTTGCAGCGTAAGTCGACAGTGGCAATCTACAAATTCGGACGAAGCCGGGCCGCTGGTGGAATATAAAGGTAATATTTTTATTTACCAAATTAAATATATTTGATTAAGGTCTGATTAGAAATCTTCAATAAATAAAATTATCGACCAATTTTTCAGACAAATATATTAACAAAAAGAATAATAATTAATATAATTTTTAGATCAGTTCTGAAGAAGATCCAAATCCGGACCGAAACGTCAATGTATTAATTATTATTTTTTGTTAATATATTTGTCTGAAAAATTGGTCGATAATTTTATTTATTAAATATATTTGCGTTCTTGAAATATTTTTCGCATACAGTTTGCACGTACAGAATATAATTTTAAAGATAATATATTAAGTTTTTATACTACTTTACAATATATACATATTTTAATTGTTGGGTCAAATTAATATATATGCTTATTGTACAGTTAGGTACCAAATGAAAAACATAAAAAAATAATTATTGTAATAGCAGAGATTGGTATGGATGAAATTGTCTTGCAAGGTAGAAGTTATTAGCTCTGATTTTTAGTGTTCTGTACTACGGTGTCCGTCCGTCTGTTACAAGCGATTTTCGCTGAAATTTTGTGACGTAGGTAATAATTTTTAATTTAGCACAGAGATGCATTACAGACGTGAAGTATAAAACGTTGAATTTTGATTCTGGAGGTTAATTTCAGGTAGTAAATTGGGCAAACGAAAAAACATTTTTTTCAAGGGTATCGTGTGGGTTATCGAATGAAACCTTATTGAAGCACAATTTTTTTTCTTTTATTTATTCTTTTTTATAAAAAAATAATGAAAACCTAAAAAGATCCAAAAAAAAATTTCGGGATTGAAAAATTCAAGGGCAATCAATTGTGATTTAAAGAATTTAATTTCTTTATCACTGCAGAACCAAAATTTAGTTAAAAAAGTGGGGCCCTGATGATATACGTAGTACAGCTTGTTTTTGGCCACTTTTGTTATGAGGCATTAAATAATTTATTTAATTTACGACAGTGTCTGCAAAAAATTTATTTGATTGTTTTAAAAATGCTTGTTCCAGTAAAATTTGATTTTAATGCCAATCGAAACAGTGGTTTTAGAAATATTTAATAACAATACTAATACCTATTCATTTTATTTTCATAAAGCTAAATAGCCAAGACATTGTTTTATTAACATATTATTTTAATTGACGTTTTACAGTCCGGATTCTGAAGATGGTCCAAATCGAGACAAAAACGTCAATTAAATATTAATAAAAACAAAGTCTGAAAAAAAGTCGAGATTTTTGTTTATTTCAATGATCTTAACAAAGAACTGAAAATTATTGTACAAATATGCAGGGCTGTTAATATTTGGTACCTAAATCAAGATTAAATTAGATTATAGACGCTTGATAAGTCAAATGATTACTTACAACAGTATCGTCTGAAAACGTACGAGCAGCAATTTATTAAAAATTATTTTGAAATATGTGGTTTTTGAATATGGATTCTCTGTAGCTATATTTTAATTATGTACTTACAGCATTTATTCATCTCAAACGTTAAATTTTAATGTCGGAATCACCGACTGTCCCACAAAGATAAAAAAAAACCAAAACAAAACACAACAGTTAATCTTTATGTATAAGGCATAATAAAATCAGATCATATAGTTGCATTGCATATTATTATACAGCATGGAACAAAATGTCATATCCGCTGAGCCAAAACTGTAATAAAATTCAATTTTTCATGCGCGTTGACTTTCATGCAAAGTAGCTATTTTATAGGGGACTAGCCATTACCCGCGGCTTCGCACGCGATTGAGACGAAACACAGATGCATTCCCATAATTTGGCATAGTTACTCCTTTCTCGACGTATAGACCCCCCCCCCCCCCTAATGACATTCACGTGATCAACGTCCTGACAAAACCTTGAAAATGGCACCCATGTTGATTTTTAGACTGAGTACCTACCTCTTTTCACCCTCTGAAGGGGGTGTTTTTGAAAAAGCATGAAACACGTGTTTATTTGTTGACAGAAGTAATCCTGCGCTTTTTCGAATCGATACATCTATCTTATGTGATTTGAATCCCCGTTACACCCTTTTAGTGGTTGAATTTTCTAAAATCTGTTCTTCGCGGATGCCTACGTCATAATAACTATCCGTGCGCCAAATTTCAGCCCAATCCTTCCAGTGGTTTGAGCTGTGCGTTGATAGATCAGTCAGTCAGTCACGTGTTCCTTTTATATATTTAGATAGTGTAAAAAATCATTGTCTTCTATAGAGTCTAGACATCTACTGGACAATTTTTTTCAAAAATGTTTAATATAGGTAGCCATGACGTGCCACCTGTGGCCCGCGTGCCATAGGTTCGCCACCCCTGATCCAGATGATTGAATTTCGACTATAGAGATATAAGTAACTAGAGTACGCTAGTTCGTCTGCTTGCCATAAGTGAAAGTGTCCTCAGTTGAGAGAGAGAACGCTGCAGAAAGTCCAGAAAACCAGATATTCGTTTACCCAAATCGGAATTGTTTTTTGTATCATTAGTTGCCATAGAGATAAGGAACTGTTCTCTGTCTGAATTGCAGACACTTTCACGGCTCGAAATAAAATTAAATAAATTAATAAAATTACGTTGTTATAACATCGTAATTTTATTAATGAAAATATATGACAATTAATTTTATTTCTATCAAAATGACATTAATAATTTTGAATATTTGTTGAATGTAATTATTATATCATGTTTGAATTTTCAGTATGCCCTTATAACTATATAATGTATAATATAATATATATAATATATAATCTAGTTTTGAATTACAGAATAAGTATAGAAATTGCCAGAAGTGCACTGATTTTTCGCAACATTAGCGCCTTCTGGCGGCTCTTTATCTTCCGCCTAGCCTTCTGGCAATTTTTTCCCTACTTACTTGTACTATCTCCGATTATTCTGCAAATTTTCAGCTCTGCACCGAGACACCCATTTTCTCTGTAGCCAGCTCTCCTTCTATAAACGGTACGCGTTTTTGTTGCATTCCGTATATTCATATAGGCAATTGTTTTACAGCTTCGTTTACATGCGGACTACAGTCATTATTTAATACCCTTTGTGTAACATTGTAAATGTATGGTAAGTACTAATATTGTTATTATGACGGTTAAGTATGCGCAGTTAATAAATGCGCCATTAATAACTAGGCCTGCTTCTCTGTCGAGAAAACTTATCGGTTATTACTTAACAGTTATTGCGTTTTATTGCTTGCTTGACACTAACTGCTTTGACATTTGTGCAGCAAGTTAAAAAGTCTCCCGGTCTCCCCTCCTTTCAAAATGACAGTATACGAAAGTCCTATGTTTCATTTAAAATGTGTATTTTTTATAACGTAATTACAGCATAAACCAGTGATTCCCAAAGTGGTCTATATCGACCCCCAGTGGTCGACGACAACTTGCAAGGGATCCATGTCAGCGGGAAAAAAAATTGGGGGTCCATGAAATGACAATGGGGGTCAACGATAGTAAATCTCCTAACAAAAAAATATAGTTTAAAAAAAACAAAAAAACACGCTTTATATCGGACTAAAAAGTAAAAAATAATTGTTTTAAAATAAGCTTAAAAAGCGTTGGGCGCTCGATGTACGAAAATGTGGAACAAAGCGCCCCACGCTTTTTAAGCTTATTTTAAAACAATTATTTTTTACTTTTTAGTCCGATATAAAGCGTGTTTTTTAGTTTTTTTTAAACTATATTTTATTTTTCACTTTTTTAGTTTGAGGATCTATAAAAGAATTTATTAATCCTGGGGGTCCTAATAAGGATAATGGGAAACTGTTATCAAATTATTGCATTGTCATCGGTCCTTGATACGTATGCAAAGTTTCAAATTAATCAGACTTCGGGAAATTGGTGAAAATAAAGCGTTTACTACAGAGGATCTATAAAAGAATTTATTAATCCTGGGGGTCCTAATAAGGATAATGGGAAACTGTTATCAAATTATTGCATTGTCATCGGTCCTTGATACGTATGCAAAGTTTCAAATTAATCAGACTTCGGGAAATTGGTGAAAATTATGCTCAAAGATTTAAAAGAATTTATTAATCCTGGGGGTCCTAATAAGGATAATGGGAAACTGTTATCAAATTATTGCATTGTCATCGGTCCTTGATACGTATGCAAAGTTTCAAATTAATCAGACTTCGGGAAATTGGTGAAAATTATGCTCAAAGATTCCGTTACGGACATACATACATAGTTAGTTACATACATAGTTACAACCCAAACTAATATAAAGCGTTTAAAAAAGAAACAAACTGGACAT
Source organism: Xanthostigma xanthostigma (assembly GCA_963575645.1). Classification (NCBI taxonomy): domain Eukaryota; kingdom Metazoa; phylum Arthropoda; class Insecta; order Raphidioptera; family Raphidiidae; genus Xanthostigma; species Xanthostigma xanthostigma. Next base: position 6,055,775 of record OY754473.1, read on the forward strand.
AGTTAACCGAAAAGATTTAAGATTAAATCTAACTAAATTGATGCCAATTAATGTTGAAAATTTATTATTAAAGCATCAGGTTCATCCCTCACACTAAAAGCATTTATTTTTTGCTTAGTTATTTTATGTAACAAGAAAGTAAATTTTAATTTGATTCGTTTAATTTGAATCTAATTAATAAATGTATAAAACTAAACATTTCACACTACATTTCACTACCGTTTTAAATTTAAATCGTTCAAAGTGAGTAGCACTATACCGGTTGTCAAAAATACATTTGAGATTAATGAATTTGCAAAAAATCAATATCAGATAAGCAGGGGGTCTACCCAAAACCGACAAAAATGGCAAGTGGTCTACGAGACAAAAAAGTTTGAGAACCTCTGGCATAAACTCTATATAACGACACTCGTGGGACCGTACGTTATTGAGAGTTGTCGTTAAACGGAGAGAAGAAATAATCCATTAATATTTTTTTTACTATAATATCTAAGCGTCTTCCAACATCACTTATCTTTTCTGCCGCCTCTATCGCGCGTATTAATAAAACTTTTTCGTCAATACACAAAGATTTTCTTTTACTCGCCATGTTCACAGTTTGCAAGTTTGTGGGCAACTAAGAATATGATAACTTATCGATAAGCAGCTGAGCTAAACATATGAAAGATGATTCCAACAAACAAAAGGACGAATTTCGCTTAGAATCTTCGGTACGCATGATCCCGACAACAAAGCAACAAAATAACAAACAAGTACTGTTTATTACTTAATGATGACGTATTGTTGTCGTTATTTAGAGTGTATCATTGTATGAGCAACAAGGTAAACCAACTAGAGTTAAGCGATAACGACGTTTTAAGAAATTTGTCGTTATATCGAGTGACGCTAAATGGAGTTTACACTGTATATCGAAAGGAAAAAATCGCGAACACTGGTCACATCGCAAAATGTCGCAGAATCACTGATGATAAGGTTTTGAAAGAGGAACCTCATGAAATCAGCGATGTATAATAATCATTTTTCAGTTTAATAATTTGATATCAGCATTTACACTCGCTCTGCTGACACAATTAAGGTACTGTACAACGCATATCATGCTTCTTCTTCGATTTTTCAATGACGCGTGTAATCAGTAAATATTTACAAAAAATACGTAGCCGCCAATGGTTGACTGTACGAGACGCTTCGCACAGAGAAATTTAATACTTACACCATTTAGGTACTGCACAGCGCATATCGTGCTTCTTCTTCGATTTTTCAATGCCGTGTGTAATCAGTAAATTTTTACAAAAAATACGTAACGGCCAATGCTTGACTGTACGAGACGCTTCGCACGGGGAAATTTAATACACAATTTAGGTACTGCGCAGCGCATATCGTGCTTCTTCTTCGATTTTTCAATGACGCGTGCGATCAGTACATATTTGCAAAAATACGTAACGGCCATTGCTTGACTGCACGAGACGCTACGCATAGGACAGTTCACTGGGTAGGTCAGTGCTGTTTTCACGATGGATCCGCTGCGGCTGGAATGGGTCACTCGGACCTGCTGCCGGGGCGGTAGTAGCGTTAATGAGACAGCAATACTTACGCTAATGTGCATATGAAAATGACGACGCGTGGGTGAAGCTATACGTCTTGTGGTAAATGATGATGAGGTGGGCCAGCCAACTTCGCGGTGGGTGGTAAAACCCATTCAAAAAAAAAAAAAAAAAAACAGTTGACTGACTTGACTGAGCACTCTTGACCACAGAACATTAAAGCCTATTTTAAATAGGCACGTTTTTCGAGACGATGTAACATTGCGATTCTTCTATATCTATCTATACTAACATATAAAACTGAAGAGTTTGTTTGTTTGTTTGTTTGGTTGAACGCGCTAATCTCAGGAAGGACTGGTTCGAATTGAAAACATTTTTGTTGTTGGATAGCCCATTTATCGAGGAAGGCTATAGGCTATATAATATCACGCTACGACTAATAGGAGCGGAGCATCAATGCAAAATATATAACTCAAAATTTGTTCATCCGACAAAAACTTTGGAACGGTAACTCCGATCATCATGAAAGGACACAACATTCATCTCGAAACCGCTGAACCGATATTAATGAAATTTTGTAAATGTGTCTTGCTTGGTGCAACTTACGCTCTGGTATAGTTTTTATTAAATATTTTGTAAAAAATTACGGTGTTTTCTAAAAAAAAACTGTTTTAGTAACATGTAACGACTCTATTAGTTCAGAAGCAAACAAAAAAAACTGTTATATGGGATCAGAGAATTTTGTTTACATCTAACATGGGCTTAACTTGCGTTTAACCCACCTATCATAACATTGTGTATTGTTGTCGTTTTTATACGTGGTGTAGTTTTTATGCGAAAGATTGGTTTGAATTGCAGTGCAAATGTATATATCCAAAATACTGTTGAGTTATAATCTTATATTGTTGATAAAAATATATTTTATATTTGTTTAATCAAGTTTAACTGATAAAAACTTTGTCAATCAACACTTGGGTAAAATGTATTTACTTACCGGTGAAATGTTAGGTTAGGATAATTATTTCGTGATTTCTTACATACATAGCACCATCTTTAATTACTCTTAAAAATCGTGAACAAAAACCAATAACACTTATTTATTCATAGTAAAATCGCAAAATAAGAGGGAGGGAGAAGGAGAAACTATCCTTATATAATAACTGATAAAAACTTTGTCAATCAACACTTGGGTAAAATGTATTTACTTACCGGTGAAATGTTAGGTTAGGATAATTATTTCGTGATTTCTTACATACATAGCACCATCTTTAATTACTCTTAAAAATCGTGAATAAAAACCAATAACACTTATTTATTCATAGTAAAATCGCAAAATAAGAGGGAGGGAGAAGGAGAGACTATCCTTAGGTATATATAAAGTATATCTATATCGTGTCACGATAGAATTTGCTCAAAGCTATTAGTTCAGAAGCAAACAAAAAACAAACTGTTTCAGTATCAAGTAGCGAGATCTGTTAGAATTCGCTCAAAACTATTAGTTCAGAAGCAAACCTGATAGATTTTGCTCAAAGCTATTAGATCAGAAGCAAACAAAAAAAACTGTTTAGTACCAAGTTGCGAGATCTATTAGAATTCGCTCAAAGCTATTAGTTCAGAAGCAAATCTGGTAGAGTTTGCTCAAAGCTATTAGATCAGAAGCAAACAAAAAAAACTGTTTTAGTACCAAATAGCGAGATCTGTTAGAATTCGCTCTATTAGTTCAGAAGCAAATCTGGTAGACTTTGCTCAAAGCTATTGGTTCAGATGCCGAACCGCAAACGAAATACATTTTGCAGAATTATATCTATCGCATCCGGGTGAACCGGGACGGACCACTATTATTAGTAGTGATGTGCCGGATATCCGTATCCGAGGGAGAAGAAAGATCCGTATCCGTTAGTTTTTGGCGGATCTTTTACCTTGTTAATTTTCAATTCGTAGATGAAATTTTATATATAAGTATAGGTGATTAGGTAATAATGAAAAACTGTTAAATTCTATTCAGATTATTTTTTATTTTTTAAAATCGTATTTAGCACCTTTATATTGCAAACATTTATCGTAGTGAGTACATAACTCAAAGGTACTAAAAAACTATCTTTATAATGAGATATTGCACATCGATCTTTGGAAAGAGACAATTTGCTATGAGAGTTAATTCTTAAAGAGGCCAATAACTTTTTTCCATAACAGATAGTCCTCTTTCCAAAGGACGATGTGCAATATTTACCGCCGCGCACTTTAAGAAATTTAAGATCCGTATCCGTATCCGCGGATCTTGAAACCAAATATCCGTATTCAGATCCGCATCCGCGGATATACATTTTTAACGATCCGGCACATCACTAATTATTAGTATAGATTAAGGAATTGCCTTTTGGCGAACACATTGTATAAAAGCAATAATGCAAGTATGATTATTATGTGGGTGCTATAATATACAAAACTGACTGAAAATAAAACACAATTATACTTTATTCGAAAAAGTCAGATCGCTACTAAATATTATTGTTGTATACAAATGCTTTGATTTCTTTAGCATTGTTATCTTTAAAAATATTTTTATGTTTGCAAAACTCTTTAAATTTTAATGACACTCACCAAAGTGTTATTCTTATTACAATAGCAAATATTAATCAAATTTTTATTACAAAGATTTAGAAGACCCGAGAAAAATAAATTCATTCGTTTTTAGACAGGCCCGGCTCTAAATATTAGCATTAACCCCGGTTTCTGGGTTCCGCTAATAATTTTAAAACACGTAGTAGGCTAGACAGCTCTGCAAAAATTTCGAGGGACCCCTCGCCGCTACGGCCTTGCGTCTGAACGATGCGGCGTAAATTCGGTTAGAAAATAATATTTATTTTTACTTTCTTCTGCGATTAAAAACAGAGACGGCCCTGTGCACAAAGCTAAGATAAAATCTTTTGTCAATTTTTTTTTATTTATTGTATTTAATTAATCATCGTGTTCTGACATGCTATTATTAGGGAGTATATATTGTATAATAATGATTTTCATATAAAAATTACAGTACAACTCATGTATTTTCAACTCACTTCGAGGCAGTCATAGAAAAATCAAAACAAGGGCGTGTTCGAATGAAACATTGAGTCAAAATTTCAAAGCAATCGGTGAAGAACTTTCGGAGATTTAAGATTTTGAACAAACGAACATTTGAGTTTTTCCAAGTGTGTAGGCCACTGATTCCCAAAGTGGTCTATATCGACCCCCAGGGGTCGACGACAACTTGCAAGGGGTCCATGTCAGCTGGAAAAAAATGGGGGTCCATGAAATGAAAAAAAATGGGGGTCAACGATAGTGAATCTCCTAACAAAAAAAGAAACAAACTGAACATCGTTACCGAAGAGATTTAAGATTAAATCTAACTAAATCGATGCCAAATGTTGAAAATTTATTATTAAAGCATCAGGTTCATCCCTCACACTAAAAGCATATACTTTTAGCTTATTATTTTATGTAACAGAAAGCAAATTTTAATTTGACTCGGTTAATTTGTATCTAATTAATAAATGTATAAAACTAAACATTTCACACTACATTTCACTACCGTTATAAATTTAAATCGTTGGCGTATGTCTATCTTTTAAGAATAGCTCTCTATACCCATTTTAATATCAAAAGCGCTTTTGGTCGATATCAATTTTAGCGACGTAAGTCGACGAAAAAAACAGCGGCAATCTACAAATTCGAGCGAAGCCGAAGCGGACCGCTATAGTTACTTGTATTATAATTTTCTAACATCAAATAAAAAAATGCGCATTAAGGAAGTATATAAAAGAAAAAATCCAATATAATATGTAGGCACGTTAATTTTAAAAGAAATATACTTTATTAAATTAAGCGCTATAAATTTAAATGTCTTTTGTAACATTTTGAATTAGTAATTTCTTTATTCAGCATCAAATTTATCAAATCGTAAATTAGTGAATCAGTGGCTAAGCATAAAAAACATTCCAGTAGTTTTTTAAAAAAATCCGTGTGGGCGTAACATTCTATGGATTCCGTTTAACCGTATTTGGGCATTTCTGAATTGGACAAATATTTTTTTTGTGAAAATTAAGTCGTATTTATTTATAAGGCCATTAATATATTAATATAAAAGCGAGTCAATAAAATTAAATCATTTTTAGGTTGGTATTGATCATTTTTATTCTCTGTAATAATGTCTATATTTAGGTAATAATCGTTTATTTGATAGAAATTATAATAAATTATTGCTCATTATGTGTGCTGCATTCAACATTTATATATCTATAACCGAAAAGCTAAACTGCTTATAGCAATTTTCTCATAATCATATATATTAATACGCTAAGGTTAAAGATGTTTGCCTCCCTTTTTAGAAAAAAACCTCACAATTTCTCCACATAAATTATGTATCATTTTACAGATAATTGCTTGCTCTACTGACATCGACAACTAAAAAATTTATTATTGCTTTTGTTTTTGTAAACTAATTAAAATACAGCAACGCTGAACATCGTCTGCCATCTGACGGCTTTAATTTTGAAACAACGTCAGCACTTCGATCTGTCATCTGACCTTCATATTGTAAATACTGCATAGTGCCATCTGACGGCTTTAATTTTGAAACAGCGAGCAACGCTGAACAACGTCACAGCAATGCTGCATGATGCCATATGACGGCTTAGCTCAACGCTTTTGCTACTTGCGCCTCTATATATGACTATTTTAGTAAAATATTTCTTCGATCTGTCATCTGAGCTTCATATTGTAATACAACAAAAAGAAGAACGTTATAAGCAGTGTGCAAAATTAGAAACGAATTGAATACCTGCAATCATATTTAAAAAATAATTTTGTAAAGTGATAATTATTATATTTATTTAGTGCGAATAATTCGCACAGGTCACACTAGTTTTTTTCTAATCTATCTAGAAATATTCGGTCATAAAATGAATACGTTTATCGCACAAAATTAAGCAATACATACTAAAATTTTTGACGTTTTGTATCTCTGAAGATTATACAAAACGTATCGAAACGTCAGCATTAAATGCAATTTCAAAAAATTTCTGTATTGCTTAATTTTCGATCCTTATGCAACGGAATCTTTTCCAAATACCTATCATTACAAACTTTATCTCTTTATAATATTAGTATAGATTGTTTTACTCTAATTTTTACATAAACAGTTTAGCCTTTCGACCCTAGATTTCGAGTCATTATGAATCACAGACTGGCGCCGTGGATTTCTGTGTTATTAACTAGTTTTTTTTATTAATATTGACCGTTTATGCAATGTCTTTTAGATTTGACCCAAAAAAATATTCATAAAAATGTATTCGGATCAAACGGATGGGAATTTTTACATTTAAACTTAGAAAACTGTTTTTTTTTTATTTTGGCATATATTATCAACTAGCGACCCGACCCGACTTTGCCCGAATTTGTAGACTGCCAATGAAGGAAACGCATATAAATCAATTCAATTTCGCATTCGAGAGGGGCCGGGTTCGAATCCCGGCGGGAGCAGATGTGGCTGGGATTTTTTTCCCGCTGCCTCCCGCCGAGAAACTGTAATTCCTGTACCGGCCATCTTGTTGAGGTTTTCCTTGTTTTCCCTCAATAATTTCAGATAAATATCGAGATGGTTCCTTAATCAAGGCCATGGCCGATTACCTATCAAACTCCTATGCTCAAAATTTACCTACCTTATCTTAATGTCCTAAAATTCCTTCATTCGCCCATTGCTATTAAGTGGAAGCTGCAAAAACGTTGAAAATAACGGGAAGTGTGATAGATAGAAAATAGTAATGGTGTGAATGTTCCTAAATCAAGACCATGGTCGATTCTGTCAAACTCCTATGCTCAAAATTTACCTACATTATTTTAATGTCCTAAAATTCCTTCGTTCACCCATTGCTATTAAGTGGAAGCTGCTAAAGCGTTGAGAATAACGGGAAGTGTGATAGATGGAAAATAGTAATGGTGTGAATGTTCCTAAATCAAGGCCGTGGTCGATTACCTGTCAAACTCCTAAGCTCAAAATTTACCTACCTTATCTTAATGCCCTAAAATTTCTTCGTTCACCCATCGCTATAAAGTGGAAGCTGCAAAAACGTTGAAAATAACGGGAAGTGTGATAGATGGAAAGTAGTAATGGTGTGAATGGCGTTTGTTACGATATAAAGTCGAGAAACGGACGTTAAACGCATTATTATTAACAAACATTATGCAATTATAATTCGATTAATTGACGTTTCTATCCAGATTTGGAACTTCTTCGAAATTGAGCTAGAAAATATAAAAATTAATTAGTAATTATCTTGTCTGAAAAATTGGTCGATAATTTTTTTTTTATTTTTGTTGTTATTTGTTGTTTCCAGTACGTAATATTTCCGCCCGTCCAACAACATCGGCGTTCCCCAGTACGGATGGTGAGTGGGCCCCAGCACCATCCCACCTTCACGATTCCCTCATATATGCATGTGCAAACATCCGCAGGCAATTCTAAACTTGAGATGTTCCTCATTTGTGAAGTGTAAATGTTTTTTATACGCGAGGGCTCGACTCTGCAAATAACAGAAACAATTTTACAGCCGCGAGGAGTGAAATTTCGTTCCATAGCCAAAAATAACGACAGTGTCAGAAGTTGGGGAAACCGCTTCCGATTGGCTGACGGGTAGTATAGGTAAACTAATGCAAAGAGGGAGAAAATCAATCGACACGCCCTTTTTTACTTCGTGTTAACTCGTTTATCTAATTTATCACTTTCCTATACTTTAATTCTATACTGAGAATAGGAATAAAATCGCAATCGAACCGTTAGGGTGCAAGCATATACTTCTGTCTTTTTTTACGCCGTAAGCACTAGCGTATCCAGGAGGGCAAAACAAGCACGGGGGACTCGGCTTAAGAAATTTCTAATTTGCTTCATCCTGGGCCAAAAGCTGGGTACGCCCATGTTAACGTCATAGAAAAAGACAAAGTTTTTGAAACATAGATACTTTATTCAGATTAAATGCAAGTACATCAACCAATTCTATCATCGGAGAAATCAGGGAATTACATCGAAGAAAAAGACGCAGACATACACTTTGTTGCCTTCGCTCACCGCACATTAAGTAAATAGACAATGATTCATATAGTACATTATATGATCACTTTAGACGCGCAAGATTTACACGCAACTAACTTTTTTCTACCACCAATAGCCAGGACTGTTTTGGTCTAGTATAAATTCGTATTATTGTTGATTTATTTTTTAAAAATAATTAGTTGAAACCGGAGAACTAGCTGTTTAAAAATGCCATATAAACAACGGCAATTTTTTAGTCTACGACACTGTAAAACGATGCAGCAAATTGGTTTTTTGTGCGTATTTCGCTAGTGGCTCATTTTATCAATAATTTATTAATGACAAGAAAGAAAGAGTGATAAATTGTTTACAAAAAATATAACCTGCACTTTTTTCGTAACTACGACCATTTATTGACAAACTAACAATTAATATACTGCAATTGTTTAAATATCTTTGGATTGTTTAAATATCGTTGGATTGTTTAAATATCTTTAACTCTCCGCATTTCTCTAAGGGTTCATTAAATCGAAAAAAAACTTATTATGAAAAAGAATCTAATGATCTTAAAAAAATGTATTTAATATCTCTGGATTGTTTAAATATCTTTAACTCTCGGCATTTCTCTAAGGATTCATTTAATCAAAAAAATACTTATTACAAAAAAGAAAGAGAATCAAATCATCTTGAAAAAAATTTTAAATTTTTTTCGTAGCTGTAACGGTTTACTAACAAACGATCCATACTTGAAATTTGTGCAGAGTAGAGAATCTAGCCCTTATAATAACGTGTCCCTTAGCACGGGTTACTAATAATACACGTTCAATATTTACATGGCTTGACGACGTATACTATGGCTTGCATTATTTTAATATGTCAGTCCGGCCAGCCTCGTTATAAAATTGTTGCACTTTTGTTCTTGTAGCTCATTATTATTATTTCATAGCACACTATCGCGCACGAGCTTGAAATTATTACCGTGTGTTCGATAAAAAATTTACACGGAAAATCATGCAGGTACAGGTGGCCGTGAGCTGCGTAGAAAATTAAACAAAGATAATGCTTAAAATAAAGAATTATTTATAATAAATTAGCGGCCCGGTCCCGGTTTCAACCGAGTGCGATAAATATAATTCTGCAAAATGTATTTCGTTTGCGGCCCGGCGTTTGAACTAATAGCTTTGAGCAAATTCTATCAGATTTGATTCTGAACTGATAGCTTTGAGCGAATTGTATCAGATGTCGCTACATGGTACTGAAACGGTTTGCTTCTGAACTAATAGCTTTGAGCAAATTCTGTCAGATGTCGTTGAATCATTACCATTTTGATTTTGCGTTACCAATATTAATATTAATATTTCTCCGTCGTTGAATCTTTTCTCTTAAGGAAAATTATGTCGCTAAAGAAGTTTCACTTCAAAATATTTACATTAAGATTTATAATAACTTTGCCACCCACGCGCTGTAAAGTGAACAAAGGTACATTGTTTGTGTCAACACCCGTTATTTTAGCAGTCATGAGCGAATTGTGCAGTATTTGTTATCTCAGTGTGACATCGCAAAAGACATTTGAAATACATTTCAATGTTTGGTGTAATTTTTAATATTGCCGCTGACCTATCCATTATTCGTTTACTTCGTGGCCATTTGTAAAATTTCAAAGCTGCACTGCCGCATGTAAATCATATTTTATCTTTGAAATCAAGTGGGTGGATTTTGAATTATTCTCTCCATAAAAAATTAATAAGTACTTTGTATGATCATTTTTTTAACTTCCCGCTAGTAAACCTTTTATATCTTTTGAACGGAGTGTCCGACTGAAACGCGGTTTGCGGCATCTGACGTGATCTTGGTGAACTTAGACTTCCTGAAAATTTGAAATGATTCGGCCCAAAAAATTTTGAGAAATCTTAAAAAAACAAGTTTCAAAAATTTTTAAAAATTTGTTTTAGTAAAATATTTTCTAAACTACTAAACTGATTAATTCCAAAATCTAATCAGCTCTTCTCCATAATAAACTGCGTCGATTTCCGCAAACCGCATCAAAATCGGTTTATTTGTTTACGAGATACCGTGAACGAAAAAATCGTAAAAAAGAGTTTTTTTTAAATGACTCTTAAAATTGTTATCAGATCGATTTTTTGTAATAAATTACTTTCTTAGGCTAAAAAAACTTCGTCGATCGCCGCAAACCAGATCAAAATTGGTTCATTTGTTCATGAGATAACGTGAATGAAAAATTAGGAAGAAAGTAATTTTTTAAAATTACTCGTAAAATTCTTATCAAATCGATTTTTTTGTAATAATTTACTTTCTTAGGTTAAAAAAACTGCGTCGATCGCCGCAAACCGCATCAAAATCCGCTCATTTGTTCACGAGATATCGTGAACGAAAATTTCGTAACAAAGTGTTTTTTTTTGAGCTCGAAGAGCTAAAAAATAAACTTCTTGCTATATTTGATATATTTTTGAGCGTTTTGAACTCGAAAGTAGCGGGAAGTTACAGGGATGGCCTGCAGGGTCAAACGTCTTTTCAATTTTTTTTTATTCGACCGTTTTATAATTCCCCTTTTATTAAAATCTTTATTCAGGCGTATGTAATACAGCAGCGGATAACGAATAAGTTCAGTTGCAGCAAACATGACGTGTCAAACGATTACAATATAATATACGATAAATAAATGGTTATAGGCACCTGTAATACCTACAATATTAATGAATATGATGTACTTTTATGGTATACAACTAAAGTAGGCCCCACCGGCGCGATACTTGTTCATAATGTACTAATATTATGACACGAGCTTTCTATACCAATCACAAGCATTGTTTTTTATTTTTTTTTTTTTATGTCAGAACATATTGTAACAAAACTGTTGTAGTCCGTGGCGGAAATTATTTATTTACAATAATAAATGTTTAACAAAACAGTTAAACACACACACGAAAGCGTGCTTCTTTACCTTAACAGAAATAATAACGCTAACAGAAATAAAATAACGACAGTTCCAAATAATAAAATACGAGACTAAGTAACAGAGACTATAGAGTCACTAAATTATGTACACAAAATATTTACAACACAGAAACACAACAAAGTATAAACTGAATGATTTATGTCGCAACGCCAGACAACACAACTCACGAACAACCCCTCCGCTCGCATTTTATAGTTTCGTTCCCCGCCTATCGAATGTTCTGGAAGCATCTCAACGTTTCTTCACATGCATTGCATTTTCCAGGCAATTCTAAGAAGGTCGGTTTTTTTTCTGCTTTCCATTGTTGTTGTTGTCGTGGTCTGGAACATTCTATGGAGCCCATAGTCGTCCCAACAAGGGCGCGCAAATATATTATATATTGAAGTCGCACTGCACAAATGTCTTTGATTAGTGAATCAGACAATGATTGAAAACATCAAAACCGGCGGCGAACTAATTTTTACTGAAGTAAAACTTCTTTAGCGCTTGTAAGGTTAAAGGGGAGAAACGAGTTCATAATTCTAAAGAAGTTTCACTTCCCTTTAACGTTACAGAAAATTTAAAACAGATTGCACCATGTACCTAGAGCTAATGGCCTTGCTGCCGAAGCCTCATAATATATAAAACAGATGCGTCGCTAAAGAAGTTTAACTTATTAACACCTCAGTGCCTCTGCATGTCGCGAACTGCAGGTAACTTTTAGGTTGACCTAACGAATCGACCTTAGCAGTTTTAGGAGTTTTGAAACATTCTATATATACAGAATGATTTTTAAGGTGATTATTCTTATTTAACAGCGTGTAGAAATCAAGTATACGAACAAATATTTTAAGTAACTTTTTTATCAAAACTCTAAAATAAGAGAGAAACAGCCGTTCAAAGTTTAATTAAACTTTTCAAAGATTAATTAATTCAAAAGCCCGGTTAAGACATGAGAAGAAATGACAGCACGAATCGAAAATGCATCCCAAATAATTCGCGGAAAGCTCTTATAGCACGCATCTTTGTGTCCAACAAAACGGGGAACAATTCCAGTGAATACTTGATAATGACATAACATATTTCCATAGTGACATAACATAACGTCCATGACCGACCCCAACATTTAATAAAACTTTGAAAGCACGTTCCTCTTTCATTTTTCAGTTTTGATAAAAAAGTTACTTGAAATATTTGTTCGTCTATTTGATTTCTACACGCTGTTAAAAAAAAGAATCAATTTAAAAATCACCTGTATAAACTAAATACTATTAATGTAGTCGATGTATAACATAGAGACATTAATACATCTTAAGTTGATATCAATGCGAATCATTAATTGCTGGTACGCTGCCGCGACCTTTGACTTCTGTCGATGCGCGACTTGGCCAATCAGTATGCCAGTTCGCGACTTCAAAATGCGCATGTAAAGATAATAATAAGTATTCTTAACACTTTCGCGACCGATAGCCGGTCTGTGTCACGCTTTGCATTCGATTCTTCAACAGTAAAAAGCCAAGTATAATATTCAACACAAAAAGAATTGAGATCTAAAAGGGTGCCAAGTTTTCACAAGGTTTCGTGTTTTTTTATTATGATTTATACCTAAACTTCATGTTTATATGTGTGAAAACTTGGCGCCGTTTTAGATCTCGATTCTTTTTGTATTGAATATTGAACTTGGCTCACTTTTTCACATTTATGTTTTTGATGGGATATCATTACTTTTTGTAAAGAAATTATTATATCATTCAAAAGTGGTTTTTAAAATTAATATTTTTTCCTGTACCTATGGTTTTCTTTTTCGAAAGGCGCTAGGTATTAATAAACATCGATTGCTTGGAAAATATTTTAAATCTTAAAGATTCACTGTTCTCTGATTTTTTTCCTTTGTTTATACACAATTACCTACCTGGATGCCAAATTTCAACTTTCTAGGTCATCTGGAAGTGGGTTAGGTTTTCGATCTATATATATGTCAGTGAGTCAGTCAGTTAGTGATAAAAATGCCGATTTTTAGACGTGAATACCTCAATAACCGTTTGAGCTGTATTTATGAAATTCGGGGTTCTAATTAATCTAAGAGGCTTTAATAAATAAACCAAATTTCAAGTGTTTATGTTAAATAGATTTTGAGTTATTAAGGTGTCAAAAGTGGCTCCAAATTGTTCGTGTAATATAACACGGCTGATGCTTCCTTTTTCTTTGTTGAACATGGCTTGACACGCTGCCGTGACACTCTTTTCTAACATTAAATGTCGAAAATATAATTCATTCTGAGTTTCCATGCGCTGAGAAATAAAAACTTGAAAATCATATACATATATTAATACGCTAAGGTTAAGATGTTTGCCTCCCTTTTTAGAAAAAACCACACAATTTCTCCACATAAATTATATATCATTTTACAGATAATTGCTTGCTCTACTGACATCGACAACTAAAAAATTTATTATTGCTTTTGTTTTTGTAAATTAATTAAAATACAGCAACACTGAACAACGTCTGCCATCTGGCGGCTTTAATTTTGAAACAACGTCAACACTTCGATCTGTCATCTGACCTTCATATTGTAAATACTGCATACTGCCATCTGACGGCTGTAATTTTGAAACAGCGAGCAACGCTGAACAACGTCACAGCAATGCTGCATGATGCCATCTGACGGCTTAACTCAACGCTTTTGCTACTTGCACCTCTATATGACAATTTTAGTAAAATATTTCTTCGATCTGTCATCTGAGCTTCATATTGTAATACAACAAAAAGAAGAACGTTATAAGCAGTGTGCAAAATTAGAAACGAATTGAATACCTGCAATCATATTTAAAAAATAATTTTGTAAAGTGATAATTATTATACTTATTTAGTGCGAATAATTCGCACAGGTCACAATAGTATGTGATTAAATTTTAATTCTCAAGTATAACGAATTACCCAGTTGACGCTACGCGGGCGATTACGTTCCGTTGACACTAAAATCGTCGTAACTACCTAGGAAATGAAGAATTCGTTTGCGAATTATGTGATCGCTTCGTGATCAGCGGTAGTCAAAGTGTTTGACATGATGTACAATAGTTGAGACCGCGCATTGTGCATTTGGTTGCACATTCAGAAGTAGGTAAACCTGATTCCCTACATGGAGATAGACACCGCGAGACAAGGTTTACTGCAGTACGTCGTCGGTAGGTACTACACCCCGCCTGGTCGATTATACAATATCTGTGAATATACAAGATGTTGGAAAAAGTCCCGGTACCCCGGGATAACTGTTCTTCTGTGCCTCGAATGAAAAAAATGTTTGGGACAAAAGTCGTTTGGTTTTGAAGGAAGGATCGTTTGCACACAAAACCAATCCTTGCCTCTTCACCCCCTCGCGAGGGGCGGGGGTGACTTGAAAATTTTAAATGGCAACCCTTATTTTTTATTAGCTTAACAACTTTTTCGATTAAAAATAAACGTCTTTTGTTCGAAACTTTTTTTGTTCGGGCTAATCCTTCCCCACTAATCAGCTTGTTCCATTCTCTGTCTCAGATTTCCATTTTTGCACATTTTTCGAAGCTGATTTAGTGGGGAAGGATTAGCCCGAACAAAAAAAAGTTTTGGACAAAAGATATCTATTTTTAGCCGGAGAAGACATTGAGCTAATAAAAAATAGGGGTTGCCATTTGACATTTTCAAGTTACCCCTACCACCCGCGAGGAGGTGAAGGGGTGAGGGGTGGTTTTGTGTGAAAACGATCCTTCCTTCGAAACCAAACGATTTTTGTCCCAAACATTTTTTTATTCGAAACAAAGAAAAATAGTTATTCCGGGGTGCCGGAACTTTTTCAACACCCGTTTATATTCTGTTGCCAGAGCAAGATTGGACTGTATAAAATGCCCTGCGCTGAGCGAAATGAGCTTTGCCATGGGAAAAGTACGACAAGCTACTTGTCATTGAGTTCTATTGCACGCAATCTAGAGTTGAAAATTAAGAATATGACATTATGTTAACTCTTTCAGGTTTGGTGATCAGTTATGGATTAAGAGCTGGCTACGGAGAAAATGGGTGACTCGGTGCAGAGCTGAAAATTTGCAGAATAAGAGGAGATAGTATAAGTAAGTAGGGAAAAAATTGCCAGAAGGCTAGGCGGAAAATAAAGAGCCGCCAGAAGGCGCTAATGTTGTGAAAAATCAGTGCACTTCTGGCAATTTCTATACTTATTCTGTAATTCAAAACTAGATTATATATTATATACGAGTATATTATACATTATATGATTATACCTATAGTTATAAGGGCATACTGTAAATTCAAACATGATATAATAATTACATTCGACAAATATTCAAAATTATTAATGGCATTTTGATAGAAATAAAATTAATCGTCATATACATATTTTCATTAATAAAATTACGTTGTTATAACAACGTAATTTTGAATATTAATTTGTCGAATGTAATTATTATATCATGTTTGAATTTTCAGTATGCCCTTATAACTATATAATGTATAATAGATATAATATATAATCTAGTTTTGAATTACAGAATAAGTACTATAGAAATTGCCAGAAGTGCACTGATTTTTCACAACAGTAGCGCCTTCTGGCGGCTCTTTATTTTCCGCCTAGCCTTCTGGCAATTTTTTCCCTACTTACTTATACTATCTCCTCTTATTCTGCAAATTTTCAGCTCTGCACCGAGTCACCCATTTTCTCCGTAGTCAGCTCTCCGTCTATTATCTAACCACCTATTCTATATTTTCACACTATCTATTGACAATTTGTGGTTAATTTATTAACGACCGTATTCCACGAAACCTTAGGTGATCATTTTTCTTTTTTCAATTTTTTTATAATAAACAAACTTTATCTAAACTAGAAATGCAGTTTTTTTATTTATAAAATCTTTAAGAAGCCGTGGCGGAAGGAGTTAAAACGAGTGCTAGCATTTTAATGAAACTCCTATATCCTCTGAATAATTTAATTACATTTGAAAACTGAATCTCAGAGGAAATGTTTTTTAAGGCGTTGTAAAGGTGAGAAAAACTCAATTTTTCCAATTTTCAATTTTCTAAAATTTTTAAAAATCACAAAAATATTTTCGGACCCTCATACTGTGGTTCCAGACGATAGCGGAAAATACCCTGAGCAAAAATATTTCATTTTTTTTATTTCAGTGCCGTTGGAGAGCAGCTAGAGTGCCCGCCGTCCGACCCCCTTTTTCCTGGTTAATTACAAGATTGTCGAGACCGGCCACTCAGTGGAGTAATATGATTTTTTCAGAAAAGGAATTATACCTGAAACATAGATTAATAATAAGCCTTAATATGAAAATGCTCAGTTTTATATTTAAGACATAATTAATTTTTAAAAACACTCATTTTGACCCGTCTACCTTAATTTACCTCCTCCCCTCATTCCTAGCCCATATTAGGAGGTATAATATTTATTATTTACTTATTTATTTATTTTTTTTATTTATTTTATTTCGTCAATAAAAATATACAAAATATACTAAATATACAAATAGAGGATATCCTGCCCAACTTGGGTGACCAGTGCTAGGGCAGGAGTCCAAAATTATTACTGCAGACGTGCTTATTAAATAAATAAAAATGAAAATAAAGGAAAATAATAGTTATAATAATAAATTAAACATTTTATATGTTATAATGTGTTAGTCCAGTCAGATTAGTTGAGGATGTCGTATATAATTTTTGATTTCTCGTCATGGAACAGCCAGTTGAATATTTGTTTATTGAAAGTTTTTATATTTTGAATTGTTTTGAGCTTTACAGGTATGTTGTTATATAGTTTGGGACCAAGGAATACCGCGTGGTTTTGGCTGAAAGTTTTCGTCATTTTTGGTACTATTATATTATTATATACGCGCCACGAATCTAAAAGGCTCGGAATTTAGATGCGAATGCGGGCTTGCGCTTGTACAGTCTGTTGAAAAAATACAAACTCGCAACTCAACAAAACTTAAATTGCAATAACAACTTGACAATAGCGTACTCGACTGTACTTTAAAGCAGGAAAGCAACAAGTGACAAAGGCAACGAGCGATCACGGCAAATCACCGACGAGTGCACGTTCCGTACAGGTAGCAGGGAGGTGGTGGGAGTATCAACGGCTCTAAAATGTACCTTTGCGACGCTGTTTGTGACTAACTTCCGAACCTTTTAGGTCCGTGCCGCGCATTATACCTTACAGATTACTCGTTTAAGAGCCCGTTTGCCGATCACAGAGGGGAAGCTGTATTTTGCGGCGTGTGGTGAGGAAACATTTTGAAACATTCCATTCATAATAGTACACCTAATTATTGTGGTCTATGAGAATTGAATGCTCTCTCTCTATCTTTCACACATGTGAGAAGGATTGACAAAGAGAACCGAATTATTATATGCCTCGTTATAGTGATATACATACTATTACATGTGTTAGTATACTAACACAGACACGTATAGACTGCAGATATCAAATAGGGATGTGCTATATTCATTTTATATCCAGAATTACAAAACTTTACAACATATAATTTATCTGCAAAGAAATAGTTTACAAAAAATAGAATTATGTTAAATGTCACAAAAATATGGAAAAAAATGTATTGTATTTTAATAATAACTATAATACAGTACTGTTTGTTACAATTAGGGTTGCCACCTTTTTTTCGAAAAAAAAAGTATTTTTTTAAAGTTGCAAAAATATAGGACTTTCATTATTTGTTTTATATAGTATTTATTTAATTATTTAATTTATGACTGAGTTTCTTTACTCCACAGTGACACAACTATTAGCCAACTTATGAGCTAACGAATGAGCTATGGAATCTAATACAGTTGCAAAAATAAAAATTTGAAAAGAAGTTTGACCCTGCAGGCCATCCCTGTAACTTCCCGCTATTTTCGAGTTCAAAACGCTCAAAAATATATAAGATATAGCAAGAAGTTTATTTTTTAGCTCTTCGAGCCCAAAAAAAAAAAACACTTTGTTACGAAATTTTCGTTCACGATATCTCATGAACAAATGAACCGATTTTGATGCGATTTGCGGTAGTCGACGCAATTTTTTAACCTAAAAAAGTAATTTATTACAGAAAAATCGATCTCATAGGAATTTTACGAGCAATTTAAAAAAAAACCACTTTTTCACAAATTTTTCGTTCATGATATCTCGTGAACAAATGAGCCGATTTTGATGCGGTTTGCGGCGATCGACGCAGTTTTTTAACCTAAGAAAGTAAATTATTACAAAAAAATCGATTTGATAAGAATTTCACGAGTAATTATAAAAAATTACTTTTTTCCTAATTTTTCGTTCACGTTATCTCGTGAACAAATGAACCAATTTTGATCTGGTTTGCGGCGATCGACGCAGTTTTTTTAGCCTAAGAAAGTAATTTATTACAAAAAAATCGATCTGATAACAATTTTAAGAGTCATTTTAAAAAACACTTTTTTACGATTTTTTCGTTCACGGTATCTCGTGAACAAATGAACCGATTTTGATGCGGTTTGCGGAAATCGACGCAGTTTGTTAAGGAGAAGAGCTGATTAGATTTTGGAATAAATCGGTTTAGTAGTTTAGAAAATATTTTACAAAAACAAATTTAAAAAAATTTTTGAAACTTGTTTTTTTAAGATTTCTCAAAATTTTTTGGGCCGAATCGTTTCAAATTTTCAGGAAGTCTAAGTTCACCAAGTTCACGTCAGATGCCGCAAACCGCGTTTCAGTCGGACACTCCATTCAAAAGATATAAAAGGTTTACATACATACATACACACACACACACATACAGCCCTACGGACATCATCGCCAAAATAGTTTCAATAGCTTCCTAGGACCTCAAAACGTCGATATCTGGCGAAAACTCGATTTTCGAAAATCGGGGTGAAACCAATAACTTCCCGATTTTTGAAAAAAAAATTTTTTTTTTAAGCGGAAGGTTAATAATAAATCAGTTAATTTACTAGAAATCAATTAAAAAAATGAATGCACACTTTTTTTTTTTTTGGTTTTTTAATTCTGAATTTTTATTATGTACATAATTTTATTACAATTCATTCTTATTTTATTATGTCCACTCATGCGCCTAGGCACAGGTTTTTTGACATTAGCGCGTTATAACTTAAAAAATATTAATTTTAGAAAAAAAGTTTGAATTAAAAGCTGTAGAAAATTTGAAGATTTAAAACTTAAGTCATTAGCATTTTATTGTTTAAACAATTATTAGAAGAGATATGGATCCAAAAGTCAATAAACAAATCGTAATAGTTGAATAAGTCGTAAACGGTAAGTGATACAAAAAAAAAGTATTGAACAAAAAAGATAGTAAATTTATTTATCTACAATAAAGGTTATTACCTTTTTTCGCCTCAAGTGCACGGTTAGGGAGATATAGGCTGAAACGGTTTTTGTCATAATGGCGGCACTTCCGCCCTCCTAATTTGTAAGGATTTTGTGCATTTAGGGTCAGTACGTGATACTGAACCTATTTAAGAAAACAAAAAAAAGTTGTAGGATAATGCAGAAAAAAATTCTCTATTACCTGTACTAGTGCCATAGTAATTAAAACAGTTTTATTATTTACATCATTTTAATTCAAAATTCTTATTTTGTCATTAATTCTGAATTTTTATTATGTAGGTACATAATTTTATTTGAATTAATATTTATTTTATTATCTCTTCATAATTAAAATTCTCAATATATTCTATGTGTATATAGATGTAAAATTAATCTCTTCCATTTTAATTATGCTGTGACAAAATTTTTTTTCTGTTTTGACTTTTCAGATAATTTTTCTTCTACTATTAAATACAATAACTTCCTATTGGAAGTTAAATTTCAATATAAATCAATAAAATAAGTATTATAGATAACATATTTACCTATTATATTTGGCAATGTTACATTTTTTCTTACGTACTGCTGACAAAGGTAATCTTGTTTATTTTCCACGGCGATAATCCATGTTGAAACGCTGGACTTCTGTTGGTACAAAGCTGGAAATGAAGTCACTGTGGGCTCGCCTGCTAGCTCACAAAATTACAATAAGAACAGGGGCTATTGTTCTTTCAAGGTCATCTGCTGGCTCTGAGCAAGAACCAATCTGGAAACGGTATCTTGTAACGTGGGTGACATGAACAAAGGCCCACAAACAAACATTATGACATAGTGTGTGTTTGTAAAGATGTCTCGTGTGATGGCAAGGTGACCTCTTAAATGACAAGGAATTATTTTAATACCAACTGTGTAAAATGGTGTGTGTGTCGTAGCTGCCCTGGGAATGGTGTTGTCACAACAAGCACGTTTCGAACAAAATGGTTGATGTTTAAAATACATTTCCTCTTATAATTGTAATTTTGTAAGAATTGAACAGTTTTTTATCCTTTTTTATTAAATAATATTGTTCATAACATAAGTAGACAATTTTGAAACTCCCGCTTTGATGCGCTTTGGTGAGCTGGCGCCATTTCAGCGATGCCAATGACTGAAAAAAGTTCGTCAAAAGTACATTTTCATTAATTTTCATGCTATCATGTTGGCATTAAAATTATTCCTTCAGACAAACAAGAGAAGCTCGAATAGCATTGAGTTTCATACCCCTGGTCAGTCCTGCATTAAAGTTCCGTGTCCCGTATTATAGGAAATGTCCCGCATTATTACGTGAATTTTACGAGACCCGTGTGGCTATATGAAAAAGACTTTTTTTTGGCTCTTCAAATTCTACCCAAAACAAAGTTTTTTAGTTTAGTCGTTTGGTTTTGGTGTTCCTATTAATAAAACTTAAAAATATTGATTTCTTTAGCTTTATACCCCGCCCCCCAGAAAAAAAATATCTACGCCCTTGTGTGAAGCGAGCACATAATAGCAATTAAGAAAACTAGTAGTGAAATCTAGCGGCAAATCCAGCCTCGTATGCAGCGAACTTTAAATTAAAATCGTTGCAACGAATATATCAAACCACTATATAGTATACAACCCAGCCCTAAATTTTAACGGCACATGCCAGCACAGATGATAATTTCAAAAACACCCGTTCTTTCCGTAGTTACAGCACCAGTCAATTCAACATATTACGATATTTTTTCATTGCAGAGCTACGGCTTCCCGTATAAACTGGGTCGTAATTTTGGAAAACAGGCTACGGCATATTTTTTTCTAGTTATATTAAGGATCAATCTATGTCCGTATTGTAACAAATTTTTCATTTTTTACTTTGTTAATTAATGGCGAATGCTTTTAAAAGACACTTTTTACGGGTTTTAAAATTTTTATAAAAATTTTTCTGCTTAAAAAATTAAAAAAATGGTACAATAGGGACATAGATTGATCCTTAATCTCCATAAAAATAATTTTTCATAATTTTATCTCTCGTTTTACGATCAGATTTATACGGGACCGCAGACCACTGTATTGCATTGAGAAAACCAGGGGAAACGGGCTCTTAAAATGGCTCCGCTGATACTAATTCTTAACGTTATAGCCATCTATCCAATTTACAATTGATCTTTGTGATATCAATATGCATACTTTTGTAACATTGTATAAAAGGTAAATGTTTTGTCCGCTTTCTTGTCGTTTGTATGGTGAATTATTGTTAATCAATTTATCACATTGGCCGAGTCGCAAGCGCAAGAGATGCATTTCTGAGTCATTCCGTTGCGCCGGCATCAGCGAACGTCGATGGACAACTCCTTTCCTTGTATGGAATCAATTCACTCTGCAGCTCTATGGTTGTGTCGCTTTTATCATTAATTATACGTTTTTTCTATTAATATTATTACATAACTACTGTCTATTGCACAGCTAGCTGTAACCTGAACGGTAGCGTATGCCGTTAAAAATTGAAAACGTCGTTGATTGAAATCAGTGGTTGTTTGGAGACTGCTGGAAAAAGTATCAAACTAAAATTTTACCTGACGTATACAAGGCGTCCCGGGAGGAGTCTTCCAAACGTCAGAAATATATTCTTCAGGTGATTTTAAGCAAAAAAAAGTTGATATAAAAGGTTAGCGAATTATATGACTTGTTGAAGAAACTATTCTTATAGAAAAAAAGCGAGTGTGCTTTAGACCAAACGACTGAAGTAAAACTTCTTCCTGCCATAATTATTTTAAATATATTTATTAAGAATAATGCGTAAATACCTCAAATATGCTCATGTTAAATTCATGAACGAACAATAATATGCAGTCGGTTCGCCTCAAAGTTTATCGAACACAATATAACCTCACTCTGTAGCACATATCTACAAAGACGAAATGTTTAAAATATAATGTTTGATTAATTAATAGGCAAAATATGTATATATATTTATTAGCATAATTTAAAATACATTTAAAAGGATTTATTAACTAACCTACATTATTTCCGGTTACAAAATGCAGCATAATTCAATTAAATGTATTTTTGATACAAAAAAAAACAGTAGTTTTCATTTTAAACGTCAAATAGTTGTATTAATGCTCCGTTTTTGTCGCACTCACTAACTTATATCTACCTCTCAACTCCGATGATGCACTTTCGTAAACGATTTCGTCAGGCATCGCGATGATGCACTTCCGTAAACGATTTCGCCAGGCATTTGCCAGCTTACTCCCCAAGTCAAGCGTGCCTAAAGAAGTTTTACTTCAAAAATTGCGCTGAATCGATTCCGACCACTCCCACCTTACGTATCATTAGTTGTTTAGAAGTTACAGCGTTTTTCTCAAATAATATAAATAAACGCTCGTATCTCCGATACTACAAGTGTTACAGGATTGCGGATAGTTGGAATCGATTCAGCTTGACTTTTTCTATAAGTTCGGTTAATATAAGACCGGTGAAAAATCGTTTAGTGTCTTAAAAAGTTGCAGATTTGCAAAACGCATGAAAACATGAAACGATTAACGATATTTGGAAAAATATATAAATATCCCCGATATCCTTAATATTGACGAGCTTCATAGAAAAAAGTACGCTGAATCGATTAGGCCTAAGCGCAAATTCGTATATCGATTAGTTTAGAGGTTTAGACGCTATGACGGTTAAAATGTATAAAAATTTAAACTGGCTATATCTCCGAAACTTAAAGCGGTACCATTGTGTTATGGTGCGTGTATCATGGTTGGGATTAAGCGGTGCATTTATCGATTCCGAGTATGATTAAGTGGATTATTTGTTTTGATCGATATAGATATCGGTAAAATGCAGCCACCGCCTACATTATAAAAACAGATTTATTGCATAACTTGTATTATTTCAATGAACATTAGGAATTCGATTAAGACAACTCGAGTGCCAGTGACGCACTCAGGAGGTAGTATTTGCAAATAATCTTTCAGCCTATTATTTTGTTGGATCAACTAAACGTTAGTCTGCTTATAGTAATTTTTCAAGTTAAGTAACCAATTATGTATACCTATAAACCAGGGTTGCCAGTTTTTTTTTGCCAAGTCGGGATTTTGGAACTCTTTGAGTGAAAACAGCGGGATTATTTCGTCGAAAGCGGGACATAGTAATAAAACGTAGGTATCAGAAGTTTTCAAATACCTATTTATCTTTTAATTTGAATTAAAATTACGTTTACGTGACAATAGATATCAAAAATAGCCATAGAAAATGTATTTTAATAGAAATATAATATTTTAAATCAGATTTACCCTATTGTTAAATAGTTGAGTCTTATTCGTCTTCAGAATAAAAAAAAAACAGAAATCAAAATCAAAAAAGTTTTATTCATTAGAAAAATATGGCGTTTCAAACAATAGTCAGTGGAGTGAGTGTTACAAATTGCAACTTACAATAAGAGAATAATTATTTATAAGAATTACTTATTCATGATAAAGTTATCCCCGAAAAGCGGGACTGAGCCTGTCCCGCGCGGGACATTTAATTTTGATTTAAAAATCGGGACGTCCCGCCAAAATCGGGACGTCTGGCAACGCTGCTATATACCTACAGTCGAACGTGGATAAGCAAGAGTTCAAGGGGACCGCTTATGGAGGTTTTTCACTAACCCGAGTTTCTAGCTTATAGTGATACAGGAGTGGCTTTTCTCAATTATATATAGAGGTCTATAAAAACTATACAAAAACAATGTTAGTTAGTTCAGCTATTTATAACTCATTCTTATATTTCGTGGAACTATTAACAAGCTCGACTATCGCTTAAGGTTACAAAGACGGTATAGTACGCGCCACGGATCTAAAAGGTTCGGATGTTAGTCACAAACAGCGTCGCGGCACATTTTAGAGCCGTTGATACTCCCACCACCTCCCAGCTACCTGCACGGAACGTGCGCTCGTCGGTGATTGGCCGTGATCGCTCGTTGCCTAATGTCACTTGTCGCTTTCCTGCTTTAAAGTACAGTCGAGTACGCTATTGTCAAGTTGTTATTGTTATTTGAATTTTGTTGAGTTGCGAGTTTGTAGTTTTTCAACAGACTGTACAAGCGCAAGCCCGCATTCGCATCTAACTTCCGAGCCTTTTAGATTCGTGGCGCGTATTGTACCATACAGGTTAAAGCTAATAAAAACGTGTTAATAAAATAGTTCCAGTATTGCCCAACGTCGCATCAGAAATGATAAATGGAAGTTTACAGGAATTTGTTTGTGCAAAACAATCTTTCATTCGATATAATAATATGTATCTTTTATTACATAGATAAATGTGCCGGTTGCAAGCGGATAAAAAAAATATTCAATCTTATCTCAGATTCAAATACAATACGGGATCTTAATACTTATAATATTATGGTTTACCGTTTGCTCTCATGTAAGGACAATCGAATCAAAACACTGTCTTTTGAGCTTGCGCACTGCAAACAATAATCGTAAAATATACGGTTTTAAATTATAGATACCTATTTTATGTCTGACTATAGCGGTCCGTCCCGGTTTCATCCGGGTGCAAAAGAACGGATGGGAGGAGACATGGGTACGCATGTTCATCTTAGTTTACCGAGATGAATGTTATGTCGAAATTTCATGATAACCGGAGTTACCGTTGTTTTTGTTAACTCAAAGATTAATTTAAATAGTAAATTAAAACGTAGCCTTTAGCATTTTTGGATCAGTAATAAACAATTCAAAAAACAGTTTAGTCAAAATTCGTCAGTAAATTTTTCAGACAATATATTAACAAAAAAATATAATTAATACAATAACATTTCAATTCGGATTTGGACCGTCTTCAGAATTGATCTAAAAAATATAAAAAATAATTACTATCTAAAGTCTAAATAGCTTTTTATAAAATCTTTCAAAATTATTACTGATTTTTTTAATTAATATGTATTTTGTCTGAAAAATTGGTCGATAATTTTATTTATTGAAGAGTTCTAATCAGACGTTAATCAAAGATTTGAAAATTCGTCGGTTGGTAATCTTTAACTTACCTAATGGATGAGTAAGTCATTGAATCGGGATTCAGTGTTTTATAAATGTATATTTAAAGTAGGTACTAGTTACTATCGGTGACTTGGTGAACTGACGTTTAAAATGACTGTCATTCATAAATCACCGGATAAAAAATTACTTTCAACTTTTCACAATTATCGTAATAATAATAATATAATGATATTTATAGTTTATAGAATATTTTTGCAGTATAAAGTCAATGTTACATTGATTATATTTTTAGGGTTCCGCACAAAAAATGGTAAAACCAGAACCTTTTCAAACAGTTATTCGTAGAAAGTTGAAATTTGGCACACAGATAGAGTTATGTATTCCATAAAATATGTTCCTGGAAGCATGCATCCACTAAGCCTATTATATACACACTAGGCTAGAAACGCTGCTAGATTCTTTGCTAGATTTGCCTACTAGTTTTCTAGCGCTAGTTTTCTTGATCGCGGTTAAGTGCTCGCTTCACACGAGACTATTTTTTAAGCTTGATTAGTGGATAGATCTGTTGTGTGCGCAGTGACAGTTCGAGTATAAACACAGAGCAAAACGTGTCTGTTGTCTGACTCTGAATAGAATGCGACACCATGTTGGTTTGTGGGTGTTTGTTCAAGTGCCCACGTAGCACGATACTGCTTTCTGATTGGTTCCTGTAGCAAATCTCGCAGGGAAAATAGCCCTTGTTCTAATTTTAAAACCTATCTTGTGAGCAAGCAGGCCAGCCCGCAGTGACGTCATTTCTAGCTTCGTACCCAGCCTGCCGGCTAGCAGAACTCCTAGCAGCGTTTCTAGCCTCGTGTGCAGCGGCCTTTATATTATAAATAAGGTAGATGGTAATTTCCGAAACTACTCATCCGATTTCAAAATTGTTTTTCACAAATATTTAAAATGGACCTTCAGGATGAAGACCAATTTTGCAACGTAAGTCGACGCAAAAACGGTGGCAATCTACAAATTCGGGTGAAGCCGGACTTGTCCAAGCTGTCTTTTTTTCAATTGTCTGCAAACATTAGGCTCATGGATAGTGTAATACCAACTTAACAAAATATTTTCAAAAATCAAGACAGATTTTAAAGCGAAGATAAACCGATTTCGACAACGATCTATTGTTGAAAGCGCTAAGTGCTTTTTATCGACAACAATCTGAACACAAATATGAAGTTCTGACAACAATCAACAACAACACAACAGATATCATATCGGTCGTATACCAACACAATTATTAATGATAGTCTTCACTGTTAATATTCATCATAACAAAAACAGACAGACAGACAGAAAACTGACCGCCTCTTTGCTGTATCAGATCTTGTAAAAATTGTGCAAGTAAATTCGAAACGTGTCGAAATTTAACATGTGTTTTGTGTCAGTCGCTGTGGTCGTGGGTTCGAATCCGAGTGATGACTAGACCGCAGGAGTTCTTTTCTATATAGTCCAGCTCTCTCGGCAATCGAGAATATTCGCGCGATTTTTGAATCGAGCAAACTTAAATACTGCTTGCAGTTGATTTCTAAAGTAGGTATCTGGATAAGTTGAAGAAAATGTTTCTTCCCTTCTCTCTAACCCCAAAACTTCTTTAACTTAAAATATAAAACTAATTTATAACTTTCCTAGGTATGACATTGACCGTTTGACGGTAAATTTTTATTAACTCGAAGCTATTGGAAACGCTGGCATTTCTTTATCTCGAACTGACTTATACCTTCGAACTGATCTCTATAAGTCGAAGTTATATCACCGTAGCCTTTATAACTCAAAGTGGACATTTTGTTTTAAATTTTGAGGATCTTCTTTTAGTTGTAAAATTGGATAAAACGTAACTTGAATGTTTGCTCGATTTTTGTGGTGCTTTTCTTGAAGTTCCAAGTTGTATTATCAAATAATAAAACTAGTGAATTTATTTTTATTATTTTTCGAGACGAGGCCATTTATGTTACGAAATTGCAATACAAATTCCTTAGCTTAATTTAAATACTTGCCAATAATACTTTCTTTCTCTTTCAATCATTTTTTTTCTCCTTTTATTACACATCTTTTTTAATGGAGTAGCATAATGACTATTTTTATTATTAATATAGTCACTAATGGAGTTTTGTTGATTTGACTTATGTATATCATACTTTGTAGCTCATTCTAAAGGCTGGTCTACACTAAATAATTTTCAACGTTTTTTTTTTATATATTTTTATGAAAAAGCACGATCGAAAGAGGCGTCTTAATTGCGCAAAATTGTAAAAATACACTTAATAATTTATGAGATAAATAGCGGTTCGGTCCGGCTTCGCCAGAGCTTCGCCCGATGCTTGATACTATGTTAAAATAGTTTCGCAAGTCTCACCAAACAAGTGAACATTAATTATTTTGTTGCGTTTAATTTTTAAATCTGAAATCTTTTAAAATATTAATTTGAATGATATGGTGTAAAGATCGATTTTGATGTCAATTAAATAATATAAAAAATAGCTCAACAAATAAGTCATTTCAAATTTTTGGGTCATCTTTACGAGATAGACATGCGCTATCGGGGACTTTTCTTTAGACCTTTTCAAGACCTACATTTTTGTAGTACAAAAATTTGACGTATCTCTTATGGTTTAGTCAGCGTAAGCCATTGTAAGTGGCCTAAAGCGTTTATTTACGACTTCTCTACCATCTTTAAATGCAATATTAGTGTATTATTACACACAAACCTTCCGAAAGAAATTTTCTAAATGCTGGTGAAAATGAAATAAATTTTATTCCATTCTATTGTTTTAAACAGGAAAAGGGGAGTCAAATTGTAGACGAGCAGAAAACAATCATAAGTGTGAACAGACACTTAAAAAATAACGCATTCGATTAACTCTATGGGTTAATTTATGATCTGAGTTGTTCGGAGGCAATCTATAAGGTGTATTTTTTTACACATCTCGCTGCTTGTGCTTGAGGAGGGGGGGAGGGGGCTGTGGATAGTGCAGAGAGGGCCCGATCGGTCGACCCACATAATCCGGCTGCCGATCAGCAGGGGTGTACTAGGGCGTAGGCTGAGCGTTAATGATATTGAATCAAGTAACCCGCTTTACAATTGTCGAGTCATAATTCACAAATTGTTTTTAAACCTGATATTTTCCATTTACGAATTATAAAATTAACTGATGTCTTCAGTATATGTTGTTTTAACAATTTACCACCTTTCGACCAGCTTGAGGCCCTGAAGATGAAAATAAATTTTTCGAAACGTTGGCCACTAGCGAAACATTGGTAAAGCTTATTTATTAATGATCCTTAACCAAAAACCTTCCTTCATCGTATAAAATTAACGCCGACTTTTTTAAGCAAGTGAAATTATTTTTTTGAAAAGATATTCGACTCGTTATTATTACCGCAATCAAATAAAGTTAAATATTAATAAAAAAGAGGGGCGTCATTTTGGGGACACACGGCGGAAGCTATGTTTCTTTACGCATTTTATGTTGATGTTTAAAATTTACGCATACACAAAAAAACGACAAAATTCTTGTATTAATTTTTTTTATTTATTAACTAGCGGCCCGGTCCGGCTTCGCCCGAATTTGTAGATTGACACCGTTTTTTCGTCGACTTACGTTGCAAAATTGGTCTCCACGAAAAGTGTTTATTTTGTAAAAGCGATAATATATAGTCTATGTCCATCCCGAAAGTCTATTCCAAATATTAGTGAGAAAATTTTTGAAATCGGATGAGCAGTTTCGGAGATTACCTTCTACATCCAAACTTACAAACTTCACCTCTTTATAATATTAGTACCTATAGATAAGATAGGTATATAAAAAAACTAAATTATTAAATTTAATTAAAAAAAAGAATAATAGCCTTAGTTGCTGCACACTGTTTTTTTAATAAAAAAAAAGAATACCTAGTGAATACTGATGTTTTTGTGTTCCGTACAAACGAGCCACTTATGGAGTCAAATCAATGTCCGTCCGTCCGTCACAAGCGATTTTCTCTGAACCTATTTGACTTAAAAATTTGAAGTTAGGCACAGAGATTAAGTGCGGGGGTCCAGTTACAGACGTGAAGTACAAAAGGTTGAATTTTGATTCTGGGAGTTAATTTCAGGGGTCGAAATGGAAAATGAAAAATAAAAACTTGCTACAAGGGCATCGTTTAGGGTGTCCAATCAAAGTTTATGTAAGCGCGAATTCAATAATATATTTTTTGCATTTCAATTTTTTTTTATTTTCAGTAGATCTCTATCCGTCATGAATTTTATTCAATACTCGCTCCTGAGCGAGTCGTTCATAATGAATGACTCATTTCTCGGAGCGTAGCGAGTCGCTCTTTTTTTTGTGAATGACTCACTCCGAGCGCCGTTGCTCTGTGCTGAGCTGTTCTGTACTGTTGCATTCGCACATTTACAGAGCGCACGCAGCACAGGCCACAGAGGCACTAGTGAATTTTGTACGAATGGAGTTATCTTTGCTGAGTCATTTAATGTTGAATGACACACTGTAAGTGTAATAGTACTAAGCTTACAGTAACTTAAACCATTCACATTGACGTCATTGACAAAGATATAATATTGTAACAATAAACATTATTATTGTTAAGCATTTATTATAGTACTTTATAGTTTATCCAAAATGCGAATAATAGAAGATCAGAATCATATTAAAATGAGCTCAGAGCTGAGTGTTTGTATTTTTGTATGTGACTCCTGAGCATGCATGATGACAGTTCACACCTCTGCAGTCTGCACTCTTGTGTAGTGCGTACTGACTAGTGTCGCTCCTTTGAACGACTCGCTCTGAGCGACTCTTTTTAGTGAGCGGAGCGCACGGAGCCAGCTCCCAATAAAGAGTCATGTGGACACGTCACTACAACAGACTGTGGTGTAAACATCGAAAAAAAAAGATTGTTTGCGAATGCATTTAAAAAATGGGTTACCTTATAACTGAACGTCATATTTAGTAGTAGAATTATTGTTTGTATCCAACAGAGCTCCAATTTGGCGTTCATAATAAATTGTTATTGTTATGCTTGTAGAGAACGATTTCAAGACGATTTTTACGTTTAGAATATTATACCTATATACAATCTTTTTAAATCGTCAGACGTCAGTAGAAATTAATAGATAATAATATGTATCAAACAAAAGAGTTAATGTATTTTGTAGTCACACCCTTCAGAAGTGAAACTTTTTATTTAATACAATTTTATTATAGTGTAAACTCTATAGAAAGCTGCTGGTATTTTATCGCGTTATAAAAAAATCCAGCCAATTGGGCGACGGGACCATTCCAACTTCAAAAATGTTTGCATTTGATTATAATAAAGAAAATAAAATTTCTTCGTGTGAGGTGACGCGGGTAATGGCTAGTATTCAATATGATATTTGCTATTAGTTGCCATGGTTACCTACATAATATGTTCCACGTCATGTAAAAATTAATCAAAGCATGCCGAACTAGTTTATTTCTGACAGATCCGTAAAACAAAAGACCGGCTGATTTTTTTTAATTTTCAAAATATTTCCGAAACTATAAAGTTTAGAAAAAAAATGTGTTAACGAAACTTTCTTGAAAAAATAAATAGAATAATAAGCCGTTATCAAAAGTATACCATTATTATATAATAAACACCGTTATAGCATATATCTCTTCTGCGCATGCGCCGATTTTCCCCAAAAACAATAGGGCTCTTCATATTTGCATACCAAACATCCTCCCAAAATTTGGTTTCAATCCGCTCATCCGTTTGACCTGTATCGTGTTCACAGACGCACAGAGTTTTTTCAAAAATATGTTTTTTGGATTCGAGGGACCTCAAAACGGAAAGATATTGTAAAATTTTTGAAAAGTGATTTTTGACCTAAAGTAGTACCTACCATTCCCCACTTGTGGGTTGGAATGGTAAAATGTGTCCATTCGACTGCTTCTTATTTTTTGGAATTCGGTTAAAAATAATATGTTTTCCGTAATAAAGTTTGAGAATCGCTGATGTAGGTATGGAATCGGACACCTTCTGAGGAAGTTCAACATTATCTGTAACGAAGTATATCATTTTTATAGCTTTGATGATAAATATTATTGTATATTTTTGGTAGTCGATGTCGGTACAAAACTTGTAACCATTAAATAATAACGCATGTTCCTACTTTTATGTTTGAATTAATTGCTGCCGGTACTTTCAATATTTTACTTGTTCTGATTTGATTTAAAACCGCGGTAGCCAAGTAGATTATTTTTTGAGTCACGTGCTTTGGACAGTTTACATGGTCGCCCAGTTTTTTTTTTATCGATGGATAAACAGGCAGTTACCAATATAGTACCTATAAGGTTAAGATGTTTGCCTCCCTTTTTATTAGAAAAAACCTCACAATTTCTCCACATAAATTATATATAATTTTACAGATAATTGCTTGCTCTACTGATATCGACAACTAAAAAATTTATTATTGCTTTTGTTTTTGTAAATTAATTAAAATACAGCAACGCTGAACAACGTCTGCCATCTGACGGCTTTAATTTTGAAACAACGTCAACACTTCGATCTGTCATCTGACCTTCATATTCTAATACAACAGACACAATACTGCACACTGTCATCTGACGGCTTTAATTTTGAAACAGCGAGCAACGCTGAACAACGTCACAGCAATGCTGCATGATGCCATCTGACGGCTTAGCTCAACGCTTTTGCTACTTGCGCCTCTATATGACAATTTTAGTAAAATATTTCTTCGATCTGCCATCTGAGCTTCATATTGTAATACAACAAAAAGAAGAACGTTATAAGCAGTGTGCAAAATTAGAAACGAATTGAATACCTGCAATCATATTTAAAAAATAATTTTGTAAAGTGATAATTATTATACTTATTTAGTGCGAATAATTCGCACAGGTCACTCTAGTTTTAAATAATAATAATAATGCGTTTAACGTCCGTTTCTCGACTTTATGTCATAACAGACGCCATTACTATTTTCCATCTATCATACTTCCCGTTATTTTCTACATTTTTAAACTTCCACTTAATTAATAGCAATGGGCGAATGAAAGAATTTTAGGACATTAAAATAAGGTAGGCAAATTTTGAGCACAGGAGTTTGACAGGTAATCTCGATATTTATCTAGAATTATTGAGGGAAACCATGGAAAACCTCAACAAGACGGCCGGTACAGGAATAACCGTTTCTCGGCGAGAGGCAGCAGGAAAAAGTTGCTGCCACCTTTGCCCCCGTCGGGATTTGAACCCGGCACCTCCCGAATGCGAGTCTAGTGCTCTCACCGCTACGCCACCCCGATCGGCGCTGTTACCAATAGTATTTTATGTATCTAGTTTGTAATTCATTGTGACATTGTGTTAATAACGAGATTAGCAAGTCATTAAAGCTCTGCAATCGAGATACATACTATACTTTTATTTTGAACGTATCGTCTGTAAAATAGCTGATTTTCACACAAATAATAATTTTTTTTTTTGACAGTTCAATTTTGAGCAAATTCATTTCTAATTTGTAGGCTGCGTTAAATGTTCGTACTTTTACTATAGAATTTTCGGTCTGTAAAATAGCTGATTTTCACACAATTAAGATTTTTTTTTTGACAGTTCAATTTTGAGCAAATTCACCTCTAATTTGTAGGCTGCGTTAAATGTTTGTACTTTTACTATATAGAATTTTTTTTTGCTTTACGAACTAGTGCGGTATTGATCATTTTACTATCGCTGTATACAGACGTGAAAAACAGCTATTTTATAGGGAAATGTGCGAAAATATAAATCGACAGGGCAGATGACATTTTTGCGTTTTATGTACGAGCAGATGAAACAGAAATGAAAGGATGACCTTAAAGTTGATTAATTTGAATATTATTTTTGAAATAACTACACGTTTTCTGTACTATTTGTATTATTGTCGACATAAATCAATAAATGCGTTACAAGACAACAAACTGACGATTTTGATAAATGTTTAACAGAAATCTACATTTTCATATTTAAATTGTTTTGTCACAAAAACATGGAGCGCAATTAATTTTATTTAAATCTCACAAAGATGGCCGAGTTTGAGCGCAAAAAACATCTCCACACGCTTCGAAAGAACGTCGATGCGGGAGGGGAGTGAATCCGTATGTGACGGCTAGAACTCATGGGCTATGTACATTCTTTTGGCTGGCGTTCTTTGTACGGTCAGAGTATATTCAATAGATTTTCAAACGGGTAAAGAATTTTTCAAATCGGTTCGGTAGTTTTTTTAGATTAACGTGGTTTAACAATGCTACAAATTTTTCCTTCTTTAAGAACGCGCCACGAATCAAAAAGGTTCGGAAGTTAGATGCGAATACGGGCTTGCGCTTGTACAGTCTGTTTAAAAACTACAAACTCGCAACTCAACAAAACTAAAGTAGCAATGACAACTTGACAATAGCGTACTCGACTGTACTTTAAAGCAGGAAAGCGACAAGTGACAAAGGCAACGAGCGATCACGGCCAATCGCCGACGAGCGCACGTTCCGTGCAGGTGGCTGGGAGGTGGTGGGAGTAACGACGGCTCTAAAATGTACTTTTGCGACGCTGTTTGTGACTAACTTCAGAACCTTTTAGATCCGTGGCGCGTACTATGCTAGCAGCCTTGCCCGAATTTATATAGCTATTTTTGGCGACTTACGCTGCGAAATTGGTCTCCACGAAAAGCGCTTTTATTTTACTGTAATAATAGTCACCCTGAAGATCCATTCTAAATATTGGTGAAAACATTTTTGAAATCGGATGAGTAGTTTTGATGATTACCTCCTACATCCAAACAAACTTTACCTCTTTATAATATTAAGTATAGATGAAATAAATAGCAATATAGAGCTGTGTCACTGGGAAAGAAGTAATTTTTTAAACTGCTGAACCGATTTTTGTAAAATTTATGTGAGATCACTCTGAAGGTAGGTATGCCTTATTATACAGAAAAAAAATCATCGAAATGCTGGAGATATAAGGTAACATATATAAAAAATCTCCTTTTTTTGAACTCTGTAAAAATGTCTGAGTCGATTTAAAAAAAGTATGACACCAATCAGTAAACATTCTGAACTCAATGTTATGATAACCTTAGATGTTAAACGTCTATATAATCGACAATTATTCATCTTCTTCAAAACGGGTAGCCAAAATATAAAATGTAATCCAAATTATATTTATTCGTAAACCGCCCGGATGTGAGTTTTTTTGTTTGTATTTATCCCGCGGAATTAACGATTTGAAGCACACAGTCAGCGCCACTTGTTTCTACACAATAAAAGCAAGTAGAAGTATGTAAGTTTTGTTGTCGACGGTTGGAATTAAATCATTCTGTCAAAGTACACAGGACTTTGTGACATCTATATATCTTAGATTCCGAACGATTTCTCGTTCGGTTTCTGCATAGTCAGAGTGCCCGTCAGCAAAAATTTTATTGACACATACTCTCCCCAAACTTTGTATACGGCTTCATTAGGCCTAGTCTGACACCTATTTCCTCTATGACTTTTCTTGATTTTGGGCGTTTTCCCTCTAAATTTTCCGAAAGATGTCGTTTTGACGACATGTAAAAATTTATAGATATTGTTTGTATTTTTAATTGGATAGCTTAAAAACTTCAACGAAAACGCTAAAATAATGTTCTCTGACAACATGAACCATTTAAAATGTCTGACACCTCGAATATGTCGAACATATTCGAGGTGTCAGACATTTTAAATGGTTCATGTTATTTGTCAGAGAACTAAATTTTAGCGTTTTGGTTGAAGTTTTTAAGCTATCCAATTAAAAAACAAACAGTATCTATAATTTTTTTACATGTCGTCAAAACGATATCTTTCGGAAAATTTAGAGAGAAAACGCCCCAAAATCAAGAAAAGTCATAGAGGAAATAGGTGTCAGACTAGGCCTAATGAAGCCGTATACAAAGTTTGGGTAGAGTATGTGTCAATAAAATTTTTGCCGACGGGCACTCTGACTAGTAGGTTCAGAGTGTCCGAGACTTTAAACAGTTACACTAGGGAATGCAATACCGGGATCCCGCAAACATTTTGCGGGACTAATCTCGGTCGAAAATTTCTGCGGGATCCCGCTGGACTGGCGGGATTACGGAGAGGCGTGGTTCATGCGTGTACACGACGCGCGGCGGCGCGTGGACTGGCATTTTTGGCAAGCGATCGATATTTTATTTGCGCTAATCATGAACTTATAAAATTAGAAAAACAGTTTTTCAAACAAATAAGTCACGATTAGGCTTTTGAAAAAAAATAATTATCGAAATCGGACAACTCTGTAAAAAGTTATGTGTGGTCATAATTACAATCACTGAGTGAACAATCAATCATCCCCTGTTTTCCTACCCTTAGGGTTGGAATTTTTTTACCAAATTTATATGGGACCAACTTCGGGGTATACCCTTTCAAACAAAAAAATAATTATCAAAATCGGACCACTCTGTAAAAAGTTATGCGTGGTCATACATAAATAAAAAAAAAAAAAAATAAAATAAAAAAAAAAAATATACGCGTCGAATTGAGAACCTCCTCCGTTTTTGTTTTTCGTCGGTTAAAAAATAATTATCGATTTTTTTATTGTATTTTAAAACTTTATTATAAATAATATTGATAATCGATGCGAAAAACTTTCAAAAAACTTTTTTTAAATTAATTATAAGCAATTTAAAATTGATAAAATATTAAAAAAAATCACGTGACTGCAAACGCACTAAAATTGTTTTTGACAGTTGTGACGTCATAATGTTAAAATGTATATACGCAGTATACTATCAATGGCTTCTACATGAATTATTATAATATAAATTACCATTATGACGTCACATTATGTTCGGGAAATGTCGGCGCGTTCTCGGAACTGGGTACAAAAATTTATTTTTAATTTGATATAACTTTTGAATTATAACGAAAATAAAAAACAGAAAAATAGTTTTGTTATAAAACTTATATACGATCTTTCCATTTATGACAAAAAAAAATTTCACTCAAAAGCCCAATTCAAAAATTTCAAACTTTATATCTGATAGTTCAATTTCCTGGCATTTTATTCCGCCTCGCGCACCCCACTTCGGTGATTTGTGAGAGGCGGGTATAAGTATCATTTACGTCGAGTAAAAAAATGCGTTGTTTACGTTTGAAGAAATGTATACGCTCCTAAATCAAATTGAAGCTTGTTTGAATTCGCGACCCATAACTCCAATATCCGACAATCCTTCTGACTTGAACGCCTTAACTTCTGCTCATTTCCTTATGGGCGACTCACCCAGCGCCATTTTGGAGTCAAATCTTGCAGAAGTCCAAGAACATTTTCAAGTACATATTGTGACCAAGCACGCGAGCCCGCAGTGACGTCATTTAGATCTTCGATGCCAGCGCGATTTCAGCGGTTTTTAGACGCATGGCACATTCGGAGTACCGGCTAATTTAACGGTAACTATCGACGCACAGAAACCAGCCTTGACTGGACCGCACCAACTACATAACATAGGATATTAATCTGTAGTTTTATCTGTCCATCTATAATTCTATCCGATTAGATTTATTAGATTACAACCAAATTGCTGTTATATCGATTTTAAATTAATATTATGTTTTACTGAATCGATCCTGTGTAAGACTTTACTAGTACAAAAAGATGTATGTTGACAAAAGAAAAGAATTTATTGACTTTGTTGATTCGATCTTCATAGCTTTTAATATAGTATCTAGATATTAATAGAATATTTGAATCAAGCGTTATAATTTCATTATTAATAAGAATCGCAGGATTGTGGACAAAAAGTTCTTTATTCAGTGTACGACGTTTCGTCTATAAATTTAGACTTTTTACAGTACAATTAATGTGAAAATTTAAAACAATAATTATGAGAATAAACATTAATTACTAACCATAGCAATTAACAAAAGTTAAGGTACATAAGACAAAAACATAGCAACAAGTTTATGTATACATTTTAAACAATAAAAATAAATAAAATAAATAAAAATACGAAAGTTAGTTCAATTTCATAACATAGTTATACTGACTACTTAAATTTTGAGTATCTGTTCTGTAATTAATAGAATTGTTTTTTCTAATAAAACACATTTCACTGATATTGCGTTTCTTCCAATTTAACTCTTTGTCTAATATTTGAACTTCATCAAATAGAAATTTATGTCCAGTGTCGAAATGATGAGATGACAACGCAGTCTTATTATCACTTAATAAATTTATATTTCTACAGTCCATTCTGTGTTGGTAAATTCTATGTTTTAGTAATTGTTTTGTTATAATTTCAATTTATTAATAATAATTAAATAAATTATAACAATAATAACTGAATAATAATGACTATTAATAAACTAGCGGTCCGTCCCGGTTTCACCCGGGTGCGATAGATATGTTTTGTGTTATTGGAAAATTCTGCAAAATGTATTGAAAACGACTACACCGCAGAAGTGTCTGAACTAATAGCTTTCAGCAAACTCTACCAGGTAACAGGTTTGTTTCTGAACTAATAGCTTTGAGCAAATTCTATCGGATGTCGCTACATGCTACTAAAACACCGTAATTTTGAACAAAAGATTTAATAAAAACTATATCCTATAGCGTAAGTCGGACCGAGCAAAACACATTTAGAAAATTTCATTAAAATCGGTTCAGTGGTTTCGGAGATTAGCGCGGACGAGTATCGTGACACGAGATTTTTAATATAGAAGATTATTAAAATATTCTTTCCAGCCAGGCAAATGTCAACAATATTCGTATACGTAGTAGATAATATATTAAAACGCGAATGATTTTAGTTGTCGAGCGTCTATAATCTATCATAACTATTCTAGACAGATGCGTACGCAGAATTTTGTTGGGGAAAGGGGAAAGAGTTATGATGATAGTAAACATGGATATCCAATTATCTGGACGTTTTATTTCAATGATCGGAATACAAAAAGGGTAACCATGACCTTAGCTGTTTAGCGTCTATAATCTCTCTCTCTTTCTCTAGAACAGTGTCAGAATAATATGAGGAAAATGGCGACATACGCAAAAAACGCTTGTCTATATTAAAAAAATTGGAAGAAGGGAAAAAATAAAATACCTATATACCTAACCTTAAAATATGAATGAATATTAAAGAAAATTAAACACGATGTGACGTCATATGCCATGTTGATTGTTCGTTTCTAATTTAAAGATAATAATAACTATAATTTGCGCTATTATTATTGCTATTATTATTATTTACTTTTTTATTGGCATATTATTTTAACAGCCTGGTACAGTGGTACTTATTATTTATATACTTAGTTGTGCGACGTTCAAAGTAAAGCCGCTTGTCATAGCTATTATAGCAATGACACGTCGTGTTATCCTGTATATACAGGGTTATTCCGAAAGTGGAAACGCAAACAACTTACATTTTTAATTAATTTCAAACATACTTTCAGAATGTTAGCCGTCAATGATTATAATATAATACTCCCCAAATCCTAATCGAACTAACACTACAGACGCGACACTTGCGCACAACGGGTGAAGTAAAAAGAAAGGACAGAAAACAGTCATTTGCTGTCTCACTTCATGGGCCACGCTTCCACTTACGGCCACTAGCAATATACAAGTTGTTAAATATATGGTTGGTTACCCAGATATCGGTGACTGTTGGGTAGTGATGTGTCCACATGACTCTTTATTGGGAGCTGGCTCCGTGTGCTCCGCTCACTAAAAAGAGTCGCTCAGAGCGAGTCGTCCAAAGGAGCGACACTAGACAGTACGCACTACACAAGAGTGCAGACTGCAGAGGTGTGAACTGTCACCATGCATGCTCAGGAGTCACATACAAAAATACACTCAGTTCTGAGCTCATTTTAATATGATACTGATCTTATATTATTCGCATTTCGTATAAACTATAAAGTATAATAATAATGTTTATTGTTACAATATTATATCTTTGTCAACGACGTCAATGTGAATGGTTTAAGTCACTGTAAGCTTAGTACTATTACACTGACAGTGTGTCATTCAACATTAAATGACTCAGCAAAGATAACTCCGTACGTGCAAAATTCACTAGTGCCTCTGTGGCCTGTGCTGTGTGCGCTCTTGTAAATGTGCGAATGCAACGGTACAGAACAGCTCAGCGCAGAGCAATGGCGCTCGGAGTGAGTCATTCGCAAAAAAAAGAGCGACTCGCTCCGCTCCGTGAAAGGAGTCGTTCATTACGAACGACTCGCTCAGACGAGCGACACATCACTACTGTTGGGTCCAGTGGCACCGTTTCGCGAATGACCCGGTATATTTATTACACACATTCAGTAGTCATGCCGTGTAATCATATTAGAAGAGTATCTGATTTACGATCGGTGTATTTTACCATAAGTCACAAGTTCAAGAATTTCTCTTTTCTAAGATTGTCTGTCTGTCCTTTAATGTGCCGACACATTCTCAACCGATGCTAAAAAAAAACTACGCTACTCGACTAAATGAACATTCGTCTTGACAAGTATTATTTGTCAACTGTCATTTTTTTACTATGTTCGTGTATTCATGCCAGTTGAATGGAATTGAAAATAGCAGAGAAAAATCGATATTGGATTGTATTATCTAAGAATAAAAAACAACAGTAGATA
Source organism: Xanthostigma xanthostigma (assembly GCA_963575645.1). Classification (NCBI taxonomy): domain Eukaryota; kingdom Metazoa; phylum Arthropoda; class Insecta; order Raphidioptera; family Raphidiidae; genus Xanthostigma; species Xanthostigma xanthostigma. The sequence goes on from OY754473.1 coordinate 6,096,326, forward strand.
AGTTATTGTGAGTATAAATCAGTGACGACTCGTCAGCTGAACATGGGCTTGTCAGCACGGGCGTACGTGCAGAATTCATATACTGAGCATAGGAATAAAATCGCAATCGAACCATTAAGATGCAAACATATACTTCTGTCTTTTTTACGCCGTAAGCACAGGCGTATCTAGGAGGGAAAAACAAGCACGTGGTACCCGGCTTAAGGAATTTCTAATTTGCCCCCTCCTGGGCCAAAAGCTGGGTACGCCCATGTTAATAAAGACAAAGTTTTTGAAACAGAGATGCTTTATTCAGATTGAATGCAAGTACATCAACCAATCCTATCGTCGGAGAAATCATAGGGAATTACTTCGAAGAAAGAGACGCAGATATATTTTCCATACGCTTTGTTGCGTTGACTCACCGTACATTGATTAGATATAGGCAATGATTTATATAGTTAATTAATAGATATATGGTAGAATTTTAATCAGCGTGGGGAGGAGAAGTTATGGGAGTATTCGGGGACACCTGCATATCATCGGTTAGGCCACATTGACGCTCCAAAAAACAGGTATAAAAAATTAAACTTTTTTTTTCGCAGCCATTGTGTATATTATAATAATAATAATGCGTTTAACGTCCGTTTCTCGACTTTATGTCATAACAAACGCCATTCGCACCATTACTACTTTCCATCTATCACACTTCCCGTTATTTTCTACATTTTTTAAACTTCCACTTAATTAATAGCAATGAGCGAATGAAGGAATTTTACGACATTAGGATAAATTTTGAGCATAGGAGATTGACAGGTAATCGTCCATATATGGCCTTGAGTAAGGAACCATCTCGATATTTATCTGGAACTATTGAGGGAAACCATGGAAAACCTCAACAAGACCGCCGGTACCTACATGAATTACCGTTTCTCGGCGGGAGGCAGCAGGAAAATGTCCCGGTCACATCTACCCCCGCCGGTATTCGAACCCGGTAACCCACTACTGGGTTAAAAATGATCTTTGTATTATGGTAGTCTTATATACAATTTGCAATATTAACGATTAAAAAAATGGCGAAGATAAGTAGGATCCTCTTTTGAAAAGCTTTGCTGATGATGTGCGTGATTTTCTCTGTTAGACATCAGAAACATAAAAAATGTGTTTTTATTTAAAACAAAAATAATTGACGCAGGGAAAACTTTTAAATTTTTTTTCTAAAAATGACTGAAAAAAAAAAACTCAAAATGAAGACAATAACGCCATCTCTCATATATTTATATTCCTATAAATAAGATTTTTCGGCGCCTACCTACAGTTAATATTTTAAGAATCAGGTCAGCCTGACCTGTAAAAAATATTACGCAAAGTTGCATTGAAAAAAACCTTTTGATAATTTTTGTCCGCTCGTAAATTTGTAGCCAGAAGCCAAACAAATAGATCGAAAATTAATAATAAAATTTATTAGATTTGATACGCGGCATAAAATTTTTATCTACAGCGATATATCTTAGAATAAATAAATCTGTTGAAATATAATCCTGATTTATGATTGAAATCTTGCCTAGGGTCTTTTTTTATATGAAAAATAGTTTGTATATTTATTGGGTATGTACTTACTTGCCGACGCGATTCCTCTATCGTGTAACGGTAAGAAAATATGTAAGAAGAGATGTTAAATTAAAATTATTAGCTGACATTGAGTCGGTGCAAACATTTGTGGCCCAAACAGCTGAAGATACACGAAAATATCAGGCTTCCATACTTTTCTATTTTTAACACACTTAAAACAGAAGATTTTTAATTTTGTATTTTTTAAGTTAAAAAAGAGGTGTGTTTGTAGATACACGACGGAAACTAGGTTAATGTTTGAAATTTACGTACATAAACAATAATGATAATAATAATAATGCGTTTAACGTCCGTTTCTCGATTGTATGTCATAACAGACGCCATTCGCACCATTACTATTTTCCATCTATCACACTTCCCGTTATTTTCTACAATTTTTAATCTTCAACTTAATTAATAGCAATGGGCGAATGAAGGAATTTTAGGACATTAGGATAAGGTAGGCAAATTTTGAGCACAGGAGTTTGACAGGTAATCGGCCATGGCCTTGAATAAGGAACCATCTCGATATTTATCTGGAATTATTGAGGGAAACCTTGGAAAACCTCAACAAGATGGCCAATACAGGAATTACCGTTTCTCGGCGAGAGGCAGCAGGAAAAAATTCCAGCCACCTCTGCCCCCGTCGGGATTCGAACCCGGTACCTCCCGAATGCGAGTCTAGTGCTTTCGTCGCTACGCCACCCAGCTCGGTGTACATAAACAATAAAATTATTAAATTTTAATTATTTAAAATTTATTAATAAGAATTATAAAAAAAAACAAAATTGAAATAAATTATTTTTTATTTATTAATAAGAAATATAAAAAAAATCGTCTTCTCATATTCCGCTCGTTCGCTCATTTTTTCGCAGTTCACTGCTTGTCCCGAGGCTTGCGTTAAGAATTATAGCGCTTCAAAAACCAAAGTTGATCATAAAATTTCCTTAAAAACATCCACTATTTAAAAAGTGCTCCGTATTTTTTCTCATCGACATGTGACATTCGAAATATTCTTACTGTACATTTTACAACGAATGCCCGGGAGTCAGTTTAGAGCTTAGTTGACGAGCGTCTATAATTCAAAATTACTACATATTATAAAACAAAGTTCTCTGTCTGTCTGTCTGAATGCGATAAAGTCAAAAACTACCGAACGGATTTTCATACGGTTTTCACTAATAGAAAGAGCGATCAACGAGGAAGGTTTATGTGTATAATTCATTATTTGTAAAATCAAACCGACTGGAAGCTTTCATCGAAAACGCTGCCTAATCCCTTTGAGATATAACAAAACAATGTATGGCGGAATTGTTCCTCTTTTATAGGTCTACAGAAAAATCCGCGATGAAATATGTCTGTCTTTTAAGGATAGTTCACTATACCCATTTTTAATGTTAAACGCTTTTCGTGGATATCAATTTTAGCAACGTGAGTCTACAAATTCCAGCGAAGCCGGGCTGAGCCGTTAGACTTTTTTTAGTGGGCCATACAAACTTGATTCTGCAATTTCGTAACACAAAGTGGATGATAATTTGCATTCTCCTTTAGCGGCTCTTACCGTAGTTAAAAATACGCTCATCATTTTAACAGCTAATTTTTTTTTGAGTCAACAAATTTATGGTAATTACATAACAAATTAAGTGACAGTATATTTTTATTTACATACATAAAATAATTAATAATTTAATATTCTAATAATTCATTGAATATTTCATTTCCTGTCAGTTATTATTTGAGTTATGTCAACAATTAAAAGTTAAAATAAATCTTTTTTTTTAACTAATTAAAAACAGTAGTAAAATGTCGTTTGCAATCACAGTTTGAAAGGACTTTGCCCAAACCTTATGAAATTTGGTTTTATTTTATGGTTTAAAGGTCACTAAGAAAAAGTGTCCATAGGCGTATAGCCTAAAAACCAATAGATCTTTAGCTACAGATATGTTTGGCGAGATTTTAGATATAGAGATATCCATTGAATTCACAATCTTAAAAAATCCTTAGCTCTAGAAATATGTTTTCGAGTGCGCTGAATCCGAATATGACATTGTTATTTTATACAGGGTGACACCTTCCTTTCTTACTCTCCGACTATTCTTCTATTTCTATAAAAAAAGCACAAAAGTTGAACATGGAACAAGTTTGTTAATTCAATATAGGTATCTAAAATCTCGCTAAACATATCTGTAGCAAAAAATCTATTGGTTTTTAAGCTATGCGTCCATGGACACTTTTTCTCAGTGACCTTCAGACTATAAAATAAAAATGTTTTTAATAAAACTTTCTTAAAAATAAATAGAATAATACGGCGTTATGTAAAGTATACCATTATTATATAAAAAAATTGGTTGTCTGTAAAGTCGGTTTACGGACGATAGTTTTACGTGATAACGTATTCCGCTCGAATAATACATAACCTAAATTTTAGTAGCTGTCAAACTTGGGCTGATCGTGCGCGGAACGTGACACATTTCGAAACGGGACACTTTTTCGTGCATACAGCCGGTGTTTCATCAATTTATAAGACGTTATCACGTCAATAAAACCATTTTCGATCAATTTAACCGAGAACCAAATCCCGTAAGGTTTGTGCGGGCTCTTTTGCCGGGAAAAAAACTGCGCTGTCTTTTCAACACCACGCGAGCTCGCCAAGGTTAAAGGACTGCTTTGATTGCAATGCCTTCACGAATTTTAATCGACTCGAACTTGAATTAATTCCGTTATCTTCAACGTGCTAAGTGTTTAACCGGATAAAAATATATCGACTGTTGTAGCATGTCAATTAACGATTAACCGCTGTGCAATTGTTTATAATTGCCGCCATAAGTCGACGTGTCGAGACCGATATCTAGTGACATCATACTTTTATAACGACACATCGTATCGACGTTGCATCTCTCTTTCTTTTGATCGTTATGCAAAGTAGCTTTCTTGCTTTGTTTTTTTTTATTTTCAAGATCGTGATACAAATTCAGATTGTCTCGTTATATGTTTGGGGTTGATACATCTTCGGTAGAATAATTTACTATATGAATCATTGTCTATCTACTCAATGTGCGGTGAGTGAAGGCAACAAAGCGTATCGAAAATATATCTGCGTCTCTTTCTTCGATGTAATTCCCTGATTTCTCCGATGATAGGATTGGTTGATATACTTGCATTCAATCTGAATAAAGTATCCCTGTTTCAAAAACTTTGTCTTTTTCTATGACGTTAACATGGGCGTACCCAGCTTTTGGCTCAGGAGGGGGCAAATTAGAAATTTCTTAAGCCGGGGCTCCGCGTGCTTGTTTTGACCTCCTGGATACGCCAGTGCTTACGGCTTTAAAAAAAAAACAGAAGTATATGTTTGCACCCTTATGGTTCGATTGCGATTTTATTTATCGAACCATTAGGGTGCAAACATATAATTCTGTCTTTTTTTAAGCCGTAAGCACTGGCGTATCCAGGAGCGCAAAACAAGCACACGGGGGACCCGGCTTAAGAAGTTTCTAATTTGCCCCCTCCTGGGCCAAACGCTGGGTACGCCCATGTTAACGTCATAGAAAAAGACATAGTTTTTGAAACAGATACTTTATTCAGATTGAATGCAAGTACATCAACCAATCCTATCATCGGAGAAATCAGGGAATTAAATCGAAGAAAGAGACGCAGATATATTTTCGATACGCTTTGTTGCTTTCACTCACCGCACATTGAGTAGATAGACAATGATTCATATAGTAAATTATTAAATATATGCAATAGATTTATTTATTTCGTTTTTGAGTATTTTTTCTACTCGACGGTCAAGTTATTTTTACAACTTGACCGGCACTTCATAATTTGAGGATTTGTTTACAGTGAGGAACCAGATTCGGTCTTCTTCAAGTGAAAATTGAGAAGATAGTTGCAGCATGATCGGCTTTTATGGATAATTATTATAATTTTAATTGATGTCTTTATTTCCAGCTCTATTTATAACAGTATTACCGCAATGAAACGCATAAATTGATCGGTCGTGCTTTAACTTAAAGAATCAATAATAACTCTAATCAATAATGCATGACCGCCATCCAAGTTCCAGTCATGTTTTATTGAAGGGAAGTCGACCACTATTTCAGTGAGATTTATTAGTACATCTATACTAATATATAAAGCTGAAGAGTTTGTTTGTTTGTTTGAACGCGCTAATCTCAGGAACTACTGGTTTTTTTGTTGGATAGCCCATTTATCGCGGAAGGCTTTAGGCTATATAAAATCAGGCTACGACCATTAGGAGCGGAGCATTAATGAAAAATGTTGCAAAATGTATCTCAAAAATAAGCTTCTTTTCAGGTGAAATGCATTAACTAAATATACTCATATTAGCGTTGTCAGAATACAACGCCGGCTAGCTCAATCGATAGAGCACACGACTATCAATATCAGGGTTGTGGGTTCGAGCCCCACGTTGGGCGAATACATTTTTATTTTTTTTTTATTTTCTACATTGCTTTCTTCTAAGGCTTACATTTACATTTATTTTAATTTCATTTAATTAATTAAAAAAAATTATTAGTTAAAAAAAGTATAAATACTGCTTTTTATCGACAAAAACTTTTGAACGGTAACTCCGGTCATCATGAAAGGACACAACATTCAACTCGGTAAACTAAGATGAATGTGTGTACTCATGTTCCTCCCTTCCCCATTCGTTCTTTTACACTCGGGTGAAACCGGACGGGACCGCTAGTTTGCCATAAGGCACTTACACTATTGGCTTCGGTCGGGGATGGCGGGACCTAGAGGTTGGACTAAAATTTCTCGACGTTTCATAGCCTTCTTTGGCACTTGGGCACCATTTTTGGAAATGTTTATATATATATATGTGTGACCGCAATAACCCTCGACAGACTTAATCGATTTAAACGAAATTTGGTCCACATATTGGAATCTATCACCGCACGAAGCCTATTTAAAATGGGCCCAATCGGGCTATGTTAACGGTGGTATTTAGGAGTTGAAAAAAGTTTTCGGGCCCAAAAAACTCTCGGAATCGTTTCAAGTTTGAAATTTAAGCCTTTAGTAATTATTAAAATGTGCTGCTAAAATGTTAATAAAATCGGCTCGACAGGACCGGACTTACAAATTTTATGAAAAGTCAAAAGTCAACTTCATGTATTATTCAACGTCACTGTTGAGACTCCGAATGTTTCACTATCGCGGCGGCTGAATTATCATTTATTCTACAGTGACACATTTAAACAATCAATGACAAATCTTTTATAAACTTCAAGGGACTGTGATCTTTGTGGCGTTATTGAGAGTTGTCGTTAAACGGAGAGAAGAAATAATCCATTAATATTTTTTTTACTATAATATGTATTTACTCATAATAGTATATAAAATTTACAACTGACCAACAAACATTGAGCTGAGCTAAACATATGAAAGATAATCCTAAAAATAAAAGAACGAATTACTTAGAATCTTCGGTACGCATGATGCCGACAATAAAGCAACAAAATAACAAACAAGTACTGTTTATTGTTTAATGATGACGCATTGTTGTCGTTATTTAGAGTGGGTGTGTCGTTATTTAGAGTGTATCATTGTATGAGCAATAAGGTAAACCGACTAGAGTTGAGTAATTTCGACGTTTTAAGGAGTTTGTCGTTATATCGAGTTACGTTAAATGGAGTTTACATTGTATAAGTAAGGTCGCGGCGATTAAAACCGTTGAAATAGTTGCGTATTTTCATTTCGCTTTCATTCGCCTATTAATTTAATTAATTTAAATGCTTGAGTTCATCATCAAAAAACCTGATATGCGATATCATTAATGCTGGGCGATACTGAACCAGTTTAAAATGACAGTACTACACAATATCAACGACAGTCGTAAGCAAAATGGTGCAATGCCAGGGCCCGACTGAACTGTTTAACTGTATAAAATTTATTTTAGTCCCTATAAAATAGTTGCTTTTCATACCTGTATGGGGACCGAGCTTCATGTTTTTCACGCCAACTGATGGTAAAAATGTTCATTTTATGGGAGAATTTATTCAAAATATAATGATATAGGTATTATGAGTAGGCTTTGGATAAAAAAATTGCATTTATATGTCAATTAGTGACAGTTTGCTTTTCAGTTATCGAAAATATAAGTAAATTACAAAGTAAAATACTAATATTGTACAAAATATTGTATTATAATGAAGAAATTATTTATACATAGCGTAATTTTTACATTATACACTTTATGACACTGTTGTTTGTGGTACAAATTTGAGGTTATGACAACTTGCCTATTTAAATAACCTTCGACAACATCATATACATGACCAGAATTATATAATTTTTCGCCTTTTGAGCTATTCTGTCCATGTACACGGGTATTAATTGCAGGTTGAAATGTATACTTCTTATTTCTTCCATTTTTTCAAATACTTTTCATTGTTTACTATTATAAAATCATCCCATTTACTTCATTAATTAGATACTAGAGAGCGCCAACTTCGCCAGTAGTGCTGCCTTTATGTTTCACGCACGGTCCCCATAGCGATAGTAAAATGATACATTTTACACTAATGGCCATACTCACCACACGTAAGTGGTTTTTTATTCGGTTCATTTGTTCTTCAGGTAACTATTTCTCCGAATAAATATAGCGATAACTCAATTCACCAACCGTAATTATGTTTACTGCAGGTATAAATATGTTCTGCCTTACTTCCATCCGGGTATAAATAAAATAATAATTGGCAATTGCTTCCACATAGATCATAATACCTAACTTATACACGTGGAGTACCTATTATATCAACAGTTTGCTCATGTGAATTTATTAATGTGTTGTTTATTAATCTTTTGTGAAGTGTATAAGTGGAAGTTTTGTGTGCAATCGGGTTAGGATAAAACATTATTATTTTGTGAAACTTTTTTTTGACGTTGACACTAACGCCATCGGTCGGATTTTTGGGTGAACGTCAAAATATTCAACAAAAAAAGCAAAGAGTACAGTGCAGTGTATATTTATTCTTCAACTAACTATTCTACCTGATAATTTGGTTGGTGAATTGAAAGTAAATTTTATTGTAACGAATAACTTTGTTCCAAGATTAGTAACTTTTATCTTTAATATCAGTGAATATGATCTTTTTCTACGTGGATCAACGCGAGTACAATCTAATGTTCTACATGATAGAGAGTTTCGCAACGACAGACCGCTCCTGCTTCAATAAAAACTGTAATTATATGATCACAAGCTAAGATCATTCTCAAATCAAATTTTTGGACAGTGTTATCTGCAACGGAGCACTAGCGTCTCTACGCGGAAACATTTTGCAGTCCGGCCCTGTAAACTGAACATTATGTATCAACTATTTATGGCCGGCATCTATTTATTCCCACGACACAGTTTGCGAGCTGCTCGGTGATTTTTTCTAGACGACAAATAGACATATTATCAATAAAAAACGTATATTTTGTCATAAATAATTTATCTAGCCAATAAAGCACGGTGATTTATGTCGATTTATTGAATTGGGGCGTCCATTTTTAGTCGCGCGACTATCAGTAATCAATCAATGGATAATAAAACAAGAATTGATAAATAATTAGATCGTTAACTAGCCGTTACCCGCGGCTTCGCACGCGATTGAGACGAAACATGGATTGCATTTCCATATTATTTGGCATAGTTACTGTTTTCTCGACGTAGACACACTAATAAATCCAAATCTTCTTGGTTTCCGGGATTGTATGCCGTGGTTCATTGGTATTACTACCTGACGTTTCGTCTACAATTGCGGTAGACATTATCAAAGGCGATGTGGTAGCGGGCGAAAATTAGCGAAGTGAATTATGGTCAAATTTTGACCAGAGGGCAAGCACTAGTATTTATTATTATTTCAACTTTTTCAACGGATGATTTTTACTTGGCTGGTAATTTTTATCAAAACATATAAATTAAAAACGTTAATGTTACTTAATTACATGTACTTGTTAAAGGTTATTTGATATTATTTATTAAAACATTTATGCAAATGCGAAAAATAATTTGACCTAATTAATTAATTTCTAATTTAAAATACAGGGTGTATCCAATTCGTAGTCATTAATATCTATAGTCATGTGGCAAAAAAAAATTGAATTCTTTAAAATAGAATGAGTGACATTTTCTTAGTTAACAAGCGGATGTAGGTATCTGAAAAACTAATATTTTTCGGTTCAAAGTTTTGACGTGTTTATTGTTAATTATTTACTTTGCAAATTTTTGAATAAAACTTTTTGTTAAGATTTACTAATCTATAAATGTTTATATTAATGTGTTAATCGTTAACAATTAAACATTCTTAATTAAATGTTTATTAACTTCTAACAATTTTTTGTTTCTTTGTTACAGATGCTGACGAAACTCTGCTACAGAATATTGGTAAGATGAGAAATTATTGTTTATCCTGTAGCAATGACCTTGAACCAACAACGGTCCTCCACTTTCACTGAAATGTTTTCTGAAAGTTATCTTGTTTAGAAGTTTTGGGCATCTAGAATTAGTAGAAGAATAAGTTATCGCTGAAAGAAATCTTATATCCATATATAAATAAAAATGTAAATGTTCATTTGTTCAAATTTCATAAATCTCCGAAAATTCTTCTCCGATTGCTTTGAAATTTTGACACAGCGTTGCATTCGAATAAGCGCGTGTTTTTATATACCTATTATGTACAGATGGTACACTTATTTTTTTTCGTCGACTTACGCTGCAAAATTGGTCTCTACAAAAAACGTATTTATTTTAACGCGATAATAATATATGCTCTATGTCCATCCTGAATGTCCATTCTAAATAGTGGTGAAAAAATTTTGAAATCGGATGAGTAGTTTCGGAGATTAACTCCTACATCCAAACTTTACCTCTCTATTAGTATAGATTATTCAAATCTTTGATTAACGTCTGATTAGAACTCTTCAATAAATAAAATTGTCGACCAATTTTTCAGACAATATATTAACAAAAAAATATATATCTAATAATCAATGCATTAAGTAGGTCCAAATCCGGATCGAAACGTTAATGTATTAATTATATATATTTTTTGTTAATATATTGTCTGAAAAATTGGTCGATAATTTGATTTATTGAAGTATAGATTATGATTTAATGTCAAATCTTTGATTAACGTCAGAATAGAACTCTTCAAATAAATAAAATTGTCGACCAATTTTTTTCAGACTTACCTATATATCGACAAAAAATAATATGAAAATATAAATCAATATAACAAAAGATGACGTTTCGATCCGGATTTGGATCTTCTTCAAAAATATCTAAAAAAATATAAAAATTAATTAGTATTAGCTACTTATTTTCTAATAGAATGCACGATTAATTGATAATTTGAATGATTAAAAAAATTAATGAAAAAAATATTATATCGATTTATATTTTTATATTATTTTTTGTCAATATAGGTATAGTCTGAAAAAAATTGGTCGAAAATTTTATTTATTATTTAATGTGTTGTGTTTCCTATTTTGGGTTCCATTAAAATTGTTTTGTTGAGGAAATTGTTTAAGGAAGTACCCTCGGTACGCAGTAAGTCAAAGAATTTCAGTCTTCTACTTGAGTAACGTAGTATATAATTTGGCAACACCGCATGCCTTGCCATAGTTACAAGTGCTTATGTACGCAGCATAAGTCAGCACGCGGTGTCAAATTCGCATTAATTTATGAAAATGCTTTTCTTTATTCCTGTCATTTCGAAAATAATAATATACTATCATTTTTTTGGAATACTATGCTTTTAGCATTTACTCAATTTACGTATGTTTTTACGATATCAAAACTGCTGCAGATTCGTAACTTACCTTTGAATGACGCGCCACAAACTATAATATTGCGGTGTTGCCATGTTTATGAATTGCTAAAAAGCTCGGCTTTGTTTTAGTTATTTCTATTAACATAAGCAAGCTTTATACGTTTTGGAAAAAGAAAAATGTTCATAGAATATTCGTTTATATTTCCTGAAAATTTTATCAAAATCTGTTTGTCAATTCCAACGTCAAAATCACATATTCCCATAAGACTCCATGTTAAGTGCAGCGAAATAAAATTATCAATATCTTTTTTCGAAGTCAACCAAAAATCACAAAAATTTAACTGAGTCATTTTTGAAAAAAGTTTTGACATATTTGCAAATCTTTGTAATTTTCTGTTTGTTAATTCATTTATTGAGGGTACTTCCTTAAAATGTGCAGAAGGAAAGTAAAAGACTAGCTCCTTAGTGTAATTATTTTTATGACCACAGCATATGTAAATACACAAACACATTATTATTATTTACTATGCGTGACTAATAAAAGCAATTCAATATGCTTCAATGTGGGAGGTAATACTTCCACACATTAACAATATAAGTATAAGTAAATCACATTACCTCAGTCAAACTGGACCATCAGAAAACATTAAAGCATCGCTCAGAATGAATTCTTTTAAAACAATCTCATTTGCTGATGTTAAAAAAATCAGGGGTGTGCATAGATATTATTGCATCAAAGAACGATCGAAAAAGGAATGTATTTTTGCCCGTATTGAGCGCTTTGAATTCGATTTCGTCAGGCATCGCGATGATGCACTTCCGTAAACGATTTCGACAGGCGTTTACCAGCTTACTTCTAAAGTCAAGCATGCCTAAAGAAGTTTTACTTCAAAAACCTCTTCAAGGTTAAGTAAAGAACAATAATATATATATAATTTCTGTAAAGTTTTTTTTTATCCCTGGTCAAAATGTTTAAGGAGGTTGATACGTTACAGTCCCATTCAAAAGTAAGTCGGATTCTAAATGGGAACTTCTCCATAATAAATTTTTACAAATGGTTATAAGTCGATGATACCAATAAATTATTGTCATAAAGGCATAAATAAATAATTTTTTTTAATATTAATTAATTATTTCAGTATTTTACTTAATGGACTAACTTTTGAATTTTTTGTACAGTTAGGTTAGAAAAAATAAATTTATGTAAATATCAGTATTTTACATATTTTTTTCAGTAAATAATTAAAAAAAGAAATTAGAAGTAACAAAAATTAAAATTAAATCATTATAAAGTTGAAAATTCAGTTAAAATTGTTAAAATTGTCATGAATAAAAGTCCATAATCGAAAAGAGCTAAGGTTTAAATTTTTTTTTTATTGATTAAAGTTTCCTAATTAAATTAGAAAAAATATTAAAATCTGCGTAAGACATCGATGCTTGACATAGTTAGTTTTCGGAACTGTTGACATTATTTGGTCATTTGCAAAAAATTAAAATGTACCGTTTGCATGCTAGGTTGACATATTTTCCATAAGACTACATGTACTTAAAAGTTTTTTTTAATTTTTAACTTTATAAATCTCCTAATGATTTTAGATTTTTTACAGGAAATTTTGTCATAAATAATCTATTAAAAAAACTTTATTTTAGATTGTTTTCATTATCTTCGTAAAACGGCTCAACCTCCTTAAGAGGTAGTTCTGTTTGACCTGCAGTTATTTTGACACGCGATTTTACCAAACGCCATGGTCCATCTATCACGCTTCATCTGGTATTTTATATTAAGCACGTATAAGCTGACGTTTCATCCACTACTGCTGCTTCATCATCGTCAGCTCAAAGTCCTTGTGGAGGTCACATCATATCGCTCCGATTTATGGTCATAAGTGCAACGTTCTATGAGACAACGGACTGGATCTCTTCTGGAAATATTGCCTAACAATCTATACTAATATATAAAGCTGAAGAGTTTGTTTATTTGGTTGGTTGAAAGCGCTGATCTCAGGAACTACTGGTTCGAATTGAAAACATTTTTTTTTGTTGGATAACCCATTTATCGAAGAAGGCTATAGGCTACATAATATCACGCTACGACCATTAGGAGCGGAGCATCAATGAAAAATGTTGCAAAATGTAACTCAAAATTAGCGTCTATTCAGGTGAAATGCCCTAACTAAATATTCCAATATTAACGTCGTACATTCACAAGCCCGGATAGCTCAGTCGGTAGAGCGTAAGACTCTTAATGCCGAGGTTGTGGGTTCAAGCCCCACGAAGGCGAATGTAATTTTATATTTTTTTATTTTCTACATTGCTTTCTTCTAAGGCTTACATTTAAATTTATTTTAATATTATTTACGACTAATTAAAATTAAATAAATCTAATTAATAGCTCATTTGAAAACTGTTGCAACTATAGGTACCTATACAAAAATAATTCTTCTACAGTTTTTACAATTAAATATTTATTATTAATATTTTATTAATTTCAGTAATTATTGATTGTAAAGAAAGTTATTATCTATACTTATAAAAAGTATAAATACTGCTTTTTATTGACAAAAACTACAATGAATACATTCGATTCAACTCTTTTTTACTAAAAGGAAGGGTTATACGATTTTAATTATTTATTAGTTATCAATTTTAACTGGATAGTCTGTCGGAAGTATAACCTACTACAATTCATCGGATAATTACGAAATATAGTTAACTAGACAATTTTCTAAATTAATGAGGTGCAATAATTTTCAACTTTACTATTTTGATGCCTATAAGTATAACAGGAAATCTACAAATATTATTTAAGTGTAATAAGTGTTCATTAGATACATTTCTTATTGATCATTAAAGTCTCCGACAACACCACGTTATGTTCGTTTGTACATGACAAAAATTAAACAAAATTAATAATTATTATTGCAAGTTTTATTAACGTTAATAAAAACCTACTTATTTTTAGTGTAGCAAAAGTCTTCTATACTAGCTTTTATTCGCTTTTATTTTAATTATTATTATTATTATTTCTCTTCGTTTTCGTTGTACTACAAAATACACAGTCTCTTTTTGTAGTGCAGGGTAAATTATTTGGGTTATTGATTTCAGGCAATAATCCACCATAAAAAATACGAGATTATTAATAAAAAATGGTTGTCTGTAAAGTCGGTTTACGGACGATAGTTTTACGTGATAACGTATTCCGTAATACATAACCTAAACCTCCCAAAATTTGGTTTCAATCCGCTTATCCTTGGTGTCGGAATGATAAGAAATGTCAAAAGTGACGTTTGCAACTTACAAAGTATTATGTTCTAATAATAATTAGTTATTCCAATACTTAACTTAGCAGGCTTTGCATTTCACAATATACTAATGTCAAAAAATTGAATTAAACATTAGAAATGCAGCTGTTTTCATGTTAAGACAAGACATACGTTTGCTTCTAATTTCCATGTACGGCAAACAAAGACAACCGACCGCGTCGCGTCATGCATTACACAACATTGCATTTATACAGCTATTTTTCTATATAAATTTGTATAAAATATTTTTCTATATAAATTTGTATAAAAAAACTGTTTAGGCAAATTCTGTTATACGAAATCTATGTAAAATGTTCTCCTCTTTCGTTTAAGACTGGTTTCAAACCGATCTGATTTAAATTGAGCGAGAAATTAGCAAAAAGCACGCACAGGGTCAGGCGGAACGTTACGCGTTAGGAACGTTAGGAACGTTACGTTACACTTTTTCGAACATGCAGCCGGTGTTTTATCAATTTATAATATTGGTGATTCATCAATTTATAAGACGTTATCACGTCAAAAAGATAATAATCCGTATAGTTGATTATAAGGGATTAATCTATATAATATTACAAAGAAAGAGTGCAAATTTTGCAAGTCTGTATGTATGCGGTGGGTAATCTTCGAAACTACTTATCCGATTTCAAAATTGTTTTCACCAAAATTTAAAATGGACCTTGGGGTTGGACATAGCCTATGTACCTATATTGTCGCGTTAAAATAAAATAGGTTTTCTTGGAGACCAATTTTACAACGTAAATCAACGAAATAACGTAATTCAAGTTTAATTCATCGAGTGTCCCACGCTTTTAAAAATTACTGAAAAGAAAACGAAATATATAAATACTTATTTTATACTTTTTAGTGCTTTTTAGTACTTTTAAGCGCGTTTTTAAAGCTTTCTGAAACTATAAATTTTATTTACTTATCGAGCGGCCAAGATGAGCTCAATTTTATTAACCTAAAATAAATGTTTTTCTTTAGTATATTCTGCCCCCGTTGACATTACAGGAGTTCGGCGGCTATGGCTTCGACTTGAGTACAAAATCTTCGATAATGAAATTTATTATGTTTGTTTTGAAATTGTTTCTTATCTTAATGTCCCAACTCTATGCACTTTATACAAAGATAAATTAAATAGATCTAATTTACATTCGATAATGGTTAATTAATTAATTATCTAATTAGATAATTAGAATTCCTAATGCACAATTATTGTTTATAAGGCATTTTCATCATAAACAAAAACCGTAAAAGGCGTTCGCTTGTTTTAACAGGTTAGATGTGAACAGTGTTGACACAGTTGTTTGTTTCTTGGATGGAAAAGGTTTGTGGATACGATATTTAAAACTAACCTAAAAATAAATGTATACATCATATGAATCATTGTCTATCTACTCAATGTGCGGTGAGTGAGGGCAACAAAGCGTATCGAAAATATATCTGCGTCTCTTTCTTCGATGTAATTCCCTCATTCGTTCTGAATTAAGTATTTCTGTTTCAAAAACTTTGTCTTTTTCTATGACGTTAACATGGGCGTATCCAGCTTTTGGCCCAGGAGGGAGCAAATTAGAAATTTCTTAAGCCCTCCTAGATACGCTAGTGCTTACATCTTAAAAAAAGGGTACTCCATGCTTGTTTTGCCCTCCCGGATACGCCAGTGCTTACGGCGTAAAAAAGACAGAAGTATATTTTTGCACCCTAATGGTTCGATTGCGATTTTATTCCTATGCTCAGTATAGAATAAAAGTATATGGTACACATGAAGTTCTGGTTAGCATAGATGTATAATAATTTGTCTTTAGTGAAAATTAAATATACCTTGTAATACAAATAACGGCCGCTTTAAACGCCACCTCTTAGCCGGGTACGTTCAGGTTTGTGTCGCGGATAAAAAACTATATAACACCAAATATTTTTGTCGCCCGATGATCGTATTCCACGTATTCTTACATCGTCGTTCGCACTACTATTGTTCACGTAACAAGTGCCTATCGTTTCATAGCCTGCTTTGCATTCTACACTCCCACTATTTTAACAATGAGGTCAAAATCATTGCAAATACTCGCATTTCGAATTGTTATTTTATTACAAAAGGAATAAACTCGAGTGTTCTTGAAATCTTCGCAAAGGCTTGAAAAGTTAATGATATACACTTGTCACGATTCTTTCAATGGGTTATTTTACATAAAATCATCTTCAACTTTAATTTCTACTTCTGGCCGTTTGAAATGAGGACACTGGGCAAGCCCTAATATGTCTTGTTTCTAGTACCAACAAAATTAACCGACGTCAATAAAGCTAGGTACCACTAATTCTACAAGGAATACGTTAAGTTACGAAAGAAATTCTTTAATTCTTTATGGAAAATCAGCTGACATTAATTTTTAAATAACCTCAAAAAGATCAGCTGTTCACTGGCCGCCATGTTTGTTTAAAATAACAAATGCTCGACCGAATTATCCATTTCTACAATTTTCTTCCGTTTATCAATGTGTTAGAAGCGCAATTTATTTTAAATCTTGTTCGGCCAAGGCTGCTACAGTAGCGGGATTTTTAAAGAGAAGTTTTATTAACGGTTAATGCAAAACCAATTTATCATTTATCGCTCAAAGCTGCTTGGGCTGTGGTCGTTTATGTCCAATCGGAACGTGAGAAGTGCTGCCGTCTCACTTTCTTATAAGGACATATCATAATACGGATCGGTTTTTGTTCTTCAATTGCTCTGATAAACAACATGCCTTTGTCTTCTACAACTTTGAGCTACTTTCAATATCAGTTCAGACGCGACCGATGTCCGGCATATTGCAAGTTTGGGTCAATCCTATCTTCGACCCAATCGAATTGCCTATTTTATTAGGAATGGCCCGCAAGTTAACTGATTCTAACATTATTTAAGGGGTTCACCATAAGTGATTTGATTCTATTATTGTACGCTGTATAAATTCGTCTTGAGTGATCGTGTTCAAATTTAAACAATATTAACCGAGCGGTGTAGCGTAGTGGTGAGACCACTGGACTCGCGTTCGGGAGGTACCGGGTTCGAAATCCGGCGAAGGCAGATGTGGCTGGGACTTGTTTCTGCTGTCGCTCGCCAAGAAACGATAATTCCTGTACCGGCGATCTTGTGTCGAGGTCTTCCATTGTTTCCCTCAATAATTCTAGAAAAATTCCTTCATTCGCCCATTGCTATTTATTAAGTTGTAGTTTAAAAATGTATAAAATAACGCGAAGTGTGATACATGGAAAATAGTAATGGTGCGAATGGCGTCTGTTATGACATAAAGTCGAGAAACGGACGTTAAACGCGTTATTATTATTATTATTTTAATGGCATTAGTAATCCATAAGCTGAGCTACAATAATTAATGTAAAATTATTATATTATTATTTGTGTGGACCAATCACTGACTGTTTCCTGTCCAATCTCTTGCTAAAGGGTCTTTAGCTCTACAGCACAGCTGGTGATGTTCATATACTGGAAATCTTCCGCTTTATAAACGACCTGTATATTACCTAAAAGGGATAGCATATATAGGGTGTCCAAGGTCAAAGAACTTTGAAAGACATTGGTGCTTGTAGAACCAATCAATCCTCATATATATAAAATAGTTACGGGAACTAGATTTTGGTTTCTTGTGGATTTTTCGATCGAATGTGTAGATTGCCACCGTTTTTTCGTCGACTTGCGTTGCCAAAATTGGTCTCCACGAAAAGCGCTGTTATTTTAACGGGATAATATATAGCCTATGTCCATCCTGAAGGTACATTCTAAATATCGAAATCGAATAGGTAGTTTCGGAGATTACCTCCTACATCCAAACTTTACCTGTTTATAATACAGTAGTACCTCGTTAAGTCGAAACTCTCCAAAAGTCGAAAAATGTTTTGTTCCCTCCTCTTCAAACACCAAAACCTTCATTAGTCGAAATCTCTCTATACAGGGTGAGTTTTAAGTTGATGCTTTTTTTTACAGCGTGAAAAAATCAAATAGACGAGCAAATATTTCAAATAGTTTTTTTATCAAAACTGAAAAATAAGAGAGAAACAGCCCTTCGAAGTTTAAATAAATTTTATTAAATTTTCTTTAATTTTGAGGTCGGTCCTGGGGTTATATTATGTCACTATGGAAATATGTTATTATTATCAAGTATTCACAGAAATAATTGAGGCACACACAATTCTCTCAAAAACAGAATAATACACATACTTGATAATAACAACTTATTTCCATAGTGACATAATATAACCCCAGGACCGACCTCAAAATTAAAGAAAATTAATTAAAATTTATTTAAACTTCGAAAGGCTGTTTCTCTCTTATTTTTGAGTTTTGATAAAAAAACTATTTGAAATATTTGCTCGTCTATTTGATTTTTACACGCTGTAAAAAAAAGCATCAACTTAAAACTCAGCCTGTATATATAGATCGAAATAATCAACGTGTCCCTGCAAGCCATTTCGGTACATATATTTCCTCCGTAATTCGAAAAAATAAAGTGGACCTCTGTATCTCGAACATAGCAACTCAAAATTAGTTAAATGAATCTTAACCTCTCTGCAAGTCGAATATTTCTTTACAAAATCCGCCCAAGTCGAAATCGTTCATAAGTCGAAAAGTCTATGACTCGAACTTTTGGCGTCTCCCGTGAAGTTCGACTTACAGAGGTTCCACTGTATTAGTACTGATAATGTCCAGTAGACTTTTGTACGGCCGGAGCTTGGACTAATTAGTATTTATGGACAGTAGCGGCGTTCCGTCCAGTTTTCTTTAAGATATCAATATTTTTTGCGAGCGCAGATGCGAACTGTCATTTTGCCGTTCGCTGGAAGTTGTTTTGATTGATTTTCTTCCTCTCCCGAGAATCTAACTGGCATCTTCTATATATGAACAACGCACGGCGACTTCTTGTTGTTGAAATTGTAAATTTTTATTCGCTGATTCGAATGTGATTTTTAGACGGCTATAAATTAACAATTTGCATAACTATCTACGAAATACTTAAGTAACTACATTCTTAAATTTCACGTCAAAAATTCAATTCCTTTTTAAAATGTGGTATTTTTAATTGTGTATGTGTTTAAATTTGTTCGACATGACACCGGTTTTTGTAAAGTAAAATTATTTACAAACAAATACAAATTGCGTACAAACAAAAATAAATAATTTACATTTTTATTTACGATTGTGTACAGTTTGTTAAAAACAATTAATTTGCGAAGGGGCAAAACTCGCTGAATCGTTGCAGACCAAGATCCCAGAGCCGCCAAACCTACGTCATTTTAAGATTATATCACTACATGTGTAATATTTAGTTAAAAAACGTTTTCCAATTTGCTAGCTTGAAAGCGTGGCTCTTTTAAAGACACATCAAAATCGTACTTACCTTCGTTAAAATAATACCGCTGGTTTTCATACAGTATATGTAAACACGTAAGGTGCACATAGGGAAATTAGCATTGGTAAAAAATACTTGGATCAAAGTTAGCCATGACCGCATTAATTGTTATTTCTATTGAATTATCGTGGTAACCTTGAGGATTTCTATTTTGTTTTGATTTATTTTTATTTTACTTGGCTTTTTTAATAATAAAAAGCTCTTATAAATCATTATTTTAATTTTTTTGTACAAAAATAAAACAGAAAAACAACTCCATCTGTTTGGAAACATTTCATTCAAAAATTGCCTGACGGGTATGACGTATGCGCGTTGGTAAATCAGTGACCCAATGTCTTTAGGTTCAACACGAATAGGGGGAGATATTTGATCTCGCGCCATATTTAAGTATTTTTGGGAATTTAATGTCCCATTAATAAATAAAGACCGATTATGTTGTAATAATTTGAATATTTTCTTCGGTAGTATACACATTCATTTTGCAAAAGAATATTATCTGTCAAATTGAAAAACAAGATTTCAAGACTCACTCTGATCCAGTCATTTTTTCCCAATGTTAATTTGCCTATGTGCACCTTACGTGTTTACATACTGTACCTATATGTTTAATTCCAGGGGGGCTAGCTTCTGCCAGAGAAAAAATTTGCATCGTTCGTGGTAAAAGAAGTTTCACTTCAATTCATGTTACATTGTAGTATTCAATTGTTTGCAGACGTTTTTATAGACATGCGTATTGTAAAGAAGACAAAGTTGAACTACAACAATAATGCATGTAACACTCACATAAAAGTAAATAATATAATGTTATATATTCGAAGCTAAAGTACATCATAATTATACATTAACCACTGCAGAATAATATACTAAAAATTATACTTGAAATATTTGTTCAGTTAAATTTTAATAGTATCAAATGCAGTTTTATTTTATTATTAAAAATATGGATCGATACTAGACCCGCAGCAGTCTGACCTTTAAATAAAAACAATGTTTGCGCATTTCAGAAATATTTCACTTACTTAGTTTTAATTTTTAATGTAAAATATGATTCTAACCTGCAAATTTCAACAGTCAGCTGGCAAATGACCGCCATCTTGGTTTCTCTTTTCTTTGTTCCACTTCATATGTTTATAATTGCATAATATGCATCTTTGCGATTGTTTGGGAACATCTCACTTAGTCCTATTTAATGTTTAATGGTGAATATAATTCTAATCAATACATTTCAGCAATCAGCTGGCAAACAAACAAACGCCATTAATGTCGGTACTCTTTTGTTTCTAATATACTTAAGTTTAATGTTTAATATCATCCTAACCTATAAATTTCAACAATCAGCTGATAAATAAACAACTACATATAAATGTTATTGTGTTTTGTTTCTCCATTTGCTCATTTGTTTTCTTCTTCTTTTTATAATAATATTGATTGAGTGGATTGCATTTATTTCTCGTTCTACAGGTTCTATGTACAAACAGTACATGCGTATACGATCCTAACCTATAAATTTCAGCAATCAGCTGGCAAACAAACAGCCGCCATATTGGCGTAGCATTTGTTTCTACACCTGTCCGATTCTCGTTCGTTTTTAATTGCTGTTGAGTGAGTGTGGACTGCATATTTTGTTTTTCGTTCTACAGATTCGCTGTACAAAGTTTACAGTCGTGAAAATGATTTATGCATCTCTCGGTGCTGCAGCTCCGGACGTCTCTATTGTATTTGCACTACATTTCCAAGCTGTAATTAAGCCAGTCATTGTACAAGAATAACATATATGAAATGTTCCAGAGATGGCTTTGAGCGTAAAAATAAATGAATTATGGACATAAGTATTATAATTATCTGTACATACATTCAAAATTAATTTGACCAACAATGGCTCAATACTCGATAATTATGGCGTTGTCTTATTGGCAAAGAATCACGAGGACGATAAACTAAACTTGATAATTGATGCGTAAAAGTGGAAAATAAAATGTCGGATGGAATGTACTTTATCCACAGTTCATCCTGAAATAGTGTAGAGTAATAAATCATTTTGGTTTGTATTTTTTGACAGATTCTAATCTTCTTTTAAATTATTCCCGAATTCAGATAAAAACTTAATTTGTTCTTCAGGTAGCTATTCCTCCGAATAAATACCGATAATTCAATTCACCAAACATTTTGATTAATTTGTTCTTCAGATAGCTATTCCTTCGAATAAATACCGATAATTCAATTCACCAAACATGATTATTGTTTACTGCTGGTACAAATCTATTTTGTCTCACTTCGAGAGTATAAATATTTATTCGCCTGATAAAATAATAATGGCCGCCGCATAGATCACAATACTTAACCTATAAACGTGGAGTATTATATCAACAGTTTGCTCTTGTGAATTTATTTTTGTGTTGTTTGTTAACCTTTTGTGAAGTGAATAGCTGTAAAACATTAAAGTGGAAGTTTTGTGTGCAACTGGGTTAGAATAAAACATTATGAAAATTTTTTTTGACGTTTACACTAACGCCATCGATCGGATTTTTGGGTGAAACGTCAAAATATTCAACAAAAAGAGCAAGGTGTATAGTGCAGTGTACATTTTATTCTTTAACTAACTTTTCAACCTGATATTTTGCCTGGTGGATTGAAAGTGAATTTTATTAAGTGGTTTAAAATTAGTCACTTCTAATCCTTAACAGTGTTCGGTGAATATGCGCATTAGCGAGGCTATACTGTACCTACTTATAGAGTGATAAGTGGGCCGAATAAAATAGTGCACAGGCAGGTATAACACATTGTGTATTTGCATTTAACACGGCAAAGGTTAAGGGACCAACACCGTAGTGTATTATTTATATTGTCTTGTATTAGAATAATCCTCCCACCCGATGCACGGTGCGGTCACATCGTTATCTATAGTCGCAAGGCGAAATGGCTCATGTCGCCACCGAAAGCTGTTCGGGATAGATTCGAATGAACACGCTCGCGACACTGAGAATTGATTTTCCCCTAACCCTAAAATGAAAATCCCCTAAAAAAACAATAGTTTGTAACAATTATTATTATTTTCTTCAACATATTTATTAACGCAAGTTTGTAACATGAATATTATTTAATTCAACACATTTATTAATTTAAGTTTTTTAACATGAACGCTACTTCCTAGTTCATACGCTCCGCTGCCATCTTACCTCTGTTTTCTCTACCACCAGAGTACACCAGTGGCGGCGTGGCTTTTTAAAACGTGGTGTTACAGTTTTCAAAATCATTTCCCCTAAATTTTTAAAATTGAATGTTTGTTATAAATAATAAATTATTTTTTAAATGTGTATTAATTAGTGATGTGCCGGATATCCGTATCCGTATCCGCGGATATCCGAAGGAGAAGTAAGATCCGTATCCGTTAGTTTTTGGCGGATCTTTTACCTTATTAATTTTCAATTCATAGATGAAATTTTATATATATAGGTGGTTATAGGTAATAATGAAAAACTGTTAAATTCCATTCAGATTATTTTTTATTTTTTAAAATCGTATTTGGCACCTTTATATTGAAAACATTTATCGTAGTGAGTACCATACCAATAGTACATAACTCAAAGGTACTAAAAAACTATCTTTATATTGAGATATTGCACATCGATCTTTGGAAAGAGACAATCTGTTATGAGAGTTAACTCTTAAAAAGGTCAATAACTTTTTCCCATAACAGATAGTCTCTTTCCAAAGGTCGATGTGCAATATTTACCGCTGCGTACTCTAAGAAGATCCGTATCCGCGGATCTTGAAACCAAATATCCGTATTCAGATCCGTATCCGCGGATATGCATTTTTAACGATCCGGCACATCACTAGTATGTATTTTAGTAGGTAACATAAATTAATGGAATACAAAACTAATAAATGTTACTAAATATTGCAATAATAAATGTTAGGATCCTCCTGTGCTCACAAACTTGGCGATCCGGGGACCCGGGACATTTTTCCCGTCCTGCTACCCTATTGTTACGCCACTGCCAAATACACACTAGAAAAACAGTACCCTCCTTCTGACGCAGTCGTGTAATAAATAGCACAAAATTACACGCAAGCACCTCGACATACGCCACTTTGTTTTGTAGGGACAGATTTTTGTAGCCGCGTGACTTCGCTTGTTCAATTAACAACATTCGTATAAATAACAACGATTAGGTTGTTATTTTAATTTAAAAAAGTGGGAAGCAGTGTTGCCAAATAAATTGAAAAAAAATCCTGCACTCTATGGGCCTGGTACCAACTCATATTTTCAGTAGCGACTAGTGATGTGCCGGATATCCGTATCCGTATCCGCGGATATCCGAGGGAGAAGAGAGATCCGTATCCGTTATTTTTTGACGGATCTTTTACGGATCTTTTATCGTATTAATTTTCAATTCATAGATGAAATTTTATATATATATATATATATAGGTGATTAGGTAATAATGAAAAACTGTTAAATTCCATTCAGATTATTTTTTATTTTTTAAATCGTATTTGGCACCTTTATATTGCAAACATTTATCGTAGTGAGTACCATACCAATAGTACATAACTCAAAGGTACTAAAAAACTATCTTTATAATGAGATATTCCACATCAATCTTTGGAAAGAGATAATCTGTTATGAGAGGTAACTCTTAAAGAGTTCAATAACGTTTTCCCATAACAGATAGTCTCTTTCCAAAGGTCGATGTGCAATATTTACCGCCGTGTACTCTAAGAAAGTTAAGATCCGTATCTGTATCCGCGGAACTTGAAACCAAATATCCGTATTCAGATCCGTATCCGCGGATATACATTTTTAACGATCCGGCAAATCACTAGAAGCGACATCTTTTGACAACTGAGGTCGACGCGTATCAAACGATCTAAAATCTAAAACGTTGGGAGTTTCTCGATGAGAAAAAAAGTTTTACGAGAAAAAATCCAAACAGCCTGTATAAATATTGTGTACACTATATTTATATATGTTAATTAGATACGTGTCTTATATGACGCCCACAACATCGGCCCGATCGGGTAAAAAGCGACCGATAACATCGGCTTTGATTACAGAATAAATATTATAATAATAATATACTCATATATCACAGATTCATATCTGTACAAATTGATTATTATAATTTAATGTATCTGTGAAAATCAACAGTGCTATGGGTGTATTTCAACACTACATGTCGGAATTCACCTCTATTATCGTTTATCTGCCGAGAAAATTATCGACACCGTCGATTTATAATTAACGATATCTGTTCAGAGTTCATATTTTTTGTTAAAAACTGTATTATTTAGATTTGGTCTATTTTTTCATTTATTGAAACTTTTCTTCTATGTATTATACAGGCGGTCACGTTCCGGTTTCACCCGGGTGCAAAAGAACCAATTGGGGGAGGGACATGAGTACGCACTTTCATCTTAGTTTACCGTGATGAATGTTGTGTCCAAATTGCATGATGATCGGAGTTACTGTTCAAAAGTTTTTGTCGGACGGACAAATTTTGAGTTACATTTTTCTTTGATGCTCCGCTCCTATTGGTCGTAGCGTGATATTATATAACCTATAGCCTTCCTCAATAAATGGACTACCCAACAAAAAATTTTTTTTTCGATTCGAACCAGTAGTCCCTGAGATTAGCGCGTTCAACCAAACTCTTCAGCTTTATATACTAGTATAGATACTTTCGTGTCACGATGAAATTTTGTAAATGTGTCTTACTTGGCTTAACTTACACTATAGGATAGTTTTTAATTTTTTTATTGCAAGAAAAAGGACTATCCTTATAGGTATATAAAGTATATCTATATCGTGTCACGATAGAATTTATTCAAAGCTAATAGTTAGGAAGAAAACAAGAAAAACTATTTTAGTGCCAAATAGCGACATGTGACAGAATGTGCTCAAAGCTATTAGTTCAGAAGCAAATCTGGTAGAGTTTGTTCGAGGTTATTAGTTTAGATGCCGGGTCGCAAACGAAATACATTTTGCAGACTTAATATCTCTACCACTCGGGTGAAACCGGGCCGAGCCGCTAGTTTTTTTTAAAATTATTTACTCTTTTATCGATAAGTTCTCTTTCAATAAAAATAAATGCTACATTCTGGCTGTGTCCAAAAAATAATAAAATACAAAAACAATTTAATCGGGACGGTAACTAGACAGGGACAACAGTGGCACGTGCCCAGGGCCCCCAGAAGGTTTGAAAAAAATTCGCATTATATTAAAAAAAAACTGTGCGTCCTTCAACAACTTTTTGGGATAACCTATATCCGAAAATAGTGAGTGTTTTGTTTTTTTGCTAAAGCTTCATGGAGCGTTTTTATCAACACGATAATTTAAAAGACCTTGAAACTGTAATATAGGCGATTATTAAATTTCTATGAGACTGTAGGCAATTTTTTATTTGAAAATTGGGAACAGAATCATTGGTCAAAACTTATTGCATACGACCGTTAAATTTGGTAATTACATAAGTCGCGGATGAATTTTAAATGTTATAAACGCGATATTTTAATGGTGTGTTTCGGTTATTTTTTAAAACATTGTATTCTGATCATTTTGATGTATGAACTTCCTATAAACATCAAAACGAATGTTTTTACTTAAATATTATTTCTGCAATTAGGAGGTCTCCCCAAATGCCTTTCTGCCATTTAGTAGAGGAGTTTTTAATTCTGTTTTTTTAAAGTGCCCCAGCGTCGTATCGCAACGCGCTAGACCAGGGGTCGGCAACCTGCGGCTCTCTTGATGTAAAGTTGCGGCTCTCCAGTTCCATACGCAAAAAACAATTATTTTATAATATAAACCCTCAAAATTCGTCCAATCGATCCATGATTGAGTACCATGCAGAGCCGGATTTACTATGTAGGCGTTATAGGCGGCGCCTATAGGCCCCCCAAATCTTAGGGCCCCACCAAAGTGAAAAAATTGAGAAAAAAATGAAAATGAATAAAAAAAAAATGAAAACGAATTTTTTTTTGGAAAAATTTCTTCCTATATCTATGGATGTATAAATATAAAAATTCTCTTATTTATAATCCCTCAGTAGGTTATAATATATAAAATGTATATATTAAAGTTATAAACATTATCATTGTGTTTATATATTTATTTTTTGGCATACTTAGTATAAATAAATTAATAATTTTTCATATTATTTCAAAAGTTCATTTTTAAATGCTATTCTTATTTCAATTGATTTTCGTCCCCATACATAGGCGATAGCCCCCCCCCCCAGGGTCCCGCCTACGGGCCCCTTCGCTTCTTAATCCAGCTCTGGTACCATGTCTATCTCTCAGCCATTTCCACTCGCGTCTCACCCGCACCGCCTCCGTCGCGACGTGTCGTCCTCGGATATATATATTAGGTACTAGTGTGACCTGTGCGAATTATTCGCACTAAATAAGTATAATAATTATCACTTTACAAAATTATTTTTTAAATATGATTGCAGGTATTCAATTCGTTTCTAATTTTGCACACTGCTTAGAACGTTCTTCTTTTGGTTGTATTACAATATGAAGCTCAGATGACAGATCGAAGAAATATTTTACTAAAATTGTCATATAGAGGCGCAAGTAGCAAAAGCGTTGAGCTAAGCCGTCAGATGGCATCATGCAGCATTGCTGTGACGTTGTTCAGCGTTGCTCGCTGTTACAAAATTAAAGCCGTCAGATGGCAGTATGTAGTATTGTGTCTGTTGTATATGAAGGTCAGATGACAGATCGAAGTGTTGACGTTGTTTCAAAATTAAAGCCGTCAGATGGCAGATGTTGTTCAGCGTTGCTGTATTTTAATTAATTTACAAAAACAAAAGCAATAATAAATTTTTTAGTTGTCGATGTCAGTAGAGCAAGCAATTATCTGTAAAATGATATATAATTTATGTGGAGAAATTGTGAGGTTTTTTCTAAAAAGGGAGGCAAACATCTTTAACCTTAGCGTATTAATATATATGATACCATAAGCAAATACTATAATACTGAAACGAAAATGTTCAGTGGCTCTTTAAAAACTGAGAAATGTTGTAAATTGTAACTTTTGGCTCTTCCGTCTCAAAAGGCTGCCTACCCCTGCGCTAGACCCCTACTCCACTAAGCAGATTTGTAGAGGGGGACTCAGACTACACAAAAGAGAGTGATTTTGCCACCAAGTGCTCCTTGACCATTTTTGTTCTCTATTATTATTTGTGTACAATTTTTTTTTCAAGACATAGGTTTATAAACCTTAGATGTAGAAGGTCACTCTGTTAAAACATTGAGGTTATGTCTTAATAAATAATTGTCCTGTTTGGAACATTAATTACAGGTGACGAGTTCATGTGCACGACAAGAATCGTGTTACACATTACACTTGTCGTGTTGCTTTTGGTGTCTGACTGTGTCTTATGCTTTATGCGCATGGCAGTTACATGCTTTTATTAACATTAACACGGCTTTCGTGCGTCAACAAACACCACTGTGACGGCGTCAGTGGTACCGCGAGTTGGGTTGCCAGGTCCTAAAATACAAAAGCCGGACTCGGTGCTGTATTAGGCCGGACATTTTGTCTTAAAAGCCGGACATATTTTTTTTTTAAAGCCAAACATATCTTTTTAAAGCCGTACATACGTTTTTAAACCCGGAAATCACATTTATAATAAAAAAAAATTGGTTGTCTGTAAAGTCGGTTTACGGACGATAGTTTTACGTGATAACGTATTCCGTAATACATAACCTAAATTTATATAATAATTATAATAATTCGAATCTATGATATTGCATCTTTCGCTTCAAATTTAGGTTAATTTTATTTATTTAAATTACTCACCACCTATAATATAATTGTTTTTTTTTAACTTTCTTTCTTTCGTATTTATTTTAAGTCTCAAAGATTAGCTGTCATAATATTTTGAAAACAATTGTTTCACTGTTTATATAAAATTCCAAAACCTACTTACAATATTTAAGTATTTTCATACGAAAAAAATTGATTTTTATAATGATAAAATTTGTATAAAAACGATTTTTTCGAGAGATGAGACCTAGCTAAAACGATTTTTTGCCCCCCAAAATCCCTTTTCAGTAAATTTCATCCAAATCGGTAGGGCCGTTTTCGAGAAAAGCACGCACAGGGTCAGGCGGAACGTTAGGAACGTTACACTTTTTCGTGCATGCAGCCGGTGTTTTATCAATTTATAAGATTGGTGATTCATCAATTTATAAGACGTTATCACGTCAAAAAACTGTTAGGTTCGTATTAAAGTTGTTTATTAATTATTTGTTAATAATGAATCAGTTTTGTTACAAAATTAACAACATTCAACAAGCAGTCCTACCTATTATCATATATATTAATACGCTAAGGTTAAAGATGTTTGCCTCCCTTTTTAGAAAAAACCTCACAATTTCTCCACATATATTATATATCATTTTACAGATAATTGCTTGCTCTACTGACATCGACAACTAAAAAATTTATTATTGCTTTTGTTTTTGTAAATTAATTAAAATACAGCAACGCTGAACAACGTCTGCCATCTGACGGCTTTAATTTTTAGACAACGTCAACATTTCGATCTGTCATCTGACCTTCATATTGTAATACAACAGACACAATACTGCATACTGTCATCTAACGGCTTTAATTTTGAAACAGCGAGCAACGCTGAACAACGTCACAGCAATGCTGCATGATGCCATCTGACGGCTTAGCTCAACGCTTTTGCTACTTGCGCCTCTATATGACAATTTTAGTAAAATATTTCTTCGATCTGTCATCTGAGCTTCATATTGTAATACAACAAAAAGAAGAACGTTATAAGCAGTGTGCAAAATTAAAAACGAATTGAATACCTGCAATCATATTTAAAAAATAATTTTGTAAAGTGATAATTATTATACTTATTTAGTGCGAATAATTCGCACAGGTCACACTAGTCATATTTTGTATTTATACCTATGATATTAATGAAGTGAAATATGTCCAGTCTTCTGTAAAAAGCCGGATATCTGGCAACCCTAACCGCGAGATTTTCGTTTATATAATAATAATAATAATAATAATAATAATAAAGTTTATTTATTCCGTTGACATAAATGTGTGGAACAAGTCAAACATAGAATTTACAATGAGGTCGAAAAAAATTCTTGGATTGAATAAAAAGTGTGCTGAATTAAGAGACGCTTGATGGTGCGTTTGAAACAAGATAGGCTATTAATGGATTTAACATTAGCCGGTAATTGATTATATAATTTTATAGGCATAGAATTTGGGCCTTTAGCAAACAGATTTAAATGGTGCTTCGAAATTGTTAGCTGATCATTATTACGTAGAAAGTGACAAGTAGTGTCGCTAACTTTCGAAAATGTGTTAATATTTGATTTAACATACGTTAAGCAATTATAAATATATAAAGAAATGACTGTTAAAATTTGATGTTTTTTAAACAGAGGGCGGCAAGAGTCTCTATAATTTGAAAACGACATCAGTCTAATTATTCTTTTTTGCATAATAAGTATATCGCCAATACGCGTGGAATTACCCCAACATACAATTCCATAACTGAGCGTGGATTGGATACAACCGAAGTAATATGTTTTTAATGTGTCAATATTTACGGATTTACGTAGATGGCGGACGATATAGCAGTATGAAGCCATCTTATCAGAAATAACATTAATCTGCTTATGCCAATTCAGTTTAGAATCAAGATATATACCTAAGAACTTTTCATCTGATGATTGTTTAATAGATTTGCCATTAAATTTCAGTAAAGCATTTTGATCCAACTCTCTAGTGCTAAATTGAAGAAAGGCCGACTTCGAGTAATAGCGGTCAGTCCCGGTTTCACTCGGGTGCGATAGATATAATATTCTTCTAAATGTATTTCGTTTGCGGCCCGGCGTCTGAACTAATAGCAAATACTAGCAGATTTGCTTCTGAGCTAATAGATTTAAACCAATTCTAACAGATGTCGATAATTAGGGGTCATTCAAGTATTACGTTAGCAGAATTTTAGTAATTTTTGAACTTGTGATTTGCCAACATTGTGAACCAGACACAGCTCGGTGCATATTTAACTCTGTACGTATTTATGCAACATATTTTACATATGTATACGCTGTCTTGTCATATATCTATTGTGCCAAGCTGAATTATGTAATCGTTAACTTGAAATGTTAAATAAATTCCTTAAATTATTCACCGAGCATGCGCAAGTGAATGCCATTTAATTAAGAGAAAGCAAAAATGCCTTTTCAAAATTCTTTTACGACTTTTTTTATCATTTTTTTTTTATTTTATAATTTTACAGTTAGAACAAAAAGGCAGTTATTTGCATTCAAACATATAATTCTTCAAGCTTTTACGTTGGTGTTTAAATCAAAACGCGAGTATGTCACAAAATCAGTTAACGATAATAATGTTTGCATCAAGAGGCATTCCAGAAATGTAATGTATGCAGAAATGCTGATGAATTTGAGATAACTGTGTTCTTTACAAATAACTCTTTTATGTAACTCGAGATCAATTCGGGAAGGAATGATGATTTAATCTGAGATTAGCACATACTAATCTCGTTTGATGATATAATAAGAATTGGAGCAATAAAATGCGTGTTTTGATCCGGTTTTCATTATAGGCTTAAGACTTATTGCCGTATAATATTTGAAAGATGATATTGCTTTTAATTTATACTAATAAAGAAGTTCGACAAAAACTTTTGAACGGTAACTCCGATCATCATGAAATTTGGACACAACATTCATCTCGGTAAACTAAGATGTCCCTCCCTTCCCCATTCGTTCTTTTGCACCCGGGTGAATCCGGGCGGGACCGCTAGTTTAAAATATATGTTCGATTTGAATCTGTCTCTGAACTGAGGCGAAATATTTTCAACACCTACTCGAATTTTTTTGAATGATTAAATATTTATGTCCTCTCGGCAAGGTCGATTTAATATCATTGTCCATTGTTTAAACTAATAATTCATTTGCACAATAATTACGATACATTTATTGTTTGCTATATATTCATTTGTTTAAGCCTTAAGGGGTGAAGCGACTTCTGCGATCCTTGGTTCTGCAATTCTTCAAATCGTGCCTTTCATTATAGTTCTGCAGTTCGTTGGCAAATATTTGTGATCCATTTCTTTATAGCTAGCTTGAATTTGGCATAAGTGATGTGCCGTTTTTGAAACCTAAGCTAAAACCTCAAAAGTGGTACCTTCCTGGTGCCCCCCTTCCTTGGGCTCACCTCCTAAACGTCAAGACTTTTGGTATGTTTAAACAAGTTTGTGAAGGAATCGCTTAGATCCCTGCTCACGCACTCTACAACTTCTTTATTGACTCGACTAGTTCTTATCCTAAATTTAAAATTTAGATTATAGACGCTCGATAGCTAACCATCGTTCAAAAGGGCTTTGTACAATTATTTTCAATTATGGCAATTTTTGCATACCTGGCAGTTATCTTTCCAAACGGGAATATTCTTTGATATCTGCCAGGAATGCAAAAAAAAAGAAAAATTTGCTCGACGGAAAATGGTAATTGTAAATAATTGATAGCTCTTTATAATCTGTATATAAATTTCGTCAAGTACTGTTGAGTAGAATTCGAGATACCTACCTACTGACAACAAAAAATTATGATAAGAAAAATTGAATTAGTTTCCATCATATTAATTTCATTAATAAAGAACCCCGCACAAATCTTAGCGGTTTTGGTTCTCGGTTAAATTGATCGAAAATGGTTTTATTTTATAGTTTAAAGGTCACTAAGAAAAAGTGCTCATGGGCGCATAATCCGAAAGCCGATAGATTTTTAGCTACATAGATATGTTTAGCGAGATTTTAGATCCATTGAATTCACAAACGTGTTCCATGTTCAACTTTTGTGCTTTTTTTAGAAATAGAAAAATAGTCGAAAACTAGCTAATGTTGGAAGGTGTCACCCTGCATAAAATAATGTCATATTCGGATTCAGCGCTCTCGAAAACATATTTCTAGAGCTTAGGGTGTTTTAAAATTGTGAATTCAATGGATATCTCTATATCTAAAATCTCGCTAAACATATCTATAGCTAAACATCGCCCATGAACACTTTTTCTTAGTGACCTTTAAACAATAAAATGAAACCAATTTCGATCAATTTAACCGAGACCCAAATCCCATAAGGTTTGTGCTTGGGAGTTGTACTTGCAATATTACTATAATGGGAGAGCAGTTTTAGTCATTGAATATCTCGAAGATTATTGGACAAAAATCGATTTGTTTTGTCGCGTGTCTTTGAAAATAGAGTTATTTATTTATTTATTGATCATTTCCTTTAAAGTTTTTATTGTTGAACATCGCTGTAAACAATAATTCGACAGTTATGACAATCGACGTATCAAAATATCAAGTTACGCCATTTGATTGGTTATGGAATTCACTTGTTTTTCTGGTAGCTATAAAGAGTCAAATAGTTCGTAAAGTTGGTGTTTTATTGAAAAACTACACGCTTTAGAAAGGGAATATGCAAATAATACGTCTGTCTATACAAAGACATTTTATTATTTTATTCTTGCATAATATTAATTTGCATTGAATGGATGAACTTAAAGAACTAAAAAGTAACTACATAGAAAAACTCCCACGGAAATATTTTCAAACGAAAGGAATAAATTATGACAATAAATCTATGTACCTATCCAGTGTTGTCAACTGCTTTAAAAAAAATGTCCCTGTAAAAATTTGTTGTGGTCGAATTTTGTGCCAAGGACTTATTTTTTTTTTACAAATATGGCAATAACTGAATGAATCAGTGTTGTAAGTTACTTATAAAAAAAATGTTCCTCCGTAAAAATTTTCACTTTTAGTTGAATTTCGTACTAAAAACCCTAGAATATTTTTTTTTTACAAATATGGTATTATTCTGCGTTATCAGGTGCTTAAATAAATTTCCCTGCTAGATGCATATTTTTTTTTGTCAAATTTAGTAGTTATCAATAATACTATTGAAAGCGAATAAAAGTCACTGTTTCGCTTGTTGAGCGTCTATAATTTACAGTATCTACTATTTATCATCAGGAAATGGAAAAAAATTTAGTCATCTCCTAATGACACTCATGTAATAATTATAGAGAAACATTCGTCGCGAAAAAATGCTCGTGTTTTTTGAAAACTTTTTTAAAATTTATGTTTGGTGTTAGTTAATTTCTAGTGATTTTATCACTAATTTCGATTTTTTTGCTTCATTATGTTTTTTTGCATCTTATACTCTTCCAGCAAAAATATTGTCATATTATATAAGAAAATCGTATCAAAATCGGTGCACTCATTGAAGAGCTATATAAGCATATACGGCCAAAACGTACAATCCTGTTTTTTGTGGGCTGTGAATTAAAAAATAAAGTTAGTTGTTTTGCATAATGTCGATAACAGATAGTCGAGAAAAGAGACCTTTGACTTTTAGAGCAATGTCTGTTAAAAAAAATCATTTATTTTAGTTGGGTTTATACATTTCAAAAACTTAAAATATCAATAAAAATAAATTCATTCGTAAAAAATTCAATTCCATAAGATTGATACGAAACGAGAGTATATTATTTATTTTTAAGCGAGAGAGCTCTGGAAGCAATGGTTATTGAAAACAATTAATTAATAGTGCTACCTATTTTCAGCGTCTTTTTAAATTGAATATCTATATTCAAAAAGCAAAACCACTCATGTCTTTATTTTTTACTGTTCGTCGACTTACGTTGCAAAATTGGTCTCCACGAAAAGCGCTTTAATTCTATCTCGAGAATAGCCTATGTCCATCCTGAAGGTCCATTCTAAGTATTGATGGAAAAAAAATTGAAATCGGATCAGCAGTTTCGGAGATTACCTTCTCAGGCATCATGGAGCGCAGGGAAAGGTTATCATACCTTCGGCCAGTGTGGTGTATACTATTTTTTTTTCATACCTCGGTCGTAAGCACGCTTTTAAATACATTAATTAATTTAGGAGGTTAATGCGTTACAGTCTCAATCAAAAGTAAGTCAAATTCTAAATTGGAACTTTTTCAGAATAAATTTTTATAAAAGGTTATAAGTCGACGATACCAATAAATTATTGTAATGAAGGCATAAATAAATCATTTTTTTAAAATTAATTAATTATGTCAGTATTTTGCTTAATGAACTAACTTTTGAATTTTTTGTACAAAGTTAGGTTAGAAAAAATAAATTTATGTAAATATCTGTATTTTACATATTTTTTGCAGTAAATAATTAAAAAAAGAAATTAGAAGTAATAAAAATTAAAATTAAATCATTAAAAAGTTGAAAATTCAGTTAAAATTGTTAAAATTGTCAAGAATAAAAGTCCATAATCGAAAACTGCTAAGGTTTAATATTTTTTTGTGATTGATTAAAAGTCTTGTAATAAAATTGGAAAAAATATTAAAATATGCGTAAGACATCGATGCCTTTACCTAGTTAGTTTTCGGAACTGCTGACATTATTTGGTTATTTGCAAAAAATTAAAATGTACCGTTTGCATGCTAGGTTGACATATTTTTTGTAAGACTACAATATGTAAAAGTTTTTTTTAATTTTTAACTTTAAAATCCCCTAATGATTTTGGATTTTTTACAGACAATTTTGTCATAAAAAACTCTATTAAAAAAACTTTATTTCAGATTTTTTTCATTATCTTCGTTTAACGCCAAGCTTTGAGTTTATACGTAAAAGCACAAATGACAGATGTTCGCGACTATTAGCTAAATTGTAATAGGGTTGCCATGGAAACGACATCTAAACAACAGTCGATTGGTTGTTTTTGCTTTACGACCGCCCGACCGTACGAACTTCCTGTATTGTAGCGTGTAATCCCACCAAGGAGTAAATGTTAAGACTTTCTGCCTTACAATTGGTGCCGAAAGTATGCACTTTCGATTGAGGTATGAAGAAAAATTTTAACATTACAAAATACATGATATATTATACTAGCGTGACCTGTGCGAATTATTCGCACTAAATAAGTATAATAATTATCACTTTACAAAATTATTTTTTAAATATGATTGCAGGTATTCAATTCGTTTCTAATTTTGCACACTGCTTATAACGTTCTTCTTTTTGTTGTAAAAGAAATATTTTACTAAAATTGTCATATAGAGGCACAAGTAGCAAAAGCGTTGTTCAGTGCTGCCCGTCAGATGGCAGTATGCAGTATTTACAATATGAAGGTCAGATGACAGATCGAAGTGTTAACGTTACGCCGTCAGATGGCAGACGTTGTTCAGAGTTTAATTAATTTACAAAAACAATAGCAATAATAAATTTTTTAGTTGTCGATGTCAGTAGAGCCAACAATTATCTGTAAAATGATATATAATTTATGTGGAGAAATTGTGAGGTTTTTTCTAAAAAGGGAGGCAAACATCTTTAACCTTAGCGTATTAATATATATGATAAGCAGGCTTTGGAAAAACAAACAAGAAAGTTTAGTTGAGCAACACTGGGCGGCTAGTGATGATCTGTTTTTTTTTACAAATTCGACCTGAGAAGTTTTCTTGTTTGACCGTAGATTTACTTAAAAAAATTAAACTTGAAACTATTAAACGAACTCCTTCATAAAAAATCTAAACTAAATTAAAGAAGCGAGAATATTATTTTAATTTAAAGTGTCGTTTATAAAAATGGTCGTACGGGCGGTGCTATGGCGTGTGGTTTATGTATTTTTATAGCACTAATTGGCCATCGTTCAATCAGACCACCAACGTTACGTTAGCTACGTTACAACGACAATTTGATCTCTTTTGACGACTGTCCAATAAAGATTATGTTACACATTTATTATTAATATTATGACTCTCCTTTTCAACGATAAATTATGTGTTTTTATTTTCACCTCATCAAATTAACACCAAGGTATGATTTAATAATAGCTGAAAAACGTTGAAATTTTATACTGCAAACCTTCACAGCGGTGTTCAACATTTTCAAAGCGAAACTTCTCGGTTAGAGCCTGCAGCTTATAGATCAAAAATCTCGTAAATTTCGCTTGCAGTCATGTCAAAGATACGGGCCGCATCCGGCCCTCAAGCCGTCTCAATACGGCCCGCGACCAGAATCTATCCATTGAGGATTTTAGACATCTGACATCAATCTTTATATATAAAAATTACGTGTCACGTTGTTTGTCCGCAATGAACTCCTAAACTACTGAACCGATTTTAAATTTGATTTGCACACCGTGTGCAATTCGACCCAACTTGAAAGATAGGATAGCTTACATTTCAATTTATAGTCGCAATATTATTTTATTGCAAATTATTTGTCTATTCCTTGACAGTCATAATTGCGATACCTGTTGACTGGATTGAGTGAATATTCAATAGATGGCGCAACGTTTCATATAAGCTACAATTCAATAGCATAACCACCAC
This sequence comes from Xanthostigma xanthostigma, assembly GCA_963575645.1. Classification (NCBI taxonomy): domain Eukaryota; kingdom Metazoa; phylum Arthropoda; class Insecta; order Raphidioptera; family Raphidiidae; genus Xanthostigma; species Xanthostigma xanthostigma. The sequence goes on from OY754473.1 coordinate 6,133,799, forward strand.
GTGTTGCTGAGGTTAAGGTATCGAGCACGACGGCGCAGCCGGAGTGCTCGAAATAGAGCAAGTGTTTTAAAGACCAGTTATCCACGAATACTTTACGCTATTTTTTTTCGAGCACGACGGCGCAGCCGGAATGCTCGACATACACACATATACGCCCATCTAGATTTTAAAATAGCTAGCAATTAATAAAATAGATAGATAGATAGATAGATGTTCCAATTAAATTGTTTTATTATTTCACTTTATACGTAGCGAAGCACGTACAGGGCCGCTAGTGAGCTTATAAAAAACAAGAGACCACAGGTGTCTGGATCTTCAAGCTCAAGATAATTTACCGTTTTTATTACCTTTATATAAAATAGACCAGAGACAATAAGTAACAACTTTATTTATGAAAATTATAATATTTGCTTATTGTAGTATAATTTAGCATAAATAAAAAATAGAATTATAAGGCAACCGACGCGGATTGTCACCAGAAATAATGCGCGTGACAACGATCTCTGGACTGATCTCGACATCACGATGAACGCTCATCAAGGCTAATCCAGTCAGTCGTGACTGTCTCATGCTGTTTCTCAAAAATGTTTTTAGCCTCCTCAACGAGAAAAAAGTACGTTCTGGTGTCGCCGTCGACACAGGTAGCGTCACGAGTATTGACAGTAGCTTGTGAACCATGGGAAACATCACTGCGTTACAGCTGCCCGGCGCTTCTAGTGGTGTAGTGGGCCATTCCGCAGCAACTATTGTTGACCACTTCGCTCGCCACACTGATAACTCCCCTTCGATTTGACAAGTTTACCAAACACTTTCATGAATCCGTATTGTTTGTAAATGTAATTGTTAGTTACGAAAAAACTTATTTAGCCTTGTACTGACTTGCGATCAACGCCAAACAGGCATATGATATGAAATGTAACAATGAAAGACGAGTGAGAGAGATGGAGCATTTCTGTCACTCATCCTTCATTGTTACATTTCAGATCGCCGAAAAACGTGGAATCCACAGATCCGAAAAATGAGTCGAAAATATTTTAGTAGTATGTAAAAAAACGGTGGATTGGCTTAAGCATTTCTGGGGGGGGGGTTAAACCCCCAATATTCTCCTGTTTCTCGAGGACTTCTCACCCCTGCACTTCCGGAACCTCGCGACTAAGCAGCGACAACTGTAAACAGATATCATTAGTTTATAAGCTTATGTCGTTGTGCCGACTCTAGTTCCATGTAAAAACACACACCGCCATGTTTTCGTAAGACCAATATTTTATTCGGACGCGCGGCGGAAAAGAAGCGACGTCGCGGTGAACATTATGGAAAAAACATGCACATAATTCTCATGTTAGGTTATCTATTAACGTATTTTAATTAACACTTGTTGAAACAGTGGACACAAATGTTGTGTAGACATATTTTATTTTATTTTTTTGACCGGCAGGGATTGTATTTTTTTAAGTAAAAATGTAATTAATATTTATAATAGACCACCCATGTCGACAGTCGTTTTGTATTATGTGAAGATGTTTTAGTCCTACAGCAGTTTTTATATTTGCTATGATTTTTATATGATAAGTCCGGCACGACACTGAACTATCTCTCGCACACTGGTGAATTGCATCGAACATGATTGGATAGAGGAGAAACATGCGTATTATCAGAGACCTCGGCGAGATCGTTCCTTTGTAGTCCAAAAGCCCGTGACGATCAGACTTTATTTTATCGTTTATTTTATAAAACCTGAAAGTTTCTCCTAATACAGGTAAAACTGACTATGAAGTTTGGATCACGATGGCTTTGAAAGGTAACAGGTAACAAAGGTGTATAAAATTGCACCTCAAATTCGTTAAAGTATAGAGCTCAGTTTTTAGATATTTTATTTGGAATAATATTAGAATCAGGGATACAGTATTTTTTCGGCTTGAAGCAGAGTCTGGTATCCCATTTTGGTCGGCGAGCCACGACGCCGAGTCGATGATGCCGATGCAAGTTTCAACGTGTATAGAATTGCGTCGATGCCAAGATGATATTAATTTATTTTCCCGCGCCATTTTAGAGGTTACTTTGTTGTTTGTGTGTGTAACATGGGAAGTGATTGTGTATTTTGGGAAGAGTTCATAAACATTTATCACCTGCATACGTGTCTTTGGAATACAAATGTACTTTTAGCTCTTCCAATAAATTTACATTTGAATAACGCTTTCTTTCTATAAACCGTCTTTTTGACCATTTCCTTTTTGATTTCCTTTTATGGAGTATAAAGAGTGCCCCAACTAATAAAACTGGTGTTGGCAAAATGTACCTCATTTTATTCGTCAAGCACTAGGTACCTAGAAAATAACTTAACCTACTATTCTTGTGTTGCATGAACATGGAGTCGATTCAGGCATCGCAATAGGTTTCGATTTAAGTAGGCGTTTATGCAACTGATGCAAGTTTCATGAAACATAGAGTCGATGCTTGCATCGCAGCTTGTATCAAGGTGTGTAGGCCTCTTTAGGCACTGGCTGTAGCATATTTCTAAACCGCGCGAGTCATTCTCGAGGTGGGAGAAGAGCAATCTTAATTCTTTATGCCGTTTCTAATGTTGCTTTATACTTCTAATAATATTGTTTTAAATATTAATTAGTTTTTAAGTTAATTTAAATCATAACGAATTCAACACCTATGCAGTTGATTTTTATGTCTTACAGTTGTTAACGCTGTGATATTTCAATATTATTATTATCGTCTGTTGTAAAGATAAAAAAGAAATCTATTTTAATTTAGTTTTCTTAAAAAATAACTAACAGTTTTTTATGTTGTGTTCTGTCAAATTTTATTTAACGTTAATTAAAAAAAAATGTTCTTTCGAGGTGTACGGAACGTCGTTTTTAATGATCGAAATCGACTTTTTTGTTGTAATAATCTCACAAAATTAATTTGGATTGCGTATCTTGTAAAACATTGTGGTTAGCTGATGCTTGCTAGCGGCTCGGTAAATTTGTAGATTGTCGACTTCCGCTGCAAAAATGGTCTCCACGAAAAGCGCTTTTATTTTAACGCGATAATATTAGGCTTATGTCCGTCCTGAAAGACCATTCTAAATATTGGTGTAAACATTTTTGAAATCGGATGAGTAGTTTCGGAGATTACCTCCTACATCCAAACCTACAAACTTTATCTCTTTGTAATATTAGATATTTTAAATTAATTAATGTCTTATTTGTAGTTCTACAGCCATTTTTAATGATTAATGATTAATATTTATTTTTATTGTTTCAGATGAGTCGAACAAAAAAGAAATGTTTACTACTTGGTAAGTTTTTTTGGTTAATTTTGAGTGAAAATCTTCAACTCTAACAGTTTTTATTAGGGTTCCAAACATGACTTGACTGTATATCAAATCGAAAAATGTTTGGTACTAATTGGGTCAAGGAAAATAATTTTTTAATAAATAAAAATTATCGACCAATTTTTCAGAAAATACATTAACAAAAAATATAAAATTAATACATTAACGTTTCAATCCGGATTTGGATCTTCTTCAAAGATTTGGATTTCAAAGAAAATAATTTTTGCCAAGGTTATGTTTACTTTTTTGAAATAGGAACCCGTATTTTTTATCTCAGATTTTTGTTCCTTAAAGAACCAAAATCTGAGATAAAAATCTTGGAGGCACCTTCACCAAATGAAATAAAAAACTTTTGTCTAAAAAATTCATCCAGACTTTGATAAGGTTATTTTCAAAAATTATCAAGACACAGGGGAGTTATATAATGTACATTCACGCGAAGCCGGGTCGAACTGCTAGTTTCAGACAGTGCCGGATTAACCTATAAGCAAATTAAGCAATTATTGCTTAGGGCATCACGTCGCAGGGGGCACCAAGAAGCACAACTCAGAAATGAAAAGTACCTCACCAAACCTTGTCAACATTTTTTTTCTTTTTGTCATGTTCTCAAAAATTTGATCTATACTGGTATGTCTTTAGAATACAAATATTGAGAGCACTGTGGTTGAAACAAAAATAAAAAATAAAGAATAGATACTTCTTACCACAACAGTTTTATTAGCGGATGTACATTTCGTGAGTTATGCTAGTGTTTGATGAAGATGAGAGCATAGCGCCGAAATGTATATCCGCTAATAAAACTGTTGTGGTAAGAAGTAACTATTCTTTATTTTTTTTATTTATGTCTTTGGAAGTATAAAAGTTAAAAATGAATAATAATTTATTTTTGAAAATGAAAACGAAAAAACTATTATCTCTTAAGGGTACCATTTTATCTAATTTGAAAGTTTTGACACTTTTTTTTTCTATTAATTGTATAAAAATACCTAAGGTCCGATTTTATAGACAGTCAAATTTTCGATGAGAGCATTGATTGTAAAATTCAATTTTTTTCCTAAAAATCTATGCTTTTTAACTTTTTTAACTGAACATATTAGAGATGGGGGGCCCATAAGCAAGAAATGCTTAGGGCATCAAGGAGTCTTAATCCGGCACTGGTTTCAGATAAAATACACTTAAAAAAGTCTCTCTTGAAGCTAGAGAAAAAGTTACGAAAATTTGGAAAGAAGCGGTCTTGGCTTTGGTCACACACATAAAAAAATATAATAATTCGTTACGTTGAACCCGCATAAAAATTAACTTGTATAGCGCTAGAAATTTGATATTCAAAGTCCCCATGACGTAAGGACGCGTATCAAATTTAAATATTGAAATTAAAATTTATTGTTTTTGGACTCTAATAATGTATTTCTTTGTGGAAATAAAAAAAAATCTTTGTAACAGATGATTTACTGCGTTCGAAGATGCCATAGCTACTGTTTTATGTGTGCGTTGATTGATTGCGAAGACAAAAAAATATTAAAAAAACACAAAAAAAGACCGGTCAGGTGAGAGTAACCCGCGCGCCGAGAGTTCCGTACAAATAACAGATGATTTAATCAATTTTCCTGCGTTTAATAAAATCGTATTCATATAACACAAAATATTAGTTTGTTTCAAGAACGTGAATAAAGTTATTATGTACGAGCTGTGGCGTTATAGAAGAGCGAGCCTCAGCGAGTTTTAACAGTCACACGAGTCATAATAACGTTACGTTCAAGATACATACTACATTTTTTGCACGTGTCTTTTATAAAATAGTTTTTTCCTTCATAATAAGTAAACAGTGAATTTCTTTTAAAACGTTATACAGTAGACTCACTAATCCGGCACTTTATCAAAATTCGAATTTCATTATAGTTAGGGCCGCGGTGACAAAAGTGCCTTGCAACTCCCAAACGGATGAGAAGCACGTTTTTGTATAGTTCGAGTGTCGTTCTCGAAATCCGTGTTGTCGAGTAGGGGTCTGGCGTTCGGCGTTGAGCGGCTATAGTATTTTTTCCGAATTTTGCCCAGCGGTTCCAAAAATCATTTCCCAAACGGATGAAAATTACTGGAGGGCATCTACGCAAACCCCCAATTACCGGAAAAATATTTTCATCCGATTTGATCCTTGCCGTAGCCTGCAGTACAATTAAATGGACCCAGACTCCGAAATGAAAAAAATCATCAGCCGCATGCATGCAACCGGACTGATATGAATGGTTATTATTTATGTTATTAGACAAAAAAGTTTTCATCCAAAATGCGCCTGGCTAAACTATGCCAAATAACAAAAAACCCCGCCAGCGCGCGTGATTTTGATCCCGGAGTTCTCCGTAAATTTTCTACGAGATTTAGATGGAAGTTTCATAAACTTCTTTGTCTCTGGTTTAAAAATATTTAAAAAAAATGATATGCTCCCGAGAGGCGGTGAAATAGTGAGTGACTATTCAATGGTAAGTAAATATTTTTTTAGATTTTGTAATTGAAAGTGAGGAATAATTCATGAAACGCGAGGCCATCAAGCGACAGAGAACTTTCCTCTGATAATATGTGGCTATACATATTATATACTTTGGTATCAATCGGCCTATATAATAACCAAATTTAATTCACGAGCAAAGCGAGTCAAACGCTAGTAAAGAGATACTAGCTAATTTGTGGATGAAGTATGCGCTTGGAGCGTTCACACGGTCCAAAAGTCGGAGTGTTCCCTTCATAATCGTCAAATCAGAGGAAAATAGTCTCATCAATATTTAGGACAATAATACACAATTTGATTGTAATCGGCCTTCCCACATTAAAGATTGAACATTCAGATCCTGCAGTTTCCCGTGATAATGAATATATCGGAGCATTATTATGGATGATCTGGACTTGACCGCAACAAATTTGGATGAAAATAATTTTTCGATGTTCTGTAGGTGTTAAAGAACCTGTGGGCAAAATTTTCATCTATTTTGGAATTACTTTATCAAATTTGACCCATTTAAATTTTGGAAAATTGTTACAAAGCGATCGCGACACATAGAGCAAAAAACATTTTTTTACATATTCTCTGACACGAACTATATCTCCCTGCCAAATTTCAAGTTCAAATGAGGAAATTTCCCCCCCCCTTTTTCCATTTTTTTAGAGCTTCTGGAAGAGCTCTTTGCAAATATCAAATCGGATGAAAATATTTTTCCGGTAATTGGGGGTTTGCGTAGATGCCCTCCAGTAATTTTCATCCGTTTGGGAAATGATTTTTGGAACCGCTGGGCAAAATTCGGAAAAAATACTATAGCCGCTCAACGCCGAACGCCAGACCCCTACTCGACAACACGGATTTCGAGAACGACACTCGAACTATACAAAAACGTGCTTCTCATCCGTTTGGGAGTTGCAAGGCACTTTTGTCACCGCTGCCCTAACTATTAGAAAACTCGATGGGTGAAGATCGAGCCAAATCGGGATCTTGTACTATTTAGAAGTTAACACGGAAGAGAACCATAGTAAATGGTGCTATTCTCTATGGTAATAAGAATTGGCAATGTCATATTCTATTAGATTAATGCTTGGTGGCAGAAAACATTGTCAGAAAATCTAATTTGACAATGAGCTTAGACTGTGACCACACATATTTTTCCACCTGAGATGCATTGTAGATTAAATCGATTCCTGCAATTCGAAAAATAAATGGGTCATTTTTTTGGCGACTCGGGGGTTTATAATTGAAATCAAACACAACAACAAGTTGTTTAATGGAACTTTAAAAATGTGAAATATATTTTGATTAATTAAATATAGTGAATGAACGTATCAGGTAGCGATTTATAACAGCGGTGTCCAACATTTAGAGAAAGTGGTTTGCCTACACAAAACTCGTGTCATGTACAGTTAGAAATGCGATCGTTCACCGGCGACCAAAATTGTAAACGATTTATTGCAGTGCAATTTTTTCATGTTTACATTAAATAATAATAATAATAGTGCGTTTAACGTCCGTTTCTCGACTTTGTCGTAACAGACACCATTCGCATCGTTACTATTTTCCATCTATCACACTTCCCGTTATTTTTTACGTTTTTAAACTTCCACTTAATCAATAGCAACGTGTGAATGAAGGAATTTTAGGACATTTAGGATAAGGTGGGCAAATTTGGGGCATAGGAGTTTGACAGGTTATCGGCCATGGCCTTGAATAAGGAACCATCTCGATATTTATCTGGAAATATTAACCTCAACAAGTTGGCCGGTACAGGAATTACCGTTTTTTCGGCGAGAGACAAAACTGTTGTAGTCCGTGATGGAAATTATTTATTTACAATAATAAATGTTTAACAAAACAGTTAAACACACAAACAAAAGCGTACTTCTTTAACTTAACAGCAATAATAACGTTAACAGAAATAAAACTAATAGTTCTAAATAATAAAAAACATAACTAAGTAACAGAGAATATAGGGTCACTAAATTATGTACACAAAATATTTACAACACAGGAACACAACACAAAGTTTATCAGCACACTTGTCTATTAACTATAAGTCATTTATGTAAAACCAGATTTGTATAATTGCACTCACTAAAGTTTATTTATCTTCACAGTATAACTGTATAATTTATGTCGTAATGCCAGAGCACTCGTATCAAAACATGAACAACACGAATAACTGACCGACTGACTACGCCAGCGATCCGCTCGCATTTTATAGCTTCGTCCCCCACCTATCGAAGGTTCTAGACGCATCTCGACCTTTTTTTTACATGCGTTGGTTTATCCAGGCCATTCTAAAAAGGTCGAGTCTTTACCTGCTTTCGATTGTTATTGATGTCGTTACTAGAAGATTCCTACAGAATCCATAGTCGTCCCAACAAGGGGCACGCAACAGTATAATGTGATGATCGGCAGTGCTAAACGTTTCTAAGTATAGAAATGAATGTCAAATCATATACGATATTATGATATTGATATAATATTGATTGCGAAATAGTCGCAGATCGCGTGTGGGTCGTTTCATTGACAAACTGTTGTCGGTTTCTCGTTGTTTTTCTTGTTGTTACCATTCGATACGGTTGGCGCCTTAATGTCCTTGTCATTCACTGCCTGCAACGCCCACGTCCCAAAAATTATACACCGACTATAGTTGGGACCTTCAACGAAGTACCCAATGGTCAAAATATAAAGAAGACGAGTCTTTGCACGCATTACGTATTGAAAATTGATACTACAAGGGCAGACAGTTGGCGATTCACTGCCGGACTGCGTTAATTCAGTTCGAACTCTGTTTTTTAGTAAGTTTCAAGTCTGTAGCATGTAAAGGTGGCACTTCACATGGCTATTTGTGTTCGCTATTTGGTGTTTGTTGTATTTGGCAAAATATATGACGTTCAAGACAAACATGCAAATAGAGGCAAATACGACCATCCACACATGGCAGTCAAATAGCAAACACACAAACATTTGGCAGCAGAACGCAAGGTTCAAAATTCCAGGAATTTTAGCACTGTTTCATTGTCCCAATTCATTTTCAATAGTAATTGTTCCAGTTCTCGCTCACAGCACAGACACAAAAATACTGCACGTCCGTACAGGTTCACGGCGCGTGCGCTACTGAATATGGTCATTGTGTGGACGGTTTATTTGCGTATTTGCCTATTTGACTCCTTTTGATGTGCCTCCAAAAACCGACAAGCGCACGGTAACGCGTATTTGGTATTGGCCTTATTTGTCAAATAGGCAAATAAGGCCAACACTTTGTCAAATAGACTGTCCACACTTGGTAAATTGTTTGCCAAATATGCCAAATACACAAATACAAATAGTCATGTGAAGTGCCGGCATAAAATACTGTACAACTTTTGTTTGTGAAATAAGTTAAGCTTCGAGCAACTTTTTGAAGAAACTAATTCTCACTCTACACGTCGGAAATGATACCAATTTAGATCAAAATTTCATTTTAGTCATCCGAGTGCAAAAACATATTTTTGGAAAAAGTATGTTTGTCTGTGAGCACGGTACAGGTCGAACGGATGAGCGGATCGAAACCAAATTTTGGTAGACTGTTTGAAATGTAATTGTGAACCTACCTGCCGTTTTTTAGGACAGTCGGCGCATGCGCAAAAGAGATATGTGCCACAACGTTGTTTTTATTACAAACGGTATACTTTTTAGAATGGTTTATTATTCCATTATTTTTTAAAGACATTTTTGTGAACACTATTTTTTTCTAAGTCTTATAATTTCGTAAATATTTTAAAAATAGTAAATTTAGCTGTGATTCTGTCAAAAAGGAATTATTTATACTAATATTATGAAGAGATAAAGTTTGTTTTGGATGTAGGAAGTAATCTCCAAAATTACTCATTCGATTACAACATTTTTTTCACAAATATTTAGAATGGACCTCCAGGATGGACATAGGCTATATATTATCGCGTTAAAATAAAAGTGCTTTTCGTGGAAACCAATTTTGAAATTTGTGTATTATGATAGAAAATGAATTATTGCAATTTCTCGAATGAGTCTTAGACACTTCGATGCTTGTATTATTATCCACCTACGATCTAAAAACGAAGTGCTAGCGTCAGATCGTTTTTAAGTTAACGAATTACCCAATCGCCCACCTATCAAATAAATCAAACAAATACATTTCATAAAATGATTCACGGCTGTTATTTTCTGGGAAAATGTAAAATCATTTTAATCTCGTATGGTAACGTCGAATGAGCAAATATATATTTTTGTTTTATTGCAAATACATAGCTGATCTCTCACAAAGTACTGACAATATCCGCTCAAAAAAATTGATAGCAGTCCGCAGCGCCGACAAAATAGTGCATTTACTATTACATGCAATGCGAACAATTCAAAAGCCCGATTAACACACGCGAAGAAATGATAGCACGAATCGGAAAATAATTCGCGGTAGGCCCTTATCCCTACTGCAAGCATGTACAGAAGCCTGGCTACGACGCACGCATCTTTGTGTCCAACAAAACGGGGACGACTTCGAACAATATCTGTGAATACTTGATACTGACATAACATATTTCCATAGTGACATAACATAACGCCAAGACCGACCTCAAATTTTGAAAAAATTAATAGGACTTTGAAAGCTTTTTAAGTTTTGATAAAAAAACAACAATTTCTGTGAATACTTAATACTGACATAACATATTTCCATAGTGACATAACATAAAGCCAGGATTGACATGTAAAATTTAATAAAACTTTTGAAAGCCCGTTTCTCTTTCATTTTTGAGTTTCGATAAAAAAGTTACTTGAATTATTTGATTTCTACACGCCGTTAAAAAGGAAAAATCAACTTAAAAATCATCATATATATTAATACGCTAAGGTTAAAGATGTTTGCCTCCCTTTTTAGAAAAAACCTCACAATTTCTCCACATAAATTATATATCATTTTACAGATAATTGCTTGCTCTACTGACATCGACAACTAAAAAATTTATTATTGCTTTTGTTTTTGTAAATTAATTAAAATACAGCAACGCTGAGCAACGTCTTCCACCTGACGACTTTAATTTTGAAACAACGTCAACACTTCGATCTGTCATCTGACCTTCATATTGTAATACAACAGACACAATACTGCATACTGCCATCTAACGGCTTTAATTTTGAAACAGCGAGCAACGCTGATCAACGTCACAGCAATGCTGCATGATGCCATCTGACGGCTTAGCTCAACGCTTTTGCTACTTGCGCCTCTATATGACAATTTTAGTAAAATATTTCTTCGATCTGTCATCTGAGCTTCATATTGTAATACAACAAAAAGAAGAACGTTATAAACAGTGTGCAAAATTAGAAACGAATTGAATACCTGCAATCATATTTAAAAAAATAATTTTGTAAAGTGATAATTATTATACTTATTTAGTGCGAATAATTCGCACAGGTCACACTAGTTCTGTATATACGAATACGGTAATCTAGATTGCACTACGAACCAAACGTTCAACGTGCACCTGTAAAAATTGCTAATTTATGTGTAAACTTGTAGCTTCGTCTATACTTTGAATATTTTACGAGCAACTCTGATTAGATATTGTTCGATCACGTCATATTTGTTTACTATGGATAAACAAAAACCCATTCACCAATCTTGAGAATTATGAATGGATTGAACAAGTCCACAACTATTATGATTATGAATATTATTATAATAATGGCTTGCGCAATAACAAATGAACGCTATATGCTGGGGAACTGGTTGGACTAACAAATTCGTTCGTTTTTACAGTATCTAACTTATGTTTTACTAGCTGCTCCCCACGGCTCCGCACGCGATTGTGATGAAACACGGTAGCGACAAAAGTAGTGGAGTTTCTGCTATACTTATATACTAATTACTAATATATAAAGCTAAAGAGTTTGTTTGTTTGTTTGAACGCGCTAATCTCAGGAACTACTGGTTCAAATTGAAAAAAAAAATTGTTGGATAGCTCATTTATCGAGGAAGGCTATAGGCTATATAATATCACGCTACGACCATTAGGAGCGGAGTAGCAATGAAAAATGTTGCAAAATGTATCTCAAAAATAAGCTTCTATTTAGGTGAAATGCACTAACTAAATATACTCATATTAGCGTTGTGAGTACACAACACTGGCTGGCTCAATCGGTAGAGCATGCGACTGTCACGTTTGGCGAATATATCTTTAATTTTTTTTATTTTCTACATTGCTTTCTTTTAAGGTTTATATTTAAATTTATTTAATTAATTAAAAAAAAATTATTAGTTAAAAAAAGTATAAATACTGCTTTTTATCGACAAAAACTTTTGAACGGTAACTCCGATCATCATAAAATTTGGACACAACATTCATCTCGGTAAACTAAGGTGAATGTGTGTACTCATGTTCGTCTCTTCCCCATTCGTTCTTTTACACCCGGGTGAAACCGGACGGGACCGCTAGTATATTATATATTATAGAGGAACATATAAAAATGCCTAAGCAACCAAAAAAGTATGATCTAACTGCTATAAAACAATTTTTAAAACGTGCGTTGAATCCGCAATAGCCCGCGCGACAGGCAGCCTTTGTGATATTCAGTCGTTGGAGGGGGAAGCGGTAAGTGGAAGTTTTGGGTTCAAGTCCCGACACTGACATTGTTGGAAAGTAAATTTTTCTATTTATAGTATTGGAACTGTAACAATGTGAAATCTAATTATTGACATTAATTTTTTTTTTCCAATGCAAATGTATTTTGACGAACTACAGTTTTTAATAGCATAAGTTACTCCTTATAGCATTAGCTATCTGCAGTGAAAGTCCAGTCAAAATCGGTCCAGTTGTTTAGGAGATTAGCCGGAACAAACAGACAGACAGACAAAAACTTTAAAAATTGTTTTTTTGTTATAAGTACCGTATATACTTTCATATATTATGCATTTAGTAAAAAGCTGTTATTTTGACATTAAAAACAGACACTTCAATTTTATTTATCTGTGTACAGGGGCGGATCTATATAGTAACAGGGCCCACGCCCTGGGCCCCCAAGTGTCAAGGGCCCACAAAAATTGAACAATGAACACGTCTTATCATACCTATATGGTACAAAATAGTTAATATTAATGATCCTTATTTTCATGAGTGAATTTTGAGTTATTGAATGACTTTCGATTCATTTTTAGATTAATTTTGACAATAATTGTTTGGGTGAATGTTGATAATTTTTTTGGTTGAATTTTGACAAATTTTTGGTTGAAATTCAACATTCTTTTGTGTGAATTTATATAGAATAATTTGTTTGGTCATGTCACCATGTTTTATCTCTGATTATGATGTTATTAAAAAATAAATTCTAAACCTCAACTAAATTTTACAAAAAAAATGGGGTCCCATTGAACTTCAATAATCCCTAGGCCTCAAAAAACCTAGATCCTTCCCTGTAGATTTTTATGTTTCGGGTTACAATTCTGAACGCACAAGGAATTTTTTCCTATATTTGAATAATTCCTACCCTACCTGTATTAGAAATATAAAAAAATATTTACCAAAAAAAATCGATATTCTAACCCGGCACTGGCTGTGCACCGATCTTACACTCGCCGGTAATAATTTTACAGCGTCCTTGATTACCTACTTGCATATTATGACTGATTTCACAACAAACACACGTACAACATTATTATAATGTATTCAGGAAATCAAGTTGGCCACGCGTAGGATGCATATTTCATGTTTATTTATTCGTTTGTATTCCAAAATATTCTACGTTCATGAAAAATATATTTAAGTCATTCGGGAAATCTGTACTTGCATCGGGCAAGCAATCATCATAATACACACTAGCCGTTACCTGCGGCGGCTACGCTCGCATTAAATGTCGGTTTTTATATCTATACTAATATAAAGCTGAAGAGTTTGTTTGGCTGAATCTCAGGAACTACTGGTTCGAATTGATAATATTTTTTTTTGTTGGATTGTCCATTTATCGAGGAAGGCTATAGGCTATATAATATGACGCTACGACCAATAGGAGCGGAGCATCAATGAAAAATGTAATTCAAAATTTGTCCGTCCGACAAAAACTTTTGAACGGCAACTCCGATCATCATGAAATTTGGACACAACTTTCATCTCGGTAAACTAAGATGAACATGCGTACTCATGAGCCTCCCCTCGGGTGAAACCGAGCACGACCACTAGTCATATATAATCACTAGCGGTCCATCCCGGTTTCACCCGGGTGCGATAGATACAATTCTGCAAAATGTATTTCGTTTACGGTCCAGCGTCTGAACTAATAGCTTTAAGCAAATTCTACCAGATTTGCTTCAGAACTAATAACTTTGATCGAATTCGATCAGATGTCGCTACTTGGTACTAAAACAGTTTTTTGTTTGCTTCTGATCTAATAGCTTTGAGCAAGGTCTACCAGATTTGCTTCAGAACTAATAACTTTTAGTGAATTCTATCAGATGTCGCTACTTGCTACTAAAACAGTTTTTTTTTGCGTGTTTTGAGTTAATTCCAAGAGTACAAAGACTTGAACATCGAAGATTGAGTGAAATTGGGAACAGAATAAATCAACAATCGTTGTATCTTTTTTTCAATTTCTGGGTTATATTTTTGATACCTATTAATTAAGGAGGAAGCTTTCTTTTTAATTTCTTAAGCGGCGTCCCAACATCGAAAAAAAACCTTAATTGTCTAGCGTCTATAATCTACAATCACTCTGTTGAATTACTTGCACCGTAGTCGTATGTATACTTGCTTAAATCAACTGGCTATCCTTTTTCCACTCACGGTTTCGCGGCTTTGGGATAGAAAGAGACGACAGTTGCATGTTTTTTTAACGAGACTGTTGTGGCCTCGTATTACTAATTATCCTAACAGATTATTTACCGGTCCGCCTACATAGGCACCGTCCTAAAGCGTTGTTGCAAGTCTCTTTATGTTTAATAATTCTTCCGACCTTTTAATCTATAGCACAATCCGATGTTTGAACGTCCGTCTCAGACGTGTACGACCTCTCTTGTCGAGCGTCTATAATCGACAGCGCCTTGAAATTCCGCGTGTAAAAGGCCACGTCTGTCGGAACGCAATAAACTCGGAACTTATTCCACCGATTTTCATGTGATTTTCAAGATGATGAGGAAATATTTGAAAAGGTTTATAAAACCTTTCCAAAAAACGGGAAACTTCCGGACAATTATTTGGCGCCTCTAGCGGTCAAGTTTGGCAGTGCCCATCCTCATTCCGTAGAGCACTCTAGACTATGAGCGTTGAGTCCTAATTCTAATACGAGCCTATATGAGAGAAACATGGCCACAAACAACATATGAGCTTAGAATAGACACCAATAGAGTTAAGGCCGCGGCACACGAGGCTAGAAACGCTGCTAGATTCCTTGCTAGATTTGCCTACTAGTTTTCTAGCGCTGCTTTTTAACCGACTTCAACAAAAAGGACGAGGTTCTATGTTCGTCTGTATTTTTTTTTTATGTATGTTCACTGATTTCTCCGTCAATTATGGACCGAATTTCAATTTTTTTTTTATTCAAAAGAGTGCACCTCAGAGGTGGTCCCATCGGAACCAAGTCAGGATCTGATGGTGGAATCCGGAGAAATCGAGGGAAACTCTTAAATTTCAAAGACACGCATAATGTTTTTTATGTATGTTCACCGATTTTTAGTGTTAGATTAACACTAAAAAGAGAAAAATAAAATATTTTTAACAAAAAAATTGAACCGACTTCACACTAAAAAGTAAAAAATAATTGCGTATTGAAATCTATTCCGAGAACTACACCGACTCCAAAACATTTCAATACGCAATTATTTTTTACTTTTTAGTGTGAAGTCGCTTTAATTTTTTTGTTAAAAATATTTTATCTTGATTGCTGTTAAGTGCTCGCTTCACACGAGACTATTTTTCAAGCGTGTTTTGTGGATAGATCTGGAGCGCGCGCAGTAAGTTCGAATAATAATCACAGAGCAAAAAACGTGTCCGTTGTCTGACTCTGAGCAAAATGAAGCCGTGTTAGTTTGTGGGCGTTTGTTCAAGTGCCCACGTGACTGCTTCCTGATTGGTTTTTGCTCAAACCTAGCAGCAAATCTAGCAGGTAAAATAGCCCCTGTTCTAATTTGTGAGCTAGCAGGCGAGCCCGCAGTGACGTCATTTCCAGCTTCGTAGCCAGCCTGAACTCCTAGCAGGGTTTCTAGCCTCGTGTGCAGCGGCCTTTAGTCAGACTGTCAGATGTTTTTGGCGTTGTGTGTTCGTGTTGTGTATTCGTTACATATACAACACAGGTGATACGTGGCGACTGTGACGTCATCGACCGGAAGTTTGTCCCACGCGCACGCGCCTGCCACGGCTCGACTGACATGAGGAGTGGTGCCAATGTCGACAGTCAACTCGCCCACTCGGCATACTGTGGGTTGCTCCCGGTTATGTACTTTGTGCCGTGTCTTCTGTACTACAATTAAGTCCCGCACTTTTCCATATAGCCGCAAAATTGTCACGTCTTCCTTTTTAAAGTGAAACTTTTATTCTATCGCCCCGAATTTTTCTGGCCGTCTGTTGCATGTCGCATTACAGGCGGCCGCGGAGTAGGGGTAAAGTGAAAGGCGTTCGGAGTAGGCGCTCGGTAGAGCAGTCAAGGCCAATATGGCGGCGCCCATGATTAGCATCAGCTGACCGTGTAATATGTATAACACATAGTCAGTCTGTCATGCGGGCAAGTGCTGTACAGTGTTTACATGTTTTTATTCGTGTATTCATGTGAATATTGTTGTTTATAATTAATCGTGATGGATAAGTGTCTACAATCCAACGCCTACAATCCAATAAAAGTTTCACTTGCGTCGTGGTTTATTAAAACCACACAACTGTTTTTTTGATATGTGAAACGTCAAATGGCGCGTTTGGTCGGGGGTAAAACCGTGCAAATGGCGCGACACTTTTATGAGACGACGTTACGGTCGTGTGCTCGAGTTGAGGGTGACGTCTAGATAACAGGGCGAATTTTAGTTACTAGTATTTCGTTAGATGACAGCGCGTGACGCCTGCTTTGTGTATGCGTTGGATTATAACTTGGCTTTTGTTAAAGGCGACAACTAGATGACAGGATGAAATTTAGGTACAGATGAAATTTAGTTACAGGGCGATATTTAGTTACTAGTATTTCGTTTGATGACAGCACGAGACGCTTGCTTTGTGTATGCGTTGGATTATAACTTGGCTTTTGTTAAAGGCGACAACTAGATGACAGGGTGAAATTTAGTTACAGGGCCATATTTAGTTACTAGTATTTCGTTAGATGACAGCGCGCGACGCTTGATTTGTGTATGCGTTGGATTATAACTTGGCTTTTGTTAAAGGCGACAACTAGATGACAGGGTGAAATTTAGGTACAGGTAAAATTTAGTTACAGGGCGATATTTAGTTACTAGTATTTCGTTAGATAACAGCGCGTGACGCCTGCTTTGTGTATGCGTTGGATTATAACTTGGCTTTTGTTAAAGGCGACAACTAGATAACAGGGTGAAATTTAGTTACAGATGAAATTTAGTTACAGGGCGATATTTAGTTACTAGTATTTCGTTAGATAACAGCGCGTGACGCCTGCTTTGTGTATGCGTTGGATTATAACTTGGCTTTTGTTAAAGGCGACAACTAGATACAACTGCAAAAATTAGTTACAGGTGAAATTTAGTTACATGGCGATATTTAGTTACTAGTATTTTGTTAGATGACAGCGCCTGACGCCTGATTTGTGTATGCGTTGGATTATAACTTGGCTTTTGTTAAAGGCGACAACTCGATACAGGGCAAAAATTAGTTACAGGTGAAATTTAGTTACATGGCGATATTTAGTTACTGATATTTCGTTATATGACAGCGCGTGACGTTTGCTTTGTGTATGCGTTGGATTATAACTTGGATTTTGTTAAAGGCGACAACTAGATGACAGGGTGAAATTTAGTTACAGCGCGATATTTAGTTACTAGTATTTCGTTAGATGACAGCACGTGACGCTTGCTTTGTGTATGCGTTGGATTATAACTTGGCTTTTGTTAAAGGCGACAACTAGATAACAGGGTGAAATTTAGTTACAGATGAAATTTAGTTACAGGGCGATATTTAGTTACTAGTATTTCGTTTGATGACAGCGCGTGACGCTTGCTTTGTGTATGCGTTGGATTATAACTTGGCTTTTGTTAAAAGCGACAACTAGATACAGGGCAAAAATTAGGTAGATACAGGTGAAATTTAGTTACAGGGCGATATTTAAATACTAGTATACTTACGCCACTGCGGTGAAACATAAAAATATTTTTATTTCGATTTTCGAACCTGTTACAATAACTTCCCCAATGTACTGGGAAGTTATTAAACGTCTTTCTTATATATGATAGATTTATGGACTCACACTGTAGTCAATTATTCCTATGTCTTACAATAACATAAATACAACATATATATAAAGTGTAAAAATTATCTCACCTTCCACATTCATATCTGCCAAATTTGGCTTGTTGTATTGTGTATCAGCGATCAGAATGTGACGCTGCAATGATTATCTGAAGCATATATCGCTACCAAGGCGCATTCAACATGCTTTCAACGCAACAGATAATGCGAACAAACGTATTTAATTATATTGTTTGGAAATATATATATATATGCACCTCGCGTCAAAGACCAAAGCTTGAATTAATGGCTACCGTAACTGATAAGATGTAGATTTTAGAATTATTAGAGCGACGTCTTCCAGAAATCCTTGATTGGGATGGTTTGCTGTTTCGTATATCAATACGGTGGTAGGGTTTCTGCTCGAGAACTCTCGAGAACTTCGTCTTTAATCGAGACGGGAAAAAACTCAACGGGTCAAGATCTCGAGAAATGAATAACTTAAAAAAACACGCATATAATCCACGAGTCTAGAGTAATTTATTGATTTAATTTTTTTTTTTTTATTTAATTAAAAACTGTTGTACATTTGGTAACTGGTAGGGATCCAATAATTATAAAAAAGTTAAGTACTACCCTATTCTTCACTTTTTATGTAGAACAGCCGAATATAGTTTGTTTAATTTATTGTTTGTTGCTGATTTGTTGATTAATATAGGTATGCAATTTATGATAACTAAAAATTTACCATTTGATTTTATTGATCTCATCTATCAGTTTAATTTGTAATAAAGCAACAATATAAAAAAAAAACTCCGGGTCGCAGTGCGAAACCCTGCCGACATATAGTGTATTTGCTTTTATAAGCAGTGTGGCTCTATTATATGAACTTAACTTTGTTTTTGGACAAAATAAAAAAAATACCCCTTAATACAACCCTTAAAACATTTTTTTACTTAATTTCAATACTACATATCAATTCAACATCTGTACCAAATTATATACACTCTTCAGTATGTAAAATCCATATCAGAAACTTGTGTTTTCATAAAATTTGTAAGTCCGGTCCTGTCGGGCCGATTTTATTAAAATTTTAGCAGCACATTTTAATAATTACTAAAGGGTTAAATTTCAAATTTGAAACGGTTCCGAAAATTTTTTCGGTATTTTTGGGCCCGAAAACTTTTTTCAACCCCTAAATACCACCCTTAACATGGCCCGATTGGGCCCATTTTAAATAGGCTTCGTGCGGTGATGGATTTCAACATGTGGTCCAAATTTCGTTAAAATCAATTAACTCCTTCGAAAGTTATAGCCCGCACATATATATATATATATATATATATATATATATATATATATATATAAATATAAATATATATATATATATATATATATATACATATATATATAAACATTTCCAAAAATGGTGCCAAACTTCTTAGAAACTTATGAAACGTCGAGAAATTTTGGTCCGACCCCTAGGTCCCGCCATCCGACCGACGCCAATAGTGTAAGTGCCTTATGGCAAATACACTAAATAGCATTGTGTTTTATTAAAAAGTTAAAAATTTCTCGAGATACTCCAGAAATCCTGGTCGAGATTTATCGTCTCTCGAGAAATAAAAAAGGGCCGAGAAACCAGAAACCTTATGCGGTGGACATCATCAAAAAGCGCGACTTGGGAACGTTAGATGTGTCAATAATAATTCAACTTTATTTTTTTTTTCTTTTTTTTCCCTTTTGTTCCTTTTTCCTTTGATCCTTTCCATGTGTGCTAATAACCACAGTAGTTGATGCACACATTTTTATTTTTATTTCAACCTTATATTTATTTGTTTTCTTTTCTTATATTATTTTCTAAATAAAAAAAAAAATAATTCAACTGAACTTTTTTTGCCGATTCGTCTCACAAAATGCAATGTCTGACGAATTCCTGACAGGTTTTTATAAAAAATAATAACTTCAGGTTAAGCGGAAAGCTCGCATTGAGCTAGGAATGAACATAATATTAAAGTCCAGTCCCGAGCGAAAGCAAAAGCTGATGCAGCGTCGAAAAGGGATTGAAAAAAACCAAACATTTGCTGATTGTAGTGAAATAAAAACGCTAGTTTTAGTTTTTATATTTGTACCTTAAATAATTTATTGGTAAATTGGGAGTTTTAATATTACCTACACACTTTGACTGTGATAAAATTGTCCTGAAACGGGTACCATTTAATATTCAGGAAGAGATTAAAACGACATGAGGAAACGACGATCCCACATTAAAGAACTTGGGAGTGGCTTGTTTTGTTTTATTTCAGTCTTTTGTAATGCGTTTAGAGATGACAAAATTATTGAACAATTGATTTATTGCTTATTTATGTAACGTGTGTTCATTTACACAGACCCCGTAGCTAAGAAGTCAAAGAAGTCAAAAAAACTGGCTGTCCCGATGGCAGCAACATTGTTTGATCAAATTTATGTCAATTAATGTCTTTTAGACGGAGAGCTGGTTACGGCGAAAATGGGTGACTCTGTGCAAAGTTGAAAATTTGCAGAATAATAGGAGATAGTACAAGTAAATAGGGAAAAAATTGCCAGAAGGCTAGGCGGAAGATAAAGAGCCGCTAGAAGGCGCTAATGTTGCGAAAAATCAGTGCACTTCTGGCAATTTCTATACTTATTCTGAAATTCAAAACTAGATTATATATTATATATTTTATACATTATATAGTTATAAGGGCATACTGAAAATTCAAACATGATATAATAATTACATTCGACAAATATTCAAAATTATTAATGACATTTTGATAGAAATAAAATTAATCGTCATATATTTTCATTAATAAAATTACGTTGTTATAACAACGTAATTTTATTAATTAATATTTAATATTTAATTTTATTTCTATCAAAATGACAATAATAATTTTGAATATATGTCGAATGTAATTATTATATCATTTTTGATTTTTCAGTATGCCCTTATAACTATATAATGTACAATATATACAATATATAATCTAGTTTTGAATTACAGAATAAGTATAGAAATTGCCAGAAGTGCACTGATTTTTCGCAACATTAGCGCCTTCTGGCGGCTCTTTATCTTCCGCCTAGCCTTATGGCAATTTTTTCCCTACTTACTTGTACTATCTCCTATTATTCTGCAAATTTTCAGCTTTGCACCGAGTCACCCATTTTCTCCGTAGCCAGCTCTTACACCATTAATCTTTATGACTAAAAGTATCAAAAAACTTGTTTAATATAGGTCAAAATTAAAACCATGAAAACTAGGTCTATTAGGTCTTTATTACGATTGAATTCAGAGGTCTAAGTCCACCCTGCTGGATCCTGCAAATATAATGCGCGCCACGAATCTAAAAGGCTCGAAAGCTAGATGCGAATGCGGGCTTGCGCTTGTACAGTCTGTTAAAAAACTACAAATAGCGTACTCTACTGTACTTTAAAGCAGGAAAGCGACAAGTGACAAAGGCAACGAGCGATCACGGCCAATCACCGACGGGCGCACGTTCCGTGCAGGTAGCTGGGAGGTGCGGTGGGGGTCTTAACGGCTCTAAAATGTGCCTTTGCGACGCTGTTTGTGACTAACTTCCGAACCGTTTAGATCCGTGCGGCGCGTATTATACCTGTATCCCGCGGGACTAAGATGGTTCGGTCCCGCAAATACCTGGATTGAAATTATCTTGCGGGATTGTCTAAGTAAACCAATATGCAAATAAATACCCACGCAGGAAGGTGCAAATAGGGTTAAGGTGGAGACCCGACACGTAAATAGCTTTCGAAACAGTGCGATAGTTATGTTTTGTAACACGGCGTGCGTCTTGATATGTTATGACAGCCCTCAATTTGTTTCACCCTCGTCTCAACTCGTGGGTCGTCGGGGTCATGCCGACCCTGCAAAACAAAAGATCCGCGATGCATCGTAATGAATATAATTTTTCGTTTCTGCCGGCAATCAGCCATGACGTATCGTTAATATTCAGGTATCGTTATAGCGCCGTCTCTGTCCGACACGTGAGCGCAGTCGATGCTCCTGTCTCGCTCGGCGGCGACTTATCGCAATATATACGCCTTTTTAGTTCTACATCACGTAGGTGGAATTTCTTGTGATTATAATTAACTTTTTTCATGCTTAATTCCACGTTGTTGCATGCTGTAATGGTTTAGATTGTTCGAGTTGACATTATAAAAATGTTTTACCGAGTGTTGAAAAAAATCTGACGTCTTGAAAATGAGCCTTAGACTATACTTAGATGAACGGGCGTATATTTACGCTGTGTGCACGAAGCCTATTAGCGCCGCTAGTGGGTAATAGAGAATTATTGAACTCACTTTTTATGGAAATCGCGACATGTTTCTAAGGTGATAAGTCAAAAACTTTAGTTGGCCATGATGTGTCAAAAATAATGTAATAAGGAAAACTGATGTTGATTTTATATAGGTACCATAAAATTCAGATTGTGAACCATTAAATAAATAGCATAACATAAAAGGTATGTGAGAATTATTTATTTATCAATTATGACGTACATTATATAAATAATTAATTTGTTTACACTGAGAGCGTAACGTCAAATTAGGGCGCCAGTGGTCTTTATTTTACTTAAATCGTCATCAGCGCAACAGCCTGGAAAACAACAAACAATTACAGATCGCTTAGTTTTCCTATGTTTTCTTTGTAATTAAAAAACTTTATAAAATTATAACTACTTTCACTTTTAATAAACATTGCTCACTGACATACGGAAAATTTGAGGTTGAAGTTTCCCCTAGTGCCATCTGACGGCTTTAATTTTGAAACAACGAGCAACGCTGAACAACGTCACAGCAATGCTGCATGATGCTATCTGACGGCTTAGCTCAACGCTTTTGCTACTTGCGCCTCTATATGACAATTTTAGTAAAATATTTCTTCGATCTGTCATTTGAGCTTCGTATTGTAATACAACAAAAAGAAGAACTTTATAAGCAGTGTGCAAAATTAGAAACGAATTGAATACCTGCAATCATATTTAAAAAATAATTTTGTAAAGTGATAATTATTATACTTATTTAGTGCGAATAATTCTCACAGGTCACACTAGTATATAGATAATAATTTATGAGAAAATAACAGCAAGATTACATTTTGATATATAGTTTTGATTTAGTCAGTAATTGGTAGAACTTCCACTGACTTTTGACAGTGAAACTTTGCATCACTTCCGTGACAATGTGTGGGAGGAAAAAACAGTAAAACAATTCTTAAAATTAGCGTCTAGTTCGACGAGTCATAGAAGAAGAATAAATCTTTAAAAAACAGGTAATTTTGAAATGACGTAATATGGCCCACAAAATGTTAGCGGCTCATAAAAACAATAATCCACGTATATATTATTATTCATGGTCACCAAAAAATGTTGTAATGATGGTTGTAACAAATTTACAGAAATAATAAAAAACGTTAAATTTTGTATAAAATTTGAAAACAGAATAAGTTATTTCATTGTTATATGGTTGGTAATTTGATACTTTTCAACTTGTGTTACGACTATTGGCGATCACAAGACAAAATGGTCCATGTCAAATCTATACCTAACTAGTGATGTGCCGGATCGTTAAAAATGTGTATCCTCGGATACGGATCTGAATACGGATATTTGGTTTCAAGATCCGCGGATACGGATACGGATCTTAACTTTCTTAGAGTACGCGGCGGTAAATATTGCACATCGACCTTTGGAAAGAGACTATCTGTTATGGGAAAAAGTTATTGACCCTTTTAAGAGTTAACTCTCATAACAAATTGTCTCTTTCCAAAGATCATTGTGCAATATCTCATTATAAAGATAGTTTTTAGTATCTTTGAGTTATGTTCTATTGGTATGGTACTCACTACGATAAATGTTTGCAATATAAAGGTGCCAAATACGATTTTAAAAAATAAAAAATAATCTTAATGGAA
This sequence comes from Xanthostigma xanthostigma, assembly GCA_963575645.1. Lineage (NCBI taxonomy): Eukaryota > Metazoa > Arthropoda > Insecta > Raphidioptera > Raphidiidae > Xanthostigma > Xanthostigma xanthostigma. The sequence goes on from OY754473.1 coordinate 6,157,981, forward strand.
TTTAACAGTTTTTCATTATTACCTAATCACCTATATATATAAAATTTCATCTATGAATTGAAAATTAATAAGGTGAAAGATCCGTAAAAGATCCGCCCGAAAACTAACGGATACGGATCTTTCTTCTATCTCGGATGTATTAAAAAGTACTAGATTTTTGCTTCAACGTACTAGCGTACAGAAAATGACAAAAAAGTACTAGATCTAGTACAATTGTACTAGACTGGCAACACTGCTTCCGTCTTTTATGGTCAGCGTGCTTTCTACTCGGTCGTAGTATGCTCTTCTGTGATCGATCGTTCCGTTCATTGGGTTAGTGCTGGTGTCCAGGTTTTACTTAGATTCAAACCTTCATCTTTCCGGTTGAAATTCTTTGTGTGACTATTTATTACAAGGAGGTAAAGTTTGGATGTAGGAGGTAATCTCCGAAACTTACTCATCTACTATCTTCTTCTACCTCGATTTCGAACCAACAAATAAATACAATTCGTTCAAATGATCGGAGTGGGATTTTACACGCGCATTGTAGAGTATGCCAGTTTCTCATCTTAGCATTCGTAGTTTTAGGAGCTGGAATGCTGTGACAGACTGACAGACAGATTGACGGAATAAACACTTTGCACACGGAACCCCGAAAAGTAACACATTATGTCGTTATTGCGGTTAAAATAATTTTATTTGAATCAATCGAAGACGCAGCGAACAAAACAATACAAAACGTATACCTATGTACGTTCGATTTGCTTTATATATAATTATATATTGTTATACAGGTATTGAAGATCATCCTACACGAAAGGCGGCATTAATAACAACACACTTGAATCATGTTTAAAACAGTGGCGTGTCGTCACCGCTTTTATAAAAGTAAATAAAATATCGACAGGATTTCTCGTTTGCAGCGAACAGGAATAATTATATATAAATATATACCCTCCATCTGTTATTTGATGACGACAAAGGTTACATGTTAGATAATATATACATTGATAAATCGCACATGGGTTGCCTAGCTAAATTGCGCACCGATGCTGTTAAATTAAATAAATTCTAATTAACTTTTTTGCATTAACTTCCCCGATTTGTAATCATAAAAATCGAATCTAAAATGAGAGAATATGACACAAGGAATTGGAATATACCATTGATTCTATATACATAAATATAAATCATCCACATAAACATACCTTGTAAATAGTTGTGTTCTGTGTACTTTGAGTTTATTTGCTTGTTAACATTTTATTTGTGTCATATTCTCTCATCATAGACTCGATTTTTATGATTAACAAATCGGGGAAGTTGATCCAAAAAAGTTAATTGGAATTTATTTAATTTAGCAGCATCGGTACGCGATTTAGCTAGGCAACCCACGTGAGATTTAGCAATGTATCTAACATATAATCTTTGTCGTCATCAAATAACAGATGAGGGTATATATTTCTAATAGCGGATCTTAGACTAAGACTGTAAGAACTAAAAAGATACCTACCTAATATTATTATTTGGTTATGTTTGACAAATAAACTGAACTGATTAAATTTTTATGCGTGGGACGAGCCTGTTCTTTAACCATTCATTGTCATAAGGTTACATAAGAAAATATTCGAGAAAAACGTTATCGATTTATTAATTAAACTAAAACAGTAACAATTGAAAACCACTATCGATTTATTAATTAAACGAACTGTAATAATTTAACTGTTTAATTAAGAGTATTCGTCCCTGCAAACACCCCCTGCACCCTTCATCTCAAATCTTTTCCCCTCGCCTAAAAACGGTTCGCGCTCTCCCGCGCTATTTTTAAAGCTAGAGGGTTCTGGTAAACGCCAAATGAAAGACAAAGAATCAGACTACAGATCCTTCAGGCGAATTTTTTGAAAAAAAGTTTCGTCTACGTGTGAAATATTACATAACTTATTGTTTTTTTCAAAAAGTTGTAAGTTTTTTCAGGATTTTTTTTAAAAAAATTCGCCTGAAGGATGTGTAGTCTGATTCTTTGTCTTTCATTTGGCGTTTACCAAAACCCTTTAGCTTTAAAAATAGCGTCGGGAGAGCGCGAACCGTTTTTAGGCGAGGGGAAAAGATTTTAGATGAAGGGTGCAGGGGGTATTTGCAGGGACGAATACTCTTAATAAATTGATGACGTTTTTCTCAAATATTTTCTTACGTAACCTAATGAAAATTTTATATGAATTTATAGAGAAAAAAATTCTGATTTCAAAAATGTAAAAAAAATGTGAAATTTGAGATTTGACAGTGTACACTTTCTGTTGAGTTTGAAGTGCAAAAAAAATATATCTGAGCAGCTAAGAGTAAAATAAAAAACTATCTCCTAGGATACAAGAATTATTTAATGTCTGTGAATATCCTGTATATGGTATTTATAAATAATTATAAAGTTTCATTTTTGCTCATCGGTACAAACGCGACACCCCTGATCTTTTTTCCCCCAATCGGGGACCACTGATGCAATTTAAGAACCGCTGACACGAAATTTATAAAATATTTAATAACATTAATGATTCGAAACATCAAACGGCTGACATTGGTCGAGCCATGACACAAAATGATTGTTATTACAGATCTAATCAAAATATTTCTTTTGAAATATTTTTATTATATATTTAAAATTCGTATCTGATAAATAAAAAGCTATAAATGCACGGCTACCGGTTATTTAAAAAAAGATTTTTATTCAAAAATATTTAATAAAACAAAATGTTTTCTTTGATTGAAATTTGCGATAAATATTTTTGAACACGGAATGTTGTAACAATATTGATAACAAATCAAACCGTGTTTTGTTTTTTACTGTTATGGTTTTTTTAATGAAGTTTTCGTATATACAGCTCCTGTTTTACTGGGAAGTTTGTTATCGTTCCGGTATCTTAACTGCCCTCGCGTAAAGTTTGAGTCGATTTTTGAGGAATTTTTACCGTGTGAAACAATTTAAAGAAAATTGTTATTTCAAAATTTTATGAAACGTACATTTCGGAAATATTTGATACATCATTTTATTGTCATTAGAGCTCGTAAAAACTAAGTGGACTTAACAGGACCGTATTAGAAGTAAAGATTTTATGAAATAGCTAAAAAAAAAACTTTTTAAAGACAGGCTTGTATTGAAATCTAGGTCATAAGCTCTTCGGTAGATTATAAATATACTAGCGGCCCGGTCCGGCTTTGCGCGAATTTGTAAATTGCCACCGTTGCAAAATTAACACTCCACGAAAAGCGCTTTTATTTATATAGCCTATGTCCATCCTGAAGGTCCATAAATATTGGTAAAAAAAAAATTGAAATCGGGTGAGTAGTTTCGGAGATTACCTCCTACTACCAAACTTACAAACTTTACCTCTTTATAATGTTAGTCCCTTTTACAACAAACGCATGTTTTTTACTTTTATTTTGGTTTAGTACCTTCAAAAATGTTTTATCAATAGACAAATTATATTTTTGTATCATTTTTTTGTTGTTAATATTTTTAATTCGAACAACACTATACTTGATATAATTTACACAGATTATAGAGAAGTACCAATTAATTACAATTGCCATCTTCGGTCTTGCAGTATATTTATTTTTTTGATTGTATGATATTTAAGGAGGCTGATGCGTTACAGACACAGTCCCAATCAAAAGTAAGTCGAATTCTAAATGGGAACTTTTCCATAATAAATTTTTACAAAAGGTTATAAGTTGATGATACCAATAAATTATTGTCATAAAGGCATAAATAAATATATTTTTTTAATATTAAGTAATTAATTATTTCAGTATTTAATTTAATGTACAGCTAAGTTTTGAATTTTTTGTACAAAGTTAGGTTAGAAAAAATAAATTTATGTAAATATCTGTATTTTACATATTTTTTGCAGTAAATAATTAAAAAAAGAAATTAGAAGTAATAAAATTTTAAATTAAATCATTAAAAAGTTGAAAATTCAGTTAAAATTGTTATAATTGTCAAGAATAAAAGTCCATAATCGAAAAGTGTTAAGGTTTAATATTTTTTTATTGATTAAAAGTCCCCTAATTAAATTGGAAAAAATATTAGAATATGCGTAAGACATCAATGCTTTACACAGTTTGTTTTCGGAACGGCTGACATTATTTGGTTATTTGCAAAAAATTAAAATGTACCGTTTGCATGCTAGGTTGACATATTATTTTCCATAAGACTACATGTAAAAGTTTGTTTTTAATTTTTAACTTTATAAATCTCCTTATGATTTTGGATTTTTTACAGAAAATTTTGTCATAAGAAAAAAAATTTATTTCAGATTTTTTCATTATCTTCGTAAAACGGTTAATTATAAAGTTTGTCTGGCGCCTTGTCAGTTAGAAAATATATAAATATTACCTTTAAATTAATGCAATGTCAAAAACAGCGAATTTGTGACTTTATTTTGACTATTAACGTTGAATTACAGTCCGTTAATTCGTGTTTAACATCATCTCTGACATAATAATAAATCACAGAATCGTAAGTCTACATGATAACGTTTATATCTGTGGTGACAAAACAAGACCGCCTATGTCGACTTTTAAAATATGAAAATAGATACTGCAAACATGCCACCTTTCATGAAAATTGCGTCAAGTTGTGGCGCCATCATTAGTGTATCAAAGAAACTAAGCATAGTCAACAGTGGCGCCGCGTATGGTTAAAATACTTAACTATTTTTTACTTGTCAACACTAATATCTAAATATAAAAAATGAAATCGCGACTGACTGACTGATCTCTCTCAACGTACAGCTCAAACTACTGGACCGATTAGGCTGAAATTTGGCATACAGATAGTTATTATGACGTAGGCATCCTCTGAGAACGGATTTTTGGAAATTCAACCCCTAAAAGTGTGACGAGGGTTAAATCCTATGAGATAGAGATGTATGAATTCGAAGATGCGCAGGATTACTCCTGTGAACAAATAAATAAACACGTGTTATGTGCTTTTTCAAAAACAACCCCTTCAGAGGTTGAAAAGAGGTAAATAGTCTATAAAAATCAACATGGGTGTCATTTTCAAGGTTTGTCAAGACGTTGATCACGTGAATGTCGTCAATTTCGTAATTTATTAGGGGGGGGGGTCTACGTCGAGAAAGAAGTAACTATGCCAAATAATGGGAATGCATCCGTGTTTCGTCTCAATCGCGTGCGAAGCCGCGGGCAACGGCTAGTGTATGTAAGTTTGTATGCATAGGAGATAATCTTCGAAACTACTCATCCGATTTCACAAAAATTGTCACCAATATTTAGAATGGACCTTATATAATCGCGTTTAAGTATAAAAACGCTTTTCGTGGAGACCGATTTTGCAACGCAAGTCGACCAAAAAACGGTGGCAATCAACAAATTTGGGCCAAGCCGGACAGGGCTGCTAGTATGCTAGAAATTAAAAAGAAATACCATTATATAATTCATAACTAGTACTACCTGTTCAAATAATATTGAATGAAAAAATACCCTGAATTTTTTGCCCTTAAAAAAAAAACGAAAAAAATTTTTGTTGATTCCGACTCTAGGTATATAAGTCGATAGCATTTGTTTTATTTTTGAGAAAAACGTCTGCGACAGACAGACAGACAAATCTTTTGCCGTTTTGATACGCCGCCCAAATTACCGAAAATTTGTCTTAGGTGGTTTTGGCTCGTGGTCGTAGTTGATCCTACACATTGACAATATATTAAAAATTCGTTAGTATACTTCACGTCTTTTAGAATTGTTACAAAACATACACCAAAACCTGCGTCGCCCGAATGATTCATCATTGTTTGCGGTACACTTCTACTTGTACCAAAGCCTGGTTTAAACGATAACAACACTTTTTTAACGACTATTATCATAATGTGCATCATTAAAAAAAAAATTAATTTTAAAGACAAGTTTGTATTGAAATTAACTAAAAAAGGAAAAAAAAATATTTTTTATAATTTAGGAAATGTTAGCTCTCGTTCATTAGTCTCAACCCACGCTTTTATAATTATGACGCTAAATTATTTTCCCTTTTTCAGTATCTACATTTTTAATAAAAGCTTGCCTTAAAACAGTTAAAACAGTTTTTTTACTACATTATTTTTAAATTTTGTAACATTGTGAAGAAAAATGTATTTTGCCAAGGTCATTAGATACATAGGTCACCTCGTTAATGAATGACATCAGCTGGAAGACCGTTAATATTTTTATCAATGACGTCATCCCTTCACCACTATTCAACGGAAAGAGGTCACCTCTGTATCTAATAACCTTGATGATTTGTGATATTGGATTTGGTTATTTCTTGGGCAAGGATTAGATCCAGCCCGGCTTCGTCCGGGTGTAATTCGGAATGAATCCGCTATTCTGAACAGGTTTTTAATATCTTCTTCTCGGATATTTCCGAAAACCGTTTACTGCCCGATACTCAAAAATGCTCAAAATGAGGTCATTTTTCTGAATCGGTCGACAACCTAAAATGTAGTAGTATCGCTTATTCAAAGCCTTCGAAGCTTACAGTTTTTTACAACGTTAATACAAAACAACGAATAAACATTTAGTTTTATGAATGCAAAGGCTGTTGCAATTTTTGTGAAATACTCAAACTTAACGACAGCTTTTTGCAAATTTGAATACAAATTTTATGAATAATCAATCATTTTTAATTAGCTTGTCGGTAAAACAAGAAAGTTTTTTTAATTAGTCATATTAAAATATCTTGTCCATAAAATGACCATGTTTTAATAGGATTTTATAGTATTTACCTTCTATTTACGATTAAATAAAAATATTATATTCTGTAAATAAATAATAAATTTTTCTTGTCGTGACGCCGTTTCAAATCTGTTAAACGAAATACCGAAATGTCAACTTGTTTCGGTGCTGCCAAAATTTTAGAGGTCAATATTTGTAACGCAAAAATGTATTTTAAACAAAAAATCATAAATAATAATAATGCGTTTAACGACCGTTTCTCGACTTTATGTTATAACAGATTACTATTTTCCATCTATCAACACTTCCCGTTATTTTCTACACTAGTGTGACCTGTGCGATTTATTCGCACTAAATAAGTATAATAATTATCACTTTACAAAATTATTTTTTAAATATGACTGCGGGTATTCAATTCGTTTCTAATTTTGCACACTGCTTATAACGTTCTTCTTTTTGTTGTATTACAATATGAAGCTCAGATGACAGATCGAAGAAATATTTTACAAAAATTGTCATATAGAGGCGCAAGTAGCAAAAGCGTTGAGCTAAGCCGTCAGATGGCATCATGCAGCATTGCTGTGACGTTGTTCAGCGTTGCTCGCTGTTTCAAAATTAAAGCCGTTAGATGGCAGTATGCAGTACCTATTGTGTCTGTTGTATTACAATATGAAGGTCAGATGACAGATCGAAGTGTTGACGTTGTTTCAAAATTAAAGCCGTCAGATGGAAGACGTTGCTCAGCGTTACTGTATTTTAATTAATTTACAAAAACAAAAGCAACAATAAATTTTTTATTTGTCGATGTCAGTAGAGCAAGCAATTATCTGTAAAATGATATATAATTTATGTGGAGAAATTGTGCGCTTTTTTCTAAAAAGGGAGGCGAACATCTTTAACCTTAGCGTATTAATACTTATATATGATTTTTTCAACTTCCACTTAATTAATAGCAATGGGCGAATGAAGGAATTTTAAGACATTATAGGATAAGGTAGGCAAATTTTGAGCACAGGAGACTGACTGGTAATCGGCCATAGCCTTGAATGAGGAACCATCTCGATATATTTTATATCTGGAATTATTGAGGGAAACCATTGGGAAAACATCCACAAGATGTCCGGTACAGGAATTGCCGTTTCTCGGCGAGAGGCAGCAGGAAAAAGTCCCCAGCCACATCTGCCCCAGCCGGAATTCGAACCCGGTACCTCACGAGTGCGAGTCTGGTGCTCTCACCACTACGCCACCCCGCTCAGTAACAGAAAGTATTAAAAACACTTAAGGTAGTTCCGTACACTTAGAATATAGACGAGAACAATATATCGGAAAGCACTGTAGTGAAAAACATTCAGGATTAGTGTTGTGTTTTTTAATAATAATAATAATTTATTCATGTAAAAACCATAATTAGAGTTACGGTGGACAACTATGTTCACGGTGGATACTTCTATCCACGATTGGTTACCTGTGTAATAACAGATTCACTGAGCAACTGACCCATTTTCTGGGAATTGTGAATAATAAAATACTAAATTCGCCTACCAACTTTCAAGGCTGAGTAGGATAATTTAATTTTAATTATTGGAAGATTTAAGGGTGAATCCTGGTAGCATATAGGATCAATGAACTAAGCAAATACTGAAGGTTTTTTTATTGCATTTTATTGTCTGACGTTTCGGCAAACTTTATGCCATCTTCGGAGAATCAATGCTGTCTGTTTAAAATAAAAAATGTCATCAACGGTTATTAAAATTACTATTTTTCTTGAAAAAAACGACAGATTTTTACTGAAAATTATTAATTATTAATTAATAATTTTAAAGTTACATTTGACACGTTTATACAATTTTCACTAAAAATCAGTCGTTTTTTCAAGAAAAATAGTAATTTTAATACCCGTTGATGACATTTTTTATTTTAATTTATTTTTTACATAACAACAATACTGAGAAAACAGACAGCATTGATTCTCCGAAGATGGCATAAAGTTTGCCGAAACGTCAGACAATAAAATGCAATAAAAAAAACCTTCAGTATTTGCTTAGTTCATTGATTCTATGCCACCAGGATTCATCCTTTAATCTTCCAACATTTAAACAGGATCATCATCGCTCTAAATTATTAGAGTTATTTTTCACTATAATTTAATCACCTATGTTGCGTCGAGAGAAGCGGGCGGGTACCAGCTAGTAAACAATAATGACGCCCTCTTCGAGAACTCGTTTTTAAAGCGTCGCGCGAGTTTTAAATATAAAAAAGGAGGCATCTTCTCGCGCTTCTTACGCGATATAATTATTTATAGAATAAACTGGAATAAGTATAAGGAGATATTTGTTTACTGTAGAAGTTTAAATTTGTTTTTGATCTGTATTTATTTACGATACGAAGTAGGTAATAAAATTATTATTAGACAATAAAAAGTCAATAAAACCTAGTAAAGCCTTTATTATTTTGATAGGTACTACTATCGTTATATTCGGGATTAACTCTGAGATATATAATTTTTTTTTCTAAAGCGTTGTAACCAATATATAAATATTACTCTTAAATTCAAATTTATTTACTTAATCCTTTCTCTATATCTTGATATGGCATAGGCGTCACTTTCAACCAAACATTAGGGCATATATTTATATTTATACTATAATATATAAAGCTGAAGAGTTTGTTTGTTTGTTTGGTTAGACGCGCTAATTTCAGAAACTACTGGTTCGAATTGAAAAACATTTTTTTTGTTGGATAGCCCATTTATCGAGGAAGGCTATAGGCTATATAATATCACGCTACGACCAATTGGAGCGGAACATCAATGAAAAATGTTGCAAGACGTATCTCAAAATTAGTCCGTCCGACAAATATTATCAGGTGAAATGCTTTAATTAAATATTGCAATATTAGCGCGCCAAGTTTACAAGCCCGGATAGCTCAGTCGATAGAGCGTAAGACTCTTAATGCCAGGGTCTAGGGTGCAAGTCCCGCGTCGGCGAATATATTTTGATTTTTTTTTATTTTCTACATTGCTTTCTTCTAAGGCTTACATTTCAATTTTTTTAAATTTTATTACGACTAATTAAAATTAAATAAATCTAATTAATAGCTCATATAAAAATAATTTTCCTACAGTGTTTTCAATTAAATATTTATTATATTAAAAGAAATTTATTATTTAAAGAAAGTATAAATACTGCTTTTTAACGACCAAAATTTTTGAACGGTAACTCCGATCATTATGAAGTTTGAACACAACATTTATCTCGGTAAACTAAGATGAACTTGCGTACTCATGTCCCTCTCCCCATTCGTTCTTTTGCACCCGGGTGAAACCGGGCAGGACCGCTATATACTATAACGTAGATCAAACAGGCTTTTCAAAGTTTTAAAAACATAGGGCACCAAAAAGTAAAATCCGGCGCTGGTTACGCCAATGGTTGATCTCTGATGGTAAAGTCCGTAATATATATAGAGGTTCCCGAGTGTCCAATCAAATTTAATACGATTCAGTGAACAGCTATCGGCTACCGATCAGTAGCTCTCTTACCCCGTTGCAATGTGTTACCGAATACCGCAGCGTTTGACTCTTCGAGCTAATTCAACTATGAAGTGCGTGGTCGTCGCTTACTTTTTAATCATTATATTTTGTTACCTTACACCTGTATTTATTACACGTTCACAATACACGGTTTTATTTTCGTAAAAAAAATCTATACAGCTTGCCTTCTTACCTATATACTGAGCATAGGAATAAAACCGCAATCGAACCATAAGGGTACAAAAATATACTTCTGTCTTTTTTTACGCCGTAAGCACTGGCGTATCCAGGAAGGCAAAACAAGCACGGGGGACCCGGTTTAAGACATTTCTAACTCGCTCACCTCCTGGGCCAAAAGCTGGGTACGTCCATGTTAACCTCATAGAAAAAGACAAAGTTTTTGAAACAGAGATACTTTATTCAGATTGAATGCAAGTACATCAACCAATCCTATCATCGGAGAAATCAGGGAATTACATCGAAGAAAGAGACGCAGATATATTTTCGATACGCTTTGTTGCTTTCATTCACCGCACATTGAGTAGATAGACAATGATTCATATAGTAAATTATTAAATATATGGTATTCAGGGGAAACATTGGAATGTAGCTATTGCCAGGGCCTGATCCAGCTATTTCGCCGCTCCCGGCAAAATAATATTTGTCGTCTTTTACCCATGCGTTGTTCCATAGATTTCGGCCATTGCCCGATGTGGCTCGGGCATTGTCGACATTGGCCGGTCAATGTCGACATTGTCCAGATTCCGGACATTGATCGTAACATATATAGTTAAAGGGTATTTAAAAACAATATTATTCTGTTCGAAAAATAATTGATCGATGCCATATTTTCATATTATTTCTACGTATTTTGGCCAACATTCTGCTTTCCATGTAAAGTATAAATTTGTTTTCTATGAGTACAATCTAATGTTCTACATAACAAAGAGTTTGACAACGACGTTAGACTGCTTCTGCATAAATTTAAAGCCGTTGTCAAAACAGACAATGCATTCCGCAACCCAAGTTGTATTCAACTCTGGAATCAATAAGTATATAGCAGACAGAAAAAAACGCACTGTATTTCTCTTTTTTAACGAGTTTGATACTGGTTTTACAGAAACACACCCTTCCAGCAAGGCAGGGTGGAGTTTTCACTTATAGCAGTAGCTTGAAACGCCCACGATTTTAAAATTTGGCGAAGTCATCTAATTCCGGAATTCGAAAAAATGATACACAATTTGGACGCATCAAGATTTCGCATTAAAAATATCGGAACACCCACTTTTGACCTTAATTTGTGAGACCATAGGGGTTAATTTTTGAAAAAAAAGTAGTTTATGTCCTTCCCGAGAGCTTAAACTATCTCCATACGAAATTTCATCACAATCGGCCCAGCGGTCTGGCCGTGAAAGCGTAACTTCATGCAATATTGCAACCCCCACTTTATCCTAATAGGGATTGAATTTTGAAAAAAAGTAGTAGGATCTCAAAGTGGTATCCCACATTCATAGAACACTATTCGAATAAAATTTACTTTCAATACACCAAGCAAAATATCAGGTAGGAACGTTAGTTAAAGAATAAATATACAAAGCACTATACTCCTTGCTCTTTTTGTTGAATATTTTGACGTTCACCCAAAAATCCGACCGATGGCGTTAGTGTAAGCGTCAAAAAAAAGTTTCACAAAATAGCAATGTTTTATCCTAACCCAATTGCACACAAAACTTCCACTAACTATCCAAACTTCAAGGTTAATAAATAAATTCACAAAGACAAACTGTAGATATAATACTCCAAGTTTATAGGTTAGGAATTATGATCTATGTGGCGGCGATAATTATTTTATCAGGCGAATAAATATTTGTACCCTCGAAGTAAGACAGAATAGAATTATACCTGCAGTAATAGAAGGTATATTGTGCGACTAGTGATAGAAGGAGAAGATTCCATGAGCGTAAAATTTGCCGCACGAGCGTAGCGAGTGCGGTAACACGCGAGTGGAATATTCTCCTTCGATCAATGGTCGCACATAATACTTTTTTCAACTAGCACGAGTAATATGTAATCGGGGCCCTGATAAAAGAGGGAAAAATAATAAATCACTTCATTGATTGACGTACCCACAATAAGATTGCCATGACTTTCGCTGAATTGCGATGCTGTTTTCATATATACAATACCGCCTACCACGTTCCTGTTGGTCCAGAAGCTGCGTGCAGTTTTTTTTCATTATTTCGCGCTTGGGCTTGCTACTGAGTTTCTATTGGTCCAGAAAATTCATTATTACACTCTACGCGTCAACATGAAGTAATTTATTATTTCTCCCGAGTTTAGCAGGGCCCCGAAATTACATATTACTCACGCGTGTTGAATAAACATAATTATTGTTGGTGAATTGAATTATCGCTGTTTATTCGGAGGAATAGCTACCTGAAGAACAAATGGCCATATGGGAAACTAATCATAATAGTTTGTGACGATATTGGACGAGCTCACTCGGTTATATTGAGTATTGCAAGTGACTGTAAGGCACCGAACATTGTATAATGCTATCTGTTGTGAATTTATGTGTGTTTGCTGCGACCTGTGATTTGTTTACTGACCATGCGTTGGAGTCGCCCGCGAGAGTCGATCGAGAACCGGATAGAATAATGAATTAAACAGAAAAATTTGTGTTGTCTCTGTGCATAGATGATCAAAAAAATAAATCAGGTGGGAGGCATCACGAATTCACGCACGCGATGCGCGTGACGTGGAAATTTTTAGGGTTTCGCGAGAAACGCATAATTGCAATGTATTTATCGTCTGCGTTGCATAAAATGGAGACCGATTTTTTGCGAATTCGGGCGGAACCGGACCGCCAGTTCAACAATACAATTTTTATGTAGCGTTGTCCAGTAGTGACTGAGCGAGTCGTTTATAATGAACGACTCCCTTCTCGGATCGGAGCGAATCGCTCTTTTTTTTGTGAATGACTCACTCCGAGCGCCATTGCTCTGTGCTGTGCTGTTCTGTACTGTTGCATTCGCACATTTACAGAGCGCACACAGCACAGGCCACTAGTGAATTTTGCACGTACGGAGTTATCTTTGCTGAGTCATTTAATCTAACTGTAAGTGCAATAGTACTAAGCTTACAGTGACTTAAACCATTCACATTGACGTCTATAATATTGTAACAATAAGCATTATTATTGTTAAGCTTTTATTATACTTTATAGTTTATCCGAAATGCGAATAATATGAGATCAGAATCATATTAAAATGAGCAGCTCAGAGCTGAGTGTGTGTATTGTGCTGTGCAATGCTACATGACTCCTGAGCATGTTTGGATGACAGTTCACACCTCTGCAGTCTGCACTCTTGTATAGTGCGTACTGTCTAGTGTCGCTTCTTTGAACGACTCGCTCTGAACGACTCTTTTTAGTGAGCGGAGCAATAAAGAGTCATGTGGACACATCACTAATGTCCAGTAGACTGTTGTACTGTTAGAGCTTGAACAGAAATACATCGATTGTTTTATAAAATCATTTCGGTTTACGGCGTAGGAATGAGAAAACAACAAATCATAATGTAATTAGACGAAACTGTCGATTTGATTTATATTATTCCGCGGCGGGTGGCGCCGCCCGTTTGTAATGAAGTAATTAACTTTTTGGTTTCGGGGTTAAACTCATTGATAAATGGCTGACTTATATAGGCTTTAATAACAATGGCTGCCGGCTCGGCAGTCGAGTCATTTTTGCAGTCTGTATAACGGACACAATTTGTGAAATTAAAATCTTAATTTTTTCTTGGAAATACATTGTAAACTCTATATAGCGACACTCAAGGGACTGTGCACTTTGTGGCGTTATTGAGAGTTGTCGTTAAACGGAGAGAATTAATATTTTTTTTACTATAATATGTATTTACTCATAATATATAAAATTTACAACTTACCAGCAAAGCAGCTGAGCTAAACACATGAAAGATAATCTCAACAAACAAAAGAACGAATTTCTTAGAATCTTCGGTACGCATGATGCCGACAACAAAGCAACAAAATAACAAACAAGTGCTGTTTATTGCTTAATGATGTCGAATTGTTGTCGTTATTTAGAGTGTATCATTGTATGAGCAACTAGGTAGATAGATAGATAGATAGATATTTTATTCATCATAATGTCAAACATAGTTTGAATATGACAAGTCAATATACATACAAAAGTACAAGATTTAAAGCAGAATTAGAATAGAAATAAAAATGTACCATAAATACAACTTATGAGTTATAAAAATCGTCTAGGGAATAAAAACATTGCTCAATTAAATTTTTTTTAAAAATACGCTTGAAGCTGTTAAAGTCGTTGACCAACCAACTAGAGTTAAGTAATTTCGACGTTTTGAGGAGTGACTCTATTTCAATAGTAATTTTAAAAATTCTTCTGATAATATTTAGATTTTGATTTTTGCTGACGGTCACTATGTTTGAATGAGAATGTACAGTGTGTTCCAGAAAGGTTATTGTTGTACTGCGAGATGGTCATATTTCGTGGAAGCTATTTTTTTTAATTCAAGGTCACCGCTAAGGTCATCTAAGCCCGGTATCGACACATATTTTTTTTAATTATTGTTTTCTTGAAACTATGCTTCTAGTGAAGGCCTCGGAAGCTGCCAAAAAAAAGCGAAACAAAGACGCAACTTTTTTGTGTTTAGATCATATAGTTTAGTTTTTTATAATAAACTTAACTGGCGGTTTGTGATAGATGAAACCATTTCGAAACTACGATAAAGGATTTTTTAACCATTATTTTTGAAGTAAAACTTCTTTAGGCCCGCTTGACTTGGGGAGCAAGCTGGTAGATGCCTGACGAAATCGTTTACGGAAGTGCATCATCGCGATGCCTGACGAAATTGTTTACGGAAGTGCATCATCGGAGTTGAGAGGGAGATATAAGTTAGTGAGTGCAACAAAGACGGAGCATTAATACAACTATTTGACGTTTAAAATGAAAACAACTGTTTTTTTGTATCAAAAATACTTTTCATCGAATTTTGCTGCATTTTGTAACCGGAAATAATGTAGGTTAGTTCATAAATCCTTTTAAATGTATTATAAATTATGCTAATAAATATATATAACATATTTTGACTATTAATTAATCGAACATTATATTTTAAACAGTTCGTCTTTGTAGATATGTGCTACAGAGTGAGGTTATATTGTGTTCGATAAACTTTGAAACGAACCGACTGCATATTATTGTTCGTTTATGAATTTGACATGAGCAAATTTGAGGTATTTACGCATTATTCTTAATGAATATATTTAAAATAATTATTGCAGGAAGAAGTTTTACTTCAGTTGTGTGGTCTAAAACACACGCTTTTTTTATATATATTTTTTACAAGACGTGTCAAATTGATGTTACATAAGTTACAAATATATATTTACATGTCATCATTATAAATTATTGTTTTCGAATATGACCGGAATCTTATAAAAATTAAAAAAAAAAAGGGAAATTATTTTTCTCAACAAAATTAGTCTACTTAAACTTAGATAAAATATATACATTTTATTTAATCAATAATAATCACAAAGTAACTTCAAGATCGTTTGTTGTTACAGCCTCATTATGTGACGAATTTCTGAGAAACGTTTCCTGAAAAAAACCCGATACGAATTAAAAATGTCATCAAAATTTTTTCACATTGCTGGAGATATTAGGCAACATATAAACAAAAAATCAATTTTAAAGTCTGTTAAAAATTACTTATGCGGGCAAAGTCATTGGTTGCTGAGTACGGAAGCCGGGTTGGCTCATTGGTGACTAGTGGAGTAGTGGCACCGCACACGGCCACTTCCAACATGTTAACGCGTGCACGCGTTAACATGTGTCCGTGTGCGGGATAAATGCAGACTTCTGCCTTATCCGTGTGCGGGATAAATGCAGATTTCTACCTTATCCTGGAACGGTAATCGAGCTATCTCTGTCTTCTAACTGTCAAATTCTGTGAGCAGCGTTACTTTTGGCATTGAGGTTAGGCGTAGCTGAAGTTTTGTTTATAGTGAAATAAAGTAATAAAGAATTTCAAAGTAAACATTAGAAATGAGTTTCTTAAAATTAAAAATGAAAATGTTACCGTAAAATTGCCTGTGATGAACAATAAACTCTTTTCTAATGTTTACTTTGAAATTCTTTATTACTTTATTTCACTATAAACAAAACTTCAGCTACGCCTAACCTCAATGCAAAAAGTAACGCTGCTCACAGAATTTGACAGTTAGAAGACAGAGATAGTTCGATTACCGTTCCAGGATAAGGTAGAAATCTGCATTTATCCCGCACACGGACACATGTTAACGCGTGCACGCGTTAACATGTTGGCAGTGGCCGTGTGCGGTGCCACTACTCCACTAGTCACCAATGAGCCAACCCGGCTTCCGTAGCTGAGAGACTGATAATAATCAAAAACAAAATGATCCTTTTTCCAATCAAAGACCAATATCTTGGCTAAATGTGGTCGAATCGAGGTCTTTAAAAAAATAAATTTAAGCTGAATAAACAAGTTATCTTGTCCATATACTGGTTAAGTCCGAAACAAAAAAAAATTCGATTTTTTTTGTCGGCGGTTTTCTTAAGATTACTCGAAAAACGCTGACGCTAAGAAATTTTGAAGTTCAAATCCAAAAACTAGACACTTAGAGCTACTATTTCCTTTTTTAAATTTGCTGTACGGTCATTTTTTTCCAAATTACAGCCTGTTGAAAATCACCTAAAAATTTGGAATTTTTTTTTTGACCCTTTAATTATTTTAAGACAATTAAAAAAAAAAGTTGGTATACTGTGCTCCCCTATTAATTTTTAACCGCAAGTAATTTTAATTTTTACTAAATCTAAAGACATACCTTGAAAGCGTCACGAAATTTTTTTGACATAACGCTGTACAGCAAAGGATTTATAACTGCCGAAACACTGTAGAAAATAACCGATATGTTGCCGACCAAATAATGATAGAAAAACGTCGATCTTTCTGTAAACAATTGAAGTGTTTGGAACACGTGATACGGCGTCCAACACGTAAAAAATACTATTATTATGGCCACTGAAATTCAAAAACATTTAATTATATTTATAGAGCAATGTTCCCTTTAATTTTTTTTACTGACTGCACGCTTCAGAAGTATATGGGAGCAAACATGTTCAAAAAGTATGTAAATGTGTGCAAGTGGTGGGGGGTCCAGTGTTTGAAGTCAAACATTTTTTTTAATAAATACTTTTGACTACATTTTAATAACACACTGTAAAATTCGGCCTACTTGTTTATATTTTTAAATAGTCTAGTGCACACATCCCTTCTTGGTGAATTCCAGTCTTCCTTCACCGAAAAATATGATCATGGTGTCATTCGATTCGAAATGACATCCAGAAACTTTTTGAAAAAAGTCGGACGAAAGAATTGTTTTTAAACATTTTAGTAAAAGAAAAAAAAGGGGTTTGGTTTTTTTGCGAATATCTCACAAAACTATTCCAGATATCTGAAATCACAAAAAAAATTATGAAAGAGCACGAAATTTCCTACAAAAAAGTCCCACCTCCCGGAACTCTACCACCAATATTTGTAATTTCATTTTAGCGGTGAATAGGGCTAAAAAAATTTTTTTCTATTTTTTTATACGACAAGCTAAGACACGAAAATACTGAAAATTATATAAAAAAATGTTTAGCCCTATTTTCATTTCTAAATTAAAACTAGAAATATTGGTGGTAGAGTTCCGGGAGGTCAGACTTTTTTGTAGGAAATTTCCTGCTCTTTCAGAATCTTTTTTGTGATTTCAGATATCTGCAATAGTTTTTGATATATTCACAAAAAAACAAACCCCTCACGAAAATATTGAAAATTATATAAAAAAAATGTTTAGCCCTATTTTCACTTCTAAATTAAAATTAGAAATATTGGTGGTAGAGTTCCGGGAGGTGGGACTTTTTTGTAGGAAATTTCCTGCTCTTTCAGAATCTTCTTTGTGATTTCAAATATCTGCAATAGTTTTTGAGATATTCAGAAAAAAACCAAACCTCTCACGAAAATATTGAAAATTATATAAAAAAAATTTTTAGCCCTATTTTCACTTCTAAATTAAAATTAGAAACATTGGTGGTAGAGTACCGGGAGGTAGGACTTTCTTGTAGGAAATTTCCTGCTCTTTCAGAATCTTCTTTGTGATTTCAGATATCTGCGACAGTTTTTGAGATATTCACAAAAAACAAAACCCTTCTTTTTTCTTTTACTAAAATGTTTATAACTTGCAATTTTTTCGTCCCCCACTTTTTCCAAAAGTTTCTACATGTCATTCCGAATCGAATGACAGCGTGATCATAATTTTCGGTGAAGTAGGACTGGAATTTATCAAAAAGGGACATGCGAACTAGACTATAAAATATTTCAATGAGCCCTACTATAGCTTCTAATAGTCAGAGTGTCCGTCGGCAAAAATGTTATTGATACATACTCTCCCCAAACTTTGTATATAGCTTCATTAGGCCTAGTCTGACACCTATTTCCTCTATGACTTTTCTTGATTTTGGGGCGTTTTCTCTCTAAACTTTCCGAAAGATGTCGTTTTGACGACATGTAAAAATTTATAGATACTGTTTGATTTTTTAATTGAATAGCTTAAAAACTTCAACCAGAACGCTAAATTAATGTTCTCTGACAAATAACATGAACCATTTAAAATGTCTGACACCTCGAATATGGTCGACATATTCTAGGTGTCAGACATTTAAAATGAATCATATTATTTGCCAGAGAACATTATTTTAGCGTTTTGGTTGAAGTTTTTAAGCTATCCAATTAAAAAAACAAACAGTATCTATAAATTTTTACATGTCGTCAAAACGACATCTTTCGGAAAGTTTAGAGAGAAAACGCCCCAAAATCAAGAAAAGTCATAGAGGAAATAGGTGTCAGACTAGGCCTAATGAAGCTATATACAAAGTTTGGGGAGAGTATGTATCAATAAAATTTTTGCCGACGGGCACTCTGACTATAATGTCTAGGTAGAACAACGGATGATCCAAACTTACCCAGTATTTGTATAACGGAATTATCGTTGCTGTTGCTGCTTCCCTGATAGGAATTGTTAGACATTTTATTTGAATTTTGTCGCGATTTTCGAACTTTCGCTATTATCAAAGTGCATAAAACCAAAATTAGACAAAACGGTATCACATAATAAATAACTAATAAATCGAATCCGTAATCCTGAAAACATAACATCTGTAATTAATTATTAGACTAGCTTTTTGTTGCCTCAGCTTATAGATTCTCTCAAAAGATGGCAGTTTTTGACTTCTTATACGTCATTAAAATGTATACTAAACGTTGTCAAAAAGTTTGAAATTATAATATGCGCCACGAATCTAAAAGGCTCGGAAGTTAGATGCGAATGCGGGCTTGCGCTTGTACAGTCTGTTGAAAAACTATACAAACTCGCAACTCAACAAAACTCTGATAACAATAACTACTTGACAATAGCGTACTCGAGACTGTACTTTAAAGCAGGAAAGCGACAAGTGACAAAGACAACGAGCGATCACGGCCAATCACCGACGAGCGCACGTTCCGTGCAAGTAGCTGGGAGGTGGTGGGGGTCTCAACGGCTCTAAAATGTGCCTTTGCGACGCTGTTTAGATCCGTGGCGCGTATTATACGAAACTACTTATTGAACTCAGAATCCATCGCGCCCAAATGCACGTGTGGCCACCACCGCCCCCCTGGATCGCTGCAGCACCGATCAGGGGACCGTAGCGCCTACTTTGGGAATCACTTACCACGGTAGTTTGAACAAAAGCTATCACCAGCGACAAAAACCAAACGGCAATAATGCATTTGACGACTCGTTTCTTCTGCGACAATTTGAGCGAATAAAATGGTTGGCAGATGGCCAAATAGCGTTCTACAGTGAACAGGGTAACAGTAAGTATAGAAGAACACATTGTCAAATTGATGACGTAAAGAAGAGGTCCCTGTATTGCGAACAGGGTATCATAAAGCTGCCAAACGTATAGGATTCCGTGTATTGGACTGAACAGTATTAACAGGAAATCAGAAATTGCCAAACTGAACAGGTAATAGTTTGTGGTCGTGTGCATTGTTTTGTTGCGAATTATAACAATGCATGTACAAATGTTGCCGAAAATGCCGGTTAATAACAGTGCTATATAGATTGTACAAAGTGGACATTTTAACCATAACGTGTAACCGTATTCGTCGAGAAAAAATGTTCCGTTGGAATCGTAGGCTCGCATATGGTCCATTTTGGCGGTTAACCTGGAAGGAATTAGTATATTTACACCACACTGGCCGAAAGTTTGATATTCTCGCCTTGGTCATCATGGCGCGCAGTGCAAAATTATCAAACTTTTGGCCAATGTGGTGTATACTATTTTTCTTCATACCTCGGTCGTAAGTACCTACGCTTATCAAATACATTAATTAATTAATTGCATAAAAACACAGATAAATTCCAAGCAAGCAGCTTTGAGGTTATACATGAATGACAGCTGGTCGCGACTATTAGCTAAAAAGTATTAGGGTTGCTATGGAAACGACATCTAAACAACAGTTGATGGGTTGATTTTTTCTTTACTGCCGCCTGAACGTATGTACTTCCCGCATCAGTTCGTGTAATCCCATCAATGCTTAAATGTGAGACTTTCTGTCTTACAATTGATGTCGAAAGTATGTACTTTCGATCGAGGTATGAAGAAAAATTTATTTTAGTGTGCCGGGGAATCAGAATAATTTTAAATCTTTGATTAACGTCTGAATAGAACTCTTCAAATAAATAAAATTGTCGACCAATTTTTCTCAGACCAATATATTGACAAAAAATAAAAAAATAACAAATCAATACAACATAAGATGACGTTTCGATCCGGCTTTGGATCTTCTTCAGAAAATTCTAAAAAATATAAAAATTAATTAGTATTAAGTTATTAATTATTATCTAATTGCACGAATGATGATGTTGGAATGAATCAAACAAATTAATGAAAAATTAATAACAAACAATTTTTTAATACGTAGTCATGGATATCAAAGTACCCATAAAGAAAAAGTTATTTTTTTAAATAACTTTTTCTTTATGGGTACTTTGATATCCATCATCATTCGTGCAATTAGATAATAATTAATAACTTAATACTAATTAATTTTTATATTTTTTAGAATTTTCTGAAGAAGATCCAAAGCCGGATCGAAACGTCATCTTATGTTGTATTGATTTGTTATTTTTTATTTTTTGTCAATATTGGTCTGAGAAAAATTGGTCGACAATTTTATTTATTTGAAGAATAATTTTAAGTTAGTTTTATTGTCAAAAGATCGGGGTTTCATATTCATACCTTTCAGTAGGTTTTTTCAAAATATACAACACGATGTTTAAGTGGCTTCATGGTTTTTTCTAGGTACTTCGAGTCTGATTTGTAGTGATAGTTACTGTATTTGACCGTTTTTTGAAAGATTGCTGTTGGAAAAAAATATTTTTGTGAATAGGTACATAATAACTTAATTAACCTTGAAACATCAAAACTCAACCTTAACTTCGCATTATGATTTAGTGGGACATCGCAACTTCATATTCTCGTTCAAGTTTTTTGAAGTGAAACTTATTTTGACTCGGTAGGGTAAAATCGATTAAGAAATTATTAGTGTAACGAAACGTTGCAAGATTTACAAGAGATCATTGGTTCTTAGTCGACATTTTTGTAACGAAAGATGTAAAAATGCCTACTAACTCCTAGTGTAGTATGCTAGGGTTAAGATCGTTGCCCACGAGGCTAGTTTTGCCGCTAGGATTTGTGCTGGCTGCCGCGCTTACTAATAGGATGGAAATGACGTCACTGCGGGCTCCCGTGCTTGGTTACAAGCTGAATTTCAAAGTTGTAACCAGGGCTATTTTTCGTGCCCGTTTGTCTGTTGGCTCTGATCAAAAACCAATCAGAAAAACCCGTATCTTGTAGCGAGACAATAAACGTTCACTTTAGTTCACATTCGAACTGTCGCTGTCAGCGCCACGGCATGTTTGAAATCTAGCAAGGAATCGAGCGGCAAAACCAGCATCGTGTGTAGCGACCTGTGAAATTAAACTATTGGATATATTAAAAACGTTACCCGAAAAGCTTGTCTGAACTTGTTTGACATTATACTGTACAACAATGGATTGATGACTGCAGAGCAACTGTGGAAAATTATGGCTATGTTAAGCGATATGTAAAAAACTGCATCTGAAGTATCCTTGTAGAAGTAACAGTACTGAATCTGAAGTATTTGAAACGGAGTCCAACATATTATGAATGTAATAATAATAGCCACTGAAAAAAAAAATTAAGTACAATATATGTATATATTATGTATATGATAACTTATCATGATAGAGATACAATCATAAGTGTCAGCATTTTATGTTTATAAAAATGTATTTTTTGAACCTTGTTCGATTTCGGACATTGCCCGATGTGGCTCGGGCATTGTCGACTTTGACCGGTCAATGATTCCGGATTCCGGATATTGACCGTAACATATATATTTCATTTTAAAGTAGTGTCGTCTCTTTCTATTGCCGCAAACTGGATGCGATAACATTAGAAATGTATATTGTATTTAGTATTTACCTAGAATATTGAATATTTTGTCAGATGAACTATTTTGTTGGTTTTGTTGTCCGTTCGAAAATTTCGTTACATGGTTTTTTGATTTTTTTATGTTGTAAACAATTAGTCCGCATAAAATAGTTATTAAGGTTAGAGGGATTAAATAAAATACAAATAAAGTTGGTAGGCAGCTGAAGTTCTAAAAAAAAATAATTAAGAGTCATTATTAGACAAAAGTTTGGTGAGTAATGAGCATAAATTACAATGGAGCCATATTAATTGCTAAATTAAAATTCTCTATTCTTACTAGACTGAGGTAAAAAAGATTTGATTTTGATTCAGATGTTATTCAGAGCAAACATGAGTAGGAATTGAAATAACTACTTTTTCTTCATACCTCGATCGAAAGTACGTACTTTCGTCCCTTATAGCAGGGACGAAAGTTTGACATTTACTCCCTGTTATTTATTATGTTAAATGACAGCGGTAACCCTAGTTACGAGTATAAATACGCATGAGAAATTTTTTCCTCCCGCCGTTCTCTCTGGGAGTAAATGTCAATCTTTCGTCCATGCTGACGAAAGTACGTACTTTCGAGCGGATATGAAGAAAAATCGTATACACCACACGGGCCTTAAATTTGAAATCTCGGCCCTGCGCGTCATGAGCCCGAGGCGAAGCCCTTGTGATGTAATATACTATTTCTATTGCACCAAAATTATTTATCCTAGAGGAACTGAAATATGCATTATCCAAGTGTGTAGGCTTTCACGGCCGGTGTTGATCCAAATCTTCTTGGTTTTCGGGCTTGTATGCCGTGGTCCATTGGTATTACTACCTGACGTTTCGTCTACAACTGCGGTAGACATTATCAAAGGCGATGTGGACTACGGCATACAAGTCCGGAAACCAAGAAGATTTGAAATATGCATTGATCAATATTGATCTTAGCTCAGCTAATAGTTTACTACAACTGTTACAATCTGAAAATTCACTTGTGAATCTAATTCCTTAGTAAAATGAACACGTATTCCTTCAAGGCTACAAGTGCAAGGACTTCCATAACATCTAAACCAAGATCCAAACACTCCTGAGCACTTGATGAAACTCCTGAAGTTTGAGTCACTTTAGTTGGCCATGGTACTGTTTAGCATAGGCAGAATTAAAAATTTCTTCGATGAAAAAAATTACCAGACTATATTGTGTAATCGTAAATACGATTGAAAACAGCCAAACAACGAGAATCATTTTCACGACTCTTTTCTTGGTCGTCAATTTGCGCGAGTAAAACGGATGACAGACGACGACGTATCTTTCGATTGTGAATAGAGTCACGATCCAGATCGAGGAAGACATGAACGCATATATGACAGTGGCAAGAAGATCTTCGAAAGAATTCAAGGTTTCGTAGTACTGCCAAAACACCATCAAACCATAGAACGGACTGAGGAAGATAATGAACAGATCCGAAATGGCCAGACTAAACAGGTAATAATTGGTTGTTGTGTGCATTGTCCTATTTTGAACAATGACAATACAAGTACACACGTTCCCAACAATGCCGATCACAATTATCAGCACGTAGATTATGGTCACCGGGATCTGAAGCCACAACGGATCCCAAGAATCGAGTAAGGTTGTGTAATTGAGATAGACCCACTCATCATCATCATCGTAATAGTCGATTGTGGTTGATTCGGACATGGTTTTTGAAATTGGGTTTATCTGAAATTAAAAGAATCGCCAAATTTTAAAACATGAAATATATAAGCAAACAGAGAGAGTGAGAGAGAGAGAGAAGGTTATAGACGCTCAACAACAATGAGGACACTAAAACGATCTGTGTTATTAGACGCTTTCGAATGTTGACAGCTTTGGAGGGTGATTCTTAAGGTCAATTCAAGGAGACATGTCCTATAATTCCATATCTTCTTGCGGGTCTACTCACTTGGATGTTCTATAATGTCTGCAATACATCAAAGAGATGTAAATGTAAGATATGGAGATTGAAGTTTGAAAAAAAATTTGCAAAATCGAGAAAGTTTTTTAAAACAAAATTGATTTTATGCATATTAATTAATTTAAAAATGTCTTTATTTTTAAATTAAATAACAATATACAGGGTGTCCCACGACATGACTGCCACAGTCTGGGACTGTTGCTGGGGTGATTTTAAGTCAAAAATGTCTAATGAACATATACCCGGAACGCTATCCTAACTGAGCTAGAAGCATTTGAAATTTTAAATAAGTAAGCCCACTAATGCAGGTATTAGGTTCGGTTGTTGGTTTTGTTATTATTAAAAAGACCAGGTGGCTGTGAATCACCATTAGTATTTATTCGTGCTGATCCTGAGACTCTTCGCAGAGCTACCACTTCAATTCTAAGAAGAGCTAGACTATGTATACAGCAACTGGGTGGACATTTTGAGCAACTAATTCAATAAAGCGATTTCTTTTTAAATGGTTTTTAAATTAGTAGGGAATTCCTACTACTACTTATCTAAAACTTCAAATGCTTCTAGCTCAGTTAGGATAGCGTTTCGGGTAATATGTTCATTAGACATTTTTGACTTGAAATCACCCCAGCAACACAGTCCCAGGCTATGGCAGTTATGTCGTGGGACAACCTGTATATAAATAATAAATCAAAATTGTATCTAGTCAGCAAGGTTAGTAGAGTTACAGAGGTTCCCTCGTTCTGTTGGATAGTAGTGGGGGATGACGTCATCCGGCGAACTTAAAGCTGTCCTTTATAAACTTTTAAGACAGTATTCTACAAAATATGTCGAAGAAATATGATATTAATATTATTTGCAATAAATAGAATTTTTAAGGTAGTTTTAGACATTCCTAGTTAAATATAAATGGCATTATCTATAACTAATATTATAAAAAGGTAAAGTTTGTAAATTTGGATGTAGGAGCTCTGGTAGGAGATAATTTCTGAAACTGCTTATTCGATTTCAAAAACAAATTTCACTACTATTTAGTATGGACCTTCAGGATGAACGCAGTTAACGCGTTAAAATAAAAGCGCTTTTCCTGGAATCCAGTTTTGCAACGTTCTACAAACTCGAACTAAGCCGGACCGGGTTAATAAAAATATGAACGGTTCATCAGCGCTATCTGATTGGACTGATGGAACGAAGCAACCTGTGCAGTCTACCAACCTTGATAAGTAATAACATAATATAAATGTTTTCTTAAATGATACACAGGTTTGTGTTTTATTCAAACATGGTATAAAACGTCAAAACACGTAAATCTTACGTAAGTTGTCGAACGTCCATAATTTACAAGCAACCATTCAAGTTCAAGTCCAACGGAGCGCCAATAACGTGTGCGAAATACTATACTAAACGAATACACTAATATTAAAGCAAAAAAATAAATTGTAAGCATTTTTTGGCAAACAAGAATGTTTTTTTAATGTCAGAAATAGCCAAGGTTATTTGAGCCTAGCACGAGTTCACTGTCAATTTAATATGGGTAATATTTAAACGAGTGACTGTAAATTACAATTTTGGGTGACAAAAATAATCAATTGGGGTTGCTGACTGCTGTATTACAAAGTGAGCGACTGACTGCGCGTGACGAGAAAATAATAGTTGGGTGACTAAATTACTAAGTGAGCAACTAAATTACTAAGTGAGCGACTTAATAGAACTGCGTTTTCTAAAAAAATATATATTTAATTGACTGTCAATTAAATATACATTTTTTAGAAAACGCAGTTCTATTCAAACAATTATAACTATTTAATTCGCATACCCCGTTATCGTTCACCCCGGAATTGTTTTTTTTTTTAACTCAACATTTGCCCCTTCCCGTTTCACTGCGAGACAATTCGCATACCTCTTTATCGTTCACCCCGGAATTACAATTCGCATACTCGTTTATCGTTCACCCCGGAATAATTATTTTTATAAACTCCACCTTTGTCCCATCGCGTTTCACTGCGAGACAATTCGCATACCCCTTTATCAAAAAAAGCTGTGGTTTTCAATCTTCATGAAAATGTGAGTTTTAAGTTGTAGTTTCAAAGTGAAAAAAAAAAAAATAAAAAGTAAAAACAAAAGAAGATATCTGCTTCAAAATTACCGAAGGCATTCTAGTCGCTCACTTAGTAATTTAGTCACCCAACTATTATTTTAATATCTCAAGTTATTAAAACAGTATCTCATCATCAGTCACCAATTTTTTTTTTTATACGACCGTTTTATAATTCCCTATTTAATATCAGCCGTAACCAAGTTCTCAGATTAGAACCTGGCGACTGGGGGCTTGTAATAAACAACAACATCGCTACTCGCTCGACAATTCTCAAATTTCAAAAGCACAATGCAAGCAAAATATTAATAGGAAAATAAGAGCAGCTTTTTTTGAAAATTAATAATTTAATTAGTCAAATTAAAATACATACACTTACTTAACCAGATATTTTGAAGTTCTTCTATATTTTAATTAAATCCACAAATAATAATGTTACAGTAGATTATGGACGCTCGACAGCTAAGGTCGTTAGCGAAATTCACTAATAATATTCAAGTACCATTCATTCAGTGAACCGACTTTTTAACAGTTTTTATTTTTGTACAAAATTAGACGGATGTTCGTCGTATTATACTTAGCGTTAAACTGGCAAGTTTCATGAGCATCAATAAAGCAAATTGGTATCATTGCCAAGTTGGTCAGCGATCATTGACTCACCTCTTCACTACAGACTGTACACTTCAATAAACGTCTCGAACCGAAGAACATTGAAACAAAATCTTAGCTAAATTTCATAATTTTAGAATGCATTCTTTTTGGAGGTACTGGGTTCGAATCCCGGCGAGGGCAGTTGTGACCGAGGACTTTTCCTGCTGCCTCTCGCCGAGAAACGGTAATTCATGTAGCGGCCATTTTGTTGAAGTTTTCCATGGTTTCCCTCAATAATTAATATAGAGATGGTTCCTTATTCAAGACCATGGCCGATTAACTGCTAGACTCCTATGCTCAAAATTTGCCTAGCTTATCCTAATGTCCTAATATTCCTTCATTCGCCCATTGCTATTAATTAAGTGGAAGTTTAAAAATGTAGAAAATAACGGGAAGTGTGATAGACGGAAAATAGTAATGGTGCGTATGGCGTCTGTTATGACATCCTCTACCTTTCCTAGAAGTTTGTTAAACTCGTTAAAGTGAATTGTCGAGCGTTCATAATTTACAATATCTTGTATATATACAGTGTATTTCGTTTAAGACGCAACGCATTGCATGAGTTCTAGTTGAGGTAGCTTAATGCATTACAAAAATCGTTCC
The DNA here is from genome assembly GCA_963575645.1 of Xanthostigma xanthostigma. Classification (NCBI taxonomy): domain Eukaryota; kingdom Metazoa; phylum Arthropoda; class Insecta; order Raphidioptera; family Raphidiidae; genus Xanthostigma; species Xanthostigma xanthostigma. Next base: position 6,186,161 of record OY754473.1, read on the forward strand.
ACATAAAATGCAACATAGACCGGGCACCCAAGAAATTAATGATTCCCATGGCTACCAAATAAACAGTTCCTATGGGCTATATGCAGGGAGGCGGAATTACAAATTTTTCGATGCGAGCGTTTGTAGTGAACACTAGGGGAAACTTCAAGCTCAAATTTTCCGTATGTCAGTGAGCAATGTTTATTAAAAGTGAAAATAGTTATAATTTTATGAAGTTTTTTAATTACAAAGAAACCATGGCCAAAACTAAGCGATCCTGAAATGCTTGTTTTGTTCCGGGCTGTTGCGCTGATGGCTATTTCAGTAAAATAAAGACCATTGGTGCCCGTGCCATAATTTGACGTTCCGCTGTCAGTGTAAACAAATTAATTACCTACTTATATATTGTACGTCATAATTCATAGATAAATAATTCTCACATACCTTTTATGTTATGCTATTTATATAATGGTTTACAATCTGAATTTTATGGTACCTATATAAAATTAACATCAGTTTTCCTTATTACATTTTTTTTTGACACATCATGGCCAACTAAAGTTTTTGATTTATCACCATCGAAACATGTCGCGATTTCCATAAAAGGTGAGTTCAATTATTTCTCTATTACCCACTAGCGGCGCTAGTAGGCTTCGTGCACACAGCCTATTCGATTGTCGATCTTCCGTAATATTATATTTGCATATCTTATCTACTGTAAATAATAATATAGCGTTACCTTGACTGTTTGCGGTTTAGTCCTAGAGGAAATCTATTATGTATTTAATTAAAATAAATATTTGCCTATTATCACTTTGTGTTGCCACATCCGCGCAATTAATTAATTAATTGTTCCGGATCATTCCAAAACTCTTCACCGTTTTCATTCATATTATCCAACTATAGCGGTCCCGCCCGGTTTCACCCGGGTGCAAAAGAACGAATAGAGGGGGGAGGGTCATGAGTACGCTACTACGCACGTTCATCTTAGTTTACCGAGATGAATGTTGTGTCCAAATTTCATGATGATCGGAGTTACCGTTCAAAAGTTTTTGTCGGACGGACAAATTTTGAATTACATTTTGCAACATTTTTCCTTGATGCTCCGCTCCTATTGGTCGTAGCATGATATTATATAGCCTATAGTCTTTCTCGATAAATGGACTATCCAACAAAAAAATTTTTCAAATCGAACCAGTAGTTCCTGAGATTAGCGCGTTCAACCAAACAAACAAACCAACTCTTCAGTTTTATATATTAGTATAAATACGGGAACAATACTTTCCAGTAAATTTAAAACCTCAATAAAAAAAAATACATTAACGATGTAAAGCGTGCTATGGGGCTGGTTTTTATGTGTTCGCTTCACGCGATGCTTGTATTGAAGCTGGGCTTCGCAGACGGGTTTTGTGCTCGCGCAGTGACAGTTCGAATGTTAACAAAAATGTGGCTCTGAACTGAACACACACTATGACGCCATGTTTGTTTGTGGGCTACCGCCCACGTGCCAAGATACTGTTTCCTGATTGGTTCTTGTTCAAAACAAGCTGACAAACAAGCACGAAAAATAGTCGCGGGGTTCTAATTTTGAAATACATCTAAATGAACAAGCACGCGAGCCCGCAGTGACGTAGCCAGCGCGACAGGTAGCACAAGTCCCAACAGTGATTCCAGTGGCAAACTATAACTAATACCTAAATAAGTTTAAAAATTGTTTTAGTTTACCCTACTTGGCCCTATTAATAACAACCGACATTAATAATTAATTAATTAATTAATATAATCTGCTTTATAATTGCTGTTATTACTTACCATATTAATAACTAAATACATTGTTATCTATGTTAGAAGAACAGATGTGTCAAACATTTAAAGGCTAGGCCAGAAATAATGGCAAATATTTTGTCGTTTGTCTGCTTTATTCTGTAACAAAAAAAAATTCCCTCTCCAGCTTGGGTGAATTTGAGTGTAAATTAAATTAAATTTGACTGTCTAGGGACTGCTTTAGATTGTGCATAAATGTTTATTATATTATAGCTAGCGGCCCGGTCCGGCTTCGCTCGAATTTGTGGATTGCAACCGTTTTTGCGTCGACTTACGTTGCAAAATTGATCACCACGAAATTAGCATTGGGAAAAAATGACTGGATCAGAGTGAGCCTTGAAATCTTGATGTTCAATTTGACAGATAATATTCTTTTGCAAAATAAATGTGTATACTACCGAAGAAAATATTCAAATGATTACAACATAATCGGACATTTTTTATTAATGGGACATTAAATTCCCAAAAGTACTTAAATATGGTGCGAGATCAAATATCTCCGCCTATTCGTGTTGAACCTAAAGACATTGGGTCACTGATTTACCAACGCGCATACATCATACCAGTCAGAAAATTTTTGAATGAAATGTTTCCAAACAGATGGAGTTGTTTTTTTGTTTTATCTTTGTACAAAAAAATTAAAATAATGATTTATAAGAGCTTTTTATTATTAAAAAAGCCAAGTAAAATAAAAATAAATCAAAAGAAAATAGAAATCCTCAAGATTACCACGATAATTCAATAGAAATAACAATTAATGCAGTCTTGGCTAACTCTGATCCAAGTATTTTTTCCCAATGCTAATTTCCCTATGTGCACCTTACGCATTTACATACTGCATAGCCCGTGTCCATTCTGAAGCGCTTTTATTTTAACGCGTTAACTGCGTTCATCCTGAAGGTCCGTTCTAAATATTGATGAAAACATTTTTTAATTAGGATGAGTAGTTTCAGGCATTATCTTCTACATCCAAACTTACAAACTTTACCTCTTTATAATATTAGTATAGACCTTAATGTGGTGATTTTAGGTCGCTGCACACGAGGTTAGAAACGCTGCTAGATTTGCCTACTGGTTTTCTAGCGCAGGTTTTTTAATTTCTCTTATGTGCTCGCTACACACGAGACGTCTTTTCAGGCTAGTTTTGTGAATAAATCCGGTGCGCGTGCAGTTCAAATATAAACACAGAGCAAAACGTGTCTGCATTGTCTGACTCTGAGCAGAATGACGCCGTGTTGGTTTGTGGGCCCACGTGACAAGATACTGCTTCCTGATTGGTTCTTGCTCAAACCCAGCAGCGGACTTAGCCCCTGTATTAATTTTAAAACCTATCTTGTAAGCTAAGCAGGCGAGCCCGCAGTGACGTCATTTCCAGCTTCGTACCCATCCTACCTGCCAGCAGAACTCCAAACAGTGTTTCTAGCAGCGTTTGAGCGGAAGAGCAGCCGTAGCTGAATTCCGCCTGTAATAAAGAGTACTTAATTATTATTATTATTGATATGATGAAATTAACGGGATACAAGGCTAAATATAAAAACAATTTTTATTCACTAGAACTTCATTTAATAGTCAACGTTTCGGCAGAAATTATTGTCTTCTTCAGGACCTATAACAAATAAATAAAACTACACATCTAAACATAAACTTAAAATTTAAAAATTAAAATTTTTTTTATTTTTATAAAATTTTGTATAATTTTTGTAAAATTTTGTTAATTTCATCATACCATAATACCAAGGCGTCTTATTTTATTTTATTATTATCATTATTATTTTTATTATATATATTATTATTAACCTAAGCGCGGAAACCAATAATCGAGTGTACTAAAAAAATAACTAAAAATAGACTGTCTACGGACTGCTTTAGATGAATTGTTTTATAAATACTATTATTTTATCGTCATTGAGAAATGTTACGCAATTTGTCTTTGCTTGAAGTAGGTACCCAGTTTTATTATAGATGTTCATTTGTAACTTGTACGCACTTGAAAAGTGCAGAATTCGTAAAATCGGGAATTACAAACGTTTTTCGACATTTATCTTTTAATAATTCATTTATTTGGTAGTATGAATTAGTATCGGGGATAATAATATTTAAAATATGTGTTGTGAAGTGAAAAATTGACAGTTTTTATTTTAGTAGATAATATTAAAATTGCTGCAGTGTTTCTGTACGGACGTTTGAGAAACTGCACCAAGGATAATAAAAAGTTTTTATTCAACACGCGTGAGTAATATATAATTTCGGGGCCCTGCTTAATTCGGGAGAAATAATAAATTACTTCATGTTGACGCGTAGAGTGCTAATAATGAGCCGAAACTGTACGATAACGTATATTACTGCATAGTTTCTGGACCAATAGGAACGTGGTAGCGAGCCGAAACTGTACATTAATGAATTATTACTGCATAGTTTCTGGACCAATAGGAACGCGGTAGCGATTTGTATATATGAAAACAGCATCGCAATTCAGCGAAAGTCAGGGCCATCTTGTGTGCATCGATGGCGGTGGGTACGTCAATCAATGAAGTGATTTATTATTTTTCCCTCTTTTATCAGGGCCCCGATTACATATTACTCGTGCTAGTTGAATAAAGTATTATGTGCAACCATTGATCGAAAAAGAATATTCCGCTCGTGCGGCAAATTTCACGCTCATGGAATCTTCTCCTTTTCTCACTAGTCGCACAATATACTATCTATTATCATATTATACAGTTTTAATAAATTACTGACCTCTTCAGTCAGATATATTGATGTTGACCTTGAGTTGCGTTACCGCGTGAAATGTTTTAATTCAATTTTTTTTTGTTTTTTGATAAAAAAATAATTATAACTTTAGTTATCAATCGTCTATAATCTCTCTCTGCAACACGTATTAGTGTTTTCAGCTGTGATGATTTTGACCTCGAAGTGCGATTATCTCGTGAAATAATTTGCATTTTCTAACTTTTTTTCATATTTAATGACGCTAAATTGATGGATACAGTGTTTAATGTTTAAAAGAAGTTTAAGAAAGTGTACCGGGATTACCAAAAAGTTTTCGTGTTAGGTGATTTGTGGCGTGTTTAAATGTGACCAACTTTTTACATTCACAATTGAGACAGTAATATTAATTTAGAGACGAACCGTTTTGGTGTAGTGATTGGTTGAAGTTCCAGAAATGTACAGGGGATAACAGAAAGTTTTCGTGATTGGCGGCGCCGTATTCCAAATATTCGTACAATGTGCTGGAGCGACCATTTTTTGATGAATACAGCACAGAACTGTTGGTAAGTTACTTTCAATTTTTATAGTTCATTATTTTCGTTACAAGCTCTCAGTTCACAGGTTCTACTTCAAGAATGTATTGTTAAAAAATTATAAATTAAAAATATGAGTTGGCACCAGACCCACTTAGCTCTAAATGTTGGTAGACTTAAAAAAAAACGATTCATTATTTTTCGAAGGTTCGAGTCATAGAGATTCTAGGTAAGAGTACGATAACTTGCTATGCAAAATATCCACTGGAAATTCACAATTATTGTTTTATATAACATATAACAGCGTTATTGGTCGTTTTAAGTGCGGAAAATTAATTTTTATAAATTAATTTAAAAAAAATTAAATATGGTATAGTAAGTTGATTTAGAGTATATTATTTACTATAGCGATCGCTATCTTGTCTTATATAGTGATAAGAAAAGAGAAAGTTATATATAACTGTATCTATGATAAACAAAGATAGAAATATCAATTGGTTGGAATGAAATAGAACGTTCAGGGCAGAGTCGTATTTGGAAATTTTAATTTATAAAACGAATTTTAAATTTAAAACTTACATTTTCATGATTATTGAAAACCACCGCTTTTTTTGATAAAGGGGTATGCGAATTTTCTCGCAGTGAAACGGGAAGGGGCAAATGTGGAGTTTTTAAAAAAACAATTCCGGTGTGAACGATAAACGGGTATGCGAATTGTAATTCTGGGGTGAACGATAAAGGGGTATGCGAATTGTCTCGCAGTGAAACGGGAAGGGGCAAATGTTGAGTTTTTAAAAAAACAATTCCGGGGTGAACAATAAACGGGTATGCGAATTGTAATTCTGGGGTGAACGATAAAGGGGTATGCGAATTGTCTCGCAGTGAAACGGGAAGGGGCAAATGTTGAGTTTTTAAAAAAACAATTCCGGGGTGAACGATAAACGGGTATTCGAATCTAAATACGACCCTGCTTCCATAACACAATCGAAAGCTGCATACAAAGTGAGATAGTTATACAATAATTCTACACCAGTTGCTATGACGTGTATTTGTGATTTTTGATTGGTTAGATTCAAAAAATGACAGTGAACGACGAAAAGTAGTTCCATTTTGTTCCAATTTGTGAATAATCCGCAAAGTTTTTTTTTTGAACGTCAAAATTTAGCGTTTTCTATGACTTAAAAAAAAAAATTCAAAATTTGGGTGGATAGTGTTATCGAACTGGACCCGAGATTCTAGTTATCTATGAAAATTGTACTCTAAAAACTGAAAAATTATATTATTAACAACTACATCTATAAGATCTAACAGTAAATTAGCAGCTATTTTTATATCGTAAAGCTTATCTAGGCAGGGAATCTTCAGTTTAAAAAAAAGCTATTTCACTTGGCACTGAGTTTTCTGAAATATTACTTTGTAAACAGATTTTATTGGCATTAGGAAAAGGTTTTTTTTTGTCGAATTATTTCAGATTTTAATTGCCGCAAGGTCAAATATTTAAAATAATACTATTTTGTCGGTTTCGATTCAACCTAAAGTGAAAAATTGTTTCTGAAAGTTCGCCCGCGTTCGGCTTTAAGCTCGTCTTCCCCGAGTTTACCCGAACGAGTGTTTAAAGAAGTTTTCACTTTAAAAAATAAATAATTCTGAAACAGCTGTTATTTTTTTTAAAATTAAAACGTACCTAACCCACAAATAATTAATAAAATGAGATTTTAAGATTTTGGCATCCGTTCGGCTGACATTTTTGTTTCTAATGAGATAATTAATGTAATTATTGTAATAATCGTTTTCCTTTGTATTACCATTGCTATAATTATAGTTGATCAAAAAAATGTGCAAGTGAAAGTTCTTATGTAATACTCAAATATGCATATTTCACAGTGAGTTTATAAATACTATAATGGGTTGACTAACTGTTTTTTTTTTTAAATGAAACTTTTATTCTATCACCCCGAATTTTTCTGGCCGTCTGTTGCATGTCGCATTACAGGCGGCCGCGGAGTAGGGGTAAAGTGAAAGGCGTTCGGAGTAGGCGCTCGGTAGAGCAGTCAAGGCCAATATGGCGGCGCCCATGGTTAGCATCAGCTGACCGTGTAGTATGTATAACACATAGTCAGTCTGTCATGCGGGCAAGTGCTGTACAGTGTTTACATGTTTTTATTCGTGTATTCATGTGAATATTGTTGTTTATAATAATTAATCGTGATCGATAAGTGTCTACAATCCAACGCCTACAATCCAATAAAAGTTTCACTTGCGTCGTGGTTTCTTAAAACCACACAACTGTTTTTTTATAGCAAAGGCCATTAAATCTATAATAATCTATACCTACTATATTATAAATTTTTCAATTTCAAAAGAAGGGAAACGAAAAAAAAAGAAGGGGGGCATTCTTTTTTTCCGTTTTAAAAAAAAAACGAGAAATCTATGACATAGGTACTGCTAATATACGACCCACATTGAGGTTATTCTTATAAAAAATATCACGCTTAATCAATTCCGACCTCTCCCACCTCTGTATCATTAATCGTTCAGAAGTTATAGCGTTTTTAAGTTTTTCTCTAATAATACAAAAAAACGCTCATATCTCCGAAACTAAAATTGATACGGTGCTGCGGATGGTCGGAATCGATTCACTTGAAATTTTCTATAAGTCCGGTTAGTATAGAACGGTCCAAAAGTCGTTAAGTGTCTAAAAAAGTTGCAGATTTGGAAAACGTATGAAAAAAAATTCCTAAAGTAACGTTCATATTGAATGCGTTCTGGTATCGCATAAGAAGTTTCTCTTTAAAAAAACGTTTTTGATTTAAAACCGATTAGCCTTTTACGTATATCGAATATTTAAATAATGATTGTGTATCGTTTCAAAACAGAACTATTTATGGTAAAGAATTATTAGATGGTGTATTTGAATTTTAAATAAGAAATATTGGAAATTGACACAGTTTAAAATAAATTAAAAATCAAATCAGTTTCAACACTGCAAATAATTTATGGAAATTTCTCTGAGATTAAACAGAAATTAATTTAAAAATGTCCTCCTATACTAGATCGTATCTAGTGAATTATTAACCAATAAAGACATAAGCGTGTCATCAATTATATAAAATCCCCATATACTTTTATTCTATACTGAGCATAGGAATAAAATCGCAATCGAACTATTAGGGTGCAAACACATACTTCTGTCTTTTTTTACGCCGTAAGCACTGGCGTATCCGGGAGGGCAAAACAAGCACGAGGGACCCGGCTTAAGAAATTTCTAATTTGCCCCCTCCTGGGCCAAAAGCTGGGTACCCCCATGTTAACATCATAGAAAAAGACAAAGTTTTTGAAACGGAGATACTTTATTCAGCTTGAATGCAAGTACATCAACCAATCCTACCATCGGAGAAATCACAGGGAATTACATCGAAGGAAGAGACGCAGATATATATTTTCGATACGCTTTGTTGCGTTCACTCACCGCACATTGAGTAGATAGTTAATTAATAGATACTAACGTTCTTCTTTTTGTTGTATTAAATTATGAAGCTCAGATGACAGATCGAAGAAATATTTTACTAAAATTGTCATATAGAGGCGCAAGTAGCAAAAGTGTTGAGCTAAGCCGTCAGATGGCATCATGCAACATTGCTGTGACGTTGTTCAGCTTTGCTCGCTGTTTCAAAATTAAAGCCGTCAGATGTCAGTATGCAGTGTTGTGTCTGTTGTATTACAATATGAAAGTCAGATGACAGATCGAAGTGTTGACGTTGTTACAAAATTAAAGCCGTCAGATGGCAGACGTTGTTCAGCGTTGCTGTATTTTAATTAATTTACAAAAACAAAAGCATTAATAAATTTTTTAGTTGTCGATGTCAGTAGAGCAAGCAATTGTCTGTAAAATGATATATAATTTATGTGGAGAAATTGTGAGGTTTTTTCCAAAAAGGGAGGCAAACATCTTTAACCGTAGCGTATTAATATATACGGTATGGTTTTTTCGCTGCCCTCTCGAGGTCTGTATAGCTTCGAAGGCGCGACGACCCCAATCCTACTGCTCAGTTCTACTGTAAAAATTAGTGAAACACACCGGTCGTCGGATATACGGCCTTCAGATGTATACATCGTCGTTTTCTCGACTGGTGCAGACGTCATGTCAATCATATTATTATCGGATCAGATCTGACTGCAGCGCTCGGCAGCTCGTGTGACACGGATCTTGAAATGACAGAACACACAGCTTCGAACACATTACGCCTATTCGATATGCGATTGGCTGGTTCGCGTTACCACTTTATACTTGGGTAATACCTGCCATATAAAGATAACGATGTTTGTCGTAGATGGCTTTGTACGTGTTCCACATACTCATTCGGTTATTACTTCTGTTGCAATGTATTTAAGACTTGCGAATTATATACACCTTATGTTTTAGTTCGAGCTACCGCCGCCGTGCAAAAAACTATATAACAATAGTTGCTGAAGAAGCTCGGTTTATTTAATGAACCCCGCACAAACCTTATGGGGTTTGATTATCGGTTGAATCGATCGAAAATGTTTTTGTTTTATAGTTTAAAGGTCACTGAGAAAAAGTGTCCATGGGCACATAGCCTAAAAACCAATAGATTTTTAAGCACAGTATGTTTAGCGAGATTTTATAATCTGAAGGTCATTAAGAAAAAGTGTCCATGGACGCACAGCCTAAAAACAAGTAGATTTTTAGCTACAGAGAGCTACAGCGAGATTTTAGATATAGGGATATTCATTGAATTCACAGACTTGTTCCATGTTCAACTTTTGTGCTTTTTTTGACGTGATAACGTCTTATAAATTGATGAATCACCAATCTTATAAATTGATGAAACACCGGCTGCATGCACGAAAAAGTGTAACGTTCCTAGCGTTCCTAACGTTCCGCCTGACCCTGTGCGTGCTTTTCTCGAAAACGGCCCTAACGATTTGGATGAAATTTACTGAAAAGGGATTTTGGGGGGCAAAAAATCGTTTTAGCTAGGTCTCATCTCTCGAAAAAATCGTTTTCTTACAAATTTTATCATTATAAAAATCAATTTTTTGACGTATGAAAATATTTAAATATTGTAAGTAGGTTTTGGAATTTTATATAAACAATGAAACAATTGTTTTCAAAATATTATGACAGTTAATCTTTGAGACTTAAAATAAATACGAAAGAAAGAAAGTTAAAAAAAACAATTATATTATAGGTGGTGAGTAATTTTAATAAATAAAATTTGAAGCGAAAGATGCAATATCATAGATTCGAATTATTATAATTATTATATGTAGAAGATAGGAGAAATAGAACATAAATTATTGACGTGATAACGTCTTATAAATTGATGAATCACGTCAATATAAAAAGATGAAACACCGGCTGCATGCACGAAAAAGTGTAACGTTCCTAACGTTCCGCCTGACCCTGTGCGTGATTATTAAATATGATATTCGAGCGGAATACGTTATCACTTAAAACTATCGTCCGTAAACCGACTTTACAGACAACCAATTTTTTTTTTTTGTTAGAAATAGAAAAATAGTCGAAAACTAGATAGTGTTGGAAGGTCACCCTGTATAAAATAACAATATCATCGCACTCGAAAACATATTTCTAGAGCTTAGGACTTTTTAAGACTGTGAATTCAATGGATATCCCTATATCTAAAATCTCGCCAAACATATCTGTAGCTGAAAATCTATTGATTTTTAGGCTATGCGCCCATGAACACTTTTTCTTAGTGACTTTTAAACTATAAAATAAAACCATTTTTAACCGAGAACCAAATCCCATAAGGTTTGGGCGGAGTCCTTTCAAACTGTGATTGCAAACGACATTTTACCTCTGTTTTTATTAGCTGTGATTAAAGCATTAATTAGTTTAAAAACAATTATTTATTTTAACTTTTAATTGTTGATATAACTCAAATAATAACTGACAGTAAATGAAATATTCAATGAATTATTAGAATATTAATTTATTAACTAACTTAGATTAATTATTTTATGTTTAGCGAGACTAGAGGATACCTACTGAATTGACAATGTTAGGTATTTGGAAAAGATTCCATGGCATAAGGATCGAAATTAAATTTAAGCAATACTGAAATTTTTTTAACTTGCATTTAATGCTGATGTTTCGATACGTTCTGTATCATCTTCAGAGTTTTCAAATGCTGTCAAATGTTATCAGTATATTGTTGATACCAAACGTATCGAAACGTCAGCATTAAATGCAAGTTTTAAAAATTTCAGTATTGCTTAATTTTCGATCCTTATGCCACGGAATCTTTTCTAAATACCTAACATTAACTTCAACGGATCACAGTTACTCTATTTATTAAATAGAGTCATATTCATGAATTCACAATCTTAAAAAATCCTAAGCTCTCATAGAAATATGTTTTCGAGTGCGCTGAATCCGAATATGACATTGTTATTTTATACAGGGTGACACCTTCCAATTTTCCAATTCGACTATTTTTCTATTTCTAAAAAAAAGCACAAAAGTTGAACATGGAACATGTTTGTGAATGCAATGGATATCTAAAATCTCGCTAAACATATCTGTAGCTGAAAATCTATTGGTTTTTAGGCTATGCGCCCATGGACACTTTTTCTTAGTGACCTTTAAACTATAGAATAAAACCATTTTCGATCAATTTAACCGAGAACCATATAAGGTTTGTGCGAGGTCCTTTTAACATCGGTTTCTTTACATTCCTCATACGGCACTAGTGATGTGTCGCTCCTGAGCGAGTCGTTTATAATGAACGACTCCTTTCTCGGAGCGGAGCGAGTCGCTCTTTTTTTGTGAATGACTCACTCCGAGCGCCATTGCTCTGTGCTGAGCTGTTCTGTACTGTTGCATTCGCACATTTACAGGGCGCACACAGCACAGGCCACAGAGGCACTAGTGAATTTTGCACGTACGGAGTTATCTTTGCCGAGTCATTTAATGTTGAATGACACACTGTAAGTGCAATAGTACTTAGCTTACAGTGACTTAAACCATTCACATTGACGTCGTTGACAAAGATATAATATTGTAACAATAAACATATTATTATTGTTAAGCTTTTATTATACTTTATAGTTTATCCGAAATGCGAATAATATAAGATCAGAATCATATTAAAATCAGCTCAGAGCTGAGTGTGTGTATTGTGCTGTGCAATGCTAAGTGACTCCTGAGCATGCATGATGACAGTTTACACCTCTGCAGTCTGCACTCTTGTGTAGTGCGTAGTGTCTAGTGTCGCTCCTTTGAACGACTCCCACTGAGCGACTCTTGTTAGTGAGCGGAGCGCACGGAGCCAGCTCCCAATAAAGAGTCATGTGGACACATCACTATACGGCACATAATTTATAAAAAATAAAATCTTATTGGGTTGTAGAATAGTTTGCAATGCGCTAACCACCATAATTACGTGCCGATTTTTTTACCTTGAACAAATTTACACATGCAAAGATTTTTTATCTGTAAATTGGCCATTGAATCAGTCCCTCGAAGCGTACCACTTAAACAGGGCTATCCAAATCGAGAAAAGAACCACAGGTTCGTGTCTTATAATACGCGCCACGGATCTAAAAGGTTCTGAAGTTAGTCGCAAAGGCACATTTTAGAGCCGTTGATACTCTCCCACCACCTCCCAGCTACCTGCACGGATCGTGCGCTCGTCGGTGATTGGCCGTGATCGCTCGTTGCCTTTGTCACTTGTCTCTTTCCTGCTTTAAAGTACAGTCGAGTACGCTATTGTCAAGTTGTTATTGTTATTTTAGTTTTGTTGAGTTGTGAGATTGTAGTTTTTCAACAGACTGTACAAACGCAAGCCCGCATTCGCGTCTAACTTCCGAGTCTTTTAGATTCGTGGCGCGTATTATATTATTATATTAATCAGCCATATTCTGTATCTCTTTTGGTTTAATTTTTATAGGTTTTTAAAGTGTCAAAATTAAAAAAATAATAATTGAACGACCGTATCTTATCCTAACATGGAATCAGTACGACTTTTTGTAAATATACGTATAGTTAATGACAAAAACGAGATTTTAACAATTTATAAAAATTTCTCAGATTAGGTATTATCAAAAATCAAATTTTCTTTCTCTTTTTCTTTTGGTTCGTTGATGCTTTTTTCCAAGATGGACACCCCTTTTTTTTTAAAGTTGGCACACGTGCTTCGGCATATTATTATTCCATAATGTTTTGTTTTGATGGTGTCAGCGATTATTGTTTTCAATATTTTTAAGTTCCATACTTAACCATAATATTGCCAGATCGATATTATTGAACCGACGGGTTTTTTAACCAATATTGTATACTTTGTTTGCAGAAATATTTATGAATGTATTTTTCTTTAATGTTAAAAATATAGGTTATAAATTCAACGTGTATAGTACGCGCCACGAATCTAAAAGGCTCGGAAGTTAGATGCGAATGCAGGCTTGCGCTTGTACAGTCTGTTGAAAAACTACGAATTCGCAACTCAGCAAAACTAAAATAGCAATAACAACTTGACAATAGCATACTCGACTGTACTTTAAAGCAGGAAAGCGACAAGTGGCAAAGACAACGAGCGATCACGGCCAATCACCGACGAGCGCACGATTCGTGCAGGTAGCTGGGAGGTGGTGGGAGTATCAACGGCACTAAAATGTGCCTTTGCGACGCTGTTTGTGACTAACTTCCGAACCTTTTAGATCAGTGGCGCGTACTATATTATATTTGAATGAATTTATGTATGGATGTGATCATTTGAGAAATTGAAAAAAATATGCAGTCTTTAAGGTAGTTTCTCAAGGGGGTTAAGTATACTCTAGAGCACCCCAAAAATACCGATTTATTTTAGATTTTTGGGATTGTTTGAAAAAAACTACATACATTAAAATTAATATTATTTTCCATTTAAAATCTGTAATATTTATTTTAAATCATTATGAATAACGGGAATGCGGACACATAGGTATAATTCTTTTCTTTTATTGCTTACGTTTCATCAAAAATATTAACTTTGTCCAAGGTCAAAAGACAATTTTTTAAATTAGAAAAATAAAGTTTAACATAAGAAATTATAATTTATTTTCCACTTTAGAAAAATCTCAATTATGTCAAAAATTAAACAAAAATTATACCTATGTGTCCGCATTCCCGTTATTCATAATTATTTAAATTAAAATTAATACTGCATAGTTTGGACCAAATAGGAGCCTACATATTGGTTAGTTAAAAAAATCCTTTCAGGAAATCCACCGTTCTCCGTACAGGCTGCAACAGTTCACGCTGCTAGAACAGTTCCAATCAGTTCACAGCTGAACTTCAATATTCGAGCTTGTTTAATAATAAAGGTTGGCTCAAAACATTTCGGTTTTAAGGAAACCATTCCAGACGGCAATTAATTAAAGGAATGCTTAAGAAACTATTTTTAAGCGCATATTACGAACCATTTTTCCTTTCTTTTTCGTGATGGCTTTTACGCGATGCTTGTTTTGAAGCTATAGCTTTGTTGATGGATTTGATGAGCGTGCAGTGACAGTTCGAATGTTATAACATAGGCAAACGTTTATTGTCTCTGAACAGAACACACACTGTGACGCCATTTTTGTGGGCGTTCGCACACGTGTCAAGATACTGTTTCCCGATTTGGTTCTTTCTCGAAACAAGCACGAAAACAGCTTCGGTTCTAGTTTTGAACTCGAGCTCGCAGTGACTCCAGCGCGCCAACTAGCACAAGTCCCAGCAGTGACTTCAGCGGCAAAACCAGCCTCGTGTACAGATTTTAGTTGGTCTGCTCTTGATTTCAACGCTCATTGATTTTGCTCCGTTACCGGTTTTGTGCCAACCGGTAGATAAACAGTTAATATTGTGTTGTACCGTGTTTAGTTAGATAACTATCGGATAAATGAGTGTATAGAATACGACGTTCCGTTTATGAGTTATGGTCGGTTGGCAGAATGATAGATAACACAGCGTTAGCTGAAAGTGGAACGATTTACTAAGCGCTGCATCGCTGCTAATTCTTTGCCATTATTGCTTGAAGATTTATATCAGCGTTGTTTTTTTAAATGATTGAAGATTGCTGATCTCAAACGTGTCAGCGCTATAATAATTTGTGTCAGTCAATTTGTAATTTTTTTTAATTTCTAACAATCTTTTACTGATTTGAAATTTCGTATTTAAAGGTGGCACTTCACATGGCTATTTGTGTTCGCTATTGGGTGCTTGTTGTATTTGGCAAAATATATGACGTTCAAGGCAAACATGCAAATAGAGGCAAATACGACCATCCACACATGTCAGTCAAATAGCAAACACACAAACATTTGGCAGCAGAACGTAAGGTTCAAAATTCCAATTTTAGCACTGTTTCATTGTCCCAATTCATTTTGAATAGTAATTGTTCCAGTTCTCGCTCACAGCACAGACACAAAAATACTGCATGTCGTAACAGGTTCACGGCCCGTGCGCTTCTGAATATGGCCATTGTGTGGACGGTTTATTTGCGTATTTGCCTATTTTAGAAAAATCCGAATTTTGGGAGTCATAACATAAAAAAATATATTCTCACTTTTTGGCCTGAATTTTTCTATGATCTGATAGCTTACTAATGGGCCAACCTTTCTAAAGCTAAAAACAACGAAATTTAATGTTAGTTTTATATTGTGTGTTAAAACTTATAATAAAAAAATAACATAAAAATTCTGTACAAAAGTGTCATTATCATTAAAAAAATGACGCATTTCCGACCCCAATTGATAAGGTTTAAATAATTTCAAATTAGGCATAGTTTCTTCTCCCGAGAGGAATACGAGCAATTACCGGTCAACCTATATATTAAGGAGGTTGATCCGTTACAGTCCCAATCAAAAGTAAGTCGAATTCTAAATGGGAACTTTTCGATGATACCAATAAATTATTGTCATAAAGGCATAAATAAATATTTTTTTTAATATTAATTAATTATTTCTAGCTTTTGAATTTTTTGTACAAAGTTAGGTTAAAAAAAATAAATTTATGTAAATATCTGTATTTTACATATTTTTTGCAGTAAATAATTAAAAAAAGAAATTAGAAGTAAAAAAAAATTAAAATTAAATCATTAAAAAGTTGAAGATTCAGTTAAAATTGTCAAGAATAAAAGTTCATAATTGAAAAGTGCTAAGGTTTAATAATTTTTTTTATTGATTAAAAGTCTCCTCATTAAATTGGAAAAAATATTAAAATATGCGTAAGATATCAATGCTTTAAATAGTTAGTTTTCGGAACTGCTGACATTATTTGGTTATTTGTAAAAAATTAAAACGAATAGTTTGCATGCTAGGTTGACATAATATTTTCCATAAGAGTGCATGTAAATGTTTTTTTTAATTTTTAACTTTATAAATCTCTTAATGATTTTGGATTTTTTACAGAAAATTTTGTCATAAAAAATCTATTAAAAAAACTTTTTTTCAAATTTTTTTCATTATCTTCGTAAAACGGCTCAACCTCCTTAATGTGAACAGAATTTATAATTTTGAGCTTACAAATTTTTAAAATCTTTGATTAACGTTTGATTAGAACTCTTCAATGAATAAAATTATCGACCAATTTTTCAGAAAATATATTAACAAAAAAATATAATTAATACTTTAACGTTTCGATCTTCTTCACAACTGATCTAAAAAATATAAAAAATAATTAATATTTAGTTTCTAATTAGTTTTTTTATAAAATTCGTTCAAAGTTATTAATATCGAAATATTGAAAAGATAATAACAAACAATTTTTTTGTTAATATGTTGTCTGAAAAATTGGTCGATATAATTTTATTTATTACAACTTTTGAATCACCTATATTCAAGAGACTGCACTGACAATACAAGCGGAACAGGGGGCTCATATTTAATGGCACCTGCCTATTATTGAGACTAGAACATTAGTTTAGGAGTGGACAAAATGGATTCGATAAACAATATTTACTTACTATCTGATCAACATTGTCATACCGTGTTTTGTTTATCTCTTACTACTGTTGTTTTTAATAATGAAGTATCGGACTATTATTAGTTTACATGCGCTTTATTATGTTATATTCAAAACCTCCATCTTTTATTTAACTCTTTAACGCACGATTTACAAAAACAGGCCCGTTAAATTTTTACAATTGTATTTTTTAATCTGTTCTTCAAAAGTCTAAAACGCTGTTCGCCATGTTGGATTCCGGCGTGACGTCACTTCGTCTGTAAACTAGCTGAGTTTTATGTTGTGCTGTGTGTTATTTTGAAGTTCTTATCATATTTATAGACTTCTACTCCGTATTTTATTGATTGCTTGCAGGAAGTCGGGTTTTTTAGTATAAAGGGCATATTTTCGATATTTTACGTATGTTTTCGGACATTTTTGAACATATTTTTATATTATTATTTCGTTTCACTTCGATATTTTTGCGACAAAATTGTTGTTCAATGTTTACTGTTTTGATTTTTAATATAGGTAACTACAATAAATTTACAGGCAAGAAAAAAATCGGAGCCCTAAATATTAAACATAAATTTTGTCGAAAAAATGTCTAAGAAAAATTATAAAAAAAATGTTTTTTAACAAGAAAAAAATTAAGTTTGAGGATATTTTTGGTCAATTACTAATTTCACTTCTACCAAATTGGGACACAGCACATCCGATCTGTTTCTCTGATTGCCGATAAAGGGTTAACATTTAGTAAGAGCGCCACTACATTGCTATAATAAATATCCGCTGTAACTATAGTATTGTGTGTAAGTTATATTTAAGTCCAGTAGTCTGGAGCAACAATATATTCTTTCATTGTGAATGGCGTCACAAGATGAATGGACCAATTAGCAGTCGTATGTTACTCTAACTGTATCCATTCACTCTCTCTCTATATACCATTGTCTACTCCATGGACTCGATACAGTACTATTCTCAACCTTTGTGTTATCATTGTCAATTTACACTTAAAGAACGAATGGGGAAGGGAGGAACATGAGTACGCACATTCATCTTAGTTTACCGAGATGAATGTTGTGTCCAAATTTCATGATGATCGGAGTTACCGTTCAAAAGTTTTTGTCGATAAAAAGCAGTATTTATACTTTTTTTTAACTAATAATTTTTTTTAATTAATTGAATAAAATTAAAATAAATTTAAATGTAAGCCTTAGAAGAAAGCAATGTAGAAAATAAAAAAAAATAAAAATGTATTCGCCCAAGTAGGGCTCGAACCCACAACCCTGATATTGACAGTCGCGTGCTCTACCGATTGAGCTAGATATGAGTATATTTAGTTAGTGCATTTGACCTGAATAGAAGCTTATTTTTGAGATACATTTTGCAACATTTTTCATTAATGCTCCGCTCCTAATGGTCGTAGCCTGGTTTTATATAGCCGATAGACTTCCTCGATAAATGGGCTATCCAACAAAAAAAAATTTTTTCAATTTGAACCGGTAGTTCCTGAGATTAGCGCGTTCAAACAAACAAACAAACTTTTCAGCTTTATATATTAGTATAGATTATAACGAGGTAAAGTTTGGATGTAGGAGGTAAAACTACTCAACCGATTTCAAAAAATTTTTCACCAATATTTAGAATGGACATTCAGTACAGACATAGGCTATACAGGGTGAGTCAGACCACCCGTACCGGTCGTTTTTTTCGAAAACGGTTAGTCGTAGAGAGTTGTGTCAAAAATCTGTATTATATAAGCCCTAATGAAGAATGGAATGGGGATATTTTTTTCCCCCGAAAAGGTCGGATTTCCTATTAGTTTGCTCCAAAATGTTCAGAGCTCCAGAATTTTAAATGGCACGATAAGTCGAAAGTAGTATTGTTGAAAAGATCTTTAAAAAATAAGTTTTGTAGGACATTTTTTTTTGTTACTGCCACCCCTGTTAAATAATATTCGTTTGAAAATTATTAAAGTAACATGTCATAATAACGAACTTAATTTTAAAAGTTGGCATTTAAAATCTAGTTACCTAATTGAAAAAAAAAACGTTAATTATGTTTGGTGAATTTAATTATATCGCTATTTCTTCCGAGGAATAACTACCTACAGAACAAATCAACCGAACAAATAACTACTTACGTTCGGTGAATATGGCCATGAGCGAAACAAACGGATAACGTATCGGTTAAAAATTCGAGCGATCGAGCGAAGCGACTATGCCTGGGGCAAAGACAGGCGGGGAATCCCGAAGCTTTGATTCAGGCCGTGATTAGTTCAGTGGCGTGCCGGATGCGGCGAATTCGTCATATAATGCAAATGCATTTTGCTAAATGAATGACGGCGCTCTAGCCAATTATACAGCGTTATCTAGTCAACGTTAATTGATTTGTGACTTGCATCTAGTAGGCGTCGAAGCACTCGTTTCGGATAAAAAAGGTCATCGCTATATAATATCATTATTATTGACCGCTGTCCGTTTTTTAACGAAATAAAATTTCTCGTAAATCATGGCGCGCAGTGCAAGAATATCAAACTTTCGACCCTTGTGGTGTAATCTATAGGTACTAATATTATAAAGCTGAAGAGTTTGTTTGTTTGTTTGGTTGAACGCGCTAATCTCAGGAACTACTGGTTCGAATTGAAAAAAAAAAAAATTTGTTGCATAGTCCATTTATCGAGGAAGGCTATAGGCTATATAATATCACGCTACGACCAATTGGAGCAGAGCATCAATAAAAAATGTTGCAAGATTTATCTCAAAAAGAGCCGTAACTACATATATCAATATTAGGTCAGTCTATCTATTAATATCAGAATCGTGGACTCGAGCCCCACGTTGGGCGAATATATTTTTATTTACTTCTAAGACTTACATTTTATTTTAATTTTATTTAAGACTAATTAAAATTAAAAAATCTAATTAATAGCTCATTTGAAAACTGTTATAACTATAGGTACCTATATAAAAATAATTATCCTACAGTTTTTTCAATTAAATATTTATTATATACAGTAATTATTGATTTACAAGTTAAAAAAGGTATAAATACTGCTTTTTATCAAAAAAACTTTTGAACGGTAACTCCGATCATCATGAATTTTGGACACAACATTCATCTCGGTAAACTAAGATGAATGTGCTTACTCATGTCCCTTCCTTCCCCATTCGTTCTTTTGCACCCGGGTGAAACCGGGTAGGACCGCTAGTACTAATATATAAAGCTGAAGAATTTGTTTGTTTGGTTGAACACGCTAATCTCAGGAACTACTGGTTTGAACTGAAAAAAAAAAATTGTTAGATAGTCCATTTATCGAGGAAGGCTATAGGCTATATAATATCACGCTACGACCAATAGGAGCGGAGCATCAATGAAAAATGTAACTCAAAATTTGTTCGTCCGACAAAAAAACTTTTGAACGCTTACTCCGATCATCATGAAATTTGGACACAACATTCACCTCGGTAAACTAAGATGTCCGTCCCCCCACATCCGTTCTTTTGCACCCGGGTGAAACCGGGCGGGACCGCTAGTATATACTATATAGTATGTAAACGCGTAAGGTGCACACTGCACATAGGGAAATTAGCATTGGGAAAAAAATACTTGGATCAGATTTAGCCATGACTGCATTATTATTGTTATTTCTATTGAATTATCGTGGTAATCTTGAGGATTTCTATTTTATTTTGATTTATTTTTATTTTACTTGGCTTTTTTAATAATAAAAAGCTCTTATAAATCATTATTTTAATTTTTTTGTACAAAAATAAAACAAAAAAACAACTCCATCTGTTTGGAAACATTTCATTCAAAAATTATCTGACTGGTATGACGTATGCGCGTTGGTAAATCAGTGACCCCATATCTTTAGGTTTAACACGAATAGCGGGAGATATTTGATCTCGCTCGATATTTATGTATTTTTGGGAATTTAATGTCCCATTAATAAAAAAAGTCCGATTATGTTGTAATCATTTGAATATTTTCTTCGGTAGTATACACATTCATTTTGCAAAAGAATATTATCTGTCAAATTGAAAAACAAGATTTCAAGGCTCACTCTGATCCAGTCATTTTTTCCCAATGTTAATTTCCCTATGTGCACCTTACGTGTTTACATACTGTATATATGTGCCTTATATTAATGCTCTTCTAAGTTCTAATAATCATATGACTGCCATTTTTAAACTGAAGCGTGCGAATTGTTAGCGCGCTATTAGTACGTGCTATGTAGTAACTGCGGTAAGTAATGTAAGTATCTAGTAGGCAATCAACACGTGTGTATGTAAGTACTTCGTTCTTACGTGTGCAATAACCTATGTACAGCGTCAATAAGGAGGCTGTTGATTGCTACCAGAGACGATTAATCTCTTGCAGCTAATAAACGATTGAAAGCCACCAACACAACCGTCTCTTTCTTTTTCCATTCTTGAACAATTTCTCCGATTGAAACCTCGAGAACTGAAAGCTTGCATTAATTGAGCTAGCAAATTTTCAAAAACGTCCCAAATGGCTAACTCTCCTCTGTTTAATATGTGCAGTTCTGCCAATGAACTAAATATTGACATTTTTTGTGCTACGTTAAAATAATTAATGAATCATTTACTGTGATTGTCGTCTTTCAATTGGGATTATTATTTTGCTTTTATTTTCTACACTGTTTGGAACTTTCTGTTCCGTTGTGTTTATTGTTTTAAATAAATAAATAAATAATAAATTAATAATAAACAAATAATAAATAAATAATAGATAGATACATTTTTATTTACAATTTTATATTTACAAGTATTTACATTTGCTCAGTGTATATTTACAAAATTTTCCAACTGATTTTGTGTTGTGTTTAATTATTAATTACAAAAATGATTGTTTTGATTTTAATTAGATATAATGCTGTAAAAAAAAGCGGAGAAAAAAAAACAGTAGGTACTTGAAAAAACAGTACTTGAAAATAAATAATAAATAAATAATAAATAAATATTAAATAAATAATAAAAAATAATAAATAAATAATAAATAAATAATAAATAAATAATAAATAAATAATAAATAAATAATAAATAAATAATAAATAAATAATAAATAAATAATAAATAATAAATAAATAATAAATAAATAATATAGTCGTATTTGAGTATCAATTAACTTTTCTTTATTTTTGTTTTCAGATGGCAACCTAAGAATCATCTTAATTTGGTGAGTGCTTTATTGTGTCTTCTTTTTTGTTGTCTTGAATTTTAACACTGATTTTCAGAATTTTGCGATTTCGGACACAATTTATAAACAAACTAGCGGCCCGTTCCGGTTTCATCCGGGTGCGATAGATATAATTCTGCAAAATGTATTTCGTTTGCGGCCCGTTGTCTGAATTGATAAAGCTTTGAGCAAATTGTACCAGATTTCCTTCTGAGCGAATTCTAACAGATGTCACTACTTGGTACTAAAACAGATTTGTTTTGTTTGCTTCTGAACTAGTAGCTTTGAGTAAATTCTGTCAGATGTCGTTACATGTCACTAAAATAGCTTTTTTTGAGAAAACACCGTAATGTTGTACAAAATATTTAATAAAAATTATGCTGTAGCGTAAGACACATTTACAAAATTCCATTAAAATCGGTTCAGTTGTTTCGGAGATTAGCGCGGCCAAAATTGTGACACGAGAACTTTATATATGAAATCTATTTAAAAAATGTTGATGGATTGTCACTCAAAACAAATTGCAGTCAAGAATAGGACATTATTGCGCATGCGTCCGTATATTATGCGCATAAATAGCGATGAGTTTTCACCTCTGACCTTAGACTGAAAATTAAATGCGTTATTTTCCGCGAACAACATCTAAACTATTGCAAACTCATTACTGTAATATGTTATTATGAATTAATATTTTAATGGCGATATGCACTTCTTCTAATATTATATAATAGAAGTTAGATTATTATTAGAAGAATGCAATTTATACATTCTTAATAGGCAATGGAAAAGTTAAAAATCGTAAAACGACTCATGGGAACAGTCGAGCGTCTAGCGATGTCGTTTGTATGGCGTTCCAAGGCGATCCTAATAAAAATTAATTAATTAATACGCTAAGGTGAAAGATGTTTGCCTCCCTTTTTAGAAAAAACCTCACAATTTCTCCACATAAATTATATATCATTTTACAGCCTAATTGCTTGCTCTACTGACATCGACAACTAAAAAATTTATTATTGCTTTTGTTTTTGTAAATTAATTAAAATACAGCAACGCTGAACAACGTCTGCCATCTGACGGTTTTAATTTTGAAACAACGTCAACATTTCGATCTGTCATCTGACCTTCATATTGTAATACAACAGACACAATACTGCATACTGCCATCTGACGGCTTTAATTTTGAAACAACGAGCAACGCTGAACAACGTCACAGCAATGCTGCATGATGCCATCTGACGGCTTAGCTCAACGCTTTTGCTACTTGCGCCTCTATATGACAATTTTAGTAAAATATTTTTTCGATCTGTCATCTGAGCTTCATATTGTAATACAACAAAGAGAAGAACGTTATAAGCAGTGTGCAAAATTAGAAACGAATTGAATACCTGCAATCATATTTAAAAAATAATTTTGTAAAGTGATAATTATTATACTTATTTAGTGCGAATAATTCGCACAAGTCACACTAGTATAGTGTATTTGCGTCAGAAACGGCTCCGATTTTGATGATTTTTTTAAGTTTGTTTTTTTATATTATTGAAAATCAGAAACCTTTCCGAGCGAGGACGGAAATAATTTCTTCACCGAATGTAGAAAATAATGTTTATTAATGAAAGCTTGTAATTAGTCACCGGGAATGTTTTCATCGAGTTGACAAAAGCCATAACTCAAACCAACGCATAGGGAAACATTTTTATTATTCTTCTAGAATCTAGAGAATTAAACAAACGATCCAACGGCAAGTAAGTAGGAAGATAGAAGACAGCTTGTATACAGATTGTCCGTTTTTGTCGTCTTCATCACCAGTACTGCAGTCCATATATTTAATAATTGACTATATGAATCATCTATTCAATGTGCGGTGAGTGAAGGCAACAAAGCGTATCGAAAATATATCTGCGTCTCTTTCTTCGATGTAATTCCCTATGATTTCTCTGATGATAGGATTCGTTGATGTACTTGCATTCAATCTGAATAAAGTATCTCCGTTTCAAAAACTTTGTCTTTTTCTATGACGTTAACATGGGCGTACCCAGCTTTTGGCCCAGGAGGGGGCACATAAGAAATTTCTTAAACCTGGTCCCCCGTGCTTATTTTGCCCTCCTCGATACGCCAGTGCTTACGGCTTAAAAAAAGACAGAAGTATAATATGTTTGCTGCACCCTAATTGTTCGATTGAGATTTTATTCCTTTGAAAAGAAACGAAACGGTTGATTTATGAGTCAAAATTTTTTTATTGTAGGCAGACTACGTTTCGACACCTGTTTTGGTGTCTTCCTCAGGTCTATAGGAAAATAAATAATTAATACATATAATAGTTAAAACTTAATTATACATTAGTAATAAAACATAATCAAATATACCTTTAATTAAATGCCATTAATTGACCATCTTTTTTTATATATACAATTGAGTGATCATGATTATTAAAAATTATTTTATTCCTTTGCTCAGTATAGAATAAAAGTGTATACTGCAGTCGAACTCGTGTATTTTCAACTGATTTTCCTCGGGTATTTTAAACCGACTTCCAAAAAAGGAGGAGGATCTCTATCGATTGTATTTTTAAACATTTATAATAAGGCACACTAGACACCGGGGGCACCGCAAAACGAGACCACTTTTTTCCTAGTTAGAACAATTTCGGTTAATCAACTTCTGATTTGGTTTTTTGCGAATATCTCAAAAACTATTGCAGATATCTGAAATCACAAAAGAGATTCTGAAAAAGCTGGGAATTTCCTACAAAAAAGTCCCATCTCCCGGAATTCTATCACCAATATTTGTAATTTGAAATTTCAAATCTTTGATTAACGTCTTCAAATAAATAAAATTGTCGACCAATTTTTTTCAGACTATACCTATATGTATATTGCCAAAAATAAAATTATAAATCAATATTACAAAAAATGACGTTTCGATCTGGGTTTAAATCTTCTTCATATTGATTTATAATTTTAGTTTTGTCAATATATAGTCTGGAAAAAAATGGTCGACAATTTTATTTATTTGTACTTTCAATTTAGGAGTAAATTTTTTTTTTTTTATTTTCCACACAAGCTAAAAACACGAAAATATTGAAAATTATAGGTATTAAAAAAATAAAAATAGAAGGTAAAAATCGGACACCTTGTATAATTATAGTATTTCACCGCGCAGAGAGAAAATGTATAATATTCTTCCTCTTCGTGATAACATCATCGGTTAATTATTATCTGGACACACTGTCTTATTGCACATGCGCCGTCCGTACATAACGACACGTAATAGTTCTTCGGTCGTCCGTCCCGAAGAGACGTGATGGCAGCACTCACCTTTGACCTCGAACAGACACCTATTCTTCATCATCAACGTCTCTCCTACTTATTTTTTATTCTATCGTCCACTCCATATTTTATACACTCACGTACAGTGTCTCCTAGAAATTGTCCTGTTCCAATCTACAAATACAGTTAAAGAGAGAGATTGTGAATTATAGACGCTCAACAGCTGAGGTCATCAACGTAAATACAGTTAAACCTGAGTGTGTGAGATTACTGGGTAAGCGAGAAAACTCTCTAATTGCCAGGAGTCACATAGCGTTGCACAGCACAATACACACTCAGCTCTGAGCTCATTTTAATATGATTCTGATCTTATATTTATTCGCATTTCGGATAAACTATGAAGTACAATAAAAGCTTAACAATAATAATGTTTATTGTTACAATATTATATCTTTGTCAACGATGTCAATGTGAATGGTTTAAGTCACTGTTAAGCTTAGTACTATTGCACTTACAGTGTGTCATTCAATATTAAATGACTCAGCAAAGATAACTCCGTACGTGCAAAATTCACTAGTGCCTCTGTGGTCTGTGCCGTGCGCGCTCTGCAAGTGTGCGAACGCAACAGTACAGTGCAATGGCGCTCGGAGTGAGTCATTCACAAAAAAAAGAGCGACTCGCTCCACTCCGAGAAAGGAGTCGTTCATTATGAACGACTCGCTCAGGAGCGACACATCACTTGTCAATACACCGTCCGAAAAAAGAGGACATTTCAACCACTTTACCGTGGGAAACGGCAAGGTGGCGCAGAACGTGTCGTCTGTAAACAGAACCTTAAGTGTTGAATAAACACAAACAGACGGAATGAGGTGTTAATGAAATGACCTGTACATGGAAATGATCATCGCTTTAAAGTTCTGCGTCGTGGATACAAATATTGTACTTTCTCATGGAAAGACATCGACGCGCAGTGATGTATGAAGCCCCCGGTCCGACTTCGCTCGAATTTATAGATTGCCGCCGTTTTTGCGTTGCAAAATCGGTCTCCACGAAAAGCGCTTTTATTTCAACGCGATAATAATTAAGTTGATTCTTCTTTTTTAACAGCGTGTAGATATCAAATAGACCAGGAGTCGGCAAACTTTTGATGTAAAGTTGCGGCTCTCCACTTCCATACGCAAAAAATAATTATTTTGTTATATAAACCCTTAAAATCGTCCAATCGATCCATGATTGAGTACCATGTCTATCTTTCAGCCATTTCCACTCGCGTCTCACCCGCACCGCCCCCGTAGCGACGTGTCGTCCTCGGATACTTATATAAGCAAATACTATAATACTGAAACGAAAATGTTTAGTGGCTCTTTAAAAACTGGGAAATATTGTAAATTGTAACTTTTAGATCTTCCGTCTCAAATATTTTGCGTAACTTTTTTATCAAAACACAAAAATAAGAGAATAGCCGTTCAAAGTTTAATTAAAAATTGTTTAATTAATACAAAAGCCTGGTTTACATACGCGAAGAATCGGAAATGCATCCCAAATAATTCGCGGATGGTCTATATCGCCACTAATGGCTATGCATCTTTGTGTCCAACAAAACGGGGACAACTTCGAACAAATTCCGTGAACACTTGATAATGACACAACATATTTCCATACTGACATAACATAACATAACACCAGGACCGACTTTAAAATTTGATAAAATTTAATAAAACTTTAAAAGTTCGTTTCTTTTATTTTTGAGTTTTGATAAAAAGTTACTTGAAACTATTATTTTGGCCTCTTTTGAAGGCGATTTAATATTTTTTTAAGTTTTTTTTTTAATCTAAAACGGAATTCAATTCACTTTAAAGGAGTTTCCTCTAGCTCTGATTTTTCCTGCCCGACCCTGGACGCGGAACCCTAAAAAAATATGTTGATTCGAGTATCTACGCGGATGCAATTTATCTCTGACTACGGCCCTGGCCGGTTACCGAATATTTAAATTTCCAGTAGCGGCTAATCACTACACAAACATCTGACAGTCTGCAGTCATATAGATTATAGCGAATACGGTGAATGATATCTTCCATTGTTTTTTCTGAATGGAAGCAACAATAAAAGATTTAATCCAATAAAAAACAATGGGCTGTCAATTGTTTGTTGAGTTTAGGATCGGTCGAAATAAAAGGCGCTAATTAAACAATCTAATGCGGCGATCCAATCCGACAAAACACAGGTTTTAAGACGTTATTGTTTTGTTTTGCTTCAACAATTGTTTCACTTCAAGTTTCTGACCAAACTCTGCAAAGTGCTTGCCAAAAAAGGCCCGTTCAATTATTTTTAGTGTGATTGTTGATTTATTTAGTATCTACACAACGAAAAAGGCAACTTAAATTATTTATAGATTTCGTATACAGGTATTTAAACGATTTTATTTTGAAATACGCCTTCCTAGATTTTCTCAAGTATAGTACGCGCCACGAATCTAAAAGGCTCGGAAGTTAGATGCGAATGCGGGCTTGCGCTTGTACAGTCTGTTGAAAAACTACAAACTCGCAACTCAACAAAACTAAAATAGCAATAACTTGACAATAGCGTAATCGACTGTACTTTAAAGCAGGAAAGCGACAAGTGACAAAGGCAACGAGCGATCACGGCCAAGCACCGACGAGCGCACGTTCCGTGCTGGTAGCTGGGAGGTGGTGTGAGTATCAACGGCTCTAAAATCTGCCTTTGCGACGCTGTTTGTGACTAACTTCCGAACCTTTTAGATCCGTGGCGCGTATTATACAGATCGTATTGCAATCCCATTCTATTTATCATATCATATATATTAATACGCTAAGGTTAAAGATGTTTGCCTCCCTTTTTAGAAAAAAACCTCATAATTTCTCCACATAAATTATATATCATTTTACAGATAATTGCTTGCCCTACTGACATCGACAACTAAAAAATTTATTATTGCTTTTGTTTTTGTAAATTAATTAAAATACAGCAACGCTGAACAACATCTGCCATCTGACGGCTTTAATTTTGAAACAACGTCAACACTTCGATCTGTCATCTGACCTTCATATACAACAGACACAATACTGCCTACTGCTATCTGACGGATTTAATTTTGAAACAGTAAGCAACGCTGAAAAACGTCATAGCAATGCTGCATGATGCCGTCTGACGGCTTAGCTCAACGCTTTTGCTACTTGCGCCTCTATATGACAATTTTAGTAAAATATTTCTTCGATCTGTCATCTGAGCTTCATATTGTAATACAACAAAAAGAAGAACGTTATAAGCAGTGTGCAAAATTAGAAACGAATTGAATACCTGCAATCATATTTAAAAAATAATTTTGTAAAGTGATAATTATTATACTTATTTAGTGCGAATAATTAGCACAGGTCACTCTAGTTTCTCTATAATATATCTATTCAAAATGTAGTAGCAGGTGCTGTTTCTGCAACTGGGCGCCAGGCTCCGCGTTATTTATAGACA
Organism: Xanthostigma xanthostigma; assembly: GCA_963575645.1. Classification (NCBI taxonomy): domain Eukaryota; kingdom Metazoa; phylum Arthropoda; class Insecta; order Raphidioptera; family Raphidiidae; genus Xanthostigma; species Xanthostigma xanthostigma. The sequence continues at coordinate 6,215,113 of OY754473.1, forward strand.
AGTATTGATTCGTTATTCTATAGTTATGTTTGTGCAATCAGGCGTAAACGTATAATGATAACACTAATGGTGTTTAATCTGTTAGTTAATTAAACATATTTTATTATTATGTTGGTACTCCTGCGAGGCACGTAATGCAATAAATATTGCAGCCAACTCAACAAACTTATTATGCTTTGGAATTTTAAGTTACTGTTTCTAAAGTTATTAGAAATACGTTTTCTAATAAAATTTAAATAACTTCTTAAAAAAACAGCAGCGGTACGATATACAGTGTAAAGTAAACTCTATATAGCGACACTCAAGAGGTACTGTGCACTTTGTGGCGTTATTGAGAGTTGTCGTTAAACGGAGAGAAGAAATAATAATCCATTAATATTTTTTACTATAATAAGTATTTATACTCATAATATATAAAATTTACAACTGACCAACAAACATTCCTACTATCACAAATTACAGCTGAGCTAAACAAAAGAACAAATTTCTTAGGATCTTCGGTACGCATGATGCCGACAACAAAGCAACAAAATAACAAACAAGTAGGTACTGTTTATAGCTTAATGATGACGCGTTGTTGTCGTTATTTAGAGTGAGTGTTGTATCATTGTATGAGCAACAAATTAAGCCAATTATTAGAGTAAAGTAATTTCGACGTTCGTTATATCGAGTGAAGTTGAATGGAGTTTACACTGTAATATGTTTATAGGAGATCGAATCTTTGTGTTTGCAATGAAATGCCACCCCGCGGTATCCTAATATTCTATATAATGACCGGTGGAATCCACTCGTTATACAGTTAGAGATGTGTTCAGGTGATTGCGTTGCTTTTTAATTACTTGCATATTAACACATACAGTATGTAAACACATAAGGTGCACATAGGGAAATTAACATTGGGAAAAAATGACTGGATCAGAGTGAGCCTTGAAATCTTGTTTTTCAATTTGACAGATAATATTCTTTTGCAAAATGAATGTGTATACTACCGAAGAAAATATTCAAATAATTACAACATAATCGGACTTTTTTTATTAATGGGACATTAAATTCCCAAAAATAAATAAATATGGCGCGAGATCAAATATCTCCGCCTATTCGTGTTGAACCTAAAGACATTGGGTCACTGATTTACCAACGCGCATACGTCATACCAGTCAGACAATTTTTGAATGAAATGTTTCCAAACAGATGGAGTTGTTTTTTTGTTTTATTTTTGTATACAAAAAAAATTAAAATAATGATTTATAAGAGTTTTTTATTATTAAAAAAGCCAAGTAAAATAAAAATAAATCAAAATAAAATAGAAATCCTCAAGATTACCACGATAATTCAATAGAAATAACAATTAATGTAGTCACTAGTCATGGCTAACTCTGATCCAAGTATTTTTTCCCAATGCTAATTTCCCTATGTGCACCTTATGCGGCCATATTGTCCGATTTGAGAAAAATCAGAAATTTGAGATAAGTATCATTTGGAATAATGTAGCGTTCTGATAGTAAATGAATTTTCGAAAACGGTCCAGTAGTTTTTGAGTTCACTTCTTACACACAAACAAATAATCTCTCGATTTGTTATATTAGTTATAATACGCGCCACGGATCTAAAAGGTTCGGAAGTTAGTCACAAACAGCATCGCAGAGGCACATTTTAGAGTCGTTGTGAATCCCACCACCTCCCAGCTACCTGCACGGAGCGTGCGCTCGTCGGTGATTGGCCGTGATCGCTCGTTGCCTTTGTCGCTTTCCTGCTTTAAAGTACAGTCGAGTACGCTATTGTCAAGTTGTTATTGCTATTTTAGTTTTGTTGAGTTGCGAGTTTGTAGTTTTTCAACAGACTGTACAAGTGCAAGCCCGCATTCGCATCTAACTTCCGAGCCTTTTAGATTCGTGCAGGCGCGTATTATACAGACAAGTGAGGTGTCGAAAACGAAACGTTTTTTCGCGAACAGTCTGTATAAATTAATACGTCTATTAAAATAAAATGGTGGCACGATAAACGATGATAACTTAATACTTAATAGTAATTTAACCGAGGTGTGAAACTAACGTTTTGTCTGTTGTAATGTCCGTCTTTAATTTTAATTAACGCAGTCATTTGTTCGCGATTGTTATTAATATTTTGTTATATAGATAACAATGATACCAACAATGATACTGCAACTTTGTGTTACAATCGAGCTACTTATTTGTTGAAAATGATGTTTTTTTTTATTGTTGATACAAATCTGTAGTAAAGAAAAACGGCTAAGTTGAATTTTTGATTATATAGGTGATCGGTAATTCCTCTCTAGAGAAGAAACTATCACTAATTTAGAACTTTTTACCATACCAACCCACAAGTGGGGAATGGTACTAGTTTAGATCAAAAATCACTTTTCAAAAATTTGGCAATATCTTTACGTTTTGAGGTTCCCCGAATTCAAAAAACATATTTTTGGAAAAACTCTGTGCGTCTGTTAGTCTGTGAACACGATACAGGTCAAACGGATGAGCGGATTGAAACCAAATTTAGTATGCAAATATGAAGAGTCCTATTGTTTTTGGGGAAAATCGGCGCATGCGCAGAAGAGATATATGCTAAAACGGTGTTTTTTTGTATAATAATGGTATACTTTTCATAACGGCTTATTATTCTATTTATTTTTTCAAGAAAGTTTTGTCAAAAATTTTTTTTTCTATACTTTATAGTTTCAGAAATATTTTGAAAATAATAAAAAATCTTCCGCTCTTTTGTTTTATGAATCTGTCAGAAATAAACTAGTTAGGCATGCTTTGATTAATTTTTACATGACGTGGAACATATTATGTAGGTAACCATGGCAACGAATAGTTAATATCATATTGAATACTAGCCATTACCCGCGTCACCTTACGCGATATCAGAAATTTTATTTTCTTTATTATAATCAAATGTCAACATTTTTGAAGTTGGAATAGTCCCGTCGCCCAATTGGCTGGAATTTTTTTTATGATAATAGATTTTTTATTTTATTTCTTTTATTTATTGTAAGTTTTATAACACACAACATAAAATCCAACAGTAAATTTCTCGGTTTTTAGCTTTAGAAAGGTTGGCCAATTTTTTAAGTTTTCCCTCGCTGCGCATCCCGTTTTTGCCATCCCGTAATAATATTTACCCTGTGTAACTCGGGAAGAAGTAATCTTTTAATGCAGTGAAAGAATTTTTCAAATCGGTTAAGAAGTTTCAGTACAAATAAATAGACTATAATAATGATTCATACCGACGACAGTTTGGCTGTGATTGTTTAATGCCTTTAGATAGGCAACCAAACCTGCTACAGTATTCTTTTCGTTGTGCTATTTGAAGAAATATTGTTTACTTTGCAGTTTTTATCAACAAAAATTCAATTGTTACTTTTTACCAATTCTCTAATTCGAATCTAGAAGCTGGGGGCTTGTCACAGACGAGCCATTGAAACGCGAAATAGGCAACAACAGTGCTATTTTCAAAGCCCATTTATTAATAGGTTCTGTATCTAGTGTGTTTATTAGTCAGTGTGTAATCAAGATAAAACGAGAGTCCAGCGAGTTTTGACTGTCACACAAGTCAAAAATAATGACAGATGAGATATAATATATGTTACCGGCCAAACCCGATTTCAGGACAAATTAGTTTGTTCCCTAGGGAGGGCCGGGGCCTATCGTTTGAGAAGTGCTGCTCCAAAATATATTTTTTTAATACACGCCACGAAACTAAAAGGCTCGGAAGTTAGATGCGAATGCGGGCTTGCACTTGCACAGTCTGTTGAAAAACTACAAACTCGCAATTCAACAAAACTAAAATAGCAACAACAGCTTGACAATAGCGTACTCGACTGTACTTTGAAGCAGGAAAGCGACAAGTGACAAAGGCAACAAGCGATCACGGCCAATCACCGACGAGCGCACGTTCCCTGCAGGTATAGCTGGGAGGTGGTGTGAGTATCTCAACGGCTCTAAAATGTGACTTTGCGACGCTGTTTGTGACTAACTTCCGAACCTTTTAGATCCGTGGCGCGTATTATAAGACACGAGCCCGTGCTTTATTTGGCAAGCCCTGGTCAGTGGCTACTTTCAATTTTTAATACCACTATAACATCGTAATAAGTAATGTTATTAATTCAACAACATTTTTTTATACCCGCATTATTTTGGTAAAACAAAAAATTATAGTCTACAAGAAAAAAAGCGTAATTCAAGCAATAAATTACTTGAAATTATGCCTATATGAATAATATTGGGTACATGACGTATAAATTACAATATTCGGTTATTAATTAGCCAGAAAAACATGTTAAAATTATTAATAAGATTTCTAATAAATTTGTAAAATTTATTAGGAAACTTATAAGCTCTTGCCGTACTAAGGTCTACTAAAATTAATTTCTTATAACTTCTTATATGTGAATTGTTTTTCCAAAGCCTGCTCGTAATAGGTATATTATGTGTTTTCTTACGTTAAAAATTATTATGCAATTTTTTTTGCGTACCTGGTAGACCTATCTTCAAATTGATAAATGTCCAACATGAGGTCTGCCACGTATGGAAAAAAAATTGAAAGAGAAAAAAATCAATTTTTAACGTAACAAAATACATGACCTGTGCGAATTATTCGCACTAAATAAGTATAATGATTATCACTTTACAAAATTATTTTTTAAATATGATTGCAGGTATTCAATTCGTTTCTAATTTTTCACACTGCTTATAACGTTCTTCTTTTTGTTATTACAATATGAAGCTCAGATGACAGATCGAAGAAATATTTTACTAAAATTGTCATAATATGACAATTTTAGTAAAATATTTATAGAGGCGCAAGTAGCAAAAGCGTTGAGCTAAGCCGTCAGATGGCATCATGCAGCATTGCTGTGACGTTGTTCAGCGTTGCCCGTCAGATGGCAGTATGCAGTATTTACAATATGAAGGTCAGATGACAGATCGAAGTGGTTGTTTCAAAATTATAGCCGTCAGATGGCAGACGTTGTTCAGCGTTGCTGTTAATTAATTAATTTACAAAAACAAAAGCAATAATAAATTTTTTAGTTGTCGATGTCAGTAGAGCAAGCAATTATCTGTAAAACGATATGGGCAAATTGTGTGGTTTTTTCTAAAAAGGGAGGCAAACATCTTAAACCTTAGCGTATATTAATTATATATGATTGGAAAAACAATTTGCATATATTATGCCAAAAAGGAAAAAAAAACACAAAAGTTTAGTTGAGAAAATTAATTTGCTCGATTTCACAGGGCATGAACAGAGAGTAAATGTTAAATCATCATTTTCAAAAAAAGGTTGACGTAGGCATTTTTACATTATGGCCGTAGATTGGTGTTATCAATAATTTATTAAAATTGATCTTTGACAGTAGAAAGAAGTAAAAATCCTGCAGATAACTACCTGTTTTGTACAGGTGATTTTTTAATACGTTTATATAAGAACACTTATAGCAATGTTTTATTACCGTATTTCCCATCATTATTACGGCTGATTAGGAATATCATTCCAAGTGCCCAATATAAGCCGTTAATTATAGTTCATTTGTCATTAAATGACGACAATAAATATTTTTATTGGCTTGACTTAAAACAAGTACGTTGTTCACTTGTTTTCTTATCAATAAACATCTGTAAAGTTAATAATAATAAAATTGGAGATGATAAAAAGTTCATATACACACTTACGAGTTACGTTTAAGTGTTGGTCAAGATATATATATTAAAATATTTGTGCTTTATATACAGGGTGTCGCTAAATATTTTTAAAAACAAAAACGTCGAATTCTTCAAAAAAAACCTTCTTTAAAACGTTTTTTTTTTTAATTATGCCGCATCTCATCGTAACTAGCGGTCCCGTCCGGTTTCACCCGGGTACAAAAGAACGAATGGGGGGAGGCACACGAGTACGCCCGTTCATCTTAGTTTACCGAGATGGATGTTGTGTCTAAATTTCATGATGATTGGAGTTACCGTTCAAAAGTTTTTGTCGGACGGACAAAATTTGAGTTATATATTTTGAAACATTTTTCGTTGATGCTCCGCTCCTATCGGTCGTAGCGTGATATTATATAGCCTTCCTAGATAAATGGATTTATTTTTTTTTCAATTCGAACCAGTAGTTCCTTAGATTAGCGCGTTCAACCAAACAAACAAACAAAACAAACTTCAGCTTTATTAGTATAGATTACGACACTAGATGTACAATCTAGACTATTCCATATCACTACATAATATTATAATACAAAGACCCCCCCGCCGCGACTGTCTGTCTGAACGCGATAAACTCAAAAACTACCGAACGGATTTTCGAAATTTTCCTGGTATCCTGGCGGCCCCATCCGCTCCCGGTACCCGTCTCATTTGTAGATCTACTAAAGGCCAAACTAGAATTAAAGACATCTTGATTAGACACATAAAAAGTGATTTGCGGGTAATTTTTTTGTCAAAATCTACATTTTAGAAAAATAGTTATTGGCGTAACTAGTAGTCTAAGTCATTCATCGCGCTGACAGGTCATGACTTAGCCTACAAGTTGCGCCAATAATTTTATTCAACAATTGCGCGTTATTCATGTTTTAATTATAATGAGATGTTGTAAATATCTATGTATTTCTTTATAAAAAAACTGTCAATACTAACAGCACCAAACAGCACGATTCAATGTTTTGGTTTGAGGTTAGCCGGTTATGAATAAACTCCATGTCGAAAACATTCGGTCTCTCAATTTTAGCCTCAATGGGTAACAACAGGGAGTTGTTGTTACCTACCTACTATTTCGTTACGACTCAGAAAATAGTTACGTTTATTTTCATTACTCCACAATGGCCGAGCTAGTAGGAATCTTCATTGAGTTATGACAAGTAATTTTCACCAGTCGGTAAATGGCTATTTAGGGTTCGGTTTTTAGGCATGATAAAACATGAATAACGCGCATGAGTTGAATAAAAAACAAATTATTCCTATAAGAGCATCAAAACGTAAAGATCTGTTTAAATCTCGGGGAAAAAAGTTCGGGCACAATCAAAATTAGACGCTGATGGCCTTAACTGTCTATCGTCTATAATGTACAATCTCTCTCTCTCTCTCTCTCTCTCTCTCTCTCTCTGAATACAATGAGACGGGGAAGTAAAAGTTTTTTTTTTGTCGAGGGCTGAGACTCCGGCCACTTTTTGCTGTGAATCGTTGATCGAAGCAATCAAGAAAACAGAAGTACGTCGCCGCTCAACCTTGAGTCGAAACACTGTGGGTTGATGTGGCGCCGTTGACGTGTTTTTTAGCGCTAATCAACCGTTTTAATCGGCCGGTTTTATGCGGATGATTTTTTTTTTATTTTCATTTAAAAGTGTTTTTTTTCTGCAGTAATAAATCTCGGAATTGACTTTTTCAAACAAATAATTATTGACACTTAGTAATCGATTGCGTCATGATTCGATCGCGGATTGAGTTTTTTTTTTAGGCGCGAACTTGATAAATTTATTTTATTCACGCTCCATTTATCACGAGTTTGTTAAAGGTCTCAGTTAAGCTTAGACTGTGACTTTTGTGTTTTATACATAAACAAGTCTTGTAGTATAAAAAAAAATATTTTATTTTTTTACACCAATTTATATTTATAGGTATCATTTTTTGACGTGATAACGTCTTATAAATTGATGAAACACCGGCTGCATGCACGAAAAAGTGTCACGTTCCGAGCACGATCGGCCCAAGTTTGACAGCTACTAAAATTTAGGTTATGTATTATTAAATATGATATTCGAGCGGAATACGTTATCACGTAAAACTATCGTCCGTAAACCGACTTTACAGACAACCAATTTTTTAAATAATACACCTAACCAGTCGGATTTAATCCTGGGAACTGAGGGCTTGTAAACGACCGTATCTGTGCACGCTAGATTGTTCTCAAGTCTATAGAATAATTTAAATACTCGAGTAATCAATATTTCTAATGATTTTAACAGTCAAAACACATTTCAGACGACTGAAAAAAGAAGATACTCAATACAACATTTTTTCTTGTTTCTTCAGTGATAACTTTTCGAGAGGCTAAAAGATTTGAACATTTTCGACGCCATTATGTTCAGAAAGTTTACGCATTGCCACCCTATAAGTTTTTTTTAATGGACCTAGCCGTTTTTATTTAAAAGATACTTTTTAAATAGATCACAAATAATTACAGTGTAAACTCTTTATAACGTCCTTCGTTATAACGAAAAACTCCCTATAACGTCGAAATTTTTACGATTTGGTTGGTTTACCTTAAAACCTATACATTAATACCCTCTTTATAACGCAACAGCCATTCTCTTTTACGAAGAAATATGTTCATATTTAGGCGTCAGCAAATGTTTACAGACATAAAGAGGACCATTCTGAACCATCACCATCTATTCAACAAGCACTTGATGACGCCAAACTTATCGAAAAATTCCTATTATTTAATGAAGATTATTCCACCACCTTGAAAAATCGGTTATTTTTCTTTCTTCCCTCCATATAACGAAAATTCTTTATAACGAAAAAAATGTCCGGTCCCTTAAAATTCGTTATAAAGAGATTATACAGTACATTGAAGATTATTGTTAATTTGGTTGTTTTTCTTTCTTCACTCCATATAACGGTAACTCTCTATAACGATAAAAAATGCTCGGTCCCTTGAGTTTCGTTCTAAAGAGTTTACACTGTAATTTTAAAAAAAGGCTCATCTATAACATTAACAATATTATAATTATTTTTTTATTGCTGTCATCAAATTTTGACAACGTCGAGAATGTTTGAAGTAATTTGGACATTTTATTGATTATGTTTCTTGATAACAAATCAAATTAAGTGACTAATAAAACAATATATTAAACGCTCTCTGATAGGTCCAAGGGTGTCACTTAACATCGTCATAATAATTAAGAATTTATAATCAATATGTCAACAGACAGTTAGTAATTCTACGAATCTCAAGAACTACTTGATCGATCTGAAAAATCTTTCGCTGTTGAAAAGCGTACTTCTTCCATTTGCGAAAGCAGTCGTCTGTGTAGGCTGTATGCACGAAGCCTACTAACGCCGCTAGTGGGTAATAGAGAATTATTGAACTCACTTTTTATAATCGCGACATGTTTCCATGGTGATAAGTCAAAAACTTCAGTTGGCCATGATGTTTAAAAAAATGTAATAAGGAAAATTGATGTTAATTTGTTTGCACTGACAAGGACCGTCAAATTAGGGCGCCAATGGTTTTTATTTTACTTAAATCGTCATCAGCGCAACAGCCCGGAACACAACAAGCATTTCCAGATCGCTTAGTTTTGCCATGTTTTCTTTGTAATTAAAAAACTTTATAAAGCTATAACTATTTTCACTTTTAATAAACATTGCTCACTGACATACGGAAAATTGGGAGTTCGAAGTTTCCCCTAGTGCTCACCACAAACGCTCGCATCGAAAAATTTGTAACTCCGCCTCCTTGCACATAGCCCATAGTTACGTATTTCAATTGAAATATTTTTTGTGCTTCATAAAAAGCACCTGAAATTTAGGAGACGGTAACTAACCAAACATTTCAGGACGATATCCAACAATTTTGCAATTTCCAATTCAATACCAAATTTCCCTGATATTCCTGCGACTATTTTTATTGTCCCACTTAAGCTCCTAGTAATGTTTCGCGAGTTTTTTTAAAATGACACCCGAAACAACGTCCTGGCTACATCAATTTTTAACTTTACACAAAGCTAATTCGTGACAATCGCGCGCATGACGTCACAGGCAAAACAAATCGTGCGCGACGAACTCGTAAAGACCGTTGTTGGAGCGTTATTAGTCTAGTAGTTAAAAACGACAATATCGCGAGTGAATCCGGTGGCAAAGATATTATACTACTCGTATAGCTCTGCGCTAAAAAAATGTTACAGGTAATTGAAAATAAAATTAAGAGAGTAACTTTTAAGTATTATTTATTAAATAGCGGCGCTTTGAAAGCTCTTTTTTGACATAGTTTATTTTATATTTACAATATTAATTTACATACATTTTGATATGTTTAAATTCGTAAAAATAAGTTTCCGGTTTGTGAAGTTGTTTTGTTTTGCTACTTTCTTTTTTTTTAATTATCGGTTAATACATTATTGTTATGTCCATTTTATTTATTTGTTGTTTTGAAAATTACGTAATTTTTTAATTGAATTTTCGTATAAGCAAGTCCTATATAAAAATACCAATCGAGTATTTTAATTTATGCTGTCGTTTGTCGAACTATTAGTTCGGTAAAAAAGTATATTTGAAATTTACTTCTAGGCAATAGGTAGTAGGTACCTGGTACCTCTGCCTACAGATAAAAATTTATTTATCAAGTATAAAATTGTGCACTTTTTTAATTTATAATTTTGAAATATAATATCCACCCAAGCAAATATTTAGTATTTTTTTAAAACACATCTTTTCTCTAATAAAACGTTTTTGACCATTTTCAATTTAAGAAATGTATTCTTTAAATTAATTTGAACATTGCTAAAAATAACGTAGATATCTAATGCATATTTTTAATTTGTTTAAACGGTAAGTACCTACTTTCAAACTATTATGAAAATTGGGCCTACATTAGAAATATTTTTGTCTAAAGAGACAAAGTTGATGATTTTTTTTTATAAATTGTAATTTAGTAGATATTATTTTGTAAATTCTAAATCGAAATTATACTTGAAAATGCGTCAAAAGAACAATTTGAAAAAATAGAAGTTCTTAATACTTACAACTAATTAAGTTATATTTTAAGTTTATCCTTTTCGATACCTTTTATGTGTTATCAAGGCAATATTTTCGCCAAAATTTATCTGGAAACGAAACTGAACGTTTCGTAAAAATACGTAAAAAAGCACACCAAATGAAAATAGCAAAAAAAAACTATTACATTTTCAGTTCTTGCAAAAAAAAACAATTTCTATGAAAATTATTTTTTTTAAGTACGAAATAAGACAAATATTGCATTCATACCCATTTTTTAAAATATAGGTCACTGTTATAAAATAGATTTTCAACTAAAATTTCGACACCGAACCAAAATATACGTTCGTAATGTCAATATTTTCATCGAGAAAATTAATGTTTGTAATTTTAAAAGTAAATGATTTATTATAAAAGAAACAATTTAAAAAAAGTGTAATTTTTTATTTGTTACGACGTATTTTTTTGATTCAGTGAAGAATTTAAACGTAAAAGTTTAAAATAGATTTGTTATCATTTTTATAAAAAAATTACAAAAATGTTGACAAAATTCATAGCAGGAATGAAAAATACTGTTAATTTTTATTGAGCAATAATTTGCAGTTGTCCTGCTGTTCTGAAAAAAAAAAACACATTCGTCGGCTGTTTAAACAAATGAATAACTTAACACAGTGTGTGATTACAAACAAAAAAACATCAATTAACATTATTTTAATGTAATGTGATTATTTTTTGTTTATATTAAAATGGCGGTTATTTATTTAATGCTAAAACAATAAATTAACTTTATTTCACTTAGATATTCATTTCGTAAATTATTATATGCCACACTCTGGTTGATTTATATAATTTTATAATTTCCAAATATATTAATAGAAATAAATTTTCAAAAACATTAACAAATTTTCTGGTCATATTTACTGTTATTAAATAACTAAAAATTTATACGTTGAGTATAAAAAATAAATGTAGGTATATATATAAAACTTTTACTTATATTTTATAGAATATCACAAATTTAAACTATTTTTAAATAATGTACAAAACACTGTCCATAGGATTTTTAGTGGTGGCCTTGATACGATATATTTATCGATAAAAAATGACTAATAATCGTTTCAGTTATTTTAATCCAGTTTATTTTTAACCTAAATAGCACTTTTAAAGTTTCTAAAAAAAGACTCCAACAATGAAGACTTATTTTGTCACGATATCGAACTATAAAACAAAACCTTTTAATAATTCATTGACAGATTTCATTTTTTAACGAACGTTAAAACTGAAAACTTATTGTTAAAAATAATGACTTTTGTTATATTTATACAGTACTGTATTTTTAAGCTACGTAAATAGTTTTTTTTTTTTTTAATGGCACATTACAAAATTATCAAAAAAAGGCAACCACTTTCGTTTCGTGTCCGAAGTCAACTAAAATGTAAAAACGGATCGAACGGCGATAACGAAGGTTCGGCGAACTCGAGCGGCAATTGCGAATTATCGCCGAAATATATCGTCGTGTCGATCGTCGTCGGACTTACGTTAAAATCGACGGGCGTCAACGGTTGATCCGACAACGTCAAAGAATGATCCGACAAGGTCAACGAGTCGCCGTCCGACAAAAGACAGTCGAAATCACTGCAGTCCGACAACAGATCGCCGAACTCCGACCCGGATCCCGTCGAACTCGACGCCGTCAAAATCGTCCCGCTAGACGAGGACGACGACGACGACAAAGACGACGACGGCGAACTCTGCAGCGCCGAACTCAGCGCCGAAATATAACGCATCGCGAGTCGCAGGGTAGTGATTTTGGTGAGTTTTTCGTTCGTATTGGCCGCGGGTCCGGGACACGGCGCTCCGGCGACGGCCATGTGCGGCACGGCGCGTCGCAACGCTTCGAACGCCGCGTTGATTTCGCGCATACGACTCCGTTCCCTCGCGTTCGCCGTTTTGCGGCGGTATTTGCTCAGAGGCGCCGGTTTCTGTTTCGGTTTGCCGCCGCGACTTTTCGACGGCTTTGCGGCGTTGTTTGAAGGTTCGGGTTTCGTCGTCTGGACGGCGTCGGTGTCTTCGTCGCAACCGCGTCGCAACGACCTTGGACGCAGGGAGTATTTGTCGCCTCGCGACGCTTTCATGTTGACGTTTGAGCCCATTGTTTTTAAACAATTGCCGTTGTTGTTGGGATCAGGAAATGATTTGCCGGTCGGTAAAGATAAACGATGCGCGAGATCTTCTCTAAATTGTAACATTGCTGTTTTTTTTAATAACTCGACGTTATGTTAAAATTAACAACCATCGTTTTTTTTTGTTATATTTTTAACACTTTAAAAATATGCGCGTCATCACTCTCTTGTCTTAATTTCACAATATCCAGTTTTTGTAGGGTTAAAATCACTTATTTATTATCTATACTAATTAATTATTGCACCGTTCTAATTACCCGGTCACTAGTTAAATATTGTTTTTTTAAACTATGTTAATAAAGAACTAATTGAAATGATTTATTGCACCATTTTGAAATGATTTACTTAACCGTATCACAATTTTTATGCGTTATTGTTTTATCAATTCATAAAATTCACGATTTATTTTTAAACGCACTGGTAATTTTAACGATTGGGTATTTAAATATTTCTATATTAAAAATACCTGCACTTTTGAAAATTTATAACAAAATAATCAGTAAAAATGAAAATGTTAAAGGACGAAAAAATTTTATATTTTCAAATATCAGCTTTTGACTTAAAAGTTCAAATGACCGCGCGGGCAATTATTAAAAACAAAATATCTTTTTGAATTCGTAGGATTTGTTTTTTTTTCAAAACACAATTTATGTTTAAAGTTGATTTTTCAGTCAGTTATTTTACGAGTTACCTCGTCGCGCTATATTAAAAACTTCGTTAAGATATTTTTAAAATTAAAAAAAAAACAGTTATTTTAAAACTTAAATTAAACCAATAAAATTTCGTCTATTTTAAAACAATCTTCAATTAATGCTGATTTTAAACATTTATATCAACGAATCTTGCATCGATATCGCTTTGAAATTATCGGAAAAAAAATTATAAGTACAAAAATAATGTTGATTCGCCGTCTTGAAATAATTTTAAAGTTTCGAAAAAATTGCAACAAAACAAATAATTTTACATTCCAAAAAAACTAACAAACGGAGGTTCGTGTCCTTACGTCTTATTGAAGTCTCTTCAAAAATCAACGATAATAATATTAACACCGCAGATTTAAAAACGTCGAAATTCTGTGTTTGTTGTCACCTTACAACCGTCCAAAAAACTGAGATTAAAATTTAAAGGTTTTTGTGTTCTCACGTCTCGTTGAAATCTCTTTAAAAAATTAGCACCATACATACGTCAACGAACTTGAATTTTTTTTCAAAAAAATTTAAGCCACAACACAAATTTATCGAAATATTACGAACTAAAAATATTAGCACCACTGAAGATTTCAAATTCACACTAAGTCGCTTTAGATAACAATTGTCGTAACATGTTAAGTAAAAACAGTTGAAAGTGTATTTCTGCGGAGCGCAAGTTCTTCCGACGTACCGCTGAGGAGTTCGCGGACCGACTGAGTGTTTCTCTTAAGATGCTGCAACAGGCAGTCAGTGTGGTGCGTGTGGTGGTCGGCCAGAGCCAGGTATGATCGTAGGTGTAGCACTGCTTGCTGCTGCGGCAACGTCCCCAACAGAGGGGCGTGCGCTACGCACGCGTTCAGTGTTACTTACTTTTTAAGAAATCTCGCTGCTTATTCTTGACTTTTAGGTAATCCGTGCGTGGAGGAATAATCTCTCTTTCACCGCGATTATGACTGTGCAGAAGACATAGCGATGGCGCGGTCGCAGTGAGCCGGATCGGTTTTGAGACGGGAGGTGACTTCAACGATCGATCACGCGACGAACCAATTCGGTCTAGGAGAGATCACAAAGAGCACTGGTTGACACAGTGTCTGTCTTCGGTTTTAAATGCAAACAACGCTGAAATTTGGCTTGTTTTTTAAACAGTTTGGCGTGTGTCATTAACTCTAGGCTCTTTAAAATTCGGATTTCTATACAAATAGTTTAAAAACAAATTGAGATTAACCCATACTGATAGCTGTGTTTCATCATGAAAACACGATTGTCAGTCATATTTCTTTAACAAATGTTTTTTTCTACCTGTTGGGTCGTATTTTTTTTTATTTAAGTTAAATAAATATTGTTTAAGGCTTTAAAACATATTGTTTGGTATAAATATATAATTTATATCAATTATTTATCACACAAGCTATTTTTTCTCAATGTACCTATACTTTATTAAATTATTATAGAAGTTGATTCTGCAAGAAATAAATAGAATGTTATAATTTTGTATGAAAATGTTTTTTTGCATCATTCCCTCCTCTTTCTCTTCGAACGAACCTCTCCTTACAGACCTCAGCTATCTTACGACAACCCTATTTATGTATGGGAAACAGTGAATTCAATTATCGATCAGACGACGAACCTTTGATAGAGATTTAAATAATAGTATCTAAGTATATAAAGTTTTGAGACTATTTCTGATCCAAAAACATAATATCTATCAACTGGCTCGTATGATTTTTTTTACAACACATTTTTTCAAGTCAGTTTAAAAATTATTCATAACGCGTTTCTGATATTGTTAACACTAATATCGCATTTTTTCTGGTGGTAATTTTTAGTTGTCGATCATCTATAATCTACAATAATCTAATCTTTCAAATGCAATTTATTCCTATCCACATTTAAATACAAAGTTTTCCATGTATTATTCTGGAAGTGATGATAATAGTTCGTAAACGCTCGGCTAGATGGCTTTACTGAGGCGGTGTTAACGATCGATGAGACGACGAACCTTTTGTTAATAACTGCTAGAATTTTATTGTTTAGGTAGATACCTGCCTATTCTTCGAAATAAAATTTATTTACGATTTTTTTTTTAATTGTAGGTATGTAATATTTCTCTAGATTAAGTTCAGAAAATATATTTTTTAGTTTTTTTAGAGTTGACTTTCCCATCGTAAAAACTTATTCTTCACTATCACACAAAAACAATTTTTGTTGGGTCAAAATGTATATTTCATTACGATGGGTACGAATTAATACATGTAACAAAAGAACATCAATTACGTTCAAACTTAAAAATTTAATGAATTACGGTCGAATTTAAAATTAAAAGCTTACAATTACCTAATTAACAAATGAAATTACATTTTTTATAAGTAGGTATTCGTTTTTTATTAATAACCGAGTCATGGTTATTAGAAAACCTTAAAATCTGTTTGAGAGATTTAGAGAAAATAATATTTTTTATAAAAAAAACAAATTCCTAATTAGTGATGCGTGTTAATTTATAAAAACTATTTCATGCTAAATTGTTTTTTAATTAATATGAAAATTTACTACTAACTGAAAAGTATATAATTGCTTTCTCAAAATTAATTTAAGATTTTTTCATTCATACTTTACGATGACGTATAATTGAATTATTTATAGGAGAAAATATAGTAATTAAAAAAATGAAATACTGCGTTTATTATTTTAACAACCGACGTATTAAAGAAATGCACTGCGGGTATTTCGGGTCAAAAATTCAACCAAAAAATAAATAGCTAGCTACTTCTTTTTAAGTCACTGCTCGATAAGTCAGCTCTTTTAGTTCCTCCCGTGTAACTTTTCCAACCGTTCCCTACTCCTGCATGTTGTGATGAGATCGCGATAACTTAAATATATCAGTAAGCTAATTGTTTGTACTAAAGAAATAAAGTTTTCAACAATTTTATTGTGATTTTCGATTATTTCAGATGCTTTCTTATTCAAAATCCAAACTTCAGTGTTCGCAAAGCGTATATTAGAAAAAATGTCTGACACCTCGAATATGTCGAACATATTCAAGGTGTCAGACATTTTAAATGGTTCATGTTATTTGTCAGAGAACATTATTTTAGCGTTTTGGTTAAAGTTTTTAAGCTATCCAATTAAAAAAAACAAACAGTATCTATGAATTTTTACATGTCGTCAAAACGACATTTTTCGGAAAATTTAGAGGGAAAACGCCCCAAAATCAAGAAAAGTCATAGAGAAAATAGGTGTCAGACTAGGCCTAATGAAGCCATAATATACAAAGTTTGGGGAGAGTATGTGTCAGTAAAATTTTTGTCGATATTATAATTCCTCCACTCGCAAAACGTCACTAACAAAGTAACAAGATGGTAAATTAAAAATGGTGCTAGTGGCACCAGGAAATGGATTTAATTAGTATGGGTCTGACGCAGAGATAAAATAAATGTCGCTTTTTTATTGGAATGTACCTCGCGACTTTCTATTTTCATTCATAAATTGAAGTTGCGTAACAATTATAGTAAAATCATTGCTCTCTGTAAAATGGATTCCATTAAGAAATTATTAATATTGCCATTGTATTGATTTGCGTCGTCGTAAAACCATAGTTTAATTACAATAAATACCATTCGCACCGTAAATAACGTTTATTTTATTTAGCACTCAATTTTAATTTATCGTTCGATTTAATATTGCAACAAAACTGTTCTAGTTCGCGGAAGAAAATACATGCGCTGGATAGTTCTTTGTTTTTCTTGCATTCATTGTTGTCTGGAATTTGGCAACAAAGCCTTTTTTTACCTACGCATATTGTTATTGTATGAACAATCGAGCCGATTGTTGTTCCACAACAATCCGTGTGTCATTGTTATAATAACAAGCCGATTGTTGCCCTATAACAATCTGTGTGCCATTGTTAGAACAAGCCGATTCTTGTCCCACAACAATATGTGTGTCATTGACCAAAAATTAAATCACCCTCAATACTCTCTCACAGCAGGTTTTTAGGTTATTTTTTATTAAATTATTTTGGACAACGTAAACAGTTTAAACTGTATATAACTGCAGTGTTATTAACGACTCTAATCATTAAAAATATACTAAATTTTCCAACTCGGCGCACTTCAATTCGTTTATAACTGCTAAATTCATACTCGGATGCAGCGCTAGCGCCATTCCGGACGATTTTCGAACTGTTATTTACAGCATTTAGATGGACACTTTTTTCAACTTATCTTCCGCTAGCGGTCCCGTCCGGTTTCACCCGGGTGTAAAAGAACGAATGGGGAAGGGAGGAACATGAGTACACACATTTATCTTAGCTTACCGAGATGAATGTTGTGTCCAAATTTCATGATGATCGGAGTTACCGTTCAAAAGTTTTTGTCGATAAAAAGCAGTATTTATACTTTTTTAAACTAATAATTTTTTTTTAATTAATTAAATAAAATTAAAATAAATTTAAATGTAAGCCTTAGAAGAAAGCAATGTAGAAAATAAAAAAAAATATATTCCCCCAACGTGGGGCTCGAACCCACGACCCTGATATTGACAGTCGTATGCTCTACCGATTGAGCCAGCCGACGTTGTGTACTCACAACGCAAATACGAGTATATTTAGTTAGTGCATTTCACCTGAATGGAAGCTTGTTTTTGAGATACATTTTGCAACATTTTTCATTAATGCTCCGCTCCTAATGGTCGTAGCGTGATATTATATAGCCTATAGCCTTCCTCGATAAATGGGCTTTAAAATATTTTTTTTTTCAATTTGAACCAGTAGTTCCTGAGATTAGCGCGTTCAAACAAACAAACTCTTCAGCTTTTTATATTAGTATAGATACAAGATAGTCCTCCTTACCTCTACCCTCCATACTTTTATTGGGCCCAGAATTAAATATGGCAGCGACACGTCACATACTACTTGTTGATTTACAATCTGACACGACTCAGAAAGATAATCAAATATATCTGACAATAAATCATGAAATACTGAAGAGTATAGATGTTGGTTTTATAGCTATACGAAACAGATATAAAAAACAGCGGTCGAAGTGCCAGAACCCGCTGACAAAATAGTGTATTTGCTCGCGCATGCGCTGTGATTTTATTCTTTAAGCTTATGTAAATTATAGACGCTCAACAGCCGAAGTCATCAGCCGTTTGTTTTTAGACAGGCGCGATATTACCCTGTAATTCGTCTCTTAAAACAATATTTCTGTTCCAATTATTTTAAATATTGTGTTTTATTTATTTTAAAGTTCAATGATAGATACTATTATTTGTCGATACCTACAAATCATCAGCACTCACTAAAACGATACTCCTGAGCTGCAATGCCCAACAGCTCACACCAACTTTTTAAACATTAGGTAGAAATAATAACAAACATTTTTTTTATAAAGCCATTATTTAATTAAAATTATATTCACAATTTAAAAAAGCTCATAAATATAAAAGTTTTATTTAAATTTGTACCATATAAAAAAAAAAAAAAACAACGGACAGACAGACATGGAAGTTTGGTACGAAATTCCAATATAGAAGTTTTCGTAACTGAAAGAACTTAAAAAATATTAACATTTAACATATTATTATAATAAATAAAATTTCTGGTAACGCGTGCGAGATCGCGGGTAACGCCTAGTAATGAATATTATGATATTTGTTTGCATGGTTATATGGTTGAAAAACCAAAGCATGCCCGTCATAGCTACCCAATTTCTAAAGAACACCAGGTCGGCTGATTTCTTTTTCAAAACATTTCCGAAACTAAAGTTTTGAAAAAAAAATTTAAAAAACTATTTATATGTTAACATCTTTCGACTTGCTCACAGAATAACGGACAAACGGACATTTTTTAAAAATACGTTTTTGAACTCAATGAACTTTAAAACGTAAAAATCTTGACAAGTTAATTTTGTGGGAAATGGAGTAACAAAAATCTTTAATTAATTATTATTAGTAAATAAGTACGTTCAATAGACGCTCAATATTATTGCGCAATATTTGGGTTTGTGCAAAATAATTGACCGTGTGTAGACGAGATTGAAATGTTGCGCAATATATTATGTGATTTTCAAATCTTGAAAATATATTGTGTGATTTTTAAAATCTTGAAAATATATTGCACAAACGGGGAAACATTGTGCCGTCTGTTGTCAAGATTGCGCAATATCCCGTCAGTTGATCTCAAGTAGCGGTCGTTTCAACAAGTCGTCTCAACTACGCCTCATCATGGGTGACAAGAAAGCCGAAAGACAATTTATTGTTGAATTTATCGAGGTGTATCGTGGTCTTCCGGCTCGTTGGCACGTGAAGTCCAAAGACTATAGTAATCGTGGCAACATGATGACTGAAGTACTGGTGGGGACTGTTTGCACAATGTGGCTGTACCGTCTGTGCTCGCAATTGAGCAAAATATTGCACAACCTTCAATATCGCCTCCATACAGTGCAGTTTTTTGCACAAACCAAAATATTGTACAATAATATTGACCGTCTAGGGGCATCCGTCAAAATATTGCACAATTGAGCGTATATGGACCGCTTAAGTAAGTTTTAGATTAAAAACTACAATTTAAAAATTCTTACGAGACCCTAATATGGACAAAAGCTCCGTTCTGATAGCTTCTAAATCCTCTTTTTCCCGTTCAAGAGCCCGGAACTTTGCTTCTCTCTTATCTCTGGACTGTTTGGCCAACGTATTATTTTTAGTTCTTTTTGCCAAATAGCGATCGTCGGCGTTCCGCTTCCGTTTATGTGTCCGCGCCATATTTGGAAAATGTTGGCTTTCTCTCTCCTTTTTATAGTCTTCGAAATACCGCGGATGCGGTTGGATTTTCGCAAACGGGTCTTTTTTAATGTCAGCAGTGGATGGATACTTATCTCCAGAGAGTTGTTCGACGAGGAATTTCAAACTTGTGCAGTGTTCTTTGCTCATATACTTTGTACAAAACCTCTCCAAGTCTTCCTTTGTTGGATTATTCATTTGGTTGGAAGAAGATTGATCTTCTTCTTTTACTGAATGATTAAGCGATAGATTTAAGTCGTTTGAAGAAGATGATTGATCTCTTGTATTCACCGAAAGATCAAGGGGTAGATTTGGATTTTTGCGTCTGACTAAAAATATATCGCCTGAAATATTCTGGGAATAAGAAGGATCTTCGTCGGTTGAAAAATCTTCGGAAGAAATTGGCTCTTCTTCCTTTATTGGAAGATCAACCAGTAAATCAACATCTTTCTCTACTGTTACGCGTTTGGATGGAGTGAAATGTTTGTCGGTTGAAAAATTTTTGGAAGACGTTGGTTCTTCTTCGTTTATTGGAAGATCAACCAATAGATCGCCATCTTCCTCTACTGTTACGCGTTTGGATGTAGGGAAATATTCGTCGGTTGAAATATCCTCGGAAGACGTTGGTTCTTCTTCCTTTATTGGAAGATCAACCAGTATCTCGACATTTTCCACTTCTGTTACGCGTTTGGATGGAGTGAAATATTTGTCGGTTGAAACATTTTTGGAAGAAGTTGGTTCTTCTTCGTTTATTGGAAGATCAACCAATAGATCGCCATCTTCCTCTACTTTTACGTGTTTGTACGTATTGAGATATTCGTCGTTAGAAAATTCATCGGAAGAAGTTTGATCTTCTTCCTTTATTGGAAGATTAACCATTAGATCGTAGTCTTCCTCTACTTTTATATCTGCGACGTTTAAACAAACGAAGTAGGGGTGTGAACGTTCTCCTTGCTCCAATCCTTCCTCCAAACCTGGTTCCTCTTTGACTGTTACTTCACTGCACTCCAAGATTTCTTGTTGCTCTAACTTCACAAAATTCATTTGCGTATATTCCTGCGAATTAAACGAAAACATCAAATTTAAATAAACATTCAATATTTCTTTTTACACGCTTTATATTAGTTTCACTTCTAAGTTTGTATGTATGTATGTTTGTTTGTAAACTCCGTTTTGGACTACAGCAAGTGGTTTATATAGTGGTATAATATGCCAACACCATGGTCTTCGCTGACGTCAACTCTCGGAATCACGGGTCCCACGCCGGAAAAAAATTGTTTTTTTTTCGGCAAATTTTTGACAATAAATCGAACTAAAAAGTGGAAAATAAATATAGGTAGTTTTAAAAAACTAAAAAACACGCTTTATATCGAACTAAAAAGTAAAAAATATTTTTTTTAAATAAGCTCTTAAAACAATAATGAATTAAAAATACTAGTATTAGGTATTGTGAAAAAAGCGTGGGGCGCTCGATGTACGAAAATGTGGAACAAAGCGCCCCACGCTTTTTTCACAATAATACCTATTAGTATTTTTTATTCATTATTGTTTTAAGCTTATTTAAAAAAAACATATTTTTTACTTTTTAGTTCGATATAAAGCGTGTTTTTTTAGTTTATTTTAAACTATATTTTTAAATGTATGGTTCCATTTAACACTATTGGTGTAACGAACAGGGCCGGATTAACCCTGTCCGGGCCCCTAGGCAATGCAATCAGGTCTTTTCAAGTTGATGAAGGGATGTGACTAACTTCCAGATGATCGGCTCCAGGCATCCTGTTACTTCAATTAGAGATGCCACGAATATTCGGCTACTATTCGGTATTCGGCTACTTTTTTTAATATTCGGTATTCGGCCGAATGTTGCGTACTATTCGGCCGAATACCGAATATCAAATCATGGGGAAAAACGCACATATTACTCAAAAATATGCGATTTTTTTCTTAAATAGTATTATTTTGAAAAGCTTTTGGTGAAAAAACAGTGATATTTTTTAGTAATAAGGACTATTAAATATTAATAACACAATTTGATGTAACAATGAACACATAATGCTTGCCGTGACACGGTCTAGTTGCGCAAATGAAACAAATACGCCCGCGGCGTTGCTACCGCACGCTCCGTAATGGGACAAGTCGTAACCTGTCACTCGCAAAATGTACACATAATTTGCCGAACATTCGGCCGCCGAATATTCGGCGCTTCGGCCGAGAACATGGCCGAATATTCGGTATTCGGTATTCGGCAAAATCACTATTCGTGGCATCACTAACTTCAATGTCTTATGTGATATTGTAACAACATGATTACTTTGACTAGATGCTGCAGCATCGCCTTACCTGACTCTTTAGCTTTATCGAAATAGTCTTAATGAATAGGTTATAGATAATTGATGATTCAGGTTTTTTGATGGGTCGGGAAAGAGAAATGAGACGTGACGTAGTTATTTTAAATTTTATCTTGTTAAATGCAATAAATTATAATAAACAACGAAAGAAAATAATATTGTTGTGGGGAAATTTTGTACAAATTTTCAAATAAAATTTTCGTTCAATGAAAAGATTTTTTTCTTGATTCGTGCACGGACCCTCTAGGCAGTTGCCTACTGTGCCTAATGATTAGTCCGGCACTGGTAGCGAATGTTTTTTCGTAGGGATTTGCCGTCAACGTTACGAAAGTTTATAATTCTGACACAGTTTGTCGAGGGCTAAAATTTTGGCAGCTGCAAGACAAGTGGGTCTGGATATTGGATTGATTATTTGATCTAAATATACAGGATGAGTCAGACCACCCGTATCAGTCGTTTTTTTCGAAAACTGTTAGTCGTAGAGAGTTGTGTCAAAAATCTGTATTATAAAAGCCCTAATGAAGAATCGAATGGTGATATTTTTTCCCCCGGAAAGGTCGGCTTCCCTGTTAGTTTGCTCCGGAGTGTTCAGAACTCCGGAATGTTAAATGGCACGATAGGTCGAAAGTGGTATTGTTGAAAAGATCTTTAAAAAATAAGCAAGTTTTGTAGGACATTTTTTTTTGTTACTGCCACCCCTGTTAAGTAATATTCGTTTGAAATTATTAAATTAACATGTCAGAATAACATTCTTAATTTTAAAAGTCGACATTTAAAATCTAGTTACCTAATTAAACTATGCCACAATAAGTTTTCAATAATTGCAATTGTTTTTTTTTTGTCGGAAAATACTTCCAGGTACTCATAACATATCTAGAAGAGCTCCGCAGTGTTTAGAAGTTATAAATTGAAGTCAGTTTGAACATTTGTGACATTGTTTAATTAGGTAACTAGATTTTAAATGCCGACTTTTAAAATTAAGTTTGTTATTCTGACATGATAATTTAATAATTTCAAACGAATATTACTTAACAGGGGTGGCAGTAACAAAAAAAAAAAATGTCCTACAAAACTTGCTTATTTTTTAAAGATCTTTTCAACAATACCACTTTCGACCTATCGTGCCATTTAACATTCCGGAGTTCTGAACATTCCGGAGCAAATTAACAGGGAAGCAGACCTTTCCGGGGGGAAAAAATATCACCATTCGATTCTTCATTAGGGCTTTTATAATACAGATTTTTGACACAACTCTCTACTACTAACAGTTTTCGAAAAAAACGACTGATACGGGTGGTCTGACTCACCCTGTATACGCCAATAAAATTATCGATCAATTATCGATAATTTTATTATTGAAGAGTATTAATCAGACGTTAATCAAAGATTTTTAATTAGATTTTAAAAATTCATAAAAACGTAAATGTTCGTCTATTCAAAATATGAAATTTTCGGAACTTCTTCACCGATTGCTTTGAAATTTTGACACAACGCGTAATTTGAACACGTCCTTGTTTTTATGTACACATTATATAGATGTCACCCTTGTATAATAAGTGAAAACATGCTGTATATGTTGAACATTAAAACGAAACACGCTATACTCAAAATCGCTGAGGAACGCGTGGCCGGGTACAGCTATTAAATTATAAATTTAATCTATACTAAAATATAAAGCTGAAGAGTTTGTTTGTTTGAACGCGCTAATCTCAGGAACTACTGGTTCAAATTGATTTTTTTTTTGTTGGTTGGCCCATTTATCGAGGAAGACTAAGGCTATATAAAATCAGGCTACGACCATTAGGAGCGGAGCATTAATGAAAAATTTTGCAAAATGTATCTCAAAAATAAGCTTCTATTCAGGTGAAATGCACTAAATATACTCAGCGTTGTCGGAATACAACGCCGGCTAGCTCAATCGGTAGTACACACGACTGTCGATATCAGTTTGGCGAATATATTTTTATTTTCTACATTGCTTTCTTCTAAGACTTACATTTAAATTTATTGTAATTTTATTTAATTAATTAAAAAAAAATATATTAGTTTAAAAAAGTATAAATACTGCTTTTTATCGACACAAAAACTTTTGAACGGTAACTACAATCATCATGAAATTTGGACACAACATTCATCTCGGTAAACTAAGATGAATGTGTGTACTCATGTTCCTTCCTTCCCCATTCGTTCTTTTACACCCGGGTGAAACCGGACGGAACCGCTAGTTAAATATAATTTAAGATACTTACAGACATAATTGTAAATGTTTTGTGGCACTTTTAAAGAAAGAATTATGTACACAAATAGAACTGCTTTTCACTTTGAAATTTGTAGTTTGAATGCTTGATGCTAGTCAGATCATCTGATCGGTTTATTTTATATCCTACCTAACTTAATAATAATTGTACCTACCATAGAGATAGATGTTTAGCTACAGGTAAAGATGTTGGATGATTTTGTTTGCCTCCTAGGTTTTCCATAGAACATATGAAAAACAGGGCTGCCAATACAAAATGTGAAAACTCATTTAATTATAAGATGTGGAATTGATAATCCCCTTTTTGAAGTTAATCTTTTTTAGGCGCGGTAGGGCAAAGGCGTAGATATTTTTTCTGGGGGGTAAAGCTCAAAAAAAATCAATATTTTATTAATTTCCATCAAGAATAATAATATTAATAATAAATTTATTGCACAAAAAAAAAATAAATTACCGTTTAAAAATGCATTTGTGTTGTAAAAACATTGTCTTAATAGAAGCGCTTTGACTGACTGTTTTTTTAAAGGTTGCCTTTCAATATATTATAAAATTTAAAAGCTAAATAGCTAAAACTTTTTTGACTGGCGCTGCGAGGAACGGTGTCAAGCAAAATATTAATTCCCAAACTAATTATGTTAAAACACGCTGTTGCAATATTTTCGAAATTTTGTTCTTTAGTTAGGTATTCGCGATATTTTTATAAATCTTTGATTAACGTTTGATTATAGAACTCTTCAATAAATAAATTTATCGACTAATTTTTCAGACAAATATATTAACAAAAAATATATAAATTCAATACATTAACGTTTCGGTCCGGATTCTTCAGAACTGATCTAAAAAATAATTAATAATTCGTTTCTAATTAGTTTTCAATAAAATTCGCTTATATATTTTTTGTTAATATATTTGTCTTAAAAATTGGTCGATAATTTTATTTATTTGTTTTTTATTATTATGGTCCTTGGGGGTAATTATCTCTTCATATCTATACGCGGTAGGGTAAAGTGGCTTGGTTCGGTTGATTGTTTATTTGAAACACCAAGCCTGATTAAAGAAAAAATAATCATTATAACAGTATTGCTAATTAACTTTACTTCAGTTTTATTATTTTTACCCACGACGGAACGGACAGGTATATGAGTTTAACCTGAGAGATTGTTTGTATGTGTGTTTGTTTCTGCACTCGATCAATGTCGCCATTTATCTGGAAAACGGTTTGATCAATTCAGATGCGGTTTCTTATACCTTGTTTATAATAATTTAATCTGAGATGGTTCTTAGATAGATATTATTACGATGGTTACGCCCCAGGGGGCGCTGCACTGCACAAAAAACCGTAAAAAAAGTGCTACGCACAAACAGATTTAACAAGCGTCCGGAACTACAGCTGCTTTTTACAGCATTACACGAACATTTAAAAAACCATAACAAAAGTGTTACGCACAAACAGATCTAACAAGCGTTCGTTAGTAGTAGTTTTTGCAGCAATACACATAGATATTTATTAAAAACACAATTATGAGCACTCTCGCACATAACGCGATTCGACAACTAGGGTATCAGATATGGTTACACTGTGTACGCTAGTTCAGCAAGACTATCAAAACACACTTTTACAAAATCTCTAAAAAGTTTAGAATAAAATTATAAATTTTAAAAACCCACAACGAAAGTAAATGTTATAATAGAAAAAGAATTAAATAAAATTCTAAAATCCCCCGACTTAACGCAGGTAAGTAACCAAAGAAAATCCGTCGGGGGCTGCCATTTGGCTGCCCTGAAATGAACTAATATATTGCAATTTATATTCTTAATTCAGGGCAGCGAATGGCAGCGCCCGACGGATTTTCCTTGCTTACCTGTTTTAAGTCGGGAGATTTTAGAATTTTTTTAAATTCTTTTTCTATTACAACATTTACATTTTTAAAAAAATGTTATCTAAGTAAAGTATATTTACCTCATGATGACAGAATAGATCCCTTGATTGTTGAGATTAAAAATAAAATAAAATAAAATGATTTAAACATTAGTGTTTGGAATCTCTTAAAAAATCAGCATCAAGCGGCGTAACTTCGTCCCACCTAATCATTATCCACCAATCAACGTGGTCAAAATATTCAAATTTACAGCGAAATCATTCGACATTATACATAGATGATAACATCTTTTGAAAATACCGACTGTTCGTAAAAATTTAATTTAAATTAATTAAGTTTTGCATTAGATATACTGAGTGTTCCAGACCAGGGGTGTCAAACTTATAGGGCCATTAATAATAATAATATTTTATTTCCAAAAGATCTACAAGATGCTTGGATTGTCATACAAAAATCGGTTTTAGAAAAATTCGCTAATTTTATAAAAAGACTTTGAAATTAAAAACTTTTTAAGCGCTATTTTGAATTTAGAATTTATTGGAATATTTTTTATATGAAATGGCAGATTGTTAAAAACTGCTATGGAAAAAATCATAGGACTTCTTTGAAAGCTCACAGTATAAATTTAAGGTGTGTTAGCAGGCCAAACTCTGAATTAAAAACTAATACACATTCTATAATCTTTATTTAGTTTAAATCAATTTTCATATAAAAGTATAATAAAAACGGTAAATTATCTTGAGCTTGAGGTCTCTTGTTTGTGATAAGTTCATTGACGTCAGGTGCCATATTTGATGTAGTTATTTTCAGAATAGAGACTGTTCGCGGGCCGTATTGAGGGCCGGATGCGGCCCGCGAGCCGTATCTTTCACATCACCGTTCCAGACAAGCGATATTTATTTATTTCTTTAACTCAAAACCATATATCTACTGATTAACTATACGAATCATTGCCTATATCTACTCAATGTGCGGTGAGTGAACGCAACAAAGCTTATCTGAATCTCTTTCTTCGATGTAATTCCCTGATTTCTCTGATAATACGATTGGTTGATGTACTTGCATTCAATCTGAATAAAGTATCTCTGTTTCAAAAACTTTGTGTTTTTCTATATGACGTTAACATGGGCGTACCCAGCTTTTGTCCCAGGAGGGGGCAAATTAGAAATTTCTTAAGCCGGGTCCCCCGTGCTTGTTTCGCCCTCCTGGATACGCCAGTGCTTACGGCGCAATAAAAAGACAGAAGTATATGTTTGCACCCTGATTGTTCGATTGCGATTTTATTCCTATGCTCAGTATAGAATAAAAGTATAAATGCTCAAAACAATGATTTATGTAACTGTAATGTTGTAACATTAAAAACGGAATAAATTCATGCAAAAAAAAATAAAAAGTAACATTACGTCAAGTTGATAGAAATTTTAAATTGAAAAGAAAAGAATTCATATCAACATGTGTCCAAATATTCGTAATGAAATGTTAAAATGCCAAAGATTGTTAGTAATTTGTGGCGGTCGTCGTTTAAGTCGTGTAATAGTCGACTGTTTTTTTTTTTTATATAAATACAGGCTGGTCTTAAAAACGGGTTCTTTAAACAACTCAACATATACATTTTACGCCGTTATTTATTATTCTATATACGTTCTCCGAACAGGACATTTTTATTTATGAATATTTTCAAAGTTGGCACTCGACAAAAAGCAGAATTTTATAGCTTTATCGAAAAAATTCACGACTCATGTCTTATGGTCATATTCACCGCGCGTAAGTAATTATTTATTCGGTCCGAAATATTAAATAGCGATATTTCAATTCACCAACCATAATTTATAATTCTATTCTGTCTTACTTCGAGGGTATAAATATTTATTCGCCTGTTAAAATAATAACGGTCGCTACATAGATCATAACACCTAACCTATAAACGTGGCGTGTTATATCTACAGTTTGCTCTTGTGTATTTATTTACAACCTTTTGTGAAGTGTATAGCCGTAAAACATTACAGTTAGCGGAAGTTTTGTGTGCAATTGGGTTAGGAATGATAAAACGGTATTATTATTTTGTGAAACTTTTTTTTGACGATTACACTAACGCAATCTGCCGATTTTTTGGGTGAACGGCGAAATATTCAACAAAAAGAGCCGGGAGTACCTATAGTGCAGTGTATATTTATTCTTTAACTAACTTTTCTATATGATATTTTGCTTGGTGCGTTCAAAGTGAATTTTATTCTGACGTTTACACTAACGCAATCGGCCGGATTTTTGGGTGAACTCAACAAAAAGAGCCGGGAGTATAGTGCAGTGTGTATTTATTCTTTAACCAACTTTTCTACCTGATATTTTGCTTGGTGCATTGAAAGTGATTTTTATTCTGACGAATAAATGTTTTTGTAACGTTTACACTAACGCAATCGGTCGGTTTTTTGGGTGAACGTCGAAATATTCAACAAAAAGAGCCGAGAGTATATAGTGCAGTGTATATTTATTCTTTAACTAACTTTTCTACCTGATATTTTGCGTGGTGCATTGAAAGTGAATTTTATTCTGACGAATAAATTTGTTCCAAGATTGGTAAATCGGTGAATATGGCCATTAGAGGCTTTTTTTTATTACATTTGCGTTCGACGCGCGTGCGGCAATGATCATTCTGTATATCATAAAAAGCGATCGAGTCAAGACATACTCACAGACGTAAGAGTGGCTATTTTACGCTTGTCAGAGTACATTTAGAGCCCGTCTGGCGGTGTCACGTTTACCTGTTATGTGGAATAAGTCTTTCGACGGTGCCTCCGTACATGTCAGCCGCTTCAAAACTTAACCAAACTGAGTATAATTGATTTCTGTCCTTTTAGGATCAAAACATATTCTCGGTGTACAAGTACAGCAATGATCAACAATATAGATATCGCGACACACGTAGCCTAGTAGTTGCACTTCTTCTTAAAATAAATAACATTTACGCCCAGTTGATACTATCCCATCAAAAACATAAAATGTAAAAACGTCTGGCAACGCAGTTCTTCCGCTACAAAAAGTTGTGAGATCTCATGTAAAGAAGGAGTTAATTGATTTTGACGAAATTTGGTCCACCATCACCGCACGAATCCTATTTAAAATGGACTCAATCGGCGGGTGGTATTTAAGTATTGAAATAAATTTTCGGGCCTAAGAATACCGAAAAAATTTTTGGAGTCGTTTCAAATTTGAAATTTAACCCTTTAGGAATTATTAAAATGTGCTGCTAAAATTTTAATAAAATCGGCCCGACAGGACCGGACTTGCAAATTTTATGAAAACACAAGTTTACTGACATGGATTTACATACTCAGTTAGTGTATATTATTTGGTACAGATCTTGAATTGATATATAGTATTGAAATTAAGTAACAAAAATTTGTTTTAAGGGGTGTATTAAGGGGAAATTTTTTTTATTTTGTCCAAAAACAAAGTTAAGTTCGTACAATAGAGGCACACTATATTGTCGACAATTTGGCACTGCGATCCAAGTTTTTATAATTATTATTGAAATAAAGATGTCTAATTTTAAGTTAGAAGCACCTTAAAATTTTGATGATCGGTGAGTGTGTCATTGACAAAATTAAAGAACGTTGACTACCTGCAAGGTATATTGTCAATATGTCCTCTTGATCCCTAAAAAATCAAACTTCTTGCTTTATTCATACAACGAAGTTACACGAGGGTCAAAAATGCTGTGAGTTGTTTCGAGGCTTGGCGGCAGTAAACGACACGAAGTTATTTCCGGATCTCAGACAATTTTATCCCAATTGTCTTTAAAAGCTAAAAAACCTCGTTCTGATGACAAGGGTAAGGATTGGCCATAAAAAATAATACTTATAACGCTCTACAAGTTTTAGAAATATTTATTTGAAGAGAAGTTGTATAGCGTAAAAACAAAAAAATGAACTAGATACTGCGATTTATTTAAGTCGCAGGCATTATTTTATGACGCGAATAAATATTTATACCCTTGAAGTTGGACAGACGATTTATACCTGCAGCAAACTATTTGTGGTGAATTGAATTATGCTATCGGAAGGATACCTGAACCGAATAATTATACTAAGTACTTACGTTATGTAATAATATAATCCTAAGCTTATGAAAAATGTAGACATCACAGCTAGGACAATAATTATGCAGGATTATAAAGTAATTATCAAAAAGTACTTTTGATAGGTAATTTATAAACAAAGTTTTGCTCACCTCTCAATAAAATACCTTTTTTTTATAGCTTTTGAAAAACTTTGAATCTTTTAAAAAGGTCACAGCTAGGAAAATAATTAGACAAGATTATATAGGTAAGGTAATTAACAAAAAGTATATTTAATAATTTACAAGCAAATATACCTTTCGATAAAATACCTGCTTTTCATGCAGGTATAGCGATCATAATAACCAACCAAGTGCGAGTTGAACTCGCACACCGAGGGTTCCGTACAAACTTGCAGGTATGTAAATAGTTCGTCCAACACGGGAATCGAGTCTGGAAGATTTTTCCCGCTTTGCCGTTAGAAAACACACATCGACAAACGTCGCGGTCAGTTTGCCAACTAAGTGTATAATTGCAATGAGTTCAGATGAATTACCTGAACTGTACTGTATACCGTGGCTATATCTGATAGCCTAGCGATCGTACCGTGTTGTAAGCGAGAGTTTTCATAATTGTATTTTAATAGATATTCGAGTATTCTTCAATAAATAAAATTATCGACCAATTTTTCAGACAATTATATTGAAAAAAAATATATAAATAAGTATAATTCAATAAATTTACGTTTCGGTTCGGATTTGGACATTCTTCAAAATTGAGCTAAAAAATATAAAAATAATTAGTAATTAGTTTCTATTAAAATTATGGTCGATAATTTTATTTATTGAAGAGTACTAATCAGACGTTAATCAAAGATTTGAATATTCGAGGATAGGTACTGCTGTATAAACAATAAACATAGTATGTATCTCGAACGTTATGCTATCGCTGAATTCAATATCTTTTCAGGTTAAACTGTATACGCCGTAAAAACAACAGCGTGTTGACGATCTCGGCTATTCCCCAGCCTGAATATCGATTCGTGATTTAAATAAAAAAGATAGAAGATAATAATTTAATAATTATATATTTTTTTGAAATGTAAAAAACACACAGTGACTTCGATGATCAATTAAGCGACAAACCAGTGTGTGTCTATCAAAAGTCGTTATCTTTGTATCACACCGGTAGTGTACAGCTATTCGATGCCGGTAGTGTATTGTTCTATATATTTACTGCGTCGCGAAGGGCACCCCGCGGCGTTGGCTGTATGTTTGTCGGTGTTTTGATAACTTTTCTAACAAGTTTTTGTCAGAGCGTTGTGTGTGGTATTTGGCAAATGTGACATGTTGATGACAATCCAATTTTTGTTTAACTGCCAAGTTGAATTATTTCTCTGGACATTTCGAATGAAAGCTGCGAATTTACATATACCATTATTGTCGGACAACTAGACAAGTCCTTACCATAGCGGCTTCGCTCGC
Organism: Xanthostigma xanthostigma; assembly: GCA_963575645.1. Lineage (NCBI taxonomy): Eukaryota > Metazoa > Arthropoda > Insecta > Raphidioptera > Raphidiidae > Xanthostigma > Xanthostigma xanthostigma. Next base: position 6,247,509 of record OY754473.1, read on the forward strand.
GTTGTTGTCTTATGTCATCGACTGTACAGAGTGTTCAAAAAATCCCTCGACGCCTGAATGTCTCAGATTAAGATTTTTTGAAAAATGTTTTCGGTCACTAAAATTCCTTCCAAGGGGGTGTCCCCAGTGGGGGGCAGGAGGTATCTTCAAAATTTTAAACGCCAACCACAATTTTTTTTATTGGGTCGAGTTTTTCGTGCAAAAAAATACATCTTTTGTTCCAAACTTTTTTTTGTTCAAGCTACAGATCACCGAGTACGCGGGGTAACATTTTCCGAAACGCTCAACATAATATTATGAGGTTGTTTTTTGATTTTTCTCTGAATTTTTAAGGTTATGTGAAAAAATTATATTCATAAAAGTTGTAGATCCTTTTAATAGCTACAACATTGTCATAAAACATTTTTCGATTGGAGGTCAACTTTCGCAGGAAATAACGAAAAACCGCATTTGAATTTTTGGTTTCTGTATTTCTTCGGCAGTTCATTCGTTTTCTGTTATTAATTTTGTCCCTTTTTCACTTGATTTTGGGCTAACTGCACTGGTCTATAACTGCAAAATACTAATTCGAAGGTGCCTGTATTTTATGCTAGGAATCAAAATGTCGACCAAACTTTGGCATTTTATATACGCATATTTTACTTTCGATTGGTAATAAATTTATCGGAAAACTCGATAACTACATTTCAGAAATAAAAATTAACAACTTTATTTTTTTATTAAAAATAGCTGTGCCAAGAAATTGAATGGCAACCAAATCAATTTTTCTTTATTAAAACATTATTTCATCAAAATTCAAATTTCATTAGAAAACTCGATGGACGAAGATCGAGCCAAATCGGGATCTTGTACTTATTAGTATCGATTTCGTCATGATAACAAAAAAAAAGAACATCGAAATCAGTTAAAAATAACGCGGGTAGTATTTAAACGAGTGATTGTAAATTACAATTTTGGGTGACAAAAATAATCAATTTGGGTTACTGTATTACTAAGTGAGTGACTGACTGCGCGTGACGAGGAAATAATAGTTGGGTGACTAAATTACTAAGTGAGCGGCTAAATTACTAAGTGAGCGGCTAAATTACTAAGTGAGCGACTGAATAGAACTGCGTTTTCTAAAAAATATATATTTAATTGACTGTCAATTAAATATACATTTTTTGGAAAACGCAGTTCTATTCAAACAATTAACTATTTAATTTGCATACCCCGTTATCGTTCACCTCGGAATTGTTTTTTTTTAAAACTCAACATTTGCCCCTTCCCGTTTCACTGCGAGACAATTCGCATACCCCTTTATCGTTCACCCCGGAATTACAATTCGCATACCCGTTTATTGTTCACCCCGGAATTATTTTTTTTAAAACTCCACCTTTGCCCCATCGCGTTTCACTGCGAGACAATTCGCATACCCCTTTATCAAAAAAGTGGTGGTTTTCAATCTTCATGAAAATGTGAGTTTTAAGTTATAGTCTCAAAGTGAAAAAAAAATAATAAAAAGTAAAAACAAAAGAAGATATCTGCTTCAAAATTACCGAAGGCATTCTAGTCGCTCCCTTAGTAATTTAGTCGCTCACTTAGTAATTTAGTCACCCAACTATTATTTTAACATCTCAAGTTATTAAAACAGTATCTCATCATCAGTCACCAAATTTGTTTTTTTATTCGACCGTTTTATAATTCCCCAAAAATAACCCAGCTAACGGGTAACCTGCTAATATCAATCGATTACGACATTATAAGGTAATGACTTTGGTATGATAATGTTTTTATTTTTAACATAATTATTATTCAGTGTTCCCAACGCGACGGTGCAAAAATAATTTGAGCAATTGTGTTAACGAATCATTTAACTTCGACAAAGTGTTTTTTTTTGATAATGCCAGAGCGTCCGTCCGGCTTATTAAAAGACATGAACGTGTCCGATTTTAATTACCGAAATGTTTAGGTTTGGACCACCTGCATGGTGTAGCACTGACACCGCGCCGGTTTGGTTCCCCTTGCCAATCGCCCCACTGGTTCGCGATCGGCGATGAACATCCGAAGCGCAGAATCGTCGACGAATCCATCGATAGAAAATGCTGGAAACTACAGGATACAGGTTTATAGACGCCGGACAACACAGGTCTTAAGCCTTCTTAATGTAGAACAGGGGTGGCGAACCTATGGCTCGCGTGCCACAGGCGGCACGCGACAGATTATTATTGGAACGGCATTGTTTGAGGTACAAAATCGAAATAATGAAAAACTACGAATCTATCAATAGAAAATGCTGAAAACTAAAGGATACAGGTTTATAGACGCTAGACAACACAGCGTTTACAATGTGGAACAGGAATGGCGAACCTATGGCTCGCGTAGCACCGGCGGCACGCGACAGATTATTGTTGGAACGGCATTGATTAAGGTTCAAAATCGAAATAACTAAAAACTATACGAATCTATGATTGGAAAATGTTGAAAACTAACGGATACAGGTTTATAGACGCTGGACAACACAGGTCTTAAGCCTTCATAATGTAGAACAGGGGTGGCAAATCTATGGCACGCGTGCCACAGGCGGCACGCGACAGATTATTGTTGGCACGACATTCATTGAGGTACAAAATCGAAATAATTAAAAACTGCGAATCTATCAATAGAAAATGCAGAAAACTTAAGGATACAGGCTTATAGACGCTGGACAACACAGGTTCTAAGCGTTTGCAGTGTGGAGCAGGGGTGGCAAACCTATGGCACGCGACAGATTATTATGGACACGGCATTGATTGAGGTACAAAATCGAAATAATTAAAAACTACGAATCTATCAATACAAAAATGATGAAAACTGAACGGGTGTATAGACGCTGGAAAACACAGGTCTTAAGCGTTTACAGTGTGGAACAGGGGTGGCGAACCTATGGCACGCGTACCACCGGTGGCACGCGGCAGATTATTGTTGGAACGGCATTGATTGAGGTTCAAAATCGAAAAAGTTAAAAACTACGAATCTATGATTGGAAAATGTTAAAAACTATAGGATACAGGTTTATAGACGCTGAACAACAAAGATCTTAAACGTTTACAGTGTAGAACAAGCATTTGTTTTTATGCGAATGACATAACATGGCTCCTGTAGTATAAATAAAAAAAAACCTGACCACAATTTAAGATCGTTATCGAATCATTTTTTTTTGACAGCGCTTTCTGCAACCCGGCTTTTATATAATATCTTGCCAGGGCCGGATGAGCTCAACTATTCCGGCCCGATAGACACAACTGTCTATATTATGTATAAAACAAAGCCTCCCCGCTGCGTCTGTTTGTCTGTCTGTCTGAACGCGATAAACTCAAAAACTACCCAACGGACTTTCGTACGGTTTTCACTAATAGAAAGAGCGATGAACGAGGAAGGTTTCTGTATATAATTTTGTAAATATTTTGTACAACAACTATGACGGCGTTTTGTTAAAAAAAAAACTGTTTTCGTACGCTTACGTGGCTAACGCTGGCCAAATTTTTAGAGACATACATTAAAATAATGTACTTTGATAGTTCTGCTGTGTAGATGGGAACAGAACAGTTTTGCACCCGGGTGAAACCGGGACGGGCCGCTAATTTATTTATATATATCTATGTATTAAAATTAATCAGGAAAAACTACGCAATTTTGTCGTAGTCCAAAAGTGATACTTTCTCCAGTTCTATGATGAAAAACTTGACAACTGAAGGCTTGTAATAATAATTTAAGTTATTAAATCTTCAAGATCATCATGTTTAAATATCAATTAATTTTTCTTTGTTTTTTTTTCAGATGACAGCCTGCGAATCATCTTAAATTTGGTGAGTGCTTTATTTTTTTTTCTTTTTTGCTGTCTTTAATTTTAAGACGGACGAGGAGCGGGTGGGCTCAACTATTCATAAAGAAGGGCAGCTCTAGTTTTTGCCGCCGTGTACAAAGTGAACACTCTAAAAAACTCTAGCTTACGGTTGGGAGAGTTATATATCAACAATGACAAAAAACGCATTATTTTTTTACCGTAGAATATATCTGTAAAAAAATAAAATCAAACTAGTAAACAAAAAAGATTGATACTGATACCGGCTCTCGGGAAAACTCCCAAAATTCCTGTGGGCCCAACCGCCTCTGCATCTTGCTACCAGAAAATAATAGAATAATTTTATTATTAATAATTCATATATAATACATAAATGTTTTCGCTACAAACGGTAATCCTGTGGCAGTAGCGAGATCAAAAATAGAATAGAACGGTTATCATTACGCAAAAAATAAAATAAAAAAATGTATATAGCTTACATAAATAAGTACATAAAATGATACATTGGATTATAATGATAATAATAATATTTACATTTGATGTTTTGAATATTTTCAGGCTTTTCATATTTATTTGTTACTGAACTGTGGAAAACAATATTTCAGAATCATTGTGTGATAGTAACCATAATTTTAGTCTTTTAATAAATTGATTTTTGTTTTCAGCAGATTTAATACTAATAGGTAATTTATTAAATATATTTGGGGCTGTATACAAAAAGTATCTCTTGAATATAGTTTTATAAGGCCTAGGTATGAATACATTTAAATTTCTAAAACAATAATTGATTCGTGGATTAACATTTTTGATATTATCATAATAAATTTTTAAGCTTTTATTAACATATAAATTTCTTATAGGCATAATATTTAGCTATTGAAAGAGTGGGAAGCTATGCTCGTATGATTTTTTAAAAAGAATAGTGCGTATAATTTTTTTTTGCATAGTACTAATAGATTTGAATGTATTAAAGTATGCACCACCCCAACATTCTAAACCATAGTTTATTCGGGAATGAACTATAGCATAGTAAACATTTACCAGCATATCTTTAGGACAACGAAAATTGCCCCGATTTTCCCAGAAACGATTGCGAACTGTTTTGAATCTGTCTATATATAAAAAACTGCATTATCGATGTAATTGTTGAATGCCTCCGAATGCAAAAAAACGGTGTAGGCATTCTCACAGTGGACGCGTACATAACCTACAAACCAGATAAAACAAGTGAACGACGCCGGTGTTCAATGTTGACTCAATCTTTTGCGTCAATGTTATACACGAACGCCTCATAGCCTGATTACTATTTGAAGCCATTGTCCAGCCAAAGTCGGCTTGTATAGCGCGTGATTTTTGCAACGGGGTACCCTTTACTTTTTTACACTGCAGATTCTGAAGTTCCATAAAATTATAGCAGGCCTATTTTTACCCGACAACGGCGAAGCCGAAAGTAAGGATTTTATGAGTTTAGCAGTCTATGTTATAGTGCACGCCACGAATCTAAAAGGCTCGGAAGTTAGATGCGAATGCAGGCTTGCGCTTGTACAGTCTGTTGAAAAACTCGCAACTCAACAAAACTGAAATAACAATAACAACTTGACAATAGCGTACTCGACTGTACTTTAAAGCAGGAAAGTGACAGAGGCAACGAGCGATCATGGCCAATCGCCGACGAGCGCACGTTCCGTGCAGGTAGCTGGGAGGTTCTATAAAATGTGCCTTTGCGACGCTGTTTGTGACTAACTTCCGAACCTTTTAAATCCGTGGCGCGTACTATATTTACGGATGTTCCACCGTAGCGCCGATTTTTTATAAATAAGGTGTCAATCGATTCGTTATTATGGCCGAGTAACATAGGCTACATTTATTTTTGAATATTGGTCACTGAGAGGAGCAAATTGTAAACAAATATAAAAATAAGTTCAAAAAAAAAATAATTGAAATAAAAAATAAGTTTTTAAAAACTAAAACCTGACTACTGACAAGTATGAAACAAGAAAACATTCTCATCTGAGGATAGCCGTGGTCGTATGCCATCTCATATATATGAGGCCCTTCTAGATGTATAGCGTGATGCACTTTGCCCTAGAGCTTATGATCGCTTACTACTGTTAAAATGTAATGTTTTGTTAGGGTAGGTGACATACGACCACGGCTATCCTCAGATTTTTGTGTTTCATAGTTTTCAGTAGTCGGGTTTTAGCTATTAGACTTATTGTTTTTCTTGAAGTCAAATTTCATTAGTGACGTGTTCGTTTGAAATTTTCTGTGACGTTAAAGGGGAAATAATTTAGCGGCGGGGAAATTATAACGGCAACGCAAAGTTAATAACGTATTAGTGAAACAAGTTCATCACTCAAAAGAAGTTTTACTTCGTCCATGACCTTATGTGGTTGATAATCACCCCGTTTTTTATATATTGTATCATTTTGTATACGGGTCGATTTTTTTGCTACACTTTGTAGTCGGACCGACTGTATATACAGTAGCGACAGTTGTGTTAATGTGAGATTTAATTGCCTTTAATTAACTTTACAGCACTCATTAAGGTGTTTTCCATGAGCCATACTATAGTCAAATTCCGTAAGTCTTTAATTAAGTAAATGATGCATTTATAATCTTCGACTGTTTATTTGTAAATGTCGAATTTAATTTCATATTGTAATCGTATGTCTTATATATATGTTGTGGACCAAGTGATAAATAGGGCATTATTCAATGCCCGGACAGTTTGAAAAATGCCCGCATTGTGATAAAAACTATTCAAATAATTAAATTGACCGAAAATTATGAATAATGCCCTTCACCTATTGGGCAAAATAATAAAAATATATTTTTATTAAATTATTTTAATGTTGACATACATTATTATTATAAAATAATTATGGTAGGAAGGTACGAATAGTAGGTATTTATTATTTAAGATGTTTCGCTAGGTAAAGCTTCATCAGTTTTATCAAAAAAAAAAATATATAAAAGAAGAAAAAATTCCGTAATAAGAAATAGGTACCTACAATTGCAATTATATTAATCAAATTAGAACTACTATAAATAATAGCGAGTAGCGACTAGCGAATAAGTCACCGGTAGTGAAATAGCGCATGTGACGATTATTTTTTCGCTATAGCCGCTGGTTGGTAACAGGTAGCTAATGTGAAGTCACTGCAGTGAACCGTGAAATCCAAATATTAGCGACTAAGTAACAGGTACTGAAATATCACTCATCTCTAGCTGATACCATTGTAGCGTCTACACGGCAATTGTCACTTGCATTTTTGTATTCTTGCGTCCCCAAAAAACTTGTTTTTATTGAAAAATTACTTGGTTTTAATTTTTTATATTACGCTTAGAACCGATTTGGATAATTGGCGATTCGCTTAATCGGCGTGCGGATAATCGGCGTTCTACTGTACCTACTTAGTTACAAAATCAAAATATAAAACGAATATTGTTTTTTTTTAAGATAAGCAGTCTTAAATTAAAAATATGTTTCTTGGGTTCGGAGGACCTCAAAACGAAAAAATATTGTAAAATACGGTTTATTGTGAGCAGGGGATGAGTTGTGTGCTCTGATTGGCCAGTGCGTATCACATATTTGTCCCTGCTCCCCACGTCTTGCCAAATGTACTTAAATTATCAAATTGCCCAACAATCACATAGCAATATTCATAATGACCGGGCACTGTGATAAATAATGAAGTTTTAATGATTATTTATTACATGGCCCGATTTGACTTGTCATTATTCATATTGCCCGGGCATTATACATAATGCCCTGATTAAACACATAGTCCATAACATATACAAATACTAGCGGTCCGTCCCGGTTTCACCCGGGTGCGATAGATATAATTCTGCAAAATGTATTTCGCTTGCGGCCCGGCGTCTGAACTAATAGCTTTGAGCAAATTCTACCAGATTTGCCTCTAAACTAATAGCTTTGAGCGAATTTAATTAGATGTCGCTACTTGGTACTAAAACAGTTTTTTTTTGTTGGCTTCTGAACTAACAGATTTGAGTAAATTTCATCAGATGTCGTTACATAGGGTTGATTTATTAATTACATAAAATCAAATCGTTAATTACATAAAATCAAATCGTTAATTACAGAAAAATCAAAGTGTCAATTAACATACATGAAATATTTGAGACATGCGTTTGTCTATCTCCGACATAATATAGATATGTTCCGAATGCTGAATCGGCGTCGCACTAGAATGATGGCACATTTTTGACCGAGCGATGTGGCGTAGTGGTGAGAGCACTAGACTCGCATTCTTCGGGAAATACCGGGTTCGAATCTCGGCGGGGACAGATGTAGCTGAGACTTTTTTCTGCTGCCTCTCGCTGAGAAACTGTAATTCCTCTATGGCCAATCTTAAAGTGGCGTTTTCCATGGTTTCCTTCGATATTTCCAGATAAATATTGAGATGGTTCCTTATTCAAGGCCATAGCCGATTACCTATAATAAAAACTCAATTATTCTTCCGAAACCAAATCTTAGTCTTTATCAAAACAGCCCCGATTACTCTGCCCTGAATTTCTATAACTGCCTTCCTACAGAACTGAAAAATTTACCTTTTCTTAAATTTAAAAGGGAGCTTAAATCATTTTTAATTAAAGCTTGTCTGTATTCAGTACAAGAATTTTTTTAAATTAATTTTAATTAAGAAATTTATGACGAACTTCCTGCTGTATAGCTATTATGGACAATAAATTTATCTATCTATGCTCAAAATTTGCCTACCGTATCCTATAATGTCCTAAAATTCCTTCATTCGCCCATTGCTATAGTAGTAATTAGTTGAAAAAAATTGGTTGTCTGTAAAGTCGGTTTACGGACGATAGTTTTACGTGATAACGTATTTCGCTCGAATATCATATTTAATAATACATAACCTAAATTTTAGTAGCTGTCAGGCGGAACGTGACACATTTCGGAACGTGACACTTTTTCGTGCATGCAGCCGATGTTTCATCAATTTATAAGACGTTATCACGTCAAAATGGAGAAAACAACGGGAAGTGTGATGGATGGAAAATAGTAATGGTGCGAATGGCGTCTGTAATGACATAAAGTCGAGAAACGGACGTTAAACGCATTGTTTTTATTATTATTATTATGACGCATTTTTGTAACAAAGACGCGGATTTCAAATAAACTTAACAAAGAAAAAGTCACTAGTTGGCACGCAAAATTGTACGCAGTACAAAATATTTTGTTATTCATAAAATCATATAATATATTAATCATCAAGTATACGGTATAATATGTATCGCTGTAAATATTTTTTTGCATGACGTCCTATAAAATGGCTGCATTTCATGCCTTGTAAAATGATTTGTTCGCACTAGTGTGTAAAATAAAAAAACAAAAATAATGCGATTTTACCAATCGCAATTTGATTTGTATTTTTTTTTTTTTTTTAAAAAGAGCGAATCGGCTTCTGTGGTCATTATCGCGTAATAAGATTTGAATTTTGGGCATGGAGTTTGACAGGTAATCGGTCGCGGCCTCGAATAAGGAACCATCTTGATATTGATGTGGAATTATTGATGGAAACCACGAAAAACCTCAACAAGGGTACAAGAATTATAATCCAGTAAATAAGCCGGAAAATCTGAAAAAGTGGTGGAACAGCTCCGATTTCAAAAATTCTTTTTTTCCTTGATTCCTTAGACCTTCCAGAACATTCATCACCACTATTCACTAACCTCCGCCTCACTCCGAAAATTGAAAAAATTAGGGTGGTTTTAACTCTCTCAAAAGCACCCCACAGTGAAACAGTGGAAAAAAATTTGAAAAATACAAACTTTGTCTTAAAAATCGGCTTTTGGGAGTTTTCGAGGTCGCTGATTACGAATCCGAGGTCTGTAATCAAGTGAGGGTAGTTCCAACCCCTCATAACCACCCCCAGTCGTCACTGTAATGAAATAAACAGTAGAAAATAATATTTTATCTCGGCGAGAGGCAGCAGGAAAAAGTCCCAGCCACAACTGCCCCCGCCGCGATTCGAACCCGGTACTTGCGCTCTCACCACTGTGCCACCCCGCTCGGTTAATTAGTTATTAAAATAGGAATAGAAAAAAAAATTTTTTTTGGGAAATAGAAAAAAAATATTTTGACGCGGATTTCGATCCCGATATGGGTGCTCGGTATTGCAGATATGTAATCATGAATTCACGGAGCTCTGTTAGAAGGAAGCGCTTTAGCAGCACCTACTTTTATTTGCGTCGTCTTTTGTGTATGCGATAATATAAAACCACATTAATATAATAAGCATATACATTAGATAAAAATAGTATGAACAATAATAATGTACATTGTTAAAAAATGCTGATTTGGACAAATAAACTTAAAAAAACGAACTGACCTAATACACAAAAAATATGTTACATTGACATAGGGAAAGTTGTACCAGGGGTACAAAATTTCATTTTCTTCATACCTCGATCGAAACTAAATACTTTCGGCATCGATCGTAAGGCAGAAAGTCGAACACTACACGCACTGATGCGGGAAGTACGTAAGTTCGGGCGGCAGTAAAGAAAAAATAGCCTAACAACTGTTGTTTAGATGTCGTTTCCATAGCAGCTAGTTACTATATTTGAGCTAACAGTCGCGAACGGCCGTCATTCCTGTTTTTACGTATAACGTCAAAGCTGCTTGCTTGGAATTGATGTTTTTATTAATTAATAATTATTAATTAATAAAAACATCAATTCCAATTATAATTAATGTATTTAATAAGCGTACTTACGACCGAGGTATGAAGAAAATAGTATACACTACACTGGCCGAAAGTTTGATATCCTTGCACTGCGCGCCATGATAACCGAGGCGATTCCAAGGGCATCATGATAACAAACTTTCGGCCCTTGTGGTGTTATATACTTATACTATTTGAATTGCACAAACCGACACACTGCTGGCGGTAGATGTGCTCTATTATCATGATTTTGTGCGTCAGAGCTGAATTTCATTCCTATACAAGAAGTTATATCTAAGTTAAAATTCAAATCTTTGATTAACGTCTGATTAGAACTCTTCAATAAATAAAATTATCGACCAATTTTTCAGACAATATATTAACAAAAAATTTGAAAAGAAGTTTGACCCTGCAGGCCATCCCTGTAACTTCCCGCTATTGTCGAGTTCAAAACGCTCTAAAATATATAAAATATAGCAAGAAGTTTATTTTTTAGCTCTTCGAGCTCAAAAAAAAACACTTTGTTACGAAATTTTCGTTCACGGTATCTCATGAACAAATGAGCCGATTTTGATGCGGTTTGCGGCGATGGACGCAGTTTTTTTAACCTAAGAAAGTAAATTATTACAAAAAAATCGATTTGATAAGAATTTTACGAGTAATTTTAAAAAAATTACTTTTTTCCTAATTTTTCGTTCACGTTATCTCATGAACAAATGAACCAATTTTGATTTTGTTTGCGGCGATCGACGCAGTTTTTTTAGCCTAAGAAAGTAATTTTTTACAAAAAAATTGATCTGACAACAATTTTAAGTCATTTTAAAAAAACACTTTTTTACGATTTTTTCGTTCACGGTATCTCGTGAACAAATGAACCGATTTTGATGCGGTTTGCGGAAATCGACGCAGTTTGTTAAGGAGAAGAGCTGATTAGGTTTTGGAATTAATCGGTTGAGTAGTTTAGAAAATATTTTACAAAAACAAATTTTTAAAAATTTTTGAAACTTGTTTTTTTAAGATATCTCAAATTTTTTGGGCCGTATCATTTCAAATTTTCAGGAAGTTTAAGTTCACCAAGATCACGTCAGATGCCGCAAACCGCGTTTCAGTCGGACACTCCGTTCAAAAGATATAAAAGGTTTACATACCTACATACACACACACACACACTCATACACACACACATGCATACAGCCCTACGGACATCATCGCCAAAATAGTTTCAATAGCTTCCTAGGACCTCAAAACGTCGAGATCTGGCGAAAACTCAATTTTCGAAAATCGGGGTGAAACCAATAACTTCCCGATTTTTGAAAAAAAATTTTTTTTTTTTTAATAGCGGGAAGTTAAAAAATATATAATTAATACATTAACGTTTCAATCCGGATTTGGACCTTCGTCAGAACTGATCTAGACAATATAAAAAATAATTAATATTTAAATTCTAATTAGCTTTTTATTAAAATCTTTCAAAATTATTAATGATTATCAAAATAATGAAAACCATGACTACTTATTTAATAAAAAAAAAATAAAAATTGTTTAATATTATTTTTTCATTATTTTGATAATCATTAATAATTTTGAAAGATTTTATAAAACGCTAATTAGAATTTAAATATTAATTATCTTTTATATTTTTTAGATCAGTTCTGAAGAAGGTCCAAATCCGGATTGAAACGTTAATGTATTAATTATATATTTTTTTGTTAATATATTGTCTGAAAAATTGGTCGATAATTTTATTTATTGAATATATCTAAGTTAATTTCGCACGCAATCAATTCAAATTGTAGCCTTTTTGAAAAAAGAAAAATTCTGTTGTACAAAACGGTATTTTTGGCAACCCTAGTCCTAGCCCATTGTTACTGTTGAATTGAAATTTCCTTGTTCTCTTCTGTGTTTTACAATGACTGTCCCAAAGTATGACTGTCCCTAAATGTACCCCCGTCTACCCTATAATCGTCATGTTAATATCGCCAAAAATTTAAAACAGTCTATTTCAGATTGATGAGCGAACTATATATTATGTGCCCAATATTGCAAGAAGTTCTGTTTTTCGTGACTGAAAAATTACCTGAAAATAATTACTTTTCGTATGTATAACTTGAGTCACAAATTTTTCTTAAAACATTGGTATTATTTTTTCTGGCGAATAATGAAAAGTGTTAAAGCAATTTTTTTTAAAGTGATCGATTTAAAAAAAGCGCGTTTTTTCGACTCGTAATAAAAATCTTCGTAGTTTTTTTTCACAATAAGACATTTACTAGTGGATTACAGGTTTCAAATAAACGCGGTACAGGGATTAGTATAAAAAAAGTGAGTGCTTGCAGTTATGTACGCGCGTTGAAAGTTATACTTCTTTGGCCTGATTAGAAACTAATTTTTAATTTGCGTGCCAATAATTTATTGAAATAAAATAATTACAAATAGGTACTATTTGTATATAATTTATAAGCACTTATATAATTTTTATTCGTATTGAAATAACACATCACCTGGCATCTGTCGTATTCACTATTTTACATTTCGGTGAGCCGTTATTGTTGATAGGCGTGCTGTAAATCATAACATTTAACGCGGGTAGCGGCTAGAAATTAATAAAATGTTGACTACAAAAAACAAAATAAAATATGCATTATACTAAAAAAATACTTTTTAAAGATGAACTTTTATCGAAAGGAAAAATAATTTTTAATTAGGTAGCTACATAATTATAAAAACGTGGGTTGTAAATTGTATGAGTCGTTTGTCGCGACCCATGCTTTAATATTTATGAACTTAAATTATTAAAAATATTTTTTTTCTTTTTAATACATTTCAATAAATGTTTTTTACTAATATCGACTTATGAAAGTGCATATTCTTTTGTATTATTTTATGCTCAAAGCCGTAGCTAGGTTTCATTTTGGGGGGAGTCGATCTCTGAACCAGAGATAATAAGCAACAACTTTATCTGAAAATAAGCATACATATATTATAATTTTACATAAATATAAATTTAATTAGAAAGCAGCCGATGAAAGAGTTTAATGATTCATTTAATTTATTAATAATGCCTTACATTTCGATTTTACTCGTTCCGAAAAACGTGGAATCCAATTATTTTATCACAGATCCGCAAAAAAGAGTCGAAAATATTTTAGTAAATATATATTATGTATAAAACAGTGGGTTGGCTAAGGTATTTCGGAAGATTGAACCCCCAAAACACCCCCTGCCTACGGTCTTGTTTATGCTTTACCTACTTAAATTATTCTCCAAATTTTATGATAACGGCCTTATGTTTTCCAACATATTTCTGTACAAAAATGGAAAACTTACAGGTCAATAGGCAAAAAGAAATTGTTTACCTGTAATTATAAAAGTCTATACCTAGATCTCGATATAAATACAAAAGAAACGTTTTGAGCATCCAGTCTTCAGAATTCAGATTATTATTTTTGACTTCAATTCGAACTTATAATATTGTTGTGCTCGCTATTGTGTCTAGTGTTGATTTTAACTTTTGAAGCAGTTTTATATGTTTTAAAATACAAGAAGAGGCTACTCCTAAAAAAATTGTTTTCTAGATTATAAAATTGAAATTATTGTTTTAGTTGTAAAAATGAGTGTACAATATAAAGTGCCTACATTAGCAAATTTAGCGACAAATGTGATAGTTATAAATTTAATGAATTTACAACAAACTCAAATTGATTTGCTACCCAGATTTTGTGGCGTAGGGTGTCTAAGAGTTGTAATTTTCGATATATACATGAAGACGGCCGTAAAAAAGATTCTTAAATTGTGTTTGCCTACTTCGATTCTACGTGATTTGATTTTATCCGTAAATATCGCATGCCAAGACATCTATAAATTCACAGTTGAACTTCTGACAATTTGTGACGAAGATACAAGATATAACTCACTGTGTTGGAAGAGCAATGGAGAAATCGATATACGAAAAACGATAAACCACTTTATAGAAAACAAATCATTTTACGAAAACAAGGACAATCGATGGTTGATTTCGAATTATTTTTGCTGCGAAACAACTGCACGCGAAGCGTGGACCGAATCCAATCAGAAGATAGCCAACGAGTTTGTGGAAGGTTTACGATGCGAAAATCGCAGAATTGAATACAGGTGGACGCTGGAGTTCTGGAGAAATTATGCGGAATTTGGATCCCACGATAATAATGTAATAATGAGTGACATCATCGGGCAAATATCGAATTGTTGTTGGTTTCGTAATTTTGATTATTTTTTTAATAAGCTCGATTGTGATCAAAAAAACATTGTTTTGAATACAATTTGTGGCAAGGTTCCTGATTGTACGTGTGATTTCGATAAAATTTCTTATTCGATTTCTTGTGTGCATGTACTACTACTTAAATATGGTAGCTATGAAAAAATTGAAACCGTTATTAGGGAAACCAAACACGGTTATGAATTTTTGAGGGCTGCAATGAACAATTATTCTTTGATGCATCATTTTCAATTGGTTTTAGAAATGGCGATTGAAAATGAGGCTATAAATAAATGTGACCTTAGGCTAGTTCTTTCAGAACGAAGGATGCTGAGTGAACCCTCTGAAATTAATGAAACTTGGAGATGAATTTGATTTACAAGATGGTGGGGTTGAAAAATGTTTTTGGCCCCCAAGTATAGCGAAAGATTTCTTCGAATTGTTTCAAAATTAAAATTTAACCCTTTAGTAATAATTAAAATGTGCTACCAAAATTTTAATAAAATCGGCCCAACAGGACCGGGCTTAAAAATTTTATGAAAACGTTAGAATATCAGATATGGTTTTACTTAGTGAAAGGTGAATTTAATTTGGTAAATTGATAGTAACATTGAAATTGAGAAAAAAATATTATTTTAAAGGGTGCATTAAGGGGTTAAAATTTTTAGCAAAATACACTATATTGTCGGCAGGGTTTCACACAGCGACCGAGTTTATTTTTATTGTTTTCGTAGTGTACATTTGACAAATAAAATTATTATTATTTATTAATCTATTTTTATAGTGTAAAATACTCTATTCTAGCTTAAAAAAATATTTATTGTATTATAATTAACTTATGTTTTATATACTATTAAATTTATTTTATATTGGTACTAATTATCTTATAAGATTGAAGCACAACTAAGTATGTTTTAATCTCTTTAATAAAATAAATAAAAAATATATTTATGAACAACCAGATTTTCTTTAGAAATTAAAATTGTTTTCACTATACGAGTACAGTATGCTAATCGCTCGTTTTTATGTAACATCTCGTCATAAAGTAGTGCATTACAACCTAGATACAGAAACTACAGTGTAAACTCTATATAGCGACACTCAAGGGACTGTGTACTTTGTGGCGTTATTGAGAGTTGTCGTTAAACGGAGAGAAGAAATAATCCAATAATATTTTATTTTATTTATTCATAATAATAAATATTTACAACAAAGATTTTCTTTTACTCGCCATGTTCACTGTTTGAAATTTATGTGGGCAACTAAGAATATAACTTATCGATAAGCAGGTAAGTTAAACATATGAAAGATAATCCCAACTAACAAAAGAACGAATTACTTAGAATCTTCGGTACGCATGGCGCCGACAATAATGCAACAAAATAACAAACAAGTGCTCTTTATTTTTGAATGATGACGTATTCTGCCGTAAAAAGGCAAAAGGCAGTAAGTGACCAACTTATGAATTTGAGTAAATCAAGATTTACTAAAAATGTATTGACCGTCCAGAATTTTAGACTATGGAAACCAAAACAGGGGGGAAACTTTTTTTAAAGACAATAAAATTATTGCTGCAGCACTTACTGCTGTCGTTGGTTTCAGTATGAACTCATTTTTCAACAAATGTCACTTACTGCCCTTTGCCTTTTTAGGGCAGTATTGTTGTCGTTATTTATTGTATGAGCAACAAGGTAAACCAACTAGAGTTAAGCGATTTCGACGTTTTAAGGAGTTTGTCGTTATATCGAGATACGTTGAATGAATTTTTTCACTGTACTACTGCGTACTTTGTCAATATTCAACTCGCTTAAGAAATGAAAGACTTATCAAATTCTTATTTGCAAATTTTTTGCTTGGGGCTTAGCACTTCTGCGACTCGCGCGTGTATAAATATTAGTCGTTGTTTTTAATGTGTTTTAGCAGCAGATGAGGCAATAAAATGACACAATCTCATATTACAAATTAATTAATGTCAAAAAAATGGGGGGACTGGCTTGACTTTTATTCTAGTTTAAAACCTTAACAAACTTTCTTATACAAATTATCATTTATAAATTAACTAAGATTATTTTAATTATCTTAAGTTGACAGTAACAGTAGTACACCAATGTCTGACCGGTATCGTCGTAATTTCGATTGCATCATTGTTTTTATGGCTTATGTGGTAATTTGAATAGATGGATAACGAATCTAGATACCGGAGATACTCGCTATACAGTATGTAAAGTGTAAACACGTAAGGTGCACATAGGGAAATTAACATTGGGAAAAAATGACTGGATCAGAGTGAGCCTTGAAATCTCGTTTTTCAATTTGACAGATAATATTCTTTTGTAAACTGAATGTGTATACTACCGAAGAAAATATTCAAATGATTACAACATAATCGGACTTTTTTTATTAATGGGACATTAAATTCCCAAAAACACTTATATATGGCGCGAGACCAAATATCTCCGCCTATTCGTGTTGAACCTAAAGACATTGGGTCACTGATTTACCAACGCGCATACGTCATACCAGTCAGACAATTTTTGAATGAAATGTTTCAAAACAGATAGAGTTGTTTTTTTGTTTTATTTTTGTACAAAAAAAATAAAATAAAGATTTATAAGAGCTTTTTATTATTAAAAAAGCCAAGTAAATTAAAAATAAAATAGAAATCCTCAAGATTACCACGATAATTCAATAGAAATAACAATTAATGCAGTCATGGCTAACTCTGATCCAAGTATTTTTTCCCAATGCTTATTTCCCTATGTGCACCTTACGCGTTTACATACTGTATAATCATTATAAATAACTATGTACACTACTGGAAAAAAATATAATGAGGTAAAATTTTTTTAGACGCGTTTTGTGAGTTTCGCGAAAGGGCAAAAGATGAGTTGGCGTTACGAACAAATGTGACGTTTTCGCGCGGCCTAACATACAACAAAATATGAATTTCTCTGTGTGTATATAATATATACCACCGGATTACAAAGTCCACGCACTGTGAGATTCGTTATAATGAATTATGTAGAAGTCAGTCGAATTAATACAAATAAACAAAACCATATAATTTGGTCTGTATTTGTACAGATTGCACGCGCACTGATGCGGGAAGCACTTACGTTCGGGCTGCAGTAAAGCAAAAACACCCAATCAACTGTTGTTTAGATGACGTTTCCATAGCGACCCTGTTATATTTTAGCTAAAAGTCGCGAACAGCTGTCATTCGTGTTTTTACGTATAACCTCAAAGCTTCTTGCTTGGAATGTATCTGTGTTTTTATGTAGTTAATGAGTACATGATTAATTAATGTATGTAACAAGTGTACTTACGGCCGAGGTATGAAGAAAAATAGTATACACCACAAGGGCCGAAAGTTTGATATTCCTTGCACTGCGCGTCATGATGACCTCAGCTTCGTCTCGGGTATCATGGCGCGCAGTGCAAGATTATCATACTTTCGGCCCTTGTGGTGTGATATCATATATATTAATACGTTAAGGTTAAGATGTTTGCCTCCCTTTTTAGAAAAAACCACACAATTTCTCCACATAAATTACATTTTACAGATAATTGCTTGCTCTACTGACATCGACAACTAAAAAATTTATTATTGCTTTTGTTTTTGTAAATTAATTAATTAACAGCAACGCTGAACAACGTCTGCCATCTAACGGCTTAACGTCAACACTTCGATCTGTCATCCGACCTTCATATTGTAAATACTGCATACTGCCATCTGACGAGCAACGCTGAACAACGTCACAGCAATGCTGCATGATGCCATCTGACGGCTTAGCTCTACGCTTTTGCTACTTGCGCCTCTATATGACAATTTTAGTAAAATAGTATTACTTCGATCTGTCATCTGAGCTTCATATTGTAATACAACAAAAAGAACGTTATAAGCAGTGTGCAAAATTAGAAACGAATTGAATACCTGCAAACATATTTAAAAAATAATTTTGTAAAGTGATAATTATTATACTTATTTAGTGCGAATAGTTCGCACAGGTCACACTAGTATACTATTAATATTATTATTGTTTGATCGCTACTGTATTTTTTATTCACTATTCGATGTTCTTTTGCGATCATTATCTGATCAACAGAACACCTATATTATTAACAAATGTATTTATAATCAACATTAAAATAGCTATTTATTTTATCTCACCTACTGTATCTATCATTTTCCGGTACAGAACCGAACTTAGTTATATTGCGCTATTTTATCTTTGGACATAATGAGAAAAAAGTTCCCATAGCCGTCTGGAAAGCAGTCGTTCTGCATTTATTGAAGTTTATAAAACTGCCCAACAATTTACTGTGCGATTATTGGTTGCTGATATATCGATGATAAAACAAAAGAATTATGAAAATAATAATTTAGAGTGATGATGATCCTGTTTAAATGTTGTAAGATTAAAGGATGAATCCTGGTGGCATAGGATCGATGAACTAAACAAATGCTGAAAGTTTATTTATTGCATTTTATTGTCTGACGTTTCCGAAGATGACATAAAGTTTGCCGAAACGTCAGACAATAAAATGCAATAAATAAACCATCAGTATTTGTTTAGTTCATCGATCCTATGCCACCAGGATTCATCCTTTAATCTTACAAAACAAAAGAATATTTTTTATTCAAAGTCGGATATCTCAGCAAAAAATCAAAGTAGAGAGGCTGATAAAAAACAAAATTAAAGCTGAGTAAACAAGCTAACTAACCAATGAATTGGTTTAACTGAAAAACAAACTACAACAAACTAACAAGTGTACATTATTGACTTAGAAAATATCAAAAAAATTAAAATTATACTCAAAATTAAAATTTAGACAGCGGCGTAACATTTAGAAGGGGTACAAGCATTACTCACTCCTGCCGTACGCCACTGGTAGAGCGAGTAACATTTTATCTAAGCATATTTCGCTTAATCGTTTTATTTTGAATTGGAGAATCTGCGGTTATTCTATGTCCCATTCTTAATGGGACACCTTGTATTATTTGTTCTTCGATCTTCGTCAGAGGTAACTATTTATTGAACCCGCATTAAAAGTTTGATATTATTCACCCAAATGAAATCAGAATATACAAAAAAAATTAATTTTATTTTCCAGCGTGGTTATTTTTTTGTTATTTAAAATAGTCGCAGTATGACAGCAATAAATCCAAACCTGATGAATTAAAAATAATCTCATAGTAAACGATTTGACACAATGTAAAATTTTATAATTTATTCAGATTGGCCTCTGGGCTGAAGATTTGTTTGATACAGTTCGCTATATTGAAAAAAAAATGTCGACCACCCAAGTGGTCGTTATAAATATATAAGAAAGAAACCCCATTTCAAAAAATGATTGTTTATTGTTGAGCTATTTAGCTGTCAATAATTATACACTGCAGCGTGCTGCAGTCGAGAGATCCCGGCTACCGACCTGTTTGTGTCTTCTGCATATCTGCTACCCATTTATTGACATAGCAAAGCTACCGGAATATTTTTACCTTTTTTGGATCAACTTTTATCCATGAAGAATTAAATGCGTTGTAACATAAAATATTTTTAACAAAAAAAAATTGAACCGACTTCAAAATATGCACTAAAAAGTAAAAAATAATAATTATTGTTATTATTATTGTCAGTGTCACATCGGAATTCGAAAGTAGCAATTAGTTCTCGGAATAGATTTCATTTTGGCTGACACCGACTCCAAAAATAACAATAATTATTATTTTTCACTTTTTAGTGCATATTTTTGAAGTCGGTTCAATTTTTTTGTTAAAAATATTTTATTTTTCTCTTTTTAGTGTTCGATAAAGTATTGCAATGGGTAAGTCAAGTATGCGTGCCTTTGAAATTTGACAGTTTCCCTCGATTTCTCCGGATTCCACCATCAGATTCTGACTTGGTTCCGATGGGACCACCTCGGAAGTGCACTCTTTCGAATACAAAAAATGTTTTGAAAATCAGTCCATAATTGACGGAGAAATCGGTGAAAATACATAAAAACAAAAGAAAAAGAAAAAAATATATACAGTCGAACATAGAACCTCCTCCTTTTTTGAAGTCGATTAAAAAATGTAGATGATTTGAATCTAGTATAGATAGATAGATAGATAGATAGATATTTTGTCAGTCGAGATATACAAAATCTGTTTGACACGTCAACAAAATATTAAACATTATAAATTACAAGTTACAACGTATAAATTACACAATATAAAATATTAAAGAATAAAATTATTGGCAACATAAAAATTCATCTATGCTATAAATATAAATCCCATCAAAAACATAAATGTGAAAAAGGTGGCCAAGCTCAATATTCAATACGAAAAGAACTGAGATCTAAAAGGGCGCCAAGTTTTCGTGTTTCATATTATGATTTATACCTAAATGTCATGTTTATATGCGTGAAAACTTGGCACCTTTTTTGATCTCGATTCTTTTTGTATTGAATATTGAACTCCGTTTTTCACATTTATGTTTTTGATGGCATATCATTACTTTTTGTAAAGAAATTATTATTTACCATTCAAAAGTGATTTGTAAAATTAATCTTTTTCTCTGTACCTAGAGTTATCTTTTTCGAAAGGCGTTAGGTGTTAATAAAAATCGATTGCTTGGAAAATATTTCAAATCTTAAAGATTCACTATTTTCTGATTTGTACACACAAGTACCTACCTGTAAGCCAAATTTCAACTTTCTAGGCCATCTGGAAGTGGGTTAGGTTTTTGATCTATATGTCAATCAGTGATAAAAATGCCTTTTTTTAGACGTTAATATCTCAATAACCGTTTGAGCTGTATTTATGAAATTTGGGGTTCTAGTTAATCTAAGGGGTTTTAACAAATAAACCAAATTTAATGTATATAGTTATTAATGGCGTCAAAAGTGGCTCCAAATGGTTTGTGTACTATAACACACGGCTGCTGTATATCCTTTTTTCATTGTTGAACTTGGCTTGATACGTGGAGGAAAAAAAAGACTGGTGTCGATTTGGGTGTGTTAATTCGCACACATTGTGATGAAACGTACATAGTTCTCTTCGTTTCAATGATTTAAAGTGCACAATATGTGTTTCATAACGATTCGTACGAATTAACACAGGTAAAATCGATTCAGAAGAAATTCATATAATGACAGAAGAACCTCATTAACGTTCAAACTTTTGGAACTTTTGAGACACTCTGTATATATAAAACGGGTCCATAAGAAGGATGGATCACGGAAGTGCCTCAGTCCCAACTCGACTGGCAGGTACACGGACGACTTTGAAAAACACATTAGGTAGGTATAATATTGTTAATAAAAACAATTATACAGCTTCTATAGCTGAAATTATGCATTTTGGTCTTTTAACCAATAAATATTAATATTATTATTGCTAGCTTAATTAATTTTGAAAACTACCTACCTGCCTCAAAGTTATGAATCCCCTAAAAATAGATTAAATGATAAAATAGTCAATTATTATTGTTATAATTTGAATGCAGATTTCTAAATATCATTTAATCTATTTTTAGAGGATTCATAATTTTAAGTCAAGTAGGTAGTTTTCAAAATTAATTAAGCTAGCAATAATAATATGGTTATAATAATAACATTAATATTTATTGGTTAAAAGACCAAAATGCATAATTTCAGCTATAGAAGCTGTATAATTGTTTTTATTAACAATATTATACCTACCTAATGTGTTTTTCAAAGTCGTCCGTGTACCTGCCAGTCGAGTTAGGACTGAGGCACTTCCGTGATCCATCCTTCTTATGGACCCGTTTTATATATACAGAGTGTCTCAAAAGTTCCAGAACGGCTTAATATTTCTTATCGGGCAAGCCGAACTAAAAATGTGGTTTTTTAAGAATTTTTCCTGTCTATCGAATGGCAAAATTAAATTTTGGGCCCAAGGGCCCCAAAAAGGTCCCAACTTTGAAACTTTAAATGGAAACCATACTTTTATATTCGGATGCTGCGGAAAATTTTACATATACAAATGCGTCTTAGTATTTTTTTAACCCTAGGGTCCTTTGTAATTATCTAAATTTGAAATGATTGATTTACTTTTACCTAAAATATTCGTTTTGAGGAGAAATTTCTCTAATCGATACTTCATAGGTTATTAAAGTCTAATTTTGAATCTTTGTAGGGCTTTTAAAAATGTCTAAAACAGTTCAGAGCTGGATAAATCTTATTTTGAATTTGGTTACTAAATATTATCTTAAATAAGTGATTCCCAAAGTGGTCTATATCGACCCCCAGGAGTCGACGACAACTTGCTAGGGGTCCATGTCAGCGGGGAAAAAATTGGGGGTCCATGAAATGAAAACGATAGTGAATCTCCTAACTGCAAAAAAAGAAACAAACTGGACATCGTTAACCGAAGAGATTTAAGATTAAATCTAACTAAATTGATGCCAAATGTTGAAATTTTATTATTAAAGCATCAGGTTCATCCCTCACACTAAAAGCATTTATTTTTTGCTTAGTTATCTTATGTAACAGAAAGTAAATTTTAATTTGAATCTAATTAATAAATGTATAAAACTAAACATTTCACACTACATTTCACTACCGTTATAAATTTAAATCGTTCAAAGTGAGTAGCACTATACCGGTTGTCAAAAATACTTTTGGAATTAATGAATTTGCAAAAAATCAATATCAGATAGGCAGGGAGTCTAAACAAAACCGAAAAACATGGAAAGTGGTCTACGAGACAAAAAAGTTTGGGGACCTCTGTCTTAAATACTTTTGTCGGTATGAAATTTTACAAAGTTCTAAATTGGTCCTTAAATGTACTAATTTGTAAAACATCCCGAAAAAAGTAATTAAGATAATATTAAGTAACCGAATTCAAATTAATATTTATTCAACCCTTTTAGGGGCCCTTTAGGTATAAAGTTGATCTTAATATCAAGTATGACTATAACCCAGTCTTGTAAAATTTAAGTTTCTTTAAAAATGATTTTTAAAAAATCACGTAGTATTTTATGACTCTTTCGACCGGGATCTCGTTGACCTAGAATCTTGAAATTTGACACGAATGAAGGCCTCCTTCTGCTAGTCATAAATTAACGACTTAAAAAAACGTGTATTTTTTGTTTGTCCCATCATTTTAAAGCGATTAAACGATTCAAAACATTTTGACGCCATTTTGTGCAAATGGTTTACGAATTCACTCTATATATATATATTTTTAAATCGGTTCGGTAGTTTTTAACTGACTTCAAAAAAGGAGTTTTTTTTTTGTAAATAAGCGTTACCTCATATATAGCATTTGTCAATTGATTTATTCTTTTTTTTACTATTGGCATCTCATAAGTGCCGTTTAAATCGGTTCAGTAGTTTTGAAGAAAGCAGTTAATAAACGTGCATACTACGTATTATAAAGATACGCTTTTGCACTGTTTAGAATTTTTGCGGTCTTTAATTCAAAGGAAAAAACCCAGACAAGCTCTTGTCCGGTTATTTTAAATTCGAATATACAAATTGCATGTTTAAGGAGGTTGATGCGTTACAGTCCCAATCAAAAGAAAGTCGAATTCTAAATAGGAACTTTTCCATAATAAATTTTTACAAAAGGTTATAAGTCGATAATACCAAAAAATTATTGTCATAAAGGCATAAATAAATCATTATTTTATTATTAATTAATTATTTCAGTATTTTACTTAATGGCCTAACTTTTGAATTTTTTGTACAAAATCAGATTAGAAAAAATAAATTTATGTAAATATCTGTATTCTACATTTTTTGCAGTAAATAATCAAAAAAAGAAATTAGAAGTAATGAAAATTAAATCATTAAAAAGTTGAAAATTCAGTTAAAATTGTCAAGAATAAAAGTCCCATAATCAAAAATTGCTGAGGTTTAATATTTTTTTTTTACATAGTTAGTTTTCGGAACTGCTATTATTTGGTTATTTGCAAAAAATTAAAATGTACAGTTTGCATGCTAGGTTGACATATTTTCCATAAGACTACATGTAAAAGTTTTTTTTTTTAATTTTTAACTTTATAAATCTCCTAATGATTTTGGATTTTTTACAGAAAATTTTGTCATAAAAAAATCTATTAAAAAAACTTTATTTCAGTTTTTTTTCATTATCTTCGTGAAACGGCTCAACCTCCTTAAGTAAGACCCAAGTCTGGCTGGTTTTTTCGCTATAGAAAAACTGCCAAGACTTCGGGTGGCCGGCTACGAGACTGGATGTATTTCAAAATTAGAACAGGAACTGTTTTCCTCGTTTGGTCCTCGGCTTGAACCAATCAGGAAACAGTATCTTGGCACATTGATGACCTGAACAAACGGTCTAAAACAACCGACGATGAAAAATTTGTAGGTCAATAATTGAAGCCGAAAAGATTACCTGATTACAATGAGTCTATGGATTTCGGTAATAAAAGAGACTTTTTCAGGCTCATATCCAGCATTCAGTGTTCGTGTTCTGAAGTGTAGGTACAGTTCGTGCGTGGCTATTGATTTTAAAAATAAAACGGTTATTTGGTTGAATTGATTTTGTTTAGTTTTGAAACAGTGTTTTATATTAATATTTTAACAACCATGAGTGAAAATCAAGAAATCAAGAAAGTCGTAATCAAGAAAGAACCAGAATGGAGTAATTCTTACAACGATGGCACAAGCCGTGAAGGTAACTTGACATATTATAGTAAAGGCAAACATTTGCCCAATTTTGGACATTTTCCAATTAATAATGAAGAAACCGTGTCCTCACATCTTCTGAACGTTACGATAAAGAAAGAGAAAGAGGACGATTTCTACTCTAATAGTTTACAAAACAGTTATGGAGATATCGTGCCAGATTATCTTCTGGACGATACGATAAAGGAAGAAGAAGTTGATTTCAACTCTGATATTTCACAAGAATATATCGTGCCAGATTATCTTCTGGATGTTAAGATAAAGGAGAAACAAAAAGAAGACCATTTCAACTCTGAATATTTACAAGAAGATATCGTGCCAGATAATCTTCTGGACGATACGATGGAGGAAGAAGAAGTTGATTTCAATTCTGATATTTCACAAGAATATATCGTGCCAGATCTTCTTCTGGACATTAAGATAAAGGAAGAAGAAGAGGGTGATTTCAACTTAAACAATAATGAAGATGTCGAGCCAGAACGTCTTCTGGTCGTTCCGATAAAGCAAGAGAATGAGGAGGCCTTCATTTCTAAGAGTCCGAACATCCAAGGCGGAGTTGTTTCTAAAAAACTTTCAAGGGCAGAGTTGGACTTGTGCTGCAAAAACGTGTTGACGAAGGAAGAGAGCGAAATAATGAGATTTAACTTCGACTCTTTGTCGGTGAACGGATCGCTAGACGTCGAGAATATTCAAATTAAAAATGTAGTGCCGTTCCCAGCGTACTTTGAAGAAAGTAAATTAAAGAGAGAATTGAAACACAACCCAAACATGGCGCGCACAAGCAAACGGAAGCGTGACGAGACAGACGAGAAATATTTGGCTAAGCGGGCTAAGAATAATAATTCAGCGAAACAGTCGCGAGACAGTCGGGAGGCGAAGTTTGAAGCGCTCGTACGCGAAAAGGAACAGCTGGAGGTGATGAAATTGAAGATGCAGGCCAGTTTGGAGGCTCTCAAGAAATTACAAAGAAAGAGTTGAACAAAGTGAAACAATAGTCGCTCACCAAATACCTACAACATCAATTTTGCGTTATTTTTTTACAGATCTTTTCATTTGTATGAATCAAAATGACTCAAAATTGTTTTTTTAAGTTAAAGGGTGGTTGTTAACATACATATTTTCACCTAAAAATCAATGCATTAATGATAACTTCCTTATAAGTTAATAATGTACCTACTACGTCAGATTTTTTTTTGTACCTACCTGAATAGTGTTTTTGTGACTAATTTAATCTCTCCAACAAGCAGAGGATTAGAGGAATAATTTTTAACCTGAAAAACTTTTAATATTTTTGACTTTTAAAATAAAATTGGAGTAGTTTTGACCGGTACCGAAATATACTCTTTTTTGTTTTCTAGAGCGCTGTTACAGCGAAATTGTATGTACCATTTATATCTTTTATTAACGTTTGATTACTTTTGAATAAAAACATGTATCGACCAATTTTTCAGACAATAATTGACAAAATTCCAAATCCGGTTCTAAACGTTAATTTATTGAATTATAACTTTAAAATATCTGAAAAATTGGTCGATAATTTTATTTATTAACCTTTTAAATAATTTATTATAATTATAAATGTTTAGTCAGTCTGTTTTACATTACAGAAATTAGAAAGAAATAAATATTTTAGTTATTGGAATTTATTGTATTTTTTATTATTATTGTTTTATTAAATACTAGCCGCTATCCGCGGCTACGCCCGCGATTGACATGGAAATCGACTTTTGACATGCATATCAGGGGAAACAATTTTCTTATTTTTCGTAAAAATTTTTTATTTTTTTTTAATAAAAAGTATCCTATGTTACTTCTAATACCTTCAAGAGTGTATGTGCAAAGTTTCATGATGATCGGTTAAGTAGTTTTTGCGTGAAAGCGTAACAAACAAACTTACATTCGCATTTATAATATTAATATGATGATTTCTGTATAAAAAGTATGTGTTTCATTTTTACTTCCGAATGTCAAAAAGCAGATATTAGCTTTTAGACATCGTAAACCAATAATATACAGGATGTCCCACGACTTGACTGCCATAGCCCGTCGGCAAAAATTTTATTGATTCATACCCTCTCCAAACTTTGTATATGGCTTCATTAGGCCTAGTCTGACACCTATTTCCTCTATGACTTTTCTTGATTTTGTGGCGTTTTCCCTCTTAACTTTCCGAAAGATGTCGTTTTGACGACATGTAAAAATTTATACATACTGTTTGTTTTTTTAATTGGGTAGCTTAGAAACTTCAACCAAAACACTAAAATAATGTTCTCTGACAAATAATATATAGGTATCATTTAAAATGTCTGACACCTCGAATATGACGAACATATTCGAGGTGTCGGACAATTTAAATGGTTCATGTTATTTGTCAGAGAACATTATTTTAGCATTTTGGTTGAAGTTTTTAAGCTATCCAATTAAAAAAACAAACAGTATCTATAAATTTTTACATGTCGTCAAAACGACATCTTTCGGAAAGTTTAGAGGGAAAACGCCCCAAAATCAAGAAAAGTCATAGAGGAAATAGGTGTCAGACTAGGCCTAATGAAGCCATATACAAAGTTTGGGGTGATTTAAAGTCAAAAATGTCTAATGGACATTTAATATAGTCTTCTATAACACCATGGCTTCTTACCATGGTGTTATAGAAGACTCGTTCACTATACAACAGCTGGTATGCGGCATTGCTTCTGAATTACGGGATTCGATCAGCAATTATAAGCACGTACGTTAAACACAATTTAAGTGTTTCTTGGCCAGGTAATTTATTGGCAATGTTGGTAGAAAATGAATATTAAACATTGTACTGCACGTACAATATATAACGGCGCAGTCTATCGACTTTTAAAGCTCGAATATTCATTGTTTTTACTCTCGAGCCACAATTGTCAAATTGATTAAGGGCCAACACACACAAGGCGATTTTCAAGTTGATTCTTTTTTTTTAACAGCGTGTAGAAATCAAATATTTCACTTAAGTTTTTTTATCAAAACTATTATTTTTTTTTCGAATTTTGAGGTCGGTCTTGGCGTTATGTTATGTCACTATGTAAATATGTTGTCAGTATCAAGTATTCACAGAAATTGTTGCTTTTTTATCAAAACTCAAAAACGGGATTTCAAAATCCTATTATTTTTTTCAAATTTTGAGGTTGGTCCTGGCGTTATGTTATGTCACTATGTAAATATGTTATGTCCGTATCAAGTATTCACAGAAATTGTTTTTTTATCAAAATTTTTTAGGGGTATTCTAGGGACACAAAAGAAGCTTAAAATTTGAATTCCAAAACCGACCCATTGTTAAATAGGTATCTGTGCGCTCGGTCTAGCAGAATACAGTTGTCAAAGCACCAAACTTTGAACGAATTCCGATTGCCTGGCTCCCGGCAGTTTAAAAAAAAATCGATTCAACCAGTTATTACGTATAATAACTTGCGCCTTTTCAAAAGGCGCAATTAATTTAGTGCGCATAAACAATTGCCGCAATTTTAAATTGTCCAATCGGTGCAATTAATAACTGTGTAATTTCATTGGTTGAAAGATGCTACCGTTGGATAAGAAACGAAAGCATATAGGTAACTGTGATCAATTTTAAATTAATATTTATTATTTTACCTGTTGTACTTTGGTAGAGTGCATTCATTAGAGAGACGTGAGACTATTCTTTTGTACAGTTGAAACCGTTTGCACTAGTGACAACGGCCCGGCTTCGCCCGAGTTTGTAGATTGTAAAAGTTTTGTAATTTTGGAATGGTTATAAATATTCTCAAAAATATAAACAATTCATTTAGCCCAGCGTTTCTTAAGAGTATTCGTCCCTGCAAACACCCCCTGCACCCGTCATCTCAAATCTTTTCCCCTCGCCTAAAAACGGTTCGCGCTCTCCCGACGCTATTTTTAAAGCTAGAGGGTTCTAGTAAACGCCAAATGAAAGACAAAGAATCAGACTACAGATTCTTCAGGCGAATGTTTTGAAAAAAAATACCTGAAAAAACTTACCTTTTGAAAAAAATAATAAGTTACGTAACATTTCACACGTAGGCGAAACTATATTTCAAAAAGTTCGCCTGAAGGATCGGTAGTCTGATTCTTTGTCTTTCATTTGGCGTTTGCCAGAACCCTCTAGCTTTAAAAATAGCGTCGGGAGAGCGCGAACCGTTTTTAGGCGAGGGGAAAAGATTTGAGATGAAGGGTGCAGGGGGTGTTTGCAGGGACGAATACTCTTAACCTTTTTCAGTCCACGGACCCCTAGGAAATCAAGCACAATTTCAAGGACCTCTTTAATAAAAAAAAACAATACATTTCGAACAATTTTTTTTAATACTACAAATACAAAAAAAAATACTTTTTCATAAAAAATACGTTAATGTGAAAGGTTGGTGCTGCTTTTTTGCAACTAAATTAATGATATTTGGGTCCATAGCTGTGACTGCGGACCCCCAGGTGTCCACGAACCACAGGTTAAGAAACACTGATTTAGTAAAAAAAAAAGAAAGTGAGTAAATCTTATATCCAAATCTTCTTGGTTTCCGGGCTTGTATGCCGTGGTCCATTTGTATTTCTACCTGACGTTTCGTCTACAACTGCGGAAGACATTATCAAAGGCGATGTAGAGAGTAGAGAACACGAGCACGCTGACCATAAAAGACGGAAGTACCGCACTTGTCGACACACTTGCCTGTGAGCAGCGTAGAAGGACACTTCGCCCGCTATCACATCGCCTTTGATAAATGTTTACCGCAATTGTAGGACGAAACGTCAGGTAGTAATACCAATGGACCACGGCATACAAGCCCGGAAGCCAAGAAGGATTGGATCAACACCGGCCGTAAAAGCCTACACACTTGGATAAAATGGAAATTACTATTCTGAAGATGGACTGATATTATGTTCGAAAGCGCTTAATAAATAAATAACTAGTGTGACCTGTGCGAATTATTCGCACTAAATAAGTATAATAATTATCACTTTACAAAATTATTTTTTAAATATGATTGCGCAGGTATTCAATTCGTTTCTAATTTTGCACACTGCTTATACCGTTCTTCTTTTTGTTGTATTACAATATGAAGCTCAGATGACAGATCGAAGAAATATTTTACTAAAATTGTCATATAGAGGCGCAAGTAGCAAAAGCGTTGAGCTAAGCAGTCAGATGGCATCATGCAGCATTGCTGTGACGTTGTTCAGCGTTGCTCGATGTTTCAAAATTAAAGCCGTTAGATGGCAGTATGCAGTATTGTGTCTGTTGTATTACAATATGAAGGTCAGATGACAGATCGAAGTGTTGACGTAGTTTCAAAATTATTGCCGTCAGATGGCAGACGTTGTTCAGCGTTGCTGTATTTTAATTAATTTACAAAAACAAAAGCAATAATAATTTTTTTAGTTGTCGATGTCAGTAGACAAACAATTATCTGTAAAATGATATATAATTTATGTGGAGAAATTGTGAGGTTTTTTCTAAAAAGGGAGGCAAACATCTTAAACCTTAGCGTATTAATATATATGATTTTTTTGGAAAGTATTTCTTCTAATTTTCATTAGGAGAAAAATTGTTAAACTCATGTCGAAATTTGAATGTCGCCAGCAAAACTATTTTTAGTCGATGTTTATTTGGTTAGTGCGGTGCTATTTCTGGAATGATAGTTTCACACGCGCGTAGTACCGCGTTAAATGTAGCGAGGTCTGATAGATCGAAGTGGCTTTGCGACAAGACTAGCGACAGTCATACATGTTCAACTTCTGTATTTGGAGATGTCAGATTTGTTTATCGAAAGTGGTAATAAAATGTTTCACATAAAATGTTAACAATGCACACTCTCGGGGATATATTCTACTAATAAATTGACAAACGTATTAAAATACTAGCGATCCGTCCTGGCTTCACCCGGGTTTGATAGATATAATTCTGCAAAATGTATTTCGTTTGCGACCCGGCGTCTGAGCAAATTCTACCACATTTTGCCTCTGCACTGATAGCTTTGAACGAATTTAATCAGATGTCGCTACTTGGTACTAAACAGTTTTTTTTTTGGTTTGCTTTTGAACTAATAGCTTTGAGTAAATTATATCAGATGTCGTTACATGTTACTGAAACAGTTTTTTGACAAAACGCCGTGATTTTGTGCAAAATATTTAATAAAAGCAATCCTATAGCGTAAGTTGCACCAAACAAGACACATTTACAAAATTTCATTAAAATCGGTTTAGTGGTTTCGGAGATTAGCGCGGCCAAAATTGTGACACGAGAATTTTATATATATAGACTAGCGGCGCGTCCCGGCTTCACCCGGGTACAAAACTCTCTCTCTCTCTGAAAATATTATAAGACGGGTAACCCGAAATAATTATATCGACTGTATCGACTGTCTATTTTCAATATTTCGGCATTATTGAAAAGAAACTTTTTGTTCAAAAAATATTCTTTATAAGAGCGTAGAATAATAAATACAAAATTTCACTAAAAAAAAAAAAACACTTTCATGCCGTACCTTGTAAACGCAGCTTTATATAGGAGATCCGTTTGTGTAGAAAAGTTTATATACAGTATGTAAACACGTAAGGTGCACATAAGGAAATTAACATTGGGAAAAATGACTGGATCAGAGTGAGCCTTAAAATCTTGTTTTTCAGTTTGACAGATAATGTTCTTTTGCAAAATGAAAGTGTATACTACCGAAGAAAATATTCAAATGATTACAACATAATCGGACTTGTTTTTATTAATGGGACATTAAATTCCCAAAAATACTTAAATATGGTGCGAGATCAAATATCTCCGCCTATTCGAGTTGAACCTAAAGACATTGGGTCACTGAATTACCTACCAATGCACATACGTAACACCAGTCAGACAATTTTTGAATGAAATGTTTCCAAGCAGATGGAGTTGTTTTTTTGTTTTATTTTTGTACAAAAAAATTAAAATAATGATTTATAAGAGCTTTTTATTATTAAAAAAGCCAAGTAAAATAACAATAAATCAAAATAAAATAGAAATCCTCAAGATTACCACTATAATTCAATAGAAATAACAATTAATGCAGTCATGGCTAGCTCTGATCCAAGTATTTTTTCCCAATGCTAATTTCCCTATGTGCACCTTACGCGTTTACATACTGTATATATAAAACATTCAGAAGAATGGGTGTCTTAGAGTAGTGTTGTTGGCCAACGTGTTGAAATTATAGACCTATATGATGTGGACAGTAGAAAGATTAACTTTCTATTGTCATGTATCGAAATCACAATTCGATTTATTTATATTATTTACATACATTGTATATTATTTGGAATTTTAAACTTGCGTAATCATTATTTGATTCTGTTTTTTACCAAATAATTTTTAAAGGTCGCAATTGGCCAATTATTGCAACTTAGCCAACATAACTTAAACACAAGGCTAATCGTTGCTCGGAGTTTCGCTGACTACCGCGCTGGACACGAGGATACTGCGGGCTAGCGTACGAGCTGGATTGCAAAATTAGAACCGGAACTATTTTTCGTGCTTATTTTGAGTTAGAACCAATCAGAAAACAGTATCTTGCCGCGTGGTCCACAAACAATCATGGCGTGTTAGTGTGTGTTCAGTTTCAGAGACAATAGACGTACACTGAGCTAAAAGATAATCTCAACAAACAAAAGAACGAATTTCTTAGAATTTCGGTACGCGTGGTGCCGACAACAAAGCAACAAAATAACAAACAAGTAACGATGACGTATTGTTGTCGTTATTTAGAGTGCGTTATTTTATGAGCAACAAAATAAACCGACTAGAGTTAAATAATTTCGACGTTTTAAATAGCAAAGATCGATTTATCAAAACGTTTGATTCGAGAAGCACTTGTTTGCAGAAAATTGTTACGCAACAAACAATAAACCGGCGATCGAGTAGCCTTTCTAATGGTGAATGGTATCGTGAAGAAGCGTCCATCAATTAATGGATTCTGGGTGCCCCGCAGTTCATCAACAAGCAATCAACGGCAGCCCGCGAATCAATGAATCAACTGTCCACAGCTTGCTTGCTTTATTAATAATCATTTGTACAATATGATCAGAATTGTACGTTAATAAAAAAAGTTATGAATCAAAAAAAAGAGTGCTTGTAACAGTTTCGCGCGATTGAAGTAAAATATGTTAACCGTATAATAATATAGACACTATAAAAGTATTAAGATGTTGTGAATTTTTGTAAAATTCAAGATGGTATAAGAAGAACACCCATTGGCATAAATAAATATTTAATCTATGGGGATCCGCGATATGGACTACTCTATCTGGCGGCGAAACTTACAAACTAACATGTGAGAAACAAGTATATGAAACGTACTGTCAGTGAATAGTGTTAATCGTGATTTTTTGTATAATAATAATAAAAAAAACATTGATAAATTAACAAATGACTTATTATGGACCCTGCAAAGTTTTAACCTCGTGCAAACTAGAGAATACAATCCCGGGATCCCGAATCTCGGGATCCCGGGATCTGGCCCCGAAAATCCCGGGATCGTACTTGGCTAATCTCGGGATTTTCAGGGTTGCCAAAAACAGATCTAGTTTGCATTCCGTAATCCGTTGCGCCTTGACAATTACCTTGCCTAGATTATATTAATATTATTTATTACATAACGACAAAAAGCAATCCTTAAATACGCGGTACGATATGTAAGAATTTGAAGTCTCCAGATCCTGAAGTACAAGTACAAAATGAATCGGGATTGGCAAATAGTATTAGACGTGAAATAAGCCTGTTCGAAAATGGAGGAGGTCGTGGATATCACTTAGAAACAGCATATAAGTATCTATTGTCTATTCCTCCAACGAGCGTTTTCAGCTTATGTTGGCAATAAACTACGAAGCAGGCTTGGAAGTCAAACATTGGATGCTTTGATATTTCTGCGATTGTATTTTCTAAATTCTAAATAGTTTTTTTGTGATGTCTTTTTGATTTCTTGCAAAAGTAAAGTTTTTTTTTGTTTTGTCTATTTTCTTTTTTTACTATATTGTGATTTGTGTTGTGCAACGATTTTAAAAACATTTTTTAAGAAATTACTCAAGTTTGTTTCATTTGAGCCCAATTAGAAACCACATAGTCTAATCCCGGGATAGCCCCGGGATCCCGCATCAAAAATCCCGTAATCCCGGGATTGAGAAACATTCTCGGGATTGTATTCTCTAGAGCAAACACAAACAAAAACTTAGTAAAAGGTTGTAATAGTACCACGTCATTTCAATGCAGATGGTTATAGTTATTTTACCAACTAAGTAGGTATTATACTTAGTCGTCTTAGTATTGAAAACTTAATTTATTAATTGAATAGTTATTATTATTAAATAACATTAAGAATTTTGATAGAAAAAAAAATAAAGTTGGAAATACATTTTGACAGATGACTATTTTTAGGTTGGGAACTTACCTGTTGCAATAAAGTAATGTTTCAATAATTATGTTTCCAACGTTCATCAACACTGCATTGATATAATATATCTATTTACCACTTTTATTTCTTGTGGATTACTCTTTAAATCGAAAGTTTGTAAACAGAAAGCATTAAAAATCACCTTACTTGAAGGTTCTGTTTCAATTGAATTTTTGGCCTAATTTTATGATATGGCCGGCATTAAATATACGCTCCCCTTCAAGGAAATTTCTTTTTCGGTGATTTGTATCAGCCCAATTACATATTGTGCTGATACTTATCATTTTATTGCACTTAAAAAAAATCACTGTTTACTATATTATAGTAACCATAGTATGAGAAATGGATACCCCATCGTCGCCATGTTTTTAAAGCTTCACCCATTTGAAGGACCCCAATTCTAATACATGTATTCTTAATTTTATTCTTAACCCTTTAAGTTGCTGAAAAAACGTACTCTAAACACGCGTTCGTTCAGTAGTGGAAGTTATGAAGGTTAAAAATGTCTCAAAATAATTTAAAATTACTGTAATTTTTATCGATTCCTAACTATTTGTGTTCAATGTAGGCGTATATATACGTTTTGTTTATTTGACTTTCAGGTGAAAGTAGAATGCAATAAGCTAGTATCTGCGGTCACAAAACCTAATGGCTTACGTCCGTCTTCGATCAAATGAGATAGATACATTTTTCTGGGGAAATAAGCAAACTAACGTATTTCAAATACAGTATAGAAACTTTAGATAACTCGAAGTAGTAATCCTGCCCAAGTCGAAAAAGTTAGCTAATCCGTTTCGTTGAAAGGACTCTATAATTCGATTTAGCTAAGCTCTCTATTCAGAACTAAATGTGATTTCCTCTACCGTGAAAACGCTGTAACTCGAAGTTCTAGGTCTTTATGAATCCTACATCTCGTACCTACACTACGCAATCTCTGTAAGTCAAAGTTTGTTGATTGTTGAAGTTAACTCGAAGTTAATTGTTGGAAATGTAGTCGAAACTGTACCTAATTGTTAAAAATTGTGTATCTCGAAATCCTCGATAAGTCGAAATTTTTATTTCTTTTGAATTTACAAAATAATTCACTCAAAGCTTTTAGTTCGGAAGCAAATCTGGTAGAATTTGCTCAAACCTATTAGTTCAGAAGCAAATCTGGTAGAATTTGTTCAAAGCTATTAGTTCAGAAGCAAATCTGATAGAATTTGCTCGAAGCTATTAGTTCAGAACCAAATCTGGTATAATTTGCTCAAAGCTATTAGTTCAGAACCAAAGCTGGTAGAATTTGTTCAAAGCTCTTAGTTCAGAAGCAAATCTGATAGAATTTGTCCAAAGCTATTAGTTCAGAACCAAATCTGGTAGAATTTGTTCAAAGCTATTAGTTCAGAACCAAATCTGGTAGAATTTGTTCAAAGCTATTAGTTCAGAATCAAATCTGGCAGACTTTGCTTGGTTCAGACGCCGCGGGCCGCAAACGAAATACATTTTGCAGAACTATTTCTATCGCACCCGGGTGAAACCGGGACGGACCGCTAATAGGTATATAAAAAATGTTCTGTTTTGTAGTTTGCTAAACACGACTGGACCGATTTAAAAAATTAGTGAACATTCCGAACGAAACGGTGTCAACTTTTTCTTCAAAGTCGATCAATTTTTTTTTATTCATTTTTTTTCGTGTAGTAATATATATTTATTTTATTTATTTATTTAGTTTAACTAAATACAATTATGAATTAATACAAAATATACGAATACAAATTGTTCACAATAGCTTTATGATTAAGTGTTTCCTGCCCAACTTGGCGATGCCAGTGCTAGGGCAGGACTCATATTGTAGCTGTGCAAACCAGAGAAAAAAAATTTTTTTTTTTAATAATTTTGTTACTACTTAATCTTCGTTTAAAAAGACATGTATCGTCTTATTGTTGTGGATATAAAACGCGAGATTCGATCACGGCACGCTATGGTCTGGCCGTCAGTCAGTTGTTTGCGCGACCTCGCGAGCCGGCAGCGGGAGAAGACGAGCGTGGGCAGCGCCGCGTTACGGTCGTCAATGGGGCACCGTTAAACGATCAACGATAGCTATGTCTTTCTGATGGCTCTTCTGCAACATGTTAATAGCACACCATTACTGGCGCCAAACTGTGACTCGAGAAACTCGTCTTCTTTTTCTTCTTCGTCTCGGAAAGACGCGTTACGTTCTCTTCGACTCCGTACGCTAATTAACGCATTGTTTTATTGGTGTCCGACAATGTCTGATTGTCTAACAAGATAACGGTTTTGTTAAAATAAATAAAATCATATATATTAATACGCTTAAAGTTAAAGATGTTTGCCTCCCTTTTTAGAAAAAAACGTCACAATTTCTCCACATAAATTATATATCATTTTACAGATAATTGCTTACTCTACTGACATCGACAACTAAAAAAATTATTATTGCTTTTGTTTTTGTAAATTAAGTAAAATACAGCAACGCTGAACAACGTCTGCCATCTGACGGCTTTAATTTTGAAACAACGTCAACACTTCGATCTGTCATCTGACCTTCATATTGTAATACAACAGACACAATACTGCATACTGCCATAATTTTGAAACAGCGAGCAACGCTGAACAACATCACAGCAATGCTGCATGATGCAATCTGACGGCTTAGCTCAACGCTTTTGCTACTTGCGCCTCTATATTATGACAATTTTAGTAAAATATTTCTTCGATCTGTCATCTGAGCTTCATATTGTAATACAACAAAAAGAAGAACGTTATAATCAGTGTGCAAAATTAGAAACGAATTGAATACCTGCAATCATATTTAAAAAATAATTTTGTAAAGTGATAATTATTATACTTATTTAGTGCGAATAATTCGCACAGTTCACACTAGTTGATTATTTAATTCAAAAAATAGTTATAGTCACTATTGTTCCTTTTGTACTTATAGCAAAACAATGTTGCTGCCTTGTTTATTGCTAGCATAAAAGTCATAGTGTTGATTTTACGTTTCGTACATGACGTGGCATATGCTTTGAAGCGACACCTCATTATCAAGGCTTGTAATATTTCGTAAAAAATCTGTCTGACTAGTTTTACAGACTTTTTCAAATTATTAGGCGTAATAAAATATTGAATTTTATTCCTTGAACAAGAATACAAGTTATTTTCATTGCGCAGTATTTATGTTCAAATTGATCTTAGATTATTATAGATAGTTGACGCGTTAATTTGAAATAAGCAAACAAACATTGTTTCTCACATACAATATATGTATTTATGTACTATACCACCGAGCGGAGTGGCGTAGTGGTGAGAGCACTAGACTCGCATTCGGGAGGTACCGGGACTTTTTCCTGCTGCCTCTCGCCGAGAAACGGTAATTCCTGTACCGACCGTCGTGTTGAGATTTTCCATGGTTTCCCTCAATAATTCCAGACAAATACTGAGATGGTTCCTTATTCAAGGCCTGTCAAACTCCTATGCTCAAAATTTGCCTACCTTATCCTAATGTCCTACAATTTCTCCATTCGCCCATTGCTATTAATTAAGCGGTAGTTTAAAAATGTAGAAAATGACGGGTAGTGTTGATAGATGGAAAATAGTAATGGTGCGAATGGCGTCTGTTATGACATAAAGTCGAGAAACGGACGTTAGACGCATTATTATTGTTATTATTATTATATTGCTTTTTTGCACTTACGTCGTATAAAATAGCTGATTTTCACTTAATTTTCAAAACTTTTGACAGCTCAATTTCGAGGAAGATCACTTCTAATCGTAGACTGCGTTCAATTTTCATGAGATCAGACTGCGATTTAGAATGGAAATTATATTGCGACTACTTGTCGTTTTCTTTACGCAACTTTACAGCACTAGTGCTAAACGCGTCATTTTGACGAACGCTGTAAAAGCGTGAAATAAGGCAGTCGTGTGCAAAAAATGTACACACCATATACTTTTATTGAGCATATGAATAAAATCGCAATCGAACTATTAGGGTGCAAACATATACTTGTCTTTTTTTACGCCGTAAGCACTGGCGTATCCAGGAGGGCAAAACAAGCACGGGACACCCGGCTTAAGAAATTTCTAATTTGCCCCCTCCTGGGCGAAAAGCTGGGTACACCCATGCTAACGTCATAGAAAAAGACAAAGTTTTTGACACAGAGATACTTTATTCAGATTGAATGCAAGTACATCAACCATAATCCTATCATCGGAGAAATCAGGGAATTACATCGAAAAAAGAGACGCAGATATATTTTCGATATGCTTTGTTGCGTTCACTCACCGCACATTGAGTGGATAGGCAATGATTCATATAGTTAATTAATAGATATATATGGTACACACAGAGACTGAAATATAAACGAAAACGTGCAAAAATTCACGTGACATAATTTTACAGTACCTACGCGATTTTATTGTTGCTGGTCATAAGTCAAGAGGCACTCCGTGTATTATTGATTCATGATTATATATAATTCAAACAGACAGACAGACAGCTAGCACGTATGTTTACAATAATATTATCGAGTATTTCCGGAGTCGCGCTAACTGTTTAACTGGAGCCATGCTGGCGGACCAAATGTTGCGTTTTGGCCTCCGGCAAGCGGATGGTTCGGTCGTCAAGATCTCAAAGTTGCTTTAGAACTAAGAACTAAACGGTGCAGTATTGCGTTCTGAGCGTGAACTAGTGGAAGTATCAGATGAACTATCACTATGCAATTGATTCATCGGTGGATTTATTTAATTATCAGGGTGACCACAGATCTGGAATCAACCGGGAATTTAGTGCAACCTGGAAATATCATGAACAAATCAGGGAAAAATAGCATTTCAGTGTTTAAAATTTCTAGTTTTGAATTTTTTTTTGTTGTTTTAAGGACGTAGTCTGGTGTTCGGGTTTCGGAAAGTCGAATTTATTTTTTTTTAATTTTTCGGAAGTATAATATATTGAGAAAATACTGTAAAAATCTTAGACCGAAATATTAAATATTTACAAAGCTACAGCATATAGTCGAGAGCTGCAACGGTCTTACGGTAATACTTTTACCTCTCAATTGTTATCACGTTACTCTTATACTCTAGCACAATAGAGCAACGAAGCCTTTGAAGAAACGGAAGGTTTACTATATGCACCAGGCATAGCTGATTAGTGTAAATATACTTTTTTATTTTTTTGTAAGAAATCTGAAATCAAAACTTTAAACGCGTTTTTCTCAAAACTAGTTTTTCCAAGCGGCCCGGGTGATTGAAGCAATTGTACAGTATGTAAACACGTAAGGTGCACATAGGGAAGTTAACATTCGGAAAAAATGACTGGATCAGAGAAACCCTTGAAGTCTTGCTTTTCAATTTGACAGATAATATTCTTTTGCAAAATGAATGTGTATACTACCGAAGAAAATATTCAAATGGTTACAACATAATCGGACTTTTTTTATTAATGGGACATTAAATTCCCAAAAATACATAAATATGGTGCGAGATCAAATATCTCCGCCTATTCGTGTTGAACTTAAAAATATTGGGTCACTGATTTACCAACGCGCATACGTCATACCAGTCAGACAATTTTTGAATGAAATGTTTCCAAACAGATGGAGTAGTTTTTTTGTTTTATTTTTGTACAAAAAATTAAAATAATGATTTATAAAAGCTTTATATTATTAAATAAGTCAAGTGAAATAAAAATAAATCAAAATAAAATAAAAAACCTCAAGATTACCACGATAATTCAATAGAAATAACAATTAATGCAGTCATGACTAACTCTGATCCAAGTATTTTTTCCCAATGCTAATTTTCCTATGTGCACCTTACGCGTTT
The DNA here is from genome assembly GCA_963575645.1 of Xanthostigma xanthostigma. Taxonomy (NCBI): domain Eukaryota; kingdom Metazoa; phylum Arthropoda; class Insecta; order Raphidioptera; family Raphidiidae; genus Xanthostigma; species Xanthostigma xanthostigma. The sequence continues at coordinate 6,288,186 of OY754473.1, forward strand.
ACATACTAGAACCTTTCATGCGTGCCCAAAAAAATAGACACCGCTCCGGCTCCCGGTGTATGCCGCTCGAGTCATTCGCGAGGGGCCACGAAAACGTGTGCTAGAAGAAATGACTCAGCCTCTACGATCAATATTTTCTAACTGGCATACATTTGAATGAGTTACGATTACATTTTTATTGAATATGCTAATTGATTACAAGAACATCATATAATAAACAATTTGCGAAATAACTATTGGTAAGATATCGATGATCAATTTTGACTATCGATTAATGAATCGATGGGATCGTTTATTCGTGCGCCCTAAGGGGGGCAGATGGGCCCCACCTTTCTGTGATTAACGCTCAGTCAGTCTATTTAGTTGAAGATGATTGTGTTTATACACAGGGTGTACCAATAGCGCATTTTGTTTTTAAAACTTCTTGAGCGATATTGCTTTGAATTGGCTGGATGAAAAGAAAGTCGTCTAAAAAATGTGTGGCATTTTTGAGCAACTAAAATTGTTGACGAAAAAACAACTCTATAAATAAATCAATAAATTATTATTTTACTCGTAGTTCATTCATAATTATATAAATATTATAGAGGCAAGGTTTGTAAATTTAGGTAATCTCCGAAACTACTCATCCGATTTCAAAAATGTTCTCACCAATATTTAGAGCGATGAACATAGGCTATATATTATCGCGTTTAAAATAAAAGCGCTTTTCGTGGAGACAAATTTTGCAACGTTAGTCGACGAAAAAACGATGGCAATTTACAAATTAGGGCGAAACCGGACCGGGCCGCTAGTAGTTAGAGTGACCGGTAATTGCTCGTATTCCTCTCGGCAGAAGGAACTATGAGTAATTTGGAATTATTTAACCTTATCACTTGGGGGGTCGAAAACGCGTCATTTTTTTATGATAATGACACTTATGTAAAAAATATTGATTTTAAAAGTTTCAACACAACATAAAATTTAACAGTAAATTTTGTGGTTTTTAGTCCAGTCATTTAAGCAAATGAAAGGGGGAATGAGAGATAATAAGCTGGAAATGTGTATACACCTTCATTTTGGGGTTCTAAATGTTGTCTCAAAAGTCTCATAAAATCTCGTGTCTGCGTCGTAAGTTATTCAAGGTCAAAGGTCACTAAAATCGTTTTTTTGCAATTATCTCGGTTTATATAGCTCTAATGGTGTCAACAGCTATTATAAAAATTGTAGAGCATACAATTTGCGACAAATTTTGTTCTAAATATTTTTTCATGCGCTCAACCGTTTTTGATTTATAACTCCCAACATTTGAATTTTTGTAAAAAGAAAACCGGAGTAGATTTTCTTGAAAGTGACGCATTTATGACCCCGAAGTGATAGAAATTTCTCCCGAGAGGAATACGAACAATTACCGGTCCCTGTATACGGCCAGGAAAAACAGGACTTTTGTCATTAATTAATTCGTAGGCTGAAAACGGGATTCTAAAAGCCGTAAATTCGTAATCTACCTTTGCTATCTGATAATCCGGCGCTGACGATACGGAACATATGAATCAACTCTGTTACATTATATTATTATATTATGTATTATGTATATATTATAATAAGTTCTAATAAACATGTGTTTTGTGATTTTATTTTCTTTCCCATAGCCTACATTGCAATCAGACGAGACCCTGATTAATGAGCGTTTGTGTATATTTTGTTGTTACCACTTTCTCAATTTTATTGATTTGTTACACGAATATTTTTAACGGTGTACAATGTGTGGATCAGCGTCGACTCGTCTTCGCACGCATGATTTTAATAATAATCAGACTGGCCTCCGTCGAATTTTAATTATAGTGATGTGCCGGATCGTTAAAAACGTATATCCGCGGATACGGATCTGAATACGGATATATGGTTTCAAGCTCCGCGGATACGGATACGGATCTTAACTTTCTTAGAGTACGCGGCGATAAATATTGCACATCAACCTTTGGAAAGAGACTATCTGTTATGGGAAAAAGTTATTGACCTCTTTAAGAGTTAACTCTCATAACAGATTGTCTCTTTCCAAAGATCGATGTGCAATATCTCATTATAAAAATAGTTTTTTAGTACCTTTGAGTTATGTACTATTGGTATGGTACTCACTACGATAAATGTTTGCAATATAAAGGTGCCAAATACGATTTTAAAAAATAAAAAATATTCTGATTCATGAATGGAATTTAACAGTTTTTCATTATTACCTAATCACCTATATATATAAAATTTCATCTATAAATTGAAAATTAATAAGGTAAAAGATCCGCCAAAAACGAACGGATACGGATACGGATCTTTCTTCTCCCTCGGATATACACGGATACGGATATCCGACACATCACTAATTTTAATAAAGTGAATTAACCCATATAATTTAAGTCAGCGTAATTAAACAAGCATTTGATTGTGCTCGGGGCTTATCTGAGATGTAGGCATGCCAAACAAAACAAAGAAATATCGAGTCAAGTGTTGGCCGTAGTCGTGGATTCACGCAAAACTGGTAAACGTAGGTATACTTTCTGATTATGCATTAACAGTTCTATTCTAATACAAAACAAGCTACCGGTGCGTTTATACAGCACAATACGAGAACTCCCGCCTATACAACACGGTACGACATTTAGGCTATCAGATATAGCCACGATGTAATAGTCCATCTGAACTAATTGCAATTACACGCTTAGTTGGCAAACTGGCTGCGACGTTTGTCGATGTACGGGGGCAACAGTTTTCCAACGGCTATAAGCGGGAATAATCTTCGAGACTCGATTCCCGTGATGGAAGGACTATTTACATACCTACGAAGTTTGTACGGAACCATCGGTGCGCGAGTCTGACTCGCGCTTGGCCGGGTTTTTGAAGTGAAAACTTCTTTAGTGGCGTTGTACACTTTTTTTGTAATGGGTAAAAAGTGTTAAACTCGCGTCAGATCGAAAATTCGTAAGACCTGATCGAAAATGCGTAAGACCTGATCGAAAATTCGTAAGACGAAAATTTTTGTACACTTTTTTTGTAATGGGTAAAAAATGTTTAACTCGCGTCAGGACACGTGACCTGATCGAAAATTCGTAAGACGTTTATATTCAAGTTTTCACTTCTGCCGGCACTCCCGGAGTGCAACCCGTCTTTTTTTTGTGGTAACGCCACTGATTGGCCCAGTCGGTAATACAGAACGCGTTGCAAATAATTATTATTTAAAGTCGTGTAGGATTTTAAATATGCGATTCCCACCAAACGCTTCTGCTATTTGTTTTAGTTGTATAATAAATAGACATAAATTAAAACAAATGAATGCATGTATGGCGCGTTTTCGTCAAGACATTAATTATATCAAAATGGTGTAACTTATGACTTTACAACTTTCATTATCCGATGAGCCGTCGCCTATATATGGAGTCGACAACAAACTAACAAAACAAATATTGACATATTGGCATTATTAGTCGAACTCCAGTTCAGAATTGTTCTTTTCAAGCTTTTATGTTCGCAGGCTTGGACAAAATTTCGATACTGGACGAGGTAGTCCCGCATTTTTTGTAGCATCATCACGCAGAACTCATACTGATTACTTTTTCTATAGGGCTTCTACAGAAGATTATCTGTCTATATATACAGCGTGTCCACGCAAGTTCTTTACAAATGGAATTTTTTTTTATTAATTATTGGAGAAAATTTTTTTTTCTGTGGAAAAGTTCTGCTTCGTCCAAAACCTCTAAAACACCAAAGAAAATTTTTGTCGGCCTAAAGTTATACGAGGGAAATCAAAAAGTTTTATTTTACTAAAGAGCCAGATCACCCGATTTGACACCCTTAGATTATTTCCTCTGGGACTATCTAAAGAAAATGGTGTACTCTGAAAGACCTTTTCAAGATATTGATCAATTGGAAAGGATTATCACCAAAAAAATCCATCAAATTCCTTCTACAATGATTCGAAATTCAGTGACGGATTTTGGAAGGAGAACCGTTCTTTGTATGGAGAGAGATGAAGGATATGTTGAATTCTGATTTATAATTATGAATAAATAATTACTTAGAAGTTAGTTATGTTATTATTTTGAATTAAATTTGATTATGTAACTAATTGTACGAAAATCACAGATAATTTTTATTTTTAGTCAAATAAAACTTTTTGATTTCCCTCGTATAACTTTAGGCCGAAGAAAATTTTCTTTGGTGTTTTAGAGGTTTTGGACGAAGCAGAACTTTTCCACAAAAAAAAAATTTTGCTTCTATAATTAACAAAAAAAAATTCCATTTGTAAAGAACTTCCGTGGACACGCTGTATAAAATTATCGTGTCACAATTTTGGCCGCGCTAATCTCCGAAACCACTGAACCGATTTCAATGAAATTTTGTAAATGTGTCTTGCTTAGTCTAGCTTACGCTATAAGATAGTTTTTATTAAATATTGTGTACAAAATTACAGTGTTTTCTCAAAAAAACTGTTTTAGTAACATGTAACGACGTCTGATAGAATTTACTCAAAGCTACTAGTTCAGAAGCAAACACAAAAAAACTGTTTTAGTACCAAGTAGCGACATCTGATAGAATTTACTCAAAGCTATTAGTTTAGAAGCAAATCTGGTAGAATTTGCTCAAAGCTATTAATTCAGACGCCGGGCCGCAAACGAAATACATTTTGCAGGATTATATCTATCGCACCCGGATGAAACCGGGACGGACCGCTAGTTATTAATAATTTACACATGTTTGGGGTGCTATGAAAAATTATTACTGCGTATTTAATTAATGAGTTGAGAACGTTTTAATCGAATATTTTCTTATGTAACCTTATGACAATTTTATATGAATATTTAGAGAAAAAAAATTGATATTTTGAAAATGTTAAGTTTGAAGTACAAAAAAATATGCCTCACCACTTTCCGACTGTATATCTCGATTTGAATAAAAAACTTTTTGTTTGTATCTAGTAGGATACACGAATTGTTCCCTGTGAACGCGCTGTATAAATAAATATTTTGGCTAGCCCTGTTTGCGAAAACAAAAGAATTACGACTGCAAAAAGATATTCTGAATTACTGTTAAATAACTAATTATTATCGAAGATGCAACGTTATTTATTGCTTCTGTAATGCGGTCAACCTGATAAGAAGCGATCTTTGCTTACCAAGATGCCATACCTTAAAAACTACCTATACATATTTGATAAAGGGTTTTTCCAGACTTGCGTCCGGGACAATAAAGTTCAGAATTCTCCGATTTTTTCGGAAATGTGATGGACAAAAAAGAAAAACTCGGGTCGCAGTGCCAAACCCTCTCGACAATATTGTGCATTTTCTATTACAGTATGGCTTTATAATGTGAACCTGAGTTTGTTTTTGGTCAAAATAAAAAATAAAAAGCCCTTAATACACCCCTCAAAGTCAATTCCAATATTATTGTCAATCTAACATCTGTACCAAATTAAAGTAAGTAAATTTATACCTGCAAACTAATGTTTTCATAAAAAAATACAGTCGAACCTCGATAAGCAAAAGTTCAGGGAAACGCGATCTCTTTTTGGCTTATGGAGGTTTTTCACTAACCCGAGTTTTTAGCTTATAGATGTGCAGGAATGGCCTTTCTCACTTATAGAGGCCTATAAAAACTATTCAAAAACAATTAGTTCGGCTATTTATGACTCATTCTTAAATTTCGTGGAACTATTAATACGTTCGACTATCGCTTACAAAGTTACAGGCAAGTAGTAGTCTCAGTTATGGAGGTCCATGAGTGAAAACGTCTTTCTCTTATAGAGGGCCGCTACTAAATACAGGTTTGATAAAAGAGCTTGTCTTGCCAGACATACAGGCATGGTGTGGAAGTAAAATCACGACAAAGTTTGTTAGTCCGCGACGCAATGTTCTACAATGTAGGAATCAATAGATGCATACTCTTCTCTCTCTCAAATACTTTCACCTCGTCAAAAAACGGTTCCAGCTCTCCTTACGCTACTTTTTAAAGCTAATTGATTCGTGTATACCTACGCCAATTTATAAAGGTTTCAGGGGGTTACAAAGACGGTACCTGGAGAGTTTTTACACGCTTTATATTAGTTTCACTTGTAAGTTTGTATGAATGTGTGTTTGTTTGTAACCTCGTTTGGACTACAGCAAGTGGTTTATATAGTGGTATAATATGCCAGCACTGTAAGTACAGTGGCTAGCCGTGCGGTCTAAAGCGCGGGTCTTCGCTGACGTCGACTCTCGGAATCACGGGTCGTGGGTTCTAATCCCGTCCACGCCGAAAAACAAAAAATTGTTATTTTTCGCCAAATTTTTGACAATAAATCGAACTAAAAAGTGGAAAATAAATATAGTTTAAAAAAACTAAAAAACACGCTTTATATCAAACTAAAAAGTGAAAAATAAATATAGTTTAAAAAAAACTAAAAAACACGCTTTATATCGAACTAAAAAGTAAAAAATATTTTTTTTAAAATAAGCTTAAAACAATATAAAGCGTGTTTTTTAGTTTTTTTTAAATATATTTATTTTTCACTTTTTAGTTTGATATAAAGCGTGTTTTTTAGTTTTTTTTAAACTATAAGTATTTATTATTCACTCAGGCTTGACTGTATCCATTATTTTCACGACACTTTGTATAAAATTGAGGTGTGATCAATATTGCCAAATTTCCAGCGAAACATTCTTTTAAAACATTGTAAAATAACAGTATAAAAAATAATTTAGATAATCTTTTATGGAAGTTAGCAAGTAGCCTTTTATCGATCTAATGTTTTAACCAATTATGCTCGCCCCAAATGCAGAGATAAATGCTTGCAAATGTTAAAATACTTGAACAAAACGATCGGATCTATTCTAATCTTGCGTCGTTAAAATTATGCATACGTATTGGTTTGAAGTAAAGCGACACTCCAGGGACTGTGCACTTTGTGGCGTTATTGAGAGTTGTCGTTAAACGGAGAGAAGAAATAATCCATTAATATTTTTCGTCAATACACAATAATTTTCTTTTACTCGCAAGTCTGTGGGCAACTAAGAATATGATAACTTATCGATAAGCAGCTGAGCTAAACATATAAGAAAATCCCAACTATCAAAAGAACGAATTTCTTAGAATCTTCGGTACGCATGGTGCCGGCAACAAGGCAACAAAATAACAAACAAGTACTGTTTATTGCTTATTGATGACGTATTGTTGTCGTTATTTAGAGTGGGTGCGTTGGTATTTAGAGTGTATCATTGTATGAGCAACAAGGCAGACCGACTAGAGTTAAGTGATTTCGACGTTTAAAGGAGTTTTTCGTTATATCGAGTGTCGTTAAATGGAGTTTACACTGTATATATGTGACATATTCAAAACTAGCGGCTAGGTCGTAGATTCCCAACATTTGTTTGTAGACTTACGTTGCAAAATTGGTGTCCACCCAAAGCGCTTATATTTTAACGCGACAATATGTCTATCCGCAAGGTTCGTTCTAAATATTGGTGAGAAATTTTTGAAATCGGTTGAGTAGTTTCGGAGATTACCTCCCTACATCCAAACTTACAAAATTTACTTCTTTATAACATTAGTATAGTATACATTTCATATACTGATTTTTGCAGTTCGGCATCAATGCTTTTAATAAATAAAATTATCGACCAATTTTTCAGACTAATATATTAACAAAAAATAATAATTAATACATTGACGTTTCGGTCCGGATTTGGAACTTCTTCAGAAATTACTCAATATAAAAAACATAAAAAAGAATTAATATCTACTTATTTTACAATAGAATTAAGATTGAATTTTTTAAATAATTTTTGAAAATTAAGAGAAATTAATAAAGAATTTTTTTATTACTCATGCGGGAAAAGTGGTATGTTTACGCACGCTGTTACGGTTGAAAACTAGCTACTTATTTTCATTTGCGTGCGGAAACTTTATTTGTCGCACTGAAATTATTGTTTGCCGCACGCAAATTCAGAGTTACCATAGTTGCCAATACAATAACAATTTTAACTGAATTGTCAACTTTTTAATGATTTAATTTTAATTTTTATTACTTTTCTTTTTTTAATTCGTAATAAAATTTTAATTTTAATTAATTCGTAATAAAAAATAGTATGTGCAACTCGAGCGGCATTGTCGCACTAGTTGCACAATATACTATTTTTTAAATCTTTGATTAACGTCTGATTAGAACTCTTCAATAAATAAAATTATCGACCAATTTTTCAGACAATATATTAACAAATTATAATTAATACATTTATTCAAAGCAATGGCACGTCAATCCGGTGTCGGAGAGGCAACCGGATGGCGAGTGGTAATCTGGGCCTATGAGTGGTGCAGAACCCCCTGGTAGCGGCCAAAGTGACCCCAAATGGACGGGGGCGGCGATATGGGGGTGGGTCAAAATCGAAAAATGTTTGAAAAGGCAACCGGATAAAAATGCGGTTGCATTGAAGGAAATACCCTAATTATATAATAATTTTTTTTTGCCATCCGAAACACGCGGGCCGTTTTTGCACTAGCGAATAAAAAAAAAATTAAAAAAAAACTGAAAAGGCAACCGCTTCAAAATTAGTGAGCATACTTATTGACACCACCAAACGTTGGAAAAACATTGCCATCCGATCCTGATGGGCAGTTTCGGAGAAACAACCCCTCAAAGTCGCCGAAAAACCCTTTTCTTCGATTTTTTCAACAATAAGTAAAAAAAACACACTAAAAATTGTTCAAATCGGATGGCATTCGACATTTATACTGTCCTAAGTACAAATAATAGTGTGTATCAATGCCATCCGATTTCGATTTAATTTACCCCTATTTAGCCACCCCCAAAACTCATGAAAATAACAATTTTATGCAGCGTATGGCATTATTTTTCTTGTTTTTGAGTTTTGGGGGTTGGCTAAATAGGGGTAAATTTAATCGAAATCGGATGGCATTGATACACACTATTATTTGTACTTAGGACAGTATAAATTTCGAATGCCATCCGATTTGAACAATTTTTAGTGTGTTTTCTTTACTTATTGTTAAAAAAATCGAAAAAAAAGGGTTTTTCGGCGACTTTGAGGGGTTGTTTCTCCGAAACTGCCCATCAGGATCGGATGGCAATTTTTTTCCAACGTTTGGTGGTATCAATAAGTATGCTCACTAATTTTGAAGCGGTTGCCTTTTCAGTTTTTTTTTAATTTTTTTTTTATTCGCTAGTGCAAAAACGGCCCGCGTGTTTCGGATGGCAAAAAAAATTTATTATATAATTAGGGTATTTCCTTCAATGCAACCGCATTTTTATCCGGTTGCCTTTTCAAACATTTTTCGATTTTGACCCACCCCCATATCGCCGCCCCCGTCCATTTGGGGTCAATTTGGCCGCTACCAGGGGGTTCTGCACCACTCATAGGCCCAGATTACCACTCGCCATCCGGTTGCCTCTCCGACACCGGATTGAAGTGCCATTGCTTTGAATAATTAACGTTTCGATCCCGATTTGGATCTTCTTCAGAATGGATCTAAAAATATAAAAAAATAATTAATACTTATTTAGTTTCTATTTATTTTTAACGAAATTCGTGAAAGATTTTTTTAATATTATTCAAAGCAATGGCACGTCAATCCGGTGTTGGAGAAGCAACCGGATGGCGAGTGGTAATCTGGGCCTATGAGTGGTGCAGAACCCCCTGGTAGCGGCCAAAGTGACCCCAAATGGACGGGGGCGGCGATATGGGGGTAGGTCAAAATCGAAAAATGTTTGAAAAGGCAACCGGATAAAAATGCGGTTGCATTGAAGGAAATACCCTAATTATATAATAATTTTTTTTTGCCATCCGAAACACGCGGGCCGTTTTTGCACTAGCGAATAAAAAAAAATAAAAAAAAAACTGAAAAGGCAACCGCTTCAAAATTAGTGAGCATACTTATTGACACCACCAAACGTTGGAAAAAAATTGCCATCCGATCCTGATGGGCAGTTTCGGAGAAACAACCCCTCAAAGTCGCCGAAAAACCCTATTTTTCGATTTTTTCAACAATAAGTAAAAAAAACTCTAAAAATTGTTCAAATCGGATGGCATTCGAAATTTATACTGTCCTAAGTACAAATAATAGTGTGTATCAATGCCATCCGATTTTGATTAAATTTACCCCTATTTAGCCAACCCCCAAAACTCAATAACAAGAAAAATAATGCCATACGCTGCATAAAATTGTTATTTTCATGAGTTTTGGGTGTGGCTAAATAGGGGTAAATTTAATCGAAATCGGATGGCATTTATACACACTATTATTTGTACTTAGGACAGTATAAATGTCGAATGCCATCCGATTTGAACAATTTTTAGTGTGTTTTTTTTACTTATTGTTGAAAAAATCGAAAAAAAGGGTTTTTCGGCGACTTTGAGGGGTTGTTTCTCCGAAACTGCCCATCAGGATCGGATGGCAATTTTTTTCCAACGTTTGGTGGTGTCAATAAGTATGCTCACTAATTTTGAAGCGGTTGCCTTTTCAGTTTTTTTTTAATTTTTTTTTTATTCGCTAGTGCAAAAACGGCCCGCGTGTTTCGGATGGCAAAAAAAATTTATTATATAATTAGGGTATTTCCTTCAATGCAACCGCATTTTTATCCGGTTGCCTTTTCAAACATTTTTCGATTTTGCCCCACCCCCATATCACCGCCCCCGTCCATTTGGGGTCACTTTGGCCGCTACCAGAGGGTTCTGTACCACTCATAGGCCCAGATTACCACTCGCCATCCGGTTGCCTCTCCGACACCGGATTGACGAGCCATTGCTTTGAATATATTGAAATATTGAAAACATAATAACAAACAATTTTTTATTATGTAGTCATGGAAATAATTGTGAGCACCTAAAAAGAAATAAAAAATTATTATAAACAAAATATTATTTCAAAATAATATTATATAGGTACTATTTTTTAATTGAAGAATTCTAATCAGACGTTATTCAAAGTTTTGAATCAATGTTTTTAGTTCGGTATTTTTATTGTAGAATAGATCCGACTCAGATGTGTTTTGGCCCTATTTAGAAATGAATGTAAATTTTTAATAACAGTATGTTTTTGTGAAATAACACGAGAGCGATATCTTTTTATCTACTGCCGAAAATAATCAGTATTCAAAATTGGCGTAACGCGAGGTCGTGACTCGGTGGTTAGCCCCAGGTGACAGTGCGTTCAATTTTGGTCGGATGATAAAAGATTAACACAGCGCTAAGGTGAAAATGAACACAATTATGTATTCCGTGCGATTTTTGTTATATATGTTACGGTCTATACCCGAATTCGGTCAATGGCCGAAATAAATGCCCAAAACTAGTTTTGACCACAAAATATTTACCAAACCCGAAATCTTACATTTAATCGGGTATCATATATATTAATACGCTAAGGTTCAAGATGTTTGCCTCCCTTTTTAGAAAAAACCTCACAATTTCTCCACATAAATTATATATCATTTTACAGATAATGGCTTGCTCTACTGACATCGACAACTAAAAAATTTATTATTGCTTTTGTTTTTGTAAATTAATTAAAATACAGCAACGCCATCTGACGGCTTTAATTTTTAAACAACGTCAACACTTCGATCTGTCATCTGACCTTCATATTGTAATACAACAGACACAATACTGCATACTACCATCTAACGGCTTTAAATTTGAAACAGCGAGCAACGCTGAACAACAGCAATGCTGCATGATGCCATCTGACGACTTAGCTCAATGCTTTTGCTACTTGCGCCTCTATATGACAATTTTAGTAAAATATTTCTTCGATCTGTCATCTGAGCTTCATATTGTAATACAACAAAAAGAAGAACGTTATAAGCAGTGTGCAAAATTAGAAACGAATTGAATACCTGCAATCATATTTAAAAAATAATTTTGTAAAGTGATAATTGTTATACTTATTTAGTGCGAATAATTCGCGCAGGTCACACTAGTTGAGTGTTATATAATGAGCAATACTAGTTTTGCGCATTTTCAGTTGGACAAAACTAGTTCTGTCTATTTCTAAACGGACAATACTAGTTCTGCTTGTTTCATTCAATTCACGCCCGAACCTGAATAAAAGTAGGGTTATGTTCTTGTTTACCTATTGAATTGTTCTCCTGAATGTTATAATTAATATAATGGTGGGATAGTCAGTGTAATAATTAGGTACCTATATTTAGAATTAAATCTACTTGATCACATTTTTTAACACTCGTACACCCCTATTATATTTTTTTGTAATTGCATGCAGTTAAAAAATGACATGACTCAAAATGTTTTAAGCACAGATAAAATCTTTGCAAACGAGTCGACCCCCCAGGATCTTTTTTTGTGTAACAGCACAGCGCAGTATGTGACGGGTTAATTAGTAAAAAAATCTTTTGGAGTGACTTAACAACCAAGTATTTCGATTTTTATATTTTTTTTTTAAATTTCAAATTTCAACGTAATAAACGTTCATCATAAAGTTTAAATGTTTTTGCATACGCGATATGAAATCAAGGAATCTGCTGTTTTAACTTCCAGGTGTTAATGATTTTGTTTCGAAAGCAATTTACAGCAAAATCTGTCCGAATTAATTTTTAATTGGAAATCAGCGTCGGCTCTTAAGTTTTAATCAGAGGGCATCAATACTGGTCATTTTACAGAACGCTATTCAGTTGTATTAGCTTTTAAGATTTTCAATTTTTTCAAGTTTTTTATGGTAGTAGAATTTAAAAAAAAAATCCAGCGTATTTGGCGACGGGACTATTCCAACTTCAAAATGTTGACATTCGATACAGTATAATAAAGAAAATAAAATTACGCGGGTAATGGCTAGTATTCAATATGATATTTGCTATTCTTCGCCATGGTTACCTACAATATAATATGTTCCACGTCGCGGTCGTATAAAAATTAATCAAAGCAAGCTTAACTAGTTTATTTCTGACAGATCTACAAAACAGAAGAACAGTTGATTTGTTTTTATTTTCAAAATATTTCCGAAACTGTAAAGTTTGGAAAAACATTTCAGCCAATCGGGCGACGGGACCATCATAACTTCAAAAATGTTGACATTTGATTAGAATAAAGAAAATAAAATTTCTGATATCGCGTGAGGTGACGCGGGTAATAGTTAGTATTCAATATGATATTCACTATTCGTTGCCATGGTTACCTACATAATATGTTCCACGTCATGTAAAAATTAATCAAAGCATGCCTAACTAGTTTATTTCTGACAGATTTATAAAACAAAAGAGCGACTGATTTTTTTTTATTTTCAAAATATTTCCGAAACTATAAAGTTTAGAGAAAAAAATTTAACACAACTTTCTTGAAAAAATAAATAGAATAATAGGGCGCTATGAAAAATATACCATCGTTATATAAAAAACATTGTTATAGCATATATCTCTTCTGCGCATGCGCCGATTTTCCCCAAACACAATAGGGCTCTTCATATTTATTGCTCCCAAAATTTGGTTTCAATCCGTTCGTCCGTTTGACCTGTACCGTAACAGACGCACAGAGTTTTTCTAAAAATATGTTTTTTGGATTCGGGGACCTCAAAACGAAAAGATATTGTAAGATTTTGAAAAGTGATTTTTGACTTAAACTAGTACCTACCATTCCCCACTTGTGGGTTGAAATTGTTAAATAACCTTGAAAGTTGGTAGCCTTATTTGAAAACCTAGAAAACTTTTTATTGCAGTTTTTTAAATATATAAAAATAACGATTGTGTGGGATCACGAGCTTTTGTTTACTTGTGTATTTTTTATGATTTTTTTTATCTGTAATCTTTTACATATCCGAGGCGTGGGCGTGCTTAAATACTTTCCCTTTTTTGTATTTTTAAGCAGCTGCATTCAAAATTACCATAATATATATTGATTTTAATATTGTCAAAGAATTCGGTACGCAAGTGTGTCCTTGATTATTATTTTTTTTTAATCAGAGCTGTGAGAATACACAATATACAGGGTGGCCATTTGACTTCCAAGACTTCGGCCTGTAATTTGAGGTGGAGTAAAAATTCTATAACTCAATCTTCAACTTCGAGTTATAGAGGTTTTGACTTGTCGAGAAACTGAGAGCTTTTAACGATTAACATTTAAGGGGGTCATCGGTTTTTTAGACATATTTTAGGAATTTTTTTGACGACCAATAAAAAGATAGAGCTTTGAACGTTTTACGATATATTTATTAATATTTAGGTAGTGTATAAAAAAATTTTCAAACATAAATCTCCACAAAAACATGAGCTGTACCACTCCGAAGACATCCATCTTTAGAAAAAGGTTGTTGACGGTCTCCATGATTCCGACTGATTGGCTTATCTCAAATAAAAAAAATTAAACGGCATTTTAATCTGTAAGCCTGTGGTAATAATACGAACTAGGATTATTCGAAAATATTGAAAATTAAATAATTAACAGACTTTTGAAAATTAATTTGTTTATGATAATTTTGCGTCGAAAAAAAAAATAGAACCGCTCGGAATTTTCAAAAGATCCTAGTTCATCCTACGACTGTAGGTACATGTGCCGAATCTAGCGTTAAAATTTCAAAGCAATCGGTCAAACCGTTTTTGAGATATCGTGGAGACAAATTAGAATAACACAATTTTTAGTTAAAAACGCGTAAAGATTCAAGTACGATTTAAACTATGAAATCTTATCTCACTATATTAATCTGCAAAATTAACTAGAATTTATATAGGGATAACTCAAAAACGAAAAAAATGGATTTGTCGGGTTTTGCATGTTTGTTCCTCTTTCCAACAACTTATTATAAAATCATTTTACCAACATAATTCTAAACAAATCTTTGTTTAACGTCTGATTAGAAATATTCAATAAATAAAATTATCGACCAATTTATTATTTTTTCAATATATGATAATAATTTAAAAACTTGAAGCGAGTTTTTTCAAATACGAATTTAAAAACTAATTATTAATTATTTTTATATTTTTTAGATCAGTTCTGAAGAAGATCCAAATCCGGACCGAAACGTCAATGTATATATATTTGTCTGAAAAATTGGTCGACAATTTTATTTATTGAATAATTCTAAACATATTGAGGAATCAATTTATTCAAGAAAAAAAATCGATTTGTTCAAATTATCACGTGGGGCGACCCCCTTAAATCAAAGCTGTGAGATTGCACAATATACAGGATGGTCATTAGGAAAATTATATTATGTAGTTCGAGTTATATAGAATTTAAATAAATCGAGTTATAAATATACAATTACGGGCGCAGTATGCAAATATGAAAAATAATAACGAATTAAAAATCGGTTGTTTTTCCATGTTTTCTTTATAATTCAAGTATTTATAGCCGCGCGGTATGCGAGACCGGTATCTAGTGCGCATGTCAGTAACATGTTATTCATGTTTATAACATGACATATATGGACTATAACTCGGCTATTTTAACCATATTTAATAAACATTTCGATAGAATTTTGCGTTGGCAGTTGTTTTATGTCGCGTTCGTATTGTGCAAAACAAACAACTCGGTTTCAGTTAAGATCCTCATCTGTTTTTCGATCCAGCGAGCGAGCGAGCGAGAGAAAAAGGCGATATTCCCTTTTTAACACGATAACCGAAATTGAGTCTAATAATTACGGAGCTGACTCGCAAAAAAACCATGTCGTCCCAATCTTCTGCCGCTTGATACATAAGTTATTTAAGTAATTTAAAGCATTTTTACACGCTTTATATTAACTTCACTTGTAAGTTTGTATGTATGTATGTTTGTTTGTAACCTCCGTTAGCAAGTGGCTTATTATTGTAGTATACTATGCCTGCACTATAACTACAGTGGTTAGCCGTGCTGTCTAAGGAACAGGTCTTCGCTGACGTCAACTCTCGGAATCACAGGTCGTGGGTTCTAATCCCGTCCACGCCGAAAAAAAAATTGGTTTTTTTTCGGCAAATTTTTGACAATATATCGAACTAAAAAGTGGAAAGTAAATATGGTTTTAAAAAAAACTAAAAAACACTCTTTTTATCAAACTGAAAAGTGAAAAATAAACATACCTAGTTTAAAAAAAACTAAAAAACACGCTTTATATCGAACTAAAAAGTAAAAAATATTTTTTTGAAAATAAGCTTAAAACAATAATGAATAAAAAATACTAGTATTATTGTGAAAAAAGCGTGGGGCGCTCGATGTACGAAAATGTGGAACAAAGCGCCCCACGCTTTTTTCACAATAATACTAGTATTTTTTATTCATTATTGTTTTAAGCTTATTTTCAAAAAAATATTTTTTACTTTTTAGTTCGATATAAAGCGTGTTTTTTAGTTTTTTTTAAACTATATTTTTTCTTCTATATGATATACTTATATAAGATAGAGGGCGATAAAAATTTCAAAGGTGGTAAAAAAAGGGTTAAAATTTAAAAAAAAATCCGCCGCTTCGTTTTTATGTTCTGTTAGATTCAAAATACCGCGAAATACCAGCGGCAGAAATTTTTGACCAATTGAACCTCCCCAAGCCACTCTTAAAAAAATTGATAAATGATCATAATTCCACTTTCTTAGTAGTGGCTTGGGGACGGTGCAATTGCTCAAAAAATTCAAAGCTAGTATTTTCCGGTCATTTGACTGTAACAGAACATAAGAACTGAGCGGCAGAATTTTTTTTAAATTTTAACCCTTTTTTTACCACCTTTGAAATTTTTTATCCCCTCTTTAAAATTAAAATCTGTACTCAACTAGGAAAACTCCCGGACTGTTGAGCGTCTATAAATCTGCGTTGACTATAATACGTGCCACGGATCTAAAAGGTTTACAACCAGCGTCGCAAATGCACATTTTAGAGCCGTTGATACTCCCACCACCTCCCAGCTACCTGCACGGAACATGCGCTCGTCGGTGATTGGCCGTGATCGCTCGTTGCCTTTGTCACTTGTCGCTTTCCTGCTTTAAAGTACAGTCGAGTACGCTATTGTCAAGCTGTTATTGTTATTTTAGTTTTGTTGAGTTGCGAGTTTGTAGTTTTTCAACAGACTGTACAAGCGCAAGACCGCGTTCGCATCTAACTTCCAAGCCTTTTTAGATTCGTGGCGCGCATTATACCCGATAATCCAGGGTATCATGGTCACTGTGTATATTTTACGGTGGCAAACCATACGAGCCCGTGACGTGGTAGGCGATTCGCCCTAGAAACTCCACTGCACACAATCAAGATTGCAGGTTCGCCTACGCCCCTGACTGAGCTTTAGTGGGGCCCCGCCCGGGGCCCTGAACCTCTCAACTACACCTTATATTATGGCCTTGATTGTAACTACCTATTGAGTATAATATAATCAACATTATACAATATACTTGCAGTACCTACTTGATTATATATTTATCATGTCTCCAATGTTGCCACACGTTAAATTGCTTCCCTATGGGCTATGTGTAAGGAGGCGGAGTTACAAATTTTGCGATGCGAGCGTTTGTGGTGAGCACAAGCACAAATTTTCCGTATGTCAGTGAGCAATGTTTATTAAAAGTGAAAATAGTTATAATTTTATGAAGTTTTTTAATTACAAAGAAAACATAGGAAAACTAAGCGATCTGGAAATGCTTGTTGTGTTCCGGGCTGTTGCGCTGATGGCGATTTAAGTAAAATAAAGACCATTAGCGCCTTAATTTGACGTTCCGCTGTCAGTGTAAACAAATTAACATCAGTTTTTCTTATTACATTTTTTTTACAACTAAAGTTTTTGACTTAATATATCCTTTGAATCATTTCGCGATTTCCATAAAAAAATGAGTTCAATAATTCTCGTATTACCCACTAGCGGCGCTAGTAGGCTTCGTGCAGACAGTCTATACTGTGTCAAAAAAACATTATAAAGCTACTAGATGAAGCCAGTGGCGTAACAATGGGATGCTGCAGAACGGGCAAAATATGTACCATGAGCCCTAAAGGCCGTTAGGACATTTATTACAAAATTTGGTGACAAATAATCAATTTTAAGTTAGGTGTTAACTCAAGAACATACACGAATTATACAGATATCTACTTTACTTCGTGATTTATAAAGATGAAACTACAACGTGAAGCTTTTTAATATTAAGTTAGGGCCCCATCCGATGAATTTGCCACGGGCCTCAGGTGGTGTAGTTACGCCTCTGCATGAAGCTTTGTAAAAAATAAACATTTGTTTAAACTGTCATACGAAAGTCAAAGAAGTATTAATTATAGAAGTTTTAATTTTTTAATACAAAAACACCAAAAAAAAAGGCACTTCGGGCATCATGACGCAATGTAAGAATCTTAAACTTTCTGCCCTTGTGGTGTAATATACTATATTATTCATATATTCACGTTCTTAAGAACAGTTCCGTTTTGATAATGTGACTTTTATTCGATAGATTCTAAATTATAGATGACAATTGAGAATAATTTGCTATAAATCATGTATTTGCGATCTGGCAACACTGGTGTGCCAATTCGAAATTCATTCATTAATAATTACAACCCAAACGCAATAATCGCGTTTTATTTTACTCGCGTGGTAGACATAACCACGAGCCGCCATTTAATTGTTTACGCATCATATAATATATTAATAGGTACGTTAAGGTTAAAGATGTTTGCCTCCCTTTTTAGAAAAAACCTCACAATTTCTCCACATAAATTATATATCATTTTACAGACAAATTGCTTGCTCTACTGACATCGACAACTAAAAAATTTATTATTGCTTTTGTTTTTGTAAATTAATTAAAATACAGCAACGCTGAACAACGTCTGCCATCTGACCTTCATATTGTAATACAACAGACACAATACTGCATACTGCCATCTGACGGCGTTAATTTTGAAACAGCGAGCAACGCTGAACAACGTCACAGCAATGCTGCATGATGCCATCTGACGGCTTATAGCTCAACGCTGTTGGTACTTGCGCCTCTATATGACAATTTTAGTAAAATATTTCTTCGATCTGTCATCTGAGCTTCATATTGTAATACAACAAAAAGAAGAACGGTATAAGCAGTGTGCAAAATTAGAAATGAATTGAATACCTGCAATCATATTTAAAAAATAATTTTGTAAAGTGATAATTATTAAACTTATTTAGTGCGAATAATTCGCACAGGTCACACTAGTAATTTTATAATTGTCTCTATTTGCATTCCTATTTAAAATATTATAGCAATTGAGTACACCAAATCATCTCATTAATTTCCTGAAAATATTAAATAGGTACAGTCGAACCTGGATAAGCTAGAGTTCAAGGGGACCGCTTATAAAGGTTTTCACTAACCCGAGTTTCTAGATTATGGAGGTACAGGAGTGGCCTTTCTCACTTATAGAGGTCTATAAAAAACTATAAAAAAACAATGTTAGTTCAGCTATTTACGACTCATTCTTAAATTTCGTGGAACTATTAATACGTTCGACTATCCCTTATAGAGGTACAGGCGAGTAGTAGTCTCAGTTATAGAGGTCCATGAGTGAAAAACGTCTTCCTCTTATATATAGAGGTTTCTGTTTCTCACTTATAGATGTTTTAGAGAGTTGCAAAGACGGTACCTGGCAATTACTCTGACTAAGAGAGTTTTCTCGTTTACCCAGTTCTCACTCACTCAGGTTTGACTGTATTTACAATTCGCAACAAATTAAAAAGTTGCATTAAGCTTAAAAGTGAAATGTTTATGAAATAAAAAAAGGCGTAACGAAGACCGAAACTTCTTATAATACTTGCGGACCGTCCCGGTTTCACACGGGTGTGATAGATATAATAAATTTAGAAAAAATGTATCTCGTTTGCGGTTCGGCGTCTGAACTAATAGCTTCGAGCAAATTCTAGCAGATTTGTTTCTGAACTAATAGCTTTGATCGAATTCTATCAGATGTCGCTACTTGACACTAAAACAGTTTTTTTTGTTTGCTTCTGAACTAATAGCTTTGAGTTAATTCTCTAAGATGTCGTTACAAGAGGAAGGCATTTGGAAACATTTTCAAAAAAAATTAATGCCCCATTTTTTTGATGAAAATCCCAGAAAATAATTATAACCATGAATTAAATTTTTAATTTATTGATTATTCGGTACCTGCAGTTATATAGAATCGATCTTCACGCGAGCAACGCCGCGGGTAAAAGCTAGTAATTAATATTTCTCTGAACGGAACTAATTAACCGAAGCGGCAATTAAATGCATGCTTTAATCTTCGCTAATGACCTTGGTTGTCGAACGTCTACAATCCACAGAATGCATGTCTGTTCGTGATGCGTGGAAATATTATGTGGTACTGTTACAATATTAATGATTTATCTTATCGCTAGTAAAAGTTATTTATCTCCTTTCAAATTGCAAACGAACTTTTTAAACAAAAAATAAAGAAAAAAAGTGATCTTCTTTCACGACCGTTCAGACATGATGTGCTTAGCTTAAGGGGAATCGCTTATTATAGCCTAGTTCACATGTCCATTTTTGATGAATTTTAGAAAATTATGGTCATGGTGTCATTCGATTTGGAATGACATCTAGAAAAAATGAAGTGGGTGACGAAAAAATTGCAAAAGTTATTTTAATGTGACGAAAAAATTGCAAAAGTTATTTTTATCTTTGATTAACGTCTGATTGAACTCTTCAATAAATAAAATTATCGTCCAATTTTTCAGACAAATATATTAAGGTAGTACGAGCGCCAAGGCAACTTTAAACAAAAGGCTTGATTTTTTTTTTATATTTCGGTAGATGGATGATATGTTTTCATTGATTTCTCCAAAACTAGTCGGTGGAAATTAAAAAAAGCTATTTAAATTAAAGTGAAAACCTTAATAAATTATTGAAACCAAAAAAATCCGTTGTGCCCGACTAATTAAAAAGATATTTAATTAAAAAGATTAAATACCGTAAAACGAGGTTACTTTACTCCATAAGGGTAAACATTGCGCCAAAACGTTACAATATATCCACTTAGTTTATTTTTTTATCATCGCGTTTAAGGAACTTATACTACTACTAGCTTATAGATGACACGTCTCTGTAAGTCTCGTGGTTCACATATTAGTGTTTCCCGCCATTTTTGACAGTAGTTACATCGTCGAAAAATTTTGGTGTATAACAGTTTCAATTTTTCTCTGAAAATTCACAAATTTGTTCAACAGAGAAGAAACATCACTTGGTGAGTTAATTTCTTATGTTATAGAGTAATGTTTTTAATGTCAATAGCAATTACAATTTTTTTATAAAACATTTGTTTAATAAATGTTACATCTAAATTGATGAATTGAGGTTAGATTGCACCAAATATGGGGATACTTTGCACCACGCTGCTGTAGCAAAGTAAACCCTCAAGACGACAGGCCGTATCATAAAAAAAATGTTTCAGGCATGCCAAGAATATATAAAAGACAACCTGGCTCCAGAAATTATAGAAATTATACGGACGAAACCTTAACATTATGTTTAAACGCCATAAGAAGTGGACGTATGTCCCAAAGAAAAGCAAAGCAAGAATATAAAATTCCACGTCGGATCATAATAAATAAACTCAAAAACAATTTCAAAAATAAACCTGGTCATCCACCAATATTTTCTGATGAAGAAGAGGCGTCTTTTGTAGCGTGTATTTTAAGTTTCAGCGACTTTGGTTTCCCGCTCGACTCTTTCGATCTGAGAATGATAGTTAAATCATAAATAAGCTTGGAAATGGCCAGAGAAGCCTGATATTTTATATTATAAATGGGACAAAATACTCGGTCATATTGAACCTCCGAGAAAAATTTCTAAGCGAAACTGTTTTTCTGTTCCTGAACTTCAAAGTCTATGGAGCCTATAAATATGATGTACGAGTATAATATGTTTACTGTAATTTCCTATTTGTTAGTTAAACAAGTTTATAATATATTTCGTTTATATTTGTTTGAGTTTAAATAATAAATTTGATTTTCGTAATAATACATTTTTTTTTATAAAAAAAAATACACTACTGTATTATCTGAGGAGCATTTTATTATCGTAGTCGTTCCTACTTTGCTCCGTTAAAATTTAACGTCTGAAATATAATAAAAACGTCACTGGAGCAAAGTATCCTAACCCTATGAGTATACTTTGCTCCACTATTTATCTTCATTTTTTGAGTTGTACTTGCATTTATATTTATCAAAACTTGTGAAATTTCAAAGTAAAACCCTATCAGCATAAAACGTGCCCATTACACAAATCTGAGAAAAATATTTTGTTTTTATTTTCAATTTGAAGTTTATTCAATCTAAAACTGGAGCAAAGTAACCCCGTTTTACGGTATCTTTTTAATTAGTCGGGCACAACGGATAATTTTTGTTTTACCATAAAGCCAATGTTAAATATGCCTACTTTTGAAGTCATTTATTTATTTAAATAGTCGGGCAAATCCCCTAAAATTTTCAGAATTGGTTTAGACTTAGTCCAACTTCATATAAAAAAAAATCAAGCTTTTTATTTAAAATTGCCTTGGTGCTCGTACTACCTTAACAAAAAAATATATTAACAAAAAAATATAATTAATACAATTATATTAATTAGTCATATTTTTTGACGTGATAACGTCTTATAAATTGATGAATCACCAATCTTATAAATTGATAAAACACCGGCTGCATGTTCGAAAAAGTGTAACGTAACGTTCCTAACGCGTAACGTTCCGCCTGACCCTGTGCGTGCTTTTTGCTAATTTCTCGCTCAATTTAAATCAGATCGGTTTGAAACCAGTCTTAAACGAAAGAGGAGAACATTTTACATAGATTTCGTATAACAAAATTTGCCTAAACAGTTTTTTTATACAAATTTATATAGAAAAATATTTTATACAAATTTATATAGAAAAATAGCTGTATAAATGCAATGTTGTGTAATGCATGGCGCGACGCGGTCGGTTGTCTTTGTTTGCCGTACATGGAAATTAGAAGCAAACGTATGTCTTGTCTTAACATGAAAACAGCTGCATTTCTAATGTTTAATTCAATTTTTTGACATTAGTATATTGTGAAATGCAAAGCCTTCTAAGTTAAGTATTGGAATAACTAATTATTATTAGAACATAATACTTTGTAAGTTGCAAACGTCACTTTTGACATTTCTTATCATTCCGACACCAAGGATAAGCGGATTGAAACCAAATTTTGGGAGGTTTAGGTTATGTATTACGGAATACGTTATCACGTAAAACTATCGTCCGTAAACCGACTTTACAGACAACCAATTTTTTGTTAATATATTTGTCTGAAAAATTGGTCGATAATTTTATTTATTATAAACATTTTAGTAAAAGAAAAAAGAGGGATTTGTTTTTTTGCGAATATCTTAAAAACTCTTGCAGATATCTGAAATCACAAAAAAGATTCTGAAAGAGCAAGAAATTTCCTACACAAAAGTCCCATCTTCCGGAACTCTACCACCAATATTTCCAATTTTAATTTAAAGGTGAAAATCGGGCTAATTTTTTTTTCTATTTTGAAAGTCAAATTAATTTCAAAATCGGCTTTGACAGAACATCACAGCCTTTTTGCGCAATAATAATTTGAATGCATGTGTAAGACACGAACCCAACCATCGAAGAAGCAAATGAAAAGATCAATGCTACAAAAAAATATTATAAACTCAGCGAAGCTACTAATTATAAGTAAAATTGATTGATTTGTGATTCAGAACTCAATTCCATTAAAAAATCATTAAGTATGTACAAATTGCAATTCAGTCGAAACATTTCTGACAGATAAAATTTGATCATGTTGTTCGATTTTTTTTTAAATCAACGTTCTTAAAAAGAACTCATTTTAAAATAGCGTACAAATGCAAACTTTAACCTATAATTTATTTTATTTCATTTAAAAAAAATAGTTTTTTGCGAATTATAATGTCAGTAATTGTGTGGAAAAAAAAGAGTGTGTTTACTCCTTAGATGCGCTGTGGTGTAATGCATTCCATCTCATTCTTTCGTACGTTAAATCCTACAGATATTTATGTTTGTCTCTTTTGTATTTCATCTC
Organism: Xanthostigma xanthostigma; assembly: GCA_963575645.1. Lineage (NCBI taxonomy): Eukaryota > Metazoa > Arthropoda > Insecta > Raphidioptera > Raphidiidae > Xanthostigma > Xanthostigma xanthostigma. The sequence continues at coordinate 6,312,156 of OY754473.1, forward strand.
ATTCTTTCGCACGTTAAATCCTACAGATATATATGTTTGTCTCTCTTGTATTTCGTCTCATTCTTTCGCACGTTAAATCCTATACAGATATATATGTTTGTCTCTTTTGAAGCGGACGAGCGTAACGCCACACTTGAAGCGGTGGAGCGTAACGCGTCACCACTTGATTTTACTACTCATAAAATTTCCGTACCGGGCCTTATAACTCAAAATCGTTTCTTTAGGAGTAAACCTAAAAATTTTGTCACCCCTGACGCAGACCCTAGTTGCCAGGCCGTAGTTACTGCGCTGGTTCCTAGTGGCCATGAAACCCTTAAGTAAGCGAATAGCAATTTAAGTGTAACACTCGCTGCAGGGCACGAATGCGTTTAAACCATATATCTACTAATTAACTATATGAATCATTGTCTATCTACTCAATGTGCGGTGTGTGAACGCAACAAAGCGTGTCGAAAATATATCTGCGTCTCTTTTTTCGATGTAATTCCCTGATTTCTCCGATGATAGGATTGTTTGATGTACTTGCAGCATTCAATCAGGTATCTCTGTTTCAAAAACTTTGTCTTTTTCTATCACGTTAACATGGGCGTACCCAGCTTTTGGCCCAGGAGGGGGCAAATTAGAAATTTCTTAAGCCGGGTCCTCCGTGCTTGTTTTGCCATCCTGGATACGCCAGTGCTTACGGCGTAAAAAAGAGAGAAGTATATGTTTGCATCCTAATAGTTCGATTGCGGTTTTATTCCTATGCTCAGTATAGAATAAAAGTAGGTATATGATTTAAACTTTAAACATTTACTATCTAATATTATTATTATTATTTATCAGTCACTTGTTTTTCATTCATAAATTCGACAAGGACGTCGATTTCTATATTTAAATAACTTTCTCGCTTGTGTTTTTATCTAATTAATTATAATTACTTTTTATTAATTAATTTGTCACACCTCCAAATTGCAAATTAGGTGTCGTAATCGCTCACTTGTTTTTAGTGCAAATGATATATATGTTACGGTCAATGTCCGGAATCCGGGCAATGTCGACAATTCCCGGGCAATGTCCGAAATCGGACAAGGTTCAAAAAATAGATTTTTTATAAACATGAAACGCAAACATTTGATTGTATCTTTAGCATGATAAATTATCATTAACGCTTTATGGAATTTTTATCACTGATATCAACTATTGAAGAATAATAATAATTGTAATAGAAAACTAAAAAATATATTCAAGTAAATAAAATTTTCGACCAATTTCTCATGCAGGATTGAAAAGTTTCAATCCTGCATGAAATTTATTATTTAATACTAATTAATTTTTATATTTTTTAGTTATTTATGAAGAAGATCCAAATCCGGATCGAAACGTCATCTTGTGTTATATTGATTTGTAATTTTATCATTTTTTGTCAATATATCGTTTGGTCTGAGAAAAATTGGTCGAAAATTTTATTTACTTGAAGAGTTCTATTCAGACGTTAATCAAAGATTTAAAAAATATATTCTTCAATAGTGACCTTTAAGCTATAAAATAAAACCATTGTCTATTAATTTAACCGAGATCCTGATCCCATAAGGTTTGTGCGGAATCCTTTCAAAATCGCCTATTTTTGAAGTGAAAACTTCTTTAGCGGCGTTGTACACTTTTTTTGTAATGGGTAAGAAATGTTAAACTCGCATCAGGACACGTGACCTGATCGAAAATTCGTAAGACAAAATTCGTAAGACGAAAACTTTTGTACACTTTTTTTTGTAATGGGTAAAAAATGTTAAACTCGCGTCAGGACACGTGACCTGATCGAAAACTCGTAAGACAAAATTCGTAAGACGAAAACTTTTGTACACTTTTTTTGTAATGGGTAAAAAATGTTAAACTCGCGTCAGGACACGTGACCTGATCGAAAATTTGTAGGACGTTAATATTCAAGTTTTCACTTCTGTCGGCACTCCCGGAGTGCAACCCGTCTTTTTTTTTGTTTTCTGTATTCCAGTTTTCTAAGACTTACGAATCGGCCTGTAGGTACTTATAATATGGATATGAAATTATTAAATTTAGAGTTAAATATATACCTATCTCTGTAATGTAGGTACTGTGGGCGTATTGTATCTCGGGAGTAACTATATAGTAACTGCAAAATCAAATAATTTACTTCCACTGAAATGTCAAGTGATTCTAAATACTGCTGTCAATTTTATAGTATGGAAATTAACCTGTTTCATATTTATGTACAGTTGATTCAAGTCAACTTTGCACATTGCAAATGCCGACCGGGGAACCAGTTGTTTTGTACGCGTCTAAAGTGATCCTCACCCTTAAATTTTAAATGACAAATTAAATCACTAATAATGAAATCTTGTCTGAAAAATTGGTCGATAATTTTATTTATTGAATAGATCACTAATATGTAAAAACACGTTGGCTATATAAATTGGTTCCGAAAATATATCTGAGCTACTCTCAAGTCAAGCCTAAAGAAGTTTAACTTCATAAAAATATACATGTCGAATTGATGACCACTTTTTAGAGTTCCGTACCTCGAAAGGAAAAAAAAGTACCCTTATAGGATCACTTAGTTGTCCGTCCGTCTGTCTGTCAAGACTCTTGGAAAGCAAAATCTATAACGTACTTCCCGTTGATCTAGAATCATGAAATTTGGTAAGAAGCAATGTCTTATAGCACAAATAAGGGGAAAACCCGTAAATTTGTGTAGTTAATATACAAAAAAAAATGTTTTTAAACCGCTTTAAACCGCTACGCACGTACACAGTAACAGTTCTAATACAAAACAAGCGTTCGCTACCGGTGCGTTTATACAACACAATAAGAGAACTCTTGTATACAACACGGTACGACAACTATACTATCAAATATAGAAATAGAAGAGTTTATTATTATGGACCCTAAGTAGGGTTTAAATTCGTCAAAAAATATACAGATAAAATATAAAATTAAATATAATATAGTCACACAACATTTTTTTCAAAGTTTAAAATTAGTATATATACTTATATATATGTTACCGGCCAAACCCGATTTCAGGACAAACTAGTTTGGCCTAGGCCAAACTAGTTCCACAAACCAGTTTGGCCTAGGCGAAACTAGTTTGTCCTAGTAAGAATAGTAGGCCAAACTAGTTTGTCTTGAAATCGGGTTTGGCCGGTAACATATATAAGCTACGATATACAATACTGTTCAGTAGTATATCTGAACACATTGCAATTACACACTTGGTTGGGGCAAACTAACCGCGACGTTTGTCGATGTATGAGGACAACAGTTTTCCAAGACAAATCTTCGAGACTCGATTCCCGTGCGCGAGTCCAACTCGCACTTGACCGGGTTTTTTTTTTAAAGTACCTAGATCAAAAATTATTAAATGGTTATTCTGAAAAACCTGCGCATCATTGTTTTTGACGTGATAACGTCTTATAAATTGATGAATCACCAATCTTATAAATTGATAAAACACCGGCTGCATGCACGAAAAAGTGTAACGTTCGTAACGTTCCGCCTGACCCTGTGCGTGCTTTTCTCGAAAACGGCCCTAACGATTTGGATGAAATTTACTGAAAAGGGATTTTGGGGGGCAAAAAATCGTTTTAGCTAGGTCTCATCTCTCGAAAAAATCGTTTTCATACAAATTTTATCATTATAAAAATCAATTTTTTGACGTATGAAAATACTTAAATATTGTAAGTAGGTTTTGGAATTTTATATAAACAGTGAAACAATTGTTTTCAAAATATTATGACAGTTAATCTTTGAGACTTAAAATAAATACGAAAGAAAGAAAGTTAAAAAAACAATTATATTATAGGTGGTGAGTAATTTTAATAAATAAAATTAACCTAAATTTCGTAACGCGTAACGCGTAACGTTCCGCCTGACCCTGTGCGTGCTTTTTGCTAATTTCTCGCTCAATTTAAATCAGATCTGTTTGAAACCAGTCTTAAACGAACATTTTACATAGATTTTGTATAACAGAATTTGCCTAAACAGTTTTTTTATACAAATTTATATAGAAAAATAGCTGTATAAATGCAATGTTGTCTAATGCATGGCGCGACGCGGTCGGTCGTCTTTGTTTGCCGTACATGGAAATTAGAAGATAACGTATGTCTTGTCTTAACATGAAAACAGCTGCATTTCTAATGTTTAATTCAATTTTTTGACATTAGTATTTTGTGAAATGCAACCCCTTCTAAGTTAAGTATTGGAATAACTAATTATTATTAGAACATAATACTTTGACAGTTGAAAACGTCACTTTTGACATTTCTTATCATTCCGACACCAAGGATAAGCGGATTGAAACCAAGTTTTGGGAGGTTTAGGTTATGTATTACGGAATACGTTATCACGTAAAACTATCGTCCGTAAACCGACTTTACAGACAACCAATTTTTTTTTTAAAGTACCTAGATCAAAAATTATTTAATGGTTATTCTGAAAAATCTGCGCATCATTGTTTTTTGAACGGAAAACCAAATTGCGTGGCAACGAATTTTTTTCGAACTGTGGATCTCGCTTATGATGTATTAAACCACTATATGTGGTTTCGATGACGTCACAACCTGTTTTTGTTATTATGAACGGAAATGTCCTACGCGCACACGCCATACCTCAAGTCACAAATACAAATACAGACAGACAGACATTGTTTGTAAGCGGCCGTCTGCTATAATATACCACACTCTCCATACAGTAAACGCTGACATTACTATAAGAAGTTAAGAAGGTGCATTTTGATTATTTGATTCGACTCACAGGCTAGGCCTCTCCGCAACACATCTCGGAGGCTCGGCCTTTATTAGTGTTCATTATATGAATGCCCATTGTTACCTAATAGATGATCCATTCATTATTGTCTGTGCGCGCAGTAGACCAGACTTTCTCAATCGGTGACTCGCTAGAAAAAATTCCAGCCAAATATTACCCGCGTCACCTCACGCGATATCAGATATATTTTTATTTTCTTTATTACAATCAAATGTCAACATTTTTGAAGTTGGAATGGTCCCGTCGCCCAATTGGCTGAAATTTTTTCTTTTTTCTTGACGTACGAAAAAAATATTTTTAAATAAGATTTTTTGACAATGTTTTCTGCATAAGTCTGGATTTAATTCCTTGAAGCCAGGGGGTTTAAAAAAAACAAGTGTGGGTGCATTTAATAAAAAGTTCCAGTCATTTGGGCGACGGAACATTTCCAACTTCAAAATGTTGACATTTCATATAGTACTCGTAAGTATAATAAAGAAAATAAAATTTCAGATATCGCGTGAGGTGACGCGGGTAATGGCTGGTATTCAATATGATATTTGCTATTCGTTGCCACGGTTACCTACATAATATGTTCACGTCATGTAAAAATTAATCAAAGCAAGCCGAACTAGTTTATTTCTGACAGATCCATAAAACAAAAGAGCGGCGGATTTTTTTTTATTTTCAAAATATTTCTGAAACTATAAAGCTTAGGAAAAAAATTTTTTAACGAAACTTTCTTGAAAAAATAAATAGAATAATAATCCGTTATGAAAAGTATACCATTATTATATAAAAAAACACCGTTATAGCGCATATATCTGTTCTGCGCATGCATCGATTTTCCCCAAAAACAATAGGGCTCTTCATATTTGCATACCAAACATCCTCCCAAAATTTGGTTTCAATCCGCTCATCCGTTTAACCTGTATCGTGTTAACAGACGCACAGAGTTTTTTCAAAAATATATTTTTTGGATTCGGGGGACCTCAAAACGGAAAGATATTGTAAAATATACAGTGTAAACTCTATATAGCGACACTCAAGGTACTGTGCACAATTTGTGGCGTTATTGAGAGTGGTCGTTAAACGGAGAGAGGAAACAATCCATTAGTATTTTTTTTACTTACTCAGAATATATAAAATTTACAACTGACCAACAAGCATTCATACTATCACAAAGCAGCTGAGCTAAAAGATATTCCCAACAAACGAAAGAACGAATTTCTTAGAATCTTCGGTACGCATGACGCCGACAACAAAGCAACAAAATAACAAACAAGTACTGTTTATTGCTGTATGATGACGTATTGTTGTCGTTATTTAAACTGTATCATTGTATGAGCAAAACACGGTAAACCGACTAGAGTTAAGTAATTAACGAGTTTGTCGTTATATCGTGTGGAGTTGTTTTGAAGCGATTTCTCTAGTCGGCTAATATTATGTCTCAGTGATCGTCAGGCGGCCGTCAAAAAGCGCAACCCACACGCTGTCTGTACATTATTTAACGCTGTTGCGGTGGGCAGCTCCTGGTTGCAAGAACAGAGAGCTCTTATGTCATATTGTAATAACAAAATATTAACTATATATAAAACCTACATACCGATACTCACTGACTGACTGCCTGCCTAAACCCACGTGTAAGGATACGCTTTAATGGGTTGATTCTAAACAGCAGTCGCCTAAAAGCGAATTATAATGGACACTAAATAGTAAGTTATATTATCTAGGACGTGGGACTCGTAGCATGATGTGATTAAGACGAGAGCCAGACAAATTTAAGTCACACGAGCGCAACATATTTTTTGCACGTACTGCATCGTATAAAATAGCTGATTTTCACTTCAATTTGAAAATTTTAAACAGCTCATTTTCTAAACACTTCTATATTAGTCGGTTATAAAAAAAACTGGCATAGAGCGAGTGTTTTGATTTACTTTACCCCACGTGTACGTAATTGGTTACTTTACATGCCTGTATACACGTATGGCAAGCAGTTATTTTATATAGGGGTTAGTAGAAAAAAGTAATTTGAAAATTTGACTATCCAGACCGCAGCATCAGGGGTCATATTTATAAAATTACTAACGGCCAGGTCCGGATTTGCTCGAATTTGTAGATTGCCACCGTTTTTATGTCGACTTGCGTTGCTTAAATCGATGTCCACTAGAACCGCTCAACATGAAAATTGGTATAGTAAGCTATCCTTAAAAAATAAACATATACCATCGCGGACTTTTCTGTAAACCTATAAAAGAGGAACAATTCCACCATACATTCCTTTTGAATCATTTCGTCCATTGGTGAAAACCGTATGAAAATTCGTTCGATAGTTTTTGAGTTTATCGCGTTCAGACAGACAGACATCCGCGGCGGAGGGACTTTGTTTTATAATATTGTATTGTCATAGATACTACATAAGTATGCAAAATTTCGAAGCAATCGATCAACTGGAAGTGGTTCAAAATAGACTTGCAAGATTTGACACAAACTAACTGACTCACAAACATGTTGAAGTTGGATAAAAGCTTACAAAATTTGTGATCTTTTTTTAATGCAACGTGGATCACTTGCTCGATTACACAAGTTATTTATAAACTATTTTCTTTAATCTAGAATCAGTCACGTCAACAACAACAAACAACAAATGCCTATAAAATATTTATTAATTCGTTCAAGCCACCCACTTGAAAACTATTCGCTTTGTGCTTCTCGGCGAAATTATGTGTGGCTTTGGTATTTTTAATTTGTTAAATAAATCGAAGAAAGAATTATTATCTTATTGTAATATCAGATTGGCTGTAGGTAGCTAAGAGAGTTTATTGCCGATAATAATTTAGAACTTTGAGCCGATAATTTATGTAAAAAAATCAATAATGTTCATTTAATTGCAAACGAGTGGGTTTACCTTTTATCTGATATCAGCATTGAAATACATTGGAAGAAGAATTTTGTGTTTTGTAAAAAAGATCCCGCACAAACCTTATAGGATTTGGTTCTCGGTTAAATTGATCGAAAATGGTTTTATTTTATAGTTTAAAGGTCACTAAGAAAAAGTGTCCATGGGCGTATAGCCTAAAAACCAATAGATTTTTAGCTACAAATATGTTTCAGCGAGATTTTAGATATAGGGATATCCATTGAATTCACAAACATGTTCCATGTTCAACTTTTGTGCTTTTTTTATAGAAACAGAAAAATAGTCAAAAACTAGGTAGTGTTGGAAGGTGTCACTCTGTATAAAATAATAATGTCATATTCGGATTCAGCGCACTCGAAAACATATTTCTAGAGCTTAGGATTTTTTAAGATTGTCAATTCAATGGATATCCCTACATCTAAAATCTCGCTAAACGTATATCTGTAGCTAAAAATCTATTGGTTTTTAGGTTATGCGCCCGTGGACACACTTTCTTAGTGACCTTTAAACTATAAAATAATACCATTTTCGATCAATTTAACAGAGAACCAAATCCTATAAGGTCTGTGCGGAGTTCTTTTCAAAATTTAGAGGCAAATAATTTTGGTCGGTGGTGCGGAACTCGCGGTACAATTGTCCGTTTTTTAAAGGGTATTAATAGATGCGTTCATCAACGAGGTATTATTCCACTGCCACCGAACTATATATACATCTCGTATTCATTAGCTAATAATTTATCAAATAAAGAGAAAATATCGACGTTATGAAAAAAAGATTAACTATTTTCAGTGTATTAATTGCGTGTGGTATATATCATTTTATTTTACTTGTATACAGGCGATCGGGAAATTGTGAATAGATAGATTTTTTAAACAAATCTTTGATTAACGTCTGATTAGAACTCTTCAATAAATAAAATTATCGAGCAATTTTTTGTACAATATATATACAAAAAAAATATATAATTAATACATTAACGTTTCGATCCGGATTTGGATCTTCTTCAGAACTGATCTAAAAAATATAAAATTTATTAATAGTTAATTTCTAATTAATCTAAACGTTATTGTATTAATTATATATTTTTTCTTCATACCTCGATCGAAAGTACGTACTTTCGTCCCTTATAGCAGGGACGAAAGTTTGACATTTACTCCCTGTTATTTATTATATTAAATGACAGCGGTAACCCTAGTTACGAGTATAAATACGCATGAGAAATTTTTTCCTCCCGCCGTTCTCACAGAGAGTAAATGTCAATCTTTCGTCCCTGCTGACGAAAGTACGTACTTTCGAGCGGATATGAAGAAAAATCGTATACACCACACGGGCCTTAAAAGTTGAATTCGCCTCGGGCTCATGACGCCGAAAATACAACTTTCGGCCTTTGTGATGTAATATACTATTTTGTTAATATATTGTCTGAAAAATTGGTCGATAAATTTATTTATTGTAGATTTTTTAAAGTCACTCAATGAATAAAGCAGTTTCCAAAAGAAAACCTGAAATTTTTATAGGTTATCTCATACATTCAACTAAATAAAAAAACTTTGAACGTCAAATATTCTAGTATATTAATTATAAAAAATGTGATTTCTATATATCACAATAATAAATGCACACAAAAATTAAAATTACACATACAAACTCAAGCACAACAGTATGCTTGGAATCTAGCGGCAAAACCATAAGCGTAGCAACGATTTTATCTGGGGGGGGGGCAAATTTCCAACAAATAACATAACCATTTAAAATGTCTGACACGTCGAATATGTTCGACATATTCGAGGTGTCGGACATTTTAAATGATTCATGTTATTTGTCAGAGAACATTATTTTAGCGTTTTGGTCGAAGTTTTTAAGCTATCCCCTGTATATTATTGGTTAACGATGTCTAAAAGCTAATATCTTCTTTTTGACATTTGGAAGTAAAAATGAAACACATACTTTTTATACAGAAATTATTTAATAAAACTATATTAATAAAAAATACAATAAATTTCAATAACTAAAATATTTCTTTCTTTCTAATTTCTGTAATGTAAAACAGACTAACTAAACATTTATAATATTTAAAAGGTTAATAAATAAAATTATCGACCAATTTTTCAGATATTTTAAAGTCATAATTCAATAAATTAACGCTTTGAACCGGATTTGAAATTTTGTCAATTATTGTCTGAAAAATTGGTCGATACATGTTTTTATTCAAAAGTAATAAAACGTTAACAAAAGATATAAATGGTACATACAATTTCGCTGTAACAGCGCTCTAGAAAACAAAAAAGAGTATATTTCGGTACCGGTCAAAACTACTCCAATTTAGTAAACTTTATTTTAAAGTTCAAAAATATTAAAAGTTTTTCAGGTTAAAAATTATTCCTTTAATCCTCTGCTTGTTGGAGAGATTAAATTAGTCACAAAAACACTATTCAGGTAGGTACAAAAAAAATCTGACGTAGTAGGTATATTATTAACTTATAAGGAAGTTATCATTAATGCATTGATTTTTAGGTGAAAATATGTATGTTAACAACCACCCTTTAACTTAAAAAAAAACAATTTTGAGTTATTTTGATTCATACGAATGAAAAGATCTGTAAAAAAATAACGCAAAATTGATGTTGTAGGTATTTGGTGAGCGATTATTGTTTCACTTTGTTCAACTCTTTCTTTGTAACTTCTTGAGAGCCTCCAAACTGGCCTGCATCTTCAATTTCATCACCTCCAACTGTTCCTTTTCGCGAGTGAGCGCCTCGAACTTCGCCTCCCGACTGTCTCGCGACTGTTTCGCTGAATTATTATTCTTAGCCCGCTTAGCCAAATATTTCTCGTCTGTCTCGTCACGCTTCCGTTTGCTTGTCCGCGCCATGTTTGGGTTGTGTTTCAATTCTCTCTTCAATTTACTTTCTTCAAAGTACGCTGGGAACGGCACTACATTTTTAATTTGAATATTCTCGACGTCTAGCGATCCGTTCACTGACAAAGAGTCGAAATTAAATCTCATTATTTCGCTCTCTTCCTTCGTCAACACGTTTTTGCAGCACAAGTCCAACTCTGCCCTTGAAAGTTTTTTAGAAACAACTCCGCCTTGGATGTTCGGACTCTTAGAAATGAAGGCCTCCTCATTCTCTTGCTTTATCGGAACGACCAGAAGATGTTCTGGCTCGATATCCTTATTATTGTTTAAGTTGAAATCGCCCTCTTCTTTTTCCTTTATCTTAATGTCCAGAAAATTATCTGGCACGATATATTCTTGTGAAATATCAGAGTTGATATCAACTTCTTCTTCCTTTATCGTATCGTCCAGAAAATTATCTGGCACGATATCTTCTTGTAAATATTCAGAGTTGAAATCAACTTCTTCTTCCTTTATCGTATCGTCCAGAAGATAATCTGGCACGATATCTCCATAACTGTTTTGTGAACTATTAGAGTTGAAATCGTCCTCTTTCTCTTTCTTTATCGTAACGTTCAGAAGATGTGAGGACACGGTTTCTTTATTATTATTTGGAAAATGTCCAAAATTGGGCAAATGTTTGCCTTTACTATAATATGTCAAGTTACCTTCACGGCTTGTGCCATCGTTGTAAGAATTACTCCATTCTGGTTCTTTCTTGATTACGACTGGAAGTTGATTTTCACTCATGGTTGTTAAAATATATAAAACACTGTTTCAAAACTAAACAAAACTAATTCAATCAAATAACCGTTTTATTTTTAAAATCAATAGCCACGCACGTACTGTACCTACACTTCAGAACACGAACACTGAATGCTGGATATGAGCCTGAAAAAGTCTCTTTTATTACCGAAATCCATAGACTCATTGTAATCAGGTAATCTTTTCGGCTTCAATTATTGACCTACAAATTTTTCATCGTCGGTTGTTTGTGACCGTTTGTTCAGGTCATCAATGTGCCAAGATACTGTTTCCTGATTGGTTCAAGCCGAGGACCAAACAAGAAAAGCAGTCCCTGTTCTAATTTTGAAATACATCCAGTCTCGTAGCCGGCCACCCGAAGTCTTGGCAGCGTTTCTATAGCGGAAAAACCAGTCAGACTTGGATCTTACTTAAGGAGGTTGAGCCGTTTTACGAAGATAATGAAAAAAATCTGAAATAAAGTTTTTTTAATAGATTTTTTTATGAGGAGACTTTTAATCAATAAAAAAAAATATTAAACCTCAGCAATTTTTGATTATGGGACTTTTATTCTTGACAATTTTAACTGAATTTTCAACTTTTTAATGATTTAATTTTCTTTACTTCTAATTTCTTTTTTTAATTATTTACTGCAAAAAAATGTAAAATACAGATATTTACATAAATTTATTTTTTCTAACCTGATTTTGTACAAAAAATTCAAAAGTTAGTCCATTAAGTAAAATACTGAAATAATTAATTAATAATAAAATAATGATTTATTTATGCCTTTATGACAATAATTTTTGGGTATTATCGACTTATAACCTTTTGTAAAAATTTTAATTTTATTTATTTTAGATTTTTAAAGTCACTCTTTGAATAAAGCAGTTTCCAAAAGAAAAACTGAAATTTTTATAGGTTATCTCATACATTCAACTAAATAAAAAAACTTTGAACGTCAAATATTCTAGTAAATTAATTATAAAAAATGTGATTTCTATATATCACAATAATAAATGCACACAAAAATTAAAATTACACATACAAACTCAAGCACAACAGTATGCTTGGAATCTAGCGGCAAAACCATAAGCGTAGCAATGATTTTATCTCGGGGGGGGGGGGGGGATTTTCAGCAAATAACATAACCATTTAAAATGTCTGACACGTCGAATATGTTCGACATATTCGAGGTGTCGGACATTTTAAATGGTTCATATTATTTGTCAGAGAACATTATTTTAGTGTTTTGGTTCAAGTTCTTAAGCTTTCCAATTAAAGAAACAAACAGTATCTATAAATTTTTACATGTCGTCGAAACGACATCTTTAAGAAAATTTAGAGGGAAAACGCCCCAAAATCAAGAAAAGTCATAGAGGAAATGGGTGTCAGAGTAGGCCTAATGAAGCCATATACAAAGTTTGGGGAGAGTATGTGTCAATAAAATTTTTGTCGATGGGCACTCTGACTATCATACAAGCTCGGAAACCAAGATGATTTGGATCAACACCGATCGTGAAAGCCTACACACAATGATCATTTATTTCGGATCATCTGTATACGCATATTTGAAAGTGTATCGACCAAGCTGCTGGGCCACCAGGATTAATTCCGATATTTATAACATAAGTATCGAGTTTTGATTGTACAATTTACATACATATGTTCGTTTGTAATACTAAATTATCCACGATATTTACATGTTGTGAGGTTATGTAATTATTTGATGCAATATCCCACGGAACTACTTGTTTATATTATGATTAATTTTTGATCGTGTGTTTCGCGTATTTTTGACAATGCTAGCTCCGAATTGATTTCATTTAAATTTCTCTTTCATAAATTGAAATATAATAATATTCCGTGACGCAGGTCGAGCGAGGTGGCGTAGCGGTGAGAGCACTAGACTCGCATTTGGGAGGTACCGGGTTCGAATCCCGGCGGGAGCTGCAGATGCGGCTGGGACTTTTTCCTGCTGCCTCTCGTCGAGACCATCGCGTGTTGAGGTTTCCCCTCAATAATTCCAGACAAATATCGAGATGGTTCCTTATTCAAGGCCATGGCCGATTACCTGTCAAACTCCAATGCTCAAAATTTGCCTATACGATATCCTAATGTCCTAAAATGCCTTCATTCGCCCATTGCTATTAATTCAGTTGAAAAAGTGTGGAAAATAACTGGAAGTGTTAATAGTAAAATAGTAATGGTGCGAATGGCGTCTGTTGTCGAGAAACGGACGTTAAACGCATTGTTATTCCGTGACGCTGTCTATAACTGTACGATCTAAAGCTGTACAGACAAATATAGATCAATGGTAATATATTCTAATTTATATCTGATATATTTTAAAACGCTGTCAAAATATTTCACGTCTTCATAATATACACAGAAGTTGTGTCATCGGAACAAACTGGAAGTTTTGAATCAACAAATGTCAAAGCAGAACGAAACCACATTAATTTAATATAATATAATATAACTTAAATATAAAAAGATGATCGCATTTAAAATCGAATATTGCATAATACTGATTCATTTTAAATCTGGTTACCTGATTAATAAATGGACGGTCCGGTCCGGCTTCGCCCGAGTTTATAGATTGCCATCGTTTGTTCGTCGACTTACGTTGCAAAATTGGTCTCCACGAAAAGCGCTTTTATTTTAACGCGATAATATACAGTATGTAAACACGTAAGGTGCACATAGGGAAATTAACACTGGGAAAAAATGACTGGATCAGAGTGAGCCTTGAAATCTTGTTTTTCAATTTGACAGATAATATTCTTTTGCAAAATGAATGTGCATGCTACCGAAGAAAATATTCAAATGATTACAACATAATTGGACTTTTTTTATTAATGGGATATTAAATTCCCAAAAACACTTAAATATGGTGCGAGATCAAATATCTCCGCCTATTCGTGTTGAACTTAAAGACATTGGGTCACTGATTTACCAACGCGCATACGTCATACCAGTCAGATAGTTTTTGAATGAAATGTTTCCAAACAGATGGAGTTGTTTTTTTTTTGTTTTATTTCTGTACAAAAAAATTAAAATAAAGATTTATAAGAGCTTTTTATTATTAAAAAAGCCAAGTGAAATAAAAATAAAATAGAAATCCTTAAGATTACCACGATAATTCAATAGAAATAACAATTAATGCAGTCATGGCTAATTCTGATCCGAGTATTTTTTCCCAATACTAATTTCCCTATGTGCACCTTACGCGTTTACATACTGTATAACCTATGTCCATCCTGAAGGTCCATTCTAAATATTGGTGAAAACATTTTTGAAATCGGATGAGGAGTTTCGGAGATCACTCCCCTACATCCTAACTTTACCTCTTTATAATACAGATTTCGTCTTCCAAAATTAATTGTATATTTGTATGAAATAATTATAGGTAACCAAAACTTATTATCCTGTATTTATGGCGCCACTTGATACTTTTAAAATAAAATATCGAACCATATTTTAACGAAAACATATTTTTGTTTCAGAATTGCCAACCGCAAAAGATGCCGATTTCGTTTATTGGTGAGTTTTCATAATTTATTATGTTTTTTTCTACAAAGCGTACAAATTTATTAAAACATTTTTAAATTGAAAATTGATTCATATTTCGGTAAAAGATTAAAAATAGAATTCGAGGAATTTTATTTTTATCGCGATTTAGCGTCGCATATTTTTATTCTAATTGTAAGTTTTTTAGCAGAATTGACACTAAAATAAAATGTTATAATATGTATTAAGTTACTAAATTCTTGGAAAAGAAAATGTCTGCTTTATGTCTTGTTTTATAATATTTTTTTTCTATTGAGATTTTTATCTGAAATTAAGTAAAATAACAGTCTCGGAATTGTTTTTTTTTCTTGGAAACTTTAATTCGATTATTAAACGGTTTTATTCAACTTGACTCCGTATATTACTAACTAGCGGTCCCGCCCGGTTTCACCCGGCTGCAAAAGAATGAATTGGGGAGAGGCACACGAGTACGCACGTTATAAAATCGGTTAGAATTCATTTTTTCCAAAAATTCCAACGGGATACTAAGTTGAATGGATTTGTGATTTTTCTGGCTTGGTCCGACCAGCGAAACCCGTTTGTGAAAAAAATGGCGTAATTTGCAATTAAGGAAACAAAAAAAGTGATCGTTAATCACTCGAGAAGTAATTGACCGATGACGCTAAAATTATTCATGCATGTTTGGGTCAACATAGACATCATTTTTGAGAATTTTCAGCCATCTATGTGCGGTCATTTTTTAGTAAAAAAAAAAAATTGGTTGTCTGTAAAGTCGGTTTACGGACGATAGTTTTACGTGATAACGTATTCCGTAATACATAACCTAAATTCTACATAGAATAATTATAATAATTCGAATCTATGATATTGCATCTTTCGCTTCAAATTTAGGTTAATTTTATTTATTTAAATTACTCACCACCTATAATAATAATTGTTTTTTTTAACTTTCTTTCTTTCTTTCGTATTTTTTATTTTAAGTCTCAAAGATTAGCTGTCATAATATTTATAAAACAATTGTTTCACTGTTTATAATATAAAATTCCAAAACCTACTTACAATATTTAAGTATTTTCATACGTCAAAAAATTGATTTTTATAATGATAAAATTTGTAAGAAAACGATTTTTTCGAGAGATGAGACCTAGCTAAAACGATTTTTTGCCCCCCAAAATCCCTTTTCAGTAAATTTCATCCAAATTGTTAGGGCCGTTTTCGAGAAAAGCACGCACAGAGTTAGGCGGAACGTTACGCGTTACGCGTTACGAACGTTAGGAACGTTACGCGTTAGGAACGTTACACTTTTTCGTGCATTCAGCCGGTGTTTTATCAATTTATAAGATTGGTGATTCATCAATTTATAAGACGTTATCACGTCAAAAAATTGGTTGTCTGTAAAGTCGGTTTACGGACGATAGTTTTACGTGATAACGTATTCCGTAATACATAACCTAAATTCTACATATAATAATTATAATAATTCGAATCTATGATATTGCATCTTTCGCTTCAAATTTAGGTTAATTTTATTTATTTAAATTACTCACCATATAATATAATTGTTTTTTTTTAACTTTCTTTCGTATTTATTTTAAGTCTCAAAGATTAGCTGTCATAATATTTATAAAACAATTGTTTCACTGTTTATAATATAAAATTCCAAAACCTACTTACAATATTTAAGTATTTTCATACGTCAAAAAATTGATTTTTATAATGATAAAATTTGTAAGAAAACGATTTTTTCGAGAGATGAGACCTAGCTAAAACGATTTTTTGCCCCCCAAAATCCCTTTTCAGTAAATTTCATCCAAATCGTTAGGGCCGTTTTCGAGAAAAGCACGCACAGGGTCAGGCGGAACGTTACGCGTTACGCGTTACGAACGTTAGGAACGTTACGTTAGGAACGTTACACTTTTTCGTGCATGCAGCCGGTGTTTTATCAATCTATAAGATTGGTGATTCATCAATTTATAAGACGTTATCACGTCAAAAATAGTGAAAAACTTTAAAGGCTATTTGCAAGTTAACATATGCACTTAGCGACCTCTGTCAGTGCTCATTTTTTAGGAAATTTCATCCTAAGGAACAACTTTCTCAATGCATATGCTATACTAAAAGTCAAGAGGAACGGAGATATTAAAGGAAATAGAGAAAAAAGCACTATTTTCGTCAGTAATTATCAATTATAAAATCAAGCACACCAACAATTTGTAAGCAAACTTAGGGGGTTGAACTACACCCTAAAACGAAGCGATTCCAACAATAATCTCGCCTGTGCCCGAAAAATACACCCAAAACTCCTCGCCGTCTAGCCTATAAGGAAAAAGACGACTAATAACTACGTGTTGTAAAACCAGTAAAAAGTTAAAAAAATTAAATCTCCTTTAAAAATGCTACTGAAAGCATAAAATAATAAAGTTTTGAGGTCGCTACAAAACTTGATTATTTTATACGCTTTTTAGTGACTTTTTTCAGGGATATTCAATTTTTTTTAAACGTATACAATTACAAAAAAAAAAACAATATACAATCAAATAACAGTATGCTATTACTTCAGAGTGTGGGCGTCTAATTATCTAATAACAATTAATTTACGGATGTCTCAAGATTTTATAAAAATTCGTAGAAATTGTGTTGTCAACAATTTATCACCTCGTTTTCAATTGTAGGTTTTTAACAGAATTACAACGTCGGACACAGATAATTAATTATAAAAAAAAAAGCACCTTCAGAGAACTTTTTGCATAAACAAGTCTTAGAAAAACGATGATTAATCATATTAGAATATTTGGATTATTTGCAATTAGTAATCGATTTAATATTTTAATATTTGTTTTTTTATTATTAGTATACTTATTTTTACTTGCGTCATAATCCGTGAGTAAATAATTGCTAAAAAACTTCGGAAACCCTTGAAATATTGTCGGAACCGAAAATTCGACTTTTAGCGAAACACTAAAAAATTATTTTAATTTTGTATCTGTTTAAGGAAGTTGAGCCGTTTTACGAAGATAATTTTAATAGATTTTTTTATGACAAAATTTTCTGTAAAAAATCCAAAATCATTAGGAGATTTATAAAGTTGAAAATTAAAAAAATCTTTTACATGTAGTCTTATGGAAAATATGTCAACCTAGCATGCAAATGGTACATTTTAATTTTTTGCAAATAACCAAATAATGTCAGCAGTTCCGAAAACTAACTATGTAAAGCATCGATGTCTTACGCATATTTTAATATTTTTTTCAATTTAATTAGGAGACTTTTAATCAATAAAAAATTATTAAACCTTAGCACTTTTCGATTATGGACTTTTGTTCTTGACAATTTTAACAATTTTCAACTTTTTAATGATTTAATTTTAATTTTTATTACTTCTAATTTCTGTTTTTAATTATTTACTGCAAAAAATATGTAAAATACAGATATTTACAAAAATTTATTTTTTCTAACGTAACTTTGTACAAAACATTCAAAAGTTAGTCCATTAAGTAAAATACTGAAATAATTAATTATTATTAATAAAATTATTTATTTATGCCTTTATGACAATAATTTATTAGTATCATCGACTTATAACCTTTTGTAAAAATGTATTATGGAAAAGTTCCCATTTAGAATTCGACTTACTTTTGATTGGGACTGTAACTCATCAACCTCCTTAAAAAATATAGAATAATTACTCCTTACCACAACAGTTTTATTAGCGGATGTACATTTCGGGAGCTATGCTCTCATCTTCAGCAAACACTAAACAAGATGAGAGCATAGCTCCCGAAATGTACATCCGCTAATAAAACTGTTGTGGTAAGAAGTACATATTCTATATTTTTTATTTTTATTTCAACCACAGTGCTCTTAATATTTGTCTTGTATCTATTTAATAATTTTTTTCAATTTATTATTTTTTTAATAATAAGTTGAATATTCAGATGGCAGTCTCAGATTTGAACCTCAGTTGTCGAGCTTCTATCATATAGAAGATTGAAACAGGAGACTTTTATTAAAATGAAAACGCCACTTAAACGAAATTATGTTCATTTTACATCAATTTTGCAGCGGCTTTGATGTTTCTTAACGGTACGGGGCTGACACGTGTAAGTATCAATTAAAAATGGTAGCCACTCAACTTCCTGAACCATAAACAATCAACAAGTGGGTATTAAAGCAAACATAACGTACGCTCCGCTTCAATTTGGTTCACTTTCATTATATTATCAGCTTGTTTTTTTTACAAATTTACAGAGGTTAATTATTATAAAAAACTTGTAACATATACAACTTTTGTATTATGTTAACATATATAATATTTAAAATTTCAATATAAAACTTTGTCAAAATAGATTAAAATCGAGAATCATCGTTGGTGATTACTTAACGTTCAATAATTAATTATTAGTTAACTGATTTCATTTGCGACCTTGTCAAGGTCTTAACAAAATTCCAAATTTTTAATTGTACTAAAATACTTTTGGCAGTTCTTTCTCATATTTCAAACTAAAAACATCTTGTACCATTATTTGGATATCAGAAATTATTCATTATTAAACTATTAATTTATTCTGATATATTTCCAATATAAATGGCTTCACAAGATACATTACAATAATAAAAGCATTCTGGCATCTAGAACTAAACGATTTATATTTAAATAATTTTAATAATAATTTATAATACTTACCTTGCATCTTAAATAAAACTTTAAATTATATCAAGTAACTTTGAATTTCTTTACAACCAACGTCATAACAAAACAAAACGTTACAAACTTAAGTTCATATAATAGAGCCACACTGCCTATAAAAGCAAATACACTATATTGTCGGCAGGGTTTCGCACTGCGGCCCGAGTTTCTTTAATAAGCGACTAGTAATATTATTTTCTTTTTCTGTATTTGACATTGAAAAATACTTCTTAAATTATATTTCGTCTTGCAGTGAAATAAATCTGTTGTATATTTTTTTCTTTTTTAACTATATTAAAATTCAATTAGAGGGATTACTAAGTTTATAGGTGTACATAATAATAATACAAGAAACCAAGTTAAGTCATTTTGATATATGCATTTCCATATAAAACGACAATAAAGTTAATATCGGCCTACGTTCTTTACAGCGGATAGTTTTGTTTGGCTACGAATCACAGGTGACTCGTCTCTAAAACCGGTAAATAAATTTTTGAAACATAAAAAATTTTGTTTAAAATGCTATTCAAGTGTGTATACGGCCGGCATTGATCCAAATCTTCTTGGTTTCCGGGTTTGTATGCCGCGGTCCGTTGGTATTTCTACCTGACGTTTCGTCTACAACTGCGGTAGACATCGTCAAAAGCGATGTGGTAGCTGTGAGCAGCCTAGAAGGACACTTCGCACGCTATCACACCGCCTAAGGACACTTCGCACGCTATCACACCGCCTTTGATAATGTCTACCGCAGTTGTAGACGAAACGTCAGGTAGAAGTACCAATGGACCGAGGCATACAAGCCCGGAAACCGAGAAGGTTTGGATAAAATGCTATTACTGACCTCAAACCTTTATTAATATTTCATGTTTTTTGAACGATATTCTAGTAACTTAATATCGTCCTGTAACTAAATTTTGTCCTGTAGTCTACTAAATATCGCCCTGTACCTAACTAAATTTCGCCGTGTAACTAAATTTCGCCCTGTCATCTAGTTGTCGCCTTTAATAGAATCCAAGTAATAATTCAACGCATACGCAAAGCAAGCGTCACGCGCTGTCATCTAACGAAATATTAGGGACTAAATATCACCCTGTACCTAACTAAATTTCGCCTTGTAACTAAATTTCGCCCTGTCATTTAATTGTCGCCTTTAACAAAAGCCAAGTCATAATCCAATGCACACACAAAGCAAGCGTCAAGCGCAGTTATCTAACGAAATATTAGGGACTAAATTTCGCCCTGTTATCTAGATGTCGCACACAAACGTAACGTCCTCCTATTAAACGTCGTTCCATAAAAGTGTCGCGCCAATTGCACGGTTTTACTCCCAACCAAACGCGCCACTAGACGTTTCACGTCAATAATTTAATAGGTGCAATAATTGCCGAGCCGCCGCTGTTAGCATTAGTATATCGCCCGTAATTTTACATGGGATCGGCAGTGTTATAAAAAAAAGAGAAGGAGAATAGGTATCCTTAACCTTCTTACCTTATTTGGAAAAGTGCAGCGTAAACGACTACCGTACGATATCTACATAGAAAACATCATAGAATATCTATTCATTTCTCAGAATGAGATTTACCTAGGAGAGCGATATTTTTGTTTGGGAATTAATTTTTTTAGTGCTAGATAATGGAGATAGCTGTCTTTAAAGGTAATGTATTATTTTGAAAGAAAAAACAAATTAGTGAAGGTTTTATTATACAGTGTGTTCATTTCAAAAGTATCCACCCTTAATAACTCCTGACCTGATGTGATTATTGTTTTGAGTGAAAACACGTCGATTTAGATATCGAGGGGGAAGTTCAAAAATGGAACCTAGAGAATTTTAGGTTTCATCCCCTAGCCCCCAGCCACCCCCACTTTGAAATTTCAAATGGCACCCCCTACCTTGTGATGCATCATTTGAAAGGGCATAAAATTCTCTATTCAACCATGATTAAAAAATTGAAATCGATGGATTGGTTCTTAAGATAGACTACACAGAAGATGGAAGGTATGAAATCAATTATTATTAGCAAAACATTGCGGATTGGATACACTGTTGAATTCAACAAACATTTTGAAACACTTATTATTATTTATTTTAAATTACAGTCATAAGAAATTATTTTATGACATGTTCGAAATGGCCACCATTATTTGCTATACAAAAATACATTCTGTTTTGGAACTCTTCACGAACTTTGACGAATGTTGCATACGTCACATCATGGAAAAAACACAGTCTCGAGCCATGGGATGCAATTTTTGTCGTTTTCGAAGGCGGGCATGGAAAAACAAATGCAACCATTTCTGTCAAACATCAGTACGGTTTTCTTTACTTCTTTTGTCGCGTGTTATCTTGTTAAAAGTAGTATTTGTTGCGGAAAAGTGTCGAATAAGAAAGAAGAACGTTTTTGAAAATGGTGTACTCTTTAGAAGAAAGAATCGAAATAATTTTCGCTTACGGAGCTCAAAATGGTTGCGCTCGAGGAACTGCTCGAGTTTTCAACGCAAGACATCCAGACAAAAATGTGACGCATCGCTATGTGATGAAACTTGTCCAAAAATTTGAAGAAACAGGTTCGGTTTGTAACAAAAAGAATACTCGGCCAAGAATTTTGGATGAACCGACACAAGTTGAAGTTCTTGGTCACTTCGCCGCTGATCCTACAATGTCTATCAGAAAAGTCTCCAACGTCATCAATATTTCCATTGGTTCCGTGCATAAAGTATTGAAAACGAACAAGTTCTTTCCTTACAAAATTCAAATTCATCAGCAACTCAGTGAAGACGATTACGATCGAAGAATTGAATTTTGCGAACAAATGTCCGAAGTAATCTTTGGAAATCCTAGTTTCATCTTTAACGTCTGTTTCAGCGATGAGTGCACTTTTTTCCTAAACGGGCTTGTTAACAGGCATAATTGTAGGTACTGGGATAATGAAAACCCGCACCTGTTCCGCGAAGATCATACTCAGTTTCCTCAAAAAATTAATGTATGGGCTGGTATTCTTGGAAACGAAATCATTGGTCCCATTTTCATTGAAGAGAACTTGAATGGAGAATTGTACCTTGATATGCTGGAAAATGTAATAGATCCATTATTAACAGAATCTTTGGAGAACCAAGTGGATGAAGTTGGAAACATGATACTCAGTGAGGAAAACTTGCATTTCCAACAAGATGGAGCTCCTCCACATTACGCTGTACCTGTTCGAAATTGGCTGGACCAACGATTTGCTGGGAAATGGATTGGCAGAAGGGGTGCTAGGGAATGGCCTGCAAGATCCCCAGACTTAACACCTCTCGACTATTTTCTCTGGGGTTACTTGAAGACTAAAGTTTACAAAACTCCTCCCGCCAGTATCGAAGAGCTCAGATACAGAATTACGCAAGAATGTAGACAAATTACCCACGAAACATTCGTCAAAGTTCGTGAAGAGTTCCAAAACAGAATGTATTTTTGTCTAGCAAATAATGGTGGCCATTTCGAACATGTCATAAAATAATTTCTTATGACTGTAATTTAAAGTAAATAATAATAAGTGTTTCAAAATGTTTGTTGAATTCAACAGTGTATCCAATCCGCAATGTTTTGCTAATAATAATTGATTTCATACCTTCCATCTTCTGTGTAGTCTATCTTAAGAACCAATCGATCGATTTCAATTTTTTAATCATGGTTGAATAGAGAATTTTATGCCCTTTCAAATGATGCATCACAAGGTAGGGGGTGCCATTTGAAATTTCAAAGTGGGGGTGGCTGGGGGCTAGGGGATGAAACCTAAAATTCTCTAGGTTCCATTTTTGAACTTCCCCCTCGATATCTAAATCGACGTGTTTTCACTCAAAACAATAATCACATCAAGTCAGGAGATATTAAGGGTGGATACTTTTGAAATGAACACACTGTATAGTTAAGGTCACCAGATTCCTTGCTATATTTCAAGCGCTGGTTTTGGTGCTAGCTTTTATGTGTTCGCTTCACACGATGCGTGCATTGCAGTTTGCTTTGTAGATGGGTTTTGCGCGCAATGACAGTTCGAACGTTAACAAAAGTGGACGTTTATTGTCTCTGAACAGAATACACACTGTGACGCCATGTTTGTTTGTGTCGCCCACGTGACAAGATACTGTTTCCTGAATTGGTTCTTGCTCAGAACAAGCAGGGGACCAAGCAAGAAAAATAGCCCCTGTTCTATAATTTTAAAATCCACCTTGCGAACTAGCAGGCGAGCCCGCAGTGACGTCGCTTCCATCCTCGCAGCGAGCGCGTAGGTCAGCACAAGTTCCAGCAGTGATTCACTGCTGGGACTTCTGCTGGCCGGCAGACCGGCTACGAGGCTGGAAATGACGTCACTGCGGGCTCGCCTGCTAGCTCACAAGGTGGATTTTAAAATTATAGAACAGGGGCTATTTTTCTTGCTTGGTCCCCTGCTTGTTCTGAGCAAGAACCAATAAGGAAACAGTATCTTGTCACGTGGGCGACACAAACAAACATGGCGTCACAGTGTGTGTTCTGTTCAGAGACAATAAACGTCCACTTTTGTTATAACATTCGAACTGTTATTGTGCGCAAAACACATCTACAAAGCAAGCTGAAATACGTGAAGCGAACACATAAAAGCTAGCACCAAAACGTGCGCTTGAAATATAGCACGGAATCTAGCGGCAAAACCAGCCGCGTGAATGGCGACCAGAGAAATTCCAATGCTCGCACAGAACAGTAACTCGCGACACTCGCGGCGCAGTTCTGTGGTGAGTGGTTGTGCTACGTCACCATGGAGACGCGTGGGTATCGCGTATCTGTGTCGTCATATCTAATGACGCGTGTTAATTGCTTTAGTTGCTGATATGGCAGCAGCAAAAAAACACACTGTATGAATACATAATGCCAACATAATAAATATATTAGCATTTATTAAATGCAAATACATAATGCAAAAGTCAGACGATGTCTGTCGCGATATTGATTTTTGAATACTCTGATTTTGAATAATACGATTTCTTGTTCTCCTTTTTTTGATTCTGGATTTGTCGAAGCGCGTCGCCGAGTTTAAATAGCGGTTGCGAAACAAAACGCTTATGGAGCTTTTTAGAAAAAAAATCTTATATTATAAGGTATCCAAATTTTTTATTAACGTCTGAATAGAACTCTTCAAATAAATAAAATTATCGACCAAAAATTGGCGGATAATTTTATTTATTAGAAAGTATCCTCAGATTGATTATAATATATAGTTTATGGCAGGTAATACCGGAAATTTCCCGGAGCTCGTAAATTTTTTTGATTACTAAAATTTTTTACATATCTATCTACTTTTATTAAATTGGCTCGACCAACCTCAAAATTTTATTATTTTATTTTTTTAGTGGCTGGTTTAAAGGAGGTTAAATTTTTTTTGGTCTTTTCACCGTGGACATAAAAGTGTGCACCTTAGACTAAAAAGTGTTCCCTTTTATGCCCACGGTGGACACTTTTTAGGCCATGATTCCCACAGTAAATAAATATTTCTTAACTTTGTTACATATATTAATTTTATGTCATTATTACGTAAAAAAAACCTTATAAGTAATTGTTTATACCATTTTTTGGGGTATTGACATAATCATATATATTAATATGCTAAGGTTAAAGATGTTTTCCTCCCTTTTTAGAAAAAAACCTCACAATTTCTCCACATAAATTATATATCATTTTACAGATAATTGCTTGTTCTACTGACATCGACAACTAAAAAAATTATTATTGCTTTTGTTTTTGTAAATTGAACAACGTCTGCCATCTGACGTCAACACTTCGATCTGTCATCTGACCTCAATATTGTAATACAACAGACACACTACTGCATACTGCCATCTGACGGTTTTAATTTTGAAACAGCAAGCAACGCTGAACAACGTCACACCAATGCTGCATGATGCGGTCTGACGGCTTAGCTCAACGCTTTTGCTACTTGCGCCTCTATATGACAATTTTAGTAAAATATTTCTTCGATCTGTCATCTGAGCTTCATATTGTAATACAACAAAAAGAAGAACGTTATAAGCAGTGTGCAAAATTAGAAACGAATTGAATACCTGCAATCATATTTAAAAAATAATTTTGTAAAGTGATAATTATTATACTTATTTAGTGCGAATAATTCGCACAGGTCACACTAGTTGACATATATTTTAAAAGTATTTGTGATAGCAATATGAAAAAAATAACTTAAATATAACCTTTTTTAAACGAATATCGTATGAAAAAATTATTTTTACATAAAATAGCATAAATATACAAAATTAAAAATAAATCATCAAAATTGAAGCTGTTCTTGAGGATTGTTTTATGTATTCATTGAGATTGTGAATTATAGACGCTCAACAGGTGAGATCATCAGCGTCTATAGTATTCATTGACGCGACTATATATTTTATATAGAGAATATCCAATGTAATTAATAATTATAGTAGGCGGAATTTCTTGTTTTTTTTATTTAATAGTTGGTACCTGTGACTCAAGCGACTTGATACCAATCAAGATTCATAAGGGAAGGTTGGAAAATATGTTTGATAGCTTATACTTATAAGTTCTAGAACGCGAGAATTGTTTAAAGCAGTCAATATTTTTTTTGGCACATGTCTGTATAGCGAAAAATGTATGTACTTGATTATAAAAGAACTAGCGGCCCGGTTCGGCTTTGACCGTTTTTTTTCGTCGACTTGCGTTGCAAAATTGGTCTCCACGAAAAGCGCTTTTATTTAAACGCGATAATATATAGTCTGTATCCATCCTGAAGGTCCATTCTAAATATTGGTGAAAAAAATTTTGAAATCGGATGAGTAGTTTCGGCGATTGCCACCTACAACCAAACCTACAAACTTTACCTCTTTATAATATTATAGCGGCCCGTCCCGTTTCACCCGGGTGCGATAAACCCAAACGACGATACAAGAAACAGTAATCCTCGCCGTTTTGAAAAATTTACGGCGCGGAATCGACCTGCCCCTTACTTTATTATTTTTTTTTAAGTAAAACTTCTTTACGCACGCTTAACTTGGGGAGTAAGCTGGTGAATGCCTATAACGAGAGATTTACGGAAGTGTGATCCGAACGGAAGTTGAGAAGAAGATATAAGTTAATGAAGATAGAAATGCTTCACTGACTAGTGGCGCCATCAGGTGGCCGAAAACTAGTAGTACTAACAATAGAATGACACATACTTTACTTGCCAGTGGCGCTATCGGGTGACAGAAAAATGTTTTGTAAACCTACTTTATATAATATTTCATAAAGATTTACGCTTAACGAGAACTAAGTAATTGCAATGTATTACTTTTGTTTTCATTATCTTTATGTTTATATTTCTTTCTTCTTACATTAGACTGTTCATTTCGTTCTTGGACAATTTTATAAATTAATATTTTGTTCAATACATTAAATATTCTACGTTTAAAGTGAATAAAATTGTTAATATTTTGTGAATTTTCGGGTGAATAATAACAAATTATGGCAGGAAGAAGTTTTACTTCAGTCGTGCGGTCTAAAGCACACTCGTTTTTTTGTGACTATAAATTAATCTCCCCGATTCGAAAATACTGGACGAAAAAATTCTCGTGTCGAGATTCGGCGGTCTCGCCGACAACTTTACAGCGATATCGCTCATTCAACTCTCCTCTACTCGTCAAAAGGTTTTAAAATACCGCTGGCCTTTCATTTTCTATGCCAAA
The DNA here is from genome assembly GCA_963575645.1 of Xanthostigma xanthostigma. Taxonomy (NCBI): domain Eukaryota; kingdom Metazoa; phylum Arthropoda; class Insecta; order Raphidioptera; family Raphidiidae; genus Xanthostigma; species Xanthostigma xanthostigma. The sequence goes on from OY754473.1 coordinate 6,339,399, forward strand.
AAAAGCCAATACAAGACGTTCTTTTTTTATTGATGTAGTCTGCGTGTGGATTATAACGTATATAATATTCTGTAAAGGCCGCTGCAAACGATACTAGTTTTTTCCGCTGGCTGACGCGCTGACTTCGGTGATGGAAATGACGTCACTGCGGGCTCACAAGATAAATTTCAAAATTATAATTTATCGTGCCTGTTTATCTGCTTGTTTTTGAGCGAGAACCAATCAGAAAACAGCGACACGTACAAACGCCCACAAACAAACATGGCGTCATAGTGTGTGTTCTGTTCAGAGCCACACTTACTCAATGTGCGGTGAGTGAACGCAACAAAGCGTATCGACAATATATCTACGTCTATTTCTTCGATGGAATTCCTTATGATTTCTCCGATGATAGGATTGGTTGATGTACTTGCATTCAATCTGAATAAAGTATCTCTGTTTCAAAAACTTTGTCTTTTTCTATGACGTTAACATGGGCGTACCCAGTTTTTGACCCAGGAGGGGGCAAATTAGAAATTTCTTAAGCCGGGTTCCGCGTGCCTGTTTTGACCTCCTGGATACGCCAGTTCTTACGGCGTAAAAAAAGACAGAAGTATATGTTTGCACCCCAATAGCTCGATTGCGATTTTATTCCTATGCTCAGTATAGAATAAAAGTAAACCAGCCTCGTGTGAAGCAAACTTAACGTAGGTTGTGTAAGTAGTTTTTTTTTCGTGGTTTGGATGAGTAATTTTATTGAAATATAAAATATTAATAAGCCAAAGTACCTGCTTATATATGATATAAATAAAAATGTTTATTGCTTTTATGTGTGATTTTGCATATAATTTATTCTTAACATCAATTTTGATGTGTTTTATGAGTTATAGGGCCATTATGGTTTACATAAAAGTTATAAAATTGAGATGTAAACATGGACATGACCTGAAAATTAATGCTTTTAATTTAGAAATTAAAATTCTTCGCCGTAATAACGCTGGGGATTTTAACTTTAAACGGTTTCTTGGCAGTTTAAATTTATAGTTTCGTTTCAAACACTGATTCGTTTTTTTTTCTTGTTGGATAACTGTTTCTTACGAAACGAAAGTGTCTTATATTCCAGATCAACGATGCTAAAACGTCCCGTTTTTTGCGGGTCGCCTCTTTTTCTTGACGAGAAAAATATTTAGATTTTATCTTCAGCCAAGTAGGTCTCTTATTTTTCTAATTTGACCCTTGTTTTAATCGACTTCAAAAAAGAAGGGTTATTCGACGCGTTTTTTTCTGTGTATGTTCCGCGATATCTCTACCTGTTGTGAATTGATTTTAATTATTCTTGTTCCATTTAATAAGAGCATATTTCACATAATTTTTTTTTTTAATCAGTCCAGTAGTTCTTTACCTATAAATTTTTAGTTTTAAGTGTAGTGATCAAATATAAAATATAAGTCTGCTAATATTTAATAAAGCGAAAACTTCGTAGCGCAAAACCACTGAAAAGTAAAAAATAAAAACTTTAACAGCTATCAAAAACGTCATTGAAAAGAAAAAAAATAAAATTTGGAGGTCAGCGCTTAATTTATTTACTTGGTGCAACCTCAAAATTTTATTTTTTTTCTCTTTTCAGTAACTTTTTTGAAGGAAAAAAATTGCTTTATTATCTGTAACGTAGAATTCAACCCCAAAAAAAATGTGTCCACGGTTTCAGAAAAATCCACCGACCTGAACAATAATTTTTTATTATTTGGGGTCAGATTTTTTAATTTTAATGCCAATCGAATAAGCGCTTTTGGAAACACATAAACGTCATTTTGTGAATATTTTTAATTCCAAAACAAAATAGATTCTACTGAAATTTTTGACATTAAAAATAATTTTGGAAATCATGGTTTTTCATATCGATTTAACCTAAAAAGAATGTAGGGCAAGTCCCTTGTTTCCGTAAAAACGCACCGACATGTACCTACAATCATTTTTTTATTGTTTGGGGTAAGATTTATTATTATATAAAATTATCGACCAATTTTTTAGACAATATATTAACAAAAAAATATAATTAATACATTAACGTTTCGATCCGGATTTGGACCTTCTTCAAAACTGTTCTTAAAAATATAAAAAATTATTAATATTTAATTTCTAATTCGCTTTATATAAAATTCTTTTAAAATTATTAAGTAGTATCATAATTTTATTTATTGAAGAGTTCTAATCAGACGTTAATCAAAGATTTTAAGATTTATTCATTTTAAAGCCAATCGAATCAGCGCTTTTTGAAACACATAAACGTAATTTTGTGAATATTTTTAATTCCACTACAAAATAGTTCGAAGGATTCTACTGAAATTTTTAATATTAAAAATAATTTTGGAAAATAATGATTTTCCTTTTTTACACTATTGATTATTCCGTAACTGTATCGAATTGCTTTTAGTCGCGCGTTAATCTGTGCGTAATCTGATTTTCAATACCTTATTTCGATCACCACAACAGGTTGTGTGGAGAAGTCCGCGCGTGCGCACAACCGCTTATATAGACGCAACGTCCTTCACAAGGTGACCGACTCAAGATCCATATATAAAGTATGTTAAGTTAAGGTTCGATTTACACTATAGAGCTGCTCTCGGACCGTTCTCGCTTTCAAAAAATCGCGGTACTCAAACTTAGGTCGCGCTTCGTCCAGTGTTTACAGGCTCAGTCTTCCAAATTTCGAAGAAACGACAGAACTAAAAATATTTTTACGCCCGATTGCTGCCGTTTTTTCGTCGACTTGCGTTGTAAAATTGGTCTCCACCAAAAGCGCTTTTATTTTACGCGACAATATACAGCCTGCGTTCGTCCTGAAGGTCCGTTCTAAATATTGGTGAAAACATTTTTGAAATCGGATGAGTAGTTTTGGAGGTTATCTCGTACATCCAAACTTACAAACTTTACCTCTTTGTAATGTCATTAATAACGTGAATTTTTATCACTAAGTAGTGAAAATAATGTTAATTGTAAATTATAGACGCTCAACAGTTGAGGTTATGTGGCAGCCAGGATACACAAACCGACATGAGTGGTTCCAGAAGAAATCAAGAAATGCCCCAAATACTTCCAGAAGATCGATTATTTTCTCGAAAAAATATCACACATCCAAGAAACTAGATAAGTCTATTTTTACCCCGTAATGTATTTCCAATTAAAAAAAAAAATGTTTGAGAAGCACTGCTTTAAAACATGAGTTGAAATAAGTTTAATTTGTAGAAAGTAATGTGAGATATCAGAAGTGAATAATTCCGTCTGCAATGACTCTAAAAAATTAATTCACTGTCCTGTTTTTAGACTGTCTGTTTATTTTTTTTTTATTTAATTTTTCTCTTGAACTGGCGTAACTTTCAACGAAAATTATGCGGCCTTATGCTGTTGGTAGCTGCGTCTGACGACCTACAACGAACTTAATCGCACCATCGCGATTCAAAAAGTATTAATTAACTATATAAATCATTGCCTATCTACTCAATGTGCGGTGATTGAACGCAACAAAGCGTATCGAAAATATATCTGCGTCTCTTTCTTCGATGTAATTCCCTATGATTTCCCCGATGACAGGATTGGTTGATGTACTTGCATTCAATCTGAATAAAGTATATCTGTTTCAATAACTTTGTTTTTTTCTATGACGTTAACATGGGCGTACCCAGCTTTTGGCCCAGGAGTGGGCAAATTACAAATTTTTTAAGCCCGGTCCCCCGTGCTTGTTTTGCCCTCCTGGATACGCCAGTGCTTACGGCGTAAAAAAAGACAGAAGTATATGTTTGCACCCTAATAGTTCGATTGCGATTTTATTCCTATGCTCAGTATAGAATAAGAGTATATGACTATAACCCGAAGAGATTTAATCAAGTTATATAGATAATTTGAGACATTTGTTGGTGTTGATTATTTCGTTGTCACACCTAAATTTATCCGGACGAATCCGGCTTGGAAATCATGTTTTTATATACGAGGAAATTAAGAAATATAGACGCGGAAAAAAATACAAAAATTAAATAGACTTAAATAATAATTTAACTATCCTAAAATATTAAAAAAATAGGCAGGTTCATTTGCTAGACAAAGAATGACTATTTATTTAAATTAAATTAATTCTTAGGCCATGCCGTCAATTCTACATTGTGACAACATTTTTTTCCGCGTCGTTTCTGAGTCATTCTGTCTGATTTTATATTATTTAAATGTTCGACTTTTTAATTTGTAATTTGACGTTTAAGCCTGGATTAGGATCATCTTCAGAATATTATAATACTAAAAGAATATAAAGATAATTTTAAAATATTAGACAGTGATATATTTAAGGAGGTTGATGCGTTACAGTCCCAATCAAAAGTAAGTCGAATTCTAAATGGGAACTTTTCCATAATAAATTTTTACAAAAGGTTATAAGTCGATGATACCAATAAATTATTGTCATAAAGGCATAAATAAACATTTTTTTTTAATATTAATTAATTATTTCAGTATTTTACTTAATGGACTAACTTTTGAATTTTTTGTACAAACTTAGGTTAAAAAAATATATTTATGTAAATATCTGTATTTTACATATTTTTTGCAGTAAATAATTAAAAAAAGAAATTAGAAGTAATAAAAATTAAAATTAAATCATTAAAAAGTGGAAAATTCAGTTAATATTGTTAAAATTGTCAAGAATAAAAGTCCATAATCGAAAAGTGCTAAGGTTTAATAATTTTTTTTATTGATTAAAAGTCTCCTAATTAAATTGGAAAAAAATATTAAAATATATGCGTAAGACATCGATGTTTTACATACATAGTTAGTTTTCGGAACTGCTGACATTATTTGGTTATTTGCAAAAAATAAAAATGTACCGTTTGCATGCTAGGTTGACATATTTTCCATAAGACTACATATAAAAGTTTTCTTTAATTTTTAACTTTATAAATCTCCTAATGATTTTGGATTTTTATAGAAAATTTTGTCATAAAAAAATCTATTAAAAAAACTTTATTTCAGATTTTTTCATTATCTTCGTAAAACGGCTCAACCTCCTTAAAAAGCAAGTAGAAATTGTGTATTGATAAATTTTGTATCACTCTGTATTTTAGTAGCGAAGCAAATATTATTACACGTGTTATTTGCTAATTAGATGTTTTGGTGTAAAGTAATAATTATTTCGAATCAGTAGTGGCAAGATGTTGAAATCATTTCAGTTAATTGCATATTTGAACCACCGTGGCGATAAACGAGTGAGCATTTTGCAAATAAATAATTAAACTATAAAAATCGTACACTAACTACCGAAAGTTCGGGAAACGCACATATAAAATTCGAACAATAATCATAGATACACTTTTTTTCTCATCAGGAAGTTAGTTTAAAATCAATTGCAAAATTCCACCCGGACAGACATAAGACGACACAAGAAAGCGAGTTAATAAAACGTGATAAAAATGGTTCCAAAAATGTACAAATTTTAATTTTCAGGATCCTGTCATGAACTTTTTGCTTTCCACATTTCTTCTTAAGTCATTAATTAAACCAAAACATAGAGAAATAAAATCAATAGTTTTAACTCTAAAAATCAGTGAATTATTATAATAAAGCAAAAACGATCAGCTTTGTTTGTAGTTATTCGCAATCTATACTAATATTATAAAGAGATAAAGTTTGTAAGCGTGGATCCAGGAGATTCCGAAACTACTCATCCGATTTCAAAACATTTTTCATCAATATTTGTATGTAAAATGGACCTTCAGGTCGGACATAGGCTATATATTATCGCGTTAAAATAAAAGCGCTTTTCGTAGAGACCAATTTTGAAACCCTAGTCGACAAAAAAAAAACGGAGGCAATCTACAAATTCGGGCGAAGCCGGACCGGGCCGATAGTTTAATATTTTATTGTACCTAAACTTAGCATCAGTAGTGTACACAATCAATTTTAGCGTTTTATATTTTATTTTTTTCCCGTTAACAGAATTTTGAGTTCATTGAAATATTTATTACCAAAGATAATTAGAAAACTGGTAACCAAAATATGATTATCTTTGATGAATGCTGTATCTTATACAATTTTTGCTTATCGAAAATGCAGTAAAACAAATTAACGTTTTGTGAATACATTTTTACCATTTTACCAGAAAAAAATGAGTGTCCAGTATTCTCAAGATTCAGTTTCGAATAAAATGAATATGTTTAAAGTGAAACTTCGTAACTCGCGGTAATTGCGCACGGAAAATTTACAAATATTTTTTTTTAATATTTTCTTGTGTACCTTCTAGAATGTAGGAGGCAATGTCCGATTTAAATTTTTTTCACGAATAAAATGGACCTTCAGAATGAACATAGGCTCCATACTTATCGCGTTAAATAAAAAGCGCTTATCGTTGAGACCAAAAGTCGACGTAAAAACGGTGGCAATCTACAAATTCGAGCGAAGCCGGACCGGACCGCTAGTATATAAATAAACAATTTTTACTTAACGGCACTACAGCTCTAGAACTACATAGGTCTATAGTACGGGCCACGGATCTAAAAGGTTCGGAAGTTAGTCACAAACAGCGTCGCAAAGGCACATTTTAGAGCCGTTGATACTCCCACCACCTCTCAGCTACCGGCACGGAACGTGCGCTCGTCGGTGATTGGCCGTGATCGCTCGTTGCCTTTGTCACTTGTCGCTTTCCTGCTTTAAAGTACAGTCGAGTACGCTATTGTCAAGTTGTTATTGCAATGTTAGTTTTGTTGAGTTGCGAGGTTGTAGTTTTTCAACAGACTGTACAAGCGCAAGCCTGCATTCGCATAACTTCCGAGCCTTTTAGATTCGTTGCGCTTACTATACTATAACGTGAATAATTTAAAAAATTGCTATATTGAAGTACAATAAATTGTGTTTAAAAAAATCTTCGCTCAGAATCAAAAAAACGGTTACTACAAGACGACGCGAGCAAACCGAGCATGTATAGTAGATAATAAATCTTTTCGCTTATTGTGCTATTTCCTAGTTAGTCAAGTTCCCAAATAAGAACAACCGACGTGTTCACAATGCGCAGGCGCCTCATTACAAAAACACAAGACAGTCGGACAGACGCCCACAATAACATAATTGTAATGCACAGTGTCAAACAATTTTCGATAATAGTATAGCGGCGTTTAACTCAAAGAACGAGATCATTAGATAATCCGATCGATAACTCATCTATGTCTTAATTAATGTTTTCGATTTGTCTCGATATGAAATGGCCGTTTGAGATTTCTCAAGAAATGATCTTTTTTGATTTTGTCTCGAAAAATTATTTTTTTCGATCTTGTCTTGGGAAATGGTTAGTTTCGATTTGTCTCGATATGAAATAGGCGTTCGAGATTTATAGAGAATTGATCTTTTTTGATTTTGTCGCGAAAAATTATTTTTTTCGATCTTGTTTTGAGAAATAGTTAGTTTCGATTTTGTCTCGAGACATGATCTTTTTCGATCTAGTTAAAGATATAACCTTTTTCGACATTTTCTCGGGAAATGGCCTTTTTCAATCTGGTCTCGAAAAATTATCTTTTTTGATTGTGTCTCGAGAAATGGCCTTTTTTAATCCGGTCTCGAGAAATGACCTTTTTCAATCTGGTCTCGAGAAATTATCTTTTTCGATTGTGTCTCGAGAAATGGCCTTTTTTAATTTGATCTCAAAAAATGGTCTTTCTCAATCTGATCTCGAGAAATGGTCTTTTTCGATTGTCTTGTTAAACGTCCTTCTAGTCTTGGAAAAGATCTTTTTCGATATTGTCTCGAGAAATGGCCTTTTTCAATCTGGTCTCGAGAAATGGTCTTTTTCGATGGTGTCTCGAGAAATGGCCTTTTTCAATCTGGTCTCGAGAAATGGTCTTTTTCAATCTGGTCTCGAGCAATGATCTTTTTACATTTTGTCTTGAAAAATAGCCTTCTGGTCTTGAGAAAATATCTTTTTCGATATTGTCTCCAGAAACGGCCCTTTTCAATCTGGTCTCGAGAAATGTTCTTTTTCGATTTTGTCTCGAGAAACGACCACTGTATCATTTGTATGAGCAACAAGGTGAACCGACTAGAATTAAATAATTTCGACGTTTTAAGGAGTTTGTCGTTATATCGAGTGACGTTAAATGGAGTTTACAAAGTATCCTCATATCGAATTACGAAATATAGTTCGAGAGCGGATCGGAACGATAATAATTCAGTGAAGTAAACTGCGCGGCCACCCCGGGGTTCGTTTAGCAAGAAAAAAAACACGACGGTGGTCGCTTTAAGCAATATTCTCACGCTTTTCAAGATCCTCCTCGTAAATTAAGATGTATAACCGACAATAAATGCGTTCTCTCCTCCTTGACAATGTGTGGTATTTTTATAGATCGATAATTTCGACCTACGTAATACAAAAAACACCTGTTATACCGTGACGATATGAAATGCTTATAACTTATAGGCATCATAAAAATATTGAGAAATTTTTAGACGACTGAATTTTAACATCGATAAAAGTTACTCTTACATTTTTTTTTAGGACTGAACTCGAAGGATTTCAGTCCACAGACTCCCTGAAAAATAAACTAAAAAAATATTGAAGTGAAATTTATTTAAGAATAATAATAATAATAATTTTTATTGCTCCAAAAAACAAAAAGATTTGTACAGGAGAAGTCGTATAAACATTTACACAATATATAAACAACAATTTACACGTTAAAAAAATCCTCTAAAGAATAAAAACATTTGCAAACAAGGAAAGCCTTAAGGTTTTTCCTAAACTGCTGACAGTTTGTTTAAAATAATAAATAAATTAATAAAACCGTTTAACTTTTAAACCTTAAAAGTTTTTTACCTATTTTTATTTTTAAGTTTTTAGTGTCCTTTATTAAAAGTGAGATTTGCAACCAGACGAAAGCCGGAACGGTTAATTAGTTATTATAATATTGTATTGTCACCGGAACTACATACCTATGCAAAATTTCAACTCGATCGGATAATGGTAAGTTGTTGAAAAAACTGTCCCAAAATTTGAAATAAGATTTAAAGAAATAGGTATACGGATTCAAGCTAATAGAGTAAGATCCCAGAGCCGCCAGACACAACCTATTTTTAAATAAATGAAACCTTACGTTTTGAGTAGTGTTTTATGTACTTAGAACGCTTGGCGTACCTCCATCATTGAGTCTGTGACAAATGTGACGCTTTAAAGCTCAGAGAAAAATTAATGAACTTCACTTATTTTTAAATGCTTGATTTTCATATATGTTATTCAGACAACTATTACAAAATTATATTTCAACAGCCAGACAAATTGTAATGACCAAACATCCCCCCAGACGTAAAAAATAGTCATAAAGCTGAAGTTCATTAATTTTTCTCTGAGCTTTAAAGCGTCTGTCACAAGTTGTGGTCAGCGGAAAGTGACTGGCGATACTGGATAATAATTTATAGTGATATTTTTCAAAACATATATAAATATCAGCCATTTAAATTTAAATTAAGTGACTCTTATTTTTACTCACCCTTCTCACCTGCTGGTACCTGTACATTTGTCACAGACTCAATGATGGAGGTACGTCAAGCGTTCTAAGTGCATAAAACACTACTCAAAACGTAAGGTTTCATTTATTTAAAAATAGGTTGTGTCTGGCGGCTCTGGGATCTTGGATTATAAACAAAAGCTTTTAAAAACACAACAATCTTTACTATCTACATAAAGAGTTGATTCAATTTTCTAAAAACAACGGTTTCAATATTTATCTCATTTATAACAAAACAAAAATTTCCAGTTTCGAATAGTAATGATTAATTGGTTCAACAATGACAAGCAATGACCACAATCCATTACTTCGATTGTCGATAAATCAGATTGTGTATATACCGACCAGTTCTTTGTGGTGTTTTATAATGATTGTGGTGCGTATATACGTTTTATCAGCGGAATTTAATTGATATTAGTAAAGTATAACATTATATTCAATTAGCTAATGTATTTCTGATATCAACATTTCCAGATAACTTTATACTTTATTGGCTGAGACTTCGGAAATCTATTAATTTAAAAACTAAAATACAGATTAAAACCCAGAAACGATTAACGTACCATTTATTTATCTATTAAGAACACCGTCTTAGATATTTTCTAATGCAATAAATTTCATTTCGGAATTTTTAAGGTGCTGTTTGATGATTAGGGGCTATCTTTTTAATGAATATTGCTTAATTACTTTTAGTGTTTGCGATATTGATTCGATTTTTTTTACCCTGCAACAGACGCGTGAACCGCGACGAAAAAGAACATTTTTGTATATATAAAAAATTTAAACTGCTTCACAAAAAAACTAAATCGAAAAAAAATTATTAAACTTAAGTCACTCAATTCAAATAATTTTTTTGTACATTTTACTGGCTTTGAAACACGTAGCTTGCTCACGTGATTTCGTTCTTAATGTTTGATTACTAAACTAGAAAGAAACTACTGACCCAATTTGTTAAAAAATTATATGAAACCATTCCTCAACAAAACGGAGTCGAAATTATATAAGTTAGTGTGAGCAAACATTAAAAAAAAGTAATAAATAAATGTTTAGAATTCATAACCTCCTTTTTTAATTTATCAATAAATTAACTGAGACAGACAGATTTTTACGTGAAAAATATTCCACTTTTTTTTCTTTAGAGTAATTATTATCTAATATTATAAAGAGGTAAAGTTTACAAGTTTAAATATAGGAGGTAATCTCCGAAACTACTCATTCGATTTCAAAAATTTTTTTCACCAATATTTTGAAGACCTTTGGAATGGACATAGGCCAAATATTATCGCGTTAAAATAAAAGCGCTTTTCGTTGAGATCAATTTCGCAATGTAGGTCGACAAAAAAAAAACTGTGGTAATCCACAAAATTAGGGAGCCGGCCCGGCCCCGCTATAGTTATTAATAAATAGAAAAAAATGAGAAGAGACAATTCCTGTCGTCACATCTAAGGGTTAATAATTATTTTTTTTAGATAAAAAACGTAATTTTCAGAGTCGATAGGCCCCAATGAACACAACATTGCGATTCTTTTTTCGAATTTATAGTCCGTAGAAATTATTGTAATAAATTGCATGAAAAGATTATTTTTTCTGTATCGTTAAAAAAGTTACTCTAATATATTTTATTTGGTCAGACTACACATTACTGAATACGGTAATGACCTCGCTTGTCGATCGTCTATAATCTACAATCTGAATACGTTAGAAATTAAATTAATTAAATAATTGATAAACTAATGTAAGATAAAATTATCTACGTTGCCTTCGATTTTCGTCTAAGTAACTCTGTTATTTATTATATTATTATCTGGTTGGTACTACTTAAAAATGCAGACGAATAATCAGTTTTGAATTTATGGCTCTACAAGGCAATCATTTTTAGTTCCACACTTTCAAGATAATAATTTTTTTTATCAAAATTCGAACATTATTAGTCACTTTTAAAACTTTTTCAAATGCAAAAACACGGTTTTATTTGCTTTCTTAACCTCACTTAGTGTAGTAAGGTAATTATGTTTCGTCATAAAATTATGTTTCAGAAGCCTGCAATAGCCAAACTAGTTGAGACTCGAATTCACCTTGCATTTTTACTTAATTATTACACTGAATATCCCACCATTATATTAATTATAACAATAACACACAGGATCACGGGTATTTGGAATATAAATTGTTAATCAGTTTAAACTATCATTGATTAGCAACGTTTCGTCTTTATTCTCAAGACTTTATCAAGCTCTGAAAATACAATACATTTAACATTAATATATGAGCATGATGAATAAACTCCAAAAGAAAAGATTAAAATGTTACAATAACTAACCTCAAAATCGTCTAAACGATCGTCAATATAAAAAACATACATTACTTTCCATAAACATAATTTTTTTTTTTTTTCTTTGTAGTACTATCAATTGTTGAAAAGATGACTGCAGCAAAAAATTAATTAAAAATTAAAAAAACTATAACGACAGTATTATAAATAATAGAATACGTTTCCCAAACATGTGCTCTTTACACCAGTCTAACTGTCAACTTCTAAAAATTAACAACAGTCTGGCTTTTGTAAATATACACTAGATGGCACCATAAACTAAATTTCTACATGAAATTACTTAGTTATCCTACTACAAGTTATGAACAAATTAATCATATGTTAATCAATAAATTATATCAATAAATAAACATTTAAAAACTAATACAAACAATCCAACTCTAAAAACTCGAGAATCACTTTGTGCCCAGGATTTCATTGTATACCAAGCTCAAGTTATGCGTGTCCGATCTTAAGTTCACTGTTTTATTCAATTTGATGAAACACATTTCACTAAGTGAACGCTTGAAGTAATTGGATTCTTTGTCAAGGATTGAAACCTCATCAAACATAAAATTGTGCTCAGTATCAAAGTGATGACTGGCTAACGCTGTTTTATTTTCTTTAAGGATGTTAGTGTTCCTACAGTCATACTGATGTTGTTTGACTCTATCCCTCAACTTCTGCTTCGTCTGTCCAATATAAGACTCCCCACAGGTGCAAGGTATTTTATAGATCACATTAGACCTGTCCAACACTGGAACCCTATCCTTCAGCCTTGTATAAACTGATTTAACAGTTTTTAAGTTATAAAAGGCCAATTTGCCATATCGTTCCTTTGCAGTTTAACAGTTAAACTAAAGAATTCAATTTTAAAACTTGAGATTAAAGTCACTGTGTGGAAAGTTCAAAGAATGCTGGAGGAGTGCAAGAGGTTAGAGACTGATTTGAAGAGAAACTTAGATGGAATAGTTTTTGCCAGGTGGGAACTCACAGCGAAGAAGTTGTATGAAAAGCAATTTAAACAGGTAAAAACCACAAATATCAAGAAGTTGAATGCTTTAATATCTGGTGGGTCAACCATCGAAGCTACAGCAAGAGACCAGGATTACATCTTCAATTACACAGATGTAGTCCTACCAGAATACGTGAAAAGAGTTTTATGTGTAGACCAGAAGTTTGGTTTACCAGTTAAAAAGAAGGATGTACATCCGGTAGTGCTGATTAAAGATGCAGAGTTCCTAGTTAATAGTCTTCCAACAATGGTGGATGAGGAACTAGTTGAGCAAGATAAAAATGCTTTTCGATCACGGATTGTGAATGTGATCAGCAATTATTATAAAAAACACGAAACCAAGAAGTTAGATCAGTTCAGCAGAGATGTTTTGGCAACGTCCAGATTTTTCAAAGAACACAGAGACATTATAGTCTCAAAGTCTGATAAAGGAAATTCCACAGTGGTTATGGATAGAAGAGAATACATGGAAACAATGCATAATATGTTACATGATGTAATGACGTATAGGCCGTTGATCAAGGATCCAACTGTTAAATTTCAACGGATGGCCAATGAGTTAGCTACTTCGCTGAAAGTTAATGGTGTGATTGATGAGGTTGAGTTGAAGAAGGTTAAGATCCGGAATTCGATAGCACCGAGGTTGTATGGTTTGAGAAAAACACATAAAGTTGGCTGTAATCTTCGTCCTGTGGTGAGTTGCATTGGTTCACCATGTTATAATTTAGCTAAGATGCTTCATAATATTTTGTCACCGATCACTAAGAGTTTCAAATTTAGCGTCAAGAATTCTTTTGAACTGGTTCAGCATACTAAGACTGTGTTTTTACCACCTGATTATGTTTTAGTTTCCTTGGATGTAGTGTCTCTCTTCACAAATATTCCAAAACTATTAGTATTACAGGTTATAACTGAGGAATGGGAGAGTTGGTCAAGACTGATTGGTTTGAAAGACAAAGATTTAGTATTGAAACTGATTGAGTTTTGTTTTGACTCGAGTTTCTTTTTATTTGATGATAAGCTATACCAGCAGTGTGATGGCACAAGCATGGGGAACCCAGCAAGTCCTGTCCTCGCTGATATCATCATGGATTACGTGTTTAGAAATGTTTTACAACGTTTGAGATATCCAGTTCCCCTGATCAAGTTGTACGTAGATGATAGTATACTAAGTGTCCCAAGAAGTGAAACATCGAATCTTTTAACGGTCTTTAATAGTTTCAATTCCAAGTTGAAATTCACAATGGAGTTAGAAGAACAGGATGCTATTAATTTTTTAGATCTGACTGTTTTTAGACTACAAGATGGGAGTTTGAAGACTGATTGGTATCGGAAACCGATCCATTCGGGCAGATTATTAAATTATGCATCCAATCACCCAATGAGTCAGAAAGTTGGGATGATTAAAGGTTTAATAAAAAGAGCATTCAGCTTAAGTCATCAAGAGTTCCATGATAAGAATAAGAACATCATTATTGACCTTTTGGTTGATAATAATTATCCGAGGAAACTGATAGACAGAGTGCTTAATAATTACTGTCCGATGAGTGTAAACAGAAGAGATCGTAATCCGTGTGTCAAGTATTGCAGGTTTCCTTTTATTAAGGAGATTTCTCATAAAATTGATGCCCTCGCAAAGGAACGATATGGCAAATTGGCCTTTTATAACTTAAAAACTGTTAAATCAGTTTATACAAGGCTGAAGGATAGGGTTCCAGTGTTGGACAGGTCTAATGTGATCTATAAAATACCTTGCACCTGTGGGGAGTCTTATATTGGACAGACGAAGCAGAAGTTGAGGGATAGAGTCAAACAACATCAGTATGACTGTAGGAACACTAACATCCTTAAAGAAAATAAAACAGCGTTAGCCAGTCATCACTTTGATACTGAGCACAATTTTATGTTTGATGAGGTTTCAATCCTTGACAAAGAATCCAATTACTTCAAGCGTTCACTTAGTGAAATGTGTTTCATCAAATTGAATAAAACAGTGAACTTAAGATCGGACACGCATAACTTGAGCTTGGTATACAATGAAATCCTGGGCACAAAGTGATTCTCGAGTTTTTAGAGTTGGATTGTTTGTATTAGTTTTTAAATGTTTATTTATTGATATAATTTATTGATTAACATATGATTAATTTGTTCATAACTTGTAGTAGGATAACTAAGTAATTTCATGTAGAAATTTAGTTTATGGTGCCATCTAGTGTATATTTACAAAAGCCAGACTGTTGTTAATTTTTAGAAGTTGACAGTTAGACTGGTGTAAAGAGCACATGTTTGGGAAACGTATTCTATTATTTATAATACTGTCGTTATAGTTTTTTTAATTTTTAA
Source organism: Xanthostigma xanthostigma (assembly GCA_963575645.1). NCBI lineage: Eukaryota > Metazoa > Arthropoda > Insecta > Raphidioptera > Raphidiidae > Xanthostigma > Xanthostigma xanthostigma. The sequence goes on from OY754473.1 coordinate 6,354,577, forward strand.
TTAATTTTTTGCTGCAGTCATCTTTTCAACAATTGATAGTACTACAAAGAAAAAAAAAAAAATTATGTTTATGGAAAGTAATGTATGTTTTTTATATTGACGATCGTTTAGACGATTTTGAGGTTAGTTATTGTAACATTTTAATCTTTTCTTTTGGAGTTTATTCATCATGCTCATATATTAATGTTAAATGTATTGTATTTTCAGAGCTTGATAAAGTCTTGAGAATAAAGACGAAACGTTGCTAATCAATGATAGTTTAAACTGATTAACAATTTATATTCCAAATACCCGTGATCCTGTGTGTTATTGTTATTTACGTCTGGAATTGAATTTAAAAAATGGATTAATTATAACATTCAGGAGACCAATTCAATATGTAAACAAGAACATAACCCTACTTTTATTCGGGTTCAGACGTTAATTGAATGAAACAAGCAGAACTAGTTTTGTCCAATTGAAAATGCGCAAAACTAGTTTTGCTCATTTTATAACACTCAATACCCGTTTAAATGTAAGATTTCGGGTTTGGGCAATATTCGTTGGTCAAAACTAGTTTTGTGTATTTAATTCGGTCATTGATCGAATTCGGGTGTAGACCGTAACATATATAGTACGACTCTTATAACATAATAACCCGAGAGCTAGTGACGGATGGTATGGTATGGTCTGTTGTCAATTTTTCTTTCAAGTTTTGTAAGGAAATTAAAGTATGGTGTTTGGACGTAAACTGCTGTAGAATTAAAAATATTAAACTTAGAAGGCTGAAAATTTCAGTGTCCTTCGGTCAACACGTCTCGAATAAGCATCCCAAATTTAGTCAAGATTGAACAACTACTTGCAAGACTAAACTATTTATAAAAAAAATCTGAAAAATTCGGAGAAAATTTTGAACTCGCTGGTTGGGATGTTTCTGATTTCAAATAATGTATTAATGTATTAATAGTATAAGAAACGTTTTTAAAAAATAGACGCTGATGAACTTAACTGCTTAGCGTCTATAATCTACAATCTCTGTCTCATAAAAAAATTGATCAAAATCTGAACTGTTTTTTAAGATGACGTTTTAACGATTTTTCAACTTGGAAAATATTCTTAATGAAATTTTAGCCGAGAGCCATCAATTTTTTTTATTATTGAAAGTAATCGCGACATTAGTAAAATACAGTTTTCAAAAACAAAATTATTATTATTGACGCGTCGTTTTCATAAAAACGGACGCCTTAAACACGATAATGACAAAAAGCTTTTAGTATTGCAATGAATCTCATGATAAGTTGGTGATATGGTTTTAAATTTCATAAAGTTACAAAACTGGTTTTTAATATGCGCCAGTAAAACCCATACGGTTCATTAATTATATTCGAGATTCATTATTTATTTATGGTCGAAGCTGTCAGTTTACACATAGGCGTGTATTCTCTCGCGGAAACCAACACACAAATCGTAGGTTCGTTGCTTCATCGAGCATTGAAGTTTAATTTTTAAAATGTATGTCGACGCACGCTCTTCACGTTAACCCGGAACAAACTGACAAAATGACAGCCAGACAAAAATTTTGTTGTACATACTGCGGATTTTTAAGATTCTCTGCTAAAATGGTATAATAAAACGAAATATGGTCAGAGTTCATTGTCTGTCTGTCCGCCCATATTAGTAAATTTATATATTAGACTAGCCGTTACCCGCGGCTTCGCACGCGATTGAGACGAAACACGGATGCATACCCATTATTTGGCATAGTTATTCCTTTCTCGACGTAGACCCCTCTAATAAATTTCAAAATTGATGATCAACGTCCTGACAAACCTTGAAAATGACACCCATGTTGATTTTTAGACTATATTTACCTCTTTTCACCCTTTGAAGAGGCTGTTTTTGAAAAAGCATGAACCACGTGTTTATTTATTTGTTGACTGGAGTAATCCTGCGCATTTTCGAATTGATACATCTCTATATTATGTGATTTATACATTCAAATTTTGAAACCCGTTACACCCTTTTAGGGGTTGAATTTTCAAAAATCCATTCTTACTGGATGCCTACGTCATAATTACTATATGTGTGCCAAATTTCAGTCCAATCCGTCTAGTGCTTTGAGCTGTGCGTTGATAGTAGTGATGTGCCGGATCGTTAAAAATGTTTATCCGCGGATACGAATCTGAATACGGATATTTGGTTTCAAGATCCGCGGATACGGATATGGATCTTAACTTTCTTAGAGTACGCGGCGGTAAATATTGCACATCGACCTTTGGAAAGAGACTATCTCTTATGGGAAAAAGTTATTGACCTCTGTAAGTGTTAACTCTCATAACAGATTGTCTCTTTCCAAAGATCGATGTGAAATATCTCATTATAAAGATAGTTTTTTAGTACCTTTGAGCTATGTACTATTGGTATGGTACTCACTACGATAAATGTTTGCAATATAAAGGTGCCAAATACGATTTTAAAAAATAAAAAAATAATCTGAATGGAATTTAACAGTTTTTCATTATTACCTAATCACCTATACCTATGTATAAAATTTCATCTATGAATTGAAAATTAATAAGGTAAAAGATCCGCCAAAAACTAACGGATACGGATACGGATCTTTCTTCTCCCTCGGATATCCGCGGATACGGATATCCGGCACATCACTAGTTGATAGATCAGTCAGTCAGTCAGTCAGTTAAGGTTTCCTTTTATATATTTAGATTGGTAGTGCGACTCAACTAGCGCACATTATAAATGAGGTGTTCTACTATCTGGAAGTCTAGTAATTACTTCGTCAACGTTTAATTTGCAGATAGTGTTCCGTATGATAAATTGACTATGAAAATACACGTCTCAGTTATGTTTATTTGTCAGAGGATTGCGTGGGGTTTCTTGCAACTCGTTGTTGCAACCGCAACGCCTTGCGCCGCATAACTAATATAACCAACCTGTTGATTATTAATGATGACACCTCCGTTCGGGTGTCATTTCAACACCTCAAATCACCTGTCATGTTTTGTCTCTTGGTTGTATGATTGCTTTGACATGGCGTCGTCTGCCAGTATTGCTCTATTCGCTGTGTACATGACCTTGGGCGGCTTTTGTCAGAGTATTTGCTGTGACTCAGGGCCGCAGAAGTAATTTGAAAAAAGGGGAATTATAAAGCGGTCGAATAAAAAAAAATTGGTGACTGATGATGAGATACTGTTTTAATAACTTGAGATATTAAAATAATAGTTGCGTGACTAAATTAATAAGTGAGCGACTAAATTACTAAGTGAGCGACTAGAATGCCTTCGGTAATTTTGAAACAGATATCTTATTTTGTTTTTACTTTTTGTTTTTTTTTTTCACTTTGAGACTACAACTTAAAACTCACAATTTCATGAAGATTGAAAACCACCGCTTTTTTTGATAAAGGGGTATGCGAATTGTCTCGCAGTGAAACGCGATGGGGCAAAGGTGGAGTTTTTAAAAAAATAATTCCGGGGTGAACGATAAACGGGTATGCGAATTGTAATTCCGGGGTGAACGATAAAGGGGTATGCGAATTGTCTCGCAGTGAAACGGGAAGGGGCAATTGTGGAATTTTTAAAAAAAAATTGGTTGTCTGTAAAGTCGGTTTACGGACGATAGTTTTACGTGATAACGTATTCCGTAATACATAACCTAAACCTCCCAAAATTTGGTTTCAATCCGCTTATCCTTGGTGTCGGAATGATAAGAAATGTCAAAAGTGACGTTTGCAACTGTCACAGTATTATGTTCTAATAATAATTAGTTATTCCAATACTTAACTTAGAAGGCGTTGCATTTCACAAAATACTAATGTCAAAAAATTGAATAGAAATGCAGCCGTTTTCATGTTGCATTTATACAGCTATTTTTCTATATAAATTTGTATAAAAAAACTGTTTAGGCAAATTCTGTTATACGAAATCTATGTAAAATGTTCTCCTCTTTCGTTTAAGACTGGTTTCAAACCGATCTGATTTAAATTGAGCGAGAAATTAGCAAAAAGCACGCACAGGGTCAGGCGGAACGTTACGCGTTACGAACGTTAGGAACGTTACACTTTTTCGTGCATGCAGCCGGTGTTTTATTAATTTATAAGATTGGTGATTCATCAATTTATAAGACGTTATCACGTCAAAAACAATTCCGGGGTGAACGATAACGGGGTATGCGAATTAAATAGTTAATTGTTTGAATAGAACTGCGTGTTCTAAAAAATGTATATTTAATTGACAGTCAATTAAATATATATTTTTTAGAAAACGCAGTTCTATTCAAACAATTAACTATTAACAAAATGCCGCTCAGAATAAGTAATCATTTGCCAAATTTTGAAAAAAATGCAGGACGTAACGTTGACACTCAAACAAATATTAGGTCGCTCAAATATTATGAAGTTGTCCATTTTGTATTTTAAGTAACTCAAATGGATGTTTGTAAGTTGCTGTTCTGTTGATTTCTCGTCACGCGCAGTCAGTCGCTCACTTAGTAATTTAGTCACCCAACTATTATTTTCTCGTCACGCGCAGTCAGTCGCTCACTTAGTAATACAGTAACCCAAATTGATTATTTTTGTCACCCAAAATTGTAATTTATAGTCACTCGTTTAAATACTACCCTTAAAAAAATGTATAGTCTCAAAAAATCTATATCAACGCACTGAAAAGTTGAAAATAAATATACTTCTCCTCTACAAAATTCAAATAAAGGTTGATGATTTAACCATTGCCCTTCTTAATGATTTTAAGACAATATGTTATATTTTCATACAGCTAAACATCCAAGGACAACTTTAAAACTACATATTTACCAAATTTCAACATTAAATTAAGTAGTTTCTGAACCTATTTACAAATGTTACAAATTCAAATTTCGTTTGTGAGCCGCAAGACAAATTATATATTCAACACACCCCATTTATTCATGTCAGAGAAACATCAAATTAAAATTTAAACGGTTTGTCACTAATTAATATCGTCAATTAACAAAATAATTATAGAACACTTCTAAATACCGTCATAGAATATTTAAATAACCGCGGGATAATTTGTTTAATGTCGTTACGGAGGTATAATTAAAAAAAAACAGAATGTTGCGTGAGAGAAATAATTTTAAATTTGTATAATTGCAAATTAATTTAAAATGAATTTATTGTATCGATAACTAATAGCTATAATAAAAGTTTTTGTAATTTCAATTGATTAATTTAATAGACGCTAATGACCTCAGTTGTCGAGCATCCATAATAATGGACAGAGAGACTCTCGCTCTCTCTGTCTATCATATATATTAATACGCTAAGGTTAAAGATGTTTGCCTCCCTTTTTAGAAAAAACCTCACAATTTCTCCACATAAATTCTATATCATTTTACAGATAACTGCTTGCTCTACTGACATCGACAGCTAAAAAATTTATTATTGCTTTTGTTTTGGAAAACTAATTAAAATACAGCAACGCTGAACAACGTCTGCCACCTAACGGCTTTAATTTTGAAACAACGTCAACACTTCGATCTGTCATCTGACCTTCATATTGTAATACAACAGACACAATACTGCATACTGCCATCTGAAGACTTTAATTTTGAAACAGCGAGCAACGCTGAACGTCACAGAAATGCTGCATGATGCCATCTGACGGCTTAGCTCAACGCTTTTGCTACTTGCGTTTCGATATGACAATTTTAGTAAAATATTTCTTCGATCTGTCATCTGAGCTTCATATTTTAATACAACAAAAAGAAGAACGTTATAACAGTGTGCAAAATTAGAAACGAATTGAATACCTGCAATCATATTTAAAAAATAATTTTGTAAAGTGATTATTATATTTATTTAGTGCAAATAATTCGCACAGGTCACACTAGTTAGTTTAAAATAGAATAATATGAATAACGTTTTTTTATTATATCAACAACGTTTCGAAGCGTGAGGCACTCACTGTATCTATATTTCATTTAAAACGAGTGTCCCACGCTTTTAAATGTTGTAAGAAGAGAAATAAATAATTTATTGTTTTTACTGTTCAGTCCGTTGGTATCAGCGCATTTTTAAAATATTTTTGGAAGCGTACTTGTTTTGCCCTCCTGGATACGCCAGTGCTTACGGCCTAAAAATAGACAGAAGTATATATGTTTGCACCTTAATAGTTCGATTGCGATTTTATTCCTATGCTCAGTACAGAATAAAAGTATATGGTTATAACATAAAGTCGAGAAACGGACGTTAAACGCATTATTATTATTATTTAGTAAGGCACCACGCACGGCCTTGCCGCCGCATCGCGCGGAACATTCCGTTGGCCAAACGTAGGACGAGTAATCTCGTTACACCATATCTGTGTACAGGTTGGGTCTATTTCTAATCGAACGAAACACATCCTTTCATAAACGTAGATACTGTTAATAGATACTATTAATCATTGGCAAATATTTGCTTCCAATGCTTGTCTCCCCCTAATCTAACAGTATACGATGACTACACACTGATCAAGCCTGGCCCAATGTTCCTTGGCGAATATTTGCTTCCAGAAAACTTTACTCTCGCTCAATTATTTTGCGGTGGGTATTAACGCTATATAATTTATACCAATATCATAAAGAGGTAAAGTTTGTAAGTTTGGATGTAGGACGTAATCTCCGAAACTGCTTATCCGATTTCAAAAATTTTATCACCAATATTTAGAATGGATCTTCAGGATGAACATAGGCTATATATTATCGCGTTAAAATAAAAGCGCTTTCGTGGAGACCGATATTGCAATGTTCGACGTAAAAACGGGCGAAGAAATTCGAGTATTTTCGGACATCCTGTGCTATTGTTCCAATTGGAAACAATATATTTGCATATCGATTTATGCGTTGCCTACTTGTTTTTCATTTGGTTTCATGTCGAATAAATACAGATGTATATCTCACGTAATAACAAACGTATAAATAAAGATTTATTCTCAAAGACGACAAATGCTCACCTTTCATTGCAATTGGCGTGTTTGTAGACTGCTCGTGTTTGTTCCTATTTTTAGCTACAGATATGTTTAACGAGATTTTAGATATAGGGATATCCATTGAATTCACAAACATGTTCCATGTTCAACTTTTGTGCTTTTTTATATAGAAATAGAAAAATAGTCGAAAACTAGGTAATGTTGGAAGGTGTCATCTAGAAAGCTGAAGAGTTTGTTTGTTTGGCTGAACGCGTTAATCTCAAGAACTACTGGTTCGAATTGAAAAAAAAAATTTTTTGTTGGATAGCCCATTTATCGAGGAAGGCTATAGGCTATATAATATCACGCTACGACCAATATGAGCGGAGCATCAATGAAAAATGTTGCAAAATATAACTCAAAATTTGTCCGTCCAACAAAAACTTTCGAACGATCATCATGAAATTTGGACACATTCATCTTGCTAAACTAAGATGAACGTGCGTACTCATGTCCCTCCCCCAATTCGGTCTTTTGCGCCCGGGTGAATCCGGGCAGGACCGCTAGTTCTGTATAAAATAATAATCTCATATTCGGATTCAGTGCCCTAGAAAACATCTTTCTAGAGTTTGGGATTTTTTAAGGTTGTGAATTCATTGAATATTTCTATATATCTAAAATCCTGCTAAACATATCTGTAGCTAATTGGTTTTTAGGCTATGCCCCCCTGGACACTTTTTCGATCAATTAATATAGTACGCGCCACGAATCTAAAAGACTCGGAAGTTAGATGCGAATGCAGGCTTGCGCTTGTACAGTCTGTTGAACAACTACAAACTCGCAACTCAACAAAACTAAAATAGCAATAACAACTTTACAATAGCGTACTCGACTGTACTTTAAAGCAGGAAAGCGACAAGTGACAAAGGCAGCGAGCGATCGCGGCCAATCACCGACGAGCGCACGTTCCGGTAAGGTAGCTGGGAGGTGGTGGGAGTAACAACGACTCTAAAAAGTGCCTTTGCGACGGTGTTTGTGACTAACTTCCGAACCTTTTAGATCCGTGGGGCGTACTATAACCGACTACCAAATCCCATAAGGTTTGTGCGGGATCATTTCCAAAAAATCTACATACTTTTGGCCACAGATATACTATCATAAGTGCAGAGCATTAAATTTTGCGCAACAAACGAATCTTTTAAATTGACAGTTAATTTGAACGAAAACGGTTTGTTCTATATATGTATATAAATTTTTCGCACGTGTAGACAGTTATGTATGTGTGTGTGTTAAACAAAATTTGCATATAATGTCTCTAATATTCACACCATTTCTGCTTATAATCGAATCGTGTCGTGAACTTTACTTGTGTGAATTATTATGACGCACTGCGATACGATAAAGTCTTCCAAAAGTAATTGAAGCGATCTTATTCTATGTAAATCAGTCCAATGTTCTACATCAGTGATGTCAAAGCATATACTTTTATTCTATACTGAGCATAGGAATAAAATCGCAATCGAATCATTAGGGTGCAAACATATACTTCTGTCTTTTTTTGCGCCGTAAGCACAGGCGTATCCAGGAGGGCAAAACAAGCACGGGGGACCCGGCTTAAGAAATTTCTAATGTGCTCCCTCCTGGGCCAAAAGCTGGGTACGCCCATGTTAACGTCATAGAAAAAGGCAAAGTTTTTGAAACAGAGATACTTTATTCAGATTGAATGCAAGAACATCAACTAATCCTATCATCGGAGAAATCAGGGAATTACATCGAAGAAAGAGACGCAGATATATATTCGATACGCTTTGTTGCCTTCGCTCACCGCACATTGAGTAGATAGACAATGATTCATAAGAGTAAATTATTAAATACTAGAGTGACCTATGTGAATTATTCGCACTAAATAAGTATAATAATTATCACTTTACAAAATTATTTTTTAAATATGATTGCATGTATTCAATTCGTTTCTAATTTTGCACACTGCTTATAACGTTCTTCTTTTTGTTGTATTACAATATGAAGCTCAGATGACAGATCGAAGAAATATTTTACTAAAATTGCCATATAGAGGCGCAAGTAGCAAAAGCGTTGAGCTAAGCCGTCAGATGGCATCATGCAGCATTGCTGTGACGTTGTTCAGCGTTGCTCGCTGTTTCAAAATTATAGCCGTCAGATGGCAGTATGCATATTATGACAGATCGAAGTGTTGACGTTGTTTCAAAATTAAAGCCGCCAGATGGCAGACGTTGTTCAGCGTTGCAGTATTTTAATTAATTTACAAAAACAAAAGCAATAATTAATTTTTTAGTTGTCGATGTCAGTAGAGCAAGCAATTATCTGTAAAATGATATATAATTTCTGTGGAGAAATTGTGTGGTTTTTTCTAAAAAGGGAGGCAAACATCTTTAACCTTAGCGTATTAATATATATGATATGGTTCTTGTGCTCTCGCCTGAATAAATCGTGAATGACTTTCGGAAGACTGTATAACAATAATGCGGCGAGGTATTTATTGAGGAGGTAAAGCTATAAGGCAAGTCCGGCAACATACAAACATTAAAGTATTGACCTTTGACGATCTGAAGATCACGAAGTGCCACGAGAAACAATCATTTTGATTGCTCTTTGCTAAACGAGCTGTATACTCATTCTGACACTGACTTCACGTTACCCTTTGCGCCAGTAATTCGCGTCTATTCGGTTTTGGAGCGACTCCAAAAATAGAGGTTATCAATTCGACGTAAATATTTTATTTGTTTGTTCAGCCATAACTTCTCGATGGGTTGACCGATTTGAAAAATTTCGACGCCATTTTGTTGAGAATATTTACGGCTTGGTTCCACATATTATTACATGATAACTTATCATGATAAAGATACAGTCAAATGTCAGCGTTTCATGTTTATAAAAAATCTGTTTTTTGAACCTTGTCCGATTTCGGACATTGCCCGATGTGACTCGGGCATTGTCGACATTGACCGGTCAATGTCGACATTACCCTGATTCCGGACATTGACAGTAACATATAGATGTCAGACAAGTATTATTTATTGACGTTTTGCAAACCGAATAGAACCGACTTTTGTTACAATGCGTTTGTGATTCCAGTGTTTGTAATATAATAAGATTAACACCTTGCCACCATAATTTAGAACTCGGTATTCGTCGTTACGATGTTGGTAACATTTACCATAACACTGTACAGTAGTGTGAAAACTCGCATTGCAACAATATCTACAGTTTCAATATCTATGTCACCTTTGACTATTTATTATAAAAAAAAAACAAGTCAGATCATTTAGTCGGGTCTAAATGTCCGCCAGGCGGTTACAAAACTGTCTATTGTACGTGGAGTGCGAGTAAGACGCTACGGGTAGGTTGAAACGTGAGAGAGGGCGTGTATGGGCAGAGTCGAAGCGTGCTGCGGTGCGATATACGCCGATATATACGCTCTGTCTCACATTTCAACCAACCCGTAGCGTCTTACTCGCACTTACGTGTAATAGACAGTTGCAGACATTTTAGACCCGACAAAATTGATCTGCTATATTATTTTTTAAATTTTATTTAATATTATTTTTGAAGGTTTTAACATTTTAAAGTGCTTTTTTTGTCAATAAAATTTCGTAAAGTTAAAAATTCACGGCTTAGCTAGGCCCCACTGCTTTTCAGCCAGGTCTTCGATTTTGTGTTCGGACAAAGAAGTGTTATAGCTGCCTCAAAAAAGTTTGATGGCTCTTGGACTATTAGCTCTAAATCTCAGCAGAGGTATAATTAAAAAATAAACTTTTAACAGTTTTTTTTTAATTTTTATGTTGGAAGAAATTGACTTGGAAGCAGGGCCAAGGCCGTAGCCAGAAATTCACTTCGGGGGGGAGTCGAGCTCTGGACCAGAGACAATAAGTAATGAATTTATTTGAAAATAACCTTACATATAGATTTCGACGAAAGAGTTTAATGATTCATTTAATTTATTAAAAATGCATTACATTTCGATTTTACTCGTTCTGAAAAACGTGGCATCCAATTATCGTATCACAGGTTCGAAAAAAGAGTCGAACATATTTTAGTGAGCGTGTATAAAATGGTGGGACCCCCAAAACACCCCCCTTGCCTACGGCTTTGAAGCAGGATTATGAATCTGATTTCAAACGTCCTAAAAATTAGTTTTCTCGCTATTGTAAATTATTTTTTATGTATAAACAGGTACACAATACTTTGCAGAGATATACAATTCCGTTAGATTATGTTTGAATTGAACTACACTTTGTAGTGTTATTTCTAAAAGCTGCTTTAGATTAAGTTTTTGACTTGTGCATAGTCCGGTAAAAATTGACAAAAAAAATAGTGGTATAGGTATACAATAATTCGCATAGAGCTGAAAAGTGGTACTGTTACAAATGAAATATCAAAAGTCCCCACCGATCCTAACATCTGCTAAAAAATTTATGCAAGGTCAATGGTTAAAAGTATCGCTTTTTTGCGTTTTTCTCGTAAACGGTAAATGTTATCTAAAAATAGGTCAGACAAAAGTTGTAGATCATGCAATTGTCTACAAAAACTATTCTTATACTTTTTTTTCTACGTAGCACCATTCTTTTGAAATGGTGATTTCATACATCGAAAATACTATGTAGTATGCATATTAATATTTAACGTTATTTTTGATACCTAATTATACGTTCAGTTGTTGAACTTGGCTTGACACGCTGCCACGTGTCTAGATATAAATAATTGGAATTTTGAAAATCCCTTCGGAGGATATATTCTTGAAGGTTGAATTTTGGAAATATGCAAGAAAAAAAATCGATTTTTGCAAAATATTTACTAGAATACTTAAGGGGTTAAATTTTTTTTTTATTTGAACAATATTAATACATACAGAAAAAAAAATAAATAAATAAGGTTCAATAAAAACAAAGACGTGTGCTTTAATTGCAATGAGGGGTCTAATATGTTATTTTTTCTCCAAAAAGAAAGTTTAAGTTCACATAATAAAGCCACACTGCCTGTATTAGCAAATATTGTCGGCAGGGTTTGGCACTGCGACCCGAGTTTTTTTTAATTATGTGTATAGATTTGGGGAATAAATAACTTGACGATGAAAAATCACTGTGACCAGCCGTCTAGAATGATCACTGTGATCTGACACAAGAGGTAACTGCGTTCCAAAGTAACGTATATTGTTCCATGTCACCGCAAGCACGACGCTCGCTCCAACCGAGTAGCCGACGTAACGTCCGATCGAGTGTTTGCTCGGTCGAGAAAAAGTCACGATGATTTTTCACTGTGATTTTTGTGTACCTGGAATAACAGTCACTGTGATCAGTAACGACTTTATTCCATGTTTAATTCTGTACGTCTAAATCACGCTTTAGCGCTGAATTGTACAAAGTTATAAACATATACCTGCTATATGCAGCAGCTCGGAGTGTGTTTATAAGCTAATTTTCTCAGATAAACGGTTCGAGTACTATTTGAAAATAACCCCGATCTGAGTTGGCTGTGCACCATCTATTGTTAGCATTATATATACTTTACTGTAATCATTCAGGAACACGGGCAATTTAGTAAAATATCAGTTGCCGACTAAAGATGATGGATACCTGTTAATTTCTTGAACCGGGTACCTGTCCGCTCGTGCTGCGAACAAAAACCCGCTTATTAACACTGTAATGTACTTTTTAGCGATGTGTCGCTTCTGAGCGAGTCGTTCATAATGAACGACTCCTTTATCGGAGCGGAGCGAGTCGCTCTTTTTTTTTTTTGTGAATGACTCACTCCGAGCGCCATTGCTCTGTGCTGAGCTGTTCTGTACTGTTGCATTCGCACATTTACAGAGCGCACACAGCACAGGCCACAGAGGCACTAATGAATTTTGCACGTACGGATTAATGTTGAATGACACACTGTAAGTGTAATAGTACTAAGCTTACACTGACTTAAACCATTCACATTGACGTCGTTGACAAAGATATAATATTGTATAACAATAAACATTATTATTGTTAAGTTTTTATTACACTTTATAGTTTATCCGAAATGCGAATAATATAAGATCAGAATCATATTAAAATGAGCTCAGAGCTGAGTGTGTGTATTGTGCTGTGCAATGCTACGTGACTCATGAGCATGCATGATGACAGTTCACACCTCTGCAGTCTGCACTCTTGTGTAGTGCGTACTGTCTAGTGTCGCTCATTTGAACGACTCGCTCTGAGCGACTCTTTTTAGTGAGCGGAGCGCACGGAGCCAGCTCCCAATAAAGAGTCATGTACTTTTTGATAGTTCGTGTACAGTGAGCGTCAAAAATATTCATACTTTATATACCTACAAGCGTGTCAAAAGCTGGACCCGCAATCAGCAAACCTATAAATATAAAGAGTAAATAGTTTTCACGATTTCAGCTTGCGAATTCACTGTGTTAAAACTCTTAAGACACCCACACCATAATAATTTCCTGACTTTTTATAACGCTTCCTCTAAACCAGGCATGTCAAACTCATATGATATTGTGGGCCGTATTATCTGTTTTGTACTAAATTGGGGGCCGCATGTGTTTAATGTTAAAAAAAATTATTAATAAAATACGATTATTGGAATGTTTATATTATTAATTTTTTTAACGTTTTGGCGGGCCGCGAGTTTAACATGACTCCTCGAAACAAATTGAATATCAAGATTGTTATTGTAAACTGCGCAAACTTAATTGCTTTATACCACCTTCTTCTTCTTCTTTGTTTGTAATAATGGAATGTTTTTCAGTCGATTTTTGTTTAAAGACAAAACAATAAACGCAGTAAGTCTTTTGTTCTTTGATAATAATTGAATAGCTTATTTCTGAAAATGTATTTTAATAAGTCAATGGTACTTTATATATTACTTGACGTACTGTCTTGAAGTAAATTTATAAGGCAATAAAACAAAATTATGTATATTTTAAAACAGTATATCTATACTAAAATGAGTTTATAATTATTTTCTATTAACGTCTTCTTAGTTATAAAAAGACTCCGGGTCTCAGTGCCAAACCCTGCCGACAATATAGTGTATTTGCTTTTATAGGCAGTGTGGCTCTATATTGTATGAACTTAACCTTGTTTTTGGACAAAATAAAAAAAATTTACCCCTTAATACGGCCCTTAAAACAACATTTTTTTACTTGATTTCAAAACTACATATCAATTCAACATTTGTGCCAAATTATATACTTAGGTATACACCCTTCAATATGTAAATCTAATGTCAGTAAACTTGTGTTTTCATAAAAAAGCCAATGTTATTTTATAATCGAAAAAAACTTGAAACGTAAGAAATTTACCACTATTTAATATACCTATGATTTTTTAAAATTATTATTAGGTATACGATGAAAACGATATCTATACTAATATATAAAGCTGAAGAGTTTGTTTGTTTGAATGCGCTAATCTCAGGAACTACTGGTTCAAATTGAAAAAAAAAATTTGTTGGATAGCCCATTTAACGAGGAAGGCTATAGGCTATGTAATATCACGCTAAGACCATTAGGAGTGGAGCATTAATGAAAAATGTTGCAAAATGTATCTCAAAAATAAGCTTCTATTCAGGTGAAATGCACTAACTAAATATACTCATATTAGCGTCGGATGGCTCAATCGGTAGAGCATGCGACTGTCGATATCAGGGTCGTGGGTTCAAGCCTCACGTTGGGCGAAAATATTTTTATTTTTTTTTGACGTGATAACGTCTTATAAATTGATGAATCGCCAATCTTATAAATTGATAGAACACCGGCTGCATGCACGAAAAAGTGTAACGTTCCTAACGTAACGTTCGTAACGCGTAACGTTCCGCCTGACCCTGTGCGTGCTTTTCTCGAAAACGGCCCTAACGATTTGGATGAAATTTACTGAAAAGGGATTTTGGGGGGCAAAAAATCGTTTTAGCTAGGTCTCATCTTTCGAAAAAATCGTTTTCTTACAAATTTTATCATTATAAAAATCAATTTTTTGACGTATGAAAATACTTCAATATTGTAAGTAGGTTTTGGAATTTTATATTATAAACAGTGAAACAATTGTTTTATAAATATTATGACAGCTAATCTTTGAGACTTAAAATAAATACGAAACAAAGAAAGTTAAAAAAAAACAATTATATTATATGGTGAGTAATTTAAATAAATAAAATTAACCTAAATTTGAAGCGAAAGATGCAATATCATAGATTCGAATTATTATAATTATTATATGTAGAATTTAGGTTATGTATTACGGAATACGTTATCACGTAAAACTATCGTCCGTAAACCGACTTTACAGACAACCATTTTTTTTTTTATTTTCTACATTGCTTTCTTCTAAGGCTTATATTTAAATTTATTTTAGTTTTATTTAATTAATTACAAAAAAAACTTTTAGTTTAAAAAAGTATAAATACCTACTGCTTTTTATCGACAAAAGCTTTTGAACGGTAACTCCGATCATCATGAAATTTGGACACAACATTCATCTCGGTAAACGAAGATGAATGTGTGTACTCATGTTCCTCCATTCCCCATTCGTTCTTTTACACCCGGGTGAAACCGGACGGGACCGCTAGTCTAACATAAATTTAACGATAAAAAATAATTTGAAAAAATAAATTGGTACGAGACGCCTGACTGTTGGCTAGAAAAAAAAAAAAATAACTGAATTGGTACAAGGTCTTTATATAACTTTGACAGTTGGTGTATTTAAAAAAATCAAATTAACATACCTCTTATATCTGAAGAAATTCTCCGATTCATAAAAACGAAATCGATTTTATACATTAAAATTAAAACTAGTTCAATTACCCGTAAAAATCATTTAATATTGCGACTTCTATGCGTCTGGACTAATTTATTGGTAATTAAACGACGTTTAAATTTGCCGCCAATGGTTTAGAACTCAAGATCCGGAAATACAATTATAAAGTGCTTTTTATTGACATTTCTTAAAATCACATCGCACGGTGGGCCATTAAAAAGCCAACTTAAAAATCGACTGACTTTTGTCAAGCGGGTTAACGGTGTTAGCAATTCTAGATGTTGTCCCTGTGTGAATCGTACGGCTGGATAGATTGTAGACGCTCGACAGGTCAGCTTTTCGATTTATGCCCCACTGCATTACGTGAGAATTTAGAAATCGCAATGCACTCGATATTTTAACCGATTGGGTATTTTAAGTATAATAGACGGAGAGCTGGCTACGGAGAAAATGGGTGACTCGGTGCAGAACTGAAAATTTGCAGAATAATAGGAGATAGTACATGTAAGTAGGGAAAAAATTGCCAGAAGGCTAGGCGGAAGATAAAGAGCCGCCAGAAGGCGCTAATGTTGCGAAAAATCAGTGCACTTCTGGCAATTTGTATACTTATTCTGTAATTCAAAACTAGATTATATATTATATATATTATAC
This sequence comes from Xanthostigma xanthostigma, assembly GCA_963575645.1. NCBI lineage: Eukaryota > Metazoa > Arthropoda > Insecta > Raphidioptera > Raphidiidae > Xanthostigma > Xanthostigma xanthostigma. The sequence continues at coordinate 6,370,928 of OY754473.1, forward strand.
ATTATATAACTATAAGGGCATACTCAAAATTCAAACATGATATAATAATTACATTCGACAAATATTCAAAATTATTAATAACATTTTGATAGAAATAAAATTAATCGTCATGTATTTTCACTAATAAAATTACGTTGTTATAACAACGTAATTTTATTTCTATCAAAATGTCATTAATAATTTTGAATATTTGTCGAATGTAATTATTATATCATGTTTGAATTTTCAGTATGCCCTTATAACTATATAATATAATGTATAATATGTAATCTAGTTTTGAATTACAGAATAAGTATACAAATTGCCAGAAGTGCACTGATTTTTCGCAACATTAGCGCCTTCTGGCGGCTCTTAATCTTCCGCCTAGCCTTCTGGTAATTTTTCCCCTACTTACTTGTACTATCTCCTATTATTCTGCAATTTTCAGCTCTGCACCGAGTCACCCATTTTCTCCGTAGCCAGCTCTTAGCCCATAAAGTGGTAGTGCTTAGCGAGAAATAATGTTCACATATTTATGCACCGTAGATTTGTTTGAAATATCAGCGTTGGATCGAATCGAATTCAAAACAAATTAATGGCCGATGGCGACTGTCAATTCGCTTGATGATATTTTGCACTTATAAAATTCATCTAAATATATAAAAAGAAACCGTGACTGACTGACCGACTGACTGATCTATGAACGCACAGCTCAAAGCACTCGACGTATTGGGCTGAAATTTGGCACACAGATAGTTATTATGACGTAGACATCCGCTAAGAACGGATTTTTGAAAATTCAACCCCTAAAAGTGTGTAACGAGGGTTTAAATAATCTAAATATATAAAAGGAAACCGTGACTGACTGCCTGACTGACTGATCTATCAACGCACAGCTCAAACCACTGGACGGATTGGGTTGAAATTTCGTACACAGATAGTTATTATGACGTAGGTATCCGCTAAGAATGGATTTTTGAAAATTCAACCCCTAAAAGGGTGTAACGGGGGTTCAAAATTTGCACTGAGAAATCATATAAGATAGATGTATCAATTTTAAAATGCGCAGGATTACTCCTGTCAACAAATAAATAAACACGTGTTTCAAAAACAACCCCTTCAGATGATGAAAAGAGGTAAATAGTCTAAAAATCAACATGGGTGTCACTTTCAAGGTTTGTCAGGACGTTGATCGCGTGAATCTCATCAATTTTGAAGTTTTATTATAGGGGTCTACGTCGAGAAAGGAGTAACTATGCCAAATAATGGGAATGCATCCGTGTTTCGTCTCGATGGCTTGCGAAGTCGCGGGTAACGGCTAGTATACTATACACAGTATAGTCGATTATGTCCAACACCACCAGTGGAGACATTTAGACCGTGACGACGCGATGTGTGAAAATTTTAATTAAGCGTTTCTGCAGATTCAACCGAGGGTACACTCGTGGGCAGTATTCATAATCAATCTGGTACCCAGAACCAGTACAAATATGTGCGTGCGACTCGCCTAAAAATCAACATTCGTTACATCACTAACTGTAGACAAGTTATGATTATAGGTATTCGATGTCTAATGTTTTCTCACCTTGTTAGGTTCTCGGTGTATATGTAATAATAATAATTGCAGAGAGTGCGAGATCTTTTGGACCTGGCCGGACCTCGACGATCCAATGTGTATAAATCATTATCTCGTTGAAAATGAAACAAGACACTTCAACATTCACTTTTTTTATTTACATCAGACTTAATCAAAACCAGATTATATATACATAATTTTTTTTTGCATATTAAGATCACATAATAGAGCTGTGCTAAAATAAAATGAAAATAGTTTTGTTTGATATTAAATAATAATTACTTGCAGATGGCTGTGATGAAATATTTTTAATTTGCTTTTTTCTGTTCTCTTTTATTTTCAAATGCGAGCGTGGCGTCTAAATTTTTATTCTCTTTAAAACTGTACAATTACTTACATCTTGCAACATTTTTCATCGATGCTCCGCTCCAATTGGTCGTAGCGTGATATTACAAAAAAAATAACTCCTAAAATTCAGATTTTTGTAAAAAGAAAACCGAAGTAGATTTTCTCGAAAATGACGCCTTTCCGGCCCCCAAGTGATAGAGGTTCAATCATTCCAAATTAGTCATAGTTTCTTCTCTCGGGAGGAATACGAGCAATTACCGGTTACCTGTATATTATCGCGTTAAAATAAAAGCGCTTTTCGTGGAGACCAATTTCGCAACGTGAGTCTATGAAAAACGGTGGCAATCTACACATTCGAGCGAAGCCGGACCGGGCCGCTAGTATTGGATTAACGGAGTTGTTAGGTTGCTAAAAAACGTCACATTTTTTCGTAACGCCAACTCATTATATATAGAGAAGATTTACTTCAAAAACGAGATACAGTCCCAGGGAGTCATGTCTGGAATAGGTACATCCAAGAAATTAAAAATGATTATACTGTGTTTTTTCATTGTCATGGAACAATTATTTATGGTTTGTTTGTTCTGGCGTATTTGTTATTAAAAAAAAAAAATAAATAAGCGACGAACATAAAATGAAAAAAAAAATTGCTTACAGGATTTGCTCTGTCTTATTTTTTAAAAGCATCATCGATGTTTCGTCTCGCTTTGTTTTATTTCAGGTCATTTGAGTTGAAAAAAGACAGAATTCATGATGTTACAAAATTTGTTAAATTCGTTGTTATGTTAAACCCACACGATTCTACAGAGTGTTTCATTTATTCTGTGTCTATAGACGCCGGATTCGAACCTTAATTTTGAGCAGTAAGCTCCTTAGACTAAAGGCTACTTAGAAATTTTTTTTGCGTCTCTCCAAATACTTAATTTATCGACTAAAAAATAATTATATTTTTGATAAAAAGTTACTTATATTGCTAAATAAAATCAGCTCTAACCCACTTCTTTACGCCAAAACAGCTCATAATATATTTTTACATAACCTAAAATAAATCAGCTGTTCACTGGCCGCCATGTTGATTATCAGAATCAAGTTTTCTTGGCACTGCAAAAATGGTGATTCTTAAGAGGCAACGGAAAAAGTAGCGCTTGTTAATTTGACCTATTTTAAAGTTTAAAATCATCTTATTGCTGACGGGACAACACCTCAAATAAAAAATCTAGCTTCGATACTGGTTTCTTAAGACTCTTCTCAAAAAGATACGATATCTTGATTGGTTCTTGCCCAAAGGACCCAGCAAGGAAAATAATCTTGTGAGTTGACAGGCTAGCCCGCAGTGACGTCATTTCCAGCTTCGTACCCAGCCTCCCGGCCAGCAGAAGTCCAAGCAGTGTTTCTAGTCTCGTGTTACGTTTCGACAGTTTAGAGCCATTCTGTACAATCAACAATAATGATATGTGGATTGTGAATGCACTGTGATGCATATTGTACATGTGTATGCATTTTTAATTAAGTAATCTGCATAAAGACGTAATATGCAATTCTATGCGAGGTGCAGACAACCGCAGGTACACTATTGTAATATATCACTGCATATTTTTAACATTTGATAGGGGAAGGCAGTTAGCTTTTTCTCTCTTTATCCTAATTACTAATAATTATCAGACAAAGGACCTTATTGGATGTGGTTCTCGGTTAAGGAGGTTGATGCGTTACAGTCCCAATAAAAAGTAAGTCGAATTCTAAATGGGAACTTTTCCATAATAAATTTTTACAAAATATTATAAGTCGATGATATCAATAAATTATTGTGATAAAGGCATAAATAAATCATTTTTTTAATATTAATTAATTATTTCAGTATTTTAATTAATGGACTAACTTTTAATTTTTTGTACAAAGTTAGGTTAGAAAAAATAAATTTACGTAAATATACATATTTTTTGCAGTAAATAATTAAAAAAAATTAGAAGTAATAAAAATTAAAATTAAATCATTTAAAAGTTGAAAATTCAGTTAAAATTGTTAAAATTGTCAAGAATAAAAGTCCATAATCGAAAAGTGCTAAGGTTTAATAATTTTTTTTTATTGATTAAAAGTCTTAATTAAATTGGAAAAAATATTAAAATATGCGTAAGACATCGATGCTTTACATAGTTAGTTTTCGGAACTGTTGACATTATTTGGTTATTTGCAAAAAATTAAAATGTACCGTTTGCATGCTAGGTTGACATATTTTCCATAAGACTACATGTAAAAGTTTTTTTTTAATTTTTAACTTTATAAATCTCCTAATGATTTTGGATTTTTTACAGAAAATTTTGTCATAAAAAAATCTATCAAAAAAAACTTTATTTCAGATTTTTTTCATTATCTTCGTAAAACGGCTCAACCTCCTTAAATTGATCGAAAATGGATTTATTTTATAGTTTAAAGGTCAGTAAGAAAAAGTGTCCATGGACGCATAACCTAAAAACCAATATATCGTCGTTGGTTCTGTAATAGCTCCTATGTGCATAGTTAGCAGATTTTACGTTTTTTAGATGAAAAGATTCAGGAAACGGAGCTCTATACACTAGTAATACCTCCAAATTAATTTTACAGTAACCAACAAGGGGAAATAACTCTTATGTGAAAAGTTGTATCAAATAATTCCCCCTATGTGCCAATAAATCTTAAATTAACGTAAAATATTTTTTAAGAAAATACTTCGTCTTAATTAAACATGTATAGTGAAGTATGAATTAGAAATATACCTCTGAAATTGCTAGTTTTTACCATCCATTGCTGAAATAGCCACTTTTTGGCCTTTCCTGCAAATTTTACTTTTTGCACATAGGAGGTATTACAGAACCAACGACGATATTTTTAGCTACAGATATGTTTAGCGAGATTAGAGGGATATCCATTGAATTCACAAACATGTTCCATGTTCAACTTTTGTGTTTTTTTTAGAAATAGAAAAATAGTCGAAAACTAGATAATGTTGGAAGGTGTCACCCTGTATAAAATAATAATATCGTACCCGGATTAAGTGCACTCGAAAACATTTTTCTAGAGCTTAGAATTTTTTAAGACTGAATTCAATGGATATCCCTATATCTAAAATCTCGCTAAACATATCTGTAGCTAAAAATCTATTGGCTTTTAACAAAATCCCATAGGGTTTGTGCGAGGTCTTATATAGCACACTATAGCGGTCCGGTCCGGCTTCGCTCGAATTTGTAGATTGCCACCGTTTTTTCGTCGACTTGCGCTGCAAAATTGGTCTCCACGAAAAGCGCTTTTTATTTTAACGCGATAATATAAATAGCGCGAAGAACTTACAAACTTTACTTCTTTATAATTGTAGATAGTTTGCTATTGTTGTTATTATGAAAAATGGAATTATATGGTTACAATATAAGGACATTGTCAAATAAGATTTTTTGACAAAATCTGTTTGCAACCCAATATTAAGTGTCAACTGCTCTTAGACCACTTGATCGTAGATTACCCTACCGTTCCTGCTGCAAAAACAAATGATAAATAAACAATAGCATGCGCCAATGTACATTTATAATTATTATTATGCATTGGACGTAATGCAATACTGGGGTACTACATGTCTACATTTAAATAAAAAGATATACATGGTGTCGAACTAGAACATCGCTGACTTGATATATTATTGTCTCAATTTCTCGAATGTGAGTGCATAATATAAGCATCTCTATCTATCTATCTATCTATACTTTAATATATAAAGCTAATGAGTTTGTTTATAATATATTATTTTACATATAATATGGTATGGCTGTCCGGTGTCTGTATATATAGTAACGGATTACAAAATCCACATACTGTGAGAGGTGTTTTTTTAATGAATTATACAGACGTTATCTCAATTAATTCAAATAAATAAAATCGTAACTTAGTCTGTAATTGAACAGTTTTAAAGATTCCTAGAGCGAATTTTCAGTTTTCATCATTTTTGTCTGTTTGTATTTTTTTGTACCTATCTTCTATCTAATCTAATAGTTTCTGCCTTTACTTGATGAAAATCCATTATAAAATAAAATAAATAAAACAATTAAGTTAAAAAAAAAGATTTTCACTTTAATTATCAAAATATTACATATGTTTCGCTGTCACAGCAGCTTCATCAGATATACAGTATTACAGTTCACAAAAATAATCTATATAGATCTAAATTAGGTAGATTTTATACAACTTAATTGTTTTATTTATTTTATTTTATCTTCTATCTATACTAATATATAAAGCTAAAGAGTTTGTTTGTTTGGTTGAACGCGCAAATCTCACGAACTACTGGTTCGAATTGAAAAAATATTTTTTTTGCATAGTCCATTTATCGAGGTAGGCTATAAGCTATATAATATCACGCTACGACCAATAGGAGCGGAGCATCAATGCAAAATTTAACTCAAAATTTGTCCGTCCGACAAATACTTTTGAACGGTAACTCCGATCATCATGGAATTTGGACACAAAATTCATCTCGGTAAACTAAAATGAACGTGCGTACTCATGTCCCTTCCCCCATTCGTTCTTTTGAACCCGGGTGAAACCGGGCGGGACCGCTAGTACTGTATAAAACAAAGTCCCTCCGCCGCGTCTGTCTGTCTGTTTGAACGCGATAAATTCAAAAACTACGGAACGGATTTGCATACGGTTTTCACTAATAGAAAGAGCGATAAACGAGAAAGGTTTCTGTATATAATTAATAAATATTTTGTACAAAATGGATGAAATATGACGGAGTTTTGTCAAAAAAAAAAAACTGTTTTCGTACGCTTACATGGCTAACGCTGGCTAAATCTTAAGAGGTACATCAAAACAATATATTTTAATAGTTTTGCTGTGTAGATGGGAACCCCAATATAATATTTCCAGATCCCCGCTGCGAAAAATGTTTCATAACAGTGAACAAAATTGTGTGAACACCCTGTATATCGATCAGTATCAACCATATTATTAATAATGTTTAAACTGTAATCAATTAATTAATAGAATCGGTTTTAAATAACAATTGAAACAAAACAAAAAACATTATAATGCGTTTGTTTCGAAGAATATCATGTTTTAAAACAGGGGTCGCCAAATTATACCTTTTGCGGTAAGACACATTTTTCAATGGCTATATCGACAAGGACCTCACTAATTCAAAAAATGTGGCTTTTTTTTCTTCAGGTTATTTTACAAATTTACTAACAAAAAAATTAGTTTCTGGTAAATGAAGCACACAATTATTAAATCAAATATTCCGTTTTTTAAAAAACTTGTCGAACTTCTGCGGTAAAACAAATTTTTCAATGGCTACATCGGCAGGGGCTTCATTTATTCAAAAAATGTGACTTTCTTTTCTGGTTATTTTACAAATTTACTAACAAAAAAATTATTTCGTGGTAAATGAAGCACAAAATTATAAAATCAAATCCTTTTAATTCAGCCTTTTTAGAAATAGAATTTTATAAAATTATAGTTTGTCGGTATTTCGTCAACGTTTCTAAAAAATGTACTTGCAGTGGTGATGTAGACTGCTGTACGCCAGTTGGTAACCCCTGCTTTTTTGTACATATGCATGCAAAACGTTTCTTAAAAAAGCCGCCATTAATAAATCGGTATTTCACGGTAACCAGGTGTATTATTATCGATGCTTTGAAAATGAGATTTTTTTTGGAACTGAAAGTCGAATAATGTGTGTTGTTTTAATTTCAGCGTTTGTAGTCGGTAGTTTTTGTGTCCCACTGGAGGGGGTCCCCGACATTTTTTCGGGGTCTATCTAAAATCTCGCCAAACATATCTGTAGTTAAAAATCTATTGGTTTTTAGGCTATGGCCCATGGACACGTTTCCTATAGTGACTTTTGAATTTTGAAATAAAACCATTTTCGATCAATTTAACCAAGAACTAAATCCCATAACGTTTGTGCGGGATCCTTTATGACGGGCGTTCCATGACAACCCGTAATTTTTTGGTAAACGGGGAATAAGCAAAACGACAGACACAAAAGTTCTGAAAATTGTTCGATCTCAGTTGAAAACTTCTAATCATAAAATTACGATTCTCTTTATACGTGTTAATAGTGTTTTGATTACTTTTTTACCCGACTACGGCAAAGCCGAAAGGAATGGTTATTTATAAATTCATTATTAGATAATAAAATTATAAGCAATAAAACATGCGCAATTAAATATTGATAGTTGTTTGTGCAAACATCTGCCTGTAAAGCAATTTAAAAAACGACAATTTTTTCCGATATAAAACTATTTGTTTGAAATCTCAATTAGTCACAGTTATCAGACCGGCCACTTTTACTTGAACACAATTTTTGAGATATTAAAATTAGTAAACTCTATATATAGCGCGACTCAAGTGACTGTGCACTTTGTGGCGTTATTGAGAGTTGTCGGTAAACGGAGAGAAGAAATAATCCACTAATATGTATTTACTCACAATATATAAAATTTACAACTGACCAACAATCATTCTATCACAGAGCAGCTGAGCTGAAAGATAAACTCAACAAACAAAAGAACATTCTTAAAATCTTCGGTACGCATGGTGCCGACAACAAAGCAACAAAACAACAAACAAGTACTTTTTATTACGTAATGATGACGTATTGTTGTCGTTATTTAGAGTGTATTATTGTATAAGCAACAAGGTAAACCAACTAGAGTTAAGTAATTTCGACGTTTTAAGGAGTTTGTCGTTATATCGAGTGACGTTAAATGGAGTTTACACTGTATATTGTATAAATATATATTTATATATTTATAACGAGCCTGCGCTATTCTTAAAGCAAGAATTTGAAATATGTTTGACACCACGGATAAAATCATATATATTAATACGCTAAGGTTAAAGATGTTTGCCTCCCTTTTTAGAAAAAACCTCACAATTTCTCCACATAAATTATATACCATTTTACAGATAATTGCTTGCTCTACTAACATCGACAACTAAAAAACTTATTATTGCTTTTGTTTTTGTAAAATAATTAAAATACAGCAACGCTGAACAACGTCTGCCATCTGACGGCTTTAATTTTGAAACACTTCGATCTGTCATCTGAACTTCACATTGTAATACAACAGACACAATACTGCATACTGCCATCTGACGGTTTTAATTTTGAAACAGCGAGCAACGCTGAACAACGTCATAGCAATGCTGCATGATGCCATCTGACGGCTTAGTTCATCGCTTTTGCTACTTGTGCCTCTATATGACAATTTTAGTAAAATATTTCTTCGATCTGTCATATGAGCTTCATATTGTAATACAACAAAAAGAAGAACGTTATAAGCAGTGTGCAAAATTAGAAACGAATTGAATACCTGCAATCATATTTAAAAAATAATTGTGATAATTATTATACTTATTTAGTGCGAATAATTCGCACAGGTCACACTAGTAACATAATAAGATGTTTGCTTGGTAAAAAGATAAAGCCGGCTCTGGTTGTGGTACAGCATTAAATAACTTTTCGATTTTTAAAAGCGTAAAAAGTTTACTATTAAATTCTTGTTAACCTGTTAGTAAATATTGCCCGTAAATCAGTAAAGCATTAAAACTTCTTCCATATGTCATATTTTTTATACGGAAAAAGCGAAATGTTTAATTGAATGAAAATAAAATAGGTAACAAAAAACTTTTTTAAAGTTAAACGGTTTTATTATACAGTCGATGATGTACTAAAAGCTAGAAAATGACAAAGATAACAGATCTTTATGTCAAACATTAAAGAAAATTGTTATGGGTCGCAATCTGGAACTTTATTAAGACTAAAAATACACTCGTTGGTGCAGTTAATAGATATCTAGCAAAAGAGTGTTTTTTACCATTCCAACCCACAAGTGGGGAATGGTACTAGTTTAGGTCAAAAATCACTTTTCAAATATTTTTCAATATCTTTCCGTTTTGAGGTCCCCCAAATCAAAAATATATACACTAGTAACAAAAATTAAAGGATATAAAAAAAAATCTAAATTTTTGGGTAATATTCAACGAGCTGTAACTCCGAGGGAAATGATTGTACAGAAAATAAAAAAAAAGCAAATTATAGCTCCAAGTATCTAGTTTTCAGGTATGACCATGAATTTTTTTTTTTATGTTTTAGTCTGGAGAAATTTTAAAGAAACTACCAAAAAAAAAATTTTCCAAATTTTTTCTTGTCTAAAAAAAGGTATACGGACTTCAAAAAATTTTTTTCCATCATTCCACTCGAAAACTCTCGTAGAAAATTTAATTCCCTTTAATTTGATGTACTCATGAAGCCTGTACGATGATTTGCCGCAGAGTTATCGTCAATCAAAGCCAAAAGCATCTTTTTAACTTTAATAATCAATAACTCTGGAAATAATGATCGTATAGAAAATCGATGGGGGGTTTTGAAAACTTCACAATATTCCCTATAAGATACTGTGAATGGCTATTGACGAAAAAATTTTTTTCGAAGCAAAAATCTTGATTGAAAAAAGGATACAAATTTGCGTAATTAAGGATATTTGGATAAATTGGTATAACTTTGGATAAAATGGATGAACGAAGGATATCGTCAGTAATTTTTCAACCTTAAAGTGTCCTGAAAAATCCCTGAAAAATTCAAAACGATGCGATTTTTTTTTCTTAGTGCCCCGAAGCTTCAAATTCACGTTTAGTGTGAAGAAAAGCCGACATCCACTGGGGGGTATATCGATTTTTTTTATTGATTTTTTAAGTTGACATTTAAAACTAAGGCAGTTGCAATGGTAAAAAAAATCCAGTTAATTTTTTTTGACAATAATGGAGCATTCTGAAGACGTTAACAAAAAAAAATTTTGAAAAAAAAAATTTTCGAAAAAAAAATTTTCGAAAAAAAAATTTTTGAAAAAAATTAAAATTTTTTTTTTTTAATTTTTAACAAACACGATTTTTTCGATCGAAAAAATACAGATTATCGATAAAAAAAAATTTTTTTCATTGAAAAAATGAATAAAAATTGAAAAATTGCCCATAATGGTGATTTTTGCAAAAACAATAAATTTGAAGCTTCGGGGCACTAAGAAAAAAAAATCGCATCGTTTTGAATTTTTCAGGGATTTTTCAGGACACTTTAAGGTTGAAAAATTACTGACGATATCCTTCGTTCATCCATTTTATCCAAAGTTATACCAATTTATCCAAATATCCTTAATTACGCAAATTTGTATCCTTTTTTCAATCAAGATTTTTGCTTCGAAAAAAATTTTTTCGTCAATAGCCATTCACAGTATCTTATAGGGAATATTGTGAAGTTTTCAAAACCCCCCATCGATTTTCTATACGATCATTATTTCCAGAGTTATTGATTATTAAAGTTAAAAAGATGCTTTTGGCTTTGATTGACGATAACTCTGCGGCAAATCATCGTACAGGCTTCATGAGTACATCAAATTAAAGGGAATTAAATTTTCTACGAGAGTTTTCGAGTGGAATGATGGAAAAAAATTTTTTGAAGTCCGTATACCTTTTTTTAGACAAGAAAAAATTTGGAAATTTTTTTTTTGGTAGTTTCTTTAAAATTTCTCCAGACTAAAACATAAAAAAAAAAATTCATGGTCATACCTGAAAACTAGATACTTGGAGCTATAATTTGCTTTTTTTTTATTTTCTGTACAATCATTTCCCTCGGAGTTACAGCTCGTTGAATATTACCCAAAAATTTAGATTTTTTTTTATATCCTTTAATTTTTGTTACTAGTGTATATTTTTGGAAAAACTCTGTGCGTCTGTTAGTCTGTAAACACGATACAGGTCAAACGGATGAGCGGATCGAAACCAAATGTTAGGAGGATGTTTGGTATGCAAATAAGAAGAGCCTTATTGTTTTTGGGGAAAATCGGCGCATGCGCACAAGACATATTTGCTATAACGGTGTTTTTTATATAATAATGGTATACTTATCATAACGGCTTATTATTTTATTTATTTTTTCAAGAAAGTTTCGTAAACACATTTTTTTTCTAAACTTTATAGTTTCGGAAATATTTTGAAAATAAAAAAAAATCAGCCGCTCTTTTGTTTTATGGATCTGTCGGCATGCTTTGATTAATTTTTACATGACGTGGAACATATTATGTAGGTAAGCATGGCAACGAATAGCAAATATCATATTGAATACTAGCAATTACCCGCGTCACCTCACACGATATCAGAAATTTTATTTTCTTTATTATAATCAAATGTCAACATTTTCGAAGTTGAAATGGTCCCGTCGCCCAATTGGCTGGAATTTTTTATTAAATGCACCCCACACTTGTTTTTTTTTAAACCCCCTGGCTTCAAGGAATTCAATCCAGACTTATGCAGAAAGGATTGTCAAAAAAACTTATTTAAAAATATCTTTTTCGTACACCATGCCATAACGACGCTTATATAAGAAATGTTTTGGTTACAGAAAACAAGATCCGTGTTTGAAAAATTCGCAGTGGAAGAGAAACTACTAGACGGGGACAGAGTGGTGTAATGGTCAGCGTACTGGCCTTTGGATCGCACTGTCGTGGGTTCGAATCCCACCTCTGCTCATGGATATTTTGTGTTTGTCGTTTAGACCCAGCTTTGATATATTTAATAATACTGGCCAGATACTAAGAGGTAGTGCCATCCCCAAGTGATATTCTCTTGTATATGTGCATATGCTCTATATATGTGGATATATACAATTGGATATACCTTTTTTTTAAAAAAAAAAAAAAAAAAACTACTAGACTTCAAGCCAACATTTTAGTGAGCATTTCAATTTATTTATAGATTTCTTCTTTTTATATATTTTTTTATTCCGTGTTTAATTACCTATGTCAATCAATGCCTACTAATAAAACAAGTCATAAGTTTGCCTCTAGACCCGAGGTTATGTTTTGTCTGTTTGTTTTTATACGGGCTAAACTTTAAAAAACCCTACTAATATTAAAAAAAAAAATTAGACGCAATCTTCAAATCATCGATCAAAAATAAATTTCGTAACTGATAACAAATAAATTATATTAAAAAAAATCGATCGTTGTAATCTAGTTAACTAAATTACATATCTGTGGTTGTGAGACAAAAGTGTTTATTTCATTGTTCACAAGTTTCGAACAAACAAACAAACAAAAATGGCGAAAATGAGTCAATTGCGATTTTATATGTTTGTATTGATTAAATTAACATTATTTTATAATAATTAATTATTGATAGATATTAAAAATACCGGAGTTACCCGCATTATCTTGGCATAATCAGAAAAAAATTATCGTCTGTTATATACAGTGGTTTGACTGGGAAAACTCCAGCCCGAAATTGTAGCGTATTTAATTTTTTATCAACAGTAAAAAAGGAATATATTGTATGTTTGAATTTGTAAATTTATATTTTTCAAATTTTTTGTCAATGGAATATTTTCTATAACGAAATTTGTATAGTTCGTTATGCGCAATCGATGTTTGAAAATCGGCTGTAGTGATGTGTCGCTCCTGAGCGAGTCGTTCATAATGAACGACGCCCTACTCGAAGCGGAGCGAGTCGCTCTTTTTTGTGAATGACTCACTCCGAGCGCCATTTCTCTCTGCTGAGCTATTCTGTACTGTTGCATTCGCACATTTGCAGAGCGCACACAGCACAGGGCACAGAGACGCTAGTGAACTTTGCACGTACGGGAGTTATCTTTGCTGAGTCGTTTAATGTTGAATGACACACTGTTTACAGTGACTTAAACCATTCACATTGACGTGTCGTTGACAAAGATATAATTATAAATAATAAATCGCAGGATTGTGGACAAATATTAGATTTATTAATTGTACGACGTTTCGTCTATAAAATTTAGACTTTTTCAATTGTTTTAATAACTTGAAAAAGTCTAAATTTTATAGACGAAACGTCGTACAATTAATAAATCTAATATTTGTCCACAATCCTGCGATTTATTATTTATAATTATCTCGATGGACACGATATCTAATATATACAAAGATATAATATTGTAAAAATAAACGTTATTATTGTTCAGCTTTTATTATGCTTTATATAGTTTATCCGAAATGCGAATAATATTATAAGATCAGAATCATATTAAAATGAGCTCAGAGCTGAGTGTGTGTATTGTGCTGTGCAATGCTAAGTGACTCCTGAGCAATGCCAGTTCACACCTCTGCAGTCTGCAGTCTTGTGTAGTGCGTACTGTCTAGTGTAGCTCCTTTGAACGACTCGCTCTGAGCGATTCTTTTTAGTGAGCGGAGCGCACGGAGCCAGCTCCCAATAAAGAGTCATGTGGACACATCACTAATCGACTGCTCGAAACTGTCGGCCTTAGACTCGCCCTGTATGATCCAAAATTGGACATGAGTCATTTTTTGTCGTGACCGCAGATACGCCTAATAAATCATTTTAATAATGGGCGTGCTCATTAACATCAACACTGTTATATTAATCAAGTACTGCAGCGAACGAATTTCGCAATTCGAATTTTTTTTTAGTTCATTTTCTAAATTAAATTACATTCATTTGCCGCAGAATGGCTTTGTAATTAGACTCAATCAAAACACGCAACTGTTTGATTAAAGTTTGCTTTGCCAAAACAAGTGTGTTGATTTATTAGTGTCAACCAGTGGTGGCTCGCCAAAATGGGCGCTGGAAAACGTGTAAATGCCCATAGAAATAAAGCACCTACAACTACCAGAGCTTGAGAAAAGAAACCTTTAAGTGCGGTTGAAGGTTACATAAGAAAATATTCGAGAAAACGTTATCAATTTATTATTTAAATACAGTCATAATTATTATTGATAATTTGCACATTTATATGTGGAGTGCTATGAAAAACAATTATTAAAACAATTATTGTTGTGTATTTAATAAATTGGTCACGTTTTTCTCGAATATTTTCTTATGTAAGCTTATGAGGATTTTATATAAATTTATAGAGAAAAAAAGGAAGATTTTTGAAATGTAAAAACAAATATATGTTGCCATTTGTTGCCGTAAGGTTACATAAGAAAATATTCGAGAAAAACGTGACCAATTTATTATTTAAATACTGTGATAATTATTATTAATAATTTGCACATTTATGTGGAGTGCTATGAAAAACAATTATTACTGAATACTGTGTATTTAATAAATTGGTCACGTTTTTCTCGAAATTTTCTTATGTAACCTTATGAAACTTTTATATGAATTTGTAAAGAAAAAATGGAGATTTCTAAAACGTAAAAAAAATCCTGCCAATTGGGCGACGAGACCATTCCCACTTCGAAATACTGACATTTGACGTATTATAATAAAGAAAATAAAATTTCTGATATCGGGTGAGGTGACGCGGGTAATGGCTAGTATTCAATATGACATTTGCTATTCGTTGCCATGGTTATGTTCCACGCCATGCAAAAATTTTTCAAAGCATGCTTAACTAGTTTATTTTTGACAAACAAAAGTATCGCTGATTTTTTTTATTTTCAAAATATTTCTGAAACTATAAAGTTTAGAAAAAAAATTTTTAACAAAACTTTCTTGAAAAAATAAATAGAATAATAAGCCGTTATGAAAAGTATATCATTATTATATAAAAAACACCGTTTTAGCATATATCTCTTCTGCACATGCACAGATTTTCCCCAAAAACAATAGGGCTCTTCCTATTTGCATACCAAACATCCTCCCAAAATTTGGTTTCAATCCGCTCATCCGTTGGACCTGTATCGTGTTCACAGACTAACAGACGCACAAAGTTTTTCCAAAAATATGTTCTTTGGATTCGGGGAACCTCAAAACGGAAAGATTTTGTAACGTTTTTGAAAAGTGATTTTTGACCTAAACTAGTAGTACCATTCCCCACTTGTGGGTTGGAATGGTAAAAAATCGAGTGATATGATAGCTTGTCTGGTGAATTATTTCTCATAGCCTGAGGATTTAAAGCACTATCTATGTAATTGTGAGTACCTAGTACTAATTAAACTTTGTACTGAAATCAATTACCTCTCTTTGTACAGATTGAATTAGCAGGAAAGCAAGTGTATTCATAGGGTAATTGAATCAGTTGTCTTACATTAATCATATCTTTGATTAACGTCTGATTAGTAGGGTAGGACGGGGGAATGGCGTTCACTTAAGGAAAATATGGTGTATTTTTTAAATTATTTATTATAAATCAAAATTAAGAAGAGTAACAAAGTCTTTAATTATCGAGTAATCAACAATTTAACAACAAAAGCATATATCTTTCACCTACTAGTAGTAGGAAAACATTATTAAAAAAACATGTTTGAGCGGCATTGGCCCTGACTTTGGGTAATGCCGCTCAGGGTCTCATAAAGTAGTGTCCCCAATCCAATCCGGCTGTTTTACTGCTTTGATCATAATTGTTTTTGATATTGTTGCGCTCAGCAAATTTATAAACAAGTTTACGCAAATCTGCAACACTGAGTCCATAGTATAGCGAGCCCAGCAACTTAACTTGTTCAGCACCTAATTAAAAATTAGATCAGCGCGGCCGCAAACAAAGAAACGCTCTTCACGGTCGCATGACGCGAGCTGACTGTCCGTTTGCATCGCTGTCTATTAGAGGCCCCCTCCCCTCGCGCTTCACGCGACGTGACGTGTTGCTACGTTCTTTTTTGACAGTTACAGAGGTGAGCGCCATTACCCAGTGAGCGCCATCCCCCCTCCCTCCCCTACTCTTCAATAAATAAAATCATCGAGGAAGTACAGAACGCAAAGAACAGAAAATAAAATACCACCTACCTTACACGAAGCGATCGGCAGCGATGTCTCCATTCTGCAAGTCTTGAAATACCTGAAAGAAATAAACTATTATAATAAGATATAACGATAACACATAATTATATTACCAATATATTATATTGGCAATAGATACTTACCTCTGTAATGACACAAATTTTGTAACATACTGTAACATTCAGTCGAAACACCCTTTTTTTTTCTTCTTCCTAAATAAAAAAAAATCATCGACCAATTTTCCAGACAATTACATTGACAAAAAATATATAATTATAATTCAATAAATTTACATTTCGCTCTGGACTTGGATTTTCTTCAGAATTGAGCTAAAAAATATAAAAATTAATTAGTAATATTAGTTTCTAATAAAATTAAGTTTGAGTTTTTTTTTATCGAAATGTTTTATTGAATTATAATTATATTTTTTGTCAATATAATTGTCTGAAAAATTGGTCCATATTAATTAATCTTTTCCTTTCAGAGTAATTGAATTTTTTCCATTCCATCTCCACAAGTGGGGACTTGTACTAATTTAGGTCCAAAGTTTACAATATTTTTTCGTTTTGAAGTCCCCAGAATCTAAAATTTTGGCAAGAGTCTGTGAACACGATACAGGTCAAACGGATGAGCGGATTGAAACCAAATTTTGGAAGGATGTTTGATATGCAAATACGAAGAGCCCTATTGTTTTTGGGGAAAATCGGCGCACGTGCAGAAGAGATATATGTTATAACGTTGTTTTATGATGGCACACTTGTCCTCCATATGCAAAAAAAAATATTTTTGGCAAAAGTCTGCGCGTCTGTCTGTGAACACGATACAGGTCAAACGGATGAGCGGATTGAAACCAAATTTTGGAAGGATGTTTGATATGCAAATACGAAGAGCCCTATTGTTTTTGAGGAAAATCGGCGCATGCGCATAAGAGATATACGCTATAACAAATAGAGGACCACGAAGCAAGTCGAACTTAACAAACAAATATTTAAAAAACCTGATAAAACGATATCAGATTGTTTGTATCTCCTATATAAACATTTTTAAGAGCACATTTGTGTATAATCAAAATAGTAAAATTGCATTTGTGATGTGGCCATTCGACCTTTTGACCTTCAGGTGTTAAAAGCATTGTCCCGCTTTGGTAAATTATTTGACGCGCCGTCGAGTATTTTATTTTGTGACTGAGTTGCGACATTAACATCGTTGAGAATGTCTAAACTATAAACCACAGTGTGCCTAGTTTCGTAATCGCGCTTTCTTGCCGCTAAACGAAACCTTAATTAAAGCAGCTGCACACGAGATTGGTTTCGCTGCTGGATTCGTTGCTCCGTTCCAAGCGCGCTGTGCCGCTGGATTTCGTGATGGTTTTGTGTGCTGGCTTCACACGATGCGTGCTTTTAAACTGGTTTTGTAGGTGGGTTTGGTGCACAGTGACAGTTCGAAAGTTAATAAAAGTGGATGTTTATTGTCTCTGAACAGAACACACACTTTATGACGCCATGTTTGTTTGTGACGTATGGCCATGTCGCCCACGTGACACGAATTGTTTTTTGATTGGTTCTTGCTAAAAGCGAGCACAGACACAAGCACGAAAAATGGGCCCGGTTCTAGTTTTGTAACCACGAGCACGAGTCTGCAGCAAGATAGGTGGGGGGGGGGGGGTAAAGGGGGGAATTTTAGTAACGTTGAAGTCTTCTCCGTCTATAATGTTGACTAATAAAAAATGGCTATTTAGCGCTGTTCTGAACGAAAGTTGAAGGTAATCTTCGAGTGATTTCTGTCCATTTCTCTTTAATTTATTTCCATTTTACAAATGGCGTTGGAATGGTCATTAATTCAGTTGTTTTTCTGTATTATTATTGGATTTGATTTCATCTTCAATTGTTGCCCAAATCGACAATTCACAGCTCGAGGAATGTTTCAAATATATGCTACAAGATGGTGTTGAAGTTATTGCTGTGTTTTTTCATGTTAATAAATTAACTTTATCAAATACTTCCGAATACCATCTAATAATCAGGAATGCTTAATTTCACTATTTGCATAATCGAGTATATATGTTACGGTTAATACAAGAAAGTAGTTAATTCGCGAATTTATCGGATAATTACCCGAATTAACCAATCCTTGACCTTGGTTAATTCGGGTATTAGCCGGTTAATTCGCGAATAAACTACTTTCTTGTATTAACCGTAACATATACACTTTTATAATTGAAAAAATATATAATACAAGGTGGTTCATAAACGTACGTATTAATAAAAAGTTACTTTAGGTGTGGAACAAATGATAGCCTACCGAGTTTCATCAAAATCGCTCCACATATCGCGATTTGACATAAAAATTCCGATGTCAGTGTCGAGATTTTCCATGAGATTGACTGCATTTCAAGTGAATTTTTTTTTAGGCGCGGCAGCACAAATTGGCCTGGATCAGACGAAAAATGAAACGCTTCCCCTTCTCCGACTTTGACCGCAGTCGAGAGGAAAGAGTGGGAGAATCATTGCGCTAGAGGGGGTAAATTAACCTTGATCAGACGAAAAACGAAACGCTTCCCCTTCTCCGACTTCAAGTCATACTTGAGAGAAGTCAGTGGAAAAATCGTGTCTACTCTCTCTGTCAAAGCGTCTTACGCTCTCTACACGTTAAGAAACACATAACCTTTTCCGAATCTTGAAATATTAAAATCGTCAACAAATGCTAGAATCTAAGAAGTTTCACTTCTAGTGCGGGAGTGTTTCACCTGTACTTTTTATAGGGTTCTGTATCTAAACGAAACCTTTTTGTTGTCGCAACGTTGTCCGTTTTGAAATTTTTTGACGGCTTCAAAATTCGAAATATTTTAATTATTTTTCATTTTTATTATTTATTACCGACAACTGATTATAAATAATATAATTTGACTATTTTTACCACAAAATCTGATACGAAGGTCATATAATTTTAATTTTTGTGACATTTATGACAAGCCATAAAACTACCCGCATGAAAAAAATATCAATTACGCAAAATATGTCAATTCGTCAATTTTTTAATTTTTAATGCTTTTGGCGTGAATTTTATTACTTTAGGTTGACAGTTATTCTCTTTTGTGTAAGAGGATGCTATTTTTTATGCCGGCACTTGACATGGCTATTTGTATTTGTGTATTTGGCATATTTGGCAAACAATTACCAAGTGTGGACGGTCTATTTGACAAAATGTTGGCCTTATTTGCCTATTTGACAATTAAGGCCAATACCAAATACGCGTTACCGTGCGCTTGTCGGTTTTTCGAGGCACACCAAAGGAGTCAAATAGGCAAATACGCAAATAAACCGTCCACACAATGGCCATATTAGCCGCGCAGAATTAGCAAATCCGTCACATGCAATTGCGAACGTCGATTTTAAAATTTTTTTTGTTAGATAATACGAATATAAGTAACATATTAAGTTTAAACGCCAATCGGAGCACCGCACGATGGTTAAAAAAAATGGCAAAAATCGTCCATATCACTTTTTGGCGATTTACGGGAAAACTATGCATTTGACAAATTAAGTGTAGGGAAATAAAAAATGCGCAATAAAAAGACGAATCGAATGAGTTTTTGTGAGCTCCGATCGGTCTAGTAGTTTTTTAGTAAATTGCAAAAAACCGCTTTTTTGGGCCATTTTTTCGAAATTCCATAACTTCCGTTCTATTAAATATGAAGACTTGAAACTTTAATAGGATATGTGTTTTATAAGCTTCAATATGCATACAAAATTTCAGCAAGATCGATGTTATACTTTTTGAGAAACTTTGAAAAAACCGAAAAAAGGCCCTTCCGAAAAGGGTCCCTGAAAAAGTTTTGGGCCAGCGTAGACCAATTTTTCAAACGTGCTTTTGTTCATCGAGAGTTGCTCTACAACATCCTGCACCATTACACCTAGCGAAAGTGCGAAAAAAATTGATTTTAAAAAAGGGAGCTGGAAATGCGGCTATATGGCAAATTCTGCAAATTTTTGACTGATCATTTTTTTTTGCTTTCTTTGCGTTTTAAAGCGAAAATGGCAATAATAATAATGATATCATTATATATTTACGTACAATTGTGCATATGTGTCGCATGGATACAAATAACAGCATTAATTAGACATTATTTTTGAAAATCTGTTTATTAAAAAAATAAGTTCGCGGAAGCTCCCTTTTTTAAAATCAATTTTTTTCGCACTTTCGCTAGGTGTAATGGTACGGCATTGCAGGATTATGTAGAGCAACTCTCGATGAACGAAAGCACGTTTGAAAAATTGGTCTACGCTGGCCCAAAACTTTTTCAGGGACCCTTTTCGGAAGGGCCTTTTTTCGGTTTTTTCAAAGTTTCTCAAAAATTATAACATCGATCTTGCTGAAATTTTGTATGCGTATTGAAGCTTATAAAACACATATTCTATTAAAGTTTCAAGTCTTCATATTTAATAGAACGGAAGTTATGGAATTTCGAAAAAATGGCCCAAAAAAGCGGTTTTTTGCAATTTACTAAAAAACTACTGGACCGATCGGAGCTCACAAAAACTCATTCGATTCGTCTTTTTATTGCGCATTTTTTATTTCCCTACACTTAATTTGTCAAATGCATAGTTTTCCCGTAAATCGCCAAAAAGTGACATGGACGATTTTTGCCATTTTTTTTAACCATTGGCGTTTAAACTTAATATGTTACTTATATTCGTATTATCTAACAAAAAAAATTTTAAAATCGACGTTCGCAATTGCACGTTTTTTAGGACACGAATCAGCTAATTCTACCCGACTATATTCAGAAGGGCACGCGCCGTGAACCTGTACGGACGTGCAGT
The DNA here is from genome assembly GCA_963575645.1 of Xanthostigma xanthostigma. Classification (NCBI taxonomy): domain Eukaryota; kingdom Metazoa; phylum Arthropoda; class Insecta; order Raphidioptera; family Raphidiidae; genus Xanthostigma; species Xanthostigma xanthostigma. The sequence continues at coordinate 6,392,387 of OY754473.1, forward strand.
ATTTTTGTGTCTTTGCTGTGAGCGAGAACTGGAACAATTACTATTGAAAATGAATTGGGACAATGAAACAGTGCTAAAATTCCTGGAATTTTGAACCTTGCGTTCTGCTGCCAAATGTTTGTGTGTTTGCTATTTGACTGCCATATTGTGTGGATGGTCGTATTTGCCTCTATTTGCATGTTTGTCTTGAACGTCATATATTTTGCCAAATACAACAAACACCCAATAGCGAACACAAATAGCCATGTGAAGTGCCACCTTTACTGTAGCGTGACTTTGATCGTGGACGAAATAATGTTTTTTCCGTAAGAATCTGAATGATATCTTTCTTCCTTACGTCACTATGAAATAGCCGCTTTTAAATCGGCCAATTTGAGGTGACTAAACGCTCATCGGACGCTAAAAAAATCAATAATAATTGAATGTTTTTTTCTAATTTATTATAATACACTTAAAATTGTTATAATTTAATTGCAAAAAAATAAATTCTAAGTTTGCACTAATTTTCTGCCCGTGCTCTAAGCTGATGATGACACAAAAATCTCGAAAATTCCTTACTTAATTCATTTTTTAGCTAATAACTCACAAACGTCGCATTTTTCAGAAATTGTTACTTTACATAAATGGAAGCACATGAAATTCTGCATCGAACGATGGCTTAATTTTTAAATATAAACACATTGCATTAGAGAGAGAGAGAGAGAATTAGTTAATGTAAACAATTAGTTGCTACAGTCAAGGTTAACCTTGTATACTATAGTAGCTGCGGTGAAAGATGAAGCCACCGCGTCATAGTGACGTGCGTCCGCCTTCCAGCTTGCCATTGGCTGTTTCGGAGATCCATGTGCGTCGAATGTTTATTTTTTATTCTACCGCTATAAACGGATATGTCGAATTTATTCCGGAAGGGACTGGACCGGCGGCCCACCGGGAAAGGTCCTGTCATTCCTTGACACCATACCGACGCTGCAGAAAAATATATCTTCCCCTTAATAATTATTGTCGAACTTAACATCGCGACATTGACAAATATACATGTTCACCAGGCGTGCCTAAACTTATGCATATTATTACGTATACTTATAGGCTTGAAACGTTCGCTCAAAAATTTGTACGTTCAGTATATTTAATTTACGACCTGTGTGGCTTGTCTTTACGGCACGTAAAGTGATCAGATTGATCCGTGACGTGTTTCGTAAATGCTGTGAAACCGATTGTGTATACACAAAACTGCATTTTTATTGTCATATTGGTCCTCATAGCGGATTTGGATTAGCAATGACTCTTTATTGGGAGCTGGCTTCGTGCGCTCCGCTCACTAAAAAGAGTCGCTCGGAGCGAGTCGTTCAAAGGAGCGACACTAGACAGTACGCACTACACAAGAGTGCAGACTGCAGAGGTGTGAACTGTCGTCATGCATGCTCAGGAGTCACGAAGCATTGCACAGCACAATACACACACTCAGCTCTGAGCTCATTTTCATATATGATTCTGATCTTATATTATTCGCATTTCGGATAAACTATATAAAGTATAATAAAAGCTTAACAATAATAACGTTTATTGTTACAATACTATATCTTTGTCAACGACGTCAATGTGAATGGTTTAAGTCACTGTAAACAGTGTGTCATTCAACATTAAACGACTCAGCAAAGATAACTCCGTACGTGCAAAGTACACTAGTGTCTCTGTGCTGTGTGCGCTGTGCAAATGTGCGAATGCAACAGTACAGAATAGCTCAGCACAGAGCAATGGCGCTCGGAGTGAGTCATTCACAAAAAAAAGAGCGACTCGCTCCGCTCCGAGAAAGGAGTCGTTCATTATGAACGAATCGCTTAGGAGCGACACATCACTAATTCGGATGCAATTTTACAGACAGGCGCCCCCAGACAATTGTCCAATGAAAAAACAAAAAAATAAACGAGAGGTGTCGTGGGACACCCGGTTGGAACGTAGTTATTTTTGCTAATTATTATGTATCATGTAATTTTTTTTACTAATTTGTATATAAATTATTCGATAATTTTATTTATACTAAAATATGATTATTAAACAAAAATTAATCGGGTGATTTGCAACTCTAAAAAGAATAAAAATAACATTTGTTGCGCATCTGCCGGGAATCGAACCCGGGCCACTGGACCATTGACATTGCTTCGATGTCGCTATTTATATAGGTTTAATAACAAATCGTGAATTTAAAAGGCGTTGCATTTCACAAAATATTAATGTCAAAATACTAACTAATATTTGAAATAACATCCGTTTTTGAACTAATGCCATCTTTTTATTTTAACATACGCAATCTTTAAATGTCCATAACACACTGTGTAAGAGAAAAGGATAGCCGATCCACGTGCGCGATGTATTAGACTTATAAATCGAATTTATATACAGTGTTTATTTCTGTTTTTTTTATGTATAAAAAAACAATTTTCGCGAATTCTGTTGTACGGGATTTATGTAAAATGTTCTCCTCTTTCGTTTAAGACAGGTTTCGAACCGATCTGATTTAAATTGAGCGAATTATAAGCGAATGTTTTCAATTTGCTCTTCTCTGGGACCAAAATTTAAAAATTCGACTCCGTTTAGATCTGTCCCACGCCTTATAGTATAAGTGTGCCAAATTTCAACTTTCTATGTCTATACGTACAGACCTACAATAATTAATTAAAAAATATTTTGAACATAACATGTCATATTTCTATTATAATGTAGCGGAGACAAGAACCACGGCTGTATAAACTTAAAAAACCGTCCGATGTCGCTGTTTGGTTTTTGAAATGTTACAAAGCGATTTTATTAGTGCAAGAATAACTCATTGATAATAATCGACCTCTTTTCAAATAATAATTGACTGACAACACTCAGAAGAACTTGCCGAAGATAGTAAACATTTTGGCACAGGTTTTTTTTATTCAAAACATCACATTTCTCTTTTATCAGTAACTATTTAATGTCCCTCGACTAATGAAACACAAGAAACAGTTTAATGTCCAATCAAATGGCCGGTGGATGAAGACGTTGAAATAACAACGATGATATATTGCTTATCTAGGATAATAAACCAAACTGTATTTATATACATACAAACACGTAAGACCAAAACGGTTAAAATGACACATTCGCAGGGATGTACAAGCAGTGGCGGGTTAAAACTTCTCGTTGGCCCCCTGGTTCCTTGATTCAGAATGTAGAAAGTGACACAACGCTCAATTTAAAAAACTCGTACGTTCCTCTTGAAATTTAGAGAAAAACAATACATCTGAAAAAAAGTTATTTTGACGTGAATATAAAGTAATTTTTAATATGAAATGCAAATAATTTAATAATAATAATAATAATAATACGTTTAATGTTCGTTTCTCGACTTTATGTCATAACAGACGCCATTCGCACCATTACTATTTTTTCTACCACACTTTTCGTTCGTAAACTTCCACTTAATTAATAGCAATGGGCGAATGAAAGAATTTTAGGACATCGGGATAAGTTAGGCAATTTTGAGCATAGGAGTTTGACAGGTAATCGTCCATAGCCTTGAATAAGGAACCATCTCGACATTTATCTGGAATTATTGAGGGAAACCGTGGAAAACCTCAACAAGATGGCCGGTCCAGGAATTAGCGTTTCTCGGCGAGAGGCAGCGGGAAAAAGTCTCGGCCACATCTGCCCCCGCCGGGATTCGAACCCGGTACCTCCCGAATGCGAGTCTATAGTGCTCTCACCGCTACGCCTCCCCGCTCGGTCAATGCAAATAATTTAATGAAATAAAATAATTAAAGGACAGGAGTTCTAAAATTCAGCTCGCCCTGAAAATCGAGTATAATACGTGCCACGGATCTAAAAAGTTCGGAAGCTAGTCACAAACAGCGTCGCAAAGGCACATTTTAGAGCTGACCGCCCGACTACCTGCACGGAAATGCGCTCGTCGGTGACTGGCCGTGATCACTCGTTGCCTTTGTCACTTGTCGCTTTCCTGCTTTAAAGTACAGTCGAGTACGCTATTGTCAAGTTGTTAATGTTACTTTAGTTTTGTTGAGTTGCGAGTTTGTATAGTTTTTCAACAGACTGTACAATCGCAAGCCCGCATTCGCATGTGACTTCCGTGCCTTTTAGATTCGTGGCGCGTATCATATATATTAATACGCTAAGGTTAAAGATGTTTGCCTCCCTTGTTAGAAAAACCCTCACAACTTCTCCACATAAATTTTATACCATTTTAAAGATAATTGCTTGCTCTACTGACATCGACAACTAAAAAATTTATTATTGCTTTTGTTTTTGTAAATTAATTAAAATACAGCAACGCTGAACAACGTCTGCCATCTGACGGCTTTAATTTTGAAACAACGTCCACACTTCGATCTGTCATCTGACCTTCATATTGTAATACAACAGACACAATACTGCATACTGCCATCTGACGGCTTTAATTTTGAAACAGCGACCAACGCTGAACAACGTCACAGCAATGCTGCATGATGCCATCTGACGGCTTAGCTCAACGCTTTTGCTACTTGCGCCTCTATATGACAATTTTAGTAAAATATTTCTTCGATCTGTCATCTGAGCTTCGTATTGTAATAAAACAAAAAGAAGAACGTTATAAGCAGTGTGCAAAATTAGAAACGAATTGAATACCTGCAATTATATTTAAAAATAATTTAGTAAAGTGATAATTATTATACTTATTTAGTGCGAATAATTCGCACAGGTCACACTAGTTATACGTATATACTGGATCGAGAACTCGTACAGTCCTAACAAAAATGGTTAAACGACTTATTCATGAATATTGTCTTTTTAACCTTGCCTCATATTTGCATAAGTTTGTATCAGAAGTCTCTCTTTATTAATTTATTATGTCTGTACATCGGTTATTAATATATGTAAATATATAATAAACAAAATATATATACAGTTACAAAATTACCGTGTTACACAATGTTATGTTTTGGTTATGATTATCTTAACACATGAAACATCACTGGTTAATGGATGTCATTTGATTTACATATTATCGACACGTGAGAAAAAGAATGTCTTATTCATAAAAGTTTTGATGGAATTTCTGTGTTGGTCGTTTGACTGATAGTTTTAAAGGCTTAACAAAATGGTACCCTCGGTGCGCATGATTTTCACTTTAGAACAATGTCCAAAGATTAAATTTCTCCTTAACTCTAACGCAGATGTCTATTTTTAACTGACTTCAAAAAAAGGGGTGATTGTATTTTTTACGATCATAAATAAATAAGCTTTACCAATATTTCGCTAGTGGCTAACGTTACGAAAAATTTATTTTCATCTTCAGGGCCTCAAATTTAATAAGATGTTCATATTAATATTTTTTAACCCATAATAATATGATCATGTATGTTGTTTTAACAATTTACCACCTTTCGACCAGCTTGAGGCCCTGAAGATGAAAATAAATTTTTCGAAACGTTGGCCACTAGTGAAACATATGGTAAAGATTATTTATTTATGATCCTCAACCAAAACCTTTCTTCATCGTAACATTGTTTTTTTTTTTTTGTATGTGTGTCCGTATATATTTTCACCGGCTATGAACCGATTTCGATGTTCCTTGTTTTTATTCGATAGAATATATCTCAAAGTTGATCCCATATAAATTTTAGATAATCGGTTCAGCGACTTTTTAGAAAAAAAAATATTTTATACAAAAAACAAAAACAGACTTCAATGCCTTCTTTTATTTTGTTTTTGTTTTATTGGTATTTGATATAGATTTTTTTAATAACTAACAGTTTTTGTAGTAAAGATATGCATTTATTTAGTACTGCGATCACAGATGTAAAAAAACTAAAACCCGACTACTGAAAAGTATGAAACAAGAAAATATTCTCATCTGAGGATAGCCGTGGTTATAAGCCACCTACCCTAACAAAACATTACATTTTAACAGTAGTAAGCGATCATAAGCTCTAGGACAAAGTGAATCACGCTATACATCTAGAGGATATATGAGATGGAATACGACCACGGCTATCCTCAAATGAGAATATTTTCTTGTTTCATACTTTTCAGTAGTCGGATTTTAGTTTTTGAACTAATTTTTTAATTTATTTTTTATTTGATTTCAATTTGCTCCCCTCTGGAACCAAAATTCAAAAATAAATGTAGCCTATGTTACCCGGGCCATATAATAACGAATCGATTGACACCTTATTTATCAAAACCGGATGAATAGTTTAGGCGCTACGGTGGAACAAATACAACATGTATGCATAGACTGCTAAACTGGCACGGTGTTTAAATTTTTTTCTATAAATAATATTTTATTTGAATCAATCTTTTTGTTAAAATTATGTTTTTTAACTTTTATATAATTTTTATTTTACCATTATGCAATTTTTTTTATTTCATTTTTATTTTTTCTTTAATAAATTATTCTAGTTCTAACTTTGTTGCAATCAAATTGTTTCTCGTACTTTCCTTTAAAAATATTTCCTTAGCGTCCTATTGGACTGGTCCTACGAGCAAAACAAAACTCATTAACCCTTCCGCGGTAGTCGGGTAAAAATAAGCACAGTGGCGCCATCTTTCGGTGTGAAAATGAAGAGTCGAAATGTATTTGTATTCGTGTAAACGAGGCTTTTTAGTATAGATCGTCTGTCTCACGAATAATAAGATATTCTCAAACACCTATAAGTAATGTAGTATGTCATTTCTTAAATATATCGGATTTAGCGATAACTCTAACGCCATTAAAATGGTTTGCTTGTTGCTTCTGCGACTCTAACCGGCCGCTCATTAATAATATAATCATTTCACGAAACCCGAGTAGCAAATGGCTACCATATATTTCACGCGCGATGTTATGGCAAACCTGCCTTTTCATTATTATACGCAGTAATAGAACTTTCGACTGTTTATTGCCAAACATATTTTTTATTTAAAAACAAAAAAAATGTTTATTCATAATCAAGGAATTTCTAATATTTATAAACAAAATTTTATGATCCTATAAATTAGTATAGACGCTGATGATCTCAGCTGTTGAGCGTCTATAATTCACAATCTCTCTGTCTATAAATTAGAAATTGATTTAATTCAAAATTTTAATTTTAAAGGTGTCAATTTTGACTATTTTTATGTGTTAAAAATACCATTTGCACTAATTTTATAAACTAATAATAATAATGCGTTTAACTTCCGTTAGACGCCATTCGCACCATTACTATTTTTTTTCTACCACACTTCCCGTTATTGTCTACAATTTTTAAACTTCAACTTAATTAATAGCAATGGGCGAATGAAGGAATTTTTAGAAAATTAGGATAAGATAGACAAATTTTGAGCATAGGACAGGTAATCAGCCATGGCTTTGAATAAGGAACCATCTCGATATTTATCTGAAGTTATTGAAGGAAACCATGGAAAACCTCAACAAGATGGCCGGTACAGGAATTACCGTTTCTCGGCGAGAGGCAGTAGGAAAAAGCCCTAGTCACATCTGCTCCCGCCGGTATTCGAACCCGGTATCTCCCGAATGCGAGTCTAGTGCTCTCACCGTTACGCCACCTCGCTCGGTTAATTTTATAAACTAACTAGAAGTACCTACCTATTTATTTTAAAGTTTAGTCAGATATGATTAATCCAAACAACAATAAATTATAGATATAGATAAGTATACAGATACAGTAAATAAAGGGTTGACTTCTTCATTGAGCATTAAAGTCTTTGTGCTTTTTATATACGTGACTAAAAAAAATTGTTTTTTAAAACTTCCCGGGAAATAAATGACATTCACACATTAAAATTGACGTGATACGTTTAGGTTGGTGTCTTGCTTGAACGTTGAAGTCTCCAAACATTTAATTATTTTATTCATCCAATGAGGTATCGGGAAAATAACTATTAACTCTTTAACTTTAAGTACGGGGAAACAGTCCATTTCTGCACGATATATAGGAATAAAATTTATTTTTGTTGGTTTCGAACGATTATGTTGTCTTTTATTGACCTTTAAGAAGAGTTCTTAGGCCACCTTTGCGCTAATGTATATTAATTTACCTACACCGTTGTTGATGGAACGTCTACACCATTTTGTTTGTTAAAAAGAATTTAAATATGCAACATGCTCAACGATCTTTGAAATTTTCCGTTCTTTATGAAGATATAATTTTTACACAAATGTCAGCATGTTCGATCATAAGTTGTGTTGTCTCGTGAGAAATACGCTTTTCGTTAGGGTAAAGCTGTCCAATCAACACTACAATATATACTCAAGTCAGTTTTGAAATGTAACTAACACCGGAGCCGGAGATGTTATCCATTTTGAATTAAATAAAGTGCCGTTCTTTATTAAATTACACTTCAGAACTGTATTTTATGACGATTGTTTCGAATAACACAATGGCTTCGTCAGACAAAGGTTTTTTTCTGTATTGTTGTGCAGATATATGAAATGCGCTGTTCAGTATAAGTAATATTACATATTAATATGTAATTTTTGCATATCCACTGTAATCTTTACGTAGGTATAGACATATTTGTACCAATAAACAGACGCTTGTAACTTACAATAAAAATTACAGTAAAATTACATACTCATCAACTATGGCAGTTCTTAAATTTCATACGTTATTATTTGATGAAGTAATTTTACATGAATAATGCTTTATACTTACTGAAATTTTACCCAGGTATTTATTGACTTTGTGTTTATGAACAGCTACTTGTAACGTATATTAAAGATTACAGTATAATTACATAGTCGTGTAATATAACAGTTCTTAAATTTCATAAGTTTTTATTTTCTGATGTTATTTTACATAAATAATGCGTACTTAGTTACTATTTTTTTTCTTATACTAACTGATCAACGAATTGCTTGAAGAGGGATGAGGGAATAAGTACATTGATGTGACAGCAAATATTTTTACAGTATATTTTAGTGCAGAGTCCGGAGGGGCACCTCTCCCTCGTCAGTTAATATGTACCTACAAACAATTTGATGATTGTGTACATATTTAACAGAGGTAATGTTGCGCATGCGCCGTTTGTGTGTGTTTGTTTTGTTTCTTGATGTGTTCAATTGACATTGGCATCGACCGCCCAGGAGTTGCTATATTGATGATCCATGCTTGAAAAATAATCGCTTATGGCCCATGGACTTTTACTATTCCAACCCACAAGTGGGGAATGGTACTAGTTTAGGTCAAAAATCACTTTTCAATAATTTTACAATATCTTTTCGTTACGAGGTCCCCCGAATCAAAACACGTATTTTTGGAAAAACTCTGTACGTCTGTTTGTCTGTGAACACGATACTTCGGTTCTTTCCGCCTGTTTTCGCCATATATAGTTATCAAAGCTATTTAACTTCTAGTAAGCCATGTACGTGTGTGCGTTACCCAGTAGCTGACGCCATATTGGTTCATGAGACAGATATCGGTCCACCGCTACGATCGAGCCGGGTCCTGTTTTCGCCATATAGTTACCAAAGTTGTTTAACTTCAAGTAAGCCATGGACGTGTGTGCGTTACCCAGTAGCTGACGCCATATTGGTTCATGAGACAGATATCGGTTCACCGCTACGATCGAGCTGGGTCCTGTTTTCGCTATATAGTTACCAAAGTTGTTTAACTTCAAGTAAGCCTTGGACGTGTGTGCGTTACCCAGTAGCTGACGCCATATTGGTTCATGAGACAGATATCGGTCCACCGCTACGATCGAGCTGGGTCCTGTTTTCGCCATATAGTTACCAAAGCTGTTTAACTTCAAGTAAGCCATGGACGTGTGTGCGTTACCCAGTAGCTGACGCCATATTGGTTCATGATACAGATATCGGTCCACCGCTATGATCGAGCTGGGTCCTGTTTTCGCCATATAGTTACCAAAGTTGTTTAACTTCAAGTAAGCCATGGACGTGTGTGCGTTACCCAGTAGCTGACGCCATATTGGTTCATGAGACAGATATCGGTCCACCGCTACGATCGAGCCGGGTCTCCTGGTTACAGACTTTGTGATTTCAACTGTACAATTGGGGTTATATCCTGTTGAAATAAAGTACATTTTAGTGACAAATTATTTAATGCGTCAACTTTTTACTTGTCAGTAAGACATCAACATTTTTTAGCGTTTTTAATTATGCAAATTAAAATTCTGCGTAGAGATTAATGAAAAGTCTTGTAAAGGCTGATGAAATTTAATGAATTTTTTACATGTCAAATCTATTTAATGTAGATAGAAATAGAAATGCTAATAACATTCTATGTGGCAGTTTGGCTTATGGTTTGTATGACACGTTAGCTCCCTTCAAGAAATTTATTTCCGAACTGCAGTGAGTCAGTACTGACCAGCGTTGCCAGTTTTTTTTTTTCCAAGTCGTGATTTTGGAACTCTTTGAGTGAAAACAGCGGGATTCTTTCGTCGAAAGCGGGACATAGTAAAAAAACGTATATAATCAGAAGTTTTCAAATAGGTACCTGTTTATCTTCTTATTTGAATTAAAATTTCGTTTACGTGACAATAGATAGCAAAAATAGCCATAGAAAATGTATTTTAATAAAAATATAATATTTTAATTCAGATTTACCCTATCGTTAAATAGTTGAGTCTTCAGAATAAAAAAAAAAAAACAAATCAAAATCAAAAAAGTTTTATTCATTAGAAAAATATGGCGTTTCAAACAATAGTCTGTGGAGTGAGTGTTACAAATTGCAACTTACAATAAGAGAATAATTATTTATAAGAATTACTTATTCATGATATTTCTGAGAAGATTTAACTTCTTTTAAATTTATCCCCGAAAAGCGGGACTGAGCCTGTCCCGCACGGGACATTTAATTTTGATTTAAAAATCGGGACGTCTGGCAACTCTGGTACTGACTTAAGGCCGCTTCACACGAGGCTGGTTTTGCCACTGCTGGGACTCCTGCTGGCCGGCAGGCTGACTACGGGGACATGGCATGTAACTACTTGCTCACGTGCTGGATTACTAGATGGATTTTAAAATTAGAACCGGGGCTATTTTTCTTGAGTGTTTTGAGCTTGTTTTGAGTAAGAAGCAATCAGGAAACAGTTTTTTGTCTCGTGGGTGCCACAGATAAACGTTCACAAACCAACATGGCGTCGCGGATACCGTGTCTTATAAAAAAGCACGCTGAATCGATAAGGTCTAAGCGCAAATTCGTATGTCTATTTGTTTAGACGCTATTTTAAAAAAAACGAGAAGTATGTTCTACTGTGCGATCGGCGAAAGAAGACCGGTGGGGAAAGGGCAAGAAGTCGCTGATGTGTTCCCAAATTATCGGAATTCATAGGCGGCGCATAGCAATGCATGCAAACAATGTATATCTTTAAATTTTAAGGCATTATTTTGAGCCTCTAACTCGCACAATTTAATTACATTCGCTATGACCTCCCTAGCGCCACTTCTAACTGTTTTTCCCTTTTTACTTTCCATTTTGATGATATTCAGACAACACATCTCAACTTAGTCCGTGGACGCACGCCTATGTACTGTCTGGTGTATGATTTTTTTGTACTGTTAGCAAGTGTCGCTGTATAGTCGTACGGCTATAGCAATAGTACAATTATCGCGATAACACAATTGTTAAACGTTTGGTCGACTGGACTCCCTTATTGCATAGAAGCGGTTCCAGGATCATTTACCTTTTACTAATATTATGTAATATAAAATACATGTGCGCTCTTCTGCAATAAGGTCATAGGACTACATTCCATAGACCGGTCTTCTTTTAAAAATCCAACAGTATGTTGTTCACAAACGACTTACAACTGAGGTTATTTTTATAGAAAAAATCACGCTGAATCGATTCCGAACACTCCCGCATCTGTATCATTTGTTGTTTAGGAGTTACGGCGTTCTTAAGTTTTTCCTAAATAATATAGGTAAATAAACGCTCATATCTTTGAAACTAAAGATGACTTTTTCTATTAATTCGGTTAATATAGAACGGGCCAAAAATCGTTTAGTGTCTTAAAAAGTTGCAGATTTGCAAAACGCGTAAAAACATGAGAAGATTTAAGTAAATAAAATTGTCGACCAATTTTTCTCAGACCGAACGATATATTGACAAAAAATGATAAAATTACAAATCAATAAAACACAAGATGACGTTTCAATCCGGATTTGGATCTTCTTCAGAAATATCTAAAAAATATAAAAATTAATTAATATTAAGTTATTTATTAACTAATCGATTGTACGTAAAATTGAAAGTTTGAAAGATTAAAAAATAATGAAAAATTATTATTATTATTTTTTGTCAATATATCGTTCGGTCTGAGAAAAATTGGTCGACAATTTTATTTACTTGAAGAGTTCTATTCAGACGTTAATCAAAGATATGAGAAGATTTACCATATTTGGAGAAATATAAAATATATCAGATTTGCTTGATATTACCGTCTTATAGAAAAAAGTACACTGAATCGATTAGGCCTAAGCGCACATTCGTATCTCTATTAGTTTAGACGCTATGACGCTTTAAATTGTATAAAAATTTAAACAGTTTAAATTGGCTATATTATCTCCGAAACCAAAAGAGATACAAGGTTACGGGTGATCGGAATCGGTTCAGAATGACTTTTTCTATAAGTATGCATGATATCAAACGAATTTATTTTTCAAAATTTTTTCAATTTTGTAAGAAGGGTCCTCCCTTCTTACTTTTTCCGTTTTTAGAAAAACTCAAAAATCTGTGACATATTGTTCATAAACGACTTACAACTGAGGTTATTCTTATAGAAAAAATTACGCTGAATCGATTCCGACCACTCCCACATCTGTATCGTTCGTCGTTTAGGAGTTACGTTCAATTAATATTCTTGACAAGACAACAGACACGTTCTGCAAAACCCATCTACAAAACAAGCTTGTAATAATACTTTTGTCAATACAGTAGCGACATTATTTTGGGCGGATTTGTTTTAAATTATTTTTTTTAATTTTATGCGTACAAAGTGCAAGCATTGATAATAATTATTATTATTTACAGGCATTGTGTGAGTTGTGTTTAATTTTATTTATAATCCATATTTATACGAATGTCCGGTAGCAGTTTGCTTGTCTGTCAAATGTTACCGTGAACTGACAAACGGTCGGCTTTATATCTGCTTTCCTACGGTAATAATATGACAGATAAAGTCAGCCACACACCTTATATATAATTATACAGGATGCTACATTAGAGCAGTTATAAGGGCCAGTGGTCCCGGCCTAAATTTGTTATAGTATTATCAGAATAGTGTAGAAGCTAATTGCTTATAGAAGTCGAAATAGTAAGTTATCATAGATATCTATACTAATATACAAAGCTGAAGAGTTTGTTTGTTTGGTTGAACGCGCTAATCTCAGGAATTACTGGTTCGAATTGAAAAAACATTTTTTTGTTGGATAGCCCATTTTTCGAGGAAGACTATAGGCTATATAATATCACGCTACGACCAACAGGAGCGGAGCATCAATGAAAAATGTTGCAAAATAACTCAAAATTTGTTCGTCCGACAAAAACTTTTGAACGGTAACTCCGATCATCATGAAATTTGGACACAACATTCATCTCGATAAACTAACATGAATGTGCGTACTCATGCCCCCCCTTCCCCATTCGTTCTTTTACACCCGGGTGAAACCGGGCGGGACCGCTAGTCTCCTATATGTACCCACAGTGTAAACTCCATTTAACGTCACTCGATAAACTCCTTAAAACGTCGAAATTACTTAACTCTATTTGGTTTATCTTGTTGCTCATACAATGATACACTCTAAATAACGACACTCCTACTCTAAATAACTCCAACAATACGTCATCATTAAGCAATAAATAGTACTTGTTTGTTATTTTGTTGCTTTGTTGTCGGCATCATGCGTACCGAAAATTCTAAGAAATTCGTTATTTTGTTTTTTGGGATTATCTTTTATAGAGCTCAGCTGTTTGTTGTTACATATGAGTAAATTATTTCTTCTCTCCGTTTAACGACAACTCTCAATAACGCCATAAAGTGCACAATCCTTTGAGTGTCGCTATATAGAGTTTACACTGTATGTTCTATTTTTTAGTACAAAAATGTTTTTACCGGTTTTCAAACATAAATGATCAATAAATAACCCGCCATTTTTATTTTAAATATTAACCCTTAAAAAGTTCCTAAAAATACGTTCATTTTAAATAGGTATAATACGCGCCACGAATCTAAAAGGCTCGGAAGTTAGATGCGAATGCGTGCTTGTGCTTGTACAGTCTGTTGAAAAACTACAAACTCTCAACTCAACAAACCTAACATAGCAATAACAACTTGACAATAGCGTGCTCGACTGCACAGTGCACTTTAAAGCAGGAAAGCGACAGGTGACAACGGCAGCGAGCGATCACGGCCAATCACCGACGAGCGCACGTTCCGTGCAGGTAGCTGGAAGGTGGTGGAAGTCACAACGGCTCTAAAATGTGCCTTTGCGACTAACTTCAGAACCTTTTAGATTCGTGGCGCGTATTATACAGGTAGATAGTTATTCTGTTTTTTTCATTCCTTAAACTAACTTAACTCCATTGAGTGATTTGAGTGGAAACCTATGTTCAATGTATTGAGACAAGTGATTTAATGCAACGGGTGTATCCGACTTTATAATACTAACGGAATATGTCGTTTTTGACTATTGGCGTCAGTCGTTAAGTTTGTACTTTATTATTAATCAAAATCTTAACTTATTATCAACGATTAAGTATTCTAAGCACGAATTGAATAAACATTTGTAATTAACGTCAATTGTCTATATATTTAAATAATTAATTTTTAAATTTAAATTGGGGACATGGCACAAACGGTTGAAATATTGTTGTGTCAAATTTTGAAATTTAGACTAATCCGTTATTGTCGTTCTCATTGTTGTTGTTTTTTTTTTTATTAAGAGAAAATAAAAACAACTGACCACAGTTCTGCAGTTGTTTATGCTAATAACAAAAGACGACTATTGTAATATAAACGGAACCAGTTTTTTTTTTGTTTGTTAAACAAAACAAATTTTTATATTTTTACTTGATTAAACTTCCGTTAAAATAACATTGTATGTTGACATAAAAAATGTTTGCAACTCAAAAAAAAAATTAAACCAATTTTGTGAATTCATTGATTTTGGAAATTTCAAAAAGCGAAATATTTCAAATACACTATCGCTTAAAATTTCAATTTCCTATCAACTTTGGCATTATTAAGATACGGCTTTTTAAATCGAAATCGACTTTTCTGATTTAACTGTATTTATTTCAGAAACTGTTTCAAGACTGCTGCTCACAAGGCTGGTTTTACCGCTGGAAGTTGAGCTGACTGCGAAGCTAGAAATGACGTCACTGCCGCACTGCGGGCTCGCGTGCGTGGCCTCAAGATGGAGATATTTTCCGTGCTTGCTTGTCAGCTCGTTTTGAGCACGAACCCAATCAGGAAACAGTATCTTGTCACGTGAGCGACTTGGCCAAACGCCAAAATACAAACATGGAGACACAGTGTGTGTTTTGTTCATATTTTATATATTTTTTTTATTGTTCTGTTCTAGTATCAAGTAGTATAATACGCGCCACGAATCTAAAAGGCTCGAAAGTTAGATGCGAATGCGAGCTTGCGCTTGTACAGTCTGTTGAAAAACTACAAACTCGCAAATCAACAAACCTAACATAGCAATAACAACTTGACAATAGCCTACTCGACTGTACTTTAAAGCAGGAAAGCGACAAAGGCAACGAGCGATCACGGCCAATCACCGACGAGCGCACGTTCCGTGCTGGTAGCTGAGAGGTGGTGGGAGTATCAACGGCTCTGAAATGTGCCTTTGCGACGCTGTTTGTAACTAACTTCAAAACCTTTTAGATCCGTGGCGCGTATTATACAGTGAGTAGTTTATAATATTTTCCCCCTTGCTAGGTAACCATGCGCGCGCAACAAAACTATCTACAAAATACACGCATCGTTTAAAGCGAACACATAAAAGCCTTTAGAGCTGTAGATTGTAAATCATAGATGCTGATGAGTATCTAGTGTTGCCAGGCGTCCGGATAAAGCCGGACATAGTTAGGCTTTTTGATTGCGTGTCCGGCCAAAATAAACGGTGTCCGGCTTTTGTTAGGCTTTTTACATTTCGCAGACGAGCGAGCGTCGAGCGTGGCCGAGCGCAGGCGAATATGAATAATGATTTTTATTAACTTAAAGAAAAGAAGTTTTGTTTTGTTTAGATTTTTTTTATTTTGTTTTGGGAAGTAAAAGCAGGTACGTAAGACTTATTTGTGCAATTGCCTTTCATTAGAATTTAAGAAGAATTCAAAATGTTGATAAATGTTTATCTAGAATTTAATTTTGGCTGATTAGTAATAAAGTACTTGAACTGATTTGGCATTCAATGTTATTTATATTTCATTAGAATTTAACAAGATTCATGGTAATAATCAAAAAAGCCTGTTTTTACATACAATTTTTTTGTCGTACCTATTAATACTGAGACAGAATCCTCAATAATGTAGGCTGTCCGGCCTTTTTACCTAAATGTCCGGCCAAACTAGCTGGTCTGTCCGGCTATTTGGTTTGACGACATGGCAACCCTATCAGCATCTATGAAAGTAATCTTGAAAACTGAAATATACATTTATTCCAAACACACTGACACTTTAAAAGTTAAAATACTCGTTGCGCTAACCGGGCTAGCATCGCCAAGAAACGATCGCGAAGAAAATTCATTTTTTATGCACGGCGCAGTCAATATAGAAATTCTTATTGTTGTCATGAAAAGAATTATAAGTTTTTGAAAAAGTTGTCGGAGAAAAAAATTCAAAAGTGACGTTTCTTTTTCATTATTGAATAGCAAAGCCGCTAAAAAATTAGAGTCATTTGTATTGATGTTATATTGTTGTATAAAAAGAACTACAGACATCTAACTAAAATTAAAATTGGAAGGGGCTATAGGCGTGGTTTCGTCTACCTTTTTAAGAAAACTTGAAATAATAATAAATAATAAATTACTAAGTGAGCGACTAAATTACTAAGTGAGTGACTGAATAGAACTGCGTTTTCTAAAAAATATATATTTAATTGACTGTCAATTAAATAAACATTTTTTAGAAAACGCAGTTCTATTCAAACAATTAACTATTTAATTCGCATACCCCGTTATCGTTCACCCCGCAATTATTTTTTTTAAAACTCCACCTTTGCCCCATCGCGTTTCACTGCGAGACAATTCGAATACCCCTTTATCAAAAAAAGCGGTGGTTTTCAATCTTCATGAAAATGTGAGTTTTAAATTGTAGTCTCAAAGTGAAAAAAAATATAAAAAAGTAAAAACAAAAGAAGATATCTGCTTCAAAATTACCGAAGGCATGCTAGTCGCTCACTTAGTAATTTAGTCACCCAACTATTATTTTAATATCTCAAGTTATTAAAACAGTATCTCATCATCAGTCACCAAATTTGTTTTTTATTCGACCGTTTTATAATTCCCCTTATTTTTTTAGGGATATTTCAACTTTTGGTTGGGAGGAAAGATTTTTAGTTGGCAACCGTGAGTATTCGTCTACATTTAAAAACAGACAGTTGACTGTTGAAAAACGTTATTGTTGTTTGTGAAACCACGCAAATGGCCTCTTCCAATTATAATATTTCGCGACCGTGTCAACATTTAGCGATAATAAAAAATATAAACGAATACATTACGTTAACAGAAAAAAAAAATGGAGGATGAATAAAAAACCATTAAAAAACAACATGCTAATAACTTACAAAGTTTAACACGCTAAACATTTTTACATACAATCAGCTTTTCTTTTTATTACCCATAAGGCAAGCGTGACGACGAATATGTTAACAGTTGAATAACGCCAACAAACGTTTTAACAATCAATAAATTTCAATTAGTATTTTTACCGCTTAATCATTAACTCATATTCTTTACTAGCCGTCACCCGCGGCTTCGCACGCAATTGAAACGAAACACGGATGCTTACCCATTTATTTGACATAGTTACTGCTTTCTCGACGTGGACCCCCCCCTAATAAATTTTAAATATTCGCGTGATCAACGTCCTGACAAACCTTGTTGATTTTTAGACTATTTAGCTCATTTCACCCTCTGAAGCCTGAAGGGGTCGTTTTTCAAAAAACATGAAACACGTGTTTAATGTTTGTTGACATGAGTACGCCTGCGTATTTTCGAATTGATACATCAGTCTTTAAGGGTTGAATTTTCAAAAATCCGTTCTTAGCGGATGCCTACGTCATAACAACTAACCGTGTGCCAAATTTCAGCCCAATCTATCCCGTTGTTTGAGCTATCGTTCATAGATCAGTCGGTCATTTTATATATTTAGATAACCAACTCTTTTTACTTTTTTCTGTCGTTGCGTTTCTACGTTTTGCTTGCAAAATTTATAGAATGAAAGACAGCGCGCACTTGTCAACATAGGCCTGCACGACCTGCACGGGGTCGAACACTATAGACCAGCATAAACAGGACAAAATAAGAGCGAGCGGTATAAAAGAAACACAAACGAGAGTCACACGAGGCACGTTTAGTGTTAAATGGATATTATTATTATGTGTGTTTCAGTGGCGGATCCAGGATTACGGCAAGGGGGGGGTCTTGAAAATTTTTTACTCCTTTTGAGGAGAATTCATGAAAAATATGAAAAGCTTTTTTTTATTGCGCAGTAAGATTTTAATTTGGGATTTTTGATTCTCTGGAAGGGGGGGGGTTTGAACCCGAAAACCCCCCCCGTGGATCCGCCACTGGTGTGTTTACTACAGTCTACAACTCTGACGTCATACTTCAAACCATCGTGACGGACAGCGTTTTTCGGCTCGTCAAAAAATACAATTTTAAAATTTGAAATAATATATCAACCTCGTAGTGATTTCAAATTTCTTATTCGATATAATATATTCATTTATTTTTTACAGTGTCAAATATCCATTCGCTATTTTTTTTATAATAGCATTATTATCGCTATGTATTGATGACTGTAAATGATTATTAAGTACTTTAATTCGATGATTAGTGATTGTGTCGGTTGATTCACCGTACAACCAGTATCGTGCTTCATTGCAACGAGTCGAAAATATTAAGGAAATCATTTATTTGTAAAATCTCCGGATATTTTTGTATCACTGAATCAGAATACTTGTAAAAGTTACTAGTGTAAAATTAACTATTTATTTTTTCTTTTTGTTACAGATTGACACCTTTCTCGACATTAAGTGACTGCGACCGGTTGCAGCAACTTCCATGTGTCAGCAATATTCCTGCAACATCATTGAAGATTATAATATTATGTCAAAAAAATAAAATTATATTTAGTGATAAATATTTTCTTTCTTTAATTGCAATGTGTATACATTAATTTTATTGTAAAGTTTAAAATAAAAAATCGTAGACAAAATTTACCTTTTTTACTTTCTTACTTAAATATGTAGGTATTTATTTCTCAAGAGTGTCATTTCGTGTTATTATGAACCGTCTGGAGCAGAAAAGCGAGTTATTGGAAAATGTCGAAAATCGATTAAAAACGCGATTTTTCCCATAGTTATAGCCTTAGTTTTTTTGTGATTTTTTTAAGACAATTTTTGACAATGTCTCCGATCCGATTCAAATTCGGTAGGCTTATGTACAATGACACGCTGAAGTCACCGAGCCCCTCCGTTGCTTCGTATCACTTACCGTTTCGAAGATAGACCCGTTCGAAGTGGTTTTCTGGAAAGTCTGGAATACGCATCGGATGCATTCAAAATTCGGTGTACTGATAGAAAACGACTCGCTGAATTCAATGAGCGCAACCAGAAGTCTGTATCTATTACCGTTTCGGAGATATTGCCGTTTAAATGTTTCTTCTACACTGAAATTCACTATAAAAGCCCACAGGACCTAAAGTTGAGCTTATTTTTTGATTCGGAGTGTCATCTAGTGTTTGTATAAGCCGTCTGGAGCAGAAAAGCGAGTTATTGGAAAATGTCGAAAATCGACTAAAAACGCGATTTTTCCCATAGTATAGCCTTAGTTTTTTTGTGATTTTTTTAAGACAATTTTTGACAATGTCTCCGATCCGATTCAAATTCGGTAGGCTTATGTACAATGACACGCTGAAGTCACCGAGCCCCTCCGTTGCTTCGTATCACTTACCGTTTCGAAGATAGACCCGTTCGAAGTGGTTTTCTGGAAAGTCTGGAATACGCATCGGATGCATTCAAAATTCGGTGTACTGACAGTGTTTAGCTCGTAGACCGATAAGGAAATCTTTTTTAAGGAAAGTAAGAGAAACAATTTGATTGCAACAAAAGAGAATAATTTATTAACGATAAAATAAAAATGAAAATAAAGAAATTGCATCAAAAAAATTATATAAAAATAACAAAACATAGTTTTAACAAAAAGGTTGATTCAAATAAATTTATTTATAGAGAAAATTAATTTAAATACCGCACAGATAGAAAACTAAAATTAATGAGCGAATACTTAGGTCTTAATTAATTAGCTCTTATTGGTCGTAGCGTGATATTATATAGCCTATAGCCTTCCTCGATAAATGGGCTATCCAACAAAAAAAAAAAAATTCTATTTGAACCAGTAGTTCCTGAGATTAGCGCGTTCAACCAAACAAACAAACAAACTCTTCAGGTCTATATATTAGTATAGATGTATTTGCATGTAAAAAATGACTTAAAAATATATTTTTACCATTTTAACTCATCAAATGGAGAATGGTACTAATTTAGGATAAAATCCGCTTTTAAAAATTTTACATTTACAATATTTTGAAAAATATGTTATTTGAAAAAATAAAATTAAAAATTTTAAAACCCACCCCGAAATAATCATTGCACTTCAACTCGCCCCGGTAAAGCCTGTTTTCAATATACTTGTAAAAAAATATTTTGCAGGTTTTTGTGTGGTTGTGGGCCGCACCTCAAGGACGATTGGGATGCTCTGAATAATCCTCCTACTCATCTTCTTATTGTGAACTGTTTTTTATTCCTTTTTTTCATATTTACGACCTTCAAAATTCACCCACCGACATTCTCTTGTGTTCATATTCGTGTGTAATAAATATACTTCATTCAAGAAAAAAAATCGAAATACGGACCAAATTAAAGACCGCTGCACACGAGGCTAAAAACGCTGCTAGATTCGCCTACTAGTTTTCTAGCGCCGATTTTCTTGATTGCTTCACGCGAGACGTCTTTTCAAGCTAGTTGTAAATCTGAAACTTGAACAAACGCCCACAAACCAACACGGCGTCGTTCTGCTCAGAGTCAGACAACAGACACGTTTTGCTCTGTGTTTATATTTGAAATGTCTCTGCGCGCGCAACAGATCTATCCACAAAACAAGCTTGAAAAGTAGTCTCGTGTGCAACGAGCATTTAACAGCAATCAAGAAAACCAGCGCTAGAAAATTAGTAGGTAAATCTAACAAGGAATCTAGCCTCGTGTGCAGCGACCTTTAGTTTTTAACCGACTTCAAAAAAGGAGGAGGTTCTATGTTCGACTGTATATATTAATATTTTTTTATGTATGTTCACCGATTTCTCCGTCAATTATGGACCGATTTTCAAAATTCTTTTTTTATTCGAAAGAGTGCACTTCCGAGGTGGTACCAAGTCAGGATCTGATGGTGGAATCCGGAGAAATCGAGGGAAACTCTCAAATTTCAAAGGCACGCATACTTGGCCTATACCTATTGCAATACTTTATCGAACACTAAAAAGAGAAAAATAAAATATTTTTAACAAAAAAATTGAACCGACTTCAAAATATGCACTAAAAAGTAAAAAAATAATAATTATTGTTTTTTTGGAGTCGGTGTCAGCCAAAATGAAATCTATTCCGAGAACTAGAGACATGTAAGATTTAAATTGCTACTTTCGAATTCCGATGTGACACCGACTCCAAAAATAACAATAATTATTATTTTTTACTTTTTAGTGCATATTTTGAAGTCGGTTCAATTTTTTTGTTAAAAATATTTCTTTAGTTTAGAGTTTGACCCGCTAACACAATTAAATCTTATAAATGGCCCTTTAGAAAAAAAAACAGACTAACACTCCTGGTTTATGGATACAGTCAGACCAGGTTCCAGTGGACAAACAATATTAAAACAGCAATACAATACAATACAAATATCTCTACATGTTTAAATGACTATTTGTGTTTGAATTTTGTGTACCTATTAATGTCACATTTAAAAACGACTTGTGTATTTTTATATAATGCTCTTTTTTTAATAATAAACAATTTTTTAATCTGATGTCACCTTTTTTTAAAAATGCAGACATTTAAAACATCTGAGGGCGGATCATGATGCTGTTTTCTTCTAAACCTTTCCATATAATTAAATGAAACATTTGCATATTAGGCACGTCTCGAGTTCGATTTTTTTTTGTTTTCATATTTTGTTTTAGAAACAAAATATTTTTGTTTTCGTTCTTACATCTTGACGTTTTTAATTACAATTAAACTTAAATTTATTAATATTTCTATAAGGTTGTTGCCAATGCTAGTAGACGCTAATGATCTGAGTTATCAACCGTCCATAATCCATCTTTTTCTTTCTCACAAAAGCTTGGAATAATCATGGAAGGTTCGTTGATATTTATAAAATAGTTAGCTTTTTTCCAGCTTTTGAAAGTGCTCTGTGATACAAGTGATATTATATATTATAAAATTATATTTCAACTAGCCATTACCCGCGGCTAGCATGCGATTTAGATGAAACACAACAGCGACAACTGTAATGGAGTCTTCGACTCCACCGTATTGCAATATCACTTTAAAAAACATTGGACTTTATATTGGGTCGAAAATCCCCAATTTTCAAAATTTTTAAAAATTCTTTCTTAGTGATCACCTACGTTATATAGCGAAAATTTCTTGCTTCTAGACCCACCAGTCTAGGCTGTGCTTTGTCAGCTCCTGCAATTGGCTGCGATAATGGCGCGTCACCGCAGCGCACCAGGCGGGAACTAGCGAGATGAGCTAGCGAACACTGCTACCAAGCGACATCAGCTCAAAGCTATTAGTTCAAACATTATGGCGCTGTAGTCGTTTCTTAATGAAACAATTTTTGCAACCCACTAGTAATTTATATAATAATGAATTAAAAATTAAGTTACTGTTTTTTAACAGTTCTTGCATTAGTACCTACTTGGTAGCTGAGGGCTTGTAGTAGAGGATTCGCATCGCAACCGCGCTTGGTTTTTCTCAAAGGCTGGCATGTTAAGTACAAGAATTACTAAAAATAAATTATCATATATATTAATACGCTAAGGTTAAAGATGTTTGCCTCCCTTTTTAGAAAAAACCTCACAATTTCTCCACATAAATTATATATCATTTTACAGATAATTGCTTGCTCTACTGACATTTACAACTAAAAAATTTATAATTGCTTTTGTTTTTATAAATTAATTAAAATACAGCAACGTCTGCCATCTGACGGCTTTAATTTTGAAACAACGTCAACACTTCGATCTGTCATCTGACCTTCTTATTGTAATACAACAGACACAATACTGAATACTGCCATCAAACGGCTTTAATTTTGAAACAGCGAGCAACGCCGTACAACGTCACAGCAATGCTGCATGATGCCATCTGACGGCTTAGCTCAACGCTTTTGCTACTTGCGCCTCTATATGACAATTATAGTAAAATATTTCTTCGATCTGTCATCTGAGCTTCATATTGTAATACAACAAAAAGAAGAACGTTATAAGCAGTGTGCAAAATTAGAAACGAATTGAATACCTGCTGCAATCATATTTAAAAAATAATTTTGTAAAGTGATAATAATTATTATACTTATTTAGTGCGAATAATTCGCAAAGGTCACACTAGTCTTGATTAATTCGGTACGGAATTAGTATCATTATTATTATTTCAGTTTAATTAATTATTTAATATACTTCCCACGAAAATACAAAACTGTTTTACATTTTTGTGGCATTTTTTTGAAGACATTGTATAGAAAATAAAGTGTGAAATCGCAATTATTAAACTTGATTAAAGACAATGTACTTAAAGTTTAAAATAACTGTTATATACGCTAAGTGTATCAACACATGATTATACTGTACAGGGTGTCACAAAAAGTATTTAATTAATTTAAATAACATGCTAAAATTTTGGAAATAGAGACACACGACCGAAATGTCTCTCCCTATGTTTGAATAAAATAACCTCACTTTTGCGATTCATTTTATTTTTTTAATATTTTTCACTGAACAAATGTATATAAAATTTATTTTTGAAGATAGATAATAGAATCGCGTCGTATATGTTGCGTTTCAGTGGCATCGTCGTCACTAATTTGTGTCAATGTTTTACGTTACATTCATTTTGAAACCTGAAATCGACGAGATTCCGCGTAAGTTTCGCTGCAAAAAAATGTTTACTCTGAAAATTATCTAAAAATCTTTCTTCGAAGGAAGATAGAATAGCTGCGGCGAAAGATGACGCCACCGCGTCATAGTGACGTGAACGCATTACGCCCGCCTTCTAGCTTGCTATTGGCTGTTTCGGAGATCCATGCTCGTCGAGTGTTTATTTTTATTCTACCGCTATAAATGGATATGTCGAATTTATTCCACACGCCACTGTCAGCAGGCCATATTATTGATGAAGTGCCTGGCTTCAACTCTCACCGCGGGCACTATAATACAGACATACTGTATTATGACATTATCTTAATAGTAAGAGATATAATATATTGTTATCTATAATAATGTTCTTTTTTTCAATTAGGTAGATGAGAGCTTCAGATTAATACTATTCTAATTTATATTATTTATACTAATAAAGAGGTAAAGTTTATAAGTTTGGATGTAGGAGGTACCTAATCTCCAAAACTACTCATCCGATTTCAAAATTTTTTTCACCAATATTAGAATGGACCTTCAGGATGGACGTAAGCTCTAACAATATCGCGTTAAAATAAAAGCGCTTTTCGTGGAGACCAATTTTGCATCAAAAATACTTGGATCAGAGTTAGCCATGACTGCATTAATTGTTATTTCTATTGAATTATCGTGGTAATCTTGAGGATTTCTATTTTATTTTGATTTATTTTTATTTAACTTGGCTTTTTTAATAGTAAAAAGCTCTTATAAATCATTATTTTAATTTTTCTGTACAAAAATAAAACAAAAAAAAAACTCCATCTGTTTGGAAAAATTTCATTCAAAAATTGTCTGACTGGTATGACGTATGCGCATTGGTAAATCAATGACCCAATGTCTTTAGGTTCAACACGAATAGGCGGATATATTTGATCTCGCACCATATTTAAGTATTTTTGGGAATTTAATGTCCCATTAATAAAAAAAGTCCGATTATGTTGTAATCATTTGAATATTTTCTTCGGTAGTATATACACATTCATTTTGCAAAAGAATATTATCTGTCAAATTGCAAAACAAGGTTTCAAGGCTCACTCTGATCCAGTCATTTTTTCCCAATGTTAATTTCCCTATGTGCACCTTACATGTCTACATACTGTATATGTAAATAATTTTTTGTGTCATACTGTATAAACGGGACTTAGTAGGCCGCGCCAAAACTTCAAGATAATCTTTCGTAACATAAATTGACAAAAATTCGATAATTTTGAAGCACCCTGTATAAGCGAGCGTAAACTAATTTCGGCAGCTCGGTGTCAATAAAATCGTTAACACCCTGTAGCCTCGTTACTTGGCCAATGTACAACCCAATTATTTCTCGCATCGATCGATGGCTATCAGATAATTATCGCTTATCGATAGCCCGGCTTCTTCGCGATATCTGATCACAAATTAAACATTTTTGTAATCGAATCTTCGGGCTATAAATTGTTAAGTAATCGTTTTTTTCTCTGAATTTTGTTAAACACTTCTCTTTAGTGTCGTGCTCCAGTGTAAAAAGTGGTAACACTTTTGACATAGTTGCGTTTGCTATACAAAAGTGTGAGATACACTGACCTTGCGATATATATCACGTATCATTTATCTGTCTTGTAGTGCGCATCACAAAAATTCCTACTAGTACTTATCTAAAATTTCAAATGCTTCTAGCTCAGTTATAGACGGAGAGCTGGCTACAGAGAAAATGGGTGAGTCGGTGCAGAGCTGAAAGTTTGCAGAATAATAGGAGATAGTACAAGTACCTAAGTAGGGAAAAAATTGCCAGAAGGCTAGGCGGAAGATAAAGAGCCGCCAGAAGGCGCTAATGTTGCGAAAAATCAGTGCACTTCTGGCAATTTCTATATTTATTCTGTAATTCAAAACTAGATTATGTATTATATATATTATACATTATATAGTTATAAGGACATACTGAAAATTCAAACATGATATAATAATTACATTCGACAAATATTCAAAATTATTAATGTCATTTTGATAGAAATAAAATTAGATAAATTAATAAAATTACGTTGTTATAATAATGTAATTTTATTAATGAAAATATATGACGATTAATTTTATTTCTATCAAAATGACATTAATAATTTTGAATATTTGTCGAATGTAATTATTATATCATGTTTGAATATATTATAATATATAATCTAGTTTTGAATTACAGAATAAGTATAGAAATTGCCAGAAGTGCACTGATTTTTCTCAACATTATAGCGCCTTCTGACGGCTCTTTATCTTCCGCCTAGCCTTCTGGCAATTTTTTCCCTACTTACTTTTACTATCTCCTATTATTCTGCAAATTTTCAGCTCTGCACCGAGTCACCCATTTTCTCCGTAGCCAGCTCTTAGCCATTAGGATATATGTTCATTAGACACTTTTGACCTGAAATCACCCCAGCAACGCAGTCCCAGGCTATGGCACTCATGTCGTGGGGACACCCTGTATAAATTAAGTGTTTTTACGGCATCAATTTTTCAGCGAAAAAAACACAAGACAAATGTACTTCACGTGGATTCCTGAGCGGTATACCATAAATGGCGCTATCTGTACATTCAGAGTTGATAAAACGAGCACAAGTTGAAGATCGCTATCTGAAAATTAATAATAATCTTTCGCTTTAACGGTGCAAAGAATAAATCGAATCGCTATACGGTTAGTACTGTTTACGGAGTACTTGTACAAAAAAATACTCCGGTTTTTATGAGATCATCGAAAACTTCATCACCAATCATTGACCACAACTTGTTTTCGCTTTCATTTATATACGTAATCTAATATTTGTTTACTGTTTGCCAAATAGAAAATACGCGCTGACATTGCGCTTCAAATAACAATGACTTGAGTCCAATCCAATGTCAGCTTTTTAGTCGAAGATATTAATTATCTATATACCAATATATAAAGCTGAAGAGTTTGTTTGTTTGTTTGAACGCGCTAGTCTTAGAAACTAATGGTTCGAATTGAAAATTTTTTTCTTGTTGGATAGCCCATTTATCGAGCAAGGCTATAGGCTATAATATAATATTACTCTACGACTAATTGGAGCGGAACATAAATGAAAAATGTTGCAAGATGTGTCTCAAAATTAGTCCGTCCGACAAATATTATTAGGTGAAATGCCTTAACTAAATATTGCAATTGTAGCGGCTTACGTTCACAAGCCCGGGTAGCTCAGTCGGTAGAGCATGAGACTCTAAATGCTAGGGTCCTGGGTTCAAGCCCCACGTTCGCCGAATATATACCTATATTTTTTTTTTTTTTTTATTTAGAATAGAAAATACAGAGGAAAAAAAATACAATATATAAACAAACAAAGAAAGAAGAAAAACAAGAGAATAAAAAAACTAGTGCATCAACGAATATAGTTTTATTTTCTACATTGCTTTCTTCTAAGGTTTACATTTCAATTTTTTAAAATTTTATTACGACTAATTAAAATTAAATAAATCTAATTAATAGCTCAATTGAAATCTGTTACAACTATAGGCACCTATATATAAAAATAATTTTCCTACAGTGTTTTCAATTAAATATTTATTATATTAAAGAAATTTATTACTTAAAAAAAGTATAAATACTGCTTTTTAACGACAAAAACTTTTGAACGGTAACGCCGATCATTATGAAGTTTGGACACAGCATTCATCTCGGTAAACTAAGATGAATGTGCGTACTCATGTTCCGACGAAGCGCTATTTCAGAGCCTCAATTTAAGTTCAAACAGTTTTGCACACAGACAAGTGTTAAGGTATATCAACGCTAATATATTATTATATTGCTTTAATGTCTTTCGGACTGAAAGTAGGCAAACTTGCTGCCTTATAAGGACACATTCGCTTACCGGATCACTGACTGACTGACTTACTGACTGACACGCGCTATACAAACGGCCTTGTGCCTGTCCGCGCACTACTCCAAACTCATTCGCATCGGCGTCTTTACCGCGGCTTCACTCGCGGACACGCCACCTACCGTATCTTAGTCGAAGATCCCGCGGTTTCAAAATTGCGATTTTTTAAGTGAAAACTTCTTTAGCGGCGCTGTACACTTTTTTTGTAATGGGTAAAAAATGTTAAACTCGCGTCAGGAAAAGTAAGAACTGGGAGAGACTCTCTAAGAGTCTAAGTGATAGTAATTGCCAGATACTTTTTATACAACGTTGACATCTAGCGTTGAAATATCGTACATAAAAATGTAATCTATGATACAAACCATTTTGTTTACAAAATTTCTTTAGCGGCGTTGTACACTTTTTTTGTAATGGGTAAAAAATGTTATACTCGCGTCAGGTTAGTAAGAACTGGGTGAGACTCTCTAAGTGATAGTAATTGCCAGATACTTTTTATACAACGTTAGACATCTAGCGTTGAAATATCGTACATAAAAATGCAATCTATGATACAAACAATTTTATTTACAAGTGTTGTCAATAAATAAACAATGCTTCTAAATGCAAAAAATTAAGACGATAATATTCAAGTTTTCACTTAAGCCGGCACTCCCGGAGTGCAACCCGTCTTTTTTTTAAGTTATACTTCTTTTGACGCGTCGTGAAAAAAATGATGACGGTGAATTTTTACCCGACTGCGGCGAAGTCAAAAAGAAGGGTTATGAATTTAGCAGTCTATGTTTGTATTTACGGATGTTCCACCGTATCGCCTAAACTAAACATCCGATTTTGATAAATTAGGTGTCAATCGATTCGTTATTATGGCCCGGGTAACATAGGCCACATTTATTTTTGAATTTTGGTCTCAGAGGGGAGCAAATTGAAAACAAACAATAATTTAAATAAAAAAATAAGTTCAAAAACTAAAACCCAACTACTGAAAAGTATGAAACAAGAAAATATTCTCATCTGAGGAGGCCCCTCTAGATGTATAGCGTGATGCACTTTGTCCTAGAACTTATGATCGCTTACTACTGTTAAAATGTAGTTTTTTGTTAGGGTAGGTGGCATATAACCACAGCTATCCTTAGATGAGAATAGTTTCTTGTTTCATACTTTTCAGTAGTCGGGTTTTAGTTTTTCAACTTATTTTTTTACGACTACTGCCTACAATCAAAAGGCCTGACTGTTTTTTTTTCATAAATAATATTCAATAAACCAAATTATAACTTATTTCACGAAAAAAAATCAACGGTAGGTATCTAAGAAACCGTTTAGATACAAGGTTTTGTCTAGTTTTGCGTGTCGGGTATTTACCCAGCTACGTTCGAGACAAGATCTAAGATTCCCGCGGGTAAAAGCTAGTATTGCGGCGCTTTTAATTATAAAATAAATTTACTCTTTAAAATAATACGTAAAGCTTTGTAAACAAAACAATTTAAAAGATTTTTTTGCTGTAAAAGGCGACTTCTTAATTAGAATATTTTACTGACAATAAAGGTTTTAATTACTTGAATATAATTTTTATAACAAAATATTAATAAAGAAACAATTTCACGACGTTGCGTTGAATTCTCGTTATTTTTACAATATGGCGACCATTAAAAACGGAATGTTGAAAAATTTGCATAACCTTCTTTCTTTTCAAATTTACAATAATGTCTAAGAAAAAAAAAACAACAAACTGTGTTCGGATTCTTTGAAAAAAAAAATTTAATGTGTCAACATTTTAATGCAGATTTTGTCACCTTTAAAAACATTATCATATTTTTGTTGATTTATGATTTATCTGACAGGTCTTCAGAATTTGTTGAACGTTCAATTCCTCTATTACAAGCCCCCAGTTCGCAGGTTCTAATCCAAGACCTGTTAAAAATATCAATTATTTTTTTATCATTTCTCATGAATAAACACTATTTTTTTTGTTACTCTTAATTGCAAACATGAGTATTGAAAACTCCATATGTTGACGTAGAAGACCAGTCACACTTCTTTGTTTATAGAAAAAGATGTATATAAAATATCATATATATTTAATAACTTCTATATTGCTAGTGGCCGTAAGTGGCCCATGAAGTGAGACAGCAAATTACTGTTTTTCTACCTCTTTCTTTTTACTTGACCCTCTGTGCGCAAGTGTCGCGTCTGTAGGGGGGCAATAATTAGGAAGTGGAATGGAGCAAGTCATCTCCCTTTCACAGCTTAGTTCCATGTGCAAACTAACGCGCATCCATTCACGGACATGCGCATGAAACTCAGAGTATAATAAGTGATATGTCTGCACTGTAGTGTTTAAGTCTTTCTCCCGATCTTTGCTAGCAATATAGAGGGTATTAAATATATGATAATTATCTTCTTAGTTGTTCGTTTTCAATTTGACAGAGCAGTGGGCGTGACGTAGTAGATCTTGTCAGCCAATCACAGGTTGAGCGTTGTCTATACGTCACAATTCTATGTTAAAAATTCCACTTTTGTACAAAAAAACTTACGAAAAATTCTCAAAAAAATTGTTTCATAATTTATTTATAATGTGGATTCGGAGCTGAAACAAAAATGTGAGACACTAGGCTCGGATAATCTTAGCAATTGCTGTCTTTGTAATTTTGTCAAATGATTTATTAACATGGTTTCTAATAAATTTATTTTCAAGGTGTAAAATGTTATCACTTTATAAAATACCGACCGTAAAAAATGTTTTCCGTGAAGTGTAAATTAGTCACAAAAAAATTAATTATAAAAATATTTCGGAACCTTTTAATCAAGAATATATTTTCACGGTGTAAAAACAAAGCCGTTTAAGTCGAAATTGAGGTAAAATAAAATTATCTAGTTTCGAAACGTTATTCAACGTTTATTTAAAAAGCGAACTGAACAATCATAGGCGTAGCAATGATTTTATTCTAGGGGGGCCAAATGTTCAACTCTACCTGCCACTTATACATAATTTGAAAACTGTTCATGTAGAAGCGAAATCGATCAACGCATGACTTTCTGGAGAAATTTCACGACAAAGAAAATATGTAGATTTTATTGTAGATTTTATCTTGTTAATTGTACAATTAATATTGTAGGGTGGGCCGGGTGGACCTGCCCCCCCCCCCCCGTCTTGCTACGCCAATGTGAACAATCCAGCTCGTAAAAACGGTTTTCTGTAGTAACGCAGCCACTTCGAACCAAACGAAATTTATTAATCGACGCATATTTTAGATATAAATAATTAGACTTCAAATTTTTGATTAACGTCTGAATAGAAACTCTTCAAATAAATAAAATTGTTGACCAATTTTTTTCAGACTATATATTGACAAAAAATAAAATTATAAATCAATATTACAAAAGATGACCTTTCGATCCGGGTTTGGATCTTTTTCAGAAATAATCTAAAAAATATAAAAATTAATTAGTATATATCTACTTATTTTATAATCAAATGAAGTTAATTAATTATCGAAACGTCATCTTTTGTAATATTGATTTATAATTTTATTTTTTGTCAATATATAGCAGAGCTCCCCAAACTTTTTTGTCTCGTAGATCACTTGTCATGTTTTTCGGTTTTGGTTAAACCCCCTGCTTATCTGATATTGACTTTATTTTTTATTTTTTATTATTGATTTTTTGCAAATTCATTAATTTCAACTGTATTTTTGACAACCGGTATAGTGCTACTCACTTTGAACGATTTAAATTTATAACGGTAGTGAAATTTGTGTGAAATGTTTAGTTTTATACATTTATTAATTAGATTTAAATTAAACGAATCAAATTAAAATTTACTTTCTGTTACATAAAATAACTAAGCAAAAAATAAATGCTTTTAGTGTGAGGGATGAACCTGATGCTTTAATAATACATTTTCAACATTTGGCATCAATTTAGTTAGATTTAATCTTAAATCTTTTCGGTTAACGATGTCCAGTTTGTTTCTTTTTTTCTTAGGAGATTCACTATCTTTGACCCCCCATTTTCGTTTCATGAACCCCCAATTTTTTTTCCCACTGACATGAACCCCTTGCAAGTTGTCGTGACCCCTGGGGGTCGATATAGACCACTTTGGGAATCACTGATATATACCTAGTCTGAAAAAAATTGGTCGACAATTTTATTTATTTGAACAAATAATTAGAAATTTTAATAATTTATTTCAGATAAATATTAAAACAGCGATCAAGATATATACTACATTTTTTGCACGTACCTCCCATAAAATAGCTGATTTTTATCCAATTTTTCGCTTTACAAGCAAGGAAAGCAAGTATTTAATAGACGGATGTCCAAAAAATACATTAAGAAATTTAACTGAAAATAAAAAAAAAATCAACGTAAGTGATTTTGGCCTTTCGGGCACTGATTCGGATCTGGTCATTAATTTCGTAATAAATCCTCATTTCAAGGTGTTAGGACTGTATTTGGTAAGAGGATTTATTTTCAACAAATCAAGCGAACAAACCTGCCGAGAATGTTTGTAAATTAATTAAAAAGTGTAGGCAAATAAAAACGTCCACGATAATCTGACAGAGGAAGCCAGCCAATTTTACGATTGTCCGAGCGCATAGTTCGTTAGTGTTTTGACAGCAAGTATGTTGTTATTGTATAAAAATACAATTAATTCTATAGTCCGACCCACAAAACTTTGTGTGACGTCACGAAAAAACACCAAAATACATCGATATTTGACTTATTATGGCCATACGTCAAATATCGATGTAGTTATTTATTCGGTTCAATAATCCATTCCTCCCAATAAATAGCTATTATTCAATTCAGTAAACATAATCTATCTATCTAATCAGGGGGCACAATAGTGTCCCCGCCAAATCAAACAATGCTGTATAGTACGCGCCACGGATCTAAAAGGTTCGGAAGCTACTCACAAACAGGGTCGCAAAGGCACATTTTAGAGCCGCTGTGACTCCCACCACCTCCCAGCTACCTGCACGGAACGTGCTCTCGTCGGTGATTGGCCGTGATCGCTCGTTGCCTTTGTCACTTGTCGCTTTCCTGCTTTTAAAGTACAGTCGAGTACGCTATTGTCAAGTTGTTATTGCTATTTTAGTTTTGTTGAGTTGCGAGTTTGTAGTTTTTCAACAGACTGTACAATCGCAAGCCCGCATTCGCATCTAACTTCCGAGCCTTTTAGATTCGTGGCGCGTACTATACCATCCTTTTCTTAAAGCGACCGAGCGGGGTGGCGTATAGCGGTGAGAGCACTCGGGAGGTACCGGGTTCGAATTCCGGCGGGGGAAGATGTGGCTGGGACTTTTTCCTGCTGTCTCTCGCCGAGAAACGGTAATTACTGTACCGGCCATCTTGTTGAGGTTTCCCTCAATAATAGGTCATATGCATAAAACTCCAAATTGGTTAAAATTTTTATTTCGAAATATATTTTAGTTCTTGATCATAACGTAATGGTTATTTTATTAATCTAATCACTGAAAAAAATACAAATAATAAAAAATAAATGTAGAAAATAAGCGCTACTTTCGAATTTTCAAAACGCATCGTGACGTCAGAGTATATATCAACAACAGTTTTCATGACGACTGTGTCGTCTCACAGTAAGATTATGTCAGTATTTAGAGAAAACAACAAATAAACTTCATTTAGAACATTGACAATTTGACATCAAGGTTGGCATGCATCGTATATCATGACGTCACATAAGCCCGCGAACATGGCCGATTGTTTAAACTGTCTATTTTTGAATGTGGAATTTAATATTTTTTTTCTTATGATAATATTACATTTTTAAATGATTATCAATTTTTTTCCGTATTATGGTTGACTAAATAATCTATTAAAAATATAAAAAAAAATCATGCATATGACCTATTCCAGATAAATATCGAGATGGTCCCTTATTCAAGGCCATGGCCGATTACCTGTCAAACTTCTATGCTCAAAATTTGCCTACCTTATCCTAATTTCCTAAAAATTCGTTCATTCGCCCATTGCTATTAATTAAGTTGAAGTTTAAAAATTGTAGAAAATAACGGGAAGTGTGGTAGAAAAAAAAATAGTAATGTTATGACATAAAGTCGAGAAACGGACGTTAAGCGCATTATTATTATTATTCGTTAGTGGGATGAAAATTTCTAAAAAACGACGGTAAATAATTGACGATACCTTTGCATAGACGCGAATACAAAAGGAAATTATTTATTTCAGGCTGTGTAAGACAGTCTTTCGACGTCATCCCGACAAACGACGAGACCGATCGCAAGTCGGCTTCCTTTAATCGTGAGGTGGTGGATATATAAAAAGCAAAGAGGCAAGTATAATTGATTTATGTGCATTGGAGTTATGTGACAACGGCTACCAACACAGATTACAGATGATAATCTCGAAACAGCTGAAGATAACGACACGTTACAAACAGCTGAATAAATTATATTACTGTTAATATATGAAGGGTTATAAGTTTTGGGGATTTCACCTCTGATCGTAAATCTACAAGCATTAAACATATTTGCATAAATGTTTATAGGTTGGGTAGAAAAAGTATTACAAAAGACAGTGTCATAACTCAATGTTAGTAGAGTACAGGTTGCCTCGTTCCGAAGCAGGATAGATAGGAAATCGTTAATGCATTACAGAAAATCGTTCCACATAAAATGCAACATACATTGATTAATTAAAAAACTGATCCAAAATCAACAAATGTACCTATTATGAAATAAAAACACAGAGAATTTTTATTTTAAAAGAAAATTCTCTGTGTTTTAACCCCCCATGATTCTCGGTTAAATTGATCGAAAATAGTTTTATTTTATAGTTTAAAGGTCATTAAGAAAAAGTGTCCATGGGCGCGCATAGTCTAAAAATCAATAGATTTTTAGCTACAGATTTGTTTAGCGAGATTTTAGATATAGGAATATCCATTGAATTTACAAACACGTTCCATGTTCAACTTTTGTGCTTTTTTTTATAGAAACAGAAAAATAGTCGAAAAAGGTGTCATCCTGTATAAAATAATAATGTCATATTCGGATTCAGCGCACTCGAAAACATATTTCTAGAGCTTAGGATTTTTTAAGATTGTTAAATTTAAATCTCGCTAAACAAAATCTATTGATTTTTAGGTTATGCGCCCATGGACACTTTTTCTTAGTGACCTTTAAACTATAAAATAAAACCATTTAAAACAATTTAACCGAGTGTCAAATCCCATAAGGTGTGTGCGGGGTTCTTTTATAATACACTAGCGGGCCCGCCCGGTTTCACCCGGGCGCAAAAGAACGACTGGGGAAGGGAGGGACATGAGTACGCACATTCATCTTAGTTTACCGAGATGAATGTTGTGTTCAAACTTCATAATGATCGGAGTTACCGTTCAAAAGTTTTTGTCTTAAAAAGCAGTATTTATACTTTTTTTAAGTAATAATTTTCTTTTAACACAATAATTACTGTAATTAATAAAATATAATAAATATTTAATTGAAAACACTGTAGGAAAATTATTTTTATATAGTTGTAACAGTTTTCAAATGAGCTATTTATTAGATTTATTTGATTTTAATTAGTCGTAATAAAATTTTAAAAAATTGAAATGTAAACCTTAGAAGAAAGCAATGTAGAAAATAAAAATATATTCGCCGACGTGGGGCTTGAACCCAAGACCCTGGCATTAAGAGTCTTACGCTCGTACCGACTGAGCTATCCGGGCTTGTGAACGTGACGCGCTTATATTGCAATATTTAGTTAAGGCATATATCACCTGATAATATTTGTGGAACGGACCAATTTTGAGATACATCTTGCAACATTTTTCATTGATATTCCGCTCCAATTGGTCGGAGCGTGATATTATATAGCCTATAGCCTTTCTCGATAAATGGGCTATCCTACACAAAAAAAATTTCAATTCGATCCAGTAGTTTCTGAGATTAGCGCGTCCAAACAAACAAACAAACTCTTCAGCTTTATATATTAGTATAGATATAGATTATTTGTTGATTTTGGATTACATTTTTAATTAATTGAATTTGACCAATATCATTGGTTTAACGTTGTTGATAGTCATTAATATTTCGAAGAGACGTGCGGCGTTGATTTATTGTGGCTTCATTATGAAGAATATGAAGAAGAGTAACGACTCGGCCTTTCAAAAGTTTGGGTAGACATAACCTAGATTTTAACGTTATATTAATTACAGACGATTCACCAATCCCACAAAAATAATCTACATTAAAGACGTTAAAATCGATTATACACAAATGCCGACGCAATGTACAGGTACGGACTAAGTAAAGATCATCACTAAATACAGGTTTCTTTTCTTCAAGTTGGCAAGTTTTATTTTGTTCAAAAAATTAAGTTCTGATCGAATTGTGACATAATAAAAGTATTTTATTTAAATAATAGTTGCCTGCCAAACCTTGTAAACGCTGCTTTATTTGCAATATTGGTTGAGAATTAACTTGAATTTTCGTAAAGTAGTAAATTTTCAATATTTTTAATAAAGCCGTGTTAAATGAAAAAAAATACAGATTACTTCAAAACTTCAACGCTAGATACAGCGAGTTACTAAAATAAATAAATTAGCTAAACTTCGCCAATTTTCAATATTAATGAATAGAAACTTTTATGTTCAAAAAAATTT
Source organism: Xanthostigma xanthostigma (assembly GCA_963575645.1). Classification (NCBI taxonomy): domain Eukaryota; kingdom Metazoa; phylum Arthropoda; class Insecta; order Raphidioptera; family Raphidiidae; genus Xanthostigma; species Xanthostigma xanthostigma. The sequence continues at coordinate 6,429,304 of OY754473.1, forward strand.
TATTTTTTTATTTGAATATTGAATAATAAACACGAAATTCCAATAAAAAACACATTTTCATACCGTATCTTGTAAACGAAGCTTTATATGACAAAATCTGATAGTGTGAAAAGTTTCTTATATAAAATTCTTTAGTTTTGATAACTCGTAAATTTTCCCTATTTTCCATAATAGTCGAGTAAAGTGATAAAATACAAATTACTATTGTAATTTATATGGACAAAAAGACTTCAACGATGGTAAGACGGGTAACCCGAAATACTTATATCGGCGGTAGCTGGTCTATTTTCAATAATTCGGCATTATTGAAAAGAAACTTTTTTGTTCAAAAAAATAAGCTTTATTGTATGATTGAATAATAAATACGAAATTCTAATAAAAAACATATTTTCATGTCATATCTTGTAAACGAGGCTTTATATAAAAAATTCGGTAGAACCAAAAACATTTCTTATATAAAATTCTTTAATTTTTGTAACTTGTAAATTTTTCGTATTTTCCATATTAGTCGAGTTATATAATTTTTTGTCGTCCGTCATTTTCCCTACGCGGTAGATCGTTGAACTAACAAACTGACTATTTGGCAGCGAACTAGTTCACTCATCTGAACTAGTTAGTTTGCGAACTACACAACTCTACAGTGGTTATAACTCGTTTATTTTAAATGTTTTCACATTTATAAAAATTACTTTTTTGTTCCAAAAAATAAATTTTGTTGGAATATTAAATAATCATATAGGTACCTATATTAATACGCTAAGGTTAAAGATGTTTGCCTCCCTTTTTAGGAAAAAACCTCACAATTTCTCCACATAAATTATATATCATTTTACAGATAAATGCTTGCTCTACTGACATCGACAACTAAAAAAATTATTATTGCTTTTGTTTCTGTAAAATAATTAAAATACAGCAACGCTGAACAACGTCTGCCATCTGACGGCTTTAATTTTGAAACAACGTCAATACTTCGATCTGTCATCTGACCTTCATATTGTAATACAACAGACACAATACTGCATACTGCCATCTGACGGCTTTAATTTTGAAACAGCGAGCAACGCTGAACAACGTCACAGCAATGCTGCATGATGCCATCTGACGGCTTAGCTCAACGCTTTTGCTACTTGCGCCTCTATACGACAATTTTAGTAAAATATTTCTTCGATCTGTCATCTGAGCTTCATATTGTAATACAACAAAAAGAAGAACGTTATAAGCAGTGTGCAAAATTAGAAACGAATTGAATACCTGCAACCATATTTAATAAATAATTTTGTAAAGTGATAATTATTATACCTACTTATTTAGTGCGAAAAATTCGAACAGGTCACACTAGTAACTTCTTATTTGTATTTTGCAATAACTGAGAGGAAGGATCAAAAAACTTTTAGCACTTTCCAATTAGAACGTGAAACCTTTAAACAAAAAAAACGGCTATTTTCAAACCACTGAATAAAAAATAGTAGTAGCTTAGGCATAATTTTTATTTATAGTTTATTTATGTTAGATTATCGTTAAAATCGGCAGTTAACAGCACTCGGTAAGAAACAAAACACTGCTATTATTTTTAATTAAAAATCTCCACGGCCATGTTTATAACGAAAAAATGGGTGGGTTTTTTTTAATAGTGCCGCATGACTACTCGTGTACATTTTTATGTTCACTTTTAAATACAGGTGTATTTTTATATAATTAAAAGTGTGAACTGGCTTCTGATTAAATTTTCTGAGCCATAAAATGTGTCCCGAATAATTAGATCAGACTAAAGAAACGAGGGTGTTTCAAAAGTTTTACTACCGTTTAAGAAAAATGAAATCATCAGACCGTAAAACCATAATTATTTATCAAATAGTAAAAATTATCAACCAATTTTTTCACACTGTATGTTGACAAAAAATTATAAAATTATAATTCTATAGAGTATAGATGATGTTTCGGTCCGGATTAGGACCCTCTTCAGAAATAATCTAAAAAATATAAAAATAAATTAGTGTCGATACTTATTTTCTAATAGAATTAAGATTGAATTTTTTATTTTTGAAATATATCAATGAAAAATTAATAACAAATTCGGACCGAAACGTTATCTATTGAATTATTGAATTATAATTTTACAAATTATATTGTAGCAAGTTTTGTTACATTAACTTACTCTCTCTTTTTTGTTATATTGTCAAAATTAGTTTTCTTAGCTACGTTGGAAAAATGAATGTTGTTATTATTTTGGAAAAATTTAATTGATTAATTTCTTCTCTAGAGAAAAACCATTTTACGAATTATTTATAATTCAATTAAAGCGTTTTATTTTATTTAAGTAAGAACTTAATAGTGCTTATACAATATATACAGAAACCTTCCTCGTTTATCGCTCTTTCTATTAGTGAAAACCGTAGGAAAAACCGTTTGGTCGTTTTTTGAGTTTATTGCGTTCAGACAGACAGATGCGGCGGGGGACTTGTATATAGAAGATTTGTACAAATTTCGTCAAGTATTGTTGAGCTATTTTCGAAATACCGACAACAAAATTTGAATTAATCTGCCACCGATTGCATATCATTATTATTTTTATGAGGTTTGTCTATCAACAAAGTATAGTACGCGCCACGAATCTAAAAGGCTCGGAAGTTAGATGCGAATGCAGGCTTGCGCTTGTACAGTCCGTTGAAAAACTACAAACTCGCAACTCAACAATACTAAAATAACAATAACAACTTGACAATAGCGTTCTCGAGTGTACTTCAAAGCAGGAAAGCGACAAAGGCGATCACGGCCAATCACCAACGAGCGCACGTTCCGTGCAGGTATCTGGGGAGTGGTGGAAGTATCAACGGCTCTAAATTGTGCCTTTGCGACGCTGTTTGGACTAACTTCCGAACCTTTTAAATCCGTGGCGCGTATTATAATTGTTATAAAAATACATCTTATATTCACTTGCCCATCTTTTTTTAGCATGTAGTCTATTGACTTCCGAATCGCCTATATATAAAATAAATAATTGGCCACACTGTGTATAAAACTTGGTCATTAACCATCGACAAGTGTGTATTACATTATTCTGACACCGAAAATAAAAATTGATTAAAATCAAAATCCCCTATGTCGTTACATAACGTAACTAGACATAGTTGGTAGCACTGGTGGTCTCGCTAACTCGTCTATTCAATATATCGGTACGGTTGCTAATTAGATACCTCACATATCGACAGGTTTGTTACCCTACTAATCAAGGCGGGGCAAAGTAATAGACACTGCGCCAGGAGTTTGCAAAATGTGAGGTTCTCGGTCTGTTATAAGATCGCGGAACTATGACAGCAGGAATGTCCTCATAGACAGGACATAACATTGATCCAGAGTGGGGGATGCACACTAGGGCCCGATCCAGCTATTTCGCCGCTCCGGGCAAAATCATATTTGCCACCTTTTACCCATGCGTTGTTTCATAGATGCGGTGTATTTTTTTTTTTTTGTTTAACCATCTTTCAAATTTTCGCCGCCGACGCCGCGCCGCCCCCAATTTTACCGCCCCGGACATTTGCCAGGTTTGCCCACCCCTAGATCGGGCCCTGATGCACACGATGTTTTGAAACTGGCTTTGTAGATGGGTTTGATGCGCGCGCAGTGACAGTTCGAACGCTAATCAGAAGTGAACGTTTATTGTCTCTCAACGGAACGCACACTACGACGTCATGATGGTTTGTGGGCGTTTTTGTATCGCCCACGTGACACAATACTGTTTCCTGATTGATTCTTGTTCAAAAAAGCACGCAAAATATAGCCGCGGGTCTAATTTTTAAAATCCAGTCCTTGATCACGCACGCGAGCCCGCAGTGACGTCATTTCAATGTTCGTAGCTAGCGCGCTAGCCAGCACAAGTCCCAGCAGTGAAAAACGAGTCTCGTGTGCTACAAATCGCGCGGATTGTTTCCGTGCCGCTTGCCCTAAATAAGGGACTCTATGCAGATTTTTTTGTTAGAGTAATGTTCCTTTTATTAAAAGCCCTCAGTCGTCAGGCTGTTATCCGAGAAAACTGTTACAAGTAGTATTAATGAAAATTAACAATAATAGCTTAGATGATTTGGGACTAGGCCGTAATAACCCCGGTTGTTGGTGGCATTAAAAAAATAAAAGTGGCCACACTAAAAAAAAATTCTAGAATCTCTGGTTTTTACAGTAGTTATATAATTAACACATCTAAATTATGTCTTTTAACTTTAATTAGATATCTAAAGACTGAACTTTAATGTAAGGCAGCAGTTTAAGTAATTAATTAAGTTTTTTTTTCGATTTGCAACGATTTCAGTAAGGAAACACGATCCGATATGTCAATAAAAACAAATTAATTGGAATTTTAATTTTTTTAACTGTATCGATCAGAAAACTATCGATTTTAAAATTAATAAAAAAGAACGTATCATCAAATTTATGATACAAAAGAATTTTTAACGTAATGTTTAAAAATTTACGATGATCTCTTATAAAATCCATTTTAAAACGACTCACCTATACCATGTAATCTGACCTTCATATTGTAAATACTGCATACTGCCATCTGACGGCTTTAATTTTGAAACAGCGAGCAACGCTGAACAACGTCACAGCAATGCTGCATGATGCCATCTGACGGCTTAGTTCAACACTTTTGCTACTTGCGCCTCTATATTATGACAATTTTAGTAAAATATTTCTTCGATCTGTCATCTGAGCTTCATATTGTAATACAACAAAAAGAAGAACGTTATAAGCAGTGTGCAAAATTAGAAACGAATTGAATACCTGCCATCATATTTAAAAAATAATTTTGTAAAGTGATAATTATTATACTTATTTAGTGCGAATAATTCGCACAGGTCACTCTAGTTTATCAAATAATTTAATATTCACAAATTAATAGATACACTAAGAATACCTACAATAATTAAAAACCTAAAATAATATACGAATATACAAAAATTGAATAATTAATTATTAGCTTTTTCCCGGTCGATTTTGAATCCCTACTCTGAAGTTAGGCGGAGCACTTCGAAACGAGATTGTTAGTAGTAAACACGTGGCGTATACAAATACAATATGTAATCATAAAGCATGTTTTCGAAACAATTGTATTTAAAACATTTTTGTTTCCCAAAAGTAACATTTTTTTTAAATAAGTTATTAATAATAATTATTTCAAAACTAATAATTACTTTGATAAAGCGCGATTCAATTGATTCCTCCATCTCCATGCTTATATTGATACGTCTCGTGGCTCACGACTGGGAAAGGGTTAAACAGCACTTCCTGCCGGGATGTGTCAAATAACTTCCGGGGTTCGTCGTCTTCTCCAATGTTTGGAATCACCAGTAACTGCGTGGCGTGGCAGTTAATCTATAATAAAAAAACATGTATCAGATAATATTTAATATTGCATAAAAACGACATTTTTTAAAATATAATATATAACTACAAGAACGGTTAGTTAATTTTTAAAATCCTGAAGAGAGTACAATTGATCATTGCCATTAAAAAACTTAACAAAAAAAACATTAATACTTTTTTGTTTTTAAGGAAGAATGTTAAAAAAATGAAGCCTTGCAACTGTTTTGTATTTTTCAAAATGAAGGAATCAACCACCATTTTAAATTAATAATTAATTTTTCTTACAACTGTTTATTTTAGAAAAAACGAAAAACTTGCAGGAACCAAAAGCAGGATGTTAATTCTTCAGCATTCTCTCTTAAGTCAATTGGTTTACTAAGATAGCAGTAATGACCGTAATATGATGAATGACGTCACAAAAAACGTGTGTATAGAAATAAAATATGTATACCGCTTTTTTACGTTACGGTGATGCCGCCGCTACGAAACAAGGGAGTAGATATGGGGGGTAAAGAGGGTAATTACCCCCCATGATCATAATAATAAAAAAAATAAACTGAAAATAATACGAATACCTACCTGGCTAAAAAATAAATTTAGAAATACTTTTTTAAAAGTAATTTGTAAAATTAGTTTGGGAATTAATAATTTGCTTGACACCTTCCTTCGTGATTACGGGTTCGAATCCCGGCGAAGCAGATGTGACTAGGACTTTTTCCTACTGCCTCTGACCGAGAAACGATAATTCCTGTACCGGCCATCTTGTTGAGGTTTTCCATGGTTTCCCTCAATAATTTCAGATAAATATCGAGATGGTTCCTTATTCAAGGCCATGGCCGATTACCTGTCAAACTCCTATGCTCAAAATTTGTCTACCTTATCCTAATTTCCTAAAAATCCCTTCATTCGCCCATTGTTATAAATTAAGTTAAAGTTTAAAAACTGTAGAAAAAAACGGAAAGTGTGGTAGAAAAAAAATAGTAATGATGCGAATGGCGTCTGTTATGACATAAAGTCGAAAAACGGACGTTAAACGCATTATTATTATTACTAGCGTGACCTGTGCGAATTATTCGCAATAAATAAGTATAATAATTATCACTTTCCAAAATTATTTTTTTTTTTAAATATGTTGCAGGTAATCAATTCGTTTCTATAATTTTGCACACTGCTTATATCGTTCTTCTTTTTGTTGTAATTGTAAAAGAAATATTTTACTAAAATTGTCATATAGAGGCGCAAGTAACAAAAGCGTTGTTCAGCGTTGCCCGTCAGATGGCAGTATGCAGTATTTACAATATGAAGGTCAGATGACAGATCGAAGTGTTTACGTTACGCTGTCAGATGGCAAACGTTGTTCAGCGCTGCTGTATTTTAATTAATTTACAAAAACAAAAGCAATAATAAATTTTTTAGTTGTCGATGCCAGTAGAGCAAGCAATTATCTGTAAAATGATATATAATTTATGTGGAGAAATTGTGTGGTTTTTGCTAAAAAGGAAGGCAAACATCTTAAACCTAGCGTATTTTTATATATGATTACGACCGCTATGTTACGCAACAAACATCTCAAGAAACCAAGATCGTCGTTCCTATGCGAGTTTAGTTTTTTAGAAAGAGTCGAATAAATATAGTTTTAGACAAATGCGCTAGCCATGGGGTGCCGGGCGTGTCAGTCACTTCAGCAACTGACCCGTTATAGCGAAACCCGCACAATTCGAGCTGACTCGAGATAGCAGATCTCTTATAAAGTCTATGATTAATTTACAGCGCGAGCTATCACCTCAACAGCCGACAACAGCTCTCGCTCATTTGATTTATTATCGCCTATGTCTAGCGTCAACAAGGCAATAACCACGCGCAAAACACACGGAGATAATCAAACAATAGCGGTCAATGCGGTACACTTTTGACATTTCTTATCATTCCGACACCAAGGATAAGCGGATTGAAACCAAATTTTGGGAGGTTTAGGTTATGTATTACGGAATACGTTATCACGTAAAACTATCGTCCGTAAACCGACTTTACAGACAACCATTTTTTTTTTCGTAACTAAAAATTACATTTACAAATAATACGGATTTATGAAAGTGTTTGGTAAACTTGTCAAATCGAACAAAGTTTTGAAGGGGAGTTATCGGTGTGGCGAGCGAAGTGGTCAACAATAGTTGCTGCGGAATGGCCCACTACACTACTAGAAGCGCTGGACAGCTGTTACGCAGTAATGTTTCCCATGATTCACAAGCTAACTGTCAATACTCGTGACGCTACCTGTGTCGACGGCGACACCAGAGCGTACTTTTTCCTTGTTGAGGAGCCTAAAAACATTGGGACAGTCACGACTGACTGGATTAGCCTTGATGAGCGTTCATCGTGATGTCGAGATCACTCCAGAGATCGTTGTCACGCGCTTTATTTCTGGTGACAATCCGCGTCGGTTGTCTTTTAATTAAATTTTTTATTTATGTTAAATTATACTATAATAAGCATATTATATTATTTTACATAAATAAAGTTGTTACTTATTGTCTCTGGTCCAGAGTTCGACCCCCCCCCCACCCCGAAGTGAATTCCTGGCTACGGCCTTGGTCAGAACTGCAACCAACACTATCGTACTATAAAAAAATGTATACAATATTGAAAATTCAAATGCATATGTAATATTATGCATAGTACATCGGTACCAGCGAGTCATGTAATCAAAAAGAACAAAAAACTGTTGTAAATTAACAGTTTATTACTGCTTGGAATGTTAAACTTACTTTGCTTAAACAGTTTTGCCGCTCCTATGTCCACCCTATATTAATCAAGATCGTACATATTATGTAGATACGCCAACCAGGGCCGTAATAAGGCGGGGACGGCGGGTGCACACGCCCGGGGCTCACCCGCGAGGAGCGTCTTCAGAAAGGCCCCAGAATGATCGAAAAAAAGCGAGTGTGCTTTAGACCACAAGACTGAAGTAAAACTTCTTCCTGCCATATATAATATCATATATATTAATACGCTAAGGTTAAAGATGTTTGCCTCCCTTTTTAGAAAAACCCTCACAATTTCTCCATATAAATTATATTTCATTTTACAGATAATTGCTTGCTCTACTGACATCAACAACTAAAAAATTTATTATTGCTTTTGTGTTTGTAAATTAATTAAAATACAGCAACGCTGAACAACGTCTTCCATCTGACGGCTTTAATTTTGAAACAACGTCAACACTTTGATCTGTCATCTGACCTTCATATTGTAATACAACAGACACAATACTGCATACTGCCATCTGACGGCGTTAATTTTGAAACAGCGAGCAACGCTGAACAACGTCACAGCAATGCTGCATGATGCCATCTGACGGCTTAGCTCAACGCTTTTGCTACTTGCGCCTCTATATGACAATTTTAGTAAAATATTTCTTCGATCTGTCATCTGAGCTTCATATTGTAATACAACAAAAAGAAGAACGTTATAAGCAGTGTGCAAAATTAGAAACGAATTGAATACCTGCAATCATAATATTTAAAAAATAATTTTGTAAAGTGATAATTATTATACTTAATTAGTGCGAATAATTCGCACAGGTCACACTAGTATAATAATGAAACAATAATATTCGATAATATATTTTGATTAGACATCCTGATTTAACGACACAATATAACCTCACTTTGTAGCACATATCTACAAACACGAATTGTTTAAAATATAATTTTTTTTTTGTTCGTTTACGACTGACGCCGAGACAAACAGAAATTCTAGATACCTATATCAAAAAAATACTCGAAAAATTGCGTAAAAACGAAATTGCAGACGAATAAAAAATTGTATTCATATCCGAGATTATTAAGAAAATAAAAAGTTAGAGCTATCCAAAAAAAATAAAAAATCCTCTCAAGATATACGTTAAAATTCAGAGTCGAATCTAAATTTTTTTCTGGCAGCTGACCAAGGAGGGCTCTAAACACCGAATCACGTAGAGCAGCCATTGTGGACTGCGGCGCCAGTAAAGAAGCTTACATATCAAAAATTACAAGGAAAAAACTAGACGGCGATCCGGTGTCTCCTCTTTCAAAGACGCTACTGCAAACATTCGAGTTACAAAGTAGCCGTATAGTGCTATACTCCATCACGACGTAACGGCATCCGGTGACTGCGATCATCTCTATAATGAAGTCTCGAATGAAATATGTCGGTTTGCCGCTCGTTTTTAATTGACTCGCGCAATTATAATCTATTACACTATATGCACAGTGCGGATCAGATTTTTGTTGCGAGTTACTTGATTAATTTGGATCATTAGCGATATGATTTATTAACTGGTGGAGATGTTCGGAATGAGTAAGGTGCCGCGACTTGTAGAAGGCCGCGCGAAGTCATTTAGGGGTGTATGAACTTTCAACAGACCTCGTATATTTCACTAGTGTGACCTGTGCGAATTATTCGCACTAAATAAGTATAATAATTATCACTTTACAAAATTATTTTTTAAATATGATTGCAGGTATTCAATTCGTTTCTAATTTTGCACACTGCTTAAATTGTTCTTCTTTTTGTTGTATTACAATATGAAGCTCAGATGACAGATCGAAGAAATATTTTACTAAAATTGTCATATAGAGGCGCAAGTAGCAAAAGCGTTGAGCTAAGCCGTCAGATGGCATCATGCAGCATTGCTGTGACGTTGTTCAGCGTTTCTCGCTGTTTCAAAATTAAAGCCGTCAGATGGTAGACGTTGTTCAGCGTTGCTGTATTTTAATTAATTGACAAAAACAAAAGCAATAATAAATTTTTTAGTTGTCGATGTCAGTAGAGCAAGCAATTATCTGTAAAATGATATATAATTTATGTGGAGAAATTGTGAGTATTTTTCTAAAAAGGGAGGCAAACATCTTTAACCTTAGCGTATTAATATATATGATTTTGCAGAATAGGCCAGGGTTTCCCAGCCTGGGGCCCGCTGAGAAAAATAAATAAAATTACGGAAGTCAAAATTACAAAACCAACACGGATTCAATAAAAATTTTAATACAGTCGAACCTGGAAAAGCAAGAGTTCAAGGGGACCGCGATCTTTTTTCGCTTAATGGAGGTTTTTCACTAACCCGAGTTTCTAGCTTATAGAGGTATAGGAGTGGCTTTTCTCACTTATAAAGGTCTATAAAAAAACTATACAAAAACAATGTTAGTTAGTTCAGCTATTTATAGCTCATTCTTAAATTTCGCGGAACTATTAATACGTTCGACTATCACTTATAGAGGTACAGAGGCAAGTAGTAGTCTCAGTTATAAAGGTCCATGAGTGAAAAACGCCTTTCTTCTATAGATGTTTCTGTTTCTCACTTATAGAGATTTTAGAGGGTTACAAAGACGATATAATACGCGCCACGGATCTAAAAGGTTCGGAAGTTAGTTACAAACAGGGTCGCAAAGACACATTTTAGAGCCGTTAATACTCCCACCACCTCCCGGCTACCTGCACGGAACGTGCGCTCGTCGGTGATTGGCCGTGATCGCTCGTTGCCTTTGTCACTTGTCGCTTTCCTGCTTTAAAGTACAGTCGAGTACGCTATTGTCAAGTTGTTATTGTTATTTTAGTTTTGTTGAGTTGCGAGTTTGTAGTTTTTCAACGGACTGTACAAGCGCAAGCCCGCATTCGCATCTAGCTTCCGAGCATTTTAGATTCGTGGCGCGTATAAAAAACTTTTACCTAAGTCTGTAGATTATGAGACACCCTGTACATACAATAATCGTTAAGAATTTAATTGTATAGATATCTTTACACACATTTCTGCTACCGTTCAGTCGATGTTCAACGTAATTTAAATTTGATTAGAAAGAATTCCAAAAGCAGCAGCGTTAGATAATTAACAATTAAAAATGTATTTCTGATTTGGTGTTGCTCATTAACATGGAGATAATTGGACAAGAGAAGGCCGGAGATGTCGACATAAATTTATTAATTTCAATCGGAGCTGCGATGACACTCGAATAATTACCTTCGGGTTAGGTGTTCCGATTATTATCTTTAAACAATACGATTGAAAATGTTTCGAGTTTTAATCTGTTACTATAATGTAAGACGTACAATACGCGTCACGGATCATCTAAAAGGTTCTGAAGTTAGTCACAAACAGCGTCGCAAAGGCACATTTTAGCCGTTGATACTCCCACCACCTCCCAGCTACTTGCACGGAACGTGCGCTCGTCGGTGATTGGCCGTGATCGCTCGTTGCCTTTGTCGCTTTCCTGCTTTAAAGTACAGTCGAGTACGCTATTGTGAAGTTGTTATTGCTATGTTAGTTTTGTTGAGTTGCGAGTTTGTAGTTTTTCAACAGACTGTACAAGCGCAAGCCCGCATTCGCGTCTAACTTCCGAGCCTTTTAGATTCGTGGCACGTATTATAATAAAGATGATGACATAAAAAAACAAGAGAATTGTTAACGAAACATTTGGAAATAAATTAGTCAAATAGTTTTTTGATTAGTCAGTGCATTTATTGATTGTTTTTTAGACATCGTTTTAATTCGTTGATGTCATCATGAACGCCGAGTCCGACCAATAAACGGTAATTACCGATCATAAAAGCTGGATGGTTGCTTCAATTTTAAAAGCATTTAACAAAATTACAGGCAACCAATTCCAGAGACGGCTCAAGACAACATTGTCATGCGAACAGATTACAAATGTTGAAAATAAGAGCTGAGAAATTGATTGTTGATTCAAAAAAAAGTTTCACTTAAAAAATTCTGCACATATTTCACAATTAATTGGGTACTCTTTGTTGATAATGTCACAATTATAATACGCGCCACGAATCTAAAGGCTCGGAAGTTAGATGTGAAAGCGGGCTTGCGCTTGTACAGTCTGTTGAAAAACTACAAACTCGTACTCAACAAAACTAAAATAACAATAGCAACTTGACAATAGCGTACTCGACTGTACTTTAAAGCAGGAAAGCGACAAGTGACAAAGGCAACGAGCGATCACGGCCAATCACCGACGAGCGCACGTTCCGTGCAGGTATAGCTGGGAGGTGGTAGGAGTCACAACGGCTCTAAAATGTGCTGTTGGTGACTCACTTCCGAACCTTTTAGATCCGTGGCGCGTATTATAAACTAAAAATCTTTCCTGTGTCAAATTCATGACATTCCAAGGCTGAAGTTTTTTGAGGTTATATAGTCAGCGCGTTTTGAAAAAATGATGAGAGTGAATTTTTACAGTGTAACATCAAAATGAACAGGATGAAGTTGCCGATTGTAACATGAAAATTAACCGTAGGAAGTTGTTCACTAAACCATCCTGTAACTGTTCACCCTGTAATATAATAACAACACACTCAAAGAAGCAACAAAGTGTTATAGTCTAAGTGTGCACATACACAAGGGTGTCGAGAGCGGTGACGTAGAGGGGGCGTGACGACTTGGAGCGTCACGGCATAAAAACCGCTCTAACGCGCCAATAAAAAAATAATACAATAAATAAAATTATCGACTTTGACAATTGAAGTGTATATTTTTAGTTCGTTTTTTAGCGCAAACATTCCAAATATTAATACACAAATAAATTTTATTTTATTTTCCAAATAATTTAAGAACGTGTAAGTTTATGTTAATTTAATGCCAAAATAGAGTTCTTAAATATTACATGGACTGTACCAAGTCTATTTGGGCTCACATCAGAAAAAATAGTGAAAATCATAAATATATCAAATGAGTTTAGATTTTCTAAAAATGAATTGTGACAGCTCTTGCGGGGTAACCATGACAACGATAAACAGATCTCATACATTTTTTTTTGAATTTATAACCAATTAAATATAGAGACAACTTGATGGATCAAGCTAAATCAAAAGAAAAATAACTGTAAATGGAAACTAATGAGGAATAAAATTATTGTCGTAGGTCTGTATCAAAATATCGTTTTTTGAAAACAATATGAAAATACATGCAAAAGGTTTTGCACGGGTACACTAGTTATAAATTAATTTTTATATTTTTTAGATCAGTTCTGAAGAAAATCCAAGTCCGGACCGAAACGTTAATGTATTAATTTTTATATTTTTTGTTAATATATTTGTCTGAAAAATAGGTCGATAATTTTATTTATTGAAGAGTTCTAATCAGACGTTAATCAAAGATTTGAAAAAATAATATAGATAAGAAGAGATAATAGACATTAGTGCATCAACTGGCCGAGGTTTTGTTTGAGCTTAAAGTCGCCCCTGGAGCTAATCAATTTTGTCGTGCGTCGGGAGATCATGGGTGGTCGGTAAATTGAAACTATTTATCAGTAATTAATGATGTCAAAGTACTCAAAACACATTGCCCGCGGCGTTTTTGCATTTATTAAACATTGCTTTTTTTTCCAATCAAATTATGCTGGGGTTTTAATAGGACATCCGACGTTTATATATACGTTCAGGGTTCCGCGCGGTCACTCTCTCTATTTTAATAGATTTGCATACACTACACCTCTATATCGACATGGCTAGATACAGATGGCTCTTTGAAAATTGGCGGGAAACTTGTGCTCTTGTCGAGTACGGTCGATTTCGGAACAGCAACGCAATAAAACCGCTGAATTAGTGAAATTTTCACTAATTGCGTAGGTGATGATAATCAGTGATTTTCACAACAAATTAGTGAATTTTCACTAATACTCTCTAAAACTGAAATTGTGAAAATATCACTATTTGAAATAGTGACTCACTATTCACTTCCGGAATAGTGAATTCAAGTAAAATTCACTGTCAGAATAGTGATACCCCCGGTTTTATATGTTTCTCTAGTTATAGTCAGAGTGCCCGTCGGCAAAAATTTTATTGATACATACTCTCCCCAAACTTTGTATATGGCTTCATTAGGCCTAGTCTGACACCTATTTCCTCTATGACATTTCTTGATTTTGGGGCGTTTTCTCTCTAAACTTTCCGAAAGATTTATAGATACTGTTTGATTTTTTAATTGGATAGCTTAAAAACTTCAACCAGAACGCTAAATTAATGTTCTCTGACAAATAACATGAACCATTTAAAATGTCTGACACCTCAAATATGGTCGACATATTCTAGGTGTCTGCAGACATTTAAAATGAATCATATTATTTGTCAGAGAACATTATTTTAGCGTTTTGGTTGAAGTGTTTAAGCTATCAAATTAAAAAAACAAACAGTACCTATAAATTTTTACATGTCGTCAAAACGACATCTTTCGGATAGTTTAGAGAGAAAACGCCCCAAAATCAAGAAAAGTCATTGAGGAAATAGGTGTCAGACTAGGCCTAATGAAGCTATATACAAAGTTTGGGGAGAGTATGTATCAATAAAATTTTTGCCGACGGGCACTCTGACTATTACTTATTATTATTAATAACTATAGCGGTCCCGTCCGGTTTCACTCGGGTGTAAAAGAACGAATGGAGAAGGGAGGAACATGAGTACACACATTTATCTTAGTTTACCGAGATGAATGTTGTGTCCAAATTTCATGATGATCGGAGTTACCGTTCAAAAGTTTTTGTCGATAAAAAGCACTATTTTATACTTTTTTTAACTAATAATTAAAATAAATTTAAATGTAAGCCTTAGAAGAAAGCAATGTAGAAAATAAAAAAAAAAAATAAAAATATATTCGCCAACGTGGGGCTCGACCCCACGACCCTGATGCGTTGACAGTCGCATGCTCTACCGATAGAGCCATCTGAGGTTGTGTTCTCACAACGCTAATATGAGTATAATATCTAGTTAGTGCATTTCACATTAATAGAAGCTTATTTTTGAGATACATTTTGCAACATTTTTCATTAAAGCTCCGCTCCTAATGGTCGTAGCGTAATATTATATAGCTTATAGCCTTCCTCGATAAATGGGCTATCCAACAAAAATTTGAATCAGAGTAGTTCCTGATATTAGCGCGTTCAAACAAACAAACAAACTCTTCAGCTTTATATATCAGTATAGATAATGGTTTTTCTCAAACTGACTTCAAGAAAAGAGGCATTTTTATATATGTTAATTTATATTCATTAGTTTTACAAAAATTGTCGTCTAATTTCAGTGCACAAACTGTATTTATATCTAAGTTCTTTTAATGAGAGATCTTTAATAGACGACGTAAATCCGTTCGATCATGTCATTAAGGTTATTATTAAGGCGTCTGGTTATGGCTACCGGTTACTTTAAATGCCAGTTAACAATTTACAATTGAATAACGCTCTCCTTTCTCCGTCACTTCTCTTTCCATGCCGGTCGAATAATTTATAACCGCTTTGCAAAACTATCGACGGAGGTTGGAGTTTCAACATTTCAGAATATTCCGTGAGATAAAATTATCGATCTTATAGAAAACGGTTCGGTTTGAGAGTAAAACCGTTCAATTGCCGCGACACATTTAAGGGACGACGTTTTATGGCAGGACGTTACGTTTGCGTTAGTAGAATTAAACGCGACTTCAATTGAAGGCGACATCTAGATAACAGGGCGAAATTTAGCTACTGGTGTTTCGTTGAATGACAGCGCGTGACGTTTGCTTTGTGTATGCGTTGGATTATAGGGCAAAATTTAGTTACAAGGCGATATTTAGTCACTAGAACTTCGGTAATTGACAGGGCGAAATTTAGTAGATGACAGGGCAAAATTTAGTTACAGCAGCAAGCAACACCAACATGAATGAATGATCTGTTTTAATCTATATTAATGTGCCTCGGGCATTGACGACATTCCCGGGCTGTAAAAGTAACGAGAAATTGTGTACCCGTATGTATTCGTTACTTAAAGAACCAGTACCCGTTACTTTGGTATCGTTACGTTACTCGTTACTTTTCATACGACACTCAATCGTGTACTAACAGCATCAAGCATGTAGCATCGCATCGAGGCGCGTCGCATACCTACGTGATACGATATGACTTCGTTCGTATAACGTATAACCGCATCAAACGAGTCAAACTAACATATGGAAACGACAAATGCGAGTAACGAAATGAATTTGTAAGTAACGATTCGTTACTTCGAGTCGGACGATATACCCGTTACTCGGTAACGAATACATACGGTTTGTTACAGCTCTACCGGGCATTGTCGACATTGCCTGGATTCCGGACATTGACCGTAACATATATACTTCGTGCCGTAACTATTTCTCACAGTCAATTGTTTATAACAACGAGTGAACACGAATGACATTAATCGAACGAGTGGCAATAAATTAAAACAAAATAATAATTCGTTCACGAAAGAGTCCAATAGAGACCCGTAAGAAATAAGGCGTCCTCGGATGAAATATGTGATAATAATTACGTGTGAAAGCATTTTAAACTATGTGAGAGAGCAAACACCTTACTCTTTAATAACACGCCTCTCTGTCGGCTCACATCTCAAAAAAAAAACGTTTTATAATTTCGTACTTTGTGAGTTTTTATCACCGATTAATCACATTATTTTAAGAGTACCTAGGTAATTCATTTTTTGACGTGATAACGTCTTATAAATTGATGAATC
The DNA here is from genome assembly GCA_963575645.1 of Xanthostigma xanthostigma. Classification (NCBI taxonomy): domain Eukaryota; kingdom Metazoa; phylum Arthropoda; class Insecta; order Raphidioptera; family Raphidiidae; genus Xanthostigma; species Xanthostigma xanthostigma. Next base: position 6,446,158 of record OY754473.1, read on the forward strand.
ACCAATCTTATAAATTGATAAAACACCGGCTGCATGCACGAAAAAGTGTAACGTTCCTAACGTTCGTAACGCGTAACGTTCCGCCTGACCCTGTGCGTGCTTTTCTCGAAAACGGCCCTAACGATTTGGATGAAATTTACTGAAAAGGGTTTTTGGGGGGCAAAAAATCGTTTTAGCTAGGTCTCATCTCTCGAAAAAATCGTTTTCTTACAAATTTTATCATTATAAAAATCAATTTTTTGACGTATGAAAATACTTAAATATTGTAAGTAGGTTTTGGAATTTTATATTATAAACAGTGAAACAATTGTTTTATAAATATTATGACAGCTAATCTTTGAGACTTAAAATAAATACGAAAGAAAGAAAGTTAAAAAAAAACAATTATATTATATGATGAGTAATTTAAATAAATAAAATTAACCTAAATTTGAAGCGAAAGATGCAATATTATAGATTCGAATTATTATAATTATTATATAAATTTAGGTTATGTATTACGGAATACGTTATCACGTAAAACTGTCGTCCGTAAACCGACTTTACAGACAACCAATTTTTTTTCCGTAAAACGAAACGTGTCGATACAAAATAATCGCCGTTTTCAAATAAAAACTTTTTCTTCATACCTCGATCGAACATAGGTTTCGGCATCAATTGTAAGGCAGAAAAAGTCTAACATTTGCGCATTGGTGGGATTACACTGTTGTTTAGATGTCGTTTCCATAGCAACCCTATAATAATAATAATAATAATAATAATAAAGCGTTTAACGTCCGTTTCTCGACTTTTTATGTCATAACAGACGCCATTTGCACCATTACTATTTTCCATCTATCCACACTTCCCGTTATATTCTACAATTTTTAAACTTCAACTTAATTAATAGCGATGGGCAAATGAAGGATTTTTTTAGGAGATCAGGATAAGGTAGGCAAATTTTGAGCATAGGAGTTTGACAGATAATCGGCCATGGCCTTGAATAAGGAACCATCTCGATATTTATCTGAAATTGTTGAGGGAAACAATGGAAAACCTCAATAAGATGGCCGGTACAGGAATTACCGTTTCTCGGCGAGAGGCAGCGGGAAAAAGTCCCAGCCACATCTGCCCCCGCCGGGATTCGAAAGCGGTACCTCCCGAATGCGAGTCTAGTGCTCTCACGCTGCGCCACCCCGCTCGGTGTACATTTTAGTTAATAGTCGCGAATAGCTGTCATTCGTGTTTTTACGTATCACTTCCAAGCTGTTTGCTTGGAATTTATCTGTATTTATGTAATTAGACGTATAGTATAATAACAAATTTGAAAACTAAGCGACATTTTCATCAGTTATCGAAATAGAATATGCAGGGAGCTGGGGGTTTGTAATAGTGAAGCCATCGAAGCGCCATATAAACAATAATCTCTATTTCCAAACAACTACTAAAAAAAATTAGAGATGCGCATCTACAATAATTTTTCAGATTGAATTTTCATTAATCGGTGATCTTCTTATTCAAAGCTCACTTCGTCACACAAAAATTATCGCGGTTCGATAAACTATCGAAAATTATTGATCGTATTTCTTTTGAACCATTCAAAAAGTGCCGGCAAAGTTCTAAAGAACAAATTTTTTATATGTCACCAATTTACATAAAAATGACAAATATATATTTAAATAAGAATAGATTAAAATAACTAAGAAGCCCCGCTGAGTTACTCAAACAACACTACCTAATTTGAGTATCATTAACGATCATAATGTGGTATAATCTTTGCTAGATCAGGTGTTTCGGATCAATTCATTACAAATTAAAATAGAAGATTTGCTTTAAAATGGATTAAAATAATAAGCGCTTTGATTGAAATAAACTATACATTGCGAACTGTTTTAAAATGTAATCCAATAGTACTAACTCACTGAAAGATTCCTTGCCAGTAGTGATGTGTTGCTCCTGAGCGAGTCGTTCATAATGAACGACTCTCTTCTCGGAGCGGAGCGAGTCGCTCTTTTTTTTTTGTGAATGACTCACTCCGAGCGCCATTGCTCTGTGCTGAGCTGTTCTGTACTGTTGCATTCGCACATTTACAGAGCGCACACATCACAGGCCACAAAGGCACTAGTGAATTTTGCACGTACGGAGTTATCTTTGCTGAGTCATTTAATGTTGAATGACACACTGTAAGTATAATAGTACTAAGCTTACACCCACTTAAACCATTCACATTTACGTCGTTGACAAAGATATAATATTGTAACAATAAACATTATTATTATACTTTATAGTTTATCCGAAATGCGAATAATATAAGATCAGAATCATATTAAAATGAGCTCAGAGCTGAGTGTGTGTATTGTGCTGTGCAATGCTACGTGACTCCTGAGCATGCATGATGACAGTTCACACCTCTGCAGTCTGCACTCTTGTGTAGTGCGTACCGTGTAGTGCCGCTCCGTTGAACGACTCGCTCTGAGCGACTCTTTTTAGTGAGCGGAGCGCACGGAGCCAGCTCCCAATAAAGAGTCATGTGGACACATCACTACTTGCTAGGTTTCTAGCGTGCTCTGGCGCTCGGGTTCCTTGACGGCATTTATGTGATCGCTTCACACGATGCGTGTATCGAAGCCGACTCTATATAGATGCGTTTGGAGCGTGCGCAGTGACAGTTCGAATGCTAACAAAACTGAACGTTTATTGTCTCTGAACAGAACACGCACTGTGACGCCATGTTGGTTTGTGTTCTCACGTGACAAGATACTGTTTTTTGCTCAAAACAAGCAGACAAACAAGCACGAAAAAAAGCCTCGGTTCTAATTTTGATATCCATTCTGTGACCACGCCCGCAAGCCAGCAGTGAAGTCATTTCCATCTTCGCAACTAGCGCGCCAGCCAGCACAAGTTTCGGCAACGAATCTAGCGGCAAAACCTCCCTCAAGAGATATTATCGTAGTTTGTTATTTAATTTTTGTTTACATTCTCAATAATATTCGACTCTGTAGTTTTGGAACTTTATAAAATATTTTTAACAAAAAAATTGAACCGACTTCACACTAAAAAGTAAAAAATAATTGCGTATTGAAATGCTTTGGAGTCGGTGTAGTTCTCGGAATAGATTTCATTTTGGCTGGCACCGACTCCAAAACATTTCAATACGCAATTATTTTTTACTTTTTAGTGTGAAGTCGGTTCAATTTTTTTGTTAAAAATATTTTATTTTTCTCTTTTTAGTGTTAATCTAACACTAAAAATCGGTGAACATACATAAAAAACATTATGCGTGCCTTTGAAATTTGAGAGTTTCCCTCGATTTCTCCGGATTCCACCATCAGATCCTGACTTGGTTCCGATGGGACCACCTCTGAGGTGCACTCTTTCGAATAAAAAAAAATTGAAAATTGGTCCATAATTGACGGAGAAATCGGTGAACATACATAAAAAAAAATATATACAGACGAACATAGAACCTTCTCCTTTTTGTTGAAGTCGGTTAAAAAGCAAAATTCAGGTATTTTTTGTTGACAATATGCAAGCACAAGCATTCAATAATTTTGATGCAAAATCAGCAAAATATATTATTGCTATTATCCGCTAATTTTCTGTAATTAGACACGCCCATTGTATTGTCAAAAATCGATTTTTTATTGGAAATAATAAAAAATCAATTTACAAGATAATTTTTATATTAGTAGAAAATTGTTTTGCCTTATTTTTTTGAAACAATTGCCCGCGCGGAATGGCGGCATATAATTTGTTATTTTTTTTTTTATTATGTAACGCCAAAAACGTGTAGGTAATGGCATAAATTTAAATACAATTAACAGCAATTTTAATTTATTACTCGTTTTGTTCCAACACAATTATTTGGTGTTATGAAATATTAATATTTTTACACGGCTCTGATTTATTATTTTTTAAAAATTACTGATGCAAAAATATTCATGCGGTAGCCGGACATACTCTCAAAGAAAGATATTTACATTTTCTATTCAAATTATTACAAGAACTTTGTTGAATTTTTACTAAATGCTACGTTACAATTTAAGAGTACTATTCGTCCCTGCAAATACCCCTTGCTCCCTTCACCTCAAATCTTTTCCCCTCGCCCAAAAAACGGTTCGCGCTCTCCCAAAGCTATTTTTAAAGCTAGAGGGTTCTGGTTAACGCCAAATGAAAGACAAAGAATCAGACTACAGATTCTTCAGGCGAATTTTTTGAAACTTACAAACTTTTGAAAAAAATAATAAGTTACGTAATATTTCACACGTAGGCGAAACTGTATTTCAAAAAATTCGCCTGAAGGATCTGTAGTCTGATTCCTTGTCTTTCATTTGACGTTAACCAGAACCCTCTAGCTTTAAAAATAGCGTCGGGAGAGCGCGAACCGTTTTTAGGCGAGAGGAAAAGATTTGAGATGAAGGGTGCAGGGGGTATTTGCAGGGACGAATACTCTTAGCCCAACGTAGCCAGGCAAAATATACTTATTTTGTTAGGAACGAAGTTCCTTATGAGACGTTATAGATATGAATAGAGAGGACTAGTAATAAAAATTGGTTGTCTGTAAAGTCGGTTTACGGACGATAGTTTTACGTGATAACGTATTTCGCTCGAATATCATACTTAATAATACATAACCTAAATTTTAGTAGCTGTCAAACTATATTTTTACCGACTCTCTATCGCTTATACTGCGCTCTCGCTTGCACGCACAGGGTCAGGCGGAACGTTACGGCGATACACTTTTTCGTGCGTGCAGCTGGTGTTTCATCAATTTATAAGACGTTATCACGTCAAAAAAAAACGTAAAGAAAAAAGCGTATAAAGAAAAGGCGTAAAAAAATCTGTAACGAAAATCTAATCTTATTACCTATAGTATGTCCGTAAACATAAAAAGTTGAAATTTGGCACACTTATAATATAGGACGTGGGACAGATCCTAACGGAGTCGAATTTTTAAATTTTGGTCCCAGAGCGGAGCAAATTGAAAACAAAAAAGTGTTTCGCTTATAATTCGCTCAATTTAAATCAGATCGGTTCGAAACCTGTCTTAAACGAAAGAGGAGAACATTTTACATATAGATTTCGTATAACAACATTCGCGCAAATAGTTTTTTATACATAAAAAAGAAGGAATAAACACTGTATAAATTCGATTTTGTCTAATACATCGCGCACGTGGATCGGTTATCCTTTTCTCTTACACAGTGTGTTATGGACATATAAAGATTGCGTATGTTCTGTCTTAAAATAAAAAGATTCCACTTGTTCCAAAACGGATGCCATTTCAAATATTTGCTAGTTTTTTGACATTAATATTTTGTGAAATGCAACGCCTTCTAACTTCATATATAAGTAGCGATATCTAAGCGATGTCAATGGTTCAGTGGTAGAATACTCATCTGCTATGCGGGTGTTCCGGGTTCGATTCCCGGCAGATGCGCAACAAATGTTATTTTTGTTTTTTTAGAGTTGCAAATCACACGATTAATTTTTGTTTAATAATCATATTAGGTATAGTAGGTATAAATAAAATTTTCGAATAATTTATAGACATATTATAATAATAGCGAAAAGAACTTCGTTCCAACCGGGTGTCCCACGACACCTCTCGTCTTTTTTTGACGTGATAACGTCTTATAAATTGATGAATCACCAATCTTATAAATTGATAAAACACCGGCTGCATGCACGAAAAAGTGTAACGTTCCTAACGTTCCGCCTGACCCTGTGCGTGCTTTTCTCGAAAACGGCCCTAACGATTTGGATGAAATTTACTGAAAAGGGATTTTGGGGTACAAAAAATCGTTTTAGCTAGGTCTCATCTCTCGAAAAAATCGTTTTCATACAAATTTTATCATTATAAAAATCAATTTTTTGACGTATGAAAATACTTAAATATTGTAAGTAGGTTTTGGAATTTTATATAAACAGTGAAACAATTGTTTTCAAAATATTATGACAATTAATCTTTGAGACTTAAAATAAATACGAAAGAAAGAAAGTTAAAAAAAACAATTATATTATATGGTGAGTAATTTTAATAAATAAAATTAACCTAAATTTGAAGCGAAAGATGCAATATCATAGATTCGAATTATTATAATTATTATATAAATTTAGGTTATGTATTACGGAATACGTTATCACGTAAAACTATCATCCGTAAACCGACTTTACAGACAACCAATTTTTTTTATTAAAAAATGGCTTTTACGCTTACACTTGTACTTATTACTCTTATATAGAGTGACGTTATATGGAGTATACACTATTTATAGATAACTATCTGATTTTAAAACAAACATTTAGAAAATAAATCGATTAAAAGAATTACTGAAACAGTTCGATCTTCAGGCCATTAATAACTCGATAGGAGATATGATAATAAGGAAGCGAAGTTTTTATCGCGTGGGTTAATTAATTTGTCTATTTAACAGTAACATTTATTTACTAGTCCGATAATTGTAAACAGGGTAACTAATAACTCCCACACGGATATTCAAGGTCAGCGTTACTCAACTGTTTTCTTCTTTCAAAATCAATTTACAATCTGAATCCATCTTATCGCGAAGAGGTAAAATGTACCTGTTTGCCTGTTAAATACAATATGAAAAATCACTGACCCGATTGGAATTTTTTTTTCGCGATGAAGAATTGTCTCAAAAAAATAGCTGCTGTCGAGCGTCTCTCTTACGAGATCACGTCTACCTGAAGACATTATTTAAAATCGACGCTTTATTTAAGAATATTTTTACGGTGCATAAAGATTTTGTTGAAGGCGACATCTAGATAACAGGACGGGCAAAATTCATTTATTGGAATTCCACTTAAATTTTTTTGTAATAATTGTTTTACAAATATAAATAAGGATCAATAAATTATAATCAATTTATAATTAACTAGCGGTTCCGCCCGGTTTCACCCGGGTGCAAAAGAGTGAATGGGGGGGATGAGGGTACATACATTTATCTTAGTTTACCGAGATGAATGTTGTGTCGAAATTTCATGATGATCGGAGTTACCGTTCAAAAGTTTTTGTCGGACGGACAAATTTTGAGTTACATTTTTCATTGATACTCCGCTCCTGTTGGTCGTAGCGTGATATTATATAGCCTATATCCTTCCTCGATAAATGGGCTATCCAACAAAAAAAAATCAATTCGATCCAAACAAACAAACAAACTCTTCAGCTTTATATATTAGTATAGATTGTTAACTTCATACACTCTAAAAAACTCCTAAAAAACATTAATTTTGAATGCATTCAGGTAGATGAGCCCGTAAGAAACCGCCGGTTGAGTACCTCTGATCTAACTTGTATGTATTGTTGTTGAATTGCGGTTAACATTTAATTTTGTTTAATATTTACATATTTTTATACAAAAACAAATTTATTCATTTGTTTTTTCAGTGCGTGAACTTTAGTAGATAGTGGAAAATGTTAACATCGATAAAGCGTCAATAAAATCGATTTGTTATTTCAGAAGAAATATGAAGAGTATCGGATAAAACGTCAAAGTAACAAAAAAGAATACTTCGTAATGAAGCGTTGGCAGATTATTATCATTTCATCAAAATAGGAATTTTGGCAAATTAAATAATAACAATCGGAATTCACGCACAACAAACGAATGAACAATTAAATAGTTATTTTTTTAGATCTAAAAACCGAATTAATGAAATTTTGCAAATGTCACTTGCTTGATGCAACTTACGCTATACGATAGTTTTTATTAAATATTTTGTAAAAAATTACGGTGCTTCCTCAAAAAAACTATTTAAGTAACATGTACCGACATCTGATAGAATTTACCCAAAGCTATTAGTTCAGAAGCAAACAAAAAAAGAAACGGTTTTAGTACCAAGTAGCGACATCTGATTAAATTCACTCAAAGCTATTAGTTCAGAAGCGAATCTGGTTAAATTTGCAAAAACTATTTAAGTAACATGTAAAGACATCTGATAGAATACACCCAAAGCTATTAGTTCAGAAGCAAACAGAAAAAAAAACGGTTTTAGTACCAAGTAGCGACATCTGATTACATTCGCTCAAAGCTATTAGTTCAGAAACGAATCTGGTAAAATTTGTAAAAAACTATTTAAGTAACCTATAAAGACATCTGATAGAATTTTCCCAAAGCTATTAGTTCAGAAGCAAACAAAAAAAGAAACGGTTTTAGTACCAAGTAGCGACATCTGATTACATTCGCTCAAAGCTATTAGTTCAGAAGCGAATCTGGTAAAATTTGCAAAAACTATTTAAGTAACATGTAAAGACATCTGATAGAATACACCCAAAGCTATTAGTTCAGAAGCAAACAGAAAAAAAACGGTTTTAGTACCAAGTAGCGACATCTGATTACATTCGCTCAAAGCTATTAGTTCAGAAACGAATCTGGTAAAATTTGTAAAAAACTATTTAAGTAACATATAAAGACATCTGATAGAATTTTCCCAAAGCTATTAGTTCAGAAGCAAACAAAAAAAGAAACGGTTTTAGTACCAAGTAGCGACATCTGATTACATTCGCTCAAAGCTATTAGTTCAGAAGCGAATCCGGTAGAATTTGCAAAATTAGTTCAGATGCCGGGCCGCAAACGAAATACATTTTCTATCGCACTCGGGTGAAACCGGGCCGGACCGCAAGTATAATAACACTTTTATATCCAGTTCTCCATGAAACTAGGAAGTAACTGTATTAAAAAACGAGCAATCAGTTCATAAAGAGAGTTAGTTAATTAGAGCTCTTCAGGTTGGCAGACATATTTCAGCGCGTCGTGAAACACATCATTAGCGGTCCGGTAACTGATGGTGCGTCAGTTAAGTATTTTACTAATTGACTACTACTTTACTGCAACGAGTTAACTATATGTAAAACAATGGAAATAGTTTACTCTCTGAAAGGGTTAATCACACCAAACCTTATACAATGCAAATGTCGCACAAAATGCATGGCTTCAAGTGAATCTACGGACGCAAGGGCAAATCACGTATGTCGAATTTTAGATTTATACTATAACTAGCGGTCCCGTCTCCGGTTTCGCCCGGGTGCAAAAGTACGAATGGGGAAGGGAGGAACACGAGTACACACATTCATCTTAGTTTATCGAGATGAATGTTGTGTCCAAATTTCATGATGATCGGAGTTACCGTTCAAAAGTTTTTGTCGATAAAAAGCAGTATTTATACTTTTTTATTAACTAATATTTTTTTTAATTAATTAAATAAAATTAAGATAAATTTTTATGTAAGCCTTAGAAGAAAGCAATGTAGTAAATAAAAAAAAAATAAATAATATATTCGCCCAAAGAGGGGCTCAAACCCACAACCCTGATATTGACAGTCGTGTACTCTACCGATTGAGCTAGCCGGCGTTGAGTATATTTAGTTAGTGCATTTCACCTGAATAGAAGCTTATTTTTCAGATACATTTTGCAACATTTTTCATTAATGCTCCGCTCCTAATGGTCGTAGTCTGATTTTATATAGCCTATAGCCTTCCTCGATAAATGGGCTATCCAACAAAAAAAATTTTGACAATTTGAACCAGTAGTTTCTGAGATTAGCGCGTTCAAACAAACAAACTGTTCAGCTTTATATATTAGTCTAGATATCACATCTGTATAGTGTACAGTACTGTAAAGTAATATTTTATGTTAGTAATAAAAAAAAATTAAAAATCCGTTACGAGAACGCATTACAGAAGTGAAACTTCTAGTTGCAAATCATACGATTGCATTTGGACAAGTGAAAAAAATTTGATACGAGATAGTTTCACGTTCAGATATTTCGTCTGTACAAATTAATCTGAACGTGTATAACTTGTCCAAATGCAATCGTATGATAGCAACTAGAAGTTTCACTTCTGTAATGCGTTTTAGTAACACATTTTTAATTTTTTCGAAGGTTTACTGCAAATAATAAATAAGAAAACATTTTCGTAGATTTACTGCAAATATTGTATTTTTAGCTCAAGTATTATTCTGATAAATTAGTCGAAAATTTTATATATAATAGCCTAATATGTATAATTAAAAATAATAAAAAAAATTTAAAAAGAGCAAATTGTTGCACGCACCTGACGGTAATCGAACCCGGGCCGGCCGCGTGGTATGCCAATATTTTACCACCGAGTTACCAGTGTCTGCAGAGAATCATTGGGTTACTAATAGTACAATTTCGTGACAAATTCTGTTATATAGGGAAATCAGTAATTTCGTTACATAGGGAAACGAGTCTACCCCCGTTTTTTTAATTAATTAATTAATTTATTTAAAACAGTAAACACAACTGAACAGAAAGTTCCAAACAGTGTACAAAATAAACAAAAACAAAATAATAAACTTAATTGAAAGACGACAATCACAGTAAATGATTCATTAATTGTTTTAATGTAGCACAAAAATATCAATTAATTAATTGGCAGAACTGCATAAATTAAACAGAGGGGAGCTAGCCATTTGGAACGTTTTTGGGAAAGGAAGATAAAACGTGGGAGTTCTAAGAAGTATTCACCTTAAAAACCTGATTAATTTTGGACATTTTAGACAGGTTATGAAGCGTTTTTCGTGCACCCGGTATGTTTTCGTGTATAGTTATTGGCTTATTGCATTTATTGGTTATGTTCGCTGTTCGCAGGTTGTAGGACGTACATATGTATGTATTTTGTTCTAAACTCGAAAACCACCCTGGGCATTCCCACGCCTACTTCAATCACACAGCCGTAAATAATTGGATAGTTCGATGTAGGTTTCGGTATTGCTTTGCTGTCGGCGCGTCATCCACTGGTAGTTCACTTAGTTCTGTACATTAAAGACTTGTACATCTTACTAATATATAAAGCTGAAGAGTTTGTTTGTTTGGTTGGTTGAACGCGCTAATCTCAGGAACTACTATATCTTATACTAATATATAAAGCTGAAAAGTTTGTTTGGTTGGTTGAACGCGCTAATCTCAGGAACTACTATATCTTATACTAATATATAAAGCTGAAGAGTTTGTTTGTTTGGTTGAACGCGCTAATCTCAGGAACTACTGGTTCGAATTGAAAAATTATTTTTGTGTTGGATAGTCCATTTATCGAGGAAGGCTATTAGGCTATATAATATAATATAAAACAAAGTCCCTCCGCCGCGTCTGTCTGTCTGTTTGAACGCGATAAACTCAAAAACTACTGAACGAATTTTCATATGGTTTTCACTAAAAGAAAGAGCGATAAACGAGAAAGGTTTCTGTATATAATTGATGATTATTTTGTACAAAATGGGGATGCATGAACAGTTTTGCACCCGGGTGAAGCCGGGACGGGCCGCTAGTCTATTATATTATACTAGCGGTCCTGTCCGGCTTAACCCGGGTGCAAAAGAACGAATGAGAAAGGGAAGAACATGAGTACGCACATTCATCTTAGTTTACCGAGATGAATGTTGTGTCCAAATTTCATGATGATCGGAGTTACCGTTCAAAAGTTTTTGTCGATAAAAAGCAGTATTTATACTTTTTTTAAGTAACACATTTCCTTTAAATCAATAATTACTGTAATTAATAAAATATAATAAATATTTAACTGAAAACACTGTAGGATAATTATTTTTATATAGTTTTCAAATGAGCTATTAATTAGATTTATTTAATTTTAATTAGTCGTAAATAAAATTAAAATAAATTTAAATGTAAGCCTTACAAAAAAGCAATGTAGAAATTAAAAAAAAATAAAAATATATTCGCCCAACGTGGGGTTTGAACTCACGACCCTGATATTAACAGACGCTCTACCGACTGACCCAGCCGGGATTGTGAATGTACGACCTAATATTGATATATGTAGTTATGGCATTTCACCTGAATAAAAGCAATTTTTGAGATACATTTTGCAACATTTTTCATTGATGCTCCGCTCCTATTGGTCGCAGCGTGATATTATATAGCCTATAGCCTTCCTCGATAAAGGGGCCATTCAACAAAAAAAAATTGTTTTCAATTTGAACCAGTAGTTCCTGAGATTAGCGCGTTCAAACAAACAAACAAACAAACTCTTCAGCTTTATATATTAGTATAGATTGATTCGTTCACGTTTAGTGGACTACGTGATTAAAAATCGATTGAGTGTTGAGTGCATATTGATGTTGATGTCACGGATTCACGTTTTATAATATTCATAGGAATTTATAGTTGAGCAGCACATCTGTAATGAATAGTTGGCGGAACGCCCGCATCCCCTTTAGCGCTGCGATCAATAGCCACACATTTGTACATCTTGAACCGTGTATATTATATTGTTCGATATTACAGCGGCTCTCAAACAGTTTTTTTGCGCGAATGCAATACCGACGAGCTTCGAATGAGACAAGTATTTAGCTGCATTTTATTCTGTAACCCGGCTTCGCTCGAATCCAGATCTACGTATATTCGTCCGAAATAACCGTATAAGTCAGTGATCTTCAACCTTTTATTGTCGCGGCACATTTTTAACGATTTCAAAATTTGGCGGCACACAAAAGTGCCGCGGAACAGTGGTTGAGAATCACTGGTATAAGTAGTGCTGACTCTGCGGGGAAAGTTGTCATGGCGTGTACCGAAGTGTCAACTACGAATCATATAATATATTAATACGCTAAGGTTTAAAATGTTTGCCTCCCTTTTTAGAAAAAACCTCACAATTTCTCCACATAAATTATATATCATTTTACAGATAATAGCTTGCTCTACTGACATCGACAATTAAAAAATTTATTATTGCTTTTGTTTTTGTAAATTAATTAAAATACAGCAACGCTGAACAACGTCTGCCATCTGACGGCTTTAATTTTGAAACAACGTCAATACTTCGATCTGTCATCTGACCTTTATATTGTAATACAACAGACACAATACTGCATACTGCCATCTGACGGCTTTAATTTTGAAACAGCGAGCAACGCTGAACAACGTCACAGCAATGCTGCATGATGCCATCTGACGGCTTAGCTCAACGCTTTTGCTACTTGCGCCTCTATATGACAATTTTAGTAAAATACATCTGAGCTTCATATTGTAATACAACAAAAAAAAGAACGTTATAAGCAGTATGCAAAATTAGAAACGAACTGAATACCTGCAATCATATTTAAAAAATAATTTTGTGAAGTGACAATTATTATACTTATTTAGTGCGAATAATTCGCACAGGTCACACTAGTTATTGTATTAATGTGAGTACTAGAATTTTAAATGTTGTCGATTCTAAATTAATATTTTTTTTATAGATTTCAATCAAGTACACCGACGAAATTATTAATGAATTTAGTCATAGTCATTAGTCATAGTCAGAGAACGGACCATTAAATTTTCAGAAACTTCTTTAATGACCTAACTGTTTTAAAATTTTCTGTAACGAGTCACTGGCGGGGAAATATAAAAGAAACCTCAAGTCATATCCGAACTAAAACTGGATTAGCTTTTGGATCGTGACACACTGTTTGAGAGCCGCTGGTTTAAATAGTACTCAAAGCTATTGATATAAATACATATGGATACATGCTAAGTCAATCACATTTCAAAAGTTAGTCAACATTATTTAAGGCCAGTTGCAACACTACTTAAATTTTTAAGGTATAATTAAGTTTTATATTAACCAATCAGGTATCCGGATTGTAAATTAAGTGGAAGTTTAAGTGGTACTTAAAATTTAATAGCGGTGCAAGGTGCAAGCGGTTTTTACCAGAATAAAAGGTATGATTTTATTCAGAGTGCCAAAATTACAATAAAAATTTAAAAAAAAATTAACGATGTCTAAAAAGCTTAAATTTAACCAACGACAATAGTTGCTCCGGCTTTTAATTGAAAATACTTCAATGTTTGTTATACAATCAAAATCAGTATTATTCGATTTTCCGGTCCGGCTTCGCCCGAGTTTGTAGATTGCCACCGATTTTTCGTCGACTTACGTTGCTAAAATGATCTCCACGAAAAGCGCTTTTATTTTAACGCGATAATATATAGCCTATGTCCATCCTGAAGGTTAATTCTAAATATTGGTGAAAGAATTTTTCAAATAGGTTCGGTGGTTCCGAAGATTACGCACAAAATTCGCACTCTCTATAATATTAGTATATCATCATCATAAAGTTCCTTATCCTTTACAGGATGTTGGAAACCACGTTCTTCCATTTCACTTTTTCCAAAAGAAACAAAAGCACAAGATAAAATGACCACTTTTTCTGGAAGACAGACTCAAGGAAATGTACGGAAGATCAGTTATTAAATATTATTGCGCGTCCCCTGTTGCTAGAAGACTCTACAGAACCCATAGTCGTCCCAACAGGGGGTGCGGAACACTGAAACCATAGTCGTCCCAACAGGGGGCGCGCAATACTGAATCCATAGTCGTCCCAACAGGGGGCGCGCAACATTGGATCCATAGTCGTCCCAACAGGGGGCGCGCAACAATATAAATAAAGAATGTTGAGGTCACGTCCGATGGAAGGCAATGGCAAACCACAATCGTAATATGCCCAGGACGATCACGATAACGATCAAGGACAACGATTTAGATCACAATAAAAATAGTATATAGATTATTAAATAATTTTTACTAACCGTCCTTTAATATTGTTGACTGATGTATTTGTGACTGACAGTACATCCGTATTATTGAAGTAAAGCAAACCTGTTGCTGAGAAGCGTGAAATCGGGCGTAGAATTTCACTCGAGTCATATTTTTTTCTTCTTAATTATATACATACAAATAGTTAATATGAAATGGGTTTTTCTACTGTTATATTTGAGTGTGGATACGGCATAATATTGTTTTACGTATAAAAGAGAGCGATGAACTTACTAAGGCTTCTTTTCTCCACCCCATTTTTCTATATTTTATCATACCTACTACTTACATCTACATACAGTCATACCTGATTGAACGAGAACTGGGTAGGCGAGAAAACTCTCTAAGTGAGAGTATAATACGCGCCACGAATCTAAAAAGCTCCGAAGTTAGATGCGAACGCGGTCTTGCGCTTGTACAGTCTGTTGAAAAACTACAAACTCGCAACTCAACAAAACTGACATAGTAATAACAACTTGACAATAGCGTACTCGACTGTACTTTAAAGCAGGAAAGCGACAAGTGACAAAGGCAACGAGCGATCACGGCCAATCACCGACGGGCGCACGTTGTTCGTGACTAACTTCCGAACCTTTTAGAACCGTGGCGCGTAGTACATTTGCCAGGTACCGTCTTTGGAACCCCCTGAAACCGTTATGTAAGTGAGAAACAGAAACCTCTATATAAAAGAAAGACGTTCTTCACTCATAGACCTCTAAACTGAGACTACTACTTGCCTGTACCTCTATAAGCGATAGACGAACGTATAGTTCCACGAAATTTAAGAATGAGTCCATAAATAGCTGAACTAACATGGCATTTGCTTTTACTAAAATTTCGTTAGATGACAGGGCGAAATTTAGCTACTAGAATTTCGCTTTTTACGTTTCACATCTGCCACACATTTTCTTCAGCTCCCGAAGAGGTCCCTGAAAAATTATTAACGAAATGGGGCCGAGCAATAAGTAAAAAAGCCGACATGAACGCGACCAAAGCTAGCAAAGCTGGCAAAAGATTTGAAGAAATAATTTTCAGAACAGATAAACATTATAATAATAAGGAGTATTATCGAAGTAAATTTATTAATAGAGGAGGATAGTAGAGATGTGGTTTGGCGGTGTTAGTTTATAAAACGATTTTTTTAACTAGTGATAATATCAGAGACGTGTTATTTCGCATTTAAAACTGTTATTATCGTTTTTTGTTGAATAGACAATATATTTTTAACAACGTGACACTAATGTCCAACTAGTAAAATGCATTCATCCATACACTTGATTCTCTCGTGTGTTTTGTGAACTAGAAGTTTCGTTTCTTTATGTCGCACAAACTGTTTCATAATCGGTACGAAATTGTCTAAGATAGGTTATTGATTATATAGAGCATAGACAGGTAACGTCAGTTGACGTTATTATAAAACCCAGCGCAAAACCGCCAATCATTGCAATTTTTTATATCATCCGAAACAATATGGCGGGCAATGGGCGCCATATTGGAATTTTTTATAACCATTGATTTGCTTAAAGTTTTAGCACAAAATGAATTTTATTGCATGAAAAACGCGATATTTAGTCTAATTAACATTTTAGAATTTTTTTCTTTACAAATGCATGTCAATAATACTGAGACAATTTTTTTTATTTGTGCCATTATTTCAAATTATTTATTCAGATCAAATAACAAAACATAAAAATCTCGTTCAAAGTCATGTGGCACATACTTCTAATTTATTTTGAAAGAGCTACCATTAAATATTGAATATTTTTTTTGTGAACGGTTGATTATGTTTTCCAAATGCTCTTAATATAGAGTTATGCGGGTGAATAAGGGGTAATAGCTGGTAAACAGTGACCGTAATGAAATGCAAGAAATTTAATCTATACTAATTATAGTTATTATAAAGAGGTAAGGTTTGTATGTAGGGTGTTATCTCCGAAACTACTCATCCGATTTCAAAATTTTTTACAACAATATTTAAAATGGATCTTCATGATGTACATAGGCTATTGTCGCGTTAAAATAAAAGCGCTTTTCGTGGAGACCAATTCTACAACGCAAGTCGACAAAAAAACGGTGGCAACTACAAACTCGGGCGAAGCCGGACCGTGCCGTTAAATCAATATATCTTAGGTACATATATTCCTTTGTTAGTTGTTCGGAACTCTCGATGCGCGAGCAATACAAAAACCGATACATTTTTTTTGTGATTCTGCCATATATCTATTAATGAAATATATGAATCATTGCCTATCTACCTACTCAATGTGCGGTGAAGGTACGCAACAAAGCGTATCGAAAATATATCTGCGTCTCTTTCTTTGATGTAATTCCCTGATTTCTCCGATGATAGGATTGGTTGATGTACTTGCATTCAATCTGAATAAAGTATCTCTGTTTCAAAAACTTTGTCTTTTTCTATGACGTTAACATGGGTGTAACCAGCTTTTGGCCCAGGAGGGAGCAAATTAGAAATGTCTTAAGCAGGGTCCCCCGTGCTTGTTTTGCCCTCCTGTATACGCCAGTGCTTACGGCTTAAAAAAAGACAGAAGTATATGTTTGCACCCTAATGGTTCGATTGCGATTTTATTCCTATGCTCGGTATAGAATGAAAGTATATGGATTCTGCAAAGCACCGCTTCATCATCAGGGTTGCCCGTCGGCCTAGTTCAAGTCCGGAACAATTGCGAGACGGTACTGGAAAAAACAAACGATGTACACGAGTATTGTTACCTTTTGTTGGCCACAATACGGCTTATGACAGCCGCACAACATCGGTCTACAATAAATAACACGTGGAACAGGTATTCTAAAACCAATTGTTGTCTGATAGTATGCAATAAATTTATTCTTTACACCTTCTTTACCTTCGTTAATTGATAGGTTTAACACTCTTTTTCATAATTTGTTTAACGAGGTACCCACTCTCTCTAACTTACATTCTATTTCTGTACATTATTATGAATGAAGGGACCAGGCGGCGCAAGTGCTAATACAATCTATACTGATATTATAAAGTAATAAAGTTTGTAAGTTTGTATGTAGGAGGTAAGCTCCGAAACTACTCATCCGATTTAAAATTTTTCTTCACCAATATTTAGAATGGACCCTCGGAATGGACATGGGCTATATATTATCGCGTTAAAATAAAAAGGCTTTTCGTGGAGATTAATTTTGCAAAATAAGTCGACGAAAAAAACAGTTGCAATCTACTTACAAATTCGAGCGAAATTTGGCATAGTTACTCCTTTCTCGACGTAGATATTCATACTAAGAACGGATTTCATGCAAATCTTATTCAAAAATAATTTTTTTATATACCATGCGAGTCCGTAGTGACGTCATTTACTTTTTCGGGGTCAGCGCGCCAGTCAGCACAAGTCCCAGCAGTGATTCCAGCGGCAAGGCCAGCCTCGTGTGCAGCGGCATTTAACATCGATGCAAGATATCTGAAAAAAGCCTGAAAGTAACCTTAAATTAGTAGTTTTAGTGGTAGCAAAAATAGTTGAAGATAAATTTAGAAATCTATATATATAAAAAATATTTTTAACAAAAAAAATTGAACCGACTTCACACTAAAAAGTAAAAAATAATTGCGTATTGAAATGTTTTGGAGTCGGTGCCAGCCAAATTGAAATCTATTCCGAGAACTACACCGACTCCAAAACATTTCAATACGCAATTATTTTTTACTTTTTAGTGTGAAGTCGGTTCAATTTTTTGTTAAAAACATTTTATTGTTCTCTTTTTAGTGTTAATCTAACACTAAAAATCGGTAGACATACATAAAAAACATTATGCGTGCCTTTGAAATTTGAGAGTTTCCCTCGATTTCTCCGGATTCCACCATCAGATCCTGACTTGGTTCCGATGGGACCACCTCTGAGATGCACTCTTTCGAATAAAAAAAAAAATTTAAAATCGGTCCATAATTGACGGAGAAATCGGTGAACATACGTAAAAAAAAAATATACAGACGAACATAGAACCTCCTCCTTTTTGTTGAAGTCGGTTAAAAAGAAACCATGACTGACTGACTGATCTATCAACGCACAGCTCAAACCACTAGACGGATTGGGCTGAAATTTGGCACACAGATAGTTATTAAGACGTAGGCATCCGCTAAGAACAGATTTTTGAAAATTCAACCCCTAAAAGGGTGTAACGAGGGTTCAAAATTTACATGGTGAAATCATATAATTCAAAAATGCGCTGGACTATTTCTGTCACCAAATAAATAAACACGTGTTTCATGCTTTTTAAAAAACAACCCCTTCAGAGGGGAAAAGAGGTCTAAAAATCAACATGGGTGTCATTTTCAAGGTTTGTCAGGATCTTGATTACGTGAATTACATCAATTTTTAAATTTATTAGGGGAGGTCTACGTCGAGAAAGAAGTAACTATGCCAAATAATAGTAATGCATCCGTGTTTCGTGCGAAGTCGCAGGTAACAACTAGTTACTAATATAAATGCACTGTACACGAATCCTTGCACATATTTCTGTCTGTCTGTCTGTCTGGGCGTCATAAAAAACTTGTACAAGATCAATAAAGCGATAGTAAAATTCGTAATAAGTATGTAAAGATCTAAAATTTAAAATTACAATAGAACTCTAGGTACCTATTTAAATAAATGATTGATTTAAGGACATAAATTTCAAATAATTATTTTGAGTTTAGCTTGTTAAGGGTCGAGCTTGACCAATGATATACCTGTTATAATAACAAGAGAACGTCGTGGAGAATGAGTGTTATAAACGCCGTAGGCACGCGAAATAAATCAAATCTTTTTACCTGTACGGAAGAATGCGCCTTATTTTGTTTGTATAAATCGTCGAATCATGCAAAGTACGGGGCAATTACGTCTTGTTGTTTTTTTACAAACACAAAAAAAAAACATCTTTAAAATCATTTTCGTGAACACTAATTTTAAAATCGCATCCGATTATTTATTCGGTTTCCAGTTAAAATTACTGAATTTTGACATTTTTTTGTATTACTCTGTGTTTACGACTTATTATTTTTTATTAAATAGATACCTACTTGAGGAGGTTGAGCCGTTTTACGAAAATAATAAAAAAAATCTGAAATAAAGTTTTTTTAATAGATTTTTTATGACAAAATTTTCTGTAAAAAATCCAAAATCATTTGGAGCTTTATAAAGTTAAAAATTAAAAAAAACTTTTACATGTAGTCATGCAAACGGTACATTTTAATTTTTTGCAAATAACCAAATAATGCCAGCAGTTCCAAAAACTAACTATGTAAAGCATCGATGTCTTACGCATATTTTAATATTTTTTCCAATTTAATTAGGAGACTTTTAATCAATAAAAAAAAATTATTAAACCTTAGCACTTTTCGATTATGAACTTTTATTCTTGCCACTTTCACAATTTTAACTGAATTTTCAACTTTTTAATTATTTAATTTTAATTTTTAAAACTTCTTATTTCTTTTTTTAATTATTTACTGCAAAAAATATGTAAAATACAGATATTTACATAAATTTATTTTTTCTAACCTAACTTTGTACAAAAAATTCAAAAGTTAGTTCATTAAGTAAAATACTGAGATAATTAATTAAAATTAAAAAAAAAATATTTTTTTATGCCTTTATGACAATAATTTATCGGTACATCGACTTATAACCTTTTGTAAAAATGTATTATGGAAAAGTTCCCATTTAGAATTCGACTTACTTTTGATTGGGACTGTAACGCATCAACCTCCTTAATTTACTTATTGACTTTTCTGAACAAAAAAGTCTACAAAATTTCTAAAACTAGAAAAATTATAGCCGTGAACTATGAAATGGAAGTATTGTTAGTCTAAGATCATTGCATCCGGTCCATTAACGTTCTATCACCAATATCTTCCACTTAATTTGATGTAACTGATTGAAATGTATTTTTTATATCTCCAGGCGCAGAATTACTTTTTTATTTAAAAATAAAAACAAAATTGACGTTAAGTGTTTATTTCGAATGAAAATTGAAATTGGAATGTTTAAAAAAAAACGCGATTGTAGGAGCCGCGTTGCTTTTTGTTGTAAAATATAGAAACAAATGATTCAGGAATTATCACTGAATCCCTTAACCAACAAAAAAAACAACGTCTATCTAATTTCTCTATTAGATTATATAAAAATTAAGGCCGCTGCACACGAGGCTGGAAACACTGCTTGGTCTTCTGCTGGCTGGCAGGCTGGGTACGAGGCTGGAAATGACGTCACTGTGGGCTCGCCTGCTACGCATAAGATAGATTTTAAAATTAGAACAGGGACTATTTTTCTTGTTATAGGTCCCCTGCTTGCTCCGAGCAAGAACCAATCAGGAAACAGTATCTTGTCACGTGGGCGACATGCGAACAGATGTCCACAAACCAACGCGGCGTCATTCTGCCCAGAGTCAGGCAACGGACACGTTTTGCTCTGTGTTTAGATTTGAACCGTCACTGCGCGCGCACCAGATCCGTTCACAAAACAAGCTTGAAAAGACGTCTCGTGTGAAGCGAACACATAAAAGCAGTTAAAGAAAACTAATAGTGAAATCTAGTGTAAAATAAGTAGATATTAATTATTTTTTATGTATTTTATGTATTAATTTTTATATTTTTTGTTAATATATTTGTCTGAAAAATTGGTCGATAATTTAATTTATTAAAAAACATTTTGCTCGTTATTATTTCGCTGTTAAAATCATTCCGGGCGAAGCCGGAGTAAAAAGCCAATGTTTCTATATTTTTTTTTGGGTCGATTTGAGTAATTTTATTTCACTTTCATATTTTGTATTCATGAAACGGGATACCGTGAAATATCCGAGACTAATTTTATTTTTTGTTTTGTGATTCTTATATACAAAAATGCCAGGTGTTAATAAGAATGCATTAAAACAATTTAATACTTGCTGGAATTGATAATTTATGTACCTGTGTTGTTAAATCAATTTTTATTGACGACTTGTCATCGATTCGATAATTTCGAGACAAATTTCGTTAAATTTACGATCAATAACGTTTACATAAACTTTTCCTTTATCGAGTCTTTTAAAAAAAATAATTATTTCGGATCTATTTTTACGAGAAATAAAATCGCATAATGTCTCACGAAAGAACCCCGCACAAACCTTACGGGATTTAGTTCTCGGTTAAATTGATCGATAATGGTTTTATTTTATAGTTTAAAGGTCGCTAAGAAAAAGTGTCTATGGGCGCATAGCCTAAAAACCAATACATTTTTAGCTACAGATATGTTTAGCGAGATTTTAGATACAGGGATATCCATTGAATTCACTATCTTAAAAATCCTAAGCTCTAGAAATATGTTTTCGAGTGCTCTGAATCCGAATATGACATTATTATTTTATACAGGGTGACACCTCCCAACATTACCTAGTTTTCGACAATTTATCTATTCCTAAAAAAAGCACAAAAGTTGAACATGGAACATGTTTGTGAATTCAATGAATCTAAAATCTCGAAAAACATATCTGTAGTTAAAAATCTATTGGTTTTTAGGCTATGCGCCCACGAACACTTTTTCTTAGTGGCCTTTAAACTATAAAATGAAATCATTTTCGATATACTTAACCAAGAACCAAATCCCATAAGGTTTGTGCAAAATAGCACTCATAAGTCACTTGATTTCGAGAATGATTTTAAAAGAATGCTAGGTTCTTATTCACTAGTTGTTTTTTTAATAATTTCAAACCAAAAATGATTTATTAACGAGCATAATATAACTATCAATATTTTATTTTTATAGTCAAGATTACTAAAAAAATTCCCACGCGAATAGACAGCTTAACGGAGATATTTTTTCATCATTAAATGTTTGACTTCCTTCCGCGATTCAATCATAACCTAGAAATTAATAAACGACGCCATTAAAACCATTCGGTGGCGAAATTAGCCGAAGACACCTGCTGCGTTTATCAATTAATAGTGTTGTAGAACTAAAGTCGTTCACGTTTACTGTTTTTACGATTAGTCCAGTAAGCTTGCATCGAAATATTTCTTTGCCATATAATTAGAAAATTGTTCTGTGTCGTAATTTGTTTTATAGATATAGACTAGACGGCGAGGAGTTTTGGGAGTATTTTTCGGGCACAGGCGAGATTATTGTTGGAATCGCTTCGTTTTAGGGTGTAGTTCAACCCCCTAAGTTTGCTTACAAATTGTTGGTGTGCTTGATTTTATAATTAACAATTAGTGACGAAAATAGTGTTTTTTTCTCTATTTTCTTTAATATCTCCGTTCCTCTTGACTTTTAGTATAGCATATGCATTGAGAAAGTTGTTCCTTATGAAATTTCCTAAAAAATGAGCACTGACAGAGATCGCTAAGTGCAATTGTTAACTTGCAAATAGCCCCGAAAGTTAAAAAAAAATGACCGCACATAGATGGCTGAAAATTCTCAAAAATTATGTTTATGTTGACCCAAACATGCATGAATAATTTTAGCGTCATCGGTCAATTACTTCTCGAGTAATTAACGATCACTTTTTTTTTGTTTCCTTAATTGCAAATTGCGCCATATTTTTCACAAACGGGTTTCGCTGGTCGGACCAAGCCAGAAAAATCACAAATCCATTCAACTTTAGTATCCCGTTGGATTTTTTGGAAAAAATTAATTCTAAACGATTTTGTCAGGCACTCACCAGCTTACTGCCCAAGTCAAGCGTGCCTAAAGAAGTTTTACTTCAATAACAATTTGACGCTGGGCTTCCCGCCTAAGTTACCTTACAGTTTCAACACCAGATAAAAATATAATTAACGTAATAATCTTGAAATGGCGTGGAACGACCTTAACTAATTCAAAATTAATTCGATAACACTGTTTTAAAGCACAATAATAATAACCTATTTAAATGCGCGAAGGTACTTAAAAACTAATATTAATAAATTACTATTCGATGAACCAATGTCGATAAATTATTTTTTGATTTGACAATTAAGTGTTTTTAAAATAGATACGTTTTTATCACTCTCTCATAATTTAGCAGTTTTGACAAAGAGATAATTGCATTTTTGAAAAATTTGTAAAAATTAAAAATGCTTCAACAGAGTTTATTTCTTAAGGGGGTCACCTCATGTGACGGCCGGTTTTTTAGACATTTTTTAGGATTTTTTTGCGAAATTTTTTAAAAATAAATTCCCTTTTTTTGTTTGATATTAAATAGGTAACACTTAGAAAAAATCACGTTGAATCAATTCCGACCATCCGCAACCAAAGTCTTGCATAGTTCACTAGCGGTCCCGTCCGGTTTCACCCGGGTGTAAAAGAACGCATGGGGAAGGGAGGAACATGAGTACACACATTCATCTTAGTTTACCGAAATGAATGTTGTGTCCAAATTTCATGATGATTGGAGTTACCGTTCAAAAGTTTTTGTCGATAAAAAGCAGTATTTATACTTTTTTTACCTATTAATTTTTTTTTAATTAATTAAATAAAATTAAAATAAATTTAAATGTAAGCCTTAGAAGAAAGCAATGTAGAAAATAAAAAATAAATAAAAATACATTCGCCCAACGTGGGGCTCGAACCCACGACCCTAATATTGACAGTCGCATGCTCTACCGATTGAGCCATGCGGAGTTGTGTACTTACAACAATAATATGAGTTATCTAGTTAGTGCGTTTCACCTGAATAGAAGCGTATTTTTGAGATACATTTAACATTTTTCATTAAGGCTCCGCTCCAAATGGTCGTAGCGTGACATTATATAGCCTATAGCCTTCCTCGATAATTAGGCTATCCAACAAGAATTTTTTTTTCAATTTGAACCTGTAGTTCCTGAGATTAGCGCGTTCAAACTAACAAACAAACTCTTCAGCTTTATATATTACTACAATAAATATAATAAAACCACAGTGTCTATAATAGCAAATACACTATTGTCGCCAGGGTTTGACACTGCGGCCTGACTTTTTATTAGTTAAAATTAGAAAAGTTTATGGCATTTTAATGGCCTACCAAGTCACTGGTTCAATTTTTACACTCACTGTTTTGGAACAAACGTATCAAATACCGAACTAAAGTTTCTTGGTGCTAGTTTTATAATAAAAAAGTGGTGTTTTCGAATTGTCAATGCGATACTACATAAGTAAAAATACTTTAGAAGCATATCGAACAAAACGCTAAGCACGAATTTACGTATAGTTTCGTGGTCATAAAAAATGTTAGAAATATATATAGTCACTTTTTAAATCGACTTTTTTCTAACAAACTCCAGTTTTCTTTTTGGCGCTTGTTACAAACAGAGGAAAGGTGACATTTTTTACGCCTTTAAGTAAAAACAACCGGCCAAGTGTGAGTCGGACTCGCGCACCAAGGGTTCCGTACAAACTTGTAATAGTTCGTCCGTCACGGTAATCGAGTCTCGAAGAATTTTTCCGCTTTTCCGTTGTCCCCATACGCTATATCATAAATGAGTTTGGCCGTTCGCGGTAGCGCTGCAGAACGCACATGGCAGCTCACTCGTAAAACTGCTTTTCTTAGAAATTGTAACAATTATTATTATTAAAGTGAAACTTTTATTCTATCGCCCCGAATTTTTCTGGCCGTCTGTTGCATGTCGCATTACAGGCGGCCGCGGAGTAGGGGTAAAATGAAAGGCGTTCGGAGTAGGCGCTCGGTAGAGCAGCCAAGGCCAATATGGCGACGCCCATGGTTAGAATCAGCTGACCGTGTAGTATGTATAACACAAAGTCAGTCTGTCATGCGGGCAAGTGCTGTACAGTGTTTACATGTTTTTATTCGTGTATTCATGTGAATATTGTTGTTTATAATTAATCGTGATGGATAAGTGTCTACAATCCAACGCCTACAATCCAATAAAAGTTTCACTTGCGTCGTGGTTTCTTAAAACCACACAACTGTTTTTTTTTTATTCAACATATTTATTAACGTAAGTTTGTAATATGAATATTATTTCATTCAACACATTTATTAATTTAAGTTTTTTTAATATGAACACTACTTCCTAGTTCATACGCTCCGCTGCCATCTTGATTCTGTTTATGAGAGTACACCAGTGGCGGCGTGGCTTTTTTAGACGTGGTGTTACAGGCTACATTTTTACAAATTTATTTAGAAACGTTTATAGGACTGCTTAACACGCAGTCCTTTGTTTTCTCGCAGTCGGGTAAAAACAGTCGACTATCCCCAGTGTTGACGGGCGCCATTGTTTGTTAGATTGATAAATGATACGAAGCCATAACACAGATTTAATGGCATCGAGTGGGTGAAACGTTACAAGACAAGAGCAGACACTGAAGATTTAAACCGTTGAATGCCCATTGCATTATGACTGTGTCACTTTATAGTGATGTGTCGCTCCTGAGCGAGTCGTTCATATAATGAACGACTCCCTTCTCGGAGCGGAGCGAGTCGCTCTTTTTTTTGTGAATGACTCACTCCGAGCGCCATTGCTCTGTGCTGAGCTGTTCTGTACTGTTGCATTCGCACATTTACAGAGCGCACACAGCACAGGCCACAGAGGCACTAGTGAACTTTGCACGTACGGAGTTATCTTTGCTGAGTCGTTTAATGTTGAATGACACACTGTTTACAGTGACTTAAACCATTCACATTGACGTCGTTGACAAAGATATAATATTGTAACAATAAATATTATTATTGTTAAACTTTTATTATACTTTATAGTTTAACCGAAATGCGAATAATATAAGATCAGAATCATATTAAAATGAGCTCAGAGCTGAGTGTGTGTATTGTGCTGTGCAATGCTAAGTGATTCCTGAGCATGCATGATGACAGAACACACCTCTGCAGTCTGCACTCTTGTGTAGTGCGTACTGTCTAGTGTCGCTCCTTTGAACGACTCGCTCTGAGCGACTCTTTTTAGTGAGCGGAGCGCACGGAGCCAGCTCCCAATAAAGAGTCATGTGGATACATCACTAGTATTGTCAAGAATATAGTTAGTGGCCGTTTTCAAGCCGTTACAATATATTATTATTATCACGTATTGTTGTTATAACAATTGAATCATGCCCATATTCATCGAACACTCTTAAAGATAGAAGTTACTAATCTTGGAATAAATTTATTCGTTAGAATAAAATTTACTTTCAATTCACTAATCAAAATATCAGGCAAAAAGTTAGAAGAATAAATATACACTGCACTATACTCCTTGCTCTTTTTGTTGAATATTTTGACGTTCACCCAAAAATCCGACCGATGAACGTAAAAAAAATAAAATTTGTTCATTTTGTAATAGGTCAAGGAATGGTACTTTTTCACTTGACCTTAATGACAATCTTAAAGATGTTTGTCGTTTTTAAAGCAGAATTTGCACAAAATGAACAATTTTTTTTTTGAAGGGGTGAGGATAACACGGTAAATATCACCCCGCGTACTTAGTGATCTGTAGCTTGAACAAAAAAAAAGTTTGGGACAAAAGATGTCTTTTTAGTTCGAAGAACTTGACCCAATAAAAAAAAAACTAGTGTGACCTGTGCGAATTATTCGCACTAAATAAGTATAATAATTAACACTTTACAAAATTATTTTTTAAATATGATTGCAGGTATTCAATTCGTTTCTAATTTTGCACACTGCTTATAACGTTCTTCTTTTTGTTGTATTACAATATGAAGCTCAGATGACAGATCGAAGAAATATTTTACTAAAATTGTCATATAGAGGCGCAAGTAGCAAAAGCGTTGATCTAAGCCTTCAGATGGCATCATGCAGCATTGCTGTGACGTTGTTCAGCGTTGCTCGCTGTTTCAAAATTAAAACCGTCAGATGGCAGTATGCAGTATTGTGTCTGTTGTAATACAATATGAAGGTCAGAAGACAGATCGAAGTGTTGTCGTCAGATGGCAGACGTTGTTCAGCGTTACTGTATTTTAATTAATTTACAAAAACAAAAGCAATAATAAATTTTTTAGTTGTCGATGTCAGTAGAGCAAGCAATTATCTGTAAAATGATATATAATTTATGTGAAGAAATTGTGAGGTTTTTTCTAAAAAGGGAGGCAAACATCTTAACCTTAGCGTATTAATATATATGCTTGAAGTTGCCATTTAAAATTTCGGAGTACCCCCTGCCCCATCACGGGGGTACCCCTTTGGGAGGAAGTTTTGTAACCGAAAAATACATTACAACGATTTGAGCAATTTTCGTCCGCAACATTATTTAAGAAAACTTTTTCTCTCTGAGATATTCAGTCTATGTCCATCCTGAAGGTCCATTCTAAATAATGCTGTAGAAATAACTATATCTGTTTATCAAAAGCCAGTCAGTTTATTATTTTTGCTTGCAGCGTGCGAGTCTTGACGAACGCTCGGATAAATCCGTAGCCGTGCATAGTTATTACGGCAATTTACGGCTGTCTTCGGACTCATTTAATTTGAACCGATTTATTTATACGGGTGGGTTTTTGAATTAGGCTAATTTTATTCTCATTCCGTGCGATATGAAAAGTAGTTGATGTTCCAGAAATCCACAAAGTTCACATTAAGGCGACTGTCCGATCAGATTGTGAAAAAAATGCTGGCGGAAAATTTCAAACTGTGGTCATAAAAGTCGTCTTACAAAACTGTTTTTTGGCGGTGGTTCAGCAATAACCTTCACAAAATTTGCTTTGTTATAGTTAAGGAGGTTGAGGCGTTTTACGAAGATAATGAAAAAAATCTGAAATAAAGTTTTTTTAATAGATTTTTTTAGACAAAATTTTCTGTAAAAAATCCAAAATTATTAAGAGATTTATAAAGTTAAAAATTAAAAAAAACTTTTACATGCAGTCTTATGGAAAATATGTCAACCTAGCATGCAAACGGTACATTTTAATTTTTTGCAAATAACCAAATAATGCCAGCACTTCCGAAAACTAACTATGTAAACTGTAAAGCATCGATGTCTTACGCATATTTTAATATTTTTTCCAATTTAATTAGGAGACTTTTAATCAATAAAAGAAATTATTAAACCTTAGCACTTTTCGATTATGGACTTTTATTCTTGACAATTTTAACAATTTTAACTGAGTTTTCAACTTTTTATGATTTAATTTTAATTTTTATTACTTCTAATTTCTTTTTTTAATTATTTACTGCAAAAAATAAGTAAAATACAGATATTTACATAAACTTATTTTTTCTAACCTAACTTTGTACAAAAAATTTAAAAGTCAGTCCATTAAGTAAAATACTGAAATAATTAATTAATATTAAAAAAAATTATTTATTTATGCCTTTATGACAAAAATTTATTGGTATCATCGACTTATAACCTTTTGTAAAAATGTATTATGGAAAAGTTCCCATTTAAAATTCGACTTACTTTTGATTGGGACTGTAACGCATCAACCTCCTTAAGAGTTTCAAAAAAACAATTTTTTTATTCTAACCATTGTATCAAAAGACGCGATATTATTGTCAATATTTCTTTACAGCACGACCGGAAGTTTGATTAGCATTTTGAAGTTTTTTTCTACATGCCTCGATCCAAAGTGCGTACTTAAGGCATCAATTGTAAGGCAGGAAGTCTAACATTTACGCACTGATGCGGGAAGTACGTACGTTCGGGCGGCAGTAAAGAAAAAACAATCTATCAACTGTTGTTTAGATCTCGTTTCCTTAGCAACCCTATTACATCTTAGCTAGTAGTCGCGACCAGCTGTCATTCGTGTTTTTACGTACAACCACAAAGCTGCTTGCTTGGAATATATCTGTGTTTCTATATGTAATTAATTAATGTATTTAATAAGCGTTCTTACGACCGATGTATGAAGAAAAATAGTATACACCACACTGGCCAAAAGTTTGATATCCTTGCGTCATGATGCGCGCAGGGCAAGAATATCAAACTTTCGACCAGTGTGGTGTAATGTACTGTTTTAGGAAAGACTCTTTTGAAGATTTCTAGTTAATGCACTATATCTAGACTCGCACGCCTTAAAGAGCAGGTTTTAAATTGACAGAGGTTGGGTTCTTTATTAGCTACATTGCTTCTGAGACGTTTTGTCATTAATGGTGTCTATTTTCTGTTCGAGCGGACATAAATTGTTTTTAACCGTTTAACACTTTGACATCTTTTATACCACTTGATGTTGTTCTTTCCTAGCATTTTAGAAATTAGAATTAATTGACTTGAACGGCCATTTTCTAATTAATTATACAGTTTTTATTGCTATTTTTCTATTTGACCAAATAGTTTAAATTTTAAGTGAAACAAATAAGTTTCTACGGAAATCTATAAATTTATTACTAATTTCATAGTAGAACTTGTAAACTTTCTAGGGCTCTGTACCTCAAAAGGAGAAAAACACACAGATCACAGTCATATGTTTGTCTGTCAGAGTCGAATTTTCGGGATTAAACAATATTATCAAGCTGCAACTTGGCGTTGTTATAATAGTCGCAGAACTTAAAAAAAAAAACAATTTCCTGAAAATTTTGACAGCGAACATTTTTTTATTCGCTAAGAATCCCAGAACTAATTTTTTTCAGGATCTTATGTCACGTAGTTTTCAAGATTTTTCTGAAAACGCACCTCAAGAACTGATTCCAATTCTCTTTTTTTGAAAACAGCTAACATTTCGAAATAAATAAGTTCAAAAACTAAAACCCGACTACTGAAAAGTGTGAAACAAGAAAATATTCTTATCTGAGGATACCCGTGGTCGTGTGCCACCTACCCTAACAAAACATTACATTTTAACAATAGTAAGCAATCATAAGCTCTAGGGCAAAGTGCATCACGCTATACATCTAGAAGGGCCTCATATATATGACAAAGTCTATCCTCAGAT
Source organism: Xanthostigma xanthostigma (assembly GCA_963575645.1). Classification (NCBI taxonomy): domain Eukaryota; kingdom Metazoa; phylum Arthropoda; class Insecta; order Raphidioptera; family Raphidiidae; genus Xanthostigma; species Xanthostigma xanthostigma. The sequence goes on from OY754473.1 coordinate 6,476,509, forward strand.
GAGAATATTTTCTTGTTTCATACTTTTCAGTAGTCTGGTTTTAGTTTTTGACCTTATTTTTTATTTGCTTTCAATTTGCTCCCCACTGGGCCCAAAATTCAGAAATAAATGTAGCCTATGTTACCCGGGCCATAATAACGAATCGATTGACACCTTATTTATCAAAATCGGATGAATAGTTTAGGCGCTACGGTGGAACATCCGTAAATACAAACATACATACCGTAGTCCGTAGTCGGGTAAAAAACTAATTGTTTTAAGCTAGCCGTACACGAACAGCTCCAGCAGTCACTGTCAACCGCTCGAGCTGCTCGAAGAAAACTGTTGCAACATTGATTTTGAATTTTTCTCTCGCGCAAATGACGTAGAATACAAAGAAAATATATGGGTTCAACCAATTTTTGAACGGGTATACTTCACATGAAACTTAATAAAAAAATATAGTTTAAAAAAAACTAAAAAACACGCTTTATATCGAACTAAAAAGTAAAAAATAATTTTTTTTTAAATAAGCTTAAAACAATAATGAATAAAAAATACAAGTATTATTGTGAAAAAAGCGTGGGGCGCTTTGTTCCACATTTTCGTACATCGAGCGCCCCACGCTTTTTTCACAATAATACTTGTATTTTTTATTTATTATTGTTTCAAGCTTATTTAAAAAAAATATTTTTTACTTTTCAGTTCGATATAAAGCGTGCTTTTTAGTTTTTTTTAAACTAGTTATATTTATTTTCCACTTTTTAGTTCGATTTATTGTCAAAAATTTGCCGGAAAAAAAACAATTTTATTTTTCGGCGTGGACGAGATTAGAACCCACGACCCGTGATTCCGAGAGTTGACGTCAGCGAAGACCCGTGCCTAGACCGCACGGCTAGCCAGTGTACTTACAGTGCTGGCATATTATACCGCTATATAAACCACTTGCTGTAGTCCAAACGAGTTTACAAACATACGTACTTACATAAGATAAGATAAGATATTTATTTATTTCATGTGTAGCTAGAAAGCTGTGAAATATGTCAATACAATTAAATTTATAAATCATGTATAGAGTACAAACATTTGTCAATAAGATATTTTTTTAAACATGCATACATACATACATACAAACCTACAAGTGAAACTAATATAAAAGCGTGTAAAAATGTTGTACACGCCTACTTTAACACTATCATCTTACGTGTAATTCCGTTCGTTTATCGCGTATCTTTTTTGAATAATAATGTCTAACGTCCGCACCGTAATCTGTGATTCCACATATCATTTGTTTTTTTTTCTTTAGAGCTTTTCTATCACACTTTAGACCAGTATATCACGCCCAATATATCACCCGAAAAACATGTGCCAGCACGAGACAGAGATAGTGTGCCTAACCTTGTTGAACACATTTAATTTGGGTTGATATCTTTACGAGAACACGGCCGATCAATTTATGGACTTCGATAATTTTTCCTCGTACTTTATTACGACTGTTTTACAGATATACAAATTTTTATTTTGTGAAAAATATTGCCTGCGCGTTGTAACAATTTACGCCGTGAATGTAGTTCAGATTGGATATTGTGATTGGGTTGTTGATAAATGATTTTACAAAATGTCGGTGTCGAATGACGAAATATTACCATTTGTTTCGGTTTGTGTTTTGTTTCATTAGTCATTTTTGTTTCGGTCGACAAAAGGCGAGCATTAACACGCCAATTCTCACTGAATTAAACATATTGTTATTTGTTTCAATTGTGTTTTGTTTCAATACTCATTTGTTTTAGTTGACAGTAAACGATCTTCATTAATATTCTAAGAGAATATTCATTGCCAAAAGCGCAGAACGAGATTTTTAAAAACTGACATTACCCTGCACAAACCTTATAGGATTTGGTTCTCAGTTAAATTCATCGAAAAAATATATATTAATACGCTAAGGTTTAAGATGTTTGCCTCCCTTTTTAGAAAAAAACTCACAATTTCTCCACATAAATTATATATCATTTAACAGATAATTGCTTGCTGTACTGACATCGACAACTAAAAAAATTATTATTGCTTTTGTTTTTGTAAATTAATTAAAATACAGCAACACAGAACAACGTCTGCTATCTGACGGCTTTAATTTTGAAACAACGTCAACACTTCGATCTGTCATCTGACCTTCATATTGTAATACAACAGACACAATACTGCATACTGCCATCTGACGGCTTTAATTTTGAAACAGCGAGCAATGCTGAACAACGTCACAACAACGCTGCATGATGCCATCTGACGGCTTAGCTCAACGATTTTGCTACTTGCGCCTCTATATGACAATTTTAGAAAAATATTTCTTCGATCTGTCATCTGAGCTTCATACTGTAATACAATAAAAAGAAGAACGTTATAAGCAGTGTGCAAAATTAGAAACGAACTGAATACCTGCAATCATATTTAAAAAATAATTTTGTAAAGTGATAATTATTATATCTACTTATTTAGTGTGAATAATTCGCACAGGTCACTCTAGTTTTTATTTTATTTTATATAGTTTAAAGGTCACTAAGAAAAAGTGTCCATGACCGCGTAGCCTAAAAACCAATACATTTTTAGCTACAGATAATATGTTTAGCGAGATTTTAGATATAGGGATATCCATTGAATTCACAATCTTAAAAAATCCTAAGCTCTATAGAAATATGTTTTCGAGTGCGCTGAATCCGAATATGACATTATTATTTTATACTGGGTGACACCTTCCGACATTACCTAATTTTCTACTATTTTTCTATTTCTAAAAGAAGCACATGGAACATGTTTGTGAATTCAATGGATATCCCCATATCTAAAATCTCGCTAAACATATCTGTAGCTAAAAATCTATTGGTTTTTAGGCTATGCGCCCATGAACACTTTTTCTTAGTGACCTTTAAACTATAAACTAAAACCATTTTTGATCAATTTAATCGAGAACCAAATCCCGTAAGGTTTAGCAACATCAAAAGATTGACGTCATAAACTGATTTGTCCACACTAAATTATTGCACTTCAACATCTCATCCAAAGCATCTTAAATTTTATAGATGTCTTCAAATCGACTTTGCTTTTCGTATTAATGCAACTATTCTTGTTGCTTTAATGTCCAGTATTTGAAAAACGACGTGCAGCGCTGTTCTTTTTTATAACCAGTGGGCCGTAATGTAGTGTTCACATCGAGACAGAACGAATGCTTACACAAAACCTACGTGAATCAATACAGATCAAATAATAAAGTGTGGTCGATGCGAATTGACCGCGCCTATTTAATTTGTTTCTTATCGCGCTGTACTCATCGGCTTATGTCAACGGCAGATATACTTGTTGAATGTACATTGTACAGGCAGTTTAAAAACGAACTGCACCTTCGAACCAGACCAAAACTCTTCGACAGAGGAACTGGGGAAGAACAAACTAAATAAGAGATTCCGTTTGGACTCTTTGTTTGTTAATGAAGTCTGTTTGTGAAGAAGCATAATCTGATAGAAACGGTCCTTGGAACTTGAAGAAACATTCTTCGTGAGAGGAACAAGGAAAGAAAAAATATAAATAAGCGATTTCGTGGAGAACCTGTTTGGACTCTTTGATGAAGTCAAAAAATGATTGGAGAAGGCAATAGGGGCATAATCTGATAGAAACGGTCCTTGGAACTAAAAGAAACATTCTTCGTGAGAGGAACTGGGAAAAGAAAGACTAAATAAGCGATTTTGTGGAGAACCTGTTTGAACTCTTTGATGAAGTCAAAAAAATGATTGGTTTGTCAAGATAAGGCAATACAAGCATAATCTGATTGAAACGGTTTTTGGAACTAGAAGAAACATTTTTCGTGAGAAGAACTGGGAGAAGAGAGACGAAATAAGCGATTTCGTGGAGAACCTGTTTGAACTCTTTGATGAAGTCAAAAAATGATTGGTTTGTCAAGAGAAGGCAATAGGGGCATAATCTGGTAGAAACGGTTCTTGGATCTAGAAGAAACATTCTTCGTAAGAGAAACTGGGAAAAGAGAGACTAAATAAGCGATTTCGTGGAGAACCTGTTTGAACTCTTTGATGAAGTCAAAAAATGATTGGTTTGTGAAGAGAAGACAATAGAAGCATAATCTGATTGAAACGGTTTTTGGAACTAGAAGAAACATTCTTCGTAAGAGAAACTGGGAAAAGAGAGACTAAATAAGCGATTTCGTGGAGAACCTGTTTGAACTCTTTGATGAAGTCAAAAAATGATTGGTTTGTCAAGAGAAGGCAATAGGGGCATAATCTGGTAGAAACGGTCCTTGGAACTAGAAGTAACATTCTTCGTGAGAGGAACTAGGAAAAAATAGTCTAAATAAGCGATTTCGTGGAGAACCTGTTTGGACTCTTTGATGAAGTCAAGAAATGATTGGTTTGTCAAGAGAAGGCAATAGGGGCATAATTTGGTAGAAACGGTCCTTGGAACTAGAAGAAACATTCTTCGTGAGAGGAACTAGGAAAAGAAAAACATAAATAAGCGATTTCGTGGAGCACCTGTTTGGACTCTTTTATGAAGTCAAGAAATGATTGGTTTGTGAAGAGAAGACAACCGATGCAAAATCTGATTGTAACGGTTTTTGGAACTAGAAGAAACATTCTTCGTAAGAGAAACTGGGAAAAGAGAGACTAAATAAGCGATTTCGTGGAGAACCTGTTTGAACTCTTTGACGAAGTCAAGAAATGATTGGTTTGTCAAAAGAAGACAATAGGGGCATAATCTGGTAGAAACGGTCCTTGGAACTAGAAGAAACATTCTTCGTGAGAAGAACTGGGAGAAGAGAAACTAAATAAGCGATTTCGTGGAGAACCTGTTTGAACTCTTTGATGAAGTCAAGAAATGATTTGTTTATGAAAAGAAGACAATAGAAGCATAATCTGATTGAAACGGGATGATATATGGAAGCTGGAAGAATTTGTTTTTTTTCTCGAATGGTTGAAATCAAAGTTGATCTTCCAAATCAATTGTAAAACTAATGTATTTAAATAGTAAAAACAGTTCCTATAATTGATGTTGAAAATGTAGGGATTTGGACAATTTAAGAAAAGGATTAACACAAATTAGGTTGAACGTTGCAACTTCTTCAGCAACTCATTCTTATGATTCTATCGTCAATTTGTGTTATTTATTATTGGCATGGTGAGGAAGTTTCAATTAGTAACGAAACGTTCAATTTAATTCTTTTCTTAAATTATCCAATTCCGTACTATTTCAATATCAACTTTAATAAGATTATATAGAAGCGAATGTACTAACATTTTCTATAATCTAATTAAAAATGGATGAACAGTTGGAAATAATAATTTCTTTTTTGAATGATTGAATCAAGAATAGATTCTGGGAAGGCAATCCAAAATAAGAAAACTTGGAAATTGGAATTGCTGAAATGAGATTGTGATATTTTGTTTTGTGGGTCAAATAATTTGGAGTCAACCAAGAGGCGAGAGACGCTCGACAACCGATGTTATAAGCGGAGTTAATCAAAGGCCATTCTTCCAGTTCCTTATTAAAAAATGAACCTGTTTAAAATTTTATTGTTACAGGATAATTTTTACATAAAAAATAAAATTACAATTTATTTTGTATACAATAGCCGATCTTCCATCTCAACAATGAGATATGCTCGGAGGAAAACCTTGTAATAAGATTAATATATTATCTGTAATTTTTTGTAAGCTTTTTACAAATCCTGAAAGCAAATAAATAATTCACTTGTTTATTATTACAGCCAATCGAGTACTGGTGTTGTACACAAAATGAAAACATCGTTATCAAAAACAAGTCTTTAAAAGATTCACAGCCTTCTCGGATAAGTAATGAAGTAATAAAATCTGGATTACACGGAGTAGGTACAGACGCCACATGCAAACATAGGGATGGGTCAAAAATAATGGGTAGTATTTTAACGAGTGACTTGTAAATTACAATTTTGGGTGACAAAAATAATCAATTTGGGTTACTGTATTACTAAGTGAGCGACTGACTGCGCGTGACGAGAAAATAATAGTTGGGTGACTAAATTACTAAGTGAGCGACTAAATTACTAAGTTGTTAATAGTTAATTGTTTGAATAGAACTGCGTTTTCTAAAAAATATATATTTAATTGACTGTCAATTAAATATACATTTTTTAGAAAACGCAGTTCTATTCAAACAATTAACTATTTAATTCGCATACCCCTTTATCGTTCACCCCGGAATTGTTTTTTTTTAAAACTCCACATTTGCCCCTTCCCGTTTCACTGCGAGACAATTCGCATACCCCTTTATCGTTCACCCCGGAATTATTTTTTTAAAAACTCCACCTTTGCCCCATCGCGTTTCACTGCGAGACAATTCGCATACCCCTTTATCAAAAAAAGGGTGGTTTTTAATCTTCATGAAAATGTGAGTTTTAAGTTAAGTATAGCCTCAAAGTGAAAAAAAAAATAAAAAGTAAAAACAAAAGAAACTATCTGCTTCAAAATTACCGAAGGCATTCTAGTCGCTCACTTAGTAATTTAGTCGCTCACTTAGTAATTTAGTCACCCAACTATTATTTTAATATCTCAAGTTATTAAAACAGTATCTCATTATCAGTCAATAATTTTTTTTTTATTCGACCGTTTTATAATTCCCAAAAATAATTATGACAGTTTTCAACATAAAAAAAAACTACTCTCGCAGTATGGGGATTTTGTAGTCCGTTCCTATATGTGCAAAGAATTTCTTAAAAGAAAAAAAAGGGACCCTTACAGGATCATTTCTTTGTCCGTCTGTCTGTTAAGGCCCTGTTTCTCGGGAACGCGTTGAGGTATCAAGTTGAAATTAATATTAAATACTCAGGTTTTCAATTTCTTCGAGCTGTGAAAATCTGAAACTGCTGAGTCAACGCAATCAAATATGCCTCTAAACTTATTTGCAGTTGGTAAACTGGTGTATATATGTTACCGGCCAAACCCGATTTCAGGACAAACTAGTTTGGCCTAGGCCAAACTAGTTCTACAAACCAGTTTGGCTTAGGCCAAACTAGTTTGTCCTGAAATCGGGTTTGGCCGGTAACATATACACTAATTCCCGTGATGGACGAACTATTTACATACCCACAAGTTTGTACGGAACCCTCGGTGCGCGAGTGTGGCTCGCACTTCACCGTTTTATGCTGCACAAATTTCGAGCTTTGAAAACGCCGCAAGCTTTTTTGGAACACCAATATTCACCATTCAATAAAAACATTGCGTTAGATCGTCGCGATTGTTACGGTTGCTCTCGAGTTGCTCCGTGAAAATTGCTTGGGATACTGTATTATGGATCATTTATAAATGCACAAATAAGACATACATATATGTTTGTACAAACGGAGAGACTATTATTTTTGTTTTGTACAAACATATGTATTGGAATGTTCACTTCAATACTGCACTTACAAAAATACACTGAACCGATGGAACTAAGTCGACTACGAGGCGCGTGTGGGAGGCTGAACTGTATACAAATTACCAGTAGCGGGGTTCGCGCAATTCTACAAAAGCGCTGTTTATAATTATTGAACTAGCGGCCCGGCCCCGTTTTACCCGGGTGCAAAACTGTTCTGGAAAATTATTGACAGCAAAACTATATCAAAGTACATTGTTTTGGCGTATCTCTTTTAGATTTGACTAGCGTTAGCCATTTTGTATAAACTATATACAGAAACCTTCCTCGTTTATCGCTCTTTCTATTAGTGAAAACCATATGAAAATTTGTTCGGTAGTTTTTGAGTTTATCGCGTTCAGACAGACAGAAAAAAAATGTTATGTGATTTTATGAATTACTAGCCGCTACCCACGACTCCGCGCGCGATTGACAGCGACAACAGCAGTAGAGCCTTCGGCTGTACCGTAGTACAGTTTTGCCTCACACGGCTGCTGCTATTAGGATTACAAAATGGGGTTGAATTGTAAGCGAAAACTCAAAATAAAAAAATATACAGAAATTTATATAAACTCACCGAAACCAATAAAAGAATGTCTTTCAGATTCCGCCACACCTGAAACAAAAAAAAGAATAATGGATTAATTTTAAATTTATCTATTAGCAATGCACTTAGGGAGCTAACGCCCAAAAAAAAAAAACATGTCGCCTAGTACCTACATAAGCTATATACTTAAGTAATTTTTTTCTTATATGATATATAGGCGGAATCTGGACCCATTTTAAAATAAGGGGGATAAAATGTCAAAAATGGTAAAAAAATGGTTAAAATTAAAAAAAAATCTGCCGCTTCCTTTTTAAGTTCTGTTAGAGTCAAATAACCGGGAAATACCGGCGGCAGAAATTTTTGACCAATCGTACCCTCCCCAAGACAAATGGATTTATGAACATAAATATAGACATGGAAAATCGTTCCAAATAAAATCCAACACAGACCAGGTCTATGTTGCATTTTATGTGGAACGGTTTTCTACAATGCATTAATGATATCCATAGCTACAATATCAACAAAACTCATGTTAAGATTATAATATCTGTCATCATTATTTTTGAACTTATTTTTTCCTTAGTTACGAAAACTTTTATATATTTTAATCGTTTGCTCCAAAATAGGGGACTAGTGAGGTTCTTTATCAAATCTAGAGACTTTCATAAGTCCGTCTGTATTTATAAAATAAAGTGCCCCTGGATAACGACGCCACTGCGCCATACTGAACTGTTTTAAAGCACAGATAGTGATATTGGATTTCCTATTGTTAATCTCGCAAGCACACCTGGGTCTGTTAGACCTGTACACAATGCATAATATTATTGTTGGTGTATTTGTATTGTATTTTTGTACCGTACAACAAAATAATAAGCTCAAATGTCTTTTTGATTCATAAACGGTAGAGAAAAATGTTAATTTATGTCGTAGAAATACGAGATATTATTTTTTACACTGACTGTTACCATTATACTAAATACGATATATATTGCTGACAATATCAATAAAGCAGTAGCTTCTAGTTGCAAGTAAGGCAAATATGAGGTCATCTATTTTTAAAAATTAAAATGGTTATGGATCGGAGTAAATTGTATCCCACCAAGAACATAAATGTAAAAAAAAGGACCTCGATACAAAGAACAAATGGGTTTGTTCTGGAACGAATTTGATTGTGATGCAGCCTTAGGTCCGTCTTGTCAAAGAATATATATTATACTAGCGGTCCCGCCCGGTTTCACCCGGGTGCAAAAGAACGAATGGGGGAGTGACATGAAGAGGTACGCACATTCATCTTAGTTTACCGAGATGAATGTTTTATCCAAATTTCATGATGATCGGAGTTACCGTTCAAAAGTTTTTGTCGGACGGACAAATTTTGAGTTACATTTTGCAACATTTTTAATTGATGCTCCGCTCCTATTAGTCGTAGCGTGATATTATATAGCCTACAGCCTCGATAAATGGACTATCCAACAAAAAACAATTTTCAATGCGAACCAGTAGTTCCTGAGATTAGCGCGTTCAACCAAACAAACAAACAAACTCTTCAGCTTTATATATTAGTGCAGATTAGGGCGTTTTTTGTTTTTCGGTCTCGTTGGCTAATGTTTTGAGCCTAAGAAATCTCTCAAAATTTCAGCTTTCTATAGATCAAGCCTGTGAACAGCGCAAACCGGGTTTGTTTTCCGTTTAATTAACATGGAAAAAAGGACGTAGAATTTTTTTTTTAATATTTGATTGCAGCATTTTGTAGAGAATTAAATTTCGCACAAAAAAGATCTTCAGTACAAAATCCGTCAATTCATTGTTTTCAAATTAATTAAATAAAGTAATGGAAATAATCTTTTCTTTATTATCTTTGTCGTATAGTAATTACCGACCTGAATTCGATTTTAAGTGAAGTGCTATTGATAAATACAGGAAGCTATAAACTTCGCTCATTGGACAGATTTTATGGCATTTGCGGATTAATTTATTAGGCTATAATAATTGCGACACGCGCATGCGTCCTATATTGACAGAGCTTCATCTTAATTAAGTACAGCGATTCAATGTCTTAATGTTTTTATGTCTATGGTTAGTGCTTGTTTCAATCAAAGCAGTTCTATCGTCAGCATATCTACACAGAAAACTCGGGTCGCAGTGCCAAACCCTGCTGACAATCATCATATTATATATTAATACGCTAAGGTTAAGATGTTTGCCTCCCTTTTTAGAAAAAAACTCACAATTTCTCCACATAAATTATATATAATTTTATAGATAATTGTTTGCTCTACTGACATCGACAACTAAAAAATTTATTATTGCTTTTGTTTTTGTAAATTAATTAAAATACAGCAACGCTAAACAACGTCTGCCATCTGAAGGCTTTAATTTTGAAACAACGTCAACACTTCGATCTGTCATCTGACCTTCATATTGTAATAGGTACAACAGACACAATACTGCATACTGCCATCTGACGGCTTTAATTTTGAAACAGCGAGCAACGCTGAACAACGTCACAGCAATTCTGCATGATGCCATGTGACGGCCTAGCTCAACGCTTTTGCTACTTGCGCCTCTATATGACAATTTTAGTAAAATATTTCTTCGATCTGTCATCTGAGCTTCATATTGTAATACAACAAAAAGAAGAACATTATAAGCAGTGTTTTAAAATTAGAAACATGAATTTCCTTGAACGTTCCAATCTGAAAAATAAAATATAAATTAATTTAACCTATATCTATTCTATTATATTATATCCAATTAATTATTATATTATGTACTTATTATTATTATACTTACCTTCATATCTGTTACTTTAGTTCAGTGTAAATAGCCTTAGTTGCTGCACACTGTTTTTTTTTTTAATAAAAAAAAAAAAATTAGAAACGAATTGAATACTTGCAATCATATTTAAAAAATAATTTTGTAAAGTGATAATTATTATACTTAGGTATTTAGTGCGAATAATTCGCACAGGTCACTCTAGTATAGTGTATTTGCTTTTATAGACAGTGTGACTCTATTGTATGAACTCAACTTTGTTTTTGGAAAAAATAAAAAAAATTACCCCTTAATACACCCCTTAAAACAACATTTTTCTTACTTAATTTCAATACTAATATCAATTCAACATCTGTACCAAATTATATACACCCTTCACAGTATGTAAATCCATATCAGTAAACTTGCGTTTTCATAAAAGTCCGGTCCTGTCGGGCCGATTTTTTTTAAATTGTAGCAACACTTTTTAATAATTACTAAAGGGTTAAATTTCAAGTTTGAAACGATTCTGAGAATTTTTTTGGTATTTTTGGGCCCAAAAAAAATTTTCAACCTCTAAAACCCCCCTTCAAAGTGGCCCGATTGGGCCCATTTTAAATAGGCTTCGTGCGGTAATGGATTCCAACATGTGGACCAAATTTCGTTTAAATCGATTAAGTCTGTCGAGAGTTATCGTGGTCACACATATATATAATTCGAACCAGTAGATTAGCGCGTTCAACCAAACAAACAAACAAACTCTTCAGGTTTAATATATATTAATATAGATATATGTATATACCTACTCGAAACCTCTATTATTTTTGTCGCTACCGTGTTTCATTAGAATCGCGTGCGGAGCCGCGGGGAGCAGCTAGTAAATATAATAAAAATTAAGTGTTGTCATGTTCGGCGCCAATAATAACATTATAAAGGGGTAAAGTTTGTAAGTTTGGATGTAAAGACTACTCATCCAATTTGAATTTATTTTCACCAATATTTAGAGTGGACCTTCAGGATGGACATAGGCTATATATAATTGCGTTAAAATTAAAAGTGCTCTTCGTGGAGACCAATTTTGCAACGCAAGTCGACGAAAAAACGGTGGCAATCCACAAATTCGGGCGAAGCCGAACCGGGCCGCTAGGCGATTATAAAAATCATTCGATTAATCCAAAGACTATTAATTATAAAAAACAAGAGTTTTATTGACTCATTCCGGCTTGGAAGTCCAAGTCAGTATCGATATTAAAACGACTAGCTCCGCGAGTAAAAGCTAATAATTTTATGGTTTACACGCATAATCTCATAAGACGGAAAATAATAATCTCATAACGCCTAACAGCAATGGTTAAAATACGAATTTACAGTGCTGTTAGTTTTTTGTCACTTTCTAACAAACTTAGCAAAGTGAGACAGAAATTAAATAGCACTAATATTGACCATACGAAATAGATCCATAAGATGCGCAAATAACTGGCCAGAGAGAGTAAGCTCTTTATAAGAGACTTAGCGGCCCGATCAGATCATCGACTAGATTTTCAGCCCCGGATCTGGGGGAGGGGGGGCAAACCGGGGTACTCGCCCAATTCATAATATAATATGGTTATAGATAATAACGAGTGCAAAATTATTAAAGTGTTCTTATCACAAAAAATGCCAAACATTAGGTATACATTTGTGAATTTTTTTTAAGTAATCTATCTCAAACGCTGGAGAGAGTAGGCACCATTATCAAGTTTATGCACCGGTTCGAAAAAATCGTAGATCCGGGGCTGAAGATTTTTGATTTTGTAGGATCGTCTGCTTTAAGGAGGTTGATGCGTTACAGTCCCACTCCCAATCAAAAGTAAGTTGAATTCTAAATGGGAACTTTTCCATAATAAATTTTTACAAAAAGTTATAAGTCGATGATACCAATAAATTATTGTCATAAAGGCATAAATAAATAATTTTTTTTAGTTTTTTACTTAATGGACTATAGCTTTTGAATTTTTTGTACAAAGTTAGGTTAGAAAAAATAAATTTATGTAAATATCTGTATTTTACATATTTTTTGCAGTAAATAATTAAAAAAAGAAATTGGAAGTAATAAAAATTAAAATTAAATCATTAAAAAGTTGAAAATTCAGTTAAAATTTTTATAATTGTCAAAAATAAAAGTCCATAATCGAAAAGTGCTAAGGTTTAATATTTTTTTATTGATTAAAAGTCTCCTAATTAAATTGGAAAAAATATTAAAATATGCGTAAGACATCGATGCTTTACCTAGTTAGTTTTCGGAACTGCTGACATTATTTGGTTATTTGCAAAAAATTAAAATGTACCGTTTGCATGCTAGATTGAGATATTTTCCATAACACTACATGTAAAAGTTTTTTTTAATTTTTGACTTTATAAATCTCCTAATGATTTCGGATTTCTTACAGAAAATTTTGTCATAAAAAAATCTATTAAAAAAACTTTATTTCAGTTTTTTTTCATTATCTTCGTTTAACGCCTCAGTCCCCTTAAGTCCAGTTAAGTCAGGCTTCCTTGGTCGAGTGTCGCGTATTGCAGAAATACCATTCGCTATTAATGATGCTTATATATCTTTAATATGCAAGCCGGTATGACAATCTGTGTGCATTACTGCATTACCGACCGAAGAGAGATTACAAAAATACTATTACCTATAAAGATATCACGGTCATGGACGTGGACACGATTTGAATACTAAGCGGTGTTGGCTGTGTTCACAATAACGCAACGTAAGGGATACTGTTACTGTTCAAGGTCCTTAGTTTAAATAACATTCAGTGGCGCGTATCTACAAACAAAAATAATAGTCCTAAATAATAAAAATAAAAGTAACAGAGAATATAGAGTCACTAAATTATATACACAAAATGTTTACAACACAGGAACACAACACAAAGTTTAGCTAGTACAGTAGCTGATTCACACTTGTATTTACAAAAAGTTATTTAAACAGATTTATATAAATTGCACTCACTAAAGTTATTTATTTTCACAGTATAACTGAATAATTTATGTAGTAATGCCAGAGCACTGTGTCAACACAACGAACAGCTCCAATAACTGACTGACCGACTAGCCCACTCTGCTCGCCTTTTTATAGTTTTCGTCCCACGCTTCTATCGAATGTTCGGGACGAATCGAGATTTCTTCTATTGTTCTCTCCAAGCGATTCTAAGAAATCGGGTCTAACTTCGCTACCTGCTTTCCACACCGAGATCCCTTCCTTTACATGCATTTGTATCTCTCCAAGCGATTGTCTGCAGGTCGGATGTTTTTACCTGATTTCATTGTTGTTGTTTCTAGTAGTTTCTGCCGATTCCAGAGGCGTCCCATCAAGGAGCACGCAACAATACGTTACTTTGGAACGTAGTAGTCTCTTGTCAGATCACAGTGGTCACATTGAAACAGTGAAAGTTATTTATTCCCCAGCTCTACCAAAAAGCTGCAACGTCAGCTTACGTTAACTGATTGTGAACGGCGCTTTATAAGACCGTATCGATATAAGAATAATGAAGTCATTGCAATACATTAAGTTGTGAATTTATCGGTAAGAGATGAACAGGCGTGTATGTTTATATCAAAGTACACGGATTCTCTGACACGACAGATGGATATTCCAGTACATGTGTCAGGGCTTACGAAAATTATAATTTTTGTGGCGCAGTAAATCACAGAGTATTGTGGACCCTGCGGTTACCTGATCGTATGTAAAATTTCGCATTATTCTGGTGTGATAAAGCGCTAACACAGTTTTTTTGAGAAAACACCGTAATTTTGTACAAAACATTTAATAAAAATTATAAGTTGGACTAAGCAAGACATATTTACAAAATTTTATTAAAATCGGTTCAGTGGTTTCGGAGATTAGCGCGGCCAAATTTTGTCACACGAGAATTTTAATATACAGTATGTAAACACGTAAGGTGCACATAGGGAAATTAACATTGGGAAAAAGTGACTGGATAAGAGTGAGCCTTGAAATCTTGTTTTTCAATTTGACAGATAATATTCTTTTGCAAAATGAATGTGTATACTGCCGAAGAAAATATTCAAATGATTACAACATAATCGGACTTTTTTTATTAATGGGACATTAAATTCCCAAAAATACTTAAATATGGTGCGGGATCAAATATCTCCGCCTATTCGTGTAGAACCTAAAAAGACATTGGGTCACTGATTTACCAACGCGCATACGTCATACCAGTCAAACAATTTTTGAACGAAAAGTTTCCAAACAGATGGAGTTGTTTTTTTGTTTTTATTTTTGTACAAAAAAATTAAAATAGTGATTTATAAGAGCTTTTTATTACTTATTAAAAAAGCCAAGTAAAATAAAAATAAATCAAAATAAAATAGAAATCCTCAAGATTACCACGATAATTCAATAGAAATAACAATTAATGCAGTCATGGGCCATGGCTAACTCTGATCCAAGTATTTTTTCCCAATGCTAATTTCCCTATGTGCACCTTACGTGCTTACATACTGTATAAAGATAATCCCCCTAAAAAGTGGGTCAGTTAGTCACTCTCTCTATCTTACCCTCTCCCCGCTCTTTCTCTGGAAATATTGCTGTAATATTTTCCTAAAACAAGAACCACAGTAGTACCTTTCCAGTAAACAGGGTATTGTGAACCCTACACACGTCTCGCGCGTGTACAAAGTTTGGTGTGACCTGGTATGATTCTGGTGTGGTCATCTTCACTTAAACCATGAGTTTGTGCGAGTCTGATATCAGGCTAATAAAACACCCACACGTCCGATGGGTCAAATATATGTCTGTATTTATATTTTACGTAAAGATGCGAGTGTGCGTGTGTCCCACCCATGTATCCATACGTATACAGCGCGCATGATCGCGTTTGTGTGTGTGTGCGTTGCATTTATATTTATTTTATATTATTCCTATTACCCGTTTTAATTCAAAAGTTGGATTTAGATAATGTCGAAGCGATTAAAAATATTATTGAAGATATGTTTACACAATTACTTGCATTTGTTATATTATATTGCTTAATTTGAATAATGCCTGGTCGATAGAAAGGCAGGTTAACACCGGATTTGCAGAAATATACGACGCAGATATTAAATCTAACAAATCAAGTAAATAAAATTGTCGACCAATTTTTCTCAGACCATACGATATAGTGACAAAAATGATAAAAATACAAATCAATATAACACAAGATGACGTTTCGATCCGGATTTGGATCTTCTTCAGAAATATCTAAAAAATATAAAAATTAATTAGTATTAAGTAATAGATTTCACGCAGGATTGAAACTTTGAATGATTCAAATAATAATGAAAAATTAATTAATTTTTCATTATTTTTTGAATCAATATATCGTATGGTCTGAGAAAAATTGGTCGACAATTTTTTTTACTTGAAGAGTTCTATTCAGACGTTAATCAAAGATTTAAATCTAACAAAATTCAGCAGAAGATAATACGGTTTCAATTCAATTTCTATAACTTTTTATGTATCTTGCACGTTTTACAGAAGCCGACCTTAAAACTTTATTATTTTCTGCTTTTTAGTGTTTTTTTTTAACAGAAGTTAATTTTTTTTAAGTTTTGCTTTTTACTTTTTAGTGACTGAAATACGTTACGTTACCCGATGTTGATATTTGATTACAAAAAAACTTCTGAACCGATTTAAGTAAAATTTATGTGAAACCACCTTGAAGGTATGACCTATTAAACTGAAAAAAAATCATCAAAATCGCTTCACAATAATTAATGCTGGAGATATGAAGTAATATAATAAAAATACCTATTTTTTTAAAGCTGCTTTTAAACGACTGAACCGATTTAAATAAAAATGATATAGCGCCATTAAAGAAACATTTCGAACTCAACGACGTTGAAACTTTTTTTATAACGGTTGACTACTTAAAAAAAACACACTTTTATCAACACCCCTTGTACTAATAAATCGATTTTTTAAAAATAATAAATACACATGCTACATTTTGTATCACGATTAAATCGCTTGGAAAACGTTTGATGCAGCTAGCAACTGGGTAAGGCACACGATTCGTTGAAATAAACAGCTCATGAGTGTAACTGTACACTTAGTCGCAGGTTCGCGTTACCATGAATTTTGACGAGGTTGCATTCTTTACGCACAGATCGAGCGAAAGTGCGACTGAGTTCCCATGCAGTTGCCAGATCGCGCGACGCAACAAGAAATTTTGATCATTAATTATTTTTTTAAACTCGACTTTTTAATGCAGTGATGAGAAGCTTTGAATCTCATCGGATATAATATAATTGCAAACGAAACGAGTTCTGTGAACCAGGCTTTAGCTTCTTGTGCGAGCAAAGTTTATTGACGAATAATAGATTTTATTTCCAATCTAATCACTTGGAAATAAATTGATTTTCAGACATGGTTTTATCAAGTACTTGTAGTCAGATGGGTGGCCGAAGCACACAAAAGATAGATTTGAAAATGTAGTGAAGTTATTAAAAAATAATGTATTGGACACTTTTTAGCCGACCTTTTAATGTTTATCAGTCTTCTTTTCTCGAGGGGTTAACCGATTTGAACAATTTCGACGCCATTTTCTTTCAGGAAGATGGTTTCATATAATTTTTTCTTAAATCGATTAAGTAGTACTTTGCTTTTTAATTAATCTTATTCCATTTTTACCATTCCAACCCACAAGTGGGGAATGGTACTAGTTTAGGTCAAAAATAACTTTTCAAAAATTTTACAATATCTTTCCGTTTTGAGGTCCCCCGAATCCAAAAAACATATTTTTGAAAAAAACTCTGTGCGTCTGTCAGTCTGTGAACACGATACAGGTCAAACGGACGAGCGGATTGAAACCAAATTTTGGGAGGATGTTTGGTATGCAAATATGAAGAGCCCTATTGTTTTTGGGAAAAATCGACGCACGCGCAGAAGAGATATATGCTATAACGGTATTTTTTATATAATAATGGTATACTTTTCATAACGGCTTATTATTCTATTTATTTTTTCAAGAAAGTTTTGTTAAAAAAAAAAATTTCTAAACTCTATAGTATCGGAAATATTTTGAAAATAAAAAAAAATCAGCCGCTCTTTTGTTTCATGGATCTGTCAGAAATAAACTAGTTCGGCATGCTTTGATTAATTTTTACATGACGTGGTAACCATGAAAACGAATAGCAAATATCATATTGAATACTATAGCCATTACCCGCGTCACCTCACGCGAAATCAGAAATTTTATTTTCTTTATTATAATCAAATGTCAACATTTTTGAAGTTGGAATGGTCCCGTCGCCCAATTGGCTGGAATTTTTTATATACGTTCATCCTAACTTCTCGAGGGATTACTAGATTCGAATAATTTCGAGGCCTGCAAGAAACTAGTCAAGTGTCAATTAAATCGCAGTGTAGCCCCGGCATGAAACCCTAAAACAATTTTATTGTAGTTTTTGATAATGTTTCTCTATAAATATCACGTCGCTCCTTGGTTTCTTTTGTTGTCCGCAGCTTATGTCTGGTGTCGAAGTGTAGCTTAACAAAACACCCAACTTGTAGGTACTTAAATATGGGAGTGTCTCCTTACGCCAGTGGCGTTCTGTTGCACAAGGGGCACACACCGTTGAATAATTTTATCAGTGCATTATTTATGTCTCGTACAATTTTTTTCTGCTACGAATTTTAAAATGATTTCAAGTACATTTTTGTTAGAAGTTACGATAGTTTTTAAAAGTTATTACAGTGTAAACTCTTTATAACGAAACTCAAGGGACCGAGCATTTTTTATCGTTATAGAGAGTTACCGTTATATGGAGTGAAGAAAGAAAAACAACCAAATTAACAATAATCTTCAATGTACTGTATAATCTCTTTATAACGAATTTTAAGGGACCGAACATTTTTTTCGTTATAAAGAATTTTCGTTATATGGAGGGAAGAAAGAAAAATAACCAATTTTCACTAAATTAAGTTATTCCAAACACATAATATACCTATAGTTTGTTAAATTTGCCTGACGTTTTTCGCTATGCCAATATTTGTTTTGTATTTTAAGTATCTTATGCATGCCTTGGGATGTGGTGGAATAATCTTCATTAAATAATAGGAATTTTTCGATAAGTTTGGCGTCATCAAGTGCTTGTTGAATAGATGGTGATGGTTCAGAATGGTCCCCTTTATGTCTGTAAACATTTGCTGATGCCTAAATATGAACATATTTCTTCGTAATAGAGAATGGCTGTTGCGTTATAAAGAGGGTATTAATGTATAGGTTTTAAGGTAAACCAACCAAATCGTAAAAATTTCGACGTTATAGGGAGTTTTTCGTTATAACGAAGGACGTTATAAAGAGTTTACACTGTATGTTTTAAATCTACTTATATTAATAATTTTGTCGATTGAAATTTATCAATGGTATCTCTATTACACCACAAGGGCCGAAAGTTTGATATTCTTGCCCTCGGTCCCTTGTGGTGTATACTATTTTGCTTCATACCTCGTTCGTAAGCACGCTTATTAAATACGTTAATTAATTAATTACATAAAAACACAGATAAATTCCAAGCAAGCAGCTTTGAGGTTATACACGAATGACAGCTGCTCGCGACTATTAGCTAAAATGTAAAAAGAGTTGCTATGGTAACGACATCTAAACAACAGTTGATAGGTGATTTTTTCTTTACTTCCCGCATAGACTTTCTGCCTTACAATTTATGCCGAAAGTATGTACTTTCGATTGAGGTATGAAGAAAAATTTATTTTATTTGTTAAAAAAAGTATAATTTAATAAGCTGTGTGTTCATTAGCTTATAAATATTAAAACTGTCATTTTATTTTTTTTACAAAAAAATTTTTAGAGCCTATCTTTTGATATTTTTTAATAAAAATCGCACCGAAAATTTATGACAGACTGTACAAATGACAGTAACACGACGGGAATCAAGAAAAATTCTTTGTCAAAAATCAGATAGGAATTTCTTTTTTTTAAAACGGAGGGTGCCACTGTTCAGGTGACGGATGGCCCGACGTTATTGAAGAAAGCCAGGTAAAATGGTCGGTCGGTGAATAACGTGACGTTAGCCGCTTTGTGCGTGTCGATGTCATCTGTATAAATTAACAACCTAACCTAAAACCAACACTTAAAGTGTATTAAACGAATCTAATCTTTATAACAAGCGGTTCGTGGAATAAGATTGCATCGCGGATTGTCCTTAAGATCACTTCAAACCTTCAATATTAGTAATTCTTATTTGGGTACACATAAGATTTGTGGGCACAACGTTCTCCAAAAATAAAACAAAGTAGCTACTCTCGGCTGTTTGTTTAGAATCTAAAAGGTTCTGAAGTTAGATGCGAATGCGGGCTTGCGTTTGTACAGTCTGTTGAAAAACTACGAACTCGCAACTCAACACAACTAAAATAACAATAACAACTTGACAGTAGCGTACTCGACTGTACTTTAAAGCAGGAAAACGACAAGTGACAAAGACAACGAGCGATCACGGCCAATCACCGACGAGCGCACGTTCCGTGAAGGTAGCTGGAAGGTGGTGGCTTTAAAATGTGCCTTTGCGACGCTGTTTGTGACTAACTTCCGAAGATTTAAGATCCGTGGCGCGTATTATATAACACGTTCATAATATATTTAAAGATAGTAAAGAAATCTTGATGTTTTGTAAACAAGTCGTAAAAAGACGCTTTTAAGGCGTTTACACGGCTTACTCTGATTAAACCATAATAGATACATCAAATTAATGTAGTACAGAATTGTAGGTCTTAAAAAGATCTACAGAAAAGTTTTTTGTTATCGCTTGTCTATCTTCTAAGGATAGCTTACTATACCCATTTTAAAGTTAAGCGCTTTTCGTGGATATCAATTTTTAGCAAAAGTCTACAAATTCGAGCGAAACCGGACCGGGACGCTAGTTTAATAATAACATGAAAATAGATTTGATACTTTCCACCAGTCCTTATGTTAGTACCATGGAAACACTACATTATTAAAAAAAATACAGGCGATAAAAATATATATATTTTTTACAAATATCAATTAAAATTAATGTCTATATTATAATCTTGAAAATGTACGATCCAAAGAGCATAAAATAAAATATGGGGGGCCCGTCTTAACCAGCGATTGTGTAACTGAATCTTTCAATTGTTTTATTAAGTCCAGAGTCGATAAATTAGCATTTTACTTGACATTTACGGCATTTGATTATCGTCATAAAATAAAGTTTAATGAAAGTGTAAAGTCACAATCGCGTCTTCATCACTTAAATATCGTTGAGTCATAAATTAACGTAATTAATAATAGTTTAATGAAGAGGTTCAAATGACAGTACAGGTATTTATAATCTTCCTTTTCTGTAACAAAAATTGGGTCGCGTACCACATTCTTCAATAAATAAAATTATCGACCAATTTTTCAGACAAAATATTAACAAAATATATAATTAATACATTAACGTTTCGATCCGGATTTGGATCTTCTTCAGAACTGATCTAAAAAATATAAAAAATAATTAATATTTAATTTCTAATTCGCTTTTTATAAATTTCTTCAAAATTATTAATTAATTATTACTAGCGTGACCTGTGCGAATTATGCGCACTAAATAAGTATAATAATTATCACTTTACAAAATTATTTTTTAAATATGATTGCAGGTATTCAATTCGTTTCTAATTTTGCACACTGCTTATAACGTTCTTCTTTTTGCTGTATTACAATATGAAGCTCAGATGACAGATCGAAGAAATATTTTACTAAAATTGTCATATAGAGGCGCAAGTAGCAAAAGCGTTGAGCTAAGCCGTCAGATGGCATCATGCAGCTTTGCTGTGACGTTGTTCAGCGTTGCTCGCTGTTTCAAAATTAAAGCCGTCAGATGGCAGTATGCAGTATTGTGTCTGTTGTATTAGAATATGAAGGTCAGATGACAGATCGAAGTGTTGACGTTGTTTCAAAATTAAAGCCGTCAGATGGCAGATGTTGTTCAGCGTTGCTGTATTTTAATTAATTTACAAAAACAAAAGCAATAATAAATTTTTTAGTTGTCGATGGCGGTAGAGCAAGCAATTATCTGTAAAATGATATATAATTTATGTGGAGAAATTGTGAGGTTTTTTCTAAAAAGGGAGGCAAACATCTTTAACCTTAGCGTATTAATTTATATGATGATATAACGTGAATATGTTCACAATATTTTAATGGCGTGTATTAATATGTCAACCCAATTACATTACGTATTCTGATCATCTATCTAAATCAGGGGTCGGCAACCGTCTGAGACGGAAGAGCAAAAAGTTGCAATTTTTAAAATTTCTCAATTTTTAGAGCCGTTTAAAACTTTCATTTCAATGTTACGATAGGTATATTTGATTTAAAATAAACTAGTTTAAATACGAAATAATATTTATATTCATATAAAAACCCAAATATTTTTAGCACAAAACATATTAAAGTATTTTAGCTGGAATAATATAAGTTTTGCGTAGTGGAGAGCCGCAACTTGACATCGAAAGAGCCACATGTGGCTCGCGAGCCGCAGCTTGCCGACCCTTGATCTAAATATATAAAGGGAAACCGTGACTGACTGACTGATCTATCAACGCACAGCTCAAACCACTGAACGGATTGGACTGAAATTTGGCACACTGCTAATTATTATGAGGTATCCACTAAGAACAGATTTTTGGAAATTCAACTCTATGAAGGGTGTAACGGGGGTTCAAAATTTGCATGGAGAAATCATTCGAAAATGCGCAGGATTACTCCTGTCAACAAATAAATAAACACGTGTTTCATGCTTTTTCAAAAACAACCCTTACAGAGGGTGAAAAGAGGTAAATAGTCTATAATAAAACCGGTCAAGTGTGAGTCGGACTCGCACACGAAGGGTTCCGTACACTATGTACTTTTTAAATACTTTTGTAAAAGAAACAAGAGAGGCGCTATAACAATATGTAACCAGTGGGAGTATGCAAGTAGTTCAAGAATTTCAAGGCGTAAAATTTTACATAATACACCCCGGCGTTTTTATATTATAAACACTTTTTTTACAAAAATTTCTTGTAGAATAAAATAATATAAAGTTTAATAAATATACCATTATATCAAATAACAACGTTATGGCAAATATCTCTGTTGCGCATGCGCCGATTTCCCCAAAAAAATATACAAAACTTTAGAGAATATTAAACCATTATGAAAAATATACCATTATTATATAAAAACAATGTTATAGCACATACTCCTCTGCGCATGCGCCGCCTTTCCCCCTAAAACTTTTTACAAAACTTTCTTTTAAACCATTATAAAAATATATATACCTACTATTATTATATAAAACAACGTTATTGCATATATTTCTTTTGCGCATGCGCCAATTTTTCCCAAAAAATTTACAAAACTTTTGTAAACATAGATAGAATAATAAACCGTTATAAAAAGTATGCCGTTATTATATAAAAAACAGCCTTATAGTATATATTTCTTCTACGCATGCGCCGATTTTTTTCAAAAATTTATTTTACAAAACTCCTGTAAAACAAAATAATAAGCCTTTATGAAAAGTATACTATTATCTTATAAAAACAACCTTATAATATATATATTTCTTTTGCGCTTGCGCCGACGTCTCTCAAAAACAATAGGCCTCTTCATATTTGCATATCAAACATCCTCCCAAAATTTGGTTTCATTCCGTTCATCCATGGTGTTGGAATGGTAAAAAATGTCAAAAATGACGTTTGCATCTGTCAAAGCAATATGTTCTAATAATTAAAATTAGTTATTCAAATCGTTAACTCAGAAGGCGTTGCATTTCTAAATACTAATGTCAAAAGACTGACTAATATTTGAAATGACATTCGTTTTTGAACAAATGCAATCTTTTTTTTAAGGCAGAACATACGCAATTTTTAAATTCCCATAGTACACTATGCAACAAACGAAGACAGACGATCCCCGTGTATGCTATGGATTAAACAAAATTGAATTTATACAATATATTTCTATATAAAACTGTATAAAAAAAAAGTTTCGACGAATTCTGTTATACAAAATCTATGTAAAATTTTCTCCTCTTTCGTTTAAGACAGGTCTCGAATCGATCCGATTTAAATTGAGTTAATTATAAGCAAAAAACTTAGTTTGCTCCTCTTTTGGGAGTTTTGGGGGGTTTTTAATTATTTGTTGTTCTAGCGGCAATAGAAATACATACTCTGTGAAAATTTCAACTCTCTACCTATTACGGTTCTTGAGATACAGCCCGCTGACAGACAGACAGACGGACAGACGGACAGACGGACGGACAGCGGAGGCTTAGTAATAGGGTCCCGTTTGAGCACCCTTCGGGTACGGAACCCTAAAAATCAACATGGGTGCCATTTTCAAAGTTTTTCAGGACGTTGATCAAGTGTATGTCATCAATTTTGAAATTAATTAGAGGGGCTGCTACGTCGAGAAAGAAGTAACTAAGGCCAAATAACGGGAACGCATCCGTGTTTCGTCTCAATCGCGTGCAAAGCCGCGGGTAACGGCTAGTTTTGATATATGGAGGGAATTCCGTTAAAGATCTTGAACATTCTGTATTACCCTGTCGTGATTACTTCAGGGTAATATGTGCACAAAAAAAAAAACAAACTGTTAATTTATTTTTACATAGCACACGCGATAAGAGTTAAAGCTGATCATAAAGATAAATCTAATTATGAAAAGAAATTAAATTTAATTAACTTTTTGACAAATTACTAAATTAGATTGTTAAAAATATGAAACAGAACTGTATATAATAGGTATCTGTGACCACTAAGCAAAGTAGCTTATGTCATTAAAGTCGTACTTACCAAAATTTTTCCATAATAAGTTATTGTATGTTTTTAACCAAATTTCGATTTATACTTATAAATCTATACTAATATATAAAGCTGAAGAGTTTGTTTGTTTGGTTGAACGCGCTTATCTCAGAAACTACTGGTTCGAATTGAAAAAAATTTTTTTTGTTGGATAGCCTATTTGTCGAGGAAGGCTATAGGCTATATAATATCACGCTACGACCAATTGGAGCGAAGCATCAATGAAAAATGTTGCAGGATGTATCTCAAAATTTGTCCGTCCGACAAATATTATCAGGTGAAATGCCCTAACTAAATATTGCAATATTAGCGCCTCACATTCACAAGCCCGGATAGCTCAGTCGGTAGAGCATGCGCCTATTAATATCAGGGTCGTAGGTTCGAGTCCCGCGTTGAGCAAATATATTTTTAATTTTTTTTAATTTTCTACATTACTTTCTTCTAAGACTTACATTTCAATTTTTTAAAATTTTATTACGACTAATTAAAATTAAATAAATCTAATTAATAGCTCATTTGAAAACTGTTACAACTATAGCTACCTAATAAAAAAAAATTTCTACAGTGTTTTCAATTATATATTTATTATATTTTATTAATTACAGTAATTATTGTTTTAAATTTACTTGAAGAGTTCTATTCAGACGTTAATCAAAGATTTAAAAAAAGTATAAATACTGATTTTTAACGACAAAAACTTTTGAACGGTAACTCCGATCATCATGAAAGTTGGACACAACATTCATCTCGGTAAACTAAGATGAATGTGCGTACTCATGTCCCTCCCTTCCCTTCTTTTATACCCGGGTGAAACCGGGCGGGACCGCTAGTGCAATATAAGCGGCATGGGACAGGCAAACCAAAATATAGAAAAACTTTGTGGTTACCTTTTTTTTTAAAACAAGTTTTTTTGAGGACATGAAAATATTGTATTGTCATCGGAACCATTTACGTGTGGAATCAAAATTGAATTACAAGGTTTGACCTAAAATTGATAATCCGTTAACATTTTTAGGCTCCGAGCTAACGTTAGATTTTATTTTGAAAGCTTAAACCGAAAACTTTTTTTAAGATTTTTAAGAAACCGGAATCGAAAAGACTCGAATCTATCATTCTATTTCGGTTTCAAATCAGGTTTTAGACCAGTTTGTTTTGTGACCACGGACATGAAGTCAGCCTAATGTAAACATAATCTATTTTGACATAAATTGTGTGGTCATTGCAAAAATGAAAAATTTAAATCGATTTATTTAAACTAATTTTCCGTAGGCGTTGTTAATTACTTGTGTTTCTAATGAATTTACAATTAGCTGTCGACATTATTTCTTTGTTACAACGCCACCTACTTAAAATTGTAATTTAAAATCCTGTTAGGAAAATCTGGATTTAAACAATTTATAGTTTGACGATTATTAAAATCAACGATTATTCCCAACTCTAGCTATAAGGTCGCAAGCATAAGTAATTTTGTTATTGGCGCAATGTTTATCAAACAACACATAAATCATTAAAGCCATAATTGTCACTCACTATCTCAAAAATATGCATATTATATTTCTATATTATGTTATTACATATACGATTTTATTTGAACATTGCATTCAGTACATAATAATTCTACCTTTAATAAGGTTGAAGTATTTTCTATACGTTATAGCTGTGGTGAGTTTACTGTAAAAATTTGCGTTAACGCTAGAAACACTGCTTGGAGTTCTGCTGGCCGGTAGGCTGGGTACGAAGCTGGAAATGACGTCACTACGGGCTCGCCTGCTAGCTCACAAAATAGGTTTTAAAATTAGAACAGGGGCTCTTTTCCTCGCTAGATCCGCTGCTAGGTATGAGACAGCAAATGACTGTGTTCTATCTCCTTCTTTTCACTTGACCCGTTGGATGCAAGTATCGCGTCTCTGTAGTGGGGGCAATTAGTAAGTGGAATGGAGCAAGCCACCTCCCTTTCACAGCTTAGTTCCATGTGCAAACTGGCGCGCATCCATTCACGGACATGCGCATAAGACTCAGAGTATAATAAGTGAGACAGACGTATACATGTCTGCACCGTAGTGTTTAAGTCTTTCTCCCGATCTTTGCTAGCAGTATAGAAGGTATTAAATATTAATAGTAACTAGTAAGTATTTAAATATTTATTCAGAGATGATTATTTTAATTTGGACAAATATATTGGCAACATTGCATTGTCTTTCTCACTTAGACATATGTCGTTCTTGCTTTCACTAAGTGTAAATATTTAATTGAAAACACCGCGGAAAATTATTTTTATATAGGTACCTATAGTTGTAACAGTTTTCAAATGAGCTATTAATTAGATTTATTTAATTTTAATTAGTCGTAATAAAATTTTAAAAAATTGAAATGTAAGCCTTAGAGAAAAGCAATGTAGAAAATAAAAATATATTCGCCGACGTGGGGCTTGAACCCAAGACCCTGGCATTAAGAGCCTTACGCTCCACCGACTGAGCTATCCGGACTTATGAACGTGACGCGCTAATATTGCAATATTTAGTTAAGGCATTTCACCTGATAATATTTGTCGGACGGACTAAATTATGAGATACATGTTGCAACATTTTCCATTGATGTTCCGCTCCAATTGGTCGTAGCGTGGTATTAAATAGCCTATAGCCTTCCTCGATAAATGGGCTATCCAACAAAAAAAAATTTCAAATCGAACAAGTAGTTCCTGAGATTAGCGCGTTCAAACAAACAAACTCTTCAGCTTTATATATTAGTATAGATATAGATGAGGAACAAAATGCATCGTTCAAAATTATTAAATTTTGATACTCGCGACGACTCTATGCGATAATGCAGAGCATATTCTTAGCTGAAAATGCGCACGTTCAAGAAAGTAATAGCTTAGTATTCCAGGGACAGTGCTACAATGAAAAAAACCTGGTTTATGTGTTCATATTCAAATAAATTAGATAAGATATATCCACCGTGAATATTAATCAATTGTGTTATATTCCTGCTCACTGCTTCGTTATCAAAGAGTTCTTTCTTATCGGCATCGAAAATTTACTATATGTTCATTGCAAACAAGTTCTTTAGTTATTGGTTTCTTCTCTATCAAACGACCTGAATTGTCGAGCGTCCGTAGCTTGCAATCTCTAGCTATCAAACACAATACTTCAATTGGCACCTAGGTTGGTTTATGACCAATGACCTTGAAAATTATCGAGGAGGTTATTTTCAATATCCTGTGTATAAATTTCTTCTATCTATTGGTGTAGTCCAGGGGTCGGCAACCTTTTGAGACGGAAGAGCCAAAAGTAACAATTTACAAAATTTCCCAATTTTTAAAAGAGCTACTAAACATTTTCGTTTCAGTACTATAGTATTTGCTTATATAGGTATAATATATTTATATCCGAGGACGACAAGTCGCGACGGTGGCGGTACGGGTGAGAGGCGAGTGGAAATAGCTGAGAGATAGACATCATGCTCAATCATGGATCGATTGGACGATTTTTAAGGGTTTATATAATAAAATAATTATTTTTTGCGTATGGAACTGGAGAGTCGCAACTTTACATCAAAAGAGCCGCATGCGATTGTCGTCGATTCTAATCTCCCTTAGTGCATAAAAATTAAAAATCCATTTATGCGTGATAATATTATTATAATATGGTTAATTTGATTGTTAAAACTCGCCGGCGCTTGTTTTTAACACAATGTCATAATGTATGTCATTACGCACTAAAAGCATTATCTACTATTGTCAAAAAACGTAATCCAATCTCAAGAAATATTGCAGGATTCATTTTGAAAATGAATTATAAACAAACGACTGTTTGAAATCTGTCAATCTTGTCCCCAAAAACGTTTATTAATCCTAAAAAAACACAGACGCGTCATAGAAAAGTCCCGAAGTATTTTTTTACCATCTGGTACATTTAAAAAATTCGTAGTCAAATTATACTGTTTGTGAAATTTCAATTCAATTAGAAAACAAATTACATAGGATGAAACAACCCTAAGCGCTTTATGCCCGAAACCTAATATTAAACGATTTTACCTTTGCGGAAATTGATTTAAATGTATAATATCAGATCTAATAAAAGATCCATTTTACACAATCACTGTATTTTGTAGCCTAAAATATCGACTCATTATTTAATAATGTTATAATATATAAGTTTACGATATTTAAATTATATATTATAAACAAATAAATTAGTATCATTTTTTTATTATGTGCAACCATGTTATTAGATCATTATTTGTGACCAATGGATTTCTTCTAACTCGGATCGCGGGTATAATATCCGGCTCTTTTACCAATAAGGCTCGGTCGGGCAGCATTCGGCTTGATCAGCCGTCTAGAACCTGTTGAGACGGAAGAGCCAAAAGTTACAATTTACACCCAGTTTTTAAAGAGCCACTAAACATTTTCGTTTCAGTATTATAGTATTTGCTTATACAGATTGTATCAAATCAAAACGGTGCATAGAACATTCTGTGTGTAAGACAGAGACGATATATAAAGCAGTAAGTAAGAATGAGATAAATGATCGCTAATAGTTACTGTGGTTACGTAAATAAATAATTACGTACACTGTAAATCTTTTTACCAATTTATCAATTAATTCGTATTAATTTGTATTATTATTTATATATGGTACAAAAGTTTTAACAATACTTTTAATAATAATTAATTTATTAAATGTTTAAAAGACCTCCACGTTCTGCCACATAATATCCTAATCGATTATAATAAATAGCCATTTTATCAATAATTTCACTAGTGAATACTGACATTTGATAAAATTGTTATTTTTACTGTAGAAAGCAAAGACAATACTATCAGATTGTATAACCACAGTAACTATTAGCGATCATTTATCTCATTCTCACTTACTGCTTTAGTGCTTTATATAATATCGTCACTGTCTTACACACATAATGTTCTATGGACCGTTTTGATTTGATACAATCTGTATATGTATAATAATATATATATCCGAGGACGACACGTCGCGACGGGGGCGGTGCGGGTGAGACGCAAGTGGAAATGGCTGAGAGATAGACATGGTACTCAATCATGGATCGATTGGACGATTTTTAAGGGTTTATATAATAAAATAATTGTTTTTTGCGTATGGAATTGGAGAGCCGCAACTTTACATCAAAAGAGCCGCATCCGGCTCGCGAGCCGCAGGTTACCGACCCTTGGTCTAGAATAATCACTGTGATCTGACAAGAAGTAACTATACGTATGTTGTTCCATGTCACTGCACTCACGACGGTCGCTCCAACCGAGTAGCCGGCGTAACGTCCTATCGAGTGTTTACTCGGTCGGGATCGACGTAACAAAGTCACGATGATTTTTCACTGTGATTCTTGTGTAACCGGAATAACAGTTACTGTGATCACATAGTAACGACTATTCCCAGCAACGGTTTCAGTGGCAAAAGCAGACAGTAATTTAAAAGCCGGTTAAAGGAGCCGCCACCCGAAGGACGAATCTTTGTGATTTAAATCGGCCATTTAAAGCGGCATCTAATTTTTATAATTTCAATCTGCCATATATGCAGCATTTAATAATAGACATTGAACTCCGGGATCGCGTTATTAATTACGTAGGCCATGATTTGAGTTTCCCTCATTTGGCATGTTGTACAATTTCATTTGACATCTTAACTTAAAAATTATATCAACTAGTAATTTAACTTTTATACTGCAAATTTAACCTCCTTGTGGGTTTTAATTATTGTCTCATAAGTTCGGGTAATATAAAACGGGACAAAAATCACGTAGTATTTGAAAAACTTGAAGATTTGCAAAACGCATTTGAAAACATGAAAGTTTTGCGATATTTTGCAAAATATATAATTTTTTCAGATATGCTTAATAGTAACGTGTCTTATAGAAAAAAGTACGCTGAATCGAATGGGACCAAGCACACATTCGTTTCTCTGTTAGCTTAGACGCTATGACGGTTTAAAGTGTAAAAAAATTTAAACAGTGTAAATTTGCTATACCTATCTCCGAAACCAAAAGAGATACAAGGTTGTGGATGGTCGGAATCGATTCAGAATGACTTTTTCTATAAGTATGCATGATATCAAATAAATTTATTTTTCAAAAATGTTTCAATTTTGTTTTCTTACTTTTTTCGATTTTAAAAAAACCCAAAAATCACTGTCATATTGTTCACATACGACTTACAGCTGAGGTTATTCTTATAGAAAACGTTGCTCTGAATCGATTCCGACTACTCCCGTCTCGGTATCTTTAGTCGTTTAGAAGTTACAGCGTTTTTAAGTTTTTCTCTAATAATATAAATAAACGCTCATATCTCCGAAACTAAAAGTGATACGGGGTTGCGGATAATGGGAATCGATTCAGCTTGAAATTTTCTATAAGCTCGGTCAGTATAGAACGGTCCAAAAGTCGCTTAGTGTCTTAAAAAGTTGCAGATTTTCAAATCGCATACCTACGACTTACAACTGAGGTTATTCTCATAGAAAAAATCGCGCTGAATCGATTCTGCCCACTCCCACCTCTCTATCATTTGTCGTTTAGAAATTATAGCGGTTTTAATTGTCTTAATACTAGGAAACAATTCTTCTACGGGAAGTTTGTGTCTGAAATCTACACTGTTCGTATTGAATCAGTTTTAATACCACTGTTTTAATGTATGACATTTTTATAGCGTTGTTTTCGATATCCCTCACACTGTTCGAGGCCTGAGTAAGATATTCCTCCAAAAGAAAAACAGAGAAAAAAAAGAATCCAACTTGTTAACACGTTTCTCGATGGGGAGTTTCAGGTCTATTGTTGACTACAACAATACACTTAAGACGGATGATTTATTTATTGTAATTTTTATAATTAAGGTGTAACTAGGCTAAACGGAGACAATAAATCGTCGCTTTTTTTAAATAATATATTGTAAAGATCAAAGAGGCAGCACAATAATTCAAGTTAACTAAAATGCAATTGCCTGGCTACTTAACTGGAAGTTACTACCTTGTAACAAGTTTGCGTTTTTCTTCTTTGTAAATTGCCTGTCAGACTAAATAGTACGGAAAAAAATCGGCCAATAGTTCGGGTATAGAACTATGAACAGTCAAAGATTAGAGCATAAAACAGTTCACCATGGACATAAAATAATCCGCGTTAACACTTTTTAGTTCACGGTGGACACTGTTTAGGCCACGGTTTCCCACAGTTAATAAATCATCATATATATTAATACGCTAAGGTTTAAGATGTTTGCCTCCATTTTTAGAAAAAGCTCACAATTTCTCCACATAAATTATATATTATCATTTTACAGATAATTGCTTGCTCTACTGACATCGACAACTAAAAAATTTATTATTGCTTTTGTTTTTGTAAATTAATTAATTAACAGCAACACTGAACAACGTCTGCCATCTGACGGCTTTAATTTTGAAACAACGTCAACACTTCGATCTGTCATCTGACCTTCATATTGTAAATACTGCATACTGCCATCTGACAGCTTTAATTTTGAAACAGCGAGCAACGCTGAACAACGTCACAGCAATGCTGCATGATGCCATCTGACGGTTTAGCTCAACGCTTTTGCTACTTGCGCCTCTATATGACAATTTTAGTAAAATATTTCTTCGATCTGTCATCTAAGCTTCATATTGTAATACAACAAAAAGAAGAACGTTATAAGCAGTGTGCAAAATTAGAAACGAATTGAATACCTGCAATCATATTTAAAAAATAATTTTGTAAAGTGATAATTATTATACTTATTTAGTGCGAATAATTCGCACAGGTCACACTAGTATTTCTTAATTTTGTTACATATACCTATTAATTTCATGTTATTATTACCTAAAAAAAAAACTTATAAATCATTATTTATAACATATTTTGGCATATTGACATAATATGAAGATAATTTAGTAGCTTATAATTTATGAACAAATAGATCACATTGTGATAAGCCCGACTGTTAACTTGGAAAATGAGTATTCACTATTAAAATCAGTTTGCTATTGGACACATTATAGTTCGGTGTCGCGCAAAACTAAATTATTGGATGAGTTATTGTTGTCGCTCGAACTGCATATTCAAAGTTCGGTTTGTGAGGGCGGAAAAACTCGTATTTCTTAACCCGGTTTTTTTTTTAACCTCACCTTGCAAATGCAAATTTTTATGTTTAATAGCGCAATCACAACATAATAATAACCAAGGCTGTCCACTTGGAAAAATAATAACCATTATAATTTCAATATAAAAAATAGAGATTATTCCTGTCAAACAAGTAAATAATTGGCTTTTAAAGTTTCCTTGCTTACAAATTTATGTTCTGAAATTATCTGGAAATTGCTTCAGGCTTTTTCTACACACTCACTGTCGCTATATATTTATACATTAATATTCTAGATTATAGACGCTCAACAACTGAGGTCCATGTGTTATTAAGACCGCTGCACACGAGGCTAGAAACGCTGCTAGATTTGCTTAGCGCTGAAGCTGATTTTCTCGATTGCTGTTAGGGAAGTAGTCTGGTGTTCGGGTTTCGGTAATCGAATTTATTTTTTTTACATTTTTAGTAAGTATAATACATTGAGAAAATACTGTAAAAATTTTAGACAGAAATATTAAATTGAAGGAAGGTTTTGGTTGAGGATCCTAAAATAAGCTTTAACAGTGGTAAAGCTTATTTTATGATCCTCAACCACAACCTTCCTTCATCTTAATATTCTATTGGATCAACACTACTTTAACTGAAGAAATATTAAATATTTGCAAAGCTATAGCATATAGTCGAGAGCAGCAACGGTCTTACGGTAAGTCTTGCCTGCTCTTACCTCTCAATTGTTATCACGTTACCCTTATACTCTCGCAGAGTAGAGCAAAAAAATTAGCAGAAAACGATGCCTTTGAAGAAACAGAAGGTTTACTATATGCACCAGGCATAGCTGAATAGTGTAAGTATTTATTTTTATTTTTTTGTAAGAAATCTGAAATCAAAACTTTAAACGCGTTTTTCTCAAAACTACGTTTTTGTAAGCGGCGCGGTTTTTTGAAACAAATTGTATACAAACGATTGCTTTCAATTTTTCACAGGCTATTCTACACAACAATAGCTCCGTCCGGTACTAGAATTACTTATTTATAAAAATTATTTCTATTTTTTAACCGATTTTTAACGACAAAATTACGATTTTCTCGTGGATTTTACAAGCATAAATCTACGTTTCACATATATGCCAAGCTAATCTATAATCTATACCAGGGGCGGGCAAATATTTTGATCAGCGGGCCACATAGGTGATGAAAATTTGACCGCGGGTCGGATGGCTGACGAAAATTTGACCTTTGCAGAAAAAAAGGTCCTCACATTCTATTTCCGCATTCGGAGAGCAAAAAAAATGTCCCCGCATTCTATTTCCGCTACTATTTTTCTTAAATGCTTCGCGGGCCGGATAAAATTACGCTGCGGGCCGGATTCGGCCCGCGGGCCGCCATTTGCCCAGACCTGATCTAGGTATACTAATAAAATATAAAGCTGAATAATTTTTTTGTTTGTTTGGTTGAACGCGCTAATCTCAGAAACTACCGATTGAATTTAATTTTTTTTTTGTTGGCCAGCCCATTTATCGAGGAAGGATATAGACTCTCTAATATCACGCTACAACCAATAGGAGCGGAGCATCAAAGAAAAATGTAACTCAAAATTTGTCCGACCAAAACTTGTGAACGGTAACTCCGATCATCATGAAATTAGAACACAACATTCATCTCAGTAAACGAAGATGAACGTGCGTACTCATGTCCCTCCCCCCATTCGTTCTTTTGCACCCGGGTGAAACCGGACGGGACCGCTAGTTTTGCACTTTGCAATAGAGTATAGACGAACTATTATTATTCTTTTTAACTAGCGAAACGATACGTATTAACATGTTGTTAATTTATAAAATTTGATTGTAATCATTGTAATCAAAGTAATCGAAACCTGAATGACTTGCTGATTAATCATGTTTTAAAGAAGTCAGAAACAAAGACCGGAGGCTCCTCACATGAGCTGGTAAGTATATAATATAATATCGGATCTTTTAAGAAACTGGCAGAGTCCCAACATCAAAGAGTTCAGGAAAAAAAATTGCATTCATACAGTAAATCTGTTCCTATTATAACAAAACCAATCAGAAAACAACAGACTTGTAAAAAATACTTTTTAAAAGTATTTAAATACAAATACTCTTTCTTTATTGAGTATTTAAATTCAAATATTTTTCCTTCATATACTTGTAAATACTAGAAAAGTATTTGTATTTTCAAATACTCTACATGTCTGGAAAATAGTTACTAGTTCTTGTTACATGAGCAAACGTCATAAGGAGCCATTCAAGTATTACGTAAGCACCAAAGGGGGGAGGGGGTCTTTTCTTAGTTTATTTTTGATGACATGGGGTCGGGGGGGTCTCGTTTTCTTTATACGTTGTATACCTCCAGCATGTTAATTATGCACATTTTGATTGTTAATATCTCATTTTACAGTCAGTGAAAACATTTATTTTTTTTTTTAAATTAAATCAGTGATTCCCAAAGTGGTCTGCATCGACCCCCACGGGTCGACGACAACTTGCAAGGGGTCCATGTCAGCGGGAAAAAAAATTTGGGGTCCATGAAATGAAAATGGAGGTCAACGATAGTGAATCTCCTAACAAAAAAAGAAACAAACTGGACATCGTTAACCGAAGAGATTTAAGATTAAATCTAACTAAATTGATGCCAAATGTTGAAAATTTATTATTAAAGCATCAGGTTCATCCCTCACACTAAAAGCATTTACTTTTTGCTTAGTTATTTTATGTAACTGAAAGTAAATTTTAATTTGAATTGTTTAATTTGAATCTAATTAATGAATGTATAAAACTAAATATTTCACACTACATTTCACTACCGCTATAAATTTTAATCGTTCAAAATGAGTAGCACTATACCGGTTGTCAAAAATACATTTGAAATTAATGAATTTGCAAAAAATCAATATCAGATAAGCAGGGGGTCTACACAAAACCGAAAAACATGGCAAGTGGTCTACGAGACAAAAAAGTTTTGGGACCTCTGAATTAAATATAAGGCATATATGAAATTGAAGTATAAGGTTAACCTTATATTTAGATGAGTTTTAGTTACAGTTAGTAATTATTATAATATATTGTTTTTTAATATAGAGTAGCTACTGTTTGCTACAATTGTTAAGAAACACTCATTGTTACAATGCTATCAACATAGAAAAATTAGTTTATTTTTTTCCAAACAATGTCACCGTCGGGATACGAACCCCGAATCTTTCCACTCTCGCGGCGGACTGTGTTACATTACCTACACCAAAGTGACACAACTATCAAACTATCATAGCATTGGTAGCCGATTTTTTCACATCATGCGAGAGCCAATTATATTAGTTAACGCTAGATATGAACCAATACAGTAGTGAGAGCTATGAGTGAAAAGATTCGGGGTTCGTATCCCGACGGTGACATTGTTTGGAAAAAAATAAACTATTTTTTCTATGTTGATAGCATTGTAACAATGGGTGTTTCTTAACAATTGTAGCAAACAGTTGCTACTCTATGTTAACCTTATACTTCAATTTTATCGAGTTCCTAAGAAAAGCCATTTCACGAGTGAACTGCAGCGCTACCGCGAACAGCCAAACTCATTTATGATATAGTGTCTCCAGTTTAGTAGGGTATCTGTTACATCTCACAGTATCTTGTGGCTTGATTAATTCGGCGTCGGTGAATCGATATTTGTAACACCGTTAATAACTTGTAACATACGAAATTAAAAAAGAAAAGAAATGAAAAGAAAACCGTAACAAAGAATATTGATGTTGATAATATAGCTGCCTAAAGTAACTTTACAAAGTGGGGCCGACATCGAATGGCCGCCAGCAGGTGTACTACCAACCGTACAACAATAATAAATATACTGATTGCATCCAATTCTTTTTTCGAGGAGGACCGATCAGACAATATTAATGACACATTCGATAAGCCGACACGCGCAGTTCTGTATCTCGTATCGTTTAGCAGGCATAGGGGAGTTTAAAAATACAGTAGTACCAACTGTATTTGATCACACATACACTAATAGGTACTACAAACGGTCCGGTCCGGCTTCTCCCGAACTTGTAGATTGCCAGCGTTTTTTCGCTGACTCGCGTTACAAAACTTGTCTCCGCGATCTTAACGCGATAGTATGTCCATCCTGAAGGTCCATTCTAAATATTGGTGAAAAAATTTTCGAAATCGGATGAGTAGTTTCGGAGATTACCTTCTACATCCAAACTTCACCTCTTTATAATATTAGTATAGATGTCACACCAGATGAGAACAAGCTTTTTATGAAAAAACAGCGTCATCTGCTGGACGTTGAAGCGACACACGCTATACTAAATATTTTACGGCAATGTGAGCGTCGTTTGTTAAACCTAACAGCAACACACGCTCATGCCCATAGCGTGCTTCATGACAGCTGATGGCATTTAGCATTTTCGATGTTGTGATTGTATTGTTGAATTGAATTTTTTAGATCTAGACACGGATTGCTTCTCACATGGACAATTATATTTTAGCGTAGAAATTGCACATATTAGAAACGTATGCTTTCTTTTTCATTAAACCAGACTGCTGTGGAATTTAGCGTTTTCAATGTTTTTACTGCATTATTGAATTGAATTGTTTAGATCTAGACACGGATTGCTTCTCACATGGACAATTATATTTTAGCGTAGAAATTGCACATATTAGAAACGTATGCTTTCTTTTTCATTAAACCAGACTGCTGTGGAATTTAGCGTTTTCAATGTTTTTACTGCATTATTGAATTGAATTGTTTAGATCTAGACACGGATTGCTTCTCACATGGACAATTATATTTTAGTGTAGAAATTAAACGTGTTAGAAATGTGTGCTTTCTCTTTCTTTTCTTTTCGATTAAACCAGACTGCTGTGGCATTTAACGTTTGCAATGTTTTGACAGCATTGTTGAATTGAATTTTTTAGATCTAGACACGGATTGCTTCTCACATGGACAATTATATTTCAGTATGGAAATTAAACATATTAGAAACGTGTGCTTTTTGCTCTTTCCTTTCTTTTCCATTGAACCAGACTGAGTCGCAGCAAAGCGTGGCCGGGTACAGCTAGTACCAGATATAAGATAATAATATATTGATATTTATTGATTGAAAATATCGATCCAATACTTATTTATGTCTGAGTTTAAACCGGTGCATCGCTTTAAATTATCGATTGGTGTCTAGGGCCCGGCTTGTGCACAGATAAGCATCGTCCATAACTATAAACTCCAATATTATAATATGTAGATTCTTGTTATTTACATTCTACAATCTCCAACATTAATTGGGGATAGTAGTGCGTACAAAATGAGAGTTTTTTTTTTAAAAACCAAAACAACACGCGTTATGAACTAAAAAATGCAAAATAATTTGACAACAAAATTA
The DNA here is from genome assembly GCA_963575645.1 of Xanthostigma xanthostigma. Lineage (NCBI taxonomy): Eukaryota > Metazoa > Arthropoda > Insecta > Raphidioptera > Raphidiidae > Xanthostigma > Xanthostigma xanthostigma. The sequence continues at coordinate 6,514,579 of OY754473.1, forward strand.
GTTTTAATATAAAAAATTCCAGCCAATTGTCAGACGGGACCATTCCAACTTCACAAATGTGGACATTTGATTATAATAAAGAAAATAAAATTTCTGATATCGCGTGAGGTGACGCGGGTAATGGCTAGTATTCAATATGATATTTGCTATTCGTTGCCATAATTACCTACATAATATGTTCCACGTCATGTAAAAATTAATCAAAGCATGCCTAGCTAGTTTATTTCTGACAGATCCATAAAACAAAAGAGCGGCTGATTTTTTTTTATTTTCAAAATATTTCCGAAACTATAAAGTTAAGAAAAAATTTTATTTTACAAAACTGTCTTGAAAAACTAAATAGAATAATAAGCCGTTATTAAAAGTATAACATTATTATATAAAGAACACCGTTATAGCATATATCTCTTCTGCGCATGCGCCGATTTTCCCCAAAAACAATAGGGCTTTTCATATTTGCATACCAAACTTCCTCCCAAAATTTGGTTTTCAATCCGCTCATCCGTTTGACCTGTATCGTGTTCACAGACTAACAGAGGCACAAAGTTTTTTTCAAATATATGTTTTTTGGATTGTGGGTTGGAATGGTAAAAGAAGGATCCAATTAATTGTGAAAAAATAACTCTAATAATTTAGGGTGATGATGATCTTGCTTCAATGTTGGAAGATTAAAAAGGAAGAATCCTGGTGGCATAGGATCGAAACGTCAAACAATAAAATGCAATAAAAACCTTCAGTATTTGCTTTGTTTCATCGATCCTATGCCACCAGGATTCTTCCTTTTTAATCTTCCAAGATCCAATTAATAACAATTTTAAAAAGGGTCCTCCAAACTTTTGTTGACGCATAAAAAAGAAACAGATGGGTAGAGAAAGAGAGCAAAAGAATGTGTAACTAGCTATTCATAATACCATTATAGCCAGTAGCAATGTAATATTAGAACAGTAATAATTTGCTGAGCCAGCCTTGAATTGCTTTTAAGATTTTTGTCGCTCTTTTTTTTATTTTACACACCGCTCATCAATTTACTATTAACTATTATGTACGGACGGATCGCATCGCGTTACGCTGACAGTCGACACAGAACAATACTCTGTCTCAACTGAAACTAAATTAATCTACACTAAAGAGGTAAAGTTTGTAAGTTTGGATGTAGGAGGTAATCTTCGAAACTACTCATTAGATTTCAAAAAATGTTTCATCAATATTTAGAATAAATCTTCAGGATGGACATAAGCTATATATTAATCGCATTAAAATAAAAGCGCTTTTCGTGGAGATCAATTTTGCAAAGTAAGTCGACGAAAAAACGGTGGCAATATCCACAAATCCGGGTTACCAGTAAATATATATCAGTCATAACTTTTTCAAGGATGTATCGATTTGAAAAATTTCGACGCCAGTTTGTTCAAAATATTTGCGTGATGGTCTCACATAATTTTTATTAAAATCGGTTTAGTAGTTTTCATTATTGAATGAGATACTGAGTGGTTTCACATGAGCGAAGGTGGGATTCGAACTCACGACGGTTTGATCCAAAGGCTAGGGTGTGAACCATTACAGCACGACGGTTTGATCCAAAGGCTAGGACGTGACCCATTACATCAAGCTGTCCTCAAGCATAGGTGATTCAAGATTTATGTACATTCGTCGTCGATTCGAATATCGAAAGAAAGTTCGATAGCCTACTTGATTAGGATAGTTAATCTAAAAAATGGTTGGTTTTAAAACTATAATTAACACTTTTTGTGGGAAAATAGTTAATATCTTTAACACTAAAGTAAATGTTTGTTATATAAGAGCTCCTTCCACTTTTTTTAATTGCAATAAACAGCCCATTTAATCTTTTTAATACTTTTTTAGTGCGTGCTTTGAATAATGCGCTATCAAGACAGAAGCCTGTCGACAATGTTTCAGAAGAAACCCAGATATTTTTAGATCTTCTTGCTTTTCGGGCTTGTAGGCCGTGGTTCATTAGTATTTCGGCCTGACGTTGTCGAGGGTACTGTGGCACGCCGACAACGGCAACTTTTGCAATATATCTTTGATTTTTGTTAATTTTCTAGGAAGCTGCTGAACCGAATTTGCTAAAATTTATATGGTACCAACTTTGACACATTCTCTATCGAATTCACAGTCGGCGAAGTTATCGACAGATAGACAGGTACCTCCTCATTTTTTTAAGTTGGTTAAAAATATTTCAACATGACAAAAAGAGATTATTATATAATTGCTTTGAAATTTACATGTGGGCTTTACAAACAGGCTTACAGAGGACTTGAGCAAACTCAGTAGACCTAAATTCAGGAAAGTGGTTGGGCTCTTAACCGGTCATGCATCCCTGAGAAAGCATCTATAAGCAATGGGGATACGTCAGGAATCGACAGAGAGCGTGGATTTAGCGAAATGGAGGACGAAAAAGTCAACCATTTACTGTTCAAATGTGAGGCCTTAGCCTACAACCATCTTTGGATACATTGATGAAAGCGGACTAATTCCTCAGGACAATCTAGTCAGGAGTTCACGAGAAGATCCAAACTATTTTGAGGACCATCTTTGGATACATTGATGAGAGCAAAGTAATTCCTCAGGACAATCTCGTCAGCAATCTTCTGGAATTCACGAGAACATCCAAACTATTGGCGGACCATCTTTGGATACATTGATGAGAGCGGAGGAGTAATTCCTCAGGACAATCTAGTCACCAATCTTCTGGAGTTCATGAGGAGATCCAAACTATGGGAGGACTAGATCAAGGATAAGGTGGAGCACACAAATTCGTACAGGATGACGTACATAACGGGCTATTAAGCCATAACCCCATAATTTGTTCATTCATACCATTGAAAATAATTTTAAAAATTTTGTCCCCTGCACTCTTCATACGTAACGTACTGAAGTAAGTACCTATATTCTTGATCGTGAACGATTACTGGAAGCTTTTGTAGAATCCCTTGTAGCTGCCCGATATCAATCACTGAATCCGTAATGCAGTCTGCGGGAGCCGGTCACGAACTAACGCGTCGGGTACAACACATACTCGAGTGCCTGTCCAGAGACGACTCGTTAAATAGGTACTCATTCATCACTTTAATATTTTTCATTTGAAACGTCTTGTTAACGACCGTTTTAGTCAACGGGTAACGGGTCGACACGATCCGCTAATATACGTGAGCGCATCCGTTGTTATCAATATCAGTTCTATACTTGAAGGGCGAAGAAGTGCAAGAACGTTATGTCTTGCTTGTTTATTTTTGTTATTTTCTAAAGTCTTGTCCCAACACTGGTCTATATTATGAACAAGGCTAATTAATAAATCCATATCAATATCAATTTTAAACTCCATATTCACAATGAGCAGCACAAGGTAGATAAAAACGTGGGCGCACATCTGTCGTCGTCAACAGACTTCTATGAAATTACGTGGTCCACTGCATCGGACCGACCTCCGTCGCGCCGAGGGGCGACGTGCGGGTATCCGTTTTGTTGCAACGGTTACATGCCCGTCGCGTTAACAAACACCCACACTAACCTATTAAACACTGCGCGTCGGCTCGTCGCCCGTTATAAAAATCGGGTCGTTATCCGTTGTCGTTAAAAGAGGCCTAATGACGCCTTTGTTTAGAAGTAAAACCGTCAACGGACAAATTTTGAGTTACATTTTACAACATTTCTAATTGATGCTCCGCTCCTATTGGTCGTAGCGTGATATTATATAGCCTATAGCCTTACTCGATAAATTGACTATCCAACAAAAAAACATTTTTTCAATTGGAACCAGTAGTTCCTGAGATTAGCCCGTTCAACCAAACAAACTCTTCAGCTTTATATATTAGTATAGATAGAAGATAGGTACAAAAAATATAAACAGAAAAAAGTGATGAAAACTGAAAATTCGCTCTAGGAATCTTTAAAACTGTTCAATTACAGACTAAGTTACGATTTTATTTATTTGAATTAATTGTGCAAACGTCTGTATAATTCATTAAAAAAACAACTCTCACAGTATGTGGATTTTTGTAAACCGTTACTATATATACAGACACCGGACAACCATACCATATTATATGTAAAATATATTATAAACAAACTCTTCAGCTTTATATATTGGTATAGAATATATACCAAAGACAATAGACACTAACAAATATTTAATAAAATTGACTGTGTCCCTTATCTGAACACCACTGTCTGTTGACCAGTCGATGTACCTCCGGGTTTCTGATTTCTTCCTTATCGCATAACGGCCATACGTTCCCGCCATCTTCTTCACATAACAGTGAAGAAACATGTTGCAAGCTGAGCCGTGCGTTGATTTAAACAATGCCATATGAATATGATGTGCATTTATTACAATCTACATGTGGTCAGTAAATTATTTTATGATGATTTGATGCGTTGTTGTGCGGTTAATTAAAAACTATGTACGGTGTGTTGCAAAAATATTTTCTAACAAAGTCCTACGTGAGTTCAAATTTCAAAAGCACATTAAAATATACGAGAAACTGCATGGTGCAAATCGACCCGTAAATTTAGATCATAGCATGAACCATTTAAAATGTCTGACACCTCGAATATGTCGAACATATTCGAGGTGTCAGACATTTTAAATGGTTCTTGTTATTTGTCAGAGAACATTATTTTAGCGTTTTGGTTGAAGTTTTTAAGCTATTCAATTAAAAATACAAACAGTATCTATAAATTTTTTACATGTCGTTAAAACGACATCTTTTGGAAAATTTAGAGGGAAAACGCCCCAAAATCAAGAAAAGTCATAGAGGAAACAGGTGTCAGACTAGGCCTAATGAAGCCATATACAAAGTTTGGGGAGAGTATGTATCAATAAAATTTTTGCCGACGGGTACTCTGACTAGTAAGCAAGCTAGTGCAAACACACTATTTTGTCGACACGGTTTTGCAATACGACCTAAGTTTAGACGGTTTTCTGTGCCTCGAATTCCAGTATTTTGTTCAACAATAAAACGAACAAACATTTTGACACTTCGTCGGACGTTTTTTTTTTATTTAAGATGTTTTCTTGGAATTTATTTCATCAATTTTTAATTTGATTTCTGTGATTCAATATTAATTGTAAATGAAATTCCATTTCCAATCAGAATGTTGTGAAGATTTTATATCAACTTAACTCTTGTTACAAAATGTATATCTTTTGAAGTGGAATGGAGCATAATATGCTATGAAAATACGGAAACACTATATAGCGACACTCAAGGGACTGTGGCGTTATTGAGAGTTGTCCTTAAACGGAGATAAGCTATAATCCATTAATATTTTTTTACTATAATATGTATAACTAGAGTGACCTGTGCGAATTATTAGTAAATAAGTATAATAATTATCACTTTACAAAATTATTTTTTAAATATAATTGCAGGTATTCAATTCGTTTCTAATTTTGCACACTGCTTATAACGTTCTTCTTTTTGTTGTATTACAATATGAAGCTCAGATCACAGATCGAAGAAATATTTTACTAAAATTGTCATATAGAGGCGTAAGTAGCAAAAGCGTTGAGCTAAGCCGTCAGATGGCATCATGCAGCATTGCTATGACGTTGATCAGCGTTGCTCGCTGTTTCAAAATTAAAGCCGTTGTTCAGCGCTGCTGTATTGTGTCTTAATGTATATCTATATATATAAGTTTAATAATTAATTAATTTACAAAAACAAAAGCAATAATAATTTTTTTAGTTGTCGACGTCAGTAGAGCAAGCAATTATCTGTAAAATGATATATAATTTATGTGGAGAAATTGTGTGTTTTTTTCTAAAAAGGGAGACAAACATCTTAACCTTAACGTATTAATATATATGATATACATAACATATAAAATTTACAACTGACCAACAAACATTCATACTATCACAAAGCAGCTGAGCTAAAAGATAATCCCAACAAACAAAAGAACGCATTTCCTAGAATCTGCGGTACCTACGCATGATGCCGACAACAAAGCAACAAAATAACAAACAAGTGCTGTTTATGATGACGTATTGTTGTCGTTATTTAGAGTGTATCATTGTATGAGCAACAAGGTAAACCGACTAGAGTTAAGTAATTTCGACGTTTTAAGGAGTTGGTCGTTATATATAGTGACGTTAAAATGAGGTTACACTGTATTACATTTTTTGCATCCGCCGAAACATTTGTATTTTTGTTTTTAAAAAATACGTTTTTCTTGCATAACTTTAAAATGAAAGGCGTCTTTTGTTCGCCTTGTTTAATTAATTGATCGGATATTAAATAAGAACGATTCAATCAAAAACCAAATTGAATGCTGGAATGATTTGATTATTTTTATATACAAAAGGCAGACAATATCCGCTGCACTACTTCGCGTTTAAGCTATTCATAAAACTTCTATAGTTTCGAGTAAAAAACATGCTGTTTTTTATAGCGCTGTTTGGTTCAACCCATTTTCGACCACTATAATGTAAAAAATAAATTTATTCAACACGCGTGAGTAATATATAATTTCGGGGCCCTGCTAAATTCGGGAGAAATAATAAATTACTTCATGTTGATGCGTAGAGTGCTAATAATGAGCCGAAACTGTACGATAATGTATTACTGCATAGTTTCTGGACCAATAGGAACGCGGTAGCGATTTGTATATATGAAAACAGCATCGCAATTCAGCGAAAGTCAGGGCCATCTTGTGTGCATCGAGGGCGGTGAGTGCGTCAATCAATGAAGTGAATTATTATTTTTTCCTCTTTTATCAGGGCCCCGATTACATATTACTCGTGTTAGTTGAATAAAATATTATGTGCGACCATTGATCGAAGGAGAATATTCCACTCGCGTGCGTGTTACCACACTCGCTAAGCTTGTGCGGCAAATTTCACGCTCATGGAATCTTCTCCTTCTCTCACTAGTCGCACAATATACTATTTATGCAGTGAATAATTCATATACCTATTCTACTATATAAAATCTCCAATGTTTTTTCTATAAATTCAAATAAAATTTGCATAAGGTTGCATAAGAAAATATTCGATAAAAACGATATCAATTTATTAATTAAATACACCATAATTAATTTACTCATGTGTGGACTGTATTTAATTAAATGATTGATAACATTTTTGTCGAATATTTTCTTATGTAACCTTATGAAAATTCTATATGAATTTATAGCGAAAAAATGGAGATATCTAAATGTCAAAAAAATTTATGTTGCCATATTAGAAAAAAAAAACAATGCATGTACACTTCCGGTTGAGTTAAAAAAAAGATACCGCAGCAGTTTCCAATAGTAAATCTCGAGTTGAATCCTATTTAAAATTTATTTATTATTCACTGTGACCACTTTCGGCGAACGCACTGTAGAAGCTGTTCGCTGCGAGCTCCGCAAAGAAGCGTAATCTAAATATTTAAAACACAACCGATTTGCCAGGCGCCCCACGACGGCTAACATTTTTTCAGAAATCTTCACTGTTTCGCCTAGTATTCATTGAAACATTCTTTTTTTACTTTTAATTAATTAAAATTTAATATTCTTCAGAGCCACAAATAGGTCCGATATAAATTTACATAAAAAACAATTGATATATAAATGTTTGATTCATTTCTTTTTTCAGTGACACAGGAAATTGTCTAAAATAATATTTTACGTGCTAGATCATTATCGTAATGCAATAATTAACTAATTACTGTGGTTTTTGTGTACATTGAAAACTTTGAGTAAGCTTTGACGGCCGATTTCCGATCGAAGGTGTATTTACATTTCAACTGGACAGGCCACGGTCCGGCCTCAACAAATTCTTTCGTACAGCACAACTGACCTTTTTATAATACGCGGCGCGAATCTAAAAGGCTCGGAAGTTAGATGCGAATGCGGGCTTGCGCTTGTACAGTCTGTTGAAAAACTATAAACTCGCGACTCAACAAAACTAAAACAGCAATAACAACTTGACAATAACGTACTCGACTGTACTTTAAAGCAGGAAAGCGACAAGTGACAAAGGCAACGAGCGATCACGGCCAATCACCGACGAGCGCACGTTCCGTGCAGGTAGCTGGGAGGTGGTGGGAGTTAAAATGTGCTTTTGCGACGCTGTTTGTGACTCACTTCCGAACCTTTTAGATCCGTGGCGCGTATTATAACGGAGAAGATATATGCTTTAGGGGTGAGATATTGTTTGTTTGTATAGTGGTCGAACGTTGGCATTTATCTCGAAAACGGTTCGACCGATTGAGATGCGGTTTTTTTATATCTATTTTTATTAAATAGACTCCGACCAGTGGCGTAACAACGGGGTGGCAGAACAAGCAAAATGCCACGGGCCCCTGACTTGAGGGGGGCCCCGGACAGAAGGAATCTAACATTTATTACAAAATTTGGTAAAAAATATTAACTTGGTATTTAATCAATTTAAGTCAGGTATTAACTCAAGAACTTATATCTACGTCAAGTTTTTTTATATTAAGAGAGGGCCCCGCCTACCAAAATTTTATATTTTTTTTTCTTTCAGCGACTTTTTGATGGAGATTCAATTTTTTCTTAAAGTATTTGATAATGTATCAAGACGTTTTTTAGCAACCCAAATTGGGTGCAGCGCTAATGTTGTTTGTTATAAGCTCGTTTTGATCGTACGGAACCTTCGGTGCGCGAGTTGAAATCCAGTTGATGTTTAAATCGACCTTTATCACTAATTTTATATAATTTTAAATTTATTAATCGATTGATTTATATGGGAACTTTGCACGTATGGTTTGTAACTATTATGCTAGTGATTTTTTTTATTTCATTAAAAATGTTGTCTTTCAATTTCGCTTATAATTGCTGCGATTTCCTTCTAAACAAGATACATCGCAATAATTGACAAGATTTTGACAAATTAGATTTTTTTTATCAGTTCGTTAATTTTATTAGAATTTACGAGCGTGTTTTTTTTTATTACTAGACTTGCCAAAATTGAGGATGCTGACAAATTAATGTATGTTGTGTAGTGTTTTTATGTTGTGTGGTAAAAAATGATTTTGATAGAGAACTGAGAAACATTTTTACAAATAAATAGAAACAAGTACCGTGGGAAATAAAAAATTATATTTTATAATACTGTTTTTTTATATAACATTATAAGTCGTATCTAGTATCCATGATATGGTGTTACAAATGAGTGCCAGCGAGTTTTAACACTCACATAAGTTATAATATCATCACGCACGAGACGTACGTATGAAGGAAATAGAGACAAGACATGAGTAGAAAGAGATAGACAGAGAATGACGTAATACAATACTTTTTTTAATTGAATCGCCTTCAAAAGGATCACTAAAAAGCGTTAAATAACTAAGTTTTGAAGTCGGTGCCTACAGACGGAGAGCTGGCTACGGAGAAAATGGGTGACTCGGTGCAGAGCTGAAAATTTGCAGAATAATATAGGAGATAGTATAAGTAAGTAGGGAAAAAATTGCCAGAAGGTTAGGCGGAAGATAAAGAGCCACCAGAAGGCGCTAATGTTGCGAAAAATCAGTGCACTTCTGGCAATTTCTATACTTATTCTGTAATTCAAAACTAGATTATATATTATATTATACATTATAAAGTTATAAGGGCATACTGAAAATTCAAACATGATATAATAATTACATTCGACAAATATTCAAAATTATTAATGTCATTTTGATAGAAATAAATGTAATCGTCATATATTTTCATTAATAAAATTGCGTTGTTTTTTATTAATTTATTTAATTTTATTTCTATCAAAATGACATTAATAATTTTGAATATTTGTGGAATGTAATTATAATATCATGTTTGAATTTTCAGTATGCCCTTATAACTATATAATGTACCTATAATATATAATCTAGTTTTGAATTACAGAATAAGTAAAGAAATTGCCAGAAGTGCACTGATTTTTCGCAACATTAGCGCTTCTGGCGGCTCTTTATCTTCCGTCTAGTCTTCTGGCAATTTTTTCCCTACTTACTTATACTATCTCCTATTATTCTGCAAATTTCCAGCTCTGAACCGAGTCACCCATTTTCTCCGTAGCCAGCTCTTAGCACAGTAACACCAAGTATAAGATGACATTTTCGATTACTGCATTCCGGTTGATTGAACTCACCAAACAATTTTAATATTTGTTCAACAAATAAAATATTTACTTCGGGACAAATTATTGACACAGCTAACGTAAACGTTAAATAAAAATTCCATTTAAATGTTTGTCGGATAACATTTTTTTTCTCTCGCTCAGTCCTCATTGTCGAGCGGGTGAGATAGAGTGAGACAGATTGTTCGTGATTGTTTGTTGTTAACAAATTGTGTTAATTGTTTAATTACACGCGTCTCATTGTTGTCTTAACCAATGATATATCTTCTTTTCGATAGAAACATGAATTTATTGGTAGTCCCAACCAGCCAATCAAGTGTGGGTGTAGACACTAATGTTAAACTGATGTACTATGACTAATATAATATACAGGATGTTCGTTAATCCAATAAATAAATAATAAATATGGTGCGAGATCAAATATCTCCGCCTATTCGTGTTGAACCTAAAGACATTGGGTGACTGATTTACCAACGCGCATACGTCATACCAGTCAGACAATTTTTGAATGAAATGTTTCCAAACAGATGGAGTTGTTTTTTTGTTTTATTTTTGTACAAAAAAATTAAAATAATGATTTTTAAGAGCTTTTTATTATTAAAAAAGCCAATTGAAATAAAAATAAATCAAAATAAAATAGAAATCCTCAAGATTACCACGATAATTCAATAGAAATAAAAACTAATGCAGTCATGGCTGACTCTGATCCAAGTATTTTTTCCCAATACTAATTTTCCTATGTGCACCTTACGTGTTTACAAACTGTATAAAGTAATTAAGCAGAAACTTAGTATACTTAGTCCAATATCCAACGAAAAATATTGAATAGAATCGAAAGCACCCGGTAAAATCACATCCATATGACATTTTGAAATATAGATACAATATTTTGTTAACACCTTCTGTGTTTATGTATTCTTGTAGGCGTATATTTCAATATTTATTGTATCTTTTATGTCCTGACTGTTCTAAACTATTATTATAAATAGATGCTGTAAAACAGTTCACCAGGCAATCGTTATTATTCTTGTACTATATTTGAACGTTCCTTTAATTCACTCACTCACTGACTTAATATGTCGAGTATAATACGCGCCACGAATCTAAAACGCTCGGAAGTTAGATGCGAATGCGGGCTTGCGCTTGTACAATCTGTTGAAAAACTGCAAACTCACAACTTAACAAAACTAAAATAGCAATAAACTGTAAAAAATCTAATTGAATTAAAAAAAAAAATGAAAGCATACTCAAAGAGAATTATAAAAAAAATCAAACAAGATTCTTGGGCCAACCATGTCTCGCGCATAAATAACCTCAGTAAAAGATATGTGGAACAAAATCAAGAAAATCCTAGGTAATAGTAGTCACGTGGACATTTCAGCTGTTAAACAAAACGACAAATTATATACAAACAAGCAAGACATAGCGCAAATTTTTAAAAATAACTACACTTCCGCATTTAATATGGAGAAAACGCATCCGGATTTTAAAAAATATTTAGAATTGACAGAAAATACCAATCAAAACTCAGACACTGAAATTGAAGAGTGCTACAATTTGAAAATTAACTTCTCCGAGCTAGAATTAGCAATAGAAAATGCAAAAGAATCTACCCCTGTATTTGTATTTTCCAGTTGCTTTATTTATTGCTTACAGATTTCAAGCACACCATACCAAATAATCAATAAAACACTATCGGCGTGTTACAATTGATACTGACTTGTTAAGATATTATACAATATTATAGGAAATTATTATTACTTTTTCACTGTAGGTGTTCTGAAAACATTTTCAATTTATGATTATTTTCTTATACATACAGTCACAGTCAGTATTACCCGAGGCCTTAAGTTGTTTTACGATCTGTGGAGTTCTCGCCCGCAAATATTTAATATTTATTTTTGGTTTTATTTATTAGGACGTGTCAGTTTTGTTTCACAGCTTTTAAAAGAACAAAAATACGTTTTTCAACAACTTTATAAATCATAGCTGCGCCTACGATCTGTAATGATGTAACATTATGTATATATATTTAAATCAATAACAGCTGACTATCGAAAATAAAAGAGTCCCTCACGTTTTTATGAACAAAAAAATACAAAATAATTTGCGAACAAAATAAGCTTTAATATAAAAAAGCGTGGGGTGATTGGTAGTCATACATTTTTCATTACTATTTGTAAAAGTAGAGCCGTTATGAAATTTAAAGGAGAGAGCACCCCACGAGCTAGTTTTGTTTTGAAATTACTTCGCATTTTTTAGTTCATAAAAACGTGTTTTTTTTAATTGACAATTTTCATCATTTCATAAAGGACAAAGCTTATGGAATTTGGTTCTCAGTTAAATTGATCGAAAATGGTTTTATTTTATAGTTTAACGGTCACTAAGAAAAAGTGTCATTGGGCGCATAACCTAAAAACCAATAGATTTTTAGCTACAGATATGTTTAGCGAGATTTTAGACATAGGGATATCCATTGAATTGACAATCTTAAAAAATCCTAAGCTCTAGAAATATGTTTTCTAGTGCGCTGAATCCGAATATGACAATATTATTTTATACAGGCTGACACCTTCCAACATTTCTATTTCTTAAAAAAGCACAAAAGTTCAACATGGAGCATGTTTCAATGGATATCCCTTTATCTAAAATCTCGCTAAACATATATCTGTAGCTAAAAATCTATTAATTTTTTATGCTAGGAAAGTATGTTTTGACACGCGACTTTTGCGCCCTCTCGTGGTTTTTTTCTCTAATCTGGTTCAGTCCACTCAAAACCTTAGTGTCATATGTTATACGTGCATTGTAATAAGGATTAATTGTCGAATAAAATGGGTAAAAAGCTATCAAATCGGAAGTGCTGTGTTGTTGATTGTAAAGATACACCAACTAAATATCCAGAATTACAATTCCACCGTTTTCCTGGATTTACTTATGAATTAGAGAGAAAAAAATGGAGTGCAGCAGTACGTCGTCAAGGGTAATTAAATTTTATTTTACGTCTGTAATCATTATTAAATACATGAAAAATATCATAATTGTTATTTTGTTAACAAAAATAAGATTTAAAAAATTGAGAAATTAAAAATGTATATCATTTATATGTAGTTTTTTTAAATGAAGAATAACGCTGGTTTCCATGTGTTGTAAGTTTTGGGTGAACCACTTTGGAAAAAATCCAACACGAGATGGTGCGAAGGTCGCGTGTCAAAGATACTTTCCTAGCGTATACGCCCAATGACTTTTTGACGTGATAACGTCTTATAAATTGATGAAACACCGGCTGCACGCACGAAAAAGTGTCACGTTCCGCCTGAGCCTGAGCGTGCAAGCGAGAGCGCGGTATAAACGATAGAGAGGCACGATCGGCCCAAGCGTCGGCTTGTACGCACTTCTCTCTCTTCTCGCGTGACGTCAGAGAGTTCATCAATGTTTCTTTATGACGTTATCACGTAAAACTATCGTCCGTAAACCGACTTTACAGACAGCCAATTTTTTTTTGTGACCTTTAAACTATAAAATAAAACTATTTTCGATCAATTCAACCGAGAACCAAGTCCCATAAGGTTTGTGTGGGGTCTTTCATAGACTGGCATCATCAACCAATGCTCTTGAACGCTTACAAAAACCGCCTTTCAAAAAATGACCCTGGCTTTAATATCTATTTCCTCTATTTTTTATGATTTACGTCTTTCGATCTTTATCCGGTCAAATTGTTTTTCATTAGTCGTTATAGACCTTCATTATAATAATGTTACCGTACACTTTTTTTAAAGTCATTTTACTGGGTTTCGAGTGAAATATGACACCGGTTTTAACGACGTCTCTATGGGCCCACAAAAGAAATATACACAATGTTCCGTAAACTTGGACTCGACTGGCAGACAACAAAAACATTGTCTTGCTTATCAAAATTTGATAAATTAGAACAATTTTCGTACTGATATTATAAAGAAGTAAAGTTTGTTTTGGATGTAGGAGGTAATCTCCGAAACTACTCATCCGATTTCAAAAATGTTTTTCAACAATAGGACATGGGCTATACGCTAGGAAAGCATCTTTGACACGCGACCTTCGCACCATCTCGAGTTTGATTTTTTTCAAAAGTGGTTCACCCAAAACTTACAAACACATGGAAACCAGCGTTATTCTTCATTAAAAAAAAATATTTACGCAAAATGTCAGTAAAAAAACTACATAAATGATAATTTATAAATTTTTTAAATCTTATTTTTGTTAACAAAATAACAGTTATGATATTTTTCATGTATTTAATAATGATTACAGACGTAAAATAAAATTTAATTACCCTTGACGACGTACTGCTGCAGTCCATTTTTTTCCTCTCTAATTCATAAGAAAATCCAGGAGAACAGTGGAATTGTAACTCTGGATGTTTAGTTGGTGTATCTTTACAATCAACAACACAGCACTTCCGATTTGATAGCTTTTTCCCCATTTTATTCAACAATTAATCCTTATTAAAATGTACGTATAACATTTATGACACTAAGGTTTTAACTGAACCATATATTTAAAAAAAAAACCACGAGAGGGCGCGAAAGTCGCCTGTCAAAAGATACTTTCCTAGCGTAAAATAAAAGCGCCTTTTGTGAAGACCAATTTTGCAACGCAAGTCGACGAAAAACAGAGGCAATCTACAAATTCGGCCAAAACCCGACTGAGCCGCTAGTTCTTTATACATAAACAAATAATTTAATCCAAATATTTTGCTCTTACTTTCTTTCTCTTAATTGCAAACAAAGATTTGAAAAAACGTATCCATTTTAAACATATCTACTAATCTATACTCCAGACAATTTTGTCACGTATTTATGTAAAGAAAATGTGTTTTTTAGGTTATGTAAAGCTGTCAATATCTTTGCATCTGGATATTTACACATCTTTTGAGAGAACTGAGGACTCATTTTAATCTGATCAGTAGCTTAGCTGCAAGGTTGCTGTTCAATGGATAAAAGCAAGAATACATTACAGAGAATTGAGCGAAAAAACGAGCGATTTTGTTACACCCTGTAACAGGTCTGACCTTTTAACCTCGTCTAAACTTTTTTTTATTGCATAGTCAAAATAATTATTCATTTTTGTAATTTTGTGTGTAACTTGATTACTTCATTTCCTTTATCTCGATTGAATATAAAACAATTATGAAATCATTTTAGTTTTTCTATTTATTATATTATTTAGGTACATAAATAATTCTATATTAAATTTCGTATCCTTGTTGTTATTTAAATAACTTTTGATTTTAATATCAACTATTAATTTTTCGCTTTATTAAAGTTTAATTAATCCAAAAAAAAAAAAAAAATGATACAAAAATTAAAGAGCAAATTTCGAGTTTTTGATTATATCTGCATGAACCAAGTGATCAAAAAATGATAATACATTTTAAAATAAAACTTACCCAAGTAACAATTCTCTTCACGCCATGCCCATCAAGCGCTGTCGTCGCTCTGAAACAAAAAAAAAGCTATTAAAATAAAAAAGCAATCACAAATATCAAAATAATCTAAATTATTTTTTTACACTAGATAAATAAAATATGTTCATTAGATTTCTATTAGTGTTTTTTTGTGTTATTAACTTATTGTCCATATTGACAGGGACTCTTTTAATTAAAAAATAAAAAATGAACCAAAATATACGGAATATTTTTTTGGTCAACTAGAATAAATTCATGACTCAAAAGCCGCCTACTCAAGCGATTCACCCAGACAAAATTCAAAAGCAGTTTAGAATTCTGTATTCTAATTTTTGACAATATTAATATTTTGTGACGACAATAAATTTTATTTTTAATGTAACAACACAACGTAACAATAATCTTATTGTCTGCAGACCTATAAATTGTAACAATCAAAACAACACAGATAATTTATATAAATAACAACAAAACGTTATTATAGAGTGTAATAATAAAACAGACAAAGAGATTCACAACCATATAGAACTATGTTGAACCTACATATAGCTATAAATTGTACAATAAAATTATAAACATATATAATGGTTATTAACTTATTATGTAACCCATAACCATCTTTTGTGCTTGGAGTTTAAAAGCACAAAATATTTAAGCTAATCCATATAGTCCACTCAAAATAAACATTTCAATTTACTTTAATTCGCATAGAGCTGAAAATTGGTACAGGTATACTATATACGTTTGTAAAACTGGTCTGGACGAAAAGGGCTTTTTATTTTAACGCGTAGTCCATGTCCACCCTGAAGGTCCATTCTAAATATTGGTGAGAAAATGTTTTAAATCGGATGAGTAGTTTCGGAGATCACACCCCTGCATCCAAACTTTACCATACGCGCCACGGATCTAAAAGATTGAATGGTTAGTGACAAACAGCGTCGCAAACGCACATTTTAGAGCCGTTGAGACACCCACCACCTCCCAGCTACCTGCACGGAACGTGCGCTCGTCGGTGATTGGCCGTGATCGCTCGTTGTCGCTTTCCTGCTTTAAAGTACAGTCGAGTACGCTATTGTCAAGTCGTTATAGTTATTTTAGTTTTGTTGAGTTGCGAGTTTGTAGTTTTTCAACAGTCTGTACAAGTGCAAGCCCGCATTCGCATCTAACTTCCGAGCCATTTAGATTCGTGGCGCGTATTGTAATTATTGTAATGTTAATTAATTACATTCTGAGGAAGTTACAATTAGAAACGAAACGCAGAACTTAATTTGAGTTAATTCTTTTCTCAAATTGTTCAATTTCCTTGCGATTTCAACATCAATAATTATTATTAAATTACTTTAATTATAAAATGAAACAAAAACATAAACATTATTCTTATTAAATTACAGTCGACGCTACCGAACTGATAATATGTTTTGATAATAATAGATTGTATGTTAATATTTAAATGTAGTCAATAGACCTGTCTATCTGATCTTTATCGCAATTTAATACGATTTAATCAGACTCACAGGTTTTTTCATACTGTTTGTAGCGTGGGATATGACGCGTTCTCAGAACTATTGACATTACAAGATACAAGATGTCACTGAAGTCAACAAATTTTCATTTTTCAAGCAAACTACAGTAATTTGTCTAAAAACCGCTGCACACGAGGCTGGATTTGCCGCTAGATTTCACTGCTAGGTTTCAAGCACTGGTTTTCTTAATTGCTATTATGTGCTATAAATCTATTCTGTCCAAATTCTCGGGTATAAATATTTATTCGTCTGAAAAAATAATAATGACCGCCACATAGATCATAACAGCTAACCTATAAAAGTGGAGTATTATATCTGCAATTTTCTCTTGTGAATTTATTTATGTGTTGTTTATTAACCTTTTGTGAAGTGTATAGTTGTAAAGCATTAAAGCTAGTGGAAGTTTTTTGTGAAATTGGGTTAGGATAAAACATTATTATTTTAGTGAAACTTTTTATTGACGCCATCGGTCGGATTTTTGGGTGAACGTCTCAATATTCAACAAAAATACCAAGGAGTACAGTGCAGTGTGTATTTATTCTTCAACTAACTTTTCTACCTGATAATTTGGTTGGTGAATAGAAAGTAAATTTTATTGTAACGAATTTGGTTCCAAGGCTAGTAATTTCTATCTTTAATAGTGTTCGACGAATACGGCCTCAAATGGTACAGTTACGCAGCTGGCCTGACGATTATGTGGCACCCTGTAAACGTTTAAATGCGCCGTTTAACTAGTTCAATATTTGGTTGACAGCTCCACCTGTAAAAGACGTGGCCTAGAATTGATGCGACAAACTGGTAAATTGATTGCAAATCTCTGCGATACCGGAAACCAGTTTGCACTCTTAAATATAATCTATCTATCTATCTATAAAATTTATGTTCCGTGGGATTTTATTAATTATGTATCAGTGATTAAATGTCTAGTGCGAAATGCAATTAACTGGACCCTGTTATCACTGTGTTATTCTTCTTTTTTTATTATTAGTATCCATCTTCCAAACAAGTTAGTGATATTTATTGAGTGTGAGAAACTTTAAGTGAAAGTTGATAAGCTTTCGTAGTGTTTTACCATTCCAACCCACAAGTGGGAAATGGGACTAGTTTAGGTCAAAAATCACTTTTCAAAAATTTTACAATATCTTTCCGTTTTGAGGTCCCCCGAATCCAAAAAAACATATTTTTGGAAAATCTCTGTGCGTCTGTTAGTCTGTGAACACGATACAGGTCAAACGGATGAGCGGATTGAAACCAAATTTTGGGAGGATGTTTGGTATGCAAATATAAAGAGCCCTATTGTTTTTGGGAAAAATCGGCGCATGCGCAGAAGAGATATATGCTGAAACGGTACTTTTTAAATAATAATGATATACTTTTCATAACGGCTTGTTATTCTATTTATTTTTTCAAGAAAGTTTTCTTGAAAAATTTTTTTTCTAAACTTTATAGTTTCGGAAATATTTTGAAAATAAAAAAAAATCAGCCGCTCTTTTGTTTTATGGATCTGTCAGAAATACACTAGCTCGGCAAGCTTTGATTAATCTTTACATGACGTGGAACATATTATTTAGGTAACAATGGCAACGAATAGCAAATATCATATACTAGCCATTACCCGCGTTACCTCACACGACATCAGAAATTTTATTTTCTTTATTATAATCAAATGTGTCAACATTTTTGAAAATGGAATGGTCCCGTCGCTCAATTGGCTGGATTTTTTTTTTATATAACTGTAAACTTTGTAACCCCTAAAAACATTCCCCCCAAAAAAATGGTTGTCTGTAAAGTCGGTTTACGGACGATAGTTTTACGTGATAACGTATTCCGCTCGAAGGTCAGGCGGAACGTGACACATTTCGGAACGTGACACTTTTTCGTGCATGCAGCCGGTGTTTCATCAATTTATAAGACGTTATCACGTCAAAAAAAAACGTTCATTTTGAATGCGTTCAGATAGCGGTGACCCGTTAAACAAAAACTAAAGTTAGAGTGAACGCTCTCGAAAACTAAATTTAAACATGTCAAAAAAAATTGATTTATTCTCGAGATTAAAAGATCAATAGTTACATAACATAAATACAGATAGAGCTACGGTATTAAAGTTTGTTGACACCTGCTGACAATAATATTATTACTGTACGCTCCATTTTATATAATATGTCTATGCATAGTTGATTCAACAATAATCCCTTCATAATCCTTAAAGAAGACACGTATGTCTAACATACATGCGGCTTACATACAACTGATTGATATACTTCAATGGCTAAAGCCCCGTTCAGAACGGCGTTATGTTAAGCGGCCTACACACCTTGATGTTAGCTGCGATGCCGGCATCGACTGTTATGTTACATGAAACTTGCATCAGTTGCATAAACGCCTACTTAAATCGAAACCTATTGCGATGCCTGAATCGACTCCATGTTCATGCAACACAAGAATAGTAGGTTATTTTCTAGGTACCTAGTGCTTGACGAATAAAATGGGGTACGTTTTGCCAACACCAGTTTTATTAGCAGTAGTTGGGGTACTCTTTATTCTCCATAAAAGGAAATCATTAACGAAATGGTCAAAAAGATGGTTTATAGAAAGAAAGCGTTATTCAAATGCAAATTTATTGGAAGAGCTAAAAGTACATTTGTATTCCAAAGACACGTATGCAGATGATAAATGTTTATGAACTCTTCCCAAAATACACGATCACTTTCCATCATGGACTTTACACACACAAACAACAAAGTAACCTCTAAAATGGCGCGGGAAAATGAATTAATATCGTCTTGGCATCGACGCAATTCTATACACTCTGAAACTTGCATCAGCATCACCGACTCGGCGTCGTGGCTCGCCGATCAAAATGGGATTCCAGACTCTGCATCGCTACACGCCGCAACTGATGCCAAATACGCGATTCAGTGCTACGCACACTGCTACTTGTATCATGAAACATAAGAGTCGATGCCTGCATCGCAGCTAACATTAAAGTGTGTAGGCCGCTTCAAGGCCGCTGTACACGAGGTTAGAAACACTGTTAGATTTATGAGCAAGAACCAATCAGGAAGCAGTATCTTGTCACGTGAACGACTTGAACAAACACCCGCTGCGGGCTCGCCAGCTAGCTCTCAAGATAAGTTTTTAAAATTAAGAACAGGAGTCAGGAGCTATTTTTCTTGCTAGGTCCGCTGCTAGGTATGAGCAAGAACCAATCAGGAAGCAGTATCTTGTCACGTAGGCGACTTGAACAAACATCCACATACAAACACTGTGCCATAGTGTGTGTTCTGTTTAGAGACAATAAACAAGCACTTTTGTTACCGTTCTAACACTGCGCGCGCACCGAATCTATCTGCAGAGTAAGCTTGTAAAGACGTCTCGTGTGAAGCGAGCACATAATAGCAAGTAAGAGAACCAGCGCTAGAAAACTAGTAGTGAAATCTAGCGAGGAACCTGGCGGAAAATCCAGCCTCGTGTGCAGCGGACTTAAGAAAGTTTAAGAAATTGATTATTAATGTTAGTGTGGATTTCTTTTTTCGCTTGCACGCCTCTGGATAAAAATGATGGGAATTGAAAGAGATGTAAAGATTTAAATCCGATTCGTGTTCTTTGTGGCTTAACATTGTTTCGTTTCAGGACGCGTCTTAAAATTAACACTCGACTGTCACTTGTTTATTAAAAAAGTATTCAATGATGAAAATTGAATTCGAATTTAAGTACTTATTTTTTTTAATTTCAAACTTTGCCGCCTCGCGATCATATTTATTAATTTAACAATATTCATAACTTATTTTTATTAATAAAAATACAATCATAATTTTATTTGTTCTGGATTGGTGGAAAAATTATTAAACAGTAGTAAAAAAAAACAGCATCAATGTCGTAGCAAAATGTAAAATACAGTCAAACCTGAGTGAGTGAGAACTGGGTAAGCGAGGAAACTCTCTAAGTGAGAAGACACGACTTAAATTAACAACAATAATTTTCAAATAACATTAAATAAAATATAGTTTAGACGTCTTGAATAATAAAAATACTTAATTATTACCACTGCAATTTGACTCTTATCTGCTATAAAAGTAAAAATACTAATAAAATTTTATAATTAGTTTTTGAGACAGTTTTGTATTTATTGACAGTGAGTTTAAAATGTATTTCCATTATTTTGACAAAGGAATTAGCTTCAAAGATTTATTTTCCACGTAAATTAACAGTTTTTTTTCCAAATTAAATTTATACTTGAAGCTAATAGCCATGCAATACTTAAATACGCTTTGTAGAAGCTCTTGTGAAAATAAATGGATGACTTTTATTGTTTACAATACTCGTAAAGATTAAATACATTTAATTAAAAATATTACCCATTGCTAATTAATTATATCGGAGGCAGTGCCAAATTTAAGTGTAGATCTATTATGTAGCTCCATCTAGGGGTTGAACAAAACGTACTATATCTATATATACAGTATGTAAACACGTAAGGTGCACATAGGGAAATTAACATTGGGAAAAAATGACTGGATCAGAGTGAGTCTTGATATCTTGTTTTTCAATTTGACAGATAATATTCTTTTGCAAAATGAATGTGTATACTACCGAAGAAAATATTCAAATGATTACAACATAATCGAACTTTTTTTATTAATGGGACATTAAATTCCCAAAAATACTTAAATATGGTGCGAGATCAAATATCTCCGCCTATTCGTTTTGAACCTAAAGATAGTGGGTCACTGATTTACCAACGCGCATACGTCATACCAGTCAGACAATTTTTGAATGAAATGTTTTCAAACAGATAGAGTTTTTTTTTTGTTTTATTTTTGTACAAAAAAATTAAAATCAAAATAAAATAGAAATCCTCAAGATTAGCACGATAATTCAATAGAAATAACAATTAATGCAGTCATGGCTAACTCTGATCCAAGTATTTTTTCCCAATGCTAATTTCCCTACGTGCACCTTACGCGACCTTACGCGTTTACATACCAACTGCATATAAAATTCCCGTGCCAGTATTTTGGCCGCGCTAATCTCCGAAACCACTGAACAGATTTTCATGAAATTTTGTAAATGTGTGCAACATATGCTATAGGATAGTTCTAATTAAATATTTTGTACAAAATTGCGATATTTTCTCAAAAAAAACCGTTTTTGTAATACGTAACGACATCTGTTTTATCAGAAGTGCAGTTTTGTTCATTTGCTTCTGAACTAATATTTCAGAAGCAAACAATCTGTGTATCAATGTTAGAACAACAAGCCGATTGTTATCCTACAACAATGTGTGTATCATTGTTAGAATGACAAGCCGATTGTCGTCTCACGAAATTCTTTGTCGTCGCCTGCTGGGGGGTGTCTGTTACAATATTAATTTTTTATTAGTTACGAATACTTGTATTTGTTTTAATTAAATCCGACGACCCTAAATTAAGAACTATAGCGGTATAATTAGTAAGTTAAGTTCTGATTACATCTGCCCCGCCGGGATTTGAACCCAGTACCTTTCGAACGCGTACCAAGTGCCATCAGGTAACTAAATTGAGTACAAATATTATAATAATGAATGAACTAACTATAGAAGTGCACGACTTTGGAATGGAAATTTGCATAATATTATTTATGTTTATAATATTATAGAAATGATTGCCGGTGCAACTCGATGGCTACTTATTTAATCGTTAAGAAGAAATTACCGTTTGTTCACAGTTGCCGTGTTTAACGACCGCTTTCAATAATGTCAGCTGATTTATGGCCGGTTTCTGAAACTATAGTTACCAATACGACAATAAACACAAGATTAATTGTGCAATTTCTACCCTTATAAAACAGACCTGTCTATCTTATTTTTCCGCGTGAAACTTGAGAACAGTTCAACCGATTATCAAGCGGTTTTCTTTCCCATATATTAATAATAAATATAATAAAAATACTAGTAATAATAATAATAATAATGCGTTTAACGTTCGTTTCTCGACTTTATGTCATAACAGACGCCATTCGCACCGTTACTATTTTCCATCTATCACACTTTCCGTTATTTTCAACATTTTTAAACTTCCACTTAATTAATAGCAATGGGCGAATGAAGGAATTTTAGGACATTAGGATAAGATAGGCAAATTTTGAGCATAGGAGTTTGAAAGGTAATCGGCAATGGCCTTAAATAAGGAACCATCTCGATATTTATCTGGAATTATTGAGGGAAACCATGGAAAACCTCAACAATATTACCGTTTCTCGGCGAGAGGCACCAGGAAAAAATCCCCAGCCACATCTGCCTCCGCCGGGATTCGATAACAGTACCTCTCGAATGGGAGTCTAGTGCTCTCACCACTACGTCACCCCGCTCGGTTTCTTTCTCATATAGATACGCTCATCCTGAAGGTCCATTCTAAATATTGTTGAAAAATTTTTTGAATTCGAATGAGCAGTTTCGGAGGTTACCTTTCTACATCCAAACTTACAAAGTTTACCTATTCATAATATTAGTATAGATTTGTAGATTATAGAAGCTCGATAACTGAGGTCATTAGCGTTTAATTGAAATAGATTTTATTTAATTAAATCTAATAAATCATTAGTTCTGATGTGAAAAAGCAAAAAAAAAATTGTTGATACGCATTCTTTATTACATTTTGTACACCTGCGTTGATTAGATGAGGCAGGGAATTCAATTAATTTCGTTAAAAATTCAACACCTCTTTACCTATATGTAGATGAAAAGCACGCATCTTATAATCAACAGGGTGATTTTTAAATACTTGAACATACAAAAAGAACGAGTCTTCTTTTTGTATGTTCAAGTATTTAAAAATCATCCTGTTGATTCATGTTGAAAATGATTATTTTTCTAAGCATACATTTTTCTGGATTTCCCAAGCCATTTCTAAGGAAGTGAATTTTGGACATAAATTCGCTTTCTTAAAAGTGGCTTGGGGAGGGTGCAATTGGTCAAAAATTTTTGCCGCTGGTATTTGCTGGTCAATTAGCTCTAACAGAACCTAAAAATAAAGCGGCAGACATTGTTTTACCATCTTTGATAGTTTTTATCCCCTTTATCTTAAAAGAAAGCAATGAAGAAAATACAAAAAATTAAAAATATATTCGCCCAACGTGGGGCTCGAACCCACAACCCTGATATTAACAGTCGCATGCTCTACCGACTGACCTAGCCGGGCTTTTGAATGTAGTTACGGCATTTCACCTGAATAGAAGCTATTTTTAAGATACATTTTGCAACATTTTTCATTGATGATCCGCCCCTATTGGTCGTATTATACAGCCTATAGCCTTCCTTGATAAATGGGCTATCCAACAAAAAAAATTGTTTTCAATTTGAACCCGCAGTTCCTAAGATTAGCGCGTTCAACCAAACAAACAAACAAACTCTTCAGCTGTATATATTAGTATAGAAGTATAGATTATAAAGTGTCAGAGCATTACTTTATATATTGTGAAATATTTTTATGTATTTTTATTGACAAATGATGGATGACAAACGACAAATAGAACAGCCGGTATATGAAGGACATAACGGAGGTCACTGTATTCATTAACAAGACACATCCTCTCAGAGCTACCAACAGAGTCTAATCATGCGCAAGAGCGCCGTGTTTAATATGTAACGAACAGGTAATGATTTCAGATCATCAATCAAGGATCATCAACTGAACATCTCCACACAGTGTCATTAACTTTGCAATGTGTGAAACGTCAATGTTAAAAAACAATATTTTACAGTATATTTTGTATTCACTCATTGATTCTGATACTCGGTTTTGTGGTCTGTCGCAGTTTTGCCAAAAATAATATTCGTATTTGACATATGGACGGATGTCAAAGGTAATGTCGAATGCGCCATTTTTCATATATACACAGAATGTCCCATGACATGAGTGCCATAGCCTGGGACTGTGTTGCTGGGGTGATTTCAAGTCAAAAATGTCTAAGAACATAATATACCCGGAACGCTATCCTAACTGAGCTAGAAGCATTTGAAATTTTAAATAAGTAAGCCCACTAATGCAGGTATTAGGTTCGGCTGTTGGTTTTGTTATTATTAAAAAGACCAGGTGGCTGTGAATCACCATTAGTATTTATTCGTGCTGATCCTGAGACTTTTTGCAGAGCTACCACCTCAATTCTAAGAAGAGCTACACTATGTATACAGCAACTGGGTGGACTAATTCAATAAAGCGATTTCTTTTTAAATGGTTTTTAAATTAGTAGGGAATTCCTACTACTACTTATCTAAAATTTCAAATGCTTCTAGCTCAGTTAGGATAGCGTTCCGGGTATATGTTCATTAGACATTTCCGACTTGAAATCACCCCAGCAACACAGTCCCAGGCGATGGCAGTCATGTCGTGGAACACTCTGTATATATAGTTACACTAATAGGCCCCACTCACGATCACACTTCATGCAACAGTTCAGTGTTCAAACTTATAGTTCAGTGAAGCATGATAGTGTGTGGGACAAATAAACACTGAAACCAACACTGAAGTCAAGCATGAACTCATCAAATGCATCTTGATTTTTGAACGACTTCAGTGTTCAGTGTTCAAGTAAACTGTTGTGTGTGTGGGTGTTTTTCAGTTCAGTTTTTGGAGTTCTGTGTTTTGTACAACCAGAAGCCAAAAATCTCAATGTTGCTGCCTTTCTTGTGTAGAAATAGATTTTCACATTTTGTGTCCTGGTTCTTAATAAATAGGGTAACTAATTCCAGTAAATAATTGTAAGTTAATTCATTCATTCGTAAATAATTATTGCAATCAAGCGGCTCAAGATGTAATTCATTAATCAAATAAACATGACTTCTTGAATCACGCATTTCTAACCAATTTTTCACCCATATTCTTCTTTTTTTTTCTTATTTCTCTGTTTTAAATACAATCCCATAGCTCTGAACAGCCAATCCTCACCATTTAAATTACTCATTTAGTTCTTATTAATGAACTATACTCTATAGTATAATATTATAGTGTGTATATAATATAATATATCTTATGTATCTATACTCGACGAGTGTATGCCAACAACTGAACCAAACTGAACACAAAAAATTTAAAAAACTGAGCAGTTTGCATGAACTGTGTGTGGTGCCAGTCAGTCTTTCGATTAATCTGTCCAACTTCACTGAACACTGAACTGTGGCATGAAGTTTGATCGTGAGTGGGGCCTATAACAGCGTGTACAATGTGATTAGCTTATGGTTTAAATTTCTATCATCAGATGTCGTAACATTTTATGTCAGATCGTAAATTGGTCTCTACAACAAGCGCTTTTATTTTAATGCGAAAATATGTAGCCTATTCTAAATATTAGAGGGATTTTTTTTTAATCGGATGAGTAGTTTCGGAGACTACCTCTTACATCCAAACTTACAAACTTTACCTCTTTATAATATTACTATAGGTTGTCATGTATGAATATTTTTCAATAATATAATCAAGAAAAACTCAATGAAATTTTAATATTTCATCTGATATCGGAACAATTTAATCTTTCCTGTTTGGTGAAAGCACAAATTATTATGTAAATAACCTTATTGCATCTAGGTACATTCCTTGTTGTGTGAAGTTATTTTATAAACACGAGGATGATCATTATTACATCTCAACAACTTGTTGATTAAGTTTTATCGTTTTTATGTTGGGTCGTAAAAAGCATTGCCAGAAAATGTATTTTGACAATAACCTGCAATCTGAGGTTATTGTCAAACATATTTCTCTATAAGAAAAGCATCGTAGAATTTTAAATCGCTATTTTTCGAAAAATATTATGAAACTGTACCTACCAAACAAAAAACACGCTAAATATATATAAAGGGTGTTTTTTTTGGAGGTTTGGTTTTGAAATTGGCAACACCGTTTCAAGTGACAGTTAATTTGATAGTTGACAGATGATTTGTGGTCAGTATGTTTTGCCATTTAACCATGAATAGACTTACATCAGTACAACGCTTGCAAATTGTGCAAATTTATTTTGAAAATTATGGTTCAGTTTGCCAAACTAACCGTGCGCTACGTCCATTTTACGGTCGACATAATCGTCCATCCGAGCAAGTTATTCGGAAAACCATGGATCGTTTTCGAACTACGTATACTCTAGTTGATAATACGCATCCACAAAGACGCCATGCAGTGCGCACAGAAGATGCCATTGCTGCTGTGGTGCGTAGTGTTGAGGAGGACCCGAATGAGTCGATACGCCGTCGTGCACAGCAATTGGGACTGTGCCCATCCACGTTGTGGAAGATTTTGCGAAAAGATCTTGGCTTACGAGCTTACAATATCCAGCTTGTGCAAGAGTTAAATCCGCGTGACCATTATGCGCGCCGTACGTTCGGTGTATGGGCCGAAAACAATATTCAGCTTGATCCTCTTTTTCAACGCAAAATTTTGATCTCACACCTATGGATTACTTTCTTTGGGGATACGTGAAGTCACTAGTCAACACCGATAAACCACAGACGTTGGATCACTTGGAAGTCAACATTCGCCGCGCTATTGGCGATATACGGCCCCAGATGCTCGATAAAGTGATCGAAAATTGGACTTCCCGATTGCGCTTCATTCAAGCCAGCCGTGGCGCCCATATGCCCGAAATCATATTTAAACATTAATGGCATAAAATTATATTTTAAACAAAGCCAACAACGTGGCCAGCAACCTTATTTTTACGTGTTTTATTTCATTTTAAACTTGTATACCTCTAAAAAAAACACCCATTATATATACATCGTTCAAGAGAAATATCGTTTCAATCGATCAATTATTTTTGGGGTCGGAAATGCGTCATTTTCGAGAAAATCTACTTCGGTTTTCTTTTTACAAACATCCGAATTTGGAAAGTTTAAAAATAAAAAAAAATATTTTCACATTTTGGCCTGAATTTTTCCATAGCTTACTAATTGACCAACCTTCCTAAAGCTAAAAACCTCGAAATTTACTGTTAGATTTTATGTATAAGTGTGTTAAAACTACAAAAAAATAACATTTCTTACCAGAGCAGTTGATGCACACATTTTTATTTTTATTTCAACCTTAATTATGTATGTTTATTTGTTTTATTTTCTATATATTATTTTCTAAATTAAAAAAAAAAATTCTTCACAGAAATGTCATTATCTATCATAAAAAAATGATGCATTTTCGACCCCCAACTGATAGATGTTAAGCATTTCAAATTAGTCATAATAATAATAATAATAATAATAATAAACCGGCTTTATTTCATAGAGACACATAAATGTGTATGAAATATGTCAAAAATTACAGTGCTTAAAAATACATTAAGTAGAACAATACAATTGCATCTTAAAACATTTAAAAATCTTGTCTTCTCTCAAGAGGAATACGAGCAATAACCGGTCACTCTGTATATAATATACAATTAATTGATGCCTACACCTTTAACAAAAAACAACTAAAATTTTTTTTGTCAAGTGAAAAACAGTTTCAAATTATTTTAAACATAAATAAGCCCGGAAAGTTATGTGCCTATGCTTAATTAAAAATTTTTTATTATTTAATTAAGAAACCAATATGTTTTCTTTTTGAACATTTTTATACACAAAATGACAGATAATAAAATTGTTAATACCATGTAATTTTCTATAACATCTTAATTGTTAATAATTTAGATACAAAATCACGTCGGGCCTGTCTTGAACCTTATCTTAATTAAATTTTAGATCGAAAAAAATATGTTAATAAAGCGCCATATAAATGTTATATTTTAATAAACAATAAATGGACACGTGAGGCACATAGTCAAACAAAACACTAACGTTTTTATTTATATAGCATTTCAAAAGATGTATATTAAATATTACTAATTAACTCTTGCGAAGAAGAATATACAAGGTGACGAAGAAAACATTGTAAATTATAGACGCTCGACAACAGAGGCCATCAGCGTAAAAATAAATGTACATTGACACAAAAATCACTCTTACCAATTTTTAATTATATAATTTATTGCAAACGAAAAATTGTAGGAGTACAGCTTGGTGTGGTGCGGTTAGCGTGCTAATCTTCGCACCAGACTGTCCTAGGTTCGAATCTCGCACTCGTTAATAGTTATTTTGTGTTGCGATTTTAGTTCACTGAATATAGACGACGGAAAACAATTTTTTACGACATTTGAAAAGTGCGAAAAATAAGTTTTTGTCAATATTAATACTAATATGTTGATACTACGAAAAAAATGATGGTTATAAGAAATAAAGATTAGAATATTTCCTACAAAAAAATTGGTTGTCTGTAAAGTCGGTTTACGGACGATAGTTTTACGTGATAACGTATTCCGCTCGAATATCATATTTAATAGTACATAACCTAAATTTTAGTAGCTGTCAAACTATATTTTTACCGACTAATAATTTGATCAACCAAAGCAAAATACATATTTTTAAGCAATTCTAAAAGACATTTAAAAGAATGTATATATATTATGTAGGTATTTGTTAACAAACCGTATAATTTATCTGGCCATCTGTCAAATGTTGAACGCACACTACTCTCTGACGTCATGCTTGCGGAAAGTTACTCTTTTTCGTGCGTGCAGCCGGTGTTTCATCAATTTATAAGACGTTATCACGTCAAAAAGTTCTGGGTATAACTTTGATAATTGATTTGACTAGCTCTGGACGAACAAAAGCGCTCAAAAAAAATCTAATCGCGACATCGTGTCGCCTAGAAAACAAGTAATCTTTTTAGATCGTCCCAAAGGATACCTCTTTGTGCCTACCCCTATTAAACAATTGGATATATCTTTAAAAAAATCTAAATAAACATTAGGTTCAATAACCTAACTTTATTCATACATATTTTTTATAGTTAAACTTTATGCAATAAAAGAACATTTAATTAATAATAATAAAAAAAACCGACAAATACTTGGGAAATTAAAACTGCTTTTTATGATCACTGTTTAGCATTTAGTTATGCAAAACTTCAGTTGTTGGTTTTTAATTAATACAGAAAAACAAAAGTTCATTAAGAAACGTTTAAACAAATGCATAATAATGTGTGTTTTGTTTTTGGAGTCGTCGAGACTATTTTAAATGCAGATCATTGATGAACAGGGCTGCCAACAAAAAAAAACAAAAAAAAGTAATGCTTCGAGAAAAGATATCAAAAAATCGTACTTATGGTTGGTGGGTTAATTATCAAGAGCTTAATTAAAACTTCTGTTGAACGAAAATCAAAAGCAAAACAGGAGTGGAGGTAAGTGGGCTGCTAGCGGGGAATCGAATTCGATTGGCTGACGGGTAGTCGAGGGGGGAAACTCGGTCGACACGCCCCTTTCTGTTTAGTGTTTACTTGGATACACACGTTTACCCGAGGAGTTTCCCTTCAAACGCGTGAAATTTGTTTTTTTTAAAGTTAATCTTTAGCGAATATCTGTTCGAAATTTTCTGTTACGTTAAAGGGGAAATGAGGCAATGGCGGGGAAATATGTGAGAAACCTCGGTAACGCAAAGTGGAGTTCATAACTCTAAAGAAGTTTCACTTCTCCCATGAGCTTGGATGGCTGAAATTAGAGCATTTCGATTTAAACCTTAGCAACAGTTAAAATGCGGAGGCTTTTTAGTTACGCAGTTGACAACCCTGCTTATGAAACAATTTATGGGAGGACATTATTATGTTAATTAACAGAAAATATGTGAGTATAATGCTTCGATATAGTTTCTGAAATATTTTTCAAAACACGCATATTTTTAAATTAAATGAAGAAATATTACTACGGAATATTGAAATTTTCAAAACGATTATTTAAATTTTTTTTGGTAAGATATATTTAATTTTAAATATGTAGGTTTTATTACATATTATAATAATTTACATTCATTTTTTTAAATTTATACTAATATTGCAAGGAATTCTATTTTGGAGTTTGGTGTACCGGTTATCATACTGGTCTTTTGGATTAAGCAGTTGTAGGTTCGAATCTAACTTCCGAAAGTGCGTGGAATAAATGGTATAGGAACGCATAGGTCCCGAACAAACAAGACATTCATTGTTATATATTAGACTAGCGGTCCCGCCCGGTTTCACCCGGGTGTAAAAAAACGAACGGGGAAGGGAGGAACATGAGTACCTACACACATTCATTTTAGTTTACCAAGATGAATGTTGTGTCCAAATTTCATGATGATCGGAGTTCCCGTTCAAAAGTTTTTGTCGATAAAAAGCATTATAGACTTTTTCTAACTAATAATTTTTTTTAAATTATTTAAATAAAATTAAAATAAATTTAAATGTAAGCCTTAGAAGAAAGCAATGTAGAAAATAAAAAACTAAAAACATATTCTCCCAACGTAGGGCTCGAACCCACGACCCTGATATTTACAGTCGTGTGCTCTACGGATTGAGCTAGCCGGCGTTCTATTCTGACAACCCTAATATGAATATATTTAGTTAGTGCAATTCACCTGAATAGAAGCTTATTTTTGAGATACATTTTGCAACATTTTTCATTAATGCTCCGCTCCTAATGGTCGTAGCCTGAATTTATATAGCCTATAGCCTTCCTCGATAAATGGGCTATCCAACAAAAACAATTTTTTTCAATTTGAACCAGTAATTCCTGAGATTAGCGCGTTCAAACAAACAAACAAACTCTTCAGCTTTATATATTAGTATAGATATAGATTTGATTTTCTTGATTATTCAAAATAACTATCCAAAATTTAGTTACTTTCGTGTAGGTACCTATCGCACGAACAGTGCAAGGCATCAAACTTTCGGCCAGTGTGGTGAATACTATTTTCAATACATAGCTCGTCCGTAAGTACCTACGCTTATTAAATACATGAATTAATTAATTACTTATAAATTAAATAAAAACACAGATAAATTCCAAGCAAGCAGCTTTGAGGTTATACGTAAAACCACGAATGACAGCTAGTCGCGACTATTAGCTAAAATGTAATCGGATTGCTATGGCAACGACATCTAAACAACAGTTGATAGGTTATTTTTTCTTTACTGCCGTACTTCCCGCATTAGTGCGTGTAATCCCACCAATGCGTAAATGTGAGACTTTCTGCCTTACATAATTGATGCCGAAAGTATGTACTTTCGATCGAGGTTTGAAAAAAGTCTATATATATAGTTTCACAGTTGCACAATTAAATTATACGACTGCGTATCATTAAACATATTATTATGATTTAATTGTCTTTCTCGTGAGCTTGATGCACTCTACCGCGGCCATATAAAAATAAATTTTATTAGTTTAATAATTGACCGCTAGGCCAAACACTGAATTAACCTTATTACTTATTTTTATTTACTGTTTAATAATTATTAGTGGTTTTATACGGTAGCATAAATTTCGGTAGCTTCTGCAATAACTCCCACTTGAGAGCGAACGGAGGGCGCTTATTGGTCGATACGTGATTGTTTTTTTAAACTTCGAGTTTATTAAAATATTAAAAGGTACAGGCGATTTCATTTAAGGTTGCGTTTGCCATAAAATGCTTGTCTATAACATTTTTAAGGTTTCGTGCCTCGTAAGAAAAAAAAATGATCATTTGTCTGTCCGTATGTCTGTCACAATAGATTTTCTTTGGACAAAACAAAAACATCCTGAAATTCTGCATAGTTTTATTAGAATTACTAGCGGTTCCGCTCGTTTTCAGCCGAGTGTAAAAGAACTAATGGGGGGAGGGACATGAGTAATCACGTTCATCTTAGTTTACCGAGATGAATGTTGTGTCCAAATTTCAAGATGATCGGAGTTACCGTTCAAAAGTTTTTGTCGGACGGACAAATTTTGAGTTACATGTTTCATTGATGCTCCGCTCCTATTGGTCGTAGCGTGATATTATATAGCTCATAAGCTTCTTCGATAAATGGACTATCCAACAAAAAAAAAAATGTTTCAATTCGAATCAGCAGTTCTTGAGATTTGGTGCGCGCGCAGTGATAGTTTAGAAGTGAACATTTATTGTATCTGAACAGAACACACACTATGACGCCATATTTGTTTGAGGGCGTTTTCAAAAAAAATTGTACTTTTTTGTAAATTAAAGATCGGCCTGTACTATACAAGCTGTTTTTGTATGCAATAGGTATACTCTTTTATTACACCGGCATTTATTATAATTATTAACCCGAAATTAATTTAGTGTTTTGAAAACCTCGGTATTTATAATGTTTATTTTGATTTTTAACAATTTTTTTTATGAATTCTTGAGAAAATTCACACTCCAATCGTACAGTTTTATAGACATGCCAACGTTGTAAAAAATATTAATTAATTTTAATAGAATAATGTTCTTAAATCGAGACTCGACATTTAAAAATAACTTCACAAATTATATTTTTTATTTTATTACTAAACTGACTCTATGTCACCGTTTTGAAGGATTCAAAACAATTCTGGACAAAGTTCTGACGGGTCAAAAACTCTTTTTCTTGTTCCTTTCAAACAAAAGCATTTTTTCAGTATAAAAGAAAATTAAACTGTCTAAAAATCAGCTGTTCACAAGACGCCATGTCGATTCGTCGAGTCTCATAGCAGCTAATTGGTTTAGGTTATTTCTCGTAGACTTTAAAATCAAAGCCACATTGTTAAATAGTTCTAGATCAACTCTGATGTCTCTTCTAGAATTACAAAAAACCAACATGGCGTCAAGTGAACAGCTGATTTTTATTTTAGGTTATGTCCCGTCATGAGTTTAAAACTGATTTCCCTTCGGCCAAATGAGCTCCAAAATGATTCTTTCAGTTTCACTGTGTACTCCTTACTTTCGACCTTGACAGTTGTTACGTGTACCTAATATTTTCTATAACTCTTTCATCTTTATGTAGGTACCGATTATTGTATGGTTAAGATCTATTTTCCTATTACAAACACGAAAGCAATTTCAGAAAACATATTCACGATTTCACACCTACTACATTATCAAACAAATAATCTGATGATCTTCACTTGTCTCTATTTAACTGAAAACGAAATTACATTTATTCTAACCGCAACATAACCTCAAAATTATTTGATACAGGTACTATGCTCCTTCTCAACTGAAATAAGTGCTAAAAAAAGTCAGTTTTGGACGCAAGCCTCTACTTCAGACAAAAACGTCTGTTTGAAAGAATTTTTGTTTAAAATCTTCAGCCATGAAAAGAACTTAAGTTCATTAAGCCAATGCTTTCAGCGTTTCTGCTAGAAGCTAAATTTTTTTACAGGAAAATTGGGTCGTATTTGATATTAATTTCAACTGTGAAAAATAACTCTAATAATTTAGAGTGATGATGATCCTGTTTCAATGTTGGAAGATTCAAAAGGAAGAATTTTATTTATTATTACATATTTATTTTACATCCAATTTTTAACTTTAATTTTAATAATAATAATTTTAACAATAACAACTTTAAGAACTATAACTTTAACAATAACAACTGTAACAACAATAATTTAAAACTTTTCATATATGAATCTTCTAGATTCTCCGAAGATGGCATAAAGACTGCCAAAACGTCAGACAATAAAATGCATTAAAAACCTTCAGTATTTGCTTTGTTCATCGATCCTATGCCACTAGGATTCTTCCTTTTTAATCTTCCAACATTAATTTCAATCTGATACCTCTAGCTGTTCTTGAGAAATAGGGCTTTGACAGACAACAAAATTACCTTTTAAGGGTTACATTTTTTCGTTCTGAGGTATGGAACCCTAAAATCCGTCGAGTGGAAGTCGATGAAAGTTCACTGACAAAAAAACGTCTTGTGTTTGAAATTATATGTTCAATTTAAGGTTATACGCTCTCGACCGTATTAGTAAAAACTGCGTCCGTATTTTGTTGTAACAAAAAAATGTTATATGACTTGGTAAATTTATTATTTCTTATGGAAATATTATATCCTGTTCATCATAGCTTTATTTTTTAATATTTAAGAAATAATATTTAAACATTTGACATAATAAAAACACGATTCACAGACGCTAACATACACTTTCAAATACTAACCCACGCTACGCCATACACTGTTTTACGATTATTTTATTTTTCAATTAATTGCTCCTACCCTAGCACTGACTTAAGTCAAGTTGGGTAGGAAAATTCCGTAATTTTAGATTTATAATTTGTTTTGTTTTGTAACATTTTTGTGGGAATAAAATTTATTATTATTATTATTATTATTATTAATATCATAAAGTTGTGACTTAAGCAGTATATTTAATTAAGTCCAGTGTACACGAATGATTTTATCTTACGTTTTGGTTTTAAAAACCTCTGAACCATTAGACGTATAGTTTTTTTGAGTTATTGGATATTAAATGCAGTTTTTAATACACGGTAAATGAGATATTTATCCAATTTTCAAGTTTTAGTTATTAGCTAGGTACGTCAAAAAAATTATTTAAAAAAACAAAATTTATGAAAAACTTTTCGTGTAATCTGGTTTTCAGGGTGACATAATTCAAATAAAAAAAATAGAGATTTTGAGAGTTGTTTCGAAAATTTTTAATTAATATTTCTCCAAAACTGCACGGGATAGTATAGTTTTTTTAATTTTTACGTTATCTAAAAGAGTCAAACTTTCGAATAATCAGTTTTTTAAAAATTTGTCTATAGCCAATTTGTTTTAATCTTATTTTTATATACACTTCCGGTCAGTCTTCTCATATATCATTGTGTAAAAAATCGCATTTTTAATAATTAATAACTTGAAAACTAGACGGTCAATGTTTTTAAAAAAAATGCAGTTGAATGTATGAGATATCCATAATTAACATATTAAAATTTCAGCGTATTATCTATACATTGCTCTATCGGGCGTATAACCTTAAACTGAACTGTCTCGAAAGTCCTTGGAAAACATCAGAAAAAATGAACCAAAAAATCCGATTTTGCTCGAAATTAGTTCTGTATCGAACCATCACATAACTGCATAACCAATAAGGAGTATAGTAAATAGAGTCACGTCTCATGTTCAATAATACATGTTGTGGTTGATCGAAATTGTATTCCAAATCTAATTTGTTGTCCGCCATCAACAATCATCACCGCTTTATAATTTATACAAGATGTCTTGTTAAACGCGAACTACATTGGAATTTCGACAGCCTAAAAAAACATACTTATTTACAATCCCCGACCCAAAAAAAAAAGGAATGTCTTTGTCTGTACGTGGCATCGTTGCTCCAAAACGAATGAACCGATTTCTTTACGTTTTTTTTTTTTTTTGTTTCTTATCCTAACTAATATAAATGCGAATGTGAGTTTTTTTTTTTTATTTAGGAAATAATACAAGAAAAAATAAACAAATAAATACACATAATTAAGGTTGAAATAAAAATAAAAATGTGTGCATCAACTACTGTGGGAATGTGAGTTTATTGTTTGTTTGTATGTTACGCTTTCACGCGTAAACCGCTGAACAGATTTCGATAAAATTTAACAAGGGGATAGATTGCTTCCCGAGGAAGGACATAACGTACCTTTTGTCCAAAAAAAACCTGAAGGCAATGAAATAGGGGATGGAACTTTGTACGAGGAACGAGAAAATATTAGTTACACGTAACAACTGTCAAAGTCGAATGATAAGGCACACAGTGAAACTGAAAGAATTATTTTGGAGTTCATTTGGCCGAAGGGAAATCAGCTTTAAACTCTTCGCGAGACATAACCTAAAATAAATCAGCTGTTCACTTGACGCCATGTTGATTTTTATATAAACTCAAGTTAGGGATATGAAAATTCATATTTTTAAACAATATTGGTCTGTTCTTTTTTTGTTCCTGACTACAAACATTTATTATTATTTTAATTAATTTATCGATAAGTATTAAAAACAATCAAGACTATTTAAACACTTAAAACATACCAACAAGATGGCAGCACTTGTTAACTCATATTACAAAATAAACAAGCGAGTGAAAGTAGACACAATTAATTCAGTTGGTTAGCGATTCGCTTGTTTTCCACAGTTTAAACCAATTAAAATAATTATTTAAACACATTACATTAGTTGAGGCGGTACGCATGTCCCATAAATAAACAATATTATTATCGTGTACTTCTTTTCTTACAGATGACGCCTATTCCGCATTTCAACTGTTATTTATCGTTTGTGTTTTGTTATTTCATATCCTACATAATGACGTCTCTAGTTGTGATAAACAAAATAGTTGATTAACGGGATGTGATTGTAAATAATAGCAAAATCTATTTTATTTTGTTATTATAAAAAAGCTTTTTAAGTTAAACGGTTTTATTCTATAAAATCGATGATGTATCCAAAACTAGAAAATAATTATGTGTTAAAGTACGCGCAACGGATCTAAAACGTTCTGAAGCTAGTCACAAACAGCGTCGCAGATGCACATTTTAGAGCCGTTGATACTCCCACCACCTCCCAGCTACCTGCACGGAACATGCGCTCGTCGGCGATTGGCCGTGATCGCTCGTTGCCTTTGTCACTTGTCGCTTTCCTGCTTTAAAGTACAGTCGAGTACGCTATTGTCAAGTTGTTATTGTTATTTTAGTTTTGTTGGGTTGCGAGTTTGTAATTTTTCAACAGACTGTGCATTCGCATCTAACTTCCGAGCCTTTTAGATTCGTGGCGCGTACTATACCATAGGGGGCTTTGATTAAACTAAAATAAAATCGTGGGAGGAGCATTTATAGTTACATTATGGTCGAAGAAGACAGACGAAAGCTAAATATGAATTCGAATCTCAAATAAATAAAAGTTTTCTACTAAATCTGCCCCACGTATTTATTTTACTTTAATTAAAGCTCCCTATGGTCTCATAATATTTTTTTTCTAGTTTTTGGTACATCATCGATTGCACAATAAAAAAAATACCTGTTTAATTTGTAGCGATTCTAAGGATTCCTTATTTTATTATGTTTTTAAATTATTTTTGCCCATTTTTTTTACAGTATTGAAAATTAAAAGTTTAAAGTTCGGCCCTGCCAATTAGTTATTTAAGTGCACATTTTTTATTATGTAATGCGTTTAGCTGTGCTGTTTCACGAATAAAATTTTAAAAGATCAGTTATATTTCAGCGTCTATAAAAAAAAGAATAACTTTATAAGAAATAATAATTAAAATAATTTTACAAAAAAAAATAAATTTGTACATTTTCAATCTAAAGCAAATTGTTTCAAATAAATAATTTAGTGTCGTTACAATTGTTCGCATTATTGGGCCCAGCACCTTTATTCTTCCTAAATCCATCCCGAACAATTTCGGCACAAATTTTATGTTCTAGGAGAAAGAGCGGGTGGTTGCGGCAAAAATCACGTTTTTTTCCGCAAGCAACTCTAAAATTACGAGAAAACTTAAATTAAGTAAAAAATCTCGCGTGAAATTAGAGAGGGGGGTCGAGCAATATATCACGGCATCATCCAGGGGGAGGGGGGTCGAAAAATCGCCAAATCTGCCTCACGTAATTTAAGAACGCCCCCTTACAGCACACTTTTAAAGAGCTTGTAGTATCTATATAATAAATATTTTATTTATTTGTTTAATGATCGGTTGGTGTCCAAAGCGTATTGCACATACCGCTAAACTAGCGGTATGTGCTTTATTGTCGCTTTGTGCGTCAGAGCTGACTTTCGTTCATATAAGAAGTTATATCTAAGTTAATTTCACACGAAATCCATTCAAATTGAAGCTTTTTGAAAAGAGGAGATTCTGATCTATAAAACAGAACCATTTTTAAATCAATTCGAGTTCATAAATACCTACTATTAAAATTGTAATTGAAAATTACAAACAGCAGTTGTCGGTTGGTCTGTACGTATGTACGTATGAACGTATGTACGTCACGACTCTACAGATCGCAATTTTGGTCGGATTGCCTTGGGTTATATTTTATTCACTTTGTTTAGTATCAGACCAGAACCCTATTTAAATTCACATAAATGTGTTCAGTGGTTTAATTTTTATAAACAGTTTTATTTTATTATTTTTGACAGCTAATAGTTAAAATAAAAAACCTTAAAAAACAAAAAAATAGTTGGCAAAACCAAAAGTGCACATCCCGCAAGTTTTCCACTGTATGATAAAAAAATAACAATTAAAAAATACTTTTAATAAATTTAAAAAGATTTAAAAATTTAAAGAAATAAATAATTAAAAATTGAAAAAATATTTTTTTTTAAGTTTGCAAAAATAAAAAAAATTAAGAACTATACATAATATAATATATAATTAATATCAAGTGGAATAAAATAAAACAAAATAAAAAGAAAAAAAAAGAAAAAAATCAATGATATCGTAAGGAATCGAACCCAGGACCTTGCCCTTGGGGATCCAACGGCATAACCATTACACCACGGCTGCCTAATACGTGTAGTGGTGTTATCACGGTATACAAGTGTAGCACTTGTTTTATGGATTACACTATATTTGCACAGCAATTATTATATTGTTTTTAAACTATTAGCTGTCAAAAATAATAAAAAATAAAACTGTTTATAAAAATTAAACTACTGAACACATTTTAGTGAATTTAAATAGGGTTCTGGTCTGATAGTAAACAAAGTGAATAAAATATAACCCAAGGCAATCCGACCAAAATTGCGATCTGTAGAGTCGTGACGTACGTACATACGTACATACGTACAGACCAACCGACAACTGCTGTTTGTGATTTTCAATTACAATTTTAATAGTATTTATGAACTCAAATTGATTTAAAAATGGTTCTATTTTATAGATTAGAATCTCCTCTTTTCAAAAA
Source organism: Xanthostigma xanthostigma (assembly GCA_963575645.1). Taxonomy (NCBI): domain Eukaryota; kingdom Metazoa; phylum Arthropoda; class Insecta; order Raphidioptera; family Raphidiidae; genus Xanthostigma; species Xanthostigma xanthostigma. The sequence continues at coordinate 6,554,355 of OY754473.1, forward strand.
GCTTCAATTTGAATGGATTTCGTGTGAAATTAACTTAGATATAACTTCTTATATGAACGAAAGTCAGCTCTGACGCACAAAGCGATAATAAAGCACATACCGCTAGTTTAGCGGTATGTGCAATACCTATTACTGCTATTGTAAATGTTAGTGTATTATGTAGAATAACTGCTACACTTCTATACCACAATAACAACGAAAGCTGCGTTGTCGGAATGGCCGAGCGGTTAAAAGCGTTCGTCCATAGCAAGGTGCCGGGTTCGATTCCCGCTGACACAAGTAATATTTTTTTTCTATTCCATTTTATTTTTAATTTTTTTTCTATTTTTTTAATTGGTTTTTTTTTTAAATCTATTTTCTCAATTTTTTTTTCATTACCTATAATATGTATAGTGGAATACTTGCGAGATGTGCACTTTTGGTTTTGCCAACTATTTTGTTATACTGCGAATTATTCAACTAATTAGTAATCAGGTCAAAAACGAAGGGCATGTTGTGTCAGCGCTGGCCATCGACTGACCGTTGTCCGGTCGTGACTCACGATTTTCGATGTGCAAATATTATTTTATTGTTCGTTCATATAGTCACGAAATTTAGGGCAGAAATGTCATTCATCTACGTCCGAACTTTATATTTGTCATGTCTTCGGTATTAGTTAAATCAACCGAACGCGATGTTAATTTGTTAGATTACAGACGCGCAACAACTAAGATCTTTCATTTGATACCTCAAGATTTTTTTCATTTCTCAATTTACCCCCTGAAATTAATCCCCAGAATCAAAATTCAACTTTTTATAGTTCATGTTTGTATTTGGGCCAGCACACTTTGCAAGTAATATTGTTATTTTTTTAGATTACCGACGCTCGATAACTAAGGTGTTTCATTTGACATGCCACACGATACCCTTAAAATTTATTTTTCATTCCTCAATTTAGCCCCTTGAAATTAACCCCCAGAATTTAAATTCAACTTTTTATAGTTCGTGCCTGACTACCATTGTGGCAAATTCAATTTTTTACGTGAAATAGTTTCGGAGAAAATCGCCTTTGACAGACGGACGGACATTGAAGTGATTCCATAAATGTTTCTTTTTGCATGGAACATTAAAAGTGACCGAGAAGTGACGTCAGATCCGGCAAAAAAGAATAAATGTATAGCCACCTATTCGTCCTCTATGGCTCTCACACGAACCTTGTTCGTGTATTCGATATGTTACGGTCAATGCCCGAAATAAATGCGAAAAACTAGTTTTGACCAACGAATATTGCCCAAACCCGAAATCTTACATTTAAAACATGTTAAAAAATGAGCAAAACTAGTTTTGCGCATTTTCAATTGATCAAAAATAGTTCTGTCCATTTCTGAACGGACAATACTTGTATGGCATCGGAATCTTCTTTGCGTTTTTTAATTAACTTTTCCACATCAACGATACTTATTATATCAAAGTGATTTATTCTTCTGTATTGTTTAGCAGACAGAGGTTTTAATTCAACTTTCAACAAATTTGCTTTCTTAACCTCACTTAGTGTAGTAAGGTAATTATGTTTCGTCATAAAATTATGTTCCAGAAGCCTCCAATAGCTTGAGACTCGAATTCACCTTGCATTTTTACTTAATTATTACACTGAATAGGTATCCCACCATTAATAAATTATAAAATTCAGGAGAACAATTCGATATAGGTAAACAAGAACATAACCCTACTTTTATTCGGGTTCGGACGTTGAAACAAGCAGAACTAGTATTGTCCGTTCAGAAATGGACAAAACTAGTTTTGTCCAACTGAAAATGCGCAAAACTAGTTTTGCTCATTTTATAACACTCAATACCCGTTTAAATGTAAGATTTGGGCAATATTCGTTGATCAAAACTAGTTTTGCGCATTTATTTCGGTCATTGACCGAATTCGGGTATTGACCGTAACAGATACATAAAAAAACCTATAGGTCGGCTCTCGTCTATTAAAAAAACTTGAAAAGTTTTATGAACGTACAGTAGATTGTTTTTAACCTTTTAGTCTTCGTTTGGTTTTGCTTGTTCATTAATTACCACTTTGACTTCTTTCTTTGACCTGCGGCATATCTCTGGTGTTGTTTTGACTGCAAATACGTGACATAATTACGGTAATTACTTAATTATGATTAGACGCAGTAACTAACAAACTAATGTTAAATCACGTTTAATATTATGCCGTAATAGCATAAGCACAAACATTTATTTCAATCGTCAAATTGATGTTTTTTTCTTGCGGCATTTTCTCCATTAGTATAATCAGTAGCGTAACTATACCATTTGCATTTTTCCCGTCCTGCCACCCTATTGTTACGCCACTGAGTATAATGAACTACGGCGTACACATTGATAACAATATCTATAGGGCCAATATTTAGTAGCGTACAGTCTAGTGATGTGTCCACATGACTCTTTATTGGGAGCTGGTTCCGTGCGCTCCGCTCACTAAAAAGAGTCGCTCGGAGCGAGTCGTTCAAAGGAGCGACTATACAGTACGACCTACACAAGAGTGCAGACTGCAGAGGTGTGAACTGTCATCATGCATGCTCAGGAGTCACGTAGCATTGCATAGCACAATGCACACACTCCGCTCTGAGTTCATTTTAATATGATTCTGATCTTATATTATTCGCATTTCGGATAAACTATAAAGTATAATAAAAGCTGAACCATAATAATGTTTATTGTTACAATATTATATCTTTGTCAACGACGTCAATGTGAACGGATTAAGTCACTGTAAGCTTAGTACTATTACAGTTACAGTGTGTCATTCAACATTAAATGACTCAGCAAAGATAACTCCGTACGTGCAAAATTCACTAGTGCCTCTGTGGCCTGTGCTGTGTGCGCTCTGTAAATGTGCGATTTTAGACCTGCTGAGGGCTACACTTTAGAGAAGCTCCTCGTTTAAAAAATAAGTTCTTGTAAAAACTGAAAACATGTCTAAATGTATATAATCTAAAGTTTTTCACTTCAAATTGGCGTTTTATAAATTTCATAAAATTTAAAAATAAGCGGCCAAGTTCATTCCGAAGTTTTTCCGTTATACTTTTGTCCAGTACCGTACCGGCGGTATTGTTCAGGTATGTGTATCAGATGTATTTAATAAATATAGAGGTAGCTAAGGTAGCTAATAGTTACCTATATAGAAACTTGGCGTGAACCTAATAAGGAACACAATGTTCTATGAAACGCTTTGCAATCATCACAATTCACTGCAGACTTAAATCTTGGTAAAGCTGGATTTAGAATACTGTAAGTTTGCGCGTTGTTAATGTTAGCTCTGACAAGCTTTTAAGTCGAAATTCGCCCGATGGTAATTTTTTCTCCAATAATGTTTATATATAATTTACAAAAAAATGTTCTCTTATGCTGGATCGATTAGTTCAAAGCGCAAAGCCGTATCTCATTTAATTTTGAAGTTATGAAGGTTTTAGAATGTATACAAAAATCAAAAGTAGCTTAAAACGGTTGCTGTATCTCATATAGACGTGGAAAAGATTCTACGTCATTTTTTCTGTCAGTATACTTAAAATCGAACTAATCTGAGAGATCTTCTTTTCGCAATGAAATCTTTCAGACACTGTTTAAATATTATTTACTCTACTCTCGCCCGAAAATCAGGCGTTCGGATTTCAACATATTTAGGTAAATTGAAATATATAAAAAAATTCAAGAGAGATTACCCAGTTTGTCGCTGATGTCCATAGAATGTGATATTATGTTCAAAAACATAGATTTTGAAGAAGTGATTCATCTCAAATCTAGAAGGGTACCTCTTCAATCAACATAGATTTTTAAGCATTAACCTGTGAATGCTGAAAGAGTTGCTTTTATGAATGATATTATATTATCTATTCATTTAATCATATATAAATACGCTTTAAGGTTAAAGATGTTTGCCTCCCTTTTTAGAAAAAACCTCACATTTTCTCCACATAAATTATATATCATTTTACAGATAATTGCTTGCTCTACTGACATCGACAACTAAAAAATTTATTATTGCTTTTGTTTTTGTTAATTAATTAAAATACAGCAACGCTGAACAACGTCTGCTATCTGACGGCTTTAATTTTGAAACAACGTCAACACTTCGATCTGTCATCTGACCTTCATATTGTAATATAACAGACACAATACTGCATACTGCCATCTGACGGCTATATTTTTAAACAGCGAGCAACGCTGAACAACGTCACAGCAATGCTGCATGATGCCATCTGATGGCTTAGCTCAACGCTTTTGCTACTTGCGCCTCTATATGACAATTTTAGTAAAATATTTCTTCGATCTGTCATCTAAGCTTTATATTGTAATACAACAAAAAGAAGAACGTTATAAGCAGTGTGCAAAATTAGAAACGAATTGAATACCTGCAATCATATCTAAAAAATAATTTTGATAATTATTATACTTATTTAGTGCGAATAATCCGCACAGGTCACACTACAATTAAAAATATATCTAGAACCTTGCTTATCTACTTGTCTATTCTAACAAAATAGTGCTCTGTCAAGGTCATTATTCAAATGTGCCCAGGGCCTCCAATAGGTTAAAGACGGCCCTGTCAACGAATCAACACTAACCGTTAAATTTAAAAGGAAGACTTTACGGTTAACGAGCGTCCAGCGTAAACATAACACGATTGTGAAGCGATCTTTATTTGAACGTCGTCCAACCGTCTGCGCTGATATTGCGACACGTGTATGGAATATGGAATAATGAAAGACATTGCCCATTTGATCAAATCGCGCCAATATTGACTGTACACAGCGTCTTTTGCATTCCTCTTCGATTGCAATGGTATACGGCCTTGCCAATGTCTTTTTACAAGAACTAGGAAAAAAAAACACAATCTACGCATGCGTGAATGTAATGCGAATGTTGGTTGTTTGTTGTATTACAAGATCAAATATCGTTGGAATCAAAAAAGGTTTTGAAAATAGCTTGAACTCACTAAAAAAAAAAATTGTTGAACACTTAAAATTTGTCAGTATTTTTAATAAAAAAAATCTTTAAAATGTGACTTCTTGTAAGTTTGAAATTCCATGTCGTGTTCTACAGTATGTAAACGCGTAAGGTGAACATAGGGAAATTAACATTGGGAAAAAATGACTGGATCAGAGTGAGCCTTGAAATCTTGTTTTTCAAATTTGACAGATAATATTCTTTTGCAAAATGAATGTGTATACTACCGAAGAAAATATTCAAATGATTACAACATAATCGGGCTTTTTTTATTAATGGGACATTGAATTCCCAAAAATACTTAAATATGGTGCGAGATCAAATATCTCCGCCTATTCGGGTTGAACCTAAAGACATAGGGTCACTGATTTACCAACGCGCATACGTCATACCAGTCAGACAATTTTTGAATGAAATGTTTCCAAACAGATGGAGTTGTTTTTTTGTTTTATTTTTGTACAAAAAAATTAAAATAATGACTTATAAGAGCTTTTTATTATTAAAAAAGCCAAGTAAAATAAAAATAAATCAAAATAAAATAGAAATCCTCATGATTACCACGATAATTCAATAGAAATAACAATTAATGCAGCATTAATTGTTATTTCTATTGAATTATCGTGGTAGGTAATCTTGAGGATTTCTATTTTATTTTGATTTATTTTTATTTTACTTGGTTTTTTTAATAATAAAAAGCTCTTGTGGCTAACTCTGATCTAAGTATTTTTTTCCAAATGCTAATTTCCCTATGTGCACCTTACGTGTTTACATAGTGTATAAAGAAATATTTACGTTTTTTTATACAGTTTTTAAGATAAAAATATCTGCTTTTTTATTTTTAAGCAACAATTCAAATTTTGTGAAGCTTAGTGATTCAATCATCTATACTAAGGTAGGTAATCTCCGAAACTACTCAACCGATTTCAAAATTTTTTTCGCCAATATTTAAACTGAAACTTCAGGATGGGCATAGGCCCAATATTATCGCGTTTAAAATAAAAACGTTTTTCGTAGAGACCAATTTTGCAACGTAAGTCGACGAAAAAAACGGTGGCAATCTATAAATTCGGGCGAAGCCTGACCGGGCCGCCGGTATTAAAATGGCTTCTGCGATCCCAGTTTGAAATTTATCGAGAGCGTTTTTTCAGAATCTGAGTGAATAGTCACCTTCGGTACCGCATTCACGAAAAAGTGATTAGGTATTTATAAACTGGACATGTTTCTCCGCGTCTCAAAATAATACATCTTATACCCGTTTATCAGTCTGTCAAATGTGCTTTGTTTTAAAGAAACGGTTTGAAAAAAAATGCCCCTGGAATCGAATTTAACAGTCGTTCAGGTGCTGAAAGCAAACACTTATATAAGAAGACGCCAGTGGCGCAGAGTGTAGACAATTTGAAGCATTTCATAGAAATGACGCCCAAAAAGAAATTATTTTCAGATGGAAACCATTGCATAAAGACAGCTACACACGGTGCTGGCTCGCGTGCGAGATGACGTCACTGCGGGCTTGCTTGTTCGTCTGCTTGTTTTGAGCAAGAACCAATCAGGAAACAGTATCCTGTCACGTGAACAAACTCCACCAAAAACAAAAACCGCGTCGTAGCGTATTTTTCTGTTCAAAGTAGTGATGTGGCCACATGACACTTTATTGGGAGCTGGCTCCGTGCGCTCAGGTCACTAAAAAGAGTCGCTCGCAGAGCGAGTCGTTCAAAGGAGCGACACTAGACAGTACACACTACACAAGAGTGCAAACTGCAGAGGTGTGAACTGTCATCATGCATGCTCGGGAGTCACGTAGCGTTGCACAGCACAATACACACAAACAGCTCTGAGCTCATTTTAATATGATTCTGATCTTATATTATTCGCATTTCGGATAAACTATAAAGTATAACAAAAGGTTAACAATAATAATGTTTATTGTTACAATATTATATCTTTGTCAACGACGTCAATGTGAATGGTTTAAGTCACTGTAAGCTTAGTACTATTACACTTACAGTGTGTCATTCAACATTAAATGACTCAGCAAAGATAACTCCATACGTGCAAAATTCACTAGTGCCTCTGTGGCATGTGCTGTGTGCGCTCTGTAAATGTGCGAATGCAACAGTACAGAACAGCTCAGTACAGAACAGCTCAGCACAGAGCAATGGCGCTCGGAGTGAGTCATTCACAAAAAAAGAGCGACTCGCTCCGCACCGAAAAGGGAGTCGTTCGTTATGAACGACTCGCTCAGGAACGACAGATCACTAAATCAAAGACAGTAAACGTTCAGTTTTGTTAACACTCGAACTGTCACTGCGCGCGCAGCAAACCCATCTACAAAGCAAGCTACAATACACACATAAAAGCCATCACGAAACTCAGTGCTACAGCAATCTTGAAACATAGCAAGGAATCTAGCGCCAAAACCAGCCTCGTGTGCAGATAAATGTTCTACAGTCGGTTTTTATCTATATCTATACTAATATATAAAGCTGAAGAGTTTGTTTGTTTGTTTGAACGCGCTAATCTCAGGAACTACTGGTTCAAATTGAATAAATTTTTTTTTGTTGGATAGCCCATTTACCGAGGAAGGCTATAGGCTATATAATATTACGCTACGACCATTAGGAACGGAGCTTTAATGAAAAATGTTGCAAAAAGTATCTCAAAAATAAGCTTCTATTCATGTAAAATGCACTAACTAGATATACTCATATTAGTGATGAAAGAACACGACCTCAGGTAGATCAATCGGTAGCGCATACGACTGTCAATATCAGGGTCGTGGGTTCGAGCCCCACGTTGGGTGAATATATTTTTATTTTTTTTTATTTTTTACATTGCTTTCTTCTTAGGCTTACATTTAAATTTATTTTAATTTTATTTAATTCATTTAAAAAAAATATTAGTTAAAAAAAGTTTAAATACTGCTCTTTATCGACAAAAACTTTTGAACGGTAACTCCGATCATCATGAAATTTGGACACAACATTCATCTCGGTAAACTAAGATGAATGTGTGTACTCATGTCCCTTCCTTCCCCATTCGTTCTTTTGCACCCGGGTGAAACCGGGCGGGACCGCTAGTAATATATAAGGTATTATAGTACCTACGTATATTTTCAAACTCTTGATCGATACCGTGTCAAAAGAAATTTTCCTTCAAAAACAACACGTAAGTCAGTGTGGTGAGTGCGGTAAAGATTTTTTTTTGTAATCAATAAACAAACAATATTCGAAGAAGACAAGTTGATTGTTATGTTAAATTAGACCATTATTAACGCGACAACAATTACACGAGTGACAATGACCGATCGGTCGGTTTAAAGTGTTCCGTCATTTTGTTCTTTAGATTATATTGATTGTTGTAACCAATCATTGCTACCACACCATTTTTATTGTTATATTTAATACAGTTGTCAGTCCTTATCGAATAAATCATCGTAACAATTGACCGACCATCTAGTGTCTTGACGCTATATTCACAGCTCAAAAAAGTAAAAAAGTGTATGCGTTTATTTTAACTTCCCCCGACGTGAATAAAAAAAAGAAAAAAAATTAAAACCAAATTATTAAAACAGAGAAAAAAAAGAAACAAATCAAAGTTTTTTTTTGTTATCAGGAGTCCGGAATTTCAATATCAAATTTTTTTTTCGACTTCCGGACGGCCCCCGACTACTGATTTTAATAAAATACTGTCTCATGTTTTTCTTCTCTCTTTTTTTAACTTTATTAAATCTTTGTTAGTTTTTTTTGCATTTCAAATATTGTTTTATGCGAAAGTGTTTAGTTTGAATAGATTATATGATCCAATAGGTTCAAATATTTGTTTGTCTCAAGAAATTTTTGTTTGGTCCAAATCAATTATACGATCTAATAGGCACAAACGAATCTTTTGGTCCAAATAAAATACACGATCCAATAAGCACAAACTAATCTTTTGGCCCAAATAAAATACACGATCCTTAAGCCACAAACTAATCTTTTGGTCCAAATAAAATACACGATCCAATAGGCACAAACGAATCTTTTCGTCCTAATAAAATACACGACCCAATAGGCACAAACGAATCTTTTGGTCCAAATAAAATACACGATCCAATAAGCACAAACGAATCTTTTGGTCCAAATAAAATACACGATCCAATAGGCACAAACTAATTTTTCGGTCAAAATAAAATACACGATCTAATAGGTACAAACTAATCATTTGGTCCAAATAAAATACACGATCCAATAGGCACAAACGGATCTTCTGGTCCAAACAAAATACACGATCCAATATGCACAAAGAAATATTTCCCAAAACCCTCGGCTATTTTCAATCCCCTTATTGACCCAAATCTTTCCCTATAACCTCGACTGCCAGTTCAATAAAAATTTACAGTGAATAATTGATTTTCAAATATTAAAAAATACCTCGAAGTGATGTAACGTTTCCATGATAACAACCGCAACGGCATATTTACGTCAATCAGTCGCGATATAGAAATTGAATAATGGGAGGGTACCGCGCCCCTGATCGGTCTTCTGACTCAACAATATAGCGTCACCATTGTCGAGTTGAAGTGGCAATAAAAACACTTGTGATCGCCACGGTTCACTAACGCCATGAAAACCGCCAAAGCACGTACGCCATGTTAACATGAGTATAATATTGACTGTTAAAAACGCCCCATCAATATTTCTATCGGGTGGTTAGAAAACGTCTGACTTGGATTTGCGATGCTGCTGAAATCAGTGGTTCTAATTAGTAATGTGCCGGATATCCGTATCCGTATCCGTTAGTTTTTGGCGGATCTTTTACCTTATTAATTTTCAATTCATAGATGAAATTTTATATATATAGGTGATTAGGTAATAATGAAAACCTGTTAAATACCATTCAGATTATTTTTTATTTTTTTAAATCGTATTTGGCACCTTTATATTGCAAACATTAATCGTAGTGAGTACCATACTAATAGTACATAACTCAAAGGTACTAAATCAACTAAGTATATTTATAATGAGATATTGCACATCGATCTTTGGAAAGAGACAATCTGTTATGATAGTTAACTCTTAAAGAGGTCAATAACTTTTTCCCATAACAGATAGTCTCTTTCCAAAGGTCGATGTGCAATATTTACCGCCGCGTACTCTAAGAAAGTTAAGATCCGTATCCGTATCCGTGGATCTTGAAACCAAAAATCCGTATTCAGATTCGTATCCGCGGATATACATTTTTAACGATCCGGCACACCACTAGTTTTAATATTCACTGCATTTTGAGAGTTCGTAAAGCGGCCTACACACCTTGATACAAGCTGCGATGCAGGCATCGACTCTTATGTTTCATGATGCAAGTAGCAGTGTGTGTAGTACTGAATCACGTATTTGAAATCAGTTGCGGCTTGCAGCGATACAGAGTCTGGAATCCCATTTTGGTCGGCGTGCCACGACGCCGAGTCGACGATGCTGATGCAAGTTTCAGCGTGTATAGAATTGCGTCTATGCCAAGACGTTATTAATTTATTTACCCGCGCCATTTTAGAGGTTACTTTGTTGTTTGTGTGTGTAATTTCCATGATGGAAAGTGATCGTGTATTTTGGGAAGAGTTCATAAACATTTATCATCTGCATACGTGTCTTTGGAATACAAATGTACTTTTAGCTCTTCCAATAAAGCATTTGAATAACGTTTTCTTTCTATAAAACATCTTTTTGACGATTTCCTTTTTGATTTCCTTTTATGGAGTATAAAGAGTGCCTCAAGTCTCAACTACTACACGCGAAGTAATGGTCCACCCTATATCTATATTTTTGGAGAGAAAAAAAAAACTGTTAAGATTCAAGAAGTAGTGCGGCGTTGAAAAGTCGTTGAATAATACAAACAATCTGAAATAAGCGGTCGTCTTATAGTAGGTACCTAGTAGTCGCCTTGTCGTTCTTTTTGTTCGGTATTTTTATTACTCGATAATTTGTATGAGTTTTCTGCTTCTCTGAAACAGTTTTTATTTTTATATTTGGACCACAAAACATTTTAGGTTATAATATTATTTTTCAGAGGATAATAGATCAATAACAAAAAATAATATTAAGTATAATAATTACTGGATCTGAAACACATATTATCATGTCATTTTAGGTTATGTCTAATATTTTGAAATTTTTTTATGCCAATAGAAAAATTATTTTATTAAAATGAATTACAACCTTAATTAAATTATTTATTTATTTGTTCTGGCAACATTTTCTTTGCACTATCTATCTATATGCCTACAAAATTCCCGTGTCACAATTTTGGCCACGCTAATCTTCGAAACCACTGAACCGATTTTAATGAAATTTTGTAAATGTGTCTTGCTTGGTGCAACTTACTTTATTAAATATTTTGTACAAAATTACGGTGTTTTCTCAAAAAAATTGTTTTAATAAGATGTAACGACATCTGATAGAATTTACTCAGAGCTATTAGTTTAGAAGCAAACAAAAAAAAAACTGTTTTAGTACCAAGTAGTGACATCAGTTAGAATTCGCTCAAAACTGTCAGTTCAGAAGCAAATCTGATAGGATTTGCTCAATGCTATATTAGTTTAGACGCCGGGCCGCAATTGAAATACATTTTGCACCAGGGTGAAACCGGGACGGACCGCTAGTTTCGTATAAAATAGCTGCTTTTCATTAAGTGAAAACCAACTATTTTTATAGTGGTTACCAGCAAAAATATGGTACATATTAACTTAAAACTCGCTAGCCCTTGTTATCACAAGTTTATCACAACTAGGCAGTAACAAAACTCATTTCACCCTGAATTTTAGTCGTCAATTGGCCGCCATTTTTAAATCTGTCGCCATATTAAATAAATTCAAACATTTTATGAATATATTTTTTTAATAACCCAATTGGATTCATGCCATTTGTCTTATTTGAAATGTGTATCATATAATATATTAATACGCTAAGGTTAAAGATGCTTGCCTCCCTTTTTAGAAAAAACCTCACAATTTCTCCACATAAATTATATATCATTTTACAGATAATTGCTTGCTCTACTGACATCGACAACTAAAAAAATTATTATTGCTTTTGTTTTTGTATATTAATTAAAATACAGCAACGCTGAACAACGTCTGCCATCTGACGGCAACACTTCGATCTGTCATCTGACCTTCATATTGTAATACAACAGACACAATTCTGCATACTGCCATCTGACGGCTATAATTTTTAAACAGCGAGCAACGCTGAGCAACGTCACAGCAATGCTGTTTGATGCCATCTGACGGCTTAGCTCAACGCTTTCGCTACTTGCGCCTCTAGATGACAATTTTAGTAAAATATTTCTTCGATCCGTCATCTGAGCTTCATATTGTAATACAACAAAAAGAAGAACGTTATATAAGCAGTGTGCAAAATTACAAACAAATTGAAGACCTACAATCATATTTAAAAAATAATTTTGTAAAGTGATAATTATTATATGTACTTATTTAGTGCGAATAATTCGCACAGGTCACACTAGTATATACTTAATATTTTAATAAAAGAAACAAACACGTGTTTTGTATTAAAAGTTTTTTTTGCTGTTTAACGTTGGTACGATGTTCTCTGACCATGTTCTGTCAAAGTTAACAATTAGAAAGAATGTACTTTTTATCGGAAAAGAAAATTTATATCTTACACAAATCGATTCAATGTAAAACAAGAGACGGTGCAAAATTCTTCTGGAAGCTCTTTAATGTTATACAGTTGAGCAAACGTATCGCAGTCGACTTTGAATCGGCCGCTTCACAGCGGCGGAGCTGCGGTGATTTATATTTTCGGTGTAAAATATCAAATAAAAACTGCATCACTTTTCGTGTGTGGTTTTTGTGTTTTATAATTCAATGTAAACAAAATATATTAATGTAAGGATGAGTAATCCATACTAATATATAAAGCTGAAGAGTTTGTTTGTTTGAACGCGCTAATCTCAGAAACTACTGGTTCAAATTGAAAAAAAAAATTTTTGTTGGATAGCCCATTCATCGAAGAAGGCTATAGGCTATATAATATCACGCTACGACCATTAGGAGCGGAGCATTAATGAAAAATGTTGCAAAATGTATCTAAAAAAAAAAGCTTATATTCAGGTGAAATGCACTAACTATACTCATATTAGCGGTGTCAATACACGACTCCGGCTGGCTCAATCGGTAGAGCATGCGACTGTCAATATCAGGCTCGTGAGTTCGAGCCCCACGTTGAGCGAGTATATTTTTATTTTTTTTTTTATTTTCTACATTGCTTTCTACTCAGGCTTACATTTTAATTTATTTTAATTTTATTTAATTAATTACAAAAAAATTATTAGTTCAAAAAAGTAGATATAAATACTCCTTTTTATCGACAAAAACTTTTGAACGGTAACTCCGATCATCATGAAATTTGGACACAACATTCATCTCGGTAAACTAAGATGAATGTGTGTACTCATGTTCCTTCCTTCCCCATTCGTTCTTTTACACCCGAGTGAAACCGGACGGGATCGCTAGTAAAAAATAAGTTAAAAAACTTAAACCCGACTACTGAAAAGTATGAAACAAGACAATATTCTCATTTGAGGATAGCCGTGGTTATATGCCACCTACCCTAACAAAACATTACAATATTATAACAGCACTAAGCGGCAAAGTGCATTACGCTATACATTTAAAGGGGCCTCATATATTATATGAGATGACATACGACCACGACTATCCTCAGATGAGAATATTTTCTTGTTTCATACTTTTCAGTAGTCGGGTTTTAGTTTTTTTATTTAAATTATTTTTTTGACGTGATAACGTCTTATTAAATTGATGAAACACCGGCTGCATGCACGAAAAAGTGTAACGTTCAGAAAAGTGTCACGTTCCGCCTGACCCTGTGCGTGCAAGCGAGAGCGCAGTATAAGCGATAGAGAGTCGGTAAAAATATAGTTTGACAGCTACTAAAATTTAGGTTATGTATTATTAAATATGATATTCGAGCGGAATACGTTATCACGTAAAACTATCGTCCGTAAACCGACTTTACAGACAACCAATTTTATTTGTTTTCAATTTGCTCCCCTTTGGCACCAAAATTCAAAAATAACTGTAGCCTATGTTACCCGGGCCATAATAAGGAATCGATTGACACCTTATTTATCAAAATCGGATGAATAGTTTAGGCGCTACAGTGGAACATCCGTAAATACAAACATACATAGACTGCTAAACTCATAACCCTTCCTTTTGGCGTCGCCGCAGTACTGCAGTCGCAGTACGTTGGCCGTGAGTTCCTACTCATCCTTTTTTCCTTAGGAGCTACCCCCACTACCCAAAACGCAGGGTAAGCAGTTATTCTCTCTGGTCACACGTGTTGAAATAAAAATATGTAAACACGCAACACCTGAGAGTCGCGAAGACAGCGGCACAAACGCCTTGCAGAGGTGTTTGACAATCGGATTTATGGCCGTGCCGTCGATTGTTAATGATCCATTCTTTGTTACCAGACAATGGATTGATTGATTTTTGCATATGTGTGACCGTTTTCGAGGGAACATCACGAAATTTGTTTGTGCACATACAAACTTCCAAAATATTCGAAAGATATCGATCGTTGAATAAAATGTGTTTTTTTACTTCGAAGATTTCTTTTCAAGATACACTCTTAGTCAAAATTGTCGCACCACGGGTTGAAGAATGCATTGTCCAGAAATCTGACCTGACAATAACCTAAATGATTGATTTATCTACATAGAAAAAAAACGAGTGTGCTTTAGAGTTTAGACCACACGACTGAAGTAAAACTTCTTCCTGCCATAATTTGTTATTATTCACCCGAAAATTCACAAAATATGAACTTTAAAATGATTTCACAATTTTATACACTTTGAACGTAGAATATTTAATGTACAGAACAAAATATTAATTTATAAAATAGTTCAAGAACGAAATGAACAGTCTAATGTAAGAAGAAATAAATATAAACATAAAGATAATGAAAACAAAAGTAATACATTGCAATTACTTAGCTCTCGTTGGATTTTAAGCGTAAATCTTTATGAAATATTATTTAAAGTAGGTTTACAAAACTTTTTTCTGTCACCCGATAGCGCCACTGGCAAGTAAAGTATGTGTCATTCTATTGTTAGCACTGCTTATATTTTCGTCCTGATGGCGCTACTAGCCAGTGAAGTATTTGTCATCCTCTTTCTATCTTCACTAACTTAGGTATATCTTCCTCTCAACTTCCGTTCGCCTCGCCCGATCACACTTCCGTAAATCTCTCGTCAGGCATTTACCAGCTTACTTCCCAAGTAAAGCGTGCGTAAAAAAATTTTACTTAAAAAATTCCGAGTCCAAGTATCAATAATTAATTGTTATAATAGTGTAATTGTCACAAGTTCAACAATTATTATAAACAAACGCAATTAATTATTTTATTGGTGTCGTGTGATAATTCCTATATAAAAGCGTAATTGATATTAAACAGTCAACACCGTACAGTGTCAGTAAACCGCGATAGTTGTTGCAATAAAAAAACGACATAGTGTCTATTCTTCTACAGATTTCCTTGAAACAAAAACGTCACCTATAAACTACCAACTGCCATTTTATCTTAATAATGATAATAAAACACCATTTCTTAGTTCATTCTTTAGAGAATATAAACTGCGTAATTTGTTTTATTATTTTTCTAAGTCCACCGATAGCCAGTGTTATTTGGGTCAAGCATCGATTCAAATGTTTTAATTTACAATTTCTATTGCACATACCGCTAAATTAGCGGTATGTGCTTTATTATCGCTTTGAGCGTCAGAGCTGACTTTCGTTTATATAAGAAGTTATATCTAAGTTAATTTCACACGAAATCCATTCAAATTGAAGCTTTTTGAAAAGAGGAGATTCTGATCTATAAAACAGAACCATTTTTAATTCAATTCGAGTTCATAAATACTATTAAAATTGTAATTGAAAGTTACAAACAGCAGTTGTTGGTTGGTCTGTACGTATGTACGGATGTAGGTACGTATGTACGTCACGACTCTACAGATCGCAATTTTGGTCGGATTGCCTTGGGTTATATTTTATTCACTTTGTTTAGTATCAGACCAGAACCCTATTTAAATTCACATAAATGTGTTCAGTAGTTTAATTTTTATAAACAGTTTTATTTTATTATTTTTGACAGCTAATAGTTAAAATAGTTGGCAAAACCAAAAGTGCACATCCCGCAATTTTCCACTGTATGATAAAAAAATAACAATTAAAAAATATTTTTAATAAATTTAACAAGATTTAAAAATTTAAAGAAATAAATAATTAAAAATTGAAAAAATATTTTTTTTTAAGTTTGCAAAAATAAAAAAAATTAAGAACTAAGTATACATAATATAATATATAATTAATATCAAGTGGAATAAAATAAAACAAAATAAAAAGAAAAAAAAAAGAAAAAAATCAATGATATCGTAAGGATTCGAACCCAGGACCTTGCCCTTGGGGATCCGACGGCATAACCATTGCGCCACGGCTGCCTAATACGTCTAGTGGTGTTATCACGGTATACAAGTGTAGCACTTGTTTTATGGATTACACTGTATTTACCAGCAATTATTATATTGTTTTAAACTATTACCTAGCTGTCAAAAATAATAAAAAATAAAACTGTTTATAAAAATTAAACTACTGAACACATTTTAGTGAATTTAAATAGGGTTCTGGTCTGATAGTAAACAAAGTGAATAAAATATAACCCAAGGCAATCCGACCAAAATTGCGATCTGTAGAGTCGTGACGTACGTACATACGTACGTACATACGTACGTACGTACATACGTACAGACCAACCGACAACTGCTGTTTGTGATTTTCAATTACAATTTTAATAGTATTTATGAACTCAAATTGATTTAAAAATGGTTCTATTTTATAGATTAGAATCTCCTCTTTTCAAAAAGCTTCAATTTGAATGGATTTCGTGTGAAATTAACTTAGATATAACTTCTTATATGAACGAAAGTCAGCTCTGACGCACAAAGCGATAATAAAGCACATACCGCTAGTTTAGCGGTATGTGCAATAAAAAAACCTTAAAAAAACAAAAAAATACCTATTACTGTTATTGTAATGTAGTGTATTACGTAGAATAACTGCTCCACTTCTATACCACAATAACAACGCAAGCTGAGATATCAGAATGGCCGAGTGGTTAAACGCGTAGTCCAGTAATAGCAAGGTGCCGAGTTCGATTCCCGCTGACACAAGTAATTTTTAGTTTTTTTTCTATTCCATTTTTTTTTTATTTTTTTTCTATTTTTTTAATTGTTTTTTTTTTTAAATCTATTTTCTCAATTTTTTTCATTATAATATGTACAGTGGAAAACTTGCGGGATGTGCACTTTTGGTTTTGCCAACTATATTAAGCTACTAGCGGTGCCGCCCGATTTCACCCGAGTGTAAAAGAACAAATGGTGAAGGGAGGAACATGAGTACACACATTCATCTTAGTTTACCGAGATGAATGTTGTGTCCAAATTTCATGATGATCGGAGTTACCGTTCAAAAGTTTTTGTCGATAAAAAGCAGTATTTATACTTTTTTAAACTAATAATTTTTTTTTTTTAATTAATTAAATAAAATTTAAATAGATTTAAATGTAAGCCTTAGAAGCAAGCAATGTAGAAAATAAAAAAAAAATAAAAATATATTCGCCCAACGTAGGGCTCGAAACCACGACCCTGATATTGACGGTCGTGTGCTCTACCGATTGAGCTAGCCGGCGTTGTATTGTATTTCACCTGAATAGAAGCTTATTTTTGAGATACATTTTGCAACATTTTTCATTAATGCTCCGCTCCTAATGGTCGTAGCCTGATTTTATATAGCCTATAGCCTTCCTCGATAAATGGGCTATCCAACAAAAAAAAATTTCAATTTGAACCAGTAGTTCCTGAGATTAGCGCGTTCAAACAAACAAGCAAACTCTTCAGCGTTATACATATATTAGTATAGATATGATTCAATGGAATGATCAGTGCAGTTTGCCAACATTGGTATACCTAGATGTATTTTCACCAAATTCGGGCTGCAAAAACTGTGAGCAAAGCTAAATCCCTTTCTTTTATTTGTCTGAGGTTTGAATCAAAGATGGCAAGGTAACTGTATAACAATGTGTGTTTCATTCAACAACAATGGCAAACACTGTGCTTTAAATTTGTATTGTTAATTGTTGTAATCTAATGAGTTGCAATTGATCGTTATATAAAACTAGCGGTCCGTCCCGGTTTCACCCGGGTGCAAAAGAACGAATGTGGGGGTGAGAACATGATGATCGTAGTTACCGTTCAAAAGTTTTTGTCGGACACACACATTTTGATTTTAAGTTTTATATATACAGTATGTAAACACGTAAGGTGCACAAAGAGAAATTAACATTGGGAAAAAATCAGAGTGAGCCTTGAAATCTTGTTTTTCAATTTGACAGATTAATATACTTTTGCAAAATGAATGTGTATACTACCGAAGCAAATATTCAAATGATTACAACATAATCGGACTATTTTTATTAATGGGACATTAAATTCCCAAAAATACTTAAATATGGTGCGAAATCAAATATCTCCGCCTATTCATGTTGAACCTAAAGACATTTGGGTCACTGATTTACCAACGCGCACACGTCATACCAGTCAGACAATTTTTGAATGATATGTTTCCAAACAGATGGAGTTGTTTTTTGTTTTATTTTTGTACAAAAAAATTAAAATAATGATTTATAAGAGATTTTTATTATTAAAAAAGCCAAGTAAAATAAAAATAAATCAAAATAAAATAGAAATCCTCAAGATTACCACGATAATTCAATAGAAATAACAATTAATGCAGTCATGGCTAACTCTGATCCAAGTATTTTTTCCCAATGCTAATTTCCCTATATGTGCACCTTACGTGTTTACATACTGTATGTAGAATAAAAGTAAAATAAATAAAACAATGAAAATTAATTTTATCAAAACGACATCTAAGTACGTCTAATTACAAGTTTAAAAATTGTATTTCCTTCTTCAGCGTAGCTAACTTAAAACTGTAACGTCTCAAAAAGATCCACAAATATTTAACCAATGTAAAGCTCGAGCTAATTACAATCAAAAATACTATAGAGACTGAACTTATTAATTAAGAAAAATTAATTATTTTGTTCAAAAAGAGCACATTTATTGACGGTTGTCGATGTATGTTTTTTTATCTCTTAAAAGATAGAAGATAAGATATAAAAAATGGCAACCAAAAAGCTTATAAAAATTAATCTGCGATTATCAGTGCTTATATTAAATAAATGGTACAGTAACATCTCACTAAGTCAACGCCTCCATAATATTTACATTTGCTAAACCGAGTTTGAAGTAAACGAAGCCACACACTAAACCAAAGTAACTTAAATAGCGGCCCGTTCCACTTTCGCCCGAATTTGTAGCTATAGCCACCATTTTTTCGTTGACTTACGTTGCAAAATTGGTCTCCACGAAAAGCGCTTTTATTTTAACGCGACAATATATAGCCTATGTCCATCCTGAAGGTCTATTCTAAATATTTTTGATTTTTTTTTTAAATCGTATGAGTAGTTTCGGAGATTACCTCCTACATCCAAACTTACAAACTTCACCTCTTTATAATATTAGTACGGTAAGTGTGTCAATTATTATTTTTGTGACGCAGTAAACGAGCGCACGAGTCACGCGAAATAATTGCGCACGAGTTATTATATTCTGTAGTATTTTTGCTCGTAACTACCTTTTATAACGGCAGTCTGACGGTCGATTCTAAAACTAGACGTGTAGCCTTTTCTGCCACAACAGTTCCGTATATTGGCGTTGACTTTGGGGGGGTGTACTGTATTGGGTTTCATTATTACTTCGGACTTCTTCGCCTGCATTTTATAATTGCGTTAACATAAACCTTACAGAACCTAATTAACTAAATAAATTGCTTTACATTATGAGAAACTGGATCACCTGCTTTTTTCATGTGTAACATATACGTTATTTTATACAAGGTGTTTATTATTTCACTAAAAATAAAATTCACAACGGTGCAATTCTAAATTCAAAAATCTAAAACGCCACGTCCGTCTGTCTATCCGTTAATAAATAACCAAGCAAAGTTATAATTTCAATTATTTGTAGGTTATTTAATTTACTGAAATTTAAAAAAATCGATGAAGTAACATTTCTTGAAGATGGCGCACAGTTGTACCTAAACGTCGTACAAATTTTGAACTTAAATACATGGATTAATTGGACCTGGAACGGCTTTTCAATAGTTCCAAAATTATTTTTTGTACGATCTCCAATATAATAGCAGTTTTTCATGCCTGTATAGCGGTATAGTAAAACGATCCATTTCGCACCGCTGCGTAAAACAAAAGAAATCCACTAGAAACATAACCTACAATTAAAATAGGCTATATATTATCGCGTTAAATTAAAAGCGCTTTTCGTGGAGACCAATTTTGCAACGCTAATCGACGAAAAAACAGTGGCATTTTATAAACTCGGGCGAAGCCGGACCGGGCCGCTATTTAATGCATAAATTCGTAAAAAATATAGAGTTAAACACTCACCATTTCAGGTGTTCTTCCGAAAAACTCCGGGCAGCAGCTGTCACAAGAAATTTCAAAATGTAAAACAGAAAGTATGTTTCATATTATTAAACTAAATGAATTTATTAATTACGAAAGTTTTTAATCCATCGCCACGCGTAATAAATTACCATTGTGTTAGGACACGGTTTTTTAAACAATGAAAATTTTAAATAATCACTGTCACTATCCAAACACCAATCACTACTTAATATAACTAAAACAATAATTTAAATATTCAATATAAGTTAAAAATGTAAAAACCAAGTTTATTAATGTTATTTCACTCATGTTTCAAGTCTGAAAAAATAATTATCTGTCCTTACTTGGACAGAAACGTATAACATTTTACATTACGAAACGTCGTATATATGAATAAATAGTCAAAACAAATTGGCTGTGGTCTTTTCACCTGATTAAAATTTCCTGTTAATTTTACATTGGTGTTACGACAAAGTATAAAATACTTTATTATATAACACATTTATTAAACACTAGCGGTCCGTCCCGGTTTCACCCGGGTGCAATATATATAATTCTGCATAATGTATTTCGTTTGCGGCCCGGCGTCTGAACTAAAAGCTTTGAGCAATTTCTACCAGATTTGCTTCTGAACTAATAGCTTTGAGCAAATTCTACCAGATTTACTTCTGAACTAATGGTTTTGAGCAAATTCTACCAGATTTGCCTCTGAACTAATATCTTTGAGCGAATTCTATCACATGTTACTAAAACAGTTTTTTTTGTTTGCTTCTGAACTAATAGCTTTGAGTAAAATCTATCAGATGTCGTTACATGTTACTAAAACTGGTTTTTTCACGGAACAAACAAAGCACATTTACAAAATTTCATTAAATCGGTTCAGTGGTTTCTAAGATTAACGGGGACGAAAGTGAAACATTATTAAATGCTATTAAAAAAAGACAAAATTCATCAAAAATCATATTAATCGGAAAATTCGAACAAAAAAGATCCAGAGGTAGAAGAAGAACATCGTGGCTAGATAACATTAAAAATGCACTGGTTTCAATTTTATTAACTTCATCCGTACTGTCCAGGATAGAGCTAAATGGGAGGAAGAAGTATCTAAAGTCTTCTAGGAGATTTGGAACTAAGCATCATCCTATAATTATTATTATTGCACCAAGCAAGTCACATTTACAAAATTTCATTAAAATTAATTCAGTGGTCTCGGAAATTTTATATATGATATTGTAACGATTCGGAATAATGATCCCCTAAAATAAAATTAATTTTCGAGCCCATCGCTAAAATTATCAAATTGTGTACAATTGCATTGCAGAAATTATGAACGCGGTTGAACATGGAATTATTAGGAATGATACAGTTTTGAAATGCAATAGCTATACACAGTGCAGTTAGGAGGAGAAAGATAGGACGACACGGTGCCTGGTTGATAAGAAGCCGGCTAGTATTTTGAGTGACGTCACGTCGTTTTCGGCTTGCACTTTGGTTATCACTGAAGCACGAAAATAAATATACGCGCGAAATATTGTTGATGCTATTTTTGGATACTAGAAAAACTGCATTGTTTCTATTGTTGTTTTTGATCGATTGTCGTTTTGTGAAGAACCCATTGTTGAATTCAATTTGGAATTTTGGTTTCTGTGGATTATTTAACGGATCTTTGTGTTATCTTTTTCCTCCCGTGATATTTAATCAAGGACCTTTTGTTTTTATTCCATTGTAGCAGAAACGTTTTTTTGTCAAGCTGATTTGTTAATTTCGCGTTTATTTTTCGAACCGTCTGAAGTGCGTTGGTGACATTTTAGCCGCCAGTGGCGTGCTGATGCTTACGTCTGCTTGATGAATATCGAATTACTAGTGTGACCTGTGCGAATTATTCGCACTAAATAAGTGTAATAACTATCACTTTACAAAATTATATGATTGCAGGTATTCAGTTCGTTTCTAATTTTGCACACTGCTTATAACGTTCTTCTTTTTGTTGTATTACAATATGAAGCTCAGATGACAGATCGAAAAAATATTTTACTAAAATTGTCATATAGAGGCGCAAGTAGGAAAAGCGTTGAGCTAAGCCGTCAGATGGCATCATGCAACATTGCTGTGACGTTGTTCAGCGTTTCTCGCTGTTTCAAAATTAAAGCCGTCAGATGACAGTATGCAGTAGTTACAATATGAAGGTCAGATGACAGATCGAAATGTTGACGTTGTTTCAAAATTAAAGCCGTCAGATGGCAGACGTTGTTCAGCGTTGCTGTATTTTAATTAATTTACAAAAACGAAAGCAATAATAAATTTGTTAGTTGTCGATGTCAGTAGAGCAAGCAATTATCTGTAAAATGATAGATATATAATTTATGTGGAGAAATTGTGAGGTTTTTTCTAAAAAGGGATTACACATCGAGTGAATAATTTTTTTGCAATTCACCGGGTAGATTTTCGACAAACATCTTGTATAGGTCAGTTATTTAACTGATATATCAATTACATACATAGCAGATTGATGCTGCCTAGCATTAAATTGCAATTTAATATTGCTTGAGCATAATGATACCGGATTCCAATTCGGAATACATACACAATATAAATGCTATATGATGATTGTCTAGTGACGTCACAACAATGTTGCCACACTAAATTAAAGAAAAACCCTAAATCAAGCAAGGGTCGTAAATCGGAAAAAAATATTGTTTTTTTTTAGGCATTTTACACGATATCAAGATTCGATGGATTTTGAATTTTTTTTCGGTTTGTGTTTGTGTCTATTTCTAATCCGGTGTATTGCCGGAGAGACATAAAAAATTACCGAATTAATAATCTATTACACCACAAGGGCAGAAAGTTTGAGATTCTTGCACTGCGCGTCATGATGCCCGATGCTTCAACTTTCTGCCCGCGTGGTGTATACTATTTTTCTCTTTATAGCTCGGTCGAAAGTACTTCCGGTATCAATTTTAATTGTAATCCCATGCTTAATAGTTACACTTTCTGCCTTAAAATTGATGCGGGAAGTACGTATTTTCGACCGAGGTATGAAGAAAATAGTATACACCACACGGGCAGCAGAGCCGGATTTACTGTATAGGCGTTATAGGCGGCGCCTATAGGCCCCCCAAATCTTAGGGCCCCACCAAAGTGAAAAAATTGAGAAAAAAATGAAAATGAATAAAAAAAAATGAAAATGAATTTTTTTTTATTAGAAAAAAAATCATATCATACAAACATGAAAGCTCGGAGTTTGTATGAAATTATGAATAAATTCAATGACTTCATATTGCACAAGTGAAAGGGCTTTTTCTAAATTAAAATTAATTTTTGGTAAGCTGAGAACGTCGATGGGACAAGATAGAATGAACAACTTAATTTGTAATTGAAACATTTGCAGAAAGAAAAAGTAGAAAAATTTGTTCCTAATTCTATGTATGTAGGTACAAATATAAAAATTCTCTTATTTATAATCCCTCAGTAGGTTATAATATATAAAATGTATATATGAAAGTTATAAACGTTATCATTGTATTTATATATTTATTTTTTGACACAGTATAAATAAATTAATAATTTTTCATATTATTTCAAAAGTTCATTTTCAAATGCTATTCTTATTTCAATTGATTTTCGTCCCCTTACATAGGCGATAGGCCCCCTCCCCAGGGTCCCGCCTACGGGCCCCTTCGCTTTTTAATCCGGCTCTGACGGGCAGGAAGCCGAGGGCATCATGATGCGCAGTGCAAGGATCTCAAACTTTCTGTCCTTGTGGTATAAATATACTTTTCTGTTTATGCGTTCGATGCCGCAGGTAACGGCTAGTCATTTACACCCTAAATGCTTCTTCGGCGGCTGGCGAAATATTTTCCGTTTTTAAACGATAAATTATTAACTTCTGATACGTTCAAACGATTGAGTAAAAACTATTTAATATTTTAGTTTTTTTTATGCGGTAGATCGTTAATGTTGCATGGGTCACGCCCGACCCGTTTAATGCGAGTCACTCGCGAATCGTGACTGTCATAGACAATGCATTATAACAAATAATCGATGGGTAATCGATTCGATCGAATAAAAGCTAATCACATTAGTTACATAACACAGTTGAACGACTTGGTCCAACTTACACTATAGGATAGTTTTTATAATTTGTCAAAAAAAAACTGTTTTAGTGACATGTAGAGACATCTGATAGAATTTGCTTAAGGAGGTTGATCCGTTACAGTCCCAATCAAAAGTAAGTCGGATTCTAAATGGGAACTTTTCCATAATAAATTTTTACAAAAGGTTATAAGTCGATGATACCAATAATATTATTGCCATAAAAGCATAAATAAATATTTTTTTTAATATTAATGAATTATTTCTAACTTTTAAATTTTTTGTACAAAGTTAGGTTAAAAAAAATAAATTTATGTAAATATCTGTATTTTACATATTTTTTACAGTAAATAATTAAAAAAAGTAGAAGTAATAAAAATTAAAATTAAATCATTAAAAAGTTGAAAATTCAGTTAAAATTGTTAAAACTGTCAAAAATAAAAGTCCTTAATCGAAAAGTGCTAACAGTAATGATTTTTTTTATTGATTAATTAAATTGGAAAAAATATTAAAATATGCGTAAGACATCGATGCTTTACATAGTTAGTTTTCGGAACTGCTGACATTATTTGGTTATTTGCAAAAAATTAAAATGTACCGTTTGCATGCTAGGTTGACATATTTTCCATAAGACTACATCTAAAAGTTTTTTTTAATTTTTAACTTTATAAATCTCCTAACGATTTTGGATTTTTTACAGAAAATTTTGTCATAAAAAAATCTATTAAAAAAACTTTATTTCAGATTTTTTTCATTATATTCGTAAAACGGCTCAACCTCCTTAAAGCTATTAGTTCAGAAGTATACAAAAACAAACTGTATTAGTACCAAGTAGCGACATCTGAGAGGATTCGATCAAAGCTATATTAGTTCAGAAGCAAATCTGGTAGAATTTGTTCAAAGCTATTAGTTCAGACGCCGGGCCGCAAACGAAATACATTGTGCAGAATTATATCTATCGCACCCTAGGGAAACCGAGCCGGGCCGCTAGTAACTATGTTACGGTCAATATCCGGAATCCGGGCAATGTCGACAATGCCCGAGCCACATCGGGCAATGTCCGAAATCGGACAAGGTTAAAAAAATAGATTTTTTATAAACATGAAACGCAGACATTTGATTTTTATCACTGATATCAACTACTGAAGAATATATTTTTCAGTTTTCTATTTCAATTATTGATGATTGAAACCACGTTTAATTTATTTCCACACATTTTATTTATTTTAATGAATTAAAAAAAAAACAAAAAGGCATTACTAATATAAATAATTAATTATATTTTTTGTATGATATGAGCAATAAACAATCAATATATCTCAATGTATTAAATTTCAGAACTCACATCTGAAATATAATGCATTGAGATACAGTTAAGTGTAACCTCTTTATAACGTCGTTCGTTATAACGAAAAACTCCCTATAACGTAGAAATTTTTACAATCTGGTTGGCTTACCTTAAAACCCATACATTAATACCCTCTTTATAGCGCAACAGCCATTCTCTATTACGAAGAAATATGTTCATATTTAAGCGTCAGCAAATATTTGCAGACGTAGATAGGACGATTCTGAACCATTATCAACTATTCAATAAGTACTCGATGCCGCCAAACTTATCGAAAAATTCCTATTGTTTAATGAAGATGATTCCACCACATATCCCAAGCCATCCATAAGATACCTAATAAAATACAAAACAAATATTGGCATAGCAAAAAACATCAGGCAAAGTTAACAGATTATATGTGTTTGGAATAAATTAATTAGGTGAAATTTGGTTATTTTTCTTTCTTCCCTCCATATAACGAAAACTCTTTATAACGAAAAAAAAATGCTCGGTCCCTTGAGATTCGTTATAAAGAGGTTACACTGTATATTGTTTATTGCTCATATCATATGAAATAATCATAAATCAATAAATTATACGTGCTTTCAATCATCAATAATTGTAATAGAAAGCTGAAAAATATATTCTTCAATAGTTGATATCAGTGATAAAAATTCCATAAAGCGTTAATGATAACTTATCATGATAAAGATACAATCAAATGTCAGCGGTTCATGTTTATAAAAAATCTATTTTTCGAACCTTGTTCGATTTCGGACATTGCCCGATGTGGCTTGGGCATTGTCGACATTGCCCGGATTCCGGACATTGACCGTAACACCTATACTGTTATAATATTCTATTTTATATAATAAAATTGTTTTTTATTTTGTTAGCTTGTACACTCTTAAAAGATTATTTAAAAAAAGTTCAATTTGCTTGCGTTCAGGTTGCGAGCGACTCCGCGAGTAAAGGCTACGCTGAACAATAATTTGAACCCTTCATCTTCAGAGTTGCTTTGTGACCTCGATCAACATTTCCAAATGGCGTGGTCATTTTGCAAATAACTCTTTCAATGCGAGTGGACAAATGTATAACCGTTTTTATTACTTATAAATAATTGATTGCAATTATTTTATGTATCTTGTAGACATGAGCATGATTGGGCAAATAAATTATAATTGACCTGTAACTGTCAGAAATAATGATTGAAATATGATTGATGTGTGTCTTATTTAAAAAAAAGACGATTTCTCTCTCTTTTTAATATGTAATATTACGACATATATGTATTCAGTTAATGGCTTTTGGGCAGTCAAATTGAAACGCAGGGTTGAAAATAAGGTCAGGGATCCCAAAAGTCCACAAAAATGTTCCTATGCTAGTACAACATCGAAGAAAATGCAGACAATGATAGAATACAAACTGATTTGAAATGTCCTTAGTTTTAAGTTGACAAATACAGGGTTGAAATTGATGTTTTATTTGGCCGCCAATAACCAGAATTATTGGGGCATAAATTTACATTTTTAGTTGTTTTTGAAGTAAAACTTCTTTAGGCACGCTTGAGTTGGGGAGTAAGCTGGTAAATGCCTGACGAAATCGTTTACGGAAGTGCGTCATCGCGATGCCTGACCAAATCGTTTACGGAAGTGCATCATCGGAGTTGAGAAGGAGATATAAGTTAGTGAGTGCGACAAAGACGGAGCATTAAGTTGAGAGGGAGATATAAGTTAGTGAGTGCGACAAAGACGGAGCATTAATACAACTATTTGACGTTTAAAATGAAAACTACTGTTTTTTTTGTATCAAAAATACATTTCATTGAATTTTGCTGCATTTTGTAACGGGAAATAATGCAGGTTGGTTAATAAATTCTTTTAAATGTGTTATAAATTATGCTAATAAATATATATACATTTTTTGCCTATTAATTAATCAAAAATTATATTTTGTAGATATGTGCTACAGAGTGAGGTTATATTGTGCTCGATAAACTTTGAGACGAACCGACTGCATACTATTGTTCGTTTATGAATTTAACATGAGCAAATTTGAGGTATTTACGCATTATTCTTAATAAATATATTTAAAATAATTATGGCAGGAAGAAGTTTTACTTCAGTCGTGTGGTCTAAAGCACACTTTTTTTAAAGATACTTTTGGCAGTTAGCATTAAAACCTGGAAACTAGGGGCTTGTAATAGAGAAGGCTACATACAACCCTGAAACATTTTTTTAAAATTAAGTTTCAACTTGCATCATAAAAATTGACTAGTTGCATAATAAAATATGACAGACTGAAAATAAACTAATTATTTAACTGTCAACAATCGAACAAGTAAACAATAATAAAGCAATATTGAGACATTCGTGCAATCAGGCTTCAACGTTTGACCTCCGCGCATGCTTATTACCAAATTCTTTTTTTTAATTACAACTTTGCGCAACTAAACAATGCAAAAATTTAATTCAATTTTAAATTTATTTTGCATTCTTCTTCAAGCAGGGCGTGTTTTTAGTTGATATCAATTTATGTTTTTAATTATAAAAAACAGAAATGGACACTTTCATCTGTTTTCAGATTAGATCCTGGGGATTTCTAAAACGCCATTAAGTCTTGACGCGATCTTTAACCTGTTTGGTATTATTCCGTGAGAATTTTTTTTTACTCTTTATAAAACAAATGAATGTTAGATTCTGTTGAATTTGTTTCACCACGCCTTTTCGATCGAAGGAGAAAGCATTGTTCTAATTTCATAAGTCATTGTCAACCTATAATTAAACAACAAATAAATATTTGATATTTAAGCCAATTGTTGCCAACTGTTTTTTTTATATTACTAATGTCAGGTCGAACTGTCGAACAATGATAAATTATTAGTTTGTTTTCTGCATGCTTTGTTGCCAGGTTCGGACCAGACCCGTTAACAAAATTTTCTAATCAACTAGAAGAGATATTCTCGTATGTGAATTATTCAAGAGGAATTAATCGTAGTACTTTTTTAATCAAAGAAGAGAGTGTCTTTGTTAAAAATTAAGATTCTTGATAACACAATACATCTGTGAGATTCATTTAATTAAAATATTCTCTTCAAATTTAGTTTACCTACTTTAGCAAACTTGCGCAGGAATAACTATTTCAAGGCCATTCTTTTTATTAAATATGTTTTGGAAGTCGCTGTTTGTATAATACGCGCCTGCACGAATCTAAAAGGCTCGGAAGTTAGATGCGAATGCGGGCTTGCGCTTGACCAGTCTGTTGAAAAACTACAAACTCGCAACTCAACAAAACTATAATAGCAATAACAACTTGACAATAGCGTACTCGACTGTACTTTAAAGCAGGAAAGCGACAAGTGACAAATACAACGAGCGATCACGGCCAATCACCGACGAGCACACGTTCCGTGCAGGTAGCCGGGAGGTGGTGGGAGTATCAACGGCTCTAAAATGTGCCTTTGCGACGCTGTTTGTGACTAACTTCCGAATATTTTAGACCCTTGGCGCGTATTATAGGTTTGTAAGGATTACTTTATGTATATTTTTTTAATAATTTCTATTTTCCAATGTTAGCAAAAGGAAAACATTCCCACAGAAACCGGTCATAATATTATATAAGTGCGATGCCTCCAAAACGATTTATATTCAAGGGACATCGCGACTGCAACGACACAAGACTGACCGAGTCAGTTCCCTAATTTAAGCCGCAACTATACGCTCACCTCATTAGACCCGACTAGAGGAAAATAACGAAATTTTGATTTGATTAATAAACCTTTTTACATATCTACTTTTATCAAAATGACGTCGACCACAAAATTTTATTATTTTCCTCTTTTAAGTGGCTTTTTGAAGACAATCCGTTTTTTAAAAATTTTATTTTTTGAATTTTTAATTGTTTTGCTGTACGTAGCTTGCACGTTATTATAAATATGAACCAATCATATTTGATTACTAAACTTGAAATTAGACATACCCACCATAAAAAAACTGCTGAACCGATTTAAGTCTCAAGGTATGTTCTAGTAAATAGATAAATAGGTAATCATTAAAATCGGTTCCCAACTGATGGAGACATCGAAGAACATAGATTAAAAAAAAACTATCAAACTGATTTTAGTCAAATTTATGAGGGACCACCAAAAGGTCTATTAATAGAGCAAAAATCATAAAAAATGGTTCGTAACTGACGGGGATATCGCGTAACATACAGTGTAAACTCCATTTAACGTCACTCGATATAACGACAGACTCCTTAAAACGTCGAAATTACCTCTAGTTGGTTTACCTTGTTGCTCATACAGTACACTCTAAATAACGACAACAATACGTCATCATTAAGCAATAAACAGTACTTGTTTGTTATTTTGTTGCTTTGTTGTCGGCACCACGCGTACCGAAGATTCTAAGAAATTCGTTCTTTTGTTTGTTGCGATTATCTTTCCTATGTTTAGCTCAGGTGTGATTTGTGAAAGTTGCGGTCAGTTGTAAATTTTATATATTATGAGTAAAAAAATATTAATTGATTATTTCTTCTCTCCGTTTAACGACAACTCTCAATAACGCCACAAAGTGCAGAGTCCCTTGAGTGTCGCTCTATAGAGTTTACAATAAAGAAAATTCGTCGAAATAAATAATCTCCTTTTTACACGCTTTATATTAGCTTCACTTGTAAGTTTGTATGTATGTATGTATGTAGTATGTTTGCAACCTTCGCTTGGACTACAGCAAGTGGTTTATTAGCGTAGTATAATATGCCAGCACTGTAACTACAGTGGGTAGCCGTGCGTTCTAAAGCACGGGTCTTCGCTGACGTCAACTCTCGGAATCACGGGTCGTGGGTTCTAATCTCGTTCACGCCGAAAAAAAAATTGTTTTTTTTTTCGGCAAATTTTTGACAATAAATCGAACTAAAAAGTGGAAAATAAATATAGTTTAAAAAAAACTAAAAAACACGCTTTAAGTATATCGAACTAAAAAGTAAAAAATATTTTTTTTAAAATAAGCTTAAAACAATTATGAATAAAAAATACCAGTATTATTGTGAAAAAAAGCGTGGGGCGCTCGATGTACGAAAACGTGGAACAAAGCGCCCCACGCTTTTTTCACAATAATACCTACTACTATTTTTTATTCATTATTGTTTTAAGCTTATTTTAAAAAAAAATATTTTTTACTTTTTAGTTCGATATAAAGCGTGTTATTTAGTTTTTTTTTTAAACTATATTTATTTTGAAATCAGTTAAAAATAAAAACTGGATAACTGGATACTTGTATTTTATTTCTAGCCATATGTGAGCGTCTGGAATCGTCTTTAAGTTTCACATAATATTATTAAGTAGATGTTCAGCGATCTTCAGCAATTATTCAGCAATGTAAATCAGTATTCAGCAGTCGCCACTCCATTAGAGACCACTATTACGATCGACCTGCGTGTAATAGTCGATAATAACGTTCAGCTGTTATTACAGGTTTTGTGGTTGGTATTTTGAATAATATATACCAGTGGCGAACCACGATGCCGCCTTGCGTCGATTTCGATGACTAAATTATCGAGAAATAATAAATTTGAAGATTGGATAACCCTTATTTATCGTACAGAACATAATTACAAAAGCGATTTTCCTCTACCGACACAACTTCAAAATTAAACAATATATTATAACCTCAATTATTTTCGAAGCGGAATCAAAATTAAGTTGTGAGGTTGCTACCGAGACTAAACAAAGGGAATGCTGGATGTTTCATCACGATGCGTGCGAATTAACACACTCAAATCAATACCACACATTTTTCCGTTCTTTAATTATGTATTGTTAGGTTGAAGATATTTTAAATTTCTTTTCCTGATGGTTCAAGCAGAATAATTTAACATAACGAATATCCGTTACATAATTTATCCTGATTTTAAATACAAATATTGTTTTGCATATTTTTACTTACATTTAAGCAATCTGCCACTCAAACTTACAGCTATGTCAGAATTAATTTTAAAAACGTACATTTATAATATACTGTATACCTTTGTTTACTTTTTGTTTAAATATAAAGACCGTATCACATCGTTTGAACCATATCTATACCTACTAATATATAGGGTCTTTCAACAAGGACGGGTCGATGTTGACAGTTTGTGGCGGCCATGCTGTTTTGGCGGCATCTGTCAAATCTGTTTTTTCTTTTTCAGTCATTGATGCCAAATCACCATCGCAAGTTACACGACTGAGCAGCATGTCCAAATGATAAAACTTTATTATGAAAATTCGTTAGTGCAAACGTTGCGCGCATTGCGTCAATTTTACGGCAGACGCGGTGGCCCTTCAAAGTCGACTCTCCAACGTTTGGTGGCTAAATTCGAGACGACCGGTTCAGTAAACAACCAACCAACACCCTTACGGCAAAGGATCGCCAGATCGGCCGAGAACATCGCCGCTGTCCGTCAGAGTGTGCAGGAGACTCCGAGGCAGTCGATTTCTCGCCTTTCGCAGACTTCAACTTGGAGAATTTTGCGTCGGGACTTGGGCCTGCACCCGTACAACATCCAACTGACCCAGGAGCTCAAAGTTAATGATCACAGACAACGCCGTTTGTTCGCTGACTGGGCTTCGGAACGTTTGGAAGAGGACCCCGATTTTGGCCGAAAAATAATCTTTAGCGACGAGGCGCATTTTTGGATGAATGGTTTTGTTAATAAGCAAAATTGCCGTATATGGGACGACCACAACTCACATGAGGTTTACCAGGTGGCAATGCATCCACAGAAAGTTACTGTTTGGTGCGGATTTTCGTCAGATTCAGCCGGATCTATGCAGTAGAGTCATTGAAAATTGGACCTCTCGGATCCGTGTTACCGTTCGAAGCCGCGGCGGACATTTGAACGATGTCATATTCCATACATAATGGCATAAGTGGGCCTTTCAAACAAAAAAATAATTTCGTTAATATCTCACACACAGCTTGTTTTATTCAATTTCAACATCGACCCGTCCTTGTTGAAAGACCCTTTATAAAGCTGGAGATTGTTTGTTTGTTTGAACGCGCTAATCTCAGGAACTACTGGTTCAAATTGGAAAAAAAATTTTTTTTTGTTGGATAGCCCATTTATCGAGGAAGGCTATAGGCTATATAATATTACGCTACGACCATTAAGAGCGGAGCTTTAAAGAAAAATGTTGCAAAATGTATCTCAAAAATAAGCTTCTATTCATGTGAAATGCACTAACTAAATATACTAATATTAGCGTCGTGAGTACACGACGTCGTATGGCTCAATCGGTAGAGCATGCGACTGTCAATATCAGGGTCGTGGGTTCGAGCCCTACATTGGGCGAATATATTTTTATTTTTTACATTGCTTTCTTCTAGGCTTACATTTAAATTTATTTTAATTTTATTTAATTAATTTAAAAAAATTATTAGTTAAAAAAAGTTTAAATACTGCTTTTTAACGACAAAAACTTTTGAACGGTAACTCCGATCATTATGAAGTTTGGACACAAAATTCATCACGGTAAACTAAGATTAATGTGCGTACTCATGTCCCTTCCTTCCCCATTCGTTCTTTTGCACCCGGGCGAAACCACTAGTCATTAATATAGATAGTGTATTTTAATCTTTTTCTATAATGTTTGTGTAATATCGACATAACATAAATAAATAGTATTTTAAACAATGCGTTTGTTGTTTGTTAATACACATTGTTGTTTGTATATATATATCGACCGCTCGTTAGCAGCTCTTAATTTAATCTGTCAACAACAATGGTTTGTTCTGCGCGCCCTCTGACTGTCCCTAACGCCGGCGCCTCTGGCGACCTCATCACTGATTCTCGTGTGTTTGTTAATGCGCACGTCATGTCAAATGCGAGATCCAGTGACGTACGTACACAAAGGGGACGACCGCAATAAGAAATTCTATAGCTCTGTTTAACTAGGATAATAATAATTTTATAGTTTTTTAATTACAAAGAAAATATGAGCAAAACTAGGCGATCTCGAAATGCTTGTTGTGTTTCGGGCTGTTGCGCTGATGGCGATTTAAGTAAAATAAAGATCATTGGCGCCATAATTTGACGTTACGCTGTCAGTGTAAACAAATTAATTATTTATATGTTGTACGTCATAACAGATAATTCTCACGTACCTTTTATGTTATGCTATTTATATAATGGTTTACAATCTGCATTTTATGGTACCTATATAAAATTAACAGCGGTTTTCCTTATTACGTGTTTTCATGGCCAATTAAAGTTTTTGACTTATCACAGGCCGCGAATTCCATAAAAAGTGAGTTAAATAATTCTCTATTACCCACTAGCGGCGCTAGTAGGCTTCGTGCACACAGCTTATAAACCCATAAACCAAAAAGGAACTCAATCAAGATTTACGTGCAATAAGTATATAGGTAGGTATACAAGACAACTTGAGTTCAATATCAAAAATTCCAGCCAATTGGGCGACGGGACCATTCCAACTTCAAAAATGTTGACATTTGATTATAATAAAAAAAATAATTTTTTCTGATATCGCGTGAGGTGACGCGGGTAATGGCTTGTATTAAATATGATTTTAACTATTCGTTGTCATGGATACCTACATAATAATATGTTCCACGTCATGTAAAAATTAATCAAAGCTCGCCGAACTAGTTTATTTCTGACAGATCCATAAAACAAAAGAGCGGCTGATTCTTTTTTATTTTCAAAATATTTCCGAAACTATAAAGTTTAGAAAAAAAAATTTGTCACAAAACTTTCTTAAAAAAATAAATAGAATAATTATAAGCCGTTATGAAAAGTATACCTGTATTATATAAAAACACCGTTTTAGCTTATTATCTCTTCTGCGCATGCGCCGATTTTCCCCGAAAACAATAGTGCTCTTCATATTTGCATACCAAACATCCTCCCAAAATTTGGTTTCAATCCGCTCATCCGTTTGACCTATATCGTGTTCACAGATTTACAGACAAAAATATGTTTTTTGGATTCGGGGGACCTCAAAACGGAAAGATATTGTAAAATTTTTGAAAAGTGATTTTTGACTTAAACTAGTACCGTTCCCCACTTGTGGATTGGAATGGTAAAAGGTACGTTATTGTTTTATTGTATTTTACAAGCCTTTCTTTAAAAAAATTTGTACGTCACTGTGTTGATACATCCGCAATGTCAGTTCAGTTTAATATACATCAGGTATCGCTCGAGGTGTGAAGCGATGACACCATGATGAGGTTCAAGATCAGTAAAGCCCCTTTCATGCTGTAAAGTCTAAACATATTGAGCAAACAGAACATCCAAGGCGGCGTCATTTTGAAAAGGTACGGTCATAACATATAGCAATATTGTGTGACGTCACTCATAGAAGTAGTACTGTTTAGAGAAGACGCCATTAAGATGGCTGATCTGCGCAGTGCAACTAGAGGGGATAGTTATCGGTGGTAAAATATGGATTCGTCAAAAAAAAAATGTGCCAAATGTTTTAAGTAAAACTTCTTTAGACACGCTTGACTTGGAAGGTAAGCTGGTAAATGCCTGACGAAAGCGTTTACGGAAGTGCATCATCGGACGAGGCGAACGATAGTTGAAAGGGTAGATATAAGTTAGTGAAGATAGAAAGGGACTGAGTTCAGAGGGAGATATACGTTAGTGAGTGCGACAAAGACAGAGCATTAATCGAAATTCTTTTTTTTTGACAACTATTTGACGTTTAAAATGAAAACAATTGTTTTTGTATCAAAAATACATTTCATCGAATTTTGCTGCATTTTGTAACGGGAAATAATGTACGTTAGTTAATAAATGCATTATAAATTATGCTAATAAATATGTATACATATTTTGCCTATTAATTAATCAAAAATTATGTTTTAAACATTTCGTCTTTGTAGATATGTGCTACAGAGTGAGGTTATATTGTGTCGTTAAATCAGGTTGTCTAATCAAAATATGGTGATAGATTATCGAATATTATTGTATCATTATTATATATTATTATATATTATACTAGCGGTCCCGTCCGGTTTCACCCGGGTGTAAAAGAACGAATGGGGAAGGGAGGAACACGAGTACACACATTCATCTTAGTTTACCGAAATGAATGTTGTGTCGAAATTTCATGATGATCGGAGTTACCGTTCAAAAGTTTTTGTCGATAAAAGGCAGTATTTATACTTTTTTTAACTAATAATTTTTTTTTAATTAATTAAATATAATTTCACCTGAATAGAAGCTTATTTTTTGAGATACATTTTGCAACATTTTTCATTAATGCTCCGCTCCTAATGGTCGTAGCCTGATTTTATATAGCCTATAGCCTTCCTCGATAAATGGGCTATGGCCAACAAAAATTTTTTGACGTGATAACGTCTTATAAATTGATGAATCACCAATCTTATAAATTGATAAAACACCGGCTGCATGCACGAAAATGTGTAACGTTCCTAACGTAACGTTCGTAACGTTCCGCCTGACCCTGTGCGTGCTTTTCTCGAAAACGGCCCTAACGATTTGGATGAAATTTACTGAAAAGGGATTTTGGGGGGCAAAAAATTGTTTTAGCTAGGTCTCATCTCTCGAAAAAATCGTTTTCTTACAAATTTTATCATTATAAAAATCAATTTTTTGACGTATGAAACTACTTAAATATTGTAAGTAGGTTTTGGAATTTTATATAAACAGTGAAACAATTGTTTTATAAATATTATGACAGCTAATCTTTGAGACTTAAAATAAATACGAAAGAAAGAAAGTTAAAAAAAACAATTATATTATATGGTGAGTAATTTAAATAAATAAAATTAACCTAAATTTGAAGCGAAAGATGCAATATCATAGATTCGAATTATTATAATTATTATATGTAGAATTTAGGTTATGTATTACGGAATACGTTATCACGTAAAACTATCGTCCGTAAACCGACTTTACAGACAACCAATTTTTTTACAATTTGAAGCAGTAGTTCCTGACATTAGCGCGTTCAAACAAACTCTTCAGCTTTATATATTAGTATAGATATGGCAGGAAGAAGTATTACTTCAGTCGTGTGGTCTAAAGCACACTCGTTTTTTTGTATATCTATGACATCATAGCGGTTTTTGTTGTGGTCATTCCTTGACATTAATTTGAACCTTATAGTTGAAAAGTTTGTCATTGATATGACACTGACAGCGCATGCTCTCCAAGCATATAATTTAGGTTTTATTCGGTTGAAAAATCAACAGATGATGTTTGTTATCACCTGCTAATTATTTCGTTAAAACGTGGCCGATGGGTGTCAAAATAAACAAAAACCAAACACGCTTGAGAGACATTTTGACACTGTTGATATAAGAAAGAAATGAAGATTATAGACGCTCGAAAGTCATTAACGTCACTTCTTGATTCAAAAGTGTTAACATTATTAATTTATTTATATACAAATGTAAAAAGACTTTGCCCTCAAAACATTCCATAACTAATTTTGGATTGCTTGTTAAAGTGAAACTTTTATTCTATCGCCCCGAATTTTTCTGGCCGTCTGTTGCATGTCGCATTACAGGCGGCCGCGGAGTAGGGGTAAAGTGAAAGGCGCTCGGAGTAGGCGCTCGGTAGAGCAGCCAAGGCCAATATGGCGGCGCCCATGGTTAGCATCAGCTGACCGTGTAGTATGTATAACACATAGTCAGTCTGTCATGCGGGCAAGTGCTGTACAGTGTTTACATGTTTTTATTCGTGCATTCATGTGAATATTATTGTTTATAATTAATCATGATGGATAAGTGTCTACAATCCAACGCCTACAATCCAGTAAAAGTTACACTTGCGTCGTGGTTTCTTAAAACCACACAACTGTTTTTTTTATTAATACGAATCAATAAAGTTGTCATAAAATGCTAAAAATAAAATGTATATTGATTTACTAAATAAAGAATTTGGAGCAGTGTCAATAATTAACTTCTTGTCGCCACAAATTTTTTTGACAACGCTTCCTGCAACCCAGCATTAGAGAGTACTAACTCGATGAACCATCGAGTTCTACAAGTTCTTGTGAAAGTTAAAATATTATTGACGTGATAACGTCTTATAAATTGATGAATCACCAATCTTATAAATTGATGAAACACCGGTTGCATGCACGAAAAAGTGTAACGCCTAACGTTCCACCTGACCCTGTGCGTGCTTTTCTCGAAAACGGCCCTAACGATTTGGATGAAATTTACTGAAAAGGGATTTTGGGGGGCAAAAAATCGTTTTAGCTAGGTCTCATCTCTCGAAAAAATCGTTTTCTTACAAATTTTATCATTATAAAAATCAATTTTTTGACGTATGAAAATACTAAAATATTGTAAGTAGGTTTTGGAATTTTATATAAACAATGAAACAATTGTTTTCAAAATATTATGACAGTTAATCTTTGAGACTTAAAATAAATACGAAAGAAAGAAAGTTAAAAAAAACAATTATTATTATAGGTGGTGAGTAATTTTAATAAATAAAATTAACCTAAATTTGAAGCGAAAGATACAATATCATAGATTCAAATTATTATAATTATTATATGTAGAAGATAGGAGAAATAGAACATAAATTATTGACGTGGTAAGTGATAACGTCTTATAAATTAATGAATCACGTCAATATAAAAAGATGAAACACCGGCTGCATGCACGAAAAAGTGTAACGTTCCACCTGACCCTGTGCGTGATTATTAAATATGATATTCGAGCGGAATACGTTATCACGTACAACTATCGTCCGTAAACCGACTTTACAGACAACCAATTTTTTATTCGTTTGTAATTGAATCCATACGTTCGTCTTTTATTAACGACGATGATACGTGGGTCTCTGGGACCCTGGAGTGACGGTGCCATGTTGAACAGTTGAATTGATTGACGCGTCAGGATAATAATGTAACGTGGTCAGCTTGCATTGAGTCGCCACCGTGTAATTATCACGCGAAATCCAGTGGGCCGTGCCAGGTCTAATAACACGTTGTATGCCATGTATCGAACGATAAGGCTTTCATTCTCTATATTATAACGACGAGGTACAGTGGTGATCCGACGATTTGAACAGAGAGAAAACTGGCACGCGAGCCATTTCTGGTCTATAGGTTTATATCACGACTTTGATACTTCCAGACTGAAGACGGTCCTGCAAGAATGGCTTAGCGATGTCTTCAGGAGGCAAGGACCCAGAAAAGTATAAATTTGAAATGCCAGGCAGTGGAGTTGGCGAAAGAATTAAAAGAAAATTCTATAGAAGAATGGAAGAAAGCTGTCCGAAAAAAAACTGGGAACAGTGGAGGAACAGTTTGCTGAAAGTTCTAGTTTTTAGAACTGCAAACTGTTCCTGCACTGTTTCCAGTTTTGTTTAAATAAATTTCTTTTAAATCAATAATTACTGTAATTAATAAAACATAATAAATATTTAATTGAAACCACTGTAGGAAAATTATTTTTATATAGATACCTATATGGTTGTAACAGTTTTCAAATGAGCTATTAATTAGATTTATTTAATTTTAATTAGTCGTAAATAAAATTAAAATAAATTTAAAGCCTTAGAAGAAAGTAATGTAGAAAAATAAAAGAAAAAATTAAAATATACTAGCCGAACGTGGGGCTCGAACCCGCACGACCCTGATATTAACAGACGCATCTCTACCGACTGAGCCAGCCGGGCTTGTGCATGTGCAACGCTAATATTGATATATCCAGTTAGAGCATTTTACCTGAATTCATTGATGCTCCGCTCCTGTTGGTCGTAGCGTGATATTATATAGCCCTCCTCAATAAATGGGCTATCTAACAAAAAAAAAATTCAATTTGAACCAGTAGTTCCTGAGATTAGCGCGTTCAACCAAACAATCAAACAAACAAACTCTTCAGCTTTATAGATTATATTACCAAAATTCAAACTTCATTAGAGAACTCGATAGGAGAAGATCGAGCCATATCGGGATCTTAGACTATACCTATAGTCATCTGTCGACGATTCGGGGGTCGGATTACGCAGTAATTTAACTGTACGAGTGTCGGCAGCACCGGCAGCGGATTTCTCCTTAACTAGACTGATTGATGAGACGACAAGTCTTTTCTTCTTTCGTCGACGTTCCTTCGATAACCGCGCCGAATTATTTTATCAATAATTTTAAGTGGGTTGTTTTACGGGTTTGTGTTTATAAGTGCCTTCAATAAATACCCTTGCTTATAGAAACTCAATAGTTAACCAACGATTCATATAAATACAAGTTACTAATTGAAGGAGATTTATTTGGTTGAGGAACGATAGAAATAAGCTTTACCAAAGTATAGCTTGTGGCCAACTTGCATTGAGGCCCTGAGGATGAAAATATAATTTTCGAAACGTTGGCCAATACTTTGATAAAGCTTATTTCTATTGTTCCTCAACCAAATAAATTTCCTTCAATACATATTTTTGAACAAAACTTCTACTAATCTTAGCACAAGTTATTAACAAAAAAGACATCGATATTATAAAATCGCCATTTAATTTTAAATACATCGTCATAATATAACTTCCTAAAAAAAGAGCACGGTGGAAGTGAAACTTTTTTAGAGCTACGAACTCGTTTCATTAATGCGTTTATCTATTTTGCAATACCGAGGTTTCTATATTTCCCCACCATTCAGTTATTTCCCCTTAAACGTTACAGCCCCGCGTGGAAAAACTACTAACTCAACGGAAAAGGACAGAACATAGCCGCATGCATATTGCATGTACACTACCGAGCGGGATGGCGTAGTGGTGAGAGTACTAGACTCGCGTTCGGGAGGTACCGAGTTCGAATCCCGGCGAGGACAGATGTGGCCGGGGACTTTTTCCCGCTGCCCCTCGCCGAGGAACGGTAATTCCTGTACCGCGGCCATCTTGTTGAAGTTTTTCACGGTTTCTCTCAATTATAAATATCGAGATGGTTCCTTATTCAAGGCCATAGCCGATTGCTTGTCAAGCTCCTATGCTCAAAATTTGCCTACCTTATCCTAATGTCCTAAAATTCCTTCATTCATTGCTAATAATTAAGTTTAAAAATGTAGAAAATAACGGAAAGTGTGGTAGATGGAAAATAGTAATGGCGTCTGTTATGACATAAAGTCGATAAACGGACGTTAAACGCATCTCGTTATATGTGCGTGAAAATACGAACGGCTCAGTCCACAGGGATATAGGTCTATGGCTTCTATAGCTCTATGGTTTTGTCTAACTACAGATTTGACAAGCAAAGATTATATAATATACTAGGTACCTGTCGATACGTCGAGAGTCTTATCTCTGGCAACACGTTAATATCATGAACACAGTCTATGTAGTAATTCGTTGTAACTGATTTACAATAAATTGTTGTAAAGACAGTGGCGGCTCCTCTATGAGGGCTGCTAGAGCTGCAGAACAACTAAAGGGTCCGCCAAATAACTTTTTTTTTTGAAAATGCTATAAAAAAAAACTACTGAATATTTTCTCCAATTTAATTTTTTTATTTGAAAGTACAATCCTTCCGGTTAATAATGGAAAATAATTTCATTCAAAAATGAGCAAGGAGTAGCCGTTACAGTCAATGGCGATCGTTATCGGGCCATGTTGAACGAATTTTTGTTCACAAAAATTGAAGAGGAGGATATTGGCAACATTTGGTTTCAACAGGATGGCGCTACGTGCCACACAGACGAAGCTACACTCGATGTTTTGCGCCCTGTTTTTGAAGATCGCATTATCAGCCGCAGAGATGATGTCGTTTGGCCACCTCGGAGCTGCGATTTGACACCGTTGGACTATTATTTGTGGGGTGCCGTCAAAGATAAGTGTTACGCCGACAAGCCAGAGACAATATTCGTGAAGCCATTGGTGAAATACAGCTGCACACAATCGAAAATGTGCTTAAAAATTGGACCGATCGTGTAGGCTACTGCATGGCCAGCCCAGGCAGCCATTTGAATGACATTATTTTCTATTATTAACCGGAAGGATTGTACTTTCAAATAAAAAAAGAAATTTGAGAAAATATTCAGTAGTTTTTTTTATAGCATTTTCAAAAAAAAAAGTTATTTGGCGGACCCTTTAGAATCTTAGGTAGAAAGATGAAGCCATCGCGTCATAGTGACGGAAACGCATTGCGCCCGCCTTCTAGCTTACCATTGGCTGTTTCGGAGATCCATGTGCGTCGATTGTTTATTTTTATTCTACCGCTATGAATGGATATGTCGAATTTATTCCACACGCCACTGTCTGCGGGCAAGTATCCGTTCACTACCATATTATTGATGACGTGCCTGGCTTCAACTCTCACCGCGGGCACTATAATTCATAGTTGTAAAATGAATTAAATATTTTCGATTTTTTATCTTATTTTTTAACTTAAAAAGACGACTTGTGTGAAGCGAGCACATTCAAGAAAACCAGCGCTAGAAAAATAGTAGGCAAATCTAGCAAGAAATCTAGCAGCGTTTCTAGCCTCGTGTGCAGCGGCTTTTATTTAGATCGGCTTTGAGCTGCATTTACCGTCAGCACATCAGTACAAATAAACATCTACCACTGTCATATGCTGAACGTGTTCATTAAATCTATCTCAATCAGTCAACACGGCTTATGGCAGAAGTGACTAGTGTTACAGTGTTTGTTGCCAACAGTGTTTGAAAAAAAGTTAATATTAGATAAGGATTCCTAGTTCGATATTAGAAGGTATCTTCGGTTAACCCTTCAGAAGATTCATTTTAAACGTTCATGCGCCGCCACTGTGTGAAGACGTTGTAAAGCATCGTTTACACGGTTCAAAAAAGAAGTCACCGACTGCTAATTTTTTCAGACATTGCCTGAATTCAATAATCTGTACAGTAAGAAATTCAGACATTTCAGGATTGATAAAAAACAAAGAAATCACATCGTCTGAGGCGGGTATAGATTTTTAGGGGCCTAGGGCTTATTAAAGTCCAATGGGACGCTATCTTTTATTAGATTACGAATCTTGAAATTGGGTATTTAAAATTCATTTTTATAATAACATCAAAATCAGAATTGAATCTTGGTGACCTGATCAAACAATATAAAATCATTAAAAGAAAATTCAAAATTGACTCTAAAAAATGTCAAAATTCACCGAAAAAAACTGTTAAAATTGACCCAAAATATTGTCAAAATTTACCCATAATAATGTTAGTCATTAATAATATTAACTATTTTTTACTATATAGAATAAGCGCTGATTGTTAATGAAAAAAATTATTAAAAGTTAATACGATAACAGATAATTTTTTGTGGGCCCTTAGACACGTGGGGACCCAGGGCTTAAGCCCTTTTAGTCCCTATGTAGATCCGCCACTGCTCAAGATCAGAGTTCCGTTTTTTAACATTGTAACAATTATTATTGTTTTATTCAACATATTTATTAACGTAAGTTTGTAACATGGATATTATTTAATTCTACACATTTATTAATTTAAGTTTATTAACATGAACATTACTTCCTAGTTCATACGCTCCGCTGCCATCTTACCTCTGTTTCTCCACATGACTACCAGAGTACACCAGTAGCGGCATGGCTTTTTAAGACGCGGTGTTGCAACATTTTGATACAGAACCCTAATAAATAACAAATGATGCGTTTTTGATCGTGTAATCTGGGCTTATAAGTATTCGTATCCATATTTTTATCAGCAGCTATGGCGCTTCAAAATGCCTGTATAATAAAATATGAGAAATATGCAAATTATGGTTATTAAAAAGCAACACTTTTTATTCCGTTGCAAACTGGTAATGCATATTAAAAAAAAATAATAAAAAGATACCTATTTAAAACCATATTAAAATAAATTACAAATTATAACTCTCATTAAATTATATACATTACAAGCAATTTAAATATTTAATATTTTTTCTGAGAAATTCCAGAGAAATATTTTTGTGTCCTAATTTGCAACGATATTTTGAAGAGAAACTTCGTCTATTTGGGGCGTTAAGTGAACGAAACGAAAAAAAAGGCGAGTGTGCTTTAGACCACACGACTGAAGTAAAACTTCTTCCTGCCATAATTATTTTAATTATGTTTATTAAGAATAATGCGTAATTACCTCAAATTTGCTCATGTTAAATTCATAAACGAACAATAATATGCAGTCGGTTCGTCTCAAAGTTTATCGAACACAATATAACCTCACTCTGTAGCACATATCTACAAAATATAATTTTTGATTAATTAATAAGCACAATATGTATATATATTTATGAGCATAATTTAAATTACATTTAAAAGGATTTATTAACTTACCTACATTATTTCCCGTTACGAAATGCAGCAAAATTCGATGAAATGTATTTTTGATACAAAAAAAAACAGTTGTTTTCATTTTAAATGTCAAATAGTTGTATTAATGCTCCATCTTTGTCGCACTCACTAACTTATATCTCCCTCTCAACTCCGATGATGCACTTCCGTAAACGATTTCGTCAGGCATTTACCAGCTTACTCCCCAAGTCAAGCGTGCCTAAAGAAGTTTTACTTCAAAAACCGAGTAAATAGTATATTACACCACAAGGGCCGAAAGTTTGATATTCTTGCCTTGCGTTCGACCCGCTATCATAGAAAAAAAATTGGTTGTCTGTGAAGTCGGTTTACGGACGATAGTTTTACGTGATAAAGTATTCCGCTCGTGACATATTTCGGAACGTGACACATTTTGGAACGTGACACATTTCGGAACGTGACACATTTCGGAACGTTACACTTTTTCGTGCATGCAGCCGGTGTTTCATCAATTTATAAGACGTTATCACGTCAAAAATATAAAAAGAATAAATATAAACTATTTGCACTCTGACGATCTTAATTTTAAAGCTTAGAGGGTCTGATTCTGTAATGGCCAAATGATTTATTCTGTGATTACGGCATAGCATTTTTTT
Source organism: Xanthostigma xanthostigma (assembly GCA_963575645.1). Lineage (NCBI taxonomy): Eukaryota > Metazoa > Arthropoda > Insecta > Raphidioptera > Raphidiidae > Xanthostigma > Xanthostigma xanthostigma. The sequence continues at coordinate 6,599,273 of OY754473.1, forward strand.
TCTGAATCGAACTCGTCAAAACAGATTGAACCCATAGTAGATATATTTAGAGATAAGTTTTTTTAATATATTATTTTTAGGAGCCTACATAAATATTTATTTAAACGCGTCCACTTGGTATTATGCATAAGATACATAAAAATATGTGTATCACGATGGTTTGGTTCAAAACTAATTTGTACCCAAATTGAATGAAAAATAGTTATCCTTGGTGTTACACTATTAAAAGTTTTTTTTGCAAAGATATGTTATAAAAAAAAATATTCTTGTAGGTCGAACTGTTGGTACAGTGTTGCAAAAATTGTAAATTATAGAATCTCAACAGTATAAAAGGCATTTCTACACTTAATATAGGATACAAGAATTTTTCGCTAAGAATAATTTCCATAACATCCCGGGATTCTGTAACAGAGGATACTATATTATATCACTGAGGCATGTAAATGAAATACAATACAACTGCTTTTCGTGCCAGTATAGAGGTTGTAAAATGACCAATTTCGCACTAGTGTCGTAAAGTAAAAAAAATAAATGCATAGTAAAAGTATGACAATCTAAACAAGGCCTACAATTGAAAGTAAACTTGCTCAAAATTAAACTGTCAAATTTTTTTTAAATCACGTGAAAATCTGTTGTTTTATAGACTCCGCGCGCAAAAAAAAAACTGTATGTCGCTCGTACGCGATTATGTTATTAAAACCAGTTGTCACTTGCTTTTAATATATTTCATCACGCACTGGAAATATAATCGACTATTTCCCTATGGCGTCTGTTTCGTTTGGTAATAACAGCTTAAAAAACTAGGTTTGTTCGACTTAAGTCCTTTAATTATGCCTGACACCAAAGAAATATAACCCGACAGAATTTTCATTAATGGCCATATTCACCGAATGTAGTAGTTATTTACTCGGTTCATTTGTTTTATTCCTCAGAATAAATAGCGATAATTCAATTCACCAAACATAATTATGTTTACTGTAGGTATAAATCTATTCTGTCCAAATTCTCGAGTATAAATATTTATTCGCCTGAGAAAATAATAATATCCGCCACATAGATCATAATACCTAACCTATAAATCTGCAGTTGCTCTTGTGAATTTAATTATGTGTTGTTTATTAACCTTTTGTGAAGTGTATAGTTGTAAAACATTAAAGTTAGTGGAAGTATTGTGTGCAATTGGGTTAAGATAAAACATTATTATTTTAATGAAACTTTCTATTTGACATTTACACTAACGCCATCGGTCGAATTTTTGGGTGAACATCACAATATTCAACAAAAATACCGTGGAGTATAGTGCAGTGTATATTTATACTTCAACTAACTTTTCTACCTGATAATTTGATTGGAGAATTGAAAGTAAATTTTATTGTAACGAATTTTGTTCCAAGATTAGTAATTTCTGTCTTTAATAGTGTTCGATGAATATGGCCATAAGCAAAACAATCTCCGTTACGTTAGGCGGAGCTAAACGAGGATAAATTAATCAAGAAAATTGATTTGCGTTTTGTTTGAACATAAGTAAGTTTCTAATCGAACAATTGAATATCAGTTCTTCATCTGTTTTTCCTGAGGCCAATTGTCGGTCATAAACAAACACGCCTAGTTGATGGAATTAGATACCTGGTGGCAACACAATAGGTGATTTTAAAGGTGTTTTTTCTGTTGAGATAAAATTGCATGTGTGGTGCGTTTTGAATTGATTTTAATTTTATTTATTGCCTTTAGGTAGCAAATATTGATTTTAGTTAATATTACATAAAAAAGTAGTTTACTTTAGATTGTATCTTTAGAAAATATTATATTAGTAATAAAGTTTTTTCAAGCATTAAAACTCACTTATCTTTATTGTATCTAAGCTACTTTTTACCAGTCCAGAAGCGCTTGGCAGTTATCTATTATTAAATATTTTAAACGGCATATCATGCAGGAATCAATAATAATTGAAATAGACCACAGTCAGGTTATAGTTAAAATATCATATATATTAATACGCTAAGGTTTAAGATGTTTGCCTCCCTTTTTAGAAAAAACCTCACAATTTCTCCACATAAATTATATATCATTTTACAGATAATTGCTTGCTCTACTGACATCGACAACTAAAAAATTTATTATTGCTTTTGTTTTTGTAAATTAATTAAAATACAGCAACGCTGAACAACGTCTGCCATCTGACGGCTTTAGTTTTGAAACAACGTAAACACTTCGATCTGTCATCTGACCTTCATATTGTAATACAACAGACACATTACTGCATACTGCCATCTGACGGCTTTAGTTTTGAAACAGCGAGCAACGCTGAACAACGTCACAGCAATGCTGCATGATGCCATCTGACGGCTGAGCGCAACGCTTTTGCTACTTGCGCCTCTATATGACAATTTTAGTAAAATATTTCTTCGATCTGTCATCTGAGCTTCATATTGTAATACAACAAAAAGAAGAACGTTATAAGCAGTGTACAAAATTAGAAACGAATTGAATACCTGCACTCATATTTAAAAAATAATTTTGTAAAGTGATAATTATTATACTTATTTAGTGCGAATAATTCGCAAAGGTCACACTAGTTTCTTTATATAGCAGAAAACATAATACAAAATATTATAGGTACAGAATTGCCTATACCGTGGATTTCGGATATAGCGACAATGAAGGGACCGCATAATTTCGTTGCTATATCCGGAAGTCGCTGTATAGAAAGAAAAGTTCACATTAAATTCAAGTGGTACGTCGTTATAAATGAAATACACTCTATTTCTAAAACTTTTGATCCAATTAGCATCAGAATTAATAAGCCTGGAGTTATAAGTGGACATCCATAGGTTTTTTTAAAAATTTTAACCTCCCCTCCCCCTTGGTGAGGTTTGATAAGATGTGGTGGATCCCGCCCCCTCCACCACACGTAAGATTTACCCTATAATTTTGGATATTTAAATTTATTTGATATACCCAAGCTTTAATACTGATGTCGTCTATACGTACTACATATTTTCTGTGAAATAAATTAGAGAAAAATGATATTGCGTTTAAGATTCTTTAAATTAAAAGTTGACGTGATTTTTGCCCCCCTCTCATTTTGAGTTCGCGTAAAGAATGGACGTTCCATAAATTTCTGAAAAAAAGTAAACATGTAAACAATCCACGACAATTTTCTCCAAAAGCTAGAACGCTAACTCATTGCGCCAAGCTGTACTCATCTAAAAGTCTTCCTACTGTGGTGTGCCATATTTTGTACAGCTACAGGAGAAGAACGCGAATCGAAGAGGATCTCCTGTATAGAGAGCAGCGTTGCCAGACGTCACGTAAACGTAATTTTAATTCAAATAAAAAGATAAATAGGTATTTGAAAACTTCTAATTATATACGTTTTTTTACTATGTCCCGCTTTCGACGAAAGAATCCCGCTGTTTTCACTCAAAGAGTTCAAAAATCACGACTTGGCAAAAAAAAAAACTGGCAACGCCGTTAGAGAGTGTCAATGTTTACAAAGTAATAAAGTGGTTAATTGAATGATTGACCCTTCAACTTATAAATTATACATTTTTAGCAGCGCGCAATCAGTGATTCATATATTTGCATGCTAAAGTGCAGTTGTAAGATTTATTCGTTTATTGCAAATAAATTGCAATACAATGTTGCAAGAAATGCTTTGCCTATATAACGTGATATATTTAATATAATTACTTGCCATTAAAAGTGTCTTAATTATATTTAGACATTGTTCTATTAATCATAATAATCTAATCTTACGTTTTTACACTTCATTGAACTTTATACAGGGCTGATCTAATCTATAGGTACTAATATATAAAGCTGAATAGTTTGTTTGTTTGTTTGTTTGAACGCGCTAAACTCAGGAACTACTGGTTCGAATTGAAAAAAAAAATTTTTTTGTTTGATAGCCCATTTATCGAGAAAGGCTATAGGCTATATAATATCACGCTACGACCAATAGGAGCGGAGCATCAATGAAAATGTATCTCAAAAATAAGTTTCTATTCAGGTGAAATGCCCTAACTAAATATATACCAATATTAGCGTTATACATTGACAAGCCCGGTTGGTTCAGTCAGTAGAGCATGCGTTTGTTAATATCAGGGTCGTGGGTTCGAGCCCCACGTTGGGCGAATGTATTTTTATTTTATTTTTTATTTTCTACATTACTTTCTTCTAAGGCTTACATTTAAATTTATTTTAATTTTATTTACGACTAATTAAAATTAAATAAATCTAATTAATAGCTCATTTGAAAACTGTATTAACTATAGGTACCTAGGTATATAAAAATAATTTTCCTACAGTGTTTTCAATTAAATATTTATTATATATTTTATTAATTACAGTAATTATTGATTTAAAAGAAATTTATTACATAAAAAAAAGTATAAATACTGCTTTTTATCGACAAAAACTTTTGAACGGTAACTCTGATCATCATGAAATTTGGACACAACATTCATCTCGGTAAACTAAGATGAATGTGCGTACTCATGTTCCTCCCCCCATATTCGTTCTTTTGCACCCGGGTGATACCGGGCGGGACCGCTAGTATATTGTAAAGAGGTAAAGTTTGTAAGTTTGGATGTAGGAGGTAATCTCCGAAACTACTCAAACGATTCCAAAAATGTTTTCACCAATAATTAGAATGGACCTTCACGATGGACATAGGCGCTAAAATAAAAGCGCTTTTCGCGGAGATCAATTTTGCAACGTATGTCGACGAAAAATTTGTGGCAGTCTATAAATTCGGGCGAAGCCGGACCGGCCCGCTATTAATATAAACTATAGACTCATTACGCCTAAATTCAATGGATATTTAGAAAAAAGTCACTAAAATAGTATAATAATAACATTTTGAAGTCGATGCCAATTAATTGAGATACGCCGCTCAAAGTGTTTAGACTATGCGCTTGTAGGGCCAACTGTAATATTTACAGAATTCTAATTATTAGTTTATTGTTCGTAAAAATTGAACCATTGTTAAATAAACAATTGACCGCAAAAAAACATAACTCGAATTTCATACCAATACAAATATCATTTTATGGTTGTAATATTGAAGATCTTTTTGCCTGTCAAAAATGTAGTTTTGTGTAGGGCTGGCCGTAGGAAGTATGATTATCGTAAATCTTCAATCAATTTTAACACGAAAATTAGGCAATTATTATTAAATAAATAACCTTCCTGTAATGCCGGTGTTCGGTTAATCCAGGGGTCGGCAACCTTTTAAAACGGAAGTGCCAAAAGTTACAATTTATACAAATACCCAGTTTTTAAAGAGCCACTAAACATTTTTGTTTCAGTATTATAGTATTTGCTTATATAGGTATAATATATATATCCGAGGACGACACGTCGCGACGGGGGTGGTACGGGTGAGACGCGAATGGAAATGGCTGAGAAATAGACATGGTGCTCAATCATGGATCGATTGGACGATTTTTAAGGGTTTATATAGGTAATAAAATAATTATTTTTTGCGTATGGAACTGGAGAGAGCCGCAACTTTACACCAAAAGAGTCACATGCGGCTCACGAGCCGCAGGTTGCCGATCCCTGGGTTAATCTAAGATTCTATCCGGAAACGGACAGTGCTGTATCGCCTCGAGTGTTGGAAGGTTTGCAGCAAATGTTTGGTTCTTTGGCTGTTTGTTTGACTTTTTGGCTGTTTGGATGTTAAGCTGTTTTGCTGATGGACTTTTATTTTATTCGAATATTGATTTTTGTACAGCCCTGAATTAGGTAATTTCATGCATATTTCTGTCGGAATTCATAAGAAATATTAAAAGCTACGTGATCCACTTTTTCACGAAACAATTTTATTAATTAATTATTCTGTACTACGCTTCTTCGATAAATCAGCTATGTAAGAAGGCATCCGATAAATACTTATATTTTAATTACACGTCATTAAAATATCTTTATTAATAACAGATCAAATAATATTACAATAACAATTAATATGAATTGATATAGATTTAATATTTGTTTTTGTAACTGTCCTGTTACGATTGTAATGTCATTTTTTAAGATTGTAGAATGCACCGCACCACGAAGTCTGTAACCAGGAGACGCGGCTCGAGCGTAGCGGTGAACCGATATCTGTCGCATGAACCAATATGACGTCAGCTACCGGGTAACGCACACACGTTCATGGCTTATATTATGTGTGTAGTGTCTGTGAAGTTAAACAACTATAGCGAAAAAAGGCGGAAAAAACCGAAGTGTTCCCAGGTAGTGAGAACAACGCCATCTTGAGTGCGTCAGAAAACGGTCCGTTTCGAAACACAGCAAGCATAGGTCTCCTGGTTACAGACTCCGTGGCACCGGCTTTTATTGCACCGACGACCGATCCTGTACAAATCGATCGCGGTATGATTTTTGGTCTTGAGGTTCGCTGTATCAATACGAAAAATAAAGTAGACTTTAGGCGCGACTTCAGAATAGCTCAGATCTTTTTTTCGGACAGAGTCCTTAGTACTAAATCCGTGAATTCATTATGGCCTTTCTCATTTATATAGAGGTCTATAAAAATACAGCAAATATGTAATCTATACTAAATATATAAAGCTGAAGAGTTTGTTTGTTTGCTTGAACGCGCTAATCTCAGGAGCTACTGGTTCAAATTGAAAATTTTTTTTTGTTGGATAGCTCATTTATCGTGGAAGGCTATAGGCTATATAATATCGCGCTACGACCATTAGGAACGGAACATTAATGAAAAATGTTGCAAAATGTATCTCAAAAATAAGCTTCTATTCAGGTGAAATGTACTAACTAAATATACTAATATTAGCGTCGTGAGTACACAACGTCGTATGGCTCAATCAGTAGAGCATGCGACTGTCAATATCAGGGTCGTGGGTTCGAGCCCCACGTTGGGCGAAAGTATTTTTATTTTTTTTTTATTTTCTACATTGCTTTCTTCTCAGGCTTACATTTTAATTTATTTTATTTAATTAATTAAAAAAAATTATTAGTTTAAAAAAGTATAAATACTGCTTTTTATCGACAAACTCCGATCATCATGAAATTTGGACACAACATTCATCTCGATAAACTAAGATGAATGTGTGTACTCATGTTTCTCCCTTCCCCATTCGTTCCTTTACACTCGGGTGAAACCGGATGGGACCGCTAGTGGTAAATATGTATGTATTATTCGACATAGATGCTGAAAAAAATACCAATGATACAAAATCAATGTTAGTTAGTTCAGCTATTTATGACTCATTCTTAAATTTCGTGGAACTATTAATACGTTCGACTATCGCTTATCGAGGTACAGGCGAGTAGTAGTCTCAGTTATAGAGGTCCATGAGTGAAGAACGTCTTTGTCTCATAGAGGTTTCTGTTTCTCCCTTATATAGAGGTTTTAGAGGGTTACAAAGACGGTACCTGGCAATTACTCTCACTTAGAGAGTTTTCTCACCCACCCAGCTCTCACTCAGTCAGGTTTGACTGTATTAACATTTTTTGGGCTTAAGCTGGGCTTTTACTAAAAACCGACATTTTACGCGAACTGATTTGCGACGAGAAAAACATTTTGGTGTCAATCAACTTATTAATTAGAAGAGATAAGAATCAAGATTATCAGCGTACCTTAATCAATAATTAATTATTAATCATGTTTTATTAATTTAGTTCATCAACTTCAAGAAATTCTTTTATCTGTAACCTGTTATTGATTTTGACATAAAATAAAACAAACAAATAAATATTAATATTGATAATGAATAATCAAAGAGTCGCCATTTTCCCACGGTGCAAGTCAAGCCGCGACGTACACTGGTCGCATATTGAACAACTGTTATTGCAACTGACCCTAGCTAAACTGTGTTGATCTAGCACTAGACCTCTGGGACAAGCGGGTTTTGCAAATGTACAGACGCACAGCGCTTTCTGTTTTGGATTCATAATCGTTTAATCTATTTTTTCATTTAGTGGACAACTGACTATACAAATGAATTAAAATGTTGCTTGAAAAAAAAATTCCAGCCAATTGGGCGACGGGACCATTCCAACTTCAAAAATGTTGACATTTGATTATAATAAAGAAAATAAAATTTCTGATTTCGCGTGACGTGACGCGGGTAATGGCTGGTACTCAGTATGATATTTGCTATTTGTTGCCATGGTTACCTACATATGTTCCACGTCATGTAAAAATTAATCAAAGCATGCCTAACTAGTTTATTTCTGACAGATCCATAAAACAAAAGAGCGGCTGATTTTTTTTTATTTTCAAAATATTTCCGAAACTATAAAGTTTCGAAAAAACATTTTTTTAACAAAACTTTCTCGAAAAAATAAATAAGTAGATTAATAAGCCGTTATGAAAAGTATATCATTATTATATAAAAAACACCGTTTTAGCATACATCTTTTCTGCGCATGCGCCGATTTTTCCCAAAAACAATAGGGCTCTTCATATTTGCATACCAAACATCTTCCAAAAATTTGCTTTCAATCCGCTCATCCGTTTGACCTGTATCGTGTTCACAGACAAACAGACTGACAGACGCACAGAGTTTTTCAAAAAAAATGTTTTTTGGATTCGGGGGACCTCAAAACGGAAAGATATAGTAAAATTTTTAAAAAGTAATTTTTGGGTTGGAATGCTATAACAGACAAGTGCGGGTGGAGTTTCCCCCCTCTTGCTACGCCAGTAATTGCAAGGAGCTAGAACTTTGAATTTTTTGTGGGATTATGAAGTCGAAGATCTTAGATTTTGATATGAATTTCAAGTTGATAGTTCCAGTCATTCTTGAGAAAAATACAGGCTGACGGACATCCATACAGACGGACAACAAAATGATCCTATATAAGGGTTTCATTTTTCTGAGGACAAAATCTTAAAAATGGCAGCTATCCAAATAAAAATCGAGATCAACTTAGAAACAATTTTTTTGTAAAATATTAACGGGCGTAAAATATATATTTCCACGATCATTTTTGGATTTTTGTGGACACTGTCATTAGCTATGAAGTACCTATTATATTTTTATTTTTGACATTGTATTGCCGGCAGGCTTTTATGTCATTAAATAATAATTCATAAATAAAATCATTTTTGGATCTTTGTGGGATTTTTGACAGTAAGTTCCCTACATTTTGGCTAGCTATGTCCCTGTGCGCATAAAAAAAACTCTCGTACGCAACTTTAAGTTACTAGCAGGGCTACTTAAATGCCTATTCTAGAAATTAATGAATGTCATTTAGATGTCGCCATCAACGAAAGCAATGTTATAATTCAACGTATACACACAGCAAGCGCTAACACAGAGTTTCGCGCTGTCGTCATTGAAATTCTATAGTAATTAAATTACACGTAACACGTGCCATGAACAGCGTCGAGCGTCACGGCATTTGCACGTTTTTATTCCCATCAAAGCGCGCCAGTAGACGTTTCACATGAAAATGAGAACGCTTACACTTCAAATAAATCGCTTTAAAAGCACTCGAGCTTTACAATCAAGTCGCATTGATCAATATGGATCACAGGCGTTCGGTCACTCTTGGCCTGCAACTTGGTTCGATGTTTGCTATAATCGAGTAATCGAGTATTCGATACAAAATAACAACAGACAAGCGACAATACGCGTGTGACGGAATGCGGTCGTACTATAAATGTACTCTCGATATATTTTCTATACGAGGTGTACGATAAAAAGGGTAAAAAAATATATTGATCATACTTTAACTACGCGATTCGGTAATAGACTTATCTATAAAAGACGAAAAAGGAGAACACAAGTGTAAAGTTGCAGCTTCTCTCCATATAGGCAGTCATTTTCGTCCGGCTTTCCGAGCTCCTGATTGACTCTCTTTTCTATCGAGCAATTCTATCGATGTACATCTTAAAATGATATAGTCTAAGATCCGGTATGAGAAATATATAGGTACATCTGTTATTTGATGATGACAAAGATTATAATATGTTAGATAATATATATATTGATAAATCGCACATGGTCGCCTAGCTAAATCGTATTCCGATGCTGTTAAATAAAAAAAATTCTAATTAATTTTTTTGGATCAACTTCCCCGATTTGTTAATCGTAAAAATCGAGCCTAAAATGAGGGAATATGACACAAGGAATTGGAAGATACCATTGATTCTATACGTAAATATAGATCATCTACATAAACATACCTTGTAAATAGTTGTGTTCTATATATTTTGAGTTTGTTTTATAAAAATTTTATTTGTGTCATATTCTCTCATCTTAGGCTCGATTTTTATGATTAACTCATCAGGGGAGTTGATCCAAAAATGTTAATTAGAATTTATTTAATTTAACAGCATCGGTACGAGATTTGGCTAGGCAAGCCATGTGCGATTTATCAATGTACCTATATATTATAATCAAATAACAAATGAAGGTATATATTTCTAATACCGGATATCACACTAATATAGTAGTAAAAATGCAATAAAAAAGTGTGCATGTAATCTTTAACGCAAGGATTGAAGTAAAACATGTAAACAATACATTTATTCTTGTCTTCCGAGCTTACCGCAGTTCTAGACGATATTTTTATAGAAGTATATGCCAAGAAATAAGTTAATTATTTTTGTGATTAAATAGTCAAATAAAACATAGCCAACAACATTTCTGCAATCATAAGAAACGTTTCCAAAAAAATTTCATCAAAATTCGTAGAATAGTTTTTTAATTAAAACTGTTCATTCATACGACGAATTTTGTATATTAGTGTAAAAGATTGTAGAATAACAAACAATTTTTTTAAGGGTAGGGTTGATTCTCTAAATTTTACACCTTGTATGTTACATGAAATGTTGCGCCGATGCCTCTAGATCAGCTCACAGTATGGTTTGGACATATATGGTACATGCAACAGGTATGCAACTTCGATGGTACAGGTGTTCGACTCCCGATAAATACACTGATATTAATTATGTCGATGGCTGCGCTGAACAATTAAACACAAAAAACATTTCTGATCGGTCAAAAAAAAATGTAACATTAATTAGAAAAACATCTGCATCGTAGTTAATTACACAGTGGCTAAAATTTTGCTCCCGCGAATAAAAAATCTCAAAGAATGAAAAATTCATAAACGCGCTTCCACGTTCAAAAAGAATGTTTTTAGCGGCTGGTTAAAAGAGAATGAGAATTCCGCAGGCTTTAAATTATAGACGCTCAGTAACTGAGATCATTAATTAGAAACACATCTGCATCGTAGTAAATTGCACAGTGGCTAAAATTTCGCTCTCGCGAATAAAAAATCTCAAAGCATGAAAAATTCATAAACACGCTTCCACGTTTTTAGCGGCTGGTTAAAAGAGAATGAGGATTCCGCAAGTTTTAGATTATAGACGCTCAACAATTGAGAACATCAGTCAAGACGTACATTAATTAGAAAAACATCTGCATCGTAGTTAATTACACAGTGGCTAAAATCTCAAAGAATGAAAAATTCTTAAACACGCTTCCACGTTTAGAAGGAATATTTTTAGCTGTTGGTTAAAAAAGAATGAGCTAAACAAGCCCAGGATTCCGCAGGTTTTATATAATAGACGCTCAACAACTGAGAACATTAGTCAAGACGTACAGTAATGAGCAAAACACAATATTTCTCACAATTACCTCCGTTTTAAAACCCGCGTTAAACGTGTTGTTTGTTGTTAAAGTATTCAACAACAGAATAATAACATATTTCAGGAAGCCGGAGAAACAATGAAATTGTTCAAACCGTCCATTTTAATTGGTTATATTGTTAAAACCTCGTTTGTTGCAAAGCTACCAAGTAACAACTAAGTGTTATAGAAAATGCATAGGTACACCTTTTTGACCTCATGGGAACTTTGGCTGTTAAAAACCCGTGCATAAAACAATATTTTTTGTGTGAAAATCGAATACTATTTTTATGACCACTTTTTAAAAAAAAACATGAGTGCGCGCAACATTTACGCGGGATGGAAGTGAAACTTCTTTTAATTTGCCACATATCAATTTTTTGGAAATTTATCCACTATATATTAGATATCGTGTCCATCGATAATAGTTAATAAGAAAAAAACGTAATATCAGTGAAATGTGTTTTATTAGAAAAAACAATTCTATTAATTATAGAACAGACACTCAAAATTTAAGTAGTCAGTACAACTATATTATGAAATTGAACTAACTTACGAATTTTTAATTTTTTATTTTTAATTTTTATTTTTATTGTTTAAAACATTTATACATAAACTAGTTGCCATGTTTTTATCTTATGTACCTTAACTTTTGTTAATTGCTATGGTTAGTAATTAATGTTTATTTTCATAATTATTGTTTTAAATAATTTTCAATTTTGTACTTGAAAAAGTCTAAATTTATAGACGAAACGTCGTACAATTATAAATATAACTTTTGTCCACAAACCTGCGAATTTTTTCTTATTAACTATTATCGATGGACACGATATCTAATATATATTTTCAACCGAGGGGTTTTATAAACTACATTGGCTTTAATTATGGACACCAGGTACGTAAGATAATTAAAGAATGGTTTAACTCGTCAAAAAAACTAGCAAATTTTAATAATAGACGTATTTTTCTTTTACAATGCCGGTATCATGGAGTTTATCCCAAGCACATAACTAATAATCACAAAAGTATTGATTCGTTGCTACTTGAATCACACCCGTTCAAAAAAGAAGCTGAAAAACTTGGTAAGGATTTTTCAAGAAGGATTTTAAATCTAGAAATAAAAATAACACTATGGAAAATTGAAAAACTGGGTTCATTAAATCGTAGACTCGGTGAGTCATTAAAGGAATTAATTCCAACAGAGTTGTTTAATGAATGTCAAAGTTTGAAAAACAGAAAATATGAGTTTGAATTTAAAAGAATAAAACAGTCGAACATCAACAAATTAAATAACTTATGCCAAGATAAATCACCAATACTTACTAATACTCATGAAAAATCTTGTATCTACAATTTTACAAATACTCAGTTACCAGAGGATGTGAAGAGGATTCTATGTCTGGAACCAAATTTTGGAATACCAATTACAAACAAGGAAGTTCCGTCACATGTGTTAATTAAAGATTTAAAATTTGGGTTTGATTTTCTTGATATAGAAGGTGCAGATGCAACAACATTAGCAGAAGAGAAAAACAATTTAAGATCAAGGGCCATCAATGTAATTCATAATTTTTACAAGTATGATAAGTGTGATAAAGATAACAGAAGTATTCTGAAAGATTATAAATCAACGAAAACATTTCTCAAAGACAACCAACATTTAATTATATCACGAGCGGATAAAGGTAATAGTACTGTGATTATGGAAAAAGATGAATACACTACGGTAATGAAAACAATGGTGGGAGATATTTCTACATATAAATTGCTCAACAAAGATCCTACTACTCAATTCCAAAATAGGAGTAATGTTTTAGTATCCAAGATGAAGGAGAAAAATCTCATTGACAAAGATACCGAGAAACAATTAAAAACACATAATGCAGTTCCACCGAAACTTTATGGCTTGAGAAAAGTTCATAAACAAGGTTGCAAGCTAAGACCTGTAGTAAATTGCATTGGGTCTCCTTGTTATAAGTTGGCGAAGTGTTTACATCAATTATTAAGTCCGTTAATTACAGACTTTAAACATAACGTAAAGAACTCGTATTGTTTTGTTGAATCTTTAAGAGGAATTAAGTTGGATCCGAATTATAATCTGGTGTCTTTAGATGTAACATCCCTTTTCACAAATATACCTAAAGAATTGGTCTTAAAAATTGTTAAAGAAAATTGGCACACGTGGTCAAAGAAAATTAACATAACTCTTGACTTGCTCATTGAACTTATTTGTTTTTGTTTTGACACAAGTTACTTTAGCTACGATAATCATTTCTACCTCCAACTTGATGGCAGCGCAATGGGAAACCCAGCAAGTCCTGTCTTAGCCAACATCGTGATGGACTACGTAGTTTCCAAAGTATTGGAAACTTTACCATATAAAATCCCGATACTAAAAGTTTATGTGGACGACACTTTCATTGCAGTTCCTGATAATAAAATTGATGACTTATTGCAAAGGTTTAATCAGTTTAATGAGAAGATCCAATTCACTATGGAGAAGGAAGTTGATAAATCAATCCCATTTTTAGACACATTAGTAACACGTTCAGCTTCAGGAGAATTAAGAACGAATTGGTATATGAAACCATCTCATTCAGGCAGGCTTCTGAATTATCGCTCAAACCATTCAGTACAGCAGAAAATTAGTGTTATAAAAAGCTTGTTACACAGGGTAACAAGATTAAGTCACCAAGATTACCATAATGACAATTTTAAGAAAGTTGAAAATATCTTAAAAGCTAATAATTACCCTGTCAAGTTTATTCATCAATGCATCAATAAGTTTATACAAGACCAAAATCACCTGAATAACACGTTGGATACTGTGGCTGAAAGAACTAACTCTACCAAGATGTATGTTAGATTTCCATTCGTCAAGAACTTATCCTACAAGATCAACAGACTATTTTCTAACACAAATATCAAGTTGGTGTTTTATAACTTAAATAAATTAGACAGATTATTCACAAGTCTTAAAGATAAAACACCTATTTTACATCAATCTAATATCATTTACAAAATACCTTGTGAATGTAGTAAGTGTTATGTGGGGCAAACAAGACAGTTACTAAAACATAGAATTTACCAACACAGAATGGACTGTAGAAACAATAATTTATTAAGTGATAATAAGACCGCGTTGTCATCTCATCATTTCGACACTGGACATAAATTTCTATTTAACGAAGTTCAAATATTAGATAAAGAGTCAAATTGGAAAAAACGTAATATCAGTGAAATGTGTTTTATTAGAAAAAACAATTCTATTAATTATAGAACAGACACTCAAAATTTAAGTAGTCAGTACAACTATATTATGAAATTGAACTAACTTACGAATTTTTAATTTTTTATTTTTAATTTTTATTTTTATTGTTTAAAACATTTATACATAAACTAGTTGCCATGTTTTTATCTTATGTACCTTAACTTTTGTTAATTGCTATGGTTAGTAATTAATGTTTATTTTCATAATTATTGTTTTAAATAATTTTCAATTTTGTACTTGAAAAAGTCTAAATTTATAGACGAAACGTCGTACAATTATAAATATAACTTTTGTCCACAAACCTGCGAATTTTTTCTTATTATTTATCCACTATCACTCGCGTAACGTAAATCACAAGATGAGTTTTGATGCCGCCATCTGTGAGTCGGAAGCGGAAGCTGCATAAACACGTTACTACCGTTCGAATACCTACTGCCGTCCGATAAAAGATTCCAGTTCAAGTCGCGCCTAAAGTTTCACTTCAAAAATGTAAATTTAAAATCATTCGATTATATATATAGGTAGGTACATATAATGTTCGTCCCCGGTAATCTTAGAAACCACTGAACCGATTTTAATGAAATTTTGTATATGTGCCTTGCTTGGTTCAACTTGCGCTAAAGGATAGTTTTTTTAAATATTTTGTACAAAATTACGGTGTTTTCTCATTAAAAAAACTGTTTAGTAACACGTAACGACATCTGATAGAATTTACTCGAAGCTATTAGTTCAGAAGCGAACAGAAAAGACTGCTTCAGTACCAAGTGGTGACATCTGATAGGATTCGCTCAAAGCTATTAGTACAGAAGCAAATCTGGCAGAATTAGTTCAGATGCCGGGCCGCAAACGAAATACATTTTACAGAATTGTGTCTATTGCACTCGGGTGAAACCGGACCGGACCGCTAGATGTAAAATAATATTGCGACAGAATAAATCTTTTTTTCTCCTTTCAGTTCAGTTTAATTAACTGTAAGATAATAATTAAACGGGTAGCATAAATCGCAGTTAATTAATTTGAACTATTATGTTAGCCATTAAAATAATATAATCTTATCGGTTTCGATATGATAATTTTATTGAATTGCGTTATTGATGAGTCAACTTCGTTATCATGAGCGCACGCATAAATATGTACATAATATAGCACTCACTACTACAGGTACTCACTGACTCGCAGTCAATGAATAAATCCTGAGGAGGCTCCAAGACATGTAAAATCTGGGGACCTTTCGCATCATATATATTAATACGTAAAAGGTTAAGATGTTTGCCTCCCTTTTTAGAAAAAACCACACAATTTCTCCACATAAATTATATATCATTTTACAGATAACACAAGCCTGCGATGGATTTCCCCTTAAAAAAATAATTAGCAATTTGGGTAGGTATTAGGTACTAAGTTACCAAAAAAATAATAAAAAAAATCCATCACGTAAATTTTCTGAGAAAATCACTTTTTCCATTTTCCTTAGTAGAACCGCGTATTACTAGCAATTTCTGATGGTATTTAAATATTCAACTACCCTCATTAGTCATTGTTTGTCGTGATTAAAATCATATTACGATTTACGTGTATCGATTGCGGTACGACATTTTTGTGATTTTTGTGTGGGGGGCCATTCAAATATTACGTATGCAGAATTTTAGTAATTTTTGACCCCCCCCCCTCTTCCCCCTTGTCAGCAAAAGTAAGCAAAATAAGCTAAACAACCCCCCTCCCCCTTTGGTGCTTACGTAATACTTGAATGACCCCTGATGGTGATAAATAAGAAAAATGACTTGCAGCAATTGTGTTCATTCTCTGTTACAAATGTGGAAGTTATGTACCTAACTGAAACAACTACAAAAAATTACTAAATCTTTGGAAGTATTGTATTAAAGGTATTTTAAACTGAAGTTAAAAAAATCAGAGACAAGAAATGGGTGCCGCATAAAATATGTTCAACTTTATTCTATTTTTTTTTATAACTATGTAAATGGTCACGGGGAGAAAAACATTCATTTTTTTTGAAAACTCCAATGGTTTGGATGGAATTGGAAAATCATATAGACGATTGTTGCTTTTGTTATACAAACACAAAAAATGCTAAAAATAAAAAAGAGATAGCAGACTACTGCTGGATGTTGAAGAGAGATGGAACTAATAGAAAGCAAGAGAAAAAGTTTGAACAGGAGTTTTGAAGGAAGTTGAAAAAGATACCATAAGTGTTTTTGATTTACTGAGTCTCTTTAGCATTATTTTTAACTAATACTGTTGTTTTTTTAAGTAAAAATTTTATTTTAAATTCATTAATTTTTGTTTTTTCATGAAAATTGTTGTAAAATTCTAAAATATGCATGTCCTCAATGAAAAAAAATCTCGATGTGCTAGAAAAAAGACAAAGCTGTATTTTAATTCAACATACCTAGATATGTAAAAAAATAACATAATTATTGGAAGGGGAAAAAAAAGTTAAATTTCGCAGGCCTGTGTAATTGCTTGCTCTACTGACATCGACAGCTAAAAAATTTATTATTGCTTTTGTTTTTGTAAATTAATTAATTAACATAGCAACGCTGAACAACGTCTGCCATCAAACGGCTTTAATTTTGAAACAACGTCAACACTTCGATCTGTCATCTGACCTCCATATTGTAAATACTGCATACTGCCATCTGACGGCTTTAATTTTGAAACAGCGAACAACGCTGAACAACGTCACAGCAATGCTGCATGATGCCATCCGACGGCTAAGCTCAACGCTTTTGCTACTTGCGCCTCTATACGACAATTTTAGTAAAATATTTCTGCGATCTGTCATCTGAGCTTCATATTGTAATACAACAAAAAGAAGAACGTTATAAGCAGTGTGCAAAATTAGAAACGAATTGAATACCTGCAATCATATTTAAAAAATAATATTGTAAATTGATAATTATTAGATATACTTACTTATTTAGTGCGAATAATTCGCACAGGTCACTCTAGTATTATTTTAATTCAATCAAGGCGATCGTAAAAAAACCTCATTCACAGGAATACAAATACATTTTGGCTCTTCATTTTTACACCGATGGATGTCCTTACTGTATACAGTATCTTTATCAACATAGTAGGTACTAAATAAATTATTTTTTATGGTGATAAAAACTGTCAATTATTATTTAAAAACAATATTCAAATATTATATACTAGCTGTCAGGTCCGGCTTTGCCCGGATTGCCTATTAAAGATAGACATTTTGATTGGTTCCTGCTCATACCTAGCAGCGGACCTAGCAAGAAAATAGCCCCTGTTCTAATTTTGAAACCCAGGCGAGCACGCAGTGACGTCATTTCCAGCTTCGTACCCGGCGAGCAGAAGTCCAAGCAGTGTTTCTAGCTTCGTGTATGATTGCCTGTCGGCTGCAAGCACAAACTATCTCGAAGTCTGCGGCTAATGGAGATATTTAACACGGCTTGAATTGCGTGCGGAATATATTAATTGAACTTAATGTGTCACGCATTTACTTATCAAACCCCCTGCATTAACTCACTTACTTAGATAATAAGTCATTGATAGGTTAATTTCTACCTCTGCTGCTTCAACGCTCAGTACCTACACAAATTCGCAACCTCAAGCTGGGCAGCTTATCAGAAAATCTCATTTGACAATGATCTTACATTGTAACTATGTAACAATTATTATTTTATTCAACATACTTATTAACGTAAGTTTGTAACATGAATATTATTTAATTCAACATATTTATTAACGTAAGTTTGGAACATGAATATTATTTAATTCAATACATTTATTAATTTAAGTTTTTTTTAACATGAACACTATTTCCTAGTTCATACGCTCCGCTGCCATCTTGCCTCTGTTTCTCTACATGACCACCAGGGTACACCAGTGGCGTCGTGGCTTTTTAAGACGTGATGTTACAACTATACGCATTGTAGAATTTTAATTTAATTAATTGACGTTTCGACCCGGATTTGAATCTTCTTTTGCATTGAGCTAAAATATATCTAAGTATATTAATTAGTACCTAATTATTTTGTAAAAAAATATATTACTAAGTCAACTTTTTTCAAAAACGAAATATTAATGAAAAATTAATAGGTATTTCGTTTTTGAAAAAAAATGACTGAGGTATAAAATAATTACTAATTGCTGTTTATATTTTTTAGCTCAATTCCAAAGAAGGTCCAAATCCGGATCGAAACGTCAAATAATTGAATTATAATTCTATAATTTTTGTTAATATATTGTTTGAAAAATTGGTCGATAATTTTATTTATCAGAAGTTAATAAAAGATTTGATTATTATAGGAATGGTAGCATGACTACGTTTATTATACGCAACTTTTCAACACTAGTGTCAAAATATGTGACAATTCACGCCGGCTATATTATAGGCATGAAAAGCAGCTGTTTTATAAGACAGTGTGCAGAAAAAAAGCGACAGTGCTTTAGACCACACGACTGAAGTAAAATTTCTTCCTGCCATAATTATTTTAAATATATTTATTAAGAATAATGCGTAAATACCTACCTCAAATTTGCTCATGTTTATTCATAAACGAACAATAATATGCAGTCGTTTCGTCTCAAATTTATCGAACACAATATAACCTCACTCTGTAGCACATATCTATAAAATAAAATTTTTGATTAATTAATAGGCAAAATATGTATATATATTTATTAGCATAATTTATAATACATTTAAAAGGATTTATTAACTAACCTACATTATTTCCCGTTACAAAATGCAGCTAAATTCGAAGAAATGTATTTTTGATACAAAACAATTGTTTTCTTTTTAAACTTCAAATAGTTGTCAAAAAAAATAATTAATGCTCCGTCTTTGTCGCACTCACTAACTTATATCTCCCTCTCAACTTTCAATATACGAAACGTAACTCTCCCTCTTACTATCTTCACTAACTTATATTTCCCTCTCAACTACCGTTCGCCTCGAACGATCACGCAACGTTCGCGATGATGCACTTCCGTAAACGCTTTCGTCAGGCATTTACCAGCTTACTCCCAAAGTCAAGCGTGCCAAAAGAAGTTTTACTTCAAAATATTCCTTTACGTATTCCGAAAATAACTTGACCTGAAGTAATATTTCTTTTATTTTGAAGTAAATATAATCTTATCATTGTTTTTAATGAATCTGGTAATGAAGAACACGTTTGTAGATAATATGATACCAAATTACAAATTCACAACAATAAATCAACAATCCGCATGTTAATGGCAATATATGTATAGGTTTCGCTACATTTACTTATATATTGTTGAATTATTTGTAAGAAAATAAAGCATTTAATTATTTATTTATGTTTATATACATTTGTCACGATAAGTGGCTCATAAAAATCAAAAGTTACATCATAATTTAAACTCGCTACTAAAAAAATTCTCATTAAAAACGCGTCAGAGCCGTTTCTAATTTTTTTTCGTAACGTCATGAATATGTTAATGTCTTGTATTCGGTAATAAATTTTTTATTCCGCGTTTTTTCGTCATAATCTTTTAATCAGATTAAGAGATGTTATTAGAATGACTTTGGTTTAACAAGGAATTATGTATAGCTATGTGTCTTTCAGTGATTTCAACGCTTCGATAAGACAGACACTCGTAAATAATACAAAATCATACAAGTATACAATTGTTGAATTACAGATGTCTTAAATAAAATATTACCCGTCTTATTGCTCTAAAATCGAGCAATTTTTTTGTTCTAAAACTGATCGTTTCGCAGTTATTTCTAAATAACCGTTTTCTAAACCCTTTCTTGAACTATGCACTTCACCCCGAAAAAATTTTCTTGATTGTCCGGTTGCGACTTTAGGCAAAAACAAACGTATGTAAATAGTCCGGTCAAAATAGACAAAAAAAATTGTGGTAAGTCTACAATAATTCGCATAGAGCTGAAAATTGGTACAGGTCTTGGGTACGCTGTTATACAAATAAAATATCAAAAGTCCCCACCGATCGTACATCTGTCAAAAAGGTTAAAATTATCGGTTTTTTGCATTTTTCTTGTAAACGCTAAACGTTATTTAAAAATAGATCAGACAAAAGTTTTAGATCATATGCAATTGTCTAAACTCTAGAAGAATTATTCTTATACTTTTTTTCCTACAAAATGGTGATTTTATACATCGAAAATACTAACATGCATATTAATATTTAACGTTATTTTTGATAAAAACTTTCAGTACGTAGATATTTTGGTCCCATATCTCAGGAATAGTGATTCGTAGGAAAAAAAATATAAGAACAGTTTTTGTAGACAATTGCATGATCTTCAACTTTTGTCTGACCTATTTTTAGATAACATTTTCCGTTTATAGATTATAAACGCTCGAAAACTGAAATCATTATGGAAATCACGACAATATAATGTATATAGGTATGTTTGTATTTACGTAATTTTTTTCTAGAGTCGATACTTTGAAAATTGATACGTAAGTACTAAAAATTTGAAAATAATACTTTTGACCTTATATAGAAAGTAACTAGATACTAAACGATTAATTAACTACCATATTGAAACAGAATACCGGACAATTGGTTACCAAAATTATATATATCACAATAACCTATTTATTAGTAGTATATAATTGGAATTTTTTTATTTCTAACCCACAAGTACAGTCGAACATGTATAATTGGGAAGCCTTTAAAAAAGAAAAGCAAAATTTTTTTAATTTTCAGTTATATTCACTATTTTATATTTTCGAACGCTGCGCCATGCAGTCGAATTTTTGGCAAAACAGCAAAATGTCCAAGGCGCATGGTTTAACGGGCAACTTCACCCTATTAATTTTGTTGTTACAGTCAGCAACTTTATCCTGTGAATTTAGAAGTAAGCTGTAAAAATTTAGCACCCTTAACCACTAAAATTGGCTTGTCTAGGAACTCGTACTAACATTGTAAAAAGTGTTGATATTCTAACGAGAACTTAAATAACAAAAAAAAATTGGTTGTCTGTAAAGTCGGTTTACGGACGATAGTTTTACGTGATAACGTATTCCGTAATACATAACCTAAACCTCCCAAAATTTGGTTTCAATCCGCTTATCCTTGGTGTCGGAATGATAAGAAATGTCAAAAGTGACGTTTGCAACTGTCAAAGTATTATGTTCTAATAATAATTAGTTATTCCAATACTTAACTTAGAAGGGGTTGCATTTCACAAAATACTAATGTCAAAAAATTGAATTAAACATTAGAAATGCAGCCGTTTTCATGTTAAGACAAGACATACGTTATCTTCTAATTTCCATGTACGGCAAACAAAGACGACCGACCGCGTCGCGCCATTCATTAGACAACATTGCATTTATAGAGCTATTTTTCTATATAAATTTGTATAAAAAAAACTGTTTAGGCAAATTCTGTTATACGAAATCTATGTAAAATGTTCTCCTCTTTCGTTTAAGACTGGTTTCAAACCGATCTGATTTAAATTGAGCGAGAAATTAGCAAAAAGCACGCACAGGGTCAGGCGGAACGTTACGCGTTACGAACGTTAGAAACGTTAGGATTTAGGAACGTTACACTTTTTCGTGCATGCAGCCGGTGTTTTATCAATTTATAAGATTGGTGATTCATCAATTTATAAGACGTTATCACGTCAAAAATGTGCCAACTTCAGTTCTTATTCGGCCACCAAACAATTGGAAATCTTAAACGGCGCCAAGTTCCATTTTAATCCCAAACTCGAAAAATCAGATTTGGAGTATTCTGAAATATATTTAATAAGTATAGCGTAATCTTTTTCAGAACTTCAGTTCCAAATCTTATTTTTCAATTTTGGGATTGTAATCAACTTGGTGCAATTTTAGAATTTCCATTTACAGAAAAGAGCTTGACTTTCACACAGTTGCGTAACTAAAGGTTGGCAGAACGGTCAAAAAAATGCCATGGACCCTTGGCCTGACCCCCCCCCCCCCTGCCGTTAGGATAGGAAGAACCTGACATTTATTACAAAATTTGGTAAAAAATATTAATTTTGTATTTAATCAATTTAAGTTAGGTATTATAAAAATAATAATAATAATAATGTGTTTAACGTCCGTTTCTCGACTTTATGTCATAACAGACGCCATTCGCACCATTACTATTTTTTTCTACCACACTTCCCGTTATTTTCTACAATTTTTAATCTTCAACTTAATTAATAGCAATGAGCGAATGAAGGAATTTTTAGGAAATTAGGATAAGGTAGGCAAATGTTGAGCATAGGACTTTGACAGGTAATCGGCCATGGCCTTGAATAAGGAACCATCTTGATATTTATCTGGAATTATTGAGGGAAGCCATGGAAAACCTCAACAAGATGGCCGGTACAGGAATTACCGTTTCGCGCCGAGAGGCAGTAGGAAAAAGTCCTAGTAATATCTGCCTCCACCGGGATTCAAACCCGGTACCTCCCGAATGCGAGTCTAGTGCTCTCACCGCTACGCCACCCCGCTCGGTTTAAGTCAAGAACATGCACGAATTTTACAGATATCTATACTTCGTGATTTATAAAGATATGAAACTACAACGTGAAGCATTTTTATAT
Source organism: Xanthostigma xanthostigma (assembly GCA_963575645.1). Classification (NCBI taxonomy): domain Eukaryota; kingdom Metazoa; phylum Arthropoda; class Insecta; order Raphidioptera; family Raphidiidae; genus Xanthostigma; species Xanthostigma xanthostigma. The sequence goes on from OY754473.1 coordinate 6,622,712, forward strand.
TAAGGGAGGGCCCCATCCGATGAATTTGCGATGGGCCTCAGGTGGTATAGTTACGTCACTGTTTTTAATGGAGTTCTTAGGTTCGACTGTACATTGAATATCAATTAATAAATATCAATTTTAATGATATTTATAACAGAATTTCGAAAACGACGATTTTATCAATGTTTTAATCAGCCAATCAAACACCCCTGCTGTTCGATTTTGATATGAAATTGAATCCGATTTGCGATGACAAATATTTTCAACGAAATTATTAGTTGTCAACAGAAAATTCTCGCCTTACCGAGGTATAATTATCAATATAAAATACTCAATGTGTTATTATTGTTGATATAACGTAACCTGACACGTTTCAAATGATCTGACATATTCTTCCACGGACCCCCATCGGAGATATGTTGTTGCCATTGAAATTATACTAAATTTTCACTTGAAACGACGAAAGTCAGAAATCGATATAAAAATCACGTAAAGTTTTTTTTTTAAGGGGAATTATAAAACGGTCGAATAAAAAAAAAATCGGTGACTGATGATGAGATACTGTTTTAATAACTTGAGATATTAAAATAATAGTTGGGTGACTAAATTACTAAGTGAGCGACTAAATTACTAAGTGAGCTACTAGAATGCCTTCGGTAATTTTGAAGCAGATATCTTCTTTCGTTTTTACTTTTTATTTTTTTTTTTCACTTTGAGACTACAACTTAAAACTCACATTTTCTTGAAGATTGAAAACCACCGCTTTTTTTGATAAAGGGGTATGCGTTTTGTCTCGCAGTGAAACGCGATTGGGCAAAGGTGGAGTTTTTAAAAAAATAGTTCCGTGGTGAACGATAAACGGGTATGCGAATTGTAATTCCGCGGTGAACGATAAAGGGGTATGCGAACTGTCTCGCAGTGAAACGGGAAGGGGAAAATGTGGAGTTTTTAAAAAAACAATTCCGGGGTGAACGATAACGGGGCATGCGAATTAAATAGTTAATTGTTTGAATAGAACTGCGTTTTCTAAAAAATGTATATTTAATTGACAGTCAATTAAATATATATTTTTTAGAAAACGTAGTTCTGTTCAAACAATTAACTATTAACAACTTAGTAATTTAGTTGCTCACTTAGTAAATTAGTCGCTCACTTAGTAATTTAGTCACCCAACTATTATTTCCTTGTCACGCGCAGTCAGTCGCTCACTTAGTAATACAGTAACCCAAATTGATTACTTTTGTCACCAAAAATTGTAATTTACAGTCACTCGTTCAAATACTACTCATTTATAAATTATGGAGTCACATAGCAACTGAAGTCATTAGCGTTTAATCTAAATATCGAAACAATGAGATAAAATTCCGTAACATGGGCGTTGGAAGAGCGTGTACAATTTTTCGTGACTATAAAGGGACAGTAAATAAATTGTCGAGATATCGACTCGTTCCATTTTAAAAACACCGCGAGTCTATTCACGAAGCGTTAAAGAGCAAGGCTGGCTCCAATCTATCAGCTACCGGATTTTTATACTATTTGAATAGCTCTCCAGTGATACCAACAGAACAATATCACGATGGCGCTAAACAACAGAGTCACGAAAGACAGCTGTACTTTATGAAAAGTTTTCTAGAATATTCATGTATCGACTGGACCAAAATTGTACCTTTTAACAAGCTTTTTATGGGGACCGTGCGTGAAACATAGAGGCAGCACTACTGGCGAAGTTGGCGCTCTCTAGTATCTAATTAATGAAGTAAATGGGATGATTTTATACTAGTAAACAATGAAAAATATTTGAAAAAATGGAAGAGATAAGAAGTACGCATTTCAACCTGTAATCAATACTCGTGTACATGGACAGAATAGCTCAAAAGGCGAAAAATTATATAATTCTGGTCTTGTATATGATGTTGTCGAAGGTTATTTAAATGGGCAAGCAGTCATAACCGCAAAGTTGTACCACAAACAACAGTGTCTAAAGTGTATAATGTAAAAATTACCCTACGTATAAATAATTTCTTCTTTATTATATAATATTTTGTATAATTGGTAGAAGTTTTGTTCCAAAATATGTATTGAAGGAGATTTATTTGGTTGAGGAACAATTGAAAATAAGCTTTACCAGTGTATCGCTTGTGGCCAACGTTTCGAAAAATATATTTTCATCATCAGGACCTATGAACATGTATAATATTCGTTACATATATTATTATAATTTTTAACTTACATTATAAACATTATAGATAGATAATACTAAAACTATAACATACCTCAATGCAAGTTAAGATGGTAAATTGTAAAAATAATTCTAGTATACATGATCATTTATTATGAATTTCGACAAATTTTTTAAATTTAAAATTATCATAAAACAGTTTTCTTATAAAATTGTTCTGTCAATTGTTCAAATAATATTGTACTAATGTATAAGAAAGGCTATCTCTATACAAACTGCATTTTGTTTACAAGTTAGATTTTGTTAAAATTTGTTAATTAATTATATTGCCATAAATGTTATTTAACCCATCTATGTCCGTTCTCTTATTGACAGTGTTTGAATTTTTTTTGATGTAGCACATCTCCAAAAAAAGTCTTTTTTGTAAATTCACTTCTTTATGTAGTATTTTTGGTTCATTAAAGTTAAAATTGTGATCGTTGGAGATGGATCATAATAAATGATCATGTATACTAGAATTATTTTTACAATTTACCATCTTAACTTGCATTGAGGTATGTTATAGTTTTAGTATTATCTATCTATAATGTTTATAATGTAAGTTAAAAATTATAATAATATATGTAACGAATATTATACATGTTCAAAGGTCCTGATGATGAAAATATATTTTTCGAAACGTTGGCCACAAGCGATACACTGGTAAAGCTTATTTTCAATTGTTCCTCAACCAAATAAATCTCCTTCAATTTTGTATAATATTAGTATTTTACTTTGTAATTGACTTTTATTTTCGATAACTGAAAAGCAAACTGTCACTAATTGACATATAAATGCAATTTTTTTTATCCAAAGCCTGCTCATAATATATCATTATATTTTGAATAAATGCTTCCATAAAATGAACACTTTTACCACGAGTTGGCGTGAAAATCACGAAGCTCGATCCCCATTAACTTCCTCTTTTGGTCACAATGTTATTTAGTTGGGATCAAAACTATTACTCAAGTTTTGACCCACTTTTGTATACCCCATACTTTGCAAACATACGAGTTAAATGAGTACAATAACATTTTTTAACAATAACCGTTTGTTGAAAGTTAAACTTCTTTAACCCCATTTTTAAATTTCGCGAATGGATTATTCACTCGGTGAGTTGACGTTACGAACAACCGTGACGTTTTTGCGCGACCTACTATTCAGTATAAACAGCATCTATGCATACCAACAATAAAAACTCTTTATATAAGTATATACAGTAACGGATTACAAAATCCACACACTACGAGAGTAGTTTTTTAAATGATTTTTACAGAAGTTGCTTGAATGAATACAAATAAAAAAAATTGTAATTTAGTTTGTAATTGTACATTTTTAAGATTCCTAGAGCGAATTTATTTTTAGTAAAAAAAAATACAAAAATTAAAATTATATGTTCCATATGGGGATCGAACCCGCTACCTTCGAGTTATTAGCACGACGCTCTAACCAACTGATCCATACACCAGTGCTCGCTATGTGCCTTACAGCGGTAAACAAGTAAGAATGAATTTATAGGTAGGGGAGAGTGATACAAAACGACCCCCCTAAGGGAAAACAGACATAAAAAGCATCTAAGCAACGAATTTTGTGAAATTGGTAATTGATCTGGTAACTTAGTCTATCGGCCTATTAATTAGTAAGCGTAGAAAAAATCATAATAATAAGAGCAAATTAATATATGCGTTTTTGTCAAGATATAGAAAACAATCATTTTATACACCCGGATGTCTAAAATGATCCCCGGGGTGGGGGTAATATGATCCCTGGGATCATTTAATCCCGCCGTTATTCAGGTAAAAATAAAAAATAAATTCTAAGTAAATTTAGTATAATATTTTGATTTAAAAACAAATTGTATTCCTACAAATAGAAAAAAACTTTAAAAAAACATCTATTATTATATTATAATATATAATTATTTACCAAGTTCTAAGTTCTAATTTCATATACCTACCTAAAATCAGAACATCTATGATCTTTGCAAATAATCATAACATAGATTATTCTTAAAACACAAAACAATTAAAAATAAACATAAAAAATGATGCAATTAAATCACCACAATTAAACATAGTACGGGTAAAATGATCCCTGGGATCATTTTGCCCTCCTACAAGGGGATCATTTTACCCCAAATGCATGACTCTGCAAAAAATATCAAAACATAACCTCATTAATTTATCAACTAAACAAACACAATATTATCGACTATATTGTTGAATTATATTGGAAACTAACACAAACACTCCTATTACATTAAATATACTAATACTAAAACTACACAATATTGAATTATTGCTTACCTTACATGAAACAGGACTATTTTCTTTTAGTTTTAATAAAATTATCCGTGCCGCTCATAACACCATGACACTTGGACAGAATGCTAAACTAATGGCGGCAAAGACGATTTGCACTCAAACTATTAGATGGCACTGCTAAAGTCGGTAAAACACAAGGTAATCGTTTTACCTCGAGGGATCGTTTTGTACCACTCTCCCCTACCTATGTATCAAAATGTTCGAAAATAAATGACGACGATTTTGTTCCAGCCTGTACAACTTACGTACACAAGCTACTTATACAGTTTATTATTATAATATGATTACGTATTTCATAAGTCATGCCCACGATCTGAACCACGGCTGACCCAATTTGATTTCATTATATACCTACTTGTACTAAAATATTATATGCTCAGATTTATTGTTCCATTGTATACAGATGCTCTGGTAATATCATACATAAATACGGACTGAGACACTAATCTTATATGTCTATATTCAGAGAGGCTCACTACGTAAGTCCACTAACTACAGAACAGCAAAAAAAATTGGTTGTCTGTAAAGTCGGTTTACGGACGATAGTTTTACGTGATAACGTATTCCGTAATACATAACCTAAACCTCCCAAAATTTGGTTTCAATCCGCTTATCCTTGGTGTCGGAATGATAAGAAATGTCAAAAGTGACGTTTGCAACTGTCAAAGTATTATGTTCTAATAATAATTAGTTATTCCAATACTTAACTTAGAAGGCGTTGCATTTCACAAAATACTAATGTCAAAAAATTGAATTAAACATTAGAAATTCAGCCGTTTTCATGTTGCATTTATACAGCTATTTTTCTATTTAAATTTGTATAAAAAAACTGTTTAGGCAAATTCTGTTATACGAAATCTATGTAAAATGTTCTCCTCTTTCGTTTAAGACTGGTTTCAAACCGATCTGATTTAAATTGAGCGAGAAATTAGCAAAAAGCACGCACAGGGTCAGGCGGAACGTTACGCGTTACGAACGTTACGCGTTACGAAAGTTACACTTTTTCGAACATGCAGCCGGTGTTTTATCAACTTATAAGATTGGTGATTCATCAATTTATAAGACGTTATCACGTCAAAATAAATACAAATAAATGAACATCAACAGCTTCAGTTAAAGGACTCTGCACACGAGGCTGGTTTTGTAGATGGGTTTGATGCGCGCGCAGTGACAGTTCGAATTTTAACTAAAAGTGAACCCATCCAGAAAGTGAAAAGAGGTAAATAGTCGCAAAATCAACACGGATGTCATTTTCAAAGTTTGTCAGGACGTTGATCACGTGAATGTCATCAATTTTGAAATTTATTAAGGGGAGAGAAAGGAGTACCTACGCCAAATAATGGGAATGCATCCGTTTTTCGTCTCAATTGTGTGCAAAGTTGCCGGTAACGGCTATATAATTCTATATTCTTTCATTTATAGTACGCGCCACGAATCTAAAAGGCTCGGAAGTTAGATACGAATGCCTGTTGAAAAACTACAAACTCGTAACTCAACAAACCTAACATAGCAATAACAACTTGACAATAGCGTACTCGACTGTACTTTAAAGCAGGAAAGCGACAAGTGACAAAGGCAACGAGAGATCGCGGCCAATCACCGACGAGCGCACGTTCCGTGCAGGTAGCTGGGAGGTGTAGGGAGTATCAACGGCTCTAAAATGTGCCTTTGCGACGTTGTTTGTGACTAACTTCCGAACCTTTTAGATCCGTGGCGCGTACTATAATCATATATATTAATACGCTATAAGGTTAAAGATGTTTAGAAAAACTTCACAATTTCTCCACATAAATTATATATCATTTTAAAGATAATTGCTTGCTCTACTGACATCGATAACTAAAAAATTTATTAATGCTTTTGTTTTTGTAAATTAATTAAAATACAGCAACGCTGAACAACGTCTGCCATCTAACGGCTTTAATTTTGAAACAACGTCAACACTTCGATCTGTCATCTGACCTTCTTATTGTAATACAACAGACACAATACTGCATACTGCCATCTGACGGCTTTAATTTAGAAACAGCGAGCAACGCTGAACAACGTCACAGCAATGCTGCATGATGCCATCTGACGGCTTAGCTCAACGCTTTTGCTACTTGCGCCTCTATACGACAATGTTAGTAAAATATTTCTTCGATCTGTCATCTGAGCTTCATATTGTAATACAACAAAAAGAAGAACGTTATAAGCAGTGTGCCAAATTAGAAACCAATTGAATACCTGCAATCATATTTAAAAAATAATTTTGTAAAGTGATAATTATTATACTTATTTAGTGCGAATAATTCGCACAGGTCACTCTAGTAAAGATATCATTATCGAATAAAGGACACGTGTTTGAGGACCACTGGTGTACTGACGCCTTCTGCAATTTACATATTTCAATGGATTCTGCGTAGTGAAGACAATAGCGTAGAGTAGGTTTCCCGGTGCACATAAACCGTAATGATTTAACACTTCGCCTGTCAAAGTTCACGTTCAGGAATCATGTCATGACACCGTCATAATGCAATATTATTTACATATTGTTATTTTATCCAATATATTATGTCAAATATGCGCATGTCTTCACAGCGCATACATGCGGTGTACAAAAGTACTGATCTAACCTTTTTTGAATCTTTGATTAACGTCTGAATAGAACTCTTCAAATAAATAAAATTGTCGACCAATTTTTCTCAGAACAATATATTGACAAAAAATAAAAAAAAAGTAAAGACCGCTGCACACGCGGCTGGAAACACTGCTTGGACTTCTGCTGGCCGGGAGGTTGGGTACGAGGCTGCGAGCTCGCCTGCTAGCTTCTAAGACGAAGTTTACAATTAGAACAGGGGCTATTTTTCTTGCTCCGAGTAAGAACCAATCAAGAAACACGTGAACAACATGAACAAACGCCCACAAACCAACACGGCGTCATTCTGCTTAGAGTCAGACAACAGACACTTTTTGCTCTGTGTTTATATTTGAACTGTCACTGCGCGCGCACCAGATCAGTCCACAAAACAAGCTTGAGAAGACGTCTCGTGTGGAGCGAGCATGTAAATGCAATTACGAAAACTAGTGGTCGATTTTATAGCGGCAAATGCAGGACGGGCCCCCGGTCCGAGAGGCCAGAGGGTCTTGAGCACAGGAGGATCCTATTACAACATTCAGTAAAATTTGCTACGGGCCTCAAACGGGACAGTTGTCGAAGGACTTACACGTTCTGAAAATCAAATTGGACCTTTGTCAGTGACATCTATAGATTTTGTCCTATCGTCATTTTGTGGTTATAACATAAAACTTTGACATGCAATTTCAAAATGAAAAAAAATTATATTTACATAATATAATATGCTTTAGGGTATTGGCTTTGATGTCTCGTCTTTTCATCGACTAACAGCGGGTTATTTGTCTCTTTTACTTATTCAAATGACAGCTAAAAACAATAAATATTTATAATGATTTTCATTGATGAATTGAAGTGTCAAGAAGACAACTTTTGCGAAACTTACATCTTCAAGTTTGATATTAGTACAAAGGGGTATCAATTAATATTTTAAAAAACTAAAAGCTGACTACTAGTCTGAGATCCGGTATTAGAAATATATACCCTCGTCTGTTATTTGATGACGACAAAGATTATATGTTAGACTAGAGTGACCTGTGCGAATTATTCGCACTAAATAAGTATAATAATTATCACTTTACAAAATTATTTTTTAAATATGATTGCAGGTATTCAATTCGTTTCTAATTTTGCACACTGCTTATAACGTTCTTCTTTTTGTTGTATTACAATATGAAGCTCAGATGACAGATCGAAGAAATATTTTACTAAAATTGTCATATAGAGGCGCAAGTAGCAAAAGCGTTGAGCTAAGACGTCAGATGGCATCATGCAGCATTGCTGTGACATTGTTCAGCGTTGCTCGCTGTTTCAAAATTAAAGCCGTCAGATGGAAATATGCAGTATTGTGTCTGTTGTATTACAATATGAAGATCAGATGACGTTGTTTCAGATGGGAGACGTTGTTCAGCGTTGCTATATTTTAATTAATTTACAAAAACAAAAGCAATAATAAATTTTTTAGTTGTCGATGTCAGTAGAGCAAGCAATTATCTGTAAAATGATATATAATTGATGTGGAGAAATTGTGAGGTTTTTTTTAAAAAGGGAGGCTAACATATTTAACCTTAGCGTATTAATATATATGATAATATTATATACAATGATAAATTGCACATGGGTTGCCTATCTAAATCGCATACCGATACTATTAAATAAAATAAATTCTAATTAACTTTTTTGGATCAACTTCCCCGATTTGTTAATCATAAAAATCGAGCCTAAGATGAGAGAATATGACACAAGGAATTGAAATATACCATTGATTCTATACATAAATATAGTTCATCCACATAAACATACCTTGTAAATAGTTGTGTTCTGTGTACTTTGAGTGTATTTGTTTTGTTAACATTTTATTTGTGTCATATTCTCTCATCTTAGGCTCGATTTTGATGATTAACAAATCGGGGAAGTTGATCCAAAAAATGTCAATTAGAATTTATTTAATTTAACAGCATCGGTACGCGATTTAGCTAGGCAACCCATGTGCGATTTATCAATGTATATATTATCTGACATAATCTTAGTCATCATCAAATAACAGATGAGGATAGGTATATATTTCTAATGCTGGATCTCGCACGTAAAAGACGCAAGCGATCAAATAAAAACATGAAATATAGTCGCAAGGATTTCCCCGGGAGTTGATACGAAAAATTTCAGTATTCGCTGCCTCGACTACTAAAAACAAAAAAAAATTTTTAATATTTTAATATATAGTAATCTATTTGTTATGAACCATAAAAAGTATAAAAGTTCATTTAATAGATATGTGTATAATTTTTTTTATTAGAATTTGAGACCTAAAAAACAGCTGTTTTTAATTTAAACCGAGGTTGATGTAGTTTAAACTCACGTAATACAGAAAAGTTCCATTTTACTGAACACTATGGTTATAAAAATTGCATTCTATCAATATTATTATTATTGAGTTTTTTTAGTTTTGGATTTTAATTTGATTTTTGACTATTCACATCTATACTTAGTATAGCTAGGTGAAATATTAATATTATTATTATTATTATCTCTATCCCATCGCATTGCCTATGTCACTGCATAATGCCACCCGTTTTTGTCTTTTTTACTTTGTTTTTAATTTATTTTCGAATATGATCCTGTTAAAAAACAAGATAACAATTTTGTTGATCCCAACACTAATAAATTTGATTATAGGGATCAAAAATTCATTTAAAAATTTGATCAAAAATTCGTTAAAAAATTTGATAAAAAATTCATTCAAAAATTTGATCAAAAATTTGTTCAAAAATTTGATGAGAAATGTTATTGAACAAATAATTCTACATTAAATTTTAATCAGAAACGTAATCAAATAGATAACAAAATTTCTAATCAAATATGTATTTAAGCATTTGATCATAAATTTGATCACATCGGTATATTATAACTACAACTGTGAACAATAGATCAAATATATGTTATGGCAGATTTGTTGTTTTTTCATTAAAAGTATTATTGAAGATTTGATAAAAAATGACAACTTTAATCACAAAGATAAAAAAAAATAATTATTACAACAAATCTGAAATCTTTTATTGCAAATCTGTTATCAAATATTATTTCTGTCCAATAGCAAGGCTCTACATTTCCTGTGATCCTAATACTTACAGTCAACAAGTTTGATAATAAAACGGAATCTATTGTACAATATTTGTTATCTTGTATGTTTGCAATTCCAAATCTTAAACATGATCACAATATTCTAATTTATTTAAAGAATTGCAATTGTATAGATGTTTCATCACGATGGTCATTTACATACATTATCGGGCGCCCATCTGAAGCACAATATAAGTCCCCGCAGGTGGTCCGCCATTAAATTGACCTGTGCCAGCCCGTTGTTAATCACAATAATAATGTGACTATATATATACGCCTGTACGCGAACTTTGGTACAGTCTGACAAGTGTTGGTTGGCTCGTGTCGACGACTTGACACCGAAAAAAAAATAATACATAATATCTATAATTTTATGGTTTCCTAGTAATCAGGAAAAAATAAAAGTCACTATACTGAAGGCCGTCTAAATTATGTACAGAAGATCTATTTACTTATTATTGATGAGTCAAATCCTCCATCCTTGTCTAAGAATATAGCGAACGCTCTTTATCTGCTGATGGGAAAGAATATAATATCGAGTATTAGGCGTTCAGCATTTTACGCTTTCTTGATCATTAGGTATAATATCATTTATGAGGCGTTCAGCATTTTATGATTTCTTGATCATTAGATATATAAAAACGGATCGCTTATCAGGCGTTCAGCATTTTATGCTTTCTTGATCATTATGTAGAGTAAGGGGGGTGAATATGGACCACCTATCTTAATTCTGGAAATAAAACTCAAGATAAAGAAATTAAAGTTGTCGCTATAATTTTAATCATTAAGTAAAATTAATAATATTCAATATAAGACAAATCCAAAAGTTATATTACTTACAGAAAAAATATAAAAAATTAAAATTACAGACATTACAAAATCAACTTAAAAAAAAAGTGGCGGATAATATGGACCAGGTAGTCCATATTATCCGACATGTTTATTTTTTGCAAAACTCACAAATAAATATTTCTCTGTCACATCCAGCACAGTCTTCGTGGCTCCAATTGTGACATAAAATGCACTCAATCCATATCTCACCATGGTTATCTTGCGAATATAGAGTATCGCAATACATGCATTGAGCATCTTCTTTCTCTTGGACATTGAAGCTTCTTAGGTCAGCATCATCAGAATCATCATGGCAACTATAATTTTCATCCACATCTGAGCTGGAACTGGACTCATTTTTCCTTTTAATTCTCTTTCCCGTCGCTTTATTAAATTTCGTGTTCTTACATCCGTTTTTCTTCTTCAGCGATTCTTTCTTCTTGCAAGTATTTTTCTTTATTTTAGAAGTGTTCGTTTTATACTTTTATCCCGGCTATTTTTTCTAATGATTCTTTTAAGGAGTTCTTGTAGGGTGATGAGGTAAGTATGGTGGATTTTCCAGCTGGCCTTCCGCGTTTAGTATTTTTCTTTTTCTTTATAGGAATCGGAGATATTTCGGTGGGTGTGATAATTTTAGATTGGGTACTTGACAATGTGTTACAATATTTATTTTGTAAAAGAACCTTGCTTGTAGCAATATAGATTATTATATGTGCATTATAGACTGTGATGGGTAATATGGACTACTAGTCAGTATTGGCCTACCACATGGTAGTCCATATTAGCCTCACCACGTGTTATAGAAATAATTCAATTTTGATAAATAACAAATATTCTAAATTGAATACTTGTGACTTTGGTATGTCCAGTTATATATCCCATTTATAAAATAATAAACAATTTAATAAAAACTTAACTATTTATTAACAAAAACATAAGAAATACTTACATGCAAAAAATAGTCAACAATTGAAATATTAACAAATTGACAACAGAACTTACATCCGTTGTCGGAGACTGCTCGGGTGAACTAAGGTGAACCAACGTCGGCAAATTTGTATCTATAAAGTAGTTTCAAGTCGGTTGCACACACTGACGAGAAAATAACACAGTGGTCAATATTACCCGAATAGTCCAAATTACCCTTCCTTACTCTAATTATAAAATATGCTCACAGCAATGGACACTGATCTAGTACAATGCAATAAACGCGCCTTAATAATGCATTAACAATATTATTATTACCTGACGCAACACGCTATGTACAGGGTGTGCTGCAAAATATTAATATCTTAATTACAATTTACATGTCGCAGTATATCCATTTGTAGAACTAATATATATTTCTTAATTTAGTAAAAAAACCTTTACACAAAATACGATATTATTCTAGGCAGTGCCGGATTAAGACTCCTTGATGCTTATGGGCCACATCTCTACTATGTTCAGTTTATAAAAAAAATTCAAACTGATGGAAAAAAGTTAAAAAGAATAGATTTTTAGGAAAAAAAATTGGTTGTCTGTAAAGTCGGTTTACGGACGATAGTTTTACGTGATAACGTATTCCGCTCGAATATCATATTTAATAATACATAACCTAAATTTTAGTAGCTGTCAAACTATATTTTACCGACTCTCTATCGCTTATACTGCGCTCTCGCTTGCACGCACAGGGTCAGGCGGAACGTGACACTTTTCGGAACGTTACACTTTTTCCTGCATGCAGCCGTTGTTTCATCAATTTATAAGACGTTATCACGTCAAAATGGAATTTTGCAGTCAATACTCTCATTGAAAATTTGGCTGTCTATAAAATCGGACCTTAGGCATTTTTATACAATTAATAGAAAAAAAGTTTCGAAACTTTAAATTTAGAAAAATTGAACCTTTAAGAAATAATGTTTTTTTCGTTTTCATTTTCAAAAATAAATTCTATATTTTTAACTTTTATACTTCTAAAGACATACCAGTATAGATCAAATTTTTGAGAACATGACAAAAAGAAAAAAAATTGTTGACACGGTTTAGTGAGGTACTTTTCATTTCTGAGCGGTGCTTCTTGGTGCCCCCTGAGACGTGATGCCCTAAGCAATTGCTTAATTTGCTTATAGGTTAATCGGGCACTGGTTTTAGGTACAAAATTAGATATAGAGTCAAACCTGAGTGAGTGAGAACTGGGTAAGCGAGAAAACTCTCTAAGTGAGAGTAATTGCCAGGTACCGTCTTTATAATCCTCTAAAACCTCTACTTATAAGTGAGAAACAGAAACCTCTATGAGAGAAAAACGTTTTTCACTCATGGACCTCTATAACTGAGACTACTACTTGCCTGCACCTCTATCAGCGATAGTCGAACGTATTCATAGTTCCACGAAATTTAAGAATGAGTCATAAGTAGCTGAACTAACATTGTTTTTGTATCATTGTTTATTTTTATTTTTTTAGCGAATATTACATACATGTTTATCACAACATATTTTCTGTATTTTTAGAGACCTCTATAAGTGAGAAAGGCCACTCCTGTACCTCTATAAGCTAGAAACTCGGGTTAGTGAAAAACCTTCATAACGTCGGTCTAATTTTAAAACCTCGTAAGTGAAAATTTTATGAAAATTATGATTTTAGGCTATAGTGCTTTAGGATTTTAGTACCTACACTTCTGTAAAACCTCGTAAAAAACCAAAATTGACTTACGGGGTTTTAAAATTAGACCGACGATAAGCGAAAAAAAAAAGAGATCGCGGTGTCTGGAACTCTTGCTTATCCAGGTTCGACTGTAGATATAAGGTATACATTTAATTAACCTTATATTGCAATTCCGAAGTGAACTACTTTAAGGACAGCCTGTATATGGACGAAAGGCTAGGTTGTACCGGACGTGTGAAAGGTGGAATATGAATGACATTAAAAACAAGAGAATGCTATTTTAATATCATTCATTCACCCCTGCATGTAAACAATAAGGATTATAGGTCATTTCATCTTTTGTTTTGTTTTGTTTTGTTTTCTTTGTCAACTGTTCTTCATACAGGTGTGTTGTTAAACAATATAACCATTTTAAAATACTCAAAACAAAAGCGTTAAGCTTAAAACTGTACAGTTTTTACTTTGGATGCCAAAATCTGACCCAAATTAAGTAAATTAAATTATTTTTTAATGACGATTTTGAATTAAATCTTAACACGAAACATAATTTGGCGAGCATGCAGATTTTACAATATTCTAGGTCGAAAATGAGACCATAAAAATATACCTACGGGTAAGTCTATTAAGTAAAAATGTTTTATGTAAAAGTTCTGTACAGTGAGTTCAAGTTTTTGTGTCATTGGTTTCAAAACTAAATTGTCTTCTTTTCAGAAACGTAGAACTTAGACCTGTGTCCTCGCGTGAACTTACAGATGCATTGCCTCGCTTGAAAGATTCCTGAAAAAAATTACTGAATTAATAAAAATATTCTCTAATATATTTTTCTTTTCTATCATTCGATTTTTAGTATTCCGTGCAAAGGCGATTTTCTCTGTAATAATTATTTGAGGTAAAAATTTTTAATTTCGCACAGAGATAGTGTGGTAACCCTATCATAGACTTGAGGTAGTGGACGCTTGTTACTGTGTACGTGCGTAGCATGTTGTTACGGTTTAAAAACATTATTTCTTTTGTGATTTAACTACAAATTTGCGGTTTTTGGATTTTTCTCTTTACTTGTGCTGTAAGACATTGCTTCTTGCCAAATTTCATGATTCTAGGTTAACGGGAAGTACCCTATAGGTTTTGATTCCCAAAAGATTTGACAGACAGACGGACAACAAAGTGATCCTATAAGGGTTCCTTTTATCCTTTTGAGATAAAAATGAATTTTTCTGCCACCGATTTGATGTCAAGTTCCATAATAAAATGTTCATAGTGCTATCCGTAGACTTTTGTACGGTCAGAGCTTAGACAATACTTACCAATAATGCTTTTCGAAACTTCGTAGACAATATACTGTATATCAACGGATTCAAAATGGTCGACATGCCTAAGAAAATCACAGCCATGCAGGTATAATACAGATTCTTGAAATCTAAGAAGACTTCTAAAATTTCGTGCAAAAAAATTGGAAACCAGCAGATGAAAAACGTTATTATTATTGCCACTGAAAAAAAATATATAATTTTGACATATCGTACAATTAAAAGCAAAGTGACTGACATCTGGTGTTCGAATCGGAAACCACCCTATGTGGGGCCTACAATGAAAGAGTAAATTGTTTGCTCTATTGTAACTAGTGATTTGCCAGATATCCGTATCCGTATCCGCGGATATCCGAGGGAGAAGAAAGATCCGTATCCGTTAGTTTTTGGCGGATCTCTTACGGATCTTATACCTTATTAATTTTCAATTCATAGATGAAATTTTATATAAGATAGGTGATTAGGTAATAATGAAAACCTGTTAAATTCCATTCAGATTATTTTTTATTTTTTTAAATCGTATTTGGCACCCTTATATTGCAAACATTTATCGTAGTGAGTACCATACTAATAGTACATAACTCAAAGGTACTAAATCAACTTTCTTTATAATGAGATATTGCACATCGATCTTTGGAAAGAGACAATCTGTTATGAGAGTTAACTCTTAAAGAGGTCAATAACTTTTTCCCATAACAGATAGTCTCTTTGCAAAGATCGATGTGCAATATTTACCGCCGCGTACTCTAAGAAAGTTAAGATCCGTATCCGTATCCGCGGATCTTGAAAACAAAAATCCGTATTCAGATCCGTATACGCGGATATACATTTTAACGAACCGATACATCACTAATTGTAACCTCTAATAATTGTCAAAAAAAAAACATTCTATAAAATGGCGTTGTCCTTGCGATACGACCGTTTGGATCCCACATAGTTGTTCAAAATGCTGATATTCAATTGCGAATATTAAGGAAGTACCCTCGGTACGCAGTAAGTCAAAGAATTTCAGTCTTCTACTTGAGTAACGTAGTATATAATTTGGCAACACCGCATGCCTTGCTATAGTTACAAGTGCTTATGTACGCAGCATAAGTCAGCACGCGGTGTCAAATTCGCATTAATTTATGAAAATGCTTTTCTTTATTCCTGTCATTTCGGAAATAATAATAAACTATCATTTTTTTGGAATACTATGCTTTTAGCATTTACTCAATTTACGTATGTTTTTACGATATCAAAACTGCTGCAGTTTCGTAACTTACCTTTAAATGACGCGCCACAAACTATAATATTGCGGTGTTGTCATGTTTATGAATTGCTAAAAAGCTCGGCTTTGTTTTAGTTATTTCTATTAACATAAGCAAGCTTTATACGTTTTGGAAAAAGAAAAATGTTCATAGAATATTCGTTTATATTTCCTGAAAATTTTATCAAAATCTGTTTGTCAATTCCAACGTAATAAATGATGGAGTGCGTCAAAATCACAGATTTCCATAAGACTCCATGTTAAGTGCAGCGAAATAAAATTATCAATATCTTTTTTCAAAGTCAACCAAAGATCACAAAAATTTAACTGAGTCATTTTTGAAAAGGTTTTGACATATTTGCAAATTTTCGTAATTTTCTGTTTGTTAATTCATTTATCGAGGGTACTTCCTTAATCAAAACTCGTGGTCTAAATTCGACCGTAATTATTTAATTTATTGATATTCTTATATAGCTTTCTCCTGAATCGATTTTACCTGTATTAATTCGTACACGTCGCTATGAAACATGTAGTGTGCACTTCCTCTCATTGAAACGAAGTGAACTATGTATGTTCCATCACAATGTGTGCGAATTAACGCTCTCGAATCGATACCATATTCTTTTTTCGTACAGTTTTTTGTATAAATAAATAAAATTGTCGACCAATTTTTCTCAGACCAATATATTGACAACATAAAAAATAACAAATCAATAAAACATAAGATGACGTTTCGATCCGGCTTTGGATCTTCTTCAGAAAAATCTAAAAATATAAAAATTAATTAGTATTAAATTATTAATTATTATCTAATTACACAAATGGTGATGTTTGATAATAATTAATAATTTAATACTAATTAATTTTTATTCAGACGTTAATCAAAGATTTTAGTTTTTTGTATAGTTGTTTTGACACGAGGTTTGTCCCAAACCGCTCCAAAAACGGAACGAAGAAGATCTGAAAATGGTTGAACAAAATACGACATAGGTACGTACCGAGAATTTGTAAAGGTTTTTCACTTGATTTGCTGTCCTTGGAACTCTTTCCAGGCACAATTTGTGATTTTTTTATGTTGTAAATCATCAAACTACATAAGACTGTGATCGTTACAAATGGCACGAGAAAATGTAAAGCGTCTATCAGTGACTCCGTACTCTGCGAAAATTCCTGGAAACAAACCAAAAAAAAAAAACTATTTATAACTTAATAATAGATTGTACTCCTTCACCTCTTGTACTTTAATATATATAGAAATAAATAAATAGACACCTTCTTCCTTTGCCAAAGGAAGAAGGTTTCTATTAATTTATTTCTATTTATAACTTATTATGATGATCAGGGCTGCTGTACACGACTTTTTCCTACTGCCTCCAGCCGAGAAACGGTAATTCCTGCACCGGCCATCTTGTTGAGGTTTTCCATGGTTTTCCTCAACAATTCCAGATAAATATCGAGATGGTTTCTTATTCAAGGCCATGGCCTATTACCTGTCAAACTCCTATGCTCAAAATCTGCCTACCTTATCCTAATGTCCTAAAAATTCCTTCGTTCGCCCATTGCTATCAATTAAGTGGAAACCAAATCTTCTTGGTTTCCGGGCTTGTATGCCGTGATCCATTGGTATTTATACCTGACGTTTCGTCTACAACTGCGGTAGACATTATCAAAGGCGATGTGGTAGCGGGTTATAGACGAAACGTCAGGTAGTAGGTAATACCATTGGACCACGGCATACAAGCCCGGAAACCACGAAGATTTGGATCAACACCGGTCGTGAAAGCCTACACACTTGGATAATTAAGTGGAAGTTTAAAAATGTAGAAAAAAAGAACGGGAAGTGTGATAGATGGAAAATAGTAATGGCGTCTGTTGTATAAATTATAATCAACTTTTGTAGAAAAGATTTATTTTTGCGATAACTTACCAGGAAAAATAATCTTATGTTAACCGCCAGCGAGAACGCCCAAATAATCGCAATGTATTGAAGCACTCTCTTCTTCTGCGACAATTTAAGAAAATATAGCGGATGGCAAATGGCCATGTACCGTTCGACCGTAAACAAGGTGATCGTCATCGACGACGTATCCATGGCAACGGCCGCCATTCGGAGCAGCCAGTCAGCGTGCCAGAATAGAGTCTCGCAGTCCATATCGTGGTACATGCATGTCAGAATACCAGCCATGGTCATCGGACTGGCCAGTGCCAGGATCAAATCTGATATCGCCAAACTGAAGAGATAATAGTTCGTCGTCGTGTGCATCGACTTGTGGCGAACGATTACGATTATTGTAACGATGTTGAAAAAGATGCCGAAGATCGACAAGATCACGAAGATTATCGAAAATGGAACCATGGCCCATTGACTGGAAGATTGGTAGACTTCGGTTTCGGTGACATTCCAGGTGTCGTTCAGTAAGAAATCGGTCAAGTTCTCCATCTGGACTAAACAAAAAAAAACACTTTTTGACTGTCAGCTTTTATTCGAGTTCACGTTTGTTAGTTTTGTTTATAAAAAAATAGCGGCCCGATCCGGATTAGCCAGAATTTGCCACCGTTTTTTCGTCGACTTACGTTGCAAAATTGGTCTCTAAGAAAACGTGACAATATATAGCCTATGTCCATTCTAAAGGTTCATTCTAAATATTGGTGAAAAAAAATTAAAATCGGATGAGTAGTTTCGGAGATCCTACACCCAAACTTAAAAACTGTACCTCTTTATATAATACTAGCGGTCCCGTCCGGTTTCACCCGGGTGTAAAAGAACGAATGGGGAAGGGAGGAACATGAGTACACACATTCATCTTAGTTTACCGAGATGAATGTTGTGTCCAAATTTCATGATGATCGGAGCTACCGTTCAAAAGTTTTTGTCGATAAAAAGCAGTATTTAAACTTTTTCAAATTAATTAAATAAAATTAAAATAAATTTAAACGTAAGCCTTAAAAGAAAGCAATGTATAAAATAAAAATATATTCGCCCAACGTGGGGCTCGAACCCACGACCCTGATGTTGACAGTCGCATGCTCTACCGATTGATCCACCTGAGGTTGTGTTCTCATGACGCTAATATGAGTATATCTAGTTAGTGCATTTCACATGAATAGAAGCTTATTTTTGAGATACATTTTGCAACATTTTTCATTTATGCTCCGCTCTTAATGGCCGTAGCGTAATATTATAATTATAGCCTATAGCCTTCCTCGATAAATGGGCTATCCAACAAAATTTTTTTTTTCAATTTGAACCAGTAGTTCCTGAGATTAGCGCGTTCAAACAAACAAACAAACTCTTCAGCATTATATATTAGTATAGATTAGTATAGATAAATGATTAATTTATGTTTATCGAATAAAAAAATCAGATTTTATCGGTTTGTATTTACAAAAACACGCGGTTGATTTATTTCGATTTTTAAAAAACGCTGTCCGCCATGATGGTTTGAAGTGTGACGTCAGAATTGTATTAAACACGCAAATATCCACATAAAAACACGACACACACACACACACACACGCGAAAACTAAACGTGCCTCGTGTAAACGATGCCGGGCGTTATTTGCACTTGTTCAAATATACTACAAAAATGACGTCACAGTCGCGACTCGTATTTTCGCGCCAACTTATATATTTAAAATTTTCAGTGCTATTTTATTCTATAAAGCGGTCGCAAGCGATCTAAAAATTCCTGTGGTTTTGTTGTACGATATGAACATTTTATAACGAAAAATAATATGAGTCAAACAGCCTAAATATCCGGTGTTTACGTATCTATTCCCGATGATAATACGTCATTAAATGTACATAATTAATTACTTTTGTTTTTGATGTATTTACCTGTATGTTCAATAATGTAATTAGCACGTTAATAACCCATTAATGTTACAATTTGAAATACACAACACTGAATCGCATGTAATTAAGTGTGATTGTCAAAACGCATTACCGAAATTAAAACAAACAAAACACGCTAGCGACTGATAAAATGTATGGTATTTATTAATTAAAAATAACAATCCTTTTGGGACGTTTCCTGTACTGATAAAAAATTGTTCTGCCGAAAATTGATATTAGACGCCTTATATAAAATATAATTATATAAATATTATTGTAAACAAACATTAGTTTTTGTTGTTTCTTTGTTTTAAATTTGTTTTTTCGAGTTCATTTTTTTCTTCTTCTTTAATGTCATTTTTAATAATAATAATAATAATAATAATTCTTTATTTGGGTACAGTGTGCAGCGATAGCTGATTTTACACTGCCCCATCGAAATATTTAGTACAGACTATCCAATAAAAAATCACTACAAAGAAGTTATTAGCCATTGACAAGAACAACAGATTAAAAAAAACAGCAATAAAACTAACAATTGTTTAACAGATTAAAAAACAGATAAAAAAATAGCAAAATAACTCAACAAATGTTTATAATAATACTATGTACTAAGAATAAAAATAGCAAAAACAGAAACAGACTAGGCGTACATTTAAAAACATATTGTGTCAGTAGTTCTTAAGAAAAGAGTCCTTAATGGTTCGGATAAATAACTTACGATTTTTTAAATGTCTAACGTTAGACTCTACACTGTTCCATAATTTTGGTCGAGCAACAGAAAAACTCGTTGCACCGATTGCACTTTTGCTCTTTGGAATGTAAAGCTCTGTATTATTTTTAGTGTCATAGGAGTGGAAGCTAGACAAAGATATTAATAATTCACTTAAATAGTTTACCTTATTTTCATAATAGATATCGTGAATCAGACTTAAAATATGGACATGTCTGGAATCCTAAGATCTAAGAGCTTCAATTCCTTTAAATATGGATGAATACGTTCAGAGCGTTTCGAATTGCAAATAAATCTAATGCAACAATTTTGTACCCGTTGGAGTCTAGCGCTGAATGCTTGATTAAGACCATCGTAGACACAGTCACAGTAATTTAACGTAGACATAATTAGTGAACGCACAAGATTTAGTTTAACAGATCTACACAAAGAATATTTAAAACGAAATAAAGACTTAAGCTTAAAATAAGTTTTTTGACATAACAATGACACATGATGCTCCCAAGAGAGTGAGCAGTCGAAAATAACTCCCAAATGTTTTGCACGAGTCGAAAAAGGAATTGGCAAATCACATACCTTTATGTTAACAGGGTTAACAGATAGAAATTCCTGTAAGGTATCAATTTTTCTTTTAGAGGCAATAGGCAAAACAATAGTTTTTTTTGCATTTAATTGAAAGTTATTGACAAGCGCCCATTGCTCAATAGCTTTAAAATCTTCATTGAGTTTAGTTACAGCAGATTGGACTTCGGCCATTTCAAACGAGTGGATCCCATCAGATCAAATACTTGTAGACCGGGAGCTGCTGAACCTTTTAGGAAGTTTGATTTAGGCACTTTATAATGTACAAATCTTTGATTAACGTCTGATTAGAACTCTTGAATAAAGAAAATTATTGACCAATTTTTCAGACAATATATTAACAAAAAAATATATAAATTAATACATTAACGTTTCGATCCGGATTTGGATCTTCATCAGAACTAATCTGAAAATATAAAAAATAATTAATATTTAGTTTCTATTTATTTTTAATGAAATTCGTGAAATTTTTTTTTAATATTGAAATATTGAAAAAATAATATTAACTTTATAATGTAGTTTAAAACGACATTTTGCGTCAGCAAGTCCAATCGTTTTTGGGTTAATCAACCCCTAAATACGCACTAGTAGAGTTTTGTTGGATAGCCAATTTATTGATGAAGGCTATAGGCTGTATAATATCACGCTACGACCAATAGGAGCGGAGCATCAATGAAAAATGTCGCAAAATGTATAACTCAAAATTTGTCAGTCCGACAAAAACTTTTGAACGGTAACTCCGATCATCATGAAATTTGGACACAACATTCATCTCGGTAAACTAAGATGAATGTGCGTACTTATGCCTCCCCCCATTCGTTCTTTTGCACCCGGGTGAAATCGGGTGTGGCCGCTAGTAAATAAATAAACTAATGAAAATATTTTTACCTGAATTAGTTTCCAAATTTAAGTTTTAAAAGAAAAGTTTTTAATTTCTAAATGATTAACATCACTTCACGTTCGATGAATGAACTATAAAAATGTGTTGTTTGGAGATTGGAGAACAAAAATTTACATAATATTTAACACATGTTTCACATTAATGAAATTACAAGTATTAGGACCACAAGTGAACAATATTTCATTCATAAAACATAAAAATTACATGTGGTTTAATAGGAATCAGGGCCGGACTCTGATTCAATCCAAGAGAATGTTTTGAAAATTATCATAGAAATTAAAGAAATGTTTGTAATCTATACAAATTAGGGTGTTTTTTTTTATTTTTTGATTTCGGTTTTATTGGCTACAATGTTTTAGTATTGGAATCTTTGATTAACGTCTGATTAGAACTCTTCAATAAATAAAATTATCGACCAATTTTTTAGACAATATATTAACAAAAGATATAATTAATACATTAACGTTTCAATCCGGATTTGGATTTTCTTCAGAACTGATCTAAAAAATATATAAAAAAAAATAATATTTAATTTCTAATTCGCTTTATAAAATTCTTTCAAAATTATTAATTAGTATCAAAATATTGAAAAAATAATAACAAACAACGTTAATGTATTAATTATATTTTTTGTTAGTATATTTTCTGAAAAATTGGTCGATAATTTTATTTATTGTTTTAGTATTGGACCTAAAAAATCCCTCAAAACATGAGAAAATCGACATTTTCCCTCAAACATTGATAGTCGGTAGAATTTTTTTTAATTTTTAATAGCAGAATTTTGTAGAGAATTAAATTTCCCACAAAAAAGGACCTTAGTACTGAATTCGTGACATCATTATTTTCAAAGATATGTTCGTTTAAACATTAATTCATTAAATGAAATCCGATTTTTATGAGAATGTTTACAAATCTTTGAAAATAATGAATTCACGGATTTAGTACTAATGACCTTTTTTTCTAAGTATGTATTGCAAATCAACTCAAAAATAGAAAAAGCTTGTTCCAAAAAAATTAAATCTCCTTTTCAAGTGACTGATCAAATACTGATTTTTCCCATTTTTTTGCCATACCAGCAATTCACGAGATATAACTGGTGGAATAAAAATTCAAAAATTGTTAGTACGTCCCTGCTTTGAGCAATAATTTTAACATAAAATCGATTAGATTAAAATTATATTTTAATTTAAGACTATATATTTTTTTATCGGAGTAGATAATAAAAATTAGTCCTTGGATTCACAATCGACAAGAAAAAATTGTCTCATTTCATCGTCGTTTTGTAAAATTATTTATTTACTAGAGTGACCTGTGCGAATTATTCGCACTAAATAAGTATAATAATTATCACTTTACAAAACTATTTTTAAATATGATTGCAGGTATTTAATTCGTTTCTAATTTTCCACACTGCTTATAACGTTCTTCTTTTTGTTGTATTACAAAATGAAGGTCAGATGACAGATTGAAGTGTTGACGTTGTTTCAAAATTAAAGTCGTAAGATGGCAGACGTTGTTCAGCGTTGCTGTATTTTAATTAATTTACAAAAACAAAAGCAATAATACATTTTTTAGTTGTCGATGTCAGTAGAGCAAGCAATTATCTGTAAAATGATATATAATTTATGTGGAGAAATTGTGAGGTTTTTTCTAAAAAGGGAGGCAAACATCTTTAACCTTAGCGTATTAATATATTATATGATGAAGCCTTTTTATAACTGACTTTTCTACCTGATAATTTGTTTGGTGAATTGAAAGCAAATTCTATTCTAACGAATAAATTTGTTCCGAGATTAATAACTTCTATCTTTAATAGTGTAAAAAAAACGTCGATAGTTTTAAAAATACGTAGCACTTAGAATTTCGGAAAAGCAGTTTATTTCAAAGAAGGGTCGTGCAAAAAAGGTTTTATGAACTGATCCAAACTAACCAAACACCCTGTATAATCGTTAAACGAGTTGTACGATTTTATAGGCGTATGGGAAGTTCACCTGTCACCATCGTCGTGACGCCGACAGCGCCTCCCCACATGGTGGCGGACACGCGAGGCTCCCCGTCGACACCTGTTCCACACATTCAAGGTATGTAAATATGTCCGGATTAAATAATTAAGTAATTTATATTATGTAAGTTTGACTCAAGTATATCGGAGGCAATATGGGATTGCAATAACGTGAAATCGTGCGCCGATTAGTGTTCGTTACAGTCGGGTCTCTCTAAGAACGACAGTTTAGGGCTTATATCATTTTTTCTTAGCGTTCTCGTCAGTCACAAATTAGGCACATAATATTATTTGTGACCTTCGATGTCGATGCGTCCATAAATAACTATATATAAAAAAAATATATTATTTGGACTCGAGCAAACCCGGACCGGGCAGCCAGTTCGAAATACTTAGAAAAATAAAACAATTGAACGGTATAACGATTAGTATATTTTTAACTACATAATTAATTGTACAGAGAGAAAACTGGTTACTGTAATGTTATTTATTCCAAGTATTTACAATGTTAAAATTATTATTTTTATAATTTATTTCTTTAATTTAATAAAAACAGTAAATACGGAAGAAACTTATAATTAAAAAGTACATGAGTCAGTAGCGTCGTTTTAGATTACTAAAAGATTCTACATATTTATTAAGAAAATTGTTTGGTAGAGCTCCCTTCTTCGGGAAGATTCTTAATGCATTTTATATTATACTATAGCGGTCCGGTTCGGTTTCACTCGGGTGCAAAAGAACGAATTGGGAGAGGGACATGAGTACGCACATTCATCTTAGTTTACGGAGATGAATATTGTGTCCAAATTTCATGATGGTCGGAGTTACCGTTCAAAAGTTTTTGTCGGACGGACAAATTTTGAGTTACATTTTGCAACATTTTTCATTGATGCTCCGCTCCTATTGGTCGTAGCGTCATATTATATAGTCTATAGCCTTCATCGATAAATGAGCTATCCAACAAAAAAAAAAATTCAAGTCGAATCAGGAGTTCCTGAGATTAGCGCGTTCAACCAAACAAACAAACTCTTCAGATGTATATATTAGTATAGATATAAAAGACAAAAGGTAGCTAGGGCAGTACCTATCTACCATTATTCAGTCTCGGGGCCCGGACTTGTGAGAAGCCACGCGGGTTTATCCGGCTCAGTCCGACCCTGTGTATATCAACAAAAAACAACAAAATTATTGAAAGAGATTTATTTGGTTGAGGAACAATAGAAACAAGCTTTACCAAAGTATCGCTTGTGGCCAACGTTTCGAAAATTATATTTTCATCCTCAGGGCCTCAATGCAACTTATTACATTTAAAAATTTTATATTTAATAGGAAATATAAAGAAAATGTTATTAATAAAAAAGATTAAGTAATTAATGAATGCTAATTTGGGATTTGAACCTGAAAGCGGTATACCTATATCTATACTAATATTACAAAGTGGTATAATTTGTAAGGAGGTGATCTCCGAAACTACTCATCCGATTTCAAAAATTTTTTCACCAATATTTAGAATGGACCTTCAGGATGGACACAGGCTATATATTATCACTTTAAAATAAAATCGCTTTTCGTGGAGACCATTTTTAAAACATAAATCGACGAAAAAACGGAGGCAATCTACAAATTTGCGCGAATCCGAACCAAACCGCTAGCTAAATTTAATTTTGTAATTAGATATGAAATAAAATAAGTTCGCCGTCACTGAACCTGATGTAACAGGTACGTGTAAGATACTGACTGTGAGTACTAACGTAGTACTAGGTACTTCACTCTTTAAATAAAGCGACTATGCCGCGTCAGAAAGGTACAAGAGTTTGTCGTAAGAAAGAACAAGTTTCAGTGGCTATACAACATAAAAAGAGTGAAAAGGTCTGCATTATTCCATACAAATTAGTTCTTGGTACGTTTGATCATCGGTTCTTCATCTATATGACAGTTGAATATCGGATGTCACAAAATAATTTGCCAGGGGGAACCACCTAAACCAGGGGTCGGTAACCTGCGGCTCTTTGTAAAGTTGCGGCTCTCCAGTACGAAAAACTTAATTATTTTATTATTCTAGCTAAAATTCAGTGCTAAAAACATTTGTGTTTTTATACGTATAAATAGTATTTCGTATTTAAAGTCGTTTATTTTAAATAAAAAATCAAATATAGTAGGTACCTATTGTAACATTTAAATGAAAATTTTTAATGACTCTTTAAAAATTGAGAAATTTTGGCTCTTCCGTGTCCAAAGGTTGCCGACCCCTGACCTAAAGTCGAAGTTGAAAATAAAACAGTACAGAATGCTTGGGGTATCATGGCGCGCAGTGCAAGATATCAAACTTTCGGCCAGTGTGGTGTATACTATTTTTCTCCATGCCTCGATCGCAAGCACGCTTTATAAATACATTAATTAATTAATTACTTAAAAACACAGATAAATTCCAAGCAAGCAGCTTTGGGGTTATACGTAAAAACACGAATGACAGCTGGACTATTAGCTAAAATGTTATCGGGTTGCTATGGTAACGACATCTAAACAACAGTTGATAGGTTATTTTTTCTTTACTGCCGTACTTTCCGCATTAGTGCGTGTAATCCCACCAATGCGTAAATGTGAGACTTTCTGCCTTACATAATTGATGCCGAAAGTATGTACTTTCGATCGAGGTATGAAAAAAGTCTATATATATATAGTTTCACAATTGCACAATTAAATTATACGACTGCGTATCATTAAACATATTATTATGATTTAATTGTCTTTCTCGTGAGCTTGATTAAACAAAAGTTGATAGGCTATTTTTTCTTTACTTCCGCCCGAACGTACGTACTTCCCGCACCAATGCGTGTAATTTCACCAATGAGTAAAGGTTAGACTTTCTGTCTTACAATTGATGCCGAAAGTATGTGTACTTTCGATCGAGGTATGAAGAAAAAGTTATTTTTAATGTTTCGATCTATCGCAAGCTCCCAGTAGAGACATGAAATTTAGCATAGTTAAAGCTTAATAAGTAATGCTACTACTAGAGTGACCTGTGCGAATTATTTGCACTAAATAGGTATAATAATTATCACTTTACAAAATTATTTTTTAAATATGATTGCAGGTATTCAATTCGTTTCTAATTTTGCACACTGCTTATAACGTCCTTCTTTTTGTTGTATTACAATATGAAGCTCAGATGACAGATCGAAGAAATATTTTACTAAAATTGTCATATAGAGGCGCAAGTAGCAAAAGCGTTGAGCTAAGCTGTCAGATGGCATCATGCAGCATTGCTGTGACGTTGTTCAGCGTTGCTCGCTGTTTCAAAATTAAAGCCGTTAGATGGCAGTATGCAGTATTGTGTCTGTTGTATTACAATATGAAGGTCATATGACAGATCGAAGTGTTGACGTTGTTTCAAAATTAAAACCGTCAGATAGCAGACGTTGTTCAGCGTTGCTGTATTTTAATTATTTTACAAAAACAAAAGCAATAATAAATTTTTTAGTTGTTGATGTCAGTAGAGCAAGCAATTATCTGTAAAATGATACATAATTTATGTGGAGAAATTGTGAGGTTTTTTCTAAAAAGGGAGGACAACATCTTAACCTTAGCGTATTAATATAAGTATTATATGATAGCAAATGCCAACTTCTGTATCTCTTTCATTTTTGTTTTGAGAAAGTTGTCAACTAAACGTTTTAAGTTCATTGATTTTATCAATGAGTCATCAACTGACACACGACGTTTTGGTCCATTCGATAGAATTGTATGTACAGAATCTTAAAACACTTGTTCATGGTTTGTACGCTCTTCAAGTCTTCCTATTAAAGTGGGAACATCTTTGCTTTTCCCACGGTGA
The DNA here is from genome assembly GCA_963575645.1 of Xanthostigma xanthostigma. Lineage (NCBI taxonomy): Eukaryota > Metazoa > Arthropoda > Insecta > Raphidioptera > Raphidiidae > Xanthostigma > Xanthostigma xanthostigma. Next base: position 6,650,890 of record OY754473.1, read on the forward strand.
CGCACACACACACGCACAAACACACGTAACTTATCAGTCGTCTCATCAACCTCACAACCACATCGCTCCTGCCAACGCAACAACTCAAAACCACCCTGCTTTCATTTGTTTTCGGATTATTGGCGCAATATTGGTATTTGGGACCTGTCAATTTCACGTTTATATAAGTTATTTTCTGTGATTTGGATTTTTTTACAAACTTTTATTCAACTTGTCTGTCTGTCAGTCTGTCAGTTTGGGTAATATCTTGCTATCAAAATTTCGACTAGTTCTAATTAAGCTAGAGCTTTGATATTTTTTACACGTGTTAATATAGTATAATACGCGCCACGGATCTAAAAGGTTCGGAAGTTAGTCACAAACAGCGTCGCAAAGGCACATTTTAGAGCCGTCGACACTCCCACCACCTCCCAACTACCTGCACGGAACGTGCGCTCGTCGGTGATTGGCCGTGATCGCTCGTTGCATTTGTCACTTGTCGCTTTCCTGCTTTACAGTCGTGTACGCTATTGTCAAGTTGTTATTGCTGTTTTAGTTTTGTTGAGTTGCGAGTTTGTAGTTTTTCAACAGACTGTACAAGCGCAAGCCCGCATTCGCATTTAACTTCCGAGCCTTTTAGATTCATGGCGCGTATTATATATCTAATATCGTTCTAGATCCAATATGGCCGACGCACTAAGATGGCGGTTTATCTGTTTCTTTACAACTTCCTTACATGGATATTAAATTAATGGATTTTGGCGAGGAGAATACGATAAGCTATGTGATATGCAAACGCCCCAAAATGTCGGTTTTCTTCCATTATGAGAAATAGGTTCTGAAGTAATTAAAAATTGGAAAATAAGATATTAATAAAAAAATTGTTTAATTGGTGTACTAAAAATGAAAAAAATAATATTTACAAAAGCGTGGGTTATAAGCTCTATGATAGTTCATTAGTTGCAGCTTTTACAATTATGAATAAGTATAAATTTTTAAAATTTCAGCAAAGCTTGTCTTTAAAAAGTTTTTTTTTCAATATTTTATTTTCAAAATTTTAATTAGGTTTTAACCTAAGCATTTGTCATAACAGAAGAAAAAGGGCATCCGCCATCTTGAGGCGTCTGCCATATTGGGCTTTGCATACGACACATTCGGAACACAAACGAATGGTGAGACCTCTGGTGAGAAATGCGCCGAACTGTCCTAGTGGGGGGTTTTTGACAGGTAAACTGTGTAGGCATAAGGTAAACATTAATTTAGAAAAACATAATGGAGGCTAGCCTAGCCTCCATCATGCCTTTACCTGTCAAAAATCCCCCTTAGGACAGTTCGGCGCATTTCTCACCAGAGGTCTCACCATTCGTTTGAGTTCCGAATAGCTCTGTTTTGCCATTTTTGAATCCAACTCTGGCTTTTGTCCTGTCATTAAAATGTTATAAAATCATAATAAATTGAAAATATAAATTAGTTCAAATAACCTTAACGGTGGCCTTAAAAATGACAATTTATTATTAACGGGGATCCAAAATCCCTGAACAAAAATATTTTTATTCGTTGTGTCAGTTTTAAATGTATTTCTTAATACATGCCTTTCGCGAAATTCTCGTTATGGGGTAATTTATTGAAGCATTAAACGGTGGTATTACGGTTCTCATAGCTCAGAGACATTAATTCAAGGTAAGCACGAAGTAGATATAATTTTTATTATTTGTAAATATAGAACCACGTATGTAGAAACATTTGTATGCCTTTTGGCAAATCGCTAATAATGAGAAGTAAAATGATACGAGACTACGAGCTGTTCGAAAACGAATTTCTTTTTTAAGAAGGCTGGATAGGCACTTTTGCGGAGTACGCGGTACCGGGTACTCAGGCCTCCTAATTTTATATATGGTGTCCCACTGTCCACATAATGTATATAATACGCGCCACGAATCTAGAAGGCTCGGAAGTTAGATGCGAATGCGGGCTTGCGCTTGCACAGTCTGTTGAAAAACTACAAACTCGCAACTCAACAAAACTAAAATAATAATAACAACTTGACAATAGCGTACTCGACTGTACTTTAAAGCAGGAAAGCGACAAGTGACAAAGGCAACGAGCGATCACGGCCAATCACCGACGAGCGCATGTGCCTTGTAGGTAGCTGAGAGGTGGTGGGAGTCAGAACGGCTCTAAAATGTGCCTTTGCGACGCTGTTTGTTTCATCGACGTCGAAAAATCAAATAAATGTTTATAAAGTACTAGCGCTCGCGCCCGGTTTCACCCGAGTGCAAAAGAACGAATGGGGGGACGTCCATCTTAGTTTACCGAGATGAATGTTATGTCCAAATTTCATAATGATCGGAGTTACTGTTCAAAAGATTTTGTCGTTAAAAAGCAGTATTTATACTTTTTTTTAGTACCTAATAAATTTCTTTTAAAACAATAATTACTGTCATTAATAAAATGTAATAAATTTATATATTATTGAAAACACTGTAGGAAAATTATTTTTATATAGATACCTATAACAGTTTTCATATGAGCTATTAATTAGATTTAATTTTTTAAATAAATAATATTGTCGACTTATTTTTCTCAGACTGTTGACAAAAAATAATAAAATAACAAATCAATATAACACAAGATGACGTTTCGATCCGGATTTGGATCTTTTTCTGAAGAAGATGCAAATCTTGGTCGACAATTTTAATCAAAGATTTAGTCGTAATGAAATTTTAAAAAATTGAAATGTAAGCCTTAGAAGAAAGCAATGTAAAAAATAAAAAAAAATATAAAAATATATTCGCCGACGTGGGGCTTGAACCCACGACCCTATCATTAAGAGTCTCACGCTCTACCGACTCAGCTACCCGGGCTTGTGAATGTTAGGCGCTAATATTGCAATATTTCACCTGATAATATTTGTCGGACGGACAAATTTTGAGATACATCTTGCAACATTTGTCATTGATGCTCCGCTTTAATTGGTCGTAGCGTGATATTATATAGCCTATAGCCTTCCTCGATAAATTGGCTATCCAACAAAAAAATTTTTTTCAATTTGAACCAGTAGTTTCTGAGATCAGCGCGTTCAGCAAACCAAACAAACAAACAAACTCTTCAGCTTTTATATTATATTAGTAGGTATAGATTTGTATATTTTTATTTTTAAATAATCATTGCTTGTTTTACTGAAATATAAAACATTTTCATTTATTTTGAACAATAATGATAAAGATAATACGTAAAAATGGGCACAGTAACGCCATCTCTTGGTGTAAAAACGAAATGTCAAAATGCATTCCTGTATTCCTGTAAATAAGGCTTTTTAGTAGATCGTCTATCTTACGAGCTCGGAGATTATCTATAGCACTTGTACCTATATCCTTATTCCTCCTATAGAGCCTGACCTGATAATTATTTTTCAAAGCAATGAGTTATCTCGCGTTTGACGGTTCTGTCAAAAAAAAAAATTGGTTGTCTGTAAAGTCGGTTTACGGACGATAGTTTTACGTGGTAACGTATTCCTCTCGAATATCATATTTAATAATACATAACCTAAATTTTAGTAGCTGTCAAACTATATTTTTACCGACTCTCTATCGCTTATACTGCGCTCTCGCTTGCACGCACAGGGTCAGGCGGAACGTTACACTTTTTCGTGCGTGCAGCTGGTGTTTCATCAATTTATAAGACGTTATCACGTCAAAAATACAATCGCGAGTCGCATTGAAATGATATAAATAAAAAAAATAATATACTTTCAACCATTCTCGTGCCATTCATCTTAATTTGCTGGGGGCATTGGTTGATTAAATCAACATATTATATATAATAATACACTTATCCTCATTACAAATTTAATGAGAAATTGTTCAGCAAATCCGATAATTTGGTTTCAAAACCCGTGATTATCAATAATGATTTCCTCTCATTTATGAAAATTAATACAAACCTGCATTACAAATTAGACTGCGTCCACTTAAGAGTCATATTTTTTCTTCTGCTGCTGCAATCTTCCGACCGCAGCAACCAATTTTGCAACGCCAATTGATTCGGCCATAATTCGACACCAAATTAACCGGAGAACTGCGTTGCATTGCGCGTACAGGGTGTTCTAAAAAAAAAATTCAAAACGTAAAAAAAGCATTTAGTGCACATGTGAATACATCTAGGCCAAGATCCCAGAACCGCCAGACCTACTTCATTTCAGTACTGCTAATAATTTATCAGTATGTTTAGTTAAAAACGTAGGTATGCCAATTTGCTGGCTGGAAAGCGGGGGTCTTTTAGAGATAATATTTCTTAAGGTAAATAAAACACGTGCAACGGTATTATACATGCATATGAGTGCGAGTGAGAGCACTAGATGATTTTTTTGGACAGCTCCTTGAAATGTAGATTGACTATTCTGCCGTAAAAAGGCAAAAGGCAGTGACCAACTTATGAATTTAAGCAAATCAAGATTTACTAAAAATGTATTGACCGTCCAGAATTTTAGATTATGGAAACCAAAACATGGGGGAAACATTTTTTAAAGACAATAGAATTATTGCTGCAGCACTTACTGCTGTCGTTGGTTTCAGTATGAACTCATTTTTCAACAAGTGTCACTTACTGGCCTTTGCCTTTTTAGGGCAGTATTGTTATCTCTAAAATGCCTCCGCTGGCGGGTCTGGGATCTTATAAGCTTTCTGTGAACGGTGATACAGTAACCATGGAAACACTGTCTAAATAAACAGCATCCTGTAAACCATAGAGATGTTGGACTAGAGTACGCGAGTGAGACAGAGAACAGTTCCTTATCTCTATGGTAACTAACGATACAAAACAATGCTGATTTGAGTAAACAAATCTGGTTTTCTGTAGCGTTCTCTCTCTCAATTGAGGACAGTTTCACTGATGGCAAGCATACGAACTATCGTACTCTAGTTACTTATATAATATTTAAGCTATAAACTCGTATTTCATTACATACGGTATGTTTAGAGATTGTATCTCTCTGAATTGGAATCGTTCAAACATCGTCGTTGTCGTCCGTTGGCTTAACAACATTCTTGTTCTAATAATAATCAGGAAAACAGCCGGGAAGTATTATATATCTGGTGGTGAGAAAGAGCTTATGATACCGTCTATTAGGCGCTCCGCAACGTTAGGTTTACTTAATTATTTAGGAGAAGGTATTAAAAACAGTAGCAAATTAGCAAGTATGTACTCCTGATACTATTTATTTTGCATTTATCAAAACTCGATAGATGTCAAATTAATTGTATCAGGAGTACATGATATCTTGGTACCGTTTTTATATACCTAATGATCAAGAAAGCATAAAATGCTGAACGCCTGATAAGCGATATTATATCGTTTTTATTAGTGATGTGCCGGATATCCGTATCCGTATCCGCGGATATCCGAGGGAGAAGAAAGATCCGTATCCGTTAGTTTTTGGCGGATCTTTTACGGATATTTTACCTTATTAATTTTCAATTCATAGATGGAATTTTTTTATATATAGGTGATTAGGTAATAATGAAAAACTGTTAAATTCCATTCAGATTATTTTTTATTTTTTTAAATTGTATTTGGCACCTTAATATTGCAAACATTTATCGTAGTGAGTACCATACCAATAGTAGGTACATAACTCAAAGGTACTAAAAAACTATCTTTATAATGAGATATTGCACATCGATCTTTGGAAAGAGACAATCTGTTATGAGAGTTAACTCTTAAAGAGGTCAATAACTTTTTCCCATAACAGATAGTCTCTTTCCAAAGGTCGATGTGCAATATTTACCGCCGCGTACTCTAAGAAAGTTAAGATCCGTATCCGTATCCGCGGATCTTTAAACCAAATATCCGTATTCAGATCCGCATCCGCGGATATACATTTTTAACGATCCGGCACATCACTAGTTTTTATATAGTAATATTTAATAATAAGAAACACTGTTGTCAAATCACTGCATTTGCATCACAGATATTATAAGAAATGGATTTAACGAATTGGAGACCATTTAAACTTAAGGTCAACGCAAACACTCGCATATATCTTCTGCGCATGCGCCGATTTTTTCCCGAAAACAACAGGGCTCTTCCTATTTATATTTTAGACATCCTACCAAAATTTTGTTTCGATCCGCTTGGTCGTTTGGCGTATATCGTAATTACAGACTAACAAACTTTTTCCGAAAATATTTTCTTAGACTCGGAGGACTTCAATACGAAAAAATGCAGTTAGCATAAGAGAAAAGAGACGGTCAATTTTTTAAGGGTAGTATTTAAACGAGTGACTGTAAATTACAATTTTGGGTGACAAAAATAATCAATTTGGGTTACTGTATTAATAAGTGAACGACTGACTGGGCGTGACGAGAAAATAATAGTTGGGTGACTAAATTACTAAGTGAGCGACTAAATTACTAAGTTGTTAATAGTTAATTGTTTGAATAGAACTGCGTTTTTTAAAAAATATATATTTAATTGACTGTAAATTAAATATACATTTTTTAGAAAACGCAGTTCTATTCAAACAATTAACTATTTAATTCGCATACCCCGTTATCGTTCACCCCGGAATAATTTTTTTTAAAACTCTATCTTTGCCCCATCGCGTTTCACTGCGAGACAATTCGCATACCCCTTTATCAAAAAAAGCGGTTGTTTTCAATCTTCATGAAAATATGAGTTTTAAGTTGTAGTCTCAAAGTGAAAGAAAAAAATAAAAAGTAAAAGCAAAAGAAGATATCTGCTTCAAAATTACCGAAGGCATTCTAGTCGCTCACTTAGTAATTTAGTCACCCAACTATTATTTTAATATCTCAAGTTATTACTCATCATCAGTCACCAAATTTTTTTTTTATCGACCGTTTTATAATTCCTCATTTTTTAATGACATTTACTAAAGTTGATGTAAAAAAAATGCAATTGCTTAAAGGTCCTAAATGAAATTTGGGCTACGTATTACTTCAATTAGACAACAGAGGAATGACTGATGCTGCTCAGTTGACGAGCATCTATAATGGACAATCTATCCAACAGAGGTATGAACAGTGAACAAAAATATAATTGTATCCTGCACTCAATTTCTTTGATACATTGTTTAAACTGTAAAAAGTTGAGCAATCAAATCTAAACTATAAAAAATATATTTCGCTGTCGGACCAAAATTTACCCGGGCGAAGCCGGACCGACAAGCTAATAAACTAACATGAAAAAGTATATTTATCTGTTTTTAATTTAATGTTTCCTGTTGTATATTTCCAATATTGCCGACTATAAATACTGTATTATGGATATGATATATTATGAATATATAGAGGATTAAATTTGACAACTCAGCGTTGGTCGCGAGAGAATAGAGGTATTACCATAATGAATGTTAAGCGAGTGTCGACGTTTCAGATGACTCACGATCATCATCATCCACCGAACATACGCCCATCGTATGTCACACATGTGAGGGTTATTATACCATCGCAGAAAAAGTCGTAGTATCGCAGAGTTGGGGAACGCGAATAATCGCGTCATATACATAACATCCAAGTAGGCTTTGACGGCCGGTACTGTTCCAAATCGTCCTAGTTTCCGGACTATTGGCTATATCTCCGAAACTACAAGTGAGACAGGGCGAATATAAAATAGGCCAAAAACAGTTTAGTGTCTTAAAAAGTGTCATATTTGCAAAACGCCTGAAAACATGAAACGATTTACGATATTTGGAAAAATATATAAATATTCCCGATATGTTTAATACTGACATGTCTTATAGAAAAAAGAACGCTAAATCGATTAGGCCTAAGCACAAAGTTGTATCTCGATTAGTTTACGCGCTATGACGGTTTAAAATGAATAAAAATTTCAACAGTTAAATTTGGCTATATTATCTCCGAAACTACAAGAGATGCAAGGTTGCGGGTGGTCGGAATCGATTCAGAATGACTTTTTCTATAAGTATGCATGATATCAAACGAATTTATTTGTCGAAAATTTTTCAATTTTGTAAGAAGGGTCCCCTCCTTCTTACTTTTTTCGATTTTAAAAAAACCCAAAAATCACTGTCATATTGTTCGCATACGACTTACAACTGAGGTTATTCTTATAGAAAAAGTTGAGCTAAATCGATTCCGACCATTCCCACCTCGGTATCTTTAGTCGTTTAGAAGTAACAGCGTTTTTAATTTTTTCTCTAATAATATAAATAAACGCTCATATCTCTGAAACTAAAAGTGATACAGGGTTACGGATGTTTGGAATCGATTCAGAATGACTTTTTCTATAAGTCGGGTTAATATAAAACAGGCCAAAAATCGTTTAGTGTCTTAAAAAGTTGCATATTTGCAAAACGCATGAAAACATGAAACGATTTTCGATATTTGGAAAAAGCACTCTGGAATTTTTTTTTGTTGGCCCTTAGAATGTACCATTTTTGTTGACCAGAAATCGACTTGTACAATGATGTCGTATGCAACACACGCGTTAAGTCGTAAGCTCATCTCAGACGAATTTTCTGTGCCAGAGACACTTAATTGGTGGATTCCGGTCTAGAAAACCCGGTGACGATAAATTGTGGATTATAGACGCTCGACAACCGATATGCTACAAACAACTTTACGACACAATTAGCGGCTCGATCCGGCTTCGTCCAAATTTGTGGATTGCCGCCATTTTTTCTTCGAGTTACATTGCTAAAATGATCTCCACGAAAAGCGCTTTTATTTTAACGCGATAATATATAGCCTATGTCCATCCTGAAGGTCCATTCTAATTATTGGTGAAAAAAATTTAAATCGGGTGAGTAGTTTCGGAGATCACAAACTTACAAACTTTACCTCTTTACAATATTTGTATAGATTAGAAGAGACAAAGAAATGATGTTAATTTGTTTACACTGACAGCGGAACGTCAAATTAGGGCACCAATGATCTTTATTTTACTTAAATCGCCATCAGCGCAACAGCCCGGAACACAACAAGCATTTCCAGATCGCTTAGTTTTGGCCATATTTTCTTTGTAATTAAAAAACTCCATAAAATTATAACTATTTTCACTTTTAATAAAGATTGCTCACTGACATACTGAAAATTTGAGTTTGAAGTTTCCCCTAGTGCTCACCACAAACGCTCGCATCGAAAAATTTGTAACTCCGGCTCTCTGCACATAGCCCATATGTACATTTGCATTTGAATGAGAAAAAGTTGAGCATCTCTGACCAATATAGTGTCCATTAGCAAACAATGCCTATATTGTGTCAAGGTGTGGGAATTAAGGATGTAACGGAGAACCCGCAACAACCCACTTCATCCCTGTTTCTTACCGACTACCACGTCACCTACATAATATAATCTTACGCCCAAGTACGCTTACGATTTAACACGCCTATAAAAAACACTGAAACAGATTAAGTAAAAACAGAATAATCCCTTAAATAAAGCGAGTGTGCTTTAGACCACACGACAGAAGTAAAACTTCTTCCTGCCATATACAGGCTGAGTTTTAAGTTGATGCTTTTTTTTACAGCGTGTAAAAATCAAATAGACGAGCAAATATTTCAAATAGTTTTTTTATTAAAACTCAAAAATAAGAGAGAAACAGCCTTTCGAAGTTTAAATAAATTTTATTAAATTTTCTTTAATTTTGAGGTCGGTCCTGGGGTTATATTATATGTCACTATGGAAATACGTTGTTATTATCAAGTATTCACAGAAATTGTTCGAATGGCTACGGCGCACGCATCTTTGTGTCCAACAAAACGGGGACAACTTCGAACAATTTCTGTGAATACTTGATAATAATAACATATTTCCATAGTGACATAATATAACCCCAGGACCGACCTCAAAATTAAAGAAATTAAACTTCGAAAGGCTGTTTCTCTCTTACTTTTGAGTTTTGATAAAAAAACTATTTGAAATATTTGCTCGTCTATTTGATTTTTACACGCTGTAAAAAAAGCATCAACTTAAAACTCACCTGTATAATAAATAATAATATATAATAATGAAACAATAATATTCGATAATATAATCAATCACCATATTTTGTTTAGACATCCTGATTTAACGACACAATATAACCTCACTCTGTAGGACATATCTACAAAAACGAAAAGTTTAAAATATAATTTTTGATTAATTAACAGGCAAAATATGTATATAAATTTATTAGCATAATTTATAATACATTTAAAAGGATTTATTAACTAACCTACATTATTTCCCGTTACAAAATGCAGCAAAATTCGATGAAATGTATTTTTGATAAAAAAAAAACAATTGTTTTCATTTTAAACGTCGAATAGTTGTCCAAAAAAAAAAGAATTTCGATTAATGCTCCGTCTTTGTTGCACTCACTAACTTATATCTCCCTCTCAACTTAATGCTCCGTCTTTGTCGCACTCACTAACTTATATCCCCCTCTCAACTTCCAATATACAAAACGTAACTCTCTCTCTTACTATCTTCACTAACTTATATCTCCCTCTCAACTACCGTTCGCCTCGAACGATCACGCACCGTTGCGATGATGCACTTCCGTAAACGATCGTCAGGCATCGCGATGATGCACTTCCGTAAACGATTTCGTTAGGCATTTATCAGCTTACTCTCCAAGTCAAGCGTATACCTAAAGAAGTTTTACTTCAAAAAACACTGCGCGCAAAACCACAAAAACCAGTCGAGTTAATGAAATTAGGAAAACACGAAATTAATTGATCGATATGTAAATATCTTGAAATGCCTGTTCATGTGCAACCGCAATCATTTGATGGACGCTCTGCAAATCATTAGCGAAGCTTGTATGCGGTCGATAATTTTAATATTGATATTTGTATAACGAAATTGTTAAGATCTGTCAACATTCTGATGTTTTGTTACAGTCGAAACTTGTTTATGCGCAATGTGCATGAACGGTTCATTTACTAAACAGTTGACAAACTACAAACCTATGTTGACACAGATAATGCGTAAAAAAAGCGAGTGTGCTTTAGATCACACGACTGAAGTTTTCATTTTAAACGTCAAATAGTTGTCCAAAACAAAAAGAATTTCGATTAATGCTCCGTCTTTGTCGCACTCACTAACTTATATCTCCCTCTCAAGTACCGTTCGCCTCGATCACGCACCGTTCACCTCGTCCGATGATGCACTTCCGTAAACGCTTTCGTCAGGCATTTACCAGCTTACTCCCCAAGTCAAGCGTGCCTAAAGAAGTTTTACTTCAAAAACATCTACCCTGGGGCAGTCGGGTAAAAATAACCACAGTAACGGCAACGATAAGGTCCTTCCGCAAATTATTCGGGATGCATTTTCGATTTTCGCGCGTGTTAACCGGGATTTTGAATTAAATAAAATTTAAAATAGAAATTCAACTTTGAACGGTTGTTTCTCTCTTATTTTTGAGTTTTGATAAAAAAGTTACTTAAAATATTTGTTCGTCTATTTGATTTCTACACGCTGTTAAAAAATAAGAATTTACTCTTATGGAAAATTTCATGCTTCTGGACTCACCGGTTTATAGACGGAGAGCTGGCTACGCAGAAAATGGGTGACTCGATGCAGAGCTGAAAATTTGCAGAATAATAGGAGATAGTACAAGTAAGTAGGGAAAAAATTGCCAGAAGTTTAAAGAGCCGCCAGAAGGCGCTAATGTTGCGATAAATCAATGCACTTCTGGCAATTTCTATACTTATTCTGTAATTCAAAACTAGGTTATATATTATATATATTATACATTATAGAGTTATAAGGGCATACTAAAAATTCAAACATAATATAATAATTACATTCGACAAATATTCAAAATTATTAATCACATTTTGATAGAAATAAAATTAAATAAATTAATAAAATTATGTTTTATAACAACGCAATTTTATTAATGAAAATATATGACGATTAATTTTATTTCTATCCAAATGTCATTAATAATTTTGAATATTTATCGAATGTAATTATTATATCATGTTTGAATTTTCAGTATGCCCTTATAACTATATAATGTATAATATATATAATATATAATCTAGTTTTGAATTACAGAATAAGTATAGAAATTACCAGAAGTGCACTGATTTTTCGCAACATTAGTGCCTTCTGGCGGCTCTTTATCTTCCGCCTAGCCTTCTGGCAATTTTTTCCCTACTTACTTATACTATCTCCTATTATTCTGCAAATTTTCAGCTCTGCACCGAGTCACCCATTTTCTCCGTAGCCAGCTCTTAGACCATTAGGCTATGCGTCTTTAGTTTTCGAATAGTATTTCAGTTGATAGTGCATAAATGAGAGTTTTCTGTATGCCTTACGGCACGGGTAAATGAATCTGTAGTGTTTATTTATGGTAGAGTGTAAGAAACTAAAGTGTTCTTGACAAAAACACCATAAGAAAATATTATGGTGTTCATCTGGACACAGCTCATAACATACATATGAAATATAATTGATACCGTGGGAAAAGTAAAGAATTGACTTCGACCATTTAGCAGTGTATAATGTTTGTATACCAGATTAACGGGGTAAACAGTTCGTTATGGAGGTTTAAAAAAATTATTATTTGGCAAACAAATTAATAGAATTAATGGGATGTCGGCTTTTAAGTGATATTTAACAAATTGAACCAACCGGTAAGCAGCTTTTGAACCAGAGCTCGGCAAAGCACGAGTTGACGGAGCGAAATTTAGTTACAGGACAAAATTTAGTTACGAGAATTTCGCTTAAAAGTGCGGCTCCTAAGGTAAAAGATGTTTGCCTCCCTTTTTAGAAAAACCTCACAATTTCTCCACATAAATTATATATTATTTTACAGATAATTGCTTGCTCTACTGACATCGACAACTAAAAAATTTATTATTGCTTTTGTTTTTGTAAATTAATTAAAATACAGCAACGCTGAACAACGTCTGCCATCTGACGGCTTTAATTTTGAAACAACGTCAACACTTCGATCTGTCATCTGACCTTCATATTGTAATACAACAGACACAATACTCCATACTGCCATCTGACGGCTTTAATTTTGAAATAGCGAACAACGCTGAACAACGTCACAGCAATGCTGCATGATGCCATCTGGCGGCTTAGCTCAACGCTTTTGCTACTTGCGCCTCTATATGACAATTTTAGTAAAATATTTCTTCGATCTGTCATCTGAGCTTCATATTGTAATACAACAAAAAGAAGAACGTTATAAGCAGTGTGCAAAATTAGAAACGAATTGAATACCTGCAATCATATTTAAAAAATAATTTTGTAAAGTGATAATTATTATACTTATTTAGTGCGAATAATTCGCACTGGTCACACTAGTTTTTACTTATTACGGATGTTCCATTAAGAATTTTTTTAATTAAAAATTAATAAAATGTTTATTGCACATACCGCTAAACTAGCGGTATGTGCTTTATTATCGCTTTGTGCGTCAGAGCTGACTTTCGTTCATATAAGAAGTTATATCTAAGTTAATTTCACACGAAATCCATTCAAATTGAAGCTTTTTGAAAAGAGGAGATTCTAATCTATAAAATAGAACCATTTTTAAATCAATTTGAGTTCATAAATACTATTAAAATTGTAATTGAAAATCACAAACAGCAGTTGTCGGTTGGTCTGTACGTATGTAGGTACGTACGTACGTACGTATGTACGTCACGACTCTACAGATCGCAATTTTGGTCGGATTGCCTTGGGTTATATTTTATTCACTTTGTTTACTATCAGACCAGAACCCTATTTAAATTCACTAAAATGTGTTCAGTAGTTTAATTTTTATAAACAGTTTTATTTTTTATTATTTTTGACAGCTAATAGTTTAAAAACAATATAATAATTGCTGTGTAAATATAGTGTAATCCATAAAACAAGTGCTACACTTGTATACCGTGATAACACCACTACACGTATTAGGCCGCCGTGGCGTAATGGTTATGCCGTTGGATCCCCAAGGGCAAGGTCCTGGGTTCGATTCCTTACGAAATCATTGATTTTTTTCTTTTTTTTTTTTTTATTTTGTTTTATTTTATTCCACTTGATATTAATTATATATTATATTATGTATAATTCTTAATTTTTTTTATTTTTGCAAACTTAAAAAAAAATATTTTTGCAATTTTTAATTATTTATTTCTTTAAATTTTTAAATCTTTTTAAATTTATTAAAAATATTTTTTAATTGTTATTTTTTTATCATACAGTGGAAAACTTGCGGGATGTGCACTTTTGGTTTTGCCAACTATATTGAAAGTATTTTTGCATTATATGAAAGATTAAGGTCTGGCATTTACATTTAAAAAAATATCACGTAATGTAAGCATATACCTATCTATTAATTAACAATATAAATCATTGCCTATCTACTCAATGTGCGGTGAGTGAAGGCAACAAAGCGTATCGAAAATTTATCTGCGTCTCTTTCTTCGATGTAATTCCCTATGATTTCTCCGATGATAGGATTGGTCGATGTACTTGCATTCAATCTGAATAAAGTATGTCTATTTCAAAAACTTTGTGTTTTTCAATGACGTTAACATGGGCGTACCCAGATTTTAGCCCCGGATAGGGCAAATTAGAAATTTCTTAAGCCGGTTCCCCCGTGCTTGTTTTGCCCTTCTGGATACGCCAGTGCTTACGGTGTAGAAAAAGACAGAAGTATATGTTTGCTCCCTAATGGTTCGATTGCGATTTTATTCCTATGCTCAGTATAGAATTAAAAGTTTATGAATGTAACTACCTCTTGATGCTCTTTGGTCAGCATTTTCGGTGACTTTTTCACTTAAATTGGACAGAATCTCACCAATAACACGATTCATCTCCACTTTTAATTCATAAATTGCTTAGCACCAGAGAAAAAAGTCTAAAGGCGTCAAATCAATAAATGGCAAACCTTCCTCTTCCCAAATGTCAAAACTGAACAAAATGGAGGTCAATATGGCTGAATTGACAGCTGTCAAAAAAAAAAAATCCCTAATGGAACACCCTTATTTAATTCAGAAGTTAATGATTTAGTACCTACGCAAAATTCTCCACCATCTGATCGAATTCAAACTAACAATCAATTAAACAATGAATTAGTGTTCAGCCTTGTACTTAAAGGTAACAATTAGACGCCAATAATAACAGTATAAACTATAGATTGGTTACAGAACACTCGATCCGGCAATTATCTCTCCGTATAGATAAATCGGGTTCGATTTTTGATTAATATCAAGTAATGCCATGGTAGAAGGTATAAGTTTTGCCAGAAGCGAATAGTTCGGCTTTTGTGTAATGTTTTCGTTTAGATAGATTTTATTTAAGGCGTTATTTATTGCTTTACAATAACTATGACAACACATATCTACGGTCACAAGATAAAGTCGCTTACGTCGATTCTATTTTTACAGTTATTTTGATTTATTTTTATTTTACTTGGCTTTTTTAATAATAAAAAGCTCTTATTAATCAGAATTTTAATTTTTTTGTACAAAAATAAAACAAAAAAAAAACAACTCCATCTAATTGGAAACATTAATTCATTCAAAAATTGTCTGACTGATATGACGTATGCGCGTTGGTAAATCAGTGACCCAATGTCTTTAGGTTCAACACGAATAGGCGGAGATATTTTATCTCGCACCATATTTAAGTATTTTTGGGAATTTAATGTCCCATTAATAAAAAAAGTCCGATTATGTTGTAATCATTTGAATATTTTCTTCGGTAGTATACACATTCATTTTACAAAAGAATATTATCTGTCAAATTGAAAAACAAGATTTCAAGGCTCACTCTGATCCAGTCATTTTTTTCCAATGTTAATTTTCCTATGTGCACCTTACGTGTTAACATACTGTACCTATATTACAAGCTTTTTGGGACTTTTTCCTGCTGCCGCTTGCCGAGAAACGGTAATTCCTGTACCGGCCATCTTGTTGAGGTTTTCCACGGTTTCACTCAATAATAAAAATCGAGACGGGTCGTTATTCAAGGCCATGGCCGATTACCTGCAGACCCCTATGCTCAAAAATTTGCCTACCTTATCCTAATGTCCTAAAATTCCTTCATTCGCCCATTGCTATTAATTAATTGAAGTGGAAAAAATGTACTTATAGAAAATAACCGAAAGTACATACACTCGAAAAACAATACCCTCCTCCTAGGCCACAACTGCCAATCTCCTAATTCAAAACGTTTTCTGGCCAGTACATGCGCAGTCTTTTCTCTGCATCAATGATTTCAACGACACGTGCGTCTAAAGCAGTATATTAGTGATGTGTCGCTCCTGAGCGAGTCGTTCACAAAGAGCGACTCCTTTCTCGGAGCGGAACGAGTCGCTCTTTTTTTGTGAATGACTCACTCCGCGCGCCACTGCTCTGTGCTGAGCTGTTCTGTACTGTTGCATTCGCACATTTACTGAGCGCACACAGCACAGGCCACAGAGGCACTAGTGAATTTTGCACGTACGGAGTTATCTTCGCTGAGTCATTTAATGTTGAATGACACACTGTAAGTGTAATAGTACTAAGCTTACAGTGACTTAAACCATTCACATTGACGTCGTTGACAAAGATATAATACTGTAACAATAAACATTATTATTGTTAACCTTTTATTATACTTTATAGTTTATCCGAAATGCGAATAATATAAGATCAGAATCATATTAAAATGGGCTCAGAGCTGAGTGTGTGTATTGTGCTGTGCAATGCTACGTGACTCCTGAGCATGTATGATGACAATTCACACCTCTGCAGTCTGCACTCTTGTGTAGTGCGTACTGTCTAGTGTCGCTCCTTTGAACGACTCCCTCTGAGCGACTCTTTTTAGTGAGCGGAGCGCACGAAGCCAGCTACCAATAAAGAGTCATATGGACACATCACTACAATATATATTTTTGTTCCGTCCTCCTTCAAGCCACGCTCTCACTTAGCCGATTGCATGTCTCTCTGAATGTATGTTTTGATGTTTATCTCACGAAAATAACGACCATTGATATGTTGAATGTTCCAATTCATGACTTAAAAAGTTGCTTCCAATCTAGCTCGATGTTAGTTTTACATAGCTTGCCTAACGAGCTTTATTCATGTATGACATTTTTATTTTCTGTTTAAATGCCGCTAAACACGAGGTTGGAAACACTGCTTGGACTTCTGCTGGCCGGCAGGCTGGGTACGAGGCTGGAAATGACGCCACTGCGGGCTCGCCCGCTAGCTCACAAGATAGATTTTAAAATTATAACAGCAGCTATTTTTCTTGCTGGGTCCTCTGCTTGCTCTGAGCAAGAACCGATCGGGAAGCAGTATCTTGTCACGTGGGTGACTTGAACAAACGCCCACAAACCAACAGGGCGTCATTCTGCTCAGAGTCAGACTAAAAAAGTGTTATGTAGAAAATTTTTTTGGTATGTACTTAATATCTTCACACCAATGCAAATAGTCTAAGATCCCGATTTGACTCGACCTTCGCCCATCGAATTTAAATTTTGATAATATGATATTTTAATAAAGAAAAATTGATTGATTGATTCTTGGCAAAGCTATTTGTAATAAAAAAAAGACGGGTTGCACTCCGGTACTGCCGGCAGAACTGAAAACTTGAACATTAACGTCTTACGAATTTTCGATCAAAATGGTTTGTATCATAGATTGCATTTTTATGTACGATATTTCAACGCTAGATGTCTAACGTTGTATAAAAAGTATCTGGCAATTACTATCACTTAGAGAGTCTCACCCAGTTCTTACTTTTCCTGACGCGAGTTTAACATTTTTTACCCATTACAAAAAAAGTGTACAGCGCCGCTAAAGAAGTTTTCACTTCAAAAAAACATAATTTACTTTCGATTGGTAATAAATTTATCTGAAAACTCGATAACCACATTTCAGAAATCAAATTAATAACTTTTATTTTTTAAGAATGCGTGATTGGGGAAGATAGAACTAAATCGGGATCTTGTATTAAAAGGTTTTATCCTTCTTTAAGAAATTAACTAACTTCTGGAGATTTTCGAGTTAACTTGATACAATTGTTATCATTAAAAATGTGTCTAGACAAACGCCGAAGGCCTTATTTATATTTTAACTTCCCTTATTTTAATTTTGACCGACTGTAACTTAGTAGAATCTATTGTAACAATATCTCATTGACAGATTATTTATGAGCGGCTTACAAGCACAGTAGATAAATATGCCAAAGCGTTCGTTGTTTGCTCCTCCGCTAACGACTAGAGTCCCTTTATTACAATTTTTGGCAAATACGTGCCACAGATCTAAAAGGTTCGGAAGTTAGTCGCAATCGGCGTCGCAAAGGCACATTTTAGAGCCGTTTAGACTCCCAACACCTCCCAGCTACCTGCACGGAACGTGCGCTCGTCGGCGATTGGCCGTGATCGCTCGTTGCCTTTGTCACTTGTCGCTTTCCTGCCTTAAAGTACAGTCGAGTACGCTATTGTCAAGTTGTTATTGTTATTTTAGTTTTGTTGTGTTGCGAGTTTGTAGTTGTACTGTACAAGCGCAAACCCGCATTCGCATCTAACTTCCGAGCCTTTTTGATTCGTAGCGTGTACTGTATCAATTTTTTTACGATATTCATTACTTTGTATATCCATAGAAAATTGGCTTGACTTAAGGAGGGCACCTCGTGAAAGCGCTCAAAAAAAATTTTTTTTTTGCTTAAAAATGTTCGAAATCTTATGTAGAATAAGCCTACAAAATTTCAAAACGATATTCGTTACGATAATACTTATAGGATATTGATTTGATCTTTACAAAAATTTTTTTAAACACGTTTTTCTCATTACAATATTTTGGAAGTTTGTATGGTCGTAATATTTCAAAAACTATTGAGAATTTTGGCCTGAAATTTTTACCAGATATAAAAAATAACTTTAATTAGTAGTTGAAGCTACTTTTTTGGTAATAATAAATTTTATTCATAAATGTTTATAGGTCAACATTTCATGCGAAAAATGAAAATTGTTTTTCAAACTTTAAATTAAATACTTTTTTTCATTTTTTTATATATTTTATACTAACTACGAATTTTTATTATTAACAAGAAATTTTTTGAATTGTACATCGGAACTGCAACGCGTCTGATAGAAATGCTTCCCACGCCGCCATTTTGTAGCGAAAAAAATAATGTAATTTTTTTGATAGAACTTTAAAAGATGTTCTATAAGGCCTAATTTATTAAAATATTATAAAAAAAAGTTGTTATCTAAAAATAATGTTTGAAATAAACGTTTTTTTGAGCTGTTATACTATAGGTGCCCCCCTTAAGAAACCAAAATACAAAAATTACTTAATGTAGTAAATTTCGCATTTTATAAGTGACGTTTTGTGAAAGATTATGTGGAAGAGATACACAGTTTGTTTTTTAATATATTAATCATATATATTAATACGCTAAGGTTAAAGATGTTTGCCTCCCTTTTTAGAAAAAACCTCACAATTTCTCCACATAAATTATATATCATTTTACAGATAATTGTTTGCTCTACTGACATCGACAACTAAAAAATTTATTATTGCTTTTGTTTTTGTAAATTAATTAATTAACAGCAACGCTGAACAACGTCTGCCATCTGACGGCTTTAATTTTGAAACAACGTCAACACTTCGATCTGTCATCTGACCTTCATAATTGTAATACAACAGACACAATACTGCATACTGCCATCTAACGGCTTTAATTTTGAAACAGCGAGCAACGCTGACAACGTCACAGCAATGCTGCATGATGCCATCTGACGGCTTAGCTCAACGCTTTTGCTACTTGCGCCTCTATATGACAATTTTAGTAAAATATTTCTTCGATCTGTCATCTGAGCTTCATATTGTAATACAACAAAAAGAAGAACGTGATAAGCAGTGTGCAAAATTAGAAACGAATTGAATACCTGCAATCATATTTAAAAAATAATTTTGTAAAGTGATAATTATTATACTTATTTAGTGCGAATAATTCGCACAGGTCACACTAGTCTTTAAATATTTTATCTTCGATGCAGTATCTCTATAAAGTTTTTTTGTTGATATGCAAATGATTTCGGGGGCTCCGAGCTTCTCTAATTACAAATAGCTGTCACATATTATATATCACCCAGTAATATTTAGCCATGTCCAGGCGCGACTGCTTGCCTCTATTCCAAGCTACTGTCTCTCAAATATTCATTATTATAATATTGTGTTCCAAAAACAAAATAAAAAAACTTACATGGCCACTGAACTTAAGGAGGTTGAGCCGTTTTACGAAGATAATGAAAAAATCTGAAATAAAGTTTTTTTAATAGATTTTATTATAACAAAATTTTCTGTAAAACATCCAAAATCATTAGGAGATTTATAAAGTTAAAAATTAAAAAAAACTTTTACATGTAGTCTTATGGAAAATATGTCAGACGGTACATTTTATTTTTTTGCAAATAACCAAATAATGTCAGCAGTTCCGAAAACTAACTATGTAAAGCATCGATGTCTTACGCATATTTTAATATTTTTTTCAATTTCATTAAGAGACTTTTAATCAATAAAAAAAATTATTAAACCTTAGCACTTCTCGATTATGGACTTTTATTCTTGACAATTTTAACAATTTTAACTGAATTTTCAACTTTTTAATGATTTAATTTTAATTTTTATTACTTCTAATTTCATTTTTTAATTATTTAGGTACTGCAAAAAATATGTAAAATACAGATATTCACATAAATTTATTTTTTCTAACCTAACTTTGTACCTACAAAAAATTCTAAAGTTAGTTCATTAAGTAAAATACTGAAATAATTAATTAATTTTTAAAAAAATGATTTATTTATGTCTTTATGACAATAACTTATTGGTATCATCGACTTATAACCTTTTGTAATAATTATTATTAATGAAAAGTTCCCATTTAGAATTCGACTTACTTTTGATTGGGACTGTAACGCATCAACCTCCTTAAAACATGAGAATATAATTATAAAAAACTCGGGTCGCGGTGCGAAACCCTGCCGACAATATAATCCCAAAAATTGTAATTAACCCTACATCAGTCGCACTAAAATCATAGTTTAAATCAAGAATCAAAGATATAGAATCTTTTGATAACATAAACGGAAATACATTTTTTTTCTGCGAAGATGCAAATATATATTTTTTGCAAAACGTTCCAATACGCGCCACGAATCAAAAAGGCTCGGAAGTTAATTGCGAATGCAGGCTTGCGCTTGTACAGTCTGTTGAAAAACTACAAACTCGCAACTCAACATAACTAAAATAACAGTAACAGCTTAACAATAGCGTACTCGACTGTACTTTAAAGCAGGAAAGCGACAAGTGACAAAGGCAACGAGCGATCACGGCCAATCACCGACGAGCGCACGTTCCGTGCAGGTAGCTGCGAGGTGGTGGGAGTCACAACGGCTCTAAAATGTGCCTTTGCGACACTGTTTGTGACTAACTTCCGAACCTTTTAGATCCGTGGCGCGTATTGTACATTATAATGGCTGACTTCTTATCAAAAAAATTATAATTTAAATTTAGCGTTCAGTGGATCAAGCGTTTTTAAGTCGCCACCACGCTGGTCAGTTATAGGAGCTATTGAGTTCATTGTTACACAAGCCAAATATCTACTCAATGCGCGCTTGAGGCCACCGGTTTGGATATTTATTGGCAGCGTTAATGACGCTCGCCTTATTACCGACCAAACTGTCAAAATTAATAATTCCAAGCAATAATTTGTTGTCTAACTATTATTATATACAGTACTCAGTACTCAATAGCTTACATAACTTACGAGAATGTGTCGGCTCACACATTAAAAAAAGCGGGGTGGACAACAAACTAATGCTATAGGACTAAATAACGAAAATACGAACGTTAATATCGGTTGCAGTGATGTGTCCACATGACTCTTTATTGGGAGCTGGCTCCTTGCGCTCCGCTCACTAAAAAGAGTCGCTCAGAGCGAGTCGTTCAAAGGAGCGACACTAGACAGTACGCACTACACAAGAGTGCAGACTGCAGAGGTGTGAACTGTCATCATATACATGCTCAGGAGTCGCGAAGCATTGCACAGCACAATACACACAATCAGCTCTGAGCTCATTTTAATATGATTCTGATCTTATATTATTCGCATTTCGGATAAACAGTATACAAAGTATAATAAAAGCTTAACAATAATAATGTTTATTGTTACAATATTATATCTTTGTCAACGACGTCAATGTGAATGGTTTAAGTCACTGTAAGGTTAGTACTATTACACTTACAGTGTGTCATTCAACATTAAATGACTCAGCGAAGATAACTCCGTACGTGCAAAATTCACTAGTGCCTCTGTGGCCTGTGCTATGTGCGCTCTGTAAATGCAACAGTACAGAACAGCTCAGCACAAAGCAATGGCGCTCGGAGTGAGTCATTCGCAAAAAAAAAGGGCGACTCGCTCCGCTCCGAGAAGGTAGTCGTTCATTATGAACGACTCGCTCAGGAGCGACACATCACTATTTGGTTGTGTTTAATAAATTATTGTGATAAATATACATTGAATAGTGTACGTTTGGTTTACCAAAAACGAGGTTGTAAAAAAAGAACAAAAAAAACATGCTTCAAAAATTCTTCGTAGAAATCAATGGAAGAATATACCTAGTTAAAAAATGTTTTCTTTGCTTTACTGGCTGTACTTATCATAGTTAAAACTATTATTTTGGAGGAATGAGTAGCATTATTTATTTCATAAAATGTATTGTAAGGGGGGCCCAGTGATGAGGTTCCTGCCTAAGGCTCCCCAAAAATCATACCTAGCTACAAAATGTTTTGGTTGCTTTTCTGGTTGTATTTACCATAGTTGAAACTATTATTTTGGGGGAATGAGTAGCATTATTTATTTCATAAAATGTATTGTAAGGGGGATCTAGTGATAAGAACTTGCCTATAGGGCTCCCAAACAAACATACCTAGCTAAAAAATTGTTTGCTTTTCTGGTTGTACTTACCAGAGTTAAAACTATTATTTTGGGGGAATAAGTACAGCTTTCTTTAATTCATAAAATTTAGTATAGTGGGGATCCAGTGATGAGGTCTTGCCTAGGGCTCCCCAAAAAACATACCTAGCTACAAAATGTTTTGTATGCTTTTCTGGTTGTACCGCCATAGTTAAAACTATTATATATTCATAAAATGTTGCTGAGGTCTATATCAGTCTAATGTAAGGTGCGAGTTCCACTCGCACTTGTTTGTCTTTTTTTTGGCCATCTAACATTCGAGATAAAGAGTTACTAGGCATACAGAAGTAGGTACCTGGAGACGTATCTTGTGCGCTCATTATAATGTGGTATGATAATCACTTGTATTTACATTATCATCCGTTTTTTATCATCGTTTTATTATTTTAAATGCTTATATCACGGACCGATAAATTCGTATAGAAGTAGCTTCATTGTTTCAAACTTCTACCTAAACAAAATAATAATAAATCTATACGGGATACAAGGCTAAAATATTAAAACAATTTTTATTCACTAAAACATTATTTATTGGTCAACGTTTCGGCAAAATTTTCCCAACCTTTTTTGTGCCATGCTCCACCTTAGCCTTTCTAAAATTTTTATTCCTCCCCTATGTAACATAATATTATTTAAGAATTATAGCTTTTTTCGTGGCACCGAAATCTAGTTTTGCATTTAAATGGCCCGGAGCGAAAGGGTTAAACTCGTGTCGAGTCCATTTTCGAATTTCCCTTCTTAACAATCAAATTTCCCCCCTGTCGGGCGTGGGCCCCACGTTGAGAAACACCGGTCTACAGTATGTAAACACGTAAGGTGCACATAGGGAAATTAACATTGGGAAAAAATGACTGGATCAGAGTGAGCCTTGAAATCTTGTTTTTCAATTTGACAGATAATATTCTTTTGCAAAATGAATGTGTATACTACCGAACAAAATATTCAAATGATTACAACATAATCGGACTTTTTTTTATTAATGGGACATTGCATTCCCAAAAATTCTTAAATATGGCGCGAGATCAAATATCTCCGCCTATTCGTGTTGAACCTAAAGACATTGGGTCACTGATTTACCAGCGCGCATACGTCGTACCAGTCAGACAATTTTTGAATGAAATGTTTCCAAACAGATGGAGTTGTTTTTTTTGTTTTATTTTTGTACAAAAAAATTAAAATAATGATTTGTAAGAGCTTTTTATTATTAAAAAAAGCCAAGTAAAATAAAAATAAATCAAAATAAAATAGAAATCCTCAAGATTACCACTATAATTCAATAGAAATAACAATTCATGCAGTCATGGCTAACTCTGATCCAAGTATTTTTTCCCAATGCTAATTTCCCTACGTGCACCTTACGTGTTTACATACTGTATACGGATCTTGTCCAGATCCATACAGGAGGACGAAAAATTTACGGCACAAATCCGAACTGCGCCTTTCTTTAGGTTATTTTTTTGTAGAATTTATTATCTGTGGTAGCTGGTGGGATACTTGTTAATGATATATCGATAGACAAAGAGATCATATCGGAAATTTGAATACTTTACCTGCCAAGTTCACTGCACTAACACGCTGTGGTTATGTTAAAACTATTACGCCTTTCTATTATCTGGTTCCGATTGGTTCCAGGATGGTGTTCATTTAAAAACGTGTAAAAACGAGAGACGGTACGAAATAACCCAAAGTTTTTTCATTATGTCATCTATACTAATATAATAAAATATTTTTAACAAAAAAATTGAACCGACTTCAAAATATGCACTAAAAAGTAATAAAATAATTACATTTTTGGAGTCAGTGTTATTATTGCTAGGTATATTGTAGTGTTTCCTTGGCGAACACCGACTCCAAAAATGCAATTATTTTATTACTTTATAGTGCATATTTTGAAGTCGGTTCAATTTTTTTGTTAAAAATATTTTATTTTTCTCTTTTTAGTGTTAGATATTTAAATTATGTAGTTATTTTATGAAGTATTGCAATGGGTAAAATTTGAGAGTTTCCCTCGATTTCTCCAGATTCCACCATCAGATCCTGACTTGGTTCCGATGGGACCACCTCGGAATTGCACTCTTTCGAATAAAAAAAAAATTGAAAATCGGTCCATAATTGACGGAAAAATCGGTGGACATACATAAAAAAATATATACAGACGAACATAATATAACCTCCTCCTTTTTTGAAGTCGGTTAATAAAAAACTTCGGGTCGCAGTGCCAAACCCTGCCGACAATATAGTGTATTTGCTTTTATAGGCAGTGTGGCTCTATTGTATGAACTTAACTTTGTTTTTGCACAAAATAAAAAAATACCCCTTAATACACCCCTTAAAACAACATTTTTTTACTAAATTTCAATACTACATATCAATTCAACATCTGTGCCAAATTATATACCTACACCCTTCAGTATGTAAATCCATACCAATAAACTTGTGTTTTCATAAAATTTGTATGTCCGGTCCTGTCGGGCAGATTTTATTAAAATTTTAGCAGCACATTTTAATAATTACTAAAGGCTTAAATTTCAAAGTTGAAACGATTCTGAGAATTTAATTGGTATTTTTGGACTCAAAAAATTTTTTCAATCTCTAAAACACACCCTTAAAACGGCCCATTTTAAATGGGCTTCGTGCGGTGATGGATTCCAACATGTGGACCAAATTTCGTTTAAATCAATTAAGTGCCTTATGGCAAATACACTAATAATAATGCGTTTAACGTCCGTTTCTCGACTTTATGTCATAACAGACGCGTTTTATACCTAATCGCGCGTAAAGATATAGACCGGTTGGGATCGCTGTGAAAGAACAAAACCAATATCAAAACATTGAAATACATTAATAACAAGTTTGCCTGCTGGTTCTTCCATCTTTAACCCGTAACGGACCATACATAATTTGTATTCTTGATTAACGCGTTGACTTTTTTTCTTATTTTAAAATTATTCGAGCTAAATTACATTATCTACTATTTAAATAAGACTACAGACAGGGGCGTAACAATGGGGTGGCAGGACGGTCAAAATGCCACGGGCCCCCTGTCGGAAAGGGGCCCCGTCCCGACTCCCGAGATGTCCGTAAATAACCAAATAGATGTGCAACTGACACTGTCGAAAATGTTGAAAACTATGGGAAAACCAGCTATTTTATAGGTCAGGGGTCGGCAACTTGCGGCTCGCGAGCCGCATGCGGCTCTTTTGATGTAAAATTGAGGCTCTCCAGTTCTAAACGCAAAAAATAATTATTTTATTCTATAAACCCTTAAAAATCGTCCAATCGATCCATGATTGAGTGCCATGTCTATCTCTCAACAATTTCCACTCGCGTCTCACCCGCACCGGCCCCGTCGCGACGTGTCGTCCTCGGATATATATATATTATACCTATATAAGCAAATACTATAATACTGAAACGAAAATGTGTAGTGGCTCTTTAAAAACTAGGAAATTTCGTAAATTGTAACTTTTGGCTCTTTCGTCTCAAAAGGTTACCGACCCCTGTTATAGGTGGTATGTGCAAACAAGGCTACTTACTCGTCATTATAAAATTCATTACGTTCCAGGCACATAACAATTATTTTTCAACACATTCCCCAATTCTTTTTTCGACCCTAGTTTAGGAAACACAGCTCCAAATAAAAATAATATTATGTCTAATTCAAATATTTATGCATTGTTGCTTACCGAGCATTGAGTTCTCCGCAAAGTGGGTTTCGTTTCTTGGCGCGTTGGAATCTCTTTACGTACATTGTTAACAGCCTGAAACAAGTATAATATATTAAACATTACATCGATGTTGATGCTGTTTTACAATCTCATATAAAAAATATCGCTCTACAAAAAACAATATTTAAAACAATGTTCTGTTATATGCTTCTTTTTTATTGATTTTGTGCAGACATAGTGTTCCATAACGACTTATTGATTTCTTTTTAAGTCTGCGTTGTATATTAAATACAACGGTCCCAAATAGTTCTTATTCATATACCAGTGCCGGATTAAGACTCCTTGATGCCCTAAGCATTTCTTGCTTAGAGGCCCCCATGTTCTAATATGTTCAGTTTATAAAAAATTCAAATTGATCGAAAAAAGTTAAAAAAGATAGATTTTTATGAAAAAAAATTGAATTTTACAATCAATGCTCTCATTGAAAATTTGGCTGTCTATAAAATCGGACCTTAGGCATTTTTATACAATTACCTACCTAATAGAAAAAAAGTTTCGAAATTTTAAAATTAAAAAAATTGAACCTTTAGAAAAAATGTTTTTTTCATTTTCATTTTCAAAAATAAATTATTTATTTTTAACTTTTATACTTCTAAAGACATACCAGTATCTATAGCTCAAATTTTTGAAAACATGACAAAAAGAAAAAAAATTGTTGACACGGTTTAGTGAGGTACTTTTCATTTCTGAGTTGTGCTTCTTGGTGCCCCCTGAGACGTGATGCCCTAAGCAATTGCTTAATTTGCTTATAGGTTAATCCGGAACTGAGTAGAACTCGTGTATTTTCAATTTCTCCTTCATCCTCCCCTCGTGGCAGACACAGACCTCTAACGTATTTTTTGACTGGCTGAGACACTTTGTGTGTAAGAAGTGGGAACTAAAAGCATTAAAACACGCAATTAAATTCAGTTGAAAATAGATGGTGTTGAAAATAATAATAATAATAATCTTTATTAGTACAGATTAGTGCACTAAAAGGCGACTGGTTCAGCCACAGGCTGCTTTTACATGAGTCTGACTGTTTTACAGTAGACACGGTCAAGATTTCTCTTATATTTTCCCGCTTTTTGTTTTTGGGGAAAATCGGCGCATGCGCAGATGAGACAACATATGCTATAACAATGTTTTTTTTATATAATAGTGGTATACTTTTCATAACGGCTTATTATTCTATTTATTTTTTCAAGAAAGTTTCTTTAAAATTTTTTTTCGGAAACATTTTGAAAAAAAAATGCAGCTGTTCTTTCGTTAGGTAGATCTGTTAGAAATAAACTAGCATGCTTTGATTAATTTTTACATGACGTGGAACATATTATAACCATGACAACGAATAGCAAATATAATATTAAATACTAGCCATTATCCGCGTCACCTCACGCGATATCAGAAATTTTATTTTCTTTATTATACCATATCGAAAATAAACATTTTGAAGTTGGAATGGTCCCGTCGCCCAATTGCCTGGATTTTTTGTTATCTATCTATCAGTAGCACAGATTTTGTAATCAACTACCTAACTCCTTCTTGAGGCCATCGTATAGCGCGCTAACTATATTCGGAACAAACGACAATATATCACCGAAAACACGGTACAATTTAGAACCAATTAGGCAGACAGAATTCAATAAACAGCAACATGGAGATTCTGTCCACACGTTTAAAAAGCTTATCGCGCAATATCATTCTCTTGTCGACGACAAGGTACCACCATACAAATTACTATAGTATATTACTTGTCAAGACTGTTACAGTAGTCCTCATGTAACTGCGTGCGTTTCTTATTTGACTTAAGACTAGGTATTCAGCTACCTGCATAGGATAGATTAGTGGTTTCTGCAGACGAGCCTGGTTTAAAAAGTTTTTTATATTTCTCCTATGGCCATATTCACCGAACGTTATTTATTCGGTTCATTTGTTCTTCAGGTAACAATTCCTCCGAATAAATAGCGATAATTCAATTCACCAAACATAATTATGTTTACTGCAGGAATAAATCTATTCTGTCTTACTTCCAGGGTAGGTACCTATAGGTATATATATTTATTCGCCTTATAAAATAATAATGGCCGCCACATAGATCATAATACCTAACCTATAAACATGGAGTATTATAGATAGATAGATAGATAGATAGACATTTTATTCACAGAAAGCCCAGTACAAGGATGTTACAAGTCGAAAATATAAATATAATGTAAATATAATGGAGGATTATATCTACAGTTTGCTCTTGCGAATTTATTTATGTGTTGGCCATTAACCTTCTGTGAAGTGTAGGTATAGTTGTAAAACATTAAAGTTAGTGGAAGTTTTGTGCGCAATCGGGCTAGAATAAAGCATTATTATTTTGTGAAAATCTTTTTTGACGTTTACACTAACGCCATCGGTCGGATTTTCCGGTGAATGTCAAAATGTTCAACAAAAAGAGCAAGGAGTATAGTCTCTGAACAGAACACACACTACGACGCCATGTTTGTTTGTGGGCGTTT
Source organism: Xanthostigma xanthostigma (assembly GCA_963575645.1). Classification (NCBI taxonomy): domain Eukaryota; kingdom Metazoa; phylum Arthropoda; class Insecta; order Raphidioptera; family Raphidiidae; genus Xanthostigma; species Xanthostigma xanthostigma. Next base: position 6,680,032 of record OY754473.1, read on the forward strand.
GTCCACGTCGCTCACGTGAATAGAAACTTTGCCTGATCAGTTCTTGCTCAAAACGAGCAGACAAACAAGCACGAAAAATGTATCTTGTGATCACGCACGCGAGCCCGCAGTGACGTCATTTCCCGCCTTGTAGCAAGTCACAGCAACAAAACCAGCGTCGTGCGCAGCGGCTTTAACATTGAATTCTTGTATACACCTATTTTGTGTTCTTTTATCTGGTTGTTTTTTGTTTGGTTGACAAGATAAGATCTTAAAATGATAAGAAGACGTTTTTAAGTACAAGTTTTGTGTCGTTTTTAGATAGAAATCTTGTCGAGATCTAAATATATTCGATAGTGGCGACAGTTGAATTCAACGCTTGTTAGATAAAACAATGTCTTTATTTTCTTTTCAATTTTAAAAGTATTTATTTGTCAAGGGAAAACCTTGAACAAATACAATAACGTTTCTACACAAATTGCGTATTGATAAAATATGATAAAATGCCGTTACGTTACGTTTCTGTGGCTACGTCGTCACTCATTTGTGTCAGTGTTTTTCGTTTCATACATTTTACTGTCCCAAAACGGCGAGGAAAATTTAGAAATCGAGTTGGGGCCACACGAGGCGCCCTTAGTTTACGTCAAATCTACTGATTTTTTTTGTAATATTGTGTGACTATATTACCAACAGAGATATAGCTATTGTTTGCTATAATTGTTATGAAACATCCATTGTTACGTTGTTATATTAGAAAACAATATTTTTCAAACACTGTCACGTCGGGATACGAACTCCAAATCTTTCCATCATCGCGACGGACACTCCACGTTTATAGGTTAGGTATTATGATCTGTGTGGCGGCCATTATTATTTTATCAGGCGAATAAATATTTATACCCTCGAAATAAGACAGAACAGATTTAAACCTGCAGTAAACACATGTTTGCTAAATTGAATTATTGCTATATTTATTCGGAGAAGTAGCTACCTGAAGAACAAATTAACCGAATAAATAACTACTTACTTTCGGTGAGTATAGCCATAAGTCACTGTTCTTTTGCTAAGAAAATAAGAAAGCAAGAAAAATATGAAAAAGACATATACTTTTATTCTATACTGAGCACAGAAATAAAAAATCGCAATCGAACTATTAGGATGCAAACATAAGTACTTTTGTCTTTTTTTACGCCGTAAGCACTGGCGTATCCAGGAGGGCAAATGGCAATACAAGCACGCGAGACCCGGCTTATGAAATTTCTAATTTCCTCCCTCCTGGGCTAAAAGCTGGGTACGCCCATGTTAACGTCATAGAAAAAGACAAAGTTTTTAAAACAGAGATACTTTATTCAGATTGAATACAAGTACATCAACCAATCCTATCATCGGAGAAATCATAGGGAATTACATCGAAGAAAGAGACGCAGATATATTTTCGATACATAGAGTTAATTATTAAATACTAGCGTGACCTGTGCGAATTATTTGCACTAAATAAGTATAATAATTATCACTTAACAAAATTATTTTTTAAATATGATTGCAGGTATTCAATTCGTTTCTAATTTTGCACACTGCTTATAACGTTCTCCTTTTTGTTGTATTACAATATGAAGCTCAGATGACAGATCGAAGAAATATTTTACTAAAATTGTCAGATAGAGGCGCAAGTAGCAAAAGCGTTGAGCTAAGCCGTCAGATGGCATCATGCAGCATTGCTGTGACGTTGTTCAGCGTTGCCCGCTGTTTCAAAATTAAAGCCGTCAAATGGCAGTATGCAGAATTGTGTCTGTTGTATTACAATATGAAGGTCAGATGACAGATCGAAGTGTAGACGTTGTTTCAAAATTAAAGCCGTCAGATGGCAGACGTTGTTCAGCGTTGCTGTTAATTAATTAATTTACAAAAAAAAAGCAATAATAATTTTTTTACTTGTCGATGTCAGTAGAGCAAGCAATTATCTGTAAAATGATATATAATTTATGTGGAGAAATTGTGAGGTTTTTTCTAAAAAGGGAGGCAAACATCTTTAACCTTAACGTATTAATATATATGATATATGGAAAAAGGTGAGGTTATGTTGCTCTGTCACTCACACACGCGCAGGCTATTAGAGTATCTCAATTTCATCGTATGTATAATTTAAAATCTACTATAAATATGTCTCGGATTTAAAAGAGCAACATTGTCTAACTGCTTTTTAATGTCGTGGCGTGGGGTATCAAAAAAAGGATGACCGTATATCCCACTTCAACCATTAATATAATAAAGCGTTTACTTATTAGACGTTTGTCCGGTGGACTCGCGCTGGCAGAAGAAGGCCTGCGAGGGGCGGAGGACTTACTTTAGATATGTTAATTTATAGTGGGCCACATACCGATTCTCGAACGAATACTCTAAATCGGCTGTTTTAAAGGTTAGGATAGACTGTTTGAAATGCAATGTATTGTAAGTACCTACTTAAAAAAGTTCTTACTTTAAAATAAATATAACGCTTAGACTTGAACTTAAAAGAATCGTAATGAATTGTTTCTCAAGATCTATTAATTGAATTGATTTTTTCCAAATTGATAACAACATTCATTTTTCCTGCGTAGCTAAGGAAAACTAATTTTGACAATATTACAAAAAAGAGAGAGAGAGAGTTAATGTAACAAGGCTTGCTACAGTATAATACGCGCCACGAATCTAAAAGGCTCGGAAGTTAGATGCGAATGCGGGCTTGCGCTTGTACAGTCTGTTGAAAAACTACAAACTCGCAGCTCAACAAAACTAAAATAGCAATAACAACTTGACAATAGCGTACTCGACTAAAGCAGGAAAGCGACAAGTGACAAAGGGCAACGAGCGATCACGGCCAATCACCGACGAGCGCACGTTCCGTGCAGGTAGCTGGGAGGTGGCGGGAGTCACAACGGCTCTAAAATATGCCTTTGCGACGCTGTTTATGACTAACTTCCGAGCCTTTAGATCCGTGGCGCGTACTATAAATATTTTTTCAATTCGATATCTTAACAAAGTCATTATCCGCGTCTGGCTGTAAGCTTATTTCTTTTAAACTACATAACAGACTAGCAGTCCCGCCCGGTTTCACCCGAGTGCAAAAGAATGGGGGGAGAGACATGAGTACACCCGTTCATCTTCGTTTACCGAGATGCATGTTGTGTCCAAATTTCATGATGATCGGAGTTACCGTTCAAAAGTTTTTGTCGGACGGACAAATTTTGAGCTATATTTTGCAACATTTTTCATTGATGCTCCGCTCCTATTGGTCGTAGCGTGATATTATATAGCCTATAGCCTAAAATAATAAATCTTTTTCGTCAATACACAAAGATTTTCTTTTACTTGCCATGTTCACAGTTTGCAAGTTTGTGGGCAACTAAGAATATAATAACTTATCGATAAGCAGCTGATCTATAAACAAACAAAAGAACAATTTTCTTAGAATCTTTGGTACGCATGATGCCGACAACAAAGCAACAAAATAACAAACGAGTACTGTTTATTGCTTAATGAAGACGTATTGTTGTCGTGATTTAGAGTGAGTGTTGTCGTTATTTAGAGTGTATCATTGCATGAGCAACAAGGTAAACCAACTAGAGTTGAGTGATTTCGACGTTTTAAGGAGTTTTTGTCGTTATATCGAGTGACGTTTACACTGTTTGCGCTCAGCAGTAATGCGACCTCATCTTTCTACCCAGCTGCAGCGCGTAGAAAGATGGACCGCACGTACTGTCTATGTGACACCTGAAACAGTTCTGGTTATTTATTAAAACATCTCACATTTCTTTTCTCTCCATTCTTTTAACTCATTTGTATTACAAGAGACGGTTTAAGCGATTATTCCGAAAGTTATTGATACACACAAATCAATCCCACGACCGGTGTGCTCGATAAATATTTGTCGTTTGTATAGGATACTCGCCACGCGTCGCATGATTACTTCTATCGATATTGAACGTTAGGCGGCACTGCAGCCCAGCTATATCGGCATTAGCGTAGCAAGAGGGGGGGACCTGACCCACTCGAGAATATTAATTGTTCACGTACAAATAACGAGATAAATTTACAATAATCTACATATTTTCTTTGTCGTGAAATTTCTCCAGAAAGTCGTGTTGATCAATTTCGCTTCTTTGAACAGTTTTCAAATTATGTTTAAGTGGCAGGCAGAGTTGAAAATTTGGCCCCCTCTAGGATAAAATCGTTGCTACGCCTATGTATATCGAGTCTGTTATTAAAAAATGCGACGAAGGGGCGTGGATAATTTAAAAAAAAATCATATTCGCGAGTGGTTCATCGATTATGAAAGATGTCGGGGTGGTCCCTGTATAATTTTTTTATCTATAATTTAGTAATCAAGAAATAGATTAATAACGTCTAAAATGCGTATTGCAAAAATGTATATACAGTAGAACCTCTTTAAGTCGAAAACCTCCACAACTCGAAAAAATGTTTTGTTCCCTTCCCTTCAAGCTCCAAAGCCTCTTTTACTCGAAATCTCAACCGTCTATAGGTCGAAATAATCAGTGAGTCCCTACTAGTGATGTGCCGGATATCCGTATCCGTATCCGCGGATATCCGAGGGAGTAGAAAGATCTGTATCCGTTAGTTTTTGGCGGATCTTTTACCTTATTAATTTTCAATTTATAGATGAAATTTTATATATATAGGTGATTAGGTAATAATGAAAACCTGTTAATTTCCATTCAGATTATATTTTATTTTTTTAAATCGTATTTGGCACCTTTATATTGCAAACATTTATCGTAGTGAGTACCATACTAATAGTACATAACTCAAAGGTACTAAATCAACTATCTTTATAATAAGATATTGCACATCGGTCTTTGGAAAGAGACAATCTGTTATGAGAGTTAACTCTTAAAGAGGTCAATAACTTTTTCCGATAACAGATAGTCTCTTTCCAAAGGTCGATTTGCAATATTTACCGCCGCGTACTCTAAGAAAGTTAAGATTCGTATCCGTATCCGTATCCGTATCCGTATCCGTATCCGCGGATCTTGAAACCAAAAATCCGTATACAGATCCGTATCCGCGGATATACATTTTTAACGATCCGGCACATCACTAGTAAATTGAAAATAGCAATTTAAAATTAGTTAGAATGAATCCTAACCTCTACAAGTCGAATATTTTCTTAAGTCGAAAACCTTCATAAGTCAAAAACTCTATACCTACACTTGATTTTTTTGGCATCACCCTTGAAGTTCGACTTACAGAGGTTCCACTGTGATTACTAATAAATCAAAAAGTAATCTTGGACTGTAAACGTGTAATAATTTTATTTATTTGCCAACGTTTCGACTTTAATTAAGACTTCTTCTTTTAATAGGCAATTTAGAGGCTTGAAAAAGGCTTAATTAAAGACGAAACGATGGCAAATAAATAAAATACAAGATTACTTAGTATTTTTCTCGAATTTTCTGTTGACAAACTCTGGTTTTAAAGTCACTCTGCAACTCTTTGAGTCCTCTTTAAATATTTCGAAGACACCTCCCGTGATCCATAAATTGAAATAGTTGCTACTTTTAGTAGTGAAAATTTTACATCACCATAAAACATATTGTTTATGTCGGCTGTAAATTTAGCGCCCCCAGTGGCATCTATCCTCCATACGCGATAATAATTTACATGTAGCGATTATTTTTTTATGTCTTTAGATTGTTACATTTTATAAACGCCAATACTAAATACTGCGAGCTTAAAACACGAGTTAAAACTACAGTCGACACTTTTTATAAGCCCTCGAACTTAAATTCAGAAGAACTAAATTTCAAAAATATTACGGAAGCATTTCAATTTTTGGTTTGAGATTTATTTAAAGTTCAGGGAAACTAATTGCCAGGGGACTCTGGGGTTAGTAATAACTATAATAAAGAGTTTAACGTCCGTTTCTCGACTTTATGTCATAACAGACGCCATTCGCACCATTACTATTTTCCATCTATCACACTTTCCGTTATTTTCTACAATTTTTAAACTTCAACTTAATTAATAGCATTGGGCGAATGAAGGAATTTTTAGGAAATTAGGATAAGGTAGTCAGATTTTGAGCATAGGAGTTTGACAGGTAATCGTCCATGGTCTTGAATAAGGAACCATCTCGATATTTATCTGGAATTGTTGAGGGAAACCATGGAAAACCTCAACAAGATGGCCGGTACAAGAATTACCGTTTCTCGGCGAGAGGCAGCAGGATACACGCCGGGATACACCAACTCCTAAAGACGGCCCTGGACATGAGTTTTGTTGATATGGTTACATCATATCTATGGAAATCATTAATGAAAATACATGCATACTTATCTTCCTTGGGCACCCGGTCTATGTTGCATTTTACGTGGAACGGTTTTCTGCATTAATGATAATAATAATAATAATAATTTTATTTGGTCATTAATTGAGATACATAAGTATCTATATGACATGTCATACAATTTAAAAATACAATTTAAAATACAATTCTAAAATTCAATTTAAAAATACAAGTTTAAAAATACAGTTTAAAAATACAGTTTAAAAATACAGTTTAAAAATACAATTTAAAAATACATTTTATCAAAATCACTGATTTTATACAGGCACGCTTCAGTTAGGATTTTTTTAATTTTCTTTTTAAAAATTGTCTCATTTAGATCCTTATCAGACTGTGGTAACTTATTGAAAAATTTTTGGGCCAGGTAGTGAAAACTGTTCTGGGTTCTAGTTAGATGGCACATAGGCAGTCGTAAAGCTTCCTTATTCCGCGTGTTATAATTATGATTATTGTTTCTATTGAAAGATGGTAGATTTTTTTTGGCATATAATAATAAATGGTAAATAAATAAGGATGGTAAAGTCATTATTTTGAAATTTCGGAAGAGTGGTTTGCAGTGTTCACGAGGTGCGGCCCTAGCCAAAATACGAACTGCCATTTTTTGAATTTTAAATGCTCTATCTGTAAAAGTCGAGCTACCCCACAACAGAATGCCGTATTCTAATGAGGACTGGAAAAGACCGAAATAACAGGTTCGAACTGCGGAAGTGGATGCAACCTCTGCTACCCTTCTCATGGCATACGTAGCGCTGCTCAGCTTATTGCAAACATTATCTATCTGAGTTCGCCATTTTAAGTCGGGATCAAGATAAATACCCAGAAATTTTATATTCACCTTAGTGTTGTTGAGATGACTAAACTTGATGTGTTCTGTTTTATCGACATTTAAGCAAAGCTTATTTGCATTAAACCAGTCCGAGGCCTTCGCTAATGGATCACACGATGTCCTCCCCTGCACAGAGGATCTGCTCTTAACAAGAAAAGTCGTATCATCAGCGTACTGAATTGTAAAGAAAGGGTCCATATTGATAGATAAGTCATTGACATAAATAACAAATAGTAGCGGGCCTAATATTGAGCCCTGGGGAACTCCGTACTTTATAGACATTTTACTTGATATTTCTGAATTTATTTCAACCTGCTGGAATCTATTACTTAGATACGAACTCATCATGTCAAGAGCCGCTCCTCTGATGCCATATAGTTGAAGTTTCTGAAGGAGGGCATCGTGTGGTACACAATCGAAGGCCTTACTAAGGTCGCAGAAAGTTGCATCCATCTCCGCACCATCCTCATATGCCTCGTTCACTTTACAAACCATCTCCACTAGAGCTGTAGTTGTCGATTTATTATTTCTAAAGCCATGTTGACTATCAGAGAAAAGATTATATTTATTGAAGAAACTTGTTAGTCTTTTATGTATTATAGATTCTAAAATTTTAGATAAGATAGGAAGTACCGATATTGGTCTGAAATTACTTATGACCGAAGTATCACCTTTCTTAAAAATAGGTACTACTTTTCCCAGCTTAAGTAAATTTGGAAATATTCCACAACTAATACATGAATTAAACACATCTACTAAACGATCCACTAAATAATTTGCACTTTATTTAATAATTTCTGATGACATACCGTATATATCTTTCGATTTTTTATTTTTTAACTTTTTTATAATATTTATAATTTCTGTTCTATCTGTTGGAGTAAGAAAGATGGAGTTATAATTCACTTTTATTTTATTCATATAGTTATCCAAGCTACATGTGGACTGTGGTATTTTGTTAACAGTGCTCTCAGCAATTAAAGTGAAATATTGGTTTAAAATGTTCCCATCTAATGTATAGGCATCATTATTTTTTCCCTTAGTTTTTCGGTTACAGTTTTGATTTATTAATATCCATGTAGCCCTGGCAACATTATCCGAGTTCACAATTTGCTCATCATTAAATTTTCTTTTCGCTATTTTTATATTCATTCTGTATTGTTTTTTTAATTTATTAAATTCGTTTAGAGTATGAGTCGAATGATTATTTTTAGTGAGGAGAGTTTTCATAAGCAGTAGATCATCTTTTTGTTTTAGGATATCATCTGTCACCCAACTTTTTTCACCTGCCTGTTTCTTATTTATTTTTACTTTCATCAATGGAAAAGCAATTTTGAAGTAATGCAGTAGGGTTTCAAAAAATATTTCAAATTTATACTCAGGATTGTCGCAGTTATATACATTTTCCCATGTTTCTTTATTTATGTGGAACAAAAAAGTATTTTTATTGATGTCGTTGAAAATTCTAACATGCGTATGACCATTTCCATTAATTTCTTTACAGTTTTTGTTTATACTAGTATGATTGTAATTTAGAGTGAGAAGCTGTGAGAAGCTGCTTTCCATTGCTACCATATCTACAAAACTTATGTACCTATCTACCTCAAAATGAATAGAGGAAAAAATATAGGTAGACAGAAATTTTGGAAATTTTTTTAAAAAAATGGTACACTTAGTGGCTTTATAGTAGAAAATAATAATAAAATAAATAAAATCTAAAGCTAAGAAATCTTAATAAGTGAGTCTTGAAAACATTTCCTTACACACGAATAAATTTAGAATAATAATTTCAATATATTGTATTCGTGCTTAGTCAATAAGTATTATTACATTTTAACCATATATATAAATTATATAATTAAGTATTCATTATTTACAGTATGTATATAATATTAAGTATATTACTATAGTGAATATTTAAGACTAAATTATGTATATAAGAATGTCATTTAAATATCATTAATAACTAGCTTTATATATTATAATACCGAAGACTTCTAAATTTCATATTTATGTATAGCTGAATGTAATTCACTCATACACTTAATCGGAACCCTTCGTGCAACTGCGTTGTCTGTCTATCTGTCTGTCGTCAATTTTCTTACGAACTGCATACGCTATCGATTTGAAATTTGGCACATTAATAAACCTGAGACACAACCTCTATAAATATGCCAAATTTCAAATCGATAGCGTTTCCAGTTTCTAAAAAAACTGACTTGTAATCACAAATATTGAAGTAAAACTTCTTTGGGGCGCAACTCGAGAGTAAACTAAGATCATTATTCGGACGGCAGTTACGTGTTTAAGCGCAGTTTCCGCTATCGACTGACAGTTGGCGACATCATAGAAACCATCTTGAACGAAAGGTGATACACAACTATGGACGCAAACCAATTTTGTGAACGTTTTCGGATATTTAAAGGCATCGACTGACAGATGGCGACATCGTCGAAACCATCTTGAACGAAAAGTGACACACAACTACAGACGCAAACCAATTTTGTGATCGGTTTCGGCCATTTAAAGGCATCGACTGACAGATGGCGACATCGTAGAAACCATCTTGAACGAAAATTGACACACAACTACAGACGCAAACCAAATTTGTGACCGCTTTCGGATATTTAAAGGCATCGATTGACAGATGGCGACATCGTCGAAACCATCTTGAACGAAAAGTGACACACAACTACAGACGCAAACCAAATTTGTAACCGCTTTCGGATATTTAAAGGCATCAATTGACAGATGGCGACATCGTAGAAACCATCTTGAACGAAAAGTGACACACAACTACGGACGCAAACCAATTTTGTGAGCAGTTTCGACTGACAGATGACGACATCAAAACACATCTGCAGGAAACGTAGCTACGGACGCAAACCAATAAGCGTAGTCGCGACGGGAATCTTCGATCGTGACGACACTAGCGGCCGGAAAATGTACTTCGAACGATGACTTCAAGATTCGGGAAGCTACGTTAAACACAAACTATGGTCACAGAAATATAAAAAAATATTCTTGCCGGCGCAAGCACAAGTTATACTTGTATTTTATATTATGTTGTGACAAAATATTTAAAATATTAATATTTGATTATAATGAAATCAATTTGCATTAATAAATGAGAAATTTGAGTTATTTAATAAAACTTTTATTTATAATCGGTCTTCTTTTGTTATGAAACTCCTCAAAACATATGGAAATTTCAGAAAGCCGCAGTGTTTTACAAGATTTCGTTTCGACAGTTTGAAAAATGAGAATAAAAATTATATTCAAATTAAGCCATTGGAACTAAAGGCCGCTGCACATGAGGCTGGAAACACTGCTTGGACTTCTGCTGGCCGGCAGGCTGGGTACGACGTCACTACGGACTCTCCTGCTAGCTTACAGGATAGATTTTAAAATTGGAACAGGAGCTATTTTTCTTGATAGGTTCTCTGCTTGCTCCGAACAAGAACCAGTCAGGAAACAGTATCTTGTCACGTGGGCGACACGAACAAACGCCCACAAACCAACATGGCGCGTCATTCTGCTCAGAGTCAGACAACGGACACGTTTTGCTCTCTGTGTTTATATTTGAGCTATCACTGCGCGCGCACCAGATCTATCCACAAAACAAGCTTGAAAAGACGTCTCGTGTGAAGCGAGCACATGAAAGCAATTTAGAAAACCAGCGCTGGAAAACTATAGTAGTCAAATCTAGCAAGGAATCCGCGGTACCCCAGTATTAAAAAAAAATCGCAGTCATATTTGCCTCCAAAAAAGAACCAGGAAAAAAATCAACGGTCGAAAATAATAAAAAAATTAAGGGATCGCTTTTAATGTATGGGAAACAGGAAATCAGCGTGCTTCAGCTGGTGGTCCTGCAGCATTAAAAAAATCGCAGTCACCTTCAGAAAAAAAAGAACAGGAATTCAAGCATAGATAATACAATTCGCGACGTCACTATTTTTTTTTATTTATGTAAAACACGGTATGGCACAAAAGGAGTTTGTTTTATCATTTCGTTTCGAGAGATATTTCATTTTGAAATCTCAATCCCATATATCAGGATAAAAGTCCGCTGCATTTGAAATTATTATTCGCAAATTAAAGTGCACAGCGTTTATAAACACAGCTTTATAAAAGGAATATCACAGATAAATATGTACGATAGTGAAGCAGTCCAGTGGCGTGCCAATTATTTTGCACAATAATCCATCCTAAACTAGTGTAGAACATCCAAAAACATTGATTTATATTTTAATGTTTTTTTATTCACAGAAAACTGTTATAGATAGGAGTTACTAATCTTGGAACGAATTTACTCGTTAGAATAAAGTTTACTTTCAATTCACCAAGCAAAATATCAGGTAGAAAAGTTAGTTCAAAAATAAACATACACTGCACTAGGTATAGTCTTTTTGTTGAATATTTTGACGTTCGCCCAAAAATCAGATCGATGTACAAACGTCAAAAAAAGTTTCACAAAATAATAATGTTTTATCCTAACCCAATTATACAGAAAACCTTAATGTTTTACAACTATACACTTCGCAAAAGGTTATTAAACAACACATAAACAAATTCACAAGAGCAAACTGTAGATATACCTAATACTCCACGTTTATAGGTTAGGTATTGTGTCTCTGTGGCTGCCATTATTATTTTATCAGGCGAATAAATATTTATATCCTCGAAGAAAGACGGAATAAATTTATACCTGTAGTAAACATAATTATTATATTTGGTGAATTGAATTATCGCTATTTATTCGGAGGAATAGCTACCTGAAGAACAACTGAACCGAATAAATAACTATACTAACGTTCGGTGAGTATGGCCATTAGGCAAACAAAAATTGGTTTGTGCCTATTGGATTGTATAATTTATTCGAATCAACCAAAAATTGATTGATGCAAACAAAAGAAAATTGTCTGTTTGCCGCAATTTTTCGATGTAGGTATCTCTAAGGTTGCTTTTGCCGCCGGAGTCACTGCTGCAACTTGTGCTGGCTAACGCGCTGACTACGAAGATTGAAATTGCGTCACTGCGGGCTCCGTTGGGACTATTTTTCGTGCTTGATTCTCTGCTGGTTCTGATCACAAACCAATCAGTAAACTCGCCTATTCCCAAGCCCTGACAATGCATCCCGTAACTCAGCATCAATGTCTGTATTTGAATGATCATATATATTAATACGCTAAGGTTAAAGATGTTTGCCTCCCTTTTTAGAAAAAACCTCACAATTTCTCCACATAAATTATATATCATTTTACAGATAATTGCTTGCTCTACTGACATCGGCATCTAAAAAATTTGTTATTGCTTTTGTTTTTGTAAATTAATTAAGATACAGCAACGCTGAACAACGTCTGCCATCTGACGGCTTTAATTTTGAAACAACGTCAACACTTCGATCTGTCATGTGACCTTCATATTGTAAAACATCAGACACAATACTGCATACTGCCATCTGACGGTTTTAATTTTGAAACGCTGATCAACGTCACAGCAATGCTGCATGATGCTATCTGACGGCTTAGCTCAACGCTTTTGCTACTTGCGCCTCTATATGACAATTTTAGTAAAATATTTCTTCGATCTGTCATCTGAGCTTCATATTGTAATACAACAAAAAGAAGAACGTTATAAGCAGTGTGCAAAATTACAAATGAATTGAATACCTGCAATGATATTTAAAAAATAATTTTGTAAAATGATAATTATTATGCTTATTTAGTGCGAATAATATGCACAGGTCACACTAGTATTTTCATATTTTAAATAAGCTTCGGTGCCCCTTGAGGCACGAGCCGACACTGCACGTGAGTCACGGCGGCTCTTGCCAGTGCTGAGTACATTATCCGCAAAGTCAACTATGTGATTTATATCGCTTATATCAGCGTTCTGTATTTATAATGCAGTAAGTTCTGGCGCAAGACCGCGCTTACCGCAGCGCGCGATTCGCTCTTGTTTTGTGGCGATGCGATGTTGTTGTTGTTGTCTGTTCGTTGTGATTGTTGCTGCTGCAACTTCGATTCACAACACGGCAGCCCAACTTAAGTAAACTCGACCGCGTCTGCGAATAGATCGTCTATAGAGATTTTTTTTTCGTCTTACGTTCGACATAACTGGCCGAGGTAAATGCAGTATCCTCTTTTTATTAGCTGTCTTTTTGTCAAAAAATTTTGATTGAAATTGAACTTCGATTAACAAGCGACATACTCAAATAAATCGAGTTATGGAGCTAGAAATACATTTAATAATATATATATATATATATATATATATATATATATATATATATATATATATATATATATATATATATATATCAATATGATTAGATAATTTGTACCTACCGCAAAGTTTATATTATGGAATATTAAACGATTTTTTTACGGCTTGCATAAAAAATTGTATACAGCCCTGCCAAGCTCCAGGGACTTGAAATTGTCAAAATTTCAATTGGACGAGTCTTTTTACGTCACTATGTCCGCAGTTAACACTTTTTATTCCTGTTATATAATATAGCACAATGTACTGCTGAAATCACATCATGCGAGAGCTAATATTTATAATAACGACATTACAATATTCCTCAAAGGTTAAAAATAGATATGTATCTGTTACGGTAAATGTACACTCTTGGGAAATGTACACTTTTACCGTAAAATGTGCCGGAGAATGTGTACATTAAATGTAGATATTGCGGCAAATGTACACATTTCCCGGCACATTTTACGGTAAAAGTGTACATTTCCCAAGAGTTTACATTTACCGTAACATATCTACCTTTTAAAATAAATAAAATTGTCGACCATTTATTTTCAGACTATATTATATTGACAAAAATAAAATTATAAATCAATATTACAAAAGATCTTTTGTAATATTGATTTATAATTTTATTTTTGTCAATATATTATTATTTTCGCAAAGGCACATTTTAGAGCCGTTGAGACTCCCACCACCTCCCAGCTACCTGCACGGAACGTGCGCTCGTCGGCGATTGGCCGTGATCGCTCGTTGCCTTTGTCACTTGTCGCTTTCCTGCTTTAAAGTACAGTCGAGTACACTATTGTTTTTGATATGTTAGTTTTATTGATTTGCGAGTTTTTAGTTTTTCAACAGACTGTACAAGCGCAAGCCTTCATTCGCATCTAACTTCCAAACCTTTTAGATTCTTGGCGCGTAATATAATAAGTTATTCGTTGAGTAAAATGACGGTTAAGTTAAAACACTTTATTTTTTAAATAACAATAGAAAATAAAGTGTTTTAACTTAACTGTCCTTTTACCCAGTAAATATAACTTATTATTTTAATTTTTTTCTAGACTAGAAATAAAAATTACTATAGAAATCACCGTAAATTCTCTTACTACAGCGTCCGTACCTACTTCCAGACGGCGACCGCAACAAAAATATTAAAACTTTATATAGATACTTTTGTCGGGCACTGTACTTCAAACAAATGCAAGCTGATTAGATGTCTTTTAATATTAAAGCCGACCGCCAGACAAGAGAATCGTATAGCATCGTCCTTTATAACAATGCACGCATTGTTTTGTTTCACATTTATGCACTTTACATACACCGGTGTAGTGCCAGTGCAGTGCACCGACTCCGTTTATCGAACAAGTTCTATTTTAGAACCGCAAACAAGACTATGCACTTAGATATTTGCTATACAATGGACAGGTGATTATGGGTTTTTATATTAAATATTTTATGCTGAGTGACTAGCCAGTTCCGGATCTAGAGGGGAGGGGGCAAACCGGGGCACCCGCCCCTGGTGGCAGTTTTAGGGGGCGCCAAAATTTCTACTAATCTATACTAATATATAAAGCTGAAGAGTTTGTTTGTTTGTTTCAACGCGCTAATCTCAGGAACAGTGGAACTACTGGTTCAAATTGAATTTTTTTTTGTTGGATAGCCCATTTATCATAATATGACGTAACGACCAATACGAGCGGAGCATAAATGAAAAATGTTGCAAATATATCTCAAAAATGAGCTTCTATTTAGTTGAAATGCCGTAACTAAATATACCAATATTAACCTAGCGCATTAGAAGCCCGAATAGATCAGTCGGTAGAGTACGTGACTCCTGATATCTGGGACGTGGGTTCGAGCCCCAAATTAGGCGAATAAACTTTTAATTTTTTTTTTATTTTCTACATTACTTTAATCTTACATTTAAATTTATTTTAATTTTATTTACGACTAATTAAAATTAAATAAATCTAATTAATAACTCATTTGAAAACTGTTATAACTATAATAGGGACCTATATAAAAATAATTTTCCTACAGTGTTTTCAATTAAATATTTATTATATTTTATTAATTCCAGTAATTATTGATTTAAAAGAATTTTATCTATACTAAAAAGTATAATTACTGCTTTTTAACGACAAAAACTTCTGAACGGTAACTCCGATCATCATGAAATTTGGACACAACATTAATCTCTGTAAACTAAGATGAATGTGCGTACTCATGTTCCTCCCACATATTCGTTCTTTAGCACCCGGGCGGGACCGCTAGTATATAATTATAAAGCTGAAGAGTTTGTTTGTAATATACTTTACAGATAATATGGTACGGTTGTCCGGTGTCAGTATATATATAGTAATGGATTACAAAATCCACATACTGCGAGAGTTGTTTTTTAAATGAATTATACAGACGTTAGCTCAATTAATTCAAATAAATAAAATCGTAACTTAGTCTGTAATTGAACAGTTTTAAAGATTCCTAGAGCGAATTTTCAGTTTTCATCACTTTTTTCTGTTTATCTATACTAATACATAAAGCTGAAAAGTTTGTTTGTTTGTTTGTTTGGTTGAACGCGCTAATCTCAGGAACTACTGGTTCAAATTAAAAAAAAATAATTTTGTTGGATAGCCCATTTATCGAGGAAGGCTATAGGCTATATAAAATCACGCTACGACCATTAGGAGGGGAGCATTAATGAAAAATGTTACAAAATGTATCTCAAAAATAAGCTTCTATTCAGGTGAAATGCACTAACTAAATATACTCATATTAGCGTTGTGAGTACACAACGCCGGCTGACTCAATCGGTAGAGCACGCGACTATCAATATCAGGGTCGTGGGTTCGAGCCCCACGTTGGGCGAATATATTTTTATTTTTTTTTCTACATTGCTTTCTTCTAAGGCTTACATTTAAATTTATTTTAATTTAAAAAAAAATGTATTAGTTAAAAAAAGTATAAATACTGTTTTTTATCGACAAAAACTTTTGAACGGTAACTCCGATCATCATGAAATTTGGACACAAAATTCATCTCGGTAAACTAAGATGAATGTGTGTACTCATGTTCCTCACTTCCCGATTCGTTCTTTTACACACGGGTGAAACCGAACAGGACCGCTAGTATTTCATAAGCAGTTAGTAACGAATAAAATATACAATTTAATATGCAAACTCAAATCTAGTTTTCCATATAATAATATAAACAAACACAAGTCAACATCACAACGTATCATAACTAACAAAATAGATTAATTAAGTGTAATTCCAATTATACATTATTTATGTAATGTAATAAACAATAATTAGAAACGAGCATGTTGCAATTGTTTCTACACACGTGCATCAGCTGTTTTGTGCAAAATGATCGGTTCCCACGATATTAATTTTATTTATCTTATCTATTTCATGTCAGGTTTTATCTGAACGCATAACCTGTTCATATTATCATTGTAGCTTTTAACACTTTACTGTCTTGGATGGCAGTGATAAATTATAGACGCTCAACAACATCGTCTGTTGTGTTAGGTTCGTTCCTATAATTACGGATATGACTCTAACAAGTTTTTGAACTTCTTTAGCCGCGATTTTGACACCGTCGAGAGGGGAAGAAACAGGGTTGAAGGGGGAACTCGATCGACACGGCCCCGGCTGTTTTATGTTTACTAATTTTTCTCACTACGCTTAAGGAGGTTGAGCCGTTTTACGAAGATAATGAAAAAATCTGAAATAAAGTTTTTTTTAATAGATTTTTTAATGACAAAATTTTCTGTAAAAAATCCAAAATCATTAGATTTATAAAGTTAAAAATTAAAAAAAACTTTTACATATAATCTTATGGAAAATATGTCAACCTAGCTTGCAAACGGTAATTTTATTTTTTTGCAAATAACCAAATAATGTCAGCAGTTCCGAAAACTAACTATGTAAAGCATCGATGTCTTACGCATATTTTAATATTTTTTCCAATTTAATTAGGAGACTTATAATCAATAAAAAAAAATATTAAACCTTAGCACTTTTCGATTATGGACTTTTGTTCTTGACAATTTTAACTGAATTTTCAACTTTTTAATGATTTAATTTTAATTTTTATTACTTCTAATTTCTTTTACAAATTATTTACTGCAAAATATATGTAAAATACAGATATTTACATAAATTTATTTTTTCTAACTTAACTTTGTACAAAAAATTCAAAAGTTAGTCCATTAAGTAAAATACTGAAATAATTAATTAATATTAAAAAAAATATATTTATCTATGCCTTTATGACAATAATTTATTGGTATCATCGACTTATAACCTTTTGTAAAAAATTATTATGGAAAAGTTCCTATTTAGAATTCGACTTACTTTTGATTAGGACTGTGACGCATCAACCTCCTTAAATATGACTGAAAGACTGATCGAAAACTAGTCACTAACTTGTAACACGCGTTACGTTCAGACACGATACTAGAAATTAATTTTTTTCTCTTAAACTAAAAGAGCTACAAAGAGATACAGCGAAATTTTTTCTATAAATGAGGTTAAATATAAACCGTAAAAAACGCATGATAAGAACAATGTATGAAATAATTAAAATAGCTCAGATATTACTTACTAAAATTGCTTTGTCCTGTCTGAGTGTCACAAAAATATTCATAAATCCTACAAGAACTTGCACACATTGCATTAATTACGATTAGCTCTCGCATGCAGTGGAAATTGCTGTTAGTTACCTTATAAAATAACACGGAACATACCGTCTACTATATAGAGACTGTAGAGTAATTGGTAACTCATTCAGCGCGAAACTGACGACTACGGGACCATCAGAGCACCCACAAAACATAATTCACACCCCAGTTACCCGATAGCCGTCAGCGTGAAACTGAAAGTTTCAGGTTCAAATCCTGACAGTGCCTATTATTTTTTTTTTTATCATCGAAACATAACGAAAATGAAATTACTGAACCTGTTTGAAACTTTTTTAATTCAAAAATGACTGGACCTATTTTAATTAAACTTGTCGTGCGTCATTTCAATGACTTTTTTATATTTTTTATTTACTTTTTATAGGCGTACGCAGAACTTTGTTCAGGGGGCAAAGGTCTGTATAAACATGGGCGTTCAGTTAAATACTGCAATTATAAGTTATAAACTATAGTCCAAATGTTCTTATTCGGGAAATTTTCGGGCGCCAAAGTTCAATAACGGAAAAAAAGGTTTAGTGTGAAGTAAGTTTTTTATTCCATCATTCCAGTTCTTAGACAGGAGTGGCAGCCGCCCCCCAGAGGAAACTTGTGGTCGTGCAAAAATTCGATTGTGAATTTTTGGTGAATTTATACGTTTTCAAGTACCTTGAACCCAAAACAGTGTGTTTTTTACCATTTCAAAACAAGTGGGGAATGGTACCAATATAGGTCAAAATTCACGTTTCTAAAAATTTTACAATATTTATCGTTTTTAAGCTCCCTGAATCCAAAAAACATATTTTTTGGGAAAAATCGTGCGTCTGTTAGTGCTTTTGTGAACACGATACATTTCGGACGGATGCGCGGATTGAAACCAAATTTTGGGAGGATGTTTGGTATGCAAATATAAAAAGCCGTATTGGTTTTGGGAGAAATCGGCGCATGCGCAGAAGAGATTTATGCTATAACGTTGTTTTGTATATCGTGATAGTATACTTTTCTTAACGGTTTATTTTTACACGAAAGTTTTTTTTCAAAACTTAATAGTTGCGGATATATTTTGAAAAATACGTTAGTTTTAAAAACTGAAGATTGGATGGTAAAGGGTTAGCTGAACAATAAATATTAACAGAAAAATACACTATAATCAAGTTCGCTGTTAATACATTTTGTGCATTCGATTGTCGTACGCTATGTGTTCGGAATAATACTAAAAAGTACGGCCAAGTGCGACTAAAACTCGCACCTTGAAGGTTTCGTGTATAACAATTTATTAAAAAATAAATTTTCACTCATGAGTTTTTTATATTTTTCTTTACTTGTGCTTATGAGACCTTGCTTCTTGTCAAATTTCAAGATTCTTGTAGGTCAACGGGAAGTAACCTGTTGACACTGATGACCTCAGCTGTTTAGCGTTTACAATATCTCTCTCTCTCTCTTTCTCGATCTTACCCAGTGCGTGGAATGTTTAAGCGTAATACACATTTCAACACATTCGCAAACCAACTTGCGTACTCGAAAATTCCGCGACAAAGTCATAATTAGGACACGTCGATGTTAAAGATTAATTGATGTTTTAAAAGGTTTATTAAATTTTGTTATTTTATTCTGCCAGCCTGAGGGTCAGTCAACCGCGCTATGCAATAAGAAAATAAGCAGAACGAAATTTAATGATTTTTATTAACACCTTTAATTAAGAAAGGCACGTAATTGTATACCAATTTCTTGTACAGATTCGATTATGACAACAGTAAGAAATGACGTAGTATATTATAAAAATTATCCTTACTTAAAATGGCCGCCAATATGGCGACGTTCCAGGTTTTAAGTTCGTCTATAGACATGATTGATTTTAGTTGTCGAGCGTTTATATCTATCCATCTGTCCAGCAAATTCTCCTATCTATAATAGTTGCCAATATATGGCCGAGATCTATGTTTTACAAACTTGTTCAAGATGGCCGCCAATATGGCGACGTTCCAGGTTTCAAGTTCGTCTATAGCCGTTATTGATTTCAGTTGTCCAGCGTTTATATCTATCCATCTGTCTAGCAAATTTTTCTATCTATAAATAGTTGCCAATATATGGCTGAGATCTATGTTTTACAAACTTGTTCAAGATGGCCGCCAATATGGCGATGTTCCAGGTTTCAAGTGCGTCTATAGACATTATTAATTTTAGTTGTTCAGCGTTTATATCTATCCATCCGTCCAGCAAATTCTCCTATCTATAATGGTTGCCAATATATGGCTGAGATCTACGTTTCACAAACTTGTTCAAGATGGCCGCCAATATGGCGGCATTCAGAATTATCTAGTGATCTAACCTAAAATAAATTGTGGTAATAAAAGCTTTATAAGCACCTTTACCTCAAAAGGTCGATAATATAAATGTCGATAAAGCTTTACAAGCACGCTTGAATAAAATGGCCGCCAATATGGCGGCAATCAGATTTCTCTATTGATCTAATTTAAACTTTGCAAACATTTTTATTTAAGAAAATTGTGGTAATCAAAACTTTACAAACAATTTAACCTTTAAAAAAGGCCGCTAATATAAATGTCTTTACGAACATTCTTGTTTAAAATGGCCGTCAATATGGCGGCATCCAGTATTCTCCAATGATCTAACCTAAACTTTGCAAGAATCTTTATCTAAAATAACTACCTAAGTAAATTGTGGTAATCAAACAACGTTAACCTTAAAAAAGGCCGCTAATATAGATGTCTTTACGAACAATCTTGTTTAAAATGGCCGTCAATATGGCGGCATCCAGTATTCTCCAATGATCTAACGTAAACTTTGCAAGAATATCTAAAATAACTGCCAAAGTAAATTGTGGTAATCAAACAACTTTAACCTTAAAAAAGGCCAATGTCTTTACGAACACTCTTGTCCAAAATGGCCGCCAACATGGCGGCGTACATAGTTCACTGAACCGAGAATTACAATCCTGTGAAACGAGAAGATATTCTCGTTCTGGAGTTGAGGATTAATGTCTTTCAGTGTATCACGGGCGTGACAAATTCAACTGACGCGCATCGCGGACACCGTTGCATGTTTCGGTGTACACTGAGTGTACACTGGCTCACACCGGTGTCACAGAGGTCACACGTGTTGGATCGCGCCTCTAGAGCGCCGATCGTGAAGCCGGATTGCCAATTATGATTTAGTTGCGAGATAATGACGAAGCGCGGCGATTATCTCGTAAAATAAATAGAGAAACTGTACCTATATACAGTCAAACCTGAGAGAGTTGGAACTGGGTAAGCGAGAAAACTCTCTAATGGCCATATTCACTGAACCTAAGTAGGTATTTATTCGGTTCATTTGTTTCATTCCTCCGAATAAATATAGCGATCATTTAATTCACCAAACATAATTATGTTTACTGCAGGTATAAATCTATTCTGTCTTACTTCCAGGGTATAAATTTTTATTCGCTGATAAAATAATAATGGCCGCCACATAGATCATAATACCTAACCTATAAGCGTGGAGTATTATATTTATATCTACATTGTTAGTATAAATAAAAACACTCCTTTGAATTCCTAATTTTGAATGTTAATAAAAACAATAAAATAGTTCAAATAATTGTTTATTTTTTCTTCAAACGACGATTAAATAATTCAGTTATAAAAATACCAAAACTATAAAATTATAAAACAACGACTAAAGTTTTTTAATGTTATTAGTCAAATTGATTACATTTTCTGTTATAGCCGTAACTCAGATTATTATTATTTCATATAAAAGTAATATAATAAAATATTTTAAAGATCCGTTCATACTTCTTTTTAAATAAAATATGCTGTTTTCAACACTGAACACACACACAAAAAAATATCAGAAGGAGCCAGGAGGCTTATTTAAAAGTATTTTTTAAAAAGTGATCAGGATTTTTTAGAAAGGTGTTGAAACACTGTTTTTGAAAAAGTGTCACCTAGATATTTTTCAAGTAGCTATATAAAGTTGCCAGGAAATTTTTTAGCAAGGTATCAGACTGATTTTTGGATGATCATCTCACAAAACTTTTGAAAAAATCTCTTTTTTTTGACCACCAACAGTTAAGGTTATTTGGGCCCCCAACACCAATTGATCTATTATCAATTTAATATTTTTTTAGTAATAGATAAATATAAATAAACTAGCGGCCCGGTCCGGTTCATCCGGGTGCGACAGCTATAATTCTGCAAAATGTATTTCGCTTGCGGCCCGGCGTCTAAACTTTTAGCAAATTCTACCGGATTTGCTTATGAACTAATAGCTTTGAGCGAATTCTATCAGATGTCGCTACTTGGTACTAAAACAGTTTTTTTGTTTGCCTTCCGCACGAATATAGTTTTGAGCAAATTCTATCGTGACACGATATAGATATACTTTATATATAAAAATATTCTCCCTCTATCCCTCTTTCTTGCATTAAAAAACTATAAACTATCCCATAGCGTAAGTTGGATCAAGCAAGACACATTTACAACATTTTATTTAAATCGGTTCATTGGTTTCGGAGATTAGCGCAGACGAACATCGTGACACGAGATTTTTATATATATAGTGTAACAATTATTATTATTTAATTCAACATATTTATTAACGTAAGTTTGTAACATGAATATTATTTAATTTGACACATTTATTAATTTTAGTTTTTTAACATGAACACTACTTCCTAGTTCATACGCTCCGCTGCCATCTTGCCTTTGTTTCTCTACATGACCACCAGAGTACACCAGTGGCGGCGTGGCTTTTTAAGACGTGGTATTACAATAGAAAATAAATATAAATAATAAAATAAATAAATATATATATAATAATAATGTTTGGCGTAAGCGGCGGCCTACAGAACACGATGAATTATAATAATTTTGTCAGATTAATGATGAGAGAGTAGGTACTGTATTGTTTTTTATTTTTTTCAAAAATTAAAATACAAAAATAATAACAAAAATAAATAATTGTGCTTCAATCTGTAGTACTGTATTTGTAATTGTTGTATTATTCCTATGACGTGTTAACTTTCTTACTGTCCGAAATAATGCGTCTGGTGTGTACTGAGCTTTAAATATAAAATTCTAGTATCATTGATAGGTTGCACGTGGGGAGTCTTCTTATGGTATCAAAGCCATACGTTTTGGTACCGCACACACCTAATAAAATTATATATGCATTTATAATATGCATATGGTACAGTCAAAGTTCGGAACACGACGCTCTAGGATTCGTTATGTTTCGAACAATCTCGAAATCATTTTTGTTAAGACGAGTTTTGATCGGGCAATCCTATTCCTAGAACTAACTCAAAATTATAAACAGAGAAAACTTTGGCTAGTCGATGGAGATCCTCCCCACATTTTTCTTAGGGTCGGAATTTTCGTTACAAATCTATAATAATATATAAGGCTGATGAGTTTGTTTGTTTGAATGCGCTAAACTCAGGAACTACTGGTTCAAAAATAAAAAAAAATTTTTTTTGTTAGATAGCCCATTTATCGAAGAAGGCTATAGGCTATATAATATTACGCTACGACCATTAGGAGCGGATCTTTAATGAAAAATGTTGCAAAATGTATCTCAAAAATAAGCTTCTATTCATGTGAAATGCACTAACTAGATATACTCATATAAGTGATGTAAGAACACAACCTCAGGTAGATCAATCGGTAGAGCATGCGACTGTCAACATCATTTTTTTATTTCCTACATTGCTTTCTTCTAAGGCTTACATTTAAATTCATTTAAATTTTATTTATTTTAAAAAAAATATTAGTTAAAAAAAGTTTAAATATTGCTTTTTATCGACAAAAACTTTTGAACGGTAACTCCGATCACCATGAAATTTGGACCCAACATTCATCTCGGTAAACTAAGATGAATGTGTGTACTCATGTTCCTCCCTTCCCCATTCGTTCTTTTACACCCGGGTGAAACCGGACGGGACCGCTAGTACTATATAAATACAAATGTTCGTTTGTTAAAAATCTTAAATCTCCGAAAGTCCTTCGCCGATTTCTTTGAAATTTTGACACAACGTCGCGTTCTAACACGCGCGTGGTTTTATTTGTATAGTGACAGGTGTAACAGAGCCTTCTGTCGGGTTCAGAATCCATCCCTGTTAATTTTTCAAACATATATCGTTAAAAACGGTTAATATAACTTTACGATTGTCTTTTATTTAATTGCATCATTCATATAAATGTGCCGATTGGTGGATCTCGTCGGCGCCACTCACGGATACATATTAATATGAACGCGGATTCATATTTATATGATAATTTATTGTTTAATATTAATTTTACAACTTTTAAATTAATAAGAAAGTTTATAGATATAAATAAGCCCCGGGAAATATCTCTGATATCAAGTCTAAAAGACTTAAGGTAGTTTGGTGGCCAAATGACTTAAACTTGACCCTACATTTTTTATATTTATTCAAAAGATTTTAATTAAAGATACCTACAGAAAAAAACAGATTTTTTTACCACACCGTTTAAGAGATATAATGAATTAAAGTTATTCAAAAATACACAAGCCCTTATGAGTGTCATTGTTCAATAACTCCGGAAGTTGAGGGTTTGTAAAAAATTGACAAACTTGACCCCATAAAAAACTCTTTTTAATGGATTGAACGATGTCTAAAATACACACTGCAAAAATTTACCACGTACTTTCGATTTTATTAATTTTTTAATACTGACATGTGGCATCTATCTCTGTTGTTTATCTCTGTTGTTGTAGTGACAATGACTGGTGACAGCTAATACTAATCAATTAACATTTTATTAATTACATTACTATAATTATTTAATTATAATTCGTATTAAATTAAATCAAATAAATTTTTACGTGAATTTCTATTAACTATTATAGCATGATTTGGGTAATTATTTGAGGAAAAAAAAAGTCATTTATTTGACTTGGGATTGCGGCTCCCAAACTACCTTAAGACAAAAATTGTTAAATTTTATTTTTCACTCGTCTAAATTGTATTTTTTTCGTTTGGTAATAACGGCTTAATAATTAGGTATTTCGACTTAAATCGTTTATACTTGACACCAAAGAAAAAAATTAGATACGCTGTGTAATGTATTCCATCTCATTCTTTCGCACGTTAAATCCTATACAGATATACCTATATGTTTATCTCTTTTGAAGCGAAAAAGCGTAACGCCACACTTGAAGCGGTGGAGCTTAACTAACCATCAAAGCTTTACAATTATTTTTAAATTAATTTATATCTAGTTATAGTTGAGAGCCCGTAACATTCAAACCCTTTTCGGCTGTCCATAAGGTTTGAGTGCTACGGGCTCTTGGACTATTACGTACTTATTTAAAAAAAGACTTCCTATTAATGAGAAACTAATCATCGAAGCTTTACAATTATTTTTAAGAAAAAAAGTAATGTAATCTGTCTTTACCGGACAGTTCTATCAAGACATTGAAAATCTATGAAAAAAATAGACTTAAGCTATTGCGTCTTTATACCGCTGATATATGAATTAATTCTGAATTTAACACTTTTCAGATTCAGTTTATTCATTTGAATACTGTGAAATTTATAGCAGTTTTATAAAACTATAAAAAATAAATTATAATTCAACATTATTTCACTTATATTTGTTTATGCCACCAACCGATTTTGACACGATACTGAATTTTATAGAGAAACCGGCTGTTGTCGGTACCTTCGCTCGCGTGAACGTCGTTTTTTAGAAGTAAAACTTCTTTAGGCACGCTTGACTTGGGGAGTAAGCTGGTGACTGCGTGACGAGAGATTTACGGAAGTGTGATCGGGCGAGGCGAACGGAAGTTGAGAGGGAAATATATGTTAGTGAAGATAGAAAGAGGACGATAAATACTTCACTGGCTAGTGGCGCCATCGTGTGGCCGAAACAAATACTTCACTGGCTAGTGGCGCCATCGTGTGGCTGAAAGAAATACTTCACTGGCTAGTGGCGCCATCAGGTGGCCGAAAATATAAGCAGTACTAACAATAGAATGACACATACTTTACTTGCGAGTGGCGCTATCGGGTGACAGAAAAAAGTTTTATAAACCTACTTTAAATAATATTTCATAAAGATTTACCCTTAAAATCTAACGAGAGCTAAGTATTTGCAATGTATTATTTTGTTTTCGTTATCTTTATGTTTATATTTCTTTCTTCTTACATTAGACTGTTCATTTCGTTCTTGAACAATTTTATAAATTAATATTTTGTTCAATACATTAAATATTCTACGTTTGAAGTGAATAAAATTGTAAATTCATTTTAAAGTTCATATTTTGTGAATTTTCGGGTGAATAATAACAAATTATGACAGGAAGAAGTTTTACTTCAGTCGTGTGGTCTAAAGCACACTCGTTATTTTTACTATTTTTCAGTCCCTTTACCAGAATGGAGATTATAAACAGGCTGTATTTGAAATACATTTTTGACCGACTCAAAAAAGACATTACCAATACGTCATATTTTTTTATGGTTTTCAAGAGGTTAAAAAAAATTGAACCTCCTTCAAGAACGGCCATTAAAAAGCGTAAAATAATAAAGTTTTGAGGTCATCTGCGCCATGTTAATAAAAGTACATAACTATATAAAAAGTTACAGTATTTAAATTGGCGCCGACCTCAAAATTTTATTATTTTACGCTTTTCAGTGAACTTCTCTGAATTCACGACAATTTGGTCTAGAAATTAGCAAGTTAGTCACTTCACCAAGTTGCACGGCATTACATTTTCTGACGACGGACGTACAAAACTATATGTTTATTTACGACTTAGTATTTACTTATAACTTGTTATAAATTACATAAATATACATTATAAAATTATAGATATCGATGGCCAGAAAACAAAATGAGCAAGTCTAACATGATTTATTAATTATTATTTTCAGAAATGAATTCATATAACGAACTATAATATAGTTTATTAAAGTAAAACTTTTATTCTATCGCCCCGAATTTTTCTGGCCGTCTGTTGCATGTCGCATTAAGGCGGCCGCGGAGTAGGGGTAAAATGAAAGGCGTTCGGAGTAGGCGCTCGGTAGAGCAGCCAAGGCCAATATGGCGGCGCCCATGGTTAGCATCAGCTGACCGTGTAGTATGTATAACACATAGTCAGTCTGTCATGCGGGCAAGTGCTGTACAGTGTTTACATGTTTTTATTCGTGTGAATATTGTTGTTTATAATTAATCGTGATGGATAAGTGTCTACAATCCAACGCCTGCAATCCAATAAAAGTTTCACTTGCGTCGTGGTTTCTTAAAACCACACAACTGTTTTTATTATAAATGTTTATTTCGCACCGTATTTATAAAAGGACGGTTGACAGCTGTCTATTTTTTCTTTCTGCCTTCTCTCTCTAATACGCTGCAGCACATGCGCCAACTATAGGCCGCACCAAAAGAATCATAATATTTTAATTGAATTTGCGCACTTCTTTTACTTCTTAACGCAATTTCGCTTCTAGGCGTCCCACAACGGCTCTTCTTTTATCGAGAGTTTTCGAAATTTCTTTTTCACCTCGACTATATCTCGTCACGACATTCGAGACGAGAAACCTTAACAATCTTTTCTACACATTTCTCGTCTTGGAAACTCTAGTTTGTATTTACAAAACAAAATAAAAAAAGGTGAGCGAAACTCAAGGAGCTATGCATTTTGAGGCGTTATTGAGAGTTGTCGTTAAACGGAGAGAAGAAATAATTGATTAATATTTTTTTATTTTTTGCAAGTTTGTGGGCAACTAAGATTATGATAACTTATCGATAAGCGGCTGAGCTAAACATATGATAGGATAATCCCAACAAACAAAAGAACGAATTTCTTAGAATCTTCAGTACGCGTGATTCCGACAACAAAGCAACAAAATAACAAACAAGTACTGTTTGTTGCTTAATGATGACGTGCAGCTGAGATAAACATATGAAAGATAATCCCAACAAACTAAAGAACGAATTTCTTAGACTCTTCGGTACGCGTGATTCCGACAACAAAGCAACAAAATAACAAACGAGTACTGTTTATTGCTTAATGACGACGTATTGTTGTCGTTATTTAGAGTGGGTGCGTCGTTATTTAGAGCGTATCATTGTATGAGCAACAAGGTAAACCAACTAGTGTTGAGTGATTTCGACGTTTTAGGGAGTTTGTCGGTATATCGAGTGACGTTAATGCAGGTGTTTGTTTTTTTGGCCACCGAGAATTCGGTTTGAAATGTGCCGCGTAAATTATAGACTAACGGCGCACGTTGCAGTTAAAAGAAAAACGACCATAAAATACAATTTAAACTGCAGACGAATATTTGAATATATTTTTTAAGGGCACTTTTCAGTGCTGAAATAACGTTCTATCGGAGATTTATGGATTTATTTTTAGAATTATTTTTAGCGACGTTACAAAAATTGGTTTTGTACTCTCTTCCACAAAATAGCTCATGCCTGCAGTATAGCGTGCGTAAAATGCGCCATTTTGCACTAGTGCGTAAAGTACTGTAACAAGTATTGTTACATTAACTCTCCCTCTTTTTTTCCAAATCGATAACAGCAATCATTTTTCCTGCGTAGCTAAGGACAACTAATTTCGACAATATTACAAAAGATAGAGTTAATGTAACAATACTTGCCACAGTACAATAAAAATAGTCAACCTAAACATCAATAATTTTCATAAACTGTCCAATAGAAGTGAAATTTGTTACACAATTGAAATGTCAAAAATGTTTTAATATTGAATAAAATATAGAAAAAAAGAGTGTGCTTTAGACCACACGACTGAAGTAAAACTTCTTCCTGCCATAATTTGTTATTATTCACCCGAAAATTCACAAAAAATGAACTTTAAAATTAATTTACAATTTTATCCACTTTAAACGTAGAATATTTAATATATTGAATAAAAAATTAATTCAGAAAATTGTTCAAGAACGAAATGAACAGTCTAATGTAAGAAGAAAGAAATATAAACATAAAGATAATGAAAACAAAAGTAATACATTGCAATTACTTAGCTCTCGTTGGATTTTAAGCGTAAATCTTTATGAAATATTATTTAAAGTAGGTTTACAAAACTTTTTTCTGTCACCCGATAGCGCCACTGGCAAGTAAAGTATGTGTCATTCTATTGTTAGTACTGCTTATATTTTCGGTCACCTGTTGGCGCCACTAGCCAGTGAAGTATTTGTTTCGGCCACCTGATGGCGCCACCAGCCAGTGAAGTATTTGTTATCCTCTTTCTATATCTTCACTAACTTATATCTCCCTCTCAACTTCCGTTCGCCTCGCCCGATCACACTTCCGTAAATACCCCCTCTCGTTCAGTCCTGGCTCGTGTTAGGAGGTATGTCCCCGGTTGACCCTGCTGAAGACCCATTTAAAAATTGTTCAGGCGCCGCCACTGACGCGAGTGCAAATAAAAATGTGCATTTAATACCCTGCAATTGAAAACTCTTGTATCGTTTAAAATCATTAACTCTTAACATAATATTTATAAGTATCCAATTAACTTTCCTTGAAAATACTATCCATTAAATACATTTAAACCGACGCCATTTAAATGAACGATATTGATTGCAATAAGTAGGCGCTGCTTTATAAAAAAAAATGATTGACGTGTTTACACCAAAACGACAGAAATCCCTTTTTAGTCGACTATAATGACGTCACTACGGGTGTTGTGTGTTTTACCGGGAAGTTTGTATATGCAACCATATTCGCCTGCTGCTTTCTGATGCCTGAAACCCTGGACCGATTTTGATAAATGAAGTGCAGAATTCGCGCAGCGATATGGGTGGTTAATATTATGTAGTTTTTAAAAAAGGAAATGGTGGATGTTTGCTTGTTGCCTTTTAAATCTTAAACGGCTAGACCGATTTTGATAAATGAAGTGCAGAATTCGCGCAGCGATATGGGTTTAATATGTAGTTTTTAAAAAAGGAAATGGCGGATGTTTGCTTGTTGCCTTTTAAAACTTAAACGGCTGGACCGATTTTGATAAATGAAGTGCAGAATTCGCGCAGCGATATGGGTGTTATTATGTACTTTTTATAAAAGGAAATGGTGGATGTTTGCTTGTTACCTTCTAAAACTTAAACGGCTGGACCTATTTTGATAACTTCGTTCTAATCGTGTAAATGTTACTCGGTACAGTTTGAAAGCAAATATGGCGTATATATGTTACGGTCAATGCCCGAGCCACATCGGGCAATGTCCAAAATCGGACAAGGTTCAAAAAATAGATTTTTTATAAACATGAAACGCTGACATTTGATTGTATCTTTATCATGATAAGTTATCATTAACCCTTTATGGAATTTTTATCACTGATATCAACTATTGAAGAATATATTTTTCAGCTTTCTATTACAAATATTGATGATTGAAAACACGTATAATTTATTTATTATTTATATGATATGAGCAATAAACAATATATCTCAATGCATTAAATTTCAGAACTCACATTTATTCCAGCAATAAAAATTAATATCAAAACTACGGATAATTTATTTTCACACATTTTATTTATTTTAATAAATGAAAATATGTGTTTATTGCTCTCTTAAGCTGATCTACTCATAATCTTCTTATTACTCAAATACAAAAACCTTCCATTTATTACAAAATTCGGCTTTATAAGACGTTGGTAAGTTCTTCAATAGTTGATATCAGTGATAAAAATTCCATAAAGGGTTAATGATAACTTATCATGATAAAGATACAATCAAATGTCAGCGTTTCATGTTTATAAAAAAAATATTTTTTGAACCTTGTCCGATTTCGGACATTGCCCGGATTCCGAATATTGACCGTAACATATATATAATAACATGCTTTCGAGATATTTTAGAATTAGTTTTAAATTATAAAATCAAGGAGCGAAAAGTAAACTGCTCTTTGATAGTCGCATGTAAACATAGTGACTGTAAATTAATTTTCATTTGAAGAAACGAACTCTTTATAATATAAGAAGTATATAAATAGACAAATTTAAGTTTTTTTTGTTTCGTTTTAATTGCCATATTTTCCTTGAGAATATATCGCGGAAATATTTCTAACTGAAACACAAAGTTCTAAATATTTCTATAAAGAAAAAATACGCTGAATCGAACAGGTTTAAGCGCAGATGGATACCTCTTTTAGTTTAAAAGTTATAAGCGTTTAAAAAATCGAAAAATCTTTTAAAATCAATTTAGGTAGTTTCTGAGGTTACTACTTTATAATAAGTACCTACATAACATTTGGTCATTTTAATTACTAGAAATAATTACCTAATTAAACAAATGTTTCTAAAGAATCGGCGAATTTTGTCGTTAAATTACAATGAAATAATATTTTCGCACGATACTTTTTTTGATCATAAAAAGAGGCAACAAGCAACCGTCAATTGTTTATAGTTTTTTGTACTGCTGTGGGATCATTCCACTTTACGACTCCTACAGTGTTATTTATTTATTTTCCATTTTTATTCAAAAATAATTCACTATGCTGTTTTAAAAAAATAGCAACGTTTATGATATTTCCAACACTGTATCAACGGTTCGGTTCAGAAATAACCTCCGCCCAAACTGCAATAGGGATACACCCGTGTTTTCAAGCGTGCCGTGGTGCTGGTTTTCTGTTTTCCCTTCACACGATTATTATTATAATCGCCTGGTGCGCAGTTCGTGTACTGTGTTTTTTTATGATCTTTTGTACAGTGCGCAGTTCGTGTAATAACGATTAGAAGCCAGGTATACAGTGCGCAGTCGCTTCATTTTGATCCCCTCTACACTGTACTGCCCCCTTAAAACAAACAGACAAACAAGCACAAGGCCCAGCAATGATTACAGCGGCAAAACAAGCCTTATTGTCAAATCGGATTTATATGCAATTCAGAATAACTGCAGCGCTTTGTTTTAATTTGTGAGTGAGAAAGTACCAAACCAGACACGGCAAATTGTTTTGTTATTTTCTATTGAGAAGTATTATTACTACAAAATAACTCCGAGAAATTTTCGTAAAAACATCAGGCAATCATTATAACTAACACCTATAAAACAAACTGCCTTTAGAAGTAATAAAATATGTAGGTTCGTTTTTATACATTACTTGTTTCAATAAAGTGGAAGCGATATAATTATTTTTAAGACGCGGTATATTTTTATTCAAAAGTTGAACTGATTTATTGGTTTGCAACCATAAATTTATGGTTATACACTTTCTTTTTCGCACACTCGTTCCCACTGGAGTAGTTGAAACAAATATTTGAGGTTAGAATTCTGAGAAGATATCAACGCTTGAAGCCTTCTTTTCCACGAGAACAACATACATGCTTGGCTAGGATGCATAAAGTATCTGATTGGTTGCTCTGCTGTGTAGAGTTTCAAGCGACCAATCCGATGCTGACCATTCAAATTTTATTATATTTTATAGACGAACGTCCCGGTCCGGCTTCGCCCTAATTTGTGGATTGCCACGACTTACGTTGCAAAATTGGTCTCCACGAAAATCGCTTTTTTTTAACGCGAAAATATATATCCTATGTCTATCCTGAAGATCCATTCTAAATATTGGTGAAATATTTTTTTAAATCGGGTGAGTAGTTTCGGAGATTACCAACTACATCCAAACTTGTATATACTTATATGAAATAGAGTATAAAAAAAACATTTTTTTGCATATTTTCATAAAGAAGCTATTGGCTCTCGTTGTCGAGTGTCCAAATTTTTTTTATATTTTCATAGGAGGAAACAAGGGGCACCAGTTGCCCTTTAAACGTTTAGAGGAAACGTGAATAAATATTTTATTTTTGTGTTAACAGTATTTTTACTAGCTTTTACAGAAAGAAAATATTTATACCTATCTGTTGTAACACGTCTATTTTCAATATTTTGGCATTATTCAAAAGGAGCTTTTTTGTTCAAAAAAATCGGCCTTATTGGAATATTAAATAATAATAACAACATTCTATTAAAAATATATATTTTAATGCAGTATCTTGTAAACGAAGCTTTATACAAAAAATTCGGTAGTGTAAAAAAAATCTTTATATAAAGTACTTTAATTTTGGTAACTTCCAAATTTTTCGTATTTTTCATAATAGCCGAGTAACGTGATAAAATTGAAATTACCATTGAAATTTATATGGACAGAGAGACTTCAACGTTAGGTAAGACGGGAAACCCGAAATATTTATATCGGTTGTAACTTGTCTATTTTTAATAATTTAACAGTAATGAAAAGGGACTCTTTTGTTTAAAAAAATGAACTTTATTGTAATATTAAATAATAATCACAAAACTTTATTAATAATCATATTTTCATGCTGTATCTTGTAAACGAATCTTTATATAAAAAAATGCATTAAAATTTCTTATATAAAATTCTTTAATTTTTGTAACTTGTAAATTTTTCGTATTTTTCATAATAGACGAGTTAAGTGATTAAATATATTTTAATATGCTAATATAGGGGCATTGCAGAATTAAAATTTATTTGAACAAAATAAAAAGAATAAATCCTTTAAAACATTTGATAATTCACTAACACTACCTTACAAGAGTCGATAGATAGCTTGTAGATTATATAGACGCTCAACAACCGAGGTCATCTTCACAAGAATGTCGATAGTGCCATATAGTACTCTAAATTGGTTTGTATCTGTGATGATATGCAAAACTGCAGCAGATGTTATTAAACAGAACCATGGAGGTAGGAATCGTACGGAGGTACTATTTACATGCGATCTCAATTTCTCAAATAGAGATTGCAAAAATACTGATACGACGCAGCACTTTTTAAAATTACAAAAGTTTGTGAGTTTCTCATTTTTTTTTAGACTCCGTTCTGCTGGGAAGAGTTCTGAAATACGTAACGACTTTGGGACGATATATCGTTGTGGTCGCATCGCAGTCACAGAAATGAAAAACCAACTTAGTTTTGCATCTCTATTGACTCTTGGTTATCTCTCGTGCGACGAGCTTTGTTAGAAACTATGTTTTGATATAACGTCGCAGTAGCGTCGTAGTTGCGTATTGCTAGTAGCAGATCAGCGTTAGGTCAGACGACTGAAAGTTGCGTCGAAATCTCTGCTAGGAGACTAGGAGAAGTTCCGTGCGAAACAATATTCAGAAATCTCGAAAGACCATAATGTCGCAGTGGCGTCGTAGTCACAAATTCCTTTAAGGAATTAAAAATGTAAGACGACTAAGTTGCAATACTTTTTTGGAAAGAAATTTTGTACAAAACAGTTCGTAGAAATCTGGAAAGAGTGTTAGATCGTAGTGGCGTCGTAGTCGCAAATTATATTAGAATGATTAGGTATCCCTAGCAATGTTGGGTCTCAGTATATTTTATGGGAGAAATTCGATTCGAAACAATATCTGGATATCTTGATAGACCGCTTAGTCGCAGTGGCGTAGCAGTCGCGTGGAAAACCAATTACAACAATATCAAACGACGACGATATACGAGTCTCAATATCTTTTTTGGGAAAATTACCGTTCAAAACAAGTAGATATAAAATCTCGAAAGAGCGTAATACCGCAGTCGCGTCGTAGTCGCAAAGTATTATCAGATGACGACGACGAATATCCAGTCTCGGTATACTTTGTTTTGGAAAAAGTTCTATTCAAAACAATATGTTGAAAGAACGTCGAGTTGCGGCAGAGTTGCAGTCGCGTTTCAGTGGTGTGACGCCGACCTTATTCCTGTACCTCCATGAATATATAAATAAACCTTGCAATACTAACCTTACCTGATATCAGACATCCGTCGTGGCTCCTTATTTTTCCTGATATCGTATTTTAAATTGGTGTTGAAAGGTACTTAGTTATTGAAAAATATTACCGACCGGCCATTTTGTTGCAGGAATACGTTACATTGATAACGACTATCGCTTATTTTTCTGTAAATATAAGTGACATTGCAGCGATACCGTACTCTACATAGCACCAATTATTTACAAGTTAGTGGATGTATGTTTACTATAATACTTCGTTCAAAAAATATTTTCCTGACAATACAAAAACGTCTCTAAGTCGTGCAACTCTCTTAGAGGGGGGTAGCTCTATATTGTCTAAGGCAGGGGTGTCAGGCTGATTTTTCTAAAGGGCCATTTATAAAATTTAGGATGTGTTAGCGGGCCAGACTCTAATTTAAAAACTAAAACACATAAAATCTTTCTTTAGTTTATTTTTATATAAAGGTAATAAAAAGGGTAAATTATCTTGAGCTTGAGGATCCAGACACCTGAAGTCTCTCGTTTTTTGACGTGATAACGTCTTATAAATTGATGAAACACCGGCTGCACGCACGAAAAAGAGTAACGTTCCGCAAGCGAGAGCGCGATATAAGCGATAGTCTCTCTCTTCTCGCGTGACGTCAGAGAGTAGTGTGCGTTCAACATTTTTTTCGGCTGTTCCAGCGAAAGCTACATCTGACAGATGGCCAGATAAATTATACGGTTTGTTAACAAATATATACATTCTTTTAAATGTCTTTTATAATTGCTTAAAAATATGTATTTTGCTTTGGTTGATCAAATTATTAGTCGGTAAAAATATAGTTTGACAGCTACTAAAATTTAGGTTATGTATTATTAAATATGATTACAGACAACCATTTTTTTTATAAGCTCATTGATGTGTTGGCTGCCATGTTTCGAGCTCGCTGTGGTGCTGGGTTTCGTGGTGGCTTTTATGTGTTTGCTTCACACGATCCGTGTATTGAAGCTCGCTTTGTAGATGTGCATTTAATAAATGTCAAAGAAATCAAAAGACAGAATATTTGTATTGCAATGAAAGTGTATAAAAGGTTTCTCATCACCCCGCCATTGAATTATTTCTCCTTTAACGTTACAGAAAATTTCTAACGACGTGTCCCTTCAAAAAATTCTTTTTGTTTACAAAAAGACGTTACGAACAGCTAAACACACCGATTTATTTAATTAATAAATTTTGTATAGTTCTACTTACCAAAATATCACATAAAATGCTCTGAAAAAATAATCAATCGATTAATTATTTATTGAAAAAATTGAAAAAAAAACTTAATTGTAATAAAAATCAGGGGTCGTCTCATTGGTTATAATTTGATCATTTGAATAGTAATGTAAATCAATCGTTTCTTTAAATTACCAGAATTTACATTTCCGTGTTATATTACATTCATAAATTTCATGCAAAATCTGAAAAAAACTGCTTCTGTAATTTTACCTAGCTGCTACTAAACTTTATTTATAATGTAATAATTCATAAAGCGCATACAATTTTAAAATCAGGAAAAGTAAAAATTACAAAAAAATCTCGTAATATAACATTTTATAAATTTCACACCGCGTTTGAAAAAATTACATAAAATACGTTCACCAGTTTCTGGATCCAAGTGTCCAATAAATGTAATACCATTGAAGTATGTTGGTCTCTTATAGAAACCCACTTACCGGTAGATTAAAATAATTAAACAGTTGACTGATAATAGAATACGGGATGATAAATTTAACTGTTGGCTTTAACGCCAAAATAAATTAAACGCATGTTTGATAACAGACCAGTTCATTAATAGGTTGCCGTGTTTCAGATACATTGTTTTAGGGTTGCATACCGAAAAAACGGAACCCTATTTTGACTCTCTGTCATGGCCATCTAGGTCCCAAATATGTTTTTTTTTTCAATTTATGCGGCTTCCGTACATCAAATTAAAACCTGAGAGCTGAGGGCTTGTAACAGAGGATCTCTGGAAATGTCATGTACGCTCGGCTATTTTCCGGTCTTGATTTTTGTTTAAACCTTCAAGTTAACTAACCGTGACTCTCGGAATATAATAAACATAATTTAAATTAAAAAACAAAAATAATTTAATGCTAAATTATTTCCACTCCAAAACGACAACAGTCTTAGTTTTAAATCTGATTTACGACACAGAAAGCGAGTTGGTATAAATTAAGAGGATTGTGGGTTATAGACGCTCGACAAGAGAGGTCAGATATAAATTAAACTTATGTAATAATGGTTTAGCCATTACTAAAATAAAATGTCTTTATTTACAACAAAATGGTTACATAGGCTGACAATTGCAAGTAAATTGAGCAGAAATTTTTCGATTTCATAAAACTACAATATCGTAGCAGCAATTATTGAGATTTAACCTGGAGGTTATGATCAACACAACTTTACCGAAACTATCTGAAGCTCTCCAAATGCGTATAGATATCTGAAACCTAATTGGAAGATTGTAATCAACGATCGGTTTCATAAAACTGACTTAAGAAACTTGAAGAAGTGTTAAATTTAACTAGAAATTAAAATAGTTGCTAAAAATATCAAAACTATTAAAAGTTATGTGATAAACTTTAAAAATTAGTAATAGAATGATAAAAAGCTAACTCGGAAGTAATTCTTTAATGGCCGGTTACATAAAATTATCAAAAGCTCTATCTAAGGTCTGTAATATAGAGACTGGCTGGTAATAATTACAGACCGGTTGCATAAAAATATCAAAATTATCAGGTGCTTAAATGTTAAGCTCTACAAAATAACAAGAATTTGACTCAGGAGTTATATTCAATGGTCGGTTGCATAAAATTACAAAAAAATATAAGATCTACAAATTCTTCACAGAAATAATAAATTAACAATTACAAGTTGGTTGCACAAACATACCAAAACTACCAGAAGTTGTTTAAATGTAAATCTCTATATAAATTCGTAACAGAAACGATTAAGAGTTAACTCGAAAGTCAAATAATCAATAACCGATTGCATAAAATAATCTAAACTCTCAAACCTCTATAAATTTATAAGAGAAACGATTAAGAGTTAACTCGGAGGTTAAATAATCAAGGACCGATTGCATAAAATAATCAAAACTCTCAAACTTCTATAAATTTATAAGAGAAACGATTAAGAGTTAACTCGGAGGTTATAATCAAATGCCCGATTGCATAAAAAAATCGAAATTCTCAAACCTCTATAAATTTATAAGAGAAACGATTAAGAGTTAACACGGAGGTTAATCAATGACCGATTGCATAAAATAAGCGAAACTTTCAAACGTCTATAAATTTATAAGAGAAACGATTAAGAGTTAACTCGGAGGTTAAATAATCAAGTCCCGATTGCATAAAATAATCGAAACTCTCAAACCTCTAATAAGAGAAACGATTAAGAGTTAACTCGGAGGTTAAATAATCAATGCCCGATTGCATAAAAAATCGAAACTCTCAGATTAAAAAAAAAAAATACTTTATTAGAAAACTGAGCAAGTGTTGAGTGGGTCATTTAGGTGATTTAGTTTTATATTATTATTTTTTTCGAACTCAACCAGCAACAATACTTAATGTAAGTGTTTTAACATCAATGCGTGGGGTTTAAATGTAATAAAACAGGATATTCCTTAACGAATTTAAATAATACAATGGCTGTTACTAAATACAAATGTAGACTAGATGAACCGGCACTCCTGGAACCGAACACTCAGCGGCGACTCGTTTTTTTTTTTTTTTTGGATTTCGTACCAAAATGATGCCACCAACAGGTTGGCTAATTTGGGCCCAGTACCAGTTCTAACTTTAATTTATTATTATTTTTTTTTAATAGTATAAATTGAAAATCCATTTGACACTTTTAACAGACCTCGGGTTTAGAAATAGACGAGTCACGTGATCGGCATCTAAATAACGATATCGCCTGACTGTTCTCTAGCCCATAAAAAATAGAACCCTTGTCTATACGTCCGTCTGTCTATTAAAGAGTTCAACTTAAGAATTTGATATTTGGTACACTATCAAAGTGTCGCGGTCTGCATATAATTACAAAACAAAATTTTATGGATTATTTTATAAATAAATATATAGTTAAAAAAACTAAAAAAACACTCTTTATATCGAACTAAAAAGTAAAAAATATTTTTTTTAAATAATGAATAAAAAATAGGTACAAGTATTACTGTGAAAAAAGCGTGGGGCGCTCGATGTACGAAAATGTGGAACAAAGCGCCCCACGCTTTTTAAGCTTATTTTAAAAAACATATTTTTTACTTTTTAGTTCGATATAAAGCGTGTTTATTAGTTTTTTTTAACTATATATTTATTTTTCACTTTTTAGTTTGATATAAAGCGTGTTTTTTAGTTTTTTTTAAACTATATTTATTTTCCACTTTTTAGTTCGATTTATTGTCAAAAATTTGCCGAAAAAAAAAATTTTTTTTTTCGGCGTGGACGGGATTAGAACCATGACTCGTGATGCCGAGAGTTGACGTCAGCGAAGACCTGTGCCTTAGACCGCACGGCTGCCAGTGTACTTGCTGGGTTGGCATATTATACCGCTATATAAACGACTTGCTGTAGTCCAAATGAAAGTTACAAACATACATACATACAAACTTACAAGTGAAGTTAATATAAAGCGTATAAAAAGTAGCAGTCCGGCCCGACTTCGCTCGAATTTGTAGGTTGCCTCAGTTTTTTCGTCGACCTCCGTTGCAATAATTGGTCCCCAGGAAAAGCGCTTTCTATTTTAACGCGATAATATATGGTCTATGTCCATCCTGAAGGTTCGTTCTAAATAGTGGTGAATGAAATTTTCAAATAGGTGCAGTAGTTTCTGAGTTTACCCTCTACATACACACAAACTCACAAAATTCTCATTTATAATATTAGTAT
This sequence comes from Xanthostigma xanthostigma, assembly GCA_963575645.1. Classification (NCBI taxonomy): domain Eukaryota; kingdom Metazoa; phylum Arthropoda; class Insecta; order Raphidioptera; family Raphidiidae; genus Xanthostigma; species Xanthostigma xanthostigma. The sequence continues at coordinate 6,719,773 of OY754473.1, forward strand.
AGATGTATACCAAAAGAAATTGTTCCTCTCGTTTTTCCGGAAAAAATACAGTGGAGGTCAGATTTTCATTTCGGGGCGTAGGCGGCGCCTACCTCCTCGAGCCGTCACTGGTGCGCATGCGTATTAATTTATGACCGCGACGTCATGCCAGCATAGAGTAGCATTATTCACGGAGACACTCTTGTATTTATAATTTATTATACTGTTTAGCATTATCTCGGACGTGGACATTAAAGTCACATTAATCTATTTAACCTATGCGCCCGGTTATAAGTAGGCACCGCTATCCGTTCATCGTCTCGCAAAATTATAATCGTTTGTATACTCTTCAGCTTTCACTATCGTCCAATAGGAGTGAGAGAAAAACTGTTCCCATCGCAGTTTTTAACTCTAAAAAATAAACTTCCTAGGACTCGACTTGATAGTAATTCAGATCTTTTTTTTGAACGGAAGTTATATGTCTGCGCGTTTTACCGCTATTTAAAGACATCGACTGACAGATGGCAGCATCGTAGAAAGCATCTTGAACGAAAAGTGAAATATGGCCATGAATGCTAACCAATTTTGTGATCGGTTCCGCTATTTAAAGACATCGACTGACAGAAGGCGACATCGCAAAAACCATCTTGAACGAAACCTGGCGAGACATAACTACGGGCCCTAGCCAGTTTTGTGATCGGTTTTCGCTATCGATTGACAGATGGCGACATCGCAGAAACCATCTTGAACAAAACTGCATAGCCAACGTGATTTACCGTATTTTTTGAAACTATAAGACGCACCTTTTTACATAAAAAAATGGACTCAAATTTTGGGTGCGTCTTATGGTCCGAAGGTAACACTAAAATATTTTACCATTCCAACCCACAAGTGGGGAATGATACTAGTTTAGGTCAAAAATCACTTTTCAAAAATTTTACAAAACTCTGTGCGTCTGTTAGTCTGTGAACACGATACAGGTCAAACGGATAAGCGGATTGAAACCAAATTTTGGGAGGATGTTTGGTATGCAAATATGAAGAGCTCAATTAATCCACGTCACGCGCTTTTCTTCAAATTATTTTCTGCGATCGAATATCATAAAACATCAATACTTTTCAGATAATAATTTTCTGTTAAATTAATTATTTAATCAACTGGTCTCGTAGAACCCATGGAACCCACTTTTGGGAAACACTTTTATATAATAAATAAAATACGGTCATTCGAGTTCAGTTGAAAAGAATACAAAATGTTTCTTTTTTCTTCTATTTTTTCTGATTATTAAGTTGCATTTTCTTTATTACCGCAGCCTGCTTGTTAGAATCTCGTTAACGCAGTCTTTTGTTAAACGTACGCGCAGACGTATTCCACATGTACAAAACAAAAGAATACACGCTCACCGATGACGTTTTATTTTGAAACAATGGCGCGATCTTATAACGAGGCAGCTCGTATAAAAACAAGAGAGCGCTGTTCGATAAAATGATCTTTGTTTTAAAACAAAAGTTTTTTTTTAATATAATAAAATGCCGCTTGATGCTGCCGCTCGGTTCGTGTCAAAGGTCATAGCGGCCGCAGTTTGTACTATTTGTGTAAGCGCATGTTCTTAAGGGGCGTTTACACCACGTGACTATACGTCTTTAAAATCGAAATCATCATATCATATATTTAATATTATAAATGCGAATGTAAGTTTGTTTGTTACGCTTTCACGCAAAAACTACTTAACCGATCATCATGAAACTTTGCACATACACTCTTGAAGGTATTAGAAGTAACATAGGATACTTTTTATTAAAAAAAAATAAAAATTTTTTACGAAAAATAAGAAAGGGTTGAAAACATTTTTTGGGCCCAAAAATACCGAAAAATTTCTCCGAATCGTTTCAAAATTGAAATTTAACCCTTTAGTAATGATTAAAATGTGCTATTAAAATTTCATTAAAATCGGCCCGACAGGACCGGACTTACAAATTTTATGAAAACGAAATATTATAAATGCGAATGTAAGTTTGTTTGTTACGCTTTCACGCAAAAACTACTTAACCGATCATCATGAAACTTTGCACATACACTCTTGAAGGTATTAGAAGTAACATAGGATACTTTTTATTAAAAAAAATAAAAATTTTTTACGAAAAATAAGAAAATTGTTTGTCAAAATATGTGCAATACCTCAACCCCTGATATGCATGTCAAAAGTCGATTTCCATCTCAATCGCGGGCGTAGCCGCGGGTAGCGGCTAGTATTATATAAACTTACTAAAATTCATTAAATTTTTAAGTTCGAGCGTTATCGAAGATCTTTTGTTATATATGTATTTCTCCTGAATCGATTTTACCTGCGTTAATTCGTACACATTGTGATGAAACATTTATTGTGCACTTCCCCTTCATCAAAACGAAGAGAACTATGTGTGTTTCATCACAATGTGTGCGAATTGACACAAGTACCTAAATCGGTTATCCTGTACTTATCTTTATTGATGTAAAAATCAGGTGTCACGATGTTCGTCCGCGCTAACCTCCGAAACCACTGAACCGATTTTAATGAAATTTTGTAAATGTGTCTTGCTTGGTCCAACTTACACTACCGGATAATTTTTATTAAATATTTTGTGCAAAATTACGGTGTTTTCTCAAAAAAAATGTTTTCGTAACACGCAGCGACATCTGATAGAAGTTGTTTAAAGCTATTAATTCAAAAGCAAACAAAAAAAACTGTTTTAGTACCAAGTAGTGACATCTGATAGAATTCACTTAAAGTTATTAGTTCAGAAACAAATCAGGTAGAAAGGAGTAACTATATGCCAAACAATGGAAACGCATCCGTGTTTCGTCTCAAACCGCGGACGAAGCAGCTGGTAACGGCTAGTTAAATGAATAAAAGACACGATTTAATAAGAGGTTAAATATTTTTCAACCGTCGAACCTTCTATGATAAATAATAAATTTTGTGCTATTATTAAATTATACAATAATATTGTAACTGTAAAAGTCGTATATTGTCTTTGCAGGTACGATTAGATCAAAATCTTAACAGTTAAATACGGTATTGAACGCCACTAGTACAGTTAAAATCCAAATTATCAATTCCCTATGTACATAAACGTGTCTCAGAATAATAATAATAATGCATTATTGCGTCAATAAATAAAATTATCGACCAATTTTAATAATTAATACATTATTTTTTTGTTAATATATTTTGTCTGAAAAATTGGTCGATAATTTTATTTATTGAAGAGTTCTAATCAGACGTTAATCAAAGATTTGAATGTTTTATTGCTCCAAAGACAAGATATTGTAGAGGAGTAGTCAGTACAGTTAAAATACAAGACAAATTACGAGCAGAATATATAATATACTAGCGGTCCGTCCCGGTTTCACCCGGGTGCGATAGATATAATTCTGCAAAATGTATTTCGTTTGCGGCCCGGCGTCTGTACTAATAGTGTTGAGCAAATTCTACCAGATCTGTTTTTGAACTAACAGCTTTGAGCAAATTCTAACAGATGTCGCTACTTGGTACTAAAACATTTTTTTTGTTTGCTTCTGAACTAATAGCTTTGAGTAAATTCTATCAGATGTCATTACATGTCACTAAAATATTTTTTTTTTTGAAAAACACCGTAATTTTGTACAAAGTATTTAATAAAAACTATCCTATAGCGTAAGTTGCACCAAACAAGACACATTTAACAAAATTTCAATAAAATCGGTTTATTGGTTTCGGAGATAAGCGCGGCCAAAATTGTGACACAATAATTGAGAATTGATATATTGGTAAAAAAATTGTGAATAACCGAGCTTATAGCGATGCCGTTGCTTACATGGCATTCATCTTATTATAAGCCCTCAGATTCTACTCCCCGAGAACTAGTAAAAGTAGCTTACGGATTTTGTCATTAAAAAGTATAAATTTAAAATTGGTACTAGACCTAAATAACTTTTAGGTTGTTCTCAATAACGTGATCATTTTCTACGAAGGTAGAGAACTATAAATATATCAGGTGGAGAAACATCAATAACCGATAACAAGCGTAACCTCGATTTAAAAATAACGGTAACAGTTACAAACAAAATTTTATGAAGTAAATAAAAATATTATCGTGTCACAAAAAAATATTTTCTGCAAATATTGAAACATGAGAAACAAAAACGTAACAGCGGTTGTTTACAAAAACAAATGAAGTCGCTGACAGTGGTTATGCATTGACACCAACAGCTTTGGAGACAGAAAACAGTTATAAGTTGTGATATTTTTGAGAACACGTACTGTGAAAAAAACACTTAAACAAACCAAAACATTTTATTTATTTTTTAACTGCTGCACAAATTATTAAAAAAATATAGGTCAATTATTTTTCACAATATAAACCGTCGATTCAAAAATTTGCAATTCTTTGAGAATTTTTTTATCTAGGCTCTAGACCAGGCCTGGGAAAATGGCGGCCCGCGGAGCGGATCCGGCCCGCGAAGCATTTTAGAAAATGTTAGAAAAATAGTAGCGGAAATAGAATTTTTTTTTTGCGATAATACATTTTTTGCTCTCCGGATGCGGGAATAGAATGTGAGGATCTTTTTTTTTTTTTGCTCTTCGAATGCAAAAATGGAATGTGAGGACCTTTTTTTTTTGCTCTCCAAATGCGGAAATAGAATGTAAAGATCTTTTTTTCTGCAAATTTTTGGCCCGCGGCCAAATTTTCATCAGTTATGTGGCCCGCCGATCAAAAGATTTGCCCGCCCCTGGTCTAGACGGAAGGGAGGCCCCTTAAAAAAGTAGCTTTATTCAATACATAACATTTAGTACAGGAGGACCCGGTGGTGAGGTCTAGCTCAGGGTCCCAAAAAATCTAGCTACGGCTATAAGTACAAGTGTCAAAACTCGCGCGGCTGAGTTTCAGGGATACTTCAAAAAACTGTTTTTTTCAAACTGCGTTATTTTCACCCCTCGCTAGTATCGTAGCCTATGCACTAAAACAGGCTAACAGCACTCGTGTTTCAAGGTAATAAACTCCTATAATATTATATTGTGCAAATCTCCAAAACCACTGAACCGATTTAATGAAGTTTTATAAATGCGTCTTGCTTGGTGCAACTTACGCTATAGGATAGTTTTTATTAAATACTTTGTACAAAATTATGGTGTTTTATCAAAGAAAAACTGTTTTAATAACATGCAATGACATCTGTTAGAGTATACTTAAAGCTATTAGTTCAGACGCAAACAGAAGAGACTGCTTTAGTACCAAGTGGCAACATCTGATAGAATTCGCTCAAAGCTATTATAATAGCTTTGAGCGAATTCTACCAGATTTGCTTCTGAACTATAGTTCAGAAGCAAATCTGGTAGAATTTGCTCAAAGCTATTAGTTCAGACGCAAACAGAAAAGGCTGATTTAGTACCGAGTGGCAACGTCTGATAGAATTCGCTCAAAGCTATTAGTTCAGAAACAAATCTGGAAGAATTTGCTCAAAGCTACAAGTATATTAGTTCAGACGGCGGGCCGCAAACGAAATACATTTTGCAGAACAATATCTATCGCACCCGGGTGAAACCGGGCCGGACCGCTACTAGAAGATATTAATCTTTCACGTTTCTGAGTCACGTCTCTTTCTAAATGCCCATACAGACCCATTATATCGGAGACCTCCATTTTAAAATGACTTATTAGTTGAACAACGATTTTATTATAGAATATCGCCTAATCGGTAAGATCAGATATAATATTGAGAGTAAAGGCGGCTGCACACGAAGCTGGAATCACTGCCGGTACTTGTACTGGGAGCGAAGGTGTAAATGACGTCACTGCGGGCTCCCCTGCTTGGTTGGATATTAAATTAGAACCGGAGCTATTTTTCGTGTTTGTTTGACTGCTTGTTTAAAGACAAGAATCAATCAGGAAACAGTATTTTGTCCCGTGGACGACAAACGTCATAAACAAACACGGGGTCATAGCGTGTGCTCTGTTCAGAGACAATAAACGTTCACTTTTGTTAACAATCGAACTGTCACTGCGCATCGTATGATCACGAAATCCAGCAGCACAACAAGCTTGCGAAATCGAGGTAGGTTTTTGTTTTATCATTTGCGTATTCAGTGAAACTCAATAACATAATATCATTGTTTTTTTCTCATTTTTACCCGACTACGGTGAAGCCAAAAGGAAGGGTTATGCGTTTAACAGTCTATGTATGTTTGTATTATTGTCAATCGATTCGCTATTATGGTCCGGGTAACATAGGCTGCATTTATTTTTGAATTGTGGTCCCAGAAGGGAGCAAATTGGAAGCAAATAAAAAAGAAATTCAAAAAAATTAATTTAAATAAAAAATAAGTTCAAAAATTGATACCCGACTACTGAAAAGTGTGAAACAAGAAAATATTCTCATCTGAGGATAGTCGTGGTCGTATGTCATCTCATATACAGTATGTAAACACGTAAGGTGCACATAGGGAAATTAACATTGGGAAAAAAATGACTAGATCAGAGTAAGCCTTGAAATCTTGTTTTTCAATTTGACAGATAATATTCTTTTGCAAAATGAATATGTATACTACCGAAGAAAATACTCAAATGATTAGAACATAATCGGACTTTTTTTATTAATGGGACATTAAATTCCCAAAAATACTTAAATATGGTGCGAGATCAAATATCTCCACCTATTCGTGTTGAACCTAAAGACATTGGGTCACTGATTTACCAGCGCGCATACGTCATACAATTTTTGAATGAAATGTTTCCAAACAGATGGAGTTGTTTTTTGTTTTATTTTTGTACAAAAAAATTAAAATGATGATTTATAAGAGCTGTTTATTATTAAAAAGCCAAGTAAAATAAAAATAAATCAAAATAAAATAGAAATCCTCAAGATTACCACGATAATTCAATAGAAATAACAATTAATGCAGTCATGGCTAACTCTGATCCAAGTATTTTTTCCCAATGTTAATTTCCCTATGTGCACCTTACGTGTTTACATACTGTATAATATGAGGTCCCTCTAGATGTATAGCGTGATGCACTTTGCCCTAGAGCTTATGATCGCTTACTATACTGTTAAAATGTATTGTTTTATTAGGGTAGGTGGCATACGACCACGGTTATCCGCAGATGAGAATATTTTCTTGTTTCGTACTTTTCAGTAGCCGGGTTTTAGTTTTTGAGCTTATTTTTTATAATAAGAACTTTAGGAGCTGCGCTTACTGCAAAAATCTGGGCACATTTGTTAATAACATCTTATATATCGTAAGAATTAATGTTATTACGAAAAGACACACTGTATAAAATTGATCGTATATCAGTCGTTAAATAGCTTCGTATTAAATTAATAGCAATACCGTTTTTATCAAAAATCTTCACAAAATTCAATCGTCGCAAGAAGAATGTCACTCGGGCCAATTATATTATTAATTAATAAAAAAACAAATCTACGATTTTTTAACTCTACCCAATTAATTTTATATCTCATGGAGATATTTCCTATTAATTATAATGAATTGATAAAAAAACCAGTCAGATCGAACTTTTTATCAATTACAGCTATAAAAATATGTTTAAAACAATATTTACAGCATTGAAAAATGTGTTTTTTATTTGCTATTTTCAATCGAATCGACATTAAAACGCTACATGTTTAGATTTATGTAATTTGTTCGACCGTTACTTGATGTTAGATAAAGTGATTCATTTTTAAAATAAATAAAACCCAGAGTTTTCATTTATACTTAAAAAGTTTATTTTATAGCAATTAAATATAAACTTAATATTATAAAGAGGGAAAGTTTGTAAATTTGGATTTAGGAGGTAATCTCCAAAACTACTCATCCGATTTCAAAAAAATTTCCACGAATATTTAGAATGAACCTTCAGGATGGACATAGGCTATATATTATCGCGTTAAAATAAAAGCGCTTTTCATGGAGGCCAATTTGGCAACATACAAATTTGAGCAAAGCTGGACTGGGTCGTTAATTGTTAAATAAAATTAAATAAAACACAACATTTAAATTTATTTACAATAAATAACTTTAGTATTTTAATATTTCACACAATACCTATAGGCTGTGTGCACGAAGCCTACTAGCGCCGCTAGTGGGTAATAGAGAATTATTGAACTCACTTTTTATGGAAATCGCGACATGTTTCTAAGGTGCTAAGTCTAAAACTTTAGTTGGCCATGATGTGTCAAAAAAATGTAATAAGGAAAAACTGATGTTAATTTGTTTACACTGACAGCGGAACGTCAAATTAGGGCGCCAATGGTCTTTATTTTACTTAAATCGCCATCAGCGCAACAGCCCGGAACACAACAAGCATTTCCAGATCGCTTAGTTTTGCCCGTGTTTTCTTTGTAATTAAAAAACTTCATAAAATTATAACTATTTTCACTTTTAATAAACATTGCTCACTGACATACGGAAAATTTGAGTTTGAAGTTTCCTCTAGTGCTCACCACAAACGCTCGCATCGAAGAATTTGTAACTCCGCCTCCTTGCACATAGTCCATACAGTGACTTTGTCAGGCATTTTAAATAATGAAATACATTTAACGTCTTCGTCTGACGAAGCCACCGTGTTGTACGAAACAACAGTTATAAAATAAAGTTCTTAATTGTTGATAAATTAAAATGTATTGTTTTTAGTTAATTCTCCAATGAACATCAGATTTATATAAAAAACGTTCATTTTCCCGAGTTATATTCTTAAAATTATTTTAAGTATTTTTTTTTCGTAAGGTGGCACCTTATGAAACAAAAGTGTTTATTACAAGACTTTAGTAGCGGCTTTGTTTGCGTTAAACTCATCTGAGACAGTTTTAAAACACTTGACGATTTATTTATAAAGATACAATCACCGAAATCGAACAGTCGTAAATGTTCCTGTTATTGGAAAACACGGAAAACAAGTAGATCGAGGCGGCGTTAAACCAGATCTTACTGTGCTCGATAATTAACAAGTCAAATCTAATTACAAAGATGGATGAGTGTCGTTCTGAAACGTCAGGCTGATCATTAAATTGAGAAGATTGTTTTTAGTTTCTGAAATCGACGAATCATTTATCAATTGATACGCTTCGGGCTTTGAATAAAGATGCGAGCATGTAACAGTTTTGTGACAGCTTGTATAATCAGTTAGTGAAGGGCAACTTCTTATGCAAGTTTGGATCGGTTAACGTTTGCGTTAAATGTTTAACGCCAACGAGGAACAAATATAATCGTCCGAATTTGTAGATTGCTGTCGTCTTACGGAACAAAATTGGCCTTCACGAAAAGCGCTTTTATTTTAACGCGATAATATATAGCCTATGTCCATCCTGAAGGTCCATTCTAAATATTCGTGAAAAAATTTTTGAAATCGGATGAGTAGTTTCGGAGAAATCCTCCTACATCCACACTTACAAACTTTACCTGTTTATACTATTAGTATGAGGTACAGCATTGTCCAGGCCCAAGTGTCTATATTTGAAATCATTGTTTGTTGGACAGCGTCGGGGGTCGAACTGTATTAGCATTCTATATCGTTGACTTTTTTTTAACTGCGTTCATACAGCTCGACCGTCGTCAGCGGAACTGTTAAGCTTTGCTTGCTCACAAACTCGCGTTCTATTTCGAGTGCTGACTACAGAATAATTGTTTGTATTGTTTGACTTCAGTAGTGTGTAGTGTAATGTACACGATTTTTAACAAAATTTATTTGGTTGTTGCATAAGAAGTTGCACTTCCTCAGTGGATCGCGATACTCACATATTTTTTTATTCGATAGCGTTAAATGAAAATAATTTATTTATTTTCAATTCGTTTTAATTATATAAGATTATTAACAAGAAGAAACTGGTATAGGAAAATATATCAAATTAATAGAGAGTTATTTAAAAACTTAAATAAATTATTCTTGATTGATTGTTCGCTGACGGAATCTATAAATATCAATCGGTTTAGCTTCAAATTGAACTGAAATTTGGTCAGCCTCTATTTTTTTTAAATAATACTAGCGGTCCGTCCCGGTTTCACACGGGTGCGATAAATATAATTTTGCAAAATGTATTTCGTTTGCGGCTCGGCGTCTGCCCGTAATAGCTTTGAGCAAATTCTACCTGATTTGCTTCTGAACTAATAGCTTTGAGCAAATTCTACCAGATTTGCTTCTAAACTAATAGCTTTGATCAAATTTTACCAGATTTGTTTCTGAACTAATAGCTTTGAGAAAATTCTACCAGATTTGCTTCTGAAATAATAGCTTGGAACAAATTCTAGCAGATTTGCTTCTGAACTAATAGCTTTGAGCAAATTCTACCAGATTTGTTTCTAAACTAATAGCTTTGAACAAATTGTACCAGATTTGCTTCTGAACTAATAGCTTTGAGCAAATTATACCAGATTTGCTTCTGAACTAATAGCTTTGAGCGAATTCCAACAGATGTTCTTCGTTAACTATTCTTTTATTTTATTAGTTAGTATTTATTGTTTTATTTCTGTTACGTTAAAGAAGTACTTTCGTTTGTGTGTTTAACTATTTTGTTAAACGTTTATTATTGTAAATAAATAATTTCTACCACCAACTAGAACAGTTTTGTTACAATATAAATTTTGACGAATGAAAGCGAAATCCACTTCGACAACGTGTAAACACATAACTTTAAAAGTTTTTTAAAGAGTTAAGTAATTTGTTTTATTATTTAAAATACAGTTTCTTTAGAGTTATAAGCTAACAGTGGATTAGATTGGATCTGTGTATCAATGGATTTGCATATGTCTTACCGAATTAAATATTAACCAGATCTAATAAATCTGATTACGCTCGAATATATTAAAAAAAACTAGTTCACAGACTGGTAGCGAATATCACGATTGGTTCGATAAACAAAACGACAGATCTCGTGTACATCTGAAAAGTACGAGTGCAGTACAATAAATATACTTAAACTAGTGTGACCTGTGCGAATTATTCGCACTAAATAAGTATAATAATTATAAATAAGTAAATAAAATTGTCGACCAATTTTTCTCAGACCGAACGATATATTGACAAAAAATGATAAAATTACAAATCAATATAACATAAGATGTTATATTGATTTGTAATTTTATCATTTTTTGTCAATATATCGTTCGGTCTGAGAAAAATTGGTCGACAATTTTATTTACTTATTTATAATTATTATACTTATTTAGTGCGAATGATTCGCACAGGTCACACTAGTAACTATACTCTTTTATTGAGTAATATTTATTAAAAAATATGTTCAAAACACGTTTCACAATCCGTTAAATTTTAATTCAGTGATCTTCATTGAAATTTTTTTAAATGTTATTTATCATTCGGACATTCTCCTTTCTTACAAGTTAAAAATAAAAAATGAAAAGGTGTGAAAAAAAGTGTTTTTTTATTCTCATCTTATCACTTAAACGGAATATAATAAGGCTGCAAAGGTCATGCTATTACAAATATACAGGCTGCAACAAAAACAATGTACTATATATTTAAAACACAAACCGTATAATTTTTGTATCAAAATGTTTTTACACGGCACACACCGTATGGGATTTGGTTCTCGATTAAATTGGTTGAAAATGGTTTTATTTTATAGTTTAAAAAAGTGTCCATAATATGCGCATATCCTAAAAACCAATAGATTTTTAGCTACAGTGTTTAACAAGAGATATCCATTGACTTCACAATTTTAAAAAATCTTAAGCTCTAGAAATATGTTTTCGAGTGCGCTGAATCCGAATATGACATTATTATTTTATACAGGGTGACACCTTCTAACAATACCTAGTTTTCGGCTATTTTTCTATTTCTATAAAAAAAGCACAAAAATTGAACATGTTTGTGAATTCAATGGATATCTCTATATCAAAAATCTCGCTAAACATATCTGTAGCTAAAGATCTGTTGGCTTTTAGGCTATGCGGCCATGGACACTTTTTCTTAGTAACCTTTAAACCAGTGATGCCCAAAGTGGTCTATATCGACACCCAGGGGTCGACGACAACTTGCAAGGGGTCCATGTCAGCGGGAAAAAAATTGGGGGTCCATGAAATGAAAATGGGGGTTAACGATAGTGAATCTCCTAACAAAAAAAGAAACAAACTGGACATCGTTAACCGAAGAGATTTAAGATTAAATCTAACTAAATTGATGCCAAATGTTGAAAATTTATTATCAAAGCATCAGGTTCATCCCTCACACTAAAAGCATTTATTTTTTGCTTAGTTATTTTATGTAACAGAAAGTAAATTTTAATTTGATTCGTTTAATTTGAGTCTAATTAATAAATGCATAAAACTAAACATTTCACACTACATTTCACTACCATTTATAAATTTAAATCGTTCAAAGTGAGTAGCACTATACCGGTTGTCAAAAATACATTTGAAATTAATTAATTTGCAAAAAATCAATATCAAGCAGGGGGTCTATCCAAAACCGAAAAACATGGCAAGTGGTCTACGAGACAAAACAGTTTTGGGACCTCTACTTTAAACTATAAAATAAAACCATTTTCGATCAATTTAACCGTGAACCAAATCCCGTAAGGTTTGTGCGGGATCCTTCTATAATTTTCCTCATTTTAGTGACTTGTTTGAAGAAGGTTCCATTTTTAAAGAAATGTTTTATTTGCTCTCAAACTTTTGTTTCATTTTGTATGCATTAAAGTGTTTGTATACGTATTATTAAATAATAAATATTTGCATATTTTGTTCATTTAACAAACCAGGTACACTCACACCAACAAAAACCAGACATGTAATGCGTATAAACGTGATTTTCATATTTAATTAGTACAAACGTCGCATGAATTCATATATTAATCACATGCACTTAATAAATGTATCTCTTCACACTGCCTCGGAGCGTGCAGCGTTTATTTTTTTAAAGAGGTAATGTTTGTAAGTTTGGATGTAGGAGGTAGTGATGTGTCCACACATGACTCTTTATTGGGAGCTGGCTCTGTGCGCTCCGCTCACTAAAAAGAGTCGCTCAGAGCGAGTCGTTCAAAGGAGCGACACTAGACAGTACGCACTACACAAGAGTGCAGACTGCAGACGTGTGAACTGTCATCATGCATGATCAGGAGTAACGAAGCATTGCACAGCACAATACACACTCAGCTCTGAACTCATTTTAATATGATTCTGATCTTATATTATTCGCATTTCGGATAAACTATAAAGTATAATAAAAGCTTAACAATAATAATGTTTATTGTTACAATATTATATCGACGTCAATGTGAATGATTTAAGTCACTGTAAGCTTAGTGCTATTGCACTTACAGTGTGTCATTCAACATTAAATGACTCAGCAAAGATAACTCCTCCGTACGTGCAAAATTCACTAGTGGCCCGTGCTGTGTGCGCTCTGTAAATGTGCGAATACAACAGTACAGAATAGCTCAGCACAGAGCAATGGCGCGCGGAGTGAGTCATTCACAAAAAAAAGAGCGACTCGCTCCGCTCCGAGAAAGGAGTCGTTCATTATGAACGACTCGCTCAGGAGCGACACATCACTAGTAGGAGGTTATCTCCGAAACTACTCATCCGATTCAAAAAAAAATTGCCAATATTTAGAATTGACCTTGAAGATGTATTTAGGCTATATACTATCGCGTTAAAACAAAAGCGATTTTCGTGGAGACCAATTTTGCAACGTAAGTCGATGAAAAAACGCAATATTCAAGCTCGGGCGAAGCCGGACCGGGCCGCTATATTATATTAACTTTCTATTTTTGTTTAACTTAGTTTTTAAAGAAATAATACAGACAAAATTTAGAGTGTCGGGTTCAGTAATTGGCAACAGCTAAGTTTTCAGATTAAACACAAGAAAAATTTTGGTGTAGAATTAAACCAAGTCGAAATCTCGCTTTTGATAATGTCTACCGCAGTTGTAGACGAAACGTCAGGTAGTAATACCAATGGACCACGGCATACAAGCCCGGAAACCAAGAAGATTTGGATCAACGTCGGCCGTGAAAGCCTACACACTTGGATAATCCAAGTCGGTTTGATTCAATTTTTGATTTTGTGACTTGAAGTTATTAATTCCCTATCAATGAATGATCATTGATCACAACGTAATGATAATATTGACTGTCTGAACTGCATAAATTGCACATAATATTATAACATAAACATTTACGATGGCTACTGCGCAGCATAAATAAATAAAACTGAATAATACATAATAATACGTCAATAAACGTTAGAATAAAATGTAGTCGGTTTAAAAGCCTCACAGCTGTCTTAAATCTACAGCTTACAGCTGTCACATTACACAAAATTGGAACGATATGTGTCATCGTAGAGCGTTTCTTAAATCTGGATACTAACGGATTTGCCATTTCAATTTAAAAGATTACAATTTCAATTCAATAGTGCCTATATTAAAAAATATAGTTTAAAAAAAACAGAAAAACACGCTTTAAAGCGAACTAAAAAGTAAAAAATATTTTTTTTTTAAAATAAGCTTAAAACAATAATGAATAAAAAATACAAGTATTATTGTGAAAAAAACGTGGGGCGCTTTGTTCCACATTTTCGTACATCGAGCGCCCCACGCTTTTTTCACAATAATACTAGTATTTTTTATTCATTATTGTTTTAAGCTTATTCTAAAAAAATATTTTTTACTTTTTAGTTCGATATAAAGCGTGTTTTTTAGTTTTTTTTAAACTATATTTATTTTTCACTTTTTAGTTTGATATAAAGCGTGTTTTTCAGTTTTTTTTAAACTATATTTATTTTCCACTTTTTAGTTCGATTTATTGTCAAAAATATGCCGAAAAAAAACAAATTTTTTATTTCGGCGTGGACGGGATTAGAACCCACGACCGGTGAATCCGAGAGTTGACGTCAGCGAAGACTAGCGCCTCAGACCACTCGGTCAACGATTGCTTTTACAGTAGTGGCATAACATACTAACAGTAATAAACCACTTGCTGTAGTCCAAACGAGGTTACAAACATACTTACATACGTACAAACTTACAAGTGAAACTAATATAAAGCGTGTAAAATGTCTGAGTTACCCTCTGCCCCCCCCCCCCCTCGGAAACATTCCCTTGAGAGGAATTTTTGTGACCGAAAAATATTTTACAACGAGTTGAGCAACTTTCATTCGCAACATTTTTCAAAAAAACTTTATCTCTCTGAGATATTCAAGCGTTGCGGGATAATAATTTTTTATAATTGGAAGCACAGCAAGCTCAAAAGTCACTTCGGCAACAGGATGCAAATTATAGACGCTCAACAGTCGGACAAAGAGTTTTTGAAGTGAAAACTTCTTTAGCGGCGTTGTACACTTTTTTTGTAATGGGTAAAAAATGTTAAACTCGCGTCAGGAAAAGTAAGAACTGGGTGAGACTCTCTAAGTGATAGTAATTGCCAGATACTTTTTATACAACGTTAGACATCTAGCGTTGAAATATCCTACATAAAAATGCAATCTATGATACAAACCATTTTATTTTTTATACAACGTTAGACATTTAGCGTTGAAATATCGTACATAAAAATGCAATCTATGATACAAACCATTTTATTTACAAGTGTTGCCAATAAATAAACAATGCTTCTAAATGCAAAAAATTAAGACGTTAATGTTCAAGTTTTCACTTCTGCCGGCTCTCCCGGAGTGCAACCCGTCTTTTTTTTCAGATTTCTAAACGCAGACGAGTCACCGAACGCATTACAAACAAAATACAAAATAAGTAGCTATTAGATAAACATGTATATAAACATTATAATAAGCACTCTCATTGGTAGGTTCGGTGCACTATCGAATGTTTAAATGGCTGTCATCAATGCTCCTTAATTGCATTCCAAAATGCACTCCCGGCGCTGCTAATTGCATTTTATAGTTATTGTAGGTTATGTATAGTCATTAATGTAGCCACTTTGTATAAGCAACTTGAAACATAAGCACTGATTACTCATTAATAAAAATAAATTGCATTAATTGAAAATAACGCGAGTGGAAAATTAATTCCAACAAGATTTCAAATACACTTTCAATAGACAGAAATAGTAGATTATGGATGCTCGACAATTGAGATCAATAGCCTACCCTTATAGTGCGTAAGATACATATTTTAAACTCTATATAGCGACACTCAAGGAGCTGTGCATTTTGTGGCGCTATTGAGAGTTGTCGTTAAACGGAGAAAAGAAATAGTACTAGTTTAGGTCAAAAATTACTTTTCAAAAATTTTACTATACTTATATCTTTCCTTTTTGAGGTCCCCCAAATCCAAAAAACATATTTTTGGAAAAACTCTGTGCGTCTGTTAGTCTGTGAACACGATACAGGCCAAACGGATAAGCGGATTGAAACCAAACTTTGGGAGGATGTTTGGTATGCAAATATGAAGAGCCCTATTGTTTTTGGGGAATATCGGCGCATGCGCAGAAGAGATATATGCTATAACTGTGTTTTTTATATAATAATGGTATACTTTTCATAACGGCTTATTATCTTATTTATTTTTTCAAGAAAGTTGTGTTAAAACATTTTTTTTCTTAACTTTACAGTTTCGGAAATATTTTGAAAATAAAAAAAAATCAGCCGCTCTTTTGTTTTATAGATCTGTCAAAAATAAACTAGTTCGACATGCTTTAATTAATTTTTACATGACGTGGAACATATCATGTAGGTAACCATGGCAACGAATGGCAAATATCATATTGAATACTAGCCATTACCCGCGTCACCGCACACGATATCAGAAATTTTATTTTCTTTATTATAATCAAACGTCAACATTTTTTGAAGTTGGAATGGTCCCGTCGCCCAATTGGCTGGAATTTTTTGTTTAATAATATATTTATTCAGAGTTTTGGTGCAAATGGTTCATAAAAAAAAGTTAAAGAAAGAAAGGAGGAACATACATTTTAAGATTCGTATAAGAAAATCCCTCTTCTGAAACTAAAATAAGTAATAATAAATTGAAATAAAAAACAGATGTAAATAAAATAGATCTCGAAATACTGTATTTTTAAATTTATTATTACATTTCTATATAGGTACAATCCAATACTTAAAAATATTGATACAATATTATAAATATCTTAAGAAACATTTAAATATACCTAATCGTAATTATTAATATTATAAACCTATTTTACTAGAAAAAAAACTATTTTTGTACATTATATTTACAGCATGGCGTTTTAAAAAATTAGAATAATATTACGAAAAAATAAATAGTGTAACATTCTGTGCATTAAATTAATATATTAATTATTGCATATATGCCAATAGTTAGAGACGGTACTCCCAAAAAGGTGCTTTTATGAAGCGAACCGCTTTTTAAACTTCATCGCCAAAACAGTTCTTTTGAAATAAAATTTAAAATATAACTTTACGAAGTTTTATGAACTCAAAATATTTATACAATTTCACTTTTAAAATTATAAAAGTACCTCTGTAAAAATAATTCTTTTCATTTTTGTAATTAAGCAAATTTTTTTAATCAAAATAGGTACAAATTAATTATTAAATCTAAAAACGCTTTCAAAGCTCTGCTTTTAAACAGTTTTAGCGCTTGATTTTACTCCGACTAGAAAAAGAATAATTAACTGTTTTGCAAGTTATTATTTAAAAAATTGTCAAAAAAATGAAACTTGAAAGATTTTTAAGAACTATTATACAATATGTAAACGCGTAAGGCACATAGGGAAATTAGCATTGGAAAAAAATACTTGGATCAGAGTTAGCCATGAGTGCATTAATTGTCATTTCTATTGAATTATCGTGGTAATTTTGAGTATTACTATTTTATTTTGATTTATTTTTATTTTACTTGGCTTTTTTAATAATAAAAAGCTCTTATAAATCATTATTTTAATTTGTACAAAAATAAAACAAAAAAACAACTCCATCTGTTTGGAAACATTTCATTCAAAAATTGTCTGACTGGTATGACCTATGCGCGTTGGTAAATCAGTGACCCAATGTCTTTAGGTTCAACACGAATAGGCGGAGATATTTGATCTCGCACCATAATTTAAGTATTTTTGGGAATTTAATGTCCCATTAATAAAAAAAGTCCGATTATGTTGTAATCATTTGAATATTTTCTTCGGTAGTATACACATTCATTTTGCAAAAGAATATTATCTGTCAAATTGAAAAACAAGATTTCAAGGCTCACTCTGATCCAGTTATTTTTTCCCAATGTTAATTTCCCTATGTGCACCTTACATGTTTACATACTGTGTGTAAAAATCTTAGAAGAAAATATGTTCCAGCGCACCCTTTATCGAAGTTTAAACGAAGATAATTGTTTTTTAACGTTCGCACAAAATTTCACCACTCGATTAAAAATCCGTTAAATAATGATCAAAAATCGAAACATTATTAGCGCCACTGTCGTTAAAAAGCGTCGGCGTTAACGACTGTTCCTGAAAATCGATAGGCGTCATCGACTGTTCCGATAACGTGAACGAATTATCGGACAACGCGAGCGATTCTCCGTCCGATTCTAACAAGAAACAATCCAAATCACTACAATCCGACAACAGGTCGCCGACAAGATCTTCGCCGCCCTGCTGTTGGTATGCCTGATGGTGATGGTGGAGGTGGCGGATCGTCACTGCACTCCCACCGTCCGAGTTTTGCAGCGCCGCGCTTAACGAAGAAATATACCGCATCGCCAGACGCAACGTCGTTATTTTCGTCAATTTTTCGTTAGAATTTATCACGACCTTGCCCGAATAGCACGACGACCCCGATGACGTCACTTGAGGCACAGCGCGCCTCAACGTTTCGAATGCGGCGTTGATTTCGCGCATTCGGGAACGTTCGCGCGCGTTCGCCGTTTTCCGACGATATTTGCTCAGAGGCGCCGGTTTTTGTTTCGGTTTGCTGTTGCGCGATTTGCTGTTGGTAGGCGACGGTGTTTTTTTCGTGATGCAATTGTTTTCGGCGTCGTCTTCGACGCGGAGCGAGCGCGGTCGAAGCGAATATTTGTCGCCGCGCATTGGTGATGGTTTGTCGGCGCCGCTGTTGTTATTGGCATCTGAATACGATTTTGGGTCTTGGTATGGTGATTTGGAGGCCGGTAACGACAGACGTTGGGATATTGCTTCGCTGTATTCTAACATTCTTGTAATTTAATTTCAAATAATCGTTTCATTTACAATAATTCAAATGATTAGATCATTATCAATCGATAGTCATTGAAAATCAACACTTTTATATTAACATTAATCGTAATAAACAGTTATTTATTCTAAGGTGTAATATTTGGCAATTGAATTATTAATTATATATTTTGATTAGCTGTCCAAAATTAAAAATATTAAAAAGCAAGTTTAAGTAATATTTCAAGATTTGCGATATATACATTTAAAAATTGCACAATAAAATTATATATCCTAGGATTACTAAATTAGCTAACTATTATTAAACAACTGATTGTATTTCAATAGTTAATTGCGAAGCAACGAGATTCTAAAACATAGACGTTAAAAAGCGATGCCAAACCGCAGATGTATTTATTTTGTTTTATTACTGCAATAATTAGAGCAAATCAATTAATATATTTCAGCAGTAATAAAAATAAATCATTTTACAGTAACTTTAACAAATTTCGAAGCTACGAGATTCTAAAACATAGCTGTTAAAAAGCGACACCAAACCGCAAATGTATTTATTTTGTTTTATTACTGCAATAATTAGAGAAATCAATTAATATATTTCAGTACTAATAAAAATAAATCATTTTACAGTAACTTTAACAAATTTTGAAGCTATGAGATTCTAAAACATAGATGTTAAAAAGCGACACCAAACCGCAAATGTATTTATTTTGTTTTATTACTGCAATAATTAGAGCAATTCATTCATTCAGCGTCTTTTACAACAAAGAAATGCATCTTTTACGTAACAATGGATATTTAATTGAAGAATAACTCTTTTAAAAAACTAAACAAACACAATATATATGACAAATTCTATTAAATTTTTAATAAGGTTAGAAATTCTTCCATTCGTAATTGAAATATAACTTCTATGAAGAACTAAATGCTATAAATTCAAAAGATGTACTTATTCAGATGAAATTAAAAATTCTAATAAATAATCATTTCGCTAAATAAGCAACTAGTTTAGTTGTCAACTGATATGTTTATTTATTTTTTTTTTAACATTAACAGTTCTGAACTAGATTCAACTTTCCTAGCTAGACAACATCTAATATGCATAGACTGTATGTAATAACATGTTGAAACAACTACGTTATCGCAAAATTACTTATTAAACATTCATAACACGAGATATGTAAAAGTTCTCTGAAGTTTATTTATAACTCGAATAAAAAATAATCACTTAATATTTATTTTTATGAGATTATTAACGCCGTAAACAGTTTTTTTTGCAAAATATATTTGCAAATAATTTACTCAAGCTTTTAAAATATTTGTCTACAAGACTAACGTTTTAGCAATTCACTAAATTTTGTTTATTGAATTTTAAATAATCTTCATAAATATATTTTTGCAAATAACTTAATTATTAACATTTAATTTAAGCAATTCACAAAATTTGTTTATTTTTTAAACGTAATAAATAATCATGATTTTTTTTATTAAAAAGCACACCCTAAATTAACAAAAGTAATCTCTTATCAAGTTGCAAACTTTATTTTTAAATTTAGTAAATCAGTATAATTCAATTAAAATAAATTATTACCAGATATATTACAACCTGTTGCATTATAAACTATTTTAATTAAAATAACAAATTAACTTGAGACGTAAATTGCCAATTATAGCTAATTAAATATCATATCATATAGTTTATGACGTTACATAAAAAGTATCCCATTTCTAAAAATTTTTGACAAACATAATTACTTTCTAGCTAATTGCAATCACGTAATAATTAATTCCGGACATATTAATTATTAAATTTTATATAATTAATTAGTTAAAGATTATAAATTGGACACTAAAATATGTTAATTACATTTTTTTTTGTTACATAAATATATTTATGATTATTGAAATCGGATAAATAATTTTTGTTTGCATTGGTTTATAATTAAGTAGTGTCACGGGCCATAAAACTAATTACCTGTGGAATACTTAATCATTATTTGGTTAACCTGACAATATACTTCTCAAGAAAACAATTAACTGAAAAAAATTAAAACAAATCGAATATTATTTTTATGCAGATTTGAGACGGTGTTAAAATAAAAAAAAAACAAATTTTGTCCTGGAGTGTCTATTTTTAAGCGTTATTACAGCGCGAATAATTAATCAATCAATCAGACACATAAATATTTTTGTATCCAACGTCAAAACATCAAATTGCAAATTATGTTGTTATGAACACAAAAATCGAGTTTAAACTGGGTTAAAAATTAACTAGCTAAATAAAGCTTCAAAAATATTAATGTCTCCCAATAACTTAAAAAATATGCAAGTTTTTGAAATGAAACAACAAATATATTCAATTTCTCATGTGATTATTTTGAGGTAAGTATTCAATTAGTTGCGTCATATCTCATTGATTTTGTAACAAAACTTACATAATTATGCACTAATATATATATTTCGTCTAAGTAAGATATTTCAATTGTTTTGCTTCACTAGTACATTTGTGCCAAAATCAAAATTAGATGATTTATTAATTAATCCATAATTAAAAAATACAGTCATAGAATAATATAATGTCAGTCTAAGCCACAAAACATTAATGCCTACCAAATGTATTTCAAAAGAAAGCATTAAAATCGTTTTGTGATTCCCAATTAATAGTTTCAGAAATAGCACAGTACGAAATGGAAAGACAAGTTTCTTCCAATAACTTAATAATATAATCTTTATAACGTAACCACAAACATGTCATCACAATCTTCTGCGCATAAAAAACAATCTGCTTAATTAAATGTTATTATTACCATTATCAATAAATTGTAAATAAAAGAACCAAAAATGGTCTCTCAATAACTTTAAATTCACGTAGTCTTTATAACGGTTCCACAAAACCGTCTCCAAAACCTTTCGCAATTAAAAAATAACCTACTTCATTACAATCCATCAAAATAGTTCATCACAAATCAATAACTTGTAAATCAAAGAACCAAAATTAACTTCAAAATCACGTAGTCTTTATAACGGTTCCAACTAAAACCGTGTCCAAGACCTTTCGCAAATAAAAAAATAACCTACTTCATTACAATCCGTCAAATAGTTCCTCACAAACCAATAACTTGTAAGTCAAAGAACCCAAAATAACTTCAAAATCACGTAGTCTTTATAACGGTTCCACAAAACCGTGTCCAAAACCTTTCGCAAATAAAAAAATAACCTACTTCATTACAATCCATCAACTATAGTTCATCACAAATCAATAACTTGTAAGTCAAAGAACCAAAATTAACTTCAAAATCACGTAGTCTTTATAACGGTTCCACCAAAACGTCTCCAAAAACTTTCGCAAATCAAACATAACCTACTCCCAAAAACTTCAACACTTTACAAAGGATCAGCAAATAAATAATTATTTAATATCACTGTATAATCCATCAATTTCATTGACACTAGAATGATCGTTGTCCATATTTCCTCAACAGGTTCAACAAAACACGTCGTCTTACGGAATCACCGCTTAATTATAGTTGATCGACACGCACCGCATCAACAGAGCAGCAATGTCGCACTGAGCATTTGATCAACAAGTATACATTCTATAGCTAAGAGAGTCGGTGGTACCGCGGGACCCCTCGAGCTGCAGCAGCCCCGTGAAATAAACCTGTTGCAGCCGCCGTCGATGATTGCCGTTGAGAGCACTCTCTAACTCTAACGAAAAGGGTGGGCGTAGCCTCAACTAATCCCATATAACGATTAGTTCTATCTGTCAACATTAATGTATCGCTCAGTTATGGAGTTAAACTTCTTCACACGCGTCTTTTGTGAATTTCTCGAAGGAGCAGCCCTCAAAGGAAACATTGGAACGTAGTTTTTTAACTTCCTGCTTTAAAAAAAAAAAATTTTTTTTTTCAAAAATCGGGAAGTTATTGGTTTCACCCCGATTTTCTAAAATCGAGTTTTCGCCAGATCTCGACGTTTTGAGGTCCTAGGAAGCTATTGAAACTATTTTGGCGATGATGTCCGTAGGGCTGTATGTATGTGTGTGTGTGTGTGTGTGTGTGTGTGTGTGTATGTATGTATGTAAATCTTTTATATCTTTTGAACGGAGTGTCCGACTGAAACGCGGTTTGCGGCATCTGACGTGAACTTGGTGAACTTAGACTTCCTGAAAATTTGAAACGATTCGGCCCAAAAATTTTTGAGAAATCTTAAAAAAACAAGTTTCAAAAATTTTTTTAAATTTGTTTTTGTAAAATATTTTTTAAACTACTAAACCGATTAATTCCAAAATCTAATCAGCTCTTCTCCTTAACAAACTGCGTCGATTTCCGCAAACCGCATCAAAATCGGTTCATTTGTTCACGAGATACCGTGAACGAAAAAATCATAAAAAAGTGTTTTTTTAAAATGACTCTTAAAATTGTTTTCAGATAGATTTTTTTGTAATAAATTACTTTCTTAGGCTAAAAAAACTGCGTCGATCGCCGCAAACCATATCAAAATTGATTCATTTGTTCATGAGATAACGTGAACGAAATATTAGGAAAAAAGTAATTTTTTATAATTACTCGTAAAATTCTTATCAAATCGATTTTTTTGTAATAATTTACTTTCTTAGGTTTAAAAAACTGCGTCGATCGCCGCAAACCGCATCAAAATCGGCTCATTTGTTCACGAGATATCATTAACGAAAAATTTGTAAAAAAGTGTTTTTTTTTTAATTGCTCGTAAAATTCCTATGAGATCGATTTTTCTGTAATAAATTACTTTTTTAGGTTAAAAAATTGCGTCGACTGCCGCAAATCGCATCAAAATCGGTTCATTTGTTCATGAGATATCGTGAACGAAAATTTCGTAACAAAGTGTTTTTTTTTGAGCTCGAAGAGCTAAAAAATAAACTTCTTGCTATATTTTATATATTTTTGAGCGTTTTGAACTCGAAAATAGCGGGAAGTTACAGGGATGGCCTGCAGGGTCAAACTTCTTTTCAAATTTTTTTTTTTTGAGGATTAGCGCTCTCAGGAACTCGAACGTGTCTTTTATAAATATCTCGAAGGAGCAGTCCTCAAAGGAAACATTGGAACGTAGTTTTTTTTTTTGGGATTAGCGCTCTCAAGAACGCCAGCGCGTACCAGTTGACTTCTGTAATACACGCAAGATGATCTTGTAATGAATTTCATTCCATATCTTCAAACTTGTGAAGGGCAAACAATTAGCAAACAATTAGCTTTACCGATGTTTTGCTTGTGGCCGACGTTTCCAAATAGTAAAGGGTCTTTCAACAAGGACGGGTCGATGTTGAAATTGAATAAAACAAGCTGTGTGTGAGATATTAACGAAATTATTTTTTTGTTTGAAAGGCCCACTTATGCCATTATGTATGGAATATGACATCGTTCAAATGTCCGCCGCGGCTTCGAACGGTAACACGGATCCGAGAGGTCCAATTTTCAATGACTCTACTGCATAGATCCGGCTGAATCTGACGAAAATCCGCACCAAACAGTAACTTTCTGTGGATGCATTGCCACCTGGTGAACCTCATGTGAGTTGTGGTCGTCCCATATACGGCAATTTTGCTTATTAACAAAACCATTCATCCAAAAATGCGCCTCGTCGCTAAAGATTATTTTTCGGCCAAAATTGGGGTCCTCTTCCAAACGTTCCGAAGCCCAGTCAGCGAACAAACGGCGTTGTCTGTGATCATTAACTTTGAGCTCCTGGGTCAGTTGGATGTTGTACGGGTGCAGGCCCAAGTCCCGACGCAAAATTCTCTAAGTTGAAGTCTGCGAAAGGCCGAGTTCTTCTGCACGGCGAGAAATCGACTGCCTCGGAGTCTCCTGCACACTCTGACGGACAGCAGCGATGTTCTCGACCGATCTGGCGATCCTTTGCCGTAAGGGTGTTGGTTGGTTGTTTACTGAACCGGTCGTCTCGAATTTAGCCACCAAACGTTGGAGAGTCGACTTTGAAGGACCACCGCGTCTGCCGTAAAATTGACGCAATGCGCGCAACGTTTGCACTAACGAATTTTCATAATAAAGTTTTATCATTTGGACATGCTGCTCAGTCGTGTAACTTGCGATGGTGATTTGGCATCAATGACTGAAAAAGAAAAAACAGATTTGACATATGCCGCCAAAACAGCATGGCCGCCACAAACTGTCAACATCGACCCGTCCTTGTTGAAAGACCCTTTATATTACACCACAAGGACTGAAAGTTTGATATTCTTGCCCTGCGCGCCATGCAAGATATCAAACTTTCGGTTAGTTTGGTATATACTATTTTTCTCTATACCTTGGTCGTATCTACGCTTATTAAATACATTAATGAATTACATAAAAACACAGATAAATTCCAAGCGAGCAGCTTTGAGGTTATACGTAAAAACACGAATGACAACTGTTTGCGACTATTAGCTAAAATGTTTCCTATGGAAACGACATCTAAACAACAGTTGGGTTGTTTTTTCTTTACTGCCGCCCAAACGTACGAACTTCCCGCATCGGTGCGTGCGTAATCCCACCAAGGAGTAAATGTTAGACTTTTTGTGTTACAATTGATGCCGAAAGTATGTACTTTCGATCGAGGTATATGAAGAAAATTTATTTTCATCTTCAAGGGCTTGATAAACATTTCAAAGCATGCGCTATGCTTGTTGCCCAAAAGGGACCATTACGGACAACATAATCGAAATACAGAACACCCTGTATATACAGGACGATTTTTGAGTTGATTCTTCTTTTTTAACAGCGTGTAGAACTCAAATAGACGAACAAATATTTCAAGTAACTTTTTTATCAAAACTCTAAAGTAAGAGACAAACAGTCTTTCAAAGTTTAATTAAATTTTATTTAATTATTTCAAAAGCCCGCTTAACACACGCGAAGAAACGATAGCACGAATCGGAAATGCATCCCAAATAATTCGCGGAAGGCCCTTATTGCTACTACAAGAATGGCTACGACGCACGCATCTTTGTGTCCAACAAAACGGGGACAACTTCGAACAATTTCTGTGAATACTCGATAATCACATAACATATTTCCATAGTGACATAACATAACGCCAGGACCGACCTCAAAATTTATTAACACTTTAAAAGCCTCTTTAATTTTTGAGTTCTTTCAAAAAAGTTACTAGAACTATTTGTTCGTCTATTTGATTTCTACACGCAGTTAAAAAAAAGAATCAACTTAATCGTTCTGTATATAACATATAAATGACATAACATATTTCCATAGTGACATAACATAACGCCAGGACCGACCTCAAAAATTAATAACACTTTGAAAGCCCGTTTCTCTTTCATTTTTGAGTTTTGACAAAAAAGTTACTTGAACTATTTGTTCGTCTATTTGATTTCTACACACAGTTAAAAACAAGAATCAACTTAACAATCGTCCTGTATATAGAATATTACATGTCAAAGTAAATAAATAGCAGTAAAGTGTAGGATAGAATCCAGTGATAGCATCTTATATCTTGTGAATTTAACATCATATATCAGAGAGTCTGTAATTGCCATATCTTGGTCAAGATATCTTCTTAGAATTTTGCTGCAAAACCGGACAAGAAATGTGCAGAAGAAGGCGTCTCGACTTTATCCCCAGGCATTGTGCTCCAATATTACCAACTCCAGTTTATTCCAGCACGTGGGCTGCAAGGACGTCTCGAGATTCGTTTAATTCGTTACCTCAACCGAACTGAAGTGAAACTTTTTTAGGCGAAAGTGGTAACAATGAATAATTCGTGTATCATTACAAAAAAAAAAAAGTTTAAATAGTTTTTGAAGTAAAATTTCTTTAGGCACGCTTAACTTGGGGAGTAAGCTGGTGAATGCCTGACGAGTGCGTGATCGGGCGAGGCGAACAGAAGTTAAGAGAGATATATTAAGTTAGTGAAGATAGAAAGAGAGAGAGTTACGTTTCGTATACTATTGTAGGAGCAAGAGAAAGAGAGTTGCGCGCGCACATTTTCTTTTTCTCTTCCTCGACAAATACTTCACTGGCTAGTGGCGCCATCAGGTGGCCGAAAATATAAGCAGTACTAGCAATAGAATGACACATACTTGGCGCCATCAGGTGTCCGAAAATATAAGCAGTACTGACAATAGAATGACACATACTTTACTTGCCAGTGGCGCTATCGGGATGACTAAAATCCAATGAGAGCTAAGTAATTGCAATGTATTACTTTTGTTTTCATTATCTTTATGTAATATTCTACGTTTAACCCTGCTGTTCTCCTCGGGTCTATATGACCCAAAATCATATTGATGACTTAGTAACTTTTTTGTTTCTTAATATTTTTAGCTGATATTTTGTGACTTTGTCTCTTGCTTGATCTAGTTAAGATGCCTCTATAGGTTTTTAAAAAATACATCTAGAATTTTTTTTATACATGATTGTTACACAAATACTCCTTGGGTCAATATGACCCAAAATTAAATTTAACTGGTAGGGCGGATATTAACATTATGTTTAGTTACATTATCTGCAAAGATTGTTTTGCTGATATCAAACGTGTGCTAGCATGTGTTTTCAATAGCAAAGAAGTTTGAAAGAATTCCTGAATGTCTGTTTCAGAACTGCGCAGGTTGAATCCATTTGAAACTTGCTACCTACGGCATACGTAAATATCGAATTTTGATACTCTCGTCTAGGTTGGCTATGGCTGTCTGTCAGGAAGAACAAACCTGAGCTGCCTGTCATGGGAGTAAATAAAAATTAAAAATATACATAGCTCTAACTTTTATTTTACTAAGGATACCACAGTTGTTTCATACATTAAAAAAAATAAGAAAGTCATACTAATGAGCACACTTCATAATAGTAAACAAATAAGCGAGAGAAATGACAAAAAGCCACAAATTATACTTGACTATAATTCTACAAAGGGAGCAGTTGACACACTAGATCAGCTAAATGGAACCTACACTTGCAAACGAAAAACAAATCGGTAGCCTATGATTTTGTTTTATAATATCTTAGATACCAGTGCTTATAACGCTTTGGTCTTATGGCGCAAAATAAATCCAGATTGGAATAAACACGTTTTATTTAGAAGAAGAATATTTTTAGAGCAACTAGGCAAGCAACTGGTAGATCCCTACATTTCATCAAGAAAACATCTCCCTCGCACTGAACAAGCTGCCACTATTGTAGCTAATATTCAAAGAACATTAGTTGAAGAAATAGGTGCACCACTACTTGGGACCAGTAACAAAAATAAACGAGCTCGCTGCAAATTTTGTCCTCCAAAATGTGACAACAAAACCAATATGACTTGTAAATGCACCAAATATTTGTGTAAAGCTCACGTGACATATTATTGTCCTGACTGCAAGTAGTAACGTATTATATTATAATAATAAGAAAAAATCTATTCTGTTCTGTTCTAAAATTAGTTTATTTTGATTTTTTTACAGCTAAAGACGTTGTATTGAAAAAATAAAGTTTATAGTGCACAAAGGTTTAAGTTATTTTGAGCTGATTTTGTATTTCAGATATCGGGTCACTATGACCCGAAGGAGTACAAGTGTATAGTTTGACCGAGGAGAACAGCAGGGTTAAAGTGAATAAAATTATAAATTCATTTTAATGTTCATATTTTGTGAATTTTCGGGTGAATAATAACAAATTATGGCAGGAAGAAGTTTTACTTCAGTCGTGTGGTCTAAAGCACACTCGTTTTTTTTTCAACTCGAGATTTACTATCGGTATATTTTTTGAGCGGTGTAGCGTAGTGGTGAGAGCACTATACTCGCATTAGGGAGGTACCGGGTTCGAATCCAGGCGAGGGCACATGTGGCCGGGACTTTTTCCTGCTGCCTCTTGCCGAGAAACGGTAATTCCTGTACCGGCCATCTTGTTGAGGTTTTTCATGGGTTACCTCAATAATTCACGAGTTTACCTCCGTTTTTTAAGAAGTATTCACTTATCTATAAATTCGTGCGAAGCCGGGCCGGGTTACTAGTTACCAATAAAATAAATTCCAAACAGTCATTAAACAAAAATAATTACGATTTTATTATTCCGTATACAGATTTATATCTCTAAAAGCGCTTTACAATGTGCGTATGTTTAGAAACCCGATCGCGCACAGGGTTGGTTTTACAGGAAACGATACTTTAACGCCCACCGCGTTCCGGGTTAAAAATATTGCAGGTAAGCGTCAGTTGACTTGCAGAAAACATTTTCAACAAACAAGTATTGACATACAAAATAAATAATGCTGTAAATTATGCCTTCTTAACTCGAATTACATAGTCATTGTGATATAAAAACATAATTGACATTTAGTACATATTTTTAGCATTTATTACCGTCTATAAAATATTACCGAATGTCCTTTACAATGTATCGATTTATTTCATCAATCAGTATTTTTATATTTGACTTATCGAAGCGTTGTCAAAACACTCAAGGTACGGGGCAACTTTAATCCAAGAATTCGAAAGTATCTTGTATCTAAAATACTGCTTTGTATTTTTTAACCGACTTCAAAAGAGGAGGAGGTTCTATGTTCGACTGTATATATATTTTTTCTTTTTTTTTATGTATGTTCACCGATTTCACGGTCAATTATGGACCGATTTTCAAAATGTTTTTTTTTATTCGAAAGAGTGCACTTCCGACGTGGTCCCATCGGAACCAAGTCAGGATCTGATGGTGGAATCCGGGGAAATCGAGGGAAACTCTCAAATTTCAAAGGCACGCATACTTGGCTTACCCATTGCAATACTTTATCTAACACTAAAAAGAGAAAAATAAAATATTTTTAACAAAAAAATTGAACCGACTTCAAAAAATATGCACTAAAAAGTAAAAAATAATAATTATTGTTATTTTTGGAGTCGGTGTCAGCCAAAATGAAATCTATTCCGAGAACTAGAGACATGTAAGATTTAAATTGCTACTTTCGAATTCCGATGTGACACCGACTCCAAAAATAACAATAATTATTTTTTTTCACTTTTTAGTGCATATTTTTTGAAGTCGGTTCAATTTTTTTGTTAAAAATATTTTTTAGTGACTCCTTTTAAAGTTTTAAGTTTTTATGCTACCATCAGTATGTTTACAAGGTAATCGTAGTATAAAGTAGGTACTAGATTAAAGCACGACTAACATTTTTGCGTGCTCTTTTGTGAAATTTTGTGCTTAATTTATTTTGTGACGTCAAAACCAGTATTTAAGTTGAACGAAGCTTCAGGTATAAAAAGCATCACTTTACGAAAAATTCGACGTAAGTGATTGTGTTTTTGTCTTGCATGTCCAAAAAAAAAAAATATTAGGTAATAGGTATTTTAAAAAAAAATTATCTGATGCTATTTTAAAATACTTTCTCTGGGCCTTCAATAAATTTAGCATTGTCATAATATGGGCAGACAATTAGTCATTAAATATTGAAACAGATTTATTACCGCCATTTTGTATTCTTTATTAGAGCAAGAAACAAAACAATAATTCATTTATGAAACGCTACGTCGTAGCTAAATTGTTATTAATTATTGTAGAAAGAAATTAAATTATCTAACGCAGAATCAGTCATGGTTTGCTCTGATCAGGATTGTCAAACTTTTAAAAAAATAACGCCTCATAATTAACTACCGCATTATTCATTTGAGAAACGGTACGGCTAGAAAATAGCCGAGCGTGTAGCGATGCTTTTGTTTATTACAAGCCCTCAGTTTCCAGGTTCCTGTTCTCGAGTCCTAAAAGTAGCCTACTTACAATCTATTAGTAAAAAAAATAAAAAATTCAAACCGAAAATCATCAAATTCAGTATTGCAGATGGCGTCGTTAAAAAATAATAATAATAATGCGTTTAAAGTCCAATTCTCGACTTTATGTCATAACAGACGCCATTCGCACCATTACAACTTTTTTTCTACCACACTTCCCGTTATTTTCTACATTTTTAAACTTCCACTTATATAATATCAACGGGCGATTGAAAGGATTTTAGGACATGAGAATAAAGTAGGCAAATTTTGAGCATAGGACTAATCGGCCATGGCCTTGAATAAGGAACCATCTCGATATATGGAATTATTGAGGGAAACTATGAACCATGACGGCCGGTACAGGAATTACCGTTTCTTGGCGAGACTCAGCAGGAAAAAGTCCCCCCGCCGGGATTCGAACTCGGTACCTCTCGAACGCGATTCTAGTTCTCTCACCACTACGCCACCGCGCTCGATGACGTCGGTATAAAACAACCTCTTTATTATCTCAAAATCATATATATTAATACGCTAAGGTTAAGATGTTTGCCTCCCTTTTTAGAAAAAACCACACAATTTCTCCACATAAATTATATATCATTTTACAGATAATTGCTTGCTCTACTGACATCGACAACTAAAAAAATTATTATTGCTTTTGTTTTTATAAATTAATTAAAATACAGCAACGCTGAACAACGTCTGCCATCTGACGGCTTTAATTTTGAAACAGCGAGCAACGCTGAACAACGTCACAGCAATTTTGCATGATGCCATCTGACGGCTTAGCTCAACGCTTTTGCTACTGGCGCCTCTATATGACAATTTTAGTAAAATATTTCTTCGATGTCATCTGAGCTTCATATTGTAATGCAACAAAAAGAAGAACGTTATAAGCAGTGTGCAAAAATAGAAACGAATTGAATACCTGCAATCATATTTAAAAAATAATTTGGTAAAGTGATAATTATTATACTTATTTAGTGCGAATAATTCGCACAGGTCACTCTAGTATCTTCTAATCAGTTACAAGTGGCATAACGTTGCAGTCCAGTATAAAAGAGTTGTACATGCCTACTACAGAAATGACGCCTGCGAATTTAATAATGAAATGCGGTGGTAAGGTAACAGCTAACAGTAAGTAATCAACAGGTAGCCGAGATAGATAGCCGAAAGTAGGCAAACTTGCTACCAAATAAGGACTTGACTGCGTTTATTCATTCGTTGGCTCCAAACGGCCTTGCGTTTAGCAAAAATGGTTTTACATCGCGACGAAACAAAACAGCTCACGTTAAAAATGTTTTTATTTTAAACATCTACTAGCGCGTTTGGATGGGAATATAAACGTGCACTCGACGCTGTGATGCTGCAAGAATTTCGTTAGATGATAGCGTGAAAACGTGTGTTAGCGCTTCCTGTGTGTTGCGTTGGATTATAATATAACTTTTGTTGATGGCGACATCTTCTTGGGTGGGAGGAAAAACGTGCTGCAAATGCCGTGACTTACGACGCTATGACGCCGCGACGTTACGTTTAATTTAGTTAGTATAGAATTCCGTTAGATGACGGGGCGTAACGCTAGCTGTGTGTATGCGTTGGATTGTAACATGGTTTTTGTTGATGCCGACATCTAACTGACATTTATTAGGTACTGGAATAGTTGTTTAATTTAGTTACTAGAATTCCGTTAGACGACGGGACGTAACGCTAGCTGTGTGTATGCGTTGGATTGTAACATGGTTTTTGTTGATGGCGACATCTAACTGACATTTATTAGCTACTGGAATAGTCATTTAAGTATAACGCTGTTTGCAACTTAAAGTTGCACACGGCGTTTGTTGATGGCGACATCTAAAACAACTTTGAACATGGCTTTAATTATTTCGACATGTGTTTGTTTATGTAGTTTTGCGTGGGTAAATAATTACTGTGCGTTGTACAATTGGTAGGGGATTCGTACATATTTGAAATTTACGAGTCAAATCCATTATATGAGTAAATTAAATTTTATCTAAACAAAATGTTCTAAAAAGTGTATAAATAAATTTAGATGTTTCACATTTTTTTTTACATCTTCAGATTTCTTAGGGTGTCCGTTCCAACGTTCTTAATTCATAAGTGTAAAAAATTGCCTCACTAGCGCCACAAACGGACCATTTTTCAATCTTGAAAGAAAAAACTCACTGTGAAATCCAAAAAATTTCATTTAATACATAAGTTTTGTTGATGTGGTTATAGTTATGGAAATCATTAATGCATTATAGAAAATCGTTCCATTTAAAATGCAACATATACCAGTGTAGAAGTCTGAACAAGGGTTATATTTTTTTTATTTTAGTTCGAAACTCTAATATTACTAAGCCGTAAGCCGTTTTGCCTTGCGGCTACTGATTATAATCACAACAAGTATACTGTAATAATATGTACTGTTTATTGATAACCTATAGTCTATACCATATTAAAAGGTTTAATGATTATTATGCAATAATTACTTCATTGGTTTGTTGTGTATTTGGGACACCAGTTTTTGCACAGATTCTGTAAGACAACGTTTCAGTCAAATCAAATGTTTCATCCCAATAGGACGCTATAGTTGATGTAAAACATGTAAATAAAACATATGTTGTTAGGTTTACAGTTTTTTATGTATGTATAGATACAGATATAGACAAAAAATTATGAAAACTGAAAATTCACTTTAGGAATCTTTAAAACTGTACTATATACAGGGTGTCTCACGACATGACTGCCATAGCCTGGGACTGTGTTGCTGGGGTGATTTCAAGTCGCAAATGTCTAATGAACATATACCCGGACCGCTATCCTAACTGAGCTAGAGAAGCATTTGAAATTTTAGATAAGTAGTAGTAGGAATTGCCTACTAATTTAAAACCCATTTAAAAAGAAATCGCTTTATTGAATTAGTTGCTCAAAATGTCCACCCAGTTGCTGTATTATACATAGTCTAGCTCTTCTTAGAATTGAAGTGGTAGCTCTGCGAAGAGTCTCAGGATCAGCACGTATAAATACTAATGGTGATTCACAGCCATCTGGTCTTTTTAATAATAACAAAACCAACAGCCGAACCTAATACCTGCATTAGTGGGCTTACCTATTTAAAATGTCAAATGCTTCTAGCTCAGTTAGGATAGCGTTCCGTGTATATATGTACATTAGACATTTTTGACTTGAAATCACCCCAGCAACACAGTCCCAGGCTATGGCAGTCATGTCGTGGGACATCCTCTATAATAAAAAAAATAAAATTTCTGATATCGCGTGAGGTGACGCGGCCCGCGGGTAATGGCTAGATTTCAATATGGTATATGCTATTCGTTGCAATGGTTACCACGTCATGTAAAAATTAATCAAAGCATGCTTAACTAGTTTATTTCTGACAGATCTTCAAAACAAAAGAACAACAGCTGATTTTTTTTATTTCAAAATAATTCCGAAACTATAAAATTTAGAAAAAAATGAAATCAGTCAAACCTTTTGATTGGTCAGTAAAATGTTTATTTGGTAACTTGATATTATTTTCTACTTCACAGATGATATTTTAAAACCGCGAATTAGTCTATAAATCAATAAATGAAAGGTTAAATTTGTCAAATTGTAAATAAAACGGCGATCGTGTGTGTTTTGTTTTTATTATTAGGTGTTAAAACCGTGTAGGTCTCGAGTCAGATAGATTTTTATATACAATAAATAACAGAGCTGTCGGTAATTTTTCAATGTCTTGTCAACTTTTTATTCTATTCAATTGTAATTGTTTGGTGATCATTTTTGTCGTCCATTGTTATTACTCTAAAGCAACGCTAGAGACAGAATAGACAAAATGCCACGGGCCCGTAGCCTAAAAGGGCCCCCGGCCCCAGTGGCCGTTAGGACAGGAGGTGTCTGAAATTTATAAAGATGAAACCACAACTTAAAGATTTTTTTATAATAAGGGAAGGCCCCATCCGATTAATTTGCCACGAGCCTCGGGTGGTATAGTTACGCTACTGATGCACATCGCCTAAGCGCAAATTCGTTTCTCTATTAGTTTAGCCCATTGTGTGCTGGCGGTACCTACAAGTACCACATATTTTTACCTTTTGTTCCCAGCCTTGAAATGTATAGTTGTGTGCTGACGGTACTCTTAAGTACCACAAATTTGAACCTCTGTATTCCCGGCTTTGATTTTTTTAAAGATTGTGTAATATTTTTCATAATTTTATGTTTATTTGCTACAAAAAGGAATAATGGATTGATTTTGTCATCAAAATTATTTTTAATCATCAGACCGTTTTATGTAAAATAACTTCAACTGTAAATGCTGCCAACACAAAAATTATTTCTAAAACGTTATAAACATAGTGACCGAGAAGTACCAACAGTTATGCAGTCAAAAAACTATTCAATTTTATATTTATCAAACGTTGAAACGTTCGGTACTTTGAAGTACCGTGAGCACACAACTACGTATTTTAAGGTTGGGAACAAGAGGTAAAAATATGCGGTACTTGTATGTACCGTCAGCACATAACTATACGTTTACAAGCTGGACACAATGGGTTAGACGCCATGACGGTTTAATATTATGTATAAAAATTTAAACCAATAAAAATGGCTATATCTCCAAAACCAAAAGAGATACAGATTTGCGGATAGTCGAAATTGATTCAGAATAACTTTTTCTATAAGTAAGCATGATATCAAACGAATTTATTTTTCAAAAATTTTTCAATTTTGTAAGAAGGGTCCCCCCTTTTACTTTTTTCGATTTTAAAAAAACACAAAAATCACTGTCATATTGTTCGCATACGACTTACAACTGAGGTTATTCTTATAGAAAAAGTTGCGCTGAATCGATTCCGACCACCTCGGTATCTTTAGTCGTTTAGAAGTTACAGCGTTTGTTTCTTGAATAATATAAATAAACGCTCATATCTCCTAAACTAAAAGAGATACGGGGTTGCGGATGGTCGGAATCGATTCAGCTTGAAATTTTCTATAAGCTCGGTTAGTATAGAACGGTCCAAAAGTCGCTTAGTGTCTTAAAAAGTTGCAGATTTGCAAAACGCATATGAAAACATGAAAAATTTACGATATTTGGCAAAATATATAATTTTTTCAGATATGCGTGTCTTATAGAAAAAAATACGCTGAATCGAATGGGACCAAGCGCACATTCGTATCTCTGTTAGTTTAGATGCTATGACGGTTTAAAGTGTAAAAAAAATTAAACAGTTTAAAATGGCTATATCTCCGAAACCAAAAGAGATACAAGGTTGCGGGTGGTCGGAATCGATTCAGAATGACTTTTTCTATAAGTGTGCATGATATCAAACGAATTTATTTTTCGAAAATTTTTCAATTTTGTAAGAAGGGTCCAAAACGGTCCAAAAGTCGCTTAGTGTCTTAAAAAGTTGCAGATTTGCAAAACGCATAAAAACATGAGAAGATTTACGATATCTGGAGAAATATAAAAATATCTCAGATATGTTTAACATTAACGTATCTTATAAAAATGTTCTTGAAAATGTGTTTTTTTTTATATTCGGATTACGAAATTTCTAAATATAGTTTTGATAGTTTATTTCTCTCTTCGTCTAACGACAAGCGTTAAACAAAAACGAAAAGCTTATTAACACAAAATCTTGGCTGCTGAAGTCCCGGTAAACATTGACATTTTCGTGACTATCAAAATGTTGGATTTACATCGAAAATATATAAATGACAACACGTCAGTACGTTATTATCAACACATACACTTAATTTTATTTATTAATAATGCGATATACGTGTGTTTTGTGCTTGCAGCCTGCATGGCTTGTTTATATTTTTTAATGATCACATTTTTTCCTGGGTTACGTGGGCTTTATTTTCAATTTCTTTTGAATTAAAAGATATTCTATTTTTAATAAAAAGAAATATAAGAAAAAATTATAAAAAAAATTTTTTCAAACATGTCAGGATAAATAAATAACCAGAATCATAGCTCTCATTTGCGAGCCTTACTCGATTAACCTTGAGATCCTATCCTGAAATGACCAGTGCTGTAGGTACCGTCTCGAGTTTTTGAAGGTTTACAGCGAATTGTACCAGGCAACAATACATATTATTTAATTACTTTATCTATGTACCTACTTGTTTTATTTCACTTTAAAATTGTGCTGGCTATGCTAGTAAAACAGATTGTTTTTTAAACAAAAACCGCAAGTATATTAATTAATTAGGTACGCCTATGGAAAAGTAATAATATTTCATCTTTTACTTGTAACCAAAAAGCCACCCGTCGTTAGACCCATCAAAAGCACCGACTCCGAGTTATGCTCCTAGTTTTTTATTTATTCTTGTGCTGTTTTTATTGTATTTAAATGTTAACTTTATACATCCTGGAACCCCCTCCCCTCCCACACACCTTAAAAGCAAAATTCGTACGAATAAATGACTCATTACAGTAAAAACTCATATAAAAATGTTAAGAGGCACTTGTGTCAAAAAACCTACGGATGCTTTTCAAGGTCAAAGTTTAATCCCGATCGAAGACGACCGGTACTCGGAACTACGCTGAAAAATTCTTTAAAAAAAATTGGTTGTCTGTAAAGTCGGTTCACGGACGATAGTTTTACGTGATAACGTCATAAAGAAACATTGAAAATTATTAAGGAAATCAATTACAGTTATTATAGGTATTTCTATAAACACCATACTCGTAAAGTGTTGAAAAATAACTTTTATTATTTTTCACATTATACGTATACGTTTCCAAACATTTATTTTTACATATTTAAATAGCAAAATTAGAGTTCTAACCAACTGTAGAAACGGTTTTTAAATATAATGAACCGTTTTCAAAATACACGCAGTTTTAATAAACGGACGGTCGGGTGGTGTGGATTTTTCACTCCCTGTAAGTATATATACGAGCGAACTGTGGCAGTCTATTGGAAGTTTGTGTCTTGTCTTGTCGCTTGCACGCTCAGGCGGAACGGGACACTTTTCGGAACGTTACACTTTTTCGTGCATGCAGCCGTTGTTTCATCAATTTATAAGACGTTATCACGTCAAAAACGCCACCTGTTATAAGAAGTTGCACTTCAAAAAAAATCAGTCAGTGAGTCAATTATTAAGAACACACGAGCTATAGTTTTTATAACAAAAGCGCGTGTTCGTAGAATCAATAATAAATAAACAGGTATTATAATTATATTTATTTAAATTGGAAATCTTTCCACAAAAACGTGTATTTATTTAAACACGAATCTATTCACGTTTAGCGGTTTTGCGTGCGGTTAAACATAGGTTAATAATAATAATGACGATGGCACGCGCGTCTATACAAATGTTCAAATTACCTCGCTGCGGCCACGCGCTGCGGCTCCTCGTTCTTTTTTTATTCTAAACACTTGTCATTCCGACTAAACAGTCGTAAGCTTCGTTCACATTCGGCAAAATAGTCTTCGGCCACCTTCGGCAAAGTATTTCGGTTATCTTCGGCGACATAATCGACTTCACTTGTCCATATATTTAATACCATCTATGTTGCTAGCAAAGATCGGGAGAAAGACTTAAACACTACGGTGCAGACATAATATCACTTATTATATTATGTTCGTGAATGGATGCGCGTCAGTTTGCGCATGGAACTAAGCTCTATTCCACTTATTAATTGCCCCACTACAGACGCGACACTTGCGCACAACGGGCCAAGTAAAAAGAAAGAGATAGAAACAGTCATTTGCTGTCTCACTTACGGCTACTAGCAATGTAGAAGTTATTAAATATACGCCTTTGCAGCTATTTCAGCGTGGTACCTTTATTTTAAGGACGGACGGACATACGGGGATCCTATAAGGGTTTCAATTAAAAAAAAACAGTTGTGTGGTTTTAAGAAACCACGACGCAAGTGAAACTTTTATTGGATTGTAGACACTTATCCATCACGATTAATTATAAACAACAATATCCACATGAATACACGAATAAAAACATGTAAACACTGTACAGCACTTGCCCGAATGACAGACTGACTATGTGTTATACATACTACACGGTCAGGCTGATGCTAACCATGGGCGCCGCCATATTGGTCTTGGCTGCTCTACCGAGCGCCTACTCCAAGCGCCTTTCACTTTACCCCTACTCCCCGGTCGCCTGTAATGCGACATGCAACAGACGGCCAGAAAAATTCGGGGCGATAGAATAAAAGTTTCACTTAAAAAAAACGACATTAATGCTAATGAATTGCAGACTTCTTCTTTCAAGTAAAGAATACTAAACACATTCCAAAGAAACAAACCATATTTAGCAGAGCACATTAACTTGTTAAGCGAGTGTGACAACCCCTTAATTTATACAGAACACGGTATTTTTTCGTGTTCTGGCATTATAAGAAATTGTATTGTTGTTGTAAAACAACAATAAACAATGTTGTTGGTTTGCATTGTTGAATTGCTAGGACGTGGGTGGCGGGT
Organism: Xanthostigma xanthostigma; assembly: GCA_963575645.1. Lineage (NCBI taxonomy): Eukaryota > Metazoa > Arthropoda > Insecta > Raphidioptera > Raphidiidae > Xanthostigma > Xanthostigma xanthostigma. The sequence continues at coordinate 6,759,061 of OY754473.1, forward strand.
TGCAAGGATTAAAACAGCGTCTGCAGGATATCAACCTATTGTTTCAGTGTTAAACACCTGCTCACTATTTATTTCTTGTATGCTGTACTTCTTTTTAAGCAGTGTTGCCAGATTAGTGACTTTATTTATTGCAGTGTTGTCTGAGACAAATATGCTTTCTTAAATTGTATACTAAATAAATTAACAAACGCACAATGAAAAATAATACAGTTAGAGTATTTTCAACACCATCTCTTTTTAACGGATTTTACTTTCGTATTTTCAAGCTTTTAGTCTCTATTTCTTACGCAAAGTGTTTTCTCTAAAGCGGCCTACACACCTTGATACAATCGACTCTTATGTTTCATGATGCAAGTAGCAGTGTGTGTAGTACTGAATCACGTATTTGGCATCAGTTGCGGCTTGCAGCGATGCAGAGTCTGGAATCCCATTTTGGTCGGCGAGCCACGACGCCGAGTCGGCGATGCTGATGCAAGTTTCAGCGTGTATAGAATTGCGTCGATGCCAAGACGATATTAATTTATTTTCCCGCGCCATTTTAGAGGTTACTTTGTTGTTTGTGTGTGTAATTTCCATGATGGAAAGTGATCGTGTATTTTGGGAAGAGTTCATTAACATTTATCATCTGCATACGTGTCTTTGGAATACAAAATATGTACTTTTAGCTCTTCCAATAAAGCATTTGAATAACGTTTGCTTTCTATAAACCATCTTTTTGACCATTTCCTTTTTGATTTCCTTTTTCTATTATGGAGTATAAAGAGTGCCCCAACTACTGCTAATAAAACTGGTGTTGGCAAAACGTATCTCATTTTATTCGTCAAGCACTAAGGTACCTAGAAAATAACTTAACCTACTGTTCTTGTGTTGCATGAACATGGAGTCGATTCAGGCAATAGGTTTCGATATGCAACTGATGCAAGTTTCATGAAACATAGAGTCGATGCCTGCATCGCAGCTTGTATCAAGGTGTGTAGGCCGCTTTACGCTGCTCAGGCAATGAAAAAATACGTTTATGAACAAAAGTTAATTTTTTTTAATTGAACTATGCAGTGGCGTAACTATACTTCCTGAGGCCCGTGGAAAATTCATCGGATGGGGTCCTTCCTTAATATAAAAAATCTTCAGTCCTAGTTTCATCTTTATAAATCACGAAGTAAAGAAGATAGATATTTGTATAATTCGTGTATGTTCTTCAGTTAATACCTATATCAGTTAAATTGCTACAAAATTAATATTTTTTACCAAATGTAATAAATGTTAGGTTCTTCCTGTCCTAATGGCCTCTCGGGTCGGGGGCCCATGGCATTTTGCACGTTCTGCCACCCTATTCTTACGCTACTGGGTTTATGACTGCCACGAAATAAGGAACTTGAAAAGATATATAAGACGTATACGCAATTATTATGAGACACACTGTATAATCAATTTGACAACACTGTTTAAAAGATATATAAGTAGAGTGAAGAAAAAATGGTGATTTCACGTTCATTTAAATTTTAAAACAAAGTAGAAGAAACTTCGGTCACGGAATACTTTCTTCTAAATACGGACTATCGTACAATATGGCTTCGGTACAAAATCGTTCGTTTTGTTCTCGACATTTTTGTCCTTTTTCGAGTTGCACTTATTAAATATTCCACATTTTTTTTTCAATCGAACATGCAATCTACAAGCTATAATATAAGAGAAAAATTATACAAAATGTTATCTGTTAAAATAAATGATCTCAAAACGATACGAAACGGTTTTGAGAAACTAAATTTTGGGAACGCTCTAAGATTACACATGTCATGTAATGTGACAGCGTCGATTTAAAATCTCACTTTCTATTGTTGTTTGATCTTAAACAACCTGTACATGTGCTTGTTAGCCAATTAGCCTGCTCTGAAAGCAAAGCGACAATCGTGCATAAAACAACAGGAGATATTATGACCACAATATCAATATGTCAATCTTAATTGTAACCACACCCATGCGCCGATATCGTCAGCTCTCGATATATATCCATGGACTCAAAACAAAAGTGCGTATTTTTGATATTTAGGAGTCCTTACCGAAATGGCAAAAAAACAGAGCCCCGTCGTATGATAGTCATACTTTGGTACATAGATGGAGTGCTGTTTCTCAGTAATTTCAGGGGGCGTTTGACGTACGTGCGTTCGCAGTTATACTTCTTTGGCGTGATTAAAAATTCTTTTTAATTTGCTTGCAAATAATTTAGTGCATTAAATTAATAAAAATATAAAATAACTAATCTATACTAATATATAAAGCTGAAGAGTTTGTTTGTTGGTTTGTTTGAACGCACTAATCTCAGGAAATACTGGTTCAAATTGAAAAAAAAAAATTTTGTTGGATAGCCCAATTATCAAGGAAGGCTATATAAAATCAGGCTACGACCATTAGGAGCGGAGCATTAATGAAAAATGTTGCAAAATGTATCTCAAAAATAAGCTTCTATTCATGTGAAATGCACTAACTAGATATACTCATATTAGCGTTGCCAGAATACAGCGCCGGATAGCTCAATCGGTAGAGCACACGACTCTCAATATCAGGGTCGTGGATTCAAGCCCTACATTTAAATTTATTTCAATATTATTTAATTAATTAAAAAAAATTATTAGTTAAAAAAGGTTAAATACTGCTTTTTATCGACAAAAACTTTTGAACGGTAACTCCGATAATAATGAAATTTAGACACAACATTAATTTCGGTAAACTAAGATGAATGTGTGTACTCATGTTCCTCCCTTCCCCATTCGTTCTTTTACACCCGGGTGAAACCGGACGGGACCGCTAGTAAATATATAAAAGGAAACTGTGACTGACTGATCTATCAACGCACAGCTCAAACCATTGGACGGATTGGGCTGAAATTTAGCATACAGATAGTTATTATGACGTAGGCATCCGCTAAGAACAGATTTTTGAAAATTCAACTCCTAAAAAGGTGTAACGGGGGTTCAAAATTTGCACGGAGAAATCATATAATATAATATAAATAATAAAAATATAATATAATAATAAAAATACGTTTCATGCTTTTTCAAAAACAACCCCTTCAGAGGGTGAAAAGAGGTAAATAGTCTAAAAATCAACATGAGTGTCATTTTCAAGGTTTCTTAAGGCGTTGATTACATGAATGTCATCAATTTTGAAATTTATTAGAGGGGTCTACGTCGAGAAAGCAAATAATGGGAACGCATCCGTGTTTCGTCTCAATCGCGTGCAAAGCCGCGGGTAACAGCTAGTCTAAATATTTATTATTTTATTTTTTTAAGATGCAGTTTTTTATAAAAATGTGCAAGGATGGTTAGATTTGAACCGATGACAGTTTGATTCAAAGCTACACGAAATTAAGATTCGACATATACAGTTTTGCCTTGTGACCGCAGATCTATCGATATACAGTAGTGGACAATTTATGTTACCACAATGTCATCGTAGTGGGCGAGCCAATCCAGTTGCATTTTATTTTTTTTAAGTTGGTAAAAGCAATAAATTTGTGGAAAGGCAAATCCGAAGAAATCGATAGCATTTTTTGTCGATTGTTGTTGATTTATACATGTCGTATAATTGGGTGACTCTATATTATGGAATATTATCAGACTTGCGCTAGTGAGTTTTAGTTTGGTCGATGAGTGCTCATAAGGGGCATCTAGATGGAAAAGTCGAAAGCAGAACATTTGACTTAGGAACTTTGTTTGGACTAGCTAGGAGATAAACATACTAAAAGTCCTTGCCCCTCTGAGGTACGCCCGAAGGGGGGGAATACAAAGAAGGTCCCGTTTTTTGGTTTTTTGCTTTCATCTCGAAAACGGTACGTCGTACGAAATTTTGTTGTAAAACATAATGAAAGCTGATAAAATTCTCTACAACTTTAGCTTTCACACTTTTTATCTATCTCCAATCTTTGCCTAGCTATGAGCTCCGAAAAATGGTCGATTTTCAAAAATGTGTTAAATTCTCTGTAGCACATTGTAACAATACGAATTTGTCAAAATCATTTCGTATCGCTCATCCACACTATTAAAAACACCCACACACTATTAAAAAATGACATAAGCTTTAACCTATTGAAGGCCCTGGGCACATTAGGATTATGGGGCCCCTATGACCTTAACAGAGCACTATTTTGTTAGAATAGACAAAGAAAATAGATAAACAAGGTTCTAGATTCTAAGTCGAGGAATGTGATATAAAATGCATATATTTAAAAGGATCACGTTCCCAATTTTAACATGAAGGACACAAAAAAAATAAGTATATGAAAAATAGTTCACTGATGATTTTTGTTTAAAACAGTTTAGGTACTTAGTATACCATTAAACTAGGGGGTCCCTATCGATCGCGGGGCCCTGGGCACGTGCCAGAGTGCCCAGTGGGAAAGAGGGCCCTGCGTGGAGGTACTCCCAGCTTATGTTATTTTTTAATAGTGTGTGGGTGTTTTTAATAGTGTGGATGAGCGATACGAAATGATTTTGACAAATTCGTATTGTTACAATGTGCTACAGAGAATTTAACACATTTTTGAAAATCGACCATTTTTCGGAGCTCATAGCTAGGCAAAGATTGGAGATAGATAAAAAGTGTGAAAGCTAAAGTTATAGAGAATTTTATCAGCTTTCATTATGTATTCCAACAAAATTTCGTACGACGTACCGTTTTCGAGATGAAAGCAAAATACCAAAAAACGGGACCTTCTTTGTGCTCCCCCCCCTTCGGGCGTACCTCGGAGGGGTAAGGACTTTTAGTATGTTTATCTCCTAACTAGTCCAAACAAAGTTCCTAAGTCAAATGTTCTGCTTTCGACTTTTCCATCTAGAATTATTCGTTGCTTAAGCTATTTGTTTAAAAAAGTTCTAGAATTTACTAAACTTATAGCTAACAATATAGAAAACTTTCGTGATTTAAGCGGCTCTCCCACGCGCAGCTTATAGAGGGAACTTTGAAGCTGAGATAATTTTTCATCGGCCACCCTATATACATTCAAACCTGAGTTAGTGATAACTGGGTAAGCAGGAACACTCTCTAAGTGAGAGTAATTAATAGTTCTACGAAATTTAAGAATGAGTCATAAATAGCTGAACTAACTAACATTGCTTTTGTATAGTTTCTATAGACCTCTATTATAAGTGAGACTCCTATACCTCGTAAGCTAGAAACTCGAGTTAGTGAAGAACCTCCTTGTTTGTTTGAACTCTTGCTTATCCAGGTTCGACTGTAGATAATAGTGATGTGTCGCTCCTGAGCGAGTCGTTCATAATAAACGACTCCTTTCTCGGAGCGGAGCGATCGCTCTTTTTTTTGTGAATGACTCACTCCGAGCGCCATTGCTCTGTGCTGAGCTATTCTGTACTATTGCATTCGCACATTTGCAGAGCGCACACAGCACAGGGCACAGAGGCACTAGTGAACTTTGCACGTGCAGAGTTATCTTTACCGAGTCGTTTAATGTTGAATGACACACTGTTTACAGTGACTTAAACCATTCACATTGACGTCGTTGACAAAGATATAATATTGTAACAATAAACATTATTATTGTTGAGCTTTTATTATACTTTATAGTTTATCCGAAATGCAAATATTATAACTTATAAGATCAGAATCATATTAAAATGAGCTCAGAGCTGAGTGTGTGTATTGTGCTGTGCAATGCTAAGCGACTCCTGAGCATGCATGATGACAGTTCACACCTCTGCAGTTTGCACTCTTGTGTAGTGCGTACTGTCTGATGTTGCTCCTCTGAGCGACTCTTTTTAGTGAGCGGAGCGCACGGAGCCAGTTCCCAATAAAGAGCCATGTGAACACATCACTAGTAGATAAGTAGGTATTTCTTAAAGGTAGGTACATATTATACACTTGCTTCTTTAAATTCCACAGCAAATCATTATCTTGCTCTTCATTGGATCTGTCAATCAATATATGTAATCACTTACAAATCGTCCATCATGTCTCTATGACTGGTAAATTCTAGACTACTGGTTAGCTTAAATCCTGACCTAACCATTCAAAGCAGCATTTTATTGTCTGTCAGAGATTCTCAAACTGGTTTAACAGCACGGACGAGGATTTCCCTAGCACTAGCGTTTTGCTAAGTTGAACAGAAAACAATATAAACCGTTATATTTATAATTATATAATTTGTTTCAAAAGATGATAAATACATAAATATAGTGGAAACATTCTTTGATTAACCCAGAACTATCAGTACTGTGAAGGTGATTATCTAGCGTTACTTGACCGTATAGAAAAAAGTGCGCTGAATCGAATGAGCACAAGCGCAGAACTGTATCTCTTCTGGTTTCGAAGTTATGATCATTTGAAAGTTTGACAATTTCAAACTCGATTATCTCCGAAACCAGACAAGATACAGAGCTGCGCCTGTGCTCATTGGATTCAGCGTGTCAAAATCTGCCGGGTAACCTTAATATTGACCCGTTCTGGGAGACTTCGATTTTTAAAATTTTTACAGGGGGGGGCCGACGATTAAATTTTCATTTTAAAATAAGTGCAGTATCGACCAGAAATTTATAGAATATATGGTTGAAAATGACTTGGTCCTATGCAAAAAATCATGCTGAATTGAATGAGCGTATCTAGAAGTCTGTAGCTATTGTAGTTTTCAAATTATAGCGTTTTTAAATTTTTCAAAAAAAAATTATAAAAACGCAATCTCATTGGATTCAGCGTGATTTTTTCCATAAGACCACATAATATTAACCGCATCGGAAGGCTCTTAGTTCTTCAAAAAGCCGCCGATTTGCGAAAACATCGAAAAACTTCATTTTTTTCATTTTTTTGGGAAATATAAATTTACTTTACCTTATAGAAAAAAGTGCGCTGAATCGAATGAGCACAAGCGCAGAACTGTATCTCTTCTAGTTACGAAGCTATGTCGATTCGAAAATTTTAAAATTAAAAATTCGAATATCTCCGAAAGGAGACAAGATACAGGGTTGAGCCTGTGCACATTTGATTCAGCGTGTCAAAATCTATAAGGTAGCGTTTATAATTAAAAAAACAAACGTATACTGACTCAAGAAGCGTCAATAAATCAAAAAAGAAAACTACTTCATTTTGGACAAAATTGAAGAAAGTAACGATGAGACAAATTCAGTGATAAGTTTTATAGTTGTTACCTGTTCTTCTAGTTACTTATTTAGAACCACTGGTCTACTTGTATAGGAAATGTAAATAGGCATGTTTTAAAATTTTCTTAATTATAAATTCGGTATTTATTTTGTATACATAGAAAAAAAACATCGAAATACATGTATTAATAAATTTAATAAGATCTAAGAACAACGACACTTTACTATTGAAATTAGGTTATGTACACTTTTTGCTATGTTCTGCTTTAATAAATTGTAATTTGCATAATACGTATTTTTATTTTCATTCAAGTATATATTAAGATCCAGATTAAGGTCGTTTAAAAAAAATGTAAACGTGAAAAAATATTTGTCGAAATGCTAAACCATGCCGATAAAATAATGAACTCTCATTATAGTACAGTGTAAACTCTTTATAACGAAACTCAAGGGACCGAGCATTTTTTATAGTTATAGAGAGTTACCGTTATATGGAGTGAAGAAAGAAAAACAACCAAATTAACAATAATCTTCAATGTACTGCATAATCTCTTTATAACGAATTTTAAGGGACCGAACATTTTTTTCGTTATAAAGAATTTTCGTTATATGGAGGGAAGAAAGAAAAATAACCAATTTTCACAAAATTAATTTATTCCAAACACATATACAAACACATATACCTATAGTTTGGCGTCATCAAGTGCTTGTTGAATAGATGGTGATGGTTCAGAATGGTCCTCTTTACGTCTGTAAATTTGCTGACGCCTAAATATGAACATATTTCTTCGTAATAGAGAATGGCTGTTGCGTTATAAAGAGGGTATTAATGTATAGGTTTTAAGGTAAACCAACCAAATCGTAAAAATTTCGACGTTATAGGGAGTTTTTCGTTATAACGAAGGACGTTATAAAGAGTTTACACTGTATTTAAATATATAATTATGTGAAAATTTTTATACAAAATAAAAATTCAACCCCTTATTACAGGCCTTAAAATATTTTTAACCTCAAAAATCGGTCGACAATTTTCAGTAATTTGGCAAGTCCGGCGCGGTCTAGCAGATCTTGTTAAAATTTCAGAACACTACAAATTTTGATTTTGAAACGATTACCCTATTTTTTATGCTGTTATAAAGGCCCTCGACCGATTACTACGACTATAGGTATCGACGAATAAATTTTATTCGATGCGTAGCTCTTAAAGTTTAATAACGTTGACAAATATTAATTGTCCATTTAATATGCAACTATTAATTATAATATTCTATGTACCGATGATATTAGCTAATAGTCTAAGAGCCCGGTACATAAAAACCTTTGGGAAATAGACTGAGTACTATTTTACACGAGAGGTTATTTGGGGGTCAACAGGAAACGCTTAAGTGTGTCGGATTTTCCTTGGAAATTAATCTCTTCTTTTTCGGTTACTAGCAGTACCCGGCTCAGTCTGGTTATAGCGTGTGTTGCTGTTATAAACGTAACAGCAACACACGCTATAACGAGACTGAGCCGGCTACAGCTAGTACAGGCGGCGCTCTCGTTGCGGTAAAATATTTAGTTGTGGACAAAAAAGTATCCACCGTGGACATAAGTGTCCACCGTGGAAATAACACGCCCGTATGCGAAAGCAACGTCGTGTGTCAAAATTTCAAAGAAATCGGTGAAGAACTTTCAAACGTTATATTTTTGTTTGTGTAGACTTTTTGTGTTTATAACACCATCTTAATTAATCTATCACCTGTAACAAGGCGGATAGAAAAATTACCTTAACATATATTTGTGTTGTTAATTATTAACTGGATCGAGCAACTAGTACCGCGGTACGACTTTTGCAATGTAAAAATTAATTCGAACAAATGATCGTAGATAAAAATAATAGGGTATGCATGACGTATAGCAATTTCGTTTTTATATGTTTTTATATGTCACAATTTTCAACAGTAGATTCTAATAAACGTTTTGAAAATAATGAAGTCCTTAAAAACAAATGAGGGCGTGTAACCTTTAGGGCTCTTGTTAACGACCGTTTTAGTCAGTGGCGGATCCAGGATTACGGCAAGGGGGGGTCTTGAAAATTTGTTACTCCTTTTGCAGAGAATTCATGAAAAACATGAAAAGCTTTTTTTTTATTGCGCAGTAAGATTTTAATTTGAGATTTTTGATTCTCTGGAAGGGGGGGGTTTGAACCCGACCCCCCCCCGTGGATCCGCCACTGGTTTTAGTCAACGGGTAACGGGCCGACGCGAAACGGTTACCTTTGTACACGATCCGCTAATATACGTGAGCGCGTCCGTTGTTATCGATATCGGTTCTATACTAATTGAAGGGCGAAGAAGTGCAAGTACGTTATGTCTTGCTTTATTTTTTGTAATTTTCTAAAGTCTTGTCCCAACACTGGCCTATTATGAACAAGGCTAATTAATAAATCCATATCAATATCAATTTTAAACTCCATATTCACATTAAGCAGCACAAGGTAGGTATAGGTAAAAACGTGCGCGCACATCTGTCGTCGTCAATAGACTTCAATGAAATCACGTGGTCCACTGCATCGGACCGACCGCTGTCGCGCCAAGGGGCGACGTGCGGGTATCCGTTGAGTTTTGTTGCAACGGTTACATGCCCCGGATCTACGATTTTTTCGAACCGGGGCAGAAACTTGATAAAGGCATTCCTCTCTCCGGCGTTTGAGATAATTTACTTATATGGTCTGATAGTAAATAAAGTGAATAAAATAAATAACCCAAGGCAATCTAACAAAAATAGCGATCTGTAGAGTCGTGACGTACATACGTACAGTCCAACCGACAACTGCTGTTCGTGATTTTCAATTACAATTTTAGTAGTATTTATGAACTCGAATTGATTTAAAAATGGTTCTGTTTTATAGATCAGAATCTCCTCTTTTCAAAAAGCTTCATTTTGAATGGATTTCGTGCGAAATTAACTAAGATATCACTTCTTATGTGAACGAAAGTCAGCTCTGACGCGCAAAGCGATAATAAAGCACATACCGCTAGGTTAGCGGTATGTGCAATAATTACAAATATTTATTTCTAAGATAGATACATTTCCAAATATCGTCAATCCGTCAAATTTCGACAGAGCTAGATCACTGAAATTTTATTTGTCGACTGTATTTTGAAGTTAAACAAAAAGAAATAAATCCGGGATCAACACTTTTTTTCTCTTTGGGTCATTCAATGTTCATTAGTTTTTAGTTAACGACATTTTTGTCATTTTACATATTTTTGCCGGCTTTTAATTTCAAGTTCCTCTTTGAAAGGTATTAGCGATCACAAATTCCTCGTCGAAATATTTTCTTTACTTGTTGCATAAAAAGCAAACTTTCTATCTTCGCGCTAAAATATCTGTCAGAGTTAAGCCGATGAGGTCTGATCTTAATACGATGACCGGTCGCTGATTTATATTTGGAATTTAAAATTAAGCGCTTGTTGAAGGTTCGCGTAATAAATAACAGATCCGATTCTCTTTTCTAAAATTATCATCTTTATGAAATATACAGTGCGATCACCGAAAGAACTAACATTGAAAAATTCCTGTATCCCTAGTAAATACAAGAAAAGAGTTTAAATATTTTTTGGTCAACTCGAGATTTACTATCTTCAAACTCAAGTTCCAAATCTTCTTGGTTCCCGAGCTTGTATGCCGTGGTCCATTGGTATTACTACCTGACGTTTCGTCTACAACTGCGGTAGGCGAGGCGATGTGGTAGCGGGCGAAGTGTCCTTCTAGGCTGCTTGTTAATGTCTACCACCGTTGTAGACGAAACGTCAGGTATTAATACCAAGCCCGGAAACCAAGAAGATTTGGATCAACACCGGCCGGCCGTGAAAGCCTACACACTTGGATCAACCGGAAGTGTACATGCATTTTTTTTTCAAATGGCAACTTATATATTCAAAATCTCCAATTTTTTCACTATAAAGTCATATAAAATTTTCATAAGGTTACGTAAGAAAATATTCGAGAAATTTATTAAGTAGGTACACAGTAATAATTTTTTTTCCTAGCGCTCCACACATGTGTAAATTATTGATAATAATTACTGCGTACCTATTTAATTAATAAATTGACTAGAGTGACCTGTGCAAATTATTCGCACTAAATAAGTATAACAATTATCACTTTACAAAATTATTTTTTAAATATGATTGCAGGTATTCAATTCGTTTCTAATTTTGCAAACTGCTTATAACGTTCTTCTTTTTGTTGTACTTATTACAATATGAAGCTCAGATGACAGATCGAAGAAATATTTTACTAAAATTGTCATTTAGAGGCGCAAGTAGCAAAAGCGTTGAGCTAAGCCGTCAGATGGCATCATGCAGCATTGCTGTGACGTTGTTCAGCGTTGCTCGCTGTTTCAAAATTAAATCCGTTAGATGGCAGTATGCAGTATTGTGTCTGTTGTATTACAATATGAAGGTCAGATGACAGATCGAAGTGTTGACGTTGTTTCAAAATTAAAGCCGTTAGATGGCAGACGTTGTTCAGCGTTCCTGTATTTTAATTAATTTACAAAAACAAAAGCAATAATAAATTTTTTAGTTGTCGATGTCAGTAGAGCAAGCAATTATCTGTAAAATGATATAGTATAATTTATGTGGAGAAATTGTGAGGTTTTTTCTAAAAAGGGAGGCAAACATCTTAAACCTTAGCGTATTAATATAATATATGATGCGTTACCAAATTTGCTCTTTATGTTTCTCCGGCGTTGAATCATTTCGATTTCCGCTTTAACGTTACAGCAAAACACATGCGTCTCTTGAGAAGTTTCACTTCAAAAACTGTCTAAACGAGTTTAAAAAAGGGACGACCTGTACACCGATACAATCGCAAACGGATCAGCATGTATGGGATCCAAGAGCTCTCGGGATTTCTCGACGCGCTGATTGACTGACATGACACCGGTTCATGAATGTTTGAAATGTTTGTCGGTGAATCGATTGAAACGCCATTCAATGACCTGATTTAAATATTATATAGTTTTTTAATATTATATATTTCACAAACAGTGTTCGTCCTAACATTAGGTTTGTCACTCGAATAAAATATTATCTCCTATTTAAAAAGACACAACACCGCCGTTACATGACAAAAATTGACATTTTTTTCAGTCCACATACAAATAAAGTTTGTATCATATACTTTTATTCTATACTGAGCATAGGAATAAAATCGCAATCGAACTATAATTAGGGTGCAAACATATACTTCTGTCTTTTTTTTACGCCGTAAGCACTGGCGTATTCAGAAGGGCAATGCAAGCACGGGGGACCCGGCTCAAGAAATTTTGAATTTGCCCCTCCTGGGCCAAAAACTGGGTACGCCCATGTTAACGTTTTTTTTAAGCCGTAAGCACTGGCGTATCCAGGAAGGCACAACAAGCACGGGAGATCCGGCTTAAGAAATTTCTAATTTGCCCCCTCCTGGGCCAAAAGCAGGGTACGCCCATGTTAACGTCATAGAAAAACACAAAGTTTTTGAAACAGAGATACTTTATTCAGATTGAATGCAAGTACATCAACCAATCATATCATATGAGAAATCAGGGAATTACATCGAAGAAAAAGACGCAGATATATTCTCGATACGCTTTGTTGCCTTCACTCACCGCATATTGAGTAGATAGGCAATGATTCATATAGGTTATCATAATATATTAATACGCTAAGGTTAAAGATGTTTGCCTCCCTTTTTAGAAAAACCTCACAATTTCTCCACATAAATTATGTATCATTTTACAGATAATTGCTTGCTTTACTGACATCGACAACTAAAAAATGTATTATTGCTTTTGTTTTTGTAAATTAATTAAAATACAGCAACGTTGAGCAACGTCTGCCATCTGACGGCTTTAATTTTTAAACAACGTCAACACTTCGATCTGTCATCTGACCTTCATATTGTAATACAACAGACACAATACTGCATACTGCCATCTAACGGCTTTAATTTTGAAACAGCCAGCAACGCTGAACAACGTCACAGCAATGCTGCATGATGCCATCTGACGGCTTAGCTCAACGCTTTTGCTACTTGCGCCTCTATATGACAATTTTAGTATAATATTTCTTCGATCTGTCATCTGAGCTTCATATTGTGCAAAATTAGAAACGAATTGAATACCTGTAATCATATTTAAAAAATATTTTTGTAAAGTGATAATTATTATACTTATTTAGTGCGAATAATTCGCACAGGTCACACTAGTTATTAAATATAATATGGTCTGTGTACAGTTTGTAATGAAACGACTCGTAGATGCAAATCTTCTTGGTTTTCAGGCTTGTAGGCCGTGGTTCATCGATATTTCTACCTTGCTATGCAAATCATTAGAGGCTCTCCTCGGGATCTGCCGTGTCTGTACAGGAATTTGTCTAATTTCGATACCTAACTGTACATTGGAGTGATAGTCAGCTGTCAGTGTTGACGGTCCGGAGTCCCCCCTTTTTTCTTAATTGATTACTGATTAATTGATTAACATTTTTTGTCGATTTGCAATGGAATGCGATCCGTCTAATAAAAAAAAAACAGCCAGTGAGTCGGTGAGTGAGTCTAACGTACATGTATTGTTTGACGGTTCGTTTGATTTATTATATAATATCAGCTGATCAACTCCTGTTAACAGAAGATAGGAATTCGATACTTAAAAACAGGCCCTGAGCAAACACTAAAACCTTGAATCGCAATACAAAACTCCGTCGTCAAAATAGTAGGTATATATTATTACTAGAGTGACCTGTGCGAATTATTCGCACTAAATAAGTATAATAATTATCACTTTACAAAATTGTTTTTTAAATATGATTGCAGGTATTCAATTCGTTTCTAATTTTGCACACTGCTTATAACGTTCTTCTTTTTGTTGTATTACAATATGAAGCTCAGATGACAGTTCGAAGAAATATTTTACTAAAATTGTCATATAGAGGCGCAAGTAGCAAAAGCGTTGAGCTAAGCCGTCAGATGGCATCAAGCAGCATTGCTGTGACGTTGTTCAGCGTTGCTCGCTGTTTCAAAATTAAAGCCGTCAGATGGCAGTATGCAGTATTGTGTCTGTTGTATTATAATATGAAGGTCAGATGACAGATCGAAGTGTTGACGTTGTTTCAAAATTAAAACCGTCAGATGGCAGACGTTGTTTAGCGTTGCTGTTAATTAATTTACAAAAACAAAAGCAACAATAAATTTTTAATTGGCGATGTCAGTAGAGCAAGCAATTATTTGTAAAATGATATATAATTTATGTGGAGAAATTGTGTGGTTTTTTCTAAAAAGGGAAGCAAACATCTTAAACCTTAGCGTATTAATATATATGATGATGATTGTATTTTTATGTGAATTTAAATTTGTTTATGGTCAAAATTAAAATATGTAACGCCTTAAAACATCGTTTGAAATGATTTTTTTTTTGTTCAGTAATCAGTTCCAATACCCAATGTTTACTAAAAAATTAAATTTTATTCTTGACACAAATACGATATATTTTTCATTCGTCAATTCTTGTTTTACCGCGATGACGTCATAATGCCACTGTTGACTGATCTACTCGAATCAAATTAATCTCGTAATATTAAACAGTTCTTGAGCTCAGTTTAGTTTTCATTAAAGCAAGAATTTGTGTAAATTCTTAAACTGATCTACTACTGTTTCAATTTTTTTTTAAACGGCGCTTTGATATATAAATACACGGGCAAGTACCGACATTGATGAACAAGTAAGTTCCAAGACTGCAAGATCATTGAAAATGATTCAGTAAACACGATTCTATGAAAATAAATCTACGTAAATGAATCATTGAAAATGAATCTATGAAAATTAATAATTGAAAACTAATCCATGAAAATGAATCATTGAAAATGAATCATGAAAATGAATCCATGAAAATTAATAATTGAAAACTAATCCATGAAAATGAATCATTGAAAATGAATGCTTGAAAATTAATAACTGAAAATGAATCTATGAATATGAATCATTAAAAATGAATCCCTGAAAATGAATGCATGAAAATTAATAGCAGAAAATGTATCACTGAAAATAAATCCCTGAAAATGAATCATTAAAAATGAGTGCATGAAAATTAATAACTGAAAATGAATCAATAAAAATGAATCCTTGAAAATGAATAATTGAAAATGAATGCATGAAAATTAATAACAGAAAATGAATCAATGAAAATGAATCCCTGAAAAAAATCATTGAAAATGAATTAATGAAAATTTATAACTAAAATTGAATCTATGAAAATTAATCATTAAAAATAAATCCCTGAAAATTAATAATTGAAAATGAATCATTGAAAATGAAAGCATGAAAATTAATAACTGAAAATGAATCAATGAATATGAATCAATAAAAATGAATCCCTGAAAATGAATAATTAAAAATGAATGCATGAAAATTAATAACAAAAATTAATCAATGAAAATGAATCCCTGAAAAAAATCATTGAAAATGAATGAATGAAAATTTATAACTAAAAATGAATCAATGAAAATTAATCATTAAAAATGAATCCCTGAAAATGAATAATTGAAAATGAATGCATGACAATTAATTGCAGAAAATGAATCACTGAAAATAAATCCCTGAAAATGAATCATGAAAAATTAGTGCATGAAAATTAATAACTGAAAATGAATCAATGAATTTGAATCAATAAAAATGAATTCCTGAAAATGGATCATTGAAAATGATTGCATGAAAATTAATAACAGAAAATGAATCCCTGAAAATGATTCATTGAAAATGATAGCATGAAAATTAATAACTAAAAATCAATCAAATGAAAATGAATCATTAAAAATAAATCCCTGAAAATTAATAATTGAAAATGAATCCATGAAAATGAATGCATGAAAATTAATAACTGAAAATAAATCAATAAAAATGAATCCCTGAAAATTAATAATTGAAAATTAGTCCATAAAAATGAATCATTGACAATGGTTAATTAACAACGATTCTTTGAAAATGAATCAACGAAAATGAACCGTGGAAACTGACCTTCAGACGAATAAGAATGTCTGGCTTATATAAGAGGCGTGAATTAATTTTTTTAGTGTGGCGGCTCCGTCTTGGTGGTATTTTGTTCTAGATTTTTGAGTACGGTCCTGTTTGTTTACATATAGTTCCTCTCTCTTTAATTATAACATTAATGCATACAAAAAAACCGCGTAACTGTATTAATGTTACATTTTGTAACATGTTAATATTTTTTTCATCCGGACCCCTGGTGTCTATTTAAAGCATAGATCGTAGTTGAAGACAATTTCTCATAGCTTAAATCAAATTTATTATTCGAAACCTGTCAATATTTTGACACTTGTTGAAAAATTAACATTATAAAATTATGTTCTTTTAATGTATCGTTCTTTATTGTGTTGATCATAGTCTAGAGACTTTTCTTTGCTTGACTATTTTTCATTATTTTATTATAATAAATTACGTAAAATTAGGCTAGCTAAAAAATCGACAAATCAGCGAAAAGTATCATAACTACAAAATTTTGGTTACCTTCGTATGATCAAACTTTTTGTGGCCAATTTGTGTTCCAAATTAAATTCTACTAGCTTTTGATGAAAATATATTATAGGTATACCTTAATATTTGGAAAGATTGGAAGTCCCCCGACTCGTTCCTTTCGCGGTTGAATAAATTCATTTAAAAATTATTTTTTTACTTTTTTAAAGCCATATTATTATAAAACTGTTTTTTTGAGTTTTTTTAAACACGAATTTTAATTACAGCTCTAAAAAACTACACTCAAATGACTAAGTTTATAAAAATTATTTATATATTTATAAATATTTATATAAATTATTGTATCGTCACGGGTTCCTAACGAGTGTGCAAAATTTCAAATTATTTGAACGTCCGGAAGTGGATAAAAATTAAATTGGAAGATTCCATTACATACAGGTGAAGTTAATAAAAGAGTGTTATCATGAAATGAAATGTTTAGAATTTTTTGGATAAGTGTTTTTGTCCGGTTCTTCCTCGAATCGCCGTTCCAAATTTCGTCATTATTATATAAATTGGAGGTCGCCTCTTGGCTTCCAATCGCTAAAGCTTCAGGTACATTAAGGTTCATTAATAACTTCATTATCTAACGTATTACACTAACAATGAGCCGAAATCATGTACCGAAGAATGGCCAACTAAAATTGACGCGTTATGCATTTTAAAATTCTTTAGACAATTTCGTCTAGTAAAATTTTGACGAAATGAGGATTATTATAATCTACTCTGTAACAAAAGTTTTGCTACATATTACACGTCGGACATGCGCGTCGTATCCCAACAGACTAAAGTCATGATCAATATGAAAAAAAGGTCCAAGTTCGATACAAAGATCAAGTGAGTTTACCGGCTTTGCCGAAAAAAAGAAGTGAGATCTAAGGACGTGCCAAGTTTTTCACGCGCACGAGTCATTTATTTATAATATAAAACATAAGACTTGGCACCTCACTTCTTTTCTTCGGGAAGACCCACTTGGTCTTTGTAATGAGCTGGGCCTTTTTTTCATATTTATATTTTCGGTGGAATTTCAAAACTTTTCGTAAAGTTATTCTGCAATATTATCTGGGCACATAATATTATATATATCACCAACTAGACGCGAGTAATATTCGGACCATCGGTTGATGTATTCGGGGTCGATGCTCATCCCAGCACCGGCTAGACGCTTATGAATCATATGATGATATCCATCAGTCATTCAAATCGTGATTTTTTGACACTCGTATCTAGCAAACTGTTCCACCTGGACATACCGGGTGAGGCAAAAGTCCCGGAACGGTTGAATATCTCGCATACTACGCATCATATAAAAAAAAAAAATACGTGTCAAATATTTTTCGCAAAACTATTTTTTGATACCACACATGACTCCCCACCCCCCACCCAGATGGTGGGGGGAGGGGCAACTTTAAAATTTTAAATAGGAACCCCTATTTTTTATTGCAGATTCGGATTCTACGGGAAAAATTACATCAATTGTATGTAATTTTTTTTTTTATTTTAATATTACTATCAATACAACAAATTAAATTCACCCTTCACTAAATAAATCCATATCTACAAACTAACGTTTTCATAAAATTTTTAAGTCTGGTCCTGTCGGGCCGATTTTAATAAAATTTTGGTAGCACATTTTAATCATTACTAAAGGGTTAAATTTCAATTTTGAAACGATTCGGAGAAATTTTTCGGTATTTTTGGGCCCAAAAATATTTTTCAACCGCTAAAACCCACGGGAAAAATTACATCAATTGTATGTAATTTTTCCCGTAAAGTCCGAATCTGCAATAAAAAATAGGGGTTCCTATTTAAAATTTTAAAGTTGCCCCTCCCCCCACCAACTGGGTGGGGAGTGGGGAGTCATGTGTGGTATCAAAAAATAGTTTTGCGAAAAATATTTGACACGTATTTTTTTTTTTTTTTATATGATGCGTAGTATGCGAGATATTCAACCGTTCCGGGACTTTTGCCTCACCCGGTATGAAATTTGGGTTGTTACTTATGTATGATAACCTTATCCTCCCTGAAAATTTTCAGTTCTATAACGCAACTAGCCTCTGAGATATAAGGGAGTCGAAAAGCACTCGAATTAGGGCGTATAAAACTTGCACATTGCTATGCGATAACTTATCTTTATTGCACAATAAAGATTAGGGGTCAACTATAACACAGGTCAATTGTAACAGTGACTATTTTAGTGACATCTACCAACAAAATGAGAAAATAATTCTACTGCATTGATGTACATTCAGTCACCAGCGACTGAATAGTATCAGTATCTCATTTTGTTGGTAGATGTCTCTAAAATAGTCACTGTTACAATTGACCCCGTCCTCCCCTACTAGGTGTGCTTCAAATTCACCAGGCATGCGTGTAGCAATAACGCCCGGACATTCTAATGTTTTCACTTCAAGATTTTTTCGCTAGACGATCCGTCGATGGATAGATACTTATTGACGTATAACAATATATAATTAAAAGCTACACGTTGGATATAATTTGATTGGCACCGAGCCATTTTATTTACCATATTAAGTGGTCTGTGCCTATTCAATCATGTACTTACTTACATGAACACGGGCACTCTTAGATCAGAACTTGTTCAGAAATTTGTCAGGTTTCAATCGAACAGTAAAGCCTATCGCGTATGACACATTCCCTCATACTGTGGGAGGCTGACATGGAGAATAAATAACCAGAAGCGCTTTAATTCTTCCAGTAACCTGGAATTCTATCCAGAAACGGTCAGTGCCGTACCGTCTCGAGGGTTCGAAGGTATGCAGCGAATTGTTTCTTATGCGTCAGGTTTAATATAATAGAATAGAATAGTATAGTTTGTAGAGCCAAGTATGGATACAGTCGTCAAAATAATTGGAAAAAAAATCAGAATATATAATATGGCACAGTTCCTACAAGATCAAGTTAGAAAAAAAAAATTGGTTGTCTGTAAAGTCGGTTTACGGACGATAGTTTTACGTGATAACGTATTCCGTATTCCGCTTATCCTTGGTGTCGGAATGATAAGAAATGTCAAAAGTGACGTTTGCAACTTACAAAGTATTATGTTCTAATAATAATTGGTTATTCCAATACTTAACTTAGCAGGCTTTGCATTTCACAATATACTAATGTCAAAAAATTGAATTAAACATTAGAAATGCAGCTGTTTTCATGTTAAGACAAGACATACGTTTGCTTCTAATTTCCATGTACGGCAAACAAAGACAACCGACCGCGTCGTGCCATGCATTACACAACATTGCATTTATACAGCTATTTCTCTATATAAATTTGTATAAAATATTTTTCTATATAAATTTGTATAAAAAAACTGTTTAGGCAAATTCTGTTATACGAAATCTATGTAAAATGTTCTCCTCTTTCGTTTAAGACTGGTTTCAAACCGATCTGATTTAAATTGAGCGAGAAATTAGCAAAAAGCACGCACAGGGTCAGGCGGAACGTTACGCGTTAGGAACGTTAGGAACGTTAGGAACGTTACGTTACACTTTTTCGAACATGCAGCCGGTGTTTTATCAATTTATAATATTGGTGATTCATCAATTTATAAGACGTTATCACGTCAATAATTTAAATAAAAAAAAGTTTAAAAACTAAAACCCGACTACTGAAAAGTATGAAACAAGAAAATATTCTCATCTGAGGATAAAATTTGTCATATATATGAGGCCCCTCTAGATGTATAGCGTGATGCACTTTGCTCTAGAGCTTATGATCGCTTACTACAGTTAAAATGTAATGTTTTGCGAGGGTAGGTGGCATACGACCACGGCTATCCTCAGATGAGAATATTTTACTGTTTCATACTTTTCAGTAGTCGGGTTGTGGTTTTTGAACTTATTTTTGATTGATCTGCCAATAGTGTGTGTGATTTCAATGGCTTCCTGTAATATTTGCGATTTATTTTTGATACAAGGATGTTCTATACCAGACAACTGACATGTGATCTAATGTTATTAAAACTAATGAGGCTTTCGCAAGCAATCCATCAAAATAAAATGTATTTATCTAAACTTTTATATGAAAAAAAAAATGGTTACCCAATACATAAAATTATCGTGTCCGAATACAGAATATGTACGACTCTAATATACATGAAGTTGTCATAATGTCTTTTTCGAGCTGAGAATAAATTTAAATTATTTTAAAAGGAATTTATTATTTTTGTTGATAGATAATTGCTACGATGATTTCACAGAAGTTAAATGTAAAGAAATATTTAAATTAAATTATTTTTTGAAGTAAAACTTCTTTACGCACGCTTGACTTGAAGAGTAAGCTGGTGAATGCGTGACGAGAGTTTTACGGAAGTGTAATCGGGCGAGGCGAACGGAAGTTGAGAGGGAGATATAAGTTAGTGAAGATAGAAAGAGGATGACAAATACTTCACTGGCTAGTGGCGCCATCAGGTGGCCGAAAATATAAGCAGTACTAACAATAGAATGAGACATACTTTACTTGCTAGTGGCGCTATCGGGTGACAAAAAAAAGTTTTGTAAACATACTTTAAATAATATTTCATAAAGATTTACGCTTAAAATCCAACGAGAGCTAAGTAATTGCAATGTATTACTTTTGTTTTCATTTCTTTCTTCTTACATTAGACTATTCATTTCGTTCTTGAACAATTTTATAAATTAATATTTTGTTCAATACATTAAATATTCTACGTTTAAAGTGAATAAAATTGTAAATTCATTTTAAAGTTCATATTTAGTGAATTTTCGGGTGAATAATAACAAATTATGGCAGGAAGAAGTTTTACTTCAGTCGTGTGGTCTAAAGCACACTGTTTTTTTTATTTCAGATGCCTTCAACCACGCTTGTAGGTTATACGCACTCACTTTTTTAATCAATAATAATTACCAATTGTATTATTTTTATAATGTAAATTACATTTTAATGTTGTGGCAACGATAAAATTACGAAGGTGTGTTTACAAAACTGTCCACGCAAGTAATATTATTGACTAGGAAACAGCTTGGGTTATCTTCTCTTAAACCTTGGGCTCCCAGCATTGTTTTATGGATGGGATAGTTTTGTGGGAGTTTATTACGTTTTATAGGTTAGGTTACGTCTGCATCGATATTTTATACAAAGATCAAATTATTTTTAATCAAATTGTTTCCGTCTAGGTTATTTAAGTCTCGGAGTTCGAGGCTAAAAAACAGTTTCACGACAGGAATTATTTCGGGAACATCCGTAAATACAAACATACCAGAGTGACCTGTGCGAATTATTCGCACTAAATAAGTATAATAATTATCACTTTACAAAATTATTTTTTAAATATGATTGCAGGTATTCAATTCTTTCTAATTTTGCACACTGCTTATAACGTTCTTCTTTTTGTTGTAATACAATATGAAGCTCAGATGACAGATCGAAGAAATATTTTACTAAAATTGTCATATAGAGGCGTAAATAGCAAAAGCGTTGAGCTAAGCCGTCAGATGGCATCATGCAGCATTGCTGTAACGTCGTTCAGCGTTGCTCGCTGTTTCAAAATTAAAGCCGTCAGATGGCAGTATGCAGTATTGTGTCTGTTGTATTACAATATGAAGGTCAGATGACAGATCGAAGTGTTGACGTTGTTTCAAAATTAAAGCCGTCAGATGACAGACGTTGTTCAGCGTTGCTGTATTTTAATTAATTTACAAAAACAAAAGCAATAATAAATTTTTTAGTTGTCGATGTCAGTAGAGCAAGCAATTATCTGTAAAATAATATATTATTTATGTAGAGAAATTGTGAGGTTTTTTCTAAAAAGGGAGGCAAACATCTTTAACCTTAGCGTATTAATATATATGATACATAGACTGCTAAACTCATATAACCCTTGCTTTTGACTTCGCCGTAGTCGGGTAAAAATTGTGTGGAGCCATCCTGAAGATAATAATTAATCGACAATGTAAACGCAGTCTTATAGCTCATTGAAAATATGAATCACTTTAAACATTAACGCTATTGAAATAACATAAACATCAATCAGTGGTAACAGTAAAATCAATTAATAATTTTTATATCATCATATAAAATGAAAAACACTTCCTTTGCACCCAGGCTTCAATGTTATAAAGCATTCGCTCTAATTTGATCATTTTCTTGCAAATTGCAACGGCCTTATTGACACGCCAAGAACGTCTGTCTGTCACATCATATATATTAATACGCTAAGATTAAAGATGTTTGCCTCCCTTTTTAGAAAAAACCTCACAATTTCTCCACATAAATTATATATTATCATTTTACAGATAATTGCTTGCTCTACTGACATCGACAACTAAAAAATTTATTATTGCTTTTGTTTTGGTAAATTAATTAAAATACAGGAACGCTGAACAACGTCTGCCATCTAACGGCTTTAATTTTGAAACAACGTCAACACTTCGATCTGTCATCTGACCTTCATATTGTAATACAACAGACACAATACTGCATACTGCCATCTAACGGCTTTAATTTTGAAACAGCGAGCAACGCTGAACAACGTCACAGCAATGCTGAATGATGCCATCTGACGGCTTAGCTCAACGCTTTTGCTACTTGCGCCTCTATATATCTAACAATTTTAGTAAAATATTTCTTCGATCTGTCATCTGAGCTTCATATTGTAATACAACAAAAAGAAGAACGTTATAAGCAGTGTGCAAAATTAGAAACGAATTGAATACCTGCAATCATATTTAAAAAATAATTTTGTGAAGTGATAATTATTATACTTATTTAGTGCGAATAATTCGCGCAGGTCACACTAGTCCTGTATAAATCCTAAAACTTATAATAAGCGCCACGAATCTAAAAGGCTCGGAAGTTAGATGCGAATGCGGGCTTGCGCTTGTACAGTCTGTTGAAAAACTATACAAACTCGCAGCTCAACAAAACTAATATAGCAATAACAACTTGACAACAGCGCACTCGACTGTACTTTAAAGCAGGAAAGCGACAAGTGACAAAGGCAACGAGCGATCACGGTCAATCACCGACGAGCGCACGTTCCGTGCAGATAGCTAAGAGGCGGTGGGAGTATCAACGGCCCTAAAATGTGCCTTTGCGACGCTGTTTGTGACTAACTTTGGAACCTTTTAGATCTGTGGCGCGTATATTATACAACTGATTTTGATGAAATATCAAGTCTTTTATAGACAGTGTGGTATCCTACTAGATACAAAAAAATTTAAATAGTTTTTTGTTCAGCTCGGAATTTATTATCGGAAACTGTTAAGGTATATTTTTTTGTACTTCAAACTCAACCGGAAGTGTACATGAAGTTTTTTTTAATGGCAACAGATATATTTCTCAAATATTCGAAATCTCCATTCTTTTCTTTATACATTCATATTATAAAATTGTCATAAGGTTACATAAGAAAATATTCGAGAAAAACGTAATAGTACAATTTTCGAAAAGCCGTTGAGTGAAAAAGACAGCGCGGTGAGTTGACTGACTTTAGCTTATATAGACGCTCGACAACCTCGGTGAAATGGATCCGTATCATTTATTTCAATTTTGATGACACAAAACGCGAATGGCGTGAAAGAATACTTACAGCGAACGTATTCGATTTCTGGTATAAATATTTGCTGAGAGCAAACTGAAAAAAACATGTACGTCTATGACGTCACCTTGCTGTGATTTCTATTAATGGTTTGTATTATTTATTTCCCTTCTCGCCGCATATACTTATTTCATTTATGCCCTCACGCACTTTGGCAACCTGTACCTAAGTGAATTTCACCTCCTTCACTTGTTTTTTTTTACTGAAAGACACTCATTTGTTTAAATTAAGACGAAAAATTGGCGAATGCAGAACGTGTCCGATGTTTAATCGCCCATATCCCTGAAACTACCGAGCGGGGTGGCGTAGCGGTGAGAGCACTAGACTCGCATTTGGGAGGTACCGGGTTCGAATCCCGGCGGGGGCAGATGTGACTAAGACTTTTTCCTACGCATGATGCCGACAACAAAGCAACAAAATAACAAACAAGTACTGATTATTGCTTCGTGATGACGTATTGTTGTCGCTGTTTAGAGTGGGTGTGTCGTTATTTAGAGTGCATCATTGTATGAGCAACTAGAGTTAAGTAATTTCGACGTTTTAACGAGCTTTTGTCGTTATGTCGAGTGACGTTAAATGGAGTTTACACTGTATAAATATAAAATAAATATAGTTTAAAAAAATATTGTCTGAAGACAGAAGTAATTCAAGAATTACAAGGCGCGAAATTTTATAAAATATACCCCGGCGTTATGTTTACAAATTGTTGTATATTTTTAACGACACTTTGAGCTTAATAAAATAATTTAATTAACTTAATCTACGAAAAAAATTACAGTTGAAAATATTGAAACACAGAAAGGAAAAAATCATTTTAATAATTTATTAATAATTAGTCACAACCAACTTTTTTATAATTATTACCCTAAATCAGAGGCTCTCAAACTTTTTTGTCTCGTAGACCACTTGCCATGTTTTTCGGTTTTGGATAAACCCCCTGCTTATCTGATATTGATTTTTTGCAAATTCATTAATTTCAAATGTATTTTTGACAAACGGCATAGTCCTACTCACTTTGAACGATTTAAATTTAAACGGTAGTGAAATGTAGTGTGAAATGTCTAGTTTTATGCATTTATTAATTAGATTCGCATTAAAACGAACCAAATTAAAATTAACTTTCTGTTACATAAAATAACTAAGCAAAAAATAAATTCTTTTAGGGTGAGGGACGAACCTGATGCTTTAATAATAAATTTTCAACATTTGGCATCAATTTAGTTATTTTTAACCTTAAATCTCTTCGGTTAACGATGTCCAGTTTGTTTCTTTTTTTGTTAGGAGATTCACTATCGTTGACCCCCATTTTCATTTCATGGACCCCCAATTTTTCTTCCCCCTGATATGGACCCCTTGCAAGTTGTCGTCGACCCCTGGGGGTCGATATAGACCACTTTGGGAATCACTGCCCTAAATTATTAAAATAATGATATTTCCATTTTGGTACATTTCAATAAAAACTTTCTTTTTATTATTATTTTATTTTTCTTGTAATAACATATATCTCTGATGCGCATGCGCCGATTTTTCCCGAAATAAAATACTAAAATTTCTTGTAAAACAGATAGAATAATAAGCCGCTATGAAAAGTATACCATTGTTATATAAAAAACGTTATAGCACATAATATCTCTTGCGCATGCGCCGATTTTCCCCAAAAATAAATTACAAAACTTTCTTGTGAAACAGATAGAATAATCAACCGTTATGAAATGTAAAGCATTATTATATAAGAAACAACGTCATAGCTCATATCTCTTTTGTGCATGCGCCGATTTTCCCCAAAAAATTTACAAAACTTTCATGTAAAAATAGATAAAATAATAAGTCTTTTTAAAAACTATATTATTATTATATAAAACAACATTATAAAAGATATACTCTTTTACGCATGCGCCGATGTTCCCAAAAAACAATAGGCTACTTCATATTTGCATATCAAACATCCTCCCAAAATTTGGTTTCAATCCGCTCAGCCGTGGTGTCGGAATGGTAAGAAATGTCAAAAATGACGTTTGCATCTGTCAAAGTATTATTTTCTAATAATTAGTTATTCAAATTGTTAACTCAGAAGGCGTTGCATTTCACAAATATAAATGCCATCCGTTTTTGAACAAATGCAATCGTTTTATTTTAAGACAGAACAAACGTAATCTTTATATTACCATATTAAACCGTGCAACAGAGAGAGATAACCGAAAGATGTTTGCCATCGATTATATCAAATTGAATTTATTTCCAAATAAATTTGTATAAAAAACCTGTTTTGGCAAATTCTGTTGTACGAAATTTATGTAAAATTTTCTCCTCTTTCGTTTAAGACACGTTTCGAACCGATCTGAATTAAATTGAGTGAGTTATAAGCAAAAAACTTCGTTTTTTCTTTATTGCTCCCCACTGGGGTCAAAATTCAAAAATCGGGCGACGTTAGGATTTAAGTTACCCGGAGACGAATCGAACAAAAAAAAGTTTTTTAAAATCGGTTAAGGCGTTTGGGCTGTACGCTGGATACAAAAAGCGTGACTCACAGATTCACAGACAAAGCGAGTACATATAAGGCGCTTTAGCTTACGCTAATCGCGCCTAAAAACTAAAAAACACACTTTATATCAAACTAAAAAGTAAAAAATATTTTTTTTTAAATAAGCTTAAAACAATAATGAATAAAAAATACTAGTATTATTGTGAAAAAAGCGTGGGGCGCTTTGTTCCACATTTTCGTACATTGAGCGCCCCACGCTTTTTTCACAATCATACTAGTATTTTTTACTCATTATTATTTTAAGCTTATTTTAGAAAAAATATTTTTTACTTTTTAGTTCGATATAAAGCGTGATTTTTAGTTTTTTTTTAAACTATATTTATTTTCCACTTTTTAGTTCGATTTATTGTCAAAAATTTGCCGAAAAAAAACAAATTTTTTATTTCGGCGTGGACGGGATTAGAACCCACGACCGGTGAACCCGAGAGTTGACGTCAGCGAAGACTAGCGCCTTAGACCGCTCGGTCAACGATTGCTCTTGCAGTAGTGGCATAACATACTAACAGTAATAAACCACTTGCTGCAGTCCAAACGAGATTACAAACAAACATACATACATACATACAAACTTACAAGTGAAACTCATATAAAGCGTGTAATAATAAACATTGAACGAATAAAGTAATTTTGCGACAACATTAGTGGAGTCTTCAGCTCCACCGTATTGCAGGACAACTTTAAAACACTATGTCTATATTACACTTTGTATTTCATATGTAATTACCGTTTTGTCTATAGAAGACAGATCAATAATGCTGATAAGACATAATATGTGGGCAACATACGAAGGCCCCGACCGGGCGGCCGGGTCCACGACGTGGCACACTAAGATTAATGAATTGAAATGTGTCAATAAAAATATTATATTTGAATTGTATGCATTTCAATGAACGAGTTACGTTGCATAAATAAATGAACCCATTGTCTGATCTGCACAAACAAATTATTAGAAAAACAATTCGAAATTAATTTAACTGTTGAGGACCCCTGGGTGTTCGCTATCGTCGAAGCTGTCAGATTACATACAATCAAGGCCGGATGTGCATAGTCTCAGAACATTCTATAACCAGATACAAATCTATCTATACTCTAGTCTATACTAATACTAATCTTTATAGGTATATAAAAATCACATGTTTGTCCGCGATGAACTCCTAAACTACTGAACCGATTTTTAATTTGATTTGCACACCGTGTGCAATTCGACCCAACTTGAAAAATAGGTTAGCTTACATTTCAATTTATAGTCGCAATATTATTTTATTGCAAATTATTTGTCTATTCCTTGACAGTCATAATACAACCATTAAGATGGCGATACCTGTTGACTGGATTGAGTGAATATTCAATAGATGGCGCAACGAACTTAACAACCATATACGATGGCGATACCTGTTGACTGGATTGAGTGAATATTCAATAGATGGCGCAACGAACTTAACAACCATATAAGATGACGATACCTGTTGACTGGATTGAGTGAATATTCAATAGATGACGCAACGAACTTAACAACCATATATCTAGATCGAGGATGTAAAAAAACTGATTATCGTTTAAAACAAATGCTTTTTTTTTTCGAGCACGACGGCGCAGCCGGAGTGAGCCCTCGAAATAGAGCAAGTGTTTTAAAGACCAGTTATCCACTATTACTTTACGCTATTCTTTTTCGAGCACGACGGTGCAGCCGGAGTGCTCGACATACACACATATACGCCCATGTATATTTTAAAATAGCTAGCAATTAATAAAATAGATAGATAGATAGATAGATGTTCCAATTAAATTGTTTTATTATTTCACTTTATACGTAGCGAAGCACGTACAGGGCCGCTAGTATAATATAAATCTGAAGAATTTGTTAATAATATTTTTTACATACAGTATGTAAACACGTAAGGCGCACATAGGGAAATTAGCATTGGGAAAAAATACTTGGATCAGAGTTAGCCATGACTGCATTAATTGTTATTTCTATTGAATTATCGTGATAATCTTGAGGATTTCTATTTTATTTTGATTTATTTTTACTTTACTTGGCTTTTTTAATAATAAAAAGCTCTTATAAATCATTTTAATTTTTTTTGTACAAAAATAAAACAAAAAAATAACTCCATCTGTTTGGAAACATTTCATTCAAAAATTGTCTGACTGGTATGACGTATGCGCGTTGGTAAATCAGTGAGACTATGTCTTTAGGTTCAACACGAATAGGCGGAGATATTTGATTTCGCACCATATTTAAGTATTTTTGGGAATTTAATGTCCCATTAATAAAAAAAGTCCGATTATGTTGTAATCATTTGAATATTTTCATCGGTAGGATACACATTCATTTTGCAAAAGAATATTATCTGTCAAATTGAAAAACAAGATTTCAAGGCTCACTCTGATCCAGTCATTTTTTCCCAATGTTAATTTCCCTATGTGCACCTTACGTGTTTACATACTGTATAATACGGAATGGTTGTCCGGTGTCTGTATATATAGTAACGGATTACAAAATCCATATACTGTGAGAGTTGTTTTTTTTAATGAATTATACAGACGTTAGCTCAATTAATTCAAATAAATAAAATCGTAATTTAGTCTGTAATTGAGCAGTTTTAAAGGTTCCTAGAGTAAATTTTCAGTTTTCATCATTTTTTTTTCTATTTATATTTTTTGTACCTATCTATACTAATACCTATATAAAGCAGAAGAGTTTGTTTGCTTAGTTGAACGCGCTAATCTCAGGAACTACTGGTTCGAATTGAAAAAAAATGTTTTTT
Organism: Xanthostigma xanthostigma; assembly: GCA_963575645.1. Lineage (NCBI taxonomy): Eukaryota > Metazoa > Arthropoda > Insecta > Raphidioptera > Raphidiidae > Xanthostigma > Xanthostigma xanthostigma. The sequence goes on from OY754473.1 coordinate 6,788,611, forward strand.
TTTTGATAGTTCATTTATCGAGGAAGGCTATAGGCTATATAATATCACGCTACGACCAATAGGAGTGGAGCATCAATGAAAAATGTATCTCAAAATTTGTCTGTCCGACAAAACTTTTGAACGGTAACTCCGATCATCATGAAATTTGGACACAACATTCATCTCGGTAAACTAAGGTGAATGTGCGTACTCATGTTCCTCCTCCCCATTCGTTCTTTTGCACCCGGGTGAAACCGGGCGGGACCGCTAGTACTTATATAAAGAGGTAAAGTTTGTAAGTTTTGACGTAAGGAGGTAATCTCTGAAACTACTAATCTGACTTTAAAATTTTTTTCACCAATATTTAGAATGGACTTTAAAGATGGAAAGACGAAGAAACGGTGGCAAACTACAAATTTGGGTGAAATCGGACCGGGTCGCTAGTATTTTATAAACTAATATGACGTGCTAATACAAATATTAGGAGCATTGTGGTTGAAACAAAAATAAAGAATAGTTACTTCATACCACAACAGTTTTATTAGCGGATGTACATTTCGGGAGCTATGCTCTCCTCTTCAGCAAACACTAAACTTTAGTGTTTGCTGAAGATGAGAGCATAGCTCCCGAAATGTACATCCGCTAATAAAACTGTTGTGGTATGAAGTACCTATTCTTTATTTATTTTTTAATAATGTGTGTTAGCATAGATAAGCTTTTGCTTGCATTTTCGCTCTCGTTAAAATACGGTAGCACTTCTTTAAGTCGAACTTCGATAAGTCGAAAACCTCCAAAACTCGAAAAAATGCTTTGTTCCCTTCCCTTCAAGCCCCAAAACCTTCACTACTAGAAATCTCTACAAGCCATTTCGGTACATATTTTCGCTCCATAATTCGAAAAAATAAATCGGACTTCTGTATCTCGAACATAGCAATTCAAAATTAGAATGAATCTTAACCTCTACAAGTTGAATATTTCCTTACAAAATCCGCCAATGTTCTTCATATGTCAAAAACGCCATAACTCGAATGTTTTGGTGTATCCCTTGAAGTTCTACTGTAGAATAAATAAACAGAGAGGTAGCGGATAATAGCGACTGGGTTGTAATATCAATAAATATAATATATTGATTTGAATCATTAGTAAATTGATTGATTTGCATAAACTGCCTTTTATTTGGTAAGCGGTCACTGTAATATTAAAAGAACTTCTGCCCACTTAAAATTCAAACTGCATTTGCCCACGGGACTTCGGTTTGTAGTTAAAGTATAATTTAAATCTACCTTAAGACAGTGATTTGCTACTCAAAATAACTCTTGGGTTTCAGCAACAATTTAAAAAGCGTGTTCCGTGCAAATGAAACACTATAATCACTTCGATGTCCGTCCGTATGTCACAAGCGATTTTCTCTGAAACTATTTGACTTAAAAAATTTGAAATTTGGCACAGATTTAGAGTGTATAGTGGCCCAATCATAGACGTGAAGTATAAAAAGTCGAATTTTGATTTCAGCGGTTAATTTTAGGGAGTGAAATTGTAGATAAAAAAAACTTTTTTCAAGGGCATCTTGTAGGGTATTTTTATTTTTGCATTTTTACGATTCCACACCTCAAAAAGAATCCCTACAGGATAACTTTGTTGCCCGTCTGTCTGTCTGTCAAGACTCTTGGGAATCGAAATCTATATGGTACTTCCCGTTGACCTAGAATCATATGAAATTTGGCAAGAAGCAATGTCTTATAGCACAAATAAAGGGAAAAATTTGAAAGTTACATCACAAAAAAACAATGTCCGCTACAGGTGCGTTTATACAGCAAACATGTGAGAACTCTCGCATACAACACGGTACGACAACTATGCTATTAGATATAGCCACGAGTTGGAATACAGTCCAGTAGTTCATCTGAACTCGTTGCAATTACACGCTTAGTTGGCAAACTGGCCGCGACGTTTGTCGATGTACGGTGGCAACAGTTGTCCAACGGCTAAGCGGGAAAAATCCCGTGATGGACGAACTATCGAAGAATCTCGTTAGAGATTCTTTTCTGTGCTAAATGCCAACGAATCTCTAGCGTATTCCTATACATTGATTTTGCCTTTCTCCCATATAACGCCGTGTATATAAAGCCAGTTTCCAAGTTTTATAGTTTTTACATATATCTACAAGTTTGTACGGAACCCTCGGTGCGCGAATCCGATTCGCACTTTGCCGGTAAAAAATTTAAAAATATCAGCAATCACCTAGTTTTCAAACGGTATTCTACTTATATTTTATTTTTGTGAGATCGATGCATCTGCCGGGAAACACGAAATAAATTTCATATAGCTGATCGTAGATTAATCCCTTAATTAATATCACCGAGCAGATAATCTATGTTAATATTATTTAAATTACGCTTTAGACGTCTAGCGTTTGATTCGATCTAATTCCGATATTTCGTTTATTAATTCAGACCACCCAATTGCATAATCGATTACCAACTATTGATTGTACATGTGTAAGCTATAATTTTTGTGGTGTATTTTTTGATACGGTGGGCCACCAGAAAAAAAGTAATAATACCCATTGACTTCGAGTATAGACCACGCATTAACTGTTTCAACAATGTGCTGGAAAAGGTTCTGCAATGTATTACAGTATTCAATAAATAAAATTATGGACCAATTTTTCAGACAATATATTAACAAAAAATATAATTATTACATTAATGTTTTGATCCGGATTTGGATCATCTTCAGAATTGATCTAAAAAATATAAAAAATAATTAATGTTTAATTTCTAATTCGCTTTATATAAAATTCATTCAAAATTATTAAGTAGTATCAAAATAAAGTGAATTAGAAATTAAATATTAATTATTTTTTATATTTTTTAGATCAGTTCTGAAGAAGATCCAAATCCGGATCGAAACGTTAATGTATTAATTATATTTTTTGTTAATATACCTATTGTCTGAAAAATTGGTCGATAATTTTATTTATTGAAGAGTTCTAATCAGATGTTAATCAAAGATTTGAGTATTATAGTATTGTTGAAAATTTATAAGCAAAATTGAATCTCCTTGAAAATAATCCACCAAAATGCCTCGACCTAAGACTTTAAGATTTTACGCTTTTTAGTGATTTTTTTTAACGGGATTCAATTTTATTTATTTTTTTTGTTGCGTTGCAATACATAGTTAAATCTAAGCATTATGAAAAAAAATTGCACTCCAGGAGTGCCGGCAGAAGTGAAAACTTGAATATTACCTCTACTCTCCATCCGTCTTACGAATTTTCCATCAGGTCACGTGTCCTGACGCCAGTTTAACATTTTTTACCCATTACAAAAAAAGTGTACAACGCCGCTAAAGAAGTTTTCACTTCAAAAATGGCGTTTAAATTTTTTAAATCGGTTAACCCCTCAAAAAGTCATTTACTAGACAAACATACAAAAAATATATTTTTGATTATTGGTTTAAAAAAAGAATTTGACGATATTTTAATTTGAATTTAGGCTCTATAAATACAACAAAATCACATTTATGCATATATTTTATACAATAAATAAAATTTTCGACTAACTTTTCAAGACATTACATATATTTTATAGGATATAGACGCTTAACAACTAATATCCTTACGAACGAATTCCATCAAATTACATAAAATTAAAATAAACGACATCACAAAAATCCATGACCATGGTGGGATTCGAACTTACGACATACACCATTACAAAATCTAGCCAACACTGGACAGAAAAGACTATATGAAGAGTGCAGCCACCACGCTCTATCCTTTTTTCTATTGCGTAATCTATTCTTTATGTCAAAAAAATATACCTAATTGTTGTTACCCGTCGGTAAATGTTAACTACCTACGTATCCACCATTTGAAGAGATTAACGACTATTGTTGATTGACCTTCCAATAGCTACCGTTGTTACCGTCATATTTACCTACCAAATTCAATAAATAAATAAAATGTCGGACGTTTCTGCAACCAAATAATCTATTTTCTGATCCAAAATAGTAGGTTATGTATCTAGCGTGTGATAATTAATATTTTGACGAATGTGCCATTACGTTAAAAACGAGGGCTAACGAGTTTTAACAGCTGTATGAGTCATATTATCATCACGCACGAGATATATGTATTGTTTTTGCACATATATAAAACAGCTGTTATTTACTTAATTTTTATCTGAACATGAACTAAAAACGGATGAATATAATAATAACTGAGATCTCTATTTGGGTTTCGACTACTTTTTTCACGAGCCGCTGTAATCCATTAAGATAATGAATACAATGGTATTTACCATTGGTTCGGATCCATTGATCTATTTACTGAATGAAAATTAACAATTGATTGATTACTTGGTCGAGTCGCACTTGTTAATTATAAAACGTAACCTCAAAACTTATTACTTTGCTCATTATGTTCTTTGATATTTTAATTTGATTTTCGTATGATTAGTTCAGGACCGGTTTTATGAATGACTAGCCGCTACCCGCGGTTCCGCACGGGATCAAGATTATGTCCACGGTGGAAGAAGTTGTGTCCACGGGGACTTTGGGAGATTTCCCGGTAGACCGGGGCCCGCCGAAGTCGATACGCCGATCGTCTATATTATTTTATATTCTTTTGAAGTAAAACTTCTTTACGCACGCTTGACTTGGGGAGTAAGCTGGTGAATGCGTGACGAGATTTACGGAAAGTGTGATCGGGCGAGGCGAACGGAAGTTGAGAGGGAGATATAAGTTAGTGAAAATAGAAAGAGGATGGCAAATACTTCACTGGCTAGTGACGCCATCAGGCGGCCGAAACAAATACTTCACTGGCTAGTGGCGCCATCAGGTGGCCGAAAATATAAGCACTACTAACAATAGAATGACACATATTTTACTTGCCAGTGGCGCTATCGGGTGACAGAAAAAAGTTTTGTAAACCTACTTTAAATAATGTTTCATAAAGATTTACGATTAAAATCCAAAAAACAAAAGGGTTAAGTTCACTAAATAAAGCCACACTGCCTGTATTAGCAAATATACTATATTGTCGGCGGGGTTTCGCACTGCGACCCGAGGTTTTTTTTACACGCTTTATATTAGTTTCACCTGTAAGTTTGTATGTATGTTTGTAAACTCCGTTTTGGACTACAGCAAGTGGTTTATATAGTGGTATAATATGCCAACACTGTAAGTACAGATGCTAGCCGTGCGGTCTAAAGCACGAGTCTTCGCTGACGTCAACTATCGGAATCACAGGTCGTGGGTTCTAATCCCGTCCACGCCGAAGAAAAATATTAGTTTTTTTTTCGGCAAATTTTTGACAATAAATCGAACTAAAAAGTGGAAAATAAATATAGTTTAAAAAAAATTAAAAAACACGCTTTATATCAAACTAAAAACTGAAAAATAAATATAGTTTAAAAAAAACTAAAAAACACGCTTTATATCGAACTAAAAAGTAAAAAATATTTTTTTTAAAATAAGCTTAAAACAATAATGAATAAAAAATACTAGTATTATTGTGAAAAAAGCATGGGGCGCTTTGTTCCACATTTTCGTACATCGAGTGCCCCACGCTTTTTTCACAATAATACTAGTATTTCTTATTCATTATTGTTTTTAGCTTATTTTTAAAAAAATATTTTTTACTTTTTAGTTCGATATAAAGCGTGTTTTTTAGTTTTTTTTAAACTATGTATATTTATAATTATTATTGTTGTAACGGTATATTGTCAAGGCGCGAGCTCTAAACCCACAACAATTGTACGTATTTTTTTATGTCGGTTAAAAAAATAGATCTCAGTTTTAAAACCGCCACTGTTCACGTTTCAACTATGTTTAAATACATTATAATTTTTAAAGGTAGCTGTATTTTGATTCAACAATAGTTGCCAATAGGATCGACCTGGCCTCAATCATTCAATATTTAATATCAATACGAAATATTTTTAATATATACACTTATATAATATGAATAATAATATGTTACACGCTACGCTTACGGCTTCAAACACGTTACGTTTTTCTATTAATTCAAATAATTTCAACGGTTCACAAATATCCCATACCAAAACTGAATCATTTTATTTAGCGGCCCGGTCCGGCTTCGCCCGAATTTGTAGATTGTCGCCGTTTTTTCGTCGATTTACTTATTAGCCTATGTCCGTCCTGAAGGTCCTTTCTAAATATTGGTGAAATTTTTTTTTAAATCGGATAAGTAGTTTCGGAGATTACATCCAAAACTTTACCTCTTTATAATAGTAGGTATAGATAGATAAACTATAAGTTAAAAAACTCTTTAAAAACAAACTTATATTGAAATATAGTAAAAATAAAGCATATTTTAACTTTTTAAGTTCATAGTAAATATAAAAGCGTGGGTCGTGAGCATATAATAGTTTAATAATTCCTACCCATGCTTTTACAATAATACTACCTATATTATTTTTTTTGTGTATTGACTTAAAACATGTATTTAATAAAATCTATCTATAAAATAGCTGCCATGCATGCGTGTACAAAAGTCGTTAAATGACTTGTTTAACACTAGTGCGTAAAGTAGAATTCAATAGTAAATTACTATATTGGTAGTTAAATATTGTGTCAGAAATTTGCACAAACATTTTGAAAATATACCGAACATTAAATGAAAAATAGCTATTTTATTGAGAGTAGTACAAAAAAAATTGACGTTCATGACGTAATGATATTGATTTTTAAAACTCGCTGACTCTCGTTATAACATAATGTCACTTACACGTTGTTAGATTTTAACTATTAAAACCATTATTATTTATTTTTAATTGATTATTATTTATACGATTTATTCTTGTGTTGTGTTAGCCATGACAAACGTGATAATTTCTATGATAAAAAAATTGCGTTACTGAGAGCTAAGAAGTTTCACTTCCAAAATGTAAAGAAGCGCTTCGTACTAAAGATATTTCTGAACCAAATCCAATTTATAAATCTTGATAGAATCTTGTTTTGTTATTTCAATAGAAATATTTGTTTTCTATTCATTAATCAATTGAATATAATTTAGACTCTATTGAAAATATTTTTATTATTAGTTACTTTGATTTCTTTTATTCAGTCAAGTAGTAATTGAGAAAAAAAATTGGGACTACTGTTATATTTTTTCTATTGATTGGATAAATACATTATACAAGGCCTTTTGTATCATTACCAAATATTAGTTTAATTTATTTTTTCGTTTATTGCACGCCCGAAATTTCGATTGAACAGTACAATAGGCGCCACGGATCTTAAAGGTTCGGAAACTAGTCACAAACAGCGTCGCAAAGGCACATTTTAGAGCCGTTGTGTCTCTCACCACCTCCCAGCTACCTGCACGGAACGTGCGCTCGTCGGTGATTGCCCGTGATCGCTCGTTGCCTTTGCCAATTGTCGCTTTCCTGCTTTAAAGTACAGTCGAGTACGCTATTGTCAAGTTTTTATTGATATTTTAGTTTTGTTGAGTTGCGAGTTTGTAGTTTTTTTAACAAGCCCGCATTCGTATCTAACTTCCGAGCCTTTTAGATTCGTGACGCGTATTTATATAAAAGGGATTTTGTGTCGTTCTTCTATAGAAAAAAATATTTTATTAACTTAATCTTTACTTTCAGACATTTTTTCCGCGAACGGTCCGAGCATGCACGCACAGCGACGATGAAAATTTGCAACGAATGCAGAGAGCGCGAACGGATTGAGCACGAACGCACATGCGTACCTTCTCACCGCATTCGTGTGCCGGTCTGTACGCAGCTTAATAATATAGAGCTAGTTTTTTTTGTTTAAGTTACTACGAAGTGAATTTATTTTTCAAGTTGGTAAATATTGCAAAACATGTAAACGATAGGTAATGATAAATACCATTAAAGTCGTAATTTTATCGTATCAGGTACACTCATCTCTTTGCACTGAATTAGTAATGGTCGTTTGTACGCATAACGGGTGTTCATTTAGAATGAACCTTCAGGATGGACATAGGTCATACAGTATGTAAACGCTTAAGGTGCATATATAGGGAAATTAGCATTGGGAAAAAATACAGATCAGAGTTAGCCATGACTGCATTAATTGTTATTTCTATCGAATTATCGTGGTAATCTTGAGGATTTCTATTTTATTTTGATTTATTTTCATTTTACTTGGCTTTTTTAATAATAAAAAGCTCTTATAAGTCATTATTTTATTTTTTTGGACAAAAATAAAACAAAAAAACAATTCCATCTGTTTGGAAACATTTCATTCAAAAATTGTCTGACTGGTATGACGTATGCGCGTTGGTAAATCAGTGATCCAATGTCTTTAGGTTCAACACGAATAGGCGGAGATATTTGATCTCGCGCCGTATTTAAGTATTTTTGGGAATTTAATGTCTCATTAATAAAAAAAGTCCGATTATGTTGTAATCATTTGAATATTTTCTTCGGTAGTATGTACATTCATTTTGAAAAAGAATTTTATCTGTCAAATTGAAAAACAAGATTTCAAGGCTCACTCTGATCCAGTCATTTTTTCCCAATGTTAATTTCCCTATGTGCACCTTACGTGTTTACACAATGTATATTATCGCGTTAATATACAAACGCTTTTCATCGAGACATATTTGCAATAAAGTCGATGAAAAAACGGTGGAAAATTCGGGCGAAGCCGGACCGGACCACTAGGGTATTTATAAACAAATTATCTTACCTTTGCTGAACTGCTTTCTTGGACGCACAGCACTTTCAAAAAAGTTGTATCACACTATAAGTTACTTATTGTACCGAAATATTTACAAAAAAAAAATATAGATGTTTTAAATTATCGATGCTCATTTTTTTACACCTCACCTGAGCGCAGAATCCTTTGAGATCACAAATCGCTTAAATAATATAAAAAGAGTACCTTCTTAATTATTCTACACGTAATGCCCGGTTTACATTATTCCAGTCCAGCGATCCAGTCCAGTGCTGGATTGCAACTGGAATAATGTAAACCCTCACTGGAATGCACTCCAGTCCAGTAACTGGATTCGCGGTCTACTTTTGAATCCAGTGCGATCAATCCAGTGCAACTGGAATAATGTAGACGGCCAATCCAGTGCCAGTCTATATTCATTGGGATCTTCTACCTTCAGTTGTTGCAAAAGCATTACTGACCCTCCTTTTTGATCTCTTTCGCTGATCCAATTTCTCACCTACATCCGTTCCTTTTTTCTTAGTTCATTATCAACCTCATTAATAACTTCTTGTAGCAAGAGTGATTGAGCACGTTTGAAACATTTTCGAAACTGATCTCTTTTTGAAATCATTGTCACTGTAGTGTGTTCACAATGAAAACGGCTTCTAAATGACTGGAATAATGTAGACAACGAATCCAGTCCAGCGATCCAGTCCAGCACTGGACTGGATCGCTGGACTGGAATAATGTAAACCGGGCATAAAATAAAAACGAAGCGAATGACACTGAATTATTATAATAATTTAGTAGGTACCTAAATGAATTGTTTTTATAACTCAACAAAAATACACTTTCACAAAATTTGTAACTTTATAAATGCTACAAATGTGTTCCCGAAATTAATAACAATACTTTGCGGCAATGCTTGTTTGTTCAGGCGTCAACTAAAAACAAATTCGTATCTACCAAAAAATGGTATTATTTCAATAGACCAAGGTCAGATGTAAGGCGTTATAGTACTTATAAGTCAAAAAGGATTACGTAACTTAAATTTTATATTAATAGATAGACGAATCTATACGTTTTCGGTTTTGTGAACCTAAAAAGTTATTTTTTAAAATGCCTGCTACTTTTTTTTATCTAAATATTATAAAGAAGTAAAGTTTGTAAATTATAGTATATAGAAGTTAATCTCATCCGATTTCAGAAATGTTTTCACCAATATAATGGACCTTCAGGATGGACATAGGCCATATATTATCGCGTTAAAATAAAAGCGCTTTTCGTGGAGACCAATTATTGTGCAACGCAAGTCGACGAAAAAACGGTGGAAATCTACAAATTCGAGCGAAGCCGGACATTATATACAGAGCACGGAGAATTCAATTCGGAGATTCGATTTTTTTGCTGGAATCAATTCAATCGCAATTTTTTCCCCAGATCGATGCATCGTTCTATATTGGTAGTGGCCGTAAGTGGAAGCGTGGCCCATGAAGTGAGACAGCAAATTACTGTTTTCTATCTCTTTTTTTTTCACTTGACCCGTTGTGCGCAAGTGTCCTGCCTGTAGTGGGGCAATTAGTAAGTGAAATGAAGCAAGCCACCTCTCTTTCACTGTTCACAGCTTAGTTCTATGCGCAAACTGACGCGCATCCATTCACGAACATGCGCATGAGACTCAGAGTATAAGTGAGACAGACGTATATATAATATATATACGTCTGTCTCACTTATTATACATTTATATCATATATATTAATACGCTAAGGTTAAGATGTTTGCCTCCCTTTTTAGAAAAAAATCACACAATTTCTTCACAAAAATTATATATCATTTTACAGATAATTGCTTGCTCTACTGACATCGACAACTAAAAAGTTTATTATTGCTTTTGTTTTTGTAAATTAATTAATTAACAGCAACGCTGAACAACGTCTGCCATCTGACGGCTTTAATTTTGAAACAACGTCAACACTTCGATCTGTCATCTGACCTTCATATTGTAAATACTGCATACTGCCATCTGACAGCTTTAATTTTGAAACAGCGAGCAACGCTGAACAACGTCACAGAAATGCTGCATGATGCCATCTGATGGCTTAACTCAACGCTTTTGCTACTTGCGCCTCTATATGACAATTTTAGTAAAATATTTCTTCGATCTGTCATCTGAGCTTCATATTGTAATACAACAAAAAGAAGAAGGTTATAAGCAGTGTGCAAAATTAGAAACGAATTGAATACCTGCAATCATATTTAAAAAATAATTTTGTAAAGTGATAATTATTATACTTATTTAGTGCGAATAATTAGCACAGGTCACTCTAGTATTATATATGTCTGCAGCGTGGTGTTTCAGTCTTTCTCTCGATCTTTGCTAGCAATATAGAGAGGGTATTAAATATATGGTTGCATGTCAGTTTCCAGACGAACGTCCGGTATTTTTCAAACGTGTTGGTGGTTATTACGGCGCATGTCGAATTTATATCGGTGCATTTAATTGGCAATTAGAGCGGATATCGTCAATCTATGATAGGAAATCTTGCATGGGTATTAATAATAGTAAAAAACAGGGTTTGATATTTTATCTTGTCATGTCATCATATTTTATTTGTAACGATTTTATAGACTAAACATACATTAAAGTGCGAGTCGGACTCGCGCGCCGAGGGTTCCGTACAAACTTGTAGGTATGTAAATAGTTCGACCATCGCGGGAATCGAGTCTCGAACATTTTTCCCGCTTAGCCGTTTGATACCGTTGCCGACATACATCGACAAACGTCGCGGTCAGTTTGCCAACTAATCATGTAATTGCACCGAGTTCAGATGGACTACTGAACTGTATCGTGGCTTAGTTGTCGCACCTTGTTGTATGCGAAAGTTATCATATTGTATAAACGCACCGGTAGCGGTTACTGTGTTACGTGCGTGGCATGTTGTTGCGGTTTTAAAAAAAAAAATTTTTTTTGAGATGTAACCACTAATTTACGGTTTTAGGATTTTTTTCCTTTACTTGTGTTAGAAGACATAGCTTCTTGTCAAATTTCATGATTCTAGGTCAACGGGAGGTACCCTATAGGCTTTGATTTTGACAGACAGACAACAAAGTGATCCTATAAGGGTTCCTTTTTTTCTTTTAAGGTACGGAACCCTAAAAATTATTTTTCGTATCTTGTTTGATGACAAAATGGACAAGAATACTTTACTTTAATATAATAAGAGCAAATTTTGTTAGAATTAAATAATTATTTAACGTATATCGGCCTCTTTTAAGAACGCTCTGTTATCGTTAGATTGAAAGCTGAAAAAAATACAATATATAAATAATATAAATATAAATAATATCGACACTTATTCGTGTATTACTCACTTCCGAATAAGTATTTAAAATTACTTTCCGAAAAATTTTTAATTTCTTATAACCTATTTATAATGCACCTAGATTATAATGGGGAATTATAAAACGGTCGAAAAAAAAAAAATTGGTGACTGATGATGAGATACTGTTTTAATAACTTGAGATATTAATTAGTTGGGTGACTAAATTACTAACTGAGCGAGTAAATTACTAAGTGAGCGACTAAATTACTAAGTGAGCGACTAGAATGCTTTCGGTAATTTTGAAGCAGATATCTTCTTTTGTTTTTACTTTTTATTTTTTTTTTTCACTTTGAGACTATAACTTTATAAAACTCACATTTTCATGAAGATTGAAAACCACCGCTTTTTTTGATAGAGGGGTATGCGAATTGGCTCGCAGTGAAACGCGATGGGGCAAAAGTGGAGTTTTTAAAAAAACAATTCCGGGGTGAACGATAAAGGGGTATGCGAATTGTCTCGCAGTGAAACGGGAAGGGGCAAATGTGGAGTTCTTAAAAAAACAATTCCGGGGTGAACGATAACGGGGTATGCGAAATAAATAGTTAATTGTTTGAATAGAACTGCGTTTTGTAAAAAATGTATATTTAATTGACAGTCAATTAAATATATATTTTTTAGAAAACGCAGTTCTATTCAAACAATTAACTATTAACCAAATGCCGCTCAGAATAAATAAATCATTTGCCAAATTTTGAAAAAAATGCAGGACGTAACGTTGACACTCAAACAAATATTAGGTCGCTCAAATATTATGAAGTTTCCCATTTTGTATTTTAAGTAACTCAAATGGATGTTTGTAAGTTGCTGTTCTGTTGATTTCTCGTCACGCGCAGTCAGTCGCTCACTTAGTAATACAGTAACCCAAATTGATTATTTTTGTCACCCAAAATTGTAATTTAGTCGCTCGTTTAAATACTACCCGATTATAATCCGTATGCAGGACTATCCTGTACATTCATGAAAAGACAAAAAATAGACCAATAAAATTGTTCATTTCTTTTTATCAATTACCAGCTGATTAGGGGTAGGATAAGTATTAGGGTGTTTTTATCGGTAACATTGGTAATCTAAAATCTTATAGCATTAAACCCAAAAAAAACTCTCAAAATTTCAGCTTCCTGCGAACGGCGCAAACAGAGTTTGTTTCCCATTAAATTAACATTTTTTTTGAATTTTTGATAGCAGCATTTTATCGAGAATTAAATTCCTCACAAAAAAGATCCTAAATACTAAATCCGTGAATTCATTATTTTCAAAGATATGCTGATTTAAACATTCTCATAAAAATCGGATTTCATTTAATTAATTTACGTTTAAACGAACATATCTTTTAAAATAACAAATTCACGGATTTTGTATATACTTACGATGACACTCGGCATCTCCGCCATCTTGAAGACAAAAGCACCATGAATTTCCCCGTCTGAATGTTATGTTCCTTACACAATTATTTACTGAAACATCGGTGGCCGGTTCTAAAATCAACAAATCATACAAGACTACCTTATTCTCGTCATAGCGTGTGTTCTGTTCAGAGACAATAAACGTTCACTTTTGTTTACATTCGAACCGTCACTGCGCGCGCATCAAACCCATCTACAGAGCAAGCTATACACGCATCGTGTGAAGCGAGCACATAAAAGCCATCGCGAAAGCCAGCGCTACAGTACGTTTGAAACCTAGCAGCCAAATCTAGCGGCAAAACCAGCCACGTAAACGACGAAATTTACGGTACTTACGGTTTCCGTTGCATGGTTCGGTGGTACACTCAGAAGCGATCCCATACATCGAGCAGATACAGGTGTTGCAATCCCTCATATAAGCTGTCAGTGGCTCACATTTGAAACCTTGAATAGATTTTATCATATATATTAATACGTTAAGGTTAAAGATGTTTGCCTCCCTTTTTAGAAAAAACCACACAATTTCTCCACATAAATTATATATCATTTTACAGATAATTGCTTGCTCTATACTGACATCGACAACTAAAAAATTTATTATTGCTTTTGTTTTTGTAAATTAATTAAAATACAGCAACGCTGAACAGCGTCTGCCATCTGACGGCTTTAATTTTGAAACAACGTCAACACTTCGATCTGTCATCTGACCTTCATATTGTAAATACTGCATACTGCCATCTGACGGCTTTAATTTTGAAACAACGAGCAACGCTGAACAACGTCACAGCAATGCTGCATGATGCCATCTGACGGCTTAGCTCAACGCTTTTGCTACTTGCGCCTCTATATGACAATTTTAGTAAAATATTTCTTCGATCTGTCATCTGAGCTTCATATTGTAATACAACAAAAAGAAGAACGTTATAAGCAGTGTGCAAAAATAGAAACGAATTAATACCTGCAGTCATATTTAAAAAATAATTTTGTAAAGTAATAATGATTATACTTATTTAGTGCGAATAATTCGCACAGGTCACACTAGTAAAATAATAATAATGATAAAGTCCGTTACTCGACTTTATGTCATAACAAACGCCATTCGCACCATTACTATTTTCCATCTATTTTACTCGCGTTTCGGGCTTTGTGGATATCATAGACTAGCGGTCCCGCCCGGTTTCACCCGGGTGTAAAAGAACGAATGGGGAAGGGAGGAACATAAGTACACACATTCATCTTAATTTACCGAGATTAATGTTGTGTCCAAATTTCATGATGATCGGAGTTACCGTTCAAAAGTTTTTGTCGATAAAAAGCAGTATTTATACTTTTTTTAACTAATATTTTTTTTTTAATTAATTAAATAAAATTAAAATAAATTTAAATGTAAGCCTTGGATGAAAGCAATGTAGAAAATTAAAAAAAAAATAAAAATATATTCGCCCAACGTAGGGTTTGCACATTCACGACCCTGATATTGAGAGTCGTGTGCTCTACCGATTGAGCTATCCGGCCCTGTATTCTGGCAACGCTAATATGAGTATATTTAGTTAGTGCATTTCACCTGAATAGAAGCTTATTTTTGAGATACATTTTGCAACATTTTTCATTAATGCTCCGCTCATAATGATCGTAGCCTGATTTTATATAGCCTATAGCCTTCCTCGATAAATGGGCTATCCAACAAAAACAAATTTTTTCAATTTGAACCAGTAGTTCAAACAAACAAACAAACAAACTCTTCAGATTTATATAATACTAGCGGCCCCGCCCAGTTTCACCCGGGTGCAAAAGAATGAATGGGGAAGGAAGGGACATGAGTACACACATTCATCTTAGTTTACCGAGATGAATGTTGTGTCCAAATTTCATGATGATCGGAGTTACCGTTCAAAAGTTTTTGTCGATAAAGAGCAGTATTTAAACTTTTTTTAACTAATATTTTTTTTTTAATGGATTAAATAAAATTAAAATACATTTAAATGTAAGCCTTAGAAAAAAGCAATGTAAAAAATAAAAAAAATAAATAAAAATATATTCACCCAACGTGGGGCTCGAACCCACGACCCTAATATTGACAGTCGCATGCGCTACCGATTGATCTACCTGAGGTTGTGTTCTTTCATCACTAATATCTAGTTAGTGCATTTCACATGAATAGAAGCTTATTTTTGAGATACTTTTTGCAACATTTTTCATTAAAGCTCCGCGCCTAATGGTCGTAGCGTAATATTATATAGCCTATAGCCTTCCTCGGTAAATGGGCTATCCAACAAAAAAAATTTATTCAATTTGAACCAGTAGTTCCTGAGATTAGCGCGTTCAAACAAACAAACTCTTCAGCTTTATATATTAGTATAGATACCTATAGATATAGATTAGTATTAGTATAGATAAAACAAAACTTACTGTCCGAGCAATGTGCTGCCACTATTACGCAACAAAATAATACGATTATATTAAAAGTATGCATTTTGAAATTCGCCAGTTCAATATGATCAGTTAAATAATTAACGAGAAAATACTCTGTCGGTTGTTTTAGAGCCCCTTTTTATAAGTTTTTGAGCTACTCACAACGTAGTGGGGATTATGTATTGTTTAATTAAAAAAAACAATAGATTAGTCAAGCAGCGTAAAGATAATTAAAATAGGTGTAGAAAAAGGTTTACGAACACTTGTAAATTTGTTCCTGTTTTGTTTTGTAATACAGTAGAACGCCGATTATCCGAATTAATTGGGACCGGGGTCGATTCGGATAATCGAAAATTCGGATAATCGGACATAGACTGGTAATAAAGAAAAACGAATCAATAATGAAACTATATGATTTCAACAATGAAACTGCATTTTTTTTTGTTGACTTTTAACGTTACTGACACATTGTTATCAAAAACGTAATCGCACAAAATAAAAAACCGGTAAATTATCGAATAATGAAATATAAATTATGCTAGTTGTAAAATCATAAAATTAAAATCACATAAAACCCGCATCACCTTGAACAATAATACAACTTTGAATCGATATCAGCTGTGAAATTTATAATGTAGGTAGGTACTAGCCGCTACCCGCAGCTCCGCTAAACCATGTCAATACCTTTATACAATAGTAGTAGAGTCTTCGGCTCCACCGTATTACAGTATTATTTGTTGACTATTTTATCAGATTTCTGCAATTTTGAGTATCATTTAAAACTAGCAGACATTTGACATTTTTTTTTAATTTATAGATTAAATAGTTAGCCTTCTTAGGGGACGTATGGCACGCCGTTTTACTATTTAATAGTAAAATATTTTTCCAAAAATTATAAAAATATTTAACAATTTTAATGTCAGAAAAAAAATTTTGAGTAATTTTTTTTATGTGGTGACATAATAAAAATACATTATTATTATGTCATGACAATAAAAATACATTATTTTTATGTCATGACATAATTATAATTCGTCGTTTTTCCTATCTCTTCCTATGTATATAATAATATTGTATTTTTATTGTCACCACATAAAAAATTCACTCAAAATGTTTTTTCTGAAATTAAAATTGTTAAATATTTTTATAATTTTTGGAAAAATATTTTACTATTAAATAGTAAAACGGCGTGCCATAGGGGACGGATGTTCTTAGTGCTTACCTATGTTATATTATAAGGAACTCATGTACAAATTTTGTAGTATAAATTTGACGGAGTTATCTATACTAATATATAAAGCTGAAGAGTTTGTTTGTTTGTTTGTTTGTTTGAACGCGCTAATCTCAGGAACTACTGGTTCAAATTGAAAAAAAATTTTTTTGTTGGATAGCCCATTTATCGAGGAAGGCTATAGGCTATATAAAATCAGGCTACGACCATTAGGAGCGGAGCATTAATGAAAAATGTTCCAAATGTATCTAAAAAATAAGCTTCTATTCAGGTGAAATGCACTAACTAAGTATACTCATGTTAGCGATGTAAGAATACAACGCCGGCTAGAGCAATCGGTAGAGCACAAGACTGTCAATACCAGGGTCGTGGGTTCGAGCCCTACGTTGGGCGAATGCATTTTTATTTTTTTTTTTTTATTTTCTACATTGCCTTCTTCTAAGGCTTACATTAAAATCTATTTTAATTTTATTTAATTAATAAAAAAAAATTATTAGTTAAAAAAGTATAAATACTGCTTTTTATCGACAAAAAATTTTGAACGGTAACTCCGATCATCATGAAATTTGGACACAACATTCATCTCGATAAACTAAGATAAATGTGTGTACTCATGTTCCTCCCTTCCCCATTCGTTCTTTTACACCCGGGTGAAACCGGACGGGACCGCTAGTGTACACTAAAGGCCCCCATACACCTCGTTCTTTTTTGGCAGTTTTCATCGTCACGATAAAACACGTCGGTCAAAACCGAAGTGTATGGGCAAAAACGGTCGATGAAACACGGCAGTTTTTATATCTGCCGAATCTTGATTTTAAACACGACGTGTTTGCTGGTTGTCGTTTCAAATCGTAATGTGTGGCGCTTTCCGATAAGAATCGACGTGTTTATTCAGTGGTGCAACGTACAGCAAATAAGTCATATTAATTAAATGATTGTAATTAGTTTGAGTATTGATTTATATTTTAATAATAACTCAAAATAAGTATGTTCGTCCATTCTCAGGTAATTGAACCAATCCCCAGGTTCAAGTTTCAGCTCGCTCAATTCATACAATTGTATCGAAAATTAAACCAATCTCCTGGTTCTAGTCGTAAGTCATTTAGAAGATTTACGTGTGAAAATTGCCTGCGTTTAAGTAACCATTCTTTAGTCCATTTTGAACGTTTTCTTTTTGAACATTTTAATTTTATAGCCACTGCGGCTGCAACTGCTAACGTTGTCGTAGGATCCATCAAAGCAGATCGTATTAATGATGCCACGACTTCAGAAAAACTGAACGAAACAACGCCTCTGTGTGGATATGGCCGTTGTTTGTGTTTAATTAACCGTACAGTTTTACCCGGGCGGTTAAAACTGCCATAAAAGAACGAGGTGTATGGGGATGGCCGTTGTTCGTGTTTAACCGTACAGTTTTACCCGGCGGTTAAAACTGCCAAAAAAGAACGAGGTGTATGGGGGCCTTAAAATACCAAACAAATCTAATATAACGAAGATTATTATTTAAGAGAAATGTTATTCAAATAATTATATAGAATGTAGTTTGAAAAAAATAAATAACAGATTTTTGACAGGCTTTCAGAAGCAACGGCAACTAATATGAAAGAACGTCAATCTTATTACAAATTGAACAGTATTTGACATCGAATTAGCAAAAATATTTCAAGCTGCCAACACAGCCATTAAACTATTTAAAATCGGCGACTTTAATCAGCCCTGCGCGACAAAATTTGGAATTTTTTTTCGCGTTACAAAAAATGTGATCGTGTTGAAAACATTCATAAACATTTTTTTTTCAGTCGGACGCGTTTGCCTCTGAAAATATCACGCAATTGATGAGCAGTCGTTTTGTTTGTTAATTTATGATTTTTAATACGAAAAAGAAAGTTTTCTTGTGTAATTATCCTGTTTGTATAATAAAAAGATTTTTACCTTATAAACGAATCATTTTATATATTTGAAAATTGTATGCCGAACCTTTAGGTACCCCATTTTATGTAGGATTTAGGTATAATGGGCCGGCATTTTTTACGGTGCTCCTGGACGGCACTTAGAGTAAATCCAGCCCTGACTTTAATTTATTTTTTTTAAAGTAAAAGCAACTTCACTCTCCGTAACGGATAATAATAATATATGATTTATTTATTAACTGTACAAGTTTGTAAACGTCAAAAATTTGATATACTACTAGCCGTTACCCGCGACTTCGCACGCGTTTCCATTATTTGGCATATTTCAAAATTAACAAAGTCTTTAAGGTACGCCTTATGTAAATTTTATTTTCTAAGATCTCGTTGTCCTAAAGATATGCTGGTAAATGTTTACTATATAAACTATGGTTTAGAATGTTGGGGTGGTGCATACTTTAATACATTCAAATCTATTAGTACTATGCAAAAAAAAAATTATACGCACTATTCTTTTTAAAAAAACATACGAGAATAGCTTCCCACTCTTTCAAAAGCTAAATATTATGCCTATAAGAAATTTATATGTTAATAAAATCTTAAAAATTTATTATGATAATATCAAAAATGTTAATCCACGAATCAATTATTGTTTTTTGAAATTTAAATGTATTCATACCTAGGCCTTATAAAACTATATTCAAGAGATACTTTTTGTATACAGCCCCAAATATATTTAATAAATTACCTATTAGTATTAAATCTGCTGAAAACAAAAATCAATTTATTAAAAGACTAAAATTATGGTTACTATCACACAATGATTCTGAAATATTGTTTTCCACAGTTCAGTAACAAATAAATATGAAAAGCCTGAAAATATTCATAACATCAAATGTAAATATTACCTATTGTATAATTATTATTATTATTATTATTGTAATCCAATGTATCATTTATGTACTTATTTATGTAAGCTATATATATTTTTTTATTTTATTTTTTGCGTAGAGATAACCGTTCTATTCTATTTTTGATCTCGCTACTGCCACAGGATTACCTTTTGTAGCGAAAACATTTATGTATTATATATTAATTATTAATAATAAAATTATTCTTATTCTTATTCTTTCTCGGCGAAGACACTCTTTAAGAACGGATTTGATGCAAATCCTAGCCAAAACGGAATGAGAGGATCTCCCACTTTTTCTCTGGAAATATATTGGCCTTCCAATCCACGCGACCATTCACACCCACCCACATAACAACTCACACCCAAATCCGTTTTGGATTGAACTTGCATAAAGTCCGTTCTTAGTCGGTCTACCTCGATAAAGTAGTGACTATGCAAAATTTTATGTCTATCAGGCGTATAATACGCCCCACGGATCTAACAGGTTCGGAAGTTAGTCACAAACAGCGTCGCAAAGGCACATTTTAGAGCCGTTGTGACTCCCACCACCTCCCAGCTACCTGCACGGTACGTGCGCTCGTCGGTGGTTGCCTGTGATCGCTCATTGCCTTTGTCACTTGTCGCTTTCCTGCTTTAAAGTACAGTCCGAGTACGCTATTCTCAAGTTATTTTAGTTTTGTTGAGTTGCGAGTTTGTATAGTTTTTCAACAGACTGTACAAGCGTAAGCCCGCATTCGCATCTAACTTCCGAGCCTTTTAGATTCGTGGCGCGTATTATACAGTTTTGGAGATATCTTGATGACTCAGTCAGTCAGATATAGATATAAAATAAAGATAAAATTGACACGTTTGTTGTGAATATTCGGAACGTTTGTTCGTTGTGTGACCGACTTTAGGTCGCACGTGGAAGGTGTAAATAAAATATCAGTGTTAAATTGGATTTGAAGCGATTGTTGTCAAGGCCAATCTATTCAAAAACATCTATTTATCCACTATGAGATTATTGAAAGGAAAATAAAAACTCGAGCTTTGGTTCATAACAATTTTGTATTGCCGTAGGGTCGTCCATGTTAAAGTAAAGCGTTAATCCCACCTCCATTTCTCCTTTCGAGCGACTGACGTCACTAGATTCGAATATTACGACATATTACTATGGCATTATAATATATTAGCGGTCCCGCCCGGTTTCACCCGGGTGTAAAAGAACGAATGGGGAGGAGGAACATGAGTATTCACGTTCATCTTAGTTTACCGAGATGAATGTTGTGTCCAAATTTCATGATGATCGGAGTTACCGTTCAAAAGTTTTTGTCGATAAAGAGCAGTATTTAAACTTTTTTTAACGAATTTTTTTTTTAAATGAATTAAATAAAATTAAAATAAATTTAAATGTAAGCCTTAGAAAAAAGCAATGTAAAAATAAAAAAAAAAATAAAAATATATTCACCCAACGTGGGGCTCGAACCCACGACCCTGATATTGACAGTCGCATGCGCTATCGATTGATCTACCAGAGGTTGTGTTCTTTCAACACTAATAATATGAGTATATTTAGTTAGTGCATTTCACATAAATAGAAGTTATTTTTGAGATACTTTTTGCAACATTTTTCATTAAAGCTCCGCTCCTAATCGTCGTAGCGTAATATTAGATAGCCTATAGCCTTCCTCGGTAAATGGGCTATCCAACAAAAAAAATGTATTCAATTTGAACCAGTAGTTCCTGAGATTAGCGCGTTCAAACAAACAAACTCTTCAGCTTTATATATTAGTATAGATTTGCAGACATTTAGTACAGTTTCACTCCTGGATTTTAAAATTAGAACCGGGGTTATTTTTCATGCTTGTTTTGGGAAAGAACCAATCAAAAAACAGTATTTTGTCACGTGAGCGAGATGGGCAAACGCCAGACTAGTAAAGCATTTGAGAAAAAGTATTTCAAAACAAATAAAAATACTTTTCTAGTATATTTTTATTTTACTTTTCTAGTATATTTTGTACAAACCTTGCTGATTGCTGAGTTCATGGCGGCAAAAACGCGTCAGTGTGAAGTGAGGTTAAGTATGTCAGCGTGTACTTTAATTACAAATTGACAATTGCTGACATTCGCAAGATGCGCGGATCATCTGCTAACAAAATAACAAAAACTTTCTTAATATAAGTTTGATCAATAGATTAGGTATAGTTTATCGAGGTATAAAAAGTCGTCTTCAAAGAAAGAAAATTTTCCTCATGTTATATAAACTAAGAACTCGTGACAAAAAAGATCGAGCGTTTTGGAATGGCTAGTATTATGTTAATAATAGCGGTTTACAACAACTGGACCGATTTTGACGGGATTTTCACTGGCAGATAGCTATTGTTTTTGCGGAAAATCGGCGAATGCTCAGAAGAGATATATGCTATAACGTAGGTAAATGTTTTTTTATATAATAATGGTATACTTTTCATAACGGCTTATTATTCTATTTATTTTTTCAAGAAAGTTTTGTTAAAAAATGTTTTTTCTAAACTTTATAGTTACGGAAATAGTTTGAAAATAAAAAAAAATCAGCGACTCTTTTGTTTTATGGATCTGTCAGAAATAAACCAGTTCAGCATGCTTTGATTAATTTTTACATGACGTGGACATATTATGTAGGTAACCATAGCAACGAATAGCAAATATCATATTGATTACTAGCCATTACCCGCGTCACCTCACACGAACTCAGAAATTTTATTTTCTTTATTATAATCAAATGTCAACATTTTTTTTTAAGTTGGAATGGTCCCGTCGCCCAATTGGCTAGATTTTTTTTCTTGTAACGGATTTGTGTATTTACCTATTAAATATAGACGCTCAACAACTCATTAACGGTCTCTTTTTAAATAGATATCCATAACAATTCTGCAAAGTAAACTAATGATCCAACACCAATTATTATAGTTCTATCAACAATTCAACATTGAAATGCACGTCTGCCAACTTAATAACGTACATACATACAGTGTACAGTGGCTCGAAAAAATATCCCGTCATTTCAAAATATTATTTCTACATAAAATCCACGACGTGTCTATTTGTTTTCCGATGAATTTTTTTCGAAATGGAATTTCCTAAAAATTCGAGACTGATGCTGGGTTGCTTAAAGGATTGCCAAAAAAAATAATTTTACAACGACCTTAGATTGTGATCATATAATTACAGTTTCCTTACATCAGGAGCAGTCTAATGTCGTATTCAAACTCCCTGTCATATAGAATTGTACTCACAAAAAAACAAACGATTGTTTTACATAGAAAAAAAATCGCTTTTGAAGCTAAATTTTGACCAAATGCAATCGTAGGATTTGCAACTATAGAAGTTTCACTTCTGTAATGCGTTCTTGTAACACTTTTTAACTTTTTTCGCAGAGTGTCCCACGACATGACTGCCATAGCCTGGGACTGTGTTGCTGGGGTGATTTCAAGTCAAAAGTGTCTAATGAACATATACCCGGAACGCTATCCTAACTGAGCTAAGAAGCATTTGAAATTTTAAATAGTTGGCAAAACCAAAAGTGCACATCCCGCAAGTTTTCCACTGTACATTATATTATAATGAAAAAAATTGAGAAAATAGATTAAAACAAATAAAAAAAAAAAAAAAATATACGAGAAATATATTATAAGTATATAACAAGTGGAAATAAAGTGAATAGAAACATAAAGTTTTCAATGATGTTGTCGGGAATCGAACCTGACACCTTGCCATTACTGGCGTTACGCCTTGACCGCTCGGCCACAAAGCGCTCACATTGTATGCTATTATCTTCGTATAGAAGAATAGTACTTATTCTACAGTATTCTACACTTTACAGTAATAATTTCTTAATAACTGCAAAACAAAATATTTCGAGCGTTAGCGCTCGATAACTTAAAATAATATTTTGGTGATCTCCATAACAGTACTTTCAGTGAGTCGTTCGGAAAAGTATAATATAAATAAAAGGTTTTGCTAAGAACTTTATTAACTTTTACTTTAGTTTACGTTAGTCGTTACTATTTCAAATTAGAGTTCTATAAAATTTCCTGTTGTTTAAATGTATATTTACAATATTTTTTTATGGTTGAAAATAAATTTTTTATAATTAAAATAATATTGTTATTTTTTTTTAATTTCACTAAATCGCTTTACGTATTGGTATGCGCATGAAATATTAATTAACGAGTGATAAAATGAAGCGAAAATTGAACAATCGAAGTAGTGAAAAATGGATACAAAAATTAGCAATTTTTTAAAACAGTTGAACCTCCGTAAGTTAAAAATTGAACTTCCAAAACCTCACTAACTTCAACTCTCGATAAGTAAAAAACTCGATAACTTAAATTTTTCAATGTTTCCCTTCAACTTTAACTTATCAAGGTTCTATTGTATATAATAAAAAAAATTGCAGCCAATTGGGTGACGGTCCCATTCCAACTTCAGAAATATTGACATTTGATGTGGTATAATAAAGAAGAAAAATCTGTTATGGCGTGCGGTAACGTGGGTAATGGCTAGTATTATATATGATATTTTTGTTATTCGTTGGCATGGTTAATTACATAATAATATGTTCTACGTCATGTAATAATTAACGAAAGCCTGCTTAACAAATTTCTTTCCGACAGATCTACAGAACAAAAGAACAGCTGATTTTTTTATTTTCAAAATATTTCCAAAACTATAAAGATTAAAGCAAATTTGTAACAAAACTTTTTTGAAAAAATAATTAGAATAATAAACCGTTACGAAAAATACCTATATCATTATTATATAAAAAAAACAACGCTATAGCAAATATCTCTTTTACGCATGTGTCGACTTTCCTCAAAAACAATAGGGCTTTTCATATTTGCATATCAAACAGTCTCCAAAAATTTGGTTTCAATCCGCTCACCCGTTTGACCTGTATATCGTGTTCAGAACTTCAGAGACATACAGACATGCAGACTAACAGACATGCAGACTAACAGGCATACAGACTAACAGACATGCAGACTAACAGACATGCAGACCTACAACAATACAGACTAACATACATACAGACTAACAGACAGACCGACTAACAGACGCACAGATTTTTCCCAAAAATATGTTTTTTGGATTCGAGTGACCTCGAAACGAAAAAATATTGTAAAATTAAGAAAAGTGAATTTTGACCTAAATTAGTATCCACTTATGCTATTGAATACTAAAATAAAATAAAAAAAAAAAAAAAAAAATATGTTACCAACGTGTCTCGAACCGTAGACCTATTTGGCACTGATCAGGTACGCTAACCACTGGACCACAAAGCTGTTAGAAACAACACTGTTTCTATGGTATAGTAAGTAGTCTTTAAACTTGTACTTCTGTAATACATTGTAACAAATGATATATTGTCGCTATGGTTACTATTTAATAATAATTATTTAAAACAATATACTGAACGCGTTTTCACGAATATCAATATTGTGATTGTGAGTAAAGCGAAAATAAATAATTAACCAAGTTAATTCGTCAAGAGTTCCGGCCTGTAGCTTATACAATTTAATATGCCTCGAACAAAGAAGCAATCTATTCAAAAAATGCTTAAAAAAAACCGTGTCTCCAAAATAAAGATTCGGGAAAATGATACTTACCGTACAGCAGAAAATTTAAAGACTCAGCAAAGAATTGCTCAACTACGCAGTGATAAAAGTTACCGTGCTGAAGAAAATGTTCAAACACAGTTCCGAGTTGCTCAGCTACGCACCGATAAAAGTTATCGTGCTGAAGAAAATGCCCAAAATCAGATTCGAGTTGCTGAACTACGCACCGATGAGAGTTACCGTGCTGAAGAAAATGTTCAAACACAGTTTCGAGTTGCTCAACTGCGCACAGATGAGAGTTATCGTGCTGAAGAAAATGTTCAAACACAGTTTCGAGTTGCTCAACTGCGCACAGATGAGAGTTATCGTGCTGAAGAAAATGTTCAAACACAGTTTCGAGTTGCTCAACTGCGCACAGATGAGAGTTATCGTGCTGAAGAAAATGTTCAAACACAATTTCGAGTTGCTCAACTGCGCACAGATGAGAGTTATCGTGCTGAAGAAAATGTTCAAACACAGTTTCGAGTTGCTCAACTGCGCACAGATGAGAGTTATCGTGCTGAAGAAAATGTTCAAACACAGTTTCGAGTTGCTCAACTGCGCACAGATGAGAGTTATCGTGCTGAAGAAAATGTTCAAACACAGTTTCGAGTTGCTCAACTGCGCACAGATGAGAGTTATTGTGCTGAAGAAAATGCCCAAAATCAGATTCGAGTTGCTCAACTACGCACCGATGAGAGTTACCGTGCTGAAGAAAATGTTCAAACACAGTTTCGAGTTGCTCAACTCCGCAAAGATGATCATTTTCGAGAAAATGAGCAGAAACGAAATAAAGACTACAAGAAAAAAAATCGTCAGGATTCATTGAAAAGAAAATGTCACAGTAATTCTGTAAACAATGCTAAAAAAATAGCTCGTCTTGATGCAGAAATCGGTTTAGGAATACGTCAGCTTGATAAAAAATCTAAACATATAATGCGTTCGAATGATATATTAAAATACAATGAATCCTTTTCCTCTGTTATTATGAGGAAAGCTGGCAGTGGTGACAAAACTGCTATTCTAATTAAAAAATTATTGAATAAAGAGCATCAACAAGCAGAAGTTTGTACTTGTTGTATGCGAAAACTTTACGATGGTGTACACGAATTGACAAAAAAAAAACGTGATATTATTAAAGAAAAGCTTATGTGCGAACATGCCTACAAGTTCAAAAATTCAAATTTTATATGTGATACCTGCTGGAATAAACTCAGATTAGGAAAGATCCCAAAACTAGCTGCGACTAAGAATCTTTCATTCATAACAATTCCTGATTTTCTTCAAAGGTTAAGTCCTTTAGGTGCTCGATTAGTTTCTCCTTTGCTGCCTTTTTTACAAATTCGTCCTCTTGACCAATACAGTCTCAATCCACAATTATCTCTTAAAGGGAATGTTGTAAATATTCAGGTAGATATAGAGGAAATGATGAAGTGTTTGCCTAGATTTCCTGAAGAAGCGCGGGTCGTTCAAATCATTATGAAACGTAAAATGGAACACAAGTCGCATTACTTGGCTGAGGCGATTATTGTAGAAGACGTTAAAAAATCTTGGCAATTTTTAAAACAGTCTACGCTTTATAGAAAACATACTATTACAACTAATGAGGAATTTTTCAGTCAGTATTCACAAAAAGATTTTAAATTTGTTGTCGATGAAATCGACAAAGAATATATTTTGCACCCTGAAAATGAATTACTTACAAGCTTTTTCAGTCAAAATAATAACGTCATAAATAAAAACGATGATATTGGTAATAAAAATGAAATTATTTTCGATAATACTACAAATACATGTAAAAATGAAACTGTTTTGAACGAAACTGAAGAGTTCCGCGGAGAAGACAAGTTAACTGAAAATATTTTTAACAATGAAGAACAGACAGAGCATGGTGAACAGAACTTCGATAATGACGAGGTTTTAATTATTGACCAAAATCGCGAGATTGCAGACCATACTCGAATAATTGCACCCGGTGAAAATAAATGTCCAACACCAATGTATAAAATTGAAGATTATGAAATTTTATGCAATCCAAAGGCATTCGGGGGTGAACCTTTTGATCAAGATAGGATTCTGACAACTAATGAAAAACATAAATTATGGCTCGATCATCATGATCCTCGTTGCCGTCAAGATCCTACATTTGTTTTATTGCTTGGTCAAATGACTGTACAAAAACGTACATACGACTCACTTAGTTTTATTACTAGAAAAACTAAAAAGAATCAGTGTTTAACTGCTGCCAAGATCTTAGACAACAGCGCGGTTGACGAAATGATTAATTTAGATGAGGGTTACAAGTTTTTGAAGCCGGTCGTTGGTTCTCCGCCTTATTGGGAGGATAAAAAAAAGTTTATTATAGCAAAAATGGCACAAATAGGATTTCCGAGTTTATTTTTAACACTAACAGCGACCATAGAAGAGTGGCCGTATTTGATGCAGCAACTGTATGAAGAAAGGTACAATGCATCAATTAGTTTGATAAAGTGTATGGAACTTGAAAATAATATCAAAGCAGATTTGATTCGTAATAATCCCGTTACTGTAGCACGTTATATTTACCGACGTTTCACGTCTATTGTATTATTACTTACAAAGCCCGATGGTCCTTTTCGTGAGCATTTCATTGTAGACTACGATCAGAAAGAAGAACTACAATCGAAGGGTAATTTACATCGTCACATTATACTTTGGCCAAAAAATGCTCCGCAATACGAACCTGAAAATGAGGAATCTGAAAGTCGTTGTGTTGCATTTATAGACCGATTTATCACATGCCGATTAGATGAAAGTAATCCATACGTAATGAAAAATCAACGTCATAAACATTCGTTTACATGTTTCAAAGGTAAAAAAAACATGAAAAAATGTCGTTTTCATTATCCTCTGTGGCCAATGCCAAAAACTAGAATATTGAAAAAACTTCAAACAGAGGAACATAATAAATTAGTAAAATTTAATTACGAAAAGATAATAAATTTCCTCGATGATTTGGGTAAGAAACCGAGGACAATTCCTTTCTCTGAAATTCTTGAAGAGCTTGATATATCAGAAGAAGAATATATTACCGCTGCTAGATATTCGTTGAAAAATTCTCGTGTATTTTTAAAACGTCAAAGTACTGAAATTTTTATTAATGCGTATAACCTAGATATATTAAACTTATTAAAATCTAATATGGATATACAATTCGTATGTGACGCTCATGCTTGCGTGTCGTACCTCACCGACTATTTAGTAAAACCAGATAAAGAAATGACAAAAACATTTCGTTATTTGATTGAGCAATTCGCACGTGGGGATTTTACTAACCTTGAAAAAGTTAAAAAGTTTGCTAATGCTTTTGTCAATACACGTGTTATTGCCGCTCAAGAAGCTGCGTGCCTTATACTTCACTTGCCGCTATTTAAATCAAGCCGGGCTGGAATAATGATTCCTACATTTCCTCCGGAAGAGCGATGCCGGACAGTAAAACGCAATGCACAACTCAAGAATTTAAACCCTGAGTCTACTGATATATACAACGTAAATATTATTGAGAAATATTGTCAACGTCATAAACGATATAATTTGATGTGTCTAGCAGATTTTGCTACAGCATACCAAAACCTAAAAAAACTGTTGCCCGATAACGAAAATATTAATAAAGATGAAAATGACGATGATGAAAATGACGAAGGTGTTAATGATAATAGTAATAATGAAAATGAAAATAATCCAAATGCAGTTACACAACGTAAACAACGAAAAGTTTTACGAACACGCCATTATAATAAATATCAAGATGAGGCCAATTATTATCGAGAACAATTACTTCTTTACTTACCATTTAGAAATGAAATTAAGGAAATTCAAAATGTAGATTATATAAAAACTTATAAAAATAATGAATCTGTGATTGTTCAAAACCGTGCATTAATTTATGTAATGGATGAAGAATATTTAGAAAACATTCTGAAAGAAGTAGAAGTAGATGCAAGTGACGAGGAGAATAGTGATAGGGTCGACTCAAACATAAACAGTTCGTTTATAGATGAGATAGTTGATATTTTCGAAGATCCCTATAAAGACGATTCAAATTTTCATAAAAAAATTTGTGTTCCGAAAGTAATGGACGAAGTAGATATCTTGGCATTACTCTTGAAAGCCAATGACCAACAGCTTCAAATACTTATGCACTGTTTACATGCTCATAAGATTAGAAAACCTGTACGTTTAATCATCAGCGGTCAAGCTGGAACCGGGAAATCCTTTTTAATTGGTCTTATTTATCACGTCATATCGAACTATTTTAATAAAAAAATTGCTTGTCAAAATATTCAATCAGCAAAAGTTGTCTTAGCAGCTCCTTCGGGTAAAGCAGCTTTCTTAATTGGCGGAGCTACTATTCATAGTTGTTTCCACTTGCCTGTTGACAACAGCCGAGGTCCACTTCCGAATTTGAGCTCAAGTGTTGTTACATCATTACGAGCAGAAATGTGTGACGTGAAGTTAGTCATTATGGATGAGGTTTCCATGATCGGTCGACATCGCTTGGAACAAATTGATACTCGTCTTCAACAAATTACTGGTGTCAATGAGCCTTTTGGTAACCTCTCAATTATTTTTGTAGGAGATCTAAGGCAACTTCCGCCAGTTATGGACAAACCTATTTATTATAATGCACAGCATTATTTGCAAGATCAAAAAAACAAATGGAACAAAGCAAATCCAAATAGAGCATTTCAACCCCTTGTCAATGATTCATCTTATGCCAAACTATTTGCAACAGATCACTGGGCTGATTTTGACTTTTATGAATTAACAAATGTAATGCGACAAGGCAATCTAGACTTTGTTAATGCGTTGAATAATCTCTCTATAGGAACAATGACTGATAAAGATATTCAATTAATAAAGTTACGGTGCAATTTGCCAAATGTTCCAAATGATGCTATTCATTTATTTTATAGAAATGTTGATGTTAATGTATTTAACGCAAAAAAAATGGAAAATATGCCGGGTGATTTGTATGAGCATGAAGCTGAAGATCATATCTTAGGTAAATTTAAGAATGAAACAGCCAAATCAAATGTTTTTCGTGACCTTGATAATTTACCAATCGGCAAAACCGCTTGTTTACCAAAAAAGATCAGTGCAAAAATAAATATGAAATTTATGATCACTCGCAATATTTCCACTGCTGAAGGTTTAGTAAACGGAGCAACGGGTATATTAAGGCACATTTCTCAAATTTCTGAAAAGAAAATAATTAATGCTTTCTGGCTGGAATTTGAATCTACTAATATTGGAAGAACTACAAGGAGTCGTTATTTGAACTATCTTAAAAAAAATAACTTAAATATAAACCTTGTTCCAATCTTTCCAGTAACAGTTGCTGATATCAAAGTCAAAGAAAGGACGGCCGTACGAAAACAATTTCCGTTAGTACTTGCAGAAGCTGTCACAGTGCACAAAAGCCAAGGTCAAACTTATAAATCAGTCTGTGTGCATATTTTCAAGATGACACGACAACTCCAGTATGTAGCATTTAGCCGTGTTACTTCAGTTGATGGTTTGTTCATTGATGGCCATTTTGAGGCTCCAAAGAATTTGAGCGATGGAGATAATCTAATAGTGGAATTGAAGCGTTTGAAAAATGAAAAGCATCTTTTAACTTTTGAACAACCGTTGAAAGAACTGACTGGCATAAAAGTTGTTTATCACAATGCTTTGTCATTAATTAAATACATAAATTATGTAAGGAATGACAAATGGTTTCACGGTGCCGATATTCTTATTTTTTCGGAAACACGTACTCAACCTACAGACGACGTTACTATAGATGGATTTGAAATCGTTTACAGATCTGATGGAAATAATGTTGGCCATCAATTTCTTCGCGGAATAATAGTTTATAAAAAAAATCAACTTGATATAGTAGTTGCCGAAAAAATAACTGAAAATAGTAGGTCTCCATATAAAGTGGAGCATGTTGACCTTGTAACATTGATAACCAAAGAATTAACCATCATTGGAGGCTATAGTTCACCGCGAACTTCTCGTCCATTCTTGAAAAAATGTATAAATACTGTACTTTCTTCCTGCGGCGGAAACGGTAATATAGTAGTCATTGGAGATTTTAATTCAGACTGCTATACAGCAAATCAATCTTGGCTGGAAATATACATGTGTGAACGTTTTAATCTAAAACGAGCTTTGCCTGTGGGGGTCGTTACAACTGATTTAAGTACGCAAATAGATATCATTTTCACCAATCAAGTAGACTATGTATCAGGCGTTTATGAAAGTATTACATCAGATCATAAACCGATCTTTTTTTGTAACAAAGCCAATGACGTATCTGACAGAAAATTAGCAGATCATAATACGACATCTAGAGAAACGATTCCATTACCATTGTGTATTTCTAACTCTCAAATATCAAAAGACAAGCCACAGGAAGATTCTCTGAAAAACGAGTCTCAAAGAACTTCTAAAACCGAAAATTCTTTCAGCACACCGGTCAAAAAGGAAAATGTTTCCGCCGCCGTAAAAATGCCTGTTAACAATTGTTCTCCAAAAAAGGAAAAATCTCTTTTAAATGGCCGTAGTTCGATAGACAACTTTAAACTTGAAAAAAATGTCGAAGATCGCCAGTGTATTTTAACATATGTACAAAACATTTTGGCTGAAATAAGTCAATGTAGAAGTATAACGGAAATTCAACATATCTGGCAACATAATAATCAGCTGATTCAGGATATTTGTAATGAAATTATTGTTCAATCCGCTGCTAACGTAGACGCGGTTCCGTTTCAAAAATATACTTTTAAATTAAATGAGCGAGGTCAAGCAAGCGCACAAAAACTAAATTTCATATTCAATCGTTATTTCGGGATTAATAATGTGAAAGGTGACGGCAATTGTTTGTTCCGAGCATTTGCAGATTTAATTTTCTTTGATGAAAATAAATACTTGGATATAAAAGTTTTTATTATTAATTACGTCCTTTGTCACGTTGATCTATTTGAACAATTATTGCTTTTACAAGTTCTCCGGGTTCCTCTTCATGATGTGAATAATAGGGACAATAATATGATTAATCCTACATCCGTTGATTTTTTGAAAATGATTGCTCGTGAGGGAGTATGGGGTAATGAAGGTTCAGTCTACGTGATGTGTGCAGGATTGAATCTTCATGTCGTTGTTGTTACCATTAATCCTGATACACATAAAATCGAATGCATTATGAAACACATTCCAGAAGCTCCACGAACTCAAACGCCTTTAACATTAATAAATAAAAGTAATGTACATTATATGGCGACTCATAGGAAAACTTTAACCTCTCCGATATTTGAACGGCAAAACTGGCAAGGTATCACAATAGCCAAAACTAGTATAAGTTACTTATTTTCACTTTCGCATAGTGCTAATAACGTATCGTCTGTTTAAAGCTATCTTAAAAAAATGAAGTTTTGAGAAAAGCGTTGTTGAAATAATAAAGCAAAAGCAATAATTCCGGCTAGTGAAAAATAAAGCTTATTAACGCATTTTTTTAAATCAATAACAATGTTTTATTTAATTTTTAATGAAGTTATAAAGTAAATATACAGTCCCGAAAATTAACAATAAATTAATGACTCACTAATAAAAAAAATATCAAATAAAATGTCTCACTGTTTTGCATTATTTTTAATAGAAGTGTAAATATCCCTCTGTAAACACATGAAAATCTATTCTCCACTTTAAATTTATGAATATTTAAAAATATAAAAAAAAAATATTCTCCACTTTAAACTTATGAATAATATGTAAGTAAATTAGTTTTTAGTTTTTCTTTTTCTCTATTTTAAGTTCCTGAATGTACTCTAGGATACGAAATCTATTTTTTTTATTATTGGATATCCCTGGTGATTCTTTGCAACATAATTGTAGACGTGTAATTGGTAATCTTTGTTTTTTGTTCTCGTTCTTTCTAGCATATAATATTTTTTTTAGGGTATTTTCTTTGTATGCTGTTTTATAATAAGACACATCCTCCACTTTTCTACATTTTAATAACTTTGATGTCATTCATTAAGATTTTCTGACATCAATGTTTATTGTAAATTTTTTTCCCATTAATTCGCTCATATTGTTGTAATCCAAAAATCATCTGTGTACATTTCGAGCACTCTAAAAGGTTCACTTTTTTTTTATTTGATAATCTTTGATAAACTTCACTAGGAACAATTTTTGAACCACTTCCTAAAAATCTCGAATTCTCTTTTTCGATACAACTGAGCATCAGGATGGCCTCATAATATGACTAACAAAATAAATATTTAAGAACAATAGAATCAATTTTGAAATGAAATTTTTTGTAAACAATATAGTAATAAAAATACAGTAAAAATAATACGTTTTTAACTTCTCAGTATATTAGAAAGTTATTGTGATTGGTCCGAGAATCAAAATCAAAAATTAAAAAAAATACATTTTTTGAAAAGATCACTATCTTCTCTCTCTGTGTGTGTATGTATCATAATCATTTCTTTCTAAGATCAAATCGCGAGAATAAAAATTATATCTAACTATAGGATGCGAATCAACGTGTTTTTTTCTTGTTAGTTTAATTTCAAAACTAATTTGCAAATTATATATACTTATTTAATATTCAATATTGATGATATTGGGAAGATGGTCGTGTCGACCTCAAGGGTCGCACCTATTGTGTCCGAAAAAACGATTCACCTCACTGTTTGTTTAAAACTTTATTGACCATCAAACGCACTTTATAAAAGAATAAAATTCCACAATTTCATAAACTGACACTAAGTCAAGTTTACATAAATACGTAGGAATAAACAGTGCAATATTGTGAACTTGTTTTTGTAATATTAGGATATTTTTATATAATTTTATATCTTTGAAGTATAATTTTCCCATATCATTTTTGAATAAAATTTCACTTGAAAACTGAGATATCATTGTCAAAATCAGTGTCACAATGTAACATAGTTGTAAATTTTAGTTAGACAT
Source organism: Xanthostigma xanthostigma (assembly GCA_963575645.1). Lineage (NCBI taxonomy): Eukaryota > Metazoa > Arthropoda > Insecta > Raphidioptera > Raphidiidae > Xanthostigma > Xanthostigma xanthostigma. The sequence continues at coordinate 6,823,130 of OY754473.1, forward strand.
AGATAGGAATATAGTTCATTTAATAGCTTAATATTTATATTCCAGTTTACGTCCGGGGAGCGTTCAAGCGCGGTTTTTGTTTATAGTCCGGATTAAATAAAATATATATTTTTATCAGGACTTAATAGTAGAATTTAGTTTATTTAATTCGAAATTCGAAAAGATTTATTTTTACTTATTGGAAAAATGAAAGTGAAGTTATTTGGCTTTTCTAATTTTATAAGGTTCTTTGATTTTCATTATACCAAAGAGAATATAGATATAATTATTATATGTTAGTATAGAGGATGTCCCACGACATTACTGCCATAGCCTGGGACTGTGTTGCTGGGGTGATTTCAAGTCAAAAATGTCTAATGAACATATACCTGGAACGCTATCCAAACTGAGCTAGAATCATTTGAAATTTTAAATAAGTATAAGCCCACTAATACAGGTATTAGGTTCGGCTGTTGGTTTTGTTATTATTAAAAAGACCAGGTGGCTGTGAATCACCATTAGTATTTAGTCGTGCTGATCCTGAGACTCTTCGCAGAGCTACCACTTCAATTCTAAGAAGAGCTAGACTATGTATACAGCAACTGGGTGGACATATTGAGCAACGAATTCAATAAAGTGATTTCTTTTTAAATGGTTTTTAAATTAGTAGGGAATTCCTACTACTACTTATCTAAAATTTCAAATGCTCAGTTAGGATAGCGTTCCGGGTATATTATGCTCATTAGACATTTTTTACTTGAAATCACCCCAGCAACACAGTCCCAGGCTATGGCAGTCATTACGTGGGACAGCCTGTATATATAATATATAATCTTAAAAAAAAAACTTCGGAGAAGTAAAAACTTCGTTCTGTGCTAAATTCAAAAACTTGAGGCGACTGAATCTCAGAATTATAACTTAAAAAAAAAGAATTTCGAGACAGGCAAGAAATTGAAATCAAGCTCGAAATTCTGTGCCTAAGACGTCGAAAAAAAAATGAATTTTGAGGCAGACAAGGAATTGAAATCCAACTTCGAAATTCTGTGCTTATAAAAGCTACAAGAGCAACAGCAAAAAAAAATGCAAAGACGGTGTTCGCATAACTCCTTTAGTTACCACTAAAAAAACGCCGTCTGTGCACTTTTTTTTGCTGTTGCTCTTGTAGCTTTTATAAGCACAGAATTTCGAAGTTGGATTTCAATTCGTTGTCTGCCTCAAAATTCATTTTTTTTTCGACGTCTTAGGCACAGAATTTCGAGCTTGATTTCAATTTCTTTCCTGTCTCGAAATTCTTTTTTTTTAAGTTATAATTCTGAGATTCAGTCGCCTCAAGTTTTTGAATTTAGCACAGAACGAAGTTTTTACTTCTCCGAAGTTTTTTTTTTAAGATTTCACGTCTTTTTCCAAAGTGTGTGACATTATTTTTATTTTTTCTCCAAAAAATAAACATATGTGCATTTTTAGAATTAAGAGGCCACAGATTCCATGAAGGCCAATTTTGAAGACATGAAAAAAAAAATCAATGAACAAGGCCAACCATTAAAAATACAAAATTTTTTTCATATCATTTGTAAAATACTTATTTTGCATTAAAAAAAGAAGTTTCACTTTGAAAACTTTCCTCTTTTTAATTTTTGTTGCACTTTTTATGATGAATATGTTTTTTAATAAATTAAATTATTTAAATCTAACTTCAATCATATATTTTGTTATTTTTTAATAAAAAATTTGACGAAAGTGTATTTTTCAAAAAACAAGAAAATAAAAAAAATTAAAAATTAAAAAAGAAATAAAAATATGTATATGAGAAAAAAATTGAGAAAATAAAGTAAAAATAAAAAAAAACAATTAAAAATATAAAAAAAAATTTAAAATTAAAAAACAAATAAAAATAAAAAATATGATTATATATAAATATCAAGTGGAAATAAAATGGAGTAGAAAAAAAAATTCCAATGATGCTGGCGGGAATCGAACCCGAGACCCTGTTGTTAGTCTTATTACTAGTCTAACGTCGTAACCGCTCGTCCATGGGCATACACGCTGTATAAGCTGTTATTGTGGTACAAAAGTATATATGGGTGATACGAAAAATCGGTCCTATGAAAGTCACGTGGTCACAGAACTATAAAACTTGGAAACTGGTCTCATATACACGGCGTTATATGGGAGCTAGGCAAAATCAATGTATAAGAATACGTTAGAGATACGTCGGCATTTAGCACAGAAAAGAATCTCTGACGAGATTCTTCGATACTTATTGTACGTTAAGTTACACCAAATATTTTAAAAAATCCATCAATACTAATTCTGTAATATAATTTGTAATGTAGTAGTTAATTATATTAATAAATATATCAAATTATAACAAGGTACCTATTATTTAATTTCATTAGTAAAAAAAAACTTTTTAACAAAAAAATTAAACCGCCGAAAAACTGAAAAGCAAAAAATAATAAATCTTTTTATTTAACTAAGTTCTATCTAAGTAGTTGAACGTATGTGACAGTCTAGTATATCTAAGTAATTTTGAGTCGGCGTCAACAATCCTTCGTCGGAAATCTCTGAGCGTTCACGAAGTTAATGTCAGCGACAGAGCAACCCGAACGGGCACACTGAGGGCACACGTCTTTGCGAGTGGTCGTGTGGAGAGCGCATGTTTGGAATGTTAATGTTTATCGCTGGAGATTTCACGTATCATTGTTAATTTGATTTGGTTATTTCTTTTAGTGATCTTTGTTCATTGATGGTTTGACGCCGACTCAAAATTACTTAGATATTCTATACTGTCACATACGTTCAACTACTTAGATAGAACTTAGTTAAATAAAAAGATTTATTATTTTTTGCTTTTCAGTTTTTCGGCGGTTTAATTTTTTTGTTAAAAAGTTTTTATTTTATAATTTTTTGTGGCTATATAATTTTATAATTGTAATACACAAAGCATGAAAATCTGTGAGTGAACTATAAATCACCTCTATTTTCCCACCCTTAGGGTAGGAGTTTTTTTTCCAAATTTATATGAGACGAGCCTCGAGGTATACCCTATCCAATAAAAAAATAATTATCAAAATTGGACCACTCTGTAAAAAGTTATGTGTGGTCATACATTACAATCAGTGAGTGAAAAATCAATCATCCCCTGTTTTCCTAACCTTAGGGTTGGAATTTTTTTACCAAATTTATATGGGACCAACTTCGGGGTATACCCTTTCAAACAAAAAAATAATTATCAAAATCGGACTACTCTGTAAAAAGTTATGCGTGGTCATACATAAATAAAAAAAAAAAAATAAATAAATAAAAAAAAAAATATACGCGTCGAATTGAGAACCTCCTCCGTTTTTGTTTTTCGTCGGTTAATAAGAAATTTTTTTTAGCAATTATGCACGGGTTTTGCTCTCAAAAATCCCGATTTTTTGAGTTTCTTGTCCTAGTTTATTGACTTTCTAGTTCATCGAAGAACGCATTTTATAGACACAATATCCCAAAACACTATTTTTCAAGAATATCCCACCGCTACACTAGCGGTATGTGCAATAGATTAAAAAAAACAATTAAAAAATTAAAATGAAAAAAATAAAATGAAAAAAAAAATAATAAAAAAAAATATATGAGAAATATATTATATATAATATATAAATATTAAGTGGAATTAAGTGGAATAAAATGGAATATAAAAAAAAAAAAACTTCTTATGTCAGCGGGAATCGAACCCGGCACCTTGGGATTACAAGACTTACGCTTTAACCGTTCGGCCACACCGATGCCGTCCAACGCCTTCGTTATTATGGTATAGAAGTGTAGCAGTTATTTTACGTATCATACTACATTAATTGAGTATTTATTATTTTTGTTTTTTTATTTTAACTATTAGCTGTCAAAAATAATAAAAAAAAAACTGTTTATAAAAATTAAACTACTGAACACATTTTAGTGAATTTAAATAGGGTTCTGGTCTGATAGTAAACAAAGTGAATAAAATATAACCCAAGGGGATCCGACCAAAATTGCGATCTGTAGAGTCGTGACGTACGTACATACGTACGTACGTACGTACGTACGTACGTACATACGTACAGACCAACCGACAACTGCTGTTTGTGATTTTCAATTACAATTTTAATAGTATTTATGAACTCGAATTGATTTAAAAATGGTTCTGTTTTATAGATCAGAATCTCCTCTTTTCAAAAAGTTTCATTTTGAATGGATTTCGTGTGAAATTAACTTAGATATAACTTCTTATCTGAACGAAAGTCAGCTCTGATGCACAAAGCGATAATAAAGCACATACCGCTAGTTTAGCGGTATGTGCAATAAGTAAGCCCACTAATGCAGGTATTAGGTTCGGCTGTTGGTTTTGTTATTATTAAAAAGACCAGGTGGCTGTGAATCGCCATTATTTATTCGTGCTGATCCTGAGACTCTTCGCAGAGCTATACCACTTCAATTCTAAGAAGAGCTAGACTATGTATACAGCAACTGGGTGGACATTTTGAGCAACTAATTCAATAAAGCGATTTCTTTTTATATGGTTTTTAAATTAGTAGGGAATTCCTACTACTACTTATCTAAAATTTCAAATGCTTCTAGCTCAGTTAGGATAGCGTTCCGGGTATATGTTCATTAGACATTTTTGACTTGAAATCACCCCAGCAACACAGCTCCAGGCTATGACAGTCATGTCGTGGGACACCTGTATAATAGGATTATTAAACAAAAATTAATCGTATAATTTTCAACTCTAAAAAATAAAAATAAAAACAAATTGTTACGCGCACCTGACGGTAATTGAACTCGGACCGGCCGCATGGCAGGCCGGGATTCTACCACTGAGCTACGGATGCTTGCTGAGGACTACTGTTTATACAGGGTTACTAAGTACAATTTCGTGACAAACTTAGTTACATAAGAAACTAGTTTACCCCCGTTTTTAAGGTAGTACGAGCACCAAGGCAATTTTAAATAAAAGGCTTGATTTTTTTTTATATGAATTTGGACTAAGTCTAAACCAATTCTGAAAATTTTAGGGGGGTTGCCCGATTATTTAAATAAATAAATGACTTCAAAAGTAGGCATATTTAACATTGGCTTTATGGTAAAACGGTAGATGGATGAAATGTTTTCATTGATTTCTCCAAAACTAGTCGGTGGAAATTAAAAAAAAAAACTATTTAAATTAAAGTTAAAGCCTTAATAAAGTATTGAAAACAAAAAGAACCCGTTGTGCCCGACTAATTAAAAAGATATTAATTTAAATAGTTTTTTTTAAATTTCCACCGACTAGTTTTGGAGAAATCAATGAAAACATATAATCAAGCCTTGGTGCTCGTACTACCTTAAAGAAGTATTAACTTCAAAAAATTTGTCGACTCACTGTACACGCGTTGTCAATACATACATAAATACTTGTTAAAAAGGCACCGTTCGTTAGTGAGCGTGCCTGAATATTTACAACGTATTAATTCAACGCTGAGGTATTTTGTCTTGACACAAGCGCTCGTGACGGTTGCATTATTAACTAACAAAATGTGCATCACTGATTTACTGGAAATGTGGATTTCTCGTCCTAGGCACGTCTGCCTGTTACACGAGTAAAGAATGGTTTCTGTACGTTTGTTAAATTGTCGGCAGTTTTTAGAATTTATACATAGTTTATCAACTTAATTAAGATATTTTAATCAGGATGCTACGCACTGCACAAATTGTCAACTCTTTATCTGGTTACTTAATTGCATACAGGCAGTTGTAGCGTTATTTTGTGTTGAGAGTTATCATCATATATATTAATACGTTAAGGTTAAGATGTTTGCCTCCCTTTTTAGAAAAAACCACATAAATTATATATCATTTTACAGATAATTGCTTGCTCTACTGACATCGACAACTAAAAAATATATTATTGCTTTTGTTTTTGTAAATTAATTAAAATACAGCAACGCTGAACAACGTCTGCCATCTGACGGCTTTAATTTTGAAACAACGTCAACACTTCGATCTGTCATCTGACCTTCATATTGTAAATACTGCATACTGCCATCTAACGGCTTCAATTTTGAAACAGCGAACAACGCTGAACAACGTCACAGCAATGCTGCATTATGCCATCTGACGGCTTAGCTTAACGCTTTTGCTACTTGCGCCTCTATATATGACAATTTTAGTAAAATATTTCTTCGATCTGTCATCTGAGCTTCATATTGTAATATACAACAAAAAGAAGAACGTTATAAGCAGTGTGCAAAATTAGAAACGAATTGAATACCTGCAATCATATTTAAAAAATAATTTTGTAAAGTGATAATTATTATACTTATTTAGTGCGAATAATTTGCACAGGTCACTTTAGTTTAAGCATCTATATAATAGCTGCTCCCCGCGGCTCTGCACACGATTGTGAAGAAACACGGTAGCGATAAAAATAGTGGAGCTTTCGGCTATAGTAAAGAAATACTTAAGCAAACAAAAAAGTATGATCTAACTGCCAAAAACAATTTCTGAGCCCGCGCGACAGGCAGCATTAATTGTGATATTTAAGTCGTTGGCGGGGGAAGCGGTGAGGAGAAGTTTCGAATTAAAGTCCCAACAGTGACATTGTTGGAAAGTAAATTTTTCTATTTATAGTATTGTAATTGTAACAATGTGAAATCTAATTATATTGACATCAATTTTTTTTTTCAATGCAAATGTGTTTTGACGAACTACAGTTTTTAATAGCCTAAGTTACTCCTTATAACATTAGCTATCTGCAGTGAAAATTCCGTCAAATTCGGTCCAGTCGTTTAGGAGATTAGCCAGAACAAACAGACAGACAGACAAAAACTATAAAAATCGATATTTTTTTTTTGTTATAAGTAGCATGTATAAATAGCATTTAGTAAAAAGCTGTTATTTTGACATGACAAACAGACACTTCAATTTTATCTGTGTAGACTAGCGGTCCGTCCCGGTTTCACCCGGGTGCGATAGATATAATTCTGCAAAATGTATTTCGTTTGCGGCCCGGCGTCTGAACTCATAGCTTTTAACAAATTCTACCAGATTTGCTTCTGAACTAATAGCTTAGAGCGAATTTTAACAGATGTTGCTACTTGGTACTAAGACAGTTTTTTGTGTTTGCTTCTGAACTAATTGCTTTGAGTAAATTCTATCAGATGTCGTTACATGTTACTAAAACAGTTTTTTGAAAACTTCTTTAGCGGCGTTGTACACTTTTTTTGTAATGGGTAAAAAATGTTAAACTCGCGTCAGGACACGTGACCTGATCGAAAATTCGTAAGACGGATGGAGAATAGAGGTAATATCAAGTTTTCACTTCTGCCGGCACTCCCGGAGTACAACCCGTCTTTTTTTTCACAAAACATCGTAAATTTTTACAAAATATTTAATAAAAACTATCCTATAGCGTAAGTTGTGAGCCATATTGAGATGGCTTGAAGGCCGGATGAGGCCCGCGGGCCCTATTTTTGACATCACTGATCTAGAATGTTTCTTCCGGGAGGAAAAAATTATAAAAAAATAAAAATGAATGCGGAGTAATCGCCTCCCGTTTAACTCATTGCTTGTTACGCCAATGGTTAAATTCTTCTAATAGATAGTAAAATGAAATAAAAGTTATTAATTAAAATGCATTTTCCTTAACTCTTGACCTGTTAAATGATTTCGCTAGAATGCGAGGAATTCTTAGAATAATAACCATTAAATAAAGTTTGCGACGATTATTTACAACTTTTCATACAACTATAAAATGTCAAGAGTAGGTATAATATAATTCTTTAATAAAATTAGTGATTTGTCATTGGTACAGAGCCGTACTAAATTTTATAAGTCGGTTTGATCAAACCCATTATTATATACTCACACAAAAAATGATTGATCTATCTTAAGTAAAGATTGCTTTTCAACCTAAATTTTTATTAAAAAAATGTTTTTTTTTTGTTGTGCGTTTATTAGTTTATTTAGTATTGGCGGCCCGGTCCGGCTTCGTCCGAATTTGTAGATTGCCACCGTTTTTCGTCGACTTACGTTGCAAAATTGGTCTCCACGAAAAGCGCTTTTATATAGTAGAACATCCTTAAGTCGAACCTCGATGGGTCAAAAACTTTCAAAAGTCGAAAAAATGTTTTGTTGCTTTCCCTTCAAGCCCCCAAACCTCCATTACTCGAAATCTCAACCCTCTATAGGTCAAAATAATCAATGACTACCCTACAAGCCATTTCGGTACATGTCCCCCTCCCCAACTTAAAAAAATAAATCGGACTCCTGTATCTCAAACATAGCAACTCAAAATTAGTTGGAGTGAATCTCAACCTCTACAAAATCCGCCTAAGTAGAAATCCTTCATAAATTGAAAACATCATAACTCGAATTTTTTGGCGTCTACAGAGGTTCTACTATATATCTTTTTGGACCACTGTGCGTCGATATTTTCGTTGAATATATTACAATCGTATTTAAAAGGATATACAGACAATGTAATGTAATGATTTAAATGCTTGATTCTTGGTACAACAGTCGACTTCTGGTCTCAATCGATTCTTCCTCGATAGGAAATACAAGAAATCAATCAATGCAAAGAGTATGGCTGTTCATCGATCTCTGATCGACCGCTGCCATGCAGGCCGCACAAAACTATGCTTGGCTCAAATTGCAACGTCTCTCAGTCGATGCCTTTAAACAGCGGAAACGAATCACAATATTGGTTTGCGTCACGATTTCTTCAAGATGGTTTCTACAGATGCCGCCATCTGTCACTTGATGTCTTTAAACTGCGGAAACATCTAACTTCCGTCCGAATATAGATCTGAGTTACTCTCAAGCCGCGCCTAAAATGTTTTACTTCAAATATACAATATTGATGCTCGATTGCAGAAAGCGCTGTCAGAAAATACATATTTGTTCATAAAAAAAGCATTGTAAAATTAATAAATCGATTCTGCTCGAAAAATAATTGATCGATTGCAACGATATTTTTAAATGTATTTAACACAGTTTTCGAAACAACTTTTTCTACGAATTTTGATCAAAATTTAGCTTGGAAAAGCGGTCTTTTTCTGTATAGAACAATCATTTATTTTTTGTGCGAGTACAATCTAATGTTTCTAGATGATAGGGAGTTTGAATACTACATTAGACTGGTCCTGATGTACGGAAACTGTAATTGTATAATCACAATCTAAGGTCATTTTCAAATCAAATTTTGCGACAATCTTTTCTGCAACCCAGGTTTAATATCCTGTTACCAGCACTTATATAAATTATGCAGTGTCTGCATATACTACATAGTTCAATAAAGCTTTATAAAATCTATATATATATATGTTGCGGTCAATGTCCGGAATCCGGGCAATGTCGACATTGATCGGTCAATATCAACAATGCCCGAGCCACATCGGGCAATGTCCGAAATCGGACAAGGTTCAAAAAATAGATTTTTTATAAACATGAAACGCTGACATTTGATTGTATCTTTATCATGATAAGTTATCATTAACCCTTTATGGAATTTTTATCACTGATATCAACTATTGAAGAATATATTTTTCAGCTTTCTATTACAACTGTAGAAAATAAACAAGAATAGACCGAATCCAAAATCCGGTCAATGTCGACATTGCCCGGATTCCGGACATTGACCGTAACATATATACAAAAGTCTCGTCTCACAATTTTGGCCGCACTAATCACCGAAACCACTGTACCGATTTTAATAAAATGTGTCTTGCTTGGTGCAGCTTACGCTATAGGATAATTTTTATTAAATATTTTGTACAAAATTAGGGTGTCCCCTCACAAAAAACTGTTTTAGTAACATTTAACGACATCTGATAGAATTTACTCAAAGCTATTAGTTCAGAAGCAAATCTGGTAGAATTTGCTCAAAGCTATTAGATCAGAAGCAAACAGAAAAAACTGTTTTAGTACCAAGTAGCGACGTCTGATAGAATTCGCTCAAAGCTATTAGTTCAGAAGCAAATCAGGAAGAATTTGCTCAACGCTATTAGTTTCGACGCCGGGCCGCAAACGAAATACATTTTGCAGAATTATATATCTATCGCACCCGGGTGAAACCGGGACGCACCCCATATATTAAGCAAACGGTTGATTCATTTGTGTTTGTGTTAGTTCTTTAACAGACGCAGCGACTGGAAAGCGGGCGGGGGGGGGGGAGCTAACAGACATACATCAATCAGACGCAATGGCTACCGGACTCGCTTTTCCCACGATGTCTTCACATCACACGTGACTCGGCGTGATTACTTCCTAGTTAATACTAACATTACAGGTACTGCCGTCGGTTAGCGGTTTAAATACTACGAAAAAATATTGTTCACCCCTCCGCCCCCTATAATAGTTTAGTGCTATAGTACGCGCCACGGATCTAAAAGGTTCGGAAGCTAATCACAAACAGCGTCGCGGCACATTTTAGAGCCGTTGATACTCCCACCACCTCCCAGCTACCTGCACGGAACGTGCGCTCGTCGGTGATTGGCCGTGATCGCTCGTTGCCTTTGTCACTTGTCGCTTTCCTGCTTTAAAGTACAGTCGAGTACGCTATTGTCAAGTTGTTATTATTATTTTAGTTTTGTTGAGTTGCGAATTTGTAGTTTTTCAACAGACTGTACAGGCGCAAGCCCTCATTCGCATCTAACTTCCGAGCGTTTTAGATTCGTGGCGCGTATTATACTGTCTAGTTCGTAATGCAGTATCTTATGACGAGATGTGGCATTGCGTCAACAAAGCACGAAAAATAGTAGATTACTCCACAAGGGCCGAAAGCATGATATCTTGCACTGCGCGTCATGATGCCCTATTTTATCAGCTTAATTTCTTTTCTCATGTCATTCACATTTATTATTTGACTTGTTCAGGGATTGACAGTGGAATGGAACATGGCTTAGTCTAGTTCGAGGCGTGATTCAATGGAAGAAAAGAGTGTGAACGGCCATGTTTCGATCTTGTAGGAAGTAGAAAACTGGACAACTAAGTTTTGTGCATATTTCAAACGATTTGTACAGTTTATTATATCAATAATGTGATCCGTTTCATACTTATTAAGACTAGAGTCACATAATGAACAAAAAAATACTATAGTAAAAACTCGACTTCTAAAGGGGTGGATTATTTTCTTCACAACTCTCTTGACGCCCCAACATGGCGGATTATCTTTTTCTTCTGTTATATGACAAAAGCATAAGGTGCATATTTGAAGAGTAAAATATGATAAGTCATGTGACATCACTCGAAACCCAATATAGCGGACGCCCCAAAATGGCGGTCTATCTTTTTCTTCTGTTATGAGAAAAGCATAGGGTGGATATTTGAAGAGTAAAATACGATAAGTCATGCGACATCATTCGAAACCCAATACGGCAGACGCCCCAAAATGGCGGATTGTCTTTTTCAGCTGTTATATGAGAAAAGCATAAGGTGGATATTTGAAGAGTAAAATACGACAAGTCATGTGACATCATTCGAAACCCAATACGGCAGACGCCCCAAAATGGCGGATTGTCTTTTTCAACCATTATATAAGAAAAGCATACCTAAGGTGCATATTTGAAGAGTAATATACGACAAATCATGCGACATCGCTCGAAACCCAATACGGCACACGCCCCAAAATGGCGGACTATCTTTTTCTTCTGCTATGAGAAAAGCGTAGGGTGGATATTTGAAGAGTAAAAATTTTTTATAAATTGTTCTTCAGCGAAACTTTCCCTCACCGCATAAAAAGACGGCCTTGCGCCCAGCTCTTCCTGGCAGTGTGGGTCCTCTAAAAAAACTGTTCAATTATAATTTCCGATTAGCGCGCAACAAGCATGCCCATGGCAATCTTGATACAGTCCGCGATCGCATTTGACAACGACATGATATAAACAGTTTACATCGTGTTGACGGAGTGTGCTGCGAAAACAAGACACGGTGCATTCAATGAAGCGGAAGCCGTCTTGCAAGATACACCACCCCGTTGCACATGCACTTCTGTGATCGCGCAGTGTTGCCAAACGACAGGGGAATTCCCTTTTGATCAAGGAAGATCCTCCATATACTTTTACTACATAGCGAGCATAGGAATCAAATCGCAATGGGACCATTAGGGTGCAAACATATACTTTTGTCTTTTTTTAAGCCGTAAGAACTGGCGTATCCAGGAGGACAAAACAAGCACGGGGGATCCGGCTTAAGAAATTTCTAATTTGCCCCCTCTTGGGCCAAAAGCTGGGTACGCCCATGTTAACTTCATAGAAAAAGACAAAGTTTTTGAAGCAGAGATACTTTATTCAGATTGAATGCAAGTACATCAACCAATCTGATCATCGGAGAAATCAAGGAATTACATCGAAGAAAGACGCAAATATATTTTCGATACGCTTTATTGCCTTCACTCAGCGCACGTTGAGTAAATAGACAATGCTTCATATAGTAATTATTATTGGGTTGTTGTCTCGACTGTGGTGCCCCCTTTGACATATTGCCCCCTCGACAGTAAGCCACTTATTTTCTCCCACGCCTGCAAAACTCTGAGATATAAGGATACAAGGGATACCCAGTCTAAGAAATCTTCTGTATTTCAACAATTCTTGGCAACATTGTTGCAGCTAAAATATTTCCAGTGTCCATGCAATATTATGTGTGTACGTTTGTACGTACGTTCAGATGCACCAGCCATATGCAGAATGTTAATTGATTAACGCGGTCACACTATAGGGTCTGCGTTGCGAATGTGTGTATCCGTTAGGACATTCCTGACCGGTCATATTTACCTTTAAATTCGCATACCCTGCACCATTTTCCAAAAAAACAAAACAGCTTTGTTCTATCACTCGAATTCGAATCGGATGACAGCGCTACATTATAACCTTTAAAAATGTTGTCAGCAAACCAGGAAGGGTCACTGATCATCCAGCTTGGCTGTACTCCCGCGACGCACCACTTCCGCGACTTTTAGAGTCAGCGTTTCAGGCGGAAAGTGACAGCTAATGTCGTCAAACCATTACGCACGAGGTATGCGTGGTATTTTTTGCACGTACCTCGTATAAAATAGCTGGTTTTCATTTCATTTTCAAAATGTTTGACAGTTCACTTTTAAGCAAACGTCGTTTCTAACAGTAGCCTATTAAAAAACAACTCATCCAGTCATACTATATCAAATCGGTTTGGCGAAACCAGTTTTGTTTTACTTTAACGCACTATTTATTTTTTTTTTTTAAATAGCTGATTAGGTAAGTAGTTATAAGTTTTTTAAAGGAAAACCGTTACACCAGATAACTTTAGAGTTATAGTACGCGCCACGGATCTAAAAGGTTCTGAAGTTAGTCACAAAGGCACATTTTAGAACCGTTGAAATTCCCACCACCTCTCAGCTACTTGCACGGAACGTGCGCTCGTCGGTGATTGGCCGTGATCGCTCGTTGACTTTGTCGCATTCCTGCTTTAAAGTACAGTCGAGTACGCTATCGTCAAGTTGTTGTTGCTATGTTAGTTTTGTTGAGTTGCGAGTTTGTAGATTTTCAACAGACTGTACAAGCGCAAGCCTGCATTCGCATCTAACTTTCGAGCCTTTTAGATTCGTGGCGCGTACTATAGCTGTCGAAGATTGTAGATTATAGACGCTCAACAAGCGAGGTCATCGGCGTCTGCGGCTATTGAAGAGCGCTCATCCATATCTTAACGAGAATCAGATGTCCAGTTAGTCGTCGCTTAGACTTAAAATAAATGCTTGATTTATAGCAATCGATGCATTTTAATTGCCATGTTGAATGTCAGTCGCCCGTTGGTTGTTAGTTATGTTACTACATAATATATAATACATACAAGATGCTGGTGTGAACGTACAAACCAACTAAACTCTACACATTATTGCGTATAATTCTCATATACATATATATATAGTTACAGTGTGTTGACTTGAAAACTGGTTCGTTTTCACAACCCCCTATGAAATAGTTTCTTTTCATGTTTGTATAGCTGTAATAAAACCAAGACGCAGTACTGCTTTGATCTAAAACAAAGCGATTAAACACTAAACTCTACGCACATTGCGTATATAATTCTCATATACATATATATCTAGTTACAGTGTGTTGACTTGAAAACTGGTTCTTTTGCACAACCCCCTATGAAATAGCTTATTTTCATGTTTGTATAGCTGTAATAAAACCATGACGCAGTACTGCTTTGATCTAAAACAAAGCGATTAAACACTAAACTCTACGCACATTGCGTATATAATTCTCATATACATATATATCTAGTTACAGTGTGTTGACTTGAAAACTGGTTATTTAGCACAACCCTCTATGAAATAGCTTCTTTTCATGTCTGTATAACTGTAGTAAAATCATGACGAAGTGCTGCTTTCACGTAAAACAAACCGATCCAACAGTAATTTTCAAAAGCGACCTGCAAGTTACTGTTTAATTCTATATGATGAAGAGGGATAGCGAAGCGACACAAAGCAGGTGTGGTTATCGTAAATGTGCCAAATGAAATGCAATATATACCTACGGCTGCACACAGAGATTACGCCATAAAAAAATATGTAAAATGTTGAAATGATACGGTTCGTGCGACTGTTAAAACTTGCTGTTGCTCGTTTCAACACAATGTCCTTTATCGCTGAAAATAATAATTTTCTTTCAAAAACTGTTAAATATATCTTTTTCAAAGTTTGTAAGAGCAATCCATTAAAAACCTGCTCTATAAGAAATAAAGGCGCTTATAGGAGTTACAGTCGTTACAGATTTTGTAATAATATTATGTCGAAAAAATTTCAATTGTCAATTCGAATTAACCTGACTGTTGAATGGCCTTTGAAATGCTTACAAACATATCTCAACAACTGTTGCAATACACGATTAATTTTAAAGTAAATACTTCAAACGACATAACAGTACAAAACATTAAAAAATCTGTCCCATAGTTAGTATATTCCAGTCCTTTTTAATATTTTATTTTGCAAATTAAAAATTGGTTATTAACTACGTCAAAGAAGTGAAACTTCTAACACGCGTACATAAGTAAATGCATCCATTTTTAAGCTACCGTATAATACGCGCCACGAATCTAAAAGGCTCGTAAGTTAGATGCGAATGCGGGCTTGCGCTTGTACATTCTGTTGAAAAACTACAAACTTGCAACTCAACAAAACTAACATAGCAATAACAACTTGACAATAGCGTACTCAACCGTACTTTCAAGCAGGAAAGCGACAAGTGACAAAGGCAACGAGCGATCACGGCCAATCACCGACGGGCGCACGTTCCGTGCAGGTAGCTGGGAGGTGGTTGGAGTATCAACGGCTCTAAAATGTGCCTTTGCGACGCTGTTTGTGAACATTTTAGATCCGTGGCGCGTATTATACAACTCATGAAGAAACGAAACCCTGTACACCTGTCTCCGAATCTACATCTCTTTCCAAAGACATACGTCTCTTCTTTAACTATGCGCAAAAGTGATATGCTGATTAGGTTCGGCTTTGACGTTTGAAATGAATACATTTTTTTAAATTCTCGTTTCAAATTTAGTGGAAGAATATGAGAACAAAATAGCGCGTTCAGAATTATTAAATTTTGAAAAGGTGAGACGACTCTGTCCTGAAAGTTCTCTTCCAGTTTTCAGGTTAATTAAAAGAATACCTGCATAAAACATTCGTAATTTCTTTTGAGTAATTTATAAATGTTTTAAAGAACGTAAATTAATATCGATACAATGAAGAAGTTGCATAAAAAATTGAATACAATGGAAAGATATATTTATCGTCCAGAAATCCGATCGATTACATTGCATTATAAAGACTTCATCTACATTAGTTTGAAGTTGTATGCTCTCGATTGATTTATCGGCATGTTAAATGTAAGACATGGCTACGGCTCGCGCTTCGATACGTAGTTAACTATCCGAGCAGCGACAGCGTTATAAATGTCCGGTTGCATAAAAGTAAATCTATACTAACTAGAGTGACCTGTCCGAATTATTCGCACGAAATAAGTATAATAATAAATTATCACTTTACGAAATTATTTTTTAAATATGATTGCAGGTATTCAATTCGTTTCTAATTTTGCACACTGCTTATAACGTTCTTCTTTTCGTTGTATTACAATATGAAGCTCAGATGACAGATCGAAGAAATATTTTACTAAAATTGTCATATAGAGACGCAAGTAGCAAAAGCGTTGAGCTAAGCCGTCAGATGGCATCATGCAGCATTGCTGTGACGTTGTTCAGCGTTGCTCGCTGTTTCAAAATTAAAGCCGTCAGATGGCAGTATGCAGTATTTACAATATGAAGGTCAGATGACAGATCGAAGTGTTGACGTTGTTTCAAAATTAAAGCCGTCAGATGGCAGACGTTGTTCAGCGTTGCTGTATTTTAATTAATTTACAAAAACAAAAACAATAATAAATTTTTTAGTTGTAGATGTCAGTAGAGCAAGCATTTATCTGTAAAATGATGTATAATTTATGTGGAGTAATTGTGAGTTTTTTTCTAAAAAGGGAGGCAAACATCTTAAACCTTAGCGTGTTAATATATATGATATACAAAGCTGAAGAGTTTTTGGTTGAACGCGCTAATCTCAGAAACTACTGGTTCGAATTGAAAAAAAAATGTTTGTTGAATAGCCCATTTATCGAGGTAGGCTATAGGGCATAGGCCTTACGAAGAAGTATATGTGTCTCCGTCAGACTAAACTTCCTGACACTGTTTCCTGCAACCCAGCATATTAGTCGACTTATAAATGGCTTGAATACGATAATTACCTAATATATGCTTGTTTTTTGTATTAAAGTTTTTTTTCGTAATGTTGTCGCGTATTTAGTATAAATAGACCCGGAATATTCCGTAAAATTGCGTAGCTTACTTCTAAACTAACTGACAGAGTTGGGAGTGACTCCGAGGTCGGACTCCACATATTGACCAGGTATATTAATTATTTTTGTCCACCCGTCTGCATGCATTGTTTCCATTAATACACATATTATTTATTTATTAAAACGTGATACGATTCCTAAATCGAAGCATGAGCTTACTTGAATAAACAAAATTAGTATAGCAATATTTAGAACATAGATAAAATTATAATAGACTAGCGGCCCTGTACGTGCTTCGCTACGTATAAAGTGAAATAATAAAACAATTTAATTGGAACATCTATCTATCTATCTATCTATTTTATTAATTGCTAGCTATTTTCAAATATACATGGGCGTATATGTGTGTATGTCGAGCACTCCGGCTACGCCGTCATGCTCGAAAAAAAATAGCGTAAAGTATTCGTGGATAACTGGTCTTTAAAACACTTGCTCTATTTAGAGCACTCCGGCTGCGCCGTCGTGCTCGATACCATAACCTCGGCAACACGTGGTGGTTATGCTATTGAATTGTAGCTTATATAAAACGTTGCGCCATCTATTGAATATTCACTCAATCCAGTCAACTGCAGATAATTATGACTGTCAAGGAATAGACAAATAATATTGCGACTATAAATTGAAATGTAAGCTATCCTATCTTTCAAGTTGGGTCGAATTGCACACGGTGTGCAAATCAAATTTAAAATCGGTTCAGTAGTTTAGGAGTTCATCGCGGACACACAACGTGACACGTAATTTTTATATAGGTATAAAGATTATACATTGAGCTGAAAAAATTGCAATTATTATTTAATAAAAAAAAGTGTTTGTGTGTCAGCTCCGACGCACGACTGTAGTTTACTCTTTAGATACGCTGTGTAATGTATTCCATCTCATTCTTTCGCACGTTAAATCCTAGAGATATAATATACCTATGTTTGTATGTAAACACGTAAATTGCACATAGGGAAATTAACATTGGGAAAAAATGACTCGATTAGAGTGAGCCTTGAAATCTTGTTTTTCAATTTGACAGATAATATTCTTTTGCAAAATGAATGTGTATACTACCGAAGAAAATATTCAAATGATTACAACATAATGGGACTTTTTTTTATTAATGGGACATTAAATTCCCAAAAATACTTAAATATGGTGCGAGATCAAATATCTCCGCCTATTCGTGTTGAACCTAAAGACATTGGGTCACTGATTTACCAACGCGCATACGTCATACCAGTCAGACAATTTTTGAATGAAATGTTTCCAAACAGATGGAGTTGTTTTTTTGTTTTATTTTTGTACAAATAAATTAAAATAATGATTTATATATATAAAATAGAAATCCTCAAGATTACCACGATAATTCAATAGAAATAACAATTAATGTAGTCTTGGCTAACTCTGATTCAAGTATTTTTTCCCAATGCTAATTTCCCTATGTGCACCTTACGCGTTTACATACTGTATATACAAGATTAGTCTAGCATCGCATTCTATCTCATTTTTTTCGCACGTTAAATCCTACAGATATATACCTATGTTTGTCTCTTTTGAAGCGAACGAGCGTAACGCCACACTTGAAGCGGTGGAGCGTAACGCCTCACCAATTGATTTTACTACTTACTCATAAAATTTCCGTACCGGGCCTTATAACTCAAAATCGTTTCTTAAGGAGTAAACTACAAAAACGGTGACAATCTACAAATTCGGGCGAAGACGGACCGGGCCGTATGATTTCACATTTCGTTCATGGATGAGTTCGTTCTATTAACTTTATTCTTATTACACTCTCGAAACTTGATTTCAGTTATTTTTGTCGAACTCACAAACTTCAAGTTTTTTTTAGAGAATATCTGTATTTCGCAAATGATCAAAAAAAGTTTTTCAAAATTATTTATTGTAGATTATAGACGCTCGATAACTTATTGGCGTCTTATTACGGCAAATTAAATTGAACGACATCACAAACCATCCATGAACTGGAACGGAATTCGAACCTATACGGAAGTTTGATCCGAAAGCTAGCACGCTGACCATTTCTTTTCTCAAGAAACGTTCGTATTGTGTTGTTTACGTGACTATTGGCGCTAAGTCACGCATATTTGTGATCTGTCAACGGGCTTGGATTTAATAAACACAATAGAAGTCGTCATAATGAATATATGGATCTTCTAAGTCCTCATAATTGCCCATATATCATAGACCTACATGGCATTCATATTTGCAACAATGTATCATTTTTTGTTGGAAAGCTTGAACACAATTCTATTATGTCAACTGATGGCATGATAGATAACTATCTCAAGTATAAATTAGAACGAATTTTATACGTCACGTACGTATATGCTATATTAAATGATTTTTAATGTACTTGGCACTAATGTGAACTTGTAAGAACTCATCTTATTATTATTTTTTTGTTTTGTGTTATATCTTATGTTATAATTTGTGTGCGTGTATATTAATTATGAATACTACTCTGTAATTGGGCATTTTGCCTGTTGAGTACGTTCAATAAATATAAATATAAATATAAATATAAATATAAAAGCACAGTACATCAAAACAATGTACTTTGATAGTTCTGTTGTGTATAATATTTCCAGAACTGTTTTGCACCCGGATGAAACCGGGACGGGCCGCTAGTATTTTTTTTTTTTGTTAGTCACAGACACTATGCAATAACGATTTCTAAATTATAAATCATGTACTCATGTGTGTAGTTATGTAATGGTAGGTTAAGTTGTAAAACAGCTTCTATAGCTGAACTTATGCCTTTTGGTCTTTTAACCAATAAATATTATTATTATTATTATTATTATTATTATTATTGTATAAAATAAAAATCCTTAATACGCCCCTTAAAGTAATCAAAGATTACTAAATTGCAATATTTGAAATTAATTTTTACAATACAACACGATATGTTATGTACTGAAAAAAATAATTTGTTTAAACATTTTTTTGTTTTAAGGCATGACGTGTTAAGACAATTTTTTTGTTATTTTATCCAAAAACAAACTGAAGCCACACAAATTCACTACCTTGTCGGTAGGATTTGACACTATTATCCGAGTTTTTGAAGCAAAATATTTTTAGGCCGTTTTCTAAATTTCGAGAAGGAGCAACTCCGAGAGTGGCCGTCACAAAGTATGTCGTAGAAGATAAGTATATACATACATTTTAGTGTAATATTTGCAATCGGAAATAATCGAAGCAAATCTTTTCGGTATCTTGGCGGCTCTAATAATAGATACAGTGTAAACTCTTTATAACGAAACTCAAGGGACCGAGCATTTTTTATCGTTATAGAGAGTTACCGTTATATGGAGTGAAGAAAGAAAAACAACCAAATTAACAATAATCTTCAATGTACTGTATAATCTCTTTATAACGAATTTTAAGGGACCGAACATTTTTTTCGTTATAAAGAATTTTCGTTATATGGAGGGAAGAAAGAAAAATAGCCAATTTTTCAATGTGGTAGAATAATCTTCATTAAATAATAGGAATTTTTCGATAAGTTTGGCATCATCAAGTGCTTGTTGAATAGATGGTGATGGTTCAGAATGGTCCTCTTTATGTCTGTAAACATTTGCTGACGCCTAAATATGAACATATTTCTTCGTAATAGAGAATGGCTGTTGCGTTATAAAGAGGGTATTAATGTATAGGTTTTAAGGTAGACCAACCAAATCGTAAAAATTTCGACGTTATAGGGAGTTTTTCGTTATAACGAAGGACGTTATAAAGAGTTTACACTGTATATGTATTGTTTACATGTTTTATTTCTATCTAGTTTTGAACCATGTCTGCAACGCGTCATGCTATATTTGCATATATATTATTATTATTATATTTATTTATTAATAAAATCTATGTACATTATATCGAGAGACACACCTCTAAATAATTTATTATATCAACTCTATTATGTAGCCACATTCAGATCTGTGTACTTAATGTACGGAATGTAACCCGATACAATTTTGCTTCCAAGTTTCTTTGGAAGTGCAGCCAACAAAACATTAAAGGTAAGTGTTTGCTGAAGATGAGAGCATAGCTCCCGAAATGTACATCCGCTAATAAAACTGTTGTGGTAAGAAGTAACTATTCTTTATTTTTTTTATAAAAGTAGGTAACACACAAAAAGTTTTCAATATGAAAAAAAATCAGAGCCTGATTTTAGAGTCCTGACAGCCCTAGTCTAACTATGAATGTGCCTCCCCTGGCCTGTGCCTGCCCAGCAGATTATATTTTTCTAGCTTTCCGGCTCGCGGTTTTGTCAAATTTTATTCTGTAAGCTCAGCGCCCCCTCGGTTCTCGCGCTCTCGGCTCCAGCCTAATTAGCCTGTGGCAAAAATCAGGCCCTGAAAATAATTGGGTAGTAATATATTTATGCTCTGTTGCAAGAAATTTGATTTGAATACGACTAGATTTCTCCATAAGAAAAACATGTACAAAAACCATAATTATAACAATACTAGTGTTCCGTGCCGGTTTCACCCGGGTGCAAAAGAACGATTGAGGAGAACATGACTACGCACGTTCATCTTACTTTACCGAGATGAATGTTGTGGCCAAATTTCATGATGATCGGACTTACCGTTCAAAAGTTTTTGCCAGACGGACAAATTTTGAGTTTAATTCTAATATCATTGTCAAATGAATTTTTTGGATAACAGACGAGCAGATTTTTTCCAAAAATTATTTTTTGGGCTCGGAGGACCTCAAAACGAAAAAATACTGCAAAATTGTTAAAAGTGAATTTTGATCTAAATTCTAAATTGTACCATTTCTCACTTGAGGAACTTGAATTGTAAAAAACACCTAACTGTAACGGTCGAATTTATTATCATATATATTAATACGCTGAGGTTAAGATGTTTGCCTCCCTTTTTAGAAAAAACCACACAATTTCTCCACATAAATCATTTTACAGATAATTGCTTGCTCTACTGACATCGACAACTAAAAAATTTATTATTGCTTTTGTTTTTGTAAATTAATTAATTAACAGCAACGCTGAACAACGTCTGCCATCTGACGGCTTTAATTGTGAAACAGCGAGCAGCGCTGAACAACGTCACAGCATGATGCCATCTGGCTTATCTCAACGCTTTTGCTACTTGCGCCTCTATATGACAATTTTAGTAAAATATTTCTTCGATCTGTCATCTGGGCTTCATATTGTAATACAACAAAAAGAAGAACGTTATAAGCAGTGTGCAAAATTAGAAACGAATTGAATACCTGCAATCATATTTAAAAAAAATAATTTTGTAAAGTGATAATAATTATACTTATTTAGTGCGAATAATTCGCACAGGTCACACTAGTCCAAGTTTAATAAACTAAATAATTTATGAACACTCTGTATATGAGGTGTATAATTTAATTTTCTCGAGATTTGATAGTTTGAAATATATTACTACATTACCATCTGAGCGAGTTTCAGACATATGCAGTACCTATGACGACGCCTGCTATTTAAGGCGCGTGTACTGTATGTATGTACATAATATTGTAGATTTGATTAAGATGTCATGTTAGATTATCAGGTTGCACTTAGAGCAAGCGCAGTGATAATTAATCAAGATTAGAATAATAATAATAAGCATAATATGTAATTACTTTAGTCATATGCCTTTATTTATTATCTATTGAGCTATGTACCGCCATTATTCCAAGTTCTATAGTCGTAGAAAAAACACGAATACGAAAAATTAGAAAACAAGCGTCTATCCTACAAAAATTAGTCGGGTTAAAAAGATTTTAGTTTTAGTGCCCCGACTAATCTGTTTTCTAACTTTTTTGTTTTAAAAATCCTTTTCATTCGATGTTAATTTTTTACGTAGTCAATAATCGTCCGCCATATTGGGATCCGTGATGACGTAGTATTACCCAATAACACGCACGTCACCTAGATGAATCGGTAGACACTTTATTTGTTAAAATCGGTTGAGCAGTTTAGAAGCTGCGAACAGATATAGGTACATAAACTAATAAACCCATAACCATGCATGGGTTCATCTATCCTAATAGGTATCTTATCTCTCCATATGCTCGAGAACAATCATTTCAACCTCCAACAGTCCCAATCCATCTGAAAATTTAAACACTTTTGCTCTAATTAGCAGAAAAAAACATGGTTTACTTAAAATATAGCATATTCTACAATTTTTTATACAGTATGTAAACGCGTAAGGTGCACATAGGGAAATTAGCATTGGGAAAAAATACTTGGATCAGAGCTAGCCATGACTGCATTAATTGTTATTTCTATTGAATTATCGTGGTAATCTTGAGGATTTTTATTTTATTTTGATTTATTTTTATTTTACTTGGCTTTTTTAATAATAAAAAGCTCTTATAAGTCATTATTTTAATTGTTTTGTACAAAAATAAAACAAAAAAACAACTCCATCTGTTTGGAAACATTTCATTCAAAAATTGTCTGACTGGTATGACGTATGCGCGTTGGTAAATCAATGACCCCATGTCTTTAGGTTCAACACGAATAGGCGGAGATATTTGATCTCGCACCATATTTAAGTATTTTTGGGGATTTAATGTCCCATTAATAAAAAAAAGTCCGATTATGTTGTAATCATTTGAATATTTTCTTCGGTAGTATACACATTCATTTTGCAAAATAATATTATCTGTCAAATTGAAAAACAAGATTTCAAGGCTCACTCTGATCCAGTGCACCTTACGTGTTTACATACTGTATAGTTTTCAATGATTCGCCTTCCCTTTGTAGATCATTTAATAATTCCAGAAGGTCCTTACTTCTAATAGCGTCTACGAAGCTATGTTTAAACAAGCCGTATCAGTCATCTTTTCGTATTCCCTTTCTTCTTTTATACTCTTCTTTATTGACTTGAACATCGGTCATCTTTGCCTTCCTTCTGTAGTTTATTTTATAATCCCGAAAGGTGTTTACTTCTCATGGCGTCTACGACCCTACGTTTCCACAAGCCTTATTGGTCTTCTTTTCGTATTCAATTTCTTCTTTTATACTCTTCTTTATTGACTTGGACATCGGACATCTTTGCCTTCCTTCTGTAGTTCAAGTTATAATCCCAGAGGGCCGTTACCATGGACTCATGACCCCATTTTTCCAAAAAAGTATTTGTCCCTTTCTTCTTTTATGCTCTTTTTCATGCCATGACTATTGATCATCTTTTCTTTCCTTCTAGAATCCAATAGATAATCCCAGCGTCAGTTATTGATACCCTTGCTCTTAGGTAGATTATAGGCGCTAGACAGCCGAGGTATCAACATCTATATCCTTGCTTTTAATCCTTCATCTTTTAGATTTCGTATAGCGCAACTTCTTAAGCACTTCTTAGATTCATTGCCTGCCCCGAAAATTCCACCAAATGAACATCTTTGCGTCGTGATGCGAGGATCGAATTGTCACTTTGATTTATTGGAATTAAATTCAATCGGCTTGGTTTCGCGTAAGTTTTCATTATCTGTCGGAGAGAACAGCGCCTCTAGCGGAAATAATACAAGCCGATAATCTTAAGTCTCGTCCTCATAAACTATCAGATAAAACATTAGACATTTATCATTGCGCATGGCACTAAAATTACACTGTTAGTGTTTTGGCCCCGCCCATTTATATTGATTATCTGGCTCGTGACTACGATCTGGCCAAAGTGAACCTGGATCTCAAAGAGCGTGTATAAAGATTTTGATGAATATCAGATTGACAAGTAAGACACGAAGATTTCTGGAGCATTCTTTGAGCTCAATTTTTATTCGCTAGGAAATTATAGATTATAGACGCACAATATCTAAGAAATTATAGAACTGTGCACTATTGATAATTTTTAATGCCGGCACTTCACATGGCTATTTGTATTTGTGTATTTGGCAAACAGTTACCAAGTGTGGAGGGTCTATTTGACAAAGTGTTGGCCTTATTTGCCTATTTGACAAATAAGGCCAATACCAAATACGCGTTACCGTGCGCTTGTCGGTTTTTCGAGGCACATCAAAGGAGACAAATAGGCAAATAAACCGTCCACACAATGGCTATATTCAGAAGCGCACGCGCCATGAACCTGTACAGACGTGCAGTATTTTTGTGTCTGTGCTGTGAGCGAGAACTGGAACAATTACTATTGAAAATGAATTGGGACAATGAAACAGTCCTAAAATTCCTGGAATTTTGAACCTTGCGTTCTTGCTGCCAAATGTTTGTGTGTTTGCTATTTGACTGCCATATTATGTGGATGGTCGTATTTGCCTCTATTTGCATGTTTGTCTTGAACGTCATATATTTTGCCAAATATAACAAACACCCAATAGCGAACACAAATAGCCATGTGAAGTGCCACCTTTAGGTAAACGTGTTATTCATTTTTGAACGCTAAAAAATTCTTGTGGTTACGAATGGAAATAAAAATACAAGATTTTTCAGATCAAGTATTTCCAATTATGTAGTATAATACGCGCCACGAATCTAAGAGGCTCGAAAGTTAGATGCGAATACGGGCTTGCGCTTGTACAGTCTGTTGAAAAACTATACAAACTCGCAACTCAACAAAACTAAAATAGCAATAACAACTTGACAATAGCGTACTCGACTGTACTTTAAAGCAGGAAAGCGACAAGTGACAAAGGCAACGAGCGGTCACGGCCAATCACCGACGAGCGCACGTTCCGTGCAGGTAGCTGGGAGGTGGTGGGAGTATCAACGGCTTTAAAATGTGCCTTTGCGACGCTATTTATGACTAACTTCCGAACCTTTTAGATCCGTGGCGCGTACTATAAGTGTTGAGGCATAACCGAGTGCGGTACCCAATCGAAATTATTATGCGATAACTATAAAATCGATTATTACAGACTGATATTTTATAGGTCGAAGTGTAATTTATAAAATATTGGACCCCCAGTGGTTATTTTTTTTGACCTCATTGTCCTTTTGTACACATTACTATGAAATATTATTCATACTACGACGTCAGAGTTTCTCAAAATGTGTCGAATTTCGAAAATATACAGTAGATTAAACCGGACACGTTTTATCCGAGTTCTTCCTTTACCTAGAGACTTCAAACATTTAATTTTCACTTTCCGTATTAACCGGGCTCGAATTTCTAAAATGTGTAAATTAAAGACGCTAGATAAGAGGAGTCACAATAGTATTATATTGAATAAATGCTGATTTATGCAATCTTCTGTTTTAAATCCTTAAAAACACCCGAATTTTTCGATTATTCAAGACCAACAATAGCTCGTATAATCGAGTTTTTACTGTACTGTGAAAATCAAATTGGACTGTATCTGATATACTGACAGAGGTTTCATTTATGTACAACAATAAATGTCTATATATTTAAAACAGCGGTCCCGCCCGGTTTCACCCGGGTGAAAAAGAACGAATGGGGGGAGGAACATGAGTACGCACATTCATATTAGTTTACCGAGATGAATGTTGTGTCCAAATTTCATGATGATCGGAGTTACCGTTCAAGAGTTTTTGTCGGACAGACAAATTTTGAGATACATTTTTCATTGATGTTCCACTCCTATTGGTCGTAGCGTGATATTATATAGCCTATAGCCTTCCTCGATAAATGGGCTATCCGACAAAAAAACAGTTTTTCAATTCGAGCCAGTAGTTCTTGAGATCAGCGCGTTTAACCAAACAAACTCTTCAGCTTTATATATTAGTACCTATAGATTTCTTTTCACAATAAGAATGTTTCCAGACAACAATGATGCCATTAACGTTACAAGATTCAATATACAGTATGTAAACACGTATAAGGTGCACATAGGTAAATTAACACTGGGAAAAAATGACTGGATCAGAGTGAGCCTTGAAATCTTGTTATTCAATTTGACAGATAATATTCTTTTGCAAAATGAATGTGTATACTACCGAAGAAAATATTCAAATGATTACAACATAATCGGACTTTTTTTATTAATGGGACATTAAATTCCCAAAAATACTTAAATATGGTGCGAGATCAAATATCTCCGCCTATTCGTGTTGAACCTAAAGACATTGGGTCACTGATTTAACAACGCGCATAAGTCATACCAGTCAGACAATTTTTGAATGAAATGTTTCCAAACAGATGGAGTTGTTTTTTTGTTTTATTTTTGTACAAAAAAATTAAAATAATGATTTATAAGAGCTTTTTCTTATTAAAAAAGCCAAGTAAAATAAAAATAAATCAAAATAAAATTGAAATCTTCAAGATTACCGCGATAATTCAATAGAAATAACAATTAATGCAGTCATGGTTAACTCTGATCCAAGTATTTTTTCCCAATGCTGATTTCCCTATGTGCACCTTACGCATTTACATATCTACTGTATAAGAAACCATTTGAATGCAGTTGCTGGGACTCGAACCTGAAACTCCCAGATTCGCGCCAATCATCGGTTATTTCTCAGCTGGCTCTAAAGTGAATTTATTTATTTTTATACGCTTTATATTAGTTTGGGTTGTAACTAAGTATGTATGTCCGTAACGGAATCTTTGAGCATAATTTTCACCAATTTCCCGAAGTCTGATTAATTTGAAACTTTGCATACGTATCAAGGACCGATGACAATGCAATAATTTGATAACAGTTTCCCATTATCCTTATTAGGACCCCCAGGATTAATAAATTCTTTTATAGATCCTCAAACTAAAAAGTGAAAAATAAAAATATAGTTTAAAAAAAACTAAAAAACACGCTTTATATCGGACTAAAAAGTAAAAAATAATTGTTTTAAAATAAGCTTAAAAAGCGTGGGGCGCTTTGTTCCACATTTTCGTACATCGAGCGCCCAACGCTTTTTAAGCTTATTTTAAAACAATTATTTTTTACTTTTTAGTCCGATATAAAGCGTGTTTTTTAGTTTTTTTTAAACTATATTTTTATTTATTTACTATAAGTGTCCAACTGTCCACCGTAGCCAAGCGCAAATATATCTACAAACACCCATGATATGATTTTTCTTGGAACAGTTATTGAGTCATTTTTTAAAGAGAATTTCATCTTGATTTTCCTCAGAATATCACAGTTTGAAGTGCGCTGTTATTGTGACATTAACATTTTTGTTTTTGCCACTGAACTGAATATAATTTAACTAATCTTTTTACCCAACTGCGGCGATGCTAAAACAAACGGTTGTGAGTTTAGCAGTCTATGTTTGTATTTACGGATGTTCCACCGTAGCGCCTAAACTATTCATCCGATTTTGATAAATAAGGTGGTAATCGATTCGTTATTATGGGGTATAACATAGGCTACATTTATTTTTTAATTTTGGTCCCAGGAGTGAGAAAATTGAAAACAAAAAATAAGTTCAAAAAAAAAAAATAATTTAAATAAAAAATAAACTTAAAAACTAAAACTCGACTACTGAAAGGTATGTCTTATCTGAGGATAGCCGTGGTCGTATGTCATCTCATATATTATATGAGGTAAAATACGAAATTAAAAAATTTCTTAAACTCGGCACAACTTTGATTTATAGAAATTTGATGTACTTCAGTTGTGTTATTTTAAAACTAACGCAAAATTAAAAGAAAAAGTAATTCACAGTTCCATATACTTACATAAAACTGAAAACTTGATTAAACAATGGAACTCACAAAATTCACAAACTCAAAAATTCACAAATACTGCACAGTTTTTATTTAAAATATAGGTACTTCAGGGACAGAATATTTTTTTGAATATAACGGCAGAGTAATCGTTAATAACTGATTATAAAATTATGCTTTTTGTCCAAAGTTTATAGCAGTTACATAATAAGAAAGATTTGTATTTAGTTTGTCCTTGATGAATGCGCACTATACAAAATCTAATTAACCAGTGACGGGTACAATTTTTTTAATTTTTTTTTGCCTCAAATGAACGATTTCTTTTATATTTTCGAGTAGAGATTATTTAATCCCATTTCATTTGGAGAATTTTTTATGTCTTTCACTCCGATACCTATTTTAAACAACAAAACATTTTTTACGTAATATGACCCAAAACTCTGAAATGGAAATGTAAAATTAATAAATTAGAGTGGCGCGTTGAAATTATATTATATTTCTTAAGGAGTAACGCGCACTACACGGGAGGTTAATAATTATAGTCACTACCTCTTCACGATATAGCCAGAGTGCCCGTCGGCAAAAATTTTATTGATACATACTCTCCCCAAACTTTGTATATGGCTTCATTAGGCCTAGTCTGACACCTATTTCCTCTATGACTTTTCTTGATTTTGGGGCGTTTTCTCTATAAACTTTCCGAAAGATGTCGTTTTGACGACATGTAAAAATTTATAGATACTGTTTGTTTTTTTAATTGGATAGCTTAAAAACTTCAACCAAAACGCTAAAATGATGTTCTCTGACAAATAACATGAACCATTTAAAATGTCTGACACTTCGAATATGGTCGACATATTCGAGGTGTCAGACATTTAAAATGAATCATATTATTTGTCAGAGAACATTAATTTAGCGTTTTGGTTGAAGTTTTTAAGCTATCCAATTAAAAAATCAAACAGTATCTATAAATTTTTACATGTCGTCAAAACGACATCTTTCGGAAAGTTTAGAGAGAAAACGCCCCAAAATCAAGAAAAGTCATAGAGGAAATAGGTGTCAGACTAGGCCTAATGAAGCTATATACAAAGTTTGGGGAGAGTATGTATCAATTAAATTTTTGCCGACGGGCACTCTGACTAATATTTTTAGACTTTAAATTCGAATAATTTCTAAATGCATATTTCAGAGTTAGATAGTGTATAAGTCACTAATATTTTAGAGGGGCGATGAAGAAGGCTCAAAAATAAAATTTTACTGATTTATGAATATAATAACAATTTATATGTGGTTTGCTAAAATTTAAAAAATGGACAAGTGGAAAAAAGAAGTTCAATGGACAAGTTATATGAGTAAAATCGCAAACTTATTTCAGTTCAGTGGCGATGTATTTCAATAAACAAAATCGCTACGAGACATGTCCGCAGCTTTTATAGACGAACATTTCACATTTTTTAAAAGCAGTTCATTAATGGAACTTAAAAATTTATTCGCTATTAAATTTGTTTGCTTCCATTGTATTTTTACATCGATCGTTTACTTGCTATAAAATAAATATCGGCCCTGTTGGTTAAGTATTACGACAATCCTGTCTACCGATCGGTTTACAGGGCCGGGCTCGAACGACTTTCACCAAAAGGGCTCAATTCAAAAAACAAAGTTTTTAGATTCTAATAAACAATTCAAATTAATTTTATATACCACAATAATTATTTAATTCATATACATACTAAATAAATTCAATAAATACTAAATACTAAATAAAGCTTTTTTCTGTGCATGATAATAAAATGTATTATCTAAATATATTAGTATAGTTAATTATACTTAATTTAAAGAATAATAAACAAATAAATCATAGATCAAACCAAATAGTCAGAGTGCCCGTCGGTAAAAATTTTACTGACACATACTCTCCCCAAACTTTGTATACGGCTTCATTAGGTCTAGTCTGACACCTATTTCCTCTATGACTTTTCTTGATTTTGGGGCGTTTTCCCTTTAAATTTTCCGAAAGATGTCGTTTTGACGACATGTAAAAATTTATAGATACTGTTTGTTTTTTTAATTGGATAGCTTAAAAACTTCAACCAAAACGCTAAAATAATGTTCTCTGACAAATAACATGAACCATTAAAAATGTCTGACACCTTGAATATGTCGAACATATTCGAGGTGTCAGACACTTTTATATGTCGTCAAAACGACATCTTTCGGAAAATTTAGAGGGAAAACGCACCAAAATCAAGAAAAGTCATAGAGGAAATAGGTGTCAGACTAGGCCTAATGAAGCCATATACAAAGCTTGGGGAGAGTATGTGTCAGTAAAATTTTTGCCGACGGGCACTCTGACTAAAAGCAAAGATAACTTCTATGAAAAATTCAGTCATCAATTATTGATAAAAACTATAAAAAAATAATTTAACATTGTTAAAAAAGGAATTTTCGACTGGAGAAAAAGGATAAAGCTTATCGCTACATGTATTCCCTCGGGAATTCAAACCAAATAAATGAAATCCCTATAAAATCAATCCCTGTATTTCGAACTTTATTGTTAAGCATTTTTAACTTACTCGTATTTTTAACACTCTAGTGATCCTGTTGATATCATCAACTACAATGAAAAAATAAACAGTCAAAGACTCAAAAGCGATTATAACTCGCGCGCCTGTTGATCAAAAATAGGTATTTGCACTAAAAATGCAGTCTCAAATAATTTTTGTTCAACGTTTCGGCAAGATTCTTCGACCTGAAAAATTCCAAATACCTGTTACAGTTCTATTGTTTATCCCACTTAACACGGCGGAAAAAAATTATCCATAATTTTCAGTTCATAAAAGTAGCTAAAAAAAATGGTTGTCTGTAAAGTCGGTTTACGGACGATAGTTTTACGTGATAACGTATTCCGTAATACATAACCTAAATTTTAGTAGCTGTCAAACTTGGGCCGAAGCATACTGCGCTCTCGCTTGCACGCACAGGGTCAGGCGGAACGTTAGGAACGTTACACTTTTTCGTGCGTGCAGCTGGTGTTTCATCAATTTATAAGACGTTATCACGTCAAAACTGTTTTTGCATTTCATACTTTTATACTAGGAGAGGGCAAATTATTCCAGATTTTGAGTCGATGGCAGGTGTAGCTCCTGATAAAATCGAGATACGAAAACTCTTTTGTGCCCTAAAAACGAACGCAATAACACGAGCGAAACACAAGATTTACTATAGAAATCCTGGCAATTTGGCAACCTTCTTCGATATCCACGTGTTCAGTGAAGGGTTCATCCGCATTAAAATATTATATATGTTATTTATTACAAGTGATTTTATTGGAAAAGACGAGTCTTTGTTGTGCGAAAAACGTTCGATAATACATGATTTATTAGCGCTATATTTTTTTTTTTATTTAACAAGGAGATATTTTATTGCAGTACTTTTTACAGTTAAGTGTAGGTAAATACATTAAAATATGCATTAATCACATTTTCTTCACATTTAAACATAAATTAATGTTACTAAAGGCCGCTGCACACGAGGCTGGTTTTGCCGCCAGCTGAGACTTGTGCTGGCTGGCGCGCTGGCTACGAGGATGGTAATTACGTCACTGCGAGCTCGCGTGCGATGTCACAATGATGAGTTTCAAAATGAGAACCGAGAATATTTTTCATGCTTGTTTGTCCGCTTGTTTTGAGCAGTCAGTATCTTGTCACGACCGGTCCAGCA
Organism: Xanthostigma xanthostigma; assembly: GCA_963575645.1. Taxonomy (NCBI): domain Eukaryota; kingdom Metazoa; phylum Arthropoda; class Insecta; order Raphidioptera; family Raphidiidae; genus Xanthostigma; species Xanthostigma xanthostigma. The sequence continues at coordinate 6,855,267 of OY754473.1, forward strand.
CGGCTAGACAGGGGCTAGTCGGGTTTTAGTTTTTGAACTTATTTTTTATTATGAAAATGTATTTCATTGTATAGTAGCGCCACGGCTCTAAAAGGTTCGGAAGTTAATCACAAATAGCGTCGCAAAGGCACATTTTATAGAGCCGTTGATACTCCGACCACCTCCCAGCTACCTGCGCGGAACGTGCGCTCGTCGGTGATTGGCCGTGATCGCTCGTTGCCTTTGTCACTTGTCGCTTTTCTGCTTTAAAGTACATTCGAGTACGCTATTGTCAAGTTGTTATTGCTATGTTAGTTTTGTTGAGTTGCGAGTTTGTAGTTTTTCAACAGACTGTACAAGCGCAAGCCTGTATTTGCATCTAACTTCCGAGCCTTTTAGATTCGTGGCGCGTTCTATATAATTGCTTTTTTACCTCCATGACTGCGCGAACATTTGTAAACACGGTGTGTTTTACGATTGGTGAGTTCGTCGCGTCACGCGCGGTTGAGCACCAAATGGGCCGTGGAAATATTACTTACAAGTTACAAAACATTCGACATGCCTTGTAAGTATCATTTGTGAATAGAGACCTTCCACGCAGATTATATTATTGCTTCATTTACCGCGTCGGACCATCGCAAATCCGTCAAAAGCTCCAAAGAATAAACCACGTGTTGAGACTTACACGCCTGTTGTGTTGGCAATAGATGCTTTCAAATAATAGAGTGACGATAATGATGATTGATTGGTCTTCTTGTGAACCAATTAGAAATGGCTAAACAAATGACTATTCATACCAACAATAGGAACGGTCCATATATATCAGAATTTGATAATTTTGAACAGGGCCTAGGCAATGTAATCAGGTCTTTTCAAGTTGATGAAGGGATGTGAGTAACTTCCAGATGATCTGCTCCAGGCATCCTGTTACTTCAATGTCTTAAATATGTGATATTGTAACAACATGATTACTTTGACTAGATGCTGTAGCATCGCCTTACCTGACTTGTTAGCTTTATCGAAATGGTTATAATAAATAGGTTATAGATAATTGATGATCCAGGTTTTTTGATGGGTCAGGAAAGAGAAATGAGACGTGACGTGGTTATTTTAAATTGTATCTTGTTAAATGCAATAAATTACAATAAACAACGAAAGAAAATCATATCGTTGTTGGGAAATTTCATACAAATTTTTAAATAAAATTTTCGTTCAACGAGAAGTTTTTTTTCTTGGTGCATGCACGGGCCCCTAGTCGATGCGGGGCCCCTAGGCAGTTGCCTACTCTGCCTAATGATTATAACCCATTATTATTATCCCGTCGTAAACCGAGCGGTGTAGAGAGCACTAGACTCGCGTTCGGGAGGAACCGGGTTTGAATCCCGGCGGGAGCAGACGTGGCTGGGACTTTTTCCTGCTGCTTCTCGCCGAGAAACAGTGCCAGTCGTGTTGTTGAGGTTTTCCATGATTTCCTTCAATAATTCCAGATAAATATCGAGATGGTTCCTTATTCAAGGCCATGGCCAAATACCTGTCAAACTCCTATGCTCAAAATTTGCCTACCTTATCCTAATGCCCTAAAATTTCTTCATTCGCCCGTTGCTATTAATTATGAAGAAGTTTAAAAAAAAGTAGAAAATAACGGGAAGTGTGATAGATGGAAAATAGTAATGATCGCACAAGACATAATGGAAGATTTATGGGTTTATATAGACATATCTACATCAATAATACAAAACAGTTATAAGAAAAAACGAACAGAAAAAAATACCAATGTTTTGATTTATTTAGTTGATTGAATGTCAGATTCAATTTATTTCTAATCGCTGTGTGATTGGTTTTCGGACATTGTTTTTTTAGGTTCGCGTGGGCGTAGGTGTTTATTAAATGTTTAAATGTTACTGATGACAGATGCGATTGTGTAATGACTTGATGACCACAGTGGAGGTCAGTGGCTTGCTTTTCATATCTTAAGCGGCCTATACACCTTGATACAAGCTGCGATGCAGACATCGAGTCTTATGCTTCATGATGCAAGTAGCAGTGTGTGTAGTACTGAATCACGTATTTGGCATCAGTTGCGGCTTGCAGCGATGCAGAATCTGGAATCCCATTTTGGTCGGCGAGCCACGACGCCGAGTCGACGATGCTGATGTGAGTTTCAGCGTGTGTAGAATTGCGTCGATGCCAAGACGATAATAATTTAATTTCCCGCGCCATTTTAGAGGTTACTTTGTTGTTTGTGTGTGTAAATTCCATGATGGAAAGTGATCGTGTATTTTGGGAAGAGTTCATAAACATTTATCATCTGCATACGTGTCTTTGGAATACAAATGTACTTTTAGCTCATCCAATAAATTTGCATTTGAATAACTATTTCTTTCTATAAACCATCTTTTTGCCCATTTGCTTTTTTATTTCCTTTTATGGAGTATAAAGAGTGCCCCAACTACTGCTAATAAAACTGGTGTTGGCACAACGTACCTCATTTTATTCGTCAAGCACTAGGTACTTAGAAAATAACTTAACCTACTGTTATTGTGTTGCATGAACATGGAGTCGATTCAGGCATCGCAATAGGTTTCGATTTAAGTAGGCGTTTATGCAATTGATGCAAGTTTCATGAAACATAGAGTCGATGCCTGCATCGCAGCTTGTACCAAGGTGTGTAGGCCGCTTTAGAATTCACGACTGTAACAAATACAGTGTAAACTCTATATAGCGACACTCAAGGGACTGTGCACGTTTTTGAGAGTTGTCGTTAAACGGAGAGAAGAAATAATCTACTAAAATTTTTTTTTAATCCAAGCGTCTTTCAACATTACCTACTCGTCTTTTTTCCCGCCTCTATTGCGCGTATTAATAAAACTTTTTCGTCAATACGCACAAAGATTTTCTTTTACTCGCCATGTTCACAGTTTGCAAGTTGGTGGGCAACTAAGAATATGATAACTTATCGATAAGCAGCTGAGCTAAGCATATGATAGACAATTCCAACAAAAGAACGAATTTATTAGAATCTTCGGTACGCATGATGCCGACAACAAAGCACTAAAATAACAAACAAGTACCTACTGTTTATATTAGGTACTTAATGATGACGTATTGTTGTCGTTATTTAGAGTGGGTGTGTCGTTATTTAGAGTGCATCATTGTATGAGCAACAAGGTAAATCGACTAGAGTTGAGCAATTTCGACGTTTTAAGGAGTTTATCGTTATATCGAGTGACGTTAAATGGAGTTTACACTGTATCTTGAAACACGTTTATAGTGAAAGTCAATACCGATGCATATTTCGTTTCGCTAATTAGCCAGAGCTAATTAAATAAAGTAATCAGCCTAATTAATGTACAAATCTTAACGCTGCTTCGATCAGATAAATGTTTAAATTTAAAGAAGGCGCCTGTATTTCCAAGATGTCTGATCTGATAGAAGTAAGTTCTTTTGTTAATGAGAGCTCAGACCGCACAATAGTCTACCGGACAACACCGCTAACATTTTATTATAAAATTCAACAAATATTATTAGGAAAGGATGAAATTGGTTCAAGTTCAATTTGAGGCGCGACTTGGGAGAACTCAGATCTTTTTGTCGGACAGAAGTTTCAGCTATTTAAAGGCATCGACTGACAGATGGCGGCATAAAAACGCAAACGTAACTATGGACACAAACCCAAAGTGATCTTTAGCGATTTGAAACCATTGACTGACAGCTGGCGGCATCTGTAGGAAACATAGCTACAGACGCAAGCCAATATGCACAGCCAACGTAAATTGTGAATATTCTCAAACAAGTGGGAGTGGTAAAAACAAATTAAAAGAAGTTTTAATATGTAAGTACCTACTTGAGCTATTTTTGAGACACTGACAACAAAAAATGATAAAAGGACTGTATCCTTCCAGATCTAATCACATTCTATTAAGGCACAAGATTGTTACGAAATATAAAAGGAGCGGCACAGAATATAGACGTTTTATGAAGTTTATTAAAATTTTATTAAATTTAACAAAAATGTAATGATTTAGCGTGTTGAATAAATAATATTTTTATAACAAAAACAGTCTTTGAGTATATATAATTTTCTTATTTAAAATAATTTTTATTAGTAATTAACGAAGCAAAATTTTATGAAACTTAAAAAATAGTAGCTTTGAAAAGTTTCATGAACCATTTCTTACAAATTAAATAACTTTATCAATTTTTAAAACTGATTGCACCAATGTCGGTTAGACATATCTTTCAATAAATACACTTAAATTTGTTGAGACTTAGTATTTACTTCAAACTAAGCAATAAATGTAATTGCGCATATTGTTATCATAGTTTAAACATCGACAAAAGCAGCTGGTTGGTGCAACCGGACTTAATTCTTAACGCTTAGTTAACTTTTGTTTCATATTTTATTTTTAACGATAAAAAATCGGTTTTTCAACCAAGTGTATATAGAAATTGGGTGATTCGATAACATCGAGAGGTTGGAAGTCTCCATAAATTGTGTGCTTGGCTGTGTCCCCAAAAGCTTCCAACAGCATGTCCTTGAAAACTTCCAAGCGATGCGGATAATAGGACAGTCGGAATTCACTGGAAAAAAAATTAAAAATCTTTAAGATTTTATAGGAAAAAAAACGAATTATGCATCTTGAACGTAATGCTATTATAACTAGTGTGATTGTTAAAATGAGCGACTGGCATAATAAATTGCATTGAGCTTTAACCGTTTTGTACCACCCCGTAAAAATATCTATTGTAGTTATTTTGTAGTACCACGAGTGAGTTTGAACAGGTTTTGTTACATTGTGTACTTTTTATTATGCTTATGCAATGTACTCTACTAACTTATACTTATAGATAATTAGAGGGCATTGCAAACTTTTGATACCTTTTGGAAATAAGTCTGAAGTATTTATAATAAAGTCATTCAATCTAGACACACGGCAGCGTGTTAAACCAAGTTCAACAAAGAAAAACAAAGCATGTGTCTTTTATTACACGAACCATTTGAGGCTATTTTTGACCCCTTATTAACTAAAAATCTATTTAACATGAACACCTGTTTGATTTATTTATTAAAATCCTTTAGATTAACTAGAACCCCAAATTTCATAAATAAAGCTCAAACGGTTATTGAGATATTGACGTCTAAAAATCGGCATTTTTATCACTGACTCACTAACATATAGATAAAAAACTTAACCCACTTCCAGATGACCTAGAAAGTTAAAATTTGGCGTCCAGCTGGGTAATTGTGTGTATATGTCGCCCGGATATTGTCAAACCCGTGATATTATAATTTCACTTAGTGAAATTATAATATCACGAATCTTTGTCAATCGTGATATTGTAATTTCACTAGTGAAATTACAAAATCACGGATTTGACAATATCCCGGCGACATATACAAAGGAAAAAATCAGAAAACAGTGAATCTTTAAGATTTGAAATATTTTCCATGCAATCGATTCTTTTTAACACCTAGCGTCTTTCGAAAAAGAAAACGGTAATTATTTACTTTCACGGTCACCTGGTTTTTTGGCTCTAGAAAATCGAAAAATAGATGTATTTCAATGATCTCGGTCTCAAAAAGTTCCATTTTACGGCGGATTTATGAAAAAAATTAGTTCACCCCGGAATTACAATTCGCATACCCCTTTATCGTTCACCCCGGAATTGTTTTTTTAAAAACTCCACATTTGCCCCGTCCCGTTTCACTGCGAGACAATTCGCATACCCCTTTATCGTTCACCCCGGAATTACAATTCGCATACCCCTTTATCGTTCACCCCGGAATTACAATTCGCATACCCCTTTATCGTTCACCCCGGAATTGTTTTTTTAAAAACTCCACATTTGCCCCTTCCCGTTTCACTGCGAGACAATTCGCATACCCCTTTATCGTTCACCCCGGAATTACAATTCGCATACCCCTTTATCGTTCACCCCGGAATTACAATTCGCATACCCCTTTATCGTTTAAAAAAAAAAATAACTTTTTTGAAATTTTTTTTTTTTTCAAAATATTCATTTTCTTATGTACATTGCGAAAAAAAATATACGAATTTGATTCCACGACGTCAGAAACAGTTATAAAGGATTATATGTGGAAAGTCAATTTTTTGCATTTAAAGTCATGAAACTGTGAGAAATATTGATTTTTTCAATTTTCGTATTTTTTTCCATAAATCCGCCATAAAAACGAAGATTTTAAAAAAAAATTCATCGAAATCGGATGATTTTTCGATTTTCTAGAGCCAAAAAACCAGGTGACCGCGAAACTAAATAATTACCAAGATTCAATTCTTTTTGTATGAATATTGAACTTAGCTCCCTTTTTCACATTTATGCTTTTGATGGGATTTTTACTATGCCTGATGTGTCGTTTTTCTAAGCATCAAATGCATCGTTTTTATTTTTGTGGTCTGCTGTCGAGTATCGTTCCCACGGTGCGTCGGGTCGGGTTTGTGCGTGGTAGTTCGCGAAAACGTAGAGACCGGCGTTTAAAGTTGTACAATAGCTGTCTGTATCAATAAGTAAAATCGGTGAAATGTTACGGAAGTGCAGCGCGGAAGTGGCGTGTGTGTCAGGAAATACAACCAGTTCTACTGCCCGTATCCTCTTTGAGTCGGAATGTTTAAATATCTCTTGAGAAGATCAGAGATTCGCTGTTTTTTTAAATATAAATTTTAACAAAAAATGCATTTATCATAATAATAATTTTGTATTACATTTCTAATATTATTAGTGTATTTGCCACGTGTCGATCGACTGGCGATACCTATAGGGGTCGAACCAAAATTTCTTGACGTTCAATAGCTTCGTGAAAAATGTTTTTAAACCCAAAAATGTCGAAAACATCCTCAGAATCGTTTCAAAATTGAAATTTAACTTCGTAAAGATCAACATGTGCTGCTAAAATTTTAATAAAACCGGCGCGACAGAACCGGACTTACAAATTTTATGAAAACACTAGTTTGGCAATACGGGTTTACTTACTGAATGGTGTATTTAATTTGGTAATTAAGAAAAAAAAATATTATTTTAATGGATGTATTAAGGGGTTGAGTTTTTTATTTTGTTCATAAACAAAGATAAGTTTACATAATAACAATACACCATATTGTCGGCAGGGTTTGGCATTGCGACCAAAATGGTTTTAATTCTGTGATCGGGTGAGTTTTGTTTTTAATATATTAAACTTTAACAAAGTGATGTGTTTTTGCTGTCAAACGATTTATTTTAGTCCACTCTACAGCACGTAGAGTGAACTAAAATACTGCATCTTAAGAAACCTGGTCGCTTTCAAATCTCCATTGCTGATTCGACAAAGCTAATTCGGTAAGTGATTTCCTTTCATATTTAAAAAAAAAATGTTATTTTTAGGGCATTAAATAATAACGGAATCATTTAGAATAAATGTTGACAATCAACATAAATTTGATTCAAGTTCTGGGGGGCTCAGACCCTCTGAAACCATCCGTATCTACGTCCGAGAGTATAGATATATAAATCTATACAGGTGTCCCATTAAGAATGGGACATATAACAACTGCAGATTATCCAATTCAAAATAAAAAGATTAAGCGAAATATGCTTAGATAAAATGTTACTCGCTCTACCAGTGGCGTACGGCACGAGTAAGTAATGCTTGTACCCCTTCTAAATGTTACGCCGCTGTCTAATTTTAATTTTGACTATAATTTTAATTTTTTTGATATTTTCTGTCAATAATGTACACTTGTTAGTTTGTTGTAAAGTCATTGGTTTTCGAGATATTCGCAGTTAAAGATAGATAGACATGTACTTTTTATTTGTAGATATTATTATTAATAATATTCATTTTTATAATTTTGTCTTAAAAAAACTGCGAATATCTCGAAAACCAATGACTTTACAACAAACTAACAAGTGTACATTATTGACTTAGAAAATATCAAAAAAATTAAAATTATAGTCAAAATTAAAATTTAGACAGCGGCGTAACATTTAGAAGGGGTACAAGCATTACTTACTCCTGCCGTACGCCACTGGTAGAGCGTACTGAACTAATTTTTTTATTGTTAGGTGCATTTTATGATATTTAACAAGTGTGCCGATTTGAGTAAAATTATACGGTGTATTAAAAAAATTATGGACATTAATAATTTTTCAGTTTTCAACTTCAACACCCCGTATTTCGGAAACGAGTAACATTTTATCTAAGCATATTTCGCTTAATCGTTTTATTTTGAATTGGAGAATCTGCGGTTGTTCTATGTCCCATTCTTAATGGGACACCCTGTATATAAAATATTCTCGTGTTACAATTTTGGCCGCGCTAATATCCAAAACCACTGAACAGATTTTAATGAAATTTTGTAAATGTGTCTTGCGTGATGCAAAGTACGCTATAAGATAGTTTTCATTAAATATTTTGTACAAAATTACGGTGTTTCGTGAAAATAAACTGTTTTAGTAACATGTAGCGACATCTCAATAGAATTTACTCAAAGCAATTAATTCAGAAGCAGACAAAAAACTGTTTTAGTACCAAGTAGCGACATCTGCTAGAAATCGCTCAAAGCTATTAGTTCAGAAGCAATTCTGGTGGAATTTGCTCAAAACTATTAGTTCTAAAGCCGGACCGCAAACGAAATACATTTTGCAAAATTATGTCTATCGCACCCGGGTGAAACCGGGGCGGACCGCCAGTAATTACCTGACAGAGTCTTCGTTGAAATGCTTGTCTTCCTTCTTGAAAGCTCCGGAAACATCAATTTGGTAATCAAGAGTTACGAGGGCGGGTCGACCACTTACATATAAAACTGATGTTTTAATGTCTATCGTATGATTGCTCTGAAATTATAAAATTAAATTTTAGTATTTTTTTTTTACCTTCTTAATTTTACGTACCTTCCAGAAAATTCGTTCCAAATAAAAAGTTTTAAAAAATACTTACATTATAATAAATGCATTTGGTTGGTGTAGAGCCGGTGTCAATTATCATATCATAGTTTCTGTGGTCTATTAGAAGTAAGCCCCCAGGTTTGACGCACATCTCAAAATTTTTTAGAGCTTGCCTGTTAAAAGTATTAAAAAGTTATTAAAGATTTTTTTTTGCCACCAAAGCCATCTTTCTAATTTTATTTGAATCATGTCATAAATAAGAACGTATAATAATGTTATATTTTTCTCTATACATTTTGTTTATATTCTTTTATCAGAAGATTATTTGATCATAAATATAAAAAAAAATATTATTATTATAAAATCTGCATTGTTATTTTACGACGGTAAAAATATTTTTGCCATGTTATGTTATTGATCAATAATTTTTCATAATAATTGAAAAACAAAAATATTGTTGCAAAAATGTTATTTGTTTTAAAAACACTGGTCACAAGACAGTTTGCTAATAATATGCAAACATTTATATTTTTGGACAAAAATACTAATCTCGAAAGATAATTAAATTTTTCTTTTGACGTGATAACGTCTTATAAATTGATGAAACACCAGCTGCACGCACGAAAAAGAGTAACGTTCCGCAAGCGAGAGCGCGATATAAGCGATAGTCTCTCTCTTCTCGCGTGACGTCAGAGAGTAGTGTGCGTTCAACATTTTTTTCGGCTGTTCCAGCGAAAGCTACATCTGACAGATGGCCAGATAAATTATACGGTTTGTTAACAAATATATAATATATATACATTCTTTTAAATGTCTTTTATAATTGCTTAAAAATATGTATTTTGCTTTGGTTGATCAAATTATTAGTCGGTAAAAATATAGTTTAACAGCTACTATAATTTAGGTTATGTATTATTAAATATGATATTCGAGCGGAATACGTTATCACGTAAAAATATCGTCCGTAAACCGACTTTACAGACAACCAATTTTTTTCAATTTGCGATCAGTCAATTTTATCAGTTTTAATAGTTACCTTTGTTCCCTTTGATCACCATAAGAGTCCAACATATGGGCAAAAGAGTTCCCTAGGCAAATGACAGCGTCAAATCCTTCTCCTATTATATCTTCAATGTCTTCAGCTAAATTTAGCCAATTTGCTTCTTCGATTTCTGTAAATAAAAAAAAATGTGAGCCTCACGAAAGAAGTGAAACTTCTTTTTAGTTATTAACTCGTTTCATTGATGCGTTATTCATTTTGCGTTGCCAAGGTTTCATTTATAATTCCCCGCGTCGAATCATTTCCCCTTTGGTTTTTCTTATATTTCCCACCGCCGTTATCCCTTTAACGTTACAGTATCGCTTAAAAAACGACAATTCTTATAATGCTAGCCCAGGAGTCGGCAAACTGCGGCTTTTTTTATGTAAAGTTGCGGCTCTCCAGTTCCATACGTAAAAAATAATTATTTTATTATATAAACCCTTAAAAATCGTTCAATCGATCCATGATTGAGCACCATGTCTATCTCTCAGCCATTTCCACTCGCGTCTCACCCGCACCACCCCCATCGCGACGTGTCCTCGGATATATATATTATACCTATATTTAGCAAATACTATAACACTGAAACGAAAATGTTTAGTGACTCTTTAAAAACTCGGAAATTTTGTAAATTGCAACTTTTGACTCTTCCGTCTCAAAAGGTTGCCGACCCCTGTGCTAGCCTGTTAGTTGAGTCCATTTTCGGGATCATAACGTTCAGAAGTCAGAACCTAATTTGAGAAAGGAGCCCAAATACCGCCGTTAACACAGCTGAACCTAAAAGATTAAACATTTACACATTTGCAAATTGAAATACCTAATCATAAACTATTATCTTAATTATTATTACAAAAAATCCATAATTTGTTTATATACGGATCATTTGAAGTCATATGAATAAATTTTATAGTTTAAACCGGTTTTCGCTGATAAAATATAGTTTATATTATTACATATTTTCTTATCAGTATTTTTGTAAATCTTTTATTGTAGCAACAAGAACGAATTTTTACACAATGATATCACATCTTTATTATTTTTTTAAAATTCATTATCGTCTTTCACTTGTTGGGATTTTCGATAGGAAATAAATTTTAAGTAATTCCGGGACTTTATCAATTGCCAGCCAAACTTAATATAAGTACAGTAGAACCTAGATTAACTGAGTCCCCGTTTTAAAGTCCGCGTTTTCTGACCTTTTTGGTATGAGTGACATAAATATTTTAACGAGTAAGTGACGAACATTGTCGACAGTGACTAATAATGTGAGCGGCACCGTTTTTGTGCACGGGACGGGTATGCTTTTCATCGTTTCATGTTCCGCCGCTCCATTAAGCGAACCGCGCTATAATGATGTTTTTTAAAATCGTAGTAAAACGAATGTAAAAACATACGGTTCGCTTAAATGAAGTGACGAAGCAATGAAAGAACGAAAAGCATACCCGTCCCGTGCACAGACATGGTGCCGCTTACATTAGTCTCTCTCAACAATTTTCGTAAAAATCCTTAAAAAAACTTCTGTTAACCCTGGCTTTTTAATCGATCGAGATAAGATCAGTTCTCAATTACTCGTATATTCTACTGTAGAACTTTTTTTTTCAAGGTTAAAATACAGTTTTAGTTAAAAATTACGAACTTATGAACAAAAAGTTAAAATTGTAAAGAGTTTCCATATTTCTCGATTGATGTGCTTGGGTTGTTGCCGAACTAAAGGCATACTTTATAATTTTAACGGTGAATTTCAATACTGGAGTTTATTTTCAAAGTAGATTTAAGCGTAGGCACCAGAAGCCGAGCAGAAACCCGTTAGATTTCGAATCACGGTTTTTTCGTAGCTCGATAACTTTTTTAAAGCATCATGTTTATAAATAACTAGCGGTCCCGCCCGGTTTCACCCGCGTGCAAAAGAACGAATGGGGAAGGGAGGGACATGAGTACGCACGTTCATCTTAGTTTACCGAGATGAATATTGTGTCCAAATTCCATGATGATCGGAGTTACCGTTCAAAAGTTTTTGTCGGACAGACAAATTTTGAGTTACATTTTTATTGATGCTCCGCTCCTATTGGTCGTAGCGTGATATTATATAACCTATAGCCTTCCTCGATAAATGGACTATCCAACATTTTTTTTTTCAATTCGAACCAGTAGTTCCTGAGATTGGCGCGTTTAAACAAACAAACAAACTCTTCAGCTTTATATATTTAGTATAGATAAATAGAATATTAAGTAGCCTACCCCATTTATCAAAAGCTGGTTCCTTTCGACGGTTCCATCTTGCTTTAAGAGCGTATTTTAACATCTTGTCGGAAGCGTCGACCGAAGTCACCTCAAATCCTTCTTCCAACAGCATAACTGAGTCTATCCTGTGGGAATAAAAACACAATTTATTAGGTATACTTCCAATCATATACTTCAACTAGCGGTCCCGCCCGGCTTCACCCGGGGTGCAAAAAAAACGAATTGGAGGAGGAACATGAGTACACACATTCATCTTAGTTTACCGAGATGAATGTTGTGTCCAAATTTCATGATGATCGGACGGACAAAATATTGAGTTACATTTTACATTGATGCTTCGCTCCTATTGGTCGTAGCGTGATATTATATAGCCTATAGCCTTCCTCGATAAATGGGCTATCCAACAAAAAAAAATTTCAATTCGAACCAGTAGTTCCTTTGATTAGCGCGTTCAACCAAACAAACAAACAAACTCTTCAGCTTTATATTATTAGTACAGATATAGATTAAGATTTTTCGGTGCGTTTTTTTTAAACTTACCCCGTTCCGCAAGCAACATCTAAAATACGCTTGCATCCTCTGCTGTGCAACAGTCCTACAAGGAAGTTTTTATAGTTCTTCGTTCTGGAATTTTTATCGCCGATGAAAATTTCCCAAATTTTGGCCGCTTTGCCATCGGCATATTGATCGCGTACTCCTTCGGCAGGTGTACCCAAAGATCTGGTGTGGAATACTGTCGTATCTGCTGATGCCATTTTGATCTACGAAATTCGGGATTATCTTGGTTATCAAAAAACCCAAGAATTTTTATTAATAGCTGCATTCCTGTAAACAGTCTGAGGAATTCTGGCCGCGGGTTTTTTTTTGTCAAATTTGAGTGAGTGAGAACTGGGTAAGCGAGAAAACTCTCTGAGTGAGAATAATTGCCAGGTACTGTCTTTGTAACTCTCTAAAAGAGAAAGACGATTTTCAATCATGGACCTCTGTAACTGAGACTATTACTTGCCTGACCTCTATAAGCGATAGTCAAACGTATATTAGTTCCACGAGATTTAAGATTGAGTCATAAATAGCTGAACTAACGTTTTTGTATAGTTTTTATAGACTTCTATAAGTGAGAAAAGTCACTCCTGTAACTCTATAAGCTAGAAACTCGGGTTAGTGAAAAACCTCCATAAGCGAAAAAGAGATCGCGGTCCCTTGAACCCTTGTTCATCCAGGTTCGACTGTATAAGGACACAAACTAAACTGGTCTAATAGATTTGTTTGATCTAAATTTGGATGAAAACGATATAAGTTTTCAATATTAAATGATCAAAGATAGAAATTGCATTATCATCTTCCATCAAGAAATATTTTCAGTCATCTTAGATAATCATTACTATTTACTAATAAAATAATCAATAGAAATCTGTTATCTCAAGCAAAAAGTTAAAGATTACCTTGTGTAAAACCAGAAAATTGTGTAAAAAATTCGGGTAGGTAGATTCAAATTTGATTACATCAGTAAGAAGTGAGTGGTCAGAAAATAGATTTAGTCCAACGTCTTAATAATTAAATACTTACGTTTATGCAAACTTTTACAGAAATAAAACACAAATTTATAAATTATATCACAGAAAATAAAATTTATTTAACACTGTTTCGAAATAGGCACTTGTTCACTGAATGTTTTTTTTCGATATGTGACAATTTAAATTCAGACCGGCTTTTAAAGAAAAAATAATATCCGTATTGTCAAGAAAATGATGCAATTGTTGGTGGTAGGGGAAACCGGGGTACGTTGCCACATTTATCGTATATAGGTACGCTTTTAATTTCACTTATATAGATGTTCTTTTCTAACCCTTAACCAAACTATTGAGAATCTGGTGTTGTTTAAGAAATGTTAAATTGATTAACACTAAAAAGAGAATAAAATATTTTTAACAAAATAATTGAACCAACTTCACACTAAAAAGTAAAAAATAATTGCGTATTGAAATGTTTTGAAGTCGGTGTAGTTCTCGGAATAGATTTCATTTTGGCTGACACCGACTCCAAAACATTTCAACACGCAATTATTGCACATACCGCTAAACTAGCGGTATGTGCTTTATTATCGCTTTGTGCGTCAGAGCTGACTTTCGTTCATATAAGAAGTTATATCTAAGTTAATTTCACACGAAATCCATTCAAATTGAAGCTTTTTGAAAAGAGGAGATTCTAATCTATAAAATAGAACCATTTTCAAATCAATTCGAGTTCATAAATACTATTAAAATTGTAATTGAAAATCACAAACAGCAGTTGTCGGTTGGTCTGTACGTATGTACGTACGTCACGACTCTACAGATCGCAATTTTGGTCGGATTGCCTTGGGTTATATTTTATTCACTTTGTTTACTATCAGACCAGAACCCTATTTAAATTCACTAAAATGTGTTCAGTAGTTTAATTTTTATAAACACAATTATTTTATTATTTTTGACAGCTAATAAAATATAGTGTAATCCATAAAACAAGTGCTACACTTCTATACCGTGATAACACCACTACATGTATTAGGCCGCCGTGGCGTAATGGTTATGCCGTTGGATCCCCAAGGGCAAGGTCCTGGGTTCGATTCCTTACGAAATCATTGATTTTTTTCTTTTTTTTTTCTTTTTATTTTGTTTTATTTTATTCCACTTGATATTAATTATATATTATATTATGTATAGTTCTTAATTATTTTTATTTTTGCAAACTTAAAAAAAAATATTTTTTCAATTTTTAATTAATTATTTCTTTAAATTTTTAAATCTTTTTAAATTTATTAAAAATATTTTTTAATTGTTATTTTTTTATCATACAGTGGAAAACTTGCGGGATGTGCACTTTTGGTTTTGCCAACTATTTTTTACTTTTTAGTGTGAAGTCGGTTCAATTATTTTGTTAAAAATATTTTATAATAGAAGCTTGTTTTAAAAGGTTTATTTTAGCTGAATAGCTTGGAAGAGATAACTTCGTGACAACGTGCCCCAGTCTCCCCTAACACGTTTATCGATAATATTTATATCTGCTCATAAAATGATAGCAGAGCGGTGGGGGTTTTTAGCAAGTATATTTCATCTGAGGAATGATTAGATGAAAACAGTGTTAATCGACGTTAATTGGTTACGTTATTACATCAGTTTTCTATAAAATCACTGTTTATGTTTTGACTCGGCACTTTTTTGTTTATATTTTTCTGTTTAATGGATATCATTAGTGGCAAATTATGTTCATAAAAAAAATATAATAAAACAATTCTTCGTAACTAACCTGTTATCATATCGAAAAACATTGCGTCAAAAAAATAATATGATTTTTCCCTTGGCTTTGCAATCAGCTCTCCTAATCTAGATTAAATCAGAAGCCGTTCAAATTATTTTAATCCATGAGCCGCAAAGGGTTTATAGTCTAAAATAATAGTAATTGTGCGACTAGTGAGAGAAGGAGAAGATTCCATGAGCGTGAAGTTTGCCGCACGAACATAGCGAGTGCGGTAACACGCGAGCGGAATATTTTCCTTCAATCAATGGTCGCACGTAATACTTTATTCAATAGCACGAGTAATGTGTAATCGGGGCCCTGATAAAAGAGGGAAAAATAATAAATCACTTCATTACGACGTACGCACCGCCCTCGATGCACACAAGATGGCCCTGACTTTCGCTGAATTGCGATGCTGTTTTCATATATACAAATCGCTACCGCGTTCCTATTGGTCCAGAAACTATGCAGTAATAATTCATTACCGTACAGTTTCGGCTCGCTACCGCGTTCCTATTGGTTCAGAAACTATGCAGTAATACATTATCGTACAGTTTCGGCTCATTATTAGCACTCTACGCGTCAACATGAAGTAATTTATTATTTCTCACGAATTTTTGCAGGGCCCAGAAATTATATTATTACTCACGCGTGTTGAATAAATAAATAAAACAAACAATGCAGAAACAAATAATATATTTTATTAATAATAATATTAAGTACACGAATGTGTTTAAATTATCATTTTTATGAAATATTTATTCCAGCCTAAAAAATAACACTTATTCTTCTGTCAAAAACGAGTGCCAATGGCTGTTAGATACAGTAATATACACAATAATTTGCCAATAACAAAATACAGTTAAAATTCTGATAGCTACCAAGTATTCGAATGTTTTAAAAATCACATTATCTTCGATAAAAGATACAAGTAAAAATTGGTGTTCAATATAATTGGACGGAAAGATTATTATAAAAGCTAAAAATCTAGTTTTTTTTGTTTAGAATACTGCAGTTTGTTTTATCACACAAATATCTAACAATGTTATTCAATTTTCAACAATTACACAATTTGCTGTAATGCCCGTTTGTTTGACATGAAATCAGCCTTAAAAACTGTCTGTAGACGGCAGCACTGCACTAAACGGTTTTGTTTAAATATTTCACAAACTACATTTAGAGGTTATGTACCCTTCGAGCCATTTTTTTTCTCTCTGAAAAGTTCAAAGAATCGCGGATAATTTACACTTGAGCAAATTCGCGTTTAAAAAAAGCCATACACTTTAGACTCAAAACAAAAATGGTGCATGACGAACAGCTTATCGTGTTAACCGGCATTATAGATATAGATTTCTGTTGTCGAGCGTCTATAATTTTTAAAATACACTACAATAATTGAAGCAATTCGAACATTTGAGCAAGAGTGCGCCAGAAAACTCAAACACCGAAAAAATGGCGGCGTACGAACAGCTGATCCGATAGGTACATAACCTAAAAACAGCAAAATTGGTGGCATCATTAGATCGCGTGCGACTCGAATGTTACGATGATTTTTTATGCGGAATGTACAATTTGAGCACTCAAAGGCACTGTTTAAAAGTTGCACTTTGGTTTAAAATGGAATGTTTGATTCGTTTTTCGTAATTTTAGTTGTTTTAAATGTAGCTTTTCGAAAATTGCGCTGGACGGCTTCACGTCAATATGTAGCTCATCGTGAACTGTGTTGCGACGAAAATCTTGGAGCAACTCAAGAAAGAATAGTTGCGTCATTATCTCCCGTTGCGGTCGCGATTTTCGAAAAGTTACCTTTACGAAGTTAATCTTCAGCCCTTATTAATTTTTATATCAGTATTCGAGGTCAATTAATATCTGTCATTTAAAAAAATTTACAATACACAATTTAAAAAAATCTTGAATATTTTATATAGTCATTTCTCTCTAAGAACGCCATTCCTTTCCCACTCTTACTACCCTCGACAAACCCTCAATGAAGCAGAAGCTGACGGGGCCACAAGCGAAAAATTAAAATATGTTCTTGGAGAGACGTGACTATCGCAATTTGGTTAAAACAGCTACTTAAATTAAAATATTTAAATTTCACTGACTAATTATATAAAATTAATAATAACGAATGCATTATTACTTATGAATTTTTTACATCATTTTCAAACATTTCTCAATTTTTATTCATTAATTTATCATGCATATTATTATTTATTAATTATTCATTTAAATTAAGCTGGATTTTGATCTATTATAATTATTTATTTTCCACGATCCAAAAACCCTCGCTTGATCACATATCACATGGTTACTGCAAAAAGAACAATATTATGTTACCAAGTTTTTGCAGTAAACCCCACGATTTTAGATGCGTGTTCGTGTTCGGAACACATTTAAATTTCGTATTGCTTGGGATTTTACGACCGAAAACGAGCTCGACCTTGTTATTATTCTCATTACGGTTTCTCCAATCGAAAGTCAATGAAAATAATAATTTAAAACAAAACATAACTGATTAAATACTGAAATTTTGCAATCGCAAATCTAAACGCGATTTTAAAAACTAATAAAATATAATACTTATTTACAAAATAAAAATGTTCATAGATGTAATAGATGCCCATAGACTTTTATCACTAAAACAACTCGCAAGCCGCCATTTTGTAACGAAAAAATCTGTATATTTTATATAACAGACTCTTGTAATATTTTGATTTTTAAAATAGTTCACCCGTTCATCACATTTTCTAAGGATCAAATTAGAATTTTGCACAGAAAACAATTACAGTGTAAACTCTTTATAACGTCCTTCGTTATAACGAAAAACTCCCTATAACGTCGAAATTTTTACGATTTGGTTGGTTTACCTTAAAACCTATACATTAATACCCTCTTTATAACGCAACAGCCATTCTCTATTACGAAGAAATATGTTCATATTTAGGCGTCAGCAAATGTTTACAGACATAAAGAGGACCATTCTGAACCATCACCATCTATTCAACAAGCACTTGATGACGCCAAACTTATCGAAAAATTCCTATTATTTAATGAAGATTATTCCACCACATTGAAAAATTGGTTATTTTTCTTTCTTCCCTCCATATAACGAAAATTCTTTATAACGAAAAAAATGTTCGTTCCCTTAAAATTCGTTATAAAGAGATTATACAGTACATTGAAGATTATTGTTAATTTGGTTGTTTTTCTTTCTTCACTCCATATAACGGTAAGTCTCTATAACGATAAAAAATGCTCGGTCCCTTGAGTTTCGTTATAAAGAGTTTACACTGTATATCTAACAGAGCTGTTAAAATTTCAGAGCGATTACGCAATCCAAATTTGCAAAATTCCTATATCGAGCGTCGAGACACGCCCCACTTTTAAAACTGTAACTTGAAAACGGTTATTACGATTTAGTTTTCTAAAGGAAGCTACGATTTCACGTTTAAATTAAAATTTACAGTTTTGGAAAGTTTAAAGTTTTCAGCTATAAAGTCCCAACGTTGTAAGTTATGCACTGCTACGTCACTGGTAATTGTTTTCGGTCTCAGTGGCGTAGTGTGCTTATTTATTTGACGGGGTGATTCCATATAATTTCTACTTAAATCGTTTTTAAGCTGATGACATAGCGGTGTTTAACTTACAGCGTTTGGACTCTACTAACACTGTAAATATGTAATGTATTTAATATCGATGCATAACGAACTGTACCAGTGAAAAGTTTTGGCTGTATCTGTATTCTGTACATGCGGTTGATGGGCAATACTTTTAATGCTGACTGTACCGAGTGAACTGCCTTAAAAGCGCTTATTAAATAAAAAAAAAAACAAAAGGTTTACAAAATGGCGCCTTGAACAGTCGTCATTACTTTAAACGTTGAGAAAAGATCAAGCATGTAAACAAAAACAATGATTTATAAAAGGTTACAATTAACAATGTCTGTACACCAATAGACGCGCCTTTTTGGTTACGTGTTTGTTCTTTTCTCGGCGCGTCAACTAGAGGTACAAAAGTCGATGAAATGGTATTGTTTTATTTATTTTTTGGTGCAATTACTTGCAATTGTTACAAAATAAAAATGAAAATATCAGCTCTTCATTCTCATTTACACGCAGTTTTACATAAAAGTATACTAGCCTTTTGAGCTATTCTGTCCATGTACACGAGTATTAATTACAGGTTGAAATGCGTACTTCTTACTTCTTCCATTTTTTCAAATAATTTTCATTGTTTACTATCATAAAATGATCCCATTTACTTCATTAATTAGATACTAGAGAGCGCCAACTTCGCCAGTAGTGCTGCCTCTATGTTTCACGCACGGTCTCCATAGCAGAAATGTTTCATGTCAATTATTTTGTTTATTACGATGGCACTATTTTAATTATACAATTCCACGTAAATATGGTCGCTACAGAAGCACATTTCGCGTGAAACTGCTTTTTAACAACCGCCATTTTGAATAATCGAGAAATACTAACCTGCGATATAAAGAATTATGTAAAGTTTGCTGCTGTAGCCGCATACTTTTACATAAAACTGCGTTTTCGGGGTGTATTCGATAATTTAAACGATTTTTTTTATGAATACGTCTTTCAAATCGATAAATTTACCCTTTACTAAAAATATAAAAATATTCTATTATTTTAATCTACTATTGGAAAAATAGCACACCATTTTAAGTAAAATAGGAAAATTTTTTCTTATAATATATTGTCTTTTTCCACAAGAAATGTATTTACATTGATATACTTAAGTATAAGGCCCTTTTGAACGGAAATGATTTCAAATCATTTTTAAAAATACAGCCTTTGAATTTTTTTAACCACAATTAACTTGTCACTTCATAACTCAATATTAAGAACGGTTCAAAACTGAGTTTGAAAAAATCTCTTTACCCTCGATTCCGTATTATTCAAACAATTTGCTAAGAAAATCGCTTTCCCGAAGTGAAATTCCAGTCTAACCCACGTTTAATTTTTGATTTTACCAAACTAGACCGTTTCCCAAACTTTCAATACATATTTGGCACATTTGCCCCCCTTTATAACAAAAAACAACAGAACGCTGGCTACCTTCAATTGTTAACCAACCGACCGTCAAACACGTGACACGTTAACTGCATTTTTTCTCGATATTTTTCAGAGACTACGTTCAATTAGTATGACGTCACTTAGAAATCAAACAAAAACGATTTTAAGGTCCTCTCTATACGTTCGAAGACTGTTTCTAGACTAGCTTACTTTCGATAACAACAGATGGCGACACGTGCAAATAGTTGACTAAATCATTATTTGATATGCTTGCTGGCATTGTACACACAGTTATTCCGGCAAGTGTTACAATTCGTGAACTGATTAACTATTTATTAAAAGCTTAAACAGTAAGATAAAATAGTTTACCACTCTAATATTCAATGCGCTTGCTGGTGTAGAAGATACTAAAGTATTTAACTATATTTGTGTGGTACCGGCCAGGATATTAAACTAATCGCTGAAAAGAATTAATTTCCCAGCTCTGTATTTCACGATTGTTGGTAATTAGCGCTACAAGTATATTAACTATTGAGTTGGTCAACTATTTCATATTAATCGTTCCCACTTTCCTGTAAGTAAGTCTAGAAACAAACGAATATCATAACTGTATTTGGCATTACATAACCTCAAAATCACTTGTTGAAACCGTATATTTAATACCGTCTATATTGCTAGCAAAGATCGGGAGAAAGACTTAAACACTACGGTGCAGACATTTATACGTCTGTCTCACTTATTATACTCTGAGTCTCGTGCGCATGGATGCGCGTCAGTTTGCGCATGGAACTAAGCTCTATTCCACTTACTAATTGCCCCACTACAGACGCGACACTTGCGCACAACGGGTCAAGTAAAAAGAAAGAGATAGAAAAACAGTAATTTGCTGTCTCACTTCATGGGCCACGCTTCCACTTACGGCCACTAGCAATATAGAAATTATTAAATATACGGTTGAATATTAATATTGGAATTCACGTGACGTCATTCCTAACATAACCTAACAAATTTTAATGGCTCGAAGTTGATCAATAATATTACTTCTTAATCGCCGATTTTCAGAGCACGATGGAGCGATGGTTTTTTGTTTTACAAGTGTAAAACCGGCGGGTTCGTGTTGCTGGCGGTGCCGGCCGATTGTAACAGGTCGTCCGTTTCGTCTAATGTGACGCCGGTCAGATCGACAATTTCGTCTTGATCGAATCTATCGTCGGCGTCTTCGGAACCGGGCGCCGTCGTCGCGGCGGACTGTTGCGATCCGCTGCTCAGTTGAGACGTTCGACTGAACGAGCCCCGTCGCGGATTAGAGTCTAATTTGCTGCGCTCGTTCACCGGAATGACCGTTATGATCAAATTAGAACTGTTGGCTACCATCATGTCAGTCACCTAGATTTGATTAAAACAGCTCTATAACAACAATAATACTGAAGCAAGTTTTGTTACATTAACTCTCTTTCTCTCTCTCTTTTGTAATATTGTCAAAATTAGTTTTCCTTAGCTACGCTGGAAAAATGAATGATGTTTTCTCTAGAGAAGAAATTAAGGAGGTTGATGCGTTACAGTCCCAATCAAAAGTGAGTCGAATTCTAAATGGGAACTTTTCCACAATAAATGTTTACAAAAGGTTATAAGTCGATGATACTAATAAATTATTGTCATAAAGGCATAAATAAATATTTTTTTTAATATTAATTAATTATTTCAGTATTTTACTTAATGGACTAACTTTTGAATTTTTTGTACAGTTAGGTTAAAAAAATAAATTTATGTAAATATCTGTGTTTTACATATTTTTTGCAGTAAATAATTAAAAAAAGAAATTAGAAGTAATAAAAATTAAAATTAAATCATTAAAAAGTTGAAAATTCAGTTAAAATTGTTAAAGTAGTCAAGAATAAAAGTCCATAATCAAAAAATGCTAAGGTTTAATAATTTTTTTTTTATGATTAAAAGTCTCCTAATTAAATTGGAAAAAATATTAAAATATGCGTAAGACATCGATGCTTTACATAGTTTTCGGAACTGCTGACATTATTTGGTTATTTGCAAAAAATTAAAATGTACCGTTTGCATGCTACGTTGACAAATTTTCCATAAGACTACATTTAAAAGTTTTTTTTTTAAATTTTTAACTTTATAAATCTCCTAATGATTTTGGATTTTTTACAGAAAATTTTGTCATAAAAAAATCTATTAAAAAAACTTTATTTCAGATTTTTTTCATTATCTTTGTAAAACGGCTCAACAATAACAACATTCATTTTTCCAGCGTAGCTAAGGAAAACTGATTTTGACAATATTACAAAAGAGAGATAGAGAGTTAATGTAACAAAACTTGCTACAATACTAATGCCTTAACGTCCGTTTCTAGACTTTATGTCATAACAGACGCCATTACTATTTTCCATCTATCAAACTTCCCGTTATTTTCTACATTTTTAAACTTCCACTTAATTAATAGCAATGGGCGAATGAAGGAATTTTCGGACATTAGAATAAGGTAGGCAAGTTTTACTGTTTTGAGCATAGGAGTTTGACAGGTAATCGACCATGCCCTTGAATAAGGAACCATCTCAATATTTAATCTGGAATTGTTGAGGGAAACCATGGAAAACTTCAACATTATGGCCAATACAGGAATTACCGTTTCTCGGCGAGAGGCAGCCACATCTGCCCCCGCCTAGATTCGAACCCGGTGTCACCCGAATGCGAGTCTAGTGCTCTCACCACTACGCTACACCGCTCTATTAACAGGCACTCTATTAGATTGTCCGATAATAATCGTAATTCTAGATTGAATCTAGAGCCAGAAAAATACTCTTTAATTGAAAGTCTTTGCTGAATTGGCAATGATTTTGCATAAACCATTTTGCCAATTGTGACACCAATCTAAATCAACGATGAAAGATCACTTGCAATGGGAACTAGGCTTGCGGAAAACAGTTCCAAAGAAGGCTTCCATCGCAGAACGAAATTAGTTCGCTAAACAGTTCTGCTGGTTCATTGACAACTTTGTATTCAAGGAAAGAACAAATTGAAATCTTTTCGAATCATTTTTTTAGCTCCAATTGCATTTGATGGTGTTTCAAACCCTTTGTTTTCTCTGATCAGTTTTTATAGAACTGTTTAATAAAATTAGATTCAGATAATAATTCCCTTAGTAGAGTTCCCAAATATGTGGACATGCTGTAATATTAATTCTAAGCATCTAATTCTACAGTTTTGTGGCATCTTTGCGTTGAAGATAAGGAATGATTGGAATCTTTTCCAAGGTTTCTTTAGTTCCCGTTGTAATTCCAACTATTTCTTTTCCCAAACATTTTTATAATAATATATATAAAACTAGTTTCCTTCCCTGATTTGTGGCCATCCCTCTGTAATATTAATTCTAAAATACAAAATTACCTGATCCAACGTTTTGCCGGCCACTTCGATCCCATTGACTTCAAGAACTTCGTCGTCAACAGCCAGAAGTCCCGTCGATTCAGCTAATCCTCCAGGAACCAAACGGGATATAAATATACCGGCTACCTTTTCCAGGCGATTCCCACTCACGCGAACCGTTGTGCCGTCGCGAATATAAAATCCTAAAGGTCTGTCGGACCCGTGTTTCAACAATCGAACGCGTCTGCAGGTCTTAGGTACTATGTCTACATCAATTATAGCGGACACCTAAAAAAAATCATTTATCAGATAAGTGGGTAATGTTACACTTTCAAAGTACTGGAAATTGAAACAAACCTGTCTGAAATCGTGAGGATTTGATATCGCTGGTCCTTTACTCTTTCCAGGTGTCCCCAAAATTGACGAAATCAAATTCTTTGGTTTTAAAGTACCGTATCCATTAATTTCTTCTAAACTATCACCTAAAATATTAGAGAAAGAACATAAAAATCTAGCTTCGATATACCTGTAGAAAAGATCAAAGCAAACGTAAGGCAATTTATATTTTTTTAACACGTTGACTGCCGCTATAGCATAGAAAAATTCGGGCCCCACACGCCACTTCTTTTTTTTTGTTTAAAGTGTAAAAAAATGTTAAAAAACAATATTTCAAGTGTTTAGGAGGTTTCTATTTGTTTATAAACAAAAAAAAAATTTTTTTTTTATTTGGTGACACATTGGACTCACGCGGCACCCAAAAGCTATAAAAGCCAATTTTGCCTTATGATGAGACCAATGTGTCACCACAATATAGAATATTTGCGTTCTCCTATATTATTAAATAATATGTTTTTTAATTATTATGTATGATAATTAGGTATATACGAAAAATAAATTTTTGAAATCATAAAAATTACATAAATTTATATAACATACATTTTTAGTACAAAAGGTGGATATAGCCGTATGAAGCCACATTGGTCTCGCGTACGCACAGGCCGAAATATGTATCAGGTTCGTCATGCCGAGCTCTTTTCGGTGCCATATAATTCAATGCATTTACGGAGTCCAGTGCGGTTTTACACGACAAAATACATCGGTCGAAGTTGTGAGTCCATATTGGTCTCGCGCAGCATATAGTGCCATTTTTGTCGTGAGACTAATTAGTCTCATACGGCAGTCAACGTGTTAAATTTATTTTAAAGGTTACCAACTTACAGACTTATCTAGTATCAATTCTGATATTAATTGTAGTTATAAATCAAAAATGCAATTGAAACTTTCTCAGGTAACAAAATCATTCGAAAGATTTTTATATCTACCAGTTACGACTTAAAACACAATTTTATTATATTCTACATTTCTTTATCTACTCTTTGAAACACTGCAGATGGTCATTAGCTGGCATACTCAATGCATTTCACAGTATTGAAAATATAGGTTCGTCCAAGGCAGCCAGCAAACGGTTCCGAAACCGTCACCCGCATGCGCAGTAGGTAAACGTGTTCTAAAATCGCCACTAACAGCTTCTTTATACCTAGTACGCATGCGGGTGGCGGTTTCGGAACCGTTTGCTGCCTGCTTGGAACGAACTTTATGATTACTTACGACTTTTATCTACTTTCTATTCAGAAACTTTATACGTTATAAACAAGCGAAATCGGATTTCGACTGTTTTACTTTATATTAAAAGTGTTTTTTTAAGTCAGATACAGTGTAAACTCCATTTAACGTCACTCAATATAACGACAAACTCCTTAAAACGTCGAAATAACTTAACTCTAGTTGGTTTACTTTGTCGCTCATACACTCTAAATAACGACAACAATACGTCATCATTAAGCAAAAAAACAGTACTTGTTTGTTATTTTGTTGCTTTGTTGTCGGCATCACGTGTACCGAAGATTCTAAGAATTCGTTCTTTTTGTTTCACATGTTTAGCTCAGCCACTCGATAAGTTATCATATTCTGAGTTGTTCACAAACTTGCAAACTGTGAGCATGGCGAATAAAAGAAAATCATTGTGTATTGACAAAAAAAGATTATTTCTTCTCTCCGTTTAACGACAACTCTCAATAACACCATAAAGTGCACAGTCCCTTGAGTGTCGCTATATAGAGTTTACACTGTATGTTTAAATTATTATTCAATCATTTTCTAGCAAAAAGTCTGTTCATGTGATACATAATTATGTTGTAGTGATACAGAATCAAGGTTATTGTTTACTGATCTAACCTTTTCTTGTGATAATGACCCTTAACAAGGGTCGGGCATTGGCCAACGCACGTGCCAAATTATCATCGTTATTGATAGGTAGTAAATCGCCGTCCGCGGGGTCTATATACGATACCAAAAACGGTATTTCTCTTAGTCTATGGAGTCTCTCGATCAATGCCCGAAAGTCTTCAAACTTGGCCGGTTCTATTTTCGATACAGAAAACCGTCGAAATTCTGCTTCGAGCTAAAATAAGTATTAGAAAAAAACAATTGATTAACGCCGTCATTGTTAGTGTGACCGCAGCATCTACTATGCAATTCGGAACCCAAAGGAACGGTGAGACCTCTGGTAACTGTCCTAAGTAGGGTTTTTTACAGGTAAACATTGATTTAGAAAAGCATGATGGCAGCAGACCTAGCCTCCATCATGCTTTTCTAAATACCTTATGCCTACATAGTTTACCTGTCAAAAAAAAACTCTTAGAACAGTTCGGCGCATTTCTCACCAGAGGTCTCACCATTCCTTTGGGTTCCGAATGGTAATAGATTGTAGAACAGCTGAAGGTCGTCAGTGTCTATTAATTTAACTGTTGCAACAAATCGACATTCACGCGAGTTTTGTCGCGGGTAATGGCTAGTTCAATCAGTAATCATATCAAACAATATGCATTTCCTACTGCGCATTCAATCCATATGAAGCTTTTTATACAGACTGATTCCTAAAAACCGTCGCAAACCAAAACTTTGTTATTTATTATTCTATTAAAAAAAATAATAATAAACGAAATAGTTCTAGAAACAGCACAAAAAGACTGATTTTTTTTCAACGTTAACTTTAATATAAAGCGACACTACTTCTTCCATTTTAAATGGCCGCATATATATATATATATATATATATATATATATATATATATATATATATATATATATATATATATATATTTTAATTTGGTTTGATATAATATTTTTTTCTGGATACAAATTTTCGTGTTATATTCGTTCGAAAAAAATAATAAAATATGTAGGATTTCTTGCTCCATGGACCACGGCCCCCACAGAGCTTGTTACTTGCTGTATTCAGAAAAAAATTCTCAAATTGGACTAAATAAAAAAATATATATATACAGAATGATTCAAAGACAATAATTTGAATAAATTGTTCACCCCTGTATCTCCGTAACGATTGAGAATAGGACCCATGTTTATAAGAACTTTTATGTTTATTTTGGGTCCCCAAAGACGTACCTAGCATATTTACATTTTCTCTTGAATCAGCCTGTATTTATGGGCATTTAAAATTGTGGCATGTTTGTAGTATCTTCTAGATTGATTTCGTTTATTTTTGTATGTGTTTTATTGATTAAAAAACGGATTTACGGCCTGAAACGTTTTTTAGGCAACACTCCGTATATAAACAATTGAACGTTATTGATATACAATTGATCATGATGTTCTTTTGTTAACAGTTGAATGGTGGTCATCTTCATTTAACAAACGATGAGTAGCATTACAATTAATCCATGAAGGACAGCCATAACTGCGTTTTCAATACGTGAATATAAAAAGCTAAAGTGGTAAAGCAACGTGGTTTATGTCCATAAATTGGTTCATATCATCTAGTTCTGTTGTTTTTTTAAATTTTTTTCGTGCCATCCCCTCCTCCCCCCGAGCAAGAAAAATAAATGTACCTACTCTCTCGCAGCCTACTACCTCAATTTCTAGTAGTAAATTCTAAAATCTATTAAATGATTGTTTATACTTTATAGTTTATAGTATTGGGTGAACAATCCTTCATGTAAAATTTCAAGTTTCTAAGTTAACCTGTTAGGTTTTGACTATAAAAATATTTTTTTTTATCTT
Source organism: Xanthostigma xanthostigma (assembly GCA_963575645.1). NCBI lineage: Eukaryota > Metazoa > Arthropoda > Insecta > Raphidioptera > Raphidiidae > Xanthostigma > Xanthostigma xanthostigma. Next base: position 6,883,188 of record OY754473.1, read on the forward strand.
TTTATTGCAGGGAGTCAGAAATTTGAATTTTTTACAGGATTGTGAGGTCGTAGATGTTATTGTTTGGTTTGGATTGTAAACCAGCTTTAAGCTGAATTCACGCCTTTTGATAAAACTTTTTTTTTTCATCAATAAAGACATTATTATTATTATTATTAATTTTTAGTCGCTCTTTAGAAAAAGACAGATAGACGGACAACAAAAAGATCGTATGGGCTATGTGCAGGTAGGCGGAGTTACAAATTTTTCGATGCGAGCGTTTGTGGTGAGCACTAGGGGAAACTTCAAGCTCAAATTTTCCGTATGTCAGTGAGCAATGTTTATTAAAAGTGAAAATAGTTATAATTTTATGAAGAAAACAGGAAAACTAAGCGATCTGGAAATGCTTGTTGTGTTCCGGGCTGTTGCACTGATGGCGATTTAAGTAAAATAAAGACCATTGGCGCCCTAATTTGACATTCCGCTGTCAGTGTAAACAAATTAACATCAGTTTTTCTTATATTTTCTTATTTTTGACACATCATGGCCAACTAAAGTTTTTGACTTAGAAACATGTCGCGATTTCCATAAAAAGTGAGTTCAATAATTCTCTATTACCCACCAGCGGCGCTAGTAGGCTTCGTGCACACAGCCTATAAGAGATTAGTTTTTTTTTTTAATTCTGAGATATATACGAAACCCTAAACAGATTAAGTGCTTTTGTTTTGTAGTCTTAGAATTACATATACAGTAAACCCTCGTTAACACGAACACGGTTAACACGAATTTCGGTTTAACGCGAACAAAAATTTGCTCTCGACAATGGTCACATAAGCTTTAATGTAATTATATTCGGTTAACACGAACCCTCGTTAATACGAACTTCGAACAACTTTTTCGTCCCTTCACGGTTAATTATCGGATAATACGAACTACAAAAATTCTCAAATCATATATTTTGATCATTTTGGTCAATGAATATACAATACAACTAAAAGAAAAGATTCGCTTAAGGGATTACAAAAGTAATTAACTCACATTCTAAAAATAGACAAAGGACTGAGAGATTAAAAATTCATTCGAAATCCTATAAATAGAAACATACCTCAAAATTTTTCCCCTCTTATTTATTGAAATGTATTTTGTAAACAAATAAAAACAAACTTTCAAACTCAGATAATATTTAAGAACAATTAATGTTATTAGATAATTTATAATAAATAATTATTCAATGTTTACTTAAAATAAATCATGATTTGACACTTAAAAAATGACTGTATTTTATGCCATACTCGGTTTACACGAACTCCCACATAACACGAACTTTTTGCCTGATTTTTACGAGTTCGTGTTAACGAGGTTTTACTGTATTTTGTATAAGAGACACCCAAATTGTTTTTGATATTCCAAAAAAATAAAAATATAATTAAAAACATTGTATATTTATTAACAAATAGGCAATATTATAATTATTGTCATTTTAAACAATGCTCTGTATTTTTTACGCTTTCTAACTAATTAATATATTATTAGTAAACTAGCTTTTACCCGCGGTCTTACATGGGTTAGTCGGTTTTTTGACTGTAACAAAGTTGTGTTTTTACCTATATTATGTAAAATTGAGATCCCATAGCATAACATTATTGAAGTAATATTAAAAAACAAAAATTTTTGTTTTGCGTTAAATTTCAACATCACTAAAAAAATCAAGGTTTTTAAGTAGATTATAATTAAATCAACTATAAAACCATAGTTGTGTATTTCGTAATTTAGGTACATTTAAAATAAGTACAAGATAAGAAAATCACAATAGACACATAACTAAGATATGAGTCATAAGTAAAATAGTCAGAGTTGAGGAATTTTTGAATCATATTACAATTAAAAAGCAGGTAAATAAAAACAATAAAGGTATATTTTAGAAGAAACAAGATTTATGTGAGGTTGACGATCCTTGAAAAAAATGTACATTTGGATTTGTGCATGAAAATTGTCTGCAATTTTGTAATGTAGGTAAAATTTTAGAAAAAAATTGAGTATCTAGGTAATTTTAACCAAGCAGATAATAAAATATCAACTTTCGATTATTTTTTCTGAAAATTTCTTCGTTAATACCTTAGCCAAAACTAGCTGTACCTACAGAAAGAGGTACCTAGATCAGGGTTAAGTGAATAATTTAACCAACAATATTAAGAGTTCATAAACCATGCTATAAAAATATAAAACCTGTACAACTTACTTTGCTTTTGACCTCTACCCTTGATATATCAATGATATGTCTAGTTGCTATTTTGTTTTTCGACATTTTAATTCTAAACTTTCAAGTTAACAAAAATGGAATGTAGGTATGTTTTTACTACATTAAACACATTAAAAATTGCAAAATAAAAACTTCTTCATTATAGCTACAATAAATTATAGCTATATCTCTAAAAAAACTGTTGTTGAACGATTTAAAAACAATAATTTTTAATAAAATTTAAAAATAAAATAAAATATTTATTAATCACATTACATTTTTCAATATGACTGAAGTATGCAACACTTCACAACACGACGGGCTGACGTCATTTTCAGACACCTGTTCTGGTAGACGTTATACCTGTAATTTGTACAAATATTTTTTTACCTGACATAAAAATTATGTAAATACGTTGTGCATTTATTAAAATACATTTCAAATTATTTTTAGCGGCATGGATTAGGTTTTTCTACGCTATAATAAATATAATTTATTTAAAAAGCATTTGCTATACTCCTCGAATGATCCATGTAGCTTGTTTATTTATTTTTCTGTAGTTGGCTGTTGTGTTTGCAGCACTGACGTGACGCTCTGACCTCCATGGCCGCGCAATGACTTTGACAGTAAAATTCATAACCAAATATACCCAAGAAATGCTTGCATAATATATTACGATATATACATTTATGTAACATGTACAAATTATTTTAGATACTAAATTTTTCTTTTTTTTAATATATCACAAGTAGAAATATGGTGCAAGCAGATAATTATGATCAAGAAACACACAATCCATGTCTAAAGGTGTGTATTTTTCTAACCTTACGTGCAATAATTATATTTTTAACTATCATCGTAAAAACTTCTTATTTTAAGGAACACAAAATCAGCCTTAAATGCTTAAATGATAATGATTATGACAAAGAAAAATGCGAAGTACATTTCTTGAATTATCGGACCTGTAAAGATTTTTGGGTGTGTAAATTATATGAACAGCTCGTGTTTACTTTATTTATCTGAAATATTGCTTTTTAGAATACTGTCCGACTGTCCCGAAAAAGAAATGGAATATATCCAAATATACCACCCGTCGAAGAAAGAGACAAAATAAAAAATGATTATAAGTTAACGGGAAAAATACCTGACTGGTCGAAATAATTATTAAATTAGCTGTTTTCCACAGAAAATTGATTAAAATGAAAAATGGTTTACGTCAGTGTTCGATTTAAAAAAAATATTCTCTGTACATTCTATAATGGCCTGAGTTAAAATGTAAAGCTATAAATATCAAAAATAAAAATGTGTATTAATAGGATTGTATTTTAAAGTTTTTGACGTGATAACGTCTTATAAATTGATGAATCACCAATCTTATAAATTGATAAAACACCGGCTGCATGCACGAAAAAGTGTAACGTTCCTAAATCCTAACGTTCGTAACGCGTAACGTTCCGCCTGACCCTGTGCGTGCTTTTTGCTAATTTCTCGCTCAATTTAAATCAGATCGGTTTGAAACCAGTCTTAAACGAAAGAGGAGAACATTTTACATAGATTTCGTATAACAGAATTTGCCTAAACAGTTTTTTTATACAAATTTATATAGAAAAATAGCTGTATAAATGCAATGTTGTCTAATGCATGGCGCGACGCGGTCGGTCGTCTTTGTTTGCCGTACATGGAAATTAGAAGATAACGTATGTCTTGTCTTAACATGAAAACGGCTGCATTTCTAATGTTTAATTCAATTTTTTGACATTAGTATTTTGTGAAATGCAACGCCTTCTAAGTTAAGTATTGGAATAACTAATTATTATTAGAACATAATACTTTGACAGTTGCAAACGTCACTTTTGACATTTCTTATCATTCCGACACCAAGGATAAGCGGATTGAAACCAAATTTTGGGAGGTTTAGGTTATGTATTACGGAATACGTTATCACGTAAAACTATCGTCCGTAAACCGACTTTACAGACAACCAATTTTTTTAATTTGAACATCTGTGCCCGTAATATATTTATTAATTCATATTTAATATTATTGTTCCTCTTATTTGTTTTAAATATGACTAACCGCTGCCCGCGACTTTACATTAAGATTGAGATGAAACACGGCAGCGCCAACAGTAGTCGGGCCTTCGGCTCCACCGTATTAGTTTTGCCTCACGCGGCTGCTCCACGCTTAGCAGCGACAACAGTAGTGGAGACTTTGACTCCATCTTGTTCCGCGGGGCTGTGGAGCCTTTAAATGAATAAAATTATCTTCGTGGTAATTTGGCTGCTCGAGTTCCGTCCAATACCTGTGAAAAAGGAATCTTTTTCTCAGGTATACACACGAGTTTCGTCCAGGGGCCAATGGCCTGCGCTCAAAATTCCGTCCGCTATGTCACATGCCATTTTACATACTTTGAAATCCATGAATATTGAATAGTAAACAACTGATAAAAGAGATTTGGGCAACTACAAAATGTACTGGAAAGAAGTATTGAAGGAGTTGCGGAATTTCATTTTATCTATATCTAACTGACTTGAATGTGTCAATTCTATTAGAATAGAATGATATTTATTGTCCCACGAAATATAAATATAAAATAATAATACAATTTGATCAAAACTGTTTCTAGACAGAAAATAAAAATAACAATTATTTTCCCAATATTGTGGAACTAGATCCATCTGAAGGTAGAAAGACCTAGGCGATCTATGATTTATCCATATACTTTTATTCTATACTGAGCATAGGAATAAAATCGCAATCGAACTATTAGGGTGCAAACATATACTTCTGTCTTTTTTTACGTCGTAAGGACCGATGTATCCAGGAGGGCAAAACAAGCTTAAGACATTTCTAATTTGCTCCCTCCTGGGCCAAAAGCTAGATACGCCCATGTTAACGTCATAGAAAAAGACAAAGTTTTTGAAACAGAGATACTTTATTCAGATTGAATGCAAGTACATCAACCAATCCTATCATCAGAGAAATCAGGGAATTACATCGAAGAAAGAGACGCAGATATATTTTCGATACGCTTTGGTGCGTTCACTCACCGCACATTAGGGTAGATAGGCAATGATTCATATAGTTAATTAATAGATATATGATATACCCCCTTCAGATATTTATCTGAAGTCGATGGACACTCAAGAGTTGAACCAAAATCAATGTCCTTTAGCTATTGCTTCCATTGTAACAAAACAATAAGGTATGTTGTAATGCTGGCTAACATAGTACATAGAAAAGTTGAGTCGATTTTGAAAAAGCCATGCGCATTGATAGTCAAATCCTTGCGACAAATTTGTTGAGAGAACAACTCCAGTAAACGTCTCGATTGCTCAGTGAAACTCAAAGGCAACTTGTTAAGCAACCTGTCCGATATAATTGCCGTTACACGCCCTTCCTGGCAAACTGAATGACATTTCACTGATAAAATGTACATTGTTATCTAAAAAAATAATTTATTTGTACAATACGCGCAGCGAATCTAAAAGGCTCGGAAGTTAGATGCGGATGCGGGCTTGCGCTTGTAAAGTCTGTTGAAAAACTATAACAAACTCGCAACTCAACAAAACTAAAATAACAATAACAACTTGGCAATAGCGTACTCGACTGTACTTTAAAGCAGGAAAGAGACAAGTGACAAAGGCAACGAGCGATCACGGCCAATCACCGACGAGCGCACGTTACCGTGCAGGTATCTGGGAGGTGGTGGGTGTCTCAACGGCTCTAAAATGTGCCCTTGCGACGCTGTTTGTGACTAACTTTCGAACCTTTTAGATCCGTGGCGCGTATTGTACCCAAATAAACTCTATATAGCGACACTCAAGGGACTGTGCACTTTGTGGCGTTATTGAGAGTTGTCGTCAAACGGAGAGAAGAATATTGCGCATATTAATAAACCTTGTTCGTCAACACACAAAGATTTTCTTTTACTCGCCATGTTCACAGTTTGCAAGTTTGTAAGAATATGATAACTTATCGATAAGCAGCTGAAAGATAATTCCAACAAACAAAAGAACGAATTTCTTAGAATCTTCGGTACGCATGATGCCGACAACAAAGCGACAAAATAACAAACAAGTACTGTTTATTGCTTAATGATGACGTATTGTTGTCGTTATTTAGAGCGGGTGTGTCGTTATTTAGAGTGTATCAACTAGAGTTAAGTAATTTCGACGTTTTAAGGAGTTCGTCGTTATGTCGAGTGACGTTAAATGGAGTTTACACTGTAATTAAATAAATTCTTTTGTTATCCTCACCCCGTCGAATATCGACGGGCCGAGTACAGCTGATTATAAAGTCCCTTACCAATACGTAGCATGACCAGGCCGCAGACACGGATAAAAAACGAAACATAAAGCTTGTATTATAGATGTGACTGTCGTTGAGTTGTTCGTAGGCGATAAATTGCAATGGCGTAACAATATTCATTAAAACTGTCAAAGAAACTTGAATGACCACTAACAATATGTCGAGACCAAATATTGAGTTAACCAAACCTAACGTATTGCACAGCATATCGTGAGAATCCATTATTGTTTGCACTAAAAGTTACATATAAGTAAAATTACCAATACTAATTGTAGTTTTTGCAGCATTGTGATGATAACCATTTGTAGTGATAATGGACTCAGCAGCCGATTCACTTGTTTTTTTTTTGTTAAAATAAAAAAAAAAAAACAGTTGTGTGGTTTTAAGAAACCACGACGCAAGTGAAACTTTTATTTGATTGTAGGCGTTGGATTGTAGACACTTATCCATCACGATTAATTATAAACAACAATATTCACATGAATACACGAATAAAAACATGTAAACACTGTACAGCACTTGCCCGCATGACAGACTGACTATGTGTTATACATACATACTACACGGTCAGCTGATGCTAACCATGGGCGCCGCCATATTGGCCTTGGCTGCTCTACCGAGCACCTACTCCGAACGCCTTTCACTTTACCCCTACTCCGCGACCGCCTGTAATGCGACATGCAACAGACGGCCAGAAAAATTCGGGGCGATAAAATAAAAGTTTCACTTTAAAAAGTTGCATAATTAATCGAAAAAATATTCACATAGAACGAATTATTAATAAGTAAAACTGTAAAAGTTTTTGTAAGTAACTAGGAGGCATTGGTGCCGCCAAGTGAGTAGTGACGGGAGTGATGTGCCGACCAGCGACTCTACTCGCACCATCCTGTAGCAGAGAAACGCAACCATTTTCTGCGCGGTGTTTAATATCATTCGTAGTACGTCAGGCAAAATCTCGGAAAGCTATATTTGACATCACATTATTTTGGTCTAAACTCCCGCCCATAAAAGTGTAAAGAATCAAAATACTTACATGTTATTCGATCTGTATTGAAACCATAATTGCTTCGGCTCACAAACAAAGAATTAACTTTTACTGTGGATTGCTTAAACTTTTCTTCTAAAACATTGTTAACAGTTTCAAATCTGAATTGGACTTCGTTCAAAATATTGACTAACTGAAATGTAACAATTGTCGAATAAAGCTGTGGTCCTATTTCGAAAAAATTGTATTGCCCGCCACGGATACCAACTTCGCTGTACCAAAGATAACTGCTAACCAAACAAATGAAAACGTGACAAAAGACAACAATTATCAATTGAACAGTAACTTTTCTCATTTGTTTTTTGTAATATTTCTGTCGATTAACATTAATTTTTTTATCTATACGGTCAATGTTTGATCTGACTTCGGCCATTTTGTTGCTATTCAAAATGGACAACAGTATTTCCAAATTAATGAATAAGTAATTCGAAATTAATATTACATGATCCCATGCCGTGGATATAAGTCCAGTATCTTTTGTATCGTGCTTTAAGTCTTCGGAAAAATTCTTGTAAATAAAACCGGCAACAATAGAGTAAGAAATTAATATGAAAATTTTATATGCGATTTGAAGTTTGGTAACGTTCATTAATTGCTTCTTTTCGTTGTAATCCAAATGAGACAATCCCAGCATAAAAAGAAGCATTTTTAACGGTTTAAATGCATCGACGATTACCATTCTAAAAATATTTATTGTTTCTGCCACTGGAACCAAAATAATTTCTATTTTAAGCGACCTGGTTCGGCTTTGCCTGAATTGCCACTGTTTTATCGTCGACTAACGTTGCAAAATTGGTCTCCACGAAAAGCGTATTTTATTTTAACGCGATAATATATAGCCTATGTCCTCCTGAAAATTCATTCTAAATATTGGTGAACAAATTTTCGAAATCGGATGAGTAGTTTCGGAGATTACCTCCTACATCCAAACTTACAAACTTTACCTCTTTATAAAATATTGGAGCAGATAAAATGGTTTCAGTTATTTTTGGGGCAAATGTTTCCAACCAATTTAGAAATAACTGGTTTTCTAGCATCGTTAACTATTGTTCTCAGATTTAATGTGTCTGGTTTCTGCAATCTTTCAATTTTCAAATAACTATTTTTTTTCAGTTTTAGCCACAGTTAATTTTAAAATAAAATATCTGTTGTTTACAGCAATGTTTATTTTTGGGTTGAGATATCTATGGCTTATTTATGCAACTGGTTTTTCTAACGCACAATATTATTATTGAATAGAATGTTAGTAATTTTTTGTTATATAGTTTGTTTTTGTTTTTCCTTTTTTTAATGAAGTATTACATATGTTTTGTTACAACTGTTAAGTTTTGAAGTAAATTATTATACAGGTTGATTAAAAAGTAACGCATAAAATTTGTTACCTATATTTATGTCGAAAATCCTCGGACAGATTAAGTTTTAAATTGTCATTTAATGACATAAATAATTCGTTTCTAATGTTTCTATACCGCTTAGAGGTGGCGGAGGGGGGTCAAATAATATTTTTTTATCCTCTATGCAACAATGAAACAGTGGAATTTCTTTTCGCCACAGAGCGGAATATAAACGAGTTATTTATGCCCAAAGATGACAATTTAAAAATACAAATTGGTCTCTCCGTGGATTTTTTACATAAATCGACGACATAAATATAACGAATTGTATTTTTTATTTTGCACTCGCACTGTATAGAAAATAGGTGACCAAAATTCTCAACTGATGTAATGAAATAAAAACAAATTTTTTACATTTTATTGAAATTAAATCATATATTGCAAAAATATATTTTTGATTAACTTTAGTGATAATTACGGAAAATTATGATTTTTTAATAAAATAATAGTATATTGTGCGACTAGTGAGAGAAGGAGAAGATTCCATGAGCGTGAAATTTGCCGCACGAGCGTAACGAGTGCGGTAACACGTGAGAGGAATATTCTCCTTCGATCAATAGTCGCACTAATACTTTATTCAACTAGCACGAGTAATAATATGTAATCGAGGCCCTGATAAAAGAGGGAGAAATAATAAATCACTTCATTGATTGACGTACCCACCGCCCTCGATGCACACAAGATGGCCCTGACTTTCGCTGAATTGCGATGCTGTTTTCATATATACAATTCGCTACAGCGTTCCTGTTGGTCCAGAAACTGTGCAGTAATATATTACAGTACAGTTTCGGCTCATTATTCGCACTCTACGCGTCAACATGAAGTAATTTATTATTTCTCGCGAATTTAGCAGGGCCCCGAAATTATATATTACTCACGCGTGTTGAATAAAAACATTTTAATAAATTAACATTAAAATTATTGGTCATAAATTAATACATTACATAAAGAAACAGTAATGGTGTCATAATTATAGGTACACCTAATTAGTTTTTTTTTAATATTTCACTGATGCTTAAATTACTTATTATAATAAGTACAAGTCGATTGGTATGACAATTCTATATGATTGATTATGATTGCGAAAGTACTCTTTTAATATTTATTACTCCTCCAAGTGCCTCAAACCGGTTTATTTAATACTAGTCTTTACCCGCGGCTTCTAATAGCAATGGGCGAATGAGGGAATTTTAGGACATTAGGATAAGGTAGGCAAATTTTGAGCATAGGAGTTTGACAGGCAGTCGGCCATGGCCTTGAATAAGGAACCATCTCGATATTAATCTGGAATTATTGAGGGAAACCTCAACAAGATGGCCGGTACATGAATTACCGTTTCTCGGCGAGAGGCAGCAGGAAAAAGTCGCAGCCACATCTGCCCCTGCCGGGATTCGAATCCGGTACCTCCCGAATGCGAGTCTAGTGCTCTCACCACTACCCCGAATAATCGAAAGCTAGTTGTTCCATTGTAGGAGCACAATAAGGTAAGTCGTTATTGTGATTAACAATGAACTAATGAGACTTCGGTCTATTCTGAAAAATCCATAAGCCGATATATGTAGATCTCTATGAGATATTTGATTCGAAAACAACTTCAAATACTTCCTGATTGACTTGTCGCTATATTCGGGCATTTCGCAAAGTATTTGATCAGTCACTATCATTGTTTGTTTAGCTTCTGAGCAGACCGAATAGCAATTAATTGACAAAATATATATGTTGATCTGAAATAATAACAACTTTATAACTAATTTTATTCAACTCATGCGCGCTATTCATGTTTTATCATGCCTAAAAACCGAACCCTAAATAGCCATTTACCGACTGGTGACAATTACTTGTCATAACTCAATGAAAATTCCTACTAGCTCGGCCATTGTGGAGTAATGAAAATAAACGTAACTATTTTCTGAGTCGTAACGAAATAGTAGGTAACAAGTAACAACAACTCCGTTGTTACCCATTGAGGCTAAAATTGAGAGGCCGAATGTTTTCGACATGGAGTTTATTCATAACCGGCTAACCTCAAACCTCAAACATTGAATCGTGCTGTTTGGTGCTGTTAGTATTGACAGTTTTTTTTATAAAGAAATATAAATAGATATTTACAACATCTTATTAATAACAATAAATAAAACATGAATAACGCGCAATTGTTGAATAAAATTATGGGCGTAACTTGTAGGCTAAGTCATGACCTGTCAGCGCGATGAATGACTTAGACTACTAGTTACGCCAATAACTAATAACGCCATTTATTCAACATTAGAATCAATCTGATTTACATTATGGATCTATTCAATTCGATTTTTGCTCGAGAAAACCCGGATCGACCAATTATCACAAAGCTATGCACACGAGGCTTGTTTTGCCGCTAGATTTCTAACGTGCTGTGGCGCTGAATTTCATGTTGGCTTTTATGCATTCGCTTCCCATATTGAAGCCATATACTTTTATTCTATAGTGAGCAATCGAACCATTAGGGTGCAAACATATACTTCTGTCTTTTTTTAAGCTGTAAGCACTGGCGTATCCAGGAGGACAAAACAAGCACGAGGGACCGGCTTAAGAAATTTCTAATTTGCCCCCTCCTGAGCCAAAAGTTAGGTACGCCCATGTTAACGTCATAGAAAAAGACAAAGTATGCAAGTACATCATATACTTTTATTCTGTTACTGAGCATAGGAATAAAATTGCAATCGAACCATAAGGGTGCAAACATATACTTCTGTCTTTTTTACGCCGCAAGCACTGGCGTATCCAGGAGGGCAAAACAAGCACGGGGGACCCGGCTTAAGAAATTTCCAATTCGCCCCCTCCTGGGCCAAAAGCTGGGTACGCCCATGTTAACGTCATAGAAGAAGGCAAAGTCTTTGAAACAGAGATGCTTTATTCAGATTGATTGCAAGTACATCAACCGATCCTATCATCGGAGAAATCAGGGAATTACATCGAAGAAAGAAACGCAGATATATTTTCGATACGCTTTGTTGCCTTCACTCACCGCACATTGAGTAGATAGACAATGATTCATATAGTAATTATTATGTACCTTTGCAGATGATGGGTTTAGCGCGCAATGACAGTTCGAATGTTAACAAAAGAAAACCAGATATTCGTTTACTCCAATCAGCATTGTTTTGTATCATTAGTTACCATAGAGATAAGGAACTGTTCTCTGTATGTGAATTGCAGACGCTTTCACGGCTCACTCACGTACTCTAGTCTATAATATCTCTATGGTCTTTATGTACGTACTTCCGAGCTGTATAGTCCGCAATTCTTGGCGGACCGCCTTGATTTATTTTTTTTGAATATTTTTATTGTCTCAAACACACACTGTGGCGTTTTTCCGTATCGCTCACGTGACCAGATACTGTTTTCTGATTGGTACTTGCTCAAAACCAGCAGACAATCAAGCTGCGGTTCTAATTTTAAAATACATCTCAGTGTCCACGCGCGCTATACTGCATAGTGATGTCATTTCCATCTTCATAGCCAGCGCGCCAGTCAGCGCAAATCCCAGCGGCAAAACCGACCGCATGTGCACCGGTCTTAAGCTATATCAAATCCGTTCAGTAGTTCTTGCGAAGGGGAATTTTCTATCAAGTGTTGATTTATATAAAAGACTGTACTCACCAGTAAATGTAGCGCCCAGGAACCCGTCACCCCGAATAAATTAATGGACATTCCATCTTCAATAAATTTTGGTTTTTCATTTGAATTGAGAATGTAGAGAAGCGGCGAAAAAACAAGTGACAGTACGGTAACGGACATATTTACCAATATTACCAAAATGGTTACTCCGAATACGGAATTTACCATTTCGACGGCTGCGCATAAATGGTTGTGGCTTTTAATTATTGTTTGCACTGAAAATAAGACATGCTCGTGTGAGATCGGAGTTATTCGATAAACAGCCATTATGGACTGTCCCGTCAATTTAAAATTTTATATAACCCTGCGCCGTTTTCATTTCAGACTAAAATAAAGTTATACAGTAACTCGATAAGTCAAAAACCTCCAAAACTAGAAGAAAATGTTTTGTTCCCTTCTCTTTAAGCCCCAAAACCCCCGTAACTCGAAATCTCAACCCTCTATAGGTCCCTACAAGTCATTTCGGTACATACCTATTTTCCCTCGGCATAACTCGAAAAAATAAATTGGACCTCAGTATCTCGAGCATAGCAAACAACAATCTTTCATAAGTCTAAAACTCTATAACTCGAATTTTTTGACGTTTCCCCTGAAGTTCGACTTCAGAGATTTTACTGTACATGGTAAGTATTAGGTATGAAGAAAATAACAATTTTATGTGAGTTTGAAATTACTTGTTTATACAGGGTGTCCCACGACATGACTGCCATAGCCTGTGTTGCTGGGGTGATTTCAAGTCAAAAATATCTAATGAATATATACCCCGAACGCTGTCCTAACTGAGCTAGAAGCATTTGAAATTTTAGATAAGTAAGCCCACTAATGCAGGTATTAGGTTCGGCTGTTGGTTTTGTTATTATTAAAAAGACCAGGTGGCTGTGAATCACCATTAGTATTTATTCGTGCTGATCCTGAGACACTTCGCAGAGCTATACCACTTCAATTCTAAGAAGAGCTAGACTATGTATACAGCAACTGGGTGGACATTTTGAGCAACTAATTCAATAAAGCGATTTCTTTTTAAATAGTTTTTAAATTAGTAGGGAATTCTTACTACTACTTATATAAAATTTCAAATGCTTCTAGCTCAGTTAGGATAGCGTTCCGGGTATAATATGTTTATTAGACAATTTTTACTTGAAATCACCCCAGCAACACAGTCCCAGGCTATGTTGTGAGACACTCTGTATACAGTGAATTTCATTGTTTTTTTTTTTGTTTCAGATCTGGCCATCTTTGAAATATCGATAGTTTTCTAATCAACAATCAGGTATTTAAAATTTGTGTTATTACATACTTTTTATTTTATTATAAATGCACCAATAAATATAAAAAAAAACTTGCCGTGGATTCATCAGAAGCTAAGATATATTCTTCCTGTTCAATTTTTAAAATTTAGCCAAAAAACGAATGATGGATCAATTTTTAACCAGGAATGTAGTTCTATACTTACGAGAAATGCGTTCTTCATTTATATCTCTATTTTCGGGTAGCATAAATACGTCATCGGTTGTTTGATATCTTTTTTCCAATACGTCATTTATCGATTTGAATCTATACTTCACTTGATTCAAAATATCTCCTAACTGGATCATTGTTAATAGCGCAATAGTTTGCGAAAAATTGTCATGAATGTAATATTGCCAATAGTCGCCTGTTTTATTTAAATGTTTCTCAAAAACGCCGAACCAAATCCAGTAGTCCACGATATTTATTAACAATTGACAAGCGAGAACAAATGTTATTCGAAACATAACATTGATGTTTCGTGATTTATAATAATTAGTTACGTTTAAATTCAACATTTTATCAACTCGAGTGAGGTTAAAAACGATAGCGACCATTTTGTTGCTTTTCAAGATTGATAAACAAATGACTGCAATCGGTAAACTTACGTCCGAAAACAGCAGTAATTTATCAAAAAATTCTGCCATCGAATGTAAGTAAATTTTATTTGCGAAAGCCGTCAACATGCCAAATATTATAATACAAAAAATAGCAACCAATTTGTAGAACATCTGACATTTGTTAATTTTTTCAAAGCCATTTTCAGATGATATATTGAAATGAGATATCCCGACTATGCAAAATAATATATGTAAAGGTTTGCAGACTAACTCTGCAGACGCCATTTTGAATGATTCTGTTTTGTTGTATTAGATTTTGTTTTGAATTTGTTCTTTTCACTTAAAAAATCACTTCGTGGTTTGATACTTAAACGTGTTTTCTACAATAAATTAAAAAATCATTGTTTCTCGAAAATCGTTTCTTATTATTCGTGTTATTTAACAATAAACAATTTCAGGCAACGTTCGTTTGTTTCACTTTTTAATTGCATAAAAGCTCACTGTTTATGATTAAAAAAGGTAAAATTTTATTAAGAGATAAAAGAGATAAAATCACCCTCAAAACTATATTAACAGAAATATTCCATTAAACCAAACCAATTAGAGTATTAAAGGATTAATGACTTGAGTAGAAAATATTTTCAAAAAAAAAATATTTTAACGTCACAGAATACGAACCAAAATTGTATTGCCATTTTACAGCGATTACATTTTTGAAAAAAATATTTTCCAGTTAATTTTACAGAACTTGTCGCAAATTTTTACACAGGAACATTTTTCAAACACTTTTTTCTTATTACGAATAATAAATTGAAAACAAAATGGTTATAAAAAACAAGACAATGATGACGCAATTAAATTTGTTTTTTTATTCAGTGCAGTGAAGTGTGAAAAATGTAATAAGTTAAAATTTTAGAGTAGGTGTGGTCAACAATTATAAATAAAATAGTTTCAAAACATTTGAAATTTGACAAAAAACTTTTGAAATAATAGTGTAAACTCTATATAGCGACACTCAAGGGACTGTGCACTTTGTGGCGTTATTGAGAGTTGTCGTTAAACGGAGAGAAGAAATAATCCATTAATATTTTTTTACTACAATATGTATTTACTCATAATATATAAAATTTACAATTGACCAGCAAACATTCATACGATCACAAATTACAGCTGAGCTAAACATATGAAAGATAATCCCAACAAACAAAAGAACGAATTTCATAGAATCTTCAGTACGCATGATGCCGACAACAAAGCAACAAAATAACAAACAAGTACTGATTATTGCTTAATGACGACGCATTGTTGTCGTCATTTAGAGCGGGTGTGTCGTTATTTAGAGTGAATCATTCTATGAGCAACAAGGTAATACAATTAGAGTTATAAATAATTTCGACGTTTTAAGGAGTTTGTCGCTATATAGAGGGACGTTTACACTGTATTTTCAACATTTTGACTGGCTAGCCATGTAAAGAGGAAGTTTTTTAAATTTCGAATGTTTACAAGAAATGACAGTGAAAATTACGGAAATCCTTTCTTTTTTAGAAAACTAAACATTATTTTATCTATATCCGCGGGTAAACATATCGACTTACCATGCAAGGCTTTTTATGAAACAGTCAAAATCACTATAAGAAGAACGACTTATGAGGTGTCGTTTGAAAGCCAAAAAAGTCTTGATTAAGTATTGTTTAAAATTTCTAATGAGCGTTTGTTAGTTTACTAGATATCAATTAAAAAAAAACATCGGAAATGTGTATATTTTTTCGAAAAACGTTGAAAACTCCGCGACCAATAAAACGCGTATCTACTAAATGATAGCCACACGTGTGAAATGTGTTAAAAGTATTGATCATATATTTAAATTATGTGTACCCTAAATCCCCCCTCTACCCCATAAATTATGCCATACCCACTAATAAATGTAATTAAGTTAAATTTCAATAATTGAATGAAATAATAGAATTACCATTTTATTAATTAATTTATTCTTTATCTAACTGTTAGAAAAAAATTGCATTACATTAATCTTTGTAAAACTAATTACAATAAATAAATATTTTTTAGCATAATATAAATAGTTTATATTATTAAAGTTAAAAAAAATGATCAGTTATTGAGGACTGCTGACTACTATGAAATAACAGTGGTCAACGTAGTCAATTTAACTTTACTTATATGCAGGTGACCGGTAATTGCTCGTATTCCCCTCGGGAGAAGAAACTATGACTAATTTGGAATGATTTAACCTCTATCACTTGTGGATCGGAAATGCGTCATTTTAGAGAAAATCTACTTCCAGAATTTTTATTTTATTTTTTTTAATTTATTGTAAAATATAACAGTTTCGTGGTTTTTAGCTTTAGAAATGTTGGCCAATTAGTAAGCTATCAGATCATGGAAGAATTCAGGCCAGAAAGTGAAAATATTTCATTTGTAACTCCCAAAATTCGGATTTTTGTAAAAAGATATCCGAAGTTGATTTTCTCGTAAATTACGCATTTCCGTACAAGTGATAGATACAAATTAGTCATAGTTTCTTCTCTCGAGAGGAATACGAGCAATTACCGGTCACCTCAACATTAGCATGTCGGTGATACGAAGTCATAAGATTTTCCCCTTCTGAAAATAAGTTTCATTTCAAAAATCTGGCAAAAAAACCGAGCTTGTAGTTCTTGATTTATGTGAAGGCAAATACAATAAATAACTATTGAAATTCACAAAAATTAATCCTTCCATTGCAACAACACAATCAGGTATGTGACGATATTTGTCAGAATACAAGGGACCAGACTAAGGTCGATTTTAAAAATCCCACAGGCCGTGATCTCCACGTCTCTATAATGCACTTGGGTGGCAAACGATTCCAAAGATTTCTTCAACGAAGCTTCCGAGACCTCAGTCAACTCACAAGTTATTTGCTGTGATATTATTGCTGTCGAAGCTGCCTCAGAAGACACGGAATAGCAACAAAATGAAAAGAAGAACATATGAATCTAAAAACAAGTTTTTGTTATATTATCATTATCTTGAAACTGTCTGGAGAATAATAGTGTTGCCGTGCTCCCTTTTGGGACGATAATGTGTTCCATAGAATGTTCCAGACCACGCTAACAACAATAATGGAAAGCAGGTAAAAACCCGACTTTCATAGAATTTCCTGGAGAAGGCAAAGCATGTCAAGAAACGTTGAGATGCTTCTAGAATATTCTACAGGCGGGGCACGAAGCTATAAAATGCGAGCGGAGTGGTTGGCGAGTCAGTCAGTACGGCGCGTTAACAGCAAGTGGCAAACGTACGGTGAATTACAGATAGCTGTGTGACATAAATCGTTCAGTGTCAGACCGAGGTAGCTGCTAAGATAGAAGATAAATGAGTGCAATTATATAAATCTGGTTCTACATAAATAGCTTCTTTGTTGTAAATAGTCGTGTGAATATAGTTAATAGACAAGTGCGAATAAGTGTACTAGATAAAATTCAGTGTGACCGTGAGTCAAAGAGGAGCGAGATTTCACCAATTGTCCCCCCTGTGTATCCGCGCCTGAATCATTAGTAACTACTCCAAAAAATGTTGATAATGATCGATTCTCCGAAATAAATCAGACTGATAATTTATTATTATTAATAGATTCGTACCATCACATATAAACACCATCCAAATAATACAAGTGTCATATAAATATTGTTTTTTTCATCCATAATGCCTATTGGTGTATAAACGTACACGAGTACAGTCAGTGACATTTGTATAATCACTAATAAAATGTTGACGCCAAACGCAGAGTTAACTAAATCAACAGTATCGCATAATTTGCTGTGAGATTGCATCAAAGTTTGAACTGAAAAAAACATTAATTATATACAGTGTGGTCACTTAAGTGTGCAACATAATATGGGAAAATTTTTAATTAAATGCACAACCAAAATACAAATATTGCCAAAAGTTGGTGCATGTCCGATAATCTAGGTGCTCTTAGAATTGTTGAAACTCAAGCAGCATACAGGGTGGGTCAAAAAATATAAAAATTGTACAAAAGTAGAGTGCCCTTATTTCAAAAAATTCAGCGAAATGTTATAAGAAAAAGTTGTTTAGAATTAAAAGTTATCCCCAAATACCAAAACATGGCCTTCTAAGAAAAAAATTTCTTTTTTTTGAAAAAGCAAAATTATAATTTTTTTGAAAATTTTTTTTTATACTTACCTTAAACACACTAATAAATTATTCAAAATCAAATCAATTTCGCATAACTTTGTTCAAATTCAGGCATATTTGTAAAATTAACTTAGATTTTTAATTTTTTATGGAATCACCAACCTTATAAACTCATAAACTTGAAAATTGTGGCGTAAGGGGAGTAGCTCTCAATCTCCTGTCCTCATATATGACTAATAGAACACAATGCGTCAAAATTGGAGATACCTATTCAGAATGGGAGCAAATAGTGAAAGGCGTCCCTCAAGGTAGTGTGCTGGGCCCTACTCTATTTATTATCTTTATTAATGATTTACCAGACGCTATAAAACAAACAACTTTGCTATTTGCTGACGATACAGCAGTCATATGTGAGGGAGGAGATGGGGATCTACTCCTTAAAAACATTGAAAATTGCATATCAACACTAAATGAGTGGTTCAGTAAAAATGGTCTGAAATTAAACATGGAGAAAACTGAAATTATTAAATTTGGAAACTATTTCATCATGCCTGCGCCAGATCAATTAGTGGTGAAGAAGCAAGTAAAATTTTTAGGTCTTGAAATAGACGATCAGCTTAACTGGAAAAGTCAAATTGATAAAATATCTGCTAAATTATATAAATGCATATATCTTATAAGATATTTAAAAGACAAATTAAATCCAGAAATACTTATTAATGTTTATTATGCTCATTTTCAGTCTATAATGAGATATGGTCTAATATTTTGGGGCAACTCTGTAAGCATTAAGAAAATTTTAATAATACAAAAATTATGTGTTCAAATCATGGCAGGCGCTGCTCCTCGAGAACATTGCCGCCCTCTTTTCAAAAAATTAAACATCCTTACGATTATTGACCTTTTTATTCTAGAATGCTCTAATTTTGTCAGATTAAATCCTGCTCTTTTCAAATCAAACAATATAATACATAGGCACAACACTAGAAATAAAACATCCACTCTGAAAAACGATCAACATCATCTGCAAGTGACGAGTCGTGGAGCACGCAATGCCATGATTCGAATACATAATAATCTGCCACAGAATGTTAAAAATATAATATGAGCAAAAAATCCCTTTTTAAAAAGGAAATAAATAAATTTTTATTGCAAAACAACTTTTATAATTTAAATGAATTTTTTAATAAATAATGTTGTAATACATTTTATTGTTGACGCCATTAATGTGTTCTAAAAAATACTCTCTAATAAAGTGGTTATTATTATTATTATTATTATTATTATTATTATTATTATTATGTTTGTTGCAACGATATTAAACACCCTGTATGCTGTTTGAGTTTCAACAACTCTAAGAGCACCTAAAATGATTATCGGACATGCACCAACTTTTGGCAATATTTGTATTTTGGTTCTGCATTTAATTAAAAATTTTCCCATATATGTTGCACACTTAAGTAACCACACTGTATATTATCGTAAGTCAATAGGTCCGAATAAATAGGATAGTTTTGAAAATTGATGGAAATGTTTATTTAGCCGTCTTATTTAACTGCTGAAAAAAATCCAAAAAAAACTGGAGAAGGGGATTCGTCTGATCCAGATCAATTGCACTCCCCTGGCGAAACGATTTTCCTACTCTTTCCCCTCAGCTGTCGGTTGAAGGCGGAGAAGGGGAAGCGTTTCACTTTCCGTCTGGTACAGGTCAATTTGCCCCCCTAACACGCTCAAAAAATGTTTCACTTCAATAACGTCACGAGACGGTTTTTCTAGTTGAGGAAAAAAAGTGTAGGTTTTTAAGTTCTTACCTGAAATGTTTTGTTCTTTGAAAGATTTATTGTTGAGCCAAATCATTTTCACTTTCGATTGTTCGTATTTATTTGTCAATATTTTATTGATTAATTTATATCTAAATTCAATTTCATTCAATATACTGTCAAGTTGAATTAAAAACAGTGTTGAAAAAAGAAACAAACTATTTTCAGGAATGTAGAACATTGCGATTTGTATTGCCCCATTCCGTCCATAATTCATAATCCAACTGTGGAAATCTATTCCGTTTAATAAAATAGGACATATTACGATCAGGATTAGTTGAAAGATCACTTTGATCTGTCGCTTTTTATAATATGGATCAGGATTAACATTCAAAGCCTTATCAATACCGTCGATAAGTTGCCGTATTTCAATTATTTTATGACTGTTTTTGATTGACAACAGTACTTTTGAAACTGATGCAAAAACATTTGAAAATAACAAGATTTTATCGAAAAATTCGTTGACTGATTCGTATTCGGACATAGCTTGTAAGAAATTGTAAATACCCCGATTGGCCCATATGCCTATGATCAAAATATAGCACAAAACAATAATTTTATAAAACAGTTGACATTTGGTATGCTTCTTGGGTTTATTGTCACCAGACAAACTGAAATAGGACAGTCCAGTTAAAGTGATTGCAAATTGGAAAAGTGCGTTTTTCTCTAGGAAAATCATCTTTCAAAAAATATTGTATTTAAAAAAACAAAACTAAGTTTTATGTCCACAGAAAACGGAAAAGGTTTTGTTTGCCCCTTTGTTTGATTTATTTTCAAAATAATTCGGAAAATCTTTATTCATGAACGTCTCAAAGTAAATATTTTTTCAAAAATGATAATTTCAAATCAGTCGTAAGAAAAAACTTCTTTATAAACTTTCAACAATTACTGAAATATAACTATGTCTGATTCCAACAATGACTCAACAAACAATAGTAGATATTTTAACAATTAAGTTTATTGACTAATGCAACATTTATATAAATTATTAATTAATCTAACCCAATCAACATTAAAATATATGGTTACTTAGTATAATTAAGAATCAATATCAATTAATTAATAATAATTTTAACGTCAAAACATAATTTTCAAGTTAATCGTAATTTTCCAGTAATTTTAATATGGCATTTTAATTGAAACTCTAAAATCTGAGAAACATCGAACGATTCGTTGAAGCGTAATAATTTTATTAAGGTGCTGTGCTGTTTTTGACGTCAGTCATTGAAATTGTTGGCATTTGGATGCCTAATTTTAAAACTCTTGACGTCAGACAGCGGTGAGTGACGTCACAGTTCGTTTTAATAGCACATCAACTATAAAATAAAATACGTACATACAGTATGCAAACACGTAAGGTGCACATAGGGAAATTAACATTGGGAAAAAATAACTGGATCAGAGCGAGCCTTGAAATCTTGTTTTTCAATTTGACAGATAATATTCTTTTGCAAAATGAATGTGTATATACTACCGAAGAAAATATTCAAATGATTACAACATAATCGGACTTTTTTTATTAATGGGACATTAAATTCCCAAAAATACTTAAATATGGTGCGAGATCAATTATCTCCGCCTATTCGTGTTGAACCTAAAGACGTTGGGTCACTGATTTACCAACGCGCATTCGTCATACCAGTCAGACAATTTTTGAATGAAATGTTTCCAAACAGATGGAGTTGTTTTTTTGTTTTATTTTTGTACAAACAATTTAAAATAATGATTTATAAGAGCTTTTTATTATTAAAAAAGCCAAGTAAAATAAATATAAATCAAAATAAAATAGAAATCCTCAAGATTACCGCGATAATTCAATAGAAATAACAATTAATGCAGTCATGGCTAACTCTGATCCAAGTATTTTTTCCCAATGCTAATTTCCCTATGTGCACCTTACGTGTTTACACACTGTACCTAATATGCGCTTCAATAGATCTTGCGATGTTTTTCAAGTTTTGGCGTTTTATATTAAAAAATATATATAACCGTTAATAAATATAAAAAAAAGCTTTTCACAAGTTTATGTTTACTTCCACTGAAGAAATACAATTAAAAAACTCGCCACCGTTTGCAAAATAGACGGTATTAAAGCTAAGTCGATAGTAAAAAACCCATGCGCAGTCAAAAATATATCTTCGTGATGCACTTGTGAAGAGAAACATTCCAAAGCTTTTCTTGTAATAGTTTCCGGCACATCGGACATTTCACGGACTATTTCATCCAGTATCGTTTTTGTCGAGCTTATTTCAGAGTAAACCGAACAAGAATTGAACGACAACATGTAGATTTCAATCTGAAACAAAATGTTTTAGATTCAATAAAACCACACGGTACAGTGGTTTCGTTCTGACGAAAACAAATTCTTCTTTTTTAATTGAGGCACACTTTATTGGGCGTAACGAAATGTGAAACACCCCAATTCGCCACTCACTGGAGAGGGGAGATTATCGATCGCCTCACTCCTTCCGAAGTTAATAAGGCTGCATTGAATCCTCATTTCTCCCGACCCGATGTTGGCCGATGTCGAACGATATTGGAAGAAGAGCAAACACCAAGATTATAAAAGGAAATCCGTCTTCCTTTTCCAACGTAGACGTAAATCTTAGTGTGTTTACTTTTCTTCCAATATCGTTCGACATCGGCCAACATCGGATCGGGAGAAACGAAGATCCAATACAGCAACTTCTTAAGGAGTGGGGCGAACGACAATGTCTCCTCTCTCCAACCTGAGTGACGAATAGAGGCGTTGCACATTTCGTTACGCCCCCGTTTCTTGACACGTGAACTTCGACATCGGTCAACATCGGATCGGGAGAAACGAAGATCCAATGCAGCAACTTCTTAAGGAGTGGGGCGATCGACAATGTCTCCTCTCTCCAGCCTGAGTGACAAATAGAGGCGTTGCACATTTTGTTACGCCCCCGTTTCTTGACACGTGAACTTGCCAATTAAATCAGGGTATACTTACGAGTAAGAATAAAGTCCAGCAAGCCGATAAAAGCAAGAAATTGAAGGCGAATCCGGATTCTTGATAATTTTCTTTTCGCAGATCGTTGTCCGTCAATTGATGGATCGGTGAATATACGTAGACCAAGATGATCAGTTGGACTTGTACAACCACGAGTAATAGATTGCAGCCAAATACTGCGTTGATCAGTTTGAGAGTTTCGCATAGTTTATGGTGGAGTCTCATTAAAGTTTTTACTGAAAGAAATGTAAATCGTTATTTCCGACGTGAATACGTCTTTAAAATTGGAACAGCGCTCGTCTAAATGATTTCAAAGTTAAATGCAACTTCTAAACGAGTAAACAAACCTGAAATGACCTTCGGACTGAGTGCAAACAAACAATGAGTGCGAGTGAGTGGGGTCTAACATCAGATTGGGTCAAAACAAACATACAGACAATAATTGTTGAATGACAGACAAAAATTTTGGAAAGACTTTTTCTCACTTAAAAAAAATATACAACTTACTTGAAATCGAGTTCTGATTTTCTCGTTTTGGCTTAACGTGGAGAGTAGCTCCCATTTCCGAGGGATTATATTGTTCCAAAATATTATTCAAAGACTTAAACCTGACTTTTATTTCATGTAATATAATTACGAACTCAATTACGACCACTATTGAAAATAAGTGAGGATACATTTCAAAACAATAATACATTGTAGCGACCACAGCGACTTCCCAATTGTTGATCATTTTAACCCAAACTAAGTATTGTATGACATTTACCACGATTCCACAAAAAAGTACACCCATCAATATTATACATATCTTCTTTCGCAGTTTTTCGTAAAATTTTTCGAAATTTGTATTTAAACTCGTATCTACTTCTTTAATGTTTATTCTAATATCCACCATTTTGTTGCTGTTGAAATATGACAGATATATTTCAATAATGGCAAAGCTAACATTTGCAACAATTGTACATTTATCTAAGAATCGAGGCACGCCCATTGTTTCACTGAAATTGTTGTAAATAATTTTGTCCACGCTTTTATAAATTAAAACACCAGAAAAAAAAACGAAAATTATTGAAATTATTTTATATGCAATTTTTTGTTTGCTCACTTTGGTAACCTCTTTGCCTGAAATTAAACTGAAATGAGACAGCCCCGATATATCCAGCAATATTCGGAAAAGTGTACTTTCTTCTATGAAAATCATTTTGCCTTCAAATTAGAAGATATAGAAACGAATGTATTGTTTTAACTGTTTGATATAGCGAAAGTAAATGAAAGCGTTTTAAAAATATTGGGTAGATATTTATTAATCAATCAAGTTTACTAGGTACTAATTCACTATCATGAAACATTACTTTACAAGAATTTATTAAAGAGCAATAATACAAGCAACATGCGTTACGACGCACATGTTATTAATTTTGTTTTATTGCTTTTTTATGGCTAAAAATAACAAATACAAAACTTAGGTCGCAGTGCCAAACCCTGCCGACAATTAGGGTTGCCAGATTGGGAAAACAAAATTTCTGGACAATATTCTAAAATATCCGAACCAAAGGATTTTAGGCTGGACAAAATAAAAATCTGCATTAATCAACCGAAACACGACATATAATTAAGTAATATGTACTTACTTAGGTATTATTGTTATAAGAAAAACGAAGCTTAATCTAACAGTCAATGGTATCTTTCAAGTCACTTTTTTGCCACATATGTTTACATAGTATTTCCCTTAGCCGCCTTTATCATTTTAGAACCTTTGTCTGTATTTAGAAAAGATTTAAAATTAGTACAGTTTTCTTTAAAGTTTAATCGAATTATTAGCTCTGGCGGTGCATGTTTTTTATTTTTAGCTGGACATTTTGCCTAAAACCGGGACACTGGACAACGTGTAAAATTGCTGGACAATCCAGCCACGTCCCGCCAATCTGGTAACCCTACCGAGGACAATATAGTGTATTTGCTAGAACAGACAGTGTAGCTTTATTATGTGAACTTAACTTTCTTATTTTTATACAAAATAAAAAAATTTAACCTCTTAATACACCTCTTAAAAAATGCTTTTTTTAATTTCAATATTTGTTCTGTTTCATCAATTCATCATCTGAATCAACATACAGCCTCCAGTAAGTATATAATTCTCTGCCCGCAAACAAGTTGTTTAAATCCGGCCCTTATCGAGCCCATTTGATTAAAATTTTAGTAGCATTTTTTAATTGACAAAAGTTAAATTTCAATTGTGAATAAATTCCGAGACTTTTTTCCCGTGTTTTTGGGCCCTAAAACCATTTAACAACCCCTAAATAAACCCTTTAAAATGATCCGGTTAAGACCATTTTAAATAGGCTTCGTGCCGTGATGGATTTCAATGTACCAAATTTCGTTTAAATCAATTGACTCTTTCGAAAGTTATTGCCCGTACATATGTAAACAAACGTTTCTAAAATTGGTGCCATATTGTTCAGGAAAAATTTTATGTGGACCCCTGGGTCCCGCCATCCGATCGACGCCAATAATGAATACGCCATGCGGCAAATACACAAAAAAACATGTACAAACAGTTGCGTTATCTAATTATGCCTATAGGCAAGTCCATTAGCGACGAATATTTTTTTATCACACTAAAAACATAAATGTGAAAAAAATGCCCAAGTTTGATACAAAGAAGAGCTTTGCTGGAAATAAGAAGTGGGATCTTAGAAGGTGGCAAATTTTCGAGCACACGAGCCATAAAAACTCGTATCTTTTTGTTGCAGTGAGCCAAAAGCTTGAATTTTTTACAGGACTTTGAAGTTATATAGACCTTAGTATTTGATATTGATTTAAACTTGATATCTCTATCCGTACCTCAAAAGAGGGTTTTGACGGACAGACGGACGGACAATAAAATGATCTTTTATAAGGATAACTCAGATCTTTTTTCGGACGGAAGTAACGTGTTTACTAGTGATGTGCCGGATATCCGTATCCGAGGGACAAGAAAGATCCGTATCCGTATTCCGTTAGTTTTTGGCGGATCTTTTATTAATTATTATTATTAATAATTTTCAATTCCTAGATGAAATTTTATATATATAGGTAATAGGTATAGGTGATTAGGTAATAATGAGAAACTGTTAAATTCCATTCAGATTATTTTTTATTTTTTAAAATCGTATTTGGCACCTTTATATTGCAAACATTTATCGTATGAGTACCAATAGTACATAACTGAAAGGTACTAAAAAACTATCTTTATAATGAGATATTGCACATCGATCTTTGGAAAGAGACAATCTGTTATAAGAGTTAACTCTTAAAGAGGTCAATAACTTTTTCCCATAACAGATAGTCTCTTTCCAAAGGTCGATGTGTAATATTTACCGCCGCGTACTCTAAGAAAGTTTAGATCCGTATCCGTATCCGCGGAACTTGAAACCAAATATCCGTATTCAGATCCGTATCCGCGGATATACATTTTTAACGATCCGGCACATCACTAGTGTTTACGCAGTTTTCGCTGTTTAACGGCATCGACTGACAGATGGCGGCATCAACTATCTTGAACGAAAGGTGAAACACAGCTACCAACGCAAACCGATATAAGCATCGCCAACTTAGTTTAATTTACGAGTGATTTAATTTGTTCGAAAAAGGTGAGAGTCGTAAAAACAAATTAAAAGAAGTTTCACTTCTATTGCGCGTGAAGGTTACACGCATTCATGTTTTTTTTTTTAACTCTGAGGTAGACTGAAAATTAAAAAAAAAATAACAAACAAATATTAGAGTAGATACAATTAATATAGTATTGATATCGTCATTAGGAGCAGATACAAACAAATGATGAGTTTTGTCGTCTCTGCAACGGACCTGGCTTTTTAATAAATTAAGCCAAAATAATTACTTAATTATGAAACTTAATTAACAGTAAATTAGTAAATAGACAAATTTATTGATTGATAATATCGTCAGTCTTTTCACTTTCGTTATAACAAAGAGTTGAAGCAATATAGTTTTTCTGAGCTAATTTCCAGTCAAAATGATTTTTATAGAACAAAGTGAAACTTTGCGAATACTTTTAGAGATAACGGGACTCTCTCACTTCAGTTTAAAATCAGAAAAAAAGGTTACCAAAGTGACCAAATTACAAATTGCATATAAAATAATTTTGGTAATTTTTATATTTTGTTCTGGTATAAAAATTTTCGACAACGTGGAAAAATTTGTTTATTCAAATTTTGACGGGGGATGTATGAACATATCAAAAGTTTTGGATAAATTTACAGTTATTGTAAATAACTGCATCGCCATTTTAGAAATATATGCATCATATTACTACAGCAACAAAATGGAGGATATTAGAACAAACATTGAAGAAGTAGATAAATTTTTAAATATAAGTTTTGATAAATTCTACGAAAAACGACGAAAAAGGATTTACATTACGTTGGCGCTTTGGGTTTTTTGCGAAGTTGTGTTGAGTTTAGAACAGTTCTTACTTTTCGTCAAAATTTTCAACGGCTGGGAAGCCGCCGCGATCGGTACAATGTCTTATTTTTTCGAAATGTATCCTAAATTATTTTCAACATTGGTTGTTATTGAATACATAAATATTTTAAATGAAATGATAATCAGGTTTAAGTCATTGAACAATATTTTGGAACATTATGAGCCATCGGAAATAGGAATTGCTCTCTGCGTAAAGCCGAAACAAGGAAAATGGAATTTTAGTACTAGTGAGTTTATTATGGTTTTTCAAGTAAATAAAATTGTCGACCAATTTTTCTCAGACCGAACGATATATTGACAAAAAATGATAAAATTACAAATCAATATAACACAAGATGACGTCTGAGAAAAATTGGTCGACAATTTTATTTATTTGAAGAGTTCTATTCAGACGTTAATCAAAGATTTGAATTTTTATTATGGTTTTGTTATATAAAATTTAAAAAATCCTGTGCGCCTATACCGATTTCCTTCAACCGCGCTTAAAAGTTATACGCCCACTTTTTTTCATAATATGAATTATTTCTGAATTTATTTGTATTTATCCCTGGAACGATCTGACCATGACTGCCATGAAGATTGAAGATTTTCGTATGCGGCACACACGATTGAAGTTAACTTCTTATCGATTCAGAACGACTTTTTCTATAAATATGTAAAATATCAAACAAAACAGAGCGAATATATTTTTCCAAAAATTTCCAATTTTGAAAGAAGGGTCCCCCCTTATTACTTTTTCCGTTTTTAGAAAAACTCAAAAATCTGTGACATATTGTTCATAAACGACTTACAACTGAGGTTATTCTTATAGAAAAAATCGCGCTGAATCGATTCCAACCACTCCCGTCTCGGTATCTTTAGTCGTCTAGAAGCTACAGCGTTTTAAAATTTTTCTCTAATAATATCTCCGAAACTAAAAGTGATACAGGGTTGCGGATGGTCGGAATCTATTCAGCTTGACTTTTTCTAAAGTTCGGTTAATTTGAAACAGGTCAAAAATCGTTTGGAGTCTTAAAAAGTTGTATATTTGCAAAACGCATGAAAACATGAAACGGTTTACGATATTTGGTAAAATATATAAAAATTTCCGATATCTTTAATATTGACGTGTCTTATAGAAAAAAGCACGCTGAATCGACTAGGCCTAAGCACAAAGTCGTATCTCGATTAGTTTAGACGCTATTATTTGTGTCGAATTTTCGGTCTGTATGTTTGTTTTGAATGACACTGTTTTCATAGTTCTAACTTGATCGAATCTAATGTAAGAGCCAACCCACTTACTCGCACTCATTGTTTCATCGCACTCAGTCCGAAGGTCATTTCAACGAACATCCTTTGTTTACTTGTTTAGAAATTGCTTTTAACTTTGAAATCATAAGACGAGCGCTGTTCCGATTTTAAAGTCGTATTCACGTCGAAAATAACGATTAACATTTCTTTCAGTAAAAACTTTAATGAGACTCCATCATAAACTATGCGAAACTCTCAGATTGATCAACGCAGTTTTTGGCTGCGACTTAGTACTCGTGGTTGTACAAGCCCAACTGATCATTTTGGTCTACGTTTATTCGCCGATACATTATTTGACAGATGAACATCTACAAAAAGTAGCCCAAGAATACGAAGTTGGTCACAATTTATTGACTGTATGTATCAGTTGGACTCTGTATTTGCTTGTAAGTACATCCTGATTTAGAGAACTTGTTCGAAAATTGTAGGCAGTGATTAATACTTATAGTTAAAATAAGTGGCACAGTTTTTATCCATGAGAAGCGTATATGCTTTTCATTGCTTTGTTGCTCCAATAAACTGATTAGTATATCTGAGTGTTAGTAGCTTCCTACAATGTCCGAACTTAAATGGAAATTGGAAGCGTAACAAAATGTGAAACGTCCAATGCTTATATTCACCGCTCATTGCGTCAGTGATATCGATCGTCCCACTCTTTACAAAGCAAAGAGCTGTTTCAGTTTTTGTTACGATTTTCCTCTTATGTCTGAACTGAAATAGAAATGTAAGCGTAACAAAATGTGAAACGCCCAGTGCCTATACTCGCCGCTCATTGAGTCAGTGATATCAATCGTCCCACTCTTTACAAAGCAAAAAGCTATTTCAGTTTTCGTTACGATTTTTCTCCTATATCTGAACTGAAATGGAAGCGTAACGAAATGTGTAACGGCCAATGCCTATACTCGCCGCTCATTGAGTCAGTGATCTCGATTGTCCCATTCTTTACGAAGCAAACTGCGTTAAACCACGAACTGTTTCAGTTTTTGTTACGTTTTGTCATATAACAAAGTAAAATAAAGTTCTTAAAAAAATGTACATTTTATTTCAGATTCAGATCTACACGTTATCATTCATTTCTTGTTCGGTTTACGCGGAAGTAAACTCGACAAAAACGATACTAGATCAAATAATTCGAGAATTATCAGACGTGCCAGAAACTATTAAAAGAAAAGCTTTCGAATTTTTTTCAGCACAAGTTCACCACGAAGATGTATTTCTGACTGCTCATGGATTTTTTACTATCAATTTAACTTTGGTACCGTCGATTTTGCAGACAGTAATGAGTTTTTTGGTTGTATTTCTCCAGTGGAAGTAAAAATACAATTTTCATTATTCTGTTTCTTGAAATTGCGGGGGACTAATCGTTCTACCACCCCCAGCACACGGTACTGTGTTCTTTTAAATAGCACTCTGTAATATTCAGAAAATTTTCTAATTTTAAAATTATTCCCTTTATTTAAATATTGATAATAATAATAATAATAATCTTTATAAGTACCAGATTAAAGCACCTGTTTGAAAAAACTGAGGTCAAAACTAAAGAAATAACCGCTTAATTAATATATCAGTTCACTGGTGTTCTGTACTTGGAAATTACTTCTATAATAAACTCCATTTAACGTCACTCGATATAACGACAAACTCCTTAAAACGTCGAAATTACTTAAATCTAGTTGGTTTAACTTGTCGCTCATACAAATGATACACTCTAAATAACGACCCACTCACTCTAAATAACGACAACAATACGTCATCATTAAGCAATAAACAGTGCTTGTTTGTTATCTTGTTGCTTTGTTGTTGGCACCATGCGTACCGAAGATCCTAAGAAATTCGTTCTTTTGTTTGTTGGGATTATCTTTTATATGTTTAGCTCAGCTGTAATGTTTGTTGGTCAGTTGTAAATTTTATATATTACTAGCGGTCCCGTCCGGTTTCACCCGAGTGTAAACACACGAATGGGGAAAGGAGGGACATGAGTACGCACATTAATCTTAGTTTACCGAGATGAATGCTGTGTCCAAATTTCATGATGATCGGAGTTACCGTTCAAAAGTTTTTGTCGATAAAAAGCAGTATTTATACTTTTTTTAAGTGATACATTTTTTTTAAATCAATAATTACTGTAATTAATAGAATATAATAAATAATTAATTGAAAACACTGTTGGAAAATTATTTTTATATAGGTACCTATAGTTGTAACAGTTTTCAAATGAGCTATTAATTAGATTTATTTAATTTTAATTAGTCGTAATAAAATTTTGAAAAATTGAAATGTAAGCCTTAGAAGTAAGCAATGTAGAAAATAAAAAAAATAAAAATATATTCGCCGACGGGGGGCTTGAACCCAAGATCCTGGCATTAAGAGTCTTACGCACTACCGACTGAGCTATCCGGGCTTGTGAATGTGAGGTGCTAATATTGCAATATTTAGTTAAGGCATTTCACCTGATAATATTTGTAAGACGGATTAATTTTGAGATACATCTTGCAACATTTTTCATTGATGTTACGCTCCAATTGGTCATAGCGTTATATTATATAGCCTATAGCCTTCCTCGATAAATGGGCTGTCCAACGAAAAAAATGTTTTTCAATTCGAACCAGTAGTTTCTGAGATTAGCGCGTTCAACCAAACAAACAAACAAACTCTTCAGCTTTATATATTAGTATAGATTATAATATTATCTTACATCAAGTATTGTAAAGATTCATTTATGTATATTATTGCTTCCATTGCAAGAATACAACAAGATATGCTGCTATGCTGGCAAACATTGAACTCAACAAAGTTGAATCGATTTTGAAGAAACCGTGGGCAGTTATTGCCAACTCCCTCTGAACAACTTGTTGCGACAGCAGCTCCAGCAATTTCCGCGTCGTCTTGTCGAAGCTCGTGGGCAGTTCGTACAGAAGTCGGTTAGCGACTGTGGAGGTCAGTTTTGCTTCTGAACAAACGGCTTGGCAACTCATCGATAGAACGTATATTTTCATCTGAAAAATTATTTTCATTTTGAGTCAATTTTAAAGTGTCACTTAAATATATTGATTAGAATTTGTGTGCAAAATTTAATTAAATAATCACTAATTAATAAGTCGGTTGTAAATTTTTTAAAGTGAAACTTTTATTCTATCGCCTTGAATTTTTCTGGCCGTCTGTTGCATGTCGCATTACAGGCGGCCGCGGAGTAGGGGTAAAGTAAAAGGCGTTCGGAGTAGGCGCTCGGTAGAGCAACCAAGGCCAATATGGCGGCGCCCATGGTTAGCATCAGCTGACCGTGTAGTATGCATAACACATAGTCAGTCTGTCATGCGGGCAAGTGCTGTACAGTGTTTACATGTTTTTATTCGTGTATTCATGTGAATATTGTTGTTTATAATTAATCGTGATGGATAAGTGTCTACAATCCAACGCCTACAAGCCAATAAAAGTTTCACTTGCGTCGTGGTTTCTTAAAACCACACAACTGTTTTTTTTTTTTAACTTCCCGCTATAAAAAAAAATTCAGCCAATTGGGCGACCGCGGCTGGTCAGTGATTTTTTCATCGTGAAGTTATTTATTCCCCAACTCTACAGACGACCGCCGCCGAATCAAATGCACAAATAATTAATTTTGACCTAAATTACTACCAGCATTGTGGAATTGGTTTGGTAATAGTTAAAAAAATAATACCAGCTCTAAAATTGTCCAAAATATGCATGATATTAAAGTATAAATTATCCAGTAATCATTCCCATAATATGGAGTGTCTAGTGAAAACATTATTGGTGAAACAGTATATTTAATGAGCATAAAGCCGCTTTGCACTGTGCAGAAAAATATTTCGACTCCAAAAATTGAGTTGATCATATCAACTGCGTCGCTTAGTGTATCGTGTAATTTCATCATTGTTGGCACTGAAAAAAAAGTTTTAAATATCTTAACAGGAACCCGCACAAACCTCATGTGATTTGGTTCTCGGTTACTTTGATCGAAAGTGGTTTTATTTTATAGTTTAAAAGGTCACTAAGAAAAAGTGTCCATGGGCGCATAACCTAATAAAAACCAATAGATTTCTAGCTACAGATATGTTTAGCGAGATTTTAGATATGTAGAGATATCCATTGAATTCACAAACATGTTCCATGTTCAACTTTTGTGCTTTTTTTAGAAATAGAAAAATTGTCGAAAACTAGGTAATGTTTGAAGGTGTCACCCTGTATAAAATAATAATGTCATACTCGGATTCAGCGCACTCGAAAACATATTTCTAGAGCTTAGGATTTATTAAGATTGTGAATTCAATGGATATCTCTATATCTAAAATCTCGCTTAACTTGGTTTTTAGGCTATGACCTTTGAACTTTTTTCGATCAATTTAACCCAGAACCAAATCCCATAAGGTTTGTGCGTGATCCTTTGTGAATTGTGATTCAAAATACATCAAAACATTCTTACTTGAAATATGTCCTTTGCTAATAATTTCGTTATTTGAACTAACAAAATTATTCCTCATTGTTGTGAATTTGAATGTTTCTTGTAAAACATTGTTGAACTTTTCAAATCGCCATTTTATTTCATGTACTGTAATTGTTACATGCAAAATTTTTATTGTTGGATAGATTACACTCCAGTTTTTAAAAAAATAAGTTATGCCCTCAAAAAAGTTAGATCGCAGTATATAGCTGGAGTGATCAGCTATAACGATTATATGAAATGTCGTTATTATAAATATAATTTGAAAAGTTACCGATCGTTTTTTATAATCACTTTCATTCAAATTTAGTATTTTATCTGCATGATCGATTTTGTTTCTCAGATCCGCCATTTTGTTGCCACTGAAAACGCTCGATAGTATTTCTAAAATAATAATACAAATGTCGATTGCAAATGCGATTTTATGAAACGTAAGTGATCTTTTATATAAGTCGCCATTTTTTGCATGTTCTGCTCTAGCAAACGATTTGAATACAATATCACTAAAAATTATGACGCAAAATATTATAAATATTTTATAAATAATTTGAATTATTGTGACTTTGGTTATTTTATTGCCTTTTGCCACACTTATGTGCGACATTCCCAGTATTTTTATAAATATTTGTAGAAGTTTATTAACAAATAACGCCATTTAGAAATCTTGTAAAACTTTAGTTTCACTTGCAAACTTAGGTAATATATATTATAAAGAGGTAAAGTTTATAAGTTAGGCTTGTGAACTACTCAACCGATTTCAAAATTTCTTTCACCAATATTAAGAATGGACCTCCAGGGTGGACATAGGCTAATATATTATCGCGTTTAAATAAAAGCGCTTTTCGTGGAGACCAATTTTGCAACGTAAATCGACGAAAAAACGATACAAATTCGGGCAAAGCCGGACCGGGCCGTTAGTTATGAATAAATTTGTAATTTAATCAGACGGACAAAAATTCTGAAAATGGTAAAATCGACTGTAGTCTATGAACTTACAAATACAGACAAAGTTACGATTTTATGAATTTTTACTAATCGAATATATTAAACTTTATTGTTAATTTCTTATAATATTGTGATAATTATAAGCTATTTTTTAACAAACAAAATAACGCTTATATAAATTCACGCGTGCACAAAGCGTTTCAAAAAGGCAATGAACGAAAATATTATGTTATTAAGTTTAGAGGTAAACAAATATTCATTATTACTTAAGTAATTACGTACATCGAGTGAATAGAACTTTCTAGATTAAGTATTTTATGTTTATAAGTTGTCCAATGTAAGAAATCAATATAAATAAATAAAATATTTTAAGAGGAGAGTAGAGTGTATAGGGATCAAAATGAGGGGTGTTTTTACACGCTTTATATTAGCTTCACCTGTTTGTATGTATGTAAACAGGCTTATGTTGTAACCGACTTCTTTGGGCTTGATTTTGACCCACTTTAAATGAACAGATTTAATTTAATCTTTATAGACTTATCAAGAACCGGTGACGATACAATAATTTGATAAGTTTATCTCATTATCCTGATCAGGATTGTCAGAATTAAATAATTATGTTTGTATTAGTGATGTGCCGGATATCCGTATCCGCGGATATCCGAGGGAGAAGAAAGATCCGTATCCGTTAGTTTTTTTGCGGATCTTTTACCTTATTAATTTTCAATTCATAGATGAAATTTTATATATATAGGTGATTATAGGTAATAATGAAAACCTGTTAAATTCGATTCAGATTATTTTTTATTTTTTAAAATCGTATTTGGCACCTTTATATTGCAAACATTTATCGTAGTGAGTACCATACCAATAGTACATAACTCAAAGGTACTAAATCAACAATCTTTTTAATGAGATATTGCACATCGATCTTTGGAAAGAGACAATCTGTTATGAGAGTTAACTCTTAAAGAGGTCAAAAACTTTTTCCCATAACAGATAGTCTCTTTCCAAAGGTCAGTGTGCAATATTTACCGCCACGTACTCTAAGAAAGTTAAGATCCGTATCCGCGGATCTTGAAACCAAAAATCCGTATTCAGATCCGTATCCGCGGATATACATTTTTAACGATCCGGCACACCACTAGTTTGTACGTATGTTTTACAGTCATTGCAAATTGGAGGTACGAAGAACCTATCTATGACTATTAGTTAAACCATCTTTACTCAAAAATAATCAAGCCTTTTATAGCACATCGAACTAAAAAGTGAAAAATAGTTCTTAATATAAGCATAAAATTATAATGAACAAAAAATGCTTCTAAAAAATAAAGATTAATGCTTCCATTGCAGCAAAACTATAAGATACGTCGTTAGGCTTCCCAACATAGAGCTCAACAAAGTTGAATCGACTTTGTAAAAACCATGAGCCGTGATGGCTATATCTCTGTGAGCAACTTGTTGCGAGAATAACTCGAGCAACTTTCTGGATTGTTCGTCGAAATTCATAGGCAACTTGTAAAGCAACATGTCTGATACCACTGCGGTCGATTTAGCTTCGGAACAAACTGCTTGACAATTTATTGATAGATAGTAGATTTCGCTCTGAAAGGAAATTCGAGCAAGTATTAAGTAATGAGAATTATTCTGTAATTTTGCATTTGGCGTCACTGAAGGGGGTCGTCCTCAGTCCCACATATCAAGATTTTATGATTTTGAACAGCGAATATTATCCCTAATAACCAGAGTGCCCGTCGGCAAAAATTTTATTGATACATACTCTCCCCAAACTTTGTATATGGCTTCATTAGGCCTAGTCTGACACCTATTTCCTCTATGACTTTTCTTGATTTTGGGGCATCTTCCCTCTAAATTTTCCGAAAGATGTCGTTTTGACGACATGTAAAAATTTATAGATACTATTTGTTTTTTTAATTGGATAGCTTAAAAACTTCAACCAAAATGCTAAAATAATGTTCTCTGACAAATAATAGGAGCCATTTAAAATGTCTGACACCTCGAATATGTCGACCATATTCGAGGTGTCAGACATTTTAAATGGTTCATGTTATTTGTCAGAGAACATCATTTTAGCGTTTTGGTTGAAGTTTTTAAGCTATCCAATTAAAAAAACAAACAGTATCTATAAATTTTTACATGTCGTCAAAACGACATCTTTCGGAAAGTTTAGAGGAAAAACGCACCAAAATCAAGAAAAGTCATAGAGGAAATAGGTGTCAGACTATAGGCCTAATGAAGCCATATACAAAGTTTGGGGAGAGTATGTGTCAGTAAAATTTTTGCCGACGGGCACTCTGACTATAATACTTAACAATTTGAATGCCAAAAAAATAAGATCAAAAACTAAAACCCGACTACTGAAAAGTATGAAACAAGAAAATATTCTCATCTATGGATAACCGTGGTCATATGCTACCTACTCTAACAAAACATTACATTTTAACAGTAGTAAACGATCATAGGCTCAAGGAAATAGTGCATCACGCTATACATCTAAAGGAGCCTCATATATATGAGATGGCATACGACCACGGCTATCCTCAGATGAGAATATTTTCTTGTTTCATACTTTTCAGTAGTCGGGTTTTAGTTTTTGAAATTATTTTTTATTTAAATTATTTTTTTTGTTTTCAATTTGCTCTCCTCTGGGACCAAAATTCAAAAATAAATGTAGCCTATGTTACCCGGGCCATAATAACGAATCGATTGACACTTTATTTATCAAAATCGGACGAATAGTTTAGGCGCTACGGTGGAACATCCGTAAATACAAACATACATACATAGACTGCTAAACTCATAACCCTTCCTTTTGGCTTCGCCGTAGTCGGGTAATAATTTATTGATAGATTATTTGGAAAGAATTCCGCGGCATAAGGATCGAAAATGAAGCAATACTGAATTTTTTTTTTGTTAAACTTGCATTTAATACTAACGTTTCGATACGTTTTGTATCATCTTCAGAGTATCGAAACGTTAGTATTAAATGCAAGTTTAAAAAAAAAAATTTCAGTATTGCTTAATTTTCGATCCTTATGCCACGGATTTTTTTCCAAATACCTATCATTAACTTCAATGGATCACAATTACTCTATTTATTGAATAGAGTCAATTTTCACGTAATAATTTATAGAAATAAAATAATGAAAGAAGTGGAGTAAGATATAATCACTAATATTCACAACAAAGTAAAGCTTATTTTCAATTGTTCCTCAACCAAATAAATCTCCTTCAATACATATTTTGGAACAAAACTTCTACTAACAATTCACAACAAATGTTTTCATCAGCTGGCATCTGTCATATTCAATATTTTACATTTTCGATAACTACGCTATCAATATTGAATTTTGATAAATATGCTTAAAATCAAAATATTTAACAAAATGTCCAAAGCTTGTGATTTAACTTCATCCTGTTCATTTTGATCTTACGTAAAAATTGACTCTCATCATTTTTTTAATAAAGAGCCACAAGATGTATGTCTTCAAAAAATGTGGGATCAAAGTCTCGTGTTGTTTGCTTACCAATAAATATAAACTGAGAATTGTTTCCAAAATCAAGAAACCTAGCGCAGGGTTGTCATCTAAATCTTCATAATCTAAGAGTTCGGTATCTTTCAAACGGGATATTGTTATGTAAACGAAATTCGACACGGTTACAGACACTTGAGTTACGGTTAATAATATGTTGAAACCAAAAATGGAGTTAACCAATTCCACTAAGTCACAAAGCGTGTTATGGGATTCCATTAATGTTTGAACTGAAAACGAATAAATTATGTTAATTCCTGGTTTCGACGACTGAGACAAGTACACAAGCGAATTATAAAATGCTGAATTGCAGAAGCATTGTCAGAAAATCTACCTCGATCGAAAGTACATACTTTCGGCATCAATTGTAAGGCAGAAAGTCTAACATTTTACGCATTGGTGGGATTACACGCACTGATGCGGGAAGTACGTGCGTTCGGGCGGCACTAAAAAAATCTATCAACTGTTGTTTAGATGTCGTTTCCATAGCAACGCTATTACATTTTAGCTAATAGTCGTGAACAGCTGTCATTTGTGTTTTTACGTATAGCCTCAAAGCTACTTGCTTGGAATTTTTTTATGCAATTAATAATAGTCAGAGTGCCCGTCGGCAAAAATTTTACTGACAAATACTCTCCCCAAACTTATAGTTTCATTAGGCCTAGTCTGACACCTATTTCCTCTATGACTTTTCTTGATTTTGGGGCGTTTTCTTTCTAAATTTTCCGAAAGATGTCGTTTTGACGACATGTAAAAATTTATAGATACTGTTTGCTTTTTTAATTTGATAGCTTAAAAACTTCAACCAAAACGCTAAAATAATGTTCTCTGACAAATATCATGAACCATTTGAAATGTCTGACACCTCGAATATGACGACATATTCGAGATGTCAGACATTTTAAAAGGTTATTATATAGTCACAGTCTAAGGTCAAATTTTCTGACAATGCGTTATGCAATTGTCTTCATGGCAGAACTGTCTTTAACGTACCAAACATGAATTTGTGGGTGCTCATATTTCCAGCTAGTATATTTTTGAATTTTTCTTCCAAAATTGTGCTAATTATACGAAACCTGTCTTTAATTTGAAACAAAAGAATTTCAAAATAAAACATATTCATTAATATTATAAACTGAGGAAAACCCGAGAGGTATTCAGTAATTGCTTCTTCAAGTCCAAAGGCAAAATACCAAATTATAACCTCCGAAATATAGAGTCCATGTACAAATATATTATGAGAGAGCAATTGGCATGAAAATCGGCGTCGTTGTTTTTCGTAATAATCAGCTTTATCTATACGCAAAACTTTGTCGAGTTTTTCGATTTCTTTTTTAACGGTTACCACTTTTTGACTATGAACAATTGAAAAAATTATTCCCAAACTGGCGCAGGTAGAATCTAAAACTACTAGTACTGATATAAACACAGTACTGATTTTATATTCGGTATATTTCGGCGGAATTTCGTCCAAATCATTCAGTAAAATAAGATTCCAAATAGCAAAAAACAGGATACAAATTATTACCAACAATTTATAAACGATTTGACCTTTAGTAACTTTACAGATGTCATTATTTTTGGTTATTTTAAAGTAAGAAAGTCCAATTGCATTTAATATTATTTCAAAACCTTTGTCTAAATACACCATATTTAAAATTTATTTGTTATTGATTAAAGCTATATGCGTATTTTTCAAGTGTTTACAACTACAATAATAACTTCATTGATTTGTATTTACACTTTAAAAGAAAGAATTTTTCAAATCGAGTAAGCGGTTCCTGTGATTACTCGCAAGACTCAAACACTTAAACTTTTCCTTTTTTATAAAAGTGTAGTTTATTCTTTGAAAATAAAATTTATAATAGAAATTCCAGTAACTAATTAACAGTTTTATCATCAACCATGTAATTAGCCTTGTGTACAGACGACTAGATCCAAAGATAGACAGTTTTAATAAGCTAATGACGCAATATAATTATGGTTAATAGTAATTAGGGATGAAATAAGAATTATTTTGACGACCAATCAACACTACAAAATAGCTGCTGTACTCATAGGTACCCTGTTGACATTTGTAACAATTGTAATAATAATTAAGCGAACCCTTTAACTATCGAAATTTTTATACCCAGTGGAGATACAGTTTTTCTGTTGTTACACTGAAAAAAACATATCGAGTATGATTATTATTTGCGTTAATGTAAAAAAATATATTTTATTCGACGTTTGCTTCCACGAACACTACTAGCGCCTCTAGCGGGCAATGGAGCGGGATTTAACCGCCTTGTTATTATTGTTTTAAACCGCGACGAGAAAAATATATAAAAACGCGTCTAACTCCTAAACCAAAGGAGGTACAGAGTTACGGGTGATCTCATTGGGTTCAGCGTGTTTTTTTCCAAAAGTACACATAATATTAACCGCATCGGAAGGCTCTTAGTGCCTCAAAAAGCCGCCGATTTGCGAAAACATTGAAAAACTTCAATTTTTTCAATTTTTTGGAAGATATGCCTGAATTTACTTGACCTTATAGAAAAAGTGCGCTGAATCGAATGAGCACAAGAGCAGAACTATAACTCTTCTGGTTTCTTAGTTATGAGCATTTTAAAATTTGAAAATTTCAAACTCGATTATCTCTGAAACTAGACAAGATACAGGTTGTCTAATCAATATTATCGTATCATTATTATATATTATACAGGGTGAGTCAGACCACCCGTATCAGTCGTTTTTTTCGAAAACGGTTAGTCGTAGAGAGTTGTGTCAAAAATCTGTATCATAAAAGCCCTAATGAAGAATCGAATGGTGATATTTTTTCCCCCCGGAAAGGTCGGCTTCCCTGTTAGTTTGCTCCGGAATGTTCAGAACTCCGGAATGTTAAATGGCACGATAGGTCGAAAGTGGTATTGTTGAAAAGATCTTTAAAAAATAGGCAAGTTTTGTAGGACATTTTTTTTTGTTACTGCCACCCCTGTTAAGTAATATTCGTTTGAAATTATTAAATTAACATGTAAGAAAAACAAACTTAATTTTAAAAATTGGCATTTAAAATCTAGTTACCTAATTAAACAATGTCACAAATGTTCAAACTGTCTTCAATTTACTTCTAAACACTGTGGAGCTCTTCTAGATATGTTATGAGTACCTGGAAGTATTTTCCGACAAAAAAAAAACAATTGTAATTATTGAAAACTTATTGTGACATTGTTTAATTAGGTAACTAGATTTTAAATGCCGACTTTTTGTTATTCTGATATGTTAATTTCATAATTTCAAACGAATATTACTTAACAGGGGTGGCAGTAACAAAAAAAAATGTCCTACAAAACTTGCTTATTTTTTAAAGATCTTTTCAACAATACCACTTTCGACCTATCGTGCCATTTAACATTCCGGAGTTCTGAACATTCCGGAGCAAACTAACAGGGAAGCCGACCTTTCCGGGGGGGAAAAATATCACCATTAGATTCTTCATTAGGGCTTTTATAATACAGATTTTTGAGACAACTCTCTACGACTAACCGTTTTCGAAAAAAACGACTGATACGGGTGGTCTGACTCACCCTGTATATTATGGCAGGAAGAAGTTTTACTTCAGTCGTGTGGTCTAAAGCACACTCGCTTTTTTTTTTGATTATTTTTTTTTACAATTTTTACACACTTGATCCATCCTTGACAATATTAATGTGGATTTCCGGCTACTTACTAAAATTAGGAAATTCAATTTAAGAATTTTTATAGACATAATCTACAATGTTTTTGTTTATAGTAACGAGCAAAACGAAAAACTACAAAAACATGCGCAAGCGCAGGTCAAATCTACTTGCACAACATCAATTGACTGAAAATCGAATTCAGAAAACGTTAAAAAAATGTCACTCAACATTTAAAAATTTTAAAATAGCTAAATCTGCATGTAAACTTTTAATAGACTTTATTAAAAAAAATCTAAAGTTGGTGACCTTGAACCCTAATCCGCTCTAAATGTAGGTCATGGCCCCTAGCGGTCTCTAACGCCACGAAATTAGTTAGTTGATAGGTCAAATATAACACAAAACATTAATTTGTAGATTGTACTGCCCAATTTGCATTCGTTGCGTAATATTGATTAACCTGTCTCATATACTGGATGCAGTTTATAAATATTAAAAAAAATATTTCAAATCGGTTTAGTAGTTTAGAATCTACGTGTAACGGCCGGTACTGTTATAAATAATGTAAACAAAAATAAGAGGTCTTCAATAAATAAAATTATCGACCAATTTTTTTGACAAATATATTAACAAAAAATATAAAAATTAATACATTGACGTTTAGGTCCGGATTTGGATCTTCTTCAGAAATATGTAATCTAAATCCGAACCGAAACGTCACTCTATTAATGTTTACATTTTGACGTGATAACGTCTTATAAATTGATGAAACACCGGCTGCACGCACGAAAAAGAGTAACGTTCCGCAAGCGAGAGCGCGATATAAGCGATAGTCTCTCTTTTCTCGCGTGACGTCAGAGAGTAGTGTGCGTTCAACATTTTTTTCGGCTGTTCCAGCGAAAGCTACATCTGACAGATGGCCAGATAAATTATACGGTTTGTTAACAAATATATAATATATATACATTCTTTTAAATGTCTTTTATAATTGCTTAAAAATATGTATTTTGCTTTGGTTGATCAAATTATTAGTCGGTAAAAATATAGTTTGACAGCTACTAAAATTTAGGTTATGTATTATTAAATATTATATTCGAGCGGAATACGTTATCACGTAAAACTATCGTCCGTAAACCGACTTTACAGACAACCAATTTTTTTTTTGTTAGGTACCTAATATATTTGTTTGAAAAATTGGTCGATAATTTTATTTATTTAAGAGTTCTAATCAGACGTAAATCAAAGTTTTGAATAATAAGAGGTTGTATATCAAAGGCGTAATGAAGGTTATGATTGCTAAACGAGTACAAAATTGCCGTGCAATAATTTTAAAATAAACTATTTTTAGATTTTTATATATGCGGCCATTTTATTCGTAACACAAAAAATACAAAACTGTTAATAGTTGTAATTGTAACTAAAATACAATTAATACACTGTTACCAATACAAATAAATAAAATAGTATTATCACACCACGTGCTGGGCACAAAAACAAATTATTTAAACTACTTTAATAGTATATTATCACAAGGGCCGAAAGTTGAATTTTCGCCTCGGGCATCATGCCGCGCAGGGCCGAGATTTCAACTTTTAAGGTCCGTGTGGTGTATACGATTTTTCTTCATATCCGCTCGAAAGTACGTACTTTCGTCAGCAGGGACGAAAGATTGACATTTACTCCTAGTGAGAACGGCGGGAGGAAAAAATTTCTCATGCCTATTTATACTCGTAACTAGGGTTACCGTTGTCATTTAATATAATAAATAACAGGGAGTAAATGTCAAACTTTCGTCCCTGCTATAAGGGACGAAAGTACGTACTTTCGATCGAGGTATGAAGAAAAAATGTTTTTCTTTCATTTTTACTATAAAACAGACTTCAATTCTTCCATTGCAACAAAACAATCAG
This sequence comes from Xanthostigma xanthostigma, assembly GCA_963575645.1. NCBI lineage: Eukaryota > Metazoa > Arthropoda > Insecta > Raphidioptera > Raphidiidae > Xanthostigma > Xanthostigma xanthostigma. Next base: position 6,926,905 of record OY754473.1, read on the forward strand.
ATACGTCGCAACGCTGGTCAACATGGAACTCAGCAAACCCGAATCGATTTTGAAAAAGCCGTGGGCAGTTATAGCTACCTCCCTGTGAGCAACCTGTTGGGAGAATAACTCCAAAAACTTTCTCGTCGTCTGGTCGTAGCTCGTAGGCAGTTCGTACAAGAGTCGATCTGCCACAGTTGAGGTCATTTTCGCTTCTGAACAAACTGACTGACAGCTTGTCGAAAGAATGTATACTTCATACTAGAAACGGAAAATCATTCTTTTGGATCTATCCAACAAAATGGACGCATTGACAACGAATCTAAAGATATTTCGTGATTGTTGTACTCACAATTAAGAAAGATGCCCATAATGCGGATGCCGTAAAATAGTGCAACAATGAATTACGTGTATCGGAATAATAATGGCTCTCTGAGTCATCGTCTGACATGTATGCAATTGGTGGAAACACGAAGAATAAAACGGTTACCGTTATTTGAATAATTACGAGCAAAAGGTTGATACTGAAAATTGTATTTGTAAAATTTAAAGCGCTGCAGAGATTGTTGTGAACTTTCATCAAGCTTTCAACTGGAAATGAACAAATAACAATCAGTAAATCAACAATGGACATTCCTGAAACATAGAGATTTGTAAATAATAAAGAAATGTGGATGAGCAACACAAACCCTACGGGATTGAGTTCTCGGTTAAATTGCTCGAAAATAGCTTCATTTTATAGTTTAAAGGTCACTAAGAAAAAGTGTCCCTGGGGGCATAGCCTAAAAACCAATAGATTTCTAGCTACAGGTACGTTTAACCAGATATTAGATATAGAGATATCCATTGAATTCACAATCCTAAAAAATCCTAAGTTCTAGAAATATGTTTTCGAGTGCGCTAAATCCAAATATGACATTATTATTGACGTGATAACGTCTTATAAATTGATGAAAACACCAGCTGCACGCACGAAAAAGTGTAACGCCGTAACGTTCCGCCTGACCCTGTGCGTGCAAGCGAGAGCGCAGTATAACCGATAGAGAAGCACGATCGGCGTCGGCTTGTAGGCATTTCACTCTTCTCGCGTGACGTCAGAGAGTAGTGTGCGTTCAACATTTTTTTCGGCTGTTCCAGCGATAGCTACATCTGACAGATGACCTTTGTTTTATAAACCGTAGAAATTAAGACTTAAAATCAAGATATCTAATAAAAATGTCATAAATTATCGAATTTTTAAAGCAATTTTTCAGATAATACATCGTTATTTGTTCGTTTTTGCACGGATATTTTTTGTGTCATATATAATTATTACCGATTCATCCAAGCCAAAGTATAACTGAACGCACGATAATGGATCTGCATTTCATAACAGCAGATAAATTATACGGTTTGTTAACAAATATATAATATATATACATTCTTTTAAATGTCCTTTATAATTGCTTAAAAATATGTATTTTGCTTTTGTTGATCAAATTATTAGTCGGTACAAATATGGTTTGACAGCTACTAAAATTTAGGTTATGTATTATTAAATATGATTTTCGAGCGGAATACGTTATCACGTAAAACTATCGTCTGTAAACCGACTTTACAGACAACCAATTTTTTTTTTATACAGGGTGACACCTTCCAACATTACCTAGTTTTCGACTATTTTAAGCACAAAAGTTGAACATGGAACATGTTTGTGAAATTATTCAAATATCCCTATATCTAAAATCTCGCTAAACATATCTGTAGCTAAAAATCTATTGGTTTTCAGGCTATACGCCCATGGACACTTTTTCTTAGTGACCTTTAAACTATAAAATTAAGCTATTTTTGAGAAATTTAACCGAGAACCAAATCCCATAACGTTTGTGCGGGGTTCTTTAAGCTTGCCAAATGCAACTTTTAGTTACAAGCAGCGTAACTTGCACGATCATTCTATTAACTAATAAATGTAAGTTAGATGTCGCCATCAACAAAAGTCATGTTGTAATTCAACGCAAACATCTAACACATCGTTGTCGTCGAACGTCACGACATTTGCACGTTTTTACTCCCATCCAATGGCGCCTGTTGATGTTTCACATCATAAATAAACGTGTCGTTCTTTCATACAACTTACTTGAAATATTACTTTCTCTGCGATCGTTTCTTGCTTTCGAGCTTCCAAATTTCTCATCTAAAATTTTATTGATCGTTTCAAATCTGTTATTGATTTCTTTCAGGATTGTTATAAACTGAACAATTATTAGAGTTGAGAAATATTGTATCCAAGACGCTAGAAAATCATACAGTGCCCAAAATATGTGAGTATAACAGAAAGACATTAATGTAAATTTAAAAAAACCGATGGCATGAAACACAACTGCAAAAATCCAAAATCTGACTGTTGTTTGTTTCTGTTCTTTTTCATAATAATTATTTTTATTTAAGTCAAGGATTCGGTCTACGTCCTTAATTTGGTTTCGTAAATCGATCATTTTTGAGCTGTTGCATTTAGACAAAATTATTGCCAACACTGCAATAACATAGTTAATAATCAATGCAGAAATATCTGTGATAAAAATTATGGTTCCTTCCTGAACGGTGTTTGTAATATATACGTTTATTGACCATAACTCATAAGTAAGCAAGCACGCAATTAATATCATTTTATAAATCATCTGGATTTTAGTGAGCTTTTTTATTTCGCCATGTTTTGATACGCTGAAATATGATAACCCTAAAATGTTGAGTTGTGCTTGTACAGATTTATTTATAAACGCCATTTTGTAATTTTGTAATTTAAAATGAAATATTTTGTTATTATTCATATGCCGCATAAAAGAATAAAATTAGTCACTTTGAAGAAATTACAGAATAATTTTTAAAGTTAATGTTCATAAACTAATTTACAGCCTAACAAGATTTTGAAAAAATCATTGACATTAACACAAAAGGTACTTATTTGTGAAAAAAGTTGTGAATAATTTTCAATAATTTTTAGATAATGGTTTAAATAATCTACGTCCTCTGTGAACTTCGAACTTATTATTTAGTACTGTTAATTTTTGCTAGTAAAATCGATCAAAGAAAACAAAACAAAAAATAATTATTTTAAGTGCTTTTGTCTCAAGAAACGACCAAAAAAATCTAATAAATTTAAGTGATTATAATATATTAATTCAATATTGAATAGATAAGAAAAATAAAATATGTAAACAATAATAACAGGTAGTGTATTAAAGGCACCGAGGGGGGTGGCGTAGTGGTGAGAGCACTAGACTCGCATTCGGGAGGTACCGGGTTCGAATCCCGGCGGGGACAGATGTGGCTGGGACTTTTTCCCACTGCCTCTCGCCGAGAAACGGTAATTCCTGTATCTTGTTGAGGTTTTCCATGGTTTCCCTCAATAATTCCAGATAAATATCGAGATGGTTCCTTATTCAAGGCCATGGCCGATTACCTGTCAAACTCCTACCTGCCTACCTTATCCTAATTTCCTAAAAATTCCTTCATTCGCCCATTGCTATTAATTAAGTTGAAGATTAAAAATTGTAGAAAATAGTAATGGTGCGAATGGCGTCTGTTATGAAATAAAGTCGAGAAACGGACGTTAAACGCATTATTAGTATTATTATTATTATAGTGTATTAAAGGCATAATGAGGCTATGTTTGTTACACGATTGCAAATTTGCCGTGAAATAATTTTAAAATGATAAACATATTTTTTGATTTATAAATATGTGACTTTTTTATTCGTAACACAAAAAATACAAAACTGTTAATTGTTGTAATTGTAACTAAAATACAATTAATACACTTTTACCAATACAAATAAATAAAATCGTATTTTCACACTACTGTGCATAGGGCTTCACACGAGACGAGAGTAGACGAGACTATCAAAAATCTCGTCTCGGTCTCGTCAATCCCTAGAAAATTCAATCTCGTTCAAGTCTCGGTCTCGTCTCGTTACCAGATGTCTCGTCTCGTCTCGCTTAATTTTAAATAATGATAATATATATTATATAAACTAAATAATAAATAATAATAAGTAGTTTTTTAAAGCTATATTTATTACGTTATTACATAGAAATATTTGAACATATACATAAATTTTTTTATTTTACACATTCAGATTTTATATTTTGTAAAATATATAGTTTTTTATTTCGACCTTTTCTAATTTTTCCAATAAAAACTTTATAAAAAAAATTTAACGAGACCATAAACGAGACTCTCGGGTTGCACTGTATGTGGTCTCGGTATCGTCCAAAATATTTACCAAAACGTATCGTCTCGTCTCGTCTCGCTTTTCCGAGACGAGAACGAGACGAGACGAGAAAAATCTCGCTCTCGTGTGAAGCCCTAACTGTGCACGACAACAAATTTCATTTTTTTCTATTATACTAATGAATCAGACCAATCTAGTTAGTTCAAACAATAGGCGTAGTTATAAATCTCGCTGGTATACTCAGATCGCGTAACTGTCCTGTAGCTTCCACCACATGTGTTCCGTATCTCCCACCATGCAAAATACAATTTTTTCGTGTCTCCGAAAAAAAATCAAAAACTACTTTAGTTAAGGTAGTACGAGCACCAAGGCAATTTTAAATAAAAGGCTTGATTTTTTTATATGAAGTTGGACTATGTCTAAACCAATTCTGAAAATTTTAGGGGGTTTGCCCGACTATTTAAATAAATAAATGACTTCAAAAGTAGGTATATTTAACATTGGCTTTATGGTAAAACGGTAGATGGATGATATGTTTTCATTGATTTCTCCAAAACTAGTCGGAGAAATCAATGAAAACATATCATCCATCTACCGAAATATAAAAAAAATCAAGCCTTTTGTTTAAAGTTGCCTTGGCGCTCGTAACCTTAAACTACTTTAAAAAAAAAATTGGTTGTCTGTAAAGTCGGTTTACGGACGATAGTTTTACGTGATAACGTATTCCGTAATACATAACCTAAACCTCCCAAAATTTGGTTTCAATCCGCTTATCCTTGGTGTCGGAATGATACGAAATGTCAAAAGTGACGTTTGCAACTGTCAAAGTATTATGTTCTAATAATAATTAGTTATTCCAATACTTAACTTAGAAGGCGTTGCATTTCACAAAATACTAATGTCAATAAATTGAATTAAACATTAGAAATGCAGCCGTTTTCATGTTAACACAAGACATACGTTATCTTCTAATTTCCTTGTACGGCAAACAAGACGACCGACTGCGTCGCGCCATGCATTAGACAACATTGCATTTATACAGCTATTTTTCTATATAAATTTGTATAAAAAAACTGTTTAGGCAAATTCTGTTATACGAAATCTATGTAAAATGTTCTCCTCTTTCGTTTAAGACTGGTTTCAAACCGATCTGATTTAAATTGAGCGAGAAATTAGCAAAGAGCACGCACAGGGTCAGGCGGAACGTTACGCGTTACGCGTTACGAACGTTAGGATTTAGGAACGTTACACTTTTTCGTGCATGCAGCCGGTGTTTTATCAATTTATAAGATTGGTGATTCATCAATTTATAAGACGTTATCACGTCAAAATGTTTTTCTTTCATTTTTACTTAAAGAAAAAAAACTTTATTTCTTCCACTGCAACAAAACAATCAGATACGTCGTAATGCTGGTGACCATGGAACTCAGCAGTCCTGAATCAATTTTGAAAAAGCCATGGGCAGTTATGGCTACCTCTCTGCGAGCAACTTGTTGCGAGAACAACTCCAAGAACTTTCTAGTTCTCAGGTCGAAGTTCGGAGGCAGTTCGTACGAGAGTCGGTCGGACACAGTGGAGGTCATTTTTGCTTTTGAACAAACTGATTGACAACTCCTGGACAGCATGTATACTTGCCACTAGAAATAAATTAATAGATTTTTACTTAGAAAACATTCATGAAACTACAAAGCTTTGAAAATAAATTGTTGGCAAAATTGGGTTGAGGAATAATTGAAAAAATAAGCATTATCATTTTGACTAACGTTTCGAAAATTATATATTCGTTTATCGACAGCTCTTTGTTATGCAATGAAATACGTCCCTTCAATTACGCTATATAGAATTTACACTGTATATATTTTTGATATTTGCTCTATTAAAAAAACGATTTTCACATAAAAAATTCCAGCCAATTGGGCGACGGTACCATTCCAACATTAAAAATGTTGACATTTGATTATAATAAAGAAAATAAAATTTCTGATATCGCGTGAGGTGACACGGGTAATGGCTAGTATTCAATATGATATTTACTATTCGTTGCCATGGTTACCTACATAATATGTTTCACGTCATGTAAAAATTAATCAAAGCATGCCGAACTAGTTTATTTCTGACAGATCCATAAAACAAAAGAGCGGCTGATTTTTTTTTATTTTCAAAATATTTCCGAAACTAGTTTAGAAAAAAATTTTTAATGAAACTTTCTTGAAAAAATAAATAGAATAATAAGCCGTTATGAAAAGTAGACCATTATTATATAAAAAACACCGTTATAGCAAATATTTCTTCTGTTCATGTGCCGATTTTCCCCAAAAACAATAGGGCTCTTCATATTTGCATACCAAACATCCTCCCAAAATTTGGTTTTGATCCGCTCATCCGTTTGACCGGTATCGTGTTCACAGACTAACAGACGGACAGAGTTTGTTCAAAAATATGTTTTATGATTCGAGAGACCTCAAAACGGAAAGATATTGTAAAACTTTTCAAAAATGATTTTTGACCTAAACTAGTACCATTCCCCACTTGTGGGTTGGAATGGTAAAAACATGAAACACCATCAAAACAGGAGCTGGGCTTCGAGGTTAAAAACTAACTGTGCAAGTATACTTACAACTAAGAAAATAGTCCAAAATGCCGCTGAAATTTGATAGCATAACCTTGAATACAGTGTTCCAACATAAAGTATCTCTGTGTCAAAACTATCTTTATCAGAGAGAAATGCGATAGGTGAAAACAGGTAGATTAAAATGGTCAGCGTTATTTGAATAATTATTAGCAAAATATTGACACCAAAAATGTCATTTGCTAAATTCAAAATGTCGCAGAGGTCGTTGTGAGCTTTCATCAAAGTTTCCACTGAAAAAGAGCAAATAATTTATCAATACTTTATTTAAACCCAATTTAATTTTTAATTCCGGACGCTAAACGGGATGTTGTGCGTTTAAGACCAATGGCGTAGATATTTTTTTTCTGGTGGGGGGTAAAGCGAAAAAAGTCAATATTTTTAAAGTTTTATTAAGCCCCTTTGAATACGGAACCCTGAATATATTTATTGGATTTTGAGAATGGCTGATAAACGATACACGCAGAATTTGATCCGGCCAAACCGGGTTTTTTTATTCAACTTACCTGAAATATTATCTTCTCTGCGATCATTTCTTGATTTTAAGTTTCCAAAAGGTTCATCCAAAAATTTATTAATAATTTCGAACCTGTTATCAATTACCTTCAAGACACTTATAATTTGAAATATGATCATAACTGAAAAATATTGTACCCAAGATACTAGAGAATCGTATAGTGCCCAGGTGAGGTTCTGAGTACCCTCGTAAATAAATACAGAACTCAGAAAACAAGTGCCAAGAAATACAATAACAAAAATCCATAATTTGTTTGTTATTTGTTTCTGTTCTTTTCCATAATAACTATTTTTATTTACGTGCAGGATTTTGTCTACATTTTTCATTTGATTTTGTAAATCGATCATTTTTGTGCTGTTGCATTTAGACAAAACTACTGCCAAAATTGCGACGACAAAGTTAATAATCATTGCAATCATATTTGTAATGTATACGAGACTGGCCGACCCAGAACTGTTCGAAATATATATATCAACCATCCATAACATATAAAGAACCAAACATATTATTACAATTATTTTATAAATGATCTGAATTTTGGTGAGTTTTTTTATTTCGTCATGCTTTGATAAACTAAAATAGGATAATCCTAAAATGTTGAGTTGTATTTGTAAAAAATTATTCACAGTAGCCATTTTATACTTTGTAGAAGTAAAATTCATACAAACATTGCACCAAAGAAGTCGTGATAGTTTGAAATTATTACAAAGAATAATTTTTTAAGTTATCGTCTATTTTTTATTACTGATTCGTTCAACAAACAGAATTGGTAATAATCGCAATTTACAAATAATGTTTATCACTTTATTTTAATATAAATTTAAAGTTGTAACAAAGAGAAAAATTGCCCGAGGTATTGTTGGGGTATATTTTATTAAAATGAGAACAATTTATATTTTTTCAATAGTTTTATAATACTAACAAAGATTGATTGATTAAAGAATGGACTGGAATATAGGGGTCCATTATTTACGACTGATTAAAAAGCATTTTTATTATTTGAACGCAATATTATTCTTGTTGAATGGAACAAAAAAATGTATATAAGTATAATACATCATACAAATAATAATACGTAATAAGTCAATAATTATTATATGACAAATGATTGGTCAGAAATCAGTGACGTACTATCAATTTTTAACAGTGTGCATATTGAAAATGTAAAATATATTTTTTGCACACTCCCCTAAAAAACAGTTGTTTCTCATGCCTGTATAGCTATCGTGAAATGATACATTTATAACACTAGTGCTGTAAAATTGTCGTAAAAACGATCAGAAGTGTTCTTGTTCAAAATTTAATCATCAAACATTTTGAAAATGAGCTTAAAATCAACCATTTTATGGGAGGCGCGTGCAAAAAATGAAGTAAGCATCTCGATTGTAATGATTTCGTAACTCGTGTCTTTCATTTTGACTTTAATTCTTCCATTGCAACAAAACAATTAGATACGTTGCAATGCTGGTCAACATGGAACTCAGCAAACCCGAATCGATTTTGAAAAAGCCGTGGGCAGTTATAGCTACGTCCCTGTGAGCAACCTGTTGCGAGAACAACTCCAAAAACTTTCTCGTCGTCTTGTCGTAGTTCGTAGGCAGTTCGTACAAGAGTCGATCGACCACAGTCGAAGTCATTTTCGCTTTTGAACAAACTGACTGACAACTCGTCGAAAGAATGTATACTTCCCACTGAAAATTAAATAGAAATACTTGCTTTTTATTTAGAAATAAATTACAAAACTACAAAAAAAACGTTGTGTGTTTTACACTGCACACTACAGAAGTGTAACTGCTATAATTGTAAAAAAAATGCCATCGATCGCCAGGATCCAACCCACGACATTCAGGTTACAAGGAAGCTGATCTGTCTCGCCGCCACCTTAACCTAATGTTCTACAGAGCGTCGGTCTGGCTTCAGGGAATACCAGGTCCAGTCTGGTAAGGATTTTTTCTTCTCAGTTACATGGTCTCATAGAGGCGTTTCACAATTTTCCCGGTAATGTTTTAGGTCCCAGACCGACCCTGGTTCTATAGTCAGTTTTTATAGTATAGTGCAACGGTTCGTTACATTTTTCGATTTTACCTACCGTGTCAAAAAAGTTTTATTTCAAAAACTTTCTTTCAAAAATGAATAGAATAATAAAATACAAGTACTTATATCGTTGTAATAGAAAAATAACGTTATAGTACGTATTCTTTCTGAACATGTGCCGATTTTTTTCCAAAAAAATAACAGGATCTTCTTATTTACACGCCAAACAGCCTATTGAAATTTGATATCGATCCGGTCAGCCGTTTGATAATGTATCGTGCTCACAGACAAAAATATTATTTGACCTTCAGAGACCGCTAAATGAAAAAAAATTGGACCGTTCCCCGATTGTAGACTTAGAATGGTAATAGTTATTGGCGTAACTAGTAGTCTAAGTCATTCATCACGCTGACAGGTCATGACTTAGCCTACAAGTTGCGCCCATAATTTTATTCAACAATTGCGCGTTATTCATGTTTTAATTATAATGAGATGTTGTAAATATCTATTTATTTCTTTATAAAAAAAACTGTCAATACTAACAGCACCAAACAGCACGATTCAATGTTTTGGTTTGAGGTTAGCCGGTTATGAATAAACTCCATGTCGAAAACATTCGGCCTCTCAATTTTAGTCTCAATGGGTAACAACGGAGTTGTTGTTACCTACTATTTCGTTACGACTCAGAAAATAGTTACGTTTATTTTCATTACTCCACAATGGCCGAGCTAGTAGGAATCTTCATTGAGTTATGACAAGTAATTGTCACCAGTCGGTAAATGGCTATTTAGGGTTCGGTTTTTAGGCATGATAAAACATGAATAACGCGCATGAGTTGAATAAAATATATTTTTTGTCAACTAGTCTAGCTGTTATTCGCGGTTATTAGAGGTACTTACAACTAAGAAAAGAGTCCAACATGACGCTGCAATGAGACAGCACACAGTAAGGTGGACATTGTCTATCCCCGCGTCTGAAATATCTTCCTTGGAGATGAAGTCAAGCGGTGAAAACAGGAAGATCAAAATTGTCAAAGTTATTTGAACAATTGCTAGCAAAAGGTTGATACTGAAAATTTCATTTGTTAAATTCAAAATGTCGCAGAGATCGTTGTGAGCTTTCATCAAAGTTTCCACTGAAAAATAATAAAAGTAATAACTAATCATTTATTTGAGCCCAAATTCATTTTTAACCCCCGACGCAAAACGGGGAGTGATGATGGTAACTTAAAGACAGATGATCCGATTTTGATACGGTTTTGTTTTCACACGTGAGCCGTCGTAAAACACCTGGCAGTTGCGAAACACAAACTTAAACGAAATTATAATTGCTAAATTTCGCCCTGTCATCTAACGAAATTCTAGTAACTAAATATCGCCCTGTAACTAAATTTCATCCTGTAACTAAATTTTGCCCGGTCATCTAGTTGTCGCCTGTAACAAAAGCCAAGTTATAATCCAACGCATACACAAAGTAAGCGTCACGCACTAGTAACTAAATGTCGCCCCGTTATTTAGATGTCGCCTTCAACGCACACAAACGCAACGCCGTCCCATAAAAATGTCGCGACATTTGCACGGTTTTACTCCCAACCAAACGCGCCATTAAATGTTTCGCATCAAAAACAACGTTGTAGCATATATTTCTTCGGTGCATGAGTCGTTTTTTATCAAAAACGAAAATGCTTCTGCTATCAAAATTTGGTTTCGGTCCGTTTGACCCATTGGCTTGTAGACAAACAGACGAACAGACATTTTACAAAAATATGTTTTTTGAAGAATCGGAGGACCATAAAACGAAATAATATTTTAAAATTATGAAAAGTGAATTTTGACCTAAATGGTAAAATAATTGAGTTTGAAAATTATTGGCAAGCGGGCAAACAATACACACGAAACTTGCTCCCAGTGGCGTAGCTACCTAGGGGCTAGGCGGGGCAGTGCCCCGGGGCCCTCAAGCTTAGGGGGCCCTCAAATCCTTACCAGAAAATCTCGATCGACCTGAACTTTTGAAAATTTCTCCCATTTTCAAAATAAATATGACAGGTTGCAACCCGACTTTAATCATAGCAACTCAGTTGAGAGAAATTCGAAAGTTATACCTAGGGAATTCCCTTAAATTCTTTCTGTGGGTTGGCAGTGTTGTCAGTTTGACGGATAGCGATATGTGCGTTTTATTATTCATCGATATGCGTTTTATTGTGAATTCGAGTCAAGATTTTTTTTTTTGAGAACGGTTAAAAATTTATGCTGTATTAGGAGTAAGTAAGTTAATGACAATAAACTTTTTAGTACTGGTCAATATAGTGGTTCAATTTTACTTGATTTTACCACATTATTTGAGTCACTATCAATAGAAATATTTTGTCCAGAAATACTTGCAGAAGGCTGACTAAAAAATTTGTCAATTTTGGGCAATTTTTGTTTACTATCTTCTCTTTCTTGGCGTTGTTTGCGTTTAAATGCACCACTGGGTTTCTTCTTTTTGTCCATAATTTTAGTTTTCTAAATCTATAGATTTCGGGTACTCATTGTATAACGTGAAATATCGTGAAAAAAATGCCGGGGATTCCCCAACGACGTCTTGCAGCGTATCAATACGTTTCTCCTTCCTTTTACTTTTAACGTCGTCTTGAATCTTTTCTATTTCGTTTTATTGCCCAAATCTACACCAAGTATTAATTGTAATTTATGTTGTTACTGTTTAATATTATTATTACATACCCTGCAGTGCACGAAAAAGAGCTGATCATATCAATAAGAGCTTTATCATCGATGATAAAGTAGCTTAGCATTTTTAAAGTATTTGTATATTTAATATTTTTACTTGATAAAACCTAACCAGTTTAGATAGCAGTGAGGCCCCATTTTTTTATTTGCCCCATGGCCCTTGGTTACCTAGCTACGCCACTGCTTGCTCCGAGCGAAGCCTGGGCTGAAAGAGCTCTCCTTACCTAAAATATTATTTTCTCTGCGATGATTTCTTGTTTTTAACATTCCAAAAGCTTCATCCAAAATTTTATTAATAATTTCGAACCTGATATCGATGACCTTCACGATATTTATAAACTGTAATACGATTACAACTGAAAAATATTGTACCCACGATCCTAGAGAATCGTATATCGCCCAAGTGAGGTTCCCGGTACCCTCGTAAATGAATGCAGAGCTCAAAAGACAAGTCCCATGGAATGCAATTACAAGAATCCATAATCTGTTTGTTGTTTGTTTCTGTTCTTTTACATGATAATTGTTTTTGTTTACGTCAAGGATTTCGTCTACATTTTTCAGTTGGTTTTGTAAGTCGATCATTTTAGTGCTGTTATGTTTGGACAAAACTACTGCCAAATTTGCGACGACAAAGCTAATAATCAATGCAATCATATTTGTAATGTATATGAGACTGGTTAGCCTTGAACTATTCGAAGTATATGTAACAACCACCCATAATTGATAAGGAACCAAACATGTTGATATAATTATCTTATAAATGATCTGAATTTTGGTGAGATTTTTTATTTCGCTGTGGTTTGATAAACTAAAATAGGATAATGCTAAAATGTTGAGTTGTGTTTGTAAAAATTTATTAATGGCCGCCATTTTATAATTTAAAGAAGTAATATTAGCAATGAAATGTTTTTATATTTTTTTTAAATAAGGTTTCACTCAAACAGAAAATTAATCTTGTTAGTTTGAAATTATTTTTGAAATTATCGTCAATTTTTTATTATGATTCGTTAAAAAACAGAATTAGTATTTATCGCAATTGGCAATTAAAGTCTCCAATAAATAAATGGCACGTTTTAAATTCACTTTATTTTAATTTATTTCAAGTTGGATCAAAGAAAAATAATGCCACGGTATTATTTGGGTATATTTTATTTAATTACTTATATTTTAATTTTTTTTTTATTATATTTTTTAAGCTACACAAATATTTCAAATTTATATTTTTGTATGGGGCTTGCCCTGTTGAAACAACAATAAACAATAAACAAAATGATAATAATTTCCATTTTTTCAATAGTTTTATGATACTAACAAAAACTAACATTGATAACATCGAGCAATTAAAGAAAACCAAATACAAATTAATCATATTAAGTGCTTTTTGTCTTAAAAATTCATTGAAAACATAATTCGCTAAAACAAAATAATTATTCAAATCTTTAACGTCTGATTAGAACTCTTCAATAAATAAAAATAATTATGTTTACGTCTATATCTTTAACTTTAATCGTCTTTTCTTAATTATATATTCGTCCATTGAAATCACCATATTGTTTTCTATTGGTGTTAATGGATAGGAATATAGGACTACATTATTTTTGACTGATTAAAAAATGTTTTATTATTTTAATACAATATTATTCTTTTGGAGTGAAACAAACAAAAATGTGTATATAATACATTATACAAATAATATCTAATCTTTCAATAATTATTATATCTATGATAAATGATTGGTCAGAAATCAGTGACGTAGTATTAATTTTTAACTCCGAAGATTGTATAAAGATGGCCGAAACGTCAGACAATAAAATGCAATTAAAAAACCTTCAGTATTTTCAAAATTCATTGATCCTATGCCACCAGGTTTCATCCTTTAATCTTCTATTAATTTTTAACAGTGTGCATATTGAAAATGTAAAATATATTTTTTGCACACTCCCCTAAAAAACAGTCGTTTCTCATGCCTGTATAGCTATCTTGAAATGATACATTTATAACACAAGTGCTGTAAAATTGCCGTAAAAACGATCAGAAGTGTTATTGTTCAAAATTTAATTGTCAAACATTTTGAAAATGAGCTTAAAATCAACCATTTTATGGGAGGCGCGTGCAAAAAATGAAGTAAGCATCTCGATTGTAATGATTTCGTAACTCGTGTCTTTCATTTTGACTTTAATTCTTCCATTGCAACAAAACAATTAGATACGTTGCAATACTGGTCAACATGGAACTCAGCAAACCCGAATCGATTTTGAAAAAGCCGTGGGCAGTTATAGCTACGTCCCTGTGAGCAACCTGTTGGGAGAACAACTCCAAAAACTTTCTCGTCGTCTTGTCGTAGTTTGTAGGCAGTTCGTACAAGAGTCGATCTGCCACAGTTGAGGTCATTTTCGCTTTTGAACAAACTGACTGACAGCTTGTCGAAAGAATGTATACTTCCCACTAGAAATTAAATACAACTCATTTTTAACCGACTTCAACAAAAAGGAGGAGGTTCTATGTTCGTCTGTATATTTTTTTAAATTTTTTTTTATGTATGTTCACTGATTTCTCCGTCAATTATGGACCGATTTTCAATTTTTTTTTTATTCGAAAGAGTGCACCTCAGAGGTGGTCCCATCCGAACCAGGTCAAGATCTGATGGTGGAATCCGGAGAAATCGAGGGAAACTCTCAAATTTCAAAGGCACACATAATGTTTTTTATGTATGTTCACCGATTTTTAGTGTTAGATTAACACTAAAAAGAGAAAAATAAAATATTTTTAACAAAAAAATTGAACCGACTTCACACTAAAAAGTAAAAAATAATTGCGTATTGAAATGTTTTGGAGTCGGTGTAGTTCTCGGAATAGATTTCATTTTGGCTGACACCGACTTCAAAACATTTCAATACGCATTTATTTTTTACTTTTTAGTGTGAAGTCGGTTCAATTCTTTTGTTAAAAATATTTTATTATGTTAGCTTTTTGTTTAGACAATATTTTTGAAACTACGAAGCTTAGAAGAAAAAAGAGATTGTGTATTTTACACTGCACACTATAGAAGTGTAACTGATATAATTATAAAAAAAATGCCATCGACCACCAGGATCAAACCCACGACATTCAGGTTACAAGGCGGCCGGTGTGTTTTGCTGCCGCCTTAGCTTAATGTTCTACAGTGAGTTTTTATAGTATAGTGCAACGTTTTGTTAGATTTTCGATCGATTTTGCCTACCGTGTCAAAAGGAGTTTTTCTTTCAGAAATGAATAGAATAACACTTATGACAAGAATATCGTTGTAACAGAACAGTATATTGTGCAACTAGTGCGACAATGCCGCACGAGTTGCACATACTATTTTTTATTACGAATAAAATAAAAATTCCCAGAACAAATGTTCAATTTTAAAATACACATTTTTTGCTGTCACATTCAGTATTGGTAACTATGGTAACTCTGAATTTGCGTGCGGAAAACTATAATTTCGGTGCGACAAATAAAGTTTGCGCACGCAAATGAAAATAGCCACTTTTCAACCGTAACAGCATGCGTTAAGATACCAATTTTCTTGCATGAGTAATAAAAAAAAATATAATCTATTCTTTCTGGAGATGTGCCGATTTTTTCAAAAAAAAAAGAGCAATCGAGCTCTTTTCACATATAGGTACGCCAAGTAACCTATCAAAATTTGATATCGTGCTCACAGATTTTTTCCGAAAAAATATTTTCTGTACGTCAGGGACCGCTAAATAGAAAAAAACTGTGAATTTTGGACTGAATAAGTACCGTTCCCACGGTAAAATAAACGTTTTTGTCGACTTATCTAGCTATAATTAGTGATTATTAGAGATACTCACAACTAAGAAGGCAGTCCAAATTGCCGCTGCAAGGAGATAACATAGCAATGAATGATTTCCACTGACATATTCATAGACTTTTCCTGTGTCAGATGTGTCTTTCTTGGAGATGAATTCAATCGGTGAAAACAAAAAGAATAAAATTGTCAACGTTATTTGAACAATTGCTATTAACAGGTTGACACTGAAAATTTCATTTGTTAAATTCAATATGTCGCAGAGATCGTTGTGAACTTTCATCAAAGTTTCCACTGAAAAATAACAAAAGTAATAACCAATCAATAAATAAAATTCTTTATTCAACACGCGTGAGTAATATGCAATTTCGGGGCCCTGCTAAACTCGGGAGAAATAATAAATTACTTCATGTTGACGCGTAGAGTGCTAATAATGAGCCGTACAGTGTGATAATGAATTTTCTGGACCAATAGAAACTCAGTAGCGAGCCCAAGCGTGCAATAATGAAAAAAAAACTGCACGCAGCTTCTGGATCAATAGGAACGTGGTAGGCGGTATTGTATATATGAAAACAGCATCGCAATTCAGTGAAATTCATAGCAATCTTGTGTGCATACACTGACGGTGGGTACGTCAATCAATGAAGTGATTTATTATTTTTCCCTCTTTTATCAGGGCCCCGATTACATATTACTCCTGCTAGTTGAATAAAGTATTATGTGCGACCATTGATCGAAGGAGAATATTCCACTCGCGTGCGTTTTACCGCACTCGCTACGCTCGTGCAGCATTTTTCACGCTCATGGAATCTTCTCCTTCTCTCACTAGTCGCACAATATACTATTATTTGAGTCTAAATTCATTTTAAAGCCCCGACGCAAAACGAGGTGTTGTGCGTTTGACGTGGTATTTGTGTTAGGTTGGCTGATCCTGTTTTGATGCGATTGGTTTTCTTTGAAAGAGAATTTTTACGAAATGATTCTCAATTCCAAAAGTGCAAAATAAAGGACCCCGCACAAACTTTATGGGAATTGGTTCTCGGTTAAATTGATCGAAAATGGTTTTATTTTATAGTTTAAAGGTCACTATAGATTTTTAGCTACAGATATTATGTTTAGCAAGATTTTATGGTATACGATAATCATTGAATTCACAATCTAAAAAAATCCTAACCCTATAGAAAGATGTATCCGAATACGATAGTATTATTTTATACAAGGTGACTTCTTCCAACATAATCTAGTTTTCAACAATTTTTCTATTTCTAAAAAAAAGTACAAAAGTTGAAAATGGAACATGTTTGTGAATTTTATTGATATCCCTATATCTAAAATCTCGCTAAACATATCTGTAGCTAAAAATCTATTGGTTTTTAGGACACTTTTCTTAGTGACCTTTGAACTATAAAATAAAACTGTTTTCAATCAATTTAACCCAGAACCAAATCCCATAATGTTTGTGCGGGTTCCTTTAAAAAATTTTAAGTTACTTAGGCGACAGGACCATTCCAACTCAAAAATACTAACAGTGGATGTTATAATAATAAAATTGGTTTAAAATTACTGGCAAGCAGGCAAACAAAGCACACCGCACTTGCTCCTTACCTGAAATATTATTTTCTCTGCGATAATTTCTTGTTTTTAACCTTCCAAACGCTTCGTCCAAAGTTTTATTAATAATTCCGAACCTGATATCAATTTCTTTCAGGATAGTTATAAACTGAAATACGATAACAGCTGAAAAATATTGTACCCAAGTTGTCAGAAATTCGTATAGCGCCCAGAAGAAGTCTCCAAAACCCACATAAACACATGAAAAACTGAAAATACCGCTCGCATGGAACAGAGCTATAAACACCCAAAGTCTGATTGTCATTTTTTTCTGTTGCTTTTCATAGAAATTGTTTTTATTTACGTCAAGAAGCTCGTCTACATAACTTATTTGGTTTTGTAGGTCGACCATTTTCGTGCTGTTGCATTTAGACAAAACTACTACCAACATTGGGACACCAAAAGTAGTTATCAATGCAGCTATATTTATGATAAGTACGATATCGACTGACCCAGAATGTTTCGAAATTAATACATTAGTTATCCATAACCCATAAAGAACCAAAAATATTAACATAATTATTTTATAAATTATCTGGATTTTGGTGAGTTTTTTTATTTCGTTGTATTTTGATAAACTAAAATAGGATAATCCTAGAATGTTGAGTTGTATTATTAAAGATTTATTAACGGTCGCCATTTTGTAATTTAAAAAAGAAAAATTTCGTAATGTAATTTTTTTTGTAATTGTTTTAAAATAATTTTCACATAAACACTGCACTAAAGAAGAAAATGATTCCAGTCGGTTTGAAAATGATTTTTAAATTATCGTCGATTTTTTATTTCTGATTCGTTAAAAAACAGTTTTAGTATTAATCGAACTTCACAATAAAATCTCCAATAAATCAACAACACACTTTAAATCCACTTTATTTTAATATATTTCAAGTTTCAAAATGCCAAGGTATCGTTTGTGTATATTTTATTAAAATATGTAATAATTACTAATTTTTCAATAGTTTTATAATACTAACAAAAACTAACATTGAAAATATCGATTTACTAAAGGAACCCAAATACAAATTAATCATATAAAGTGCTTTTTGTCTTAAGAGAAATGACAGAATAAATAATGGCGCTTTTCATAACATGTGTCCTAATTGATTTTCTCGTTAAAATGTTCACTCATTGAAATCACCATTTTAATATCTATAGGTGTCAATTACCAGAAATATATATGGCTACATTATTTATGACTGATTGAAAAGTGCTTTTTTTCATACCTCGCTTGAAAGTGCCTACTTTCGGCACCAATGGTAAGGCAGAAAGTCTAACATTTACTCCTTGGTGGGATTACACGCCTAAATGCGGAAAGTGCGTACGTTCGGGCGGTCGTAATGCAACAACAACCAATCAACTGTTGTTTATATGTCGTTTCCATAGCAACTTAATTACATTATAGCTAATAGTCGCGAACAGCTGTCATTCAAAGCTTGCTTGGAATTTATCTGTGTTTTTATGCAATTAATATGTAATTAATTAATGTATTTAATAAGCGTGCTTACGACCGAGGTATGAAGAAAATAGTATACACCACACTGGCCGAAGGTGTGATGACTTTGCCCTGCGCTTCGCCTCAGGCATCATGGCGCGCAGGGCAAGAATATCACAGTTTCAGCCCTTGTGGTGTAATATACTATTTATTGTAAGGTTATTTTTGATCGCCATATAATTCTTTTCTAATGAAAAAAATATGTATACAGTACGTTATAAAAATATGTTTTAAGTCTATAATTATTATATTATAAAATTGTCAGTGGTGTTGCATTAATTTTTTACAGTGCGCACATTGAATGTGACAAAAATATTTTTGAACACTCCCCTTTCAAATAGTTGCTTTTCATGCATTTAGAGCGGTCATGAAACAACAAACGAATGAAATTATTTCTTCCATTGCAACAACACAATCAAGTATGCTGTTAGTGTTGTCAAAATGGAACAAATCAAGCTCCTGTCGATTTTGAAAAATCCGCAGGCTGTCAAAAACAGATTCCTGTTGACAACTTGAACAGAAAATAAAGTTTTCTAGTTGAAGTGCTGGTATTTTCAGGAAGTTCACTGATAAGTGTGTCTATTATTTGTGCTGTTAGATTCCCTTCAGAGCAGACAAAATGGCAGCTAGCAGAAAAGGTGTAGATTATTATCTGAAAAAAGAGTGCAGTAGAACCTTGATAAGTTTAAAACCTCTGTAACTTAAAAATTGTATTAATTCCTTTCCTCTCAAAGCCTAAAACCTACGTTACTAGCACAAAATCTTGGTAATATTTTGAGCGTTGGCCCTCGATAACTTAAAATAATAATTTGGTGATCTCCATAACTTAAAGTATTATCAGTGAGTCATCGTGAATAAGTACTTTGCGCGGAGACCAATTATTTTGCAACGTAAGTTGACGAAAAAACGGGCCAGAATATAAAACATGAAAGCTTGCAAAGTAATAACTTGGCACCCTTTTTTTTTTTACCGGACGTGGCCCCTTTTTACACGCTTTATATTAACTTCACTTGTAAGTTTGTATGTATGTTTGTATGTTTGTAACCTCCCTTTGGACTACAGCAAGTGGTTTATTACTGTAGTGTATTACTGTAGTGTAATATGCCAGCACTGTAACTATAGTGGGTAGTCGTGCGGTCTAAAGCACGGGTCTTCGCTGACGTCAACTCTCGGAATCACGGGTCGTGGGCTCTAATCCCGTCCACGCCAAAAAAAAATTTTTTTTTCGGCAAATTTTTGACAATAAATCGAACTAAAAAGTGGAAAATAAATATAGTTTAAAAAAAACTTAAAAACACGCTTTAGGTATATCAAACTAAAAAGAGAAAAATAAATATAGTTTACACAAAACTAAAAAACACGCTTTATGTCGAACTAAAAATTAAAAAATATTTTTTTTAAAATAAGCTTTAAACAATAATGAATAAAAAATACTAGTATTATTGTGAAAAAAGCGTGGGGCGCTTTGTTCCACATTTTCGTACATCGAGCGCCCCACGCTTTTTTCACAATAATACTAGTATTTTTTATTCATTACTTATTTTAAAAAAATATTTTTTACTTTTTAGTTCGATATAAAGCGTGTTTTTTAGTTTTTTTTAAACTATATTTATTTCACATTTATGTTTTGATGGATTTTAGTCCTATTCTCAAAATATTGGAATTTCCTTTCTATATTGAAGGAGATTTATTTGGTTGAGGAACAATTGAAAAATAAGCTTTACCAAAGTATCGCTTGTGGCCAACGTTTCGAAAAATATATTTTCATCATCAGGACCTCAATGCAAGTTGAGATGGTAAATTGCGCAAATTATTGTAATATACTTACACGATCATTTATTATGAATTTCAACAGTTTTTAAATTTAAAAATATCATAAAACAGTTTTTTAATAAAATTGTTCTGTCCAATATGAAAATAAATATAAATTTTCTATAATCACTGTTGCTTACCAGTATATAAAATAACCAGCCGACAGAAATATAAAGAAAATAATTCGCGGAATTTTGCAAAATCGGTTTCAAATGCAAATTGACCATTACTGTTCCATACATAAATGTCAGGAGAACCGCCGATAGTTGAAGAATTACCAGTAAAATATTGATCCCAATCGCTGAGTTCAACAAGTTCAAAGTGTCCGATAATTGACTGTGAGATTGCATCAATCTCTGTACTGAAAAAGTCATCATAATTTTATTTTTAAATAACCGTACTTCAAGCGCCGAGGATTCCGTACACCATTCGCAAATTTTGAGCATAGGAGTTTGACAGGTAATCGGCCATGGCCTTGAATATGGAACCATCTCGATATTTATCTGGAATTGTCAAGGGAAACCATGGAAAACCTCAACAAGATGGCATGGAATTATCGTTTCTCGGCGAGAGGCAGTGGGAAAAACTCCCAGCCACATCTGCCTCCGATGGGAGGCGAACCCGGTACCTCCCGAATGCGACTCTAGTGCTCTCACCGCTACGACACCCCGCTCGGTCTAATTATAAGTACCTACATATATCTACTTTACTTCGTGATTTTTAAAGATGAAACTACGACGTGAATTTTTTTTATATTAAAGAAGGGCCCCATTTGATGAATTTGCCACGAGCCTCAGGTGGTATAGTTGCGCCGAAGGAGACAACTGTATTTTTTTGGCCGGATTGTATTTTCGGGATATTGACTATCATTTTAGAAAGGATTTCCTGTATCTACATTTTAAAATAATACAACTAAAGGTAAAAATAAGAGTTTGATCGAAAAATATATTTAAAAAAATTGGTTGTCTGTAAAGTCGGTTTACGGACGATAGTTTTACGTGATAACGTATTCCGTAATACATAACCTAAATTTTAGTAGCTGTCAAACTTGGGCCGAAGCATACTGCGCTCTCGCTTGCATGCACAGGGTTAGGCGGAACGTTACACTTTTTCGTGCGTGTAGCTGGTGTTTCATCAATTTATAAGACGTTATCACGTCAAAAAAAACATTAATTTTTGAAAAATGTTACTTACTTGATGTAAAATTAAATCCACCAGATTTTTCAGTCACATAAATGACGTTAGATTTTTTATAATGCTTATCTAACATTTCATTAATTCTCTTAAATCTAAACTTTATTTCATCAAACATTACTACCAACTGTATTATTACCAGGATGGAATAGTACTGGGGAAATAATTCCAAAAATAAGAGCATGCTTTCCCTATTAAACACCTTATCCCAAAGTATAACATCAGTTACGATCAAGACAGTCAAACAAATATTAGCAATTACTATCTGAATTATATTTTTAATGTGCCGCTTTTTATAATACTGAATAATACTTATGTTCAATTTAGCATCAACGTCGTAAATTTTTTGCTTAATGTTCATCATGCCATTTCTACTGTAAATAGTTACAATGATATTCAAAATGGCTGCCAGATAGTTCATGAAAAATGTACATTTCTCTATAACTTCCGGAGAGGAAGTTTCATTGACTTCTTCGAAATTTGCGTCTGTCAAGTGGTTTAATTTTTGATTTGTGTAAAACCCAACGATAACCAAACACAGAACTAAAATGATTTTATATATTATTTGAAACTTTGTCATTTTGACAATTTCTCTTTCAGCTGAAAGGCTGAAATGTGCCAGTCCCGTTATGTTCAAGATTACGCGAAGAAAGTTACACTTGGTTATAAAAATCATGATGTGTCTCCACTCTCCAAAAATCAAATTATAGATTTTTTCGTCGCAATGTAATAATTATATATATACCAAAAATTTGTACTGTTTGGCTTATAATTTTAATTGTGTATTCCGAAGGAAACAAATGATTCCAAAGAAATTTTATTCCTAAGCTGCAAAATTAATTGTTTCATTTTTTATGGTTGTAACGTCATTAATAATCTAATAAATAATTCTTTCATTTTACTAATGCTAACACAACTTGCACTGAACTAATCAATTGCTGAATAATACTATTATTTAATTATTTTAATAGCCTGCGTTCTATTTTTTAGAAATTTTTATAACAGCAAGGATATTATTATTCATGACAAATCAATAAAGGCAAGGCTTTGTAATAAAATTAAGTAATTAAATCTATTACACATCTTTTCAACATTTTTTGACGTGATAACGTCTTATAAATTGATGAAACACCAGCTGCACGCACGAAAAAGTGTAACGTTCCTAACGTTCCGCCTGACCCTGTGCGTGCAAGCGAGAGCGCAGTAATGTATTATTAAATATGATATTCGAGCGGAATACGCTATCACGTAAACTATCGTCCGTAAACCGACTTTACAGACAACCAATTTTTTTTGCATTGAATTCAGTACCCGATTTTCTATTATTATTATTAAAAGTTGAGAGAAATTTTGGCCAATTAACAATTTGCGATCCGACAAAATCCTACCAAATCTCATTTAAAGTGAAAATAATAATTCACATACGAGTAATATGCAATTTGTAACAGATAACATTTTATATCATTTTTTTCTCTTTTTATTTCCAAGAAAAATGTAGTACATTAAAGGCAGTATTAAAACTGAGGTATTTCGAGGTATGAAGCAAAATATATGAACACATCAAATAAATTAAAAAACTATAGGTAGGTCTCACGTGAGTGGGAGAGAGGTCCCACTATATCTGATCAAAACTGACTAAGGAAAAGTGGAATCCAAATTAAAAAAAAAACACACATTATTAATGGCGTGCCCTACATAATAATTATTTAATAACTACCTACAAGTTTAATCTATAGGTACTTAATATTACATAAAGCTGAAGAGTTTGTTTGTTTGTTGCTTGTTTGTTTGAACGCGCTAATCTCAGGAACTACTGGTTCAAATTGAAAAAAAAATTTTTGTTGGATAGCCCATTTATCGAGGAAGGCTATAGGCTATATAAAATCAGGCTACGACCATTAAGAGCGGAGCATTAATGAAAAATGTTGCAAAATCTATCTCAAAAATAAGCTTCTATTCAGGTGAAATGCACTAAATATACTCATATTAGCGTTGTCAGAATACAGCGCCGGCTAGCTCAATCGGTAGAGCACACGACTGTCAATATCAGGGTCGTGGGTTCGAGCCATACGTTGGGCGAATACATTTTTATTTTTTTTTTATTTTCTACTTTGCTTTCTTCTAAGGCTTACATTTAAATTTATTTAATTCATTAAAAAAATTATTAAAAAAAGTAGGTATACATACTGCTTTTTATCGACAAAAACTTTTGAACGGTAACTCTGATCATCATGAAATTTGGACACAACATTCATCTCGGTAAACTAAGATGAATGTGTGTACTCATGTTCCTCCCTTCCCCATTCGTTCTTTTACACCCGGGTGAAACCGGACGGGACCGCTAGTTAAGTATAAAAAAATATATATTGCTTATAATAATAAAAAAAGTAAAAATATGCCTGAGAAAAAATATATTAATTATAGATAATTTTTTATATTGACATCTATATATTGACTTTATTTTTAATGCAAGACCATTGATTTATGGGCGTCTGTATTCTGGTATTGCAGTAGCTTCTCCCAATTTTACACTCGAAAAGCTTAATCGAATGGAACTATTTCTTCCATTGTAACAACACAATCAAATATGTTGTTGTTGTTGTTAAAATGGAACAAATCAAGCTCCTATCGATTTTGAAAAATCCACAGGCTGTCAAAAACACATTTCTGTTAGCTACTTGAACCGAAAACGACTCCAAAAGTTTTCTTGCAGAAGTGCTGGTGTTTTCAGGTAGTTTGCTGATCAATTTGCCGATTATTTGTGCAGTTAGATTTGCTTCTGAACAAACAAAATGGCAGCTGGCTGATAAGAAGTACATCATTATCTGAAAAAAAAAATAGTCATTAGTAATATATGGAGACCAGGATCACGAATTTTGCTGCTTTTTGTAACGGGAAATAATGTAGGTTAGTTCATAAATCCTTTCAAATGTATTATAAATTATGCTAATAAATATATGTACATATTTTGCCTATTAATTAATCAAAAATTATATTTTAAACATTTCGTCTTTGTAAATATGTGTTACAGAGTGAGGCTATATTGTGTTCGATAAACTTTGAGACGATCCAACTGCATATTATTGTTCGTTTATGAATTTAACATGAGCAAACTTGAGGTATTTACGCGTTATTCTTCTATATCTATATGTACTAATATCTAAAGCAGATGAGTTTGTTTGTTTGATTGAACGCGCTAATCTCAGGAACTAATGGTTCGAATTGAAAATTTTTTTTTTTTGTTGGATAGCCCATTTATCGAGGAAGGCTATAGGCTATATAATATCACGTTGCGACTAATAGGAACGGAAAATCAATGAAAAATGTTGCAGAATGTCAGTCAACATTTTTCACCATATACTTATATTCAGGTGAAATGCCCTAACAGAATATACCAACATTAGCGGCGCACTTATCGAGTCTCGGTTAGCTAAGTCGGTAGCGCGCTCGACTCTTAATCTCAGGGTCGTGGGTTCGAGCACCACCTTGGACGAATATGTTTTTAATGTTTTTTTTTTTTATTTTCTACATTGCTTTTTTCTAAGGCTATCATTTAAATTTATTTTAGTTTTATTTACAACTAATTAAAATTAAATAAATCTAAATAATAGCTCATTTGAAAACTATTACAGTACCTATATATAAAAATAATTTTCCTACAGTGTTTTCAATTAAATATTTATTATATTTTATTAATTATACAGTAATTATTGATTTAAAAGAAATAATTATTACTTAAAAAAAATATTTTCACCGAAAATGGAGTTTAAAATAAGTAATAAAGCAGGGAACTGCCAAAAACTGCAAAACATTTGAACCCAACATTCATCTCGGTAAACTAAGATGAATTTGCGTACTCATGTCCCTTCCTTCCCCATTCGTTCTTTTGCACTCGGATGAAACCGGACGGGACCGCTATAATAAATATATTTAAAATAATTATGGCAAGAAGAAGTTTTACTTCAGTTGTGTGGTCTAAAACACACTCGCTTTTTTTGAAGTTTGCTTCGTGTGCTCAATTACTTACCAAAAAATAAAAGAACCATCCAACACAAAGATATACAAAATAATTCTGGTTCACTCCTACGTTCATTTTCATGTACACGTCCATCATGAAACTTAATGGTCCATAACTGTATACCAGAAGAATAAACGAAGCTTGGAGAATTACAAGCAAAATATTGAATCCAGTCACTTCATTAAAGAAATTTAAAGTATCGCATAATTGATTGTGAGATTGCATCAATGCCTGTACTGAAAAAATGATCGTCATTTAATATTAGTAGTAAGTAAAGAACAAGCGATCCAAAAATTAGCTGTTAACAATTTTATAGACAACATGTACAGTGGCCAAAGGATACAGAAAAACGCAATTACAGATATTAAAGAGGTTGAGCCGTTCTAAGATGATAATGAAAAAAATCTGAAATAGTTGGCAAAACCAAAAGTGCACATCCCGCAAGTTTTCCACTGTATGATAAAAAAATAACAATTAAAAAATACTTTTAATAAATTTAAAAAGATTTAAAAATTTTAAGAAATAAATAATTAAAAATTGAAAAAATATTTTTTTTTAAGTTTGCAAAAATAAAAAAAATTAAGAACTATACATAATATAATATATAATTAATATCAAGTGGAATAAAATAAAACAAAATAAAAAGAAAAAAAAAAGAAAAAACTCAATGATATCGTAAGGAATCGAACCCAGGACCTTGCCCTCGGGGATCCAACCAGTGGCGGATTTACCAGCAGGCTGAGTAGGCTGAAGCCTAGGGCGGCAAATTTTAAGGGGCGGCAGATTTAGTTTATAAGTTTTATTTCGATTTACAAAATTAAACAAAAAATTATTATCCACACAAAATACGAATTTCGAAAATTGAAGAGAAATCAAAATATTTAACAAAAATCGAAATATAGTCCTATATAGTATATACAGTGCTAAATACTAAATATTTCAACATCTCTACATGAACAATTGCTAAGCGCTTTGTAAAATATCCTTTAATGATCATGAAATTTTAGAATATCGCAATAGCGATTCGATAAAAAAATTAAAAACAAAAAACACGGTTTTTTCAATATTTCTTTAAATCTTTAAGGTTATGTGAAAAAGTTATATTCATAAAAGTTGTAGATCCTTTTAATACCTACAACATTGCCATACAACATTTTTCGATTGGGGGTCAACTTTCGCCGGAAATAACGAAAAACCGCGTTTGACCCCTAAAATGCACCCCCCACAGCCCTCCGGCCTTTTACGCATTTGAATTTTTGGTTTCTGTATTTCTGACGGCAGTTTCTTCCCTTCCTCATCATTCGTTTTCTGTTATTAATTTTGTCCTTGTCAAAAGCTAACTTCACTGGTCTATTAACTGATAAACAAATTAAAAAAACATTGTTTCAGCAGGATTTTCGCAGGCAACCTTAGCGATCTTTCTTAATTATGGTCTTAACTATCATCTCTAATTTTTTCGTTCGTCCACCTTATGACGACACATTTTCTGCAGCCGTCTCTTGTACTATTAATTCTCAATGATACTAACCATACGAGAAAAGTTGGAACACAAATCATAAAGTTGGAATTTCATTGATAGAAAATGTAATTGATATGGTGGACTAAGATATCAAAATTCAGAGGCGGCAAAAATTGAATAGCCTACAGGCGGCAATTCTGTAAATCCGCCACTGGATCCAACGGCATAACCATTACGCCACGGCTGCCTAATACCTGTAGTGGTGTTATCACGGTATACAAGTGTAGCACTTGTTTTATGGATTACACTATTGCACATACCGCTAAACTAGCGGTATGTGCTTTATTATCGCTTTGTGCGTCAGAGCTGACTTTCGTTCATATAAGAAGTTATATTTAAGTTAATTTCACACGAAATCCATTCAAATTGAAGCTTTTTGAAAAGAGGAGATTCTAATCTATAAAATAGAACCATTTTTAAATCAATTTGAGTTCATAAATACTATTAAAATTGTAATTGAAAATCACAAACAGCAGTTGTCGGTTGGTCTGTACGTACGTACGTCACGACTCTACAGATCGCAATTTTGGTCGGATTGCCTTGGGTTATATTTTATTCACTTTGTTTACTATCAGACCAGAACCCTATTTAAATTCACTAAAATGTGTTCAGTAGTTTAATTTTTATAAACAGTTTTATTTTTTATTATTTTTGACAGCTAATATAGTTTAAAAATAGTTGGCAAAACCAAAAGTGCACATCCCGCAAGTTTTCCACTGTAGGTATGATAAAAAAAACAAAATTGAAAAGATATTTTTAAAAAATTTAAAGAAATAAATAATTCAAAATTAAAAAAATATTTTTTTAAATTTGAAAAAAAAAAATAAGAACTATGTAGGTATACATAATATAATATATAATTAATATCAAGTGGAATAAAATGGAATAGAAAAAAAAAAATAAAAATCCAATTATTTCGGAAGGAATCGAACCCAGGACCTTACTGTTGTGGGTCTGATGACATACCCATTACGTTACGAAACTTGCTAAGCATTCTACTGTTATTACGGTATACAAGTGTAGCACTTGTTTTATGGACATTTACACAGTAATTATTATATTGTTTTTTCAAACTATTGACTGTCAAAAAATAATAAAATAAAACTGTTTATAAAAATTAAACTACTGAACACATTTTAGTGAATTTAAATAGGGTTCTGGTCTGATAGTAAATAAAGTGAATAAAATATAACCCAAGGCAATCTGACCAAAATTGCGATCTGTAGAGTCGTGACGTACATACGTACGTACATACGTACGTACATACGTACGTACATACGTACAGACCAACCGACGACTGCTGTTCGTGATTTTCAATTACAATTTTAGTAGTATTTATGAACTCGAATGGATTTAAAAATGGTTCTGTTTTATAGATCAGAATCTCCTCTTTTCAAAAAGCTTCAATTTGAATGGATTTCTAGCGAAATTAACTTAGATACAACTTCTTATGTGAACGAAAGTCAGCTCTGACGCGCAAAGCGATAATAAAGCACATACCGCTAGTTTAGCGGTATGTGCAACAATATAATAATCGCTGTGAAAATATAGTGTAATCCATAAAACAAGTGCTACACTTGTATACCGTGATAACACCACTAGACGTATTAGGCAGCCGTGGCGTAATGGTTATGCCGTTGGATTCCCAAGGGCAAGGTCCTGGGTTCGATTCCTTACGGTATCATTGACTTTTTTCTTTTTTTTTTCTTTTTATTTTGTTTTATTTTATTCCACTTGATATTAATTATATATTATATTATGTATAGTTCTTAATTTTTTTTATTTTTGCAAACTTAAAAAAAAATATTTTTTCAATTTTTAATTATTTATTTCTTTAAATTTTTAAATCTTTTTAAATTTATTAAAAATATTTTTTAATTGTTATTTTTTTATCATACAGTGGAAAACTTGCGGGATGTGCACTTTTGGTTTTGCCAACTATATTTACCAGCAATTATTATATTGTTTTTAAACTATTATAGCTGTCAAAAATAATAAAAAATAAAACTGTTTATAAAAATTAAACTACTGAACACATTTTAGTGAATTTAAATAGGGTTCTGGTCTGATAGTAAACAAAGTGAATAAAATATAACCCAAGGCAATCCGACCAAAATTGCGATCTGTAGAGTCGTGACGTACGTACGTACATACGTACAGACCAACCGACAACTGCTGTTTGTGATTTTCAATTACAATTTTAATAGTATTTATGAACTCAAATT
Organism: Xanthostigma xanthostigma; assembly: GCA_963575645.1. Taxonomy (NCBI): domain Eukaryota; kingdom Metazoa; phylum Arthropoda; class Insecta; order Raphidioptera; family Raphidiidae; genus Xanthostigma; species Xanthostigma xanthostigma. The sequence goes on from OY754473.1 coordinate 6,956,674, forward strand.
GATTTAAAAATGGTTCTATTTTATAGATTAGAATCTCCTCTTTTCAAAAAGCTTCAATTTGAATGGATTTCGTGTGAAATTAACTTAGATATAACTTCTTATATGAACGAAAGTCAGCTCTGACGCACAAAGCGATAATAAAGCACATACCGCTAGTTTAGCGGTATGTGCAATAAAGTTTTTTTTAATAGATTTTTTTGTGACAAAATTTTCTGTAAAAAATCCAATATCATTAGGAGATTTATAAAGTTAAAAATTAAAAAAAACTTTAACATGTAGTCTTATGGAAAATATGTCAAGCTAGCATGCAAACGGTACATTTTAATTTTTTGCAAATAACCAAATAATGTCAGCAGTTCCGAAAACTAACTATGTAAAGCATCGATGTCTTACGCATATTTTATTTATTCCAATTTAATTAGGAGACTTTTAATCAATAAAAAAATTATTAAACCTTAGCACTTTTTGATTATGGACTTTTATTCTTGACAATTTTAACAATTATAACTGAATTTTCAACTTTTTAATGATTTAATTTAAATTTTTATTACTTCGTATTTCATTTTTTAGTTATTTACTGCAAAAAATATGTAAAATACAGATATTTACATAAATTTATTTTTTCTAACCCAACTTTGTACAAAAAATTCAAAAGTTAGTCCATTAAGTAAAATACTGAAATAATTAATATTAAAAAAAAATTATTTATTCAACACGCGTGAGTAATATGTAATTTCGGGGCCCTGCTAAACGTGGGAGAAATAATATATTACTTCACTATAGTGTAATAATGAATTTTCTGGCGTGGGAGAAATCATATATTACTTCACTAGTGTAATAATGAATTTTCTGGACCAATAGAAACTCAGTAGCAAGCCCAAGCGCTAAATAATGAAAAAAACTGCAAGTAGCTTCTGGACCAATAGGAGCGTGGTAGGCGGTATTGTATACTTATATGAAAACAGCATCGCAATTCAGCGAAATCATGGCAATCTTGTGTATACACTGACGGTGGTACGTCAATCAATGAAGTGATTTATTATTTTTCCCTCTTTTATCAGGGCCCCGATTACATATTACTCCTGCTAGTTGAATAAAGTATTATGTGCGACTATTGATCGAAGGAGAATATTCCACTCGCGTGTGTTTTACCGCACTCGCTGCGCTCGTGCGGCAAATTTCACGCTCATGGAATCTTCTCCTTCTCTCACTAGTCGCACAATATACTATTATTTATGCCTTTATGACTATAATTTATTAATTAAAATGTGTTGCTGCAATTTAAACAATGTCGGTCCGACAGGACCGCACTTACAAATTTTAAGAAAACTCCAGTTTGCGGATATAAATTTTCTGACTCAAGATGTTGGATTGACAATAATATTGCAATTATGAAAAAAAGCGTATTTTAAAGGGTGTATTAAGTGGTATTTTTTTCTTATTGATCAAAAACTGTTTACATAATAAAGCCACACTGTCTGCAATCGCAGGGTTTGGCAGTACGACCCGAGTTTTAATTATTTTTGCATCGGGTTTTTTTTTCGAAATTTTGTTAGATCCTTTAAACCCGTGGCTCAATTTGATGAGCACAATTCTCTCTGCAGATGGAGAAGAATCAAAATTTGGTTTATACTTACCTGATATAAAATTAGGGCCCTGTGTTGTTGTAGTAACGAAACTGGCTATTTTTACATAAGCTATTTTATATTTTTTTGCTAACAATTCATTAATTCTCTTAAATCTGTATTGAATTTCGTCCATCATTATCATCAATTCAATTATTACCAGAATGGAAAAACATAGAGGCAATATTTCCAGTATATAAGCGATTTCTTCTCTAAATACGTTATTCCAAATTATAAAATCAAACCCGATCAAAACTATATAACTAATAAAACCAAGCGCTAACTGCATTATATTTTTGCTGTGCCGCTTTTTGTAATATTGTACAGTACTAATGTTCAATTTTGCATCAACTTTGGTGATTTGTTGCTTGATATCAACAATGCTATTTCGGTTATAAATAGTCAGACTGATATTGAAAATGGCTGCCACATAATTCATGAATATTGTACAATTATCTAAAATTGTTGCTGCGGAAAATGCACTGATTCCAGTTAAGAAATTGTCTTTCATAAGATTTAATTGATTATTTGAGTAAAAGCCAAGGACCATCAAAGAAAAAATCAAAACAATTTTATAGATTATTTGAAATTTTGTAATTTTGACAATTTCTCTTTCACTTGAAATGCTGTAATGTGCCAATCCCATTACGTTCAGGGTTACACGAAAAAAGTTACAGTTAGTGATTAAAAACATGTTGAAATTTTAAAGTTATAGATCTACAAAGTTATTATATTTTTACTTTTATAAGAAAGACTTTTTAGATTTTTTTTACGAATTAGTTTGTTTTTATCATTTCATTAAGAATTCCCGTAAATATTCAAATTTTGTCTACTGGTCAATTTTATTAGAAAAAATTGTACTGTTTGGTTCAAAATTTTCCCGAAAAAAAAACAAATGACGTTTAATCTGACACACAAAATACGTAAGGAGAAACTTTTTTCTTACTGGCCATGAAATTATAATATAATAAAACAATAATTGTTTCATTTTGTTAGTTTTATTATGCTAATCAAAAACCTCGGTTAAGATATCAATCAATCAATAATATAATTGATGTTAACAAAATAAAAATTAATTATCTTAAGTGCTTTTATCTTAAGAAATGACGGTGAAAATAAATTAATTTATATAATAAACTCGCGTAATGATCTATATATACAGGATGATTCCAAAGCTGACGTTTCCTTTCACCAGCGAATAGGGCTTCAACAAATAAGATATTTTTTCCGTTGGCGCTTTTTCGAAATATCAGCATCAACGGAGATGCAGGGTGTTAAAGTTTTTATTTTTTTACTCGAAAACGGTGCGCCGTACCAAAAAATAATAAAAGAGCTTTTCTTTTTAGAATTAAACAAGAAGTTTAATGACAATTTTTATTTTTTGAAAAATCAATGGCGTACCATTTTTTTTCTTAAAAAAAACATTAAACAGCTTTTTTCTACTCGCGCCACTGGTCAACCCAAAAAAATTTTGTTTATTGAAGAATTTCCCTCCCACGTAGCTAAATTAAATATCTCAAGTGGTTTGGCAGTTATTAATAAATTTTAGTTTTTTAAATAAAACTTTGACACCTTGTATCTCCGTTGATGTTGATATTTCGAAAAAGCGCCAAAGGAAAAAAAATCTTATTTGTTGAAGCCCTTATTTGCTGGTGAAAGGATAACGTCAACTTTGGAATCACCCTGTATAGTACAGTATTTAAAAAAACAACTCGGGTTGCAATGCCAAATTTTTCCGATGTTATAGCAGTTTTCTAGAAGCATATTAAATTGGAATAGATTGAAATCAACAAAAACCGTAAGATATATAAGACTTGCCCGTATAAAAAAAATGGATTATTACAAAATTCGAAGTCGTCGTAATGTTTGTCACAATCTTAAATGGCCAGCTGCTGCTTTTTTGCACAACGGAAGTTGAACGGAAGTGTTACACTATTTCTTCCATTGCAACAACACAATCAAATATGTCGTTAACGTGGTTAAAATAGAACAAATCAAGCTTCTATCGATTTTGAAAAACCCACAGGCTGTCAAAAACAAATTCCTGTTAACAACTTGAACTGAAAATAACTTTAAAAGTTTTCTTGTAGAACTGCTAGTGTTTTCGGGAAGTTCGCCGATCAGCTTGTCTATTATTTGTGCAGTTAGATTTGCTTCTCTGCAAACAAAATGGCAGGCAGCAGATAAGATGTACACCATTATCTGAAAAAAAAATAATAATTTGAGAAAATCATCACTTTAGCTATACAAGAAAATTTCTGTATTTGAGGAATAGAAACAAACAAGAAAAATTCCGAATCTCAGTCGAAGAGTAACTATGCTAAATTTCAAGTCAATCGTGTTTTGGAAATTGCGTGATGAGTCAGTCAGTCAGTTGGTATTGTTTCGTTTATATTTATATCATATATATTAATACGCTAAAGTTAAAGATGTTTGCCTCCCTTTATAGAAAAAACCTTACAATTTCTCCACATAAATTATATATCATTTTACAGATAATTGCTTGCTCTACTGACATCGACAACTAAAAAATTTATTATTGCTTTTGTTTTTGTAAATTAATTAAAATACAGCAACGCTGAACAACGTCTGCCATCTGACGGCTTTAATTTTGAAACAACGTCAACACTTCGATCTGTCATCTGACCTTGTAATACAACAGACACAATACTGCATACAGCCATCTGACGGCTTTAATTTTGAAACAGCGAACAACGCTGAACAACGTCACAGCAATGCTACATGAAGCCATCTGACGGCTTAGCTCAACGCTTTTGCTACTTGCGCCTCTATATGACAATTTTAGTAAAATATTTCTTCGATCTGTCATCTGAGCTTCATTTTGTAATACAACAAAAAGAAGAACGTTATAAGCAGTGTGCAAAATTAGAAACGAATTGAATACCTGCCATCATATTTAAAAAATAATTTTGTAAAGTGATAATTATTATACTTATTTAGTGCGAATAATTCGCACAGGTCACACTAGTGTATATACGCTCGACAGTTGAGGTCATTGCGACATCCTTCCTAAGCTGCTTACCAATAAATAAGAGAGCCATACAACAGTAAGACATATGAAATAATTCTTGTTCAATCCCAAATTTACTTGTACGTAGTCATTCAACATGAAAATTAATGAATCATAAGTGTATATAACAAGAAGAGCGGAAATTTGAATAATTACAAGCAGAATATTGAACCCAATAGCTTCGTTAAGTAGATTCAAAGTATCGCATAATTGATTGTGAGATTGCATCAACGTCTGTGCTGAAAAAAAATCATGATTGATTATTACTATTTGAACGCAAGAAAAAAAATGTGCTATAGTTTAAAACCCCGCTGCAAAAAAGAGGATTGTAAGAAGTTTAAATTCTCTGTGGTTATGTAGCTCCAAAACGGATGAATTGATTTCAATCTGGGTTTTTTTGTTTGCTGGTATTTTAGAGACGGTTCTTAGCTATTCTTGATTGAAATCGGTTCAGCCGTTGCAAAGATTTTCAGCTCTTATGTCAATTCGTATAGAAATCTCGGCCACCTTTACCGCTAGAAATTTTGAGCAAGAGCACAAAGAATCAGTTTTTTATTAGTTAGTTTAAAAAAACTAAATTAACAAACCCCTTAATTAGAAATTCACATCTTTATAAAGTACGGAACCATTAATAAAAATTATAAGTTTAAATAAAATCGTGTAAAAATATATTTATAAAAAGTTTCACTACGCTTGTGTATCCTGCAACACACGACTTTTTTAATTCATAAATAATAAATGCGTAGTCTGTGAGTGTTGGTTTTCATTTTGGAAACGTAGCCTTTTTAATTTTAACTTAATATTTCCTGGTAAGCTTTTAAGCTTTTTATGACTTCTTTTTATGCCCGTGACATGAGGAAAATTACTTTTTATTACTCATGCGGGAAAAGTGGTATCTTTACGCATGCTGTTACGGTTGAAAAGTAGCTATTTTCATTTGCGTGCGGAAACTTTATTTGTCGCACTCAGAGCCCTCGCGCCCTATAGTGCGATGTGTGCGATGCACGCGGGCGGCACATTCAAGGGGCGGCAAATGGCCTAGTTGTGTTATGTTTTTTGTACTCTATAGAAAAAATATATAACTGATATTATATCAATTTTATTTGCATACTCAAGCCTGCGTGAAAACTCTTACGAGTAGTTATTTATTTTTTAATGAAATTCGAATTCGAAATATTTCGCGCGCAGTTTTCGATTCGATAGTTAGTTCACATCAACGCGTATAGACAGGGCGCCCCTATCGGGAGATTCCCGCGTATGTTTATATCTTGAATTTTCCTGTCGATTCCTGCAAGAGTGCGAGTGAAGTAAAGTATTTTTCAATCAACAAATACTTTTTCCTAATTGATAAACTAATGATTATTTTGACTTAAAGAATTCTCTCAGCTCAGCGGTGAAACTAAATTTTTCTCTCATTCATAAGTACGACAGGAGAAGAACGCCGTGAAAAATCGCACGAAGTAAACTGTTTTTGTAGAGAACAGTTTACTCCGCGGAGTGATTTTTTTAACGTGAGAGAATTTTTGAAGTTCACTCTGTACGGAGTGAATTTTCAAAATTCACTGTTTAATGTGTTTCATTTTAATTGAATATATTCAAATTTATATAATCAAATTTAGCTCCATGTTTCAATGATTGTGTTTCGTTTTTGTGTTCGACTTTTTTAAAATCATTTTTGCTTAAAAATTATTTCATCCCGCTTTTGTCCTGATTAAAAATTTGACTCATTTTTACTTTTAGCCTATCATTTGTAAAGTATCTTTCACTGTTACATTTTTCACATTTTTATTTGTTTTCAAAAATTAATTATCTTATTAGTATTTTTACCTGTCCAAATCGTTTTGTAATGACGATGTGAAGTGAAGCATTGTTGCATTTCAGGAAAGTAATAAAAGAGAAAAAACCTTCGGGAGCACAATTTTGGCAACTTAAGAAAATTAGGCAAGAAGAAAAAAACAAAATGTCTGATTCTATGAAGAAGTATTTGCACTTACAGTATTAGTTATTTAGGATTTTTAACGTTTTTCAATTTGACATATCGTCTAGTGAGTTTATCCCCAATAAGGGGCGTCAATTATGAAATATGAATCCGCACGCGGGCGGCGTGAGGCCTTACGAGGGCCCTGGTCGCACTGCAATTATTGTTTGCCGCACGCAAATTCAGAGAAAAAACAAAATAATAACGGTGTTAATGTCAACGAAACAAACTGTCATTTGAAGCAGATTTGAGGTTAAAATTTTCGATTATGGACTTTTATTCTTGACAATTTTAACTGAATTTTCAACTTTTTAATGATTTAATATTAATTTTTATTATTTCTAATTTCTTTTTTTAATTCGTAATAAAATTTTAATTTTAATTTAATTCGTAATAAAAAATAGTATGTGCAACTCGTACGGCATTGTCGATTGCCCCCTCAAGTGAATGAGCGCACTCGCGCTCAACTTCGCTTTCGTGGGCAATCGACAACTTGCCGCACTAGTTGCACAATATACTATTCCAGTGACACAACAGTGCCCACTTTGATACATACGTTACTAAACCGAAAACAATATGCTAAAATAGTTGGCAAAACCAAAAGTGCACATCCCGCAAGTTTTCCACTGTACATATTATAATGAAAAAAAATTGAGAAAATAGATTTAAAAAAAAAAACAATTAAAAAAATAGAAAAAAAAATAAAAATAAAATGGAATAGAAAAAAAAAATATTACTTGGTGTCAGCGGGAATCGAACTCGGCACCTTGCTATTACTGGACTACGCGTTTAACCACTCGGCCATTCTGATATCCCAGCTTGCGTTGTTATTATGGTATAGAAGTGGAGCAGTTATTCTACGTAATACACTACATTACAATAACAGTAATAGATATTTTTTTGTTTTCTTAAGGTTTTTTATTGCACATACCGCTAAATTAGCGGTATGTGCTTTATTTTAACTATTAGCTGTCAAAAATAATAAAATAAAACTGTTTATAAAAATTAAACTACTGAACACATTTATGTGAATTTAAATAGGGTTCTGGTCTGATAGTAAACAAAGTGAATAAAATATAACCCAAGGCAATCCGACCAAAATTGCGATCTGTAGAGTCGTGACGTACGTACATACGTACATACGTACAGACCAACCGACAACTGCTGTTTGTAACTTTCAATTAAAATTTTAATAGTATTTATGAACTCGAATTGATTTAAAAATGGTTCTATTTTATAGATCAGAATCTCCTCTTTTCAAAAAGCTTCAATTTGAATGGATTTCGTGTGAAATTAACTTAGATATAACTTCTTATATGAACGAAAGTCAGCTCTGATGCTCAAAGCGATAATAAAGCACATACCGCTAATTTAGCGGTATGTGCAATTTAGATTATACTTACCTGATAGAAAAGTAGGGCCACATGTTGTTGTAGTTACAAAAATTCCAATTTTTACATAAGATATTTTATACTTTTTTCCCAACATTTCATTAATTCTTTTAAATCTGTATTGAATTTCATCAAACATTATTACCCAATCAACTATTGCCAGAATGGAAAAAGATAGAGGCAATATTTCAAAAAAATAAGCGATTTTTGCATTATATAAGCTATCCCAGACTATAAAATCAAAAGCCATTAAGGTAACTAAACAAATACTAGCAAAAATTAACAAAATTATATTTTTTAAGTGTAGTTTTTTATAATTGTGAACAATGTTCAATTTTGCATCAACTTTAGTGATTTTTATATTAATGTCAAACATGCTATTTCTGTTATGAATAGTTAGATAGATATTCAAAATGGCTGGCAGATAATTTATGATAACCGTATAATTATCTAGATTATTTGCTGCGGATAATTCAATGATTTCTTTAAAGCTAGTGCTTGCCAAATGGTTTAATCTGTGTCTTGTATAAAATCCAAGAAGCGTCAACGAAAAAATTAAAATAATTTTGTACATTATTTGTAGTTTTGTTATCTTGACGATTTCTCTTTCAGCTGAAAAGCTGTAATACGCCAATCCCATTATATTCAGGACTCCACGAAAAAAATTATTAGTGATAAAAAACATGGTAAATTTGAAAATTATAGATTCTTAACAATAACTTTTTTTTTAACGGATTGTGATTTTTTATAATTTTTAAGTTAATTTTTTTTTCATTAACAATTCGATTTCTGTTAGTTGTTTTCTTGTTATTTTTATTTAAAAAAATTGTAGAGAAATTTAGATCTCAAATTTAATTCAAAATTCCGTTTCGTTTAGTCCGAAGCACAGTACTCAAAGGAAAACTTCTAATTAAAATAATTTGTTATATTTTGGTAACCAGAAAGTAATTTAAACAATTAAACTTAATCATTTTAAGTGTGTTTATCTTAAGAAATGACAGTAAAAATAACATATTTTCAAATTGATTAATAAATAGTTCAGTATTAATTGAAAATAAATGTTCAATAAATAAAATTATCGACCAATTTTTCAGACAATATATTAACAAAAAATATTATTAATACATTAAAAATTGGTCGATAATTTTATTTATTGAAGAGCTCTAATCAGACGTTAATCAAAGATTTGAAAATAAATGTCTTTATTTTCATTTATTTAAAAAAGTTACGCCTCTTTTTTCTTGTTTTTAACCGACTTCAAAAAAGGAAGAGGTTCTATGTTCGACTGTATATATTTTTTTAATGTATGTTCACCGATTTCTCCGGCAATTATGAACCGATTTTTAAAATTCTTTTTTTATTCGAAAGAGTGCACTTCCGAGGTGGTCCCATCGAAACCAAGGATCTGATGGTGGAATCTGGAGAAATCGAGGGAAACTCTCAAATTTCAGAGGCACGCATACCCATTGCAATACTTTATCTAACACTAAAATGAGAAAAATAAAATATTTTTAACAAAAAAATTGAACCGACTTCAAAATATGCACTAAAAAGTAAAAAAAATAATAATTATTGTTATTTTTGGAGTCGGTGTCAGCCAAAATGAAATCTATTCCGAGAACTAGAGACATGTAAGATTTAAATTGCTACTTTCGAATTCCGATGTGACACCGACTCCAAAAATAACAATAATTATTATTATTTTTTTACTTTTTAGTGCATATTTTGAAGTCGGTTCAATTTTTTTGTTAAAAATATTTTGGTTCTTACATTTTTTTGCATGCTTGTATACACCAGTGTCTGCCGTTTTCTATCAAAATACTAAAGCTAAAAAATTTAAAACAATAAAAAATTTCCTAATTTTTAAAAATTGGTTGGAGTAGTTTGAAAATTTTAATTCACTAGCGTCGGGTTCGCGGCTCTCTTAGTAATTGTCACATTTTTATATTTCGCGTCTGCTTTCTCGTACAAAGGAATGTTGCGGCTTGGCCTTTTTCAATGTTACACTATTTCTTCCATTGCAACAACACAATCAAATATGTCGTTAATGTTGTTATAATGGAACAAATTAAGCTCCTGTCGATTTTGAAAAATCCGCAGGCTGTCAAAAACAAATTCCTGTTGACAACTTGAACAGAAAATAGCTCCAAAAGTTTTCTAGTTGAAGTGCTGGTGTTTTCAGGAAGTTCACTAATCAGTTTGTCTATTATTTGTGCAGTTATATTTGCTTCTCTGCACACAAAATCGCAGCTGGAGGATAAAATGTACATTATTACCTAAAAAAAAATTGAGAAATTTGACAATGTTAGATACGCAAGGTAATTGGCGAATTAACAAAAAAAAATCAATTCTTACTTGTTACAGAGAAATTAACGTAAATATCTTTATTCAACACGCGTGAGTAATATGTAATTTCGGGGCCCTGCTAAATTCGGGAGAAATAATAAATTACTTCATGTTGACGCGTAGAGTGCTAATAATGAGCCGTACTGTGAGATAATGAATTTTCTGGACCAATAGGAACGCAGTAGCAAGCCCAAGACGTTAAATAATGAAAAAAAAAATTGGTTGTCTGTAAAGTCGGTTTACGGACGATAGTTTTACGTGATAACGTATTCCGTAATACATAACCTAAACTTCCCAAAATTTGGTTTCAATCCGCTGATTCTTGGTGTCGGAATGATAAGAAATGTCAAAAGTGACGTTTGCAACTGTCAAAGTATTATGTTCTAATAATAATTAGTTATTCCAATACTTAACTTAGAAGGCGTTGCATTTCACAAAATACTAATGTCAAAAAATTGAATTAAACATTAGAAATGCAGCCGTTTTCATGTTGCATTTATACAGCTATTTTTCTATATAAATTTGTATAAAAAAACTGTTTAGGCAAATTCTGTTATACGAAATGTAAAATGTTCTCCTCTTTCGTTTAAGACTGGTTTCAAACCGATCTGATTTAAATTGAGCGAGAAATTGGAAAAAAGCACGCACAGGGTCAGGCGGAACGTTACGCGTTACGAACGTTAGGAACGTTACGATTTAGGAACGTTACACTTTTTCGTGCATGCAGCCGGTGTTTTATCAATTTATAAGATTGGTGATTCATCAATTTATAAGACGTTATAACGCGTAAACTGCACAGCGTCTGGACCAACAGGAACGTGGTAGGCGCTATTGTATATATGAAAACAGCATCGCAATTTAGTGAAAGTCAGGGCCATCTTGTGTGCATCGAGGGTGGGTACGTCAATCAATGAAGTGATTTATTATTTTTCCCTCTTTTATCAGAGCCCCGATTACATATTACTCGTGCTAGTTGAATAAAATATTATGTGCGACCATTGATCGCAGGAGAATATTCCACTCGCGTGTTACCGCACTCGCTAAGCTCGTGCGGCAAATTTCACGCTCATGGAATCTTCTCCTTCTCTCACTAGTCGCACAATATACTAAAATTACATCAGTAGAGAAAAGCTTTATTTTTTATTATAATTAAGTAATTAGCTACAGTAAAGGCCGCTCCACACGAAGCTGGTTTTTCCTCTGGAATCGCTGTTGGATCTTGTGCTAACCACGAGGATGGAAATGACGCATCGTGTGAAGCGAACCATATATTTAATACCCTCTATATTGCTAGCAAAGATCGGGAGAAAGACTTAAACACTACGGTGCAGTCTGTCTCACTTATTTATACTCTGAGTCTAATGCGCATGTCCGTGAATGGATGCGCGTCAGTTTGCACATGGAACTAAGCTGTGAAAGGGAGGTGGCTTGCTCCATTCCACTTACTAATTGCCCCACTACAGACACTTGCGCACAACGGGTGAAGTAAAAAGAGTGAGATAGAAAACAGTCAGTTGCTGTCTCACTTCATGGGTTACGCTTCCACTTACGGCCACCAGCAATATAGAAGTTATTAAATATATGAAGCGAACACACCAAAGTAGCACGGAAAACTAGTCTCGTGTACCGAAATGGTAGGAATTAGTCGTCATTATAGTACGGTTCACTTTATAGAGCGATGAAGCAATGAAACAAAAATTAAGCCGCTTATAACACATTCCTTAAAATGTTGGGATTTCCCGATTGATTGGTTGTATATTATAGAGGCTCAAAGTCTGAGGTCATTGAGATTTGTTTTGTAGGCCCTGGTACTTACCAGTATATAAAGGAACCATCCAATAGTAAGAATCACAAAATAATTCTTGTTTAATTGTAAATGTGTCTGTACAAACGAATCCATTAGGAAAAACAGTGGTCCGTAGATGTATACCAGAAGGATCATTGAAGCTTGAAGAATTACAAGCAAAATGTTGTACCCCATCACTTCGTTAAATAAGCTTAAAGTGTCGCTTAATTGATTGTGGGATTGCATCAATGTCTGTGCTAAAAAAAATCAACACGATTAATTATTTCACTAGCAAGAAGCATTTGCTATACTTTTAACCTTGAATGCAATGACAGTAGTGTAATAAGTTTGAATATTTTGTGGCTACGAACGTCCAAAACGGAAGAATTTATTTCGATTTGGTTATTTTTTTGTTTGAAAGTTGGTATTTGCAATATGTTTATTGAAATCAGTTGAACCGTTTTAAAGAAAAGGTCACTATTATATCTAGAAACTTTGATTTTGAGCTCAAAGAATCAGTTAGTTCAAAAAGTATGAAATAAATATTTGATTCTCAATTTTTAAAAATAATATAATAATAATAATAATAATAATAATGCGCGTAACGTCCGTTTCTCGACTTTATGTCATAACAGACGCCATTCGCACCATTACTATTTTTTTCTACCGCACTTCCTGTTACTTTCTACAATTTTTAAACTTCAACTTAATTAATAGCAATGGGCGAATGAAGGAATTTTTAGGAAATTAGGATAAGGTAGGCAAATTTTGAGCATAGGAATTTGACAGGTAATCGGCCATGGCCTTGAATAAGGAACCATCTCGATATTTATCTGAAATTAATTGAGGAAAACCATGGGAAACCTCAACAAGATGGCCGGTACAGGAATTACCGTTTCTCGGCGAGAGGCAGTAGGAAAAATCTGTCAGTCACATCTGCCCCCGCTCGGGATTCTAGTGCGAGTCTAGTGCTCTCACCGCTACGCCACCCCGCTCGATAATAATTAATAATAAAAAAAATATTTATTTCTGCCTTTATGACAATAATTTATTGGTATCATCGACTTCTAACCATTTGTTAAAATTTATTTAGGAAAAGTTCCGATTTAGAATTCGACTTACTAATTAGTAATTAATTTATACTTACCTGATATAAAAGTAGGACCTCCTATTGCTGTGGTTACAAAAATAGCTATTTTTACATAAGATATTTTATTTTTTTTTCCCAACATGTCGTTGATTCTCTTAAATCTGTATTGAATTTCGTCCATCATTGTTACCAACTCAATTATTACCAGAATGGAAAAAGTCAGGGGAAATATTTCTAATGAATAAACTATTTGTGAATTTGAAAAGTTGTTCCAAACTATCATATCAAATCCGACTAAAATGGCAAAACCAATAGTAGCTAGTACTACCAGAACTGTATTTTTAATGTTCCGCTTTTTATAAAACTGAACGGTGTGTATGTTCAATGCTGCATCAATTTTAATTATTTGTTGCTTGATATCAACGATGCTATTTCGATTATAAATAGTTAGACCGATATTCAAAATGGCTGCCAGATAATTCGTGCAAATCGAACATGTGTCTAGAATAAATGCTGTGCTGAGTTCATCGAAATCATCGAAGTACGTCAAAATATTTAATCTTTGTTTTGTCCAAAATCCAACACCCAACAAAGAAAAAATTAAAATAATTTTATACACAATTTGAAATTTTGTTATTTTCACAATTTCTCTTTCATCTGAAAGGCTGTATTGTGCCAGCCCCGTTATATTCAAGAGAACTCGAAAAAAATTACTTTTTGAAATAAGAAACATGATTCAGTTTTTATTATAATTACTTTTAATAATTTTAACAAAGTAGTTTCTTTTTATAGTTTAAAGCTGACATTTTGTTTTCCATTAAAAATTTCTTTAAAATAAGCTTCAATTTTTATTAATTGCTTCTTCCTTTTTATTAAAAAATTATAATTTTTGCTTTGCAATAAATCCATAAAGTTTTCAAGAATTACTTTTTTCGTTATTTCTCTCTTAATTTTATTAAAAATATTATATTGAAAGGCTAGGCACTTTAAGTTGAATTTAGTCCGAAGAAATGAGTCGTTTCAAAGTGCTCAAAGGAAAACTTTTTTCTGACTAACTTCACATTAACATAATTGTTCCATTTGGCTAGCCAGAAAGTCACTTAAGATATCAACTGATAACAAAACAAAATTAATCATTATAAGTGCGGTTGTCTTAATAAATGACTATCAAGACAGCATAATTTTATAATAAAATTGAGTAATGTTTCTATATAGGTAACTAGTTCAGTATTTATCAAAAATAAATGTCTTTGTCTTTATTTAATTAAAAAATTCTAGCCTTTTTTTAGTCTTTGTTATTGCATTTTTTGCGTGCTCATAAAATTTATTTGAAAAAGAATAAAAACGAGGTCCCAAATGTGCAAATTTTGACGTGATAACGTCTTATAAATTGATGAATCACCTCAAAATAAAAAGATGAAACACCGGCTGCATGCACGAAAAAGTGTAACGTTCCTAACGTTACTAAGTGAGCGACTAGAATGCCTTCGGTAATTTTGAAGCAGATATCATCAACCGATTGAGATGAAAATTTGTATACACGTTTAGTTTGAATGACAGTGCATGGTTAGCTGTGTGACGTTACTCTAAATCCAATCTGGCGGACTTCTAAAGATGGCGGAAATGCCTTCGGTAATTTTGAAGCAGATATCATCAACCGATTGAGATGAAAATTTGTATACACGTTTAGTTTGAATGACAATGCATGGTTAGCTGTGTGACGTCACTCTAAATCCAATATGGCGGACTTCTAAAGATGGCGGACTAATTTTATTATGCTTTCCTTCAATATGGGTATCAAATGAAAGGGCTTGCTGAGAATAACTCGAAAAATAAAGTGACGTCACTCTAAATCCAATATGGCGGACTACTAAAGATGGCCGACTAAGTTTTTGACGTGATAACGTCTTATAAATTGATGAAACACCAGCTGCACGCACGAAAAAGTGTAACGTTCCACCTGACCCTGTGCGTGCAAGCGAGAGCGCAGTAATGTATTATTAAATATGATATTCGAGCGGAATACGTTATCACGTAAAACTATCGTCCGTAAACCGACTTTACAGACAACCAATTTTTTTTTTAAAAGAATTAGGTACAGTAATACGAAAATACCTCGAAGATAGAGAGAGTCGAAAATAATTCGACTGTAGTAAAATAAAATTAAAGACCGTTTTATTAAAGTTTTAAGGCCGCTGCACACGAGGCTAGAAACGCTGCTAGATTTGCCTACTAGTTTTCTAGCGCTGATTTTCTTGATTGCTGTTAAGTGCGAGACTATTTTTCAAGCTTGTTTTATGGATAGATCTGATACGCACGCAGTGACAGTTCGAATATAAACACAGAGCAAAACGTGTCTGTTGGCTGATTCTGAGCAGAATGACGCCATGTTGGTTTGTGGGCGTTTGTTCAAATGCCCACGTAATAAGATGCTGCTTTCTGATTGGTTCTTGCTCATACCTAGCCACAAATCTGGCAGGGAAAATAGCCCCTGTTCTAATTTTAAAATCTATCTTGTGAGCTAGCAGGCCAGCCCGCAGTGACGTCATTTCCAGCTTCGTACCCAGCCTACCGGCTCCTAGCAGCGTTTCTAGCCTCATGTGCAGCGGTCTTTACAGTTCAAATAATACAGGATAGTTCTATATATAATATTTTTATCGGGTGTGGTTTGTAAAATAGGAAAGATCAAAAAAACTCCACCAGATTTTGAGTTTTGACAAATCTATTTCTGCCATTGCAAAAGCACAATTAAATAGGTGGTAACACTTGTTAAAATTGAGCAAACCAAACGCAGGTCAATCTTAAAGAAACCATATGCTGTAATATTTATGTTACTGTGGGTTACTTGCTGGGAAAACAGTTCCAAAAGTTTTCTGGTCGTGTTATCGTAATGCGTTGGTAACTCGTAAAGTAATTTGTCTGATATTTTGACGACCATCTTGGCTTCCAGTCGAACTTGGTTACAGCGTTGTGATAAGATGTACATTTTAGTCTGTTAATAAAATAAGGTTTATATACGATTACTAAAGTTAAAAATTATATAAAACATTTTCGATTTGAATAAAATTAATTTAGGATCACCCTGAAGATATAGTCTATTAAATAGAAAAAGAATAATTAAAATCGGTCCGCAACTGACATACATAATAACTTCCTTTTAACCATTCCAACCCCCAAGTGGGAATGGTACTAGTTTAGGTCAAAGATCGTATTTCAAAATTTTACAATATCTTTTCGTTTTGAGGTCCCCTGAATCCAAAAACATATTTTTGGAAAAACTCTGTGCGTCTGTGAACACGATACTGCTCAAACGGATGAGCGGATTGAAACCAAATTTTGGGAGGATGTTTGATACGTAAATTTGAAGAGCCCTATTGTTTTTGGGGAAAATAGGCGCATGCACAAAAGAGATATATGCTATAACATTGTTTTTTTATATAATAATGGTATACTTTTCATAACGGTTTAATATTGTATTTATTTTTTCAAGAAAGTTTTGTCAACACTTAACTTTATAGTTTTGGAAATATTTTAAAAATAAAAAATTTGAAAAGTAGTTTGACCCTGCAGGCCATCCCTGTAACTTCCCGCTATTTTCGAGTTCAAAACGCTCAAAAATATGTCAAATATAGCAAGAAGTTTATTTTTTAGCTCTTCGAGCTCAAAAAAAAAACACTTTGTTACGAAATTTTCGTTCACGATATCTCATGAACAAATGAAGCGATTTTGATGCGATTTGCGGCAGTCGACGCAATTTTTTAACCTTAAAAAGTAATTTTATACAGAAAAATCGATCTCATAGGAATTTTACGAGAAATTTAAAAAAAAAAACACTTTTTAAAAATTTTTCGTTCACGATATCTCGTGAACAAATGAGCCGATTTTGATGCGGTTTGCTGCAATCGACGCAGTTTTTTTAACCTAAGAAAGTAAATTATTACAAAAAAATCGATTTGATAAGAATTTTACGAGTAATTTTAAAAAATTACTTTTTTCCTAATTTTTCGTTCACGTTATCTCATGAACAAATGAACCAATTTTGATATGGTTTGCGGCGATCGACGCAGTTTTTTTAGCTTAAGAAAGTAATTTATTACAAAAAAATCAATATGATAACAATTTTAAGAGTCATTTTAAAAAAACACTTTTTTACGATTTTTTCGTTCACGGTTTCTCGTGAACAAATGAACCGATTTTGATGCGGTTTGCGGAAATCGACGCAGTTTGTTAAGGAGAAGAGCTGATTAGTTTTTGGAATTAATCGGTTTAGTAGTTTAGAAAATTTTTTACAAAAACAAATTTTTAAAAATTTTTGAAACTTGTTTTTTTAAGATTTCTCAAAATTTTTTGGGCCGAATCGTTTCAAATTTTCAGGAAGTCTAAGTTCACCAAGATCACGTCAGATGCCGCAAACCACGTTTCAGTCGGACACTCCGTTCAAAAGATATAAAAGGTTTACATACATACATACACACACACACACACACACACACACATCCATACATACAGCCCTACGGACATCATCGCCAAAATAGTTTCAATAGCTTCCTAGGACCCCAAAACGTCGAGATCTGGCGAAAACTCGATTTTCGAAAATCGGGGTGAAACCAATAACTTCCCGATTTTTGAAAAAAAAAAATTTCTTTTTTTTTTTTTTTAAAGCGGGAAGTTAAAAAAAATCAGCTGTTTTTTCGTTTTGTAGATCTGTCAGAAATAAGTTAGTTAAGCATGCTTTGATAAATTTTTACATGACGTGGAACATATTATGTAAGTAACCATGACAACGAATAGCAAGTATCATATTGAATACTAGCCATTACCCGCGTCATCTCACGTGATATCAGACATTTTATATTCTCTTTATTATATCAAATGTCAATATTTTTGAAGTTGGAATGGGTCCCGTCGCCCAAATTAATTTTTTCAGCCTCATTTACTTACCAAAAGATAAATGATCCACAAAACATAGACAACGAGGATATAAGCCATTGTATTATTTCTAATGGCAGTTGACAGTACAGTCGTGTACAGTATCGGCAAATATAAGTACATTACTAAAATAAACGACACTTGTATAACTATCAATAATATGTCAACACCGAAGGCCGAGTTCACCAAGTGGATGCTGTCGCACAGTGTATCGTGCGCTTTCATCAAATCTTGCACTGGAAAGAGACAAAAAATTATAAATAACTGGCGACCCAATCTGGCTTCGCCCGAGTTTCTAGTTTTTTTTTTTTTTTGTCGACCCAAGTTGCAAAATTTTTTTATATAGCCTATGTCCATCCTGAAAGTCCATTCTAAATATTGGTGAGAATTTTTTTAAATCGGATGAGTAGTTTCGGAGATTACCTCCTACATCCAACTTACAAACTTTACCTCTTTATAATATTAGCATAGATTTCCAAATTTTGTGATCAAAATTTTGGCCACTACTTAATAAGCTAAAGCATTGAAATTTTGCATGCCTGTGTAAGTCATATGGAGATGTGACATCGGTCATGCAACGTCATTGCAAAGTCAAGATGCCGGATGCCCCAAGATGGCGGATACTTTTTTTTCTTCACAACCTTCTTGATATGGATATCAAATAAAAGGACTTATCGAGTAAAATAAAATAAGCTATGTGACGTCCTTGTAAATTCAGTATGGCCGACGCCCCAAGATGGCAGATACTTTTTTTTTCTTCACAACCCCCTTGATATGGATATCAAATGAAAGGACTTATCGAGTAAAATAAAATAAGCTATGTGACGTCCTTGTAAAGTGAGTATAGCAGACGCCCCAAGATGGCGGCTATTTTTTTTTCTTTACAACCCTCTTGATATGGATATCAAATGAAATAAATTATCGAGTAAAATAAAATAAGCTATATGACGTCTTTGTAAATTCAGTATGGCCGACGCCCCAAGATGGCAGATACTTTTTTTTCCTTCACAACTCTCTTGATATGGATATCAAATGAAATAAATTATCGAGTAAAATAAAATAAGCTATGTGGCGTCCTTGTAAAGTGAGTATAGCAGACGCCCCAAGATGGCGGCTATTTTTTTTTCTTCACAACCCTCTTGATATGGATATCAAATAAAAGGACTTATCGAGTGAAATAAAATAAGCATTGTTACATCCTTATAAATGCAATATGGCAAATGCCTCAAGATGGCGGCTATTTTTTTTTCTTCACAACCCTCTTGATATGGATATCAAATAAAAGGACTTATCGAGTGAAATAAAATAAGCATTGTTACGTCCTTATAAATGCAATATGGCAAATGCCTCAAGATGGCAGATTATTTTTTTCTTCACAATCTCCTTTATGCGTGTATCAAATAAAAAAAGTTTATCAGATAAAATACAATTAGCTATGTGATTTCGTTATAAAAACTAAAAAGAGTTTAATAAACTAATTTTAAAAACATCTTTTTTACAAATACAGGTACTAACAATAAAATATTAAAGAAAAGTCACGTAGATATATACAGATATTTAACGGTTTAAAGGTGTATTTTTTGTACTTACATGAAATTAAATGTTCTCCATCGGTGACCTTATTTACGAAGAGTCTGGCTGTTACCCCTGAAAACTTAAATTTATCTTCAAGTATCTCATTCAATGATTTAAATCTGTATTCAATTTCGTTTAAAACTTTGACCAGCTGAAATACCGTCATTGTCGAGAAGTACAGCAACCACGATTGGGGAAAATAATATTTAGCGAGGCGGAATCCGTAAGCAATATACCAAACATAAAAATCCAACGAACATAACAAATGAAAGTAAACACTAACTATCAAAAATTGAATGATTACTTTAGGCTTTTGTTTTTCGTAGAAGACGTTCAGATGTTTTAAATTCAACGCGTCGTCAATAGCGTCGATGTTTTGTTTAATTAGTAATAGTCTATCACTGTAGTATATAGACGAAAATATTTCCAAAATTGCGACAACGGTGCTGAGTGACACTTGTATGTTATCCATAATATTTGAAATTCTCAAATCGGGCACGTCGAATTTTTTATCATTGATACCAAATAATATCCAAATTCCGGTCAACAGTACGCAACACATTATAATTATTTTATAAATTATTTGACCGGTCGACAACTTCGTTAGTTTTTTGTCTTTGCCGACATTGAAATGGACCAATCCCAATGCTTTATAGACTGCAAGCACAGGACCGTACGAGCTCACAAATACCATTTCGAGGTTTTTTTTTAGTGTTTTGAATATTGTCACTTTTTTAAACCTTTATAATCATTGACCGTAGGCCAAACGTCGTTTTTAGTTTCCTCTCGCAGGGAATGGGATAATTCCAAATTATTTATTTTGATTTTATTCCCTCAGAGGGAGCATCGAAATGTAGTTTGCATTCCAATTTTTTTTTTGGGAATTTCCACTCGCAGAAACCCGAGCTAGTACCAGTCGGTTTGTGTATGTTGGCTTGCAGATTCTATAATACTTCAGCTGTCGAGCGTCTATAATTCACAATCTATTGATTTTATTTTACGGTTTATAATATAGAAAACTGTAGTTTTTTATTATTATTACCAGCGCTATTAAATCAACTTATCTCCAACGCTAATTTACGGGTCGAAGCCAAGTATCAACATAATATCAATATTTATTTTATATAGGTGTAATCTCTGCAAATTGGTTTCTCTTTTGATAAGTGATTATTTTTATACCATCTGGATTGCACAGGATTAACCCAGATACTACGCTGTACAGGTCAAAGCCGAGTATTAGCAGACATCAATGTTTAAATCGGTTCGCTGTTTGATCAGTGATTATTATTATAAACATCTGTATTTCACAACCCGGATATCGTGACGTGTGGGTCAAAGCCAAGTATCAGCACAAATTCGATGTTTATTGTGTACAGTGTTGAGCAAATTGATCCGCTATTTAGTCGCCGATTATTATTATAATCTCTGAATTACACAGGAATAATCCACACACTGTATTGTACGGGCCAAAGCCAAGTATTATCATGACTGGTCAATGTTTGTCGTGTGAGTTGTGCAGGACGAATACAGTTGAGTACGGTCGAGATGCGCATACACTATTTTAATGAACGTCTGTGCTTTATATTTAATTAGCGGCCCGTCCCGGCTTCACCCGGGTGCAAAATTGTTCTGGAAATATTATATTGACCATCTACACAGAAGAACTGTCAAAGTACATTGTTTTGATGTATCTCTAAAGATTTGGCAAGCGTTGGCCATGCATGCGTACGAAAACAGTTCTTTTTTTTGTCACAGTTCTGCTATTTTGTACAAAATATTTACAAAATAAATATAGGAACCTTCCTCATTTATCGCTATTTCTATTAGTGAAAACCGTATGAAAATTCGTTCGGTAGTTTTTGAGTTTATCGCGTTCAGACATATAGACAAGCGCAGCGGGGGACTTTGTTTTACATTAATTAATTATTAAAGATGATATTATATAGCCTATTAGCCCAAGAGCTGATGACACGATTTTGGGTACGTGTTTTAGGCAGGTTGAAATAATGAAAAAACAGTAATTTATCAATGGCTGAATCTGGATTGGCGAGTCTGCCTGAGCGTTTGCGGTTATTTCGCGCCTGCGCAGCATATGACACCTGCAAAAAAATATCCCCAAAAAACATGTTTTAGGCAACTTGAAATTTTTATAATCTTTGAGTTCAGCATTTATATAATCCAGAAATGAAAATGCCAGAACATTTTGTCGGTTATAAAGTAGGGGCAGAACACCCCGAAGATATTTTATTAATATACGCAATGAGCACGATTAGGTCAAACGGATGAACGGATTGAAACCAAATTTTGGGAGGATGTTTGGTATGCAGATATGAAAAGCTATATTGTTTTTGGGGAAAATCGGCGCATGCGCAAAAGACATATATGCTATAACGTTGTTTTTTATATAATAATGATATACTTTTCGTAACAGTTTATTATTCTATTTATTTTTTCAAGAAAGTTTTGTGAACTATTTTTTTTCTGGCAGATTTTCAAAACAAAACAGCAGTTGGTTCTTGTCTTATTTTCAAAATATTTCCGAAATTATTAAGTTTAGAATTTTTTTTTCACAAAACTTTCGTGAAAAAATAAATAGAATAATAAACTGTTATGAAAAGTATATCATTATTATATAAAAAACAACGTTATAGCATATATCTCTTTTGCGCATGCGCCGATTTTCCCCAAAAACAATAGAGCTTTTCACATCTGCATAGCAAACATCCTCCCAAAATTTGGTTTCAATCTGTTCATCCGTTTGACCTGTATCGTGCTCATTGCGTATATTAATAAAATATCTTCGGGGTGTTCTGCCCCTACTTTATAACCGACAAAATGTTCTGGCATTTTCATTTCTAGATTATATAAATGCTGAACTCAAAGATTATAAAAATTTCAAGTTGCCTAAAACATGTTTTTTGGGGATATTTTTTTGCAGGTATCATATGCTGCGCAGGCGCGAAATAACCGCAAACGCTCAGGGAGACTCACCATTCCAGATTCAGCCATTGATAAATTACTGTTTTTTCATTATTTCAACCTGCCTAAAATACGTACCCAAAATTGTGTCATCAGCTCTCCGGCTATATAGCCTTCCTCGATAAATGGACTATCCAACACAAAAACAATTTTTCAATTCGAACCAGTAGTTCCTGAGATTAGCGCGTTCAAACAAACAAACAAACTCTTCAGCTTTATATAATTAGTATAAGATTACCTAGAACGACGTTCGTCGTGAATACGAAATAAATCAACAAAATTCATAAAGCATCGAGTGCTTCAATTTTCCAGTCGTCACTAACACGTTATCAGAAACAATCTGAAAAGGAATCACGTTCTGTCAATCAAACAGTCCAAAAATAATAATTCAAATAAATTAGAGCGTATTTATTCACTTATTAACGATATTAAACGATAAATGCAGAATGACGTTGAAGCGCTCTATTGTTTGTAATACTTCACTCGAACTGCGCTTTGAAATATCCATTTTCTATAAAGTC
Organism: Xanthostigma xanthostigma; assembly: GCA_963575645.1. Lineage (NCBI taxonomy): Eukaryota > Metazoa > Arthropoda > Insecta > Raphidioptera > Raphidiidae > Xanthostigma > Xanthostigma xanthostigma. The sequence continues at coordinate 6,979,925 of OY754473.1, forward strand.
TTAAACTAATTATTATTGCAGCAATTAAATTTTAAGTGTATTACAATTTATCGCGTACAAACACAAACAGTGAAAAAAATATATAAAGTGTCTCAAAAATGTCATACAGCAAACAAAACTCATTCATTAAATGGAAAGTCTTGAACGTTTTTTATGACATGGTGACGGATCGTTCGTGGGCAGTCTTTTGTTTCGCTTTACACGCACGGCTGTCACTTGTTACACACATCCGCTTGCATGTTCTCGTTATAAAGAGACGTTTTTGGAAAAGGCACTTTGTCATATTTAAAATTCACTATTCAAGTAAATAATCAAAGATTTAAAATTCACTATATTATTACCCAATCACAAAGCGTGAGACAATAGTTGAACGCGTAGCGATGTCGTTGGTTATATCGATTACAAGCCCCCAGGTTACAATACTGGTAAGAGTATCAATTTGATTGTCAATATATTATTTTATTTATTAATAAACTGGTGCTAGGCAGACTTGTAAAGCATTTGAGTAAAAGTATTTCAAAATACAAATACTTTGTATTTCAAATACTTTTCAAGTATTTGTATTTCAAATACTTTTCTAGTATTTGTATTTGTATTTCAAAAACTATTCTAGTATTTGTATTTGTATTTCAAATACTTTTCTAGTATTTGTATTTCAAATACTTTTCTAGTATTTGTATTTCAAATACTTTTCTAGTATTTGTATTTCAAATACTTTTCTAGTATTAATATTTTTATTTTAAATACTTTTTTAGTATTTGTGTTTGTATTTCAAATACTTTTCTAGTATTTGTATTTGTATTTCAAATACTTTTCTAGTATTTGTATTTGTATTTCAAATACTTTTCTAGTATTTGTATTTCAAATACTTTACTAGTATTTGTATTTGTCTTTCAAATACTTTTCTAGTATTTGTATTTTTATTTCAAATACTTTTCTAGTATTTGTGTTTCAAATACTTACATAAAGTATGTTTTACAAGTCTGGTGCAAGGTACAAACAACCCTAACTGTTTGATGGACTTGGACTAAAATAAAACAGGGCATTTTATATTTGACTATAATCCTATAACACTAACATTCGATCTATTAAACTTGAAACATGAAATCAAAATGAAACAGGCGGTGATTAACGATTCTACATTTATCTAAATCAAACCGTTTTTTTTATTTCCTATATTTTGACAACTAAAGTACGGTACATAATTGATTACATGGTTATTTAGTGTTCTGTTTTTAGACAGACAAAATTGTTTTAAAATATAATTAAACAAGGCGATTAAAATCTATTAAAAACGATTCTTTATTTTATTAAGTGCAAATTATACAGTGTAAACTCCATTTAACGATATAACGACAAACTCTTTAAAACGTCGAAATTACTTAATTCTAGTTGGTTTACCTTGTTGCTCATTCAATGATACACTCTAAATAACGACACACCCACTCTAAATAACGACAACAATGCTTCATCATTAAGCAATAAACAGTACTTGTTTGTTATTTTGTTGCTTTGTTGTCGGCATCGTGCGTACCGAAGATTCTAAGAAATTCGTTTTTTTGTTTGTTGGGATTATCTTTCATATGTTTGTTGGTCAGTTGTAAATTTTATTTATTATGAGTAAATACATTTTATAGTAAAAAAAATATTAATGTATTGTTTCTTCTCCCCCGTTTCGAACAAAAGTTGCTTACAAAGCTCACCCCCTCGCAGAAATAGACGGAACTAGTTTTGTCCAACTGAAAATGCGCAAAACTAGTTTTGCTCATTTTATAACAGTCAATACCCGTTTAAATGTAAGATTTGGGGTTTGGGCAATATTCGTTGGTCAAAACTTGTTTTGCGCATTTATTTCGGTCATTGACCGAATTCGGGAATAGACCGTAACATAAGTACATACAATGTCATTTTTATAACATAGAGTTATTAAAGATTTTTGAAACAATGAAACGGTTTGATGTGTGTACTAAATCAAAGAATGATATATTATTATTATTTTTATTATAAATTACTTTATCGAGCTTAAGTTCACCTACAATTTATCGAGTTTTGATGTCCAATTTTCGTTTAAATGGAGTTAAAACATCTACTCCCTACCAATTTTGTGACGTATTTGATCATTATTTATTTATTTATCATATTATTTTATATAATTACTAGCCTCTACCCTTGATTCCATACGCGACTTATAAAATATTTTTTTTACAACAGTATTATAAAATTATTACATAATATAACAATAAATATTAATATTATATATTTTCAGATGATTATTCCGAGATGACACCCCCTACAAAAATTTGGTAAGTAGCTTTTACAAAATACTGACACATGTTTTTCAAAATCAATAAATGCTAAAGAAACATTTACAAATGTCAAACTTGTAGTGCTAAGAAAAATTCTTACAAATACAAAATAGCTACAAATGTAAAATTATTTAAACACATTTTATAAATACTATATGCTTAAAAGTTTTGATTCCATTGCAATATAACAATAAGATAAGTCGTTACAGTCGATAAAACTGACAGCACTAAACCCAAATGAATTTTGAAAAATCCGCAAGCTGAAATATTAACGTCTCTGTGAACAACTTGTACTGAAAACTGTTTCAGGTATTTTCTCGTCGTTTTGTCGTAACTCGCTGGCAATTCGTATAACAGTTTATCTGCTACGATTGAGGTTAGATTTGCTTCTGTGACCAGAGAATGACAGCTCAAAGAAACGAAAAAAAGCGTCGTCTAGAAAAAAAATATCTTAATTTACATGGTGGTGGACGGACGTGAATATATGGTGGAAGTACGGGTCGGCATGTTATATCAGTGACACATTTTTTGTTTCTTGCTCAAATCACTAAAGGTGGTTTGGGTTTATTGAAAATTAAACATAACATACACGAAACAAAAAAAATGTGATTGCATCCTACTGACTCCCTCAAAAATCAGTACTTAAAAACTGAATGTGATATTAAAATCCACTTACCTAATTAACTTTTAAAAGAGATAATTGTTTTTAATGAAATTTAGTTCAGATGAAATTCATCACGGCTATTTAAAATGGGACCAATCGGGCTATTGAAGGCTGGTTTTAGGGGCTGATCAAATTAATCAAAATATGGTGATAGATTATCGAATATTATTGTATCATTATTATATATTATACAGTATGTAAACCGCAAGGTGCACATAGGGAAATTAACATTGGGAAAAAATGACTGAAAGCCTTGAAATCTTGTTTTTCAATTTGACATATAATATTCTTTTGCAAAATGAATGTGTATACTACCGAAGAAAATATTCAATTGGTTACAACATAATCGGACTTTTTTTATTATTGGGACAAATTCCCAAAAATACATAAATATGGTGCGAGATCAAATATCTCCGCCTATTCGTGTTGAACCTAAAGACATTGGGTCACTGACTTACCAACGCGCATACGTCATTCCAGTCAGACAATTTTTGAATGAAATGTTTCCAAACAGATGGAGTTGTTTTTTTTGGTTTTATTTTTGTACAAAAAAATTAAAATAATGATTTATAAGAGCTTTTTATTATTAAAAATGCCAATTAAAAACAATAAATCAAAATAAAATAAAAATTCTCAAGATTACCACGATAATTCAATAGAAATAACAATTAATGCAGTCATAGCTAACTCTGATCCAAGTATTTTTTCCCAATGCTAATTTCCCTATGTGCACCTTACGCGTTTACATACTGTATATGGCAGGAAGAAGTTTTACTTCAGTCGTGTGGTCTAAAGCACACTCACTTTTTTTATTGGTACTTACTAGTAGCGACAGTGACCACGAAAATCCAGTTATTATTAAGTACGGCTTATTTCCAGAGATTTCTAAAATGTTTGTATTTGCATACGTTAACATTACGACTAAATATAAATTAAACAAAACATTGCTTATCATATGTACGGTAACGACTAACAAATTTAGACCGAATGTCGAGTTCACCAAGTCGATGCTTTCACAGAGCTGATTATGTGCTTTCATTAATCCTGAAAGTATAAAAATGCCACTTCAATTCTAAGAAGAGCTAGACTATGTATAGGTACAGCAACTGGGTGGACATTTTGAGCAACTAATTCAAGAAAGCGATTTCTTTTCAAATGGTTTTTAAATTAGTAGGGAATTCCTACTACTACTTATCTAAAATTTCAAATGCTTCTAGCTCAGTTAGGATAGCGTTCCGGGTATACGTTCATTAGACATTTTTTACTTGAAATTACCCCAGCAACACGGTTCCAGGCTATGGCAATCATGTCGTGGGACACCCTGTATATGAAAGATTACGTATTTTATAATTTATAATTTTTATAGACGACGTGCCCAAAGTATTAAAATTTCGTCGTAATCAGATGTCCTCATTTCGATTTTAATTACTTATTTTATAATAATACTAGTGGTCTCACCCGGTTTCACCCCGCGGGTGCAAAAGAACAAATGGGGGAGCGACACGAGTACGCGCTTTCATCTTAGTTTACCGAGATTAATGTTGTATCCAAATTTCAAAATTTCATGATGATCGGAGTTACAGTTCAAAAGTTTTTGTCGGACGGACAAATTTTGAGTTACATTTTTCATTGATACTACGCTCCTATTAGTCGTAGCGTAATATTATATAGCCTATAGCCTTCCTCGATAAATGGACTATCCAACAAAAAAATGATTTTTCAATTTGAATCAGTAGTTCCTGAGATTAGCGCGTTCTACCAAACAAACAGACAAACTCTTCAGCATAATATATTAGCATAACTATAATAACACTAAAGAGTAACCGTTTTATTATCTTTACAAAGAATAATAAATCGAAAGTACTTACCGGAAATGGAATTATATTCCAAATTCGGAACTTTACTACGTACAGTAACAAACAAATTATCATTCATTTTCGAGCAACCAAACTGACTTTCAAGTATTTTATTTAAAAGTTTGAACCGTTGTTCAATTTCATACAAAATGTGTATGAATTGAAAAATCATTAATGTCGAGATAAATTGAAGTATCCCAAAGAGAATATTACAATTTACAGAATTAATAGCTTGAATAATATACATTGTATAAATAATTGTTCCACCGATTAGAAAAAAATACACCGCAATTACGAACAATTGAATTAAAACTTTTAAAGTTCGCGTCTTAAAGAATTCTTTTTTATTAAATTTTAAGGCCATGTCGACTGAGTCAATATTTTGACACACTGTAACCATTTTCGGGCTATTTGCAATCGTAAGCAGAATTTCCGAAATTGCAACGAAATATATTTCTAACAATATTACAATTGATTCTATTGCAATAATTTTCAGAGTGATAAAAGAAATGCATGATATCAAAATAATTTTATAAATTGTTTGCTTTCTAGAAAGTTTATTCACTTCGCTACGATTTAAGCTGAAAAGTGACAATCCCGTTACGTCGAACAATGTTTGGAAATAACCGGACAATACAAGAAAAGTCATTGCGGAAAATTAAAATTTTATCTGTTTTTCTTTATTAAACAAAACTGAAGGTTTGCACTGGTTTCGGTATTCTATATAAACTGTTATATTGTGGGTACAGTTACGAATATATTTTTTTGAACTGATTGTCCAAAACCAAAGTTTTTTTTAGCTTGGATTTAATTTTAGGGACACGTGGCTCTTAACCAAGTGAATTTTTCCACGAAACTGAACTATTATTTAGTTATTTAATTGAACTACAGTGCGTAATTATAAATGTTCAAGTACCGCAAATTTATAACAATTTATGACAATTGTAGGTTAATTACACATGTTTACATATTGTTTTTTTTATTATGCTAATGGCTTTTGCCGAAGCATTTATTTTTCAAAATACAAAAAAAAACGTTGGTTATATTAAAAACATTAATGTTTCGTCCTGATGGTCAAAGCAATTATCTAAATGAAAACTTGTGTAAACTTTTCAATATTTTTTCTTGACTTTAATAAATTAAAAATCGTAAATTTGTTTAACTTCGCGAGTTTTCATCGAAATCTAGACGTAAATTTCGGCCCATAAGTCATATTTAGTATCTATTTATTTTTTATTAAATATTTAATGGTGTTTCTAAATTATTATCATTATTTTTAATATAATTAATTATACACATTTTATTTTAAATGCACCATTATAAAGCTTGCATATTTACAAATGTTTCATTATAATAATAATAATAATAATAATAATGCGTTTGACGTCCGTTTCTCGACTTTATCATAACAGACGCCACTCGCTCCATTACTATTTTCCATTTATCAGCACTAATAAAATTAGTTGCAATAACGGATAAAATAAACAACACAAATGAGTTTTTATTCATAATAATATTTTTAATTATTACATGACAATTATTATTACATTTTATATTGTCAGATAATATTTATTCTGAGATAACATCGGTAAGTAACTTTAATCTCGTTAACTATTAAAAAAAATATTTTAGAATATCAAACCGTAAAATTCATAGCGCTAAGAAAAATACTTACAAATACTAAATTACTGCAAATATTTTCAAAATTATATCAACATATTTTGTGCTTTTATAATAATATACTTAAATGTTTTGATTCCATTGCAATATAACAATAAGATAAGTCGTTACAGTCGATAAAACTGACAGCACTAAACCCAATTGAATTCTGAAAAATCCGCAAGCTGAAATATTAACGTCTCTGTGAACAACTTGAACTGAAAACATCTTCAGGTATTTTCTCGTCGTTTTGTCGTAACTCGCTGGCAATTCGTACAACAGTTTATCTGCTACGATTGAGGTGAGGTTTGCTTCTGTGACCAGTGAATGACAGCTCAAAGAAACGAAAAAAAGCGTCGTCTAGACAAAAAAAAACAACACATTCTTAACTTGCATGGTGGTGGAAGGACAACTATAATATATGGTGGAAGTACGGGTTTGCATATTATATCTGTGGCACAATATTAGTTGTGTATGTTTTAACTCAAATTTCTAGGTAACAACTATTATTATTTTATTCAACATATTTATTAACGTAAGTTTGTAATATTAATATTATTTAATTCAACACATTTATTAATTTAAGTTAATTTTTAACATGAACACTACTTCCTAGTTCATACGCTCCGCTGCCATCTTGCCTCTGTTTCTTTACATGACCACTAGGTACACCAGTGGCGGCGTGGCTTTTTAAGACGCGCTCTTAAAAAAATCGAGTTTTTTTAATATTATTATTGGTACTTACTAGCTGTGACATGGACCATGAAAATCCAGTTATTATTAAGTACGGCCGATTTCCAGTGATTTGCATATGGTCATTGTGTGCGTACGCTAACATCACTAGAAAATATAAATTAAGCAAAACATTGCTGATCGCATGCATAGTAACAACTAACAAGTTTAGACCGAATGTCGAATTCACCAAGTGGATGCTGTCACAGAGCTGGTTATGTGCTCTCATTAATCCTGAAAGTATAAAAATATTGTTACAAGTAAAATTTATTTAGCCGCGTAACTGTTTGAAATTTTCTGTAACGGTAAAGGGGAAATTTTTATCGGCGGGGAAATATAATAATAATAATAATGCGTTTAATGCCCGGTTTACATTATTCCAGTCCAGTGCTGGACTGGATCGCTGGACTGGATTCGTTGTCTACATTATTCCAGTCATTTAGAAACCGTTTTCATTGTGAACACTACAGTGACAATGATTTCAAAAAGAGATCAGTTTCGAAAATGTTTCAAACGTGCTCAATCACTCTTGCTACAAGAAGTTATTAATGGAATGGCACTGGATTGGCCGTCTACATTATTCCAGTTGCACTGGATTGATCGCACTGGATTCAAAAGTAGACCGCGAATCCAGTTACTGGACTGGAATGCTTACTGAATCCAGTGCATTCCAGTGAGGGTTTACATTATTCCAGTTGCAATCCAGCACTGGACTGGATCGCTGGACTGGAATAATGTAAACCGGGCATTACGTCCGTTTCTCGACTTTATGTTATAACTAGAGCTGTAAAAGTAACGATAAATTGTGTACCCGTATGTATTCGTTACTTAAAGAACCAGTACCCGTTACTTTCGTATCGTTACGTTACTCGTTACTTTTCATACGACATACAATCGTGTACTAACAGCATCAAGCATGTACCATCGCATCGAGGCGCGTCGCATACGTGATACCTACGGTATGACTTCGTTCGTATAACGTATAGCCGCATCAAACGAGTCGAACTGACATGGATGCGAAAGATGCGAGTAACGAAATAAATTTGTAAGTAACGATTCGTTACTTCGAGTCATACGATGTACCCGTTACTCAGTAACGAATACATACGGCTTGTTACAGCTCTAGTCATAACCGCCATTCGCACCATTACTATTTTCTATATATCACACTTCCTGTTATTTTCTATATTCTTCAACTTCAAAAAATTAATAGCAATGGGCGAATGGAGGAATATTAGGTCATTAGGATTTTGAGCATAGGAGTTTGACAGGTAATCGACCATGGCCTTGAGTAAGGAACCATCTCGATATTTATCTGGAGCAGGAACTACCGTTTCTCGGCGAGAGGCAGCGGAAAGAGTCCCAGCCACATCTGTTCCCGCCGGGATTCGAGCCCGGTATATCCCGAATCCAATGCTCTCACTACACCAGTTATTTTACAAAAAAAAAATAATAACATTAATTAGTAACAATTTTTTTATATTTATAAAAAAACATGTTTCCAAGTAAATCCTAGATCAAAAGTAGATACTTACTTGAAACGGAATGATATTCCAATTTCGGAATTTTATCATCGACAGTAATAAACATATTATCCTCAATTTTCGAGCAACCAAACTGACTTTCGAGTGTTTTATTTAAAAATTTGAACCGTTGTTCAATTTCATACAAAATATGTATGAATTGAAAAATCATCAATATCGAGATAAACTGCAGTGGCCAATAAAAAATACTGCACTTTAAAGTACCAATACTTTGTTTCATAAATAAGTCATAAATAACTATCCCACCGATTATAAAATAAAACGCCGTAATTAAAAATAATTGAATTAAAACTTTTGGGTGTCGCGTTTTGAAGAAGTCTTTTCTGTTAAATTTTAACGCACTGTCTACTAAGTCAATATTTTTGCAAACTTTAACCATTTTCGGGCTGTTTTTAATCGCAAGCAGAATTTCCGAAACTGCAACGATGCTTATTTCTAACAACGGGACAATCGATTCTTTTTCAAAAATTTGCAGATTGATAAAAAAAATACATGATATCAAAATTATTCTATAAATTGTTTGTTTTCTAGAAAGTTTTTTCACTTCGCTACCATTATAACTGAAAAGTGACAATCCCGTTACGTCAAATAATGTTTGGAAAAAACCGGACAATATAAAAAATGTCATTTTAGCTGTTTTTCTTTATAAAACTAAACTTGGAAGTTGAAATGTTAGAATTTAGCGGAGACTTTGTTGACTCTCGGGGCGAATTATTAGAATTAGAATGTTCGATCAAAATTGGTTCAGTGGTTTTTGAGTTAAACGGAAACAAATAAATTTACAATCATAGAAAAATTATGAAGTCCGCTAGCTTAAACTGCAATATTGTAGACAAAGTATGTTTTTAATTTAATCCAAAACCAAAATTGTTTTAAAATTTGGATTTAATTTTAGGAACACAGAATTACGTGGCTGTTAGCCGTGTGAAATTTTCCACTAAACTGAACTATTATTTAATTGAAGTACAGTGCGTAATTATAAATATATAAGTATAGCAAATTTATTATAATTTACAGCAATTCTAGTTTATATTAAAAACATTAATATTTCCCATTAATGGTCAAAGCAATTATCTAAATTAAAATTTTTTTTCTTTATTTTGATAAATTCAGTTCATAAAAAGTGGCATTAGTGTATTTGCCATAAGGCAATTACACTATTGGCGTCGGTGGGATGGCGGGACCTAGGAGTCGGACCAATTTAGATTGACAAAAGGTCATTGTTATCAGTGATCTATACAAATTAAAAATTGTAAGTTTGTTTAAATTTGCAAGTTTTTGATGAAAAGACGCAAATCTCGGCGCATAAGTCATATGTTTTTTTTTATTTTTAATGATGAAGTTTACAAATAAATATCAAAAATTTTAAAAATTAAATTATAGTAAATATTCCAATAATATTACTAAATAATTTTTCGCTTTGTAATTTTTATTTAAAAAAATGATTTCATTGCATAATAGACTAAATTAAGTCGTGACAAGAGATAAAATAGATAGCACAAATGAATTTTTATTGATTACAATATTTTACATTTTAAATTATTTAATGACAATAATTATTATCTACACTTTATAATTTTAGATAATGATTATTTCAAGAAGACATCCCCAAAAAAAAATGTTAAAGCACGTTTTTCAGTTTCATTAAATGTTAAAAAAAAGTTATTTTACAATATCAAATCGCAGAATAAATAATACTTCCAATTACGAAATTGCTGCAAATATTTTCGACAATCTAAAATTATTCTTTAAATAAAATTATCGACCAATTTTTCAGACAATATATTAACAAAAAATATAATTAATACATTAACGTTTCGATCCGGATTTGGATCTTCTTCAGAACGGATCTAAAAAATATAAAAAATAATTAATATTCAATTTCTAATTCGCTTTTTATAAAATTCTTTCAAAATAATTAATTAATTAGTATCAAAATATTGAAAAAATAATAAACGTTAATGTATTAATTATATTTTTTGTTAATACATATATTGTTTGAAAAATTGATCGATAATTTTATTTATTGAAGAGTTCTAATCAGACGTTAATCAAAGATTTGAATCTAAAATTATGTTCGTGCCTTTATAATAATGCCTAAATGTTTTGATTCCATTGCAATAAAACAATAAGATAAGTTGTAACAGTCGATAAAATCGACAATACTAAGCCCAAATGAATTCTGAAAAGTCCACAAGCTGAAATATTAACGTCTCTGTGATCAACTTGTACTGAAAACAGCTTCAGGTATTTTCTCGTCGTTTTGTCATAACTCGCTGGCAACTCATACAACAGTTTGTCTGCTACGATTGAGGTTAGATTTGCTTCTGTGACCAGATTATGACAGCTCATGGAAACGAAAAAAACGGTCGTCTAGAAAAAAAAAACACATTCTCAATTTACGGGTCTGCATTATATATCAGTGACACACTATTAGGCCTCTTGTTAAAGACAACGGATAACGGCCCGATTTTTGTGACGGGCGACGGGCCGACGCGTAGTGTTCAATAGGTTAGTGTGGGTGTTTATTAACGCGGCGGACATGTGACCGTTTCAACGGATACGCGCACGTCGCCCCTCGGCGCGACGGCAGTCTGTTCGATGCAGTGAACCACGTCATTTCATAGAAGTCTGTTGACGACGACAGATGTGCGCGCACGTTTTTACGTATACCTACCTACCTACCTTGTTCTGCTCATTGTAAATATGGAGTTTAAAATTGATATTGATATGGATTTATTAATTAGCCTTGTTCATAATAGGCCAGTGTTGGGACAAGACTTTAGGAAATTACAAAAATAAACAAGCAAGACATAATGTACTTGCACTTCTTCGTATAGAACTGATATCGATAACAATGGACGCGCTCACGTATATGCGGATATCGTGTACAAAGGTAACCGTTTCGCGTCGGCCCGTTACCTGTTGACTAAAACGGTCGTTAACAAGAGCCCTTAGTCGTCACTTGTTTCATGTTTTAACTCAAATCCGTGTTTTTTTACTTACTAGCAACGATAGTGACCATAAAAATCCAGCTATTACTAAGTACGGGTGATTGCCTCCCGTGATTTGCAAAATATTTTTGTGTGCATACGTCAACATTACTAGATTATATAAGGTAATCAACAGATTGCTCGTTGCATGTGCAATAATAACTAACAAATTGAAGCCGAATGTCGAGTTCACCAAGTGGATACTGTCACAGAGCCGATTATGTGCTCTCATTAATCCTGAAAGTATAAAATTGCGACTATCAAAAGACTTGCGCGTTAAGAGCATAGGATACCTAAACAAAAACCCTGTGCACTCTTCATCACAAATTCTTATCGCTCTCTCTCTTGAAATGCTAAAGGGTTCGGATAAAGGCCAAATGAAGGACCAAGAATCAAACTATTCAGATTCGAAAGACGATATTTTTTTTACTACCTATGAAAGGTTACGCAATTCATAATTTTTTAAAGTCTGTTTTTCCGGGATGCGCACTACGCACTGTATTCAAATTTCGTTGTAATCGGACGTCATCATTACGATTTCAGTTTATTTTATAAAAATACTAACGATCCGCCCCGGTTTTACCCGGGTGCGATTGCAAAATATATTTCGTTTGCGGCTTGGCGTCTTTAACCCAAATTCCACGAGATTTGCTTCTGAACTAATAGCTTTGAGCAAAACAGACGTCGCTACTTGGTACTAAAACAGTTTTTTTTTGTTTGCTTGTGTTCTAACAGCTTTGAGTAAATTCTATCAGATGTCGTTATATGTTACTAAAACAGTTTTTTTTTTTTTGAGAAAACACCGTAATTTTGTATAAAATATTTAATAACACTATCTTATTGCACCAAGCAAGACACATTTACAAAATTTCATTAAAATCGGTTCAGTACACCCTAAATCGAAAATATAGGGACTTACCGGAAATGTAATGATTGTCCAAATTTGGAACTTTACCACTGACACTAATAAACAAATTATCCTCAATTTTCGAGCAACCAAACTGTCTTTCGAGTATTTTATTAATAAATTTGAACCGTTGCTTAATTTCATACAAAATTTGCATGAACTGGAAAATCATTAACATTGAAATAAATTGAACAAGCCCATAAAAAATATTGTAATTCGAAGAATTAATGTTTTGAGTCGTGTATATTGTATAAGTTACCGTTCCACCCATTATAAAAAGATATGCCGTAATTGCAAATAATTGAATTAAAACTTTTGAATGTCGCGTTTTGAAAAAGTCTTTTCGGTTGAATTTCAACGCACTATCGACCAAGTCAGTATTTTTGCATGCTGTAATCATTTTCGGGCTGTTCAAAATCGTAAGCACCATTGCCGAAATTGTAACGAAGTCCATCTCTAGCAATGCAATTAATAATTCCATTTCAGAAGTTTGCATACTGATAAAAACGATACACGATATCAAAATTATTCTATAAATTATTTGTTTTCTAGAAAGTTTCTTCAATTCGCTGCCATTTAAACTGAAAAATGACAATCCCGTTACGTTGAACAATGTTTGGAAATAACCGGACAATACAAGAAAAGTCATTGCGGAAAATTCAAATAGTATCTGTTTTTCCTTGTGAAATAAAACTTGAAGTTAATATGTTAGGTAAACACGTCTTTTGCACTGGCTTTGGCGGCCGCTTTGCTGACTGTCGGCGCAAATTATTGGAAGTATAGCCTGTAACAAACACTATAGTGAAAATTCGATTAAAATTGCTTCAGTTTTTTTTCAGTTAAACCGAAACAAATAAACTTACAGTCATAGAAAAATTATGAAGTCAGCTAGTACCGTACCCAATAAATTGTAGACAAAGTTTTTTAAATTTTAATCCAAAACCATGTTTTTTAAAAATTTTGGTTTAATTTTAGGAATATGAAATAACCTATTAACTATGTGAAATATTCCATGAAACTGAACTATTATTTAATTAATGTACAGTGCATACTACATAATTATAAATATATATATAGTACTTACAGCAAATAAATTATAATTAAGGGCAATTTATATATTGTTTCGTCTTAATGATCGAAGCAATTATCTAATTGGAAACTTTTTTTTCTTTACTTTGATAAAAAAGTGGCATTATAAGTGTATTTACACTATTGGCGTCGGTGGGATGGCGGGACCTAGGGGTCGAACCAAAATTTCTCGACCAAAGCCATGGCCGTTTACCTATCAAACTCCTATGCTCAAAATTTGCCAACCTTATCCTAATCTCCTAAAATTCCTTTATTCGTTTATCGCCAATAATTAAGTGGAAGTTGAAAAAATGTTGAAAATAACGAGAAGTGTTGATAGATGGAAAATAGTAATGGTGTCTGTTATGACATAAAGTCGAGAAACGAACGTTAAACGCATTATTATTATTATTAATATACAGTTACAAATGTTTCATTAATATAAATATCAAAAATTTGTTAAATAAAATAAAAATAAGTAGTGTAACATAATTATTTTCAAATCATTATTCGCTTTTTAATTTACATTTAAAAAAGTTGATTCCATTGCAATAACACAATAAAATAAGTCGTGACAACGGATAAAATCGACAGCACTAAGCCCAAATGAATTCTGAAAAATCCACAAGCTGAAATATTGACGTCTCTGTGAAAAACTTGGTCTGAAAACAATTTTAAGTAGTCTCTCGTCGCTTTATCATAACTCGTTGGCAATTCATATAACAGCTTGTCTGCTATTATCGATGTTTGTTTCGCTTCACTGATCACAGAATGGCAGCTCAAGGATACGAAAAAAAGTTTTATCTAGAAAAATACATTTATTAAACTTTACATTTTGTATAGGTACTGCAGTAATTTTCGTAATTGACCTCTGTATTACTCAATATTTGCAAAAGATTTTTTACGGTGGTGGAAGAACATGTTTATTTCTATAATGCATTTTTGATTTCCAATATTGTTGCGTGCCCCCTATTGGGACGACTATGGCTTCTGTAGAATCTTCTAGTAACAACAACAACAATGGAAAACAGGTAGTTAAGAAAACCCGACCTTCATACAATTGCCTGAAGAATGCAATGCATGTTAAGAAAGGTCGACATGCTTGCATGAGTCAGTCATTTGGTTACTTCCAGACAAACAACTGTGTGATATAAATTGTTCAGTGTCGGTACAGCAAGATAAAAGATAAATGAGCTGTGTAAACCATTGAGATCAATTATATAAATCTGGCTCTACATAAATAGCTTCTGTGTTGGAAATAATCGTGTGAATATAGTTAATAGACAAGTGTGCTAATAAACTTTGGTGTGTTCCTGTATTGTAAATATTTTGTGTACATATAATTAGTGACTTTATATTCTTCTGTTACTATTTTATTATTTAGAACTGTCGTTATTTTGTTTATTGTTACTGTTAAGTTAAAGAAGCACTTTTACGTTTGTGTGTTTAACTGTTTTGTTAAACGTGTATTATTGAAAATAAATAATTTCCACAACGGACAAGAACAGTTTTGTTACAATATCAACAAAAAGCATGTATGTCTCGCGTCTTAAATAAACTTCGATGTGTATCCATATACTTACTAGCAAAAATAATGCCCACGAAAATCCGATTATCACTAAATACATTAGCGTTTGAGTAATTTCTGAGGAGTGTTGGTTTCCGTACCTTTTCAGCGGCACATACATATTTAACAGGATGTTGCATATAACAAAAATAATAAAAACAAACAGGCCAAAGCCGAATGTCGAGCTCACCAAGTGGATGCTGTCACAGAGTTGGTTATGTGCTCTCATCAACACTGAAATTATAATATTACATTGTGTAGGGTCGTAATGCGTTATAATACGACGAGATGTAACATTATCTTTAAAACGAGTGCTAGTCACACGAGATATATCTTAGTTTTTGCCCATATCTTATATAAAATAGTTGTTTTTCACTTGAAAAATTTTAGGTTATAAAAACAAGCGTTGATTTGCTATGAAATTGGCATAGTTTGACCAATTATGTTTTTACTTTACTGCTCTCGTGCGCAATTGATCACTTTACATATTTGCATACATGCATGTAAAACAGCGATATTATAGGGCAGCGATGGTGAACCTTTTTGAGAAGTGGGTCAAATTTTGTTCATTATTTTATTTTAAAATATCATAGACCAATGAGCGAAATATGAATTACGCGTTTTTTTTGTTTAACGCCCGTTCTAAAAGCGCTTTAAAGATTGACGATTTTAATTTTAAGGAGGTTGAGCCGTTTTACGAAGATAATGAAAAAAATCTGAAACAAAGTTTTTTTAATAGATTTTTTTATGACAAAATTTTCTGTAAAAAATCCAAAATCATTAGAAGATTTATAAAGTTAAAAATTAAAAAAAAACTTTTATATGTAGGTAGTCTTATGGAAAATATGTCAACCTAGCATGCAAACGGTACATTTTAATTTTTTACAAATAACCAAATAATGTCAGCAGTTCCGAAAAATAACTATGTAAAGCATCGTTGTCTTACGCATATTTTAATATTGTTTCTGAATTAATTAGGAAACTTTTAATTAATAAAAACAATAATTAAACCTTAGCACTTTTCAATTATGAACTTTTATTCTTGACTATTTTAACAATTTTAACTGAACTTTCATATTTTTAATGATTTAATTTTAATTTTTGACGCGATAACGTCTTATTAATTGATGAAACACCGGCTGCATGCACGAAAAAGTGTAACGTTCCGAAAAGTGTAACGTTCCGCCTGAGCGTGAAACACCAGCTGCACGCACGAAAAAGTGTAACGTTCCGCCTGACCCTGTGCGTGCTAGCGAGAGCGCAGTAATGTATTATTAAATATGATATTCGAGCGGAATACATTATCACGTAAAACTATCGTCCGTAAACCGACTTTACAGACAACCAATTTTTATTACTTCTAATTTCTTTTTTTAATTATTTACTGCAAAAAATATGTAAAATACAGATATTTACATACATTTATTTTTTCTAACCTAACTTTGTACTAAAAATTCAAAAGTTAGTCCATTAAGTAAAATACTGAAATAATTAATTATTTATGTATGCCTTTATGACAATAATTTATTGTTATCATCGACTTGTAACCTTTTATAAAAATTAATTATGGAAAAGTTTCCATGTAGAATTCGACTTACTTTTGATTGGGACTATAACGCATCGACCTCCTTAAAATAAAAACTACAGTGTTCTAAGGTTTGAGTATGATGCTATAAAAAATGCGGGACGACTCTCTCCCATCGAAAGTACATACCGATAATAGAAAAACTAGAAGTTTTATTGTCTATAGCAATACATATTTTATTTTCCTTGTCACGATGGAGAAATGTGTTTTCAAGTATTTTATTTAATAATTTGAAGCGTTGTTCAATTTCATACAAAATCTGAACGAACTGAAAAATCGTTAATATCGGGATGTACTGAAATAACCAATAATTAAAATTAAGTTTGAGCTGGTTTCCTTGGAGGTAATAAATTACATAAATTGCTGTTGCACTGATTACTAGGAAATATATAGTCATTACAAATAATTGAAATAAAACTTTTAATTTTCGTGTCTTGAAGAATTCGTTTTTGTTAAATTTTAATGCGTTGTCAACTGTCTCTATATTTCTACAAACTGTAACCATTTTTTGGCTATTAAAAATCGTTAGCGCAATTTCCAAAATTGCAACCAATCCTGCCATGAAATACAAAACTAATTTAGAAATATATGTTTCTTCAAAAATTGTTTGCATGGTGCCAACAAAAATACATGACATCAAAATTAGTTTATAAACTTTTTGTTTTCTAGAAACTTGTTTCACGTTGGTATCGTTTAAATTGAAAAATGACAACCCCGTTAAATTGAACAAAGTTTGAAAATAACCAGACAATATAAAAAAACTCATTGCAAATAATTCGTTTGTCGTTTTTTAAATTCAAGTTAAATATAGGTATCTTAAAATTCCGGTGTCCGTATGTTTGTTATTCTTCTCCTAAACGTCTACAAAAGTGCACTGTGGTATAACTGTCGACAAAATAGTTGAATTATGGTTTTAATTATTGCGTATTGATTGCGATTTATTTAATTTGAACAATATTTTATGAACGATGGATGTAGACGAAGTGAATTTTTCTGTAAAACTGAACTATTATCTTAATAATATATTTGATAAATAGGTATTGTAAAATTTATTATGATTTATGACAGCTGTTAGTTATTTTAAAAACATTGTTTGACTGGTAGTGCGTACAGCAATTATCTAAATGGAGGTTGTGCTTTTCTAATATAATAAAAGTATTGTTTTGACGCAGAATTACGTCTACATTTGTACGTATATCTCTCTCACTTTATTGGAAATAGCGGACCCGCCCGGTTTCACCCGGGTGCAAAATAACGAATGAGGGGGAGGGACAATTCATCTTAGTTTACCGAGATTAATGTTGTGTCCAAATTTCATGATGATCGGAGTTACGGTTCAAAATTTTTTGTCAGACGGACAAATTTTGAGTTTAATTTTGCAACATTTTTCATTGATGCTCCGCTCCTATTGGTCGTAGCGTGATATTATATAGCCTATAGCCTTCCTCGATTAATGGACTATCCAACAACAAAAATTTTTTTCAATTTGAACCAGTAGTTCCTGAGATTAGCACGTTCAACCAAACAAACAAACTCTTCAGCTTTATATTATATTAGTATAGATTGCTATTCAACTTTCAAAAAACAAAGATACAATGACTTGGAAGTCAAAGAATAAATTCTTATTTGATATTTTTAAATCACGTATATTTAGTTTGCTTAGTTTAAAAAAAACGAAAATTGGTACCACAAATCAGTTTTAAATTTCGTTTATCTGTTGTATTGAAATATATTGTAACAAAACACCACTAGAGACGGCAAAAGTGCGCGTATTGTTGTCTCCGATATAACAGTCGGAGGCAACAATACTCGCATTTTGACAAACTGTAACCATTTTTGAGCTGTTCAAAATCGTGACCAAAATTGATAAAATTGAAACTAGTTCTGTACAAAAATATTCAATTTTGTCGAGAAATGAAACCGTTGCTTCAAAACTTGTCCCAGTAGCGGCCAGAAAAATACATGACATTAAAGTAATTTTATAGAACGTTTCTTTTCTAGATATTTTTTTTAGTTTGTTGCCATTGTTGCTAAAAAAATGACAATGCAATCACGTTAAATAGTGTTTGAAAACTACCGGAGAATATAAGAAAAGACATTTTTTTTTACTCAAAAAAAACTGTTTTTAATTGTATAGTCATTATTATTACTTACCTTATTAATAATAATGCGTTTAACGTCCGTTTCTCGACTTTATGTCATAACAGACGCCATTCGCACCATTACTATTTTTTTCTACCACACTTCCCGTTATTTTCTACAATTTTTAAACTTCAACTTAATTAATAACAATGGACGAATGAAGGAATTTTTAGGAAATTAGGATAAGGTAGGCAAATTTTGAGCATAGGAATAATCGGCCATGGCCTTGAATAAGGAACCATCTCGATATTTATCTGGAATTGTTGAGGGAAACCATGGAAAACCTCAACAAGATGGCCGGTACAGGAATTACCGTTTCTCGGCGAAAGGCAGTAGGAAAAAGTCCCAGCCACATCTGCCCCCGCTCGGGATTCGTACCCGGTACTTCCCGAATGCGAGTCTAGTGCTCTCACCGCTACGCCACCCCGCTCGGTCAACCTTATTAAAAACATATTTATAGTATTTAGTACTTACCTATTTTAATGAGTTGTATTTCAACAACTTTTCGTGAATATAACCAAAGTTGCTGAGCGCGTAATTTATGTAAAAAAAATTGTATATTTTTTTAAGAGCGTAGCTTCAACAATTTAATTTTTCTTTTATTATATTCGTTTTGTTGTCAATCAATCTATCTGTAATCTTTTTATTTATATATTGTTTTTAATTTATTTTTTCCTTTTTTATTTTATTCGTATTGGGGTGATTTTCTTCTATCTACTTATTTTTATCACAAGAGCTGCAAGGGTCATATGAATTTTGCGTTTAGGATTTAATTTTTTAATATTATTATTGGAATTTTTCTCAGCTTATATTATTTGATATAGTTTTAAATTTTTCAACATCTGACACGATTTTATTTTTGAATGATAACTTCATGATCTGTAACCACGCAAGTCGAAATATTTTATTCAAATCTTATTTCTATATTGTTCCATCAACATTAACAAATACCGAATTGAAAACTTTCATTTCAAAATCGATAAAAATATTTATTTACATTTTATAGCTATAAAAATATCGTTGTCATTTCTTCTACTATCTGATCTTTTTCTATAAAACAAGGGATAATTATCTATAAGTGCAGTATATAAAAAAAAGGCAAACAGTTAGTCGCGATGCTAAACCGTGCAGACAAAATAGTGTATTTAAATGAGTCGAATAGGACGATTTGAGAAATTGAATTCCCAAATACACACCCGAAATTATTAGAACTAAATATACAGTCTACTATTTTTAAAATAATACAAAATTGTACATGATGTGAAAAATCGAAATGATGTTTTCTTACTCCTAGGTCCCGTCATACGACCAATGTCAATAGTGCTTATGTCATTATACTATGCACCTGCAGAAAATAGACTAGAAATTAGATAAGTATAGTGCATACCATATTATTATCTGAATGTCATTAAAAACACAATGAGTATACCAATTAAGCTCACAGGAAGATTGAACGGTAATTTGAGCTTCTTTAGTGTCCTTACAATTACCCCTAAAAATATGAGGGTCTTAAAAAAATCCCATTCTACATTTTATCCCTCCAAATTTAGGGAAAAACCCTGATTTTATTGATTTTTTTACGTTTAAAAGTTTTGTTTCCATTGCAATAACACAATAAGATAAGTTGTACCCACGGATAACATTGATAAAACTAAGCCCGAATGAATCCTGAAAAATCCACACGCTGAAATATTGACGTCTCTGTGAAAAACTTGGTCCGAAAGTAGCTTCAAGTATTCTCTGGTCGTTTTATCGTAACTCGCCGGCAATTCATACAACAATTTATCTGCTATTGTTGAGGTTAGTTTTGCTTCAGTGATCAGCGAAGTGCAACTCATAGACAGGAAATGCACTTTTATCTGGAAAATTCACTAACTTACTTACGACATCTGCTAATAGAAATTTTATAGTACGCGCCACGGATCTAAAAGGTTCTGAAGCTAGTCGCAAACTGCGTCGCAAAGGCACATTTTAGAGTCGTTGATACTCCCACCACCTCCCAGCTATACCTGCGCGGAACGTGCGCTCGTCGGTGATTGGCCGTGATCGCTCGTTGACTTTGTTACTTGTCGCTTTCCTGCTTTAAAGTACAGTCGAGTACGCTACTGAAAGTTGTTATCGCTATGTTAGTTTCGTTGAGTTGCGAGTTTGTAGTTTTTCAACAGACTGTACAAGCTCAAGCCTGCATTCGTATCTAACTTCCGAGCCTTTTAGATTCGTGGCGCGTACTATAACCTTAAAAACATTACATTTTACACCTGTCAGAGGGGCCCACATAACACGAGAATACTTTTTTTTTAGAGCTAGAACTATTTCGATTCTTAGACTTAATTCTGAATAAAAATTATATTTTTATACAGAACTTTATTATCAAAATTGAGATGAGATTTCTTCTGAATTTAATATTATTAAAAATAAAAGAATTTTTTAAAGTGAAACAAACATATTAAAACAAGGCAATATTAATAAAAGCTGAGATCCTGCGTTATGAACTAAAACAACAAAACGAGAACAATTAGGGCACCAAAGAGTTAATTCCGGTGCTGTCTAAGCTATTCTCTAAGTTTATTGTAAATAACTTTGCTCTTCTATCGAAACAATGTTTTAAACTTCCCGCTATAAAAAAAAAATTTCCAAAATCGGGAAGTTATTGGTTTCACCCTGATTTTCGAAAATTGAGTTTTCGCCAGATCTCGACGTTTTGAGGTCCTAGGAAGCTATTGAAACTATTTTGACGATGATGTCCGTAGGGCTGTATGTGTGTGTGTGTGTATGTAAAACTTTATATCTTTTGAACGGAGTGTCCGACTGAAACGCGATTTGCGGCATCTGACGTGATCTTGGCGAACTTAGACTTCCTGAAAATTGGAAATGATTCGGTCCAAAAAATTTTGAGAAATCTTAAAAAAACAAGTTTCAAAAATTTTTAAAAATTTGTTTTTGTAAAATATTTTCTAAACTACTAAACCGATTAATTCCAAAATCTAATCAGCTCTTCTCCTTCACAAACTGCGTCGATTTCCACAAACTGCATCAAAATCGGTTCATTTGTTCATGAGATACCGTGAACGAAAATTTCGTAACAAAGTGCTTTTTTTTGAGCTCGAAGAGCTAAAAAATAAGCTTCTTGCTATATTTTATATATTTTTGAGCGTTTTGAACTCGAAAATAGCGGGAAGTTACAGGGATGGCCTGCAGGGTCAAACTTCTTTTCAAATTTTTTTTTATAAATTATACACTTACTAACAAAGATAGGGCCCATAGACACCCTACAACTGTTACAATTTGCAGCTTTTCTGATAGCTCGTGCTTGGCGTAAGTCAACGGCCAATAGACATCCGACAAAACAGTGAAGAAAACTTGAATAATGATAAACAACAGATCGAAGCCAAATGTCGAATTCATCAAGTGGATGCTGTCACAGAGTTGGTCATGGGCTCTCATCAACACTGAAAGAGTAAAAAAACAAGTTCTTTTAAGTGCGATACGCCTCCGATAAAGCAGGATTATTTTTTAATGAAATGAATTATTTTGTACAAATAATAAAATCTACAAAATATTTTCTCTCTTGACGATCGTTTCGGATAATCACATCTTCAGGAGTACAGACATAAGACATATTATGTCTGTACTCCTAAAGATGGACTGATCGTCGAGAGAGAAAATATTTTGTAGAATTTTCGGGCTTTTTTATTATTTGTTCTACCAAGTGCCGAGCGAAAAATCAGTGTAAATTATATCGGAATTATGTCGGAAGTGAAAAAAAAATATCGATGTATCGATATATCGGTCAAATTTTTAAAAGATTTTGCGTTTTTAAAATAATAGTGTATTTAGCTTAATATTATCAATGGTAATTTTTATACAAAATGTACAAAAATCTAAAAAAAAATGAAGGTATTTTTACCAGTACCTATTTCTTTACGGTTTTGTATTCTAGTAACTTTAGTTACATAAATAAAAAAAATATATCGTTTTTGATACAATTTTTGATATTGGATATTTTGTAACGATATATCGGATCAAAATATATCGGCTAAAAATATCGATGTTTTGAATTAAAAATATCGATACATCGATAATATATCATTACATTTTCAACATATCCCTAATCGGAAGAACTTACCGGAAATAGATAATGTTTCCGAATTCGGAATTTTATTACTTACGGTAATAAACATTTTATTTTTAATTTTCGGATAAATAAACGTCTTTTCAAGTGTTTTATTAAGTACTTTAAACCGTCGTTCAATTTCGTACAAAATTTGTATAAATTGAAAAATCGTTATTATTGAAATGTACAAAAGCAACCACTGAACGAACAAATTTTTTGATATAATTTCTTCCAATATATACCCTATTAAGTTGTTTATTACTGCCATAACGAAATAATAACCCGTCATCATATATAATTGAATTAAAATTTTGTATTTTCGCGTCTTATAATATTCTTCTTTGTTGAATTTTAAAGTTCTGTCAACTGTGTCGACATTCTGATTAATTGTGACCATTTTTGTGCTGTTAAAAATTGTGTTCGCGACTTCAAAAATTGACACAAACACTCCATAAAACAGTTGTATCTTGTCAAATATAGAGCCTGTGTCTTCAAAACTTGCCCAAATTGTGACAAGAAAAATACATAATATAAAAGTTATTTTATAGACACTTTGTTTTCTAGATATTTTATTTATTTTATTATCACTTCCGTTACAAAATGATAGTCCCATTGCGTTGAAAAGTGTTTGGAAACTACCGGAAAATATAACAAAAGTCATCGTGAATAATTTACATAAAAAAACTAGCATTTATTAAGAACTTAACTTGACAAATTTTTTAATGGCAATTTGCCCTAAATTTACACACACGTTTAATACGGACATACGCCAATTGTCTCAGTTGTCGAGCGTCTATGATCCACGATATCTGCCTACAAGGGCTATAGTAATTTAGGATTCAGCAAACCACTGTTTTTAGCGACACAGGAAGTTGTGTTTCATCATCACGAAATACTGAAAACAATTTTAATCGAAAATTAAAAAGTACGTTTTGGAAAATAAATAACTATACGACTGTAAAATTCAAACCGTTATTGAAATATTCAATTCAAAAACAAGTTATAATTCATTCTTACTATTTTATTATTTATTAATTGTGATACAATTCTTCATTTCAATAATGTAATGAACAAGTAAACGTAATAAATTATTGATTTAATTATTATAGAAAGCACTCCAAAGACAACATAAATTCATAATGCAGGATACTAAATGACAAAAAAAAATTGCACTCCGGGAGTGCCGGCAGAAGTGAAAACTTGAATATTAACGTCTTACGAATTTTCGATCAGGTCACGTGTCCTGACGCGAGTTTAACATGTTTTACCCATTACAAAAAAAGTGTACAAAAGTTTTCGTCTTACGAATTTTCGATCAGGTCACGTGTCCTGACGCGAGTTTAACATTTTTTACCCATTATAAACAAAAAAGTGTACAACGCCGCCAAAGAAGTTTTCACTTCAAAAAAATGTGGACAAGCTCCGGAAGCGAGCTCTCACGCAAAAATATTAAAAAAAAAAAATGCTTGAGATAGAGCTAAAAACAAATTCTTTAATGTTAGATACTTATTGTCTGGTAGTTAAGACAACAATAACCTCTGTTGTCAAGCGTCTGTAATTTACAAGTAGACAAGTAATCATAGTGATTTTATAAGCACTGTTTCTAATCACTAATGTTTAACATAGCACTTTACTAAGCAGAATAAAACACAAACATAAATGATTACCCAGAGTGCTTATTTTGCTAAGCACGTGGTAATCAAAATCATATAATTATATTAATACGTTAAGGTTAAGATGTTTGTCTCCCTTTTTAGAAAAAAACCTCACAATTCTGCACATAAATTAGGTATATATCATTTTACAGATAATTGCTTGCTCTACTGACATCGACAACTAAAAAATTTATTATTGCTTTTGTTTTTGTAAATTAATTAATTAACAGCAACGCTGAACAACGTCTGCCATCTGACGGTTTTAATTTTGAAACAACGTCAACACTTCGATCTGTCATCTGACCTTCATATTGTAAATACTGCATACTGCCATCTGACGGCTTTAATTTTGAAACAGCGAGCAACGCTGAACAACGTCACAGCAATGCTGCATTATGCCATCTGACGGCTTAGTTCAACGCTTTTGCTACTTGCGCCTCTATATGACAATTTTAGTAAAATATTTCTTCGATCTGTCATCTGAGCTTCATATTGTAATACAACAAAAAGAAGAACATTATAAGCAGTGTGCAAAATTAGAAACGAATTGAATACCTGCAATCATATTTAAAAAATAATTTTGTAAAGTAATAATTATTATACTTATTTAGTGCGAATAATTCGCACAGGTCACACTAGTGTTACAATATTTTTTTTGTTTTAAGGTCATTGAATCCAAAAAGAGTTGATTTGTTATTTTGTGAAAACGATAGAGGTCAAGCGGATCGAAACAAAATTTTGATAGGAAATTTAACATAAAAATAAAAAGAGCCGTATTGTTTTTAAGGTGAATCGGCGCATGCTCAGAAGATTTATGTGCTATAACGTTGTTTTTCGTATTACATTGACATGCTTTTCATAATGGTCTGACCGTCTGTTCTTTTTGAAGAAAGTTTTCTAAAAAATGTTTTATGCGATCTTCATAATTCCGTAAATATTTTAAAAAGAAAAAAAAACTTTATTTTTGTCTGAAGATCTGTTAAAAAGGAATAAGGTATGTAACCAACAAGCATGCTTTGGTTAATGTGAAACCATATTATGTAACCGGAAACAAACATCATAATATTAATTACTTGAGTCACCGCAGGCGCTAATAAAAAATTTATTTTATTTATTATAAATCAAATGTTAGTATTTTTTTTTTTAAAGTAGGAATGATCCTTTCTTCCAATTTGTTGAATTTTTTTGCTCTTAATCGTTTGTTTTCCATTGCAATAACACAATAAGATAAGTCATGGCCGTGGATAAAATCGACAAAACCAAGCTCAAATGAATTCTGAAAAATCCACAAGCTGAAATATTGACGTCTCTATGAACAACTTGGTCTGAAAATAGCTTCAGGTATTCTCTGGTCTCTTCGTCATAATTCCCTGGCCATTCAGGTAACAATTTTTCAGCTATTACTGATGTTTGATTCGCTTTACTGACCAAAGTATGACAGCTCTTAGATATGAAATAAATCTTCACCTAGAAAAAAGCGTTTATAAACGTTACTTCATAAAAGGTAACAAAATAAATAATAAATAGCCAGCGAAGATAAATTTATTCACCAGTAATTAATAAAAAAACTTTTCAGAAAAGATTGTAATTCCTTCATCAAAAACAACTAAATACCATAAATTAATAATAAAGTTTTGAAGTAGACGTGCTAATTAGTATAATTTTTTATGTGCACATGTACTTTATACACGCTTAATATTAGTTTCACTTGTAAGTTTGTATGTATGTATGTTTGTTTGTAAACTCGTTTGGACTACAACAAGTGGTTTATTACAGTAGTATAATATGCCAGCAATGTAACTACAGTGTTTAGCCGTGCGGTCTAAAGCACGGGTCTTCGCTGACGTCAACTCTCGGAATCACGGGTCGGGGGTTCTAATCCCGTCCACGCCGAAAAATAAAATTGTTTTTTTTTTCGGCAAATTTTTGACAATAAATCAACTAAAAAGTGGAAAATAAATATAGTTTAATAAAAACCAAAAAACACGCTTTAAATCGAACTAAAAAGTAAAAAATATTTTTTTTAAATAAGCTTAAAACAATAATGAATAAAAAATACTAGTATTATTGTGAAAAAAGCGTGGGGCGCTCGATGTACGAAAATGTGGAACAAAGCGCCCTACGCTTTTTTCACAATAATATTAGTATTTTTTATTCATTATTGTTTTAAGCTTATTTAAAAAAATATTTATATTAAATTGAAGTTGTCCTCAAAACTTTAATAGTATGGGATTAGTCATTTTCTTTGAAGGAAGCTCAATTCTTTCTTAAAGTTTTTTTTATTTGGCTTTGTAATACATAGTTACTGCGACTGCTTTCTTCCTTAGTATTTGATTACTAAGCTTTGGAGAAAAACTGCTGACTCGATTTGTGTAAAATGTATGTACAACCACCTTTAAAAGTATGCATTATTGAATTTCTCGGCGAGAGGCAGTGAAAAAAACTCCCAGCCACATCTGCCCTCGCCGGGATTCGAACCCGGTACCTCCCGAATGCGAGTCTAGAGCTCTCACCGCTACGCCACCCCGCTCGGTACCCATCCGTGAATATTGTGGACAAAATGGCGTCGAAATTTATACAAATTGGCTTATAACTGGCGGAGATTTCGCGGAACATACGCGTTGAATTGTAGAAACTCCTTTTTGAAAGTTGCACTTACCAAAGAAGATATTGCCCACACAAATCCTAAAAACGGTAAAAGTGTCAGTTTTACGGCACTACCCGACGATTGTTTTTTCATATATATCACTGGCCAAACGATAACCGACAACACGTGGAAAAATACTTGCGTAGTGACAAGCAACAGGTCAAGACCGAATGTCGAGCTAACCAAGTGGATGCTGTCGCAGAGTTGATTATGCGCTCTCATTAACACTGAAAGTGTAAAAAGACAGTTTTTCAACAATAAAAAATAAAACAAACGTGTGAACTTCAACCACATAAGCTCGCGTGAGAAGTGATTCATTGACGCGTTTTCAATTTTGTGTTACCATATACAGGGTGTCCCACGACATGACTGCCATAGCCTGGGACAGTGTTGCTGGGGTGATTTCAAGTCAAAAATGTCTAATGAACATATACCCGGAACGCTATCCTAACTGAGCTAGAAGCATTTGGAATTTTAAATAAGTAGTAGTAGGAATTCCCTACTAATTTTAAAAACTATTTAAAAAGAAATCGCTTTATTGAATTAGTTGCTCAAAATCTCCACCCAGTATACATAGTCTAGCTCTTCTTAGAATTGAAGTGGTAGCTCTGCGAAGAGTCTCAGGATCAGCACGAATAAATACTAATGGTGATGCACAGCCACCTGGTCTTTTTAATAATAACAAAATCAACAGCCGAACCTAATACCCGCATTAGTGGGCTTATTTATTTAAAATTTCAAATGCTTCTAGCTCAGTTAGGATAGCGTTTCGGGTATATGTTCATTAGACATTTTTGACTTGAAATCACCCCAGCAACACAGTCCCAGGCTATGGCAGTCATGTCGTGGGACATCCTGTATATATTTCCCCGCCATTGAATATTTCCCCTTTAACGTTACAGACAAAATTTTCTGTTACTTTATTTTTATGACATCTGAAGAACTTACCGGGAATAAAATCTTTTTCCATTTTCGTAAAGTTGCTGCTTACAGTAATTACCATTTTATTTTGAATTTTCGGAAAAGTAAACTCATTTTTCAGTATTTTATTTAATAATTCGAAACGTTGTTCAATTTCATGCAAAATATGTACTAATTGAAACACTGTTAATACTGAAAGATACTGAAGCAAATAAAGAAAGAGATCGACAATTGATAAAAATTTGTAGTGTATATAAATTAAATAAACTGTTGATATTGACAACAGAAAAAAATAGCCACTTATCACAAATAATTGAATGAAAACTTTTGATTTTTGCGTCTTGTAAAATTCTTCTTTATTAAATTTTATTACTCTATCGGCTAATTCGACGTTTTGAATAACTGTAACCATTTTGGGGCTGTGAAAAATTGTAGATACAATTTTCGAAATTGAAATCAAGGCATGAAAACAAAATTGTAGCTTGATTATTGGTTCATGATATTCAAGTTTTGCCAAATAACATGTACAGATAATACATAATGCCAACGTAATTTTATAAATCATCTGTTTTTTAGATAGTTTTTTATCGTTTTTATAAAAAAAAGACAATCCTGATATATTAAACAATACTTGAAAACTATCGGAAAATATAAGAAAAGACATTTCGATCTTTTTTTTAAATGTTCCTTAATAAATTAAATTGTTTCTATTTTAATTTTCCTTCGATTTTGTATTATTTAAATTTTATTTGTATTTAAACTATAATTTTCATAGTTTCTATTTACATATTTTACAACACGTAGCTACAAAGGTAATATTAATTTGATTTAGGTCTCTTTTTTTAACATCTTTATCGACCTATTCCTATGTAAGTCGACCTCAGATCTGTCGAGTGAATAAATAAATATATAAATATTTTTCTCTGGTGCTGTTTTTGATTATTTCAGTTGCCTCAAAATCAGCAACAAACAACTTATTTAATTAATATACAGTATGTAAACACGTAAGGTGCACATAGGGAAATTAACATTGGGAAAAAATGACTGGATCAGAGTGAGTCTTGAAATCTTGTTTTTCAATTTGACAGATAATATTCTTTTGCAAAATGAATGTGTATACTACCGAAGAAAATATTCAAATGATTACAACATAATCGGATTTTTTTTATTAATGGGACATTAAATTCCCAAAAATACTTAAATATGGTGCGAGATCAAATATCTCCGCCTATTCGTGTTGAACCCAAAGACATTGGGTCACTGTTTTACCAACGCGCATACGTCATACCAGTCAGACAATTTTTGAATGAAATGTTTCCAAACCGATAGAGTTGTTTTTTTGTTTTATTTTTGTACAAAAAAATTAAAATAATGATTTGTAAGAGCTTTTTATTATTAAAAAAGTCAAGTAAAATAAAAAAAAATCAAAATAAAATAGAAATCCTCAAGATTACCACGATAATTCAATAGAAATAACAATTAATGCAGTCATGGCTAACTCTGATCCAAGTATTTTTTCCCAATGCTAATTTCCCTATGTGCACCTTACGCGTTTACATACTGTACAATCTTGACACGTTAAATATTGCTAATATTCACTTGAAACAGACAGACAGACTGTAGATTAAAAACGCTAGCCGAGTTAATAATAATGTTGTTACACTGATTCTTATTATTTTAATTCATCTTCAAAACAAACTATCCACTATATTTAAAGAAAACATTCAACACAAAACATTATGTAAGTTAAAATTTTGTTTGTTATTTAATTTGAACATTTCAATAGTTTATTCACAGCTTTGAATAAAATCCTTCTTTTTATATATTTATTACCTACGTATAATTAAATATTTTCAGTGGAAAATCATAACAATATTATAAATGCGATTATTATTATTGGTTGAGCTTAGGAACCAGAATTTAGAAAATTGCATGTCTTTACAAATTTTGTTTATTACAAAAGTTAACGCTGGATTAGCAGTCATTACTTATAACCTAAATAAATAAATAACTTTTCGATTTTTATTTATTTTGTAATTTTCAATAATGTTCTGTTATTCTTGTTGTGACTTCTTATGTCAATATTGATGTCTAGTCTATTTTGACACGCACTTCAAATTATTGTGCTTTAGTATGACAATTTCAGTGTTTTGAAGAATATATAGGTTCATTAAAGTAATTATATTATCTACTAATTGAGAAGTTCATTTCATAAACAGTTTTGTCCACTTGAATAATAAATATCACCTTTTTAAACACCACTGAATACAACCAGCACGTTTAGCAGGATCTCGTAATTTCAAACATCAATTATCTTTAATAAATAAGATTATCGACCAATTTTTCAGACAATATATTAACAAAAATATTAATTAATACATTAACGTTACGTTAGAAAATAATAATCAAATTAGTTTTCTAGATACGCTAATTATTAATAATAACGGTATTGTTGAATTTAACTGGTTTAATAAACCAACTAGTTTTAAATTTTTATTCTAATCATCCAATAAATCAAAAGATAGCTATGGTTTATAATCTTATTGATAAATCTATTTGATTATATACCTAAACCAAAATTTCACTTAAATAATTTTAATTTAGTTCGTCAAATTCTACTTGCTAATTCTTATCCTCTCAAATTTATAAATAAATTTATCAAAATTAGAATTAATAAATTAACAAAAATTCATAATTCACAAAACAATGTTAATAATGTTGATTGTTCTTTTATAGTAATTCCTTTTTTCGAAAATATTTCACTAAAATTTAATTCATTTCTTAAAAATTTAAATATAAAAACTGTTTTTAATGTTAAAAATAAACTTGATAAAGTTATTAAAAAGGGAAAAGAAAAAATTAATAAATTACAAAAGCATAATGTTGTATATAAAATTAATTGTGAAAATTGTAATAAGAATTATATTGGTCAAACAAAAAGAGCTCTTAAAACAAGAATAAGAGAACACCAAAATAATCATAAATTAATCCCTGACAAACATAATGTAATAACTAAACACAAATTAAAACTTGACCACAAAATTAATTGGGTTAATACAAAAATTTTAGATAATGAAACTAATTTTTTTAAAAGAAATATTTCGGAAATGTTACATATAAAATCAAATAAAAATTCTCTCAATGCTCAATTAGATACGGAAAATTTAAGTAATATATATAATATTATTTTGAAATAATTTGTTTTTAATAATTTTTCTTTCTTTATAGGTGCTCAAATTATTTCCATGACTACGTAATAAAACATTGTTTGTTATTATTTTTTCAATATTTCAATATTAAAAAAATCTTTCACAAATTTCGTTAAAAATAAATAGATACTAAATATTAATTATTTTTTTATATTTTTAGATCCGTTCTGAAGAAGATCCAAATCCGGATCGAAACGTTAATGTATTAATTATATTTTTTGTTAATATATTGTCTGAAAAATTGGTCGATAATTTTATTTATTGACGTTAATCAAAGATTTGATCTATTATCTTTCTCAATGTTTTCTCATTCAGGGTTAGTTTAAAGAAACTAGCATGGCAGCCAGCGAACCAAGCGGCAAAACAATGAAACCATGAAAATTACATTGAAAAAACTGCGTTAGGTCTATAATCCATGGTTACACTTACAAACGCAATAGTGTCAAATGTGTTTACTTTTATACTGGACCAAATTATATTTAATATTTAAACATTTTGTTTCCATTGCAATAACACAATTAGGTACGTTGTAACAGTGGATAAAATCGACAATACTAAACTCAAATGAATTCTGAAAAATCCACAAGCTGAAATATTGACGTCTTTGTGAACAACTTGGTCCGAAAACAGCTTCAGGTATTCTCTGGTAGTTTTGTCGTAACTCGCTGGCAATTCATACAACAATTTATCTGCAATTGTTGAGGTTAGATTCGCTTCAGTGACCAAGGAATTGCAGCACTTTGATAGAAAGTACAATTTCACCTGGCAAAAAAAAAAACAATCATAAACCAGGTTATAAAAAAAACAACAGACAAACAAACATTGTTTTACTATGGAATTGATTAAGCACGCTCAATTTTGTTTTGTTTTACAGCACTAGTTGTGTAATTGAGTCATTTCACATGCCTACAGAGCATTAATTATAACCAAAGTCGATGGCATAAATTCCTGAGAAAAATTTGAAAGTTTAAATAAAGTCTTACAGGTATTATGTCTTTAAATAAATAATAATAATTATTTCGAAAATATTTTAATTATAGAAACTACACTTACTAGCAAGGACAGGGCCCATATAATTCCTAAAATTGAAAACAGCCGCTGTCCTATATTAGTCATCGCTAATTGGTCCTTGGCGTAGATGACAGCCCAATAGACATTTCCCAAGATATTTATCAACACTTGTATAACGACAAGCAACAAGTTCAAGTCAAATGCCGAGTTCACCAAGTGGATGCTGTCACAGAGTTGGTTATGTGCTCTCATCAACACTGAAAGTGTAGAAACAATTTTTCTAAATTAAAAAAAAGACTCGTTAATAGTTATATTTTCTTGACGTGATTAAAAAATAATTTTTAATTTTTGTGCGAACTTGAAATAAAATAAAAAAATAATTGGACTAAGATTAACATAAATAATGCCACGCGCGTGTAACATGGTTTCTATCATACTCTATCCTCCTCACTTACAACTACGACGATGAATGGAAAAGGCATGACAACTAGAGTAAGTCTGCTCTGTTGGTAGTCTGTATTTTGTTGATAGATTTTCGTGAAACGACTCTGTTGATGAAATAATTATTGAAGTTAAACGTTAAAGATCACTATTTCCTCAACAAAGGACTGAATTACTGTACAAATCAGTAAAAGATTTTGATGTAGCACGTGGAACACTTACCAGAAATAAAATCGTATTCCAATTTCAGAATCTGACTGCTTACAGTGATAATTTTATTCTTCTTTTTCGGATAATTGAACTTATTTTCGAGTATTTTATTTAATAATTTGAAGCGTTGTTCAATTTCATACAAAATTTGTATGAATTGAAACATTGATAGCAGTGAAATGTATTGTTGCAACCAAAAAGCGATTGAACTTGTCGATATAAGTCCATCAATATTATAAAATATGTAGTTGGTTAATATTCCTATTGTATAGTAATAACCGGTTGTTACAAAGAACTGAATGAAAACTTTCGATTGGCGCTTTTTGGAAAATTCGTCTTTGTTGAATTTTAATGTTCCGTCAACTATGTCGATATTTTCACTAACTGCCATCATTTTGGGGCTATTTAAAATCCTAGCCCCAATTTGAGAAATTGAAGTAAAGATTGTAAAAAATGACGTTATCTTATCAGCTATTAAATCATCGTCGGCAAAACTGGCCCAAATCGTAAGGAGGAAAATAATTAATGCAATTGTGATTTTGTAAAACACTTGTTTTCTAGAGATTTGTTTCACTTTGTTGCCATTTATATTGAAAAATGTCAGTCCCAACACGTTGAATAGTGTTTGAAAACTGCCGGAGAATATAAGAAAAGCCATTGTGGAAGTTTTTCAATTACACTAAAACAATGTTTCAAACTTTAGTTTATATTTTAAGAACTTTCAACAATTTGAACTTCTTATTTTTCAATATAAACATATTTTAACTGATAATCATTTTATTAATTTTTCTATTTTATTATTATAAGTTTATTAATATTTTTAGAACAACATTTAGGATTAAGTTTTTTAACATATTTAATAATATTTTCCATAACTTTTATTTATTTAATTTCAGTCAGGTTCTTGCTGTTAACTTCATAACAAGAATATATTCAAAAAAACTTTTTATTTCTGTATTTTTTAATCCACAAAAAAAAAGTTCGTTTGTGAAACCGAATCTAGAGACACTAAAATTACATTTATTATAAATAATACTTTGGGTTTTATTTTAACGCAGTAGTAAAAGAGCTTTTATATTTTAAGTCATCAAACAACGAATATCATTAATGTAACATTTTATAGTAACCAAATGTTGACTTTATTAGTGTATTTGCCATAAGGCACTTACACTATTGGCGTCGGTCGGATGGCGGGACCTAGGGGTCGGACCAAAATTTCTCGACGTTTCATAACTTTCTAAGAAGTTTGGCACCATTTTTGGAAATGTTTATATATATATGTATATATATATATATTTATATATATATATATATATATATATATATAAGTGTGCGGGCAATAACTTTCGAAGGAGTTAATTAATTTTAATGAAATTTGGACCACATGTTGAAAACCATCACCGCACGAAGCCTATTTAAAATGGGCACAATCGGGCCATTGTAAGGGTCGGTTTTAGGGGTTGAAAAATATTTTTGGGCCCAAAAATACCGAAAAATTTCTCCGAATCGTTTCAAAATTGACATTTAACCCTTTAGTAATGATCAAAATGTGCTACCAAAATTTTATTGAAATCGGCCCGACAGGACCGGAATTAAAAATTTTATGAAAACGTTAGTTTGTAGATATGGATTTACTTAGTGAAGGATGAATTTAATTTGGTCGATTGATAGTAATATTGAAATTAAGAAAAAAATATTATTTTAAGGGATGTATTAAGGGGTTAAAATTCTTATTTTGTTCAAAAACAAAAGAGTTAAGTTCACATAATAAAGCCACACTGCCTGTGTAAGCAAATACACTATATTGTCGGCAGGGTTTCGCACTGCGACCCGAGTTTTTTTTTTCATAACGTGACATTTTTGTATTAAGTTGAAGTTACTATTTATAATTATATAATATAAAAGTACTTGTAGGTTCAAAACAATTATAAGAACTTATGACTTTAATGTTTTTTTAATAATATAAACATATCGTCGATGTAATTACCGCAACAATCCATTAATTGAGAAGGTTCAATTCAAAAACAGTTATGTCCGTATGAATAATCTATATCTATACTAATATATACAGCTGAAGAGTTTGTTTGTTTGGTTGAACGCTCTAATCTCAGAAACTACTGGTTCTAATTGAAAAAAATTATTTTTGTTGGATAGCCCATTTATCGAGAAAGGCTATAGGCTATATAATATCACGCTACGACGAATTGGAGCGGAACATTAATGAAAAATGTTGCAAGATGTATCTCAAAATTAGTCCGTCCGACAAATATTATCAGGTGAAATGCCTTAACTTAATATTGCAATATTAGCGCGCGACGATTACAAGTCCGGATAGCTCACTCGGTAGAGCGTAAGACTTTTAATGCCAGGGTCTTGGGTTCAAGCCCTACATCGCCGAATATGTTTTTACTCTTTTTATTTTCTACATTGATTTCTTCTAAGGCTTGAATTTTAATTTTTTTAAATTTTATTACGACTTATTAAAATTAAATAAATCTAATTAATAGCTCATTTGAAAACTGTTACAACTATAGGTACCTATATAAAAATAATTTTCCTAGTGTTTTCAATTAAATATTTATTATATGAAAAGAAATTTATTACTTAAAAAAAGTATAAATACTGATTTTTAACGACAAAAACTTTTGAACGGTAACTCCGATCATTATGAAGTTTGGACACAACATTCATCTCGGTAAACTAAGATGAATGTGCGTACTCATGTCCCTTCCTTCCCATTCGTTCTTTTGCACCCGGGTGAAACCGGGCGGGACCGAAGTGAATAATAATTAATAATAGATTAAAGAAACCCGACTACGGCGAACATACCAAACATGGTGCCTATAAAGGCCGCTGCACACGATGCTAGAAACGCTGCTAGATTCCTTGCTAGATTTGCCTACTATAGTTTTCTAGCGCCGGTTTTCTTGATTGCGGAACTTTCACTGTCAAACAGCTGATATTATAAGGAGTAACTTAGTCTAATTTTATTGTATACTAACTGCTCCCCGCGGCTCCGCACGCGATTGTGATGAAACGCGGTATATGACAACAGTAGGTCTGAGCCTTCACCTATACATTATATAGGGGTGACCGGTAATTGCTCGTATTCCTCTCGGGAGAAGAAACTATGACTAATTTGGAATGAAAAAATAAAGAATAGTTACTTCTTACCACAACAGTTTTATTAGCGGATGTACATTTCGGGAGCTATGCTCTCATCTTCAGCAAACACTTAACTTTTGTATAATTAGGAATGATTTAACCTTATCACTTGGGGGTCGGAAATGCGTAATTTTTTATGGTAATGATATTTCTATTTTATTTTATTCTTTTTATTTATTGTAAGTTTTAACACACAACATAAAATCTAATAGTAAATTTCCTGGTTTTTAGCTTTAGGAAGGTTGGCCAATTAATAAGCTACTAGATCATGGAAAAATTCAGGCCAAAAAGTAAGAATATTTTTTTTTAATTTTTAACTCCCAAAATTCGGATTTTTTGTATTTTTTTTTGTAGTAGTTAAATCATTCCAAATTAGTCATAGTTTTTCTTTCTCCCGAGAGGAATACTAGCAATTACCGATCCCTCCTGGATATAAAATAAAAGTAGCCTAAGTTACCGCTTATAACATCAGCTATCATTCAGTGAAAGTCCCGTCAAAATCGGTCCAGTCGTCACGGAGATATAATATATAGCCGAAGACTCCACTACTGTTGTCGCTACCGTGTTTCATCATAATCGCGTGCAGAGCCGCGGGGAGCAGCTAGTAATAAGTATATTTGTAATGACTTTTGACAGTACAGTTTGGTAAAATTCGATATCGAAGAATCTCGTTAGAGATTCTTTTCTGTGCTAAATGCCGACGTTATCTCTAACGTATTCTTATACATTGATTTTGCCTAGCACCCATATAACGCCGTGTGTATGAGACCAGTTTCCAAGTTTTATAGTTCTGTGACCACGTGACTTTCATAGGACCGATTTTTCGTATCACACATATATACTTCTGTACCACAATAACAGCTTATCCTGCGAGTGTGCCCGTGGACTAACGGTTACGACGTTAGACTAGTAATACTAATAACACTAATAACAGGGTCTCGGGTTCGATTCCCGCCGGCATCATTGGAAATTTTTTTTTCTACTCCATTTTATTTCCACTTGATATTTATATATAGGTAATCATATTTTTTATTTTTATTTCTTTTTGAATTTTTAATTTTTTTTTCTTGTTTTTTGAAAAATACACTTTCGTAAATTTTTTTATTAAAAAATAACAAAATATATGATTGAAGTTAGATTTAAATAATTTCATTTATTAAAAAACATATTCATCATAAAAAGTGCAACAAAAATTAAAAAGAGGAAAGTTTTCAAAGTGAAACTTATTTTTTAATGCAAAATAAGTATTTTACAAATGATATGAAAAAATTTTTGTATTTTTAGTGGTTGGCCTTGTTCATTGATTTTTTTTCATGCCTTCAAAATTGGCCTTCATGGAATCTGTGGCCTCTTAATTCTAAAAATGCACATATGTTTATTTTTTGGAGAAAAAATTAAAATAATGTCTCACACTTTGGAAAAAGACGTGAAATCTTAAAAAAAAAACTTCGGAGAAGTAAAAACGTCGTTCTGTGCTAAATTCAAAAACTTGAGGCGACTGAATCTCAGAATTATAACTTAAAAAAAAAGAATTTCGAGGCAGACAAGAAATTGAAATCAAGCTCGAAATTCTGTGCCTAAGACATCGAAAAAAAAAGAATTTTGAGGCAGACAAGGAATTGAAATCCAACTTCGAAATTCTGTGCTTATAAAAGCTACAAGAGCAACAGCAAAAAAATGCAAAGACGGTGTTCGCATAACTCCTTTAGTTACCACTAAGAAAATGCCGTCTGTGCACTTTTTTTTGCTGTTGCTCTTGTAGCTTTTATAAGCACAGAATTTCGAAGTTGGATTTCAATTCCTTATCTGCCTCAAAATTCTTTTTTTTTTTCGATGTCTTAGGCACAGAATTTCGAGCTTGATTTCAATTTCTTGTCTGCCTCGAAATTCTTTTTTTTTTAAGTTATAATTCTGAGATTCAGTCGCCTCAAGTTTTTGAATTTAGCACAGAACGACGTTTTTACTTCTCCGAAGTTTTTTTTTTAATTATATATACGTGAATAATTTATTTCGACGGCAATGCCTCTACTATATGGTTGTTTCTGATGGATTTAAATGGCAGCTGCACAGATATTATATTACTGTTGGGGTGATTAAATGCTATTTATTAATATATAATTATAATTTGTGTATATTTTTTTATTTTAGTTGCCTGATCGTGGTAAGTGTGTTTGGTATATTAGTGTAGCGTAGATAATTCAAGAAATATACACTGAAATGTGGACGTTAGGTTTACCATAAAGTATAAATATAATCTAGCAATTATCACATTTAAACATCTGGCACGCAATCTACTCTACAGTTCGTTCCCCTGTTCAAGTGTCGGTAGTCGGGACTGCTAGTGTTTACACTTTATCTCACAATAAACGCAATGGTGTCAAAAGTGTCAACACTTTCCACACTGAACCGAACATGCTCATTATTTAAACATTTTGTTTCCATTGCAATAACACAATTAGATACGTTGAGACAGTGGATAAAATCGATAACACTAAATTCAAATGAAATCTGAAAAATCCGCAAGCTGAAATATGGACGTCTTTGTGAACAACTTGGTCCGAAAACAGCTTCAGGTATTCTCTGGTAGTTTTGTCGTAACTCGCTGGCAGTTCATATAACAATTTATCTGCTATTGTTGAGGTTAGATTAGCTTCGGTGACCAAGGAATTGCAGCACTTTGATAGAAAGTATAATTTCACCTGGTAAAAAACAAACATTTCACAAACCAGGTTATAAAAAAAAACAACAGACAAATATTGTTTTTCTATATGGAATTGGTATAGCAAACAGAATTTTGTTTTGTTTTACAGCACTAGTTGTGTAATGAGTCATTTTATATGCATGCCTGCAAAGGATTTATTGATGGGAGGAAAAAGGAAAAAAAGATTTTTGTGACTTTGACTAATTTTATGTCGATGACAATGGTATAAACTCTTGGGGAAAATTTCGAAAATATTTTGATTAAAAATTACACTTACTAGCAAGGACACGCCCCAAATAATTCCCATGATTGGAAACAGCAGTCGTCCCAAACTAGTCACCACTGATTGGTCCCTAGCGTATATGACAGCCCAATAGATATCTGCCAAGACATTCATCAATACTTGAATAACGACAAGCAACAAGTCCAGATCAAATGTCGAGTTCACCAAGTGGATGCTGTCGCAGAGTTGGTTATGTGCTCTCATTAACACTGAAAGTGTAAAAACATTGTTTCCTTGGCGTAAAAAAATATTTTTTTTATTTGTATGCGAATAATTTATTGAAATGAAATCATAAAAGGACTGGACTGCTATTGGACGCTACGCGAATGCGAACGTGGTCTCTAGCATACTCTATCCTCCTCACTTAGTGAAGCGGAAAATAACTACGCACTATACTTTAAGTCAATGGTTGCTACCTCTATTTTGTTTGTTGCCTCTATTTCGTTGGTGGTCAATTGTGATGGTAACTTTTTTCGTGGGAGGAACCTATTGATGAAATAATTGAAGCTTAGGCTTAACTCACACTAGTGATGTGCCGGATATCCGTATCCGCGGATATCCGAGGGAGAAGAAAGATCCGTATCCGTTCCGTTAGTTTTTGGCGGATCTTTTACCTTATTAGTTTTCAATTCATAGATGAAATTTTATATATATATATATATATATAGGTGATTAGGTAATAATAAAAAACTGTTAAATTCCCTTCTGATTATTATTTATTTTTTTAAATCGTATTTGGCACCTTTATATTGCAAACATTTATCGTAGTGAGTACCATACCAATAGTACATAACTCAAAGGTACTAAAAAACTATCTTTATAATGAGATATTGCACATCAATCTTTGGAAAGAGACAATCTGTTATGAGATTTAACTCTTAAAGAGATCAATAACTTTTTTCCATAACAGATAGTCTCTTTCCAAAGGTCGATGTGCAATATTTACCGCCGCGTACTCTAAGAAAGTTAAGATCCGTATCCGTTACGTATCCGCGGAACTTGAAACCAAATATCCGTATTCAGATCCGTATCCGCGGATATACATTTTTAACGATCCGGCACATCACTATAATTCTCATCCGTCGACCACTTTTTTGTGGTTCTAATGTGGTCGGAAAGTGGTCCGTGTGAGTTAAGCCTTAAAATGCAAACGTCAAAGAGCCACACTCCGCCAACGAAAGGGTGTATTATTGTGAAAGATTTTGAGGTGCCGCATGGATAACTTACCAGATATAGAGTCGTAATTCAGCCCCAGGATCTGACTGCTTACAGTGATAATTTTATTCTTCATTTTCGGATAAGTGAACTTATTTTCAAGTATTTTATTTAATAATTTGAAGCGTTGTTCAATTTCATACAAAATTTGTATGAACTGAAACATTGTTAATAAGGAAATGTATTGAAGCACCTCAAAAACGATTGAAGTTTTCGGAATATATCCTTCAATATTATAAAATATATAGTTGATCAATATTCCCATTGTGTAATAATAACCAGTTATTAAAAATAATTGAATAAAAACTTTCGATTTGCGCGTCTTGGAAAATTCGTCATAGTTAAATTTTAAAGTTCTGTCAACCATGTCGATTTGTTGACTAACTGCCACCATTTTGGAGCTATTAAAAATCGTAGTCCCAATTTGAGAAATTGAAATAAAGACTGTAAAAAATGAATTTATCTTGCCAAATGTTAAATCATCGTCAGCCAAACTGGCCCAAATCATTAATAGGAACATGAACAATGCAATAATGATTTTGTAAAACGCTTGTTTTCTAGAGATTTGTTTCACTTTGTTGCCATTTATTTTGAAAAATGACAGTCCCAACACGTTGAACAATGTTTGAAAACTGCCGGAGAATATTAGAAAAGCCATTGTGGAGGTTTTTGAATTCTACTGAAAAAATGTTTCAAACTTTAGTTTATATCTTAAGAACTTTCAACAATTTGCACTTCTGATTTTTAAATATAAACAATTTTAACTGATAATCATCTTAATTTCTTTATTTCCGCATTTTATTATTATAATATGTTCATTAATATTTTAAAAACAACATTTTAGATTAAGTTTTTTAACATATTTTTTTTATTTCTGTTTAAGTGGCAACTGCACAGAGTTATTACTGTTGGAGTGACTAAACTTTCTGCTAAGTGAATCATGGGTCACCAGCTATACGGTATACAGGCATAAAAATCAGCTATTTTTGTGTTTTGACAATATGGCGTCTAGTGTCCGCCATATTGAATTTCATTTGACCGTCATATACCGAGTGTCATTAATGACATTATTGAATTTACCGACACGTCATTTGTGAAAATCCGTTCAGCGGTTTTTGTGTGCTACAGTAATACAAGCGCACCCACAATACCATTCACAGTCGCGTAAAAACTAAATTAACCCTTAAGACACTTCGAAACTCATCCCAATTTGTATTAGTTTTGTTTGTTCAATCAATAATTTTTTTGTCTGTTTTTATTTATTTTCTTTTTTTATAAATAACCTTCCTAATTGTATTCTAAATATATAATTATAATAGCATATTAAACGTGATAAGTTGTAAATATTAACTACATTAAACTATACAGTATACAGTGTGTCCAAAAAAAAAAAAACGGTGTGAAGATTACTTTTGAAATAATTTTTTTTTATTCTTCTTGTTAATTAGTTAAAATTATTAATTTTCAAATTCATTACCACTAAATGATTATTTTTATTTACATAGTCGTGACAGTTGCAATTTTATTAAATAAACTTTTGATATTTTGTAACACCACGTCTTAAAAAGCCACGCCGCCACTGGTGTACTCTGGTGGTCATGTAGAGAAACAGAGGCAAGATGGCAGCGGAGCGTATGAATTAGAAAGTAGTGTTTATGTTAAAAAAACTCAGATTAATAAATATGTTGAATTAAATAATATTCATGTTACAAACTTACGTTAGTAAATGTGTTGAATAAAATAATAATAATTGTTACAATTTGCATTTACTAACGTCTAATAAAGAATGTTTAAAACTAATTTAGAAATGTGTTTTTCAATATTTTTAATGATTTTTTCCCCAGCTTCAACTTTTTGTATATTATTTTTTTATTTCAGTTGCTTGATCATGATAATTATGTTTGGTATATTAGTGTAGTGTAGATAACTCATTGAATATTGCATTGAAAAGTTGACGTTAGGTTTACCAATAGTATTAATTTTTTTTTTATAATATAAATTTTTGGCTTTTACACTTTTGTGTATTCAGCCACTAACTAAACTAAAAAAAGTATTAATTTGTTCAAGCGATTATAAAATCTATCACGTGATCTACGTTCCCCTTCTCGAGAGCTAATGTTTACACTTTTAATACGACACTGAAATACCAAACAGGTCAGTGTATCTCACATTTTTGTATACAGGGTGTCCCATTAAGAATGGGACATAGAACAACCGCAGATTCTCCAATTCAAAATAAAACGATTAAGCGAAATATGCTTAGATAAAATGTTACTCGCTCTACCAGTGGCGTACGGCAGGAGTAAGTAATGCTTGTACCCCTTCTAAATGTTACGCCGCTCTCTAAATTTTAATTTTGACTATAATTTTAATTTTTTTGATATTTTCTAAGTCAATAATGTACACTTGTTAGTTTGTTGTAAAGTCATTGGTTTTCGAGATATTCGCAGTTTTTTTAAGACAAAATTGTAAAAATGAATATTATTAATAATACAAATAAAAAGTACATGTCTATCTATCTTTAACTGCGAATATCTCGAAAACCAATGACTTTACAACAAACTAACAAGTGTACATTATTGACTTAGAAAATATCAAAAAAATTAAAACTATAGTCAAAATTAAAATTTAGACAGCGGCGTAACATTTAGAAGGGGTACAAGCATTACTTACTCCTGCCGTACGCCACTGGTAGAGCGTACTGAACTAATTTTTTGATTGTTAGGTGCATTTTATGATATTTAACAAGTGTGCCGATTTGAGTAAAATTATACGGTGTATTAAAAAAATTATGGACATTAATAATTTTTCAGTTTTCAACTTCAACACCCCGTATTTCGGAAACGAGTAACATTTTATCTAAACATATTTTGCTTAATCGTTTTATTTTGAATTGGAGAATCTGCGGTTGTTCTATGTCCCATTCTTAATGGGACACCCTGTATATTGAACGCAAT
Organism: Xanthostigma xanthostigma; assembly: GCA_963575645.1. Lineage (NCBI taxonomy): Eukaryota > Metazoa > Arthropoda > Insecta > Raphidioptera > Raphidiidae > Xanthostigma > Xanthostigma xanthostigma. Next base: position 7,023,477 of record OY754473.1, read on the forward strand.
AGTGTAAAAACTTTGCACACTGGAACAGGAATACAAACACATCCAGTATCTACCTAAGCTTAAAAAAAAATTAATAACACGTTTGTTTAGTTTTATATCGCTCTCTATCAACAGAAATAGATAGCGGGGTGAAAACTTTCGTTTATGAAACCGAACACGGAGGCCATATAAGACTAAGTATCTCATGTAAAGTACTTCAGGTTTTTTTAACGCGGTATTAAAAATTATGTTAGAAATTGGCTAATCATATGAAATATAGTAATTCGTGGAACAAATTATCGACATTTTCACAATGTGCATTCTTTCCATAAAATTAGGGTTATTACATTTCTAACGATAGTATAAAAGTACAGGTAGGTATAACAAGTTTTATGACAACTTAATTTTTATTTATATAGTAATAACGATTCAATGAAGTAACTGCCGCGAATGTCCGTCAATTGAGAAGCTTCATTTCAAAAACAGTTTTGTCTATGCGTGAATAAAAGCTTAAACACTTCAGAACTCATTTTAACACACCGCCATCTTTTGAAGTCAACAACTTTAGTCCTTTGCGATTTCTTACCATTATTTTAAATTAAAACGTCCTTGAGATTTAGATCTTGAAGACGAGGGACCCCGTAGATGACGAAGGGGGAGGAGGCTTTAAGCGCGCGTCACACCAGGCTGGTTGCTAGTCGCGAGTTATGGAAGCCGCTACTGTCAGCCATAAATCAGCTTGGTGTGAGCATAAAATTCGCCGCTGACGCCGGCGAGTATTTATGAGCGGCTGGTGAAATTGGACATGTTCTATTTTGGTAGCCAGGCAGCGGCGACTTGCAGGTCACGTGACTCACTCGCACCCGCTACCACCAGCGAGCAGCGCAGTCTGACCGAAGCAGTGCATCATAGGCGTGTAAACCATCACGTACCACGTGGTTTATGTTCGATGATGTTGTGACCGGATTGGCACCAGACTAGCGAGTAGCAGCCGTAGTGTGACCGGGCAGCCCGCCGCTGCTTGCTGGTGCTACTGTCCGCCGCTGATCAGCAGCGGCTGACACGCAACCTAGTGTGACCCTCGCTTTAGATGACGAAGAGTAGTTTACGATAGTTGTAAAAGGCGTTGAACAAAATTTAATTTTTTTTTAATTTCAACAGTAAGTTTTTTTGATCAAAACAATTTGAATAATTGTGCCTGTTAATTTCTAATTGTTCGTTAATTACCTGCTTTATATTACAACTAAATTTTAAAAATATACACTATGACGCCGTGTTTGACGACCATGTTATTCATCTGGCAAGATACTGTCTCCTGATTGGTTCTTGATCAGAGCCAACGGAGAATGAAGCACGAATAAAAAAATTCGCGATTTTAGTTCTGAAATCCAGCTTGTGACCAAGCGGTGACGTCTTTTTCATCCTCGCTACTAGCACGGTTGCCAGCACAAGTCACAAAGCCAGCGTCGTGTGCAGCGTGTGTATAATCCGTGGTTATATTTTTGTCATAGTGTCAAAAGCGTTTTAACACTTTGTCTACTGGATCAAAATATACTTAATATTTAACCATTTTGATTCCATTGCAGTAACACAATTAGGTACGTTGTGACAGTGGATAAAATCGACAGCACTAAACTCAAATGAATTCTGAAAAATCCACAAGCTGAAAGATTGACGTCCTTGTGAACAACTTGGTCCGAAAACAGCTTCAGGTATTCTCTAGTAGTTTTGTCGTAACTCGCCGGCAATTCGTATAACAGTTTATCTGCTATTGTTGAGGTTAGATTCGCTTCTGTGACCAAGGACTTGCAGCTCTTGGATAGAAAATATAATTTCACCTGGTAAAAAATATTTTCAAAACCATCTTGTGTACTGTATTAAGTGAATCAAGTTTAATAAACTTTATTTATTGATTAAAAGTTACACTTACTAGCAAGGACAGGGCCCATACAATTCCTATCATTGATAACAGCAGATCTTCTATACTAGTTAGCGCTGATTGATCTCTGACGTAGATGATAGTCCAATACACGTCTGCCAAGATATATATAAACACTTGTATAACGACAAGCAACAAGTCCAGGCCAAATGTCGAGTTCACCAACTGGATGCTGTCACAGAGTTGGTTATGTGCTCTCATCAACACTGAAAGTGTAAAAACATTTTTTCTAGATACAGAAAATGGGTGCGCGTTTTACGCCAACTAAAGGGTGAATTATTGTGCAAGACAGAAAAAGATTTTGATGTGGAACATCAAAATCATGATCTCTAGCATACTCTACTCGTATTCTTCACTCTCAGTGTAGGTACTGAAAAACAACTGGACAGATATATGGCGTAAGTCTATTCTGGTGGTCGCCTCTATTTCATCGGTATCCTCAATTTTTCCGGTAGCGTTTTTCGTGGGAGGACTCTTTTGACGAAATAATTGACGTTTAAAATGCAAACGTAAAAGGGCTCCACTCCTTCAACGCGAAGGATTGAATTATTGTGAAAGACAGAAAAACGTACCAGAAATGTAATCATATTCCAAATTTGGAATCTGACTGCTTACAGTGATAATTTTATTCTTCATTTTCGGATAAATGAACTTATTTTCGAGTAGTTTATTTAGTAATTTGAAGCGTTGTTCAATTTCATACAAAATCTGAATGAACTGAAACATTGAGAGCAATGAAATGTATTGAAGAACCCAACAAACGACTCCACTGATCGGCATAACTCCTAGAAATTTATAATATGTATAGTAAGTTATTACTCCGGCTGTATAAAAATAACCAGTTATTACGAATAATTGAATGAAAACTTTCGATTTGCGCGTCTTTGAAAATTCGTCTTTGTTAAATTTTAATGTTGTGTCAACCATATCGATGTTTTGACTAACTGCGACCATTTTGGAGCTATTAAAAATCGTAGACCCAATATGCGAATTTGAGGTAAAGACTGTAAAATATGCCGTTAACTTCTCGTATATCAAATCATCGTCGATAAAACTGGCCCAAATCGTTACTAAGAAAATAAATAATGCAATAGTGATTCTGTAAAACGCTTGTTTTCTAGAAATTTTTGTCACTTTGTTGCCATTTATATTGATAAATGACAGCCCCATTACGTTGAACAGTGTTTGAAAACTACCGGAGAATATAAGAAAAGCCATTGTAAACATTTTCAAATTACACTAAAACAGTTTTTTAAACTTTAGTTCATATCTTAAGAACTTTTAACAATTTACACTTTATACTTTTAATTATAAATATTTTTAACCGATAATCATTTTTCAATAGGTAAATAAAATTATCGACCAATTTTATTTATTGAAGAGTTCTAATCAGACGTTAATCAAAGATTTGATAATCATTTTACTTTCTTAACTTTTTTTAATATATGTTCATTAATATTTTTAAAAGAACATAAAAATTAAGTTTTTAACAGAATTAAGTCGCAACTGCATGCTGAGATATTACTGTTAAGTGATTAAATAACATTTATTAGTTTTATTTTACGCACTCGTGTGAAATGGGTCGATATTACTACCACTATACAGGCAATTTAAAGCAGCCATGTTATAGGAAATCGTGCAAAAAGTAACTATATGCCAACTGAATTTTTGCGTTTTGACAATATGGCGTCTAGTGTCCGCCGTTTTGAATTTTATTTGACGTCATATACCGAGTGTCATTCATGACATTTTTATGAATTTACCGACACGTCAGCCGTTTTTGTGCTGGAGTGACATAAGCGTACCCACAGTACTGTGACGTAAGGATTATGTTGACCCTTAAACAAAAAACACTTCAAAAACTCATCCCAATATGTAATAGTTTTGTTTGTTTTTTTTCCATAGTTCAATCAATCATTTATTGTTCTGGTCTTGTAACACCTCCTTATTTATTATCTAAATATTGAACAATAATAGTATATATCAAGTGATAAGTTGACGATATTAACTACATTTAAGCTATACAGGGTGTCCAAAATAATTGTGTGCAGATTACTCTTGAAATAATTGCACATACCGCTAAACTAGCGGTATGTGCTTTATTATCGCTTTGTGCGTCAGAGCTCACTTTCGTTCATATAAGAAGTTATATCTATGTTAATTTCACACGAAATCCATTCAAATTGAAGCTTTTTGAAAAGAGGAGATTCTAATCTATAAAATAGAACCATTTTCAAATCAATTCGAGTTCATAAATACTATTAAAATTGTAATTGAAAATCACAAACAGCAGTTGTCGGTTGGTCTGTACGTATGTACGTACGTATGTACGTACGTATGTACGTACGTATGTACGTACGTATGTACGTACGTATGTACGTACGTATGTACGTACGTATGTACGTACGTACGTCACGACTCTACAGATCGCAATTTTGGTCGGATTGCCTTGGGTTATATTTTATTCACTTTGTTTACTATCAGACCAGAACCCTATTTAAATTCACTAAAATGTGTTCAGTAGTTTAATTTTTATAAACAGTTTTATTTTATTATTTTTGACAGCTTATAGTTTAAAAAAACAAAATATAATAATTACTGTGTAAATATAATGTAATCCATAAAACAAGTGCTACACTTCTATACCGTGATAACACCACTAAATGTATTAGGCCGCCGTGGCGTAATGGTTATGCCGTTGGATCCCTAAGGGCAAGGTCCTGGGTTCGATTCCTTACGAAATCATTGATTTTTTTCGTTTTTTTTTCTTTTTATTTTGTTTTATTTTATTCCACTTGATATTAATTATAATAATATTATGTATAGTTCTTAATTTTTTTTATTTTTGCAAACTTAAAAAAAATATTTTTTCAATTTTTAATTATTTATTTCTTTAAATTTTTAAATCTTTTTAAATTTATTAAAAATATTTTTTATTTGTTATTTTTTTATCATACAGTGGAAAACTTGCGGGATGTGCACTTTTGGTTTTGCCAACTATTTTCTTTTCTTCGTTCTTGTTAATTTTGCTATTTTTTTTTAATTTTCGAATCAAGGCCACTAAATGATTAAGTATATATAATTTTTTTGAATAAACTTTATATACCTATTTGTTTTGATCAATGTTTTAATAAATTAACTTCTAGAACAGTAAGAAACTGATTTATAAATGTGTTTCTCAACTTTTTTATTAATTTCTTCTGCCTCAGCTTTTTGTATAGCTTTTTTTATTTCAGTGGCCTGATCATAATAGATGTGTTTGGTATATCAGTGTAGTGTAGATAACTCAGTCCATGATCCATGGTATAACAAACGCAATACTGTCAAAAAAAAAAACAGTTGTGTAGTTTTAAGAAACCTCGACGCAAGTGAAACTTTTATTGGATTGTAGGCGTTGGATTGTAGACACTTATTCATCACGATTAATTATAAACAACAATATTCACATGAATACACGAATAAAAACATGTAAACACTGTACAGCACTTGCCCGCATGACAGACTGACTATGTGTTATACATACTACACGGTCAGCTGATGCTAACCATGGGCGCCGCCATATTGGCCTTGGCTGCTCTACCGAGCGCCTACACCGAGCGCCTTTCACTTTACCCCTACTCCGCGGCCGCCGGTAATGCGACATGCAACAGACGGCCAGAAAAATTCGGGGCGATAAAATAAAAGTTTCACTTTAAAAGTTAACACTTTTTACACTGGACCAAACATATTTAATATTTAACAATTTTGATTCCACTGCAATGATACAATTAGATACGTTGTGACTGTGGATAAAATCGACAGCACTAAATTCAAATGAATTCTGAAAAATCCGCAAGCTGAAATATGGACGTCTTTGTGAACAACTTGGTCCGAAAACAGCTTCAGGTATTTTCGGCTCGTTTTGTCATAACTCGCCGGCAATTCGTATAACAGTTTATCTGCTATTGTTGAGGTTAGATTCGCTTCAGTGACCAAGGAATTGCAGCTCTTTGATAGAAAGTACAATTTCACCTGGTAAAAAAAACTTTCACAAACTTAACATCTTGTGTACTGTCTTAAACTTTATATATTAATTAAAAATTACACTTACTAGCAAGGACACGCCCCAAATAGTTCCCATGATTGGAAACAGCTGTCGTCCCAAACTAGTCACCACTGATTGGTCCTTGGCGTACACGACAACCCAATAAATCTCTGTCAAGACATTTATGAATACTTGAATAACGACAAATAACAAGACTAGGCCAAATGTCGAATTCACCAACTGGATGCTGTCACAGAGTTGGTTATGTGCTCTCATCAACACTGAAAGTGTAAAAACCTTTTTTCTAGATACAGAAAATGGGTGCGCGTTTTACGACAACTAAAAGGTGAATTATTGTGCAAGACAGAGAAAGATTTTGATGTGGAACATCAAAATCATGGTCTCTAGCATACTCTACTCGTATTCATCTCTCACAGTGTAGGTACTGAAAAAAAACTACAGAGATATATGGCGAAGGCATTCCCACTAGCGTAAGTCTATTCTGGTGGTCGCCTCTATTTCGTCGGTAACCTCAATTCTGCCGGTAGCCTTTTTCGTGGGAGGACTCTTTTGACGAAATAATTGACGTTTAAAACGCAAACGTTAAAGGGTTCCACTCCTCCAACGCGAAGGATTGAATTATTGTGGAAGACAGAAAAAGATTTTTGCGTAGTACGTGGAACACTTACCAGAAATTGAATCATATTTCAAATTTAGAATCTGACTGCTTACAGTGATAATTTTATTCTTCATTTTCGGATAATTGAACTTATTTTCGAGTATTTTATTTAATAATTTGAAGCGTTGTTCAATTTCATACAAAATCTGAATGAACTGAAACATTGATAGCAATAAAATGTATTGAAGTAACCAACAAACGACGCCACTTATCGGTATAAATCCGTGAAGAACATAAAATATATAGTTGATTAGTATTTGTATTGTATAAAAATAACCAGTGATTACAAATAATTGTATGAAAACTTTCGATTTGCGCGTCTTGGAAAATTCTTCTTTGTTAAATTTTAACGTTATATCAACCATGTCGATGTTTTCACTAACTGCCACCATTTTAGAGCTATTGAAAATCGTAGCCCCAGTATGCGAAATTGTTGCAAAGGCTGTACAAAATGACATTAGCTTCTCATATAAATAATCAGCGTCGACAAAACAGGACCAAATCGTAACTACAATACTAAATAATGCAATAGTGATTCTGTAAAACACTTGTTTTCTGGAGATTTTTGTCACTTCGTTGCCTTTTATATTGAAAAATGGGAGTCCTAACACGTTGAACAGTGTTTGACAACTCCCGGAGAATTTAAGAAAAGCCATTGTGGATTTTTTTAAATTACACTAAAAGAATGTTTCAAACTTTAGTTTATAGCTTAAGAACAATTTACACTTCTGACTTTCAGTTATAAATATTTTTTAACTGAAAAACATTTTAATTTCTTTATTTTTATTTTATTGGTATATGTTTGTTAAAAATTTTAAAAAACATTTAGGATTAAGTTTTTAACATATTTATGCCCGGTTTACATTATTCCAGTCCAGCGATCCAGTCCAGTGCTGGATTGTAACTGGAATAATGTAAACCCTCACTGGAATGCACTGGATCCAGTAAGCATTCCAGTCCAGTAACTGGATTCGCGGTCTACTTTTGAATCCAGTGCGATCAATCCAGTGCAACTGTAATAATGTAGAGGGCCAATCCAGTGCCATTCCAGTGCTGATAAAGTACACACGTGTAGGTTGTTTTTGCGGAATTTTTTTTGCGAAGAAAGGATTTAAGAATGATGAGGAAGTTATCTGAAGACGAAACTGTAAAGTTTGTCAATATATACCGAGAAAATCCGTGTCTATGGGATATAACATCAGAACATTATAAAAACAAAGCTATGCATTTTCGAAACTGATCTCGTTTTGAAATCATTGTCACTGTAGTGTTCACAATGAAAACGGTTTCTAAATGACTGGAATAATGTAGACAACGAATCCAGTCCAGCGATCCAGTCCAGCACTGGACTGGATCGCTGGACTGGAATAATGTAAACCGGGCATTAATCATACTTTCCATATTATATGCACAAGTCAAACGCACTCATTAAAATTTTGCTTTTTGAAAATATCAACACAAGTTACTGCCGTATTGAATTTTATTTGGCGTCATATACTTACTGTCATTAATGACATTTTTATGAATTTCCCGACACGTCATTTGTGAAAATCCGTTGAGCCGTAGCACATTGGCACAAGCGTACCGACATTATACAATCGCGTAAAAACTAAATTGACCTTAAACACCAAAGACTTGAAAACTCATCCCAATGTGTAGGCATTACGTTTGTTTGTTTGTTTTTTTCAATAGTTCAATCAATCATTTTTTTGTTCCGGTCTAGTCGTGAAATAATAACCTCGTTAATTGTTATCTAAATATTGAACCATAATAGCATATCAAACGTGCGATATAAGTTGTCCATATTAACTACACTTAAACTATACTGGGTGTCCAAAAAAAAATGGTGTGCCGATTACTTTTGAAATAATTTTTTTTTTCTTCATTCTTGTTGCTAATTTTTGTAATTTTCAAATTCATGGCCATATTTCAAATACCTTTTTGATATTAGTATTTACCAACGTTTTAAAAAATTAACTTCTAGAACTGTTAGAAAAGCCAAAATCTTAAACGATATTTACCTCAGCTTCTACATTTTGTATATTTTTTTATATATCAGTACCTTGATCATAAATAGGTGTGTTTGGTACATTAATTTACACTGAAAAATTTACGTTAAGCCCTTAATCCATGATTACACTTTTGTATAACAAACGCAATAGTTTCAAAAGTATTAACACTTTTTAATATTTAAACAGTTTGTGCCCATTGCAGTAACACAATAAGGTAAGTTGTGACAGTGGATAAAATCGACAACACCAAACTCAAATGAAATCTGAAAAATCCACAAGCTGAAATATTAACGTCTCTGTGAATAACTTGGTCCGAAAACAGCTTCAGGCATTCTCTCGTCGCTTTATCGTAACTTGCTGGCAATTCGTACAACAGTTTGTCTGCTATGATTGAGGTTAGATTTGCTTCTGTTACCAAAGCATTGCAGCTCTTGGATAGCAAATACAATTTCACCTGATAAAAAAACATTCACAAACTTAACATCTTGTCTAAGGACTGAAGAACTCATTATGCTCAGCAAAGTAGAACTGAGAATACTGACAGGACTCCTTACAGGCCACTGCCCTCTGAGATACCATCTCTCAAAAATGGGTAAAGCCCAAGATGATAACTGTCGCTTCTGTAAAGGAACAAAAGAAACTGCTGAACACATCCTATGTGAATGTGCTCTCCAAAAGGCTGCTATATCTTAACAGGCCTTTTCCAAAGCCTGAGGACATATGGAGAGCAACCCCCAGTAAGGTAATAAGGTTCATAAAAAGCATTCTACCAGACTGGGAATAATACTATTAGGGGATGCACAAAAGATCTTTTAGGTCGCAGTGTTTGTCAGTTATCAAGTGTCTTATCACCCCAAATAAATCTAATCTAATCTAACATCTTGTCTGTGATAATGAAAAATAATGATTTTGCATTTTTCTGAATTACCAAGAGTAGGGACACTAGTAGATTGTAGTAATGGATTATGGTAAGTTAAGAATTTGTTACTTATTTCCGAGGTATAGAGACCCTTAATCTCAAAAGCGTGGCACTCACAGGTTTAAACAGTTTTGACGTAACTTCCGCCCACTTTTAATAGCTAACCAATTAAATTGACAGATTTCATTGCAAAAACTAGACCGACGGTGCAACGGTATACGATCTCTACGGGGATAAAAGTTTTGGCTACATCCGACGTGGTTCCCTATCTTACAGTACATGTAGCAAGTGACATACTTCCAATGATTCTTAACTGAAGCTTATATAATTAATTGAAAATTACGCTTACTAGCAAGAAAAGGGCCCATATAACGCCTAGCAGTAGCAGCGGTCGTTCCGCTGATTGGTCTTTGGCAAACAAGAGGGCCCAAAAGATATCTCCCAAGACATTTAATAATATTTGGATAACGACAAGCAACAAGTCCAGGTCAAATGTACAGTTCACCAACTGGATGCTGTCACAGAGTTGGTTATGTGCCCTCATCAACGCTGAAAGTGAAGAAATAGTTTTTCTAGATGCATTGAAACTTATACCTCCATGGCGTGATTGGAACACTTACCAGAAATGGGATCATATTCCAAATCCAGAATCTGACTGCTTACAGTGATTACTTTTTTCTTTATTTTTGGATAAATGAACTTATTTTCAAGTATTTTATTTAAAAATTTGAAGCGTTGTTCAATTCCATATAAAATCTGTATGAACTGAAACATTGCTAATAATGAAATGTATTGAAGCAACCAAAAAACGATGCCACTTTTTGATATGAGTCCATCAATATTATTATAAGTATTAGTTATTAATATTGCCATTGTAAAAAAATTACCAGTTATTACAAATAATTGAACGAAAACTTTCGATTTTCGCTTGTTGAAAAATTCTTCTTTGTTAAACTTTAATGTTTTGTCAACCAAGTCGATATTTTGACTAACTGCGACCATTTTGGAGCTATTAAAAATCGTAGCTCCAATATGCGAAATGGAAGTAAAGACTGCAAAATATGACGTTAGCTTCTCGTATATAAAATTATCGTCGGCTAAACTCGCCCAAATCGTAACTACAAAACTAAATAATGCAATAATGATTCTGTAAAGCGCTTGTTTTCTAGAAATTTTTGTCACTTTGTTGCCATTTATAATGAAAAATGACAGTCCCAACACGTTGAACAGTGTTTGAACCCTACCGGAGAATATAAGAAAAGCCATTGTGAACTTTTTCAAATTACACTAAAATAATGTTTTAAACTTTAAATTTTTAGAAGTTCAAACAATTTACACTTCTGATTTTTAATTATAAACATTTTTGACTCATATAATAATTTTAATTTCTTTATTTTTACTTAATTAGTATATGTTTATTAATATTCCTAAAAAGACATTTAGTATCAATTTTTTTAACATATGTTATACTTTCCGTATTATATATGCACAATTCAAGCGCAGCATTAAAATTTTGCGTTCTGAAAATATCGAGTGGCATTTATGACATTTTAATGAATTTACCGACACATAATTAGCGAAAATCCGTTCAGCCGTTTTTATGCTGCAGTGGTATAAGCGTACCCACATTACAGTTGCATTAAAAAACTAGATATTAAACACCAAAAACTTCAAAACTCATACCAATATGTATTACTTTGTTTGTTTTGTTCAACAATTCAATTAATCATTTTTTGTTCCGGTCTAGACGTAAAATAATAGTCTCCTTAATTGTAATCTAAATATTGAACCTAATAACATATCAAACGTGTGATAAGTTGTCAATATTAAATACATTTAAACTATACAGGGTGTCCAAAGAAAATGGGTGTAGATTAATTTTTCAAAATAATTTTCTCAACTTTATTCTTGTAATTTTAAAATTCATGGCCACTAAATGATTAATTTTTATTAATATAATCAACACAATTTTCAAATTTACATTATATATTTTCTTAAAATTATATTTTGATAGGTATGTGCATTTACCAACGTTTTAATAAATTAACTTCTAGAGCTGTTAGAAATTAATTTAGAAATATGTTTCTTTATATTTTTAGTGATGTTTTCCTAAGCTTCTACACTTTGTATATTTCTTTTTATATCAGTTGCCTGATCGTGATAGGTGCGTTTGGTATATTAGTGTAGTGTAGATAACACAGTAAAATTTGCACTGAAAAATATACGTTAAGCCCATAATGAATTGTTACACTTTTACAATATTATAACAAACGTAATATTATCAAAAGTTTAAACACTTTTTACACTAGGCTATATTTAATACTAGCGATCCCGTCCGGTTTCACCCGGGTGTAAAAGAACGAATGGGGAAGGGAGGAACATGAGTACACACATTCATCTTAGTTTACCGAGATGAATGTTGTGTCCAAATTTCATGATGATCGGAGTTACCGTTCAAAAGTTTTTGTCGATATAAAGCAGTATTTAAACTTTTTTAACTAATTTTTTTTTAATTAAATAAAATTAAAAATAAATTTAAATGTAAGCCTTAGAAGAAAGCAATATAGAAAAAAAAATAAAAATATATTCGCCCAACGCGGGGCTCGAACCCACGACCCTGATGTTGACAGTCGCATGCTCTACCGATTGAGTCACCTGAGGTTGTGTTCTCACAACGCTAATATAAGTATATCTAGTTAGTGCATTTCACATGAACAGAAGCTTATTTTTGAGATACATTTTGCAACATTTTTCATTAAAGCTCCGCTCCTAATGGTCGTAGCGTAATATTATATAGCCTATAGCCTTCCTCGATACATGGGCTATCCAACAAACAAAACTTTTTTAATTTGAACCAGTAGTTCCTGAGATTAGTGCGTTCAAACAAACAAACAAACTTTTCAGCTTTATATATTAGTATAGATTTAACCATTTTGATTCCATTGCAATAACACAATTAAATACGTTGTGACAGTGGATATAATCGACAAAACTAAATTCAAATGGATTCTGAAAAATCCACAGGCTGAAATATTGACATCCTTGTGAACAACTTGGTCTGAAAAAAGCTTCAGGTATTCTCTCATCGTTTTGTCGTAACTCGCTGGCAATTCACATAGCAATTTATCTGCAATTGTTGAGGTTAGATTCGCTTCAGTGACCAAGGAATTGCAGCTCTTTGATAGAAAATACACAAACACCTGATAAAAAAAAGATTCACAAACTCAACATCTTGTGTACTGTCTGGGATAATGATAAATAGTGACCTTTTATTTTTCTGAATTAATTGTTGTTACATTAAGTTTATTACGTTACTCAGAAATAAGTAACAAATTCATCATAATTGCTTATGATGAATTTGTTACTTATTTCTGAGGTATCGAGACCCTTAATTTAAACAGTTTAAACGTAACTTCCGCCCACTTTTAATAAACAACCAATTAAATAGACAGATTTCACAGCAAATTTAACATACAGTTTGTAAACACGTAAGGTGCACATAGAGAAATTAACATTGAGAAAAAATGACTGGATCAGAGTGAGCCTTGAAATCTTGTTTTTCAATTTGACAGATAATATTCTTTTGCAAAATGAATGTGTATACTACCGAAGAAAATATTCAAATGATTACAGCATAATCGGACTTTTTTTATTAATGGGACATTAAATTCCCAAAAATACTTAAATATGGTGCGAGATCAAATATCTCCGCCTATTCGTGTTTAACCTAGACATTTGGGTCACTGATTTACCAACGCGCATACGTCATACTAGTCAGACAATTTTTGAACGAAATGTTTCCAAACAGATGGAGTTGTTTTTTTGTTGTACAAAAAAAATAAAATAATGATTTATAAGAGCTTTTTATTATTTAAAAAGCCAAGTAAAATAAAAATAAAATAGAAATCCTCAAGATTACCACGCTAATTCAATAGAAATAACAATTAATGCAGTCATGGCTAACTCTGATTCAAGTATTTTTCCCAATGCTAATTTCCCTATGTGCACCTTAAAGTCCAAGAGACGACTGCAGAAAATGTGTCGTCATAAGGTGGACGAACGAAAAAATTAGAAATGATAGTTAAGACCATAATTATGAAAGATCGCTAAGGTTGCCTGCGAAAATCCTGCCGAAACAATTTTTTTTTTAATTTTTTATCAGTTAATAGACCAGTGAAGTTAGCTTTTGACAAGGACAAAATTAATAACAGAAAACGAATGATGAGGAAGGGAAGAAACTGCCGTCAGAAATACAGAAACCAAAAATTCAAATGCGTAAAAGGCCGGAGGGCTGTGGGGGGTGCATTTTAGGGGTCAAACGTGGTTTTTTGTTATTTCCGGCGAAAGTTGACCTCTAATCGAAAAATGTTGTGTGGCAATGTTGTAGGTATTAAAATGATCTACAACTTTTATGAATATAACTTTTTCACATAACCTTAAAGATTCAAAGAAATATTGAAAAAACCGTGTTTTTCGTTTTTAATTTTTTCTCCTGCAAAAATGATTTTTTTTCATGAAATTTTCAGAAGACTTACCTTTCTATGCCCTAAATAAGCTGTAATTTGCAGGAGAAAAAAATTAAAAACGAATAACACGGTTTTTTCAATATTTCTTTGAATCTTTAAGGTGATTTTGTTAATTTTGTCTACGGTTGTGTCTCCTAAACATTCTTAAATGAAACAAGTTTAATAAAGTTAAATAAATAAATAAAAGTTGCACTTACTAGCAGGGACACGATCCATATAATTCCCATCATTAATAACACCAGCAGTTCTGTACTAATTACCGCTGATTGGTCTCTGAAATCGATGATAATCCAATAGACATCTACTAAGATAAATATGAATACTTGTATAACGACAAGCAACAAGTCCAGGCCAAATGTCGAGTTCACCAAGTGGATGCTGTCGCTGAGTTGGTTATGTGCTCTCATCAACACTGAAAATTTAGAAACAGTTTTTCTAGATAAAAAGTAATGTTTAATCTCTGTGCGAATGATTTGATGAAATAAAATAACTGGACTAAGATTAGCATAAGCTAAAGGTTGATGTTGCAATATTTACCGCCGCGTACTCTAAGAAAGTTAAGATCCGTATCCGCGGAACTTGAAACCAAATATCCGTATTCAACATTTTTAACAATTTGGCACATCACTATACGCTAGTGGCCAACGTTTCGAAAAATTTATTTTCATATTCAGGGCCTCGAGCTGGTCAAAAGGTGATAAATTGTTCTAACAATATGCAGGAACCTTATTATTATGAATTAACAATTTGCCACCTTTTGACCAGCTTGAGGGCCCGAAGATGAAAATAAATTTTTCGAAACGTTGGCCACTAACGTAACATTGGTAAAGCTTATTTATGATCTTCACCCAAAATCTTCCTTCATCGTAACATTCTATTGGATCAACACTACTTTATGCTGAAGAAATAATTAAAGTTTAAAACGCAAACCAAGGAATGAATTATTGTGCAGGACAGTAAAAGATTTTGATGTGGCACATGGAACACTTACCAAAAATGGAATAATTTTCTAAATTTGGAATCTGACTGCTTACAGTGATAATTTTATTCTTCATTTTGGGATAAAATAGGTTATTTTCAATTATTTCGTTTAATTTTTTGAAGCGTTGCTCAATTTCATGCAAAATCTGAATGAACTGGAATAATGATAGCAATGAAATGTATTGAAGAAACCAACAAACCAGTCCAATTTTGGGTATACGTCGTTGAGTTCTATAATTTACGTAATAGTAATGCATTATTGGCATTATATAAAAATAACCAGTTATTACAAATAATTGAATGAAAACTTTCAATTTGCGCGTCTTGGATAATAATTTGTCTTTGTTAAACTTTAATGTTTTGTCAACCATGTCGATATTTTGACAAACTGCGACCATTTTGGAGCTATTGAAAATCGTAGCTCCAATATGCGAAATTGAAGTAAAAACTGCAAAAAATGACGATAGCTTCTCAAATACAAAATCAGCGTCGGCAAAACAGGTCCAAACCGTTACTAAGACAATAAATAATGCAATAATGATTTTGTAAAACGCTTGTTTTCTAGAAATTTTTGTCACTTTGTTGTCATTTATATTGAAAAATGACAGTCCCAACACGTTGAACAGTGTTTGAAATCTTCCGGAGAATATAAGAAAAGCCATTGTGAACTTTTTCAAATTACACTAAAAAAATTTATCAAACTTTAGTTTATATTTTAAAGACTTTCAACAATTTACAATTCTATAATTATAAACATTTTCTAACTGATAATCATGTTAATTTCTTTATTTTTATTAATATTTTAAAACAACATTTAGGATTAAGTTTTTTTACATATTTAATGATATTTTTTAGCTTTTAATTTTTTTTTTAATTTCAGTTATTTTTTTGACATCATATACCGAGTGTCATTAATGACTGTACCGACACATCATTAGTGAAAGTCCGTTCCGCTGCAGTGACATAAGCGTACCCACAATACAGTCGCGTAAAACATTAAACACCAAAAACTTCAAAACTCATACCAATATGTATTATTTTGTTCTACAGTTCAATATTAATCATTTTTTGTTCCGGTCTAGTCATAAAATAATAGTCTCCTTAATAATTGTAATCTAAATATTGAACCTAATAACATATCAAACGTGTGATAAGTTGTCAATATTAAATACATTTAAACTATACAGGGTGTCCAAAGAAAATGGGTGTAGATTAATTTTTCAAAATAATTTCCTCATCTTCATTCTTGTTATTTTCAAATTCATGGCCACTAGATGATTATTTTTATCACGACATATTTAAAATTTACATTATATAAATTCTTTTATTAGAAATAATCTTTTGATATTTTGCATTTCGTTTTAATAAATTAACTTCTAGAACTGTTAGAAAATGATTTAGAAATAGCTTTCTCTACATTTGTAATATTTTCCTCAGCTTCTAATTTTTGTACAATTATTTATCAGTTGCCTGATCGTGATAGCTATGTTTGGTAAATCTGTGTTTACACTGAAAAATTAAGTGTTCATAATCCATGGTTACACTTTTGTATAACAAACGTAATAGTATCAGAAGTGGTAACACTTTTTATACTTAATATTTAAACATTTTGTTTCCATTGCAGTAACACAATAAGATACGTTGTAACAGTGGATAAAATCGACAACACTAAACTCAAATGAATTCTGAAAAATCCGCAAGCTGAAATATTAACGTCTCTGTGAATAACTTGGTCCGAAAACAGCTTCAGGCATTCTCTAGTAGTTTTGTCGTAACTCGTTGGCAGTTCATATAACAGTTTGTCTGCTATGATTGAGGTTAGGTTCGCTTCTGTGACCAAAGAATTGCAGCTCTTTGATAGGAAATACAATTTCACCTGGTAAAAAAATCATTCACAAACTTAACATCGTGTGTACTGTCTAGTGATGTGCCGGATATCCGTATTCGCGGATATCCGAGGGAGAATAAAGATCCGTATCCGTATCCGTTAGTTTTTGGCGGATCTTTTACGGATCTTTTACTTTATTAATTTTCCATTCATAGATGACATTTTATATATATAGGTAACAATGAAAAACTCTTAAATTCCATTCAGATTATTTTTTATTTCTTAAAATCGTATTTGGCACTTTTATATTGCAAAAATTTATCGTAGTGAGTACCATACCAATAGTACATAACTCAAAGGTACTAAAAAACTATCTTTAAATTGAGATATTGCACATCGATCTTTATTTATTCTTTATTCCTTTAAGTATAATTACATTTTTATCCATTTACAAAAAAAAAACGTTAGAATTTTCCCACCCAACTTGGCAAGCCAGTGTTAAAGAGACAATCTGTTATGAGAGTTAACTCTTAAAGAGGTCAATAAGTTTTTCCCACAACAGATAGTCTCTTTCCAAAGGTATGTGCAATATTTACCGCCGCGTACTCTAAAAAAGTTAAGATCCGTATCCTTATTCGTGGATCTTGAAACCAAATATCCGTATTCAGATCCGTATCCGCGGATATACATTTTTAACGATCCGGCACATCACTAGCACTGTCTTAACTGAAACAAGTTTAATAAACTTTATCAATTAATTAGAAATTACACTTACCAGCAAGGACACGGCCCATACAATTCCTATCATTGAAAACAGCAGCTGTCCTATACTAATTACCGCTGATTGGGTACTAGCATAGTCCACCGTCTGATAGACATCTGCCAAGACAGATTTAAATACTTGTATAACGACAAGCAACAAGCCCAGGTCAAATGTCGAGTTCACCAAGTGGATGCTGTCACAGAGTTGGTTATGTGCTCTCATCAACACTGAAAACGTAGAAACAGTTTTTCTAGATTAAAAAAAAGACTCGTTAATATTTCCATGGAGTGATTAAAAAGTTGTTTTTAATTTCTTTGATGAAATAAAATAATAAAATAATTGAAGTAGCATAAATAATGCAAGGGAAGCGAAAAAACAACTACTACGATAAATGGCAAAGGCATGTCAACTAGTGTAAGTCTATTCTGTTGGTAGCCTCTATTTTGCTGAAACCACTCTACTGATGAAACAATTGAAGTTTAAAACGCACCACTTTCCCAACGAATGGATTATTATTTGTTGTGCAGGACAGTATAAAAGATTTTCATGTGGCACGTGGAAGACTTACCAAAAATGGAATCATTTTCCAAATTTGGAATCTGACTGCTTACAGTGATAATTTTATTCTTTATTTTAGGATAAACGAACTTATTTTCAAGTATTTCATTTAATAATTTGAAACGTTGCTCAATTTCATACAAACTTTGTATGAACTGAAATATTGAAAGCAATGAAATGTATTGAAGAAACCAACAAACGACGCTGCTTTTTGGTACTCGTCCTTGAATTTTATAATATGCATTGCAATTTGATATTGCTGTTGTATAAAAATAACCAGTTATGACGAATAATTGAATGAAAACTTTCGATTTGCGCGTCTTGGATAATTTGTCTTTGTTAAATTTTAATGTTCTGTCAACCATGTCGATGTTTTGACTAACTGCGACCATTTTGGAACTATAAAAAATCGTCGCCCCAATATGCGAAATTGAAGTAAAGACTGCAAAAAATGACGATAGCTTCTCAAATACAAAATCAGCGTCGACAAGACTGGCCCAAATTGATACTAAGACAATAAATAATGCAATAATTATTCTGTAAAACACTTGGTTTCTAGAGATTTTTGTCACTTTGTTGTCATTTATATTGAAAAATGAGAGTCCCAACATGTTGAACAGTATTTGAAATCTTCCGGAGAATATAAAAAAAGCCATTGTGGATTTTCTTAAATTACACTAAAAAAATTTATCAAACTTTAGTTTAGATTTTAAAGACGTTCAATAATTTACAACTCTATAATTATAAACATTTTCTAACTGATAATCATTTTAATTTCTTTGTTTTTAATAATATTTCAAAACATTTTTTTTTTTACTTCATATTTGATGAAAATCCGTTCAGCGGTTTTTGTGTGCTACAATGATACAAGCGCACCCACAATAAACACTTGTTAACTCATCCTAATATATATTAGTTTTAGTTGTTTGTTTTTTTTCAAGAGTTCAATCAATATTTTTTGTTCGGGTATGGTTGTAAATAACTTGCTTAAATAATAGCATATCAAAAGTTACAAGCTGTCAATATTAACTACATTTAAACTATACAGTGTGTCCAAAAAAAAAACGATGATGTGCAGATTGCTTATTTTCTTTTCTTCATTCTTGCTGTTCATTTTTTTTAATTTTAAAAGTCATTGTCACTAATTGATTAATTTCATTTTTATACCCACAACAAATAATCATCTCTATTAATTAAAACGCTTAATTTTGAAAAAAAAAAATTTGCAAGTTTATGGAATTGGAAGTGGTTGGAGGAAAAAATTCATCCAAAAAATTGGTCAGAGAGGACTATTTGAAATTTCGAATAGGCTTTTGGCGTGTCTTGCATTTGAGGGGCGTAGCCCCTGTGATTTTTCAAAGTGGACCCTCGCGTAGGTAAGGATAACACGGGGACGACTTTTCAAACGCTCGGCTAAAATCGAGAAAAAATCGCTCGCGGTTGAATTTTATCGGAAACTGACGACATTTTTGCGCTCTTTCGATGAGATGCGAGTCTGGACGGTTTTCGGCTGAAATTCGGTCGACTTTTTTCGAAATAAAATTTTCCATAAGATTAACCCGGCGCGGGAAATCGCTCATATCTCGCTCGATATTTATCGGACAACGTCGAGACGCGTTTTAAACGATGCACAATGAAAAAGTGTAACTGGAAAGTGCAAAAGAAGCGTTGAAAACGACTTTTTTATAGCGATTTATTCGCCGACAAAAGTCGGCGTGATTGATTTTTTTCGGCGTCCCTATGACTGTGAAACGGTGGGTTTCGCTAGGACCATGTCAAAATTTTGAAAAGAGCACCGTCTAACCTTTACGGAAATTTAACATGCGACGACGAATCGAGACTATTGTATGACTCACGTCGCTAAACTATCCTCAAGTACGAGTGAGACAGAAAAATTATTGTTTGTCGCGTATTCGTTCGGCGAAATGAGACAATTTTTGTTTGAATATCGAAATTAAAAATAACTGACTGTCTAAAAATTGAAAAATTTTTAGCTGTCACTTTGCCTTTGAATCGCATAAAAAAGCATTATTGTGGAATTTGGATCGAAACTTTTTGTCAACATTATGTAAATTGAGAAATGTAGAATCTTTTGAGAGACACCCCACGCCCGATTAACCGAATTTTAATGATAAATATTCAAATCTTAAAACCGCCAAGGGGCAGACGTATATGTAACGCGTGCGAGAGAGATGCAATAGAAAGTATTTCGCTTCTGTTTTCAATAGCTAGAATTTGACATTTGAATTGAAAACAATAGATAATGAAATTATTTCCCTTTGATGAGCTGTCAGTTGACGTAAAGAAATTGGTAATTTTCAGCAACGTAATTGTTGAGCGTACATATTTTAACAAATATGAATGAAATGGCAATTTTAGATTGTCTCATAATGGTCGCGCGTAGTCGACACTTTGAATTTAGCTGGCAAACTTTAAAAATACACCCGGCCAAAGCAATGAACAAAAACTGAAGTAAAATTGCCGCGAAAATTCATATTCGAGGTACGTTAAATTTATATTTTATTTTGAAAATTAAGAGATAATTGCCAGCTACAGGATGACTGAGTTGTAATTAAATGCTTATTGAATATCGATGCATAGTTTCAATACGGTTTTTGACCGAATATATTCCAAAAATAAGCACACAAAATATACACTATACTCCTTTTTGTCCATACAAAATATTATGTCATCTGTAGAAATCAAAATGGCTGACAAAAATATATTCTACAAAAATAAACGAAATAGGTTAAATGGTTCTGTAATACAAGATTTTTCTTCAAATAAGTGACATTTTGGTAATTTCAATATATTATATTCTGACAGTGGATAAACTAAAAGGTTTTGTGGTTATTTGATGTCATTGTCAATTCAGAAATTAAATTATAAAATTGTTTTGTCCTCTTTTTTCAGATATCAATATTTATGGATTAAACATATTATATGCAAGTATTTGAATGTCAAGTTTTTGAATTTTGAAATGTCAGTGTCCAAATAATGAATGTAAAATTCAACAATGATTGTGTCAAATATTTTTCTGTGTTAGGTATGCTAATAAAAATATACAATTGATTGTTGCTTTCACTGACAGTGTTATAGGCTTATAGCACTATGGTTCGATGTCAATCCAGAAGTTATATAAAATATTTTGTCCTCTTTTTCCAGATATCAATATTTATGGATTAAACATAATATATGCAGAAAGTATTTGACTGTCAAGTTTTTGAATTTTGAAATGTCAGTGTTCAAATAATGAATGTAAAATTCAACAATGAATCTGTCAAATATTTTTCTGTGTTATGCTAATAAAACTATACAATTGATACATATTTTCAGTTTAAACAATCAAAGCTGATATTTAAATCTTTTCATAAAATGGAATCTGACATTTGTAAGGTTAGTTTCAGGTTATCAAAATATAATGTCTAATAATGAATATTCACATAATACATATCAACCTGCAGTTATGCGTTAAATGTCTGAATATGTTGACGAAAGTTTTTGCCTGCTACTAATATTAGTTTGACTCAGATATGCAAATAAGCTGTCGCCTTTTCTTGACAATACCTACTGGAGATAAGTAATGAATACATTATTATTTTTAGGAAATTG
This sequence comes from Xanthostigma xanthostigma, assembly GCA_963575645.1. Lineage (NCBI taxonomy): Eukaryota > Metazoa > Arthropoda > Insecta > Raphidioptera > Raphidiidae > Xanthostigma > Xanthostigma xanthostigma. Next base: position 7,045,297 of record OY754473.1, read on the forward strand.
AATTAAAATAGTGACCGTTTGAGATATAAATTTTTGTTCATACTATTATACACAGTGAATATTGGTTTTTAGCTGAAATAACAAGTACCTAAAATGTGTCAAACTTGAATGAAACGAAATTCCGAATAAATGATTCTTTAAATATAACATTATAATTTAGGGGAGATGCTACGAAATCTTAAGAGTTTCCCTGGCACAAAAAAAGGATTATACGTGCAATATTTAAAATCAGTAAAAGTTTCAAGTAAAAAACTCTAGACAAATCTTATTTATTCTAAATTGTTACACTACTTATATTAACACCGTACAAGTTTTTATGAAAAACGCCCACCTACCTATGTGCAAACTATGTACAATGGAAGCGAAATAAATACAACAGGAGAACCTTATAATTAGTTGCGGGTTGTGCTAAAAGAATACTTAATAAATATTAACATCATATAATATAAATAAATAACTTTAAAATTACATTTTTGAAGCTTTTGTAAATTTAATACCGAGCTTAGGAACGTATTGATTGCTTTTATAAATACAAACACACTTAATTTCGCATTATTGACTAAGAATCTTATTCAAAATATAAAAAATAGTAAAGTAGAGCATTATAAATTGTCTATGACATAAAATTCATCATGGAACACAGTTTGTGTAAGTGGATACATAAATTCATTATAAAAACTAATTTAAAACCAATAAAATAGAAAATCTGTTCATTGAGCAAACCCTGGAAGAAGGTTTAAAATACATAATAATATGCAGATTGTATAATAAAATTATATTAATTTTTTTAACAAAATTTGACATTTCTTTGAAGGTTAGATTCTAAGAGGTTTTATAAGAATATAAGTCATTGACTATATAAAAGCATTGATCTCTATCGAGATGGATTGTGGATACGCTTTCCAAAATATCTGCTTCTTTTCATTACGTCAAAGAAAAAACAGTGGTCGCAAAAATGTCGACTGCAATCTGTACCCGTATTTCGAGTACAAATTAATACTGTATGTTAAAATCCTTGCTAACACGTCAAAAAAACACGTAATTACGGGGTCGTGTCGATGCGATTGCGTTCTTTTTGTGCAGTGAAAAGGGGAGGCCTTTTGAGGGATTTCTTTAAAAAGCAATAACGGGGTCGGGTCGATGCGATGGCGTTTTATTTTTGCACATTGAAAGGGGGGGGGGCTTTTGGGGCATTTTTTTAAAAACAATGACGGGGTCCTGTCGATGCGAAGGCGTTTTTTTTGCGCAGGGAAAGGGGGAGGGCCTTTTGTGTGTTTTTTTTAAATACAATTATGGGGTCGTGTCGATGCGATGGCGTTTTTTTTTTGCGCAGTGAAAAGAGGAGGGCCTTTTGGGAGATTTCTTTAATCCGTTTCAAAACACATCTATCTTGGAAAATTATTCTTCCAACTGCGTATAACCCGCAGTTGGAAGTCCAAAAAAAGTCGTTTTTTACGATTTTATCTGAAGAGGGGTTTTTTTTTTGACAAATACAAGAAGTATTAATAAATGTAGTGGTAACTTTTAGCTTTATTTCGGTGTTTTTTATTTTTAAAACATATCGATTTAAACTGCTCCTGTAGGCGGTCTCCTGGAGGTCCTTCAAAAAAAAAAGTATTCAAAGACGTCCACACATCGTTAATTTTTTTTTTATCATCAGCAGCTTCTAATATTCCGAGTTGTTGCAAATACAATGAAAAGAGTCAATGTAAACCCAAGTATTGCGCGCCATAACTACTACTCTGGTCTTTACGGTGCCTACTTTATAACGCTCCGAACGTTCTTACAAATATGCGTGTATCTGCAAGAATATTTGCCGGATCGATTTGAATTTTTCAGAGAATATGCTCAAATATATGTACATTCCGAAAATATATTTAAAAAAATTTTTTTTTTTTATTTCTACTGTGTATAACCCCTTAAGACACATTTTGCCTACGACGGTTGTGGCAATTGGGCAGGTGTATATCAAAGCACACCAACCTTTGAAGAATATTCAAAAACACATTCAAAAATGTTTAATGTTTAACTGAGCTTAACCAACAAGAATGATAACTTAAGTACATTTAAATTCGCACGAGGTGACGAGTGTGTACTGAGTGCACTCGCACTCGCCGCTCGGTTGAAAAATCGACTTTATATGGAGCGCTGGCGAGGCGAGACAGGGCGCTACTAGATCGGGCGAACGTTCCCAGTTAATAGATATATGATGATGAAAACCGTATTAAGCATAAAATTCGGTCTTAGATCGAAAAGAATATGATCGTTCGATTTTGTTGTAAAAAGGATTGATTATTGTACTATTCAACTTGGTCAAGATGTTAAAATAGATGACTAAGACCTTAGACTATGGAGGCATAAGGACATATAAACAATTGCGCGCGTCTGTTGACTGTTAGCATTAAAAACCGGGGTCGTAAAAAAATACGGGGTCGTGTCGATGCGATGCCGTTCTTTTTGCACAGTGAATAGGGAAGGGCCCTTTGGGGGATTTCTTTAAAAAAACAATTACGGGGTCGTGTCGATGCGATGGCGTTTTCTTTTTGTGCAGTGAAAAGGAGAGGGTCCTTTGGGATATTTCTTTAAAAAACAATTACGGGGCCGTGTCGATTCGATGGCGTTCTTTTCGCGCAGGGGGAAAGGGAAGGTTTTTTTGGGGAATGTATTTAAAAAACAATTATGAGGTCGTAAAAAAGTACGGGGTCGTGTCGATGCGATGGCGTTCTCTTTTTGCAGAGTGGAAAGGAGAGGGCCTTTTGGGGGATTGTTCTAAAATACAATTACGGGGTCGTGTCGATGCAATGGCGTTTTTTTTTGCACAGTGAAAAGGGGAGGACCTGTTGGGAGATTTCTTTAATCAGTTTCAAAACACATCTATTTTGGGAAACTATTCTTCAGACACATTCAAAAAGTTTTGCTTACGACAGTTATGGCAATTGGGCAGGCGTATGTCAATATTCACCAACCTTTGAAAATTACGCCAAAAATGTTTTGTTTCAGAAATACCATAACTATGAGGGCCGCAGGCCCGAATTTTGTACTTGAATTTATATTACGAGGCTCGAAGAGCCGAGCACTGCTACATTACAATATCAAAACACATCGATTTTGGAAAACTATTCTAAAAACACATTGAAAAATGTTTCGCGTACACCTGTTATGGTATTTTGGCAGGCGAGTATCAAAACACGCCAACCTTTGAAAACTATGTCAAAAACAAATGCAAAAATGTTTTGTGTAAATAAATAACGGTAAGTTGCGCGGCAAGCCTGTATCAAAACACATGAATCTTTGAAAACTAACCCGAAAGCACGTGTAAAAAAGTTTTGAGTTGGCAAAAAATTTTCGGCGACAGCCTGTGCCAAAAACATTGATCTTTGAAGACTGTGTTAAGTCGCCAGCAAAAAAGTTTTGCACCAGGCCCATCTAGTATATATTAATACGCTAAGGTTAAAGATGTTTGCCTCCCTTTTTAGAAAAAACCTCACAATTTCTCCACATAAATTATATATAATTTTACAGATAAATGCTTGCTCTACTGACATCGACAACTAAAAAATTTATTATTGCTTTTGTTTTTGTAAATTAATTAAAATACAGCAACGCTGAACAACGTCTGCCATCTGACGGTTTTAATTTTGAAACAACGTCAACACTTCGATCTGTCATCTGACCTTCATATTATAATACAACAGACACAATACTGCATACTGCCATCTGACGGTTTTAATTTTGAAACAGCGAGCAACGCTGAGCAACGTCACAGCAATGCTGCATGATGCCATCTGACGGCTTAGCTCAACGCTTTTGCTACTTGCGCCTCTATATGACAATTTTAGTGAAATATTTCTTCGATCTGTCATCTGAGCTTCATATTGTAATACAACAAAAAGAAGAACGTTATAAGCAGTGTGTAAAATTAGAAACGAACTGAATACCTGCAATCATATTTAAAAAATAATTTTGTAAAGTGATAATTATTATACTTATTTAGTGCGAATAATTCGCACAGGTCACACTAGTCTTAGTTAATATATATATTTTTTCAAATATACATTTGATAATATATTTGCATTTACCAACGTTTTGTCAACATTTTTAATGATATTTTCAGACCTTCTACATTTTGTATAATTTTTTTTATATCGTGATAGCTGTGCTTGGTATATGAGTGTAGTGTAAATAGCAAAGTGAAATTCACACTGAAAAATGTACGTTACGTCTATAATCGATGGTGACACTTTTGTATAACAAACGCAATAGTGTCAAAAGTATTAACACTTTTTACACTAAGCCATATTTAATAATTAACCATTTTGATTCCATTGCAATAACACAATAAGGTACGTTGCGGCAGCAGATAAAATCGACATCACCAAACTCAAATGAATTCTGAAAAATCCACAAGCTGAAATATTAACGTCTCTGTGAACAACTTGGACTGAAAACAGCTTCAGATATTTTCGCGTCGTTTTGTCGTAATCCGCTGGCAATTTGTATAATAGTTTGTCTGCTATGATTGAGGTTAGGTTTGCTTCAGTGACCAAGGAATTGCAACTCTTGGATAGCAAATATAATTTCACCTGATAAAATAGAAACATTCACAAACTTAACATAATGTGTTAAATAGATAGATAGTCTACGAATTGCGATAATGATTAAAAATGATCTTGTATTATTTTGAATTACTAAGAGTAGACACTAAGTATAGTAAATTATACATTTTATGTATGTTGTTAGGAACATTCAATTTAAAACATTACCGTAATTATGATGAATCTGTTACTAATTTCCGAGATATCGAGACACTCGGAATACGTGGCACCCATACATTAGTTTTAACATAATTATCAATTAACATGACAGATTTCATTGCAAATTTAACCCATATATTTAATACCTTCTATACTGCTAGCAAAGATCGGGAGAAAGACTTAAACACTACGGTGCAGACATTTATACGTCTGTCTCGCTTATTGTACTCTGAGTCTCATGCGCATGTCCGTGAATGGATGCGCGTCAATTTACACACGGAACCATATATTTAATGCCCTCTATATTGCCAGCAAAGATCGGGAGAAAGACTTAAACACTGCGGTGCAGACATTTATACGTCTGTCTCGCTTATTGCACTCTGAGTCTCATGCGCATGTCCGTGAATGGATGCGCGTCAATTTACACATGGAACCATATATTTAATGCCCTCTATATTGCTAGCAAAGATCGGGAGAAAGCCTTAAACACTGCGGTGCAGACATTTATACGTCTGGCTCGCTTATTGTACTCTGGGTCCGTCAATGGATGCGCGTCAGCTGTGAAAAGGAGGTGGATTGCTCTATTCCACTTACTATTTGCCCCACTACAGACGCGACACTTGCGCACAACGGGTCAAGTAAAAAGAAACAGAATACAGTTATTTGCTGTCTCACTTCATGGACCACTCTTCCACTTACGATCAATAGTGATATAGAAGTTATTAAATATATGATTTATACTTGAATCACGGCGATGCTACGATGTCTATGTGTTGATACATAACGATCTGTACCGGGGTAAAATTATATTCAACGTGCTTCCCTATCCTACAGTAATGCAGCAACTGACATACTTTTGTCTACGATTGTATCTACCAGAAACAAGTTTAGTAAGCTTAAATAATTAACTGAAAATTACACTTACTAGCAAGGCCACGGCCCATACAATTCCCATAATTGAAAACAATAGGTGTCCTATACTAGTTAAAGCTGATTGGTCCCTGGGGAAGATGATAGTCCAATAGATATCTGCCAAGATATTTATCAATACTTCAATAACGACAAGCAACAAGTCCAGGCCAAATGTCGAGTTCACCAAGTGGATGCTGTCACAGAGTTGGTCGTGTGCTCTCATGAACACTAAAAGTGTAAAAACATTTTCTCTAGATAAAAAAAATGGTTGCGTGTAGTTATTTAAGTTAAGGGTTATATTAAAACGCAAACAATAAAGGGCTTCACGTCGCCAACAAAGAACTTAATTTTTGTGGAAGACAGTAAAAAATTTCGGCGTAGTACGTGGAACACTTACTTGAAATTGAATCATTTTCCAAACTGCTTACAGTGATAATTTTGTTCTTCATTTTCGGAAAAATGAACTTATTTTCAAGTAATTTATTTAATAATTTGAAGCGTTGCTCAATTTCATACAAAATCTGTCTGAACTGGAACGTTGCTAATACTGAAATATATTGAAGCAACCAAAAAACTATTTCACTTTTACATACATATCCTACAATATAAGAAGTATAGGTGGTAAATATTGCCAGGGTATAAAAAATACTAGTTATTACAAATAGTTGAACGAGAACTTTCGATTTGCGCGTCTTGGAAAATTCGTCTTTGTTAAATTTTAATGTCCCGTCAACAATGTCGATATTTTCACTAACTGCGACTAGTTTAGAGCTATTAAAAATCGTAGCCCCAATGTGCGAAATTGAAGTGAAGGCTGCAAGAAATAACGTTAGCTTCTGATAGATAAAATTATCGTCGAGAAAATTGGCCCAAATCGTTACTGGGGGAAGAAATAATGCAATAGTGGTTTTGTAAAACACTTGTTTTCTAGAAATTTTGTTCACTTTGTTGCCATTTATATTGAAAAATGACAGCCCTATTACATTGTACAGTGTTTGAACACTACCGGAGCATACAAGAAAAGCCATTGTGGATTTTTTTCAAACTGCACTAAAATAATGTTTCAAATTTTATGTATTTAAAAGCTTAAAAAATTTACACTTCTGATTTTTAGTTATAAACATTTTTTAGCTGATAATCATTTTTATTTCATTATTTTTATTTGGTTATTAATATTAACGACTAAGTTTTTTTAACATATTTAATGATATTTTCCGCACGCGTTAAATTTTGAGTTTTGATAATATGACGTCTAGCTTCCGCCGTATTGAATTTCATTTGACGTCATATACCCAGCGTCACTCGTGATATTGTAGCGAATTCAACGACGCCTCATTTGTGAAAATCTGTACAGCCGTTTGTGTGCTGCAGTGACTCCAAACTGGTTTGACTCATAATGACAAAAAACTTCAAAACTCATCCCAATATGTATCACTTTTGTTTGTTTTCTTCAACAGTTCAATCAATAATTATTTTATTCTGGCTTAGTCGTAAAATAATAGCCTCCTTAGTGGTATAATTGAAATATTGAACCATAATAGCATTTTAAACGTGTGATAAGTTGTCAATATTAAGTACATTTAGGCTATACAGGGTGTCCAAAGAAAATAGTGTACAGATTACTTTTGAAATAATTTTCTTTTCTTCATTATTGTTGTAAATTTACTAATTATATTAATTATCAAATTAATTGCAACTAAATTATTATTTTAATTTACTAAAGCACGACAAATTTTAAATTTACACAATATTTCAAATACCTTTTACGAACGTTTTAATAAATTAACTTATAGAACTGTTTGAAACTGATTTAGAAAAGTGTTTCCCAACATTTTAATAACATTGTCTTCAGTTTCTAGTTTTTATATAATTTGTTTTTATCAGTTGCCTGATCGTGATAGGTGTGTTTGGTATATTAGTGTAGTGTAGATACTCTTACACTGAAAAATTCCATAATCTCTGGTAACACTTTTGTATAACAAACACACTAGTGTCAAAAGTGTTACCTTTTTTTACACTGGGTCAAACATATTTAATATTTAAACATTTTGATTCCATTGCAATAACACAATTACATACGTTGTAACAATGGATAAAATCGACAACACTAAACTCAAATGAATTCTGAAAAATCCGCAAGCTGAAATATGGACGTCTTTGTGAACAACTTGGTCCGAAAACAGCTTCAGGTATTCTCTGGTCGTTTTGTCATAACTCGCTGGCAATTCGTATAACAATTTATCTGCTATTGTTGAGGTTAGATTCGCTTCTGTGACCAAGGAATTGCAGCTCTTGGATAGGAAATACAATTTCACCTGATCAAGAAGAAACATTCACAAACTTAACATATTGTGTTACAGTCTACGAATTTCGATAATGCTCAATAATGACTTTGTATTATTCTGAATTACTTAAGGTAGATATTATAGTAAATATTTAATGTGGGTAGTAACTAGTAATTGGTTAATTTACGACGAATTGTTACATTCAGTTTAAAACATGATGAATTTGTTATTAATTTCCGTGACGTTTTTTTTTCTGAAAGCGTGGCACTCACACATTTAAGGACGTAGTCCTATGTTCAGGCTTGTTTTCAACCGTTATTTCAGAATTTTTTTTTAATATCAAAATAATGTACGATGTTTTCAATTTTATTACATGTTTTTACTGACATCGTAAACTAAGACAAAACATTTTTTTTTGCTTAATTTTACGCCATTTTAAAATTGTTTTTTTAACCTAAAGTAGACAACTTTAAATGGAGGTAGGTGGGTAGCGCGGGTGATAACGTCACTTGGAGTCATCTGAATTATAAAAATTAAATTGGTTATTGTTTCGTAGGCTTGTGGCTCTATCCCGTACTAGAAATAAACATTTTTATTGATAAATAACAAAATGGCGGGTTTTAAAAAAAAAACAACGAGAATATCGTGATTTTTTCGTTGAAAATCAGTTAAAAAAAATAGAAATAATTTTTATAATTAAGTAATTCTAGTACCGGACGGAGCTATTGTTGTGTAGAATACCCTGTGCAAAACTGAAAGCAATCGGTTGTATTCAATTGTTTCAATCACTCGCGCCACTTAGAAAAACGTAGTTTTGAGAAAAACGCGTTTAAAGTTTTAATTTCAGATTTCTTACAAAAAAATAAAAATGAATATTTACACTAATCAGCTATGCCTGGTGTATATTAAACCTTCCGTTTCTTCAAAGGCATCGTTTTCTGTTAATTTGTTTGCTCTACTCTGCGAGAGTATAAGGGTAACGTGATAACAATTGAGAGGTAAGAGCAGGTAAGTCTTACCGTAAGACCGTTGCTGCTCTCGACTATATGCTATAGCTTTGTAAATATTTAATATTTCGGTCTAAAATTTTTACAGTATTTTCTCAATATATTATACTTACTAAAAAAGTAAAAAAAAAAATTCGTTTTTTCAAAACCCGAACACCAGACTACGTCCTTAAACAGTTTTAACATAACTTCCGCGCACTTTTAATAGCCAACCAATTAAATTGACAGATTTAATTGCTAACTGTGTTACGGAATCTTCTAGGTCAGAGGTCGGGAACCTGCGGCTCTTTTGATGTAAAGTTGTGGCTCTCCAGTTCCATACGCAAAAAATAATCATTTTATTATATAAACCCTTAAAAATCGTCCAATCGATCCATGATTGAGTACCATGTCTATCTCTCAGCCATTTCCACTCGCGTCTCATCCGCACCGCCTCCGTCGCTACGTGTCGTCCTCGGATATATATTATACCTATATAAGCAAATACTATAATACTGAAACGAAAATGTTTAGTGGCTCTTCAAAAACTGGGAAATTTTGTAAATTGTTACTTTTGACTCTTCCGTCTCAAAAGGTTGCCGACCCCTGTTCTAGGTTAGTATGGACTTGTATGCATTCTAATATATATCCTATGTGTCAACCTTATAGTATATGCGGGATATGACATATACTTTTGTCTACGACTGTATCTCTCAAACGTTCTTAATAGTATTAACACACGATCGAACTTGGTACGGGCCGACAACGGACATGGTACGGCGGATCAAGTTCGCTGGTTGCAACAGACGACCGAATCTGTCAGTCTCCTTGTGTATACAGGTACGTAAACATCATGTCTCCGATTAAGCGCGCGAAAATTGCGATTGTTCTCGCGGGAACGTTAATACCGCCACAAACAACAAGGAAAAAAAGAAAGGAGTGGGCAAAATTCTATTTGAAAGATCACGATGAATTTAGTCATATGAAGTTAACAAACTCGCTTGATAGTGAAGTTCATATTTTGAATAACACTCCCGAAGAATTTCTACAGCGTTGTTACGCGCTTCTCTGTTACAATATAACTTATCTGTCAAAATTTTCCACAACGTTTTGAATTACAATGGCGTCGTTATACGGTTATATGTATCAAATTCGTCGTACTTGTATGCACACGCACGGATATTAGTACGAACCGGACCAAGTACAATGTGCATCCCATCGAACCGCACGGACACGCAGACTACTGTCTAGACGAGCAGATTTGGTACGGAGCGGACCATATCCGCTGTCCGGCCCGTACCATGTTCGATCGTGTGTTAATGCTTTATCTGAAACAAATTAAATAAACTTATATAATTGATTAAAAATGACACTTACTAGCAAAAACAAGGCCCATAAAAAACTTATCATTAACAGCGCCTTTTCAATACTAGTTGCCGCCGATTGGTCCCTGGCGAAGATGATAATCCAATAGATATCTGCCAAGACATTTATCAATACTTGAATAACGACAAGCAACAAGTTCAGGCCAAATGTCGAGCTCACCAAGTGGATGCTGTCACAGAGTTGGTTATGAGCTCTCATCAACACTAAAAGAGTAGAAACATTTTTTCGAGATGCAAACCATGGATGCGTGTACTTATTTACGCAAATAAATTATGCAAACAATTTATTGAAATAAAATAATAAAAGGACTGGAGTAAGATTAACATACAGTATGTAAACGCGTAAGGTGCACATAGGGAAATTAGCATTGGGAAAAAATACTTGGATCAGAGTTAGCCATGACTGCATTAATTGTTATTTCCATTGAATTATCGTGGTAATCTTGAGGATTTCTATTTTATTTTGATTTATTTTTATTTTACTTGGCTTTTTTAATAATAAAAAGCTCTTATCAATCATTATTTTAATTTTTTTGTACAAAAATAAAACAAAAAAAAACAACTCCATCTGTTTGGAAACATTTCATTCAAAAATTGTCTGACTGGTATGACGTATGCGCGCTGGTAAATCAGTGACCCAATGTCTTTAGGTTCAACACGAATAGGCGGAGATATTTTTTTTTTTTTTTTTATTATTAACAAACAAGTGAATCGGCTTCAAAGGCCATTATCACTACAAAAAGAAAAATACATAAAGTGAAGAAAATAAATTACAATATTTGATCTCGCACCATATTTAAGTATTTTTGGGAATTTAATGTCCCATTAATAAAAAAAGTCCGATTATGTTGAAATCATTTGAATATTTTCTTCGGTAGTATACACATTTATTTTGCAAATGAATATTATCTGTCAAATTGAAAAACAAGATTTCAAGGCTCACTCTGATCCAGTCATTTTTTCCCAATGTTAATTTCCCTATGTGCACCTTACCTGTTTACATACTGTATATACAACTATTGGAAGGTACGCGCACAAGAACATGGTCTCTAGCATACTCTATTCCTCTCTCTCAGTGTAGGTACTGAAAAACAACTAGACAGATATATGGCGAATGCATTCCCACTAGCGTAAGTCTATTCTGGTGGTCGCCTCTATTTCGTCGGTATCCTCAATTCTGCCGGTAGCCTTTTTCGTGGAAGGACTCTAGTGACGAAATAATTGACGTTTAAAACGCAAATGTTAAAGGGCTCCACTCTTCCAACGCGAAGGATTTAATTATTGTGAAAGACAGAAAAACGTACCAGAAATGTAATCATATTCCAAATTTGGAATCTGACTGCTTACAGTGATAATTTTATTCTTCATTTTCGAATAAATGAACTTATCTTCGAGTATTTTATTTAATAATTTGAAGCGTTGCTCAATTTCATACAAAATCTGCATGAACTGAAACATTGATAGCGTTGAAATGTATTGAGGAAACCAAAAAATGATGCTATTTTTCGTCATATGTCCATCAATTTTATCGTATGCATAGTTGGTTAATATCCCTGTTGCACAAAAATAACCAGTTATTACAAATAATTGAAAGAAAACTTTCGATTTGCGCGACTTGGATAATTTGTCTTGATTAAATTTTAATGTCGTGTCAACCATATCGATGTTTTGGCTAACGGCGACCATTTTGGGGCTATTAAAAATCGTGGACCCAATATGCGAAATTGAAGTAAACACTGTATAAAATGTAATTATCTTCTCAAATATAAAGTCAGCGTCGTCAAAACTTCCCCAAATCGTTAATAGGAAAATAAATAATGCAATTGTGATTTTGTAAAACGCTTGTTTTCTAGAGATTTTTTTCACTTTGTTGCCATTTATATTGAAAAATGACAGCCCCAACACGTTGAACAGTGTCTGTACACTACTGGAGAATATAAGAAAAGCCATGTGGATTTTTTTAAATTACACTGAAACAATGTTCCAAACTTTAGTTAATATCTTAAGGACTTGCAGCAATTCACAAATCTTTCAATTATAAACATTTTCTAACTGATAATTATTTCAATGTATTTATTGTTATATTATTAATACATGTTTATTTGAAATTTTTAAAAGAACACTTAGCATGAAGTTTTTTTAACAGATTTAAGTGGCATCTGCACAGAGATATTACTGTTGGAGTGATTAAATGCCATTTATTAGGTTCAGTTCACGTACAAGTGCATTATGGGCCACTTTACAACTGCTATACAGGCATGAAACTATGCTATTTTATAGAGGGTCGAAAAAAAATAATTTAATCTGGACTATACATTTTTTTCTATTGACAATATGGCGTCTAGTGTCCGCCATATTGAATTTCATTTGACTGTCATATACCGAGTGTCATTCATGACATTTTAACGAATTTACCGACACGTCATTTGTGAAAATCCGTTCATCCGTCTGTGTTCTGCAGTGACACAAGCGTACCGACATTACAATCGCGTAAAAACTAACCTTAAACACTTCAAAACTCATGCCAATGTATATTATATTTGGTGTTTGTTTTTTTAAATAAATCAATCGATATTTTTTTGTTCCGGAGTTGTAAATAACCTCCTTAAATAATAGAATATCCAACGTGTGATAAGTTGTCAATATTAACTACATTTAAGCTATACAGTGTGTCCAAACATACGGTGTGCAGATTATGAAATAATTTTCTTTTCTTCAATCTTGTTGTTGATTCTTTAATTTTAAAAGACATGGCCACTAAGTGATTCATTTTGTTTAAATTTTACAAATAATATTATTTTTCAAACATACTTTTGATATTTGCTTTTATAAACTTTTTAATAAACGAACTTCTAGAACTGTTCGGAACTCATTTAGAAAAATGTTTCTCAACATTTTTAAGATTTTCCTCAGCTTCTACTTTTTTTTAATTTCAGTTGCCTGATCACGATAGCCGTGTGTTCGGTTGTTCGGTATATCAGTGTAGTGTAGATAACTGAGCCCATAATCCATGGTTACACTTTTGTATAAAAAACAGTGCCAAAAGTGTTAACACTTTTTACACTAAACCAAACATATTTAATATTTAAAAATTTTGTTTCCATTGCAGTAACACAATTAAATAAGTTGTAACAATGGATAAAATCGACAAAACTAAACTCAAATGTATTCTGAAAAATCCACAAGCTGAAATATTGACGTCTCTGTGAATAACTTGATCTGAAAACAGCTTCAGGTATTCTCTGGTCGTTTTGTCGTAACTCGCTGGCAATTCGTATAACAATTTATCTGCAATTGTTGAGGTTAGATTCGCTTCAGTGACCAAGGAATTGCAGCTCTTTGATAGTAAGTACAATTTCACCTGGTAAAAAAATATTCACAAACTTAACATCTTGTGTATTGTATTAACTGAAACAAGTTAAATAAACTTTATTCAAAACGCGTGAGTAATATATAATTTTGGGACCCTGCTAAATTCGGGAGAAATATTAAATTACTTCATGTTGACGCGTAGAGTGCTAATAATGAGCGAAACTGTACGGTAATGTATTACTGCATAGTTTCTGGACCAATAGGAATGCGGCAGCGATTTGTATATATGAAAACAGCATCGCAATTCAGCGAAAGTCAGGGCCATCTTGTGTGCATCGAGGGCGGTGAGTAGTACGTCAATCAATGAAGTGATTTATTATTTCTCCCTCTTCTATCAGGGCCCCGATTACATATATTACTCGTGCTAGTTGAATAAAGTATTATGTGCGACTATTGATCGAAGGAGAATATTCCACTCACGTGTTACCGCACTCGCTACGCTCGTGCGGTAAATTTCACGCTCATGGAATCTTCCCCTTCTCTCACTAGTCGCACAATATACTATTATTAATTGATTAAAAACTACACCTACTAGCAAGGACACGGCCCATATAATTCCTAAAGTTGAAAACAGCTGCTGTCCTATACCTGCAGTTGCCGCTGATTGGTCTTTGACGTAAATGGTAGTCCAATAGATATCCGCCAAGATATTTGTCAGTACTTGAATAACGACAAGCAACAAGTCCAGGTCAAATGTCGAGTTCACCAAGTGGATGCTGTCACAGAGTTGGTTATGTGCTCTCATCAACACTGAAAATGAAGAAAAAATTTTAACAGATAATAAAAAATTCCAGCCAATTGGGCGACGGGACCATTCCAACTTCAAAAATGTTGACATTTGATTATAATAAAGAAAATAAAATTTCTGATATCGCGTGAGGTGACGCGGGTAATGGCTACTATTCAATATGATATTAACTATTCGTTAGCATGGTTACCTACATAGTATGTTCCACGTCATGTAAAAATTAATCAAAGCATGCCTAACTAGTTTATTTCTGACAGATTCATAAAACAAAAGAGCGGATGATTTTTTTTTATTTTCAAAATATTTCCGAAACTATAAAGTTTAGAAAAAAAAATTTTTTACAATACTTTCTTGAAAAAATAAATAGAATAATAAGCCGTTATGAAAAGTATACCATTCTTATATAAAAAATACCGTTTTAGCATATATCTCTTCTGCGCATGCGCCGATTTTCCTCAAAAACAATAGGGCTCTTCATATTTGCATACCAAACATCCTCTCAATATTTAGTTTCAATCCGCTCATCCGTTTGACCTGTATCGTGTTCGCAGACAAACAAACAAACAGACGCACAGAGTTTTTCCAAAAATATGTTTTTTTGGATTAGAGAGACCTCAAAACGGAAAGATATTGTAAAATTTTTGAAAAGTGATTTTTGACCTAAACTAGTACCATTCCCCACTTGTGGGTTGGAATGGTAAAAGTTGGTGCATGTACTTATTCAAAAGCTTTACCTCCTTGGCGTGATTAAAAGATATTTTTTTTTTATTTGAATTCAAATAATTTATTGATATAATGTAATAAAAGGAATAAAACGTTAAAGGGCCCCACTCCGCCAATTAAAGGGTCCCACGTGGAACACTTACCAGAAACGGAATCATTTTCCAATTTTGGAATCTGACTGCTTACAATGATAATTTTATTCTTCATTTTCGGATAAATGAACTTAGTTTCAAGTATTTCATTTAATAATTTGAAGCGTTGCTCAATTTCATGCAAAATTTGTATGAACTGAAACATTGATAGCAGTGAAATGTATTGAATAACCCAAAAAACAAGGCCACTTTTGGATATAAGTCCTTCAATATTATAATATGCATAGATGGTTAATATTCCTATTGTATAAAAATGGCCACTTATTAAAAATAATTGAATGAAAACTTTCGATTTGCGCGTCTTGGAAAATTCGTCTTTGTTAAATTTTAACGTTATATCAACCATGTCAATGTTTTTACTAACTGCCACCATTTTGGAGCTATTGAAAATCGTACCCCCAATGTGCGAAATTGAAGTAAAGATTGTAAAATATGCCGTTATCTTCTCGTATATGAAATCTTCGTCGGCATAGCTGGCCCAAATCGTTGATAGGAAAATAAATAATGCAATAGTGATTTTGTAAAGCGCTTGTTTTCTAGAGATTTTTTTCACTTTGTTGCCATTTATATTGATAAATGATAATCCCATTACGTTGAACAGTATTTGAAAACCACCGGAGAATATAAGAAAAGCCATTGTAAAAATTTGTAAATTACACTAAAACAGTTTTTTAAACTAGTTTATATCTTAAGAACTTTTAACAATTTACACTTCAGATTTTTAATTATAAACATTTTTTGAATTGAGAACTAGTCCATTTCATTATTTTTATTTTATTATAACATATTAATTAATATTTTTATTCAACTCATGCGCGTTATTCATGTTTTATCATGCCTAAAAACCGAACCCTAAATAGCCATTTACCGACTGGCGACAATTACTTGTCATAACTCAATGAAGATTCCTACTAGCTCGGCCATTGTGGAGTAATGAAAATAAACGTAACTATTTTCTGAGTCGTAACGAAATAGTAGGTAACAACAACTCCCTGTTGTTACCCATTGAGGCTAAAATTGAGAGGCCGAATGTTTTCGACATGGAGTTTATTCATAACCGGCTAACCTCAAACCAAAACATTGAATCGTGCTGTTTGGTGCTGTTAGTATTGACAGTTTTTTTTTATAAAGAAATAAATAGATATTTACAACATCTCATTATAATTAAAACATGAATAACGCGCAATTGTTGAATAAAATTATGGGCGCAACTTGTAGGCTAAGTCACGACACGCCATGAATGTCTTAGACTACTAGTTACGCCAATAACTATTAGTTAAACAGCATTTATGACAATGTTTTTTAACATATTTCATGATATTTTCCGTAGCTTTTATTATTTTATTTTTTACTAAACTTATTTGGTGATAACTTAATGACAGGTCTATATTAAAAATACTTTATTATAATAAGTGAAAACGTTCGTTTAAGAATCCGAATCTAGAGACTGAATAAAATCACATTTCATATAAATAATACTTTGGTTTTATTTACCGCTGTAATAAAAAAGCTTTTATATTTTAAGTCCTCAAACAACGAATACTATTAATACTTATAACATTTTATGGTAACCAAAATGTTGACCTTATTTTTCATAACGAGACCTTTTTTATATAAAATTAAAGTTAATATTTGTAACGATAATTTAAAACTACTTGTAGACTAAACACAATTACAAGAGTTCATGACGACTTCCATTTTTTTATACTTGTATCATTTAATTTATCTAGATATCGCGAACTACAATTAATTAAAAAAACATGTGAATAATAAAAGATTAAAAAATCGCAATAAAAAACGCCATCGCATCGACACGACCCCGTAATTGTTTTTTAAAGAATTCCCCTCAAACGCCCTCCTCTTTTCACTGCGCAATAAAAAACGCCATCGCATCGACACGATCCCGTAATTGTTTTTATTACACGCTTTATACTAGTTGTATGTATGTTTGTAAACTCGTTTGGACTACAGCAAGTGGTTTACATAGTGGTATAATATGCCAGCACTGTAAGTACAGTGGGTAGCCGTGCGGTCTAAAGCACGGGTCTTCGCTGACGTCAACGCTCGGAATCACGGGTCGTGGGTTCTAATCCCGTCCACGCCGAAAAAAAATTGTTTTTTTTTTCGGCAAATTTTTGACAATAAATCGAACAAAAAACTGGAAAATAAATATAGTTTAAAAAAAACTAAAAAACACGCTTTATATCAAACTAAAAAGTGAAATATAAATATAGTTTAAACAAAACTAAAAAACACGCTTTATATCAAACTAAAAAGTGAAATATAAATATAGTTTAAAAAAAACTAAAAAACACGCCTTATATCGAACTAAAAAGTAAAAAGTATTTTTTTTAAAATAAGCTTAAAATAATAATGAATAAAAAATACAAGTATTATTGTGAAAAAAGCGTGGGGCGCTCGATGTACGAAAATGTGGAACAAAGCGACCCACGCTTTTTTCACAATAATATCTACTAGTATTTTTTATTCATTAGTTTTAAGCTTATTTAAAAAAAATATTTTTTACTTTTTAGTTCGATATAAAAAGTGTTTCTTAGTTTTTTTAAACTATATTTATTTAATTTGAATTATGGGTCATTTAACAACCGCTATACAGGCATAAAAAGCAGCTATTTTATAAAGGTTTGTGTAAAAAACCATAATATGGACAAGTCAAGTTTTGAAAATATGACATCTAGTGTCCGTCGCATTGAATTTAATTTGACATCATATTATACTTAGTGTCAGCCGTTTGCGTAGGTACAAGCTTATAACTTTACAGTCGCGTAAAAACTAAGTTAACCCTTAAACAGTAGTCACTTCAAAACTCATCCCGATATATTGTATTAGTTTTGTTTGTTTGTTTTTTGAACAGTTCAATCAATATTTTTTTTTGTTCTAGTCTTGTAATTGTAATCTAAATATTTAACCATAATAAAATCACTGTGATAAGTTGTCAATATTAACTACATTTAAGCTATACAGTGTGTCTAAAAAAATGGTCTGTAGATTACATCGTTTGAAATTATTTGCTTTTCTTCTTTTTTGGCGTTAGTTTGCTAATTTTTAAATTTTCAAATTCATGACCACTAAATGATTGGACGTGCATGAACTGCGCACTTTTTTAAAATTTTATTGAGGGTTCGTTTTATTACCCGTAATACTTATAACATGAATTCCGCACTAGTTCAATTGCTGCTATTTACAAAAATAATTATTAATCCCTTTTCTTAATTGATTTATCTTCGCATTGTCGCATTTGCTTTTGATGGAAATGTTCATTTTTCAACTGTTCTTCAGATTTGTTTTGTGGAGGTGCTTGTAGTGAAGTCTTGCTAAAGTTACTCTAGCGCAGGGGCGGGCAAATCTTTTGATCGGCGGGCCACATAGCTGATGAAAATTTGACCGCGGGCCAAAAATTTGCAGAATAAAAGATCCTCACCTTCTATTTCCGCATTCGGAGAGCAAAAAAAAAAAGAGGTCCTCATATTCTATTTCCGCATTCTATTTCCGCTATTATTTTTCTAAAATTTTCTAAAATGCTTCGCGGGCTGGATAAAATTGCGCTGCGGGCCGCCATTTGCCCAGGCCTGCTCTAGCGTCTGATATTCATTATTAATCCCGTTTTTGAGTATAGTGAAACAGGAAACGAAGTTTTGGTTTTGGAAGGTGTAAAGTTTTCCTTTTCGAAGGTTTTAAAAAATGGCGAGTCGTTTTGGCGCTGTACTTGCAGAGCTGTTAAGATTTATTTTTCTTTCCTTTGATCATATATAATTATTATTATAATTGCCTGGTGCGCAGTTCGTGTACAGTGAATTTTTATGGTCCTTTGTACAGTGCGCAGCTCGTGTAATAAAGATTAGGAGCCAGGTATACAGTGCGCAGTTCGAGGCCGTCGAAATGGTAAGTTTTATTTTCATAACCACGAGTTTTATTATATAATTTGTTCAACACACTTTCAGAAATTGCGTCTATTAATTTCTAATTGTTCATTTAAAAATTAGTGACAAATTTTTTAAATTGATTTTTTGTGTCCTTAATAATAGGTGTGATTTTCATCCTTGCGGCTAGTAATGAAATTTAGACTGAAAAATGTAGGTTAGGTCCATAATCAATACACTTTCGGATAACAAACGCAATAGTATCAGAAGTGTTGACACTTTATACACTGCACCAAAAATATTTAAACAGTTTGTGTCCATTGAAGTGAGACAATTAAATAAGTTGTGACAGTGGACAAAAGCGACAGCACTAAACTCAAATGAATTCTGAAAAATCCACAAGCTGAAATATTGACGTCTCTGTGAAAAACTTGGTCCGAAAACAGCTTCAGGTATTCTCTGGTAGTTTTGTCGTAACTCGCTGGCAATTCGTATAACAGTTTGTCTGCTATTGTTGAGGTTAGGTTTGCTTCAGTGACCAAGGAATTGCAGCTCTTGGATAGAAAGTACAATTTCACCTAATAAAAGAAACATTCGCAAACTTTTAACTGATAAAAAAAACAATTTCAAACCAGGTTATAAAAACAAACATTGTTTTAATTAAATAAATAAAATTGTCGACCAATTTTTTATATATATTGACAAAAAATAATATAAAAATATAAATCAATATAACATTCAAACTACAATTCAATCGTGCATTCTATTAGAAAATAAGTAGCTAATTTTTATATTTTTTTAGATATTTCTGAAAAAGATCCAAATCCAGATCGAAACGTCATCTTTTGTTATCATCATATATATTAATACGCTAAGGTTAAAGATGTTTGCCTCCCTTTTTAGAAAAAACGTCACAATTTCTCCACATAATTAATTATATATCATTTTACAGATAATTGCTTGCTCTACTGACATCGACAACTAAAAAATTTATTATTGCTTTTGTTTTTGTAAATTAATTAAAATACAGCACCGCTGAATAACGTCTGCCATCTGACGGTTTTAATTTTGAAACAACGTCAACACTTCGATCTGTCATCTGACCTTCATATTGTAATACAACAGACACAATACTGCACACTGCCATCTGACGGCTTTAATTTTGAAACAGCGAGCAACGCTGAACAACGTCACAACAATGCTGCATGATGCCATCTGACAGCTTAGCTCAACGCTTTTGCTACTTGAGCCTCTATATGACAATTTTAGTAAAATATTTCTTCGATCTGTCATCTGAGCTTCATATTGTAATACAACAAAAAGAAGAACGTTATAAGCAGTGTGCAAAATTAGAAACGAATTGAATACCTGCAAATATATTTAAAAAATAATTTTGTAAAGTGGTATAATTATTATACTTATTTAGTGCGAATAATTCGCACAGGTCACACTAGTATTGATTTATATTTTTGTATTATTTTTTGTCAATATATAGTCTGAAAAAAGTTGGTCGACAATTTTATTTATTTGAAGAGTTCTATTCAGACGTTAATCAAAGATATAAACATTGTCTTACTATGAAATTGGCATAGCGCGGCCAATTTTGTTTTGCTTTACAGCACTAGTTGTGTAATGAGTCATTTTACACGCCTGAATACATTCATGCAAAGAAATTATTTTTAGGGGGCAGTGCAAAAAAAATATTTTTGTGATTTTGACTTGGACAAATTCAATTCCGAAGTTTAATTAAAGTTTTTATTGAGTAAATATTTTAATTAAAAATTACACTTACAAGCAAGGACATGGCCCATACAATTCCCATGATTGGAAACAACATCCGTCCTATATTAGTCATTGCTGATTGGTCCTTGGCGTAGATGACAGCCCAAAAGATACTTTCCAAGACATTTATGAATACTTGTATAATGACAAGCAACAAGTCCAGGCCAAATGTCGAGTTCACCAAGTGGATGCTGTCACAGAGTTGGTTATGTGCTCTCATCAACACTAAAAATGTAGAAACAATTTAATTTTAGATTAATAAAATAGATAATATAGCTACCCTGTTAAAATTTATCAAATTCGAATATGTATGGCACGCCGTTTTACTATTTAATAGTAAAATATTTTTCCAAAAATTATAAAAATATTTAACAATTATTTTAATTTCAGAAAAAAAAACGTTGAGTGATTTTTTTTTATGTTGTGACAATAAAAATACAATATTATTATGTCATGACAATAAAAATACAATATTATTATGTCATGACATTAAATTAAATGCTTATACCTACATAGGAAGAGCTAGGAAAAACGACGAATTATAATTATGTCATGACATAAAAATAATGTATTTTTATTATGTCATGACATAATAATAATGTACTTTTATTTAACACGCGTGAGTAATATGTAATTTCGGGGCCCTGCTAAATTCGGGAGAAATAATAAATAACTTCATGTTGATGCGTAGAGTGCTAATAATGAGCCGTACTGTGAGATAATGAATTTTCTGGACCAATAGGAACGCAGTAGTAAGCCCAAGCCGTTAAATAATGAAAAAAAACTGCACAGCTTCTGGACCAATAGGAACGTGGTAGGCGGTATTGTATATATGAAAACAGCATCGCAATTCAGTGAAAGTCAGGGCCATCTTGTATGCATCGAGGGCGTTGGGTACGTCAATCAATGAAGTGATTTATTATTTTTCCCTCTTTTATCAGGGCCCCGATTACATATTACTCGTGCTAGTTGAATAAAATATTATGTGCGACCATTGATCGAAGGAGAATATTCCACTCGCGTGTTACCGCATTCGCTAAGCTCGTGCGGTAAATTTCACGCTCATGGAATCTTCTCTTTCTCTCACTAGTCGCGCAATATACTATTATTATGTGTAGAGATAATAAATATTTTTTTAAATCAAATAATAAAAGTATTTATAATTATTTTTATGTCGCAAGATAATAAAAAATACATTATTATTATGTCATGACATAATAAAAATACATTATTTTTATGTCATGACATAATTATAATTCGTTTTTCCCATCTCTTCCTATGTATAAGCATTTAATTTTATGTCATGACATAATAATATTGTATTTTTATTATGCCACCACATAAAAAAAATTCACTCAAAATTTTTTTCTTAAAAACTGTTAAATATTTTTATAATTTTTGGAAAAATATTTTACTATTAAATAGTAAAACGGCGTGCCATAAATATACGTGAGAAGAAATTATTGGAAAATATATTTGTTTCTCCAACACGTACGACTACACTCCGCCCACAAGACAGTAAAAGATTTTGATGTAGCTTGTGGAGTACTTACCGGAAATGGAATAATTTTCCAAATCCAGAATCGGACTGCTTACGGTGATAATTTTTTTCCTTATTTTCGGATAAATGAACTTATCTTCGAGTATTTTATTTAATAATTTGAATCGTCGTTCAATTTCATACAAAACCTGTACGAACTGAAACATTGATAACAATGAAATGTACTGAAGCACCCAACAAACCGGAAAACATTTTGGTATAAGTCCTTCAATATCATAATATATATAGTTGGTTATTATGCCTATTGTATAAAAATAACCAGTTATAACAAATAATTGAATGAAAACTTTCGATTTTCGCGTCTTGAAAAATTCGTCTTTGTTAAATTTTAATGTTCCGTCAACAATGTCGATATTTTGACTGATTGCGACCATTTTGGGGCTGTTAAAAATCGTCGTCCCAATATGCGAAATCGATGCAAAGGCTGAACAAAATGTCAATATCTTGTCAAACATATAATCGCCGTCGCCAAAACTGGTCAAAATAAATACGAGGACAATAATTAATATAATTGTGATTTTGTAAAACGTTTGTTTTCTAGAGATTTTTTTCACTTTGGTACCGTTTAGATTGAAAAATGACAGCCCCATAACGTTTAAGAGTGTTTGAAAACTACCGGAGAATAATATAAGAAAAACCATTCTGGAATTTTTTAATTACACTGAAATAATTATTTCGAGCAAGGATCGGGAACAGGCGGTCCGCGGTTCGAATCCGAAAGATGAACTATCGTTTGTGAAACCGAACACAGAGGCTAAATAAATAGTATTTTTGGTTTTATTAAGAATACTGGTTCGTAAAACAAAATATCGAAATTATTTTCACAATGTGAATTCTTTCTATAAAATTAGGGTTATTATATTTCTATAACGATTGTATATAAAAGTACTTAGGTTAAGTACAATATAACGATGTTTATGACAACTTGATTTTTATTTATATAGTAATAATGATTCATTGAAGTAACTGCCACAAATATCTATCAATTTATTGAAAACAGTTTTGTCCATGTGAACAAAAGCTCAAACACTTCAGAACTCAATCTAACACACCCCCAATCTTTTGAAATCAACAACTTTGGTCGCTTGCGATTTTTACAATTGTTTTTCATTATTCTGAATACGAACAAAGATTTAGATCAGAGGTCCCCAAACTTTTTTGTCTCGTAGACCACTTGCCATGTTTTTCGGTTTTGTGTAGACCCCCTGCTTATCTGATATTGATTTTTTGCAAGTTCATTAATTTCAAATGTATTTTTGACAACCGGTATAGTGCTACTCACTTTGAACGATTTAAATTTATAACGGTAGTGAAATGTAGTGTGAAATGTTTAGTTTTATACATTTATTAATTAGATTCAAATTAAACGAATCATATTAAAATTTACTTTCTGTTACATAAAATAACTAAGCAAAAAATAAATGTTTTTAGTTTGAGGGATGAACCTGATGCTTTAATAATAAATTTTCAACATTTGGCATCAATTTAGTTATCTTCGGTTAACAATGTCCAGTTTGTTTCTTTTTTTGTTAAGAGATTCACTATCGTTGACCTCCATTTTCATTTCCCCCCCATTTTTTTCCCCGCTGACATGGACCCCTTGCAAGTTGTCGTCGACCCCTGGGGATCGATATAGACCACTTTGGGAGTCAGTGATTTAGATGATGTAGACGACAAAACCATAGATCAGGGATGTCAGACTGATGTTTCTAAAGGACCCCTTATAAGATTTAGGATGTGTTAGCGAGCCAGACTCTAAATTAAAAACTAATAAACATACTAAATTAAAATCTCTATTTATTTAGTTTAAATCAGTTTTCATGTAAGGGTAATAAAAAAAAATGGTTGTCTGTAAAGTCGGTTTACGGACGATAGTTTTACGTAATAACGTCATAAAGAAACATTGATGAAAAATTGCAAGTGCACGCTAAGGCGGAACGTGACACTTTTCGGAACGTGACACTTTTTCGTGCATGCAGCCGGTGTTTCATCAATTTATAAGACGTTATCACGTCAAAAGGGTAAATTAATTATCTTGGGCTTGACGGTCCAGACACCTGAGGACTCTTGTTTTTGATAATCACATTGATGTCAGGTGTCTAAAATCCTCACTGGATAGATTCTGGCTTGAGGGCCGTATCTTTGACATCACTGAAGACGAGGAGGCTTTAGATGACGCATGCGTGGTCACAAAATTGATTTCAAAATTTGAATCGGCGCTATTGTTCGTGCTTGTTGGTCTGCTTGCTTTGAGTAAGTACAGGAAATCGTATGTTGTCAGGTGGATGACTTGGGCAAACGCCCACAAACAAACATAGCGAGTGCGGTCTGTTCAGAGACCATAAAACGTTAACATTTTGTTAACATTCGAACCGTCACTGTCCACGCACCAGAATAAAAACTCTAGTCTATTATTTATTTGTTAATAGGAGAATAATAAATAATTATATTATTGAAATAACGTAGTAATAACTGCTCTGGTGCAAAAAAAAAACGCAGTGGCCTGATGAAACAAGATAATATAAAATCTACAATCGACAGGTTTATTTAGATTACATAATTCTTTGTCACCTTCTTATAATCATAACCTAAGTGTTATTAAATTAGTTTCTTCTTGGCGTTCGAACAGTAATATCGAAAGACCACAAATTATTCGGAAATACATTTGTAGAACTTATAAAATTATAAACTATTTGTGTATAAGTGTATTGTTGTTCATTTAAGAAATTACAGAAGTGTAAAGACAATAGGTCATATGCATAAAACTCCAAATTGGTTAAAATTTTTATTTCGAAGTATATTTTAGTTCTTGATCATAACGTAATTGTTATTTTATTAATCTTATCACTGAAAAGAATACAAATAATAAAAAAGAAATGTAGAAAATAAGCGCTATTTTCGAATTCTCAAAACGCATCGTGACGTCAGAGTAATATCAACAACAGTTTCCATGACGACGATGTCGTCTTACAGTAAGATTATGTCAGTATTTAGAGAAAACAACAAATAAACTTCATTTAGAACATTGATAATTTGACATCAAGGTTGACATGCATCGTATATCATGACGTCACATAAGCCCGCGAACATAACCGATTGTTTAAATTGTCTATTTTTGAATGTGGAATTTAATATTTTTTTTCTTATTTTTAAATGATTATCAATTTTTTTCCGTATTATGGTTGACTAAATAATCTATTAAAAATATAAAAAAAAATCATGCATATGACCTATTCAGTAAATCATTAAAATATTTTGCTGTAAAATTTGTTTATTGCGTTTTTGATTGTTGTAATTATTAATTGAAAAAATATTAAATGTTATTAATTTTAAATTAAATGATTCTCACAGTATGCATTTAATTTTGTCTGCGGTATACTATACCCCACGTTACCAACGCCGGGTTAAAATATAGTTTTGATTGAAAAATAGTTCAGTGGTATTTCGTCCAAAAAAATACAATATCTGCAAAAATAAGCATTTTATAATAATATTTTATGTTTAAAAATTAATAATAAAAAATATAGTTTTTCAAAATTAAAGTATTTTTATGTAAATTTTTTGATATAATAAGGACGACAAAACGTTTAAAAAAGTGCTGTATTCAACAAAAAGACCAGCTCAAAAAAGGTAAGACTTTTTAAATATTTGTATCCCTGCTATAATATTGTTACTGATTAAACTTTTGTATAAAATATGACAATAGAGTTGATATAGATACCGTTATTTGCATGGCTTTTCTACTACAAGCCCCCAGTTCCCAGGATCGAAATCAATTGGATTTCCAATTTGTTATTAAAAAAATTATAATGAATTGTCTTAGATACAAATAACCCTAGCCTTATAAAAATTTAACTATTACGTTCCGCGTGCGTATGGATAATGTGAATCTACCTTTAACCGGTCTTCATGCGGATCGATTACTTAATTTGAAATTTTTAATTTGTTAGAACTATAATCTAGCAACACCATATAATCACATTGTTTTACTTTGATGAATTATTATCGATTTTTTTCATGGTTGGATAAACATCATTCGAACTACCCCACCTCGTTAACCACTTACAAACTTTACCTCTTTATAATATTAACATAGACGCGTCTATTATTTATTAATTACCGTATAAACTCCATGTAACGTCACTCGATATAACGACAAACTCCTTAAAACGTCGAAATTACTTAACTCTAGTTGGTTTACCTTGTTGCTCATACAATGATACACTCTAAATAACGATACACCCACTCTAAATAACGACAACAATACGTCATCATCAAGCGATTGTTTGTTATTTTGTTGCTTTGTTGTCGGCATCATGCGTACCGAAGATGCTAAGAAATTCGTTCTTTTGTTTATAGGGATTATCTTTCATATGTTTAGCTCAGTTGTAATTTGTGATAGTATGAATGTTTGTTATTATGAGTAAATACATATTATAGTAAAAAAAAATAATGGATTATTTCTTCTCTTCGTTTAACGACCACTCTCAATAACGCCACAAAGTGACAGTCCCTTGAGTGGCGCTATGTAGAGTTTACACTGTATTTAAAATCAAAACAAACCCTTTAAAAAATGTCGGTAGAGTTTTTTGTATTACAGGCGACGCACAGTATAATTTAATTCCCAAAATATGTTTTATTAGTCGTCAAATAATCGATACTTATTTTATGTAGTGTTAATTGAATGATAATTCCGAAAATGACTATTTCGACTTCAAGTCAAAACAAAACACTTATAGTTCCTTAATTATGATTTTATAACATTATTATCATTTTAATCAACATTAGTAGATTACAGAGGTTGCCTCATTCCATCTGACCAATCAGCGTAAGCTGGCGGACCGTTCATATTTTTATCAACTATAATGACAATAACAAAAATGTTATTTATATTTAACTATAGAACTATGTAAATCTCTTACCTTAAAAATTCAATCTATTGTAAATAATAACAGTATTCTCTGTTGATTTTTCTGACATTAAAGTTTATAAATACCAGCCGTTGCCACGCAATCAATTGAGAGGTCCGCCGAATGACGTCATTCCTCCATTACTATCCGAAGGAATCAGGCAACTTCTCTAATCTCTCAACGTTGGATTTTAACAATCAAATTTGAATATTGACAAGGTAGGACTTCAACTATATAAGAAATCAATGTCCTAACCAAACATTACTTCAAAAATAAGTGACACACATTTTTCAAGTATTACAACAGTTCTAAAACTGTTTTATGATTACACTCAACGCAGAATTGCGGGACGGGGATAGGAGCGTTGAGGAATCACATTGTATTTTTATTGATATTCTAACATTTACACTCAGACGATATCCTGAAATACGAACATAATATTTCGTTTTTAATTAGTTCGCGTTAATGTCAATATTATGCAGTTAAACTTTTTTGGGCACGATAGGGTAAAATGCATTTTTAAATTGAAAATGTAGAAACACTGCTTGGAGTTCTGCTAGCCAGTAGGCTGGGTACGAAAGAAGTCACTGCGGGCTCCCTTGCTAGGTCACAAGATATATTTAAAAATTAGAACAGGGACTATTTTTCTTGCTAGGTCCGCTGCTAGGTATGAGCAAGAACCAATCAAGAAGCAGTATCTTGTCACGTGGGCGACACAAACGAACATGCGGCGTCGTTCTGCTCAGTGTCAGACAAGAGACACGTTTTGATCTGTGTTTATATTTGAACTGTCACTGCGCGCGCACCAGATTTATTCACAAATCTAGCTCGAAAAGACGTCTCGTGTGAAGCGAGCACACAACAGCAATCAAGAATAGTTGGCAAAACCAAAAGTGCACATCCCGCAAGTTTTCCACTGTATGATAAAAAAATAACAATTAAAAAATATTTTTAATAAATTTAAAAAGATTTAAAAATTTAAAGAAATAAATAATTAAAAATTGAAAAAATATTTTTTTTAAGTTTGCAAAAATAAAAAAAATTAAGAACTATACATAATATAATATATAATTAATATCAAGTGGAATAAAATAAAACAAAATAAAAAGAAAAAAAAGAAAAAAAAATCAATGATTTCGTAAGGAATCGAACCCAGGACCTTGCCTTTGGGGATCCAACGGCATAACCATTACGCCACGGCGGCCTAATACATGTAGTGTGTTATCACGGTATAGAAGTGTAGCACTTGTTTTATGGATTACACTGTATTTACACATCAATTATTATAGGTATTGTTTTTTAAACTATTAGCTGTCAAAAATAATAAAATAAAACTGTTTATAAACATTAAACTACTGAACACATTTTAGTGAATTTAAATAGGGTTCTGGTCTGATAGTAAACAAAGTGAATAAAATATAACCCAAGGCAATCCGACCAAAATTGCGATCTGTAGAGTCGTGACGTACGTACGTACGTACATACGTACGTACATACGTACGTACATACGTACAGACCAACCGACAACTGCTGTTTGTGATTTTCAATTACAATTTTAATAGTATTTATGAACTCGAATTGATTTAAAAATGGTTCTGTTTTATAGATTTGAATCTCCTCTTTTCAAAAAGCTTCAATTTGAATAGATTTCGTGTGAAATTAACTTAGATATAACTTCTTATATGAATGAAAGTCAGCTCTGACGCACAAAGCGATAATAAAGCACATACCGCTAGTTTAGCGGTATGTGCAAAACCAGCGCTAGAAAACTAGTAGGCAAATCTAGCAGCGTTTCTAGCCTCGTGTGCAGCGATATTTCTTTTAAACAGGGGCTCAAGACTATTTAGCGACTTACCGTGACACTGTAGTTTGGACATCCCTGATTGAATATCTACCCTGACACTTAGTAATGACATGTGATCGGTGTTCGTGTTTACACAACCTTATTGAGTTAATTGTAGAAAATGTTGTCATTTAAAAGTTTCAAGCTTTGCTGTTAACGCTGTTCGAAAAGCTATTTAATAATATTGTTGTTGACGAGCGTCTATAATCTACAATCTTTCAGAGTGATTAAAATAGTTCCGTTTATAGAAACTAAAAAATTGGTTGTCTGTAAAGTCGGTTTACGGACGATAGTTTTACGTGATAACGTATTCCGCTCGAATATCATATTTAATAATACATAACCTAAATTTTAGTAGCTGTCAAACTTGGGCCGAAGCATACTGCGCTCTCGCTCGCACGCACAGGGTCAGGCGGAACGTTAGTGACGTTACACTTTTTCGTGCGTGCAGCTGGTGTTTCATCAATTTATAAGACGTTATCACGTCAAAAAAAAAGTAGATAGGTGTTTGAAGTTTTTATTTTACACTCGACTAGCGGAAAAAGTTTAATATAGCTTAACACAGGGGTTTTTTAAAAGCTAGTAATTATGCGAAGATACTGCCTGAACTTTTTTGAAGTAAAATTTCTCTAGGCGTTTTTGTGAGTATCGTAAATGAGCTACTCGGCGAGTCGGCGTTACGACAAACGTAACGTTTTTGCGTGACCTATACAAAGTCCGTTTAGGCAGTATAGCACATCCATATTATATCTTTTTCACCTTGGATTGATTTGTGTAAAGTTATTTACTTTATTGGCATTTCCGGTCAAAATTTACAAAAGTGCTACCATTGCTGCTTATCTTACACTAATATTATAAAGAGGGGGTGCGATTTTTGTTTATGCGGAGAGTAATCTCCGTTCAAAATTTTATTCGTCAATATTTTAGAATGAACCTTCAGGATGAACATAGGCTATATATTATCGCGTTAAAATTAAACCGCTTTTCGTGGAAACCAATTTTGCAACTTGAGTCGACGAAAAAACGGTGGCAATCTATAAATTCGGGCGAAGCCGGACCGGGCCGAAATCTCTAATATTTGTGAAATAAATTTACGATCATCCGAAGCTGCACTGCTATTTTAAAAATGTATATGCGACGATCCAGCTGGTATTTCAACTTAATACTTAAACTAATTGTTACTAATCAACATTCATGATGATGTTCTTCGAAGCAATTCAATTACTTTACATATTATCTAAAATAATCGGTGTAAGTTTTGGGAGTGTGTCTGATAAAAAACTCAACAAACAAAGCCGTACCCATAAAATCTACAGCTGCTGTATTGTGGTTGTTATAACATTGTTGACTGTCGTATCTGTGAAAAAACGTTACGAAACTGATTATCGAATTTTATCAACAATCAGTTACATTTTGGATGTTTTAAACGCTTTTTTCGGAACATTGTCATGCATTGTTCAAATAATATGTTCAATTGTCAACGAAGACGATATTATATTCGTTTTAAAACAATTCGAAGAAATAGACAATTCGATCATTTCAAAGAAGAAAATATATTACGAAAGCATTAAACGCAAACTACTTATCCGAATATTATTTCTCAATACGATTTTAATTGTTTTTACCGCGACTGAATTTTGGTTATGGTACGTCGAATTTGGATTGGTATCTACGATAAATTATGCCTTTACGAATTTGCTTTTGTTTTTCCAAAACCTCGTCGTTTTGCAAATAATTACTTTTATTGGCGAAACAAAAACGAGAATGTCGACGTTGAACGCTTTACTAAGCAAAGACATGACGTGGTGTGGAGTATTCAAAATTGATTTGAATACTCGAAAGGATTTCACAAGTAAGTGTTCAATTCAATGTTCACTTTTGAAGTTAAACTTTTATAGTAAAGGTATTAAAGATTAAAATAGATAGGGGTGGTCCAGTGGCGTAGCGCGGATTAATTTAGACGTGGGCGAAGTCGCTTCAGCGAGCTCCTTCTCTTTCAGTAGGTACCTATTCCCAAGAATCAAGATCAATGCAGTGATGTTGCCATATTTATATGTAGGTTATACCTATTTAGTAGGATCTTTTAGGGTACTAATCGTAGGGGACACTAAAATAAACGTTTCAAATTTTTTTCACTTGCCGGAAAACATAAAACTACACAGTTTCTAAAATAAAATTACCATTTTTCAAGTAATAAATTTTAAAAACCGAGTTGATAAAAATTATATTATGGCCGCCTGTTATGAGTAGATGGTAGCTAATCATTTGTTAAAGTGAAATGTCAATACAGAAATGCATATGTATAGAAGAAGGATAAATATAATATACCTTTCATTGAAAAATACATAGTTTAGTTTTTTGTCTGATTGTCCATGAAGTGAAATGGGTATAGCAGTTCGACACTGTCATTTTTCAAAATAACTCATACCATCTGTGTTCTGATTGGTTAGCTATCAAAATGTCAACTATAAAAATGTGAGGCATGCAAAATTATTTCAACTTTAACATTTTTTTTTCTCTGAAAATTTTTATGAAAAATTAAGGTGACCAACTATTTTTTGTTCAAAAAGAGTACACTTTGCAAGTATTTCATAGGTGAAAAAAAAGAAGAAAAAACGTACATACTACGCATGCGTCAAGACTGTCAAGCATGCCGTACATACTGCACATCAAAGATCAGCCTGGGATTACGTACACAAATATTGGAGAGATAGATATATCAGCTGTCTCTTTTCACAAATGTAATTTTGACGTTTTTAGAAAAAGAGGTCTGTAGTATCTATCTATCTCTCCAGGTACATAATACGGTCTCTCAATTGTGCCGGAAACGGCAGCCATATGTGCGCGCGAAATTCAAATCACTGTCAAACTCGTGTCTGGTGTTTACCCTGTCCTCTGACGTGCCGGAAACGGCAAGCAATATGCGCGCGTAAAATTCAAATCACTGTCAAAATAATTTTAAATATTTAATTAATAAAATTGCAATAAAATAATCTAAAAAAATGTTTTAGAAATACAAATGAGTATAAAATTATACAAATGAGTACTTTCACAGTACAGGTTTGAAAAGAGTACGGTTTGCGAAAAAAGAGTACAAAACTCAGTAAATGAGTATAGTTGGTCACCTTAGAAAAATGCTAATTTTATTTTAGAAACTGTGTAATTTTATGTTTTCCAACAAGTGAAAAAAATTCGACCTGTCCCCCTAATCGTACTATTTATTTAACGTAGATAATATAGATCACAGCGTTTGGCCTCAAGTCAAAACACAAGAGGGCCTCGCGCGAGGCCCTCAAAGGCGCGAGACCGTAAGCTAAGGCCCGCTTCGCCTAGCGGCTAGCTATGCCACTGGGGTGGTCGTACTTGGTCCAAAAGCGCATCACATCCTAAAAGGATTTTATGTAACAAATTCAACCGTGATTCGTTTGTTCACAAGTCTTTTGTTTCTGTCGATTTTCTGTTTTCAACTGTTTTAGTTAACAAATTATCCGAGTTGCATTATAAACTTTGTGATATGGCCGAAAGATTAAACCATGGCTACAGTCCGATAATATTTGCTATAACATTGCAAGCCCTGCCAAGGGTTGTCAACTCTATATACCAGTGTATAAATTATGCAAGTGATATTGAAGTGAGCCATGCTCAGTTTGTACTAGCTGTTTACATAGGATGGGCAATTTATTTTTTAGTAAGTATATTTAAATAAATTATTATATATTGAATAAAGAAATATTTGACGTAATAGTAGTTTATATAGGGTGACCGGTAATTGCTCGTATTCCTCTCGGAAGAAGACTAATTTGGAATGATTTAAACTCTATACTTGGGGGTCGGAAATGCGACATTTTTTTATGATAATTACCTTTCTATGAAGAATTTTTATTTTCTTTTTTTTATTTGTTGTAAGTTTTAACACACAACATAAAATCTAACAGTAAATTTCGAGGTTATTAGCTTTAGGAAGATTGGCCAATTAGTAAGGTATTAGATCATGGAAAAATTCAGGCCAGAAAGTGAAAATATTTTTTCCCCAAAATTTGGATTTTTGTAAAAAGAAAACCGAATTAGATTTTCTCGAAAATGACGCATTTCCGACCCCCAAGTGATAAAGGTTAAATCATTCCAAGTTAATTATAGTTTCTTCTCCCGAAAGGATTACGAGCAATTACCAGTCTCGCTGTGATGAAGTTTACTTTAAGTAATTTTACATAAGCGACAGCGAGTTTCAAACCAAAATATCATCACAACCGCGATATAGGTATAGGTACTTTTTGCTTGTACAAATAAAATAGTTGGCAAAACCAAAAGTGCACATCCCGCAAGTTTTCCGCTGTACATATTATAGGTAACAAAAAAAAATTGAGAAAATAGATCTAAAAAAACCAAAAAAATAGAAAATTAAAAACAAAATGGAATAGAAAAAAAAATATTACTTGTGTCAACGGGAATCGAACCCGGCACCTTGCTATAGACCAACGCTTTTAACCGCTCGGCCATTCCGATATCGTAGCTTGCGTTGTTATTGTGGTATAGCAGTGTAGCAGGTATTCTACGTAATACACTACATATTTTACAATGACATTAATAGGTATTTTTTTGTTTTTTTAAGGTTTTTTATTTTAACTATTAGCTGTCAAAAATAATAAAATAAAACTGTTTATAAAAATTAAACTACTGAACGCATTTATGTGAAATTAAATAGGGTTCTGGTCTGATACTAAACAAAGTGAATAAAATATAACCCAAGGCAATCCGACCAAAATTGCGATCTGTAGAGTCGTGACGTACATACGTTCATACGTACATACGTACAGACCAACCGACAACTGCTGTTTGTAATTTTCAATTACAATTTTAATAGTATTTATAAACTCGAATTGATTTAAAAATGGTTCTGTTTTATAGATCAGAATCTCCTCTTTTCAAAAAGCTTCAATTTGAATGGATTTCGTGTGAAATTAACTTAGATATAACTTCTTATATGAACGAAAGTCAGCTCTGACGCACAAAGCGACAATAAAGCACATACCGCTAGTTTAGCGGTATGTGCAATAGCAAGTTTTCACTTATATATATTTGCAATATTCCCGATATACGCCTGCTTTGTGCTACTTCGCTATCTCTCTTGCTCTCATTAAATAGTAAAATTGTTCACAAGTAACAAGTGAAGCAAATGAATAGCTTTCTTCAAGGTTTCTATTCTCATCATAAGCTGGAACTGTCAGTCATTTTGTTACGAGGCGCGCCGTACGGCGACTTTGGCATACAAAAGAATTTTGCAGACGCGCAATGACAAAGAACTCTGCAGGGAACTCGGAATTCTCGCACACCAGGTCACCAGCAGATCCTTGGAATTCACAGCTGGAGGATTTTTTCCGATCGACAATACGCTGATTATGTCGATTTTAGGTGTTGTTTTGAGTTATACGATTGTAATTTTACAGTTAAAAACTTGAAGTACAATTTTTTAGTTCATCGTGATTGAGAGAGTTTTACTTCTATACCGTTTGATATCAATCACTTACAAACTCTTCTTGATGCGCCCCACGGAACGTAGGATTAGATTAAATCTAGTTAGTGCCGAATTGTCAAAAGATAAGGTTTTCTACGCACTTTTTAAAACATGCAAAAATGCGAAAGAAATTGTTTGCAATATAATATCTATAGTTTTATTAATGAATGACGCCTAAGTTAATAATAATTAATGACTCTTAAGTGCATTAATACGCTAGAAACACTTAAAAATGACAAATTTGTTGACTGATTGTAACACGTTAATCAATAAAATGAGTCGTTTTAATTAGAATGTACTATTTGTATAGCTGCGATAAATCTACATTCCTCCTTTTTTACAACAACAAATGACGAACGCTATGTTCATGCTAAAGTATACATAATTATAAACTTGTTTTTCTAGCAGTCAACAATCGAAAAAAAGCTTGTTTTTATATAATGTATGATACGAGTATTATACACTATCATTATAATATTTAAGCTTGTTGCAAGTACGTACTTATTTAAAAGCTTCCATAAATAAAGCATTTCCGTTAAGTATATATATTATATTTAATATATTTTGTAGAAATTTGTTTAAAAATGACGTATAAAATCGGTTCGAATAATCTAGCCGATCATTTAAAAGCTTTAACATTTGATTTTTTTGAGTTTCGACGATTTTATAATTCCACATAACCATTCCCTAGGCTAGATAAATGTGGAATATGTTACCGCGGCTAGAGAAAATGCTACGTATACACACAGAACACACTGCGCTTGCGTGTGGAGTGCGTATGTCGCTTTGACAGAGCTAGTAGAAACCATTCCCCCACTCTTTTCTCGCGACTGCCGATTCGAGTCGAAGAGAGGAAGCGTATTTTATATTTTAAATGGCGGCTTCCTGTTAATTGGCCACACTCTGTCTGTACCCACTCTTTAGACCACTGCGACTCAAAGCCTTGCATTTTGTATTTTAAATGACGCTTCCTGTTAATTGGCCACACTCTATCTATACTCACTCTTTTCACTTAAAGCCTCGTATTTTGTATTTTAAATGGCGGTTTCCTGTTAATTGACCCCACTCTGTCTATACCCACTGTTTTCACCACTGCGACTCAAAGCGTTGTATTTTGTATTTTAAATGGCGGCTTCCTGTTAATTGGCCACACTCTATCTATATCCACTCTTTTCACCACTGCAACTCAAAGTCTTGTATTTTGTATTTTAAATGGCGGCTTCCTGTTAATTGGCCACACTCTATCTATATCCACTCTTTTCACCACTGCAACTCAAAGTCTTGTATTTTGTATTTTAAATGGCGGCTTCCTCTTAATTGGCCACACTCAATTTATATCCACTCTTTTCACCACTGCGACTCAAACCTTGTATTTTGTATTTTAAATGGCGGCTTCCTGTTAATTGGCCACACTCTGTCTGTACCCACTCTTTTCACCACTGCGACTCATAGCCTTGCATTTTGTATTTTAAATGGCGGCTTCTTGTTAATTGGCCACACTCTGTCTATACCCACTCTTTTCTCCACTGCGACTCAAAGCCTTGTATTTTGTATTTTAAATGGCGGCTTCCTGTTAATTAGCCACACTCTATCTGTATCCACTCTACTTACTACTGCGACAAAAAGCCTTGCGGTAGGTCGTAGCGAATGCCGAATAGTATTGAATAGTATCTTATAGTACTTACACTTTGTAGTATCGTTGTAATATTCAAGCTTGTAACTACAATCTACATATAATAGTTATTTTAAACCTTTGATAAATACAACATTACCATCAAGTATGTACCTATTATATTTTTTTAAGATTATAATAATACTTAAAAACAAGTTGAAATAAATATAGATTATTGACATATTAAAGATGTCAAATTCGTTATTTTTTTTCACGCTAATTTGAAAAGTTCTTTCACTTTTTAAGAGTCTACTTCCCTCCCGAGTGGGACGAGCAGTGAGCAAAAACGTAAAATGACTCCGGAATTCCGCACGCAATTTCTGGTTTACTAAATTAAACCCAAAATTTACCAGTAATAGCCTGGCAGGGCAACTAATAAACAAATAAAATTGTAATTAAAAATATATAATTTACAAAAATTGACCTTCCGTTCTGATCGCAGGGCTGTGAAGCACACATTTTTTCATTAATTAAAATACTTAAATTATTTATCGATGTTAAATTAACAACATTTCGTCAAATTTAAACAATAAACATGACGGTTTATTAAAAAACTTATTTCAAATTAAAAATACTTAAAAGAATAATCATTTATCTTAGTTGAATGATAAACAAAATTAATACAAAAAACAAACTAAAAAATATTGTAAATTCAATCATAAAATGAATTTTTTCGAAGCGTTCTACCCATTATATATAGCCTCAAAATTTTTTGGAATAAGTTTTGTTGGTGATAACAATGGAAAATACGTTACTCAAAATAATTTTCAAAAAATGTACAGTTTTTTCCTTATTTTCGTCGTAACTTTCCTGACCGTTGTTTCCTTGAAATTGCGTTGGGCGATAGACGAAGTTTTTGTACCTATGTATTATTTTATATCGATGTGTAACACAATTTTTGGGACAACCTCTTGCAACGTTCAAATATTTTGTTCGATTTATAAAGGAGATAATATACTTTTTGTTTTGAATCAGTTCGACCTTTTCGATTCTCAAATTACAGATGCATCTTTTTATCAAAATTTTAGAAAGAAAATAATATTTCAAATTTTTTTTCTGACCACCATTGTGGTAACTTTCTGCGGCGTACTAATATTTTCATGGTACATGTTATTCGGGCTATCGATTATATTGATTTATTCGTTGTTCTATGCATATTCGTATGCGATTTTGTTTTTTCAAAATCTTATTGTTTTGCAAATTGTTAATCTTATTGGAGAAACCAAAAGGCGGATGAAATTATTTAACGATTTATTGGACAAGGAAATAGGCAATAGGTGTATAGATTTTGAATCAAATTATGAAAATGAGGATCGTCTTACAGGTAAGTTATTTTAAACTTCCTATTGACTTCGTAAGTTCGTCTGCGTGGTATAGATATAATACGCGCCACGAATCTAAAAGGCTCGGAAATTAGATGCGAATGCGAACTTGCGCTTGGACAGTCTGTTGAAAAACTACAAACTCGTAACTCAACAACTTGACAATAGCGTACTCGACTGTACTTTAAAGCAGGAAAGCGATTAGTGACAAAGGCAACGAGCGATCACGACCAATCACCGACGAGCGCACGTTCCGTGCAGGTAGCTGGGAGGTGGTAGGAGTCTCAACGACTCTAAAATGTGCCTTTGCGACGCTGTTTGTGACCAACTTCCGAACCTTTTAGATCCGTGGCGCGTTTTATAGATAGATCACTTTATTTCTGTATATGCTATAATTATTAACAGCGTAAAATTCGTCAAATAGACGATAGTTTTGACGTAGTCAAATTCATTATAAAATCGAACACCCCCCCTCCCCGTTCGGGTTGTTTGTTCAAAATACTGTCAAACATATTATTTTTCTATAGTGTGACCGGTAATTGCTCGTATTCCTTTCGGGAGAAGAAACTATATGCCTAATTTGAAATTATTTAACCTTTATCACTTGCAGGGGTTCAAAAATGCGTCATTTTCGAAAAAATCTACTTCGTTTTTCTTTTCACAAAAGTCCGAATTTTGGGAGTTAAAAATTAAAAAGAAAATATATGCTCACTTTTTAGCCTGAATTTTTACATGATCTGATACGTTACTAATTGACCAACCTTCCTAAAGCTAAAAACCACGAAATTTACTGTTATATTTAATTTTGTGTGTTAAAACTTACAATAAATAAAAAAAATAAAATAAAAATTCTTCACAGAAGTGTCATTATCATAAAAAATGACGCATTTCCGACCTCCAAATCATTCCAAATTAGTCATAGTTTCTTTTCCCGATAGGAATACGAGCAATTACCGATCATCCTGTATATTTTCTAAGAAGAGTATTTTTTCTGAGTTTCGCGTTTTCAGCTTAATTTCAGAGATACCTATAGAGCATGGCCCCCACAATGATGGGGCTGGTGCAACTCTGGTAACAGGGCCCGGGCTCAGAGGGGGCCCTGGTTTTTTTATTCAAGAAGTATTTGCAGTGGATCATAGCTTTATTATCAAAATAAATGAAAATATTTAAATATAAAAACAGTTTAGAGTAAAATAGATATTACTTTGTATACAACAGCACGCACGGGCCCCACCTACTCCTTCTACTCTCCCCCACTCTAACACTGCAAAGATTCTTGTTCGAAGACAAAGAAAAATAGGCATAAGTTGGGGGGGGGCGACCCAGATCCTGGTTACAGGGCCCACAATCGAATGTGGGGGCCATGCTATAGAGCCTATCATTAAGAAGCCACCTTGAAATGCGACTTTCGATCATTAATCGAATACCACGGTCTACAAGCCCAAAAATCTAGGGGTGTACAGTCTAGTTCAATTAGATGCACTCGCTCAGTGAATCTTATTGGTTTCCGGCGGAACCCAACAAGATCTGTTAAGCGTCCCACGACGGCTTCCATTTTTTTTCAATAACCACCAATTGATATTTTCAGTTCATAAGCTATCACAACTTCACGGCAAGCTTTGTGACATCTCCGATAACATAAACAGTGCTTATGGTCCGGTGTTTTTTTTCCTAACTTTGCTAACCCTGCCAAGGGTAACACATTGCATCTACTTATTCATAAAATACTACAAAGATTTCGAGGACGATGACGAAATAAATACAAAAATTGTCGTGATGACGCTTTATACATGCTCTGCTTTTTACTTTTTGGTAAGTTTAGAATCTTCTATTAACCCTGAAGTGCTAGCGTTTGGTGTCGAAAAGACAGCGCGAAAAGACAGATTTACTACTAGCGGTCCCGGGTGCAAAAGAACGAATGGGGAAAGGGGGGACATTAATACGCACATTCATCTTAGTTTACCGAGATGAACGTTGTGTCCAAATTTCATGATGATAGAAGTAACCGTTCAAAAGTTTTTGTCGATAAAAAGCAGTATTTATACTTTTTTTAAGTAATAAATTTCTTTTAAATCAATAATAATTACTGTAATTAATAAAATATAATATATATTTAATTGAAAACACTGTAGGAAAATTATTTTTATATAGGTACCTATAGTTATAACAGTTTTCAAATGAGCTATTAATTAGATTTATTTAATTTTAATTAGTCGTAAATAAATTTAAATGTAAGCCTTAGAAGAAAATGGAAAATAAAAAAAATAAAAATATATTCGCTGAAATTTGGAACGGTTCTTTCAAAAAAGTCACTAAAAAGAAAAAAAATGCCTAAAATGTTGAGGTCCGCGGCAATATATAAAGCCTCTACTACACACGTGGCCAGCACCGCCACTCAAATAAGTGCCTATCATCGCCGCGATGATTGCCTAGCCCTCCACACAATCGTGCCGGTCCGATTGTGTGTACGGGCGCACGATGCTGGCCACGCGTTCCTTTGATGTACCGACAATCAACCGATTAGGTACTGCCGATTACAGGCGATTATGTCCACGCACCGACGAATATGCCCTCTACACAATCGTGAGTGCCTGTAAGTGGCGGTGCTGGCCACTTGTGTAGAGGAGCCTTTAAACTTTTGGCGTATCTTCTTTCATTAATAAATAAAGATTGGGATTTATTTTTCAAGATATCAGTGTTCGCCATTTGCTGGAATTGTCAGTCCTTTTGCCAGGAAGTTAATCGAACCGCGACGTTGGCCAACAGAGCGATAAGCAAAACATCTAACGACGAGGTCAGCCGCAGGGAATTCGTCATTTTGGCCCGCCAAGTGACCAGGAGACCCCCGCATTTCACGGCTTGCGGTTTTTACGAAATGAATAATACTGTGGTTTTATCGATTTTGAGTGTTGTTTTAACTTACAGTGTGGTCGTTTTGCAAGTAATAGATGTGTAAATCGGGGATGTCCAGACATCGCGTAATCGAGATCACGAAAATAGGCAATAAATTTAATGAAGGTAGCTTAGAAACGCGTATAAATGCATTGAAGGAGGGTTGCTTGGATCTATCTTTATTTGTGAACAAACGTTTTCGATTATGAAAATAAAACAGAAAATCTAACCCGAGAACGAAAATTTGGAAGCAATTTTTCGTGTGGAATCAAATATCAAAATAATGCTATGCTTCGACCCAAAATTATAATGCCATTAAAATCTTTTTAAGGAGGTTGAGCCGTTTTACGAAGATAATGAAAAAAATCTGAAACAAAGTTTTTTTGATAGATTTTTTTATGACAAAATTTTCTGTAAAAAATCCAAAATCATTAGGAGATTTATAAAGTTAAAACTTAAAAAAAACTTTTACATGTACCTATAGTCTTATGGAAAATAAGTCAACCTAGCATGCAAACAGTACATTTTAATTTTTTGCAAATAACCAAATAATGTCAGCAGTTCCGAAAACTAACTATGTAAAGCATCGATGTCTTACGCATGTTTTAATATTTTTTCCAATTTAATTAGGAGACTTTTAATCAATAAAAAAAATTATTAAACCTAGCACTTTTCGATTATGGACTTTTATTCTTGACAGTTTTAACAATTTTAACTGAATTTTCAACTTTTGAATGATTTAATTTTAATTTTTATTACTTCTAATTTCTTTTTTTAATTATTTACTGCAAAAAGTATGTAAAATACAGATATTTACGTAAATTTATTTTTTCTAACCTAACTTTGTACAAAAAATTAAAAAGTTAGTCCATTAAATAAAATACTGAAATAATTAGTTAATATTAAAAAAAAATATTTATTTATGCCTTTATGACAATAATTTATTGGTATCATCGACTTATAACCTTTTGTAAAAATTTATTATGGAAAAGTTCCCATTTAGAATTCGACTTACTTTTGATTGGGACTGTAACGCATTAACCTCCTTAAACTTTTATTTTGTTGTTTTTATGTAGCCTTTAGCTCATAATCTGTTCGAGTGGCCCTTGGTTCCAATAAGTCTGTACATCCCTGGTGTAAATCTTTAGGGTTTTTAAAGAGACACGGTTGTTAAGATTATAGAAGTGTTTGGATTGCTGTATTTAAATAATAAAAATAGATTAAAAAAGACATTAACTTCTTTATTAAATTGTCGTCATATACCTATCCTGTCATCTAAGACACCCAATTTCATAATTTATAATTAATTTGAGTACATTATTACGTTAAAACCACTTAACAACTAATAAAATAGTAGTTCATTTATTATAACACACAAAACTGTCAAATCTAAATTAACATTTACTATTTAAACAAAGCCAATTTCCTTTTCGATTATTTACCTGTAACAAATAAATGTTGTTTTCACGTAAAATGTAAATATATTTTTATAGATTTTGTTTTTATTATTGTTTCTTGGTGTCTACATTTATTTGTAAATAGTTATAATCAACGACGTGGATAGATAGACTGCTAGTCTGGCCTGCGCGAACCGACTAGAAAGAGAGATAGGCAATTAAATGATATGTTTCTTCTTAGTCACACTCATTTGGCCCCTACAAAGTTTGCCAAGTAAATTTTGAAAAAAAGAAGAGATGATAAATTTTTAGTGAAGATTCATCGTATATAAAAATACGGGAAGGAAAAATGGTGTGGTACCGATTTGATCGCACACATTGTGATGAAACATACATGGTTCTCTTCGTTTCAATGAGGAGAAGTGCACAATACACGTTTCATCACGCTGTGTACGAATTAATACGGGTAAAATCGATTCAGGAGAAATCCATATACCTAAAGTGACGTGTTCCAAGTGAGTTTAATCAAAATTAACATTTCAGACTTTTTTGTTGTTTGATGAATTATTTCAAAATAATTTGGGGGTCAGTCTTATCCCGTTTTATTTTTTTAAATTTTATGTAGGACGTTTGTCTTTAGATTTAGACTTTTTCAAGTACTTCAAAATAAATAATTATTAATATTTTCCATTCTTATCATCCGTAATATTTATTCAAATATATTCTTAAATTATGGAAAAGTGGAGAAAAGCGCTTTATTTTTATTTTTTATTGCCTACATTCCAAAATTAAATGTGGTAGAAATATTTTTTTTAACTATTGACATTTCAATTAACAGTATTTTATAATGGTACAAAAAACATGAACGATAAATGTCATGAAATTGGTGTAATATTATACTAACTTTGGTATGTTTTATTTTTTGTTTTTTGTTTGTTATATAACTAATAATTATTAGGGATGTATCAATACGCCTTTTCGCCGATACGATACCGATACCGATACGCTTATTGTGAATTCAAAAATGAAGGTATAATAAATAAATCACAAGCCAGATTATTTTTGACGTGATAACGTCTTATAAATTGATGAATCACCAATCTTATAAATTGATCAAACACCGGCTGCATGCACGAGAAAGTGTAACGTTCCTAAATCCTAACGTTCGTAACGCGTAACGTTCCGCCTGACCCTGTGCGTGCTTTTTGCTAATTTCTCGCTCAATTTAAATCAGATCGGTTTGAAACCAGTCTTAAACGAAAGAGGAGAACATTTTACATAGATTTCGTATAACAGAATTTGCCTAAACAGTTTTTTTATACAAATTTATATAGAAAAATATTTTATACAAATTTATATAGAAAAATGGCTGTATAAATGCAATGTTGTCTAATGCATGGCGCGACGCGGTCGGTTGTCTTTGTTTGCCGTACATGGAAATTAGAAGATAACGTATGTCTTGTCTTAACATGAAAACAGCTGCATTTCTAATGTTTAATTCAATTTTTTGACATTAGTATTTTGTGAAATGCAACGCCTTCTAAGTTAAGTATTGGAATAACTAAT
The DNA here is from genome assembly GCA_963575645.1 of Xanthostigma xanthostigma. Classification (NCBI taxonomy): domain Eukaryota; kingdom Metazoa; phylum Arthropoda; class Insecta; order Raphidioptera; family Raphidiidae; genus Xanthostigma; species Xanthostigma xanthostigma. Next base: position 7,088,952 of record OY754473.1, read on the forward strand.
TATTATTAGAACATAATACTTTGACAGTTGCAAACGTCACTTTTGACATTTCTTATCATTCCGACACCAAGGATAAGCGGATTGAAACCAAATTTTGGGAGGTTTAGGTTATGTGCCTATTACGGAATACGTTATCACGTAAAACTATCGTCCGTAAACCGACTTTACAGACAACCAATTTTTTTATTAATATAAAAAGTAGAGACATAGGTTAATATTAGATAATTCCAAATTTTAGTAATTAAAATTAACATTGATAAGATTTTTGTTTAAAAAACAAAGTAATCTTAAGTTTTGCGGAGAAAGGCGATTTCGCAAGTCTGTTTGAATAAGACCTGCGCTGGAAAATAGTCTCTCAGATGCGACAGAACTCATTTTGTAACTAAAGTACTTCTGCGCAATTTTTTTCAAGTTTGGGTATAAGACGTCATTGCGCCAGAAAACGAATGGATCTGCATCTCTCGATATATTGGGAGACCTTGGGTATCTCTCGACTTCTTCTTTGAGAGAATTACACATTTTTAAATTAAAAAGTATCGTTGAATCGGTCATATAAATATCGTCGATACCGATATATCGGCTAACCCGAAGTATCGCCGATATATCGGTATCGGATGCATCGCTAATAATTATGTATTTATTTCTCCAATTTACAGAGTCCTGAAGAAGTTAACATTGTTAACAAAACGTAGGCAATAAAAATTTAAAATATTGCAAATTTTGTCTAATATCCCATTATTTAAGAATTTTTTTAAATATTAACAATTAAAGTGATCCTTGCAGGCTACGTTTAATATAAAAATGGTGAAATAATAAGGGTAAATACTAATAAAATAATAATAATCACAAATCTTACGTATCTAACACAAGTTTTTTAAAGTGCAAAATTTCAAAGTGAGCTGTGATTTACTATTTTAGTGTTTGTATTGAATTAAATAAAAAAAGACGGAAATTGGACAACAAATCATTAAATAAAGCAAAATCTAACTATGAAAGACGAACTAATCAACTGAAATGTAAGAATTCCAAATGAATTCTTTTCAGGAATTTCGTCCACTGTTTGTGGCATCGAAACTTTTTGGAATAAGTTTTGTCGGCGAGAACAACGGAAAATTCACTGCTCAAAATAATTTTCAAAAATCGTATAGTTTTTTAATTATTATTGTTGTAACAGTACTGACCTTTGTGTCACTAAAAATTCGTTGGGACACTGATTATAAAACAGTGCTTCCAATGACTTATATTTTGGACCTGTGCACCGCCATTTTTACAACACTTTCGTGCGTCGTTCAAACATTTTGTTCAATTTTCAAAGAAAGATATATACTCTTTGCTTTTAAGCAGTTCGAAATTTTTGACTCGTTCGTTACACTGAGTGAACGTAAAAATTCTCCCAGGAAGTTATTAATTCAGATATTTTCTCTGAATACGATTTTGTTGACTTTAATCACCATTGAATTTTGGTTATGGTATACTTTCTACGGCATATCGACAATCAATTATTCATTTACGAATTTACTTCTGTGTTCTCAAAATCTGATTGTCTTACAAATAATTTATTTTATCGGAGAAACCAAAAGGAGGATGGAATTTTTGAACGATTCGTTGTACAAAGAAGTGAACTGGTCCGCTGATTCCGAAATAAGTTGCAATAACTGTGGCCATTTTACAAGTAAGTTGATTAATCAGTGGCGTAACAATAGGGTGGCAGGACAGACAAAATGCCACAGGGCCCTTGAGCACATTTATTATTACAACATTTAGTAAAATTGGCCCAGGGGTTTCAAACGGCATAGTTACGCCACTGGTTTATTTATTAATTACTTTTTCTTCATACCCTGATCGAAAGTACATACTTTTAATAATAATAATAATATTAATAATAATAATATTAATAATAATAATTCTTCATTAGGGTACGGACAAGCCAATATGGCTATCTCGTCCGCCCTCTACCAAAAACAATGCACTTGTGCAATATATAATATAATTACATTAAGATGACAAAAGAAAAATATAATCATATAACCTTTTATTTATTTACTGCTTATTTATATTTTTAGTTCACAAACTTTCACAACTTCACTGCAAACTTTGCGACATCGCAGAAAGCTTAAACAATGCTTATGCTCCGATTTTATTGTTCATGAGCTTGCAAACCTTGCCAAGGGTCATATTTTGCATATATTTGTGCATAGTAGATTATGACATTAACAAGCAATTCTCTAACAAAATTCCATCCTTGATGGCAGTTTATACGGGCTTGTCTCTATACTTTTTGGTAAGTTTTGAACACTCAGTAAATGACCTTGGATTAGTGGATTAGTCATTTGTAACAAATGTAGTCATATTATGTCTTTGCGACATTTTAAACATGTTAATTGATCTTAGAAATTTCTTTAACATAATTAATATATGATGAAGGAATAGTCAGTCATTTAAAATGTCTAACACCTCGAATATGTTCGACATATTCGAGGTGGCAGACATTTTAAATGATTCATGTTATTTGTCAGAGAACATTATTTTAGCGTTTTGGTTGAAGTTTTTAAGCTATCCAATTAAAAAAACAAACAGTATCTATAAATTTTTACATGTCGTCAAAACGACATCTTTCGGGAAATTTAGAGGGAAAACACCCCAAAATCAAGAAAAGTCATAGAGAAAATAGGTGTCAGACTAGCCCTAATGAAGCCATATACAAAGTTTGGGCAGAGTATGTGTCAGTAAAATTTTTACCGACGGGCACTCTGACTAGAAGGTTTGGTTGAAGATCGCTTTACCAATGTTAAGCCAACGTTTCGATCAATTTTAAATATCAGTGCACATAAAAATCTCAAATTTAATTATATCTTTGATAAATATCTTAATATTTTCATTTGACAGTTTATATAAAAATTGAATTAATAATTTAATGTGTTTCTATTATATGATGTTTAACTCATACTTAGAACAATTTACCACCATTTGACCAGCTTGAGGCCCTGAAGATGAAACTACATTTTTCGAAACGTTGGCCACCAGCATAACATTGGTTAAGCTTATTTCTTGATCTTCAACCAAACCTTCCTTCATCGTGATTGGATCAACACTACTATACACTAAAGATAAATAATATAATCATTATCCAAGTGTGTAGGCTTTCACGGCCAGTGTTGATCCAAATCTTCTTGGTTGCCGGGCTTGTATGCCGTGGTCCATTGGCATTACTACCTGACGTTTCGTCTACATCTGCGGTAGACATTATCAAAGGCGATGTGATAGCGGGCGAAGTGTCCTTCTAGGCTGCTCACAGGTAATTGTGTCGAAAAGTGTGGTACTTCCGTCTTTTATGATCAGCGTGCTCGTGCTCTCTACTCCAATCACTACGACCGAGTAGAGAACACGAGCACGCTGACCATAAAAGACGGAAGTACCACACTTGTCGACACACTTACCTGTGAGCAGCCTAGAAGGACATTTCGCCCGCTACCACATCGCCTTTGATAACGTCTGCAGAAGTTGTAGACGAAACGTCAGGTAGTAATATCGATGGACCACGGCACACAAGCCCGGAAACCAAGAAGATTTGAATATAATCATTATTAAAAAAAAACATTCAAATCAATTCTTTTTCAAGCTTTCACTTCTTGCAATTTGTTGGATGTGTCAGTCGTTGAGCCAGGAGGCTCATCGGACCGCGACGCTCGCCTATAAAAGGATACTCCAAACGCCTAACGACAAAGTTTCCCGCAAGGAACTTGTAATTTTGGCTGAACAGGTCACCCACAGACCCCTGCAATTTACGGCTTGTGGATTCTACCAAGTCAATCAAGCATTGATTTTGTCCATTTTGGGTGTAGTCTTAAGCTATACCGTTGTTGTTTTACAGTTACATCAGTGATACGAGTTTATACCGGGTGTCCCGTTTAAAACGGATCGTCCTTATTTGTCAGAAATCGCAAGACTTCAATCATAAAAATTCGCAGGTATTTAAACAAAAGATTACAACGTTGCGTATGACATGACGTCTAATCAAAAAATTTTATTTCACAGCCAGTCGTGATTTAAACAATAAAAATGATTAAAATGGCGCGTTTAAGTCGCGAATTAAATAAAAAACATAGCTCAAATTAATCATAAATTCCAGTTGAATGGTAAAGAAAACTTCTTCAAAAAACTAACTAAAATATATCGTAAATTTAAGAGTTGCATTAAGCAATCATAAAATGCATTAGGCCTAGTTTATATGAGAGGCGTTCAACGCGCGTTAGCCTAACGCGCGTTTACAGTTTCTATACAATTGTATATACCTAACTGCTTACATGATAATGCGCGTTGGTGGCGCGTTGAATGCGCGTTATCATGTAAACAGTTATATACAATTGTATAGAAGTTATAAACGCGCGTTGGGCTAACGCGCGTTGAACGCTCTTCATGTGTGCTAGGCCTTAGTGAAAAACAGGGATGCACAGTTTGCGAACAAATGCAATTTTACGCGTAGAACCAAATATCAAAAACTTGTTAGTGCGATGCAATGCCATGCTTCGAATTAAAAATTAATAATGCCGTTAAATTCTTTTTTAATACTTTTGTTCAATAATCTGTTCTAGTGGCCTCTGGTCTCAATAAGTCTTCACATCCCTGATGTAAATCTTTACAATTTTTCAGGAGCACGGGAACAAGGTTGTTGTTTATGTACAGATTATCAAGACTCCACTGTATTTAATTAAAAAAAAATCGATAAAAACAAACTAAAAAAGATATTAACTTTTTTATTAAATTTTTATCATATCCTGTCATCTAAGACACCCAATTTGATAATTTATAATTAATTTAGGTATCTACATTATTGTTACACAACCACTTAAAAACCTAGAAATAGTAGATCAATTGTAACCATATAGATATTAGACTAGAGTACGCGAGTGAGCCGTGAAAATGTCTGCAATTCAGAGAGAGAAAAGTTCCTTATTTATATGGTAACTAATGATACAAATCAATGCTGATTTGAGTAAACATATATATTATAATGATACGGAACGGTTGGAGCGTTCTCTCTCTGAACTGCAGACATTTTCACTTATGGCAAGCATACCCGCTAGCGTACTCTAGTAGCTTATATCTCTATGAATGTAACACATAAAAATGTCAAGTTTAAATTATCGTTCGTTTTCTTTTTCTATTATTTACCTGAAACAAATATACGCTAATATTATTGTTTTCGTGCTACTTTGTTTTATGGAACTATTTTCATAATTGCTTGTTAGTTTCCACAGCATTTATTTAGAAATAGTTTATAATATGATTAGTGACTATTGGAACCTCATAGCTTTTTAAACAAATTGTATTATTATTTTAAAATAAAACACCTAAATAAATGATTTTCGCAAAACATAAAAAATATAATATATGGTGCAACAATTGGAATAAAATTAAATAGACATGAAAACATACATTAAAAATAAATTTTATATTTTTAACACAAATTTTGATAATTTTTTCATTTAAATTGTATAATATAAAGTGTCCATATAATAAGAAAAAAATTGATTGCCTCCCTTTTTAGAAAAAACTGCACAATTTCTCTACATAAATTATATATCATTTTACAGATAATTACTTGCTCTACTGACATCGACAACTAAAAAATGTATTATTGCTTTTGTTTTTGTAAATTAATTAATTATTAAACTTATAACAGCAACGCTTAACAACGTCTGCCATCTGACGGTTTTAATTTTGAAACAACGTCAACACTTCGATCTGTCATCTGACCTTCATATTGTAATACAATAAAAAGAAATATACATTAAGACACAATACTGCATACTGCATCTGACGGCTTTAATTTTGAAACAGCGAGCAACGCTGAACAACGTCACAGCAATGCTGCATAATGCCATCTGACGGCTTAGCTCAACGCTTTTGCTACTTGCGCCTCTATATGACAATTTTAGTAAAATATTTGTTCGATCTGTCATCTGAGCTTCATATTGTAATACAACAAAAAGAAGAACGTTATAAGCAGTGTGCAAAATTAGAAGCGAATTGAATACCTGCAATCATATTAAAAAAATAATTTTGTAAAGTGATAATTATTATACTTATTTAGTGCGAATAATTCGCACAGGTCTTTCTAGTATGTTTTAATTTTTTCAAGTACTTCAAAATAAATAGCAATAATAACAACAATTATTAGTGATTTTTGGCTATGCTTAATATAAAACGACAATAATAAAAGTTCGAAAAAATAATAGCTAACACAAGATTTTAAAAGTGCACAATCTTTCAGAATTTATTAAAAGTAATATAATATCAGTTATTTCTGATTACTAATTTAGTGTGAAAATATACATTTGCATCAGTTTAAAGAAAAAATGGCGGAATTTGGATAACAGGAATGTCAGATCGTTAAATAAAACAAACTAAAAATTGTTAAAAATTCAACAACTGTAAATATATTCCAAATGAATTCTTTTCAGGAATTTCGTCCACTGTTTGTGGCATCGAAACTTTTTGGAATAAGTTTTGTCGGCGAGAACAACGGAAAATTCACTGCTCAAAATAATTTTCAAAAAACCTATAGTTTTTTAATTATTATTGTCGTAACAGTACTGACCTTTGTGTCACTAAAATTTCGTTGGGACACTGATTATAAAACCGTGCATCCAATGACTTATATTTTGGACATCTGTACCGCCGTTTCTGCAACGCTTTCGTGCGTCGTTCAAACATTTTCTTCAATTTACAAAGAAAGTTGCATACTCTTTGTTTTTAATCAGGTCGAAAGTTTTGACTCGTCTGTAAAAATAAGTGAAGGTACAGTTTACAAAAATTCTCGCAAGAAGTTATTAATTCGGATATTTCTTCTGAATACGGTTTTGTTGATTTTAATCAGCATCGAATTTTGGTTATGGTATATTTGGTACGGATTTTCGACGGTGAATTATGCCTTTACGAATTTGCTTTTGTGTCCTCAAAATCTCATTGTCTTACAAATCGTTTATTTTATCGGAGAAACCAAAAGGAGAATGGAATTTTTGAACGATTCGCTCTACAAAGAAGTCGATTGGTGCGCTGTTTCCGGAATGAGTTCCAAAATCGGTGGCCATTTGACAAGTAAGTTTATTTATTTAATTACTTCTTTATCCTTATCTAGCGACATTTTATGAACTAAAAGTTCGGTCTAAAACTTTTATTTATTTACTAGCGGTCCCGTCCGGTTTCACCCGGGTGCAAAAGAACGAATGGGGAAGGGAGGGACATGAGTACGCACATTCATCTTAGTTTACCGAGATGAATGTTGTGTCGAAATTTCATGACGATCGGAGTTACCGTTCAAAAGTTTTTGTCGATAAAAAGCAGTATTTATACTTTTTTTAAATCAATAATTACTGTAATTAATAAAATATAATAAATATTTAATTGAAAACACTGTAGGATAATTATTTTTATATAGGTACCTATATACCTATAACAGTTTTCAAATGAGCTATTATTTATATTTATTTAATTTTAATTAGTCGTAAATAAAATTAAAATAAATTTAAATGTAAGCCTTAGAAGAAAGCAATGTGGAAAATAAAAAAAAAAAATAAAAATATATTCGCCCAACGTGGGGCTCGAACCCACGACCCAGATATTAACAGTCGCATGCTCTACCGACTGACCTAGCCGGGCTTGTGAATGACCTAATATTGATATAAGTAGATACGGAATTTTACCTGAATAGAAGCTATTTTTGAGATACATTTTTTCATTGATGCTCCGCTCCTGTTGGTCGTAGCGTGATATTATATAGCCTATAGCCTTCCTTGATAAATGGGCTATCCAACAAAGACATTTTTTTTCTATTTGAACCAGTAGTTCCTGAGATTAGCGCGTTCACCCAAACAAACAAACTTTTCAGCTTTATGTATTAGTCTAGATTACTTATTTATATTTTTAGTTCACAAGCTTTCACAACTTCACTGCAAACTTTGCGACATCTCCGAAAGCTTAAATAGTGCTTATGCGCCGATTTTATTATTCATGAGCTTGCAAACCTTGCCAAGGGTGATAGATTGCATATATATGTGCATAATATATTGGAAATTTGATAGAGATGATTTCTCTAACCAAATACCATTCCTGATGGCAGTTTATTCTGGCTGGTCTTTATACTTTTTGGTAAGTTTTGAATCCATACAAATATTATAAATGGGAAAGTAACTCCGTCTTTCTGTCTATTATACACTTTCACGGCGAAACCGCTGGTCCGATTGTAATGAAATTTAATATGGAAATAGTTTGAAGCCTGTGAAAAGAAATAGGCTACTTTTTTTCAAAATTTAACCCCTATGGGGAAGAAATGGAGGTTGTAGTATCGTATGAAGTTACGCTTTCACGGACAAACCGCTGTACTGATTTTGATGAAATATGGAGATAGCTTAAACCCTGGGGAAGGAAATTAAGCACTTTTTTTTTCAAGAATTATCTAAAATAAGGTTTAAACGTGACTGTTTCGGTAGTCTGAATGCAAAATCTTGGGGGTTTTTCAAATTGTTTTTCAACCAAACTTAAAATTTAAAATCTTCAGAATAAAGTAGTGTTGATCCGATCGAATGTTATGATGAAGGAAGGTTTTTGGTTGATTTGTGAATTTTTCGAAACGTTGGCCACTAGCAAAACATTGGTAAAGCTTATGTACTTATGATCCTCAACCAAAAACCTTTTTTCACCTTAAAATTTAAATTATGATAACTATAAAAAAATTCTTTTTCAAGCTTTCACTTCTTACAATTTGCTGGATGTGTCAATCATTGAGCCAGGAGGCTCATCGAACCGCGATTCTAGCCTATAAAAGGATACTCCAAACACCTAACGACAAGGCCTCCTGCGAGGAACTTGTCATTTTGGCTGAACAAGTCACCCACAGGCCTCTGCAATTTACAGCTTGTGGATTCTATCAAGTCAACAAAACGTTGATTTTATCCATTTTGGGTGTCGTTTTAAGCTACACAATTGTTGTTTTACAGTTATATTAGTGATACAAGTTTATACTGGGTGTCCCGTTATGAAGGGGCCGTCCTTATATCCCCGAATTTGCAGACGTGGAAGAAAAATTTCCACAGAGTAATGAATTATATGTGACATTATGTTAAAAACTAGTGGCTGCAGCGAGTATTACCAATAATTCCGTTCGAGATGCATATTATACACTCTTATGATACATAGCTGCTGCAGAGAAAATTCTAAATCCATTTTTTCAACCTCCTTGGCGTGGCAGTTGTGTTCGGTATTATATTTTTAATAGAATCATAAATAAATAGAATCATAAATAAAACAAAATATATTAAATTAACAGCGTTTCGTCAAATTAATAAAGAAGTAACGTGAAGTCTAATCAAAAAACTTATTTAAAAGCGAGTCGTGATTTAAATTTATAATAAGAATACTTAAAATGGCGCGTTTAAACCGCGAATTAAAGAAAAACATAGCTGAAATGAATCATTAATCGCAGTTGAATGTTAAACAAAAATTATGCACAGTTTGTGGCCCGTCAGCAAACGCGAAATTGGCCTGCTGACAATTGAATGCGCAACAAATTTAATGAAAGTAACTTACTTTGCATTGTATTGAGAGCATAATAAGCTTGTTTGGATCTACCTTTATTTGTGAACAAACGTTTTCGATTATGAAAATAAATAAAGCAAAAAATCTAACCCGAAAACCAAACTTTGGAAGCAATTTTACGCGTGGAACCAAATATCAAAAACAATTGTTAGCGCGATGCAATGCCATGCTTCGAATTAAAAATGAATAATGCCATTAAATTTTTTTTTAAACTTTTATTCGGTTGTTTTGATTTCAATAATCTGTTCTAGTGGCCTCTGGTCTCAATAAGTCTTCACATCCCTGGTGTAAATCTTTATGCTTTTTAAGGAGGCACTGGATCAAGGTTGTTCGGATTGTAGAGGGGCTTGGATTAGATTACTTCTGTATACGGATTATCAAAACTCTGCTGTATTTAATTTAAAAAAATCGCTTATACTGCGCTATTGCTTGCACGCACAGGGTCAGGCGGAACGTTACACTTTTTCGTGCGTGCAGCTGGTGTTTCATCAATTTATAAGACGTTATCACGTCAAAAAATCAATAAACACAAACTAATAAAGACATTAATTTTTTTATTAAATTTTTGTCATCCTATCATCTAAGACACCCAATTTGATAATTCATAATTAATTTGAGTACATTATTATATCAAAACCACTTAAAAAAAATAAATAGTAGATCAATTGTAAAATAAAAATGACAAGTCCAAATTATCATTCACTATGTAAATCAGAGGTCCCCAAACTTTTTTGTCTCGTAGACCACTTGCCACGTTTTTCGGTTTTGGGTAGACCCCCTGCTTATCTGATATTGATTTTTTGCGAATTCATTAATTTCAAATGTATTTTTGACAACCGGTATAGTGCTACTCACTTTGAGCGATTTAAATTTAAAACGGTAGTAAAATGTAGTGTGAAATGTTTAGTTTTATACATTTATTAATTAGATTCAAATTAAACGAATCAAATTAAAATTTACTTTCTGTTACATAAAATAACTAAGCAAAAAATAAATACTTTTAGTGTGAAAATTTTCACCATTTGGCATCAATTTAGTTAGATTTAATCTTAAATCTCCTCGGTTAACGATGTCCAGTTTGTATTTTTTTTTGTTAGGAGATTCACTATCGTCGACCCCCATTTTCATTTCATGAACCCCCAATTTTTTTCCCGCTGACATGGACTCCTTGCAAGGTGTCGTCGACCCCTGGGGGTCGATATAGACCACTTTGGGAATCACTGATTTAAATAAACCCAACGCGTTTTCCTTTCACATTGTTTAACTGAAACAAATAAACGTTGCATTCATGCGTAGCTCCGTAAAATATAATTATATTTTTATTGAATTTTTTCATAATTGCTTGTTGGTTTCTACTGCGTTTATCATACCCGCACCGTAGATTCATTACGTTAAGGAGTTTCTTCATTACTTCAAATAACACAGCCAATATACATTTAAACACTCAAAACTTTATAATTAATTTAACAGTAGGCACCCAAAGTTAAAGTAACCAGAATAATAAAAATTTGCAATGGACACAAAATATAAAATTATTTAATATACGACTTTTCATCTATTTATTTAGACTTTTTTAAGTACTTTAAAATAAATAGCAATAATAATAACAAAGTGATTTTGGGCTATACTTAATACAAATTTGGTGATAACGACAATAATAAGAAATATTAACATGAAAAAATAGTATACATCATTAACCTAAGAAGTTGCTTCATTACTTCAAATAACACAGCCAAATAAACGATTTTCACATTACATAAAAATATAATATATTATATAAAGCTGTGCAACAACTGAAATAAAATTAAAAAGACGTGAAAATATACATTAATAAATAAACACATTTTTTAAAAAATTTTGGTAATTTAAACATTCAAAACTTTATAATTAATTTGACAGTAGGCACCCAAATTTAGTAACCATAATAATAAAAATTTCCAGTGGACACAAAATATAAAATTATTTAATATACGACGATTCATCTATATATTTAGACTTTTTTAAGTACTTCAAAATAAATAGCAATAATAATAGCAAAGTGATTTTGAACTATACTTAATATAAAACTGGTGAAAACGACAATAATAAGAAATAATAACATGAAAAAATAGTATACATCACTAACCTAACGTAGCTAACACAAGATTAATTTAAAAAGCAGGACATTCTTTTAAATTTATAAGAAGTAAAGTAAAGAAGTAAAGTGAGCTGTGATCTACTATTTTAGTGTTTGTATCAATTTCAAGGAAAAAATGACGGAAATTAGACAACAGAAATCTCAAATCAATAAAGCATTATCGACTAATCAAAGACAAACTAGAAATACTGAAACTATATTCCAAATGACTTCTTTTCAGGAATTTCGTCCACTGTTTGTGGCATCGAAACTTTTTGGAATAAGTTTTATCAATGAGAACAACGGCAAGTTTACTACTCAAAAAAGTTTTCAAAAAATATATAGTTTATTTATTATTATTGTTGTAACAGTACTGACCTTTGTGTCACTAAAATTTCGTTGGGACACTGATTATAAAGCTGTGCGTCCAATGACTTATATTTTGGACATGTGCATCGCCTTGTTTACAACGATTTCGTGCGTCGTTCAAACATTTTGTTCAATTTACAAAGAAAGATACATAGTCTTTGTTTTTAATCAGCTCGAAATTTTTGACTCATCTGTAAAAATAAGTGAATGTTCCATTTACAAAAATTCTTCTAAGAAGTTGTTAATTCAGATATTTTTTCTGAATACGGTTTTGCTAATTTTTACCAGTATCGAAATTTGGTTATGGTATACTTTGTACGGATTTTCGACGGTGAATTATGCCTTTACAAATTTGCTTTTGTGTCCTCAAAATCTGATTGTCTTACAAATAATTTATTTTATTGGAGAAATCAAACGGAGAATGAAATTTTTGAACGATTCGCTGTACAAGCAATTTGATTGGTGCGCTGTTTCTGGAAGGAGTTCCAAAATCGGTGGCCATTTGACAAGTAAGTTTATTTATTAAATTATTTCTTTATTCGTCAAAATTTTAAGAACTAAAAGTTCGGTCTCACACTTATCTTTTATTTATTTACTACTTATTTATATTTTTAGTTCACAAGCTTTCGCAACTTCACTGCAAACTTTGCGACATCGCCGAAAGCTTAAACAGTGCTTATGAGCCGATTTTATTCTTCATGAGCTTGCAAGCCTTGCCAAGGGTCATAAATTGCATATATATGTGCATAACATATTGGAAATTCGACAGGAAGGATTTCTCTAACCAAATACCATTCCTGATGGCAGTTTATGCGGGCTGGTCTTTATACTTTTTGGTAAGTTTTGAGTGATCTGTAATTAATGTAGTTGAAATTGAAATCAATGTTTAAACAGTATACAGATTGTATCAAATCAAAACGATCCATAGAACATTCTGTGTGTAATAGTACTAACAGACGGTCGAACTTGGTTCGAAGCCGACAGCGGATCTGGTCCGCTCCGTACCAAATCTGTTCGTCTGTACAGTAGTCTGCGTGTCCGCCCGGTTCGATGGGAACAGATTCGGTCGTCTGTTGCAAGATCCGCCGTACCATGTCCGTTGTCGGACCGGACCAAGTTCGACCGTGTGTTAGCACTATAAGACAGAGACGATATATAACGCAGTAAGTAAGAATGAGATAAATGATCGCTAATAGTTACTGTGGTTACGTAAATAAATAATTACGTACACTGTAAATCTTTTTACCAATTTATCAATTAAAACAACTAAACTGTAATATTAATTCGTATTATTTTTTATATCTGGTACAAAAGTTTTAACAATACTTTTAATAATTAATTTATTAAATGTTCAAAAAGACCTCCACGTTCTGCCAAACAATATCCTAATCGATTATAAATATTTTCCCTCACATTGGCTGACACCTCATGGTCAACAGACTGACATGCATTTGAAATCTGTATTTTCAATTCGTTCAAATTATTAGCTCTATTTTCTTGAAAGCCATAAATTTTGGATTTTACAAATCCCCACAAAAAAATTTTTTTTCGGAGATAGGCAACCATTTTATTCAAATTCTCGTACGACACTGCGAATTGTTATTTTAGACGGAGACAATCTGTTTTCAAAGGCAGCTACAAATAAATTTATTATGTCGGCGGTTGAATTACCACCATAAAACCATTTTAGTATTTGGATTTTTTCCCGAACAGTATAAATAGCCATTTTATCAATAATATCACTAGTGAATACTGACATTTGATAAAATTGTGATTTTTACTGTAGAAAACAAAGACTATACTATCAGATTGTATAAGCACAGTAACTAGCTATTAGCGATCATTTATCTCATTCTTACTTACTGCTTTAGTGCTTTATATAATATCGTCTCTGTCACACACAGAATGTTCTATGGACCGTTTTGATTTGATACAATCTGTATATTTACTGTATATTAGCTTCTTTGAAATTTCTTTAACATAAATAATATTATAATTCTTTTTCAAGATTTCACTTCTTGCAATTTGCTGGAGGTGTCAGTCATTGAGTCAGGAGGCTCATCAAACCGCGACTCTAGCCTATAAAAGGATAAACCAAACACCTTACGACAAGGCCTCCCGCGAGGAACTTGTCATTTTGGCTGAACAAGTCACCCACAGGCCTCTGCAATTTACAGCTTGTGGATTCTATCAAATCAACAAAACGTTGATTTTGTCTATATTGGGTGTCGTTTTAAGCTACACCGTTGTTGTTTTACAGTTATATTAGTGATACGAGTTTATACCGGGTGTCCCGTCGTTATATCTGAGAATTTGGAAAATGTCTACAGCGGAATGAATTATATGTAACATTATGTTTAAAACTAGTGGCTGCAGCGAGTATCATCATATATATTATTAATACGCTAAGGTTAAGATGTTTGCCTCCCTTTTTAGAAAAAACCTCACAATTTCTCCACATAAATTATACATCATTTTATAGATAATTGCTTGCTCTACTGACATCGACAACTAAAAACTGTATTATTACTTTTGTTTTTATAAATTATTTAAAATACAGCGGCGCCGAACAACGTCTGCCATCTGACGGCTTTAATTTTGAAACAAAGTCAACACTTTGATCTGTCATCTGACCTTCATATTGTAAATACTGCATACAGCCATCTGACGGCTTTAATTTTGAAACAGCGAGCAACGCTGAACAACGTCACAGCAATGCTGCATGATGCCATCTGACGGCTTAGCTCAACGCTTTTGCTACTTGCGCCTCTGTATGACAAGTTTAGTAAAATATTTCTTCGATCTGTCATCTGAGCTTCATATTGTAATACAACAAAAAGAAGAACGTTATAAGCAGTGTGCAAAATTAGAAACGAATTGAATACCTGCAATCATATTTAAAAAATAATTTTGTAAAGTGATAATTATTATACTTATTTAGTGCGAATAATTACCAATAATTCCGTTCGAGATGCATATTATACACTCTTACAGTAGATAGCTGCTGCAGAGAAAATTCTACATCCATTTTTTCAACCTCCTTGGCGTAGCAGTTGTGTTCGGTATTATATTTTTAATAGAATCATAAATAAAATAAACTTCTATACGTTTTCAACGTGGCAGGCCTGTTGTTTGTAAATAATAGACAACAGACTTTGTAGACTCGCTGAGGGCTTGTTCTAAAGTCGGTCTTACTTTATGCTTGACGGTTTGTTTTCTTTATGGAATGCTAAAGCACTTCCAAACATTATTATACCGGAATTTATTACGCAAATGTAGTGTACAGGTTGTAAAAGAAAAGTGTTCCTTGCAATAGAGGCGCAGCGCTCGAGTCGACTTTCCTACATCTAAAAGAAAAATTATGAAAAATATTTCTTAAAAACAAACTCTTATTGAAATGCACTTTAAAAAAGTGTGTGTGTATGTGTGTAAGCTCCGACGCACGACTAGAGTTTACTCCTTAGATACGCTGTGTAATGCATTCCATCTCATTCTTTCCTACAGATATATAATATATTTGTCTCTTTTGTATCCCATTTCATTCTTTCGCACGTTAAATCCTACAGATATATATTATGTTTGTTTCTTTTGTATTCCATCTCATTTTTTCGCACCTAAAAATCCTACAGTTTGTCTCTTTTGAAGCGGACGAGCGTAACGCCATTCTTGAAGCGGTGGAGCGTAACGCCTCACCAATTGATTTTAATACTCATAAAATTTCCGTACCGGGCCTTATAACTCAAAATCGTTTCTTAAGTAGTAAACTCAAAAAAAATATTTTTGTCATGTTTATAATATAAAAGCTTGGGTCCCGATTAAATAAATTATAGAATTTACAACCCATAATTATAAACCTAAGTCAATTGAAAAATATTCCTTGTAAGTAGCTTTTTTTCTAATATTTAAATAATTTTCATTTTTTAAGTTAAGTATTAACCTATTCACTTGTAATGGCAGATGAAAAAGGTAAACCGCCATTTTGGGGCGTCCGTAATATTATGGTGTTATCATCACATCTCATGTCACGATCAATATTATTAAGTATTACATAAGTCTAGTTTTAAGTCAAGTTTTAGATTGTAACTTTAAAAATGAAATAAAATAATTGATATTAAACTTGCATTGAATAAGTATTTTTTGAATAATCCTAAATATAATTTTAATACAATATCAAAAACACGAGCCTTTTAATTGTGATCCGTGTCAAGTGGGTTGTGGAGAAAATGGCAAGACGCCATCTTGGGGCGTCCGCCATATTGTTTTAGAACTATAATAAATATAAAATTTCAAAACTTTAGGATTTCAAGTTTTGGAGATTACTAAAAAAATGCATCTCTGAAAAACTTTTTCCACTCCATTCATTTATTTTTCGAAATTCAAAGATAAATAAGGGCACGCTTAATTTTCGTGCGTCTATAATCTACAATAACCGAGGTGCAATTTTTCAAATCGAAATAGACACTATACAAAATTTCTAGAACATTTTCCGAAATCAGTTTCTGATAAAATTTAAAGAATCAAAAAAAAAAGACGTAACCAAGTTCTGTATAATAGTGTTTTTCACAACTATGACACGTTTTAAGTTTTTTAGCACGAAAAACTCGCAAACTTCGTTCTTTTTACCTACACCATATTATATCCACAACGATATGGTGGGAGTACGGGCATATGGTGTAGGTAAAGGGTGCGCATCCAAAATGACTTTGATGCCTTGTTTGCAGACTTATTTTAACAGATTGCATTTGTTTTACACTGACAAGCACGCCATTCGTGAATATAAGCGACGCCTGGCAATACGGAATTCCAAACATGTTAGACGTTCAACATTTCCTGGAAAGCCAGACAGACTTGATAAACGGAACTTCAACCACTTTAAGACACTCGAGGACTTCAAAGCCGTGTGGCGTATGTCGATTTCTTAACGCTTTTATTTTCTTATATTTGAAAATGAGTACTTTTTTAGTCAACATGAGAGCAGGTCGCATATAATCATTAAATGAGCTTAATGCGTAAATATAATTTTGGAGAGTCTTAGTCGCTTGTGGTCAGAAATGTGAACTGTTCAAAAACGGGCCTTAAACTACTTTTTCTTGTGACCGCAGATACGTTTTTATGTCATTTGTTCGTGTGTGTGTGTGTGTGCGCATCATAAATTCCAGACGCATTTTTTTTTCGAAGACATATATGTTTTTCGTATAAGGACATAAAATAAAGAAAACTTTTATCTCTATTACCTATATTTGATGCGGAACAGAGGCGTACTAAGGCAATATTTTTACATATTTTAATAGTCGTGTATACGTCTAGAACAGTGATGTCAAAGATACGGCCCGCGGGCCGCATCCGGCCTTCAAGCTATCTTAATACAGCCCACGACCTGAATCTATCCAGAGGATTCCAACCTATTCTGAAAATAACTACTTCAAATATGATACTTGACATCAATAAGCCTATCAAAAACAAGGGCCTCAGGTGTCTGGATCCTCAAGCTCAAGATAATTTACCCTTTTTAGTACCTTTATATGAAAATTGATTTAAACTAAATAAAGATTTTAATTTAGTATGTGTTTTAGATTTTAATTTAGAGTCTGGCCCGCTAACACACTCTAAAGTGACCCTTTAGAAAAATCAGTCTGACACCCCTGGTCTAGAACACGAATGCAGTTTTATGTACGAGCGTGAACTTAAATTCAAACGAGCGACCAGCGAATTTTAACAGCATACGTTCGAAACATATTTTTGCACGTAGCTCGTATGATTTTTTTAACAATATTCACTAAAAAATTAAATCGCGTTGACTTTGCTTATTGGTTTGCATCCGTATTCATGTTTAACCTTTCGTTCAAGATGGTTTCTACGATGCCGCCATCTATCAGTCAATTCCATTAAATAACGTAAGTTGCATTTTTGCACGTAACTCGTATCACTTGTCGAAAAACAATTAAATCACGTTGGCTTTGCTTATTGGTTTTCATTCGTACTCATGTTTAACCTCTCATTCAAGATGATTTCTACGATGCCGCCATCTATCAGTCAATGCCATTAAATAACGTAAGTTGCATTTTTGCACGTAACTCGTATCACTTGTTGAAAAACAATTAAATCACGTTGGCTTTATTGGTTTGCGTCCGTACCTATGTTTAACCTTTCGTTCAAGATGCTTTCTACGATGCCGCCATCTATCAGTCGATGTCATTAAATAACGTAAGGTACAGTTTTGCACGTAACTCGTATCACTTGAAAAACAACTAAATCACGTTGGCTTTATTGGTTTGCGTATGTACTCTTGTTTAACCTCTCGTTCAAGATGGTTTCTACGATGCCGTCATCTGTCAGTCGATGCCATTAAATAACGTAACTTTCGTCCGAAAAAAGAAGAGAGTTACTCTCAAGTCGCGTCTATAGAGATTTTACTTAAAAAATTGAGTTTTTTTTTGTGTGTCCGTTGTCCAACCCTGGTGATTGTTCAACCGTTCAAAATGGACGTCTATCTATGTTTAAAACGCCTCTCACGTAGAAGATATTGTATAATACACATAGAATATGATGCTTACATTTATATTACGTAACTGTATTATGCAAATTTTGATGGTATTAAAGTAAGACGAAATACTCCACTACTTAAAACCGAAGACTCCGAACGGAACAGAAATGAGAAACCATAAGGATTGCTTTAAGACAGCGTCGTTGCATCTATTCCTTATTTCTATTTACTTCATATAATTACCGTTAACAATACCGGCCAACTCACGCACCGAGGGTTCCGTGCAAACTTGTCGGTATGTAAATACTTCGTCCATCACGGGAATCGTGTCTCGAAGATTTTTTGCGCTTAGCCGTTGGAAAACTGTTGTCCCCGTACATCGACAAACTAAGCGTTCGGATGGACTACTGAACTGTATTGTAACTCGTGGCTATATCTGATAGCCTAGTCGTACCGTGTTGTATGCGAGAGTTCTTGTATAGACGCACAGGTAGCGGACGCTTGTTTAGTGTTAGAACTGTTATTGTGCACATGCGTAGCATGTTGTTTCGGTTTAAAAACATTATTTTTTTGTGATGTAACGGTTTTCGGATTTTATTTTGAGACTTGTGTAAGACTGATTTCTCAAAGAAAGCTGTTTTATGTTTGAGAATAATCTCTGGGTTGCGGGTAACATACTTATTTGACTCTTTAACGCTAAACGAATAATAATTTTTACATAGAAAAGTTAAAACTTCATAAGCATAAATACCGTAATATGCTAAAAATTCATTATTTTTAAAAATTGGGCGACATGAGTCCCTATTTTTGAAATAAAAAATTAATCGAATTATTCTCTTTTAGAATTATAAAAAACTATATTTATCAGTTACAGGACCCCAAATTGTTTTGTCATAATACTCGAGTACTTTTCGTCTAAATTGTTTGGTCGCTTTCTACGAAAGCATGGGACAGTTCAAAGGAATTTATTTTTTAAATAAAACACTAGTTTATATACAACAAGAACAATATGTTATTCAGTGTTTTTGGTACAGACATACTATCATTTCCATCGTCATATTTTGGGGAAGGAAATAAATTAATTATTTCATGTTGGCTTAACTGTACTTTCAGTTTGCAAGTACAGTAATACCACCATTTAAAATTATAGAATTAAATACAGTTTTTTTTTTGTGGATTTTTGGACCTCTGGTAAACAAGTAAGTTACATATTTTTATTTGTGTATATTTTTTATATTATATTGAATATGATGACATTAAGGCGGATTTTATATGTATTTTATATATATTTTATATATATTTTATACATAAGTAGTACTTTTTGAACTGAAATTGTATAAAAAATTTTATCACTAAAACTTATATAAAATATTATTATTTTAATATTACATTTATTATAATAAATAAGTAACATTTATAGCAATTTAAAATGATGTTGTCGTAACAAGCTCTCAAAAATGTTTTTCGGAAAGCTTTCACTTATTGACTTTTTTGAAAATGTTTAAAGCAAAAATTACATAAATTGGTTTTCAGGCTCTGAAAGTACGACACGCTGTATTTTATTATTATCAAGTCATCCCTCTTGTAACAATCTCGTGGACTCTTCTCTCTCCCTAAAAATACATCAGAATATCCCCTCTTATTTTAATAGACGCTGATGATCTCGATTGTTGAGCGTCTATAATCTATAATCTCTCTTTTTCTATTTTACGTTAAGGTTTCCTCTTAATTTAATAGTACACTGTTTTAAATAGTTTTTTCAAAAAAAAAATCCTAACCAAAGTAAAAAAACAATCACATCATAAATTTTAATTCAGACTTGTAAAAAATACTTTTTAAAAGTATTTGAAATACTTGAAAAGTGTTTGAAATACTTGAAAAGTATTTGAAATACTTTTTAAAAGTATTTGAAATACTTGAAAAGTATTTGAAATACTTGAAAAGTGTTTGTATTTTGAAATACGTTTACTCAAATACTACTTTACAAGTCTGAAATTATCAACACATTTTTGCCTAATAAAACTAATGGAACTTTTCTAGTGTATTGTAAATACTTAGTTTCTTTTATGTATCCGAAGGCTCAATTTTTAGTTTGCCTCCAATATTCTAAATTCTTATCAGAGATCAAGGATTAGTAAATGTGAAGGGCGTGGTCTGAGACCTCAGAGATATTAGAGTCGCAATCGTTTTGCTAAAAAATGGCCGCGATAAATATCTGAGGAGCCAGAATCCTAGTTCAAGCTCCGACACCGTACAAAAATCTACCGTATAAAAGTTGTAATTGAAATCGGTGGCAGAACTCAAATTTTTGTTTATCATTTTTTGTTTTTAGTCGGGAAATTTTTGCAAACCTGGAAGACCTCTTTGTAATGACGAGGCCTATCAGACATGCAAAAAACATTTGCAGACGATAATTTTAATTAATATTGATACCTACTTCTATATGATCTGTATAAATTTCATGAAGTGTTGGATCATACAAAAAAATTATAAAAAACAATTTGGCTTAATCTGCTACCGATTTAAAGATTTTCATCGGTTAAATTTAACAATAAAATTTATCCCGTAGACTGTTGTGCGGTCGAAGCGAGAATTCGCTTTCCAAATCTACCTACTAGAATTATTGCTTATCATAAAAAACAATATATTTCTATGTTCTATAAAACATTGAAACAATAATATTCCTGCTAATAATGTTCTCTATAAAAATATTATAGTTTATGTTTTTTTTTTTCACTCATTAATGACTTTTCAAAATTTAAGTCGTGTTTGCTTGTTTAATTTCTAAATGATTTTTGTTTTATTGACATAATTTTGTTTATTTAAGAAGAGCGTAGACACAATCATCATTTAAATTCGTCTAATTAACAGTAATTAATATTTTAACAGTTAATATTATAATTTGAAATTATTTTTCCGTTTTCTATGCATGTTACAATAAACAACTGAATTAAGTATTCCTCAATAAAACATATTACATTATAAAAATAGCAAAGGATAACCTACCTAACATGGAAAATCAGTGCTAGGGCAGGAAATTAAACTGCGACGAATTTTTTATCGTCGATTTTGTCGTATTCAAACGTTTTAGGCAAATTGAAAAATCTCTCGAATTTTTTTTTTTAATAACATGCGCTCTGAAATCAGCGATCGCCCGCAGTTTTGTATCACTTCCTGTTTAAAAAAGAGGAGCATAATAATTTTTATAAATCTAAATCTACTTTTTCTTATTTAGCATGAAATTTTCTATAATTTTACACAGTTTGAAGAAAATCGGCGAGTTTTTGCCGTTTGTCAAAAATTGTAAGAAAAAAATTAGTAATGCTGAATTACAAATATCAGTAAAAGACACTGAATTGATAAAATCTATTCGTTAAGACGTTTTAATGTACAGGGTGGTCGAATTTCATTGTAATTGCAGGTAATCTCGTTATCAAATAATTAACAGATTAAAAAATGCTAAAATGTCCGCTGCAGAGTTGTTTTATGGCACATCTCACTTGTCCAAATCGGTTCATCCGTTCCAACTTCAGAGCATAACATCCGGACATGCACTGATAATTACTCGGATTTGACATGAAACGATATGACATCTGGTGATAGAATTTTAAACCACAAGCACATTACATGTTACATGTGTAACTATTGTCATTACAGTTGATCTAAACTTCGCTCATATTAAAATGGTTCCCAAACTTATTGGGCCTACCGCCCCCTTTCCAGAAAAAAATATTACTCAACGCCCCCCGGAAATTATTTTTTTCTAAATTTTAAGAGAAATTGAACAGAAAAATATATGTATTATTGTTTCTACCTTTTTCGTAAAATATAGTAAAGAAAGATGTGAAATTAGAAACATTGAAGTTTAAAATTATTTATTGAACTCAGAATTCATCGCCCCCAAATGGACCTGTGACCATCACCGCCCCCCTAGATCGCTGCAGCGCCCACTTTGGGAATCACTGCTGTAGACTGATAAATACTAGTGATGCGCCGGATATCCGTATCCGCGTATATCCGAGGGAGAAGAAAGATCCGTATCCGTATTCGTTAATTTTTGGCGGATCTTTTACCTTATTAATTTTAAATTCATAGATGAAATTTTATATATATAGGTAGGTAGGTGATTAGGTAATAATGAAAACCTGTTAAATTCCATTCAGATTATTTTTTATTTTTTTAAATCGTATTTGGCACCTTTATATTGCAAGCATTTATCGTAGTGAGTACCATACTAATAGTACATAACTCAAAGGTACTAAATCAACTATCTTTATAATGAGATATTGCACATCGATCTTTGGAAAGAGACAATCTGTTATGAGAGTTAACTCTTAAAGAGGTCAATAACTTTTTCCCATAACAGATAGTCTCTTTCCAAAGGTCGATGTGCAATATTTACCGCCGCGTATTCTAAGAAAGTTAAAATCCGTATCTGTATCCGCGTATCTTGAAACCAAAAATCTGTATTCAGATCCGTATCCACGGATATACTTTTTTAACGATCCGGCTCATCACTAATAAATACAGTACCTCGCCTTTAACGCGCCTCATCGGGGTAAAAAGCAAGAAATACACTTTTTTTCTGTACATTTTTCTTACCGAGATTATCTACAATAGCAATGTTCTCTGTACCAGCATATATAAAAATGTGATTTAAGAACTTAAGTAACTTGCATAGTAAACAGCCGTTTCTGCAACAAATACATAACTATTGAAGTAATAGATACTGGATAGGGTATTTTTACACATTTAAACAAATTACAATTATCACTATCCGTTAATTAGATACAGCTATTATATATACATACTTCCGTTAACAGTCAGTTACCGCTACGTTTTCAACATCAATAATGGAGCGATTAGTGCAAAACGGTATTTCGCTTAGTACGCCTATGAAACTTGAATGACAACTAAAGCGGAGTTCACATTCACGTTTTAAATAAGTTCGTAAACCGATGTTAACAAATCGGTACGGATGTCATCTTAGTAGGTGAAACAATACCCACATGAAAGATATTATATGATCCATTGTTGGCAAAGATTCCGGTTCGAGCTCTGAATAATAAAGTTTTCTATTATTGCATTGTAACGTCAACAATGGCTGTAATAATATAGATATCTATTTATGTATTGAATGAAACTGTTTATTTATTATTTTTGAAAAATATCGGTTGGGGAACGTTTGGGGTAGTTCCACAAAAAATTTGAAATTTTGCATTATTAAACTAACCGAGAGAGCAGGAGGCCACGCACGGGAAATACCAAAACTCCAGAAAGGATTCTCTCTTGAACTATACTTCTTTCGATAATAAAGTAAACTTACTTTTATCAGCTGATTTTCAAGGTCGATACGTCGGATAATATTATAAATGGTTCAAAGATGGTCGACATTAATTTACCTTACAACAAATTGGTAATAGGTACCTACTAATTTTTTATGGATGTTTGTTTTTAAAAATGTTGATTATTATTGAAGTTATGAAATAAGTAAAGAAAGGTCTTCTTTGTAGCATCTTAAATACATCTAGAGGCAGTGTTACTCATATGGGTAGCTTTAGTGTGTTTATTTATAATAAAAAATGTTTCTTCCTTTTTAAAACATATTTGAAGCACGTGTTTATCACGTGACATCCTTTTTTTCGATGCTACAAGTACAAGTGTTCTTACGTTTCAAAAAAAAAAGTTGAGACGTATCTAACGTGACCATACGTCCCGTTTTGAACGGGACTATCCCTTTTTTCGGTTATCTGTCCCGTTGTCCCCAAAGAAAGCTCCGGGACGCACAATTGTCCCGTTTCCCGAAACCGCGCGAAAATTATGGAGCTCGCCGAATGCGAGCGGTGCGGGTTTCTATTTCAGCTAAAAAAAGTAAATATACGTTAATTAAAAAGATGTAAATATTTAAAAAACTGTAGGTATACCTATATCATATTTTTGACAATTGTATTTCAACCAATTGATATTTCTATATTTGTTTATCATAGATATAAGTGCATATACCTTTCTCTTTTCTCATAAGCAAATGATATAAATATGTTCCTCTGATAAATATAAATATAACTAGATATTTTATGTTGCGTTTTTATAATTTGTAATAATATCGGAGTTTTTCTGAATAAAAAACATTAAAAATGTGTTTTTTATTGAGAACCTGCTAATTGACGTAAATAAACCGATGACCCGTTTTGAGTAAAAAATAAATGGTCACGCTAGACATATCACAAGTCATTCGATTTCACATTTTTTTTTTCGACAAAAAAGGATCCGATTTTACATTTTAGGAAATTCACAGATATCTCCTTGTCTAGTCATGTATACAAAAAAACAGTTTTAGGAATTGAAACCCGACTACGAAAAAGTTAAAAACAAACTTCCAATACGAAAAGTAGTTGAGTAAAAAGATGGTATAGTCGTAGTCGGATTTTGATTTTTCAAAGTTTTATTTTTATTTAGAAACGATTTCCGTTTATTTTTTCTGTAGTTAATAATTTACGTCTGTCATCCGCCATATTGGATCTGAGTGACGTAATATACCCTGTAGCACGCACTACACCAAAATAAGAGACACCTTATTTGTTAAAATCGGTTCAGTAGTTCAGAAGGAACACACATACATACAAAGACTGTTAGATTCATTTTTGCAGTCGAGTAAAAATTAGAAACAATATTAATATTGGGTAACGATTAAGGAAAATTCGGAATCAATTCGGAAGCCATAGATGAAATAATTAAAATTAAAATTCTGCTTCAAAACTGCGAAGCAGTCAGCGGCAAGTTAACAAAAGTACACGCAATTATGGACTAGCAATTATAAACATTGCGTTAGCACTGCGGAAACATAACACTGTTGTAAACGGAAGCCTATATAGACACACTAACGTTTGGGGGCACAAAAATGAAATTATTTTTTAAACAACAGCAGATGATAAAGATGGCTGCAGTATGATTTGAACGATATTTGAAAGTAATAACTCGAAAAAATATATTTTGATCCGGGGATTGTTTAATAAATATTTTTATTCAACACGCGTGAGTAATATGTAATTTCGGGGCCCTGCTAAACGTGGGAGAAATAATATATTACTTCACTAGTGTAATAATGAATTTTCTGGCGTGGGAGAAATAATATATTACTTCACTAGTGTAATAATGAATTTTCTGGACCAATAGAAACTCAGTAGCAAGCCCAAGCGCTAAATAATGAAAAAAACTGCAAGTAGCTTCTGGACCAATAGGAACGTGGTAGGCGGTATTGTATACTTATATGAAAACAGCATCGCAATTCAGCGAAATCATGGCAATCTTGTGTATACACTGACGGTGGTACGTCAATCAATGAAGTGATTTATTATTTTTCCCTCTTTTATCAGGGCCCCGATTACATATTACTCCTGCTAGTTGAATAAAGTATTATGTGCGACTATTGATCGAAGGAGAATATTCCACTCGCGTGTTTTACGCTCATGGAATCTTCTCCTTCTCTCACTAGTCGCACAATATACTATTAATTGATTTTAATTGTTTAAAAATTATTCATTATTTAATTTAAACAAATATTCCTTGAAATTAAACTACAAATTTCGTTTAAATCGAACTTCATAATAGATAGTCATTGTCGTTGCATGGCTTATCTATTACAAACCACATAAACAATGGTGTTCCAACGATCTGGGTCATAAAAAAAAGATTGCAATCGTTCTAAAATCACTTTATCATACCGTTTTTTTAAAACATTTCATTTTGCGACAGCCTGTATACATATTTATATGTATTTCAAATAATATTATATATATATACATTTATTTATTAGATTTACATATATATTAATTTTGAAGCCACTTTTTTCGTCACTGTTTTGACGTTACAGCTAAGTTTTTTTTATTACATTTTTATCATATATTTATGTTGTATTGACTAAACGATTTTCACTAGTTATTTTATTTTAGTTTTACAATTGACACGCATCTTATGACTGATTCAAAATTTCATCGAAATTTGAAAGTTACGAATCTGATTTTTGTTTTTTATTTCAGAAAAATATCGCCGGCACAACCACTGAAAATTACTGAGCTTAAATAATATCGCACAGCCGTCTATCAATATGCGTCGAGGTCGGCGAATTACCAGGCACGAGTCCGCACCGACACGTCCGATCCGCACCGAGTCGGTAAAGTGAATGGTGCAGTGCGGGCTGGTGCGTGCTTGTCCGTGTCGAGATACGAAAATTGTTTTGGTGTCAGTTGATTTCCAAGGTCATCGTATAAAACCATCGAAGTTTTAGGTACGCTATTAAAAATCAAAATCTCTTGTATATTTTTGTATGTAAGGATTGAGGTTTTGTCGGGAAAACTTTATAAGAATGCTAAAAAGTGTGAAAGAAAAATGATTTTCGAAAAGATCGACCCGACTTTCACACAAAATTAATAATTAATAATTTTTATTAATTTGAAAATAAAGAGCATTGATTTTTTCAAAAAAATGTTATATTAAGTAACTTTCAGATTTTGACGTTTTTTTCAAATCGAAGAAAAAATATATTTAAATAGCAGTCACATGTACAGAATTACCATTATGTAAGATATAAATTTCGCACATTTTGACATATTTTTTAAGAGATTTTTTTACGAAATAATGTTTTCGCATTCGCCTAATAGGTACCTAATTCAATTTCGAAAACATTGAATTTTTGTATTTATATTTCGGGGTCACTTGCTGCGCGGTTGTAAGAAACTCAAAATTATTATTTTTAAGAAATTTAGTTTTTCAAATCATAATAAACAAAAGGAAAAAATTCATTCAAATCGGAGTAGGTGAAATCGTTACTCCACTAATGTGTTTATAAAAATTCGGAAATAAAAAATATGAACCGTTTCAATTTTCAAAATATAGATAAGTATAAAGAAAAATAAATACAGCGTCATTTGTTTTCCGAGCTCATACTAATTAATTTTTTGATACCAATCGAAAAATGTTTTTATCAATACATTTTTGAGTCCACAGGTGTTCTCAATTTCGACCGTCATTTTGTTTATTATGATTCAGGGCAACCAACTTAAAATAAAAATGCAACTTGGCAATAAGTATATTACATAATAATCAAATGTTACAAATTTTAATATTATACATTTAATTAGGTACAGTTAATATTTAATTAAAATAAATATCCAGTCTAATTAATTTAAAAAAACGCAATGAACATTTTTTTTGGCTTTATAAAAAAATCATGTAAGTCTCGAAAAGGTTCAATATACTTACAAAGTGAGACCAGAGCTTAGGGGTCGCTGATTTTATCAATTTTTTTTTAATTAACGACCTAAAAAAAATATTTTTACAACTCCATTCTAGAGAACTTTATCTTTTGAATTTATAAATAGAGGGAAAAAAATATTATATTTTGGATGAAAAAATGAAGATCGATGAATGATTGATAATTACTTATAATCAAAAATTGATTAAAGATTTGGATCGAAAAGGTTTTTGTCTCTCTGGAGCTAATTTTATATGCAGTGAATGTCATTTCATTACGATACTTAAAATGCATACGAACCTCTCTTGGGCGAGCGGTCGATGAAATTTACTGTATTAATGTAATACAGTGAGAATGGCATATACACCCATCCCCCGATTTACACGGTACTTATTTTACACGTTTTCGCTTTTACACGGTTTTCCAAATAAGTTTTTTTTTTGTTTTTATCGCACTCTACTAAATGCTACTGTGATTGAACACGTGCGCTGTGTACACATCTCACGGGGAATCCCGAGCTTATGTGCTGACTTGCTGCACACGCACACTATGTCTGTATTTCTTCGCATAAAATTAAAGTTTTATCTACGGAAAATTGTATTTGAGTGAAAGTTTCACAGTTTCAGAACCTGTCAATGCATTTTATTTTTATTTCTGTGTACACCTAAAAATATTGAAAAAAATCACAACTGTTAAATAGCAAAATTATGCATTTTCTGCAAGCTTTTCGATTTACACGTTTTTCTCAGGAACGTATCTACCGTGTAAATCGGGGGATAGGTGTATTCTCAAAAATTATGGTCTTTCGGATTTTTATTTTATTTCATACAGAAAAAAAATGGCCAAAAATAGCGAGCTCTCGGCTCTGGAGTCCTTTGTTAATTTCAGTCGTACCAAACAGAAATAATTGAAATCTTACGGCAATTGGCAAAAATTACGCAATATGCAAAAATTTTTGGAAGTACGTTTAGGTACAAAATTTTGTGCAGTCTTATTTTTTTATGTGCATTTCTATTGACCATTAAAATATAGTCGTAAAAATAGTCACTCAAAAATTTAGATTTAAAAATTAAAAACAAAACATCGACATTATTACTAATTTAACCCCTTTGACTAGTAACAATAATTACTCTTAAATAAATGCAACATAATTACTAATTAATAATTAATTTTTTTGGTAAAACAGGGGCTAAATCGGTAACTAAAATATTTTTCGATCACACCGTATTCATAGATTATTAGTTTACCACCGTATAATAATAATAATTATGTTTTGTTGTAACAAAAAAATGTTAAACGACTTTATGAATGATTTAATATTTCCCCAAAAATACACTAGAACGTTTTCTCAATCTAATAACAAATAATATTGTAATGCGGTGGAGCCGAGGGCTCCACTACTCGTGTGTAAAACATTCTTTCATCTCAATCGCGTGTAAACCCGCGGGTAGTCGCTTGTTCTATATAATTTTTCTATTTTGTATTCAAAATTACTTAAAATAAATGGCGTTTCCATTCTATTACAAACCCCCAGGTTCTAATCCGAGAACTGGAAAAATGCATTTGGATTTTCAATGTATAATGAAATAATAAATTTAAAAAAATGAATCAGTATTTCACATATCCCCCTCCTCCCAAAAAAAAAGAATTTATTTTTACAGTGTGATCAAAAAAAAATTCGAATAATACAATCAGCCTGTAATTGTTGCAGTTAAGTAATAATAATTCGGCGCCATAAATATACATACTGTCATATTACATAATAATATAATCTATGTAAAATATATATATCATGAATATATACTATAGTTCGATAGTGACCTCAGTTGTCGAGCGTCTGTAAAATAATGCAACGTTCTGGGCGCAAATGGTTTTACACTATCACTTGTCACATTTCCGACTATCAGTTGTTTCGACTGTCACTTGTCAACAACACAGCACGCAATTGTTTTTATTGACATAGAAAACGGACTGCGCATTCAACAATGAAATTGTCCGCTAGTGTGAGAGCGAGATGAAAAAGGTGGCTGCCATTTTTCGGTTTATTTCTATAAGAACGCTATTGGTTGATTTCAACTGTTTTCAACCTACTTAGGAAAAACAATTTTCATATTAAAATTATTAATAAACTTTTAAACAATAGCAAACGTGGAACGTTTAATTTTTTTGAATACGAATATTATTCCTAACTCGAAGTTTTAAGTCTCAGAATTTAATTGACTCTATATCTCGAATTATTTAAACTTTATAACTCGGACTTAAATACCTACTAGGTACAGTGAATACATATTACACTCTGCAACTCGAAGTGACGCGATTTTACAGCCTTTGTATGTCAACATTTATTGTCTTTCTTACTCGAAGTAATAAAATTCTCAATAAGTAGAAAACTCAATAACTCAAAAACTTTTAATTTTTAAATTGGAACTAATAGAATTTCTAACATAATATTCTTCCGATTAAAATATTTCCATGCCCGTGTCGGTATTGACGCGAGAGATATATAAAACAGTCACAACATAACCTCAAAATTTTACTGTGTTTCCAACACGTGGCAAAAGAGCGTAGAATAACCTCAAACATTCTGTTATAGCTTTCAACTTCTGTAAATACTGATTCGTATAGGAAACTATAAAAATGTGTGGAAATATTTCTATGCCCATATCGGTATTGACGGGAGAGATAAATATTAAACAGTGACAACATAACCTCCAAATTTTAATCTGTTTCCAACACGTGGCAAAAGAGCGTAGAATAACCTCCAAAATTCTGTTATGGCTTTCAACTTCTATAAATACTGATTCGTAGGAAACTATAAAAATGTGTGGAATAAACCTTATAGTCCGAGCTTGATTAGAAAATGACGTAAAGAAGACAGCCACCACTTCCCATCTCTTGTTTTTATGCGACCTGTTGCCCACTGTCCAGTCAATTCTCTGAGTCAATATTTTACACATCGACTGTCAACTGTTGATTCACGAAACAGATGCGCATTGACACGATAAATTCCATTACGACGATTCTCTAGTGCGATCTTCACGTGTTACCGGAGCGCGGCGTCGTCGCTGTGTTGTTTGTTGTCGCCGTCGTTGCGTTGGCGTTGTCGAAACCGACGACCAGCGTCTCTATAATAAACTTTATTGTGACTTTGTAAATATTTTCGACGTTTTCGGTATATCGATCACCGAGCGTTGTCGACACCGCTTCCAAGAACGGCTTCTCGATTCTCTGGAAACAAAAACAGAGCGGTTAGCGGGTCGATAATATTGCAGCTATACTTGCTGCCCGGCCCGGTTTCACCCGGGTGCGACGGATATAATTCTGCAAAACTGTATTTCGTTTGCGGCCCGGCGTCTGAACTAATAGCTTTGAGCTAATTCTACCGCAGGTTTGCGTCTGAACTAATAGCTTTGAGCGGATTCTAACAGATGTCGTTACTTGGTACTAAAACAGTTTTTTTGTTTGTTTCTGAACTAATAGCTTTGAGCGGATTCTAACAGATGTCGTTACTGGGTACTAAAACAGTTTTTTTTTTGGTTTGTTTTTGAACTAATAGCTTTGCGTAAATTCTATCAGATGGCGCTAAATGTTACTAAAACAGTTGATTTTTACAAAACACGGTATTTTTGTACAAATTATTTAATAAAAACTGTTCTATAGCAAGACACATTTACAAAATTTCAGCTTACAGCTTTTGATTTCAGTAAATCACTGATTTCTGAAAAAGTTTCAGTCTGACGGGAATTTTGAAGGAAGGACGCCAAGGCAACAGCACGCCGCGTTGGCGAGTCGCATCGAGGTTCATGAACTAACTAAATAGCTGGCTGGGCGACAGCGAACACCGCTCGACGTCGAGTCCGAGTTGCGAAGCGAAACTAACATACTACGTGCCGGTACCTACACAAGAACGTTTTTAGTTCGTTTCGTTTGCGTTATGCTTCGCTTCTGTTTTAAGTAGGGTCGTGCACGGCGCGCCAATATTTCAAAATCGATTCGTCTCGATGTGTCGGGTGTTTTTTTCTCGAATTGTGCCGTGTCGAGTATATGCGCTCGTGGTGAAAGTACAGTATAGCGCACATATAGGGTTACCAGATGGTCTGAATGAAAAAAGGGGACATTTTACAGCCACCCCCCCTCCCTATTGATAATTGAAGAATGAAAAATTTCTGAAATCTAAAAAAATTTGTTGTACCTAAAAAAATTATTTTTTTTTATTCCTATCTATCAGTTCCCAATTTTTACACTTCTATCTCAGTACCGAGCAACTGTCAGGAACGAAAAATCCTCCGACCCTAATAATAACTTTAAAAAACCCTTCTTCAGACAAAAATTGATGAAACATCTGAAGTGTGCTGTGTGTATCAATCCACAATCGATATCTATTGAAATCGTGTAATTTCGTGTAAAGTTCAAAACAAAATAAATTGTGAAATCGGGAAATCTCAATGCCTTCCTGAAAAATTAAAACATTATTTTTTTGGGAAAGCGGAACACAGCTGAAACTGAAATACGAAGCTCTCGGGAATGTTAAATGTCAAAAGGGTGCCTTGATATTTCTAAACGCGATAGTATGCCGAGAGTTGAGGGGGAGCGCAGGGGTTAATAGACGGTATACACGAAGCATGCAGTTTAGTTCAAGTGGTCACGTGGGAACTATCAGATCATTCGATCTTTGCGCAACGTACCCAACCGAACATAATTCTGTATACATAAAACTACTTAAGGCCGCTGCATACTGTTTTTGCAGCTATAGATTCGAAGCTTGATTTCGGCTGCCAGGTTCCAAGCGTTCTGCTGCGCCGGATTTTATGTGTTGGCCTCACACTATTTGAATCTGACTTTGTAGACGGGTTTTGTGCGCGCGCAGTGGCAGTTCAAATGTTAACAAAAGTGAACGTTTATTGCCTCTGAACCATATTATTTAATACCTTCTATATTGCTAGCACAGATCGGGAGAAAGACTTAAACACTACGGTGCAGACATAATATATACGCCTGTCTCGCTTATTATACTCTGAGTCTCATGCGCATGCCCGTGAATGGATGCGCGTCAATTTACTCATGGAACCATCTATTTAATGCCCTCTATATTGCTAGCGCAAAGATCGGGAGAAAGACTTAAACACTACGGTGCAGACATTTATACGTCAGTCTCACTTATTATACTCTGAGTCTCATGCGCATGTCCGTGAATGGATGCGCGTCAATTTACACATGGAACCATATATTTAATGCCCTCTATATTGCTAGCAAAGATCGGGAGAAAGACTTAAACACTACGGTGCAGACATTTATACGTCTGTCTCACTTATTATACTCTGAGTCTCATACGCATGCCCGTAAATGGATGCGCGTCAATTGACACATGGAACCATATATTTAATGCCCTCTATATTGCTAGCAAAGATCGGGAGAAAGACTTAAACACTACGGTGCAAACATTTATATGTCTGTCTCACTTATTATACTCTGAGTCTCATGCGCATGTCCGTGAATGGATGCGCGTCAATTTACACATGGAACCATATATTTAATGCCCTCTATATTGCTAGCAAAGATCGGGAGAAAGACTTAAACACTACGGTGCAGACATTTATACGTCGGTCTCATTTATGCTCTGAGTCTCATGCGCATGTCCGTGAATGGATGCGCGTCAGCTTGCGCATGCAACTAAGCTGTGAAAGGGAGGTGGCTTGCTCTATTCCACTTACTAATTGCCCCACCACAGACGCGACACTTGCGCACAACAGGTCAAGTAAAAAGAAAGAGATAGAGAAAACAGTCATTTGCTGTCTCACTTCATGGACCAAGCTTCCACTTACGGCCGCTAGCAATATAGAAGTTATTAAATATATTATTCTCTGAACAGCCATGTTTGTTTATGACGTTTGCTCGTATGTCGCCCACGTGACAAGATACTGTTTTTTGATTGGTTCTTGCTCAGAGCTAGCAGAGAATCAAACAATCCTAATTTTGATCGCGAAGGCGAAGAATTTTTACATGACGAAGACGAATGGCGCCGAAGATGACGAAGACAAGAAGGCTTTTAGATGACGACGAGTAATGAATTTAAAAAAATAGCGGCGGGGTCACGTGGTAGTGAAATAAATTCCGAGTCATGCGCTGCACATTATGCTGATGTGCCTTTCCGTCGAATAACTCTCGTGGGGCATACAATACGGTATGTAAACACGTAAGGTGCACATAGGGAAATTAGCATTGGGAAAAAATACTTGGATCAGAGTTAGCCATGACTGCATTAATTGTTATTTCTATTAAATTATCGTGGTAATCTTGAGGATTTCTATTTTATTTTGATTTATTTTTATTTTACTTGGCTTTTTTAATAATAAAAAGCTCTTATAAATAATTATTTTAATTTTTTTGTACAAAAATAAAGCAAAAAAACAACTCCGTCTGTTTGGAAACATTTCATTCAAAAATTGTCTGACTGGTATGACGTATGCGCGTTGGTAAATCAGTGACCCAATGTCTTTAGGTTCAACACGAATAGGCGGAGATATTTGATCTCGCACCGTATTTAAGTATTTTTGGGAATTTAATGTCCCATTAATAAAAAAAGTCCGATTATGTTGTAATCATTTGAATATTTTCTTCGGTAGTATACACATTCATTTTGCAAAAGAATATTATCTGTCAAATTGATAAACAAGGTTTCAGGGCTCACTCTGATCCAGTCATTTTTTCCCAATGTTAATTTCCCTATGTGCACCTTACGTGTTTACATACTGTATATCGGGAAACGTATTAAACTGAGGTCATTAAAGTTTAGAGTTACTTTCTGGAGAAAATTTTCACTTCACTAATTATACTGGTAATATAATTATAATTTTAATATGCGGGTTCAATGAACTTTAAAAGGGTTGAACTTTATCTTAAAGCCTGGTCTTAAAGAAGTAAACGTCGCAGTTATTAACAAAGATAGCGAGCGCTGTCTTAAGAATCGTTTTTTATGACGTAGTCAAGTAACTAATTTTTACTTCATTTTCCTAAATTAGGAATAGACACGTAAAAAGTTACAGTAATTAAATAGGAGCCAATTGCACCGCAAGGGCGCCGAGGGCATCATGTCGCGCAGTGCAATGATATCAAACTTTCGGCCAGTGTGGTGTATACTATTTTAGTTCATACCTCGGTCGTAAATACGCTTATTAAATACATTGATTAATTAATTACATAAAAACACAGATAAGTTCCAAGCGAGCAGCGTTGAAGTTTTACGTAAAAACACTAATGACAGCTGTTCGCGACTGTTAGCTAAAATGTAATACGTTGCTATGGAAACATCTAAACAACAGTTGATAGGGGATTTTTTCTTCACTGCCGCCTGAACGTAGGTACTTCCCGCATCAGTGCGTGCAAAATCCCCACTAATGCGTAAATGTTAGACTTTATGCCTGATCTCGAAACTTTAGATCGAGGTATGGAGGTATGTGCCAGGGGTCGGCAACCTTTTGAGACGGAAGAGCCGAAAGTTACAATTTACAAAATTTCTTAGTTTTTAAAGAGCCACTAAACATTTTCGTTTCAGTATTATAGTATTTGCTTATATAAGTATAATATATCCAGGGACGACACGTCGCGTCGGGGGCGTTGCGGGTGAGACGCGAGTGGAAATGGCTAAGAGATAGACATGGTACTCAATCATGGATCGATTGGACGATTTTTTAGGGTTTATATATTAAAATAATTGTTTTTTGCGTATGGAACTGGAGAGCCGCAACTTTACATCAAAATAGCCGCAGATTGCCGACCCCTGTTTTATGCTATTTCCTGGCTTTATGGAAGATGTTAATTTTTTTTCAAGTGTATTCTACGGTCCAGATGGGAAGTAAAATAATAAGTCATTTTATGTTTTATGTATTTTGTGTATTGTTTAGAGGAGTAAATTTATTCAAAAAACTTTTGTTTTGTCAACTTTTATTAATGAGATACTTAATTAATTCGGATGATATCTAAGGAAGCCATATACATTTAATTCAACTGTTTTAATTTACATATGTTTTAGAAACGTTGCAGAAAAATGTATTGTAATATTTCTTTGCTTTCTGAGCCGCCATTAAAATTTAAAAAAATCTCTCACATCTAACTTTCCTGTATTCCAGCTAGCGCACATAAATTTAAGTCAGAAATCGAATGGGAAATCCCCGACTCGCTTTTTACTTTCACTCATTTCTTTTGCAGACTGTACTTTTTAGACAGTGAAAAAAACATACAAATTGGTTTAGCCGCCGCAAACAAACATAACTAAATTAAAATCTTTGATTAACGTTTGAATCAATAATAGTATATTGTGCGACTAGTGAGAGAAGGAGAAGATTCCATGAGCGTGAAATTTGCCGCACGAGCGCAGCGAGTGCGGTAAAACGCACGCGAGTGGAATATTCTCCTTCGATCAATGGTCGCACATAATACTTTATTCAACTAGCAGGAGTAATATGTAATCGGGGCCCTGATAAAAGAGGGAAAAATAATAAATCACTTCATTGATTGACGTACCCACAATAAGATTGCCATGACTTTCGCTGAATTGCGATGCTGTTTTCATATATACAATACCGCCTACCACGTTCCTATTGGTCCAGAAGCTGCGTGCAGTTTTTTTTCATTATTTCGCGCTTGGGCTTGCTACTGAGTTTCTATTGGTCCAGAAAATTCATTATTACACTCTACGCGTCAACATGAAGTAATTTATTATTTCTCCCGAGTTTAGCAGGGCTCCGAAATTACATATTACTCACGCGTGTTGAATAATAGTATATTGTGCGACTAGTGAGAGAAGGAGAAGATTCCACTTCGATCAATCTAGCACGAGTAATATGTAATCCGGGCCCTGATAAAAGAGGGAAAAATAATAAATCACTTTATTGATTGACGTACCCACCGCCCTCGATGCACACAAGATGGCCCTGACTTTCGCTGAATTGCGATGCTGTCTTCATATTATATACAAATCGCTACCGCGTTCCTATTGGACCAGAAACTATGCAGTAATAATTCATTACCGTACAGTTTTGGCTCGCTACCGCGTTCCTATTGGTCCAGAAACTATGCAGTAATACATTATCGTACAGTTTCGGCTCATTATTAGTACTCTACGCGTCAACATGAAGTAATTTATTATTTCTCCCGAATTTAGCAGGGCCCCGAAATTATATATTACTCACGCGTATTGAATAAATTAAATTATGGACCAATTTTTCATACAAAATATTACAAAAATATTTAATTATAAGTAATTAAAAAAAATATTAATGTTTTATGAATTATAGCTCAATATTTTTGTAATCTATTGTCTGAAAAATTGGTGTATAATTATATTTTTTACTAACAAAATTAATTTAAAGTTCATTTCTAAATTTAGCAGAAGTTACAATTTGTCGGGGGTTCAATTCAATTCATATTTTAAATTTTTAATTGACATACTTCTGAAATTATAAGCCGCAAACTGAAGGCTTGTAGTTGACGCCGTATGAACAATTATGGTCTCACGTTGCCGTGGGCTATTTTCGAGTTCAAAAATGTTTAAAATTATGCAAAGTACGCGTCGTTTTTTAATAACAACAGTAATTTATTTATTAATGGACAAAAACAGCTCTAGCATTTTCCATTCTAGTTAAACAATTTTACAAATTTCAACGTAGGGAAACATTACAAACGCAAAACATGAAAATGATAATCATTTTAAAACAAGAGTTTGTTTAATTAAAAAAGTAATTAATTAACCTTTCCGAACGCATTAGTATATACAGGATGTTTGAAAACTAAGTAATAGCCGTGTTGTTTGAAGTAAAAATTCTCTGACTACTGAAAATCAGTTCAGTCGATTATATGAAAAAGACTGTTTTAAGCACTGTATACAGGCGTGTAAAGTGACTATTTACGTACTAGTGCGGTAAAGTAAAATAAAACGGGTCGCGGAGTACAAATTCCATCGTAAACCACTGTCTTTCAGTCGTTTACTATTAGAAGTTACGTTGGTTCAAAAGTGAACTGTCAAAAATTTTGAAAATGAAGTGAAAAACAGCTGCAAAAATGTATTACGGCTCGTGTGACTGTTAAAACTCGCTAACGCTCGTCTTAGACACTACATAACGATCTACTATTATTTGTGTGAGAGCTCTATACTTCAACGCTAGCGAAACCTATACCCTTAAAGTTAGAAGCCCTATTTATACGTGTACCAAACTTCATTGCAATCGGATTAAGAGTTTAATAAAATTATTATTGTGATAATTCACTTTAGCGTGCAAGGTTAGTAGATTGCAGAGGTCGCCTCGTTCCCTTTGAGTAATCCGCGGAAGCCCGGGAACTACGTCGATCTCTAATGACAATATCAAAAATGTTATTTATATTTTACTTTAATATCTTATCTTAAAAATGCATTGCAAACAATGTCAATATTCTGTCTTTTGATTTCTTTGACATAAATTTGTTAAATACTGCCACACAATCAATCGATAGGTCCGCCAGATGACGCCATCCGTCCACTACTATCCAACGGAACGAGGTGACCTCTGTAGTCAAATAACCTTGCTTTGCGTGGCTCTCATCGTAAATCAATTTGTTCATCAGCTGTGTGGAATGACCTACATATTTCGCTGTCATGATAATTACCTGTTGTGTCACAACGGTACAGTCGAAACCCAATTATGTACGAACTGTGGCATTATGTTATACGAGGGTCAGCGAGTTTTAAACGTCACGCATACCGAAACAGCATTACGGCCGAGATATACATATATTACGTTTTTGTACGCACCTCCTATAAATTAGCTGGTTGACGCTTCATAATAATATATCTGACAGCTATCATATTCGGTGCGTGTGGCCATATTGCATTTCATTTAGGCGCCTGCTTTGTGTCTCATCGAAAGACGTGTTGGTACTTTTTAAATATTCCGATTTAGTTACCTCGGACATAAGTATAGAGCTCAATTGTTTTTAAGGTGACGATATTTCAAGTACCTAATTATTATCTTTAAAACCGATTCTCAGATAGAGCTGGGGTTTTGTAATAGCTGAACAATAGAAACATAATTTATTTAAAACTCACCCTACTTTGTGGATTATTCCCAAACCGAATTAAAAATTCTAAGCGAACTGCAGAAATACAAATATCCGTCATCTTATATTGAACTAGCGGTCCCGCCCGGTTTCACCCGGGTGCAAAAGAACGAATGGGGAGTAGGGACATGAGTACGCACATTCATCTTAATTTACCGAGATGAATGTTGTGTCCAAATTTCATGATGATCGGAGTCACCGTTCAAAAGTTTTTGTCGGACGGACAAATTTTGAATTTACATTTTTCATTGATGCTCCGCTCCTATTGGTCGTAGCGTGATATTATATAGCGTATAGCCTTCCTCGATAAATGGGCTATCCGACAAAAAAAAATTTTTCAATTCGAACCAGTAGTTCCTGAGATTACCGCGCTCAACTAAACAAACAAAAACACTCTTCAGCTTTATATATTAGTACTTACCTATAGATTAAAAAAAAAAAAAACAATAACGTCTGAAACAAAAACAAAACAATGATATGCGTTATTTAAAATGAAAGGTCAAACAGTTGTACAATTTCTAAAAAGTCCACTAAGCGTAGTTCTTCTTTTCTTAAGGTTTTTTTCTATACAATCCGTGGGGAGGGGGGCGAAGTCCCCAGTTCCCGCATGTCCCGCTTATATATAACTTTGATAAATCTGTAAACATAAGTTTGAACAAATTTTCTTTGTTATATACGGACTCAATTATACTGATCACACTATTGTTATCTCGGAGATCTTAGTTTAAAAGATTTAAGATATTTTAATCCGTAAAAACTAGTGGCCCGACCCAGTTTCACCCGGGGGTGATAGATATAATTCGGAAAAATGTATTTCGTTTGCGGCCCGGCGTTGGAACTAATAGCTTTGAGTAAACTTTACCAAATTTGCTTCTGAACTAATAGCTTTGAGCAAATTCTACTAGATTTGCTTCTGAACTAATAGCTTTGAGAGAATTCTATCAGATGTCGCGACTTGGTACTAAAACAGTTTTTTTTTGTTTGTTTTTGAACTAAGAGCTTCGAGTAAATTCTATATAAGAGTATGTGGTCTGTAGTAGTGGAGCGGATAACGTCTGACCCTTAAAAGAAAAAATAGAGGCGTGGTCTATTTTGACTGACATTTTAATAGTAATGTAAAGTGTTAAGTGCTAGAAAAAATTCAGTTAAATGTTTTTAAGTTAGAATATTTAAAAAAATACTACTTAAAAAAACAAAAAAATTAAAAATACTTCTTAACATCTATGGATACAGTAGTATTTTCGCGCCTTATTTTACCGATATAACAATGGCTTTATACTTAGTTTCCGGGATCTCAATGGCTTTCCAAACAAAAGCGTCTATACAGCCTGAATGTAAAACAGTTTTCATTTTAAACGACTTGAAAGTTTGTTCAACGCACAAGTGGAGAAATTGTCGAAAATATTAAAAGTTTTCACGATGTTTTGAATACAAAACGTCGTGTCTCAGCGGAGCCCCCTGTTTTAAAACTGACATTAATTCAAGTTTGTTTCTTTACGAACTTATATTAAAAGGTGGAGCATGCCTTCTTCTCTAAGGTCTTCAAATTCCAATTTTGTGTCTGGATATTTAGAGTTTATTATTATTGGTAAATTCCGTATATATACAGGTTGATTTATTAGTATAGCTACCAACTTTGATAGGCGAAAGCTCACCTAATAGACGAGACAGCGAGGAGTTTTGGGTGTATTTTTCGGGCACAGGCGAGATTATTGTTGGAATCGCTTCGTTTTAGGGTGTAGTTCAACCCCCTAAGTTTTCTTACAAATTGTTGGTGTGCTTGATTTTATAATTGACAATTAGTGACGAAAATAGTGCTTTTTTCTCTATTTCCTTTAATAT
This sequence comes from Xanthostigma xanthostigma, assembly GCA_963575645.1. Taxonomy (NCBI): domain Eukaryota; kingdom Metazoa; phylum Arthropoda; class Insecta; order Raphidioptera; family Raphidiidae; genus Xanthostigma; species Xanthostigma xanthostigma. Next base: position 7,129,698 of record OY754473.1, read on the forward strand.
CTCCGTTCATCTTGACTTTTAGTATAGCATACGCATTGAGAAAGTTGTTCCTTATGAAATTTCCTAAAAAATGAGCAGTGACAGAAGTCGCTAAGTGTAATTGTTAACTTGCAAATAGCCCCGAAAGTTAAAAAAAACACGTTTTTTTCACTATTTTTTTACTAAAAAATGACCACACATAGATGGCTGAAAGTTCTCAAAAATGATGTCTATGTTGACACAAACATGCATGAATAATTTTAGTGTTATCGGTCAATTACTTCTCGAGTAATTAACGATCACTTTTTTTTGTTTCCTTAATTGCAAATAATATATATCTCATATCGCTTAGTTAAGGAATTAAACTTATAAACATTCTATGTTTTTACTTGTCAATAACAAAACATTTGTTGTTTGTTATTTTTTGTTTTCTTTCTTAATTACATAATCTGTCCCAAGTTTGCCGCCGAGATAATAAATAAAATCTACATTTTATGTTAGCTCCGCTATTTGCGATTTTATAAAAAAATATAATGCGTCCGATGCATTAAAAATGCTGCGTCAAAAAAACCCTTTAAAAATTTAATGCTATTTTAACTCCACAACATAAATTTAACACCGAAAGAACCGGCGTCATTAAAAAAAAAAAAACACTTTTAACTCACACCCGTCGCTCCCACCATATTGACCAGTCTGTGAAAAAACGTCTGGTACAGTCGTCGGTTTTGCTAATCTCTAGGGGGTCTGTAGATGAATATGTTACGCCACTGGTATTGCCCTTTGCGCCTAACCAAAGAACGTCTGTACGGAAGGGGAGTGGAACTGCTAGAGCTCTGCAAAATTATAGACTGAAGTGCGTTATTTGCTGCGCACCACTTCCTACAGTTCGTCCTCGCTTCCGATTAATTTTTACGTACACGTTCGGTCAACTACTCATACGCTACATTTTACATTGACACAGCTGGATATTGCATAAGAACAGTCTTAAGTTATTAGTCAAATATTATGTCTACGCAATTCTCTACAACAAATTGCGTCAACTACAAGTTCGGCCAACTACTTATTCGCTGTAACGACACTGGCACTTCACTTAAAGGTGCGTTAATGAATCAATACTCCACATTGACACAGCTGGATATTGCGTAAGAATCGTCTCAAGTCACCATTCAAATATAGGTATGTCTACACAATTCTCTACAACAAATCTCGTCAACTACAAGTTCGGTCAATTACTTGTAACGACACTGGCTCTTCAGTGAATCAACATTCTACATTAACACAGCTGGATATTGCGCAAGAATCGCCTCAAGTCACCATTCAAGTATAATATGTCTACACAATTCTCTACAACAAATCTCGTCAACTACAAGTTCGGTCAATTACTCGTACGCTGTAACGACACTGGCTCTTCAGTGAATCAACATTCTACATTGACACAGCTGGATATTGCGCAAGAATCGCCTCAAGTCACCATTCAAATATATTATGTCTACACAATTCTCTACAACAAATCTCGTCAACTACAAGTTCGGCCAATAACTCATACGCTGGCACTTCAATTAACGGTGCATCAGTGAATCAACACTCTACATTAACACAGCTGGATATTGCGTAGGAATATGCCCGGGTTAGCGGAACGTCGCAACGTGACGCGAGCATTCTGTGCAACTTAACACAGATTAGCCGTTTGTTTTCGTGCCGCTTTCCCTAAATAAGGGACCCTGTGCGCGTTGTTGTGGCACACTTACCCAAAAATATTCTACTTTGAAGCCCGGTATCCTTCGATGGGACGCCCCGACCTGGTGCAGGTATTCGAAGAAGGCGTCGAGGTTGTCGAGCCCCTTGATGCCCTCGTCCAGCGTGTTCATCACGGTGTTGGCGTGTTCGGCCAACTCCATGCTCGCCGCCTGCTCCTCGCGCGTTCGTAACTCCCGGAATTTGTCGAACATCTCCAGCAATTCTTTGTGCTCTTCGAACAACCTGGAATTAAATTGTAAAATTATTATCATATATATTAATACGCTAAGGTTAAAGATGTTTGCCTCCCTTTTTAGAAAAAACCTCACAATTTCTCCACATAAATTATAAATCATTTTACAGATAATTGCTTGCTCTACTGACATCGACAACTAAAAAATTTATTATTGCTTTTGTTTTTCTAAATTAATTAAAATACAGCAACGCTGAACAACGTCTGCCATCTAACGGCTTTAATTTTGAAACATTTTAATACAACAAACACAATACTGCATACTGCCATCTGACGGTTTAAATTTTGAAACAGCGAGCAACGCTGAACAACGTCACAGCAATGCTGCATGATGCCATCTGACGGCTTAGCTCAACGCTTTTGCTACTTGCGCCTCTATATGACAATTTTAGTAAAATATTTCTTCGATCTGTTACTGAGCTTCATATTGTAATACAACAAAAAGAAGGAATTGTTATAAGCAGTGTGCAAAATTTGAAACGAATTGAATACCTGCAATCATATTTAAAAAATAATTTTGTAAAGTGATAATTATTATACTTATTTAGTGCGAATAATTCGCACATGTCACGCTAGTAAATATATCGTTCATCAATCCTTCAGTGTTGAAAACAAGCTCTGACCCAGAAAAGGTAAGCAACCGGCCAAGTGCGAGTCGGACTCGCGCACCGAGGGTTCCGTACAAACTTGTAAATAGTTCGTCCATCCCGGGAATCAAGTCATGACAATAATGTTGTCCCCACACATCGGCAAACGTCGCGGTAAGTTTGCCAATTAAGCGTGTAATTGCAATGAGTTCAGATGGACGACTGACCTGTATTGTACTTAACTCGTGGCTGTATCTGCTGGCCTAGTTGTCGTACCGTGTTGTATGCGAGAGTTCTCATATAGTACTGTATAAACGCATCGGTAGCGGACGCTTGTTTTGTATTTGAACTGTTACTGTGTACATGACTGTATCTGCTGGCCTAGTTGTCGTGCCGTGTTGTATGCGAGAGTTCTCATGTTGTGCTCTATAAAACGCACCGGTAGCGGACGCTTGTTTTGTATTTGAACTGTTACTGTGCACATGACTGTATCTGTTGGCCTAGTTGTCGTACCGTGTTGTATGCGAGAGTTCTCATATTGTGCTGTATAAAACGCACCGGTAGCGGATACTTGTTTTGTATTTGAACTGTTACTGGGTACGTGCGTAGCATGTTGTTGCGGTTTAAAAACACTATTTTTTTTTGCGATGTAACTACAAAACGATTTTCGGACATTTATAAATGTTACGTAAACTTGGTAACTCCACCCTACCCTGAAAATGTTACCCAGATCAAAGTTACAAAGGATATTTACGCGGCGGGTGCTCCGCCGTGCATCCAAATTTAAAAATCCAGAACTGTTTCAACGTTGCGATAAAACTTTGAAGCATCTAGTTTATGTAATTTTATCTCTTATCCGTAACTGTAGAAAATGAATACGCTGCCATCTTTTATACGGTAAATGAAGCTCGAGAAAATGAAGTTTGCCTTAAACTTTGTATATTAAGTGAAGTATTTTCTGAACTTTTCAACTCATGAAGAAGTTACTCAATACATAATTAATAGATAAATTTAATATTCGTTCTAGAAAAGACAAACTAAACAAAACGAAAAAATAGTTGTGAAAAGTTATTGTCTACTTTTGTTTTCTTTCTTTTTACAAATTATTTATAAGTGCGTGTCTAGAATTGGTAAGTTATTGTACCTACTTATGTTAATTATATGTACAGGAAATTTGACAGATCGAAATAATATTGGAAACAATACGGTTTTGGGAGTGACCTACTTTGCATATATTTTTTAAGTGAACTACCGTCGTGGACTAATTATGTTGAATTTTTAAAGTAAGTCAACTTGAAATAAAATTGATTTTTGAAATTAAAAATGTAGCGAACGTATTGCAATGTATGGCTGTAGAACATTCAGTTGGCGCCGAGGTAGAACACTTGCCTCGTAACCTGAAGGTTCCGGTGGTAGATACCATTATAACTTTTACCATTCCAACCCACAAGTGGGGAATGGTACTAGTTTAGGTCAAAAATCACTTTTCAAAATTGTATAATATCTTTCCGTTTTGAGGTCCCCCGAATCCAAAATAAAACATACCTACTTTTATTTTTGACGTGATAACGTCTTATAAATTGATGAAACACCGGCTGCATGCACGAAAAAGTGTCACGTTCCGAAATGTGTCACATTCCGAAATGTGTCACGTTCCGAAATGTGTCACGTTCCGCCTGACCTTCGAGCGGAATCACGTAAAACTATCGTCCGTAAACCGACTTTACAGACAACCAATTTTTTGGTAAAACTCTGTGCGTCTGTTTGTCTGTGAGCACGATACAGGTCAAACGGATAAGCGGATTGAAAAAAAAATTTTGGGAGGATGTTTGGTATGCAAATATAAAGAGCCCTATTGTTTTGAAGAAAATCGGCGCATGCGCAGAAGAGACATGTGTTTTTTATATAATAATTGTATACTATCCATAACGGATTATTATTCTATTTATTTTTTCAAGAAAGGTTCGTAAACATTATTTTTTTCGGAAATATTTTGAAAATAAACAAATCAGCTGTTCTTCTGTTTTGTAGATCTGTCAGAAATAAAGTAGTTTATGATTATTTTTTACATGACGCGTATAAATAACCATGGCAACGAATAGCAAATATCATATTGAATACTAGCCATTATCCGCGTCACTTCACGCGATGTCAGAGTTGAAATGATCCCGTCGCCCAATTGGCTGGAATTTTTTTTTACAATTATACCAGTTTTAGTTGTGTAGTGTAAAATACACAGCCTCTTTTTTTAATTTTGTCTTTTTGTTAAAATATTATGTTAATAATAATCTGTTTTCTAAATAAATACAAAATAAAAATATAATAATTTTTAAATTAGGAATCATGAAACGTTTAATTGCGAGTTGAATATATCTCTCTCGTTTAAATTTAGCACCATATTGAATTTTAGTCACATGAACGAAATAAAAAACACATCAACATCGGAAATGTTCGCTTCCACTGGGAATTTTTAATGTATTACCGTTAAAAACAAATGATATCAGTCGGTATGCCGCAACAACACCTAAAGGGCTGTCAAGCGTGGCGAAATATATAAACAGGAAAAAGCTCTGAATACATTAAAAACCAGCGCGAAAATTAAAACCGCCAAATAAAATAAATGCCTTCTAAATCGGTACCAAAAAAGTGATAGAATGCCCGTCGGCAAAAATTTTACTGACACATACTCTCCCCAAACATATGGCTTCATTAGGCCTAGTCTGACACCTATTTCCTCTACGACTTTTCTTGATTTTGGGGCGTTTTCCTTCTAAATTTTCCGAAAGATGTCGTTTTGACGACATGTACAAATTTATAGATACTGTTTGTTTTTGACGTGATAACGTCTTATAAATTGATGAATCACCAATCTTATAAATTGATAAAACACCGGCTGCATGCACGAAAAAGTGTAACGTTCCTAACGTTCCGCCTGACCCTGTGCGTGCTTTTCTCGAAAACGGCCCTAACGATTTGGATGAAATTTACTGAAAAGGGATTTTGGGGGGCAAAAAATCGTTTTAGCTAGGTCTCATCTCTCGAAAAAATCGTTTTCATACAAATTTTATCATTATAAAAATCAATTTTTTGACGTATGAAAATACTTAAATATTGTAAGTAGGTTTTGGAATTTTATATAAACAGTGAAACAATTGTTTTCAAAATATTATGACAGTTAATCTTTGAGACTTAAAATAAATACGAAAGAAAGAAAGTTAAAAAAAACAATTATATTATAGGTGGTGAGTAATTTTAATAAATAAAATTAACCTAAATTTGAAGCGAAAGATGCAATATCATAGATTCGAATTATTATAATTATTATATAAATTTAGGTTATGTATTACGGAATACGTTATCACGTAGAACTATCGTCCGTGAACCGACTTTACAGACAACCAATTTTTTTAATAGGATAGCTTAAAAACTTCAACCGAAACGCTAAAATAATGTTCTCTGACAATTAATAACATGAACCGTTTAAAATGTCTGACACCTCGAATATGTTCGACATATTCGAGGTGTCAGACATTGAGACAATGAGCATGCGCTTTTGTTACCGTTCTATCACTGCGCGCGCACCGAATCTACTTGCAGAGCAAGCTTGTAAAGACGTCTCGTGTGAAGCGAGCACACAATAGCAATCAAGAAAAGTATAGGGCTAGAAAACTAGTAGTGAAATCTAGCGGCAAATCGAGTCTCGTGTGCAGCGGGCTTTAATCTTGAAAGAGCTATTCAAGCTTTTACAGTAACATTAATACGCTAAGGTTTCATGTTTGCCTCCCTTTTTAGAAAAAACCTCACAATTTCTCCACATAAATTTTAATATCATTTTACAGATAATTGCTTGCTCCACTGACATCGACAACTAAAAAATTTATTATTGCTTTTGTTTTTGTAAATTAATTAAAATACAGCAACGCTGAACAACGTCTGCCATCAGACGGCTTTAATTTTGAAACAACGTCAACACTTCGATCTGTCATCCGACCTTCATATTGTAATACAACAGACACAATACTGCATACCGCCATCTGACGGCTTTAATTTTGAAACAACGAGCAACGCTGAACAACGTCACAGCAATGCTGCATGATGCCATCTGACGGCTTATAGCTCAACGCGTTTGCTACTTGCGCCTCTATATGACAATTTTAGTAAAATATTTCTTCGATCTGTCATCTGAGCTTCATATTGTAATACAACAAAAAGAAGAACGTTATAAGAAGTGTGCAAAATTAGAAACGAATTGAATACCTGCAATCATATTTAAAAAATAATTTTGTAAAGTGATAATTATTATATTTATTTAGTGCGAATAATTCGCACAGGTCACTCTAGTACTTATAGAGATATTTACCTACTCATTAAATGCATGTAGCCGTTTTGAATGATAATATAGAATGACAATCTGTCAGAACCGTTGTTTTTTCTATGTCATAACATAAAAACAAACTGTGCTACAGGTGTTTCGATTTCTCACCGTCACACGGTTTTCCGCTACGGAAAATGAAACGTTTTCACAGTATGAAAAGCGTTAATATTTAACTATGTACTACATGTGGAATAAGTTAATTAAACATGAATTAATTATAACTAAACCATATGGGACTTAATTACATTTTTTATTATGAAAAATGTACACAATCAAATGGTAATTTATCCAACGTTATAAGACAGTTTTTTTTATATTTTTCGGCAACCTGTTATGATTCAGTAATCCTCCAATTAAAAAGAAAAAAAAAAATTTTTAACACTTTATATTTGTCAAGAACATTTTTTTTTATTCCGGAATAATTTCTAAATCAAAAGAGATAGAGTATAAGAAACGACTCTCCAATCTATTCCTTCCATTATGGACGTTGATAATTTTAGTTGTCGAACGTCTATAATTCGCGATCAACGAAGCCGGTCCGGGCCACTAATTTTTTAAGCCGCCATGAGAATAATTAGCTTAAAAAAACCCGTCAGGAGTAGGGGAATCGTGCTGCTACCGGGGAACTGAATTCTATTGGCTGGCGGTTAGTTGAGGGGAAATCTCGTTCGACACGCCTCCTTCTGTTCGGTGTTTACTTGGTTACAAAGGAAGTTTAGTTTCAGACTCGTGAGATGGACACGCTTCCAGTTTTGTTTTTAAATAAATGAAAGCAAGAATCCGGTAAAATCCAGATAGATTTTGATGACATAAAATGGCCGTTCGTATAACCGAGATGGGCGGCTAATAGTATTAGATAGTATGTCTAGAAGTAATTTATGACGTCAATTCGTGTGAACAGAAAATAAACATCAGCCTGATTCTTATTACGTAAGATTTAACCCGTACTGATTAAATGACATAATCTAGACTTCTGCAAAGTGCTATTAAAGTTGGAAGTGATCAAGGCGTGGCTTCATCAATAATTATTCCTCACTAATAAAAAAAGCGAGTGTGCTTTAGACCACTCGACTGAAGTAATACTTCTTCCTGCCATATATAATTAATATATAATAATGATACAATAATATTCGATTATCTATCACCATATTTTGATTAGACATCCTGATTTAACGACACAATATAACCTCACTCTGTGGCACATACCTACAAAGACGAAATGTTTAAAATATAATTTTTGATTAATTAATAAGCAAAATATGTATATATATTTATTATCATAATTTATAATACATTTAAAAAGATTTATTAACTAACCTACATTATTTCCCGTTACAAAATGCAACAAAATTCGATAAAATGTATTTTTAATACAAAAACAATTGTTTTCATTTTTAACGTCAAATAGTTGTCCAAAAAAAAAAAGAATTTCGATTAATGCTCCGTCTTTGTCGCACTCACAACGCACCGTTCTCCTCGTCCGATGACGCACTTCCGTAAACGCCTTCGTCAGGCATTTACCAGTTTACTCCCCAAATCAAGCGTGCCTAAAGAAGTTTTACTTCAAAAAACGTGTAAAGCCCCCTTTACACGATTGCTTGAAGTCATGCAAGGCAACTTTGCACGCTACGCTGATGGAGTGTGACGTCACTAATTAGTCCGCTGCTTGCTATCTTGCTAGATTTGGGTGCTATTTTTCATGCATCGATGCCTGCTAGTTTGAGAATTTGACCAATTATGGAGTCGTATTTTATCACGTGATATCGTGTGACATTCGTTAAATATGGTGTTGTTTGAAAAAAGTTTCAAGTGAACAGCGATGGGGCCAAAAGTTGTAAAATCAAAATGTAAAGAAATAAGTTTTCGCTTTGATTTTTCTCTTCTCTCCCGAAGCTTTTCAATCATTATTAAAGTCATAGTAGCATTTCAATAAAGTTCAAAACACGTATTATGAAGTTTGGAAAATTTGAAAATGTATAAAATTAAATTGAATTGAACACCGGCAAATAATAAATCGGTTTTTGATTAAATCTCAAGATTTTTAATAAAAATATTTTATATTCGAGTGAAGCCGCGAGTTCAGGCTAGTAATTCAGATCATCAAATAACGACTGCGGTTCTTCTATTCAATAATTGCCAACATAAAAATATAATCGAACATACTAAATAATATTGATTATGCATATTTCTTTTTATGCCTACTTGAATTTTATATAAAATAATAAAAAAACTATTTTTAGAAATGCGGGCGTCTATACGTAAGATACTTGACGCCGTGCGTGATTCGTGTAGGGTTGATGTTATCTAACTAGACGTCGGTGGATAACTAATGTTCCTGCAACTCGCTGCACGCAGAGCTATCGTTTCGCTAAAAATAACAAGAAGAATGATTGTCTGCTTTATTTTAAGAAACTCATTTTGGGTTCACAAAAAAATCTAGATAATATGACCAAGATCCCAGACCGGCCAGATCTACGTCATTTCACTGCTAAGATTTTAAAATGTTCTGTTGCAAGTTTTGTTGTATTAACTCCCTCTCTCTCTCTCTTGTGTAATATTGTTGTCAAAATTGTTTTACGATTCCAACCCACAAGTGGGGAATGGTCTAAGTTTAGGTAAAAAATCACTTTTCAAAAATTTTACAATATCTTTCCGTTTTGAAGTCCTTCGAATCCAAAAAACATATTTTTGGAAAAACTTTGTGCGTCTGTTTGTCTGTGAACACGATACAGGTCAAACGGATGAGCGGATTTGAAACCAAATTTTGGGAGGATGATTGGTATGCAAATACGAAGAGCCCTATTTTTTTTGGGAAAAATCGGCGCATGCGCAGAAGAGATATATGCTAAAACGTTGTTTTTTTATATAATAATGGTATACTTTTCATAACGGCTTATTCTTTTTTTTTTTTCAAGAAAGTTTCGTTACAAATTTTTTTTCTAAACTTTATAGTTTCGGAAATATTTTAAAAATAAAAAAAAATCAGCCGCTCTTTTGTTATATGAATCTGTCAGAACTAAACTAGTTCGGCATGCTTTGATTAATTTTTACATGACGTGGAACATATTCTGTAATAGCAAATATCATACCGAATACTAGCCGTTACCCGCGTCACCTCACACGATATCAAAAATTTTATTTTCTTTATTATAATCAAATGTCAACATTTTTGAAGTTGGAATGGTCCCGTCGCCCAATTGGCTGGAATTTTTTCCTTAGCTACACTCGAAAAATGAAAGTTGTTATTATTTGGAAAAAATAGAAATGATTGATTACTTCTGCAGAGAAAAAATCAGTTTACGAACTGTTTATAATTCAATTAAAGCGATTAGTTTTTGAAGTGAAAACTTCTTTAGCGGCGTTGTACACTTTTTTTGTAATGGGTAAAAAATGTTAAACTCGCGTCAGGAAAAGTAAGAACTGGGTGAGACTCTCTAAGTGATAGTAATTGCCAGATACTTTTTATACAACGTTAGACATCTATAGCGTTGAAATATCGTACATAAAAATGCAATCTATGATGCAAACCATTTTATTTTTTATACAACGTTAGACATCTAGCGTTGAAATATCGTACATAAAAATGCAATCTATGATACAAATCATTTTATTTTTTACTAGCGGTCCCGCCCGGTTTCACCCGGGTGCAAAAGAATGAATGGGGAAGGAAGGGACATGAGTACACACATTCATCTTAGTTTACCGAGATGAATGCTGTGTCCAAATTTCATGATGATCGGAGTTACCGTTCAAAAGTTTTTGTCGATAAAGAGCAGTATTTAAACTTTTTTTAGCTAATATTTTTTTTTAAATGAATTAAATAAAATTAAAATAAATTTAAATGTAAGCCTTAGAAGAAAGCAATGTAAAAAATAAAAAAAATAAAATAAAAATATATTCACCCAACGTGGGGCTCGAACCCACGACCCTGATATTGACAGTCGCATGCGCTCTCGATTGATCTACCTGAGGTTGTGTTCTTTCGTCACTAATATTATGAGTATATCTAGTTAGTGCATTTCACATGAATAGAAGCTTATTTTTGAGATACTTTTTGCAACATTTTTCATTAAAGCTCCGCTCCTAATTGTCGTAGCGTAATATTATATAGCCTATAACCTTCCTCGGTAAATGGGCTATCCAACAAAAAAAAAATTATTCAATTTGAACCAGTAGTTCCTGAGATTAGCGCGTTCAAACAAACAAACAAACAAACAAACTCTTCAGCTTTATATATTAGTATATATAGATACAACGTTAGACATCTAGCGTTGAAATATCGTACATAAAAATGCAATCTATGATACAAACCATTTTATTTACAAGTGCTGCCAATGCTTCTAAATGCAAAAAATTAAGACGTTAATATTCAAGTTTTCACTTCGGCCGGCACTCCCGGAGTGCAACCCGCCTTTTTTTTAAAGTAAGAACTTAATAGTGCTTACAGTACAATATTTAGTTAAAAACGTGATTATAATAATATGATCAAGTCAGATTTTCTAACAACGCGTTCTACAATCTAGCAAACACGTTCTTCGCCCAGCCCTATCTGCATTCATAAAACTCCCTTTGACATAACGTAACGTGTTCTATAGATTATGTGGGTGTTATATATTATTATTATTCAGATATGTTCCACGCAGAACCCTCTTTTCAGACATTGTTGTTCTCATTCATGGCAAATTCCGTCAGAAGAGATAAAAATACGTATATCGTAATTGGGGATTATTTTTCATTTATTTGTGTCGTATTTTTCGTACCACCTTTTCATATTTAAATAATAGGCGAACAGGGATTTTATATTTTATACAGAACGATGAGTAGCGTAGGGATTTCAACGTGAATTTAGAACCTGCGCAAACGACCTACTTTTTAACCGACGAAAAACAAAAACGGAGGAGGTTCTCAATTCGACGCGTATATATTTTTTTTTTTTTTATTTATGTATGACCACGCATAACTTTTTACAGAGTAGTCCGATTTTGATAATTATTTTTTTGTTTGAAAGGGTATACCCCGAAGTTGGTCCCATATAAATTTGGTAAAAAAATTCCAACTCTAAGGGTAGGAAAACAGGGGATGATTGATTGTTCACTCACTGATTGTAATGTATGACCACACATAACTTTTTACAGAGTGGTCCAATTTTGATAATTATTTTTTTATTGGATAGGGTATACCTCGAGGTTCGTCTCATATAAATTTGGAAAAAAAAACTCCTACCCTAAGGGTGGGAAAATAGGGGTGATTTATAGTTCACTCACAGATTTTCATGCCGAGTTGTGTATTACAAATTATAAATTATATAGCCACAAAAAATTATAAAATAAAAACTTTTTAACAAAAAAATTAAACCGCCGAAAAACTGAAAAGCAAAAAATAATAAATCTTTTTATCTAAGTAGTTGAACGTATGTGACAGTCTAGTATATCTAAGTAATTTTGAGTCGGCGTCAAACCATCAATGAACAAAGATCACTAAAAAAATAACCAAATCAAATTAACAATGATACGTGAAATCTCCAGCGATAAACATTAACATTCCAAACATGCGCTCTCCACACGACCACTCGCAAAGACGTATGCCCTCAGTGTGCCCGTTCGGGTTGCTCTGTCGCTGACATTAACTTCGTGAACGCTCAGAGATTTCCGGCGAAGGATTGTTGACGCCGACTCAAAATTACTTAGATATACTAGACTGTCACATATTATTACGTTCAACTACTTAGATAAAAAGATTTATTATTTTTTGCTTTTCAGTTTTTCGGCGGTTTAATATTTTTGTTAAAAAGATTTTATTTAGTTCGCGATATGGCGACAACTCGTTTAGTCGAATTTTCTCGCGATAGTTTGGACCCTCAGGATGGACTTAGGCAATATATTATTATCGCATTAATTTTGTAATTTAATCGACGGAAAAATGATGGAAATTTACAAATTCTTGCGAAGCTGGACCGGGCTACTAGTCATTTATAAATTGCTTTGCGGACCAGATAAAATTCTACTGCGGGGCCGCCATTTGCCCAGGCCTGGACTAAAGCATCGATTTTTCAAATGGTGCATACAATAGCGAATTTCCAGGGTACATTGTAATCGATATATTTAAAGTTTGGGAACTGCTGTAACGCGTACAGAAGTGATTAATCGTCCGTTTATCAATTTAGACGTTAATTACTGAATCAGTCGATCATTTATAATCCACAGTTTGCGGCGTGGGCTTCCGATTGCATCAGTAGATAACATATTATCTAGTTACGTATAAATAATCTAGTTACCTGATTTTACTAAATATATTAAACATTAAATTACGAACGCTAATGCTTGGTTTTTGACACGATTTTCAGCCTTAAATCTAGACATTATTTCAGGATACCATCGGAACTTTAACTCTTCCACTATCGCGGCGGATTAGTTAACATTTACTCAACAATGACACATTCAATCAATCTTTCTCATACAGTATGTAAACACGTAAGGTGCACATAGGGAATTTAGGATTGGGAAAAAATACTTGGATCAGAGTTAGCCACGACTGCATTAATTGTTATTTCTATTGAATTATCGTCGTAATCTTGAGGATTTTTGTTTTATTTTGATTTATTTTTATTTTAATTGGCTTTTATAATAATAAAAAGCTCTTATAAATCATTATTTTAATTTTTTTGTACAAAAATAAAACAAAATTACAACTCCATCTGTTTGGAAACATTTCATTCAAAAATTGTCTGACTGGTATGACGTATGCGCGTTGGTAAATCAGTGACCCAATGTCTTTAGGTTCAACACGAATAGGCGGAGATATTTGATCTCGCACCATATTTAAGTATTTTTGGGAATTTAATGTCCCATTAATAAAAAAGTCCGATTATGTTGTAATCATTTGAATATTTTTATTCGGTAGTATATACACATTCATTTTGCAAAAGAATATTATCTGTCAAAATGGATAAACAAGATTTCAAGGCTCACTCTGATCCAGTCATTTTTTCCCAATGTTAATTTCCCTATGTGCACCTTACGTGTTTACATACTGTATATATTGAACGTTATTTACGTTGAAGGAGATTTGTTTGGTTGAGGAACAAGTTTGAAATAAGCTTTACCAGAGTATCGCTTGTGGCCAACGTTTCGAAAAATATATTTTCATCATCAGTGCCTATGAACATGTATAATAATCGTTACATTTAATGAGGTTGTTTTTACCATTATCTGGATTTGTCCTGAACCGATTTTGCCGGTGTTACACATCGTGATAAAAAGTATATTGTACACTTCTTCGCATTGAAACGCAAAGAACGATGTACGTTTCATCAAGAAGTGTGCGAATTAACGCACTCAAATCGATATCACAACTTTTTTCCTTCCCATATTTATATTATAGTTAATTCACCTCATGCGACAGCTAAATTTTACATTAGCTCTAACGCTAGATATGAACCTTTTCTCATGCGACAGCGAGTGTTTATCAAAAAACTTATACAGAATAATTTTTAAGTCGATTCTTCTTTTTTAACAGCGTGTAGAAATCAAATAGACGACCAAATATTTTAAGAAACTTTTTTATCAAAACTCAAAAAGAAGGGAGAAACAGCCGTTCAAAATTTTTTTAATTTTTATTTAATTAATTCAAAAGCCCGGTTAACGCGAGCAAATAAATGATAGCACGAATCGGAAATGCATCCCAAATAACTCGCGGAAGGCCCTTATCGCTCAAGCATGGCTACGACGCACGCATCTTTGTGTCCAACAAAACGGGGTCAACTTCGAACAATTTCTGTGAATACTCGAAAATGACATAACATATTTCCATAGTGACATAACATAATACGAGGACCGACCTCAAAATTTAAAAAAACATTGAAAGGCCGCTTCTGTCTTATTTTTGAGTTTTGATAAAAAAGTTACTTGAAATATTTGCTCATCTAAGGTAGTTTGGTAGCCAAATAACTTAAACTTGATCCTACATTTTTTTAATATTTATTCAAAAGATTATCAAAAGACATCTACAGAAAAAGAATCAGATTTTTTTACCACACCGCTTAAGAGATATAAGTAATTAAAGTTATGCAAAAATACACGAGCCCTTATGAGGTCCTTGTTCAATAACTCCGGAAGTTGAGGGTTTGTAAAAAATCGACAAACTCGACCCCACAAAAAAAACTCTTTAATGGATAGAACGATGTCTGAAATACACACTGCAAAAATTTCAGAATAATTTACCACGTACTTTTGATTTTATTAATTTTTTAATACTGACATGTGGCCTCTATCTCTGTTGTTGTAGGGACAGTGACTAGTGACAGCTGAGTACTAATCAATTAATATTTTATTAATTACATTACTACAATTATGTAATTATAATTCGCATTAAATTAAATCAAAGAAAGTTTTATGTGAATTTCTATTAATTATTATAGCATGATTTGGGTAATTATTTGAGGAACAAAAAAAAAGTCATTTACTTGACTTGATATTGCGGCTCCCAAACTTCCTTAATTAAAAAAGAATCACCTTAAAAATCACCTGTATAAACCAAGCGTAATTTTAAACCGGGTTCAAACTAACTGTAGCAAGCTTTGTTACATTAACTCTCTCTCTCTTTTTTGTAATATTCTCAAAATTAGTTTTCCTTCGCTGGAAAAATGGAGGTTGTTATAATTTTGGAAAAAATTTAATTGATTGCTAACCACTCTTGAGAAAACATCAAGTTTCGAATTATTTTTAATTCAACCAAAGAGTTTTATTTTTTTTAAAGTAAGAACTAGTGCTTACATAACCTTAAAATCGCATTGTTTAAAATCGATCCTTAGTCGAAACAGACAATTTTGACGCTTAGGCAAATCGCTTTCATTTCTCGCAAATGTCCAGCTGACATTTTTAAAACGTATCCCGACTTTAAAGAAATAAATTGCCATAGAAAAAGTCAAACTTTTCTATTGCCTCGCAAATGTATCCAACTTCGCAATTGGTGTTGTGTTCATAAATGACCGTAATGAATCATTTTGGAGTTGAACTCGACTTTGAACAAGTCAATTGACCGTAAATGTAAACTAGAAACTTACACTAACACTCCAAACCCCCAGCGTCGACAGTGTTGTAAACAAACGATGAATTATTAGACAAGTTTATAAATTATTATAGCCCCCTTCGGTCGCGTTGTCGCGTGCGAAAATGCACGAAGAGGATGGTTTCAAATGTTTACACTATATTATTGGACGGTGTTTTATAAATTACAGCAGTTTGAGAATAAAGCAGACTTAAAAATGATGTCTGGATGAAGAAATTCATCGTAGCATAGGATCAGAAAAAAGCAATACTATGGTAGAAATAGCATTTATTATGCTGACGATTCGACAATTATTTTTGTCATCTTCGGAGCTCAAATGCGGTTTAGGATAGTATTTTTGTAAATTGTTTTATATACAGTATGTAAACACGTAAGGTGCACATAGGGAAATTAACATTGGGAAAAAATGACTGGATCAGAGTGAGCCTTGAAATCTTGTTTTTCAATTTCACAGATATAATATTCTTTTGCAAAATGAATGTGTACACTAACGAAGAAAATATTCAAATGATTACAAAATAATCGGACTTTTTTTTATTAATGGGACGTTAAATTCCCAAAAATACTTAAATATGGTGCGAGATCAAATATCTCCGCCTATTCGTGTTGAACCTAGACATTTGGGTCACTGATTTACCAACGCGCATACGTCATACCAGTCAGAGAATTTTTGAATGAAATGTTTCCAAACAGATGGAGTTTGTACAAAAAAATTAAAATAATGCTTTATAAGAGCGTTTTATTATTAAAAAAGCCAAGTAAAATTAAAATAAATCAAAATAAAATAGAAATCCTCAAGTTTACCACGATAATTCAATAGAAATAATGCAGTCATGGCTAACTCTGATCCAAGAATTTTTTCCCAATGCTAATTTCCCTGTGTGCACCTCACGCGTTTACATACTGTAGAAAATAATACATGATTTATTTTATTATTATTTTTTTTTTTTTTTATTTATTTTTATTTATTTCCTCAAAACATGTTACAAAGTTCCAAATTTTATAAATTAATAAGGATTTCCTGCCCAACTTGGCGGCTGCCAGTGTAAGGGCAGGAGATCAAAATAATATGTTCGGCGGTGGATGTGTCGGATGTGTATTGTATAGTGTGTATGTGTGTGTCTGAGCGTGTAGCTGAGTTCGAAGAGTGTAGTCAATATACCGAGTGTTCAAAAAAAAAAAAAAAAAAAGAAAAAGAATATAGCGAATGATGATATTTTCAATTAGTTTTTCATTGAGGAGATGTTTGTGGGTACGCGTATGTTGTATTGTTTTTATGTATGGTCTGTATTTTGGAGTGTGAGTAGCCACTTTGATATTTGTTTCTTGTATGTGTGTATATGTGTGATGGTTTTAATTTCCAGAGGTAGCATGTTGTATATTCTTGGCGCGTGATATTTTAAATGGTTCTGGCCAAAAGTTTTGTTTACTTTTGGTACTGAGATGCTTTGCAGCGTTCTATGCCTGGTTTCATAGGAGTGGGGGATAGGCGTTCGCAGGGTGGGTTGTTGGTGATAAAGGATGAGAAGGGACTGTAGGTACAAATGATTAATATTTAACACCATAGCATTTTGATACAGTTGCACGGTTGGGTATAAGCGTGGTTTCTTTAGGATAATGCGAAGTAGGATGTTCTGGATGGTTTGGAGTGGAGAAAGATTTGTTTTGAAAGCACCTCCCCAGGCAGCGATTCCGTACGTGAGCAATGACTGGCATAGAGCGTAGTAAACCATTATTAAGGTCCGTTCAGGCATTATTCGTCGTAAAGTTGCAAATATATATATTAATTTTCGTAGTCTATTCGTTAAGTTCTGTATATGTGTTGTCCATTTTAGTCTGTAGTCTATAGTTAGTCCCAAATATTTTATATTGTCAACTTTCGTCAGTACAGTACAGTTACAATGTGGTGTCCGTCCGTCACATGCGTGCAGTCTTAATAATGGGCTGATCGGCTATCCTGCGTTAGTGGCGGTGAACAACATATAGTTGGTTTATTATAAAAATATATGTAAATGTTACAACGTCACTATAGGTTTAGCCCGTTCTAAGCCGCGCGACAGGCAGCCTTTGTGATATTACGTCGTTGGAGGGGGAAGCGGTGAGTGGAAGTTTTTAGCACAAAACATTTTAAAGTATTCTAGCTAGAATAATAAAATAATTAAGTTTTGCGTATGGAAACGGAGAGCCGCAACTTTACATCGAAAGAGCCGCAGGTTGCCGACCCTTGGTATAGATGAAAAATAATAAAATATTATTTCCTACTTTTTAAACAATCGACTAAACAGTCGTTTAGAGTCGTTTCTTTTGTTAATTTATTTTGCAAGTGTTAAACTAAATTCTATACTTTAATTGTTGATTGTAACGCCCAACAATTAGATCATTGCCGAGTAAGAAAGTGAAATTACATTGTTGAATGAAACCTTAAAAACAATTTTTATTGTTTAACAAGTGCAAATAATGTACTATTGTTTTTCATGATTGTTTAATAAATTTGAAATTCATTAGGAGCTATAAAGTGATACAAAGCTACGCAAATTGAGCTATGCTTAGGTACTGTCGTATAAGACAAAGGGGTGGCAATCCCCCAGAGATAATGTCAGTGAACGCAAAGGGGATAAAGAATGTCACTAGGGTATTTGTACCTTGAAGTAAGTTACATACATCTCCATTAAAATCGAGAAGGGCCTATGCATCTCTAGTACTGTGCAAAGGAAATAGGAATATAATCTCCAAAGCATTAAAGGCTAGAGACACTGCTTAAACTTCTGCTGGCCGGTAGGCTGGGTATAGTACGCGCCACGGATCTAAAAGGTTCGGAAGTTAGTCACAAACAGCGTCGCAAAGGCACATTTTAGAGCCGTTGATACTCCCACCACCTCCCAGCTGCCTGCACGAAACGTGCGCTCGTCGGTGATTGGCCGTGATCGCTCGTTGCCTTTGTCACTTGTCGCTTTCCTGCTTTAAAGTACAGTCGAGTACGCTTTTGTCAAGTTGTTATTGCTGTGTTAGTTTTGTTGAGTTGCGAGTTTGTAGTTTTTCAACAGACTGTACAAGCGCAAGCCTGCATTCGCATCTAACTTCCGAGCCTTTTAGATTCGTGGCTAGGGATGTGAAAAAATAATCGATTTTTATTTTAATCGATTATTTTTTTCTTATAATCGATTTCTTGTAATCGATTTTATTTATGACAATAATCTATTTTAAAAAAATCGATTATAAAAATTACACATTTTAATCGATTTTTGTAAATGGTGCCATCTGGGCGACAGACGAATCTTTTTAGATTTTTTGATTCTTTAAATTCAAAGTTTAAAGCATGATTTGTTTTGTATTTTAATTTTCATACCAAAAACTTGTCGTTTTGCTTTTGATTTTTATCGTTTGGTTTTATTTTTATTGTAAATTACAATTTGTAATAAAATGTCAAATTGTACTAGAAACTGTTTCAACAATTCTAATCTGTATCAAAACCATAAGGTTGTCATTTTGCTTATTATTATTATACTTACCATTTTAAATGATTTTTATTCTAATAAATTTTTAATATTATTCTCTTAGTTTTGTTATAAAACAGAAAAAATCGATTTTTCTACAAAAAAATCGATTTTTTAAAAATCGATTTATATTCAAACTAAAAAAATCGATTATTAAGTAATCGATTTTTTTCATTCAATGTCACATTCCTATTCGTGGCACGTACTATACGAAGCTGGAAATGACGTCACTGCTGGCTCGCCTGCTAACTCACAGATGGGTTTTAAAATTAGAGCAGGGGTTATTTTTCTTGTTAAGTCGGCTGCTACGTATGGGCAAGAACCAATCAGGAAGCAGTATCTTGTCACGTGAGCGACACAAACAAAATTTAAAGAGTTATAATCATTCACAGTCCGGCTTGTGCGCTTTATTAATAAAATAAATGTGTTTGTTTTGCGAGTATTGAAAACACAAACAATTTTTTTTTTTTAATAGAAAACAATGCTTTTGTTGGGTAGATGTTTTTGTTGGTGATGAAGAACTGCCAAGCGTATGTAATGGTAATTTAATATTTTATTTTGTTACCAATAAAGCTATATTGTATGTTATGTTAACAGTGGTGTAGATAGAATTTTTTATATGGAATCGATTTTATAAATAAACGACTTAGCAAAAATACATAATCCACTGAGATTTAAATATTTGCAAAAACCTTTCTCAAAGTATAATATATTTAATATAGGATTAAATCTAACCTACTAATATATAAAGCTGAAGAGTTTGTTTGTTTGTTTGTTTAAACGCGCTAATCTCAGGAACAACTGGTACAAATCGACAAAAAAATTGTTTTGTTGAATAGCTCATGTATCGAGGAAGGCTATAGGCTATATAATATCACGCTACGACCAATAGGAGCGGAGCGTCAATGAAAAATGTTACAAAATGTATCTCACAGATTTTATGCATGCGACGGGTCGGCGTTACATTGTTTCGTTTATTTGCCGCTACATTAAGCGAACCGTACTATAAAGATGAGTCACTTCTTTAATTATAGGAATATGTCTGTAATTTTTACAAAAATGTATATGTCGCCGGGATATTGTCAAACCCGTGATATTATAATTTCACTTAGTGAAATTATAATATCACGAATCTTTGTCAATCGTGATATTGTAATTTCACTAGTGAAATTACAAAATCACGGATTTGACAATATCCCGGCGACATATAGATTTGACTGATTTTTCTGAATGTTTAGGTAAGTAATTGAAAAATGTGTTCATAGAATGAATGACTTTTAAACTAAATGTATTACTATACTCTATTGTATTGACGCATTCTAAGCTATATTTACAGAATTTCTATCTATCTGTCTAGATCTATTGATTTTTAATCCAGTCAGATTGGTGAATTTTACATTTAAAAAATTATTTCGAAATATGGAAGTCGTGTGTAGTTATTCATGCCGCTATGTTAATAAATGCAGGAGTTTAAAAAAGAGTCTCAGCTTTTGATCCTTTGAAGATGTCAATTCTAAACCGCTGTGTTATGTTTTTGTCCTTTTTGTGGGGATGTTAAACTGTTTTGTTGTCTATCTATTCGAAACAACACGATGTTAATCCTGTATGCCTACATAGTATTATTTTACGCGTCAAAACGTTCTTCATTTATCTAATAGTCTGTTATTTTATTTTGTGATCACAAAACAAGTGGCCTAAAACGCATTTTTGGTAACAAAAAAAAAAATGTTTACTTCTATTATTTACGTTACATTGACTAATAAATTAATTTAGAGTAAATTGATAGGACTACCTCCGTGGCTAGGATTGCCAGGTCGCCAAACCAAATAGCCGGTCAGACCAGCCAGTTTGGCCGGACATTTGGGTAAAAAGGCCGAGCAGCCTATACATTATTGAGGATTTTGTCTCAATATTAATAGGTACGACAAAAAAATTGTATGTAAAATCAAGCTTTTTTGATAATTACCATGAATCTTGTTAAATTCTAATGAAATAAAAATAACATCGAATGCCAATCAGTTCAAGTACTTTATTACTAATCAGCCAAAGTCATTAGTCAAAATTAAATTCTATACATAAACATTTATCAACACTTTAAATTTTTCTTAAATTCTAATGAAAGGCAATTGCACAAATAACTCTTATGTGTCTGCTATTACTTCCCAAAACAAAATTATAAAAATTGGTTGTCTGTAAAGTCGGTTTACGGACGATAGTTTTACGTGATAACGTCAAAGAAACATTGATGAACTCTCTGACGTCACGCGAGAAGAGAGAGAAATGCGTACAAGCCGACGCTTGGGCCGATCGTGCCTCTCTATCGCTTATACCGCGCTCTCGCTTGCACGCTCAGGCGGAACGTGACACTTTTTCGTGCGTGCAGCCGGTGTTTCATCAATTTATAAGACGTTATCACGTCAAAACAATCTAAGCAAAACAAAACTTCTTTTCTTTAAGTTAATAAAAATCATTATTCATATTCGCTAGCGCTCGGCCACGCTCGACGCTCGCTCGTTTGCGAAATGTAAAAAGCCTAACAAAAGCCGGACACCGTTTATTTTGGCCGGACACGCAATCAAAAAGCCTAACTATGTCCGGCTTTATCCAAACGCCTGGCAACACTATCCGTGGCACAGGATCAATAAACGAAGAAATACTGATGTTTAAATGGTATTTAATTTGAACTTAAAATCAATTAATATTTTCATTTTCTTTATTGCAATCTATACTAATATTATCGTATAAAGAGAGAGTGCGATTTTTTTGTGTATACGCGGAGGGTAATCTCCGGAACTACTGCGCCTATTTAAAAAATGAAGAATTAAAAATAAACTTTCAAGATGGACAAACTGTCGCGTAAAAATAATAGCGCTTTTCGTAGAGACCAATTTTGCAACTTAAGGAGGTTGAGCCGTTTTACGAAGATAATGAAAAAAATCTGAAATAAAGTTTTTTTGATAGATTTTTTTATGACAAAATTTTCTGTAAAAAATCCAAAATAATTAGGAGATTTTTAAAGCTAAAAATTAAAAAAAAAATTGGTTGTCTGTAAAGTCGGTTTACGGACGATAGTTTTACGTGATAACGTATTCCGCTCGAATAATACATAACCTAAATTTTAGTAGCTGTCGAACTTGGGCCGATCGTGCGCGGAACTTGACACATTTCGGAACGTGACACTTTTTCGTGCATGCAGCCGGTGTTTCATCAATTTATTTCATCAATTTATAAGACGTTACCACGTCAAAAACTTTTACATGTAGTCTTATGGAAAATATGTCAACCTAGCATGCAAACGGTACATTTTTTTTTGCAAATAACCAAATAATGTCAGCAGTTCCGAAAACTAACTATGTAAAGCATCAATGTCTTACGCATATTTTAGTATTTTTTCCAATTTAATTAGGAGACTTTTAATCAATAAAAAAATTATTAAACCTTAGCACTTTTCGATTATGGACTTTTATTCTTGACAATTTTAACTGAATTTTCAACTTTTTAATGATTTAATTTTAATTTTTATTACTTCTAATTTCTTTTTTTAATTATTTACTGAAAAAAATATTTACATAAATGTATTTTTTCTAACCTAACTTTGTACAAAAAATTCAAAAGTCAGTCCATGTAAAATACTGAAATAATTAATTAATATTAAAAAAAAATGTTTATTTATGCCTTTATGACAATAATTTATTGGTATCATCGATATACTTCTACCAGTTCTAGGATTGGAACCTCGGAACTGGGGGCTTGTAAAAGACGAGTCATGCGAGCAACGGCGTTCCAACGAGTGCGGCCACTCTCAAATATCAAACCGGAAAGATTAAAATCGTTATTAATTTTATTTCATCGAAAAATCTGACATACGCAACTTCGTTGCACGGCAATAAATAATACGAAACCAGTCGAGTGCGGCCGATGAAAAACAAAAACGGTTGCGGTTTGTGTATGACGCGCGTTGTTCGCGTTGCCATGGTTACGTCCAACACACACACACACACACACACACATGCGTACCTTCGCACGTACGCACGTCATTCATCGATTCGGTTGCGTTGTTTATGGAACG
The DNA here is from genome assembly GCA_963575645.1 of Xanthostigma xanthostigma. Taxonomy (NCBI): domain Eukaryota; kingdom Metazoa; phylum Arthropoda; class Insecta; order Raphidioptera; family Raphidiidae; genus Xanthostigma; species Xanthostigma xanthostigma. Next base: position 7,153,258 of record OY754473.1, read on the forward strand.
TTTGCAGAGACGGCAAACAAACAGGAATGTTAAAAAGCAGCGTTAGTGTTTTATATAACCTGTGGACTGACCGAGCGGGGGAAAATTTTGTATTTATTATTATCATTTTCTTTTGCATTAACGGCAAATATATATTTTGGGTTTAGTAAATTAATTTTTTAACTTCCCGGTTGTACCCTACAACAATGATATATCTTTCTTTACGGAGCGGGGTGGCGTAGTGGTGAGAGCACTAGACTCACATTCTGGAGGTACCGGGTTCGAATCCCGGCGGGGGCCAATGTGGCCGGGACTTTTTCCCGCTGCCTCTCGCCGAGAAACGGTAATTCCTGTACCGGCCGTCTTGTTGAGGTTTTCCATGGTTTCCCTCAATAATTCCAGAGAAATATTGAGATGGTTCCTTATTCAAGGTCATGGCCGATTACCTGTCAAACTGCTATGCTGAAAATTTGACTACCTTATCCTTAATTTCCTAAAAATTCCTTCATTCGCCCATTGCTATTAATTAAGTTGAAGTTGAAAAATGTAGAAAATCGGGAAGTGTAGTAGAAAAAAAATTGTAATGGTGCGAATGGGGTCTGTTATAACATAAAGTTGAGAAACGGACGTTAAACGCATTATTATTATTTATTATAACCTGCGGACTGCACTGATAAAGCATAACTTCATTGTTTTTAAAGATGTTACAATAACTCTTTTTACACGCTTTATATTAGTTTCACTTGTAAGTTTGTATGTATGTATGTTTGTAACCTCGTTTGGACTACAGCAAGTGGTTTATTACTGTTAGAATGTTATGCCACTACTGTAAGAGCAATCGTTGACCGAGCGGTCTAAGGCGCTAGTCTTCGCTGACGTCAACTCTCGGATTCACCGATCGTGGGTTCTTATCCCGTCCACGCCGAAATAAAAAATTTGTTTTTTTTTTTCGCCAAACTTTTGACAACAAATTGAACTAAAAAGTGGAAAATAAATATAGTTTAAAAAACACGCTTTATATCGAACTAAAAAGTAAAAAATATTTTTTTAAAATAAGCTTAAAACAATAATGAATAAAAAATACTAGTATTATTGTGAAAAAAGCGTGGGTGGTTCGATGTACGAAAATGTGGAACAAAGCGCCCCACGCTTTTTTCACAATACTACTAGTATTTTTTATTCATTATTGTTTTAAGCTTATTTTAAAAAAAATATTTTTTACTTTTTAGTTCGATAAAAAGCGTGTTTTTTAGTTTTTTTTTAAATTACATTTATTATTATTATATTATGAATAAAAGTAAAAAAAATAGAAGCTTCCTAATTCTCAGTGCAAAAATATTCACAGGGGCTATTACAGTCTGTGAATTTTACGACGGAATTCCGTACGGCCGTTGTTAAAATTATCAGCGCTGCTGGATTTCTGTCTCACTTGAACTTATGCGATGTTAAATGTGTTAGAAAGTGACAAAATATTAACAGTAGGTACTCTAAACGTTTACAGAATAGCACCGTTAGTCTTGGAGCGCCTCTACTGTTAAAGGTTTTAATTAGAAAAGCACGAACCCGATGAGAATAGCTGCGCGGTTTCGCAAATACCATCAACTGGGTTCTCTTCGTATGTTACTTTCGCGAGTTGGGTAGCTCTATGAAAGAGAAGTTTCAAGTTACTCGCTGAAACTGAAAACCGCACGTCGGTTTACCTTACAATGCAGGTGTGAGAAACTATAATATACGGAAGTCTGAAAGCACGCGGATGCGACCATTGCGGTCTTCGACTGTTCAAAAAAGAAAAATATTACTGTTGATGTGACGCCACAAGTTCCACCATATTAAAAATACAGACGCAAACGGCCTTGGTTGTCGAGCGTCTATATTATCAACGATCTCTTTCTGTATTAAAATTCACATTTCATCCAGCCATATACTTACTTGGCAAAGATAGAGTTTAAAACATATATTAATACGCTAAGGTTAAGAATGTATGCCTCCCTTTTTAGAAAAAACCTCACAATATATAATTTGCTTGCTCTACTGACATCGACAACTAAAAAATTTATTATTGCTTTTGTTTTTGTAAATTAATTAATTAACAGCAACGCTGAACAACGTTTGCCATCTGACGGCTTTAATTTTGAAACAACGTCAACACTTCGATCTGTCATCTGACCTTCATATTGTAATACAACAGACACAATACTGCACACTGCCATCTGACGGCTTTAATTTTGAAACAGCGAGCAACGCTGAACAACGTCACAGCAATGCTGCATGATGCCACCTGACGGCTTAGCTCAACGCTTTTGCTACTTGCGCCTCTATATGACAATTTTAGTAAAATATTTCTTCGATCTGTCATCTGAGCTTCATATTGTAATACAACAAAAAGAAGAACGTTATAAGCAGTGGGCAAAATTAGAAACGAATTGAATACCTGCAATCATATTTAAAAAATAATTTTGTAAAGTGATAATTATTATGCTTATTTAGTGCGAATAATTCGCACAGGTCACACTAGTATAAATAAAAATGTTAACGGTCGTTTCTCCACCGATTGTTTTGAAATTTTGACAAAACGATGCATTCGAATACCCGCGTGTTTTTATATACAGCAGCATCTGTTGAACGTTAAAGCAACACACGCTGTACTAAATATTTTACGGCAATGGGAGTGCTCTTTGTTGAACACAGCGACATCTGTTGAACGTTAAACCGACACACGCTATATTAAATGTTTTACGGCAATGAGAGCTCCATCTGTTGAACGTAACAGCAACACACCTAAACCAGACTGAGCCACAGCCACGCGTGGCCGGGTACAACTAGTATAAGATAAAGATTAAGCAAGGGAAAACCATAATTTTATGTGAAATTAAAATTACATTATGACGGAATCTGATTCGACCAGTCCAGCCAACGAGTATTTTTCCTGAGAACAGTGCTTCCGATTGGCCGCAAGAGGCTGCACAATATAAAAGAACTCAATTAAAATATTTATTCAAAAAATAGTACCTATCTAGAGCATTTTGTGTGACTTAAAACTCACTGGTCGCTCGTTTTAACATAAAGTACTATTTTTGTAATAAATATTTAATTTGGTCAAAATTGAATAGCTTGTCAATAAATAAAATTATCGACCAATTTTTCAGACAATATATTAACAAAAAATAGGTATAATTAATACATTAACGTTTCAATACGGATTTGGACCATCTTCAGAACTGATCTAAAAAATATAAAAAATAATTAATATTTAATTTCTAATTCGCTTTATATAAAATTTTTTCAAAATTATTAATTAGTATTAAATTTTTGAAAAAAAAGAAGGCCCAAATCCGGATTGAAACGTTAATGTATTAATTATATTTTTTGTTAATACATTGTCTGAAAAATTTGTCTATAATTTTATTTATTGAAGAGGTCTAATAAGACGTTAATCAAAGATTTGAATAGCTTGTGTTATTTTATATGTTTACCCCATACCTAGTGTCTGATGGAAATAGTCGGATATCGGAAAAAGATATATGTTCACCAGGCCTAACTATCTATTTATCTATCTCAGACACATCCTGCTGCATGGTGAGATTGTCGAAGACATAACAGACATACGTCACGAACATATAATGAATAATATTGTATTGTGTAACATCTTCTGTAGCACTCATTGTTCGAATGCATTCCAAACAGACATCTTATAACAATGTATACACCTCTCGTTTCAAAGAAGTTTTCTTGTCAAAAGAAAATTCATAATCTGGAGTTACAAACATACAAAAACACTGAACTTTTTTTTATCAACTTGAAAAAAATAGTAGATTGTAGGGGAAGGTTGCGATCAGTGGACCGGCTGTTTCAGCTAAGCGTGGGAGCAGCGGGCCCTCGCCCATGGCGTCGCGCGAGATCCTCTTGTGTACTGACTTGAAGTCAAACGCCAGGAACTATATTAGGTTTTCTGTTGTATATCTATGCATACAAATATGGTGGATCACTGCATTGATCTTGGGAATAGGTATGAAAGAAAAGGGCCCCTATGAGGCCTAGATTAGTTCACGCTACGCCACTGGACTCTTTCATTGGGTCAACTAAATATATCAAAAACTTAAACATTCTATTAAGTCACAAAGTAGCGTCACTGACCCCATGGGCCCATCGGGCCCCACGGTAATCTCAGACTGACATGTCTGAGATTGTTTACGACGCCGACAACATAATATTATTGTAAAAGCAACATAAATTATCAAACCGAGAGAAGAAATAATTCATTTATATTTTTTTACTATAATATTATGTAAAATATAAATGAATTATTTCTTCTCTTCGTTTAACGACAACTCTCAATAACACCACAAAGTGCACAGTCTCTCAGTGTCGCTATATAGAGGTTACACTGTATATCTCTTAGCTATAATATGTCAAAAATAACTTGACAGCAGCTCAAAACGCGAGTGAGGGGAGCCACGGGTACAACTAGTGTGAAATAAAAATAATTTGACCAGATTATAGATATTATTAAAGTAAGTTTATTGTATATAAAAATGAAATACAACGCTAACGAATCCGCTAGTAAAACCAGTTCGTAATAAAATCGTACATAACCTAAAAATTCTGAACAAAATGGCATCGAAACCCGTCTAGAAGTTATGACTGTACAAACATTAAATTTTCTTATGAATCGAAAAATCAAAATATGTCAATCATATATATTAATACGCTAAAGATGTTTGCCTCCCTTTTTAAAAAAAAACCTCACAATTTCTCCACATAAATTATATATCATTTTACAGATAATTGCTTGCTCTACTGACATCGACAACTAAAAAATTTATTATTGCTTTTGTTTTTGTAAATTAATTAAAATACAGCAACGCTGAACAACGTCTGCCATCTGACGGCTTTAACTTTGAAACAACGTCAACACTTCGATCTGTCATCTGACCTTCATATTGTAATACAACAGACACAATACTGCACACTGCCATCTGACGGCTTTAATTTTGAAACAGCGAGCAACGCTGAACGTCACAGCAATGCTGCATGATGCCATCTGACGGCTTAGTTCAACGCTCTTGCTACTTGCGCCTCTATATGACAATTTTAGTAAAATATTTCTTCGATCTGTCATCATGAGCTTCATATTGTAATACAACAAAAAGAAGAACGTTATAAAATTAGAAACGAATTGAATACATGCAATCATATTTAAAAAATAATTTTGTAAAGTGATAATTATTATACTTATTTAATGCGAATAATTCGCACAGGTCACACTAGTTGGATCAAAATATTACAATAATTGATAATAAAGTCTGTGAGATTGTCTTTAAAGCGAAGGCAATAAAATTGTGTCAGCGCCGTCTGCTTTTTGTTCTTTTACGGCAATAAAAGCTATGAACAGAGTTCCATTAAGGCTCTACCGTTGTGAACATCGGCTGGCAATGTTCCATTTGCTTCGTTCAGACCAACACAGCCACCCACTCGTAAATAGTACCAATTCAAGCCACTATCACATACAGCTCGCTATATATACGTTATTTTAATTAAAATTATTTTTTGTGTTCTACTAATACAATCACGGATACATTTTTACAGAAGGCCTCTTGTTAACGACAACGGATAACGGCCCGATTTTTATGACGGGCCGACGCGCAGTGTTCAATAGGTTAGTGCGGGTGTTTGTTAACGCGGCGGGCATGTGACCGTTTCAACGGATACGCGCACGTCGCCCCTCGGCGAGACGCCGGTCGGTCCGATGCAGTGAGCCACGTCATTTCAAAGAAGTCTGTTAACGACGACAGATGTGCGCGCACGTTTCTACCTATACTTACCTACCTACCTTGTGCTGCTCATTGTAAATATGGAGTTTAAAATTGATATTGATATGGATTTATTAATTTGCCTTGTTCATATTAGGCCAGTGTTGGGACAAGACTTTAGAAAATTACAAAAAATAAAGCAAGACATACTTGCACTGCTTCGCCCTTCAAGTATAGAACTGATATCGATAACAACGGACGCGCTCACGTATATTAGCGGATCGTGTACAAAGGTAACCGTTTCGCGTCGGCCCGTTACCCGCTGACTAAAACGGTCGTTAACAAGAGCCCTAAACAAACAATACCTCAGTTGTTGAGCGTTTATAATTTACAATCAATCTCTTACAATCAAATCTCTTAAGCTTAAAACCTATATTCAAGAATGCCATTTGTTTTCAACTAAATGTGGATCAAACAAATGACAATCTTGCATCTAGAAGCCAAATTCGCACCAAATATTCGACATTCAGCCTTTCCAAACTAACAAAAACGTTGATTGCAGCGTTTCAAGTTAATTTAAATATTTTTATACGTGGCTGTACATCGATTCATACTGTTTTTTATAAACGAGCTCGGATCGCCCCCGGTTTTTATCAAAATATTGTCTATTGTTCGTTTTTTTTCTGTTCATATGAAATAAATAAACGCGGTATAGATATCCTTTACTAGCTATTTTAAAACCATATAGCGATTTCAAATATCCAAGTTTAACAAAAGTTAACCCTTTCGTAATCTTTTTACATTTCAAAACAAATGCACCCACAATTTTGTAATTGTCAGATTCTACCAAAGGAGCTCCTTTGGTCGAAGCGCGATGTCTACTCTATTCCCTGGCAAAAGTTCGATCAAAATTGGTTCAGCGGTTTTTTATTTAGCCCGAAACAAACTGGTCAACACCTCGTTGATCATAATCGGGTAAGTTGTAAGACTCTAGAAAACAACCGTAAGAAATATGTCCTTTAGCCGCCATTTTTTTTTCATCAAAATGTTTATATAATGTCACTTGAACAAATGAGCAATCGGTCAGTGAACGTTTCGTTGAAATCGGTTTAGTATTTAAAACTATAGAGCGGAACAAATATACAATACACTCAACCATATAACCCCCCTTTTTTCGGAAATCGAGTAAGGATACTATATAGCTACAGATATTTAAAAAATATGTAAATATACTTTTAATAATAATATCAGCGCTTAAGGAGGTTGAGCCGTTTTACGAAAATAATGAAAAAATCTGAAATAAAGTTTTTTTAATAGATTTTTTTATGACAAAATTTTCTGTAAAAAATCCAAAATCATTAGGAGATTTATAAAGTTAAAAATTAAAAAAACTTTTACATGCAGTCTTATGGAAAATATGTCAACCTAGCATACAAACGGTACATTTTAATTTTTTGCAAATAACCAAATAATGTCAGCAGTTCCGAAAACTAACTATGTAAAGCATCGATGTGTTACGCATATTTTAATATTTTTTTCAATTTAATTAGGAGATTTTTAATCAATAAAAAAAAATATTAAACCTTAGCACTTTTCGATTATGGACTTTTATTCTTGACAATTTTAACAATTTTAACTGAATTTTCAATTTTTAATGATTTAATTTTAATTTTTATTACTTCTAATTTCTTTTTTTAATTATTTACTGCAAACAATATGTAAAATATAGATATTTACATAAATTTATTTTTTCTAACCTAACTTTGTACAACAAATTCAAAAGTTAGTCCATTAAGTAAAATACTGAAATAATTAATTAATATTAAAAAAAATATTTATTTATGCCTTTATGACAATAATTTATTTATCATCGACTTATAACCTTTTGTAAAAAGTTATTATGGAAAAGTTCCCATTTAGAATTCGACTTACTTTTGATTGGGACTGTAAAGGCCCCCATACACCTCGTTCTTTTTTGGCAGTTTTCATCGTCACGATAAAACACGTCGGTCAAAACCGAAGTGTATGGGCAAAAACTGTCGATGAAACACGGCAGTTTTTTTATCTGCCGAATCTTGATTTTAAACACGACGTGTTTGCTGGTTGTCGTTTATAATGGCCCCCATACACCTCGTTCTTTTTTGGCAGTTTTAACCGCCGGGTAAAACTGTACGGTTAAACACGAACAACGGCCATCCCCATACACCTCGTTCTTTTATGGCAGTTTTAACCGCACTGGTAAAACTGTACGGTTAATTTAAACACAGAGGCGTAGTTTCGTAATTCGTTCAGTTTTTCTGAAGTCGTGGCATCATTAATACGATCTGCTTTGATGGAAAATACAATAATATTGATATTATTTTATGTTTAATAAACATTAATAAACAATATAATGCAAAAATAATTAATAAAATTGATTGATATTAGTCTAAATTAGAGTGTTTTATTTGACACCATTATTTTTTCCTCTAAATTAATCAATATGTTTATAGCAATTTTCATTTATTTTTGTCAAAATTGCTTAGCACTAAAACGGTTAAAATATAAATCAATAATCAAACTAATTACAATCATTTAATTAATATGACTTATTTGCTGTACGTCGCACCACTGAATAAACACGTCGATTCTATCGGAAAGCGCCACACATTACGATTTAAAACGACAACCAGCAAACACGTCGTGTTTAAAATCAAGCTTCGGCAGATAAAAAAACTGCCGTGTTTCATCGACAGTTTTTGCCCATACACTTCGGTTTTGACCGACGTGTTTTATCGTGACGATGAAAACTGCCAAAAAAGAACGAGGTGTATGGGGGCCTTTAAATCGTAATGTGTGGCGCTTTCCGATAAGAATCGACGTGTTTATTCAGTGGTGCGACGTACAGCAAATAAGTCATATTAATTAAATGATTGTAATTAGTTTGAGTATTGATTTATATTTTAACCGTTTTAGTGCTAAGCAATTTTGACAAAAATAAATGAAAATTGCTATAAACATATTGATTAATTTAGAGGAAAAAATAATGGTGTCAAATAAAACACTCTAATTTAGACAAATATCAATCAATTTTATTAATTATTTTTGCATTATATTGTTTATTAATGTTTATTAAACATAAAATAATATCAATATTATTGTATTTTCCATCAAAGCAGATCGTATTAATGATGCCACGACTTCAGAAAAACTGAACGAAACTACGCCTCTGTGTGGATATGGCCGTTGTTCGTGTTTAAATTAACCGTACAGTTTTACCCGTGCGGTTAAAACTGCCATAAAAGAACGAGGTGTATGGGGATGGCCGTTGTTCGTGTTTAACCGTACAGTTTTACCCGGCGGTTAAAACTGCCAAAAAAGAACGAGGTGTATGGGGGCCTTAACGCATCAACCTCCTTAAATACGTATTTTTATAATCATAGATATTGTACCTATTATGCAATAGCATAGCAAGCCATGTATAGACAAGCGCAGTAACTAAATAATTGCCTGCTCCAGTGAAAACAATTGCGTTCAAGTGACAGCTAAGAGACGCTATATAATTTTGGAAATAAAAGTGCAAAATTTAGTATTTAAAAATTCATTTTGAAAAAAACGTGTATCATAACTTTGTTATATTAGTGCCCGGCTACAAATTTATATATATTTCAAGTCGATTAACGAAATATTTTTGACAAAATTTGATTTTCAATTTTGTATAATAGGTACAAGTGTACATTTTATGCTAGCGAAATAGGTGAGTCTAATTTATTGATGTTCATTTATTTCAGTTGTTATTTTGGGAATAAAACATTATTTGGTGTATAGTTTTCGATATTTATATACCATGTAACTCACAAAAGGCGTTAATCAAATTAAAAATTCGTTTTATTTTGCATTTTGGAGGCTAGAATTCGATGTCACGTGATATGAAATGCAAAAAAATGCATTTAATTTTCATGGCTATAGTACATAATACATATTTAAAAAGATTGTTGTAACCATTTTTTATAATTAATTATCATTAAGGGAAGCAGTGGCGTAGCCAAAAGAGTGAAATTGGGTGAATTTATTGATGAAAAAATCTTATTTACTTAAGCGGAATGGTTATTATTTCGGAGATCGGTCCGGATTATTGGAATGTCTGCATTTTCTGTCCTGGGGGCACTCAGTGGCGTAGTCAATAAAACCTGACGAATCAAACCAAGGAACGCTCGAAATGCCTTGTCAAAAAATGTTAAATAATGTTTTGTTGCTATTTAACTTACATTCGACATTATTTTTTGTTATTAGTTGACGAACATCTGTAATATAACAGAGCTATTTATTGTTTTTTTTTTAATCCCACTGTGTTTTTTAACGTATTTCTTGATAGAATGTGCCTTATATTTATTTATTTATTCTCTTTGAAATTCGTGTCTTGACTGGCATCGACAATTTTCCTTTGAACGTTTGTCAAACGCTTGTATTACGTTATTTATATAGCCGAGTTTGAGCGCAGTCAATACAGGGCCGTATAGTGTTCTGTATTTTTTTAATTTTTTTTTTTGACGTGATAACGTCTTATAAATTGATTAAACACCAGCTGCACGCACGAAAAAGTGTAACGTTCCGTTCCGCCGTAACGTTCCGCCTGACCCTGTGCGTGCAAGCGAGAGCGCAGTAATGTATTATTAAATATGATATTCGAGCGGAATACGTTATCACGTAAAACTATCATCCGTAAACCGACTTTACAGACAACCAATTTTTTTCAAAAAAAAATGCGCTTAAATATTCTTTTTTTATTGTGTTCTACACGTATATTAATTTAGTTAACAGTAATAATTAATAATTATTTTATACGAATAATTTTTTTTTATTGTATACTATAGATGCTCGACAACTTGGCTTTAGCATTTTTTTTATATATATTAATGCGACACTACTGGAGTATTCAAGACTTAAGAACATTTTTTTTATAACCAATGTTTTTTTTAAATTTCAGATAGATGTGAAAATGAACCAAATTCTGATGTCGGGGTGTCGATCCCGCTGGGGACGAGTGTTAAGGTAGGAAATATATTTTTTTTTCAAAATGGATATCCAACTTGTTTTTGTGTCAGATGGGTTTAAAATCGAAATATTTGAAACTGCTCTAAAAGGTACATTTGTGATCACATTATTTCTTACGTGTTATAAATTAACAAATCGTTATTTATATCTCGATTGTTTAAACAATTTGGTAATTATTCAATATTATTAAAGTATGTATTTTTTTAATAATTTAAAAATTGGTAATATTGTTTTTGTCTTGAGTGATTTTTGGACCGATCTGTATTATGCAGTATGCAGCAATAATATTTGGACTCTAATAATCCTACTAAAAGCAGTATTCTATTTGCTGAACATAACTGATATCGACAGGGCGCCCCACTGGGGCTTGTTTTCTCGCGCCCATTGTGTTGTAGGGCCTCGAGTTGAGTGGCGGATAATTAAACCATGACGAATGACCGCTGCAGGGGGCCAACCTCTTGTTCTCCGCCCTCCACCGACCCTTCCGATATTATCTGGGGCTACGTTATACATATATATACAGATTTGCTTACACTTCCAAAACTTTTCGAGTTAAGCTTCTAGCACACGAATATTTACATCTAAATATGAAGAAATTATTACAGAACAATAAATAATAATAAATATAGTTTAAAAAAAACTAAAAAACACGCTTTATATCAAACTAAAAAGTGAAAAATAAATATAGTTTAAAAAAAACTAAAAAACACGCTTTTTAAGCTTATTTTAAAAAAAATATTTTTTACTTTTAAGTTCGATATAAAGCGTGTTTTTTAGTTTTTTTTAAACTATATTTATTTTTCACTTTTTAGTTTGATATAAAGCGTGTTTTTTAGTTTTTGACGTGATAACGTCTTATAAATTGATGAATCACCAATCTTATAAATTGATAAAACACCGGCTGCATGTACGAAAAAGTGTAACGTTCCTAACGCTCGTAACGCGTAACGTTCCTAACGCGTAACGTTCCGCCTGACCCTGTGCGTGCTTTTTGCTAATTTCTCGCTCAATTTAAATCAGATCGGTTTGAAACCAGTCTTAAACGAAAGAGGAGAACATTTTACATAGATTTCGTATAACAGAATTTGCCTAAACAGTTTTTTAATACAAATTTATATAGAAAAATAGCTGTATAAATGCAATGTTGTCTAATGCATGGCGCGACGCGGTCGGTCGTCTTTGTTTGCCGTACATGGAAATTAGAAGAGAACGTATATCTTGTCTTAACATGAAAACGGCTGCATTTCGAATGTTTAATTCGATTTTTTGACATTAGTATTTTGTGAAATGCAACGCCTTCTAAGTTAAGTATTGGAATAACTAATTATTATTAGAACATAATACTTTGACAGTTGCAAACGTCACTTTTGACATTTCTTATCATTCCGACACCAAGGATAAGCGGATTGAAACCAAATTTTGGGAGGATGTTTGATATGCAAATATGAAGTGGCCTATTGTTTTTGGGGAAAATCGGCGCATGCGCAAAAGAGATACATGCCATAGTTGTTTTTTATATAATAATAGTATACTTTTTATAGTGTTTTATTATTCTACTTAATAAAATTTACCTAAATTTGAAGCGAAAGATGCAATATCATAGATTCGAATTATTATAATTATTATATAAATTTAGGTTATGTATTACGGAATACGTTATCACGTAAAACTATCGTCCGTAAAACGACTTTACAGACAACCAATTTTTTTTTAAACTATACTTATTTTCCACTTTTTAGTTCGATTTATTGTCAAAAATTTGCCGAAAAAAAACAATTTTGTTTTCGGCGTGGACGGGATTAGAACCCACGACCCGTCATGCCGAGAGTTGACGTCAGACCCGTGCCTTAGACCGTACGGCTGCCAGTGTACTTACTATGCTGGCATATTATACCGCTATATAAACCACTTGCTGTTAGTCCAAATGAAAGTTACAAACATACAAACTTACAAGTGAAGTTAATATAAAGCGTAAAAAAATTGATTTTATCTCCCTCTCTGTTCAAATAAAAACTATACTTTTTTGTGATCACAAATCATAATTTAAGTTCAATGCCGGACTAGATATTTTGACAATACTTTCTGGAATTCAGCAATCTACATGAAATTATATCGAGAGTAGGCATTTCAGAAACAGATTCATGATCTTTATGAGACTTATGCAAAGCCAACTTATCTACTGTAAGTTTCCAATAGTTGTTCACAATAGCGTTTTGAACATGTGGAACATTTCATCTAGTTTGACCTTAATATTGTTTACTTCGAACACATATTTCAATAATGTTTGAAAATTAAACAAACAACTAACATTAATAGTAATCAGCGATATACTAAATGTGTATTATTGTCACTTGCTACTAGCGTCGTTTCAGAACAATCCAATAATAGTTGGCAAAACCAAAAGTGCACATCCCGCAAGTTTTCCACTGTACATATTATAATGAAAAAAAAATTGAGAAAATAGATTTAAAAAAAAAACAATTAAAAAAATAGAAAAAAAATTAAAAATAAAATGGAATAGAATAAAAATATTACTTGTGTCAGCGGGAATCGAACCCGGAACCTTGCTATTACTGGACTAACGCTTTAACCGCTCGGCCATATCGATATCGCAGCTTGCGTTGTTATTATGGTATAGAAGTGTAGCAGTTATTCTACGTAATATACTACATTTACAATAACAGTAATAGCTATTTTTTTGTTTTTTTATTTTAACTATTAGCTGTCAAAAATAATAAAATAAAACTGTTAATAAAAATAAAACTACTGAACACATTTATGTGAATTTAAATTGGGTTCTGGTCTGATACTAAACAAAGTGAATAAAACTCTTCAAAGATTTGAAAGATTTAAAGTGAATAAAATCCGACCAAAATTGCGATCTGTAGAGTCGTGACGTACATACGTACAGACCAACCGACAACTGTTGTTTGTAATTTTCAATTACAATTTTAATTGTATTTATGAACTCGAATTGATTTAAAAATGGTTCTGTTTTATAGATCAGAATCTCCTCTTTTCAAAAAGCTTCAATTTGAATGGATTTCGTGTGAAATTAACTTAGATAGAACTTCTTATATGAACGAAAGTCAGCTCTGACGCACAAAGCGATAATAAAGCACATACCGCTAGTTTAGCGGTATGTGCAATTTAGAAACAATTTTTTAAAAGGAATTTGCAAAATTAGTTTGGGAATTAATATTTTGCTTGACACCTTCCTACGTGAGTATTCTTGTGTGATAATAAAATAAAACTTTTAAAAAATATTGATTTTTTTGCTTTACATCTCCCAGAAAAAAATATCTACGCCCCTGTATGGTAGTAGGCTAATGACTTTATAACATATTTTTTCACTGCGTGAAAGTTGGATCAATGTTTCGTACTTGGTCGATAAGCGATTTTGGAAGTACCCTAGTAGTCAGTGCAAACTACATCTATAGACAAAATAAACTTACTTTATGAACATGTAGACCCCTGTTGGTTCCATGGCCCGGCTGATCCCCTTCCACGACGCCAGCATGCTGTACTTCTGCTTGGCCGTCAGCGGAAGCCGGGGGTCGGTCGGCGCTGGGGGCGGCGGGTCCTCTTGTTTACTACCGGCCCCACTGGATCTCTGATTCATGGCCAACTTGCCCAGTTCGCAACCCATGTTCTCTAAATATTATAAAGTAGTATGACATAATATACAGGCTGAGCCAACCAAACCGAAGAATATTTGTATTTTTTTTTTCACGTCTTTGGAAATATGAATTTTAAAGAACAATAAAACAAATTAAATTTACTTTGATCGGTTGTTGAGAAGTAGGGCCCCTCAAGGGAAACATTGAATGTATACTTTGCATTCCAATGTTTTTTTTTGGGGGGGGGGGGAATTAGCGCTCCCCGAAACCCGAGGTCGTATCAGTCGGTTTTTGTATGTTGGCTGGTAGATGTTCTTAGCTGTTAAGCGTCTATAATCTGTCTATCAAGTAGGATCGTCCGACTTATGTTTCAAAGTTTAAATTTTAAATTTCTTTAATAATATCTTCGTTTTTATTTTTTTCCTCTTTATCTCAAACAAGAATGGAAAAAATATACACATTTAAAAAACTGAGCATAATATTCAAGATCTATGGAACGAGAAATATATAAATTATCTTCCTAGTGGTTCGTTCTCGATTTGACTGGTCAATAAATCTGTTACAAGCTGAATATTATTTAACTAATTTCTATTTTTTATGTTTAAAAATCAATACAAACTTTACTATTTTTTTTTATAATAAAAACTTCCGAAAAATTCTCAAAAAAAAAGTGTATCGCGACCCCTGCAATTCTTTTTCTCGGTCTGAAAAAAAGTAACTAAGTTAATTTAAAGTCAATAACGGTTCGAGAAAGTTGAAGTTGAAGGGAAAAGCTCGCGTGGCACATAAGACTGATTGAAAATCAATACCGATTATTTAGATAGTAGATTATAGACGCTCGATAACGTTCATTCATTAGCGCCTGTACTGATTATACAAAATAGCGTTTTTATTACCAACGTTCAAACACATTTCATGTCATGTAATAATTAACGCTATATCAATATTTTTTCAGTATTTTTGGAATGAAAAATTTGGTATACTGTACATTTGATTACAGTCAACAATTTTACGTGTTAAGTTTCTTCATATGACTTGCATTGAATGCAAGTTATGTCCAATAGTAGTCTGTAAAAACCATGGAAACGGTATTTTTGACAGTAAATAATAGTAAAGAAACATCATATATAGGTATTAATACGCTAAGGTTAAAGATGTTTGCCTCCCTTTTTAGAAAAAACCTCACAATTTCTCCACATAAATTATATAATATACTTTTACAGATAACTGCTTGCTCTACTGGCATCGACAACTAAAAAATGTATTATTGCTTTTGTTTTTGTAAATTAATTAAAATACAGCAACGCTGAACAACGTCTGCCATCTGACGGCTTTAATTTTGAAACAACGTCAACACTTCGATCTGTCATCTGACCTTCATATTGTAAATACTGAATACTACCATCTGCCGGCTTTAATTTTGAAACAGCGATCAAGCTGAACAACGTCACAGCAATGCTGCATGATGCCATCTGACGGCTTAGCTCAACGCTTTTGCTACTTGCGCCTCTATATGACAATTTTAGTAAAATATTTCTTCGATCTGTCATCTGAGCTTCATATTGTAATACAACAAAAAGAAGAACGTTATAAGCAGTGTGCAAAATTAGAAACGAATTGACTACCTGCAATCATATTTAAAAAATAATTTTGTAAAGTGATAATTATTGTACTTATTTAGTGCGAATAATTCGCACAGGTCACTCTAGTTTTTTTCTTAGGTAATACATCAACTTAAAAATCGTTACTATGATTTTGAGTGGATTTCAAAGTTAGCCTATTGTTTTATGTAACTTGCATTCAATGTAAATCAACTATGCTAGAATATCTTAAAGTCGTTCCACGTACGAAGCTGGTTTTGTAAAGAGGAATTCTCGATAATGATACCTTCCCACTGCAAAATTCTAGAAAAAAAACCTATAAGTAGGCACCTAAAAAAATATTTTCTCTTTTTAAATCGCTGTAATTTAGTTCTTTGAGATCGACTTTTTTCTTTAATAAACTTAAAATATCAGAAATAAAATTGACAGAGTCATGGGACACCCAGTATAATTTTATATCTCGTGTTACTCACATTGTATATTTGGAATGTTCCGTTAAGTTGGTAACTCGTATCAACAAACAACCAATCACTATCTTCTACGAACACATTTAGTATGCAGAACTTGAAACTTAGAGATTTTAGAAATCACAAATCATCTTTCACAGATTCTGTTAAAACTGTTTGCATTTCTAGTTTATTTCACAAAATTTTTAATTTAATTCAGTTATTTTTATCGTCAAGTTTAGGTGTATCAACTAGCTTTCATTTTTTTATAACTCAATTTTTAATCTCACAATTTTAATAAATCATATCTTCAATTTTGGTTATTTTGTGTGTGTATTAACTCACAATATTGTATACAATTAACACTCTAAATTATTTCATTTTTATTAACTTAATCTTTAAGATCTTCAGCTGTTATTAATTTGTTTTGTTAGATTCACAATTGTTTTTTTATTATTTCCAGTCCACTACATTTTTCAATTTTTAATCTGCTTTCTCAAAATAACACTTCGTATTTATAGATTTGGTATCACTGTAGCATATTTTTAACTCACTGCTTCTAATTACCTGCGACTTAAATGTGTTACGTCGCTTTCAATTTGAAAAAATTTAATTTTAAACACGTCCAACTAATTATAATATGAATACTGTTTATCTTTTGTTTTTCTGTAAATTAAAAACAGTTCGTTATTCTGTAATAGCGTTCAATACGTGGAAAAATAAACGCAAGACCTGCAAAAAAATCTATTTAAAAATGTTTATATGGACTATATGCAGGGAGGCGGAGTTACAAATTTTTCGATGCGAGCGTTTGTGGTGAGCACTAGGGGAAACTTCAAACTTAAATTTTCCGTATGTCAGTCAGCACTGTTTATTAAAAGTGAAAATAGTTATAATTTTGGTAATTATACACTTTCGCGGTCACCTGGTTTTTTGGCTCTAGAAAATCGAAAAATCATCCGATTTCGATTATTTTTTTTTTAAATCTTCGTTTTTATGGCGGATTTATGGAAAAAAATACGAAAATTGAAAAAATCAATATTTCTCACAGTTTCATGACTTTAAATGCAAAAAAAAATTGACTTTCTACATATAATCCTTTATAACTGTTTCTGACGTCGTGGAATCAAGTTCGTATATTTTTTTTCGCAATCTACATAAAAAAATGAATATTTTGAAAAAAAAATTTTCAAAAAAGTTAATTTGTGAACGATAAAGGGGTATGCGAATTGTCTCGCAGTGAAACGGGAAGGGGCAAATGTGGAGTTTTTAAAAAAACAATTCCGGGGTGAACGATAAACGGGTATGCGAATTGTAATTCCGGGGTGAACGATAAAGGGGTATGCGAATTGTCTCGCAGTGAAACGGGATGGGGCAAATGTGGAGTTTTTAAAAAAACAATTCCGGGGTGAACGATAAACGGGTATGCGAATTGTAATTCCGGGGTGAACGATAAAGGGGTATGCGAATTGTAATTCCGGGGTGAACGATAAAGGGGTATGCGAATTAGATAGTTAATTGTTTGAATAGAATTGCGTTTTCTAAAAAATGTATATTTAATTGACAGTCAATTAAATAAATATTTTTTAGAAAAAAAAATTTTATTTTAGCTACTTCTACTAATTTTTTTCATAAATCCGCCGTAAAATGGAACTTTTTGAGACCGAGATCATTGAAATCCATGTATTTTTCGATTTTCTAGAGCCAAAAAACCAGGTGACCGTGAAAGTGTATAAATACCATAATTTTATGAAGTTTTTTAATTACAAAGAAAACATAGGAAAACTAAGCGATCTGGAAATGTTCCGGGCTGTTGCGCTGATGGCGATTTAAGTAAAATAAAGATCATTGGCGCCCTAGTTTGACGTTCCGCTGTCAGTGTAAACAAATTAACATCAGTTTTCGTTATTACATTTTTTTTTGACACATCATGGCCTACTAAAGTTTTTGACTTATCACCTTAGAAACATGTCGCGATTTCCATAAGAAGTGAGTTCAATAATTCTCTATTACCCACTAGTGGCGCTAGTAGGCTTCGTGCACACAGCCTATATATTGAATATCCTGGTTTAAAGTTACTAAATTTGAGTTCTGTTTAAACCGGCTTCAAAAAAGTTGGTTATACCTACATATTTTTTTTTTGGTAAAATTTTTCGAAAAATGTTGACGCCATTTTGTTCAGAACGTTCACGATTTGATCTCATATAGTTTCAGTCTTTTTTAATTGATTTCAAAAAAGGAGATTTTTTTAACTTGTTCTGAACTTTTAACAGGGCAAACCTTTAGGATGGTCCCACGCATAAATTTTACTTAAATCGGTTCTATAGTTTGTTTTTTTTCAAATATGTTTCTAGCAATCAAATATCAAGAAAAAAGAAATTCGTTAATATTTAATGTCTAAACGGCATATTATTACAAATCCACAAAAATAAAAAAACTTAAAATATTGAACCTCCTGCAAAAGGGCCATAAAAGGCGGAATAAAATAAATTTTTGATGGGCGACAATTTATTAAAAGTCCTAGATTTGTAAAAAGTTTTGTAATAATAAAATTAGCGCCGACCTCAATTTTTTATTTTTCTCCCCCTTTTGTGGCTCTTTTAGAGGAGGTTGAATTTTTTTGTACAGTAGTGTACCACTTCATATTTTTCCACGGTTATATAATCAGTGTCTTGTATATTTTATTACACATAAATTCATATTAATAGATTTTGTTTGGTCTCGAATGTTACCATGTCACAACCTCATTTATTATAATTTACGTAAAAACCAAAGAGTAAATAAGTGTAATAAAAAGGCGTCACAAAAGTTTCAACTAACTTACAACTTTTCGTTCCTTTAAATTCATGAGACACAAAGCACGTGAAGGAATCTTTTTACCTGTACTACGAACAATTTCTCGCTAGCAACGCTAGTAGGACGGTAGGGAACATTAAAACACGTTTAAAAAGAATGCAAAAAATATGTTCTTGGCAGAAGACGACGTACCCGGTGCTAAATTTAAATTTGAGAACGTCAAAAAAAAGACAGAGAACGCTGCAGAAAATGAAATATTTGTTTACTCAAATATGTATCAGTAGTTACCATAGAGACAAGGAACTGTTCTCTGCCTGAATTGCAGACGCTTTCATGGCTCACTCGCGTACTCTAGTCTAACATCTCTATGGTTTATCCAGATTTACTTCTGTGGTGTGTAGTATAAAATACACAGCCACTGTTTTGTTTCTTTTTTTCAATTCAAATTTAGCATAATTCGTGACCGAATCTAAAATATATATATACTTAATAATATGATAACAGCTTTGCAGAAACGCTATTATGATAAGTGCTTTTGTTAAGTTAGCGTCTGGAGGCGCATGGAGGCGGCAACACGATTGCGTAACATACCTACATCTGTGTTCCATAGGTATCCGGCGTAAGTGTTTTATTATACAGTCTGGTCCACAAATAACCTCGTTTACATATTTTATTGGAGTTGTTATTAAAATAATTGACCACAGCATATAAAACACCGGCGCATTCAGTCGTCAGCGCTTCGGTGTTTTCCAACCAATTTATAAAGTTTTCAAATAAATAAAAATTTTATTTATTTGAAGAGTTCTATTCGTTAACCAAAGATTTCAATTTACGACGTTTGCCAACCAATTTCTAAAGCTCGCTGCAAACAAGGCTGGATGTGCCGCTGGGTTCCTTGCTAGATTTCACTACAGTCTTCTAGCGCTGGTTTTTCTTAATTGCTATTATGTGCTCGCTTCACACGAGACGTCTTTACAAGCTTGCTCTGCAGGTAGAGTCGGTGCGCGCGCAGTCATAGAACGGTAACAGAAGTGCATGTTTATTGTCTCTGAACAGAACACACACTATGGCATAGTGTTTGTTTGTGGGTCGACCACATGACAGCATTCTGCTTCCTGACCGGCTCTTGCTCATACCTATAGCCGCGGACCCAGCAAGAAAAATAGCCCCTGTTCTAATTTTAAAAATCTATTTTGCGAGCTAGCAGGCGAGCCCGCAGTGACGTCATTTCCAGCTTACTATAGCGGCCAGCAGAAGTCCAAGCAGTGTTTCTAAGCCTTGTGTGCAGCGACTTTTAGACCTTGAACACAGCTGTAGCACAGGTCTGACTGTCTGAACGCGATAAACTCAAAAACTACCGAACGGGTTTTCATACGGTTTTCACTAATAGAAAGAGCGATAAACGAGAAAGGTTTATGTGTACAATTCATTAACGTTTTGCGTAAATTGATTGAAATATGACGATGATTGTTGAGTCAAGCTGACCGGGAGCTTTAATCGAAAACGCTGCCCAATCCCTTTGAGATGTAACAAAACAATGTATGGTGGAATTGTTCCTCTCTTATAGGTCTACAGAAAAGTCCGCGATGGCATATGTCTATCTTTTAAGGATTGCTTACTATACCAATTTTAATGTTAAGCGCTTTTCGTGGATATCAGTTTTAGCAACGTAATGCCCGGTTTACATTATTCCAGTCCAGCGATCCAGTCCAGTGCTGGATTGCAACTAGAATAATGTAAACCCTCACTGGAATGCACTGGATCCAGTAAGCATTCCAGTCCAGTAACTGGATTCGCGGTCTACTTTTGAATCCAGTGCGGTCAATCCAGTGCAACTGGAATAATGTAGACGGCCAATCCAGTGCCAGTCTATATTCATTGGGATCTTCTACCTTCAGTTGTTGCAAAAGCATTACTGACCCTCCTTTTTGATCTCTTTCGCTGATCCAATTTCTCACCCACATCCGTTCCTTTTTTCTTAGTTCATTATCAACCTCATTAATAACTTCTTGTAGCAAGAGTGATTGAGCACGTTTGAAACATTTTCGAAACTGATCTCTTTTTGAAATCATTGTCACTGTAGTGTTCACAATGAAAACGGCTTCTAAATGACTGGAATAATGTAGACAACGAATCCAGTCCAGCACTGGACTGGATCGCTGGACTGGAATAATGTAAACCGGGCATTAGTCGACGAAAAAACGGTGGCAATCTACTAATTCGAGCGAAGCTGGACCGGATCGCTAGTTGAATATAATAGATGGTTGTCCGTATGTTAGTCACGTTTCGTATAAAATTTTTTTTCCTTTACTTTTTTAATATGTTGTTCGTGTTTATGGCGGTGTCAGTAATATATGACGCTCGCATTATGATCGATGACGTCGATGTTCAAATTAACAGCGCTGTTAAAGGTCTGTCTCTCTACCTATGTAATGTTAAGTGACAAAAAATGAATAGGACTGTAAGAGAATCTATAATGTACAAATTTTTAAAGTGCGTTTTTTAACGACACTATTAAGTATCCCTATTCAGGTTCTCTCGTTAAAGATATTCTATTCCAATCATTAACTTTGGCAGAACTTGAAAGTTATTTTACAATAATTAGAATGTTAAAATTATTTTGTCTCTTTATTAAAAAGAAAGGATAAACTCTAAAAAACATAAATTTTTATTTCGTTTTTAATGTATAATAAAATGTATTTGGAACCCAGCATGACCTTAATTACTGCTAATTAAAATAAAAGTGTGCTTCTAATTAACAAATAATTAACTTCAGATATTGTTATCAAAGCCGACCACTTTACGTTAAAAACTGTTGATAAGTGCAAATAATTACGGCCTTGTTACTTTGATAAGTAAATAAGCGTTATTATAATAATTAAAAATACACACCGAACGGGAAATCATAAATGTTATAAATAATTTTTTTTGTGTTTGATTCCTAAAATAACTTTTTCCTTGAATAAAACCTTGCAAGTTTACGACTACAAATTTTAACGCCGCTTTAAAAACGCACAAAACGCGTTTCGAAGGCGCATCTTTCCAAAATATAAAAAAAAATGTTGGGCTCACGATTGCGTAAACAGAAAAGCATAGAACAGAAAAAAAATTCAAAATCGGTTCAGCCGTTTGCTTTGAACGCTTGTTACAAAATAGCGCGATGCACTAAATGTTTTTCCAGAAGAAAAGCCGCAGCATCTTCTATACTATAGCATCGCGTCTAAAAACGCCTTTAAGATCAATTTCAAAATCGGTTCAGGCGTTTGCTTTGAACGCTTGTTACAAAATAGCGCGATGCACTAAATGTTTTCCAGAAGAAACGTCACAGCTTCTTCTATGCTGTAGCATCGCGTATAAAAACGCGTTTAAGATCAATTTCAAAATCGGTTCAGCCGTTTGATTTGAACGCTTGTTACAAAATAGCGCGATGCACTAAATGTTTTTCCAGAAGAAAAGCCGCAGCATCTTCTATGCTATAGCATATCGTCTAAAAACGCGTTTAAGATCACTTTCAAAATCGGTTTAACTGTTTGCTTTGAACGTTTCTTACAAAATAGCGCGATGCACTAAATGTTTTTCCAAAAGAAAAGTCGCAGCATCTTCTATGCTAGAGCATCGCGTCTAAAAACGCGTTTAAGATCAATTTTAAAATCTGTTTAGCCGTTTGCTTTGAACGCTTGTTACAAAATAGCGCAATGCACTAAATGTTTTTCCAGAAGAAAAGCCGCAGCATCTTCTATGCTATAGCATCGCGTCTAAAAACGCGTTTAAGATCAATTTCAAAATCGGTTCAGGAGTTTGCTTTGAACGCTTGTTACAAAATAGCGCGATGCACTAAATGTTTTCCAGAAGAAACGTCACAGCATCTTCTATGCTGCAGCATCGCGTCTAAAACCCCGTTTAAGATCAATTTCAAAATCGTTTCATTCGTTTGCTTTGAACGCTTGTTACAAAATAGCGCGATGCACTAAATGTTTTTCCAGAAGAAAAGCCGCAGCATCTTCTATGCTATAGCATAGCGTCTAAAAACGCGTTTAAGATCAATTTTAAA
Source organism: Xanthostigma xanthostigma (assembly GCA_963575645.1). Taxonomy (NCBI): domain Eukaryota; kingdom Metazoa; phylum Arthropoda; class Insecta; order Raphidioptera; family Raphidiidae; genus Xanthostigma; species Xanthostigma xanthostigma. The sequence goes on from OY754473.1 coordinate 7,176,535, forward strand.
ATCGGTTCAGCCGTTTGCTTTGAACGCTTGTTACAAAATAGCGCGATGCACTAAATGTTTTTCCAGAAGAAAAGCCGCATCATCTTCTATGCTATAGCATCGCGTCTAAAAACCCGCTAAGATTAATTTTAAAATCGGTTCAGGCGTTTGCTTTGAACTCTTGTTAGAAAATAGCGCGATGCACTAAATGTTTTTCTAGAAGAAAAGCCGCAGCATCTTCTACGCTATAGCATCGCGTCTAAAAACGCGTTTAAGATCAATTTCAAAATCGGTTCAGCCGTTTGCTTTGGACGCTTGTTACAAAATAGCGCGATGCACTAAATGTTTTCCAGAATAAACGTAACAGCATCTTCTATGCTATAGAATCGCGCCTAAAAACGCGTTTAAGATCAAGTTTGCACACCGAGACACGAAGCGACAAAATGCTGCTGAGCCTCTAGAAATATATACGTGTCTTCAAGTGCAGCAATTCACACCAGAACGTCGCGACAAAAGAATCTAGTATATAACTGACACGTCGTACCGCGTCGCCATGTGAGAATTGAACTTTAGCGTTATAGTGTATTGATTGAAAATAAGGTACAGATTTTAAGCTTATAGAATGCACATATGCGTGCTTATTGTGCCTGTGTGATGGAATCTCGGTTCCGCGCACGCGCACCGTCTAGCCACACTTCATTTATTTCCACAAATACAAAACAAAACACCGATCCATTAAAAAGAAACAAATGACGGAATAATATCAGTTTCGAATGCCATATTTTTAAATAGAAATATTTTCGTCTTGGCTTACGTCATTACGTCTAATTAATTAGTTTAAATGTCCTATTTTTACAGTACGTCCCACGGTCCCAGTGGATACAAAATCGCACAAAATAAGAAACTGGCAGCACTTTTTTTCTTGACGCACGTTTCGCTAATCATGTTTGTATCATCTAACACTGTTTTGTATTGTGAAAAATAACTCTAATAATTTAGAGTGATGATAATCCTGTTTAAATATTCGAAGATTAAAGGATGAAACCTGGTGGCATAGGATCAATGAACTAAGCAAATATAATTTTAAACAAGTTACATTTGACACGTTTATAAAATTTTCAGTAAAAATCAGTCGTTTTTTTCAAGAAAAATAGTAATTTTAATACCCGTTGATGACATTTTTTATTTTAATTTATTTTTTACATAACAACAATACTGACAAAACAGACAGCATTGATTCTCCGAAGATGGCATAAAGTTTGCCGAAACGTCAGACAATAAAATGCAAAAAAACCTTCAGTATTTGCAAAGTTCATTGATCCTATGCCATCAGGTTTCATCCTTTAATCTTCGACTGTTTTGTATGTTATTTTCTTAGTTTTGTGTCGACAACAAAGGTTCCTCCACCCCTCTTGAAAATATTTTGTAGTCTATCCTGGAATAGTGTCGAGTACTCATTGCTATTAATTATAATTATAATATTAGTATAGATAAATTGTAACAAATAAACAATTGTCCAGAATAGTCTGCCTATGGTACATATGTACTGCTTATGGTACTAGTGGAATCTATAAAAAATTTCAAACCGAAGTGATCTATTACCTTACAAAGTTTCAGGACGGATTACAGTTTTTGCGTGAACAATGCACATTTCTAGTCCCATAAGTCTAATTAGGCTGCCATGAAAAGTTTTATTAATTAAATTAAGCCTCACGTCAACCCAGGGACCCACTGTAGATATATTTTCATTAACACTTTTTTTAACGGCGACGTGTTGTGCAGTACTATTTTTATTTGCGTAACTTGTTTGTTTACTGTGATGCACAAGCTGAGGCTAAGTAATTTACAATTGAATTTTTTGCTTTACACACTAGTGTTAAATGAACAAATTACGACCCCTGTGCATCAAAGGCAGCTCTTTTAGAGATTAAAAAGTTTGATTTATTTTAAAATGCACAGCATTAATTAAATTCAAGTCAACGATTGAAATATTCTGCATTAAAAATTTCGCGTTATACGTTAAGACATCATTAAGCTCGATGCACAATATTTCTTCACACACATCACTGGTTCACACTTGTGTGCACAAACGGTTTGAGCGGTGCCAAAAAACTACCACTAATTGCTTCATCGCCATCTCTCTTGCATGCAGTTACCGGGAAAATTATGAATGTAACCGTTGAAACTTAAGCGGCCTACACACCTTGATGTTTAGCTGCGATGCAGGCATCGACTCTTATGTTTCATGATGCAAGTAGCAGTGTGTGTAGTACTGAATCACGTATTTTTGGCATCAGTTGCGGCTTGCAGCGATGCAGAGTCTGGAATCCCGTTTTGGTCGGCGAGCCACGACGCCGAGTCGGTGATGCTGATGCAAGTTTCAGCGTGCATAGAAATGTGTCGATGCCAAGACGATATTAATTTTAGAAGTTACTTTGTTGTTTGTGTGTGTAAATTCCATGATGGAAAGTGATCGTGTATTTTGGGAAGAGTTCATAAACATTTATCATCTGCATACGTGTCTTTGGAATACAAATGTACTTTTAGCTCTTCCAATAAATTTACATTTTAATAACGCTTGCTTTCTATATAAACCGTCTTTTTGACCATTTCCTTTTTTTTTTATAGAAGGTAAGAGTACGATAACTTGCTATGCAAAATATCCACTGGAAATTCACAATTATTGTTTTATATAACATATAACAGCGTTATTGGTCGTTTTAAGTGCGGAAAATTAATTTTTATAAATTAATTTAAAAAAATTAAATATGATATAGTAAATATATTATTTACTATAGCGATCGCTATCTTGTCTTATATAGTGATAAGAAAAGAGAAAGTTATATATACCTGTACCTATGATAAACAAAGATAGAAATATCAATTGGTTGGAATGAAATACAATTGAACGTTCAGGGCAGAGTCGTATTTGGAAATTTTAATTTATAAAACGAATTTTAAATTTAAAACTCACATTTTCATGAAGATTGAAAACCACCGCTTTTTTTGATAAAGGGGTATGCGAATTGTCTCGCAGTGAAACGGGAAGGGGCAAATGTGGAGTTTTTAAAAAAACAATTCTGGGGTGAACGATAAAGGGGTATGCGAATTGTCTCGCAGTGAAACGGGAAGGGGCAAATGTTGAGTTTTTAAAAAAACAATTCCGGGGTGAACGATAAACGGGTATGCGAATCTAAATACGACCCTGCTTCCATAACACAATCGAAAGCTGCATTCAAAGTGAGATAGTTATACAATAATTCTACACCAGTTGCTATGACGTGTATTTGTGATTTTTGATTGGTTAGATTCAAAAAATGACAGTGAAAGACGAAAAGTAGTTCCATTTTTTTCACGTATTTTTGAGGAAATTTGTGAATAATCCGCAAAGTTTTTTTTTTTGAACGTCAAAATTTAGCGTTTTCTATGACTTAAAAAAAAAAATTTCAAAATTTGGGTGCATAGTGTTATCGTACTGGACCCTTTATAGAGTATAAAGAGTGCCCAACTACTGATAATAAAACTGGTGTTGGCAAAACGTACCTCATTTTATTCGTCAAGCACTAGGTACCTAGAAAATAACTTAACCCTACTGTTCTTGTGTTGCATGAACATCGAGTCGATTCAGGCATCGCAATAGGTTTCGATTTAAGTAGGCGTTTATGCAACTGATGCAAGTTTCATGTATAACATAAGAGTCGATGCCTGCATCGCAGCTAACATCAAGGTGTGTAGGCCGCTTTAAACAGTGCGTGTCGCCTTTTTAAAGAAACCTGGACGTGTGACGTGTGAAGATGACAATAGATAAAATGAAGTGAGTCATCCATATTAATGTCTGTTAGGTTTTGTTTGTATAGGTTGGCATTACATATTTTGATAGGTCTTCATCAATATTCATAAATGACTTTATGGACTTAGCACCTTTCCTGTACGGAGTTTGCAGCAGCCACAAGTTGGATATCAGATCGCTTGTCCGGGATCGCGTTTTATCAGTTTATAACAGATGTTCGACGTCAACGCGAATGAAAAATCGATCTAAAGGTCGCTGCACACGAGGCTGGAGACACTGTTGGGACTTCTGCTGGCCGGCAGGCTGGCTATGAGCTTTGAAATGCGAACTCGCCTGCTATCACAAGATATATTTTAGAACTAACGATCCCGCCCAGTTTCACCCGGGTGCAAAAGAACGAATGTGGGGGGAGGGACATCTTAGTTTACCGAGATGAATGTTGTGTCCAAATTTCATGATGATCAGAGTTACCGTTCAAAAGTTTTTGTCGGACGGACAAATTTTGAGTTACTTTTTTCATTGATGCTCCGCTCATATGGGTCGTAACGTGATATTATATAGCCTATAGCCTTCCTCGATAAATGGGCTATCCAACAAAAAAAATTCAATTCGGACCAGTAGTTCCTGAGATTAGCGCGTTTAACCAAACAAATTCTTCAGCTTTATATATTAGTATAGATTAAAACAGGGGCTATTTTTCTTGCTAAGTAATCTGCTTGCTCTGAGCAAGAACCAATCAGGAAACAGTATTTTGAGAATTTCGCTTATGTTTCACATCTGCCAGATATTCCACGACGGCTCACATATCTTTTTTTTATTACCCGACTGCGGCGAAGCCACAAGGAAGGGTTATGAGTTTAGCAGTCTATGTGTGTTTGTTTTTACGGATGTTCCACCGTAGCGCCTAAACTATTCATCCGATTTTGATAAATAAAGTGTCAATCGATTCGTTATTATGGTCCGGGTAACATAGGCTACATTTATTTTGGAATTTTGGTGCCAGAGGGGAGCAAATTGAAAACAAACTAAAACCCGACAACTGTAAAGTATGAAACAAGAAAATATTCTCATCTGAGGATAGCCGTGGTCGTATGCTATCTCATATATATGAGGCCCCTCTAGATGCACTTTGCCCTAGAGCTTGTGATCGCTTACTACTGTTAAAATGTAATGTTTTGTTAGGGTAGGTGGCATATGACCACGGCTATCCTCAGATGAGAATATTTTCTTGATTGATACTTTTCAGTAGTCGGGTTTTTTTGAACTTAACAACGAAAACAAACATCCTGTATAATATTATTGCACATGACATATAGCGATGTATTACAAAAACAGGAAATATGACCTAAAGAGCGATCAGGTATCCAACGTGATAATAATGAATGTTACTAACAACAGGTCTTAATGACGCATTAACACCAAATGTGCCAACCGAATAAACAATCACTTAATATATCTAATTGTTAGTATAGGTAAGTATTGTTGTTGGAATCAATGCTTATTTATTTTTTATTGTTTTGTCTTACGTGTGGACCTAACTGTTCCTTTCGATTGACTGATTGCGGATTATAGACGCTCAACAGTTAAGGATCGTTAGCGTCTAAAACTGTTTCTGATAAATCGCAATCCAACCGACAAAATAGTGTATTTACTCTAGATTATCCGAGCTATTGTGGAGAAATCCCTATATCTATACTTAAATTAGAAAGAAGTTTTGTAGGAAGTAATCTCTGAAACTGCTCATCCGATTTCAATATTTTTGTCATCAATATTTAGAATGGATATTCAGGATGGACAAGGGTTATATATTATTATCTCGCGATTGATAAGCAATCGGTTTGTCTGTCAATGTATGTTTTTTAATACGAAAAAGAATGTAATAACATTTAAAATGTCTGACACCTCGAATATGTCGAACATATTCGAGGTGTCAGACATTTTAAATGGTTCATGTTATTTGTCAGAGAACATTATTTTAGCGTTTTGGTTGAAGTTTTTAAGCTATCCAATTAAAAAAAAACAAACAGTATCTATAAATTTTTACATGTCGTCAAAACGACATCTTTCGGAAAATTTAGAGGGAAAACGCCCCAAAATCAAAAAAAGTCATAGAGGAAATAGGTGTCAGACTAGGCCTAATGAAGCCATATACAAAGTTTGGGGAGAATGTGTCAGTAAAATTTTTGCCGACGGGCACTCTTACTATTAGTAACATTTATGATATCTAATGAATCATTTTATTTATTTGAAAAAATTGTATACCGAACATTTAGCCTATTTTATGTAGGATTTAGATGCCCCAGGGCGGCACCTAGAGTAAATCCAGCCCTAGGCGGAGCCCTAAAAAGTTTAAATGAAGAAAATCGTTGTTTTTTATTTAAACTAAATGGAATCATCAAGAAAATAATTTGAAATTATCCCTAAATCGGGATAAAATGTTCGTTAGGTTGGCAACAACATCCGGTAGATAAAATCGCACGATCGCAGACCAAAATAGAATTGTTTGAAGTGGAGATACTTTGCAAAAGATAACATTATAATATATATGTTCCGTTTTTCATCTTCAAACACATGTTTTAAGTCACCGGTTATTCAAGCCGAATCTTATTTTCCTTCTTTGTGACTGCCCCAGAATTTTAATTTAAAACAAGCTTTGAGTTTTCCAGTAGAAAAATAAAAGCATTTTAACATTAATTAGAATCGAGTCGTGTTTTCTCTGCTTCTCATTAAATTTAATGTCGATGAAAAACATATTTTTCAAAGAATGCTTTTCCGTTAGGTTTTTTTTTTGGCGTTTGTTTTTCCTATTTCTATAGACCTCCAATATTTAATTTAATAAATAATAATGTTATACCTTGTGTGGAAAGAAATATATATAATAATAATTATAATAATGCGTTTGACGTCCGTTTCTCGACTTTATGGCATAACAAACGCCATTCGCACCATTACTATTTTCCATCTATCACATTTCCCATTATTTTCTACATTTTTAAACTTCTACTTAATAGCAATGGGCGAATTAAGGAATTTTAGGACATTAGGATAAGGTAGACAAATTTTGAGTTTGACAGTTTGGCCTTGAATAAGGAACCGTCTCGATATTTATCTGGAATTATTGAGAAAAACCATGGAAAACCGCAACAAGACGGCCGGTACAGGAATTACCGTTTCTCGGCGAGAGGCAGCAGGAAAAAGTCCCAGCCACATCTGCCCCCGCCGGGATTCGAACCCGGCACCTCCCGAATGCGAGTTTAGTGCTCTCACCACTACGCCACCCCGCTCCGTAAAGAAAGATATATAATTGTTGTAGGGTACAACCGGGAAATTAAAAAATTAATTTACTTTAAACACAAAATATATATTTGCCGTTAATACAAAAGAAAATGATAATAACAAATACAAAATTTTCGTAAAAAGTTAATTAGAGAATAACGGAAAAAAACATAAACTCACGAGGGAAGTGAAACTTCTTTATATAAACTCGTTTCATCGATGCATCATCAAATTTTTCTTATATTTTCCCGCCGTTAAATAATTTTCCCTTTAATTGTGCGTTAGTACCAAGGTTTTTCTCCGCCATTTAACGTAACAGAAAAGTTCAAATAGCTATGTTGCTAAAGAAGTTCCACTTGAAAAAATTAAAAACCCCTACAGTAGAGAAATGATCATAAAACTGCTCGACTTATATTCGCGAAAAAAATCGCTACCAAATTTCGTTAAAATCAGTCCACGCATTTGGCTGTAATCGTGAAACTGACGAACAGACAAACAAAACGAAATGTTAAACACATTACGCAAGTTGGTTGTTCTTTCATGCATGAATAATGAAGCTAAAACAATATACGCAAACGTGCATTCAACAAACCATTCAACCGAAACAAACGAAAAACAAATACAGCTTCCGGAAAAAATGGAAAATCTTCACAAAAGCAGCCGTCGGTAGTGCGACAGTCATTTTCTTTTTATTAGGCGAATGTTTAAATTTAGGCACTTCTATTCATACTTTCCAGATTATTTTTCCTGGAATACATACACCTTTATTCCACATAATGTTGTCAACAAACAAATAATATATTATTGAGACACATATTGGATGCGTTCAGTGACGTCAGCGTCCAGCAGTTGAAAGCGCTGGAAAATATATCTGTTTTGCGAACATAACCTAACAAACCGGATAGCTGTACTAACTCTTTATGACGTATTAAACGTAATCCGACGAATATAATGAGTTCAAAGATTGCAGCGGTTGAAAATTAAATTCCAGTTTAAACGAACATAACCTAACACACCGGACTGTTTGTGTTTTATGTGCGGCAGTGTTGAAAAATAATAAATGATGAAAAGATGGACGCGTTCAGTGGCATCTGCGCATTAATACGCTTGAAAATGAAATACGTTTTAAGTTTAATACGAAACGTCATGTTGGGTGCATTCAGTGATAAAAGCGCTGGAAAATTTAACACCGTACTATATCGGGCAGTTGTGCATTTCAAAACATATTTGTTGTTGTAATTATAAAGTAAGCGCTTACTCGAAATGGGAGGGGGTTAGGAAATCTAATTAAGTGAATTTGTTTATCTGAAAATGTATTTGGGACATCAGTTTGTGAGTGTATCAAGATAATATAACAAATGATGTCATATTTAAACAAAAGTCGTACGCAATACAAATTTAAAAAAACAATTAAAACTTATTGAGGCCGTATACTATTATTTATAAAGCGTGATTATTTCAAAATGATAGACAATTATATCTTTGGTCGCGTGAAAAAACACGGTACGTCAACTTTCTGGTGATATAATAGTAGGTAACTAGCGTGACCTGTGCGAATTATTCGCACTAAATAAGTATAATAATTATCACTTTACAAAATTATTTTTTAAATATGATTGCAGGTATTCAATTCGTTTCTAATTTTGCACACTGCTTATAACGTTCTTCTTTTTGTTGTAAAAGAAATATTTTACTAAAATTGTCATATAGAGGCGCAAGTAGCAAAAGCGTTGTTCAGCGTTGCCCGTCAGATGGCAGTATGCAGTATTTACAATATGAAGGTCAGACGACAGATCGAAGTGTTAACTTTACGCCGTCAGATGGCAGACGTTGTTCAGAGTTTAATTAATTTACAAAAACAATAGCAATAATAAATTTTTTAGTTGTCGATGTCAGTAGAGCAAGCAATTATTTATGTGGAGAAATTGTGTGGTTTTTTCTAAAAAGGGAGGCAAACATCTTAAACCTTAGCGTATTAATATATATGAAAGTACCTTCCCAGTACGCGATCGATGCGAACGGATGAGCTCAGCAAAATTCATTCTGGAACACTCTAAAAAATCTGACCTACGCGGTTTTGCTTTGCGAACGAAGATATTACCGTTTTTTAAATGTGGCGTCATTAACACGTTTGTGTACATGCAATGTTGTAGTAAAAAAATAATTTTAATTCACACAATAGCTGCTTTTCCAGTGTTAAGTCGCTGTCTAAAAATATAGATAACTAACGGGCCGGCCCGAATTTCTAGATTTCCAGCGTTTTTTCGTCGATTTAGTTGCAAAATTCGTCGCCACGAAAAGCGCTTTTATTATAACGCGATAATATTCATCCTGAAGGTCATTCTAAATATTGGTGAAAACATTTTTGAAATCGGATGAGTAGTCCAGAAATTACCTCCTAAATCCAAACTTGCAAACGTTATCTCTTTGTATAATACGCGCCACGGATCCAAAAGGTTCGTAAGTTAGTCGCAAAGGAACATTTTAGAGTCGTTGATACTCCCACCACCTCCCAGCTACCTGCAGCATGGAACGTGCGCTCGTCGGTGATTGGCCGTGATCGCTCGTTGCCTTTGTCACTTGTCGCTTTCCTGCTTTAAAGTACAGTCGAGTACGCTACTGTCAAGTTGTTATTGCTATTTTAGTTTTGTTGAGTTGCGAGTTTGTAGTTTTTCAACAGACTGTACAAGCGCAAGCCCGCATTCGCATCTAACTTCCGAGCCTTTTAGATTCGTGGCGCGTATTATAATATAGACCAGGGATTCCCAAACTGGACGCCACCGCCCCCTGGTGATCCAGGGGGCGGTGATGGCCACAAGTGCATTTGGAGGCGATGAATAGTTTCATAATTTCAAACTTCAATGTTTCTCATTTACACCTTTCTTTACTATATTTTACAGAAAAAGTAGAAACACTAATACATATGTTTTTTCTGTTTAATTTCTATTAAAATAAGAAAAAATCCAGGAGGCGCTGAGTAATATTTTTTTCTGGAAAGAGGGCTGTAGGCCAAATAAGTTTGGGAACCACTGGTATAGAATATAGATAGATGACGTGAAAGATGTAGTAATAATCCGAGCGGCTATTGTTATGACGTGTTGGGAAATGGACATTAAACGCATTATTATGCTCCGCCCGACTCAAAATTCGGTTGTGCCGCTATCTTCTCTAAACGATTCAACCGCACTGCTTCATTTTCCTGCTAATTATTATTTATTAATTTGAATAAAGCCGCAGAGTATAAACTATTTTTAGATCAAAATCCGGATAGTAATATTGTACGATGAACGTAATCAAGTCGGCGCAATTCTTAATAATGAAAACAAACAAATTAATATATTTAGATGACTCTAAAAATAGTCCTGATAGAGACATCCCCCGTATCAAAATTTAATACTTTTCGTAATTACGTAAACAACACATTTCGTTCTTATACTTATATTCTTCGTTTTAATTGCAAAGAAAAATTATAGAAACTAGTGTGACCTGTGCGAATTATTCGCACTAAATAAGTATAATAATTATCACTTTACAATTTTTTTTTTTTAATATGATTGCAGGTATTCAATTCGTTTCTAATTTTGCACACTGATGCTTATAACGTTCTTCTTTTTGTTGTATTACAATATGAAGCTCAGATGACAGATCGAAGAAATATTTTACTAAAATTGTCATATAGAGGCGCAAGTAGCAAAAGCGTTGAGCTAAGCCATCAGATGGCATCCTGCAGCATTGCTGTGACGTTGTTCAGCGTTGCTCGCTGTTTCAAAATTAAAGCCGTCACATGGCAGTATGCAGTATTGTGTCTGTTGTATTACAATATGAAGGTCAGATGACAGATCGAAGTGTTGACGTTGTTTCAAAATTAAAACCGTCAGATGGCAGACGTTATTCTGCGTTGCTGTATTTTAATTAATTTACAAAAACAAAAGCAATAATAAATTTTTTAGTTGTCGATGTCAGTAGAGCAAGCAATTATCTGTAAAATGATATATAATTTATGTGGAGAAATTGTGAGGTTTTTTCTAAAAAGAGAGGCAAACATCTTTAACCTTAGCGTATATTAATATATATGATGCATTTTAAACGCCGAGCATAAACCGACTTATGTTGACCTAGAAAACGTGTTACACTTCTGTTACCGTTTTCTCGCTGCTTGGAACAAACCAGTTCCCCAAAGGGAAGGAAGTGTCCCTAGATCGGGGGCCGAAAACTCAGTCTTCGAACACGGACAAGGTTTTAAGAAAAGTGCCTGCAAAAACAAACGAATGTGTTTGTCGAAAAAAAATGCGTATTGCGTAATTTAAAAGCTCAAATGTACAAAGAAATTTAAAAAGACAGACATTCAAGCGTTGTCTATTTAAATCCCGCACGGCCCTGTACCGAAGCCGGCCCTGCACTACGGCATAAAACAATTTTATTATATAATCGTCTAAAGGCCGCTGCACACGAGGCTAGAAACGCTACTAGATTCCTTGCTAGATTTGCCTACTAGTTTTCTAGCGCTGGTTTTCTTAATTGCTGTTGTGTGCTCGCTTCACACGAGACGTTTTTTCAAGCTAGTTTTGTGAATAATATTGGTGCGCGCGCAGCGACAGTTTAAATATAAACACAGAGCAAAACGTGTCCGACTCTGAGCAGAATGACGCCGTGTTGGTTTGTGGGCGTTTTGTTCAAGTCGTCGACGTGACAAGATACTGCTTTCTGACTGGTTCTTGCTCATAAGCAGCGGACCTAGCGAGAAAAATAGTTCCTGTTTTAATTGTGAGCTAGCAGGCGAGCCCGCAGTGACGTCATTTCCAGCTTAGTACCCAGCCCCTACCGGCCAGCAGAACTCCAAGCAGTGTTTCTAGCCTAGTGTGCAGAGAACTTAACAGATAGAACGCGAGAGAAGGCAGGTAAAATATCAATATTATAAAAACTGATGCATTTTGAAACAAATAAAAACAAAACATAAAAATGTTTTCGATTCACTTAACTCGTCTGAAAAAAAAATTCGATATGAAATGAATTTCTGTGAATGTATTCTTTTATTTATTTTTCTTTTTTGTTCTAAAAGAAAATATATTAGTATACGAAAAATATTGGATGTTCGCTTTAGTTATTTACTGAGTCATCGAATTGGAAATTTAATCATCGCTGACTTCATAATAAACGTATAAATATTTGACACAAAAATAACTTCACAATAACGTAAGGGTTGATTTAGATTTGATTAAAAACTTTAACGATTTTTTTTACATGCATGTAAAGCAACTCAATATACGCACTAGTGCCGTAAAGTAAAACAAAACTAGTCGCGCTGGTTCAAATCCATGCCGTAAATCACCGTTTGTCTGCCCGTTGTTTTTTTTATAACCTACAAATAGAAGTGTCTCTGCGCTTATTGACGTATAATACGCGCCACGGATCTAAAAGGTTCGGAAGTCAGTCACAAAGGAACATTTTAGAGTCGTTGATACTCCCACCACCTCCCAGCTACCTGCACGGAACGTGCGCTCGTCGGTGATTGGCCGTGATCGCTCGTTGCCTTTGTCACTTGTCGCTTTCCTGCTTTAAAGTACAGTCGAGTACGCTATTGTCAAGTTGTTATTGTTATTTTAGCTTTGTTGAGTTGCGAGTTTGTAGTTTTTTAAGCGCAAGCCCGCATTCGCATTTAACTTCCGAGCCTTTTAGATTCGTGGCGCGTACTACACATCGAAAACACGATTTTTCGATATGTATATAGAAACAATGAAACGTCTAAATCCGTCAATTATATAAAACTTTCTTCTTCTTTGTATACACGACGTCAAGTAAGCCATGGCTTTTGTTTTTGGAACGTTCACATATAAATAAATAATGATAAAATGTCCATTAGTGATATTTGAATTAAATTTAAATCTTTAAATAACTTGAATCGTCAGTGTATATTTTCATATTCGCAGTAAAAATGCAGTTTCATCATATACTTTTGTTCTATACTGAGCATAGGAATAAAATCGCAATCGAACTATTAGGGTGCAAACATATACTTCTGTCTTTTTTACGCCGTAAGCACTGGCGTATCCAGTAGGGCAAAACAAGCACGGGGGACTCGGCTTAAGAAACTTCTAATTTGCCCCCTCCTGGGCCAAAAGCTGGGTACGCCCATGTTACCGTCATAGAAAAAGACAAAGTTTTTGAAACAGAGATACTTTATTCAGATTGAATGCAAGTACATCAACCAATCCTATCATCGGAGAAATCAGGGAATTACATCGACGAAAGAGACGCAGATATATTTTCGATACGCTTTGTTGCGTACACTCTCCGCACATTGAGTAGATAGACAATGGTTCATATAGTAAATTATTAAATATATGAGTTTCATGTAAAAGTAAGCTATATCAGAAGTGAACTCATAGTCGGAATTTATGTAAAACATAATCCGTTGACATTTCAAAACAAATTTGTCCACAACTTTAAAAATTCCGGTTTTTTTGACGTGATAACGTCTTATAAATTGATGAAACACCAGCTGCACGCACGAAAAAGTGTAACGTTCCGCCTGACCCTGTGCGTGCAAGCGAGAGCGTAGTAATGTATTATTAAATATGATATTCGAGCGGAATACGTTATCACATAAAACTATCGTCCGTAAACCGACTTTACAGACAACCAATTTTTTTTGTCTACTTAATATCTGCCACCGGTTACTATAGAAGCGCGATGTCTAACCTGTTTCCCAGTACGCTATCGCTATAGTGAAAATTCGATCAAAATCGGTTCAGCGGTTTTTTTTTTATTTAACCCGCAAACACCTTGTTGATCAGAATCGGTTGAGTCGTTTAGACTCCAGAAAGCAACACGCAATACTAAAGCGTAAGAAACATAGGTCTTATGGCCGCCATTTTTTTCTTCTTAAAAATGTTCACTCAAGAATAAATGAGTTATCCGCACACGAACGTTCCGTTGAAATCAGTGCAGTATTTAAAACTACAGAATGGCTCAAAATATTCAATACAATCAACCACATAACCACTCCCCCTTCGGTAGTCGAGTAAAATACTATCTATAGATATTTAAAAAAACAGTTGTGTGGTTTTAAGAAACCACGACGCAAGTGAAACTTTTATTGGATTGTAGGCGTTGTATTGTAGACACTTATCCATCACGATTAATTATAAACAACAATATTCACATGAATACACGAATAAAAACATGTAAACACTGTACAGCATGTATATGCTTGGACTCTAATGGTTCGATTGCGATTTTACTCCTATGGTCGGAACATAATAAAAGTATATCATACTGATACAAATATTAAAACTGCCGTGTTTCTATACAATTTTAATTGATTTATGAAAATCATGTTTATAACCGACAATTTAATTATAAAATATCGAGCGTTGAAATCCCCCGAATCCAAAAAATCGCGTTTTTGGAAAAAGACGCGTTTAAAGTTTTTCCTTGTACAAATAGATATGTATCTCTGTTAATTTATTCGCGATTAGCTTTAATTTGAAAATATTAAAAGAAATGTGTTTATTTTAGTTGTCAGTATTCTTACGTTTGTATGTATTCTCATTTAAATGGATAGTAATATTATTGAATACGCTCAGCTGTGTTATATTCGATTGATTTGCTTACACTTTGTAAGGCGAGTGGAGCAGAAGGCCGGGTGTATTGGGGGAAAGGGTTTGTAACAGCTGCGGCCATTATAAGTCTTGAATGAAGTAATTTTACACGAAATAATTCAAGTTCGACTTTTGAAAGAACTTATAGACATATTTTTCTTAAATTGCGTTGCAAAATTGGTCTTTACGAAAAGTGCTTTTAGCCTATGTCCAGCTGGAAGGTCCATTTTAAATATTGTTGGAAACAATTTTGAAATCGGATGAGTAGTTTGTAAACTTACAAACTTTACCTTTTTCAGTAATATCAGTTGAACAGTGCCGGATTAAGCCCTAAGCATTTTTTGTCTAATGGCCCCTCATCTCTAACAGTCTAAGCAGTCTAATTCTAATATTATCTATCTCTCATGTTAAGTGTATAATTTTTTTTCAAATTGTTATGTCATAAGCTTAAAATTGATAGAAAAAAATTGGTTGTCTGTAAAGTCGGTTTACGGACGATAGTTTTACGTGATAACGTATTCCGTAATACATAACCTAAATTTATATAATAATTATAATAATTCGAATCTATGATATTGCATCTTACGCTTCAAATTTAGGTAAATTTTATTAAGTAGAATAATAAAACACTATAAAAAGTATACTATTATTATATAAAAAACAACTATGGCATGTATCTCTTTTGCGCATGCGCCGATTTTCCCCAAAAAATTTACAAAAATTTCTAGTAAAAATAGATAGAGTAAAAACCGTTTTAAAAACTATATTATTATTATATAAAACATCATTATAAGAGATATATTCTTTTACGCATGCGCCGATGTTCCCCAAAAACAATAGGCCACTTCATATTTGCATATCAAACATCCTCCCAAAATTTGGTTTCAATCCGCTTATCCTTGGTGTCGGAATGATAAGAAATGTCAAAAGTGACGTTTGCAACTGTCAAAGTATTATGTTCTAATAATAATTAGTTATTCCAATACTTAACTTAGAAGGCGTTGCATTTCACAAAATACTAATGTCAAAAAATTGAATTAAACATTAGAAATGCAGCCGTTTTCATGTTAAGACAAGACATACGTTATATTCTAATTTCCATGTACGGCAAACAAAGACGACCGACCGCGTCGCGCCATGCATTAGACAACATTGCATTTATACAGCTATTTTTCTAGGTATATAAATTTGTATAAAAAAACTGTTTAGGCAAATTCTGTTATACGAAATCTATGTAAAATGTTCTCCTCTTTCGTTTAAGACTGGTTTCAAACCGATCTGATTTAAATTGAGCGAGAAATTATCAAAAAGCACGCACAGGGTCAGGCGGAACGTTACGCGTTAGGAACGTTACGCGTTACGAGCGTTAGGAACGTTACACTTTTTCGTGCATGCAGCCGGTGTTTTATCAATTTATAAGATTGGTGATTCATCAATTTATAAGACGTTATCACGTCAAAAAGTTACAAAGCATAGAGTTTTGGTCTCGTTGAAAATTTAACTGTCTATAAAATTGGTCCTTAGGCATTTTTATACAGTTAATTGAAAAAAAAGTTACAAAACTTTAAACTTTAGAAAAATCGTTTTCATTTTCAAAAATAAATTAGTCCTCTTAACTATTATATCAGTAGATCGAATTTTTGAGAACATGACAAAAAGTTGACATGGTCTGGTGTGAGTTCTGATTTTTGGTGCCCCCTGAGATGTCGTAGTACCCTAAGCAATTGCTTACTTTGCTTATATGTTAATCCAGCATTGCAGTTGAATATAAATCACTGAATCAGAAATATTGTGTTCTTTTGCCCGGTACTGTAAGTCATAAATCCAATCATTTACGCTCCACCGGGTTCTCGTCAGACCGGCTACATTCAGAACACGGCATTATGAAGTCCAATTCGAGCTTAACAACAAACTAAACTTCGGTTCAGAATGGTGTTTTGTTCCTTATTGCCGTATTGTATCATATTTACAGTGTTGGCAATATTATGAATATGATACGCTAAGGTTAAAGATGTTTGCCTCCCTTTTTAGAAAAAACCTCACAATTTCTCCACATAAATTATATATCATTTTACAGATAATTGCTTGCTCTACTGACATCGGCAACTAAAAAATGTATTATTGCTTTTGTTTTTGTAAAATAATTAAAATACAGCAACGCTGAACAACGTCTGCCATCTGACGGCTTTAATTTTGAAACAACGTCAACACTTCGATCTGTCATCTGACCTTCATATTGTAATACAACAGACACAATACTGCACACTGCCATCTGACGGCTTTAATTTTGAAACAGCGAGCAACGCTGAACAACGTCACAGCAATGCTGCATGATGCCATCTGACCGCTTAACTCAACGCTTTTGCTACTTGCGCCTCTATATGACAATTTTAGTAAAATATTTCTTCGATCTGTCATCTGAGCTTCATATTGTAATACAAAAAAAAGAAGAACGTTATAAGCGGTGTGCAAAATTAGAAACGAATTGAATACCTGCAATCATATTTAAAAAATAATTTTGTAAAGTGATAATTATTATATTAGTGCGAATAATTCGCACAGGTCACACTAGTTTGATATAATCAATGTAACAATCTAGTGTTTTAAATTTTGTCACTTTTTAACGAATTTAACATAAGTTAAAGTGAGACAGCAATGTTAACAGCGCTGTTAATTTTAACATTGTCCATACAGAATAGTGCCATTTTTACTGCAGTGCTCCCAGATACGGCTCCAGGTAGCTCACTCGTGAAATGACTTTTCTTATGAATTTAATAAAATTGGAGTATAAGGTTGATAAAAATTCCAAATACTTAATTAAAATGAAATGTTTTCACCGACTATAAAACGAGATATTAACAATCAAAATGTGCAAATAATTAAAGGGCTGGAGGTATACTAGGTATTTTTTTATTACCCGACTACGACGACGCCAAAAGGAAGGGTTATGAGTTTAGTATGAGTTTATGTATGTTTGTATTTACGAATGTTCCACCGTAGCGCCTAAACTATTCATCCGATTTTGATAAATAAGGTGTCAATCGATTCGTTATTATGGCCCGGGTAACATAGGCTACATTTATTTTTGAATTTTGATCCCAGAGGGGAGTAAATTGATAACAAATAAAAAATAAGTTCAAAAACTAAAACCCGACTACTGTAACGTATGAAACAAGAAAATATTCTCATCTGAGGATAGCCGTGGTCGTATGCTATCTCATATATATGAGGCCCCTCTAGATGCACTTTGCCCTAGAGCTTATGATCGTTTACTGTACTGTTAAAATGTAATGTTTTGTTAGGGTAGGTAGCGTATGGCCACGGCTGTCCTCAGATGAGAATATTTTCTTGGTTCATACTTTTCTATAGTCGGGTTTTAGTTTTTCAACTTATTTTTTAAGAGGAAGAGTTGAAAAACAGCAGTTTTGTTACTGAACTCATTTAACTTTTAATTGCTGTGATCAACAAATAAAATAATTTATAATTTATAAAGAAAACGAGTACATTCCACAATATCTCGAAAACGGTTCTTAGTATATTTATTTAAAAAAGCGTGACTCACAGATTCACAGACAAAGCGAGTACACATAGGCGCTTCCAGCAATTGCTTGGGTCGCGCCTAAAAACGAATGCATTGTAAATTAAAAAATATATTTTTTTTGAAAAATTGCCGATTTGTAAAAAAAAGTATAGATTTTTAAAATAAACATGTTTTTATTGTACTTGCAATTCTAATTGTATATAGGAGCGTATCCTATTAAATCTTAAATGTTTTGGATACAGGCTTTTAACGGTTGGTACTTACTGTCTACGAATGTAGCGAGTGAGCTACCTTAACAAGACAGTTGAAAGCGATTTTCTTTTGTATCTGTTGGCTGTTTGGCAACGTCGCTTATTACTCAAATTGTCCAAGCGTCCAAGCTTAAGCTTGGATAAGCCGTCGCGTTATTCAGAAGCTTTCCACCAGATGGCAGATAAGTCCGCTGTGGCATTGCAGCTATGCGTTCTTTCAACCGAGTATTTAAGTACATAAATATTTAGTCAAACTGATTTGATGACGTCACATCAAACATATATAAATTAATGTTCTTTAATGAACTATCGTGTAAACATTAAAACAACTCGTTTTCGATGAGAAATATACTGTCAGGGCTTCGAGGTACACCTGGTGTTGGTTAGAAAAAGCCCTGGCTGTTTTTTTTTTACGGAAAACTGCGCGTCTATGCCAGAGGTTGCAGCTTTTTATGAAGCAGGCAAAATCGACATGACTAAAATATGATGATGCATGAAGTGCCATTTGAAAATCGGGTTTATCCAGTTATAATTTAAAAGTTTTAATACCGCTGTCTTTGTCTGTTTGATCTACAATTGACTTAAAATTAGTTTTCGAAAAATAATAGCGTTGTAAATTCGACGCCAATTTATTTATTTTATTTTTCTATGTGACTATTTTTTTTAAGGAGGTTAATTTAATATTTTATTACTAAACTAAAAAAAAACTGCTGGGCCGATTTAAGTAAAATTTATATGGTACCATCCTGAAAGATAATGCTTTATTAAACAGAAATAAGTATCATCAAAATCGGTTTTTAAAAATATTGAAGATGGGCAACGTAGGTATATAAGAATAATTATTTTTTGAAGTCTGTTAAAAACGACTGAACCGATTTAAAAAAAATTATGTGGATCCAATCCGCAAAAATTCTGAACAAACTGGTGTCGATATTTCTTAAATTCAGTTCCCTCTTGCAAAAATGTTTGGCTGAGCAAACATAAAAAAATATTTTCTATACCAACTGTATTGAAATAGTAAATTATATACCCATTGTCGTTCAAAACGAGCGCCAGCGAGTTTTAACCGTCACACGAGTATCTTAACGTCTAAAGTATTAAAAATTAAAAATCGAAACAGTGCAGTACAGCTCGAAAAAAATATTTTTGCATTGTAAAACATTATTTTCAAATTTAGAAAATTTCTTGGGAACAATAGACTTCTAATGCAGTGTGTTTATTTAATACATTTTATTTGCCATTAACGTTTCGACTTAAATCTAGTCTTTTTCAAGGCGCTAAAAAAGACTAGATTTAAGTCGAAACGTTTGCAAATAAAAATTGGTTGTCTGTAAAGTCGGTTTACGGACGATAGTTTTACGTGATAACGTATTCCGTAATACATAACCTAAACCTCCCAAAATTTGGTTTCAATCCGCTTATCCTTGGTGTCGGAATGATAAGAAATGTCAAAAGTGACGTTTGCAACTGTCAAAGTATTATGTTCTAATAATAATTAGTTATTCCAATACTTAACTTAGAAGGCGTTGCATTTCACAAAATACTAATGTCAAAAAATTGAATTAAACATTAGAAATGCAGCCGTTTTCATGTTAAGACAAGACATACGTTATATTCTAATTTCCATGTACGGCAAACAAAGACGACCGACCGCGTCGCGCCATGCATTAGACAACATTGCATTTATATTTTATACTGCTATTTTTCTATATAAATTTGTATAAAAAAACTGTTTAGGCAAATTCTGTTATACGAAATCTATGTAAAATGTTCTCCTCTTTCGTTTAAGACTGGTTTCAAATCGATCTGATTTAAATTGAGCGAGAAATTAGCAAAAAGCACGCACAGGGTCAGGCGGAACGTTACGCGTTACGAACGTTAGGAACGTTACGACCGTTACACTTTTTCGTGCATGCAGCCGGTGTTTTATCAATTTATAAGATTGGTGATTCAACAATTTATAAGACGTTATCACGTCAAAAAATTTTAAATAAACACACTGCATTAGAAGTCTATATAATTGTTCCCAAGAAATTTTCTAAATATAAAATTGTATACGCAGATTGCTTAAACAATTATTTTCAAAGTTACTATAAAAATAAAAATTATTTCAGTTTTATTAATTATTTTCTTTTTAAATTTGTTGACGGTGGTTCGTTTCTTTTTATTAAAAAACAAACATATTTCAAAACAAATATATCAACATTTTGACTTTAAAATATACACAAACAATTTACATAAGCCGTGAAACTTTTGAGTTTAGAATATTTTGCAAATAACTTTGTTAAAATTTACATATTATGTATGAAACTCGATTTATATGTCAATAACAGACAAAACTTCAAAATTGCCAAAAAGATACCATTCGTATGTAAAGTCGAAAGTTTGTTCGTACATAACGGGAGCCTGCTGCTTTCCATGAATTATTTTTTTAATGATTTAAAAAATTGAAATTCTAATTGCAAAATTCTAGCGGCCCGGTCACCGTTTTTCGTTGACTTACGTTACAAAATTGATCTCAGCGCTTTTATTTTAACGCGATAATATATAACCTATGACCATCCTGTAGGTCCATTCTAAATATTGGTGAAACAATTTTTGAAATCGGATGAGTAGTTTCGGAGATTACCTCCAACATCCAAACTGACAAACATTTTTACCTCTTTATAATATTGATCTTCACGAAGAGCTCTTATTTTAACGCGATAATATATAGCCTATGACCATCCTGAAGGTCCATTCTAAATATTGGTGAAAAAAATTTTGAAATCGGATCAGTAGTTTCTGAGATTACCTCCAACATCCAAACTGACAAACATTTTTACCTCTTTATAATATTGATCTTCACGAAGAGCTCTTTTATTTTAACGCGATAATATATATAATCTATGACCATCCTGTAGGTCCATTCCAAATATTGGTGAAAAAATTTTTGAAATCGGATGAGTAGTTTCGGAGATTACCTCCAACTTCCAAACTGACAAACATTACCTCTTTATAATATTGATCTCCACGAAGAGCTCTTTTATTTTAACGCGATAATATATAGCCTATGTCGATCCTGAAGATCCATTCTAAATATTGGTGAAAAAATTTTTGAAATCGGATCAGTAGTTTCGGAGATTACCTCCAACATCCAAACTGACAAACATTACCTCTTTATAATATTGATCTTCACGAAGAGCGCTTTTATTTTAACGCGATAATATATAGCCTATGTCCATCCTGAAGGTCCATTCTAAATATTGGTGAAAAAATTTTTGAAATCGGATGAGTAGTTTCAGAGATTACCTCCAACATCCAAACTGACAAACATTACCTCTTTATAATATTGATCTTCACGAAGAGTTCTTTTATTTTAACGCGATAATATATAGCCTATGTCCATCCTGAAGGTCCATTCTAAATATTGGTGAAACAAATTTTGAAATCGGATGAGTAGTTTCGGAGATAACCTCCTACATCCAAACTTACAAAATTTACCTCCCGCTAATTTCGTACGGAAGAAGTGAAACTTCTTTATGAGTCGTGAGCTCATTTAATTGATGCGTTATCTCTCATATTTCCCCGTCACTTCCCCTTTAACCTAACATAAAATTTCAAACAGATGTTGATTGTTGACTTCAATAATTTGATTTTGTAGAAACGGTTTAAAATGTTTCGAGAAATCGGTCTGCAGGTCGTATTGTTAAACGATTTAAGAAAACGACATGGCGTCAATAAAATAAGAATTCATTAAAAAATATGTTACGAATTATACATACATTAATTAAGTTGTAAAACGTCGTCTGAAAAAATATTTAAAGAAACTTCAGCGAAACAAAACAATTTCACACTTGTTGATATTTTCAAACTGACTGATCAAACATTTATTTCATGATTAATTAACATTAAGACGTTTGAATTAACTGTTTATACGTATATATATATATATATATTCATCCCACACACGAATACTTTTCCCGATCGTCAATTGTTTACTTCACAAAATCGACGTTCACTTCACTTTGTTTATTCGTTAATAATTAACGCGATTCGATTTTGTTCGAGTAACGTGCGCACATCGTTCTCACCAGAACAAAACAGCATCGCACACACACAATATTTAAACAAAAGCTATCTATAAGAGAGGCGAAGAAAACAGTCACCTGTCGCGACAAAACAATTGAGCTACGACACCACCGCAGCACGCCGTTTGCAATTTTCAAAAAAAAAAAAAAACAACCGAACACCGCTCACAATCAACACACGACCATGTCGTTTTTCTTTTTTTTTTTCAATCAATACACGCGGCTGTTTTATTGTCGCGCTACGACGTAACAATAAAAAAACAGATGAGCGTTCGAAGGCCGTTATAACGTGTAGTGATTATTATTTTGATACATTATCTATATATATATATTATAAAAAAATAGAGACACGGGGCCCGCGTATCAGGCAACACGAGTTACACCGTTGTCGCGTTGCTCGTCGACTTTCCAGGTGACTGCCGGATCTCGGGTTCCCAGGCCTTCGTCGTGTTTTCTATTTGCTGGCGTTCGTTCCCGCTCGGCGCTGTGGTGTCGACGCTTCGTGTCTACTCGTACGACGCTCGCTCGTTCGGCCGCCGTTATTCGCTTGTTCCTCTGCCGTTGACGGCGTCGTTGTCGTCCGCACATAGTTCACTTGTTTCATTACGGCCTGTACTTTATATAATATATATACAGCGTTTCGGCCGTCTGTGGTCTCGCCGCGACGCAAACATAGGGATGATCGTGTACATGCGTTCATTTGTTTTTATTGTCGTTCAGAAATCACGTGTACCCTTGTTGAATAGCCGTCTAGTAGGGGAGGGAGGGGGAATGGCGCTCACTGGGTAATGGCGCTCACCTCTGTAACTCTGTCAAAAAGAAACGTAGCGACACGTCACGTCGCGTGAAGCGCGAGGGGAGGGGGCCTCTAATAGACAGCGTTGCAAACGGACAGTCAGCTCGCGTCATGTGACCGTGAAGAGCGTTTCTTCGTTTGCGGCCGCACTGATCTAATTTTTAATTAGGTGTTTTTTGTCGGTAAGTCCAAAACTTTAATGCTTATTTAATTACTGATTATACTTTTGTGCCAATAAGCTATTCTATTTTGTGATATTGCAGTCCATTTTCAACAATCGTGTATGATTTTTTTAAAATTTCAAATTAATTACAAAACGACCGGTTGGGGTTATACCGCTCATCTGAGCGCCATTACCCCGTAGTGACTTATTTTTTTATTGATTTAGATAGATATGCCAAGAAATCGTCAAAGAACCACCGCTAAAGCGGCTTGGACCAAAGAAGCCCGTTTTTCACCCAACAGCAAGAAACTGAAATTGCTGAACAAGTTAAGTTGCTGGGCCCGCTATATTATGGACTCAATGTTGCAGATTTGCGTAAACTTGTTTATAAATTTGCTGAGCGCAACAATATCAAAAACAATTTTGATCAAAGCAGCAAAACAGCCAGATTGGATTGGGTACACTTCTTTATGAGACCCTGAGCGGCATTACCCAAAGTCAGGGGCAATGCCGCTCAAACATGTTTTTTTAATAATGTTTTCCCACTACTAGTAGGTGAAAGATATATGCTTTTGTTGTTAAATTGTTGATTACTCGATAATTAAAGACTTTGTTACTCTTGTTAATTTTGATTCATATTAAATAATTTAAAAAATACACCATGTTTTCCTTAAGTGAACGCCATTCCCCCGTCCTACCCTACCATCAATCTAGGGCATCCGAAATAGGAACATTCATTTCGCCTGAAATTTATTTAGCATACTTATATGTATGTTGTAGATATGTAAAAAATCTTGCCACCTGATGTTCACCTCCCTCCAAACGTCCTATTGACGTGAAAATTGGCAGTTATAAGTAGTTTTGATGACAATACAATATTCTGATATGTTGGTTGTATTATTATTAATTTAACAAGCTAAAATATTGAAATTAAAAAGCAAGTGGTGGGAGTGACGGTGCTAGGTGTGTAAAAACATGTCTTCAACCGTTTAAAAATCAAAATAATATAATTACACAAACAGTAATGTTAATTTTTGATCTTTTTCATAATTTTGGAATTTCAATATTAATGTTTTTACTTCCGGAATTGGTATGATTAAAAATGTGGTCGGTAGGTGTCGATAAATATGAAAACTTTAAAGGTGGTCAGCGTATCCGACAAGCACATGCTATTATCTTATGTTCGGTTACAATATGGACACACCATGTACTACACAAGTGTTCACCTATGTAGGCTGATGTAGGCCTCGTCTTGATATTAGAATTTGGAGATTGCAAATTTGCGTGAGTATAAAAAAACCGTTGACTGCTCTACTTGCGCCTGCGCAGTTTAATAAAGATATCATTTAATTTTACGCCGGTGACATTTTCATCGTTAGAATTTCTTCTTTTAGGTGCTTTTCAACTAGGGTCTTCCAATCGGAATTCCGACATTTTGCAATATCAGAATTTCGAAATTAATTAAAAAAGGACCTCGCACAAACCTTATGGGAATTGGCTTACGGTTCAATTTCTCAAAAATGGTTTTATTTTATTGTTTAAAGGTCACTAAGAAAAAGTGTCCATGGAGGCATAACCTAAAAACCAATGTATTTTTATCTATGGATTTGTTTAGCGAGATTTTAGATATAGGGATATCTATTGAATTCACAAACATGTTCCATGTTCAACTCTTGTGCTTTTTTTTAGAAATAGAAAAATAGTCGAAAACTAGATAATGTTGGAAGGTGTCATCCTGTATAAAATAATAATGTCATATTCGGATTCAGCGCACTCGAAAACATATTTCTAGAGGTTAGGATTTTTGTAAATTCAATGGATATCCCTATATATCTAAAACCTCGCTAAACATATCTGTAGCTAAAAATCTATTTGTTTTTATAGGCTATACGCCCATGGACACTTTTTACAAATAACTATTAACTAACTCTAAATACTAATTAAATTCAAAATACAAGCTTTTACAAAAGTCTTGCAGTTTTTACACGCTTTTTATTAACTTCACCTGTAAGTTTGTATGTATGTATGTTTGTTTGTTTGTTTGTTTGTTTGTAACCTTCGTATGGACTACAGCAAGTGGTTTATTACTGTAGTATAATATGCCAGCACTGGTAACTACAGTGGTTAGCCGTGCGGTCTAAGGCACGGGTCTTCGCTGACGTCAACTCTCGGAATCACGGGTCGTGGGTTCTAATCCCGTCCACGCCGAAAAAAAAATTGTTTTTTTTTCGGCAAATTTTTGACAATAAATCGAACTAAAAAGTGGAAAATAAATATAGTTTAAAAAAAACTAAAAAACACGCTTTTATCGAACTAAAAAGTAAAAAATATTTTTTTTAAATAAGCTTAAAACAATAATGAATAAAAATACAAGTATTATAGTGAAAAAAGCGTGGGGCGCTCGATGTACGAAAATGTGGAACAAAGCGCCCCACGCTTAATTCACAATACTAGTATTTTTTATTCATTATTGTTTTAAGTTAATTTAAAAAAAAAAAAATTTTTTACTTTTTAGTTCGATATGAAGCGTGTTTTTTTTAACTATATTTTTACCGCAAGCTCTTGGTTTACTTGGATATATAACGAAAACCTTGAACTTCGAGAGTGTTCTACCAGATGTTGCAACATCAATGGGGGCTCGTTAATCAACTCCAAACAAAAATATTTTGTATAGAGGTTTTTTATTTAGTAGACGTCTTGACTTTTTGATATGTACTCTAAAATAAAATATGAGGCTACATAAATCTAAAGAATGGACATAAAACACAAATACATAAGCTAATTTGTAACACAAAGTGTCTGGAGAATTGCCAGTTACTAACTAACTCTGAAAGATAAGTGAAATACATTTTCGCCGTAAAGTTATTATTAATACGTTGGCGTTACAACATCAAAAACTCGACTGGAAGTCGTAAAGTTTTCGATTGCGTTCATTTTCAAATAAATAACACTTTACTGACCCCGATGGAAAAGCGGCGGAATAATTGTTTCTTGATTATTCGCAATCTACTCAATTTATACAAAAAGAAATTCCAGCCAATTGGGCGACGGGACCATTCCAACTTCAAAAATGTTGACATTTGATTATAATAAAGAAAATAAAATTTCTGATATCGCGTGAGGTGACGCGGGTAATGGCGAGTATTCAATATGATATTAACTATTCGTTGCCATGGTTACCTACATAGCATGTTCCGCGTCATGTAAAAATTAATCAAAGCATGCCTAACTAGTTTATTTCTGACAGATCCATAAAACAAAAGAGCGGATGATTTTTTTTTATTTTCAAAATATTTCCGAAACTATAAGTTTAGAAAAAAAAATTTTACAAAACTTTCTTGAAAAAATAAATAGAATAAATAAGTCGTTATGAAAAGTATTCCATTATTATATAAAAAATACCGTTTTAGCATATATCTCTTCTGCGCATGCGCCGATTTTCCCCAAAAACAATAGGGCTCTTCATATTTGCATACCAAACATCCTCCCAAAATTTGGTTTCAATCCTCGCATCCGTTTGACCTGTATCGTGTTCACAGACTAACAGACGCACAGAGTTGTTTCAAAAAATATGTTTTTTGGATTCGGGGGACCTCAAAATGGAAAGATATTGTAAAATTTTTGAAAAGTGATATTTGACCTAATCTAGTGCCATTCCCCACTTGTGGGTGGGAATGGTAAAACACCCTAATGTTTATACATCGATTGAAAAAATTGAAAATGGAAACGGCTGGAAATAAAAAATCCATCCGATCGCTAAGCCCGGTCCTGGCTGTCCAATAGCACGCGACAAGTCCGGAATAAATATACCAAACAAAACCGTCCGTCGTATTGTGGAAAAAGGGAACTGTAGTAACTACATTATGTTGATGAAACATCCCTTTTCGTTAAACAGAAGTACCAACTTTCAGACGTGTACACATGTAGACGCATTTCCAGTAAATGTGTCGTCGCGTTACGACAAAAGAAACAAAAGTTTCCAAATGGCTTTTTGTCCCTCGTTCGCGGGGACCTCGGTTGATCATTTTCTCGCTGACGCTAGATAAATGGCGTTGGGGTTTTTTTTTTACAACCGGCTCATCCTGGAATACTAAAGACACGGCGAATAAAACTATAAGCATGTTTAAAGTTTTTGCGCGTCTATATTTTATTTCTCGATAACATCCCAAAATCGATTTGAACAAAATTCGGTATCGAAAAGCAATACTAATTATAAAACTGTACAAGCAATTTGCCTGTAAGTCTTTTTCTTTGCCTGACCCTGTGCGTGCTTTTCTCGAAAACGGCCCTAACGATTTGGATGAAATTTACTGAAAAGGGATTTTGAGGGGCAAAAAATCGTTTTAGCTAGGTCTCATCTCTCGAAAAAATCGTTTTCTTATAAATTTTATCATTATAAAAATCAATTTTTTGACGTATGAAAATACTTAAATATTGTAAGTAGGTTTTGGAATTTTATATAAACAATGAAACAATTGTTTTCAAAATATTATGACAGTTAATCTTTGAGACTTAAAATAAATACGAAAGAAAGAAAGTTGAAAAAAATAATTATTATTATAGGTGGTGAGTAATTTTAATAAATAAAATTAACCTAAATTTGAAGCGAAAGATGCAATATCATAGATTCGAATTATTATAATTATTATATGTAGAATTTAGGTTATGTATTACGGAATACGTTATCACGTAAAACTATCGTCCGTAAACCGACTTTACAGACAACCAATTTTTTGATAAAAAAACTTTCGATTAACTTGAAAGGATGTTTTCTATTGACTGGAACAACTCAGACTGCAGATTTTCTGGTTATGGTAATTATATTGGGATCCATCGTCCTTTTATATCTTTCCCGACGCGTTAAATTTCAGTTAGGGTCTCCGTGACATTTTTTTTTTTCAGATATTTGTTTGTTTAATTTTTTTGCAATGCAAATTTCGACATTTCTTAATCACGTGACGCATTCACAGCTAACTTCAGTATTGTTTTTCAATGTTGAAATTTGCAATGTTTTAGTAAACCTTTTTGCGTCCGAACATATTTTCAATATTTCTGTGAGATATTGAAAATACGTTCCCTTTGAAATAGTATCACCAAAAAATACACTGGGGCGCGTCTAGGGGTTTTGGGAAGCAGTCAGTGTGCGTTGCGGACTGCTCTGCAGGGTTCGGTATCCGGTCTCGTTAGCATAGCTCCCCGTTCTTGTGAGACCATCGCAGCTTTCGCGTTAGCTTAGCTGGTTTTTTGAACGCACAAGGTCCTTGCGCGGTTTGTAGGTATCTCTAGGACAGGACCTAGGGTTGGACCACTGGCTCGCGTAAGTAGGAGGCCTTGGGTCATGTAAGCAACAGCCATAATTGATCCAGGGGCGGAGGTGGTCCGAGTAGGGCTCGATTATTAAAGTGAACACTATACACACACTACAGCAAACAGATTCCTCCGTGAGAGCGTGAAGGACCCCTTCAGTGCGGGGGTTCCAACAAAGGTGGAGGGACAGTTCGAGCCCTCTGCCCAACTACCAGCGGTGATAGAGAACAAATTGTGATCTATCCAACCTTATTCGGGGAGTTCCAGCGGTGGCAGGTAGACAAATTGTTGCCTGACCCAACTGGAGGAAAAATAAAATAAATAAAAATTTTTATCAGTTCTCTCTTTAAGAGAACTTGCAATTAATATTTCGGCTTTGTTGTAATATTTCAATGAGAATCATTTTTTTTTTCACTAATTGACAATATGATGTAGTAGCTTATTAATGGGTCTATAAATACGCTACTAAATAAGTCATCAGCTAATAGTAGGTAAAACTAGTTTCCAAATTATTCATGATTGATTATGATATGTCAATTTTTCCTTCAGCCTTTTTTTCAGCAGAACAGAGGGACAAATCACCGTCCTCTGTTCCAACGATCTTTTTAAAGATTTTGATTTTTTATATCGCGATTTCTTTTTTATTCAAATGAATTTAATATTTTTTGCATACATTTTTAAAAGTTAGTTTAATGGTTTTTAACTTCTCTTTTGATATATTTTATTTATTATAAATGAAGCTACATTTTTTAGATGGGTAGTACATATTTTTTAATTCTGATATAAGTATAGTTTAATGTTGTAAGTCAAGTCAGTTTTTAAATTCGTAGGCTCGTAGGTCGTCGCATTTTCCGCATATGAATCGCGCGCGTCAGTTCCCCGTGGGCCCTTCCAAAGGGCCCGATAAAAACCCGATCCCACACTGTGCATGATTTTTGGTATTGTAAATTTGTAAAATCTCCCCCGGGCACAACTCGCAGTTGTAGTTTAAAACACTGTGAGACTGTCTCCCGGGGGCGCAGGGCATAAAATTGATTATTTACTAATTACTAAATATTAAATGGCTCTATTAGTGAGCATGTTAATTGTTGAATTTTATGATTATTTATGTACTTGAAAAATAATTATTTTCCAGGTTTACTAAAGTATTTCAGTGAAAAATCTGATAACGTTTAATATAGCTTTTTTTTATCCAATTACTATATTGTGATAAATGAAAATATCGGTTTTAAAAAAATAACGTAAAAATATGATTTTAAAAATTCTTCCAAGAAATGAGTGATACAATGAAAGTTGCTTTAACAATTTTTTTTATTCAACTCATGCGCGTTATTCATGTTTTATCATGCCTAAAAACCGAACCCTAAATAGCCATTTACCGACTGGTGACAATTACTTGTCATAACTCAATGAAGATTCCTACTAGCTCGGCCATTGTGGAGTAATGAAAATAAACGTAACTATTTTCTGAGTCGTAACGAAATAGTAGGTAACAACAACTCCGTTGTTACCCATTGAGACTAAAATTGAGAGGCCGAATGTTTTCGACATGGAGTTTATTCATAACCGGCTAACCTCAAACCAAAACATTGAATCGTGCTGTTTGGTGCTGTTAGTATTGACAGTTTTTTTTATAAAGAAATAAATAGATATTTACAACATCTCATTATAATTAAAACATGAATAACGCGCAATTGTTGAATAAAATTATGGGCGCAACTTGTAGGCTAAGTCATGACCTGTCATCGCGCTGACACGCCATGAATGACTTAGACTACTAGTTACGCCAATAACTATTATTTAATGGTTTGTTCGGTTTTTAACATATTCGGAGAATTTACTGTTTTGACCATCAAAAAATTAATCTGAAAAAATGAGTTGTATAGAATCAAAACTTACATTCTCCAACATAAGTGAATTTTGGGAAATGACGAAAAACTTCTACTGACCCTATTATAAACGCAATTGTTATAACAATAAGTCATAAAATAGAGAAAAAAATACTAATTTAAATGGTACTAATAAATAACAAGTTTAGAATATGCAAATATAAAATTTTTTATGTTTTTGTTTGGATAATGTGAGTTTTGAAAACCACATCTGGAGAATGTGATTTTTGTAACAACCGTCCGAAGAGAATGTCAGTTTTGAAACTCACATCTGGAATGTTTTGGGTTTTTACTGCAATTATCTAGTATATTTTAAAGTGGCTAATAAAATTACAAGTCTATTTATGTATAATAATAATTATTATTATATATTTTTACCTGTTCTAAGGACATAGGTAACAAAAACATTGAAATAATACAACTGAAAATATTATTATAGTATCAAAATAATAAACAATACATAATTCTATGAAAAAAAAATTAAACTCTTAAATCTACAGTCTCTTCTTGTGGTTCACAAATTTCATTTTCAGTTGTTTCTTCTGGTGTGTCATCAGCATCATCCATAACGGATTTCTTTCGTGCGGCATACAAATGTATTTTTCGATTACCACCTCTTTTCTCAGTGGGCAACTGACCGGTTTCATAAAATTTTTTTGATAATAGATTTATGCGAAATCTGGAAATATCCAGGATATTTAAAAATGTATTTAAGCATACAGGAATAAAGCGCATTTGCGCATCAGGCACAAAATATTTGCTGTGGCAGTCTGGTGTGTTGTAGCTATTATTTTTTGGTCGACGCCTGTTCTTAGGCTTTGTTTCGATGTATTTTAGCAAAAATTTGTCTTGTTCTATTTTGCTCTTTGAACAATAAAAGTTCTGATGAAACTTAAGAATTTCATGCATTTTTAAAGTTTTACACCGTAGTGACCCATCTAAATGTTTGCACTTGGGAGGTTGAGGGAGATTTTTCGCAGAATGCCTATATTATTAAATGCATATAATGCTATTAGTATTATAATAGTATATAGTTAATACAACACAGAAAATTAAGAATTGAAACGAACCTTTTCACTTTTTCTTTGCGGCATATCCACTCTTCAGGATTCCTTCTAGATTTTCTTGTTCTAGCGCCTTTACTACACGGACTAACACTAATTTCCATTTTAATAATGAGTAATAAATAATAATATTGTTACAAATTGTATTATTGTTCCTATATTTTAACTTAACAAAAGAACTCACAGTGTGTAAACAGACAGAATGAACAATACCGCGCAATGCACTAGTTCAGAGTCATCACAATATCCTCGCAGGTGGAGAATGTGAGTTTTGAAACTAATTTCAATTTTTAAACCACTATTATCATAGGAGAATGTTAGTTTTGTCAGGATTTTATTTTACATACGTGTAGATTTCAAATTTTTCTACAAGATGACACTACTAACTCAATTTCGATAAAAAGTGGAGAATGTGAGTTTTGATTCTATACAACTCAAATGTACAATCGGATTTATTCATCGTGAGAAATTATAAATATTTTGGAAATCAAGCCTCGCAAAGTAAGTATTTTTACATTTTTTTTTTTTTTTTATTATTACATTTCAACACGACTAATACTATATTTTTAGGAAATCTTTGAGTGATCGAAAAAATTGAATTCGACTGCAGCTGAAGTCGCAATAAGTTTATTTCAACTATAAAACTGATGACGTACACATTTTTTTGAAAAAGGGTTTTTGATTGAAGAAACTTTTCACAGAGCTCCCGATAAATAAATCAGCGGTAATTATATTATCAACCTTTTTTCAACATTCGCAATGATTATTATTTGTATAGAATGTAATAAAAAATAATGCCTAAATTGACGTCTAAATAATTTTTAGTGTGTTATAAAAATAATAGTATTATGTATCTAGAAGGTAACAAAAGTTATTATGTCACGAGTTGGCGTTGTGCTCTGATATTACACACCGAGTGTAATCTTAGAGAGTCGGTGGAGTAGTGATGTGTCGCTCCTGAACGAGTCTCGGAGCGGAGCGAGTCGCTCTTTTTTTTGTGAATGACTCATTCCGTGCGCCATATTGCTCTGTGCTGTTGCTGTACTGTTGCATTCGCACATTTGCAGAGCGCACACGGCACAGGCCACAGAGGCACTAGTGAACTTTCCACGTACGGAGTTATCTTTGTTGAATGACACACTGTAAGTGCAATAGTACTAAGCTTACAGTGACTTAAACCATTCACGTTGACGTCGTTGACAAAGATATAATATTGTAACAATAAACATTATTATTGTTAAGCTTTTATTACCTATACTTTATAGTTTATTATGCGAATCATATTAAAATGAGCTCAGAGCTGAGTGTGTGTATTGTGCTGCGCAATGCTACGTGACTCATGAGCATGCATGATGACAGTTCACACCTCTGCAGTCTGCACTCTTGTGTAGCGCGTACTGTCTAGTGTCGCTCCTTTGAACGGCGACTCTTTTTAGTGAACCGAGCGCACGGAGCCAGCTCCCAATAAAGAGTCATGTGGACACATCCACTACGGTGGGAGAGTGGGTTATTCTATGAGATTGTCTATCAGCTGACGATGGCTATATTATATAACATAACGTGCGGGATTATTGAATTAACTCGCTCGGTTTTCTTTGACATGCGCGCTTAAATTGACTTCGCGGTTTACTCTGAAAGCTACGGCAATACCCAAAGGGTTATCGTATTCTATTTTCGGTACTCTGTGCACTCTGAACCCGATGTTGGTTTACGCGTTCTCATTCAACGTGCAGAGAACAATACTATACGTCGATGACCTCACTAAATACAGGGTGTCCCACGACATGACTGCCATAGCCTGGGACTGTGTTGCTGGGGTGATTTCAAGTCGCAAATGTCTAATGAACATATACCCGGAACGCTATCCTAACTGAGTTAGAAGCATTTGAAATTTTAAATAAGCCCACTAATGCAGGTATTAGGTTCGGCTGTTGGTTTTGTTATTATTAAAAATCAGGTGGCTGTGAATCACCATTAGTATTTATTCGTGCTGATCCTAAGACTCTTCGCAGAGCTACCACTTCAATTCTAAGAACAGCTAGACTATGTATACAGCAACTGGGTGAACATTTTGAGCAACTAATTCAATAAAGCGATTTATTTTTAAATGGTTTT
Source organism: Xanthostigma xanthostigma (assembly GCA_963575645.1). Taxonomy (NCBI): domain Eukaryota; kingdom Metazoa; phylum Arthropoda; class Insecta; order Raphidioptera; family Raphidiidae; genus Xanthostigma; species Xanthostigma xanthostigma. The sequence continues at coordinate 7,210,377 of OY754473.1, forward strand.
TAAATTAGTAGGCAATTCCTACTACTACTTATCTAAAATGTCAAATGCTTCTATAGCTCAGTTAGGATAGCGGTCCGGGTATATGTTCATTAGACATTTTTGACTTGAAATCACCCCAGCAACACAGTCCCAGCCTATGGCAGTTTAGTTCACTTTTCCGTGATTCAGAACTGCGTTTTACTATTTTTAGTTTATGGGAAATCAATATAATTCAGTACAAATTAAAATTCAAAAGCGTGCGTCGCGATATGAAACTGTCTCCGGGTCGTAAAATTCCCTAATTCTGCAACGCGGTCGTAAAACACCAGTTTACGTACAATGGGAACATCTACTTCACGCCGTTATAATATATTACCTACATAGGGAAAGCTACGTATACAATAACACAGTACAGTGACTCACAGAAACGAACGAAAGAAATAATTCCCGTTTTTTGGGTCCTCAAATGATACTTATCTATAGGCTGTGTGCACGAAGCCTACTAGCGCCACTAGTGGGCAATAGAGAATTATTGAACTCACTTTTTATGGAAATCGCGACATGTTTCTAAGGAGATAAGCCAAACACTTTAGTTGGCCATGATATGTCAAAAAAAATGTACCTAATAAGGAAAACTGCTGTTAATTTGTTTACACTGACAGCGGAATGTCAAATTAGGGCGCCAATGGTCTTTATTTTACTTAAATCGCCATCAGCGCAACAGCCCGGAACACAACAAGCATTTCCAGATCGCTTAGTTTTCCTATGTTTTCTTTGTAATTAAAAAACTTAATAAAATTATAACTATTTTCACTTGTAATAAACATTGCTCACTGACATACGGAAAATTTGAGTTTGAAGTTTCCCCTAGTGCTCACCACAAACGCTCGCATCGAAAAATTTGTAACTCCGCCTCCCTGCATATAGTCCATAGACTGTTTTGAATCATTCATATTTTATAGAATGAGAAACATTTCAATGGGGAATAGACTGTTGTTGATTTATTTCGTCCGTAAGAATAAATTATGCGAGCCACTGTTCATACGCTACGTACATACGTTACTCTACGTGTTGAACAAGGAGTATAGATCCACACTGGAATGTATAATAAACTTGCAAATGGCTGCCATAAATGCTTTCACACTTCTATGAATGATTTATTACAGTTGTTATTGCTCATTGTTTGCTTTTAACCTAACTTTAAATGTTAAAGTAGGTTTTTTTTAAAAAAAAGGGGAGCCAACTAATTAGCTCAATAATTTTGAGACTAGAGTGACCTGTGCGAATTATTCGCACTAAATAAGTATAATAATTATCACTTTACAAAATTATTTTCTAAATATGATTGCAGGTATTCAATTCGTTTCTAATTTTGCACACTGCTTATAACGTTCTTCTTTTTGTTGTATTACAATATGAAGCTCAGATGACAGATCGAAGAAATATTTTACTAAAATTGTCATATAGAGGCGCAAGTAGCAAAAGCGTTGAGCTAAGCCGTCAGATGGCAGTATGCAGTATTGTGTCTGTTGTATTACAATATGAAGGTCAGATGACAGGTTGAAGTGTTGACGTTGTTTGAAAATTAAAGCCGTCAGATGGCATACGTTGTTCAGCGTTGCTGTATTTTAATTAATTTACAAAAACAAAAGCAAAGTAGAGCAAGCAATTATCTGTAAAATGATATATAATTTATGTGGAGAAATTGTGAGGTTTTTTCTAAAAAGGGAGGCAAACATCTTTAACCTTAGCGTATTAATATATATGATTATCTAGCTGTCTTGTTTGTTTAATTTTCTTTGTGTAAAGTGGTTATCGATTTATTTATAAGTCTTGTTATTTATGAACATAAATCCACTTTCTTTAGAGTGGCTTGGTTAGGGTGCAATTCATCAAAAATTTCTGCCGCTAGTATTTCCCGATCATTTAGCTCTAACAAAACCTAAAAACGAAGCGGCAGAAATTTATTTTTAAATTTTAACCATTTTTTACCATCTTTAACATTTTCTATCCCCCTTATCTTAAAACGGGTTCGGATTCCGCCTATATATCATATAAGACAAAATGCTCTAAATTATTTAAATAGTTTATGTACCAGGCGGCAGAAACGACATGTTTTGTTTGCGCGTCAGCCACCTAACTATATTATAAACTTATGGTAAATACACTAAAAACGACATCGCTACACGCTCGGCTTTTCTCCAGCTCAAAATCTTGTTCATCCCTGCAATGTGCGTCGACGTCTCTCGGCATTATTTTTTTTTTTTTGTACAGAGAAAAAAAGAAACTGTGACAAAACCGACGCAATAAATTATTAAAACCGGAAGCTGAACTCGCCGGTGAATTATAAATAAAAACCAACAAAAGTTTGACTACTGCTTATGTGATTTGCGGCGTAAAAAACTTACAAGCTATGCGACTTGTGTCGCGTCTTTAAAAGGAAAACTCTTTCATTAGCCATCTACTGGGCGTTTTTTTAAAAACTTTTGACGTTTTTTTATCATCGATTTTTTATGTGAAAATGAACATCATTTGTCTGATTTTTTTAAAGGAAGTTGACGCGTTACAGTCCCAATCAAAAGTAAGTCGAATTCTAAATGGGAACTTTTTCATAATAAATTTTTACAAAAGGTTATAAGTCGATGATACCAATACCTAAGTTATTGTCATAAAGGCATAAATAAATAATTTTTTTTCATATTGATTAATTATTTCAGTATTTTACTTAATGGACTAACTTTTGAATTTTTTGTATAAAGTTAGGCTAGAAAAAATAAATGTATGTAAATATCTGTATTTTACATATTTTTTGCAGTAAATAATAAAAAAAGAAATTAGAAGTAATAAAAATTCAAATTAAATCATTAAAAAGTTGAAAATTCAGTTAAAATTGTTAAAATTGTCAAGAATAAAAGTCCATAATCGAAAAGTGCTAAGGTTTAATAATTTTTTTTATTGATTAAAAGTCTCCTAATTAATTTGGAAAAAATATTAAAATATGCGTAAGACATCGATGCTTTACATAGTTAGTTTTCGGAACTGCTGACATTATTTGGTTATTTACAAAAAATTAAAATGTACCGTTTGCATGCTAGGTTGACATATTTTCCATAGGACTAGATGTGAAAGTTTTTTTTAATTTTTAATTTTATAAATCTCTTAATGATTTTGGATTTTTTACAAAAAATTTTGTCATAAAAAAATCTATTAAAAAAACTTTATTTCAGATTATTTTCATTATCGTCGTAAAACGGCTCAACCCCTTAAATTTAGCTTGTAGTTTTTTTTTTTTTGAAAATCACTAATGATCTTTTTAATGAGCGTTTTAGTAGAAAACTACGCGCCGAATTAAAGAAAAGTCCGGAACAAAATGTTTTTTTATCACAAAAAACAATATCCAACCATAAAAAATGGGGGTTACCGCATTTTAACAAAAACAAAGATCACTCTTCTTCCTGCTGAGGGGTGAGGTGGTGGGGATGTGTAAATTGGGCCTTTGTATCTCGTACTTAAAATTGGTTAGAATGAATCTTAACCTCTGCAAGTCGAACATTCCCTTACAAAATCGAAAACTCTATAACCCAATTTTTTTTACATCTCCCTCGACTTACTTCTACGGTATTAAATAAAAACCGCATTAAAATCCGTTCAGTAGCTCTAGAGACAGACACCTAGCGAGATTTCTTTTCTTATTGCGTTTTGAAATATCCCGGATCCCTTCACGGTCTCGGGTCCGTCTGACTACAGCGCGATTGATTTTAAAAAGTCAAAAAAAAATTCGTACGCCCATGCAATTTCTATTTGTACATGATTAGTGTCCTTTTATAATCCCAGAGGTGAAAAATTCAAAATATTTTATTCAGCATGTAGTATTGACGTATGACATTCCGGCGTCGGGATATGCGAAGTGCTGAAGAAAAGCTGAAGATTTGTTGAATAATGTCGGATGTCAAAGAGGTCAGGTCAACGATTTCCTGTTCCGGTTTCCAATACAAACAGTTCTGTTATATTCGAACAGAATATGCCGTATAGATGAATGGCTGACGAACAGAGACCCTTTAATAAAAGACTAGACACCAGATAAAAATCAGTAATTTGTTCCCTTTATTACATCAAAAAGAGAAATAGAAACAACAACAACGTTCCCGTTTCTCTCTTTTGACAAGCTTTTTAACCGACTTCAAAAAAGGAGGAGGTTCTATGTTCGACTGTATATTTTTTTTTAGTTTTTTTTTTTATTCGAAAGAGTGCACTTCCGAGGTGGTCCCATCGGAACCAAGTCAGAACCTGATGGTGGAATCCGGAGAAATCGAGGGAAACTCAAATTTCAAAGGCACGCATACTTGGCCTACCCTTTGCAATACTTTATCTAACACTAAAAAGTGAAAAATAAAATATTTTTAACAAAAAAATTGAACCGACTTCAAAATATGCACTAAAAAGTAAAAAATAATTATTATTGTTATTTTTGGAGTCGGTGTCAGCCAAAATGAAATCTATTCCGAGAACTAGAGAGTAGAGACATGTAAGATTTAAACTGCTACTTTCGAATTTCGATGTGACACCGACTCCAAAAATAACAATAATTATTATTTTTTACTTTTTAGTGCATATTTTGAAGTCGGTTCAATTTTTTTTTTTTTTTTTTAATTTTACTTAGTTTCGCCTGTCCCGGTGTCTGTCAAATCTTGCTAGTTCCCGTTATCCGATTGAGTTGAAATTTTGCATACGTATGTAGTTTTCATAACAATTCAATATTATAATAACTAACTGACCGTTCCGACTTTCGCCCGGTTGCAATATTGACGATTAAAAAAAATTAAAAAATGGCGGAGATAGGAGCCGATCAGTAGGACCATCTTTTGAAAATCCTTGCTGATGGTGTACACGATTTCTCTTTAAAAAAATAGCTACAATGTGACGTAGGATAAAAATTTTCAAAATTTTTTTGTAGAATAACGGCTCGTATTTGCATCTAAATTTTGAGTTTGAAAAATTGTAACTTTTAAACATGGTATACCCAATCAAAAAAATCCTACTTCGCATTGTAGATAATATTATGGAAAATAAGTGTTGTAAATTTTAACCAAATCGGTTGAGTAGATCTTGAGATATCGTGTACACAGTTTTGAAAAATCTAGTTTCGAGAAAAACGATAAATAAAAAACTAACTGATTGAATGCTCTATGACTAATATGAACTAGTTATTGCTATAACTTATGTAATAGTTTGAATTTTGTAATAGTCAAACGCTCAAAATATTCTCAAAGTTATAAACAAGTTTTTTTTTATTAGTACTGATTTAGCGCGAACGAAGTCAGACATAACTTATCCTGTTCTTTGCGTTGAGGAGCGTGCCAAATTTTACCGAAATCGGATTAAAGGTTTACAGACAGCTTTATTATTTAGTATTGATTGATGAGCACAGAAAAACCTACAGTCTTCTTGGTACAGGTATAGAGAAAAATGAACAAGTCGTTCTTCTTTCAAATTAAATTACACAGTCGATGATTTGAAACGCAAAGAAAAATCTATGAATTTATATGTAAAACTCAACGGTAAATATAATTTACGTACATACTCGTTTTTTTCTCAATTCTTTTTTTTTACTTCGTCTTTTATACTTTCTTTATTAATGGTTCTTTTGTTCTTTTATGTGAATGTTCGGTAAACAAATGTTTCAAGAGCTTATACTGGATTTTACAGACTTGTGAAAAAATCTTATTTGAAAATGACCCTCGCTTGTGATCGTAGATCATATGATCAGTTGTAAGAACTATCGTATTTTTTGGACTATAAGAGGTACCTCAAGTTTATAAGATGAGTTTTAGAAAATAGTACTAGCATTATTAAAGACGATTTATTAAAAAATATTTTTAACAAAAAAAATTGAACCGACTTCAAAATATGCACTAAAAAGTAAAAAATAATAATTATTGTTATTTTTGGAGTCGGTGTCACACCGGAATTCGAAAGTAGCAATTTAAAATCTTACATGTCTCTAGTTCTCGGAATAGATTTCATTTTGGCTGACACCGACCCCAAAAATAACAATAATTATTATTATTTACTTTTTAGTGCATATTTTGAAGTCGGTTCAATTTTTTTTTGTTATAAATTTTTTATTTTTCTATTTTTAGTGTTAGATAAAGTATTGCAATGCGTGTCTTTGAAATTTGAGAGTTTCCCTCGATTTCCCCGGATTCCACCATCAGATCATGACTTGGTTCCGATGGGGCCACCTCGGAAGTGCACTCTTTCGAATAAAAAAAAATTTTTGTAAATCGGTCCATAATTGACGCAGAAATCGGTGAACATACATAAAAAAAAACAAAAAAAAAATACAGTCGAACATAGAACCTCCTCCTTTTTTGAAGTCGGTTAAAAAAAATATTTTAATGTTACCTTCGCACCATAAGACGCAGCCAAAATTTGAGTCCATTTTTCTATGGTAAAATACCCCTTTATTGTTCACCCCGGAATTATAATTCGCACACCCCTTTATCGTTCACCCCGGAATTACAATTCGCATACGCGTTTATCGTACACCCCGGATTTATTTTTTTAAAAACTCCACCTTTACCCCGTCGCGTTTCACTGCGAGACAATTCGCATACTCCTTTATAAAAAAAGCGGTGGTTTTCAATCTTCATGAAAATGTGAGTTTTAAGTTGTAGTCTCAAAGTGAAAAAAAAAGATATCTGCTTCAAAATTACCGAAGGCATTCTAGTCGCTCACTTAGTAATTTAGTCACCCAACTATTATTTTAATAACTCAAGTTATTAAAACAGAATCTCATCATCAGTCACCAAATTTTTTTTTTATTCGTCCGTTTTATAATTCCCCAATTAAATTTAAATGCAGATAAAACCTAAGACACGACCTTTTCAAACCCAAATATTGCATCTTTAAGAATGGTAATGTCACAAAAAGAAACCTCGACTAGGCAATAGGCACAATTACCACGTCTTACGAGGGTTGGCAAATAACGGTTTGGTTTGAAGGCTGGCGGTTGAAAGTGTGCTCCCGATTGTGTCAAGGTGAAACAGAAAATTGCACGGGTTGTTTATTGTCTCCAATGTCCGACCGTGACCAAGTGGATAATGTCAGACCGTGACCAAGTCGACAATGTCAAACGTTTCGCATTCTCAACAAATACTCCACATCTTCTGTTGTCTCGCCACGGCCGTTGAGGAAAGAAAAACGCGGAGAAAATCGTGTTTGACTAACTCTTAGCCGCTTAGCCTGTTTTCAGATTACCGATTTTATTTTGTAATCGATGAAAAAAACAAATACAGTGTAAACTCCATTTAACGACACTCGATATAACGACAAACAAAACGTCGATTTTACTTATTTCTAGTTGATTTAAATCTTTGATTAACGTCTTATTAAAAATAAAATTATCGACCAATTTTTCAGACAAATATATTAACAAAACATATAAAAATTAATACATTAACGTTTCGGTCCGGATTTGAATCTTCTTCGGAACTAATCTGCAAATTATAAAAATTAATTAATAATTAGTTTCTAATTGGTTTTGACGTGATAACGTCTTATAAATTGATGAATCACGTCAATATTATAAAAAGATGAAACACCGGCTGCATGCACGAAAAAGTGTAACGTTCCTAACGTTCCGCCTAACCGTGTACGTGATTATTAAATATGATATTCGAGCGGAATACGTTATCACGTAAAACTATCGTCCGTAAACCGACTTTACAGACAACCATTTTTTTTGAAGACATTCGCTTTAAGTTTTTACTTATCAAAATAATTGATTTACCTTGTTGCTCAGAGCAATACATTCTAAATAACGACCAACCCACTCTAAATAACGACAACAATACGTCATCATTAAGCGATAAACAGTACTTGTTTGTTATTTTGTTGCTTTGTTGTCGGAATCATGCGTACCGAAGACTCTAAGAAATTCGTTCTTTTGTTTGTTGGGATTATCTTTTAGATCAGCTGATTTTTGATAGTATAAATGTTTGTTGGTCAGTTGTAAATTTTATATATTATGAGTAAATACAAATTATAGTAAAAATTCATTATTTCTTCTCTCTGTTTAACGACAACTCTCAATAACGCCACAAACTGCACAGTCCCTTGAGTGTCGCTATATAGAGTTTATACTGTACCTACTTTAAATTTTGTTTTAGGATTGGCGTGTATGAATAAAATATAAAGTTTTTATACTGTTTATTAAGTTTATGAGCCGTTGGGATGTTTCAAGTATAAAGAATCCCACGTACTTTGGTACTCGTGGAAAACATAACCCTATTTTTGCTATCGCGCAGTCGAATAAAATGTAGACTGAAAACACCCTATATATTTTACAACACAGATATTTTCGCACACTCTCCTGTGCCTTGACTTATTTAGCACTAGTGTCTAAATTATAACGTCAAACACGTCGCGGATAGGTAATCTTTTAAAATAATTTAAATTCTTGAAGAAAAATCACTCAGGCGACCCACTTGAATCGCCCTTGCGAGGCAAGGTTTGTCTTCTTTGTTTTCTTGACTTGGTCGCTCCTTACAATAATACGGGACGTGTCATGGACGCGATGACGTCACCTAACGGCCATTCCTGTTGGAATGTTGCGTGCCGGAATGAAGAATTAAACGCGTCTGTTTGTTGTATAATTAAGGTCGACTGTAGTGAAGAAAGCGTGTCAAAAATAATTTCCAACGTCTTCAGATTATTAATACATCGAAACGGCATAATTTTAGATTGTTGACTAGCCTTTACCCGCGGCTTCACGCACGTTAGAGCTGGGGCGGTAATCAATCGCCAAGTAATTGAATTAGCAATTCAAATACTTTCATAGTAATTGAATTACCAATTCAAATACTTTCATAGTAATTGAATTACCAATTCAAATACTTTCATAGTAATTGAATTACTAATTCAAATACTTTCATAGTAATTGAATTACTAATTCAAATACTTTCATAGTAATTGAATTACTAATTCAAATACTTTCATAGTAATTGAATTACTAATTCAAATACTTTCATAGTAATTGAATTACTAATTCAAATACTTTCATAGTAATTGAATTACTTTTTTCAAATCAGTAATTGTTTAATTCCTTATATATAATTCTCAGGAATTTCGTTTTAGTAATAATTCATTTCCGATGTCATATACTTCGTTATTTAAATTATTTTGGCAGAATAACTTTAGTAATAATTAAATATCTTATAGAATATTCAGTACTGTAGGGTTAAATTATTTTACTGAAATCAAATTATTAATACAGACGATTATAAGAAATTTTAAAATATGACGGAGTTATCATTAAAGTAATTTGTTTTTATATTGAGAAAATAGTAACTGAATTACTTTTTCAATTTTTAACTAAATTATGTGGTAATAAAATTAATTTTTAAGCGAAATATTATTTAAATTGTAATTAATTACGCTTTTAAAGTAAACTTTTTTTTATGAAGAGTAGCTCCATGTACCCACTTTTTCATCGTTTGATGCTCCTCCTTAACTATTTATGGTAAAATAATTATCAAACAAGTCCGTAAAAGTCACTGACCAAAAAGAAAAGACGTGCGTGAATGAAAGACTCAAAACATCACTGATTCGACTGACACTGACCGGACACTGAACTGACACGGAACTGATGTGTGTGAATGGATTTTTTATGATTTTTTTATGACTGTTGAACGGTAGCGTACACCACAACACCAGGTATTCGGCATGCCTTTCTTATATAGTTTGTGCCTACCCCATAATAGGAGGACAGTCGGCAGGTTCTGAAACATGTCCTGTATTGATTTTACTTAAAACAAAAGAGAGCGTGCTGTCATCCCTGTATACACGTCTATATTTACTGTACAACGGCACGTACGTGTACAGAATGTTCGACGAAATCGGGCCATATAAAAAAAAAACACTCCGTGTTCACTTTGAATATATTAAATGTTACTTAAAAAGTATAGTATTGTAAAACGCAACGTCTCTCTGTCAGTCTGTCCGTTAGAAGCGAGAATTTTACTTTGGCATGTCGACAAAAAACAGGCTGAGTATAGAAACTTCCTTGGAAAACGCTACCTAAACTGTTAAAGATATATCAGTGCAAATGTATGTACGATTGGCGCCCAACGCGGGGCTAATTGATCGCACGTTGGGCGCCAATTGTATCTTCTCATTATATGCCTTTGAGACAGATTTTTATATGTTGTTTGATCTAAAATCATGAAAAAATGACAACATAACGTACCTTATTTGAAATGTCATGCCGTGCTGTAAAGAAATATTGACAAATATATTTTTTTAGATCAAAAAATGTATTTCTTTTTGAAATTTTTAAGCAACTAGTCGAGTTTTGTTTAGCAGCTCTAATAAAAACAGTAGAAGAATACCTTTTCCGAGAGCATTTTTTTACAATCTGAGTCACCAGTCATTGTTTCTCGACCTCCCGGTAGATCTATCTTTCGCAGATGGTTTTTAGGGATATTTTGTCCTAATTAACTGAACTCTATAAGAGAAAGCTACTCTCACTGTTTAATCTCAAAGTCATGCGTGCAAACACTCACGAACAAAAAACCCTAACTTGGCCGTTCTAAATGGTGAAGTTTATCTATTCAACTTTTAGAGAGAAAAAAAAACAACTTTCGCATTAGCTCTATCTCACAGACTACTTGCTAGGATACATATTTACGAGATTGTGGTTAAGTTTACATAATCACAGTAACTATATTAGCGATCATTTATCTCATTCTTACTTACTGCTTTAGTTCTTTATATATCGTCTCTGTCTTACACACAGAATGTCCTATGGACCGTTTTGATTTGATACAATCTGTATAGCCAATGTCCATTCTAAAGGTCTGTTCTAAATATTGGCGAAAAAAAATTAAAATCGGATGAGTAGTTTCGAAGATTACCTCCTACAACCAAACTTACAAATTCATCCTATGGTTATACAGACAGCAAAATTATAGATAGGTATTGCTATTGTATAAAAAGTTTCCCTTCTACTTAGTAATCTTACGTCACACCTGATTTTTTATTTTATAAAATTCAAATCTTTGATTTACGTCTGAAAAGAATTCTTCAAATAAAATTTTATTTATTTTTATTTAATGCATTCATGACTTAACAATTAATGTGAACAAGGCACCATTGTTTCTACAACCCACAATGCACCGGGATTGAAACAGAACCCTATCAACGCGCGTGTGTTTTTTTCCGTCTTTCTTTTGTTTCTTTTATGTCTTTTATTTTATAGTGTTTTCAGCAACAACTGTAAGATATTAAATTAAACTGTATGCGAAGTAGATTTACGTTTTATTTTCTGTGAAATTTATTCTTTGATTTCTCGACTATAAATCTATGCCCACACGACAGAATGGCTCAAGTCGAATTTTTAAAATGTAAGGAGAAACACCAGATTGTTGAAAGGACCCCGCACGAACCTTATGGGATTTGATTTTCGGTTAAATTGATCGAAAATGGTTTTATTTTATAGTTTAAGGGTCACTAAGAAAAAGTGTCCATGGGCGCATAACCTAAAAATCAATAGATTTTTAGCTACAGATATTATGTTTAGTGAGATTTTAAATATAGGGATATCCATTGAATTCACAATCTTAAAAAATCCTAAGCTCTTGAAATATGTTTTCGTGTGCACTGAATCCGAATATGACTTTATTATTTTATACAGGGTGACACATTCCAACATTACCTAGTTTTCGACTGTTTTTCTATTTCTGAAAAAAGCACAAAAGTTGAGCATTGAACATGTTTGTGAAATCAAATATATCTAAAACCTCGATAAAAACATATCTGTAGCTAAAAATCTATTGGTTTTTAGGCTATGCGCCCATGAACATTTTTTCTTAGTGACATTTAAACTATAAAATAAACCTATTTTAGATCAATTTAACGGAGAACCAAATACCGTAAGGTTTGTGCGGGCTCCAATTACTATCTTATCTACAGTATGTAAACACGTAAGGCGCACATAGGGAAATTAACATTGGGAAAAAATGACTGGATCAGAGTGAGCCTTGAAATCTTGTTTTTCAATTTGACAGATAATATTATTTCGCAAAATGAATGTGTATACTACCAAAGAAAATATTCAAATGGTTACAACATAATCGGACTTTTTTTATTAATGGGACATTAAATTCCCAAAAATACTTAAATATGGTGCGAGATCAAATATCTCCGCCTATTCGTGTTGAACCTAAAGACATTGGGTCACTGATTTACCAACGCGCGTACGTCATACCAGTCAGACAATTTTTGAATGAAATGTTTCCAAACAGATGGAGTTGTTTTTTTGTTTTATTTTTGTACAAAAAAATTAAAATAATGATTTATAAGAGCTTTTTATTATTAAAAAAGCCAAGTAAAATAAAAATAAATCAAAATAAAATAGAAATCCTCAAGATTACCACGATAATTCAATAGAAATAACAATTAATGCAGTCATGGCTAACTCTGATCCAAGTATTTTTTCCCAATGCTAATTTCCCTATGTGCACTTTACGCGTTTACATACTGTATATTAATCTAATCTTCATCGTATTATTTATATTAGATTTTACAAAAATATTGAAAAATAAATTAGAATTGCCTACGTGGTGGCTTTAAAACGTTTCTAATCCAACAACGTGGTATAAGCCACTTTTGTTTCGTCCGGGGAAACAAATGAGCATCGGCCTATTTAAATGTGGGGTATGTCGTCTGTGTTCGGGTCGTTTTTGATAGCGGCTTAAAAGTTAATTTACTTGAAATTATGTCACTTAAGCCCGTTAAAAACAATATACGGTTACGTACTGAAGCGCCGCGTTGCGTTCAGATTGTGAACTTAAGCCCTAAAACCAATGATTGGAAATTGTTTTCGGAAAAACAATCGTTAAATAAAACTGGAGGATCTCTTTCAAATTTGCTACGCTTACATATAAAACATGCTGAATTTAATGAGCATAAAATAACGCAGGCCTGTGTTATTTTTGAGACTCGAAATAAAATACAAAAACTTCAAAATGCGATTTTTTTATCAATAGTATATTACACCACAAGGGCTGAAAAATTTATATTCTTGCACTGCGCTGTGTGTTGTTGTTGGGGAATTATAAAACGGTCGAATAAAAAAACAAATTTGGTGACTGATGATGAGATAGTGTTTTAATAACTTGAGATATTAAAATAATAGTTGGGTGACTAAATTACTAAGTGAGCGACTAGAATGCCTTAAGTAATTTTGAAGCAGATATCTTCTTTTGTTTCTACTTTTTATTTTTTTTTTTTCACTTTGAGACTACAACTTAAAACTCACATTTTCATGAAGTTTGAAATCCACCGCTTTTTTTGATAAAGGGGTATGCGAATTGTTTCGCAGTGAAACGCGATGGAGCAAAGGTGGAGTTTTTAAAAAAATAATTTCGGGGTGAACGATAAACGGGTATGCGAATTGTAATTCCGGGGTGAATGATAAAGGGGTATGCGAATTGTCTTGCAGTGAAACGGGAAGGGACAAATGCTGAGTTTTTAAAAAAACAATTCCGGGATATGCGAATTAAATAGTTAATTGTTGGATAAGAACTGCGTTTTTTAAAAAATGTATATTTTATTGACAGTCAATTAAATATATATTTTTTTAGAAAACGCAGTTCTATTCAGTCGCTCACTTAATAATTTAGTCGCTCACTTAGTAATTTAGTCACCCAACAATTATTTTCTCGTCAAGCGCAGTCAGTCGCTCACTTAGTAATACAGTAACCCAAATTGATTATTTTTGTCACCCAAAATTGTAATTTACAGTCACTCGTTTAAATACTACCCGTTGTTGTTGTGTGTTGTAAATATTTTGTGTACATAATTTAGTGACTCTATATTCTCTATAACTTAGTCTTTTATTTTATTATTTGGAACTGTCGTTATTTTATTTCTGTTAAGTTAAAGAAGTACGCTTTCGTTTGCGTGTTTAACTGTTTTGTTAAACATTTATTATTGTAAATAAATAATTTCCAGCATGGACTAGAACAGTTTTCTTACACTATTTTCCGAATATTCGTTACAATAGTATGCAATCTCTGTTCGCGTCGATTCTCGAAGCAATCTCGCAGTTTGCTTTTGAATAATTTTCCGATATTTACAAAACCAGAACGGACGATCTGACTGATAGCTCACACGGTTCGGCTCTTCAATGACCATGACTCTCTCTATTAATATCGGAAAAACGTCCTGAGTGACGTAAAAACAGTTTCAGATCGAACTCGGGTCGACCAGGCGAATGATCGACTTCGTGTTTACATCTTGCCAACGAAACCCCAATCAAATCCACGTTCAGTGTTTGTTTGGTCAACAGGACTGGCCAACACATTAATGGATATAGTAGAGATAGTGTTATACAGGGGGATACAAGGTCGCAGCTGTTGTATTGCACACGGTGAAATTGCAATATTAGAGCGCGACAGTTAAATACGATTTCTTTTTTATCAATGGTCATATATTCTATGCTAATCATATAGTATATTAATACGCTAAGGTTAAAGATGTTTGCCTCCCTTTTTAGAAAAAAACTCACAATTTCTCCACATAAATTATATATCATTTTACAGATAATTGCTTGCTCTACTGACATCGACATCTAAAAAAAATATTATGGCTTTTGTTTTTGTAAATTAATTAAAATACAGCAACGTTGAACAACGTCTGCCATCTGACGGCTTTAATTTTGAAACAACGTCAACACTTCGCTCTGTCATCTGACCTTCGTATTGTAATACAACAGACACAATACTGCATACTGCCATCTGACGGCTGTAATTTTTAAACAGCGAGCAACGCGCTGAACAACTTCACAGCAATGCTGCATGATGCCATCTGACGGCTTAGCTCAACGCTTTTGCTATTTGCGCCTCTATATGACAATTTTAGTAAAATATTTCTTCGATCTGTCATCTGAGCTTCATATTGTAATACAACAAAAAGAAGAACGTTATAATCAGTGTGCAAAATTAGAAACGAATTGAATACCTGCAATCATATTTAAAAAATAATTTTGTAAAGTGATAATTATTATACTTATTTAGTGCGAATAGTCACACTAGTCTATACTAATATATAAAGCTGAAGAGTTTGTTTGTTTGGTTGAACGCGCTAATCTCAGGAACTACTGGTTCGAATTGAAAAAAAAATTTTTTTGTTGGATAGCCCATTTATCAAGGAAGGCTATAGGCCTAATAAAATCACGCTACGACCAATAGGAGCGGAGCATCAATGAAAAATGTTGCAAAATGTATCTCAAAAATAGCTTCTATTCAGGTGAAATGCCGTAACTACATATTAGAGTGCGAATTTTGTGTGTATGGGGAGGTTAATCTCCGAAACTACTCATCCGATTTCAAATTTTCTTTCACCAAAATTTAGAATGGATCTTCAGGACGAACACTGTCGCGTTAAAATAAAAAGCGCTTTTCGTGGTAACCGATTTTGCGACGTGAGTCGACGAAAAAACTCGGGCGAAGCCGGACCGAGCCGCTAGTTAATAATAAAAATCGTAGAAACATTTAGGAATCGTCTGTATTGGAACGTTCTCCGACCCTTAGAGCACCCGCCCTTGGTAACAGCATGTTACGGAATGGGCATTATATATTTTTATACGTATAGAGGCTCTGCCCCGTCCGCGGAGTTTTATGGGACAACACGGCAAACATTTGTTCTCAATTAACACTTCATTGTGTGTTCGAAA
Source organism: Xanthostigma xanthostigma (assembly GCA_963575645.1). NCBI lineage: Eukaryota > Metazoa > Arthropoda > Insecta > Raphidioptera > Raphidiidae > Xanthostigma > Xanthostigma xanthostigma. The sequence continues at coordinate 7,226,095 of OY754473.1, forward strand.
AGAGTGTGAGATATACAAATAATGTATTTTTTTCTTAACATATTTTTGTCGAAAGGATGACTATGTTGAAAAACATTTATTCCAAATGGCATTAAAAAAATGTTTTGCGAAAACCATAGGCAAGTGAAGAGACATAACATAAAGCAGATTTTGTACAATGTAATGAGGTAACTTTAAGTTACCAATAAATTTTCACATAAATTATTATTTAGCTATAAAATACATTATTCTTCTCAAATTACTAACAGTTAAATTAAATATTTAAAATATATTTGACCTGAATTTTTAAAATTCTTTTTTGAACACTCTGTACAAAATATGCGGTAACCGTACAGCGCGCGGTGGGTCTTTGTTGTCAGTTTATTACGCGAAAACTTAAAACACACTTGACCTGCGCAATTTTGACGCTTTCACGCGAAAAAATGTGACAACATACTTACACTGTGTCCAAGAAATGGTGGAGTTTACAGTTGTTTTGGTCACACCAGAATTTAAAAAACGATCTTGGTTGTCCTATTAAAGCTACAATTTATTTTACTCTAAAAAGGGACGTTGGAATCTATAGCACCAAAAAATTTGGTCCTGTCGTAATTTTATTACTCCAATCCAGATACAGCGTTTACAAATTTTTCTGTAATAATAGAAATAAACGCTCATATCTCCGAAACTCAAAGCGATACGGGGTTGCGGATGGTGGGAATCGATTCAGCTTAAAATTTTCTATAAGCTCGGTTAGTATAGAACGGTCCAAAAGTCGCTTAGTGTCTTAAAAAGTTGCAGATTTGCAAAACGTATATGAAAACATGAAAGTTTTGCGATATAATAAATAAAAAATCGCAGGATTGTGGACAAATATTAGATTTATTAATTGTACGACGTTTCGTCTATAAAATTTAGACTTTTTCAAGTACAAGTTGAAAATTATTAAAACAATAATTATGAAAATAAACATTAATTACTAACCATAGCAATTAACAAAAGTTAAGGTACATAAGACAAAAACATGGCAACAAGTAATGTATAAATTTTTTTAAACAATAAAAATAAAAATAAATTAAAATTCGAAAGTTAGTTCAATTTCATAATATATAATAATAATATAATATAATAATGGCAAAATATATAATTTTTTTAGATATGCTTAATAGTAACGTGTCTTATAGAAAAAAATACGCTGAATCGAATGGGACCAAGCGCACATTCGTATCTCTGTTAGTTTAGACGCTATGACGATTTAAAGTGTAAAAAAATTTTAACAGTTTAAAACGGCCATACCTCCGAAACCAAAAGAGATACAAGGTTGCGGGTGTTCGGAATCGATTTTTCAATACGTATAGAGAGCGAACTTTTTCTCAAGAATTTTTCAATTTTGAATGAAGGGTACACTCTTCTTACTTTTTTCGTATTTAAAAAGAAACCCAGAAAATTTTTAAAAAATAAGTTCGCTTTTTTCGTTTGATAGAAAAAGTCATTCTGAAGCGATTCCGACCTAAAACTCACTTGTCGCAATTCTGACACCATATTGCACATATCAATACGTCGAGCTCTTTCAAACACCTTGATGGTCGTTATCGGTCCAGCGGGCTAGGAGGAGACAACCGTACAAAAAAACAGGGGGCCTCTTAATATATAGACAATTTTTTCCTTCTGAAATTCTGGCACGAAAAACTTTTTTAATAAACACAACAAACAACACAAAATCGCGACCGATTCGAGTGTTGTTTTTTTTTTCGTTATAAATATTTACACAAACAAATGAATTCTTTGACATGCGACAAAACAAATGACAGTCACAAATCAAACATTCATTTTGTTTGCACAGTGAGGTAAGGGTGACGCTTCGACATTTCAGCATGAAATTTAAGTGAAATTCGCAGGGCTGGAGAAAATCTAATAAGTATCGCTCCAGTTATTGGTCGGCTGTCGTCACGAGAGAGAAATCTAGCTTGAGTTAAATAATTCTCGAGAAAAGCCAAGGAAAGAAATGTGTTAGCCATTTCATCTGAAAAAAAGAGACCCGTAAATGAGTCGAGAGAATGCGGAATTGTTTATTATAGACGCTCAACAATCGAGAGCATTAGCTTAGTTTCAAATCGATTAGACTTTTCGAACTGAAAAAAAGTTCAGATGCTGAAAAATGTCGAGAACCTTTTTCAGTATACAGTATATACGAAGTTTTTTCAAGAATAAAATAATCGAGAATTCGTTATATTTTTCGATTGCAAAATCTAGTCATTTCAACTCGAGTGTCTGTTAAATATTCGAATCGAAAAGAAAAATTGACAATTCGCACATCCCTAAATGTAATAACGATGGAAAAATCCCACGTTAAGGATTTTTTTTAATATTCCATTGACGATAAGAATAAACTTATAGTTTCTCTATCTTTGCTTGTCTTTAAGGATAGACAATGACATTATTTCTTATTACTAATCGTTTAAAAACAGAAGTTGTTTTCTAATTTTCAATGAAAATGATCATTTTTAACCTGAAAAATTTCGGCGGACTTTATGGGTCCCGCCCGGTTTCACCCGGGTGCAAAAGAACGAATGGGGGGAGAGACATGAGTACGCACGTTCATCTTAGTTTACCGAGATGAATGCTGTGTCTAAATTTCATGATCATCGGAGTTACCGTTCAAAAGTTTTTGTCGGACGGACAAATTTTGAGTTACATTTTTCATTGATGCTCCGCTCCTATTGGTCGTAGCGTGATATTATATAGCCTATAGCGTTCCTCGATAAATGGACTATCTAACAAAACAAACAGTTTTCAATTCGAACCAGTAGTTCCTGAGATTAGCGCGTTCAAACAAACAAACAAACAAACCCTTCAGCTTTATATATTAGTATAGATACAAAAAATATAAACAGAAAAAAGTGATAAAAACTGAAAATTCGCTCTGGGAATCTTTAAAAATGTTCAATTACAGACTAAGTTACGATTTTATTTATTTGAATTAATTGAGATAACGTCTGTATAATTCATTAAAAATACAACTCTCACAGTATGTGGATTTTGTAATCCGTTACTATATATATAGACACCGGACAACCATACCACATTATATTATGTAAAATATATTATAAACAAACTCGTCAGCTTTATATATTAGTATAGATAGATTGTTGGCGATCTTTCGGACAGGAGTCAAGCCTTTGTCGTGAAATTTTTCAGTTAAAAAAACTTTTTAACAAAAAAATTAAACCGCCGAAAAACTGAAAAGCAAAAAATAATAAATCTTTTTATTTAACTAAGTTCTTTTTAAGTAGTTGAACGTATGTGACAATCTAGTATATCTAAGTAATTTTGAGTCGGCGTCAACAATCCTTCGCCGGAAATCTCTGAGAGTTCACGCGAGTTCTCTAATTTGATTTGGTTATTTCTTTTAGTGATCTTTGTTCATTGGTTGTTTGACGCCGACTCAAAATTACTTAGATATACTAGATTGTCACATACGTTCAACTACTTAAAAAGAACTTAGTTAAATAAAAAGATTTATTATTTTTTGCTTTTCAGTTTTTCGGCGGTTTAATTTTTTTGTTAAAAAGTTTTTATTTTATAATTTTTGTGGCTATATAATTTATAATTGTAATACACAACTCAGCATGAAAATCTGTGAGTGAACAATAAATCACCCCTATTTTCCCACCCTTAGGGTAGGAATTTTTTTTCCAAATTTATATGAGACCAACCTCGAGGTATACCCTATCCAATAAAAAAATAATTATCAAAATCGGACTACTCTGTAAAAAGTTATGTGTGGTCATACATTACAATCAGTGAGTAAACAATCAATCATCCCCTGTTTTCCTACCCTTAGGGTTGGATTTTTTTTTACCAAATTTATATGGGACCAACTTCGGGGTATACCCTTTCAAACAGAAAAATAATTATCAAAATCTGACTACTCTGTAAAAAGTTATGTGTGGTCATACATTACAATCAGTGAGTGAACAATCAATCATCCCCTGTTTTCCTACCCTTAGGGCTGGAATTTTTTTATCAAATTTATATGGGACCAACTTCGGGGTATACCCTTTCAAACAAAAAAATATTTATCATAATCGGACTACTCTGTAAAAAGTTATGCGTGGTCATACATAAAAAAAAAAAAAAAATAATAAAAAAAAAAAAATATACGCGTCGACTTGAGAACCTCCTCCGTTTTTGTTTTTCGTCGGTTAAAAACCGAGTTCAAGTGTTGTTATTTTACTAAACCGATTTTTTGTGTTAATTATTTTAACATTTATGTCGATTAATAAACAATTAATTTCTATTTTTTTACTGTCATAATATTTTGAGCAATATCGTTGTTGACGTGTGCTGTGTTAAATGAATAACTGACCCAATTTACTTAAAATCACGGAATATATCGATTATAACATTTTATGTACAGCAAGGTGTCAAAACGGAACGGTGTTGATTTCAATTTCTTAATGAAACCCTTCCACGATCAATATTTATTATTATTTCATATACCCATTGTGTTCATCCAAACCTATAATCCAGTGAAATCATTGTCTTGCACTTTGGAATTAAACTTTTTTCTCAAATTTTCTGAAGAAAGTATTCAAACGCGTCGATTTTATTGTTTTTTTAAAAGGAATATTTTTTAAAAAATTCCATATTTCGATCAAGTTTTGTTTTTGAGATACTTGATCTCAAAATTCAAAGGGGTTATATTTTTGAAAAAAAAATAGTCAGTGTTCTTTTCCAGAGTTTGAACTATCTCCGTACTAAATTTCATAAAAATCGGTTCAGCTGTTTCACCGTGAAAGCGTGACTTCATACTAGATATATGTTGTATTTGTAAGGAGTATTGCAATTGAATTTAAACATCCTTACAGTTAAACTGATTTATTTCAACTATTAATAAAATTGTACAAATAAATATAATTCTTAGAGACGTTACATAATACTAATTATTCTCATTATACAACATCTCTCTTCTCAACAAAATACCAGTATATTACAATCCTCACTACATTCCCATACGGGTTGAATTATTAAAAAAAAAATAGAAGCCTATATCGTTCCCCAGAGTACAAACTACCTCCATGTTAAATTTCATCGAAATCAGCTTAGCGGTTTGGCCGTTAAAGCGTAACAGACAGACAGAGTATTAGTATAATATATAAATTTGAAGAGTTTGTTTGTTTGTTTGGTTGAACGCGCTAATTTCACAAACTACTGGTTTGAATTGATTTTTTTTTTTTTGTTAGATAGCCCATTTATCGAGGAAGGCTATAGGCTATATAATATCACGCTACGACCAATAGGAGCGGAGCATCAATGAAAAATGTAACTCAAAATTTGTTCGTCCGACAAAAACTTTTGAACGGTAACTACGATCATCATGAAATTTGGACACAACATTCATCTCTGTAAACTAAGATGAATGTACGTAATCATGTCCCTCCCTTCCCTATTCGTTCTTTTGCACCCGGGTGAAACCGGGCGGGACAGCTCTATTAGTATATGGTTTCTATACAAAAGTATGATTTTTGCACTCACGGTTACCACCTGTATATGAAAAAGATTAATTGGTTTTGGTTATTTCGTTGCCAAACCGAAATCTGCCTGTACAAAACCGGGTCGGAAAAATATACTGCTCCTTACTGTATTCATTGTGTGTTTGAAAAGAGAAACATTGTAAAAAGCAATTAAATTGAGTAACACGCGGCATAAAGCACTCAAATACGCCTTTCTAAAATGCGTCTACCTATTTTATAAGCTGTCAGTTATAACTATTGACTATCAATCAAACACGGCCCGCCAACGGATTTGCGATACGGATCTTAACTTGATTAATATTAATTTAGCTAGCTTCGCCCGAATTTGTATAGAATGCCGCCGTTTTTCCGTCGACTTAGGCCTCTTGTTAACGCAAGCGGATAACGGCCCGATTTCTATGACGGGCGACGGGCCGACGCGCAGTGTTCAATAGGTTAGTGCGGGTGTTTGTTAACGCGGCGGGCATGTGACCGTTTCAACGGATACGCGCACGTCGCCCCTCGGCGCGACGGCGGTCTGTTCGATGCAGTGAACCACGTCATTTCATAGAAGTCTGTTGACGACGACAGATGTGCGCGCACGTTTTTACGTATACCTACCTACCTACCTTGTTCTGCTCATTGTAAATATGGAGTTTAAAATTGATATTGATATGGATTTATTAATTAGCCTTGTTCATAATAGGCCAGTGTTGGGACAAGACTTTAGGAAATTACAAAAATAAACAAGCAAGACATTAGAACATAAAACTGATATCGATAACAACGGACGCGCTCACGTATATTAGCGGATCGTGTCGGCCCGTTACCCGTTGACTAAAACGGTCGTTAACAAGAGCCCTAATGGTGCAAAATCGATTTCCACGAAATGCGCTTTTATTTTAACGCCTGTGTCCATCCTGAAGGTCCATTTTAATTATTGGTGAAATTTTTGTTCAAATCGGATGAGCAGTTTCGGAAATTAACCTCCTACATCTAAACTTACAAACTTTACATCTTTAGAATATTAGTATAATATATGTATATATATATTCTAGCTTGGTTTACATTTTTCGCTCACTGCCCATCCCCCATTTGTTTTAGCGTAAAAATATATAGACTCGACTGACTGACGGACTGACTCGACTGACTCGGCTGACTCGACTGACTCGACTGACTGACTCGACTGACTGACTCGACTAACTGACTCGACTAACTCGGCTGACTCGATTGACTCGACTGACTCGGCTGACTCGACTGACTCGACTGACTTTGCTGACTCGACTGACTCGGGAAAAATTTGGCTTGTAAACAGTGAAATAATTTTTTAAATCGGGTAAGTGGTTTTTACATGATAACGTAACAAACAAACCGACAAACTAATTTTTACCTTTTTATAGATTAGTAGGTATAGATCAACTGAAATGCTTGGACATAATAAAATATAATCTAATCTTTTTATTAATTAGTAAACAAACTAGAACCAGTGAACTTACAGACTTGAGTTTTAAGGCCCCCATACCTACACCTCGTTCTTTTTTGGCAGTTTTAACCGCACGGGTAAAACTGTACGGGTAACCACGAACAACGACCATATCCACACACTACGCGTTGTTTCGTTCGGTTTTTCTGAAGTCGTGGCATCATCTGATCTACTTTGATGGATCCTACAACGTTATACAGAGTCGAACAAAACCCGTCCTTTTTAACTGCGTCGTCACACACACGGGCCGACTTGAACGACACGTTTAAAACGGACGATTTAAATCAAGCAGCAGCAGATATTTTTGAAAGCCGGTAAAAAGGACGGTTTTTGACCACACACCGACCGTTTTACCCGTACAGTTTTACCCGTGCGGTTAAAACTGCCAAAAAAGAACGAGGTGTATGGGGGCCTTTATAACTTAATCACGATAATAAAATTAATGTTTAAACATTTTTTTTTAAATATTCAAATATACAATTAAGATGAGACTTTTTATCTAATTGTAAGCAATACATTAAACCGCATTTTTATTTTAATTTGCATTAAGTTTATTTCAACAGACTTGCTCGGAATTTACGACATAAAAAAGTTGTTACATTTTTTTATGTCTCATAAAAATGTAACTTTTTAGTTAGAGCTGTTTTTTTTTATTCTAAATCGTCTGCAATTTTATAGCTCAATTGTATAAAAAAGACAAGAAAATAAACTTGCTTTCCATCTGTCAGGAGAATTTACATATAAAAGTAACGTTCTAAAAATCGCTTTCGCAAATCAATAGTAAATAACATTGTTCCTTTTTAGGGTACCCCAAAAGATGACTCTTTATTGGGAGCTGACTCCGTACGTTCCGCTCACTAAAAAGAGTCGCTCAGCGCGAGTCGTTCAAAAGAGCGACACTAGACAGTAGGCACTACACAAGAGACTGCAGAGGTGTGAATTGTCATCATGCATGCTCAGGAGTCACGTAGCATTGCACAGCACAATACACACAATCAGCTCTGAGCTCATTTTAATATGATTCTGATCTTATATTATTCGCATTTCGGATAAACTATATAAAGTATAATAAAAGCTGAACAATAATAACGTTTATTGTTACAATATTATATCTTTGTCAACGACGACAATGTGAATGGTTTAAGTCACTGTAAGCTTAGTACTATTACACTTACAGTGTGTCATTCAACATTAAATGACTCAGCAAAAGATAAATCCGTACGTGAAAAGTTCACTAGTGGTTACGTGGTCTGTGCTGTGTGCGCTCTGTAAATGCGCGAATGCAACAGTACAGAACAATGGCGCTCGGAGTGAGTCATTCACAAAAAAAAGAGCGACTCGCTGCGCTCCGTGAAAGGAGTCGTTCATTATGAACGACTCGCTCCGCTCCGTGAAAGGAGTCGTTCATTATGAACGACTCGCTCCACTCCGTGAAAGGAGTCGTTCATTATGAACGACTCGCTCAGGAGCGACAGATCACTATCGTAATGGACGAACTATTTACAAGTTTGCACGGAACCGTCGATTAGCTGGTTTTTTATGTAATTTTTATCGTTTTTAAGATGCTTAAACCAAACTGACTATTTTCAGAATTTTTGTCTACAAATAGACAAAAATTTCGTCGTCACTAAATTAGTTATGTTAGTGTTTTTCGTTTCATTTGTTTCAACTCCTATCGAGTCGACGAAGCTCTTTGTAAGAAATTTCACTTGAAAATGTAGACAATAGAATTTAATGGCCGCCACTTATACATAGAATCGACGCCAATTATATTTTAATGTGCCTGAATTTTATAAGCGTATAATTTATTGGATAATTATTTTTATTTCCAATTGCATTTTCTCGTTTTATTTTCAAAACAAAGAATGCGCGGCCTAAAAGAGGGTATACAGGCGAAGTTAACAATTTGTACGTTAGGAAAGGAATAAGAACAAAACGGTTTTTGTTTCCAATTAACTTTTATGCAAATATATATGTAAATTATACACAGATGCTAAGAAACACGCATCCCACAGAACGAGATAAATTATTAGAAAAGACGAGATACAGAATCCGCGGTATGTAAGGCAGAGGACCGACTTTTACTTTTCCCAGATGTAGAAGGTTCGCGTGTTATTACATTTAAAGGACGATTTTCAATCTAATCGATTATTAAAATACTAGTCTGATCTGTGCGAATTATTCGCACTAAATCAGTATATAATAATTATCACTTTACAAAATTATTTTTTAAATATGATTGCAGCTATTCAGTTCGTTTCTAATTTTGCACACTGCTTATAACGTTCTTCTTTTTGTTGTATTACAATATGAAGCTCAGATGACAGATCGAAGAAATATTTTACTGAAATTGTCATATAGAGGCGCAAGTAGCAAAAGCGTTGAGCTAAGCCGTCAGATGGCATCATGCAGCATTGCTGTGACGTTGTTTAGCGTTGCTCGCTGTTTCAAAATTAAAGCCGTCAGATGGCAGTATGCAGTATTGTGTCTGTTGTATTATAATATGAAGGTCAGATGACAGATCGAAGTGTTGACGTTGTTTCAAAATTAAAGCCGTCAGATGGCAGACGTTGTTCAGCGTTGCTGTATTTTAATTAAAAACAAAAACAATAATAATTTTTTAGTTGTCGATGTCAGTAGAGCAAGCAATTATCTGTAAAATGATATTAAAATTTATGTGGAGAAATTGTGAGGTTTTTTCTAAAAAGGGAGGCAAACATCTTTAATATTAGCATATTAATATATATGATTGTGTTCAACATTGAAATTTAGTTAAAACTCTCCTTGGAACCCGAGATATTACCGGCCGATTTGTATAAAAGCCGCTGCATACGAGGCTAGAAGCTCTGCTTGTACTTCTGCCGAATTTTACCAGATTTGTTTCTGAACCAATAGCTTTGAGCAAATTCTATAAGATGTCGCTACTCGGTACTAAAACAGTTTTTTTTTGTTTGCTTCTGAACTTATAGCTTTGAGATGTTACATGTTAATAAAACAATTTTTTTGAGAAAATACCGTAATTTTGTATAGAATATTAAAAACAAACTATCCTATAGCGTAAGTTGCACCAAGCAAGACACGTTTACAAAATTTCATTAAAATCAGTTCAGTAGTTTCGGAGATTAGCGCGGACGAACATCGTGGCACGAGAATTATATATATCGAGTGCATAGACAGATCGAAATGGAATGAATTTCGTGCATGGAAAAATTTTACCCGTGCTGTTAACTATACATAATATAAGGCCGCTGCACACGAGGCTATAAATGCTGCTAGAAACGATGCTAGGAGTTCTGCTAGCCGGTAGGCTGGGTACGAAGCTAGAAATGACGTCACTGCGGGCTGGCCTGCTAGCTCACAAGATAGGTTTTAAAATTAGAACAAGCTCTATTTTCCCTGCGTGATTTGCTGCTAGGTATGAGCAAGAACCAATCAGGAAGCAGTATCTTGTCACGTGGGCACTTGAACAAACACCCACAAACCAACATGGTGTCGCATTCTGTTCAGAGTCAGACGTTTTGCTCTGTGTTTATATTCGAACTGTCGCTGCGCGCGCATCAGATCTATCCACAAATCAAGTTTGAAAAATAGTCTCGTGTGAAGCGAGCACGTAAGGAGGTTGATCCGTTACAGTCCCATTCAAAAGTAAGTCGAATTCTAAATGGGAACTTTTATAGTTTATAAGTCAATGATAGCAATAAATTATTGTCATAAAGGCATAAATAAATATTTTTTTAATATTAATTAATAATTTCAGTATTTTACTTAATGGACTAGCTTTTGAATTTTTTGTACAAAGTTAGGTTAGAAAAAATAAATGTATGTAAATATCTGTATTTTACATGTTTTTTGCAGTAAATAATTAGAAAAAGAAATTAAAAGTAATAAAAATTAAAATTAAATCTTTAATTCAGCTAAAATTGTCAAGAATAAAAGTCCATAATCGAAAAGTGCTAAGGTTTAATAATTTTTTTTATTGATTAAAAGTCTCCTAATTAAATTGGAACAAATATTAAAATATGCGTAAGACATCAATGCTTTACATAGTTAGTTTGCGGAACTGCTGACATTTTTTGGTTATTTGCAAAAAATTAAAATGTACCGTTTGCATGCTAGGTTGACATATTTTCCATAAGACTACATGTAAAAGTTTTTTTTAATTTTTAACTTTATAAATCTCTTAATGATTTTGGATTTTTTACAGAAAATTTTGTCATAAAAAAATCCATTAAAAAAACTTTATTTCAGATTTGTTTCATTATCTTCGTAAAACGGCTCAACCTCCTTAACAGCAATCAAAAAAAACAGCGCTAGAAAACTAGTAGCCAAATCTAGCAAAGAATCTAGCAGCGTTTCTAGCCTCGTGGTGCGGCGGCCTTTAGGTTCGATTTAATTGTGGATATAGAAATAGAATTTATTTATCCAAAGACATACAATTATGTATAGGATTTGTCAAAAAAGATAAATAGTGTTTACAACTCATTAACAATAAATACGTCTACCTTATATTTTTTTCGTGTGTGCGTATCGTGCTTTATTTTATCGCCGCCGGGCAGATCTGGCAGCGACGCCGGTCTACCAGAGTGCCGGCCAAGCGACACGAAACGGCGGCGGGCATTATAGGGTAGCGCTGTATCTGAAGCAGAGCCCAGCTTCTTTCGTGACTCGTCGGACGTTGCCGCGGGCTTTCGTGATGTTGGCGGTGGAACGCGCGCGATTGATTGGCCTCGGGACGTTCCCACACTGCCTCCGCGCTATATAGCGCGCGGTCGTCTCCCGTCAACAATTTTCATCGTCGCATATATGATCTGTGTTTTTTTGTTTCGACGGGTCCCGACCCCGCGACATTAACTTCGCCACGATTTTTATTATTAAAGAGTTGCTAGCGGTCTCCAGACTACAACACCCTCTTCACCCGGTAACCGGACTCCATATCCGCGGACAAAATATCCCCGACAAAATATCCTTGTTAAAATATCCTTGGACAAAATATCCTTGAGACAAAATATCCATGAGACAAAATGTCCTTTGTCAGAATATCCGTGGACAAAAAATGCAAAAAAAAATTGACTTTCTACATATAATTCTTTATAACTGTTTCTGACGTCAATTCCGGGGTGAACGATAAACGGGTATGCGAATTGTAATTCCGGAGTGAACGATAAAGGGGTATGCGAATTGTCTCGCAGTGAAACGGGAAGGGGCAAATGATGAGTTTTTAAAAAAACAATTCCGGGGTGAACGATAAACGGGTATGCGAATTGTAATTCCGGGGTGAACGATAAAGGGGTATGCGAATTGTCTCGCAGTGAAACGGGAAGGGGCAAATGTGGAGTTTTTAAAAAAACAATTCCGGGGTGAACGATAAACGGGTATGCGAATTGTAATTCCGGAGTGAACGATAAAGGGGTATGCGAATTGTCTCGCAGTGAAACGGGAAGGGGCAAATGTGGAGTTTTTAAAAAAACAATTCCGGGGTGAACGATAAACGGGTATGCGAATTGTAATTCCGGGGTGAACGATAAAGGGGTATGCGAATTGTCTCGCAGTGAAACGGGAAGGGGCAAATGTGGAGTTTTTAAAAAAACAATTCCGGGGTGAACGATAAACGGGTATGCGAATTGTAATTCCGGGGTGAACGATAAAGGGGTATGCGAATTGTCTCGCAGTGAAACGGGAAGGGGCAAATGTGGAGTTTTTAAAAAAACAATTCCGGGGTGAACGATAAACGGGTATGCGAATTGTAATTCCGGGGTGAACGATAAAGGGGTATGCGAATTGTCTCGCAGTGAAACGGGAAGGGGCAAATGTGGAGTTTTTAAAAAAACAATTCCGGGGTGAACGATAAACGGGTATGCGAATTGTAATTCCGGAGTGAACGATAAAGGGGTATGCGAATTGTCTCGCAGTGAAACGGGAAGGGGCAAATGTGGAGTTTTTAAAAAAACAATTCCGGGGTGAACGATAAACGGGTATGCGAATTGTAATTCCGGAGTGAACGATAAAGGGGTATGCGAATTGTCTCGCAGTGAAACGGGAAGGGGCAAATGTGGAGTTTTTAAAAAAACAATTCCGGGGTGAACGATAAACGGGTATGCGAATTGTAATTCCGGGGTGAACGATAAAGGGGTATGCGAATTGTCTCGCAGTGAAACGGGAAGGGGCAAATGTGGAGTTTTTAAAAAAACAATTCCGGGGTGAACGATAAACGGGTATGCGAATTGTAATTCCGGGGTGAACTAATTTTTTTCATAAATCCGCCGTAAAATGGAACTTTTTGAGACCGAGATCATTGAAATAGTGAAATTTTGGACATTTTGTCCGAGGATTTTCCGTCCGAGGATATTATGTCCGAAGGATTTTTTGTCTTGAGGATATTTTGTCTGAGGATATTTTGTCCGGGATATTTTGTCCAGGATATTTTGTCCGAGGATATAGAGTCATAGAACCCTTCACCCGAATCTTTTTTTTTTCAATTTCGGACCGTTTACGTACTAAATTAAAAAAAAAATTCCAGCCAATTGGGCGACGGGACCATTCCAACTTCAAAACGATGACATTTGATATAGTATACTATATAATAAAGAAAATAAAATTTCTGATATCACGTGCGGTGACGCGGGTAATGGCTAGTATTAAATATGATATTTGCTATTCGTTACCATGGCTACCTATATAATATTATATTCCACATCATGTAAAAATTAATCAAAGCATGCTTAACTAGTTTATTTCTGACATGATCTACAAAAGAAAGTACAGCTGATTTTTTTTTATTTTCATATATTTCCGAAACTATAGTTTAAAAAAAAATTCTAACCAAACTTTCTTGGTAAAATAAATAGAATAATAAGCCGTTATGAAAAGTATATTATTATTATATAAAAAAAAAAACACCATTATAGCATATATTTCTTCGGCGCATGCGCCGATTTTCCCTCAGAAACAATAGGGCTCTTTATATTTGCATAGCAAACATCCTTCCCAAAATTTGGTTTCAATCCGCTCATCCGTTTGACCTGTATCGTGTTCACAGACTAACAGACGCACAGACTTTTTCCAAAAATATGTTTTTTGATTCGGGGGACTTCAAAACGAAAAGATGTAAAATTTTGAAAAGTGATTTTTGACCTAAACTAGTACCATTCCCCACTTGTAACAATAGTTTCAGCAATTGTACAAAAATATTTTTTTTTAAATAGTTGCAAAGAAATATTCTTTCTTTTAATTTCAGCTAATTTTTAGTTGAAAGAAGAGATTCGAATGCTTTCATCAAAATCGAAAATATTTACGTAGATCAAAAACGCTTCATTCGAAAAAATAATTACGTATAACAATGAAATAATTTCTTTGCGACAATTGAAAAAAAAATGTTGTTCGAATTTGATGTAATTAGACGCTAACGACAGTAAATCTTCAAAACTTTTACGAAATATTTCGAGGCGTGGCGGAGTACATTAACCTCACTTTTAAAATAAATATAGAGTTCAAAATGTATCAACGCCAACTCAGATAATTATTTCTCTATTATTCGACGGATAACTTTTTCTTAGAAACTTCGCGCGCTGTTTTTACTTGTAATTATTATTTTTCTAGCGTTTGCTCAGCACGTGATCTAAGACAACAGATCTGGCTTTGAACTATTTTATATATCCATTTTAAAACACAAACCGTTTTCGTTGCCGTATGAAAAACAAAAGCGACAACAACTGTCCAACTGTTTTAAAACAAATGGTACAAAAACAGTTGCGAATAAACAGATTCAAAAGCGCACTTGTGGATTTCAATTTAAATTTTATATATACCTACAGTTAATTTGCACCTTCATATTATGTTTTTTGCTGCAACTGGTCATAAAGTTCCAGCTTAAAGTAAACCGCGAACAGACTAACTGCGGCCGAAATTAAATAAATGCCCGATCGGAATTGGTTTAGTTTTTTTCATGCAATTAACGCAGAGTTGATTAGAAAAAGATACCGACTTAACGAGATTTTCCCTGTTCCAGAAGTTTCTACGTATAGGTACAAAAATAATTAAATTTACTTTCGATAGATTCACACAAGCTAGAGTCTAAAACAGTACAGTTGTGTCTTACTAACGACACGCTACATCCGTAACTTTATACGCCTGAATTGGTATTGGCGTTTTGCAAATAGTACATTTTCTGTCTTTAGTTGTTGTTTATTGTAGTAAAAATATAGTTTAAAAAAAACTAAAAAACACGCTTTATATCAAACTTAAAAAAGATGTATTGTCAAAAATTTGCCGAAAAAAAAAACAAATTCTTTATTTCGGCGTGGACGGGATTAGAACCCACGACCGGTGAATTCGAGAGTTGACGTCAGCGAAGACTAGCGCCTTAGACCGCTCGGTCAACGATTGCTTTTACAGTAGTGGCATAACATACTAACAGTAATAAACCACTTGCTGTAGTCCAAACGAGGTTACAAACAAACACACATACATACAAACTTACAAGTGAAACTAATATAAAGCGTGTAAAAACACAGTACAGTATACAAGTTAATGCTGTTACCTTCCAGTAATCCGGAGATTCCGGTAATCCGACACACCCTGACCCGCGTTGGTCTCTGGGAGCCCTAAAAAAACACATCGAGCGAAATTCGTTCACGAAGATACACAATAACTGTAGATCTTCAAATCCTCATGTGGTTTGCGTCCATAGTGTTTCTACGATGTCGCCATCTGTCAGTCGATGCCTTTAAATAGCGGAAACTGCGTAAACACTTTACTTCCGTCTGAAGCTACTTTCAAGTCGCGCCTAAAGAATTTTCACTTCAAAAATGCAAATCACTGGACACCAAGCTTTTGAAGTTTTTTTTTGTGGTCCACCCTCTAGTACTAATTAAATTTCGTAGTACCTAATTTATGACATTTTATATGAAACAATTTTGTCCAATGTCAGTTTTGCTATACGTAAACCCAAGCATTAATTTGTTAATCCAATATTATGCTTTACAAATATTACAGATTTAATAATGTGATTTAGTTTGTTATTTATATCTTCTTTGGATACGTTAAACCAGCGGTTCTCAATTTGTTCGTTCACACCGAGAGATAAAAAAAAAATTGGTTGTCTGTAAAGTCGGTTTACGGACGATAGTTTTACGTGATAACGTATTCCGTAATACATAACCTAAATTTGTATAATAATTATAATAATTCGAATCTATGATATTGCATCTTTTGCTTCAAATTTAGGTTAATTTTATTTATTAAAATTACTCACCACCTATAATATAATTGTTTTTTTTAACTTTCTTTCTTTCGTATTTATTTTAAGTCTCAAAGATTAACTGTCATAATATTTTGAAAACAATTGTTTCATTGTTTATATAAAATTCCAAAACCTACTTACACTTACAATATTTAAGTATTTTCATACGTCAAAAAACTGATTTTTATAATGATAAAATTTGTATGAAAACGATTTTTTCGAGAGATGAGACCTAGCTAAAACGATTTTTTGCCCCCCAAAATCCCTTTTCAGTAAATTTCATCCAAATCGTTAGGGCCGTTTTCGAGAAAAGCACGCACAGGGTCAGGCGGAACGTTAGGAACGTTACACTTTTTCGTGCATGCAGTCGGTGTTTTATCAATTTATAAGATTGGTGATTCATCAATTTATAAGACGTTATCACGTCAAAAAACTGTCGCTTGATTTGATGTATCTTAAATAAATAAATATCCATTTTAAATGTTTCAAAAGAAAAAAACCAGTGAAATAACGCAATACATAAACTTGTACGACACGTCGTAGAATCAAAAAATTGTGTCCAAAATATTTGTCTATACGTCTGTCTGTATCCGAATCGCACTTGAGTACAGCTGGCCGTATTTTGATAAGGTTCGTGTTAAAACCGACTTTGAATCGAGCGAAGCCGCGGGTGCCGGCTAGTAATAAATGTTGCCAACTTAAGGAGGTTGAGCCGTTTTACGTAGATAATGAACAAAATCTGAAATAAAGTTTTTTTAATAGATTTTTTTATGACAAAATTTTCTGTAAAAAATCCACAATCATTAGGAGATTTATAAAGTAAAAAATTAAAAAAAACTGTTACATGTAGTCATGCAAACGGTATTTTTTGCTAATAACCAAATAATGTCAGCAGTTCCGAAAACTAACTATGTAAAGCATCGATGTCTTACGCATATTTTAATATTTTTTCCAATTTAATTAGGAGACAAATCATTTAAAGCTTCAATCCTGCATGAAATCTATTATTTAATACTAATTAATTTTTATATTTTTTAGATACATATTTCTGAAGAAGATCCAAATCCGGATCGAAACGTCATCTTGTGTTATATTGATTTGTAATTTTATCATTTTTGTCAATATATCGTTTGGTCTGAGAAAAATTGGTCGACAATTTTATTTACTTAATTAGGAGACTTTTAATCATTAAAAAAATTTATTAAACCTTAGCACTTTTCGATTATGGACTTTTATTCTTGACAATTTTAACAATTTCAACTGAATTTTCAACTTTTTAATGATTTGATTTTATTTTTTATTCTAATTTCTTTTTTTAATCATTTACTGCAAAAAATATATAAAATACAGATATTTACATAAATTTATTTTTTCTAACCTAACTTTGTACAACAAATTCAAAAGTTAGTCCATTAAGTAAAATATTGAAATAATTAATTAATATTAAAAAAAAAAGATTTATATATGGCTTTATGACAATAACTTATTGGTATCATCGACTTATAACCTTTTGTAAAAATTTGTTATGGAAAAGTTCCCATTTAGAATTCGACTTACTTTTGATTGGGACTGTAACGCATCAACCTCCTTAAAAATGTCACGTTTGACAAGCGCTGTCAGAACAAATAGATGATGTTACTATAGAAATTATTTATTGAACATGTTTTGGTTCAACGCGTCAAAACAAAATTAGCTATGAATGTATGCAAATTTGTATATACCTATTTTTTGCTTCTTTAAAAACGATCATTTTATGGTTCAGAATATATATATAGTCTCTGTAATTTAATAATGAAGTATAAACTGACTCAAAAAAAATTAATACGTTTTAGTCGCTGTCTGTTGTTTGAATTGGGAGGGGACAGGGCGTGGCTAACAGTCAGCAAACAACTAAACACAAAAATATATTTAAAAGAATTCATTGTCCGATTTCGATCCATTTTGCTCAAAAAACTCGAATGATTCTTTCTCCTGTCATTATTTTAGTTCAATAAATTGTTTGCATGCAAATGAAAAATTAGTTGTTCTTCATACTTCGATCGAAAGTACATACTTTCGGCATCAATTGTAAGACAGAAAGTCTAACATTTACGCAGTGGTGGAATCACACGCACTGATGCAGGAAGTACGTACGTTCGGGCGGCATTAAAGATAAAATAACCTATCGACTGTTGTTTAGATGTCGTTTCCATAGCGACCCTATTACATTTTAGCTAATAGTCGCGAACAGCTTTCGTTCGTGTTTTTACGTGTAATCTCAAAGCTTGCTTGGAATTTATATCTGTGTTTTTATGTAATTAATATAGGTAATTAATTAATGCTTCGCGTATTCTTACGAGCGAGGTATGAAAAAAAATAGTATACACCACACTGGTCGAAAGTTTGATATTCTTGTACTGAATATCAAACTTTCGGCCCTTGTGGTGCAATATACTATTTAATCACACCAAAGAAATATAACTTCTGACGCGCGTATACATAAGTACCCGCCCCCTTTTTTTATCATTTTCTGCATATATGAAGTTTTGAACCACCCTAAATTGCCTCGTTCTTTCTAAGTTCAAAGAACTGTCTCTGCCATATTTGAGCATAATCGCGGATCAGACATCCCGACAAACACAGTTATCGAACGTCTATAATATCGCTAACTCTATCGCCTTTTCGGCAGACAAGCCTTTCTCGGCCGCTTCTGTTTTTTTTTTTTTATTATAGGTAGTACAGCGCTGGTTTTTCGAATATATATATGGCGTGGCAAATAACCATTAAAATGGCCGCGACGAAACGTCCGACTTGTGGTGGTTACAAAAACGGCGCTTCACAGTCGGGGTGCGTTCGTTATAAACGCCAGTGACATGTTTATTTAAGCTTCATGTACTTACAACAAAATCTTCGATATAGAGATGTAATTGGAAAGTTTGTTCACAGCACACTTTTCAAAGTAAAAAAAAATTCCAGCCAATTGGGCAACGAGACCATTCCAACTTCAAAAATGTTGACATTTTGTTATAATAAAGAAAATAAAATTTCTGATATCGCGTGAGGTGACGCGGGTAATGGCTAGTATTAAATATGATATTTGCTATTCGTTGCCATGGTTACCTACATAATATGTTCTACGTCATGTAAAAATTAATCAAAGCATGCCCAACTAGTTTATATCTGACAGATCCATAAAACAAAAGAGCGGCTGATTTTTTTTATTTTCAAAATATTTCCGAAACTATAAAGTTTAGAAAAAATTTTTTTAACAAAACTTTCTTGAAAAAATAAATGAAATAATAAGCCGTTATGAAAAGTAGTATACCATTATTATATAAAAAACACCGTTTTAACATTATATCTCTTCTGCGTATTCCCCAAAAACAATAGAACTCTTCATATTTGCATACAAAACATCCTCCCAAAATATGGTTTCAATCCGCTCATCCGTTTGACTCCATAGATACGCTGTGTAATGTATTCCATCTCATTCTTTCGCACGTTAAATCCTACAGATATATTATATGTTTGTCTCTTTTGTATTCCATCTCATTCTTTCGCACGTTAAATCCTACAGATATATGTGTTTGTCTCTTTTGAAGCGGACGAGCGTAACGCCACACTTGAAGCGGTGGAGCGCAACGCCTCACCAATTGATTTTACTACTCGTAAAATTTCCGTACCGGACCTTATAACTCAAAATCGTTCCAAACGAGTAAACTACAAAAATAAAAAAAAAATGTGAGCCGTCGCAGGACGCCTGGCAGATGTGAAACATAATTTAATCTACCAAGAGAGTAGATTTTACATTTACTGGCGCTTCAAAAACACCAAATAATACGCGTGCTTAATGCACAGATGAATGCACACTTTAATTATAATAGTAAACAACACTGTATACCCTGTGGAGTATACACTATAGGTATCGCACAGTCGATTGCGTGGCGACGCGTCGCCACGTCGCCACGCCAGAAATCTGTTTTACGTGCGGCTATAGATGTTTCACATCAAAATAATCAAACAAATAAAATCATTTTATCATTGTAGTGTATTTCGCGAATAATAATAAAATGTTACAAGCAAAAACAGTAAGTTTAAACACCCGTAAAAATTGTAGTGGAGTACCCCAGGGCACGTTGCTTAGGCACAATAACTTTTAGTACTACATATTTCGGATATTTTGCTCTAGGCTGTATTTTAATGTTAAAATTGTACCGCAGTAAATTACCAGTCTTCTAGATTTTATCAAACATGACGTGTGTTTAATAATTTCGAAGAAAATTAAACCAATCCGTTACAAAAAAAGAATCATAATATTCATTTGACTGTCAGTGTTAAAATAGTGACGAAGCGTGACAGACAGACAGACCTAAATTCTAAAAAATAAACCGTGTCATTAAAAACACTAAACCAGTATGCAACTTGATTGCTTTTATATATTGAGTATACTTATTTGAGTATCATCTATATAGAACAATTTATTTAAAAAAATTATTTTCTTTATAGCCGGACGAAAGTACGTAAACCCGGCATCAATTTTAAGGCTGAAAATCGTAACATTTATGCATTGGTAGAATTACACGCAGTACTTTCGACCGGCTATAAAGAAAAATAATAATATTTTACAGAGTAGCTACTGTTTGCTACAAATGTTAAGAAACACCCATTGTTACAATGCTATCAACATAGAAAAATTAGTTTATTTTTTCAAACAATGTCACCATCGGGATACGAACCCCGAATCTTTCCACTCTCGCGGCGGACTGTAACTAAATTCATCTAAAAAATAATAATAATAATAATGCGTTTAACGTCCGTTTCTCGACTTTATGTCATAACAGACGCCATTCGCACCATTACTATTTTCCATCTATCACACTTCCCGTTATTTTCTACAATTTTTAAACTTCAACTTATAATTAATAACTATGGGCGAATGAAAGATTTTTTTTAGGAAATAATTTATGATAATGTAGGCAAATTTTGAGCATAGGATATTGACAGGTAATCGGCCATGGTCTTGAATAAGGAACCATCTCGATATTTATCTGTAATTGTTGAGGGAAACCATGGAAAAACTCAACAAGATGGCCGGTACAGGAATTGCCGTTTCTCGGCGAGAGGCAGCAGGAAAAGCTATAAAGAAAAATAGTTATTATGTTACAAGTACACCAGTGGTTCCTAAAGTGGGCGCTGCAGTGATCCAGGGGGGCGGTGATAACCACAGGTGCATTTGGGGGCGATGAATTCTGAGTTCAATAAATAGTTTCATAACTTCAAACTTCAATATTTCAAATTTACACCTTTCTTTACTATATTTTACGAAAAAAGTAGAAACATTAATATATATATATTTCTGTTCAATTTTGATTAAAATAAACAAAAAAAATCAAGGGTGCGCTGAGTAATATTTTTTTTTTTTTTGGTAGGGGCGGTAGGTCAAATAAGTTTGGGAACGCCGATACGTGATACTGTCGCCAGCCAATAGTCGCGAACAGCTGTCATTCGTGTTTTTACATATAACCTCAAAGCTGCTTGTTTGGAATTTATCTGTGTGTTTATATTATGTAATTATTAAGTGTACTTTCGACCGACGTATATAAAAAAAATAGTATACACCACACGGGCACAGTTATGGACTCGTTTATATGACGGAATCGTAATGTTCAATGGACTTTATTAGATTTATAAATGTACTATTACGCTCGGAATTCAAGCCTTGGGCCGCCCCCTACAGGTATTAGTCCATAGATCTTAACATGATGATGTTTCTTGTTTCAGTGTTTCTTCTTATCTACTTCGATACATATTGTTTTCTGCTTACGTCATTAAAACTTCTCGGGCACATTGCATTCACTGGCGGTCCCGTCTGGTTTCACCCGGGTGCAAAAGAACGAATGGGGAAGGGAGGCACATGAGTACGCACATTCATCTTAGTTTACCGAGATGGATGTTGGGTCCAAATTTCATGATGATCTGAGTTACCGTTCAAAAGTTTTTGTCGATAAAAAGCAGTATTTATACTTTTTTTAAGAAATATTTTTTTTTATCAATAATTACTATAATTAATTAAATATAATAAATATTTAATTGAAAACACTGTAGGATAATTATTTTTATATAGGTATCTATAGTTATAACAGTTTTCAAATGAGCTATTAATTAGATTTGTTTAATTTTAATTAGTCGTAAAAAAAATAAAATAAGCCTTACAAGAAAGCAATGTAGTAAATAAAAAAAATTAAAAATATATTTGCCCAACTTGGGACTCGAACCCACAACCCTGATAATAGTCGCATGCTCTACCGACTGGCCCAGCCGGGCTTGTGAATGTACGAGCTAATATTGATAAATGTAGTTGCGGCATTTCACCTGAATAGAACATTGCAACATTTTTCATTGATGCTCCGCTTCTACTAGTCGCAGCGTGATATTATATAGTCTATAGCCTTCCTCGATAAATGGACTATCCAACAAATTTTTTTTTTTTAAATTCGAACCAGTAGTTCCTTTGATTAGCGCGTTCAACCAAACAAACAAACTCTTCAGCTTTATATATTAGCTTATAGATGACAGAGCGGTCGAATCGATGAGTACCGACTACGAATCGAACATAATTTTGAAGAACACGAAACTTGCGTTGTTCATATTATTTATGTATAGAAAGCATATAATTTGTAGTGAACCAAATTAAAGAGTCAGTAATACATAGTACCAACCTTACAGTCAGCATGGCTAGGCGAGTATGGTACCTACACACCGGTGATTAGTGATACGTAACCATTTTGTTCCCACCAACTTACAACGAACTGGTTAGGAACCGATTATTAGTAATGCTAGCAAGAAATTTTAATTCATGGTTTCCGATTTTAAATAAATTTTAAAAAATCGAATTGACTCTTTATCTATACTAATATATATAAAATGATTTGTTTGTTTGTTTGGTTGAACGCGCTAATCTCTGGAACTATACTGGTTCAAATTGAAAAAAAAAATGTTTGTTGGATAGTCCATTTATCGAGGAAGGCTATAGGCTGTATAATATCACGCTACGATCAATATGAGCGGAGCATCAATGAAAAATGTTGCAAAATGTATCTCAAAAATAATTTTCTATTTAGGTGAAATGCCGTAACTAAATATACCAATATTAGCATTTATATGTGAATTTTCATACGATATAGGACGTATAACTATAACAAATAACTACAGGTGACATTGTTTGAGAAATAAATTTTTCTAATATGCAATGTAACAATGGGTGTTTCTTAACAATGTAGCGAACGGTGGCTACACCTGTAGTTAATATTAGCATTGCAAATCTAGAAGCCCGGGTGGCTCAGTCGGTAGAGTACGTGACTCTTAATATCAGGGTCGTGGGTTCGAGCCCCACGTTGGGCGAATATATTTTAGTTTTTTTTTTATTTTTTACATTACTTTCTTACATTTAAATTTATTTTGATTTTATTTACGAGTATAGTTAAAATTAAATACATTTTATTAATAGCTCATTTGAAAACTTATAACTATAACTATAAAAATAATTTTCCTACAGTGTTTTCAATTACATATTTATTATATTTTATTAATTCCAGTAATTAGGTATTGATTTAAAAGAAATTTATTATCTATACTTATAAAAAGTATAATTACTGCTTTTTATCGACAAAAACTTTTGAACGGTAACTCCGATCATCATAAAATTTGGACACAACATTCATCTCAGTAAACTAAGATGAATGTGCGTACTCATGTGCCTCCCCTCCATTCGTTCTTTTGCACTCGAGTGAAACCGGGCAGGACCGCTAGTAATCATATATAAAAATACGCTAAGGTTAAAGATGTTTGCCTCCCTTTTTAGAAAAAACCTCACAATTTCTCCACATAAATTATATATCATTTTACAGATAATTGCTTGCTATACTGACATCGACAACTAAACAATTTATTATTGCTTTTGTTTTTGTAAATTAATTAAAATACAGCAACGCTGAACAACGTCTGCCATCTGACGGCTTTAATTTTGAAACAACTTCAACACTTCGATCTGTCATCTGACCTTCATATTGTAATACAACAGACACAATACTGCATACTGCCATCTAACGGCTTTAATTTTGAAACAGCGAGCAACGATGAACAACGTCACAGCAATGCTTCATGATGCCATCTGACGACTTAGCTCAACGCTTTTGCTACTTGCGCCTCTATAAGACAATTTTAGTAAAATATTTCTTCGATCTGTCATCTAAGCTTCATATTGTAATACAACAAAAAGAATGTGCAAAATTAGAAACGAATTGAATACCTGCAATCATATTTAAAAAATAATTTCGTAAAGTGATAATTATTATACTTATTTAGTGCGAATAATTCGCACAGGTCACACTAGTATATTTTAAAGATATTCAGACAGCAGTTTTGAACTGTGCGATTGGAACAAAACTTTAACGTTACGTGGCGTGTTTTTGTTTTGTAAACTTTATTACTTGTCTGTTATATTTATGTATGTTACCTTCAGGGAGGGCTCCGCGGGGGGTTACAGAAGGGGGCTACAAGTCCCCCGAGGCGTGATGAGACGAAATGTTAATCAAGAAAAAGACTGTGTTTTTATTATTATTAAAAAAACACGTATAGACGCCGATATTCATTAAATATGCCAAAGTTCACACAAATTTTACTCCACATAAGTAAATTCTGGGGAACCGGAATCGTTGCAACTACGTTATTTATATGACCGATGGAAGTATTACGAGCTCTCCGATTGTGAACCGCATGCTATTGTAACGTTGTTGATTCACTCTCTACTATTTCAGAACAGCGGTGTGTATAATACGCGCCACGGATCTAAAACGTTCGACAGTTAGTCACAAACAGCGTCGCAAAGGCACATTTTAGAGCCGTTGATACTCCCACCACCTCCCAGCTACCTGCACGGAACGTGCGCTCGTCGGTGATTGGCCGTGATCGCTCGTTGCCTTTATCACTTGTCGCTTTCCTGCTGTAAAGTACAGTCGAGTACGCTATTGTCCAGTTGTTGTTGTTATTTTAGTTTTGTTGAGTTGCGAGTTTGTAGTTTTTCAACGGACTGTACAAGCGCAAGCCCGCATTCGCATCTTACTTCCGAGCCTTTCAGATTCGTGGCGCGTACTATAAATCCGTCGGCTTATGTGTTGCAATGCAGCGCTAATCCATATGCAGTGAGAAATCGACCAACTAATTGTGATGCATAGTGGATTGTGTGAACGCTATAATAAATTATGTAATTTGCGAGTAATTGAAGTAATTAATGCACTGTTTCATTATACAATTCGCCGATTGAAAACGGATAAAAATATTAATCAGGTGTTATGAGCTGAAATGTCGTCGTTTGTTTTGTGCAATTTTTATGTAGTTGATTTTTTGACGTGATAACGTCTTATAAATTGATGAAACACCAGCTGCACGCACGAAAAAGTGTAACGTTCCTAACGTTCCGCCTGACCCTGTGCGTGCAAGCGAGAGCGCAGTATAAGCGATAGAGAAGCACGATCGGCCCAAGTTTGACAGCTACTAAAATTTAGGTTATGTATTATTAAATATGATATTCGAGCGGAATACGTTGTCACGTAAAACTATCGTCCGTAAACCGACTTTACATACAACCAATTTTTTATGTGAAACATCTAATGACGCGTTCGGCTGAGAGTTAAACCGTGCAATTGGCGCGACACTTTTATGGGACGACGTTACGTTTGTGTGCGTTTAAACATGGCTTTAGTTGAAGGCGACATCTAGATAACGGGGCAAAATTTAGTTACTGGTATATTTCGGTAGATGACAGCGCGTGCCGCTCGCTTTGGGTGTGCGTTGGATTATAGCTTGACTTTTGTTAAGGGCGACAACTAAATTTCGTTAGTTGACAGGGCGAAATTTAGATGCTAAATTTATGTTTTACATCTGCCAGGCGGCCCCCGATGGCTCATTTTTTTTTTGAAGTTATACTTATGGAAAAATAATGATAGTGATTTTTCCACGGAATGTTGCGTTTTATGTGGAACGATTTTCTGTAATACATAAATGATTTCCATAGCTAGTAGCTACCATATCATGGTCTATGTTGCATTTTATATAAAATTCGCTGTACCTATCCAATAAGTTTATTATAATTCTAACTAATAATAATAATGCGTTTAACGTCCGTTTCTCAACTTTATGTCATAACAGACGCCATTCGCACCATTACTATTTTTTTCTACCACACTTCCCGTTGTTTTCTACAATTTTTAAACTTCAACTTAATTAATAACAATGGGCGAATGAAGGAATTTTTAGGAAATTAGGATAAGGTAGGCAAATTTTGAGCATAGGAGTTTGACAGGTAATCGGCCATGGCCTTGAATAAGGACCTATCTCGATATTTATCTGGAATTGTTGAGGGAAACCATGGAAATCCTTAACAAGATGGCCGGTACAGGAATTACCGTTTCTCGACGAGAGGCAGTGAGAAAAACTCCCAGCCACATCTGCCCCCGCCGGGATTCGAACCCGGTACCTCCCGAATGCGAGTCTAGTGCTCTCACCGCTACGCCACCCTGCTCGGTGGTTAATTCTAAATAATAGACCCTTGAAGAAACGCTAAATCTAGTTAAAATAAAACAGCCAGTATAAAATACTTATCTTTAAACGTCATTTATGTATGTTTTAAATTTAAATTGGTAAAAGCATTTTTTTTTACTTTCATAAACTTGATAACTCAATATTCAGCGAAAATGTAAAATTTTAAAAAAAAAAATGAAACCATAGTCGTGTATTATTATGGCATTATCTCTAAATAAATACTTTGAAAACTTTTGCATTATGAAATTTTTAGACGGACGTGAAAATTGAGATTTAAAACAAAATGTTTTGAAACACGTGACGCAAGCACCTTGCCTTTAAAATGTTTTGCGACGTCTCATCAATAACTCGTCCGAAAACAGAACTGTATTTTTTTAATGCTGCATTTTTATCAAAGAATAAAAATTTATTGATCTTATGTTTACGCATATAGGCTTAGTTGCTGAGCGTTTTATATATAAACTAGTGTGACCTGTGCGAATTATTCGCACTAAATAAGTATAATAATTATCACTTTACAAAATTATTTTTTAAATATGATTGCAGGTATTCAATTCGTTTCTAATTTTGCACACTGCTTATAACGTTCTTCTTTTTGTTGTATTACAATATAAAGCTCAGATGACAGATCGAAGAAATATTTTACTAAAATTGTCATATAGAGGCGCAAGTAGCAAAAGCGTTGAACTAAGCCGTCAGATGGCATCATGCAGCATTGCTGTGACGTTGTCCAGCGTTGCTCGTCAGATGGCAGTATATGCAGTATTTACAATATGAAGGTCAGATGACAGATCGAAGTGTTGACGTTAAGCCGTCAGATGGCAGACGTTGTTCAGCGTTGCTGTTAATTAATTAATTTACAAAAACAAAAGCAATAATAATTTTTTTAGTTGTCGATGTCAGTAGAGCAAGCAATTATTATCTGTAAAATGATATATAATTTATGTGGAGAAATTGTGTGGTTTTTTTCTAAAAAGGGAGGCAAACTTCTTAACCTTAACGTAAGGTATATATGATTAAAAAAAAATTAAATTAAAAATTGGTTGTCTGTAAAGTCGGTTTACGGACGATAGTTTTACGTGATAACGTATTCCGTAATACATAACCTAAACCTCCCAAAATTTGGTTTCAATCCGCTTATCCTTGGTGTCGGAATGATAAGAAATGTCAAAAGTGACGTTTGCAACTGTCAAAGTATTATGTTCTAATAATAATTAGTTATTCCAATACTTAACTTAGAAGGCGTTGCATTTCACAAAATATACTAATGTCAAAAAATTGAATTAAACATTAGAAATGCAGCCGTTTTCATGTTGCATTTATACAGCTATTTTTCTATATAAATTTGTATAAAAAAACTGTTTAGGCAAATTCTGTTATACGAAATCTATGTAAAATGTTCTCCTCTTTCGTTTAAGACTGGTTTCAAACCGATCTGATTTAAATTGAGCGAGAAATTAGCAAAAAGCACGCACAGGGTCAGGCGGAACGTTACGCGTTACGAACGTTAGGAACGTTAGGATTTAGGAACGTTACACTTTTTCGTGCATGCAGCCGGTGTTTTATCAATTTATAAGATTGGTGATTCATCAATTTATAAGACGTTATCACGTCAAAAAAAAATCTTTTGATAAAATTAAAATATCTTTAATATTTTTCTCAATAATCATAAAAAAACACGCTGATTAGAATGAGGCACCCGTGCTCTTACATATTATGTATATTATTCAGTAAATATTTCTAAAATTTTCGTTTAGGATCCCGCACAAACCTTATGGGATTTGGTTCTCGGTTAAATTGATCGAAATTTATCTTATAGTTTAAAGTTCACTAAGAAAAAGTGTCCTTGGGCGCATGGCCTTAAAACCAATAAATTTTTAGCTACAGATATGTTTGGCGAGGTTTTAGATATAGGGATATCCATTGAATTCACAATCTTAAAAAATCCTAAGCTCTAGACATATGTTTTCGAATGCGCTGAATCCAAATATGACATTATTATTTTATACAGGGGTGACGCCTTCCAACATTACCTAGTTTTCGACTTTTTTTCTATTTCTAAAAAAGAAAACACAGAAGTTGAACATGGGAACATGTTTGCGAATTCAATGGAGATCTCTATATCTAAAATCTCGCTAAACATATCTACAGCTAAAAATCTATTGGGTTTTATAGGCTATGCGCCAATGGACACTTTTTCTTAGTGGCCTTTAAAATATACAATAAATTTCGAGCAATTTAACCGGGAACCAAATCCTATAAGGTTTGTGCGGAGTATTTTTCAGATTAAGAACAATTTATTTGTAACGTATTCCAACAAAACAAAAATAGGACGACTTCCATTTATCAATGAAAATCCAGTAGGTAAATGTTTGACATATTAACATGGAAGGCGTGTATAATATGTCAAATTTTGATTTTTTTAGAATGATAACATTCATTCAGGTAGGTACACAGGTTATTCAGAAAACCGTTAATGAAAGAGAGATTTTGTCCATGTGAGGTAATGTATGCATATATAAAATATTATTACCTTAGAGATTAACAAAAAAACCCGTTTCGTATGTCTTCTTTCAAACAGGAACTGAATAATTCATTGCATCCGGTGGCCTCTTGAATCAGAGTGGCCCGCTCCATAACCGAACTGTTACCAACTTGAATTTTTCCATTCAAAAAATTAACAATTTTATCAGAACATTTTTGAACTGAAAATATGTCTATGTTTTATCGATGAATATTTCAATTGTAAATTTGAAATGTATAAATTCCTTGTATGACGTCACTTCGCAAATTAATAATAATAATAATGCGTTTAACGTCCGTTTCTCGACTTTATATGTCAACACAGACGCCATTCGCACCATTACTATTTTTTTTCTACCACACTTCCCGTTATTTTCTACAATTTTTAAACTTCAACTTAATAGCAATGGGCGAATGAAGGAATTTTTAGGACATTAGGATAAGGTTGGCAAATTTTGAGCATAGGCCATGGCCTTGAATATGGAACCATCTCGATATTTATCTGGAATTGTTGAGGGAAACCATGGAAAACCTCAACAAGATGGCCGGTACAGGAATTACCGTTTCTCGGCGAGAGGCAGCCACATCTGCCCCCGCCGGAATTCGAACCTGGTACCTCCCGAATGCGAATCTAGTGCTCTCACCACTACGTACTTCGGAAATTGTTTGTCACAGTGTGAAATAAATATCTATCTATCTATATATACAACCGGATCAGCCCGAATTTGTAGATTGCTGCGGTTTATCCGTCGACTCACGTTGCAAAATTGGTTTCCACGAAAAGCGGTTTTATTTTAACGCGATAATAATGTCTATATCCTGAAGATCCATTCTAAATATTGGTGTCTATATTTTATTCATGAAAGTGTGGAGAGTATGTCAGTGGAATAATTATGTAAATCGGTTCAAAGGCTCTCCAGTTTTCCTCTAAATAAAATTATAGGAAATCGATGCTTTTTTGGCATAGCATAGTTAGTCACGCTTTAACACATGATTATCTATTTTTTTTGATCGTATTCATTCGTATGTACTTTTTCAGTCTTTTATTCTTGGAGCCCTAAAATACGTTAAGAATTTCGTTTGTTTGTTGATTGTTTAAAACTGTATGAATAATAAAAAATAGTTTTAAAAAAAACGTCTCGAATCACCTGTATTAAAATATACTGTTCAGAAATTTGATATAGGTAAAATATTTCATGTGGGTACAAACGGTTATGATTTACATTGTTTCATTGCTTTGCCGCTCCATTAAGTGAACCATAATGATCACGCACCCCTTAATTTTTGGTAGCTAACTCTAAAGTAATATTTACGAACAAAAAAGTCAAAAACTTATCTATATCTATATCTATACTAATATACATATAAAGCTGAAGAGTTTGTTTGTTTGTTTGAACGCGCTAATCTCAGGAACTACTGGTTCAAATTGAAATTTTTTTTTGTTGGATAGCCCATTTATCTAGGAAGGCTATAGGCTATATAAAATCAGGCTACGACCATTAGGAGCGGAGCATTAATGAAAAATGTTGCAAAATGTATCTCAAAAATAAGCTTCTATTCAGGTGCCAGAATACAACGCCGGCTAGCTCAATCGGTAGAGCACGCGACTGTCAATATCAGGGTCGTGGGTTCGAGCCCTATTTTAATTTTATTTATTTAATTAAAAAAAATATTAGTTAAAAAAAGTATAAATACTGCTTTTTATCGACAAAAACTTTTGAACGGTAACTCCGATCATCATGAAATTTGGACACAACATTCATCTCAGTAAACTAAGATGAATGTGTGTACTCATATTCCTCCCTTCCCCATTCGTTTTTTTACACCCGGGTGAAACCGGGCGGGACCGCTAGTACTTTATGTAACTCGATATGAAGATCATCATTCATTGGTAATAAATCTATTTTCAAGACGCACTTTCCGATCGACAAATTAATCAAAAATGTATTAATTTTCCGATATCAGTCCCGCAATTGATGTTCCGTAATCTTGGTATTGCGATATCTCGACATTCCATTATGGAAGCCCTACCCAAAACCAAAGACGTACTACGTCAAAATCCAAACTTTTAGAAGAATCTATTTGCAACAATGTATTCTCGACCAGCCATAACATAAACAAAAGAAATATGAAACAAATAATTGGAATGATCTGTGGTCAGTAGTTGCTGCTGGAAAATCCTTGATCTTGTTCATGAACCATGACTGGTGGCCAGTTTCGCCGGACAGTGAGGTCTTCCAATTCATTATTTCTAGTATGCGTTATGTACGCTAACAACGGCAGTTCGTATACCAAACGCATTGGACTGGACGCTACGCTCGCCTCAAATAACGGATTAGAGACGTCGCTGTCCGGTGTTCGGTCATCACACTTCGATGACCAGCAAAAGAAATTTCAAATACGATTGTTGCGTTCTTCTTGTCCAGTTAAACAAAGAATTGACAAACGATCGTTCCATTGTTTCTCCAGAAATACTGGTCTAGTGCAGATCTTTTACCACAAATATAATTCATTGACAAACCCTAAATACAACCGTTGAATCAAATGTGACCAGACTTCATGTGATGATGGATAGAGCTTCCGAAAATGGTATCAAGGTAACGATGTCCTCGAAAGAGTTGCGTCAAGTAATTTAAAAATCTGTATAATTCTAAGAAAAGATCATTCCATTGTTTTGCCAGAAATACTGGTCTAGTGCAAAACTTTTACTCCAAATATGATATATTGACAACCCCTAATGGCTAAGAGCTGGCTACGGAGAAAATGGGTGACTCGGTGCAGAGCTGAAAATTTGCAGAATAATAGGATATAGTATAAGTAAGTAGGGAAAAAATTGCCAGAAGGTTAGGCGGAAGATAAAGAGCCGCCAGAAGGCGCTAATGTTGCGAAAAATCAGTACACTTCTGGCAATTTCTATACTTATTCTGTAATTCAACACTAGATTATATATTATATATATTATACATTATATAGTTATAAGAGCATACCTACTGAAAATTCAAACATGATATAATAATTACATACGACAAATATTCAATTATTAATGACATTTTGATAGAAATAAAATTAAATAAATAAATAAAGTTACGTTGTTATAACAACGTAATTTTATTAATAAAAATATATGACGATTAATTTTATTTCTATCAAAATGTCATTAATAATTGAATATTTGTCGAATGTAATTATTATATCATGTTTGAATTTTCAGTATGCCCTTATAACTATATAATGTATAATATGTAATCTAGTTTTGAATTACAGAATAAATATAGAAATTGCCAGAAGTGCACTGATGTTTCGCAACATTAGCGCCTTCTGGCGGCTCTTTATCTTTCGCCTAGACTTCTGCCAATTTTTTCCCTACTTACTTATACTATCTCCTATTATTCTGCAAATTTTCAGCTCTGCACCAAGTCACCCATTTTCTCCGTAGCCAGCTCTCCATCTATAAATACAACCATTGAATCAATTGCGACCAGACTTCATGCGATGATGGATAGAGCTTCCAAAAATGGTATCGAGTTAAAAATGTCCTCGAAAGAGTTGCGTCAGGTAATTTAAATGTCTGTAAAATTCTAAGAAAAAGTTTTTTTTGAATCGGCAATACTTCAAACGACCAATTACTCTTGTCTATTTAATTTGACTATTAAACTTAAACAGCTGCATTTTCAACCGTCTACAATTCTTCGTGATTTTTACTGTCTTGAACTGTTTCGTAATTTCCAAGTATTTGGTAAAACATTATTATTATAACACGTCTATCAGAATTATATGCCTGTCTACTGACATTAATTTCGTAACAAAAATTGTGTCAATAATTAAATCGAGACTTTAGAACGGCCGAAGTTGTCGGGACACCGTTATTAACGTAGTTCCATCGCAGTTCCCACGTTCTATTTTGAGAACTGATTTTCAGTTTTCACGTAGGACTTGGCTGAAAATAAACGACATCCTTAAATCAAGATTTCAAGCCGAAAGTCGTATCAGAGTGAAAAAGACTTACCATGTCCCTTTGAAGAGAAAACGTAGTGTGGTATATTTTATAAGAGCGATCCGGCCCGGTTTCGCCCGGATTTGTAAACTGCCTATTAAAGATCGACATATCAGGATGTCGCGTTTTAATAGATGTAGCCCGGCGTTGCCCGAGACTAACAGCCCTCTGTTATGAGGGCTTAATGAGGTATAGTCTAAAAGCATTCCTTGTATTTTAGTCTCGATATTCGTGGAAATCGAAAAAAGTCTGATTAGGAGCAGTTGTTCACTGCATGTCGTGTGAAGTCAGAAGTTGAATGGTACTGGTAACAATACTGGCGCGGGGGATGAGGGAATACCTATCTGCAGTCAGTACACGTTACGATTTCATTACAAAATAATAATTGTAATAAACTTTGAGATACAATAGGGAAGTAAAAGGTAATCCAT
This sequence comes from Xanthostigma xanthostigma, assembly GCA_963575645.1. NCBI lineage: Eukaryota > Metazoa > Arthropoda > Insecta > Raphidioptera > Raphidiidae > Xanthostigma > Xanthostigma xanthostigma. The sequence continues at coordinate 7,259,837 of OY754473.1, forward strand.
GTGGCACTACTGGAATCATAAGGAACATTTCAAAAAGAAAGTTTCATCAAAATTCATCAATTTTAGTTGAACCCGTTCAGACACTCGAACATTCAAACTAGTGATGTGTCCACATGACTCTTTATTGGGAGCTGGCTCCGTGCGCTCCGTTCACTAAAAAGAGTCGCTCAGAGCGAGTCGTTCAAAGGAGCGACACTAGACAGTACGCACTACACAAGAGAGTGCAGACTGCAGAGGTGTGAACTGTCATCATGCATGCTCAGGAGTCACGTAGCACTGCACAGCACAATACACACACACTCAGCTCTGAGCTCATTTTCGTATGATTTCGATCTTATATTATTCGCATTTCGGATAAACTATAAAGTATAATAAAAGCTTAACAATAATAATGTTTATTGTTACAATATTATATCTTTGTCAACGACGTCAATGTGAATGGTTTAAATCACTGTAAGCTTAGTACTATTACACATACAGTGTGTCATTCAACGTTAAATGACTCGGCAAAGATAACTCCGTACGTGCAAAGTTCACTAGTGCCTGTGCTGTGTGCGCTCTGTAAATGTGCGAATGCAACAGCAGAGCAATGGCGCTCGGAGTGAGTCATTCACAAAAAAAAAGAGCGACTCGCTCCGCTCCGAGAAAGGAGTCGTTCATCGGGAGCGACACATCACTAATTCAAACAGAGAATTTTTTATATTAGTATTGGTATTGAAAGGAAGCTTGGCACCCTTCGGCCTACGGGCAGAAACAGAAGAGCAGCGTGATGAATGCGTCAGGTCATTGAGGTTCAAGTAGCCTCATTACATTGATGGTGATGTATGATGAAATATTATGTCGATAAGTTATATTGACCGTCATTTATTACAGTGTGACGTCGGTTTAACCTGCGGATGTGACGAAAGCCATTAATAAAACAATTTGCATGATTTTTGTTTTCTTTTTGAAGTAAAACTTCTTTAGGCACGCTTGACTTGGGGAGTAAGCTGGTAAATGCCTGACGAAATCGTTTGCGGAAGTGCGTCATCGCGGCACGCCTGACGAAATCGTTTACGGAAGTGCATCATCGGAGTTGAGAGGGAGATATAAGTTAGTGAGTGCGACAAAGACGGAGCATTAAGTTGAGAGGGAGATATAAGTTAGTGAGTGCGACAAAGACGGAGCATTAATGCAACTATTTGACGTTTAAAATGAAAACAACTGTTTTTTTTGTATCAAAAATACATTTCATCGAATTTTGCTGCATTTTGTAACGGGAAATAATGTAGGTTAGTTAATAGATCCTTTTAAATGTATGATAAATTATGCTAATAAATATATATAGAAATTTTGCCTATTAATTAATCAAAAATTATATTTTATAGATATGTGCTACAGAGTGAGGTTATATTGTATTCGATAAACTTTGAGACGAACCGACTGCATATTATTGTTCGTTTATGAATTTAACATGAGCAAATTTGAGGTATTTACGCATTATTCTTAATGAATATATTTAAAATATTTATGGCAGGAAGAAGTTTTACTTCAGTCGTGTGGTTTAAGGCACACTCACTTTTTTTAAAGAATTGGCAATGGATTTTTTTATTAAATAATTCAAGCGCGAGTCGGACTCGCGCACCGAGGGTTCCGTACAAACTTCTAGGTATGTAAAAATAGTTCTTCCGTCGCGGGAATCGAGTCTCGAAGATTCTTTCCGCTATGCTGTCTGCAAACATCGACAAAAGTCGCCAACTAAGCGTGTAATAGCAATGAGTTCAGATGGACTACTGAACTGCATTGTAACTCGTGGCTATATCTGGTGGTCTGGTTGTCGTACCGTGTTGTATGCGAGAGTTCTTGTATTGTGCTGTATAAACGCACCGGTAGCGGACGCCTGTTTTGTATTAGAACTGCTACTTTGTACGTGCGTTTAAAAACGTTATGTTTTTTTGTTATGTAACTACAGATTTACGGTTTTTGTGGATTTTTCCCTTTACTTGTGCCATAATACATTGCTGCTTGCTAAATTTCATGATTCTATAGGTCAACGGGAAGTACCCTGTAGGTTTTGATTCCCAAGAGTCTTGGCAGACAGACAACAAAGTGATCCAATAAGGGTTCCTTTTTTTCTTTTTGAGGCACGGAACCATAAAGATGGAAATTGTAAATACAGAGCTCTATGATTACGTATTGAAATATGTATAAAATGACTTATTAAGCAGAAGTCACCGACTACTTGATCAGAGGCTTGTCGAGAACAAAAACTGTTCATTCCATTTGTGACATTGTTTTCATTATGCATGAGGCGTGACGTATTGGGATTTTTGCTAACTGTTTCAATCTGTTTTTAGAAGGAAATCGAATAAACAAATGAACTTGATATTAAAATGACAAACACGAATAAATGTAAACAAAACAATAATGCTTTTTGTTTTAAAATTATCGTTAAAACGTCTTTTTCAAAACACTTACCATACTCGAAATTCTATTAAAAATTTATTTTATCGAATTTGTAACGATAACTATAGATATGTTTAGCATGATTTTAGATATAGTTGAAAGGTGTCACCCTGTATAAAATAATAATGTCATATTTGGATTCAGCGCACTCAAAAACATATTTCTAGAGCTTAGGATTTTTTAAGGAGGTTGAGGCGTTAAACGAAGATAATGAAAAAAATCTGAAATAAAGTTTTTTTGACAAAATTTTCTGTAAAAAATCCAAAATCATTAGGAGATTTATAAGGTCAAAAATTAAAAAAAAACTTTTACAAGTAGTCTTATGGAAAATATGTCAACCTAGCATGCAAACGGTACATTTTAATTTTTTGCAAATAACCAAATAATGTCAGCAGTTCCGAAAATTAATTATGTAAAGCATCGATGTCTTACGCATATTTTAATATTTTTTCCAATTTAATTAGGAGACTTTTAATCAATAAAAAAAAATATTAAACCTTAGCACTTTTCGATTATGGACTTTTATTCTTGACAATTTTAACAAATTTAACTGAATTTTCAACTTTTTAATGATTTAATTTTAATTTTTATTACTTATAATTTCTTTTTTTAATTATTTACTGCAAAAAATATGTAAAATACAGATATTTACATAAATTTATTTTTTCTAACCTAACTTTGTACAAAAAATTCAAAAGTTAGTCCATTAAGTAAAATACTGAAATAAGTAATTAATATTAAAAAAAATATTTATCTATGCCTTTACGACAATAATTTATTGGTATCATCGACTTATAACCTTTTGTAAAAATTTATTATGGAAAAGTTTCCATTTAGAATTCGACTTACTTTTGATTGGGACTGTAAAGCATCAATCTCCTTAAGATTGTGAATTCAATAGATATCCCTATATCTAAAATCTCGCTAAAAATCTATTTAGACTACGCGTTCATGGACACTTTTTATTAGCGACCTTTAAACTATATAAAATAAAACCATTTTCGATCAATTTAACAAAGAACCAAATCCCATAAGATTTGTGCGGGGTCCTTTCAAAAAAAGTTTCATTTTTTAACAATTGTTAACCATTCTTGAAAAATCGTGTTTTCTCAATCTTGGTGTAATTTTTCTACCCTTAAATCAGAAGAAACACACCCTTGGTAATATAAAGTGTGCGGTAGGGTTGCGTCTCTATTAAGGGTGGGAGCACCGCTGGCTCTGGTCTGTGTCACCGAACACCAGTGTAAATATTGAATGAAGTTGTATTTGCAGTACGGTTTCCGTGGGAATAGAATTCAGTGGTGAGAATACAGATAGAGGTAACGTATAATATCTAAAACTGACCACATCGAACTTTAACGTATTAATTTTTTTATGAACGTCCACGAAACTCAGACAGTTCAATTCGTAATTATGCTTGTTTGAAGATAAATCAATCGTCCGATCGAGTTATCGGGTAATAAAGACTTTTTGTTGATTTATGTCCGTTTTTCTATCTATACTAATATATAAAGCTGAAGAGTTTGTTTGGTTGAACGCGCTAATCTCAGGAGCTACTGGTTCGAATTGAAAATGTTTTTTTTGTTGGATAGCACATTTATCGAGGAATGCTATAGGCTATATAATATCACGCTACGACCAACAGGAGCAGAGCATCAATGAAAAATGTAACTCAAAATTTGTCCGTCCGACAAAAACTTTTGAACGGTAACTCCGATCATCAAGAAATTTGGGCACAACATTCATCTCGGTAAACTAAGATGAATGTGCGTACTTATGTGCCTCCCCCACCCATTCGTTCTTTTGCAGCCGGGTGAAACCGGGGAATATACCACCGTTGGCGTTCCCATCCGATAGTTCGAACTTAAGCTTTAATTAAATGTCCACATCATATCTTTTTTTCTTAATGGTTTCTTCAGCACAGGTTTTCCTTGGAAGGAACCTATATACTTTCATTTATATGTATTTTGTTTGTTTATAAATAACTGTATTTTCATGGAAGTAATAAATTATTATTATTATATTATTATTAATTTTCTTCCAAAAGACAAGATGAAAATATGTTCCATGTATTTGTGCCTGTAAATATATTAATAAGGATGTAGTTATTAGTTAAAACAACTCTAACAATAATATTGTAGCGCCATTTTGCGATTAAATCGCTTGGAGATCGTTAGATGTCTAAATCTTCGCTGAAATACACATTTGATGCATCACGCCAAATTGAGAGTCATAAGTCGCGAGGCAAAATCCAAAGACTCGCATTTTCAAAAAATAATACGCCTTTAGATACAGTCGGATTTTCAACACCATCTATTTTCAAATTCTTGGTCTCTACTCCTCCCACGTTGTTGAGCCAATGAAAAAATATGTTTGACAACGTTCAGCCTGAAATTAATAACGGTTTTTCTGATTGGTCTATGACTGTCATAAGGTGATTATGAAGGACAGGTTGGAAATATATATGAGTTCTACTGGAGATATAGATACATTTCTTAATCAATCCATTTTATTCATGGGAAAGAGGTGTTCCCTGAGTTCCGTCGCATTTTTTCTCGCGAAAAGAACCCATAAATAAAAAAAGAAGAAGAAGGAATAGTATAAGGAGGAGTCGAATAGCAAATCCGGTACTGTACCCTTCTTCTAGAGCGTATACATCAACACGTGCATTGCACATGTGGCAGCAGAAGCGGAGCACCACCATCAGCAGAGAGACACCTGATCTGCCAAGCCGAAGAAGCCCGCAACAGCGGTGAGGTTAAGTTGTGCTGCCGAACCACCGTCATCCTCCTCCCGCTCTACCCTCGTCGACGACCTTACCAACGCCGCTGCTGTCAGATTTGTAATGCGTTTGGCGTTCATTTGTTGTATAAGTTGCTGCTCGTTTGTTTCGATGTTCTGTTGTCGTTTGTGGCGGGAGGACTTGAATAATAAACTTACTCAATAACGTTTCGATATTATTACGACAGTTCATGTGTGAGCGTTGTTCAGTTCGGCGCTACTAATTATGCCGCGTGATTGATAGTGTTTTGTTATGTCAACGCGCGTTAAATTAATGTTATTATGCGCGACGCGACGGGTTTTTTTTTTGTGTGATTTGTGTTTGTTACGCACTTGTAATTGAATTATGACGACGTGTTTCAATTGTTTCAACAATAAACGATAGTGTTTTGTTGCAATCGTTTCGTTTTTGAGTAGGTACAGTTATGATTGTTAATGAACTCTTTATCTAACATAATGTGGGAAGTTTTTATGGTGTTTTTGTTGTAAATTGAAGAGTGCGGATTGCATATTAGCTTGTTAATTCCGCGTTCATATTAGCGCTATTGTTTCTCGCCGAGCATTTTGTTTTTATGGTGAGAACCGGAGCACATGGGCGTGCGTGATTCAGTTGTTTCATTGTGAAAGTTGCACTGTGTTACAGTTGTCAGTTATCTGATTTATTGCCAATTCAAAACACTTGAATTACACTATTACAGTAGACTCTCTGTAAGTCGAACTTCGAGGCAGATGCCAAAAAATTCGAGTTATAGATTTCGATTACGTAGGCGGATTTTATAAGAACAGATTCGACTTGTAGAGGTTAAGATTCATTGTAATTTTGAGTTGCTGTGTTCGAGATACAGAGATCCAATTTATTTTTTCGAGTTACGGAGGGAAAATATGTACCGAAACTGATTATTTCGACCTATAGAGGGTTGAGATTTCGAGTAATAGAGGCTTTAGGGCTCGTTGGTGATTGGCCGTGATCGCTCGTTGCCTTTGTCACTTGTCGCTTTCCTATGCTTTAAAGTACAGTCGAGTACGCTATTGCCAAATTGTTATTGTTATTTTAGTTTTGTTAAGTTGCGAGTTTGTAGTTTTTCAACAGACTGTACAAGCGCAAGCCCGCATTCGCATCTAACTTCCGAGCCTTTTAGATTCGTGGCGCGTATTATAAATGTGTCTCCCCTATTTACAAGCCCCCAGGTTTTAATCTATGAACTGGTGAAATCCAACTGAATTTTCAGTTCGCTTGACCTTGAAAAAAATAGGGGCACTATTTTTGAAGTTTATAATATTAGTTTTAAATAATACCTAACAATGATAGTAAAAATAAATTATTTTGTATTTTTTCGTATGAAGAGAAATTTAAGTTTTTACTTGAATCATTTTTTGTTTGGGGATTTTCAAATACTTAAAATCTGAATCTTAACATGATTGTAGTATCTTCTAAATGAAGCAACGCCTCATGCACGATCCCCGCCCCTGCTGTGCGTATATGAAATATATATATCGCACGGATTTTTGGCTAACAGCCCACATGTCTTTTGCAGCAGTTTTATAAAATAAATTATGAAGTTTTTTTTGTGTAACTGAAAATGAATAAAAACAAGGTTGTTGTACGAACGAACTATGATGACAGATCGTGACGTTTTGATCATTTATTTCTAATTAAAGAGGCCGGAGTGGTTTATGAATAATATTAATAATAATGGTGGCTTTTGTTTGTGACAAATTTGTTTCATTAATGCTCCAGAATGTGGATTACTACTCGACGAATTGAAATTATTTCTCAGGAATGGTAAATATTTGCTATTAATTTATTTTTATAATCATTTCGAGGACACGATGCTCGTCAAACTCGGATGAATGCGTCTATTTTTAGCGCATTACGTCGTCACCTTCTCGATTTATGTTGGAAATAGCGGTCCGAGCCGGCGTCGCCCGGATTTGTAAATTGCCTATTAAAGATAACATGTTTGTTCGTCAGTTGTAAATTTTATATACCTATATTATGAGTAAATACATATTATAGTAAAAAAATATTAATGGATTATTTCCTCTCTCCGTTTAACGACAACTCTCAATAACGCCACAAAATGCACAGTCCCTTGAGTGTCGCTATATACAGGATGATTCCAAAGTTGACGTTATCCTTTCACCAGCGAATAGGGCTACAACAAACAATATTTTTTTTTCTTTGGCGCTTTTTCGAAATATCAACATCAACGGAGATACAGGATGTCAAAGTTTTTATTTTTTTACTCGAAAACGGTGTGCCGTACCAAAAAATACTAAAAGAGCTTTTCTGTTTAGAATTAAACAGGGAATTCAATAACAATTTTTATTTTTAGAAAAATCAGTGGCGTACCATTTTTTTCTTAAAAACATTAAACAACTTTTTTCTACTGGTCAACCCAAAAATATTTTATTTATTGAAGAATTTCCGCCCCACGTAGCTATTGACACCTACAAAATTTTTCTGAAATATCTCAAGTGGTTTGGCAGTTATTAATAAATTTTAATTTTTTTAAATAAAACTTTGACACCCTGTATCTCCGTTGATGTTGATATTTCGAAAAAGCGCCAAAGATAAAAAAATCTTATTTGTTGAAGCCCTATTCGCTGGTGAAAGGATAACGTCAACTTTGGAATCATTCTGTATATAGAGTTTTTACACTGTATTTAGAGAAGATAAGTTAGCCCGTGTAACTAAGTCAGTATTTTATAATGCTCCGAGCGAAGCCGGGCCGGCAGACATAGGGTCGATATAATTTAACATCTGCCAATTAATTATGTAAATGAATTCAGTATTCCTACTCGATTTTTAATAGTAATTGCATCGATTCGGACGCACTATGAATGAATAGCCTAGGAAACAACACAGTTATAAGCCATGGGAAAAATCAGTAAAGATTTGATTTAAATCAAGATTGCTTTAAATTAATTTATGCGCTTGATGATGTATAAAATCAACAATGTCTGCCTACACAATATAACAAAACACGCTCGGCCGTATTACGGTGGCTGTCGTTAAAATTAACGACACGCTATTTAATTTTATACAAGAGAAAATATATTGTCGCGTGCCCCCTGTTGGGACGACTATGGATTCTGTAGAATCTTCTGGCAACAACAACTTTTTTGTTTGTGTGTTTAACTGTTTTGTTAAACATTTATTATTGTACTGTGCGATCGGCGAAAGAAGACCGGTGGGGAAAGGGCAAGAAGTCGTTGATGTGTTCCCAAATTATCGGAATTCATAGGCGGCGCATAGCAAGGCATGCAAACAATGTATAGCTTTAAATTTTAAGGCATTATTTTGAGCCTCTAACTCGCACATTTTAATTACATTCGCTATGAGCTCCCTAGCGCCACTTCTAACTGTTTTTCCCTTTTTACTTTCCATTTTGATGATATTCAGACAACACCCCTCAACTTAGTCCGTGAACGCACACCTATGTACTGTCTGGTGTATGATTTTTTTGTACTGTTAGCAAGTGTCGCTGTGTAGTCGTACAGCTATGGCAATAGTACAATTATCGCGATACGACAATTGCGACACGTTTGGTCGACTGGACTCCCTTATTACATAGAAGCGGTTCCAGGATCATTACCTTTTACTAATATAAAATACATGTGCGCTCTTCTGCAATAAGGTCATAGGACTACATTCCATAGACCGGTCTTCTTTTAAAAATCCAACAATAAATAAATAATTTCCACTACGGACTAGAGCAGTTTTGTTACAATATATAGAAAATTCACATTTCACCAGCGAATACGGTTGCAACAGTTAAATCTCGAGCGAACTTACCGTGGCTCTTGGATGATTTGATATTAAATATTGTAGATTATAGACGCTAAACAACAGAGGTAAAAAGTGTCTATTTGAATGTTTTTGTATGACACATGAGTGCGAGAACTTATTTCCTGAATATGTACTGTCTGGCTGTATAGCAGGATCACTCGAGAACAGCTAAACCAATTTGACTGAAACTTGGTTCATTACCTCGTCCTGTTGGTACAAGCATAATTCGAAAATGACTGAACCGATTTTGATTTAACTCTGTGTACCCAAACTTAGGGATGCGCTGACAAAAAAAAATATTCGAGGCTAATGTGTTGTTTGTGTAATTATTTGAACCAAACAATACTTTTTTGCCTCAAACAATTTTTGTTAGTTTCAAATACATTGCACGATCCAATAGGCACAAACATTTATCTCAAACAATTTTTGTTTGCATTAAATAAATTATAAGATTCAATAATCAAAAAGAAATATTTGTTTGTGTGGTCTATTTGGACCGAACAACACAATACATTTGTCTCAAATAATGTTTGTTTGGTTCAAATAAATTATAAGATCCAATAGTCACAAAGAAATATTTGTTTATGTTTATTGGATCGTATAATCTATTTGGACCCAACAATATTTTTTGCCTCAAACAATTTTTGTTTAGTTCAAATAAATTGTACGATCCAATAGGCACAAACATTTGCCTCAATGTTTGTGTTTGGTTAAAATAAATTATACGATCTAATAAGCACGAATAAATGTTTGCGCCAAACAAATATTTGTTGATTCAAATAATTTGTACGATCCAATATGCACAAACATTTGCCTCAATGTTTGTGTTTGGTTAAAATAAATTATACGATCCAATAAGCACGAATAAATGTTTGCCTCAAACAATATTTGTTTGATTAAAATAATTTGTACGATCCAATATGCACAAACATTTGCCTCAATGTTTGTGTTTGGTTAAAATAAATTATACGATCCAATAAGCACGAATAAATGTTTGCCTCAAACAATATTTGTTTGATTCAAATAATTTGTACGATCCAATATGCACAAACATTTGCCTCAATGTTTGTGTTTGGTTAAAATAAATTATACGATCCAATAAACACGAATAAATGTTTGCCTTAAACAATTTTTGTTTGATTCGAATAAATTGTACGATCCAAGAGGCACAAATATTTGTGGTGTTTTTCCTCGGTGTATGGACATTAATTCGGATACTCTCGATCAAAGCGGCAATTGACGCGGGTAAAAGCTAGTTTGCCGTAACATTCGATAATAGAGCCGACTCAGTGACATTTTTTTTTTGTAAAATAAAATTTGCATGTGATTCCGTTAGGAACATTTTACACACGAAAGATCAGGTTGACTTAAAGAATCAATCACTCGAGGCTGTCCTCCATCTGCTATCGTCGCGATGATTGAAAATAGATTTTACAACACACGCGCACGGTATTAATTAAATTAGAGTATTAGAAGTTCGAGTTTCATTGAGGTGATTGGACTCGGTGGGTTGGACTCAGATTTGGGTCAGACGTCATTCATGTCGTCGTATTATAGAGATCAATATCTAGGATGGATATTTGAGACGATTCGTTCTTTTTTTTCTTATATCTCTACACGTGTTTATAAAAGTGAACCAGATCAATTTAAAATTGCCCCAGTTGTCGAGCGTCTATAATTTACAATCTCCAGCGCTTCCTCGCTACGTGCTCTTGAACTATTATCATCTTGGAATGTATGAAATCAAGGTTTTAAATTTTAATATCATAATGACAGCAATTACGACGAACATTATTCTCTCAGCGCACATAATAAGATGAGTGAGTATTCATTGAGTGCGGCTATTATAATTATTATTGATGATGAACCAAGCCACTGTAAGGTAATGATTAATAAATTAATGATGTTAAGCCGACCATAGAGAAGCGTTTCCAAGAAAATTGTGAATCACAGCAAGTCTAAACTCTCTAGAAGATTAGAAGTGTTTATGTTACGGTCAATGTCCGAAATACGGGCATTGTCGACAATGCCCGGGCAATGTCGACAATGCCCAAGCCACATCGGGCAATGTTAAAAAAATAGATTTTTTATAAACATGAAACGCTGACATTTGATTGTATCTTTATCATGATAAGTTATCATTAACGCTTTAAGGAATTTTTATCACTGATTTCAACTATTGAAGAATATATTTTTCAGCTTTCGAATAGTGTCTTGAATAACTCAAATTTGAACGAAATATTTTGTAAGCACTTGAATGAAACACAATTGAAACTCACTAAAAATCGACTGACTATTACGAGAATTCTAAAAAGAATGACAGCGCTAGAACTTACCAACGTCTTATAAAGCCGAATTTTGTAATAAATGGAAGAATTTTGTATTTGAGTAATAAGAAGATTATGAGTAGATCAGCTTAAGAGAGCAATAAACATATTTTCATTTATTAATATAGGTAAATACAATGTGTGAAAATAAATTATCCGTAGTTTTGAATATTAATTTTTATTGCTGGAATAAATGTGAGTTCTGAAATTTAATGCATCGAGATATATTGTTTATTGCTCATATCATATAAATAACTAGCGGTCCCGTCCGGTTTCACCCGGGTGCAAAAGAACGAATGGGGAAGGAAGGGACATGAGTACGCACATTCATCTTAGTTTACCGAGATGAATGTTGGGTCCAAATGTTTTGCAGTTTTCGGCAGTTCCCTGCTTTATTACTTATTTTAAACTCAAACCTCCATTTTTGATGAAAATATTTTTTTAAGTACTTAATAATTATTTCTTTTAAATCAATAATTACTGTATACTTAATAAAATATAAAAAATATTTAATTGAAAATACTAGGAAAATTATTTTTATATATGTACCTATAGGTACTGTAATAGTTTTCAAATGAGCTATTATTTAGATTTATTTAATTTTAATTAGTTGTAAATAAAACTAAAATAAATTTAAATGATAGCCTTAGACAAAAGCAATGGAGAAAATAAAAAAAAAACATTAAAAACATATTCATCCAAGGTGGGGCTCGAACCCACGACCCTGAGATTAAGAGTCGAGCGCGCTACCGACTTAGCTAACCGAGATTCGGTCGTGCGCCGCTAATATTGGGATATTCTGTTACGGCATTTCACCTGAATATAAGTATATGGTGAAAAATGTTCACTGACATTCTGCAACATTTTTCATTGATTTCCCGCTCCTATTAGTCGTAGCGTGATATTATATAGCCTATAGCCTTCCTCGATAAATGGGCTATCCAACAAAAAATTTTTTTTTCAATTCGAACCAGTAGTTCCTGAGATTAGCGCGTTCAAACAAACAAACTCTTCTGCTTTATATATTAGTATAGACTATAGATAAATAAATTATACGTGTTTTCAATCATCATTAATTGTAATAGAAAGCTGAAAAATATATTCTTCAATAGGTAGTTGATATCAGTGATAAAAATTCCATAAAGCGTTAATGATAACTTATTATGATAAAGATACAATCAAATGTCAGCGTTTCATGTTTATAAAAAATCTATTTTTTGAACCTTGTTCGATTTCGGACATTGCCCGTAACATTTAATATATAAAAGATATTATTATAAGAAAAAGTTCAATCAATTCCTTGGATAACAGCCTGCTGAAAATAGGTGATACCATTATCGGATGCTGTGTGTCCGTTTAGGTTTTGGCTCGGCAAGAAAATTAATCGAGGAGAAGTGAGGTTATAGTCGTTTTGTGATAAGCCTCCTGTCAAAACCGAGTGAAGCAATCAATAAAGAACAGTATAGATAAATAAAACTCGCAGCTAGTTAATCAGTACTTCTAGGGAGGCGCTGAAGCATTTGCATTGCATATCCTGTTTACAGAGAACGCGGATTCAACGGACCTTGACTTATCAATACGATAGCTACTTAATGGTCGCGATACGTTCACCGGTTAACTGTTCGTTAATCTAGACTTGAAATAAATTTGCCTTCTCTTCTTTGTGAGACCAATTTTGGTTTAGTAAATCAACAAACTCTCTTTTAATTTTAGAAGATACGAAGTTTTTTTTTGTGGAAAACAAATCGCATCGAACTGCTAAACCAGGAGAGATACGGACGTTTGCTTGTGCTCGTTGAAATCTATGTTCGGAGAGATTTCGAATTTCGCGAATCGAATCGAAAATGCATCCAAAATAATTCGCGGAAGGCCCTTATCGCTACTACAAGCATGTACAGGCGTGGCTGCGACGCAAGCATCTTTGTGTCCAACAAAAACGGGGACAACTTCGAACGATTTCTGTGAATACTCGATAATGACATAACACGTTTCCATAGTGACATAATAATAATAATTTATTGTCATTTCTACATAATTAATGTAGATTCTGACAGTCAAGGAATTCCTTTATGCTATAGAAACAATTTTCTAATAACAATTTTTTCACATTTCTTTTAAAATATTTTGTTTCTAAAGTTCTTATTTCCAATGGCAATTTATTAAAAAATTTTACACCATAGAAATTTGGTCCGTATGTAGTTTTAGCATATTTGTGTAATGGTAGGCAAAGATTTAACTTTTTCCTAGTATCATGATTATGCAACACAGTATGATTATTGAAATTGTTCATATTATTTTTAACAATAATTAAACAGCTGTATATATATTGACATGGCAATGACAAAATATTTAATCGCTTAAATAATGGCCTGCATTCCTATCTAAACCCAGCATCCGAGATCAATCTTATAACTTTCTTTTGTTGCAAAAACACTTTCGAAGCAGAGACGGCATTACCCCACAATTCGATACCATAAATCATTTTAGAGTGAAATAATGAGAAGTATGCCATTCGAAGCACTGTTTGTGAAACACTATTTTTTAGTTTTCGCAACAAAAAAAGTATTTTCGATAAACTTGTACTTAAATAGTTTACATGATTTTTCCAAGTCAAGTTGGCATCAATTGTCAGGCCCAGTAGTTTTATTTCTTTATTATTATTGTTATTAGACAATAGCTCAATATATTGTGTTTTCTCGGGATTTACATGAAGTTTATTTGCCGTGAAGCATCTCAAGGCTTCCGACTGTGCTCTTTGACATTTTTCTGTTAAAAAATTTTTGTTTCCATCTTGTAGAATTATGGTTGTATCGTCTGCGTACATGTATGTATCTCCTGAGGAAATATTCTCCACTAAGTCGTTTACGTAGACAATAAACATAATAGGTCCGAGGACCGAACCTTGTGGGACACCATGTTGTATTTTTTTCAGTTTGGATTTCTTTTCTCCGCACATGACATATTGATATCTCTCAGTGAGATATGACGATATTAATTTAAGTGTTTGTCCCCTAAAACCATAAAAGGCAAATTTATTTAGCAAAATGTCGTGAGACACACAGTCAAAGGCCTTGCTAAGATCCACGGCAACAGCACTATTAAACAGACCATTATCTTTACCTTCAAAAATTTTGTTTACAATCTCAATCAATGCCTTGATTGTTGAGTGTTTCGCTCTGAAGCCAAACTGAAATTTGGAAAAAAAATTATTTTTTTCCAGAAAACCAACAAATCTAAATTTAAGGACATACTCAAAAAGTTTAACATGACGTCAGGGTCGACCTCAAAACCTGGTCAAAAAACTTTGAAAGCCCGCTTCTCTTTCATTTTTGAGTTTTGATAAAAAAACGTTACTTGAAATATCTGTTCGTCTATTTTAAAAAAGAACCAATTTAAAAATCATTCTGTATACTAATATTATAACGGAGTAAAGTTTAGATGTAGGAGGTAATCTCGGAAACTGCTCATCCGATTTCAAAAATGTTTTCACCAATGTTTAGGACGGACCTTCAGGATGAACATAGGCTATATATTATCGCGTTATAAAAATCAAAGCGCTTTTCGTGGAGATCGATTTTGCAACGAAAAACCGGTGGCAATCTACAAATTCGGGCGAAGCCGGGCCGGCCCGCTAGTGAAGCATAAATTAAAAATGTTTTGTTATGAGAATGTTGATTGATTCAATGACATATTATTAAAATTTCAACATATCGGATAGATAATAGATATTGCGTAGAGTGAGGATCATTTGCTTCGGTTTTAATCGGTTTTCAATGCTAATAATGACAGGATATGCTAATAATAATGGCCGCTAAGTGACGACAATTTAATGACAAAAAAAACCCTTCTTCTGGTTTTATGTATAATTATGTAAGGTCATGAAATAAAAATGTTTTTTTATTCGATTGAAAGATTAGCAAAATGTCAAATGCAAAACTTATACAAGACAACTTGACGACATTTTTGTATTTTACTAAAGTAATAAATTTATATTTATTACATTCTGCCTACGTACAGTACAGCAAAATAGAGAGAGAGAGAGGAAATTCTAACCAGAAAAGTCCGACAATTTCTGCTCCGATGTACCATTAGTAAGGTATTGAAGGAGATTTAGTTGGTTGGTATTGACAAATAAGCTTTACCAGAGTGTCGCTTGTGGCCAACGTTTTGAAAAATATATTTTCATCTTCAGGGCCTCAATGCAAGTTGAGATCCTGCAGATGAAAATATATTTTTCGAAACGTTGGCCACAAGCGATACTCTGGTAAAACTTATTTTTCAATTGTTCCTCAACTAAATAAATCTCCTTCAATACATATTTTTGGAACAAAACTTCTACTAACAATTGATAAGATATTTAATATATGAAACTGGAGGAGTAGGCGTGGCTTATTAATATTCTTCTTATTATTATCGATGGTAATATGTCATTAACGGTACATCCGTATAAAAATTCTTCTGCTCCGATTTTTCTTCTCTAGTTTACTGTACCGAAATTCCCTGTATATATTAAGTTTTGGTGTATTTTTCTCCACCGAGAGGTTTCGAGTCGTCCTAACCACTTTCTCCGGTTCGTAATCGAATCGGAGACACGTAAATATTGTCATCGGTCCTGTGTACAAAATTTCATGTTGATAGGATAATATATAGACGTGAATAAAAAAATTGGATTCCAAGACTCGTAGCTTTCAACTTTTTGGTCAGATTTATTTCCTGTCTAAAACAATGCCCAAACCACCCTCCGCGAACTCCGTAGCGATTCTTTCTATAATCATGCATTATTAAGAAATACAATTACTTATGAAAAATAACTAATAATTTAGAGTGATGATGATCCTGTTTAAATGTTGTAAGATTAAAGGATGAATCCTGGTGGCATAGAATCGATGAACTAAGCAAATACTGATAAAAAACCTTCAGTATTTGCTTAGTTCATCGATCCTATGTCACCAGGATTCATCCTTTAATCTTACAACAATTACTTATATAATAGTGCTTTATCATCATCGTCTCTCCCCAGCCCTGATCTGAACAACTTCCTGTATAAAAGATTGACATAACACTGTTCGATGACTTCCTTTACGTGTGTAACAACATTAAAATATAATTATTAATAACACTTTGATCGGAGCTGATACATCCTGGGCAAAAATGCACTTCTTGCTTCCAACATCAACCTTTGATGGCTTTCGAAGCATATATATAGAAAAGCTAGCAGCCCGGTCCGGCTTAATCCGGATGTGTAGATTGCCTTTTAAAGATAGATACATTATATGATGTTGCAACGTTTTTTTTTTAATAGATCACCTGCCATTGCCCAGAAATTATAGCTCCCTGTTATAATAAGTAATAACATAATGCGACAATCCCAAATATTTTATCTCGGTAGTCCATAAAAAGGTTCCGGCTAGGAGTCTTGTAAAAACGTTAAAACATGTAATTCCCTATTTCTGACCAAAAGCCTGAATATGAATTTTCATGTCCCTAACTTTGGGAATGAAACGCTCCGTATACAAACTTTCATCCCCTATTTTAAGGTAACAGACATACAGACAGAGCTACTTTCTCATTTATAATATGAGTATGGATAAAAATCCATTGCTCAATTTACTGCAGCACAAAGCTCTTCGATATATAATATAGACGCTCGATAACTGAGGTCAGCATTAACACCTCTTTATACATAGAAAATTAAATATATACTAGTGTGACCTGTGCGAATTATTCGCACTAAATAAGTATAATAATTATCACTTTACAAAATTATTTTTTTTAAATATGATTGCAGGTATTCAATTCGTTTCTAATTTCGCACACTGCTTATAACGATCTTCTTTTTGTTGTATTACAATATGAAGCTCAGATGACAGATCGAAGAAATATTTTACAAAAATAGTCATATAGAGGCGCAAGTAGCAAAAGCGTTGAGCTAAGCCAGATGGCATGATGCAGCATTGCTTTGACGTTGTTCAGCGTTGCTCGCTGTTTCAAAATTAAAGCCGTTAGATGGCAGTATGCAGTATTGTGTCTGTTGTATTACAATATGAAGGTCAGATGACAGATCGAAGTGTTGACGTTGTTCCAAACTTAAAGCCTTCAGATGGCAGACGTTGTTCAGCGTTGCTGTATTTTAATTAATTTACAAAAACAAAAGCAATAATAAATTTTTTAATTGTCGATGTCAGTAGAGCAAGCAATTATCTGTAAAATGATATATAATTTATGTGGAGAAATTGTGAGGTTTTTTCTAAAAAGGGAGTCAAACATCTTTAACCTTAGCGTATTAATATATATGATTTTGATGCTCAAGTTTTTATTAGAGCGACATTCTGTAACACGACACCCTTCGATAAAGAGACGGAATTTGTAGATTATAGATGCTCGACAACTGAGATTATGATTGAAACGAGCAGCCTTATAGCAGAACCGGATGTGTAGCGATGACCGATTACATTTAGGTCATATGCCGCAGTATCTTGACTCTTGTATACAATTATATTAACTCTGTGTTCTTCCTGGGATTACCTGAGCGCCTACAAGCGAGAGAGACGGACGCAAAGTTTAAACGGGAAGTGGTTCACACTCACTCACTCGCGCACACATGCCTGTGAGGCGTAACGCAGCGTTTCCTAAACTGTTTCGTCTACGGACCCCTATAAAAATTGGCAGATTTGTCGCGAATTTTATTTATAAAGTGACCCGGTAGTTTGCCACCGTTTTTTCGTCGACTTACGTTGGAAAATTGGTTTTCACGGAAAGCGCTTTTATTTTAACGCGATAATATACAGCGTATGTTCATCCTGAAGGTCCGTTCTAAATATTGGTGAAAAAAATTTTGAAATCGTATGAGTGGTTTCGGAGATTACCTCCTACATCTAAACTTACAAACTTTACCTCTTTCTAATCTTAGTAGCGGCCTGTCCAAGGGCGTAGATATTTTTTTTCCTGGGGAGGTAAAGCAAAAAAATCATTTTTTTTTTATTTTCTTAATATCAAATAAGAATACTCACGAAGGAAGGTGTCAAGCAAAATATTAATTCCCAAACTAATTATGTTACACAATACGCGGCTACAATCTTGTCTGGTTTTTTAGTTAGGTATTGGTCCGGGGGGGATAATTACCCCCTTTACCACCCATATCTACGCCCTTGAGTCAGTTTCGATTTCACCCGGGTGCAAAATAACGAATTGACATGAGTACGCACGTTCATCTTAGTTTACCGAGATGAATGTTGTGTCCAAATTTCATGATGATCGAACTTATCACTCAAAAGTTTTTATCGGGCGGACAAATTTTGAGTTTTATATATTAGAAGATTATATTATTACTGTCTGTATATAGATAAAACAGAGCAATTTATTCAATTTCTTTAAATTGTAAATGACAGCTCGTGACATTAAAATGTAGATTTTGCATAAGTTTCACTTCTGCGTTGTGTAGTGTAAACAACACATGCCGCGCGACGTGTTCAATCGTCGCCGGTCGAACTGTATGACTTTGTCTCACAAATGTGTTATCTAGATCGCTGGAATGCAGAATCACTGTTTGCCTGACGGTTATACAGTTCGGCCTGCGCCGGTCGAACTGTATAACTTTGCCAACTTGCACTAGAATTCCACACGGATATAAATTCAAATTTTATTTCATTCCTTGGACAAAATGTATGGAATATGTCAACAATACAATACAATTCAGGACTTGCAGACTTCTGGGGGTGCGCTGTTTGGGAAACGCTGACTTTAGAGGATATTGTGCATTTATTAAGTGGCGTTGTGAAGACCATATGTGTGTAAATCCGGTACAGTCTTCTTAAAGTCGTCGACTCGCAGACTACTCGTATACGAGTTGCTTCACTTATATACATCCGTATTTCTCCCGAGCCGATGTCGGGCCGACATCGGAAGAAAAACAAATATACATTGAGTCGGGAGGAAGCCCGATTTCCTTGCCCAATGTATAGACAGCTACATTCTAATATTCGTATCTTTGATTAACGTCTGAATAGAACTCTTCAAATAAATAAAATTATCGACCAATTTTTTTCAGACCATTTCTGAAAAAAATTGGTCGACAATTTTATTTATTTATAATATTCGTGTTTGCTTTTCGTCCGAAAAAATGTTTTCTCGTTTTAAAAAAACCGTCTCAAAATCGGTCCGCCGCGCCGATTGAAAGATCGTTTATGTCACAGACAGATTCTGCGACCTAAACACACACAGCATCCAAAAAAAATGGCGCTTACTGTTCGCTATTGTTTGTTTTACCATTCCAACACACAAGTGGGGAATGGTACCGTACTAATTATAATTGGTCGATAATTTTATTTATTTTAATGGTACCTTCTAGTTTAGGTCAAAAATAACTTTTCAAAATTTTACAATATCTTTTCGTTTTGAGGTCTCCCGAATCCAAAAAACATATTTTTTGGAAAAACTCTGTGCTGCGTCTGTTAGTCTGTGAATACGATAAAGGTCAAACGGATGAGTGTATTGAAACCAAATTTTGGGAGGATGTATGGCATGCAAATATGAAGAGCCCTATTGTATTTGGGAATAATCGGCGCATGCGCAGCAGAGATATATGCTATAACGGTGTTTTTTATATAATAATGGTTTACTTTTAATAACGGTTTATTATTCTATTTGTTTATTCAAGAAAGTTTTGTTAAAAAAAATTCTTTCTAAACTTTATATTTTCGGAAATATTTTAAAAATACAAAAAATCAGCTTTTATTTTGGGAGGATGTTTGGCATGCAAATATGAAGAGCCCTATTGTATTTGGGAATAATCGGCGCATGCGCAGCAGAGATATATGCTATAACGGTGTTTTTTATATAATAATGGTTTACTTTTAATAACGGTTTATTATTCTATTTGTTTATTCAAGAAAGTTTTGTTAAAAAAAAATCTTTCTAAACTTTATATTTTCGGAAATATTTTGAAAATACAAAAAATCAGCTTTTATTTTGGGAGGATGTTTGGCATGCAAATATGAAGAGCCCTATTGTTTTTGCGGATAATCGGCGCATGCGCAGCAGAGATATATGCTATAATGGTGTTTTTTATATAATAATGGTTATACTTTTAATAACGGTTTATTATTCTATTCAAGAAAGTTTTGTTAAAAAAAAATGTTTCTAAACTTTATAGTTTCGGAAATATTTTGAAAATAAAAAAAATCAGCTTTTATTTTGTGTTGAAGTAGGTAACCATGGCACATATCATATTGAATACTAGCCATTACCCGCGTCACTTCACGCGATGTCAGAAATTTTCCTTTCTTTATTATACTATATCAAATGTCAATATTTTTGAAATTGAAAATAAGACGTAGAAATCAAGCGATATCGGAGTGTACCGCACTGCACTCTTGACTATTTTCAACCCCTATCGTCTGATCATGTGTGTTCAGGAGCATATCGAGGTATTGTGTACACCGTTGCAAAAACTTGGAATGCACACTTGACCTCTCTCCACCGTTGTCTTTCGTCACGTCCTCGCGTCGGATCTAGTCACTTTGTTTTGCCTGAACGGTAGAACACTAGCATATTGTGAAATTATTATTATCATCTAAACGCTTGTATTTGCGCAATGGAAACATTTTTAGAATTACGAATAGTCGAGCGTGTAGCGGTGCCGTTGTCTGTGTGGCTCCTCTATTACAAGCCCCCGGCTTCCAAGTTCTCATCCGAGAAGTGATAAAAACGTGTCACTTGTGACTTTCGATTTATTAAAAACTAGCGGTCCCGTCCGGTTTCACTCGGGTGTAAAAGAACGAATGGGGAAGGGAGGAACATGAGTACACACATTCATCTTAGTTTACCGAGATGAATGTTGTGTCCAAATTTCATGATGATCGGAGTTACCGCTCAAAAGTTTTTGTCGATAAAAAGAAGTATTTATACTTTTTTGAACTAATAATTTTTTTTAAATTAATTAAATAAAATTAAAATAAATTTAAATTTAAGCCCTAGAAGAAAGCAATGTAGAAAAAAAAAATAAAAATATATCCGCCCAACGTGGGGCTTGAACCCACGACCCTGATATTGACAGTCGCATGCTCTACCGCTTGATCCACCTGAGCTTGTGTTCTCACAACGCTAATATGAGTATATCTAGTAAGTGCATTTCACATGAATAGAAGCTTATTTTTGAGATACATTTTGCAACATTTTTCATTAAAGCTCCGCTCCTAATGGTCGTAGCGTAATATTATATAGCCTATAGCCTTCCTCGATAAATAGGCTATCCAACAAAAAAATTTTTTTTCAATTTGAACCATTAGCTCCTGAGATTAGCGCGTTCAAACAAACAAACAAACAAATTCTTCAGCTTTATATATTAGTACTGATAATAACGACCTACCGTTGACGGGGCATAGAAAATATTTTGACAGTTCGCAATTTTGTTGTGAGTGACTGGATTCGACGAACACAATGCACAAGCGTTGGCGTTGAAATGCACCACTTCTTTGCTCTCGCTTGTTCTCTCATGGAGTCGTCGTGTTGTTTGTTGAGGACGGAAGTCGACCGCCTGGTGTCGGCCGGTCTCTGCCTTTCAAGACCCGTTCATAATAATATAATAAACATTCACCTAATATGACTAAATGCACTACTTGTAAACAACCGATACAAATGGAAGATAGTATACACTGCATCCAATGTAAAAATGAATATGACTACAAATGTGCTGGATTTGTGGAAGCCAACTTTAAAAAGTTATCAACTGCTAATAGAGCCAAATGGAGATGCTCCAGTTGTAAAGGTACTAGCTCAACAAAAAATATGGAAACAAGTGAAATAACTCAGGAGGCACTAGAGTCAATATTGGGAAAAATTGATCAACGATTGGAAAGCATCGAACTGAAAATTATGAAAACACTTGATGAAAAATGTGATGAAATAAAAAATGCGTTGGAAAGTTTTAAAAACTTGAACGAAAAAGTAAATAATCTAGAATTGGAAGTTTTAAAGAAAAATGATGAACTAGAAAAGGTACATGTGAAGTTAGCCGATTTAGAACAATATTCTCGTAGAAATATGTTAGAAATTTGCGAATATCCAAAAAAAGCAGATGAAATCAATGAAGATCTAGTTGAAGTCATCGGTAAAGTTGCTGCAAGGATGGATATCGTGATTACATCGAGCGACATTGAAGTAGTCCACCGAATTAAAACCAGGAGAGTCAGTGGGATTGAAAGCATAATCGTGTTGTTCAAAGATCGCAAACTGAGGGATTCTATTTTGAATAAACGGCGAACACAGATATTTGCTAAAGATATAGGAGGAGAGGGCAACCACCGTATCTATATTAATGAATCCATTTGCCAATATTACAGGACGCTACTGAGGGAAACTAAACTTAAGGCAAAAGAAGTTGGATACCAATTCATTTGGTTCAAAAATGGAAAAATCCGTGTTAAAAAGTCTGAAAATGCACCCATGATGATTATTGATAACTACACGCAATTAACTAAATTAACATAAACATTATTTTTCTTTCCTAACTACATACAGTGTTTTTGCAAATAAACAATGAATTTTCTTATTTTTATTTTTCTTTAATATGTCATTTATGACACCGTTTGAGTGCTTCTGTTTAACAAATAAAATAAAATTGTATACGAATAAATAGTTGTAATTTAGTTGGTTAAATTGAAGAAATGTTATTAGTAATCACACTTATTTATCTGAATATTAGCATAATACTTTCGGTTGATTAATTATTCATTATTTTTTTATAAATTAAAAGCTGTATTTTTTCCCCATTTTTTTACGTTATTGGTTCAAACAGAGTGTTCTTACTTAACTTTCTAAAAATCTTTTTATTTATTTGCTATTTTACTAATTATTATATATATTAACACACATAAACATAACATGGATGAAATCCTAGAAGACATAAACACATTGAGCTCAATACAAAATATTGTAACTAATGATGCGGCAGTCATACAATCCATTCAGTCGGAATGGAATAGTCTAAAAATTATTAGTCTTAATATCCGAAGCATAAATAAACATTTCGACGAATTATTAATATTATTACAAAACTTTACATTTCAATTTGATGTTATAATTTTAACGGAGTGTTGGCTAAATGATATGTATATCTCTAAACAAATAAAAGGATACAACGTCTTTGAAAGTAAGCATTGTCATAATCAGAACAGCGGTGTCGTTGTATACACACGAAATACGTTAACAGCAGCAGCTATTGAAATAAATTTACATCAATCTGATTGTCTTCAGGTAAGTGTAAATAATGATTTTACATTTTTAGCTATTTACAGATCTCCATCAGAATCCAATATTTCACCTTTCCTTGAGGATCTCAGACAACACCTACATCAAATACAACGACAACAAAATATAATTATTGCCGGAGATATAAACATAAATACACTAAACAACGCACACCACCAAACTCATACATACCTAGATCTACTGGCAGAATACAATATCAAGCCGGCAATAACTACACCAACAAGGATATCCAATGAAACTATGACTTGTATCGACCACATCATGATTAAAACCGGAAATCAAACCAAATCTGCAGTTTTTGAATCTACAGTGACAGATCACTACTCTACAATGGCATTTATCCAGCAAAATACATACAATTACACAAATACACAACACAACATTAAAACTAAAATAAACTATGAACAATTATTTGAAATCTTAAATGAAGAAAATTGGCTCTCTGTATTTAATTCCAGTGATGCCAATTTAGCAACTGATAACTTTATTAACACACTACAAACACATATCAGACTCTCCACACACATACACACTCTAAAACACACGCATATTTCTCTAAAACCATGGATGACCCCTGGTATTCTAAAGTCAGTACATAAAAGAAATAAACTCCACCAGCAAACTAAAAAATTTCCTGCAAATATACACTTACACAATTATTACAAAAGGTACAGAAATATATGTAGCAATTTAATAAGGCAAACAAAGCAGCAATATTATAAAAATCAACTTGAAAAAAATTCTACAAATATTAAAAAAACCTGGAAAATAATAAAAAATATAACACACACAGATTCAAACAAGACAACACACATAGACACAATACGCACATCTAATTCCACAATAATAGACGTAAAATCAGACGCAAAAGCTGCAGCAGACGCATTCAACAACCACTTCACAAATATTGGAAACCATCTTGCCAAACAAATCTTGCAGCACACTGACACTACAGAAACGCAATTAGCCGCCACTAATACACCCACACTGAACCTTCCTCATTCCCTTTTTCTGACACCAGTTACCTCTAGAGAAATAGTCGAGCTTATCAACGAATTAAAAACAAATACAGCACCTGGACCTGACAAAATAACGACCGAATTATACAAAAAACTTAGAGATTATGTAGCCCATCCCATAGAATATATCATAAATTTGAGCATGGAGCAAGGGATAGTACCAAATCACTGTAAGAAATCAACGATTTGCCCCATATTCAAATCAGGTGACCGAACAGACATATCAAACTACAGACCTGTTTCTCTACTTAATACATTGAGCAAAATTTTTGAAAAAACTATTAAAAAACGACTAATGACGTACCTTGACAGACATCACATTTTATCAGAAAATCAATATGGATTCAGACATGGCAAAGGAACAACTGACGCAACTATACGATTGACTAATGACATTGTAACTAACGTAGACACAAATAAGAAAAGCTTGGCAATTTTTCTAGATCTGGCCAAGGCCTTCGACACTGTGTCCCATCCAATCTTAATTAAAAAACTCTATAATATAGGCATTCGCGGTGTGGTTTTGAGTTGGTTTGAAAGCTATCTATCCAATAGGAAACAGGTTACATCTGTGAATGATAGATTGAGTAGCGAACGAAGAATATCGTTTGGCATTCCTCAAGGTACGGTGCTTGGACCCATCCTGTTTCTAATATATGTTAATGATTTATGCAATATAAATATCGATGGGTCCTTGATATCATTCGCAGATGACACAGCTCTATATTTCACAGATGTAACCTGGGACAAAACTTTGATTAAAGCAGAAAACGGACTGGCAAAAGTGTATAAATGGTTGACAAATAATCTACTTACACTAAACGCGACGAAGACAAAATATGTGACATTTAGCCCAACAACGGTAGGACAACCTTCAAACATAAATCTCAGACTTCATACCTGCGGACAGAATAAACTGACCTGTGACTGTGAGACATTGACCAGAGTTGACAATATCAGATATCTTGGACTTATAATAGATAACAAACTCAAATGGAATTTGCATATACAAGAACTAACAAAAAAAATACGTAAGCTTGTTTATATATTCATAATGTTGCGGCAACACTTAAACCCGGTAACAATTAAAATAACCTACTATGCACTTTGTCAGTCACTGTTAACATATGGCATTGCTGTGTGGGGTGGGGCTTTCAAGACAACTTTGATCCCGATCTATAATGCTCAAAAACTTATTATTAGAGTTATTAATAAGAAACCTCCTATTTACCCTACCAGACAGCTATTTAATGAATTTCAAGTGCTTGATATTCAGCAATTATACATAAAAGCTGTCGCTACTTTTTTCCATCAGAATCCAAACATGCACATTTCACTATCCCACTCTTTTTCTACCAGATCCCAAGCTAACCAATCCCTTCAAACTCCAAAAATGTCGAAGACCTTTGGACAAAGACACATGGTGTTCCTAGCCCCAAAAATATACAATTTGATACCGCTGGATCTAAAAATCATAAGACCAATAAGCCAATTTAGAAAAAAATTGAGTCGATGGCTGCTTACAGACGAAGCAAAAATTATATCTACTGCCCTCAATTAGTTAAAATTATTAATATTAACATTTAAATTTATTTATTATTATTTATATTGTAACTAAATAAATATGTGAAAAAAAAAAAAAAAAAATGCTGCCGCACAAGACAAGACTATGTATGACGCTCGTACAACCACACACATATACACGTGCACACACATACACACACACACCCCCACATACACACACGAACGCACACACACAAACACTTACGCACACATACTCTGTTTATCAACTTAGTGTATAATTTATGTAGTAATTAATCCTACCCTAGCACTGGCTATGCCAAGTTGGGTAGGTTAATTCCAAAGAAAGTTTATTTTATTTTGATTTTGAATGTGTATACCTATTATTGGAATAAAAATTATTATTATTATTATTATTATATTATTATAATGTGCAAACCCATGTTTTGTTACCGGATTTCAGAACGCATTACGATTATTGAGATCATTTAATTTCGACTAAAGTCTTTCTGAAATCTAGATTATAGGAGTTTTTCGACGGAGCGTTTTGTTTTGAACGCAATACTGAATTAGGGTAGACGCCAATAACCTCAGTTGTCGCACGTCTACTGAAATTCTATTTTCAACTCTTAAATGTTTAGACACGATTTTTAACCATCTTCAGAAAAAAATTAAAGTATCTATTCGACATTTATATTTTTAAACGCTTTTATGTCTATATGTTACTGTATTTCATTGTTTCAAATCTTAGGACAGCTTTTTCAAATACTTCCCGTTATTCGATTGAGTTAAAATTTTGAATAGGTATTAGAGCTGTAAAAGTAACGAGAAATTGTGTACCCGTATGTATTCGTTACTTAAAGAACCAGTACCCGTTACTTTCGTATCGTTACGTTACTCGGTACTTTTCATACGACATACAATCGTGTACTTAACAGCATCAAGCAATAAGCATGTAGCTTCGCACAAAGCGCGTCGCATAATTATGTGATACGACATGAGTCATGACTTCGTACTTTATGAATACTTATAACTTATAACACATTGTGTTCGTATAACCGTATCAAACGAGTCGAACTGACATCGATACGAAACATGCGAGTAACGAAATGAATTTGTAAGTAACGATTCGTTACTTCGAGTCAGACGATGTACCCGTTACTCAGTAACGAATACATACGGTTTGTTGCAGCTCTAATAGGTATGTAGTTCCGATGACAATACAATATTATCGTAGCTCACTGACCGGTCCGGCTTTCGTCCGGTTCCAAATCGCTGCACTTTTAATAAAGCACACTAAAAACTGAAAAATAAAAACAGGTAAACAAACTTCTAAGTAGAACGCTTTTATTGTACAAACGATAATGTACTAAAAACAAGAAAATAAATATAACTCACCATAGGGCGCTTTGATGAAACTAAAATAAAATCGCGGGGGCCTATATAATTTTTTGTAAATCGGCTCAGTCGTTTTTAACTGACTTTAAAAAAGATGTTTTTAAATATACATGACCTCATAATTATCCAGCATTTGTGAACTCATTTTTTTTTCAATTTATTCGACCTTCTCGTCATACCTCAATTTCCATCTATACTAATATATAAAGCTGAAGAGTTTGTTTGTTTGTTTGTTTGGTTGAACGCGCTATCTCGCAGGAACCACTGGTTCGAATTGAAAAATTTTTTTTGTTGGATAGCCCATTTATCGAGGAAGACTATAGGCTATGTAATATCACGCTACGACCAATAGGAGCGGAGCATCAATGACAAATTTTGCAAAATGTATCTCAAAATTTGTCCGTCCGACAAAAACTTTAGAACGGTAACTCCGATCATCATGAAATTTGGACACAACGTTTATCTCGGTAAACAAAGATGAATGTGCGTACTCATGTCCCTCCCCCCGTTCGTTCTTTTGCACCCGGGTGAAACTGGGCGGGACCACTAGTATTGAATATGAATATAAAATTAAATTTTATGCATAAATCACATCCGCAAAGTGTGACCAGGTCTTCGTTGTGAGTATAAACTATGGATATATAAAATTATATACGACTTGACGCCAAAAAATGTTACCCGAGGGAATAAGTTTCTTTTTCTACCAAATAATTTTAAATTAGTATTTATGAGGTGCATTTTAAAATTTACTTTTCTTTTTAAACTCAATTTAAAATTATTATTTCAGACTGTGTTATGCAAATATCTCATCTACAAAAAACATTTCGTGACGAAATGGCTAACATAGAAAATTGCAAAAAAAACTCAAGTCAAGACTATTATAATAATTATATGTCATTTGTATTTTTTATGAAAAATAATTAACATTTCTGAGGACTTTAAACTCTAGGTCATTTATAATTAACTAGCGGTCCCGCCCGGTTTCACCCGGGTGCAAAAGAACGAATGTGGGGGGAGGGACATGAGTGTACGCACGTCATCTTAGTTTACCGAGATGAATGTTGTGTCCAAATTTCATGATGATCGGAGTTACTGTTCAAATTTTTTTGTCGATAAAAAGCAGTATTTATACTTTTTTTAACTAATAATTAATTTTTTTTTAATTAATTAAATAAAATTAAAATAAATTTAAATGTAAGACTTAGAAGAAAGCAATGTAGAAAACAAAAATTTAAATATATTCGCCCAACGTAGGGCTCGAACCCACGACCCTGGTATTGACAGTCGTGTGCTGTACCGATTGAGCTAGCCGACGTTGTATTCTAACAACGCTAATATGAGTATATTTAGTTAGTGCATTTCACCTGAATAGAAGCTTATTTTTGAGATACATTTTGCAACATTTTTCATTAATGCTCCGCTCCTAATGGTCGTAGCCTGATTTTATATAGCCTATAGCCTTCCTCGATAAATGGGCTATCCAACAAAAAAAAATTTTTCAATTTGAACCAGTAGTTCTTGAGATTAGCGCATTCAAACAAACAAACAAACTTTTCAGCTTTATATATTATAAAGGGTTTTCCAATAAGAGGTGTTATTTTGAATAGCCCGCTATTTCGGTAGATGTTACTTTTGGAGTTGTCATTTTTTGACATTTGACAAGTAGAAACTACGCCATTAATAAAAATGGAACGATACACGCTTCAACAACGCATTGAAATTATTAAAATTCACTATAAAAATGGTGAAAATTTGGCAGAGACGGTTCGTAAAACTCGAATATTTTTGGGTCGTCGTGAATCACCTTATCGGACCGCAATACAGAAATTGGTGGAAAAATTCGAGCTGTTGGGACAAGGTAGTGATGTGAAGAATAAAACCCGTGCACGTCGCTCAAGAACAGCCGAGAATATTGCTGCTGTAGCCGAAAGTGTTGAAGAAAACCCAGGTGAATGGATTGCGCTATCGAGAGATAATTAACGATTTTTTATGGCCGGAATTGGATGATATTGATCTGAACAACGTTTACTTTCAACAAGACGGCACTACGTGCCACACAAGCAACGAAACCATTGATCTTTTACGGGAAAAGTTTCCGAACCGTGTTATCTCTCGAAGAGGTGATCACAATCAGCCACCGAGATCTTGTGATTTAACACCTTCCGACTTCTTCCTGTAGGGCCACGTGAAAGAGAAGGTCTACGCCAACAGCCCAGCGTCGATTCAAGGCCTCAAGTATGGAATTCGTGAGGCTATCGAGGACGTAGGGCAGCCACTTTGCGATTTGGTTATGGAAAATTTCATGAAAAGGATATGGTCCTGTAGGCGTGGTCGTGGTGGTCATTTGGCTGATGTTATTTTCCATTATTAACGGCATACCTTCCTCTTTATAATGAAATAAACATCCGATCATTTATCTCAAAAAATGGCATTTTCCTTTGAATATCAAAATAACACCTCTTATTGGAAAACCCTTTAGTAATAGTAAGTATAGATTTTGACTATAGTATATTTAATCTGAGCTAATAATTAATTAGTTTAGAAGTGCCGTGCGCCCAGATAGAGTTGTTTGACGTCTATAATTTAAAGCCATTGTGGAGTGCATCGATTCGACACGTCATAACGGTTTGAGAGGCTTGTAAAACGTTTTATGACCATTGGTCAATACTAGATAAGAGAACGCGATAGAGGAGCTTGAAAAGCTTGTATTTGCTCTCTTTATTAAGCTAATAAAAACGTGTAATACACTTACTTAACTTGTTTGCTAAATTTCAGGGGACACATAAACAATAAAACTTTAATGACACTAATAAAGGAGTTATTATAAACGATTCTTTGTTAACGTCTGATTTTATTATTATAAATAAATAAAATTGTCGACCAATTTTTTTCAGACTATACAGTATGTAAACACGTAAGGTGCACATAGGGAAATTAACATTGGGAAAAAATGACTGGATCAGAGTGAGCCTTGAAATCTTGTTTTTCAATTTGACAGATAATATTCTTTTGCAAAATGAATGTGTATCTATACTAACGAAGAAAATATTCAAACGATTACAACACAATCGGACTTTTTTTATTAATGGGACATTAAATTCCCAAAAATACTTAAATATGGTGCGAGATCAAATATCTCCGCCTATTCGTGTTGAACCTAAAGACATTGGGTCACTGATTTACCAACGCGCATACGTCATACCAGTCAGACAATTTTTGAATGAAATGTTTCCGAACAGATGGAGTTATTTTTTTGTTTTATTTTTGTACAAAAAAATTAAAATAATGATTTATAAGAGCTTTTTATTATTAAAAAAGCCAAGTAAAATAAAAATAAATCAAAATAAAATAGAAATCCTCAAGATTACTGCGATAATTCAATAGAAATAACAATTAATGCCGTCATGGCTAACTCTGATCCAAGTATTTTTTCCCAATGCTAATTTCCCTATGTGCATCTTACGTGTTTACATACTGTATATTGACAAAAATAAAATTATAAATCAATAATACAAAAAATGACGTTTCGATCTGGGTTTAGACTTCTTTAAAAATGTCTAAAAATATAAAAAATTAATTAGTAAAATCTATTTATTTTATAATAAAATGCAGAAGTTAATTATCGAAAATTATGAAAAATTAATAAATTAATAAATGGAAACGTCATTTTTTGTAATATTGATTTATAATTTTATTTTTGTCTATATATAGTCTAAAAAAAAATTGGTCTACAATTTTATTTATTTGAAGAATTCTATTGAGACGTTAATCAAAGATTTGTATAAATAAATAAAACTTTCGACTAATTTTTCAATAAATATATCTTTGCAAACCTAATGTCTGTTCTGAAAAAAGTTTTGACGTTTCATCACGGCTGAGAAATTGTATTAAACGAGTGAAGTCGAAACAATCATATGTATAAAAAAAAGGAAAACAAAATATATAACGTCTTTATTTTTAATCTAGAATATCTACAAAATAGCGTCTTTATAATAAATGATAGCTTTAGTATCTCTATAAAGAATGTTATAATTGCCCATTAAAATCAATTTCTTGTAGACAAAACATAGATAAATTAATTATAGACTTATAACAAAGCATTTTGTCTTTAGAGGTTGTTCTCTAAGTTCAAGTCAGAGCACCCTTATTTTTATGCCACTCATACAGGATGATCACTAATCGATCAAAAGGGACGTGTTCAAAATTGTTTCATCTGACAAACTGTAATAAATACACACGATATCAGAATGTTTATTTTCTTGATTATAATCAATTAATGTTAACATTTTTGAAGTTGGAATGGTCCCGTCGCCCAATTGGCTGAAATTTTTTTTATCTATACTAATATATAAAGCTGAAGAGTTTGTTTGGTTGAACGCGCTAATTCTAGGAACTATACTGGCACAAATTGATTTTTTTTTGTTGGATAGCCCATTTATCGAGGAAGGCTATAGGCTATATAATGTCACGCTACGACCATTAGGAGCAGAGCATTAATGAAAAATGTTGCAAAATGTATCTCAAAAATAAGCTTCTATTTATGTGAAATGCACTACCTACATATACTCATATTAGCGTTCTGAGTACACAACCCCAGGTGGCTCAATCGGTAGAGCAAGCGACAGTCAATATCAGGGTCGTGGGTTCGAGCCCCACGTTGGGCGAATATATTTTTAATTTTTTTTTCTACATTGCTTTCTTCTAAGTCTTACATTTAAATTTATTTTAATTTTATTTAATTATTTAAAAAAAAATATTTGTTAAAAAAAGTATAAATACTGCTTTCTATCGACAAAAACTTTTGAACGGTAACTCGAATCATCATGAAATTTGGACACAACATTCATCTCGGTAAACTAAGATGAATGTGTGTACTCATGTTCCTCCCTTCCCCATTCGTTCTTTTACACCCGGGTGAAACCGGACGGGGCCGCTAGTTGTTATAGAAAGAACGCCTGTATAAAAATGATAAGAGTTACTATAATTGGCTGTAATATAGACTACCTACTATTAGTTACATGTAAAGTAAATTAGATTTAGCTAATGGTAGGTTATGGTGGTTGTAATAGCTCACAAATTATTATAAGTACTTATAAAAGGTTTTTTATTGCGGCAATTACAGAGATCTAAAACTTGTTTTGTATTTTTTTTTATACACTTGTGTTATTATTGAAAATTAATTTTCGTTACATGTGTCTAAGACGCCGTTATAAAATAAAATATTCCTCCGAACTCCTCATCTCAGAATCTGTCATCTGGCTTAAAAACGGTTACAGCTCTGCAGACGCTAATTTTAGAGTTAGATGACTCGAACGGATGCCGAATGAAGAGCAGACCCTGCAAGCCGAAATTTGTATAGAAGCGTCGCGACGCCTCTCGCCGTCGTGTTACGATCGCTGTATTGCGGCGCCGTAATCTTAAGCGGCCTACACACCTTGATGTTAGCTACGATGCAGGCATCGACTCTTATGTTACATGAAACTTGCATCAGTAATTGCATAAACGCCTACTTAAATCGAAACCTATTGCGATGCCTGAATCGACTCGATGTTCATGCAACACAAGAACACTAGGTTTAAGCTATTTTCTAAGTACCTAGTGCTTGACGAATAAAATGAGGTACGTTTTGCCAACACCAGTTTTATAAGCAGTAGTTGGGGCACTCTTTATACTCCATAAAAGGAAATCAAAAAGGAAATGGTCAAAAAGATGGTTTATAGAAAGAAAACGTTATTCAAATGCTTTATTGGAAGAGCTGAAAGTACATTTGTATTCCAAAGACACGTATTGCAGATGATAAATGTTCATGAGCTCTTCCCAAAATACACGATCATTTTCCACCATGGAATTTACACACATAACCCACAAAGTAACCTCTAAAATGGCGCGGGAAAATACATTAATATCGTCTAGGCATCGACGCAATTCTATACACGCAGAAACTTGCATCAGCATCACCGACTAGGCGTCGTGGCTCGCCGACCAAAATGGGACTCCAGACTCTGCATCGCTGCAAGCCGCAACTGATGCCAAATACGTGATTCAGTATACTACACGCACTGCTACTTGCATCATGAAACATATGTCTGCATTGCAGCTAACATCAAGGTGTGTAGGTCGCTTTAGGAAACCGGGACTTAAGCGTTTGGTGTGCCGTCAAATTTTAATAGAGATCTGTGATACCGGACCCTTCAGCTTGTACAAACCTCTGCAGCATCTATATTTCAACTTTTGCAAATATTTGATGTACTTTAAATTAATCAAATAAAACAACATCGTTATGTTGAAATTATTTAACCGCCATAGCTTCTGTTTGCTCTCGGAAAATTTAACTTACCGAAAACTTAATTTGCCTTGCAACCTGGTTTTTCTTTATTTATCTTCTTCTTAGTTGTTTTTTTATTGACAAGAACGTTAATTAATAAAAACAACAACAACTTACGGTCCCTTTGAGGATCGGAAGTTAGCAAACTTAAACCAGGAGTGGGTCTCATCCTCTCCATAAAAACAGTAACTGGGGGTTTTGCACCATTTTCCTTGAGAACTTAATGATTTTCGTTTCGATTTTCTATAAGTGAAGGCCTG
The DNA here is from genome assembly GCA_963575645.1 of Xanthostigma xanthostigma. Lineage (NCBI taxonomy): Eukaryota > Metazoa > Arthropoda > Insecta > Raphidioptera > Raphidiidae > Xanthostigma > Xanthostigma xanthostigma. The sequence goes on from OY754473.1 coordinate 7,293,973, forward strand.
TATTCCGTATTTTTATCAAAAACTTTGGTCCTGTAGTTTCGCAAGGAGACATGCTCGATTTTCGAATGTTTTCATTAAAATCTTTTAAAATATGCATTTTAAAATTATAAAAAAATTAAACACGTATTTCTCATAACGAGTCCTTTCATTTGATATGTCGCATTATGCACTTGAAATATTATATATTTTTTATTATTTTCTAATTTTCCCCCCAAAATGAACACCCAAAATCTAACAGATGTCGCTATTTGGTACTAAACAATTTTAGTTTTACTAAAGAGTTTCATTTACTTCTGAACTAATATTTAGCTCAGAAGCAAACGAACAAAACTGTTTAGTACCAAATAGCGACATCTGTTAGATTTTGGGTTCGTTTGCTTCTGAACTAAATATTAGTCAAACAAAACTGACTTCTGATAGAATTTACTCAAAGAGTTTTGAGTAAATTCTGTCAGAAGTCAGTTTTGTTTGACAGATGTCGTTACGTGTAACTAAATCATTTCGATACAAAGGATCGCAATTTCTACTAATAGTAGTCAGAAGATAACACAAAATATTTAATATAAACTATCCTATAGCAAGACACATTAAAATCTGCTCAGTGGTTTCGGTGATTAGCGCGGCCAAAATTGTGACACGGGAATTTTATATACAGTATGTAAACACGTAAGGTGAACATAGGGAAATTATCGTTGGGAAAAAATACTTGGATCAGAGTTAGCCATGACTGCATTAATTGTTATTTCTATATTGAATTATCGTGGTAATCTTGAGGATTTCTATTTTATTTTGATTTATTTTTATTTTACTTGACTTTTTTAATAATAAAAAGCTCTTATAAATCAATAATTTAATTTTTTTGTACAAAAATAAAACAAAAAAACAACTTCATCTGTTTAGAAACATTTCATTCAAAAATTGTCTGACTGGTATGACGTATGCGCGTTGGTAAATCAGTGACCCAAATGTCTTTAGGTTCAACACGAATAGGCGGAGATATTTCATCTCGCACCGTATTTAAGTATTTTTGGGAATTTAATGTCCCATTAATAAAAAAAGTCCGATTATGTTGTAATCATTTGAATATTTTCTTCGGTAGTATACACATTCAATTTGCAAAAGAATATTATCTGTCAAATTGAAAAACAAAATTTCAAGGCTCACTCTGATCCAGTCATTTTTTCCCAATGTTAATTTCCCTATGTGCACCCTACGTGTTTACATACTGTATACAGATATCTAAGATCATTGTCAAACCAGATTTTTTTTACAATGCGTTCTGCATTTGTCTGTCCGTCTGTGATTCTATATTAATATTAACCGCGGAAATGGCGTAGTAATTATTTCAAATTGATGTATTGCAAACGTTTTTTTTTTATTTCGACCAGACGTGTGTACAGCATCATCTCAAAACTGGTTTTTTTATTTTTAATAACAATAATTATACAACATTATATCCGTTGCTGTTCAAAGAGCTCACGTGAATCGATCGACATTCGACTAAATACAATGTTAAGAAATAATTAAAATACGAATATATAGGTACTAATCTTCGCTCGAGTCGATGTTAGTTTTTAAGCGACTTCAAAACATTCGATACAGTACGCGCCACGGATCTAAAAGGTTCGGAAGTTAGTCACAACCACATTTTAGAGCCGTTGATACTCCCACCACCGCCCGGCTACCTGCACGGAACGTGCGCTCGTCGGTGATTGACCGTGATCGCTCGTTGCCTTTGTCACTTGTCGCTTTCCTGCTTTAAAGTACAGTCGAGTACGCTATTGTCAAGTTGTTATTGCTATGTTAGTTTTGTTGAATTGCGAGTTTGTAGTAGACTGTACAAGCGCAAGCCTGCATTCGCATCTAACTTCCGAGCCTTTTAGATTCGTGGCGCGTACTATACGTATATATTTTTGGATTTGTACTTCTTTTAGCGCGTTATGAAAAACCGATTAGAGCGAATTTTTACGACGTAACGATAAAATTGACAGGATGAAGCTGCTCGTTGTTCGGTTCACTGAGTAAGGGGCAGAGAGTATAGAGTCAAAGCTTTATTTATTCTAATCGCGCTCCGCTCCTTTTATTATTTTATTTCAACAAATAATTTGTTTAATCATGCCATAAAGGTATAACTTCTAATACGACGCAATGTTCTGCCATAACTTCTCGGAGCATTAACCGATTTGAAAATTTTCGACGCCATTTTGTTCACAGAATATCGATCGAATAATCCCATGTTATTTTTTTTTTTTTTTAATTTCGATCCAGTTGTTTTTTACTGAAGAAGATGAACTCATATCTCCAACATTTGTGAAGCGATATTTTTCCCTTCGTCGTCTTCTGATCAGCTGTTCTCTCCGCGTCGAGAACAATATTATTTCTGTATCGCGGTAGCAGCGGGGCCACAGACAAAAAAAAAGAAGACGGACAGACACGAACGACGCACAAGTACATTATTGTTGTCTTCATAAATTATGTATTTAGTTTCGTTGTGTGACTATTTTATATTAGGAAACAGCTGAATATTAAACTATATGCAAACCGGCATACAGATCGTCCTTTTTGATTAGCTCATTTGAAAAATCTGTACACACTGTTTTTCAAAGGCCACCGACAGCTAGGGTTATTTGGGCCCACAATATATATATTTTTTTTTTTTAAGTACAAATCGTTTTTTCCGAGTTTTCGGATTAGAAAATGATAACTTGCTGATTTTCACTTCATTTTCAAAACTTTGACAGTTCGCGTTTGAACAAAACTCATAATCTAATACATAAAAATTAATGTTCGTATGTTCAGGACCTAGGCGTTTAAGATTAGAAATTATGGAAAAATTTGAACTGAATTACCAAATTCAAATCTTTGATTAACGTCTGATTAGAACTCTTCAATAAAAAAAATGACATAATGAAACTAATTTTTTTATATTTTTTAGATCACTTCTAAAGAAGGCCCCAATCCAGATCGAAACATTAATGTATTAATTATATATTTTTTTGTTAATATTTGTCTGAAAAATTGGTCGATAATTTTATTTATTGATGAATTACCAACTAAATATAATAAAAATGTTGAAAGATTTATAAAACTAAATTGTTTTTTGAGTGTATTTTGTTTTGTAATTCTTTTCGTACCTTTTATATTATTACTAGTGGTTCGTCACCCGGGTGCGATAGTATGTATTTCGTTTGCAGTCCGGCGTCTGAACTAATGCCTTTGTGCAAATTCGCTTCTGAACTAACAGCTTTGATCGAATACTAACAGACGTCGCTACTTGATACTAAAGTAGTTTTTTTTTGTTTGCTTCTGAACTAATAGTTTTAAGTGAATTCTGTCAGATGTCGCTGCGTGTTGCTAAAACAGTTTTTTTCACAAAACATCGCAATTTTGTACAAAATATTTAATAAAAACTATCCTATAGCGTAAGTTGAACCGAGCAAGACACATTTATAAAATTTCATTAAAATCGGTTCAGTGGTTTCGGAGATTAACGCGGACGAACATCGTGATACGAGATTTTTATATAATATGTAAAGATTTACGTTTGTGACTAAAATTATGCAACACTTTTTTATATGACAATATCAAATCTAAAAATGCGTATCAACCAGTACAGTCTATAAATAATTTATTTCACAGTATTTTTCTGCGAAACGGAAGGTTAGCGAATGTCAATGAACTAGTAGATTCGATTCCTTTATTGTGCATTTTTTCCACCAATAATTACCAACCAGCCCTCCGTTCCGGCTTTGGCCAAATGGCATCGTTTTTTCGTCGACTTACGTTCGGTCTCCACGAATAGCGCTTTTTATTTTAACACGACAATATACAGCCTGCGTTCGTCCTGAAGGTCCGTTCTAAATATTGGTGAAAACATTTTTGAAATCGGATGAGCAGTTTCGGAGATTAACCTCCTACATCCAAACTTAGAAACTATCTCCTTATAGCTCTTGTTCCAAGTTTTTTTTTTATTTCTACATTGCTTTCTTCTAATTTTTTTAAATTTTATTACGACTAATTAAAATTAAATAGATCTAAATAATAGCTCATTTGAAAACTGTTACAACTATAGGTACCTTTATAAACATAATTTTTCTACAGTGTTTTCAATTATATATTTATTATATTTTATTAATTACAGTAATTATTGTTTTAAAAGAAAATTATTAGTTAAAAAAAAGTATAAATACTGCTTTTTAACGACAAATACTTTTGAACGGTAGCTCCGATCATTATGAAATTTGGACACAACATTCATCTCGGTAAACTAAGATGAATGTGCGTACTCATGTCCCTCCCTTCCCTATTCGTTCTTTTGCACCCGGGTGAAACCGGGCGGGACCGCTAGTATTAGTATATAGATAATGTATAACGCACATTCGGCATTGCAATAAAACTACCCCAAGAGAAATAAAAAACATCGCTACCTCTTGAGTTTTTCTCTGTCTAATTTCTACAATTCGTTATATGATTGTTTTAAATCATAAAATGTTATAAAACATGATTTTCCATTTTCGTATACATAGATCGTAAATATTTATTCGCTGTTGTTTTGTTTCGTGATGTGTTTTTATTGTTCTATAGAAATCTGCAGTCGTAAAATTCAATCATAAATTGTACGACTGATCAAATATTAAAATCTATCTTAAGGCCACTCTCGCGCCGATAATTGGCGACTGCGATGCCACCACGACCCGGCGTTATTTCGAAGATCTCCGCAGAACTCGCCCCCACCTAAGATGCCGTGACGTGAATCTCGACGTCAAATTCTGAAAGCGTGTAATTTTGAGGAAAATTTAATCGGCTTTTATTTTTTAACAGTCTTTTTTTTGTCCAGGCTTTACTTCTCGAAGGGCTACCCGATCTGAATAATTTCGAAGCCGCTGTATTCAGAAAGCTTACGGGTCGGTTGCATATAATTATTTATTAAATCGGTTCAGCGGTTTTTTTCTATCTTAATTAAATATAATTTTGTTATGTACCTAAGCTCAGCATAGGTAAAAAAATAAGTTCAAAAGCTAAAACCCGACTACTGAAAAGTATGAAACAAGAAAATATTCTCAAGAATATCTATATATTAAGTCAGTGAAAAATTACGAAAAAAAAATGATTATTTTTTCTTCGAAGTTTTATTCTACGTAAATTATTTATTAGTTCGTTTAAGCCAGAAAAAAAACTTCATATATCGTCTCAAAGGCTGACAAAATGAAAATGAAGAAGAAAAAGATTTCAGGAAAAATAATCCGGGAGCGTTGATGAAAACGTGAAAAGTTATGAACTATATTCCGGAATGTTTTGTGGCTAACCGGTACCTACAGAACAGCCTTAAATAACTTATTCAAAGTTTATTATACCGGATGTTCGGTTTGAGATCATAAATAATAATATTTTAATGGACGATCGTAATATTTTTAATATATACGTGCTGTCTGATGCGTTTCGAAATTTTAACTAAATGTTGTGGACTCACAAATCATATATAGCTCAGAGATTCCCAAACTTATTTGGTCTGCCGCCCTCTTTTCAGATAGAAAATTATATATAGATATACTAGCCGTATGCAAAAGAACGAATGAGTACGCGCGTTTATTTTAGTTTACCAAGATGAATGTTGTGTCCAAATTTCATGATGATCGGAGTTACCGTTCAAAAGACAAATTTTCAGTTATATTATTCAACATTTTTCATTGATGCTCCGCTCCTATTGGTCGTAGCGTTATATTATATATAGGGGCATAAAAAATAGCTTACGACCTATTCTCAGACCTACCAAGTATACACAAAAAATTACATAAAAATCGGTCAAGCCGTTTCAGAGGATTTTGATAACAAACACTATGACACGAGATTTTTAGACAGTATGTAAACACGTAAGGTGCACGTAGGGAAATTAACATTGGGAAAAAATGACTGGATCAGAGTGAGCTTTGAAATCTTGTTTATCAATTTGACAGATAATATTCTTTTGCAAAATGAATGTGTATACTACCGAAGAAAATATTCAAATGATTACAACATAATCGGACTTTTTTTATTAATGGGACATTAAATTCCCAAAAATACTTAAATATGGCGCGAGATCAAATATCTCCGCCTATTCGTGTTGAAACTAGAGACATTTGGGTCACTGATTTACCAACGCGCATACGTCATACCAGCCAGACAATTTTTGACTGAAATGTTTCCAAACAGATGGAGTTGTTTTTTTGTTTTATTTGTGTACAAAAAAATTAAAATAATGATTTATAAGAGCTTTTTATTATTAAAAAAGCCAAGTAAAATAAAAATAAATTAAAAATAAAATCAAGATTACCACGATAATTCAATAGAAATAACAATTAATGCAGTCATGGCTAACTCTGATCCAAGTATTTTTTCCCAATGCTAATTTCCCTTACGTGTTTACATACTGTATATATAGATTATGATTTTGTATCTCGTTTGAAATCGCTGCGACTAATTTTTTGTCGTACTTCCGGTGTACGGTGCGGTTTAATAATAACAATAAAATGTAATGTTAATGATTATGTTCAGCTTTGCGAAATCGTTGCTGAAAACGCAAAGTTACGAGGGCGAGAGGTCTCTAAAGCGCACCCTAAAATGTAAGTTGGGAGGCCCCTCCACGTGATTAACATAAAACTTCAAACATTCTGCTGATATTATTTACATACAATTACTTCAAAAGTTCATATACACGATGTGTCTTTAAAACTTGGACTGTTGAGTCGCTGCAGCCCCGGATCTAGGGGGGTCAGACAAACCGGGGCACCTGCCCTGGGCGCCAAAATCATAATATAATATGTTTGAAAACCACACCCCAATCTGTCCTTTTTTTCCGATTTACTCAATCCGCTTTTTTTCTGACGGTTTCCCGTCCGCGAAAAATGCCAATCATTATATAATTGTGAGTTTTTTTAAGTAATTTATCTCAAACGCTGGAGAGAGGGGGCGCCGGCCCCGGTTCGAAAAAATCGTAGATCCGAGGCTGAGTCGCTGTCTGACCTCTTTTAATAAATTATCAGACTTCTAAAAGTGTTCGGAAAAAGAACTCGCACTTTTACAGTCAGAAATGCAATCAAACAATTATTTGGTTGCCCAGCGATGTGTGACTTACCGCATCCGGAATTTCTACATTACCGACTCGTCCGAATATTTGTCTTAACAATGTTTTTATTTCGTTACAGATCGATATTTCTGGCACCTGCTTCAAATGTTTTATACTGATTTGTTTTGTATACAGCTAGAACTTTTTTCAATCTAAACCAAAAAAACAAAATATCGAAATAATTTTAAAGAACTTTATATGTTACGGTTAATACAAGAAAGTAGTTTATTCGCGAATTAACCGGCTAATACTCGAATTAACCAACGTCAAAGATTGGTTAATTCGGGTAATTAGCCGATTAATTCGCGAAACTACTTTCTTGTATTAACCGTAACATATATTTTTTTCCGTTAAATGTAAATTAATAGCGGTCCCGCCCGGTTTCGCCCGGGTGCAAAAGAACGAATGTGGGGAGAAGGAACGTGAGTACGCACATTCATCTTAGTTTACCGAGATGAATATTGTGTCCAAATTTCATGATGATTGGAGTTATACCGTTCAAAAGATTTTGTCGAACGGACAAATTTTGAGTTATTTTGCAACATTTTTCATTGGTGCTCCGCTCCTATTGGTCGTAGCGTGATATTATAAAGCCTATAAGCCTTCCTCGATAAATGGGCTATACAACAAAAAAAATGTTTCAATTCGAACCAGTAGTTCCTGAGATAAGCGCGCTCAACCATACAAACAAACAAACTCTTCAGCTTTATATATTAGTAGGTATAGATTATAAATTGCTAGCCGGACGAAGGCGGAGCATCTACTATCGAATAATTTGTATCGAATGAATTTTCTGGAATACGATAAAAAAACAGTTCCGGGTTTTTTTCTTCCAATAGTTTCTTGTAAATTCCGATATTAAAATCTCTTGAGATAGTGTTTTCTTTTGAACTACACTGTAGGTGATATCTCGCTGTCGTTCTCTCTCCCTCTCTTTGATTATCTTACCTTTTTTTCTCTTTGACATTCTATCCTTTTTCTACGCCGCCAACTACGATGCCATTGGCGTTATTTCGATAGATTGATCATCGCAAAAACACCCCCCAATGTGGGGTCGTCCCACATATAAACATTTTTTTTGGTTTGGAATCTGCATTAGAAATAGGTTATGAAACTGACTGACTGACTAGCCAACCACTCCGCTCGCATTTTATAGCTTCGTCCCCCCGCCTGGAGAATGTTCTAGAAGCACCGAGATCCCTTCCTTTACATGTATTGGTTTCTCCGGGCAATTCTAAGAAGGTCGGGTTTTGTTGACTACCTGTTTTCCGTTGTCGTCGTTTCTAGAAGAATCTACAGAAGCCATAGTCGTCCCAAAAGGGGGAGTGCAACACTATATTGTGCATCCCACCATTTTATACATTTTAACAATATGAAGAGGTACTTCCGTGCCAAACACAATTTGTCTGCCCTTCTAATACTAGATCTATGGTTTACATGATGAGTCCTCGTCCAGATCAGGTCGCAACGAACAGACCTCAGCTTGGAACAAACCTCGCCACTTTAATCTTTATAGCCGCTCCGTGCCAAAAACAATTTTCCGTTGTCAATGAGACAGAGATAGAGTTGAGTCTATGCAATTTATTAGATCTATGGTTTGCCGGCAGTCTATAATTCATTCCGCCCTTTCGACCGACCAGTTCTTATATTTCAACAAGCCTAAAAAGAAAAGACAGAGAGAGAGGAGGCGGAGGTCGGAGGACGACTATCCAATCGGTTTTCTTTCTCAGATGAACTCTTTTTTTTTCACCGCCGGAAAATAAACTTGCCGATTTGGTTTCGCCTGCTAAATCGATACCATAATATTATAATTACATTGCTTTGACCTTACATATACCGGGTGTTTTTTAAACGTTTTTTTATTCGGTGTTTTTTTAAAACCTTTTCTTCGTTTTTTTATCTTTGATTTTTTTTAAATTTAAGAATGAACATTTCTTGTCTGAAATTTTATTTAATTTAGCTTGTAATTTTTTTGAAAACCGTTTATAATGATTTTTTTTTGTAAAAAAACAGACAAAAAACGATTTTCTTTCACAAAAAACAAAATACGACCATAAATTATCATTAACTTACAAATTCTTACCCGCGTTATTTTTTATTATTAACCGACTTCAAAAAAAAGGAGGAAGTTATGTGTTGGATTGTATTTTTTTTTTTTTTGTCACCTATTATTTTTGTAACATATTATTATTTTTAAAAGGGCATAAAAACATTCTTAGTTTAACTTTTTTTGAAAAATCTTTTTCAAATTCGGTGTACCGAAGTTTCCGTTACACCGTATAACAAACGAAGAATGTCGTAATTTTTTTTCTCTGACATTACAAATTCAATCGACAATTCTTCAGTTTTTTTGTACATATGCAATTATGAAACCTCAGAAATAGCGAGATTTATTTGACCACAAAACTGTACGAATATTAAACAATAACGTCCCGCAGTGGTGTACGTTCTATTCCAATAATCATTCGCAATTTTTTCTATATCGAGCATAGGAATAAAATCGCAATCGAACTACATATACTTCTGTCTTTTTTTTACACCGTAAGCACTGGCGTATCCAGGAGGGTAAAACAAGCACCGAGAATCCAGCTTAAAAAAAATACGTGTGGCACTCGGGAACTGCCGCGGTAAAGCTATTGCATATTCTTTTTAGGTCTTTAAGTTTTTCTTCTCTATAAAACGAAAATAGCTAGGTATAAATAATAAGGTATAAATAGTGTAGGTAATTACACACCAAAACAATTATTCATTCAAAAAATTTGAACAAAAAGAACGATATTAAGAGTTTGATCACAGAATTTCGCGCGATGTACATTTATATAGATATAATATCATATATACTTTCTCTGCACATAACCTAAATAATTTAGGTTATTTTTATAGCAGTATTATATATAAATTCAAGTCGCACGCACACAAACACCGTGCCGAAGTCTGCCGAACTGAAACGACGTTAGACGATGCACGGCTTTCAACGCCGCACCGCTGTGCCGGTCGGAGTGTGGGGTGTTAGGTTTTTTTTCGTTACGGAATGGGTGTTAGGTTTTTTTCGTTACGGAATTTCTTGATTCGGTCGCCGCGCTCAAAGCCCGCGATAGAAGCTATGCAATAGCTTAAAATTTCTAATTTGCCCCCTCCTGGGCCAAAAGCTGGGTACGCCCATGTTAACATCATAGAAAAACACAGTTTTTGAAACAGAGATACCTACTTTATTCAGATTGAATGCAAGTATACATCAACCAATCCTATCATCGGAGAAATCAGGGAATAACATCGGAGAAAAAGACGCAGATATAATTTCGATACGCTTTGTTGCGTACACTCACCGCACATTGAGTAGATAGGCAATGATTCACATAGGTTATATTATTAAATACCTATATTATGACATAAACACATCTAGATATACAAAAGCGAATTCGCGAAAAAAACACGTAAGCTATAAAATTATTCCAAACTTGTTTTGTGAAAAGCGTATTTTTTATTGGACGCAATAAGAAAAGGCGTTTGACATATATATATTTTTATATCGCGAAATTGTAAAATTCAATCTAAAAATATCGCTCTAAAATTACCATACAATTCAATTTCGTCGAAATAACCGTGAACCTTTCAATAATACAATATAACTAGTTGCGCGTTGTTCCGCGCGCGGCGCTACTTGCCGGCTTAGTCGAGACATAAACCTCGATCGGAATCGTTCTCTGTTAAGCGGGCGGTACAGGTGCGAGAACAGGTGAGCGGCGGCGTTGTCTGTTGTTTTTGTAGCTAGCGTCTTCAACCGGCGCTGCTCAGAACTAAACGAATCTAACGTGATGCATTTGTTTTATTTCAATAACTGCGATATTTTAACGCTTGTGAATTAAATGTAGGTCCGTTACACCGTTTTTCAGAAAGTTCCAAATTTCCAATCGACTTGAATTTTTGTTCACGTATTTACGTCAAATGACATTGCAATATTTTGACGTGATAACGTCTTATAAATTGATGAAACAACGGCTGCATGCACGAAAAAGTGTCACGTTCCGAAATGTGTCACGTTCCGCGCACGATCGGCCCAAGTTTGACAGCTACTAAAATTTAGGTTATGTATTATTAAATATGATATTCGAGCGGAATACGTTATCACGTAAAACTATCGTCCGTAAACCGACTTTACAGACAACCAATTTTTTTTTTACGAGAATCTAATTAGCACAATCATTCCTTCGCCGCCAAATTTTCCGCAACGATCCCGTCGCTTCCACCACAAACGTTCCGTTTCTCCCACCACCATACGAAATATTTTTATATCTCCGAGAAAAGTTTATAAGGACAAAAAAGTTAATCAAAAACTTATTTCACCTTGTAATTGGGATTTTTCATGTTCACCGTTTCGTTTATAGACGCTCGACAACAAATATCGTTAACGTTTAATATCGGCGTTTCGTCAAAGAATTTTATATCAATAGATAACATAAATGAAACAATATACAGAGTGTCCCACGACATGACTGCCATAGCCTGGGACTGTGCTGCTGGGGTGATTTCAAGTCAAAAATGTCTAATGTACATATATACACGGAACGCTATCCTAACTGAGCTAGAAGCGTTTGACATTTTAAATAGGTAAGCCCACTAATGCAGGTATTGGATTCGGCTGTTGGTTTTGTTATTATAAAAAGACCAGGTGGCTGTGAATCACCGTGCTGATCCTGAGACTTTTCGCAGAGCTACCACTTCAATTCTAAGAAGAGCTAGACTATGTATACAGCAACTGGGTGGACATTTTGAGCAACTAATTCAATAAAGAGATTTTTTTTTAAATGGTTTTTAATTTAGTAGGGAATTCCTTCTACTACTTATCTGAAATTTCAAATGCATCTAGTTCAGTTAGGATAGCGTTCCGGGTATATATTTATGTTCATTAGACATTTTTGACTTGAAATCACCCCAGCAACACAGTCTCAGGCTATGGAAGTATATATTTCTTACTTTGTCTATAAGCAATTAATTGTGTATTTCCTTCTTTTTCAGACATGACTTCGCTTCATCATAATGCAGACAAAGAATATCAACATCGAGCAGGCACCCCTCAACAACTCGCCTCAGGTGAAAAAAATTCTCATTTTCAAAAGCTGTTTCGTCGCAGTGTTGCAAAAAGCCGTATGGATAACAAAGGAAGAGCTATGTTTTTTTTTTAACTGAAAATCTCTCAGATAACCTTCAAATTAGCAGAGCTTGCAGAGAAAATGATGCAGAATGTTTCTTATATATCTTTTAGTTTAGAAGTAACGGCGTTTTAAAAATTGTCCAAGAAAAATGTAGCTTGCAAGTTCCTTCCCAAAAAGTCAACCTCCCCGCCTCTTTTAACTTATAAGTTATGGCAGTTTTAAAATTAAAAGAAAAACTTCTCCTAAACTAAAAGAGATACTGCAGACTTACAATTGCTTTTTTCAAGTGAAACTTTTATTCTATCGCCCCGAATTTTTCTGGCCGTCTGTTGCATGTCGCATTACAGGCGGCCGCGGAGTAGGGGTAAAGTGAAAGGCGTTCGGAGTAGGCGCTCGGTAGAGCAGCCAAGGCCAATATGGCGGGGCCCATGGTTTACATCAGCTGACCGTGTAGTATGTATAACACATAGTCAGTCTGTCATGCGGGCAAGTGCTGTACAGTGTTTACATGTTTTTATTCGTGTATTCATGCGAATATTGTTGTTTATAATTAATCGTGATGGATAAGTGTCTACAATCCAACGCCTATAATCCAATAAAAGTTTCACTTGCGTCGTGGTTTCTTAAAACCACACAACTGTTTTTTAAACATTTTGTCATTTCAAAGACGTAAAAAATCTTTCAATCTCTCCATCCCGTTTTATGACAGTTTTAAATTTACCACAAAAAATATTATAAAAGTTCCTATATTTCTATAAAACTAAAAGAGATACAGAAAATACATTCGGCGGTTTTTTGTTAACTGGCGACGGACTGCTATTTTTTAACGGTTTTTCATAACAAGTTATTTTAACACCAATGTTACGTTGCAGAAAATGTTGTTAATTCAAACCACGACCGCTGGCAGCGCCACCAGTCAACAGCAGCAGGCGCCGGCGCTACCGCCGCGTGGCGCCATCATTTTCACGCCGCTGCACTCTTCGACAAACTCCGTCGCGGCGTTTATGAACAATCGTGGTAAGAAATATATATTTTTTTTTGGAACAATATTGCCAGTTCAGAACACACCGTTCGTAGTCGTGTTCTTGACGATCGTTATAAATAATATTAAAAAAATAATCATTATTGTTGTTTGTATTCATTTTTCCAACGCGTTGTTCAATTCGCCATGCGAACTGATTCTAATGCTCTCTAATGGCAGAAAATAAAAGCTGTATATGCTTTAATCACATTAATTATATATTATTCAACACGCGTGAGTAATATGTAATTTCGGGGCCCTGCTAAACGTGGGAGAAATAATATATTACTTCACTATAGTGTAATAATGAATTTTCTGGCGTGGGAGAAATCATATATTACTTCACTAGTGTAATAATGAATTTTCTGGACCAATAGAAACTCAGTAGCAAGCCCAAGCGCTAAATAATGAAAAAAACTGCAAGTAGCTTCTGGACCAATAGGAGCGTGGTAGGCGGTATTTATACTTATATGAAAACAGCATCGCAATTCAGCGAAATCATGGCAATCTTGTGTATACACTGACGGTGGTACGTCAATCAATGAAGTGATTTATTATTTTTCCCTCTTTTATCAGGGCCCCGATTACATATTACTCCTGCTAGTTGAATAAAGTATTATGTGCGACTATTGATCGAAGGAGAATATTCCACTCGCGTGTGTTTTACCGTACTCGCTGCGCTCGTGCGGCAAATTTCACGCTCATGGAATCTTCTCCTTCTCTCACTAGTCGCACAATATACTATTATTTCATCTCACAGTTTTTTGTAATGAGTGAACTAAAGAAATAGTATATTGTGCGACTAGTGAGAGAAGGAGAAGATTCCATGAGCGTAAAACGCACGCGAGTGGAATATTCTCCTTCGATCAATGGTTGCACATAATACTTTATTCAACTAGCAGGAGTAATATGTAATCGGGGCCCTGATAAAAGAGGGAAAAATAATAAATCACTTCATTGATTGACGTACCCACAATAAGATTGCCATGACTTTCGCTAAATTGCGATGCTGTTTTCATATATACAATACCGCCTACCACGTTCCTATTGGTCCAGAAGCTGCGTGCAGTTTTTTTTCATTATTTCGCGCTTGGGCTTGCTACTGAGTTTCTATTGGTCCAGAAAATTCATTATTACACTCTACGCGTCAACATGAAGTAATTTATTATTTCTCCCGAGTTTAGCAGGGCCCCGAAATTACATATTACTCACGCGTGTTGAATAAAAGAATTTATTCTTGTCTGAGATCTGTGCATGTATATTTTCTAGTGCATTTATATCATTGCTATACTAATAAATTGAAAAAAGGATAGAAATTTATGATTTAGTTAGGTTAAAAAGGATTTCATAATGACAGTTAACAAATTTTCATTATTGTGGAATATGGAAAAAAAACTTCTTTATTTAAGGAAAAAATATAAAATAAATTAATTAGGTATATAAACAGAAAAGAAAAGAACTAACCGATGAAGAAAAATCAAAGTTCCAAAAATGTACTTGCTTCCTGACTATAATGTGATTCGCTTTAAACACCCGTCCTCCTTCTACTAGATGTCTTTTAGAATTACCCAAATACTTAATAATATCAGTAGTATTTATTTCAAATTTATTAACTATTATAAATAAATTATGTGACGTTTGATTAAAGCATATACAGTTTTTATTTTTTGCCAGCAGGGTGCTGTAGAATCAGTTCCCATGGCGAATAAAAATAATAATAATAAAACTGACACGGACTGCTTGCGCTGTTAATTGTCGAACAACATATATGAACCGCTCGAGCAGTCGTTGTCAACGGTTTGAATGTTTCCCTGTTCTGTGTCGCGTCGTTTAGATCAGGCTTGTCAGGAGACAATAAACAGGCACCGAAACTATACCTGTAGAGCTAGCTTGTAAAGACGTCTCGTGTGAAGCGAGTACATAATAGCAATCAAGAAAACCGGCGCTAGAAAACTGATAGTGAACTCTAGCACGGAACCTAGCGGCAAATCCAGCCTCGTATGCAGCGGACCTTAAGACACGAGGCTAGAAACGCTGCTAGGAGTTCTGCTAGCCGGTAGGTTGGGTACGAAGCTGGAAATGACGTCACTGCGGGCTGCCTTGCTAGCTCAGAAGATTTTAAAATTAGAACAGGGGCTATTTTCCCTGCTAGATCTGCTGCTAAGTATGAGCAAGAACCAATCAGGAAACAGTATCTTGTCACGTGTGTACTTGAACAAACGCCCACAAACCAACATGGCGTCATTCTGCTCAGAGTCGGACAACAGACACGTTTTGCTCTGTGTTTATATTCGAACTGTCGCTGCGCGCGCACCAGATCTATAATAATAATAATAATAATAACAAACTTTATTTAAAAAAACATGTATACATGTGTAAATAGCGTCACCAGTTGCATTAATTACAGAATTCTTCCAGGGAATAATAAGTTTTTTTTATTAAATGTGTTTTTAACTTATTTTTGAAATTTAGATTGTTTTCTATAGTTTTTATATCTTCAGGGATTTTATTATGTATCCGTATCACAGCGTTACGGGTTCCTTTATATGTCACAGAAAGGTGTGAAAAATTAGTTTTTAAATGATTTAATTTATTACGGGTAGTGTATGTATGTTGTATTTGATTTGAACTGAATAAATGCGGAAACTGCCTGACAAACTTTACAGATTCTAAGATATATAAACTGTAGACTGTAAGTACTGATAATTCTGGAAATAAATTACGACAGCTGGTACGAGGACCCACGTTCGCTATGATACGGATACATTTCTTTTGAAGTTTTAAAATTTTGATGGTATGCACCGAATTGCCCCAAAAAACGATTCCAAACTGCATAACCGAATGAAAGTAAGCATAATATACAGATATTAATATTTCAGTCGTTACACAGTTTTTTAAAACTCTGAGTATATACAGATTGTATCAAATCAAAACAGTCCATAGAACATTCTGTGTGTAAGACAGAGACGATATTATATAAAGCACTAAAGCAGTAAGTAAGAATGAGATAAATTATCGGTAATAGTTACTGTGGTTATACAATCTGATGTTTGTTTTCTACAGTAAAAATCACAATTTTGTCAAATGTCAGTATTCACTAGTAAAATTATTGATAAAATGGCTATTTATACTGTTCGGGAAAAAATCCAAATAATTAAATGGTTTTATGATGGTAATTCAACCGCCAACATAATAAATTTATTTGTAGTTGTTTTAATAGATACATTGGTAAAAAGATTTACAGTGTACGTAATTATTTATTTACGTAACCACAGTAACTATATTAGCGATCATTTATCTCATTCTTACTTACTGCTTTAGATCTTTATATATCGTCTCTGTCTTACACACAGAATGTCCTATGGACCGTTTTGATTTGATACAATCTGTATACTGCTTTATTTAGCTTGGGTATGATTGAATTTATATGGGCTTTCCAGTTCAGATTCTTATCTATAGTAAATGCCAAGAAATTTGACAGTGTCTTGCAACGCTATATTGTTATCTAATATTTCAATTTGCTGCGGGAAATCGAAGTAATTTCCAAATTTCATACCTTCTGTTTTATTTTTATTTAAATTTATATTGTTTTTTGTGAACCATGTATTAAGTGATTGTAAAGAGGTTTGCATATTATTAATAAGAGATTCTCGATCTTTTGCCCCATATATAACCGCCGTGTCATCAGCAAATAGTGATCATTTCTCATGGGTAGATAAGGGTAAATCGTTGATGAAAAACAGAAAAAGAAGTGGTGCGATTATACTACCCTGAGGGATACCTCTTACGCACTCTTTCCAGTTTGAAAAACACTCTCTATTCGTATTATTTTTACTAACATTAACTTTAACACATTGAACTCTGCCTGTCATATATGAGGTCAAAAGATCGAGAGCTTGACCTCTTATTCCATAATATTCTAATTTACATAACAGTAGCGTTGGATCGACACTGTCAAATGCTTGAAAAACGTCTCGTGTGAAGCGAGCACTTAACAGCAATCAAGAAAACCAGCGCTAGAAAACTGGTAGGCAAATCTAGCAGCGTTTCTAGCCTCGTGTGCAGCGGCACACGAGGCTTAAAGAAACGCATCGAAGGATCAAGTCACTGTCAACATCGTTGTGATGAATTGCTGCAATTAACACGATTATTTCATTGAAAAGTGAACTTGTAATGATTATATCGAGTGTGGCATTTTTGCAAACTAATTAGTTTCTTTGAAATTGAAACGTGTATAACTCGTCTTCGAGTGGCGGTCGTTATTTATAAAACAAAACGGATGTCGGCCATAAAACGACTACGACTCTTGTAGTTATGTAATTATGGTAAATTCCGCTGATCTGAGATGTTTCTCGTAAAAAGCTGAGATTTAACTTCATTAACTCTATTTTTCTGGTAGCAATCGGTATCTGTACGTTACTTACAGTGACACGCAGTGACGTAATCAGGTTCGGTGGCCCCCGGGTAACTCTTAATTAACCGCCCCCACTACTCGCGTCGAAGTTACGATTTTGTTATTTTTTAAACGACTTCCAAAAAAGAGGTTTTCGACAATTTGTTTGTTCCGCGATATCTCCGTCTGTCGTGAACCGATTTGGAAATTTTCGACGCCATTTTGTTGAGTATATTATCGTACTGGTCCCCTATAGTTTTTATGACATTTTTTTATATACGTTACCTCATAAATCTCCGCGTGTTTTGAACCGATTTTAATTATTCTTTTTCTATTTAATAGATCATATTTTTTCCAAATCTGTGCAGTAGTTTTCTTGTCTAGTTATAAGTTTAGTGATCAAATATAAAAAAATAAAATTAGTTTGTTAATATATTGACGTGATAACGTCTTATAAATTGATGAAACACCGGATGCACGCACGAAAAAGTGTCACGTTCCGCCTGAGCCTGAGCGTGCTAGCGAGAGCGCGGTATAAGCGATAGAGAGGCACGATCGGCCCAAGCGTCGGCTTGTACGTATTTCTCTCTCTTCTCGCGTGACGTCAGAGAGTTCATCAATGTTTCTTTATGACGTTATCACGTAAAACTATCGTCCGTAAACCGACTTTACAGACAACCAATTTTTTTAATAACGTATAAAGTAAGTACGTATTTCAAATCCACTAAAAAATTCTTAAAAAATAAAATTAACTTCTTTCAGAAAATCCACTGAAATAAAGAAAATAATGAAATTTCACAAGGTCGGCGCTAATTTAATGAAAGTATAATATGCGCCACGAATCTAAAAGGCTCGGAAGTTAGATGAGAATGCGTGCTTGCGCTTGTGCAGTCTGTTGAAAAACTATACAAACTCGCAACTCAGCAAAACTAAAATAGCAATAACAACTTGACAATAGCGTACTCGACTGTACTTTAAAGCGGGAAAGCGACAAGTGACAAAGGCAACGAGCAATCACGACCAATCACCGACGAGCGCACGTTCCGTGCAGGTATAGCTGGGAGGTGGTGGGAGTATCAACGGTTCTAAAATGTGCCTTTGCGACGCTGTTTGTGACTAGCTTCCGGACCTTTTAAATCCGTGGCGCGTACTATAGATAGGAATGTAAAAAAATTTTAGTAATAAAATGCGTCTCAAAATTTCATTATTTTTTGTTCTTTCGAAATAGACAAAAAAAATGTTTTAACAAATTTAAAAGTAGATAATGCAGTGAACTAAAAAAAAAAAACAATTAATTTTTAAACATTTCGTTTGCTTTTGTGCCCTGCCTTGAATAACAGGCTACTCCCATTCGACTGAACCCTCCGAAGGCCGCTGCGTCTGACAGGTGGTATTTATTCTTTTAACAGACAACTGTGTAATTGTCATTTTCTACAGGCTGCCACAAAATGCCAAAGTTCTAATTATAGAGTAGTATTTCACAGACAAAACAAAATAAATAATCTCGGTAGAAACAATACACGACCGTTTTTAATATATATATGTTACGGTCTATGCCTGAATTCGGTCAATGACTGAAATAAATGCGCAAAACTAGTTTTGACCAACGAATATTGCCCAAACCCGAAATCTTACATTTAAATAAACGGGTACATATTGACTGTTATAAAATGAGCAAAACTAGTTTTGCACATTTTCAATTGGACAACACTAGTTCTGTCCATTTTTGAACGGACGGTACCTACTAGTATTAGTCAGTGCCCGTCAGCAAAAATTTTACTGACACATACTCTCCCCAAACTTTATTACTTTTCTTGATTTCGGGGCGTTTTCCCTCTAAATTTTCCGAAACATGTCGTTTTGACGACATGTAAAAATTTATAGATACTGTTTGTTTTTTTAATTGGATAGTTTAAAAACTTCAACCAAAACGCTAAAATAATGTTCTCTGACAAATAACATGAACCATTTAAAATGTCTGACACCTCGAATATGTCTACATATTCGAGGTGTCAGACATTTTAAATGGTTCATGTTATTTGTCGCAGAGAACATTTTTTAGCGTTTTTGTCGGTTGAAATCTAACACCTTGTATACAACGTTCCGGTCTTTTGTTTGGACTTACATCAAATATATTTTTTTAAATGATTTCACAATCTGTATAGCTTGATGTACCTATATTTATTATTTATATATATTTAAAAACTCGGGTCGCAGTGCGAAACCCTGCCGACAATATAGTGTATTTGCTTTTATAGGCAGTGTGGCTCTATTGTATGAGCTTAACTTTGTTTGTGAACAAAATAAAAAAAATTACCCCTTAATAAACCCCTTAAAACAACATTTTTTTAGTTAATTTTAATACTACATATCAATTCAACATCTGTACTAAATTATATACACCCCTCTGTATGTAAATCTATATCAGTAAACTTGTGTTTTCATAAAATTTGTAAGTCCGGTCCTGTGGGGCCGATTTTTTTAAAATTTTAGCGGCACATTTTAATAATTACTAAAGGGTTAAATTTCAATTTTGAAATGATTCTGAGAATTTTTTCGGTATTTTTGGGCCCGAAAACTTTTTTCAACCCCTAAATACCACCCTTAACATGGCCCGATTAGGCCCATTTTAAATAGGCTTCGTGCGGTGATGGATTCCAACGTGTGGTCAAAATTTCGTTTAAATCGATTAAGTCTGTCGAGAGTTATCGTGCTAACACATATATATATATATATAAATATATATATATATATATCATATTAATATTATAAATGCGAATGTAAGTTTGTTTGTTACGCTTTCACGCAAAAACTACTTAACCGATCATCATGAAACTTTGCACATACACTCTTGAAGGTATTAGAAGTAACATAGGATACTTTTTATTAAAAAAAAATAAAAATTTTTTACGAAAAATAAGAAAGGGTTGAAAACATTTTTTGGGCCCAAAAATACCGAAAAATTTCTCCGAATCGTTTCAAAATTGAAATTTAACCCTTTAGTAATGATTAAAATGTACTATTAAAATTTCATTAAAATCGGCCCGACAGGACCGGACTTACAAATTTTATGAAAACGAAATATTATAAATGCGAATGTAAGTTTGTTTGTTACGCTTTCACGCAAAAACTACTTAACCGATCATCATGAAACTTTCCACATACACTCTTGAAGGTATTAGAAGTAACATAGGATACTTTTTATTAAAAAAAAATAAAAATTTTTTACGAAAAATAAGAAAATTGTTTGTCAAAATATGTGCAATACCTCAACCCCTGATATGCATGTCAAAAGTCGATTTCCATCTCAATCGCGGGCGTAGCCGCGGGTAGCGGCTAGTATATATATATATATATATATATATATATATATATATATACTAGAAGTTTGGCACCATTTTTGGAAATGTTTATATATATATATATGTATATATATATATATATATATATATATATATATATATATATATATATATATATATATATATATATATACATATATATATATAAACATTTCCAAAAATGGTGCCAAACTTCTTAGAAACTTATGAAACGTCGAGAAATTTTGGTCCGACCCCTAGGTCCCGCCATCCGACCGACGCCAATAGTGTAAGTGCCTTATGGCAAATACACTAATAATGGCCCAAAACTTGGCAAAAAAATGACCATTATTTTTCACTGAATTGAAAATTAATCCAGAAATTTGCTTAAAAGCATTTTGGCTTGTCACCCTTTCAAAATTCAAAGTTTCAAGATCCGAGAGCAATCGAAAGAAATAAATATTTACGTTCTGTGATATTTACCGCAGTTGCTGACAACTGGTACAGGTAATGCCTTATTTCAGTTTGTCTCTTTCCATGTTACGTAAGAGATCAACGGGCATTTGATGCATAACTTATAAAGGTGCATTCAATTAGCTCAACGTTTCACATAACCTTGACTTTCGAGTCACAGAAAAGGATTACAGAAGCAAAACACGCCACCACTCAATGTTAGTAGATTACAGAAACTGCCCGCATTTGACGGACCTAGGTCATATGCATGAGACTCGAAATCGGTTTAAATTTTTATTTCGAAATATATTTTAGTTCCTGATCAAAAAAAAAACAAATAATAAAGAATTGTAGAAAATACGCGCTATTTTCAAATTTTAAAAACGCAGCGTGACGTCAGAGTATATATCAACAACAGTTTCCATGGCGACTGTGTCGTCTCACAGTAAGATTATGTCAGTATTTAGAGAGAACAACAAATAAACTTCATTTAGAACATTGACAATTTGACATCAAGGTTGACATGCATCGTCTATCATGACGTCACATAAGCCCGCCAACATGGCCGATTGTTTAAACTGTCTATTTTTGAATGTGAAATTTAATACTTTTTTTTCTTGTGATAATATTACGTTTTTAAATGATTATCAATTTTTTCTCGTATTAGGTATGGTTGACTAAATAATCTATTAAAAATATAAAAAAAATACATGCATATGACCTATCGCGGCGTGGCTACGGCTGTTATTTACAAACTCAAATAGAAAATATTTTTCTTCATACCTCGATCGAATATGCATACTTTCGGCACCAATTTGTAAAGCAGAAAGTCTAACATTTACGCATTGGTGGTGATTTACACGCACCGATGCGGGAATTACGCACGTTCGGGCGGCAGTAAAGTAAAAAATCACCTATCGACTGATGTTTAGATGTTGTTTCCATAGAGCAACTCGATTGCATTGTAGCTAATAGTCGCGAACAGCTGTCGTTCGTGTTTTTACGTATAACCTCAAAGCTGCTTGCTTGGAATTTTTCTGTGGTTTTATTTAATTAATTAACTTACGACCGAGGTATGAAGAAAAATAGTATACACAACACTGGCCGAAAGTTTCATGTTCTTGGACTGCGCTCCGTGATACCCGAGGCACTAGTGCGTAATTGGTCACTTTACGTGCATGTAAAGGGGGTATTTTTATGGGGGGGAGGCAGTGAATACGGTTTGTCTTGGCGGCGCTTCTTTAAAACGTCACCGATTTCTGTGTGCGACTCGGATGTGTGAAGCGGCAAGGTATAGAAAAACCGCTCGACTAATACCTATACAATAATAATAATAACAACGCCACTGAACTTGAACCCGTGAATGTCCGTTGAAAGTCGTCGCCGTGCGCCGACCGAGCGGCCGGGGCGCGGGCGCTCTGAGCCCTAACAACAGATCTATGTCTGCAGTCTCTTCGGCTTGCGTGTATCGCTTTATGTGTGTGTAAATGCTGAGACCCCCCTCGCGTATATATACGTTCGGCAACCTGTTACCCGCGCGTTCATCTCTCTTTTGTTTGACAAGTGCGGGCACACTGCACGCCACAGTAGAGATATTACTGGCCTTTGTTGACGTCATACAATTGCAATTTAATTTTAATTTTCATTACTTATAATTTCTTTTTTTAATTATTTACTGCAAAAAATATGTAAAATACAGATATTTACATAAATTTATTTTTCTTAACCTAACTTTGTATAAAAAATTCAAAAGTTAGTCCAATTAAGTGAAATACTAAAATAATTAATTAATTATAAAAAAAATGATTTATTTATGCCTTTATGACAATAATTTAATGGTATATCATCGACTTATAACCTTTAAGGAGGTTGAGCCGTTTTACGAAGATAATGAAAAAATCTGAAATAAAGTTTTTTTGATAGATTTTTTTATGACAAAATTTTCTGTAAAAAATCCAAAATCATTAGAACATTTATAAAGATAAAAATTAAAAAAAACTTTTACATTTAGTCTTATGGAAAATATGTCAACCTACCATACATTTTATTTTTTTGCAAATAACCAAATAATGTCAGTAGTTCCGAAAACTAACTATGTAAAGCATCGATGTCTTACGCATATTTTAATATTTTTTCCAATTTAATAGGAGACTTTTAATCAATAAAGAAAATTATTAAACCTTAGTACTTTTCGATTATGGACTTTTATTCTTGACGATTTTAACAATTTTAACTGAATTCTCAACTTTTTAATGACTTAATTTTAATTTTTATTACTTCTAATTTATTTTTTTAATTATTTACTGCAAAAAATATGTAAAATACAGATATTTACATAAATTTATTTTTTCTTACCTAACTCTGTACAAAAAATTCAAAAGTTAGTCCATTAAGTAAAATACTGAAATAATTAATTAATATTAAAAAAAATTATTTATTTATGCCTTTTTGACAATAATTTATTAGTATCATCGACTTATAACCTTTTGTAAAAAATTATTATGGAACAGTTTCCATTTAGAATTCGACTTACTTTTGATTGGGACTGTAACGCATCAACCTCCTTAAATTACACGCGCTAGAATAGTATGTCCATTGAAATGAGCGCCATCAGGACCAAATGGGTTTAAACTTTAAACCCATTTGGTCCTGGCGCTTATTTAATTCAATTTTAAACTTTAAAGCGAATTGGTGCCATCATAATGTTGAGTAGGTATGCGATTGGTGGTGCAAGTCAAGTGTGACCGCAGCCTTAACATAAGCGCGCGGCCTTCCACCACTTCAACCACCATCTTTATATTATTATATCTGTTATTTTAGTCGCCAACAATGTGCAACCAAGTGAATACTAAAATACTCCACATACGGCATTAAAATCGCTCACGGAAAAACAAAAAAAGACCTGCCGAAAAAAAAGAGCAACCGCGTTGTATTTGTTGACGATACTCTTTTGTCACACGTGATGTTTTTGTTTATAACAAGTGAAATGTGAAACGCGTTTTTGTTTTATATTTTTTATCTCTCTCTCTCTCTCTTTCTCTGTCTGTAAAGAAGTTGGTGAAGTTTTCTGTAACAATAATATTTGTTCTGGCAGATTTTGTTGTGATATTTGAAGTTTTTATAGTGTTTTTTTTGGTTTTTTATTATTATGTAAATGCGCCACGTGTTTTTACCGGTGTGTGAACAGAAAACTTAATTTTTACTGTGCAATAGTTTGGTTGTGATTTGTTTTTTTCGAATTTTGAGAAAAACTGGAGCAAATAGCTGTGTCTCAAACTGGTAAGATGCAAAAATGTATTTAAATTTTATCTTAACTCAAATTTGTAGCTAGTTTTTTATTGTTTTAGTAAAAGGCAAGGTCCAGTCCAGTTGTTACTGTATTACCCGGCGTTGGCCGAGAATGGGCCTTCAATTTTAATAGCGTAATGCGGTATAGTCTACAACTTTTTCGAACTTAAAATAAATATGGTTTAAAAAAACTGAAAAAAACACGCTTTTATAGCACATCGAATTAAAAGGGAAAAATAATTCTTTATAAAATAATAATGAACAAAAAATATTTAGTATTATTGTGAAAAAAGCGTGAGGCGCTCGATATACGAAAAATATGGCACAAAGCGTCTCACGCTTTTTTCACAATAATACAAAATAGAACTTAACATTTTTTTTGCATCGGTTGTCCCAATTTATTTAGGAAACCCTGTATATTTGAGCCGCAAATTTGACACTTCAGAAATAGTTTTAAACATAACAACAAAGTCTCAATCAAACGAAACGGCGCGCAGTTCGCTTATCGAGTGATTTCAATGCTGCGTTAGACAGCGAACCCAACCTTACCTTTTTCGATCTACATAAAAAAAAATATGTACAGCATACGAAAACAAAACCTGTCAAAATTGAAATACGACCGGCCATTTTCTGTACTTATTTATTTTTAACTCTGCACGTACTGGCATATAGCTCCGGGCGTCTTTTGTTTCACTTTTATATATAGACTAGTTTCATTTTTTATTGTTGTTTTAATATATTAATCGATGCTGCGGGAAGGAAATAATTTATTACATAATATTTGATTTTGGTGTGTAAACATTCTTACCTGCACGGTTTGGGGGTGGCTTGAGATTCTACTCTGGACAGGACAATGTCTCCTCTATTACAAGCTCTCAGCTCGCAGGTTCTTATCGGAAGTATCAACTGGATTTTCAGATAGGTACAATAAAATACAGATACCTACCCGGATAGAATGTGGATTATAGACGTTCGACAACTTAGATCATTACCCTGATTGTAGTAATAGTTGTAGATCAATTCATTCTTGTAAAGTTGGGCAGTTATTTTAATCTATTTACACGCAAAAAGAGTATAATTTTATGTTTGCACCAATTTTCTGTTTGTCGTGTCACAAACATATTTTCGAAATTTTTTCGTTTTTTTTTGTGAATAACCTACAATCAACGCATTTTTTTACGTAAAATTCTGCGTCGAACGCATGTTCCGTTGTTTAAGGTGCAAACTTCAGAGCTTAGGTACTTGGTCTGTTGGGGAAGTTAAGGTTTCTTTGCAAGCCGACATCGACGCGCGAGCAAAGCCGCGGGTAATGGCTATATTATATTATGTAGTTAATGATTTCTAACTGTTTAACAATGTTAATAATATTAATATAATAATAAAACACCGTTGTTGCTGGAATATTACTCAACTGAAGACGACATCTGTTCAACGGACAACGTCGTCATCGGTCATCATAATTATTGTTGTTGAATCGGTTGTTGAGGTCAGAAAGTGACACGTCAAGTGCCAACTTCCTACAACATAATAATCTAGTAGTCCAAGCCGTAACCGTAAAAAAGTCTGACCAATGCTACTATAAAATTTTATTAGTATGAGTTTAACAGATATTATGATGAACAGACTTGCGCAATTTTTTTCAAATCATTTTTTGTTGTCGGTATCTCGAAAACGACTCCAGCATTACTTGATGAACCCCTCAGGGAAATGTGGTTATTCGGGAATTTGCGCTTCCAGGAACCCGAGCTCTCCCGTACCAATCGGTTTGTATATGTTGACTGACGGATTCTCTAATACACAGACGCTAATGATATCAACCGTTTGTATATCTTCCTGGCGGCGCTCATATACAGGGTGTCCCATTAAGAATGGGACATAGAACAACCGCAGATTCTCCAATTCAAAATAAAACAATTAAGCGAAATATGCTTAGATAAAATGTTACTCGCTCTATCAGTGGTAGGAGTAATAAATGCTTGTACCCCTTCTAAATGTTACGCCGCTGTCTAAATTTTAATTTTGACTATAATTTCAATTTTTTTGATATTTTCTAAGTCAATAATGTACACTTGTTAGTTAGTTGTAAAGTCATTGGTTTTCGAGATATTCGCAGTTAAAGATAGATAGACATGTACTTTTTATTTGTATTATTATTAATAATATTCATTTTTACAATTTTGTCTTAAAAAACTGCGAATATCTCGAAAACCAATGACTTTACAACTAACTAACAAGTGTACATTATTGACTTAGAAAATATCAAAAAAATTGAAATTATAGTCAAAATTAAAATTTAGACAGCAGCGTAACATTTAGAAGGGGTGCAAGCATTACTTACTCCTGCCGTACGCCACTGGTAGAGCGTACTGAACTAATTTTTTTATTGTTAGGTGCATTTTATGATATTTAACAAGTGTGCCGATTTGAGTAAAATTATACGGTGTATAAAAAAATTATTGACATTAATAATTTTTCAGTTTTCAACTTCAACAATTTCGGAAACGAGTAACATTTTATCTCAGCATATTTTGCTTAATCGTTTTATTTTGAATTGGAGAATCTGCGGTTGTTCTATGTCCCATTCTTAATGGGACAGCCTGTATAGAAGATTTTATTCATTTGGAGATGAAAAAAAAATTGCATAGCAGACGATAAGAATTGAAAATATTTTAGAATTCTCTTTAAGTATGTGTTTGACTGTATTTGAGTTACTGACAACAAAAAAGCGAGTGTGCTTTAGACCACACGACTGAAGTAAAACTTCTTCCTGCCATAATTATTTTAAATATATTTATTAAGAATTATGCGTAAATACCTCAAATTTGCTCATGTTAAATTCATAAACGAACAATAATATGCAGTCGATTCGTCTCAAAGTTTATCGAACGCAATATAACCTCACTCTGTAGCACATATCTACAAAATATAATTTTTTATTTAGGTAATAGGCAAAATATGTATCTATATATAGTTATTAGCATAATTTATAATACATTTAAGAGGACTTATTAACTAACCTACATTATTTCCCGTTACAAAAAGCAGCAAAATTCGATGAAATGTATTTTTGATACAAAAAAACAGTTGTTTTCATTTCAAACGTCAAACAGTTGTATTAATACTCCGTCTTTGTCGCACTCACTAACTTATATCTCCCTCTCAACTCCGATGTGCACTTCCGTAAACGCTTTCGTCAGGCATTTACCAGCTTACTCCCCAAGTCAAGCGTGCCTAAAGAAGTTTTACTTCAAAAATGATTGAAACAAATGGAATTGAGTCACTGAAAAATGTCAGAAACATTTTTACGGTTAGAGCTTGGACCATAACTTCTTTCCACCGATCTTTTATTTAGATCTTTTGCATACATCTTTCGGAATAATGACTGCATAGTATCTTAGTATCATAGATACTCTTTTCAAGTACCTTCCGCAGTTAACTAACTCACAAGTGTAGCGAATGAAAAGCTTTTAAAAAAATCTTCTCACGTTAAAATTTAAATGAACGCATTTTCTTGTACATCTATAAGAACAATTGTACCTAATTAATGATTTAATTTATTAGAAGACTTGTTTGGTAGCCGTTTCGAGTAAAGAATGGGCAGTAATTTATTTTTTTTTGCCTTTTTTTTCTCTGAACCAATGAGAAAATTAATAAAATAGCTTCAACGCTAATTAACTGCCTAAAGTTTATGTTGTTATTTGTAACTGTGACAGCTTTAATAAATTACGTGAATCTTTGCACACGAGGCTTGTTTTGCCGCTTGCTGCAGTGGCTGCAAGCTTTCAAGCTGGATTGCGTGATTGGTTTTTAACACGATGCGCGTATTGAAATTGGCTTTGTAGATGGGTTGGTGCGCGCAGTGACAAAAGTGAACGTTTATTGTCTCTGAACAGAACACACTGTGACGCCGTGTTTGTGGGCCCACAGTTTCCTGCTCAAAACGAGCACGCAAACAAGCACGAAAAATAACACCGGTGCTAATTTTAAAAACCATCTTGTTGTCGCGCGGTGTCGTAATTTCCATCTTGGCAACCACCGCGCCAGACACGGTTCTAGTAGCAAAACCAGCTTAGTGTGAAGCGGCCAGCTTTAGTCTGAACGTTGGATGAATTTTTTCAAAGAAGCAGCGGCGTTCAAATATTACCTAACGTTTCTCAACAGGGAGGTAGTTCTATCATCAGCATTCAGCAATATTATTATTTGAAGGACTCTGAGTGCTTCCGTAGACGTTAGTTGCTCAAGGAGCTTCCGTTCACGTCAATAACTAGCAGAGTGCTTCGGTGCATGTAACTAAAAAAAATATTCCTTTCGCGTTAAAATTAACGGCGCAGCGTAAACGATCGATAAATGGCACGAAAATTATTTAAACGACTTAGTAGCTCAAGGAGCTTCCGTTCACGTCAATAACTCGCAGAGTGCTTCGGTGCATGTAACTAAAAAAATATTCCTTTCACGTTAAAATTAACGGCGCAGCGGAAACGATGGACGAATGGGATGGCAATTATTTAAACGACATAGTAGCCCAACGAGCTTCCGTTCATGTCAATAACTCGGAGAGTGCTTCGGTGCATGTAAGTAAAAAAATATATTCCTTTCACGTTAAAATTGACGACAGCGTAAACGATCAATAAATGGCATGGCAATTATTAAAACGACATAGTAGCTCAAAAAGCTTCCGTTCACGTCAATACCTCGCAGAGTGCTTCGGTGCACGTAACTATAAAATATTCCTTTCGCGTTAAAATTAACGACAGCGTAAATGATCGACAAATGGCGTGGCATTTATTTAAACGACATAGTAGCTCAAAGAGCTTCCGTTCATGTCAATAACTCGCAAAGTGCTTCGGTGCATGTAACTATAAAATATTCCTTTCGCGTTAAAATTAACGACAGCGTAAACGATCGACAAATGGCATAGCATTTATTTAAACGACATAGTAGCTCAAAGAGCTTCCGTTCGCGTCAATAACTCGCAGAGTGCTTCGGTGCACGTAACTAAAAAAATATTCCTTTCGCGTTAAAATTAACGACGCAGCGTAAACGATTGACAAATGACACGGCAATTATTTAAACGACATAGTAGCTCAAAGAGCTTCCGTTCATGTCAATAACTCGCAAAGTGCTTCGGTGCATGTAACTAAAAAAATATTCCTTTCGCGGTAAAATTAACGACAGCGTAAATGAACGACAAATGGCATGGCAATTATTTAAACGACATAGTAGCTCAAAGAGCTTCCGTTCATGTCAATAACTCGCAGAGTGCTTCGGTGCATGTAACTAAAAAAATATTCCTTTCACGTTAAAATTAATAGCGCAGCGTAAACGATCGATAATTAATGGCACGGCAATTATTTAAACGACAATAGACATACCTTTCTTCGTTACAACACGTTTTTTTTCACATGTGTCGGTTATAAATAATTTTTGAGTTTGAAATATTCCGCTGCCGCCCATTTTTTTTTTTATAAGTGCATTCCTCTCACGCTGTTTAATTGTCGAGAAATCGGAACGCTTCCTCGTTCTGTGCAACAATGTATGCAAGAATTGACAATTGCTCCATTGTTTAAAGAGTTGATAATATCGTGTTCGACAATTATTATTTCTAAATAATAATTACAGATTCTCTGTGAAAGGTTCGGTACATAATTATCGGTAATGAACGAACGAAACTGCTTCAAGATTAATGGATCGTGTTTTTTTTTTTTTGAGAAGGTTATAGATAAATTTTTTTTAACCACAATTACAAACAATTTAAGGTGATTAAAAAATCAAAATTATTTGAACAGTAGTAGATAATAATTAATCGTTTTTTTTTTTTACAAAAACTAAACCGTTCAAAGGTCATTGTTGAACTTTGGCGCCCAAAAATATCCCAAAATATACGTAGCCCGTTTGGTATGACCTATTTGCAGCCTGGCAACCGTATGTCCATGTTTACTGTAATAATCAATGCCTCCCTCTGAACAAATTTCGGCGTGCGCCCTTGCGTTTAAGTGTTGTAGTCTTACATGTTTAGAACTTCTGGTATTTAGCCAACACACGAACCGCCACAATCGCGAATAGTTCAAGCACTGGTGTACAGATGACGGAGCGCAGTCGTTTTCTAGCACAAATTGCGTGCCGCTTCACTAAAATAATAACACCGTAGTTAGATGAAGAAATATATAATCTCTAAAATTACACAGTCTACAAAAATAATGCGTAGACTTTTTTTTAATAATTCGGTTATAATGTTATACAGGGTTTAACCGAATTGAAAATATATAAAACTGACACATCTTGGTTCAAAAATCCCTGAGGATACGCAATCTGGAAAAGGACTGATTGCTTTCTATGAAGGCTGTGGACCGCGCGGAGACCTATATACCCTATAACAATTGCCTACAAACGACAAAGATCACATACTGTATCCGAACGATCTGAAAAGAGTTAAACTGCAATGTAAAAGATGTGAAATAGAAATATTTTTTTTAAAACTGATTTAGTGTCAATAAAGAAATTAAAAAACGTTTTTTTTTTCTATTATTTTAAAATTACTTTATTTCTCCAAAGTCATATAATATTCAGTTCGATAAACCGTTGTGCTTTGATGTAAATTATAGACGATCAACAACACAGTTCATAAGCGTCACCGACATCTAATTGACGGAAGGTCAGAGAAGGTG
This sequence comes from Xanthostigma xanthostigma, assembly GCA_963575645.1. Lineage (NCBI taxonomy): Eukaryota > Metazoa > Arthropoda > Insecta > Raphidioptera > Raphidiidae > Xanthostigma > Xanthostigma xanthostigma. The sequence continues at coordinate 7,325,371 of OY754473.1, forward strand.
GCTGCAAAACGAAGTGAAAAATTATTCTATCCTTTCGTAGTTGAAACATGTAATGGCGCGTTTGGTCGGGAATAAAACCGTGCCGGTTGCGACTTGTTATACGTTTCAATTGAAGCGACGCTGCGCACGGGACGTGTTACGTTTCGTTTGAGTTTGCTGTGGGTATGCGCGTTGGACAGCTGTCGTCAAATGACAGGGCGAAATTTAGTTACTAGAATTTCGTTTGCGATCACAGGGCGACATTTAAGTGACTTGAATTTCGCTTAAATTTGTTTTACGTCTGCCGGGCCTCCCACGGCGGCGCACATTTTTTTTTTGAAGCTGTTTTTTAAAAAATTTTTAAACGGTTTTTTTTTGTGAATAGAAAAGAAAAAGATGAATTTCAGTTCACCTGTAAATGGCATTATTATGCGTTCGCGTGACTTTAGACAATTTCAGTCAGGTATAAAATGGCGCAACTCGTTCTTCTTTTTTTTTAATACTTCTTAGTTCTTACTGAGCGCAGTAAACAACTTTTGTAAAAGTTTCTTTTACGATTGTATAAATCAAACATCAATATAATGAAAATCAATATGAATAGAAACGCTTTTATTGATAAAAAAATAATAAACCAGTATGGTGTAATTTTTTTAATGTTTTTTTCTTTTTTGGTATGCACTGTGAAACAACAGGCGGTAACCATTATCGTAATTATTTAAGTGTCGAAAACATCTTTACTGAAAAAAACATACACAGCGAATTTCATTTAAAATACAAATATTTACGTGAGTTTTGTTACCATGATATAGCTATGGAAATTATAAATGCATTACAGAAAATCGTTCCACATAAAATGCAACACAGACGCCTAAGGGAAGTAGATACGTATGAATTTTATGTGGAACGATTTTCTGCAATGCATTAATGATTACAAAACTCATGTGAAATATTGCATTTTAAATTAAATTCATTGCGTATAGGGTACTTGCGGCCCGGTCCGGCTTTGCCCGAATTTGTAGATTGCCACCGTTTTTTTTAACAATAATGATGTTTATTGTTAAAATATTATATCTTTGTCAACGACGTCAATGTGAATGGTTTAAGTCACTGTAAGCTTAGTGTGTCATTCAACATTACATGACTCAGCAAAGATAACTCCGTACGTGCAAAATTCACTAGTGCCTCTGTGGCCTGTGCCGTGTGCGCTCTGTAAATGTGCGAATGCAACAGTACAGAACAGCTCAGCACAGAGCAATGGCGCTCGGAGTGAGTCGTTCACAAAAAAAAAAGCTACTCGCTCCGCTCCGAGAAAGGAGTCGTTCATTATGAACGACTCGCTCAGGAGCGACACGTCACTATTGTAGTAGATTGCATTTCGGCGTGTTATTGCATACAAAATTTTGCCTGCATGTGCATAATTTTTTGTATGCACACATAAATTATCGACAGCCCCCTCAAGAATTGTGTGCAGTACGCAGAATATAATGACTTCTAGTAATTACTGCTAATTATGAATGCTTCTGCAAGGTGGGACGCGAGTGTGTTATTGAATAGGCGTTCTTTGTTTAACTTCTATATTACACAAGACAAAAAAAGACGGGTTGCACTCCGGGAGTGCCGGCAGAAGTGAAAACTTGAATATTAACGTCTTAATTTTTTACATTTAGGAGCATTGTTTATTTATTGACAACACTTGTAAATTAAAATGGTTTGTATCATAGATTGCATTTTTATGTACGATATTTCAACGCTAGATGTCTAACGTTGTATAAAAAGTATATCACTTGGAGAGTCTCACCCAGTTCTTACTTTTCCTGACGCGAGTTTAACATTTTTTACCCATTACAAAAAAAGTGCACAGCGCCGCTAAAGAAGTTTTCACTTCAAAAATCGATACGATCGACTGTACATTACTGTACATTACTAATTCGGACCAAGCCGGACCGGGCCGCTATAGTAACCAAATAATATTGATATTGTAACAAAACTGTTCTAGTTGGTGGTGGAAATTATTTATTCACAATAATAAACGTTTAACAAAACAGTTTGCAGCGTTCCTGCCGTAGATGTTGAAATATAATAGTTTTTATTCCTGAAAATGAATTGTGTTTTTAATTAATTTTAATTATAGATTATTTTAATAGGATTAAGCCGCCTAACTAATTTGGACCGTCAATACTTAAATATAAATTGTGATTATATAACGTTGGTTTGCAGATTATTTAAAGTAGATCTCTTGTCGTAAAAGGTCGCGGATTTTTTTTTTAAATAAAATTTAGAATTGGCATTTTTGGTGTTTTAAAAAAAAAGAAATATTCATTACAATTCAAGTCGCGATTCAGTAATCACGTTTTTTTTTTATCTTCTCTTTAAATCCGATCCATATCACAGTGAATTTGTTCTATCCTAGACGCAAATTATTTCTTGGTGGCTTAATCAAATTTTTTGTAATTCATTTAAATATTTAAAATATTTGTTATATATCCAGCATATCTAACATTCTAATCTCGAGATTTTATTTGTGTAAATATTATTAATTAGGGTTGAATAAACATTCTTTATTATATACTTATCTAAATATTTTTGCGTTGTATATAATATTTTCATTTTAATCCTTTTTTTGGTCTCTTGCTTGGGGAGAAAATTTTAGCCAACTCGCGATCAGTTGACCTTGGTGTTTCGCTAGCCCTAGACGCATGTTCGGGCCCATAAAATAACGTAAATCTGCTGATGTTCATACTCATGTGTCGAATTTTTCGGGTTGATTATCTCTGGGAATCTTTGTTAATGTTACTACCAGCGAAACCACTATTTTCATAACGTCACAGAATGGTATCAGAGCGTTCGTTGCTATAATTACTCCTTAATTAGAGCGAAGTTTAGTTTAAGTTAGTTTATTAAAAATGTTTTTAGTATCGCGTTGGCATTACGCAAATCGTTTTAGTGCCATTATATAATCGGCGTTTAAAAGAGAATCGCGTTGAATATTTTAGTTTTTTTTTAATTCAAAATTCAATTACGGTAGGATATTTTTAAATAAGCGTCATTCCTTACTTACCAAACATACCTTAAGCTGCAGTTATCCTTCCTAGTGCGTATCGTGAAGTTAAAAGTACTAAGATGCCGCAAACTCGAAGACAGCAACCGACCTCCGATCTTCCTGCGAGCAATTCGCAGTCGAATAGGACAAGTGCAAATGAAGATCAGGCACGTGATGATAATTCTAAAGAAAGTCAGTATGCGGATCAACATGACTCGGCATCCAAGTCGCAAGCTTCTCCACTGGCTAGAGCTACCGCAGTTCACATGAATTTAACGGCTGGCATTCTTGACCAGGTGAACGAGCTTCATAGGCTAGCCGATACTATTAGCAAACACGTCGTAAAATCTGATCAAGATGTAAAAATAGACATTAATAGATTCATAGAAAATATTCCTATGTGTTCTGGAGAAGATCCTGAAGAACTCCTGATGTTTATTCAGGAAGTTCAGAAAATAATTGATTTGGCTATTGCTTCTGATTACGTCGTTTTGAAGTCGCTACTGCTTCATCTTCGGGGCGAACTATTATCATGGTGGTCAACATCTATTGAAAACTATCGAGCCTGGCCAGCGTTGAAAAAACAACTTCTTCATGAGTTTTTGTCTCCAATGGTGAAGATAAAATTAATTAATGCTACCGTTAGACGGTTTCAGAAGGTAGATGAGTCGTTGGGAGAGTTTATAAAGGACCTAGAAGCTAAGGCACGAGCTCTTGACGCCGACATTCCAGAATGCGAAATCATTCTTCACATCTACGCGCATGCTAATTCGGTAACGCTAAGCAAGTTGAAGGACATAGCCATACCAGCAAGTTTAGCCGAGCTAAGAAGAATCGCTAAACAAATACAGCAATTTGAAGCTTTAGTCCAATCGGCACGTCGGCGCGAAGAATCGCAAGGTGAAATCGCCAACAGAGCGCCAGAAAGAAGTTGTAGTTACTGTAAGGCAGCGGGACACGTTATATCTGAGTGTCAACGTCGTCGTATCGCAAATTCCAATCGACAGCAAGCTTACCCTGCATCTAATCCAAAAAACTAAACACGCTGCGGCCCACGTCGGACCGCACTCAACGTTCAACGGTACTGCCAATAATAAACATCATCGTAAAAAAACAACATTTCATTACGCTCCTAGATTCGGGAGCTAACGCTAATTTTTGCAATGAAGAGACAGCTAACAAGATTTTGCAACGCCATTGGGGTCGCCGTAAACGTATTAACGAGACAATCCGTATGCCAGATAGCCGCCTTCTACAAGTACAAGAAGAACTCTTGATATCTATCAGAATTGCTCAATTCACATGGATGCAATCATTTTATATCATTCCAAATTTATCTTTTCCTTTCATAATTGGATGTAAATCCATGCACCATATGCAAGTTTCTTTGGACTTTTCCAATAATCGTGTCTCCTTTCGGTTTGCTCCAGAATCCCATATTTCGTTTGTTCATGATAAACACCTCAAAAACCAGCTACTGTCATTTTCTATAGAAAGTAATTCAACCTTGTCCGTTACTCATCGGAAACAATTATCGGCGTTACTTCAAGAATTCGAAGATACGGTCACATCCAAATTGGGAAAGGTGAAGAATTATGCATATCACATTCAACTTACCGACGCCACTCCGGTACATCAGTCGCCGTATCCGTTGACCCCACCGAAAGCCGCCGCCATGAGACAACACATTAATAAACTATTAGAATTGGATGTCATCGAACCGTCGCTTTCTCCGTATGCCAGCCCCTGTTTTTTGATTCCGAAAAAAGGAGGCGGACTAAGATTAGTCGTAGATTACCGGAAGGTGAATCAGCGTGTCAGATATGACGCTTTTCCGGTACCAAGACCTGAGTCTATGTTTCAATGTTTGAATAACGCCGTTATATTTACTAAACTTGATTTGAATATGGCGTACCATCAGCTACCGCTCACTCTGGCATCTAGACCGATTACGGCTTTCGCTACGTCCTTCGGCGCTTATCAGTACAAATTTTTACCGTTTGGTTTGGCAGTTTCTGCAGCCGCTCTGAATAGAATTATGAACAGTATATTCGGAGACCTTCACTTCAAATATGTTGCCAACTACTTTGACGATCTTCTGATTTATTCCGCATCGGTCGAAGAGCATCTGGTTCATCTTAAGGAAGTCTTCACTCGTCTGCAAAAGGTCGGTTTTACGGTCAATCCAGAGAAAATACATTTGGGCTTAGCAAGAATTAAATGCTTGGGTTACATCGTCTCGGCCGATGGTTGCCATGTAGATCCCGACAATATTAGGTGCATCCAAGAATTACCGATACCAACTACGCTGAAGGGTGTCAAAAGTTTTCTCGGCATGGTCGCTTATTTTGCTCGGTTCATCCCTGCATTTAGCGAGATTGCCGCACCATTAAACGAATTGAAGCGCAAACACGTCAGGTTCTCCATGGGACCTCTCCAAATCCAGGCGGTCAAGAGATTAAAGGACGCACTGTCAACTGCGCCTGTGTTGAGGTTCCCGGATTTTGACCGTCCTTTTATTGTGCGTTGCGATTCGTCGGATTTAGCCCTGGGCGCGGTTTTACTGCAGAAGTTCGAAGATGGCATCCACCCTATCGCGTTCGCTTCAAGAAAGCTATCTGATACTGAAAAGAGATACATAATATTGGAAAGAGAAGCCCTGGGCGTGATATTCGCTTTAGATAAGTTTAACGACTACCTCATCGGTCGACCATTCACTCTTCAGGTGGATAACGAGGCGTTGAGTTGGATGATCCGACACCCTAAGCAATTGGGGAAAGTGGGTCGTTGGGTCCTTAAACTATCTAGGTTTCAATTTGACATCGAACATATTAAGGGTCAGTTAAACACCGTCGCCGATGCATTGAGTAGGTTGTACGACGCGGAGCCCGTAAACGATGAAACGATGCCGGACGTACCGACTCTTAACCTACTGCAGGAAGTTCCTGAAAGTTTCTTAGCCTTGAAATCTCATCAAGAAGCCGATCCCGAGACATGTCTCATCTTGCGGCGTATTCGCAACCGCGAAGATGTTACAGGATATGTCGAACGAGATGGTGTACTGATGCGCTTAGTGGGAAAGAACCGTTGGAAAAGAGTAGTAGTTCCTAAAAAGGTACGTAGAATGATAATTTATTATTTTCATGATTTAGATGCCATGCACCCGGGGGTAACCAAGAGTTATCGAGCGATTGCCCGTCGATTTTGGTGGCGCGACATGTTTAAAGACATTAGAGAGTACGTCCGTTCGTGTGAAGCCTGTCAGCGAATCAAACCGTGTAATCGACAGATAGGAGCTCCTATGGCGTCGACTCTACCCACGGCTCCATTCGCCAAAGTTTACATCGACTTCTGCGGGCCGTTGTTGCCGTCTTCAACCGGGAACCGCTACGTTTTGGTGTTGTTGGACGCCTTCTCCAAGTGGATAATTGCCGTGCCGTGTAGAAGATCTACGGCTGCCGTCACTTGTAATAAATTAATAAATATTTGGTGTACTTACGGACCGCCGCAAACTCTGGTCTCTGACAACGCCACGGTTTTTAGAAGCGACCTGTTTCGGAGGATGACTTTAGCTTGGGGGATACAGCACGTCTTTACCTCTCCTTATCAACCGTCATCGAACGCCGTTGAAAGATCGATGAGAGATCTTAAAAGTTCACTGTCTATTATGATTCGTACCAGCGCAAAAGATAATCATAGGGAGTGGGACAAATTCGTTCCTGTTTTCACTTACTCTCACAATGCGAATGAATTTGAAGTCACGCGACGTACGCCAGCAGAAGTCTTCCTGGGTCGAGAATTGTCCCGACCTCTGGATCACCAATGGCATATCGACAAGTTCATCGATCCTAGACCTCCGGCCTCGTTGGAGGAAGTTCGGCGAAAGATTGGCCTAGCTCACCGTAGAGTCAAGGCCCTCTACGATTTGCGTCATCCACGACAACATCCGTTTCAAGTAGATCAGCTGGTAGTACAGCGACTACACATTCAGGTTCAGGCAGGAAGTGACCAAGGTCAGAAGTTTGTACCCAGCTGGAGTTCTCCGAGACGTATCGTCCGTTTCACGACTCCGACTTCTTGTGTCGTAGCGGATGTTGAAGATCCGGATCGCCAATACAGAACCCACGTCAGTCAGCTGAAACCCTATAATCAACGTGAAGACGCGGCCTAAGGGCGCTTTTTACCCAGGGGGATATTGCAGCGTTCCTGCCGTAGATGTTGAAATATAATAGTTTTTATTCCTGAAAATGAATTGTGTTTTTAATTAATTTTAATTATAGATTATTTTAATAGGATTAAGCCGCCTAACTAATTTGGACCGTCAATACTTAAATATAAATTGTGATTATATAACGTTGGTTTGCAGATTATTTAAAGTAGATCTCTTGTCGTAAAAGGTCGCGGATTTTTTTTTTAAATAAAATTTAGAATTGGCATTTTTGGTGTTTTAAAAAAAAAGAAATATTCATTACAATTCAAGTCGCGATTCAGTAATCACGTTTTTTTTTTATCTTCTCTTTAAATCCGATCCATATCACAGTGAATTTGTTCTATCCTAGACGCAAATTATTTCTTGGTGGCTTAATCAAATTTTTTGTAATTCATTTAAATATTTAAAATATTTGTTATATATCCAGCATATCTAACATTCTAATCTCGAGATTTTATTTGTGTAAATATTATTAATTAGGGTTGAATAAACATTCTTTATTATATACTTATCTAAATATTTTTGCGTTGTATATAATATTTTCATTTTAATCCTTTTTTTGGTCTCTTGCTTGGGGAGAAAATTTTAGCCAACTCGCGATCAGTTGACCTTGGTGTTTCGCTAGCCCTAGACGCATGTTCGGGCCCATAAAATAACGTAAATCTGCTGATGTTCATACTCATGTGTCGAATTTTTCGGGTTGATTATCTCTGGGAATCTTTGTTAATGTTACTACCAGCGAAACCACTATTTTCATAACGTCACAAGTTAAACACACAAACGAAAGTACTTCTTTAACGTAACAGAAACAAAACGACAGCTCTAAATAATAAAATAGAACAATACAAAGTCACTATACAACTATATATACACAAGATTATTTACAACACAGGAACACACCAAAAATTATTTATTAACTATATACAGTTCTATTTATTTCGTACACTATTATTTACACAGCTCATTTATTTATCTGAGCAGTTACCTCAGTATTGTTCACTGACTGTTAATTTATGTCGATTGTTCACTGTCCCCTTACGCTCTGTATGATTACTGACCACCGTGAGCTATCTCGTGGTTTATATAGGCGCTGGATCGTTCTTTTCTTTCTTGCATTCATTGTTTGTTTGGAATTTGGCAACAAAGCCCTTTTAACCTACGCATTTTGTTGGAACAATCATGCCGATTGTTGTTGCCCCACAACAATTTGTGTATATCGTTGTCAGAATGAGAGCCGATTGTTGTTAGACAACAATGTGCGTGTTTGTTAGAATAACGAACTCATGAAATTCTTTGTTGTCCCAACGGGGAGATTGTAAACTATTTTAGAGTAATCGAGCGGTCAAAAATAAGCGCTTGATCGCTTTGTGAAACGCTTGTCTGTTCTTTATTCAATCTTACACAAAACAATCGCACGAGTGCTAGTTTTTGTCGTAAATTTTGCGCTTGATGGTCGTCAAATGAGGATCGCCAGATCAAATGCCAAGATTTTCGGGAGATGTGCGAGTCGATTGTTGAAAAATGGATTTCTAAAGAATATTTAAGATGATAGTTATTAACAAATCTTGGATTAATGTCGTATTACTCTTTAATATATATATATATATATATATTGACAAAAATATTTTTGTCTGAAGAATTGGTCGCTACAACTTTTAGTTGCGATGTCAGAAAACTTAATTCTGAATTTTTGGCCAGCATAAATTTTATTTTTATTTTTTTAAACCCCCGACATGAGTCCTAATAAATAATTCGTGTTCACATTTTATTTCTAAAATATTAAACAAGTTGAATTCACTTGTTCTCACAATTTTAGATAATAATGCGTCGTTGACGGACACACCTGTTGACTTCACGGATAGTAAACACACTCCCCGAGGGTGAAATAAAATACAATCGCCCTCCGACACAGTCTAGTGACGACCATCGCTCTAAAGGGTGATTTATAATATAATAAAATTGTCGACCAATTTTATTTATTTGAAGAGTTCTATTCAGACGTTAAGGAAGTACCCTCGGTACGCAGTAAGTCAAAGAATTTGAGTCTTCTACTTGAGTAACGTAGTATATAATTTGGCAACATCGCATGCCTTGCCATAGTTACAAGTGCTTATATACGCAGCATAAGTCAGCACGCGGTGTCAAATTCGCATTAATTTATGAAAATGCTTTTCTTTATTCCTGTCATTTAGAAAATAATAATATACCTACTATCATTTTTTTGGAATACTATGCTTTTAGCATTTACTCAATTTACGTATGTTTTTACGATATCAAAACTGCTGCAGCTTCGTAACTTACCTTTGAATGACGCGCCACAAACTATAATATTGCGGTGTAGCCATGTTTATGAATTGCTAAAAAGCTCGGCTTTGTTTTAGTTTTTTCTATTAACATAAGCAAGCTTTATACGTTTTGGAAAAAGAAAAATCTTCATAGAATATTCGTTTATATTTCCTGAAAATTTTATCAAAATCTGTTTGTCAATTCCAACGTAATAAATGATGGAGTGCGTCAAAATTACAGATTTCCATAAGACTCCATGTTAAGTGCAGCGAAATAAAATTATCAATATCTTTTCAAAGTCAACCAAAAATCACAAAAATTTAACTGAGTCATTTTTGAAAAGGTTTTGACATATTTGCAAATTTTCGTAATTTTCTGTTTGTTAATTCATTTATCGAGGGTACTTCCTTAATCAAAGATTTAAAACCTTGGTTTCTTATCAACCTTTCACTTGGCAATTTTACGTTTTAGCTTAGTTATTAATCATAGTGCAGCTGTGATAAATAATTACAACTGAAATTAAATAGTGAAACGTCTAATTAACTCTGTCAACGGGATTCGTATTTAATTAATCAGATAGCGCAAAGACGCAGAGCGAATGCGAGATCTGCATTATCAACCGATCTGTGAAAGTTTTGTTTATTATACACACGAATAATGACCGCCAAATTTCACTGTCAGTCTGTACAATAATAGACAGAAGACCGAGCGGGGTGGCGTAGCGGTGAGAGCACTATAGACTCGCATTCGGGAGGTATCGGGTTCGAATCCCGGCGGGGGCAGATGTGGCTGGGACTTTTTCCTGCTGCCTCTCGCCGAGAAACGGTAATTCCTGTACCGGCCATCTTGTTAAGGTTTTCTATGGTTTCCCTCAATAATTCCAGATAAATATCGAGATGGTTCCTATGTGCTCACATGCCTACCTTATCCTAATTTCCTAAAAATTCCTTCATTCGCCCATTGCTATTAATTAAGTTGAAGTTTAAAAATTGTAGAAAATAACAGAAAGTGTGGTAGAAAAAAATAGTAATGGTGCGAATGGCGTCTGTTATGACATAAAGTCGAGAAATGGACGTTAAACGCATTATTATTATTATTATTATTATTATTATTATTATTATTATTATTATTGTTTTTATTATTATAGACAAAAGTGCGCACGTCGATTGTTTTGAATTACTTTTTGTTCCAATCAACAAAACCAATCATTTTGTTCCGTCGCAGAGAGGCTGGAACAAAGCTATTTAGATTCCGACAGTTTGGGAGAACCAATAGAGATTTTTATCGGGTCCGATGCGAATGGACCGAACGGAGAAAAGGTTGAGGAGCGCCGGAACAGAAGAAACTTTTTACAGACGTCGCCGCGATCGGCACGGCACGAATATGAAGAAGTTATAATTATTATTATTCGATTTTCCTTTGTATGCAAATATCGCTGCATATATCTGCTTGAAATCCGTTGTTTACTAATGTTTATTTCGAAGGTCTCATCTTACAAGGGCGTAACTGGCATCATTAAAGAAAATGCTAGGTTCGATAAAAGTTTGAAAGACAGGCGCCGTATAATACGCGCCACGAATCTAAAAGGTTCGGAAGTTAGTCACAAACAGCGTCGCAAAGGCACATTTTATAGAGCCGTTGAGACTTCCACCACGTCCCAGCTACCTGCACGGAACGTGTGCTCGTCGGCGATTGGCCGTGATCGCTCGTTGCCTTTGTCACTTGTCGCTTTCCTGCTTTAAAGTACAGTCGAGTACGCTATTGTCAAGTTGTTATTGCTATTTTAGTTTTGTTGTGTTTTTTCAACTGACTGTACAAGCGCAAGCCAGCATTCGCAACTGACTTCCGAGCCTTTTAGATTCCAGGCGGGTATTATAACTAAGGCCCTGGTAACCGGGGGTCGCGCCAGGGGCTCAATCCCGAAAAATCGCAGGATTGTGGACAAAAAGTTAGATTTATTAATGTACAACGTTTCGTCTATAGATTTAGACTTTTTCAAGTACAATATGAAAATTCAAAACAATAATTATGAAAATAAATATTAATTACTAACCATAGCAATTAACAATCCTGTGATTTTTCTTATTAATTATTATCTCGATCGACACGATATCTAATACTTATATTAAAAGAATTTTCCAAATCGATTAAGTAGTTTTTCTGAGATTAACACGTACAGACAAAGAAAAACAACTTTACCGGTTAATATAAATTAATTTGTCTTCATAAAAATTAACATATTGACCTTTGGATAACTGTACAGAAATAAATTTTAATTTTATTTAAAAAAAAAAAATAACCTTGGAATATATTGGTCAGGTCGTTAGAAATTGTATTGGCATTTCTAACGGTTAAAATATTGATTTCACTCCGAAAGTCGAATATATAAAACATAATTTCTCAAATATGGTAGCAAATAAAAAAAAAATCCGTTGACACCGCCGACCTCACAACCGTAAATATATGTAAATTTTTTGTAAAAAGTCCAAAATTGTTATTTTTTTTAAGACAAGTTATTGCGCTCGATTTCTGCAAGCATTAAATAAAATACAACCAAAATCCACCGCGAAATATTGTCTAATACTAATAATTAATAGTTATGATCCGAGAGAGATTTTAGATTAATAATAATAAAAAAAAAGACGGGTTGCACTCCGGGAGTGCCGGCATAAGTGAAAACTTGAATATTAACGTCTTATTTTTTTGCATTTAGAAGCATTGTTTATTTATTGGCAATACTTGTAAATAAAATGGTTTGTATCATAGATTGCATTTTTATGTACGATATTTCAACGCTAGATGTCTAACGTTGTATAAAAAGTATCTGGCAATTACTATCACTTAGAGAGTCTCACCCAGTTCTTACTTTTTCTGACGCGAGTTTAACATTTTTTACCCATTACAAAAAAAGTGTACAACGCCGCTAAAGAAGTTTTCACTTCAATAATGCGTTTAACGTCCGTTTCTCGACTTTATGTCATAACAGACGCCATTCGCACCATTACCATTTTTCATCTATCACACTTCTCGTTATTTTCGACATTTTTTCAACTTCCTAATAATTAATAGCAATGGGCTAATGAAGGAATTTTAGGACATTAGGATAAGGTATGCGAATTTTGAGCATAGAAGTTTGACAGGTAATCGGCCATGGCCTTGAATATGGAACCATCTCAATATTTATCTGGAATTGTTGAGGGAAACCATGGAAAACCTCAACAAGATGGCCGGTACAGGAATTACCGTTTCTCGGCGAGAGGCAGCGGGAAAAAGTCCCAGCCAGATCTGCCCCCGCCGGTATTCGAACCCGGTACCTGCCGAATGCGAGTCTAGTACTCTCACCGCTACGCCACCCCGCTCGGTAGAGATTTTAGATTATAGACGCTAAACAACTGAGGTCATTTTAAGCGTCTATTAGTTGCGAATTGATTTGAATGGTTTTTGTTTCCATTTAATAAAGAGGACCTTAATTTTATTAAAATCGGTTCAGTATTTTTTTAAAAAATATAGTGCTTTTAAGTCTAGAAATAATTATAAAAAAATACAGTTAGTTAATATTTAATAACGTACACAACACCCATTGCAAACAAATTAAAAAGTAAAAAAATAAAAACTTAAAAATTTAACCTCATTCGAAGAAGCCATTAAAATGTGGAAAATAATAAAATTTTGAGGTCGGCGCCAATTTAATAAAATGCAGATACGGGAAACGTTGTTATCAAAAGCCCCTCGTATTTTTTTTCTCTTTCGGTATATTTTATTTTGGTATTTTTTTGCGTATAGTGTTAGAGAATCCTCTTGACAATTAGTGAGTCAGAACGTAAGCTTTTATATACTGTAATGTTACTTTAGTGAAAGAAAAAAAACAAAATCGACAACAGCAGTCTTCTGTTTTCGTCTATAAATTAAACAAATGCGACAGATGGAATTCAATATCCGCGGTCATTCATGTCAGATTTCTATATGCAAAAACGCAGCGGACAAAACCTTGATCGTGAACTTGGCAAAGAAATATTATCTCTGACAGTTTTTGTCGGAAAAAATGAGGTCAATTCGTATTCAAATCGAATTGACATTCCGTGAAATCCAATATCTCGTTTCGATTTGAATAATATTATTAATTCATTTAAATGATTGTAAAATATTATCTTTATTGTCAATTTCCAGTTGATATAAAACTGTCAACAATATTTATTCAACCATTGCAACGAACGAAACGGACAAATTTATTTTCAATCGGGTTTCAACACGATTTCTTTATGCCCGAATTTGTTGATTGCCACCGTTTTTTTCGTCGGCTCACGTTGCAAAATCGATCTCCACGGAAAGCGTTTTGACGTGATAACGTCTTATAAATTGATGAATCACCAATATTATAAATTGATAAAACACCGGCTGCATGTTCGAAAAAGTGTAACGTAACGTTCCTAACGTTCCGCCTGACCCTGTGCGTGCTTTTTGCTAATTTCTCGCTCAATTTAAATCAGATCGGTTTGAAACCAGTCTTAAACGAAAGAGGAGAACATTTTACATAGATTTCGTATAACAGAATTTGCCTAAACAGTTTTTTTATACAAATTTATATAGAAAAATATTTTATACAAATTTATATAGAAAAATAGCTGTATAAATGCAATGTTGTGTAATGCATGGCGCGACGCGGTCGGTTGTCTTTGTTTGCCGTACATGGAAATTAGAAGCAAACGTATGTCTTGTCTTAACATGAAAACAGCTGCATTTCTAATGTTTAATTCAATTTTTTGACATTAAATGCAAAGCCTTCTAAGTTAAGTATTGGAATAACTAATTATTATTAGAACATAATACTTTGTAAGTTGCAAACGTCACTTTTGACATTTCTTATCATTCCGACACCAAGGATAAGCGGATTGAAACCAAATTTTGGGAGGTTTAGGTTATGTATTACGGAATACGTTATCACGTAAAACTATTGTCCGTAAACCGACTTTACAGACAACCAATTTTTTATATAACGCGATAATATTTAGCCTATGTCCATTCTAAACATTGGTGAAAGCATTTTTGAATCGGTTGAAGTAGTTTCGGAGATTAATTCCTACAACCAAACTTACAAACTTTTCTTTTTTATAATATTATCAAGTATAGATGTAAAGTCTGGACATGCAAATCGGTTAATCGATCGACCGATTAGAATTTGACGTGATATGAAAATGTAAAAACCGCTCAACCGGTTTTCTATCATTTTTCGTTGGCGGTAACCGACCAAAAAAAGCGCTCGTATCTCTGAAATTAAAAGAGATACAGAATTGCGGATAGTCAGAATCGATTCAGATTGACTTTTTCTGTAAGCTCGGTTAATATCAAAAGCGCTTAGTGTCATAAAACGTTACAGCTCTGCGAAACGTATAAAAAATTTAAAAAAATATAAATATACCTCGGATAAATAAAAATTGTAACGTATAAACACGCGCCACGAATCTAAAAGGCTCGGAAATTAGATGCTAATGCAGGCTTGCGCATTGTGTCTGTTGAAAAACTACAAACTCGCAATTCAACCAAACTAACATAGCAATAACAACTTGACAATAGCGTACTCGACTGTACTTTAAAGCAGGAAATAGACAAGTGACAAAGGCAACGAGCGATCACGGCCAATCACCGACGAGCGCACGTTCCGTGCAAGTTGCTGGGAGGTGGTGGGAGTATCAACGGCTCTGAAATGTGCCTTTGCGACGCTGTTTGTGACTAACTTCCGAACCTTTTAGATCCGTGGCGCAAACACAAATTGGGTAAGAAACAATTTTAGATTGTATTTAAAATATTAGGTACATTTAATCATCTATTAGTTGCGCGGAACACTCGGTGCGCTAGTTACATTTGCACTTGGCCGTTTTTTTATTTAATTAATTAATTATTCTTGCATTCAGTTAAAATGCAACACCTACCTACATAATATATTTAATTAATCATATCTTTCAATAATTACTAGCTTTTTGTGACAGTCATTAAATATATGTGCAATTATTCAAATCAAAATGAATATTTAATTGATTAACAGTTATTTATCATTACAAAATTAAACATTTCTGTACTTTATATAAACCAACAATTATATATTTTAATCGTTAGTTCGATTTTAATCTGAAGGCATAGTGTGCTATGTAGATTTTTAATACCTAATCATATATAGGTATATTAATACGCTAAGGTTAAGATGTTTGCCTCCCTTTTTAGAAAAAAACTCACAATTTCTCCACATAAATTATAATATATCATTTTACAGATAATTGCTTGCTCTACTGACATCGACAACTAATAAATTTATTATTGCTTTTGTTTTTGTAAATTAATTAAAATACAGCAACGCTGAACAACGTCAGCCATCTGACGGTTTTAATTTTGTATCAACGTCAACACTTCGATCTGTCATCTGACCTTCATATTGTAATACAACAGACACAATACTGCATACTGCCATCTGACGGCTTTAATTTTGAAACAGCGAGCGACGCTGAACAACGTCACAGCAATGCTGCATGATGCCATCTGACGGCTTAGCTCAACGCTTTTGCTACTTGCGCCTCTATATGACAATTTTAGTAAAATATTTCTTCGATCTGTCATCTGAGCTTCATATTGTAATACAACAAAAAGAAGAACAATTTAAGCAGTGTGCAAAATTAGAAACGAATTGAATACCTGCAATCATACTTATTTAAAAAATAATTTTGTAAAGTGATCATTATTATACTTATTTCGTGCGAATGATTCGCACAGGTCACTCTAGTCTATACTAATATTCCAAAGAAGTAAAGTTTGTAAGTAGGAGGTAATCTCCGAAACTACTCATCCGATTATAGAAAAATTTCACCAATATTTAGAATGGATCTTCAGGATGGACGTAGGTTATTATATATTATCGCGGTAAAAAAAAGGCGTTTTTCGTGGGCTACGGCACTATTAGTCTGCAATCTTATTTTACAAAAAAAAATATACGACTTAGCCCACTTTGCGACGCGACCGCAGATTCGTGAATCATTTATAAAAAAATATCACGCTTTGACCATAAAAAATGTGTAATTCTTTAACGCGCCGTGTCAAAGTTGAATGACCTTTGTCTCTATACTGAAAAACTCGGCGTTTCTAGTTTTTAGGCGATCTATCCATTATTTTACGGATTTTATCAAAAACAAGGCTGGTCCAAAATGAAAAGAATCCCGTTTTTTTCTGGGTGTTGATTTTTTTATTTATTAAATAACTATTCCGCATTAAGGTTTGTCCAAGATGTGTTTCATTTTTTTTGCTACTTTTAAGGTAAAATTTACGGCTTCTGACAAAGCTGACTTTTACGAAATATTTTGTTACGGAAATGCATGTTGGTTTATCGATCAATCGATAAGAATCTATATTGCGCTGCTAACGATGCATCGACATCTATTCGAAAGTAAAGTTTTTTAGTTGATTCAATGGAACTAATAAACTTTCCTATCTGCTTGTTTTGAACTGAGGTTATTTTCTCGTTATTTTAATTAAAAAAATGTTGTAATCACGATCTCATTATTTATTTTATATTCAAACCGTTTCGACGGGGTAACGGGGAATACTTTATTATCGTATAAACTGGTTACATCTTTTCTCGAAGAATATAGAATATATTATAAACAAGATACAGATTACAGTACAAAAATATATCTATAAGTTTACTTTAACATGAGGCTATGCCTCTGAAGCCATTGGTGTCGGTATTAAAAAAAAAGTTTACTTTATGAAACAAAGTCCCCCCGCCGCGTCTGTCTGTCTGAACGCGATAAACTCAAAAACTACCGAACGGACTTTCGTACGGTTTTCACTAATAGAAAGAGCGATAAACGAAGAAGGTTTCTGTATATAAGTAATTTGTAAGTGTTAAATATATTTTGTACAAAATAGCTGTTTTATCAAAAAAACTGTTTTCGTATGCTTATACATGGCCGATCCTAACCAAATCTTTAGATTAACGGATTTTCATACGGTTTTTACTAATAGAAAGAGCGATAAACAAAGAAGGTTTCTGTATATAATTTGTAAATGCTAAATAAAATATTTTGTACAAAATGGCTGTTTTATCAAAAAAAATGTTTTCGTATGCTTACATGGCCGATGCTGACCAAATCTTTAGATTAGAGATAATATGACAGCTGTTTAAAAAAAAACTCGTATTTTCATCGAAATTTTGAGTTTGAAAAATTTATAACTTTTGAACACGGTACCCGATCAAAAAAAATCCTACGTCACATTGTAAATAATATTATAAAAAATAAGTGTTGTAAATTTTAATCAAATCGGTTGAGTAGATCTTGAGATATCGTGTACACAGTTTTGAAAAATGTAAAAACGCAAAAGAAAAATCTAACTATGATTAACTATGAACTAATTGCTATAATTTCGTTAATAAGTAGTTTGAATTTTGGAATAGTTAAATGCTTCAAATATTCTCAAGAGTATAAACAAATTATTCATGTACACCCTTAAAAAAACGATTTTTTTGAAAATCTCAAGATGGCGTAGCCCCTTAAACGTTTCGAAACGATCTTCTTCTCAGCTTCTGTATTTAAGGCTTAAAATATTCTCAAGGGTATAAACAATTCATGTATATACCCTTAAAAAAATGATTTTTTTAAAATCTCAAGATGGCGTAGCCCCTTAAACGTTTCGACACGATCTTCTTCTCAGCTTCTGTACATTTACATATTCGATTGGCTGAAATGCAAGTCGAGATTTTACCGAGAAAGAATACGCCCTTTCTTTGAAATCGTAAGAATAAAAAAATTAGTTGCACTTCGTTAACCGTTCTAGGTATATATAAACGCGTTCGATGCCTCGAAGACCACAAAACTGGTCGAATGGGGATCCGACTTGATTTATTTCCGCGCTCGCATAGCGGCGCGCGCCCGCCTTCTTCATCTACATTCTTGTTGTTGTAGGCCCGCGGGCCCTTTTCCCGCCCGCATTGGCATCGTCTTGTTTCGTTTTTTTTTTTAAACACCGTTGCCACTTGAAAGCATTTCTCACTGCGTATATGAATTAGTGATGTGCCGGATATTCGTATCCGTGTCCGCGGATATCCGAGGGAGAAGAAAGATCCGTATCCGTTAGTTTTTTTGCGGATCTTTTACTTAATTAATTTTCAATTCATAGATGAAATTTTATATATATAGGTGATTAGGTAATAATGAAAACCTGTTAAATTCCATTCAGATTATTTTTTATTTTTTTTAATCGTATTTGGCACCTTTATATTGAAAACATTTATCGTAGTGAGTACCATACTAATAGTACACAACTCAAAGGTACTAAATCAACTATCTTTTTATTGAGATATTGCACATCGATCTTTGGAAAGAGACAATCTGATATGAGAGTTAACTCTTAAAGAGGTCAATAACTTTTTCCCATAACAGATAGTCTCTTTCCAAAGGTTGATGTGCAATATTTACCGCCACGTACTCTATAATAAAGTTAAGATCCGTATCCGCGGATCTTGAAACCAAATATCCGTATTCAGATCCGTATCCGCGGATATACATTTTTAACGATCCGGCACATCACTAATATGAACAGTACTTATATTACACCGCAAGGGCCGAAAGTTTGAGATTCTTGCACTGCGCGAGGCGAGCCAAAAATTTTAAACTTTCTGCCCTTGTGGTGTAATATCTATACATCCTGAAGGGTGTATATAATTTGATACAGATGTTGAATTGATATGTATTATTGAAATTAAGTAAAAAAATGTTGTATTAAGGAATATTTTTTTTTATTTTGTCCAAAAACAATAGAGCCACTGCCTATAAAAGCAAATACACTATATTGTCGGCAGGGTTTGGCACTGCGACCCGGAGTTTTTTTTTTCAACTTTTATGAATATTTTTTAAGATCGCCGCGCGCTGGTTGCATTAATTTACGAAATAATTAAATATCATTATAAGAGCATTATTATAAAACGGACCGGTATAACCAATTATATCAACTGGTGGCCATGACATAATATGCCAAATATGTGGAATTCTTTTTGCTTTAACAAAAAATCGTGTATAGCTGTCTGTGAAATCGGCATGAATATCATTTTTAGTGCCGCTCTCTTATAAGTATAGTTTCCGACCGATACTAGTTTTTACGGTCGAAACAGAAACCGAATTTCGGCTTCAGTCTCAGTTTCGGCCGAAACCGAAACCAAAGTTTCATGTTTTCGTAGATATTATGGGAAAATTATTATTAAATTATTATTAATTAAAAAATTAACGAAGCTTTACCTACAAATATCAACAGGGCTTAATTAATCACTATACAATATAATTAATATTTTTCAAAGTTGACGCCGATTTCCACCTAATCCGTACGAAAATAGGGAATTGCTTCTGCAATTTAGAATAATTTCATTTATTTTTATTACGTAAACATACATTTTTTTTTTATTCCATACGAACACATGGCTAGCGTGCAAACAATTTTTTATGCAGTTATATAAGTACCCGATACGATGCTACTTTTTACGGGCAGTGTACTCGTGTAAGGTAGGTACATACATGGACTTATATGACAAGTAAGTATGTCAGATTCATTCAAGCAATGTAAGTATTTATACAGGGGTGTATTAAGGCAAGCGCAAATAAGAATAATCAATTTCGAGCCACTGAAAGACGCTATTGTTTAAAGTTCTATAGTTGGCCAGCATTGGCGCAGCAAGAGGGAGGGGGGCAGGTTATTATTATTATTAAGAGAGCCCAAATCAGTCGATCGTAGGGTAAGTTTACATTTGTTTAATAAAACTTGCACAGCGCTTACTAAGTTACTGGCCGATATCAAGAAAAAGCTCAAACCGACCGTATTCTAACTTTGTATTCAAATCTTTGATTAACGTCTGATTAGAACTCTTCAATAAATAAAATTATTGACCAATTTTTCAGACAAATATATTAACAAAAAATATAAAAATTTAATACAATGACGTTTCGGTCCGGACTTGGATCTTCTTCAGAAATATTTAATCTAAAAAATTTAAAAAAGAATTAGTAATTACTTATTTTACTATACCTATAGAATTAAGACTGATTTTTTTAATTAACTTTGTATTCTCTAAAAAATTGGTTGTCTGTAAAGTCGGTTTACGGACGATAGTTTTACATGATAACGTATTCCGCTTGAATATCATATTTAATAATACATAACCTAAATTTTAGTAGCTGTCAAACTATATTTTTACCGACTAATAATTTGATCAACCAAAGCAAAATACATATTTTTAAGCAATTATAAAAGACATTTAAAAGAATATATATATATTATATATTTGTTAACAAACCGTATAATTTATCTGGCCATCTGTCAGATGTAGCTTTCGCTGGAACAGCCGAAAAAAATGTTGAACGCACACTACTCTCTGACGTCACGCGAGAAGAGAGAGACTATCGCTTATATCGCGCTCTCGCTTGCGGAACGTTACTCTTTTTCGTGCGTGCAGCCGGTGTTTCATCAATTTATAAGACGTTATCACGTCAAAAAAATCGGAAAAAAATAATGCGCTTAGGTAGATGTATAGCTCCGTAAGAATAATCGGGATCTCACTGTTTTGTTTTTATCGGAAAGCTGTATTAAATATTGAAAATTGACCAACGGCCAACCCTGTCGGTACTTAATTTTTTCTTGATCGTACGATATATTCTAGTAGATCAACACGCAAAGCTTGCGAAACACTGTCAGTTGTCATAAAATGATCTGATAATGTCATAAATAACTGATATTATAATATCATAATTATTGCAGCGTAGAAATATTGTGTCTTAAGAAATATAAGTACCTGGTTTTGTTTAACAAATAAATAATGAAACAAGTATAGAATAAAATTTATTAAATTCATACTACTAAGGACCGCTGCACACGAGGCTGGTTTCGCTGCTAGACTTGTGCCGGCCGGCGCGCTGGCTACGTGGATGGAAATGACGTCACTGCTGGTTCGCGTGCACGCGGTCAAAACTAGAACCGAGGCTTGTTTTGAGCAAGAACCAATCGGGAAATAGTACTTTGTCACGCGGGCGTCATAATATAGACAGACAAACAAACGTGACGTCACTGTGTGTGTTCTGTTCAGAGACAATTCTTTCGTTTACGTTCGAACTGTCATTGCGCGCGCGCACCAAACCCAGCTACAAAGCAAGCTTGAATACGCGCATCGTGTGAAGCGAATGCATAAAAGCCGTCACGAAAACAAGCAGCCAAATCTAGCAAGGAATCTAATAATAATAAATTTTATATGTCATAACTATTTTCCACCTGTTACAATTCCCGTTGTTTTCTACATTTTTTAAACTTCCACTTAATTAATAGCAATGGGCGAATGAAGGAATTTTAGGACATTGGGATAAGGTAGGCAAATTTTGAGCACCGGAGTTCGACAGGTAATCGGCCATGGCCTTGAATAAGGAACCATCTCGATATTTATCTGGAATTATGGAGGGAAGCCATCGAAAACCTCAACAAGGTGGCCGGTACAGGAATTACCGTTTCTCGACGGGAGGCAGCAGGAAAAAGTCCCCGGCCACATCTGCCCCCGGTATGTTAAATAAGTGAAGCCGCGTTTATGCACACATACTCGTAATATAGAGCCATGCGGGTGAATAAGGTATCATATTGAACAGCTGGTGAATATTTCATACAGTCGAATTTTTGTCATGTAACCTATTTTGACTGTTAACTTATCTAGTTTTTTTTACCCCGCACCAGTGCAGGTCAGTAGATGATAGATACAAATTATTGTACTGTTACAATTATTGTTGCATGTATAATTAAATAATATGAAATATTGCAGAGTAATGAGCACGCATGCGTCAAAAGAAATTCAAATTTATGTAATTACATGGCATGCTCGTAATTCCAACAATTTTTTTTCTATACGTTGAGAATTAATGTTTTTGTTCCGTTTCGTTGGCAGTAAGTAGAAAAAGATTGCTTTAATAATAACCCATCTACAAGAGTACCTGTACCGATTATACTATCTATTATTATTATTTGTAAGCAGCCTTTCTCAAAGTTACATGATTATTTTTTTTTCTTCTACGGTAAGAATTTCAGTATTCGTCGTCGGACGCAACGTTGAAGTCTCCGAGAACCGGTCGGAAATTTCGACTGGGGATTTTAAAATTCGGACTTTGAAGTAAAAATTTTCGTGGCACACCGCAAAATGGTGTAAGCATTTTTCATTTATTGTTTCTTCTACGGTAAGAATTTCAGTGTTCGTCGTCGGACGCAACGTTGAAGTCTCCGAGAACCGAACGAAAATTTCGACTGGGGATTTTAAAATTCGGACTTTGAAGTAAAAATTTTCGTGGCACACCGCAAAGTGGTGTAAGCATTTTTCATTTATTTTTTCTTCTACAGTAAGAATTTTAGGGTTCGTCGTCGGACGCAACGTTGAAGTCTCCGAGAACCGGTCGGAAATTTCGACTGAGGATTTTAAAAATCGGACTTTGAAGTAAAAATTTTCGTGGAACACCTCAAAATGGTGTAAGCATGCGATCGTTCGTTACCCGAAACCAAAGAAGTTTCAATTCTTCTTGGTTTCCGGGCTTGTATGCCGTGGTCCATTGGTATTTCTACCTGACGTTTCGTCTACAACTGCGGTAGACGTTATCAAAGGCGATGTAGCAGCGGGCGAAGTGCGGGCTTACTGCTTGATAATGTCTACCGCTGCAGTTGTAGACGTCAGGTAGAAATACTAATGGACCACGGCATACAAGCCTGGAGAAACCAAGAAGATTTGGATCAACACCGGCCGTGAAAGCCTACACACTTGGATAAAGAAGTTTTACTTCAAATTTTTGTTTAAATTAATTTTTAAACATGTGATCAATAAAATAGCATGCCATTTTTATTATATTAAATTGTTAACACTGTTAAATTCCATAGTAACTAAATATCGCCCTGTAACTAAATTTCGCCCTGTCGCCTTTAACAAAAGGCAAGTTATACAATCCAACGCGGCACGCGCTGTCATCTATCGAAGCAATCAGTAACTAAACTTCGCTCCGTTGTGTAGACATCGCCTTCAACTAAAGCCACGTTCACGCAACTGTAACGTCGTGCCACAAATGGGTCGCGCCATTTGCACGGTTTTACTCCCAACCGAACGCGCCACTTGACGTTTCGCATTGAAAAGAAACCGACCTGTAAAAACGGTCTTTGTCCATATAATATAGAAGTAACAATTATATTTATGTATTTTGTGGAAGCAGTCCGCGGCTCAGAAAGAGATAGACGATAAGGAACTACGCTTCGCTGCCCGTTCTTCTGACCAACAATGGCTTTGTGCTTTGTTGTGCGTGTTAACTTAACACATCAACTTTTCTTATATGCATTTCTGTACATTGTTGCGTACCTATTAGTTACGTCACCGTTGCTTCATTTGTTTTCAAGGGTCTCTACTATATATACAAGTGCATTATTTCTACGTTAATAAAATTGTTGTTCGGTGTTTCAAAAGCAAACGCGAGCGAAGCCACGGGTAACAGCTGGTCTATAATATTTTTTTTTCAAACTCGCGACATTATCAGGTATTCTCCATGTTGTGTTCAATAGAGCGTAGATATGGGAAGGGGGTAATTACCAGGATCATAATAATAAAAAAATTGGTTGTCTGTAAAGTCGGTTTACGGACGATAGTTTTACGTGATAACGTATTCCGTAATACATAACCTAAATTCTACATATAATAATTATAATAATTCGAATCTATGATATTGCATCTTTCGCTTCAAATTTAGGTTAATTTTATTTATTTAAATTACTCACCATATAATATAATTGTTTTTTTTTAACTTTCTTTCTTTCGTATTTATTTTAAGTCTCAAAGATTAGCTGTCATAATATTTATAAAACAATTGTTTCACTGTTTATAATATAAAATTCCAAAACCTACTTACAATATTTAAGTATTTTCATACGTCAAAAACTTGATTTTTATAATGATAAAATTTGTAAGAAAACGATTTTTTCGAGAGATGAGACCTAGCTAAAACGATTTTTTGCCCCCCAAAATCCCTTCTCAGTAAATTTCATCCAAATCGTTAGGGCCGTTTTCGAGAAAAGCACGCACAGGGTCAGGCGGAACGTTACGCGTTACGTACGTTAGGAACGTTACACTTTTTCGTGCATGCAGCCGGTGTTTTATCAATTTATAAGATTGGTGATTCGTCAATTTATAAGACGTTATCACGTCAAAAAAGAAAACTTAAAATAATACGAATATACCTGGCTAAAAAATAAAATTTAGAAATACTTTTTTGACGTGATAACGTCTTATAAATTGATGAAACACCGGCTGCATGCACGAAAAAGTGTCACGTTCCGAAATGTGTCACGTTCCGAAATATGTCACGTTCCGAAATATGTCACGTTCCGAAATATGTCACGTTCCGAAATGTGTCACGTTCCGCCTGATCTTCGAGCGGAATACGTTATCACGTAAAACTATCGTCCGTAAACCGACTTTACAGACAACCATTTTTTTTTTTAAAAGCGAGTGTGCTTTAGACCACACGACTGAAGTAAAACTTCTTCCTGCCATAATTATTTTAAATATATTTATTAAGATTAATGCGTAAATACCTCAAATTTGCTCATGATAAATTCATAAACGAACGATAATATGCAGTCGGTTCGTCTCAAAGTTTATCGAACACAATATAACCTCACTCTGTCATAATTTTGTTGTACTGGTTTTTATTGGCGCTTGACACCCCTGTACCGCATCGACCTAACTAATTAGCATACGGCAACGTACTCTTCGGCGAGCGCATCCATTCATGATAGTCGAGTTTGAAAATAAACTCCCTAAATTGACTTGAAGTAAAATAAAAATTCCAGCCAGTTGGGCGACGGGACCATACCAACTTCAAAAATGGTGACATTTGATTATAATAAAGAAATTAAAATTTCTGATATCGCGTGAGGTGACACGGGTAATGGCTAGTATTCAATATGATATTAATTCGTTAATATGTTCCACGTCATGTAAAAATTAATCAAAACATGCCTAACTAGTTTATTTCTAACAGATCCATGGAACAAAAGAGCGAATGATTTTTTTTTATTTTCAAAATATTTCCGAAACTATAAAGTTTAGAAAAAAAAAATGTTAACAAAACTTTCTTGAAAAAATAAATTGAATAATAAGCCGTTATGAAAAGTATACCGTTATTATATAAAAAATAACGTTTTAGTATATATCTCTTCTGCGCATGCGCCGATTTTCCCCAAAAACAATAGGGCTCTTCATATTTGCATACCAAACATCCTCCCAAAATTTGGTTTCAATCCGCTCATCCGTTTGACCTGTATCGTGTTCACAGACTAACAGACGCACAGAGATAATACTGCATACATCTGACTGCTTTAATTTTGAAACAGCGAGCAACGCTGAACAACGTCATAGCAATGCTGCATGATGCCATCTGACGGTTTAGCTCAACGCTTTTGCTACTTGCGCCTCTATATGACAATTTTAGTAAAATATTTCTTCGATCTGTCATCTGAGCTTCATATTGTAATACAACAAAAAGAAGAACGTTATAAGTAGTGTGCAAAATTAGAAACGAATTGAATACCTGCAATCATATTTAAAAAATAATTTTGTAAAGTGATAATTATTATACTGATTTAGTGCGAATAATTCGCACAGGTCACTCTAGTTTTTTTATTAAAAGTTCTAATGTTTCGAATTTTTTTTAATTCAACCGGTATGCTGTTGTAGGTATAGTTTTCTGATGCCTATGTTTTGCGTAACCAGACAATTTCTGCGTAGGATATTAATAGACTTAGACATTATAAAATTAAGTACCTGGTATTGATAATAATAGACTTTGCATGTTGCATTTAATGGATACGACTTTAATGGATCGTTACATTGGAATGAATGAAAAACAAATGTTATATTGCGTTTGTTTGAAATAAATCGTAATTGCCATGTCATTTCACTAAGATTGAAACGTTGGCACTTCTGATTTATGTACAAGAGAAGGTAACGTTGGCGGCAGTGATAACGATAATAAAACACTTGAATATCGCTGTTAACGCGTCACAATTGCAACGGAATCGGATACGCCGGTCTACGATATATTTTCGTTGTTGTTCAGATTTTAATCTTTATACGTAAGACCTACTTTTTTATAATTTGGTTCTTTCATCTTGACGTAATGTTATTAGAGCCTGTATTATTCGGAAAGAAAGTGAGTTATTCTGCGACAAACAAAATTTTCCTCTTTAATTTTGACAGTAAAGTTCTGAATCGTGCCGAATCGCAAAATCATTGAACAGGTGTATACTTAGTTAAGTTACAAAACTCGACGATTTATTACCTATTTTTATATTTATCTAAGTAATAATTAGTGTAATTCAATTATATGTACATAATTTTTTGAAGTCAAGGCTAGCTTTCACGCAATACACACAAAAAAAACTGCACGATTCTTTTTACTTGAGGTTGGTACTTGTGTAACAGAATTCATCCATATTCATACAAAGCGAGGTCTCAGTGGCGTTCCTGTTCGTCGCAAATTGGCGCCCAACTCGGGGCAAACATCCCACCCATCGATTGTATTAAACGGTACTCGACGGGGTGAAGATATTTGGAAAGTACGTGAGAAACAAATAATCTATACTAATATATAAAGCTGAAGAGTTTGTTTGTTTGTTTGGTTGGTTGAACATGCTAATCTCAGAAACTACTGGTTCGAATTGAAAAAAAAAATGTTTGTTGGATTGTTTATCGAGGAAGGCTATAGGCTATATTATATCACGCTACGACCAATTGGAGCGGAACATCAATGAAAAAATGTCGCAAGATGTATCTCAAAATTAGTCCGTCCGACAAATTTTATCAGGTGAAATGCCTTAACTAAATATTGCAATATTAGCGCGTTACGCTCACAAGCCTGGATAGCTCAGTCGGTAGAGCGTAAGACTCTTAATGCCAGGGTCTTGGGTTCAAACCCCACGTCGGCGAATATATTTTTATTTTTTTTATTTTCTACATTGCTTTCTTCTAAGGCTTACATTTCAATTTTTTTAAATTTTATTACGACTAATTAAAATTAAATAAATCTAATTAATAGCTCATTTGAAAACTGTTACAACTGTAGGTACCTATATAAAAATAATTTTCCTACCGTGTTTTCAATTAAATATTTATTATATTAAAAGAAATTTATTACTTAAAAAAATATAAATACTGCTTTTTCTATTTCTATAAAAAAAAAATGGTTGTCTGTAAAGTCGGTTTACGGACGATAGTTTTACGTGATAACGTATTCCGTAATACATAACCTAAACCTCCCAAAATTTGGTTTCAATCCGCTTATCCTTGGTGTCGGAATGATAAGAAATGTCAAAAGTGACGTTTGCAACTTACAAAGTATTATGTTCTAATAATAATTAGTTATTCGAATACCTAACTTAGAAGGCTTTGCATTTCACAATATACTAATGTCAAAAAATTGAATTAAACATTAGAAATGCAGCTGTTTTCATGTTAAGACAAGACATACGTTTGCTTCTAATTTCCATGTACGGCAAACAAAGACAACCGACCGCGTCGCGCCATGCATTACACAACATTGCATTTATACAGCTATTTTTCTATATTAATTTGTATAAAATATTTTTCTATATAAATTTGTATAAAAAAACTGTTTAGGCAAATTCTGTTATACGAAATCTATGTAAAATGTTCTCCTCTTTCGTTTAAGACTGGTTTCAAACCGATCTGATTTAAATTGAGCGAGAAATTAGCAAAAAGCACGCACAGGGTCAGGCGGAACGTTAGGAACGTTACGTTACACTTTTTCGAACATGCAGCCGGTGTTTTATCAATTTATAATATTGGTGATTCATCAATTTATAAGACGTTATCACGTCAAAAAGTGGAACATGGAACATGTTTGTGAATTCAATGGATGTCCCCAAATCTAAAATCTCGATAAACATATCTGCAGCTAAAAATCTATTGGTTTTTAGGTTATGCGCCCGTGGACAGTTTTTCTTAGTGACCTTTGAACTATAAAATAAAACCATTTTCGATCAATTTAACCGAGAACCAAATCCAGTAACGTTTGTGCGGGTCTTTTGAATTTTCGAGAGGAATCCAACGCTTATTTTAAACATAAAATCTTCTGTAAGGACTACCAATAGATGAAATACTCCTCTTATATCTCTTATAATATGTACCTATGTGCTGCAGAACTTTTTAAACCCAATTTGTGGTTAAGCAGATGGTGGCTTTTCTCTAAGAAAAATCTTCATTCCAAACCCGCGTTCTTGGAAACAGTTCGCTGTAACTGATCGCCAGATATTTGTAATAAAACGAAAATCTATGCCCTGAGGAAAGGAGCTAATATTATATGCTACATTTGAGATCGGTTCGTCCTTGAAATAAGTTCGATATTATATGCCGATGACGTCAGACGTTATTACATATTATATTATTATTTGCATACACAGTCCATGAGCATATACACTATTGACGTGACCACAAAAATGTTACTCGGATTGTTTTTAACTGCAAGTGTAACCCATTAGTTACAAAGTGCTCCTAAAATTGTAACAAAACCGGATAGGTATACAAAAAAATTGTGAAAATATTAGTTTATGGTTGGTGAACTACTCTATTTTGTGCAGATGTTCGATTGATAAAAGGCTTGCCGAATTTTTAAATTGAAGATATTTAATAAGTTCCAAAACTAATACCCGACTACTGAAAAGTATGAAACAAGAAAATGTTCTCATCTGAGGATAGCCGTAGTCGTATAATAATAATAATAAATGTTTATTTGTTGCGCCATTAAAAAATGGATACAAAACGTCAGTAGGTACACAGTTAAAACATATTAATATAATTAATCCGATAACAAATAGTTAAAAATAGAATAGAATATGGAAATACTTAAATACTTATTCTCAATCACTGATAAAAATCCTCAACTGAATAGCAACACTTGTCAATAAGAATTTTTTTACATTCAGTCTTGAAACGTTTGACACCAGAAATGTTTTTTATATTATCATTCAGGTGGTTGAATAATTTTTGACCCATATAATTTGGTCCTCTCCTACTCAGTTCCAGTCTATGTTTAGGCATTCTTAAATCATTACCACATCTTGTTGGGTAATTATGAAAATTTTTATTGCAACAAATGTTGTTAAGATTTTTTTTAATAGCTAGAAGGCATTCCAAAACATAGATGGATGGCAAAGTAAGTATGCCATCTACTCTAACAAAACATTACATTTTAACAGTAGTAAGCGATCATAAGCTCTGTAGGGCAAAGTGCATCACGCTATACATCTAGAGGGGCATCATATATATGACAAAGTCTATCCTCAGATGAGAATATTTTCTTGTTTCATACTTTTCAGTAGTCGGGTTTTAGTTTTTAAACTTATTTTTTATTTGTTTTCAATTTGCTCCCCTCTGGGATCAAAACTCAAAAATAAATGTGGCCTATGTCACCCGGGCCATAATAACGAATCGATTGACACCTTATTTATCAAAATCGGATGAATATTTTAGGCGCTACGGTGGAACATCCGCAAATACAAACGTACATAGACTTCTAAACTCATAACCCTTCGTTTTGGCTTCGCCGCAGTCGGGTAAAAAGAAATTTTTATTAACAAACATTCTTTTGTCGACAGGGTTTGGCACTGCGACCGCTATTTTTATTACAATCTATCATCCTTTTTGTAACGTTCATCATTAATCGCATTATACATGTTAGTTCGCGGTTAGTTCCCAAGAGGTCACGCGTGTCATCGTTATATAATATAACGCCGTCACATATTCGGACGGATTATTATAGGTTATGTAACGACAAATATAACTTGTATGCGGAACTCTTTTGTTTTTATATATGTGTCTATTGTCGATTGTTTTAACGCATTCAGAGATTAATTTTTTTTTGTGAGTGGGAATTTCGACGAGCCAGTTTCACTGCAAAACTTTTTTTACAGTAAATTATGTATCAAGTGCGCGATTTTTTTTATTATGGTAAAACGAGCGCCTAGCGAGATTTAACGGTCACACTAGTCGTAAAGTGATCACGCACGAGATATAAATAGTATTTTTTGCCCTTCATAATAAGTATCTACCTATACAGTGTAAAGTTCATTTTTCCACCACGAGAAAATAGTTTT
Source organism: Xanthostigma xanthostigma (assembly GCA_963575645.1). NCBI lineage: Eukaryota > Metazoa > Arthropoda > Insecta > Raphidioptera > Raphidiidae > Xanthostigma > Xanthostigma xanthostigma. Next base: position 7,356,087 of record OY754473.1, read on the forward strand.
GTTACAATATGATACGCGAAATGGCAGAATCTCGGAAATACAGTGTAAACTCCATTTAACGTCACTCGATATAACGACAAACTTCTTAAAACGTCGAAATTACTTAACTCTAATTGGTTTACCTTGTTGCTCATGCAATAATACACTCTAAATAACGACACAACCACTCTAAACAACGGCAACAATACGTCATCGTTAAGCAATAAACAGTACTTGTTTGTTATTTTGTTGCTTTGTTGTCGGCATCATGCGTATCGAATATTCTCGGAAATTCGTTTTTTTGTTTGTTGGGATTATCTTTCATATCATATATGCGAGTAAATACATATTAATAATAAAAAAATATTAATGGATTATTTCTTCTCTGCGTTTAACGACAACTCTCAATAACGCCACAAAGTGCACAGTCCCTTGAATGTCGCTATATAGAGTTTACATTGTATTAATATGTCTGACAGTTCGGCCATACCTATTGGAAATTTGGATTATTTACGAAGACAACATCAGCTTTCCTTCTCTGTCGCTCATATGGAAATAAATGACAACTTATTTTCGTTCTCCTTTACGAACTAGTGCGAAAAAAGTCAGTTTACTACCACTATACAGGCTTTAAAAGTAGCTAGGTCAGAAAAAGTAACATACAATAAATTGTAATGCCCAAAGGCGGTTTGTGCAACAAATTCCCGCTACTGTTTTTCGTTTTAATTAATGTACAAATAAGACAAGCGCATGCTAAAACAACACACAAGCGCAGTTGTTCATTTGTTAAAATAACAAACAACTGCAGCCGTTCGTCGATTGTTGCAGCCGGTACAACAATATTATAATAATGAAGCTGACTATATTGTTGATGTCAGAGTTAAAATAGTCACGATCGCTTAAAATTATAATTCCAAGGATTCCGTCTGCTCATGCCCAGATACTTCTTCTGCGGGTGTCGTGGCACGTTGCAACAGCCGCCCTATACAGTTGACTCGAGACGTTCGGTCATCCTCGCTCTCGAAGATCATTGACTTTGTGTATATATAGTACTTATGTAAAAAAATCCTGCGACTCGGTTTTCACTCACTTTCGAACGTCCGATTGACGCGAAATTTTGCAGTCGCGTGCGGTTTTGATGACGCTACAATACGACGATATAAATTTCGAGTAAAAAAATTGGTGCTGGCAACGGCTGGAGAACACGTCTGTAGCCGTTTAAATTTTGACTATATTTTATGGTTTCAATAAAAAATCTATACACATCACGCTTATCAATAAGTATAGAGAACAAATGTCTTTCACTTCTGTTAAGTTTAAAAGCGTGGGTCACCACCTATAAATGAAATATAGTCAGTTTTAAATAAAGGGATATGCAGGAAGTAAAATAATTAAAGATTGACTTCAACGCTAATTTTATAGTAATCGTATTGGGTCTGACGTTTAAAATGTTATTATTTTCCTCTTTTTAGTGGATTTTTTTGAAAGAGGTTCAAATAATATGTGAAAATTATATCGATTCCCTCACTTATGTAAATTTTACGTAAAATTTCCATAAATGATCATCTTTGAAGGCATGTAATTCTTAAAGTATAGAACATTTACAGAAAAAAAACAAAAAGATTTTTTGTGGGGAATTAATTTTCCTACAAAATTGTTGAGTTCAAAATTTTTTATAATTTTTTTCCAATGGGTGGAAAACAGGGGGGGGACAATTTGAAGGATTTTCCGAACTTCTCTAGATTGGCGCTCCGGCAAAAAAAGGTATGTATAGTACGCGCCACGGATCTAAAAGGTTCGGAAGCTAGTCACAAACAACGTCGCAAAGGCACATTTTATAGAGCCGTTGATACTCCCACCAGCTACCTGCACGGAACGTGCGCTCGTCGGTGATTGGCCGTGATCGCTCGTTGCCTTTGTCACTTGTCGCTTTCTTATGCTTTAAAGTACAGTCGAGTATGCTAAGTTGTTATTGCTATGTTAGTTTTGTTGAGTTGCGAGTTTGTATAGTTTTTCAACAGACTGTACAAGCGCGAGAGCCCGCATTCGCATCTAACTTCCGAGCCATTTAGATTCGTGGTCGCGTACTATACCTGCCTCTTCCGACTCCTGATCTCGACTATATAGTGAGTGTAGCCGAGAATATAGGGCTTGTCGACATCGAAGCCGTGTTAATTGAGTCAGCCTGTGATTTTATGCGTCAATAATGGCGACACTTTCGTATCCAACAGACCTATATTATAATATACGCGTAATTTGCATAATATGCCACTTTAGTACAACAATAACACCAACGTTTTATTGTAAACAATTTCGTTTAATGTTTGTTTCGTTCTTTCGCACATGCGCGTCAAGCCGTTTCTATTGTTAGACAAACATTGACTCACCGTTTTACTGTTACGACTGTTTTTTTTTTTGTTTTTTTTTATGGTATTAAACAGTTGAAGAATGCATTATGTTGAAAGTAAAATTTTTTTGCGGTTAACAAAATTAACTGTGCCAATCGATTCAAAAGGCGTTTTGTTTCGAACTTACGCATTATAGACGCTCGATAAATCAGGGTGTTAGCTTAACGTGAGTAGTTATGTAGAGGTTTAAGAAGCTCGCGTTTGTTGAAATAAATAGTTGCAGCACTGTTATTTCAGAAAACAAAAAATATATTTTTTATGTAGATAATATAGTCGTATTTAGGGTTTCGAACCTTAAAATGTACTGAAGGAATCCTTAGGATGACGCTTTGTTAGATATCTTATTTAGCCACGCCCATATTATGACTTAAGAGTTGACGATCAAAAAAAAAACCATAATATATATAGTGTATTTTTGTATACAGTATGTAAACACGTAAGGTGCACATAGGGAAAATTATTAACATTGGGAAAAAATGACAGGATCAGAGTGAGCCTTGAAATCCTGTTTTTCAATTTGACAGATAATATTTTTTTGCAAAATGAATGTGTATACTACCGAAGAAAATATTCAAATGATTACAACATAATCGGACTATTTTTATTAATGGGACATTAAATTCCCAAAAATACGTTAATATGGTGCGAGATCAAATATCTCCGCCTATTCGTGTTGAACCTAAAAACATTGGGTCACTGATTTACCAACGCGCATACGTCATACCAGTCAGACAATTTTTTAATGAAATGTTTCCAAACAGATGGAGTTGTTTTATTTTTGTACAAAAAAATTAAAATTATAAATAAAAAATCGCAGGATTGTGGACAAATATTAGATTTATTAATTGTACGACGTTTCGTCAATAAAATTTAGACTTTTTCAAGTACAAGTTGAAAATTATTAAAACAATAATTATGAAAATAAACATTAATTACTAACCATAGCAATTAACAAAAGTTAAGGTACATAAGACAAAAACATGGCAACAAGTAATGTATAAATTTTTTTAAACAATAAAAATAGATTAAAAATTCGAAAGTTAGTTCAATTTCATAATATAGTTGTACTGACCACTTAAATTTTGAGTGTCTGTTCTATAATTAATAGAATTGTTTTTTCTAATAAAACACATTTCACTGATATTACGTTTCTTCCAATTTGACTCTTTATCTAGTATTTGAACTTCGTTAAATAGAAATTTATGTCCAGTGTCGAAATGATGAGATGACAACGCGGTCTTATTATCACTTAATAAATTTATGTTTCTACAGTCCATTTTGTGTTGGTAAATTCTATGTTTTAGTAACTGTCTTGTTTGTCCCACATAACACTTACTACATTCACAAGGTATTTTATAAATGATATTAGATTGATGTAAAATGGTGTATTTTACATCAATCTAATATTTGTCCACAATCCTGCGATTTTTTATTTATAATTATCTCGATGGACACGATATCTAATATATAAAAAAATTAAAATAATGATTTATAAAAGCCTTTTATTATTAAAAAAGCCAAGTAAAATAAAAATAAATCAAAATAAAATAGAAATCCTCAAGATTAACACGATAATTCAATAGAAATAACAATTAATGCAGTCATGGCTAACTCTGATCCAAGTATTTTTTTCCAATGCTAATTTCCCTATGTGCACCTTACGTGTTTACATACTGTATATAGCTTGTATACCTAATTTCGTAACCGCAGATGAATAAATTTGCATACGGCATCCAAAACGTACAAATGTATGTAGGTACTTACATAAAGATATAAGAAAAAGTTTAGGACAAATATCTGCACAAAAAAAAACGAGAAATTCTTTTTTTTTAATTTAAGCTTCAACAATCACTTTTACCAATGTTGAAACCTCTTTTAACACGTTTCAAGAAAATTGATTTTGATTTGTTTTCATACAGTGTGTATTTGGAGTTTGGACATAAAATTGTTATTAACATTCGAATTTTGAAAGGTTCTAATGAACCTAAATACTTCTGCAGTCAAAACGACGGCACTGATTAAAAATAAACCACTTGATGTAGTCCAAACGAAGGTTACAAACATACATACATACATACATAGGTACATACATACAAACTTACAAGTGAAGTTAATATAAAGCGTGTAAAAACCACCGCGTGCCTTACAATTTTTTTACATAAGTACTTGTAGACATCAAGTTGAACGTTTTTATTCGTTCGGAGAGAGATTTTCCAGGTACGCGAGACAATGATAATTTTAAATATTTAATTGATGTTTGTCTATAATTTTCATCAAGTAGTGTTGAACCGTACCTATTCTAGATACTGACGATAAAAAAAAATGTAATCAGCCCGCCACTGATGTGACATTTTTCATATTCAATAATAAAATTTCAGCGATGTGTTCCAGTAGACTTTTGTACGGTCGGAGCTTGACCTACTACCTGATTTGATCTTTTTTATCCTCAACTTTTCATCTTAAATTTATTTTGTTCTTGATGACGTCATTCCGGTCAACTATTTTACCCCACTATCTACATTAGACATCTCAATGTAACATATACCTTGAAAAATATTATTCTTACAATTATTTTGTATGCCTTTTATCACTCTTTTTGTTGTCTGCAAAGAATTTATTTTGCTTTACAAGCTCTTATTTAAGGTTAGATGCTTGCTTAGTTATGGTTGTGTAAATTCATTTTTGCGACCCATTTCGATTTAAAGCTAGTAATGCGTCAAACTTGCCGACAATATTTTGGAGTCTTGGAATTATACAGGAGACTTCAACGTTGCGTCAAGCGACGAACCCGCTGACAATATTTTGAAACCTTGGAATTATACAGGAGACTTCGACGTTGCTCCAAGCGACGAACCAGCCGATAATATTTTAAAGTCTTCGAATTACACATGAGACTTCAACGTTGCGTCAAGCGACGAACCCGCTGACAATATTTTGAAGTCCTTGAATTATACAGGAGACTTCAACGTTGCGTCAAGCGACGAACCTGCTGATAACATTTTGGAGTCTTTGACATAAGACTTCAACGTTGCGTCAAGCGACGAACCCGCTGACAATATTTTAATGCCTTGGAATTACACAGGAGACTTCAACGTTGCGTCAAGCGACGAACTTGCTGATAATATTTTCAAGCCTTGGAATTATACAGGAGACTTCAACGTTGCGTCAAGCGACGAACCTGCTGATTTTTTTTATGGACATGCCATATACTCTTTTGTCAATGTGGTAAAATAAATATTATTATTATTATTAATAATATTTTGGAGTCTTTGACTTATTCAGGAGACTCCAACTTTGCGTCAAGCGGCGAACTCGCAATCGTTTTTAAAGAGCAACAATTTCAATAAATCCGCAGAGTGATTTGTCCGTTCGTTCGGTGCCGCGTCTATTAATTTTTTACTGCAATCATAACGTTGGTTGTAATTAGCGATACAAAACATTACACGACAGTTTATTGTGCCTTCGGGTGTTCTTAGAATTAACTACCAGTGTTGAGCAACGTACAGTCCGCTCGAAAAGCAAAGCAATTAGGTATAGTTCACAAATGACGTAAGATCGTCCACCATAACCTCACTTTAGTTGGTTTTTGTAGCCTCTCGCGCCGCAGTCGCCTGGAAAGATTTTTGACGCAAAATTTCTTTTTGCACGGAGAAATAAAATTGGTTCGTTTCTATAGTGTACATAGTGCCGGACTCCTTGATGCCCTAAGCATTTCTTGCCTACGGACTCTCATCTCTAACAGCAGTCTAAAAAAATTCTAATAGGTATTTTCTGTCTCTGATGTCATGTTTAAATGTATAAAAATTTTTTTTTACACTTATAGACTATTAACTATATTCTCCCGAATATTTACAAAAAGTCATTTATGTAGAACCAGATTTATGTAGTTGCACTCAATGGTTTACACACACCAAAGTTTATTTATCTTCACAGTATGATTTATGTCGCAACGCCAGAGCACTTGTTTCAACACATGAACGCATCACGATCAACTCCCTAACTGACTGACTGACTCGCCTACCACTCCGCTCGCATTTTATAGCTTCGTCCCTCGCCTGTCGAATGTTCTAGAAGCATCTCCTTTTCTTTACATGCATTGCCTTCTCCAGGCAATTCTAAGAAGGTCGGGTTTACTTGGCTACCTGTTCTCTACTTTTGTTGTAGCTAGAAGATTCTACAGAATCCATATTCGTCCCAAGAGGGGGCACGCAACAATATCAAAATTTGTGTAATAGCATATTTAGTCGATAAGACTATTTCCGATCAATAAAATTATCGATTGAATATCGCTCCTTCCATTAGTTGTTGTTGCTAGAAGATTCTACAGAACTCATAGTCGTCCCAACAGGGTGCACGCAACAATATCAAAATTTGTGTAATAGCATATTTAGTCGATAAGACTATTTCCGATCAATAAAATTATCGATTGAATATCGCTCCTTCCATTAGTTGTTGTTGCTAGAAGATTCTACAGAACTCATAGTCGTCCCAACAGGGTGCACGCAACACTATCAAAATTTGTGTAATAACATATTTAGTCGATACGGCTATTTCCGATCAATAAAATTATCGATTGAATATCGCTCCTTCCATTGTTGTTGCTAGAAGATTCTACAGAACCTATAGTCGTCCCAACAGGAGGCACGCAACACTATCAAAATTTGTGTAATAGCCTATTTAGTCGATAAGGCTGTTTCCGATCAATAAAATTATCGATTGAATATCGCTCCTTCCATTGTTGTTGCTAGAAGATTCTACAGAACCTATAGTCGTCCCAACAGGGGCACGCAACACTATATCAAAATTTGTGTAATAGCATATTTAGTCGATAATGCTATTTCCGATCAATAAAATTATCGATTGAATACCGCTCTTTCCATTAGTTGTTGTTGCTAGAAGATTCTACAGAACCCATAGTCGTCCCAACAGGGGGCACGCAACACTATATCAAAATTTGTTTGATAGCATATTTAGTCGATAAGACTATTTCCGATCAATAAAATTATCGATTGAATATCGCTCCGTTTTCCTTTGAACTTACGTTAACTCGCCGCGTACAAAACGCGGTTATTTATTGATTCGCGGTTTCGCCATTAACTATAATAATGATATGCATTCAGACATAACTTATTTTACATACAGGCGCGCAGTACATATAGATATTATTTATTGAAATCACGCTTTGACTTTCTGTTTACGACTTATATAGAAATCTGTTAGAGCAAATCTAAATGCGCAGCCGGCAGTCTGACATTTAAACTTCTTGATAAATTTATTAAACGCCATAACAAAGACGTTACACTTAACCGATGTTACGCGAGCACCTCTAAAAATGTCGGATGTCTATTGTTATAGTCCGGGATGTCGCCGTTAAACGTTTCCGGTGCGTTTAAATTTACGCACTGCCCGCGGGTTCGTCGTCTGCGGGTTCGTCGTTTGGCCCGCCGTTGAAGTGTCCATATAGAAATTCGACGTGTTCTGAAACACCTTCTGCAATGGCTTTAGCGGTGTTCATCAGCTGTTCTATATGACGCCTTGTTCACCCGCATAACATCATATTACGTGCGTAGTAAAATGCTTGAATAACAGTTTAGAAAATCTTAAATTGGGCTTTTGTCATAAATGGAAAGATCGTATATAAGTTTTATAACAAAACTATTTTTCTTTTTTTTATTTTCGTTATAATTCAAAAGTTATATCAAATTAAAAATAAATTTTTTTACCCAGTTCCGAGAACGCGCCGACATTTCCCGAACATAATGTGACGTCATAATGTTTTAGTCAACACACATGTAGAAGCCATTGATAGTATACTGCGTATATACATTTTACCATTATGACGTCACAACTGTCAAAAACAATTTTAGTGCGTTTGCAGTCACATTTTTTTAAATATTTTATCAATTTTAAATTACTTATAATTAATTTAAAAAAAGTTTTTTGAAAGTTTTTCGCATCGATTTTCAATAGATACCTATTATTTATAATAAAGTTTTAAAATACAATAAAAAAATCGATAATTATTTTTTTTTCAAAAGCCTAATTGCCTTGAAAAACCTTAGAATTGTGGGTTCGTCGCTTGACGCAATGTTAAAGTCTTCGGGCAGGAGTTTCTGTAGTCTTATGCTGTTTAATTTCGTATATAAAGTGTGAATTTTGCCAACGTTTCGTTATTTTCGCTCACCTAATAATACAGGTTCGTTGCCTGTCGTGAAATGAATTGTTTTATTTACAAACAAAATGAGAGCATTGTTGTATTTATTTATACTGTTGGGAAATTCCTATATATAAAATGCTTATTCAATAACGAGACCAGAACGCTGTTATATTGCACACGTGTGTAATTTGGCAGCTTTATTTTATTTTTTTTTTATGTTGGAATTTTAAAGGTATATACCTACTAATCGTGCTGTTTAAATCTTTCCACGTCGTAAATATGGCCGCTCGACGAGATATTGTATTTTTTTAATGCAGTTTCGTTTTTATACTGCATTAACCGATGTGTTTCGCTATAAAATTTTTGAAATAAACATTAAATAAAATTTTATAATGTAATACGCAACTGCAGTCTTCTATAAGACTTGCATTCGGTAAGAAAATCACGAATAATTTTTTTTCATTAGGTGTGAATTATACCACTTACGCATACATACTCAATAATCATACAACACTTTTTATAAAAAAGGCAGAGTCGCTATAATTTTGCAAAAAATAAAAACATTCTTATTAAAAATACTTTTTGGAACCAAGATTAAAAATAATAACAATTGTAACACCACATCTTAAAAAGCCACGCCGCCACTGGTGTACTCTGGTGGTCATGTAGAGAATTAGAGGCAAGATGGCAGCGGAGCGTATGAACTAGGAAGTAGTGTTCATGTTAAAAAAACTTCAATTAATAAATGTGTTGAATTAAATAATATTCATGTTACAAACTTAAATTAATAAATGTATTGAATTAAATAATATTCATGTCACAAACTTACGTTATAAATATGTTGAATAAAATAATAATAATTGTTACAAGGTAGCCGTTTCAAACTAAACGCGATCTGTTATATTATCCTTGATTACTAGATACCTCTCTCTAGCTGAAGTGGAAAATAATACAGAACTGCAGTTAGTGACTGCTAGATATCAGAGATAAACCAATGCTTAGAAATTTCAGTTATGTTCGAGTTGAAATAAGATGTCTCTCGAGCGAAGCTGGGACCAACAACGAAAATATCTATAGGTACTAATATTATAAACATGTGAATTTTGTAAATTTGGATATGGGAGTATAGTACGCGCCACGAATCTAAAAGGCTCAGAAGTTAGATGCCAATGCAGACTTGCGCTTGTACAGTCTGTTGAAAAACTACAAACTCGCAACTCAACAAAACTAATATAGCAATAACAACTTGACAATAGCGTACTCGACTGTACTTTAAAGCACATGGAAAGCGATAAGTGACAAAGGCAACGAGCAATCACCGACGAGCGCGCGTTCCGTGCAGGTCGCTGGGAGGTGGTGGGAGTATCAAAGGCTCTAAAATGTGCCTTTGCGACTAACTTCCGAACCTTTTAGATCCGTGGCGCGTACTATAATCTCCGAAACTTTTTATCCGATTACAAAAAATTATTCAGCAATATCTAGAATGGACCCTCAGGACGAACATAGCTATCGCGTTAAAATAAAAGCGCCTTTTGTGGAGACCAATTATGCAACGCAAGTCGTCGAAAAATCGCTGGCAATGTACAAACTCGGGCGAAGCCGGGCCGATTAAATAATAATCGATCGGTCGATCCATCAGTGAGTGTTGAAGTTGGTTTTTTCGTATAGTAGCGCTTGATACAATTCTGATATACGTAAGGCATTATAAGATGTTTTTGATATCTTGCAATTTGCATTTCTTATAAGTCGACGTATTTTATTACTCGAAATAACTGTCTTTTTTATTATTTATTTAACATAAGAATTGAATCTTGAGAATTATTCACGATTAAAAAATAAATTCTTGCAGACAGAAACAATTAAGTTTTCCGCTTCGTGAACCAGTTATTTTATTTTTATGCGAATGTTTCGTGTCTAATGACTGTTTCGACAACATTTTAAGTCTCCATGTTGTCATCCTTTAAATTATTACCAACAACAACAAAAAAAATACACCAAGATTGCAAAATTATTTCAGAACATTTTTACTGTCTAGTGTGTGATTTTTACTCTATGGGACTGTTCATTTATTACGAAAGACGATTTGGGGTCCGAACAAGTCTTATTTTTTCTTATATTATGGCTATTTGTATTTGTGTATTTGGCATATTTGGCAAACAATTACCAAGTGTGGACAGTCTATTTGACAAAGCGTTGGCCTTATTTGCCTATTTGATAAATAAGGCCAATACCAAATACGCGTTACCGTGCGCTTGTCGGTTTTTCAAAGCACATCAAAGGAGTCAAATAGGCAAATACGCAAATAAACCGTCCACACAATATTCAGAAGCGAACGCGCCGTGAACCTGTTCGTACGTGCAGTATTTTTGTGTCTGTGCTGTGAGCGAGAACTGGAACAATTACTAATAAAAATGAATTGGGACAATGAAACAGTGCTAAAATTCCTGGAATTTTGAACCTTGCGTTCTGCTGCCAAATGTCTGTGTGTTTGTTATTTTACTGTATGTGTGGATGGTCGTATTTGCCTCTAGTAATAGTTGCATGTTTGTCTTAAACGTTATATATTTTGCCAAATACAACAAACACCCAATAGCGAACACAAACAGCCATGTGAAGTGCCACCTTTATAGATGGGGATGGAAGGGGCTACAACGTAGATAGGTGGGGGATAAAAGAGGTAATTACACCCCAGGATTATGTTAATAAAAAAATAAAACTGAAAATAATACGAATACCTAGCTGAAAAATAAAATTGTAAAATTGGTTTGCGAATTAATATTTTGCCTGACACCTTCCTTCGTAAGTATTCTTGTGTGATATTAATAAAACATAAAAAATATTGATTTTTAGCTTTGATATAAAACATGCTGCATTTCCCATTTCCTAGTTTATTGGCGCGCCGTGGAAGTGGGAGCGGCCTCTTGTCCCATCCGACTCGACCATCATTCACGTAGTACGGTGCTTTATGAACTTCATATATACCGGGTGTTCAGAAAAACGAAATTTTATTTGACGTACTAATCATCGATATTATGAATGTCCTATAGATAAGTACAAACGGTTACTAAATGACGCCGACTCAAAATTACTTATATATACTAGACTGTCACATACGTTCAACTAGTTAGATAGAACTTAGTTAAATAAAAAGATTTATTATTTTTTGCTTTTCAGTTTTTCGGCGGTTTAATTTTTTTGTTAAAAAGTTTTTATTTTATAATTTTTTATGGCTATATAATTTATAATTGTAATACACAACTCAGCATGAAAATCTGTGAGTAAACTATAAATCACCCCTATTTTCCCATCCTTAGGGTAGGAGTTTTTTTCCAAATTTATATGAGACAAACCTCGAGGTATACCCTATCCAATAAAAAAATAATTATCAAAATTGGACCACTCTGTAAAAAGTTATGTGTGGTCATACATTACAATCAGTGAGTGAACAATCAATCATCCCCTGTTTTCCTACCCTTAGGGTTGGAATTTTTTTACCAAATTTATATGGGACCAACTTCGGGGTATACCCTTTCAAACAAAAAAATAATTATCAAAATCGGACTACTCTGTAAAAAGTTATGCGTGGTCATACATAAATAAAAGAAAAAAATATATATATATACACGTCGAATTGAATACCTCCTCCGTTTTTGTTTTTCGTCGGTTAAAAACAATTTAGAGCTGGGCCGTGCTGACAATTTAGTGCTTGTACTAATGTTTTAAGCACGCATAATGCTTAAAGCATAAACAAATTCTTAGGGCACTTGCTATACTTATGAAGCGCGTAAACATTATAAATCGCTTAATAAGCCCGAATTTGTAGATTGCCACAGTTTTTTCGACACTCGGTATTTTGAGCACTTACTCTATACTAATTTAGCCCGGAGAACCGAACTACTTTGTTGTTGAGCGTCAATAATTTACAATGTCTTAGTTTTCGTATTGGAAGCAAGTTCTGTTCTATACTTTATGTGTGTAGATAAGCTACTGAAGTTTTTTTATTTGCTAATTCTTTTCATATTTCAAACTTTAGGTATAATGATAAGCTTTCGGTATGAAAATTAGTCGGGTGAAAAGACGCAATTTTTGTATTGAAAGCTTGTAAATTAATGTTATCTGTAGTCGTTTTTTTAACTTCATCATAATATATATTAATACGCTAAGGTTAAGATGTTTGCCTCCCTTTTTAGAAAAAACCTCACAATTTCTCCACATAAATTATATATCATTTTACAGATAATTGCTTGCTCTACCGACATAGACAACTAAAAAATTTATTATTGCTTTTGTTTTTGTAAATTAATCAACAGCAACGCTGAACAACGTCTGCCATCTGACGGCTTTAATTTTGAAGCAACGTCAACACTTCGATCTGTCATCTGACCTTCATATTGTAATACAACAGACACAATACTGCATACTGCCATCTGACGGCTTTAATTTTGAAACAGCGAGCAACGCTGAACAACGTCACAGCAATGCTGCATGATGCCATCTGACGGCTTAGCTCAACGCTTTTGCTACTTGCGTCTCTATATGACAATTTTAGTAAAATATTTTTTCACTCTGTCATCTGAGTTTCATATTGTAATACAACAAAAAGAAGAACGTTATAAGCAGTGTGCAAAATTACAAACGAATTGAATACCTGCTGCAATCATATTTAAAAAATAATTTTGTAAAGTGATAAATTATTATTATACCTATTTAGTGCGAATAATTCGCACAGGTCACTCAATAATAAAAGAAGTAAAATTAGTTTCCCGATTAATTTGGAGAAAGGCGTGGAAATAACCAGGTTAATAATGCCTGCTGGTTATGAAATGGAATTGATTTTTTTTATCGACCAGTCGATATATTTTATTAGACACATATATGTAAAATATACAGAGAACATAATAAATGTATGTACATAGAACTCAGCAAGCCATGACTGCAATATCATGAACCCCACCGCATCCCAACTTACAAATACCTATCTCTCATATATGGGTACTTAATTATGTACAGTGAATATCCCGTAAACCGAACAGTAAATTGATAATTTCTTATACGGAAAAGCGAGCGGACCGTTCGGAATATTCTCGACATAGCCGGGGCTATCAGGTGTTACTCAAAATAAAAAAATCCGATATTGAAGTCTCGAACGTGATGCTTTTATGACTCGCTAACACTCATGTATAATAAACTCGTACACAATATATAGTAAATTACATTCTACATAAATAAATTACTATTTTGGCCACTTGGATATGCTTTCAAAAAGTTTTCTCTTGTCGTAAATGTCACTATAAAAAGTCTCGCGTGCCATATTTCAAATTTCCCGCCAAAAATATTAACAAATCCGCCGAATTTTTTCGGTCAGATAGTAACTCTCTACAGTCTAAGGTAGCGGTGTCAAACTGATTTTTTCAAAAGGGCCGTTTAAAATTAAAATCTTTATTTGTTTAGTTTAAATCAATTTTCATATAAAGGTAGGTAATTAATAAAATATTTTTAACAAAAAATTGAACCGACTTCAAAATATGCAATAAAAAGTAAAAAATAATAATTATTGTTATTTTTGGAGTCGGTGTCAGCCAAAATAAAATCTATTCCGAGAACTAGAGACATGTAAGATTTAAATTGCTACTTTCGAATTCCGATGTGACACCGACTCCAAAAATAACAATGATTATTATTTTTTACTTTTTAGTGCATATTTTGAGGTCGGTTCAATTTTTTTGTTAAAAATATTTTATTTTTCTCTTTTTAGTGTTAGATAAAGTATTGCAATGGGTAGGCCAAGCATGCGTGCCTTTGAAATTTGAGAGTTTCCCTCGATTTCTCCGGATTCCACCATCAGATCCTGACTTGGTTCCGATGGGACCACCTCGGAAGTGCACTCTTTCGGATAAAAAAAAAATTTGAAAATCGGTCCATAATTGACGGAGAAATCGGTGAACATACATAAAAAAAAATATGTGTACAGTCGAACATAGAACCTCCTCCTTTTTTTGAAGTCGGTTAAAAAGGTTAAATTATCTTGAGCTTGATAGATCCAGACATCTGAGGTCTCTTGTTTTTTGATAAACTCATTGATGTCAAGTGTCTATAAGATCCTCACTGGATAAATTCTGGTCGCGGGCCCTATTGAGATGGCTTGAAGGGCCATATCTTTGACATCGTTGGTGGCACGTGTATAGTACGCGTCACGGATCTAATATGTTCTGAAATTAGTCACAACCAGCATCGCAAAGGCATATTTTAGAGCTGTTGATACTCCCACCACCTCCCAGCTACCTGCACGGAACGTGCTCTCGTCGGTGATTGGCCGTGATCGCTCGTTGCCTTTGTCACTTGTCGCTTTCCTGCTTTAAAGTACAGTCGAGTATGCTATTCTCAAGTTATTTTAGTTTTGTTGAGTTGCGAGTTTGTAGTTTTTCAACAGACTGTAACAAGCGCATTCGCCTTTTAGATTCGTAGCGCGTACTATATAACTCGTAGACGCACGATTCTGTACGGTTTAAGGTAACCGCACTGTAAACAATTGAACAATATAACACGCGAGCGCTAATGAACAAAGCAAACAGTACGTCGATCTCGTCGCGTCTCGTATCGTTCTCTCACTCTATCCGCCTTCTCATCGACCGTTTCGATTACTTTTAAAACGTCCATCCATTATATTTGAAACTTCACTTCTCAGTGTGGTGTGAATTCTTTCTTTCACGCCGTTTCTCGTATTCCTTTTCCGGTTCTATGGAAACGTGCATTTCAAGGTGCAATATTCCACCTGTTTGATTGAGAAATACAAAGCTCGAAACTGACAATGAAATACAACAATAGAACAGTCTTAAGAACGCATCGCGTGTACGCGACTGCGTTTGTTTGGTTTAGACTGTGAATTAATCGTATGCACGTGTGTTTTGTAAATGACTTTTCGTGACCTGAACTGTTTATCGTCGTTGTGTTTTTGTTTCATAAGTATATCGGTTGTGTTTTGTTTGAAGTGCTCATTTGTTTGGATAAATCGTCCTCAGTGGTTTTCAGTGTTTTGTTTTTTAAAAAGAAAGCGATACGTTTTAATGAGAAGAAAACCGTGTTTTGTTTCAACAAAGCAATGAGTTACTGAACCCGGTTTATGAGTTTGTTTATTTTGAAAACCACGTTTTGTTTTAACTCCACGAAAAAGCGAGCTTTCGTTTGTTTCGAATGATGGCGATTTATTGTTAAACTTATTAGTGTTTTTCATTCTTCTTTTGAAACCGCGTTTTGTTTTGGTGAACTGAAAACAAAAGCATGCCTTTGTCGAGAATGAAAGCTCAGGGAAAATAGATTTGGTCAATTTTATTTTTTTCAAAGCCGCCAGCAGTTAAGACGGTTTGGGTCTAACACAAATACGTATAATAAACAAAATTATCGACCAATTTTTCAGACAATATATTAACAAAAAATATAATTAATACATTAACGTTTTGATCCGGATTTGGGCCTTCTTCAGAACGGATCTAAAAAATATAAAAAAATAATTAATATTTAATTTCTAATTCGCTTTATATAAAATTCTTTCAAAATAATTAATTAGTATCAAAATATTGAAAAAATAATAACAAATGCGAATACTTTTAAAAATGATTTGAAAAGGCAAAAACTGCGTTTTGTTACTCAATAGATATGAACATTTAGTTTGGTTTAAATGAGAACAAACAAATCATTATTCGTTAAAAATCGACACGTCTTCGTGTTTAATAACGTTTCGTGCGTTTAGATCGTGTTTTTAACCGACGAAAAACAAAAACGGAGGAGGTTCTCAATTCGACGCGTATATTTTTTTTTTTTTTTTTTTTATTTATGTATGACCACGCATAACTTTTTACAGAAAAGTCCGATTTTGATAATTATTTTTTTGTTTGAAAGGGTATACCCCGAAGTTGGTCCCATATAAATTTGGTAAAAAAATTCCAACCCTAAGGGTAGGAAAACAGGGGATGATTGATTGTTCACTCACTGATTGTAATGTATGACCACACATAACTTTTTACAGAGTGGTCCAATTTTGATAATTATTTTTTTATTGGATAGGGTATACCTCGAGGCTCGTCTCATATAAATTTGGAAAAAAAACTCCTACCCTAAGGGTGGGAAAATAGGGGGTGATTTATAGTTCACTCACAGATTTTCATGCTTTGTGTATTACAATTATAAATTATATAGCCACAAAAAATTATAAAATAAAAACTTTTTAACAAAAAAATTAAACCGCCGAAAAACTGAAAAGCAAAAAATAATAAATCTTTTTATTTAACTAAGTTCTATCTAAGTAGTTGAACGTATGTGACAGTCTAGTATATCTAAGTAATTTTGAGTCGGCGTCAAACCATCAATGAACAAAGATCACTAAAAGAAATAACCAAATCAAATTAACAATGATACGTGAAATCTCCAGCGATAAACATTAACATTCCAAACATGCGCTCTCCACACAACCACTCGCAAAGACGTGTGCCCTCAGTGTGCCCGTTCGGGTTGCTCTGTCGCTGACATTAACTTCGTGAACGCTCAGAGATTTTCGGCGAAGGATTGTTGACGCCGACTCAAAATTACTTAGATATACTAGACTGTCACATACGTTCAACTACTTAGATAGAACTTAGTTAAATAAAAAGATTTATTATTTTTTGCTTTTCAGTTTTTCGGCGGTTTAATTTTTTTGTTAAAAAGTTTTTATGTTATTTTCATATTCGCTAAACATCAATTCGTCATCACACATAGAAAAGTGCCAGTGTTTTGTCTAATTTTAAACTTGTTTAAACATTTGAATAATATCACTACCTATAGTATATTGTGCAACTAGTGCGGCAATCGACAATGCCGCACGAGTTGCACATATTATTTTTTATTACGAATTAAATTAAATTAAAATTAAAATGTTATTACGAATTAAAAAAAAAGAAATTAGAAGTAATAAAAATTTTAATTAAATCATTAAAAAGTTGAAAATTCAGTTAAAATTGTAACCTCAAATCTGCTTCAAATGACAATTTGTTTCGTTGACATTAACAACGTTATTATTTTGTTTTTTTCTCTGAATTTGCGTGCGTCAAACAATAATTTCAGTGCGACAAATAAAGTTTCCGCACGCAAATGAAAATAGCTACTTTTCAACCGTAACAGCATGCGTAAAGATACCACTTTTCCCGCATGAGTAATAAAAAATTAAGAATCTAAAAAAATTTAATGCGGCTTTTTTCTAAGCGGTGAATTAATGTATAGTGCGAGTTACACGTCGAAAATCGGTGCTAACGTTTTTGCATGATGACCGAACACTCGTACTGAATATATGTTTTAGAAATTATTTTAATCGTTTTGACGGTAAAAATCTGTTGATGCGATTTTTTTCCTACTATTTTTGGGCGTCGACGAACCATTTCTCGGTAGTTCTAAAAAGAATCCGGGCCATTATTTGAGTAATAATCAACTCCGATTACTGGCATCAAAACTCGCAGAAACTATAATTAAATTTAGGTATACAGCTATTTTTAATGTTTTTAACGATTTGATTCTGCACAATATTTTTTCCGACATAAGTCATAAAAAAATTTTAACGTTTAATTAAAAGATA
Source organism: Xanthostigma xanthostigma (assembly GCA_963575645.1). Lineage (NCBI taxonomy): Eukaryota > Metazoa > Arthropoda > Insecta > Raphidioptera > Raphidiidae > Xanthostigma > Xanthostigma xanthostigma. Next base: position 7,374,232 of record OY754473.1, read on the forward strand.
ATTACAATCAGAAATAGACAGACAGAGAGAGCGCGAGAGATGAGAAAAAGAACCTTGTCTAAATAACAGATCTTAACTCTAGTTCTGAACGGAGATTGCTTTTTGAACTCAAAAAAAAGCCCGTCTCACTTAGGTTTCAGAGACGTTGGCAATCACTCTTACTTAGACAGTTTTGTCGCTATACCCAGCTCTCAGTCACTCAGGTTTGGCTGTAAATATTTATACAAATTATTATGTATTGTCGTGTATTCTTAATACGTGTTCAAAATTTCAAATTGTTCAGACGTCTGGAAGTGAGTGAAAATTAATTTTGAACGATTCCATTAGCTATACATACGTACAGGGCCGGATTAACCCTGTCCGGGCCCCTAGGCAATGCAATCAGGTCTTTTCAAGTTGATGAAGGGATGTGAGTAGCTTCCAGATGATCGGCTCCAGGCATCCTGTTACTTCAATGTCTTAAATATGTGATATTGTAACAGCATGATTACTTTGACTAGATGCTGCAGCATCGCCTTACCTGACTCGTTAGCTTTATCGAAATGGTCTTAATGAATAGGTTATAGATAATTGATGATCCAGGTTTTTTGATGGGCCAGGAAAGAGAAATGAGACGTGACGTGGTTATTTTAAATTTTATCTTGTTAAATGGAATTAATTACAATAAACAACGAAAGATAATAATATTTTTGTTGGGAAATTTCATGCAAGTTTTCAAATAAAATTTTCGATCAATGAAAAGTTTTTTTTTCTCGATGCGGGGCCCCTAGGCAGTTGCCTACTCTGCTTAATGATTAATCCGGCACTGCATACTTGCAATACCGCATCAAAACTTTCAGCACATCATAATTCTATGTGTTCTTGGATGCGTTAGAAAGTACTAATGGTATTTTTATGATGTTGCGAAAATTACTATAGATATACTTCTATACTGAATGTTTGTTGTTTAGTTTTTATTTTTTATTGCCACGGTATATTTAATATTTAAGATTCTCTGAATGTAGGTGTGGATGAATTTATAATACGTCAAATTCACCTACAGACGATTATAAACTCTTTAAACATTATCGACTCTATTAGTGGTGGGCGTTGATTCTTTTTTTTTTTTTATTTTTGACGTGATAACGTCTTATAAATTGATGAATCACCAATCTTATAAATTGATAAAACACCGGCTGCATGCACGAAAAAGTGTAACGTTCCTAACGTTCGTAACGTTCCTAGCGTTCCTAACGTTCCGCCTGACCCTGTGCGTGCTTTTCTCGAAAACGACCCTAACGATTTGGATGAAATTTACTGAAAAGGGATTTTGGGGGGCAAAAAATCGTTTTAGCTAGGTCTCATCTCTCGAAAAAATCGCTTTCATACAAATTTTATCATTATAAAAATCAATTTTTTGACGTATGAAAATACTTAAATATTGTAAGTAGGTTTTGGAATTTTATATAAACAATGAAATAATTGTTTTCAAAATATTATGACAGTTAATCTTTGAGACTTAAAATAAATACGAAAGAAAGAAAGTTAAAAAAAACAATTATATTATAGGTGGTAAGTAATTTTAATAAATAAAATTAACCTAAATTTGAAGCAAAAGATGCAATATCATAGATTCGAATTATTATAATTATTATATAAATTTAGGTTATGTATTACGGAATACGTTATCACGTAAAACTATCGTCCGTAATCCGACTTTAAAGACAACCAATTTTTTTTTGAAGTGAAAACTTCTTTAGCGGCGTTATACACTTTTTTTGTAATGGTTAAATAATGTTAAACTCGCGTCAGGAAAAGTAAGAACTGGGTGAGACTCTCTAAGTGATAGTAATTGCCAGATACTTTTTATACAACGTTAGACATCTAGCGTTGAAATATCGTACATAAAAATGCAATCTATGATACAAACCATTTTATTTTTATACAACGTTAGACATCTAGCGTTGAAATATCGTACATAAAAATGCAATCTGTGATACAAACCATTTTATTTACAAGTGTTGCCAGTAATTAAACAATGCTTCTAAATGCAAAAAATTAGGACGTTAATATTCAAGTTTTCACTTCTGCCGGCACTCCCGGAGTGGAACCTGTCTTTTATTTTTCAACGGACTATAGTTGAATTAACTGTTAGTTCCCCCGCGGCACGTTTCGCAACCAGGATGCGACTATTGCGCAATTCTTAGTCCCGAACGCAACTGAATCTGAATTGAAAGAGACGGTTTATCCTGCCTTGCAACTGTAGAGAACGTTCGCAATCAACAGCGTGCAACCGGAATCGTTTCGCGACCGACTTGAAGCTAATTTCAAATCGGTCGTGTTTCAGTCGATCCATTCTCTGTATACGCACGAAAAGTTCCAGAACGATCGCATCGTCAGCCGGTCTCGGGACAGTTAGTCAACTGGTAAAAAAACGAGCGAGCGAGCGACGTGTGTGATCGGTCACGGATACGTATTTGTGTTCAGAACGCAGCTTAAGACGAGCAAAGGATCGTAGAAACAAAGCGCACATATGTCGTTGATATATATATTTAACACTGCGCGTAGAAGACAGCTTAAGGTTGAGTGATCCTAAAACGCGCTGACTTTCGGGTCAGACTGCCACGGGTAGGAATTCCGCCACCCGCGCAGTGACGCTTTGTTATGTCGTTTACTTTTTAAATTGTCGAGCGTCTATAATCTATACAATAAGATAAATAAGAAAGCTTTGAACTTGGTTTCCGCCATTTAAAAATATCGTAGCGTGTGTATGTATAAATTCGGGTATATGAATTATTTTATTTTGCGTTGAACGAAGTTCAGTTGTTTTATCGATATATAGTATATATATTGTCCCCGTCACATCTTCACGCCGGAAATCCTTTTTCTCATAGCAATGAAACAGTTGACTGTCGAAGACACATCCTCTCGCGTCGGTTCTCACAATGACTCTTGCAAGTTTTGTTTTCGTTCTTATTTAAATGAGGTTATGAAAAAGAAAAGAACATCAACGGAAAACGTGTTGTTGTATTATTGCCTGCAGCTGTTCGCAATGGGCGGCAGTACTCAGTTTTGTTAGTACAACGAAGGTAGCTTTTCATTTTTTAGGGTTTCGTACCTCAAAAGGAAAAAGGAACCCTTATAATTTTTATAATGACGTATACATTTTGTTATGTTTTTAAGATGATAATAAAATTCTATTCTATAGGATCACTTTGTTGTACGTCTGTCTGTCTGCCAAGACTCTTGGGAATCAAAACCTATATAGGGTACTTCCCGTTGGCCTAGAATCATAAAATTTGGCAAGAAGCAATGTCTGGCAGCGCAAGTAAAGGGGAAAATTTGGAAACCGTAAATTTGTAGTTACATCACACAAAAAATAATGTCGAAAAGCCGTGATTTTGTTAAAATTTTACCGAATTAACGCTCTCGATTCTGGGCGAATTTTGAAACGCACGAAACTGTCCATTGCTACAGGAGAGTTGAAGAAGTGATTTCCGTTTGAAACACACTTTTTTCAAGAGGAAAAAAAAACGGTGGCAAACGCCCGAAATCGCTTCTTCACCTGTCCTATAGCAATGGACAGCTGCGTGCGTTTAAAAATTGGCCGGAATCGAAACCGTTAATTCGGTAAAATGTTACCGCGATATCTACTGTCGCGTCAAAACACGGGTATAATACGCGCCACGGATCTAAAAGGTTCGGAAGTTAGTCACAAACAGCGTCGTAAAGGCTCAATAAATAAATATTGTATTGTATAATAAAAAAAAATATAAATAAATAAAGGCACATTTCAGAGCCGTTGAGACTACCACCACCTCCCAGCTACCTGCACGGGACGTGTGCTCGTCGGTGATTGGCCGTGATCGCTCGTTGCCTTTGTCACCTGTCGCTTTCCTGCTTTAAAAATACAGTCGAGTAAGCTATTGTCAAGTTGTTATTTTAGTTTTGTTGAATTGCGAGTTTGTAGTTTTTCAACAGACTGTACGAGGGCAAGCCCGCGTTCGCATCTAACTTCCGAGCCTGTCAGATTCGTGGCGCGTATTTAGGGCTTCACACGAGAGCGAGATTTTTCTCGTCTCGTCTCGTTCTCGTCTCGGAAAAGCGAGACGAGACGAGACGATACGTTTTGGTAAATATTTTGGACGATACCGAGACCACATACAGTGCAACCCGAGAGTCTCGTTTATGGTCTCGTTAAATTTTTTTTTATAAAGTTTTTATTGGAAAAATTAGAAAAAATATTTCTATATAATAACGTAATAAATATAGCTTTAAAAAACTACTTATTATTATTTATTATTTAGTTTATATAATATAGGTATATTATCATTATTTAAAATTAAGCGAGACGAGACGAGACATCTGGTAACGAGACGAGACCGAGACTTGAACGAGACTGAATTTTCTAGGGATTGACGAGACCGAGACGAGATTTTTGATAGTCTCGTCTACTCTCGTCTCGTGTGAAGCCCTACGCGTATTATAAAGAATGAGTTCCGGGGTCGCGCGTTCGCCGCAAACGTAAAACGGTCAAGCAATTTTGGGCCAGCCCGTACGACGCACGCTTACATGTGTTTTATAAAATGTGTTTCTAAGTTAGTGTCGTAGTCGCGCGTGAAAGTTTCGTGTGTGTATCTGCATCTGTTAGGAGCGGACTATACTCTCCTCAGTCAGTGACAGACCGGACGTGCTTTTGACGTGATGTGGTGACGAATTGCTTGCCCATACGCTCTCTCTATAGAGTACGATTGTTCTATTGCGAGAGCCCCGGCCACTTGTTGCGTATTTCTGACCGACCGTTTGCGCTTTTTTTCCTTTGGCTTGCAGTGTGTGCGTGAAGCAGTTTGCTGGTGTGTGCCAAATCGTTGGTCGTCGCGGGGCATGCGTGTGCCGAATTTTTTTTTTTTATTGTCTCGAGTTGCGAGTTGATTCGATGCGATTAAAATCAAGTGATTTTTGACAGTTAACTGTTTTTTCTAATTATTTCGAACCTCTGTGCGATGTACGTCAAAAATGTTATCTAATTATTATGTGGCAAGTTACGAAATGATTTAATCGATTTATTTCTGCGTAATAGTGACTTGTGATACAGTTCTTCTACATCGATTTGTGTGTGTTTATTGTTCGAAAACGTTCTCCAGTTTCGAGACGGTTCCCGTTTGTTTTAAGTTTCGAATTGATTTCGCGGGAATGAAGTCGATAATTTGATGTTTTGAAGTTCTGCGTCAAATTAATAAATCGAATGTGCCGATTCGTTTGTTTTGATTCGTGCGTTTTAAGGTGAATTGTGTGAGTTTTTATCGATCTGTGTTTTAAGTTGTCGAGCATCCATAACACGCAATACCTCTCTCGCTAGTAATTTTGCTAAATTAATTCCTTGTGATATAAAAACTAATCGATATTTTTGTTTGATTTTTGTGCAACTTGTGATGATAAATGGTTACAAAGTGTCGCTAAAATCATTTTTTTAATTTTATTTTAAATAATTACAAAAATAATAATTTTAAGTCGTTTCAAATTAAAATTAAAATCGGTAATAATGCGTCGTTATTTTTTAATGATTTCAAATAATAATAATAATAATAATCATATTTTTAGTTGTCGTTAAAATCGCTCTATATAGCCATTACTGCGAAAGTAAAATATCGTTAATTCGTTACATTTTAAATTTTATAATAAAGTATGAAACGTTATTTATGGACGATTGTCACCTGTCTTCACGTATCGTTAAAGTCACTATGTCGCTCATTACGTTTGACACTAAAAGCTAGTAACGTCGTTTAGTGTTTTAGTATTAGTAGGGTATACGTGATTTTAAATGGGTATCGATTATATCCAAGCCTTAAGGACATGTGCTTACCTTTCGTTTAATATGTATTATTTTTTAGAACTTAAATGCTTACGTAAGTCGTTGAAATCACTGAAACGGTAGTCTGAATTCATATTTTCATTTTAGTGTTAATTTTAACGATAAATTTTAAATGCAGCCCCAACTGTTCTTTAATTAGAATACTCGAATTGTTGGGGGATAGTAGGTACCTAATAGACAAACCGTAATAATGTGCCTAATGCGTCATATTAAAACAACGACAACCCAACAATCTCGGTAGTTCTCAAACCTAAATTGCGATTGAAAATTTAAAATGATGTCTATTTTTGAAAAATAGTACCTAATGCTATTTTTCCAATTATTGTTTTAAGGTACAAATATCATATGTTTGCAAACAATTAGTACCTATAACGTTATTTTTTTTTTATTATTTAATACTTAGCTAGGCATATCCAGTCTGCAATTTATATACAACTGTAAATTTTTATTGCAAGTATATATTTTGTTGTTTTGGACCGTAACTTTTGTTAAAATTTTATCTGTTTACTTTATTAATTAAGTAAGAATATAAAATCTCATTATATATAAATATTTTATGTTTTTTTACAATCGTGATTATTAATTTCGCTTATCAATGCATCTATTCATACCTTATTTGTATTCTAAAAAACTGTTTTTGTACAAATTAGTAATAAATTTATTTAAAAATGTTTAATTTAATTAACCAATGAAACAATTTTTCATTTTTAAACTGGGTTTTTTTCCGTGCGATGTTTTGTTTTTTAAACTGATATCTTTTTGTTTTTAAACGACGCTCATCTTTTTGTTGTTTTGTTTTCGTTGTTCATATGTTAATTAGGCATTTACGATTTAGATCGTGTGTGGAATTGATAATTATATTTTTTGACATTTTTTTGTGCATATTACCTACAATAGCTGTATTATTTAATGCGTATTTAAACAAATTTGAAGAGAAATCTGAGAAATAAGTAACATTTAATTACCTTTTAAAATAATATGTTTTATTGTTCTCAGTTAAGATTAATTACGACATTAAAAAATTGCTTTTTATGTAAGAATTTAGTAACACAATGGTAACATAATTACTCCCAAAATTGTTTGACATCACGAAACAAAATTTTACTGAAATCGCAATTAAGTATTCGTCGAGCATAAAATTTAGTTACGAAAGTGAAATTAATGGCGCCACTAAACCTACTTATTTTAAATATTCAATATGGACACATGGTTAACAAGACGTGAATTAACGTAGCCCGTAGCATTAGATTATACGTAACTCATAACATGCGAATTGACGTAGCTCTAATCTATTGACGTAAATTAAAGAAATTCGTAGCACATGAGTCAACGTTATACGTAGCACGTGACAGAACGTAGTTCGATGCATACGAATTAACGAAAATCGTAGCGTGTGATTTAACGTAGCTCGATGAATGCAAGTTACCGTAACTCGTAGCACGTGAATTAACGTATTACGTAGTACGCGAATTAACTTAACTCGTCGTATTTGAGTAAACGTAACTCGTAGCATTCTAATTAACGTAGCTCGTAACGTGTGAACTATTTACGCAAAGCTATTCACGTTAGTTGAAGTATTTCGTAGCACGTAAATCAACGTTAAACGTAGCACGTGATTGAACGTAGTTCAAAAGAATACGAATTAACGTAAATCGTAGCGAGTGATTTAACGTAACTCGTAGCACGTGGATTAACGTAAATCGTAGTACGTGAGTTAACGTTAAACGTAGCACGCAATTAAACGTAGTTCAACAGAATTTCCAATTTAACGTAATTCGTAGCGTGTGATTTAACGTAGCTCGAAGAATCTGATTTAACGTAACTCGTAGTACCTACATGGATTAACGTACTTCGTAGTACGTGAGTCAACGTTAAACGTAGCACGTAATTGAACCTAGTTCAAAAGAATACGAATTAACGTAAAAAGTAGTGATTGATTTAACGTAGCTCTAAGAATGCGATTTAACTTAACTCGTAGTACATGGATTAACGTACTTCGTAGTACGTGAGTCAACGTTAAACGTAGCACGTGATTGAACGTAGTTCAAAAGATTATACGAATTAACGTAAATCATAGCGAGTGATTTAACGTAGCTTGAAGAATGCGATTTAACGTAAGTCGTAGCACGTGGATTAACGTAATTCGTAGTACGTGAATTTACGTCATTCGTAGCATATTAAAATAACTTTCTGCACGTTTTATAATATGTCTTTCGCCGTCTGCAATAAATGCATAACTTCAATAAAATAACTGTGTTTTTAAAAAGTTTGAACTGTCCATGCCTAATTTTAACCATGTCTAATGGCTTAACGTTTAGAGTGCGTTTTTTTTCAATAATATAATTAATATTTAACTGGTTTTCTAGTTAATTAACAATTGTGACCATGCATACGTAATAATGTACATAACGTGAAGACGACTTCTGCAATTCAACGAATCTATAATCTCAGTGTTTCTGTTTTATCAGAGGTGTATTGAGTGGGATTTTGTTTACAAATCGTGTACCTACTGGCTTTGTAGCTAATCATATGTTTCGTTTATTACATTTCTTTTTGCAGTGAAACTTCTTTAACTGCGTATCTGTTTGAAAAATATTAATTAATCAACGCATCAATCGAGTATATAATAAAATTATAAAAACAAAACAAACAGATATCACAAACGGTTAAAGAAGTTTCACTTCTTCCAGGTGAGCTTAGCGGATGAAGCTCACGCGTTTTTTTTTCAAAAAAAAAGCAGGACACAAAAAGAACTAAACACAAAGTGAAGAAGGAATTGTTACAAGCATTATTTTAAAAACGTGTCTTAAATACGATGTTCGGGATTGTTTTAATATTAACTGTTGATAACATGTGTTAATAAAAAAAAACGGGACGCAACAAAAAAAAGACACCACGCACACAGCGGAGGAGGTGGCCGATTGGCGTTTGTTGTTATCCAGAGGCGGACTAAGTGGGTGTTCGGTGTTGTGTTTTGTTTATTTATTTATTGTATTCATATGATGTCACGATGTGATGGCCCAAGCCAATCGAACTGTACGCCAGGTGAAGCAGGGAGAGCGCCTGAGACGTTCACAGCACACGGCGATCTCCTCGTTATTGGTTCCAGGTGATTATCGCATTCTCTCTCGCTCTTTTGTTTTTTTTTTTTTTTTTTTGTTCTAACGGCCTTATATTACACACTCTATACCGAGAGTACAGCGGTGGACAAAAAAGTATGTAATACCATACCCAGCTTCAAAATAAGCGAATACATAAAAGCTATCACTAAATCCAGCGCCACAGCACGCTTGAACCTAGCTGTCAAATCTAGCAGGAATTTAGCAGCAAAACCAGTCTCGTGCAAAGCGGCCTTTACAAATTATTTATACCAAATTATTATTCTCAGGAGTTCTGTTTGTTTGAAGTTCCGATGACAATACAATATTTTAATAACTAACTGACCGGTTCGGCTTTCGTCCGGATGCAAATCACATTTTTAATAAAGCACACTGAAAGCTTAAAAATATAAATAGGTAAAAAAACTTTTAAGTTAAACGTTTTTATTGTGCAATCGATAATGTACCTACTAGAAACTAGAAAATAACTATGAGGTACCATAGAGGACTTTGATTACAGTGAAATAAAATCGTGGGGGGCATTTAGCAGAAAACTTATTTGAGATTTCGACTGCCGTCTTCGACCATAATGTAACAATAAATACCCCCCGCGATTTTATTTAAGATTAATCAAAGCCCTCCATGGTGACTCATAATTAATTTCTATGTTTTTAGTACATTATCGACTGTACAATAAAAACGTTTAAATTAAAAGTTTTTTTACCTATTCTACGTAAAATAATTATAAACCTTTTTCGTATTTGTTATTAATTTTTTTCGGCATCTAGCATATTATTTTTAATAACTAGTGTGACCTGTGCGAATTATTCGCACTAAATAAGTATAATAATTATCACTTTACAAAATTATTTTTTAAATATGATTGCAGGTATTCAATTCGTTTCTAATTTTGCACACTGCTTAGGTATAACGATCTTCTTTTTGTTGTATTACAATATGAAGCTCAGATGACAGATCGAAGAAATATTTTACTAAAATTGTCATATAGAGGCGCAAGTAGCAAAAGCGTTGAGCTAAGCCGTCAGATGGCATCATGCAGCATTGCTGTGACGCTGTTCAGGTGTTTCAAAATTAAAGCCATCAGATGGCAGACGTTGTTCAACGTTGCTGTATTTTAATTAATTTACAAAAACAAAAGCAATAATAAATTTTTTAGTTGTCGATGTCAGTAGAGCAAGCAATTATCTGTAAAATGATATATAATTTATGTGGAGAAATTGTGAGGTTTTTTCTAAAAAGGGAGGCAAACATCTTTAACCTTAGCGTATTAATATATATGATTTCAATTTCAGTACCTCAATCGATTCCCGTCCCAGCAAAAATCTGTCGCGTGCAATAGGTTCGTCACTCCTGGGTGTAGGCTTACAATCTCAATGCAATTCGAATGTTCTCTATTTTTCTGTCCGATACTGTACAAATCGCGTAGGCTAGAGCAGGCACGCGATCTATACCGTTAACACACGGGCGTTATTATTTATTGTAACTAGTTAAACGATTTATGCTACGAAATCGTTAAAAGGCCATGTATATGATATTTTCAATCCGAGAAATGATCTCTGTCTGTATATACCTATACCTAATAAAAACACGATTATTCTATGCATAGATATTATTTCACATATTATAAGTGTTATTATATAAACTTTATACGTTTTTTTTTTACTGTTATGTTTATGCGGAATGGTTCTATCGAATTTATTATGAAACTTGGATCTAAAATCTAGATCAATTTTATTTCGCTGATTTCATCGTTCATATTTCTCATGTACCGATATACAAGGGACCCCGCACAATTTGTGCGGCACAAATCTTATGGAAATTGGTTCCCGGTTAAATTGATCGAAAACAGTTTTATTTTTACACGTTTTATATTAGTTTCACTTGTAAGTTTGTATAATGTATGTAACTATGTATGTTTGTAAACTCGTTTGGACTACAGCAAGTGGTTTATATAGTGGTATAATATGCCAGCACTGTAAGTACACTGGCTAGTCGTGCGGTCTAAGGCACGGGTCTTCGCTGACGTCACGGGTCGCGGGTTCTAATCCCGTCCACGCCGAAAAAAAATTGTTTATTTTTCGGAAAATTTTTGACAATAAATCGAACTAAAAAGTGGAAAATAACTATAGTTTTAAAAAAAAACTAAAAAACACGCTTCATATCGAACTAAAAAGTAAAAAATAATTTTTTTCTAAAATAAGCTTAAAACAATAATGAATAAAAAATACAAGTATTATTGTGAAAAAAGCGTGGGGCGCGCGATGTACGAAAATGTGGAACAAAGCGCCCTACGCGGTTTTCACAATAATATAAGTACTTGTATTTTTTATTCATTATGTTTTAAGCTTGTTTAAAAAAAATATTTTTTACTTTTTAGTTCGATATTAAGCGTGTTTTTTAGTTTTTTTTAAACTATATTTATAAAAAACGTTTGAAAAAGTAGGTACTTTTTAGAATCTGTGCCTTATGATCTAAATGATCTTTTATTGTAATGTATTTTATATTTTTCGACGATTTGTATCCAATTTGGCCACACAAATATAATTAATAATAATAATACTATACACTTTTGCACATAATTATGTATTTTGCAATCAAAATTGTTCTATGTATAGTGTAGATGCATATCTAATGTATATTTTTTTATCTGCGTATTTTCTTGTATTTTGACTTGTCATATTCAACTTGTAGTGACAACATGACCAATAAAATATTATTATTATTATTATTATAGTTTGAAGGTCGCTAAGAAAAAGTGTCCATGGGCGCATAGCCTAAAAACCAATGGATCTTTAGCTATACAGATAATATGTTTAGCGAGATTTAAGATATAGGGATCTCCATTGAATTCACAATCTAAAAAAATCTTAAGCTCTGGAAATATGTTTTCGAGTGCGCTGAATCCCAATATGACATTATTATTTTATACAGGGTGGACACCTTCCAACATTATCTACCTAGTTTTCGACTATTTTTCTATTTCTAAAAAAAAGCACAAAAGTTGTACACGGAACATGTTTGTGAATTCAATAGATATCCCTATATATCTAAAATCTCGCTAAACATATCTGTAGCTAAAAATCTATTGGTTTTTAGGCTCTGCAACCATGGACACTTTTTCTCAGTGACCTTCCCACACACAAAAAAACTTTTTGGTTGGCAACAATGCAAGCATGAAAAAGAATAATTCATATTTATTATTTAGTAAACAAAACGATTTTGCGATTTTTAGCTATACTAATCTTGATGCAGTTTAATGTTTATGGAATTTTAAGTATGAAATATTGGTTATTCGTGGGATGTTTAGGTTTCTTGGCTCGCCGGGTGTGCGTCTTGTGGGTTTTAAAATTTTTTGCACGCGCAATTATTTTTAAACTTTAAAACCTTGCTACTACTGACCAATTCTAAAATTTTGACGTTATTGGACAATGTTTGTTTCAAAATAAAGAATAGATACTTCTAAATCGTGCACAATAAATTTAATTTGTATTTTCTAAACGTCTTATAGGTAAAAGTTATTACGAAAATATGTTCTACTTAAAATAAATCGCGTACAAACAATAATTACGTTTTAATAATTTATGCAGTTTTATTTTGTCTACGGGTTCGTTGCTTAACGTAGCGTTGAAGTCTGCAGCAAGGTATAAAAGAGTTACAAATAAATTTTGCGTGTTAAAAACGTTATCGTATAGACTTTCCACTGAGGGTTAAAAATTTATTTTTATAAAATAAAGTTTTAATGCAGAACTCAGAGTTATACATATATTTAATAATTTACTATATGAATCGTTGTCTATCTACTCAATGTGCGGTGAGTGAAAGCAACAAAGCGTATCGAAAATATATCCGCGTCTCTTTCTTCAATGCAATTCCCTGATTTCTTCGATGAGAGGATTGGTTGATAATAATAATAATAATAATAATAATAATAATAATAATAATACATTTATTCCCAAAAAAAAGATATTACACAATGTATTTATACAATTAATTTGTGGAATTAACCTATCCAACTTGGCAGAGCCAGTGCTAGGATGTACTTGCATTCAATCAGAATAAAGTATCTCTGTTTCAAAAACTTTGTCTTTTTCTATGACGTTAACATGGGTGTACCCAGCTTTTGACTCAAAAATAAATTTTAAATACAAACACAATGGAAAATAAAATTAATCGCGAAAGTAAGTTTCACTTCTGTCGTGTGTGCGGCGACGCAGTACTATTTAAAAAATAGCGCCAAGTCATATTCGCAAATAATTATTTTTCTCAAGTTCCGACAAAATTGATTTGAATTGAAATTCGACTTAGACAAGTTGTTATGGTTGTAAAAAAAAATTGGTTGTCTGTAAAGTCGGTTTACGGACGATAGTTTTACGTGATAACGTATTCCGCTCGAATATCATATTTAAAAATACATAACCTAAATTTTAGTAGCTGTCAAACTATATTTTTACCGACTAATAATTTGATCAACCAAAGCAAAATACATATTTTTAAGCAATTATAAAAGACATTTAAAAGAATGTATATATATTATATATTTGTTAACAAACCGTATAATTTATCTGGCCCTCTGTCACATGTAGCTTTCGCTGGAACAGCCAAAAAAAATGTTGAACGCACACTACTCTCTCACGTCACGCGAGAAGAGAGAGACTATCGCTTATATCGCGCTCTCGCTTGCGGAACGTTACTCTTTTTCGTGCGTGCAGCCGGTGTTTCATTAATTTATAAGACGTTATCACGTCAAAAAGAAAAACTGCAGTTATCTAAGTCTAATTTAGAACATAATTGATCAAACATCTTTCTGTTATTCTTGAGAAAGAGTCGCAGACATTCAGTCGGACACATTATAATTTCGATAAGATCTGTTTTCATGTTCGGCTACTGTTTGTTTTATAATGAACACGTTGTTTTTTTTTGAGATAATGGGTCGCTTCCTGAGGCGCTACAACCGCACCGACGACCCCGCCACTTTATTAACTGCCGTCTTTTAACTACAGCGCTCCGACCCGGCTTCGTCCGGGGTAGATTTTAAGTTCGTCGAATCTTGATGTCTGTTAGTTTAGTCGCACTAAATTCACATTGTAAATGTTTTTTTTTGAGGATATCGCTCATTTCTTCAAATTTTCGGGCTTGTAGGCCGGGGTCTGCCGATATTTCTACCCGACGTTTCGTCTACAAGGCGATGTGGCAGCGGGCGAAGTGTTCTTCTGGGGCGGCTTACTGCTTGATAATGTTTACCGCAGTTGTAAACGAAACGTCAGGTAGAGATACCAACGGATCACAAGCCCAAAAATCAAGAAGACTTGAAACAACACCAGCCGTGAAAGCCTATTCACTCATTTTTGATTTATTGGTATATTAATATTTGTATTATTTTTTTTTAATAATAATAAGATTTAGTAAATAAAATTATCGACCAATTTTTCAGACAATATAAACTAGGTACTTAATAAAAAATTCTGTGTTATTATTTTTTGATTATTTTGATAATCATTAATAATTTTGAAAGATTTTATAAAAAGCTAATTAGATTATAAATATTAATTATTTTTTATATTTTTAGATCAGTTCTGAAGAAGGTCCAAATCCGGATTGAAACGTTAATGTATTAATTATTTTTTATTTTTTTTTGTTAATATATTGTCTGAAAAATTGGTCGATAATTTTATTTATTGAAGAGTTCTAATCAGACGTTAATCAAAGATTTGAAAAAGATTTAGTACTATGACGATAATATGTAAAAAAAGAACAGCAATGCCATCTCTCGGTGTAAAAATGAAAAGCCCAACTGTATTTATATTCGTATAAACAAATAAGATTTTTTAGTTGATCTTGGACGATCGCATTGATTGCGCATTTTATGCAACAACAAAAAGTAGGCTTTTCAAACAGAGAAAGAATTTTACAATCTGTAAAAAAAATATCTTTACGATCTAGTTAGCTTAAGTGGTTATAATTTATTATAATAATATATCTAGGATCTATACACCGTATGATTACCATTACAGATTATGTTGTATGCTTTTAACAAAAGATTCAATCCTTTGATAGCCCAGGCCTTTGTTGTTGATCATTTGTAACAATTGAAGGAAGTGCTGCAACAGTTATTTTGTTGAAAGAGATCGCGTTTTGTTTTTATAATATTATTGTTTCAGCATCGTATGTAGAGTGAAGCCGTTTCCCCCCCGGGGGGGCGAGAGCTATTTATCAATCGATCGACCGCGATACCCAATCACCAAACCTTCTCTGTTCTGTAGTCGGGACAATCGGCAGCTCGATCAAAGACGAATCAGAACACTGAAAATCGACACGTCCCGCGTAAATCCGGTTGCCAGACGTCCGATATGGCTGACTTTTTTACAGTCGTGTCCGGCCAAATAGTTACAAGTCGGGGGCAAGATTTTTGTCAATGAAATTTAAAGGAAAATTGCCTTGGAGATAAAGAAAAAATTATTGCCAATATTCGTACCTACTTGTGGAATGTTGTTATTTTTTAAATGTTTAAAGATTTTTTTAATTTCACTAATTAAAATTCCAAAGTTAAATAGTAACATAGTAGAATTTTTGAATTTTAATGAAGATCTTTTCGTTTTTCCTACTAGAAGAATTTCGCTGTGTGGTTAATTTTGGTAATAAAAAATATGATTGATTAGTATAAAACAATTAAAGATAGCTACCCAGTAGAGTTTTTTTTGACGTGATAACGTCTTATAAATTGATGAAACACCGGGTGCATGCACGAAAAAGTGTCACGTTCCGCCTGACAGCTACTAAAATTTAGGTTATGTATTATTAAATATAATGTTCGAGCGGAATACGTTATCACGTAAAACTCTCGTCCGTAAACCGACTTTACAAACAACCAATTTTTTATTAAAAAAGGTAGTCCGGCTTTTAGAGTTAGGTAAATGTTCGACTAAATATAATGCCAAATACGGCATTTCTATTTTTGGGTCAGGCACCCCTTAGTCCAACCAAAGTTTTCGCAATTCTCTCGAAAATAAAACTTTCAGTCAAAAAGTCCAAAAGTCGAACGTTGAATTTACTAATCGAGTAATTAACTATTTTACCACAGTTTTAACAAACGAAGAATATTAGAAAACACAATTGCATCGCAGTTGCGTTCAGATTGCAATGATAAATATTTTCAATCGTTTTTTTAGCATTCTATGACTTCGGCCGAAGGTGCGGAAAAAAACGAAGTAAGACTCCGCCCAAAAAACTGACCTTGGTTGAACTCAATCCTGAGCTGAATTTGTTTAATTTTGTGTAGCAACTTCGCGATATATCAAATTCAGTCTATAAAATAAAATGTGCATATAATCAAATTAGTAATGTATATACAGGCTGTTTGAAAATTTGAGCAACTAACCTTTACAAGCGCTTCCGTTGACAAATTTTCTTTGATATTATCTATTTTTTTAAAGAAACTTTGATCGATTTAAGAAATTGATAATTATACAGAATACAACAATTTGGGAACTTCTGGTGTGTCCACTCCGACGCACGACTGGAGTTTACTCCTTAGATACGCTGTGCAATGTATTCCAACTCTTTCTTTCGCACGTTAAATCCTACAGACATATATGTTTGTCTCTTTTGTATTCCATCTCATTCTTTCGCAAGTTAAATCCTATACAGATATATATGTTTGTCTCCTTTGAAGCGGACGAGCGTATAACGCCACACTTGAAGCGGTGGAGCGTAACGCCTCACCAATTGATTTTACTACTCATATAACATTTCCGCACCGGGCCTTGCAACTCAAAATCGTTTCTTAAGGAGTAAACTCGAAAAAATTCGGTAAACCATTTCTAATTCTACATATGAATTAAACTTAATATCTATTAAGTTTAACTGCCAACCTAAAAATTGTTATAGCCGCTTTTACGGTGCGAGTTCTACTCGCACTTGTCCCGTTTTTTTTTACAAAATTTATCATATCAATTTTCTAACACTTTGTATTATATTATTATCGAATATTTCAATCGACGAACTGACCATGGCAGTGTTATTGCACCAGAGCGTCGGTCAACCTAAAACTAGTTTACTTTGTCAAATGCATATTTTTGTTTCGATTTTTGTTTAATTTTTGTATAAAAACTAGCTACCAACAGTCGGCTGTTATATAATTAATAACTTCGGAGTGGACCACCTGTGCACGACGAGGTAATAATATATTCGTAGTTTCTAAATGCATTTCGATTTGCTGTGCAGGTGTCTTTTGTCCCCGGAATTTCGACTAAAACTTTTAAACATATGCAAAACCAGATAGACCTGAAACCCGTCTCGGTATCTTTAGTCGTTTAGAAGTTACAGCGTTTTTAAGTTTTTCTCTAATATTATAAATAAACGCTCATATCTCCGAAACTAAAAGTGATACGGGGTTGCGGATGCTCGGAATCGATTCAGCTTGAAATTTTCTATAAGTTCGGTTAGTATAGAACGGTCCAAAAGTCGCTTAGTGTCTTAAAAAGTTGCAGATTTGCAAAACGCATATGAAAACATGAAAGTTTTGCGATATTTGGCAAAATATATAATTTTTTCAGATATGCTTAATAGTAACGTGTCTTATAGAAAAAGTACGCTGAATCGAATGGGACCAAGCGCACATTCGTATCTCTGTTAGTTTAGACGCTATGACGGTTTAAAGTGTAAAAAAATATAAACAGTTTTAATAGGCTAGGTATAATATCTCCGAAACCAAAAGAGATACTAGTTTGCGGGTGTTCGGAATCGATTCAGAATGACTTTTTCTATAAGTATGCATGATATCAAACGAATTTATTTTTCGAAAAATTTTCCAATTTTTTCCGATTTTTAAAAAACCCAAAAATCACTGTCATATTGTTCGCATACGACTTACAACTGATGATATTACAAGAAATAGGTCATTGTCAAATGTAAGATTTTGTTGACAATGCTTCCAGCAATCCATCATCAATGTTCTAAAACGTCGAATAGTCATTTCTCGACAATAGCACACAAAAATATTCACAACGTGTTTTTATGTCTGTTTCAGCTGAGGTGGAAGGTTATGGGCCGTACAAGCCCGTGCCACCGCCGAAACCGCTGTCTACGTCGACGCCGACGAGCGCCGCAAGCGTCGGACCGAGCTTCACGCCGCCCCCGTACCGCTTGCCGCCCTATCCGCTCTACAGCGAACCGATCATACCTGGCGCCGCGGCGGCGGCAAGCGACGCCATGCAGTCCGCGATCCAAACGACTTGCGCGACGCCCGGACTGCAATCAACGAACAACGCACTGCACACGCATTCCAATAAGTTTCCGGTAAGTTCACTTAGAAAGTCGTGTTTAGTATACCTATTCCAAAAAATTCCAGCCAATTGGGCGACGGGATCATTCCAACTTCAAAAAATGTTGGCATTTGATACCTGTCGTATAATAAAGAAAATAAAATTTCTGATATCGCGTGAGGTGACGCGGGTTATGTTCAATATGATATTTGCTATTCGTTGCCATGGTTACCTACATAATATGTTCCACGTCATATAAAAAATAATCAAAGCATGCCTAACTCTAGTTTATCTCTGACAGATCCATAAAACAAAAGAGCGGCTGATTTTTTTTTTATTTTCAAAATATTTACGAAACTATAAAGTTTGTTGGGGTGATTTCAAGTCAAAAATGTCTAATGAACATATACCCGGAACAGTATCCTAACTGAGCTAGAAGCACTTGAAATTTTAAATAAGTAAGCCCACTAATGCAGGTATTAGGTTCGGCTGTTGGTTTTGTTATTATTAAAAAGACCAGGTGGCTGTGAATCACCATTAGTATTTATCCGTGATTTTTAAATTAGTAGGGAATTCCTACTACTACTTATCTAAAATTTCAAATGCTTCTAGCTCAGTTATAGGATAGCGTTTCGGGTATATATTATGTTCATTAGACATTTTTGACTTGAAATCACCCCAGCAACACGGTCCCACAATCATGCCGTGGGACACCCTGTATATTGATTTATCATACCAGATTTTTTAACAATTCCTTCTGCAGTTAATCGTGTTCACCAAGAGATTACAGTTGCAGAAGATAAAATTAGTTATTTTGCGACAAACAAATAAATAATTTTAAACCGCGATCCTGCTCGAAGGACCATGACCAAAAAAATCCAAGTAATTTATTTAGCGATTTCTTTTTAACTGGCTGTTATTCTGTATTTAGGCATTAAAGTAATTACATCAAAAATTAATTATAATGTTATGCAACCTTCGAGTGTGAATTAATTAATGTTTTAATATTTAAGTAATTATTAGAAATAAAAAACTTGTATCGTTGTAAAAATCATTATTATTGAATTTGCGTTGAAGAATTCGAAACGAAAAGTGTGATAGAATGAAGCAAGTAAATTATTTAATATGCAAATATTGATCAGTATTTTTTATTTGATTTTTTTTATTTATTCAATGCTTGCAAACAGGTTTATATTGTCGTTTTATACCATATCGAATGTTACTGAAAATTGTATCCAGAGCAATCCAATCGATAGATTGTGAATTATAGACGCTCGACAGTCGAGATTATCCGTGCCAATATATCAATACAAATTATAAAACTGGAGTGAGGTTATGTGACTGCTCCTGCCTGTATAAAAACTGTAGTTATACCTAGTCAGAGTGCCCGTCGGCAAAAATTTTACTGACACATACTCTCCCCAAACTTTGTATATGGCTTCATTAGGCCTAGTCTGACACCTATTTCCTCTATGGCTTTTCTTGATTTTGGGGCGTTTTCTCTCTAAATTTTCCGAAAGATGTCGTTTTGACGACATGTAAAAATTATAGATATTGTTTGTTTTTTTAATTGGATAGCTTGGAAACTTCAACCAAAACGCTAAAATAATGTTCTCTGACAAATAACATGAACCGTTTAAAATGTCTGACACCTCGAATATGTTCGACATATTCGAGGTGTCAGACATTTTAAATGGTTCAGCGTTTTGCTGTGCTTACGTTTCGTCTCACCAGATGTCAGATGCGTACATAAAAATTGAAAAAAGTATCGTGATGGCGTCGGACACCCGGTATACGGAAGAGTGCAATGAAACCTGCTGCGACAGCAAAATTATTTTAGTTCGTTAATCTTTTTGAGTGATATATGATTTCCTTAATATTGGCCAGGCTAATTAAGAGAGACTTTTTTGCTCGAAATCGAATCATGGGAAAACATTTCGTGTCTACGCGTCAATTTCAATAGATATTATTTTGACATAAATGAATATATATCGATAACTAATATTAATAATTTATAATTAATAATTTAAATCGATATTTCTGTGATCGCACTCACACATTTCGTAGTGGTTCTGGGTACTAGGTTGATTATTAATACTAAGTCTAAAGCTTTAGTACCCGCAATGTTTAAGTAAAGACTGATAATTGCAAGGTTATAATATTAGCTAAAAAACTCAAGTTATTTTTAAAAAAACCGGCCAAGTGCGTGTCGGACTCGCGCGCCAAGGGTTCCGTACAGACTTGTAGTTCGTCCATCACGGGAATCGAGTCTCGAAGATTTTTCCCGCTTAGCCGTTGGAAATGCATACATCGACAAACGTCGCGGCCAGCTTGCCAACTAAGCGTGTAATTGCGGCGAGTTCAGATGGACTACTGAACTGTATTGTACCTCGTGACTATATAGCTGATAGTCTAGTTGTCGTACCGTGTTGTATGCGAGAGTTCTCATAAACGCACCAGTAGCGGACGCTTGTTTTGTATTAAGAACTGTTATACTGTGTGCGTGCGTAGCATGTTGTTGCAGTTTAAAAACTACAAAACTGTTTTCGAATTTTTCCCTTTACTTGTGCTATAAGACATTGCTTCTTGCCAAATTTCATGATTCTAGGTCAACGGGGAGTACCCTATAAGTTTTTATTCCCAAGAGTCTTGATAGACAGACAGACGGACAACAAAGCTATCCTATGGTACCTTTTGAGCTGTAAAAGTAACGAGAAATTGTGTACCCGTATGTATTCGTTACTTAAAGAACCAGTACCCGTTACTTTCGTATCGTTACGTTACTCGTTACTTTTCATACGACATACAATCGTGTACTAACAGCATCAAGCATGTATCATCGCATTGAGGTGCGTCGCATACGTGATACGGTATGACTTCGTTCGTATAACGTACAACCGCATCAAACGAGTCGAACTGACATGGATACGACAAATGCGAGTAACGAAATGAATTTGTAAGTAACGATTCGTTACTGCGAGTCAGACGATGTACCCGTTACTTAGTAACGAATACATACGGTTCGTTACAGCTCTACTTTTTTTTCCTTTTGAAGTGCGGAACCGTAAAAATGGAAAAGAAAAAACTAATTTGTCGATTAGTGTGTATAGTAACCGCTTGGCGTCACTGTACGCAACCGTACACCTTCTAATTTGTTCCAATTTTTTTCCGCGCATAAAATTACGCATAATATAGGCTTGCCTGTCTGTTCATTGTATTTGGAATAGGCGCAATTACGACACGTCTTTATTTCTTTAAAAAAATAGACAATAGGACTTCACACAATTTAATCTCATTGTAAAAGTTCTCACCGCAATAAAACACCGAGTTTTTAGTAAATTGCCGGCCGTATCTATTTTTACATCTTAATATGACATTTGTTTTTTTTTAGATTAGTGGATTGTATGTATACAAGATGTTTCCTAAAAAACACTTCAATATGCCAAAAATAATTTAAAAAAAAGATCTATTCGGAACCCAAAGGAATGGTGAGACATCTGGTGAGAAATGCGCTGAACTGTCCTAAGGGGGGTTTTTGACAGGTTAACTATGGAGGCATAAGGTAAACATTGATTTAGAAAAGCATGGCCGCCAGTAAACAGCTGATTTATTTTAGGTTATTTAAGTGTATAGTCGATGTCCGGTATCAAGAGCTTCGCCACTGAGGGTTTGAGTAGCTCGATAATTCGGAACCCAAAGAAATGATGAAGGCTAGGTTAGCGTCCATCATGCTTTTCTATATCAATGTTTACCTGTCGAAAACCCTCCTTAGGACAGTTCGGCGCATTTCTCACCAGAGGTCTCACCATTCCTTTAGGTTCCGAACGGCAATAAACGGTTTTATTAACTTTAGGTTCTTTGCCTATATTTCTTTTTTTTTTGTAATTGTAATCAAACACATTAGTGGTTGAAATAATTATTGAAATGTATTAATAATTAATTATAGTGTTATTAATTGATGTTAATTGTTCTGAAAGCAAATACAGTCAAACCTGAGTGAGTGAGAACTGGGTAAGTGAGAAAACTCTCTAAGTGAGAGTAATTGCCGCAAGTACCGTCTTTGTAACCTCCTAAAACCTCTATAAGTGAGAAACAGAAACTTCTATATAAGAGAAAGGCGTTTTTCACTCACGGACCTCTATAACTGAGACTACTACTTGCCTGTACCTCTATAAGCTATAGTCGAACGTATATTAATAGTTTCACGAAATTAGCTGCACTAATATTGTTTTTTGTATAGTTTTTATAGACCTCTCTAAGTGAGAAAGGCCACTCCTGTACCTCTATAAGCTAGAAACTCGGGTTAGTGAAAAACCTACATTAAGCGAAAAGAGATCGCGTTCCCTTGAACTCTTGCTTATCCAGGTTCGACTGTACTCGCTAAGGGACATTGGGCCAGCGTGTAGCCAGCTCGCTTCATTGGAGTACGGGGGAGACAAACATTCGCCAATGACTATTGTGCCAGACCCGGCATGTGTGTGGCCCATAGTTTTACTCGTGCTGTTTTCGTTTCAGATCGAACGCGAAGTGATTTTGTCGAACGGCGACAAAAACTCCAAAATACCAATCCTCCACGAGTACAAGAAACGGCCGAAGGCTGCGATCGCGCCCGACGTGCCTCCCAAACAGTTGGCCGCGTGGACGCAGCACGCCGCTGCAATCGACGTTCAAGTGAGTATATAACCGCGTGATTCGAACCCACTACCTTCTGAATGTCTGTCTATCTTTCTTACTGCGCGTAAATCTATACTAATATATAAAGCTGAAGAGTTTGTTTGGTTGAACGCGCTAATCTCAGGAACTACTGGTTCGAATTGAAATTTGTTTTTGTTGGATAACCTATTTATCGAGGAAGGCTATAGGCTATATAATATCACGCTACGACCAATTGGAGCGGAACATCAATGAAAAATGTTACAAAATATAACTCAAAATTTGTCCGTCCGACAAAAACTTTTGAACGGTAACTCCGATCATCATGAAATTTGGACACAACATTCATCTCGGTAAACTAAGATGAATGTGTGTACTCATATCTCTCCCTTCCCCATTCGTTCTTTTGCACCCGGGTGAAACCGGGTATGTGCAGTTAAACAAATTCGATTGAAATTTTAGCAGACAATGAAAATCGAAAACAGGAAGCTTTCAAATCGTGCTTCGGCTGTTTGCGAAGTTTATTTTCTCACCGGCGCACAGTTTTCTGCGTACTGTCAACGAGACGGGCAATAACTGTCGACTGTCGATTGTCACACAAGTGATGCGATGTTGTTTCCAACATGTTAATATGCAGATTGCATCTGCAGTGTATATATCTGTGATTCGCAAATAGTCTGTCGAAATTTTTTGCCCGACTATACGGCGTAGCCAAAAGGAAGGGTTGTGCTTTTAGCAGTGTGTTATCTAAATATATATAATAGGAAACCGTGACTGACTGACTGACTGACAGCTCAAACCCGGATTGGGCTGGAATTTGGCACGCAGATAGTTATTATGACGTAGGCATCCGTTGAGAACGGATTTTTGAAAATTCAACCCCTAAAAGGGTGTAACGGGGTTCAAAACTTGCATGGAGAAATCATATATACCTAAGATATAGAAAAATGCGCAGGATTACACCTGTCAACAAATAAATAACAACTTTTTCAAAAACAACCTCTCAGAGGGTGAAAAAAGATAAATAGTCTAAAAATCAACATGGGTGTCTTTTTCAAGGTTTGTCAGGACGTTGATTACGTGAATGTCATCGATTTTTAAATTTATTAGGGGGTACGTTGAGAAAGGAGTAACCCAATCATGTGGTTTAGATATCATATATATTAATACGTTAAGGTTAAGATGTTTGCCTCCATTTTTAGAAAAAAACCACACAATTTCTCCACATAAATTATATATCATTTTACAGATAATTGCTTGCTCTACTGACATCGACAACTAAAAAATTTATTATTGCTTTTGTTTTTGTAAATTAATTAAAATACAGCAACGCTGAACAACGTCTGCCATCTGACGGCTTTAATTTTGAAACAACGTCAACACTTCGATCTGTCATCTGACCTTCATATTGTAATACAACAGACACAATACTGCATACTGCCATCTGACGGCTTTAATTTTGAAACAGCGAGCAACGCTGAACAACGTCACAGCAATGCTGCATGATGCCATCTGACGGCTTAGTTCAACGCTTTTGCTACTTGCGCCTCTATATGACAATTTTAGTAAAATATTTCTTCGATCTGTCGTCTGAGCTTCATATTGTAATACAACAAAAAGAAGAACGTTATAAGCAGTGTGCAAAATTAGAACCGAATTGAATACCTGCAATCATATTTAAAAATAATTTTGTAAAGTGATAATTATTATACTTATTTAGTGCGAATAATTCGCACAGGTCACACTAGTAAATATGAAATGAATTAAGTGCTGTAAACTTTTTTTATTAACATTTCTTTGAACTCTCGGCCTCAATTTTGATTGCATTATAATATTATTATGTAATTGTAATTGTTTTAATGAGGTGTAAATTTCCGTAGGTGTACCTATTGTAATTATGTAATTGTTATTTATTTAATTGTAAATATGCCTTTTACATTATGTTGTACATACAATTGGCTAATCGAAAACAAGTGGGCGCGTGGCTCAGTCATTGAATTAGTATTATAAAAAAAAAACAAATAAAATTATAAAAATATATTTGCGTGCTGGCCTTTGGATCGCACTGTCGTGGGTTCGAATCCCACCTCTGCTCATGGATATTTTGTGTTTGTCGTTTAGACCTAGCTTTGAAATTTAATTATACTGGCCAGATACTAAGAGGTAGTGCCACCCCCCCAAGTGATATTCTCTTGTATATGTGCATATGCTCTATATATGTGGATATATACAATTGGATATACCTTTTTAAAAAAAAAAAAAAAAAAAAAAAAAAAAAAAAAAAAAAAAAAAAAAATATATATATTTCTTGCTAGCTGTGCCCGCTACTTCGTTTGCGTGGACTTTTGGATTTGTATAATTTTTTAGCCATTAGTAATCTATAATTAAACGCATAATAGTATGCAGTCGAACCTGAGTCAGAACTGGGTAAGCGAGAAAACTCTCGAAGTGAGAGTATAATTGCCAGGTACCGTCTTTGTAACCCCCTAAAACCTCCATAAGTGAGAAACAGAAACCTCTATATTAAGAGAAACACGTTTTTCACTCATGGACCTCTGTAACTGAGACTACTACTCGCCTGTACCTCTTAGTCGAATGCATTAATAGCTCTGCGAAATTTAAGAATGTGTCATAAATAGCTTAACATTGTTTTTGTATAGTTTTTATAGACCTCTATAAGTGAGAAAGGCCACTCCTGTACCTCTATATAATATAGAAACTCAGGTTAGTGAAAAACCTCCATTAAGCGAAAAAAAGTTCGCGGTCCCAGGTTCGACTGTATTTGTAACTAGCTGTGGCCGTGACACAATCATTTGATATTTTATGATGAAGTTAACGGGATACAAGGCAAAATTTTAAAACAAAATTTATTTAATAGCACTTCATTTAATAGTCAACGTTTCGGCAAACAATTATTGCCTTCTTCAGGACCTATAACAAACAAACAAAACTCTACACATCTAAACATAAACTAAACATTTAAAATTAAAAAAAAAAATTTATAAAATTTTGTACATCAAATAATTATTATTTGATATTTTGCTCCTTATAGAAATAATCCCGCCGGCGCCCATGGATAATTATGTAATCCAACAGCTTCGACTGTGCAAGTGATCGACTTCGAATGTCTTTAATTATAAAAGGATTTCTTTCGCAATAATTTAACGCAAATGTTTTTTTTAACCGTGTTCGCAGTTAATGAGTGCAGTGTTTTTTTTTACGTAATAAGAATTCTTTAATTAGCAAACCAAATCAGACAGGGATTTGATAATCCGCATCTTCCGGTTCAGTGATCCTCAAACATTTGCACGCGAGATTTCGTTTATTTGTTTTTACGTGTCTTGTCTTAAAGTGATGTTTTCGTGTATAATTGATTGCTTCCTGGTGTGATATAAAAGGTGTAGCTATCTCGCTCTTAAAATATTTATTTCTTATTTCGCTTTTCACATCATTCAGTCACGCATTAACAGTAAAGTTTAAGATCCAGGGTCGTATTTAGCAGTCTTGGCGCACTTGTGAAGGAAAAACTCTGTGCCCCTCCTCGAAGAAAAAATGTTTGACCAATATTTAGAATGGATCTTCAGGATGGACAATAGGCAATATATTATCGCGTTAAAATAAAAGCGCTCTTCGAGGAGACCAATCTATACTAATATTATAAAGAACTAAAGCTATACATTATCGCGTTAAAATATAAAAGCGCTTTTTGTCGAGACCAATTTAGCAACGCAAGTCGACGAAAATGCGGTGGCAGTCTACAAATTCGGGCGAAGCCGGGCCGCTAGTATGCCTGCCTGTTTGTCTCCGAAACGACTGAACCAATTTTGATCGAACGTAACTGCAATTATACTTCCGTTTGTGCGCGGCTATCGCAAAACCGAATTATATCTACTGAAGAGACATCAATGCAAGTAGAAGACACGAACCTATGCTGTAATATTTAAAAAATAGTGTTTTTAATTCGTAATTTTTAACTGTTTGAATGTTAATTCTGGTAACGAAACGAGTAAACTGACATTTATAAAATTGAAATAGGTAAATTTCAAGGAACATTACGTAGCATTTTTTGGTTGGTATTGTGCCCATAAATGATACAGCTTGCATGCAAATGGTTTTAACTTAGATCGGTCAGGTCTAGAAAACCAAAGACTATTGTTTTATGTTTTGTTAAGATCTAAAAATGTTCAAATATATACTACACAAAAAATACTTTGAATTAATATGTCTAAATTACAAGGAAGTAAAATTTGTTTGTTTATCCATGCTAATCTCAGTAACTACTAAACCGATTTAATTTTTTTTACTGTTTAACAGTCTACTTCTTTCAGAATGACTTGTAGGTATATTTTATGCCCGAAATTTGTAGATTGCCACAGTTTTATCGTCGACTTGCGTTGCAAAATCGGTCTCCACGAAAAGCGCTTTTATTTTAACGCGATAATATACAGCTTATGTCCATCCTGAAGGTCCATTCCAAATATTGGTGAAAAAAATTTGAAATCGGATGAGTAGTTTCGGAGATTACCTCCTACATCCAAACTTACAAACTTTACCTCTTTAGAATATTAGTATATAGATCGGAAAACGGTTTCTAATCCAAATTACATTATATGTTATTTAATTCACGTCGAATAGGTTAGTTTTTCTCTCCCTGTATTTGCATAGAGTGTAAACTCCATTTAACGTTACTCGATATAACGACAAACTCCTTAAAACGTCGAAATCACAACTCTAGTTGGTTTAACCTCGTTGCTCATACAATGATACGCACTTCAAAATAACGACACACCCACTCTAAATAACGACAACAATACGTCATCATTAAGCAATAAACAGGTACTTGTTTCTTATTTTGTTGCTTTGTTGTCGGCATCATGCGTACCGGAGATTCTAAGAAATTCGTTTTTTTTTTGTTAGTTGGGATCATCCTTCATATGTTTAGCTCAGCTGCTTTGTGATAGTATGAATGTTTGTAAATACATATTATAGTAAAAAAAATATTAATGGATTATTTCTTCTCTCCGTTTAACGGCAACTCTCAATAACGCTACAAAGTGCACTGCAGTCCCTTGAGTGTCGCTATTAGAATTTACACTGAATATGGGCGCCGAAGTTGGGGGCCGGCCTTATGTGTTAAGTCACAGCTTTTAACTGCAATGCAACAATCACAATCTATAAGATCTGAAGAGTTTAAGTTTAGTTACATAGGTACTCTGCAACGTTTACAATATATTATTGTATTTGACTTTAATGTGCATTATGAATTCACAATGAATAACGTGAAATATTTATGTATATAGAGGTGGGAACGACATTCAGCCACGTAGACCAGCGGTACCCAAACTGTAGACGTCTTGGCTCACTTCACAACGACACCCGACAACGTCTTCTCTCGGTCTACATGCTTATTTTATTTTTTATGAGCGATAGTACTACTATAATACGCGCCACGAATCTAAAAGGCACGGAAGTTAGATGCGAATGCGGGCTTGCGCTTGTACAGTCTGTTGAAAAACTACAAACTCGCAACTCAACAAAACTAAAATAGGAATAACAATTTGGCAATAGCGTACTCGACTGTACTTGAAAGCAGGAAAGCGACAAGTGGCAAAGGCAACGAGCGATCACGGCCAATCACCGACGAGCGAACGTTCCGTGCAGGTAGCTGGGAGGTGGTGGGAGTATCAAATGTGCCTTTGCGTCGCTGTTTGTGACTAACTTCCGAACCTTTTAGATCCGTGGCGCGTATTATACAGGTCAGAAAAGACGATAATAGAATAAAATATCTTATATAAGTTAAAACCGCTGCACACGAGGCTGGTTTTGGAAATGAAGGTAACTGCGGGCTCCGCGCGTGCTGGATTTCAAAATTAGAACCGGGGCTGTTTTTCGTGCTTGTTTTTGAGCAAGAACAGTCAGTATCTTGCCACGTGGGCAAACGTGGCGGCATATTAGTGTGTTTTCTGTGCAGAGACAAAAAACGTCCACTTTTGTTAACTTTCTGTCACTGCGAGCGCTCCAAATTCATCCACAAAAAAACACGCAACGTGTGAGGCGAATACATAAATGCCATCACGAAATCCAGCGCTACAGTATGCTTGAAAGCTCGCAAGGAATCGAGCGGCAGAACGATAAAGATCCGATCTGCAAAATGTGCAGTTTTGTTGCTATAGGAAATAATAAAAACCACAGCAGAGCGTCAATTTGACGATAAAATGTTTGAAACTGCTGAGATTCAGTTTTTAATTCATTGTAAAATCACCATGAGAGCTCCTTCATACAACTATTGGATAAAAAATAATTCCACTGAACTATTCAAATAGCAGGCGCTAATGACCTCTGCAGATGTCGAACGTCTATAATCTACAATCTAATCCTTAACTCGCAAGAAAGGAGCTTGGGGCTTGTACGAAATATTTAAGCCGTGCTTTGTTTTGGCAGAGCCCATTGGCGCATCAAGAGGGAAGGGGCAGATGTGCCGCGTCGTAACTATAGGGGCCCGATAACACCGACAAAATTTTGAGGGCCGCGAAATCAAAACCTTGTCAGAGGCGCCAATGAGCCCAGCTACGGCACCGGTGCTGTGGACAGGTTCTTGAATTTTTTCCGTTATATTTTTGGTAATAAATTAACAAAAACTAGTGTAACCTGTGCGAATTATTCGCACTAAATAAGTATAATAATTATCACTTTACAACATTATTTTTTAAATATGATTGCAGGTATTCAATTCGTTTCTAATTTTGCACACTGCTAACGTTCTTCTTTTTGTTGTAAAAGAAATATTTTACTAATATTATCATATAGAGGCGCAAGTAGCAAAAGCGTTGAGCTAAGCCGTCAGATGGCATCATGCAGCATTGCTGTGACGTTGTTCAGCGTTGCTCGCTGTTTCAAAATTAAAGCCGTCAGATGGCAGTATGCAGTATTGTGTCTGTTGTATTACAATATGAAGGTCAGATGACAGATCGAAGTGTTGAAGTTGTTTCAAAATTAAAGCCGTCAGATGGCAGACGTTGTTCAGCGTTGCTGTATTTTAATTAATTTACAAAAACAAAAGCAATAATAAATTTTTTAGTTGTCGATGTCAGTAGAGCAAGCAATTATCTGTAAAATGATATATAATTTATGCGGGGAAATTGTGAGGTTTTTACGAAAAAGGGAGGCAAACATCTTTAACCTTAGCGAATTAATATATATGATGCATCGCGATAACAAAATTTTATGAATGACAAATATTTCCTATGTATAAATATTTCATTTCCGTAATTGTTTTATTGTTGGGACATTTTTTTCTCCGTTGATTGTATTCAACGTACAGCGGAAAGAAATAATCTGATGGAATTTTTTATTCAGAACTCTTTTCTGACTGTCTTCATTGAAGAAGTCAGGCAGTATTGTTTTAAACGGCATACACGCTGGGAATTAAACCTTGTTGCCGAGTGCGATCTTCGTTTATTTATTGTTATACGTTCATTTGTTCGTACAGATCTATCCGTTCACTTGTTTTCGAGTGATAATAATAGTTAATCGCCGTATCGGGAAAAAAATGGTGGAATTTTCTCTGGAAACGACTGTACGTGGAAAAATTAAAGTCAATTTTGTTTTAGATTTAA
Source organism: Xanthostigma xanthostigma (assembly GCA_963575645.1). NCBI lineage: Eukaryota > Metazoa > Arthropoda > Insecta > Raphidioptera > Raphidiidae > Xanthostigma > Xanthostigma xanthostigma. The sequence continues at coordinate 7,404,731 of OY754473.1, forward strand.
GTTAATCGATTTTTTATTTAAATTTCTGTGCAGAAATTCGGTGTGTTCTAGTTTTTTTTGGGTTGTTCTGTGATGAGATTAGATTGCATTATTGAGACCAGATGTGCTATCTCAGAGAGCTCTCAAAGTTTCTTCTAAAGCAGTGGGGAATTAATGTCACTGATGTGTAATCTGAAAATGTGTAAACTCACAGCTTATACTTAAATATCATACTGGAATTTATAGTGATTCGAAGGTTTTAGAACGACCGCAATCGTTTAAACGTCGTTGTTTGTGACTATTGTTTACCTATTGTATAAAAAATATTTTTTTAATATGGATTAGTAATGTGCCGGATATCCGTAACCGTATCCGCGGATATCCGAGGGAGAAGAAAGATCCGTATCCGTTAGTTTTTGGCGGATCTTTTACCTTATTAATTTTCAATTCATAGATGAAATTTTATATGTATATACCTATAGGTGATTAGGTAATAATGAAAAACTGTTAAATTCCATTCAGATTATTTTTTATTTTTTTAAATCGTATTTGGCACCTTTATATTGCAAACATTTATCGTAGTGAGTACCATACTAATAGTACATAACTCAAAGGTACTAAATCAACTATCTTTATAATGAGATATTGCACATCGATCTTTGGAAAGAGACAATCTGTTATGAGAGTTAACTCTTAAAGAGGTCAATAACTTTTTCCCATAACAGATAGTCTCTTTCCAAAGGTCCATGTGCAATATTTACCGCCGTGTACTCTAAGAAATTTAAGATCCGTATCCGTATCCGCGGATCTTGAAACCAAAAATCCGTATTCAGGTCCGTATCCGCGGATATACATTTTTAACGATCCGGCACATCACTAATATGGATATGCTGGCAATATTGATTAACATTTTCACTCAAAATTCCTGTGATACTTTCACCAGCTCTCAGTTAAGAACCCGAGAACCATGGAGGGTTCGTTTTAGTCTTTAGATGTAGCTACCGTGAAAATACTAAAATAAAGATTGCAACAACATCGGACCTCGGCTAGATATGAATCGAAATTATTTCGAAATATCGTGGGTAGGTTGCCTTTAATAAATAAATAAAACGTCGGTTTGAAGAGCTTTCAAAAGATTCGAAACGGTAGTTGCTGATGTCCTTGATTTTTATTTACCGGATTTCCGTATTAAACAGTTTTATAATTATACCTTCGAGTAAAATTGTTCCCACCGACGCGGCGCGCTGTGTCTTAACAACAGTTGGATGTACCTTTCTCTAGTCATTTCATGCAAGGAATATCGCATGTTTTCTCAGCCTGTTTTAAATTTACGCGTTTTATTAAAAGGCTGTCAATAATCTAAAATGGTCTGCCATTGATATTACTATAAAAACACTAATTTCTTCGTTCTTTTCAGAGTTACCCAGCCGTACAAATCCACCACATTCAGGGAACTCCAACAAACAACGGCGTCATCGATCACAGTCAATACCGAGCTTCGTATCACATCCCTCAGGACATCTACAGCTACCATGACGTCGCCCCAGGAACGTCGACAGGCGCCGTTCCCAAAGCGTCATGGCACGGCAACGCGATGCGACCAACAACCGCCGACAACGCCGTACCCAACAATCAACAACCGCAACAACAGATCGTCCAGAAAATCGACGACAACAATCAACGCAATACTCAAACTGTGTCGGTGACGATCGAAACAACAAACAAAGACGCGGCGCAACAAAGCAAAGACAAGAAGTCGATGACCAAAACTTACCAAACGATCAGGGGAATGATTTCGAGTCGATTCAAAGGCAAAGAAAACTCGGAGGACATGAAGAACGGCGAAAACGACGTGGGATTAAACAATGTTACCGAAGAAATGAGAAAAAGCGTCGACTACAGCAAAGAAGAAGCGGCCGCAACGTCCGAAGAGAAACAGATTACAAGTATATTGAAGAAACCGGCCGGTGAACAGGGAATTTACGGTAAGCCGAGAACGTCCGAAGCTCAACAGATCATTCAACAACAGTACAATCAACAACAGATGATTCAGTCGCATCAACAAATGATGCAGAATCATCAAATTATGCAGATGCAGTCTCAGTTTACGCAACAATATCAACAGTATCAAATGTTACCCAGCAGAAGAACGGAACAATTAGTGCAACAACGCAATCAGGAACAACAAAGAAGTCAACAGTTGCAAGAACAACAAAGAAGTCAACAGTTGCAAGAACAGCAAAGAAGTCAACAGTTGCAGGAACAACAGAGGACTCAACAGTTACAAGAACAACAAAGAAGTCAGGAGCAACAGCAAGGGTATTATCAAGGTGCCGCGTACGGACCGACACCTCAAAGACCTCCGAATCGGTACGGTATTCAGCAAACGCCACCAGATCAATCTTTTGCGATGTTGCGACACTCGCAGTACGGAGAAATTGGTGATAAAATGGCCGATGACAGAAGAGCTTGCAACGAACCGAGAAGCCAACAACAATTGGAAAGAGACAACATAAGACAGAAAAGTTTAATTGAAACGAGAAGGGCCGCTTCACAACCTCATCTGGCTATCGAAGATGAACAAACTAAGGGTGATCAGAAAGCGGACGAAAGGAACGGTTTAATGTCTCAACAAATTGTTAACCAGCCGGTTCGGAGAGGTTCTCATGGCAATATAATGGAATCGTATACCGCGAGACCTGTCACTGCCGATACGGAAAAAGACAGCGACGACGGCGGGTTCATTAAAAGAAGTCAGCAAGGCGTAAGGAACGGACTCGATAATTATGGACAGAAGGGAAGTGCTGTAAATATCCATCAGACGGAGATGAACGAAGAAACGAAGAACGCTTTGAATGAGACGGCGGCCAGCAGTGAAGTGGGGCTTGCCGGCAGTCCGAGATTGCGTTTGGAAGGCGAAATCGGTAAAATCGAAGGTGTATATAAAATTGAAGGTACGACGACCGATCTTGATACGACGGACGCGACCGAGAAAGGAGGCATTGTCGATATTGCGCAAAGAAAAATCAATCACGCTACTGGTTCCGGTACCAGTTCTGATTACGATAAGATGGGTGGACAGTCGTCGTCGAACGCCGATTCGGGAAGAGGGAGTGCCGCCTACAGTAGCGGAAGAAGACAGCGGCCTGACGATACGAGTCCTGAATCGTCGGACGCCCAACAGATCCAGTCGAACGCTTATGGACATAATCCGAATTCTTCAGGTAAACAGGAAATTTTATTTCTTAATTGATATATATGTTACGCTCAAAGATCGAAAACGCTCAGTGAGCGGAAAAATAGCTCACAACGCGTTGTGGTCACAGTAAAACATCCACATGGCGAAATTCGTGTTATGGCTCTAATGAAAACGCGCACGACGCGTTGTGGCAATCACAGAAAGACCAAATAGCGAAATTCGTGTCGTGGCTGACATGCTATTCGATCTCAACGCGTTGTGGCAATGAAGAAAAGCCATGACGCGTATGGAATATTATTTGATTACGACGCACACTACTTTCCGATATGGATCCTACTAGGCCTAGGCTGGAAACGTTTTGGTAGATGTCCTTAGGAAATATTTTTTATTTTATAAAATCACTGCATAACGTGTTTGTCATTATTACTTTATATTTAAAAAAAATCAACGTATTAAGTAATAAATTACTGAACACAAAATATTAATCATTTGTAAATTACTTATAATTCACTTAAAATAATTAGGGATTTTAATTTTTTATGACAATTTAAAATTCTTTCAAGTAATAAATGAATGCTAGAACGCGTCATGGCTTTTCTTCATTGCCACAACGCGTTGAGATCAAATAGCATGTCAGCCATGACACGAATTTCGCTATTTGGTCTTACTGTGATTGCCATAACGCGTCATGCGCGTTTTCATTAGAGCCATAACACGAATTTCGCCATGTGACCACAACGCGTGGTGAGCTATTTTTCCGCTCACTGAGCGTTTTCGATCTTTGAGCGTAACATATATAATCGAATTAACACGAGGGCAGCTGTTTAATTAAGTGATAATTTTTGAGAGTAATTTCGTGGGCCAAGCCGTTATTTATGCTGACAGTCTTGAAACAATAAACTAATTACATTCTTAGTATTTAATATTTTTTTTTTTTGCTTGCAGTTCGAGACACGGATTGGGTAGACATTGTCGAGTCAGAACTGAGACACATTCTCGAGCCTAAATTGCACGGCTTGTCGTTGCAAGGAACGAGTATGACGAACGCAAATTCAACGTTGAGCGAAAGCATATCGTCGATGACTCCTCCCTTACCGCCACTTTCACCGGGCGACGGCTCCACTCCGAACGTCACGCCGCGGAATTCCGGGAGATATAAACACGGCACGAGGTTCGTTTTCTACAGAACCATAATATATATTAATACGCTAAGGTTAAAGATGTTTGCCTCCCTTTTTAGAAAAAACCTCACAATTTCTCCACATAAATTATATATCATTTTACAGATAATTGCTTGCTCTACTGACATCGACAACTTAAAAATTTATGATTGCTTTTGTTTTTGTAAATTAATCAAAATACAGCAACGCTGAACAACGTCTGCCATCTGACGGCTTTAATTTTGAAACAACGTCAACACTTCGATCTGTCATCTGACCTTCATATTGTATTATACAACAGACACAATACTGCACACTGCCATCTGACGGCTTTAATTTTGAAACAGCGAGCAACGCTGAACAACGTCACAGCAATGCTGCGTGATGCCATCTGACGGCTTAGCTCAACGCTTTTGCTACTTGCGCCTCTACATGACAATTTTAGTAAAATATTTCTTCGATCTGTCATCTGAGCTTCATATTGTAATACAACAAAAAGAAGAACGTTACAAGCAGTGTGCAAAATTAGAAACGAATTGAATACCTGCAATCATATTTAAAAAATAATTTTGTAAAGTGATAATTATTATACTTATTTAGTGCGAATAATTCGCACAGGTCACACTAGTTTCCCTTAATGCTCCTTAAGTAAAAACGCGATGGTAGGTGAGCTTATCTAATTTGATCAAAAATCGTCTTTTGCAGTTTACCGTACGGAAGTAAACCGGAGTATGGATTGGACAGTTACAATAAATCAGCAAAAGGAATGTCAAGCGCGGTGGGGCCCGGAGTCGGCGGCAGCAGTCGATGGCAGGGCGCACCTTCATCGAAACATCGTTCACTCAGCAAAAAACACGAAAACGCCCTATTGAAAGGAAAACACAGTAAGTCGACACTATTTCGTTATCCCGCGTCGTGTTATTCGATCGCATGCTGTTATTTTTATTTTAATTTTCAAGTGTACGGATTCGATACAGCTGACATCACGTCTACGACGACCAGATCGGTAGATATGGAATCTATGCTGGACGGACAGAGTGACTCAGACGGTGATATGAGCGTTACGGATGCCAGAGCTATTCGAAAACAATTAGAGGGGCTTGAAAATATGTATTCCGAGGTAAATTTTTAAAGATGTCTGTGAAATACTATAAATAATCTAGCTACGAAAATAATAACAACGCTCGCCAGTTGTTTTTTGTAGAGAGGGAAATTCTTTTTATGAACCCTGTGTGTGGGACTTGACCTAGGGCCCCTACCCATTTGAACCATAGATATATATTTAATAGATTGCGGATACACTAGCGCCTCCTGTACCTTTTAGAAGCCATTTTGTACGTGGTAAACGCCGTGAAAAGCGCGCGAGATTCAAAAATATTATCTAATTATTTTATAATATGATTTTATTGAGAAAAACGACAAAAATAAAGTAAACAGTGATATTTCGCTCCAAAACCTATTATTATACTGAAACGTTTCAAAAATTACAAAATTGAGCATAAATATAATGTAAAGCTTAGAACATTTTACATTGTCAATTTGGCATCAAGGTTGACAAGCATTGATGCCAATCTGACAATGTAAAATGTTCTAAGCTTTTATATTATATTTATGCTCAGTTTTGTAATTTTTGAAACGTTTCAATATAAAAATAGTTTTTGGAGCGAAATATCACTGTTTACTGTGAGCTTTATTGTTTTTCCATTAACATCATATTATAGAATATTTAATCTTTTTGAATTCCGCGCGCTTTTTACGGCGTTTTCCACGTACAAAATGGCTTCTAATAGGAACCATTCCGCACAATGCTCAAGGATAGGCTATCTATTAATATATATATCTATGATTTAAACCCACCGTGGAAATAAGACTCAAATAATTAATTTAATTTTGTGATGATATTTATAGGTGCTGAAGTTGCTCGGTGTAAAAAAATATATGGGAAGATATCAGCCGTCGGATCCGCGTTTCAACAAGCGTCGGTACGGCAGCGTCTCGTCGTTACCGTCGAGTTCGGTGAGCAGTCGACCGATACGCGACAAGCGTGCAAGAGCTCACGAGGAAAGAAAGAAAGTCAAAGATCTCAGAGGCATCAACAAACGATTCCAAAGATTGGAGTCGCACGTCGTCACCTTAGCAAGATCCGTTGCTCATTTGTCGTCCGAGATGCGCACGCAACATCTGATGATACAGGAAATGGAAAACATTCGCGGAGAAATATCTGCCCTGAGAACGCAAGCGAACATTGCGGCGGCAAGGTCAATGACAATACCGCGCGGTGTTCAGACAGATATACCTAATATGGCGAATCCAAATAGAGTTAAAAAGTTAACTAAGTTTTTTGGCGATGAGCCGCCATTGTTGAGATTATTTCTGAAGAAATTGGGATACGAGGTAAGAATAAGACTATGAACAAACGCAATCGACTGCTCTCAATCTCTCCTTCCACCCTCACTTCGTGGCTGTCATAGACCAATCAGAAAGAACCTTTATTAATTTGAGGTTAAACGTTGTCAAATGTATTTTTTTCATTGGCTGAGCAGCATAGGAGCCTAGGAGGAGAAATAGAGATTGAAAACTCAAAAATACACGAGTCTGATTCGTATGGTTTAGAAGTTACTCAGGAATTCCGTAACTACATAATATGTCGTCTCTTCTGATGTGATTTTGTTTTAATTGTTGTTTTGTTTTTCAGAAATATGCTAACGCATTTGAGAATGAACGCGTCGGGATGGTAGAACTGCCGTACTTAAGCGAGGAGCGTCTTCAAAAGATCGGTATTCCGTTAGGACCGAGGTTGAGAATTCTGCAGGAGGCTCAGATTTCTGTGTGCAAGGATACGACACTATGCATTGTATAATTGCACTTTGAACAATTCAATTAAATAGAGAAAACTCGCTCTTTGAAACCGTTCTCACGTCTTTGTTTAAATGAATTGTACAATCGGAATAATTTCATAATGGCGGCTCGACGAATTATTTAATTATTGAATAAATAATATTGTTCAATAATTCTTTTTTTTTGCAAATATTTAGAAGTGCGTTTGCCGAGAATTGTTTGAATTTTGACACGTCCCCCTTATTTTATAAGGGTTTTCTTGGACGGTGCTATCTCAAATTTCTTTTGGACATTCATAAAACTTCAATGATTCCATAGCATCATTTTTTTAGTTGTCTCAAAGTCGATTTTTGTAACACAAAATGAAAATACAGTCAACACAATTTCAGCGAAAATAAACTTTATTTTAAATTACAAAATGTCCAAAAACACTTAAAAAATAATTCTCGGTAGAGTTAATCGTTGCCTTCTTTTACCAAAGACATCTTTTCTACCTTTGTATTTTTACTAAGATCTATTTCAATTGTATTTTGTAAAGTAAAATTATATTATAACAAGGTATTTTTTCTGTTTTATATAATTCCTTAATTTAAGTTAAACTTAAAAATAAATATTTAATAAACGTTTCATTTCAATGGGTTGGTTTTTTTTTTTTCAAAATTCTCGAATCCAGCAAACCCAAGCAGTGCATCGAAGTGCTTAGCGGAGCGGAGGTAACGTTCACGTTGCTGTTGTTATTGATTCTTTTGCACTGTCCTTTTGCTTCACAACTTCACTGGGTTGGGAAAAGTATCGAAAAATAAAAAAAAAGACGGGTTGCACTCCGGGAGTGCCGGCAGAAGTGAAAACTTGAATATTAACGTCTTACGAATTTTTGATCAAAATGGTTTGTATCATAGTTTGCATTTTTATGTACGATATTTCAACGCTAGATGTCTAACGTTGTATAATGGTTTGTATCATAGATTGCATTTTTATGTACGATATTTCAACGCTAGATGTCTAACGTTGTATAAACAATTACTATTTAGAGTTTTCTCGCTCACCCAGTTCTTACTTTTCCTGACGCGAGTTTACTAAAAAGGTTGACTGAAAGTATCATTGAATTATGCAAATAAAGATGTCGCCACATGGCCTAAAATTGAACTTTTGTTATACATTTACAACAGTTGCTAATCCCTTTGTCGTTGAGTTTAAGTCCCAGAATTATTCTGCAATTGTTATATACCAAAATCCCAGACCCGCCAGACCTACTTCACTTCAGTACTGCTAACATTTTATCAGTAATTTATCATTTTTCTCGCAGAAAAAATGTAGATTGTTGTACCTATAGAAGACATCAGTATTAACGCTTAGGTATTTAGTGGTATGACCAAAATTGGTACATGAATATATGAAATAAATTTAAATTATTTAAAAATGATAGGGTAAATTCACGTTAGGGCGGGGGTGTCAAAATTTTGAATGAACGTTCTTTTGTGTCAAAATTTTCGAGTAAAAAAAAAAAAAAATAGGAACTTTATTATCTAACAGTTGTCAACACAATTTTTGATAGGCGGGAATAAAATTTTTCTTCTTTTTATCGTACAGCTGATTTGAAAACAGTAGAATAAAATGTGCGATTTCGAAACGTAGTTATGATTTGACAAGCTAAGTGATTTACAACTGTGCAGTGTAGACGTAATGTAATGGTTTTAATTTTGATGTGAACTGAGGTAGAAGTAAACTTACGTAATTTGTTCGAATTACAAGTTATTTTTGAAGTAAATAATATGCACAACAATAAAGACTATATTAATCAGTGTCAAAGTCCGATTAAACAACGATCAGAGAGTACCATTTCAAAATCTCCTAGTACTCCAAAAATCAGTAAAACTTTCATACAGCAAAGAATAACCGCACATTTGGAAAAAAATAATTCGCCAAAACGTGTTAACGTAAATTCAGATCAAAAGTATTTGAAAAAAGAGTGTAACATCGATAATCAGGAAGTGTCACCTGTGAAAATAAATTCACTGACTTGGTGTCCAAATATGAAATTTTCAAACCAAAGAACTGTAACTTTTGTGTCAGCACCTAAGCAATATATTACTGATAGTTCTTCAGTTACGAGTTCCGTTGAAGAAGTGAACACTCAAAATATTTATGCATCAATTTGGAGTTCGTCAGATAACGAGAATAACACAAGTACTAACAGTGAAGAAATTATGAATACTCCAAAGTCGTCGAGAAAATATTCTCCGAAAAGTCATAAAGGAGCTATAAAATTCAGCTTCAAAGCTCGAAAAAATTTAACACCCTTTCCAATCAATAAAAAGAAGATTGAAAAAGCTAGATCACTACAAACGAAATGTGATACAGTCGATCCGATCGATGTTTATTCAAGCGATCTCTCCGTACAAGTGAATACTCAGTCTGATGAAGATTATCACTTATGTCTTCCGCAGTCAACTTCAACATACGTTGTTCCTCAAAAGGCTAATAAACTACCAAGCAAGAGTGGTTTGTTTGAAATTTCTGAAGTTGAAAATAAACAAACCGATGACAGTCAAAGTAAACATGTGAATTTTTTTCAAGATCCGAACAATGCGTCGCTTGCCGTGTACTCGCCCCGAGTATTTGAGCCCGAGTACGCAGTTCCGAGACAAACGGCTTATTCACAGCCTACGCAACAAGTACCGCCCCAATCCGCCCCCAATTTTTCAAAGAGAACGATATATTCAAATATTCAATACCTGGATGCACAGTCTTACACTAATTCCGTACAGTATTCCGAAACATCATCTGCATCGGTTTCGGATATTCCGCTTCCACCTTTAAACAATACGGTAAGTGTTTTGTTTTTGTCTCACTTGCATCGGAACAAATCAGTTGTAAAACGTCTATTGTCTCTCAAACAAAATGTACGACAAGACTAACTGTTCTATTTTTTTTTTATTGAACGTTTAGGTGACTTATCAAAACGGTTTGAACTATTCGTCTCATCGAAATCCTACATTGAATTCAATTGACAAAACTCCAGAAATGCAGCGTCTGCAATCTCCCAAAATTGTGAGTGAAATTTATTTTTATTTCTCGAGTTCCTTACACAATCAACTTTCTCTAAAGACTATAAACAGGGGAAGCACTATATTCAGCGCTTCGTTTTCCAATCTATCCCCGAATACAATTTGATTTTGAGATCCTCCAAAAATGTAACATTCTTCATTCGTTATCAAAAAGATGGTAATAGAATGAAATCTAGTTTTGACGTGATAACGTCTTATAAATTGATGAAACACCAGCTGCACGCACGAAAAAGTGTAACGTTCCGAAAAGTGTCACGTTCCGCCTGACCCTGTGCGTGCAAGCGAGAACGCAGTATAAGCGATAGAGAAGCGCGATCGGCCTAAGTTTGACAGCTTCTAAAATTTAGGTTATGTATTATTCGAGCGGAATACGTTATCACTTAAAACTATCATCCGTAAACCGACTTTACAGACAACCAATTTTTTTTTAAGACCCTTGCGATTTTGTGGTGGCCTTCTTGCGCAAGTGCGATGATCCGCCATATTGCTGTCAGTTATAAATTGTTTTAAGACCTCAGTTATCGAGCGTCTATAATCTTCAGTCTGTTTCTAGATGTTTAGCCTTACATAAATACGTTGGAACGCTTTAAGAATATATAATTAGACTGTTTAATTCATTTATATTTCGATCTCCTTTAGGCACCGATGTATAGAAAATACCAGTTAATAGGCGACAGTCAATTTGTCAGGTTTGCTGAGCAAATTCTCAATTATCGATACACCAGTCTTACACGTAAGTAGTAAATATTTACTCCAATAGAGTCTTCAGTTTTTTGAATAACTGATTGACTTGAAATGTTTTCAGCTGACACAAGTAGCCGATGCATAGGATTATGTGTAAGCGGTCAAACAATTGAAGATCTATATAGACGCGTCATTAGCAAAGACTACCACATTTCAGAAAATATAATTTTACTGATTGGAACCAATAATATTAAAAAAGTAAATTGATTTTTTTATTATTTGAACGAATGCTCTTATCTTTATTTATATATACTGAGACGTTTTTATTTATTTTATTTTTTGTATAATAGCTAGAAACTGATTTTCAATTTATCACATATCACAAAACGCTCAAAATGTGGGTATGAATAGGGATAGGTACACAGTATGTAAACACGTAAGGTGCATATTGGGAAAAAATGACTGGATCAGAGTGAGCCTTGAAATCTTGTTTTTCAATTTGACAGATAATATTCTTTTGCAAAATGAATGTGTATACTACCGAAGAAAATATTCAAATGATTACAACATAATCGGACTTTTTTATTAATGAGACATTAAATTCCCAAAAATACTTAAATATGGTGCGAGATCAAATATCTCCGCCTATTCGTGTTGAACCTAAAGACATTGGATCACCGATTTACCAACGCGCATACGTCATACCAGACAGACAATTTTTGAATGAAATGTTTCCAAACAGATGAACTATGAAGTTGTTTTTTTGTTTTATTTTTGTACAAAAAAATAAAAATAATGATTTATAAGAGCTTTTTATTATTAAAAAAGCCAATTGAAATAAAAATAAATCAAAATAAAATAGAAATCCTCAAGATTACCACGATAATTCAATAGAAATAACAATTAATGCAGTCATGGCTAACTCTGATCCAAGTATTTTTTCCCAATGTTAATTTCCCTATGTGCACCTTACGCGTTTACATACTGTATAAAATAATAATTACGATGCATTTTCAGAAAAGTGCTCTAGGTCAAATGCGCAGCAGTTACACATTACTGCTGTCGGAAATCAAAAAATTCGCCAAAAATGTCGTGCTTTTGACGGTTCCTCCACTGCCACTATTAGAAACCGACCCGATTCATTGGATGCTGGTAGAATCCTTTAACAATCACATCAGAAAATGTCATAATGGTATTTATCATTCGTTTATTACAATTATTAGCTGTATTGGCAAGTTCTGAATTGATAAAATGCTTTTCGGTAACGCAGTACTCTTCGGACACATGCTTGTTGGTCAAAATTCCAGACTTTTTGAACTTGGTTCTAGCGATTTAATGCTCCTAGAACTGCTAGCATCAGCTTCAATATAGTTTAAAAAACACGCTTTATATCGAATTAAAAAGTAAAAAATATTTTTTTTAAAATAAGCTTAAAAACAATTAATAAGAAAAAATTCGCAGGTTTGTGGACAATAGTTATATTTTTAATTGTACGACGTTTCGTCTATAAATTTAGACTTTTTCAAGTACAAATTTAAAAACAATAATGAATAAAAAATACTAGTACTATTGTGAAAAAAGCGTGGGGCGCTTTGTTCCATATTTTCGTACATCGAGCACCCCACGCTTTTTTCACAATAATACTAGTATTTTTTATTCATTATTGTTTTAAGCTTATTTTTAAAAAAATATTTTTTACTTTTTAGTTCGATATAAAGTGTGTTTTTTAGTTTTTTTAAACTATATTTATTTTCCACTTTTTAGCTCGATTTATTGTCAAAAATTTGCCGAAAAAAAACAACTTTTTTTTTTCGGCGTGGACGGGATTAGAACCCACAACCCGTGATTCCGAGAGTTGACGTCAGCAAAGACCCGTGCTTTAGACCGCACGGCTAACCACTGTAGTTACAGTGCTGGCATATTATACTACAGTAATAAACCACTTGCTGTAGTCCAAAGGAAGGTTACAAACAAACATACATACAAACTTACAAGTGAAGTTAATATAAAGCGTGTAAAAAGTCCGAATTTTATCGAAAGGTTTCTGTATTTCCGTCAAGCGCTTTACCGGTTCGGAACTTGTCAACATAAGCACCTACTACCAAGGTCACTAGATACGGAAGGGATCTCGTTCCGTTGGATAGTTGTAGGGGGATGACGTCATCCAGCGGACTGTCAATTGCGTGTTGATAAAAATATGAACGGTCTTCCAGCTGTCGTCATTCATGTCACCTCTGTATCTAATGACTTTTTTTTAATTTAAATGTAACACGCTCAGCAGCTAACGCTATTTGCGTGGAGACATCGCTATCAGGTAACTTTATTATTAGCTACATCTTGTTCTCTATTTTGCAGATAATGATATCTTTGTCATCGATACCGCGTCACTATTTGTATCGTACAACAATTCGTGCTCCGAAAACTTCTTCGAAAAGTAAGTGCTTTTTCATAGCTGGGCGGATCGGAAAGCAGTCGCCGAGATTTATTAATCGTGATAAAATTAATTTTTTTTTTGTGTGTGATTGCAGGTTTTACGGGCGTCGAAGTAATAAGACTGATTTGATACATTTGAATTACAAAGGCCTGAAAATGATTCAGACAATGCTAGATTTGTTTTATTTTAAGGCTTAACGTAACTGATATAAGCCACTCGTTATATTCTGAGTTATTACCATTTCTTTTTTTTCTTAACGTAAAATTTTAAGTTACAATGTTCTACAGATGTTAAGAATTAGCGCTGTGATAAGAATTTTGTTAGAATAGTGTTTATTTATTGACAAAAAATAGTTTTATTTTTGATAGAAATGTTTTTTTTTTCGGAAAAGGTGTTTTGTAAAATATGTTAACTTTTCCAAAATAAAGTGATAATTATTTGATTATTTTTCGTATTTGTTTGAAGAGTAAAAGTTCTTTACGATTACATAAATAGTAAATACATTCAGGAACCATTACCATTTATGTATGTCAAACCATTTCCCTCACGAGTTGAACTTATTCTAACCTCATTTTCTAATTCAATATTCATCCAAGAATCCTTTACCCTAAAATAGTATACAGACGGAGACTAAATACTGTATTTAATTATTTGAATAAACCAGTAAATACACAAACATCTGCTGAAATGTTTGCCTAGACAATTAAAAAATAACATTTGTTTTTATTAATGACAGCAAATATAACCTTAAAATTTAAATCAATGGTAGTTTCCGATTGAAAAACATGTGAGAAACTGCTGATCGAACAGCTGTAAAGAGAACGTTCTATTTTGCGTAACAAAAACATGATGAAGTTGGTATTTCTATTTGCAAAATGATATGCGAGTGTCATCCAAGAAGAATGTTATCCTAAAACAATGTGAATCATGTGAATTGTTGAAAAATTTTCATTTGTGAGCCAAATTAGCAAAAATGGGCTCACAAGTTTTAGAAATATTACGACAAGGCGTGTGGGCTTCCTTAACTGGAGGCTGGTTTTTTGATCCACATCAAAGTGTGTTTTGCAATACATTCCACCTTTATTTATGGCTTTTATTATTATCATTGCCCTTAATTATCTATTTGGTATGTCAAATTGTCTCATGCTTTAAATATACGATTTAAAACAGATACTAATATTTTTATTAATCGTTGCAGTACTTTCCCCCGATAGAATATATTTGGTACGCTTATTGTGTAACCATAACCATTATATTCACGACCATAAAGTTAATTAATATGCGGTTGCATCATATGTACGATACAACCGAATGCATACAAATTGAAATCGATAATAATCAGACTGAAAGAGAACGAAGAGAAGCTGCACTGCAAGGATGGAAACAAAAGAGGTCATTGCAGTCATTTGTTTTCAGATTTTGTTTTTGAACGTTTTCTAATCGAGTCGATACACATTTCAGGGAAGACGAAGGAATCGAACTTCAAGTATTAACTGACAAGCGTAGATTGGACACTACGCCACAAGCGAGTAGTTCTTATATGGAACCGATCGGTGCCGTTGCGACAGATGCTGACAGCTTAGGATCGACCGACTATCCGAAAAACTCCAATTGTAATAATTTATTACCGGGGAATACGATAGGTTTGTTCTTATTTTTAAACGCTGTAGCTTTTTAAAAATGTAATATCACATTTTAGAATTTAAATTTTAGATTTAAAAGTCGACGTTCATCGAAAAAATTCTTCGGAGAGCAGCGAAGAAATTTCGTTCCGCGCTCCGGGAGATAGTTTGCACGGTCATGCGCACAGTATACAGTATCTTCAGTCAAACCGGACGCACGGAAGTAAGGAAGATGCGTCCGCCGAACCTAGTTCGAGCGGAAAGTACAGTAGCGAAGATGTTCTCAGCGATCCTTTGAACGTTGACGATCGACAATATCAAATACCTAAAACGTTGACTGTCGATTGTTCCCATGCGGCTGCAGGTGACAGTAATCAACTCCAAATTTGTTGGTTAGTTTGACGATTTTCATTTATTTATGAATCAAGTTTCTTTTTAATTAATACCTGTACGTATAAAGTCAATGTTTATGTTGTGTATTATTACAATAATAATTAATTATACACCGTATAATACGTATTTGAAATAACTCTATTTGATACTGAATAATTTGTGAATATAAAAAGAATACAATTCTGAATTATGATATGGACAACTTATAGCTACAGGATACGATTTATAACTGCTCCACCAAATGAATTTGTCTTTCTGAACATAATTAAATCAATTACATAATAAATTGTACATTTTATACAATCTATAAAGATCGCACTTCACATGGCTATTTGTGTTCACTATTGGGTGTTTGTTGTATTTAGCAAAATATATGACGTTCAAGACAAGCATGCAAATAGAGGCAAATACGACCATCCACACATGGCAGTCAAATA
The DNA here is from genome assembly GCA_963575645.1 of Xanthostigma xanthostigma. NCBI lineage: Eukaryota > Metazoa > Arthropoda > Insecta > Raphidioptera > Raphidiidae > Xanthostigma > Xanthostigma xanthostigma. The sequence goes on from OY754473.1 coordinate 7,420,545, forward strand.
GCAAACACACAAACATTTGGCAGCAGAACGCAAGGTTCAAAATTCCATGAATTTTAGCACTGTTTCATTGTCCCAATTCATTTTCAATAGTAATTGTTCCAGTCCTCGCTCACAGCACAGACACAAAAATACTGCACGTCTGTACAGGTTCACGGCGCGTGCGCTTCTGAATATAGCCATTGTGTGGACGGTTTATTTGCCTATTTGACTCCTTTGATGTGCCTCGAAAAACCGTCAAGCGCACGGTAACGCGTATTTGGTATTGGCCTTATTTGTCAAATAGGCAAGTAAGGCCAACACTGTCAAATAAACCCTCCACACTTCGTAATTGTTTGCCAAATATGCCAAATACACAAATACAAATAGCCATGTGAAGTGCCGGCATAAAATAAAGTACAATACACATCAATTTATATAAATTGTTTTTATATTACGTGAATATTGATAGTGCAACACTTGTTTTCGGGGAAAAATTAAAGTCGGACATGCACAAATTAATAGTAAAATGTTTTTACGACTTTCGAATTTACTGCTATGTTGTTTTTTTTTTTAAGGTGTCGATCTCAGAAATTATCACATCAAACGAGTATAGATTCGGAAGACAGTTGCAATTTGACGGAACAGCAGCCGTCGCTGCAAAGTTTCGAATCGGGTGCAATGATGCTGCCACCAAACCGACGACATTCCAATGCTAACAACGGCAGCCTAGGCTGTCTTTCTGGCGGCAACCAAGTAAACATCAAACCGACCGGTTCGGTTGAACTCGGATACATCGACAACAACGCCAACATCCATTTAGTCGGCGAAGGATTCAATTGTTGGAATTACAACAATAACGGTAACAACAACCCCGGTAACGATCATCACAACGGAGCCGTTCGGCGCATTCGGAGCACGGCCCTCGAAACTCATTGTCCTCCGCCTACGAACCTCGTACCTCATCCGAACAGCTTAGAAGTCATCGGTGCAACGAATCGAAACCCTGTCTTGCCGCCTCCGAGCAGCACTTTGGTGAGAAATCAACATCTCAGCTTGTGTCCGTATTTTACGTACGGCTCGGAAATCGTGTACCCTATAGCCGAGCAGTCGGACGAACATCAGACATCGCACGGACCCGATACCGATGCCGATTCTATCCATCGGAATTCCGATAGTGAATACGACGAGAATAACGGCGGTAGTCGATCGCCTTTGCTCGTCCGGATCGACGGGACCGAATGCGTGAACGTGCTTCCGCAACCGTGTTCATCGAAAACGGCTGAAATAGAAAAGAAGGACGCCAAGGGGAAAGGGAAAGCGCGAAAATCTATAAAAACTAACCCGTATTCGGGGAGTAAGCATGGCGGTAAGAATTATTCGTCGATGGATACTTATTCCGTAACGTTTCAGAAACAGTACGATAACAGCGATAGAGCCGAACACGTAAGTAACACGTCCAAAGATGCGTTGTTGGAAAACGATGCATCGAATTCGAGTCCGACGCCAGAAATGCAGGACGCGAACACCGACTGTAACGCGACCGATAACGATTACAGTGAAAAAAAACTCAGTGAATGTTCTCTGTGCACGGATAGTGATACGAGTGAAGATATTAGTGATAAAAAAAGTGAAGTGTCTAAAACAAATTGTAGTGAAAAACAAAAACATCCTAAATATGACAATAGAACAAAGAAACAGACTTACGATAATCGGATGAATAGTAAAAGCGGTGCAGGTCACCATAATAAAAGTCGACAGTCGTCGATACCTTCTGTTAGTAAATCGGACGATATCGAAGAGCAGAATACCGATTGGTCGAGTTTAGTTAGTCTCGATTGTTTATTTGAAAATACCGATAGTGAACTCGAAAGTTCTCAGCAAGCAGGTGCGTATTTTTTTTATAATTTTTTTATGGGTTTTTATAGTCCAAGAACGATATTCATGAAATACCTAAAATCTCAAACGACTAAAAATTTGAGTGATCGTTCTTGGGGTTACAAGAAACTATTCTGACTATGAAATAGTGTGCTCCGATTTGCAGTTAGGGTAGAAACCGCCCCTTTAAATTTTGTTTTATAATTATCTCACAAACTAAGAGATATATGTAAAAAGGTTTCGACAAAAAATTGTAGATTTTTATATTTGCTACAAAAAAGTGCTCTACCCTTTTACCCCTATCTACAATAGTTTACCCGTAAACCGCCCCTAAATGTGAAAAAATTGAAAATCATTTGTTTTTTTCGGCAGATTCGGGTTTTTTGTGACATTTTAAGAAGAAAATACTCTTGGTGTTTTCTTCGAAAAATAGATATTATAGAAATGTCAAAAAGACGGTATCTACCTCCTTTGCAGGATACTGGAGTTTGATTGTCGTGAATTATTGAAAAGAATTCGTATCCATGATTTTAAAATGTGAAATAGACTTAAAAGAAAACGTTAGCCGAGATTCTAAAAAAAGTTCGTAATTGCTTTCTTTAAGAACAAATCGAAAAAATATACATTAGGTATACAATAAACAATTGAAATGAGAGTTACCTGACTTTTGCTACCTGATAGCGCCACTTCCAAATGAAATATCTGTCGTTCAGTTGTCAGTACTGTTTATGTACACCTTTTAAGCTCTAAACTTTTGACACATTAGCGTCTCTGACAAAAAAAAAATGGTAGCAAAGCGTCGGTTTTTGAAGTGAAAACTTCTTTAGCGGCGTTGTACACTTTTTTTGTAATGGGTAAAAAATGTTAAACTCGCGCCAGATCGTCAGACCTGATCGTACCCAGTTCTCACTCACTAAGATTTGACTGTATATTTTTATACAACGTTAGACATCTAGCGTTGAAATATCGTACATAAGAATGCAATCTATGATACAAACCATTTTGATCGAAAATTCGTAAGACGTTAATATTCAAGTTTTTACTTCCGCCGGCACTCCCGGTGTGCAAAGGGGTTTTTTTTTTTTAATAAAATTAAACTTCTAATCTCCAGGTCAGTGGCGGAAAGAACAAGAGTCGGAGAGTTCAAGTACAACACTCAGCACAGAAAATGAAGTCCAAAAAATAAATCCACCGAACAAAGTAATTTTAGATGTTCAGCCGCTAGCAAAAAATCAACCGTCGGTCTCGCGAAGTTCAGGTGCCGTTCCGAAACAAATTCAACCGTCTGCGCTGCACAGACAGTCGTTTTCTAAAATCGAATACGAAAGAAGACCGCGCGTTATAAGCACACTTACGAAAAGCGAATCGGAGCGCAGAAGTAGGAAAAGACACAACATGATGTACGATCAGTACCCGTCGATGAAGGAAGGCCACGGGCAGGCGAACGTTTTGGAAAATGATTGTGCCGTGGAAGGATTGGAATGCTTAGTGAACAGCTGTCCACAACGGAACAGACCCAACAAGAGAGTGTTGTCGAGAACGAGTAGTAAAGGCGTCACGAGGAGCCGAAGGAAAAGCGGCTACGTGAATGAAGCATCTCCGAGCAGTTCGAACAACGAATTGAGTACGTTACTTCCAGCTCCGGCCACTCCGCTGCTGGCGGCGTTTCTCGAATCGAGGCGCAACATGCCGATCCCGGTGCATCGAGGTGTCGAAAGTGTAGTGTTGCGTCCGTCGTCTCCCCCTCGCAATTGTCGGTTGAAACGGGGCGCGCCGATTTCGAGACGCGCGCGTCACAATCCGCACGTAGCGTCGTCGCACAACGATACATCGGACGGATCGATGCACTGTTTCCGAGACGAGTTCGGAAGCTGGTGGACTTACACGTTCGACGAACGGGGTACCGGCATGGGCTTTCCGATCGTTCCGGCGCCGCACGGAAGACTCCTGCGTACCTTGCTCAGGAATCGGCATACTCAAAACCAATTCATCGTGCCGAATAACGAAGCGTGGCCGGAACAAATCGACGGACTGAGTAACAGCTCGTTGTCGCTGAATTCGTCGGGGTTGACGGTCGTTCTGGATAGTCCGACGGCGCCCGTTCCGGGACCCGCGTACATCTCGGACGTGACGGTCGATTCGGTTCCTTTACCGCGACGCATCATACCGGCTCCTCCGAGCTCGCAAGGAGAAACCGATGCGGAAATTTCGCTGTCGAAGAACAGATTCAGGTTCAATACGTCGCTAGAAAACACGATGGAAATGATCCGTCAACCGAAGCACTATTACAAATACAAAATATGGCCGCGCACTTACATCAAAATTATTATGGACAGGCTGAATTTGTTGGCGTTATTGGATCGTAACTTATCGTTGCTGGAAATGATTTTGTCGATCAGTCTTGCCGTTACCGTGTCGTGTCTCGGTTCTATCCTACTCATGCTGGAGTTTTATAAAGACGCCTTTGCGTTCCTCTTTTGTTTCGTTATCGCCGGCTGTCAGTATTCGTTGTTGAAGAGCGTCCAACCCGACGCGGCATCACCGACGCACGGGTTTAACCGAATAATGGCTTTTTCTCGACCCGTTTACTTTTGTTTATGCTCCGGTATTATTATTTTATTGCACCACAACATGGACGACACTGTGTTTTCGGAATTCCGAATATACGGAATGCGTTTCACGAGTAAGGAAGTTTTAGCGTTGTCGAGGGATATTTTGTCGACGTTTCTGCTTTGTTTTCCGATAGCTTTTTCGTTGGGACTGTTCCCTCAAATCGACACTTTCATGATGTATTTGTTAGAACAAATCGACATGCACATATTCGGGGGCAATGCAATGTCGAGTCTTCTCGCCTCCTTTTATGCCGTAGTTCGGTCGATATTTGCCGTATTTTTGTTGTACGGGTTCGCTTACGGTGCTCTGATCGAAGACAAAGGATCGCAGCACATTTTATTCTCGATTTTCTGCGGATGCCTCATCGCCTGCTCGTATCACCTCAGCAGATGCGCCAGCGATCCGTCAAACGTGTGGAACATTTTAAAAACACATTTTTGGCCGCCGGAAATGTATCACGAATCGTGCGGAAAAAACGTCGAAGACAAACCTTCGGCACGGGTAGCCGACGAGAAGTTTGCAAAGAAAAAAGATACTAGTCAAAATAGTTCCAATAAAAAAGATAACCTGAAACCGATCAAAGATCATTCGAAACGAACGAATGCTGTGAACAGTATTAAATGTGATAAAGAAGACGAACAAGATCATATCGATCCGTTACCGGAAAAATTACAGAAAACTGTAAATAAAAGACTTATATCCGATTTGTGGTTATGCAGTATTATGGCAATATTTATTTTCGGCATACACTGCAGCGGGGTATTCAGTTCAGCCAAGAGTGAATTTAACGACGGTCTGCGAGCGGCGGTTACCGCTTTGGGTTTCGTGTTGCATTACATTTTTCCGCAGTTCCGTAAACAGCTGCCGTGGCTGTGCATCGCTCGACCGATTCTGCGCTCGCACGAACACGACCAGTTTGAGGTTAGGGACGCGGCCAAAGTTATGTGGTTCGAGAAGATTTACGTGTATTTATGTTTTGCCGAACGCAATCTTTTGTATCCCGTCGTGTTTTTAATAGCCTTGACGCAAGACGCTGGTCCGATAGGAAACAAATTCGGCGCGTTGGGAGGTGCGTTGATTTTAGTAGTTTGCGGTTTGAAAATTGTTAGGGGCACGTATTCCGACGCGAGTTCCCAATATTTGGTGTTGGGTTTCGTCGTGCTTTTCTTTCGATGGGACTATCAGTACGCGAGCGAAACGTTCCTGGTCGATTATTTCGTTTTCTCGATCGTTTTCGCGAAGCTGCACGAATTCATTTTGAAACTACAGTTCGTCGTCACGTACATTGCTCCGTGGCAGATCACGTGGGGCTCGGCTTTTCACGCGTTCGCTCAACCGTTTTCGGTACCTCATTCGGCCATGTTGTTCCTGCAAACAATCATGTCGGCCATTTTGTCAACGCCGCTGAATCCTTTCTTGGGAAGTGCGATCTTTCTCACTTCGTACGTTCGGCCGATCAAATTTTGGGAGAGAGACTACAACACGCTCCGAGTCGACCATTCGAACACGAGATTGTCTTCGCACTTAGAGCGGAACCTCGGAGCCGACGATAACAATTTAAATTCGATTTTCTACGAACATTTGACGAGATCGCTGCAGCATTCGTTGTGCGGCGATCTGATTTTGGGCCGATGGGGTCCGGTCAGTCAAGGCGATTGTTTCGTGTTGGCGTCGGACTATTTGAACTGCCTCATTCACATCATCGAACTCGGTAACGGACTGGTGACGTTCCAAATGCGAGGACTCGAATTCAGAGGCACCTATTGTCAACAGCGTGAAGTCGAAGCGATTTCCGAAGGGGTCGAGGACAACTACGGGTGTTGTTGCTGTGAACCGGGCCACTTGCCGCACATGTTGAGCGTGAACGCGGCGTTCAGTCAACGTTGGCTCGCCTGGGAGGTGACCGCGGCTAAATACGTACTCGAAGGTTACAGTATTTCCGATAACAGTGCCGTGTCCATGCTACAAGTGTTTGACTTTCGTAAAGTGCTGATCACGTATTACGTCAAAAGTATTATTTATTACGCTACGCAGTCGAATAAACTCGACGAATGGCTCGAATCGCAAACGATAATGCAAGCTTTGAGTCCGATGAACGATCGTAACTTTGTCGATCTCGATCCGGTATTCAACATGAACATAGACGAGGATTTCGATTTTAGAGCGTCCGGTATTACGAAGCTGAGTTTTTGCAACGTCTATTACGATTGGATACATTTTTGTGCAATGAAAAGATCGAAACCAATCGACAAAAGCCGAGATTCGAATTTGGTTTTGTTATGTTTCGCGTTGAGTTTGTTGGGGCGCAGGGCGCTCGGAGCCGTTTCGCATAATACAGTTTCTAGCGTTGAATTTTTTTTGTACGGTTTGCATGCACTGTTTAAAGGCGATTTTCGTATCACTTCAGTACGAGACGAATGGGTTTTTACCGATATGGAGTTGTTGAGGAGAGTCGTTGTGCCGGCTGTGAGGATGTCGCTTAAACTGCACCAGGATCATTTCATGGCGCCAGATGAATACGACGAACCGATCGCTTTGTTTCATGCTATATCGGAGCACAATCAACATCTAGTCATTTCGCACGAAGGAGACCCTGCATGGAGGAGCGCTGTACTTAGTGGTACTTCTAGTCTACTCGCGCTAAGGTTAGTGTCGTTTTTCTTTTGTTTGTCACGACGATCGTTTGTTTTTTTAATAGAAACAAAACGAGCCAACTTACGTTGAAGATCGTGTTTCTTTTTTCTTATGTTCTTGTTGATAATTTTAATAAGGGGAATTATAAAACGGTCGAATAAAAAAAAAAATTGGTGACTAATGATGAGATACTGTTTTAATAACTTGAGATATTAAAATAATAGTTGGGTGACTAAATTACTAAGTGAGCGACTAAATTACTAAGTGAGCGACTAGAATGCCTTCGGTAATTTTGAAGCAGATATCTTCTTTTGTTTTTACTTTTTATTTTTTTTTTTCACTTTGAGACTACAACTTAAAACTCACATTTTCATGAAGATTGAAAACCACCGCTTTTTTTGATAAAGGGGTATGCGAATTGTCTCGCAGTGAAACGGGAAGGGGCAAATGTGGAGTTTTTAAAAAAACAATTCTGGGGTGAACGATAACGGGATATGCGAATTAAATAGTTGTTTGAATAGAACTGCGTTTTCTAAAAAATGTATATATAATTGACAGTCAGTTAAATATATATTTTTTAGAAAACGCAGTTCTATTCCAACTATTAACAACTTAGTAATTTAGTCGCTCACTTAGTAATTTAGTCGCTCACTTAGTAATTTTGTCACCTAACTATTATTTTCTCGTCACGCGCAGTCAGTCGCTCACTTAGTAATACAGTAACCCAAATTGAATATTTTTGTCACCCAAAATTGTAATTTACAGTCACTCGTTTACCCTTAAAAATCATATTCAAAAACATAACCCTGTCGTTACTGTCGCACAGTCGGGTAAAAAGAAAGTACTAAATAATTATTTTAATGGTAGAATTAAACAATATTTAGTATTTTGAGCACTTTTCTTTGCCATTTAAACGGGGTTATTGCGATCAACTTTGCATGTAGCGTTATTTGCGCATCTAAAAAAAGTAATGTTTCAATTGTTTCAGACATGTATTGGACGACGGTAGTGACGAATATAAAATCATAATGTTAAACAAAAGATTCCTAAGTTTCCGCGTGATCAAAGTCAACCGCGAATGCGTTCGAGGTTTATGGGCTGGGCAACAGCAAGAACTGGTTTATTTACGTAACCGCAATCCCGAACGCGGCAGCATTCAAAACGCAAAACAAGCTCTAAGAAATATAATCAATTCGTCGTGCGATCAGCCGATCGGCTATCCTATTTACGTATCGCCCTTGACGACCAGCTATGCCGAAACAAACGAACAACTGTGCGGTATCGTTGGGGGATCGTTTTCGATATCAGCTATTAAAAAAAATGTATTCAAAATATGGCAAAGGTAAACTAAATACAATTGCACAGTTTTGAAGTGAGGTTATGACAGCTGATAATCATATCGTCGCCATCTTGGTTTCAGAGTGCGCCGGCGCTGTACAGAAAGCTGTTTGAGCGGCGGATCAGCAGGTTTGGGAGCAGCTAACGAAAGAGGTTTCGGTCACGAAGGGGTATATGCTATGACCACTTGCACGATCCACAGCTGTACACATTCGGCGCCGGGTCATTCGACCGATAGCATGAGGGCCAGCAGTTTGGGTCGTGCCTCACTCGGTAAGAATTGCGAAAACTTAACATTGACGGGCTGACATTGAGAATGATTTTTTGTTTTAAGGCGGTAACAGGGGAAGCATGTTGTCGGTGGGCGGTAAACCGACCAGCTCAACGTTGACGAGTCTGGCGGGTTTGTTAACGGAAGGCGCTTCGTTTAATCGTAAAGATAGACGCGGCGACGATGCATGCGTCGCTGTGAATGTCGGAGCGAGCGAACGGCTCGAAGAACCCAGTAACGACGCAAACAACCAACAGTCGAACGTTACGGGATCGTTGCATCGTGTTCGAGTATGAATTTTGTTTTTGCCTTTTTGTGCGACGGGAATGAATTTAAACAAGTGTATGAATTGATTTCTTTTGTACAGATAATGGATCCGAATGTAGTGTACGATGCAATAAATTTGGGTCGAAGGATTGACGTTATTTGGCCGGACGAAAGAATGAGAGCTCATGGCGGCCGATCGTACTGGAAAGACTGGATACCCGAAAAGGGAATGGAGGGAGTGGTATGATTATTTGAAGTTTCGACTATTTTTTCGTAGCTTTAAAATGCGGATTAGAGAGGAAATTTTATTGCAACACTCTCATGAGTGTTAATTAATTTTATTTCGTTTATTTTTACAGGTTGTCCATCGATGGGTACCTTCTCATCGAGATCCAAACAAAAGGTCGCATGTGGATCGCACCATTTTGCTATTAAAAATCGAGGACAAGTTTGTGCCAATTGCCGAAAGTGGGGTTATGGACTTGGGGGCAGAGGTATAGTATAAATTTTAAAGTCGGAACTTTGTCGAACGGGAATTGAAAATGGAATTATTGAATGTTACTAATCCGTGTAAATTTGTTGTTTATGAAAAAAAATACTAAGAAACTAATGTTCTACAATATTGTATAGATTATTTCAGATCAAATTTCACTCTTGTAAAATAAAGACTGTAATGCCTATTTTAGACAAATTTTAATTTATAGAATTAACTTACAAATATGATCTCGTGAGCCTTGGGTATAAACTTACCTACATAAATTGTTTTTTTTTCTTTTTTGTTTTCAAAACAAATACAACGAACTTCGTTTGTTTATATTATAATATAGAAAGGGAGAAAGGGCAAGATTTACAGATACTTAATTTGTGTTCACAGAGCTCTGTATTACCGACACGTACAGTATTGCGGCATGTACATTGACATTTGAATAAAAGTCAATGCGTATAATATTCCAATCTACCCTATCTTTAATTTAAAGTTTGTAAAGCGACGCATGTCGCTTGTGTTGGCTTAGATTGTCATTTTTTATTTGTCGGAAAATTTCTAAACAAAAAAGCGGGTCTGGCATATACACATCTTTATTTCATTAGAGTGACGAGCAAACTTAAATATAAAATAGTGTTTCATACTGAAACGAATTTATTCAAAAAGAAATAAATTAGTAAATTAATGATCTCGTGTTTTCATTTTTACAGTTTTCATTTTAATTCCATTAGTCATTTGAATTATGGTCATTATTCATTAAATTTTATTTATATTTAGGTTGATATAATATAAACCTAATAAACAACTGTAAGATAATATTTACATATTGTGATTAAAAGAATAAATTATATTTGTCAGCCAATCATTGTTAACATACTATTATGATTGACACTAATTATTACTCTGAATTTTAACAACTGATTTTTTAAACTTATTATTTTAGAGTGACGATAGTCAGTCATTTTTTGTTATATTATTTGTATAAAGTATTTATAATTATTTTTAAATGTTCTTATTGTACTTTTTATTATTGTTTCAATTATGTACAGAAAATTAATAAAAGATTATATTTAAACTTCTGTGGTACATGAATTCTGATTCTGGCCTTTTATTTGCGAGTATTCATTGAAAATACATATAATTTTTTGTAGGTACTTATATCAACGCTAGATTGTAACAAAAATATTTTACTTTGACGCGTTGCTCTAGCCCTGTAATTTGCAGCTCGCTGGTTATCGTTTTTGTTGACAACAATAAAGATATGACAACACACCAAAATGGAGAAATTTTTAGTTCGAAATTAGTTTTTGGAAATGCAATAACGCCAAATTATCGTTTAGAATAGATACAATCTGAAAATAACATTCACACATACATCAGGTAGCAGTTTTCAATTATTTTTACTTATACATAAGAGTATTAACACATATTTTGTAATAAATTAAGTTTGTGGTTATGTATAGATTTTTTTAATAGGTTACAATTTATAAATATGCGTTATTATGAAACATTTTGAGTTCGTGTCTTTGCAAATATCTAAAATCTTATTTAATTTCTAAAGTGTAAGTGTCTCTCCGGTTTCAAAGTATTTTTTTGTATGTATTTCGGTCATTTCTAATTATAGATTTCTCATAGACACTCCTTTATCATAATTCCTAAATCTTAATAGTCGTTCCGTCTCTATTTCGTCTATGTGAATCATATACATAACTTTTGTACGTGTTCTGATTTCAAATTTAATTTGATTTCAGATTATGCATTCGCATATTCTCGGTATTGGATTGGGTTCATTTTTATTGTGCTTATTTTGGATTACGGGAATAATTGTATTTTGTATTTCGTTGCGCACAAGAAGTAAAACGGGCTTCGTTATCGTAAGCTTCATAGTGCTTTTAACAATCGTGCTGGGCAGCTTACCGTTGGAATCTTCAACTTCAGAAACTGTTACAGAAAAGGTGGATTTTATTTCCAAATAACTCATTCAAGATTATTATCAAAATATTGACAATCGTCCGATGATAAAAATTATAATTCCGTTTGGACATTGTATGCAGTGACTCATACTTGAATTCACTGTGCAATATAAGCGACACAGTTTTTATTATATTGTTTTGCCGCTCCATTAAGTTTATCGCTGCCTGCAATTTCCGTACTAAACTGTACTTTATTATTGCGTTTTTTTCTATATCCACTTTGTTTTTGCGATAAAATTGAATGCGGATAGATTTTTAGACTATATTTTTGGCGAAGCAGGTCGTTTCGACGCCAACGTTTCGACGCGTGGTCAGTTCGACGCCGTACGTTTCGACGCGGGGTCAGTTCGACGCCATACTCTTTTTTCGTGCTTTTTTTATTTTTAGAATAACTTTGCATCATCATTCAAATAAATGCGATATGCCTGATATAATATAACATATATTTTATATCTATATATATAAAACAAAGTCGTGTTAGTTACACCATTTATAACTCAAGAACGGCTTAACTGATTTTAAAAACTTTTTTTTGTTCGATTCGTCTCCAGGCAGAATAACACCTACGGTCGTTCGATTTTTGAATTTTACTTTACTGCCAGTATGGACATGACAACAAATTGTTGTGAATCGTTCCACGTAAAGTTTTCAACGGGAAATTTTAATAATAAAGTACAACGACAGGCTTTTCTTATCAACGAAGTAATTCCTGTTGAATTCTTTGTTATAGCTTTTTGGGTTTCACATTAACATTTATTATATATAATATCTATTATATCAGTCATATTACTTATTTATTTGAATCACGCTTCATATATATAACATATAAAATATATATTATATTATATCAGGCATATCGCATTTATTTGAATGATGATGCAAAGTTATTCTAAAAATAAAAAAAATACGAAAAAAAGTATGGCGTCGAACTGACCCCGCGTCGAAACGACCTCGCGTCGAACTGACCACGCGTCGAAACGTTGGCGTCGAACCGTTGGCGTCGAACTGACCTGTACCGTATTTTTGGTTCTTTCGATAGAAATTCGTTATCGAAGCTTGATATAAAGTTCCCACTACGTTATATGCTTACTTTATAAGCAAGTATTATTGAGTTTTTTTGAAGTGAACTTCTTTAACGACATATCTGTAACGTTTGCTTGGTATCGCAAAATGGATAACTCATCGATGAAACGAGTTCATAACTTTAACGAAGGTTCACTTCCCTCTCGCACGTTTATTTGTTGTTTTTTTTTAATCCGACGAGTGTATGTTTTGAGGGAAAAATTTAATATTTACATAGACTCCAGTTTTCATATAATTATGTTTGCTTCTTTTCATCCACAAAATTTAAACAGAAACCTCCTGGTAGACCCCTGTGTTACATTTTTATAAAGACATTAGTTTCTTTATATACGCGTTTTATTTAATCTGTTGAGTACTTATTTGTGTTGATTTTGTTTATCAACATTCAACTGTTTGATCTTCTTTTATTTGCACTGCAATGATTATTTCGCGACTAATCATAATGTATATATAAATAATTATAAAATAGATATTTCAGTGGATAATTTTTATTCGAATGACCCATAATATTTAATTTTTCGTCATACAGTTCATATCGGATTTTTGTTAAATTTAATTGGTTAATTTAAGAAACTATGAAAGGTATTTTTTCTCAGTGTTCTTGTATATTAGTACAATATCTATTGTGGTGGTGAACTTGCTATTCGTACAGCTCTTTTTACAAACAAATGCTTTATTATTGTGCTGATGTTTTTTTTGTTTTTTTCAGGAGTATGATTACCAGTTTGTTTGGAGGATTTCAATTTTGATAACCGTTGTCTTATCTGCAATCGTATCAGCTATTTTCACGTTGAAGACCTGTTTGATGGACGAAATTCAACCGAGACTATTAAACGATTGGATAGTGAATTAAAATAAACGTACTTAAACTTAAAAAAAAATTGCAATGGCATTCAACATTTTTAACGTTGCGCGCTTGAGTTCGCGTCTTGTTTTGAATTCGACAAAACCGTCGTTTCCTAAATTTCTTTCGTGCAGCGCTGTACGAAAAGAACTGTTCGTAGTAAAAAATCACGAGGAATTCTTTAACAAGGTTTTAAACAATACTAAACCGGTAATTGTAAATTTCCACGCCCATTGGTGTGAGCCTTGTCATATTTTAACACCAAAACTGAAAGAGATGATCGAACCAATACCCGAAATCGATTTGGCGACAATCGATGTCGATGTTAACGCAGATTTATTTGCTACTTTTGAGGTTAAGGCTGTTCCGGCAGTTCTTGCGGTTAGAAATGGCATGGTCGTAGATAAGTTTATCGGTCTTGTCGATACTAGTATGATACAATCTTTGATACAAAAATTGATAGATATCGACAAGAATGCGAAACAATGACAATAAATTAATTATATTTTATTTTTATCCACCTCGATTGTTTTTTTTATGTGTTCTATCTTAGAAAATGCATAATTGACAACCCGTTGGTAGGCGATATAAGACTGATCATATAAAAGGGAAAATAATTTTAATATTAAACGAGAACAAAACTGCTCTTGGGAAAATTGTATATGTATTTACAAATTATATATTCATTACATTGGCCCGATTTCGTTCAAATTTTAAGAATATTTACATTTTTATTCGTATTTTGAAAAGTTTCCGGTTCGATGTATTTTGTTTATTAAAAATCGAGCAATACAAAAAAAAATATTCGGGATGAAATGAATATGTTGTCAGTAATGTATTTTCAGAGTTAAAAACATTTTTGTTTCATTTCCAAAGTTGATTTTGATTGTTAACAACAGTTTTTATAACACATAAAAATGATTCACAATAACACGAAACATTTACTTCAAAGTAAGCAGCCGGTGTTAAAAATTCATTCGACTTTCTTGTTGTATAAACAAATGAATTCAGATATCATTACATAATATCGTTATTACTTGTCAAGTGTTACAGCACTGTACGCAGCCATATCAAATCATTTAATTGACCAACCCGAAACTGTTTTCTAAAGAATTTTTGATCACAATTTTAATACAAGCTGAAGTTTAGTACAGTGCTGTTACAGTTATTTTAACCCGGCTGCTCTAGCTCAAAACAAATGACAGTTTGTTTAAATAAATGAAATCACTACAAAGCATCACATTAGCAGCTCGTTTAACTTTAGGTAGACGCTTTACTGTTATATATTAAACAAATTTTAATCATTGAGGTTATGTGTACTCACATATTTAAAATGGGGTCGTCGCTTCATTATGCGCATGATTTTTAGTTTAGTGACAAACAAATCAGTATACCACAGCACAAATTTTTATCGGCAGCTTTTGTTTAGTTTTCATAGTCCTTGAAATTCTATGAAGAAGCGGGAAATAGATACAAGTCAAATGTTTTCCTATTATTTTTAGGAAAAAAAAATGCCTAAGTGACCCCATTGTAGTTTTAGATTGTATTTCTTGATATTACGTCTTATCGATGATATTATACCGTTGATTGAATTCAGTCAACGATGTTACAAAATAATTTGATATTATATTCGTTGTAAAAGTAAAATAGGTGCTCGAATATCGAACAAAGTTCATTCGATCATATCAGGGAAAAGATAATAATGTTTCTGCTTTATTGTTGCTTTCTTTTTAACTTAGTAATTTAATAGTAAAAGCACAAGCGTAAGAATGTGAATAATCATGATTTGAAAAGTATTTGAATGAATATTTCGAAATGCCAATATTATATTGTTTTGTATATTTTTTTACTTTAATATTTTAAGATCTTTAAAATGGAGAAAATAAATTTTATAATTTAGTTTTGTTAATCATGTTAATCAATATTTTTTTTTTATATTAATCGGAGCTGAAAAATACTTAAAATAAATTTATATAGAAGTGTATTCAATACTAAGTAATTGTAGCTTTTACTGCTTTATAGAAGCTATATTTTTTCTACGAAATTTTGCAGTGTCAAACATGTTGCGAAGTGCCAGCTCTGGATTAATAGATAACGCCAAGAGTTTTAGCAATGTTATTTTAATGTTTGTAGTATTATAGTTAGCATTATTACTGTTTCAATATTATAGAATATTTTTTCAAATGCAAGTGTTCTCAATAAAATGATATTTGATTGAAAAATAAAGACACCTTTACGGTATTTTTACACGCTTTATATTAACTTCACTTGTAAGTTTGTATGTATGTTTGTTTGTAACCTTCGTTTGGACTACAGCAAGTGGTTTATTACTGTAGTATAGCACTGTAACTACAGTGGTTAGCCGTGCGGTCTAAGGCACGGGTTTTCGCTGACGTCAACTCTCGGAATCATGGGTTGTAATCCCGTCCACGCCGAAAAAAAAATTGTTTTTTTTTCGGCAAATTTTTTACAATAAATGGAACTAAAAAGTGGAAAATAAATATAGTTTAAAAAAAACTAAAAAACACGCTTTCTATCGAACTAAAAAGTAAAAAATATTTTTTTTTAAAATAAGCTTATTAAAACAATAATGAATAAAAAATATAAGTATTATTATGAAAAAAGCGTGGGGCGCTCGATGTATGAAAATGTGGAACAAAGCGCCCCACGCTTTTTTCACAATAATACTTATATTGACGTGTGGTCAGATTGACCCCTTTTTCAAAAAAGCAAAATAACATCAAAAATCTAAATTTTTCCAACTATGACACTATAATAATATTGTTTGAGCCTTAAATGTTTTGTGTCCACACGTTTAAACAAATTTATAATAAAAAAAGGTATACTTGCAAACAGATTTATTTGGAATGCATTTTTTACATTATTTTTGACATATTATTGCCTTCTGGAAAGCACAGAGAAAAACTAAAAAAAATGTTATCATATTGTAACTAAATGAGTAAATATAAACCGAAATAAACATAAAAAACAAGCAATATTCTAAAAACAACTTATAATGTAAAAAACTGCAACCGATTTTTTTGACATATTTTTCAAGCGGCACAGTATTGATCCAAAGAAATATTATGATCCAAGGTACGCGTGTTTTTACTGTATCGAGGTACTTTTGACCATTTGTAGCGATTTTACCACAGAAAAAATGTGTGCTAT
This sequence comes from Xanthostigma xanthostigma, assembly GCA_963575645.1. Taxonomy (NCBI): domain Eukaryota; kingdom Metazoa; phylum Arthropoda; class Insecta; order Raphidioptera; family Raphidiidae; genus Xanthostigma; species Xanthostigma xanthostigma. The sequence goes on from OY754473.1 coordinate 7,437,077, forward strand.
GAGAAGATTCTGGTTCCTCAAGATGTAGTTCTTCAACTTCATTTGTATTAGGCTCTAAATCTTCATCTGCTTCTATTTCAGACTCGGATTATGCGTCGCTTTCGCCAGAACTAACCTCTTTTACTCATTTCAGCAATGTTTCCTCGTAATCTTTATCTCCGTACCTTACCCTCTTTGAGGACCCAGGCCTTTGGTCCGTACTCATTGTTTCAACCGAGAAAACATATGCAAATCAATTTGAAGTTAAAACAAGAATTATCACTTGTATACAGACCTGACGTCTTTTTGACCCCTACAAATTTTTGGCAGACGATTTTATACTGAGAGTCAAAAATGTACTGAAACGTACAGGCCAGTAACTAACAGGACTGGGGAGAAATTAGGCGAGTTCTTCGAACAAGCTGCATCTGTCCATATTAAACACCTGTCACAATATGTCCTTAATTGTAAAACTGAGCTCCCACGATACTCGTTAAAAGGATCTGGGAAATGTTACATAAGGTCCGAGTAGACAGAAAATGTCAAATTTTTATGCATTGTTCATACATTTCTAGTGAATTCTATGGACGTGCGACTACAGAGCAATTTCTAGTTAAATTTATTATAGCTGGTCAAGATTGAATCTGTAGTTTAAACTTGGAAGTCATTATGCATTTTGGAGGTCCGAGTATGGCCTTATAATTGTTCTCGAGACGTTAGATATTTTTTATCTATGAGTGGTAGTAAAAAACAGATTAGCATGTGCAATATGAATCAAGTCCAGGAATCGAACCCAGCACCAAACGAGTTGAATTTAACCTCAAAATCATGTGACATTGCAGTTTGACGTTGAACTATTTCGTTGATGTCTCTGGAATCTGTAAGTGTTGAACCAGCAGAACCGTTTCTTGCTGCCATGATCTCATAATCTGATAAAACGACGCTAAGATGTTTCTTGGCTTCTGCCTTATAAACTGCAGGCAAACTCCTCAATACTTCAGCAATATGACGGGAAAATAATTCAATATCATCATTCTTCCTTTTCACAATTGTTTTTAAAAAATGTTGCCTCTTTTCGTCCCTTTCTTTCCACAATTTTATAATTTTATCGTCGTTATTGCTCCGTCTTGGGCGCTTTTTTTTTGGTTTTTGGGTACTTTCTTCATTGGGTGCTGTATTTTCTGTATGAATAATTTCATCTTCACTGGTCTGCATTTCAGTAGTTTCTATGTTGTCTTCTTGTTCCTCTTGATCTACGTTTTCTATTGTTCCCTGTGGTGATGCCGGAATATTGAAACCTCTAGCTCTATGCTCCGAAACACCATCAAGAAACAACAGTTGTTGGTGTCTCTTGTCTTTGGAGTTTTTTGGGGCAGCTGAGCCAGTTCCTAATTTATTTTTTTTTTTAAATCTTTGGTAACCATCTCTAATGAATTTCCATTTTTTCTTACAATCCTCACCTATAAATATAAATACAAAACACTAAAAAGCTATATCTATTACAATTTAAATATGTTTTTATTTATTCCAGGTTTTTGGCTACAGGAGAAAGCTATATAAATCTTTGTCATTTGCGTACCGTATATCACAGTCCTACATATCGAATTGGTTCATAGGTTACCCTGGTATAAAAAAATTTAACTCGATTTTAGTTTTCCTAACTAATTATCGGTAAGTACGAAATTTTGACTTTTTTAGGGGTTTAGTTTACAAACCCTGTTTAATAATATGCCACTTTTAGCATGATAAAAAATTGATATTCAAGCTATATATATATTGCCAATAAAATTTCCATATAGTTCAGAAGATATGTGCATTCAAAATTACATTAAACATTTTATTGGCCAGCAGTGATATACACCTACTTTGCCATCTTTTAAGTATGTACGTAGACAATTATATCAAGACATACCTATCATATATTAAACAAAAAACTTCAAAATACTTACAACTTTTATTAAGTTCCTTCCCTATAGTTTTCCAAACGTTGTCTTTTACCAAAACATTGCGATAATCAGCGTGGCCTGTGTTATAAATAACTGGATATTTAGCCACCAAATTAATCAGTTTTTCCTCGTCGGCGCCCGAAAAACTCATTTTTCACGTGTTTTGAAGTCGGTGACACCACTATGCAGTCGGCGACACTACTGGTTCAGGATTCTCTGGTTCAGGAGCAGTGGTGTGCGGTCCGCAGTCGCGGCAAGCTACGACGGCAGGCGATAGTGCCGCCGCGCTCCGAATGTATTAGAAATATATGGATACCAGTACTGCTGCCTGCGGTCTGCCGCTGCAGTCTGCGGTTTGCAGTCTGCGCCGTCTGCGGTCGCATTCGGAATCATACCTTTATAATTTTGGCTACGATAGCTGTCAAAAGTTATGATGTCATCATAGAGAAGAGAGGTTTTGATGTCATTTTGACAGTGAATTTATAAAAGAAGTATATTATATTTCAAGTTTCTATTAATTTAGCAGAATAAAATATATTTAGGTGTATATACCTAAGTATGGCTACATAAAATTGTTTAATTTTATATTTTATAGATATAAATTTCAAGATGCATGAAGCCTACGAAATATCTCAGCTTTTAAAACTGACAGTTCAGATAGAATCTATCAGTGCTTATGGTTTGTGAATAGTTTTTCAGTACTACGAAATTTGTTTTATTGTTTTCTTACTGTGCTATGTTTTTAGATGACAATTTATTGGTCGGAACCCGACAGGGTCATTTACTTATGTATAGCATATCTCAACGGGCCATCGATCAGAAAAATGATGTCCAGCTTCTACGATATAACAAAACGTTTAGTAAGAAACCGATACAGCAATTGGAGGTTATACCCGATTGTCAGTTATTAGTTTGTCTTACAGGTAAAATGCTTCTCTAATCTATTTAAGGTTTAATAATAAAATTGCATTCTTTTAATGCATGCAGTATGCTTTGTAACGAACTGCTGCCGTGATTAAATCTAACAAGAAATTCGAGGTTATGAGACTACTGTCTTAATTCTACATAATACGAAAAAGCATGTGTTTTGTTTTTTTCAGAGAGTATATCGAAGTGCTCTTTTGTTTTCAGATAACATTATTGTGATACATGACATGAACGCTATTAATTTTCCTGTCGTACATCAAGCCGCTAGAACAAAAGGAGCTACATTGTTTACATTAGATATTAAAGTAAGTAATGTATGTTTTTCACTACGCAATCTTCTGTCTGTTATGTTTTACTTCCATGATCTGTAAAGAAATGAAAAAATGGTTTTAGGAATCGGAAAATCTTGTCTTTGAAAAGTCAACGTTCGATTGTACTGCCCTCTATACGTAAAGTGGTCTTCATGGAAGTCCATACTTATATTTTAACTTAGAATTGACGCGTGACAATTTATTTAAATAATAATCATGCAAGTTTTTAAAGCCTCTGTTTTAATTATTTCGATCTAATGTGTTTATTACAGAAACTAACCACGTCAACAGGAAATACTTCCATGTTTGTGCGTATTTGTGTAGCCGTTAAACGTAAACTTCAACTGTACTATTGGAAAAACAACGAACTGTTAAAGCTAGTCGATGACATATCATTAAATGATGTACCTAAAGCTTTAGCTTGGTGCGAGGAAACGATTTGCGTAGGCTTTCGCGGTGAATATACACTATTCGAAGTATGTATAAGGGCTAGCAAACTTTTTTCTACCATTTAATTGCGTCACTAGCTAGTGACGTATCTGTCATTCTACTGTTTCTACTGTTTACATTTTCCGCCACCTGATAGCGCCACTAGTAAGTGAGGTATCTGTCATACATCACTATTCTTGACAAACCGTTAACTATAAACGTTTTGACACATACCTTCTTTGCTACTAGTGCCATCTGACGAATAAACAAATGTTAGTCTTAATTTTTGCTTGATTAAGTTCAGTATTATTTTCGGAACGTATTGTGCCACTTGACTAAAATTTATACGATTTGCGTGGTGCTGTAATGTAACTTCGAGGTTTTGTGTTTAGAGAATGAACTTTTATTTTAACAAATTCTACTTTTATGCCGGCACTTCACATGGCTATTTGTATTTGGCATATTTGGCAAACAATTACCATGTGTGGAGGGTCTATTTGACAAAGTGTTGGCCTTATTTGCCTATTTGACAAATAAGGCCAATACCAAATACGCGTTACCGTGCGCTTGTCGGTTTTTCGAGGCACATCAAAGGAGTCAAATAGGCAAATAAACCATCCACACAATGGCTATATTCAGAAGCGCACGCGCCGTGAACCTGTACGGACGTGCAGTATTTTTGTGTCTGTGCTGTGAGCGAGAACTGGAACAATTACTATTGAAAATGAATTGGGACAATGAAACAGTGCTAAAATTCCTGGAATGTTGGACCTTGCGTTCTGCTGCCAAATGTTTGTGTGTTTACTACTTGACTGAAATGTGTGGATGGTCGTATTTGCCTCTATTTGCATGTTTGTCTTGAACGTCATATATTTTGCCAAATACAACAAACACCCAATAACGAACACAAATAGCCATGTGAAGTGCCACCTTTACAATTATAAGTATTACACAACATTGCTATTACATAATAACTACAGTACTTATAGTACTAACAGACGGTCGTACTTGGTTCGAAGCGGACAGCGGATCTGGTCCGCTCCGTACCAAATCTGTTCGTCTGTAGAGTAGTCTGCGTGTCCGCCCGGTTCGATGGGAACAGATTCGGTCGTCTGTTGCAAGATCCGCCGTACCATGTCCGTTGTCGGACCGGACCAAGTTCGACCGTGTGTAAGCACTATTAGATTTATCATTACACTAGAGGTGCCGTATGCCAATGCCCACTGGTGTTGTCAATTGTTTAAAAACAAATAAAGTTTAGATTTAAAATAAACATCAGCGAAAATATTTCACTGTATTTTAGTAAAACACTTTTTATTAACGTACAATGATCAAGGATTTTTTTAAGATGGACGGTAAAAAAAAAGAACTGTTTCCGACGAGCAGTAATCGTTCGACCGAACCTTACATCACAAAAATATCCGATTCGACGTTCGCGGTCGGACGCGAGAACCAAACGGTACTCGTAAACACGAAAGGTGAAACAGAACGCACGAAAGCTTTACGTTGGAGCGATGCCCCGACCGTTGTCGGTATGTGGTTTTCATGTTCACTAGTAGCTGATTAATATCGACAGATGGCAGTTCAAAAGCTTTCTTTGTTTCTAGTTTGGGACAATCCATACACGCTCGGATTATTACCGGACGATACGCTCGAAGTGCATACGGTCGATCCTTGCGGTCAAGTTCAAACTTTAACGGGCTTGACCAAAGCCCGATTAATGGTGCAGTGCAAACAAGGATTGTTGTATGCGGCGTCAATTAGTCAAGTGTGGTGCATACGTGCCATAGATATCGGAAAACAACGACCTGTTTTGCTAAACAACAAGCAGTTCCAATTAGCGCTTAAGTTGACGGTACGTTCAAAAACATTTATTAAAGTGAAACTTTTATTCTATCGCCCCGAATTTTTCGGGCCGTCTGTTGCATGTCGCATTACAGGCGGCCGCGGAGTAGGGGTAAAGTGAAAGGCGTTCGGAGTAGGCGCTCGGTAGAGCAGCCAAGGCCAATATGGCGGCGCCCATGGTTAGCATCAGCTGACCGTGTAGTATGTATAAACACATAGTTAGTCTGTCATGCGGGCAAGTGCTGTACAGTGTTAACATGTTTTTATTCGTGTATTCATGTGAATATTGTTGTTTATAATTAATCGTGATGGATAAGTGTCTACAATCCAACGCCTACAATCCAATAAAAGTTTCACTTGCGTCGTGGTTTCTTAAAACCACACAACTGTTTTTATTCAGTACAGTCTGAAATAATTGAAGAATCTGCTCCTTTAGTTCGTATATTTTTTGTTTCCTTTAGAATATATCCGATGAATCGGAAGAAGACAAAAAGGAGAAAATATATCAGATACAAACTTTGTATGCGTACGATTTATTCGAAAGCAATCGTTTTCACGAATCGATGGCAGAATTTTTTAAATTGGGCACCGATCCGTACGACGTCATAAAACTGTTCCCCGATTTATTGCCGGCTCAAAGTCGAGGATCTGGCGAAACGAACGAACCCGTCATTAGCGCTCCGAAATTACAAAATAAAGACCTGGAAAACGGTCTTTTAGCACTGATCGATTATTTGACTGAAGTTCGGTTTAAAATTCAAGGCGACACAAAATCTAAAATGACTGAAAATTCGAGCGAAACTTTTTCGTCTGATTCCAAATCGAACATGCAGCTGTTACAAATTATTGATACAACGTTACTCAAATGTTATTTGCAGGTATTTAACAAACGAAGTGATGTAATTTTATAAGTTTTTCATTTGAGTATTACGGTTTCTTTTTTGTTTCAGACAAATGACGCACTGATTGCACCATTATTGAGGTTAAATTATTGCCATTTGAATGAATCCGAAAGGATTCTGAAGAAACACGAGAAATACAGTGAATTAATAATACTGTACCAAACGAAAGGACAGCACAAAAGGGCACTAGAGTTATTACAAAAACAAGCGAACGAACCCGATAGCAGCTTGAACGGATACGATCGTACTATACATTACTTACAAGAATTAGGTAAAGAAGCTAAGCAATATTTTACTTTTATTTTATTGATAAAAGTGGAACCTTTATCTTACTGAATCTGATTTTTTTAGGAAACGAACATATAGGGTTAATATTTGAGTTTGCTTCTTGGGTATTGGATGCCCATCCGGAAGAAGGACTGAAAATTTTCACCGAACATTTACAAGAAGAGAATTTGTCACGGCCACGAGTTCTCGATTTCTTACTTCGAACGCACAAATCACTAGTCATTCCATATCTGGTAGATTGTTTTGTTTTAAACGTGTTATGTTTTGCTTCATTACGCTTTCGTCGCTTGTTTGTATTTTTAAAGACGCTCTCTTTTGTTTTTCCGTATTGCTTTGTTTTTTAGTTGCGCTCATTTTTAAAGAACTCTCGTTTGTTATTTATTGTTTTGTTTTATATCGCTTGCATTTTTAGATACGCGTTGCAAATGTTTGCCATTTTGGCTTTTATGTGTTTTTAATACATTGAATGATTTGTATATAGTAAATGCTTGTTTCGTCTTTTTCGTCTATATCATGTTTAACATTCACGTTCGATATTTTAGGAGCACGTCGTCAAAGTATGGGAAGATACGAATCCGTTGTTTCACAACGCTTTGATTCATCAGTATAGGGAAAAACAGCAGCAGCTCTTATCTGAATCGGCGACCAGCTTAGAACAGAAAGCGGGACAACACATCCGGACCAAACTATTGACGTTTCTCGAAGAATCGACACATTACACTCCCGAAACAGTTCTTGTACATTTTCCATATGACTGTAAGAATTATACTTTAATAATTAATAAACCAATTGTAAGGCGGCAGCACTGTACAGTGTTTTTGTTTTCAACCTTTGTGACATCTATTGAGTTGTAAAAGTATGTTATTCTGGATGTTGTTCGCCTTGTAAATAATATTTCGTGATTTTTTAGGTCTTTACGAGGAACGAGCGATAATTTTGGGCAGAATGGGTCATCATGAACAAGCGCTGGCTATATACGTACTGGTTTTAGGCGATGTACCAAAAGCGATACAGTACTGTAAAAACATAGCCGGGAAACTAGATGTCAGCGACGAAACTAATAACGTGTTTATTTCGTTGATAAAAATGCTGCTGTCGCCAAACACTGAAAGTTTAGTAGCTGCCGGAGTGGGCGCTTCGTCGCTAAAAAATTTTCAGCCCGATTTAAAAACGGCACTCTCTTTGTTAGATGAATTTGCCGATAAGATTCCGGCCATCAAAGTACGTTGACTATTTTTTCGACTGTTCGTGTCTTTATCTGTGCCGTACAGCAAACAGAAGTAAAATTCTTTAAATAAACTTGAAAAACAAGTGTTTTGACTTATTTGGCTATAAGTCTACTTTATTCGAGATGATTTTGTGGCCTGTGTGTGTTTTAAAATTTTTTAAATCGACAGGTTTTACCGGCTTTGCCGAAAGATGTGCCATTATCGATACTACATCATTTTCTGGAAACGTCTTTGCATACGAGTTTGAGCGAACGGAGGCGAACTCAAGTATTAAAAGGCCTGTTGTACGCCGAGCATTTGCAGGCTCAAGAACTGCGAATGATGTACGAAATGCAAAGCATCGTTCTTACCGAACTTAAGGTGTGTCCGATTTGCAAGAAACGCTTCGGAAACCAAAGGTGAGTCGGGCGTAACTTGCAAACGTTTGTCAGTTGTTTAAATGCGTTCGTTTGTTTCAGTGCGTTCGTTCGATATCCAAACGGAGAGATTGTCCATTATTCGTGCCAGGATAGAAGAACGTAATTAAATTTTATATACAGTTTTATTATATATGATACATAAATACTTCGTCGCTGTGAATTTAAGTTTTAGAAAGACTCAAAGAATATTATAATAATTATAATATTATTATGATGGTAGTAAATAAATGCCCTTCCTTTTCATTGCATCCTTCCAGTTGAACCCAAATTCATTGTTTTTCCCGTTATTTTTGTGGGCCAATAAAAAATTAGCCCTCAAGCGTGTTTATATTATGACTCATTAGAATTTAGTTGGGTGTTTTCATCAACATTTTTGATTTTTACAAAATATATATTTAGGCATGCATTTATATTTGCGGATCTATAAATAACTGAAAATGAGTTTTTATTTGCGCAAAAATTCGTCCAACAAAAAAGAAAAAATAATTTTGTAATGTTTGTGTCAATGACTCCAGAGGACATATTGAAAAGAGACAGTTTTATTCGGGGTAACAGTAAAGAAAAAGAAAGCAATAAAAATAAATCATTTTTAGTTTTCGAACGTTGGAATGTTTCTTCCGACGTGTATTTATCGAAAAAATTGAATTTCAAACACGCGCGATGTTTTTCTAGGGAATATTTAACGGGAACAGTCCGAATTTTCGACCTGGAATGAATTGTTAATCGGGACTATGTATTGAGCGCAGTTATACAACGGGACCTGCGCACACGACTGCAGCATTTAACGGACTACTTGCAGGCCGACCAGTGTAGGAATACAAGCCGCCGAGGAAAGTTGTAGTGCTAAGTTTTAGTAACTTTATGTGTAAATTGAATATTTTAGTGAGCAAGGAAATTATATTTTGGAAAAAAGGTAAGCAATATTAACTATTAATCATGTTATAAGTGTGTTAATATTTCAATTTAAAACGATATTTAACTTCGGCTAACTATATTGAACATGGCTGGAGGCTTTACTGAAAATAGGCGTTTCCCTTTCGTTTTAAATGACCCGATTTGATATTACGGTATTCTAGCGTTTTTAACACTTTTCTTTTGCATTTTCGTGTAACAGAATTTGTAATTTTTGTGTTTAAACAACGCTTTCAGTCATTATTTTTGTCTTATTTATCGTACTGTCATTTTGAATCACTCGCTAAGTTTAAAGAGTGACATCACTATTTGAAAATCGCAAATCGATTTTTTTGGCTGTCCTGTCATTTTTTTGCGAAAGTTTCTATTTTGTATTCGATTTAATCACTGAATCATATGCTATTTATATAAATATGCTTTTTATGACTTTTATAACCTTTGGTTAGTATCCAAATTGATATTTTGTTAGTTTTTCTTTGGCCATGATCTCTAACCTTTGATTATAATAAATAGGTGAAAACAAAATAATCTGAGAATATAACATAATAGCATGTATTCTTTTTGTTATTATATTTTTAATTCATTTTTTATGTTTGTTTTTTTTGTTTTGTATAACAAAATGACATGATTGCGAATCTGGGTCAATTTGCTTACCGACGAACTAGTATTCCGTACAATTATTACTAATTAGTCTTAATTCAGTGCAAAATTTATTGTTTAATTAGTAGACGTTTCTCATATAAATTATTTTTGTTCAGAAACAGAAAGTGCGTTTAGATTAGTGCATTAAAGACGCTCAACAAATAAAAAAGTAAATCGAATTTGTACTGCAATTTTGTAAAGTATGGCAGTATTGATTCGTTCTTGCGGAATTAATTCCAATTGGCAGACTTCCAAGTTCCTATAACTTTATAAAAAAACCCAAAAAAATACACTGCGATGTGTAAGCTACCCAACAAATTATATGCTAACCGACTTTTGTTTTTCCATTCCATGCATTTGTTTTAATTCGTCGTGCGGTTGTTTTGATGCATTTGTTTCTAAACTGAAACCAGCTAATGAAAAGACAAACGACGGTCGATCTGGAATTTTGTGTGGAAGGGGGCGTACTGCGTACATCATAAAATGCAGATCAAATGCGGAATCCTCGATTAAAAAAAAAACTCGCAAAATGTATTTCTTTATGCGTTTATTTTTAATAGTAGAAGTAAATTTTGTTCTTTATCGTCAAATATATTTGAGTTGTTGTCACCCACAGATAATCTGAAGTATGACCTTGGACGTTACTTTGGAGATAAGAACTTTTATTGTAAAGAAATCAACTAGCCACAAAATTTACGACCACGTTTTATTGTCGTTATACGTCATTTTTTTGTGAATCAATTTTAATTTCAAATGTAAAATGCCGCAACTGATGCAGTTTCGATGAAATTTGGTGCGCGCACCCGCAAAAAAACTCGTTACATTCAAATCGGAATTTATTCTACTGCAAGGCGGTGCGGTATCTAAAACGCACCATTTGCGAATGAGCAAAGACCGGCCGGCAATTTAAACGCAAACCAAGTATTATTATAGCAAAGTTACACAGTTTGGGTGGTGATATTTGACCATTATAACAATCGGATACCACGTCTGTTAATTGATGTAAGCGACGGATTAATGGAGAGGTTAGGAGATCTGACTAAGCTCATGAACAAAATCTTTTATTTTTTTTTAGTCATCGTAGCTCGGCAGTAAATAAAGATAGACATTTAATACACTGCGGGTACTTCAGTTCGAAAAGTTTTGATAAGATTAGAGCGATTGCTCGAATACACTGATAAATCCCTTAATTTAATAATAAATGCATTTGTTTGTTTATAGATATTAATGCATTTGAACGTTGTTATATAATCTATAAAAGTGATTTATTGTTTAATATGACAATATTTTAGCCAATAATCGCGTATATGATTAAAATAATTTATAAAACTAACTTCATGACTGATTATAATTCCGTAGCTTGTAGCTAACACTTATAAACCGGCGTTTCCCGTGCCCTGCGAGACGATATGTATCCTAAAACACCCCCAAAGCAACGTTCTCTATGTCTATACAACAGTGAAAATAAAATTGTAATCTGTTCAGCGGTTTTTAACGGACATATATGCAGACATAAAAAGTGACTTTAAAATAGCTACGGACGTGGAAAATCTCGAAAATTTATCGTCGCCCGATTGACCCGTTCGTAAACTAGACACGATAACAGCGGAGGGTCCTCGCTGCGGGTGGTGTTTCGCGAAAAAGAGGATGAAACGGACATATAGAATGTTGTTCCGACCACCACTTGCAAGTTGCAATGTACTAAATAAAAAACAGATGTACTGCAGTATTTATTTCAGGGTCAAAAAAAATGACGGCTATAAAAGAAATAGCATTTGGTTCAGAACCAAATGGAAAAAATATATGTATACGTCTTTTTATTAAGTTATATCATCATATTCTTTAAATAGATTTTGCATAAATAAACAATAATAAATTATTCATTCTAAAATTCACTTTCAGAATTTTGTTGTATAAATAAGTATGTAGAGGTGTGTCAATACATTTAATTGCACCTCCAGGACCGGATTTATGAAAAAGGAATCACTTCAGTGTTTTTAGTATCGCAACTTTGTTTCGTATTTTGTAAGACCGCCGTCTGCCAGAACTATTCTAGACTAGCGTCAAATCTTTCAATTTTGACGTGATAACGTCTTATAAATTGATGAATCACCAATCTTATAAATTGATAAAACACCGGCTGCATGCACGAAAAAGTGTAACGTTCCGCCTGACCCTGTGCGTGCTTTTCTCGAAAACGGCCCTAACGATTTGGATGAAATTTACTGAAAAGGGATTTTGGGGGGCAAAAAATCGTTTTAGCTAGGTCTCATCTCTCGAAAAAATCGTTTTCATACAAATTTTATCATTATAAAAATCAATTTTTTGACGTATGAAAATACTTAAATATTGTAAGTAGGTTTTGGAATTTTATATAAACAGTGAAACAATTGTTTTCAAAATATTATGACAATTAATCTTTGAGACTTAAAATAAATACGAAAGAAAGAAAGTTAAAAAAAACAATTATATTATAGATGGTAAGTAATTTTAATAAATAAAATTAACCTAAATTTGAAGCAAAAGATGCAATATCATAGATTCGAATTATTATAATTATTATATAAATTTAGGTTATGTATTACGGAATACGTTATCACGTAAAACTATCGTCCGTAAACCGACTTTACAGACAACCAATTTTTTTTTATTATTGCCCATTTGATACTGAAGCCAAACTGGAGTTTTGCTTGTATAAAGAAAATGGACATTGGTCCAATCATACAGCCGACTGAGATAAGATTTTCACACAGTTGACCTAGTTTTTCGTGAAGGAATTCCCCGAGGCATAGAAGCGTACGTCGTTTTGTGCCATCGTAGGCAATTATTTTTGCACGGGTGGTCAGACCTAATTTAGAAGGCCTATACCGACGGCTATAATAAAATATATTTTTATTTGTCAAAAGGTCAATAACAAAACTAGTAAAAGACAATTAAACTTTTTATTAACAACTAGCGGCCCGGTTCGGCTTCGCCCGAGTTTGTAAATTGCCACCGTTTTTTCGTTGACTCACGTTACAAAATTGGTCTCCATGAAAAGCGCTTCTATCTTGAAGGTCCATTCTAAATAATGGTGAAAAAAAAATTGAAATCGGGTGAGTAGTTTCGGAGATTAGATAGACACATTGTGCTATTGTGACTTTTTTGTTGTTGAATATAGCCGTATTAAACCCGACACTGCCCGGGAATAACATCCACTCGGACGAAACCGAACGGAGCATGTAGTCGGTAAATATAAAACCGAGAGTATTGTTGTTATCTCTGGGAGGAAAGACGCTCGGAATTTTGTCGTGTTTCGTTCACTAGCTGTAGTGCTCGTCGTCTCGTTAATTTAATAAGGTCACTATACAACGCGGCCCATTTTCCGTGTTCAGAGTTAATTAGTATAAAGACTATAAATGGCGTATAATGTCGCCACTGTTAAATGAATGGTACGTATTCTATTAAGTTCAGGGTAGACCAAAAAACAATTTCTCGAGCAATTTAAACATTGATCTTATAATTTACTTCCCTGTAGATGACACGGAGATGTCAGGTGCCTCTGAGAAAGTTTATCGCGATTTCCTTCTTATTGAGCTCAAGAGTACTATTCGGAACCCAAAGGAATGGCGAGAAATGCGTCGAACTGTCCTAAGGGGGGTTTTTGATAGGTAAACATTGATTTAGAAAAGCATTTCTTTGGGTTCCGAATTATCGAGCTACTCAAATCGTCAGTTGCGCAGCTCTTGATACCGGACATCGACTATACACTTAAAAACCTAACCTAAAATAAATCAGCTGTTTACTGGCGGCCATGTTTTATTTTCCTGGAGTTTATAGTGATTCGGGAGAAGTATAGCTGGCAAATGATTGACAGGTAAAATACGGCATATTATTGACCGATCTAAAAATAACATCCGAGTTCAAAATTGTTAATCCGGAAACCAAGTGAACGGAATGTTTTTAAGTTTTGTCCACTTGTCGACTGCAAGCATGAATGTCGATAATAAATAAAGCACGAACTGAACGTGATTTATCACTTTATCAGTTATCACTCTGGATTCCAAGAAAGGCGCGGCCCAACAAACTCGGCCATTGTTTACTGGAAATAGCTCGCGTAAAACGACTATATTTGATGCGTCGATATCTCGTTCGCAACGATGTTATTTGTTTACTTTTTATGGCGATGTGTTTTCTGCCGGCTTACTTGTTTCTTGATGAGTTTTTAATTAAATGTTTGCTGTCTGTATATGTAAATGCTGGAAATAATTAAAAATTTACTTAAAAACAATTCCACCGTTAGATATACAGGCCGATTCGCAAATAGTAGTAATATTTTAACTGTTATCGAAGCCTATAACATATTTTATAAATGAATTAGGTGTTTAATAATAATAATTTTATTAATCCAATAATATCATATATCTATTAAATAGCGGTCCCGCCCGGTTTCACCCGGGTGTAAAAGAACGAATGGGGGGAGTGGTACATGAGTACGCACAGCGGCACATTCATCTTAGTTTACCGAGATAAATGTTGTGTCCAAATTTCATGATGATCGGAGTTACCGTTCAAAAGTTTTTGTCGGACGGACAAATTTTGAGTTACATTTTGCAACATTTTTCGTTGGTGCTCCGCTCCTATTAGTCGTAGCGTGATATTATATATAGCCTATGGCCTTCCTCGATAAATGGGCTATCCAACAAAAAAAAATTCAACCAAACAAACTCTTCAGCTTTATAATATATTAGTACCTATAGATTAATTATATGAATCATTGTCTATCTACTTAATGTGCAGTGAGTGAACGCAACAAAGCGTATCGAAAATATATCAGCGTCTCTTTCTTCGATGTAATTCCCTGATTTCTCCGATGATAGGTTGATGTACTTGCATACTTTGTCTTTCTCTATGACGTTAATATGGGCGTACCCAGCTTTGGGCCCACGAGGGAGCAAATTAGAAATTTCTGAAGCCGCGTCCCCCGTGCTTGTTTTGTCCTCCTGGATACGCCACTGCTTGAGGCTTAAAAAAAGACAGAAATATATCTTTGCACCCTAATGGTTCGATTGCGATTTTATTCCTATGCTCGGTATAGAATAAAACTATATGAATAATACATAAAATTACTAAGAATAGACTGGATGCGCTCTTATGGCCTCTCTTGTCGAGCATCTATAATCTACAATAGACAAATTGTGAGCCAGATATTATAGATCTACACTATCCCCCAGAAATAAATTCTCGAATGATAAAAAAGAGGGTCGAGTTATACCGGTCCAACTGTACGGAATTATATTACATAACTTTGCCATAGTAAATTGTACACACTCATGACTGTACCATCTGAACACATATATATATAAGTTAAGGCCATATTATAATATACACAAGTGTGTAATTACTAAATTGGAATACAAAAATAATGTTGTGTGTAGACTTTTGATGATGACTGAATGATGATGTCATCATGGCCGCAGTTTTCTGTCTCAGTCTGTCCTGGTGGACCGGTCAAGAACTGTTCTTTGTCCAAAATCAATCTCAATTTGATACACGTCTCCGTATATAAACTTACAATATCAACCGTCTATAATCTACAATATCAGGCTGTCCCCTTAAGTCGAGAGAGAGATTGTGAATAAATTATAGACGCTCAACAGCTGAGGTCATCACCGTCTATCCCCTAAGTCGAACTCTTCCACGGTTCCTGAATTACAAGCCCCCAGTTCCAGGAACTGAATTGTTAAATTTATTATCCAGAGGATGTTCCACACATGGCTCCCCAGGTCCGGACCTTATTCATTTTTTTAAGACAGCCCTATCAAAGCGTGTGTGTTCGTAATTGTAGTGAAATTATTTACAAGATGTCGGTAAATCATCAGCGAAACCAGAGATGCACAGCCAACTTGTGTTCTTAAATAGAGGATCGTATGTTTATTCTGATAGAGCCATATATTCTCAACCAGGTAATAAAATAATAATGTCACATTATGCAATTTTACATGTGCTACCTTACTCGATAAAAAAATTAATGTAACACATTTATTTTATTACACGATTGAAAAGAATATAAAAATATAGGATAGCAAAAAAAAAGCGAGTGTGCTCTAGACCACACGACTGAAGTAAAGCTTCTTCCTGCCATATATAATAATGATACAATAAGTAATATTCGATAATCTATCACCATGTTTTGATTAGACATACTGATTTAACGACACAATATAACCTCACTCTGTAGCACATATCTACAAAGACGAAATGTTTAAAATATAATTTTTTATTAATTAAATAGGCAAAATATGTGTATATACATTTATTAGCATAATTTATAATACATTTAAAATGATTTATTAACTAATCTACATTATTTCCCGTTACAAAGTGCAGCAAAAAGCGATGAAATATATTTTTGATACAAAAAAACAATTGTTCTCATTTTAAACGTATTAATGTTCCGTCTTTGTCGCACTCACTAACTTATATCTCCCTCTCAACTTCCAATATATGATGATGCACTTCCGTAAACGATTTCGTCAGGCATTTACCAGCTTACTCCCCGAGTCAAGCGTGCCTAAAGAAGTTTTACTTCAAAAACACACGTATGGTCTACTGTTATCTTCTAATTCAAATGACTCTGAAGTGTAAAAAATCGATGCAATGATGTCACTAATGTGCCAATTGGTCCACTGATAATTTACCTTTATCTTGCATAAGAAAAGTTCTAATTCAAATGATACCGAAGTGTAAGATATCGACCAATGGCTATCAGTTATCGATGCAGTGATGTCATTGCTGCGCCAGCCGATTGGTCAGACGGCATAACAAACGCGGGTGTTGATGGAAAGTTTGTTGACGCTACATAACCGATTGCATGTTGATGTAAGTACATTAATTTATTCGTCCATCACAATTCAACCAAATCAACTTCGCGTGGAATGAACTCATCCGAACAACAAATATTGCCGTTGGTTAATTTTGATTCCGGTATCGTTTAACACTATCGCGAGTGCAAAATAGATCGCTATTGGGAACCGATATAGTCGAGTCGAGAGTGGTAAACAAACGAAACCGCGTCGACTGCTCGAAAGTATAGACTGGAGATGAAACAAAAACTTAGACTGTTGCTAACACAAAACTACACACCTGCAAAACAAAACTTCCAATTTGAAAGAGAGTTGGGCAAAAACATGTTTAGTGTCAAGTCATCCAAAATTTCAATCTTCACGCTCCCCTCAGGGTCCAATATTTTATACCCGAGCTCGTACCAGTCGGTTTGTGTATGTTGGCCGACAGATTCTCTAATACCTCAGCTGTCGAGCGTCTATAATCCACAAACTATCCATCTCCGTTTACATGTTGGAAGCTTGTTAACCGTGGCGTAGCGGTGAGAGCACTAGACTCACATTCGGGAGGTACCGGGCTCGAATCTCGGCGGGCGCAGATGTGGCTGGGGACTTTTTCCTGCTGCCTCTCGCCGAGAAACGGCAATTCCTGTACCGGCCATCTTGTTGATGTTTTCCATGGTTTCCCTCAATAATTCCAGATGAATATCGAGATGGTTCCTTATTCGTGGCCATGACCGGATTACCTGTCAAACTCATATGCCCAAAATTTGCCTACCTTATCCGAACTTCCTAAAAATTCATTCATTCGCCCATTGCTATTAACTATGTTGAAGTTTAAAAATTGTAGAAAATAACAGGACATGTGCGTAGATGGAAAATAGTAATGGTGCGAATGGCGTCTGTTATGACATAAAGTCGCGAAACGGACGTTAAACGCATTATTGTTATTATTATTATGTTGGAAGCTTGTTTTATATTTTCGAGTTGTTATGCGTAGTGGCTTGTTTCATTTGCCGCCCAATCTTTCGATACAGTTTGGACGCGTGCAGTTCTGAACCGGGGCCGTAGACACGTAAATGTTGGTCATCACGTGCATATTATATGTATTATTATAGTTGATATTCACTTATTACGCCCGTAGTATAAAAAAAAGAACATAAAAAAAACGCTAACTGGTTTTAGAATTTTATTTTTAATACTCGTTTTTTAGCAACGGTGTTTCTCTATTTTTTTTGCAGTCATTTGATTTTTTCAAATTCTATATATGTTTTTTATGACGATGTTTTTAAACTCTTAAAATAAATGTATATAGCGAGTGACTTTTGACGTGATAACGTCTTATAAATTGATGAAACACCGCCAGCACACACGAAAAAGAGTAACGTTCCGCAAGCGTCGGCTTGTGCGCATTTCTCCCTCTTCTCGCGTGACGTTAGAGAGTAGTGTGCGTTCAACATTTTTTTCGGCTGTTCCAGCGAAAGCTACATCTGACAGATGGCCTTTGTTTTATAAACCGTGGAAATTAAGACTTAAAATCAAGATATCTAATAAAAATGTCATAAATTATCGAATTTTTAAAGCAATTTTTCAGATAATACATCGTTATTTGTCAATTGATAGTTTGTACACAAACGCAGCTACATTTTGTATCAAAAACAAATCTTGGGAGATATCTGCATTTCATAACAGCAGATAAACCTACATTCTTTTAAATGTCTTTTATAATTGCTTAAAAATATGTATTTTGCTTTGGTTGATCAAATTATTAGTCGGTAAAAATATAGTTTGACAGCTACTAAAATTTAGGTTATGTATTATTAAATATGATATTCGAGCGGAATACGTTATCACGTAAAACTATCGTCCGTAAACCGACTTTACAGACAACCAATTTTTTTTATCAACGAAATGAAGTCCTTGGAAACAGACGCTTTGATTCAAGATATATTTTTTTTGCTCTTATTTGTCCCGTTTAAATTTTTGCGCAACATGCGTTGGCTAATTATTGGATTGCAGAAAGCGCTGTCAGAAAATCTTCTTTGACATTGACCTTGGATTGACACCACAAATGATTCTCAATAAGAAAAGCGTCGTAGAATTTCAAAAGGATCTTGAAAAGATTGTTTTTTTACCTTACCATTAATGAATTGCACGTATGCGTTTTTTGTTCGAATTTCTTTTCGAAACGTTTTCCTAGACCAGGGGACGGCAACCTTTTGAGACTGAAGACCTATAAAAGTTACAATTTACAAAATTTCCCAGTTTTTAAAGAGCCACTAAATATTTTCGTTTCAGTATTATATTTGCTTATATAGGTATAATATATATATCCGAGGAAGACACGTCGCGACGGGAGCGGTGCGGGTGAGACGCGAGTGGAAATGGCTGAGAGATAGACATGGTACTCAATCATGGATCGATTGGACGATTTTTAAGGGTTTATATAATAAAATAATTATTTTTTGCGTATGGAACTGGAGAGCCGCAACTTTACATCAAAAGAGCCGCAAGTTGCCGACCCCTGTCTTAGACGCTTTGATCGAAATTCAGCTCGTTTTCAGGTTAAGAATTGATTGGTTCGGAAGTCGAAAGTCGTTAAATTTTCTCTTAATTTTTCTCACACGTTGAGTAGCTCACGTGACAAGTTAACCATTGCTGCGGGTACGAAAATGTCACTCGAATCTCAGCCTAAATTTTGGTTTAGAAAAAATCCATGGAAAGAATGCGCGCCCCGACCGATTGCTCTCGTCCCGTGCATCGTTCTTGCACCTCGAGCCGCGATAATCCCACTTCTGCAGGCGACGCCGATGTTTGTAAATGCAGAGCGCCCGCGCGCTCCGCGTTTTCTAAAAATAGCCGATGGCGTTTACATTAACGATACATACACACACATTAATAGAATTAAAAACCTTGATTTCCCTTGCCTCACTTAACAAAATCGTATATAGATATTCTGCTTTGGAGTGCACTTGTCGTACAGGCGCCTCGAAATACGGTGAGCTCTGCCTAGAGCCGCGCGAGCTACGAACGGTTTTAATGTCCTCTGCGTGAGGAAACGAAGTGGCCCGAAGAAACGTCTGCGAAGTCACTCGTAGTGCAAGACCTAACTCGTGCGACCGCCATGTTCTTAGCAGGCAGCGTTGCCGCTTTGTATACAAAACATGATTCAATCATAAGTTTTATACATATTATATGCGAAGCTATCAAACTGGCAACTGGAAATGTTGATAATCACAAATATGAAACTAAAATAATAAAGAAAACTAGTGTGACCTGTGCGAATTATTCACACTAAATAAGTATAATAATTATCACTTTACAAAATTATTTTTTAAATATGTTTGCAGGTTTTCAATTCGTATCTAATTTTGCACACTGCTTATAACGTTCTTCTTTTTGTTGTATTACAATATGAAGCTCAGATGACAGATCGAAGAAATATTTTACTAAAATTGTCATATAGAGGCGCAAGTAGCGAAAGCGTTGAGCTAAGCCGTTAGATGGCATCATGCAGCATTGCTGTGACGTTGTTCAGCGTTGCTCGCTGTTTCAAAATTAAAGCCGTTAGATGGCAGACGTTGTTCAGCTGTATTTTAATTAATTTACAAAAACAAAAGCAATAATAAATTTTTTAGTTGTCGATGTCAATAGAGCAAGCAATTATCTGTAAAATGATATATAATTTATGTGGAGAAATTGTGAGGTTTTTTCTAAAAAGGGAGGCAAACATCTTTAACCTTAGCGTATTAATATATATGATCGTAAAAATAAATCAATGTAAACGACGAAGTAACCATTGAACAGGTCCTTGAAAAGAAAGAAGGGTAACGCTTTTTATTTCACACTATCAATTTAAAAATATTGTGGATTGTGGAACTATCCAAATTTCCAGTAGCAACTCTAGAATTCTTCACCGGCAAACAATTATTGCTATTAGTTTTTATATAACCTAAAATATATCAGCTGTTCACTGGCCGCCATGTTGAGTTTTCTTTTACATTGAAAAAATAGGTTATTTTGACATCAGCCAGTTAAAATTGATACCGATCAGGTCCCATTGAGTTTGTTAATAGGCACGCTGTCCTCGTTCTTGAAGGTTAAATATTTTATGAGCATCCCATTAATTCGCGTTTGCTGTACCCACGCTCATTTTGTAAATTCTTTAAAACCAACAAAAGTATTTATTCCGGGATTATTTGTGTTTGTTTTTTTCCTTTTAAATTGTTGAACGAGGAGAGAAATGGATATTTTTACAGCAACAATGATTGATTCATAGTTTACTATAACGCGTCGAAGCTATATTGTGTTTTTAAAGCAACTATACTTTGTTCGTGTTATACTGGAATTCTTCCAAAAAATCGGAGCGTGCTTTTGACAAAAACCTGGTTTACGTATGGCACGATTTGGAAAACCTGTTTCTTTTTTTGAGTCGTTTGTTTTGCTAAAGCTTGGATAGGATTGTTTTTTGATCTTGCATTTTTGCAAGACCAAGACGAAGATCATAGATACTTACTCTAGCAAGTCCAAGACCAAGACGGAGTATGCAAGACCAAAACCAAGACCATACTTACACTAGCAAGATCAAGACCAAGTCTTGGCCTTGCTTTGCTCATCACTAGTTTTTTTTAACAGATAGCATCAAAATCTAAAACTCGGCCAAAAGTTCGGTTAGCCGGTTAATAAGTCAATAGACCACTGCCTACAAGCCCGGAAACGAAGACTATTTGTAATAGAACCTTTTGCCCCCCGCCATTTTGTGAAATTTCACCCGGTATGCTGTTTGTCCTAGTGACCAACTTTTTTAATTATTTTGATTCGAGTTTCATTTACGACATCCAATATATCAATCCCCGAGTACTTGCTCAGTCGTAAAGTGTTCGTAGTGTTTTTAATAAATTATCCTGTAAACGAGCTACACTTATTAATGCGTTGTCTTGTCATACGAATTACGATCATCTGAAACGTAGCCAATTTCATTTAATATACAGGCTAAGCCTCCTTAAGAGCCACATTTTAAAGAACCGAATCCACTTTTTTACATGCCCAGCAAGTTTTTCATTCATTTACAAACTGGCGGCCCGGCTTCGCCCGAATTTGTAGATTGTCGCCGTTTTTTCGTCGACTTGCGTTGCAAAATTGGTCTCCGCGAAAAGCGCTTTTTATTTATTTTAATATATGGCCTATGTTCGTCCCGAAGGTCCATTCTAAATATTGGTGAAAAAAAAATTTTGAAATCGGGTGAATATTAAAATATTAGCAAAGACTACAATAATATACTTAGTTGTTGAGCGTATATAATCTACAATGTCTGTCTGCAAGGCATTTACTTGGTAATGGAGCAATAATTGTTTGTCTTGCTAGCGTTGATAAAGTTAATTTTCTGTAATAGTGTTCTGTACCTATGTACAATAGTATCATTAGGCACGAGATATAAGGTATTTTGTGCACGTACCCCTATAATATAGCTGATTTTCACTTCGTATTCAGTATATTTTTAACAGTTCGATTGTGAAACTGTTCGGTTGTCTATGAAAATTACCTAATATCGTTTTAGATAGACTTCTAAAGGTAGCTGACAATTAGTTTATGAAAATTATACTGTTGATTTGATCAGGCCGCGGTACTCTTTTGTTTTTCAATACGGCACTAGTGCGTAATGGGTCACTTGCTCATATTTTATAGAGCGTAGTGCAAAATGTCTCACCTGTATACAAAGTTGTGAGGAGACTTCTCAAGGAAAAGCAGTCAAATATTGATCTTAGACAAATGACAGATTTGAAAACTGTCTAAAACAATTGACATTCGTTACATCACTAGTACGTGTAGCGGGATTCTTTTTCTCGTCACAATTTTGGGACTTTTGCCATCATTTGCTGACGTCGCCACACGTCAACTTTCGGTTCTATTTTAATGTTGTTGATATTGCAGTCCTTGGCCGTATTAATTTCGTTTCCGTAAAACAGTGAACCGGGTCATTATTTTTTAGCAATTAGACGATGACGATCTCGCCTGTTGAGCGCCTATAATCTACCGTCTCTCTCTCTCTCTAGCTTTTTCGCATGAATATTGACCGATTTCCAACTTTATAGTACGCGCCACGAATCTAAAAGCCTCGGAAGTTAGATGCGAATGCAGGCTTGCGCTTGTACAGTCTGTTGAAAAACTACAAACTCGCAACTCAACAAAACTAACATAGCAATAACAACTTGACAATAGCGTATTCGACTGTACTTTAAAGCAGGAAAGCGACAAGTGACAAGGCAACGAGCGGTTACGGCCAATCACCGACGAGCGAACGTTCCGTGCAGGTAGCTGGGAGGTGGTGGGAGTCTCAACGGCTCTAAAATGTGCCTTTGCGACGCTGTTTGTGACTAACTGCCGAACCTTTTAGATCCGTGGTGCGCACCATACCTTTTTTTAGTTTTATGCTAGCGGCTTTGTTGCTCTTGATTATTTCGTTGCGTTACCTACCAAAGTCAAGCCGGACCACGGAAACGTCCTCAATTTTCATGAGGTGTTAAATAATCCTCTGAAGGGAAAATGTCACTCATTTATTTGTTTGTAATTCACGGCATGCATTTGTTTCTAACGGTGATTATTATGGCGGCGTGACGTCATCGAACGACACAGTCCATTGTTTCGCTATGTTATGATAATGCGATGACATAACTGTTGGATATAAAGCGTGATTCCCTCTCTGTTTTTTTTTTTTTTAATTAAACAAGTGCATCAGATTGACTGACCACGTACCTATGTACAGTGGGTGCGCTTGAAAATGGCGTGCGGAAGTTTTAAATGCGATGGTGGTCAATATGCTAGATGAAAACACTCGACTTGGGTAATAGGATAACTGATAATAATAATAATAATTTTTTATTGTACATAAAAACAATCGTTTATACATGGTCAGGGTAGTTACTAGTGAAGACATAGCAAACTCATAAACTTTCAAGTTTTTTTTTTTTTTTGGCAAATAGGTAATGTTTATTAATTAGTCTTTAACCGACTTAAAAAAGGAGGCATAAATATATATTTTATTTTGCTAGCTGGTTAACCGATTTAAAACAACTAGATGAAACGTTTTTATAATTAAATAGTGGCCCAGTCCGGTTCACCCGAATTTGTAAATTGCCACCGTTTTTTCGTCTACTTGGTCTCCACGAAAAGCGCTTTTTATTTTATCGCGATAATATATAGCCCATGTCGATCTTGAAGGTCAATTCTAAATATTGGTGAAAAAGTTTTTGAAATCGGATGAGTAGTTTCGGAGATTACCTCCTACATCCAAACTTACAAACTTTGCCTCTATAAAATAGAATAGCTATATAATATATGTTACGGTTAATGTCCGAAATCTGGGCAATGTCCGAAATCGGACAAGGTTCAAAAAATAGATTTTTTTATAAACATGAAACGCTGACATTTGATTGTATCTTTATCATGATAAGTTATCATTAACCCTTTGTGGAATTTTTATCACTGATATCAACTATTGAGGAATATATTTTTCAGCTTTCTATTACAATTATTGATGATTTAAACCACGTATAATTTATTTCCACACATTTTTTTTAATGAATAAAAAAATACAAAAAGGCATTACCTACTAATATAAATAAGTATATTTTTTATATGATATGAGCAATAAACAATATATCTCAATGCATTAAATTTCAGGACCTTTTTGGATTTCGGACATTGACCGTAACATATAAATTAGCACCGACCTTAAAATTTAATTATTTTTCAACTTCCAGTATGGCTTCATTTGTAGGAGTGAAAAGTTTTTTTTTTTCTTATTAGAAATCTTTTGAAATACTTAACTCGCAAGACTTACAACTTGTCGAAATGTATTAAAAATAAAACATCAGCACTTCCTCTCATAATTCAGTGATTTAGTGCGTCAATTTACTAAAAAAATCGTGGACATTCAAATGAACATTTCTGACGTTAATAAGACGTGAAAGGAACAGTCGCTTAATTAAAACCGTCTGGTGAGTCATAATTTATGAAGAGTCAATTGGGTGCCTTAAATTGACAGAAACAAAGAAAAACTATATGCAGTGCGTTTGATCTCAACCAGGAATGCTACAGATGTTGTTTTCGCTTTGCGGATGCAGATTTTTTTGACGTCCACATCTGCGGATGCGGATGCGGATGCGAACTACACAGTAAAGCGGCCCATAGACGCTCAATATTTTGACGACGGCTCCTAGACGGTCAATAATATTGTACAATATTTTGGTTTGTGCAAAAAATTGTACTAAAATAAAATAAGACACCTTGGTATTATGGTATGATGAAGTTAACGGGATACAAGGCAAAATTTTACAACAATATTTATTTAACAGCACTTCATTTAATAGTCAACGTTTCGGCAAACAATTATTGCCTTCTTCAGGACTTTAAAATGTCTATTAAAAGTCACAAGTTAAAAACATAAATTATTTTAACTTGTGACTTTTAATAGACATTTTAAAGTCCTGAAGAAGGCAATAATTGTTTGCCGAAACGTTGACTATTAAATGAAGTGCTGTTAAATAAATATTGTCTTAAAATGTCTATTAAAAGTCACAAGTTAAAAACATAAATTAATTTATGTTTTTAACTTGTGACTTTTAATAGACATTTTTAAAGTCCTGAAGAAGGCAATAATTGTTTGCCGAAACGTTGACTATTAAATGAAGTGCTGTTAAATAAATACTTATTGTTTTAAAATTTTGCCTTGTATCCCGTTAGCTTCATCAAAAAATTGTACTGTATGCGGAGGCGATATTGAAGGTTGTGCAATATATTGCTCAATTGCGAGCACAGACGGTACAGCCACATTGTGCAAACAGTCCCCACCAGAACTTCAGTCATCATGTTGTCACGTTTACTATAGTCTTTGGACTTCACATCCCACAACCGGAAGACCACGATACACCTCGATAAATTCAACAATAATTTGTCTTTCGGCTTTCTTATGTCACCCATGATGAGGCGTAGTTGAGACGACTTGTTGAAACGGCCGCTACTTGAGATCAACTGACGGGATATTGCGCAATATTGACAACAGACGGCACAATATTTCCCCGTCTGTGCAATATATTTTCAAGATTTTGAAAATCACACAATATATTGCGCAACTTTTCAATCTCGTCTACACACGGTCAATTATATTGCACAAACCCAAATATTGCGCAGTAATATCGAGCGTCTATGGGCTGCTTTAATCAGCCCGGAACACAGCAAGCATTTCCAAATCGCTTAGGTTTCCCAAGTTTTCTTTGTAGTTAAAAAAAATTGGTTGTCTGTAAAGTCGGTTTACGGACGATAGTTTTACGTGATAACGTATATTCCGCTCGAATATCATATTTATAATAATACATAACCTAAATTTTAGTAGCTGTCAAACTATATTTTTACCGACTCTCTATCGCTTATACTGCGCTCTCGCTTGCACGCACAGGGTCAGGCGGAACGCTACACTTTTCGGAACGTTACACTTGGCGGAACGCTACACTTTTTCGTGCATGCAGCCGGTGTTTCATCAATTTATAAGACGTTATCACGTCAAAAACTTCCTAAATTATAACTATTTTCACTTTTAATAAACATTGCTCACTGACGTACGGAAAATTTGAGCTTGAAGTTTCTTCTATAGTGCTCACCACAAACGCTCGCATCGAAACATTTGTAACTTCGCCTCCTTGCACATAGCCCATACGGAACCTTTAAAAATATATTCAGTCGAGTGGCTATTGTTGATATTGACAGACGAGACGTCTACGTGCTATAATTGCAAACACAGCGAAGCTTGGCTTTCATTAAATTAAGATCCAATATTAGATTAGCACGGGATCAATACTTCAGTGCACTTGTTGGCTTTTGGAACGATTGAGCTATTTACGGACGATAGCCGTGTGGAAACTATAGCCGTCGCGACGCTCGGATTCCTGAGTTTACTCGGTAGCTTGAACAAAAAAAAATTTTGTGGCAAAAGATGTTTTTTTTTGCCCGAAGAACTCGACCCAATAATAAAAAATTGCGGTTGCCATTTAAAATTTTGGAGTCGCCCCCTGCCCCTCTAACGGGGGCACCCCCTTGAGACCAATTTTTGTGACCGAAAAAACATTACGAGCTGAGTAACTTTCATTCGCAACATTTTTCAAAAAAAACTTAATCTGAGATATTCAGGCGTTGCGGGACTTTTTGAACATCCTGTATAAAAAAATTAATTGACTTCTGGAATCATAAGAAATAATATTTCAAAAAACCGTTTCATCAAATAGTTTTTAAATTGTATCTCTCAGATGTATAATACGCGCCACGGATCTATAAAAGGTTCGGAAGTTAGTCACAAACAGCGTCGCAAAGGCACATTTTAGAGCCGTTGATACTCCCACCAGCTACCTGCACGGAACGTGCGCTCGTCGGTGATTGGCCGTGATCGCTCGTTGCCTTTGTCACTTGTCGCTTCCCTGCTTTAAAGTACAGTCGAGTACGCTATTGTCAAGTTGTTATTGTTATTTTAGTTTTGTTGAGAGTTGCGAGTTTGTAGTTTTTCAACAGACTGTACAAGCGCAAGCCTGCATCTAACTTCCGAGCCTTTTACATTCGTGGCGCGTATTATACTTACAAATTTAACTAAATGTTACGTTGACCGTTAAAAATGACCAAGAAAATAAAAGCGGGGTCTTTTGTAATTTGTTGACTGTACCGGGAGCTTTTCCGATTAACATGTATATTGGACCCGAACTATAGAGTATAGAGAGGATTCTGTCAAACATCAGACACTCTGGCCTACATAATATATAATGACGGTGGAACTACGCCACCCACCTGACTTATTAAACTCCGCAACGCGATGATCCGCTCTCCTCGTCCTTCCTCCACTTGCCTCCTTCTCTCCCGCCGCGTCGTCGACGTCGAACTTTTCTCTCCCTCATCCGAAACTCTGACAATGATGGATTTATGTATAGTCGATTAGCCGTCTTTTTAGAGAGAAATCGAGAACACTTTTTTTGAAGTGAAAACTTCTTTAGCGGCGTTGTACACTTTTTTTGTAGTGGGTAAAAAATGAACTCGCGTCAGTACATGGACCCTGATCAAAAATTCGTAAGACGAAAACTTTTATTTATACAACGTTAGACATCTAGCGTTGAAATATCGTACATAAAAATGCACTCTATGATACAAACCATTTTATTTTTCACTTCTTCCGGCACTCCCGGAGTGCAACCCGTCTTTCTTTTTGAGATAAATGATGGGTAACAAAACAATTGAGATTTGACATACGGGCCGAGTTTTTAGACCGAATGCAATGTCGAATCCGCCATTTTTTTTTCCATATATATACAGTCAAACCAGAGCGAGTGAGAACTGGGTAAGCGAGAAAACTCTCTAAGTGAGAGTAATTGCCGGGTACCGTCTTTGTAACCCTCTAAAACAGAAACCTCTATCGGAAAGACGTTTTTCACTCATGGACCTCTATAACTGAGACTACTACTTGCCTGTACCTCGATAAGCGACAGTCGAACGTATTAATAGTTCCACTAAATTTAAGAATGAGTCTTAAATAGCTTAACATTGTTTTTGTATAGTTTTTATGAACCTCTGTAAGTGGAAAAGCCACTCCTGCACCTCAATAAGCTGGAAACTCGGGTTAGTGAACAAACCTCCATCGCTGTCCCTTGAACTCCTTTTTATCCAGGTTCGACTGTATAATATAGTTATGCTAACAGCGTGTAGAATGTAATGTGCTTATGGTTTAAATTTCTGTCAACAGATGTCGTATCGTTTAATGCCAAATCCCATTGGAACTTGAGAGTGTAGGAGAACGTGAAGCAATAGGCGTTATAATCGCGTTGTCGCCATGGTTATAATCGCGGTATTCAAATATTCCGGGCACTTTTTGACCCATCGGTAACGCTTTTTCAGTGTTACACAGTAGAAAACCCGATGAAAATAATAAGCAGCCGGACAGACAATATTTCTGAAAATGTCTATGGAAATCTTCCCCGTCTTGCTTCTCCGGTTTTTTTATAGTACGCGTGCGACCTTTGTGCTCGCGTCGCGTTGTGAATAAATATTTATGTCGTTGCATATAAATGTGCGTGGAAGCGTCTCACACGCCCCCGGATCCAGGTTCGACTGTATAATATTAGTTATGCTAACAGCTTGTAGAATGTAATGTGCTTATGGTTTAAATTCTTGCCGCCAGATATCGTATCGTTTAATGCCAAATCCCATTGGGACTTGAGCCTGTAGGAGAACGTGTAGCAATAGGCGTTATTATAATCGCGTTGTTGCCATGGTTATAATCGCGGTATTCAAATGTTTCAGGCACTTTTTGACCATCGGTAACGCTTTTTCAGTGTTACATAGTAGAAAACCCGGTGAAAATAATAAGCAGCCGTACAGACAATATTTCTGAAAATGTCTATGGAAATCTTCCCCATCTTGCTTCTTCGTTTTTTTATAGCACGCGTGCGACCTTTGTGTTCGCGTCGCGTTGTGAATAAATATTTATGCCGTTGCATAAATGTGCGTGGAAGCGTCGCACACGCCCCCGGGGGAAGGGGGGAAGCCTGTCCGTCAATGGGACGAACGGACACTTGACAGTCGAGTGCATATTGACGTGAAGACGCGGTCACAATCGCACGCGATGCTAACTTTGAAGTGACTTTCGACTTGAAATTTTTGGTTTTGGGTGCAGAGATTTCAATCGGATATAATAGATAAGAGTAAAATGTAATGGAAGCGACCGTTTCTAATGAAATAATTTCGTTAGATGACAGGGAGAAATTTAGTTCAATTCGATTTATGTTTGACATACTTCCCGTTGACCTAGAATCATGAAATTTAGCAATAAGCCATGTCTTATAGCACAAGTAAAGGAAAAAATCCGAAAACCGTAAATTTGCAGAGTGACATCACAAACATTTTTTTTTGACGTGATAACGTCTTATAAATTGATGAATCATCAATCTTATAAATTGATAAAACACCGGCTGCATGCACGAAAAAGTGTAACGTTCGTAACGCGTAACGTTCCGCCTGACCCTGTGCGTGCTTTTTGCTAATTTCTCGCTCAATTTAAATCAGATCGGTTTGAAACCAGTCTTAAACGAAAGAGGAGAACATTTTACATAGATTTCGTATAACAGAATTTGCCTAAACAGTTTTTTTATACAAATTTAGATAGAAAAATAGCTGTATAAATGCAATGTTGTCTAATGCATGGCGCGACGCGGTCGGTCGTCTTTGTTTGCCGTACATGGAAATTAGAATATAACGTATGTCTTGTCTTAACATGAAAACGGCTGCATTTCTAATGTTTAATTCAATTTTTTGACATTAGTATTTTGTGAAATGCAACGCCTTCTAAGTTAAGTATTGGAATAACTAATTATTATTAGAACATAATACTTTGACAGTTGCAAACGTCACTTTTGACATTTCTTATCATTCCGACACCAAGGATAAGCGGATTGAAACCAAATTTTGGGAGGTTTAGGTTATGTATTACGGAATACGTATTATGGAATATCGTCCGTAAACCGACTTTACAGACAACCAATTTTTTGCGATTATAAACTTATTGGCTTTTGGTAAACTGAACGCGATCTATGTCGATGTTTTGGGACAACAGTTTTCCAACGGCAAAACGGTAAAAATCTCCGAGACTCGATTCCCGTGATGGACGAACTATTTACGTATCTACAAGTTTGTACGGCACCCTCGGTGCGCGAGTACGACTCGCATTCTTTTTTTTTTAGATACTGTAACAAAACTGCTGTAGTCCGTGGCGGAAATTATTTATTTACAAGAATAAATGTTTAACAAAACAGTAAAACACACAAACGAAAATGTACTTCTTTAACTTAACGAAATAATAACGTTAATAGAAACAAAACTAATAGTTCTAAATTATAAAATAAAAGACTAAGTAACAGAGAATATAGAGTCACTACACACAGGAATACAACACAAAGTTTATCAGCACACTTGTCTATTAACTATAAGTCATTTATTTAAAACCGGATTTATAATTATTGCACTCACTAGAGTTAATTTATTTCCACTATATTAATTTATGTCGTAATGCCAGAGCACTGTCACAACACAACTAACAGCTCCAATAACTGACTGACTCTGCTTCCTTATATAGTTTCGTCCCGCGCTTATATCGAATGTTCTGGACGAATCGAGATTTCTTCTATTGTTCTCTCCAAGCGATTCTAAGAAATCGGGTCTAACATCGCTACCTGCTTTACGCACCGAGTTCCTTTCCTTTACATGTATGTG
Source organism: Xanthostigma xanthostigma (assembly GCA_963575645.1). Taxonomy (NCBI): domain Eukaryota; kingdom Metazoa; phylum Arthropoda; class Insecta; order Raphidioptera; family Raphidiidae; genus Xanthostigma; species Xanthostigma xanthostigma. The sequence goes on from OY754473.1 coordinate 7,468,025, forward strand.
TGTCTCCAAGGTCGGGTGTTCTGACCTGTTTCCATTGTTGTTGTTTCTAGTAGTTTCTACTGAATTCCATAGGCGTCCCATCAGAGCACGCAACAATACATTACGACAAATATCTAGAAATATCACCCTCTGCTAGATGGAAAGGTTGCCGTGTACCTATCGCATGTACATTATTTTACCAAATAGAGACGCGTCAATTTGTCCCCTATTCTGCAGGAAGTGTTTCTTGTCCGCGCTGTATAATTTCTCTTTGAACGTGGCTCGTTGCATTGTAACTGGAGCAGACAAAATACGCTATTAATGTGGGTCGTATAGGTGATTTTCACTCTCAAATGTCAATTTCGATGTAAGGGGGCTCGCCATTCTACCGGGAGTTCCCGGAAATACATGATCGGCGAACTGGGCACGGTTTTTATTGCCGGAGTCATCAATTTTTAACACAGGACGAGGACGTTATGGAAGTCGTTTTTCACGGCTCGTTTTTACAAATCTTTGACCGACAGGGCTCTTGCTGGGCTACAGAAAGCATAGCCAAAAAAAAGCGAGTGTGCTTTAGACCACACGTGACACGACTGAAGTAAAACTTTTTCCTGCCATATATAATATATGATGCAATAAGTAATATTCGATAATCTATCACCATATTTTGATTAGACATCCTGATTTAACGACACAATATAACATCACTCTGTAGCACATATCTACAAAGACGAAATGTTTAAAATATATATTTTGATTAAAAATGCAAAATATGTATATATATTTATCGGCATAATTTATAATACATTTAAGAGTATTCGTCCCTGCAAATACCCCCTGCACCCTTCATCTCAAATCTTTTCCCCTCGCCTAAAAACGGTTCGCGCTCTCCCGACGCTATTTTTAAAGCTAGAGGGTTCTGGTAAACCGCCAAATGAAAGACAAAGAATCAGACTACAGATCCTTCAGGCGAATTTTTTGAAAAAAAATTCCTGAAAAAACTTACAACATTTTGAAAAAATAATAAGTTACGTAATATTTCACACGTAGACGAAACTTTTTTTCAAAAAATTCGCCTGAAGGATCTGTAGTTTGATTCTTTGTCTTTCATTTGGCGTTTACCAGAACCCTCTAGCTTTAAAAATAGCGTCGGGAGAGCGCGAACCGTTTTTAGGCGAGGGGAAAAGATTTGAGATGAAGGGTGCAGGGGGTGTTTGCAGGGACGAATACTCTTAAAAGGATTTATTAACTAATCTACATTATTTCCCGTTACAAAATGCAGCAAAATTCGATGAAATGTATTTTATATCTCCCTCTTCGTCGTTGTCGCACTCACTAACTTATATCTCCCTCTCAACTTCCAATATATGATGATGCACTTCCGTAAACGATTTCGTCAGGTATTTACCAGCTTACTCCCCAATTCAAGCGTGTCTTGTTTTACTTCAAAAACTGATACGAAAATGATCTTAAATTATAGTAGGTATAGATCGACATAGAAGATCGCTTTTTTAGGCTAAATTTTGATCAGAATGTTGTTTCGAAGTGGACATAGTACATCAATGTCCAATACGCAGGTTAAAAATCGTTTCAATAGATCAATTATTTTTCGAGCAGGAAGTATTTTCTTATACGGATATAATATATCTGAAGTCATCATCAAATTTTCTGACAATACTTTCTGCAATCGAGCATAAGACAAGTGATAATTACGGAGTTTGTTTATAATTTCGTTACGCAAAAGTCAACGAACAATAACGCCATTGTGGCCGAACAATTTCGACCAGAAGTCAAGATTATAGTATAAACGCCCGTTTCAGTTTTATACAAACACACTTATTATCACGTTTACATTATCGTTGTTTGTTTACCAGATGGATGAATCATCATCAGCGTACAGCCCGCGGAGGGTTGCATGTAAACATGCTCTTTACATGTTATAGTTGGGTATTTTGCTTGTCTTTTACGATTTTATGTATATACTTCGTCCAGTTTATGTGGATGGCGTTTGGTTGCGTATAAAAATAAAATTGCACAAGCAGACGTCTTTATCTCTTTTAGTTGATGCGGCCATTCAAATGTTTTTATTATGATTTCTTGAGAACTTCAAACGTATAATACGCGCCACGAATTAAAAGGCTCGGAAGTTAGATGCAAATGCGGGCTTGCGCTTGTATACAGTCTGTTGAAAAACTATACAAACTCGCATCTCAACAAAACCAGTATAACAATAACAACTTGACAATAGGGTACTCGACTATACTTTAAAGCAGGAAAGCGACAAGTGAAAAGGGCAACGAGCGATCACGGCCAATCACCGACGAGCGCACGTTCCGTGCAGGTAGCTGGGAGGTGGTGGGAGCCTCAACGGCTCTATGCCTTTGCAACGCTGTTACGAACCTTTTAGATCCGTGGCGCGTATTATACACAACTTTTAAACCGGAAAAGATATAGAGGCGTTTGCTTGTGCTCCTTGGGGTCAGCATGTCATTTTCTACAAGCGTGGTAAGTTTGAAAAAGTAACAAGAAATATCAACTTCTGCGTTTTTAAAAAGCCTTTAAAGAAATCGAAATCTTACATTTTTGAAATCGAAGAAATTTCAAATCGCGCTGATTCCAATAAGTACAGACGTCCGCGCCGCTTTTTAAGTTTGGGGAGCTGCGACCAACATAGCTCCCAGGTGAGCTATGAACAATGAAATTGTTTGTATAACTCCGACACTTCTACATTCGGCATGAAATTTATCATTGTTTGGAGTGAGTGTATATACACATTACCCGCACGACATGTGCTAAAAGGGGGTTCCTAGTGGGATAGGTAATGGTGGGGAGGCGTCGCGGCGCATGGCAGACTGTGTCGTAGACGCACATACATACGTCGGCGTCGCCTACCGAGGGGTGTCTTTTATAGACAGCAGCATAAAACATACCTATATATAGAGTCGGCACTTAAATTCTTGCGTTAGTTCTTGCCCTGCGTAGAAATTCGTAAATGTAGCGAGAGAATGCGGAAAAACAATGTCGTGCTCGATTTTTTTATAACAATACGTCATCGTTAAGCGATTAACAGTACGTGTTTGTTATTTTGTTGCTTTGTTGTCGGCGCCATGCGTACCGAAGATTCTAAGAAATTCGTTCTTTTGTTTGTTGGGATTATCTTTCATATCAACCGCTTATTGATATGTTAAGTATCATATTCTTCGTTGCCCACAAACTTGCAAACAATAAAAAAACAGTTGTGTGGTTTTAAGAAACCACGACGCAAGTGAAACTTTTATTGGATAGGCGTTGGATTGTAGACACTTATCCATCACGATTAATTATAAACAACAATATTCACATGAATACACGAATAAAAACATGTAAACACTGTAGGTATAGCACTTACCCGCATGACAGACTGACTAGGTATGTGTTATACATAGTATATACACGGTCAGCTGATGCTAACCATGGGCGCCGCCATATTGGCCTTGGCTGCTCTACCGAGCGCCTACTCCAAACGCCTTTCACTTTACCCCTACTCCGCGGCCGCCTGTAATGCGACATGCAACAGACGACCAGAAAAATTCGCGGCGATAGAATGAAAGTTTCACTTTAAAAAAATATTAATGGATTATTTCTTCTCTCCGTTTAACGACAACTCTCTATAACGCCACGTCGCTATATAGAGTTCACACTGTACTTCTTACTTGCAAGCAGTAATTAAAGAATATAATATTATTTTGAAATAATTTGTTTTTAATAATTTTTCTTTCTTTATAGGTGCTCAAATTATTTCCGTGACTACGTAATAAAACATTATCTGTTCTGAAGAAGATCCAAATCCGGATCGAAACGTTAATGTATTATTAATATTTTTTGTTAATATATTGTCTGAAAAATTGGTCGATAATTTTATTTATTGAATAATTAAAGAAATACGTTTTTAAACGCTGAGCATAAACCGCTATAAATGATGACGTAAAAGACTATCTCGTGGTTCGGTTTCAATTTGACAGATCAATTGCTGTGAGCCAATCGCCGATTCGATCCGTTTTTGAAGGAACAGTAATTCTTGACTGTAATTGAACCATTTTCTTTGTTCAGTCGTTTCTTTTGCGGTTCCGAAACCCTGGAATACATGAATGGCATACGGCCAGGCTAACCCATCGGCATGAAATAGTATGTATACTATTCTAGAGAGGTCTGAGCCTGTAGTTCTATTGCGACTATTGATCCCGTTGTACTGGCGCCCCCGTGGCGCTCCGTATAGCGCCGTATAGCTCCCGTACGCGGTACGTACCTACAGGCCAAAGGGTGGCGAATTCGATTCGTTCTCTTCCGTTCTTCGACGGCAGCTCAGCTCGTTGTTCGATTGTAGTGTTACAAAATCGAGGAAATATTCAGTATCGAAACGGTTTGCGTATAGGACATTTAGCGTTGGGAATTGGGATAAAAGAAAATCGGGAGTCGTCCCGGGTCACGTGACAAATGTGGCACATTTTAAACTTCAAGTTACAAAGCCTGTTAACACTTTGTACCAGTGGAGCCAAAATGTGGTCCGCGAACGATTTCAAATTTCGGGAAAGGGAAAGTGATCGACAACGTCTACAATCTATATAATTGTCGCTTGCACGAGCCGGTCAGTCGTACAAGGAAAAACAATTTCTTATAACAAAATTCTAGAAATCGCCTTGCGTTATCTTATGGTTTTCTTATTTATGCGAACAAGGGTGTTCTGCTTTGTTGGTATAATTAAAAACAAGGCCAGGAATCCATTGAAAGAAAGTAATGATTTGCGTGTAGTTTTAAGGAACCAACTTGTGCAGAAGATGCAAGCTCAAAAATCACATTAATTCAAGACTTATTTAACTTTCTACTAAAAATGTTATGTTTTTTATTAAAATGATACTGTAAACGCATGTTGCTATTGAGTTTTTGATTAAAGTTTATTTTCGGATTGATTCATTTTATTTTTCTTGTACAACGTGGTCCCTGCTAACAACAAAAAAATCAAAGTGGTCCCTGGTCAAGAAAAGGTTGGAAACCACTGCTCTATACGGACAGTAACTTTAAGTTGCTAGCAGCGCCACTTTAGTAACTAATAAATTACAGTCAACAAAAACCATGCTACAATCCAACGCATACACACAGCAAGCGTTACGCGCTGTCATCTATAACGGTATAGGTATTCTAGTAACTAAATGTCGCCCTGTTATATCTCTAGACGTCGCTTCCGACCAGAGCCAAACGTAACGTCCTCTCATGAAACGTCGTCCCATAAGAGTGTCGCGCCAATCGCACGGCTGCACTCAACAACCGAACGCGCACATTGGATATTTTTGCTGTGAAATAATATCCAATGTGTGTGATTGAAACTTCCTGCGTCATTGAAATTTCCGTAAGAATCACGTCGCTTCCACCAGACATGTTTCGTTTCTCCCACCACGTGAAAGTTTTGTTAAGAGTATTCGTCCCTGCAAACACTCCCTGCACCCTTCATCTCAAATCTTTTCCCCTCGCCTAAAAACGGTTCGCGCTCACCCGACGCTATTTTTGAAGCTAAAGGGTTCTGGTAAACTCCAAATGAAAGACAAAGAATCAGACTACAGATCCTTCAGGCGAATTTTTTGAAAAACAGTTTCGCTTACGTGTGAAATATTACGTAACTTATTATTTTTTTCAAAAGGTTGTAAGTTTTTTCAGGAATTTTTTTTCAAAAAATTCGCCTGAAGGATCTGTAGTCTGATTTCATTGTCTTTCATTTGGCGTTTACCAGAACCCTCTAGCTTTAAAAATAGCGTCGGGAGAGCGCGAACCGTTTTTAGGCGAGGGGAAAAGATTTGAGATGAAGTGTGCAGGGGGTATTTGCAGGGACGAATACTCTTAACCGGTTATTCGCAGTGTAACGATTGAGCTTGTCGCAAACGGAAAAAAAAACTTCCGGTTGCATTGAAAGCTTTTTTTTTTTTGTTAACCTCGTTTATTTGTTTTTTTGTTATTCTTTTAAGTTCATTTGTTATTAATAAAATTAACGCTAGAAACATTTAACCTAGGCCTGTAGTGTAAAGATGTTAAAAAGTTGATTCTTCTTATTTTCGTAACAAACATTCATTAAATATATCTATTAATATAATTGTTACAATTATTTATGTCTGTGTCCAACTTGATATGGTTTAACAAAATGCCGCAGAAAACAGTTTCTTTGAAATATCTCGGTCCGGTTGCCTCGTAGACAAAAAATGTTTGAATGAAAATAAAATGAAATTAAATTCTCTACAAAATATGTTTGGTACATTTTTTCTCTAAATAGTTTCGGCGCTGCAGCCGCGCGAGAAGTCGAGGATTATTGACAAAACTGTGATTTTTTGCAATTTGCCAGTTATTCAACCTTGACGAAATTTTGAATACTTACTTGTGACTTATTCTAAAATGAACATTCCAGGTTTAGTAAAAAAATTAAAATCCACTAATTTTGTATAACCTCTTTAAAACAAGTCCCAAGGGACCGAGCATTATTTTCGTTATATGGAGGGAAGAAAGAAAAATAACCAAACACCTAATTAATTTATTCCAAACACTATACAGTCTGTTAACTTTGCCTGACGTTTTTTGCTAATCCAATATCATATATATTAATACGCTATAAGGTTTAAGATGTTTGCCACCCTTTTTAGAAAAAACCTCACAATTTCTCCACATAAATTATATATCATTTTACAGATAATTGCTTGCTCTACTGACATCGACAACTAAAAAATTTATTATTGCTTTTGTTTTTGTAAATTAATTAAAATACAGCAACGCTGAACAACATCTGCCATCTGACGGCTTTAATTTTGAAACAATGTCAACACTTCGATCTGTCATCTGACCTTCATATTGTAATACAACAGAGACAATACTGCATACTGCCATCTGACGGCTTTAATTTTGAAACAGCGAGCAACGCTGAACAACGTCACAGCAATGCTGCATTATGTCATCTGACGGCTTAGCTCAACGCTTTTGCTACTTGCGCCTCTATATGACAATTTTAGTAAAATTTTTCTTCGATCTGTCATCTGAGCTTCATATTGTAATACAACAAAAAGAAGAACGTTATAAGCAGTGTGCAAAATTAGAAACGAATTGAATACCTGCAATCATATTTAAAAAATAATTTCGTAAAGTGATAATTATTATACTTATTTAGCGCGAATAATTCGCACAGGTCACTCTAGTTTGTTTTGTATTTTATTAAGTATCTTATGCATGTCTTGGGATGTGGTGGAATCATCTTCATTAAACAATAGGAATTTTTCGATAAGTTTGACGGCATCAAGTGCTTGTTGAATAGTTGGTGATGGTTCAGAATCGTCCTCTTTACGTCTGTAAACATTTGCTGACGCCTAAATATGAACATATTTCTTCGTAATAGAGAATGGCTGTTGCGCTATAAAGAGGGGTTTTAAGGTAAACCAATCAATTTGTAAAAAAATCTACTCTAAGCGCTTTTGTCTTGTAGACGCAAATCGTAAGTTCTTTGACGGCATAAACAGTTCCTGCAGCGCCGAAGTTCAAACAATTTTCTGCGACGGTTCACACCGCCGGGTTTAGGACATGTGTTGCTTAGACGCGTTGTTGTTATTATTATAACGCAATAAGTTGGATTAATTGTTGTACAGTTGCGTGGACCCCGCGAGTCCATCGTTCCGCGTCGCTAACTTTCCCGGCGTGCGACAACCCGTGTCGGTTGTTTGTTGTTGTCGAACGGCTCTTTAACCTCAAATTATGTAACCCTATTCTGTATGGACAGAAAATTAACGACGCTGTTATAAATTTCTGACCAGAATTTTTGAACAGATTTTTGATGCCGTTTTTTTCACTAGTTGCTTGGCTCGGCTCTCGTCCAAATGCAAATTGATTGAAATCGAGTTTATGTCATACTAGCGGTCTCGTCCGGTTTCACCCGGGTGTAAAAGAACGAATGGGGAAGGGAGGAACATGAGTACGCACATTCATCTTAGTTTACCGAGATGAATGTTGTGTCCAAATTTCATGATGATCGGAGTTACCGTTCAAAAGCTTTTGTCGATAAAAAGCAGTATTTATACTTTTTTAAACTAATATTTTTTTAAATTAATTAAATAAAATTTAAATAAATTTAAATGTAAGCCTTAGAAGAAAGCAATGTAGAAAATAAAAAAAATAATAAAAATGTTTTCGCCCAACGTGGGGCTCGAACCCACGACTCTGATATTGACAGTTGCATGCTCTACCGATTGAGCTATACGACGTTGTCTACCCACAACGCTGATATGAGTATATTTAGTTAGTGCATTTCACCTGAATAGAAGCTTATTTTTGAGTTTGCAACATTTTTCATTAATGCTCCGCTCCTAATGGTCGTAGCGTGATATTATATAGCCTATAGTCTTCCTCGATAAATGGGCTACCCAACAATTTTTTTTTCAATTTGAACCAGTAGTTCCTGAGATTAGCGCGTTCAAACAAACAAACAAACTCTTCAGCTTTATATATTAGTATAGATACCTCTCCAAAATTACCATCCTGTGTTTAAAATATCACTGTGTCAAAAGCAAGTGTCTATACGGTTTGTTAACCTCGGCCCCCTACACATAATATGTCACAGTACTGCACTGCGTTTATTCAGTGTTGGCACAAGATACGGGGTCGTTCAGGTCAGGGTCGGACTTACGAAACGACATTTCATAATGTCATAATGACAGGGCCGTATCCCAGTCGAGACGAAATTAAATATATCCGAAATGTATTTTCATTAAACAATCTAATCTTTTTCGTTGACTGGATTTATTTTCTCGTTAAATTATTTCAATCGCGATAATGTTGTTTTTTACCACCGCTAATAGCCCACTCTATATATACTGCGGTTCAGAAATAATAGAGTTCCCTTAAAAAATAAAATAAAAGCATTAAGAACACTGAAACAAAAATAAAAAATAAAGAATTGTTACTACTTACCACAACAGTTTTATTAGCGGATGTACTTTTCGGGAACTATGCTCTCATCTTTCCTTAATTGGACGACAAGACAATAATAATAAAATCATTTTTTTTTTCTTTTGTTATACAGTAAGTACAGTACAATAAATATCTTGGAATATTTTCCCCCTCACTAGGTAATGATATAACCTGTATCAATGTAGGTCATACAAAATTTCAGCTCAATCGGATAACGGGAAATGTGTCAAATTTAACTTGCAAGATTTCAGACAGACATCGGGACAGATGAAACTAAATGAAAACTTATAAAAACTGTGCCGTTTATTGCTTGCCGCTCCGTTAAGCGAGTCCTACTAAAATGATGACTCACTCTGTATTATTTCGGAGCTTATTATGTATAGCGCGACTGTCATAATATAATTATTTGAACTCTAAATTAGATATAAACATAGGTCGGAATAAAAGGAGCAATCGGTCTTTTCCGTATATGTGCGCGTACCCGAACGCGTTCGGAAAGAGATGGGTCATCGCACTGTGCGTCGTTTTCCGTATTTTGCTTTGCTATATAGCTCCTTCTTCCTAATAGCTCTTCCTGTCGCCGCTGAACTTCACTGCGTCCGAACGGAATCGCTTGCCAGAGTGGATCCGTGTTTCGCGTGCTTTAATCAGGTGATCCAACTCGAACGTGGCGGTGGACCGATATCTGTCGCATGTACCAATATGGCGTCAGCACATACGTTCATGGCTTACATGTTTGAAACTAAACGACTTTGGTAACTATGGCGAAAACAGGCGGAAAGAACCGAAGTGTTCCCAGATGGTGATAACAGCGCCATTTTGCGTACGCCAGAAAACGGTCCGTCTCGACGGCAAGCATAGGGAGCCAGGTCTCCTGGTTACAGACTTCTCGGTTTGCGGTTAAAATTAACAGCGCTGTCTCTCTTTAAGTTTTTTTAATTGACTTTTTTATGGCAAAAATTTCTGTAAAAAATCCAAAATCATTAAGAGATTTATAAATTTAAAAATTAAAAAAAACTTTTACATGTAGTCTTATGGAAAATATGTCAACCTAGCATGCAAACGGTACATTTAAATTTTTTGCAAATAACCAAATAATGTCAGCAGTTCCGAAAACTAACTATGTAAAGCATCGATGTCTTACGCATATTTTAATATTTATTCCAATTTAATTAGGAGACTTTTAATCAATAAAAAAAAATTATTAAACCTTAGCACTTTTCGATTACCTATGGACTTTTATTCTTGACGATTTTAGCAATTTTAACTGAATTTTCAACTTTTTAATTGTTTAATTTTAATTTTTATTACTTCTACTTTTTTTTTAATTATTTACTGCAAAAAATATGTAAAGTACAGATATTTACATACATTTATTTTTTCTAACCTAACTTTGTACAAAAAATTCAAAGCTAGTCCATTAAGTAAAATACTGAAATAATAATTAATATTAAAAAAAATATTTATTTATGCCTTTATGATAATAATTTATTAGTATCATCGACTTATAACCTTTTGTAAAAATTTATTATGGAAAAGTTCCCATTTAGAATTCGACTTACTTTTGATTGGGACTGTAACGCATCAACCTCCTTAAGTATCGTTGTAGCTATTTAGATGTATAGATGCTTTTAAAAACAGGGGGAAATATCTTTTCAAATCGCCTCAGCAGTTCCTGTGAATACCCCGTCGCAAACGAGCGCGTGCTATAATAATAGATCGTGTTTTGTCGCCGCATATAGTTCGGCACCGTCGCCGCGCGTTCGATAGTGGCGCGACGAGCCGTTCGGCCGACCGCTATCCTCGCGTTACGCCGATTCTCTCTCTCTCTCGGCCGCTCTCTGCAGTATTCTCTCTCTCTCGCGCGCACCAACACACTGCGTTATACTGACACAGTGGAGCCTCTCGACCCGTCCTTTTCCTGCCGTTCCTGCTGGCGCTCCGTCTTGTCCTGCTGCATAATATGTATAGCGCAGACACACTGGCTAGCTGTGTGCGTGCGTAGTGTTTTGTTTTACAATTGTTGACTTTTAAAAATTGTTATTGTTGACACGGATCGTCTTTTTTTTTAAATCCCGAAATGGATATTGTTTTTGTGTTGTACGCAATGTTGGATGTTTTAGGTTAAGATATCGATTTTGCGGTGAGTCGTGTTTGTTTCGTCTGCTGTTGTTGCTAATTTGTTTTTGCGGAAGTTTTAACCGTTTTTTTTTGTCGAATGTTTTTGGATCTTGTTTCGAGACGAATTTGTTACTATTTTGTTTGTTTTCAAACTAATGGGAATCTCCATTTAGTTGAAAACAAACGACATTCTTAAATTTTGAGTCGTGCCAGAAGTTCAGTCAAGTTTTTGTGACAAATAAAAAATCGATAATGTAACGATTGCCTGCTATTTCGACAAGTTGTATTTTCTTTTTTTTTTAATCGAGAGTCACTCTGATCTTTATCAAGACTGTCTTAAAGAATTTGTTATTCTGATGTGTTTATTTAAAGAACAAATATAATGTTAATTTCTGACGCCTGTAATTTGTTGCAGGAATGTAAATTGTCCAATTACCTGCCATTTCTAACAAAAAAAAAAAAACACACATTTTCGAAGAACTAAAAATTATATTCTTGTGGAACGGAAAAATTCGCACGTTTGTGTCAGTTTGCTATTTCTGTTATATATATATTTTTTTAAATATAGTTTTGACAGTTGAGAATATCTGTATTGATTTTGTCAGTTTCTAGCAAAATTTGCTAGAGAGAGAGAAAGAGATAGACTGTGTATTATAGACGCTCGGCAACGAAGCTAGTTTTTTCAATAAAATAGAAGCTAATGTGATTTTACGATTGCTTTTTAAAGAAATTGTGATTTCGAATGTTTTATCTTTTTTGTTTATAGATTTCGTATTTTAGAAAAATAAAATTCGAAAAATATTGAAGCATTTTGATAACTCTCGTAGTGTTTAGATTTTAAAAATGAAATTATGGTGTGTTTTTTTTGTTTTTTTGTTGATAAACGACGCGTTTTTTCAAGTGTTCGTCCTTGCCTCAAGGTCATGAATACATGCCATATTCGTAATTTTTTGACTGCCGGTATTATTTTCGTTTCTGAACTGACTATAGTCAATTTTTGTTTCTAAACGAAATTCGCTTTAAAAAAATTCGAAATTGCAGGATCGTCGTTGTTTATTTGACGTGTCGTCTAGACTCTAGATTACGGACTCATATTCCTATTTGGGAACTGGTGCAAATATTAATGTCCAGTTTATCAATTATAGAAAACAATAGTTAATTGAAAAAAAATATAGAGCTCATACTTAGCCCAGATAACATTTAAAGTCGGTGGCTTTTTTTTTTAATCGTTCAACGAACACCTCGGTTTTTTCATACTTAAAATTTATGTAGCGTTTAGTGTTTTGTTTCAGTACTTGTCGTAGTTCATGGTTGAGGAAATCGATAAAATTTCTGCGCCAACATAAAATCAGTGAATGCGAGTTTTTCGAACGTGTTTTTCTTTTTTATCGTTTCATATAGTATTTACTTTGTATTTTATGGTTGTGCAGGCGCTAACGATTTTTTGTGTCCGTTTGAAAACGTTTCATAGACTAATTGTTAGATGAGGAAATTTCAACCGACTTGTATGAGTTATAGATATTCAAATTGGTCACACGAATCGAAAAACGCCTTGTGTCTATTAAGGGGGGGTAAGGTCAAATCATACGAAAAAAGCCATGTTTTCGTGATTTTTTTTCTGACGACGCAGTTAAAATTTCTTTACTCAACCAATGGTACATTGAAGTATGACATTCGAAGAATGTTTCATCAAATTTGTACAAAGAAATATTAAAAAATACGGCAATGGCAGCAATTGTTCGGACGTGTCTCGAAAAAAAGTTGAATTGCGGTGCCCCTCATAACTTGGTGCTGGATCATCTGAAATCAAAAAATCAAAGTTCATTCGTTAGATAATAGTTTTCCCCAGGTAACGCTGTTGAGTTTTTTTTTCCAATTTTTTTCATTTTTTCGAACACTTTGAAGTGAAAAACACAATTTTGTGGGAAAAAATCGGCTAATTTGTTATTGCGAAATCAAAATTATGAACAAAAAAAAAAAAAACTCGACAGCGTTACCTGGGGAAAACTATTATCTAACGAATGAACTTTGATTTTTTGATTTCAGATGATCCAGCACCAAGTTATGAGGGGCACCGCAATTCAACTTTTTTTCGAGACACGTCCGAACAATTTGCTGCCATTGCCGTATTTTTTAATATTTCTTTGTACAAATTTGATGAAACAGACCAGGTATAAACCCGTTTGTCCTTGCCTTGAAATTTCGATAAATGGAACTGGGAGGTAAGGTACTACATTAATAGAGAGCGAAACATCTGTCGGGTAACAATAGTGCGCTCGGGTCGGGGCGCTCGGGTCGGTTCGGGTATAGGTACAAAAATCCGGCAGGTATAAAAATACTCATAACTTCGTCAATTTTGCTCCAACTGACTTGAAATTTTGACACAATATTCTTCAGATATTACGGATTCAATTTCGAAAATAAAAAAAAAATGCAAAAAAAAATTAAATACCTTACCCCCCCCCCCCCTTAAAAAACAAGTAGTTTTTTTTTTGTCTGAGAACTTTTGATATTTTTATGGTTTCGTACTCTTCTGTCTGTCCGTCTGTCAAACCCCTTTTTTTCTCAGGAAAGACCGGTGATATCAAGTTGAAATTAATATCAAATACTGAGTTCTACGACCCCATAATCCTAAATACCAACACCAAAAATATAGAAAAAATATATATTTTTTTTTTTAATAGTGACTCATCACTCATCAAGACGTGTAGGGTATTTCCCGTTGACCTATAATTTTGAAAATAAAGGAACCAACACAAAATGTGAAATTGTCACGTGACAAACTTAATTTTTATAGGTTTCCGTCAAAACTCGTTTTCTCAGAGATATTGGAAGCTAGGAGTTTTTATTTTTAAATACAGTCAAACCTGAGTGAATGAGAACTGGGTAGAAGCGAGAAAACTCCCTAAGTGAGAGTAATTACCGTCTTTGTAACCCTCTAAGACCTCTATAAGTGAGAAACAGAAACCTCTATATAAGAGAAAGACGTTTTTCACTCATGGACCTTCTATAACTGAGACTACTACTTGCCTGTACCTCTGTAAGCGGTAGTCGAACGTATTAATAGTTCCACGAAATAAATAGCTGAACTAACATTGTTTTTGTATACAGTTATGTGAACACGTAAGGTGCACATAGGGAAATTAACATTGGGAAAAAATGACTGGATCAGAGTGAGCCTTGAAATCTTGTTTTTCAATTTGACAGATAATATTCTTTTGCAAAATGAATGTGAGGTACTACCGAAGAAAATATTCAAATGATTACAACATAATCGGACTTTTTGACGTGATAACGTCTTATAAATTGATGAATCACCAATCTTATAAATTGATAAAACACCGGCTGCATGTACGAAAAAGTGTAACGTTCCTAACGGTCGTAACGTTCCTAACGTAACGTTCCTAACGCGTAACGTTCCGCCTGACCCTGTGCGTGCTTTTTGCTAATTTCTCGCTCAATTTAAATCAGATCGGTTTGAAACCAGTCTTAAACGAAAGAGGAGAACATTTTACATAGATTTCGTATAACAGAATTTGCCTAAACAGTTTTTTTATACAAATTTATATAGAAAAATAGCTGTATAAATGCAATGTTGTCTAATGCATGACGCGACGCGGTCGGTCGTCTTTGTTTGCCGTACATGGAAATTAGAAAATAACGTATGTCTTGTCTTAACATGAAAACGGCTGCATTTCTAATGTTTAATTCAATTTTTTGACATTAGTATTTTGTGAAATGCAACGCCTTCTAAGTTAAGTATTGGAATAACTAATTATTATTAGAACATAATACTTTGACAGTTGCAAACGTCACTTTTGACATTTCTTATCATTCCGACACCAAGGATAAGCGGATTGAAACCAAATTTTGGGAGGTTTAGGTTATGTATTACGGAATACGTTATCACGTAAAACTATCGTCCGTAAACCGACTTTACAGACAACCAATTTTTTTTTTATTAATGGGACATTAAATTCCCAAAAATACTTAAATATGGTGCGAGATCAAATATCTCCGCCTATTCGTGTTGAACCTAAAGACATTGGGTCACCGGTTTACCAACGCGCATACGTCGTACCAGGCAGACAATTTTTGAATGAAATGTGTTTCCAAACAGATGGAGTTGTTTTTTTGTTTTATTTCTGTACAAAAAAATTAAAATAATGATTTATAAGAGCTTTTTATTATTAAAAAAGCCAAGTAAAATAAAAATAAATCAAAATAAAATAGAAATCCTCAAGACTACCACGATAATTCAATAGAAATAACAATTAATGCAGTCATGGCTAACTCTGGTCCAAGTATTTTTTCCCAATGCTAATTTCCCTATGTGCACCTTACGCGTTTACATACTGTATGTGCACACCATTTGTTTACTTTTACAGTTTTGAAATAAAGCTTTTATTATTTATAATCGTGCATAGAAGCGGTGTTGATCGGTGATAATGTATTCACAAATAGTGTCGTGTTTATTCGCCGTGTCTATATCGTAATATTAGGTAGAAATAGAGACGACTTATTTGTTTAATGTAATAGTGTTGATTGATTTAACCCAGTGCCATTTTGACAGATTTAATTCTCGTTCGGTCAAAGCAAATAAAGGTTCGGTCGATCGCTAATTAATTACAGTGAAACCTCTCGCAAATGGAAATCGACCGCTCGTGTTGCGGCGAAACCGTTGCTGGACTTCCGATACCTCTGTATTACGGACAATTTTTTAGAATTTTCGAATTTCTCTAAATAATTTAAGGACACTGCGTATACCATTTCAACGTCCGGTTTTACGTCTGTTTTGCGAACGAATTGTATTTTTTTATTTTTTTGTTACTAGAACAGATCCCAGGAAGGAAAGAAAAAGAATTAGCTTTGCAGAAAGCGTGATGCAGAAAATCTAGTTTGGCAATCGAAAAACGAGTGTGCTTTAGACCACACGACTGAAGTAAAACTTCTTCCTGCCATAATTTGTTTTATTATAGGTAGAATATTTAATGTATTGAACAAAATATTAATTTATAAAATTTTTAAAGAACGAAATGAACAGTCTAATGTAAGAAGAACGAAATATAATCATAATGATAATGAAAACAAAAGTAATACATTGCAATTACTTAGCTCTCGTTGGATTTTAAGCGTAAATTTTAATGAAATATTAAGTAGGTTTACAAAACTGTTTTCTGTCACCCGATAGCGCCACTCGCAAGTAAAATATGTGTCATTCTATTGTTAGTACTGCTTATATTTTCGGCTACCTGATGGCGCCACTAGCCAGTGAAGTATTTGTCATCTTCACTAACTTATATCTCCCTCTCAACTTCCGTTCGCCTCGCCCGATCACACTTCCGTAAATCTCTCGTCAGGCATTCACCGGCTTACTCCCCGAGTCAAGCGTGCGCGTAAAGAAGTTTTACTTCAAAAAGTTTTTCTTTTTGCATCGCCTTTTTTTTAAATCACATACTGAGTTTTTTTTTTCTCCGTTTGTTGCAGAGAGCAATACCCAGCGTTAAGCTGGCAATTGCATTATGACGACGGACATATCCGTGGTCCGTTGGGACCCGACGCAGCAGCAGGAGATTGTCGACGACTACGAGTACGACGGCGGCAATTCGTCGTCGCGACTTTTCGAAAGATCAAGAATCAAAGCACTAGCTGGTCAGTACATTATAAATATGCTACTATTATTCTGTTTATACTAATATTATAAAGAGGTAAAGTGTGTAAGTTTGGATGTAGGAGGTTATCTCCGAAACTACTCATTCGATTTCAAATTTTTTTTCACCAATATTTAGAATGGACCTTCAGGATGGACATAGGCTATATATTATCGCGTTAAAATAAGAGCTCTTCGAGGAGACCAATCTATACTAATATTATAAAGAACTAAAGTTTGTAAGTTTGGATTAGTGATGTTCCGGATATCCGTATCCGCGGATATCCGAGGGAGAAGAAAGATCCGTATCCGTTAGTTTTTGGCGGATCTTTTACCTTATTAATTTTCAATTCATAGATGAAATTTTATATATAACGAGTGATTTTTTTGCTGGTATCTTTTTGGCAACACTGTTTTTGACAGATCACGCGTGAATCGTGTCTTGTGTCATTGTCAAACTTGTTCAGTTTGGTCTATAATTTAATCATGAATCGACTTACGAACGAACAACGCTTGCAAATTATTGAATTTTACTATCAAAATTCATGCTCGGTTAAGAGAGTGCATCGCGCACTTCTTCCAATTTATGGACAGTTTGATCGGCCTACTGAGGGAGAGCTATTCGGAAGCTTGTGACTAAATTTCGAACCCAGTTTACACTATTGGATATTAAACCACTAACACGCATACGTAGAGTGAGGATTATGGGCCGGTGGCATCATCGGGCCGTACTTCTTCAGAGGCGACGATGGCCGGAACGTTACTGTGAATGGCGAGCGCTACCGTGTGATGATTGACGATTTTTTTTGCCCAAAATGGAAGAATTGGACATGCCTGACATGTGGTTTCAACAAGACGGTGCCACATGCCACACGGCGCGCGAAACAATGGCCAAATTGAGAGCCGCCTTCGGTGAACAGTTTATCTCACGTTTGGGGCCCGTCAATTGGCCGCCTAGATCGTGTGATTTAACGCCTTTGGACTATTTTTTGTGGGGCCATGTTAAGGCTCATGTCTTCAGGAATAAACCAGCAACGATTGACGCACTGGAAGCCAATATTGAAGCGTTTATTCGTGAAATATCGGCCGATATGTTGGAGAGAGTATGCCAAAATTGGACCTTGCGCATGGGCCATCTACAGCGAAGCCGCGGCCAATATTTGCATGAAATCATCTTTAAACATTAAATTATATTGATCGTTCTATCCATTCCAATAAAGATTTCATCAATTTTTTCAAATTTTTTGTGTTTTTTTTGAAAATCAAATCCTATACCTCTTAAAAAATCACCCGTTATATATATATAGGTGATTAGGTAATAATGAAAACCTGTTAAATTCCATTCAGATTATTTTTTATTTTTTAAAATCGTATTTGGCACCTTTATATTGCAAACATTTATCGTAGTGAGTACCATACTAATAGTACATAACTCAAAGGTACTAAATCAACTATCTTTATAATGAGATATTGCACATCGATCTTTGGAAAGAGACAATCTGTTATGAGAGTCAACTCTTAAAGAGGTCAATAACTTTTTCCCATAATAGATAGTCTCTTTCCAAAGGTCGATGTGCAATATTTACCGCCGCGTACTCTAAAAAAGTTAAGATCCGTATTCGTATCCGTATCCGCGGATCTTGAAACCAAAAAGCCGTATTCAGATCCGTATCCGCGGATATACATTTTTAACGATCCGACACATCACGTAAGTCGACGAAAAAACTGTGGCAATTTACAAATTCGGGCGAAGCCGGACCTGGCCGCTAGTATATTATAAGCATTGTCGTAGTTTAGTCATGTCGACGCAAATTTCCAGAACGAGATTCTGCTTTCACATCCTCAAAATAAATAGAAATCTTTCCTCAACACAGTCGGGATCGTGCTAATCTAGTTGGGCACTTCTGATAATCGAACATAACCGAACGCTGACGAAGATATCGGCCCAAGGAATTCGTTTTTTTGTTTTGGAGATATTCAGCAGAGATGTTAAAACAAATAGTTATGGTTCGGCTTATTATTCTCGCAGTGTTGTTTTGATCAGTTCCATATAAACGAAGTCGAACCTTTTTTGCAACAAGCAGTTCGACCACAGCACGCTATAATCGGACCGCTTGCGGAAAGTATCCTATAAAAGAACCGGTCGATTTTTTTCAGTGCTTTTTATAGGGTAGTATTTAAACGAGTGACTGTAAATTACAATTTTGGGTGACAAAAATAATCAATTTGGGTTACTGTATTACTTAGTGAGCGACTGACTGCGCGTGACGAGAAAATAATAATTGGGTGACTAAATTACTAAGTGAGCGACTAAATTACTAAGTTGTTAATATAGTTAATTGTTTGAATAGAACTGCGTTTTCTAAAAAATATATATTTAATTGACTGTCAATTAAATATACATTTTTTATAAAACGCAGTTCTATTCAAACAATTAACTATTTAATTCGCATACCCCGTTATCGTTCACCCCGGAATTGTTTTTTTAAAAACTCCACATTTGCCCCTTCCCGTTTCGCTGCGAGACAATTCGCATACCCCTTTATCGTTCACCCCGGAATTACAATTCGCATACCCGTTTACCGTTCATCCCGGAATTATTTTTTTAAAAACTCCACCTTTGCCCCATCGCGTTTCACTGCGAGACAATTCGCATACCCCTTTATCAAAAAAAGCGGTGGTTTTCAATCTTCATGAAAATGTGAGTTTTAAGTTGTAGTCTCAAAAAAAAAAATAAAAAGTATAAACAAAAGAAGATATCTGCTTCAAAATTACCGAAGGCATTCTAGTAGCTCACTTAGTAATTTAGTCACGCAACTATTATTTTAATATCTCAAGTTATTAAAGCAGTATCTCATCATCAGTCACCAAATTTGTTTTTTTATTCGACCGTTTTATAATTCCCCCTTTTTATATAGATTTCAGATCGCCTTGTATTTTTTGCTAGACGAGAAATGCGTGCAAATGCGATGCAGTACGCTTTTGTTTTTTTGTCGTTCGATTAATTAACGCAAGAGTACTCACCATTCATTCACATATTTATGTCCTTGACTCATATTTTTAAATTGGTTAATTTAGGGGAAATGGCATGCATTAAAGCGACGCCTACTGGATTGCCGTACTGTTTTTAGACCAGTGGCACCTAACCGTCGGCTCTGCGGGACTTTATTTTGACGCGAATGGGACCAATCTAATAACCAAACCAAAGAACAGTCGATATTTTGAAACCCTGATAGAATATTCCATGAAAAATAAACCGAATTTATTGTGAATGAGTGAAAAAATTCTCGTCTAGCCATCGGCAGGGGCCGGATTAACCCTGTCCGGGCCACTAGGCAATGTAATCAGGTCTTTTCAAGTTGATGAAGGGATGTGAGTAACTTCCAGATGATCGGCTCAAGGCATCCTGTTATTCAATGTCTTATGCGATAATATTGTAACAACATGATTACTTTGGCTAGATGCTGCAGCATCGCCTTGCCTGACTCGTTAGCTTTATTGAACTGGTCTTAGGGTGCGTTCCGATATACACTGGGAGCACTGCCCAGTGCTCTTACTGTAGAAAAATTCGTTCCGTTATGAACGCCAGTATACTGCCGCAGTACCCAAGGGAAATATATGACGTCATAAATCTCCGGCATATTCTACTGTGAGCACTGGCGTTTTTGAGGTAAGGTACTCGCCAGTACTTTGATCACGTGATCTGTCTAAACCACTCGAGTGCCTAGCGTCTTATAAACAATCTACAGTTTAATGACAAAAATTTAAAAGTTCTGTAATTAGTTTGAATTAATAACTAAAACAATGGAAGAATTGCAAAAAATAACCTTATTAGACATTAAAACATATTCTTTTTAATGAAAAACTATTTACTTTTATTATATTATAAATTCAATTTACAATTAATATTAATTAAGATATTTTTAATTTGACAGTACTCCAACAACAGTTTTTTTAAGTGAACTAGAAAACTTTATTACACTCATTTGAACGCTGCGTCAAAATTTCAAAAATTGCGGCTGACAGTGTACTGGAGTGCGTTCCGTTTTAAATAGTAACCAGTATTACTGGCTATAAAGGAACGGCTTCACAGTATACTGAATTGACGTCACACTGTACAGTGCTCCCAGTGTATATCGGAACGCACCCTTAATGAATAGGTTATAGATAATTGATGATCCAGGTTTTTTGATGGGTCAGCAAAGAGAAATGAGACGTGACGTGGTTATTTTAAATTTTATCTTGTTAAATGCAATAAATTACAATAAGCAACGAAAGAAAATCATATTGTTGGGAAATTTCATAAAAATTTTCGTTCAATGCGTGCACGGGCTCCTAATCGATGCGGGGGCCCGTGATTAATCCGGCACTGGCCATCGGTTGTTCAGGCATCAAAGGATAATCTCAAACTCGAAAAATAGTGTTCACCTCTTCAAGCTTTTATTTGGCATGAAAAGCATTGAGCGCTCGTAAAAACTGCAACAGTGGTGTTTTATGAGCGGCCCGTGGTTTTTTACGAGTGTTGAAAATTATTCTGATCAAAATTATTTTCTATCCTTTAAGTTCAAAAAAGGAAGCCATTGTTTTTGAACAGTTTTTTTAAATGTATTTTATTTCTCTCTGTTATTTGCACAATAGGTGATAGCTTAATAATTGTTTTGATAACATTGTTAATTAATTTTATCAAAATTGTGTATTTAGGTACAGTCATTACAAAAAACGGTAATGGTCAGACAGTAAAGCAATATTTTTATAAGGACGAAAGCCTATTTTTATTTGAGCTCTAAGTACATCGAAAAGGGACTACTGGTAGATTGTGTATCTAGTTGCGTAATGCGTTATATTACAACGAGTTGTGACATTGTTAAAAACGAGCAGTCACACGAGTCGTAATATAGGGAATTTTTTGCACGGACCCCTGTAAAATAACTGGGTTTCATTTCCTCTGTACTGATATATAAAGAGATAAAAGTTTCTGTGTTTGTTTGCAAGGGATACCTAATCTCTGGAACTGCTGAACCGATTTTAATAAATCTTTTCCTGCAATATAAGCTATAATAATAATAATGCGTTTAACGTCCGTTTCTCGGCATTTTTATCATAACAGACGCCATTCGCACCATTACTATTTTCCATCTATCACACTTCCCGTCAATTTCTACATTTTTTCAACTTCCACTTAATTAATAGCAATGGGCGAATGAACGAATTTTTAGGAAATTAGGATAAGGTAGGCAAATTTTGAGCATAGGAGTTTGACAGGTAATCGGCCATGGCCTTGAATAAGGAACCCCATCTCGATATTTATCTGGAATTATTAAGGGAAACCGTGGAAAACCTCAACAAGATGGCCGGTACAGGAATTACAGTTTCTCGGCAGCAGGAAAAAGTCCCAGCCACATCTGCCCTCGCCGGGATTCGAATCCGGTACCTCCCGAATGCAAGTCTAGTGCTCTCAATTATTTTATTTTGAAAATCAAGCCGAACCTAAATACTAGTAAAAAATCTGTTTATTTATTTATACGAAAAAAAAATAATAAATGGGGGATTAGGGTCGGTCAGAAAAATCTGTACCATAATTATTGCCGTTTTTAACCCGACCAGTGCTGTTTCTTGTAATTGAAACGGAAAATAGGCATTCTAAAAATGATTTCGCTATTTTATTAAAATATTACATAAGTAAATATATTCTTTATTTTCGGATAGCAAATATTTGTTGTATGACGTAATACTAGATTATTATAATTTTCTTTATCAATATTTATAAAGATTTGCCTTTATTTACGATATAGGTGTTGTATATAGATGGATTGATTTGCTATGAAAATGGCCATTTAATTAACCCTTTATAGCACGGCGAACAAATTCGTTTGAATAATTTACGGACTACAAGACGAGGCGCTATTTTTTTTTTGTGAAAATAAAATTTAATAAAAACCTGCTTTTTTCGACTTGGAGGACCTACTAGTGCCTAGAAATTGATTACAAACATATTTCTTTCTAGTACATCCTGTATATATCAATTTAATGGTAATTAAAGACATCAATAAATTTATTTAACGGTAATTGAATTAAATAATAAAATATTTCTGATGTCATAGTTCAACGCTGTGATTCATACAAACTGTGAGAAAAAGATTTTTTTTATTAGATTGACTAATTGAGTTTATTTACATGATATTTTATTAGGACCCGAAAAATTTTATTTACGCGAAAATTCTAAATATGTTTATGTCTCAAAGCTCTGACGTATAACGAAGTGGTACGGAACCCTCTGCGCGCGAGTTCGGCTCGCACTTGACCGATTGTTTTAACGGCGCGTTTCGATTGTTTCAGACGAGCGAGAGAGTGTGCAGAAAAAGACCTTCCAAAAATGGGTCAACTCGCACTTAGTTCGCGTAGGAAATCGCATCACAGACCTGTACATAGATCTCCGCGATGGAAAAAATCTTATCAAATTACTCGAAGTTTTATCAGGCGAAAGATTGGTAAGTGCTCGAAAACCAACTATTATACAACTTGCCCCGCCGCGCAACTTGCCCCGCTATTTTAAGGAGGTTGATGCGTTACAGTCCCAATCAAAAGTCAGTCGAATTCGAAATGTGAACTCTTCCATAATAAATTTTTACAAAAGGGTATAAAGTCGATGATACCAATAAATTATTGTCATAAAGGCATAAATAAATAATTTTTAAAATATTATTAATTATTTCAGTATTTTACTTAATGGACTAACTTTTGAATTTTTTGTACAAAGTTAGGTTAGAAAAAATAAGTTTATGTAAATATCTGTATTTTACATATTTTTTGCAGTAAATAATTAAAAAAGGAAATTAGAAGTGATAAGAATTAAAATTAAATCATTAAAAAGTTGAAAATTCAGTTGAAATTGTCAAGAATAAAAGTTCATAATCGAAAAGTGCTAAGGTTTAATAATTTTTTTTTATTGATTAAAAGTCTCCTAATTAAATTGGAAAAAATATTTAAATATGCGTAAGACATTGATGCTTTACATAGTTAGTTTTCGGAACTGCTGACATTATTTGGTTATTTGCAAAAAATTAAAATGTACCATTTGCATGCTAGGTTGACATATTTTCCATAAGACTACATGTAAAAGTTTTTTTTAATTTTTAACTTTATAAATCTCCTAATTATTTTGGATTTTTAACAGAAAAATCTATTAAAAAAACTTTATTTCAGATTTTTTTCATTATCTTCGTAAAACGGCTCAACCTCCTTAAGGTGACTGTACACCAGCTCTAACCACTAACTCGTTATTCAATCTTTGATGATAGCGCTTTCAAAATATACTAGAAGTATATATTATTGTTGAGCCAAATTATTATTCGGTCTAAATAAATTATGTAAAATCACGAAGGCGACATGAAAATTATAACTTATTAATTTTATTTGTTCGGTTATAGCCACGGCCGACGAAAGGCAAAATGCGTATACACTGTCTGGAAAACGTTGACAAGGCGTTGCAGTTCTTGCGAGAACAGCGCGTCCATCTCGAGAACATGGGTTCTCACGATATCGTCGACGGGAATCCCCGACTTTCGCTCGGTCTCATCTGGACAATCATCCTACGGTTTCAGGTTTGTTTCTTTTTTTTTATTATTATCATTTTAAAAAATTGCGAGTTAAATAAATAAAAAAAATATATCGTTTTTGATACAATTTTCGATATTGGATATTTTGTATCGATATATCGGATCAAAATATATCGGCTAAAAATATCGATGTTTTAAATTAAAAATATCGTTGCATTGCTATATCAATACATCGATATATCGATACATCGGTATATCGATACATCTGTATATCGATACTTTTTCAACATCCCTAGGCCATATACTGTAGGGTAGTGAGTAGTCTTTGGTCTAGATAGGGCGTCGTAACGAAACGGCCGTTTTAAAAACGCCCGACGTTCGCGTTTCAGATTCAAGACATCACGATCGAAGAGACCGACAACCAGGAAACGAAATCGGCCAAGGACGCCTTACTTCTCTGGTGTCAGATGAAGACGGCCGGCTATCACAACGTGAACGTTCGCAACTTCACGACGTCGTGGCGAGACGGCCTGGCGTTCAACGCGATCATCCACAAGCATCGTCCGGACTTGATCCAGTTCGAGAAGCTGTCGAAGTCGAACGCCATTTACAATTTGAACAATGCTTTCAACGTAGCCGAAGACAAACTAGGATTGACGAAATTGTTGGACGCAGAAGGTACGAACATTTTTTTTTTACTATAACTTCTTCGGGCGCGTTTTGTTAAGGGGTTACACTACCCAGGCGCGTCAAAAAAATAAGCTTTTTTTGTGAATTTTTTTTACGAGTTCTAGGTGGCAGATCAAACAAAAATTTTAGGGCTTTTTTACGCATATATTAAAGTTCTCAAAAATATTTGTTATTTATATTGTATATAACAAAATGGCGTCGTGGTAGTATAAAAAACAGACAAAAATTTTTTTTGGGTGAAAAACGGTGTACATTGTAGCAGTCCCGGTGTACCATCAGGAACAAAAAAGATTTTTTTTCTTCTTTTTTTACAATCGTTTTTCCATAGAAGTACCGAGGATTTTAAATTTTGTTCGAAAATTCACAAACTTGTATGAGTTAAATTTTTTTTTTTCATTTTTTAGCAAAAAATCGAGCTTAAATTGTTAACTGCAAACGTCATAATTTTTCAATCATAGAAATCGTGTGTACTTCGACGGAAAATCTATCTAAGAAGTTGTCGTTTAAATTTCAAGTCAATCAGACAAAAATTGAGCGAGATACGGTGTACACCAGTTTGAAAAACATAGTTTCGAGAAAAACGCGTTTAAAGTTTGAAAACGTATTTCTTATATGAAATTTTCGAGAACTTTAATATATGCGTAAAAAAGCCATAAATTTTTTTTTTGATCCACCACCTAGAACTCGTGAAAAAAAAAACCCCTTTGCACTCCGGGAGTGCCGGCGGAAGTGAAAACTTGAATATTAACGTCTTACGAATTTTCGTTCAAAATGGTTTGTATCATAGATTGCATTTTTATGTACGATATTTCAACGCTAGATGTATAACGTTGTATAAATAAAAGAGTTCGTCTTACGCATTTTCGATCAGGACACGTGACCCTGACGATCTGACGCGAGTTTAACATTTTTTACCCATTACAAAAAAAGTGTACAACGCCGCTAAAGAAGTTTTCACTTCAAAAATTACAAAAAAAGCTTATTTTTTTGACGCGGCTGGGTAGTGTAACCCCTTAATTCGTGTGCCTCAAAGGAGTTTTGTAAACGCGCCCGTTTTTTCTCACTTTTAGATATATTCGTCGAACATCCCGACGAGAAATCGATAATCACGTACGTCGTGACGTACTATCACTACTTCTCGAAAATGAAGCAGGAGACTGTCCAGGGCAAACGTATCGGCAAGGTGGTCGGTATCGCGATGGAGAACGACAGGATGATCAACGAGTACGAGAGCCTCACCAGCGAACTGCTGCAGTGGATCGAGATGACGATCAAGGCGCTCGGCGACAGGCACTTCGCCAACTCGCTCAACGGCGTGCAGCAACAGCTGTCGCAGTTCAGCAATTACAGGACGGTCGAAAAGCCGCCCAAGTAAGTTTTCCGTTTTTGTTTCTTTTTTCTTTTAGACCGACAATAACTCCGCACTAATTTTGGAAGCTCTCGACGGACTCGATCGATTCGATCGAAATTTGGTTCAAATCGCCACACTTTAATACAGTAGGTTCGTTCCAAGCAGCCGCGAACGGTAATAGAACCATACACAGTCTTCTCACTGCGCAAGACTAATTTGCGCACTAGCTCAATAATCGATACTGCGCAAGACAGACTTGCGCAGTAACAAGACTGTGTATGGTTCTATTACCGTTCGTGGCTGCTTGGAACGAACTTAGTGTAAACTCTATATAGCGACACTCAAGGGACTGTGCACTTTGTGGCGTTATTGAGAGTTGTCGTTAAACGCAGAGAAGAAATAATCCATTAATATTTTTTTACTATAATATGTATTTACTCATAACATACAGTATGTAAACGCGTAAGGTGCACATAGGGAAATTAGCATTGGGAAATCAGAGTTAGTCATGACTGCGTTAATTGTTATTTCTATTGAATTATCGTGGTAATCTTGAGGATTTCTATTTTATTTTGATTTATTTTTATTTTACTTGGCTTTTTTAATAATAAAAAGCTCTTATAAATCATTATTTTAATTTTTTTGTACAAAAAAAAAGCAAAAAAACAACTCCGTCTGTTTGGAAACATTTCATTCAAAAATTGTCTGACTGATATGACGTATGCGCGTAGGTAAATCAGTGACCCAATGTCTTTAGGCTCAACACGAATAGGCGGAGATATTTGATCTCGCACCATATTTATGTATTTTTGGGAATTTATTGTCCCATTAATAAAAAAGGTCCGATTATATTGTAATCATTTGAATATTTTCTTCGGTAGTATACACATTCATTTTGCGAAAGAATATTATCTGTCAAATTGAAAAACAAGATTTCAAGGCTCACTCTGATCCAGTCATTTTTTCCCAATGTTAATTTCCCTATGTGCACCTTACTTGTTTACATACTGTATAAAATTTACGACTGACCAACAAACATTCATACTATCACAAATTACTGAGCTAAATATACGAAAGATAATCCCAACAAACAAAAGAACGAATTTCTTAGAATCTTCGGTACACATGATGCCGACAACAAAGCAACAAAACAACAAACAAGCACTGTTTATAGATTAATGATGACGTATTGTTATCTAGAGTGGTTGTATCGTTATTTAGAGTGTATCATTGTATGAGCAACGAGGTAAACCAACTAGAGTTGAGTAGTTTCAACGTTTTAAGGAGTTTGTCGTTATATCGAATGACGTTAAATGCAGTTTACACTGTATTTCCGAGATTATGCCATTTCGCGTATCATATTTTCGTGTTTATTTTTCTAGATTCGTCGAGAAAGGCAACCTGGAGGTGTTGCTTTTCACGCTCCAGTCGAAAATGCGCGCCAACAACCAGAAACCGTACACGCCGAAGGAAGGCAAAATGATCAGCGACATAAACAAGGCGTGGGACCGGCTCGAGAAAGCGGAACATGAACGCGAATTGGCGCTGCGCGAGGAGCTCATCAGACAGGAGAAGCTCGAACAGTTGGCCGCGCGATTCAATCGCAAGGCGAGCATGCGCGAAACTTGGCTGTCCGAGAACCAGCGTCTCGTCTCGCAAGACAATTTCGGTTTCGATTTGGCGGCCGTCGAGGCGGCCGCGAAGAAACACGAAGCGATCGAAACGGACATATTCGCTTACGAAGAGCGCGTGCAAGCCGTCGTCGCGGTGTCGCAAGAACTCGAAGCCGAAAACTATCACGACATCGACAGGATCAACGCGCGCAAGGATAACGTCTTGCGCCTGTGGCAGTACCTGTTGGAATTGTTGCGCGCTCGGCGCACCCGTCTCGAATTGTCGCACCAGTTGCAGCAGAACTTCCAGGAAATGTTGTACATTCTCGACTCGATGGAAGAGATCAAACAGCGACTGCTGACCGACGATTACGGCAAACATTTGATGGGCGTCGAAGATTTGTTGCAGAAACATTCCCTCGTCGAGGCCGACATCAACGTGCTCGGCGAACGCGTCAAAGCGGTCGTTCAGCAGTCGCAGCGGTTCCTTGACGAAGAGACCGGCGAGGGGTACAGACCTTGCGATCCGACGATCATCGTCGAACGCGTCCAACAGTTGGAAGACGCGTACGCCGAACTCGTGAGGCTGGCGGTCGAACGACGAGCCCGGCTCGAAGAGAGCCGCAAACTGTGGCAGTTCTACTGGGACATGGCCGACGAGGAGAACTGGATCAAGGAGAAGGAGCAGATCATGAAGACAGACGATATCGGTCACGACTTGACGACGATAAATCTTCTGTTGTCGAAACACAAGGCTCTCGAAAACGAAATACAGAGCCACGAGCCTCAGCTGATGGCCGTGGCCGCCGTCGGAGACGAGCTCGTCAAGCAGCAACACTTCGGCGCCGATAAAATACAGGAGCGGCTCGACGAAATACTGGGCATGTGGAATCATTTGATCGAACAGACCGCGTTGCGACGCAAACGTCTCGAAGGCGCCGTCGACTACCATCAGCTGTTGGCCGACGCGGACGATATCGACATTTGGATGCTCGACACGCTCCGATTGGTGTCGAGCGAAGACGTCGGCCGCGACGAGGCCAACGTGCAGTCGCTGCTCAAAAAGCACAAGGACGTCACCGACGAACTCAAAAATTACGGCGCCACGATCGAAGCGCTGCACCAACAGGTCAACGCTTTGGACACCGAACATACTGAATCGCCGCTCGTGGTCGAACGGTTGGAATCGATCGATAAGCGATACAAGGAGTTGTTGGAACTCGCCAAGCTTCGCAAACAGCGGCTGCTGGACGCTCTGTCGCTGTACAAACTGTTCTCGGAAGCGGACGGAGTCGAACAGTGGATCGGCGAGAAGGATAGAATGCTGCAGACGATGGTGCCGGCCAAAGACATCGAAGACGTCGAGATCATGAAACATCGATACGACGGATTCGAAAAAGAAATGAACGCGAACGCGTCGAGAGTGGCGGTCGTCAACCAGTTGGCGAGGCAGCTGTTACACGTCGAGCATCCGAACTCGGAAGAGATCGTCCAACGACAGAACAAACTCAACCAGGATTGGGCCGAGCTACGCGAGAAGGCCGAAGCGAAACGCGACGCCCTCAATTCGGCTCACGGCGTCCAGACGTTCCACATCGAGTGCCGCGAGACCGTTTCGTGGATCGAGGATAAGAAACGCATTCTCCAGTCGACCGATAGCCTTGAAATGGATTTGACCGGAATCATGACGCTTCAAAGACGGTTGTCTGGAATGGAGCGCGATTTGGCGGCCATTCAAGCGAAATTGGACGCGCTCGAAAAAGAAGCCAACGCGATCGAGGACGAACATCCCGAAGATGCCGCCGCTATCCGCGAAAGAATCACTCAGATTCAGATCATCTGGGAACAACTGACACAGATGGTAAGATTTCAATTGGGCTTTTGAATGAAATTTTTTTTTGTCATAAATGGAAAGATCGTATATAAGTTTTATAACAAAACTATTTTTCTTTTTTTTTATTTTCGTTATAATTCAAAAGTTATATCAAATTAAAAATAAATTTTTGTACCCAGCTCCGAGAACGCGCCGACATTTCCCGAACATAATGTGACGTCATAATGTTTTAGTCAATACACATGTAGAAGCCATTGATAGTATACTGCGTATATACATTTTACCATTATGACGTCACAACTGTCAAAAACAATTTTAGTGCGTTTGCAGTCACGTGATTTTTTTAAATATTTTATCAATTTTAAATTGCTTATAATTAATTTAAAAAAAGTTTTTTGAAAGTTTTTCGCATCGATTATCAATATTATTTATAATAAAGTTTTAAAATACAATAAAAAAATCGATAATTATTTTTTTTCAAAAGCCTAATTGTAGAATTATTTTCACGAAATTTGAATTTCTCTTAACGTAAACTTTTTTTTACAGTTGAAAGAACGCGACTCGAAATTGGAAGAGGCCGGCGACTTGCATCGTTTCTTGCGCGACTTGGATCACTTCCAAGCGTGGCTCACGAAAACTCAGACCGACGTCGCTTCCGAGGATACGCCGGCTTCGTTGACCGAAGCTGAAAAACTGCTCGCGCAGCACCAGACGATCCGGGAAGAAATCGACAACTACACAGACGATTACAGCAAGATGATGGAATACGGAGAACGCCTCACGGCGGTAAGTCGATCGGTCGCGAATCGATTTCGTTGTCGAGAAAAGCGGTCTTGTCAATTGGAATTTTCTTTTCCAGGATCCGTCTACTCAGGACGACCCGCAGTACATGTTCTTGCGCGAACGGCTGAAGGCGCTCAAAGACGGCTGGGCCGAACTCCACCAGATGTGGGAGAATCGACAGCAATTGCTGTCGCAGTCGCTGAGCTTGCAGCTGCTCGGCCGCGACGCCCGCCAGGCCGAAGTGCTGCTGTCGCAGCAGGAGCACGTGCTCAGCAAGGATGAAACTCCGGTGAGTGAAGCCGAATTACGCGTCGAACCTTATTTGATTACAGACGCCGATGATCGCGGTTGTTTTGTTTGTGTTGTGTGCATGAAGGAGAAATTATCATATATATTAATACGCTAAGGTTAAAGATGTTTGCCTCCCTTTTTAGAAAAAACCTCACAATTTCTCCACATAAATTATATATCATTTTACAGATAATTGCTTGCTCTACTGACATCGACAACTAAAAAATTTATTATTGCTTTTGTTTTTGTAAATTAATTAAAATACAGCAACGCTGAACAACTTCTGCCATTTGACGGCTTTAATTTTGAAACAACCTCAACACTTCGATCTGTCATCTGACCTTCGTATTTTAATACAACAGACACAATACTGCATACTGCCATCTAACGGCTTTAATTTTGAAACAGCAAGCAACGCTGAACAACGTCACAGCAATGCTGCATGATGCCATCTGACGGCTTAGCTCAACACTTTTGCTACTTGCGCCTCTATATGACAATTTTAGTAAAATATTTCTTCGATCTGTCATCTGAGCTTCATATTGTAATACAACAAAAAGAAGAACGTTATAAGCAGTGTGCAAAATTAGAAACAAATTGAATACCTGCAATCATATTTAAAAAATAATTTTGTAAAGTGATAATTAATTATTATACTTATTTAGTGCGAATAATTCGCACAGGTCACACTAGTGAGTAATTAATTCATTAAATTATGAGACATATCGGTTTTCTAACCACATTGATTTTGTAGGCAAATCTCGAACAGGCCGAGAACCTGTTGAAACGTCACGAAGCATTCCTCACGACTATGGAAGCGAACGACGAGAAGATAAACGCGGTAGTTCAGTTTGCGAGCCGTCTCGTCGACGAGGAACATTTCGACAGTGACAAAGTCGCCAAACGGGCCGATAGCATTAATGACAGAAGGAACGTAAACAGAGAGAAGGCTCTGAAGCAAATGGAAAAACTCAAAGACTTGGTCGAACTTCACCAGTTCTTAAGAGTGAGTTAATTATTCGTCTGTTTTTTATCTAAAGTACTTATTATACATCGAAGCCTTCGATGTATATTGTATTCGCAATAATCCTGTATGAATTCCTATGTCATACGTTTTCTCGAGTAACTGAAATCTGTTTTCGACGAAATTTTGGACACAGATGCGTTCCCATCATGTCAAGAGCCTTGCTAAGTTTATTTTATGTAACTAAAAAATTAGTGCCCTTTTGGCCATAATTTGTCAAACAAACCTCCGTATCTTCGATACCATGCAAGCTACAAAAAAAAACTATTGAAGGAGATTTGTGCATCGGTTCATTATCTTTCCGACTGGCATAAAAAATGTATTGCTATCTATCTGCGTCTGACTGTAATAAATCTGTTGGCTTGCCAGAAAATAAATTTTTCGATTATTGCTATATCTTTTTTAATAACTTTCCAATTATCACGAAATTTGTTCTAAACTTTAAGAAATCGCTTTTTGTTTGTAAATAACATAATTTTCAATGTTGTAAATACGTTATTTTGGATTCGGGGGACCTCAAAACGGAAAGATATTGTATAAATTTTGAAAAGTTATTTTTGACCTAAACTGGTACCATTCCCCACTTGTGAGTTGGAATAATAATGTTTGTAAACTGTTATTAAAAAAAGCTAACAATGATAGACAGACCGTTTTGTAAATGTATCAATGGTATACAATGCAATATATCTTTTCTAATTTCTGTACACACAGTTACTCAGGAAAACCCGAAGGGTTTTCTGTGAAAAGCGTTAGCTTTTCTTGTTTGTATTTTACTTTTAATGTTTCTGGATACTTTTTTAAAATATGTTTTGCAATCTTTTTTTTTTTGCCTTCAGGACTGTGAAGAATTAGCCGAATGGGTGCAAGAAAAGAGCGTCACGGCTCAAGACGAAACATATCGTTCGGCCAAAACGGTGCATTCGAAATGGACCCGGCATCAAGCTTTCGAAGCGGAGATCGCTTCGAACAAGGATCGCCTCGTCAATTTGCAGAAGTCGGCCGAAGATCTCATCAAAGAGAAGCCGGAATTCGCCGAAGTCGTCTCGCCGAAAGTCGCCGAACTTTCGGAACAATTCGACGATCTCGAAACGACGACCAAAAACAAAGGCGAACGATTGTTCGACACCAATCGGGAGGTGCTTATTCACCAGACTTGCGACGACATCGATTCCTGGATGAACGAACTCGAAAAACAAATCGAAAGCGAAGATACAGGCACGGACTTGACGTCTGTTAATATTCTTATGCAGAAACAACAGGTGCGTAAAATCGAAGTTTCCAAAAAAAATTATCCTTTCAATTTTTTATATGCGTATGCGTTTTAGGTTCTCTATTTTACAAAAATAATCCCTTTTCTATCTTTTTATCTCAGTAATATTACTTGAAAACTAAATTTAACGTTTGTTCTTTTTGCGGGTTCATTATTCACCGTTACAATCGAGTTGTCTTTTGTTTCATACCGTCAATTGTTTAAACAGATGATAGAAACTCAAATGGCAGTTAAGGCCCGCCAAGTATCGGAACTGGACAAGCAGGCCGACCACCTGCAAAAAACAGTTCCCGAACAAAAGATGGAAGAGATACAACAAAAGAAAGTGCTGGTCGAACAGAGGTTCGAACAATTGAAGGCGCCGCTATTGAGTCGTCAGCGCCAACTGGAGAAGAAGAAGGAAGCGTTCCAGTTCAGAAGGGACGTCGAAGACGAGAAATTGTGGATTTCGGAGAAAATACCTCAGGCCACGTCGACCGAATACGGCAACAGCTTGTTCAACGTGCTCATGTTGAAGAAGAAGAATCAGTCGCTTAGAACAGAGATCGATAATCACGAACCTAGGATAATGTTGGTGTGCAACAACGGTCAGAAATTGATCGATGAAGGACACGAAGACTCGGCGCAGTTCACGCATCGCATGGAGGACCTGCTAGACAAGTGGCAGAAACTCAAGGACGCCGTCGAAAACAGAAGAAATCATCTCGATCAGTCCGAGAGAGCACAGCAGGTTAGTGTTAACGATCAATCAATCGTTTATTAAGTCTTTAAAGTCTCGATTACAAAAAATATATGAGACTCGTATCATATATATTAGTACAGTCAAGATTGTTGGAGCAAAAGATTCTATTTAGATCTCGCGAGATTGGGGCTCAGCCGAGATCTCGCGAGTTTATGAATAACAATACCGCGAGATCCCGCCAATTTCGAGATCTCGCGAGATTGGCAGTTTTGTGTGTTTATTCTTGCAAAGATTCACAATATTTGAATAAATTAGGAAGAAAACAATAAGAAGTGTAGGTATTATGAAATAATCGTTTATTTTTACGAATTTTTTCAATAAACTTTTATGTATTTAACATTGTTTGACGTATCTATCTATCATAAGGTTCGTTCCAAGCAGCCGTGAACGGTAATAAAACCGTACACAGTCTTGTCACTGCGCAAGACTAATTTGCGCACTAGCTCAAAAATCTATACTGCGCAAGAAGTCTTGCGCAGTAACAAGACTGTGTACGGTTTTATTACCGTTCGCGGTCTAATCAAATAAGAAATGAATTAAACAACCAGTCTTCTCTTCTAATATCAAACAAAATTCTTTTAATAATAAAACAGTTCTTTTATAACAAAACATCAAGAAGTCAAAAACTAAAATGAAACTTATTAACTAAGTTTACTATTATAGTACTAACAGACGGTCGAACTTGGTTCGAAGTGGACAGCGGATCTGGTCCGCTCCGTACCAAATCTGTTCGTCTGTACAGTAGTCTGCGTGTCCGCCCGGTTCGATGAGAACAGATTCGGTCGTCTGTTGCAAGATCCGCCGTACCATGTTCGTTGTCGGACCGGACCAAGTTCGACCGTGTGTTAGCACTATTAAACTGAGATATTATCAATTAAAGAAAACTATACCTACTCGGAGATCTATTAGAAATTAGAAATTAATTAACATAATATACCAATCAAATGAAAGGCTTGGCTTGTTCAGTTCACATCACACGCCATTATTACAAATTATTTTGAAAATAGCTTCGAATAAGACGTTTTTATGCTCGAGTGCAATCTCGTTAAACTCGCGAGATCTCGCTCCCATTTTTCGGCCGAGATCAATCTCGCTAAAAAAGGCCGAGATCTCGCGAGAACGAGATTGCATTCCCTAATTTAGATCCATTAAAAGTCCCCAAAGAAATTGTGAGAAGCACACGTCGGTGTTGTCAACTGTTTAAAATAAAAAAATGGCCTGTAAACCTCCAAAAAAAGAGAAAATAAATTTTACTAATTTTCTAGCCCCGACTTCGCCTGGGTAGATTTTGGTTTGTCAGCGAAACAAAGAAGCAAGGAAATCTCTCGTACATTGCTTATTTTTCAATTTAACGACATCAGTGCCAGTTTAAACAAACGACATCTTTTGTTATTGTTTATTTTGAGTTTTCGATGTTCGTTTCAGTACTTCTTCGACGCAAACGAAGCGGAAGCTTGGATGAGTGAGCAAGAACTGTACATGATGGTCGAAGACAGAGGCAAAGACGAAATATCCGCCCAGAATCTAATGAAGAAACACAAGAGTCTCGAATTGGCCGTCGAAGACTACGCCGACACGATCAGACAGCTCGGAGAAACTGCCCGGCAACTCACTGCCGAACAGCATCCTCTCAGGTTATTCTCTATTTCTCTTTTGTTTTTCGTACTTAAGGAAGTATCCTCGATAAATGAATTAACAAACAGAAAATTACGAAAATTTACAAATATGTCAAAACCTTTTCAAAAATGACTCAGTTAAATTTTTGTGATTTTTGGTTGACTTTGAAAAAAGATATTGATAATTTTATTTCGCTGCACTTAACATGGAGTCTTATGGGAATATGTGATTTTGACGCACTCCATCATTTATTACGTTGGAATTGACAAACAGATTTTGATAAAATTTTCAGGAAATATAAACGAATATTCTATGAACATTTTTCTTTTTCCAAAACGTATAAAGCTTGCTTATGTTAATAGAAATAACTAAAACAAAGTCGAGCTTTTTAGCAATTCATAAACATGGCTACACCGCAATATTATAGTTTGTGGCGCGTCATTCAAAGGTAAGTTACGAAACTGCAGCAGTTTTGATATCGTAAAAACATACGTAAATTGAGTAAATGCTAAAAGCATAGTATTCCAAAAAAATGATAGTAGGTATATTATTATATCCAAAATGACAGGAATAAAGAAAAGCATTTTCATAAATTAATGCGAATTTGACACCGCGTGCTGACTTATGCTGCGTACATAAGCACTTGTAACTATGGCAAGGCATGCGGTATTGTCAAATTATATACTACGTTACTCAAGTAGAAGACTGAAATTCTTTGACTTACTGCGTACCGAGGGTACTTCCTTAAGCTTTACAACACAAGCTCCGATCTTGTTAAGTCTACCGTTCACTCCGAACGATTTATGATCACCGTCTTGTATTGAGATCTCAATACACTTGTAAGTTTACTACCTTTTTTACCGACTTGAAAATTTACATTACAGCGATCAGATAACGGTGAAACAGTCGCAAGTCGACAAGTTATACGCCGGCTTGAAAGATTTGGCCGGCGAACGAAGGGCGAAATTGGACGAAGCGCTGCAGCTGTTCATGTTGAACCGCGACGTGAGCGACTTGGAACAGTGGATCGCCGAACGAGAACTCGTAGCGGGTTCGCACGAACTCGGACAAGACTACGATCACGTCACGGTAAGATATTTTTTATTATTATGATTACTAGCTGTGCCGAGCCGCGCGCTGCTGTGGCTCAGTCTGGTTTACGTGCGTGGCTCTTGTTCAACAGATGGCCAGTGGAACGCTCCGGAACGTCGTTCTGGTACTTCCTTTTTGGACAGGAACGCGTTCCGGAACTAAAGATGATTTCTGATAACGAGAATTGGCTGACGTATTGAAAAAAAATTAAAAGGAATTGCTGATTTTTTTTTCTAATTTTTGACGAATTTTTATATGTATTATTATAAACAAGGGTTTGAACCGAACCCGAACCGGAACAAAAACCGGAACGAACCGGCATACATATACACAAAATGGGTTTCGTAATGATTTTCGTTTCCTTTCCTTTTTATGCTATATACAGGGCCGATCCTGGCGACGGGCGAAAATTGGAGGAAATCCCCCCCCCCCCCCCCCCGTCGTCAAATTTGGGACATGAGACCGCACAGCGTGGCCGCCTACCCAGGATCGGCCCTGTCTATATAATTATACAGTAGAGACGCGATAATCCGGACTAATTAAAACACAGCTGATCCGGATTATCAAAATGTTCGGATTACTGGATGTAATTTTAATTATCAAGAAAACAAACTAAAATGCTCATATTTTGCGGCTAACTGTTTATTTGAGGCTCCCTTTTTTAATTTGTCAAGAATTTCGTTTTTTACTTGCAGTGATAAAGTAACGTGTGATCGTTTACGCGGCGCCATAGTGCGTTCTCTATGTATTTCTATCTGAGTTTGACAACGACTACATACATACTAAAACCATCTAACTTCTCTCACTTCTCCGGCAACAAATATGTATGTAACTGTTTGTAACACACCGCCGGCCAATAGTGTTGACGCAAATAGTGCCGGTACAGCTACTCAATAACTAAGTATCATGATCCGGATTACTGAAACTGAAAAAATCCGGACTACAATGTACATAATACTATCAAACGACTGTCCGAATTACCAAAGAATCCGGATTATGAAGGTTCGGATTAACGCGTCTCTACTGTATATACGCGTTCCGGTAAAAAAAAAATTAGCACAACACCACTGCAGATGGCCCTCGCCGTAAAATATTTAGTATACCATGTGTTGCTTTAACGGCCAACAGATGGCGTTGCTTAAAGAAAAAACATATTTTCACCTGTCACAAGTATGACGTCGATGCGATAAATACATGAAAACAAAACGCAATCAGTGAAGAACTTTTGGACATAATGTTTTGAATAAACGGACATTTTTCAGTGACAGTTTTCTATTAAAGCAAGCCGTTGACGTAACGCAATTTAATTCTGTCCCGTCGAAGATGACATTTTCTTTCCGTTTCAGCTATTATGGGAACGATTCAAACAGTTCGCCCGCGACACCGAAACGGTCGGCGGAGAGCGCGTCGCCACGGTTAACAATATCGCCGATGGGCTGATCAAAGTCGGCCATTCGGATTCGGCGACGATTGCCGAATGGAAGGACGGACTGAACGAGGCGTGGCAAGACTTGTTGGAGCTGATCGAGACGCGGACGCAGATGCTGGCCGCCAGCAGGGAGCTGCACAAGTTCTTCCACGACTGCAAGGACTTGCTCGGGCGCATTCTGGAGAAACAGCACGCCATGTCGGACGAGCTCGGTCGCGATGCCGGATCGGTGTCGGCGCTCCAGCGCAAACACCAAAACTTCATACAGGATCTGTTGACCCTACAAACCCAGGTTTGTAAAATTAAATCGGTGAAATTGTTTCAATCTCGTGCGCTGACTTTGTTTACGCGAAGAACTGTTAAGAACATAGATATATATATTTAATAGATTGCGGATAGACTAGCACCTCCTGTACCTTTTAGAATCCATTTTGTACGTGGAAAACGCCGTAAAAATAGCGCGAGATTCAAAAATATTAATTATTTTATAATATGATTTTATTGAGAAAAACGACAAAACTCACAGTAAACAGTGATATTTCGCTCCAAAACCTATTTTTATACTGAAACGTTTCAAAAATTACAAAATTGAGCATAAATATGATGTAAAAGCTTAGAACATTTTACATTGTCAATTTGGCATCAAGGTTGACAAGCATTGATGCCAATCTGACAATGTAAAATGTTCTAAGCATTTATATTATATTTATGCTCAGTAATTTTTGAAACGTTTCAATATAAAAATTGGTTTTGGAGCGAAATATCACTGTTTATTGCGAGTTTTATTGTTTTTCCATCAACATCATATTATAGAATATTTAATCTTTTTGAATCCCGCGCGCTTTTTACGGCGTTTTCCACGTACAAAATGGCTTCCATATGCCTTCTAATTGGAACCATTCCGCACAATGCTCAAGAATAGGCATCCGCTATCTATTAATATATATATCTATGGTTAAGAACGATTTCTTTACACATACTGTATTAAGCGTTAAGTCATCTAAACAAAACTAAGTTTTAGAAAACGCTTTAACCGAC
The DNA here is from genome assembly GCA_963575645.1 of Xanthostigma xanthostigma. Taxonomy (NCBI): domain Eukaryota; kingdom Metazoa; phylum Arthropoda; class Insecta; order Raphidioptera; family Raphidiidae; genus Xanthostigma; species Xanthostigma xanthostigma. Next base: position 7,507,072 of record OY754473.1, read on the forward strand.
TTTAGTTGCCTACTGCGCATGTCAGGTCTGACACTATCAAAATACCTAACCTCAAACAAATTTAAAATAAAACCAGCTGTCAGAAATTCAACTGACAGCCTTGATGCCTAGCAATGTGCTTTAACAAACCTATGTCAAATATGACCTGCCCACGATCTCCGCAAACTAGTACAAGTAACGAGTGTACTGCATCTGGTGATCGAGACAGTTGGAAGTCATCTGCGGGGCGGGACGACTTCCAAAGCAAAAAATAAACATCAAACATGAGACGATCAATGTTATTGTAGTTTGAACGGCACCAAGCCAACTGCTAGTGTACATGTTTTTGATTTGTTTTTTTTTTTTGTGACCGCGTATAGGTACAACAAATTCAAGAAGAATCGGCGAAATTGCAAGCTTCGTACGCCGGAGACAAGGCCAAGGAGATTACGAACCGCGAAGGCGAGGTGGTAGCCGCTTGGGCGCAGCTCCAGGCCATGTGCGAGGCGCGCAAGTACAAGCTGTGCGACACGGGCGATCTATTCAAATTCTTCAACATGGTGCGCATGTTGGTACTTTGGATGGAGGACGTCGTCCGACAAATGAACACTTCGGAGAAACCGCGGTAAGCATCGAACCGGCATCGACGAACTACTTTAAAAAAAAATTGGTTGTCTGTAAAGTCGGTTTACTGACGATAGTTTTACGTGATAACGTATTCCGCTCGAATAATACATAACCTAAATTTTAGTAGCTGTCAAACTTTGGCCGATCGTGCGCGGAACGTGACACATTTCGGAACGTGACACTTTTTCGTGCATGCAGCCGGTGTTTCATCAATTTATAAGACGTTATCACGTCAAAAATGGGAGTTCCATTGTGTAGATTTCGCAACATTTAATAATCACTTCAATCGGAAGTACATTCATGAATTTCAAGTTTAAATGAACGAAATAAATTCCTTTATATGTTCAGCGATCGACCGATAATCAGAACACGATATATCGATAAATTGTAATCGACATTATCGATACGTCAGTAAATGCGTGTTTTTGAAAAAAAATGAAAATTGCGTTTTTACAGTGACGTTAGCGGCGTTGAACTTCTGATGAACAATCATCAGAGTTTGAAAGCCGAAATCGATGCCCGTGAGGATAATTTCGCCGCCTGCATATCGCTTGGTAAGGTACTGCTGGATCGAAATCATTACGCGAGTGTCGAAATCAAAGAGAAACTTCTCAGCCTCACGAATCATCAAAACTCCGTTCTGCACCGTTGGGAAGAACGGTGGGAAAATCTTCAACTAAGTAAGTTGTTACTATACATTACGGTGGCGTATTCAGGGTTTTTTTTTTTGTTTGAAACATCAGAACGATAAGATACTTTATACGATACAGGATACAAACAAATGACACCTTCAATATAGAACAATAAAATATTGCTGAAAAGCTATTTTTTTTTCTTTTATAAGGGTTTACTTCTTTCTTGTTTAATAACTACCTATATTTTTATTTATTTATTCACATTGTATATTTATCAAGATTTCTATATTGCGAGTATCTTATCTTTCACGAATCATATTACTCGGGTTTAAATTTCATGTTAAAATAGGATTATATTTTGTCAAACAAACTAGTTAACGAAATATTGATTAGAAACAAAAGCAAAAGTTGGTTGATAACCTTTTTTTATGTTGACAAACAGTTGAACGTGTAAAACAAAGGAAACTACGAATTGATATATTGCAATAATAGTTTCCGGTGGGATTTTTAATTTAATTTTCAAATCATTTAATACCCATGTCGATGGTTGAGTGATAAAAATGTCTTTTTTGCGTCCAGTTTTGGAAGTATATCAGTTCGCCAGAGATGCCGCTGTAGCCGAAGCGTGGCTCATTGCGCAAGAACCGTACCTGATGAGCCAGGAGCTCGGTCATACGATCGACGAGGTCGAGAACCTCATCAAGAAGCACGAGGCGTGGGAAAAGTCGGCGGCCGCGCAAGAAGAGCGGTTCAGCGCTCTCGAAAGATTAACTACGGTAAGGACTAATTGAAACACTTTTGATTGAAAACCGGAAAGTCGACGCGCAATGAATTCTTTTAAAGATCTAAATATGTAAAACTTCTTGTTGTTAGTTTGAACTTAGAGAATTGCAAAGACGGCAAGAGCAGCGCGAAGCCGAGGAACGCGCGAGACAGGAAGCCGAAGAGGAAGCGAGACGAGCCGCCAAAGCGGCAGCGGAAAGTGCGGCCGCTCGAGACGGCGTGGATTCGAGCGCGTCCGGACAGCGGCAGACCAACGGAGAAGAACGGGCAGAAGGTGAGTTGTTGTTTTTATCAGGCCTTTTTTCGGTATCGCTTTTTTTGTACCGTTTGCGGTTTATCCGGTTTTCGAATCTGAATTTTTTAATTGTTTCCTGTTGCAACAAAAAATCGACAGTACAAGTTGTCGTAATTATCGCATTTCGGCGCTGTGATACAACGCATGCGCAAGGCAGAAACAAAGAAACGCGTCATTTTTTTCAGTTGTTTTATGAAACATCTTTTGTTTCAAATTGTTAAATAGTTCAAAGCCTAGCTCGCGATATTTTATTAAAAGAACCATTCAAACGTGAATAATGATTTTTAAATCTATCAAAATTAAAAAGAATTTTTAATTGGGTTTGAATTTATTGGGGATGCATTGTGTGTGGGTCTATTTTTGAATATCCTTGTATTTTACTTTAGATTCTTCATAAAAAAAACGGGATCTAGTAAAAACAAACCGCGACTGTTTAACGATTGTATTGCTTAATGGTAACTACCAATTGTGTATCGATATTTTTAAATTTTCTTTTAACAATGTGAAATAATTTTATCGAACTTAACAATTACAAAATAATTTATCGCTATATAAATTCATAATATCATTATGATATTGATAAACAATGCGCAAGTAGATATTGAAATACAAGGATGTTCATTACGAAAAGCTCATTTTATTGTGATCGAAAACGTGAATGTGCTGTGTTTATTTGCTGAATGTTTTAAAATACTCGACAGAAACATTTGAATGTTGCCGATTCGTTTTTGTTACAGTTTATCCGTTTATGATCGAAAGTAGCTTCTACTCGTCGAATTACGATCGTAATTACATTTTTAACAATTTTGTCTTATTATCACGCGTTTTCTTGTACCAAATCGATCCTCTATCAGTGGAATAACAACGAATTCAAATGTTTTCATCGATATTTTCTCATTGATCAGAAAAAAACACGCATCTCATAAGAACTTGTATAATGTATAATATCTCGCATCATTTTACAATCAACAATGTGTGTTATCACTTATACTAAACAACATCGATATATTTTTATCGTTGGCCACTTCTCACATCTCACCCGTTCTCTTGTTTTCTCTAACACATGCTGCATTTGTGATTGTTGAAAACCGCAGTTCCACGCAAACTGTCTGTGAAACCCGTATCACCCACACGGGAAGGTGAGTGTGTGGCACAGACACCCGCAACTGTGTGATCTTTCGATGTTTTTTTGTAACGATTGTGTTTTGTTGTACATAGACTCTTTTTCCGATACAGTCGCTTCTCCTATAACGGCGCGAAATCAATCGACATATTGACTTCACGTGTTAAATTTCTTCGTTTAATTCCATAGATATATATATTTAATAGATTGCGGATACACTAGCGCCTCCTGTACCTTTTAGAAGCTATTTTGTACGTGGAAAACGCCGTAAAAAGCGCGCGAGATTCAAAAATATTAATTATTTTATATGATTTTATTGAGAAAAACAACAAAACTCACAGTAAACAGTGATATTTCGCTCCAAAACCTATTTTTATACTGAAACGTTTCAAAAATTACAAAATTGAGCATAAATATAATGTTCTAAGCTTTTACATTATATTTATGCTCAGTTTTGTAATTTTTTAAACGTTTCAGTATAAAAATAGGTTTTGGAGCGAAATATCACTGTTTACTGTGAGTTTTGTTGTTTTTCCATCAACATATTATAGAATATTTAATCTTTTTGAATCCCGCGCGCTTTTTACGGCATTTTCCACGTACAAAATGGCTTCCGTATGGCTTCTAATTGGAACCATTCCGCACAATGCTCAAGGATAGGCATCCGCTATCTATTAATATATATATATCTATGTTTAATTCACGTTGAATTGTTTTCTTTTCGTGCATCACCGTTAATTTCAGAATTCCTGTTGTCTGATATCGGGTAATTGTGGGATGACAGGTACTATTGTTCTCAAAATCAAATACTAAATAATTTTATCTACGTAGGGATCAAAATCACGTTTATAGCAGAGGAGACTGTATTTAACAAAAGCCAATCGGGATGTTTTACTGTCAAAGCTGCTGAAGTAATCTGAACGCACCCAGCAAATTAAAACAATTGCAATAATAGATAAACATAACAATAACGCCGAAATGTATTCAAGTAGAAATGGAGCTATTTTGATCTTAAATAATACATCTCACTCCGACGGTAAAAACGCTGGTACATATAGTTGGTGTCCGACTAAAATTCGACAGGGCGTTGCAAACTTAGCGGCTTTGACTTTAAGACCACGGCCCCGCATCTACGGGGTTAAAAACCGCCGATACTTAAATGTTATTCGACAGTGTTTTTTTCTTTATTTTCCGTAACGTTTCTGTTCCCCTCATTATTATCGTCACGCGCCGACACCTTTATTTGTATATTAAAAACGCTCCGATCTTCCTCGACCTTGATTATCATTCACAATTCGCTTTCATTCATCGAGGTAAGTCACGGTATTTATTTTCTCTCTCTCTGTGCCTGTCTATTCTGTCTCGCTTGACTCTCCTGATGCACCGCATTTGACATACCTTATTCTTGTATATGCCAGGTAAGCTATATGGTGATGGTGTTTTTTTTTTGTTTTGTTTTGTTTTGTTTTGTTTTTGTATTTTTGTAATCCGTGCATTGAAAGTGCAACGTCACACGCGGGAACAAAAGTTCGCTCTTAAGGTGTTCTCGTCCCAAAACAATTATTTTTGGATCGAATGCGGCGCCATCTTACTAACATGACAGTAATCGCCGCAGCTACAATATTCGTTTACGCCGGGTTTTTTTCGTGTTCTGAAATGTTCCTTCTGTGCACTTATTACAGATAGTACTGCGTGTAACTCGTGCGGAATTGACGATTGGGACTGCAGTCGAGCAAACTTCACACTCGTTCACAATCGTCAACTTTCCGCCCTGTTGCTCAATAAATTATCGCTTGTCATGCTTTGGATGTTTTGTTTGTATGAGTTGTGGTTGTAGATACTTTTATAATTAAGTGTATTCGCATGAAATGTTGAATTAAGTTGAATTTTATAATTATATTGTTTCCTCTGTAAGTTAAAACTAGTAAAAAGAATAACAGTTTCAGTAAGTTTTTTTTTTATTGCTGTCTGGTTTGATTTTTAATATAATTCGTTATTGAAATACTACCGAAATCATATTAATTTTGAATTCTTAACAGTTTCAATTCATTTAAAACATCTTGCTTAATAACAGTTAGCGGTTACGTCACATGAAAATTGTCAATGTCAAATTTAAAGGTTATGTAATCGACAGACGTAAAAAATATGTATTTTCATCAGTTTGTTTAAAAAGTATAAAAGGGAAATGTTTACTCATTTGTAATTTCGAACTTATCACATTAATTTAACGCAATGCCGTAATTTGGTAATAAATAACCTCAAAAAAAAACAAAGGTGAGGTTATGTTACAACCGTTCTTTAAAAAAAAACATTCGTTCATGTGACGTGGCTCTTAACGCAAATTTCTGTGGAAGCACAGTATCGTAATGCCGATTGAATTTCGAAAGTTTGTGGCGAGAAGCCTGTATGACAGAATGAAATATTGTTGTGATGCATGTGATATGATTACAATGTGCCAGCGCATGGAGGCACTCCCAAAGGTACCGTTGCGAGACCGCAGTCGCTACCGCAGCAGCCGCGCGCTATCGGTCCGACGCCCACGCCGGACGCAAGAGCTCGTAGCGCTTTGACACCGACGTCCGGTAAGTGATCCAGCGATCATTGTATTATTCCCGTCCCCGATTGTCGCGCCGTCGATTTATCTTTGTTTTTTCGACGCGGAAAATTCTATTTGGCGACGAATACGTTTCGGAAGGTTTCTAACGAAACTCCCATCGGTGCCCTGCGCTTCAGAATTGAATGATCTGCAGAACACCTACGACTCAGGTTATAATCGGAGAACTAGTGAAAATGTCAGTTCGATTCATAAATAAGCCCAGATAAACCTGGCGATTGACTGAATTTCGGAACAATCACTAATAATATTTCAGAAACCTTCCGAAATATCCTATGAACCGTACAAACAATGTGTTGCCAAAAATGATCTTTATTCGTTTGTTTTGTTTGAACGGTAACAAATGAAAGTTCTATTGTTTTTTTTTTACTACAGTAAAACCTCGTTAACACGAACTCGTAAAAATCAGGCAAAAAGTTCGTGTTATGTGGGAGTTCGTGTAAACCGAGTATGGCATAAAATACAGTCATTTTTTAAGTGTCAAATCATGATTTATTTTAAGTAAACATTGAATAATTATTTATTATAAATTATCTAATAACATTAAATGTTCTTAAATATTATCTGAGTTTGAAAGTTTGATTTTATTTGTTTACAAAATACATTTCAATATTGTTTTGACGATAAGTTGGTCGGAGTTTCTGTGCACATTCAAAATTTTGAGGTATGTTTCTATTAATAGGATTTCGAGTGAATTTTTAATCTCTCAGTCCTTTGTCTATTTTTAGAATGTGAGTTAATTACTTTTGTAATCCCTTAAGCGAATCTTTTCTTTTAGTTGTATTGTATATGCATTAACCAAAATATATATGATTTGAGAATTTTTGTAGTTCGTATTATCCGATAATTAACCGCGAAGGGACGAAAAAGTTGTTCGAAGTTCGTATTAACGAGGGTTCGTGTTAACCGAACATAATTACATTAAAGCTTATGTGACCATTGTCGAGAGCAAATTTTTGTTCGCGTTAAACCGAAATTCGTGTTAACCGTGTTCGTGTTAACGAGGGTTTACTGTATTTATATAAAGATCTTCATTTTTTTACTTTTTTTTTTCGAAACAAAAAACTACACACTTCGGTGCCATGTTTTTTAACAACTCAGGCTCTAAATTATTTCTGTTTTCGGTGTGATAATTTTTTATTGAACGCTTTTTTAATGATTTACAAAACTTTTTCTCTCGTTGTGTGCTTATTTTCACGACGTTACAAATAACCCTGCTTTTGACTCCACTAAGCACAACTGTTTTTTTTTTTTAATCTGGTGACAAATTAGCCAACAATTTATATATAAATGGAGCGTAAAAAATTCTATCGTTATTTCTTTTTAACTGCTAAACAATAGCTTATTTAACATTAAAAAAATATATAATCGATATTTTCTTTAAATACTCTTTTTAAAACACTAAACACGAACTTCTAAAGGACCGCGCTTGAACCCAAAACAATTTTTTCCGAAGTTTCTCCGTTGCATATTTTATTTTTATGAAAACATCTCTCGACTGTTTCGATTGGTTTCGTCATCGATTTATGTTAACGCAATAAAATAAACAATGTCAATTGTTTTTTTTCGAAACGTCGGAAAATTTCGTAAATATTCGTTTTGAAACATTCGTTACCAACTTCAGTTTTCAATATGATATCTAACAATACCTCCACAAGTCGATTCGCTGATGACCCTCAGCTGTTTAGCGTCTATAACCTACAATATCTCTCTCTTAAGTGTCGCTTCGTTCAGAACGTCACTAAACACGTGCGAACATCGCAACTGTAAAAGCGGTGCTCACTTGTTTGATAACTGAATAACTGCGATAGTCCTTACATTATCGTGGAATGCGATACATAACCTGTAAAATGTTACGCGTTCTTTCGTGTATTTCCGTTGAACTAACGGCTGGAAGGTATTGTTTGGATGGTGGCGACAAATTACACGAAGAAATGAATACGCAGGCATGAAATCGCTTCTTTGCATGCAATCTTAAAAAGCACAGTACAGCATTTTGACTCTAAAAAAAAAAGCATTTCACTTTCGACGACTAACGGTTTCGCTGCTGTTGTTGGAAAAAGTTAGTCGGACCCAGCGTAAGTAGCTCTAGGATAACCAACATATCTCACTCTTTTACTAAACCATGTATGAGGATACGGTTAAGATATTGCGGTTTATGGTTACTTTTTGTTTTATTAAATTGGTGAACGGAACAACAGTCTGTATAGCTAGACGGGGTTCGTTTCGATTGTCTGCACTCTGGCGGAAATTGCCGGTACTAGTTGAGTGTTTTGTTATTGAATGAGTAGACAGTAGGGATGTTACGGAGGTGGTTTTATCGGAACCGGAGTCGGAGTCGGAGTTTTTAAATTTGGTTTTTCGGAGTCGGAACCGGAATCGGAGTTGGAACCGAAATCGGAACCGGAGTCGGAGATGGTGGCAGAAGAAAGATGTGTAAAGGGCAGGCAATAAAATAAAATAGTACAAACGTCAAACATTACAAACATTAATCAGTCAGCCTCTTTAATTTCAATTAAAAAATAATAAACTTATATAGGCAATATATAATCATATTTTTATAACAATGAATTAAATCAAATTAATTGACTCCAGAAGTAGCAAATTATTAAACAGCAGCTTTGAAGCTTTGTCTCCGTCAAATCTATTTCTTAACGGGTCGTAGATTAGGCCAGCACCACTAAAAAGTTGTTCGCTTGCTACTGAACCTGGTGGACATGACAAATATAGGAGGGCAATCGGTTTAAGGGATTGGAATTTTGTATTTGTTGTAATGTGCATGTGGAAACAGCACATGCACATGCATAAACCTGTTCGTACACGTTGACCGCAGCCGCATGCTTCGACCTCCGATTAAAACCTCCGATTTAAAAGTATCGGAACCGGAGGTGTAAGATCAATTGGATCGGAACCGAAGTCGGAACCGGAGGCGTAAGATCAATCGGAAGTTCCGACATATCGGAGTCGGAGTCGAAGCTCCGTAACATCCCTAGTAGACAGTCTACAACCGAGGTCGTTTATTGTCATTCGTTTAATAATAATGCACTTTTGAGCGCCCTATCAGTACCAGAAAATTCCGCTGGAGCGTAGTGATAATCGAAGCGTACAGTAGCCCTACATGTATATACTGTGAAGAAATAATTGTTCTTCTTCTTTTTCTTCTCTTACTTTTTTTTTGCACTGTCACAGAAAAACCCGTTTTTATCAAAGTTATTTTTTTTTTCTTAACTTTTATCACGAATATGCATTGTATTTTAGTCTAGAAAAATGTTCCTTGATAATCTTAATAATTTTTATTTATTATTTCATTATTTGTGCGAGAATAAAAAAATGTATTTTTCTTGAAAATCGTAGTTTTTTGCGCATATTTAAAAATGGAGACGATATCGTAACTCAAAATATTGAGAACTTATTTAGATTTAAAATTAACACTCTTCGCGAGAACAGTTTATTGTGTACAATTTTTTTTTAAGTAGTCGATTTGACATAAATGACAATATGCTGTATTTTCTAATCACAGCGAAGAATAAGACATTATGAATTAACATTAGAATGTTCTTTTCGAGGGTTTAAACGATGCGACTTAAACGTATTTGCCACGAAACTATGGGCTATGTGCAAGGAGGCGGAGTTACAATTTTTTCGATGCGAGCGTTTGTGGTGAGCAATAGGGGAAACTTCAAGCTCAAATTTTCCGTATGTCAATGAGCAATGTTTATTAAAAATGAAAATAGTTATAATTTTATGAAGTTTTTTTAATTACAAAGAAAACATAGGAAAACTAAGCGATCTGGAAATGCTTGTTGTGTTCCGGGCTGTTGCGCTGATGGCGATTTAAGTAAAATAAAGACCATTGGCGCCCTGATTTGACGTTCCGCTGTCAGTGTAAACAAATTAACATCAGTTTTCCTTATTACATTTTTTTTGACACATCATGGCCAACTAAAGTTTTTGACTTATCACCTTAGAAACATGTCGCGATTTCCATAAAAAGTGAGTTCAATAATTCTCTATTACCCACTAGCGGCGCTAATAGGCTTCGTGCACACAGCCTATATAGGTACCACTTTTACGATATCCGTTCTCCTGCTTAAAATATTGCGCAAAAAATGGAGAACATTAAATTGCCACGTCGTTCAGAAACCTAAATTAAGTCGAAGTGAGTTATGTTGGTGTGCATTTTTTTTTTTTCAATTGTGTTGTGTGTTGTTTATAAAGCTCAATCTAGCGAGAGGTCAGCGAGTAAAAAGGAGCGATCTCGCAGTAAGTCGCCGTTCCGTAGTTTCCGATGGAAGAAAGGTCCGGCAAAAAGCCCCGGTACCGCGACCAGCGACGATGAAGGTAAAGTGTCTCAGAATGTGTAAACAGGTAGTTAGAGAGAGAGAATTTCAGTATCGCGACGCGGACGTCAGCGGACCAAAAAAAAAATACAAACTCATTTGCTGTCCATATCTTTTCACACTTTTAACTCTTTCGGCGTTTGAAGACCGACCGTGCAAGATCGACCATTTCGCTTGCGAATATCGTCTCGATATGAGTTGTCAGTCATTTTCCGGATCTCATTAATTCTTCTTTAAACAGTCGAGCTCTTGAGCATCACGTTTTTGAAATTTCGCTTATTGTTAAACAGTTCCATTTTTGTTTAATAAACGTAGTAAGTATGCAAAATTTCCGTGCGGCGCTGTAATGATTTTAGTAAGCTTCGTTTGCCACCGTACGGCGCTGCAGTAGATTTTAATGCGTTGATTAAAATGTAGCTCAAGTTGTTTTTAAACGATTCTGAAAGAGTTAATTATTCAAAGCTTTTGTCTGAAATATGGAGTTGTTTTTTAGGTGACGTAGCGGTTTGTTTTGTTTACTTAGCACTTTTTTTTTGTCACTAGAAACAAAACACGGTAAAACAAAATAATGATACAAAACAAGAAACGTTCGTTGAGTAGTGTTTTAGATATTTTGGGCACGTAGTTGTGAATTTGCTAGACTATTACAAGGAGTTTAATGTTCGAATGTGTATTCGTTTTTAGAACGTCAGAGTCCCGGTGGAGACGATGAAGACTTGGAGGGTATGCTTACTCGAAAACATGAATGGGAGTCGACCACGAAGAAAGCTTCGAACAGGTAATTTCCTATTATCGATCGTTCTAAAAATTAAAACAAATCATTCGCGAATATGATTCTAAAACGGATTCAAATCCCGTGGCATTTTTGAAGTGAAAACTTCTTTAGCGGCGTTGCACACTTTTAAAAAATGTTAAATTCGCGTCAGGTAAAGTAAGAGCACTCTCTAAGTGATCGTCAGGTCACGTGTCCTGATCGAAAACTTTTATTTATACAACGTTAGACATCTAGCGTTGAAATATCGTACCTACATAAAAATGCAATCTATGATACAAACCATTTTGATCGAAAATTCGTCAGACGTTAATATTCAAGTTTTCACTTCTCCCAGCACTCCCGGAGTGCAAACCTTTTTTTTTAAACACTCAATGTACTGATTTTGTTTTATAGATCGTGGGATAAAATATTCTGCCAACTTCAAGGAACGAAACTGTCTTTCTATAAAGACAACAAGGTAGCCAAGTCTTCGCCCGAGCAATATTACAAAGGCGAAGTGCCCTTGGACCTTATTGGAGCGACCGTTAAAGTCGCCGACGACTACACCAAAAAGAAACATGTCTTCAGAATTCGGTAATTATTTTAGCTCGCTTCGAATTCACTCGATTTTTCCTAAAACGAGCTCTATTTACACCAGTGATTCCCAAAGTGGTCTATATCGACCCCCAGGTATTGACGACAACTTGCAAGGGGTCCATGTCAGCGGAAAAAAAATTGGGGGTCCATGAAATGAAAATGGGGGTCAACGATAGTGAATCTCCTAACAAAAAAAGAAACAAACTGGACATTGTTAACCGAAGAGATTTAAGATTAAATCTAACTAAATTGATGCCAAATGTTGAAAATTTATTATTAAAGCATCAGGTTCATCCCTCACACTAAAAGCATTTATTTTTTGCTTAGTTATTTTATGTAACAGAAAGTAAATATGATTCGTTTAATTTGAATCTAATTAATAAATGTATAAAACTAAACATTTCACACTACATTTCACTACCGTTATAAATTTAAATCGTTCAAAGTGAGTAGCACTACACCGGTTGTCAAAAATACATTTGAAATTAATGAATTTGCAAAAAATCAATATCAGATAAGCAGGGGTCTACCCAAAACCGAAAAACATGGCAAGTGGTGTACGAGACAAAAAAGTTTGGGAACCTCTGATTTACACCAAAGATGAGAATCGGTTCTTTTCCGGTAACAGTTTGTGGAACCGGTTCTTCTTCCGTTACGGTCACTGTTATTTTATCGCTGCTATTCGCGCGTTTTAATGCCGATTGGCTTTTTTTGTTTCTCCCGTTTTCAGATTATCGAGCGGAGCCGAATTCTTGTTCCAAGCCCACGACGATGCCGAGATGAACACGTGGGTCCAGAGGGTGACTGCACACTGCGAGAACGCCGCCGCCGGCCCTTCACGCTCACAAACGCTTCCGGCCAGTGGTCACAAAGACGAGCCCAAACGTCGCAGCTTTTTCACATTAAAGAAAACGTAAGCCTCGTCTCGCTTTTATCTTAAACTTTCGTTTTTTTGTTGTCGTGTAGTGACATAGATATATATTAATAGATAGCGGATGCCTATCCTTGAGCATTGTGCGGAATGGTTCCAATTAGAAGCCATTTTGTACGTGGAAAACGCCGTAAAAAGCGCGCGAGATTCAAAAATATTAATTATTTTATAATATGATTTTTTGAGAAAAACGACAAAACTCACAGTAAACAGTGATATTTCGCTCCAAAACCTATTATTATAGGTACTGAAACGTTTCAAAAATTACAAAATTGAGCATAAATATAATGTAAAAGCTTAGAACATTTTACATTATCAATTTGGCATCAAGGTTGACAAGCATTGATGCCACTCTGACAATGTAAAATGTTCTAAGCTTTTATATTATATTTATGCTCAGTTTTGTAATTGTTGAAACGTTTCAATACAAAAATAGGTTTTGGAGCGAAATATCACTGTTTACTACGAGTTTTATTGTTTTTCCATTAACATCATATTATAGAATATTTAATCTTTCTGAATCCCGCGCGCTTTTTACGGCGTTTTCCACGTACAAAATGGCTTCTAATTGGAACCATTCCGCACAATGCTCAAGGATAGGCATCCGCTATCTATTAATACATATCTATGAATCGAACCGACAAATTCATAGTTCAGAGTCAAACCGCGGGGAAATTAATGTTTGTGTTTTGTCTTTCAGTTAATTACATCTTTAAATAAAATTTAACATCACACTACCGTTTAGCAGATACAATACTATGATCAAAAATACCAGATGATAATATATTAAAAGAATTAAAAATATTTAAGAAAACTGGATTTATGCATTTTATGTGTTGTATGTTCAGTATAAAAAAATGTATAATTTGTTTTTATTATGCCAGTGTGTGAAAGTTTTTTTTTTTTTTAATTTTTTTTAAAAGATCACACATTGATTTGCAATATTTATAGTGTTCAAAGATTTTTTTAATGTTCAAAATGTTTTTTTTTTTAATTATTTTATATTGTAATTTTTGTATCATCTTTAACATTTTTAAAATCATTTTTAATATGATAAGTTTTCATCCGTACAGACAATTTATGACAAACAAAGATTGTATTTTTGTTGCATTTTTTATATTTCGGCTAATTATCCTGACCTAGCGACAAATTCAGCTGATTCCCAAACTCTATTGCGTTTTGTTACAAATTTCTAGCGACATAACACAGTTTCAGCTGATTTTCAAGCCGAATAACTGAACACTATATTTATCTGTATCACTAAATGTCGATAAAAAAAAAACAAACTTTTAATTCGTTTTATATAATATGATAAAATAATTTCTATTTTTCAAATATAAATATTTGTTTATTATTAGCTTGATAATCTTTATTTTTCTCGTTCTGTCCAATTTTTGTCATAATTCGTCTCTGAATCATATTATTATTGTAATATTTTTATTGCTGAAAGAAAAAAAAAAATTAATTAATATATTTATTAATTAGTGCTTAAGCATTTAATAAATGATTGGCACAATGCTTTTGTGCAGCTTGGGAACGGTGTAACAGAATAAAAAATGTAAAATGTGCCGCCATATTGCTATTCCAGTACCATCTAGTTGACTTTTACTCAATCGTTTTCACTTCAAATTGATCGCGCACTTGACCGAAACAAAAACACTGTCAGTAACGTTCAATTGTTTCCGAGGTGCCAGTAAAGTATCTCCGAGACGGTTAATTATTGTCAATATTTACGCGATGCGAAAAATGATCGTTTCGGGGAGCTTTTGTTGGCGTCGAGAAGTGAATCGACCGTGTGCGCTGCCGTTAATGTAAGTCATCAGACGCTCGTTGAACAGTGTTTTTGAAACGGTATCAAGACGAAACGGAATCAGAGAAAGTGTACAATGTAAAGTTTTAGATGTTCTCGTTCGCGCCGTTAACTATTTTAATGAATTTATCGGTGCGTTGAAATGTACTGTATATTTTTTTGGAAATGAAATATTGAATTTAAAATGTGGATAAGCGAGTGTATATATATTAAGTCGTAGCTGAAAATTTAAATGTGTATTTTTCGAATTTTAACGTAGTACAAAAAGTAAATTATATTTTAATATTACTCTTCAGTACCGTTTTTTGCCATTATTCGTGTGTGATTTTACTCGTTACTGGATCGGTTTTATCGGCGAATGACGTTCCGATCTTGAAATTGTTCTTTGTCGTTTCGTTTATCGATTGAACAAAAAGAAAACCGGATGGGTCAATTTGTTCAGTCTAGAACAAATAAACAATTTTGTGGTTGCGGCGTGGTTTTTCGGCGAAACCGTCTCGAATTATAGCTTCGATTAAAGTTTAATGCCTGTGCAGTTTTTCTCGAAATTCTCTCCATAAAACAAAAGCAAATCGCGGCGTCCGTGTCGCGCTAGTCTTTTGTTTTGACGTGATAAAATCGAGACGTGTATATTTCAATAGGTAAAAAAACGTTTGATAAAAGTCACTAGTGTTAGTTTAAAGATGGTGGTTAATTTTTAAATTTTTTATTTGGCGTATGGAATACTTTACATAAATACAAAAATGTGTGCTTTCTGATAATAAAGTGAAATAAATTATGATAATTTTATGTTTATATCACCTATATTATTATATTTTGGATTAGGTTATTAAAATAGGTTTTAAAAGTTTAATAGTTCAATAAAACAAATATCTTAAACGAATCACGTTGATTTTTATGTTTGTTTCTCCAAAGCAGAACATCAAACGAGAAATTGTCTCCTCCGTAATGAATTCGGGGCGCACTTTTGCCGAGCTGTGAATTCGGCGCGTCGACTTTAATGAAATATCGAGCGGTGTCGACAGCGGAAAAAATATCGGACGACTGATTGTCGCTTGTTTAAAATATCAAGGTGCAAAAAAAAAAACTCGGAACGACTGGAAAATAATCCGGGCTCTATTATACTATAGATTGATTATAAATTATGAACGCTAGACAACTGAGAATAGTACACGATAATTGTCAAGGTACCGTTTTCAATTTGAACACAAATTAAATTAAGTCTGAGTTTATGTAATTTTTTTGCATATGTCAACTTAATTCTCGAGAATGTTTATGAAATACGTCAAAAAAAGAAATAATTTGCAGGACTATTTCGTGTTTTTATCGGCATTCAACAAAGGTAGGTGCATTTATATGTTGTACCTGAAGAAGTTATTTTTTTTTGGTTATATTTTGTTCTTTCAAGGATTATTTTTTTGACGAACGCCGCTTTTTTAAATTCAAACACTAGATATCCTGTCCGGCTTTGCTCGAGCGCACTCGATTCGCTCGAATTTATATCAAAGCGTTACACAGTCATTTGTATTTATAGTTAACTGCCCATAGCTTACTGGGATAATGGAATAATGATACAGACTTAGTTCCAAACAAATTTAGAATCAATTCGATTAACATCCGGGCGAGGCCGGGCCGGGCAGCTGGCGCAGACCTAAACCTTTGTCAAGGAATACGTTATCGAACAGTAAAAAGCTCTTCGAATCTGTTCAAGTACGGGCTATGTGCAACTTGCCGTGTGGCGTTAACTGGTGGTTGTATTTGAAAATAGTTGCAAACAATGCGCGAGTGTTCTTATTTTTCCACCCATTTGCGCATAATGGAGTAAGAGCTGGCTACGGAGAAAATGAGTGACTCGGTGCAGAGCTGAAAATTTGCAGAATAATAGGAGATAGTACAAGTAAGTAGGGAAAAAATTGCCAGAAGGCTAGGCGGAAGATAAAGAGCCGCCAGAAGGCGCTAATGTTGCGAAAAATCAGTGCACTTCTGACAATTTCTATACTTATTCTGTAATTCAAAACTAGATTATATATTATACATTATATAGTTATAAGGGCATACTGAAAATTCAAACATGATATAATAATTACATTCGACAAATATTCAAAATTATTAATGGCATTTTGATAGAAATAAAATTATTCGTCATATATTTTCCTTAATATATATTAGATATCGTGTCCATCGATAATAGTTAATAAGAAAAAATTCGCAGGTTTGTGGACAAAAGTTATATTTATAATTGTACGACGTTTCGTCTATAAATTTAGACTTTTTCAAGTACAAAATTGAAAATTATTTAAAACAATAATTATGAAAATAAACATTAATTACTAACCATAGCAATTAACAAAAGTTAAGGTACATAAGATAAAAACATGTTTTTATCTTATGTACCTTAACTTTTGTTAATTGCTATGGTTAGTAATTAATGTTTATTTTCATAATTATTGTTTTAAATAATTTTCAATTTTGTACTTGAAAAAGTCTAAATTTATAGACGAAACGTCGTACAATTATAAATATAACTTTTGTCCACAAACCTGCGAATTTTTTCTTATTATTTTCCTTAATAAAATTACGTTGTTATAACAACGTAATTTATTTAATTTTATTTCTATCAAAATGTCATTAATAATTTTGAATATTTGTTCGAATGTAATTATTATATCATGTTTGAATTTTCAGTATGCCCTTATAACTATATTATGTATAATATAATATAATCTAGTTTTGAATTACAGAATAAGTATAGAAATTACCAGAAGTGCACTGATTTTTCGCAACATTAGCGCCTCTGACGGCTCTTTATCTTCCGCCTAGCCTTCTGGCAATTTTTTCCCTACTTACTTGTACTATCTCCTATTATTCTGCAAATTTTCAGCTCTGCACCGAGTCACCCATTTTCTCCGTAGCCAGCTCTTCGTCTATAACCTCTGTAACGAATACAGAGTCTAAGAAACACATTGATGAGGTTTCATCAAAACCCCATTCAGTAGTTCAGCCCCTACAATCGAACAGTCAAAGGTCCTTTCTTGAGATTACTATAAATTAAACAACGAATTCTTTGAAATTTTTTAAATATATTTATTATTTGGTAAACATTTGATATTTACAAACAAGTCTGAAATAAACAACTTTAAGTTCACTTAATTATATATTAAAAAACAATTTTCAATCTATTTTATTAGTGATCCATTTTGGGCTCACAATGTTATTCACTGATGAAGTAATACTTAAAAAAAACAAAATTATTCAGATAAATATTTGAATGATGGTGAAAATGAACAGCTTCTTATCCACATCACTCTCAAAAAATAACGTTTTTATACGATATATTAGTTAAAACAAAAACATTCTGTAAAATAAGTTTCGTTAAAAGAATAACTATCCACAGTTAAATGAAAGGAAAATGCGATTGTTCTAGCGGAATTTGTTGGTATTAATATAAATAAGCATGCTGCCTTATTACCAATAATTATAGCCAGAGCGTGCCGATCATTTTCCTTCTCAAAATAAGTCAGAAAAACGTTTAGTAAGTAAATCATAGGCATTGACATTTCAAAGTCTGGGCTCGTTAAAATTTAAATAGCCGCCTTCCAAATTCAGCGATCGCAACGCATTAATATAACTTAAATGGTGTTGCGATCTTGTGATTATTTATAGAACTAATGTATTTTAATATTCACATGTCGATAGTGTTATGTTAATTCGAATTTCAACTGTTATTGGAGATCAGGTACAGTGATCTCTTAAGGTTTGTTACTTTGACTCTTGGAGTTGACGACTGATTTCGCTGAAAATGAATCGAAACAACCCCGGACTTAAAAGATTTAAACTCTATGTGTTTTGTATTGAAATTTAAAATTCAATGTTCTTTTTCGATCGTTTCGTTTACGGCGCACGGTTTGTTCTCGTCTGTTTTTAGTTTCTCTTCGACGTTCTCTTTATTTTTACTTTCCCTAATTGACTTTTCGATGAGTTTCGGAACGAAAACTCGAAGGAATTCGGCGCACGGCTGAAACTCTTTCAGATCCGGATTATTGTTCTTAAATTCGAGCGCGACCCTCGTCGGGTTTCTTTTCGCGTGGAATATCAACGTGGCGTCTATGATCGTCGGATCGGCGACGGGCGACTGCAGTTCGTTTATCAGGTAATCCGAAATGGCAATTTCGATTTGTATCGCGTCGTGTTGAACAGTTTCTACCTTCTTGCGCGCCTTCCGCCGCGACATCCAAAGGTAATGTTGGCCCGTGCAATGGAACTGCAACGATTCTATGACGTCGTCGTGAACGTCGACCTGATTGGTTTTGCGTTGGGCTTTGTGTTCGGGACTGCACTTTTCGACGGTGACCTCGAACTTCAAAACGTTGATCAATATCGAAATCAGCAGCTCGTTGACTCTGTCGTACCACTTCATTCTCATGGCTTGTTCTTCGTCCAGCACTCCGGCGGCTATTTCAGACTTGACGGTCGCTATCGACGCGCTGGCCGGTATAATTATCTCGTACGTCTGCGCGATCGTCGGCTTCGCTTTTTTCCTCAACCGTTTCAGGTGTTCCTCGGTCACGGCGGGCTTTTCTTTGAACAGCCGGACTAGAAAGCCGGTCCAATTGTCGTCGGCCGCTTCTCTGCACACGGCGGCGGCCAACGAACAGTGCTCCTGGAACGATTGCAGAACGTTCAAGGAAGCCGAGCCGGTGATGTTGTGATCGTGTTCGAACGGATCTTGCACGCACATGGCCGCGTTGACTCTCAGCGCGCGCGTTTCGTCCGCGATCTCTTTGTAGCGGCGGTACACGTCGGGCAAACATTCGGGCTTCACGAAGTCCGTTTTCAAATGCGCCTGGCCGGCGTACGGACTGATCACTTTCAAAGGAAACTCGAACGACGAATAGAAATTCACGAAGCCGGCAAACAGTTCCGGGATCGATTTCGTCTGCGGTATGTTCGGTCGGTGCGTGTGATCGAAGCCGCCGTTCCAGCCTTCTTGAATGTTCGCGTACTGCGGCGACGACTGCAGCGCCGCGACGGTCGGCAAGGAAACTTCCGGATCCTGCTGCAGATAGAATATCAGCAGCATGACCAGCGCGTAGTTCGAAATCTTACCGCAGCCGGACAGACCGTGGACTTTGGCCCAGTATTTTATGATTATCATCAACGGCCTCAGCCTCCGATCCAAAGACAAGTAATAGCTTATCAACCCGCTGTTGCATACGCCGAGCAAATTTTTGAAATTGAAGTCGCAGTTCACGTCGGTCGGCCGGTGTAGAAATTTGACGATGGGTGTTTTCGCTTTCGGTATGCCTATGACGTGACCGAAAAATCTCGGGTTCTTGCAGAGGAGCGACTTGGACAGGGTCACGTATTTGGCCGGTCGTTTCGGATCGTCGTCGGGGCGAAGGTGTTGCGGCACGTGTACGTAAACGTCCACGTCGCTCCCTTTGTACGCCAGACCAGTTACGGTCGATCCGAACTGCAACGCTTTGCAGCCGTAAAACTTCTGACTCAAAACCGTTTCCAAATGCTCGCACAAAAGTCGACATTTACTGTACATTTCTTGCGGCGGCATTTGGATTTGATTTATAAACGTCGTTAATTGTTCGTCGAATGTTTTCGCGCTTTCCAAACTGCTTAAAATTGCGGTCAGTTCTTCGTCGGTTTTAGGTTGTACGTCTACAAAATTAAAATTGTGTGAGCCTGGTGAGAGAAGTGAAACTTCTTTAAGGTTATACACCCTCGACCGTATTAGTAAAAAATGCGTCCGTATTTTGTTGTCATAAAAAAATGTTATATGACTTGGTAAATTATTCTTATGGAAATATTATATCCTGTAGATCATAGCTTTCTTTTTCAAAACATATTTAAGAAATTAATATATTTAAACATTTGACATCATAAAGTTGTGATTTTAGCAGTATATTTAATAAAGCCCAGTGTACACGAATGATTTTATCTTAGTTTTGTTTTTAAAAACCTCTGAACCGTTAGACGTATAGTTTTTGAGTTATTGAATTTTAAACATGCAGTTTTTAATACACGGTAAATGAGATAATATCCAATTTTCAAGTTTTAGTTATTAGCTACGCCAAAAAAATTATTTAATAAAAGCAAAATTTATGAAAAACTTTTCGTGTAATCTGGTTTTCATGGTGACATAATTCAAATCTAGAAAATAGAGATTTTGAGAGTTGTTTCGAAAATTTTTAATTAAGGATGTGTATAAGGTCAAATTGTGTAGTACATCTAATTAAATTTTCAAAATCATAAATATATAAAAATTTTCATTTGCGAAGGCTTTGTGTTAATTTTAATCATTTTTTATGGTAGATTTTCTAAAAATTTTCCTATAATTAAATATTATGAACAAATATTTAACATTTAATTTGACTACTGTGACTTTAGTCAAAAACAATCAGGCAACATGGCTGTCCACGTGGTCTTCTGACACTCGGAAACATAACGTGGAGATAGAATTTCTGACCTCAAAAATTTGAAGCTATGGATACTATAAAAATAATAATAAATAAAAATGTCAAATCAAATTTCAAAGAAAGTTTTTTATTATGAATTATTATCAAGCAATCAAAGTGGTGATTAAGAAATCAATTATCATTACGCAAAGTAATAAACTGATACATAAAGTCAGTAATTAAAGTTTACTTTTGGCAGATTTTTGTTAAAGCAAAGTTTTTTAAAATAATTGCAGATAATCTGTACGAACATTTTAGTTTTCCAAACAAAAATAAATATCTCAAATCTTTTACATACTTTTGTTACATTACAGCGTTTATCCGACATATAAACGCATTTTGTGTTCTAAATGCACATAAATCTCAAAAATGACAGGTCCAGAATAATTGACAGTTGGTTCACGTGATATGACATTTCATAAATGCGATTTTTATTATCGACATGCAGGAACGCGACGTTGCCTCATTGTCTCATTACATCCGCCATTAATTAAGATTAAGATTTGGAGAATTGATTTCATCACTTTCAAAATAAAATATTTCCGTGAAATTGCCGGTAACCCCACGTTTTTTTGGGCTTGAAAAATCACAAATTGTACAAAGAAACTGATAATAAGTTTTTGAATCATAAATCATTGAAATAAAATGATAAATGTTTTAATCTTCTCAAAATTTTTAACACTTCCGGTAGAAATAACATTGAGTAAATGGTGATTTTAAAATGAATTTTTTCATAAAAAACGTCGGTAAGGTATCTATTTTTTGGTTTTAATCGATGCAGGAGGTCTAATTCTATAACATATTTTAAATTTAGGCAAAAATCTTCGAATTCAAAAATGTTATATACATCCTTAATATTTCTTTCGGGAAAATTTAGTTTTTTTTAATTTTCACGTTATCTAAAAGAGTCAAACTTTTACCTTCAATCACGGGCGGAGGGTGATTCTTCTTGATAAACAATTTGCGCCCTTTAAAGAAGATAGACGATCTACACAAAACATTTTGTACCGACGTCTTGTTAAAAAATCTCACCGTCGCGTTGAAACGCCTTACAAAGACTTTGTCGACCTTTCCGAAAACTGAAAAAAAACTGATCAGTTCAGTTTTGGTTGTGTTCGGCGGATAATCTGCAACGAAAATCACATCGTTTTTATATTGAAACTAGCGTGACCTGTGCGAATTATTCGCACTAAATAAGTATAATAATAATCACTTTACAAAATTATTTTTTAAATATGATTGCAGGTATTCAATTCGTTTCTAATTTTGCACACTGCTTATAACGTTCTTCTTTTTGTTGTAAAAGAAATATTTCACTAAAATTGTCATATAGAGGCGCAAGTAGCAAAAGCGTTGTTTAGAGCTGCCCGTCAGATGGCAGTATGCAGTATTTATAATATGAAGGTCAGATGACAGATCGAAGTGTTAACGTTACGCCGTCAGATGGCAGACGTTGTTCAGAGTTTAATTAATTTACAAAAACAATAGCAATAATAAATTTTTTAGTTGTCGATGTCAGTAGAGCAAGCAATTATCTGTAAAATGACATAATTTATGTGGAGAAATTGTGAGGTTTTTTCTAAAAAGGGAGGCAAACATCTTTAACCTTAGCGTATTAATATATATGATGGAATGTTTTATTCAGTATCGCAATCGATAATTTCTCCGTTCAGTATCGTTCCTCGTTAACGGAAAGTGTTACACGAGTTCTCGGTTTTGATTATTCGTAAATGTAACGCTAACCTTTTACGAAGATTGCGCATTCCTGCATTCGAATCGCGTTGTCTTTGAGTACGTGTTTCTTTGTCACCAGATGGCTGGCGAACTGTAAATTATCGTTGCACGTCACATTGCAGAGGTCGCAGTGCCTCGCGCCTTTGTCGTCGGCCGACTTCGACTGTTCGCCCGTTTTTGATTCGCAACTGTTCGATGCCATTTCGATCGCACAGTCGACGCTGTCAGAGTTGTCTTGTGCGTTCGTGTCGGCTTTTTCAACATTCATTTTTAAAACACTGTTGTATATTATTCGTGTACAGAACTTCGCCTAAAAGAGGAGCTCAATTAAGTTCGGTAAAGCAATATATAACATATAGGTTAGGTATTCCGATCGTGCAATGAAACTCTCGTGCCATCGTTTAGTGTTTAGATTAGTGATGTGCCGGATCGTTAAAAATGTATATCCGCGGATACGGATCTTAACTTTCTTAGAGTGCGCAACGATAAATATTGCACATCGACTTTTAGAAAGAGACTATCTGTTATGGGAAAAAGTTATTGACCTCTTTAAGAGTTAACTCTCGTAACAGATTGTCTCTTTCCAAAGATCGATGTGCTATATCTCATTATAAAGATAGTTTTTTAGTACCTTTGAGTTATGTACTATTGGTATGGTACTCACTACGATAAATGTTTGCAATATAAAGGTGCCAAATACGATTTTAAAAAATAAAAAATAATCAGCTGAATGGAATTTAACAGGTTTTCATTATTACCTAATCGCCTATACCTATATATAAAATTTCATTTATGAATTGAAAATTAATAAGGTAAAAGATCCGCCAAAAACTAACGGATACGGATCTTTCTATTCCCTCAGATATCCGCGGATATGAATATCCGGCACATCACTAGTTTAGATATAGATTATAGACGCTAGACAGCTTTCAACAGTGGCGCTGCGTCGCGGTTTACATACCAAACTAATGAACTATGGTCTATTATTGCTAATAATAATACAGAGTTCATATTAATCACTGAGAATATAGAACTCGTACCGCCCCGATAGTGAAAATAAGTTTTTCTAATATAGCATCGTAACAATGGGTATTTCTATTGCTGAGATATTGTTAAAAATGTATTCGAAAAAATAGAATTGCATGTATTTTCAAGAAATCAGCAATAATAGACCGTATGTCTGTTTAGTATGTTTTTTTTTTCCTATATTTTACATGACCGGAATACCCATCTGTGTATTCTTAACGTTTAGTCCGATGGGCTCAGAATCAAACTGTTTACCATTGGATGCTCGGACGACTCTGGAGAAATAGCAAGGTTTTATGATGCCCTCATCGTTTCCGGGACTTAGGACGACGTTGTTTGGAGACTTGAAAAACTCCAGTCCATCGGCCAACGCTTTCTTCAAATCTATGTATATGTGAAGGTCACAGTTTCTGCGCAAACCGCTCGTGACGCTTCGATCGGAAGACAGTCCCGTCGCGAAATGTATGTGCAGTCGGTTTATGCGACTCAAGCCTTCGTCGACGATTCGTTTCCAGTTACGAAAGTACGTTCCGTGAATAACGTTCGGTACGGCGTTCGCATCGGTAATCGGTCGTAAGTCCAGCGATGTTACGACCTACGATAAACCGTCGTTACGTAGAGAATATTTGCCGTTCGTCGAAATCCTAACTTTAAGGGGTCCGTTAAACCGCGCGAATATCGGTAATAGATGAATTTTAAGAAAAAATGTGCATGCAACGAAAACCTAAACCAATTTCTATCATTATAAGGAGTGAGTATCGGTTCTTATGGAAAATCTGCCCAACAAATGTTTCACGAGAAATTTCACTGTACCTACTTATTTTAAACGAGTCCGTAATCCTTGATCAACGCTTAATATGTGTTAAATGAACTTAAAGAAATATTTTTTCAGTATTGTTGCAACTCAGTGTGCCACTTTACTGCACCATATCACTCAGGAATCATGAACACTTTGTATTACTACAGTGAATTTGTGAGACATAATTTAACAAAATATACCTTCAAAGAATGCCCTTGGTTAGCTTTGATCTTTAAACTGTTTGTTATCGGATCTTTGATAAGAGCAAACCGTTGTTTATCATTATTATTTACAATTCGTTGAATATCGTCGACAGTGCATTTATTTTTCAAACAGCGGTGATTCAAAATATCGTTCACTAGCACAAAACCCTCGGCATCGATATTGATCCCTTCCTTTATAGCGGCATGTCGCAATATCCAAGACAGTGTTTTACTAATAAATTTGTCAAAATCGTGCGCCGGTACCTGTAAATTGTATTTGATTGGGGAGTAATGGAAATGCAATTTGCAGTCATTATTATTATTCTGTCGTAAATTTACCTGACTTTGCATTAGTTCTGAATTTTTATTGTTTTTGGTTGTACTTATGCGCTTTTTATATAACTGAAAATTTGAAATGAATACCTCAAACAAATATATTTTGGCAAAGCACAGTTTTCAATATTTTGACACAAAAATTGCGCTGAACGAAGCTACATTATTTTGACTGTATGCCAAATTAAAGAAATAAAATACCAACGCTGCAAATTATTGTGTATCATTTTTAAGATAATTTTAAGTTAAGATTTTAAGGATATTATCATATTTATCATTTCAAATGCTTGCAAAATAGACCGTACATTGACGAAATATTTAATTGTGGACAATGCCTATGTAAGACAATTAGAAAATTAAAAAAAGTCTATGGTCTGCACTAACGACTTGAAAATATTAACAAAACGGCCTTTACACTTTACGTATTATTGGAAAAAAATTAGAAAACTAATTATAAAATAGTAATATTTCTGTAAATTCGATATGTGTAATTTAATACTAAATATTATTTTGAAAAATAAATAACTGATTACTTAAATACATTGGTTTCATTTTGGCTTATGTTGAATACAAGGTATTTCATTTAGGACAAGAATAAAGTCTAATACACCAACCTACAAATGTCCGAACTATACGCTTCATATACATTCCGTTTGATGTCGCCAGTTTAGACTATTTTTTAAAAATTATTTTAACTCCGAAACCGCATTAGATACAGACCTCCGGGTGCGCTCATTGAATTCAGCGTGTCGTTTTCTATCAGTACACCGAATTTTGAATGCATCCGATGCGTATTCCAGACTTTCCAGAAAACCACTTCGAACGGGTCTATCTTCGAAACGGTAAGTGATACGAAGCAACGGAGGGGCTCGGTGACTTCAGCGTGTCATTTTACATAAGCCTACCGAATTTGAATCGGATCGGAGACATTGTCAAAAATTGTCTTAAAAAAATCACAAAAAAACTAAGGCTATACTATGGGAAAAATCGCGTTTTTAGTCGATTTTCGACATTTTCCAATAACTCGCTTTTCTGGTCTAGACGGCTTATACTAACACTAAATGACACTCCGAATCAAAAAATAAGCTCAACTTTAGGTCCTGTGGGCTTTTATAGTGAATTTCAAATTAGAAGAAACATTTAAACGTCAATATCTCTGAAACGGTAATAGATACAGACCTCCGGGTGCGCTCATTGAATTCAGCGTGTCGTTTTCTATCAGTACACCGAATTTTGAATGCATCCGATGCGTATTCCAGACTTTCCAGAAAACCACTTCGAACGGGTCTATCATCGAAACGGTAAGTGATACGAAGCAACGGAGGGGCTCGGTGACTTCAGCGTGTCATTTTACATAAGCCTACCGAATTTGAATCGGATCGGAGACATTGTGAAAAATTGTCTTAAAAAATCACAAAAAAACTAAGGCTATACTATGGGAAAAATCGCGTTTTTAGTAAATTTTCGACATTTTCCAATAACTCGCTTTTCTGGTCTAGACGGCTTATACTAACTGGAAATGACACTCCGAATCAAAAAATAATCTCAACTTTTGGGACGGTGGGCATTTGAACTGTTTTTAAACACCGAAGCGACGTTCGAACGCCTCTATCTCCGAAACGGTTATAGATACAGACCTCCGGTTGCGCTCATTGAATTCAGCGTGTCGTTTTCTATCAGTAGACCGAATTAGCATATTTGTATATTAAACATACTATTGTCTAAGCCCTATGGTGTATATGTTGTATTTTTATGATTTTTATTTGTGATTGGTTTTTGAATTTAATATTAATGTTCACTATGCAAAAAGTATTTTATTTCTATTTTAAAATTTTAAATAAAAATGTACATTATTATAAATTATTATCTAATGTCACATTTCTGTTATAATATCCAACAGTATACTTTATTGTGTATCAAAATTTGTGAAGAAGCTTTTCATAAAAGTACATACAAAAAAAAATATATATAACAACATTATCATTAACAATTCACGTTTAAAACTAGGCATAACATAAATTGTTCGATATAATATAACAAATAAAACAAAAAAGTTACTTATTATTAATAAACTATGGAACTATATCACAGATTAATTCCCACTAGACCTATTTTGAAATGAGTCCATAAACTCGAGAAATGGTTGCAAAAAATGGCATCGCAATGTATAAATATTCAGTACAAGAAGTTCTTCTAAACACCGGAACACAAATTTTCTCAAAAAATCGGTTGTGTTCTTTTTGAGAGATCAGTACAGAAAAATAAAACTAAAAAAAAAACGGCACAATTAATTTTTAAAATGTTTGTTGATTAGTTGAATTTGTTTCATAGAAAGAAAAATATGCCTGTGGCAGGCCTACGTACGGACGGACACCAAATTGATTTCACGGAACTCCAGAAAGAATGCAGATAAGGTTATATTTTGTGCCTGACATCAATTGATATTTATAATGTTTCATTTTTTAATAAAAAAAATGAAAATCCGATTTACACTTTATTTGGGGCTCGTAATATGAATGGCATTTATACACGTTCGGCCATTTCGAGCTCTTTTCTCGTTGACGGAATACAATTTCTTACGATTATTACGTTATCGATAGCGACTTCATTAAAAAACAGGCAGCGGGCTTGGCACGTCGACCGAGTTGTACATCCCCCGAAATGTTTCCAGGATACGTTCGGCTGATATTGTGATAATTCGACTCGACTCTGCCGAATACTGAAGTTCGTACGCCTTTGAGGTAGATGAACTAAAAAACAAAAAAAAATTGGTTGTCTGTAAAGTCGGTTTACGGACGATAGTTTTACGTGATAACGTATTCCGCTCGAAGGTCAGGCGGAACGTGACATATTTCGGAACGTTACACTTTTTCGTGCATGCAGCCGGTGTTTCATCAATTTATAAGAAGTTATCACGTCAAAAACATTTATTAGTCAGCAATCGGGTCTGGGATACACAAGGTTATTCGTGTATGTCGCACTGTCGTTATTTCCTATAGCTTTCGCTGTCGAATGCTCGCTCAAATCCCGTTTCAATACGGATTTCGAAGAAGAAGCACTGCTCGGACGTGGACAACGCAGAAAACAGAGACACTTCCGGGTTCAATTAAAAAAGGAACCCGCGACACCGAAACCGTTTCCATGCTGTTTTCTGATCGGTTCTTGATCAGAGCCGGCCGAGAAACTAGCACGAAAAATAGCCCTTGTTCCAATTTCGAAATCCATTTTGTAACCACACGTCCTAGCAGTGATTTCAGCGGAAAAGCCAAGCCTCGTATGCAGCGACCA
This sequence comes from Xanthostigma xanthostigma, assembly GCA_963575645.1. NCBI lineage: Eukaryota > Metazoa > Arthropoda > Insecta > Raphidioptera > Raphidiidae > Xanthostigma > Xanthostigma xanthostigma. The sequence continues at coordinate 7,535,413 of OY754473.1, forward strand.
TTAAACTAATAACCGATAGTAGGTCAGTGTCCATCTACGTTAGTGGAAAAAATTAAAGGATCAAAAAAAATTTCCAAATTTTTCGAGGTTTTTCAAGTGGCTGTATTTCCCTTAAAAATTGTCGTACTGGAATTTTAAAAAAAGGATTTTAAAGCTCGAAGTTTCTAGTTTTGAGATCGAATTTTTGAAAAAAAATTAAAGGATCACGATTTTGACTTTAAATGATCTTTAACAAAATGCAAAATAAAATGTTTTTTTCAGTTTTTTTATGCATTTTTATTGGTAAAAATGTTTAAATTTATGCATTAGAGCGTACACTTCTGCAAATTTTTTGAAGTGATAACGTCTTATAAATTGATGAATCACCAATCTTATAAATTGATAAAACACCGGCTGCATGCACGAAAAAGTGTAACGTTCCTAACGTTCGTAACGTTCCGCCTGACCCTGTGCGTGCTTTTCTCGAAAACGGCCCTAACGATTTGGATGAAATTTACTGAAAAGGGATTTTGGGGGGCAAAAAATCGTTTTAGCTAGGTCTCATCTCTCGAAAAAATCGTTTTCTTACAAATTTTATCATTATAAAAATCAATTTTTTGACGTATGAAAATACTTAAATATTGTAAGTAGGTTTTGGAATTTTATATTATAAACAGTGAAACAATTGTTTTATAAATATTATGACAGCTAATCTTTGAGACTTAAAATAAATACGAAAGAAAGAAAGTTAAAAAAAACAATTATATTATATGGTGAGTAATTTAAATAAATAAAATTAACCTAAATTTGAAGCGAAAGATGCAATATCATAGATTCGAATTATTATATAAATTTTGGTTATGTATTACGGAATACGTTATCACGTAAAACTATCGTCCGTAAACCGACTTTACAGACAACCAATCTTTTTTTTCGCATAAATTTAAACATTTTTACCAATAAAAATGCATAAAAAAACTGAAAAAAACATTTTTTTGCACTTTGTTAAAGATCATTTAAAGTCAAAATCGTGATCCTTTATTTTTTTTTCAAAAATTCGATCTCAAAACTAGAAACTTCGAGCTTCAAAATCCTTTTTTTAAAATTCCAGTACGACAATTTTTAAGGGAAATACAGCCACTTGAAAAACCTCGAAAAATTTGGAAATTTTTTTCGATCCTTTAATTTTTTCCACTAATTTATTTCGAAATGCTTATATGTTTAAAAACACTCACTTTATAAATTTCGCTGTCGTTTAATCCGAATCGCTATTGTCGCTGCAAATTCTCCGTCTTTTCGCAACGAACCTGGGACCTTTAGGCCTTTTCTTCTTCTTGCCACCCGTCGACGTGCTCGGGTCGCCAAAACCGTACTTTGCCTTCAAACGTTCCCGAATCAGAAGACCTTTGATGATACGTCTCCAGTTGTCGTAAACGCGTTTTTCAATTTTCTCTCGCGCGCGTTTTTCAGCCTCTTCTTGTTCCTACCAAAAAAAAAAATTTCGGTTATCGAAGTGAAACAGACGAACGACACTGGAGAACCGATTGGCCGGCGGAGGAGGAAATTCGATCGACGCGGCCCTCTCTGTTTACTGTTTGCAATTAATGTTGACCAGTGAAGTTATACTCAAGATGCGTCGGAATTAAACGAACCGAATTTTTTTTATTTTAAAAAATACACCTTACCTGTTCCCAAGCTGCTATAAGAGTCTCTTCGTATTCCTTGCAAACGACGAAACCGTCGAAAGTGGGATGACTTCCGCCCGAATGAAAATCCCATCCGACAACGGCTGGAGAACAGTCGATGTTGAGTTTCCTTGCCACTTTATTGAGTCCGGGAACTGAAACAAGCACGCCGATATTTAATCACTCTTCTCGGACGACTTTTTGACGTGATAACGTCTTATAAATTGATGAAACACCGGCTGCATGCACGAAAAAGTGTAACGTTCTGAAAAGTGTAGCGTTCCGCCAAGTGTAACGTTCCGAAAAGTGTAGCGTTCCGCCAAGTGTAACGTTCCGAAAAGTGTAGCGTTCCGCCTGACCCTGTGCGTGCAAGCGAGAGCGCAGTATAAGCGATAGAGAGTCGGTAAAAATATAGTTTGAGAGCTACTAAAATTTAGGTTATATATTATTATTTATATATCCTTAGCCTTATCCCTTTCAATGCAACATCATTAAGAACCCGCAAAACTCCCACGTTTTATCTCCCTTTCCCAAAAACATCCCAAATGGCTAATTTCCCTCTGTTTAATATGTGCAGTTCTGCCAATGTATTGAATATTGACATTTTTTGTGCTACATTAACACAATTAATGAATCATTTGATGTAATTGCCGTCTCTCAATTTGGATTATTATTTTGATTTTGTTTTTGTTTATTTTGTACACTATTTGGAACTTTCTGTTCCGTTGTGTCTATTGTTTTTTTAAATAAATAAATAAATAAATAAATATAAATATGATATTCGAGCGGAATACGTTACCACGTAAAACTATCGTCCGTAAACCGACTTTACAGACAACCAATTTTTTAGCTACTTTATAAAAACAACTGTTCATCGGCTAATTTTTATACGAGAGACTGAAATAAAATTGAATTGCGATTCGCGACGCATTCTGTAAATATTTCGTCGAAACGGACTACTCACGTTGCAGGTGGACCGTTCCGATCGGCAGCATGGTCGGTTTGAACAAGTCGACGTTCCCGTAACAATTCCTCGGCACGATTCCGTTTTCGGCGACGGGCGGCTTATAGTCTTCGACTTGCCACACGCCGAACACGTCGAGCGGCAGGTCGGTTATCATAGTACCGGTGGCCCGATCGTACTTCGGTCTCGCTTTGACTATTTTGTACGGCTTCTCGCCTATCTTGACGCACTTGGCTTGCTTGATCCACGTCTCGCGCGAATGCAAAGTGTGTACGCACTCCCGGGCGTAGACGGGCTCGTTTCGAATAAAACCGAGCGTCGCGGCGTCCGGCGGATAAATCGCTTGGAACTTTAACAGGTGACGCTTCAACGCATACAAAGGGTGATCCTTATATCTGAAAGACAACACACTAAAATTAAAAAGTATACGATTTTTGTTTTAAGGAGGTTGAGCCGTTTTACGAAGATGATGAAAAAAATCTGAAATAAAGTTTTTTTAATAGATTTTAGTCAGAGTGCCCGTCGGCAAAAATTTTATTGATACATACTCTCTCCAAACTTTGTATATGGCTTCATTAGGCCTAGTCTGACACCTATTTCCTCTATGACTTTTCTTGATTTTGGGGCGTTTTCCCTATAAAGTTTACTAAACATGTCGTTTTGACGACATGTAAAAATTTATACATACTGTTTGATTTTTTAATTGGATAGCTTAAAAACTTCAACCAAAACGCTAAAATAATGTTCTCTGACAAATAACATGAGCCATTTAAAATGTCTGACACCTCGAATATGTCGAAAAAACGACTATAAGAAAATTTATGAATATCCAGCTGATTTTTTCAGTATCTTATATTTGAACACTGCAAAATCAAATAGTCATATTGTCTGACAGGAATAGTTTTCCTATTTTCCAGTCTGACGCGTCAAAGTTGTCGATTTCATGACTATAAAAAAATTTATGAATACCAAGCTGATTTTTTCAGTATCTTATATTTAAACACTGCAAAATCAAATTTTCATATTGTCTGACGGGGATAGTTTTCCTATTTTCCAGTCTGACGCGTCAAAGTTGTCGATTATTTTAGCGTTTTGGTTGAAGTTTTTAAGCTATCCAATTAAAAAACCAAACAGTATGTATAAATTTTTACATGTCGTCAAAACGACATGTTTAGGAAACTTTATAGGGAAAACGCCCCAAAATCAAGAAAAGTCATAGAGGAAATAGGTGTCAGACTAGGCCTAATGAAGCCATATACAAAGTTTGGAGAGAGTATGTATCAATAAAATTTTTGCCGACGGGCACTCTGACTATTTTTTTATGACAAAATTTTCTGTAAAAAATCCAAAATCATTAGGAGATTTATAAAAACAAAAATTAAAAAAAACTTTTACATGTAGTCTTATGGAAAATATGTCAACCTAGCATGCAAACGGTACATTTTAACTTTTTGCAAAGAACCAAATAATGTCTGCAGTTCCAAAAACTAACAATGTAAAGCATCGATGTCTTACGCATATTTTAATATTTTTTCCAATTTAATTAGGAGACTTTTAATCAATAAAAAAAATTAATAAACCTTAGCACTTTTCGATTATGGACTTTTATTCTTAACAATTTTAACTAAATTTTCAACTTTTTAATGCCTTAATTTTAATTTTTATTACTTCTGATTTCTTTTGACGTGATAACGTCTTATAAATTGATGAAACACCAGCTGCACGCACGAAAAAGTGTAACGTTCCGCCCGCCGTCGTGCGGAATACGTTATCACGTAAAACTATCGTCCGTAAACCGATTTTACAGACAACCAATTTTTTTTAATTATCTACTGCAAAAAATATGTAAAATACAGATATTTACATAAATTTATTTTTTCTAACCTAACTTTGTACAAAAAATTCAAAAGTCAGTTCATTAAGTAAAATACTGAAATAATTAATTAATATTAAAAAAAAAATGTTTATTTATGCCTTTATGACAATAATTTATTGGTATCATCGACTTATAACCTTTTGTAAAAATTTATTATGGAAAAGTTCCCATTTAGAATTCGACTTACTTTTGATTGGGACTGTAACGCATCAACCTCCTTAATCATAGCGAACAACAATCATCAGTGATTCACTGATTCTAAGCTTTCAGATCGAGAACATTTAATGTCGTTGCTCGTGTAACCGCTGGCCTCAGTAGCTACCGTCTCAGGAATTGAAAATACGAAATAAGGAAACAAAAAAAGATTTCGACTTACTCCGATATGGTCGTAGGTAAAGGCTGTTCGAGTTGTTGACGGGCGAGTTCTTCGTCTTCTTCTCTATCTCGCGCGGTTTTCGGACCGGCAAATGGCTTTAACGTTTTTTCCCACCACTGCACATCGACACGCAGTTTCCGAGTCACCGTGTTCCATTGTTTGCAATAACGGCGACTCACGTCCTTCAATGTATTATCGTTGTTCCATGCGATTATATACGAAACCGGTTGAGTGGCTCGGGACTAACAAAAAAACAAAAGAAAGCTTTGTTTACAGTTATCGCCGATAATTCCGCTAATATTAAGTTATGGACATATGTATAATGTATATGTTACGGTCTAAACCCGAATTCGGTCAATGACGGAAATAAATGCGCAAAACTAGTTTTGATCAACAAATATTTACCAAACCCGAAATCTTACATTTAAACGGGTATTTACTGTTATAAAATTAACAAAACTAGTTTTGCGCATTTTCTATTGGACAAAACTAGTTAAAACGGACAGTACTAGTTCTTTTTTTTTTTTTTTTTTTTTTTTTGTTGTTTTTTTTTTTTTTGTTGTTTATGGCCTGACTTATGTCATTGGCTAGTTCTGCTTGTTTCATTCAATCAACGTCCGAACCCAAACAAAAGTAGGGTTATGTTTTTGTTTATGTACCTATCTATTGAATTGTTCTCCTGAAAGAATATAATTGTGGGATATTCAGTGTAATAATTAAGTAAAAATGCAAGATGAATTCGAGTCTCAACTAGTACACCTATTGGAGGCTTCTGAAACATAATTTTATGACGAAACATAATTACCTTACTACACTAAGTGAGGTTAAGAAAGCAAATTTATTGAAAGCTGAATTAAAATCTCTGTCTGCTAAATAATACAGAATTCATAAATCGCTTTGATATAATAAGTATCATTGATGTGGAAAAGTTAATTAAAAAACGCAAAGAAGATTACGATGCCACACTAGTACTGTCCGTTCAAAAATAGACAGAACTAGTTTTGTCCAATTGAAAATGCGCAAAACTAGTTTTGCTCATTTTATAACAGTCAATACCCGTTTAAATGTAAGATTTCGGGTTTGGGGAATATTCGTTGGTCAAAACTAGTGTTGCGCATTTATTTCGGTCATTGACCGAATTCGGGTATAGACCGTAACATATATAAGGTATTTTCGATTTGAAATTTCCTAAGGAATATACATTATACATCCGTAAGTTCATCAACTTAGGTCAAAGTTCGATAAACAAACAACTCACGTGCAATTCTTGAACGCAGTGAACCTGTCCCTTGGTAACATCGACGGATATCCACTTTTCTTCGTCTTCCACGAACACCTCGACCCAAATATCGTTGCCGATTCTCTTCTTTTTCTTCTCGCGCGGATTCTCTTCCTCGCTGTCGGTCGACAGGACGCGACGATCGATCTCTTTCAACTGTTTCACTTTGCTTTTAATTTTCTTTTTAGACTTCAAATCGAAATCACTATCGCTGTCGGAGGCTGCCTTTTTCTTTGTGGCCACCGGTTCCGGCGCGTAGTCGCTGTCGTCGTCCGACGGCACGTTTTTAACCTTACTTTTAACCAATTTACTTTTGTCGATATGTTTCTGTTCCGAAATTCTACTTTTCAGCAAACTGACAATATCGCTCCTCACATCCAAATTCGATTTTGTCTTACCGGACGGACCGGCGGCAAAAAATTTGCTCGTGACATTTTCACTCGATTTGCTTCGAGCAACTCCGTCTTCGGTCGACCTCTCGGCTTTTCCGACAGACAAACTCAAACGAGACCGCGGTTTTTGATTTGCCGGCGTACCAAAAAACGAACTCGTCCCGGCGTTCTTGTTTTTCAATTTCTTCAAACTCTTCAATGTTTCATTTTCTTCTTCGGATTCACTGTCCGTTTCATGAGAACTTACTTCGGTATACTTGGTGACTTTTTTTGTTCTCGACGACCTGCCCGGCTGCGGCTCACTGTCCGTATTATTGATTTTATCGCTTTTTTTCACTTTTGCAGAAGTCTTCTTCGTTGGTTTCTTACTTCCGGCATCGTTCATACCATCCACCTGAAGAACTTTAAAAGTTTCGATGTTGGCCGATTTGCTACGAGTCTTGCGGACCGATTTTTTTTCACTTCTTGTATCCGTTTCTGAAGTAGCTTTTGTTTCGTTCGGTGTCGTTAATCTATTCTTAACAACTTTCTTCTGACTATCATTTGTTTTGCTTTCTTCAGTCGGTATTGTCAATCTACTAACTTTCTTCTGTTTCTGATCGTCTGACTTTTCGGCTTGTTTCTTTAGCATCGCTAATTTACTCCGGACTGATTTCGTTTGTTTTTGATCGTCGTTTGTCTCAGTTTGCTGTCGGAAAAACTGCGATTTACGCGGTCCATTTTCTTGCGTCTTTGCATCCGATACAGTTTTAGAACTCTTACTAGCCGCTTTCGGTTTTTCTTTAGTTTCATTCAATTTTGGAGTCGCGCTTTTTCTTTTCGAGATTTGTACATTGTTTTTATCAACACTCGAACTACTAGGACCTGCCTTCGCGGTTTCATCGTCTTTCGACGATTTCAAATTAACACTTTTGCTTTTAGATGTCTGTTCTTTTTTAACAATCGCTTCGCTGGTTTTATTTTTTGGTTTCGAACAGCTAGTACCGGCCTTCACATTGTCTTTTACCGTTTCACTTTTTGATTTCAATACTGTTTTAACAGCAGCATCTTTCTTCGCTACCTCTTTTTTAGCAGCCAAACTGCAGGGGCCGGCTTTACCGATACATTTTTTAACCGGAGTTTTGGCACTCTTCTTACCGGCCTCCGGTTTACTCGATTTACCGTCGTTCTTTTCGTTGTCGGTTTTCGTCGACAACGAAAACAGCTCACTGCTAGGCGGTCGCAGTGGTACCACCTGAAGGTTCAACACAAGCCTGCACCGAATACCCAACGATCTCAAAATACATATAAATATATAAACGTAATCTTTTTTACTTTTCACTTCCTTGCGATTAATTTGCAAATGCAACGATTGCTGCAACGAAATCGGTTTCATTTTGGTCTTCTCCTTCGGATCGTCCGGTTTCAATTTCACGATCTTCGTGTACCAATTGGTGATCTGTTCTAAATATTTCAAATCGACCCGGTCCTCCGGATAGCAGTGCTGCGAAGGTATTAAAGAAAGTGCGAGAGCCAATAAATTCTCATTATTCAAAATGGCATTTATATAATTTCCGTGGGCTAACCAACAAAGCAAATGAACTTTATGCTTGTACACCTGACGCTCTTTCTTAATTCTATTACTTTTTCGTTTTAAGCACGCAATTACATCCAACGCCTTTTTATCTTTTTTAATCAAGCCGGGAACTTCAACGGTAATTTGAACTCCTTCTTTCGGAATCGAATAAACCGGCTCCTTTGAGTCCTCTCCTTCTTCGGCAACGTCTTCCAACTCCGAACACGAACTGTCGTCTTCGATTAACGAAGAGTTATCGTTCTGAAGAATCTCCGACTCGCCGAGAGCCAAGAGTTCATCGACGTTCAGCGTCTCTTCGGACGCTGACGATTTCTTTTCGTTGAATTTGGACAGCTGCCGTTTAGCTTCTTCGATTTTCTCCGTGAAATTGCTCAGCTGCAAAGGAATATATTCGTGTTTCGTTTCGGCCGGTTCAGATTCTTCTTCGGGTCGAGCATTTCGTTCCTTTACCGGCGCTGCGACTTCTTGAAAGTCCGATTCCGAATCGGAATCGCTTAAATTATTCACATCCGACAGTATTTTGCTTTTGATGCTCTTAAAATCCGCATCAGCCTTGGTACGGAATGAATCGGCATCCAAATCTATTTCGTCGGCACGTTGCAAATGATCTCCGATACTGCTGTCCGACGAATCATCGGCATCTTCGGTCGCGTCGCAATTTTTTATTTTTTTCTTTGGACCGGAGTCGTCAGTATTGTCGACTGCTTGCTTGGTTTTTAATTTCTTTGCACTGGGCGGCGATGTTTCCGATTCCGAACCGCTGTCCACATATTTCTTAAACGATAATCTTTTGTTCCCGGTTCGAGTATTCATTTTGGTTTATTACGAAAGTCCCGCCAAACGAGAAAACTTACGCAAAACTGGTACAATCACTAAATATATTGACATTATACGCTGAACTAATTATTCAATACTGATTTAAATACAATTAAAATCAAATTATTATAAAAAACAAGTAAAATTAAGCTCACTCAACAAAAAAAACACGCTTTTCACCTAAAAATCAACAAGGGGCCTCAGAGCTGTCACTGTAGTTCGAACTTCGACAAACACGTAAGTCGTAACTAGATGCTTCAAGTTGACAGCTAAACCATGGAGGATTTAAATATACCACATCCAGAGAACAAACATCACATCGACTCTACTCCTTACTGTCAAAATATGTGCTTCCGTTAATGCAAAAACGTATATTATAAAATTATATTTAATAATTTATTCCCATTCCTTATATCATAACATAGCTTTGAAAGTGTTTTAAGCCACTATGTTGAATACAAAATACTGTATCGTGAATTTATTAGAGAACTTTTTTTTAAACTTTGTGTTGGCGCGACTCTTGTCTTAGGTCAGTAAATTAAAGAACTTGATTTCATTAAACAAGAGACAGGCACATATATATTGATTATTCAATACGTAATAATTGTCGCTCGGCAAATAAGAAAGACTTTAACGAGGCTTTTTGTACAACTGACTTGTATCCATAAGATTTATAGCTTAGTCCCTTATTGTTTAACGAAGTCCAATTTAGAGCCTCGGCAGTCAGCTTTAGATTTAAAACAAGACTTTCTTCACTACTACATTAAAAGTGTTATTGAAAAACAGACAAACTAAAAACTAAATATTAAAAAGGTTCCGTACCAAACATGGTCGCATTGAAGGTCATGTCTCTACGATAATTTCTTTATTCGTTTGCTAGCAGGCTCTTAATATCTAAGAAGAAAAAGACAAGTTATAAATTTTATACATTTGGCGAAATATATTTTTATTTTTCAATATATACAATATTTTAAGACGATATACAATTTTTTTCGTATACACAATTTTGGGAAAAATAACTATCAACAGTTCATTTTCAATATTATTCTGAAAAGCAAGCAAACTAGACATACGGACAAAAAAAATTTTTTTAAACAAAATTTTTAACCACAACTTAACAAAATATTTATAATTTGAAATTTCAAGTTCAGTTTTCAATTAAATAATGTTCTTGCTTTTCAATAAAATAAAAATTGCCGATTAAATATTTTTTGCATATTATCTATTTGGCAAAAAAGACTAGTTTATTCTTTCTAAAACAAAATTCATCGTTATTAAGCACCGAACTCTACCCACAACCGAAATGCCATCCGTTAAAATTACTCGTAACGATTACAATCGCCGCTCGGAGCTCGCAGACCTGCACCTAACCACAAAACACACAGTTTTGTGCACCTAACGCGTAACATACACGAAGTTAGGTTAGGTCGGGTTTCTTTTGTTTTTCATACTAAAATTTTTACGGTTAACGTAACGAAAACTAAAACCGCCGATCGTAGCCGGCGATGACGAACGAATTATTGCAGCGCGCAGGTCCAAGAGCCCTGGATATCGACCGTATTGAATTGTTCAAACGTGAACAAATTCTTTCGCGCATGTCAATTTGCCTGGCATTCCAGTTATGAGGGGGGGAGGATGGAGTTCAGTGTGATTAAGTATATAAAATTACTAACACATAATAATTATTTTTGTTTTTCAAAAAATGCAACAAATAATTTGAATATGCAAACTTAAATAACAATAAAAATAAGTAATATTATTTAATATTTACATACTTTCATTCTCGCTGCAACCACAAGAATCAAGAATTCAAATTCAGCGTCATAACATATATATATATAAAAAAAAAACGAATCACTTCACCCCTGTGGAATGAAAATCCGATTTCTTTCAGAAAATTAATTTCAATCTGATTGTCCTTTACTCAGAACTACAAATAATTATTATTAGATAGTTTTTAACAAATGATGCAACGGTATATACAAATACATACATGATTTTTGGGTATAAACCGAATTTTAAAGTTCGCGGCAACTACGGAACTGACATTACAGACGCTCAACAGCCAAACTATGAAAATTATCAGAAAGCATCGGTCAGTACTTTTAACTCAATAGTCTAATTTCCGCTCTGACAGAATGGGGCAGAGCACCGTCCACACACTTTAAAATATCTTTCCATCACACACGGTCGTGAACGACGCGACAAACGAAATTTAATAAAAATCGAAGTAAACTAGAAACAGTTTGTGAATCGTGGACCAATAAAACAAAAAAATGAAATGCTAAGCCAATCGAATTTGTTTTACGAAGGAATGTGACAAATGAAGTACGTTGATTGTTGCCATTTTTTGATCGCGCGAAGTACATAACCTATATTCCCTGAAAAGAGTGTACAATTTTTCTTTTCTCTTCATTACAAGTTTCAGATTTACGATAAGGCTATAGATTCAAATTCCGAACTACAAAAAAGTATTTTAAAAAAATGCAACAATTCATATTTAATTGTTTAGTATACTCGAGTTGGAAATAAAGTTCAATAAATTTAACGTCTTCGTTAAAACACTTAGTAATAGTTAACAACTAACCAAGAATAATAATACATATAAAACAAAGAAAAAAGTTTCTTAGTTTTTGTTAGAAATCGGTTATAAATATTCAACAAAATATTATGACAATTTTTTATACAGTATACACTTTAAAAATAAAAAAAAAATCTTAACTCTTCTTCATTGTTTTTATCACATGATAAAATTATTTTAATCTATAAATATTTGTACATAACAAAAAAATCTCTTTTAGGCCACATGACTACGCTGATTTATACATCCAAACAAAAGCAAAACGTCTCAGACGTTCCTTTGTTTGTTAAACATTTGACTGTACCTACCTTCACTGACTTTCAACCAATGCAGTGATCCTGGATTCTTAAAGCATGATCTGATCAGGTAGCCTGACGGCAAAAATTAAACGTAAAAATAAAATCAGTCATTTAAAAAAAAAAACACGCTGTCAATTTTCAAAGTGAAATTATAGCTTACCAAAAACATATTCAGTCTAATGAGTACTGCTTAATGCAGAGAGATTCGGCAATTCAAAAATTGAATTGAAATTTTTCGGTTAGAATATTTTACAAAATATTTTTCATTTTTTCAAAACTTAAAAAATAAAAAAAACTCGAACGATCTTGGCATACAATTTGCGGTCTAACTGGAATGTCAAAATCGAAGATATGGAAGACAAACGCCATGTTTAATTTCAGCATTTGTTTTTTTTTTTTTTTAAAAAAAAAAAGATAGGTAATCATTTTTTTCTGTTAACAGTATGAAATATATTTTTCTCAAATTATTATGCCGAAGATCCGTTAAGTTTGTTTAGACACGATAAGTTCTAAACACCTAAATATGCGCCGTTCGAGATAAAAACAAAAATTTAACTTTTCGTATTCTTAAAAAGTTGTATCGTATACACATTTGCGTAAATTAATCCATGCTCCAATCACAGTATTTTTAGTTATAAATTGTTTCGTATATTAAAGAGCACTGATTTATAAATAGTATCAGTTAAGTAAGTATTGTATTATTTCGTAGTCTTATCGGATACATTATTTTCAACAGCAATTATCGAGTCACGACTCAAACGATTCATCGATCGCTTCTCTCGATCGGTTAATTGTGCTTATAAATTTTCATTTGGTAGATTTCAAGCAGCTGAATGAAAATAAACTTTACTGGAAGGAGCTACTATCTCAAAAGACTTCTGATCGAACGTAAAAATAGGGTTCGTTAGTAGACTAACTCTGGATAAGATATTAATAATTTACTTTGCAAATGGAAATAAATAATATCTATTCTGCGACTATATTTTTTTTATCGATAGAAATAAAAAAAGTTATGTTATTCGGCAAGATGGGCTTTACTGTTTCGAAATAATTTTTTTTTCGCGAATTATACTGTTTTCATTAAAGCGTCATCAAGAAAACATTCTGTAAGATATTGTGAATTTCAAATATAAAAATTAAAAACAAAATATGGCACTTCTATTGTTTTTAACACTAAAAATCGCATTTTGAGGTTATGGTGAATTTTCAAAGTTGAAATTAAAGAATACACTATAATGCTATTTTCTTTTAAAAAAAAGTATTTCAAACTACTTACATATATCCGAAAAATCACGCTTTCCCAATATTAACTGTTGAATTTGAAACATGACAGCTATTCGCACAGGTTTTAAAAATAATAAAATTTTACAGCATTTTTAACATTTACAACATTTAATACACTGTTAGTTTCTCATTCTGTAGATATTTACACTATTTTAGGAGCTCAGTATCATAAATATTATTTGATTTCACTTTATTACAAATAAAAACAGCTACCCAACTGACGTATGGTTTCAACGACGAACCTGCTGTTATAGTACAGTAGTAGCAAAACTTTTTTTTTGAGTATTGTGCTTATGTAATTAGAAAATTACAGACAAACTTGAGATATAATAGTTCTAGAAACAATTGTTAAATTCAACATTATTATCGTAAATGGTCAATTTAGTCAATAAATAATATAATCTAACAGTTAAATAATAGTTTATGAAACTGAGCCATTCAACAAACATTATCTTATTATTATTCTGTCGTTTAATTTTATTTTTAGTCTCGATTTGTTATTAGAAACATTTTAAATGTATTGACAACCATCTCTCCGACTGGACAGTCGAAACGATGTAAGAAGTATGCAAAGATAATATTTGTCGACTGAAATTTTTAAAGCGAGTCTGCCACGTATACTAAATTTTCATGTTTTCAGTACTTTTCAACATGTCAAAAATATTTCAAAAAATCCAACTGCTGTTCAAGTGTTTCGTATAATTATATTTATTTTTTCACCGTTGAAGTTCCTTCTTTAACCGTGCCGTTCGAAGTTTTTGTATTGCACTCGACACTACATTTAAAAAACTATAGTTTATTTCACAGTATCGACAACTTCAAAAATATTTGAGAAATGTACACTTCTGACTTTGATAACCAGTCCGATTATCAAATCACTTCAAAATTCTAATACACCCTTCGTCACTACAAAATTAAGTGTTGATTTCATTGTCAAACTTAAGTCAAGTTCACTTTAGTCACCGAACAATCATATACGATGTAATTAGAATTGTAAACAAACTTTCGAAGGAAGTCTTGAGCAGGCGAAATTAGCATTTAGGGCTCGTTTTTGCACGATATCGAAAAGACTGTTCGAAATCCATCGTCAATAGCTGCTTCCCCGTTAGAAATTTGACTAAACGAACGGTGATTTTGTTCTTGTTAAATCGATAAAATAATATTCATTGCTCTTCGAGTAACTAATTTATAAACGCAAAATAGCAGAAAGACAGGAAGTCCTTCTTGAGATTATTAAACGAATTCCGGAAGTAAGGCATTGTTGCCCATGGAATTAATTAGAAGTTTGACTAAAAGAACAGTGATTTTGTTCTTGTTAAATCGATAAAATAATATGCATTGCTCCTCGAGTAACTAATTTATAAACGCAAAATAGCAGAAAGACAGGAAGTCCTTCTTGAAATTATTAAACGAATTCCGGAAGTAAGGCATTATTGCCCATGGAATTAATTAGAAGTTTAACTAAAACGAACAGTGATTTTGTTCTTGTTAAATCGAAAAAATAATATGCATTGCTCCTCGAGTAACTAATTTATTAAACGCAAAATAGCAGAAAGACAGGAAGTCCTTCTTGAGATTATTAAATGAATTCCGGAAGTAAGGCATTGTTGCCCATGGAATAGAGCCGTAACAGATATCGGCAGATATTACTTATTGGCGTAACTAGTAGTCTAAGTCATTCATGGCGTGTCAGCGCGATGTTTTCAGCACTCGTCTCCGGTGCGCAGTATGCACTCGCTTCGCTCGTGCCTGCGCACCTACAACTCGTGCTGAAAACATCGCGCTGACAGGTCATGACTTAGCCTACAAGTTGCGCCCATAATTTTATTCAACAATTGCGCGTTATTCATGTTTTAATTATAATGAGATTTTGTAAATATCTATTTATTTCTTTATAAAAAAACTGTCAATACTAACAGCACCAAACAGCACGATTCAATGTTTTGGTTTGAGGTTAGCCGGTTAAGAATAAACTCCATGTCGAAAACATTCGGCCTCTCAATTTTAGCCTCAATGGGTAACAACGGAGTTGTTGTTACCTACTATTTCGTTACGACTCAGAAAATAGTTACGTTTATTTTCATTACTCCACAATGGCCGAGCTAGTAGGAATCTTCATTGAGTTATGACAAGTAATTGTCACCAGTCGGTAAATGGCTATTTAGGGTTCGGTTTTTAGGCATGATAAAACATGAATAACGCGCATGAGTTGAATAAAAGAACTTATGGAATTATTACACTGAGTAAGGAAGGCAGGAATGTTTATGAAATGAAAGAGAAGCAATTGAAGAAGATATTTTCGTCAGCAGTACAAAAATCAACACTAAATGCTAACCGAAGAGCTTGAAGACATATCGTATACTATCGTATCATGTCAATCTAATAACTACTATCGTATCATGTCAATCTAATAACGATTGTATATGAAGAGTGTCGGACTATCTTACTGAAACGGTTGAACCGTACGGTTCGTTCAGCGGAGAGTTGGTGCGGACGACCTCTTCTTGGCGGCCGTCGTCTTCCTCGACTTGTTTTCGTGCTGCCGTTGTTGTCATTGGACGTGATGCGCAGTCGCAATATCGAACGTGTCCGAGTCGGGACTTCCGTATCCGCTGGAGCCGTCATCACGCTGCGGCCCGCTGCTACTTGGCGGCTGGACTGCAACATGCGGTTGCTGCGGCAGCTGCTGCTGGTGGTGGTGGTGGTGGTGCGGCTGCTGAAGAAGGTTCTTCTCGCTGTAACAGGAGGCAGCTGTGATGAGACGCTCGATCGGCGGATGATGGCAATATGGCGGTACAGCCGCGCAGCAGTTGGATGTTGCGGTGGGAATGGTGGGCGTGGGATGCGTGGGGGGAAGGTACTGCTGCTGCTGCTGGTTGGGCGCGTCACCGCAACGTTGCAGAAAGCGCTGGCAGGCACTCATATTGTCTGCTGTTGGCTGCAAAAGAACAATTACAATCATGTCGTTTAGAGACATCGTCTACATTGATAGAATTTTCAATCTAATTATCGTTTCAAGAAAGAAAAACACACTTTTTAGTGTGTTTGACATAAGGCACTTACACTATTGGCGTCGGTCGGATGACGGGACCAAAATTTCTAACAAGTTTGGCACCATTTTTGGAAATGTCTGTTTATACATATATACAGTATGTAAACACGTAAGGTGCACATAGGGAAATTAACATTGGGAAAAAATGACTAGATCAAAGTGAGCCTTGAAATCTTGTTTTTCAATTTGACAGATAATATTCTTTTGCAAAATGAATGTGTATACTACCGAAGAAAATATTCAAATGATTACAACATAATCAGACTTTTTTATTAATGGGACATTAAATTCCCAAAAATACTTAAATATGGTGCGAGATCAAATATCTCCGCCTATTAGTGTTTAACCTAAAGACATTGGGTCACTGTTTTACCAACGCGCATACGTCATACTAGTCAGACAATTTTTGAATGAAATGTTTCCAAACAGATGGAGTTGTTTTTTTGTTTTATTCTTGTACAAAAAAATTAAAATAATGATTTATAAGAGCTTTTTATTATTAAAAAAGCCAAGTAAAATAAAAATAAATCAAAATAAAATAGAAATCCCCAAGATTACCACGACAATTCAATAGAAATAACAATTAATGCAGTCATGGCTAACTCTGATCCAAGTATTTTTTCCCAATGCTAATTTCCCTATGTGCACCTTACGCGTTTGCATACTGTATACAGATTGTATCAAATCAAAACGGTCCATAGGACATTCTGTGTGTAAGACAGAGACGATATATAAAGATCTAAAGCAGTAAGTAAGAATGAGATAAATGATCGCTAATATAGTTACTGTGGTTACGTAAATAAATAATTACGTACACTGTAAATCTTTTTACCAATTTATCAATTAAAACAACTACAAAAAAATTATTATGTTGGCGGTTGAATTACCACCATAAAACCATTTAATTATTTGGATTTGTTCCCGAACAGTATAAATAGCCATTTTATCAATAATTTCACTAGTGAATACTGACATTTGATAAAATAGTGATTTTTACTGTAGAAAACAAAGACGATACTATCAGATTGTATATAACCACAGTAACTATTAGCGATCATTTATCTCATTCTTACTTACTGCTTTAGTGCTTTATATAATATCGTCTCTGTCTTACACACAGAATGTGCTATGGACTGTTTTGATTTGATACAATCTGTATACGCACGAGCTATAGCTTTCGAAGGAGATAATTGATTTTAACGAAATTTGGACCACATATTGAAATCCATCACCGCACGAAGCCCATTTAAAATGGGCCCAATCGGGCCATTTTAAGGGTCGGTTTTAACGGTTGAAAAATAAAATACTGAAAAAAATCTCCGAATCGTTTCAAAATTATAATTTAACCTATTAGTAAAGATAAAAATGTGCTGCCAAAATTTTATTAAAATCGGCCCGACAGGAAAACCTTGGCTTGTAGATATGGATTTACTTAGTGAAGGGTGAATTTAATTTGATAAAAAATATTATTTTAAGGGATGTATTAAGGGGTTACATTTTTTATTTTGTCCAAAAACAAAAGAAAGTTCACATAATAAAGCCACACTGCCTGTATTAGCAAATACACTATATTGTGGGCAGGGTTTCGCACTGCGACCCGAGTTTTTTGATAGTTGTTTCAGAAATTTGCCTCTTCAGTTAACAAATAGAGGGGAAAAACATGTTCCAGTTAACGCAAACCTCGGGGTTAAATCTGTTCTTAATCAATTGCGTGTGTTTAACGAGACGAAAAAAAACAACATCTTCAATTCCAATTAAAACAAACCACTTAAGTTAAAAGATTGTTGAGTAAACAAATCAAAGACATGTCGAGCAATCAGTGCCGTAGCATTGAAAAGTTACATCGGGGTTCGAATTCAAAATTTTCTACATCTCGCAATCATTGTCTGACGAAATAGCGATGTGAGAAACAATAAAATTGATATTTAAAATAAAGTTCGTGTAGAAATTAATTAAATTAAATTATTAAATTTTAAATGTATGCAACATTAATTATTTAGATCAAGTAACGATGAAGTTAATTTTATTTTTGGAGTTTACTCCTTAAGAAACGATTTTGAGTTATAAGGCCCGGTACGGAAATTTTACGAGTAGTAAAATCAATTGATGAGGCGTTACGCTCCACCGCTTCAAGTGTGACGTTATGCTCGTCCGAACACATATTCTGTAGGATTTAACGCGCGAAAGAATGCGATGGAATACAAAAGAGACAAGCATATATATCTGTATAGGATTTAACGTGCGAAAGAATGAGATGGAATACATTACACAGCGTATCTAAGGAGTAAACCCAAGTCGTGCGTCGGAGTTAACACACACTTTTTTTAAATTTATTTATCTGTCACCCAGGAATGTTTGCGAGCGATGTAACAAGTTGCTCAGAAATCGCGCTTCCTTGCAGGTCGCCCGAGTTGCTCAGACCGCGCAAGTCGAGTGTGTCGCCGACAGATCGCTTTTGTATCGCGCCGCGACAGCGAAGCGATATCTTATCGTCGTCGAATTGCTTTTCGTGTTGCCTAAATTGCAAGTAGATGTACTCGACTCCATTATGTAGAGATAAAACTTTCGACAAAGCCTTTTTACATGGAAAAGCTTCCTTTTTAGCGGTGCCAGTAAAAACGATACACGTCATGAAATGCGATTCAGAGCGTTACAAAATATATGGCAAAAGAGAATCATGAGCGCACCCGATCTGATTTTCAACTTGTTCGATCCTGAAAGTTAAGATCGATTCTAGAGGAGGAATTTCCGTACAGTTCACAAACAAATAAATATACCTAACAGGTGCCTCGACTGCGTGGATGCTCGTGGTCTCTAGCCCCAACAGAAAATTTTGGTACGCAACCCTAATAGAGTCCCGTAGGAAAGTCTTCAATTTACATTCAAATATTAAGTCTGCCGCTAGTCATGATTTGGCATAAAACGATACGACATCTGATGTTAGAAATTTAAACCGCAAGCTGATCACATTTTATGCGCTGTTAGTATAACTATGGAGGGTAGAGACAAAGAGAACCATCTTATATTGGGGTAAAACCATAGATATATATATATATATATATATATATATATATATATATATATATATATATATATATATATATATTTATTTAATAGATTGCGGATACACTAGCGCCTCCTGTCCCTTTTAGAAGCCATATTGGATGTGGAAAACGCCGTAAAAAGCGCGCGAGATTCAAAAATATTAATTATTCTATAATATATGATTTTATTGAGAAAAACAACAAAACTCACAGTAAGTTTGCTGAAGATGAGAGCATAGCTCCCGAAATGTACATCCGCTAATAAAACTGTTGTGGTAAGTAGTAACAATTCTTTATTTTTTATTTTTGTTTCAACCACAGTGTTCTTAATATTTGTATAAAGAATCCATTGCTAATGTATCACTACTGTGCCGCCTCTGTGTGGAATTACGATGTGACGGACAAGCAATCTTTTTACCCGACCGCCGCCACTGTGAGAGGATAATAGAAACATAGCGTACAGCCTTGTGTGTATGTATGTCTAACAAATAAAAAGATAATGCACTATTTGATATGGATGTATATCATTAAATGCTTGACTGCAAAATGGATTTAAAAGCACTCACACAACACTCGTGCGATGTTCTTTTATCCCAAATGTCGTGTACAGTATCGGCAAACACGTTTCAGCACGGCCGCTATCTCGACATTTCTCTAATCGAGTTCGCTCGAATATTCTCTCTTCGAAGTTCGACTTTATCTTTCCTGGAGAAAGAGGCAGTTATCGCGTTTCAATTCACAGATAGACGCTCGATAACTAGATTCGTTAGCGTAGGAAACGGTTCCAGTGATAGGATGGTTCGCAGATTCAGCGGCACAGTATACATAGAAATAGCAGCAGGTTCACTCGGCTGCTTTGCTAACCCCTAACCTAACTTTACTGTCGATAAGACAGGTTGCGTCATTACCAAGGTCGTACAGACCCTTATTGAAGTAGAAATTTTAGTTCATGATGGCGGCGCTGCAGTCACGAAGACAAATGTTAGACAGATAGAAAAACTCGTGATAAAAAGATGCGAACTCGTATTCGTTTGATCTTGTATTTCTTTTCAATAAAATTGTTTCTTAGTTGTATTCTGCGGCACGCACCCTGAACTAAGCTTTTGATCCTCAGTAATAAAAAATCTACTAACGTGGTTATAAGTGCCTGCTAAGAACATGGCGAACGATTGAATAGCGTGTCTCCCGACCCGATGTCGTTCGATGTCGGACAATCTCGGAAAAAAAACCAATGCCAAGCTTATAAATTTTAAATAAATTATTGTTGGCTTTTCTTCCAACGTCTTTCGTTCGACGTCGGTCGTCATCGGCCCGGGAGAAATGCAGATATTGGATCTGCAGCTTTAGTCGTCAGATTTCATTACGAATGCTTACAGAGACATCTGTGGTCTGTGGACAGCATTTAAGCGTATGCCGGTACCGTAAAAACAGAAGTCGCTAAAGAGGGTAAATGGAACACGCAGGGCGAGTGTTTTGAGTGAGACGCGGGGGCGCGGGCGGGCGGGGGGCGAAGCGAGTGAGGTAGACGGCGGCGGGAGGGGAACGAGGAATGACGATCTGCTCTCGGCAATAGCAACAACTGCCTGTTAGCTAAATGGAGCTAACAATGAAAACACACTCTCTTTGCCAAAGCACTCTCTGCATTACGGTATTGGATTTCTCACTTAGACTGGGGTTTACACTCAGTTTGTTTAATACAAGACAGCTTTTAAATTGCGCGCTTTAACTATGTACGTCGTCTGTTATAGCATGTACGCTCCGTTACAAAAAATGTCTGCTCAGACTGGCCCCAAAAAATGCCTCTACCGATCAGAATAGAGACGGGGTCACATAGATGACAGCAGATGTACAGTAGAACTCACCGAGCGGGGTGGCGTAGCGGTGAGAGCACTATAATAGACTCGCATTCGGGAGGTGCCGGGTTCGAATCACGGCGGGGGCAGATTTGGTCGGGACTTTTTACCGCTGTCTCTCGCCGAGAAACGGCAATTCCCGTACCGGCCGTCTTGTTGAGGTTTTCCGTGGTTTCCCTCAACAATTCCAGACTAAATATCGAGACGGTTCCATGTTCAAGGCCATGGCCGATTACCTGTCAAACTCCTATGCTCAAAATTTGCCTACTGTATTCTAATGTCCTAAAATTCCTTCATTCGCCCATTGCTATTAAGTGGAATTTTAAAAACTAGTGTGACCTGTGCGAATTATTCGCACTAAATAAGTATAATAATTATCACTTCACAAAATTATTTTTTAAATATGATTGCAGGTATTCAATTCGTTTCTAATTTTGCACACTGCTTATGACGTTCTTCTTTTTGTTGTATTACAATATGAAGCTGAGATGACAGATCGAAGAAATATTTTACTGAAATTGTCATATAGAGGCGCAAGTAGCAAAAGCGTTGAGCTAAGCCGTCAGATGGCATCATGCAGCATTGCTGTGACGTTGTTCAGCGTTGCTCGCTGTTTCAAAATTAAAGCCGTCAGATGGCAGTATGCAGTATTGTGTCTGTTGTATTACAATATGAAGGTCAGATGACAGATCGAAGTGTTGACGTTGTTTCAAAATTAAAGCTGTCAGATGGCAGACGTTGTTCAGCGTTGCTGTATTTTAATTAATTTACAAAAACAAAAGCAATAATAAATTTTTTAGTTGTCGATGTCAGTAGAGCAAGCAATTATCTGTAAAATGATATATAATTTATGTGGAGAAATTGTGAGGTTTTTTCTAAAAAAGGAGGCAAACATTCTTAACCTTAGCGTATTAATATATATGATGTAGAAACTAACGGGTAGTGTGATAGATGGAAAATAGTAATGGTGCGAATGGCGTCTGGTATGACATAAAGTCGAGAAACGGACGTTAAACGCATTATTATTATAGTAGAACTAATCGACTAATGTCAAATAAAACAAGCATAATCGCATTGCTAATAGAGCCCTTCCGGGCTTGCGCCCCTAACACGGGCCAAAGTTGGCAAGCTCTGGTCCCGACGCTGTACGCGAACATTCCAGACGCTTTTAACAAAGACGTTCGACCATCTAGTTTTCAGATAAGAGCTTGGAAACTGGGGGTTTGGAATAGGCGCTCGGCATTTTTCTACTGTATAAGTTTGACGTCGTTATTCAAAGAGAAAATAGCATATACACCTAGGAGGAAGCAACATCGGGGAGGCGGGGCCGCGGGGAGGCGGGGCCGCGGGGAGGCAGTATGTGTTTCAGATGGAAGCGAGGCGTTTTAATTATCATTATGCAACGCTGTTAATTATGTGCAGACAATTAAAACACTCATAATAATGAGAAAAGTCGAGTTGCGTTATATAGGTACTCCGGGCGCAAGTGGCGGAGCACGAGATATTTAACCGATTTTCTTATACCGTTCGGAATTCTTGACCTACGAGTTTCGGTTTTGATACACTTGTCTGTGTCGTTACGGCTTGTCTTACAGCGAGATTTGGTATTATACCATTGCATTAATGGTATTTTCTTCATACCTCGATCGAAAGTACATATACTTTCGACCTCAATTGTAAGGCAGAAAGTCTAACATTTACGCACTGATGCGGGAAGTACGTATGTTCGGGCGGCAGTAATGAAAAATAACCTATCGACTGTTGTTTAGAAGTCGTTTCCATAGCAACCCTACTACAAGTTTAGCTAATAGTCGCGAACAGCTGTCATTCGTGTTTCTACGTATAACCTCAAAGCTGCTTGCTTGAAAGTTATCTATGTTTTTATGTAATTAATAAGTAATTAATTGATTAATGTATTTAATAGGCGTACTTACGACCGAGGTAAGAAAAAAAATAGTATACCAGCACTACACTGGCCGAAAGTTTGATATTCTTGCACTGCGCGTCATGATGCCCTCGGCTTCGCATCAGGTATCATGGCGCGCAGTGCAAGAATATCAAACTTTCGATCCTTGCGGTTTAATATACTATTTATGGCCTGCATCCTACGAAATAGCCTAAAATTTTGACAGTTCGCATTCGAGCAAACGTGCTTTGCTGTGGAATTGGTACGGCGCGATCATGTTTTGTTTTACTTTGCGGCCCTAGTTCGTAATGAGTTACATGCTTGTAAAGTACCTATTTTACAAGGGGGCAAGACCACAAATATTAGTAGTAGAGCAACTCTATTCATCTCTAATCTCTAAATAGTATTAAAACAAAGTCGCTACGTATGTCTGGTTGGTCGGATTGAACGAGGTAGCCTCTGTACTCTACTAATCTTAGATATAAGACACTCTCCAATTTTACTTACGTATCGATTTCGTTTGTCATAGATTACTGAATCTAGAGAAACAGCAAGGTAAGTAGTTAGTAATAGAGCTGTAAAAGTAACGAGAAATTGTGTACCCGTATGTATTCGTTACTTAAAGAACCAGTACCCGTTACTTTCGTATCGTTACGTTACTCGTTACTTTTCATACGACATACAATCGTGTACTAACAGCATCAAGCATGTACCATCGCATCGAGGCGCGTCGCATACGTGATACGGTATGACTTCGTTCGTATAACGTATAACCGCATCAAACGAGTCGAACTGACATGGATGCGAAAGATGCGAGTAACGAAATGACTTTGTAAGTAACGATTCGTTACTTCGAGTCAGACGATGTACCCGTTACTCAGTAACGAATACATACGGTTTGTTACAGCTCTAGTTAGTAACCTACTAACTTTGGATAATAGGTGATTTTCATTTGTTAGCAAAAAAGGGGCGGAGCTAGTAACGCCGCTGAATTATAATATAATGTATAATGCGGTTTAAATTAATTTGTATTTTAATCTAAGAACAGCGGAAATTAACCAAAGGCAGAAAATGTACGCCGAGAATGTTGATGCATATTGTGTACAGGGTTGTACATTATCGCTGTAAGAACTGCTTTGCAGTTTAAGCAGTTCGAGGAACTTGAAATTAATTATTGCCGAAAAACTGTGTTAATGTCATACTGAGCATAGGAATAAAATCGCAATCGAACCATTAGGGTGCAAACATAAATACTTCTGTCTTTTTTTACGCCGTAAGCACTGGCGTGTCCAGGAGGACAAAACAAGCACGGGGGACCCGGCTTAATAAATTTCTAATTTGCCCCCTCCTGGGCCAAAAGCTGGGTACGCCCATGTTAACGTCATAGAAAAAGACAAAGTTTTTGAAACAGAGATACTTTATTCAGATTGAATGCAATCCTATCATCGGAGAAATCAGGGAATTACATCGAAGAAAGAGACGCAGATATATTTTCGATACGCTTTGTTGCCTTCACTCACCGCACATTGAGTAGATATAGTAAATTATTAAATATATGGTTGATGCTATATGTTGCTAGTACCTGATTTTTTGTTCGATGTATAAAATAAAAACATGGCGGCCAGTGAACAGCTGATTTATTTGAGGTTATTTAAAACAAGACGATGTGATATTAACAGCGAATCGGAGTTGATTTTCTGGTAGGACTTTGAAACAACTGAAAAATCACACGATTTGAAATTTCGCACCCAAAGGATGGAAAATGGGAAATGTAGATTATGTTTGGCCAGAGTTCTTCCCAACGAAATTGGATGCTATAGACGAGTCCCTATAAAATATTTCGCAGTAATCACGTTTTCAATATAGAAGTCTATTTAAATAGTTGCTTTTTCTTCAGACAATTCTTTAATAAACATAAAAAATGGGCTGACATTAGCAGAATTACAAATTAATAAATTATAATAGGAACTGTTTGGATAAATTTCTTATCAAAAATGTTAGTAAAAAAAAACTCCCATGCACTCCTGACCTCACTGACAAAGAAAAGCTGATGTTAAAATATTAAAGTAAGGTTGTAAATCAAAAATGAAAAAAAAATACCTTTAAAAATAGTGATCACAAATTACGCGTTGTTTTTTTTTTAATTATGTATAGACGCTCGGCAAATAAGGTTAAAATTTTGATATACAACCTTAAGGACAAACTTGTATCAGGTTAGATGAGTGAATGTGTTCGTGTGTGTAAGAGAGAGGGGGGGGGGAGCGAATGTCGGAATACGAGCATTCGGAAGGAGAATTGGGTGAGATATAACGAAAAGTTAGTGCGGCTAATGACGCAAATTTGAGAGAGAGAGAGAGAGAAGTGAGTAAGGGATGATGAGTGAATTTGAAAGATTGTGTTTTTTTCGAAAAGTGACTATATATTAGTGATGTGCCGGATCGTTAAAAATGTATATCCGCGGATACGGATCTGAATACGGATTTTTGGTTTCAAGATCCGCGGATACGGATCTTAACTGTCTTAGAATACGCGGCGGTAAATATTGCACATCGACCTTTGGAAAGAGACTATCTGTTATGGGAAAAAGTTATTGACCTATTTAAGAGTTAACTCTCATAACAGATTGTCTCTTTCCAAAGATCGATGTGCAATATCTTATTATAAAGATAGTTGATTTAGTACCTTTGAGTTATGTACTAATAGTATGGTACTCACTACGATAAATGTTTGCAATATAAAGGTGCCAAATACGATTTTAAAAAATAAAAAATAATCTGAATGGAATTTAACAGGTTTTCATTATTACCTAATCACCTATAGATATAAAATTTCATCTATGAATTGAAAATTAATAAGGTAAAAGATCCGCCAAAAACTAACGGAAACGGATATGGATCTTTCTTCTCCCTCGGATATCCTCGGATATGAATTATGTTACGTATTCATGCGAAGAGAAGTGTGTGTGTGCGGGAAGACACGTGTTTTGGGACGTGGGCGGTTGAGCATCGACTTACACACAGTGAGGCCTACCTGTAAATTACTGACTTGCCTTCGTATGTGCGCCAAACTGCTCGGATTGTACGCCATGTTGGCGAACACCAATCTCTCCTCGTAGTCGTACTCGCACAGGATCTTGTTGTCGCACAGGTAGAACCGGTCGCCAACACAAAACCTGAAAACGAAAAACGATCATCCTGTATTATGACGTTGTACTTTATATACAGTATGTAGGTTAAGTTTCGTATATCAGTTGCAATGTAAACTGCAAACGTAGTATTTCACTATACCACTTACTTAAGTGGTCTAGTTAAATACGCATGGGTTTGCATTTCAAATTGATATAAATATATGTATATTTGGAAGGAAGGAAAAAGTGAGGTGGTGGACGCACTTGGCTATGCCAGCACGAAGCCTACTAGCGCCGCTAGTGGGTAATATAGAGAATTATTGAACTCATTTTTTTTGGAAATCGCGACATGTTTCTATGCTGATAAGTCAAAAATTTTAGTTGGCCATCAATCATGATGTGTCAAAAAACTAATGTTAATATTATTTAGGTACCATAAAATTCAGATTGTAAATCATTATATAAATAGCATAACATAAAAGGTATGTGAGAATATATAAATAATTAATTTGTTTACACTGACAGCGGAACGTCAAATTATGGCGCCAATGGTCTTTATTTTACTTAATTCGCCATCAGCGCAACAGCCCGGAACACAACAAGCATTTTCAGATCGCTTAGTTTTGCCCATGTTTTCTTTTTTAATTAAAAAAACTTCATAAAATTATAACTATATTCACTTTTAATAAACATTGCTCACTGACATACGGAAAATTTGAGCTTGAAGTTTCCTCTAGTGCTCACCACAAACGCTCGCATCGAAAAATTTGTAACTCCGCCTCCTTGCACATAGCCCATACGTGAATTATTATTTTATAAAAAAATAGGAATTCTAATTACGAAATTCTATCATTTCATAATTGAAATACGTACAAGTAAACTTATTAAGCAGGAAAAGCGTGTTCCGAACTTGGCAAATGACGTCAAAAGATTGCAATGCTTCGTATCCATAGTGTTTTGTTAGGGTAGGTGGCATATGACCACGGCTATCCTCAGATGAGAATATTTTCTTGTTTCATACTTTTCAGTTGTCGAGTTTTAGTTTTTGAACTTTAATATTAACAATTGCTCTCTTGTTTATTGATATATTTTTAAAAACGAAAAAATACCGACAAAACACGTTTCCCCGCTTCAATAATCAATGAAAAACGGGACTTACCTGTGATTGCATTGTTGACACGCGAAACATTCCAAATGATAAACGTTGCTTTTGGCTCTCATAACCATTTCGAAGGCCGGTATCACTTTGTTGCACGCCGCGCAGTAGCCCGTCGTGCCGAACAATCTGCAAAACAAAACACACGCGTATAACAATAATAATAATTGTCGTCACGTGACAGAAGAGAAACAGACGCGCATTAAGGAGGTTGATCCGTTACAGTCCCAATTCTAAATGGGAACTTTTCCATAATAAATTTTTACACAAAGTTATAAGTCGATGATACCAATAAATTATTGTCATAAACGCATAAATAAATATTTTTTTTTAATATTAATTATCTAATTATTTCAGTATTTTATTTAATGGACTAACTTTAGAATTTTCTGTATAAAGTTAGGTTAGAAAAAATAAATTTATGTAAACATCTGTATTTTACATATTTTTTGCAGTAAATAATTAAAAACAGAAATTAGAAGTAATAAAAATGCTAAGATTTAATGATTTTTTTTATTGAATAAAAGTCTCCTAATTTATTTGGAAAAAATATTAAAATATGCGTAAGACATCGATGCTTTACATAGTTAATTTTCGGAACTGCTGCCATTATTTGGTTATTTGCAAAAAATTAAAATGAACAGTTTGCATACTAGGTTGACATATTTTCCATAAGACTACATGTAAAAGTTTTTTTTAATTTTTAACTTTATAAATCTCCTAATGATTTTGGATTTTTTACGGAAAATTTTGTCATGAAAAATCTATTAAAAAAACTTTATTCCAGATTTTTTTCATTATCTTCGTAAAACGGCTCAGCCTCCTTAAGTGGCGGAGGGAACGGTTGATGCTGCGTGGTGGAAGGCGCGGGTATAATGTGGTGTGAGACACGGGTATGGAAGACCTTTATATAAAACGTGTTTTGATTGGCAGTTTAAGGTAACTGAAAATTCAAATATTTTTATATTACAATGAAGGCCGCTGCACACGAGACTAGAAACGCTGCTTGGTACGAAGCTGCAAAATGACGTCACTGCGGGCTCGCCTGCTAGCTCACAAGATATGTTAGAAAATTAAGAACACGGGCTATTTTTCTTGCTAGGTCCGCTGCTAGGTATGAGCAAGAACCAATCAGGAAGCAGTATCTTGTCACGTCCACACGCCCACAAACGAACACTATGCCATAGTGTGTGTTCTGTTCAGAGACAATAAACATGCACTTTTGTTACCGTTCTAACTGTCACTGCGCGCGCACCGAATCTACCTGCAGAGCAAGCGTCTCGTGTGAAGCGACCACACGATAGCAATCAAGAAAACGAGCGCTAGAAAACCAGTAGTGAAATCTAATCGAGGAACCTAGCGGCAAATCTAGCCTCGTGTGCAGCGGATTTTACGTGACAAAAAGTCGTGACGTCACCGCATACAGAATGAATTTAGCAACGTTAGCGTACACGGTTTACAGTCTATCGTAACTCGTATAATTTTACGATCAGACTGTAGATTATAGAGACGCTCGACAGCTCAGATATAAATGAAAATAAAACAATAATAAAAAAAAGACGGGTTGCACTCCGGGAGTGCCGGCACAAGTGAAAACTTGAATATTACCTCTACTCTCCATCCGTCTTACGAATTTTCGATCAGGTCACGTGTCCTGACGCGAGTTTAACATTTTTTACCCATTACAAAAAAAGTGTACAACGCCGCTAAAGAAGTTTTCACTTCAAAAACAAATTTATTTAGTTTTTAGAAAACAGCGGACTTGACAGGACGCGTGTACTCGTTTTGGTTGCGCATGCGCACTCACCTAAGGTAGTCCCGCTTGCACAGGATGAGGTTCGCTTTCGTGTAGAGCGTCGAGCCGACTTCGCCGAGCCGACAATCGCAGCAGCCGCACTTGAGGCAGTCCTCGTGCCAGAACAGGTCGAGCGCCTTCAGCAGGAAGCGTTCCGTGATCCGCTTCCCGCAGCCGGCGCACTCGCGCGGTCCGCCGCCGCCCGAACCGGGATTCGCCGCCGCCGACACGGCACTGGCGGCGCCGCCGCCACCCGGTCCCATCGCCGCCGATACCGTTGACCGACCGCTAGCTTGCTGCTGCTCCCCGCCCTGCTCTGCA
Source organism: Xanthostigma xanthostigma (assembly GCA_963575645.1). Lineage (NCBI taxonomy): Eukaryota > Metazoa > Arthropoda > Insecta > Raphidioptera > Raphidiidae > Xanthostigma > Xanthostigma xanthostigma. Next base: position 7,564,774 of record OY754473.1, read on the forward strand.
AAGAAAAAAAGAACAGATTTTAAAGATAATAAAAAACGTAACTTGTGCAGTTTTGTTCCTTTATTAATAAAGACTTTTATGACGCGATTATATAGTCTATGTCCATCCTGAAAGTCCATTTTTAATGTTGGTGAAAGAATTTATGAAATCGGATCAGTGGTTTCGGAGATTACATCCTACATCCAAAATTACAAACTTTACCTCTTTATAATATTAGTATAGATAGGTATAGTTCCACATATTATTTCATTTTAATCTAAATATATGTTACCGTAAAAACCCGTTTTCAGTTGGAACGCGTATTTACTAGTTAAAACTAGTTTTCACTAAACACCCTCGTTAAAACTAGAATTTTACTGTTGGTAAAAATGAATATCAGTTAAAACTAGTTTTAACTAGTTAAAACGCGTTTTAACGGCACCAAGCAGTTAAAACTGATTCCACAAAGTTTAGAGGTCGCGTAATGTGATATAAACCAAGGGACGCGATGGAAAGAGGCATTATTAACAAGGATATTACAGATTGACCAACATGAAAAAAAAAGAAAATCGCTATAAAACTTTAATTAAAATTGCCAATATGGCTGTTTGATCTTCATACGGAAAACTGTTCTTTTACTGTGTTATGTTACTAACTTTAAATATTAAATTTGTTTGGGATGTTTCAATTCGTAAATATTTAAATAAATATTGTATTAAATAATATGTTATCATATAATGTTTCTTTTTCAAATGACTAAGAGGAGTACTAATTGTTTTTGTTTGCTATTAATGTCTTTGTGAATTAATGTGTAAGACTTTAATAAAACTTTAATAAAAGTTGCCAATATGGATGTTTGATTTCCATAAGGAAGAATGATATTTTTATATTACTAATTAATATCAACGTTGATCAAATGTTATTATTCACAAATGTTCTCAATAAATATTTTAAAAAATAACATGTAATAATGTTTATTTTTTAATCAAGGCTTCATTCTATTAAATCAATCCTCTGAAACACAATTTTCTAGTTACTACTAGTTTTGTCTAAAACGCTCACAGTTAAAACTAGTTTTACCTAAAAATCAATCTTCTAAATCAGTAAATTCTAGTTGTTACTAGAAAATTCTAGTTTTAACGAGGGCGTTTAGTGAAAACTAGTTTTAACTAGTAAATACGCGTTCTAACTAAAAACGGGTTTTAACGGTAACATATATAAAAGGAAACCGTGACTGACTGACTGATCTATCAACGCACAGCTCAAACCACTGGATGGATTGGGTTGAAATTTGGCAAACAAATTCGAAACATTAGAACTTTTAATAAAAAAATATTCAGGTGCTTATGCGACAGAAAAGAGTCTGAAGTCATTTATAACATCTTAAACTAATCCTCAAATAACCAATAACTTTTTAAATAAAAAAAAAATGTATCATTTGCTTGTTATTATTATTATTATTATTATATTCTTTTTTTCCTTTTTTCTTTAATTTCAAATATATACTCACTCTCGCGTACATCCATTTAATCCAACCCTAGCACTGGCGATAGCCAAGCAGGGTTGGAAAATTCCAAATCAATCTTTTATATAGAATGTATTTTTTTTTCTTTAAGTGGAATAAATTATTATTATTACTATTATTATTATTACTATTATTATTATTATAGTAATTAGTAGAAGTTTTGTTCCAAAAATATGTATTGAAGGAGATTTATTTGGTTGAGGAACAATTAAAAAATAAGCTTTGCCAGAGTATCGCTTGTATCCAACGTTTCGAAAAATATATATATATCTCAACTTGCATTGAGGCCCTGATGATGAAAATATATTTTTCGAAACGTTGGCCACAAGCGATACTCTGGTAAAGCTTATTTTTCAATTGTTCCTCAACCAAATAAATCTTCAATATACCTATAGTAATTATGACGTAGGCAGGATTTTTGAAAATTCAACCCCTAAAAGGGTGTAACAGGGGTTCAAAATTTGTATGGAGAAATCATACAAGATAGATGTATCAATTTGAAAATGCGCAGGATTACTCCCGTCAACGAATAAAAAAAAACACGTGTTTCGTGCTTTCTCAAAAAGAACCCCTTCAGAGGGTGAAAAGAGGCAAATAGTTTAAAAATCAACACGGGTGTCATTTTCAAGGTTTGTGTTGAATGTCATTCATTTTGAAATTTATTAGGCGAGTCTATGCCGACAAAGGAGTAACTATGTCAAATAATGGGAACCCGCGGGTATCGGCTAGTAGTTGTATATTTCATTTTAATAGTGTGTTAAGTAAATAACGTATATAAGTATGTTTTGCTGTGGGATCTCGTACTAAAAACTACATGTCTTATTACACGGTAATATCATAATATTACACTGAAGATGCTGAGCTCTTTTTCTAATGGTTTATTCATATAAACCATTAGAAAAAGAGCTAGTCTTCAGTGAGTGCAAAGCAATAACGTTATTAAACCAATAAACATTTAAATATTATTTGTCGTCGGTTGAGAGTAGTGATGTGCCGGATCGTTAAAAATGTATATCCGCGGATACGGATCTGAATACGGATATTTGGTTTCAAGATCCGCGGATACGGATCTTAAGTTTCTTAGAGTACACGGCGGTAAATATTGCACATCGACCTTTGGAAAGAGACTATATGTTATGGGAAAAAGTTATTGACCTCTTTAAGAGTTAACTCTCATAACAGATTGTCTCTTTCCAAAGATCGAGTGCAATATCTCATTATAAAGATAGTTTTTAGTAGCTTTGAGTTATGTACTATTGGTATGGTACTCACTACGATAAATGTTTGCAATATAAAGGTGCCAAATACGATTTTAAAAAATAAAAAATAATCTGAATGGAATTTAACAGTTTTTCATTATTACCTAATCACCTATATATATAAAATTTCATCTATGAATTGAAAATTAATAAGGTAAAAGATCCGCCAAAAACTAACGGATACGGATCTTTCTTCTCCCTCGGATATCCGCGGATACGGATATCCGGCACATCACTAGTTGAGAGAGAGAGGTATTTACGAGTCCCGGGTATCCTGCGGGATGTACCGGGACGAGATTGGAGGACACATACACAGCGGCATTACTCTAGAATTATGAGATTTCGTGGATTTATGAGATGGCCGTCTGAAATGCAATAACTCTTACAATTGGCCCGTTTCGCGAGACGGCGACGACAGAAGAGCGCCCCAATATATAGGCGGCACCTTCTCACAACTCGACAGCAGTCCGGAAGGTAATAAGTAAGCAAAGGCGAAGCCAGTGGCGCACGATGTGCACCCGGAAATAGCCGAACGGGATGTCGAGCAAGGCCGTAAGGTACAAAACATGGGTTTTTTAAAAACAGTAATAAAGTGTAACCTCTTTATAACGAAAAACTCTCTATACAGTGCACCCAGTTAATTGTGACATGGTTTTTTTTCATTTTGAAAAATCCCAAAATATTTTCTATTTAAATGAAATTATTGTTAATTTTATAATCGAAGTAGTATAATTATCAAGCTTTTGTCAACATTACCTACTAATAAAATTTTTATTTTTGAAACTCGCTTCGCGAGAAAAATGCATTTTTTTAAGTGTCAAGTGTCACAATTTAAAGTTCAAAACGGTAATTCCTGTACCGGCCATCTTGTTGAGGTTTTTCATCAACAATTCCAGATAAATATCGAGATGGCTGCTTATTCAAGGCCGCAAGGCCGATTACCTGTCAAACTCCTATGCTCAAAATTTGCCTACCTTATCCTAATTTCCTAAAAATTCCTTCATTCGCCCATTGCTATTAATTAAGTTGAAGTTTAAAAATTGTAGAAAATAACGGGAAGTGTGGTAGAAAAAAAAATAGTATTATTATTAGTATTATATTATTATTATACTAGCGTGACCTGTGCGAATTATTCGCACTAAATAAGTATAATAATTATCACTTTACAAAATTATTTTTTAAATCTGATTGCAGGTATTCAATTCGTTTCTAATTTTGCACACTGCTTATAACGTTCTTCTTTTTGTTGTATTACAATATGAAGCTCAGATGACAGATCAAAGAAATATTTTACTAAAATTGTCATATAGAGGCGCAAGTAGCAAAAGCGTTGTTAAGCGTTGCCCGTCAGATGACAGTATGCAGTATTTACAATATGAAGGTCAGATGACAGATCGAAGTGTTAACGTTACGCCGTCAGATGGCAGACGTTGTTCAGAGTTTAATTAATTTACAAAAACAATAGCAATAATAAATTTTTTAGTTGTCGATGTCAATAGAGCAATGTAACCGATTTAAAACTTTTAGATTACATTGTGCGTAGTTTAGAGATAATAATTAGAATTGGATATTTACTATACTTGTCTATTTGTTTTGTCACGGCGCGTGTCAATTTTGGTTTTAGCATGTTGAACAACGCCGTGAAATAAAGAAATTAAATATGTTTTTTGTCTGAAAAAAGGCAGTAGGTTTTAAAAGGTTGAAATAGGATGTATTAAAAATAAGCTGTGAAAAAGTGTTGAAATATTTCTTTTAAATCACATCAGGGAGAATCTGGAGTACTTGGTGATCTACCGATCCAAATTTCTTTCTGCATGTGTCGTTTAATTGATTATTTTTCACTTTGTCAATTCCAATCACATTAAGATATCAGAAATTTTCTGTGTGTACATTCTAAGATATCTTGTTCACAACAATTTTATAATAAAACATTCAAAATAAATATTTTAAATTGTTTATTAATTTTATTAAAATTTATTTTATATTATATTACGAGACGATTACGTGAGCTTATCCGAAAAAGTCGAAGGCTAATCGTTACAGCAAGCAATTATTTGTAAAATGATATATAATTTATGTGGAGAAATTGTGTGGTTTTTTCTAAAAAGGGAGGCAAACATCTTAAACCTTAGCGTATTAATACATATGATTTGTATTTGTCTTACTTTTCCCAGGAAAAAATCGCGAATAAAAAATAGGCTTCTACATTAGAAATTCCCCTCAAACGTTCTTTGAATTTGTGGCCCGCTATGCCACACAACGGTACGCCATTGGCCAAGGTTGCCTGGCCAATATATATACTACCACACGTGTGTATAGGAGGTAGAACGAAGGCTATTTCTATTTGATTTTGTCGACGGTCAAATATCCAATATTGGCGCTACTTGTCGACAGTTGATAGCGCCGTATGCCCGCCGCAGCTGTGCCCCCCCCCCCGCAAGCTACGCCGCGTTCGAATTTGCACATCAGGTACCAAAATTTAAGTGATCTAACATCTTCAACTTAATAAAATTCTAACACTGATTGATAGACAACTCACAGTGGGATCTAGTAAGCATGAAATCATTATAGCATTGGAGCGATAAAGCAATAAAACAATTTAAAACATATACTCGTCTGAGGCATAAAAACTGTGCCGCTTATTTACATTGTTAATTATAAGTGTACGACTTTGAATTTAAATACATCGAATGTCACAAAATATTAGTGATGTGCCGGATCGTTAAAAATGTATATCCGCGGATACGGATCTGAATACGGATATTTGGTTTCAAGTTCCGCGGATACGGATCTTAACTTTCTTAGAGTACGCGGCGGTAAATATTGCACATCGACCTTTGGAAAGAGACTATCTGTTATGGGAAAAAGTTATTGACCTCTTTAAGAATGAACTCTCATAACAGATTGTCTCTTTCCAAAGATCGATGTGCAATACCTCATTATAAAGATAGTTTTTTAGTACCTTTGAGTTATGTACTTACTATTGGTATGGTACTCACTACGATAAATGTTTGCAATATAAAGGTGCCAAATTTTAAAAAATAAAAAATATATAATATATAAAATTTTATCTATGAATTGAAAATTAATAAGGTAAAAGATCCGCCAAAAACTAACGGACAAGGATACGGATCTTTCTTCTCCCTCGGATATCCGCGGATACGGATACGGATATCCGGCACATCACTACAAAAAAAAAATATATATATATATATATATATATATATATATATATATATATATATATATATATATATATATATATATAAAAAAGAATGTAATAAATACTTCACGCTTATATATATATATATATAAGCGTGAAGTATTTATTACATTCTTTTTTAGAAATATAGCACATTCGTATTCCGGTTTCACCCGATAGAAATAATTCTGCAAGAAGTATTTCGTTTGCGGCCCGGCGTCTGAACTAATAGCTTTGAACAAATTCTACCAGATTTGCTTCTGAGCTAATAGCTTTGAGCGAATTCTAACAGACGTCGCTGCTTGGTACTAAAACAGTTTTTTTCTGAGAAAACACCGTAATTGTGTATGTACAAAATATTTAATAAAAACTATCCTATAGCGTAAGTTGCACCAATCAAACCACATTTACAACATTTCATTAAAATCTGTTCAGTGGTTTCGGAGATTAGCGCGGCCAAAATTGTGACACGGGAATTTTATAGGTAAGTATATAGATTTCACACGCAAAAATTTTAATTTAAAAAATTACGCTTAAGTAATTTATTATTATATTATAATTATTATACTATTACTAATATTCCTTCATTCCTTATAGTTTTGCTATAGCAGCTCACAAAAAATAACTCACGTCGTGGTTGTTTATTTATTTAACGACTGTCTAAAAATATAGCAGCGTCGCCATGACAGTGCGTTTGTCCGGTGCCGATCGCGAACGCACCCGGAGTCGACGGTTGAAATAGAACGGATGGAAACCAGATTCAATATCATACGTAATGAAATCTCTATTTCAAGATCTGCAGGACAAGTGTCTTGTCTGTATGTCTGTCCGATCACAGTAGGCTACGTACGACCCTTTCTCCCGCACCTCCCCCCTGCCGTCACGCTGCTACTTCTTCATTCTTTCGGAATTTTCCATTTTCTATTAAAGTTTTCAACAGGGCGCGTGCGACGCGACGTCTCGAATACATGTTTCGTTTGAATATTTCAGATTTTACATATACAGGGTGGACAAGAATAGTTTACCTACGCTCGATTTTTGGTGCGGAATTTAACGCTAAATCTAAAGTACTTTTATAGAAACGTAAAATTTATTGCTAAAGATAATTCAGGATTAATCATTTAAGGTCAAGGTTAGTAGTTACAGAGGTTGCTTCGTTCCATCAGACCAATAAGAGTGTGAGCGGGAATGACGTCAACTGGCGGACCAATGAACCATAAAGAACAGCAGACATGAATTTCTTATTTTTGTTACAAAATTTATGTTTTAATAATATCTGCATAAACAAACAAAAAAAATACGTGTGGCACTCGGGGAGTGCCGCGGTAAAGCTATTGCATATTCTTTTTAGGCCTTTAAGTTTTTCTTCTCTATAAAACGAAAATAGCTAGGTATAAATAATAAGGTATAAATAGTGTAATTACACACCAAAACAATTATTCATTCAAAAAATTTGAACAAAAAGAACGATATTAAGAGTTTGATCATAGAATTTCGCGCGATGTGCATTTATATAGATATAATATCATATATACTTTCTCTGCACATAACCTAAATAATTTAGGTTATTTTTATAGCAATATTATATATAAATTCATTTATACACAAATAAAGATAGAATCAGTTATGAGCAGTTATGAGCACACAAACACCGTGCCGAAGTCTGCCGAACTGAAACGACGTTAGACGATGCACGGCTGTCAACGCCGCACCGCTGTGCCGGTCGGAGTGGGGGGTGTTAGGTTTTTTTTCGTTACGGAATTTCTTGATTCGGTCGCCGCGCTCAAAGCCCGCGATAGAAGCTATGCAATAGCTTAAAAATTAAATAACGCTCAAGAAAGGATAGACATTGTTAGTTAAATATTAAAAACATTCGTCTATTCGCCTATTCGCGTTGAACCTAAAGACATTGGGTCACTGATTTACCAACGCGCATACGTCATACCAGTCAGACAATTTTTCAATGAAATGTTTCCAAACAGATGGAGTTGTTTTTTTTTTGTTTTATTTTTGTACAAAAAAATTAAAATAATGATTTATAAGAGCGTTTTATTATTAAAAAAGTCAAGTAAAATAAAAATAAATCAAAATAAAATAAAAATACTCAAGATTACCACGATAGTTCAATAGAAATAACAATTAATGCAGTCATGGCTTACTCTGATCCAAGCATTTTTTCCCAATGCTAATTTCCCTATGTGCACCTTACGTGTTTACATACTGTATACATATATTTAAAACGACAGTAAATAAAATTAGTGTCAACGAAGTTGTGAATGCGTCCATAAATCAACCGGACCGCCTATATATCGTAATAAATCTGAATAAAGGACTACATAAATAACAACACATGACAATACAACACGTCATCTTACTTTATAGTTTTTAAAGTCGCCGAGCCAATAACGCGATCGACTTTTTTTTATATAAACTCTTTGCCGCCGCAGCTCGCTCGTCGATATAGCAGCTCGATTTTTTGAAAAGGGCTCGCAACGGGGCTCTAAATACATGCGTTGAAAATTAGAAAAATAAGACGCTATCCTTTCATAATTTAAGGCCCGCTGCACGCGAGGCTAGAAACACTGCTTGAACTTCTGCTGGCCGGTAGACTGGGTACGAGGCTAGAAATGACGTCACTGCGGGCTCGCCCGCTAGCTCGCAAGATAGGTTTTAAAATTAGAACAGGGACTATTTTTCTTGCTAGGTCCGCGGCTAGGTGTGAGCAAGAGCCAGTCAGGTAGCAGTATCTTGTCACGTGGGCGACTTGAACAAAACGCCCGCAAACAAACACTATGCCACAGTGTGTGTTCTGTTCAGAGACAATAAACATGCACTTAATTTGTTACCGAATCTATCTGCAGAGCAAGCTTGTAAAGACGTCTCGTGTGAAGTCAGCACATAACAGCAATTAAGAAAAGCAGCGCTAGAAAAGTAGTAGTGAAATCTAGCGAGGAACCTAGCGGCAAATCCAGCCTCGTGTGCAGCGGATTTTAAGTGATAAAAAGTCGTTTACATAGGCGTGACGTCATCGCATACAGAATGAAGTTAGCAACGTTAGCGTACACGGTTTACAGTCTATTGTAACTCGTATAATTTTACGATTAGACTGTAGATTATAGAGACGCTCGATAGCTCAGATATAAATCAAAATAAAACAATAATAAAAAACAGTTGTGTGGTTTTAAGAAACCACGACGCAAGTGAAACTTTTATTGGATTGTAGGCGTTGGCCATCACGATTAATTATAAACAACAATATTCACATGAATAGACGACTAAAAACATGTAAACACTGTACAGCACTTGCCCGCATGACAGACTGACTATGTGTTATACATACTACACGGTCGCAGCTAATGCTAACCATGGGCATCGCCATATTGGCCTTGGCTGCTCTACCGAGCGCCTACTCCGAACGCCTTTCACTTTACCCGTACTCCGCGGCCGCCTGTAATGCGACATGCAACAGACGGCCAGAAAAATTCGGGGCGATAGAATAAAAGTTTCACTTAAAAAAAAAACAAATTCACAAATTTTCTCGATAATTCTTTAAAAAAGAGCGCGTATAAAAGTAAAACTCTCTCACTCCCGATCACTCAAATAAAAAATTAACACCGCCCTGCACGTTCTTCATAAAAACGGCTAATCCCGTTCCGTTCCCTTTGAAATCAATTAAGAAATTTTAATTAAAAAAAAAATCCGATTTTTTTGCGCACGCCACTGAAAAAAAAACAATAGAGCGTTCGTTTTATTAATTAAAAAAATCCGTGCAGTTTGTCTGAGGCGTTCTCTTTTCGCTGTCGCATCGCCGTATATATAAAGCAGCATATAATAATAATTTTATACACTTAAACCGCGGACGGTCTCACAGACACCGTTGGCGAGACAGAGAAGCGTTGTGCGTCGGACAGAGATACCTGCAGTATGTGTGCCGCATGTAATATAATCATGGGAGACAAATGACTGTGTGTATAGACAATGTACGGTCGTTAGAAACCCTATATAAACGACGCATGCTTACAGCAAGGATGTGGTCTATACGCTGAAAAACCGGACGTCGCCGATTGAGGACGAGTGTATCCGATTGATATAACGGTGAATTACGAAGATTGCCGACTGTATTTCAAGCGCTACGGAAAGAACCGGACGTGTACGATTGACGGCGAATGTATTCCGACTGATATAGCGAGCGTAACCGATTGATAGCGGGTATACACGATTTATATCGTGAGATAGTAAATGGGTATAAGATACGTTCTTATAGGTCGTGGCAGTCCGATGGCCACACATTACGTTACGGAAAGAACCGAACGTGTCCGATCAACGTCGAGTATATAGTCGATTGATAGCGAGCGTATCCGACGAAAAAAATGTCGGACGTGTCCGAATGAAGACGAGTGCACCCGATCGATGCCGTATATAGTGATGTCAAAAACTACCTATAAAATAACAAAATATGCTTTTCAGAAATGGCGTTCTTCCGTCTCAGATAATATAGACGCTCCACAACTAAGGTCATTATCGTTCTCCCGTACAGATATGTATAACACAAAGTACTTTAAAAAATCGTAATTTGAATCGATATCAAATCGACCACGCCGGGGAACGAAGACCTTTTAAAGTCAGGGCTTAATTAGAAGGGCGATGTACACCCCTCGGTATGATATAAGAGGGTTATTGTTATTTTATATTGTACCGTATAGTGTACACACATACACACGAGTGGGGAGCGGTTAACGGGACGCCGCCACCGGAGCCCGATGTCCTCAAACCCCCATCGCAGCGCCATACATACATTAAAGCGTCTGCATATTATGAAATACAGAAGACAATTTTAATTACAAACCGGCATAATTATTATTTGCACATTAGCACGTCATACGTGTATAGGGTGATCATAAAATATTTTGAAAAATTATTTGCATATCGCAATCTAAAAAATATAAAAATTGATTAATAATTAGTTTCTAATTATAGAAACTAATTTTATTAATCAATTTTTATATTCTTTAGATCAGTTCTGAAGAAGATCCAAATCCGAACCGAAACGTTAATGTATTAATTATTATTTTTTGATAATATATTTGTCTGAAAAATTGATCGATAACTTTGTAAATAACATTTTAAAAACGCGAAATATCTAAAAATATTTTAGTTCACTCTATATTAAAATTACACTTAATATTTCGACTCTTCGTGGTTATAACACAAGGCAAAAAACAGCGTGTAATTCCTCAACAATTCCGGTCTTTTTGATGACACTTTCTTGCCTTTTTGTCTACTTGAAAATAATACGTATTATTATTATTAATAATAGCGGCCCGGTCCGGCTTCGCCCGAATTTGTAGATTGCCAACGTTTTTTCGTCGACTTACGTTGCAAAATCGGTCTCCACGAAAAGAGCTTTCATGTCCATCCTGAAGGTCCATTCCAAATATTGGCGAAAAAAATTTTGAAATCGGATGAGTAGTTTCGGAAATAACCTTCCTACATCCAAACTTACAAAACTGTACCTCTTCAGAATATTAGTAAGACTAATATTAACATGAAATGATCATGTAAGTAATTTTTAAATATTACGCCAAATTAATGGAAAATATACTAACATAACACAAACATGTAATTTTTAAGAAATGTAAAATTACAGAGTGTAATTTATAAACATCGTGCAAAATTTACAGAACATGAAAGTAATTTTTATTATTCTGAAATTTTAAATGTAAATTTACGCAACTTCCGGCGTCACGTGGCCCGTCCTGTATGCAGCACGCTACGACGTACAGCCGGTCGGGGAATAACAGATGAACAATGTGACTATTGTGCGGTATGTAGGTATAATGTTATATTGTTGTCGGGAATGTGTGTGGGGGCCTTTATTATGTGTATAACTGTTAACGCCGCCTCTCGCCGAATGACGGTAATTTCAAATTAGGTTTACCAAAATGGTCGCACGACATATAATAATATATATCTACTATATGTACTGCCTTGTATGCATTAATTGTTCGCATTTATTGCTCTCCTGTTCACGGGCCTTCAATGAATAGATCTAATCTTTGCCAATTCGTTTTACAACAGCTTTCTGTACAGGGTGTCTAGTTTTCTATACACAGTCGATTTTCGACACCCAATATATTCACCAATATAATCAATACACAACTCCCTATTTTTGGCTTTATTTTATTATTGTGACCTCGATGTTCGGTTAACATGAGATTCTATCCCGACACGGCCAGTGTTGTACCGTCTCGAAGGTTTACAGCGACTTGTTTCTTACGCGTCGGCTTTTATTTAGTTATTTTTAGTTATTTTATCTAGGTACTTATTTTATTTTAAAATCGTGCTTGCTATGATAGTAATTGGGTTTCTACTGTAGCAATAAAAAAACTTGGCGAAAATAATATAATACGAGCTACGAATCTAAAAGGCTCGGAAGTTAGATACGAATGCGGGCTTGCGCTTGTACCGTCTGTTGAAAAACTACAAACTCGCAACTTGACAATAGCATACCTACTCGACTGTACTTTAAAGCAGGAAAGCGACGCAAGCGACAAAGGGCAACGAGCGATCACGGCCAATCACCGACGAGCGCACGTTCCGCGCAGGTAGCTGGAAGGTGGTGGGAGTATCAACGGCTCAAAAATGTGCCTTTGCGACTAACTTCCGAACCTTTTAGATCCGTGGCGCGTATTATACAATCGAGCGACAAGTGACAAAGGCAACGAGCGATCGCGGCCAATCACCGACGAGCGCAAGTTCCGTGCAGGTAGCTGGGAGGTGGTGGGAGTACGAACGGCTTTAAAATGTACCTTTACGACACTTCCGAACCTTTTAGATCCGTGGCGCGTACTGTACAATCGAATGCGGACCTGCATAAATGCGCAACACGAAACATTTATGTTGACGGCGTAAAATGGAACTAAAGGTTGCAATGACGTAATAGGTACTGTGTCTAATGTAGGGTCCGCGCGGGAAATATGAAATTAAATGTCACTCCACTTCAAGCGACGACGGCGGCGGCGGCGGCCCCGGTTCCCGGCGCCCCTTGTGCTGAGGTTTCATTATCTGAAACCCCTCAACACAAGGCTCGGCGCGCAGATTTCAACCACCGACCATGTTATTAAAAGTGAAACGGGAACACATGATGATAAAATATAATTTCTTGTATCACTGCACAGTCTGACAGTCGCTAAACAGTGGCGTGGGGCGATTCACCTTTCACGCGTCAAAAGGACCCCCGCTGCACAAACCTTGGCAAGCTATGCCTTGGCAGAGGATGGACATGGTCATAATACTCGAGGAAAAAAATCAATTAAAATTCCCCTAGCGACGAAAGACGTTTTTAAGTATTGCCCAGAAAATTACGCAGCCTATATATACAATAGACTACCTGAAAGGTGTAAAAATAATACATATTCCATTTTTAAAAGGAATGTAAAAACATTTTTATTAGAACGGTTCTTTTATAGCATAGATGAATTTTTATGTTGCCAATAATTTTATTCTTTAATATTTTATACTGTGTAATTTATACGTTGTAATTTATAATGTTTAATATTTTGTTGACGTGTCAAACAGATTTTGTATATCTCGACTGACAAAATATATATCTATCTATCTATGAGATTTGGTTCTCGGTTAAATTGATCGCAAATGGTTTTATTTTATAGTTTAAAAGGGCGCTAAGAAACAGTGTCCACGGGCGCATAGCCTATAAAAACTAATGGATTTTTAGCTACAGATATGTTTAGAGAGATTTTAGATATAGGGATGTCCACTGAATTCACAATCTTAAAAAATCCTAAGCCCTAGAAATATGTTTGCGAGTGCGTTGAATCCGAATATGATATTATTATTTTATACAGGGTGACACCTTCCAACATTACCTAGATTTCGACTATTTTTCTATTTCTAAAAAAAAAAACACAAAAGTTGAACATGGAACATGTTCGTGAATTCAATGGATATCCTTGTATCTAAAATCTCGCTAAACATATCTGTAGCTGAAAATCTATTGATTTTTAGGCTATGCGCCCATGGACACTTTTTCTTAGTGACCTTTAAACTATAAAATAAAATCATTTTCGATCAATTTCACCGAGAACCAAATCCCATAAGGTTTTTGGGAGTTCTGTGAAAAAATATCACGCAGTACCACACTCGAAAATTACCGAAACGCCTCCACAACAGAAACGCATTTTTTTAAACTGTGTAAATTATAAGATCACATAAAATTCTTTACATCCATGTATGTTTGAGCCGATTTATTAAAAAAACGATTTGACCAATTTTTTTTAAAATGTTTGTTATGACTCCAGAAATGTTGTAGCTAGGCTATGTTTTGTTTTATTGTTTTATCGCAAAGTTAATGAATTTAATGTTTTTTTTTTTGGTATATTTCTGTACAAATATATAAAACCGTAATGATGGTGTATGTTCACAGTAGACTTTTCCCACTACCACTGCAGTCAAGGTCGATCGATTTGTCGGGTTTGATTTCAGCAATTAGAAACTTAGTTCCTCGCCGATAAAAAGGGGAACTTAGTGGAAATGTGTAAAGCAAGCCGAGGATCCCGCACTTGATATATATAAATATGCGAGGTTTGTCGTTCTCGATTATTTCGTTGCAAAATTAAAGTCCACTCGGGCGAAGCCGGACCGGAAGGTTAGTAAATGAATATTTGTAAGCGAAGAAAGTGACCTTGAATACTGTCAAAAAAAGTTCGATAAAAAAACTTTTTTTAAATAAAAAACGAACGCCACTGGCGTGACATAGGAAGTGAAGGAACATGTGGCAGCAGCTAATGAAATTTACTTTTAATCATATTGTGTCGTAATATAACGTTCCAACAATGGGGCACGTGGGGGACGCGGGGAGGGGCGTCAGTACTCGACGCCCGGTATTATCAGATTTATATATTATTATACAGGGTGTTGAAAAACTACGCCGACATTCTACGGGGACGAAATTTTCAAATTATTAAAGTTTTTTTTTTCCTGTCGCGATTTGTACAGACTCCATTTTGTTAAACAAAATGGAGTCTGTAAGTATAGAAAGTCTTTCTAATACATAAGACAGTACAATATTTATTTGCACATTGGATAGAACAATTTTATTAAAAAACTGTTTTATGATATTTTTAAATTAAAAAAAAACTGTCGAAATTCATAATAAATGATCATATATATTACAATAATTTGCACAATTTACCATCTTACTTGCATTGAGGCCCTGACGATGAAAATATATTTTTCGAAACGTTGGCCACAAGCGATACTCTGGTAAAGCTTATTTTTAAACCAAATAAATCTCCTTCAATACATATTTTTGGAACATAACTGATTTTATTATTTAGTAGTTTCAAAGTAAAATCACACTGTATTAATAAAATAATAAGTGTGTAAGGGACACCCTGCTCTAATAATTTTTACTTTTGTTATGTCAACAAGCAAAGTATTGAAATTTATAACAGCAAAATAAATCACACAAACAGTAATAATTCAAGCCTAACCTTACAATTTCGGAAACAAATGACAAATTAGGCAATGTATCTTTAACCAATCCGGTTATTTATCACCGCTCAATTATTTCGTAAAACAAGGCCACTATTTTATTAATGTATCGTATTTTATATATTCAAAATTATAGTCTGTGCGAATTTATTGCGTTCACAAGAGATTTATGACTGTACGAAACATACAAAAAAATATCATATGACACTGTTTGACGCTATCGATCTCAACTGTCGAGCGTCTATCTACATTTATTATTTAGTTAGATGTATAGCTAAAGTTTGCTGTTATAATAGGGTACTTTGTATAATAATAATAATAATCATTTTTATTGAGATGCCACTGATGTGGATACAAACGTCAAAAAAATACATCAAATATTAAAAAAATCCTTCAAATCATAAGGCACAGTGTTGCAAAAATATTGTTTTAATTTATATTTAAAATGTTCTAATTTTTGGTATTTTTTATTGAGTCAGGCAATTTGTAGAAAATTTTGTAACCTATATATAACGGACTTTTTTCAAAAAAAGTCGTATTATGTTTTATAGTGATATTGTTGTTGCGGGTGTTATAAGATTTTTGATTATTTTCTGTAAAGTACATTTTCGAGAACATAACTGTGAGCAGCTCAAGAGCAAAAATCCCGTAAAAAGTTAGCAACTTGTTTTCTTTGAATACATTTCGACATGAGTCTCTAAACTTTAATTTGAATATTAGTCTTAAAATTTGTTTTTGTAATACAAAAATTCGGTGTCTATCTCCCGACATACCCCAAACTAGGATGACATATTTGATAGTATTTACAACAAATGCGTGATAAAAAGTTAGTAATGTTTCTCGGTTATACCATGTAAGAAAGAATCTTATAATAAGTACATATTCTTGACGAAAAAAAGCTAACGAGAAATGTTGATTTCTATATTCATAATAATTATTAATTATGCACTATAAATTTTATAATTCAATGTTCAGAATTGTATATTTTAATCTGTTCTTTAAAAGTCAAAAATGCTGTTCGCCATGTTGGATTCCGGCGTGACGTCACTTTGTCAGTAAACTACCTACGTTTATGTTTGCTGTGTGTTATTTTGAAGTTATTTCAAATTATTATCACGTTTATAGATTTCTGTCCTGTATTTTATTGATTTCACGGAAGACAGTTTCGTAAAAGCAAAAAGTACTAATCTAACAAGGATATTTATGCGTTTATTAAATAAATAAAGTTTTGTTAACTTGTATACTTATTTACATTGGCAATGTAGTAATCATAGCAATCTTAAATAATTTTATTTGTACAGTGTTACTATGGTTACTTGTTATTATTTACAGTCATAGTGACGTCACGAGTCATTTTCGCGCGAAAATTCATAATAATAAACTTAAAAAAATATTAAGTATTATAATAATTGTAATAGCCTAATGTTTTGATACTCTGCAAGACGATCAGGTCGACTCGGATTCGACTGTAAAATGCGACGTTCGGTATAATAAAAAAAGAGGATCGATTCAGCAAATGAATGAAGAAAAAAAAAAAACAATAGACGAACAGATATCTTCGGTTGTTTTCTTATGTAAAACAATGAGCGGTAATTTAATTGAGAAAGTTGTAGACGGAAATTAAGAAGATAGAAGAGTCCGCGCGTGTGTGTTAACGCGAGGCGCTATTGCAGACGGACAGAAAGACAGGTAGACAGACAGACACGGTATACAGGACGCATGCAAACAAGAATACCGCATGGCCTGTTTAGGTACGACGTAGTATAACAGAAAGCTATTTTTTCTTTCAGTTTTTCTTGAAGGAAATATAATTTTATTTATATGTTTTTTTAGCAATTTTTTATGGTGTAGATACAAATAAAACAAAAATTGATTACTGATGTTTGATAAACAATAAATATTTTTTTTTATATAAAAATAGAATAAGTATGAAGTATAGCGATTTTTAGAAGATCCTACCTATTGAAAAAAATGGAACTGCATGAAATATTGCTGAATCTGAAAAAGTCAAAGATTATTGTAAAGTAAGGTTAGCTTTATCGCGTATGGGTTCACTTTTTAAAAAATCTTTCAGATTTTTTTTGTAAACAATTAAACATCAAAACAATTTAAATTCAAGTTGCCATAAAAAATGGCTCCGTACGCGATAAAGGTAGGCTTACTTTAAAATAATCTTTTCAGAATTTTTCAGATCTATCAATATTTCGAGCAGTTATCATGCTGACAGCGAGGCGCCATTTTAACAGAACCTAAAACTTTTATTATACATATCCATTTTATTTTTTTTATTATTTATAAAATAGCGGTTAATTTCCAGTTTTTTTGTTAAAAAACTATTTATATTACATATTGAAAAAGATATCGTTGGTTAAACACGAAAAATAAAATATAATAAATAAACCAGAGATTTTGCAAAATCATTACACTGCAAATGTCTATTAGAATAATATTTTCACTATGACTTTCTCCACGCCACTCCGAGGACAACTTTCTGGTACACCCTGTATATGTAGAGCCCTGTGCTGGCGATAAAGTAACGATGTTAGACCGAACAAACCCAGTTTGGATTTACGGTCAAAGTAACGAATTTGTATGGTGGAAGAACGGGTTCATGTGGTGGACAAACGGGATATGTGGTGGACGAACGGGATTATATGGTGGACGAACGGGTCATGTGGTGGAGGTCGGGAACTGAGCTGATTTTCTACTATTCTCGAGTTTATAACCTTCATACAGACAGACACATAAAATGAAGACAGTTTTTTTTCTAATGCGACAGTTCTTCTCGACATCAACTGTAAAAATTTTTCGCAAAGAATTTCGTGAAAATTCGAAAACGGAAACAAACGTATAGACAGACAGCGTGTAATTAAAATTAAGGCGACGCCGTTTCAGTTCGTGCCTAGTGTAGTTCTGGACGCGCCCTTCTTTCTTGGTTGTATGTTTTCCCGTTCAACTAAAACTATTTTAATTAAAGCAACGGATAATTTAATTACACAAATCTTGGTTGATGATGATGAGACGAGACCCGAGTCGATCCTGTTGTTAAACAGAGACGACAACACAGGACATGCGGTTACTTGAAAAGGACGATTTACACACATTAATTAATACAGTCGCAGTTGTGAGTTCACAACGTAGCTGTGAATTTTCGTTTCTGTACGCGGAATTCGATAAAAAAGTTACTGCTTGAAATGAACGGGCAATTTTAATTTTAAAATGAAATTTTTGACGTCGTTCTGCCCAATTCTTATTGTATGTTAAGGTTAATTTAAAATTTTAATATATCTATACTTCTACGACCAATAGAAGCAGAGCATCAATGAAAAATGTTGCAAAATGTACCTCAAAATTAGCGTCTATTCAGGTGAAATGCCCTAACTAAATATTCCAAAATTAACGTCGTACATTCAAAAGCGCGGCTAGCTCAGTCGGTAGAGCACGCGACTCTTAATATCAGGGTCGTGGGTTCGAGCCCCACGTTGGGCGAATATATTTATTATTTTTTTTTATTTTCTACATTACTTTCTTACATTTTTTATTTACGACTAATTATCTATTATACTTTATTAATTCCAGTAAATATTGATTTAAAAGAAATTTATTATCTATACTTACAAAAAGTATAAATACTGCTTTTTATCGACAAAAACTTTTTAACGGTAACTCCGATCATCATGAAATTTGGACACAACATTCATCTCGGTAAACTAAGAGGAATGTGTGTACTCATGTCCCTCTCTTCCCCATTCGTTCTTTTGCACTCGGGTGAAACCGGGCGGGACCGCTAGTATTTCATACAAACAAAAAAAAATATTTTAATATCGAGCGTCTAGTTTTTAAGTAATTAATTATTAAAAATGCGAATTTTATTACATGTTAAACGAGACACTTACCGGAAATTGACATTATTATTATTAAAATTAAACAAAATTAGTTCGAGATAAATTTTTGAAAAACTGATTATTCGAAGGTTTGTAGATACCGTAAAAACCGCATTCACCAGCTTACTCCCCAAGTCAAGCGTGCCTAAAGAAGTTTTACTTCAAAAAAATCACTTGTGTTCGGAAAGTAAGTTGCCATTAAATGAAAGATCGCATTTGTGGTTGTGAATCGTACTTTAGCAGAAAATAAAAACATATCTTTATTCTTTAATTGTATGAGATAAACCAACGTTGATAAAAGATAAACATTTATGATTATTTTAATTTAACAACCACACAGAAAGCAAGACGGCCATTTTGCAATCAAAATGAAAAACTCTTAATTTGTAACATTAAATCCATTGAAATAATTTCGATTTTCCAAAAATGTGTCGAATGTCGCTTCTGGTCTCTCGATTGGTAAACGAAATTCATGACGATAAAATTTTTTAATCTGGTCAACTCTTTTTTCGGACCCGTTTGAGCGTATATTTGAGTTGAATATTTTTCGTTAAAGGAAGCAATAAATCAACCGAGCTCAACAAAAATCGCCCACAATTATAATTGTACCCGACGATAATGAATAATATATATGTTGCGGTAAAAGTGATTGTTTAAAAACTGTATTTTCATCTCCAGGTATAGCTCCCGAAATGTACATCCGTTAATAAAACTGTTGTGGTAAGAAGTAACTTTTCTTTATTTTTTATAATAATTATTACTTAAATTTTCCGTATCTAATTAAGCATTAAGAGAATTTTAATCAGATTTTATATATAACATTTCCGAAATACCTCTTTTAAAGAAATTTGTTTCATTATCAAAAATTTTATATATTATTATCCCAATTAATTTTGAGGTCGTATTCGAATTTATGTTTAAATATCAGGGAGTGATTTATGGTTGCTTTGGTGTTATTTTGTTCTTGTTTTAAGAGCTCTTTTAGTTTGATCAATATAGTTCATTTCACAATTGGTCGATAATTTTATTTATTTGAAGAGTTCAGACGTTAATCAAAGATTTAAATCAGGGTTTATCTATCGAATAAAACAAAAAAACCAGTAAACCAATCGGCTGCGGCGACGGCATTAAAAACAACCCACTAACGATTGTTCAACACAGTTGATGCGATTGTACCAACCGACACAATTAAATATAACCGTAACATATGCACCGTAATGGAAAGAAAGTAACTAGCCAGCCCAGTCGAGGCAACTAAAGCTTAATGGTTTTTGAGTTTTCATTTACATAATGGAAGAACAACAACAAATGCATTTTGTATATCAAGTCCGGAGATTTAATGGCGTGGGGTTGGCAATACTTGCCTGCTAGTTTTGCGCTTTGACTCTGCAAGTCATTCTTACCTCCAAACATTTTACTTTTTTGTCTCGTTCAAGGTCAGCAATAGCCCAACGTTATTCGGGCACCGATTAATATTTCGAAGTGAAACTTCTTAAGTTACGTCGAAGCCAATTTCGTTCAAGAGCCACAGTTCAACTGTCAGCTATATAATAATCCATAGACGCAGTGCTCGCATAAAAATGTTGAACAATTTAATCAATTTCTGTTCCATATTAGAGTTTTGTGCAGTTTACACAGCCCTCGGGAGTACGGTGACTAACCGTGTTTTGTTTTTGTAAGTAAGTGAGTGAATCAAAACAACTGAAACATAACGTTAGGTGAGTGGATGTCTGTTGGTTGGTGTGCCGCCAGCAGATGTACCGCAGGGATCTGGTATGGGGCCACTCCATCGCCGCTCATTACCAAGTCATGACATCTGCAGCCAATTTAACCAAAGTGGTTTTTGCTTCGCGTTCTTCTGTTACTTTTGCACAGAATGGAATACATACGAAATAAACTATTATATATATTGCGTGTACACTGCAACCCCTGTAAGTCGAATCTTTTCAGTCGAGATAGAGAGGTTTAATAATAATAATAATAATAAAAAATTTAATATTCAATTAAAACATACATAAAATAAAATTATCGTAATCTTACTTAAGTTCTTAAAAACAACTTGTCCGTAAGAAACAATACCTTAAATTAAGTACGAAACTGTAGAGTGAAGTAAGAAAGTAATTAATTATTTATTATTGACGTGATAACGTCTTATAAATTGATGAATCACCAATCTTATAAATTGATAAAACACCGGCTGCATGCACGAAAAAGTGTAACGGTCGTAACGTTCCTAACGTTCGTAACGCGTAACGTTCCGCCTGACCCTGTGCGTGCTTTTTGCTAATTTCTCGCTCAATTTAAATCAGATCGGTTTGAAACCAGTCTTAAACGAAAGAGGAGAACATTTTACATAGATTTCGTATAACAGAATTTGCCTAAACAGTTTTTTTATACAAATTTATATAGAAAAATAGCTGTATAAAATATAAATGCAATGTTGTCTAATGCATGGCGCGACGCGGTCGGTCGTCTTTGTTTGCCGTACATGGAAATTAGAATATAACGTATGTCTTGTCTTAACATGAAAACGACTGCATTTCTAATGTTTAATTCAATTTTTTGACATTAGTATTTTGTGAAATGCAACGCCTTCTAAGTTAACTATTGGAATAACTAATTATTAGAACATAATACTTTGACAGTTTCAAACGTCACTTTTGACATTTCTTATCATTCCGACACCAAGGATAAGCGGATTGAAACCAAATTTTGGGAGGTTTAGGTTATGTATTACGGAATACGTTATCACGCAAAACTATCGTCCGTAAACCGACTTTACAGACAACCAATTTTTTTTATACAACTATATATTGTCGATTACTCCTTTTATAGTGTTGTAATTAAATTGTACCCAATTATTTAAATTAGCTTTATTTAAGGTCTCTTTGAGATTATTGGGCAAGATATTAAATAGTCTTGGACCTATATATCTGTAATTTTTTTGACCTATCGATTTTCTAACTGGAGGTACTTTCAAAAATAAACTGTCTCTTGCACGGGTTTTTTGTAAACACTCATTATCAACGTATGTTCCTATATTTTTAAAAGTGTGGATCAAAACCGTCTTGGCATATAGCTGTCTTATATTATTAATATTTAGCTCTTTAAATAGTTTATCAGAAGGGTATCTTATAGTTATATGGTACATTATTTTTAATATCATTTTTTGCACAATATTTAAACTTGTTATTTTTGTTTTATAGGTTCCCCCCCAGGCTATAATGCCATACGTTAAAAATGATTGTACAAGTGCGTCAAAATCATCATTATTTTATCAATAATTCCCGCTTACGATTTCAGTTGTCGAGCCTCTATAATTCCAATCATTATTCGATTCTCTGTTACTTTGTAATATTTTAAATTTGGATAATTTTTTTAAACTTCTCTCGGTTTATTGTATCCTGATACTAAAATGTCACTGGAGGTCATTCTTTCTATTAAATGTATGTCGTCTGAAGAATAATTTATTGTCTACAAAACCAAGCATTATTTCCCCAAATTTTAGTGTAGGTAACATTGAACTTATTTTTACTTATTGCCTCCTGATACCAGGATGCCTCTAGAAGTCAATATTTTTATTGTATACAATATTATACCTCCTGATTAACATATTTCTAATACCTGTTAAATAACCTTTCATTTTCTTGTAGTTGTAGTATAAATATTCCGTTAACTTATGGCTCCCTGATAACAGAATATCACTAGAAGTGATTTCTCTTGTTAAACCTAGTTAACGAACAGTTTCCTTAATTTTAATAGAAATATATATTGACCTTCTGTTGACTTATTGCACCCTGACTCCTGATTTTCACGTTTCCTCATTAGAACAACAACGAGCAAGTAGTATCAATAATGAAAAATTATTCTTTCTATTTTAAACAAAGACCTCCTGCAGATTTATTACTTCTAGCATCTGTTATTTCATCAGTCCAACTTTTCATGCAGTCTCGTGGTTTCCTAATAGCTATAGAAATTCATTCAGTTAAGTGTTTAGTATTATGTGTTAGCAGCCTTCTCCATATTTATTACTCCCTGATATTTGAAAACAACTGAAGACATATGCTTCCACTTGAAATAATCAAGTATGCTTACATCTTTAAAATACCTTCTGCTGCTTCATTATTTCCTTATACCAAATCCCAGGTAAAAGTCAACTATTTCATTTATTACCTACAATTAATTTATTACTTCTAAAAACAAATTTTACCAGTTTTTACCTTCTGCTAAGTCATTGTTCCCTGATACTCAAATACAACTAGAAGTCAACTATTCTATTTTTTTAATACCAATAATACCTAACAGAGATATTACCAGAGATATTAAATATCTCTGGATATTACATGTACTACTTTCCAATACTAAATACAACTCGAAATTAATACCTATTGATTATTATCCGCAGTCTGATTCTTGAAAGCAACTAAAACGAAATATATAAATTTTAATGCTCACCGAAATTTGAACACCACTTGAAATATTTTCATTACTATTTATTGAACAAATTCTCCTACTTATTCATGATTTCCTGATATCTTATTACAACTAAAGTCACTTAAACCACTTCAACTGTAGGTTTACCTTCTACTGTGTCATTGCTGCCTGATACTTAAATATTATGTTGATTAACAAATTTAATCAATTACTTAACTTATTTTAAAAGTTATTTCGTAGCTTTCTCCTTCACTAGGTATTGACCTTCTAGTGGTTCATTTCTCCCGGATATTTAAAAATAAGTTGAAGTGTTTCATCAATTTTTACAAACCAAAATCAACCTTCTGTTAATTTCTGTTACACTAATACAAGACTGTCACCTGTATATCGACTTTTGGTCACCGGATGTTCACTTATTTCATCAAAATCACTGCGCCTGTTTTTGTTTACTCTAACGCGTTCTGAATCATTGCCTCCTGATATCTAAACGACGACCTTCTGCATTTTCATTACTCCCTGATACTCAAACACAAACACGGAGAGCACTCTCGTTTACAAGTTTCTTGTTTTACGTCGGTATTTTAACGATATTGCCCACCGTGTCGCTTGAAGACCTGCTACGTCTCTCTACTTTACTTATTTATTAGAGTATATCGCCTCCCCTTTATACATTTACTTGAGTACATTCATGTAAATAATTTGAATTGATAACGGTGTTACAACACAAGTTAAGATTCGAATGGAACGAGATGCAGTGAGGGTTTTTGATTGTTTCAATCATGCTGATAAAGAAAAAGGACATTGTTACGGTCTTGTCTCGGTAATCCAAAAAGATATTACAAAATAGTTATTGGCGTAACTAGTAGTCTAAGTCATTCATCGCGCTGACAGGTCATGACTTAGCCTACAAGTTACGCCCATAATTTTATTCAACAATTATTGCGCGTTATTCATGTTTTATTTATTGTTATTAATGAGATGTTGTAAATATCTATTTATTTCTTTATAAAAAAAACTGTCAATACTAACAGCATCAAACAGCACGATTCAATGTTTTGGTTTGAGGTTAGCCGGTTATGAATAAACTCCATGTCGAAAACATTCGGCCTCTCAATTTTAGCCTCAATGGGTAACAACGGAGTTGTTGTTACCGACTATTTCGTTACGACTCAGAAAAGAGTTACGTTTATTTTCATTACTTCACAATGGCCGAGCTAGTAGGAATCTTCATTGAGTTATGACAAGTAATTGTCACCAGTCGGTAAATGGCTATTTAGGGTTCGGTTTTTAGGCATGATAAAACATGAATAACGCGCATGAGTTGAATAAATAATTTTCAGGTAGAAATTTTACTAAACTAAGGGGCACAAACCAAATCTCTTCTAGAATGTTTTCTAGACTTTTGCTAGCTTGGCTATACATGAACTTGATTCCGTCAGTTTTTTTTTCAAAATAGCCGCTTTTGAATTTTCGTACAAATGGTTGACTTTACGACAAAAATTATAGTTACAAAAATTTACATTTAGAGCAAGTTTTTTAACAATCTTTCGTTTTTTAATCGAAAGACGTTCTTAACGCAATTTATTGTCAAATTTAAAATGGACAAAGATTAATAATACGCGCCACGGATCTAAAAGGTTCGAAAGTTAGTCACAAACAGCGTCGCAAAAGTACATTTCAGAGCCGTTGAGACTCCCACCGCCTCCCAGCTACCTGAACGGAACGTGCGCTCGTCGGTGATTGGCCGTGATCGCTCGTTGCCTTTGTCACTTGTCGCTTTCCTGCTTTAAAGTACAGTCGAGTACGCTATTGTCAAGTTGTTATTGTTATTATAGTTTTGTTGAGTTGCTAGTTTTTCAAGCGCAAGCCCGCATTCGCATCGAACTTCTGAGCCTTTCAGATTCGTGGCGAGTATTGTATACGTCCGTCTCGCGCGCAGGTTTTAAAAAACAGAAAAATATATTTAAAAAAAAACAACAAACAAGATAAAGTTTAAATTAAGTTAAATTTAAAAGTTGATAATTACATCGCAAATAAATTACATTTGTCATTTTCCGGCATCGATACGACAAAAGAGCAGTTTTAATTTGATTTTCAAAAGATAACAACGTCAAAATAATTAAACTTTAAATTGTTTCTTTCCATTTTAATAATAATCAAAATCCCCCAACAGAGAACTAATAATAGAAATTATAATTAAACGTATGTCAATTGCAGTGACGTGTGGATTGTTCTGAATGCCATTTTTCTTCGGTCTTTCTGACATTTACAATTTAAATAGATAAAGATATTGCAGATTGTAGACGCTCGACAACAGATTTATAATTCCAGAAGCGTATTTATAACAGACTAGCGGTCCCGCCCGGTTTCACCCAGGTGCAAAAAAAAACGAATGGAGGGGAGGAACATGAGTACGCACGTTCATCTTAGTTTACCGAGATGAATGTTGTGTCCAAATTTCATGATGATCGGAGTTACCGTTCACAAGTTTTTGTCGGACGGACACATTTTGAGTCACATTTTTCATTGATGCTCCGCTCCTATTGGTCGTAGCGTGATATTATATAGCCTATAGCTTTCCTTGATAAACTGACTATCCAACAAAAAAATTGTTTTCAATAAGTTCCTGAGATTAGCGCGTTCAAACAAACAAACTCTTTAGCTTTATATATATTTATAATTTATAACAGAAACCAGAAACGGGGGATATTTGCATGTTATACTTCTTCGAAACATTATTTCGACAGTTTTTGAATACAATTTAAGTTTACTGCGAAATATGTTTATATATTTTAAGCCTATTATGTTGGTCATGAGGTATTTAATTCTGAAAATACATTCGGGCATTAAAATATTTATATATAAGTGAGCTTTGGCGATATGTATAAAGCTGCGGTGTCACGAAGCGGTGTACGATGAGCTGGTTGTCCACTGTGGTATTGCTATAGAGCGGCCATTTTTTTTACATTATCGCACTTGTCCGTAATTGGTCACTAGATGAAAAATTTTATAAAAAAAATTCATAAACGTATCAATTGAGTTTTTTATTTATCACAAAAAAAAATTGCTATGGGCTATGTGCAAGTAGGCGGAGTTATAAATTTTTCGATGCGAGCGTTTGTGGTGAGCACTGGGGGAAACTTCAAGCTCAAATTTTCCGTATGTCAGTGAACAATGTTTATTAAAAGTGAAAATAGTTATAATTTTATGAAGAAAACAGGAAAACTAAGCGATCTGGAAATGCTTGTTGTGTTCCGGGCTGTTGCGCTGATGGCGATTTAAGTAAAATAAAGACCATTGGCGCCCTAATTTGACGTTCCGCTGTCAGTGTAAACAAATTAACATCAGTTTTTCTTATTACATTTTTTTTACACACCATGGCCAACTAAAGTTTTTGACTTATCACCTTAGAAACATGTCGCGATTTCCATAAAAAGTGAGTTCAATAATTCTCTATTACCCACTAGAGGCGCTAGTAGGCTTCGTGCACACAGCCTATACGCTCAAAGAACGTTAGTTGTTGGTGGACTTGAAAAATAATAAAAAAATCTTATCAAACTGGAATCAGAAAGTCGCGAGTCGCGATAACACTATATTAACGACGGCATCCGAGCATTTTTCCAGTGGGCCGCGCGCCGCCGTCGCGTTCGCGCGATTCAACAGGTGTCGGGCGGCCGGCGACGGTTGAAAGAGCACGACGAGGGGGCGGCGGCGACGCGCCGGGCGAAGGGCCGAGGCGCGGTGTCAAACTGTGCCGTCGGACGGCGGCGCGGCGTGACGATCGACGCTCTCAGAGAGCTTTTAATCAATTCGTTTTTCGTAAACGCCAATCGACTTGTCGCGTCGAAACAGACAATCCAAACGAATCGAATCGTTCGTCCGAAAAATTCAGTCGTTTACGTCGTCAAACCGTCGTCCGTTTCGTCCGCGCCTTACTGTGTTCAACCGTTACAGATTCCTGCCACTTCACATCACAACAGGATAGCTCCGCGTATTTGCATATTTATTTCTAACTCGCGGTCCCGCCCGGTTTCACTCGGGTGCAAAAGAACGAATGGGGAGGGGACATGAGTACGCACGTTCATCTCAGTTTACCGAGATGAATGTTGTGTCCAAACTTCATAATGATCGGAGTTACTGTTCAAAAGTTTTTGTCGATAAAAAGCAGTATTTATACTTTTTTTAATTAATAAATTTCTTTTATTTCAATAATAATTACTGTAATGAATAAAATATAATAAATATTTAATTGAAAACACTGTAGGGAAATTATTCTTATATAGGTACCTATAGTTATAACAGTTTTCAAATGAGCTATTAATTAGATTTATTTAATTTTAATTAGTCGTAAATAAAATCAAAATAAATTTAAATGTAAGCCTTAGAAGAAAGTAATATGAAAAATAAAAAAAAATTAAAAATATATTCGCCCAACGTGGGGTTCGACCCACGACCCTGATATTAACAGACGCATTCTCTACAGACTGACCCAACCGGGCTTGTCAATGTGCAACGCTAATATTGGTAGGTATATCAAGTTAGGGCATTTCACCTGAATAGAAGCTTATTTTTGAGATACATTTTGCAACATTTTTGAGTTACATTTTTCATTGATGCTCCGCTCCTATTGGTCGTAGCGTGATATTATATAGCCTATAGCCTTCCTCGATAAATCAGCTATCCAACAAAAAAAATTTTTTGAATTCGAACCAGTAGTTCTTGAGATTAACGCGTTCAATCAAACAAACAAACAAACTCTTCAGTTATATTAGTATATAGAAGTATAGATTAGTGATTTAAAGTATCTTTTTGAAAATTTCAAGTGTAAAATCGGACCATCTAGTTTGTTACGCTGAATCAATGGTGGCCGACATTGATGTGACTGTGATTTGTCTTCAGTTCACTTCAAACTGTTGAGCTTTATAGAGCTATTGAGCAGATAAATTTGTCTGAAATCAATCAGCCATCGAAAACATTGTGAAAAAACACAAACACATGAAAATATATATTGGTACTGTAGATTTACCTACTTGAATGGTTTTATGCTCTTGAAGAGATTCATTTTTTTTAAACTAAGCACAGACAAGAATTTTGCGCATTTGCGATTTTGACGTTTTACCGACGACGATGTACGATCACAAAAAAAAAACGAGTGTGCTTTAGACCACACGACTGAAGTAAAACTTCTTCTTGTCATAATTTGCTATTATTCACCCGCGAAAATTCACAAAATATGAACTTTAAAATGAATTTACAATTGTATTAACTTTAAACGTAGAATATTTAATGTATTGAACTAAATATTAATTTATAAAATTGTTCAAGAACGAAATGAACAGTCTAATGTAAGAAGAAAGAAATGAAAACAAAAGTAATACATTGCAATTACTTATCTCTCGTTGGATTTTAAGCGTAATCTTTATGAAATATTATTTAAAGTAGGTGTACAAAACTTTTTTCTGTCACCCGATAGCTCCACTGGCAAGTAAAGTATGTGTCATTCTATTGTTAGTACTGCTTATATTTTCGGCCACCTGATGGCGCCACTAGTCAGTGATGTATTTGTCATCCTCTTTCTATCTCCCTCTCAACGTCCGTTCGCCTCGCCCGATCACACTTCCGTAAATCTCTCGTCACGCATTCACCAGCTTACTCCCCAAGTTAAGCGTGCGTGTTTTACTTCAAACAAAATTTGTTGACACAAAATTTATTTTTTTTAAACAATTTTTTGTCGAGACAAATTAATAATATATGGCTAAAAATTCAATTATATTTAAAAGCATATTTTTAATGAAACGCAAACAAAAGTATTCATTTGTTTATTGTATACTAATTATACTGACTGATCATTAATTAAGTATAATGATAACAAAACTACATTAATTAGCCGTTCTATTTGCATAGTGCGCCGGGAAATTTCATCAGTTCATTAAATTGTAAATAACATCGGTGTTATTAGTGTTTGCTTTATTTTAGGGATGTGCTAAATACAGTGCCGGTCGACTGTTTTAAATCATACATATTAATACGTTAAGGTTAAGATGTTTGCCTCCCTTTTTAGAAAAAACGACACAATTTCTCCACATAAATTATATATTATTTTACAGATAATTTATTGCTTGCTCTACTGACATCGACAACTAAAAAATTTATTATTGCTTTTGTTTTTGTATAAATTAATTAAAATACAGCAACGCTGAACAGCGTCTGCCATCTGACGGCTTTAATTTTGAAACAACGTCAACACTTCGATCTGTCATCTGACCTTCATATTGTAAATACCGTATACTGCCATCTGATGGCTTTAATTTTGAAACAGCGAGCAACGCTGAACAACGTCACAGCAATGCTGCATGATGTCATCTGACGGCTTAGCTCAACGCTTTTGCTACTTGCGCCTCTATATGACAATTTTAGTAAAATATTTCTTCGATCTGTCATCTGAGCTTCATATTGTAATACAACAAAAAGAAGAACATTATAAGCAGTGTGCAAAATTAGAAACGAATTGAATACCTGCAATCATATTAAAAAAATAATTTTGTAAAGTGATACTTATTATACTTATTTAGTGCGAATAATTCGCACAGGTCACGCTAGTATACCTACTATATATATAAAGCTGAAGAGTTTGTTTGCTTGGTTGAACGCGCTAATCTCAGGAACTACTGGTTCGAATTGAAACATTTTTTTTTTGGACAGTCTATTTATCGAGGAAGGCTATAGGCTATATAATATCACGCTACGACCAATAGGAGCGAAGCATCAATGAAAAATGTAACTCAAAATTTGTCCGTCCGACCAAAACTATAGAACGGTAATTCCGATCATCGTGAAATTTGGACAGAGCATTCGTCTCGGTAAATTAAGATGAACGTGCGTACTCATGTACCTCTCCCCCCCCAATTCGTTCTTTTGCACCCGGATGAAACCGGGCGGGACCGCTATAGTAATTCATAAAACATAAAAATCCCAATCAAAGTCGCATGGGAACAACGATACATATTTCTAGTTGAAAAATTGAGATTTTCGAAATTGTGTTGCGTGCATTTTGTACACACAAATCAAATGTCGTTGCACTCGAGGCTAGAAACACTGCTTGCAGTTGTGCTGGTCGGTAGGCTGGGTACGAAGCTGGAAATGACGACGCTGCGGGCTCGCCTGCGAGCTCACAAGATGAATTTGAAAATTAGACCCGCGCGGATATTTTTCTCGCTTGTTCGTCAGCTTGTTTTGAGCAACGACCAATCGGGAAACAGTATCTAGTCACGTGGGCGACGCGGACAAGCGTCCAAAAACAAACACGGCGTCAGAGACAAGAAACGTTCACTTTTGTTAACATTCAAACTGTCACTGCGCGCGCACCAAACCCATCTACAAAGCAAGCATCGTGTAAAGCCATCACAAAAACAAGCGCTTGAAAACTAGCAGTTAAATCTAGCGGCAAAACCAGCCTCGTGTGCAGCGGCCTTAAAAGGTTATATTGAACAGATTTGAGGTAAAAATCGTCCAAGATATAAATATTAAGCTGAAAAGAACATTTCCGCGGTGAAAATGGTAATAACAAGAAGACGGCAGGTGAAGTTCTGAGATTATATACAGTATGTAAACACGTAAGGTGCACATAGGGAAATTAACATTGGGAAAAAATGACTGGATCGAAGTGAGCCTTGAAATCTTGATTTTCAATTTGACAGATAATACTTTTTTTTGCAAAATGAATGTGTATACTACCGAAGAAAATATTCAAATGATTACAACATAATCGGACTTTTTTATTAATGGGACATTAAATTCCCAAAAATACTTAAATATGGTGCGAGATCAAATATCTCCGCCTATTCGTGTTGAACCTAAAGACATTGGGTCACTGCTTTACCAACGCGCATACGTCATACCAGTCACACAATTTTTGAATGAAATGTTTCCAAACAGATGGAGTTGTTTTTTTGTTTTATTTTTGTACAAAAAAATAAAATAATGATTTATAATAGCATTTTATTATTAAAAAAGACAAGTAAAATAAAAATAAATCAAAATGAAATAGAAATCCTCAAGATTACCACGATAATTCAATAGAAACAACAATTAATGCAGTCATGGCTAACTCTGATCCAAGTATTTTTTCCCAATGCTAATTTCCCTATGTGCACCTTACGCGTTTACATACTGTATATATAATAAATAATAATAAAGATGGCATGTTTTCTTGAAAAACGACGACTGGGTAAAGAATGCGGTGATGACGTCATAGCGCCCCGTAATAAGATGCAGGCTGAGTGATTTTTAATTGGTATAATGGAGATGTTCTGCGAGGCAGTGCAAGTAGTCGGGCCAGAAGGCAGAGCGAGTTCGCGACTTTTGTATACACAATACACACATAATAGCATAGTTTAATACGGTGAAACCTCAATTTTTAATGCGGTATAGTGCGTACTACTATTTTAATAACTTTAAAGTATATAGCTACTGTTTGCTACATTGTTAAGAAACACCCATTGTTATATTCACTAACTTATATCTCCCTCTCAACTACCGTTCGCGATGATGCACTTCCGTAAACGATTTCGTCAGGCATTTACCAGCTTACTCCCCAAGTCATGAAGCGTGCTTAAAGAAGTTCTACTTCAAAAAATGCTGGATACGTTTCGTGGCTCTCAATCGAGAAAGGGTTAATCTCCGTTCCACAGGCACCTAGGTCCTATAGGATAACGACGCCACGTTCCACCGTAACTGAAAAGAGATACCGTCTTGCACAAATATTGAGAAGAAACGCGGCGGCGGTGGAACTTTACTAACGAGCTCATTATAAGCGTTGTAAAGAGGAGAACTAATACGCCGAGAGAAGGATTTCGAACGTCATGTTGCCTTTGGTTGACGCGTGTTCCATACCCGGCGTCGGCAATTTACTCTTGTAAGCCCCTCATTACATCGGAGACGCTGCACTTGTAAAAGTTAACCTTTATACAATGCACCAAAGATTTCGATGCTAAAGATTGCCTGGTCGTATACGATTAGTCATATGCACGAGACTCGAAATCGGTTTATATTTTTATTTCGAAATATATTTTAGTTTTTGATCATATATCGTTATGGTTATTTTATTAATCTAATCACTGAATAAATACAAATAATAATAAAAAAGAAATTTATAGAAAATACGCGCTATTTTTGAATTTTCAAAAAGCAGCGTGACGTCAGAGTATAATATATCAACAACAGTTTCCATGACGGCTGTGTCGTCTCACAGTATGATTATGTCAGTATTTAGAGAAAACAACTAATAAACTTCATTTAGAACATTGACAATTTGACATCAAGGTTGATATGCATCATATATCATGACGTCACATAAGCCCGCCAACATGGCCGATTGTTTAAACTGTCTATTTTTGAATGTGAAATTTAATATTTTTTTTTCTTATGATAATATTACATTTTTAAATGATTATCAATTTTTTCTCGTATTATGGTTGACTAAATAATCTATTAAAAATATTAATAAAATACATGCTTATGACCTATTTATATGAAAAAATTCCAGCCAATCATAAACCATTCCGATTTGGTTATGTTATCACTATATGTAAAAATTAACCAAAGCATGCCTGTCAGTTGGCTAAATAATTTCTTTTTGACAGATCTTCAGAACAAAAGAACAGTTGATTTTTCCTTTCTTTATATTTATGGAACTATAAGGTTTACAAAAAAAAGTACAAAGTTTAAAAAAAATAAACCATCATGAAAAGTATATCCTTATATAAGAGAAAAAGCAACGTCATAGCGCATATCGCCGCTGCGCATGCGTCGATTTTCTCTAAAAACAATAGAACTCTTCATATTTGCATGTGAAATATCTTACCAAAAATTGGTTTCGATTCGCTTACCCGGACCTTGTATCGTGCTACAAGACAAACCGAGAGGCAAAAAAAAATTTAAATTCAGGGAACCTTAAACCAAAAAGTATTGTCAACTTCTGAACGGTAACTCCGATCATCATGAAATTTGGACACAACATTCGTCTCGGTAAACTAAGATGAATGTGCGTACTCATGTGCCTCCTCCATCCGTTCGTTCCTTTGCACCCGGGTGAAACTGGGCGGGACCGCTATAGCTTACATTTGAACAATAACTCC
Organism: Xanthostigma xanthostigma; assembly: GCA_963575645.1. Classification (NCBI taxonomy): domain Eukaryota; kingdom Metazoa; phylum Arthropoda; class Insecta; order Raphidioptera; family Raphidiidae; genus Xanthostigma; species Xanthostigma xanthostigma. The sequence goes on from OY754473.1 coordinate 7,598,706, forward strand.
GATCATCATGTTTGGACACAACATTCGTCTCGGTAAACTAAGATGAATGTGCGTACTCATGTGCCTCCTCCATCCGTTCGTTCCTTTGCACCCGGGTGAAACCGGGCGGGACCGCTATAGCTTACATTTGAACAATAACTCCGATCATCATGTTTGGACACAACATTCGTCTCGGTAAACTAAGATGAATGTGCGTACTCATGTCACTCCCCCACCCATTCGTTCTTTTGCACCCGAGTGAAACCGGGCGGGAACGCTAGTAAAATATAAAAGTGTAACCGAACCTCTGTCAAATTGAAAGCAAACCACAAGGAAGATAATCTTTATACAATATACATCCCTTTCTATAGATAAAGAAGTGCGACTGTCTTCTACGTCATTATAAGATGTTTTAAAAATATATAATACTATATTCAAATCTTTGATTAACGTCTCTAAAGAACTCTTCAATAAAGAAAATTATCGACCAATTTTTGGGACAAATATATTTTCAAAAAATATAAAAATTAATATATTGAATATAATAATATAATTGAATATATTTTGAACCCGTGTGAAACCGGGCAGAACCGCTATAGCTTACAATATCTACCTTGCGTATTATTTCGATGGACACAGTTATCCTTGGCGAACAGTACGTCGTCGTGACGTAAATAGTCCCGGATTAGACGTATAAACCGACTAATTAGATAAAGGCTCAAATCGTTATATTCGACTGGTTGAATCCATCCATCGTTCATTGTACTATGTCGACGTTACATCCAGTTACAAGGGTTCGTTCGGTACACGTGACCGGTGTAGATAATTGGTGTCGGCAGTTCACTACACCGGTGTAGGTCAGTGCAACATATAATTGCACATACCGCTAAACTAGCGGTATGTGATTTATTATCGCTTTGTGCGTCAGAGCTGACTTTCGTTAATATAAGAAGTTATATCTAAGTTAATTTCACACGAAATCCATTCAAATTGAAGCTTTTTGAAAAGAGGAGATTCTAATCTGTAAAACAGAACCATTTTTAAATCAATTCGAGTTCATAAATACTATTAAAATTGTAATTGAAAATCACAAACAGCAGTTGTCGGTTGGTCTGTACGTATGTACGTACGTACGTCACGACTCTACAGATCGCAATTTTGGTCGGATTGCCTTGGGTTATATTTTATTCACTTTGTTTACTATCAGACCAGAACCCTATTTAAATTCACTAAAATGTGTTCAGTAGTTTAATTTTTATAAACAGTTTTATTTTATTATTTTTGACAGCTAATAGTTTAAAAAAACAATATAATAATTGCTGTGTAAATATAGTCTAATCCATAAAACAAGTGCTACACTTCTATACCGTGATAACACCACTACACTTAATAGGCTTCGTGGCGTAATGGGTATGCCGTTGGATCCCCAAAGGCAAGGTCCTGGGTTCGATTCCTTACAAAATATTTGATATTTTTTCTTTCTTTTTATTTTGTTTTATTTTATTCCACTTGATATTAATTATATATTATATTATGTATAGTTCTTCATTTTTTTTATTTTTGCAAACTTAAAAAAAATTTTTTTCAATTTTTAATTATTTATTTCTTTAAATTTTTAAATCTTTTTAAATTTATTAAAAATATTTTTTAATTGTTATTTTTTTATCATACAGTGGAAAACTTGCGGGATGTGCACTTTTGGTTTTGCCAACTATATTTATTTTCTTATTTTAAGGCAATTTATTATTTCCTTGATAATGGTCTAAGATCCCGATTTGGCTTCGATCTTCACCCATCGAATTTTCTAATGAAATTTGATAGTACAATCTATACTAATATATAAAGCTGAAGAGTTTGTTTGTTTGTTTGTTTGAACGCGCTAATCTCAGGAACTACTGGTTCGAATTGAAAAAACAATTTTTTGTTGGATAGGCCATTTATCGAGGAAGGCTATAGGCTATATAAAATCAGGCTACGATTATTAGGAGCGGAGCATTAATGAAAAATGTTGCAAAATGTATCTCAAAAATAAGCTTCTATTCAGGTGAAATGCACTAACTAAATATACTCATATTAGCGTTGTCAGAATACAACGCCAGCTAGCTCAATCGGTACAGCACACGACTGTCAATACCAGGGTCGTGGGTTCGAGCCCTACGTTGGGCGAATATATTTTTATTTTTTTTTTTATTTTCTACATTGCTTTCTTCTAAGGCTTACATTTAAATTTATCTTAATTTTATTTAATTAATTAAAAAAAATTATTAGTTAAAAAAAGTATAAATATCGACAAAAAATTTTGAACGGTAACTTCGATCTTCATGAAATTTGGACACTCATCTCGGTAAACTAAGATATGAATGTGTGTACTCATGTTCCTCCCTTCCCCATTCGTTCATTTACACCCGGGTGAAACCGGACGGGACCGCTAGTGTATTGATAAAGAAAAATTGATTTGTTTTAATAACTATAACACAGAGTGTATATACTGTAACAACAAAACAAGTTAATCTCCATGCAAAAAGCTTATTTTCATATTTCAAGTAAAAAGCTAACTTTTAATTAATAAAAAAAAAATACCTGAATAATTTTCAATCAGTTAACAATGGGATAAAAAAATCCAGAAAATACGCAATTTTTATTCCCGAGAAATATTGCATAAAAGAGAGCTAATTAAATTCCCAGTTTTTCATTATTATATAAATCACTTGAAAACTTCAACAAAATTTAACATTTTTCCGCGTAAACAATAGACTTTTCCAGACTGTCAAGTTGCAATAATATTCCTTTTATAATAATTATTATTTTTAATTAGCACCGTATTAAAATAAACCAATTACGAAAGGAAAATAAGCGCCTTTTGTGTTATAAAAGAATCCGTATATATAGAGAGAGAGAGAGAGAGGTGGAACTTTTTTATTTTATACGCCTCCCTCTCTCCTCTTAATACGCTCGACGTTTTTAGTAGAGGTACTTGTAAAAATATCAAACAAGCCTAAGGGCATACAGTATTAATTAATTTAAATTTTAATTAGTTTCCAAACATCATTTTCAATTCATTTTAAATATTTATAGTAGAGATTAAGGTAACAAAGTACGATGCTAGCGCCGCACTGACAGAGTGAGAAACTTGGTAATTAAATACGAGGGAAGTTCAACAAAAAATTCTCTCCCCTCGAAATTAACATTCACTTCTCAGCCATTCCTGAGGCGCGGTTCTATATAGGAAAGCGATACCGTGAATGAGGTCGCAAAAAAACGTGTGCACAGAAGCAAATGGACGTGGTTTTCAATAACGTAAAGAAGAGGCATCCATTTTTGAAGTAAAACAAAATGCAGCTAAATTCGATGAAATGTATTTTTAATACAAAAAAAAACAGTTGTTTTCATTTTAAACGTCAAATAGTTGTATTAATGCTCCGTCTTTGTCACACTCACTAACTTATATCTCCCTCTCAACTTAATGCTCCGTCTTTGTCGCACTCACTAACTTATATCTCCCTCTCAACTCCGATGATGCACTTCCGTTAACGATTTCGTCAGACATTTACCAGCTTACTCTCCAAGTCAAGCGTGCCTAAAGAAGTTTTACTAAAAAAGTCGGAAACCGAACGTCCTACTACAGTAAACGCTCGTCGTTGCGCGGAGAAACTTTCGGGGAGACCCTAGTGTAATGAAATAAATCAGTTTTAATGAATTCGAGACATTGTTAGTCAGTAAACAAACTAATTTGTTTGCTTCAAAATGCGAATAACTAGGAACGGTACGTAATCCTAAGTATTTATTCAACAACAAGTATAAGGAATATACTAATTAGTAGAAAGAGACAGAGCGCACGCGGAGCGAGCGAGACGGGACGACGTGTAGCGAGACGCTTTACTTAGCTCATGCATATTATAGCGGCTAAAGTTTCGTCTCAGAACCGTATAAACCGGGTTTAGTTGTGTTATCAGCGTTTTTATATTGCACATATTATAACTAAAACACATACAATCGCTCTCTTCCAGTAGACAACTCAATCTTCAAAAAAAAGAAGAAAAAAATCGTATATATTAATACGCTAAGGTTAAAGATGTTTGCCTCCCTTTTTAGAAAAAACCTCACAATTTCTCCACATAAATTATATAGTATCATTTTACAGATAATTGCTTGCTCTACTGACATCGACAACTAAAAAATTTATTATTGCTTTTGTTTTTGTAAATTAATTAAAATACAGCAACGTTGAACAACGTCTGCCATCTGACGGCTTTAATTTTGAAACAACGTCAACACTACGATCTATCATCTGACCTTCATATTGTAATACAACAGACACAATACTGCATACTGCCATCTGACGGCTTTAATTTTGAAACAGCGAGCAACGCTGAACAACGTCACAGCAATGCTGCATGATGCCATCTGACGGCTTAGCTCAACGCTTTTGCTACTTGCGCCTCTATATGACAATTTTAGTAAAATATTTCTTCGATCTGTCATCTGACCTTCATATTGTAATACAACAAAAAGAAGAACGTTATAAGCAGGGTGCAAAATTAGAAACGAATTGAATACCTGCAATCATATTTAAAAAATAATTTTGTAAAGTAATAATTATTATACTTATTTAGTGCGAATAATTCGCACAGGTCACACTAGTATAGTTTAAAAAAACTAAAAAACACGCTTTTATATTATAGGACATCGAACTAACAAGTGAAAAATAATTCTTATTGTGAAAAAAGCATGAGGCGTTGTAATATCGAGCGCCTCACGCTTTTTTCACAATAAGAATTATTTCACACTTTTTAGTTCGATGTGCTATAAAAGCGTGTTTGTTAGTTTTTTTAAACTATATTTTTTTCTTCTTTTTTTGAAGATTGGGTTGTCTACTGGAAAAGAGAGCGATTGTGTGTGTTTTACTTATAATATAGGTTCGGCTGTTGGTTTTGTTGTTATTAAAAAGACCAGGTGGCTGTGAATCACCATTAGTATTTATTCGTGCTGATCCTGAGACTCTTCGCAGAGCTACCACTTAAATTCTAAGAAGAGCTAGACTATGTATACAGCAACTGGGTGGACATTTTGAGCAACTAATTCAATAAAGCGATTTCTTTTTAAATGGTTTTTAAATTAGTAGGGAATTCTTACTACTACTTATCTAAAATTTCAAATGCTTCTAGCTCACTTAGGATAGCGTTCCGGGTATATATCGCCCCAGCAACACAGTCCCAGGCTATGGCGGTCATGTCGTGGGACACCCTGTATAGAGACGCTCGCACCAGGCGCATGAAAGGCCAGTTGCGGCAAAGTCGGTTCGGCGCGGCCGTGTCGGTGTGGATCGACCTTTAGGAGATGCCACCGCGACGCGGAGCCGCGTGTAAACTAGCAGCCCATTCTCAACGCGCCAGCTAATTAGCTCAGCTTGTTCAATACCTTTAATTGGATCCCGGGATATACAATACATACAATGCGATATATGCACCTATATACGCCGTCTCACTCCGTCCAATCGACGCGATGCGGCGATTGTCTCTTTCTATCGCGCAGTGGCTTCGTGTTCTCTATATGGGTTTTGTCTGCAGTCACTCCGTGTTGTCAGTTTGTTGGTTTCAATAAACTCCATTATCGCATCACAGTCGCGATGTTAAATGGCGACGAAATCGTGATTAAAAAGAGTAGGACACTTGCGATGAGAGGCGACACTGATAAAACAATAAAAACAAGCAACGAGAGTTCCGTATCCATCAACCGTATACAGTACGCGCCACGAATCTAAAAGGCTCGGAAGTTAGATGCGAATGCGGGCTTGCGCTTGTACTGTCTGTTGAAAAACTACAAACTCGCAACTCAACAAAACTAACATAGCAATAACAATTTGACAATAGCGTACTCGACTGCACTTTAAAGCAGGAAAGCGACAAATGACAAAGGGCAACGAGCGATCACGGCCAATCAGCGACGAGCGCACGTTCCGTGCAGGTAGCTGGGAGGTGGTGGGAGTCACAACGTCTCTAAAATGTGTCTTTGCGACGCGGGACCGCTAGTTATTAATATATCAGCAGAATTCAAATCTTTGATTAACGTCTGATTAGAACTCTTCAATAAATAAAATTATCGACCAATTTTTCAGACAATATATTAACAAAAAATATAATTAATACGTTAACGTTTCGATCCGGATTTGGATCTTCTTCAGAACGGATCTAAAAAATATAAAAAATAATTAATAATTAATTTCTAATACGCTTTATGTAAAATTCTTTCAAAATAATTAATTAGTATCAAAATATTGAAAAAATAATAACAAACAATTTTTTATTAAGTAGTCATGGAAATAATTGTGAAACCTAAAAAGAAAGAAAAATTATTAAAAACAAAATATTATTTCAAAATAATATTATATATTATATCTATTACTTAAATTTTCCGTATCTTATTGAGCATTGAGAGAATTTTTATTTGATTTTATATGTAACATTTCCGAAATATTTCTTTTAAAAAAATTAGTTTCATTATCTAAAATTTTTATATTATCCCAATTAATTTTGTGGCCAAGTTCTAATTTGTGTTTAGTTATTACATTATGTTTGTCAGGGATTAATTTATGATTATTTTGATGTTCTCTTATTCTTGTTTTATTTTATTTTGTTTTGATCGAAACGTTAATGTATTAATTATATTTTTTGTTAATATATTGTCTGAAAAATTGGTCGATAATTTTATTTATTATCAGCAGAATTGTTACGTTTCGTGGTATCTAGTATATATATATGAGGCGGTATTACACCGAAATCGTTACCGTGCGTTCAGTGTAGTGTTCACTTTTTGTATGTGTACGTTTTGATTGATAGGTAATCAACGGATTTTGGTATTAGCGACTATATGGTTGAGGGTGCTTTGCCCTCGGTGTAACCGCAACGCGAGCATCGATTTTCTTACTTTACACTAATAACGCCAGATTTTTTCATTTTTGAAGATCTTTAGAAGAAAGAGGGCCCAATGTTCTACATACATGGTGACGTCATCAAACTATTATAAGTTAGATAAAAAGAAACGATATACTTTGATTTTGAACGTTTCAGTGGAGAAATTGTAATCTAAGTTTGTAAGTTTGGTAATCTCCGAAACAACTCATCCGATTTCCAAGTTTTTTTATCAATATTTAAAATGGGACTACACGATGGACACAGGCTATATATTATCGCGTTGAAATAAAAAAAAACGCATTTCGAGGAGACCAAGTCGACGAAAAAACGGTGGCAATCTACAAACTCGAGCGAAGCCGGACCGGGCTGCTATTGTAACTATGTACAAAATTATTGTATTTAATGTTTTTAGGAAAATTCCTATATTTTTTAACCGACTTCAAAAAAGGAGGAGGTCCTATGTTCGACTGTATATATTTTTTTTTGTGTTTTTTTTATGTATGTTCACCGATTTGTTCGTCAATTATGGACCGATTTTCAAAAATGTTTTTTTATTCGAAAGAGTGCACTTCCGAGGTGGTCCCATCGGAACCAAGTCAGGATCTGATGGTGGAATCCGGATAAATCGAGGGAAACTCTCAAATTTCAAAGGCACGCATACTTGGCCTACCCATTGCAATACTTTATCTAACACTAAAAAGAGAAAAATAAAATATTTTTAACAAAAAAATTGAACCGACTTCAAAATATGCACTAAAAAGTAAAAAATAATTGCGTATTGAAATGTTTTGGAGTCGGTGTCACATCGGAATTCGAAAGTAGCAATTTAAATTTTACATGTCTCTAGTTCTCGAAATAGATTTCATTTTGGCTGACACCGACTCCAAAACATTTCAATACGCAATTATTTTTTACTTTTTAGTGCATATTTTGAAGTCGGTTCAATTTTTTTGTTAAAAATATTTTTAACACAAAGAAAAGAAACATTCAAACATTAACAACTATTCTCATTGTCATAAAATACTTAAGTATCACACTTTAACTGCAATTCAAAGATTGTATCTGAACAGAATCTGCGCCGTTGTCGCGATTGGTGACGTAGCGATGTTTAACAGGAAACCGCGTGTCAAAAGACGGAACGTGTCGCATCGGACACCCGTTATACTGAGCCGAAGTAGGTAGATTGTTAGACTATAATTACTTATAATATATATACGTGAAATAACAGAATCTAAGTGGATTTTAGCTTATGCGGATTATTTTGTTATGGGCGCCAGTATTATTGAAGATGTTTATTTTATATACGGGACTTTTAGCAGAACCTGCGAAAAGGAAGATCTTGCACGTTTGACGCCGTTTTCATGTTAAATTCATAACTCAATAATTGAACATTAATAAATTAGTGAGGTTCCGCCATCCCGCCAATTCGGCAATGTCGCATTTTTTACAGAATATAGAACTAGATTAATATACGAACCAATTTTTACCATTCCAACCCACAACTGCGGAATGGTACTAGTTTAGGTCAAAAATTACTTTTCAAAAAAATTGGTTGTCTGTAAAGTCGGTTTACGGACGATAGTTTTACGTGATAACGTATTCCGTAATACATAACCTAAATTCTACATATAATAATTCGAATCTATGATATTGCATCTTTCGCTTCTTTAGGTTAATTTTATGTATTAAAATACTCACCACCTATAATAATAATTGTTTTTTTTTAACTTTCTTTCTTTCGTATTTATTTTAAGTCTCAAAGATTAATTGTCATAATATTTTCAAAACAATTGTTTCACTGTTTATATAAAATTCCAAAACCTACTTACAATATTTAAGTATTTTCATACGTCAAAAAATTGATTTTTATAATGATAAAATTTGTATGAAAACGATTTTTTCGAGAGATGAGACCTAGCTAAAACGATTTTATGCCCCCCAAAATCCCTTTTCAGTAAATTTCATCCAAATCGTTAGGGCCGTTTTCGAGAAAAGCACGCACAGGGTCAGGCGGAACGTTAGGAACGCTAGGAACGTTACACTTTTTCGAGCATGCAGCCGGTGTTTCATCAATTTATAAGATTGGTGATTCATCAATTTATAAGACGTTATCACGTCAAAAAATTTTACAATATCTTTTCGTTTTGAGGTCCCCCGAATCCAAAAAACATATTTTAAGAAAAGCTCTGTGCGTCTGTTAGTCTGTGAACACGATACAGGTCAAACGGATGAGCGGATTGAAACCAAATTTTGGGAGGATGTTTGGTATGCAAATATGACGAGCCCTATTGTTTTTGGGGAAAATCGGCGCATGCGCAGAAGATATATATGCTATAATGGTGTTTTTTTATATAAATAATGGTACTTTTCATTATTCTTTTTATTTTTTTAAGAAAGTTTCGTTAAAATAATTTTTTTTCTAAACTTTATAGTTTCGGAAATATTTTGAAAATAAAAAAAAAACAATTAATTTTTTTGACCTCTTGCTCATTTCAATTGGCATAGGATTTTCCACAATTCTGTAAATGTTAAATTTAGTAATATATACCTCAATTAGGTACACTCTAAATAAGGCCGATACCTTAAAAAATATTTAGTGCTTCAAAAATATAGGTTCGTAAAGGTTAAGCTGTCAAAACAGGCGTTTACCGGAGCAAAGCCGCCGATTCAGACTAGTATCTTAACTTGTGGTTGCGTCCCTGTTGTATCCAGCCCGTCGATTCCTTTCCATAAAATAAAATCAAAGTGAAATACAGCTTTTAATGAATTTTTTCCAGTCTACTCGCGAAAAACTTAAAAAAAAAGAAAAATGCAAATTAAAAAATATTAATCAATTAGTATTAGATCCAGCTTTGTTGCTTGGACAATGCGAACGAAGGAAAATAAAAGAGGGAAAAAAACACGTAATTTCCTTAATCATAGCTTGAAAATATAATTTGATTATTAAAAATGTAAAGTCTCGAATGCCATGTTAATTAAATTGCGTACAGAAAGAGGGGCTAATGAAATGTCAGGCCCGCGAGAACGCCGTGATTAATTGCGGGGATCGCAGTCCGACATCATCGCCGGCAAGCTCTCTCTCTCTCTCTCTGTATATAAGGGCTGCGAAAGTCACTGACGCACTCGAATAGACGGCCCCGTATCTTGTCTCGTTTCGGAGATAATCGACGTTTAAAATTTTTGAAATTTTCAAAGGGCCATAACTCAAAAACCAGAAGAGATACAGCTCTGCGCTTGTGCTAATTCGATTCAGCGCACTTTTTTCTATAAGGTCAAGTAAATTCAGGCATATCCGTGACACTTTCATTTTTTTCAAAAAATTAAAAAAATTGAAAATAACAAAAATATTAATATTAAGAGCACTGTGGTTTGAACGTAATAAAAAATAGAGAATAGTTACTTCTTACCACAACAATTTTATTAGTGGATATACATTTCGAGAGAGTTTAGTGTATTGCTGAAGATGAGAGCATAGCTCTCGAAATGTACATCCACTAATAAAATTGTTGTGGTAAGAAGTAATTATCCTCTATTTTTTATTAAAAAAATTGAAGTTTTTCGATTATTTCGCAAATCGGCGGCTTTTTGAGGCACTAAGAGCCTTCCGATGCGGTTAATATTATGTGTACTTATGGAAAAAATCACGCTGAATCTAATGAGACCACCCGCAACTCTGTATCTCTTTTGGTTTAGGAGTTAGACGCGTTTTTATAAATTCTTCTTAAAAAAATTAAAAACGTTATAACTCGAAAAATACAAAGCTACAGACTTCTAGATAGGCTCATTCGATTCAGCATAATTTTCTGCATAGGACTAAGTCATTTTCAACCGTATCTTTTCGTCGGTGAAATATCAGAATATTATATTATTGCAATTCAGCCGACGGCCCATTGACATACTCGCAAAAGTAGACGACGCACTGCGGTTAGTTAATATATCAGACCGGTTAGAGAAATAATTATTCCAATATTCAAGAGTCGAACGCAAAAAAAAACACAATTGACAACTTTTGCAAGAATTGACGACGCTCTATATTGTTGATTAAAATGGACCATCCCGAAATTTCACGCGTTGGGTACTTACATCGTAAATATTTACGATATTAGTTACTATTGTAACTACATGATATAGTATTATTACACTATAAGTTCGCCTCGAGCATCATGGCGCGCAGTGCAAGAAATCAAACTTTCGGTCAGTGTGGTGTATACTATTTCTCTTCATACCCCGGTCGTAAGCACGCTTATTAAATTAATTAATTTCTTATTAATTACATAATAACACAGATAAATTCCAAGCAAGCAGCTTTAGGTTATACGTAAAAACACGAATGATAGCTGCTCGCAACTATTAGCTAGAATGTAATAGGGTTGCTATGGAAACGACATCTGAACAACAGTCGATTGGTGATTTTTTCTTTACTGCCGCCCGAACGCACGTACTTCCCGCACCAGTGCGTGTAATCCCCACCAATGCGTAAATTTTAGACTTTCTGCCTCACAATTGATGCCGAAAGTATGCACTTTCGATCGAGGTATGAAGAAATATTGAATACAGCAGTGTGTCTCGGGAAATTTTACGATTTTTTCGTTTTGTAAATTTTACAGTCACTATGTGTAATTTATGAAATTAAATATTACACGAACACGTAATTTTTACTAGGTATACAGTGCAAAGGTGACAATCTATAATTATTAGACGCGACCAATAACGGTGGTGGCGACGTGCCACGTCCCGGCGCCTCCGCCACGCCGCATGCGCCGACTTGACAAACAGTAATGTTGTTTCAACAAACAGACGCTTTGTCATTTAAACAGCGAATATTAATTAATAGCGTAATTAGTAATAACATTCACAGTGCACTGTATATATACAGTGCAACACCCTATAACCAGTGTGCCGATAATCTTTTCATGTAAACAGGCACATTGCAGAGCGTATGGTCAGAAAATCTGATTTGACAATTAACCTTGGACTGTGATCGTATGAAACAGTCTGATGTCGTTATCAAACTCTCTATAGAAACATTAGATCGCTCTTCAAGTTGGGTTTTTGATACAATGTAACCTCTCTATAGCGACACTCAATGGACCGTGCACTTTGTGGCGTTATTGAGAGTTGTCGTTAAACGGAGAGACGAAATAATCAATTAATCATATAATAATAATACGCTAAGGTTAAAGATGTTTGCCTCCCTTTTTAGAAAAAACCTCACAATTTCTCCACATAAACTATGTATCATTTTACAGATAATTGCTTGCTCTACTGACATCGACAATTAAAAAATTTATTATTGCTTTTATTTTTGTAAATTAATTAAAATACAGAAACACTGAACAACGTCTGCCGTCTGACGGCTTTAATTTTGAAACAACGTCAACACTTCGATCTGTCATCTGACCTTTATATTGTAATACAACAGACACAATACTGCATACTGCCATCTGACGGCTTTAATTCTGAAACAGCGAGCAACGCTGAACAACGTCACAGCAATGCTGCATGATGCCATCTGACGGCTTAGCTCAACGCTTTTGCTACTTGCGCCTCTATATGACAACAATTTTAGTAAAATATTTCTTCGATCTGTCATCTGAGCTTCATATTGTAATACAACAAAAAGAAGAACGTTATAAGCAGTGTGCAAAATTAGAAACGAATTGAATACCTGCAATCATATTTAAAAAATAATTTTGTAAAGTGATAATTATTATACTTATTTAGTGCGAATAATTCGCACAGGTCACACTAGTATTTTTTTTATTATAATAGGTATTTACTCATAATATATCTATAAAATTTACAACTGATCAACAAGCATTCATACAAATCAGCAAAGATAATTCCAACAAACAAAAGAACTTTATTAGAATCTTCGGTACGCATGTTTCCGACAACAAATCAACAAAATAACAAACAAGTACTGTTTATTGCTTAATGATGACGTATTGTTGTCGTTATTTAGAGTGGGTGTGTCGTTATTTAGAGTATTATTGTATTAGCAACAATGTAAACCAACTAGAGTTAAGTAATTTCGACGTTTTAAGGAGTTTGTCGTTATATCGAGTGACGTTAAATGGAGTTTACACTGTATTTACGTGTTGTCTGAAGCGAACAGATAATTGTTTCACAGCGTAACGATATTTAAAACTGTTGGCGTATTGAGAGGATTATTAATAGTCGGTGCCACTTATTGGAGTCGCACTGTACGTCAATATACGGGTGTATTTATTCGCATAATTGCATCACATTATTATAAACTGAGGACAAACTAAATGAAATCAGTGTTTAATACGGCATTTTGTAATTTATGCTAACAGCGGATATGCAAATATTAATTGTTTTGAGCTTGTGACTCTTTTGTTTTCAATTTTGTGTATTTATGACACTATCAACTGTTTCCCGCTTACGTTTGTTTTTTTTTCAAATTCATTAATGTTCGCACAAAGCACCGAATTTAGGTGCTTGAAGCATGGAGCACTTTCATAAATACTTGATTTGTTTAATTAACAAGCACTTGCATTTTCAAAAAAAGCTTTAAAGCATTGAGCTTTTACTATAGTGCTTAAAAAAATTAAGCATTGAACATTAGGTATTTTAAAGTTTTTGACTAAACCATATTTTTCAATGATACAAGAAATTGATCTCTATCATCAAACAAAATAAGTACCTATTGTTAAACATAAACGAAGTATGTTTTATTAAGGATTGGAAGTGTTTTTTAAGCATTCAAAATGCTTGTTAAGCATTCTTAATGCTTAATAAGCTTGTTGAATGCATGTTAAGCATTCTTAATGCTTAATAAGCTTGTTGAATGCATGTTAAGCAATTTATATTGCTTATACGTCCTTAAGTCGCAAGTTTTAAGCATCAAGCAGCGAGCATTTGTTCTACAAAGTGCTTTAAGAATTATATAAGTGCTTGAAAGCATTAGTGCAAGCACTAAGTTCTCAGCACTGCCCAGTTCTGCTCTAGTGCTATCTAAATATTTTTTTAAAAGTATAGTTTTCCGGTCACTTACCAAATTGAAAAAAAGTTTGTTAACAATGCAAGTCCTTACCTGTAACAAAAAAGAAAATATTAATTTTGAATTAACAACATGTTTATTTTTAGGTCGACTATACCATATCCGAGGACGACAACGTCGCGACGGGGGCGGTGCGGGTGAGACGCGAGTGGAAATGGCTGAGAGATAGACACGGTGCTCAATCATGGATCGATTGGACGATTTTTAAGGGTTTATATAATAAAATAATTATTTTTTGCGTATGGAACTGGAGAGCTGCAATTTTACATCAAAAGAGCCGCATTCGGCTCGCGAGCCACACTTTGCCGACCCCTGCTCTAGGCTCGTTTTAAAGACGGTACTCTTTAGCTGCAAAAGACAATTGTTCAATGGAAGCACTTTTCACTGTAAGACGAACGATAAATGGAAAAGTGTACCTGAAAGGGTTAAAGAAAATGTTTTTTCGTGAACGGGTGCTGCCTGTTAACAAGAACACGTAATTAATCAGGGGTTCTTGTATTATTACTGGCGCCTCACCATAACTGATTGGCAAAAAAAATGACAAAAGCAATATTTCCAGATCAAAATTAAAGTTCTTGTAGAACTTGTCCCGGCCATAAATGATATACGAGTCAACTTTGTACTAAATGGTTGCTGGAGGCACAAAGAACAAAACTTCTTTATACGTTCAGATGTACTGTCGCGTTCATAATAACTTTAACGCAACTTTAGAAGTAACGTTAACTAATCTGTAAGGTTCATCTGGAAGGAGTTTGGGATTATTAGAACGCCGTAACGGATATTTCAAGGTCATTGCTTGGACTATGAGGTCCTTAGTAAGGTGCCAAAAGAGTACGAGTGAATCCTCGTTATAGTACGGTTCGCTTAATGTAGCGGCAAAGCAACGAAACAATGTAATGTGAATAGCGTTGTGTTTGTCATTATTAAGTCTATAAAAATTCAATAGCTTAAGGTAACGGATTTACTTTGATAGGTTACCTTGATTCAATTTTTAATTAACTATGATTTTCTTATTTATCGATATTTTTAAGGTATAAATACTTTTTTGTCCACTAATCTATTTTAATAAAATTCCAGCCATTTAGGCGACGGGACATTACCAGCTTCAAAATGTTGACATTTGAGTATAATAAAGAAAATAAAATTTCTGATATCACTTGAGGTGACGCGGGTAATGGCTAGTTTACAATATTATGTTTGCTATTCGATGCCATGGTTGCCTACATAATATGTTCCACGTCATGTAAAAATTAATCAAAGCATGCTTAACTAGTTTATTTCAGGCAGATCTACAAAACATAACAACATCAGCTGATTTTTTTTTTATTTTTAAAATATTTCCGAAACTATAAAGTTAAGAAAAACATTTTTTTTAACGAAACTTTCCTGAAATAATTAATAAATAGAATAATAAGCCGTTATGAAAAGTACACCATTATTATATAAAAAACACCGTTATAACATAATATATATCTTTTGCGCATGCGCCGATTTTCCACAAAAACAATAGGACTCTTCATATTTGCATGCCAAACATCCTCCCAAAATTTGGTTTCAATCCGCTCATCCGTTTGACCTGTATCGTGTTCACAGACTAACAGACGCACAGTGATTCGGGGGACCTCAAAATGGAAAGATATTGTAAAATATTTGACCTAAACTAGTACCATTCCCCATTTGTGGGTTGGAATGGCATAATAAGTGAAAAATGGGACAATATTCAATTACAAGTGTATGACTCACTTCCCAAATTCTGGATTAATTATGATAGTTTTGTAGCCGTAACCGTAACGCAATCCGTGTTGGAGTTACGGAGCTGTGAAGCTGTCACATCGACTTGGACGACACGTGCTACGCACCGGCAAAAGACACGAACATTATATATAATATAAAGCTATCGGTTGCGATAATAATTTACCGGAGCGACGGTTTCGTCGAGAACCGGTGAGAGTTTATTATTGGTCGGTGATTCATGCGCCGCGTTTGATACGTTCTGCGGCGGTCACGTGCCATCATACGTCACGCCGGTGATTCCCCGGAGTGGAATTAGTCGATACCCCGGTATTGGCGTTCCATGCAATCACATGTATTAATGTTTCGGCGTAGCGTGTACAGGATGTTCGGATTTTCAGAACTTATAAGAGTTGAGCAACGATTGTTTTGATTCGAGACACCGATTTAGAGACGAGAAATTTCGTTTTTCTCGTCTCGGTTGCGAAAACTCTCGTCCAAACAATTCAGTTATGCCATCTCTTCTTGAAATATAATGTCTAAAAAAATAAGTTCAAACACTAAAACCCGAATACTGAAAAGTATGAAACAAGAAAATATTCTCATCTGAGGATAGCCGTGGTCATATGCCACCTACCCTAGCAAAACATTACATTTTAACAGTAATAAGCGATCATAAGCTCTACGGCAAAATGCATCACGCTATACATCTAGAGTGGCGCCTCATATATGTGACAAAGTCTATCCTCAGATGAGAATTTTTTCTTGTTTCATACTTTTCAGTAGTCGGGTTTTAGTTTTCAATTTGCTCCACTCTGGGACCAAAATTCAAAAATAAATGTAGCCTATGTTACCCGGGCCATAATAACGAATCGATTGACACTTTATTTATCAAAATCGGACGAATAGTTTAGGCGCTACGGTGGAACATCCGTAAATACAAATATACATAGACTGCTAAACTCATAACCCCTCTTTTTGGATAAAAATACGCTTCCTGTGTGATTTTATTGGTTTCTGCTAGAGTTATATGAACTAAGTATATTTTTTTTTTTTTAAATAATATCTTATTTTTTTAATAATTTGCCTAATCAACTACAAATTAAATATAAAAAATAGGCGTTGTCCTGCCACAGACCACGGAATTATGTGTTTTTTATGTGAGAAATCCAAAAGTAGTATTTAAAACATACCCCACGGCGCCGAAAACGCGCTTAAAACATACCCCCTCGGCGCAGAAAACGCGCTTAAAATATACCCCACGGCGCCGAAAATTGTCTGTCAACACCAAGCTTTACAAATTTCACAGTCCTGTATTTATGTAGAACAAACAACATACCAAAAATAAGCAGTGCCAAAAGTAAATACTCATAAACGAACTTTACAAGAAAACAATCCACAGTATGTTTATTTTTTCCGACCAATCGAAAGGTAAAGCAGAGCTTTCCGATTGAGGAACGTAAAATCGAATGACCTTTACGGGGCTTCACAGTTAATAGAAAAAGCACACCGAAGCTGTTTTGTCACGACCACACGACAAAGTTGCTCAAGTCAAATTAAGATCAACACATCAGGTTCCTAAAGATCTTCTTTATATAATAATATGCTTTTCTGAAGCTGAGCTTCTGAACGCAGGCATCGAGCTGGGGTGTTAATTGGGAAAATCGCACATAGCTTAGGGGAGGAAAGGAACATAGAAACAAAAGCGCACATACGTCCTCGGATATCATTTACTCAATGCATACGTGTGGGTCATTATGTCAAAATTCTCGGGTTCAAGTTCCGAATTAGCATAAATTATTTTTTTGTAAACAGTATATGTTAACACGTAAGGTGCACATAGAGAAATTAACATTCGGAAAAAATAACTGGATCAGAGTGAGCCTTGAAATCTTGTTTTTCAATTTGACAGATAATATTCTTTTGCAAAATGAATGTGTATACTACCGAAGAAAATATTCAAATGATTACAACATAATCAGACTTTTTTTATTAATGGGACATTAAATTCCCAAAAATATTTAAATATGGTGCGAGATCAAATATCTCCGTCTATTCGTGTTGAACCTAAAGACATTGGGTCACTGATTTAGCAACGCGCATACGTCATACCAGTCAGACAATTTTTGAATGAAATGTTTCCAAACAGATGTAGCTGTTTTTTTGTTTTATTTTTGTACAAAAAAATTAAAATAATGATTTATAAGTGCTTTTTATTATTAAAAAAGCCAAGTAAAATAAAAATAAATCAAAATAAAATAGAAATCCTCAAGATTACCACGATAGTACTCTGATCCAAGTATTTTTTCCCAATGCTAATTTCCCTATGTGCATCTTACGCGTTTACATACTGTATTTCTTATTAATAAATAAGAAAATTCACCCAGTTGGGCGACGGGACCATCCCAACTTCAATATGTTGACATTTGATACAAGTATAAAAAAGAAAATAAAATTTCTGATCTCGCGTGAGGTGACGCGGGTAATAGCTAGTATTCAATATGACATTTGTTATATTGATCCGTACGCGGTTTTGTGTTGCGCCCTCGGATTTAATGTCCGTCGTACAAAGAAACAAACGGACTTATTCAATAAGACAAGAAAGGCGACGGGGGAAGGAGTGGGGGTGCGCCGGAGGAGCGGGGAGGAGGAAAGTTCGGGCGAACTGACGGACTAAAAAAGCGGTGCGCGTCGACGAAAAGAAAATTAAACGAGTAAATCTTAAAGACTGTTTGTTGTTGTTTTTTTTTCGCGGGGGGCGGTGCGCGGAGAGACGCGCACCGCCGCAGATCCGCGGGCGGGAACGAAACACACGGAAACGCAACACGCACACACACACATACGCGCGCGCGTTGCGTCTAATTTAATTTCAGTTAAGTGAAGTTAAAACACCTGTCCGAGCCAGGCGTCCCGGGATCAAAGGGATTTCTTTTTTGGCGCCACAACATTCAATCCGGTTTGAGCTTCGGCCGCAAATAAATATAGACTGGCCAAACAAAAGAACGACGACTAATACTAAAAACTATAGAAACACAATTACCGTATTTTTCCGACTATATAAGACTCAACTTTTTTACCCACGACGGAACGGAGCAGGTGTGTGCGTTTAGGGTGAGAGATTGTTTGTTTGTTGCCATTTATCTCGAAAACGGTTTAATCAATTCAGATGTGGTTTTCTGTAAAGGGTTTGTAATTCATCCGCGATGGTCCTTAGCGCAAGAAATCTCTAAAAAGTTTAAAATAAAAAAAAATACAAAATTAAAAATTTTGAAAAATACCCACGACGGATGTAAACGTTGTAATTGAAAAAAAAATTGGTTGTCTGTAAAGTCGGTTTACGGACGATAGTTTTACGTGATGACGTATTCCGTTCGAATATCATATTTAATAATACATAACCTAAATTTTAGTAGCTGTCAAACTTGGGCTTATACTGCGCTCTCGCTTGCACGCACAGGGTCAGGCGGAACGTGACACATTTCGGAACGTTACACTTTTTCGTGCATGCAGCCGGTGTTTCATCAATTTATAAGACGTTATCACGTGAAAAAAAATTAAAACTCCCCGACTTTAACGAGGAAAGTAACCAAAGAAAAACCGTCGCTGTCCTGAAATGAACTAAAATATTGCAATTTTAGAGTAGGTATGTGACTGATTGAAATCATGTTGGGTACGTAAATAATTGTAGTCTTCAATTGATATTTTCTTATTTTTAATTCAGGGCAGCCAATGGTAAGTCCCGAAGGATTTTCTTTGGTTACTTACTGTCTTTTAGTCGGGGGGGGGGGGGGGGGTTAAAATTTCATTTAATCCTTTTTCAATTACAAGAAGATTATGAATCCAAAAAGTTGTTTCATAACCTTAAACGTTTATATAAAACGTCCAGATTGTGAGATCCAATCTAAAATTGGATGAACTCGCTGACTGACAAAAAATTTCGTATAGCTGTCGAGCGGTGTGTGTAGAAAAATATTTTCCGGCCGCCCGGAACAAAAACATTCAAACGTAAAAACGCAGGATTCGTGAGGTTTAACGTTGGGCTCCGCGTTATTTTCCTACGCACGAACAAAGTGTATTGCGGATTGCCTACCTACCTGCCAGCTTGTTTTATTTTCTTTTTTGAAGTCGGATTATTTCAGGTATATCAAATTAATTTTCGCTGTTTGAATTTGTTGCTTCGATATAGAACTATATCCGACATATCCGCGCACAAGTATAAAAAAATCATGTTCTAAAAGCTTGAGCTCGACCGATCCCGATATCAACATCGATGTTGTGTCCGACTATCTACACCGGCCGTAGAAATATTAGACTAGAGTACGCGAGTGAGCCGTGAAAGTGTCTGACAGAGAACAGTTCCTTATCTCTATGGTAACTAATGATACAAAACAATGCTGATTTGAGTAAACAAATATCTGGTTTTCTGGACTCTCTGCAGCGTTCTCTCTCTCTTTCTCAACTGAGAACACTTTCACTTATGGCAAGCATGCGAACTAGCGTACTCTAGTTACTTATATCTCTATGGTACCGGCTGATACATGTACTGAAATATCGGCCTAATAATAATACTATATACCTACTTCCTCTTTTAATCTATACTAATATTATAAAGAGGTAAAGTTTGTAAGTTTAGATATCCAAAACTACTCATCCGATTTCAATTTTTTTCACCAATATTTAGAATAGACCTTCAGGATAGACATAGGCTATATATTATCGCGTTAAAATAAAAGCGCTTTTCGCGAAGACCAATTTTGCAACGCAAGTCGACGAAAAAACGGTGGCAATCTACAAATTCGGGCAATCCCGAACCGGAATAAAAGAAAAAATTAAGGTAGTATCTATGCAAGGTTATAGAGCAGAGATTGTCTCGTTTCATTGGATAGTAGTGAAAGGATGACGTAATCCGGCGGACACGTCAAATGATTGCGAGTTGTTTAAATACACTTTAATGGCAATATTTAACAATTATGTCAAAGAAATAACATACGGCTAATTTTAAAAATTGATTATCGAGCTCCGACTGATTTCAATTCGGCTCTCGTGTAGTTCTGTATCGAACACGAAAACCTAAACACACGAAGAAGGCAACAAACATACATACTTCAAAGTGGAATTTTATAATTAAATGATATATAGAGATTAAATTAATAATAATTTTATAAAAGTATTTTGTAATTTGCTGCTGACGGGATTTTGTTATATATATATATATACGTATTAAGTTTCATCTGGAAGGAATTCTGAATAATTTCATTTGCTTTGTTTGCGCAAATACCTGTACCAATATAAATAAAAGCAAAAAAAAAAAACATTATTATAATTTCCTTCAAGAGCTTTCGAAATATTTTCCTCGCAGAGTTTGAACAAAAATATTTACGATTGTTATTCAATGATGGGGTACACGATTTCTCTATTAGGCATTGTCAGAAACATAAAAAAAAGGTTTGCACTCCGGGAGTGTCGGCAGAAGTGAAAACTTGAATATTAACGTCTTACGAATTTTCGATCAAAATGGTTTGTATCATAGATTGCATTTTTATGTACGATATTTCAACGCTAGATGTCTAACATTGTATAAATAAAAGTTTTCGTCTTACGCATTTTCGATCAGGACACGTGACCCTGACGATCTGACGCGAGTTTAACATTTTTTACCCATTATAGGTACAAAAAAAGTGTACAACGCCGCTAAAGAAGTTTTCACTTCAAAACTTCCTTATTTCAAAGGAAAATAGCTACAATGTGACGTGGGATAAAAATTAAAAATTTTTTTTGTAGAAATGACAGCTGTTTAACAAAAGTATTTTCAACGAAATTTTGAGTTTGAAAAATTTATAACTTTTGAACACGGTACCCGATAAAAAAAATCCTACGTCACATTGTAGATAATATTATAATAAAAAGAATTGTTGTAAATTTTGAGTGGATCTTGAGATATCGTGTACACCGTTTTGAAAAATTTAGTTTCGAGAAAAACGCAAAAGAAAAAAACTAACAGATTGGATGCTCTATGACTAATATGGACTCGTTACTTCGGTAATAGTTTGAATTTTGGAATAATTAAACGCTTAAAATATTCTCAAATGTATAAACAATTCATGTACACCCTTAAAAAAACGTTTTTTTTCAAAATCTCAAGCTTGCGTAACCCCTTAAATTGCATGCATATATAAATTTCGTCATTATTACGTAAAAAAAACTTATAAGTAATTGTTTACATTTTTTGACATAATGACATACAATTTGAAACTTTTTTATGTCGCTAAAAAAGTTTCACTTCAAAAATAGTATTATTGAAGTGAAACTTTTTTAGCGACGTGCAAATGGCAGTATTTCACATTGAAATTAATCTATATAAGGACATATACGAAATAGGCGAATACAGATTCTTCTTTGTCCAGAATATTTTGCTCCCTCAGTGTAACACCGTGCAGCCAGTGTAAGGTGAGTGTATGTACGAAAACGGGTTCTTGTATTAATTAATAAGGAACTCTGCTAATTGCACTGGAACGCTAGGAGGCAGCCCCACACGGTCGGGCCGCCGCTCTAATGCCGCACTGCCGTGATTGGCGGCGGTTTCAAGACAATCTCTCTACCCCCTCCCCCCGTTCCGTCCCGTCTTCTGCACCGTTTCACCGGAGCGTATTATAATACTTACACCACCCACCCGCCAGGTGTAGTGTGTACAGTGTAACCAAGAACTACAGCACAGTGAAGCGTAACAGGTTAATTTTTTTTTAAAGTGAAACTTTTATTCTATCGCCCCGAATTTTTCTGGCCGTCTGTTGCATGTCGCATTACAGGCGGCCGCGGAGTAGGGGTAAAGTGAAAGGCGCTCGGAGTAGGCGCTCGGTAGAGCAGCTAAGGCCAATATGGCGGCGCCCATGGTTAGCATCAGCTGACCGTGTAGTATGTATAACACATAGTCAGTCTGTCATGCGGGCAAGTGCTGTACAGTGTTTACATGTTTTTATTCGTGTATTCATGTGAATATTGTTGTTTATAATTAATCGTGATGGATAAGTGTCTACAATCCAATAAAAGTTTCACTTGCGTCGTGGTTTCTTAAACCCACACAACTGTTTTTTTTAAATACTGAGCGTTTTTTGAATAATATAGGGACACAGGTGACGTCACGTGTCAAATTCAGGTGACTTTTTCAAGGCCACCGACTGTCGAAGCTACCAGGACCTAGTACGAATTGAGATTTGAAATTTGGCACGAAGGAAGGTCTCACAGCACAAGTAATACGAAAATAATTAATTTTTTATTCTAATGGCCATATTCACCGAACCTATAAGTAGTTATTTATTCGGTTCATTTTTTCTTATCCTTCGAATAAATAGCCATATTTCAATTCACCAAGCTTAATTATGTTTACTGTTAGGGTATAAATTTTTATTCGCTGATAAAATAATAATGGCCGCCACATAGATCATAATACCTAACCTATATAAGCGTGGAGTATAATCTACAGTTTGTTCTTGTGGATTATATTTATTAACCTTCAGTGAAGTGTATAGTTGTAAAGCATTAATGTTGGAGGAAGTTTTGTGTGCAATTGGGTTAGGATAAAACATTATTATTTTATGAAATTGGTTGTTTTGACGTCTACACTAACGCCATCGGTCGGATTTTTGAGTCAACGTCACAATATTCAACAAAAATACCCAGGAGTATAGTGCAGTGTTTATATTTATTCGTCAACTAACTATTTTTAACCGATTTCAAAAAAGGAGGAGGTTCTATGTTCGAATGTATATTTTTTTTATGTATGTTCACCGATTTCTTCGTCAATTATGGACCGATTTTCAAAATTCTTTTTTTATTGGAAAGAGTGCACTTCCGAGGTGGTCCCATCGGAACCAAGTCAGGATCTGATGGTGGAATCCAGAGAAATCGAGGGAAACCCTCAAATTTCAAAGGCACGCATACTTGGCCTACCCATTGCAATACTTTATCTAACACTAAAAAGAGAAAAATAAAATATTTTTAACAAAAAACTTGAACCGACTTCAAAATATGCACTAAAAAGTAAAAAATAAATAATGATTGTTATTTTTGGAGTCGGGGTCAGCCAAAATGAAATCTATTCCGAGAACTAGAGACATGTAAGATTTAAATTGCTACTTTCGAATTCCGATGTGACACCGACTCCAAAAATAACAATAATTATAATTTTTTACTTTTTAGTGCATATTTTGAAGTCGGTTCAATTTTTTTGTTAAAAATATTTTTAACGTTATAATACGCTTGGTGAATCGGAAATAAATTTTAATCTAAGGAAGATTAGTAATTTGTATCTTTAATAGATGAATATGGCCATAAGTGGAATTATTACGTGACAAACTTAATTGTTATTGAATTCAATTGCCAACCTCAACAAAACAATTGTCCCCACACATGGCGCGAGTAGTACTCGCAATTGTCCGTAATTTTTTTTTTATAATTAACATTTTTACAGCGCCCTATGTACACGACGAAACATGTCATTAGAAAGACACGGCCTTTCAATAAGGTCAACCCGCGCCCGCCCCCCGAGCAGCCCGCCGCGCCGTCCCACTATTTCACAGTCTCACATGAGAAAGTGGGGCGGCGGCCCCATAGCGCTGGAGAATAATTACAACGATGGAGTCTTTTATGTAACGTAAATCCTATTCAGGAAATTAAAAAAGTGCCACGCGGCACAACGGCGGTGAGACGTTATAGCAGCGCCGCAACGGATACGACCCGAACTAACTATATACAGAGGTATGGCGTTTGTGTGTGTGTGTGTGGTTTTTCATTAGCGGTACGGTTGTTTGTTTAGAACAGCGATCGTCAAACTGTTTACGACAAAAAATAAGTCCAATTTGGGTACCGTTTCATCTATAAAAGTACACTATAAATAAATAATTTACTCATATATTAGACTAATATATAAAGCTGAAGAGTTTGTTTGTTTGATTGAACGCGCTAAATATTGCAATATTAGCGCGTCACGTTCTCAAGCCCGGATAGCTCAGTCGGTAGAGCGTAAGACTCTTAATGCCAGGATCTTGGGTTCAAGCCCCACGTCGGCGAATATATTTTTATTTTCTACATTCCTTCCTTCTAAGGTTTAAATTTCAATTTTTTAAAATTTTATTACGACTAATTAAAATTAAATAAATATAATTAATAGCTCATTTGAAAACTGTTACAACTATAGGTGTCTATATAAAAATAATTTTCCTAGTGTTTTCAATTAAATATTTATTATATTAAAAGAAATTTACTACTTAAAAAAAGTATAAATACTGCTTTTTAACGACAAAAACTTTTGAACGGTAACTCCAAACATTATGAAGTTTGGACACAACACTCATCTCGTTAAACTAAGATAAATGTGAGTATAGGTACTCATCTCCCTTCCTCCCCAATTTGTTCGTTTGCATCCGCGTGAAACCGGGCGGGACCGCTAGTAATAAATAAAATTTATAACTGACCAACAAATATTCTTACTAAATCACAAATGACTGCTGAGCTAAACATATGAAAGATAATCCCAACAAACAAAAGAACGAATTTCTTAGAATTTTCAAATTCAAAAACTAACGCTATATAATATACAGTTTGGCGACCTCTATTTATAAGATGCCAAAGCAACAAGAAGTCGCAGGGCGGAAAGGTATATAGTAATTTAGATGGGGACAATAGAGGAAACTGACTGATTACGACCGCTGCATGTGTTGGAAACTTGGCGTTGGGGCGCGTTCAGTTTGTTTACCGAATACTTTTGTCAATTTACATACATTAGTTTCAATTTATAGATTGGACTTTTATTTTTCTCAGCGGCACTGCAGCGTTCGACCATACTGATTTGTGCAGCGTTTAGATTTTGACGCTTAGAAACCAATATCGGCATTCGTACCGTTTTCGATTTCTTTCAATTCGACTCTTTCCGGCGGTTGGATTCATCAAAGCTGCGAATGTTTCCGTGGAAATGCGTTTTAGAGGGCGTTTGAGAATAGATGAGCTATAGTGGCTGGCGAGGCCGTTGTTTTCATGGCGTTTTCAAGCGCCTAATCTAATCACCACCTTCTAGTCCGAGAACGAATTTATTATTAAATAAATATAGTTTAAAAAAAACTAAAAAAACACGCTTTATATCGAACTAAAAAGTAAAAAATGATTTTTTTAAAATAAGCTTAAAAAGCGTTGGGCGCTTTGTTCCACATTTTCGTACATCGAGCGCCCCACGCTTTTTAAGCTTATTTAAAAAAAAATATTTTTTACTTTTTAGTTCGATATAAAGCGTGTTTTTTTAGTTTTTTTTAAACTATATGTATTTTTCACTTTTTAGTACGATTTATTGTCAAAAATTTGCCGAAAAAAAAAATGTTTTTTCGGCGTGGACGGGATTAGAACCCACGACCCGTGATGCCGAGAGTTGACGTCAGCGAAGACCCGTGCCTAAGACCGCACGGCTGCCAGTGTACTTACTGTGCTGGCATATTACACCGCTATATAAACCACTTGCTGTAGTCTAAATGAAAGTTACAAACATACATACATACATAGGTACAAACTTACAAGTGAAGTTAATATAAAGCGTGTAA
This sequence comes from Xanthostigma xanthostigma, assembly GCA_963575645.1. Classification (NCBI taxonomy): domain Eukaryota; kingdom Metazoa; phylum Arthropoda; class Insecta; order Raphidioptera; family Raphidiidae; genus Xanthostigma; species Xanthostigma xanthostigma. Next base: position 7,624,937 of record OY754473.1, read on the forward strand.
AAAGGGGGAATTATAAAACGGTCGAATAAAGAAACAAATTTGGTGACTGATGATGAGATACTGTTTTAATAACTTGAGATATTAAAATAATAGTTGGGTGACTAAATTACTAAGTGAGCGACTAGAATGCCTTCGGTAATTTTGAAGCAGATATCTTCTTTTGTTTTTACTTTTTATTTTTTTTTTCACTTTGAGACTACAACTTACTCACATTTTCATAAAACCGAGTTCAAAATAAGACGCGCCAACATCGCGAAGATTAAGAAACCGCGAACAATGGACCGCCAGGCAACAAACAAAAGACTGCACCGGTAAAATATTTCGTTTCAGTTAAACTGTCAAATAAGGATTAATCTGTCACGAGAACAATACAAAAATATCGGTCATTAGAAGAACACAGGTCACCTCGATCAGGAATGACGTCAGCTGGCAGACCACGCAATAAATTATTGACAGTCATCTCTCTGTCAAACGGAACGAGATCACATGTGTATCTAACAATCTTGGGGATAGAGAAAGATATAAATTGTAGGTTATGTCTTTGACCGAGCGGGGTGGCGTAGTGGTCAAAGCATTAGACTGGCATTCGGGAGGTGCCGGGTTCGAAGCCCGGAGGGGGCAGATGTGGCTGGGACTTTTTCCTGCTGCCTCTCGCCGAGAAACGGTAATTCCTGTATAATACGCGCCACGAATCTAAAAGGCTCGGAAGTTAGATGCGAATGCGGGCTTGCGCTTGTATACAGTCTGTTGAAAAACTACAAACTCGCAACTCAACAAAACTAAAATAACAATAACAACTTGACAAGAGCGTACTCGAATGTACTTTAAAGCAGGAAAGCGACAAGTGACAAAGGCAACGAGCGATCACGGCCAATCACCGACGAGCGCACGTTCCGTGCAGGTATAGCTGGTGGGAGTCTGAACGACTCTTAAATGTGCCTTTGCGACGCTGTTTGTGACTAGCTTCCGAACCTTTTAGATCCGTGGCGCGTATTATACCGGTCTTGTTGAGGTTCTCTATGGTTTCCCTAAATAATTCCAGATATAAATACCGATATGGTTCCTTATTCAAGGCCATGGCCGATTGCCTGTCCAGCTCCTATGCTCAAAATTTGCCTACCTCATGCTAATTTCCTAAAGTTTCTTCATTCACCCATTGCTATTAATTAAGTGGAAGTTGAAGAAATGTAGAAAATAACGGGAAGTGTTGATAGATGGAAAATAGTAATGGTGCGAATGGCGTCTGTTATGACATAAAAAGTCGAGAAACGGACGTTAAACGCATTATAAGGTTATGTCTTTGTGACCGGGTCCGATGTATCCGCGACCCGTGTGGCGGTTTTTTTTTGGTGAAGCACGCCGCGCATGCGCGTGTGTGCGTGCGAAATAAAAATAAAAGTGTGATAAAATCAAGTGAACGCCTCGCATAACAAAGCATACCAACAGACGTACAAATTGCGTGCTTGGAACATTTCACTTCTTACAGTTTGTATCTATACATGTACTTATGACTGACTGACTTCCAGGGATGGGGCGCCGCGACACTGTCTCGTCCCATTCTAAGTGAAGTACCTATTAGAATTAGAAATAAATTTATTCCAATAATAGTTATACATTCAAGATACAAAATAAAATAAACTTTCTTTGGAATTACCCTACCCAACTTGGCATAGCCAGTACTAGGGTAGGAACCTTTAGAAATTTGCGACCGCGACGGGAAACAACGACACACAAATTCGGTAAATGAATTTTCATCAAAGTCGACAGCGAGAGCAATTATTTTTTTACTGAAATAAAAGATACGGGTTCACCGCAGTTTTTCGGGGGTTTTTTAGCACCAAAATCATGGTTTTATGACCAGGTCTATCATAAAAGCGGCTCCTACGTGAGATATATATTATATACAATATTACTTGTATTAAAACAACAGTAAGTGCCTATATTACAAAATAGTTTTTTCTTTTTTTTAATTAGCGGGAGTCGGGAATTACCCGGAACAGCGCGGCCTCGTTCCTTGCGCTTGTCCGTAGACAAAGTGATTGATATAATCCTCTTAAGTCATTCTACATTATCCATAAATTATCTGTCTTCTACGATCCAAAGCCTCGGATGTGTCCTTTCAGGGCACAATGTCCTGTCAGAAGGCCTACCAGGATGGCCCTTTAATAAAATTACGAACGCAAAAATATCCTATTATTATTGAGTATAAAACTATACCATAACTAGAGTGACCTGTGCGAATTATTCGCACTAAATAAGTAAGTATAATAATTATCACTTTACAAAATTATTTTTTAAATATGATTGCAGGTATTCAATTCGTTTCTAATTTTGCACACTGCTTATAACGTTCTTCTTTTTGTTGTATTACAATATGAAGCTCAGATGACAGATCGAAGAAATATTTTACTAAAATTGTCATATAGAGGCGCAAGTAGCAAAAGCGTTGAGCTAAGCCGTCAGATGGCATCATGCAGCATTGCTGTGACGTTGTTCAGCGTTGCTCGCTGTTTCAAAATTAAAGCTGTCAGATGGCAGTATGCAGTATTTACAATATGAAGGTCAGATGACAGATCGAAGCGTTGACGATGTTTCAAACTTAAAGCCGTCAGATGGCAGACGTTGTTCAGCGTATTTTAATTAATTTACAAAAACAAAAGCCATAATAAATTTTTCAGTTGTCGATGTCAGTAGAGCAAGCAATTATCTGTAAAATGATATACCTATAATTTATGTGGAGAAATTGTGTGGTTTTTTCTAAAAAGGGAGGCAAATATCTTTAACCTTAGCGTATTAATATATATGATACATATTTCAACCTGTTGCAATAATGTCATTCGCGAGTTTTTTTCTTTTAAGAAGATCCGTGCATCCCTGAGACGACGTCTGCATACATCCGTCGCGACGCTTCAGACACTCCAGCGGTGTCATCGAGTGGCGTCGTTACATTATCTCGCTCTGTTCTCTTTGCGAGGAGACGCGCACAACACTCTGTCGTCTTTCTCTCTCTCTCTTTCCCGCCGAGCCGCGTGACAACATCATTCGTGTTTTCCTTCCCGACGAATTCTCAACAAAAGAACTCGATGTTCTTGAGTGCCTTTTAAGTAACGGAGTATATAGTTAAAATGATAATCGGCTCTTGAATTTTATACGAGTCGAGAGAAAAAGCGCGAAACGACGGATTTGCACGGATGTCAGGGCGTACAGTGCGCTGCAGGGCTTCCCAAAGAGGTTTTCCAAGCTAAACAAATACAATACAATGCATTTCTGACTTTAACAAACGACGAAGAACTTCAAACTGTATAACAATCATATATATTAATACGCTAAGGTTGAAGATGTTTGGCTCCCTTTTTAGAAAAAACCTCACAATTTCTCCACATAAATTATATATCACTTTACAGATAATTGCTTGCTCTACTGACATCGACAACTAAAAAATTTATGATTGCTTTTGTTTTTGTAAATTAATTAAAATACAGCAACGCTGAACAACGTATGCCATCTGACGGCTTTAATTTTGAAACAGCGAGCAACGCTTCGATCTGTCATCTGACCTTCATATTGTAATACAACAGACACAATACTGCATACTGCCATCTGACGGCTTTAATTTTGAAACAGCGAGCAACGCTGAACAACGTCACAAAAATGCTGCATAGTGCCATCTGACGGCTTAGCTCAACGCTTTTGCTTGCGCCTCTATATAATAATTTTAGTAAAATATTTCTTCGATCTGTCATCTGATGATCTGAGCTTCATATTGTAATACAACAAAAAGAAGAACGTTATAAGCAGTGTGCAAAATTAGAAACGAATTGAATACCTGCAAACATATTTAAAAAATAATTTTGTAAAGTGATAATTATTAAGTACACTTATTTAGTGCAAATAATTCGCACAGGTCACACTAGTTATTATTATTTTATTCAACATATTTATTAACGTAAGTTTGTAACATGAATATTATTTAACATGAACACTACTTCCTAGTTCATACGCTCCGCTGCCATCTTGTCTCTGTTTCTCTGCATGACCACCAGAGTACGCCAGTGGCGGCTTGGCTTTTTAAGACGTGCTGTTACAAAATCTAATTGCATTTTTTTTAAATCATTTTTTGCTGTCAATTTATACGTATATTTTGGAAGCTGAGGGCCTGTCCTGGCATTTTCACAAAACCGTCACGTGACATATTCAATATATGTCGTATAGTGGAAGTGACGGTGTGAGGTATCCAACACGGAGCCATTCGTGGAATGCTAATGGAATCTACTCATCCAAACAAAGTTCACGCTAAGTATGTGCATGATTTTTACTTACTTATGAATAAGTGATTTCGGTCGGTTCTTTGCCGCTCTAATGCCATTTCATTAGAGCACTGAAATAATATACAGTCCGTCGCACAACAGCGGGTTATGTATAGTATCTCTAATAAGTGATATGACATAACCTCAAATCTGGATTGTATAAGCCGCCATTTTGAGTAGCAGTCGTTTGTTTAAACGTTCAAGTAGCAAGCGGTCTCTATTATTAAAATTTAAAACATTTTTGCAGTAAAACGTAGAAAATATTTTTTTACCAGATCGTTTGCAACATTTGTGAAAAGAAAACCATTAGGGGCTCAAAAAAAAAAACAGTAACAGTAATACAGTATGAACTCCATTTAGCGTCACTTCGATATAACGACAAACTCCTTAAAACGTCGAAATTGCTTAACTCTAGTTGGTTTACCTTGTTGCTCATACAATGATACACTCTAAATAACGACACACCCACTCTGAATAATGACAACAATACGTCATCATTAAGCAATAAACACTACTTGTTTGTTATTTTGTTGCTTTGTTGTCGGCACCATGCGTACCGAAGATTCTAAGAAATTCGTTCTTTTGTCTGTTGGAATTATCTTTGCTGCTTTGTGATAGTATGAATGCTTGTTGGCCAGTTGTAAATTTTATATATTTTGAGTAAATACATATTATAGTAAAAAAATATTAATGGATCATTTCCTCTCTCCGTTTAACGACAACTTTCAATAACGCCACAAAGTGCACAGTTCCTTGAGTGTCGCTATATAGAGTTTACACTGTATTTTTAATTAAAATATGAATAGACGCTTAAGGTCCAGATAGTTGACAAAAAAAAATTGGTTGTCTGTAAAGTCGGTTTACGGACGATAGTTTTACGTGATAACGTCAAAGAAACATTGATGAACTCTCTGACGTCACGCGAGAAGAGAGAGAAATGCGTACAAGCCGACGCTTGGGCCGATCGTGCCTCTCTATCGCTTATACCGCGCTCTCGCTTGCACGCTCAGGCTCAGGCGGAACGTGACACTTTTTCGTGCGTGCAGCCGGTGTTTCATCAATTTATAAGACGTTATCACGTCAAAAAAAAATTAAATTTAAAAAAAATAGTGTTTTTCTGTTATTAAAAATTGGTGAAAATATCAATAAAATATAAATGCAGATAGGTTTGGCAATTGTCGGTTTCCAGTAAATAATTAAATTATTCAGTCGAAAATAAGACACCCCGTACGGACACAAGGACTGCGAAGGGGCAGGATCAACGGCAGGACTTTGAGGTTCAAAACATCAACATACTATAACCCATACATATGTATAATATACATAATTTATAAGGAATAAAAGTGCGTCGGTGCAGGAGAAGAGGTCCTGCCCATGGGAGACGGATTCCAGTGAAAAGTTAATATTGCTGAGAGGTCCGGCGCCAAAGGAGTTACATTAGCGTGGTCCGCTCTATACGGTGTGTTCGAAATGTTCATTTAGGAAAAATTCCACGTCGAATAAGTTCGGATCGATTTTCGGCGTTTAACTTCGCCGAGGGTTCATTTTATAAAAAAATTGGTTGTCTGTAAAGTCGGTTTACGGACGATAGTTTTACGTGATAACGTATTCCGTAATACATAACCTAAACCTCCCAAAATTTGGTTTCAATCCGCTTATCCTTGGTGTCGGAATGATAAGAAATGTCAAAAGTGACGTTTGCAACTTACAAAGTATTATGTTCTAATAATAATTAGTTATTCCAATACTTAACTTAGAAGGCGTTGCATTTCACAAAATACTAATGTCAAAAAATTGAATTAAACATTAGAAATGCAGCCGTTTTCATGTTAAGACAAGACATACGTTATCTTCTAATTTCCATGTACGGCAAACAAAGACGACCGACCGCGTCGCGCCATGCATTAGACAACATTGCATTTATACAGCTATTTTTCTATATAAATTTGTATAAAAAAACTGTTTAGGCAAATTCTGTTATACGAAATCTATGTAAAATGTTCTCCTCTTTCGTTTAAGACTGGTTTCAAACCGATCTGATTTAAATTGAGCGAGAAATTAGCAAAAAGCACGCACAGGGTCAGGCGGAACGTTACGCGTTACGAACGTTAGGAACGTTACACTTTTTCGTGCATGCAGCCGGTGTTTTATCAATTTATAAGATTGGTGATTCATCAATTTATAAGACGTTATCACGTCAAAAATTGGTTGTCTGTAAAATCGGTTTACGGACGATAGTTTACGTGATAACGTATTCCGCTCGAATATCATATTTAATAATACATAACCTAAATTTTAGAAGCTGTCAAACTATATTTTTACCGACTAATAATTTGATCAACCAAGCAAAATACATATTTTTAAGCAATTATAAAAGACATTTAAAAGAATGTATATATATTATATATTTGTTAACAAACCGTATAATTTATCTGGCCATCTGTCAGATGTAGCATTCGCTGGAACAGCCGAAAAAAATGTTGAACGCACACTACTCTCTGACGTCACGCGAGAAGAGAGAGACTATCGCTTATATCGCGCTCTCGCTTGCGGAACGTTACTCTTTTTCGTGCGTGCAGCCGGTGTTTCATCAATTTATAAGACGTTATCACGTCAAAAAAAAAATCATTGCACAAATCAAAGATAGACTTGCGACCTGTACTGCTCGGACGGACGTACATGTGTACAGATCAACCGTCAGTTGCTGTCGAATCTAACTAAAAATGGTTACCGTATTTTTCGGACTACAAGACGCACCTCAAATTTATATAAGATGATTTTTAGAAAAATATATTTTAATGTCAAATTTCGGATCATAATTTTTATTTAGAGACGATTTATTGAAAAAAATATTTTATTGTTACTTCCGGACCATAAGAGGCACCCAAAATTTGAGTCTATGTAAAAAGGTGCGTTTTATAGTCCGAAACAATACGGTAGATTTTAAAAAACAGAATCTCCCCTTTTCAAACAACTATAACTCGAATCGATTCCTTGCGAAAGTTTGACATTTGCCGAGAGCATTTTTTAACAATTTTAGTGAAGTCATCTTCTTACAGAATTGAGAAACGCGTTGTCAGAAAATCTAGTTTAAAACCACACATTTTTCTCTACTACAAAAACAACAGAATTTTAAATAGATCGCGTTCAAAAAATAACTTATCAATTGTAACATTTTATTTAAACAAATAAAATAAAAATAAAAAAAAATTAATATTATATTATTGTACAATTGCCTCTTCAAACAATTTTTCTACGCACTCCGTTCAAAATGTAGCTCGAAAAGCGATTTATTTATTTTTTGGGATGGGGGGGACTTTCAAACATTTGGACACGCTGTATATAGCTCTGAGCGCCGTAAAGATGACCCACCGGCGCGGGAGTTACCTATAGAGCTACACGGTCGCCGCGGCTAATGCATCTTGTGGTGACCGCTCGAGAAACCATGTTACATATAGCTCTCTAACATCAACGGACATGTTAGCGGAAGGAGCTACTGCTGTTAGAGCTACCTGGGGTTAATATACGTACGGTACTCGCATTTCAGTTTTGTACCATCGGACAGGTTCAACTATGTGTCCGTTAATTTACGGAAATTGTCGTTCATGTCGAAAATTTAAGAAGTCAGTCATACACTCAAAGTTCACAATGCTACATACAAGCGGCGTAGATTTTATGCACGGAACGGATATATGCGTTACTTTGTTTTACTGCTTTGCCGCTCCATCAGGCGAACCGTACTATTTTGATGAGTCGCTTCTTGAATTTTGATCACAAGCTTGGCGGAGTAGCAAACCAATAAAACAATGTAAAGAAATACTCGGTTTGTGAAAAAAATACATATACGTTCGTGTGACTGTTAAAACTCGCTGGTGCTTGTTTTACCACACTGTGTCACAAAATAATAATCCTCGTACTGGATACATGACCTTGAGCCTTCATCTGTTAAAGTTTTGTACGTGAACTGATAATAATTCACCTGTATTAGAACGAGAGCGGTATAGCTTTGGCAGACACTATTTAGTCCGTGCGGGGCGGAGCACCCCTAGGAGACAGTGTCTAACAACAGTGAATACGCGATAATTAAGCAAACATTCGTGTAATTTGATTAAACTGTGCGGTGGCGTGCGCCCGTTCCTCTAGTTTCGAGAAGATTTTCCCACACCGGAAATTTAGACGTAGATGTGCTAACAAATCTTCTTGGTTAAACAGTTCTAGTTTGCGGATGTAATAAGCGGAGTCGCCGATTCGCGAAAGCAGGAAGAAAAGTTCGAATGTCGAAATCATATATATATTAATACGCGAAGGTTAAAGATGTTTGCCTCCCTTTTTAGAAAAAACCTCACAATTTCTCCACATAAATTATATATTATTTTACAGATAATTGCTTGCTCTACTGACATCGACAACTAAAAAATTTATTATTGCTTTTGTTTTTGTAAATTAATTAAAATACAGCAACGCTGAACAACGTCTACCATCTGACGGCTTTAGTTTTGAAACAACGTCAACACTTCGATCTGTCATCTGACCTTCATATTGTAATACAACAGACACAATACTGCAACTGCCATCTGACGGCTTAGCTCAACGCTTTTGCTACTTGCGCCTCTATATGACAATTTTAGTAAAATATTTCTTCGATCTGTCATCTGAGCTTCATATTGTAATACAACAAAAAGAAGAACGTTATAAGCAGTGTGCAAAATTAGAAACGAATTGAATACCTGCAATCATATTTAAAAAATAATTATTATACTTATTTAGTGTGAATAATTCGCACAGGTCACACTAGTACTATAAAATGTTTTAAAAATAACATGATCTCATACAAAAGAGCCTCTGAATCGAATGAGCAAAAGCGCAATTTTTTGATTTTCAAGTTATAACATTTAAAAAAAATTTAAAACGCTGAATCGGATGAGCGCAAGCGCACAACTGTATCTTGTCTGGTTTCCGAGTTATGAGCATTTGAAAATTTCAAAAATTATCTCCGAAACGAAATGAGGTACTGCAGAGATGCACATAACTCATTGGATTCAGCGTGTCAAAATTTATAAGCTAGGTATCTTTAATATCAACTTGATCTGATAAATTATAGTTTTGAAAATGTTCACGATTTTTAGTGGGCGGGGCTGAAAAATTCTAATTTCAAAAACGATATGTAAAATTAATATAAATAGTTGGATGCGTCATAACTCTCATGGAAAAAAGCATGCGTTTTTTGGTTTCAAAGTTACAGTTGCGAAAAGCGCTGCATAACTGCTCGAAATTCAACGGGAAAGAAATAAGCAAAACGCTACATAGAGCTGTTATGCGAACAAAACAGGTCCATATTTTAAACTTTTATAATGTAATAATCCACTACAATCTCATGGAAAAAATCATGCGTTTGTTGGTTTTAAAGTGACAGAGCTGCGAAAAGCGCTGCATAACTGCTCGAAATTCAACGGGAAAGAAATAAGCAAAACGCTACATACAGCTGTTATGCGAACAAAACAGGTCCATATTTTAAACTTTTATAATGTAATAATCCACTACAATCTCATGGAAAAAATCATGCGTTTGTTGGTTTTAAAGTGACAGAGCTGCGAAAAGCGCTGCATAACTGCTCGAAATTCAACGGGAAAGAAATAAGCAAAACGCTACATACAGCTGTTATGCGAACAAAACAGGTCCATATTTTAAACTTTTATAATGTAATAATCCACTACAATCTCATGGAAAAAATCATGCGTTTGTTGGTTTTAAAGTGACAGAGCTGCGAAAAGCGCTGCATAACTGCTCGAAATTCAACGGGAAAGAAATAAGCAAAACGCTACATACAGCTGTTATGCGAACAAAACAGGTCCATATTTTAAACTTTTATAATGTAATAATCCACTACAATCTCATGGAAAAAATCATGCGTTTGTTGGTTTTAAAGTGACAGAGCTGCGAAAAGCGCTGCATAACTGCTCGAAATTCAACGCGAAAGTAATAAGCAAAACGCTACATACAGCTGTTATGCGAACAAAACAGGTCCATATTTCAAACTTTTATAATGTAAATCCACTAAAATCTCATGGAAAAAATCATGCGTTTGTTGGTTTTAAAGTGACAGAGCTGCGAAAAGCGCTGCATAACTGCTCGAAATTCAACGCGAAAGTAATAAGCAAAACGCTACATACAGCTGTTATGCGAACAAAACAGGTCCATATTTTAAACTTTTATAATGTAATAATCTACTAAAATTGAAATTGCGTTATGGAACGAAATTAAACACCAACGAAAGTAATGGAAGCTAATTACAATACAAAAATACGTTTCGATGCAGCGCTAGAAGCAGGTATATAGGCAATATAAATGTAAATATCATGTTATATGCTCTTAAGAGGTACACATTAAATAATTCAAGCCATTAAAACATAATATGCTCAGAACTCTATACAAATAAAAATACAGCGTGACCAAGAAAGGTGTAGCTATTCCTTCGAATCAATAGCATAATAATTCAATTCACCAAACTTTACTGCAGGTATTCTGTCTTACTTCGAGGGTATATATATAGGTATTATTCGCCTGAAAAAAATAACAATGGCCGCCACACAGATCATTATACCTAACCTATAAACGTGGAGTTTGCTCTTGGAAATTAATTTATGTGTTGTTTATTAACCTTTTGTGAGTACACTGCAAGGTATATACTTTATTCTTTAACTAACTTTTCTACCCGATATTACGCTTGTTGAAATTATTATTAATTATTAATTAATTAAATATACAAATTGTTCGCAATAGCTTTACATACAAGTGAAATGTTTCCTGCCCATCTTGGCGATGCCAGTGCTAGGGCAGGACTCAACGATTAAAAGTTAACGAATAAATTTGTTCCGAGATTAGTAACTTCTATCTTTAATGGTGTTCGGTGAACAGAATAAATAGAATAAAATATGGAATATATTATGTGAGGGGGAATTTTAATTTTTGTATTTTTCGATCACGCCGTACAGCTAATATAATAAATACTGAATGAAGTGCATTTATCTCTAAAAATATACTAATGTAAAATGAATAGCCAATATAAAATCCATTAGCACATGATGTAGGAGAAGTGCTATGCCGTGTCGGCCTGTCCACCTACTCTGCCTACCCGCCTGGCGCGCGCGAGTCGCCGTGTCTGCTGTTAAATTTAGTGATGGGAATAATCGAATGATTTTAATAATCGAAAGGTTGCTACTCGAATGATTTTGATAATCGAATGATTCATTCGAAATGTTACCTTCGAGATGTTTCATTATAATGAGTATAACAAATATTCTCGTAGTATTTAGTTTACTATAGGTAGTTACTACTTACCCACCTTAATACTAATATATTACAGCACACATTAAAACACAAAACTTTTATTTCATTAGCAAAAATAATTAACTGGAAGAAATACATAATAATATATATTATATAAAACAAATTATTCCATTTCAATAGCAATCTTTCAATTTATAGGTACTATATTTTTATTTTTACTAAATAATTAATAAACTATAAAAGTATAAACTATAAAATGTAGTGTGGTACTGTGTAGTGTGTACATCTATTTCTGGTAGTCGTAAACGCATTACGCAAAACACTGCAATAAAACCAATTGAGAGATTGGACAAAATTCTCTCGCGGACAGAATTCACTCATTGTATATCTCGAAAGGTATATTTCGAGTGGTTTAGGACGTTCTCGAACGATGTTACTGGTTACCGCAAGCTAGCCGTGAGCAGTGAAGACAAAATATACAAAATGAAACTTCATTCGACCTAAAATATTAGTTCGAGGCATCGAGGTTCGATTGAATTCATTCGCAGTATAAACACATTCTGAATGAAGTTTGCATTCATCTCGACTTAGAGGTTTCGATTCTTTAGACTTTAATAGCTAATACAATAGAGTAGCCTGGATGCAGTGCTTCATAGAACAGAGGCAGATAAAAGATGTTACTACTTAGTATATACTTACTAAAAATCATTCGAGTGATTTTTAATAACCTCTCGAGATATCTCGAGATATTTTAATAATCGAATGATTCTGTATTTTATTTCGAGATATTCCCATCACTAGTTAAATTTAAGGCAGCGGCTCACGTCGACGGAGCGCACGATTGGGGCCCATTTCAATTATTAAAATCATCCGCGTAGTCTACTGCTTTTTTAAAAATATTGATAAATCACTTACCAAACTAAAAAAAATTGGTTGTCTGTAAAGTCGGTTTACGGACGATAGTTTTACGTGATAACGTCATAAAGAAACATTGATGAACTCTCTGACGTCACGCGAGAAGAGAGAGAAATGCGTACGAGCCGACGCTTGGGCCGATCGTGCCTCTCTATCGCTTATACCGCGCTCTCGCTTGCACGCTCAGGCTCAGGCGGAACGTGACACTTTTTCGTGCGTGCAGCCGGTGTTTCATCAATTTATAAGAAGTTATCACGTCAAAATCAACGAAAATGTATGTCATTACCTGAAACAAAAATAAGGAAGTATTAATTTTTGAAAATATGTTTATTTTTTAGGCCAGGCGTTGTCAGATTATTTTTGAAGTGAAACTTCTTTAACGACATGACTGTGATTTTTTTTTGTAACGTTAAAAGGGGAAAGATAAGAGTAACTTTGGTGCGCAATGGAAAACGCACGCTGACTTTCAACTATTCAATTTGCAGCTCTTCGATTGGCCAAATAATTGCGCAATTAAAAATTAGTTCCAGGAAAGGGGATACGCATGTCTTATTTAAGATTCTATTTTTTTAAAATTTATTTTAATTCCGCCAACTTAAAAGGCCCCAGTTTGCAAAATCGAATCCCAAAACTGGTAAAAAAAACAATTTATCAATTTAGGAATTATTAAAAAATAATATATAAAAAAAATGAATCGGTTTATAGGTTTAAATAACATTCACAGTCAGCGAAAAAAAAAATCCACCAATCGTCAGAGATGAGTGGGCCTAGTAGCTACTTATTATAATAAATTAAAACTGCCGGTTTTGTAATAAAAACGATACCTCTATAAGTTCGGCTATTTCGTCTAATTGCTAACGATGAGATGAAATAACAATAACGTTTTTTTCGGTAACTGTTATCAGAAATAACAAGTTCCGATAAATATCAGTACTCAAAATAAATTTTCAGAAATCAACATTATACCTACACAAAATAAAAAAGATAATTGTTAACAACGAGATGAGAATAACGGTTTTTTCGGTAACTGTTATCAGAAATAACAGGTTCAGATAAATATCAGTACCTACTCAAAATAAATTTTCAGAAAACAACATTATACACAAAATAAAAAAGTTAAATTATTGTTAACAACGAGATGAGATAACAATAACGGTTTTTTCGGTAACTATTATCAGAAATAACAGGTTCCGATAAATATCAGTATTCAAAATAAATTTTCAGAAATCAACATTATACACAAAATAAAAAAGATAATTGCTAACAACGAGATGAGATAACAATAACGGTTTTTTCGGTAACTGTTATCAGAAATAACAAGTTCCGATAAATATCAGTACTCAAAATAAATTTTCAGAAATCGACATTATACACAAAATAAAAAAGATCAAAAGTCTAAGTACAGTCGCTATATCTTGGTCGGAATTATTTTTACCTACGCCACTGGCGCAGTAAAATAAATCCCGCTGTAATAGAAACACGTAAAAGATTTTAATCCAAATTTATTTGTACAATCATAACAAATGGTTTTTGGACGATGTCCCTGTAAATAATATGTCCAATATTTAATAACTGGTTACTTGTGGCAATGAGATTATAGAGTGAACATCGCTTTAGAAAAAAAACACTGCCTTATTTTACTATATGTTATAAAATTACACCACCGACTAAATAAATTTTCTAATAAAATAATTTAGAATTACACACGAATTTAAAAGATTATTTATTAATCTCCTTATATATTATAGATTATACCGAGCGGGGTGGCGTAGCGGTGAGAGCACTAGACTCGCATTCGGGGGAGGTACCGGGTTCGAATCCCGGCGGGCGCAGAGGTGGCTGTGACTTTTTCCCGCTGCCTCTCGCCGAGAAACGGTAATTCCTGTACCGGCCATCTTGTTGAGGTTTTCCCTCAACAATTCCAGATAAATATCGAGATGGTTCCTTATTCAAGGTCATGGCCGATTTTACCTGTCAAACTCCTATGCTCAAAATTTGCCTACCTTATCCTTAACTTCCTAAAAATGCCTTCATTCGCCCATTGCTATTAAGTTGAAGTTTAAAAATTGTAGAAAATAACGGGAAGTGTGGTAGAAAAAAAAAACAAAGTAATGGTGCGAATGGCGTCTGTTATGACATAATGTCGAGAGTTATTTAACTATTATTATTTATTTAGTTGTTTATGTATTTAATCATTTTCTACGAATTTATTTTGAATTAATTGATCACATTTTTGTCAAGAAAATAGATAACCTCGAATCTATTTAGTGTGTACAAGGTCCATAGATTATAGCCAATCGGCTGGGATTGCGTCTGGCGCTTGCGCAGACCCGCGATTTCCTCTTACACACTTCCGTTGCAAAGGACCCCGCACGGAACATATGGGAATCGGCCCTCGGTTAAAATCTTCCATACTCGGGGATATTATCCAAAAATCGACGCTGATCAAAAGTCTCCATGGGCACGAAGTCCGGAAATGCGATCCCGGGGAGTTACTTTTATTGCAATCAAAATAGGGAAACATACTTACCTGTATATCTTACCTGTTATAATGTCATAATATGTATCTTTGTGCTAATGACTTCGAGTCGAAACACTTTTTTTTCTCTTTGTTTATAATAAAAAAAAAAAAAAATAGGGAAAATGAGCAAATGCACCCGTCTCCTTGTGATATTCTATTATAGACATATCTACATCACATAGATATTATATCATATACAGTATATACATATGTAATATACATATATAAAAGTAACTCCCCGGGATCGCATTTCCGGACTTCGTGCCCATGGAGACTTTTGATCAGCGTCGATTTTTGGATAATATCCCCGAGTATTGAAGATTTTAACCGAGGGCCGATTCCCATATGTTCCGTGCGGGGTGTCCTTTATCGAAATATGCTCATACCGCCGTAAAAATCGCGTTCCGGCACTATTAAGGCATATGTAAACAATGCAGTCAATGTCAAAAGTCATCGATTTTAGATCTGAGATTAACGTCTGAATAGAAATCTTCAAATAAATAAAATTATCAACCAATTTTTTCATGACTACTTATTAAAAATTGTTTGTTATTAATTTTTCATTAATTTTCAAAAATTATATAAAAAATTCAGTCTTAATTCTATTGTAAAATAAGTACTAATGATACTAATTCATTTTTATATTTTTTGGATTACATATTTCTGAAGAAGATCCAAATCCGGACCGAAACGTCATTTATTGAGATATTGAATTATAGTTTTATAATTTTTTGTCAATATACAGTCTGAAAAAATTGGTTGATAATTTTATTTATTTGAAAATCATCCATTTTAGGTTTGGTCAAAAAAAAAAATGTTGCAGTACACCTACCTAAGTATTATTTGGTCATTAGATAGTCTTCTCGTTTAACATTAAGATATCTAACTAACAAAGTACAGTCTGGTAGCCTAGTAACCGCCAAGTCTAGCACTGTTATAATCTTGCTTTTTTAAACGTTACACGGCGACTCTACAATATATATACTCGTTGGTTGTTACGTATATCGTTAAAAGTCCATATTCTTAATTGCAAGTAAAATAAAAACAGACAGTTTGGTGCTGTACCGTTGGTCGTGTACACTATCATTCAGAAAGATTCAAACTTCAAATGAAATAAAAAAAAAAACAATTTTTTTTTGTCACAAAAATTGTATCAAAAAAAGCCCGCAGAGACGTCAGACCCATTGTCGCAGCTTGCGTAAGTCCCAGCAATGATGCCAGCGGCAAAAACAGCCTCCCGGGCAGCGGCCTTAATATATAAAAAAATTCCAGCCAATTGGGCGACGGGACCATTTCAACTTCAAAATGTTGACGTTTGATGTAGTATAATAAAGAAAATAAAATTTATGATATTCAGGTGACGCGGGTAATGGCTAGTATTCAATATTATATTTGCTATTCGTTGTCATGGTTACCTAATACCTACATAATATGTTTCACGTCATGTAAAAATTAATCAAGGCATGCTTAACTAGTTTATTTCTGATATACTTTCTACAATACAAAAGAACAGCTGATTTTTTTTTCAAAATATTTCCGGAACTATGCAGTTTAGAAAAAAATTTTTTAGCGAAACTTTCTTGAAATAAAAAATATAATACCTAAGTCGTTATGAAAAGTATACCATTATTATATAAAAAACACCGATATAGCATATATCTCTTCTGCGCATGTGCCAATTTTCCCCAAAATCAATAGGGCTCTTACAAAACATCCTCCTAAAATTTAGTTTCAATCCGCTCATCCGTTTGACCTGTATCGTGTTCACAGACTAACAGACTCGCACAGAGTTTTTTCAAAAATGTGTTTTTTGGATTCGGGGGACCTCAAAACGAAAAATACCTATTGTAAAATTTTTGAAAAGTTATTTTTGACCTAAACTAGTACCATTCCCCACTGGTGGGTTGGAATGGCAAAATCTGGTCATATGTGAAAGCAAATAATATCGAAAAAGTTTTTCAGAGAAATTAGTGATTCCGGATTTTGTGTGTAAGATTGAGGTATGCGGGTGATCCAGGGATCACTCTGAACAGCTGGTGTACAGTCACCTTAAACGTTGATCCGGTGCACTTTTGACCTGTAGAGTAGGATCACTGCAAGAGCCCCACTAAAGTAGTCATACGAGAGGAGAGTCGCGGCGGCCGCTCTTATGGCTGATGTTGTTGGCGCGGTTTATAAGCAAGGCGAAGTAGAGAAAGAGCTTTTTATTATCTATAATGCAACGAGGAGTCGGCGGAGGAATTGAAAGTTCCATTAGTGTACCGCCCGACCCGCCACAATCAACCGCGAACACACACAACCGTAGCGTACACGGTGCGGAGTCGGTTTTGACACACGCGCCGTTTTTATAGTCGGTTCAATTTTTTTTTTTAAGTGAATACTTCTTTAAAAAATATTTTTAACAAAAAAATTGAACCGACTTCAAAATATGCACTAAAAAGTAAAAAATAATTGAGTATTGAAATGTTTTGGAGTCGGTGTCACATCGGAATTCGAAAGTAGCAATTTATATCTTACATGTCTCTAGTTCTCGGAATAGATTTCATTTTGGCTGACACCGACTCCAAAAATAACAATAATTATTATTTTTTACTTTTTAGTGCATATTTTTTGAAGTCGGTTCAATTTTTTTGTTAAAAATATTTTATTTTTCTCTATTTAGTGTTAGATAAAGTATTGCAAAGGGTAGGCCAAGTATGCGTGCTTTGAAATTTGAGAGTTTCCCTCGATTTCTCCGGATTCCACCATCAGATCCTGACTTGGCTCCGATGGGACCATCTCGTAAGTGCACTCTTTCGAATAAAAAAAAAATTTGGAAATCGGTCCATAATTGACGGAGAAATCGGTGAACATACATAAAAAAAACAAAACAAAATATACAGTCGAACATAGAACCTCCTCCTTTTTTGAAGTCGGTTAAAAACGGGGGTAAACTCGTTTCCTATGTAACTGAATTTGTCACGACATTGTACTTAGTAGCCCTGTATAAACAGTAGTTCTCAGCAAGCATCCGTAGCGCAGTGGTAGAATCCCGGCCTGCCGCGCGGTCGGTCCGAGTTCGATTACCGCCAGGTGCGTGTAGCAATTTGTTTATTTTTGTTTTTTTTTTAGAGTTACAAATTATTCGATGAATTTTTGTTTAATAATCCTATTATATATAATTTTTTTTATTTAAAAATTATTTTTCCACCAATGGAGTTTTTATTATTTGCAGTAAACCTGCGAACAAATTAAAAATGTGTTACGAGAACGCATTACAGAAGTGAAACTTCTAGTTGCAATAATCATACGATTGCATTTGGACAAGTGGAAAAAAATAAAAACGTGTTACGAGAACGCATTACAGAAGTGAAACTTCTAAGTTGCTAATCAGACGATTGCATTTGGACAAGTGGAAAAAATAAAAATGTGTTACGAGAACGCATTACAGAAGTGCAACTTCTAGTTGCAAATCATACGATTGCATTTGGACAAGTGGAAAAAATTTGTTACGAGATAGTTTCTTGTTCAGATTAACTTGTACAGACGAAATATCAGAACGCGAAACTATCTCGTAACACATTTTTTCCACTTGTCTAACAATTGCAATAGTATGATTTGCAACTTAGAAGTTTCACTTCTGTAATGCGTTCTCGTGTAATGACGTCACTGCGGGCTCGCCTGCTAGCTCACTATAAAATAGCTGCTTTGTACATGTATGTATACAAAAGTTTGTCAAAAAAATAACGCGTCAAAAACTATTCTACACTCGGTATATAAAGAAAGAAGTAACACGCTAGACAGAGAGGCGCTCTGCATGCATCTTTTTTTCTGTCTTACACCAGTCAAAATCGACCCGTTCGGAGAATGCCGGCCGTGTCGCGCCATAATGGAATTTAGAGATATTAATAACGGACTAAGAGCCAATTAAATTTTAAAAGCCAATTAAAATTCTGATTAGATGTCTTTACATTAACATGCCCAGTGTTTCAATATCTGCGGTCGCAAAGCAAAAGGACTCACGGCGAAGAAAATCGATAATATTGATGGCTATCAAAAAAAAATCTCTGAAAGAATGATCTTATTTCTTAGCACTCGCGTCTCTCTCCAAAAATCTCAAATAGAACGCATATTGGAGGTTTGGCGCAAGGCTAGTAGATCAGAGAGGTTACCCCGTTCCGTTGGATAGAAATGGAGGGATGACATCGGAAGCGATGAAAACAATCGATTTGTGACTTGCGCATATACGATTTTTGTTTCACGTAGCTGGCATGCAAGAGTCAACTTTCCTTCCCGAAAACAAAATATGCGAGCTAACTTGTTCAATAAAAAAATATTACCTAACCCACGCGGTCTTGTGACTGCAGATATTATAATTGCATGTCTAAGTGGATTTTGGAAAAAAATGTAAACATTTAATATTCAATTTTTTGCGAGGTGTTATTAATGGAACAGATTTTTATCGACGCATCAGTTTAAAAGCCTATAATATTTAAATTGAATCTAAGTGTCGATTCACAACGACCGATTGCTGCACGATCGTAGTGTTGGCACTAAAAAATTAAATAACCAAAGACATACCCTAAACTGTTATTTTATACGTACGACGTAAGTACAGTCATTGTGTAATTTTTCTTTCTACAATGTATTACATTTTCCAATGTTTTTTTTATTTAATTACGCGTATCTCATAAATTAATAAAATTTGGTACACAAAGTTTACATGAGTTAGGCTAACTTTTACAATATATGCTGATTAAGGACTAAAATTACAAAATAAAACACCTAATTTTTAATACAATATTGTAAATTTCCTGTAGATTTTTCTATGTAAGATAACGTTTCGTAAATTTCTACATTACGTTGTAAAATTACAGCAGTATATTGTAATTTTGACAATACAATACAGTAAATTTGACGCCTTTTTTATTTTGCGTTAAAAATGTTTAGTAACTTTTAACATTACAGTTATTAGATATGTAATATTTATCGATTGTAAAATTACAATCAAATATATTAAATAACATTACCTATGCTTACGTTAACAAAACATCTAAACATATAGCTGATGTAATTTTACGCTATTATTTCAGCAGTGAATCTCTCCGCGTCTTGTTGTTTAATTCGGAATATAGATTGCATTTTAACATTTAACGTGCAATGAATCCGAACAACTAAAACGACTGTAAATAAACATAAGATTTGAATAAATAAAAAGAACAAGGAGGATGCACATTTTGCGCCGTCGCCTTGCTCAGTTCCAAAATTACCATATTATCCCGAAACTATATCAAATGCATTCATGTCCGAATCTTATCCTGCACTGTTCGTAAATAATTCTCAGAAAAAAATCAATTAAATTATACTCGCTGACCCTCGTTACTGTCACATTATATCCTAGATACATAACCTATTATTATCATTTTTAGAATTAACAGAAGTTTACATAGTGTTCGAAATCCTTCACCTGTACACAAGTAGCGATTTTTTTCCAATTTTACATTTCAGCGGCTGAAAAGAACCAACGTCAAGTTTTCGTTAAAAAGAGATAAACCGTTAAATAAACTCGAAACAAGCCAGCGTCCGAATTAAAAACTGTAAAGAAAATATACCGTTTTGTTACGTAGGTACACAGAAAGAGCATTAGGTATATCTATAGATAGATAAAAGATTTATTGTCACATTTTATAAAAAATATTACAATTTATTACAATTTAACAATACTGGTTCCTGTTTTTTACCCAGTTGCTATTTTTTTTTGTATGTTACTACATTAGAATTTTATGCTCCCATGCTTTCTTTTTTATTTTTACGTAGGGAAAAATTTACTCACTGCAAAATAAGTGGTAGAAATTACGAAAAAAAATATTATTTTGAGAGGTGTATTAGGGGGGTCATATTCAGATTGTAAACCATTATATAAATAGCATAACATAAAAGGTACGCGAGAATTATTTATTTATCAATTATGACGTACAATATATAAATAATTAATTTTACACTGACAGCGGAACGTCAAATTATGGCGCCAATTGTCTTTATTTTACTTAATTCGCAATCAGCGCAATAGCCCGGAACACAACAAGCATTTCCAGATCGCTTAGTATTGCCCGTGTTTTCTTTGTAATTAAAAAACTTCATAAAATTATAACTATTTTCACTTTTAATAAACATTGCTCACCGACATACGGAAAATTTGAGCTTGAAGTTTCCCCCAGTGTTCACCACAAACGCTCGCATCGAAAAATTAGTAACTCCGCCTCCTTGCACATAGCCCCACAGTGCTGTGCAAAGAATAGGGTTATTGACAAAATTTCAAAAAGAATTTAAAATTAAAGAATAAAGGTATATGTACCCGTAAAAAATATTTTTTCTCATAAACATAACAGATTTGACTCATTATTAGTTGTTTTTTATTTTGACTTTAAATTCTGCGTCAAAACGACAATTGACCTTGACAGACATGTTTACTGATTGCCTACGTCACAGTAGGCAATCAGTAAACACTAAGCAAGCAGTTACAACGTGACATATAGCATTATAACCAACAAAGTGTTGCATTTAATATGATTGACAGAGTACAATGAATACACCAGAGAACATACACTGAACAGAGATAACGAATACACATGGCAGTCAGTGGCACACAGCTACCGGCCATGTTGACTGATTAATGACGTCACGCGCTGTGATTGGTGTTTGAAATCACGTGACACATAGGTTAAAAATCGTGATTTTATTTATTTATTTTAATATATTTAGCGCGCTTATTTAATAAAAATAATAATTCTAAACGATATTTTAGACCAGAGGTTCCCAAACTTTTTTGTCTCGTAGTCCACTTGCCATGTTTTTTCGGTTTTGGGTAGACCCCCTGCTTATCTAATATTGATTTTTTGCAAATTCATTAATTTCAAATGTATTTTTGACAACCGGCATAGTGCTACTCACTTTGAACGATTTAAATTTATAACGGTAGTGAAATGTAGTGAGAAATGTTTAGTTTTTTATATTTATTAATTAGATTCAAATTAAAATTTGCTTTCTGTAACATAAAATAATAGTACTAACAGACGGTCGTACTTGGTTCGAAGCGGACAGCGGATCTGGTCCGCTCCGTACCAAATCTGTTCGTCTGTACAGTAGTCTGCGTGTCCGCCCGGTTCGATGGGAACAGATTCGGTCGTCTGTTGCAAGATCCGCCGTACCATGTCCGTTGTCGGACCGGACCAAGTTCGAGCGTCTGTTAGTACTATAACTAAGCAAAAAATAAATGCTTTTAGTGTGAGGGATGAAGCTGATGCTTTAATAATAAATTTTCATCATTTGGCATCAATTTAGTTAGATTTAATCTTAAATCTCTTCGGTTAACGATGTCCAGTTTGTTTCTTTTTTTGTTAGGAGATTCACTATCGTGGACCCCCATTTTCATTTCATGGACCCCCAATTTTTTTTCCCGCTGACATGGACCCTTTGCAAGTTGTCGTCGACCCCTGGGGGTCGATATAGACCACTTTGGGAAACACTGTTTTAGACCATAAACTTTCATTATAACAGTTTTATATTTAATTTTAATCACTGTCAGTAACCCTATTCGAACATCACCGGTCGCGTCCTTGTATACAGTCGGACACGGGACAGTTCCGTGGTTCTCTCTCACTATCATCAAGTAAAATGTAAAGTGTATAGAGTGCATTTCCAGATCCTGTTTACCATACATATCATTCTTCCTTGAAAATAATAGCGAATTCATGTAGCAGTCTATTAGCAAAAGGATTTATATTCATTTTACTTGAGTGTGTATTAAGGAAGTGCGAGAGAAGGCCGCGTCGAAGGAGCGACAAGGAACGCGCGTCTGGTGCGAGACGAAGGAACCACTCATTCATTCTCTCTCACTCGCTCACTCTCTCTTGCGTACGAGTGGAAAAAAAAGAACGGAAACAACGAATCGAGTGTTTTCCGGAAATCAGTGCTTCCAAAGAAACGAGATCGTTTCAAGAGGGAAATTTTCTCGACTGCTTCCAAAACGGTTGCCAGTCTCACTGGCCGGAAAAAATCGCCTTGTTTTGAAAAAAATGTGTTTTGATTCTGGACTGTATTTTGAGACTAGAATATTGACACGATATAAAAAAAAACTAGAGTGACCTGTGCGAACTATTCGCACTAAATAAGTATAATTGTCACTTTACAAAATTATTTTTTAAATATGATTGCAGGTATTCAATTCGTTTCTAATTTTGCACACTGCTTATAACGTTCTTCTTTTTGTTGTAAAAGAAATATTTTACTAAAATTGTCTAATAGAGGCGCAAGTAGTAAAAGCGTTGTTCAGCGTTGCCCGTCAGATGGCAGTATGCAGTATTTACATTTTACAATATAAAGGTCAGATGACAGATCGAAGTGTTAACGTTACGCCGTCAGATGGCAGACGTTGTTCAGAGTTTAATTAATTTAATTAATTTACAAAAACAATAGCAATAATAAATTTTTTAGTTGTCGATGTCAGTAGAGCAAGCAATTATCTGTAAAATGATATATAATTTATGTGGAGAAATTGTGAGGTTTTTTCTAAAAAGGGAGGCAAACATCTTTAACCTTAGCGTATTAATATATATGATAAGTTCAAAAGCTAAAAGTATATGAAACACGAAAATATTCTCATTTGATGATAGCCGTGATCGTATGCCATCTCATATAATATATGTATAGCGTGATGCACTTGGCTCTAGAGCTTATGATCGCTTACTACTGTTAAAAAGTAATGTTTTGTTAGGGTAGGTGGTATATGACCACGGCTATCCTCAGACGAGAATATTTTCTTGTTTCATACTTTTCAGTAGTCGGGTTTTAGTTTCTATTTTTTTATTTAAATTGTGTTTCTTGAACTTATTTTTTATTTGATTTCAATTTGCTCCCCCCTGTGACCAAAATTCAAAAATAAACGTAGCCTATGCTACCCGGGCCATAATAACGAATCGCTTGACACCTTTTTTATCAAAATCGTACGAATAGTTTAGGCGCTACGGTAGAACATCCGTAAATACAAACATGCATAGACTGCTAAACTCATAACCCTTCCAGTAAATAAAATTGTCGACCAATTTTTCTCAGACCAAACGATATATTGACAAAAAATGATAAAATTACAAATCAATATAACACAAGATATTAATTTTGAATCATTCAAAGTTTTAATCCTGCATGAAATCTATTATTTAATACTAATTAATTTTTATATTTTTTAGATATTTCTGAAGAAGATCCAAATCCGGATCGAAACGTCATCTTGTGTTATATTGATTTGTAATTTTATCATTTTTTGTCAATATATCGTTTGGTCTGAGAAAAATTGGTCGACAATTTTATTTACTTGAAGAGTTCTATTCAGACGTTAATCAAAGATTTGAATTTCATAACCCTTCCTTTTGGCTTCGCCGTAGTCGGGCAATAAAAAGAGACCGTGTACGTTTTACACTACACACTACACAAGTAAAACTGACAATTGTAAAAAATTGTAAGCCGTCGTGACGCGCGTGGCAGATGTGAAACATAAATTTAAGCGAAAGTTTCGCCCCGTCTTCTAACGAAATTAGCACGTAACTAAGTCTACCAGACGGCGCCGAAATAAAAGTTTGAGCAACTCTGGACTGCGACGAAACTCTGATTTACATAAGAGACGACAGCGTTTGTTGTCAAATAAAAATAAATGTGTAAAAGAGTAAAAACCGTATAGAATTGATAGAATGAATTATTATTGATATATTCAATGTATTTTTTATAGCTTTAAATATTATAATATACAATGTGTTCAAATAATGTACACTGCATTGGCTAAAATATATTTATTTGGGGAATTATAAAACGGTCGAATAAAAAAAAAACTTGGTGACTGTTTTAATAACTTGAGCGGTATGAAATAGAGTAAGCGAAAAAATAACTAAACTAGCGACAATTATTGGTTAATAATAAAATCCAGAACGGGCTTACAAACATTGGGTTGTGAATAATCCATTTGAGATATTACTAAAATAATTGTTGGGTGCAGACTAAATTACTAAGTGAGCGACTAGAATGCCTTCGGTAATTTTGAAGCAGATATCTTCTTTTGTTTTTACTTTTTATTTTTTTTTTCACTTTGAGACTACAACTTAAAACTCACATTTTCATGAAGATTGAAAACCACCGCTTTTTTTGATAAAGGGGTATGCGAATTGTCTCGCAGTGAAACGCGATGGGGCAAAGGTGGAGTTTTTAAAAAAATAATTCCGGGGTGAACGATAAACGGGTATGCGAATTGTAATTCCGGGGTGAACGATAACGGGGTATGCGAATTGTCTCGCAGTGAAACGGGAAGGGGCAATTGTTGAGTGAACGATAACGGGGTATGCGAATTAAATAGTTAATTGTTTTAATAGAACTGCGTTTTCTAAAAAATGTATATTTAATTGACAGTCAATTAAATATACATTTTTTAGAAAACGCAGTTCTATTCAAACAATTAACTAATAACAAAATGCCGCTCAGAATAAATAAATCATTTGCCAAATTTTGAAAAAAATGCAGGACGTATAACGTTGACACTCAAACAAATATTAGGTTGCTCAAATATTATGAAGTTTCCCATTTTGTATTTTAAGTAACTCAAATGGATGTTTGTAAGTTGCTGTTCTGTTGATTTCTCGTCACGCGCAGTCAGTCGCTCACTTAGTAATTTAGTCACCCAACTATTATTTTCTCGTCACGCGCAGTCAGTCGCTCACTTAGTAATACAGTAACCCAAATTGATTATTTTTGTCACCCAAAATTGTAATTTACAGTCGCTCGTTTAAATACTACCCATTTAAAAAACATCCGCGAGCTGTGATTCAATATCGAAATAAAATAAATTAAAAAAAAAAAATAATAATCGAAAAAAAAAAAAAAAACGTCCAATGGTTAACACGCTAGCCGTTGCACCAAGCGTGTCTAAGCTTCGTCTATTGAGTCCAGTGAGTGTACATAAAGCAGCTTTATAAAATAACAGTGGTGTGGCGTGGGTATGGGGGCGCACCGACTAGATATAATGCCCTGCTGTAAGCTGTAATGGGTTTGTCTTGTACGCCCGATTACAATAGAAACATTTTATCCAACCGTCTATACAAGGTCAGCGCGCAAAACAGCGTACCTATACTGGTATAACGTGACGAATGTTCGCACTCGCAAAGTTTACTAGCTGCTCCCCGCGGATCCGCACGCGATTGTGATTGAAACACGTTAGCGACTAAAGTAGTCGAGTTTTCGGCTACCTACCTATATATAGAGGAACAAACAAAAAAGTATGATCCAATTGCTATAGAAAACAATTTTTTAAATCGCGCGTTGAGACAACCATCCGCAATAGCCCGCGCGACAGGCAGCATTTTTAAGTCGTTGGAGGGGCGAAGCGGTGAGTGGAAGTTTCGGGTTCAAGTCCCGACAGTGGCATTGTTGGAAAGTTAGTATTGTAACTGTAATAATTTGAAATCTAATTATTGACATTAATTTTTTTTATTCAATGCAAATGTATTTTGACGAACAACAGTTTTTAATAGCCTAAGTTACTCCTTATAACATTAGCTATCTGCAGTGAAAGTCCCGTCAAAATCGGTCCAGTCGTTTAGGAGATTAGCCGGAACAAACAGATAGACAAAAACTTTAAAAAATGTTTTTTTTCTACCCCCTTTTTTAACGAATAATTTAATTTATATATTTTCAGCCTTTACTTTAACGTTTATAGCTTTAGCCTGCGTTCAGACATGCGGGAATCGTGCGTTTACGAATCGCGCGGTTTCAAACCGCAAAATTGTGATGCTATTCAGACACGCGCGGTTAGTATGCGATTTCGTGCGGGTTAGCGTCTCAGTTTCAAAATGGAGGTCGACGAAGAAGTGTGTTTACTGTGGTTGCTCCTTAAAAAAAAGAAAAGAAAAAGGCGGTATTGGGTGCATCCAATATTACGTGACCGACTAGTACATGGTCAGTTCGTAACGTTATATCACACTGAATGTCCCATATTGCAGGTCTCTTCTCCACCTCATCAATAAATAGTTCAGTGTCGAAACGATCCATGGCGAACTCACGAACAGTGACGTGCTCACCGCGCGGTATCCGCAACGCAACTGAACGCGAAGTAAAGACTCCATAGTAATAGAAACGCGCGGGAGCAGCGCGATTCTATTTTCTGGCGGTTGGGTTGCGGTAACCGCGCGGCTTGATTAACCGCGCGGTTATGTCTGAACGATTACTAACTAACTCATATAAATAAGACCCGCGCGATTTCCATGCGATTCTATAATCGCGCGGTTCCCGCCGTGTCTGAACTAGCGCTTAGACTAAGTCCAGTAGAACTTCTCGATAAGTCGAATACCTTCAAAATTCGAAAAAAACGTTTTGTTCCATTCCCTTCCGGTCCCAAAAACCCCTTTACTCGAAATCAACCCACCATAAGTCGAAATAATCAGTGAGTCCTTACAAAACATTTTCTCTCCATAACTCGAAAAAATAAATTGCAGGACCTCTGTAACATAGCAACTCAACATTAGTTCGAATGAACAAAATCCCCCTAAGTCGAGATCCTTCACAAGTCGAAAACTCGATAACTCGAATTTTTTGGCGTCTCCCTTGAAGTTCGACTTACAGAGGGTTCTACTGTATTAATAGTCAACCTGGTACCCAGAGCTACTACAAATGCTGTCAAATTTTATAACCAAGTGAACAAACGACGCCCGATTTGAAAACCGTCTCAAAATTGACATTCTGTTACATCACTACACCGTACAACGCACACCCCCATTTTCTGCCGTATTTTATAAACTCAGAGAAGAGGTACCTATACTTGTTTTATGAGCTAAACGGCTCTTATATTAATAAAAAAAAATCTACTTCTCTGGCGCGATTAAAAACAAACAATTCAGTCGCCGCGATAGTATACGATTCGGTTCAGAGATCCGACGGTGCAACTGCACCTTTATAGTGCAATTTTGACAGGCGGCGCATGCGCGTTTAAAACGCGATCAAACATACATGTAAAACATTTAATTAACATAAATCGGACGCGTGTTTCGAAATGAAGTGCGGATGTCGCATCGTGTACATATATAATGAACCCGAGTGCTGCATTGCACGTTGGGGGAAACGCGGATACAAGCGGACAAGGGGCAAACACAAACAGAGAGAGAGAGAGAGACGGAGGGTCAGTGTCTAGTTCATTACTGCTACTAGGAACGTGCAGAGGCAATTAAACGTCCAAACCGCTCGTTATATCGCTCTACCGACGACAGATAATTGGTGGCGATAGTGTAGTCGGGGATCCGACCGACCGCGCCCCCGCCGCCGCCCCCACACTTCTCGCTTGCATTATAAATTTGTCACTGCGCTTCTGACAAACGGATCTCTATACAAATATTTTGCACGTGCAAATATTGAGTCACGTTTGCATCGACGGACTTGATCGAGTTATTCCGAAATTCTAGCGACCCGTCACTAAATTACAAGTACAGTAAAGCCGCGGTAACGTGAACTAATTATTGTATGTTCACGTTTTCGAGGAGTTCACGTAACTGTATTGTCAATCCGTCTCGGGAACAGCTGGAGTATCAAATTGAAATTTATGTCAAATAGTCGGTCTACAAGCCCGCAAAACTGTAAGAAATGCAATACTCTAAACTCAATGCAATAAAAATATTAAAAAATAGTATATTGTGCGACTAGTGAGAGAAGGAGAAGGTTCCATGAGCGTGAAATTTACGGCACGAGCGTAGCGAGTGCGGTAAACACGCGAGTAGAATATTCTCCTTCGATCACTGGTCGCACATAATACTTTATTCAACTAGCACGAGTAATATGTAATCGGGGCCCTAATAAAAGAGGGAAAAATAATAAATCACTTCATTGATTAGCGTACCCACCGCCCTCGATGCACACAAGATGGCCCTGACTTTCGCTGAATTGCGATGCTGTTTTCATATATACAAATCGCTACCGCGTTCCTATTGGTCCAGAAACTATGCAGTAATAGATTATCGTACAGTTTCGGCTCATTATTAGCACTCTACGCGTCAACATGAAGTAATTTATTATTTCTCCCGAATTTAGCAGGGCCCCGAAATTATATATTACTCACGCGTGTTAAATAAACGTATTTTTTTATAGTGACTCACTCATCAAAACCTACTCTTTTTGACTTTTTTAAATTTAGCACGAAGGAAAAGAATAAATCCGAAAATCATTTATTTCTAAATCTGCGTGGACTTATCACGTAACAAACTTAATTTTTAGGGCTCCGGCAAGACCATTTTTCTCAAGTATGGATCGAAGTATTAATACCAAACACTAAGGGCTGCAATCCCACACTCCTGTAAAACATGCAAACCTCTAGCATTAAAAAGATACGAATTTTAACTAGGTGCATATTTAGTGTGCATGATTGAATGTAAGCGAAAGTGATGCCATCCTACGCGATGATTATAAACTATACTGAATCTTTATAAGCGATCTTATTAGTAATTTTGCTTTTCGGTTTGCAGTGCTGATACAATACAGGGAAGGGCACAATAATGCAACTCCACTCACACACAGCGATGGCGTGGGTTGTGCGAGGGACGTTCGGGGGCAGGGAAGAGACGGCGCGGCGCGGCGCGAAGAGGCGGGGGACGAAGGGCTTTAATGAGATTATGTGTGCTCGGTCAGCAACAGAGCGCGGGGCTTGATGTTTAGTTATGTATAAATCACTGTGCAAATTCTATTTACATGCGCTCCAAACAACGGGCGAATGCAATATTTGTATATACGAAAATGCATTCGGCAATGCTCGTTTCTGTTCGACAAGGCTCGGAATGCGGCACCGCTCTCGTTACCGAAAACCCTGCAATAACATATGCCCGAGACGAAATTTAATCTTGACGGACAAACTATAAAAAATTCCGGCATTCGGTCTTCTTGGTTACCGGGCTTGTATGCCGCGGTCCATAGGTGTTTCTACCTGACGTTTCGTCTACAACTGCGGTAGACATTATCAAAGGCGATGTGGTAGCGGGCGAAGTGTCCTTCTAGATTGCTCACACTGAATGGAACGACCAATCACAGAAGAGCATACTACGACCGAGTAGAGAACACGAGCACGCTGACCATAAAAGACGGAAGTACACTTGGCTGTGATCAGCCTAGAAGGACACTTCGCCCGCTACCACATCGCCTTTGATAATGTCTAGCGCAGTTGTAGACGAAACTTCAGGTAATAATACCAACGGACCGCGGCATACGAGCCCGGAAACCAAGAAGATTTGAATCAACACCGGCCGTGAAAGCCTACACACTTGGATAGATTGTATAGACGCTCAACAGCTGAGGGCTCTTATACAGTATGTAAACGCGTAAGGTGCACATAGGGAAATTAGCATTGGAAAAAAAAGACTTGGATAGAGTTAGCCATGACTGCATTTAAAAAGCTCTTACAAATCATTATTTTAATTTTTTTGTACAAAAATAAAACAAAAAAACAACTCCATCTGTTTGGAAACATTTAATTCAAAAATTGTCTGACTGGTATGACGTATGCGCGTTGGTAAATCAGTGACCCAATGTCTTTAGGTTCAACACGAATAGGCGGAGATATTTGACCTCGCACCATATTTAAGTATTTTTGGGAATTTAATGTTCCATTAATAAAAAAAGTCCGATTATGTTGTAGGTAATCATTTGAATATTTTCTTCGGTAGTATACACATTCATTTTGCAAAAGAATATTATCTGTCAAATTGAAAAACAAGATTTCAAGGCTCACTCTGATCCAGTCATTTTTTCCCAATGTTAATTTCCCTATGTGCACCTTACGTTATTCAAAGCAATGGCACGTCAATCCGGTGTCGGAGAGGCAACCGGATGGCGAGTGGTAATCTGGGCCTATGAGTGGTGCAGAACCCCCTGGTAGCGGCCAAAGTGACCCCAAATGGACGGGGGCGGCGATATGGGGGTGGGGAAAAATCGAAAAATGTTTGAAAAGGCAACCGGATAAAAATGCGGTTGCATTAAAGGAAATACCCTAATTATATAATAAATTTTTTTTGCCATCCGAACCACGCGGGCCGTTTTTGCACTAGCGAATAAAAAAAAAATAAAAAAAAAACTGAAAAGGCAACCGCTTCAAAATTAGTGAGCATACTTATTGACACCACCAAACGTTGGAAAAAAATTGCCATCCGATCCTGATGGGCAGTTTCGGAGAAACAACCCCTCAAAGTCGCCGAAAAACCGTTATTTTCGATTTTTTCAACAATAAGTAAAAAAAACACACTAAAAATTGTTCAAATCGGATGGCATTCGAAATTTATACTGTCCTAAGTACAAATAATAGTGTGAATCAATGCCATCCGATTTTGATTAAATTTACCCCTATTTAGCCAACCCCCAAAACTCAATAACAATAAAAATAATGCCATACGCTGCATAAAATTGTTGTTTTCATGAGTTTTGGGGGTGGCTAAATAGGGGTAAATTTAATCGAAATCGGATGGCATTGATACACACTATTATTTGTACTTAGGACAGTATAAATTTCGAATGCCATCCGATTTGAACAATTTTTAGTGTGTTTTTTTTACTTATTGTTGAAAAAATCGAAAAAAAGTGTTTTTCGGCGACTTTGAAGGGTTGTTTCTCCGAAACTGCCCATCAGGATCGGATGGCAATTTTTTTCCAACGTTTGGTGGTGTCAATAAGTATGCTCACTAATTTTGAAGCGGTTGCTTTTTCAGTTTTTTTTTAATTTTTTTTTCATTCGCTAGTGCAAAAACGGCCCGCGTGGTTCGGATGGCAAAAAAAAATTATTATATAATTAGGGTATTTCCTTCAATGCAACCGCATTTTTATCCGGTTGCCTTTTCAAACATTTTTCGATTTTGCCCCACCCCCATATCGCCGCCCCCGTCCATTTGGGGTCACTTTGGCCGCTACCAGGGGGTTCTGCACCACTCATAGGCCCAGATTACCACTCGCCATCCGGTTGCCTCTCTGACACCGGATTGACGTGCCATTGCTTTGAATACGTGTTTACATACTGTAGAGGCTTCGCTTGATCTATCACGAATCAGAGGTATCTTTTTTGGAGTCAGCCTGTAGACATCTTCGCCGGGCACGGCAATGCAGCAAGTATATCAGTATTGAATTACCATTAGACGGATTGACGTTAATTGGATTTGCGTTCTATACAATAAATTAATGCTATATTATACGCATTATGCACAGCGTGGAGTTAACTGTAAAGCCCCCTTTCTCTCCCCTCGCTCACCTTCGATGCAAACTGCACGACCTCCCCCTCGCCCCCCTAAACGAACTGTCTATTGTTGTAATATGGTTTGCGAATAAAGTTTGGAATGATTTTTCGACGCGTTTGGTTGAGCGTCAAACCGTGCAAGTGTGACGCGTTACGTTTCGATTGGCGCGACGCTGTTTACGGAACGCGTTACGTTTCATTTGCGCTTGCTGCAGTGTGTATGTGTTGGATTTGTGTATGTGTTGGAGTGGCTGATTTGCGAATAAAGTTTGGAATGATTTTTAGACGCGTTTGGTTGAGCGTCAAACCGTGCAAGTGTGACGCGTTACGTTTCGATTGGCGCGACGCTGTGTACGGAACGCGTTACGTTTAATTTGCGCTTGCTGCAGTGTGTATGTGTTGGATTGTTGTGTGTGTGTGTGTGTGTTGGTGTGGCTAACATGGCGTTAGTTGATACGCATAATTCGGATACTAGATGACAGGGCGAAATTTAGTTACAAGAATGTCGTTAGATGACAGGCCGAAATTTAGTTACTAAAAACTGGGTCAGTTTCGAGTCGATTGAATTTTATTGGTCGAGTGGGTCACATTTAGATTCGACCCCAATTAACAAGTTAATAAAATGAGAATAAAGTTTCAAGTTTTCAACATCGAAAAGTTGGTTAAAAATCAACTGTAAATAAAAACGTGGTAAAAATGCCAAAAATTTATTTTCATTCTTTCGCTACATCAGTACAAACCACAACCGAAAATATATGATTGATCGAGTTTTTAAACAAAAAAAAAAATATGCAGTTTATGATATCCCAACGTCTCGTACATCCATGGGAACAGAACGGGAAGGGGTTAGAGCTATTAAATTTAGATTCGAAAATAAAAATCCGTATAATGAATGATCGAATGTTCTCAGATAGCTTCGATTTATGTTATTATATTATTCAGACCAACGCCATTGTATTAACTTAAAGAGTTGCATGAAGCTATATATTCATGAAAGACACTTATATTATGATTATATTTTTTTTTTAATTTCAAACATTTTCATGTGATCTCTCAAT
Source organism: Xanthostigma xanthostigma (assembly GCA_963575645.1). NCBI lineage: Eukaryota > Metazoa > Arthropoda > Insecta > Raphidioptera > Raphidiidae > Xanthostigma > Xanthostigma xanthostigma. Next base: position 7,658,291 of record OY754473.1, read on the forward strand.
GCAGTATAATAATTTTCTTCATACCTCGATAGTAAGTGTATACTTTCGGCACCAATTTGTAAGGCAGAAAGTCTAACATTTACTCCTTGGTGGGATTACACGCACCAATGCGGGAAGCTCTTGCCTTCGGGCGGTAGCAAAGCAAAAACAACCAATCAACTGTTGTTTAGATGTCGTTTCCATAGCAACCCTATTATAGCTGTCTTTCGTGTTTTTTTTTTTTTGCTATATAACCTCAAAGTTTCTTGCTTGGAATTTATCTGTGTTTTTATGTAATTAATGTATTTAATAAGCGTGTATGAAAAAAAATAGTATACACCACACTGTCTGAAAGTGTGATATCCTTGCCCTTCGCGCAGGGCAAGAACATCACAATTGGCATAACTGGGACTAACATCCTTAGTTATGCTTGACATTTCGTTCAAGATGGTTTCTGCAGATGCGTTTTAATGTCGCCATCTGTCAGCCGAAGCCTTTAAACAGCGGAGACTGCGTAAACGGACTATACTGAACGTTGCTTCCGTCCGGAAAAAGATCCGAGTTACTCTTTTTAACTTGAAAAATTTAAACGAATTCTGAAATTGTTTAATATCCCGACAAATCGCGTATCCACGGCCGACGAAGAAGCACAACGATTCCAGAGAGTAGAGGTACCCAACTATACTACTATGTGCAAAAGATTGGAGTCACTCAGCTTGATTGAACGAAGTTTTACGAGGTTTCATCCGATATTATCAACTTTTGTAATATATTACTTTCCGAAACGCGTCTTGCAGCTGAGATAGACGGGAACGAAATTTAATTTCAATATTGTGTGACGGTACATCGAATGGTATATCGGACGACAGGGCCCGCCAAACGCAACGAGAAAATTTCACGATTGGACAGGAAAAAATATTAGTGAAAAAAAAACATTTCTTTGCACACACGTCTAAAAAAATAGACTCTTTCATGCCTGACAGTTGCCATTGTAAGAGGAACAGAGATAGCAAAGCAGGCTTAGCCTTCGTAAATAATCCAACCAGATCCCAATATGACTGAACCTGAACTGTTAGATATACAGTATGTAAACACGTCAGATGCACATAGGAAAAAAATGACTTGATCAGAGTGAGCCATGAAATCTTGTTTTTCAATTTGACAGATAATATTCTTTTGCAAAATGAATGTGTATACTACCGAAGAAAATATTCAAATGATTACAACATAATCGGACTTTTTTTATTAATGGGACATTAAATTCCCAAAAATACTTAAATATGGTGCGAGATTAAATATCTCCGCCTATTCATGTTGAACCTAAAGACATTGGGTCACTGATTTACCAACGCGCATACGTCATACCAGTCAGACAATTTTTGAATGAAATGTTTCCAAACAGATGGAGTTGTTTTTTTTTGTTTTATTTTTGTACAAAAAAATTATAATAATGATTTATAAGAGCTTTTTATTATTAAAAAAAGTCAAGTAAAATAAAAATAAATCAAAATAAAATACAAATTCTCAAGATTACCACGATAATTCAATAGAAATAACAATTAATGCAGTCATGGAACTCTGATCCAAGTATTTTTTCCCAATGCTAATTTCCCTATGTGCACCTTACGCGTTTACATACTGTATAAATATACATATATACTTATTATGAAATTTAAATCAGGTATTTTTTAAGAGGTACGTTGCAAAAAATACAGTAATAACGGGGAAGGGGAGATCTTTGCTTAGCTATTTTGCTTACTTTTACTGACAAGAGGGGATGAGGAGGGGTAAAAAGTTACTAAAATTCTGCATACGTAATACTTAAGATCCATCTATCGGCGGCATTAAAAGCACACTTCAAACTGAAGACACTTTGGACAACCCTGGCACGGGACGGGGATCGCTGTGTGTGTGTGTGTGTGTCGGCTAAAATGAATTATCCAATTTATTGCGCTTTTACTGTCGGCACACACCGTCATACAGTAAGAATCGATACATTCGCACATGAAAAGAACAGAGCCAAACCTATACACGCCGTACACGAGAGAAACAAAGATACATCTATATATTATGTGTGTCCCATAGACATAAGAAAAGAAAAACAATATTCACCTTATGCGAGATGGATAGACCCATGTGTCGAGCTTTTCTTAGATTATACATACCAGAAACTAGGTTATATAATATATTAAGAATTTGTTGCCTATCTAGCCTATAAATCGTTTATGTTCGTTTAATTTCGTTCTAAGTCGTGTACGTCCGCTTTCGTTCGTTTAAATTCGTATTAAGTCGCGCACGTTCGTTATTTAAAGTTTAAACTTGTTCGCTTTAATTCGTGTACACGTTCGCTTTAGTTCGTTCAATTTCGGCAATTTTTAATACTTTTTGTAATTTATAATAGAGGTATCAACTAATTTTTACGTCAGACTCATTTTTCCAGTAAAAATTCATCCGCTATGTTTTTGAAGTGAAAATTTCTTTAGCGGCGTTGTACACTTTTTTTGTAATGGGTAAAAAATGTTAAACTCGCGTCAGGACACGTGACCCTGATCGAAAATTCGTAAGACGAAAACTTTTATTTATACAACGTTAGACATCTAGCGTTGAAATATCGTACATAAAAATGCAATCTATGATACAAACCATTTTATTTTTCACTTCTGCCGGCACTCCCGGAGTGCAACCCGTATTTTTTTTCAAGGGTTGAGGCAAAAGAGTTTTTTTCCTATAAAAATATGGCACAAATATTCTACTTTTCTGGAGTTTTTGTAGGTTTTTATTTCAACGTTTATCGGTGAGCTAATAAATCACCACTATATTTGGCGACGGACATTTTCAACGTATAATCTATTATATATATAAAATTCCCGTGTCACAATTTTGGCCGCGCTATTCTCTGAAATCACGGAGTCGATTCTGTAAATGTGTCTTGCTTGGTGCAGCTTAAGTTTTTAAAAAATATTTTGTACAAAATTACGGTGTTTTCTTAAAAACTACATCTGATATAATTTACTCAAAGCTATTAGTTCAGAAGCAAACAAAAAAAAAACTGTTTTAGTATCTACACCAACAGATGTCGCATCTGTTAGAATTCGCTCAAAGCTGTTAGTACAGAAGCAAATCTGGTTTAATTTGCTAAAAAGCTATTTGTGCAGACGACGGGCCGCAAACGAAATACATTTTGCAGAATGATATCTATCGCAGCCGGGTGAAACCGGGACGGACCGCTGGTATATTGTTATGTATTGAATTTTTTCGACTCACCTGGTCCATTTTCTGTGTTGTGCATCGCCGTTTTGCCGAAAATTCAGCGTCGGCGTCTCAGCTGCGTCCCCGTTTGCCGCCGCATGGCGTACGCCACTGCTCCATCCGCGCCGTCTGCAACAACAGAAAGCGCCAATTAATATCATAAACAGATTTACAGTTGGTAACGTGAACCAACGTTTTCGAGAAGTTCATGTCACTGAAGATAATAATTGAATTGGGTTTTTATAAAATGTTCCGTGGTTTAAAAAACATTTTAAAAATAGCTAAAACAACTTTTATTTATAAAATAAGCATAATAAAAAACAAACAAATAAAAACAAATAAAAAGTAAAAAATATTTTTTTAAAAATAAGCTGAAAACAATAATGAATAAAAAATACTAGTATTATTGTGAAAAAAGCGTGGGGCGCTCGATGTACGAAAATGTGGAACAAAGCGCCCCACGCTTTTTTCACAATAAAAAACACGCTTTATATTGAACTAAAAAGTAAAAAAATATTTTTTTTAAATAAGCTTAAAACAATAATGAATAAAAAATACAAGTATTATTGTGAAAAAAGCGTGGGGCGCTTTGTTCCACATTTTCGTACATCGAGCGCCCCACACTTTTTTCACAATAATACTTGTATTTTTTATTCATTATTGTTTTAAGCTTATTTAAAAAAAAAAATTTTTTTTACTTTTTAGTTCGATATAAAGCGTGTTTTTTAGCTTTTTTAAACTATATTTATTTTTCACTTTTTAGTTTTTTATACCTAAAGCGTGTTTTTAGTTTTTTTTAAACTATATTTATTTTCCACTTTTTAGTTCGATTTATTGTCAAAAATTTGCCGAAAAAAAAAGCAATTATTTTTTTCGCCGTGGACGGGATTAGAACCCACGACCCGTGATTCCGAGAGTTGACGTCAGCGAAGATCTGTGCTTTAGACCGCACGGATAACCACTGTAGTTACAGTGCTGGCATATTATACTATAGTAATAAACCACTTGCTGTAGTCCAAACGAAGGTTACAAACAAACATACATATATACATACATACATACAAACTTACAAGTTAAGTTAATATAAAGCGTGTAAAAACAGTAATTTCTTGAAAAAATATTTCAAATTGGTGTTTAATTTTCCGTTTGTTCACGTTTTGGAACATACAGAATGTCAAAGCATATGTTCACGTTATTGGAAGTACTTCTTTCGAAACGTTCCTCGACCCTCCGCTCATGGTTCGACTGTCGAGTTCGAAATCGGTTCAGAAAGCGACAGTTCTATGGATGGGAAGCCGAGCCGCACATGCGGTCGTCAGAAACACGACCGATTTGAAACTAGTTGCGAACTGATCGTGTGCGATCGCGTTTGCATGTCGAGAAGCAATTTCAGTTGCACGGTTGCAGCGAAATTTTTCTTCTGTAAGGTAGGAATAACCGTCTTTACCTGATTCCGATCCAGTCGCGCTCAATCAAATGCAAACCGATTCACAACAGTTTCGTCGCGAACTGGTTTGAAACTCGAGTTGTGAAACGGTCGTAGCCCAGTTGATATTTTCACCACTTTTCATATTAAAACCAGACAGATGAAAGGTTTTACATAACAAACGAACGACGCCTCGATAATCTCCTTTCCAATTTATTTTTTTTTAATAATTCAATTTTTTATATCTAAATCCATCAAAAAATGCTATAGGTAATAAAAAAATCAATAAGAGTCATTCAGAGCAGATATTTCTTTGTAGAATTTGTAGTTAGACAACGTAAGGAACCTCTCACTGCGTGTCCTATACACTAAAACACACGTAACTCGCGCGCCGAGGGTTCCGCACAGCTAACAAATGAATAATACTAGGTACCCAATATATTAAATCGATCCTGCTCGATAAATAATTGATCGATAGAAAAGATTTTTCTTAAAATAAATAAAATTGTCGACCAATTTTATTTATTTGAAGAATTCTATTCAGACGTTAATCAAAGATTTTAGATTTTTCTAAATTGTGTATAGATACATCTATATTTAGCATTGTTCTTTGTACACTTTCTACTTCGAAACAATATTTTTCTACGTATTTTGATTAAAATTTAGCTTGAAAAGCGCTCTTTTTCTATGTAGAACAATTATTTGTTTTTGAGTGAGTACAATCGAATGTTCTAGAATCTAGATGATAGGGAGTTTGACTACGACATTAGACTGCTCCTGCATTTTTGTAAACTGTAATTGTATCATCACAATCTAAGGTCATAGTCAACCAAACTTTTTGTCAACCCGGCATAGGAGTTGTTTCGTTTTGTTTTTTAACTAGTAAACTGTAAACGAAGATAAAATATTTATGTACCTACACCTTCTGCGGCGCTGCGTGTACCTATACGTGTTATATACAGGGTGTCCCACGACATGACTGCCATAGCCTGGGACGGTGTTGCTGGGGTGATTTCAAGTAAAAAATGTCTAATGAACATATACCCGGAACGCTATCCTAACTGAGCTAGAGAAGCATTTGAAATTTTAGATAAGTAGTATAGTAGGAATTGCCTACTAATTTAAAAACCATTTAAAAAGAAATCGCTTTATTGAATTAGTTGCTCAAAATGTCCACCCAGTTGCTGTATACATAGCTTAGCTCTTCTTAGAATTGAAGTGGTAGCTTTGCGAAGAATCAGCACGAATAAATACTAATGGTGATTCACAGCCACCTGGTCTTTTTAATAATAACAAAACCAACAGCCGAACCTATCACCTGCATTAGTGGGCTTACTTATTTAAAATTTCGAATGCTTCTAGCTCAGTTAGAATAGCGTTCCGGGTATATGTTCATTAGACATTTTTGACTTGAAACAACCCCAGCAACACAGTCCCAGGCTATGGCACTCATGTCGTGGGACACCCTGTATATATACAGCGGGTAGGCCGCGGGTGAAAAGACGCCGCCGTCTCTCCCCCGCCATTTCCAATCAATTGCGCTGATGTGTTTAAAAGTTTATGAGCGGCGAGTTAACGAGCCATTTGTTCCCGTGACGTGTATCATTAGTGGCAACCGGGAACACCTCTACTAAAAACCCACACCCAACTTTTATATACCTCAAGCCTCGCCTCACTTTCAACTGTTTACGCCTAAACCTACATAACCTCTAATCACCTATACAAACAATCCACGAATCCATAAACACTTTATCGGCGCACAACGAACAACGAAGAAGTTGTAATGAGCCGTATAAAACAATCATATATATTAATACGTTAAGGTTAAGATGTTTGCCTCCCTTTTAGAAAAAAACCACACAATTTCTCCACATAAATTATATATCATTTTACAGATAATTGCTTGCTCTACTGACATCGACAACTAAAAAATTTATTATTGCTTTTGTTTTTGTAAATTAATTAAAATACAGCAACGCTGAATAACGTCTGCCATCTGACGGCTTTAATTTTGAAACAACGTCAACACTTCGATCTGTTATCTGACCTTCATATTGTAATACAACAGACACAATACTGCATACTGCTATCTGACGGCTTTAATTTTGAAAGAGCGAACAACGCTGAACAACGTCACAGCAATGCTGCATGATGCCATCTGACGGCTTAGCTCAACGCTTTTGCCTATTTGCGCCTCTATATGACAATTTTAGTAAAATATTTCTTCGATCTGTCATCTGAGCTTCATATTGTAATACAACAAAAAGAAGCAAAATTAGAAACGAATTGAATACCTGCAATCATATTTAAAAAATAATTTTTTAAAGTGATAATTATTATACTTATTTAGTGCGAATAATTCGTACAAGTCACTCTAGTTTTTTTTTTTAATTTCATTTTATTCCACGTGAGATAAGTGGGCGTTCATTAATTACGTGCGCTCAAAATGGGGGGAGGTGCCCGGCAAAATCTCATTTTTGTTTAAAGGTCGCCGCACACGAGGCTGGATTTGCTGCTAGATTGGACTACTGGTTTTCTTAATCGCTTCCATGCGCTCGCTTCACACGGGACGCCTCTTCAAGCTTGCTTTGTGGATAGATCTGGTGCGCGCGCAGTGATAGTTCAAATATAAACACACAGAGCAAAACGCGTCTGTTGTCTGACTCTCGGCAGAATGACGCCTTGTTGGTTTGTGGGCGTTTGTTCGACATTGTTTCCTGATCGGTTCTTGTGCTCAGAGCAAGCAGAGGATCTAGCAAGAAAAATTGCCCCTGTTCTAATTTTAAAAACTATCTTGTTGGCTAGCAGGCGAGCCCGCAGCGACGCGTCATTTCCAGCCTCGTACTGACTCTCGGCAGAATGACGCCGTGTTGGTTTGTGGGCGTTTGTTCGATATACTGTTTCCTGATCGGTTCTTGTGCTCAGAGCAAGCAGAGGATCTAGCAAGAAAAATTGCCCCTGTTCTAATTTGAAAATCTATCTTGTGAGCTAGCAGGCGAGCCCGCAGCGACGCGTCATTTCCAGCCTCGTACTGACTCAGCAGAATGACGCCGTGTTGGTTTGTGGGCGTTTGTTCGACACTGTTTCCTGATCGGTTCTTATATGCTCAGAGCAAGCAGAGGATCTATACTACTTATATAGGCATGAAAAACAACTATTTCATAGGGGCTCGTTAAAAAAAAAGTTTTTTATTGTTTTTCATCAAAAATAAGTAATCACTAAAAAAACGTTAATTTTTATGTTTGTTATTAATTTTATTATACGGCAATACAGCTGTGGTCTATCAGTTTGTCTGCGACGAGAGAGCTCCATCTTTAAAACATTCGTTATTTATTTATGAGCGGACAAACAAAACAGAAACGGGAACCGTTCGGCGGCGTCTTTTGCTGTAAAAAAGGTTTACGTCGATTCTGTGACCAATAGATATAATATATACGCCCAATCAGGAACGAGTGTATATAATAGATATATGTAGAGAGAGAGAGAGAAATTGGCGATCCAATTTACTTAATAAAGCATTGTTTCCAATACAATCACTAACAATCAATGTAATGAGCGCCCCGACGCTCCATGATGATGAAATGGCAGCCTGATCAAATTTACTTAATGCTCCTCACTCAGCCAGATGGCTGGATGGCGTCCCGCTCGGCAAACGCTTGGGGACACACTGCCTCGTCGCCCGATATACCCAAACAGTAGTAAATAATATATAGGCAGCCTTGCGCAGTAGCTCAGTCTTTAGCTACTACGCAAGACGGTCCGTTCTGCTTGTAACATATCAGTATGCAGAATAAGTTTTTTGTCTTTTTTTGTCATAAGAGCTTGTCGGAATAACCAACAAATTACTTCGAAAAAAGAGACGCAGATATATTTTCGGTACGCTTTGTTGTCTTATAAATCGATAAACAGACAAGTAATATAATTTATCAGGTAAGTTAATTAGATTATTTTAGTTATATTTTCATAGCATTGCGTATTGTTTTGACATAGGATCATAACTAATAATAAATTAAGGTTATGTATTTTTGACGCGAATTCTCCAATACTTTATTTTGAATTCAATTTTTAATCGACTTGTAAAAATATAAAAGTTAATTGTCCTCGTGAAAGTAACGAATGAATATAGATTTAAAAACATCTATAATCAAAATATTGTTGATGTCAGATGACATTTAATGGTCACTTATATAATTAGTGAATTTTTATATTCACTTATATAATTAGTGAATTTTTATATTCACTTATATAATTCGTGAATTTTTACATCCTCTTATATAATTCGTGAATTTTTACATCCACTTATATAATTAGTGAATTTTTATATTCACTTATATAATTCGTGAATTTTTACATCCATTATATAATTCGTGAATTATTAGATATATCCACTTATATAATTAGTGAATTTTTATATTCACTTATATAATTAGTGATTTTTTATATTCACTTATATAGTTAGTGAATTTTTATATTCACTAATTCATATTGTGAGTATTCACTAATTCTGCGTGGTACGATTCTAGCATTGACAAATAGTGAATTGTAATTAGTGAAAAATCACAGATTCATGTTTAGATAGTAAACTATCGGGCGTGTCCGGCGGTCCGTCGGAAACGGCAATCTTGCTCTAATGATATACGTAGGTATACGAGAAAAAGAATTTCTCTGTATGTTGTACAGCGTATGAACAAACTGTTCTATATAGCCGAGTCTCCGCTCCTCTAAATTGGATGCAAAAGTGTTGTTGGACGGGTTCGCTTTCACGACTAACGAATCGTGCTGATGCGCCGTAACAAGCTCGTTAAGGAAAGCTCCCGTGGGCTTCCGCGCGCCCTCCGCCTACCCCCCCGCGCGCCCGCTCGTCCGACTTCTTCCCACTATGCGCGCCTCCTTCCTCCCCGCGTGCCGACGTCGGACCCATACCGACGGATAAACCAGGGTTTCCTAAGGTGTCGTCACGGCTGAAGCCCGCTTCGTCAACGAAACTAATTCGGCCGCGACGATTCTGATTTTGTTGCAACATACGTCAGGAGTAGTGGTGAAACCTGGTCGGCAGGTAGTGGTGATACAAATGAGTGGAGGGGGAAATTCGATCGACACGCGTCGTTTCTGTTAAGCGTTGTCTTTGCTGCATACATGTTTAAAAATGAGGAGGGGAGGAGTAGCTGTGATTCATTGGCCGGCGGGCAGTGGTGATACGAATGAGTGGAGGGGGAAATTCGATCGACACGCGTCGTTTCTGTTAAGCATTGTCTTGGCTGCATAAATGTTTAGAAATGAGGAGGGGAGGAGTCGCTGTGATCCATTGACCGGCAGGTAGTGGTAATATGTATGAGTGGAGGGGGAAATTCGATCGACACGCCTCATTTGAACGAAACTACTTCAGTCGTGACGATGGTATTTGTTGCAGCGAGAACATACGTCAGGAGAGCGGGGAAACTAGCTGTTATCCATTGGCCGGCAGGTAGTGGTGATACGATTGAGTTGAGGGGGATATTCGATCAAAACGCGTCGTTTTTTATAAGCGTTGCCTCGGCTGCATAAGACGCTGATGACCTCAGCTGTTGAGCGTCTATAATTTATAATTCATTCGGCTGCATAAATGTTTATAGAAGTGAGTAGGGGGGAGTAGCTGTGATCCATTGGCCGGCGGGTAGTGGTGATACGAATGAGTGGAGGGGGAAATATTTCTTTTTAAGAGATTGTAGACGCTCGACAAGTCATTAGCATCGATGTTTCTATTAACTGTGAGTTGAAAATAATCGGTTACCAACTATTTAAAAAAAAATGTTTTTTTAAAAAACTTCAAAATGTCAAGAAAACAGGTTTTCGAAGCCCTGTCGGTAAGACCTGTCCGCGTAGGTACCTCCATATAAGTTGATCTATCCAGCTCACTTCCTCAGTACCCACAACAATGCCTTTGGAGGTCATACCTCAACTTCTATATCTACGGTCGTATGTCAAAACAGCGCATGTCAAGTTCGTAGGAGAATTTAGTTTATTCAACACATGACCCCGCCACATATACTATTCTAGTTTTTACACAAAGTCAATGCGTTATAAAAATAAGAAATAAGTTTTGATTAATTATATTTTTTTTCAAAGATTTGAAAATAATGTATTTTCACAGCGAGAGAAATCGAACATTTATCTACAAAGGTTCGCTCGTGTAACGATGCGCCAATCGGCTATGTTCGACCGGATATCCGGTTACGAAGCTGGCCGGATATCCGGAAAAACAGCTATCCCTTTCATCTCTAATAAAAAGCTTGTTAAAAATTTGTATCTGAAGTAATGATGTGCCGGATCGTTAAAAATGTATATCCGCGGATACGGATCTGAATACGGATATTTGGTTTCAAGTTCCGCGGATACGGATACGGATCTTAACTTTCTTAGAGTACGCGGCGGTAAATATTGCACATCGACCTTTGGAAAGAGACTATCTGTTATGGGAAAAAGTTATTGACCTCTTTAAGAGTTAACTCTCATAACAGATTGTCTCTTTCCAAAGATCGATGTGCAATATCTCATTATAAAGATAGTTGATTTAGTACCTTTGAGTTATGTACTATTGGTATGGTACTCACTACGATAAATGTTTGCAATATAAAGGTGCCAAATACGATTTTAAAAAATAAAAATTAATCTGAATGGAATTTAACAGGTTTTCATTATTACCTAATCACCTATAAGTATATATAAAATTTCATCTATGAATTGAAAATTAATAAGGTTTAAGATCCGTAAAAGATCCGCCAAAAACTAACGGATACGGATACTGATCTTTCTTCTCCCTCGGATATCCGTGGATACGGATATCCGGCACATCACTAATCTGAAGATATTAAATTACGAAAAATCGAACATAAGCGTCGTTGCCTTTTGTCCACCGATGTACAAAATATAAGGAATATATGATTGCGGTTTGAACTCTTTGGCAATTTGAAAACTTTTGCTTGCTCCGACGAAAGTCAAGTTACGTTATAGTCATCATTTCAAGTCACCAACTGCCGTAGTTAACTGAGCCCGGTACCAATCGGTATTTTCAATGCAGACAATTTACGATTTTTTATTTAATAGCGAGCCGCTATACCCGCGGGTTCGCGCGCGATTGAGATGAAACACGGCGGCGACAACAGTATAGTTGAGCCTTCGGCTCCACCGCATTACAATAGTAGTGAAGTCTGGCTTCGCCGTATTAGGTACAGTCATGCCGCTTCGGGCACGGTCAAGTTCAACAGCGACAACACTAGTGGAGCTTTCGGCTCCATCGCATTGCAGTGCCGCTTTGAAACACAATGCTTATACATTTTGGTACATGCAAAGGAACGAAACTCTGTACAGACAGAGGAACGAATATTCATTTTTATATCTATACTAATATATAAAGCTAAAGAGTTTGTTTGTTTGTTTGGTTGAACGCGCTAATCTCAGGAACTACTGGTTCGAATTGAAACATTTTTTTTGTTGAATAGCTCATTTATCGAGGAAGGCTATAGGCTATATAATATCACGCTACGACCAATAGGAGCGGAGCATCAATGAAAAATGTTGCAAAGTGTAACTCAAAATTTGTCCGTCCGACAAAAACTTTTGAACGGTAACTCCGGTCATCATGAAATTTGGACACAACATTCATCTCGGTAAACTAAGAGGAATATGCGTACTCATGTCCCTCTTTATTCATCCGTTCGCTTTTCGTGAAGACCAATCTTGCAAAGTAAATTGACGAAAAAAACGGTGTCGATCTACAAACTCGGGCGAATCCGGAACGGGCCGCTAGTATTAGATAAACCGACTCCGTCGAAATAAAAGATTTATTGTAATCGTTTAAATTGTTATAAACATCCATTTGATTCCGGTGCCAGTTTTCTATAATTGTCGCATTGGTATAAAATATCACTCATCACGTACTGCACTAGACACATAGCCTGCTGCAATTTCAATTTATACCTAAATTAAAGAATAACGAAAAAACCGTCAATATTATTGCTCCGCGTCGGTTAAAACGCACACGCGAACGACGTAAGTCATCATCCCGAGGGATTGTTCGTTTGTGATCCCGCGTCGGTAGGTGTGCGAGTGAGACGGCCGCCAGTTGATAACGAGAGTGCGACAGAGAGAGACGACGAACCGCATATATAAACCTTTCTGGCTCGTTTTAATGAGGCATCGTTATAACTGCACACATCGCGAGGTGGCAAATCCACTTAGCGGGTGTTTTTATATATAAAAAAAACGATCAGATATAGACGCTTTGAGATTACACTTCTTCAACTTTACGTATGTTTATAATACGCGCCACGAATCTAAAAGGCTCGGAAGTTAGATGCGAATGCGGGCTTGCGCTTGCACAGTCTGTTGAAAAACTACAAACTCGCAACTCAACAAAACTAAAATAACAATAACAACTTGACAATAGCGTACTCGACTGTACTTTAAAGCAGGAAAGCGACATACGGCCAATTATCGACGAGCGCACGTTCCGTGCAGGTAGTTGGGAGGAGGAGCTCTAAAATGTGCCTTTGCGACGCTGTTTGTGACTAACCTTTTAGATCCGTGGCGCGTATTATATTAAATGTATATATTATGGAAGTATATACGGTATTTATAACAAAAAAACAATTTTAAAATTTTTTGTCTCGGTCTGTTTGTTCCGGCTAATCTCCCAAACGACTGGACCGATTTTGACGGGATTTTCACTGAAGATAGCTAATGTTATAAGGAGTAACTTAGGCTCTTAAAAACTGTAGTTCTTCAAAATACATTTGCATTGAAAAAAAAATTGATGTCAATAATTAGATTTCGTATTATTACAGTTACAATACCACCTTTCCAACGATGTCACTGTCGGGACTTGAACCCGAAACTTCCACTCACCGCTTCGCCCCTCCAACGACTTAATATCACAAAGGCTGCCTGTCGCGCGGGCTCAGAACGCTTTAAAATTGTTTTCTAGCAGTTAGATCATACTTTTTTGTTTGATTGTCTATTAATTTTCTATTTGTTCCTCTAGGTATATAACATAATAATATACTTATATCCAAAAAAGCTCCACTACTTTTGTCGTTACCTTGTTTCATCACAATCGCGTACGGAGCCGCGGGGTGCAGCCAGTATAAAATACGTAAGTTTCCGTCGTGTGTCCACCAGATGACGCACCACTTTTTTTTATTGTCCGCGATGCCCTGAATTTTCTTGATCGTCTCGAAACCAACTCTGAACAAGACTGCGAAGAGAGATACCGCGTCGCTTTTTCATTGTCGGTTACGCTCCGGTCGTCGAACAGTCTGTACCGCGAGGAGACGTATAGGACTTCGCCCCATTATAAGTCCCGCAGACGACGTGTGTCCGTGCGTGTTCAACAAACACACTGCCATCCATTAGAACAAATTGACACCTGCTTGTTGAAGAAGGTATCGTTAATGTCAATATAGTTTTCCCGATACAAATGCAGGCTCGTTTCTTCACACGATCGTTTCTTACGTAATAACGCCTCGGCAAGTATCTATCGCTGAACACGCACAACTCCGCGTACCTAGAGTACACTGCCGGTCGAAAAAAATTGCTTTTTGTTCGAATTTTTTAGTTGGATTGTAGAAATTGTAATTAACCTTAGATTGTGATCATATTATTCCAGATTTTATGTAAGTAGGAACAATCTAATGTCGTCGTATTTTTTATTTTATTTCATTTATTAATCACTAGCGGTTCCTCCCGGTTTCACCCGAGTGCAAAAGAACGAATGGGGAAGGAAGGGAGATGAGTACGCACATTCATCTTAGTTTACCGAGATGAATGTTGTGTCCAAACTTCATAAGTTCAAAAGTTTGTGTCGTTAAAAAGCACTATTTATACATTTTTTAAGTAATAAATTTTTTTAATATAATAAATATTTAATTGAAAACACTGTAGGAAGATAGTTGTAACAGTTTTCAAATGAGCTATTAATTAGATTTATTTAATTTTACTTAGTCGTAATAAAATTTTAAAAATGTAAGCCTTAGAAGAAAGCAATGTAGAAAATAAAAATAAAAATAACAATATATTCGCTGACGTGGGACTTGAACCCAAGACCCTGGCATTAAGAGTCTTACGCTCTACCGACTGAGCTATCCGGGCTTGTGAACGTGACACGCTAATATTGCAATATTTAGTTAAGGCATTAATTCACCTGATAATATTTGTCGGACGGACTAATTTTGAGATACATCTTGCAACATTTTTCATTAATGTTCCGCTCCAATTGGTCGTAGCGTAATATTATATAGCCTATAGTCTTCCTCGATAAATGGGCAATCCAACAAAAAAAAATTTTTTTCAATTCGAACCAGTAGTTTATGAGATTAGCGCGTTCAACCAACCAAACAAACTCTTCAGCTTTATATATTAGTATAGATAGGCATCTCCTGGATGTTAGATTACCAACTTGGCGAAAACAACGTAGCGCCATTAGAGTTATATAGTATATTACGGCATCTAGTCTATATATGAGAGAGAGAGAGTTCCCTTTCCAGAGGCTTGTTTTAAAATACACCGGAGAATTGAGTCCACTTCCGATGTGCTAAGTGCGAACTCGCATCGCACTTAACCAGAACTTACAAAAGGCGCCACTCCCCCCTCTCTCCCACTCTCTCAACGTGTCTTATATAGCGTGTCCTCCATAGATACGACCGACCGCATTTTACTTCGACCTAAAAGCATTTCAGGAAGCAAAGCGCCTCATAAATAGTCGTAGTATTTTCATAAAAAATCGAAGAAGAAGCACGATACGTGTTGTGCAGTACCCAGTTTTGTTAGTAGATCAAATTATTAAAATACATTTTGTCGGCTGTTGATACATCGTTGATTTAAATGAAATTTGACGCTTGTTTGAAGAAAGCAATAAAGTTAACCTTACCACTGCAGCTGTGATACAGATGTGACCAGCACTCGCGATTTTTTTCTCTTCGGTACAATCACGTTTTGAAGGGTTAATATCACCCCAACGACAAATTTCATACACTTTATATCAAGCAGCGAAACCTTGTAAATGCTACCGCTTCGCATAGGGCGGCCACATTGAATGTTTTCAAGTGGGATCTACCTCCAGGAAAAATCCCAACAGAGCAGAGTCTAGGTCGGATAAAAGTGGGAGGATGACGTCATCCAGCGGAGGGGTCAATTGATATTGCTCGACTGATAAAAATATGAACGGTCTGCCGCAGCTGACGTCATTCGTGAACGAGGTCACCTGTGTTCTTCTAACTTTGAGCTTCGGTCAAAAACAACTCGCACGTTATATTTTTTCCAGCGTAAAAATCTAAGAATATGTTGCACTGTGACTGTATCAGACACGTGTAAGGCCCGTCATTCCCGGACACACTGTATAGTGTAAGCGACCCACTTACCCCCGCCCCCCGTTGTACAGTTCGACACTACTAAAGCACTAAAGTGTATTTTATAGTAACGTACTTTTGCTCTGACAGTTTTAAACAGTTTAAGTGGAAATTCGAATTGTGACGTCTAATATTTCCTTTTTTCCGGAAAAATGTTAAATTGTATTCAATTGTCTTGAAAGCTAAATAAGTATATAAACATATAAGTGAAAAGTTTATACATTATTAAACTCTTATGGTGTCTGTTGAGGCAAACAAAAGATATCGAGAGACACGACGACAGGCGAGATATTCCGATCGCTTCGAGGTATAGACAACAAATTAAGTGGACAGTCAATTATTTTATTTCAATACTAGCACTGCAATTTTTTTAAGTTATACTGCTTTTGGCACGTTATGAAAAAAATATGAGAGTGAATTTTTTACGATGTAAGATCAAAATTTAAAGATATTGAAGTTGCCGATTGTAACATCAAAATTACCATGATGAAGTTGGCGATACTGTAACACAAAATTTAACAGGATGAAGTTGTTCGCTAAACCATACGCCTTTTACATTTTAAATAGTTTACTAAAAATTCGACTGATGGCGCAGCGATCGAAAAATGTTAAATAGTGAATTTTGCAGATATGTCAGATGATGTTATATATTTCAATACGAATAAAAATTACAAAACTACTAGCGGTCCGTCCCGGTTTCACGCGGGTGCGATAGATATAATTTTGAAAAATGTATTTTGTTTGCGGCCCGGCGTCTGAACTAATACTTATTTATTTAAATATAAAACGCTCAGCAACTAAGGCTAGGTATATGCGTAAACATAAGATCAATTAAAGGTAAGTATGATTGATGAATATCAAGAACACTGAGGCTGAACTACCTTTGAGCAAATCCGACCAGATTTGCTGCTGAACTAATAGCTTTGTGCGAATTCTATCAGATGTCGCTACTTGGTACTAAACCAGTTTTTTTTTCGTATTTGCTTCTGAACTAGTAGCTTTGAGCGAATTCTATCAGATGTCGTTACATGTTACTAAAACAGTTTTTTTCAGAAAATACCGTCATTTTGTACAAAATATTTAATAAAAACTATTCTATAGAGTAAGTTGCACCAAGCAAGACACATTTACAAAATTTCATTAAAATCTGTTGACTGGTTTCGGAGATTAGCGCGGCCAAAATTGCGACACGAGGATTATGTATATATTATTGAAAACATATTTTGTTAGCTGTGAATATTAGTGATAATAGCTCACTCTAGCTCTTTATTATTCAAATTAAAAATTACATGCGTACACGTAGCCATTACTTTCGCGCCTAGTTAAACAGAGGCATGTCTCTGGAAAGAGATGTATCTAATATCTAAAAAATCAGTGGACTTGATTCAACTACAGGCAGTCAATCATCGTTTGTTGAGTGTTCAGTCAAAGTTGCGCACAGACAACGCCGGGCTCTACAGTCAGTAATATTATATAAAGTGACAGCGAATCACAGCGTGCGGTCATGGCAAAGAGAGAGAGAGAGGGAGAGAGAGGCAGGCAGGGAAGTCGTTGTTGGTGACTGTCTGTATATAGATGTACTTTAAAAACTTTTCTGACATCTTGATCGAATCAAATGTTCGCAAACACGAAATAGCTTTCATTGTTTTAACTCAACAATACCTACACACACACAAACACGTTTCCATTTCCCGTCGAACCTCCTCCTTGTTGTTTCTTTCTTTGTCTCGTGTGACATCTTTGGACAAATGACGGAACCGACTGCTCGAAATTTGTTATATAAAAATATTCGAGCCTGTAACGATTCCGCTGTCGATTTACCTATATCGTTTCGATGGCTCATGTATTACAAGCCCCCAGTTGCGAGTCTGTAATCCGAAAGAATCCTTGGATTTTTGATTTATTAATTATTAAAAATAATAACAATTGTAACAGCATGTCTTAAAAAGCCACGCTGCCACTGGTGTACCCTGGTGGTCATGTAAAGAAACAGAGGCAAGATGGCAGCGGAGCGTATGAACTAGGAAGTAGTTTTTATTTTAAATAACTTAGATTAATAAATATGTTGAATTAAATAATATTCATGTTACAAAATTACGTTAATAAATATGTTGAATTAAATAGTATTCATGTTGTAAACTTAAATTAATAAATATGTTGTATAAAATAATAATAATTAATTGTTACAAACTGGCGCCCAACGTGGGGCGTCAGTTTGTAATAGCCTGCAACTAATCGTTGAATCAACGCACACCACTATTATCTTTTAATTAAAGTAAAATAAAAATAATTATTACAGTACAGGTAACTGCAGTGTAATAGTGCTAACACACGATCGAACTTGGTCCGGTCCGACAACGGACATGGTACGGCGGATCTTGCAACAGACGACCGAATCTGTTCCCATCGAACCGGGCGGGCACGCAGACTACTGTACAGACGAACAGATTTGGTACGGAGCGGACCAGATCCGCTGTCCGCTTCGAACCAAGTTCGACCGTCTGTTAGTACTATAACGTTTAATTACTAATAAATAATATTTTTTATTAATTTATGTTGGTATAAACAGAGAGCTTCGTTTATCCGACCAACTGTCGGTTATAGGTTAATATTGGATAACCGGGCCTCTACTGTGTTTAGCTCACGCAGAAGCGCAGTATAAAGCTGCGATGACACTATTCAGGAATCAGTGAAAGCAATGAAAGTGAGGCAATACAACAAAACCAGTGCTTCACAAACGGTGGGCTATAAAACTACTATTAAATATCATTGATAAGCATAGATATCAATTGGTCCAGTCGTTCTCGAGTGATGCTGGTACAAATAAGCTGACTTACAGACAAAAAAACTTACGGTTTTCCATAAATATTTTATCCACTATATCCAATGCTATTTGTGTCTAATATTGATTGATTTTTTTAATAACATTAAACTAAAAATTCATACTTTTCCCAGTTCCCGGATTAGAACCTGGAAATTGGGGGCTTGTAATATTCAATCGTCATTTAAACAGCGGTGTTGCTACAAGTTCGGCTATTTCAAATCCTTCTACAAAAAAAAACAGGCAAGACACTGAAAACAGATGTCGCCGTTACTATTTTTTTTCTATTATTGTAAATTATAGACGTTCGACAACCAGCGAATTAAAACGACATCTAAAACATCAATTGAGCAGAGAAGAGATTCGAAAAAAATAATTTGTCGGTGCCTATTGGATCGTGCAATTCACTTGGATCAAGTAAACATTGTTTGAGGCAAGCAAACATTTGTTTGAATTTCACGGCCAACGTTGTTTCAAACCTTCGTAGTTTCCGGAATCACAGGCCGTGATAGTAGACGAAACGCCACGTAGAAACACCAATGAACCACTGCCTTTAAACCCGGATATCAAGAAGATTTGGAAATATTTGTTCGTGCCTATTGGATCGTGCAATTTACTCGAACCAAACAAACATTGTTTGAGGTAAACAAAATATATTTGTTGGGTTCAAATATATTACACGATCCAATAGGCAGAAACAACCGAGTGGGGTGGCGTAGCGGCGAGAGCACTAGACTCGCATTCGGGAGGTACCGGGTTCGAATCTCGGCTGGGGCAGATGTGGCTGGGACTTTTTCCTACTGCCTCTCGTCGAGAAACGGTAATTCCTGTACCGGCCATCTTGTTGAGGTTTTCCATGGTTTCCCTCAATAATTCCAGATAAATATCGAGATGGTTCCTTATTCAAGACCATGGTCGACTACCTGTCAAACTCCTATGCTTAAAATTTGCCTACCTTATCCTAATTTCCTCAAAATCCTTCATTCGCCCATTGCTATTAATAATTAAGTTGAAGTTTAAAAATTGTAGAAAATAACGGGAAGTGTGGTAGAAAAAAAATAGTAATGGTGCGAATGGCGTCTGTTTATGACATAAAGTCGAGAAACGGACGTTAAACGCATTATTATTATATTATTAATAGGCAAAAACAATGTGTGTTTGCTTCAAACAATTTTCTTTCTCAGAGAATCCGCGACAGCCTGATTCAAAAGGTCAACACGAACTGTACTTTAATGAATCGATACAGTTTATAGACGCGCGATAGCTAAGGTCAGGAGGCAAGCCGTTGCACCTGACGTTGTTCGCGCAGTAGCTTGTGTTATATTTTGTCGAGGTCTGGTGTTTTAGTCCCCTCAGCTAAACACGAGCGACGTTGGCCTTCACCCACTGAACTCAGTATAAAAAAAAAAAAAAACAAAACACAGACGACCTTGACTATATCCCGCCTACAACACAGCCGGCTCATCGGAGAGTCAGTCAGAAAGCGTCGGTTGATGCGCCATTTTTGTATATATATACCTACTAACTGCTGCTATGAATACTGTCTGTGGTCGCAAGGCGAAACGACGTATTACGGATTTATTGTTTACTTTTTCAGAACAGCATGCGTTCACCGAAAGTTTAAATATAGTTTTTTGTTCAACTCGAGATTTACTATCGAAAACTGTTGAGATATATTTTTTTTTGGTACTTCAACGCGACCGGAAGTTCATATAACATTTCTATAAGGTTACATAAGAAAATATTGGAGAAAAACGTCATCAATTTATTAATTAAGGAGGTTGATGCGTTACAGTCCCAATCAAAAGTAAGTCGAATTCTAAATGGGAATTTTTTCATAATAAATTTTTACAAAACGTTGATACCAATAAATTATTGTCATAAAGGCATAAATAAATAATTTTTTTTAATGTCAATTAATTATTTCAGTATTTTACTTAATGGACTAGCTTTTGAATTTTTTGTACAAAGTTAGGTTAGAAAAAATAAATTTATGTAAATATCTGTATTTTACATATTTTTTGCAGTAAATTAAAAAAAGAAATTAAAAGTAATAAAAATTAAAATTAAATCATTAAAAAGTTGAAAATTCAGTTAAAATTGTTAAAATAATTGTCAAGAATAAAAGTCCATAATCGAAAAGTGCTAAGGTTTAATAATTTTTTTTTATTGATTAAAAGTCTCCTAATTAAATTGGAAAAAATATTAAAATATGCGTAAGACATCGATGCTTTACAAAGTTAGTTTTCGGAACTACTGACATTATTTGGTTATTTGCAAAAAAATAAAATGTACCGTTTGCATGCTAGGTTGACATATTTTCCATAAGACTACAAGTTAAAAGTTTTTTTTAATTTTTAACTTTATAATTAATCTCCTAATGTATTTGGATTTTTTACAGAAATATTGTCATAAAAAAATCTATTAAAAAAAACTTTATTTCAGATTTGTTTCATTATCTTCGTAAAACGGCTCAACCTCCTTAATTAATAAATTGCTAACGTTTTTCTCAAATATTTTCTTATGTAACCTCATGAAAAGTTTATATGAATTTATAAAGAACTAAAAATGCGATCCAATAGACATTTATTTTCCTCTACCAATTTTTTCTCAGTGTATAATACAACGACTGTTAATTAGCTACAATCGAGTTTTAAAAAAAAAACTGACATAAGCGACATTGTCTCGTGACCGCAGACACACAGCCTGTTATAAAAAAACGCGTTGTTTTGCTCTCGTCAAACTTCAACAGTTCCGTTGTCGCAGGTCGTTGCTCCGGTTCACGGAAGCAACTACAACAAACAAATAAAACACGCAACTACGCTCTGCAGTACGCTTTCGGACCCGGACTCGTCCGAGCAGATTTTTAATTCGAATCGCTTCAGTAGTTACTGAGATTATCCGCGGAGCGCGATTAAAAAACACACAAATTTTTATAATACAGTGAAGTCTCACTAATCCGGCACTATTAAAAACTAAGAGGTGCCGGATTATTGGAATGTCCGGACTATTGGATTGTTAGGAAAATTCATAATACGTAAATCAAATAAAGTATTTCTTGAAAAGATAACAGTGCCATTTATAACAGAGGTGAGGGAGGCGTGAACGCAGGGTGCCGGATTATTGGACATACCGGACTACTGAAGTGCCGGATTAGTGAGACTCTACTGTACTACTATCGTTAACAAAATCATTAATTAAATTTTCGTACACTTTTTTATAAACAAACTTTTAAAAAAATCAACATAAAATTAAAATAGACTGCTTAACCCCTTTCTTATTCCCCGTTTATATAGAAGTTCCCGATGAACTCGTCGACGCTCAGGTGCAAAAAAAAAACGTAACTTAAACGTCGCGTAGGAGGGGGGAGGAACGGGGGAGGGACACACGCAATATACAGGCAACAATATCCCGCAATGAAGTTAATAAAGCACGATATACTGTACAAGAAGTGGATGAAGACTTTGCTGTCGTTTTGGTATAAGGACATGTTGTCAGCATTTCTGTGTTCTTTCTTGCCATTAGCGACCGCCCACTTTCCACCTCCCACCCACATACGGATGTACATGATGACGTGTCAATAGTGACGTTTTAATGGCGCCACGAAATCGTAGCTCGCGAGGTACGGAAATTAAATTTTACAAGACTCAAAAAATGTTTATATTTATCGACTTTAAAAAAAAAATGTATAGCGTGCGGTAAGAAGTTTTTAAAATGGCCCGTTGCGCACTAGTGCGGTAAAATATAACAAAACTGGTCGCGCTCAGTACCAACTCCATAGTTAGAAATCGACGTTCGTCTGGCAGGTTTTTGAAGTAAAACTTCTTTAGGCATGCTTGACTTGGGGAGTAAGCTGGTAAATGCCTGACGAAATCGTTTACGGAAGTGCATCATCACTGGAAGTTGAGAGGGAGATATAAGTTAGTGAGTGCGACAAAGACGGATTAATACAACTATTTGACGTTTAAAATGAAAACAACTGTTTTTTTTTTATCAAAAATACATTTCATCGAATTTTGCTGCATTTTGTAACGGGAAATAATGTAGGTTAGTTAATAAATCCTTTTAAATGTATTAAAAATTATGCTAATAAATATATATAGGTACAGATTTTGCCTATTAATTAATCAAAAATTATATTTTGTAGATATGTGCTACAGAGTGAGGTTATATTGTATTTGATAAACTTTGAGTTTGAGACGAACCGACTGCATATTATTGTTCGTTTATGAATTTAACATGAGCAAACTTGAGGTATTTACGTATCTATTATTCTTAATAAATATATTTAAAATAATTATGGCAGGAAGAAGTTTTACTTCAGTCGTGTGGTCTAAAGCACACTCGCTTTTTTTTATAACTTACCTACTATTAGAAGTGACGTTAGTTCAAAAATGAACTGTCAAAAATGTTGAAAATGAAGTGAAAAGCAACTATTTTATAGGAGGCACGTGTAAAAAATAACATATACCTACATCTCGTGCGTGATGGCATTACGACTTGTGTGACTATTAAAATTCGCTGGGACTCGTTTTAAACGTAATTTCAATACTCTTCGGAATACTTATAATTAATTAAGACACTACATTTTGAACAACAAAGCAGGTAAATTAATAAAAACCAGAAACCCAATTGCTGAAACATTCACGAAACGAATTGCTTCAATGCAACTTTTAAGAGTGTGGACACAGCTTTACACTTATCATTAGCCTTGTAGCGGTACAAAACAGGACAAACAATCAAAGCGAGATCACTGGACCCTTACAGGCTCGTATATGCGTTGTCTTGAAACGCCCCCACCCCCCGCCCCAACCCCATCAAACGGTCGTAAGAAAAACCTATTTTCCCCAATGCAAGCACAACTGTTATTTTCTATGTTTCTTCGCTCGCGACAAACCGCGCGGAAAATTGTCAATTCGGTTTGTTCCGGCGTGACGTACACACAGTGAAACAAAACACTGTTGTCGCTGACCACTGCACTAGTTCTCAATCGGAAAAAAAAGATTTTCGTGTCCCCCGAAAAAAATATTGTTTAAAAAAATTGGTTGTCTGTAAAGTCGGTTTACGGACGATAGTTTTACGTGATAACGTATTCCGTAATACATAACCTAAACCTCCCAAAATTTGGTTTCAATCCGCTTATCCTTGGTGTCGGAATGATAAGAAATGTCAAAAGTGACGTTTGCAACTTACAAAGTATTATGTTCTAATAATAATTAGTTATTCCAATACTTAACTTAGCAGGCTTTGCATTTCACAATATACTAATGTCAAAAAATTGAATTAAACATTAGAAATGCAGCTGTTTTCATGTTAAGACAAGACATACGTTTGCTTCTAATTTCCATGTACGGCAAACAAAGACAACCGACCGCGTCGCGTCATGCATTACACAACATTGCATTTATACAGCTATTTTTCTATATAAAGTATAAAATATTTTTCTATATAAATTTGTATAAAAAAACTGTTTAGGCAAATTCTGTTATACGAAATCTATGTAAAATGTTCTCCTCTTTCGTTTAAGACTGGTTTCAAACCGATCTGATTTAAATTGAGCGAGAAATTAGCAAAAAGCACGCACAGGATCAGGCGGAACGTTACGCGTTAGGAACGTTACGTTACACTTTTTCGAACATGCAGTCGGTGTTTTATCAATTTATAATATTGGTGATTCATCAATTTATAAGACGTTATCACGTTAAAAAAATGAACTGTGTGACATAAATCTTTTTTACGGCAAGAGAATTCCGCCGCAGTTGCGCAATTTCCGGAAATGAACTCGAAGTTTAAACTTGACTGAAAATCCACAGAGAAACTTAGAAGCTTTCGGCAGCAGCAAGACTCTACAGAGCTAGTAAAATAATGAACTTTACAATATTTATTTCGTTAATAATAATTCTAGCTGTAGATACAATTTACTCTCGTATACTAGGCTTGTATATTAATACCGGGTGGTCTATAAAGCACGAGCCGAAACATGACCTCTAAAAAAACTGGGGAAACCTCGAACGGTTGTTTTATAATACGCGCCACGATTCTAAAAGGCTCGGAAGTTAGATGCGAATGCGGGCTTGCGCTTGTATAGTCTGTTGAAAAATTGGTTGTCTGTAAAGTCGGTTTACGGACGATAGTTTTACGTGATAACGTATTCCGTAATAGATAACCTTTTATATAATAATTATAATAATTAGAATCTATGATATTGCATCTTTCGCTTCAAATTTAGGTTAATTTTTATTTATTAAATTACTCACCACCTATAAAAATAATTTTTTTTATTAACTTTCTTTCTTTCGTATTTATTTAAGTCTCAAAGATTAACTGTCATACTATTTATAAAACAATTGTTTCACTGTTTATATAAAATTCCAAAACCTACTTACAATATTTAAGTATTTTCATACGTCAAAAAATTGATTTTTATAATGATAAAATTTGTAAGAAAACGATTTTTTCGAGAGATGAGACCTAGCTAAAACGATTTTTTGCCCCCCAAAATCCCTTTTCAGTAAATTTCATCCAAATCGTTAGGGCCGTTTTCGAGAAAAGCACGCACAGGGTCAGGCGGAACGTTACGACCGTTAGGAACGTTACACTTTTTCGTGTATGCAGCCGGTGTTTTATCAATTTATAAGATTGGTGATTCATCAATTTATAAGACGTTATCACGTCAAAAACTACAAACTCGCAACTCAACAAAACTAAAATAACAATAACAACTTGACAATAGCGTACTCGACTGTACTTTAAAGCAGGAAAGCGACAAGTGACAAAGGCGACGAGCGATCACGGCCAATCACCGACGAGCGCACGTCCCGTGCAGGTAGCTGGGAGGTGGTGGGAGTCTCGACGGCTCTTAAATGTGCCTTTGCGACGCTGTTTGTGACTAACTTCCGAACCTTTTAGATCCGTGGCGCGTATTATACTAGCGACCAGCGGCCCGGTCCGAGTTTGTCGATTGCCCACCGTTTTTTTCGTCGACTTAGTTGGTCTTCACGAAAAGCGCTTTTATTTTAACGCGATAATAATGTCTATCCTGAAGATGTATTTTAAATATTGATAACATGTTTTTCCAAATCGGATGAGTAGTTTCGGAGATTACATCCTACATCCAAACTTACACACTTTGTTTTATAATATTAGTATATAGATTTGTAGATCTAAATTATTATTTAAAATAAGATTAAAAAAAAGTTTAACACAAATTTGTGTAGAGAAAAAAAAATTAAAAAAAATTATTTAACGAGCTAAATTTCCCAATGTTTTTAACACGCGTTTTTTGTAAAGAAAAAAACTTTAAAATGTTAATCGGTCTTCCCGTAATTCGAAATCTCGCGTCGTGCTGTAAAAAAATATCGACAAAAATCACGTTTTCCTGATACAATTTTTAGAACAAAAAAATAAAAAAAACGTTTTTTTTTATTTTTTAAACGAGCCACATTTTGCGAAGCTTAGTGCTCGATCACAGACATTTAAATTCGCCGAATTTTGAAATTTCCCGAGCGGGTATTTTTTCGACAAGTCACCTAAAAGAGACTCCGTACATCCAGTATCCCCTTCCACACATACATATACACATGCCGTACAAGAGCTGTGCTTCCCCGAACCGCACCTCGCCCCCCGTCTTATATATCCTCTCTCTACAAAGTTAATTTAGAAACTCATCAGCTAACAGAGTTAATTAATTGTTTATACTTGTTACACGGAATCTTAGATCAGACACTTCCATTCCGGGTTCATGTTCCGTGCGTGTTGCGCATGCGCGCGCGCCGTCTCACTTCAACCAACGCGTTCGGGCGCCGGAGAGAGCCTTAATTAACATCGTACTCGAGTAATCCCCGCGAGAAGGGCGAACGGGGGGGGGAAGGCCAACAACTCGCGCTAATGAACAAGAGGTGGCGGCGGCGGTGAGCCCTCACACCGACGCGTTCCGACGGCCCCAGATGCTCTGCTTCTCTCTGTACACGCGTCGTACATGACTCGGCGTTCCATGTATATACATATTGTAACAGAGACCCCCCAGCAGGCGACGACAAAGAATTTCGTGAAACAACAATCGACTCGTCATTTTAACAATGACACACAGATTGTTGTGGGACAACAATCGGCTTGTTGTTCCAACAATGATACACAGACTGTTACGGGGCAACAATCGGCTTGTTATTCTAACAGTGACGACACACGGATTCTTGTGGAACAACAATCGGCTTGATTGTTCAAACAATACTAATATGCGTAGGTAAAAAGGGCTTTGTTGCCAAATTCCAGACAACAATGAATGCAAGAAAAAGAAAGAACTATCCAGCGCATATATACATACCACCGCGATAGCTCAGTGGTCAGACAGTGAGATATCGTGTGTTTCATCGAGTGAACAATCGATATAAATTGACAGTCAGTACCGTGAACAGTACTGAGGTAACTGCTGAGATAAATAAATACATGAACTGTGTAAATAATCTTGTGTACCTACATATAGTTGTGTAGTGTTTGTGTGTACCTACATAAATAGTGACTCTGTATTCTTCATTACTTATTCTTTTATTTTATTAGTTAGAATTGTTGTTTTGTTTCTGTTACATTATAGAGAAGTACTTGTGAGTTTGATTGTTTTATTTGTTTTGTTAACGTTTCACTATTATAAATAAATATTTTCCCCCACGAACAAGAACAGTTTTGTTACAATACATATAATATGAGTGAAATGTTTCATTCATTGTAAGTGGGAAGTGGTTGAAAGATGTTGCAAGATGACCTCAAAACTCGAATATTTCTCGTTTCGACGAAATTCTAACGGTACAGAAGTTTCACGAGCTTTAGAAGTTGCCTTTTCTATTTTCTGTAGACTGCCGAAAAGGCTTCAACATTTCGTAAGACGTTAAGAGATTAATTCGAAGAATTCTCGTTTCTCAAGCAATCTCAATACGGCCCGCGACCAGAATCTATTCTGAAAATAAATACCTCAAATATGGCACCTAACATCAATGAGCTTATCAAAAACAAGAGACCTCAGGTGTCTGGATCCTTAAGCTCAAGATAATTTACCGTTAAATAAATACAGATTTTAATTTAGTATGTATTTTAGTTTTTACACGCTTTATATTAGTTTCACTTGAAAGTTTGTATGTATGTTTGTTTGTAACCTCGTTTGGACTACAGCAAGTGGTTTATTACTGTTAGTATGTTGTGCCACTACTGTAAGAGCAATCGTTGACCGAGCGGTCTAAGGCGCCAGTCTTCGCTGACGTCAACTCTCGGATTCACCGGTCGTGGGTTCTAATCCCGTCCACGCCGAAATAAAAAATTTGTTTTTTTCGGCAAATTTTTGACAATAAATCGAACTAAAAAGTGGAAAATAAATATAGTTTAAAAAAAACTAAAAAACACGCTTTATATTAAACTAAAAAGTGAAAAATAAATATAGGTAGTTTAAAAAAAACTAAAAAACACGCTTTATATTAAACTAAAAAGTGAAAAATAAATATAGTTTAAAAAAAACTAAAAAACACGCTTTATACCGAACTAAAAAGTAAAAAATATTTTTTTTTAATATAAGCTTAAAACAATAATGAATAAAAAATACTAGTATTATTGTGAAAAAAGCGTGGGGCGCTCGATGTACGAAAATGTGGAACAAAGCGCTCCACGCTTTTTTCACAATAATACTATTATTTTTTATTCGTCATTGTTTTAAGCTTATTTTAAAAAAATATATTTTTTTTTTAGTTCGACATAAAGCGTGTTTTTGAGTTTTTTTTAAAACTATATTTATTAATTTAGAGTCTGGCCCGCTAACACACCCTTTAGAAGAACGTGCCCACTCTATTTTTGATTTTAATGTTTAAAAAAAAAAATGTAAATAAAAATTAAGGAGAAAAGATTTGTTAAAAAGTATACCTCCCATTAAAATAATATGGTACTTGCTCTAATTTCCTTATAAATCCCGACTATCCTTGCACGTCGTGTAATTTCTTCCGAACACCAATTTAAAATAGATAATAAATTTCCTGAACAAAATTGAAAATATAAATTAATAAAACTAATTTCAATTTGCAGGAAAAGTTTTACGCCATTTATAATGAAAAAAAAAAATAGATTCATATATTATTCAAACAGCCCCACAGTCCCACATCTAATCTTCTCGAAATTGTTTTAAAATTATTATTTAAGTTTTTTTAGATTAATGAAAAAATCGCGTCCGTATGGGTATAGGTACATATAGAAAGCACAACAATAAAATAATACACACAATATGAAAAACGGTCGGTATGAGGCAATTTATCTAGAAGAAAAAAGAAAACAATTACTTTCTTTAAGCGGGTGTGCGTTCAATTTCAAGAAGAATGAAAGCACGGTTCGGTTCCAAACAGAACTACAGTCAGCCCCAACAATCTTACGGCGCACGGGTGGGGCATGCAAACAAACTAGCGGTCCCGTTCGGTTTCATCCGGGTGCAAAAGAACGAATGGGGAAGGGAGGGACATGAATACGCACAATTATCTTAGTTTACCGACATGAATGTTGTGTCCAAATTTCATGACGATCGGAGTTACCGTTCAAAAGTTTTTGTCGATAAAAAGCAGTATTTATACTTTTAAATCAATAATTACTGTAATTAATAAAATATAATAAATATTTAATTGAAAACACCGTAGGATAATTATTTTTATATAGGTACCTATAGTTATAACAGTTTTCAAATGAGCTATTAATTATATTTATTTTATTTTAATTTGTCGTAAATAAAATTAAAATAAATTTAAATGTAAGCCTTAGAGAAAGCAGTGTGGAAAATTAAAAAAAAATATATTAGCCCAACGTGGAGCTCGAACCCATGACCCTGATATTAACAGTCGCATGCTCTACCTACTGACCTAGCCGGGCTTGTGAATGTACGACCTAATATTGATATATTATGTAGTTACGACATTTCACCTGAATAGAAGCTATTTTTGAGATAAATTTTGCAACATTTTTCATTGATGCTCCGCTCCTATTGGTCGTAGCGTGATATTATAAGCCTACAGCCTTCCTCGATAAATGGGCTATCCAACAAAAAATTTTCTATTTGAAACAGTATAGTTCTTGAGATTAGCGCATTCAACCAAACAAACAAACAAACTCTTCAGCTTTATATATTAGTATAGATTGATAATTAATTTTAATTGTTAAATGGCGGAAATAAAAAATTTAAGATTTTGGAAATACGCGCGTCGGTTGAGTCGGTCCTTGGGTTAGTTCGTTGCCGGCGCGATAACATTCTGTCTATCTATCGTGCAGTCAGAAGGTGGATGGTCCGTTCGCCTCGTATTACAGTATCCATATAGGTTAGTTGCCGCTCTGCTTGCCTTGCGCCGCCGCCTCTCCAAACGCTTCTACTAAGTTTCTTATTAAAAAGAGTCTGAAAAGTAATTTGAACTTGTAATTGAAATGGCAAGAGTGTAATAATTGTACTAGCGTAGCGCTATCTCTATACGTGTGTGTGTGTTTATACAGGATGTTCCGGCGCCTGCCGAGATTTTCACAACGAGTGGGTCGAAGCAATAAAAAGAGAGTGGATGGCATTCGTTTTGGCATAGGGTAGTATTTAAACGAGTGACTGTAAATTACAATTTTGGGTGACAAAAATAATCAATTTGGGTTATTGTATTACTAAGTGAGCGACTGACTGCGTGTGACGAGAAAATAATAGTTGGGTGACTAAATTACTAAGTGAGCGACTAAATTACTAAGTGAGCGACTGACTGCGCGTGACGAGAAATCAACAGAACAGCAACTTACAAACATCCATTTGAGTTACTTTTTTTTTTTTTTTTTAATATAGGTTTTATTGGCTTTTGTTTTTAGTAACATTTAGCCACGACAAATATTTATTTATTATTTTACCATTCCTTTCTTATACTTAAGTAATTAGACAGGGACACAATAGAGAAATGGACCATGGAGAATAGTAAAAGGTTTAATGGAGAGCACGAGCCAAGCGAACAGGATGATACACACAAGACGGCTTTGAACCATGGATCTATGGCTTTTGGAGTCACACGAAAGGTAAGTGTTAGTAATGATTGATTGTTTATTTATTTTTTCCCCAGTTAAATTTGTAATTTTATGTTATTAAGAAATTGATATATTGCTTTAAATATTTTTATGTTAATAGTGCCTAATAAATTGGGATACCACACTGGAAGAGGAATTTTGCAGTGGATTAAATGTTGAAAAAGAATAACACGTTCATTGTTATACATGGGACATTCCAATATGATATGTACAGCATCGGCTATAATAGTATTATCACATGAGCAAAAAGGTGAGTCGATTATTTTTAATCTGTTTAAGTAATTTGGAAACAGGGCATGATTAAATCGTAGTCTACATATCGTTGTTATAAGTTGTCTGTCCGCTTCTATTTTGGAGAACCACGGTGTCTTAGTGACTTCCGATTGTATCGCTCTGTAAAAATTTCCTTTTGTGTGCACTCCTTTGACCCATTGTTCTTCCCAAGATCTATTATATTGAGTTACTTAAAATACAAAATGGGAAACTTCATAATATTTAAGCGACCTAATATTTGTTTGAGTGTCAACGTTACGTCCTGCATTTTTTCAAAATTTGGCAAATGATTTATTTATTATGAGCGGCATTTTGTTAATAGTTAATTGTTTGAATAGAACTGCGTTTTCTAAAAAATATATATTTAATTGACTGTCAATTAAATATATACATTTTTTAGAAAACGCAGTTCTATTCAAACAATTAACAATTTAATTCGCATACCCCGTTAGCGTTCACCCCGGAATTGTTTTTTTAAACACTCCACATTTTCCCCTTCCCGTTTCACTGCGAGACAATTCGCATACCCCTTTATCGTTCACCCCGGAATTACAATTCGCATACCCGTTTACCGTTCATCCCGGAATTATTTTTTTAAAAACTCCACCTTTGCCCCATCGCGTTTCACTGCGAGACAATTCGCATACCCCTTTAACAAAAAAGCGGTGGTTTTCAATCTTCATGAAGATGAAAAGTTGTAGTCTCAAAGTGAAAAAAAAAATAAAAAGTAAAAACAAAAGAAGATATCTGCTTCAAAACTACCGAAGTCATTCTATAGTCGCTGACTTAGTAATTTAGTCGCTCACTTAGTAATTTAGTCACCCAGCTATTATTTTAATATCTCAAGTTATTAAAACAGTATTTCATCATCAGTCACCAAATTTGTTTTTTTATTCGACCGTTTTATAATTCCCCATAAAAAAAGAGAGTGGATGGCATTCGTTTTGATATAGTCTTAATTCGATGGAAGAATGGAAGATCAAGGCAATAAGTGGAAGGCTCTTGCAAGAAACGGAAAGGAGGTGTTTGGTTCGGAATTCTCGTGGTGACAGAAGAAGAGGTACTGAGATGGACAAATAGTTCGAAAGGCACGCTGTCAGTGAATAAGTTGAAAAAAAGGATTGCGAGAAATAGAAGGGAGCAGAAATATTCAAGGTCAAAGAAAAACCTACAATTGAAATGTCTTGCAAGATACGTTTGCAATCACCAAGGTGGATAGAAGAGGTTGGCCGAAACTGCCGTAGAATAGATTATAGACGCTCGACAAGTGGGGTCATTAAAATCAATATGAAAATGTACTGAAAATCTTATCCCACGAAGAAAAGAGAGTGAACGACGTTTGTCTATAGAAATATTCAATGTGACAGATGAAGAGGTAAGCCATACACAAAAAGATGATCTTACAAGACGAGAGAAGAATTTCTAATGGAAAAACACAAGTTAAAGTCGAAGAAGGCACAGGACTACTGATCGATTGATTTTCAATCGATTCAATGCCAATATGTTTTTGCTAGTTATCCCTAAATTAAAATTTTAACGCGGCTACCCAACACATATATAAAAAATATTTCGAAGTTGTTTTTTTTAGATTGTAGATTATAGACGCTCGACAGCTAAGGTTTTCAGAAGTCGTCTCAGTATATTGTACGTTCTTGTTGTCGAAATTCCGCAATGCCGTTCGGGCATCAAAACAGTGGCCCCTGTACTCTTGAACTCCACAGGTTTGGCGTTTGGCGGGGCAACGGCTGTACGTCGACTGCATACTTTAGCGTCTGCATAAAACGCATGTAAGGATTTTAATTAGAAAATTTAATTGACTATTATTGAAACTCTACAACGTATACAGGCAGGTCCAAATATCTCTTTACATTTACACACACTCAGCTCTGAGCTCATTTTAATATGATTCTGATCTTATATTATTAGCATTTCGGATAAACTAATAAGTAAAAAAAAGCTAACAATAACAATGTTTATTGTTACAATATTATGTCTTTGTCAACGACGTCAATGTGAACGGTTTAAGTCACTGTAAGCTTAGTACAATTGCACTTACAGTGTGTCATTCAACATTAAATGACTCAGCAAAGATAACTCCGTACGTGTGACCTGTGTCGTGTGCGCTCTGTAAATGTGCGAATGCAACAGTACAGAAACAGCTCGGCACAGAGCAATGGCGCTCGGAGTGAGTCGTTCACAAAAAAAAAAAGAGCGACTCGCTCCGCTCCGAGATGGGAGTCGTTCACTATAAACGACTCGCTCAGGAGCGACACCAGTTCCAAGGCACGCCGTTAATTCGCAGTCGCGCCGCCAGGGTCTAAAGAGGACAGAGATTTTTGCCTCACAGCGCACAGTCGGCAAGTTAGAAGCTACTGTAATATCATGAGTACACTGCATTGCAGTTTCATTAATTATATTACAGTGCTGTTATTGTTCAAGTAATTATTTCATTACACTAACCAGATGAATTAATAATTTATGTGTACGAATAAAGACGGCCGCACAATAATTGTCTGTCCACACCGGCATGAATTATAGTAAATTATACCTATAGATATACTGTAAAAAAAAAACAACCAGCGGCCTGCGGTCCGGCTTCGACTGATTTTCCAGATTGCTACCGTTTTTTTTTGTCGACTTAAGTTACAAAATTTGTCTCTACGAAAAGCGTTTCTATTGCAACGCGACAATACCTCTATATAGCCTATATATTGTTACAATCTCCCCGTTGGGACAACAATGAATTTCGTGAGACGACAATCAGTTCGTTATTCTAACAAAAACACATTGTTGTCTGACGACAATCGGCTGTTATTCTGACAATGATACACAGATTGTTGTGGGGGAACAACATGCAATCGGCTTGATGTTCCAACAATATGCGTAGGTAAAAAGAGCTTTGTTGCCAAATTCCAGACAACAATGAAAGCAACAAAAGAAAGAACGATCCAGCGCCTATATATAAAGCACGGGATAGCTCACGATCGGGGACAATCATGGTATACAGTGATACAGGGACGAAATAAATAGAACTGTATATAGTTAATAGACAAGTGTACTAAATAAATTTTGGTGTTCCTGTCTTGTAAATAATCTTGTGTATATAATTGTATAGTGACTTTGTATTCTTCTATTTTATTATTTAGAGCTGTCGTTTTGTTTCTGTTACGTTATAAAGAAGTGCTTTCTGTTTATTTGTTTAAGTGTTTTGATAAACGTTTATTATTGTAAATAAATAATTTCCACCACGAACTAGAACAGTTTTGTTACAATATGTCCGTCCTGAAGATCCATTTTAAATATCGGTGAAGACATTTTTGAAATCGGATGAGTAGTTTCGGAGATTACACCTCCTACATCCAAACTTGCAAACTTTATCTCTTTATAATATTAGCATAGATTTATTTTATTGGTCAAGAACTATAGGCTAAACTGTTTTGTTTTTACTTAGTGTTCTTTATAGACGCTCGACACCACGGTCGGAAAACTACATGACTTTGAGGATGTCCTGTCCGTTCGAACCTAGTGGCGCGCTCACGAACGATATTAGAACCGATTTTGGTCGGACTAAAGAAAGTCGACCAGTATAGCCAGAAAGTGCCGCGGGTAACGGCTAGTTATATGAATAAAATAGCCGGAGGTTCTCATTAACGGCATATAGTTGGGAAAAAATGCAATTATAATGGAATTAGATTCCTTTCGCACAACATTATATTTTAATATTTGTTTTCCCTATCCGATAATTGCATCGCACACGCATGTGCGTTCATTGTAATTAAATAAATAATTAATATAATTACAACTAACACTCACACATTATTATTATTATGTAGCATCACGTACAAGGTGCGACAAAAAATCGTATCTAGACAGAATAGAAGTAGTAAGAATAATAATGCGTTTAACGTCCGTTTCTCGACTTTTTATGTCATAACAGACCCCATTCGCACCATTACTATTTTCCATCTATCACACTTCCCGTTATTTTCTACATTTTTAAACTTCCACTTAATTAATAGCAATGGGCGAATGAAGGAATTTTAAGACATTAGGATGAGGTAGGCAAATTTTGAGCATAGGAGTTTGACAGGTAATCGGCCATGGCCTTGAATAAGGAACCATCTCTCGACATTTATCTGGAATTGTTGAGGGAAACCATGTAAAATCGCAACAAGACGGCCGGTACAGGAATTGCCGTTTCTCGGCGAGAGACAGCAGGAAAAAGTCCCGACCAATAATTCTCTATTACCCACTAGTGGCGCTAGTAGGCTTCGTACACACAGGCCACAGCCTATACGGGAAACACTTGAAAATATCGTACACTATCACTGGTTTTACACGAAACAGGTGAAAATATCGTAAATCAGCTGTTTTCCAAGGTCATTTAAAAGCGAAACCCAGCATTAAAATTCCTTACAGCGGCGTACAATATTTACAGCGACAAACACATCTATACTGATATATAAAGCTGAAGAGTTTATTTGTTTGTTTGAGCGCGCTAATCTCAGGAACTACTGGTTCAAATTGAAACAAAATGTTATTGTTGAATAGCCCATTTATCGAGGAAGGCTATAGGCTATATAAAATCAGGCTACGACCATTAGGAGCGGAGCATTTATGAAAAATGTTGCAAAATGTATCTCAAAAATAAGCTTCTATTCAGGTGAAATGCACTAACTCATATTAGCGTTGTCTGAAAATAACGCCGGCTAGCTCAATCGGTAGAGCACACGACTGTCAATATCAGGGTCGTGGGTTCGAGCCCTACGTTGGGCGAATATATTTTTATTTTTTTTTTATTTTCTACATTGCTTTCTTCTAAGGCTTACATTTAAATTTATTTTAATTTTATTTAAATAATTAAAAAAAAATTATTAGTTAAAAAAGTATAAATACTGCTTTTTATCGACAAAAACTTTTGAACGGTAACTCCGATCATCATGAAATTTGGACACAACATTCATCTCGGTAAACTAAGATGAATGTGCGTACTCATGTTCCTCCCTTCCCCATTCGTTCTTTTGCACCCGGGTGAAACCGGACGGGACCGCTAGTCGTATATAAATTGCGAATAAACAGCAGTTATATCCACATAAAATCTGATATATCTGGTTTGTTTTTGAATAACAATTAATCAAAATGCATTTTAATTACTGTTTATATAGAGATATTGTAATACAAATTAAACATACGACGACCCGATGCATACTTTTAAAATTAATTGGAATTACAATAGCGATTTGTGATAAATGTTTTAACGGGGCAGGCTTTGTTTGAGGAGCGCGGTTCAACAGGACCGCAGTAACGCAATTTAAAAAAAAATATCCCTTACGAAAGGTTTCTGATTTTCAATAATATAAAAAAAACATAATTTTAAAAAAATCATCAAATTCGAAGCTGTTCTCAAGGACTTAGGAAATATGTCTGTTTTACGTATTCATTGACGTGGCTACCATCAGTGAGTGGAAGAGCGAATTGCATGTGTTTTTCGTATCCATTCAGAATTAAATTGAGTGAGATGGATGACAAAGTCACGCCGTGTTAAATTATATGTAGAGAGGAGCATTAAAACGAATTGAAATGAGGAACAGAGAGAGAGAGAGAGCGACTGAGAAGGGGATGAGTGGAGGTGGGTGCGGAAGAGTAGTCAGTTTTGTAGTGTAGTTGAGTACAAGAGTACACAAGTAGGTATAGGTAGGTAGGTTAGTGTATAGACAGATGGACGCGCGGAATGAAAGAGCGAGCTGGAAAGGCACTCAAATGCTTTTAGAGCGAATGAGTTTTATCCCTGGTCGTCCGACTCCGGAGTGGCGGAGCGGCCGGGGCGCGGGCCGAGGCGCCATTCTAGTCAATGCACACACATCACGCGAGACGCACCGTAATTCGTGTATCGTCTTGAACGGATTATATAGACGCTCGACAGTCGACATCGATGGACTCTTCTGCTATTCTTCATTAACGTCCCAGCGATGATTCGATATGTGTAACAATAA
The DNA here is from genome assembly GCA_963575645.1 of Xanthostigma xanthostigma. Classification (NCBI taxonomy): domain Eukaryota; kingdom Metazoa; phylum Arthropoda; class Insecta; order Raphidioptera; family Raphidiidae; genus Xanthostigma; species Xanthostigma xanthostigma. Next base: position 7,695,473 of record OY754473.1, read on the forward strand.
AATGTGTGTAGCAATAAAATAATAATTATTTCGGTCTGTTTCTACGAATTTTTTCGCGAAACCTGAAGCATAGCTGAAATGCGATGTTAGAAGTGGAAAATGGGAGGGGGGCATCCCGTGCAAATAACTAGTATTTCGTTGTGCGATTTATTAATCGTGAGATAAGTTAAGCAGCTTGAAACTGTCAAAACGAAACATTTTCAATAAAGTATACATTGGGTTGAGCCCGATTGATTTAATCCATAAGAACCGATACCCCATTTCTTGTAGGTATAGCGAAAATTCTTTATAACGAGAGAATTAAGAAATGACTTGAGCCCCTTTGAGTTGCGTTTGCACTCGATTTCAAAAATTGTTCGAATATACTGACGCCTATTTACAACGATCTCTTTTTCATTGTTCCCTTTAGACCTGAGTTGGGTCTGCTACCCAAATACAGTAGAACTCGTGTGTTTTCAGCCGCTTTTACTAGCGTGTTTTCAAGTTTTTAATCTCCACTTCTGACTCAAAGGCTGCTCAGTCAATGGAAAAATACGTTAAACCTCAAATTAACAAAGGTGTTGTCTTTTTCTGATTGGTCTGTGACTGCCCCGAAGTGAGGATGAAGGAGAAGTTGAAAACGCGCGAGTCGATTTAGTTTCGACGCGTTGAAAATACACGCGAACCCGACTGACAAGCTCGGGTTTGGAAAATCGCATACACCGTCTGGCAGAGAATCCGCGCGAGTGCAGCCGGTTATTTAGTCGAATCTAGACGGCGCACGATATATAATGCGGTGTATGTCTGCCCGGCAGCGGGTAACTAATGCAAGCTAAGTGGAGGCTCTTTCCAGAGATTGCTTCGGCACCGGTTAAATATTTCATGTGCCCCGCGTCGAATGAAAAGAGGGAAGATGGGGGAGAAAGACGACGCGTGCGACGACGCCGGACTACGCGGCGACGGCGACGGCGGCGATCCCGCAGGACGTCTCTTTCTCCGTCGTCACATCCATACTTCGATACACTTCGTCTTCTGTTACACTGTTTTGGAGGATGTGCTTTCCCCCAAAAAGCTTTTCGTAGTAAAGCGCGAAATGTTGTATATACCAAAACAACGCGATACAAAGCTTCTATTCAAAAGCTTCGCTCGACATGCGTCCAGTCGGCGGCCCTTCTCAGCCGAATGTACCGAGTGTCCGAGAAATACGGTCGACTAATTCAAACAATACTACCTTGCTGTATTTCCGATACGACTTTCAGCTTTAAATCTATAGCTTCAGGGATGTCATATTATTGTTTTAAACTAGCTGGAACGGCATTTTTAAAAATTGCTTTACAGCTAAAATTCGCATTAGGTACGAGCTTTAAGTTATTTGTGTAAAAGAAAAACAAAATGTGAATAAATTTAAAAGAAAGAAAGGAAAATCGCAGTAAAAAATATTATTTTGCAGATTAACTACAATGGATTTTAATTAAAAATGGATTTGTGATACTCTTTTTAGGATTTTTTTCGGATTGTAAACTCCATTTAACGTCACTCGATGTAACGACAAACTCCTTAAAACGTCGAAATTACTTAACTCTAGTTGGTTTACCATTGTTGCTCATACAATGATACAAACTAAATAACGACACACCCACTCTAAACAACGACAACAATACGTCACCATCAAGCAATAAACAGCGCTTGTTTGTTAATTTGTTGCTTTGTTGTCGGCACCATGCGTACCGAAGATTCTAAGAAATTCGTCCTTTTGTTTGTTGGGATTATCTTTTATATGGTTAGCTCAGCTGTAAATGTTTGTTGGCCAGTTGTAAATTTTATATATTATGAGTAAACTCAAATTATAGTAAAAAAATATTAATGGGTTATTTCTTCTCTCCGTTTAACGACAACTCTCAATAACGCCACAAAGTATCGCTATATAGAGTTACACTGTATTATATTTCGCATGGTGGGAGAACCGGAACGTTTATGGTGGTAGTGACGGGACAAAATTTCGACAGCTAATAGCTATGCAAATAATAGTAGATGTCTGATGTCGCGACGGCTTACATTATACGACGAGTTGTGACAGTATGTTTATAACGAGTGCTAGCGAGCTTTAACAGTCACACGAGTCGTATCCTTACGGTATTTATTTCACGTCTGTCTAAATATAATATTGAACGACGTTCGAAATACAACACACGCATTTATTTCGTCAAAAATGTAGTGTAAAAAAATCTAAAAAACACGCTTTATATCGAACTAAAAAGTAAAAAATAATTTTTTTTTAAATAAGCTTAAAACAATAATGAATAAAAAATACTAGTATTATTGTGAAAAAAGCGTGGGGCGCTTTGTTCCACATTTTCGTACATCGAGCGCCCCACGGTTTTTTCACAATAATACTTGTATTTTTTATTCATTATTGTTTTAAGCTTATTTAAAAAAATATTTTTTACTTTTTAGTTCGATATAAAGCATGTAATTTATTTTTTTTAAAACTATATTTATTTTCCACTATTTTGCACATACCGCTAAACTAGCGGTATGTGCTTTATTATCGCTTTGTGCGTCAGAGCTGACTTTCGTTCATATAAGAAGTTATATCTAAGTTAATTTCACACGAAATCCATTCAAATTGAAGCTTTTTGAAAAGAGGAGATTCTAATCTATAAAATAGAACCATTTCTAAATCAATTTGAGTTCATAAATACTATTAAAATTGTAATTGAAAATCACAAACAGCAGTTGTCGGTTGGTCTGTACGTATGAACGTACGTATGTACGTCACGACTCTACAGATCGCAATTTTGGTCGGATTGCCTTGGGTTATATTTTATTCACTTTGTTTACTATCAGACCAGAACCCTATTTAAATTCACTAAAATGTGTTCAGTAGTTTAATTTTTATAAACAGTTTTATTTTTTATTATTTTTGACAGCTAATAGTTTAAAAACAATATAATAATTGCTGTGTGTAAATATAGTGTAATCCATAAAACAAGTGCTACACTTGTATACCGTGATAACACCACTACACGTATTAGGCAGCCGTGGCGTAATGGTTATGCCGTTGGATCCCCGAGGGCAAGGTCCTGGGTTCGATTCCTTACGATATCATTGATTTTTTCTTTTTTTTTTCTTTTTATTTTGTTTTATTTTATTCCACTTGATATTAATTATATATTATATTATGTATAGTTCTTATTTTTTTTTATTTTTGCAAACTTAAAAAAAAATATTTTTTCAATTTTTAATTATTTTTTTCTTTAAATTTTTAAATCATTTTAAATTTATTAAAAATATTTTTTAATTGTTATTTTTTTATCATACAGTGGAAAACTTGCGGGATGTGCACTTTTGGTTTTGCCAACTGTTGTTCGATTTATTGTCAAAAATTTGGCGAAAAAAAAACAATTTTTTTTTCGGCGTGGACGGGATTAGAACCCACGACCCGTGATTCCGAGAGTTGACGTCAGCGAAGACCCGTGCCTTAGACCGCACGGCTAGCCAGTGTACTTACAGTGCTGGCATATTATACCACTATATAAACCACTTGCTGTAGTCGAAACGAGTTTACAAACATACATACATACATACAAACTTACAAGTGAAACTAATATAAAGCGTGTAAAAAGTATTACAAGTTTACGATTTAGGCAATGGCTGCTGGCGCGACATAACCAACAAACAACAATAACGGACGAGTTAAAAGCTTTGTCTCTCTATTATATTATGTTGACGGCGAATAATTATTGTTGTTATTGTGCGGTGCCACCTACAATCTAAACATAATATCGGTGCCGCATTTGATTAATACAATATAGGCGCAACGTCGACCCGGTTTAAGTGAATGCATTGAGCACTCACGGTTAAAAACAAGCTCATCCATTACGTCCATTAACCGGGATCTATAGTTGACCAGGACAGGCCTAATTCGACTGCAAACAATGCATGGTATACGCACAACACAAGATTGCGGTCAATAGTTACGCGCGTGTATCCGGACCAGCGTTTACCGGTACCGGGCCACGAAAATAAATTAAACTTTAACCCTTTAGTAATCATTAAAATACTGCTAAAAATTTTTAAAAATCGGCCCGACAGGACCGGACCAACAAATTTTATGAAAACACAAGTTTACTGATCTATGGATTTGCATACCGAGGAGTGTATATAATTTGGTACAAATGTTGAATTGATATGTAGTAAAAAAATGTTGTTTTAAGAGGTGTATTAAGGGGTAACTTTTTTTATTTTGACCAAAAACAAAGTTAAGTTCATATAATAGAGCCACACTGCCTATAAAAGCAAATACACTATATTGTCGGCAGGGTTTCGCACTGCGATCAGAGTTTTTTTTATACAGGGTGTCCCATTGAGAATGGGACATAGAGCAACCGCAGATTCTCTAATTCAAAATAAAACGATTAAGCGAAATATGCTTAGGTAAAATGTTACTCGTTTCCGAAATACGGGGTGTTGAAGTTGAAAACTGAAAAATTATTAATGTCCATAATTTTTTTAATACACCGTATAATTTTACTCAAATCGGCACACTTGTTAAATATCATAAAATGCACCTAACAATAAAAAAAATAGTTCAGTACGCTCTACCAGTAGCGTACGGCAGGAGTAAGTAATGCTTGTACCCCTTCTAAATGTTACGCCGCTGTCTAAATTTTAATTTTGACTATAATTTTATTTTTTTTGATATTTTCTAAGTCAATAATGTATACTTGTTAGTTTGTTGTAAAGTCATTGGTTTTCGAGATATTGGCAGTTTTTTAAGACAAAATTGTAAAAATGAATATTATTAATAATAATACAAATAAAAAGTACATGTCTATCTATCTTTAACTGCGAATATCTCGAAAACCAATGACTTTACAACAAACTAACAAGTGTACATTATTGACTTAGAAAATATCAAAAAAATTAAAATTATAGTCAAAATTAAAATTTAGACAGGGGCGTAACATTTAGAAGGGGTACAAGCATTACTTACTCCTGCCGTACGCCACTGGTAGAGCGAGTAACATTTTATCTAAGCATATTTCGCTTAATCGTTTTATTTTTAATTGGAGAATCTGCGGTTGTTCTATGTCCCATTCTTAATGGGACACCCTGTATATTGATGACAACAATTTTATAACCTCTAAAAAATTTCTCGTCATCGTTATGACCCAAAAAATATGACAAAAAGTCGACATCAATATAAGATTACTAAAGCCAATCATAAACTTATAAATAAAAATAACTTCCTTCTACTAGTGGGTTCATGCAGGACTCGTACCTTCGTGCATTGCTTAAAAAGCGTGAGGCAAAATGGAACCCAGCATCCGATTGGCACAACACAGCTTTGAAATGTGAATAAATATTTGTGATTGGAGAAGACATCCAAAATAATGCAGGCGCTTCTTTTAAAATCCGATTCAATCACACGAGAGACAAACGGCACACAACAAAAGCCAGACCTGCGCATTCAAAAGGGGGGCAGTGTGCCCTCCCACAATTGTAAGCGACGCGGCGCGGTGCTATAGTACAACGTGTGTGCCATTAGTGCGATGCGTTAGCGGCGTGTACGCGTTTAATATTGAAATGAAAAAAACATATAAAGCGTTTGCCGACATCGATGCAATCGTTGGTATTTCGTTCCGAACAGCCATGACGTGACGCGGCGAACGCTTCCAGAGGACCATATAGAGCTCTATTTCCGAGGCCAGTTACGTTACAGAACTGATTTTTTTTTGTTCAGGAAGGTTAAAGTCAGCATAAAGAAGCGGTGTTCGAAATTTCATACGTCTAGGTGAAATAGTTTTCGAGATACGAGTGTCCAAAATTCACTCTCTGGGGCTGACAGATCATTACAATCCACAAGCGTCTAGTCGGTACTGGGAGCAACGAGTCGAATGCATCGACCAGTCGTCCGAAGATCATTCGCGATATAATGAAATGTGGTGTACAATTAGGTACTTTACTCTATCAAAAATTAGGTTTCATATAATTTATACCAATATTATAAAGAAATAAAGTTTGCATGTAGGAGGTAAAATCCGAAACTACTCATCCGATTTCAAAAATGTTTCCACTAATATTTAGAACGGACCTTCAGGCGGGACATAGGCTATAAGTATATTAACGCGTTAAAATAAAAAGCGCTTTTCGTGGAGACCAAGTCGAAGAAAAAACGGTGGCAAGCTACAAATTCGGGCGAAGCCGCACCGGGCCGCTATTTATACCGATATATAAAATTGAAGAGTTTGTTTGTTTGTTTGGTTGAACGCGTTAATCTCAGGAACTACTGGTTCAAATCGAAAAAAAAATTTTTTTTGTTGGATAGCCTATTAATTATCGAGGAAGGCTATAGGCTATATAATATCACGCTACGACCAATAGGAGCGGAGCATCAATGAAAAATGTTGCAAAATGTATCTCAAAATTTGTCCGTCTGACAAAAACTTTTGAACGGTAACTCCGATCATCATGAAATTTGGACACAACATTCATCTCGGCAAACTAAGATGAATGTGCGTTCTCGTGTCCCTCCCTTCCCCATTCGTTCTTTTGCACCCGGATGAAGCCGGACCGGGTCGCTATCTTTAAATGAATCGAAACAAGCGCTCTGGTCGGAACGAAGTTAATGCACAAAGCCGTACCATGTAGAGCATGCCTAGCTAGATCCGGCTAATGGCCCATAATGCATTGGCGACTTTAAGTACACCAAATGGTAAACAGATGTCAAAATTCCATTAAAATTTGCATATGTTTTACAACCATCATATAAAAGAGCGTTCTCTACTCGACAAACGCGCGTATTCTCTATTATATAAATGCGCTTTAACGCACAACAACAGAATCGTATTAACTCGTTCATCTCGCATCAGCGGTGACAAAACAAAAAGGATCTGAATATGTTACTTATTAGTGTATTTGCCATAAGGCACTTACACTATTGGCGTCGGTCGGATGGCGGGACCTAGGGGTCGGACCAAAATTTCTCGACGTTTCATAACCTCCTAAGACGTTTGGCACTATTTTTGAAAATGTTTATATATATATGTATGTATATATATATATATATATATATATATATATATATATATATATATATATATATATATATATATATATATGTGTGCGGGCTATAACTTTCGAAGGAGTTAATCGATTTTAACGAAATTTGAACCACATGTTGGAATCCACCACCGCACGGAGCCTATTTAAAATGGGCCCAATCGGGCCACTTTAAGGGTGGTTTTTAGGGGTTGAAAAATTTTTTTGGGCCCAAAAATACCGAAAAATATTTCAGAACCGTTTCAAAATTGAAATTTAACCTACTATTAAAGATGAAAATGTGCTGCTAAAATTTCATTAAAATCGGCCCGACAGGACCGGACTTAAAAATTTTATGAAAACATCAGTTTGTAGATATGGATTTATTTAGTGAACGGTGGATTTAATTTGGTAAATTGATAGTAATATTTATATTAAGAAAAAAATATTATTTTAAGGGATGTATTAAGGGGTTAAATTTTTTATTTTGACCAAAAACAAAAGAGTTAAGTTCACGTAATAAAGCCACACTGCCTGTGTTAGCAAATACACTATATTGTCGGCAGGGTTTCGCACTGCGACCCGAGTTTTTTTTAAATATTTATACTTACCATATTATGTATTTGTTTATGCGATAATGGCCTTAGTTGCTGATTCGCTTATTTTGTTTTTAAAAAAAAAAAACAAAAAACAAAAAGGCGCAAATTAAACGCGCGATAATCAGTTTTTTGGAGTTTACTCCTTAAGGCAGTACTGTCGATACCACAAACTCAAGTATCAAATGTGTGGTCAGTAGTGATGTGTCGCTCCTGAGCGAGTCGTTCATAATTAACGACTCCCGTCTCGGAGCGGAGCGAGTTGCTCTTTTTTTTGTGCTGAGCTGTTCTGTAGTCTGCACTGTTGCATTCGCACATTTGCAGAGCGCACACAGCACAGGTCACAGAGGCACTAGTGAATTTTGCACGTACGGAGTTATCTTTGCTGAGTCGTTTAATGTTGAATGACACACTGTTTACAGTGACTTAAACCATTCACATTGACGTAGTTGACAAAGATATAATATTGTAACAATAAACATTATTATTGTTAAGCTTTTATTATACTTTATAGTTTATCCGAAATGCGAATAATATAAGATCAGAATCATATGAAAATGAGCTCAGAGCTGAGTGTGTGTATTGTGCTGTGCAATGCTACGTGACTCATGAGCATGCATGATGACAGTTCACACCTCTGCAGTCTCTGCACTCTTGTGTAGTGCGTACTGTCTAGTGTCGCTCCTTTGAACGACTCGCTCTGAGCGACTCTTTTTAGTGAGCGGAGCGCACGGAGCCAGCTCCCAATAAAGAGTTATGAGACATCACTAGTGCTCAGACATATTTGACTTACGTATAGTATTTAGATTTGACACAGGGTTGCCAACTCCTAACAATCTTTCCCCTCAACCACAAGTTGAAATATCCCTAAAAATAATTGCTTATTTACCCGAGAGGAATACGAGCAATTACCGGTCACCTGTATATATTTCACGACGAAATTTATGTTCCCTGCATTAGAATAACCGAGCTTTCAGGTGCTCTGTGCATTTGGTTATTAATATACCTATACGAAACGCGATTAGAACCCGTCAGGAAGTAGCCGCCCCCGACAGACACCGCGGCGGGCGGCGATGGGGGGACGCGTGGGGCGGCGCGTCGGCTCGAAAGCTCAGCCGGCGACCGCTAATTATGGGCGTGCAAATAATTCAGATTAAGATAAAATAAATAATGTACGCGCGGTCCGTATAATAATTAACCGGTGTAAATTCGCGATTAATCAGTAATGCGCCACCGTGCCGGTAAGCGAGGAAAACGGAAGGAGTACGTTCTATAAGTGAAGGCTACACGCACGCTATACAATGGTTGTTAAAAGATTTCTTTTTAATTCTATAATCGCACACAAAAAAAATGGGTAGTCTATAATCTATACTAATATATGTATAAAGCTGAAGAGTTTGTTTGTTTGTTTGTTTGAACGCGCTAATCTCAGGAACTACTGGTTCAAATTGAATAAAATTTTTTTTGTTGGATAGCCCATTTACCGAGGAAGGCTATAGGCTATATAATATTACGCTACGACCATTGGGAGCGGAGCTTTAATGAAAAATGTTGCAAAAAGTATCTCAAAAATAAGCTTCTATTCATGTAAAATGCACTAACTAGATATACTCATATTTTTAGTGATGCAAGAACACAACATCAGGTAGATCAATCGGTAGAGCATGCGTCTATCAATATCAGGGTCGTGGGTTCGAGTCCCACGTTGGGCAAATATATTTTTATATTTTTTTTTATTTTTTACATTGCTTTCTTCTAAGGCTTACATTTAAATTTATTTTAATTTTATTTAATTCATTAAAAAAAAATTATTAGTTAAAAAAAATTTAAATACCTAAACTGCATTTTATCGACAAAAAATTTTGAACGGTAACTCCGATCATCATGAAATTTGGACACAGCATTCATCTCGATAAACTAAGATGAATGTGTGTACTCATGTCCCTTCCTTCCCCATTCGTTCTTTTGCACCCGGGTAAAACCGGGCGGGACCGCTAGTAAATAAATAAAATAAAAATCACCTCAGCTGGTCATTTGATAATATTCGAGATCATTTTATTATCAATTATATAATTATCAATCAATTATCAAATAATTCGACAAAATTACAAACTTTCTCATTCTTAAAATTACGAAATTAATGGTCAAAGAATTTTTGTAATATCTTTAAAAATAACAAAGTTATGCGTTAGCCCAAATTTTAACAATTCCGTCCTAAGTGAAGATGACGTCATGCGGCACGTGTGTCAAATTTAATAGTAACCAATAATAAAGCAAGTCATGAATTGACAATTGAATAGATGTTAAAAAAATACTGTAATGTTAATAAAGACGTTTGACGTATCTAAATATACCTAATTTACTTTTTATGATGTACTACATCATTACTTAATATTAGATTATTATGTAACTAAAATTTCACATCGTGCCGCGGGACGACATAATGATCGATCCGTATCGTTTGAGATCCCACGTACGAAAAATCGAATATCTAGGTATAACGAAATAATTTTTTCAACATCTTTATTATCATTATCAAGATTAAAATCAAGTAGAAATTTTCCAATTTGAGCGTCGGTTTGGCCCCAGAGAATACCGGGAGTCCGGTCCGGATTTTTTTTTTTCATAGTTATATGGTCTTGTGGAAGCGTTTGACAATTTTTCCGGTAATATTGTAGGTCCGTGACGAATCCTATCCCACGGTTGCGGTGGTCTTTGTTAAACCTTATATTTTCCATCCTGTAGATCCTATGTGTGGAATATCGCGAGGATAACGCTATAGAGAGAGGGTCAAGTCGCTTAAATATTTAACGCAAAACACTTTAAACTAAATCTGTTATTAAATACCCGCTTCATACGTCATGCATTATATAATAGCCAAGACGTATCCTCCACGTCATAATATTTAACTAGCGGTCCCGCCCGGTTTCACCCGGGTGCAAAAGAACGAATGGGGAAGAGGGACAATACAGGAGTCGACAAGTGCCAAAACGTTGAAAACACGCGAGAGCTACCGATTTCTTAAAAATCGTACGGGTATTTCCCGATAAAAAACTGTTGGCAGTAGTAATTACTGTGACAATAGTAGAAACAAAACTCGCGATCTGTGCAAAAAAATACTGAAAATTCAAATGGCTTTTGGCGTACATAACGATCAGCGGGCAATTAATTTTACAGCTTTCGTAATTATTTAATTAAAATCATTCGCGGCCAACAGCTGCCGTTGCATTTTCGCGAAACGGGCGCCTTCATTAATCACGTCAAATATTCAATTACAGTTCGCGTAATTATCTTGGAAAAAAAAAACTCCGCGGAACATACATTAAATATTTAGGGTGTTCCAGAAAAAAAATTGTACCGCCGCGCATGGCAATTTTAATATCGGTACGAATGTTGTTTTCATAATATATTGATCTTTAACAGTCACACGAGTCGTAAACACCATCAAGCACGAAGCAGGTATTTTTTGCACATATTATTATAGGTATATCTATACTAATACTAATATATTATAAAGCTGACGAGTTTGTTTATAATATATTTTACATATATAATGTGGTATGGTTGTCCGGTGTCTGTATATATAGTAACAGATTACAAAATCCACATACTGTGAGAGTTGTTTTTTCAATTAATTTTACAGACGTTAGCTCAATTAATTCAAATAAATAAAATCGTAACTTAGTTTATAATTTAACAGTTTTAAAGATTCCTAGAGCGAATTTTCACTTTTCATCACTTTTTCCTGTTTATATTTTTTTTACCTCTCTTCTATCTATACTAATAGTATATAAAGCTGAAGAGTTTGTTTGTTTGCTTGGTTGAACGCGCTAATCTCAGGAACTACTGGTTCGAATTGAAAATTTTCTTTTTTGTTGAATAGCCCATTTATGGAGGAAGGCCACAGGCTATATAATATCACGCTACGACCAATAGGAGCGGAGCATCAATGAAAAATATAACTCAAAATTTGTCTGTCCGGCAAAAACTATTGAACGGTAACTCCGATCATCGCGAAACTTGGACACAACATTCATCTCGCTAGACAAAGACGAACGTGCGTACTCATGTCCCACCCCACCAATTCGTTCTTTTGCACCCGGGTGAAACCGGGCGGGACCTCTAGTACTAATATAATAAATCTGAAGAGTCTGTTTGTTTGTTTGTTTGAACGCGCTAATCTCAGGAACTACTGGTTCGAATAGAAAAAAAAAAATTTATTTATTGCAGGATAGTCCATTTATCGAGGAAGGCTATAGGCTATTTAATATCACGCTAAGACCAATAGGAAATGAAAAATGTAACTCATTTGTCCGACCGACAAAAACTTTATAACGGTAACTCCGATCATCACGAAATTTGGACACAACATTCATCTCGCTAGACAAAGACGAACGTGCGTACTCACGTCCCACCCCGCCAATTCGTTCTTTTGCACCCGGGTTAAACCGGGCGGGACCGCCAGTACAAAATAATATAGATCTACGGACGATGAGTTTGCCGAGACTCGGCAAGGAAACTCCCTCGGGAAACTTAGCTAATTACGTTTTATCTGGGTCAGTAGCCACTAATTAGCAATATCAATCAATCACTGTACACACACACAGTCGCGCATACCTACGTACCTATATATAATATGGAGTGTTTTAGAATATGTCAGTTTATATTAAATAACTGAGCGTTCATAATGAACCAGCATGTAATATGTATGTGTGTAACTAATAATAATGTCTCTGTATACCGGGTGGAACAAAAATGTTTTCGTCTCGCGCACCTCCAGTGGCGTGTCTAGAAATTGGGGGCTACCTTTTTTTTCAGTATATTATAAATTCGTTTATCACTTTTTCATCAATATATTTTTGAAGTAAAATTTTTTTAGGCAAGCTTGACTTGGGGAGTAAGCTGGTAAATGCCTGACGTAAGCGTTTACGGAAGGTGCGTGATCGTTCGAGGCGAACGGTAGTTGAGAGGGAGATATAAGTTAGTGAAGATAGAAAGAGGATGACAAATACTTCACTGGCTAGTGGCGCCATCAGGTGGCCGAAACAAACACTTCACTTGCTAGTGGCGCCATCAGGTGACCGAAACAAATACTTCATTGGCTAGTGGCGTCATCAGGTGGCCTAAAATATAAGCAGTACTAACAATAGAATGACACATACTTTACTTGCCAGTGGCGCTATCGGGCGACAGAAAAAAAGTAATATTTTGTTTAATACATTAAATATTCTTCGTTTAAAGTGAATAAAATTATAAATTCATTTTAAACTTCATATTTTGTGAATTTTCGGGAGAATAATAACAAATTATGCCAGGAAGAAGTTTTATTTCAGTCGTGTGGTCTAAAGCACACTCTCTTTTTTTATAGGCCACCAGCATTATGAGTTATTTGAGCGTAATACTACTACATATTTTAAGTTTTGATTTTTTTATATTCAATTTATATTTGTATCGGTTAAATGTTTATTTTTAAAAAAAACGGTAACAAGTTGTGATTTCCCGGTCAGTCGGAAAAGCGACCAATCAGAGCACAGTGTTGGTTTATTCGACGCCATCTTGTAGTTTTTTAAATACGTCTCAAATAAAATACGAAAAAAAGTTACACGTATAGGTAAATTTTCCACTCAGAATTTTTTCTATTTTTTTAGCGATTAGCGGCGATTACTAGTCGTGATTGCCGACCAATCAGAGCACGGTGTCGGTTAATTCAGCGCCAACTTGTAGACACATAATAACAACGTGAATAATGAGTACAGAGTTAATTACGATATTGTTACTGGGATACGCAGAATACATGCAGCTCCACGGGCTGACACCCTGTCATTATACTAAATGTGTGTGTGTGCCAATTAGGCGCAGCTAATTTGGTGTATAAATTACTATATATATATGTATATATATAGCGGTGCACATTTATATTACTAGCGGTCCGTCCCGGTTTCGTCCGGGTGCGACAGATATAATTCTGTAAAATGTATTTCGTTTGCGGCCCGGCGTCTGAACTAATAGCTTTGAGCGAATTCTGTCAGTGATGTCGCTACTCGGTACTAAAACGGTTTTTTTTTTGGTTTGCTTCTGAACTAATAGTTTTAAACAAATTCTATCAGAAGACGCTGCATGTTACTAAAATAGGTTGAGAAAACGCCGTGATTTTGGATACAAAATTTTTAATAAAAACTATCCTATAGCGTAAGTTGGACACATTTACAAAATTTCATTAAAATCGGTACAGTCGTCTTCGACTAGATCAACATTCCGAAAACGAAAATTATGGACAAAGGTCTTGTCGTAATTAGCACGATAAACACAAAATACAATCAACGTGTCAATATTGTCCAACCCTGAATGGGTTCAGACAGTTATTATTATCGGTATTCGATTTGTTTTTGTTTGCAATATGGCCGCCGCACGGCTATTATGAATTGTTATGAATTGCATCGTTTAGCGTATACTCACGTCACTCCAACGTTAATTTACGTTACGTTACGGAGTTGAAATTAATTATTCAACACTTTAACTGCCACGTAAATACACATCATAAACAAAACTAAGCTTTAGTAGTTATACATTAGTGAATGCACAAACAGACAAGGAGATGCAAGAATATCTTTTTCTTTTTATTTTAATTTCGCGTTAATTTTGAAAATGCATCTAAAGTAGGTAAACAGTTACCAAGCGGAATAATAAATCTTCAGTTGGCCAGACTGAGCCATAATTCAATGAGAAAATTGTATAGGCAGTAACTTAAAACTTAGTAATAAGCTTAATGGAGCGGCAAAACAATAAAACAATGTTAAGTAGATCCGATCTATATATAGTGCAGCACTTTATAAAAAAACCTTCCGCAAAAAAAAAATGTTCAAGATAACCGACTTTAAATATACTGCGCCATCGCGAATTTTTTTATTCGAAAAATCTGATGGTGCGTTTGGTTGGGAGTATAACCGCGCAAGTGAGACGTGTTGCGTTTCACGCGACGCTGTTCATGGAACGCGTTACGCTGCATTTGCGCTTGCTGTGTGTATGTGTTGGATTTGTGTGTGTGTGTGTGTTGAAACGGCGAACATGGCGTTTCGTTAGATGACGGGGCGAAATTTAGTTACTGGAATTTCGCTCTAATTTATGTTTCACATCTGCCAGACGTCCCGCGACGGCCCAGATTTTTTTTTCGTAGAAAATTAATTTTTTTTTTTTATTTGTTGATATACCTCATTTTGTCTTTTCTCGCGTGGTTCGTGTACCGTTCAGAGAGAACATTTTCACCCTTATGACCATTATGAATTTACGTTCCGCGTAATTTTTTTTTTATAAATATATTTCAGAGTTTCTAATTTCGATATTTTTGCAAAATTACGAGATATTTCAAATTTGCCGGTTTCGTCGAAAAATATATATTTTATAATTGTATAAATAAACACAAAAAAATATAGATAAATAAATCGACTTACCAAACGTATCAGCTCTACAGTTAATCCAAATCCAAATATTATTGTATCATCTGAAAATAATAAAAAAAATATGTGAGTATTTTTTTTATATAAATTCACTGGTAAAAAAGGCACCTACTTCTAGTGAATTGCTTCGAAATTTTTTTTTTAAACATTAAAAACAAATATATACAAGGTGACCGGTAATTGCTCGTATTCCTCTCGGGAGAAGAAGCTTTGACTTATATATGGAATGCTTAACCTCTATCACTTGGGGGTCAGAAATGTGTCATTTTTTTATGAGGACACTTTTGTGAATAATTTTTATTTATTGTAAGTTTTAACATAAAATCTAACAGTAAATTTTGTGGAAGGTTGGCCAATTAATAAGCTATCAGATCATGGAAAAAAATCAGGCCAAAAAGTGAGATATTTTTTTTTTTAATTTTTAACTCGCAAAATTCGGATTTTTGTAAAAAGAAAACCGAAGTAGATTTTGTCGAAAATGACGCATTTCCGACCCCTAAGTGATAGCTGAGCTTAAATCATTCCAAATTAGTCATTGTTTCTTTTCCCGAGAGGAATACGAGCAATTACCGGTCACCTTGTATATGAATGAACTTTTCTTTGAGGCGACGGTCAGATTATAATAAAAAATATTAAGTACCGAAAAATTTCAGAGTCCGGTCGCAAAACATTTTTTATCAGACACAGTTTTTATTAGCTGCGATTTAGTAGGTATCAAGCTTCACGAATTTGGTTTGTCGCTTAAAAATAGAAAAACAACAAATGATTTTGTCTTAAAACTGTGGCAATATTACGTGGCAATAGTTTTTAAAATAGTTTTTTTGAAGTGAAACCTTCTTTAGCGGCGTTGTACACTTTTTTTGTAATGGGTAAAAAATGTTAAACTCGCGTCAGGCGTCAGGACACCTTACCCAGTTCTCACTCACTATATGAGGTTTGACTGTATATCTATACTCGTAAGACGGAAACTTTTATTTATACAACGTTAGACATCTAGCGTTGAAATATCGTACATAAAAATGCAACCTATGATACAAACCATTTTGATCAAAAATTCGTAAGACGTTAATATTCAAGTTTTCACTTCTGCCGGCACTCCCGGAGTGCAACCCGTTTTTTTCGCGTCAAACAGATAATTGTCACTTGCTGTCGCGCGGACAAAGCACGTTTCGTGTAAAAATATCGCCAATTCTCGAGCTCAATCACAAACCGGTTGAGAGCCGCCGATCTATAGCGGAACCGCTGAACACGATCCACGCCGGTCATTTGAGATGTCCATAATGTATAAAAGTTACATAATACAGAATCGTTTGTATAACTTTACATTTTATATCTAGATAGCTGGGTGATAAGACACGTTCGCCGGCTTTTTTTTAAAACGCAGTTTCGCTAGAGTCAACAATAACACATATTATAATAATATTTAATGACAAATCGAAAACGGACACAATGGTTGAACCATTACAGCCGCTGTTTAAAAAAAAACAAAACACGACGCGCACTGAATCGACTCGTTTTTAGAAAAATTAAACTTTTTAGGCGCGGTAAGGCAAATTGGTCTGGATCAGATGAAAAGCGAAACGCTTCCCCTTCCCCGATTAACACCGGAAGTTAAGAGAATCGTTTCTACTCTCTTGCAACAACAAAAAATCACTTTTCGATTTTCATAATTATTTTCTGCTACCGGGCCCGTCCCGGTTTCACCCGGGTGCATAACTGTTTTGGAAATATCCATCTACACAGCAGAACCATGAAAGTATATTTTGATGTGTCTCAAAAGATTTGGCCAGCGTTAGCCAGCAAGTGTACGAAAACAGTTTTTTTTTTTTTTTTTGAGAAAACACCGTCATAGTTCGGCCATTTTTACAAAATATTTACAAATTATATACAGAAACCTTCCTCGTTTATCGCTCTTTCTGTTAGTGAAAAATGTATGAAAATCCGTTCATTAGTTTTTGGGTTGATCGCGGTCAGACATATTATAGAGATATGAACAAATGTCCATAGGCAAAAATATAGTAGACTAGCGGTCCCGTCCGGTTTCACCCGGGTGTAAAAGAACGAATGGGGAAGGGAGGAACATGAGTACACACATTCATATTAGTGTACCGAGATGAATGTTGTGTCCAAATTTCATGATGATCGGAGTTACCGTTCAAAATTTTATGTCGATAAAAAGCAGTATTAATACTTTTTTTAACTAATAATTTTTTTTAATTAATTAAATAAAATTAAAATAAATTTTAATGTAAGACTTAGAAAAAAGCAATGTAGAAAATAAAAAAAAAAATAAAAATGCATTCGCCCAACGTAGGGCTCGAACCCACGGCCCTGGTATTGACAGTCTTGTGCTCTACCGATTGCGCTAGCCGGCGTTGTATTCTTACAACGCTAATATGAGTATACTTAGTTAGTGCATTTCACCTGAATAGAAGCTTATTTTTGAGATACATTTGGAACATTTTTCATTAATGCTCCGCTCCTAATGGTCGTAGCCTGATTTTCTATAGCCTATAGCCTTCCTCGATAAATGGGCTATCCAACAAAAATTTTTTTTTTCAATTTGAACCAGTAGTTCCTGAGATTAGCGCGTTCAAACAAACAAACAAACAAACTCTTCAGCTTTATATATTAGTATAGATAGTACCCAACAGATAAGCACTGACAAAGTATAGAAGCCCTGTGTACAGATACTAAAAACATAAATTAATATTTTTCAAATAAAAAACATATAATGCAACATTATAAAGTCAACTCAGCGTGATAAAGGTGGATTCACAGCAGGGATGCTATTTACAAAATGTATTTATTTTATGTGTAACACAATAAACTTCTCGGTAATTTATTTATTTAATTAACATTGCTATATACCAAGACGTTCTTTGATTTATATACAACTGTTTAAGTTTTAAAACACAGATTACTTCTACAGGAAGTTCTAGGAACGAGCAAAATTACACAATTTTATTTTGAAACTATCGTCAAGAATGAGAGGTTAAATTTTACGATTGAAAAATAAAAGAGACTGTATATTTTACACTGCAGACTGCAGAAGTAAATTGGTACAATTGAAAAAAAAAGGAAAGGCACTTTTAGGTTACTAGGCAGTCACTCTACCTCGCCGCTACCTTAGCTTTCGTAATGTATAAAAAAATACCTCCTTCAGTCATATATAAATGATAATAAAATCAACTGTTTAATTTATTAAGTATTATTTATGATATTAACAAGCAGAAAAAAAATAGTTTAATGAAAAAACAACTCAAGCTAAAAACCCTTCAAATATCACATTCAGAACTTTACGATTATTGAAGCTAATGACTTCAGTTGTCGAGCGTCTATAGTCTATAATCTACAACCTCTCTGTCTCTCTCTCTCTTTCTCTGGCTCTCTCATAAACAAAACGCGTTATTCAAGTATTCAAGTATAAACTAAAAATGTAACGTCGTATAGCCTTTTATGGATCACCTTTATTGTCCGGCAAACTTAAGTAAATACAATTTTAACGATAGTTTATATAATATATAATTAATTTAATTAATCTTACATTTTTACTATTTAAAAACGGGTCGTTTAAAAAAATATTTATGGCATCCTAAAAGCATTCATAAAATACGACCAATGAGCAGGGTACTAAACTATAAAAAAATTTTAATTTATTTCAGACAAAACATTCAGCAAAAAGTGTTGAACGAAATACTATTTTTTTAATGTCTTGAAAAGTAATTCCCGGCTAGCTTTTAATAATTAAAATCATTGCTAAAAACTATCTGTCAAAAAATTAAACTCACCACGAAACAAATGAAACATAGCTTGCAAAAATCACACTTCAAAATATGTAAGTTTTCGACACAATTTTCGAGTTTTTCTTAATAAAAAGTATATCGCTTCGTCAAAGGGCACTAACTAACTGTTATTTATACGACACTTTCTTTCAAATCACAATAAAAATCAATCAAAAAAGCATTTTTCTTTACACAATTATCACACCGTTTGACATAACAAACGCAACTGAAACAAAAGCATGGCCCAGTCGGCGTCTGCGCAATGCGCTGGAGCGTTTGAATTGCCGAGACGGCGCATGTACTTGCCTATACTGTGATGTAAGTATTACAAATTAATGTACAAAATTAATTTTTTAAACTATTTTTGCATTTCTTTTTAACACATCTGAATAGAAAAGAACAGGTACTTGAATATTACTCAGAAAAAATAATTATTTCTCAATAGGAAATGAATGCAAATCGAATTTTTAAAATAAAGACTAAATATACTAGCTAAAAGCGTAGCTTAATTTTAAATATTAGTTTTAAATAAACAATCACAATATTTATATTTGAGCTTTACGAGTTAATTAGATGCATTATAAGTTTCTTCACGTTTTCTGTACTTAAATTATGACAATGTATTAGTTATTGGCGTAACTAGTAGTCTAAGTCATTCATGGCGTGTCAGCGCGATGTTTTCAGCACGAGTCGTAGGTGCGCAGGCACGAGCAAAGCGAGTGCATACTGCGCACCGGAGACAAGTAATTGTCACCAGTCGGTAAATGGCTATTTAGGGTTCGGTTTTTAGGCATGATAAAACATGAATAACGCGCATGAGTTGAATAAAAGAATATGTTATCTATACTAATATTAGGTATTATAAAGAAAAAGTATGCGAATTTTGTGAGTTTAATCTCCGAAACTACTCATTCGATTTCAAAAATTTCATTTCACCAATATTCTGAATAGGTCTTCAGGATGAACATACTAGACTACATATTATCGCGTTAAAATAAAATTGCTTTTCGCGGAGACCAATTTTGCAACGCAAATCGCCAAAAAACGGTGGCAATTTACAAATTCGGACAAAGTGGGACCGGACCACCAGTTAGTAATATAATCAGAACAGTCTCAAAGTTTATTGGTTTCCCGAGTTTGGGAATTTTTTAAAATAAGGCTAGGTATCTACTCAGCGGTATAATATGCGTCACGAATCTAAAAGGCTCGGAAGTTAGATGCGAATGCGGGCTTGCGCTTGTACAGTCTGTTGAAAAACTACAAACTCGCAACTCAACAAAACTAAAACATCAATAACAACTCGACAATAGCGTACTCGACTGTACTTAAAAGCAGGAAAGCGACAAGTGACAAAGGCAACGAGCGATCACGGCCAATCACCGACGAGCGCACGTTCCGTGCAGGTAGCTGGGAGGTGGTGGGAGTCACAACGGCTCTAAAATGTGCCTTTGCGACGCTGTTTGTGACGAACTTCCGAACCTTTTAGATCCGTGGCGCGTATTGTATAAGTCGATTATTATAGACGGTCAACAATGATTGTGTTTGGACAGAGCATAGTTTCAGAGGTGTCGTCAGAACAAGAAAATTGTTAATAGTTGAAATAATACTCCCTATTACGGAACCATTACGTTTACAAAAAGCGCGAGCCCACAGCGAGTGAAATGGTTGCAATAAATATAAAAAAAAAACAACAAAAAATACTTATTAAAACTAATAACATAAATATAAGCTCTGTATGTGATATAAACGTGTGTACCCACTTGGTATAATATACGGTCACAAGATAATGTCACGTATGTCAAAAAACAAACAAACAAAACAAACTTCTGATCAAAATGAACGCGCACTGATAATATAAATTTATTTATTTATTTATTTAATTCCAAAAATATGTGATACGTACATTTATATTACAATTTTAGAGTTGGAATAATCCTGCCCAACTTGGCTGAAGCCAGTGCTAGGGCAGGAGTACCTATGGTTTTAGGACGTGCAGAAATTATACAAAAAAAAAAAAGAAAAAAAATAAATAAATAAAAGTATAAAACAAAGAAATATAAAAAATAAAGATTAAAAATAATAAAATATACAAATTATATGAGATTATATGAAATTATATTAAATTATATGAGGATATTACAAATAGCATTCAATTTATCGTCACCTATTGCTCTAAGCCACTCAGAGACCTTTTTTTAAAATTTTTTAGTGTTGTTAATTGTCTTTATATCTGCAGGAAATTCGTTATACAACCTGGGGGCTAGGAACACCATATGTCTTTGTCCAAAAGCTTTTGACATTTTAGGGACAATGTTGGGGTTATTGGCTTGAATTCTGGTTGAGTAAGGATGTGGTGTTGGATTTAGGGTAGTGTGCTGATGAAATATGGATAGAATTGTTCCCGTGTATATTTGTTGTATGTTTAATACATTAAGGTGCTGGAACAATTCTTTGGATGAAAATAATGGATGTTTACGCATAAGTATTCGGAGGAGCAGCTTTTGTACATTAATCAAGGGGGTTAATGTGGTTTTAAATAATGCATCACTTCGGGTATACTATCCTAACTAATATTAAAAACGCGAATGTGAGTTTGTTTGTTTGTTACGCTTTCACCCGTAAACCGCTGAACAGATTTTGATAAAATTTGGCAAGGAGATAGATTGCGTCCTGAGGAAGGATATAGGCTACTGTTTGTCTCAAAAAAATAACTCGAAAAGGGCGAAATAGGTGATGAATATAACCGATCATTTCTCAAGTCAGGGATATGAAAATTGATATTTAGGCTTTTGGTAGGAAATAAAGAATTACGTGTTTCAGCGTTTTCGCGAAATTATCCCTCAAGAGGGGATGATTTCAAAATTAACACGTATATATAGCAAGTAAAAACTGCTGGCAAAAATTGCAAAAGCGTGTACCTACAGGTTGTTTTTTAAAGTGGTAGTACAATACGGTGGAGCCGTTGTCATCTCAATCGCGTGCGGAGCCGCGGGTAGCAGCTGGTAATATATATTTCTCAATTCAATAATCCTGAAATCTGCACTTTGGATTATTTTCAAAAAAATTGGTTGTCTGTAAAGTCGGTTTACGGACGATAGTTTTACGTGATAACGTATTCCGCTCGAATATCATATTTAATAGTACATAACCTAAATTTTAGTAGCTGTCAGGCGGAACGTGACACATTTCGGAACGTTACACTTTTTCGTGCATGCAGCCGGTGTTTCATCAATTTATAAGACGTTATCACGTCAAAATAATCTCGAAATTGGCACTGCGGATTATTTTTGATGTTGGAAGTAAGCCCGTGCAATTGGGGCGACACTTTTATGGGACGACGTTTTATGAGCGTTGTTGGATTAAACATGACTTCAGTTGAGGGCGACATTTAGTTAGTAGTATTTCGTTATAGATGACAGCGCGTGACGCTTGCTTGTCTTTTTGTTGAAAGCGACAACTAGACGACAGGGCCAAATTTAGTTACCGGGCGATTTTTAGTTACTATGGCATTTCGCGAAATTTAGTGGATGACGGGGCAAAATTTAGTTACAGAGCGATTTTTAGTTACTATATAATTTCGCTTAAATTTGTTCCACGGCGGCTCACATTTTTTTAAGGATTAATCCTATACGTACATTCAACTTCGAATATTTTTTAGTATAATCCCGTATTTTTAATGGTGGATTATTGTTTGAAATTAATAATCCAAATAATTTACATTATCCACAAAAAATGCATTATTTTTTTACTTATATACTTTTACTTCTAAAACATACACCGACTAGAATGATTTTCATCAAGACATATTTTACAGGTACATATTTGTTGTTGACATAAGCCGTTTTGTCGTGCGACCGAACATATGTGTAGCGTGTAATGTATAGTGAACATGCAGTAATCACGCAAACCGTGAAACGGTCCGCTTATATTATGTTATAAAAGGCAAGATAATAATTTATTTACCTTACATGTACGGGGGAACGCGCCATACAGAATGCCACAAAAACGAGCTTTGCTGTACCGTAAGCAATGGTAGCTCAGTGGTAGAATGCTGACATACCACGCGGTCAGGTACGCGCAACAAGTTGTTTTTTTTTTATTGACGTGATAACGTCTTATAAATTGATGAAACACAAGCTGCACGCACGAAAAAGAGTAACGTTCCGCAAGCGAGAGCGCGATATAAGCGATAGTCTCTCTCTTCTCGCGTGACGTCAGAGAGTAGTGTGCGTTCAACATTTTTTTCGGCTGTTCCAGCGAAAGCTACATCTGACAGATGGCCAGATAAATTATACGGTTTGTTAACAAATATATAATACTTATATATACATTCTTTTAAATGTCTTTTATAATTGCTTAAAAATATGTATTTTGCTTTGGTTGATCAAATTAATTATTAGTCGGTAAAAATATAGTTTGACAGCTACTAAAATTTAGGTTATGTATTATTAAATATGATATTCGAGCGGAATACGTTATCACGTAAAACTATCGTCCGTAAACCGACTTTACAGACAACCAATTTTTTTTTATTTTTAACCGACGAAAAACAAAAACGGAGGAGGTTCTCAATTCGACGCGTATATTTTTTTTTTTTTTTTATTTTTTTTTTTTTTTTATTTATGTATGACCACGCATAACTTTTTACAGAGTAGTCCGATTTTGATAATTATTTTTTTGTTTGAAAGGGTATACCCCGAAGTTGGTCCCATATAAATTTGGTAAAAAAATTTCAACCCTAAGGGTAGGAAAACAGGGGATGATTGATTGTTCACTCACTGATTGTAATGTATGACCACGCATAACTTTTTACAGAGTAGTCCGATTTTGATAATTATTTTTTTGTTTGAAAGGGTATACCCCGAAGTTGGTTCCATATAAATTTGGTAAAAAAATTCCAACCCTAAGGGTAGGAAAACAGGGGATGATTGATTGTTCACTCACTGATTGTAATGTATGACCACACATAACTTTTTACAGAGTGGTCCAATTTTGATAATTATTTTTTTATTGGATAGGGTATACCTCGAGGCTCGTCTCATATAAATTTGGAAAAAAAACTTCTACCCTAAGGGTGGGAAAATAGGGGTGATTTATAGTTCACTCACAGATTTTCATGCTTTGTGTATTACAATTATAAATTATATAGCCACAAAAAATTATAAAATAAAAACTTTTTAACAAAAAAATTAAACCGCCGAAAAACTGAAAAGTAAAAAATAATAAATCTTTTTATTTAACTAAGTAGTTGAACGTACGTGACAGTCTAGTATATCTAAGTAATTTTGAGTCGGCGTCAACAATCCTTCGCTGGAAATCTCTGAGAGTTCACGAGAGTTCTCTAATTTGATTTGGTTATTTCTTTTAGTGATCTTTGTTCATTGATTGTTTGACGCCGACTCAAAATTACTTAGATATACTAGACTGTCACGTACGTTCAACTACTTAGTTAAATAAAAAGATTTATTATTTTTTACTTTTCAGTTTTTCGGCGGTTTAATTTTTTTGTTAAAAAGTTTTTTTAAGTATACCTATTATAAAATTTTTGATTAATTTATCAGAATAACACTTGAGCTAAAAAAACAATATTGGCAGTAAACCTGCGAAAATTTTGTTGTCTGCTTGTGTTTTCTTGTTTATTATTTGCAGTAAACCTGCGAAAAAAATAAAAATGTGTTAGTACGGGAACGCATTACAGAAGTGAAACTTCTAGTTGCAAATCATACGATTGCATTTGTAACAGATTTATAATATGGGCTATGTGCAGGGAGACGGAGTAACGAATTTTTCGATGCGAGCGTTTGTGGTGAGCACTAGGGGAAACTTCAAACTCAAATTTTCCGTATGTCAGTGGGCAATGCTTATTAAAAGTGAAAATAGTTATAATTTTATGAAGTTTTTTATTTACAAAGAAAACACGGGCAAAACTAAGCGATCTGGAAATGCTTGTTGTGTTCCGGGCTGTTGCGCTGATGGCGATTTAAATAAAATAAAGACCATTGGCGCCCAAATTTGACGTTCCGCTGTCACTGTAAACAAATTAACATCAGTTTTTCTTATTACATTTTTTTGACACATCATGGCCAACTAATGTTTTTAACTTATCACCTTAGAAACATGTCGCGATTTCCATAAAAAAGTGAGTTCAATAATTCTCTATTACCCACTAGCGGCGCTAGTAGGCTTCGTGCACACAGCCTATAATATCATTGATGGTTTTTTTTTCGAGGAAATCTCGACCGACCGAGTTTTGTGCCAACCGGTACAAAACCTGCGTTCCCACTTTACCGATGAATACAGTGTATACAGACATGTGCATGTATTAAAACATGAATAAATAGCACCTATTCAAAACGAATTACTATGTTTCGCTGCTATATAGACACAATATTGCTATACAATGATTACTATAATGCCAGCGGTATTCATGTTTAATTAGACTGTCTCTTCTGCTTTTTTTTCTTTATATATGTATCATTAAAGGACACACACACGCTTTAGTCGAAGGGTGCAGTTTTTATGCCAGGGACGACCAAAAGTCGACCTAAGAATGAAAAAACCGGAACCTTTGTAGCAACACATTGTTATCCGTCAAGACCATTTTTGTCACGAACGGGTAGAGATATTAAGTTGAAAATATATCAAATACCAGGGTCTGCAAATCCATAGGAGGCCATTCATTAATTACGTAAGGGTCCCGAGGAGGAGAAGGGGGAGCCAAAGTCAATCTTACGTAATATTTTTTAAGTCGAAATGTGCGATTTTAACATAGAATGATGGATATTTGAGAGAAAAGTGTTGGAGAAACAACTATTATGAAAACTATTTTTTTCTTTTTAAATGTACAGATTTTTAATATACAAATATTCATTGCGTTTAAAGTTTTCAAAACCTTTAGTGTTCATTTTCAACACATTTTGAAGCTTAGAAATTAAAAATATATTACATTATCTTTGTATATTAATCTTAGTTTAATTATTAGAAAGAAAAAATCCTTCTAGGCGCGACCCAAACTTTATTTGTCTGTGAATCTGTGGGTCACGCTTTTTGTATCCAGCGTACAGCCCAAACGCCTTAATCGATTATAAAAAACTTTTTTTTTGTTCGATTCGTCTCCGGGTAACTCAAATCCTAACGTCGCCCGATTTTTTTATCATGCAATAATAGCATTAAATTATTATTACAATTGCATTATTAGACAATTATCTATACTAATAATATAATCATTACCTAAATCCCACAATAATATAATGGTATAATCTAAATTATCTTTTAAAGAATAAAAATTATTGATTTACGTCAAAATATGAGTTTTAGTGCAATTGATCCTTTTCTAAAACCATATAAAATCGTACGTAAAAAAGCGAGGGCGGGAGTCCGAGAAATCTTATTTGTAGGTCAAAAATGGCCAAAATCGTCCTTACGTAATTAATGAATGGCCCCTAGTTCTGCTCCAAAATGGAAAAATACGTTGTAGAATATATTTACCCTCAAATCAATGAAGATTTTCCTGATTGGTCTTCGATGACGGAGAAGTTGAAAATACACGAATCGCGATTATTCCCGATAGGTTGAAAATACATGAGCTCTACTGTTTACTCTTTACGAAAAAGTAGCTATGGTCTCTAAAGGATTTATTCTCAACGCGCATCCTGTTGGATGTTTCTGCACAAGGCGAAAGCGTCGTCATATCGCGGTGCGACTAAAAAAAAAAATTCCGCGTCTTGCACACTGATTGCATTGTACTTAAACAGTACTCTGCTAGTTAGCCTTTTTTGGTTCACACATAATGATCCTGTTTTGCGGTCGACCACAATACAAAGCAGCCTTTATATATTATCAGCGGTTTCCAAACGTTTGGTCGTCAAGCTGATTTGAAAAATGTTAGACACACTAAATAACCAAACATTTGTACACAACAAACATGCTAAATTATAATTATTCAACACGCACAATTCGTTATGGGCAGCCAGTTTTGAATTCCTTTTTGGTGATAGTTTTTAAGTTATGATAATTTTAATGATTTTTATAAAAAAAATTCTGAAGATGGACTAACAATTGTCCGAAAGCGCTTAATTAATTAATTGAAAATAAACATTTTTGGAAAGGATTTCTTTGCATTTTCATGCTAAATTATATTTTCATTGGCCGAAACGACGCGAGTGCGACGGTTTTATAGACATAACCACGTCCCCGGAAGCGTTGAATTTTGATCCCTGATCATGACATCGTCGGAACCATTTGAAAAATCACGACGAAACGAAGACTAAGTTGATCTTAGGATCACTATTTACAACCTGTGTAAATTTCATGTCAATAGCTTCAGCAGTTTTTGAGTTGAACAGACAACAAAAATTTGGTTTCGTATTCGAAAATGCAAACGGAAAAGGTATTTCAAAGCTGAAAATTCAAAAATCACAGATACTTCTATTTTCCTACAGTATAGAACTTACGTATTACCATCATTACAGTCACAGACCAATCAGAAAAAAACTTTATTAGTTTGAGGTTAAACTTTCTCAAACGTATTTTGAACAGCGTAGGAAGAGCCGATTTGGGTGAAGAATAGAGACTAAAAACTTAAAAACGCGTGAATAAAATCAGTCCATCCGCATTTGTACTGATTCCCCCTGTACAATCCAAACACTGCTATAATATATCATTTCTGAAACCGTGTTTTGTTTTGCACGACGCGCAAAAACACCAATCAAGTACCAAAGTACCATATTGTGTCTCGTCAGTTCCATTTTGGGATAAAACCGTGATTGATATTCGCTGCACAGTTTTTCTACAAATAATGAATCTGTTGTAAAAGAAGCCGTTTTTATATGCACCTTAACTGGTTTCTTTCATTTGTTGGACCGGTGTTTCTTGCCTTAACTGCATATACCCGAACCAAAAATGGTTTAGTCAACTCTTCCGATGCGTCAGAATGTTTTAACGAGACCGGTTTACAGCAAACTGTCGTTTAAAAATACCTCTTGTTTACTAATGTGCTCCTGATAATCGGCAGACGCTTATGAGCTTAGCTGTCTTATCTATAACGATCTCCTGAAAAAATTGTTCAGTGACCCTTCGAGATTATTTGTAGGTTATAGAAGCTCAACAACAAAACTCGTCTGCGTCTGAAAATATCAGGAGATAAATTTCTCCTGGTATTTTTTTTTGTATCCTCTCTAAAAATCATACACATTTAATAAATTTTCTCCTGCAGATATTATTTAGGTACTTCGCGTATCACACTTTATAACGTCTGAAGTATCAGGAGAACATAAAGGAAATTTTCTCCTGATATTTTTAGTCCTACATTCATTCATTGATACTATATTATTATGTTTGACACCCCGACCTATTTTAACTTTTTAACCGACGAAAAACAAAAACGGAGGAGGTTCTCAAGTCGACGCGTATATTTTATTTTTTTTTTTTGTTTTTTTGTTTTTTTTTTTATTTTCTGAGATCCTGTTCAACGCGAACCTAAAAACGGTAGATGTAGTAAATATCCGAAGTATCAGGCAAACATCAAGTAAGAAATATTTATGAGTTCACTCGACACCGTATTATGTTTCCCTGATTTTAATATTGGAAGACTAAACCGCATCTCTTCTAAACTTTCTGAGACCCTGTTCGCTGTGAACCTAGCACAGTAGCCGTGTATAGTGTAAAAATGCAGTCTCTATAAATTCCAAGAACAAATAAAGTTGTCCTGTAATTGATTGGCAATTACAGATGTTTATCTTCGCTATATATAAACAGAGACTCGAGTCCAGTTCGCCATTAATTAAAATGGAAAAAAAACAGTTTATATTGGCTGACAACTATTGTGTTTCGTTAACGACAGTCTACTGTTATACAACATAACCTTAAATGAACATAATTATCGTCGGAGTTGGTTTGGTAAGCCTGATCAATGAACCTTGCTTGCCAATGCACGGGATTAATTAAAAGATTCTGCCGATTTTATATAATATAGCGGTCCCGCCCGGTTTCATCCGGGTGTAAAAGAATGAATGGGGAAGGGAGGAACATGAGTACATTCATCTTAGTTTACCGAGATGAATGTTGTGTCCAAATTTCATGATGATCGGAGTTACCGTTCAAAAGTTTTTGTCGATAAAAATCAGTATTTATACTTTTTTTAACTAATAATTTTTTTTTAATAAATTGAATAAAATTAAAATAAATTTAAATGTAAGCCTTAGAAGAAAGTAATGTAGAAAATTAAAAAAAATATATAAATATATTCGCCCAACGTAGGGCTCGAACCCACGACCCTGATATTGTCAGTCGTGTGGTCTACCGATTGAGCTAGTATTCTGACAACGCTAATATGAGTATATTTAGTTAGTGCATTTCACCTGAATAGAAGCTTATTTTTGAGATACATTTTGCAACATTTTTCATTAATGTCCGTTTCTAATGGTCGTAGCCTGATTTTATATAGCCTATAGCCTTCCTTGATAAATGGGCTATCCAATTTTTCAATTTGTACCAGTAGTTCCTGAGATTAGCGCGTTCAAACAAATAAACAAACAAACTCTTCAGCTTTGTATATTAGTATAGATATTGTAAGCATTGTTACATTAACTCTCTCTCTTTTGTAATATTGTTAAAAAATTAGTTTTCCTTACCTACGCAGGAAAAATAAATGTTGTTGTCAATTTGGAAAAAATCAATTCAATTATTAGATCTTGAGAAAACAATTCATTACGAATTTTTAAAGTTCAAGTTTAAGTGTTTTATGTGTTTTAAAGTAGGAACTTTATTAAGTACTTACAATATAGATATAGATTATAATATCAAATTTCAAATTCCATTAGAAAACTCGACGGGTGAAGATCGAGCCAAATCGAGATCTTGTACTATAAAGTGTTCTTTTGACCTGAACTGTTACTAAAAATATAACAGATTGAGAACACTCTGTACAACGGGCATTATTCAGATTAAGCCAATTGCTTATCCTTGAACAAACAGTCTAGCGACGTCGACTGTAAGGCAATATAACACAAGACCGGGTCAAATCGTTCCAATAAACCACTTATACAATATTATACAAATAAATAATGCACAATGGAACTCCCAGAATGCAAATTATACATGTCGGCTACTGAATTAATCGCTTTTGATCCGGCGAATTGTGCTTTTATATTTTGCAGTACCCTGTTTTGTTGGCGGCCATTGTCCGAGAAACGAATCCGAAATATTAGCTCCTTTCCACAAAATAATATTGTCGATGTTTAGTAAAGAACTATGCTCTTTGTTTTTATTTTTTCATTCCATCTTCGCAAGTTGGGAATTGTACTAACCTTCATATCCATATCTATCTATATATGCAGGATGTCCCTAAAAGGTCTTTACAAAAGCCTACCACATATTCTTCAGGCTAAAACAACTCGATACAAGCAAACTTACCTCAGTACAAAGTTGCTTAGTTTGGGCGCTAGACGGCTCTTAAGTTACGATTTTCAAATCGTTTTTGCTTTATAACTTTGAAACGGCTCATGAGATTTTACTCAAATTTGGTACGTTGGCATAGCTTTATTGGGCAATAAAACCCATATCATAATAATGATGAATATCATTCCATGGGCGTAGAACTTGATTTTTTCGATAATTAAACATCTAAAACTTCTACGCCAAAGGAAAAAAATCAGTTTGAGTATGAAATCTGGATCACGCGACTCATTTACTACAAAAAAGGTACTCTTGATAAAATTCGATTACTCTCATAGTTTAGACAAAATTTTAATTTTAGTAATTTAGAGCATAATTAAATATTAAAACTCTAGTAGGTACTCCACTATGGCAACGTATCCAACAAGCAACAAATAATCTTACAGGCGATGAAGAAATTATGCAAAAAGTACATTTCAATTTTTTGCGTCGTATACATTTTTGTATACGTGAAAATGGTGAACATTTTGAACAATTTTTCTGAAATATCTGTTATTCGTTTTAATATTTAATTATGCTCTAAATTACTAAAATTAAAATTTTGTCTAAACTATGAGAGTAATCGAAAAAAAAACTGTTTTAGTAACATGTAACGACATCCGATAGTTTTTACTCAAAGCTATTAGTTCAGAAGCAAACAAAAAAACTGTTTCAGTATCAAGTAGCGACATCTGTTTGCATTCGCTCAAAGCTATAGTTCAGAAGCAAATCTGGCATAATTTGCTGAAAGCTTTTAGTTCAGACGGCGGGTCGCAAACGAAATACATTTTGCAGAATTATATCTATCACACCCGGACGAAACCGGGAGGGACCGCTAGTTTGACTATTTTTGGAAAATGTCTGTGAGCACGACACAGGTCAAAATATTGTAAATTATAGACGCTCAACATGCGAGGACATCGGCGTCTATATAATAGAAAATCTATCAAACCTCGGGTTCCCGGGAGCGCTAAATCCCAAAAAAACATCGTATTGGAATGCGAACTACATTTCGACGAAGCTTTTTGACGATGCCCCGTTCGATTGAGTTTGTTCGAATATAGTTCTGTACCACGCCAACATTAGACGTGAGTATTATTTATATAATTCAGAAGGAATATTATTATGAAATCTTTTCCTTTTTAACATACATGTGTAATGTTTATGTGATAAAAACCGGTTTTTATTGTGGATACAAAAGCCTCGACCAATTCCTTAAATACAAGCATCTGTGTGTAAAGATTCCCTCTTTATGAATAAAAATAATATAAAAAAAGGGCACGCCGTTCAAGAAATTTTTTGAAAGACGACACACAATACACACCATTATATTATTTTACGGAACGTGTATAATACAGAATTTATTGGTGGAATTAAATCCGTTCTAAGAAGACATCTCTTTGCTGTATTCAAAGCCCGTATTACACCAGAAGTATAAATATGATTGCCAACAAAAATCATATATTAATATATTCTCTTATGGAACGTGACTGAGATACAAAATTTACTATAATACATGCATGACCGAAGGAAAATTTCTATATTGGTATAATATTATTGATTATTCTTAATTCCGAAAATTGCTATAATTGAGATGCAGAGTTGCGGGTGGTCTCATTGACGATCAAATTTTTATTTTAAAAAAAGTGCTGTATCCACCGGAAATTTATTGAATATATGGTTGAAAATGACTTGGTACTATGCAAAAAATCATGCTGAATCGAATCAGCGTATCTAGAAGTCTGTAGCTATTGTAGTTTTCAAGTTATAGCGTTTTTAATTTTTTCAAGAAAAATTTATTAAAACGCGTCTAACTCCTAAACCAAAAGAGATACAGAGTTGCAGGTGGTCTCATTGGATTCAGCGTGATTTTTTCCATAAGTACGCATAATATTAACCGCATCGGAATGCTCTTATTGCCTCAAAAAGCCGCCGATTTGCGAAAACATCGAAAAACTTCACTTTTTTCAATTTTTTGGAAAATATAAAAGTGTCACGAATATGCCTGAAATTACTTGACCTTATAGAAAAAAGTGCGCTGAATCGAATGAGCACAAGCGCAGAACTGTATCTGTATAAAAAAATATTATTTGCTTCTTTTAAGTGGATATCAGTTCAAATGTATTATTAAACGGTGTCTATACTTACAATAATTAAAAACATAAATAATAAATTTAAGAATAGTTCAGATCGTTTAAATTTTCGACATGCGTATCAACAGACCTAGTGAAAGTATCACTTTTATTATCGGTTTATCATTAAAAATAGTAATAATCTGAAAATATCCAAAAAATAAACAGAATGAAATACCAAACAATCAAATTAAGACTGAACTTGATCGCTTCGCTCTCTGAGGTAATTATAAGAATTCAACTTCAAGCTTTTTTCAAACAACGCTAATGCATTTCAATAAACTGAACCGCGTCTTGCAACAAAGAGGGCGAGTTGGGGGTCGAGAGAACGGGGGGCAGGGGAGCGCTAATGTATGTTATGCAAGTTGGGTTATGCCTGTTAGCTGATTACGTAACAATATCACAACAGTCAGGTATAACAGAGGTGCAACAATATGTAAAGACGACCAACAAAGCACATTAGCTAATAGCCCCGAGGTTCTTCGTCGGCGGCAAAAGGAAAACCGCAAACTGGTGTCAGGGATGGGTCGACGAGAACAGTTCTGACACAGCCTCCACTTTTTGACGTCAATCGCCAGAATTGTAAAGTATTTTAAAATACAAATAGGTACCGATACTTTTCTAGTATTTGTATTTCAAATACTTTTAAGAAGTATTTTTTACAAGTCTGCCAATCGCGTCGGCGTTTTTTTTATGAAACGCATTAACGCTACAACTTTGTAAAAAATAAACTGTATCATAAATGCTGCGTTTCGGTTTTGATTGGTTGTCATTAGTGATGTGCCGGATATCCGTATCCTTATCCGCGGATATCCGAGGGAGAAGAAAGATCCGTATCCGTTAGTTTTATGGCGGATCTTTTACCTTATTAATTTTCAATTCATAGATGAAATTTTATATATTATATAGGTGATTAGGTAATAATGAAAAACTGTTAAATTCCATTCAGATTATTTTTTATTTCTTAAAATCGTATTTGGCACCTTTATATTGCAAAAATTTATCGTAGTGAGTACCATACCAATAGTACATAACTCAAAGGTACTAAATCAACTATCTTTATAATGAGATATTGCATATCGATCTTTGGAAAGAGACAATCTGTTATGAGAGTTAACTCTTAAAGAGATCAATAACTTTTTCCCATAACAGATAGTCTCTTTCCAAAGGTCGATGTGCAATATTTACTGCCGCGTACTCTAAGAAAGTTAAGATCCGTATCCGTATCCGCGGATCTTGAAACCAAATATCCGTATTCAGATCCGTATCCGCAGATATACATTTTTAACGATCCGGCACATCGCTAGTTGTCATTTTGGTCGTACGTATATCATCCGATCAACCAAAGAAAATCTACCGAAAGAATGTGCATAGGGTCATCTATTAAGGGAAAGCGGCATGAAAACAAACGTACGATGTGCATAGTTATTATGTGTTAAGTTATACAAAACACTCTTGTCACATTGTGACATTCCAGTCATGCAGACATGTTTGAATGGCAAACTGAGGCGTTTCCGATGCAATATCCGGCTGTGTCAATGTAGGCTGTTAGATATAGTGATGCACCTTTAAGCGAAGCGGCAATGACGCTACGTATAGTACCTAATTGACCGAAGTAGTATATGTAAACATGAATCTATACTAATATATAAATCTGAAGAGTTTGTTTGTTTGTTTGTACGCGCTAATCACATAAAGACTATATAATATTACGCTATGACAAATTGGAGCGGAACATCAATGAAAAATGCTGCAAGATGTACCTCAAAATTAGTCCGTTCGACAAATATTATCAGGTGAAATGCCTTAACTATACAGGGTGAGTCAGACCACCCGTATCAGTCGTTTTTTTCGAAAACGGTTAGTCGCAGAGAGTTGTGTCAAAAATCTGTATTATAAAAGCCCTAATGAAGAATCGAATGATGATATTTTTTCCCCCCGGAAAGGTCGGCTTCCCTGTTAGTTTGCTCCGGAATGTTCAGAACTCCGGAATGTTAAATGGCACGATAGGTCGAAAGTGGTATTATTGAAAAGATCTTTAAAAAATAAGCAAGTTTTGTAGGACATTTTTTTTTGTTACTGCCACCCCTGTTAAGTAATACCTATTCGTTTGAAATTATTAAATTTACATGTCAGAATAACAAACTTAATTTTAAAAGTCGACATTTAAAATCTAGTTACCTAATTAAACAATGTCACAATAAGTTTTCAATAATTGCAATTGTTTTTTTTTGTCGGAAAATACTTCCAGATAACATAATATCTAGAAGAGCTCCGCAGTGTTTAGAAGTAAATTGAAGACAGTTTGAACATTAGTGACATTGTTTAATTAGGTAACTAGATTTTAAATGTCGACTTTTAAATTTATGTTTGTTATTGACATGTTAATTTAATAATTTCAAACGAATATTACTTAACAGGGGTGGCAGTAACAAAAAAAAATGTCCTACAAAACTTGCTTATTTTTTAAAGATCTTTTCAACAATACCACTTTCGACCTATCGTGCCATTTAACATTCCGGAGTTCTGAACATTCCGGAGCAAACTAACAGGGAAGCCGACCTTTCCGGGGGGAAAAAATATCATCATTCGATTCTTCATTAGGGCTTTTATAATACAGATTTTTGACACAACTCTCTACGACTAACCGTTTTCGAAAAAAACGACTGATACGGGTGGTCTGACTCACCCTGTATATTGCAATATTAGCGCACGACGGTTACAGGTCGAATAGCTCAGTCGGTAGAGTGTAAGATTCTTAATGCCAGGGTCTTGGGTTCAAGCCCCACGTCAGCGAATATATATTTTAATTTTTTTTATTTTCTTCATTGCTTTCTTCCAAGGCTTACATTTCAATTTTTTAAAATTTTATTACTACTAATTAAAATTAAATATTTATTATATGTCTTGAAAGAAATTTTATTACTTAAAAAAAGTATATAAATAGCTCTCACTACTGTAATGGTTCACATCTAGCGTTAACTAATATAATTGGCTCTCGCATGATGTGAAAAAATCAGTTACCAAT
This sequence comes from Xanthostigma xanthostigma, assembly GCA_963575645.1. Lineage (NCBI taxonomy): Eukaryota > Metazoa > Arthropoda > Insecta > Raphidioptera > Raphidiidae > Xanthostigma > Xanthostigma xanthostigma. The sequence goes on from OY754473.1 coordinate 7,730,924, forward strand.
GCTATAAATATTAGAATGATAGTTTGATAGTTTGTGTCACTGTAGTGTAATGTAACACAGTCCGCCGCGAGAGTGGAAAGATTCGGGGTTCGTATCCCGACGGTGACATTGTTTGAAAAAAATAAACTAATTTTTCTATGTTGATAGCATTGTAACAATGGGTGTTTCTTAACAATTGTAGCAAACAGTAGCTACTATAAACAATATATTATAATTACTAACTGTAACTAAACTACTCTAAATATATAAATACTGCTTTTTAACGACAAAAACTTTTGAACGGTAACTCCGATCATTATAAAGTTTGGACACAACATTCATCTCGGTAAACTAAGATGAATGTGCGTACTCATGTCCCTGTCTTTCCCATTCGTTCTTTTGCACCCGGGTGAAACCGGGCGGGACCGCTAGTCGTAAATATATGAAACTCTTAGTTAGACATCGCCGTACGATGGTACACCCCTGAACCCTGACAAGTACAAGTAGCTGAGTGCTGGGATAGGTCCGAAAACACCAGTAGCATAGTACATCAATATCACCTATCTGCCTTAACGCAATCCGTTGGCATCGGACATTCCGATTGACTTTGTACCAGTTCAATATCTATCTTAAACTTTTCAAAATTGATTGCAATGTGACAATACGTACGATAATTATTTATTTATTTATTTCCTCAAAAAATATACAATTTATATAATGTATTCTTACATAGAGGATATCCTGCCCAACAGGTTTATTATTTTTTTTTTACAGATTTGAGAAAGTTTTTTGGAACTCGGCATACTTCGCCATTTTGATTTGGCAACGGAATAATTAAGACCAACAAATATTTTGCATTTGTCATAATTTAGATAGCGTATATACACCAATAGATAGCGTGAAAGATTTCCGACTTGCTTCGCATTTTCGCTGACTGCTCATCCCTCTGTTAATAACACATTCGGGAAGGTTTTTAAACAGATATATATTTTATTAAATCGGTTCAGTAGTTTCTGAGTGGGCAAACAAACACATTTCAACTCTTAATTAGACTAATCTATACCTACTAATATTATAAAGAGGTAAAGTTTGTAAATTTGGATGCAGGAGGTAATCTCCAAAACTACTCATCCGATTTCAAACATTTTTTCACCAATATTTAGAAAGGACTTTCAGGATAAAATAAAGACGCTTTTCGTGGAGCCCAATTTTTGTCGACAAAAAAATAAAGTCTACGATGTTGAACCGGAGAGCTCAAATTTGTTTATGGATTGTTATAGCTTCCACGAAACAAAATGAAAGATTTTAGTGTAATTCAAACAAGATGGCGGATCTGACATTTAATACAGTACGTCACACAGCCATATGTGTCATATTTTAAAGTTGGCAGCGCTTGCGACAAACGCGCGTCATGCCGTCTAATATTTAGATATTAGTCAAAGCTTTAATAAGCAGCTCAGTCATGTAATAACTCATTACTCTAAGTGCAGTACCACTACATCAGTGCATAACTTCCCTAAACATTGTGTGCCAGTGCTTCTCAAACAGGGGGTCTGCCACAATTCACCGTCGCAATGCGAACAAATTAGCAGGGATGACCTGTTTTTACGGCCATTGTCATCCAGTTCTTCGAGTTTAATATAATATTGCGTCTCATTATTTGCGTCAATAATTTGTAAAAAAATCGAGTGTGCTTTAGACCACACGACTGAAGTAAAACTTCTTCCTGCCATAATTATTTTAAATATATTTATTAAGAATAAACCTCAAGTTTTCTCATGCTAAATTCATACTGCCCCTTCAGTGAATTTATATACCCGGCGGTCGCCATTTTGAATTTTTTGTACTGAATTATTTTTCAAAACTGCCCCTTCTGTGAATTTATATACCCGGTGGTCGCCATTTTGGATTTTTTTCTACTGAATTTTCTTTCAAAACTGCCTCTTCAGTGAATTTATATACCCGGCGGTCGCCATTTTGAATTTTGTTGTAACATGTAACATGAATATTATTTAATTCAACATATTTATTAACGTAAGTTTGTAACATGAATATTATTTAATTCAACACATTTATTAATTTAAGTTTTTTTTAACACGAACACTACTTCCTAGTTTATACGCTCCGTTGCAATCTTGCCTCTGTTTCTCTACATGACCACCAGAGTATAACAGTGGCGGCGTGGCTTTTTAAAGACATGGTGTAACAAATTATAATTATATCTTTGTCAATATAATTGTCTGAAATTTTGGTCTACAATTTATTTATTGAATGGTTCAATAAATATTGAGAGCCACCGGTGTAAACACTTTACACTTCTCCAACAGCTTAATACCACACTTTATGCACTAAAACTACTATGCAGGTAGTACACATGTATTGCCAACTAACTAACACAAAAGTTACCTAATACTTCATCGAAACACAGCTTTAGTCAACGTACCAACTTTAATAGGAAAAACATCAAATTCTGAAACGTTGACGTATGTCGCAAAACCGTTCGTCTTAACTTAAGTAGAGGGGGCGGTGTGCCCCGTTTTGCGTCGAATCGATCACAAACTTTAATAAGGTAGCAAAAGGACCCCCCGCACAAACCTTATGGGTTTTGGCTCCCGATTAAATTGGTCGAAAATTGTTTTATTTTATAGTTTAAAGCAGTGATGTCAAAAATACGGTCCTCAAACCATCTGAATACGGCCCGCGACCAGAATCTATCCAGTGAGGATTCCAATCTATTCTGAAAATAACTACCTCAAATATGACACCTGACATCAATGAATTTATCAAAAACAAGAGACCTCAGGTGTCTGGATCCTCAATATTAAAAAACTGAATTGTTCATTTATGATAGGTTTTAGGTTTTAAACTCGTGTCGGGACCATTTTCGAATTGCCCCCCTTAGCAATCAAATTGCCCCACTGTGGGGCGTGGGCCCCACGTTGGGAAACACCGCCTTAGACGAACAACGTCAGATTTGAAAATTGAATATTCGCATTAGCGAATTTATAGAAATTGACATTCGTTACATCACTAACTTCGATCTAATCGCATTTCTTTAACGACGTGGATCTAAAAAAAAATATGACAACCAGTGTTGTTCGGTGTGAACGCGGCTTTACAACATTCACCTGAACGGTTCACACTGTAATTGTTCCGACATAACCATAACTAACGTTAATTACTGTATAATACGCCTTGCGGTAACGGCTCGTACTAAAATAGTATAAACAGCAATCAAAACAAATGACAATAACCGCGTCATTTAGCACTGCAAGAATAGTAGTAACAAAGATGGAAGAGGACGGGTTGGTGTAAAGGTTAGCGCGCTGGCCTTTGGATCAGCCGGTTGTCGGTTCGAATTAGACCTCAGTTTTTGAGCGTCTATAATCTACAATAAATACCACTACTTGTGGCCTTACAAAAATATTATTAAGTGTCGTATATATAGTGAATTTTTCATATCAAAAACTATTTATAAAAAAATATTTTTGGAACTCCGTATTGATATTTTCACGCCGACGCTACTGACCACAGTAGTTGAGCGTCTATAAGCCACAATAAATATCACTAGGCCCGAATAGCCTTGGCTATTGGTGGCTTTAAAAAATTACTATCATCATTAAAGTGAAATTTTTTATATAAAAATTATTTTAAAAAATGGTTGCCTGTAAAGTCGGTTTATGGACGATAGTTTTACGTGATAACGTCATAAAGAAACATTGAACCATACTCGTAAAGTGTTGAAAAATAACTTTTTTTTATTTTTCACATTATACGTATACGTTTCCAACATTTATTTTTACATATTTAAATAGTAAAATTAGAGTTCTAACCAACTGTAGAAACGGTTTTTAAATATAATGAACCGTTTTCAAAATACACGCAGTTTTAATAAACCGACGGTCGGGTGGTGTGGATTTTTCACTCCCTGTAAGTATATATACGAGCGAACTGTGGCAGTCTATTGGAAGTTTGTGTCTTGTGATCTTTAATAAATAAATTTTAGTAGCTGTCAAACTTGGGCAGATCGTGCCTCTATCGCTTATATCGCGCTCTCGCTTGCACGCTCAGGCCGAACGGACACTTTTCGGAACGTTACACTTTTTCGTGCATGCAGCCGGTGTTGCATCAATTTATAAGACGTTATCACGTCAAAAAAAAAAATTCTTTTTGGATCTCCGATTCGATATTTTCCGGTCGACGCTATCGACCGCGGTTGTTGAGCGTCTATAATCCACTGTGTCTATTTTCAGGTCAGCGAGCACGAAGATCCAGTATAATTAATTATATTCCGAAGTAAGTACGGTGAACTTTGATAATGGAATTTCGTCATTGAAACAGCATAATTAACAGTCTGACTATGGGGCTTGTTAAGGGGTCTGTTACATATGTTTATTTAATTAAATAATATTATCAGATTATCTCAAGTCGGAAGTTGCAAAATACATTTCGGAATAAAGGTCTGTATTCTGTACAAGCCATATAGTGTGCTGTGGCGTTCTCTTACACGGATCAGTGGCGTGCTTCCGATTTTACTTGACAGACATACTGAGAAAACAGACAGCATTGATTCTCCGAAGATGGCATAAAGTTTGCCGAAACGTCAGACAATAAAATGCAATAAAAAAACCTTCAGTATTTGCTTAGTTCATTGATCCTATGCCCCCAGGATTCATCCCTTAATATTCCAACATTTAAACAGGATCATCATCATTCTAAATTATTAGAGTTGTTTTTCACAAAAATAAAAATAGTAATCAATGGGAATTTTTTATTTCCGCCATTTAACAATTAAAATTAATTATCAATCTATATACTACCTAATATATTGAATGTTTTTATTGTATTGACGAGTTCTAATTTTATCTGTATTTTAATTATTATTTATGTAATGTATATTGACATATTCACAGCTTTTATGCTATTCTCAAAATAAATCGATCTATCTATCTATCTATATAAAGCTAAAGAGTTTGTTTGTTTGGTTGGTTGAACGCGCTGATCTCAGGAACTACTGGTTCGAATTAAACATTTTTTTTTTGTTGGATAGTCCATTTATCGTGGAAGGCTATAGGCTATATAATATCACGCTACGCCCAATAGGAGCGAATCATCAATGTAACTCAAAATTTGTCCGTCCGACAAAAACTTTTGAACGGTAACTCCGATTATCATGAAATTTGGACACAACATTCATCTCGGTAAACTAAGATGAACGTGCGTACTCATCTTCCTCCCCCCATTCGTTCTTTTGCACCCGGGTGAAACCGGGAAGAACCGCTATATAATATAATATGAGTGGTTAAATTGCCCGGTTCGGTTTAGCCCGAATTTATATATTGCTGCCGTTTTTTCTTTCGTCGACTTGCGTTGCAAAATCGGTCTCCACGAAAAGCGCTTTTTATTTTAACGCGACAATATATTATAGCCTATATCCTTCCTGAAGGTCCGTTCTGAATATTGGTGAAAAAAATTTTGAAATCGGATGAGTAGTTTCGGAGATTACCTCTTACATCCAAACTTAGAAACTTTACCTTTTTGTATAATATTGGTATATAGATTAAGTCGAATGCCTTTTTAAAATTATGAGCGGCACGCCTATGGATTAGGCCGCCCACCAACTGGTACTGCCATTAGCACTGGCAGAAGGAAGGCGCTGCCATTATTATTATTATTGCGATAAACGCTCAGTGATAGAACAGACCTGTCTCCCTGTCATAGAGAATTCTGTTTACAGATAATTATTATAACAAGCAACACAATGTACTAACTACGATATACAGGGTGTTCGGTGTTCATTCGAGTCGGCTACCAGGCCTTTTTGCCTCCGACTAGCCACGAGAGGTAGCACTTGTGGTATAGGGACAAACATCATATATATTAATAAGCTAAGGTTAAAGATGTTTGCCTCCCTTTTTAGAAAAAAACCTCACAATTTCTCCACATAAATTATATATCATTTTACAGATAATTGCTTGCTCTACTGACATCGACAACTAAAAAATTTATTATTGCTTTTGTTTTTGTAAATTAATTAATTAACAGCAACGCTGAACAACGTCTGCCATCTGACGGCTATAATTTTGAAACAACGTCAACACTTCGATCTGTCATCTGACCTTCATATTGTAATACAACAGACACAATACTGCATACTGCCATCTGACGGCTTTAATTTTGAAACAGCGAGCAACGCTGAACAACGTCACAGAAATGCTGCATGATGCCATCTGACGGCGTAGCTCAACGCTTTTGCTACTTGCGCCTCTATATGACAATTTTAGTAAAATATTTCTTCGATCTGTCAAATAAGCTTCATATTGTAATACAACAAAAAGAAGAACGTTATAAGCAGTGTGCAAAATTAGAAACGAATTGAATACCTGCAATCATATTATTTAAAAAATAATTTTGTAAAGTGATAATTATTATACTTATGTAGTGCGAATAATTCGCACAGGTCACACTAGTTATAGTTATTTCTCTCTTATTAACAATTCACTGCGTAAATAATTTATATTTGAAGTTTACTCCTTAACAAACGATTTTGAGTTATAAGACCCGGTACGGAAATTTTATGAGTGGTAAAATCAATCGGTGAAGTGTCACGCTCCACCGCTTCAAGTGTGGCGTTACGCTCGTCCGCTTCAAAAGAGACAAACATATATATCTGTAGGATTTAACGCGCGAAAGAATGAGATGGAATACAAAAGAGACAAGCATATATATCTGTATAGGATTTAACGTGCGAAAGAATGAGATGGAATACATTACACAGCGCATCTAAGGAGTAAACTCCAGTCGTGCGTCGGAGCTGACACACACACACACTTTTTTCACTTCGTAATATCTATACTAATATTATTATAAGAGGTAAAGTTTGTAAGTTTGGATGTAGGTAGGTAATCTCCGAAACTACTTACCCGATTTCAAACATTTTTTCACCAATATTTAGAATGGACTTTCAGGATAAAATATTTTGATACTAATTAATAATTTTGAAAGAATTTTATATAAAGCGAATTAGAAATTAAATATTAATTATTTTTTATATTTTTTTAGATCAGTTCTGAAGAAGGTCCAAATCCGGATCGAAACGTTAATGTATTAATTAATTTTTTGTTAATATATTGTCTGAAAAATTGGTCGATAATTTTATTTATTGAAGAGTTCTAATCAGAAGTTAATCAAAGATTTAAAATAAAAACGCTTTTCGTGGAGCCCAATTTTGCAACGTAAGTCGACGAAAAAACGGCGAAGATCGACCGGCCGCTAGTGTCAAAAAAAAAAAACGAAATTGCAACTATTTTCAAATTGAACCGCCTGTTAGCGCCACACGGCGAGTTAGTGAACTAATTTGATAAATGCACATCGATTGAAAAATATAGTCTTCATTTTTTCAAGTTATTATTACCCGAATACAAAGGCCAAAAGTTCGATGTGATTCGTTCTTTTAGCGTCAACCATAGAGTACGCGAGTGAGCCGTGAAAGTGTCTGCAATTCAGAGAGAGAAAAGTTCCTTATCTCTATGGTAACTAATGATTCAAAACAATGCTGATTTGAGTAAACATATATCTGGTTTTTTGGACTTTCTGCAGCGTTCTCTCTCTTTCTCACTCAACTGAGGCCACTTTCACTTATGGAAAGCATACGAACCAGCGAACTCTAGTTACTTATATCTCTACGGCGTCAACACGACATCCAGTATATCGACAATACACGTGTTTCTATACTGCGTTACTACGTCATGCCCACATCCCCGTGATAATTTGTCCTCATTAAAATTAATTTTAATTGGATATCTTGATTTATTGTGCAAAGTATTTAACATATGTATTATACTAATCACATATTATTATTTATGAAGGAATAGGGGTGGAGTGTATTGACGCTATAACAGAAACAATACAATAAAGGGAACTCTATATAAGCTTCCTTCATCGCCAGGGGTGTATTCGGACGCGAGCTTGGGTTCAGCGACGTTCCGGAGTCAACTCAACATTCGTCAAGTTCAAATAAATAAAATTGTCGACCAATTTTTCTCAGACCAATATATTGACAAAAAATAAAAAATAACAAATCAATACAACATAAGATGACGTTTCGATTCGGCTTTGGATCTTCTTCAGAAAAATCTAAAAATATAAAAATTAATTAGTATTAAATTATTAATTATTATCTAATTACACGAATGATGTTTGTCAAGTTCAGGCTTCCGTGCCCAAAGGGTCTAGCCGGAACCCTATTATCTCTGATCGTCTGTTAGAGGCATCTAGATAAAATTGAAAATCGTGTTTAAAATTTTGAGAGCTTCATTCTGCAGAGAGCTCAATACTTGTTAAAGGGGGTTGTTTAGAGCTCATTAAGCAAAATACGACTGTATTTTTAATTTATTTTTTAAGATGAAATTTAACGATGTTAAAGTTATAAATTAAAGTCGCTTTTGTTGTGGCTCCATCTCGAAACTAGGAATACTAAATTTGACGTAGCGCATATTCTATAATCTATCTGCCTTGTGAGACAATTGACTGTAATACGGTGGCGCTGAAGATTTAACTACTGTTGTCGCTATCGTGTTTCATCTCAATCGCATGCGAAGCCGCGAGTAGCGTCTAGTACATTTATAAAGTAAACGTCTACCACACTAGCGTCATCGGACGGCGTTTTTCAAAAGCTGACAGTCGCGGTTCTTTTCTCCGCTATATTCGTAGAATTTTTAGAGAGCCGCTAATTATATCTTAAATACTTAAAACAGTCTCGCACTTGGCCAGTTTAATAGGATTTACAGCTTTCAAATATAAAACCTGGACTGTCCGCAAAGAAAAGTAATTGACAAGCACTGGTATTTCTCTCGTCGTAAACATAAACTCGCTTTACATAAGTTTCACTGTAGTCAAATACAAGCATAATCTACTATATAGCTCGACTTTTTGTATATTTATACGGGTGCTCAGCTACCAGTAAATTGAAATTGAGAAGCATTGAAATTGGTTAGCTGTCACACTGAAATGGCTCCGTTTCCGAAACACAAGCACGTTCGAAGCGCTTGAACAAATCGCTTACTGCTTACGAGTATTTCTCGACTTATTCACGCAAAGCTTTTTTTAACACCGAAAAAACGGCTACAACTTTGAAAAAATTCAAATATAACGACGTTTGAAAGCCAAAGTAGTCTTGATCATTTATTATTTTAAAAATTTGAATACGCGTTTGTTAGTTTATTATAAATGCGCCATACCAAAAAATAACAGTCTTATGTTTTCATGTAAATGTTTAAAGCGCTTTTAAAATTTTCTTTTTAATCAATTTTTAATACATTTTTTTAAATAAATAGTTTTCGGTGTTGCAGCACGCTGAAGAATCAGAAGTTTTGTAAACATAAGCCGAGTCAAAGCGCTCGAGCAGCTCTGCCAATAAATTGAAATCGAGAACGAAAAGTTTAAGAGCGTGAACATCTGCGGTCACAAGACAAAACGACTCGTGCCCGAATCTTTTTTACAAAAATAGTAGTTTATGTATCCAGAACGCAAATGCAGTAATTATATATGTAGGCGGTGTGTTACATTATAGGAACACGAGCGATCAGCGAGTTTTATTTACGCCTGCTTTGCCATATCTGTTTCTCTTATAGTGTTAAAACTGACAGGATACTGTTGGATGAGTGAGATAGCATCTATTTGATTTTGTTCACAACACTAGTGTTAAATTAGTTATTTTACTACCGCTAAAGTCCGCTAGATTTCACTACTAGTTTTCTAGCGCTGGTTCTCTTGATTGCACACGAGACGTCTTTACAAGCTTGCTCTGCAGGCAGATTCGGTGCGCGCGCAGTGACAGAACGGTAACAAAAGCGCATGTTTATTGTCTTTGAACAGAACACACACTATGGCATAGTGTTTGTGGGCGTTTTGTTCAAGTCGCCCACGTGACAAGATACTGCTTCCTGATTGGTTCTTGCTCATACCTAGCAGCGGACCTAGCAAGAAACATAGCCCGCGTGTTCTTAATTCTAAAATTTATCTAGCGGGCGAGCCCGCAGCGACGAATTTTTTAATATTGTATTTTTTTGACTTACTCTTCACTTTTGGTGTACATAGAGTGAAATAAATAGTATCATTATTATTTCCAGCTTCGTACCCAGCCTGCCGGCCAGCAGAAGTCCAAGCAGTGTTTCTGGCCTCGTGTGCAGCGGCCTTAAGGGTCGTTCTGCGTCAAAATGCGCGCCATACGCCGTTTTGCTTCGCGACCAGAGATACACACGCGCTACATATAGTTATTCCACAGACTATTGGATACACATTACAAAGCCTCCAGTCTCCCCTGTTTCCATCCACCGTTGGGCAATGTTTGCATTAGTCGCCATGGCGCAGATTCCCCAATGCGCCCCCTCCCTCCCCGCCGGTCCATCTTCTTTACATCTTACATTATATTATACATGGTGATCGATAACACAGTACGCCACTGACCGCACGATAATGTCGAGCGTCTATAATACACAATCGCTATTCAACTTTGTTACCTTCAAGTTTGCTAGTCGCTGATAGTCTCATTTATCGAGCGTCTATATAGGTTTCCTGATAGATAAAATTGATTGGAATCGTTGGGATACAAGTAGAGTTTAAAACAGTTTTTTGACGTGATAACGTCTTATAAATTGATGAAACACCGGCTGAATGCACGAAAAACTGTCACGTTCCGAATTGTGTCACGTTCCGCGCACGATCGGCCCAAGTTTGACAGCTACTAAAATTGAGGTTATGTATTATTAAATATGATATTCGAGCGGAATACGTTATCACGTAAAACTATCGTCCGTAAACCGACTTTACAGACAACCAATTCTTTTTTGAGAATGTTTTGGAAGCTACTTTCGCAATGAAAAAATTCGCAAGAGCTGTGTAGGGGATAAATTTCGCCATATAAGTGACGCAACTATGATCAACCAAACAAAACTGATTATTCCACACACCCTCTCGCATTGGAAGCAAAAGCCCGTTTTTCTATATCGCGCTGTCGCATGGATAATACGGGACGGATATTGGTATTAACATCAAATACTAAAGTTTCCCATAGTCCTGTCAAAAATTCAATCTTCAAACGCAATGCACTAAAAAGATGCGACCTCTAGCTCCACAATTAGTTTTTATAATACGTGCAGCATCTTTGAAAGTAAGCGAAAGTAGCGTCATCCGACGCGATAACTGTTAACTATATTGAATTGTTATAACGGTTCGAAACCCCGATAAGTTGTGAGTTCTTCTCGAGCTTGTTCATGCACCTATTTTCAACTAGTGTATTTTCAACACCATCAAATTTAAACTGGCGCATAGCGTCTGCTCAGCCAAAGAAAAACAATAATAAAGTATCAAACTGTTTTGATTGGTTTACGATCGCCACAAAGTAGAGATGAATAAGAAGTTTCCAATACAAGAGTCATTTAGTCCGAGACAGGTTGAAAATACACGCATTCCGCTTTAAGTTTGAAAGTCCCACCTGTTCTCGGGGATAAGAATCTGGTACCTGGGGGCTTGTAATACTGAAATAGCGCTTCTCAAGCGCTACCCTTCGAGAGATTCGGCCGGTTGTTTTTCTCCGTCAAACCTGGCTCGCAGTCGACGAATCATCCTGTATACGAATATGCATTGTGGGTAAGCCCCCGTTCCTTCTTTATACAGTCACACCGGATTCAATCAACCGTGTGGTTTATTCTTGACCCTCGGCTATAACTATATAGCTATCAAAGAACTGACCGTCACTGCTGCCACAGCTATCCTGGAAGCCTTCGCCCCCCTTAAAATCCCCCTTTCGCGGTTCAGGTTCGTCATACACACTGACCATATGGAGCGTATTAACTAGGAAGCAGTGTTCATGTTAAAAAAAATTGGTTGTCTGTAAAGTCGGTTTACGGACGATAGTTTTACGTGATAACGTATTCCGTAATACATACCCTAAATTTATATAATAATTATAATAATTCGAATCTATGATATTGCATCTTTCGCTTCAAATTTAGGTAAATTTTATTTATTAAATTACTCACCACCTATAAAAATAATTTTTTTTATTAACTTTCTTTCTTTCGTATTTATTTTAAGTCTCAACTGTCATAATATTTTGAAAACAATTGTTTCATTGTTTATATAAAATTCAAAAACCTACTTACAATATTTAAGTATTTTCATACGTCAAAAAATTGATTTTTATAATGATAAAATTTGTAAGAAAACGATTTTTTCGAGAGATGAGACCTAGCTAAAACGATTTTTTGCCCCCCAAAATCCCTTTTCAGTAAATTTCATCCAAATCGTTAGGGCCGTTTTCGAGAAAAGCACGCACAGGGTCAAGCGGAACGTTACGACCGTTACGTTAGGAACGTTACACTTTTTCGTGCATGCAGCCGGTGTTTTATCAATTTATAAGATTGGTGATTCATCAATTTATAAGACGTTATCACGTCAAAACTTAAATTAATAAATGTGTTGAATTAAATAATATTCATGTTACAAACTTACGTTAATAAATATGTTGAAATAAATAATATTCATGTTACAAACTTACATTAATAAATGTGTTGAATTAAGTAATATTCATGTTACAAACTTACGTTAATTAATATGTTGAATAAAATAATAATAATAATTGTTACAAACGTGATTTTTGATCACCGATTCGAGATGGGCCCCACTGTCGAAACGAACAATAAAACGGTCCGAATACGGGCCTGGAAAACCCAATGCGTGCACAAACGACACTCTCTACTGTATCAATTCTGTACATTCGGATTTTGCATATTGGATTTTTGACCGAAGAACAGATAAAAACTTTTCAATCAAGTGCGGCTTTTTGTCTTTTTATCGACTGTTAGATTCTCGGCCCGTACTCATCCGAGTAAATTCTGGTTGCAGTGATCGCGGGTAGATTACAGACGCTCGACAACTGTGCTCATTATGTGGTATTCCTGAACAATAGTGGAGGGTGACTCCGTACAGTATACAATGCGATTGAGAACGGCGATTTAAAAACAAGTCAGTCTTACGCTCGAAGTTCAATCTTGCATCGATTCGTCTGTACAGTACACACATTATTGCAGTGTACGGAATCGCCCTCCACCGCGCGCGCGCACACACATACGAATATCGTTGACTCGGACAGCTGAAAGATTTCCAATAAACGCGCTATCCAATTTCCTCGTTCCCTCGATATCCGTTCCCTTCTCGCGTATGCAGCGTCGGCGTCCGCGCCACCTCCAGACGTCCGTCGTCCTGTGTTGGCACACTTCGGTTCGGCCTCGGATCAGAACGGCGAGCCGTCGCTATACGGCTCGTTTGATTATAACGTTATGCCGAGTCAGACAAGCGGCAAGTCACAATCGAAGACTCGCGATGCTATTTTCTAAACCGCACAAGCAAGTCAATTTGTACACAATATTTTTTTAACTTACAATTTTAAGTACTTATGACAAATTGAACTCTTTGTATAGTATTTTGAATCATATACCTATGTTAATACGCTAAGGTTTAAGATGTTTGCCTCCCTTTTTAGAAAAAACCTTACAATTTCTCCACATAAATTATATATCATTTTACAGATAATTGCTTGCTCTACTGACATCGACAACTAAAAAATTTATTATTGCTTTTGTTTTTGTAAATTAATTAAAATACAGCAACGCTGAACAATGTCTGCCATCTGACGGCTTTAATTTTCAAACAACGTCAACACTTCGATCTGTCATCTGACCTTCATATTGTAATACAACAGACACAATACTGCATACTGCCATCTGACGGCTTTAATTTTGAAACAGCGATCAACTCTGAACAACTTCACAGCAATGCTGCATGATGCCATCTGACGGCTTAGCTCAACGTTTTTGCTACTTGCGCCTCTATATGACAATTTTAGTAAAATATTTCTTCGATCTGTCATCTGAGCTTCATATTGTAATACAACAAAAAGAAGAACGTTATAAGCAGTGTGCAAAATTAGAAACGAATTGAATACCTGCAATCATATTTAAAAAATAATTTTGTAAAGTGATAATTATTATACTTATTTAGTGCAAATAATTCGCACAGGTCATTCTAGTTATTAAATAAATAAATAAAATAAATCCATAACCTAAAATCGTAGAACAGCACCAAGTCCTCGCAAAGCCATTTCGAACCACTTCGAACGCCTCTATTTTCGAGGTTAGTTAGGAAATCTCAAAATTTGCCTCACGTAATTTATGAACGCCTTCTAGATAGCAAGCAGTAAAATTTACCATCATACAAGAATTTGTATATAGAAATCTGTTGTTGCGTGGTCATTTATAATACAGTGGCCACAACACGATAACCTGAACCGAGGCTCAATCGAAATGAAATGGTTCGACCGACGTAAAACTATTTTATTGCCAACATTTTGTTTTAAGCTGAAAATTTTAAATTCAAAGAGTGCTGTGCTTTTCTGATATTAAAAAAAAATTTACCACCCTCTTGCGAACAACTCCAAGGCAAGGCCGGTTATATGTCCGTTTTTTTTAGCAAAAAAAGTGGCGTAGCTTGGACCAATCTAGACGTGGGCGAAGTCGCATCAGCGAGACCCTTTTCTTTCAGTAGGTATACCAATTTCCAAGGTCAATGCAGCGATGCTGCCTTATTTGTATGTAGGTTACATTTAGTAGGATTTTTTAGGGTACTATTTATTTAGCGTAGATCAAGGGTCGGCAACCTGCGGATCGCAAGCCGCATGCGGCACTTTTGATGTAAAGTTGCGGCTCTCCAGTTCCATACGCCAAAAATAATTATTTTATTATATAAACCCTAAAAAAACGTCCAAACGATCCATGATTGAGTACCATGTCTATCTCTCAGCCATTTCCATTCGCGTCTCGCCCGCACCGCACCCGTCGCGACGTTCGTCCTCGGATATATACATATTACCTATATAAGCAAATATTATAATACTGCAACGAAAATGATTAGTGGCTCTTCAAAAACTGGGATATTTTGTAAATTGTAAAAAAAAACGTCGAATCGGTTCAGTGGTTCTCCAGTTTAGATGTTCTTTTATATTATGTATGTATATAAGGACAGATTATTATCGATAAAGCTTGTTTTTTAAAAAAAAAAGACGGGTTGCACTCCGGGAGTGCCGGCAGAAGTGAAAACTTGAATATTAACGTCTTACGAATTTTCGATCAGGTCACGTGTCCTGACGCGAGTTTAACAATTTTTACCCATTACAAAAAAAGTGTACAACGCCGCTAAAGAAGTTTTCACTTCAAAAATGTGAGCGATTTTGTCCGGCAACCGTCGATTTAGATATTAGTCGCGTTTCCATCGCAGGCGAATAAAATATTGCTTTAATAGAGGTACTCTATAAATGTGATTAACATGTTCAATTTTATTGCGGTCAGTTCAGATATACATTTTAATGGCGTTTTATTACTTATAAAAAATGCCCGACTACTAAATGTAATATTATAAATTTTATATTCCTCTTAGGCCTTGACTGAATTTTTCAAGTAAAAATTCTTTCGACACGGTGGGATAAAACGCATTTTTCTAAATGTCGCGAACAGGCTGCAACGTAGATACGTATACAGTACAGGCATGTCCGCGGTGGATACTTATGTCCACGGTGAAAATATAACTTTCTATTTTTGAAGTGAAAACTTCTTTAGCGGCGTTGTACACTTTTTTTGTAATGGGTAAAAAATTTAAACTCGCGTCAGGACACGTGACCTGATCGAAAATTCGTAAGACGGATGGAGAGTAGAGGTATGGGTAAACTGATCGAAAATTCGTAAGACGGATTCAAGTTTTCACTTCTGCCGGCACTCCCGGAGTGCAATCCGTCTTTTTTTACAATTATACCCAGTTTCATTTCTGTAGTGTGTAGTGTAAAACACGCAGTCTATGTTTTTTAAACGTCAGATTTTTATTACTTTTTCAGAACTAAAAATAGCTCATTAACAATCATTCGTTTTCTAATTAACAATCTAGGAATTTAATTTGAACGCCGGCGAATAATTATTATTTTATTATTACATATCAGTCATTAATTCTTTAACACGAAAACCAATTTACGGTGACTAATGAAACGGGAAATTAAAAGTCACGATTCTAATTGCCAGCTCGCGGAGCGAATGTGTGCGGGGCCTTAAATTAGTTGGGTTTGTAATTACACAACAGGCACGTAAAGTGTATTGTTGCATCGCAAAATCGGCTTAATTAGCATTTCAACTGCACGCTCGCTCGAAACGCATCGAGGGTTCAGGGCGAAAACGTGCGAACGTTATCAAGTTTTGTTTGTGTGTGGGTGTGTGTGTGTGTGTGTGTGTTAGCGCGATATCTCTCGAACGGTTCGATCGATTCAATCGAAATTCGGTAGGTATGTCGGGCTTTGCAAGCGCTCGCGACCTATTTAAAATTAACGCGTTTGAACTATTTTAAGGAAAGTGTTTTTTGGGATGGGAAAAATGTTGGACTCGGACGAAAAAATTTGCACAATTGCTTCAAATCGTATATTTTTAGTAAAGATTTAAATAGTCCTCTGGAATTTAGGGTTTTAGTAATCACTTACCGAATTTGAAAGTTTATAAAAATGTGTCGCTTACCTGAAACAAAAAAAATAAAATATTAATTCGCGTTTATTAAAATTTTAGCAGCACATTTTAATAATTACTAAAGGGTTAAATTTCAAATTTGAAACGATTCCGAGAATTTTTTCGGTATTTTTGAGCCCAAAAACTTTTTTCAACCTCTAAATGCTACCCTTAGGATTGGGACCATTTTAAATAGGATTCGTGCGGTGATGGATTCCAACATCTGGACCAAATTTCGTTAAAATCAATTAACTCCTTCGAAAATTATCGCCCGCACACTTTTAACATTTCCAAAAATGGTGCCTAACTTCTTAGGAGGCTATGAAACGTCGAGAAATTTTGGTCGGATCACTAGGTCCCGCCATCCGACCGACGCCAATAGTATAAGTGCCTTTAGCCTTATGATAAATACACTAATTAACCATCGAAAGTTCAATGAGGTTATTCATAGAAATTAGAGATTTTCGGATTTTGTATACCTATAATATGACACACATTCAAATGCTCGTAACATTGAGCTATGATAGTCATATTAAACAGTTGAACAATCACTATAGATAATAACAAAAATCATGACACGTTTTGCCTTTCCTTCAAAAACAAAAACATTGTATGTTTCTTTCCGGAATATGAATGACTTACTAGTACAGAACCGTATATAGGAAGCAGCCAAAATCGTACAGGCAGGTAGAGAGGTATATATACTTTATAGAGGTATTTTAGATATTATCTGGAATGAGATTGCTTCCAGCGTGATGGATATTTAAAGGATATTGAAGTCATAAACCATATTTTATCGGCGAAATATAATATGACAAATTAATTAAATTCACGTACGGGGATCGTAGTAGGCAATATTGCACGATCACGAACAGGGTTGCGAATTTGCCGAGTTCGCTGTGTCTTTTTACACGCTTTATATTAGTTTCACTTGTAAGTTTGTTTGTATGTATGTATGTATGTATGTATGTATGTATGTATGTATGTATGTTTGTTTGTAATCTCCATTTGGACTACAGCAAGTGGTTTATATAGTGGTATAATATGCCAGCGCTGTAAGTTCAGTGGGTAGCCGTGCGGTCTAAAGCACGGGTCTTCGCTGACGTCAACTCTCGGAATCACGTTTCGTGGGTTCTAATCCCGTCCACGCCGAAAAAAAAATTGTTTTTTTTTCCGGCAAATTTTTGACAATAAATCGAACTAAAAAGTGGAAAATAAATATAGTTTAAAAAAAACTAAAAAAACACGCTTTATATCAAACTAAAAAGTGAGAAATAAATATAGTTTAAAAAAAAACTAACGCTTTATAAAGAACTAAAAAGTAAAAAATATTTTTTTTAAAATAAGCTTAAAACAATAATGAATAAAAAATACTAGTATTATTGTAAAAAAAAGCGTAGGGCGCTCGATGTACGAAAATGTGGAACAAAGCGCCCCACGCTTTTTTCACAATAATACTAGTATTTTTTATTCATTATTGTTTTAAGCTTATTTTAAAAAAATATTTTTTACTTTTTAGTTCGATATAAAACGTGTTTTTTAGTTTTTTTTTAAACTATATTTTTTATTTTAAGATCACCAATCGAGCGGGGTGGCGTAGTGGTGAGAGCACTAGACTCGCATTCGGGAGGTACTTTTTCCTGCTGCCTCTCGCCGAGAAACGGTAACTCCAGTACCGGCCGTCTTGTTGAGGTTTCCATCAATAATTCCAGATAAATATCGAGATGGTTCCTTATTCAAGGCCATGGCCGATTACCTGTCAAACTCCTATGCTCAAAATGTGCCTACCTTATCCTAATGTCCTAAAAATTCTTTCATTCGCCCATTGCTATTAATTAAGTGGAAGTTGAAAAAAGTAGAAAATAACGGGAAGCGTGATAGATGGAAAATAGTAATGGTGCGAGTGGCGTCTGTTATGACATAAATTCGGTTTCAGGAGGTACGAGTTCTTCAGGATCTACTGTAATTATCGTACCTACGTCTGGCAACCCTGATTACATAATGTAGAATGCAAGGAATATAATATTATCTATATTCATGAGGTCTAGGTCTTGAAAAATGACAGTAAGATGTTATTGGAAATACAGAATGATTCAAAATACTTATTCGTATATTTATAATTAATTAATTGATTTTAGTTTTTCTGACGTAATCTGTTTGTGACTAATATAGGAAGTTTGTCTATACAAATTATAGACGCTCGACATGTAGGATCATTATCGCATATCGCTTTTTATAATTCTAGCGGACCCTTAGGCAGACCTCGCTAGGCATTTTATCAGAAACCTGTACACCCCCTTAGGATGCGAATGTCAAAAAAGCCCTTCTTAGTAGGTGCTTACATCATAAAAGGAACATACTGCCCAAATTTCAAGTTGATAGCTCGAGCGGTTTGACCTGGGCGTTGATGAATCACTCAGTCAGGACAAATGATTTCGAATCATCTGTATATATTTCGTTTTATTTATATAATTTCTACTTATTTGAACAAATAAAAAAAATTTAAACAAACTTGCCTTGAAAAACTATTATTTATTTACACAAAATTATTTTAGTATCAGTGACTGACAATACTGACTTTTTGCGGTAATTAAAAAACATTATTGAACGTTTCCCGGCAACATAACCTAACAAAATATCTATTGTTATATAGGTTTTGTATTTGTTTATTTAGATGTTGTCGAACGTCTATAATATAAAAGAGTACGTATATATTCAAGTCGATTATATAGAGATAAGTAATCACCGTTTGCCTTGCCAATTTTTTTGCATACCTGGCAGACCTTTTCCCAAATAGATAAATGTTTAATATGAGGTCTGCCAGGACGATGATAATTGTAAATTATTGATACTTCTCTATTATCCGTATAAACACCAATTATAGTGCTGAGCCGTATCGATTGATACTGACAACAAAAAAAATTGAATTAGCCTACCGCCATTTTGACGTCTTCATTACACCAATTAATTATTTGTTACATTCAAATTTGAGTAATTTTTTTTTATAAATTTCGTTTGTTTATTAACTAATAGAACATTTTCAAGAGACAACTTTTGGCCGTGACCTGTGACAGCGCTATCAATTGTTATTTACTAGATTACAAACAAAAATAACAACAATTAAATTGTCATAAATCAGAAATAATTAAACGCGAATAGTTATCTCTTTACTCTGTGC
Source organism: Xanthostigma xanthostigma (assembly GCA_963575645.1). Taxonomy (NCBI): domain Eukaryota; kingdom Metazoa; phylum Arthropoda; class Insecta; order Raphidioptera; family Raphidiidae; genus Xanthostigma; species Xanthostigma xanthostigma. Next base: position 7,750,676 of record OY754473.1, read on the forward strand.
CCGATAATAATTTTTAATTCCACTTTTTACAAGCCTTTCTTTTATTATTGGAAATTTGAGAATGAAAATTCTCAATAATCGTCTGTGACGCCGTTCGTGTAAATTTCCGATAATACGTGCAGAAAAACGCGCACGTTTCTGCGAAGTTCTAATCAATGTTAAAAATCCATTAAAACAAGAAACCGGAGATAAAAACGTATCAACAATAATATTATTGCATTACATAATTAAACACACAATCATAATTTAAACATATTAGAATAAGACAGCCGTATGTCTACCCGCGGCTTCGCTCGAAACAGATGCTACAGTACTCCCAGGTAGCTTGCAACTGCAGAACACCGATCAGAGACCTTGTCACCCTAGTGTCCATGTAACAACTACGTCTGTTGGCAGGAAAGATTACAACGGAATGAAGAAAGGAAGGATTGTAGATTAGTGATGTGTCCACATGATTGCACTCCGCTCACTAAAAAGAGTCGCTCAGAGCGAGTCGTTCAAAGGAGCGACACTAGACAGTACGCACTGCACAAGAGTACAGACTGCACAGGTGTGAACTGTCATCATATACATGCTCAGGAGTCACTTAGCATTCCACAGCACAATACACACACTCAGCTCTGATCTTATATTTTAATATGATTATGATCTTATATTATTATAATTGTTAAAGTAGGTAAATAAAGGGCCCTTCAACACAATATTGAAAATATACAACAAGTTGCGACTGCATATTAAAAATCTACCAATTCCTAAATTTAAACAACGTTTAAAACTCTTTCTTTTAAAGAACAATTTTTACTGCCTCGAAGAATTTTTAAATACGCCAAATTGTTTGTTTTAACTAACTTTTTTCTTTTTTTTTAACATGTGTATGCATTTTGCATATAATGTATATATATAATTTTAACAATATTTTTAGTAAATTTTATGTTTAAAATTTTAACTCTATTATGCTAAAATTTTAATGTAATTACCTGGACTCATTCTACACTGTAACTAGTATTAAAGAATAAAGTATGCTATTATTATTATTCGCATTTCGGATAAACTATAAAGTATAATAAAAGCTTAACAATAATAATGTTTAATGTTACAATATTATATTTGTCAACGACGTCAATGTGAACGGTTTAAGTCACTGCAAGCTTAGTACTATTGCACTTACAGTGTGTCATTCAACATTAAATGACAGCAAAGATAACTCCGTATGTGCAAAATTCACTAGTGCCTCTGTGGCCTGTGCTGTGTGCGCTCTGTAAATGTGCGAATGCAACAGTACAGAATTAGCTCAGCACAGAACAATGGCGCTCGGAGGGTGAACATTGAAAATTATTTTAAATTAACGACACTGACGCAACGGAGTAAACAGCCAACAACCTTTGCTATCGCACAATAATGGAAAATCCGGACATCTCACAGCTCTCTGATTATTGACGAAACACTTAAAGCGATTTTGTTTTGTTTACAGTGTGGACAGTGTGTCATGGTTAACACAAAAGTAAAAAAAAATAACATACAAATTACATTACAGATTTATGTGCAAACAAATTACTTCTATTTATTTATCTGTTTGCGTCGTCCTGTGTTTTTTTTTTCACGATAATAGGGTAAGTCCAAATGGTTAAGCCGGCTGTTTGCTATTACTAGTAGGTAAATAGTTAAATATTTACTCGTATTTTAAAAATCGCACCGCGCGTACATCTAAATATTGACAAAAAATATTTAGTTTTCCAACGATTTGCCGACCAGGGAATTTCTATTTTCTCAAGTTGGATTTATTTTACTTTAATTTCTGCGTATTTTTTTAGTCATGCCACGTCTAGGGAAATATTTAGTAATTTAAAAATTTTTCGATCAGGATGTTTTTTTCTTTTGGATTTGATTTTTTTTTTTAATTTCATTATCAGCCGTATTTTTTATCATATTACTAAATCTAGGTATCTTAAAATATTTAGTTCATCAATGATAATCCTTCTTTTATGCTCGTTCGTCTAAGAATAGACTACGACCGAGCAGAAAACACACTCAAGAATATTTAGTAACAACTTCGATCTGCGCACACTTGATTAGATTTTGGTCAAAATCGGTCCAACCAATGATATTTGAAGAAATGTTCCCAAGGAGACGTATCAACATATGGGCTATGTGCACGGAGGCGGAGTTACAAATTTTTCGATGCGAGCGTTTGTGGTGAGCACTAGGGGAAACTTCGAACTCCAATTTTCCGTCTGTCAGTCAGCAATGTTTATTTAAAGTGAAAGTAGTTATAATTTTATGAAGTTTTTTAATTACAAAGAAAACATAGGTAAACTAAGCGATCTGGAAAGGCTTGTTGTGTTCCGGGCTGTTGCGCTGATGGCGATTTAAGTAAAATAAAGACCATTGGCGCCCTGATTTGACGTTCCGCTGTCAGTGTAAACAAATTAACATCAGTTTTCCTTAATACATTTTTTTGACACATCATGGCCAACTAAAGTTTTTGACTTATCACCTTAGAAACATGTCGCGATTTCCATAAAAAGTTAGTTCAATAATTCCCTATTACCCACTAGCGGCGCTAATAGGCTTCGTACACACAGCCTATACATAAAGATCTTTTTAGATTACGCGTTTTTTTTTTCATTTCTAAATAGATACACTTTTTTTACATTTTTGAAACTAGAAAACAAACCGACCCTTTCTGAAACCTATACCAAAAAAGAATATTTCCAAAACACGTTTATTATAAAAATATAATCTTTATAATTATACTTATGAGCACATTACCCAATAATTTGTGGGGTTAGGCAGGTAAACAATTGATAATATGTGACACATAGATAAGAGTAAGAGATAAAATGCCAGAAAATAGCGGAAGTGCCGCTTTTAAAATAAGTTCATCAAAACACTAATAAAAACAAAAAAATAACGCAGTTTCGTTGAATGCTCTTCTAATGCTTCTAACACTAAAAGTACTTAATAACCATGGAAACCGATCAATTTAAAAAAAAAAATTTGTATCTTTGAAAGTCGTAACGAATAACATTAGCTCCCCTCAACACAGAGCTTGCTCTAGTGAGGGAAAGTATTTTTTTAAATAGATTTTTTGTACCTATAATATTTTGCGCAATAATAGATTTTGAAAATTACCAAAATAAATTGACATCAAGTAACGACCGAAATCGAATCCATTTCATGTTTAAGAGTTTTAAAAATCATCCTGTATTATTTCAACTAACGACAGTGTGTTAATTAATACCATATACAAACATGTTAAGAGTGTTTTTGAGATAATGATATAAGACTATCCTTCTTTCTAGACAATTTACTATATAAATAGTCGCGAAAGAACATCGCATCAAGTCATTCATTAACTATCGACCAGTCGAATTGCTTAGACAAGTCACAATTAAAATTTAAAAAAAAAATGAAGAATATCTGTGCAATTGTTTTTCTTGTTGTCGCAGTTACTTACGTAACCGGTGAGTTAATTTTTTTGTTTTTTTATCTGCGTTTCTGATTCGACTTTCAGCCCAAAATCTAGATTTAATTACAATTGGTTTCGATGTTAATTTAGTCGATAACAATATTGACGTTCATAAATCTAAATTTAAGGCTGAAGCTTGTAGCGAAAACTCAGTAAATATTTATCAAAATGGCACCTCCGTTTCTTTCATTTTAACTGAAATAAAAAAAAAAAAACTGAGCTGTTTGATTATTATTTAAAGACGGCAATCACAATATTATCGACCAACAAATTCATAAAAATTTAAAGCCCTAGCTCTATGGGACGGGTAACTACATCAAAATGAATTTCTTACTGCTGGATCAAGTTCTCGCAGGTTTGCCTAGGCAAGTCACTATGCGTAGGTACTATCTTTTCTGAAAATTTCGGAACCACTTTTTACATCCCCCGCTTGGACTACTGAACTAGAGCCGTAACCGGCTTTTTTTAGAGCCCTGGGCAAGACTTCATCACTGAGTCCCTAATACACTAAAATTCCCAAAATAATAGTTTTAATCGGTAGCACTGGCTATGCCAAGTTGGGTGGATCAAGTTCAATTATAAAACAGCAAAAAAAAATTAAATTTTTAACTGTAATGCGAATTTTTTCGATCTTTTTGGAAGCCTTTCTGGGGGCCCCCTTCTGTCTGGACCTTGGACACGTGCCCCGCGATCGTAATTTTGCACATTTTGCTTAGCCCGGCGTAGAGTTTCCGATTTTTGCCCCGTTTAGTACATTTTAATAAAAGCTTATTAAAAAACACTACAAGCTTTTATTTTCAATGCTGGTTGCAGCCACCACTGAACAAGGACAGGTTTGCAGTCCAGGAAAAACGTTCAAACAGGACTGCAACACGTGCCATTGCTCTCCAGACGGCAAATCCTATTCCTGTACAGATATGGCATGTCGCAAGAGGCGACGAGAAGCTCCTGGTAAATTATAGTCCCGAAAGTAGCGCCGAAAATTTCGACGGCGCGAAATTTCGAATCGGAAAAGTCCTTCGTCGTTTTTTTTTATTTCCGACGTGTGACTGCCAAGTTATCTTTTTTAAGAAACGTTGCCGAAGAGTAAAGCAAATAAATACTGCTTTGCCTTACATCCTTTTTTCTCCAAAGAAATAACTTCAAACAATGTGTTTTGAAAAAATTAATATTTAAACTAAAAAATTCGTCACTAATTGTGTTCGATGGATGGTAAATTCTTGATTATCAAAATCATTTTTTACGTTAAACATTTCAATCTTATTCAAGGAATCCTATAAATACTTCGTTCTTCCAGCGGGTTCAAAAAAATTTGCACGCAAAAAATACCTTTTGCCCGAAAGTTCCGAGAAATTTATATGAAATCTGTGCTATCAAAAAACAGCCAACAAATCACATAGTTTTTGAATGAGAGCGACAAAAGCCACAGTTGATAATAAACATTTTTTTTACATAAAAAGAAACTAATTTTTTAATAAAAGATTTTATTTTTAATATTGATTACAGCCAATACTGATGTGAAAAGGATCTGCGAGCCGAAAAGCACATACAAACAGGACTGCAACACTTGCGTGTGCAACGACGAAGGAACAAATGCGGCCTGCACGCAAAAACTCTGCCTTAGAAAACGCTGTAAGTCAATAATTATTATTGAAGTCGAACTAATTCCAGGCACGGCTTATTTGGAACTAGTCCCAATTCATCATTTCCACTGTAGTTTTCAATCAATATACTAATCTATATTTGTATACAGTATGTAAACACGTATAAGGTGTACGTAGGGAAATTAACATTGGGAAAAAATACTTGGATCAGAGTTATCCATGACTGCATTAATTGCTATTTCTTTTGAATTATCGTGGTAATCTTGAGGATTTCTATTTTATTTTGATTTATTTTTATTTTACTTGGCTTTTTTAATAATAAAAAGCTCGTATAAATCATTATTTTAATTTTTTTGTACAAAAATAAAACAAAAAAACAACTTCATCTGTTTGGAAACATTTCATTCAAAAATTGTCTGACTGGTATGACGAGTGCGCGTTGGTAAATCAGTGACCCAATGTCTTTAGGTTCAACACGAATAGGCGGAGATATTTGATCTCGCATCATATTTAAGTATTTTTGGAAATTTAATGTCCCATTAGGTAATAAAAAAAGTCCGATTATGTTGTAATCATTTGAATATTTTCTTAGGTAGTATACACATTCATTTTGCAAAAAAATATTATCTGTCAAATTGAAAAACAAGATTTCAAGGCTCACTCTGATCCAGTCATTTTTTCCCAATGTTAATTTCCCTATGTGCACCTTACGTGTTTACATACTGTATAAAATTCACGTGTCACAATTTTGGCCGCGTTAATCTCCGAAACCACTGAACCAATTTTAAGGAAATTTTGTAAATGTGTCTTGCTTGGAGCAACTTGAGCTATACGATATTTTTCATTAAATATTTTTTACAAAATAGCGGTTTTTTCTCGAAAAACTGTTTCAGTAACATGTAACGACATCTGATAGAATTTACTCAAAGCTGTTAGTTCAGAAGCAAACAAAAAAATATTGTTTTATTACCAAGTAGCGACATCCGTTAGAATTCGCTCATAGCTATTAGTTCAGAAGCAAATCTGGTAGGATTTGCTCAAAGCTATATTAGTTCAGACGCCGGGCCGCAAACGAAGTACATTTTGCAGAGTGATATCTATCGCACCCGGGTGAAACCGGGACGGACCACTAGTAATAATATAATATTATAAAGCGGCAAAGTTTGTAAGTTTGGATGCAGAGGTAATCTCCGAAACTATACTCATCCGATTTCAAATTTTTTTTCACCAATATTTACAATGGACATAGGCTAAAAATATTATCTCGTTAAAATAAAAGCGCTCCTCGTGAAGACCAATTTTGCAACGTAAGTCGACGAAAAAACGGTGGCAAACTACAAATTCGAGCGAAAATTCATTTACGAAATCACGAATTAGAATAAAAAAAAAGAGCAGAATGTTAAAAAATATAGATTTATTGAAATGGCTAAAATGTTTAGTTGCTTGTGTTCCTGTCTAAGCCCAGCGTTTGTTTTTTAGCCGCTGATATAGACTGCGTCCCGGGAACAACATTCAAACAGGACTGCAATACTTGCAGATGCGCTGCTGACGGAAAAAGCGCCGCCTGTACATTCAAGTTATGTCTGCACAAACGCGATACCACTGCGACCGGTAAGCAATGTCCAAACAATATTGTTATAAAAGCTAAATTTTTGACAATTTTTTTTTGACAAAATTTGTAAACCGTGTATTCATGTATTCAACAGACTTTTTTGTATATTACCAAGGCCCTAACAATTTTGCAATGATTTGTATAGATAAGTAATTTTCTTCCGTATGCATAACCCAACGTTTCTCTCTCTGTCACTAAATTGCACAGTTAAATTGTACCAACTGTAGGCATACCGTATTGTCATAAATTTTCAGTTAGTTACACAATTACCAGATACCGATTTCTATAGTACGCGCCACGAATCTAAAAGGCTCGGAAGTTAGATGCGAATGCAGGCTTGCGCTTGTACAGTCGGTTGAGAAACTACAAACTCGCAACTCAACAAAACTATCAGCAATAACAGCTTGACAATAGAGTACTCGACTGTACTTTAAAGCAGGAAAGCGACAAAGGCAACGAGCGATCACGGCCAATCACCGACGAGCGCACGTTTCGTGCAGGTAGCTGGGAGGTGGTGGGAGTATCAACGGCTCAAAAAATGTGCCTTTGCGACGCTGGTTGTGACTAGCTTCCGAACCTTTTAGATCCGTGGCGTGTACTATATATTATTATCTACACTATTTCTACACAAATGAACCAGTGATATATTAGACTGTTCTAGTATGTATAAAACTGTATTGATATAATCACAATCTAAGATCATATTATCAACTCAGATTATTTGATAATGATTTATTTGAGAAAAGAGAGAGAGAGATCGTAGATTATAGACGCTAAACAGCTGAGGTCATCAGCGTCTAATATATTTGAGAAAAATCTAAAACACAATTCTTTGGAAAAATTGTAATTTCTTGAAGAAAATTCAAATTTAGATCTATTTAGAATGATTGTATGCCTAAAAAAAATATCGTTATTTCAGCCGAGCCCAAAGGACCCTGCACCCCTGGCGAAGTGAAGGAATGGCAATGCAACACTTGTAGATGTGCCAACGATGGAAAAGGATACATTTGTACAAGAAAAGCCTGTCCTTAATTAACTAATTCTAAAATAACTAAAATAATTAATTATATTGCTGTTTGTTATATCGTCCTGTTTGTTTTGTTTTTTTTTTTTTAATTGAATAAAAACGCTTAGATCAACATAGCTGTGATGTATTTTTACATTAATTCAATGCATTTCTAGAAAGACCAGCCCCACTGGGATTTACATGGCAAAAGCTTCACCTCAAATTATTATTAGTGTTAGTGTTAGTTATTTCTATCTGTCCGAAAACATAATATTAAATTTAAGGTATTTCACTCTTGAACGGTTTTTCTAAAACTGTATGAGATTATTAAAAGTGCCTTAGGTATATTTAACTAAAAATTTTCACCGTCTGTAAAACGAAATATTAACAGTCAAAATGTGCATACAGGCTGGAGGTATACCACGTATACAGAAAACGAGTCCATTTCAAAATATCTCAAAAACGGTTCCTATAGTACATTTTTTTTAAAACTAAATCTAGACAAACGCCTATAATTATTTACAAAAATTATCATATAATAATAACAAAACGCTCTAAAGTAATAAAATATGGTATTTTTTAGCCTTCGGCAAATTAAATAAATTTTTATAAACGAAACGAATGAGCTATTATATCTATGGTCGCAAGGCACAGTTGCTTATGTCGAATTTTTTTATAATTGAACTTTACATATCGGCTAGGATTTGCCTCCTAACAATAGGGCCCTTCCACTTAGTATCAATATTTTATAATTTTAAACAGAGCAATTTATTCTTAATATGCATAAACAATTGATGTAATACGATATTTTCGTTCTTATATTCTTCTCAAAAAATTGAAAACAAAAATTAAACAAATACATATTTTTTAAACGCCGATTATAAATAGCCATATGATGACACACTTCTTTGTCAACAGAAAGAAATGTATATACATTATCTTACTTGTGGTTCACTTTCAATTCGACTAATTGAAGATAGCTGTAGATTTTGTCGCCTGTTAATTACGTTAGTTACGAACAGGAATTATGAGAGTACAAAAAAGAAACCGTATAAAAAATGTAAATAAAATATAAAATCGTCATTAAACTTATTTTAACAAAAAGTGACGTACGTTATTTTGCAGTGAGGCCGCAGAAATACAATGTTTTTTTTTATTTCATTTATTTATTTATTTGATTCATATAAAATATACTTAATTAAATTAAAATACAAATAGCTCTGGGCGATTTGTTCGAATGATTTTAACGAGTTTAATAATAAAAAAATAATTAAAAAGTCCTGTATCATTTGTTTATTTATTTATACAAACAATTTTAAAATGCGAAATAAAATAAATTCAATTTCATTGGTTAATGAACCGCTACACGCTGTTCAAAAAAAAAAAAACATACTGCGCTGTCCGTTGTACGGAGTGTTCGAAAATGTTTCCGTGACTTCTATATTGCAGACCGCCAATTCTCGGGTTCTAATTCGAGAACTGGTGAAAGTGTCACAAGGATTTTCAATATATTAAAAAAAATAAAAAAGACCAACAACGTTAGATTCCTTCAAAAATTTTATAACAAAAATTCATAAAGAACGCCAAAGTTTGTGAACGGGTAAAATTAAAGACTTCGACCTAACTATATTTATTTTATTTTGTTTGTGTTTTATATCTCTGTTTTGGTTTGATTTTATTTAATACAATATCTATCTATAGATAGTGATATTTTGCTTTTATTCACATAGCTTAGGTTTGTAATTATTTTTAGACGACAAAAAATTCCACAGTGTTATTTTTTTATCACACCGATTTTTCTGTAGTTGAGAGTTGGGTAATAAGCGGCACAGTTTTTCAGCATGGGATAACCCAAGAACGGGTACGCTTTTACATTGCCGCTCCATTAAGCTTTAATAGTAAACCAGTCACTGCCTGCGATTTCCGAACCGAACTATAATATGAATTCATGAAATCGGGCGCAAGACTCGAATCGGTCATCTTTAGGTCAGCGAGCAGACGTATATAGATTTAATAAATGAGATATTATTGAAAAGTACATTAATAAAGCTCGATTCACACACACACACACGGATAAAAAAATATAACTAAGTAAACACAGCAAAGAAAAATGCGGCGGCCGCGCCGCCGTTTTCCAGCTTCTATTTTAGAGACCGGCGTATTGCCTCCACTCCAACATCGGGGAGGAAATTGAGAAAATCTCTTTATCTTTTATATACGACTATATTTCCTTTTTCATTTCTTTTCGGAGCCGGTCATTTTTCATGCCATCTCCATTCCGTCGTTATATAGGTATAAATATCATGTATTTTACAATCACCGGCCAAATCTACATAAACTTATTAGTACCAGTGTGACCTGTGCGAATTATTCGCATTAAATAAGTATAATAATTATCACTTTACAAAATTATTTTTTATATATGATTGCAGGTATTCAATTCGTTTCTAATTTTGCACACTGCTTATAACGTTCTTCTTTTTGTTGTATTACAATATGAAGCTCAGATGACAGATCGAAGAAATATTTTACTCAAATTGTCATATAGAGGCGCAAGTAGCAAAAGCGTTGAGCTAAGCCGTCAGATGGCATCATGCAGCATTGCTGTGACGTTGTTCAGCGTTGCTCGCTGTTTCAAAATTAAAACCGTCAGATGGTAGTATGCAGTATTGTGTCTGTTGTATTACAATATGAAGGTCAGATGACAGATCGAAGTGTTGACGTTGTTTTAAAATTAAAGCCGTCAGATGGCAGACGTTGTTCAACGTTGTTGTATTTTAACTAATTTACAAAAACAAAAGCAATAATACATTTTTTAGTTCTCGATGTCAGTAGAGCAAGCAATTATCTGTAAAATGATATATAATTTATGTGGAGAAATTGTGAGGTTTTTTCTAAAAAGGGAGGCAAACATCTTTAACCTTAGCGTATAAATATATATGATATTTTTTGTCCGACGATTTACTTGAAATAAAATAAAACTTATTATATTTTATTAGTTTAACTAGCAGCCCGGCCCGGCTTCGCCCGAATTTGTACATAGCCATCGTTTTTACCTCGACTTGCGTTGCAAAATTTATCTCTACGAAAAGCGCTTTTATTTTAACGCGACAATATATAGCCTACGCCCAAACTGACGGTCTATTTTAAATATTGGTGAAAAACCGAGCAGGGTGGCGTAGTGGTGAGAGCAATAGGCAGTCATTCGGAAGGTATCGGGTTCGAATCCCGGCGAGGGCATTTAAATGAATTTTTTAATAAATAATGTTGTATTACATTATATTGCTGACGCTATTATTGTGTTTTAAAAAAATACTTTCTAATAAAGTGGTTATTATTATTATTATTATTATATATAATATTTTGCGTTCAAAAAAAAGCGTGCGGGATCCCCCGCTCGCCTCTTTGTTTTATCGCAACATACGGCTTAAATCACTCGAGTAGAAGCAAGCTTTTAAACAGTGAAAGAAATTTTCAAATCGGACAATTGGTTTCAGATATTTGCGTGGACAAACAAACAAACTTTGTTAAGTTAAGAGTTCCAATCATAAAAAAATTCCAATTTATTTAGCTATTAAAGAATTAATTGCAATTGTTTGATACAAGATGGCGTATTAAATATTTTAATTGTACCGCCGGCTACATGGCTTGTACAAAGTTCTATCCGAAGTGTGTTTTCTTTTTTGTCAATTTATATAACTTTAATATGTATGCTTGGAATAATATAAAACGGACTATTACTCGACTAATAAACTTTTTACTGTCCTTATATTAAATCTTGCACTTTTCTTAATTGAAAATTTTTATACTCCTTATAATAAAAAAAAGTTATCAGCTACGAACACTTTCGTTGAATTATGAGATTGAAAGTTCGCTCGAATCTCCGGCCAATTTCATTATCGAGAAAGTTTTTTCTTGTGTGGTGTGTAGTTTTTAAACTTTTTGAGTCAATAATATGATTGACAGAGCCGAGTCTAAACGAAACGAAATAAATCCGAATTTTTTATCCATTATCTATACTAATATATAAAGCTGAAGAGTTTGTTTGTTTGGTTGAACGCGGTAATCTCAGGAACTACTGGTTCAAATTGAAAAAAAAAATTGTTGGATAGCCCATTTATCGAGGAAGGCAAAATGTATCTCAAAAATAAGCTTCGATTTAGGTGAAATGCCGTAACTAAATATACCAATATTAGCGTTGCACATTCAGAAGCCCGGCTGGCTCAGTAGGTAGAGTACGTGACTCTTATCAGGGTCGTAGGTTCGAGCCCCACGTTGGGCGAATATATTTTTATTTATTTTTTTATTTTCTACATTTATTTTATTTTAATTTTATTTACGACTAATTAAAATATAATAAATCATTTGAAAACTGTTACAACTATAGGTACCTATATAAAAATAATTTTCCTACAGTGTTTTCAATTAAATATTTATTATGTTTTATTAATTCCAGTAATTATTGATTTAAAAGAAATTTATTATCTATACTTATAAAAAGTATAATTACTGCTTTTTATCGACAAAAACTTTTGAACGGTAACTCCGATCATCATGACATTTGGACACAACATTCATCTCGGTAAACAAAGATGAATGTGCGTACTTATGTCCCTTCCTTCCCCATTCGCGTTCTTTTGCACCCGGGTAAAACCGGGCGGGACCGCTAGTAAGTGATAAATAGAAAACGTGAGCCTCACGCACCTAAGCTCACGGTAGAAGTGAGACTTCTTTAGTTATGAACTAGTTACATTGATTGGTTATCCACTTTCCGTTATACCAAAGTTTCTCTTGTATTTTCCCGACAATAAACAGATTTAGGTCGCTAAAAAGTTTCACTTCAAGAATTGATTTATAAATTATAAATTCTCTAAAAACACTATGCAATCGCTCACACGCAATAATTTCTGTGAAAAGAAGTGTCTACCAGCTCAATTAATAGTTCTTATTTTAAGGTGAAAATTGTCCGTGATATTTTGGTAGGGTGTTGCTATTTACTGTATAGGACATTCAAGGGCCACAGACAGTACAATACACGAACTTGTACAGTTAAAACGTGACAACGTAGGTATCTTATTATTATTTTTTTATTTAATATACTTATACCTTTTTTCTGTCTCTTTATAACCGTTTTTTCTAGATATCATGCATTCGAAAGTTAGAATCCGAACAAAAGTGCCAAAATGCCGAATAATAATTAGCACTTCATGTTTTATGTTTGTATTTTAACAATAAAAATCGAACATTCTAGCGCATTTCAGTTCAGAAGCTGCGACTCGGCTGACATCTGGTGTTCGAATCGGAAACCATCCTATGTGAGGTCTGGTACCAAGAAAGAGTAGCAGCTCCGGCATTGCCATTCTCTAGCCTAACCTATATAAAACTTGTCAAAACAACAATAAAGTAAAATGGTGCGGTTCACTTCCTGGTTGCCATTAAAGTTGTATATAAAAAAAAGTGTAACCTCCTTGTGATAGGTCCGATTAGACCCCACATAGACACATTCAAATTCTGAATTTTAAAGCATAACTGTCGCACTCATGACAATAACATCTTTGAGGTTAGTTTCAAACAAAAATATCTGCAGAAACTCCGTTTACTGATTAGTGACGTCACTATTCAATTAGCATTAAACCCGTTACGCTTTTGTTCGGTAACATTTTTAAATCCGAACATCATATTTAATATTTTTTGTCACTCTCTAGCTAATCTCACAGATACTTAACAGCGCTGTTAATTGTAACAACTGACCATCCATAAATATCAACTGTCTGTATTTATATATAGTGTTTAGTGACGTCACTAAGCAGTACCAACTGTATAATGTGAACGTTTATATGTACACTTTATATGCGGTAACTCGCGGTCCAGCCGCATCGACCAGTCGACTTCAATTAGGGATGTGGTTCTCCTGCGGGAACCGCCTTGTCATCCCACCGTCGCGGCGGCGGTGCTGCTCTCGGTGCGCCCGTTCGAAGACTTTATCCCGCCGGATCATGTATGATACATGATTATTTTCCAATTTTGTAGACCATCAATCTATCTTGCCTCCTATATAAAGCTCACTCCACATCGGCGCTGAGTCGGATGCAGCGTACGATCGAACGATTTATGTTTTAATATTTCCGACGCTATATAATATATATTATATACTTATATATATACATTATATTTTTATAATACGATTTCGGAGGGACAAAGGCACAGAGAAAAAAAAAGGGCGAGTCGTATCGGCGGCATTTGAATATCAAATAAAATCAATTCGCAATTTTAGTTTTTGTTATTTAATAAAAAAATACGCAGTATAGTACGCGCCACGAATCTAAAAAGCTCGGAAGTTAAACGCGAATGCGGGCTTGCGCTTGTACAGTCTGTCGAAAAACTACAAACTCGCAACTCGACAAAACTAACACAGCAATAACAACTTGACAATAGCGTACTCGACTGTACTTTAAAGCAGGAGAGCGACAAGTGACAAAGGGAACGAGCGATCACGGCCAATCACCGACGAGCGCACGTTCCGTGCAGGTATAGCTGGGAGGTGGTGGGAGTATCAACGGCTCTTAAATGTGCCTTTGCGACGCTGTTGATGACTAACTTCCGAACCTTTTAGATCCGTAGCGCGTACTGTACCTATATAAATACTTACAGGGCTTGCAAATATTTCAACGCTAACTAATGCTAGCGCCAAGGAATGGTATGTCCAATCTATGTTTGTATATGTATGTTCGAATATTACGCTCTAGAGCTGAAACGAATGGACCGATTTCGACAAATGACGTATCGTTAGAATAGTATTGACCTTCAGAGTGTCTTAAGATATATAATATGACGTCACGAATATTTCAACATGGCGACCAACAGCTACTGTATTGTCAAGCTTCGCAAAAAAAATTATAAAATCCCATTGATAAATTACCGATATTCGAAAAATTGCTTTGCTTAATGCTTCGAGAGTAGGGCAATGAAAATATGACCTTGGGCACGATTTTCGCACTTCAATTTCCGTTACTAGCTCGCCGTCTATTACGCTTTGAAAGTGGCACATCCAACCAGATCTGACCTTCTTTTGGGACACGATTTTCCGACCCTGAAATTCACGAAAAGCTTGACGTACGCCATGTTTTCTTGCGGGCAAATATAATTTTTGTACAATTTGCATTTAATACGAGTCAATTTCTTAGAAAAACCAATGATATAACTTACTATACCCAATTTTAATATAAAACGTGAAAAAGTTTTCTAGTTAATATTTTCATTTTCCACGTAGATTGAAATTCCGCGGCCTTGCTTTGTAATGAGAAAAGATAAAATTACATGTACAGGTCTATATTTACATATGTACAGTATAACGGTTCGGTACCGAACTGCGCCCTGTCTCAATCAAATCAATTTTCCGATAATTGAATTAATTTGGAATTTATGGTACGTTTCACGGTGTTAAATCTAGTTAGAACTAAATGGAAATCGCACAAACAAATGACTAGCTTTCATCTAGATTTTAGCAAAATCACGACTAAAGAGTATAGCAAACAATACAATTAGGACAAAGGATCCTTCTTAACAAGGATGACAATGTAGGAGGACTGTTTTCTTTTTCTTTCAATTTACTTGCAAAACAGAAAACATGGATATAGGTACCTACTTAAAATCATATAAGTATATTAATACGCTAAGGTTAAAGATGTTTGCCTCCCTTTTTAGAAAAAACCTCGCAATTTCTCCACATAAATTATATATCATTTTACAGATAATTGCTTGCTCTACTGACATCGAAACTAAAAAATTTATTATTGCTTTTATTTTTGTAAATTAATTAAAATACAGCAACGCTGAACGTCTGCCATCTGACAGCTTTAATTTTGAAACAACGTCAACACTTCGATCTGTCATCTGACCTTCATATTGTAATACAACAGACACAATACTGCATACTGCCATCTGACGGCTTTAATTTTGAAACAGCGAGCAACGCTGAACAACGTTCAAGCTCAAGATAATTTACCCTTTTTATTACCTTTATATGAAAATTGGTTTAAACTAAATAAAGATTTTAATTTAGCATGTGTTTTAGTTTTTAATTTAGAGTCTGGCCCACTAACACGTCCTTAATGTTATAAATGGTCCTTTAATCAGTCTGACACCCCTGCTCTAGACAACAAACTGATTCTTATAGGCTGTATGCACGAAGCCTACTAGCGCCGCTAGTGGGTAATAGAGAATTATTGAACTCACTTTTTATGGAAATCGTGACATGTTTCTAAGGTGATAAGTCAAAAACTTTAGTTGGCCATGACGTGTAAAAAAAAATGTAATAAGGAAAACCGATGTTAATTTGTTTACACTGACAGCGGAACGTCAAATTAGGGCGCCAATGGTCTTTATTTTACTTAAATCGCCATCAGCGCAACAGCCCGGAACACAACAAGCATTTCCAGATCGCTTAGTTTTGCCCGTGTTTTCTTTGTAATTAAAAAACTTCATAAAATTATAACTACATTATTTTCACTTTTAATAAACATTGCTCTCTGACATACGGAAAATTTGAGTTTGAAGTTTCCCTTAGTGCTCACCACAAACGCTGGCATCGAAAAAATGTGTAACTCCGCCTCCCTGCACATAGCCCATAGGGGTTCCGTTTTTTTCAGTCGGCACCCTAACAGCAAATATATAGCCTCAAAATTGTGGAGCTGTTAGACAAATACAAAGATTAATTGACTCGCAACTTTTCGTTAAGGGATTGAAAAAATCTCAACGTTCCGAGTCCATTAATTTGTTTTTATTGTTTTTGATTGTCCAATCGAATTTTGATACTATTTTAAAAACATTTTGCACACGAATCTGCAATAATATTATAACATGTTTAAAGAAAAAAGACGGGTTGCACTCCGGGAGTGCCGGCAGAAGTGAAAACTTGAATATTACCTCTACTAGCTCCATCCGTCTTACGAATTTTCGATCAGGTCTTACGAATTTGGTCTTACGAATTTTCGATCAGGTCTTACGGATTTGGTCTTACGAATTTTCGATCAGGTCACGTGTCCTAACGCGAGTTTAACATTTTTTACCCATTACAAAAAAAGTGTACAACGCCGCTAAAGAAGTTTTCACTTCAAAAGTTACGGTTACGTTCATAAAACAAATCATCCGATATTTTGAGTTGCGGCAAAGCTTGCGTGTCCAAATCAATTGATATTGATTGGAAATTTTCCGAATAAAAAGCGTTTTGAATAAACATAATATCGCATAGAAAAATATCGTGTCAGTTAAATAGGCGGAACGCGCCGGCGGCGGCTGTGCGGTTTCGGGGGAGCCGACGAGCTGCTCTGGCAATGGACCAGAACGACGGAAACAATATCGCGCAAACTGTACACTTTATCGCTTCAATGTCTCAAAAAAAAAACATACACGCAAACAATCCAATTTTATATTTCAGTTCGGAAACAACACATTTTCCTTTTATAAAAGCACTTACAGCAGAGATTCTCAACTTTAAAACGCACATAGCTCGTAAAACAGAAGTGATATAGACTTTCGAATCGGCGTAATTTGTTTTATTAGTCAATTTCAATTTTGTATTAAAAATGTCGAATTTTGAAATTTTTCAAGTGAAAACTTCTTTAGCGGCGTTGTACACTTTTTTGTAATGGGTAAAAAATGTTAAACTCGCGTCAGGACACACGACCTGATCGAAAATTCGTAAGACGGATGGAGAGTAGAGGTAATATTCAAGTTTTCACTTTTGCCGGCACTCCCTGAGTGCAACCTGTCTTTTTTTACAAAAATGAGTAGTTTTGACGAAAATCGAAATCTTTCAGAGCTTATCTTGCTTCTAGGAAATGGCCAGCTAATTTCAATGTTTCTGTCTCTTTTGGTTTAGAAGTTGTAAGCGTTTAACAGTTTTTAGAAAAATCACAAAAAATAAAACATTTGAATGGTCGTATCTTCTGAACTTAAAATTAGATAATAAGTTTAAAAAAATTCCGAGTGATTTTAATTTGTCAAAAAGCCTTAAAAATCGCAAAATCAAAATTTACAATGAAAACGCTTATACAGTATGTAAACACGTAAGGTGCACATGGGGAATTTAACATTGGGAGAAAATGACTGGATCAGAGTGAGCCTTGAAATCTTGTTTTTCAATTTGACAGATAATATTCTTTTGCAAAATGAATGTGTATACTACCGAAGAAAATATTCAAATAATTACAACATAATCGGACTTTTTTTATTAATGGGACATTAAATTCCCAAAAATACTTAAATATGGTGCGAGATCAAATATCTCCGCCTATTCGTGTTGAACCTAAAGACATTTGGGTCACTGATTTACCAACGCGCTTACGTCATACCAGTCAGACAATTTTTTAATGAAATGTCTCCAAACAGATGGAGTTGTTTTTGTTTTATTTTTGTACAAAAAAAAATAAAATAATGATTTATAAGAGCTTTTTATTATTAAAAAAGCCAAGTAAAATAAAAATAAATCAAAATAAAATAGAAATCCTCAAGATAACCACGATAATTCAATATAGAAATAACAATTAATACAGTCATGGCTAACTCCGATCCAAGTATTTTTTTCCAATGCTAATTTCCCTATGTGCACCTTACGCGTTTACATACTGTATAGAACAAAGTGCGTTGATTATAATCAGCACACGCAAACATCTGTACCTCTTTTAGTTTGGGAGTTACAGCCATTTTAAGGTTTTCTGTGATTTTTTTGCAAAACTTTAAACGCATACACAACTTCTGATTGATTGAATGTAGATTATATAGATATAAACGATTTTTAGTTCTTATTGTCTTTTTGTACAACCATATGTTAGAAAACGTTTCGTGAGATTTCAATTTTCCTAAAAAATTCTCGACTACTAACTAAATATGCGAAGCAGTTCAACATTTTGAGAAGCGCTGTATCACAGACACACGTGAAATTGCTAAAAAAACTTAAACTTTTGAAAAAAAGAAGCGAAAGCAAAGGAACGTAAATGTTATTGACACCGTCAAGTATAAGAAAATAACAAATAAAACTAACAGAGGACGAGGAGACTACAGCGGAATAGGTGACAGGCCTATAAAATCAGCACAACGATATGGGACAAACATACACACACACATAAGGCAGCCAGAATGGCGAATCTTGGATAATGGAAGATTGAATAAGGGTGTAAGGAAGGAGACTAGGATGTGGCAGAAGTAATAGACGCGATAGGATCTTAGCAACTCCTGTGACAAACAGACGGGAATTAGATGTGCGACTTGAAAGGGACACGTGCACAATGAACGGACACCGGTATCGGGAGCGCAGAACTGATCCGCTAGGATTGTTGGTTCTGTTGAGAAAAAGAACAATGTAAAAACGAACGCAAAAGTAACAGACGGCAATGATATCAGGAGCACAGCATGTGTTACGGATCGTTCTAGCGACAGGCAGATCGCGATGTGTTGACTGAATGATGTCGCAATAACAGGAGAGCAGAAGTTAAGTAGATGCGACAGAATCTTTTAGAATTAGATATTGTGTATTACCAGGAGAGCAGAAGTTAATACTAATAGCTGCGACAGAATCTTTTAGAATAATAGATATTGTGTATTACCAGGACAGCAGAAGTTTATAGATGCGACAGAATCTTTTAGAATTAGATATTGTGTATTTTTTAAAAAGACAGCTGACTGCGTCAAATATGCTGCAGTATCAGAAGTGCAATATTATAATATCTGACAAGAGTATCAAGAATGCAGAAAGAAAATAAATTTGATTTAGTGACCAACGCGACGTAAAATTAGATTTTTATAAAAATACGATGATTGCAAATTACTGTATTGTAGCACTAGGAGCACAGAAAATACGAATTGCATTGTTGTGTTCTTAGTAATCTAAAAGAATGCTCAGAGACATATTTATAAATGTTATGGCATGGTTAAAATATTGATCCCAAAGTATTGACCAGGAGAACAGAAAAATGAAAATATTAGCATTGTTGAGTTTTCGCTAAGATACGAAGTACAAATAGATCAAACTGCTTAAGTACTAGGAGTGCAGAAAAACCGGGATAAGTCCGAAATATCGAGAGCGCAGGAAAATCCAAACATTTCCAAAGTATCAGGACCGCAGAATTGAGACGTATTGTCGGCATATAAAGCAGACAAACATCAGGATCGCAATTAAAAGCGCACACCGATCAGACAGACAACTCTACGTTGGTGAATGCGACTTTATTCGGGCACGTTCCGACAGTGAATTCAATAACGGCGGGCGGCGAGCGCGAGGAGAGAGAGAGAGAGAGAGCAACGCGGCGGCGGATGTCGGCCCGCGACAGCCAACTTGATGAAATTTCTTTGACACCGCTCTCCCGTTTCGTCTCTCTCTCTCCAACACCGAGGGCCGTCCGTATAGCGTTCTCTCGCTCGCGCCCCGAACAGTTGGCATGCAACCGCACACACAGACACACTCACACACACGGGCCACATCTCTGACACCCTTAATTGATATTTCCACAGACATTTCATACGGGAATACGAGCTGACATTATGTACACATAGCGCACGTATTTATACTTGATACAAAATGCGACAACCTATGTACATTCACCGACACATGCACAGAGACGGGGTTTGCTTTGTATTCCGGCATTCGAGTCAGTATTATACTATTAATCAATGCTTTTGGCTTTGGATATGCACTCCAAATGTGTCCGACGACGTCGTAATCAGCCTTCCGGTCGCATTGCGAGCACGCCTCTGTCCGTTAAAAGTACTACTCTGTCACATTACACTCAACGTGTAATCTCAGAGCGCGACTTGAATTTGTACACAACTGCAGTCGTCTGCGTTGACTTTGGTCGCATCTAGAGCTCAAGACAATACCATTTGTCTCTGCGTGTAACCTTTACGCGCAGTTGAAGCAAAACATGTAAACAATACATATCTCGTTAGGTTTACAGTTTCCTTATAATATGTGTACTGATAAATATTTATACCTATCGGCAAAAATTTACTCGGAATCTTTAAAACTATACAATTACAAACTAACTTACGATTTTGTATATTTGTATTAATTCAACTAACTTCTGTATAATTAACTAGCGGTCCCGCCCGGTTTCACCCGGGTGCAAAAGAACGAATGGGGAAGGGAGGGACATGAGTACGCACATTCATCTTAGTTTACCGAGTTGAATGTTGTGTCCAAATTTTATGATGATCGGAGTTACCGTTCAAAAGTTTTTGTCGTTAAAAAGCAGTATTTATACTTTTTTTAAGTAATAAATTTCTTTTAAAACAATAATTACTGTAATTAATAAAATATAATAAATATTTAATTGAAAACACTGTAGGAAAATTATTTTTATATAGGTACCTTTAGTTGTAACAGTTTTCAAATGCGCTATTAATTAGATTTATTTAATTTTAATTAGTCGTAAAAAAAATTTTAAAAATTGAAATGCAAGCCTTAGTAGAAAATAAAAAAAATAAAAATATATTCGCCGACATGGGGCTTGAACCCACGACCCTGGCATTAATAGTCTTACGCTCTATCGACTGAGCTACCCGGGCTTGTGAATGTGACGCGCTAATATTGCAATATTTAGTTAAGGCATTTCACCTGATAATATTTGTCGGACGGACTAATTTTGAGATACATCTTGCAACATTTTTCATTGATGCTCCGCTCCAATTGATCGTAGCGTGATATAGCCTACAGCCTTCCTCTATAAATGGGCTATCCAACAAAAACATTTTTTTTCAATTCGAACCAGTGGTTTCTGACATTAGCGCGTTCAACCAAACAAACAAACAAACTATTCAGCTTTATATATTAGTATAGATTTAAAAAACACAACTCTCGTAATAAACGGACATCATAATCAGTCACATTTGTTCGTAACGCTAACTCTCCGAGTTGCCCTAAATTTCGAAAACGGAAGCCGTTCCTGGCCACATGTAAATAATGCAACATGGATGTGCGGCGGAGGGGGCGGGCGCGGGGGGACATGTGGAGTCGTTTGTAATATGTGAAGATAATGGCACACAATTCCCACTGAAAAGATACGCTATTATTATTATAGCGAAGAGCCATTGCATTGTGTGTCGTCTGATTTAATAACGCTGAAAAATTGTATTCCGCGTTTTTCTTTATGTCTCGAAAATGGCGACCACTTCTGGTTGATTTGCATAACGGAAAGTCGCGTAATGTCGTATTCTAAGTCGTTACACTTAAAGGGAACGGCAATTTAAATTGCCTCAACCCTTAACCATACGTCAAGACGACGGATAAAATTTCATTTGACGCGATTTTAAATTCGACTTCTGTTTTATAAAATTTCCAGTTGCGTTACCAACTGACAAAATCAAGGTTTATCGTTGATACTTAATCTTGGACCGAGCGGGGACTCGCATTCGGGAGGTACCGGGTTCGAATCCCGGCGGGGGGCAGATGCAGCTGGGGACTTTTTCCCGCTGCCTCTCGCCGAGAAACGGTAATTCCTGTACCGTCTTGTTGAGATTTCCCGTGGTTTCCTTCAATAATTCCAGATAAATATCGAGATGGTTCCTAATTCAAGGCCATGGCCGATTGCTCCTATGCTCTAAAGTTGCCTATCTTATCCTAATTAATACGCTAAGGTTAAAGATGTTTGCCTCCCTTTTTAGAAAAAACCTCACAATTTCTCCACATAAATTATATATCATTTTACAGATAATTGCTTGCTCTACTGACATCAACAACTAAAAAAATTATTATTGCTTTTGTTTTTGTAAATTAATTAAAATACAGCAACGCTGAACAACGTCTGCCATCTGACAGCTTTAATTTTGAAACAGCGAGCAACGCTGAACAACGTCACATCAATGCTGCATGATGCCATCTGACGGCTTAGCTCAACGCTTTTGCTATTTGCGCCTCTATATGACAATTTTAGTAAAATATTTCTTCGATCTGTCATCTGAGCTTCATATTGTAATACAACAAAAAGAAGAACGTTATAAGCAGTGTGCAAAATTAGAAACGAATTGAATACCTGCAATCATATTTAAAAAAAATTTTGTAAAGTGAAAATTATTATACTTATTTAGTGCAAATAATTCGCACAGGTCACACTAGTCTTATCCTAATGTCCTAAAATTCCTGCATTCGCCCATTGCTATAAATTAAGTGGAAGTTGAAAAAATGTAGAAAATAACGGGAAGTGTGATAGATGGAAAATAGTAATGGTGCGAATGGAGTCTGTTATGACATAAAGCCGAGAAACGAACTATAAACGCATTATTATTATCACTTTATCTTGGTGGTAGCGCTACTGTATATTTATAATTATTTTAAATTGACCATCCGACCGTTGTTTCCCGTAAAATACAAAGATTCTAAATGTTAAAACTTATAATGTAATGATAATCGCCGCAAATCATCGCATTTGTGGCAATGAATAATATGCACAAGAAAATCTTTGCAAAACGCGATGCATAATTATTAATGCATTAAAGACATTTACAGCAATTATAATAATTATAACGTTTTCAAAAGATTCAGTTATATACTAAACATAAAGTTACCCGTCCTGAATCACTGACTTATAAACGACTCATCTACACAACATACATAAACCCGCTGGTACCTGGGATCGCTATGGCCCACAAAACATTGATACGAAACTGCCGTTACGACTACCATTGCAATATCCCCAGACCCCCTCACCCCGAGGTATAAAAAAATCAGCCAGCCGGCATACACAGACCGACTGGAACGAGCTCGGGTCCCTGGGAGTGCCGATTCCCATAAAACATTATAATACAAACCACATACGTTAGAATTTTTGGAAAAAAATAATTCTAACCGATTTTATAACGATTGAATATTGGAAAAGTTATATGATTTTATACGTTTGTCTAAAATTGGTATCGCTAAAGAAATCGTAATAAATCGGTTAGAATTAATTTTTTCCAAAAATTTCAACGGGATACTAAAGTTGAATGGATTTGTGATTTTTCTGGCTTGGTCCGACCAGCGAAACCCGTTTGTGAAAAAAATGGCGCAATTTGCAATTAAGGAAACAAAAAAAAAAGTGATCGTTAATTACTCGAGAAGTAATTGACCGATGACGCTAAAATTATTCATGCATGTTTGGGTCAACATAGACATCATTATTGAGAATTTTCAGCAATCTGGTCATTTTTTAGTGAAAAAAACGTGTTTTTTTAACTTTCGGGGCTATTTGCAAGTTAACAAGTTAACTTAGCGACCTCTGTCAGTGCTCATTTTTTAGGAAATTTCATAAGGAACAACTTTCTCAATGCTTATGCTATACTAAAAGTCAAGAGGAACGGAGATATTAAAGAAAATAGAGGAAAAAACACTATTTTCGTCACTAATTGTTAATTATAAAATCAAGCACATCAACAATTTGTATGCAAACTAAAACGAAGCGATTTCAACAATAATCTCGCCTGTGCCCGAATAATAAACTTTTTAATGTTTTTACTTCCTCGCCGACTAGCCTATTAGTAAAAAGGTTAAAATGGAACACCTGCACCGTTCGCTATAGCAGACACCTATTAGCTGCGTTGTCGAGCGTCTATCTGCTGGCAGTCGGCAAGCGGGCAAGCGCGCCAACGATGCAACAAAGAACGCATAATGTGCATACTAAGTTCGAATGCAATTAAAGTAGCGTTTATGAAACCGGTTTAATACGACTTATACAATAAATAAATAACGTCCCGTGTTCTAATGAATGAAGTTAGTTACAGCACGTTGCAGCGTGAATATAAACTATATACAACAACAGTGCAGCCAACCTAATAACTGCAATCTGCACCTTACTGCGGAACTAAGTGCACCAACTCCAATATAGGTTATAACGTTAATCGAAACATAAAAGCAATTTGGCTGATTCTCGGACGCTTCACGGTGTAAATTTGAAAACTTTTTCTTTTAAAGAAGGCGCGGCACACACGACCGAAGTGAAACTTCTTACGTATATAAATAATGATATATAAAGCGGGCTTTTGCGATTCATATTATTTTCCGTTGCAAAATATTTAAGCATTTGTAACGCTTAATAAGTCTTCAAATAAATAAAATTATCGACCAATTTTTTCAGACTGTATATATTGATAAAAAATTAATTTGGAAAACTCATTTCACTGTTTAAAAGCCTGCTTCCACTCGACTAACATGGACCGGCTTAAATTATTGTAATTTTATTTTAAAAACTCACCAGACTACGAAAACAGTAATAAAACATCTTTGACGTACCTGAAACAAATAGAAAATTGATATTAATTTTAAGTGGTAAATAAACAAAATAGATTTTGCACCGTAACTTCGCTCCGGTAGATTTTGGACCGAAAGTAAAATTTCATTGTCAATAGGACTTTCAGCAGGATGTCCAATTACATAGTACCAAATGCGACATATTTTATACTAGCGGTCCCTCCCGGTTTCACCCGGGTGCAAAAGAACGAATTGGGGAGGGGGTACATGAGTACACACATTCATCTTAGTTTACCGAGATAAATGTTGTGTCCAAATTTCATGATGATCGGATTTACCGTTTAAAAGTTTTTGTTGGATAGACAAATTTTGAGTTACATTTTGCAACATTTTTCATTGATGCTCCGCTCCTATTGGTCGTAGCGTGATATTATATAGCCTATAGCCTTCCTCGATAAATGGACTATCCAACAAAATTTTTTTTTCAATTCGAACCAGCAGTTCCTGAGATTAACGCGTTCAACCAAACAAACAAACAAACTCTTCAACTTTATATATTAAGAGTATTCGTCCCTGCAAATACCCCCTGCACCCTTCATCTCAAATCTTTTCCCGTCGCCTAAAAACGCTTCGCGCTCTCCCGACGCTATTTTTAAAGCTAGAGGGTTCCGGTAAACGCCAAATGAAAAACAAAGAATCAGACTACAGATCCTTCAGGCGAATTTTTTGAAAAAAAATTCCTTAAAAAACTTACAACCTTTTGAAAAAAATAATAAGTTACGTAATATTTCACACGTAGGTGAAACTGTTTTTCAAAAAATTCGCCTGAAGGATCTATGTAGTCTGATTCTTTGTCTTTCATTTGGCGTTTACCAGAACCCTCTGGCTTTAAAAATAGCGTCGGGAGAGCGCGAAGCGTTTTTAGGCGAGGGGAAAAGATTTGAGATGAAGGGTGCAGGGGGTATTTGCAGGGACGAATACTCTTAAGTATAGATTAATTCACTGGTGTAGGTAGCTATATAAAGTATTAAAATTATTCAGTTTTACTATATTTATTATCAAAAATAATAAATTGAATTTGTTATTGATTTATTTTACTTCTCGCCTCTCGAAACAGATCTGAAATGAGTCATTTTACGCCCGCTTAACACGCACGAAAAGAATTAATTTTATAGCAGCTAGTGCAAGAAATATCTAATGTAAAAATAGGTAATCTGAAAAACGTTAAAAGAAATCTGATTGCAATTAAAATGTAAATAAACAAAACTCAGAACAGGAGAATCTTAATTGCATATCAGAGCTGCGTTGTTCGTTCAATGTTTGCAGCGCACCGTAATCTTAATAATTAATCACATTTCTATAAGACATTCGCGGCGGCGATGGCGTCGGGGGTTAGAATGGTGCGCACTGTTGCCGACGTGCACTTGTTAAACAATTAACGCAGACGTTCATTTGTTAACAAACGAATTTGTTGCACAGACGCTTGTATATATAATTTACTTAATGCTAAATTCCTTATTAGACAATCTTTTTTAGGACCTCAAAATATAATGAATATTACACAATATCGATGTGACCAGGGCCGGATTTGGTTGTTTTTAAAGTAAAGCAGTCATTTAGATCGATAAACTTTACTTAACGTCACTCGATATAACGACAACTCCTTAAAACGTCGAGATTACTTAACTCTAGTTGGTTTACCTTGTTGCTCATACAATGATACACTCTAAATAACGACACACCCACCCTAAATAACGACAACAATACGTCATAATTAAGCAATAAACAGTACTTGTTTGTTATTTTGTTGGTTTGTTGTCGGCATCATGCGTTCCGAAGATTCTAAGAAATTCGTTCTTTTGTTTGTTGGGATTATGAATATTTATTGGTCAGTTGTAAATTTTATATATTATGAGGAAATACATATTATAGTAAAAAAATATTAATAATGGATTATTTCTTCTCTCCGTTTAACGACACAAAGTGCACAGTCTCTTGAGTGTCGCTATATAGAGTTTACACTGTATTTCGAACACAATTTTCTTTTTTTTTTGGGACAAAATGCAGACCTTATTAAAAGCAGCACCGTTCCATCAATTTCCATCATATTATTATTGCAATATTGGTCAGCCCTTAAATTAGCCAAGTATCAAACCGCCGTCGCGAAAATAAAAGTTTTGACGTTCGTCTATTAATCCGCGCACATTTAGAGTTCAATGGAACAAATAAAAACAGATCTCTATAATTGCCGCGTCTTTTATATTGTATACGTTCTGATTGCTATCGCCGTCTCGCTTCGATCGACTCCTTCGCTCTCGCTCGCACGCACGTTCCCTCAACGGCGCCGCACTCTGTTCGACACACGTCGTTCCGTCTCTCTTACTTTTAATTACATTCCATTGCGTTTAATTTATATTTACATTGGCGCTTCGCTTTTTTCCTCTCATTATAGCCGCGGTGCTTATTATTCAGGTTTTCCTCTACAGTCACGGAACTGAACTAATTGCATCGGAGGGTTGGGGGCGGCGCCCAACGACGGAACGGCAGGGTCGAAGTTGAACGCGAGTCGCGGTTAAAAAAGGAAATGCATCGATTGAATTTTTAAATTCAAACACGCTCCGAAATTGATTGATTTCGTATAGCTTCGCAGTTTGAAATCGGATAATCAGAACGCAATGGAATTTTGAAGCAGAGAAAGCAAGGATTAAGAATAGGGAAGATATGTTCACTTTAGGAGCATGGAAGGGAATAGCTTTCAAGGATTATTAAATGGGTTCCAGAAAGAATAAAAAAAGATAAGATATTCGAGGAACAAAAGGTAGAAAAAATCCACTCCAGAAAGAACAGAACAGAAATGAAGATCAAGACGCTTAGGGAATCATTTAAGCACACCAGAACGAAGAACAAGAAAGCAAAGGCAAAAATAGAGAATTAGTGAGAGAGAAAATAGGTGATTGGGTTGTTAATGTTATGAAGATGAGGAAGAACAAATATATCCTTCTATTGGTTTAAGCGGATTCCAGAAAAAACAAAGAGGGCGAGGATTATTAACAGCACAGCAGAACGAAGAACAAGAAAGCAAAGGCAAAAATAGAGAATTAGTGGGAGAGAAAATAGGTGATTGGGTTGTTAATGTTATGAAAATGAGGAAGAACAAATATCCTTCTATTGGTTTAAGCGGATTCCAGAAAAAACAAAGAGGGCGAGGATTATTAACAGCACAGCAGAACGAAGAACAAGAAAGCAAAGGCAAAAATAGAGAATTAGTGGGAGAGAAAATAGGTGATTGGGTTGTTAATATTATGAAGATGAAGAAGAATAAATATCCTTCTATTGAATTATTAAGCGGATTCCAGAAAAAACAAAGAAGGATGAGACGCTGATGGTAAAATATTAGAAGTATTTCAACAGAAATCGGTTAAAAATGGGAAAGAATGGATGGACTTCGATTATTATTATTAACTGAACAACAATGTAATTTATGGAATGGAAAAGTATATATAAAACAAAGGAAGAACAAGGTGTTGATAGAACGACAGAGTACACGAGGAAAACAAATAGTATAGAAGTATTCTGACATAGAAGATTATCGGTTCAAGATGGAAGAGATGCAATACCAATGGATTCATGGAATGAAGAAGTAGGTAATAGAAGACATATCGAGGGTGCAAATTGGGTTCTTAATAATAGCTTTCAGTCTATATTGTACTCCATATTCGATACTGGAAAAGAATATTTCATTCATTCGACTGGGTCGTAAAGAATGTACCTCAATACGGATCTAGTTGAAGGACAGCAAAGATTCTAAAGAAACGTTTTAGTTCCAAGTTAAAAGGGTTGTTTGAAACTTTGAATTAATTGCATCGAACGACGCAATAAAGAAACTGACAACATTTTAAAGAATATATTTCATTATACGTTTTAAATAAAACAATCATTTGAATCCAATTTATATAAATATATAGATTTCTACAAATCCCGGATTTGCAATCGTTTAGCAGCGAGATTTAAATATAAATCGACTGTCGTGGAATATTTTATCTATATCCGAAATCTACTTTTTTTTACAAATTACGCCACAATTATCCTTAGCTTTAATGACGAAGTATATTATTTGAAACAAATTAAGATCGCGGAAAACAATTGCAATTTATATGTCTTTCGGCAAAGTCTTATGGTTGTTTGAGATTAGAGGGAGGGACATTTTAGACTATTGACGCCGGTCAAGCGAGATTATTAGGGTCTCTTTTTTAAGATTAGACATTGGTGAGTCAACAAAATGTTTCAAAATTGTCGCTTTGAGCACCGGAGTTCTTACCGTGGCAAATGTTTTAAAAACAGTTTCAGAAAGAAAATACACGCGTCCAGCCGCCATGCGGAAAACCACATTTGTCGACTTGTCTTTTCTCTCGCATCTGTTAGCACAAGTGGAATCTAACCTCGTCTAGGACACGATTTTTTCGATCACATCGTGCCATACAACCGTTTTGGTACATAACATGCGAGTATCTACTTCTATATCCTATCGGTAATGTATGCAGCCCACGCAACCTATAGTAATCAAACTTTATATAATTTGTTATTTGCAAAGACGATTTTTTAAATTATAGACGTACTCTCTATAATTTAGAGACCGGAAAATATACGTATTAATTTAAAACTAAAATCACAGAACGAAAGAACAATCGCTCTTTCTGGTGAAATAATTGACGGTGAAGTTATTTCTAAAAAAAAAATGCCCTTCAATAAATATTTCGCATCTAAAATTCACCCGTCAAATCGATGTTTTTTGGACGATGATTTCTGCAACTTAGCGTCAGTAATACGAAGGCAAATAGCAGACGAACTTAAGGGGGTAGATATTTTTTTCAGGGGGGCAAAAAAGCAAAATAAATTTTTTTTTTTAAGTTTTATTAATATCACACAAGAATACTCACGAAGGAAGGTGTCGGACGGACAAATTTTGAGTTACATTTTTCATTGGTCGTAGCGTGATATTATATAGTCTATAGCCTTACTCGATAAATGGGCTATCCAACAAAAAATTTTTTTTTCAATTCGAACCAGTAGTTCCTGAGATTATCGCGTTCAACCAAACAAACAAACTCTTCAGCTTTATATATTAGTATCTACATAATTTTCAAATTGAAAAAAAAATGTTTCCCGATATTAATAAGCGGATTTTGCGAAAGCAAATGTCCAAAGATATGCGAATATCCGTTACGTCACTAGTAGGTGTACCTATAATAATGGTACCCGAATGCGGCAAAATCCGACCAGAGTTATTGCAGATCGCTCTTTCGATTAATGAATGGTAAACACACAGAACTCTATATTATTAAAGTTGAGGGACTTCCCGTCATCGTTCAGTAGCGTCGCGCACGATTTTCGTTTCAACTGAGCATTTAAGAAAAACTATCTATTTTTCCCACCAGCTGTTAAGCCATGTTAGAGAAAGCACTTTCAGAAAATCTGATGACCTTATAGATTGTGACCGCACATATTTATACTAATATATAAAGCTGAAGAGTTTGTTTTTTTGTTTAGTTGAACGCGCTAATCTCAGAAACATTTTTTTTTGTTGAATAGTCTATTTATCGAGGAAGGCTATATGCTATATATTATATAATATCACGCTACGACCAATAGGAGCTGAGCATCAATGAAAAATGTTGCAAAATGTAATCGTGGATCAATAGCTCCTCCTCTAAAAAAAAGACGACTTGCACTCCGGGAGTGCCGGCTGAAGTGAAAACTTGAATATTAACGTCTTACGAATTTTCGATCAAAATGGTTTGTTTCATAGATTGCATTTTTATGTACGATATTTGAACGCTAGATGTCTAACGTTGTATAAATAAAAGTTTTCGTCTTACGCATTTTCGTTCAGGACACGTGACCCTGACGATCTGACGCGAGTTTAACATTTTTTACCCATTACAAAAAAAGTGTACAACGCCGCTAAAGAAGTTTTCACTTAAAAAATCGCCGGTTCGCAATGAGGTTAGAACGCACGCCACTGTCGAATCCAGCACGAGGGGGAAATACCGATCCGGCGGAATGATGCAGTTTATTTTCTTTTGTGATGTTTGTATTCTATTAACTCCCATTTTTCCCAATTTGCATGTTGTTTACACTGGGTTGAATTTCCATACGAATCTGCAATAAGATCTAAAATTGAAAAATTATATGAAGTAAAAAGCGACGGCGAGTCCGTCGACGGTTGACGGTGTTTTATGCGGAAGGCTAATATAGAGAGGCTCTCTCGTGGCTGGCCGCTTCTCACATCCGCTGTCGACGAAGCGTGCCGATTATCGTTAGCCAGACACGCGTCTCGCGACAACATGGCGCTTATTGAACGCCATATTTGATTTTTCAAGCTATATACTTCTTAACACAGGCGGCGGGACAGGCTAGACACGTCTTGCGACATTCATCCGAGAGACAATATGGCGCTTACTGGACGCCATATTTGATTTTTGAAGCTATGCGCTTCGTAATACAGGCGGCGGGACAGGAACTGTTTGCTAGACACGTCTTGCAACAATCATCCGAGAGACAATATGGCGCTTACTGGACGCCATATTTGATTTTTCAAGCTATGCGCTTGTTAACGCAGGCAGCGGGACAGGGACTGTTTGCTAGACACGTCTTACGACATTCATCCGAGAGACAATATGGCGCTTATTGGACGCCATATTTGATTTTTGAAGCTATGTGCTTGTTAACGCAGGCGGTGGGACAGGGACTGTTTGCTAGACACGTATTGCAACAATCATCCGAGAGACAATATGGCGCTTACTGGACGCCATATTTGATTTTTCAAGCTATGCGCTTGTTAACGCAGGCAGCGGGACAGGGACTGTTTGCTAGACACGTCTTACGACATTCATCCGAGAGACAACATGGCGCTTATTGGACGCCATATTTGATTTTTGAAGCTATGCGCTTGTTAAATGTTAACGCAGGCGGCGAGAGTCGGAGTCATCTGTAGGAAAAAATGAGCGAGCGAACGACACGTGTGATCGGTCACGAAACAAAGATGCACAGACGTTTTTGTCTTCAGACTATGTAGCTTAGATAAGTAAAAGGACCATAGAGACAAAACTCACGTGCGTTGTTGATATTATAAGAATACTCAATGTTTTTTGGACTGATCTAATATACCTTTTGATTTTGCCGCAGTAAAAGTATCTAATAGCATCCCCAGGGCAGGGCAAGCCGAATGGGTCACTATTGGTTAAATGAACAATAAACAAACTTTAACCAATAGTTACTCATTCGGATTGCCCTGCCCTGGGGCAGTTCTCGATGCCGAAAACGCCATTAGATACAAGATATTTCCTCTGCTCTGCATGAAAAGGATTTCTGGTCGATTCCGCACAATTAATTTTGAAAGATGATTTTGGAACAACCGGGAAAGACATTATTTTGGAAATACTTGTTTCGTCTAATCTGTAATAATTACTACGATTCTTAATTCAAAAACTATACAGAAATGTTAGTAACCATTGATTCGTACATTGATTCCATATTCCTTTCTGGTTGTCTGCCCGATAACAGAAGTCACGCTTCGCCACGACCGGCAACACACCGGGCTTTTTCATATTTTCAGTGTATGTGTAATAAAGCGATTTTTTCAATTAACTGAATATAATTTTTAATTTCGTCGGTGTTTGATATTTTCATGTCTGTGAGTTTTACCCTATACCTATAGAGGTCTACATTCGTGCGAAAATTGTGTTCACTGTACGGAAAAAGTTTTTCTTTTTTTTTTATTATTTGTTGAATGAGATTAAATATACATTCAAACTACTGCACACGGCGTGTCCGCTTTGAAACGTTACATAAACCTCTTCACAGTACGAATATATCAACCTGTTACCAATTAAATTATTTTTAAGCCAAAAGGAAGGGTTATGAGTTTAGCAGTCTATGTATGTAATATGTATGTTTGTATTTACGGATGTTCCACTGTAGCGCCTTAACTATTCAACCGATTTTGATAAATAAGGTGTCAATCGATTCGTTATTATGGCCCGGGTAACATAGGCTACATTTATTTTTGAACTTTTGGTCCCAGAGGGGATCAAATTGAAAACAAATAAAAAATAAGTTCAAAAAAAATAATTTAAATAAAAAATAAGTTCAAAAATTAAAACCCGACTACTGAAAAGTATGAAACAAGAAAATATTCTCATCTGAGGATTGACTTTGTCATATACAATATGTAAACGCGTAAGGTGCACATGGGGAAATTAGCATTGGGAAAAAATACTTGGATCAGAGTTAGCCCATGACTGCATTAACTGTTATTTCTATTGAATTATCGTGGTAATCTTAAGGATTTCTATTTTATTTTGATTTATATTTATTTTACTTGGCTTTTTTAATAATAAAAAGCTCTTATAAACCATTATTTTCATTATTTGTACAAAAATAAAACAAAAAAACAACTCCATCTGTTTGAAAAAAATTTCATTCAAAAATTGTCTCACTGGTATGACGTATGCGCGTTGGTAAATCAGTGACCCAATGTTTTTAGGTTCAACACGAAAAGGCGGAGATATTTGATCTCGCACCATATTTAAGTATTTTTGGGAATTTAATGTTCCATTAATAAAAAAAGTCCGATTATGTTGTAATCATTTGAATATTTTCTTCGGTAGTACCTCACATTCATTTTGCAAAAGAATATTATCTGTCAAATTGAAAAACAAGATTTCAAGGCTCACTCCGATCCAGTCATTTTTTCCCAATGTTAATTTCCCTATGTGCACCTTACGTGTTTACATACTGTATAATATGAGGCCCCTCTTGATGTATAGCGTGATGCACTTTGCCCTAGAGCTTATGATCGCTTACTACTGTTAAAATGTAATGTTTTGTTAGGGTAGGTGGCATATGACCACGGCTATCCTCAGGTGAGAATATTTTCTTGTTTCATACTTTTCAGTTGTCGGGATTTAGTTTTAATTTCATAACAAGTTATTTTTGTCAATTCTCAGATTAAAATCCACGAGCGGAACTGGGATTCGAACCCGCGACGGTTTGATTCGAAGGCGCGCCTATTTTGCAGCGTCCTATACAACGCAAAAAATAGACACAGCCCACACATGTATAGTAAATACTGCACGTGTTTGGTCGGTTGTATTAGTAGAGCGTTTTGTTAAATTCAATCGGCGAATTTTGTTATACATATTTTATTTCCAAACAACGATTGGATTTTCGGAACTTTTTATTCAAGTTTAAATTAATAAAAAATGTATTCGAAAAGCGCGGCTTTGTTCAGATTTCAGAAATAATTGATTTTTTTTATAAACACGCTTTCTGCATCGACGGACGTTGTTTTTTTTTTCTGCGGCGGTCGAATTCGAACCTGAGTCTTTTGCCGGACGATATGAAAAATCTATAGACTTGGCGTCATTAATGACTCCCTAATGACAATTGCATTATCGTCAATTTCGAACTGAAAACTCAAGATTCCGTTTGCCAACAGTGAATATAGGACATATTATTGTGACAGTGGCAAGAGAGGCCGTTCTAAAGCTAGGCTGCCACGGTGCGTTTAACATTCACGTTTCATATTAAACATGGCACCGGTACGTAGATATATATCCATTATATGCACATGGTAAATACCGAACGCCAGCCTGTGTTTTCTCGTTCAACGAACACTATTCTACTAACTCGAGTTACCCAGTTGATATAACCGAGCGGGATGGCGTAGTGGTGAGGGAACTAGACTCGCAATTCGGCAGGAACCGGGTTTAGAAACCCGGCGAGGGCACGTGTGGCCGGGACTCTTTCCTCTTTCCTCGACCGGCCATCTTGTTGACGTTTTTATTTATTTATTTATTTATTTATACCCTACAAACAGGCCAAGGCCTAATTATATGTAGGTTTTCAATAATGAAAACATACACTATGTAAACACGTAAGGTGCACATAGGGAAATTAACATTGGGAAAAAAAGACTGGATCAGACTGAGCCTTGAAATCTTGTTTTTCAATTTGACAGATAACATTCTTTTGCAAAATGAATGTGTACAGTACCGAAGAAAATATTCAAATGATTACAACATAATCGGACTTTTTTTATTAATGGGACATTAAATTCCCAAAAATACTTAAATATGGAGCGAGATCAAATATCTCCGCCTATATTCGTGTTGAACCTAAAGACATTGGGTCACTGATTTACCAACGCGCATACGTCATACCAGTCAGACAATTTTTGAATGAAATGTTTCCAAACAGATGAAGTTGTTTTTTTGTTTTATTTTTGTACAAAAAAATTAAAATAAATGATTTATAAGAGCTTTTTATTATTAAAAAAGCCAAGTAAAATAAAAATAAATCAAAATAAAATAGAAATCCTCAAGATTACCACGATAATTCAATAGAAATAACAATTCATGCAGTCATGGCTAACTCTGATCCAAGTATTTTTTCCCAATGCTAATTTCCCTATGTGCACCTTACGCGTTTACATACTTACTGTAGGTATATGAATTATTAAAAAATCATGAACATAAATGATTAATGAAATAAGTAAATACAAATGAAAGAATGCACTGTGTGAATAATTCCAGATAAATATCGAGATGGTTCCTTATTCAAGGCCGAGCGGACTGGACCTAGACATTTAGTAGAATATGTCCCCTCCGTCTGTGCATAATGTTGCACATGTAATAATATGGTAAACACGTATACGGGTTATTCTGTTATTGTTTTAATATATAATTGTTACAAATATTATGCATTCAGGTGTCACGAGGTGACTTGCCTGTTACAAAACAAACACTCGGCTATTTATACAAATGTATTCACAGTTTAATTATATTGTCATGTATGCTACGAGCGTGCCGACATCTATTAACGGTCACAGAAACTACATAAATATTATCATAACACTACGACCAATCTAGATATGAATGAAAAGAGAGATTTCGACTGTAGCTAGGCTTTGGAATAGCCGAGACGATGCTTCGTCTCTATCTCAAAAACGGTTGAGCGCATGAAAAAGTGTTTAGAACAAAATTAATAGCAAATTTTATGCTCTACAATTTTTATAATACATGTTAACATCATTAGAGCTATTGGGAGCGAGATAATTGCAAAAAAACGATTTTTGTCACTTTTGACCTTGAATAACTTACGACACGACGCAGAGATTTTATGAGAGTTTTCAATTTTGAGACAACTTTTAGAACCTTAAAATGAAGGTGTATACAAGTTTCCAACTTATTATCTCTCATTTCGAGATTGACTCCTTTTATTTGCTTAATTGACTGGACTACCGGTTATCTGGTAAAAGTATCGATTTGATTTTTAAATCATTTAAAAAAAAATAAAATTTTGAAATAGATCGGGTTGTTGGCGGCGTAGAAAAAAATATAAAAGGCTACAGCGGCCCGGTCCGGCTTCGTCCGAATTTGTAGATTGCCGGCGTTTTTGCGTCGACTCAACGTTGCAAAATTGGTCTACCCGAAAAGCGCTTTTATTTAAATGCGATAATATAAGTTGGGTAGGAAAACTCAATAAATATTGTATTGTATCATATTCATATTAATATTATAAATGCGAATGTAAGTTTGTTTGTTACGCTTTCACGCAAAAACTACTTAACCGATCATCATGAAACTTTGCACATACACTCTTGAAGGTATTAGAAGTAACATAGGATACTTTTTATTAAAAAAAAAAAAAAATTTTACGAAAAATCATATCATATCATATTAATATTATAAATGCGAATGTTTGTTACGCTTTCACGCAAAAACTACTTAACCGATCATCATGAAACTTTGCACATACACTCTTGAAGGTATTAGAAGTAACATAGGATACTTTTTATTAAAAAAAAAATAAAAATTTTTTACGAAAAATAAGAAATTTCATATTTTCATATCATATATCATATTAATAAAATGCGAATGTAAGTTTGTTTGTTACGCTTTCACGCAAAAACTACTTAACCGATCATCATGAAACTTTGCACATACACTCTTGAAGGTATTAGAAGTAACATAGGATACTTTTTATTAAAAAAAAATAAAAATTTTTTACGAAAAATAAGAAAATTGTTTGTCAAAATATGTGCAATACCTCAACCCCTGATATGCATGTCAAAAGTCGATTTCCATCTCAATCGCGGGCGTAGCCGCGGGTAGCGGCTAGTAATAAATAAATAAAATAAAAAAATAAATAAAAATATAGCCCATGACTCCTGAAGGTCCATTCTAAATATTCTAAACATTTTTGAAATCGGATGGGTAGTTTCGGAGATTACCTCCTGCGTCCAAACTTACAAACTTAACCTCTTTATTTATTTTTCTATGTCAATGGTTAATATCTAAAGTTTATTTGTTCGACTATAGAACGGCGTACTTGAGTTCAATAATAAAAGAGAATGTATGAGTTATTGCAGTAGAACAATAAGCAACAATATAGAGTTATTCAGCTGTCTTTAAAATATTCACCAGCCAATCTGAACACTGTCAACAATAAAACAACCGATATGATTGCCTATACTTTTGAAATCTACACTCGCGGCCACGAAATTTCACTAATTTCAATTCTATTGGACAACACACTACACTAAAATTGTAATAATGTGTTTAACAGATCACATCAAATCGGTGGCAGACTACTAGTGAAGTGTCGCTCCTGAGCGAGTCGTTCATAATGAACGGCTCCTTTCACGGAGCGAAGCGAGTCGCTCTTTTTTTTTTGTGTATGACTCACTCCGAGCGCCATTGCTCTGTGCTGAGCTGTTGTATTCGCACATTTACAGAGCGCACACAGCACAGGCCACAGAGGCACTAGTGAATTTTGCACGTACGGAGTTATCTTTGCTGAGTCATTTAATGTTGAATGACACACTGTAAGTGCAATAGTACTAAGCTTACAGTGACTTAAACCGTTCACATTGACGTCGTTGACAAAGATATAATATTGTAACAATAAATATTATTATTGTTAAGATTTTATTATAGTTTATCCGAAATGCGAATAATATAAGATCAGAATGATATTAAAATAAACTCAGAACTGTGTGTGTATTGTGCTGTGCATTGTGCAATGCTACATGACTCCTGAGCATGTATGATGACAGTTCACACCTCTACAGTCTGCATTCTTGTGTAGTGCGTACTGTCTAGTGTCGCTCCTTTGAACGACTCGCTCTGAGCGACTCTTTTTAGTAAGCGGAGCGCACGGAGCCAGCTCCCAATAAAGAGTCATGTGGACACATTACTAGTGTTCACCGTGGAAATAACTATACTGTCCTAACAACAGTATAGTAGCTAAAATAGGAACAAGAAAAAAAGTCGAACGTCCAGCGGTCAACAATATGTGCACACAGAACATAGTTTATTGAGAACCGCTGTCGTAATTGATCTGATCCCTTTGTTACAAAGAACCGTTCGTCACATATTATTGACTCAATAATTGCAAAAGCAATGAAACATTACGAATTGCATTAATGATCTCCAATCAGAATTCAATTAAACTTTTCATTAAAATCAAATTAGATTTGGAAATAAAAATGAGAATGCCCAAAACTACCCACGGTTAAAGCTAGTTTCAATTGAATTTTATCATGGCGTGGGTGCGATTTAGTTTACCATCATCGCTTCTATTCAATGCCTATACAGTCGACCGTCTCTGAGAGCGCGTTATGAACGCTGTTCTACCTCGCCGCCACTTGAGCTTAATGTTCTACAGCCGGTTTTTACAGTATATTGCAACGTTACGTTACATTTTCAATCTCATGAATCGATTTTACCACACTTATTACTTTTTATATACATTTATCGTTGATTATATAGACGCTCGACAACTAATCTCATTAGCGTCTAATAAAATCAAATTAAATTTCATCACAAAACATTCATGAACGGAGGTAACACAAGATACTCCTTCCTTACAAGCCCCCAGTTCCTTGGTTCTAAATAGTTCTAATCTGGGAACTGGAAGGTCAACAAGAAAATAATAAATCAACGCTAGGCCCAAATAACCATAGCTGTTGGTGACGATAAAAACATGTGAACAAGAATCCTGGGATAAAATAATTCTCAAAACGTCGGAAGAATTCCCGCAATAAAAATTTTTAGACAGAGTTCCAGGAAAATTACGTCGTCAGTCAAAAATAATAAATTTGGGAGTGGACTCCCCAAGCCCTGACAATTGGGTGGTCTTAAATATTATACTAGAAATCCGGAAAGTTCAAAGTCTACCCGGATTGGAAAAGTCACTGTACCCTTATTCCCGCAACCAAATCACAAGCCGCAGAAAAGAAGGAATCAATTTGTGAATTGTCAAAAACCCGGAATTGTTAATTCGAAAAATGTATTCGAACCGCGCGCGAAGTTGGCAATTATCGATTTTACGTCTGTATGCAGTGCGGGCGGGCGTATCAAATGTCATTATCTTCTATTCCCATGAAACTTCCCTAAAAGCATCTAAAAGTAAAACAGTGTACACTAATAAAGATAAAATATAGACTTCCTACCTACCATTGACACATAGAAATGAACGCTGAAGTTTGTATTGTGTGTTCCTTGTGTTTCAGCAATATGTGTTTGAAAGTGTTGACTGAGAGATAAGAGAGAAAGAGAGAGCATAAAGTGGCTGCCAAATTAAAGGAACGCTATTGGTGC
The DNA here is from genome assembly GCA_963575645.1 of Xanthostigma xanthostigma. Classification (NCBI taxonomy): domain Eukaryota; kingdom Metazoa; phylum Arthropoda; class Insecta; order Raphidioptera; family Raphidiidae; genus Xanthostigma; species Xanthostigma xanthostigma. The sequence continues at coordinate 7,790,245 of OY754473.1, forward strand.
GACTCTGAATTGTTAATGCTTATTGGTTCTGATCTTAATTTCTATTAATGCTATTGGTCTGAATCTCAATGAACGTTATTGGTCCCGATCTTAAACGTTTTATTGGTTCGAATCTGAATCTCTGTTAACGCTATTGGTCAGAGTATTCATCTCAGTGAATGCCATTGGTTCTGATCTTAATCTATCTATATATTTAAAACACAAGCCCTAAATCTCTAGAAAATCCGCCAGCCATCCCTACTAAACCGATTGACACAATTTTTTTTTTAACTAAAGCCTTTAGTCCACAGATATGTTATCGCTATTTTTTTTGGTGAAATTTCTTTAAAAGGGCTTCTTTCAAGCGATAATAGTAAAAATGACGAGGGGGAACGTAAAGAGAGAAAATCCTTCGATGTTCACGAGACATGAGTGTGAGAGAAATGCAAATATGTACGTATGTCAGAGATTTTACAAAAAGTTTGATAAATCGACTTTGACAATTAAAGTGTATATTTAAATTAGTTAGTTTTGTAGCGCAAATATTCCAAATATTAATAGACAAATAAATTTTATTTTATTTTCCAAATAATTTAAGAACGTGTAAGTTCATCTTAATTTAATGCCAAAATAGAGTTTTTAAATATTACATGGACTGTACCAAGTCTAAAATTTGGTCTCAGATCAGAAAAAAATAGTGAAAATCGTAAATGTATCAAATGAGGTTAGATTTTCTAAAAATGAATTGTGACAGCTCTTGCGGGGTAACCATGACAACGATGAACAGATCTCATACATTTTCTTTGAATTTATAATCAATTAAATATAGACAACTTGATGGATCAAGCTAAATCAAAAGAAAAATAACTATAAATGGAAACTAATGAGGAATAAAATTATTGTCGTAGGTCTGTATCAAAATATCGTTTTTTGAAAACAATATGAAAATACATGCAAAAGGTTTTGCACGGGTACACTAGTTTCTATTAATGCTATTGGTCTGAATCTTAGTGAATGCTATTGGTCCCGATCTTAAACGTTATTGGTTCGAATCTGAATCTCTTTTAACGCTATTGGTCCCGAACTTAATCTGTGAACGTTGTTGAAAGGCGTAAAACTTTTTTTTAATATTATGCAAATTTTTTCGATCTTTCTGGGCACGTGAGCTGGTTGCCCCTGCCCAGGTAAGACGTTTATGATGTCTGTTGTCGAGCGTCTACAATATCTAACTGGGCCCAGATCGGTGTTTCGATATTATATCGTGTATATTATTTGACGATGACGATAATTTAAAAATCTTTGGCGTCGCGGTACGATGTAAACACGCGAAAGGATCTCTCTCTTTTTTTTCAATCAACAAGCTGTCACAGCAAAGTGGCGAAGTTGAACTGATCTCTGTCACTCGGACCGTTGATATGCCGTCGTCCTTAACTCACCGACGTACTGACAGATAGACAGACTGGCTGACTGACAGCCACAATCCGCGGGGATGCTTTTCAATTAGCTTATACAAAAAAAAACGTGCGAAAAGAAAATATCTCGTTTCAGAACTGGGGAAAGAATAATCGCTTTTCCGCATTATATTTTGAAATTGTTCGTCGCGCGCATGAAATTGTTTTATCTGAGGATAGCCGTGGTCATATGCCACCTACCCTAGCAAAAAACATTTTAACAGTAGTAATAAGCAATCATAAACTCTACGGCAAAGTGCATCACGCTATACATCTAGAGAGGCCTCATATATATGACAATAAGTCTATCCTCAGATGAGAATATTTTCTTGTTTCATACTTTTCAGTATAGTTAAGGCAATGGTGCGTATTTCAATCGGTGGAAAGCAACCGGATGACTCTTGGTATTTGAGTTCCTGAAGCAATTTGGAAACTTTTTTGTTCAGTACCTCATAACCCCAAAATGGAAGGAATCGGAGAAAAGGGGGGGGGGGGGGTCAAAACGTAAAAAAAAATTGTTTAGAAACCAAATGGAAAGGCGGTAGCGTTAAAGTACATGTACTCACTATTGTTTAAAAAAATTGTCATCCGAAACGTGCGGACGGTTTGCGCGAACCGATTTTTTGAAAATCGGAAAAAAAATTGTGTCGCAACCGGTTGCGATTTTGAGGAAAATTCTTGTTTTTGTTCAGTTTCTGCTGGACGGATTTTGAGGAATTAAAGGTTTGAGTGGCTAAAATTCTCGATTTTTCACTAGCTTTTTTCAAACATCATAAAAAAATTGCTAAAATTGTTAAAAACGGATGACGTTTCTTATACATGTTCTCAGAGGGTCCAACTATAATATGTATCAATGTCATCCGTTTTTATAACATTTAACCTCATTTTTCAACCCCTTGTGTACGTTATCTGTATGCCATCAGAAACGAGTCTAACCTCAATATTCTGATTAATATCGCACAAAAGTAAGGGGTTGAAAAATGGGGTTAAATGTTATAAAAACGGATGACATTGATACATATTGTTGGACCCTCTGAGAACATGTATAAGAAACGTCATCCGTTTTTAACAATTTTAGCAATTTTTTTATGATGTTTGAAAAAAGCTAGTGAAAAATCGAGAATTTTCGCCACTCAAACCTTTAATTCCTCAAAATCCGTCCAGCAGAAACGGATGACAATTTTTTTACAGCATCTCTGAACAAAAACAAGAATTTTCCTCAAAATCGCAACCGGTTGCGACACAATTTTTTTTCCGATTTTCAAAAAATCGGTTCGCGCAAACCGTCCGCACGTTTCGGATGACAATTTTTTTAAACAATAGTGAGTACACGTACTTTAATGCTACCGCCTTTCCATTTGGTTTCTAAACAATTTTTTTTACGTTTTGACCCCCCCCCCCCCCTTTTCTCCGATTCCTTCCATTTTGGGGTTATGAGGTACTGAACAAAAAAGTTTCCAAATTGCTTCAGGAACTCAAATACCAAGAGTCATCCGGTTGCTTTCCACCGATTGAAATACGCACCATTGCTTTAACTAGTAGTCGCGTTTTAGTTTTTGAACTTATTTTTTATTAAAATTTTTTTTTGAACTTATTTTTTATTTGTTTTCAAATTGCTCCCCTCTGTGACCAAAATTCAAAAATAAATGTAGCCTATGTTACCCGGGCCATAATAACAAATCGATTGACACCTTATTTATCAAAATCGGATGAATAGTTTAGACGCTACAGTGGAACATCCGTAAATACAAACATATTATATAGACTGGTAAAACTCATAACCCTTCCTTTTGGCTTCGCCGTAGTCGGGTAAAAATAGACATTTGCTCGAGTATATCTCGCCCTTATCTGACATTATTTGAGAATCAAAAATACAAAAGAATAATCTTCTCTGAAAGTAATTTTTTTTTTTATTATTTTAAAAAACACGCTCAGCAGCTAAAGCTATAGTAAATTGTTGTTTTTATTAAAAAAAATATAGGTATATTATATTTAGATCCTATTTTGAAAATTGTCATAACAATAAAATAACCTTAGGTACCTAATACACGCACTGAGAAAAAAATTAAATAAATTAAATGATACTCATGAAGTTTTTCAAATTTGCATCAATAACAAAGTTAAGGCCGATTAAAACTCGAAAAAAAAAACGGGACACGCTCCCAAAATGTTAATTAGCAATTAGTTTATAGACGTACGACAACTGAGATCATTAGGCGGCCAGATTCGAATTCTCCAATTTACGAGTACCTACTACAATTATTACGTCATAGTACTGGGCATTTAAGTGTCCCGTGTTACCGGCCGAACTCGTTTTTGTGCAGGCGCGCACACAGAGAGGAACGTAAAATATTGAAACGTGGCCGCCGCGTCGTTCCCTCTTCCTCCTGCGCAACGGCGGCCGGTCGTCCGCCGACACCCCTCCCATCCCCTCCCCACATATAGCATCGCGGAACAAGTTCAATCTTTGTAATGTAATTTTATGGTTGTTATATTACACTCGCTACGGCACGGGATAAGTATCTCAACGAAATTAAAAAAATATCGATTAAACTTTGTTGTTGTTGTTAGTGGCAGAGTTTGGCTTACATGTTGTGTAACAGAGACAAAGCTGACGGGCGTCCACTGTACAGTCGAACTCGTGTATTTTCAACACCGTCTATTTTCGACTGATTTTACTAGCGTTTTTGAAGTAAGACTTCTTTAGGCACGCTTGACTTGGGGAGTAAGCTGGTGAATGCCTGACGAAATCGTTTACGGAAGTGCATCATCGCGACGCCTGACGAAATCGTTTACGGAAGTGCATCATCGCGACACGCCTGACGATATCGTTTACGGAAGTGCATCATCGGAGATGAGAGGGACATATAAGTTAGTGAGTGCGACAAAGACGGAGCATTAAATTGAGAGGGAGATATAAGTTAGTGAGTGCGACAAAGACAACTATTTGACGTTTAAAATGAAAACAATTGTTTTTTTGTATCAAAAATACATTTCAACGAATTTTGCTGCATTTTGTAACGGGAGATAATGTAGGTTAGTTAATAAATCCTTTTAAATGTATTATAAATTATCCTAATAAATATTGCCTATTAATTAATCAAAAATTATATTTTAAACATTTCGTCTTTGTAGATATGTGCTACAGGTCGAAAATACAGGAATTCTACTGTATATATTATGACAGTATGCTTTAGAGCTGGAATCGATGGACCGATTTGAACAAAAAAAGGGATCGTTAGAATAGTCTCGGCCTTTACCTATAAGATGACGTCACGAATATTCCAATATGGCAGTTAAGAGCCGCCATTACATTAAACAAGGTTGCTATTCTGAAAAAATAAACAATAAACATCCCACATTTAATTAAAACAATTAGTTCTTCTTCCCGCCGTATTAAATGACGCGAGGTGTACCGCCGCCTTTTTGGATTAACATTGCGTGGTTGGTATCCCAATTAACTATTGAAATTAAAAAAAGAACAATTAGCTATTTTTTTTTAATTGAGCCTGACGAATTCATTCTAGGTTAATTGCATTTTTCTAAACACATCGACCAAAAAACACCAAAAACCTTCGTAAAGAATATAGTTCTTCTATACAGTTAAACCTGAGTGAGTGAGAACTGGGTAAACGAAAAAACTCTCTAAGTGAGAGTAATTGCCAGGTACCGTCTTTGTAACCCCCTAAAACCTCTATACGTGAGAAACAGAAACCTCTATAGATAAGAAAAAGACGTTTTTCACTCATGGACCTCTATATAGCTGAGACTACTACTTGCCTATACCTCCATAAGCGATAGTCGAACGTATTAATAGTTCCACGAAATTTAAGAATGAGTAATAAATAGCTTAACATTGTTTTTCTACAGTGAGAAAGGCCGCTATAAGCTAGAAACTCGGGTTAGTGAAAAACCTCCATTAAGCGAAAAAGAGATCGCGGTCCCTTGAATTCTTGCTTATCCAGGTTCGACTGTATATCCGCTTTTGTATATTGAGTTCGGAGTCTTCAGCTCGGCGATAACTTTTCCAGTGGACGCGGTCCTTTTGTACAGTCGCCGGGACACAATACTTCATTTCGCGCGCGCTGAACAAAAACAAAATTAACTCATGGTAGCAGATTAGGGGGATCAGGGCACAGTACATTTTATAAATTGCTCAAAAGAAATTAGGAACGCAGCGTATATATATAATGTAGTGTTAATTCGCAGTAATTTTCTATAAAACAATTTTCTGTATATATACGATCGCAGCTGTAATATTACACACGGACTGGATGAGCTCACTTTTTTTATACGGTCGGAGCTGTCACATTGCACACAATCGAGATCGTAAGACGTTTACCTGAAAGTAGATTTTAGGTTAAAAAATTGTAGGAAATTATTTTTCTATATGAATGTGAATCATAACGTCATTTAATCAACGACAACTAAACGACATCGGTTATGCAATTTCATTTTTAAATAAAACTTTTTTGACCGCGATGTGACTAATTTTGTTCAACAGCTACGCCGTCAGGAGTGGGGAAAATGAACCACTAGCGGGAGGAAGGTATCCGATTGGTTGGCGGGTACGAATGCACTGAGGGGGGTTTGAAATGAAACTCTTTTGGCCGCGGTGTGACTAATTCTGTTCAAAAGCGACGCCGTCAGGAATGGGGAAAATGAACCACTAGCGGGAGGAAGGTATCCGATTGGTTGGCGGGTACGAATGCACTGAGGGGGGTTTGAAATGAAACTCTTTTGGCCGCGGTGTGACTAATTCTGTTCAAAAGCGACGCCGTCAGGAGTGGGGAAAATGAGCCACCAGCGGGAGGAAGGAATCCGATTGGTTGGCGGGTACGAATGTGTTGAGGGGGGAACTCGATCGACACGCCCCTTTCTGTTCGCGCGGTAGAAATAATATCCAGAGAACCGGAACGCCAAGAATAAAGTATAATCATCCGTGATAATTAAATACAAAATTAACTATATAGATTATCTAAGATCAGAACCAACATATATTAGTGTTTTGTACATAAAGTTTCATGATGAGTATTTGGAAAGAATTCCGTGGCATAAGGATCGAAAATAAAGCAATACTGAGACTTTTTTAAACTTGCATTTAATACTAACGTTTCGATACGTTTTCTCTTCAGATACAAAACGTATCCAAACGTTAGTATTAAATGCAAGTTAAAAAAAGTCTCAGTATTGCTTCATTTTCGATCCTTATGCCACGGAATTCTTTCCAAATACTCATCATTAACTTCAATGGATCACAGTTACTCTATTTATTGAATAGAGTCAATCTTCACATAAAGTTCCACTTCAGACACGGCTGATTATAATAATCATCGCCAACAGCCATGTCCGTATGGGCTTAGTACCAAGTCATATTTTCAAATTATTAAATTAAATTAAAACAAGGCATTTGATCTTTTTGAAATCTGGGAACGCACTATCGGGTACCCCTACGAGCTCGGCTATTCTCAAATCCGACTGAAAAAATGTCGAAAAACACAACGCACCTCAAAAGACAATTTGGCATCGGTGTTTATCGCAGATATCAAATCAATATTTTTTTTTATTATATCCATTCCGGTCGTTCGGGCAGCGTTAATCATACCTAACCTAGAACTGGCAGGTGCGCTCGTTCCAGCGCGCACACACACACACAGCCGAGCTCGTATGCTGTGTTGATTGTTAAGTTGATGATTGGGGAGCGCGAGGTACTGTGCCCCGCTGGGGAATGTTTTAATCAAACCTTTACACACTTCACTGACCCGTCTTTCGTCCCCCCATCCCCTCGCCGGTTCCGTTCTCATCAAAGTCCGCTTCGGCCAACTCGAGCCCCCAACCGTTGATTGGTTCGGTATTTTATATATATCTACGATATATATACACTCATCGTATGGAGTGTTTCAGGAGGCGATCTTCTCTCGCGTGAAATATCCCTCAGCCCTGCGGTATGTATAGAAAAACGTGCGACCCTCGCCCGCGTAAGCTCGCGGAAGAAGTGAAACTTCTTTCGAAATATATTCACTATTGCTGAAATGACGACGGTCTTGTATACATGGATATAATATGTTACGGTCTATACCCGAATTCGGTCAATGACCGAAATAAATGCGCAAAACTAGTTTTGACCAACGAATATTGCCCAAACCCGAAATCTTACATTTAAACGGATATTGAGTGTTATAAAATGAGCAAAACTAGTTTTGCGCATTTTCAGTTGGACAAAACTAGTTCTGTCTATTTCTAAACGGACAATACTAGTTCTGCTTGTTTCATTCAATCCACGTCCGATCCCGAAGAAAAGTAGGGTTATGTTCTTGTTTCCCTATTGAATTGTTCTCCTGATTGTTATAATTAATATAATGGTGGGATATTCAGTGTAATAATTAAGTAAAAATGCAAGGTGAATTCGAGTCTCAACAAGTTCGGCTATTGGAGGCTTCTGAAACATAATTTTAGGACGAAACATAACTAGCGTGACCTGTGCGAATTATTCGCACTAAATAAGTATAATAATTATCACTTTACAAAATTATTTTTTTAATATGATTGCAGGTATTCAATACGTTTCTAATTTTGCACACTGCTTATAACGTTCTTCTTTTTGTTGTATTACAATATGAAGCTCAGATGAAGAAATATTTTACTAAAATTGTCATATAGAGGCGCAAGTAGCAAAAGCGTTGAGCTAAGCCGTCAGATGGCACTATGCAGCATTGCTGTGACGTTGTTCAGTGTTGCTCGCTGTTTCAAAATTAAAGCCGTCAGATGGCAGTATGCAGTATTGTGTCTGTTGTATTACAATATGAAGGTCAGATGACAGATCGAAGTGTTGACGTTGTTTCAAAATTAAAACCGTCAGATGGCAGACGTTGTTCAGCGTTGCTGTAATTTAATTAATTTACAAAAACAAAAGCAATAATAAATTTTTTAGTTGTCGATGTCAGTAGAGCAAGCAATTATCTGTAAAATGATATATAATTTATGTGGAGAAATTGTGAGGTTTTTTCTAAAAAGGGAGGCAAACATCTTTAACCTTAGCGTATTAATATATATGATTACCTTATACTACACTCTCTCATTTGGTGTTCACCCGAACCGTTCGGCTTTAAAAATAGCGTCAGGAGAGCCGCAATTAGGTGAGTGGAAAATATTTTTATATGCATAGTGCACAGAGGGTATCCAGTACTCGTAATCTTTAGCCAAGTAAGAACGGCCGAGAAAATTTTAGTTGACCGAGATCGAGAGATAGTCCCACCGAAATGCAAGGACTATATCAACGAAGCCCTGGCATGGATGTGGCGGCGGAACAACACAAATACATCAAAAACCGAGTGAGAGAGAAAGAGAGACGGTGTCTTGGAGTCGATCGGCGAGCCGCCGGCTTCATTACGGCCCCCATTCAAGAGAGATTCTAGAGTTCAATTTCCTGAAGGTTGGCGCGGGGTACCCTACTTCTATTGCAAACAAGAACTAGAAGCTGTATAGTGTGTGTACGGGGGGGCGGCAGCGACGACGTGTTACTTGGAAAGGGGCGCTCCGCTGAGGTGTCGTTCACTAACTCATATATAATATAAAGCCCGGTTCAGACTAGCGCGTTTTTAATACGCCTTCTCAAACAGACACTTTTTTATTGGAAAAAAATTATAAGTATTTATTTTTGACGTGATAACGTCTTATAAATTGATGAATCACCAATCTTATAAATAGATAAAACACCGGCTGCATGTACGAAAAAGTGTAACGTTCCTAACGGTCGTAACGTTCCTAACGCGTAACGTTCCTAACGTAACGTTCCTAACGCGTAACGTTCCGCCTGACCCTGTGCGTGCTTTTTGCTAATTTCTCGCTCAATTTAAATCAGATCGGTTTGAAACCAGTCTTAAACGAAAGAGGAGAACATTTTACATATATTTCGTATAACAGAATTTGCCTAAACAGTTTTTTATACAAATTTATATAGAAAAATAGCTGTATAAATGCAATGTTGTCTAATGCATGGCGCGACGCGGTCGGTCGTCTTTGTTTGCCGTACATGGAAATTAGAAAATAACGTATGTCTTGTCTTAACATGAAAACGGCTGCATTTCTAATGTTTGATTCAATTTTTTGACATTAGTATTTTGTGAAATGCAACGCCTTCTAAGTTAAGTATTGGAATAACTAATTATTATTAGAACATAATACTTTGACAGTTGCAAACGTCACTTTTGACATTTCTTATCATTCCGACACCAAGGATAAGCGGATTGAAACCAAATTTTGGGAGGTTTAGGTTATGTATTACGGAATACGTTATCACGTAAAACTATCGTCCGTAAACCGACTTTACAGACAACCAATTTTTTTATTAAATTTGCACAGCTACACTGTCCGCGGGTGTGTGCTCTATTATCGCTTTGCACGTCAGAGATATCCACAAAAAAAAATGTTGATTTGACGTCACATCCGATTGAATTGTTTTTTTTTCCACCTTCCGGTCGCCATTTTGAATTCACAAAAATAAGTTTTAGCCTAGAACATGATTATGAAAATCGGTTTTAATGAAGACTCGAGTGCTTTATTGTGGAATCGTTTGTTTATCGAGGCATCGACTTAGGAGGAATGTACTGTATCTATTTTTGTTTTAACTGTGTAGCAACGGGGCAGTTGGGGTGTATCGCACTCCACCAACCACGGTGATTCCGAAGCTCATGATGGTAGTTAAAAAGTAATTTAACACCTCAAGTGTTGGTCGGCATTAGCGCCGCGTTTCGAAGTTTAAATTAAAATTCTATAATTTAGTAGTTTTCATTTAGAATTCTCCTACGGAATTAAAGATACATATATACAGCGATAAAAGATTGCGAGCACAAAATTATTCGCCTTGTCTGAAATTAGCCCAAAAGCAAAACCAATCTCCCGACCGGATATATTATTATTACAGAGCTACGTTCAAATTTGTTGTGTCGTTTCGATACAGACGCGGCGCCATCTTGAATTTGATTTTTCGATGGCACGAATCACAGTCTGTTCGGAAATCATATATATTAATACGCTAATAGGCACCTTACACGATCAATATTACTGTCAATACTCAAAAATACTGACAGTATTATTGAATGTGTAAAGTCAAATCGATCGTCAATACAGGTATTGACGACCAGTATTGATGCAAATCCGGATTTTTTGATATTCACGCATCAATACTGGAGAATGGAGGGGATAATGTCAATATTACTGTCAATAGTATTGACCATGTACGTTGCACTTCAATATTCCATCAGTACCCGTTTTACTTGCGCCAGTACAGACGTAACAATAGAGGATAGCCTATTGAAGCTGGTGACATTACAGCTGAAAACTTCATGTCTTCAAAGTTTCTACCAGTTGCTAGATATCTTAAAGTTAAAGCTAGTCGTTCATTCACTGGTAAACAGGGTCGCATAGTAGTATTCTCCCTTCTTAAGAAAGGGGTAACTATTTGTAGTAACAATTAAATGTTTTCTCATTCATCCGGAAGTAGTTTTTAAAATCATCCATTTCTGTAGTACTAATTTCTTTTAACAAGACGACATGTGAATACTTATCACGTTTTTTTAGTAATTCTTTCATCCACAAACGTCGATTAACAGGATGTTTACTTGCTAGTGCTAAAATTATGGCTAGACAGGCTTTCTTATGTGAATCCATTTTCGGAAGAAACCAAAAAACACTGTATATACACTGATGGTTCAACTAGTACTGAAGCAATATATTGACAGTAATATTGATTGTGTAAGGTGCGCTCTGATAAAACAAGAATAGATTTGAAATAATCGAGTACTGACAATACTACTGAAGCAAAACGTTTGACAGTAATATTGATCGTGTAAGGTGCCTTTTAAGGTTTAAGATGTTTGCCTCCCTTTTTAGAAAAAACCACACAATTTCTCCACATAAATTATATATCATTTTACAGATAATTGTTTGCTCTACTGACATCGACAACTAAAAAATTTATTATTGCTTTTGTTTTGTGATTCCTTATTAATTTGTAAAATTTGGAACTTATTGTAACATGTTTTGAGGAAATAAAATAAATATTAATATTAATTAATATTAATTCAACTCTGAACAACGTCTGCCATCTGACGGCGTAACGTTAACACTTCGATCTGTCATCTGACCTTCATATTGTAAATACTGCATACTGCCATCTGACGGGCAACGCTGAACAACGCTTTTGCTACTTGCGCCTCTATATGACAATTTTATAGTAAAATATTTCTTTTACAACAAAAAGAAGAACGTTATAAGCAGTGTGCAAAATTAGAAACGAATTGAATACCTGCAATCATATTTAAAAAATAATTTTGTAAAGTGATAATTATTATACTTATTTAGTGCGAATAATTCGCACAGGTCACGCTAGTAGTATACTAATATATAAAGTTGAAGAGTTTGTTTGTTTGTTTGGTTGAACGCGCTAATCTCAGGAACTACTGGTTCGAATTGAATTTTTTTTTGTTGTCCATTTATCGAGGGAGGCTTTAGACTATATAATATCACGCTACGACCAATAAGAGCGAAGCATCGATGAAAAAATGTAACTTAAAATTTGTCCGTCCGACAAAAACTTTTGAATGGTAACTCCGATCATCATGAAAGGGTCTAGCCGACTTGCCATATGGAAATTGCACTGACGTCTATGAACATAGTTTCACCTTTGAAATATTACTTTTTTGCCTAAAGTACTGATACTGTGATTTTAGATCTCTGCTTTCACTCATAAGGGAGATATGAGGGTAACAACCCCTAACGACATCTTTTTTTTTCTCAGAAACTATAACAGATATTTGAATGAATCCAACGCGAAAATATAGGTATCAATTAGTTCTATATTTGGTATTTTTTTTATATTTTTAGTCTAATTTTCAGAAGTGCAAAACGCAAAATTTATTTTTTGAGGGTGGTTTTTTATGTGAACTACTGGAGATACACCAACCAAATAAATATCATGTAATCATCTAAGAGTCTACTGTAATATATCATAAATACAAAACTTTGCGTTTGGTGGAACATAGTTAAAAAAAAAAACGATAGCGCATGAACTACATATTATAGATATACCAGTGCACTGTATAGCATTTTGCTATTTTACAAGTACCTAGTAAGGGCGTAGATATTTTTTTTTCTGAGGTTGGGGGGAGGGCTAAAGCGACAAAATCAATATTTTTTAAAGATTCCTAACCTCGAAAATAAAATCGAAAACCTTTTTTAGCAACCTAACTAAAATTTTATCGTGTGTCGGCACAATAGAAGAGCAAAAAATAGGTCCTTTCATTTCCGCAACAAAAAAGTATTTTTTCGTTTGTTGTGGCTGGGATCCTGGGGGGGTAATTACCCCCTGTACCCCCCACATCTACGCCCTTGGTTAATTGTAACTTAATTAAAAAAAAAAAATCAAATAAAGTTACTATACAGACGAAGAAATACGTAAATATCAGGCATACTGTAAAAATACAGTAAAGACTGGTTCGATATTCTGTAATAAACGCAGCTTAATAAATTAATAGTAATATACAAACATACGGTATTTTTACAGTATGTCTAATATTTACGTATTTCTTCCTCTGTAGTAACTTTGTTTACTTTTTTTTATACTTAAGTTACAATTAACACACTTCCTTTGCATTTCCCCTATCTTCATTGGACTCCATCCTTCATTAAATAACAGTTCTTAAACGAATTAAATAAAAACTAACGCACAATAGCTATTTTTAAATAATAATAATAAATAGTAATAATAAATAATAATTAATAAATAATAAAAGACAGTAGCTACTTTTGCGTAGAGCGTGACCATGACGCAAGCAAGGAAACAGATTTCGATGTAACTTACTAGGTACTTGTAAAATAGCAAAATGCTATACAGTGCACTGGTATATTATCTATAATATGTAGTTCATGCGCTATCGTTTTTTTTTTTTAACTATGTTCCACCAAACGCAAAGTTTTGTATTTATGATATATTACAGTAGACTCTTAGATGATTACATGATATTTATTTGGTTGGTGTATCTCCAGTAGTTCACATAAAAAACCACCCTCAAAAAATAAATTTTGCGTTTTGCACTTCTGAAAATTAAACTAAAAATATAAAAAAAATACCAAATATAGAACTAATTGATACCTATATTTTCGCGTTGGATTCATTCAAATATCTGTCATAGTTTCTGAGAAAAAAAAAGATGTCGTTAGGGGTTGTTACCCTCATATCTCCCTTATGAGTGAAAGCAGAGATCTAAAATCACAGTATCAGTACTTTAAGCAAAAAAGTAATATTTCAAAGGTGAAACTATGTTCATAAGACGTCAGTGCAATTTCCATATGGCAAGTCGGCTAGACCCTTTGGACACAACATTCATCTCGGTAAACTAAGATGAACGTGCGTACTCATGTACACCCCACCCCATTCGTTCTTTTGCAACCGGGTGAAGCCGGACCGGGCCGCTATATGTTACATAAAATTATACTGCGTTCGTACTAAATAAATTGTAGATTATAGACGCTCAACAACTGAGGCCTAGTACTACTTAGGATCGCTATGGCTCACAAGACATTCGAATTAAATTGCGATTATAACTTGATTCCAACGTTCCCCCGGAGGTGTGTATAAAAAATCAGTCAGCTCGGGTCCCTGGGAGCGCTAATTCCCAAAAAGCACTGCATTCCAATGTTTCCCCTATTACATTAGGTACCATATAGAGTAGATACCTAGCCTTTTTGTATATATTTCCTACACGTGTACCTATTCTTACGCTATAACATTAATTAATTATTATTTACTCTTTACCAGCGTTTCCTGTGATGGTATAATTTAATTAAATTAATTAATTAATTATTATTACCCATGTGTATTTATGTGTTAGGTAAAAAAAGATTAATTTCTGTAAGTATTATTTAAACCGCTAATTGACATTGGTGAATTAAATTAAATATTAAAAACATAGCCGGGTCTGTACTTTACCGTTGCGAATCTATTGCATCAACAATGTATATATATCGAGTAACCCATATTGCAGTGTTTACTATTCATTGTTTTAGGAATTTAGGTATATATACGGTATGGTTTTTTAAAAACCGAACACCCTTTTATTTCTTAGAGGAAGGGTTTTCAAAAAAAAGGTTTCGGACAAAAGTTACAGGGAATCAAGGGGGAAGAACAGTGATGTAGTTTTTTTTTTCGTTTGGTGGAGGTATCTCCAAAATATCAAGGTCACCTACACTTTCTTAAATACGACCCTGTATTTTTTATCTAGGATTATTGTTCCTTGGGTCAAAGAGATCAACTCTTGTACCAAACATTTTTGGATTTGATGCCATCGTGAACCGCTGTTTGATTCTCAATTCATCCCGTTTCCTATTTTAGTGGATTGTGTGAGTCGGAAAAACTTTTTCAGGGGTTTTTCCGACTCACAAAATCCACTCCTTTTGGCTTCTCCGCAGTCGGGTAAAAAGACTCAGTTTAATAAGATAATTTTATTTATTGAAAACGTCATAAGTAGTATTAATATTGATCCCAATTTTTTTCAATTACGCAACTATCTTCTCTAAACGATCCTACTCTACCCATAATTCGTCGCTTGGTCAGTTTTTAGGTTAACGCTTTGGCAGTGGCCGCGATTGAAATGGCGCACGCGATTCTATCGTCGTCGAAGTCAAACTCTGTTAAGCCTTTCTCAGTGACACTCCAGTCAGCGCCAATATTATGGCGTGTCAGTGTCAAGAAGTAATCGACAAATGCAACTGCATTATTTCATTTGAAACGTGGAGATACGTTTTTCCATTTACTTCTCTATCCATTTAATTCAATTTCGAATTACAATATCATCTCGTTTTCTTTGTATATTATTAATTTAGGTACGTAGGTACCTATATTGATTCCATATGCAATACGTGCTCTGACATCAAATATTAGTAAAATAAAAAACTTTTTAAAGACAAGCTTTTGTTGAAATGTAATTAAACATCATTTTTAACAATTAAAGTCCATATTATAAAAGCGTGGGCTGTACAGTGTACACTCTATGATCATATATATTAATACGCTAAGGTTTAAGATGTTTGCCTCCCTTTTTAGAAAAAACCACACAATTTCTCCACATAAATTATATATCATTTTACAGATAATTTCTTGCTCTACTGACATCGACAACCAAAAAATTTATTATCGCTATTGTTTTTGTAAATCAATTAAACTCTGAACAACGTCTGCCATCTGACGGCGTAACGTTAACACTTCGATCTGTCATCTGACCTTCATATTGTAAATACTGCATACTGCCATCTGACGGGCAACGCTGAACAACGCTTTTGCTACTTGCGCCAGTAGATGACAATTTTAGTAAAATATTTCTTTTACAACAAAAAGAAGAACGTTATAAGCAGTGTGCAAAATTAGAAACGAATTGAATACCTGCAATCATATTTAAAAAATAATTTTGTAAAGTGATAACTATTATACTTATTTAGTGCGAATAATCCGCACATGTCACGCTAGTACTTTATTAATTAGTCACAGCTCACAATTCCTGCAGGCTTTTATAACTATTTATTCTTTTTTAATAAGTATTTCAATAAAGGCTTGTCTTTAAAAAGTTTACTAACATTTTATTTTGTTATTTTAAATATTTCTTAAGTTTTACTATTAAAACATTAAAATTAAATAATAGATTTTTTTTTAATTAAAACCTAAAAACGATTGAACCATGTAGGTATTGTCATCGGGAATACTGTACAAAATTTCAAATCGATCGATATGTGGTGTCCGCCATATTGGATTTACAATGACGTCACACACCTTCTCGCATTCCACTCGTCAAACTCATTTATTTGATATCGATGTCAAGAAGGTTGTGGAGAAAAAGGTAATCCGCCATCTTGGTAACGTCCGCCATCTTGGATTGTTCTATTGTCATCGGATTTATATGCGAGTGCAAAATTTCAATACTCAAGCTTAATTAGACCTAGTCAAAAGATTTGAACCAAAATTCTTGACACATTGACAAACATGGAAGTTAAATACAAAAAAGCCGGGTGTAAAATTACATCAACGCACTCAGTTGTTTTTGGTTACAGCTAAAAACTTCCTTCTTGCCGAATCGTCACGGGACTGTATTTCGAGGTTAATTTAACGGCCATTATCATCATACGAAAAAAGGGGTCGAGCAGTGTGCGAAAGTCCGAGTCCGCCGCGAGAATCGAATCGGTGCGCGTCTTGCTTTACAAGCATATAGCACTAAATCCGGGAAAAGTGCTTCCGTTCTTGCAAACGTTATTCTGCAGTTCGTTTCTGCTCTTGTCAACTTTAATAATAATAAAAAAAACTACGCCCAGAAGCAACATAATAACGTTCAATTTGTTAGATGTTTGTCGCATTACGACGTGAATACGTCATAGCATACGAGCGCTATGTTTGTGCACGACCAGTGGCGGAGAGGGGCGCAGCTGCTTTCGGTTTATTTTCATTAATTTAAAAAACTAAAACCCGACTACTGAAAAGTATGAAACGAGAAAATATTCTCATCTGAGGATAGCCGTGGTCATATGCCACCTACCCTAACAAAACATTACATTTTAACAGTAGTAAGCTCTAGGACAAAGTGCATCACGCTCTACATCTAAAGGGGCCTCATATATATTACAAAGTCTATCCTCAGATGAGAATATTTTCTTGTTTCATACTTTTCAGTAGTCGGGTTTTAGTTTTTGAACTTATTTTTTATTTAAATTATTTTTTTTTTGAACTTATTTTCAATTTGCTCACCCCTGGGACAGAACAGATAAGTCGCTAAATAAGTTTCACTTCAAAAAAACAAAACTGTTCACACAAAAAATGATCACACTTAAAATGATCGCGTTGATACCAAGACAGAACCTAATGTAGTTAAATTTTTAGTTTTCTTCCCGGGAGCTGAAATAAAGAGGACTAGCGTGACCTGTGAATTATTCGCACTAAATAAGTATAATAATTATCACTTTACAAAATTATTTTTTAAATATGATTGCAGATATTCAATCCGTTTCTAATTTTGCACACTGCTTATAACGTTCTTCTTTTTGTTGTATTACAATATGAAGCTCAGATGACAGATCGAAGAAATATTTTACTAAAATTGTCATATAGAGGCGCAAGTAGCAAAAGCGTTGTTCAGCGTTGCCCGTCAGATGGCAGTATGCAGTGTTTACAATATAAGGGTCAGATGACAGATCGAAGTGTTAACGTTACGCCGTCAGAAACAACAGCAATAATAATTTTTTTAGTTGTCGATGTCAGTAGAGGAAGCAATTATCTGTAAAATGAAATATAATTTATGTGGAGAAATTGTGAGGTTTTTTTCTAAAAAGGGAGGCAAACATCTTAAACCCTAGTATTAATATATATGACTTTCGAAAAAACCACGTTAAGCCCTGCAAGTAAAATCGATTCAGAAACAATCGCAATAATGAGACTATTTTATTGTTTCGACGAAAATAAAACGGATATCCGCGACGGATAATCGAGGTCCTACCGTACGCAGCGGGGTTATAAAAGCTGCTTCAAGTTGCCGAGAGTTGTGTCGAAGTTGTGCAATGAAACTATAATTGGAAGCGCCCCGGCGCAGCGCCGTCGTGCAAAAAGGAAAACAGCTCCGACAATAAATAATTTTAGCACACATCCAACTGACTGACAAATCCCTTGTTAGCGAGCACAATAATATCCCATTACTGCGGCATGAATTGAACGCGCGCGGAAACTTACATATCCTAGAGGAAGGGGGTGGAGGATGACGACGACGGCGACGTGTCATTCCGCCGCGGCGCCTTATGCGTTCGACTCAGTGGCGGGGGTCTTGTTCTGACTGTTGGCCGTGCGCACGATCCATGTATACTGTGCACTTTGTGGCGTTATTGAGAGTTGTCGTTAAACGGAGAGAAGAAATAATCCATTAATATTAACATGATAACTTATCGATAAGCAGCTGAGCTGAACGTATGAAAGATAATCCCAACAGACAAAACAACGAATTTCATAGAATCGTTCGGTACGCATGATGCCGACAACAAAGCAACAAAATAACAAACAAGTACTGTTTTTTTGCTTAATGATGACGTATTGTTGTCGTTATTTAGAGTGGATGTGTCGCTATTTAGAGTGTATCATTGTATGGAACATAATCCCAACAAACAAAACAACGAATTTCATAGAATCGTTCGGTACGCGTGATGCCGACAACAAAGCAACAAAATAACAAGCACTTACTGTTTATTGCTTAATTGTTGTCGTTATTTAGAGTGGGGTGTGTCGTTATTTAGAGTGTATTATTTATATGAGCAACATGGTAAACAGACTAGAGTTAAATGATTTCGAAAGGGTATAGCCGGATAGATATGGCGAGTTGGCCCCCAAATGGCAACCTATATCGAAACTTATGTTTTAATATCTACTTGATGTACGAACTCTTTTTATATATGTATAATTCCCGGCACCGCGCCGTATGAAATCAATATTTTCCTGAAAATTGTTTATATTTTCATTCAATCCATTCTAACAATAATTTTAATTAATAAAATATTTATATATGTGTGTACTATGTCAAGTTTGTATCCTTATATGATGTGATGCGCGTCAAAAAAATTTTTTTTCGAAGTGTTGCACCAACTTTTTTCTAACGCAATTTGTATGTGTAGTAGTGCATATCAAGTGCCACAATATATATTATTTCAGTGATTGTAAGTCACAGAGAACACTGAAAAATTGAAAATTATATTTTTATTTATTTTTTAATATTGTGTGTAATTATTCGCAAAAATCCAAAAAAAATATAAAATGTGCTCTTAAAGGTTACCTAAATGCTCGCGTTGGTTTTACCTCTTTAGCTCAATTAGTTTTCGAGATATGTCTCTTTGAACGATAGTCGTAGGTAGGCTGGTTTTTGGTCTATAACTCAAGGTCAAAGGGGAGTGCGGGGGTAACACATATATAAAAAGAGTTCGTACATCAAGTAGATATTAAAACATAAGTTTCGATATAGGTTGCCATTTGGGGGCCAACTCGCCATATCTATCCGGCTATACCCTTTTAAGGAGTTTGAAGTTATATTGAGTGACGTTAAATGGAGTATAGAATAGGACTCGCAGCGTCCATGGTGGCGAAAATCGGAACAATCAGACTTAGCTCTTATTTCATGAGCGGATATTGCAATGCGTGATCAGAATCTGACAGCATCGTTTGAAACTCAACACATTAGAGCTGTGACAAATCAGATAAAATTTGCGAATGTTCCTCAAACTGATTATTTTGTATGACAATTCAAGCATCCTGTAGACTGTAGAGTGTAGATCTTTTAGAAATAAACATTATTAATCAACACGCGTGAGTAATATATAATTTCTGGGCCCTGCTAAATTCGGGAAAAATAATAAATTACTTCATGTTGACGCATAGAGTGCTAATAATGAGCCGAAACTGTACGATAATGTATTACTGCATAGTTTCTGGACCAATAGAAACGCGGTAGCGAGCCGAAACTGTAGGGTAATGATTTATTACTGCATAGTTTCTGGACCAATAGGAACGCGGTAGCGAGCCGAAAATGTAGGGTAATGATTTATTACTGCATAGTTTCTGGACCAATAGGAACGCGGTAGCTATTTATATAAGTATATGAAAACTGCATCGCAATTCAGCGAAAGTCAGGGCCATCTTGTGTGCATCGAGGGCGGTGGGTACGTCAATCAATGAAGTGATTTATTATTTTTCCCTCTTTTATCAGGGCCCCGATTACATATTACTCGTGCTAGTTGAATAAAGTATTATGTGCGACGATTGATCGAAGGAGAATATTCCACTCGCGTGTTACCGCACTCGCTATGCTCGTGCGGCAAATTTCACGCTCATGGAATCTTCTCCTTCTCTCACTAGTCGCACAATATACTATTATTATTATACTTTACGAATCCTGGCAAGTAGCAGATATCTGCTGGTGGGAAGGACCTAAAACGGTTGTTTTTTTTTAACAATCCGCGTTCGATTCGGGCCTTGAAAAATATCTGTCAGATCACATTAATTTTCGTTAGTTCTGTCTTTATAGTCACTGTATCTGATTGTATTAAAATGGAAATGTTATAATGGCTCAAGACATTTAAATTTATTCAAATGAATCTAATGAATAAATTCTAATTTAAATTTACTTACAAAATATTCACTGTTTTATAATTATCGAGTCTGTATACACCGGGTGGACCAGAAAGTCTACAGTTACAACGGCAGCCGTACTAGCTCGGCTTCGTCGAAATTTTGCCCAGACTAAACATAATGGTAAGACTCGAAACGTGTTGTCATAAATTTCCATTGCGCCAAAAAGTTATTTTTATAATAAGCTGTTATTTTTAGTTTAAGTGGGGGATTTATAGAACTCACTGTACTTTCGTGTATATACAAATGATTACTTATTCGTCAGTAAACATTGAAATTATCTCTCAAGTATTATGTTTGCATTTTTAAACGTGTTCAGGTGAATATACTGGAGTCAGTGTTAATTATAGATCAAATTAGAAAAGAAAATATGACGCGCCGGGGTACGTTTGAAATGGACTAAAATATCCTAATTTAACAATATAAACTAATTTTCGAAAATGAAGCTGATTTCATGTTTGTAAACTCCACTCTCTCGGGTGAGAATTTACAGATTTAGTGTTTTTTTCTGTTTGACTAGGGGCACCGTCTATAGGTCTGCCAAATTTCAATGTCTCAGTTCATTTGGAAGTTGTTTTGCAAACACTGCTAGCGGAGGTGTGCTCTAATATCGCTTTGCACGTCCTGCCAAGAAGTTATATCTATACGTTCATTTTGAACAAAAGTTCCTTCAAATTATAGAGCTTTTTGGAAAAGGAAGATTTTGTTCTATAAAATGGAAACATTTTTATATTGATTCGAAATAATACCCAACTCTTAAAATGGTAATTAAAAATCAAGAACAGCAGTTGTCGGTTGGTCTGTAGGTACGTACGTCCGAGCTCTACGGGTTGCAATTACGGGTCGTCTCGCATTGTTTAGGTATACTATCGTATTTAAAGATATTGAAAATATTTAATATTAAAGCGTCAGGAAATCCTTTATATCATAATAAGGCAAAAATGTAGTTGAACTAAATTTTAACAAATAAATTTAAAAAAAAAAACAGTTTTTATGCATGGCTCCAGTCCAATAAAATAAAGCAACGCTGGGACTTTTTCATCTCGTTCGAACGCACCCCAGATTTGCACGTGACTTTGAGAATAAAAAAAAAAATTGTGTAGGTACAAATTAATTCTAACTTCGCGTAGGTACATGTGTATGTGTGTAAAGGAATACATAAAATAAATAAGTTTATGTATTGTATAATGCTAACGATAAATAAACAATATATTATTAAACAAGTCGACTAATTGGATAAACTTCCTAGAAGTAATTACAACTGGAGTGTACACTGTACAATCAACACAACTTTAAACCAGTGACGACTCGTGCTCAGCCGGAATATCCGACAATCAGCTGATTTTCGAGGTCGTATCAAAACTCCTGGCCTAAATTTAAACGTCAGCTTAGATTGATTAGTATCGGCGAAATTATTAATTAGTAATCAAATATTTGATTAACGTCTGATTAGACTCTTCAATAATAGTATATTGCGCGACTAGTGAGAGAAGGAGAAGATTCCATGAGCGTGAAATTTGCCGCACGAGCGTAGCGAGTGCGGTAACACGCGAGTGGAATATTCTCCTTCGATCAATAGTCGCACATAATACTTTATTCAACTAGCACGAGTAATATGTAATCGGGGCCCTGATAAAAAAAGGGAAAAATAATAAATCACTTCATTGATTGACGTACACACCGCCCTCGATGCACACAAGATGGTCCTGACTTTCGCTGAATTGCGATGCTGTTTTCATATATACAAATCGCTACCGCATTCCTATTGGTCCTGAAACTATGCGGTAATACATTATCGTACAGTTTCGGCTCATTATTAGCACTCTACGCGTCAACATGAAGAAATTTATTATTTCTCCCGAATTTAGCAGGGCCCCGAAATTATATATTACTCACGCGTGTTGAATAAATAAAATTATCGACCAATTTTTCTGACAAATAGGTACTATAATAACAAAAAATTCAATATATTAACGTTTCGGTCCGGATTTTTAGATCAGTTTTGAAAAAGATCCAAATCCGGACAAAATCGTTTTTGAATTTATATATTTTTTTTGTTAATATATTTGTCTGAAAAATTGGGCGATAATTTTATTTATTGAACTAATTACTAAGTTACCGCTGGACGAAAATACTAATAATAAGTGACACATTATGTTTTAAAAACGCTAAAAGCATTTTTAAAGTAAAACTTCATTAGACAGACAGAAATTTTCAGCTATTTAAAGGCATAGACTATATGACAGATGGCGGCAAATAAACTAGTACTTGTGCCGCATGACGTCACCCGAATCGAGAACAACTTTATCAAAACTCACAATTTGAAGTGGCATAACTTTGTTATTTTTTAAAATATTAAAAAAAAAAAATATCAGCATTAATTTAGTAATTTTTAGGAGTTTAAAACTACGATTAAAAAGTTAGAAAAAATAATATGGGAATCGTCCTAATTGGACTGGAGTATGTATGTTTTGTTTTCTGATGAAATCAAGTTAACTTTGAGAAGCCATGACGGGTAAAGATTTACTTTATACCTACTTATTGAAAATTATATCAATTTTCACAGCATTGGGTATAACTGACCTTGGTATAGAAGTCAGTTTGTTATTCTATTGCATTTCTTGTGACAACGAATGCATTTCGCAAATACTGACAACAATATATTTCATGTCTGTTTATTGTTTGTTGTACTAAGATGAATGTCAAACAGTTAATTTATTCAATTGTTTGCCTTTAAAATATAACAATAAATAATACGATAATATTATAAACAAATAGCAACAACACGTCTCGTATATTTATTCTACAATAAACCAGACAAGGAACGAATTAAAGCCAGCAATTAATATTTTGAGAGGTTTCGTTCCTGCCCTCGCAAATCGCAATTAAAATATTGCCCGATCGAATTTTTCGGCAGATTTTTTGGCGTCAAATTAAAAATAAAAAGCGTGTTAAAAAGGAACGTTAGGAACTGTTTTTTATACCTAGCACGACACATACAAAAAGTTTTAACGAAAAAAAAAATAAAATCGCTTGAGTAACGATTCCTGCCGGACTGCCAAAAGAAAATCGGTTTGCGTTTTAAATAGATGGTCGTTTTGGGGCGCTAGCGGCCGAATTTGTAAAAAATTCGAAGGCCCTTCTGGTTGTGCGTCAACTTTGAGATAAAGTTTTTCAATATTTAAAGCAGTACTCGGAACAAAACAGCGATCATATAAAATAAAATTCCTAAGTGCAAATAAATTTAAAATGCTTTATTTTCATTAAATTTAAAACGTAGAAAATACGGTTTGTTTCATTTAAGAGTAATTTTATAAAACAAATATTTTCTGTGTATAGATATTTGGAGCCATTTCAACATCTTGGTTATTTAAACAATTATATTATTATCTTATCTTGTCACTTTTGCAATAAACATTTTATATGCTGTAGAATTAATTAAGGCTCATAAATAGTTCTAGAAGACGCTGTTTGGTCGCATGAATTCAAATGGAAACTGACAGGGAAATTATTGCTGTTGGGTTGGTAAAATCTCATTTCTTTTGTTTTATTGCACATACCGCTAAACTAGCGGTATGTGCTTTATTATCGCTTTGTGCGTCAGAGCTGACTTTCGTTCATATAAGTAGTTATATCTAAGTTAATTTCACACGAAATCCATTCAAATTGAAGCTTTTTGAAAAGAGGAGATTCTAATCTATAAAACAGAACCATTTTTAAATCAATTCGAGTTCATAAATACTATTAAAATTGTAATTGAAAATCACAAACAGCAGTTGTCGGTTGGTCTGTACGTATGTACGTACGTCACGACTCTACAGATCGCAATTTTGGTCGGATTGCCTTGGGTTATATTTTATTCACTTTGTTTACTATCAGACCAGAACCCTATTTAAATTCACTAAAATGTGTTCAGTAGTTTAATTTTTATAAACAGTTTCATTTTATTATTTTTGACAGCTAAGTAGTTTTAAAAAACAATATAATAATTGCTGTGTAAATATAATGTAGTCCATAAAACAAGTGCTACACTTCTATACCGTGATAACACCACTACAAGTATTAGGCCGCCGTGGCGTAATGGTTATGCCGTTGGATCCCCAAGGGCAAGGTCCTGGGTTCGATTCCTTACGAAATAATTGATTTTTTTTCTTTTTTTTTCTTTTTATTTTGTTTTATTTTATTCCACTTGATATTAATTATATATTATATTATGTATAGTTCTTAATTTTTTTTATTTTTGCAAACTTAAAAAAAATATTTTTTCAATTTTTAATTATTTATTTCTTTAAATTTTTAAATCTTTTTGAATTTATAAAAAATATCTTTTAATTGTTATTTTTTTATCATACAATGGAAAACTAGCGGGATGTGCACTTTTGGTCTTGCCAACTATTTTACACACTAGTGCGAAATGCTTAATTTTACTATCGCTATACGGGCACGAAACGGAAAATTATTGACCTCTTTGCACCATCTCCAAAAGAAAAACTACTGTCAATAAAATTTTCACTTAGAGTATAGAGAAAACGTCCCTTTATCTTAATGACTGAAGGCAACCCGACGAAAATTAAAGGTTCAATTAGAGCAGTGTTACCACACTAAGGAATAATTGGTATTACGCTCTAATAAACTATCACTAATTGGACGGGAAGGGTGGTCGGAATCGATGACCGTATACAAAAAACTACACTTCTGGCGGCTATATCTTCTGCCGTACACGCGGTAGTTAGTGTAAAATCCGACGATAATGGCCTGGAGGCTGCTGCCGAAACGTTAATTACAATTCTAATTAAGTCTTTAGAGTTTAAACCCTTTGTGCTCACGTGATTATTACAACTACTGCCGACCAGCGACGTCCGTGACTCGACGACGCGCGTCTCTCTCTCTTTCCATCCGTAATCCGTCTTTCTCTAAGTCACTCCACAAGTTTGTAAAACGCAAGCCGAACGACGCTTGCCAATAGCCGTTACAAGCTTTCGGATTTTACAAGTCGAGAACCTATAAAAAGCATCGGATTTTCAAATTATTATGAATTAAAACTACGTCATCTCTGTTTGTGGAACAGTTATCAGACCTCGCCGCGACAAAAAAGGGGAATGAGCAGTGAGCGAAAATTTGTAAAGCAGGTCGGAGTAAAGAAACATGTAGACGTTATACAAATATAACACTAATCGATCGTAGATTGAAGATTCGTTCAGTTTGGCGCGCAGTAATAAATCGCTCGCAAATCGAATCGTTTTACAAAACGGGGGTTGTCGATTGTAGATTCAAAATACGTTCAGTTCGGCGAGCAGTATTAAATCGCTCGCAGATTGATACGCTTTACAAATCAGGGATGGTCGACCATAGATTGAAGATTCGTTTAGTTCGGCGCGCAGTGATAAATCGCGCGCAGATCGATACGTTTTACAAAACAAGGTCTGTCGATCGTAGATTGAAGATTCGTTCAGTTTAGTGCGCAGTTTTAAATCGCTCGCAGATCGATACGTTTTACAAAACAGGGGCTGTCGATAGTAGATTAAAGATTCGTTCAATTCGGCGCGCAGTAATAAATCGCTCGCTGATCGATACGTTTTACAAAACAGGGGCTGTCGATCGTAGAGTCGTTCAGTTTAGGGCGCAGTAATGAATCGCTCGCAGATCGATACGTTTTACAAAACAGGGGTTGTCGATCGTAGATTAAAGATTCGTTCAATTCGGCGCGCAGTAATAAATCGCTCGCTGATCGATACGTTTTACAAAACCGGGGCTGTCGATCGTAGATTCGTTCAGTTTAGGGCGCAGTAATAAATCGCTCGCAGATCGATACGTTTTACAAAACAGGGGCTGTCGATAATAGATTAAAGATTCGTTCAATTCGGCGCGCAGTAATAAATCGCTCGCTGATCGATACGTTTTACAAAACAGGGGCTGTCGATCGTAGATTCGTTCAGTTTAGGGCGCAGTAATGAATCGCTCGCAGATCGATACGTTTTACAAAACAGGGGTTGTCGATCGTAGATTAAAGATTCGTTCAATTCGGCGCGCAGTAATAAATCGCTCGCAGATCGATACGCTTTACAAATCAGGGATGGCCGACCATAGATTGAAGATTCGTTTAGATCGGCGCGCAGTAATAAACTGCTCGCAGATCGATGCGTTTTACAAAACAGGAGCTGTCAATTGTAGATTGAAGATTGTTCAGTTTGGCGCGCAGTAATAAATCGCTCGCAGATCGATACATTTTACAAAATAGGGGCTGTCGATAGTAGATTAAAGATTCGTTCAATTCGGCGCGCAGTAATAAATCGCTCGCAGATCGATACGTTTTACAAAACAGGGGCTACAAATCAATCTGCAAAGACAATACAAGAGATCAGTAATTCCTCCGCGCAGAGTCGTCCGAACACAAAGCGCAGTGAGACGCAGACAAGCAGCAGTGTAGCTACTGGCTGTACAGTAGCAGCACTTACCCTTAATGAGCTTTTCGCGTTCGAGCTTTTCTCATTAGTGTAACAGGACCATTCGCTCGTTAGCAAGTAGCGCGAATACTGCACACACACACACACACCAAGTGAGAGAGAGAGACGAACGGCCAGAAAGCCAGACAGACAGCGACGTTTCATTAGCGCTAACAAGAAGCACGCCGCAAGATCAGTGCGGTCCTCTTATCGCAGTGGCGTGTCGCGAATTCGACAAAAATTCATACATATACAGTATGTAAACGCGTTAGGTGCACATAGGGAAATTAGCATTGGGAAAAAATACTTGGATCAGAGTTAGCCACGACTGCATTAATTGCTATTTCTATTGAATTATCGTGGTAATCTTGAGGATTTCTATTTTATTTTGATTTATTTTTATATTACTTGGCTTTTTTAATAATAAAAAGCTCTTATAAATCATTATTTTAATTTTTTTGTACAAAAATAAAACAAAAAAACAACTCCATCTGTTTGAAAACATTTCATTCAAAAATTGTCTGACTGGTATGACGTATGCGCGTTGGTAAATCAGTGACCCAAATGTCTTTAGGTTCAACTCGAATAGGCGGAGATATTTGATCTTTAATTTAAGTATTTTTGGGAATTCAATGTCCCATTGATAAAAAAACTCCGATTATGTTGTAATCATTTGAATATTTTCTTCGGTAGTACCTCACATTCATTTTGCAAAAGAATATTATCTGTCAAATTGAAAAACAATATTTCAAGGCTCACTCTAATCCAGTCATTTTTTCCCAATGTTAATTTCCCTATGTGCACCTTACGTGTTTACATACTGTATAACGTGTTGACTTGTTTTTAATAGTATCTAATACGCTTTTACAGTGCTATAATATTTTAGTCGCGTGGCAATTGACGTTTAGATTTAATTTATTGTTGGGCTCTCTTACATAATTTCATAATACAGTGTAACCTATTAATTACGTTCTCCGTTATAACGAAAAACTCCCTATAACGTAGAAATTTGTACAATTTGGTTGGTTTACCTTAAAACCCCTCTTTATAGCGCAACAGCCATTCTCTATTAAGAAGAAATGTGTTCATATTTAGGCGTCAGCCAAATATTTACAGACGTAAAGAGGACGATTCTGAACCATCACCAACTATTCAACAAACTTATCGAAAATTCCTATTGTTTAATGAAGATGATTCCACCACATCCCAAGACATGCATAGATACTTAATAAAATACAAAACAAATATTGGCATAGCACATAATGTCAGGCAAAGTTAACAGACTCTTTGTGTTTGGTGAAATTAGGTTATTTTTCTTTCTTCCCTCCATATAACGAAAACTCTTTATAACGAAAAAATATGCTCGGTCCCTTAAGATTCGTTATAAAGAGGTTAGACTGTATTTAATCCTCGACGCCAAAAATGAGAGACTGTAAGCTTCAAACGTTTGCTTAGCTTTCTGCGCCTGTGGCATCGTAGATCCAAAAACGGATGAACCGATTTGTTGTTTGACAGAGTACGGTTCTTAGCTGTACAAAATTTAAAACAAGCGCAAAATAAAACAACGTAATTTATTTTGAAGAATTACTGACATGCAATAACGTACGTCTCCTAGTCAATCGAAGTTCACCGGGTTTTAGTTATTTACAGAGTGGCTTCGTCAGGCAAAGATCTTAAAAAATTAATTTATGCGGTAATTTAATTCCATCGCGCGCCCCTCTGGGCACGTCAATGATTTCAAAACATGTCAGCTAATGTCTCTCTACAGTTGAACCTAAATTACTATTACAGAATACAGACATTAGCCATCCTATACTAACCGTTTTGCAAACATAGGTACTGCATCGCAACGGACGACGTATTTCGACCTTCCAATACTACTAAAGTTACTAAGTAATCATTCAATTAGTCACAATCGGTAAAGTAAATAAGTAATCATTTTGTTTACTGTCAATCAAAATTATTTCAATTGATGAATAATTCTAGACTATTTATTGATCGCGTTTACCATGAGCGCCGTAGAACATTTTTTTTAAAAACGGAAAATAAAGGTTTGAGCTACGAATTTCAAAAATAAAAAAGCAAAATTAGGCATCTTAGAGCATTGTATCAACGTCATTTAAGTAAATAGAATCCAGTGTTGTATTCAGATCGAAAATACCTTTGAGCTATTTGGCAATTTAAAGCAATATGGCGTTCAAGCGCCATCTTTGGATAATTAACTCATCGCCAAAAAAATAATATTTAGTTTTCATAAAAGTAGTTATATAATTATACAAAATTTTGTTGTTCTTTGTACCTATTTACATAGTTTAACAATGTGACATTTAAAAATGGCGTCCTGGCGCCATTTTTAAAGGTTCACTCAACGTTTGTTTCTCCTGTAGTTTCCCGCAAGAGAATTTCAATTTGGTTTATCTACATCAGTATGTCAATTAATTACTACCCTCACTTAAAAATTCCCTTACAAGATGGCGGCCACATACCGTATTGGAAATTGATTCAGCACGCTTTTTACCTCAAAAAAAAATTCTAGTATCCCACAAAAGTATTCCAAAGATTATTTTTTATACATAACGCTGTTGTACAGACGATAATCGTACAATTTTGCGACAGCGGGTACTTCCCCGACATCGGTGAAAGTGTGGCTCGGGCTTTATAACGACACAGACTCGCAGATTGCAGTGTGGCTAGTTCATTAACGGTCGTTGCATTTCGTTAACAAGACTTGCACTACAAATTGCAATTATAAAATAGTATCAGCGTAGTGCAAGAGTGCACTACATACAGGCACTATACACGACACAATACCGACACTATACCCGCTGCAGTCAACAATAACTATACTCCTTGTGTTTAATTCCATCAACATGCTGTTAAGATACGCAAAACAATGGTCGTTCTATTTTAAAACCAGGGGTTTCCAAAGTACGACCCGACAATTTGTAAAATAATTGCTTCTGTACAATAATTAGTATTATAAAAAGCAACGTCTCGCTGTCAGTCTGTGCATTAATTACGCTTACTCGAGAACCACTGATCCGATTTACATGCATAGGGAATTGGCAGTTACAATTTTACTTAAGCCGCGAAAAAAATCACCGAGTAAGAGGCTGCCAAAATGCACACGCAAGAAATAGTTTCGTTAATAGGCGCTCAACTTAGAGGTGTAACAATTGTCCCCACGTTGGGCGCCAATTGCCACACTTGTATATTTTGTCACCTTAGGTAGCGCAGGGAATTACCAGGGACGATTTTTCTGAAGCAAGTCGACAAAAAACAGGCACTGGAGATGTAATGCGAGAAGATTTGTTGGGCATAATATGTTCTACAAAAAAAAAAGTATATATCTTTAACAGGTAATCTATAAATCCCAGCGCCGATAATTTACTACAATAATCTTTTTTCGCTTAATTGCTCACTGAACTCTCTCGCGCCTAAAGTAAAAAGGGAGAATTTAATCAAACTCTCGTAATCGCTCATTGACCTGTCTTCCTCTATACAAAGGCTAGAAGGGGAACTGGCTCTAAGTGGTCGTCTTGCTTATTTAACTCACCAAACTCGCTAAATCCAAGACGGAGATATGATTCAGAATAATCTTTATGTGAGCACAGTCAAAAACAAATTAATTACAATTCTGTTAGTTTTCAAAGCATCACAATTTTGGAAAAGCTCTTTTGAAAGTAAAAAAGCTACATACATTACTTGATCTTATATCTATCTAAAAAATAATAAAAATATCTTTATCAGAATTTATCTGCTTATCGGTTAACTCAAAAACTCCTAAACCGACTTTGATTAAATTCTATACTGAAGACGGTCAAAGGAAACAAAAAAAAACGAGATTAGCGAGCGCGAAACCGCGGGTAAAGGCTAGTCTGTAATAAAATTATTATATTGGCAATAAATAACAAAAGCAGTGTAGCTAATAATTTACACCGCCTGCTATTTAATGGCGTCATAAGTCACTCAAAAGGCAGTAACATTATTTTTGTATACTATATAAAACATTTTAACAGCCACTGACACGCTTGCAGATTTCTTTTCGATTCTATCAAAACTTAGGTAATACGATTTTTTATAATTTTGCGTTGTAGGTACATTCAAAACATTTGTAGAGTGCGAGGACAAAAATGTCAATGTTCGATTTTTAAATTACATAGGTAATGGGTACCTACCTAGCTATCTATTTTGTGTTAGAACATGTTTAAATACAATTAAAATTATTGAAATAGGTAATTATTTTATTTTTAAATGATCAATGAAAAAATAAAAAAAATATTTTAGGAAAATAATTATCACGAACATAATCTGATTAGATATAAAACGTTTGCGTATAACTTTTTTGAAATTAAATAATTTTGTTATTTTTCGAAAAGATCTAAAATTAAATGTTTTGTAGTCAGGTCTCTTTTATTTTACCGATAAATTTAATGCTCGTAACTTCTTTGGAGCAAATCCAAATTTTCTCGTTGAGCAAACGGAGGAGTTTTGTTTTTCGTGTTTTTTGCTGTCTATGGAATCGCATAAATTACATTTGACAAAAAAACTTTCTGGAAGAAAATTTCACAGTAAACTTTTTTCTACACGACACATTTATTTTTAATTTTCAGGTGACGGTTTTTAGAGCATTTTTTTATGTTATCGTCCTATTTATCCCAACTTGCGATTATTATTATCGCAAAATTCAAAAAGTGTGAACTTACATTCAAGTTGGGATGCAATTTCTTATTAAAAATATAATCCAAAAAGACCCGAACATTTTGAAAAAAGAGCATACTTTGTTGTAAAATTAATTAAACGGACATTCTTCTTCGAAACGCATTTTTGGCTTGCTGTATTTTCATAAATTTCAAAAACCTTACCTTATGCAAAACCATCCAAAAAAAACTGACCAGCGGCCACAATCTCAGCGTAAAAAAAATCCACTGCACTATCACAAGCCAAAAAAACAAATAAAATAAACCACTAACAATATAATATTATTATCACGCAAATCCTGCAGCGTTCTCCACAAGACGGACTGTTCACTTCACAAAAATATAACAATTGTACAGTTTTATTGTTTAAACAGACATTTTATAACAATCACGTGAGAGATTACGACAATAAACAAACGACTATCAACTGCAGTGTTGCTCGCTGCACGAACTCCAGTCAACTGTTTCCGTGCGCGGAACCGAACGACCAGTCTGCCGAGTATCTCCTGACTGACTGTCCGAACGAGACCGATGTTGATTGTTGACGCAAAAGCCGAGCTTTGCCGATCGTCAGACACCGACGGCACGTGCGCGACGCGCACACCGAAAAAAAAAGAAGAAGCTTATTGTCAACGTGAATAAAAAGATAAAACTTGTTGCAAGCTTTCGCCGTGCGTTTGTTAAGCTCGACCGCTAATTCTTCCGATATAATAGAAATGGAAAGAGGATTGTCCAAGCGACCGAAACGTTCGAATTGATATTTTCTTTTTGAGTTCCCGAGCGTCTACAAATGTCTCTCTTCTACAAATGCCGCGATTGTATGACCTGCTGGGGTTTTAATTTAGAATAGAATTTAAACAAAAACTTACATAACTTATAAAATACAAAGGTCGATTTAAACATGCATTGCAATTTTTCATGCTTCAAGTGAGCCAGGAGAGAAAAAAAATATAAACTTATAAGCTGCGCAAAACACTGTTTTTTCGAGATTTCGTTCTAGATAGAAACGAACCGTACGTACAATACGCGCCACGAATCTAAAAGGCTCGGAAGTTAGACGCGAATGCGGGCTTGCGCTTGTACAGTCTGTTGAGAAAATACAAATTCGCAACTCAACAAAACTAACATGGCAATAACAACTTGACAATAGCGAACTCGACTGTACTTTAAAGCAGGAAAGCGACAAAGGCAACAAGCGATCAAGGCCAATCACCAACGAGCGCACGTTCCGTGCAGGTAGCTGTGAGGTGGTGGGAGTATCAACGGCTCTAAAATGTGCCTTGGCGACGCTGTTTGTGACCAACTTCCGAACCTTTTAGATCCGTGGCGCGTATTATACGTACGTACACACAAACTTATTTTCAAAAATAGTGTAAAAATATTTGTATTTCAATTTTCGGAGCAATAACAACAACTCACCACTGTTCTGGAAGCTTAATAAAAGCTAGGTTATGTAACGCGAATTTAAATTTGGAGGGACGGCTAATTCTGTTTAAAAAAACAGCGCGGTGTTAAAAAAAATCTGATATTTTCACATTCGCAGATAGTTTTGTGTTGCACCCTGTATAAAAGCACATGTCAAGCGCAATATGGCGGCAATACATTGAAAGCAATTACTAAATTACTCTCCGCGCCATTACAAAAAAAAAAAAACACTCGAGAAACGGTGCGGCGGATATACTACCTACTGTAGGCATTTTTAATTTGTCGACAATGAGAAAAGCTTTTTTGTTGATTAAGTATATGTGATGAATATGTCTCATATTATATAATGCCTCTTTTCTACCTCGACATTTTAACTCGATTAGCTGTTTTATAAATTTTCCATACATTAATGAAAAAAGCCCATCCCATTTCGGTTTCAATATATACTTACACGCTATCAAACAGGCCACAGAAAGACTTATTCCTTTGGTGGGTTGCCATTAACGAAATTGCGCAGTCCGTTGCGCCAAGTGGTAAAGAATCAATTTATAATGTGAAGTGTTTCTCCAAGCGCCCTATACTCTATCCTCCGTAGAATAATAAAATAATCTATACTAATATATAAAGCTGGAGAGTTTGTTTATTTGTTTGTTTGAATGCAATAATCTCAGGAACTATTTCAAATTGAAAAAAAAATTTTTTTTTGGATAGCCCATTTATCGAGGAAGGCTATAGGCTATATAATATCACGCTACGACCAATAGCAGCGGAGCATCAATGAAAAATGTTGCAAAATGTATTTCAAAAACAGCATTCAGGTGAAATGCCGCAACTACATATATCAATATTAGGTCGTTCATTCACAAGCCCGGCTAGATCAGCCAATAGAGCATGCGATATCAGGGTCGCGGGTTCGAGCCCCACGTTGGGCGAATATATTTTTATTTTGACGTGATAACGTCTTATAAATTGATGAAACACCGGCTGCATGTACGAAAAAGTGTCACGTTCCGAAATGTGTCACGTTCCGCCTGACCCTGTGCGTGCAAGCGAGAGCGCAGTATAAGCGATAGAGAAGCACGATCGGCCCAAGTTTGACAGCTACAAAAACTTATTTATTAAAGATCACAAGACACAAACTTCCAATGGACTGCCACAGTTCGCTCGTATATATACTTACAGGGAGTGAAAAATCCACACCACCCGACCGTCCGTTTATTAAAACTGCGTGTATTTTGAAAACGGTTCATTATATTTAAAAACCGTTTCTACAGTTGGTTAGAACTCTAATTTTACTATTTAAATATGTAAAAATAAATTTTTGGAAACTTATACGTATAATGTGAAAAATAAAAAAAGTTATTTTTCAACACTTTACGAGTATGGTTCAATGTTTATTTATGACGTTATCACGTAAAACTATCGTCCGTAAATCGACTTTACAGACAACCAATTTTTTTTTTATTTCCTACATTGCTTTCTTCTAAGGCTTACATTTAAGTTTATTTTAATTTTATTTACGACAAATTAAAATTAAATAAATCTAATTAATAGCTCACTTGAAAACTGTTACAACTATAGGTACCTATATAAAAATAATTAACCTACAGTGTTTTCAATTAAATATTTATTATATTTTATTAATTACAGTTGATTTAAAAGAAATTTAATACTTAAAAAAAGTATAAATACTGCTTTTTCTCTCCATAAGACTCTGTGCTTGACAATCCAACTTCTCGGCCGTCAGATGGTGACTGCACGGTTCCGTGACGCGACTCTAGGTTCTATTACCCTGATTAAATCTAAAACGAATGTTACCGCCACAATTTCGCCTTACCCCACTTATATATACACATTTATTTCTTATAGAAGTTTTGCAGCGAACAACTTTGAGAATTATCTATTTCTATCAACATAAATATAAATAATGTACGATATTTTCTGAGCGCCGCGAAGGCTATAGGGTGAGAGACCGTATCCACTTTGGACGCACGGAGAGTGTAAATTATTTCGCAAACAGCCGACAAACTGCAGCTTTGTTCCATGTTTACCTTACACGTATCTGCGGTCGCGGCATAAAGTGGCCCATGTCGCGCGAAAGAGAGAATTTCAGCCACTTTCTAAATTAATTTTGCCGTTGTAACTTGAAATGTAATATGCCACGAAACAGCTAGCGACCGATCGTACGCTATATTCTACCCTTCTAGGTCATCTATCAAAGGACCCCGCATAAACTTTATGGGATTTGGTTCTCGGTTAAATTGATCGAAAATGGTTTTATTTTATAGTTTAAAGGTGTCCACGGGCGCATAGTCTAATAAAAACCAATAGATTTTTAGCTACAGATAGGTATGTTTAAGCGAAATTTTAGATACCTATAGAGATATCCATTGAATTCACAATCTTAAAAAATCCTAAGCTCTAGAAATATGTTTTCGAGTGCGCTGAATCCGAATATGACATTATTATTTTACACAGGGTGACACCTTCCAACGTTACCTATAGCTTTCGAGTTTCGATTATTTTTCTATTTCTAAAAACACAAAAGTTGAACATGTCCCAAAAATGTCAAAAGCTTTTGGACAAAGGCATATTATGGTGTTCCTATTTTTCCAATTTTTATAAAAGGAATGCTTTTCTGGTTTAATTAAAATAAAAAAATCAACATAAGCCACTTTATTTTGCGGCCGAAGATATAATGCCGTTGTTGCCATTGTAGTGTTTGACTTGAATGCCAATAAGTGTACACAAATATACGGGGTTTGTCAGAAAGTGACACGGTTTGAATGGTCATATATAGCTGCCTTTTTATAATCGCAAAAATATTGAAATAATTATAGCAATTTGGAATTATTATTATCAATCTTATTGATTTAATAATAACGCAATATTCTGATTCTGCTTTGATTCCCTTGTAAAGCTGCTCAGTGATATAGCGTTACATAAATTCGCATGTATAGATTGATATAATTTTTTTTACCAATAACAAAATGGCTTAAGGATACACTCTTTCAAATTAACATTTTCTCTGGGGACTGGCATAACAGATTTAAGTCAAAAATTGTTCAATTTTATTTTTTACTGGATTTAAGTCTATAAAGTCTTTTTCGTTTGGTACTAAAGGCTTCAAAACTAAATTTTTCGACTTAAGTGTTTTAGTTCCTTAAAATTAGATTACATAGTAGATTATAGACGCTCAACATCTAAGGTTATCAGCGCCTATATAATACAGATATATATAAAAACAAAGTTCCTTAAAATTATTAGATATTTCGAATCAATATTTTTTATTTTACTTATAATTTCAGAATCTTTTTTGACGTGATAACGTCTTATAAATTGATGAAACACCGGCTGCATGCACGAAAAAGTGTCACATTCCGAAATGTGTCACGTTCCGCCTGACAGCTACTAAAATTTAGGTTATGTATTATTAAATATGATATTCGAGCGGAATACGTTATCACGAAAAACTATCGTCCGTAAACCGACTTTACAGACGATCAATTTTTTACTATTATTTGGCTTGCGCAGCCCAAACTAGTATTCTACAATATGTATTACCTTGATGGTTTATACAAATGAATTTTTCTCTTATCTGTTAAATTAAGAACTTCCAATTAAATCAACGAAATTTATTTTAGAAAAAACTGCAACACAATTCATGTTTTTTTTTCAATTTTTCGACCAATTTTTTAAAAATATTTTTTTGGATTTCTCACATAAAAAAACGTATAATTCCAAATGTTCAGCCTCCCAGCATCTCTTATCTTTTTTAATTAAATATTTTTTTTATATTCAAGGTCTGCCTACTGAATCCGCTAGTATATCACATAAACAACATCGTTTCAACGATCTCGGTCGTTCTTAAGACCCGGAAAATTTAATGATCGATATCTCACCGCTTCGTGAATTTTTTGGTATACCCAAGTTTCTAAGACGTGCGAAGACAAAAGGTAAATATTGTAAGATAACAGGGTTCGTACTTTTTTTTTAATATTTATGAGGAAAAGTTTTGGGAAAAGTTTATTGGTAATAATCATTATTTATTACTGGAAAAAGGTACGAACCAAACAGTCGATTCAAACTTCCTGATATATATTGCGTCAGACAGATGTATTTTCAACACCGTCCATTTTTAACTTTTATTTTCTGCCGCAACGTGTCTTCAATTACGCTGGAAAAATACCTTTGACAACGTTTAAACTCAAATTAATAAAGTTTTTTTCTGACTGGCCTACGTCTACCGCGAAACGAGAACGAACGAGAAGTTGAAAATAGTCGATTTAGTCCCGACGCAGATTGAAAATACACGAGTTCTACTGCAATAGAACTCAAATAATTAATTTAAATTTTTCTTAGAGAAGACTATTTTTAATGAAGGTGGTCTGAAAATCCCCCAGGTTCCTCTTATATATATATAGATAAGAGGAACCTGGGGGATTTTCCGACCACCTTCTTTTAACAAGTCTGCTCTGAGAAAAATTTAAATTATTAGTCTCAAGCTCTCCGCATGAGAGACGAGTCGCTCGTTGGTGAATATAGTCTAATTTCAACTCAATGGCAAGAGTCGCACTGCCGCGTTAAATTATTAATGTTATTGCGTAAGAGCACATTCGGTGAAATGTTTGAGGTTATGTCGTCTCGACAGCACTTTAATTCGCGAAGAAAACAACATAACAAAGTAAAGCCAGTTAAAGTAAAACGCGCACAGCTACTTAATGAAAGGCACTAAACATTTTAAGTACCCAGTTTGGCGATGACTACACGTGTAATACATACGAGCTGTACGCTGGCACACTGCAAGCGACAGTAATTCAACGAAAATAAATTTCGAGCGACTTCGAAAAACGAGTCAGAATGTCTCCGAAGAGAATAAAATTTATTTTTTACTCGTTTTACAACCACCTTTAATAATAAACCACTATATACCGGGTGAGGCAAAAGTCCCGGAACGGTTGAATATCTCGCATACTACACATCATATAAAAAAAAAACAAAATACGTGTCAAATATTTTTCGCAAAACTATTTTTTGATACCACACATGACTCCCCACCCCCCACCCAGTTGGTGGGGGGAGGGGCAACTTTAAAATTTTAAATAGGAACCCCTATTTTTTATTGCAGATTCGGATTCTACGGGAAAAATTACATACAACTGATGTAATTTTTCCCGTGGGTTTTAGGGGTTGAAAAAAATTTTTGGGCCCGAAAATACCAAAAAATTTCTCCGAATCGTTTCAAAATTGAAAATTAACCCTTTAGTAATGATTAAAATGTGCTACCAAAATTTTATTAAAATCGGCCCGACAGGACCAGACTTAAAAATTTTATGAAAACGTTAGTTTGTAGATATGGATATATTTAGTGAAGGGTGAATTTAATTTGTTGTATTGATAGTAATATTAAAATAAAAAAAAAATTACATACAATTGATGTAATTTTTCCCGTAGAATCCGAATCTGCAATAAAAAATAGGGGTTCCTATTTAAAATTTCAAAGTTGCCCCTCCCCCCACCAACTGGGTGGGGGGTGGGGAGTCATGTGTGGTATCAAAAAATAGTTTTGCGAAAAATATTTGACACGTATTTTTTTTTTTTTGTATGATGCGTAGTATGCGAGATATTCAACCGTTCCGGTATGAATGAGATAACTAATTACGACTCCTTCTAATTGACCTGTCGGTTAGGAAAGGTGATTGTGAAAAAATTAATTTTCAGGATGTAAGATCAAAATTAACAGTCAATGAAGTTGCATTTTATTAAATACAGTGTAAACTCCACTTAACGTCACTCGATATAACGACAAACTGCTTAAAACGTCGAAATTACTTAACTCTAGTTGGTTTACCTTATTAGCGACACACCCAGTCTAAATAACGACAACAATACGACATCAATCATCATTAAGCAATAAACAGTAGGTACTTGTTTGTTATTTTGTTGCTTTGTTGTCGGCGTCATGCGTACCGAAGATTCTAAAAAATTCGATCTTTTGTTTTGTTTGGGATTATCTTTCATATTTCAGCTCAGCTGCTTTGCGATAGTATGAATATTTGTTGGTCAGTCGTAAATACGTATATTAGTAAAAAAATATTAATGGATTATTTCTTCTCTCCGTTTAACGACAACTCTCAATAACGCCACAAAGTGCACAGTCCCTTGAGTGTCGCTTTGTTTCAGTTCAGTGGAAAGAATAAGGTAGTCGCAACGAATTCAGTCGGGTGGCCAATTTATTGTTGTATAACATTTTTAGGAGTATGAAAGTCAAAGAAGAATCAGATTATGTATATGTAATCACTTGAAATCTGCCTTGCATTTTTAAAGAGGGAGCCAATCTGAAGGTTCGTAGAGTAGACGTTGAGAAAGAGAGCAGACTCTATATTCCAATTATTCTTTCCACGACGTTTAATCGAACAGGTGATTTTTAGAAAATTTAATCGATTCACAAATTTATTATTTTTGAAGTAAAACTTCTTTAGGCACGCTTGACTTGATTAGTAAGCTGGTAAATGCCTGACGAAATCGTTTACGGAAGTGCATCATCGCGATGCCTGACGATCGTTTACGGAAGTGCATCATCGCAACGGTGCGTGATCGTTCGAGGCGAACGGTAGTTGAGAGGGAGATATAAGCAAGTGAAGATAGTAAGAGAGAGAGTTACGTTTCGTATATTGGAAGTTGAGAGGGAGATATAAGTTAGTGAGTGCGACAAAGACGGAGCATTAATTAATTTTTTTTGACAAATTATTATTTGACGTTTAAAATGAAAACAATTGTTATTGTATCAAAAATACATTTCATAGAATTTTGCTGCATTTTGTAACGGGAAATAATGTAGGTTAGTTAATAAATCCTTTTAAATGTATTATAAATTACGCTAATAAATCGCAAAATTAAAGAAGACGATAAACGGTAGATTGCAGACGCTCGACAACTGAGATCACACACATCTACGACCAGGAAAAAAAGAGCAACCCGCGGTTGAAGAAGGAATATATGGATAAGACGATTTCTTATAACAGAAATAGGAGATTAAAAAATCTGTCAAAGTTACGATGCTATATTTGCATTGGGGCTGCATCGATATAAGAAAAGCGTTTGCGACGCAAGTACGGAATAGTAGGTATGTAGTAATTAATTTTAAGTAGCGATTCAATACTCTGCAGTACCGCGGTACCAAACACCGTCGGTAACTACCACTTCGCGAAGAGCTAAACACTGTTGCCAGATGTCGGATGAACAATGCCATTTTTCATTGTTACGCTATATTTGCAACAATGTCGATTTAAAAAAATTTGAAAAGAAGTTTGACCCTGCAGGCCATCCCTGTAACTTCCCGCTATTTTCGAGTTCAAAACGCTCAAAAATATATAAAATATAGCAAGAAGTTTAATTCTTAGCTCTTCGAGCTCAAAAAAAATCACTTTGTTACGAAATTTTCGTTCACGATACCTATCTCATGAACAAATGAGCCGATTTTGATGCGGTTTGCGGCGATCGACGCAGTTTTTTTAACGTAAGAAAGTAAATTATTACAAAGAAATCGATTTGATAAGAATTTTACGAGTAATTATAAAAAATTACTTTTTTCCTAATTTTTCGTTCACGTTATCTCATGAACAAATGAACCAATTTTGATTTGGTCTGCGGCGATCGACGCAGTTTTTTTAGCTTAAGAAAGTAATTTATTACAAAAAAATCGATCTGATAACAATTTTAAGAGTCATTTTAAAAAAACACTTTTTTACGATTTTTTCGTTCACGGTATCTCGTGAACAAATGAACCGATTTTGATGCGGTTTGCGGAAATCGACGCAGTTTGTTAAGGAGAAGAGCTGATTAGATTTTGGAATTGATCGGTTTAGTAGTTTAGAAAATATTTTACAAAAAACAAATTTTTAAAAATTTTTGAAACTTGTTTTTTTAAGATTTCTCAAAATTTTTTGGGCCGAATCGTTTCAAATTTTCAGGAAGTCTAAGTTCACCAAGATCACGTCAGATGCCGCAAACCGCGTTTCAGTCGGACACTCCGTTCAAAAGATATAGAAGGTTTCCATACATACACA
The DNA here is from genome assembly GCA_963575645.1 of Xanthostigma xanthostigma. NCBI lineage: Eukaryota > Metazoa > Arthropoda > Insecta > Raphidioptera > Raphidiidae > Xanthostigma > Xanthostigma xanthostigma. Next base: position 7,831,510 of record OY754473.1, read on the forward strand.
CACACACACACACATACAGCCCTACGGACATCATCGCCAAAATAGTTTCAATAGCTTCCTAGGACCTCAAAACGTCGAGATCTGGCGAAAACTCGATTTTCGAAAATCGGGTGAAACCAATAACTTCCCGATTTTTGAAAAAAAAAATTTTTTTTTTTAAAGCGGGAAGTTAAAAAAAAACAACTGTTTAAATCGATTAATTATTTTTCGAACGGGATCTATTTAAAATCCTACAATATTTTCCTTACGGAGACATGTTTGGTCACAATCTGAGATCATAACCTAACTTTCTGACAAAGATTTTACAACCCAATATGGAACCGTAAATAGCAGTGAAAATTGGTGTTTAATTGAAAATTACAAAAGAATCAAACATATCGTCTCATATGCTCGGAATTATAAAAAAAAAACGCTAGAGCACTAGACTCGCATTCGGAAGGTACCGGGTTCGAATCCCGGCGGGGGCTGATGTGGCTGGCACTCTTTCCTTCTGCCTCTCGCTGAGAAACGGTTATTCCTCGACCGGCCATCTTGTCGACGTTTTCTATGGATTCCCTCAATAATTCCAGATAAATATCGAGATGGTTCCTTATTCAAGGCCATGGCCGATTATTCCTATGCTCAAAATTTGCCTACCTTATCCTAATTTCCTAAAAATTCCTTCATTATTATTAATTAAGGAAGTACCCTCGATAAATGAATTAACAAACAGAAAATTACGAAAATTTGCAAATATGTCAAAACCTTTTCAAAAATGATTTTTTGTGATTTTTGGTTGACTTTGAAAAAAGATATTGATAATTTTATTTCGCTGCACTTAACATGGAGTCTTATGGGAATATGTGATGCACTCCATCATTTATTACGTTGGAATTGACAAACAGATTTTGATAAAATTTTCAGGAAATATAAACGAATATTCTATGAACATTTTTCTTTTTCCAAAACGTATAAAGCTTGCTTATGTTAATAGAAATGACTAAAGCAAAGCCGAGCTTTTTAGCAATTCATAAACATGGCAACACCGCAATATTATAGTTTGTGGCGCGTCATTCAAAGGTAAGTTACGAAACTGCAGCAGTTTTGATATCGTAAAAACATACGTAAATTGAGTAAATGCTAAAAGCATAGTATTCCGAAAAAATGATAGTATATTATTATTTCCGAAATGACAGGAATAAAGAAAAGCAATAAAAAATTGAATGGATTTACCCACTTCACTTTGTCATACTCGATTATCGTACACCTTTTTAGAAACTTTTCTTCCCTTCCAATAATATCTTTTTTCGCTCATTTTCATAAATTAATGCGAATTTGACACCGCGTGCTGACTTATGCTGCGTACATAAACACTTGTAACTATGGTAAGGCATGCGGTGTTGCCAAATTATATACTACGTTACTCAAGTAGAGGACTGAAATTCTTTGACTTACTGCGTACCGAGGGTACTTCCTTAAGTGGAAGTTTAAAAAATGTAGAAAATAACGGGAGGTGTGATAGATGGAAAATAGTAATGGTGCGTATGACATTATTAGTCGAGAAACGGACGTTAAACGCATTATTATTATTATAAAAAACGCAAACATCTACGGATCATGCGCAGGCGATACAAGAAACGGTAATACTCGACTTTTTCATGAAAAATTGACGGCGCGGACCCGACCCGCGCCTCTCTTTAGTTTTTTAGCAATCTGAGTGAAGTTATTCCGAAAGTCGATTTTCAAAAAATGCGCAACGCGAAGTGAAACTTCGCCGCGACTTCGACTTGGCAACGCGGCGCGAGGAAGCGACTCCGGGAGCGACTCCGGGGCACGGGCGTTCGGTTAATGGGCTGTGAAATGGCAAAGTTCTCCTATTAGCTCGCGCTCTTTGCCTCTATACATGTAAAATATACAACCGGCAGCATAGCGGCAGCTTCTCCGTCGCTTATATTGCTAAGTGTATTGCTAATCCGTGGATTTATCGGAAATACGAGCTCGCGACTCTCTACGAAAACCAGATACACAAAACCCCGCTGTATCCATTATACCGCGAGATACAGTGGCGTTTCTTGTACGAGGGACCGCGGCGAAACATTTAATCACGCGCGCGTTGAAAATTTTCACAAAACAAAGGCTTCAATCAATCAATCATTTTCGACTTCGCGCTATATTGATAATTTCTAAAAAAAAGGGAAAGTTATTGGTTTCGGTCCGATTTTCATCAGATCTCGACTATTATGACGTTCCGTGTGTGTGTGTGTGAATGTGAAATAGTATATTACAGCACAAGGGCCGAAAGTGTGATATCTTGCCCTGCGGCACCATGATGCCATTCAGCCAGTGTGGTGTATACTATTTTCTTCATACCTCGGTCGTAAGCACGCTTAATAAATACATTAATTAATTAATTACATAAAAACACAGATAAATTCCAAGCAAGCAGCTTTGAGGTTATACGTAAAAACACGAATGACAGCTGTTCGTGGCTATTATAGCTAAAATGTAACTGGGTAGCTTTGGAAACGACAGTTGGTTGATTGTTTTTGCTTTACTACCGCACGAACGTACGAACTTCCCGCATTGGTGCGTGTAATCCCAACAAGGAGTAAATGTTATAGAGTTTCTGCCTTACAATTGATGCCGAAAGTATGCACTTTCGATCGAGGTATGAAGAAAACACATTTTTGTCGGGCTATGTCTTTAGAGAAAAAATCGTGAAGTCGTTTTAAGCTAGACCAAAAATTTCGCAACGATATAACAAAGCTCATATTATATCAAGATCCCAGACCCGCCAGACCTACGTCATTTTAGTACTGCTAAGATAATAAGATTTTATCAGTAAATGTACAATATTTAGTTAAGAATGTATGCCAATATGCTAGCTTGAAAGCGGGGCCCTTTTAGAGATAAATGGTTCTAAAGGTACATATAAAACATGTGCTTATCTACGTAAGCAATGGCATTATGCATGCATGTTATAGATGATTTTTTTAATGTAGGTCTGGCGGGTCTGGGATCTTGGTCTATATCATTCAATAAAAAAAGTCGTCTAATTAAAATTTTCCGTCAGCGCGTTGTTCAATGAAAACTTTCGACGCGACGTCCGCAACGCGGAAATAAATCGCTGCGGTCAACGCAATCTGGATCGCGCACGCCACTGACCTCAAATATACATATTATGAAAGAACTGCGATAATAAAAATGGATATTAAGGTAACATCTGGTGTTAGTCGTTTCGATTTATATGCGTTCTTTTTTACGAATTACAAAACTAATGGCTTTTACGGCGGTAATTCAATATTCAAAAAATTATGTTTATTAAAAACGAGCCAAAAAAAAAAACGTTATGCTGAAACGTGACACACGCACGAAATCTACAAATAACTGTTCGGATTGCGGTCTGTCGACGTCAAAAGACCGCGCGCACGTGTCAAGCATAGATCTGCACGACCAGCCACTCCTCTATTACAAGCCCCCAGTTTCCAGGTTCGAGTCCGACCGACCTGGTAAAAAAATAAATAAAAAATTTAAAAACATCAACCGGCGTTAGATCCAAACTTCCTATAGCCCTTTGTATACACCGCAACTTTAAGTTACTAGCGGCGCCAATTAAGTGACTATATAAAACTCACAATTTGTTTCGAACGGTATCTTCGATCATCATGAAATTTGGACACAACATTCATCTCGGTAAATACGCGCGTACTCATGCCCCTCCCCCCATTCGTTCTTTTGCACCCGGGTGAAACCGGGACGGGCCGCTAGTAACTAATAAACCTCAGTTATATAGATTTCGCCATCAACAAAAGGCAACGCATACATACAGAAATATCTGCGGGCGCTGCAGTCATCTATCGTTATTCTATAGTAACAAGAACTGAACGGAACGCTTGCTGCAGCCATCACGAAATCACGTCACGGCATTTTGCACGTTTTTACTTCCGTCCAAACGCGCCATTAGACGTGTCACATGCAACAGTTATATATACAAGCTGCGCTGCAGTTCTGAGCGCATAATCGTCAATTCAGTGCCGGGGGCGGTGCGTTTTTCGACGCGCACTCCGGCCCTGCGCGTTTGGTCAATTCTGAAGACACACACACACAAATATCAATATAATACGTGACCATCTCTGCTTACGGCCAACGCTTCTGTGTGTGGAGGGGCAGTGCATCTGTCTATAGTGGCCGTGTTATGTAGTGCTCAATGCTATAACGCAGTACCTTACACGCTTACATATAAAAGCACTTAAAGCCGGAATTCGCCTATAACGAATATAAAACACATACTATACTGTGCCGGTGTATTTATGTCGAAATACCGAGTGTCCCGTCGGCGTCGCGACGGCACCGAAAACAATCGAACAACGTCTCTGTATTTAAAATTATTTTCGCTTTATATAATAGTAGTTTCTGCATCCGGATGTTATTATACGAGTAGGGTTGAAACGAGTGTCAGCGAGTTTCGACCAGTCACACGAGTCAGAATATCAAACTTGTAACACCACGTCTTAAAAAGCCACGCCGCCACTGGTGTACTCTGGCGGTCGTGTAGAGAAACAGAGGCAAGATGGCAGCGGAGCGTATGAACTAGGAAGTAGTGTTCATGTTAAAAAAAACTTCAATTAATAAATGTGTTGAATAAAATAATAATAATTGTTACAAACTACATTTTTGAAGTAAATCTTCCTTTGGGACGGTAAAGTAAAATTAATTTTTGAGTTTGACAATGTAACGAACGTGTCGCAATATCAAACTAAGGTGATCGCGAGGTAGAACTCAGAAATCGGTGACGACTAAGTATCGGACACCCTATATATAATCGTATATATAGCGAATAATATAAAATTGACGGTCAAATTTCATCGGCGCGGCCGTAAGTGCGGCGTCGCGGCGATGTACGCCGCGGCGCTGGAAAGAGAATTATATGGTATAGGCGCAGCAGCGGAGGCTGCGGTCGTAGCGATGGCCATCTCATGGGTCAAGCGCCGAGAGAACGAACGGACGATCGAGACAGGCAACAGATGGGAGGGGGGCGGTGTCCACCCTTTTACTATACTGCTGCGAAATTGTCTCAATTTGAAAAATTAACCAAAACGAAGAGTCAAGAATTGCTTTGATATAGGTACTTGAAAACTGTTTTGTAGTGAGGGAAACAATAATTCAAATAAAAAAAAAAGGTTTGCACTCCGGGAGTGCCAGGAGAAATGAAAACTTGAATATTAACGTCTGACGAATTTTCGATCAAAATGGTTTGTATCATAGATTGCATTTTTATGTAGGTACGATATTTGAACGCTAGATGTCTAACGTTGTATAAATAAAAGTTTGCGTCTTCGATCAGGCCACGTGTCCTGACGCCTGACGCGAGTTTAACATTTTTTACCCATTACAAAAAAAGTGTTCAACGCCGCATAAGAAGTTTTCACTTCAAAAATAATATGCACTAAACGAAGAAATTAAAAAAAAATTATTCTTATTGTTGTCTCATAGACCCCATTAACTGATTTCAAAATGTTTGCTAGGGCGACTTCGTGAAGCGTCGTGGAAGTGGGGCGTTTGTCAAGTGAGCAACCGTCCTTGGTCAGCTGTCGCAAAGCACGTAGGTATACCGGCTGTAGAACACTAAGTTAACTTGTCGGCGAGGTAGAACGCTTGCCTCGCAACCTAAAAGTCGTATGTTAAATCCCTGCCATTATTATTTTTTTATACAGTTGTACCAGTTTCACGTCTGTAGTGTGTAGTGTACAACGCAGTCTCTTTTTTTATCAAACTAAGATGATGCATTGAATTCAACAGTACTTTGAAAATTTGGTATCCCTTGTTATTGACATAAAAAAAAAATACAAAACCGTCGGTAACCATGGAAACAAGAAACATTAAAAATTAAACAAACGAGCGGACCACGTCTCGCCGCAGCAATATTAAAAACAATTACCGTCCGAAAAAAGAGTAACGCCGATGAACTCACAATTATGGACATTGGAACGGGCATCGAGTGGCCGATAACGGGTGGCCCGATGTCGGGGGGGTGGGGGTGGATGGGTCAGACGAGGAGAGAAATGAAGAGTCGACGTGCGGCCTTCGCGCAGCAGATGCAATATTAATCAGTGGCGTGGGGAGGCGGCGGCGGCGGCGGGGGACTTGTAGCAGTGCATTAACGTAATGGACTTCACTCAGACCTCCTTTTCTCTCTCACCCCCCAAACACACACACACCAACACGCGTGTATATAGTTACTCTTCCTCGAAGAACATCTTTTCCAAGTGGGTCCGTCGCGACGGCCGTTTGCTGCGGTTCGCCCCACGACTGACCGACGGACAGTGACGCATTCAAACAAAAATAATTAATTAAGGTTGGTTATCTTTGTTTTGTTTTTTTTTTTTGGCTCATTAAATTTATGTTCAAACGTTGTAGAACAACGAGCTCCGCCGTCAATAGTTTGTATTTTCAAAAAAATCGAGTCTCCTTCAAAAATAGCGATTTAAAAAAGTTTGAGGTCAGCTCCAATTTAGTTATTATAATATAACTTTTCATGTAAGTACCTATGTACTTTCATTGAGTTTGGCGTCGACCCCAAAACAATTACGCGACTAACCCGGCTGACTCGGCTGACTCGACTGACCTGACTGAGCTGACTGACCTGACTGACAAACAATCCAAGATCTAAACCGGTGAGTCCTATAGAATCATGAAATCCACTATTATTGTCGCTGCCGAGTGGGACGCAGCCCCGTGAAACAGGATGGCAATACGGTGGAGCCAAAGGCTCCACTACTGTTTTCGCTGTCGTGTTTCATCTCAATCGCGTGCTGAGCCGCGGATAGCGACTAGTAAAAAATTAATTTTACATTCGAGAAGTCGTGTTTTTTTATTGTATGTTAAACAGCAAAAATAAGAATGAAAATGAAAAGAAAATTTAAGAATATTGTATTTAAAACAAATGTTTATTCGGTTAGAAATTTAAAGAGAGCTACCCTGGGAGAAAGGAGTCCTCATAAAAACTTTAGAAAACAAATTAAATTTTTATATATCCCGTGATTGCAAAATACATTTAAGTTTTCCAACGGCGAAAACTTATACATTACTTTCCTTTATTAGATGATCATCACAAAGTTGTTAGTACGGAGTACCTATGTTTACTGTTAGAACTCTCCCTTTTGTCGTTTTAAGGGCCCGGCCTATTTGTAACTTTCTCAATTTCACAGTAAAAAAAAATTACATGTGTATTAATTTTTTAAACTGTCTACATGAAAAATATTTTTTTGAATAGACAGATTTGGACGTGGTATTAATATTTCTAATTTTTTATTTTTTTTATAATAGTTCTCGTATAAGAATCTGAGCCTGGGGGCTTGTAATACAGGAGCTACTGAAACAACGGCAACCTCTATTACAAGTTCGCAGATTTACTTTATATAAAAAAAATAATATAAATTGAAAACATAAATTGGCGCAGTCAGGCCCAAACAAGTTTAGTTGTTGGTGCGGCGTTAAAAAAAAGAATAAATGCACCTTAAGGGTCATGCCTCGTAGCTGATTCAGAGCTGTAAATAAATTACGACAGTTAAATAAAGAAGTTATCCGCACAAACTGCATCTTTATTACATTGTAAAGTATTTATTCTATGATTAAACACACATTGTTACAAAACATACACTGCAGATAGTGCGATGTCGGTTGCAGTGAAGCTAATCTCTCCAACTGTCTTAAACCATTCACATTGACGTCGTTGACAAAGATATAATATCATATTATTATAAGGTTAAAGATGTTTGCCTCCCTTTTTAGAAAAAAACTCACAATTTCTCCACATAAATTATATATATCATTTTACAGATAATTGCTTGCTCTACTGACATCGACAACTAAAAAATTTATTATTGCTTTTGTTTTTGTAAATTAATTAAAATACAGCAACGCTGAACAACGTCTGCTTTAATTTTGAAACAACGTCAACACTTCGATCTGTCATCTGACCTTCATATTGTAATACAACAGACACAATACTGCCAACTGACGGCTTTAATTTTGAAACAGCGAGCAACGCTGAACAACGTCACAGCAATGCTGCATGATGCCATTTGACGGCTTAGCTCAACGCTTTTGCTACTTGCGCCTCTATATGACAATTTTAGTAAAATATTTATTCGATCTGTCATCTGAGCTTCATATTGTAATACAACAAAAAGCAGTGTGCAAAATTAGAAACGAATTGAATGCCTGCAATCATATTTAAAAAATAATTTGGTAAAGTGATAATTATTATACTTATTTAGTGCGAATAATTCACACAGGTCACACTAGTTGTAACTATTAACATTATTATTGTTAAGTTTTTATTATACTTTATAGTTTATCCGAAATGCGAATAATAATATAAGATTAGAATCATAATATGAAAATGAGCTCAGAGCTGAGTGTGTGTATTGTGCTGTGCAATGCTAAGTGACTCCTGAGCATGCATGATGACAGTTCACACCTCTGCAGTCTCTGCACTCTTGTGTAGTGCGTACTGTCTAGTGTCGCTCCTTTGAACGACTCGCTCTGAGCGACTCTTTTTAGTGAGCGGAGCGCACGGGCCCAGCTTCCAATAAAGAGTCATGTGGACACATCACTAGTTCGCACGAAAGATATACGAGCAAAAGACACTTTGAAACGACGGGCCAGATATTATGTAAGTACGTATGACATACATACATATTCGTATTGTCGGTACGGAGTTGTGTAAGCTGATGAACCGACTGCCGTACAACTGTCATCCGTGTTTCTAAAACGACTAGATTTAGTGGAGAATGGAAAAGAAGTTTATTAAAGTGAAACTTTTATTCTATCGCCCCGAATTTTTCTGGCCGTCTGTTGCATGTCGCATTACAGGCGGCCGCGGAGTAGGGGTAAAGTGAAAGGCGTTCGGAGTAGGCGCTCGGTAGAGCAGCCAAGGCCAATATGGCGGCGCCCATGGTTAGCATCAGCTGACCGTGTAGTATGTATAACACAGTCAGTCTGTCATGCGGGCAAGTGCTGTACAGTGTTTACATGTTTTTATTCGTGTATTCATGTGAATATTGTTGTTTATAATTAATCGTGATGGATAAGTGTCTACAATCCAACGCCTACAATCCAATAAAAGTTTCACTTGCGTCGTGGTTTTTTAAACCACACACTGTTTTTTTGTTTCATCGTCGATAAAAAGTTTCGGCTGAGAAACAAAACGAGCTTAACAGATGTTTCGCTCGTGGTCGACGTTTCGAAAAATATATTACCATCATCAAGACGTCAGGACATAGTTACGCGGTTAATTGTACTAATCCTAAATCTAAATAATTAACCGTGACTGACTGATCTATCAAACGCACAGCTCAAACCACTGGACGGATTGGGCTGAAATTTGGCACACAGATAGTTATTATGACGCAGGCGTCCGCTAAGAACAGATTTTCGAAAACTAAATCCACAAAAGGGTGCGACGGGGGTTCAAAATTTGCATGGAAAAATCGTATTCAAAAATGCGCAGGATTACTCCTGACAACAAATAAATAAATACGTGTTTCATGCTTTTTGAAAAACAACCCCTTCAGAGAGTGAAAAGAGGTAAATAGTCTAAAAAAATCCACATGGGTGTCATTTTCAAGGTTTGTCATCATATTTGAAATTTATTAGGCGGGTCTACGTCGCGAAAAGGAGTAACTATGCCAAATAATTGGGAATGCATTCGTGTTTCGTCTCAAATCGTGTGCGAAGTCGCGGGTAACGGCTAGTACTCAATAATTATTTCCGCAATTTCTTTAAAATTACCATTAAAATCGTTTGGTCTAGCAACTTGCAACTGCGAGGTGTGTATAAATATCCCCAGTCCCCCTCACCCCGAGGTATAAAAAATCAGCCCAGGCGGCATACACAGACCGACTGGTAGGAGCTCGGATCCCCGGGAGCGCCAATTCCCACAAAACATCGGAATGCAACCTGAATTCCTACGTTTTCCCCTGACGGAAAGAAGTCGCGAGATTCGAGCAGTAATCGAGCGCTGAGACAGGCGGCTCGGCTTTCGAAATCCCGTCGAACGGGCGGCGCGTGTTGATGCTCTCAAAGGATAAGGTTTTAGCCAGAGAGCGAACTGACAAGTGACTGGGGCTGTGTGGAAGTGATGCAGCAGCAGGCAAGGCTTTTAGCGCTCTTATGACGTTTCTCTTTCTATCCATTCACTCAACTGGCTGGTGTAAGGAATCCATTAAGATGACTCCCGACTCTGATGCCGGGATATATTGCTGTCGGAGCTGCCACTCTATATACACTCTCCACTCCACTCCGCTCCGCTCTCTCTCTCTGGTGCAGGAGCCACTCTAGAGCTCACTGCTGTAATATGGCGGCGGTGGGACGACGACGACCGAAAACAGATCCTACGCATTTTGCGACACGTATCCCTCATTCTCATGTCGGTATTACACACTTTAATCTCTTGATACAACCTTGTTCTGACACGCTCCGACACGTATACCGGGTGTTGTTTCTTATACCGTCTGTCGCACAAAACACAGTTCTACCCAGCGTTGCCAGTTTTTTTTTTGCCAAGTCGGGATTTTGGAACTCTTTGAGTGAAAACAGCGGGATTCTTTCGTCGAAAGCGGGACATAGTAAAAAAACGTATATAATCAGATGTTTTCAAATATTTATCTTTTTATTTGAATTAAAATTACGTTTACGTGACAATAGATAGCAAAAATAGCCATAGAAAATGTATTTTAATAAAAATATAATATTTTAAATCAGATTTACCCTATCATTAAATAGTTGAGTCTTATTCGTCTTCAGAATAAAAAAAAAAAAAACAGAAATCAAAATAAAAAAAGTTTTATTCATTAGAAAAATATGGCGTTTCAAACAATAGTCTGTGGAGTGAGTGTTACAAATTGCAACTTACAATAAGAGAATAATTATTTATAAGAATTACTTATTCATGATAAATATTTCTGTGAAGTTATCCCCGAAAAGCGGGACTGAGCCTGTCCGCGCGGGACATTTAATTTTAATTTAAAAATCGGGACGTCCCGCCAAAATCGGGACGTTTGGCAACGCTGGTTCTACCAAACTTGATAACTATAGGCTGTGTGCACGAAGCCTACTAGCGCCGCTAGTGGATAATAGAGAAAATATTGAACTCGCTTTTTATGGAAATCGCGACATGTTTCTAAGATGATAAGTCAAAAACTTTAGTTGGCAATGACGTGCCAAAAAAATGTAATAAGGAAAACTGATGTTAATTGTATATAGGTACAATAAAATTCAGATTGTAAACCATTATATAAATAGCATAACATAAAAGGTATGTGAGAATTATTTATTTATCAACTATGACGCACAATATATAAATAATTAATTTGTTTACACTGACAGCGGAACGTCAAATTATGGCGCCAATGGTCTTTATATTACTGAAATAGCCATTAGCGCAACAGCCCGGAACAGAACAAGCATTTCGAGATCGCTTAGTTTTGCCCATGTTTTCTTTGTACCTAATTAAAAAACTTCATAAAATTCCAACCCACAAGTGGGGAATGGTACCTACTAGTTTAGGTCAAAAAATCACTTTTCAGAAATTTTACAATATCTTTCCGTTTTGAGGTCCTCCGAATCCAAAAAACATATTTTTGAAAAAACTCTGTGCGTCTGTTTGTCTGTGAACACGATACAGGTCAAACGGATGAGCGGATTTAAACCAAATTTTGGGAGGATGTTTGGTATGAACACACGAAGAGCCCTATTGTTTTTGGGGAAAATCGGCGCATGCGCAGAAGAGATATATGCTAAAATGGTGTTTTTTATATAATAATGGTTAACTTTTCATAACTGCTTATTATTCTATTTATTTTTTCAAGAAAGTTTTGTTAAAAAAAATTTTTCTAAACTTTATAGTTTCGGAAATATTTTGTAAATAAAAAAAAATCAGCTGCTCATTTGTTTTGTGGATCTGTCAGAAATAAACTAGTTAGGCATACTTTGATTAATTTTTACATGACGTGGAACCATGGCAACGAATAGTTAATATCATATTGAATACTAGCGATTACCCGCGTCACCTTACGCGATATCAAAAATTTTCTTTTTTTTTTTTTTTTAATTATTTATTTTCTTTATTATAATGAAATGTCGACATTTTTGAAGTTGGAATGGTCCCGTCGCCCAATTGGCTGGAATTTTTTCAAGTAACCGGGCGGCAGTGAGGTTCGTAAAAGGGGGTGCGTTTCGCGGCAGCGCACTGTAGCACTGTAGGCAAGTGCAGCGCAGTATAATAATGTATAGAAGGCAAGCGGCGTCAGTGGTTGATAACATTGGACAGAGAGTCAGGTGGTTAACCACTGTCGGCTCGCTTACATAATGCATAACACTTTATTTAACGAACAAGCGGAAGACGCAAGGCTCGCAACACACACTGTTCACTGTACGACTCACATACCGCAATCCAGTGGCGTAGCTCGGCGCATTTCCACGCCCCGTCCAAGAATACAGTACCTATACCGCTTCGCAACAAACCTACACGGTTAAAAAAAAAATAGCTATCGATAAATTTCTTCATCGCCCATCATAATGAACGACTCCTTTCTCGGAGCGGAGCGAGTCGCTCTTTTTTTTGTGAATGACTCACTCCGAGCGCCATATTGCTCTGTGCTGAGCTGTTCTGTTTTGTTGCATTCGCACATTTACAGAGCGCACACAGCATAAGCCACAGAGGCACTAGTGAACATTGCACGTACGGAGTTATCTTTGCTGAGTCGTTTTTGAATGACAACACTGTTTACAGTGACTTAAACCATTCACATTGACGTCGTTGACAAAGATATAATATTGCAACAATTGTTAAGCTTTTATTATACTTTATAGTTTATCCGAAATGCGAATAATAATATAAGATCAGAATCATATTAAAATGAGTTCAGAGCTGAGTGTGTGTATTGTGCTGTGCAATGCTACGTGTCTCCTGAGCATGCATGATGACAGTTCACACCTCTGCAGTCTGCACTCTTGTGTAGTGCGTACTGTCTAGTGTCGCTCCTTTGAACGACTCGCTCTGAGCGACTCTTTTTAGTGAGCGGAGCGCACGTATAGCCAGCTCCCAATAAAGAGTCGTGTGGACACATCGCTACAGCCACAAGTCCCAGCCGCGATTCTAGCGGCAAAAGCGGCCTCGTCTGACGACTTGCGTCTCGACGCAGTGTAAAGACGCCGCTGTTTCTAGTGTCGCTTCTTTGAACGACTCGCTCTGAGCGACTCTTTTTAGTGAGCGCAGCGCACGTAGCCAGCTCCCAATAAAGAATCGTGTGGACACATCGCTACAGCCACAAGTCCCAGCCGCGATTCCAGCGGCAAAAGCGGCCTCGTCTGACGACTCGCGTCTCGACGCAGTGTAAAGACGCTGTTAGGGCGGCGGCACAAACAATTCCATAACATAGAGATAGTGGGTTCGTGGCAGTAAACAATATGAACATTTCACTTTATTTTACTATCCATACACGTATTTGTATTATCATAAAAGTAACGTAAACGTGGCTGTAATATCCTACGTTTTATGAATAATTGAAGTTTCATAAAGTGTATTCTACCACGCGCTTTACCGCTCTCTCTCTCTCGCGCGCGCGCTCTCTCTCTGTCTCACAGAACACGACCCGCGACGTGTAACACGCCGTGTCTGTGCCTTGCGTTGCTTTTTGCACTGGTTTCGTCACAACCGAATCAAGAACGGCCGAGATTGTCGGAACGTCGTTACAAGCAGCGGGTCTACAATACGCGCCACGAATCTAAAAGGCTCGGAAGTTAGATGCGAATGCGGGCTTGCGCTTGTACAGTGTGTTGAAAAAGTACAAACTCGCAACTCAACAAAACTAAAATAACTTGAGAATAGCGTACTCGACTGTACTTTAAAGCAGGAAAGCGACAAGTGACAAAGACAACGAACGATCACGGCCAATCACCGACGAGCGCACGTTCCGTGCATGTAGCTGGGAGGTGGTGGGAGTATCAACGGCTCAGTGCCTTTGCGACGCTGTTTGTGACTAGCTTCCGAACCTTTTAAATCCGTGGCGCGTATTGTACATAGGAACTAATGGAGCTTACTCGACTCCCAAGTGTCGAGGGTCTAAAAAAACTCTAGCCAATTGGGCGACGGGACCATTCCAACTCGAAAAATAACAGACGCACAGAGTTTTTCCAAAAATATGTTTTTTTTTGGATTCGGGGGACCTCAAAACGAAAAGATATAGTAAAAGTGATTTTTGACCTAAATTAGTACCGTTCCCCACTTGTGGGTTGGAATAGTATAAAAATTGAATTGAAGCCGTCGTCTAAAAAGTCGTTTTCGGGCGAAAAATGGCGCCGAAAACCCGAATAAAGTGAGTGATTGGGCAATCTGGGAATTGTTTCACCTAGACTATGACACACGCAGAATATTCCAATTGTCTACTCTTTTTGCGCATGTAAATGAGCAGATCAGAACGTTTCAAACTTTCCACGAATCGATTGATGGACATCTTCGTCGATTAAATAAAAGATTTCACTTCCTAAACACCGCTACGTTTGTTTGGTGCCACTGTCAAAACTTGACGCAGCAACAAATAACAATACACGTCATGGTGGAAGCAAAGGTATAAACTCAGCACCTCCGCCAGCTTTTACATCTTTTACGATTTTAAGTTTTTATTAATTTATATTTTAGTTCATATTAATATAACATAAGTTAAGGTACCTTAACTCATGTTAATTGCTATGGTTAGTAATTAATGTTTATTTTCGTAATTATTGTTTTAAATTTTCATATTGTACTTGAAAAAGTCTAAATCCATAGACGAAACGTTGTACACTAATAATAGTATATTGTGCGACTAGTGAGAGAAGGAGAAGATTCTATGAGCGTGAAATTTGCCGCACGAGCGTAGCGAGTGCGGTAACACGCGAGTGGAATATTCTCCTTCGATTAATGGTCGCACATAATATTTTATTCAACTAGCACGAGTAATATGTAATCGGGGCCCTGATAAAAGAGGGAAAAATAATAAGTCACTTCATTGATTGACGTACCCACCGCCCTCACACAAGATGGCCCTGACTTTCGCTGAATTGCGATGCTGTTTTCATATATACAAATCGTTACAACATGAAGTAATTTATTATTTCTCCCGAATTTAGCAGGGCCCCGAAATTATATATTACTCACGCGTGTTGAATAAATACCTTTTTGTCCACAATCCTGCGATTTTTCTTATTAATTATTATTTCGATGGACACGATATCTAATATATATTAATTATAATTATACGAGGTTTATCATGCCTAATGTATTACAAGCCCCGAGTTCCTCAAGCATCAACTGGAATTTCAATTAATTATTTCGAACAAATCTTTAAATTGAAAACACGAATTAGTATAAAAGAACTTCGTTCATTCTGAGATACTTCGGTTTAGTGTAGTTCCAGACCGGGGCACTAATATGAAGGATAAAACATTATATTTATGCTTGGAACTTTAAAAATTTCTTTTCTTCCGACTCCATGGAAACGCGTAAACATAACTATTTTTAAAATATAACATTTTCGCTTCTGTTTTTATGTTCGACACGAGCACACAAAGTTACTTGAAAATGGCGGTCGGGGCGCGGTTTTATGCATGCCGGAAAAAATTGCTGAGCGGGACGATTTCGACATACACAAGTGTCTCCGAAAGTTGAATCGTAAACAAACGAGAACTGACAAGCTGTTCGTTTAAAATGCATTTTCGACAAGGCTTCGTCATTTGAAAATACTTTTATCGGTATTTTTTTATGTATATTTAAAAAACTTTTAAAGTGAAACTTTTATTCTATCGCCCCGAATTTTTCTGACCGTCTGTTGCATGTCGCATTACAAGCGGCCGCGGAGTAGGGGCAAAGTGAAAGGCGTTCGGAGTAGGCGCTCGGTAGAGCAGCCAAGGCCAATATGGCGGCGCCCATGGTTAGCATCAGCTGACCGTGTAGTATGTATAACACATAGTCAGTCTGTCATGCGGGCAAGTGCTGTACAGTGTTTACATGTTTTTATTCGTGTATTCGTGTGAATATTGTTGTTTATAATTAATCGTGATGGATAAGTGTCTACAATCCAACGCCTACAATCCAATAAAAGTTTCACTTGCGTCGTGGTTTTTTAAACGACACACTGTTTTTTTAACAACTGCACTCGTTAGTCAGTTTGGTGAAATGTAATTTCATTTTGATTTATTTCGACGCATCCGAAATACAATATTAAATTTAATAGAATTCGTTCAAAGCTATTATTTCAGAAGCAAGTTTAGTAGAATTTGCTCAAAGCTATTAGTTCAAACGCCGGGCCACAAACGAAATACATTTAGCAAAATTATATCTATCGCACCCGGGTGAAACCGGGACGGACCGCTCTTTGTCTATTAAAAATTCAAATAACACATTCTGAATTAATAATATATATTGTGTTTATTAAAATAAAAATAACTTTGTGTACCTGGTCTCTCGTTTTAACATAAACTAACAGCTCGTTCATAAAATAATGCATCACGATCCAGAACTGGTATTGTTTGTCCTAGGGTGTTATTTTTGTTACTTTGTTTTTTTATTACGTAATCAAAAACCGCATCAAAAACGGTTCGTCCTTTGAAGAGCTACGATGGCCCAAACATGCAACAACTCTTTTTTTGAGTCGGGGGTTTTTAGAGCAATCTTATTTTGTGTTTAACAAACACTACAGGGCTTACTAAAGTGCCTTAAAAAAAAAATCGAAAATCAGATCAATTCGACCAAGAAAGCATACCTAGCTCCCAAAAAATGTTGATTTATAGCTAATCAAAGTTACAGAGGTCTATGGCACGCCGTTTTACTATTTAATAGTAAAATATTTTTCCAAAAATTATAAAAATATTTAACAATTTTAATTTCACAAAAAAAAATTTGAGTGAATTTTTTTATGTGGTGACATAATAAAAATACATTATTATTATGTCATGACATAATTAAAATACATTATTTTTATGTCATGACATAATTATAATTCGTCGTTTTTCCTATCTCTTCATTTAATTTTATGTCATGACATAATAATATTGTATTTTTATTATGTCACCATATAAAAAAATATCACTCAAAATTTTTTTTCTGAAATTTAAATTGTTAAATATTTTTATAATTTTTTATAAAATATTTTACTATTAAATAGTAAAACGGCGTGCCATAGAGGTCTAAATATTTAACAGAAAAAGGCAACATTAGATCAAGTCGACTTAGAGAACGCCTTCCAACAGAACACGGTACCGATCTATTATGATTTATTGTTAATTAGACGATAGCACTTCTCGATGCAATATCAATGACGTACACACAAGAAGTTTTCTACCTTTCTACCCTAACGTAAGTAGAGAGAGAGAAAGGTAGAGTCGGTTATCTACTGGGTCAACCGAAACACATCTAATAGTGGATGGCTTGTGAGGATCTGTAAATCGATCTGATTTATCGTTCATTTGCCGAGAGTGCCCTCGCCCACTCACCCGACTCCGCAAATGCAACGCCGACGGGATGGGGGGAGTGCGCCGCCGTACAGGAAAGACGCGAGAGGTGAGAAGAGCTGCGGCGCGCACACAGAAGTGTTTCTGGCGAAATTACCTCATCAGCGTGAGTGGAGTGCATCGCGCGATCAACAGAAAACACGCAGAGACATGACAGCGTTCCGAAACATCAGCCGTCTGCCGTTCGATAATGGCTCGATACGAACAGCCAATAAAGATTTTTGATAGCAACGTTTATAAATATTGTAACAGAGACCCCCCCAGCAGGCGACGACAAAGAATTTCGTGAGACAACAATCTGTGTGTCATTGTTAGAATGACGGAGCCGATTTTTGTCTCACGAAATTCTTTGTCGTCGCCTGCTGGGGGGTCTCTGTTACAATATGCTTATATAGCTCCAGCCCTAGCACTGGTCATCCTAGTTGGGAAGGAAATTCATACCTAACCATTGTAATAATAATAATTAGTCGCATCAACGAAGCCTTTTTTATATGGGACACTTTTCATAACGGTTTATTATTCTATTTATTTTTTCAAGAAAGTTTTGTAAAAAAATGTTTTTTCTAAACTTTATAGCTTCGGAAATATTTTGAAAATAAAAAAAATATCAACTTTTGTTTTGTTTTGTAGATCTATCAGAAATAAACTAGTCAAGCATGCTTTGATTAATTTTTACATGACGTGGAACACATGTAACCATGGCAACGAATAGCAAATTATATCATACTGAATACTAGCCATTACCCGCGTCACTTCACGCGATATCAGAAATTGTATTCTCTTTATTATACTAAATCAAATGTCAATATTTTTGATGTTGGAATGGTCCCGTCGCCTAATTGGCTGGAATTTTGTTTCATCATAAATAGTTTTAAATTATCTGTCAACATGCCAAAAAATGTTATTAAACACTTGCTTATAAGTTTTTTTTTAGGAAATAATGACATAAAATTAATGAATGTAACAAAATTAGGAAATATTTTATTAACTGTGGGAAACCGTGGATATAAAAATATAGTCTAAAAAAAAACTAAAAAACATGCTTTATTTTGAACTAAAAAGTAAAAAATATATTTTTTTAAATAAGCTTAAAACAATAATGAATAAAAAATACTAGTATTATTGTGAAAAAAGCGTGGGGCGCTTTGTTCCACATTTTCGTACATCGAGCGCCCCACGCTTTTTTCACAATAATACTAGTATTTTTTATTCATTATTGTTTTAAGCTTATTTAAAAAAAATATTTTTTACTTTTTAGTTCGATATAAAGCGTGTTTTTTTGTTTTTTTAAACTATATTTATTTTTCACTTTTTAGTTTGATATAAAGCGTGTTTTTTTGTTTTTTTAAACTATATTTATTTTTCACTTTTTAGTTTGATATAAAGCGTGTTTTTTAGTTTTTTTTAAACTATATTTATTTCCCACTTTTTAGTTCGATATATTATTGTCAAAAATTTGCCGAAAAAAACAAATTTTTTATTTCGGCGTGGACGGGATTAAAACCCACGACCGGCGAATCCGAGAGTTGACGTCAGCGAAGACTAGCGCCTTAGACCGCTCGGTCAACGATTACTCTTACACTAGTGGCATAACATACTAACAGTAATAAACCACTTGCTGTAGTCCAAACGAGGTTACAAACAAACATACATACTTACATACATACAAACTTACAAGTGAAACTAATATAAAGCGTGTAAAAAAAAAATTGCCGATAGTCACGTCGGTACAGAAACGGTTGTAAAAGAGGTATGGGCGCAAAATAAATTATTAAGTTGGTGGGGGTTAGATACCGCGACCACATTTTTCGTGGAACCGAGTCTAAGCGTTAAACGCATAGTTTTAGAAACCCGCTTAAACAAGTCCCCGATTCCATCGACTTAAGGGATTGAAGGCTACAGCTATTGCACAGTTAATACATTTGACGTTTGAGCTAAAACTGACGGCTTTAGATCTTATTCAATGCATTCTACAACATAATTCACGTACAACTCATCCATTTACGGCTGAGCTGTACCGTTTGCTTATATACAAATTAATTTTTAAAAGATTGATCGGTAACATGTACCTAATTGTTGAAGTGAAACTTCTTAGCTCTTTGAGTAAAAAAATAATTTTTCGTAAGCAAGCTTAGCAAAATATGAAACTATAAGTATAAAAAAATTCCAGCCAATTGGGCGACGGGACCATTCCAACTTCAAAATGTTGACATTTGCTATATAAGTAGTATTAATAAAGAAAATAAAATTTCTGATACCGCGTGAGGTGACGCGGGTAATGGCTAGTGTTCAATATGATATTTGCTAATCGTTACCATGGTTACCTACATAATATGTTCCACGTCATGTAAATATTAATTCGCATACCAAACATCCTCCCAAAATTTGGTTTCAATCAGCTCACCCGTTTGACCTGTATCGTGTTCACAGACTAACAGACGCACAGAGTATTTCCAAAAATATGTTTTTTTGGATTTGGGGAACCTCAAAACGAAAAGATACTGTAAAATTTTTGAAGAGTGATTTTTGACTTAAACTAGTACCATTACCCACTTGTGGGTTGGAATGGTAAAATATGTACATGGAAAGAATCCATAACAACGCTTTCAGACATTTTTACAGTAAGTAAAATAATTATTTAGCGTATATCCGCGGCACATTTGATCTTTCTGTCATTTTACGCACTATTTATGAACTACACGTTCGTAAATAGTGCAGCATGCTCTATAGTCCTTTCTTTCTCGATCATTCCTTTATTTCGTCTCGTCTCCTCGCGGACTCGCCGTCTCTCTCTATAGAAGGCTTCGCATCACAAAAAAAATAAAGAAAATTTACAAAGAAAATCAACAATTCCGAGCGAAATGTGCGTAAAATAAATTTCAAAAGTGCGCACTGCAATACAAGTTATAAATTATGCAGCTGCCGCCATTAGGTATACATGAAAGGCGGTTGGCGGCAAGTAGATACTTTGTGTTGGCAGCACTGTTCGGTGAACTGGGGATTTCCCCGCGCTCGATGGACTCATTGTTTATAGTGCCTTCTTATTTAATATCGTGTCACTGCGAAAGTTGCTTGTTTTTTCCATCACTGCGAAGACAAGTTCTGTATAGAACTTTCTTTTTATAACAAATTACAATAAATTTGTATGCGGCGACGATAAAAGCAGACGCACAAACTTTTGAAAATCTAACTATTTATGTATTTAAAACGAGCACCAGCGAGGTTTCGGAGTCACACGAGTTGCAATACAGCTCTTAAAAAATAGCTGATTTTCACTTCATATTTTCAAAATTTTTGACAGTTCGTTTGCGGGCAAACGTCACTTCTATATAATAGTAGGTAAGTTACTAAAAAAAAACAACTGATACTAAGTATATGGAATTGATATAGCGAAACCATTTTTGTTTTAGTTTACCGCACTTGTGTGTAATGAGTCACTTTCCATGCAGCTGTTTTGTAAAGGGTACGTCCCTAACGATACGCTTCTTTTGTTCATCAAGCAGGAACCTTTATTTTTTTATTTTTTGCAATTTAATAAATTGAAAATATCTAGTATAATACGCGCCACGGATCTAAAAGGTTCGGAAGTAAGTCACAAACAGCGTCGCAAAGACACATTTTAGAGCCGTTGAGGCTCCCACCACCTCCCAGCTACCTGCACGGAACGTGCGCTCGTCGGAGATTGGCCGTGATCGCTCGTTGCCTTTGTCACTTGTCGCTTTCCTGCTTTAAAGTAAGTCGAGTACGCTATTGTCAAGCTGTTATTGCTATTGCACATACCGCTAAACTAGCGGTATGTGCTTTATTATCGCTTTGCGCGTCAGAGCTGACTTTCGTTCACATAAGAAGTTGTATCTAAGTTAATTTCGCTAGAAATCCATTCAAATTGAAGCTTTTTGAAAAGAGGAGATTCTGATCTATAAAACAGAACCATTTTTAAATCCATTCGAGTTCATAAATACTACTAAAATTGTAATTGAAAATCACGAACAGCAGTCGTCGGTTGGTCTGTACGTATGTACGTACGTATGTACGTCACGACTCTACAGATCGCAATTTTGGTCAGATTGCCTTGGGTTATATTTTATTCACTTTATTTACTATCAGACCAGAACCCTATTTAAATTCACTAAAATGTGTTCAGTAGTTTAATTTTTATAAACAGTTTTATTTTATTATTTTTTGACAGTCAATAGTTTGAAAAAACAATATAATAATTACTGTGTAAATGTCCATAAAACAAGTGCTACACTTGTATACCGTAATAACAGTAGAATGCTTAGCAAGTTTCGTAACGTAATGGGTATGTCATCAGACCCACAACAGTAAGGTCCTGGGTTCGATTCCTTCCGAAATAATTGGATTTTATTTTTTTTTTCTATTCCATTTTATTCCACTTGATATTAATTATATATTATATTATGTATACCTACATAGTTCTTATTTTTTTTTTTCAAATTTAAAAAAATATTTTTTTAATTTTGAATTATTTATTTCTTTAAATTTTTTAAAAATATCTTTTCAATTTTGTTTTTTTTTATCATACCTACAGTGGAAAACTTGCGGGATGTGCACTTTTGGTTTTGCCAACTATGTTAGTTTTGTTGAGATGCGAGTTTGTAGTTTTTAAACAGACTGTATACAAGAGCAAGCCTGCATTCGCATCTAACTTCCGAACCTTTTAGATTCGTGGCGCGTATTATACCTGGGAATCAAGGACTTGCAATAGTGGAACAATGGCGTTGGTTCCAGCAAGCCTTCGAAACAAAAAAAAAACACTCAACTGTCCGAGACAGCTCGACAACATTTTTTCCGAGCTTAAAACTTTTTAACAGTGGACAGCCCCGCAAAGGGCGACGCCGTTTTGGTCCGCTCTGTATGCACAAAAGCTACATTTCATATTAATTCAGAGTATAATAATATAAGCGTTTTATTCCATTACGGGTTCTGGTAATGAATCGTTCCTAACTTCACAGCAACAGAGAAAAGCGAGCGTTTCACTACAGGATGCTACGTGAATTATTTTAATAAGCCAAAACATAAATCCTGTTTAATTAATGTATTTAACTAATTAGTTTCATAGCTACAACGCCGTCACGGTAGCTATTCGAGCTGTATACCTATTATAAACCATACACACAACGTGTGTGTATATAATATCTGCGGTCGCGCGGCAGAGTGGCCTATATGTTGAAATCTTTCGTCGACTTTCAGTAATTATTTCTCTCTAAAAGTCAATTCAGAAGTAACTGCGACCTCTAGTTGAAGAAATATTAGTAAAAAAAAAATTGGTTGTCTGTAAAGTCGGTTTACGGACGATAGTTTTACGTGATAACGTATTCCGCTCGAATAATACATAACCTAAATTTTAGTAGCTGTCAAACTATATTTTTACCGACTAATAATGTGATCAACCAAAGCAAAATACATATTTTTAAGCAATTATAAAAGACATTTAAAAGAATGTAAATATATATTATATATTTGTTAACAAACCGTATAATTTATCTGGCCATCTGTCAGATGTAGCTTTCGCTGGAACAGCCGAGAAAAATGTTGAACGCACACTACTCTCTGACGTCACGCGAGAAAAGAGAGACTATCGCTTCATATCGCGGTCTCGCTTGCGGAACGTTACTGTTTTTCGTGCGTGCAGCCGGTGTTTCATCAATTTATAAGATGATCACGTCAAAAAAACTTTTGAAAGAACAGCTTTTATTGAAAATAACTTTTAATATAATTTATCTTCATATAATTATTAAAAAACTCTTTAGTCCTTTTTAGTAGGTACCTACATGCCAATAAAAAACTTGTCTTTGAAAAGTTTTTATTTTATTTTTTTACTAATAATTTATTTTTCTTCATACCTCGATCGAAAGTAAATACTTTCGGCATCAATTTTAAGGCCGAAACTACGCAATGGCGGGATTACACGCACCGATGCAGGAAGTTCGTACGTTCGGGCGGTAGTAAAGCAAAAAACAACCAAACAACTGTTGTTTAGATATCGTTTCCATAGCAATCTTATTACATTTTAGCAAATAGTCGCGAACAGCTGTCATTCGTGTTTTTACGTATAACCTCAAAGCTTCTTGTTTGGAATTTATCCGTGTTTTTATATAAATAATAAGTAAATAATTAATTAATGTATTTAATAAGCGTACTTACGACCGAGGTATGAAGAAAAATAGTGTACACCACAATGGCCGAAAGTTTGATATCCTCGCACTGCGCGCCATGATACCCTCAGCCTCGTATCAGGCATCATGGCGCGCAGAGTAAGAATATCAAACTTTCGGCCAGTGTGGTGTACTATATTATTGTTCTTTTTAACCCGACACGTTGAAAATACACGAGGTCTGCGGTAATTTGTTCACTTGTAAATTATATGGCACTGTGATATATTTTCGTGTCGTAAAAATTTCTTCTAAATGTTCGCACAATCTTTTAAAAAGAAAATTTTAACTAAAATTAATACCATTCCGCATAGCCAGAGTGCCCGTCGGCAAAAATTTTACTGACACATACTCTCCCCAAATTTTGCATATGGCTTCATAAGGCCTAGTCTGACACCTATTTCCTTTATGACTTTTCTTGATTTTGGGGCGTTTTCCCTCTAAATTTTCCAAAAGATGTCGTTCGACGACATGTAAAAATTCATAGATACTGTTTGTCTTTTTAATTGGATAGCTTAAAAACTTCAACCAAAACGCTAAAATAATGTTCTCTGACAAATAACATGAACCATATAAAATGTCTGACTCCTCGAATATGTTCGAGGTGTCAGACATTTTAAATGGTTCATGTTGTGAAAATGGTAAAAAGTAATCAATTGAATGGCGCTGAACTCAAATAACTTTATAAAAGTGGCTATAGATTTAAATACTTGACTTAAACACTTTCGCCTCGCGACCTCGAATATAATACATGCATGTGTGCCTACGTTACGTAATATTCTATGCATATGTAGCATAAAACTTTTCGAAATAATTAGACGACAAGACCGTGGTTTATATATAATGTTCCAAAACACAAATGAAACGCCGCTTCCAGGCAATTTAACGTTTTTATCTCCGCGAATTTTACCCTTCGATGCATACACTATATATGACTTTTCATTCGAAAGAGACGGCACTGCCCGCCCCCCTTCCTGACACACTTTCATCGCATAAGTTTAATTTTTTTTCAATTACAGTAAAGTATGCAGAAAACATTTTTGACGTGATAACGTCTTATAAATTGATGAAACACCAGCTGCACGCACGAAAAAGTGTAACGTTCCGCCTAACCCTGTGCGTGCACGCGAGAGCGCAGTATAAGCGATAGAGAAATGGCGATATGGCGCTAATAATAATTAATAAATGTCATTTTATTTTGTTAAAAATAACTGATCGCCGTCATTATGGATAAAATATGATATTATTCACAACGAATGGAAATGTATTGATCAATTGATAGTTTGTACACAAACGCAGCTACATTTTGTATCAAAAACAAATCTTGGGAGATATCTGCATTTCATAACAGCAGATAAATTATACGGTTTGTTAACAAATATATAATATATATACATTCTTTTAAATGTCTTTTATAATTGCTTAAAAATATGTATTTTGCTTTGGTTGATCAAATTATTAGTCGGTAAAAATATAGTTTGACAGCTACTAAAATTTAGGTTATGTATTATTAAATATGATATTCGTCCGTAAACCGACTTTACAGACAACCAATTTTTTGCACATCCCTCTATAAAATAACTATACCTAGCGGTTGCGAAATGAGATATTTAACACTAGTGCTGTAGAGCTGCGTAAAGTATAATAAAAGTAGTCTTTCTACCGTTAAATCACAGTCTAACCCGTTTTGAGAACCATTACCGTGAAGGGCCAAACTGTGAATGCCCAGATCAGCGAGATACCATGCCCCGTACGGCTCTTTATGTAAGAACCAATTTTGACGGATGTTTTTGGTTAATTTAATTAAATATAATTCTATACACATTTCCTCAATCTACAAGTCCGGGCCGCTGGTTTTAAACGAATGCGGTCCTGGAGTTCACATAAATTTCAGCGCGCGTCGAGTTGAATTTTTAGACGCGCGACTCGCATCGAGTTTTAATTGTTATCGACATTAGTTTAAAATATTTAAATGACAGTTTGTTGACTGTTTAGCGGGCTTTTAATAGGTAATAATATATCATTAGTTGAACACCAATTATAAACATGTAGAGAACCACTCTATTTGCATTATAAATAATTGACAAGATTCTGATGGCATCATTAAATGACTAATGGATATACACCGTTCAGAATACGACCGTTCTTGTACAGCGCAACGCCGGTAATCTGTACAGATGCTACTGTCAGTTTACACATCATATACGCAAGTGAATTATTTACGACCGAAAAGACATAGGTATCTAAGAATTCGTAAATAAAGAAGTATTATGTTTATTAAAGTTTGGACTCATATTTATTTTAAACTAGCGGTCCCGCCCGGTTTTACCCGGGTGCAAAAGAACAAATGGGGGGACATGAGTACGCACATTCATCTTAGTTTACCGAGATGAATGTTGTGTCCAAACTTCATGATGATCGGAGTAACCGTTCAGAAGTTTTTGTCGGACGGACAAATTTTGAGTTACATATTGCAACATTTTTCATTGATGCCCCGCTCCTATTGATCGTAGCGTGATATTACATAGCCTATAGCCTTCCTCGATAAATGAACTATCCAACAAAAAACATTTTATTCAATTCGAACCAGTAGTTCCTGAGATTAGCGCGTTCAACCAAACAAACTCTTCAGCTTTATATATTAGTATAGATATATTTTTTAATAAATAATTTGGAATGATCTTTCTATAAGAATATCTTACAGATAAAGTTGTCCGCACATGTCTGATAGATATTTATTTAAATGACCTCTGCGCATGACTCAAATACCGACATTTCGTCCAAAGCAATTTTTATAACCTCAAAAGTAAAATAATCACGTGTGCTGATCCCATACATATATTAATTCCTATATGAAACATTGAAACATTGTATATTTACGCAATGTGCGGTGAGCGAACGCAACAGAGCGTATCGAAAATATGTCTGCGTCTCTTTTTTCGAAGTAATTCCTCGGTTATTCCGACAATATATATTATATAATCATTTATCAGACGTCTTATGTCTTTATCTATGGCGTTAGCCAATCAGAACCAACGAGCTCTTACGACTGAAAAAAAAGACAGGAGTATATGTTTGCACCGTAATGGTTCTAGTGCTTCTTTATTCCTATGCTCGGTATATATAGTTGACTCACGTTGATTCATAGCAAGGTTAGTAGTTTGCAGAGGTTGCCTCGGTCCATCAGCGTAAGCGCGGGAATCACGTCAGCTGGCGAACCGTTCATATTTATATAACGACAATATCAAAAATGTTTTTAATATATTAAACCAGGACTGTGTCAATCTCTCCCATTAAAAATTCAATTTATGTTTTACTAAAAACTCTACACTAATCGGGGGAGTAGTTTTTGGGTGATGCCTGCACAAACACACAGACATGCACTGTTTACAGTTGTTTTTTTTTTCAAATATTATGTATAGATTAGGTACGCCAAGTAGATATATAACATGCGGGATATATATAATAATATTTAATACGGGTACCAATTAACATCTAACACGTATTTTCCATTTGTAAAACAGAGAATTGTAATTAAAAGCGTATATACGGCAATAGATGATGTTTGAATGTGTTTAAATATACAAACGGTGCACGGGCTAGGGGGCTCCATCGCTGTCTTTGCAATGAACGCGTCAAGCGCGAAAGAAGAAGAAGAAGTAGCAGCACGTCGAAGCGTTGAGAGTCGCTAATGACCTCAGTTGTCAAACGTCTACAATCTCTCTATCAAAACTTTCAGAGTATCTGGAGGTTGATGCGTTACAGTCCCAATCAAAAGTAAGTCGAATTTTAAATGGGAACTTTTCAATAATAAATTTTTACAAAAGGTTGTAAGTCGATGATACCAATAAATTATTGTCATAAAGGCATAATTAATTTTTTTTTAATATTAATTAATTATTTCAGTATTTTACTTAATCGACTAACTTTTGAATTTTTTTAACAAAGTTAGGTTAGAAAAAATAAATTTATGTAAATATCTGTATTTTACATATTTTTTACAGTAAATAATTAATTGAAAAAAGAAATTAGAAGTAATAAAAATTAAAATTAAATCAAAAAAAAGTTGAAAATTCAATAATCGAAAAGCGCTAAGGTTTAATAATTTTTTTTATTGATTAAAAGTCTCCTAATTAAATTGGAAAAAATATTAAAATATGCGTAGGACATCGATGCTTTACATAGTTAGTTTTCGGAACTGCTGACATTATTTGGTTATTTGCAAAAAATTAAAATGTACCGTTTGCATGCTAGGTTGACATATTTTCCATAAGACTACATGTAAAAGTTTATTTTTAATTTTATCCTTCATAAATCTCCTAATGATTTTGGATTTTTTACAGAAAATTTTGTCATAAAAAATCTATTAAAAAAACCTTATTTCAGATTGTTTTCATTATCTACATAAAACGGCTCATCCTCCTTAAGGTTATTAGTAGTAAATGCATTCATTACAACAAATTTTGTTGTAGCAAAAAACGTTAGTATTCAAATATTATATATGTAACGGCCAATACCCGGTAGCCGGGCAATGTCGACAATGCCCGAGCCACATCGGGCAATGTCCGAAATCGAACAAGGTTCAAAAATAGATTTTTTATAAACATGAAACGCTGACATTTGATTGTATCTTTATCATGATAAGTTATTATATTTTGTAATAAATGGAAGATTTTTGTATTTGAGTAATAAGAAGATTATGAGTAGATCAGCTTAAGAGAGCAATAAACATATTTTCATTTATTAAAATAAATAAAATGTGTGAAAATAAATTGTCCGTAGTTTTGATTTTTATTTTTATTGCTGGAATAAATGTGAGTTCTGAAATTCAATGCATTGAGATAATATATTGTTTATTGCTCATATCATATAAATAACAAATCAATTATACGTGTTTTCAATCATCAATAATTGTAATAGAAAGCTGAAAAATATATTCTTCAATAGTTGATATCAGTGATAAAAAGTCCATAAAGCGTTAATGATAACTTATCATAATAAAGATACAATCAAATGTTAGCGTTTCATGTTTATAAAAAAATATTTTTTGAATTTTGTCCGATTTCGGACATTGCCCGATGTGGCTCGGGCATTGTCGACATTGTCCGGATTCCGGACATTGACCGTAAAATATATACCTGTTCCACAAATGTTCAATGATACTGGTAACAGTGATTAATTCGTGCATCCTACTAAATACAAAAAAAATTGGAATAGTTTTTTGATCAATTCGAAATTTACTATCGGAAACTGTTTGGGTATATTTTTTTGTCCTTCACACCCAACCGGAAGTGTACATAGCAACATCTTTTTTTACATCTATAGTATAAATTCATATAAAATTGTCATAAGGTTACATATGAAAATATTCTAGGAAAAACGTGATAGATGTTTTAATTTGACAATTGCCGGAACACATTACACTTTTGGTAAACCAAACCTACACTTTCTTTATGTAAATTTCAACGCGTTATCTACACTACACAAATATACCAAACGCACCTATTAAATAAATATGAACTAAAAAAAGTTTTGTCTGCGCAACAGTGGAGCCACTAACGGTAAACCAAACGTACACTTTTTTTATGTAAATTTCACTTAGTCATCTACCCTACACAAATATACCAAACGCACCTATTAATAAAATAGGAATTAAAAAATGTGTTGTCTGCGCAACAGTGGAGCCCCTAACGGCAATCGAGTTACCTACACGATCGCCTTTTGACTTAAATCCGAGATGAATGACTAATTAAAAAAACGTTTGTAGTTAAATTACCTTTTTCATTAAGTTACTTATATGTTAAATATATATAAAAATCATTTATATTGCTTTTAATTATATTATAAAATAAGGTCGGTGACACTCGCTCTACTTGTTTTATATGAATATATTATATTGTTACCATGGAAACGTGGCCGGCGTGTTCAGGTTAACGGTTACCTGGACAACCCTTAAGGCGTCTTTAATGTTATATTAGTTTAGTGTAGAATGTAGATAACTCAATGAAAGGACCGCGCACAAACCTTATGGGATTTGGTTCTCGGTTAAATTGATCGAAAATGGTTTTATTTTTATAGTTTAAAGGTCACTAAAAAAAGTGTCCATGGACACATAGCCTAAAAAGTTACAGATATGTTTAGGGAGATTTTAAATATAGGGATATCCATTGAATTCACAATCTTAAAAAATCCTAAGCTCTACAAATATGTTTTCGACTGCGCTGAATTCGAATGTGACATTATTATTTTATACAGGGTGACACATTCGAACATTACCTAGATTTCGACTATTTTTCTATTTCTAAAAAAAAGTTGGACATGGAACATGTTTGTGAATTCAATGGATAGGTATCCCATGTATCTAAAATCTCGCTAAACATATTATACAGTATGTAAACACGTAAGGTGCACATAGGGAAATTAACATTGGGAAAAAATGACTGGATCGGAGTGAGCCTTGAAATCTTGTTTTTCAATTTGACAGATAATATTCTTTTGCAAAATGAATGTGTATATACTACCGAAGAAAATATTCAAATGATTACAACATAATCGGACTTTTTTTATTAATGGGACATTAAATTCCCAAAAATACTTAAATATGGTGCGAGATCAAATATCTCCGCCTATTCGTGTTGAACCTAAAGACATTGAGTCACTGATTTACCAATGCGCATACGTCATACCAGTCAGACAATTTTTGAATGAAATGTTTCCAAACAGATGGAGTTGTTTTTTTGTTTTATTTTTGTACAAAAAAATTAAAATAATGATTTATAAGAGCTTTTTATTATTAAAAAAGCCAAGTAAAATAAAAATAAATCAAAATAAAATAGAAATGCTCAAGATTACCACGATAATTCAATAGAAATAACAATTAATGCAGTCAGGGCTAACTCTGATCCAAGTATTGTTTCCCAATGCTAATTTCCTTATGTGCACCTTACGTGTTTACATACTGTATGTAGCTAAAGATCTGTTGGTTTTTAGGTTATGCGCCCATGGACACTTTTTCTCTGTGCCCATTAATCTAGAAAATAAAACCACTCCAAAAAAAGTGTACGTTACGTTATTTACCAAAAGTGTAATGTATTCTGACAATTATTGTTAAATTCAGATCTAAACTACAGCTGTTAGTGCTTACACTTTTACACAAACCAGCATATTTTAGTGCATAAGTTTTGTAGTGTGCAGTTTTCGAGTAGGCTTTTTCAATGCAAATAAATTAATGAAATCGACAAAACACCGGCTTACTAGATCGGACAGAAATTGCATGCGACCGACTGACGATCGTTGCAGGGGTGCTGGTTTTTTTCCCTCCGTGCCGTGAAGGTCGTGTACGTTCCCGCTTGACAAGTGCGCGCGGTAACGACAAAAAAAATAGTGAATTTTCCAAATTAATTTCCCCGACATTACGAAAATATGCCGTCGGCGAACTTCGCGTTTCCACAATGTGCCGGAATAATATAATAATGAATTATTATATATTCTGAAAATATAATAATTTAATGTTAAAATAAAATTAAAACGGCGTGTTTTTCTTTCGGCTTTTTAGAGATAATGAATTTAATTAATCAAGCAGACGATACGCCGCGAGTCAAAAGCACTTACGGCGAAATTTCGGTCATTTTTTTCATACACCTTCCACTCTTCGACCATATACGCATGGACAGTTCGAGTCGTGTTCTTATTCATTTAAATTCAACAAACACTATTAAAAATCGAAGTTACTAATCTTGGAACACATTTATATTCGTTAGAATAAAATTTACTTTTAATTCACCAAGCAAAATAACAGGTATAAAAGTTAGTTAAAGAATAAAATATGCACTGCCCTATACTCCTTGCTCTTTTTGTTGAATATTTTGACGTTCATTCAAAAATCCGACCGATGGCGTTAGTAAAACGCCAAAAAAAGTTTCACAAAATAATGTTGTTTAATCCCAACCCAATTGCACACAAAACTTCCACTAACTGTATATTGTTTTACAACTATATACACTTCACAAAACAACACATAAATCAATTCACAAGAGCGAACTGTAGATATAATACTCCACGTTTATAGGTTAGGTATTATGAGCTATGTGGCGATCATTATTATTTTATCAGGCGAAAAAATATTTATACCCTGGAAGTGAGACAGAATATATTTATACTTGCAGTAATTTATAAATTCGGGCGAAGCCGGACCGGGTCGCTAGTAATTTTATAAATTATGAAACAATTCACGAGAATTTCAATATTTAATACACTTTGGTCGTTGTGCTTTCATAAGTCATCGACAATATATTGACGCCGGTTCGACATACGAGCTCTTGTCTTCAGGTACTTTATAATGTAATCATGCACAATTGTTCAGCGGGCGCATATATTTTGGTTGATACAATATAATATTTTATGCAAGGCATTAGAGGGCCATAATGCTTTAATAATTTAAAATTATGGTCGACGCATATATTCTTTGTTCTTTTACACTCAGACAAACAAAGAACGGCTCCTTTTTATACAACACAATGCACACAGCACATATGGTCGATCCGTGCTCAATTGCTTATATCTTATCTATATACTAATATATAAATCTGAAGAGTTTGTCTGTTTGTTTGTTTGGTTGAACGCGCTAATCTCAGAAACTACTGGTTCGAATTGAAAAAAAAATGTTTTTTGTTGGATAGCCCATTTATCGAGGAAGGCTATAGGCTATATATCACGCTACGACCAATTGGAGCGGAACATCAATGAAAAATGTTGCAATATGTATCTCAAAATTAGTCCGTCCGACAAATATTATCAGGTGAAATGCCTTAACTAAATAAGTACCTACATAGCAATATTAGCGCGTCACGTTTACAAGCCCGGATAGCTCAGTCAGTAGAGCGTAAGTCTCTTAATGCCTGGGTCTAGGGTTCAAGCCCCACGTCGGCGAATATATTTTTACTTTTTTTATTTTCTACATTGCTTTCTTGTAAGGCTTACATTTCAATTTTTTAAAATTTTATTACGACTAATTAAAATTAAATAAATCTAATTAATAGCTCATTTGAAAACTGTTACAACTATAGGTACCTATATAAAAATAATTTTCCTGCAGTGTTTCCAATTAAATATTTATTATATTAAATGAAATTTATTCAACACGCGTGAATAATATATAATTTCGGGGCCCTGCTAAATTCGGGAGAAATAATAAATTACTTCATGTTGACGCGTAGAGTGTTAATAATGAGCCGAAACTGTACGGTAATGAATTATTACTGCATAGTTTCTGGACCAATAGGAAAGCGGTAGCGATTTGTATATATGAAAACAGCATCGCAATACAACGAAAGTCATGGCTATCTTGTATGCATCGAGGACGGTGTGTACGTCAATCAATGAAGTGATTTATTATTTTTCCTTCTTTTATCAGGGCCCCGATTACATATTACTCCTGCTAGTTGAATAAAGTATTATGTGCGACCATTGATCGAAGGAGAATATTCCACTCGCGTGTTACCGCACTCGCTAAGCTCGTGCGGCAAATTTCACGCTCATGGAATCTTCTCCTTCTCTCACTAGTCGCACAATATACTATTATTCAACACGCGTGAGTAATATGTAATTTCGGGGCCCTGCTAAACGTGGGAGAAATAATATATTACTTCACTATAGTGTAATAATGAATTTTCTGGCGTGGGAGAAATAATGTATTACTTCACTAGTGTAATAATTAATTTTCTGGACCAATAGAAACTCAGTAGCAAGCCCAAGCGCTAAATAATGAAAAAAACTGCAAGTAGCTTCTGGACCAATAGGAACGTGGTAGGCGGTATTGTATACTTACATATATGAAAACAGCATCGCAATTCAGCGAAATCATGGCAATCTTGTGTATACACTGACGGTGGTACGTCAATCAATGAAGTGATTTATTATTTTTCCCTCTTTTATCAGGGCCCCGATTACATATTACTCCTGCTAGTTGAATAAAGTATTATGTGCGACTATTGATCGAAGGAGAATATTCCACTCGCGTGTGTTTTACCGCACTCGCTGCGCTCGTGCGGCAAATTTCACGCTCATGGAATCTTCTCCTTCTCTCACTAGTCGCACAATATACTATTATTACTTAAAAAAAGTATAAATACTGCTTTTTAACGGCAAAAACTTTTGAACGATAACTCCGATCATTATGAAGTTTGGAGACTAGTTTCTCCAATTTAGTAAAATGAAAAAAAAAAACAAACCCGTCAAAGTTGTGCGGATCCGGCTTTGAACGGAGTGACTATAGGCGACCGAAGTAAAGAAAAGGCTGACGTCTTGGCTTTTAGCCGGGGGTGGGGGGTGGAGCGCCATAAGACAGAGTAATAATATAACACAGTTTTTCACTTTTAATTAATCTTATACCACTTTATTTGGAGCGGTCTGAAACAATGTCATCCACTGAATCTTAATTTCGCAACTTGCTGAAAATTTATGGTAGCTAATTAAATTTTAATTTCAGTTTGTTAGCACGGCTTTCTGAAAAGCCACCGGAGCTTTGGTATGTTAAAAGGTAGATATGGAGACGGGAGCAAGAGAGACCGCGGCCGAAAGCTGCAGTGCACTCGACATACGCGGGAATAACACGTTTATAATAATTTTAGACGGTGAAAAATTCGCCTCAAATGACGTCATAACATTGAGTCGACCGCATATCTTCGAAACGGAAAAAAATATACGGATTGATACATTTCATCTGAATATGCTGGATTACAGGGAGGGGTGGGAGAGCTACATGCAGGAGGGCCCTTGCACAAAAATTTTTATTCGTTCGCAATTAATTTCAATTAATTTTCGATTTTTGAGCACTGAAATATGTTTCAAAACCGCCCCTTCAGCGATTTTTAATACCCCGCGGGTGCCATTTTCGATTTTTGAAAATGAATTATGCCTAAACAATTAACAGAAATTTTCTTGAGCATCGTTTTGATGTGAAATTTCCTCGTTCAACAGCGTAACGAAAATGAGAAACGATAAAATTATACGGGATACAAGGCTCAAATATTAAAAAAACAATTTTATTCAACACGCGTGAGAATATATAATTTCGGGGCCCTAATAAATTCGGGATAAATAATAAATTACTTCATGTTGACGCGTAGAGTGCTAATAATGAGCCGTACTGTACGATAATAAATTTTCTGGACCAATAGGAACGCAGTAGCGAGCGGAAGCGTACAACAATGAATAATAACTGCATAGTTTCTGGACCAATAGGAACGCGGTAGCGATTTGTATATATGAAAACAGCATCGCAATTCAGTGAAAGTCAGGGCCATCTTGTGTGCATCGAGGGCGGTGGGCACGTCAATCAATGAAGTGATTTATTATTTTTTCCCTATTTTATCAGGGCCCCGATTACATATTACTCGTGCTAGTTGAATAAAATATTATGTGCGACCATTGATCGAAGGAGAAGATTCCATGAGCGTGAAATTTGCCGCACGAGCTTAGCGAGTGCGGTAACACGCGAGTGGAATATTCTCCTTCGATCAATGGTCGCACATAATATTTTATTCAACTAGCATTAGTCGCACAATATACTATTTATTCACTAGAACATTATTTCTTGCCTTCTTCAGGACCTTGTAATTAAGAGTAATGCTTCTGGTTATTGATTTATTCTAGTGAGAAAAGTATCAATTATTGTTATTATTATTAAAGAAATTCATGCATTGAAATTATGAACGGGCGCTTTGTTCAAGTAGTCCCGACTGTTGCTGTTGGTGTTTATTGTATATCAAATCGAATGTATAGGGCAACGCGTTTAGAGACACTCTGTACGCGCGTATTAAAGCAGCCGGTAATGTGTTCCCTTTACTAATTAAAGGTATAGTACTGTGTACACATGTGAACAATTAAGCCATTAAAAATGCATTAGCATTATCAATTCGCGCAGAGGCTGCCATTTTGGTTTTCATAACACCGAATGCATGCTAACTACGGATTATGTGATTCGAGCGAAACTACAAATCGCCGATCTTGACCTGTAGACGAAAAAAAAAACAAATCAAGTCCACCGACAGCCAGACTTGTTTCGACCTCGTACCAATTCGTATTTGTAACGGATATTCGCATTCGCAAAATTCATATACGAATATTTTGCGAATATGAATGCCGGTTCTTGGATTAGCATTCGGAAAATGGGGGCTTGTAATAGAGTCATCGAAACGTCATATAATAATAATGCGTTTAACGTCCGTTTCTCGACTTTATGTCATAACAGACGCCATTCGCACCATTACTATTTTCCATCTATCACACTACCCCTTATTTTCTACAATTTTTAAACTTCCACTTAATTAATAGCAATCGGCGAATGAAGGAATTTTCGGGCATTAGGATAAGGTAGACAAATTTTGAGCATAGGAGTTTGACAGGTAATCGGCCATGGCCTTGAATGAGGGACTGGAATTATTGAGGAAACCATGGAAAACCTCAACAAGACGGCCGGTACAGGAATTACCGGTTCTCGGCGAGAGGCAGCAGGAAAAAGTCCCGGCCACATCTGCCCCCGTCGGGATTCGAACCCGGTACCTCCCGAATGCGAGACTAGTGCTCTCACCACTATGCCACCCCGCTCGGTTAAACACTGGCATCGCTATACGCTCGGCTTTTATCAAACCCTTAAGAAATAATAAAGAGATACTCGTTAGCTCTATAAATCGACCGTCTTGGTATCCACGTTTACAGCCTTAGTTATTGAGCGTCCATATCTACAATCTAATCAAATCTCGACACTCCTATATGTTATATTTTTATGCAACGGTGTTATTAAATATTTTGCACGGATTAAATACAAGTGCAAATAATAAACGGACAAATAATAAATTAACAAAAGTGGATGTCGTCGTAGTCTGCTATTTTAAACGTGTGTATATTTTCCAGTGGTCCCCAAACGGCGGACCGCTGGCAAGTTTTTCACGGACCGTGATGTATTTTCAGAGAATAATAAAGAATCGTTCACAGAAAATAATTAGACGACAAACAACGAATATCATAATAAAAATTGGTTGTCTGTAAAGTCGGTTTACGGACGATAGTTTTACGTGATAACGTATTCCGTAATACATAACCTAAATTTATATAATAATTCGAATCTATGATATTGCATCTTTCGCTTCTTTAGGTAAATTTTATTAAGTAGAATAATAAAACACTATAAAAAGTATACTATTATTATATAAAAAACAACTATGGCATGTATCTCTTTTGCGCATGCGCCGATTTTCCCCAAAAAATTTACAAAAATTTCTAGTAAAAATAGATAGAGTAAAAACCGTTTTAAAAACTATATTATTATTATATAAAACATCATTATAAGAGATATATTCTTTTACGCATGCGCCGATGTTCCCCAAAAACAATAGGCCACTTCATATTTGCATATCAAACATCCTCCCAAAATTTGGTTTCAATCCGCTTATCCTTGGTGTCGTAATAATAAGAAATGTCAAAAGTGACGTTTGCAACTGTCAAAGTATTATGTTCTAATAATAATTAGTTATTCCAATAGTTAACTTAGAAGGCGTTGCATTCACAAAATACTAATGTCAAAAAATTGAATTAAACATTAGAAATGCAGCCGTTTTCATGTTAAGACAAGACATACGTTATTTTCTAATTTCCATGTACGGCAAACAAAGACGACCGACCGCGTCGCGTCATGCATTAGACAACATTGCATTTATACAGCTATTTTTCTATATAAATTTGTATAAAAAAACTGTTTAGGCAAATTCTGTTATACGAAATCTATGTAAAATGTTCTCCTCTTTCGTTTAAGACTGGTTTCAAACCGATCTGATTTAAATTGAGCGAGAAATTAGCAAAAAGCACGCACAGGGTCAGGCGGAACGTTACGCGTTAGGAACGTTACGTTACACTTTTTCGTGCATGCAGTCGATGTTTTATCAATTTATAAGATTGGTGATTCATCAATTTATAAGACGTTATCACGTCAAAAACTTGATTCGAATTTTGTCCACTTCATTTCTCGATATATCGATAGTATAGTATAGGAGTTGGTAGCATGGTGGAAGGGGGTAATCGGAGGAGGTGGGTATAATACGCGCCACGGATCTAAAAGGTTCGGAAGTTAGTCACAAACAGCGTCGCAAAGGCACATTATAGAGCCGTTGATACTCCCACCACCTCCCAGCCACCTGCACGGAACGTGCGCTCGTCGGTGATTGGCCGTGATCGCTCGTTGCCTTTGTCACTTGTCGCTTTCCTGCTTTAAAGTACAGTCGAGTACGCTATTGTCAAGTTTTTATTGCTATTTTAGTTTTGTTGAGTTGCGAGTTTGTATAGTTTTTCGACAGACTGTACAAGCGCAAGCCCGCATTCGCATCTAACTTCCGAGCCTTTTAGATTCGTGGCGCATATTATACTTAAGTTTTCTTGGAGCGCGAAAATTCGGCAACTTTTTGAAACGCACCCACAGGAAAAATAGTTGGGAACCGCTGATATCCCATAGCTGAGACGTCGAGATTATTATGCGATATATAAAATAAGGAATTAAAACGTCCAACTAACGCATGTTATACATAATCCGTTGTGAAATGCAACCTCTCGCGCCAACTTTGATCGAATTAACATAACGCCAACCACGCTGCCCTGACACTACGGTGTAGTCTCGTTTATCGATCATTACGCTCGCATTGAAGTCGATCGCATAATCGGATAAACGGTACTCTGTGCTTCTAGATCAGGCCTGGCAAATGGCGGTCCGCGGGCCGGATTCGGTCCGCAGTAGAATTTTCTCCGGCCCGCGAAGCTATTATAATGTTTGCCAATATATAAAATGGCGCATAAAAAGAATTTTAGAAAAATAGAAAATAGTGTTTAAAAACTTGAAATTGTTGTTTCAAAAAAACTATACTTACAATTAGAAAAAGAAATTGTTTGGCCCGCGGTCATATTTTCATCCGTAATGTGGCCCGACGATAAAAAAATTTGCCCACCCCTGTTCTAGATAGATAGATTCTACATTATAGATGCTCAACAGCGTCTGTGTTTGTATTAGAAATCTGCCAGCCAACATACACTAACCGACTGGTATGAGCCCCGGTCCCTGGGTGCCCTAGTTCCCAAAAAAAAAAAAAAAACACTGGAGTGCAAACTACACTCCAATATTTCCTCTGAGGGGTCTATGCTTCAAGTTTGAGTAGAACCTGATTTTTTTAGCTAATGCGTTGATAGATGAAAGCTTTATAAAAAATTGGTTGTCTGTAAAGTCGGTTTACGGACGATAGTTTTACGTGATAACGTATTCCGTAATACATAACCTAAATTCTACATATAATAATTATAATAATTCGAATCTATGATATTGCATCTTTCGCTTCAAATTTAGGTTAATTTTATTTATTAAATTACTCACCGCCTATAAAAATAATTTTTTTTATTAACTTTCTTTCTTCCGTATTTATTTAAGTCTCAAAGATTAACTGTCATAATATTTAGAAAACAATTGTTTTATTGTTTAAGTATATAAAATTCCAAAACCTACTTACAATATTTAAGTATTTTCATACGTCAAAAAATTGATTTTTATAATGATAAAATTTGTAAGAAACGATTTTTTCGAGAGATGAGACCTAGCTAAAACGATTTTTTGCCCCCCAAAATCCCTTTTCAGTAAATTTCATCCAAATCGTTAGGGCCGTTTTCGAGAAAAGCACGCACAGGGTCAGGCGGAACGTTACGCGTTACGAACGTTAGGAACGTTACGTTACACTTTATCGTGCATGCAGCCGGTGTTTTATCAATTTATAATATTGGTGATTCATCAATTTATAAGACGTTATCACGTCAAAAAACGTATGTTTTTATTATTTTTAAAACAAGAGAATGTATGTTGGATTGATTCAAAAATATTGTATTTAGTTAAATGATTTATTAATAAAAAATAATAATAATAAATGTTTATTATACATAATAGGCCCCACTCACGATCAAACTTCATGCCACAGTTCAGTGTTCAAACTTATAGTTCAGTGAAGCATGATAATGTGTGGGACAAATAAACACTGAAACCAACACTGAAGTCAAGCATGAACTCATCCAATGCATCTTGATTTTTGAACGACTTCAGTGTTCAATGTTCAAGTAAACTGCTGTGTGTGTGGGTGTTTTTCAGTTCAGTTTTTGGAGTTCTGTATTTTGTACAACCAGAAGCCAAAAATCTCGATGTTGCTGCAAGTCTTTCTTGTGCAGAAATAGATTTTCGCATATTTGTGTCCTGGTTCTTAATAAAAAGGGTAACTA
The DNA here is from genome assembly GCA_963575645.1 of Xanthostigma xanthostigma. Taxonomy (NCBI): domain Eukaryota; kingdom Metazoa; phylum Arthropoda; class Insecta; order Raphidioptera; family Raphidiidae; genus Xanthostigma; species Xanthostigma xanthostigma. The sequence goes on from OY754473.1 coordinate 7,871,514, forward strand.
ATTCCAGTAAATAATTGTAAATTAATTAATTCATCCGTAAATAATTATTCCAATCAAGCGGTTCAAGATGTAATTCATTAATCAAATAAACATGACTTCTTGAATGACGCATTTCTAACAAATTTTTCACCCATATTTTTCTTTTTTCTTATTTCCCTGTTTTAAATACAATCCCATAGCTATGAACAGCCAATCCTCACCATTTAAATAACTCATTTAGTTCTTATTAATTATCTATAGTATAATATTATAGTATGTATATAATATATATTTTATATATCTATACTCGACGAGTGTATGCCAACAACTGAACCAAACTGAACACAAAAAATTTAAAAAACTGAGCAGTTTGCATGAACTGTGTGTGGTGCCAGTCAGTCTTTCGATTAATCGGTCCAACTTCACTGAACACTGAACTGTGGCATGAAGTTTGATCGTGAGTGGGGCCTATAATAACCGTACAAAAGTGATATGCTTCCATAGGAAAATTTACATAAAACATTAATTGGCAAAAATAATCTAAAATGTAAAAGTGTAATCGCAAACGACACCAAATTGCGTTCGTTTGAGTAGAGGATCTCTGTTTTAATAATTAATTCAATTAAAGTTGATTGATTTTGATGTAAATTTAAGATATTAAATTTTATGTGTAAGGTAAGTTGGGGCAAGATCGCACGGAATATAGATTACCTAAAGTTTACCTGATCATAGTACGGTAAAATGATTTTTAAAATAAGTCACAATGTACAGGGTTTAACTTTAACATATAAGCAAAAAGTTTGCTGGATGAAACCTAATATTGGTTAATAGAAAAGTTTATAAAAAAATAAAATTTAAAAAAATGCACTCGTTCGAACTTGCCTCGCGTAATGGGGTAAGGTCGGATAACTTATAAAATTGTAATATAAGTCTTTGAAGCACACTTACGGGGTAAGATCGACTTCCGAACAAGCCCCTGGTAAATTTCTTACTATTTAAACTATAAATTTATACTAGTCTAATTTTTGTAAGTATTCGATCTTACCCCGTATATGTATAAATCAGAGGGTTAATTAGACTAGAACAGAGGAAGAAATCTTTATTTTTATGAAAAAACAAAATAAAAATGTTAAGCAATATTTAATCCTCTAAATTCTACGCTAAATTCCAAATAATTCTCTTCATTCTGTACGGGATCCGGTAAGAACATTTCTATGTTTTCATAGATTATTGTGTCAATATCGTCAGTTGTAGGCCAAACAAATTTCTTGACCCCTTTATTAAATCTTAAAAACTTCACAACACATTCGCGCTGAACTTTGTTTATTTCTACGATTTTTCCCGCATAATATTTTATGGTTTTCTTGCTACAGTATTTAGCTAATATCCAAGCATTTAATTTAAAGTTTTCCAACTTTTCATCTGTATGTTCCTCGTCAAGGAAATCTAAATCGTCATCAGTCTCTTCGTACACCGGTTCAATGCTACTTTCGCTGCTAGTACTTCCTGGGCTTCGACACTTTTGTTTTTTAGGCTTAGTTGTCTCTGTAGGGCACTTCTTAAATTCTAACAGCTGATTTGCATCTCTCTGCGTGATTACTTCGGCACCTGTTGCAACACGTCTTTTTTTTGTGACTTTAGAATTTATGGAATTCTGTTTCACAGTTTCAAGTAGGAGGTCTTCAAATGAGACATTTATTGGCCCAGACTGCCCCTCTGAGTTTTCTTCATCAGTTACGTTTTTAGGTGAAGCATTGCTTGGCCCTGCATCTAATATGTCTCTGTCCAGAAGTTCACTATTACCATTTGCTTCGTCAGTTATGCTTGCACTGGTTTTCTTCATATTTTCATATCTTTTTAATGCTTCGGGATGGTATTTTTCTTTTGGAATAACTGTCGGATTAAAGGGATATATTCCAGCTTTTTTAAATCCATTTTTAATAACAACTGGACTAATATTATTCCATATTTTCCGCACTTTTTCGGAAAATATTTTCTTTGGCAATTTAACGCCTTGATTCTTTCTTTGCCAAATGACTAATTCTTCGTCCCATGATGTTTTAAATGACCTAAATACAGCAAGGTCGAGGGGCTGCAAAAGGTGAGAGGTATGCGGCGGAAGCTTTAAGATCGTTATGCCATTTTCCTGTGCAAGATTTACAACTCTATTGTCTACGTGCGTACTGTGCCCATCATATATAAGCAAAAGCGGTCGTAGTCCACCTACAGCAGGAATTAACGTTTTCTTAATGAAGTTGACAAAAATGTCAGTCTCCATCCAACCATTACTGCTAGCAGCATACGCTAAATCTGTTCCGCCGTCTGGATCTGCCATCCACTGGTCCCATACGTTCTTTCCCTTAAAGACAATTAAAGGGGGCGCTTTGTCACCGACAGCATTTACAGCAGACAAAATTGTAATGTTTTCTCTTCCGGGGCCACTGGTTACACGGGAACAAGCTGCACCTCTCGCACCAACTACCTTTGTTTTACACGGGTCTATTGACAGACTCGTCTCATCTAGATTCCAGATCTGCTGTGGAAGATCATTTAATTTTAAGTCATTTAAAACTGTCTCCAATAGGCTAAAATACTCGTTGACTACAAAAGGATCGGTCATTTTCTTTCGTGAATATTCCACCGCCTGGGGCTTTTTAATTGCAAGTTTATGTCGTTGTTTAAAATTAATAAACCAATCGGCACCTGGCATATTATTCTTAAAAGGAGTCTTAATGTTATTTTTTGTTACGTACTCAGCAACAATAAACAACACTTCTTTTCTTGAGAGACCAAACCCCCATTTCTCAAGTGTTTTAAGACCATTTGCCAAAATCCTTTCATGTTCTAAAGAAATTGCCAAGTCCCTTCCCAGCGTTTGACTTTTTGACCCATGGGTTCCTTTAGCATGATCATGCAGTGTTGATTTTGGGATTTTATATTTTTTTGCTGCTCCATGAAGGGTTATTAGTCCTCCTTCCAATTCACTAATAGCACTCGCAAGGTCCTCTTTGGTGTAATTCTTGCCCCTGTCGGATTTTCTTATATATGTTCGGACCATTTTCAAACCTGTAACAAATATTAGTGGTGTAAATGCATTGGGGCAAGATCGGAACAAAATTATTCGATCTTGCACCTTACATCCACATATGGGGAAAGATCGAACCAACTCATAATATCACTCGTAATTGAGGTTATGTTTTACTAATCCAAACAGTTCATAAAGATAGACCATTTACAACAGAGATTACCTATATAATGTTAATAAATTACCTTTTGAATCAAAGTTTGACGAATGGGGTATGTTCGAATACACAAAATAAACTAAAATGCACAAAACTGTCTATACTTTACACAAAAAACATTGAAACAAGACGCCATCTACTTAAGCACTGCGCACATGTGTTTGCTCCACGTGGCGAGTAGTCATTGCGCTGTTGCCACAACTATGTGACCTCTGGAGGCTGCGTTCGGACTTGCCCCGTATCCGATCTTACTCCAACTTACCTTAATTATTATTATATCAACATAATTAATAATATAAGAATTTCATGCCAACAGCCGATGGAGTTTTGTTCAAAATTATCCTTTATAAGTATAATTACTTATACAGGATGTTTTCGGTCGAGATATTTTATTTTTAATAAAACAAAAGAACACGAATAAAAGTTGAATGACGAGAGAGAAAAATAAAATTATTTCACATTCTAATATTGAATTGGTTGACACGACGCCAATCTATATTAATAATTTCGCCGAGGGGTGCGCTAGACTCGATTGAAATTTATCAAAAAAAAATATTAATTTCGAATCGAAAAAATTCGAGTTACTCACGTTATTACAATAATAACAAAGAATGACATCTTGCCCGCCTCAGTTTGCCATCGAATTCTTTTTTATTTACTCGAGTCGTAGCTGTTCATAGATGACGCTTCGGTACGGTAGACGCGACTGAAATCTATCACAAATTATGATTAAATACATTTTCTGTATACAAGCCAATGCCTATATATACTGACACTTCCGAACGCAATTTTAAGATTATATCCGCACAGAAATTGACCCGAGCGAAGCCGGGTTCGCAAAATCACATCAAAATTATATCATTCATCTGAATATCAAAAATAAAATAAGTATCTCGAAAAAAACGCGGTCCAATGAGAAAACAAAATCCGATATTTTTTTTTTACGTAATACATTTAACATCGTTGAGCCGAGTTTACCGACCATCCTGTATATACACAGCGTGTTTATAAATTGAAACAAGGTATTGATTGTTTATAAGGAATGATGATTAAATTTAATTAATGTAAAATAACAAACCTGTCTCATATAGTAAACTTTGTCAGCCAGTCTGATATTTAAACAGGGAGAACGGGACACCGCGTTGCCAAGTTTCTAATTATTTACCAGCTCTGTATTTATTGCTTAATTAACGTATTTTGTAGCCCAATTAACTTTATAACTAACACAGAAAACTTATCAAATACCTGCTTCGACTAAAACATTCAATCGATTCAAATTTCGATTAGGTAACTTTTATTTAAATACAGTCGGCTCCCTATAACAAGACGGTCGCTAGGGATGTCTCTACGTGGACTACAATGTGAAGAAGTACCTACGTCGAACCAAAAATGTACGCAAGAGCGATTTCTTGTTAAAGAAAATTTGATTTTGGTCCCGTGCACCGTTGCGTTCTTATGGAGAGTGGACTGTACTTAGAAATAAAATGTCATTTAAAGGTTATAGCCTGACATTAACAAATATGGTTGTTATTGTTATTCATTCCTTTTATATAATATCAAAACCAATAGTTTTGATTATTCGCAATCTAATTAGTGCATTCTGTGAGTCGGAAAAAAGCTCGAAAAATGCAAATATTTTAAGCAGCTACCAAATCACCTCTCCCCCCCGTTTTCGAGGATGCTGAACATGATGGCGGTGGTTAAAATTCTTTTGGAGTTGACCTCGCCCCCCAAACGGCCAAAAACCACCCCCAAAATGAGAGAATCGCGAATTCTGCGTCTTGCACCGACAAAATATGTTTTCCCCGCCGTGTTCAGCATCCTCGAAATCGGGGGGGGGGGGGAGAAGTGGTTTGGTAGCTGCTTAAAATATTTGCATATTTTCCCGACTCACTGCAGAATGCACTAAATCACCACAAAAAAAAATCAAGATACCAAATAGAACGTAAAATATTATACAAACAGTCAATAGTTATAGTTTGCTATTATATTATTGTTGACGTTACAATGCAACATTAAAAATGTTTATTTTATTATTAGCTCTCGCATGTGATGAAAAAGCAGTTACAATTATTCTTTAGTTAGCGTAAATGATAACTCATCCGCCGCGATAGTGGAAGAGTCAAATTTGAGTCCCGACAGTTATACATTGTTAGAAAAAATACATTTTTCTGATGTTAATATTAACTTAATATATATTTCAGAAAGGAATCAATATCTCAAATCTGCGGTTGAAAATTTAATATGCATGTATTTGAAGAACATTTTTACGAACTACGAAAACCATAATCTCTGTAAATTCTGGCATGAATAATCAGAAAACATTATTAATCCACCAACTTGATCGCAGTCTGCGGCGAGCGCAGCCAAATGCACTCTCATTGGTTCAACCCACTTGCCGGCTGTGTACAGTCGAACACCCGTTATGCACTCGACGCTTTATAGATCGCACATGGATCGGTCTTAATTTTAAACGCTTTGGCCCCGCGTTGGGCGCCAATCGTAACACCTGTTAGGTTTTAGGCTGATAGTGAATTAGCAGTGACAATTTTACTGAAGCAAGTCGACAAAAAACAACTCGAGTAGAGAGGCTTTCTTAGCATACGCTGCCTAAAGCGTAATGGAATGCAACATATAGAAAAAAAAATTGGTGTATCAATTCGCCCCACGTTGGGCGCCAATCGTAACAGCTGTTGTGTGGCCAGGTTTCCGTCTGACAGTGAATTAGCAGTGACAATTTTACTGAAGCAAATCGACAAAAAACAGACCGAGTAAAGAAGCTTTCTTAGCATGCGCTGTCGAAGTCGTAATGAAGTGCAATGTATGGAAGATTTGTTGATGTAACAATTGGTCCGACGTTGGGCGCCAATTGTAACACCAATTGTTTGGCCAGGCTTTAATCCAAATTTGATTATGCTAGGAAATTAGCAAGGCTACAAAGGCTGTCTTGATATCCGCTATCTAAAACTGTTAGACATCTTATCAATAGTGTATCGAAGAATTGTTAATATCATATATTCTACAAAAAAGTTCGCGACAGGACAAAATCCATCTTCAATACAGATAATTTACAAGCCCGGGCGAAGCCGGGTCGATGTGTCACTCTGATATAAGAGAGTTCTACTGTAAACAGTGCAGTGTGTATACTTTTTTGGGACATTTTTACTCTTCGCCTATTTTTGCGTGCTCTCTGGCTACAGGAATTGGATGCGACGGGAATATGAGAGACGGTTCGCTATGCAGCAGGCTTGCCTTCTTCCCTGCATCGAAACCGTGACGTGCGAAATGCACATGCAAATGTTGCGACAACGACGCGTGAAACATAAGAAATATATCTGTTCGGACTTTAGACTATAGACACATTGTTTGAATGTCCCGAAGCTAGATCGTTCTAGCACAGCATAGGAGCACTACTCTATAGTTTATCTGAACTGTGGCAGCATAATATATCTATCTTTTATATAGGCATTCTACCAGTCCGGGCGAAGCCGGACCGAGCTGCTAGTTTTTATTATAAAGGTGAAGAGTTTGTTTGTTTCTTTGGTTGAACGCGCTAATCTCAGGAACTACTGGTACGAATTGATTTTTTTTTATTTTGTTTGATAGCCCATTTATCGAGGAAGGCTATAGGCTATATAAAATCACGCTACGACCAATAAGAGCGGAGCATCACTGAAACATCTAACTCAAAATTTGTCCGTCCGACAAAAACTTTTGAACGGTAACTCCGATCATAATGAAATTCGGACACAACATTCATCTCGGTAAACTAATGTGCGTACTCATGTCCCTCCCCCCATTCGTTTTTTTGCACCCGGGTGAAACAGGGCGGGACCGCTAGTATAATATAAATAGTTTAAAGCGGAATGAGATTGAAGTCAAACGTTTCGTGCCTTTCGATTTTAAAAACCTTTCCCACAAACTTCAAGTGTAATGAAATCAATCGAACAACAAAGTCGAGCAGGTACCGAAGTCAAGAGTACGCGAAGGCATGCTCATTAAAAAGATCGTGTTACCTTTGAAAATTCAGTCATTGAGTGACAATTGACTTGTTTCGCTAGTGCCAAGGTGCCTTTTGTACCGACAAGGCAAGCTCGGATACAAATTTCGTCACAAAATCATCAGAACCGAAAAACAGAGTGCGTAACGCGTTGAAATTTCTTTTTTTTTACACCTTCCTATATAAAACAGCTGCTTTCCGAGCCTGCAATGGCTGTCGTAAAGTGGTCCATTTATCACTAGTGCGTAAAATAAAACAAAACAACGCGATCTAACCAATTCAACAGCAACGATTTGTCAATTACCTGCACTAGAAATATATGACGATCTAAAGTAGGCAGCCATATTGGAATTAATTAAGCATATTGCCTTTAATTTATACCGAGTATAGGAATAAAATCGCAATCGAACCATTAGGGGTGCCAACATATAATAATAATAATAATAATATTTATTGGTTAAAAGACCAAAAGGCATAAGTTCAGCTATAGAAGCTGTTTTACAACTTAACCTATCATTACATAACTATAACACACGAGTACATGATTTATAATTTATAAAAATCATTATTGCATAGTGTCTGTGACTAACAAAATACATATCAATTTTATTAACACTTCGTTCTAAAAATAGGAGAAATATGCATTTTAAGAAATATACATATAAAATCTACATATAAAATCCAACGTGGCTAATATTAGCATAGTCATGGCATAATAATATGACATTTTACTTTAAAATTATATAATATTGGAGACAACCCATTGTTCTATTTTTTTTCTGAATGGGTTTAATTTTAGAACTTTATATTCCGGTGGTACTTTATTATAGAGATTGGCAGCCAAATACGAAAAACTCCCTTTATATTTAGTTGTTCTATGTCTCGGGATTTCTAGTTGACATTTAGCACGGAGTTTGACAGAGTACAAATTCTCATTACGCCAAGATATTTTTTCAAGCAAATATTCAGGTTGACCGGAGATAATCGCTTTATGTAAGAGACATAAGAAATTAATAACCATACCATGATATATGCTAATCATATTACAAAGATTTCTATAGTTTGTTATGTGATCAAATTTTCTAATTCCACACGAAAATCGAACACAAGAATTTTGTAAGATTCTCAGCCTGGTTAAATCGGTAACCTTTAATTGTGGCACAAACACAGTATCGCAGTATTGTGCAATAGAAAGATCTAGATAACGCGAGTTTGATTGTTTGGCTAAGATGTGAACGAAATTGATGAAGATATTTTAATCGTATGTATGCTTTTTGTAATACTTTATTTACGTGCTCAGAAAAGCTTAAATCAGAATCTATATAAACACCAAGGCTTTTAACAGATACTTCTGTCTTAAGTCGTAAGAGCTCGTTGGTTCTGATTGGCCAACGCCATAGATAAAGACATGAGACTTTTGATAAAGAGAGATATACTCAATGCCAATATAATATATTGTCGGCATAAGCAAGGAATTACTTCGAAAAAAGAGACGCAGATATATTTTCTATACGCTTTGTTGCCTTCGCTCACCGCACATTGAATAAATTAGACAATGCTTTGTAATCTATATTAATATATAAAGCTGAAGAGTTTGTTTGTTTGATTGAACGCGCTTATCTCAGGAGCTACTGGTTCGAATTGAAACATTTTTTTTTTGTTGGATAGTCCATTTATCGAGGAAGGCTATAGACTATATAATATCACGCTACGACCAATAGGGGCGGAGAATCAATTGAAAAATGTAATTCAAAATTTGTCCGTCCGTCAAAAACCTTTGAACGGTAACTCCGATCATCATGAAATTTGGACCCAACATTCATCTCGGTAAACGTTAAGATGTGCAGTACACATGTCCCTCCCTCTCCCCATTCGTTCTTTTGCACCCGGGTGGAACCGGGGCGTGACCGCTAGTATATTATATAATTATATGACCTTGAAACAGTCGGGAAGGTCGCTGGCAGGTAAAAATGGCGTCGCCTTTCTACGTCCGTGCCTTGGACACGGCCTGTATCACCTTACGTCGCCGGGGTTCGGGTAAACAACGCGTGGGAAGCCTGTGCGTGCGTGTGTTGGTGTGTTTATACCGAAGAAGATAATTTAATTAGTTTGGTTTCGAGTTGATCTGTCTCTCCAGTCAAATTACGCCGCGCCAGCTCAGTCAACGCTCGTTGATCGTGGATTGAATTTACAAGGACGGTCGGGTATCTAGTTTGCGTTTTGTAATTAAATAGTTTTGGAATTCGCCCTTTACAAAATGGCGGCAGTATCGTTTACGGTGTGCGCCGTCGATTACGTTAACAGTCGATTTTCTATAGTGTAATCGAGGTTTTTTTCGTAGTAGCGGTCCCGCCCGGTTTCACCCGAGTGCAAAAGAATGGGGAAGGAAGGGACATGAGTACGTTTATCGAGATGAACGTTGTGTCCAAATTTCATGATGATCGGAATTACCGTTCAAAAGTTTTTGTCGGACGGACAAATTTTGAGGTACATAGGTATTGCAACATTTTTCATTGATGCTCCGCTCCTATTGGTCGTAGCGTGATATTACATAGCCTATAGCCTTCCTCGATAAATGAACTGTCCAACAAAAAAAATTTTATTCAATTCGAACCAGTATAGTTCCTGAGATTAGCGCGTTCAACCAAACAAACTAACAAACTCTTGTCGTTAAATAGCAGTATATTTATACTTTTTTTAAGTAATAAATTTAACTTTTAATATAATGAATATTTAATTGAAAACGTACTGTAGGAAAATTATTTTTATATAGGTACCTATAGTTGGAACAGTTTTCAAATGAGCTATTAATACTAGCCATTATCCGCGTCACCTCACACGATATCAGAAATTTTATTTTTTTTATTATAATCAAAATATGTCAACATTTTTGAAGTTGGAATGGTCTCGTCGCCCAATTGGATGGAATTTTTCTATAAGTACAGTTAAATAAAAAATGTATTATTGCTTTTGTTTTTGTAAATTAATTAATTAACAGCAACGCTGAACAACGTCTGCCATCTGACGGCTTTAATTTTGAAACAACGTCAACACTTCGATCTGTCATCTGACCTTCATATTGTAATACAACAGACACAATACTGCATACTTCCATCTGACGGCTTTAATTTTGAAACAGCGAGCAACGCTGAACAACGTCACAGCAATGCTGCATGATGCCATCTGACGGCTTAGCTCAACGCTTTTGCTACTTGCGCCTCTATATGACAATTTTAGTAAAATATTTCTTCGATCTGTCATCTGAGCTTCATATTGTAATACAACAAAAAGAATTGAACGTTATAAGCAGTGTGCAAAATTAGAAACGAATTGAATACCTGCAATCATATTTAAAAAATAATTTTGTAAAGTGATAATTATTATACTTATTTAGTGCGAATAATTCGCACAGGCCACACTAGTCTAATTTTAAAGAGAAAAAAAAAGTTTCTTAGTAGCCATCACTGAGGACCATTTACACGAAAAAAAAAATAGAAAATTGTGAATTGACGGGATACCCTTTAACCGTATTATAACGCACTACTTCAGCCGACGGTCGAAAGATGTCAGAGATAATTACATAACGTTTCGATATTAATCAGATCGGCTTTCGAAAATACGATCGCGGAGCCGCGTATAATAAAGTTCTGGGGGCGGGACCGCGAATGCGGCTAAACAGTAATCATTATTAAATTTCACGCGAGAGACGTGAATATTTTCGATAATTTATGAAGCGGTTTATACAAAAATAAATAGAACGCGATATGAATTATGGCGTTCATATAATTTTTATTTTGCGGCTATTAAAATTTTCATATAATGACCAGTGCAGCGAATGCACAATGTGCAAAAATAGTGTAGACGCTGGTCTCGATCGTTGACCTCTAAAATAATGGATTGCGAATGGCATCCCGAGCAGCGACGGGCCGTTTGAATTGACATTTTTTTTTTTAATCACCGTTACACAACAACACTATAGTTCAAAATACAGTGTAAACTCCATTTAACGTCATTCTATATAACGACAAACTCCTCAAAACGTCGAAATTACTTAACTCTAGTTGCGGTTTACCGCATTGTTGCTCATACAATTATACACTCTAAATAACGACACATTCACTCTAAATAACGACAACAATACGTCATCATTAAGCATTGTTTGTTATTTTGTTGCTTTGTTGTCGGCGTCATGCGTACCGAAGCTTCTAAAAAATTCGTTCTTTTGTTTGTTGGAATTATCTATGCTGCTTTGTGATAGTATTGGTCAGTTGTAAATTTTATATATTGTGAATAAATACGTATTATAGTAAAAAAAATATTAATGGATTATTTCTTCTCTCCGTTTAACGACAACTCTCAATAACGCCACAAAGGGCACAGTCCCTTGACTGTCGCTATACAGAAGTTTATACTGTATTTTCATGCCGGGTTGCAAAATGTTTTCGATAATCCCGACCTTACATGATGCCCCGAGTCGCTGGTCACTGCCCCTTTGTCTCGTGGAAGTTTGGTCACAGCCCCGTGAAAGTATGGTCCGTGTCTGCAAAATCGTCACATTCGTTCGTAACGCCAACTCATCGAGTAGCTCCTTCGCGAAATTCACACAAAACGCGACTAAAGAAATTCCCCTTAAATAAACCTTTATGATAAAATAACTCCATTGGAAATTCAAATTTTCTCCTTCAATTATACGGTTTCAGACGTCTGTACGCAATCCATTGATTATAGAGCTCGATGACTCGGAGATATGGGAAGTGCGCAGACTGTCACACATTTAATATTAGTTGGCTGCGACTAGCTAGTAGTAGTGTGTACGGTGCATCATGGCTCGGCCGTAACATCCGAATGCATTTATTATGTACATATACATTATATGTATACGTGTCGTAAACCGTAGAGTATTGCCGATAGAGAGAACTCTCCATTCTGAAAAAGTTTAGACTGTAGAGTGATAGTAATCACAGTTTTTGGACAAATTACTGCGTCGATAAGGAATCGGCAGCCTTGGTTGAAATCTATCAAAAGTTATGAAGCTTATCAAAAATATTAATTTCGAATCGACGACATAAATCCGAATAAAATCGAATACTCGCGTTATTAATATACAGTGTATCCCCGGATTGAGTTCACAATAGGTGAGATTGACCAAAAATTTTCGAATTGGAATTTCATATTTTGGGATTCCGCCCTGCTTGGTCTGAAACGTATTTTTAGATTACTTTCGATTTTTTCAAAATCAAGTAGGCCTTTACAGTTGAGCAAAACCTCTTTTCGTTTCACGTAAAGTATCTTTTCCGTTCATAGTACGCAAAAGTGTCACTAAGAAAAGTTGTTCACAATGAAAAATTATGGGGTTATGCAAATTTTCAGAATGATCGGCTTACTTTGATAATAGAAGTAGAAAATAGGAGAAAAATATTTATTATTAACGATTACATGATAAATCTTAAATGAGAAAACAGGGTGATTAGAAATGTTCAAATTAAAATTCAAATTTTTACAGTTTAACAAAAAAATAAATTAAACTCCAATTACTCTATTTGGCTTCCTCCACGCGATTGTTTTTCAAACAAAACAAAACAAAAGCGGATTTTATCAAAGTAGGCCGATCATACTGAAAATTTGCATAACGCTATAATTTTTCATTGTGAACAACTTTTCTTAGTGACACTTTTGCGTACTATGAACAGAAAAGATACTTTACGTGAAACGAAAAGAGGTTTTGCTCAACTGTAAAGGCCTACTTGATTTTGAAAAAAATCGAAAGTAAACTAAAAATACGTTTCAGACCAAGCAGGGCGGAATCCCAAAACATGAAATTCCAATTCGAAAATTTTTGGTCAATCTCACCTATTGTGAACTCAATCCGGGGACACACTGTATATACATTATTTTATGACACGCTATGACTTTATGGCAAAACGAGCGTCCCGTGAGTTTTAGCAGTCACACAAGTCATAAAAAAACCACGCACGAGATATTTGCACGTATAATACGCGCCACGGATCTACAAGGTTCGCGAAGCTAGTCACAAACAGCGTCGCAAAGGCACATTTTAGAGCCGTTGATACTCCCACCACCTCCCAGCTACCTGCACGGAACGTGCGCTCGTCGGTGATTGGCCGTGATCGCTCGTTGCCTTTGTCGCTCTCCTATGCTTTAAAGTGCAGTCGAGTACGCTATTGTCTAGTTATTGCTATGTTAGTTTTGTTGAGTTGCGAGTTTGTAGTTTTTCAACAGACTGTACAAGCGCAAGCCCGCATTCGCATCTAACTTCCGAGCCTTTTAGATTCGTGGCGCGTATTATACCCATAAAATAACTGATTTCACCGAATTTTCCCAAACTTTTGATAATTCAGTTTTGATCAAGATCACGTCTAATTGTAGGCTGCTTTCAATTTTCATCCGGTTGTACAATTACCATAGAAATGGTAGACGTTATTTTACTTTATACTTTATTGCACTAGTGTAAAATGTATCATTTTACGACCGCTAAACAGACATGAAAACCGCCAGTTTCAGTATTTTCGTCTACGACGGACCATTCTGGGACTCCCCGCAGTCCCTGCATCGGCTGCGTCACTCCGCGGGGGGTCCTGCTTACACATGTGTGCATAATAAATGCATTTGTGTGCTTTATTTGCCGGCACGGAGGCACAGCCAACTATAATATTAAATGCGAGATCGGACGAGAGTCGACGCTGAAAATTCCGCGGTCCTTTCTTCACTCTGCGAAAATTCACGTCAAGCTATTGCGGCATTCGTTGCCGAGAAAAAAAGAGATAGACTGTTGATTATAAACGGTCGACAACCGAGGTCACTGGCGCCATTTGTTGAAATATTAAATATAGTCTAACAAGAAACTTTATTGAGTATATATTGCACTCTATTATTATTTGTAAAAGGTTCTTTGCGCTGCCTGTAAAGCGGTAGTAAAATGACACTTTTTCGAACTAGTGCGTAATGTAAGACAAAATATATATTAGATATCGTGTCCATCGATAATAATTAATAAGAAAAAATTCACAGGTTTGTGGACAATAGTTGTATTTATAAATGTACGACGTTTCGTCTATTTTAGACTTTTTCAAGTACAAATTGAAATGTTTTTTTTTTTTTTTTAATAGACGTCGTACATTTATAAATACAACTATTGTCCACAAACCTGCGAATTTTTTCTTAGTAAGACAAAATAGTTATATTGCTATTTAAATCCATATGAGCGACAGAAACAGTATAGTAAGCAGTTCACAGGGATAGCAATATGAACTCTCAAAAATATGTCAAAATCAGCTATTTTATATAAGATATTTACGGGCAAAAAATGCAATATGTATATCCTGATTGTTTAAGCTTTTATGACTCGTGAATCGCTCGTTTTAACAATGTCACAACTCGTACAACTCGTATTACAATCTAGCTACGCATAAAATACTAATGTTTGCGTCATTTTTTCTTTTTATATGTACGCATAAAATAAATGATCGGAATTTCTTAGAGTACTGACAACCACTAAAAAAAAAGCTAGTTAATTAGACGTTATCATTATCTATAGGTTTTTTTCTAATTAATTAAATTATTTATATATTTAAATTAATTCTAATTACAAAAAAACACGCTGTCGATGAAATATAATGTGTAAACGACTCGATCTATAAGTTACGGTTAATACAAGAAAGTAGTTTATTCGCGAATTAACCGGCTAATACCCGAATTAACCAACGTCAAGGATTGGTTAATTCGCCGATTAAATCGCGAATTAACTACTTTTTTGTATTAACCGTAACATATATATTTCAAGTACAGTGATATGTCAATTTAATAATATAAATAAACGCTCATAGCTCCGAAACCAAAAGAGATACAAGGTTGCGGGTGGTCGGGATCGATTCAGAATGATTTTTTCCGAAACTAGACTAGATACAGAGCTGCGCCTGTGCTCATTGGATTCAGCGTGTCAAAATCTACCGGGTAACCTTAATATCAACCCGTTCTGGGAGACTTCTATTTTGAAAATGTTTACGGGGGGGGGGGGCGACGATTATTTTTTCATTTTAAATAAAGTGCAGTATCGACCGGAAATTTATAGAATATATGGTTGAAATGAATGAGCGTATCTAGAAGTCTGTAGCTTTTGTAGTTTTCAAGTTATAGCGTTTTCAATTTTTTCAAGAAAAATTTATAAAAACGCGTCTAACTCCTAAACCAAAAGAGATACCGAGTTGCGGGTGGTCTCATTGAAATTTTCTATAAGTTCAGTTAATATAAAACGGTCCAAAAGTCACTTAGTGTCTTAAAAAGTTGCAGATTTGCAAAACGGATATGAAAACATGAAAAGATTAGCTATATTTGGCAAAATATATAATTTTTTAAGGTATACTTAATAGTAGCGTGTCTTTTTGGAAAAAAGTACGCTGAATCGAATGTGACCAAGCCTCCATTCATACCTCTGTTTGTTTAGACGCTATAACGGTTTAAAGTGTAAAAAAATTTAAACAGTTTAAATTGGCCATATCTCCGAAACCACCTGAGATACAGGGTTGCGGATGGTCGGGATCGATTCTCGAAACTAAATGAGAAATGTCACGTGTTAAATGTAATAAATCAGAATTAAAAATAGAAAACTCCAAATTTATTTTTGTGCCACCCCGTATCCGCAACGAAAGCCAAATCTCGTTATAATTGCCGCATTTTATTATTACAAAATATACGTAGGTATTATACACCTTTTATTCGGACTGATTGTTATTTTCCTCTCACTCGCGCCGCTCTTCGTTAATGTCGCCGTCTCTTTTTATCTCAAACGATAGTCGTCCGGCCGTCTCGCTCGCTCTCGCATCGGTGTATGCCATCTCGCTCCTTTTTTAATTACATTCCATTACATTTAATTTGTATTTACATTGGTTGGTATTTCAGTTTTTTTTTCTCATTATATTTATTATACATTTTGTTTATAATTTAACGAGGTTTTCTTATTATTGGAATTCTTAATGGCATTCGTTATTCCATTATTATTTCATTTCATTTCATTTTCAGTCGTTTCAAGGAATGTTTTCAATCGGAGGGTTAACTCCTTTAAATTATAATAACTGGTACAGCTCTGCATTTCTATACCGGCCCTAAGCAAACAAATATTTGCCGTCCTGTATTCTGAGATGCCACAAGTCTACGCGTGGACAAATAATGAATATATTAACAAAAAATGTTCTCTTCTTTCGTTTAAGATTGGTTTAAAACCGATCTGATTTAAATTGAGCGAGAAATAAGCAAACAACTTTTTTTCTTAATTTTATCCCCTCTGGGACCAAAATTCAAAAATCGGGCGACGTTTGGATTGAAGTTACCCGGAGACGAATCGAACAAAAAATAGTTTTTTAAAATCGGTTAAGGCGTTTGGGCTTTACGCTGGATACAAAAAGCGTGACTCACAGATTCACAGACAAAGCGAGTACATATAGGCGCTTCCAGCTAAAGCTTGGGTCGCGCCTAAAAATAGATAAATTCAATACATACCTATTCCGATATTTAAAAACTTGAAGCGAATTTTTTAATAAAAACCAATTAGAAACTAATTATTAATTAATTTTTATATATTTTATTTTAGATATGTTCTGAAGAAAATCCAATTCCGGACCGAAACGTTAATGTATTGAATTTATATATTTTTTTGTTAATAACCGAGCGGGGTGGCGTAGCGGTGAGAGCACTAGACTAGCATTCGGGAGGTACCGGGTTCGAATCCCGGCAGGGGCAGATGTGACTGGGACTTTTTCCTGCTGCCTCTCGCCGAGAAACGGTAATCCTGTACCGGCCATCTTGTTGAGGTTTTCCATGGTTTCCCTCAATAATTCCTGATAAATATCGAGATGGCTCCTTATTCAAGGCCATGACCGATTACCTGTCAAACTCCTATGCTCAAAATTTGCCTACCTTATCCTAATTTCCTAAAAATTCCTTCATTCGCCCATTGCTATTAAATAAGTTGAAGTTTAAAAATTGTAGAAAATAACGGTAAGTGTGATAGACGGAAAATAGTAATGGTGCGAATGGCGTCTGTTATGACATAAAGTCGAGAAAGAGACATTAAACGCATTATTATTATTATTTTTTGTTAATACATTTGTCTGAAAAATTGGTCGATAATTTTATTTATTAAAGAGTTCTAATCAGACGTTAATCAAAGATTTAAATAACATTGTTATTATACGGTAGAACTCGTGTATTTTCAACTTCTACTCCATCCTCAACCTCGTGGCTGTCGTAGACCAATCAGAAAAAAAAGCACTTATCAATTTGAGGTTAATTTTCCATAAGCTGGACAGAGCAGAGAATGACACTTTGCGAGAGAAGTAGGAACAAAAAATTTTATTATCCGACTGTACTAGATATTGCTTATACACAATTATAAACGCTACGACAAAGGGAAGCGAGCGGTGCGCGAAAAAAGCGATTTGTATCCGCTAGAAGGACTGGGGACAAGTGGTAAGACACACTAAAGAAAACTTCGTTGTCTCTCTCTCTCTCGGTCTCTTGTCGGTCGCATTATTACAATAATTAGCAGGAGTGGGAGAACGTGACGTCACGCCATATGCACCTGCAGGGCAGGCAACAATAGGCACACAACAGTAAAGAAGATATTGTGGGCACGCAGTGTTGCCAACCGTCGTCATTCCCCCTCACCCCTCGCTCTTGTTCAATGCAGAGAGGGCGGCGTCGGGGGGGCGACGGGCGGCGGTACGTATAATGCCAAGCTGCTGCGGTCCTTTAATGAGAAATTTTCACTTCGATAATTTTTCCATTAACTTGGACTGTGTAACCTCTATTAGCAAAGATGGCGAGGTGAGCAGTCCTTGGCTATATGGTTGAAAGTAGGGCTGCAGAATGAGTCATTAAAATTTTAAAACAAAAACAAATACTCGTAAGAAAGCTTTTTAAAAACAAGCTTTTGTTGAAATGCAAGACGTAATAAAAAGGAAAAAAATATATATTTTAGATTCATAATAATAAAAGCGTGGGCTGTAGACTCTATACGATAGTTCATAAGTCACAATCCACGCTTTAATTATTTTTAGCCTATAAATTATTAAAAATTATTTTTCCTTTTTATTCGTTTTCAAAAAAAAAAATGGAGGTGATAAAATTCGACGCGCTTTTTTTAATGTATGATCCGCGATATCTCTGCCAGCTGTGGGCGTCTATAAACTACAATTCTTCTTCTTCTAATTATAGACGCTCAACAGCTTAGGTCTAGTACTACCTGGGATCTCTATGGCCCACAAAACGTTCGAAAGAAACTGTCATTACAACTTGATTCCAACGTCCGCACGGAAGCATGTATAAAAAAATCCAGCCGGCAATACACAGACCGACTGGTACGAGCTCGGGTCCCTGGGAGCGCTAATTCCCATAAAACATTGGAGTGCTAACTACTTTCCAATGTTTCCCCTAAAGGGTATTTAGATCAAAGAACTTCGACTGTAAGCGCAGACAAAAGAGTCCAAATCTTCTTGGTTTTCAGGCTTGTATGCCGTGGTCCATTGGTATTACTACCTGACGTTTCGTCTACAACTGCGGTAGACATTATCAAAGGCGATGTGGTAGCGGGCGAAGTGTTCTTCTGGGCTGCTCACAGGGAAGCGTGTCGACAAGTGTGGTACTTCCGTCTTTTATAGTCTCTCTACTTGGTCGCAGTATGCTCTTTTGTGATTGGTCGTTCCATTCAATGGGTTGGTATTGCAGTGCTGGTGGTGTTCAGGTTTTACTTAGAGTCAAACTTTCATCTTTGCGGTTGAAATTATTTGTGTGTTGAAGACGAAACGTCGGGTAGTAATACCAATGGACCACGGCATACAAACCCGGAAACCAAGAAGATTTGGATCAACACCGGCCGTGAAAGCCTACACACTTGGATAAGACAAAAGAGTGACCTTATAAGGGTTCCGTTTGTCCTTTTCGGAACCCTAATAAAATATGTAGTAACTTGTTAGACATTGAAAGCAGCAGATTTTTTTAAATTTTTGAAGTGCTTGAAATTTTCTGTAGCACTGAAAGGGAATTAATGATTTAACGACGGGAAAATATATATAGGAGAAATCTTAGTAAAGCGTCATTGAGACGAGGCTCTAAAGAAGTTTCACTTCCGCCGTATGTGGACGAGGTTCGTTTGTTATTTTGCAGAATGTGCATAGTTTTACATTCGGGTACATATATCAAGCTCGTGGACAGCCCTGCTCGAAAGCATAAAGTAATACACTAAAGAAGTTCGGATCCAGTAAGCGGGGCGACACACAGAAAGGACGTCTGACAATAAAATCTGTGTCCAAAAGGCAAAATGGCTTATGTCGTTTTTTTTTTTAATCTCTTCGCTACAGTTTTTCTGCAATCTTAATCTCTTTTTATTTTCTACTGATATAACACTTTTGGAACATTCATAAAAAATTAATAAAATCATAAAAAATAAAAAATAAATGCTTTTTTTAGTATTTTGATGCGACATGCAAAATATATATATATATATATATATATATTTTTACGTTTTAGGCCGCAGGGGATGCAAATCTATACTAATATATAAAGCTGAAGAGTTTGTTTGTTTGGTTGAACGCGCTAATCTCAGGAGTAACTTGTTCGAATTGAAAAAAAAAAATGTTTTTCCTGCAGATAGTCCATTTATCGAGGAAGACCATAGGCTATATAATATCACGTTACGATCAATAGGAGCGGAGCATCAATGAAAAATGCTGCAAAATATAACTCAAAAGTCCGTTCGACAAAAACTTTTGAACGGTAACTCCGATCATCATGAAATTTGGACACAACATTCATCTCGGTAAACTAAGATGAACGTGCGCACTCATGTCCCTCCCCCCATTCGTTCTCTTGCACCCGGGTGAAACCGGGCGGGGCAGCTAGTCGAATCCTTCAATAAATAAAATTATCGATCAATTTATTTATTTATTTATTGAAGAGTTCTAATCAGACGTTAATCAAAGATTTAAAACGAATCATGATATACTTGAGGAACCCATCGCTCCACTTGTATGCCTTTCGACCGGTTAGGTTCTTACATTCACCAGTAAGGCACCAATAGAACCCTATATAGAAGATTAAAAACAGCGTGTTATAAATATGGAAATAGGCCGTTTAGCCTTGCGACCGAAGAAATACATTTAGATAAAAGAAAACTAATTCACTCCGTTCCATTACAAAAGCAAGGCTATAGATCCATCAGCTATTGTTTTTAAAAACTTTTTCGTAAATAACAATTATTTTAACGAAGTTTTCCGACCTGCTTGCGTCGTAGCGCAGAATAGATTGTCTTTTATTTTTAAACAACAAACGTTCTATCCGTTGAACAAGCAACGGAATATGCACCATGAAAGCCATAACATATTTTTTAATATTCGCTATTGTTGCGATTTTATTTATACACCAGTGACGATCAAACTTTAGATCGCAAATTATTTCTCTAAATGGAAATCCATAAAATTATCATTTTGATTATTGCATTCAAGATTGTTTTTTTAAAAAATTAAAAAAAAATTTTTAAGTGAAATGATTCAACGGCTGGATATAAGAAAAACCTACAAACGCACAAATGAAACGATTTAATAGCTCTATAAAGAAGTTTCACTTCTCCGTGAACTTAATTTCGTATTTTATTTTATTTTGAAGTGTTCTTACAATAATTTCGATCTGAGGATATTTTATTTTTGATAAAAGTCTGTTTTTTTTAACAGAGTATCACCATAATTTTTTTTAAATTAAAAACCTCACTTATCAATAGAAAGTGTTAGTTTAGAAGCTATCTACGTTTAAAGTTTTCCAAGAAAAATATTTAGGCGCTGCTATCTTCTAAACTAAAAGATATTAATACAGAACTTCGAGCGGATTCAACGTGGTTTTTTTTTCTGTAAGTATTTTTAATAACAAACATATCAGAAGCTCATGTAAAAAAAGTCGCAATTTTTTTTAAAAATTCGAGAAAAAAATTGAAATAACTACGATTTTTGAAAAATAAAAAATCTTTCATATTATATGCTTCAAATCTTTGATTAACGTCTCAAATAAATAAAATTGTCGACCAATTTTTTTGTTCAGACTATATATTGACACAAAAAAATACAAATTATAAATCAATATTACAAAATATGACGTTTCCACCCGGATTTGGATCTTCTTCGGGTTCAGAAATAATCCAAAAAAATATAAAAATTAATTAGTATTATCTACTTATTTTATAACAGAATGAAGTTAATTAATTATCGAAAATTTATGAAAAATTAATAACAAACAATTTTTTAATAATATCTAATATTGATTTATAATTTTATTTTTTTATGTCAATATATAGTCTTACAAAAATTGGTTGTTTGTAAAGTCGGTTTACGGACGATAGTTTTACGTGATAACGTATTCCGCTCGAATATCATATTTAATAATACATAACCTAAATTTTAGTAGCTGTCAAACTTGTGCCGATCGTGCTTCTCTATCGCTTATACTGCGCTCTCGCTTGCACGCACAGGGTCAGGCGGAACGTTACGGCGTTACACTTTTTTGTGCGTGCAGCTGGTGTTTCATCAATTTATAAGACGTTATCACGTCAAAAAATTGGTCGACAATTTTATATATTATATGCTTCAAGTTGAGAAACTAGAAAAAAGTACACTAAGCCCGAGTAACTTTAGCAGGTGGTGACCTTCAAAAATAAATAATAATAATAATAATAGAACAAATAAAGACATAGTATGTGCATAAATCCTGAGAAATATTATGTAAAGAGAAAACTTATTATTTTCAATCACAGTGTGTGATTGCGTTGTTTGCGATAAAAATCCATTGATGTAACCGGGCAGGTAGAAAGCGCTACGTACGTACATTATATAAGTTTACATACATCGGGTATTTCCCGCAACGCAATCCAAATACACGCAATATAAAATCAATGCAGCGTCGGCTATCAGAATTTTGACGTTCGTCACCTAATTTCTACGGCCTTGAATAAGAAGAATAGTAGATTATAGACGCTCAACAGCTCAGGTCATCAGCGTCTATCTATAGAAATACGGTATCGGCACAGAAAGAAAGAAACACAATAAAATAAAAAAAAAAATTGGTTGTCTGTAAAGTCGGTTTACGGACGATAGTTTTACGTGATAACGTATTCCGTAATACATAACCTAAATTTATATAATAATTATAATAATTCGAATCTATGATATTGCATCTTTTGCTTCAAATTTAGGTTAATTTTATTTATTAAAATTACTCACCACCTATAATAATATAATTGTTTTTTTTTTAACTTTCTTTCTTTCGTATTTATTTTGAGTCTCAAAGATTAACTGTCATAATATTTTGAAAACAATTGTTTCATTGTTTATATAAAATTCCAAAACCTACTTACAATATTTAAGTATTTTCATACGTCAAAAAATTGATTTTTATAATGATAAAATTTGTATGAAAACGATTTTTTCGAGAGATGAGACCTAGCTTAAAACGATTTTTTGCCCCCCAAAATCCCTTTTCAGTAAATTTCATCCAAATCGTTAGGGCCGTTTTCGAGAAAAGCACGCACAGGGTCAGGCGGAACGTTAGGAACGTTACACTTTTTCGTGCATGCAGCCGGTGTTTTATCAATTTATAAGACGTTATCACGTCAAAAAATATTCTTTCGAAATAAAGAAAAATAATCTGGTATTCATTTTGTTCATTGTTGATTATAGACGCTCGACAAGTAAGGCCAGCGACGTTTAATAATATAAAATTAAAACGGCATCACAATTAACATCCGCGATAGAGGATTATTGTGATTTGAACTCACGACGCGTTAAATTCCTATGTGCCGAGTTCGGTGGGACACCCTGTATACGCGTATAACGTATTACAGATACAGCACGTGTTTACATTCCACGTGTGTGTAAAAGGTATATAGTGGGATAAATTTGACGGGATTTTGTGCGCCGTGTGCCCGCCTTCCTATATAGGTATAAGGCGCGGAGACGGCGCGGGGGCGGCGGTGAAAGATGTCGTTACATCGGCAGCGCGGCGGCGGGAGCCCTTGGCGTGTATTTGCGCGCGCGCGCGTGTGTGTGGGGTAATAACAATAGTTAAAGGGTTTCACTGTGTCACCGGGTTCGCTTCTTAACGTGTCGCCTACTTACCCTAATTTAATACCGACCTACATGCAATACATATCACGTAACGACACTATCGCCCCGATAATCCGTTGTTGTTTTTTTTTCACCTTTATTTTGTTTCAATCTTGTGTTATACACAGTACTAGCCGCTACCCGCGACCACGCGATTGAGACGAAACACGCGGATGCATTTCTATTATTTGGCATAGTTATACCTACTTCCAAAAAAAATATATACAGGCATGTAAAGTGACCCGTTACGCACTAGTGCGGTAAAGAAAAATAAAACCGACTCCACAGTAAATAACAGTTTTTTTGTCAGCTATTTCTTTTTTGACGTGATAACGTCTTATAAATTGATGAATCACCAATCTTATAAATTGATGAAACACCGGCTGCATGCACGAAAAAGTGTAACGTTCCTAACGTTCCGCCTGACCCTGTGCGTGCTTTTCTCGAAAACGGCCCTAACGATTTGGATGAAATTTACTGAAAAGGGATTTTGGGGGGCAAAAAATCGTTTTAGCTAGGTCTCATCTCTCGAAAAAATCGTTTTCATACAAATTTTATCATTATAAAAATCAATTTTTTGACGTATGAAAATACTTAAATATTGTAAGTAGGTTTTGTAATTTTATATAAACAGTGAAACAATTGTTTTCAAAATATTATGACAATTAATCTTTGAGACTTAAAATAAATACGAAAGAAAGAAAGTTAAAAAAAACAATTATTATTATAGGTGGTGAGTATTTTAATACATAAAACTAACCTAAATTTGAAGCGAAAGATGCAATATCATAGATTCGAATTATTATAATTATTATATGTAGAATTTAGGTTATGTAGGTATTACGGAGTACGTTATCACGTAAAGCTATCGTCCGTAAACCGACTTTACAGACAACCTATTTTTTTTTCATAACCTAACTATTAGAAGCGGCGTTTGTTCAAAAGTGAACTGTCAAAATGTTTTGAACTGAAGTGAAAACCAGCCGTGCTTCATGATTTAACATTATATTTGACAGGTGTATCAAACAGTTTACACTTTTGGTAAACACTGCGTTATCTGCACTACACTAATTCGGAACCCAAAGGAATGGTGAGACATCTGGTATGAAATGCGCCGAACTGTCCTAAAGGGGGTTTTTGACAGGTAAGCATTGAAAAGCATGATGCTTTTCTAAATCAATGTTTACCAGTCAAAAACCCCCCTTAGGACAGTTCGGCACATTTCTCACCAGAGGTCTCACCATTCCTTTCGGTTCCGAATATATTGTTACTCTACGAGTTGAACGCTCGGACGAAGCCGGACCGGACAGCCTGGTAATTCATGAACGGAAGCTTTCCTTATCTTTCAATTATATTATGTCTATCTGTTGTGGAAATCGACTAAAATAAATATAAGTAGGTATATATGCGGCACACAGAGGGAGTCGGGTTTCTTTTATACATCACCTGCAGTAATATCCTATTAAAAAGTTTTAAAGTATAATAACCTACACTGACATCCAGCAAACATACAAAACGAATGTAGCTGAAATTGAATTTCCGCAGACGCGGCCACTTATCAAAAGCGCTTACGTTGAATTTTTGCAGTTTTGAAGTGAAACTTCTTATGCGGCACCTCGTAGGTAACCCACGAATATTATATAATATGGTATTTTTTTTGTACATCTATACTAATATTATAAAGCTGAAGAGTTTGTTTGTTTGGTTGGTTGAAGGCGCTAATCTCAAGAACTACTGGTTCGAATTGAAAAAATGTTTTTTTGTTGGATAGCCCATTTATCGAGGAAGG
The DNA here is from genome assembly GCA_963575645.1 of Xanthostigma xanthostigma. NCBI lineage: Eukaryota > Metazoa > Arthropoda > Insecta > Raphidioptera > Raphidiidae > Xanthostigma > Xanthostigma xanthostigma. Next base: position 7,896,681 of record OY754473.1, read on the forward strand.
CTATAGGCTATATAATATCACGCTACGACCAATTGGAGCGGAATATCAATGAAAAATGTTGCAAGATGTATCTCAAAATTAGTCCGTCCGACAAATACTATCAGGTGAAATGCCTTAACTAAATATTGCAATATTAGCGCGCCAAGTTTACAAGCCCGACTAGCTCAGTCGATAGAGCGTAAAACTCTTAATACCAGAGTCTAGGGTTCAAGGCCCACGTCGGCGAAAATATTTTTTTTTTATTTTCTACATTGCTTTCTTCTAAGGCTTACATTTCAATTTTTTTAAATTTTATTACGACTAATTAAAATTAAATAAATCTAATTAATAGCTCATTTGAAAACTGTTACAACTATAGGCACCTATATATAAAAATAATTTTCCTACAGTGTTTTCAATTAAATATTTATTAGGTATATTAAAAAAAATTTATTACTTAAAAAAAGTATACCTAAATACTGCTTTTTAACGACAAAAACTTTTGAACGGTAACTCCGATCATCATGTTTGCTGTTATCAGGTCTTTTTTCAGGGTCACGCAATGACAGTAAGAGATCGGGAGTCAAAAACTACATAAATAGTAGTGTAAATGAGTAACGTACATAACAATATGATATTCATAACATTTGGCTCTGGGGGCACATTCTTAATGCTTAACCTGCTTATACCCTTTGGACACAACATTCATCTCGGTAAACTAAGATGAATGTGCGTACTCATGCCATGTTCGTTCTTTTGCACCCGGGTGAAACCGGGCGGGACCACTAGTTTAATATATTCTACTTCGCTATCGCAGGCTTGACCCGCTCCTCCGCCATATTATGTAACCCGTACTCCCACCGTGTATGAGTTATTCAAAGATATTCTCATATAACATTTTGGCGCTGCCTGCAGCTTTAGTGGGATAGTCACCGTCGTGTGTCCACTAAGCGATGCACGTCGACCTATGTGCCGTTTCGAAACGGACTACTCTTAAATACAGTAGTACAAACATTCATATCGACGACGCGTGTTGAAAAGGTGTATATACGTTGAAATGTGTGAAGAAAATTGATTTTTGAAATGTTCAATATCCTCCGACGTCAAGCCGAGGCGTCGGTCTGAGCGCGGCGGCGGCGGCGGGCGCTGATTACTGCACAAAACGACACTTGTCAAGTCACAGGAGATGAAATCTGCCGTCTCTCTTCTCATCCCGGCCGCAAAGATTTTCAATCGACTTCCCGTAAATCGCGTTACGTGCGAATCTACGGGCGAACGACAAAACCGCTCACGGCGACTTTTAAACAACCTCGATATTATGACTACATTATAGTGGCTCGACAACTAAGGCCAATAGCGTGTTGATGAATAGAACTGCAGATGAAAAGGCAGGATATCCTCTATTTGTATATTTTGTATATTTTATTGAGGAAAATAAATAAAATAAAAAAAAAAAAAAAAAAAAGCTAAGCTATTTTTTTTTATTTTGGACGTACAGTTTGCAAGTAATAAATGATTAAAAATGTTATTTTACTAACCCTACATAAAAATAAAAATTATACCAAAATGAATCGAGACAAAATTTTGACAAATCAGAAAGTCTAATTCTTTTATAATTAACGTAAAAATTATAATGAAGTGTAGTTTTGGTGAAATATTACTTAAAAATTGTCGAAATAACTGTCAAATTACTTGTCAGTCATTTTTAAACTATATACGAGGAGCTCGGGTTTTAGGGAGCGCTAATTCCCATAAAACATTGGAACGCCAACTATATTCCAATGTACTGTATATACAGTATGTAGATTAAGTTACGTATATCGGTTGAAATGCAAACCCATGCGCATTTAACTAGACCACTTAAGTAAGTGTTATAGTGAAATACTACGTTTGCAGTTTACATTGCAACCTACATACTGTTTATACAGTACACCAATGTTTCCCCTGAGGTCAATATAGCGAACACACGGAAATAAAAAAAATGGAAGCAATACTATAGTAGGACAGAAATGGCACACGCAGTGCACAGCTCACACAGAGAAGCGACGAAGCGTACAGTATACGCGCGCGCGCACACACACACACACACAAGGGAGTCGAGAGCGGTGGCTTAGAGGGGACATGACGCCGTTCGGCACGGTTTTACTGCAAAAGCGTCACATTGAAAGTATTTTCGAAGATATAAATATAGAAAAAGGCACCGCAAACATGAGCGTTATCGTTTCTCGGTCGCAGATACCGTATGTTAGTTAACACAACAACGAACGGTAAAGCAACGGCAATGGGTTTGACTTGACACGGGGTAGGACAGTATAATTAAACCTGCAGATCGTACGGACTTAGTGCCTGTCTTCTCAACCTACATTACACTTCATTCGATCTCTCTGCGTATATAATATATGTACCGAAGTCTTGGAAAATATACCGAGCGATCGCGTAAAAAGTGCGCCCTTCAACACCTCACTCGAATTTAATAATATTCAGAGTTCAACCGAGCGGGATAGCACTAGACTCGCATTCGGAAGGTATCGGGTTCGAAAACCGGCGGGGGCAGATGTGGCTGCGACTTTTCCCTGCTGCATCTCGCCGAGAAACGGTAATTCCTGTATACCGGCCATATTGTTGGGGTAGTCCATGGTTTCCCTCAATAATTCCAGATAAGTATCGAGATGGTTCCTTATTCATTACCTGTCAGTCTCCTAAAATTCCTTCATTCGCCCTTTGATATTAATTAAGAGGAAGTTTAATGTAGGAAATAACGGGAAGTGTGATAGATGGTAAATAGTAATGGTGCGAATGGCGTCTGTTATGACATAAAGTCGAGAAACATTTTTATTATATTCAGAGTTCAAGCGCGAAAATAAAAATGTTCATTCCTCAATTAAAAGCTACCCCAAAATTATTTTGTCTTGTAATTTCATTAAACAACTGTAAAACACCTGTCTGTAAAATTTCATTCGAATCGATTGAAAGATGGCGGAGTTATAAGACTGTGACATACGGACATGACGAAAACCTACACTGAAAATCTAAGCGTGTTGCAAACCGTGTTATTTAAACGCGTGTAAGTGTGTTTATTCTTTTTACCGTGTTAAAAAATATGATTTCAGTACACGACGTGTTATATCGAATCCAAAAAAACATATTTTTGAAAAAACTCTGTGCGTCTGTTTGTCTGTGAAACGGATTGAAACATGCGTAAGTGTATTATGAAATTAACACGCCTGATTGTGTGCTTAAAACGACTACCAAAAAAAACACGCTTTGGCGTGTCAAATTAACACACTTCCGATTTGCAGTATAAGGATTCCGTTTGTTTACTGTCTATACGGAGCCGTAAAAATGGGAATGCCGTTCCGTTTTTTTCAAGATATATCGAAGGCGATTTATTTCACACGCGCGACGACGACGACGCGGCGTTGTTTTCTACAACAGTCGGTATATTTTCGTGACATGGCAGCGTGACTGCGTTCGACGATTTATCGCACGCTGCGGAGAATATTAGTTGGCACAATAATTACTTCAGATCCGCGCCATATCAACGTCCGATCAAATTAAACTAATATCGCTTTGTTACACTATATATACGCCTTTATCTCTATGGCACTACTTAACACAGCCACCATAAACCATACGCGGAGCTATATATACGACTAGCCGTTACCCGCGGCTTCGCACGCGATTGACACGAAACACGGATCCGTTCCCCCTGCATTATTTGGCATATTTACTTCTTTTCGCGACGTAGATCTCCCCCTCCCCTAATAAATTTGAAAATCGTAGACATTCACGTGACCAACGTCCCGACAAACTAGAGATGCCACGAATATTCGGCTACTATTCGGTATTCGGCCTATTCGGCTACTTTTTTAATATTCGGTTTTCAGCTGAATGTTGCGTACTATTCGACCGAATATCAAATCATGGGGAAAAACGCACATATTACTCAAAAATATACGATTTTTTTCTTAAATAGTATTATTTTGTAAAGCTTTTGGTGAACAAACAGTGATATTTTTTAGTAATAAGGACAATTAATAACACAATTTGATGTAACAATGAACAAATAATGCGTGTCGTGACACGGTCTAGTTGCGCAAATGAAACAAATACGCCCGCGGCGTTGCTACCGCACGCTCCGTAATGGGACAAGTCGTAACCTGTCACCCGCGAAATGTACACATAATTTGCCGAACATTCGGCCGCCGAATATTCGGCGCTTCGGCCGAGAACATGGCCGAATATTCGCTATTCGACAAAATCACTATTCGTGGCATCACAAACCCTGAAAATGATAGCCATGTTGATTTTTATAGACTACTAGCGGTCCCGCCCGGTTTCACCCGAGTACAAAAGAACGAATGGAGAACGGAGGGACATGAGTACGCACATTCATCTTAGTTTACCGAGATGAATGTTGTGTCCAAATTTCACGATAATCGGAGTTACCGTTCAAAAGTTTTTGTCGATAAAAAGCAGTATTTATACATTTTATAAGTATAGATAATACATTTCTTTTAATTTTAAATCAATAATTATACTGGAATTAATAAAATATAATAAATATTTAATTGAAAATACTGTAGAAAAATTATTTTTATATAGGTAGGTACCTATAGTTGTAACAGTTTTCAAATAAGCTATTAATTAGATTTATTTAATTTTAATTAGTCGTAAATAAAATTAAAATAAATTTAAATGTAAGAAAGTATAATCCTGCGCATTTTCGAATTGATACATCTATCTTATATAATTTCTCCATGCAAATAATTATGAACCCCCGTTACACCTTTTTAGGGGTTGAATTTTCAAAAATCTGTACTTAGCGGATGCCTATGTTACCTATAATAACTATCTGCGTGCCAAATTTCAGCCCAATCCGTCCAGTGGTTTGAGCTGTGCGTTGATAGATCAGTCAGTCAGTCACGGTTTCCTTTTATGTATTTAAAAGAAGATAGATATACGGAAATTGATCCAACTACATGCCGACCTGGGCTGTAAATTATAGACGCTCGACAGCTTACTTTTTTTGATTCCAAGACATGTTAACGAGATGATATTCAAGAGATGCCAAAAGGAAGCAAGATTTTATAGACGCTCGACTACTAAAAGTCATTGGCGTATCTAATTAATTTAAACGACATCACAAAACAGTCACGAGCGGAGGCTGGATTCGAACCCGAGACAGTTTGATCCAACTAATCTGCAATCGTCCTTTCCGAATTTGATATAAGTACAATTGTTTTCTTTGAAAAATCCAATTTACAAAGAGCCGTCGAAAAAGGCAATTCGACGAATCAAATTTATATATTATTATGAAAAAGGTATTCGATTTTTTTTCTAAAAAAAAAAAACTTATCAAAATTTAATAATTCAAGGCAAGTAAGCAGTGATTTAATTAATTTGAAATTTTATATTTCGCCGATAAAATATGGTTTATGACTTCAATATCCTTTAAATATCCATCACGCTGGAAGCAATCTCATTCTGTATAGATAATATCTGCCTCCTCAAGACACTCCGTCCTCTCTCGATCTAGACTGCTATGGCTATATGGCGGGGAGAAGAAGCCGCCCGCCCGCCCGTAGCCTTCTGCTCTGCGCGCTGCCAATATACTTTACCCGACTATCCTACAGTAATATTGAACGCTCCAGATAGAGGAAATTTAGTTTATTTTTCCTTGAAATTATTACGATAATGGAATATTTAAATTTACAAATGCTTTCATATTATATTATATCATTGCATATTTGTGCTTGCATTCTCCAAGAACACGTATTTCTACGGCGGGCCATTCAAGTTCTACGTAAGCACCGAAAGGGGGTGGGGGGAGAGTCTTTGCTTAGCTTATTTGGAGGACGGAGGGGGGGATCTAGACGGCGATTATGTCAACAATATTTTTTGACGTGATAACGTCTTATAAATTGATGAATCATCAATCTTATAAATTGATAAAACACCGGCTGCATGTACGAAAAAGTGTAACGTTCCTAACGGTCGTAACGCGTAACGTTCCGCCTGACCCTGTGCGTGCTTTTTGCTAATTTCTCGCTCAATTTAAATCAGATCGGTTTGAAACCAGTCTTAAACGAAAGAGGAGAACATTTTACATAGATTTCGTATAACAGAATTTGCCTAAACAGTTTTTTTATACAAATTTATATAGAAAAATAGCTGTATAAATTCAATGTTGTCTAATGCATGGCGCGACGCGGTCGGTCGTCTTTGTTTGCCGTACATGGAAATTAGAAGATAACGTATGTCTTGTCTTAACATGAAAACGGCTGCATTTCTAATGTTTAATTCAATTTTTTGACATTAGTATTTTGTGAAATGCAACGCCTTCTAAGTTAAGTATTGGAATAACTAATTATTATTAGAACATAATACTTTGACAGTTGCAAAGTTCACTTTTGACATTTCTTATCATTCCGACACCAAGGATAAGCGGATTGAAACCAAATTTTGGGAGGTTTAGGTTATGTATTACGGAATACGTTATCACGTAAAACTATCATCCGTAAACCGACTTTACAGACAACCAATTTTTTTTATTTACTTTTTTGCAAAATTTAATAGATGGCGACCCTACTCGAAAGCGAAAAGCATATAGTCAGTGATTCCCTATAAAACAATTATTATTGCTTACTCGCTCTCACGCGGTATTTTATGGTTAAGTTAAGTAATGTTTACGTAAGCATAGGAAGAGAGGGTAAGAGCTTTGCTTAATTTTGCTGACAAGTGGGAGGGGAGGGTCAAAAATTACTAAAATTCTGCTTACGTAATACTTGAATGGCCCCATACAAAATCCGAGAATTGACAAAAATAACAACCGGGGTTTCAGTTCGTAATTTAAAAAAATCGTAAAAAAACACTAGCCGTTCAAAAAGAACGTTACGCTATTGACATCTACGGGCAGAAGTATAGCAAAATGTCGTTACAAATATACACTCAGAAAAGAAATGTTGGAGATAAAACAATATTGTTTATTGATTCAAATTACACGATCCAATAGCCAATAACATTTTTTATTCAACACGCGTGAGTAATATATAATTTCGGGGCCCTGCTAAATTCGGGAGAAATAATAAATTACTTCATGTTGACGCGTAGAGTGCTAATAATGAGCCGTATTGTACGATAATGAATTTTCTGGACCAATAGGAACGCGGTAGCGATTTGTATATATGAAAACAGCATTGCAATTCAGCAAAAGTCAAGGCCATCTTGTGTGCATCGAGGGCGGTGGGTGCGTTAATCAATGAAGTGATTTATTATTTTTCCCTCTTTTATCAGGGCCCCGATTACATATTACTCGTGCTATTTGAATAAAATATTATGTGCGACCATTGATCGAAGGAGAATATTCCACTCGCGTGTTACCGCACTCGCTAAGCTCGTGCGGCAAATTTCACGCTCATGGAATCTTCTCCTCTCACTAATCGCACAATATACTATTTCTCGGATAAACAGAATTAATTTCAGGCGTTTTTGGGTAGGAAAAAATAAAGTTTTCTTTAGCGTTTGTCAGTGAGACAGTTTGGAAAACTGCTTGACCGATTTTTAACTGATTTTTTATATCATCAATGTATAATAGGGGCGCAATCGAAGAAAATACTAACTGCAAAAATCAAGAATAATACAAATATTTAAATTGAAAATTCGATTGATACTTTTATCAATTCTCAGATCAGAACCTGGAAACTGGGGGCTTGTAATAGAGAGGTCACTTAAACGGCACGAAGTCCCAAGTCAATATTATTTGATTCATAAAACGCTTTATCGCTATTATCTACACTGTTGTACAAAAATCGATCTTTATATTATAAAAAAATTAATACAATTTGTCAATTTTCGATACGCGGCGTTAAAAAAACGGAGTCATTAAATATTAACGCTTTGGCAATATTGAAACACGCCATAAAGCGGAAAATTAGTTAATTTTTTCCCCGCAATTATTATGATAATGGAATATTCAAATTTAAAAAGCTTTCACACTATATTACAATCATTTCCGCGTGCCGCTTGCGTTTTTCAAGCAAGTCGCGTGCGTTTTTTAGCCGGAGCTACTACCCCGGTCTAGATTCTAGAACCTAGACGAGCCGTGATGGCATTTTGCCCAATTCTAATTTTCATACCTCAAAACACCATAAGACATATGGAATATAGTTTGTCATTTTATATTTTTGAAATCTAGTAGATACTTTAATTTGATGTCCATTTCAACGGGATGTTTTGAATTGTTTGACCCGTCGAACAATGGACGCCATATTGGAATGTTCGTGTCGCCATATTGTGTCTTAAGATACTCGGAAGGTCTAGAGTCTAGACTATTCGAAGGATACCGTATTTGCCGAAACCGATCAATCCGTTCCAGCTAAAGAGCGCAACATTAAAACATACATACATAATCGTGTCATATTATCCATTATATTCAGACACTGACAAACACAATACCCTTCCCTAGCAGATATAACGCCTTTTTGTTTGACAAAAATAAGTATTTTATCCAAAGGTGCAGAGTTCAACGTAAAGGTCGGTTTAGAATTTAGATATATATTTTTTTTTTGTTGTCAAGTGAATGAGTACCAAGCAGCTTTTCATGCATTTCAGTTGATAAAAGGGGAAACCGGGGCTGCGTATGTTCGAAACGATTTATTGTAACCACAATATCAATAAATTAAAATTTGGAAAAATTTCCACATAAATTACTGAAGTCGAAATATTACTACTTACAAATGTTTATGCCCACTTTATTTATTTGGGGAAAATGAAGAACGCATTTTATTTTATTTGTATTTATTTTACTGACAGATCGCGCGGAAAATGTTTCAGAAAAAGACGCAAAAATGGAAAAGGGGTTACGGGGATTAAAAAATGATATATATGATATTTTTTACGTTGGTAAATATCATATGAAAATTCGCAAATGAAGTATAAAAGTGTACACAAAGAAATCATTGATTTAGTCTATCGTTAAACCAGTCGAGATCATTGAAAATCCGTTGTTTATATATGGTTTGTTAATTACAAAACTCCATTAGTGCCCAGAAACCATAAAAAATCTCGTGAATTTTTTGTCCATTATCAGAAATAACAGTTTGTACGAAAAATGGCCGTTGTAGCGAATTGCCCCCGTCGCATCGTAGACCGATCTCTCCTCTTTATATAGCTTTATAAACCAAGTTTACATTTAAAAAATATATACTATATAGCTATAAGATATACTCAATTTTTATTTAGAATAGGAAGAATGGCGTGGCGAAACAGCGCTCCATAGTCCAGACCAGCCTTCGGGATCGATTTTCAATAAAGCTCTACTCGGGCGGGCCAAAGTTATTTGTTGATAACAGGTGATTAAGTATCTGTTATTGACATATAATCAGTTATGAACGACTGTTAAAAAATAACAGTCTATCAGACGAAACTTTTGTGATACCCAAAATAAAGAAAAAAAATTGGTTGTCTGTAAAGTCGGTTTACGGACGATAGTTTTACGTGATAACGTCTTCCGTAATACATAACCTAAACCTCCCAAAATTTGGTTTCAATCCGCTTATCCTTGGTGTCGGAATGATAAGAAATGTCAAAAGTGACGTTTGCAACTGTCAAAGTATTATGTTCTAATACTAATTAGTTATTCCAATACTTAACTTAGATGGCGTTGCATTTCACAAAATACTAATGTCAAAAAATTGAATTAAACATTAGAAATGCAGCCGTTTTCATGTTAAGACAAGACATACGTTATATTCTAATTTCCATGTACGGCAAACAAAGACGACCGACCGCGTCGCGCCATGCATTAGACAACATTGCATTTATATTTTATACAGCTATTTTTCTATATAAATTTGTATAAAAAAACTGTTTAGGCAAATTCTGTTATACGAAATCTATGTAAAATGTTCTCCTCTTTCGTTTAAGACTGGTTTCAAACCGATCTGATTTAAATTGAGCGAGAAATTAGCAAAAAGCACGCACAAGGTCAGGCGGAGCGTTACGCGTTACGAACGTTAGGAACGTTAGGGACGTTACGACCGTTACACTTTTTCGTGCATGCAGCCGGTGTTTTATCAATTTATAAGATTGGTGATTCATCAATTTATAAGACGTTATCACGTCAAAAAATAATTAAAATATATTCTGCAACAGGTTTTTTATAACCAATTATCAATAAGCAGGGAAATTAGAGGATTATAGTATATCGAGCCTCAATACTGTATACACTTCGTGCGTAATATATTGCGCACGAAATGTATATACAGTATTTTTTACACGTATCATATTATATTAGTACGCTAAGGTTTAAGATGTTTGCCTCCCTTTTTAAAAAAAAAACACACAATTTTTCCACATAAATTATATATCACTTTACAGATAATTGCTTGCTCTACTGACATCGACAACTAAAAAAATTATTATTGTTTTTGTTTTTGTAAATTAATTAAACTCTGAACAACGTCTGCCATCTGACGGCGTTACGTTAACACTTCGATCTGTCATCTGACCTTCATGTTGTAAATACTGCATACTGCCATCTGACGGGCAACGCTGAACAACGCTTTTGCTACTTGCGCCTCTATATGACAATTTTAGTAAAATATTTCTTCGATGTCATCTGAGCTTCATATTGTAATACAACAAAAAGAAGAACGTTATAAGCAGTGTGCAAAATTAGAAACGAATTGAATACCTGCAATCATATTTAAAATAATTTAATTTTGTAAAGTGATAATTATTATACTTATTTAGTGCGAATAATTCGCACAGGTCACGCTAGTCTCCTATAATAGCTGGTTTACTTCCAATAGTAGGTTACCGATAGACAAATAGTGACCGGTACAGTACAACCAGCTTTATTTTAGTTAACCGCACTAGTGCGTAATGAGTCACTTTACACATCACGTAAAGTAGTGCAAAAAATAAATATAATAACAATCCCCTTGTTATTATTCCGTTATAGTAGGTAGGTGCATAGTTCTGGTTCGGACATGGGCGAGTTCCGGGACGTCGACGTCGACGTCGGCGGCGGCGGGCGGCGGCAAGTATGCGAAAGAGGATCACATATATGCAATGTAATATATTGACTTGTACATCGGACATTGACGGGGATCAAGTATAAACCACGAGCCTGATTGAATTCTGAGCCGCCGAAGATGAAGTCCGAGCTTCTTACGGCGGCGGCGGGCGGCGGGCCACGAACATTGCACACTGCATATAATACTCTTACCACACAACTGCTACTGCCCAATGTCCGCGATCTTTGACCGCGCGGCCAATCGTCTCGTTTCGAACGAGACGCATCGAATCGATTCTCTTCAACGACTACATTTTTTTTATTAATTTCGCAGTTTTGACTTAGCGTAAAATAATATTGTCACTCAAAAAACGTGGGGGGGGGAATTCAAATCGGTTCAGAAGTTTTTGAAAAAAAAACGAGTCCATATATACATAATTATTGTAAAAACGTCGCTTTACTAAATATTATATTTATATTAGATAGATAGATATATTATATCTTCTGTACTATTAATGATTTTGAAGGGTTTTGTTTAATTGACGTGATAACGTCTTATAAATTGATGAAACACCAGCTGCACGCACGAAAAAGTGTAACGTTCCTAACGTTCCGCCTGACCCTGTGCGTGCAAGCGAGAGCGCAGTAGGCTTCGGCCCAAGTTTGACAGCTACTAAAATTTAGGTTATGTATTACGGAATACGTTATCACGTAAAACTATCGTCCGTAAACCGACTTTACAGACAACCAATTTTTTTTTTCAGAACTTCAAATACCAATATCTTTTAAATCAAAAGCAGGGATACGTCGAGTTAAAGAACCACAATAAAAGAATCAGTTCATTGCAGAAAAGAATCATTGAGCGAACTGTTTAGTTTAAATCAGTCTTCACAACAGTTCTTATAGTTTGTACATACTATGTACCTACTGTAACGGACTCTAGTTTTTTATACAGGGTGTGCGTCAACAAAATTGTACTTTCATATTTAAAGCATTCTGGAGTTTTAAATCAATCCTGTTTGAAAATTTCGCTTGATAAGCAATGTTTTTCTATGTAGAACAATCATTTATTTCTTTGTGAGTAAAATCTAATATTCTAGATGAGGGGTGTCAAAGATACGGCCCGCGCCCAGAATCTATCCTTAATGAGGATTCCAATCTATTCTAAAAATAACTACCTCAAATATGGCACCTGACATCACTGAGCTTATCAAAACCAAGAGACCTCGGCTGTCGGGATCTTTAAGCTCAAGATCTTTATATGAAAATGGATTTAAACTAAATAAATAAAGATTTCAATTCAGTATGCGTTTTAGTTTTTAATTTTGAGTCTGGCCCGCCAACACACCCTAAAGTGACCCTTTAGAAAAATCAGTCTGACACACCTGTAATCTAGATGACATTAGACAGATCCAAGATCATTATCAAATTAAAATTGTTTGACAATATTTTCTGCAACGCGGCATCAACGTTCAAGAAATGTTGTCAATTAAATTTTATCGAACAGCCTGTATATGAAGTACAACCAGTGGGCAAGGGTCAATGGATGTTGTATAACGTGTCCCTCGGCCGCAGGCTAACTCTGAAAGCCTCTCTCCGTATCAATTTACTGCCGGACCCCGTGCGAGTTGGTCAGAAGAAGAACAAGAAGAAGAAGAAGAAGAAGGGGGAGCGGGAGAGAGTTGGGTGGGGCGAGGGGAGTGCGGGAATAAGTGAACGAGCGTCACACCGTCACAATCTTATGCAGGAGCGACGAGGCACTAAACTACACACAGGACTCCGGCAGGAAATTTGATGTAACAAAAGCTCCTGCACACCGGAAGTCGACCACTGAACTCGAAATATGGAATTCACTGTATTATGTAATTTACATTGGTATTTATTGTTGCGCCTTAAAAGTTTTCAGAAAATTATGTGGTAGAAATGACAACGATCCACTGAACTAAAAATATGCAATTATAATATTGACTGTAAATATTATCAAAAGAATAGTAGGTATTTGAAAGTCGACCACTGAACTCGAAATATGGAATTCCCTGTATCGAAGAATCTCGTTAGGGATTCTTTTTGACGTGATAACGTCTTATAAATTGATGAATCACCAATCTTATAAATTGATAAAACACCGGCTGCATGCACGAAAAAGTGTAACGTTCCTAACGTTCCGCCTGACCCTGTGCGTGCTTTTCTCGAAAACGGCCCTAACGATTTGGATGAAATTTACTGAAAAGGGATTTTGGGGGGCAAAAAATCGTTTTAGCTAGGTCTCATCTCTCGAAAAAATCGTTTTCATACAAATTTTATCATTATAAAAATCAATTTTTTGACGTATGAAAATACTTAAATATTGTAAGTAGGTTTTGGAATTTTATATAAACAGTGAAACAATTGTTTTCAAAATATTATGACAGCTAATCTTTGAGACTTAAAATAAATACGAAAGAAAGAAAGTTAAAAAAAAACAATTATATTATAGGTGGTGAGTAATTTAAATAAATAAAATTAACCTAAATTTGAAGCGAAAGATGCAATATCATAGATTCGAATTATTATAATTATTATATAAATTTAGGTTATGTATTACGGAATACGTTATCATGTAAAACTATCGTCCGTAAACCGACTTTACAGACAACCAATTTTTTTTTGTGCTAAATGCCGACGAATCTCTAACGTATTCTTATACATTGATTTTGCCTGTTTCCCATATAACGCCGTGTATATGAGGCCAGTTTCCAAGTTTTATAGTTCTGTGACCACGTGACTTTCGTGTCCCCAAATTTTCGTATCGCCCGTGTAGTGCTCTATATGACAATAATAGCAATGTACTGTTACCGCTTGGTGGCCGAGCGGTTAAGACGTAAGGTCAGTAATGGCAGGGTCTAGGGTTCGATTCTCGCCAACATCATTGGAATTTTTTTTTTATTATATAATTTACATTGGTATTTATTGTTACGCCTTAAAAGTTTTCAGAAAATTATGTGGTGGAAATTACAAACATCCACTGAACTAAAAATACACTATTATAATATTGACTGTAAATATTATCGAAAGAATAGTAGATATTTATTTATGCTTAAAGGCTTTCAGGAAGTCGTGTTGGCAAAAATTCCAAAGATCCACTGAACTAATAATATACGGGATTTATATTATTATATTGACTACCCATGCTTGAATTAAAATTTTAAATTACGTTTATGCCTTGAAGCTTCCAGAAAGTTAAGTTGGAAAAAAAACTTCAAATATCGGCCACTGAACGCAAAATAAGACTCATCTTAAAAAACAAAACTCCTAATTTATCAGTGGTAAATGAAACGTCATGGAAATATTACTTTCTAAATTACCATAAAAATAGAATCAAGCTGTTAGTATTTGAGAATAGGCGACTATGTATTAGATTTAGACATGCCCTCGTTTATATATGGCGTTTACAAGCCCCAGTTTTGAAGACTTGGTTAAAGTATCATTTATTATAAAAATAATTTGAATTGGTGTTGAGCTTAAAAAATAATCCGTTACGCCTAGGGTTACCATATGACAGGCGTTTGCCGCATTTGACAGGCATTTTAAGGTTTAAACAGGCGTGCGGCCGGCATTGGTCTGAGACAGGCATTTTCAAATTTCGCGCCTATTGAAAAAAATAATGTCCTCTGACAAATATCAGTAATAAACATACTTCTTCATTATTATCTGTTGGCTTTTACTTATTACCTATAGGTACAGCTTTTTGCTTTAGACAGGCATTTTTCTGAAAAATCAGGCATTTTAGGTACCATAGACAGGCGTCCCTCTATTTACATATGGTACTAGTTACGCCAAACTCAAAATAAAATCAAAATTCATATCTGCGTTGTCAATGTAAGAATTTACAGAGCTATTAATTTTTTGTCACTCTCTGACAAATTCAGCATAAGTTAAATGAAGACAGAATATGTTACGTTAATTTTAACAATGACCATAATTTAAAATTTTATTGAGACACGACAATTCAGTTATTTCTTAAGGCAATATGTCTAGGACCTGATATGTAAACAATGTGTTGACATTTTTGTAATAAATAAAAAAAATCTTCAATAAGTAACCAACAATTAGGTATATATTTTTGTTAATATAATTCTCTGAAAAATTGGTTGATAATTTTATTTATTGAAGAGTACTAATCAGACGTTAAACAAAGATTTGAATAAAAAAAAATCGTTATTTCAATTTTTTTAGTACGGCTTATAAACCTGCGAATAAAATCGTACTTTGAAATTTCTAGAAGCGAGAGTACGCAACATAACCTAAGTAGTCGAGCGTCTATATATGTATATTACGGAACACTTAAAAACGAGAGGTCTCATCGCAAATATGTGTATTACTATTACGTAACAAAAAACGTATATATTGTCTACACTCTGCAAAGATAAAATCGTCGGTCCGAATCTGATTACGGCAACGGCGTTCCAACAACGTCGGTCTCGAGACTGATCGATGATATTGGAATCCGTGTGTAAACTTCAACTGTTCGATTGCCGTTATCTCGAACGGCCAATATAAAAAAGTAAAACATTGAAATATTGTTTGTAGTGTTGTATACTGGTATAATATATGAATGCTACATGCATTTAGAGATAAAAGCGGAAAAGATGGCACGGGACGCAGGACGAGGACGACGAGGTGAAGGGGGAGGGGAGGAGGAGGAAGAGTACGTGGAGAGGTTCCGCGTGTTGGATTGGAAACATCCGCATGTATGTAGTACGTGGACAAAGTAAGAATTGATCAGAGTGTACGTAGTAAAGTCGGAAGAAGTCAAGGAGCACTGTAAATAGAAAGAAGCGACAGAACCGGGCCGGTTCTCTTAAACCAATATAGCCGGTGGCTACAGATAAGCGACAAAAAAAAACGCCCGAGACTCTCCGCGAGTTAGAAGTGAAACTATTATTGCACGATTAGGAAATGGCCATGTGGAATTTGTTACCGTGGCTATAAAGTAGGGAAGATGCTACGTACACGCACTACGCATGACGTTTTGGCAGAGAGACAGAGTAGAAATGATTCCCCCACCTTTTCTCTCAACCGTTGGAAACGACTGTCTCTGGCTCTTATATAGGATGACGTGCCAAGTGAACAAAAATGTTTCATCTTGTAACAGCTAATAACTTTGTATAGAAGTTAAAAGTTATAAATACGAAACAGTTTTTACTATACACTAATTTTGATTTAGAATATTTCAAAAGAGTTTATCATATATATTAATACACTAAGGTTAAAGATGTTTGCCTCCCTTTTTAGAAAAAACCACACAATTTCTCCACATAAATTATATATCATTTTACAGATAATTGCTTGCTCTACTGACATCGACAACTAAAAAATTTATTATTGCTTTTGTTTTTGTAAATTAATTAATTAACAGCAACGCTGAACAACGTTTGCCATCTGACGTCAACACCTCGATCTGTCATCTGACCTTCATATTGTAATAAAACAGACACAATACTGCATACTGCCATCTGACGGCTATAATTTTGAAACAGCGAGCAACGCTGATCAACGTCACAGCAATGCTGCATGATGCCATCTGACGGCTTAACTCAACGCTTTTGCTACTTGCGCCTCTATATGACAATTTTAGTAAAATAATTCTTCGATCTGTCATCTGAGCTTCATATTGTAATACAACAAAAAGAAGAACGTTATAAGCAGTGTGCAAAATTAGAAACGAATTGAATACCTACAATCATATTTAAAAAAAAAATTGTAAAGTGACAATTATTATAGGTACTTATTTAGTGCGAATAATTCGCACAGGTCACTCTAGTCATTAAATAAAAGAATAGGATAGTTTGAACAATAGTACAAAAACAGGACTGGACAAAATAATGAACTCGACATAAAATCGTCGTTAAATTGACTATTGAGTAATTCTTGCACGATTTTCTGGTGTCTTACGTTTGATAATTTTTACGAAAAAATAACAAAAATCAGTCGAAACATGGAGAGTTGAATGCTTCCTTAAAAAAATTAAAGACGACGATAAATCGTCTATTTTCATTTCAGCCAATTCATCTTTTTCTCCGTGTTCAGGTTACAGGCACTGCACTGTACAGTGTGTCCGCTCATTCTAATATATGAGACAAGCTGTGAGCATACACGAAGGACATCAGAGCACCAACAGTCGTGATATTGTCTTATACGGGCTGATTTCGAAACGTATAACGCTCACGTCACGATAACGTGTCAAATTTTAGAAAAAAAAAATATATATCTCATATTATTTTCACTTTCTGTTTCGATATGTTAAAATTGCTAAAATAAATTCACCAAAGTTATATTTTTGACTAAAAACAGCTGAACCGATTTTTCAATAATTTAATATTTGGCGATCACCAAGCCTGACTCTTTAAACTTTGGTTTCAAAAGTGTCACAACATTAAAAGAAAGTTAGATACTAAGAAAAATATGTACATTTAAACTTGCAAACTTTTTCTTCTAGTGGAGAAAACTAATTTTTTCCGAAATTAAAATGGCTTGAAAATAATTCACAGCGTAAACAGTAAGAAAAAAAATACTGATTTTGTCACATGTATGGTTTGATTTTTGGAATTAAACCCTATAGAGCCACATTTTAAAAGACTGCGCGTCCAGAAGAGAAAATGAAAAAAAATGTTTATCGAAACGGCCCTATTGGAGCGGTTTTGTTGCTGCTATCTCTCTCTATACTAATAATAATAAAAGCCTATATAAATCTCATTATTGGGCAAAGGCCTCTCCCTTAATGTTCCATAACTTCTTGACTCCTGAGCGCAGGTCGATGCCAGAACTTCTCAGGAAATAGGGAATAGAACTCGGCAAATCCAGCGACTATCTAAGCTCCCCGACCGGGGTTTGAACCGACACCCGGTACGTTGAAAGCTTATTCGATATTTTATAGTAGTGTAGCTATCGAAAAAAATGAAAACGGGACCTAGTATATAGGCCAGGCCTACAAAACGTATAACGGCTATAACGGGTTATGCTATATAGCTGTATATAGGAAAGCTGCAATGTTTTATATTATAAGAACAAGCCGTCTTGTCGCTTTTAGTAAGCTGCTGAAATAACATTACTCAAAAATTGTGATACCTACCAAAAAAAAAAGTCTTGTCCAGAAAATCAAACGCGAAAAGTTAACTGTGTCCGCCAAGAAAAATACACTTATAGTACGCGCCACGAACCGAAAAGGCTCGGAAGTTAGATGCGAATGCGGGCTTGCGCTTGTACAGTCTGCTGAAAAACTACAAACTCGCAACTCAACTAAATTAACATAGCAATAACAACTTGACAATAGCGTACTCGACTGTACTTTAAAGCATAGGAAAGCGACAAGTGACAAAGACAACGAGCGATTACGGCCAATCACCGACGAGCGCACGTTCCGTGCAGGTAGCTGGGAGGTGGTGGGAGTATCAACGGCTCAAATATGTGTCTTTGCGACGCTGTTTGTGACAAACTTCCAAACCTTTTAGATACATAATATCTCTGTTTCAATTTTAAATATATATAGTTTTGCCTGCCGGTTCCGAGATCACGCAAAAACGACTGATACGATTTTAATGCAACTCGCGTAGTATTTCTCGTAAAAGCTTTCCTCCGTTCGAACTGTCGCGGCAAACCTTTTATTTTTGCCGCTTTCCTCTCCTGGCTGACTGTCGCGAGGAAGAAAGCGACAAAGATAGAAGCTTTGCAGCGAAGCGACATCTTCGGAAAGGAAAGCGACAAATTTTAAATATTTCCACCAAAACGGCACTCCGCGAGGAGGACTGCGGCAAAAAATAAAGTTTTTGTATGGCAAAGCGACAGATCGCGTGGATGAGAGCGGCAAAAATAAAAAAGCTTTGCAGCAAAGCGACATCTTCGCGGAAAGGAAAGCGACAAAGTTTAAATATTTCCACTAAAACGGCACTGCGCGAGGAGGACTGCGGCAAAAAATAAAGTTTTTGTATGGCAAATCGACAGATCGCGCGGATGAGAGCGGCAAGAATAAAAAAGCTTTACGGCAAAGCGACCAGTTTTAATAACTGTATAGATATTCAAACAAATAAATAAATTGACTTTATGTTCGGCACGGTGGTTCAATATATGGCGATCGGAATTATTATTATTGCAGCGATATTTTCTTCTCTACCTGTGTATATTGCGAGGACATTCAGACGTCAGGAATGCCATTCAACTGCTACTTAATGAATCGCTTAAAATCCCTACAATAGTGCAATAAATATAGTCGAGAGAGAGAGAGAGAGAGAGAGGCTCCGGCTTCTCGCGCACAGTTATCTCAATTACGTGGCCTCCTTGTCCCCCGCCTCTTTATTTATCTTTTCAGGTAAATTTGCCCGCTTTCAACAAACGGTATTGAACTTTAAGCTGTCATTAAAGGATTATCTCTACAATCATAATTTAATTAATAAATCAATAAATAAAATTATCGACCAATTTTTCAGACAACATATTAACAAAAAATTGGTTGTCTGTAAAGCCGGTTTACGGACGATAGTTTTACGTGATAACGTATTCCGCTCGAATAATACATAACCTAAATTTTAGTAGCTGTCAAACTATATTTTTACCGACTAATAATTTGATCAACCAAAGCAAAATACATATTTTTAAGCAATTATAAAAGACATTTAAAAGAATGTATATAATATATTATATATTTGTTAACAAACCATGTAATTTATCTGGCCATCTGTCAGATGTAGCTTTTGCTCTGACGTCACGCGAGAAGAGAGAGACTATCGCTTATATCGCGCTCTCGCTTGCGGAACGTTACTCTTTTTCGTGTGTGCAGCCGGTGTTTCATCAATTTATAAGACGTTATCACGTCAAAAATATATAATTAATACATAATCATTAATAATTTTGAAAGATTTTATAAAAAGCTAATTAGATTTTAAATATTAATTATTTTTTATATTTTTTAGATCAGTTCTGAAGAAGGTCCAAATCCGGATTGAAACGTTAATGTATTAATTATATATTTTTTTGATAATATATTGTCTGAAAAAATGGTCGATAATTTTATTTATTGAAGAGTTCTAAGATTTGATTAATTAATAAATGACTTCCAACTAGACTCTAGTAATCTCGGTTGCCGTGCGTCTATAATTTACAACTTCTCTCTAGTATATATTATAGTATATTGATGCACGATCTTGAGTTGCTATGGATTACAGCGCCCATGGTGGCGAGAAGCGGAACATTTCGATAAATAAAAAACACGCAAAACGGACAAGTAAATTGTATAATGTTGTAATAAATTCCTCATCTATAATTGTTTTACTATAGATAAAATGCATTTTTTATTTTTAATGAAACGTTTATTTTTTTGGCAGTTGTCAAATTAGCCGCTGTACACGCATGTAAAGCGATTCATTGCGCACTAGTGCGGTAAAGCTAAACAAAACCGGTCTACAGTAAATCATTTTTATGTCTGTCAGTTGTTTTACGACAGCTACTAGAAGTGGCGTTTGTTCAAACGTGAACTGTCAAAAACTTTGAAAATTAAGTGAAAACCAGCTATTTTATAGGAGGTGCGCGCAAACAGATACCATATATACATCTCGTGCGCAATGGTATTACGGCTCGTGTGACCGCAATATAGCACTATACGTCACGGACGATTCATAATCCTAGCTCGACGACCTTGAGAACGAAAAGCGAACGCGCTTTTCGCAGAAGCGGGACGACGACGACTTTCCCCGCGCGTTCAAGCAGCACTACATTTCTCTATGTGAGGATATTATTATTGGTTCCCGTGCAGTGCAACACGGCGTATATAGACTCGAGATGTGAGGTTATATTATGGCGTGGTATGGCATTTTCAATATGCTTATATTCCGGCTGTAATATCCTATGAGTGTGTTTTGAACTTCCTGCAGGCAGCCGAACAACCGCCCCCGCCGCCGCCGCCCCCCCCGTTCCTTGCCCACCTCGCCGCCGCACCGCCGGCCCTAGCACGTCTTTACTCTGGTTTTTATTAATATCGACTGCGGTGAATTGCAGATATATTATATTGAGTTTGAAATATGCAGCGGCACGTCAAGCAATTTATTATTGCGCGGATACAATCTTTAAATTGCAGGTTGGAGTGCGACTAACAGCTATTATTAATTTAAATTACCGATAAAGAGAATATTAATTTACGATAGATATCAGCCTAGTCTACCGTACCGAAGCGTCATCTATGAACCACCATTTTTTTTCAACTTTTTTTGCAGTATGAAAATTATTTTTAACGCCACTAGCATCTAAGGTTATTTGAGCCTGGTACAAAATATATATAGCAATTTGCAATAGATTTCATCCGAGTCTACCGTACCGAAGCGTCATCTATGAACCAGATTTTTTCCAACTTTTTAACAGTATGAAAATTATTTTAAACGCCACTAGCAGCTAATGTTATTTGAGCCTAGTACAAAATATATAGCAATTTGCGATAGATTTCATCCTAGTCTACCGTACCGAAGCGTCATCTATGAACCACTTTTTTCAACATTTTTTGCAGTATGAAAATTATTTTTAACACCACTAGCATCTAAGATTATTTCAGTCCGGTACCAAAATATAGTAATTTGCGATAGATTGCAACCGAGTCTACCGTACCGAAGCGTCATCTATGAACCACTTTTTTCAACATTTTTTGCAGTATGAAAATTATTTTTAACACCACTAACATCTAAGATTTTGAGCCCGGTACAAAATATTTTTTTCCTAATAAATTCAATATGCAATTGATACTTTTATACCAGTTCTCAAACTGCAATCCGGGAACTGGGGGCTTGTAATACAGTAGCCGTGGAAATGTAACGGCATCTCGGCTATTTACGAAATTAAGCTGCTAACAGGCGGTTAATTTTAAAGTGCTCTCCAGTTTCGAGTGCGCCGCTCATTGTAGTTTTATGAATGCAGGTAACTATGGTAATGGCACCGATACCGTCGCGCGAAGTCGAGTACCTGTTAGTCCTTTCAGAAGACGGCCAGAAATCTTTTTACCCGACTACTTTTCAAATTTTAAGTTCAGCGACAATTGTATTATTGATACTTTAAAACACAATGTTTATATACACTTCGATTTTTTTTTTGGGTCAAAAAGTAACGCATAGGCCCCAACCACACGAACGAAATTTAATTTTTATATATTAGTGAAGAAAATTTTGGAATCTCGTTTGTGACAACACAGTAATCAGATGAGAATTGGTCTGGTTTCAAACGGACGAAGTTCAGTGATTTTTGTGACACCCTGTACACGCAATATCGCTCATATCACCGATTGCGATCTCGAGTTTTAATAATGATGATTGTCGTATGGCAAGAGACGGGCGCGGGGAGGGGGAGGCGGGGGACGCGGCCTCCGAGCATTGTTCGAATAATAAACCTTATAAAATTCACGTGACATTTATATTGCTTTGCAAGTCTCTCCTCTCAGAGAAGATTCGGTCCCGTTTCTTCCCGCCGCCGCGTCCTCCGTGACAGCAAAAACAGGTCCCGTTCATGTATTTATAGTAGCGGGCGCCCGTGAAATAATATATTTTAGATTTCATGTTCGGATAATCCGTGTTTGGGTCTCTTGTTAACGACTGTTTTATAGTCAACGGCTAACGGGCCGACGCGGAACGGTTACCTTTGTACACGATCCGCTAATATACGTGAGCGCGTCCGTTGTTATCGATATCAGTTCTATTGTTTATTTTGACGTGATAACGTCTTATAAATTGATGAAACACCGGCTTCACGCACGAAAAAGAGTAACGTTCCGCAAGCGAGAGCGCGATATAAGCGATAGTCTCTCTCTTCTCGCGTGACGTCAGAGAGTAGTGTGCGTTCAACATTTTTTTCGGCTGTTCCAGCGAAAGCTACATCTGACAGATGGCCAGATAAATTATACGGTTTGTTAACAAATATATAATATATATACATTCTTTTAAATGTCTTTTATAATTGCTTAAAAATATGTATTTTGCTTTGATTAATCAAATTATTAGTCGGTAAAAATATAGTTTGACAGCTACTAAAATTTAGGTTATGTATTATTAAATATGATAGTCGAGCAGAATACGTTATCACGTAAAACTATCGTCCGTAAACCGACTTTACAGACAACCAATTTTTTTTGTAATTGTCTGGCCTATTACGAACAAAGATCATTAATAAATCCATATCAATATCATTTCTGAACCCCATATTCACAATGAGCAGCACAAGGTAGGTAGGTATAGGTAAAAACGTGTGCGCACATCTGTCGTCGTCAACAGACTTCTATGAAATGACGTGGTCCACTGCATCGGACCGACCGCCGTCGCGCCGAGGGGCAGCGTGCGGGTATCCGTTGAGTTTAGGGACTGAAAGCTGAGACTTTTCAGGTCAAAATGTTGAATTAAAAAAATTGATTTATTGATGAAAAATTTAGTCAAAAAATTGCGACGCCGATTCACAAAATACAGTCGACGTCTCACTTTATCAGAATGAGTTTTTGGAAGTGAATTTTTTTGTTTAAAGCTCCATAAATAAGTACTGTATATATCTATCTAACTAAAATTTGTCGTACTTTTGATCTTAAAAGGGTCGCCGATAGTTGTCGAGAAGCGACGACAACATCCGAACATACAATTTACGAAGAGTGTTAATCACAATTCTAGGACACTTTTACGTAAGTAGTTTCAGTAGCGTAACAAAAAATAAATACTGGAGTTAGTAGATTAGTAGTTAATCAAAAATATGCCGCATCTGAGTCGGACGTGATTTACCAATTCCAGACTTCAAATATTAAATATAAAACAATAAATTGTAACGTTATCAATACTTCCTTGGAGCATTGCAAACGCGATTTTACGCCCCGATGGTTACGCCACTGACCCGTATCCATTGACAAAGAAAATAGACCGGCACAACCAATAGCGTTTATAAAGTTTCGCATTTGAACCAATAGCTTTCGCCAAGATTCAGGCTCGAACCAATAGAATTCATGCACAGTCAGATTTAGACCAATAGCGTTCACAGAGTTTCGAAATGTGGGCCATTAATTTTGAATTTGAACCAATAGCTTTCGCAGAGATTCACACTCGAACCAATAGCCATGCATAGAGTCAAGACTGCGACCAATAGCGTTCACAGAGATTCGGATTTGGACCAATAGCGTTAAAAGAAATTTAGATTCAGACCAATAGCATTCGCCGGGATTCAGACTCGAACCAATAGCTTTCGTGAAGCTTGGCAGCCCGTTTATTGTATCTCGCTCACAAACCAGAGAAAATTTTCGAAAATCTGGGCACTGCAGAAGGACCAACTCGGCTTTAAATGGCGTCGTTGAGGTTGTGGCCGTCGATCCGTCTCACAATGTATGTCACTGGTTCATCAATCTTTTCTGCGACACTCTAATCCACTCTAATTGAGAGAAATGGCAACGGAGAGAGAGAGAGAGCGAGAGAGACGCGGCGACATAAACAGAGCGAGAAAGCAAACAGAAATTACTTGTATCTGTAAAACCAGAAACCTCCATTACGAGCCATTAATGGATTGAGTGGCGATAGCTGTGTGCATAGCTATACGTGTGTAGGTAGGTTATGTCGAAATGTTATACTGGTACTTCCCGGCCACACCACCCTCGTAGCGACCGACCGGCACCAACAAGTACAACTGAATAAGTTGCGGGGAATCCCTATATATATGCATTGACCACTCATTTATATATTTTACATAAGGAGTCGTTCGTTAATTACACGAGTTCAAAATAAGGGGAAGATGGGGCTCCGGCAAAATCTCAGACAATCGCGTTATCTACACTCTCTGATCTTGAATTACGGTGTTTTGTGAAAATAACTGTTTTAGTAACATCTGATAGAATTCAAACAAAAAAGAAAACGATTTTAGTACCAAATAGCGACATCTGTAATAATTCGCTTGAAGCAAATCTGGTAGAATTCGCTCGATACTATTAGTTTAGAAGCAAATCAGGTAGAATTTGCTCAAAGCTATTAATTCAGATGCCGTGCCGCAAATGAAATACATTTTGCAGAATTATATCTATCGCACCCGGGTGAAACCGGGACGGATCGCTAGTTGTTTTATAAAATATGGAAATGCGTCAATGCGACATTTGATGGCAGAGCGACGTTAACTTCTTATCTCTAAATGTTTTGATTGCAAAACAATTAAAAACTAAATTAAATAATAATAAAAAGTAAAAAATATTTTTAACAAAAAAATTGAACCGACTTCAAAATATGCACTAAAAAGTAAAAAATAATAATTATTGTTATTTTTGGAGTCGGTGTCACATCGGAATTCGAAAGTAGTAATTTAAATCTTACATGTCTCTAGTTCTCGGAATAGATTTCATTTTGGCTGACACCGACTCCAAAAATAACAATAATTATTATTTTTTACTTTTTAGTGCATATTTTTTGAAGTCGGTTCAATTGTTAAAAATATTTTATTTTTCCCTTTTTAGTGTTAGATAAAGTATTGCAATGGGTAGGCCAAGTATGCGTGCCTTTGAAATTTGAGAGTTTCCCTCGATTTCTCCGGATTCCACCATCAGATCCTGACTTGGTTCCGATGGGACCACTTCGGAAGTGCACTCTTTTGAATAAAAAAAGAATTTTGAAAATCGGTCCATAATTGACGGAGAAATCGGTGAACATACATTTAAAAAAAATTGGTTGTCTGTAAAGTCGGTTTACGGACGATAGTTTTACGTGATAACGTATTCCGTAATACACAACCTAAATTTTAGTAGCTGTCAAACTTGGGCCGAAGCATACTGCGCTCTCGCTTGCACGCACAGGGTCAGGCGGAACGTGACACTTTTCGGAACGTTACACTTTTTCGTGCATGCAGCCGGTGTTTCATCAATTTATAAGACGTTATCACGTCAAAATATATATACAGTCGAACATAGAACCTCCTCCTTTTTTGAAGTCGATTAAAAATAAGCGGTTAACAAGGCATGAAATATTGATATGCTTAATTTAAAAAATCAATAAGTCAATAAGTCAATAGTCAAGGCGTAATATCTCTGGTAATTATACACTTTCACGGTCACCTGGTTTTTTGGCTCTAGAAAATCGAAAAATAGATGGATTTCAATGATCTCGGTCTCAAAAAGTTCCATTTTACGGCGGATTTATGAAAAAAATTAGTTCACCCCGGAATTACAATTCGCATACCCGTTTATCGTTCACCCCGGAATTGTTTTTTTAAAAACTCCACATTTGCCCCTTCCCGTTTCACTGCGAGACAATTCGCATACCCCTTTATCGTTCACCCCGGAATTACAATTCGCATACCCCTTTATCGTTCACCCCGGAATTACAATTCGCATACCCGTTTATCGTTCACCCCGGAATTGTTTTTTTAAAAACTCCACATTTGCCCCTTCCCGTTTCACTGCGAGACAATTCGCATACCCCTTTATCGTTCACTCCGGAATTACAATTCGCATACCCGTTTATCGTTCACCCCAGAATTGACGTCAGAAACAGTTATAAAGAATTATATGTAGAAAGTCAATTTTTTTTGCATTTAAAGTCATGAAACTGTGAGAAATATTGATTTTTTCAATTTTCGTATTTTTTTCCATAAATCCGCCATAAAAACGAAGATTTTAAAAAAAAATTCATCGAAATCGGATGATTTTTCGATTTTCTAGAGCCAAAAAACCAGGTGACCGCGAAAGTGTATAATAACCATATCTCTTTATGCAAGATTAAAACTAAGAACGTCTCAAAACTTTGAGACCCAAAATCTTTTATCTTCTGAGCTCTCTTCATGAAACGGAACTCTCGACACAGTTCCCTATTTTAACTGACGAGGGGTATCAATGTTACGGTGTGGAAACGGCGTGTGATTTTATTGCATAATACATTGATAATGAAAGTGAACACACACAAATGAATATCGGAGTGGCTGACACAAAAGCAGGGATGGCCATTGTGTGCGGGCCCTGGTCACAGAAAAGGACTGCAGAGGCGACACTTGTGCTGCGGGTGTCGTTCAATGTAGAACATTAGATTGGACTCGCGCCAAAAAACAAACGATTGATCCAAGAAAGAACGAAGAACTGTTGTCAGATATTTGCTAGTGTATCAATTTATCAAAAATTATCGAATCTTTTTATATAATTTAATTTTCTCGATAATTTTCACATCTGATTAATAAAAATTGATGCATTTTCGCTGAAGTTATTAGACCAACAAAATACAATATTAGTTGTAGTGATGTGTCACTCCTGAGCGAGTCGTTCATAATGAACGACTCCTTTCTCGGAGCGGAGCGAGTCGCTCTTTATTTTTGTGAATGACTCACTCCGAGCGCCATTGCTCTGTGCTGAGCTCATTCGCACATTTACAGGGCGCACACAGCACAGACCACAGAGGCACTAGTGAATTTTGCACATACGGAGTTATCTTTGCTGAGTCATTTAATGTTGAATGACACACTGCAAGTGTAATAGTACTAAGCTTGCAGTGACTTAAACCATTCACATTGACGTCGTTGACAAAGATATAATATTGTAACAATAAACATTATTATTGTTAAGCTTTTATTATACTTTATAGTTTATCCGAAATGCGAATAATATAAGATCAGAATCATATTAAAATGAGTTCAGAGCTGAGTATGTATTGTGCTGTGCAATGCTACGTAACTCCTGAGCATGGCATGATGACAGTTCACACCTCTGCAGTCTGCTCTCTTGTGTAGTGCGTACTGTCTAGTGTCGCTTTTTTGAACGACACGCTCTGTGCGATTCTATTTAGTGAGCGGAGCGCACGGAGCCAGCTCCCAACAAAGAGTCATGTGGACACATCGCTAATTAGTTGATATAAAAACCATAATTAACAAGGCAGACTCGATCACATATTACGGACAACGCGTCTGTAAATTCTCTTCTGTGTCCCGAAGTCCCTGTTTCTCGTCTCGCGGCATGGGACCGACGGGAAGACGGGAGCGGGAAAGCACATGAAATATTTAACCGGTGCCGAAGCAATCTCTGGAAAGAGCCTCCACTTAGCTTGCATTAGTTACCCGTTGCCGGTCGGTCGTCTTCTCCTGCAGACATACACCGCATTATATATCGTGTGCCGTCTAGATTCGACTAAATAACCGGCTGCACTCGCGCGGATTCTCTGCCAGACGGTGTGCGATTTTCGAAACCGAGCTTGTCAGTCAGGCTCGCGTGTATTTTCAACCAGTCGCAACTAAATCGACTCGCGTGTTTTCAACTTCTACTTCATCCTCACTTCTGGGCAGTCGCAGACCAATCAGAAAAAAAAACATCTTTCTTAATTTGAGGATTTGTCCATTGACTGAGCAGCCTTTGAGTCAGAAGTGGAGACTAAAAACTTGAAAACACGCTAGTAAAAGCGGTTGAAAACACACGAATTCTACTGTATTTGGTAGCAGATCCAACCCAGGTTTAAAGGGAACAATAAAAAAGAGATCGTTGTAAATAGGCGTCAGTATATTCGAACAATTTTTGAAATCGAGTGCAAACGCAACTCAAAGGGGCTCAAGTCATTTCTTAATTCTCTCGTTATAAAGAATTTTCGCTATACAAGAAATGGGGTATCGGTTCTTCTGGATTAAATCAATCAGGCTCAACCCAATGTATACTTTATTGAAAATGTTTCGTTTTGACAGTTTCAAGCTGCTTAACTAATCTCCCGATTAATAAATCGCACAACGAAATACCAGTTATTTGCACGGGATGCCCCCCTCCCATTTTCCACTTCTAACATCGCATTTCAGCTATGCTTCAGGGTTCTTGAAAAAATTCGTAGACAGACCGAAATAATAATTATTTTATTGATACACACAAAAATGCCAGTAGAATGGACGTCGAATCGTCGCTGGAACGTTAATGAAGAATGGCAGAAGAGTCCATCGATGTCGACTGTCGAGCGTCTATATAATCCGTTCAAGACGATACACGAATTACGGTGCGTCTCGCGTGATTGACTAGAATGGCGCCTCGGCCCGCGCCCCGGCCGCTCCGCCACCCGGAGTCGGACGACCAGGGATAAAACTCATTCGCTCTAAAAGCATTTGAGTGCCTTTCCAGCTCGCTCTTTCATTCCGCGCGTCCATCTGTCTATACACTAACCTACCTACCTTACCTACTTGTGTACTCTGTACTCAACTACACTACAAAACTGACTACTGTTCCGCACCCACCTCCACTCATCCCCTTCTCCCTCTCTCTCTCTCTGTTCCTCATTTCAATTCGTTTTAATGCTCCTCTCTACATATAATTTAACACGGCGTGACTTTGTCATCCATCTCACTCAATTTAATTCTGAATTTACAGATAGGTTACACCACTTGTATAAAACACGTGGCGGATGTATAACGGTTTTGTTAGGAAGGCTTTGGAAGAGATCGTTGGCTGTCTGAACGTTGTGTCATTTTATTTGGTTCGCAGTCGAATTTGGAGGGGGTAGAGAAGGAAGGTAGTTTAAGCATTAAGTCAGGACATACCAAATTTCATCAAAATTGATCGTGGCTTAGTGATGGTACAGACACGTTGCAGTGACAGAAAACGACAGAAAATCTTTTTTTATTTGTCCCGCGATATCTCCGCCAGTTGTGATTCGATTTAAAAAAGTTTGACGCCATTTTGCGCAGAATTTGTCGCATACCGTTTTTTTTTTAATCGGTTCAGTCGTTTTTATCTGACATGAGATCATTTATATACATTTTTACCTCACATATCTCAAACATTTGTTAACCGATTTTGACGTTTATTTTTTTATTTAATAGAGTACACATTTAGGGCGTTCGCACATGACTACTAATTAAATCGGTTCAGTGGTTCTCTTTTTTTATGCATCATTAAAAATAAATGAAACGACCCTTTTAAAAAATCTCTACAAAAATAGGTGCACAACAGACTCGATACATTTTGAAAATATTAAAAATACTAATTGTAACACCACGTCTTAAAAAGCCACGCCGCCACTGGTGTACTCTGGTGGTCGTGTGGAAAAACAGAGGCAAGATGGCAGCGGAGCGTATATGAACTAGGAAGTAGTGTTCATGTTAAAAAAAAGACGGGTTGCACTCCGGGAGTGCCGGCAGAAGTGAAAACTTGAATATTAACGTCTTAATTTTTTGCATTTAGAAGCATTGTTTATTTATTGGTAACACTTGTAAATAAAATGGTTTGTATCATAGATTGCATTTTTATGTACGATATTTCAACGCTAGATGTCTAACGTTGTATAAAAAATAAAATGGTTTGTATCATAGATTGCATTTTTATGTACAATATTTCAACGCTAAATGTCTAACGTTGTATAGAAAGTATCTGGCAATTACTATCACTTAGAGAGTCTCACCTAGTTCTTACTTTTCCTGACGCGAGTTTAACATTTTTTACCCATTACAAAAAAAGTGTACAACGCCGCTAAAGAAGTTTTCACTTCAAAAAACTTAAATTAATAAATGTGTTGAATTAAATAATGTTCATGTTACAAGCTTACGTTAATAAATGTGTTGAATTAAATAATATTCATGTTACAAACTTAAATTAATAAATATGTTGAATAAAATAATAATAATTGTTACAAAATCTGTATAAAAAAAATGTCTATTCGAGCGCACTGCCGTTTTTTTTTATTTGCGAAATTTCACGAACCGAGAAGAAGCCTTAAGTTCGAGCGTTGCGTTTAATTTATCGATACGTGCAGCGGTCGCGGCTCGATTGTGAACGCGTCTCACATAAAAATATACATTATTTACAGTGTTCTCGCCGGCCGCGGAAGATGGCTTTTACGTTGCGAAAGTGTAAAAAGGCACACACGTGTTTCAGACAGTGAGTGTTTATGTATGTAGCCGGGTACGTAGGTGACGCGGCAGGCAAGGTTCGACACCGTCTCCGCACTATGCTGAGAGAAAGGCCTCGCCCCGTTAAAAGCTCCCAAAGCTCGACCGCGTCGCCCGGTCGCCGCGCGCCATGCACTCAACCTTTTTAAACACGGAATCTGAAAGTGCTTTTTAAGCTCTTTTTCGAGCAGCGAATGTCACTTAGAATTCATCACAATGGAACAATATTTTTGCCATTGGTGGCTCTCGGAGCAGAATAATAGCGAATGAAAATACACATTTTGCACAACCGATATGCGTAACACAATATTTGTGTATGTGCAGTGGAGGTGGCTTACGCCCGGCCGGTCAAGCGGCACCAAAAAACTAATGGATGCAATTCTACCGTGTCAAAAAAAAAAAAAATTGGTTGTCTGTAAAGCCGGTTTACGGACGAAAGTTTTACGTGATAACGTCATAAAGAAACAGTGAACCATACTGGTAAAGTGTTGAAAAATTACTTTTTTTATTTTTCACATTATACGTATACGTTTCCAAACATTTATTTTTACATATTTAAATAGTAAAATTAGAGTTCTAACCAACTGTAGAAACGGTTTTTAAATATAATGAACCGTTTTCAAAATACACGCAGTTTTAATAAACGGACGGTCGGGTGGTGTGGATTTTTCACTCCCTGTAAGTATATATATGAGCGAACTGTGGCAGTCTGTTGGGAGTTTGTGTCTTGTGATCTTTAATAAATAGATTTTTGTAGCTGTCAAACTTAGGCCGATCGTGCTTCTCTATCGCTTATACTGCGCTCTCGCTTGCACGCACAGGGTCAGGCGGAACGTGACACTTTTTCGTACATGCAGCCGGTGTTTCATCAATTTATAAGACTGGTGTTTCATCAATTTATAAGACGTTATCACGTCAAAAAAAATTGGTTGTCTGTAAAGTCGGTTTACGGACGATAGTTTTACGTGATAACGCATTCCGTAATACATAACCTAAACCTCCCAAAATTTGGTTTCAATCCGCTTATCCTTGGTGTCGGAATGATAAGAAATGTCAAAAGTGACGTTTGCAACTGTCAAAGTATTATGTTCTAATAATAATTAGTTATTCCAATAGTTAACTTAGAAGGCGTTGCATTTCACAAAATACTAATGTCAAAAAATTGAATTAAACATTAGAAATGCAGCCGTTTTCATGTTAAGACAAGACATACGTTATTTTCTAATTTCCATGTACGGCAAACCAAGACGACCGACCGCGTCGCGTCATGCATTAGACAACATTGCATTTATACAGCTATTTTTTTTCTATATAAATTTGTATAAAAAAACTGTTTAGGCAAATTCTGTTATACGAAATCTATGTAAAATGTTCTCCTCTTTCGTTTAAGACTGGTTTCAAACCGATCTGATTTAAATTGAGCGAGAAATTAGCAAAAAGCACGCACAGGGTCAGGCGGAACGTTACGCGTTAGGAACGTTACGTTAGAAACGTTACGACCGTTACACTTTTTCGTACATGCAGCCGGTGTTTTATCAATTTATAAGATTGGTGATTCATCAATTTATAAGACGTTATCACGTCAAAAACGCGTTTATTTTTTTAGAACGCCAATCAAATTTATAATTGAAGCTATTGAATTACATATATGAAAAAAAATTCGTATATACTTTATTTTCCATTTTTTTTCTTACTTTTAAAATTCGGTTCCCATAAAATATTTTAATAATGTAGCATTTAAAACAAATATTGTTCGAACGGTAATTATTCTACGAAAATAAAGAGACGGCATTATCCGGTCGATCGCACATAATCCGCGCGCTAAAGATTTGATGAATGCGAATTGTCCTCCCCCCGTACCCTCCGTTCCCCGGGGAGCACGGTGAGGTTGGCGTGCCGTGATATATATACAGAGTGTTCAAAAAATCTACCGACCTAGGAGTGTACTAAAGATAACAAGCATGGTTCTGGAAAAAATATAATTTAAGTTCTGTATTTTTTTTTTATTAAGTCACGATAAAAGACAGAACTGGATAGCAGTAAGTGGACAGATTCGGGGTTCATATCCCGGCGGTGGCAAAGTTTGAAAATAAATAAATGGTGATAATTTGAAAGTAAAATTGCAAGATATTCATAAGAGTTAATGAAACTATAAAGACAGATTTTTTTCTCCTCTGGGTTTCTTTTTTATAAATAAAATTTATAACCGACTCGCGGGTAACGGCTAGTTAAGTATTCTGTATCTGGCAAGCTAATTGACCTTAAAGCTCGTAAATAGAGTAAATAAAATATCTTATTTTAACAAAAATGTGACGTCACATTTGTACTACATAATAGGTATCTTTTAAAGAGACAAAGTTTGTAAGTTTGGATGTATAGGAGGTATCTCTGAAACTACTCATCCGATTTCAAAAATTTTTTCACCAATATTTAGAATGGAGTAATGGACCTTTAGGATGGACATACGCTATATATTATATCGCGTAAAAAAGCGCTTTTCGTGAAGACCAATTTTGTAACGTAAGTCGACGGTGGCAATCATATAGAGATATAAGTTACTAGAGTACGCTAGCGGGTATGATTGCCATAAGTGAAAGTGTTTGCAGTTCAGAGAGAGAACGCTGCATACGTTCCGTATCATTATATAATATGTTTACTCAAATCAGCATTGTTTTGTATCATTAGTTACCATAGAGATAAGGAGCTGTTCTCTCTCTGAATTGCAGACGCTTTCACGGCTCACTCGCGTACTCTAGTCTAATATCTCTATGCTGGCAATCTACAAATTCGGGCGAAGCCGGACCGTGCCTCTAGTAATTTATAAAACATTTAAATAATTTATAGTAACGAAAATAACTCTCTCCTCCCCTATAGAAATTTGTCGGCGCGGAGTTTTGAAATACCCTGTAGACTGTTAAAGTAAAGTTTAACTAATTACTCTAATTAGCTAATTAAATTCCATACAGAAACAGCCGACACACGTGTATAAGCTGCGGACTGGGGCGGTGGGGGAGGTTTTGGGGCGACGCGCGTAGTTCGCTTTTGACGCGCGTACAGCTTGTCGCGAAAAACAGCGCCTATATACCAAATCAGTTTCTTAATTAGATTGCGTTTCAAAACGAGATGTCGATCGTTTTATTTAATTTGAAGCAATTTGACGCCAATAACCTTAGTTGTCGAGTGTCTATAATATACAATAAATAAAATGCAAGATCTGAATGCCGTAAGTTTTTTGTTTTCAAAACGGTTGCCAACATTAATTTCATTCAATTAACGCCAGGGTCCACCGTGCAAACTTCCAGCGGCTGTTTTATGAGGAAGTGTGCAAAAAAATATTTTCTTCATATACCTCGATTGAAAGTGCATACTTTCGGCATCAATAATTGTGAGGCAGAAAGTCTAATATTTACACCTTGGTGGGATTACGCACGCACCGATGCGGGAAGTTCGTGCGACAGTAAAGCAAAAAACAACCAATCAACTGTTGTTTAGATGTCGTTTCCATAGCAACCCTATTACATTTTAGCTAATAGTCGCGAACAGCTGTCATTCGTGTTTTTACGTACAACCTCAAAGCTGCTTGCTTGGAATTTATCTCTGTTTTTATGTAATCATATATATATTAATACGCTAAGGTTAAGATGTTTGCCTCCCTTTTTAGAAAAAAACTCACAATTTCTTCACATAAATTGTATATCATTTTACAGATAATTGCTTGCTCTACTGACATCGACAACTAAAAAATTTATTATTGCTTTTGTTTTTGTAAATTAATTAATTATTAAACTTATATATATAGATATAAATTAAGACACAATACAGCAACGCTGAACAACGTCTGCCATCTGACGGTTTTAATTTTGAAACAGCGAGCAACGCTGAACAACGTCACAGCGATGCTGCATGCTGCCATCTGACGGCTTAGCTCAACGCTTTTGCTACTTGCGCCTCTATATGACAAGTTTAGTAAAATATTTCTTCGATCTGTCATCTGAGCTTCATATTGTAATACAACAAAAAGAAGAACGTTATAAGCAGTGTGCAAAATTAGAAACGAATTGAATACTTGCAATCATATTTAAAAAATAATTTTGTAAAGTGATAATTATTATACTTATTTAGTGCGAATAATTCGCACAGGTCACTCTAGTTAATTAATTAATGTGTTTAATAAGCGTGCTTACGACCGAGGTATGAAGAAAAATATGTAGATCCTTGCCCTTCGCGCCATGATACCCTCGGCTTCGCCTCATGACGCGCAGGGCAAGTATATCACACTTTCGGCCCTTGTGCTGTAACATACTATTAAAATACTGCTACGTGAGCAACCTAGAACTAGTTAACGTAGGTACAAACAATTCCAATTGAGAAAAATCTCGTATTCGACGACTGGCCCACAGACTTAAATCTTTTAATAGAAGTGACCGCGTTCGTAGAACAGTCTGTATAGCGTAATCTCGTACATTACACACACATACTAGACTGTACCAGTGTACATACGCGTACATTAATATAATTGTCGTTCGTTAAAACTTGTTCATACAACAGCAGCTGCGGGTGTTTTGATGTATATTTGTTTGTTTGTTCAGCACGTTCAAGTTCCCATACGAATTCACATTATATTATTAGTGTGTGGCGCTTTCCTCCCCCATCCCTGGCCTGTCACGCCTTTCACAGTCGGCCGGGGAAACCCCCGTCGAACGATTCGATTATGGAATTAATTAAAAATTACCTAGCGTCAAGAATTCGCGTATGCGATTTTTGTCGCGAGCACTATTCTAATCTTGGAAAGAGTTGAAGAAAATTTATATACGCAGTCACGACTTTTTTTATGGCCGATATTTAAAGGACAGGGAAAATTCTTTCGTAGTAGAGAGCTTTTTTTTTACAACCAAAGCTCAACAAGTATTCGCGATTTCACTTGTTTACCAAAGGCGTGTCGGCGAATTTAATTAATTTAGCTACGTCAGTAGTCCAAGCGGTGGCCGTAAAAAGTGGTTCCGATTTTATAGAAGAAGAAATTTTCAGAGAAGATAGTGCATATCGTCGTTGGTTCTGTAATAGCTCTTATGTGCATAGTTGACAGATTTGACGTTTTTTAGATGAAAAGATTCAGGAAACGGAGCTCTATACACTAGTAATACCTCCAAATTAATTTTACAGTAACCAACAAGGGGAAGTAACTCTTATGTGAAAAGT
This sequence comes from Xanthostigma xanthostigma, assembly GCA_963575645.1. NCBI lineage: Eukaryota > Metazoa > Arthropoda > Insecta > Raphidioptera > Raphidiidae > Xanthostigma > Xanthostigma xanthostigma. The sequence goes on from OY754473.1 coordinate 7,932,727, forward strand.
TGTATCAAATAATTCCTCCCATGTGCCAAGAAATCCGAAATTAACGTTAAATATTTTTTAATTAAACATGTATAGTGAAGATTAGTATGAATTAGTAATATACCTCTGAAATTGCTAGTTCTTACCATCCATTGCTGAAATAACCACTTTTTGGCCTTTCCTGCAAATTTTACTTTTTGCACATAAGAGGTATTACAGAACCAACGACGATATAGTGACTTCAATCACTTGCTTTATAGACCAGGGGTGTCAAACTGATTTTTATAAATGGCCAATAATAAGATTTAGGGTGTGTTAGCGGGTCAGACTCGAAATTAAAAACTAAAACACATACTAAATTAAAATCTTAATTTATTTAGTTTAAATCAATTTTCATATAGGTACAGGCAATAAAAACAGTAAATTATCTTGAGCTTGAGGATCCAGACATCTGAGATCTCTTGTTTTTGATAAGCTCATTGATGTCAGCTGTCTAAAATCCTCACTGGATAGATAGATAGAGATTATGTTATTACATTACACGAACCGATCATTTGCAATTGGGCTTTTGAATGAAATTTTTTTTGTCATAAATGGAAAGATCGTAAATAAGTTTTATAACAAAACTATTTTTCTTTTTTTTATTTTCGTTATAATTCAAAAGTTATATCAAATTAAAAATAAATGTTTGTACCCAGTTCCGAGAACGCGCCGACATTTCCCGAACATAATGTGACGTCATAATGTTAATTTATATTATTATAATAATAAATAATAAATTAATTAGTTATATTTAATGAAAAATATTTAGTTTCTTATAAATTACAGTCACATTATTATTTTGTGAAAAAAAAACGTCCATTGATGCTTTCGCATCTCGAACCGCAGCTGAATTGAACCGAAAATGTATCATTTTTTAGAAAATCTGTGATCATAAATAATATCTACAGTAAGTATATTAGCAGAATTGGCTTTAATAAAAGATTTGTCACATATTATTAAATAGAATTACTTGTCAACAAAATTTTTTTTATACTAAATTTAGGATAGTTTTAGTCAATACACATGTAGAAGCCATTGATAGTATACTGCGTATATACATTTTAACATTATGACGTCACAACTGTCAAAAACAATTTTAGTACGTTTGCAGTCATGTGATTTTTTTTTAATATTTTATCAATTTAAATTGCTTATAATTAATTTAAAAAAAGTTTTTTGAAAGTTTTTCGCATCGATTATCAATATTATTTATAATAAAGTTTTGAAATACAATAAAAAATCGATAATTATTTTTTTTTAAAAGCCTAATTGTCGATGTTTCAAATAGAATTAGACGATTATTGAACCGTGTTGAGAAAATGCCATTAATTAACATTTTTATCATTTGCTGTCGCAATGCCGTAGAAAAAGCCGCTGCACACGAGGCTAAAAGCGCTGCTAGGAGTACCGCTAGCCGGTAGGTTGGGTACGAAGCTAGAAATGACGTCACTGCGGGCTGGCCTGCTAGCTCACAAGATAGGTTTTAAAATTAGAACAAGGCCTATTTTCCCTGCGAGATTAGCTGCTAGGTATGAGCTGCAGGAACCAATCAGGAAGCAGTATCTTGTCCCGTGAGCACTTGAACAAACACCCACAAACCAACATGGTGTCGCATTCTGATCAGAGTCAGACAACAGACACGTTTTGCCCTGTGTTTATATTCGAACTGTCGCTGCGCGCGCACCAGATCTATCCACAAATCAGGCTTGAAAGATAGTCTCGGGTGAAGCGAGCACTTAACAACAATCGAGAAAAGCAGCGCTAGAAAACTAGTAGGCAAATCGAGCAAAGAATCTAGCAGCGTTTCTAGCCTCGTGTGCAATAGCTTCAATTGCCCAAAGTTAACATTGACAATCGCAATAATTATAATTAATAATAGGATAAAGCCCTGTTAACACATTTCAATTTATCATATATATTAATACGCTAAGGTTTAAGATGTTTGCCTCCCTTTTTAGAAAAAACCACACAATTTCTCCACATAAATTATATATCATTTTACAGATAATTGCTTGCTCTACTGACATCGACAACTAAAAAATTTATTATTGCTATTGTTTTTGTAAATTAATTAAACTCTGAACAACGTTTGCCATCTGACGGCGTAACGTTAACACTTCGATCTGTCATCTGATCATCATATTGTAAATACTGCATACTGCCATCTGACGGGCAACGCTGAACAACGCTTTTGCTACTTGCGCCTCTATATGACAATTTTAGTAAAATATTTCTTTTACAACAAAAAGAAGAACGTTATAAGAAGTGTGCAAAATTAGAAACGAATTGAATACCTGCAATCATATTTAAAAAATAATTTTGTAAAGTGATAATAATTATTATACTTATTTAGTGCGAATAATTCGCACAGGTCACGCTAGTTATAGTAAATGCATTAAAAAAAAAGGAACGTTGAAACTTTTGTGTTTTTTATTTAAAAGCGCTTGTCTCTCTACAAAACCATTATTTTATCACCGACAATATTTTTTTTTTCACCGCGAACAAAGCGAACTAAGCCACTAAACGCTTTTCTATGCGGTTTTATTAGCCGTTAAATGGTTAAAAGATTTTTATGCAAGTAGTTGTTGCTAATTTGAAATTTTATTACAAAGATTTTTTTAATAACGTTAATTTAAAAACTTTTCCACTAAGCATCCATACATACATTGAATATGTGCAGAGAAAGAGAGAGAGGGGGGGGAGAGAGAGTAGGTAGCTATATAGATAGAGAGGTTGCTATACTAGCGACTATAGCTACCAGCCACGTTTTAATGAAAAGAGTTTGTAAATAATTAAAACTGTCTGCTCATATTCTGTATTTAATTAACAAGTTTTATTTCGAACACAGTAGTCAGTGGCGGCCCGTGCAAAAAGGGGGATTTAGCATTATTGTTTTATTGACGCAATATGTACGCTAATTATAGGCGTAGCATCGATTTTATCCTAGGGAGGGCCAAATTTTCAATTCTACCTACAATTACCAGCTGCTACTTATACATAACTAGCGTTCCCGCCCGGTTTCACCCGGGTGCAAAAGAACGAATGTGAGGGGGGGTTGAAGGACATGAGTACGCACGTTCGTCTTAGTTTACCGAGATGAATGTTGTGTCCAAATTTCATGATGATCGGAGTTACCGTTCAAAAAGTTTTGGTCGGACGGACAAATTTTGAGTTAGATTTTCATTGATGCTCCGCTCCTATTGGTCGTAGCGTGATATTATATAGCCTATAGCCTTCCTCGATAAATGGGCTATCCAACAAAAAAAAAACATTTTTCAATTCGAACCAGTAGTTCCTGAGATAAGCGCGTTCAACCAAACAAACAAACAAACTCTTCAGCTTTATATGTATATTAGTATAGATTTAAAACTGTTTATAGAAAGCGAAATCGATCTTTCTGAAGAAATTTCACGACAAAGAAAACGTAGATTATTCTACGTGAACAATAGTGATGTTGAGCATCTATAATCTACAATCCAACATGTAAATAGGAAGAACCTTTCAAATAAATAAAATTGTTGAAAGTTTGATGATTCAAAAAATAAATTATTTTTTGAATCATCAAACTTTCAATCTTTCGTACAATTTATTAGATAATAAATAGCTTAATACTAATTAATTTTTATATTTTTTAGATATTTCTGAAGAAGATCCAAATCCGCATCGAAACGTCATCTTGTGTTATATTGATTTGTTATTTTTTTTTTATTTTTTGTCAATATATTGGTCTGAGAAAAGTTGGTCGACAATTTTATTTATTTGAAGAGTTCTATTCAGACGTTAATCAAAGATTTAGGAAGAACCTTGTTGTATCCTGGAAAAAATCGGCGCATGCGCACAAGAGATACGTACTATAACGTTGTTTTATATTATTCTATTTATTTATTCAAGAAAGTTTAGTAAAATAATGTTTTTCTAATCTTTAATAGTTAGGGTAAATATTTTCAAAAAAAAAAAAAAATCAACCATGTTTTTTCCGTCTGTCAATTTCATGATATTTACTACTAGTCGTTACCCGCGCTACTTTATGCGTGAACAAAAATTGCATATTAGTTAATTATAATGTTAAGGTGGATTGGTCCTGTAACCAAGTGGGCTGGCATTTTTTACAAAACGTTTGTCTTTCGGGCCAAACTTAGTGCGCCACTGTACCTACCTATACTGCACATTTCTAACCGTATACAAAGCAGATACTGTTAACAGCCTGTACTGTTAATATAAAAGCGTCAATTAACACTAAGTATTTAGTATTTACATACATTTATTTTACTTATCATTTACGAATGATACAAAATAAAAATAACTGTGGCCACGCCTGTCACAGAAGAAAAATCATATACCTATATTAATACTCTAAGGTTAAGATGTTTGCCTCCCTTTTTAGAAAAAACCTCACAATTTCTCCACATAAATTATATATCATTTTACAGATAATTGCCATCTCTACTGACATCGACAACTAAAAAATTTATTATTGCTTTTGTTTTTGTAAATTAATTAAACTACAGCAAAGCTGAACAATGTCTGCCATCTGACGGCTTTAATTTTGAAACAACGTCAACACTTCGATCTGTCAATTTTAGTAAAATATTTCTTCGATCTGTCATCTGAGCTTCATATTGTAATACAACAAAAAGAAGAGTGTGCAAAATTAGAAACGAATTGAATACCTGCAATCATATTTAAAAAATAATTTTGTAAAGTGATAATTATTACCGATACCTACTTATTTAGTGCGAATAATTCGCACAGGTCACTTTAGTATTTATTAAACATGTCGTCAACAAGTTTTTTTAAATTTCCTGAATCTTCCAGGTTTTCCACACCTGTTTTAAACGCAGTATTATAAATAGACACGCTTGCAAAAATCAATTATAAAACATAGATTACAAAATGTGAAAAATTTTTGAGTTTAGTTTTTATACTGAAGAAAATAGAATCAAAAAATTTGGCAAGAATCAATGTCTTATAGCAGAAGTAAAGGGAAAAATCCATAAAACGGTAAATTTGTAGTCACATCACAAAAAAAAATGTTTTTAAACCGCAACAACATGCCACGCACGTACACAGTAACCGCTACCGGTGCGTTTATACAGGCACAATATGAGAACTCTCGCATACAACACGCTACGACAACTAGACTATCAGATATTATGGCCACGATGTACAATTCAGTTCGGTACTCTATCTGAACTCATTGCAATTACACGCTTATAGTTAGCAAACTGGCCGCAACGGTTGTCGATGCGTGGGGACAACGGTTTTCCAAAGGCTAGAAGCGGGTAAATTTTTCGCGTGGACGAACTATTTACATACCTACAAGTTTGTACGGAACCCTCGGTGCACTTGGTCGGTTTTTTATTTTTTTATACAATTTTTCAGTCTACGTTTTGTAAGTTTGCGACACTGTACCTATATTAGGTTCAGAAGTGCCAACACATCAACGTGTGCTCCCAAGGATTTCAGTTGGCTTTATTTTCAGTTCAAACTACATGTGCAAGGAATTTAATTAGAAAATTAATTGACTTTTATTGAAACTATGTGCGGAAGTTTTTATTATCTTTTGAACGCGCTAAAGACATTAAAATATATGCGCATACGTAGAAATTGTTCGCATTTGAAAAGTGCAAAAATGCCTGTTTTAAATTAAACTGCATTCTTAGCAAGAAACGACGCGCTCGGCGTTTTGAATTTCAGACGCTGAGCTACTCAATTATAAGCCTCCGGTTCACAGGTCCTAATCTGACGTCTGGTGAAATTATCAACGATTCGATTTTGTCATTAAAAACGCTAGCCAACTGAACAATTCCAACTTCTAAAATACTGACGACTGACGTAATACAATATGTTTAATGTTTTATACGTCAGTCGTCAGTATAACATAACTAGTGTGACCTGTGCGAATTATTCGCACTAAATAAGTATAATAATTATCACTTTACAAAATTATTTTTTAAATATGATTGCAGGTATTCAATTCGTTTCTAATTTTGCACACTGCTTATAACGTTCTTCTTTTTGTTGTATTACAATATGAAGCTCAGATGACAGATCGAAGAAATATTTTACTAAAATTGTCATAATATAGAGGCGCAAGTAGCAAAAGCGTTGAGCTAAGCCGTCAGATGGCATCATGCAGCATTGCTGTGACGTTGTTCAGCGTTGCTCGCTGTTTCAAAATTAAAGCCGTCAGATGGCAGTATGCAGTATTGTGTCTGTTGTATTACAATATAAAAGTCAGATGACAGATCGAAGTGTTGACGTTGTTTCAAAATTAAAGCCGTCAGATGGCAGACGTTGTTCAGCGTTGCTGTATTTTAATTAATTTACAAAAACAAAAGCAATAATAAATTTTTTAGTTGTCGATGTCAGTAGAGCAAGCAATTATCTGTAAAATGATATATAATTTATCTGGAGAAATTGTGAGGTTTTTTCTAAAGAGGGACGCAAACATCTTTAACTTTAGCGTATTAATATATAAGATGCTAGGTTGCAGAAAGCGTTGTCAGAAAGTTTCTTTTGACGGTGACTTATACACACATAAGATTTTAAACAAATACCTAATTATTTAGCTTAGTTCTGTCCATAGGCGAAGTCTCTCCTATATATTTAAGGGGCTTGCCGCCACAACACATGTGGCACTAGGTGACTAGGCGCAACGTGCACTACACACACTCCCCCCCTCTCCCCTACTCGCGAGTAATCAAGATCCGTCTGACTAAAGCGCGAAACACGGCCGCTGTTTTGCCACTGTTAATTATCCAGCTTGCATTTATGTTCATAATATACATATTCTACACGTCTGCACAATTTCAAGTGCAGGGTTATTTATTTATTTAATAATAATCTAAGAAAAGCCGAGATGGGAGAAGGTTTAAAAGATACAGAGGTCACCTCGCTCCGGTGGATAGTAGTGGGGAGACGACGTCATCCAGCAAACCTGTCGATTTATATTGCGCGATCGATTAAAATAAATAATTAAATAAACGTGGTAAGCTGTGTAGCTACCAGCCACGACAGGGGAGAAGGAAAACGATATGAAGGGGGAAATTAAGTTGCTTGTGTTATATCTTTAGAATGATTCCTTTCAAGATTTAGTTTTAGAATGAATTTTATTATTAAAAAAATGAACAGAAATAATAAATTACATAACTACACGAATTTAAAAGGCTCGGAAGTTAGACGCGAATGCGGGCTTGCGCTTGTACAGTCTGTTGAAAAACTACAAACTCGCAACTCAACAAAACTAACATAGCAATAACAACTTGACAATAGCGTACTCGACTGTACTTTAAAGCAGGAAAGCGACAAGTGACAAAGGCAACGAGCGATCACGGCCAATCACCGACGAGCGCACGTTCCGTGCAGGTAGCTGGGAAGTGGTGGGAGTCTCAACGGCTCTAAAATGCGCTTTTGCGACGCTGTTTGTGACTAGCTTCCGAATCTTTTAGATCCGTGGCGCGTATTATATACTGCATTTTCTTCTTTTTTGCGCCGATCGGCAGCCCTTCGAGACAACCAAGACGGCGCGGCGGCAGCGCCTCTATATTATATATACATGTGCGAAGTGCCGCTCCTCCGCCGGCACATGTATTGTTGAAACTTGCGAACTAACTTACAAATTGCATAGTTTACCCAGTTCGCCATTATTCTTACGGGCGGTATTAATTATAACACAACGAAATGAATTATACCTAAGTTTCAAACTAAATGAACAGCGAGCTGTTTTGCTGTATTGTATTTCAGAGACTTATTCGTCAAGAAATTTGAATAACACGTTTATTATTTTATGCTCTAATTAATAATATATACACCGAAGTGGCCATTTTGTCGCGTAAATTGCACTGCGAATCGTATTATTGTTTAAAATTAAAAAAAAAAAAAAACTCGGGTGCAGTGCGAAACCCTGCCTACAAGTTGCCAAGCTGGGTGGGAAAATTCTTAACGTTTCTGTAATTGGATAAAAATGTATACACATTTAAAGGAATAAAGAATAAATAAATAAAATATAGTGTATTTGCTATTAGACAGTGTGGCTCCCTTATATAAACTTAACTTTAGTTTTGAACAAAATACAAAATTTAACCCCATAAAATAATATTTTGTTCTTAATTTTAATATTACTATCAATACAACAAATTAAATTCCCCATTCACTAAATAAATCCATATCTACAAACTAACGTTTTTATAAAATGTTTAAGTTCGGTCCTGTCGGGTCGATTTTAATAAAATTTCAGTAGCTCATTTTAATCACTACTAAAGGGTTAAATTTCAATTTTGAAACGATTCGGAGCAATTTTTCGGTATTTTTGGGCCCAAAAATATTTTTCAATCCCTAAAACCCACCCTTATAGTGCTCCGATTGGGCCCAGTTTAAATACGCTTCGTGCGATGATAGATTTCAACATGTGGTCCAAATTTCGTTAAAATCAATTACCTAACCCCTTCGAAAGTTATATCCCGTATATAAACCTAGACTTTACCAAAAATGGTGCCAAACTTCTTAGGAGGCTATGAAACGTCGAGAAATGACTATACAGTATGTAAGCACGTAAGGTGCACATAGGGAAATTAATATTGGGAAAAAATGACTGGATTACAACATAATCGGACTTTTTTTATTAATGGGGCATTAAATTCCCAAAAATACTTAAATATGGTGCGAGATCAAATATCTCCGCCTATTCGTGTTAAACCTAAAGACATTGGGTCACTGATTTACCAACGCGCATACGTCATACCTGTCAGACAATTTTTGAATGAAATGTTTCCAAACAGATGGAGTTGTTTTTTTGTTTTATTTTTGTACAAAAAAATTAAAATAATGATTTATGAGAGCTTTTTATTATTAAAAAATCCAAGTAAAATAAAAATAAATCAAAATAAAATAGAAATCCTCAAGATTATCACGATAATTCAATAGAAATAACAATTAATGCAGTCATGGCTAACTCTGATCCAAGTATTTTTCGTTTACATATACTGTATAGAAGCAAGGGTGTAGATATTTATTTTTTCTGGGAGGGGTAAAGCAAGAAAAATCAATATTTTATTAATATCACACAAGAATACTCACGAAGGAAGGTGTCAAGCAAAATATTAATTCCCAAACTGATTCTTTTCAAAAAGTATTTATAGCAAAATTTTAACTGGCTTTGTTTGGCCATTTTCAGCATTGTATTTATATATAAAAAATTGTCAACTGATCTCCAACGAGCGGCGAGTATACGTTATAATAAGTATTAAAAAATAATACACGACAGAACAATCTATGGTCACGGGACAAAAACACGTACGTCGCATTTTGATGTGGGATTCACGTCTAAACATTTTCTCGAGAAACGTTCTCCGAGAAATATTGAATGATTCGTTGAGAAATGCAATAATTTATTGAAATATTAATACGCGTTTTTAAGGAGGTTGATGCGTTACAGTCCCAATCAAAAGTAAGTCGAATTCTAAATGGGAACTTTTACATAATAAATTTTTACAAAAGGCTATAAGTCGATGATACCAATAAATTATTGTCATAAATGCATAAATAAATATTTTTTTAAATATTATTAATTATTTCAGTATTTTACTTAATGGACTAACTTTTGAAATTTTTGTACAAAGTTAGGTTAGAAAAAAATAAATTTATATAAATATCTGTATTTAACATATTTTTGCAGTAATAAATTAAAAAAAGAAATTAGAAGTAATAAAAATTAAAATTAAATCATTAAAAAGATGAAAATTCAGTTAAAATTGCCAAGAATAAAAGTCCATAATCGAAAAGTGCTAAAGTTCAATAATTTTTTTTATTGGTTAAAAGTCTCCTAATTAAATTGGAAAAAATATTAAAGTATGCGTAAGACATCGATGCTTTACAGTTTACATAGTTAGTTTTCGGAACTGCTGACATTATTTGGTTATTTACAAAAAATTTAAATGTACCGTTTGCTTGCTAGGTTGACATATTTTCCATAAGACTACACGTAAAAGTTTTTTTTAATTTTTAATTTTATAAATCTCCTAATGATTTTGGATTTTTTACAGAAAATTTTTTCATAAAAAAATCTATTAAAAAAACTTTATTTCAGATTTTTTTCATTATCTTCGTAAAACGGCTCAACCTCCTTAAAGAAAACGTTTTACTCGAGTGTCCGTTTCTTTAGAAACATAGCTTCCGATTGTTCGTCGTGTTAAACGTACAACAGTCTTTTTTTAGGTTTTTAGGATATGGCATTAGTAGATAATTATTGACGCACTTTCATGAAATTGTGGCTTTCTAGCGAGCGGGGCATACATGTTACAAATTTCAAAATATATTTTTTGAGATTTTGAAGGAATTTAGGTGACGTTTTGTTCAGAAATTACTGGTCTATTAACATAACATAAAAAAAAATCCACGTAAACATTCCAACCACCGATATTGTCAGAACAGCAATCTGTCAGATACAGCGCCTGAAGAAAAATGCTTTAGAGTTTAGACCACACGACTGAAGTAAAACTTGTTCCTGCCATAATTATTTTAAATATATTTTTTAAGAATAATGCGTAAATACCTCAAATTTGCTCACGTTAAATTCATAAACGAACAATAATACGCAGTCGGTTCGTCTCAAAATTTATCGAACACAATACAACCTCACTCTGTAGCGCATATCTACAAATGCTCCGTCTTTGTCGCACTCACTAATTCTTATATCTCCCTCTCAATTCCGTTCGCCTCTCACGATCACGTACCGTCGCGATGATGCACTTCCGTAAACGATTTCGTCAGGCGGCGCGATGATGCACTTCCGTAAACGATTTCGTGTTGGTGGTTGATCAGGTTCTTTTAAATTAGTAATACTCTTGAACTTGATTTAATAATGATTTATTTACAACACCAACGTCAACGTATGCCAGCATTACGCTGGCATAGTCACCTCCTGTCCTCTTGTCCACTACCTCACCTCTTCTCTTCCTTCCAAATATACATATATTTATATCAATTTTAAATGCAAACCCATGCGCATTTAACTAGACCACTTAAGTAAGTGTCATAGTGAAATACTACGTTTGCAGTCTACATTGCAACTGATATAACGTAACTTAACCTACATACTGTATATACAGTACAAGGCATCGTGATGATGCACTTCCGTAAACGATTTCGTCAGGCATCGTGATGATGCACTTTCGTAAACGATTTCGTCAGGCATCGCTATGATGCACTTCCGTAAACGATTTCGTCGGCCTTTTACCAGCTTGCTCCTCAAGTCAAGCGTGCCTAAAGAAGTTTTACTTCAAAAATCGAAGTGAATGCTTTTACCTTGGCATCGCGGATTATTATGAAAGGCTAGTATGGCAAAGTTTTTCCATGTCAAAGCAGGCTGAATGCAATATAAACATTGACATATATGCATTATAATATCCATTTAGAGAGCTCGGTGTATGTAAAATGTCACTCGTGATATATGACATCGAGTTAGTGTATAGTTTCCAAAAAGCATTGTGAGAGCTAATGGAAAAGTTTTCCGATTGCAAAAGATTCTGTTGGGAGGCTCGCTGCTCTATAATATGCGCGCGTTGCTATAGTCCACGCAATTTCGCCTGGTCCCCAGACCCCAACCAAAATATGTTCCCTCTAATTTTTTCGCTGACTATACAATATACATGGTACAAAAGTAATATACGAGCAAAAATGTTCGAAACGTATTTAAAGTGTGCCTGTTTGAATTCAAAATTTTTGAAGTAAAACTTCTTTAGGCAAGCTTGACTTGGGGAGTAAGCTGGTAAATGCCTGACGTAATCGTTTACGGAAGTGCATCATATCGCGATGCCGGAAGTGCATCATCGGAGTTGAGATGAAGATATAAGTTAGTGAGTGCGACAAATACGGAGCATTAATACAACTATTTGACGTTTAAAATGAAAACAACTTGTTTTTTTGTATCAAAAATACATTTCATCGAATTTTGCTGCATTTTGTAACGGGAAATAATGTAGGTTAGTTAATAAATCCTTTTAAATGTATTTTAAACTATGCTAATAAATATATATACATATTTTGCCTATTAATTAATCAAAAATTATATTTTGTAGATATGTGCGACAGAGTGAGGTTATATCTTATTCGCTTAATCGCTAGTAGAGTTATAACGTCACAAACAGGGCACTGTTTGTCAATCAAGCGTTTCTGCGAACTTTGCTGACATTTCCCGAGCAATGCGAACTATGCCCGTAACATATATATACATAGATCATACATATATACCAAAGCAATTTGCTTTATTGAACCAGATAGATGAAATTGGTTTATTTTTTCCTTATGTAATCATTTTATCAGTTACTGTCGCGAGTAATCTATTTAGATAAAAGCGTCATCGGAATATTCTCTCTCTCTCTTTGTCTATTTCTGGTCTCTGTTTTCAGCTTTGCACATATAATATGCAAACATTCCAAAAAGAAATAAAAACTTCAACAATAATAACGCAAATGGCACGTCCCTATACATTATAATATAATGTATGCGTGTCAGTGGGGACTCGTTATCCGGGGTCATCGAAATTAATTAAACAGGAGGGGGGAGTCGTTTCACTAAATTAAAATTCACGTTGCTAAAATAGTCCATTTCCTATTCGGCTAAACACAGTTTAAAATTGCATAATATAAAAAAAAAAAAACTCGGGTCGCAGTGCGAAACCCTGCCGACAATATAGTGTATTTGCTTATATAGGCAGTGTGACTTTTGTATGAACTTAACTTTGTTTTTGAACAAAATAAAAAAAATCACCCCTTAATACACCCCTTAACACAACATATTTTTACTTAATTTTAATACTAAATATCAATTCAACATCTGTACCAAATTATATACACCCTTCAGTATGTAAATCTATATCAGTAAACTTGTGTTTTCATAAAATTTGTAAGTCCGGTTCTGTCTGGCCGATTTTTTTTTAATTTTAGCAGCACATTTTAATAATTACTAAAGGGTTAAATTTCAATTTTGAAACGATTCTGAGAATTTTTTCGGTATTTTTGGGCCCGAAAACTTTTTTCAACCCCTAAATACCACCCTTAACATGGCCCGATTGGGCCCATTTTAAATAGGCTTCGTGCGGTGATGGATTCCAACGTGTGGACAAAATTTCGTTTAAATCGATTAAGTCTGTCGAGAGTTATCGTGCTAACACATATATATATATATATATATATAAATATATATATATATATATTTTTTTTTTTTTTTTTTTTTTTTTTTTTTTTTTTTTTTTTTTTTTTTTTTTTTAGAAGAGGAGGAAATGCATTATGCACACCAAGGTAGGTAGTGTCGGACCCGCCCCGACTAAAACCTCCTCTCATTACTTCTCATTTTCCTGGAACCGCGTGAGCATTACTTCGGGAAAAGAGAACTGGTATTCCATTCAACCTATATTTGTTTCTTCCTTTTTCCGTTCTTGTACGATATTCCGCGCAAGGGTATCCACAACATTCCAAGTATCCTGACTAATAAGCATGAACTCCACACAATTATGGCTAGTTAATGTGACGCCCGCTGCATTGTGTGCTGCGTCTATTAGCAGTCTCCATTTTTCGCAGTGAAAGAACACGTGGTTTGCATCTTCAACCACCTTGCATTTTTGGCATAAGTCGCTATCGTTGAGGTGGAAGCGATTCCGATAGCTATTGAACCACCCGTGTCCACTCAGCAATTGGCAGAGGTAGAAATTTATCTCTCCGTGCTTGCGTTCTACCCACTTTGTAAGATCTGGTATCAGTAACCGTGTCCATGCTCCTTTTTTGGTTTCCGTTGCCCATTTTCGCTGCCATTCGGTAAGTATCTCCCAGTCGGTGCTACTTCTTATCCCTTTGGCAGTTTGATACTGAAGGCATCTCATTTTAATTTGGAGATCAATGGGTGGAATTCCGGCCAGTACCAATGCAGCTTCCGTAGATACAGTTCGAAAACTGCAGCATATCCTAAGCGCTACCCTACGTTGTACCCCTACCACGAGTCTTCTGTATTTCTCCCACTTGATGGCTTGGCTCCATATGGGCGCTGCATACAGAAGAATTGAATGTGCCACGTTTGCTAAAGTCTTCCTGTTGGATGATTTTGGGCCTCCTAAGTTTGGCATAATTCTGCTTAATGCCATTACAGACTTTTCAGCTTTGATGCTACATGCCACCACATGTTCCTTCATTTCACAGTTGCGATCGAATACTACTCCGAGATATTTTAACCGCGATTTTGTTTCTATCGCTTCATTTTCCAGCTGCAATGTGGCTCTTTTAAATTTCCTGCCTCCATATAGTATTAGGGCTTCTGTCTTCTCTGCAGCCAGTTTTAAGCCCTTTTTGCGGATCTCCGCCGACAGCTTAGCCAAAACCCAGTTGATGTTACTGACTAGTTCAAGCTGTGTTTTTGCTTTGCAAATAACGGCTGTGTCATCAGCGAATCCAATAATGGTTGTCCCGGTAGGTACTTCTATTGTAAGCACAGAATTATAAAATATGTTCCACAGGATAGGCCCCAGAATAGAGCCCTGTGGCACTCCACATTCCATTTGCATGCTCATGCCCCGTCCAACAAGTACAGATCTTTCCGAGAGATAGTCCGATATTATTCGGCGGAGATATAATGATACTCCCATGTCCTTGAGCGCTAGCATGATTCCTTCCCATGGTGCTGAGTTGAAAGCATTGCGGATATCTAGCGTGGCCATTACGCAAAGTTCTCGGTTATTTGGAGCCTTTGATTTGATGCTATTTACGTTCTTCAGCACCTCTTGCATTGCATCAGTGGTAGACCGGCTTTTCCTGAATCCGTATTGGTGATTATATAGTTTCCCATCTATTTCGCCATAGAGCCTGTTTGCAATGACTCTTTCAAAAAGTTTCCCAAAAACGTCCAGTAGACAGATTGGCCTGAATTTAGTGGAGTCATGTTTCTGAATAAGAACCAATTGCGCTGTCTTCCATTGACGTGGAAAACTTCCCTTTTGTAGAAGTGTGTTATAAACTTGCAAAAGGGTGTCAAGTTCCGATAGAGCTGCAGCCTTTACTACCTCTGGCGGTATTCTATCTGGACCAGCAGCCTTTTTGTTCTTTATTTGAGATATTGCTGTGGTGAGCTCTTCAGCCTCAATTGGGGGCAGTAAGCAATCTGGTGGTATAAGTTCCCTTATTGGTGTCGTTTCGGTGCATGGGAAAAGTTCCTTCGCAATTTCCAGTTGTCTTGCATCATCTAGCTTAACTCTAGGGTACAAATGGGCTTTCTTCATGACAATCTTATAGCCAATTCCCCATATATCTTCGTCTATTTCGTCACAAATTTTGGTCCATGCAAGCTGTTTGGACTTGTAGATCGCGATTTTTAGTGCCTTTTTGTGCGATTTATATTCAAATTTGAGGCTCTCTTTTTGTGATAACAGAAGGTTTTGATTACGATTACTTCTTACAAGTATTCTCTTATATCGCAAGCAAGTTTTGCGTAGATTTGCTATTCCTTCATTCCACCAGTATGCTGGTTGTCTTCTGAAGGTCTCTTTTTTTGCTAGAAACGAGTTGTTACAGGCTATTGTACATTCTTGGACTAAATTTTCTGCAGTTAGTTGTTCAAGCTTGTTTTTCCTTATTTTCATTCCATTCTTGAAGTTTTGCGCAAATATTTCCATACAGTTACTATCTATTTTCCAGCCCACAATTTTCCTTTCGCTGCTTTTCTTTCCTTTTTTGTTGACGTCTTTCACTTCGTAGTAAATATACATGTGGTCACTCAGACTTTCTTCTTCTAGGACTTGCCAGTTACTGATCTCTTTGGTTGTGTTTTCCGATGATAGCGTGAGGTCGATTATTGAATGGCTGGTGCCTCTCCTAAAAGTAGGTTCGTTACCTTGGTTATGCAGTATAAGATTATTACCTGCAATCCAGTCTAGGAGAATAGTTCCTCTCTTATCGCCAACTTCATTACCCCATATAGTAGATTTAGCATTGAAGTCCCCACCCACTACACATTTGGTTCCCACTTGCTTTATACTACCTTGGAGTCTATCCAGAAAACCTTCAAACTCGCTTATTTCACAATTAGGTGAGATGTAGCAGGAAAAGTAAGCTATTCCACACACTTTAACCCATACAAATCCTTCATTATCCATTCCAAAGCTGCCTATGTCTACTAGTTGGTTTGTTATTTTGATAGCGACATCTCTAGATTTGTCTGTCAGCCATCCTGCCTTGCGTACTGTTTTAGTATTCGGTTCGGAAATAGTTAGTATATCGACGTCGTGTGTCGCTGCGTAATTGCATGCCAAATCCATTGCCGCGGTACTTCTTGCTGTGTTGAGCTGCAGAATTTTTATGCTCATTACAGGTCTGCTCTCCGATCCTTGCTGTCGTGTCCTCTCCTTTTACTCCTTATCTCGTTAACGTATTTCGCATACACTGGGCATAGCATACTGTCCGCTCTATGTTCCTGTGCGTTACATTCCAAACACCTAGGCGAGTTTTTACAGTCTTTCGCTGTGTGATCGCTTTGTCCACATTTAAAGCACGCTTTCGCCCTATCTTCCTTGTTAGGACATTTCGCTGCCACGTGGCCAAGCCTGAGACACTTAAAGCATCGGCTTGGTGAAAATTTTTCTTCTATTCGGCATCTACTCCAGCCAACATGGATTCGGGTTTGTTTAAGTATCTTCCCCATAGCAGTTTCTGGCATAGTAATGAAGGCGTGCTTGAGGCCTCTATTGTTCATGCTTCCCATTATTCTTGTCTCTATAGTAGCGTTGTCGCCAATTATTGTTTTAACAGCTTCTTCTAATTCATCTTGTTCGACATCCGGATCTAGGTCTCTAACTACTATGGTTCCTATCTTTTCTATTACCTGAGCTTTACCAGATTCTCCTATCTTACTCGCCACTTGCTGTTCGAAAGATTGTATGTTGTCATCTTCTTTGCAGGTAAATTGTATTTGTATCTTCCTATTGTCAGAGGATTTCTGTACCCTGTGGACTTGAACACCGATCTTTCTGACATCAATGTCTTTTCTTAAGCTCTTAAGCATTCCAGCATAGCTTATATTAGGCTCCTTCGGTGTAATCAGCATGGTCTTGACCTTTGTCTTCCTAGTCCGTTGGACTTCCCAGTTTAGTGGCTTATCGTTTTTCACCTCTGCTGCATTTTCGGTCATTGTGTCGTGAAGGCTCATCTTCCTTGGGCTATTTCTCTTTTTGCGATCCCGATCCCGGGAAACTTTAAGTGTAAACTTAGTATCCGTTTTATGTCCAAAATATTCTAAGACTTTCCGGATTGGAGTTTCTAGGTTTTGGTGGGGTGTTCCAAACAAGTAATCACATTCCTTTTTCTTCAGAAAATTTTCTCCGGCGGTGTCGAAAAACTTCGAAATAACTCTTAGGGTTTCTTCTGTGACATTTTTTTTATCCTTCGATCCATCAATTCCCACTATATATGTGTGGACGTTGTGCTCCTGTTCTAGGTTTTCTTCTGCGATTAGGACTGTACTTGACTTCACGCGTATGATGTCGCCAGGTTTAATTTGTTTGTCCTGTATAAGAGGTTGGATCTGTTTAGGAAGTAGTATTTCATTCTCGGCTTCGGGTGGAACATCTACTATCACCACTGTATTTTCCTGTTGTACCTGGACAAGAATATCTCCTTTCTTGGTTTCGGTTTTAACATACGTTTCTCCGGGCCAGTTGTTGATTAACATCTGTATCAGGTTTTCTCGATTATCTTCTTTGTTAAGTATTTCGTGTATGTCTGCAATCCTTTGTAATCGAGACTTTTCAATTTTATCTGTTTGTGTACTGGCGTCTTGTAGTTGTCTTATGCTGTTTTTTCCCGCATCGTTCTCATTTATCCCCACATTTTTTTCTGATTGTGGATATATATATATATATATATATATATATATATATATATATATATATATATATATATATATATATATATATATATATATATATATATACATATATATATAAACATTTCCAAAAATGGTGCCAAACTTCTTAGAAGGCTATGAAACGTCGAGAAAATTTGGTCCGACCCCTAGGTCCCGCCATCCCACCGACGCCAATAGTGTAAGTGCCTTATGGCAAATACACTAAAAAACAACTGATATATAAACAGTTGTTTACTATGCATACTGGTCTTACACTAGTGGTGTAATGGTCTCAGCTGGTTGTGGTAATTATTACCGGGTACGCTATTAAAAAACCAGTATTTTTTAAGTTTTGTACAAAGCTTTTATATGTAATAAGACAATAAAGTATTAAAGTATTAGTGGTGTAATGGGTCACTTTAGAATATTTTTTAAGGAGTGATGCAAAAAAAACGATGTACCGCGTGAGGCGTTGCCTCGCACGTGCCGCGCCGCTCGTGTCACAAACACCAAGTGACATGTGGCCTAGTTTTCTACGCAGTTTAATACATTATGTGAAATGGCGGCCATTAACTTAACAAATTATATTAAAACAGAAGCGGGCTATTCGGCCTGTACATATATATGCCGCATCAAGCGGACAGGATTCAGCTTTTGCAACAATTTGACGCACAGAGACCAAAGTCGGTTACTTATAGATAATTAAAACCAGGTTCCCGGTCAGGCTTCGTCCGAGCTAGGTTTTGTTCGACGAGAACAACAAACCTTGCACAATCGCTTTAGATCAAAGATATAGTGAACGGACATTTTCGCTCATTGCTCCATCTTAACTTTATCATAGACATAGTATGATTTTTAAGTTGATTCATTTTTTTTTAACAGCGAACAAATATTTCAAAACTTTTTTATCAAAACTCAAAAATGAAAGAAGAACGAGCTTTCAAAGTTTTATTAAATTTTATCAAATTTTAAGGTCGGTCCTGGCGTCATGTTGTCACTGTGAAAAATGTTATGTCATTATCAAATATTCATAGAAATTGTTCGAAGTTGTTATTAAACTTTGAAATGCTGTTTTTGAGTTTTGATAAAAAAGTTACTTAAAATATTTGTTCGTCTATTTGATTTGTACACGCTGTTAAAAAAGAAGAATCAACTTAAAAATCATTCTGTATATCATTCGGGAAGTAGGCTCTTAAACAGTAAAATAATTTTTCAAATCGGTACATCGGTTTTCGAGATTGGTGTGGATAAACTAAGAAACAAATCAATTCCCAGATGTGGCAAACTTCACACTCATAAGAATGTGACTTTTGCCACACAAGACAAGCGAGTGTAGCAAACTTTGAACTCGTCGCAATCGCCAACTATCTGTCCGCGTAACACGCAATGTACTGTATTTACTGTTAACAGCAGGCAATGCAAACAACAAACGTTTCAGGCGGCTCAAAAGAAAGATTGGAAGAAAGGTGAACAAATTTTCATTCGAAATCCCCGACTATTTTCCGCCGGCTCAGTTTTAAATTTCGATCGGTCGCGGGGGCGAAGTGCGCCGCGCACCACCGCCGCCGCCGCCAAGAATAAATTCGCTGCGGAGAGAGCACAGAGCGCGAGCCCCACTATCTGCGAGTTCCAGCGGCAGTCAGAGTTCAGCCAACCAACACAACTGAACATTCTGAAAGGGCAGGTGCGGGACGATAGTTTATTGTAGTCCGTTTTCTGCGACATTTAAACGGCTTAACTGGACGTTTCGTAGAACGTTTGGACAGTTTCACGAAACACAAATTCCGCTTCTCGACTAGAGATGGCAACAGTTTCGATCGCGTTGTATGATCTCTGGTCGATCGTTAAAAAAAATCTTTTATTTTTAAATTATAACAATTATTATTATTTTATTCAACATATTTATTAACGTAAGTTTATAACATGGATATTATTTAATTCAACACATTTATTAATTTAAGTTTTTTTAACATGAACACTACTTCGTAGTTCATACGCTCCGCTGCCATCCTGCCTCTGTTTCTCTACATGACCACCAGGGTACACCAGTGGCGGCGTGATTTTTTAAGATGTGATGTTACACTATCTCTTTTCCTTTCCATGTCCGCATAACGTTCGTAACACTAGTGCGTAAAATGAAACAAAAGTACGCTATCTAAATAATAATTTTCATAAACTACGTATCAGCTACCATTAGAAGTATATGTAAAACAGGTATGAACGCTAAAAGTAATTTCCATAAGCAGCCTTAATGATAAAAATGAAGTTTGTTTCACAATCGAACTGTCAAAAATATTAAAAATATACTGAATATGATGTGAAAACCAGCCGTTTTATATAGGCAGTACGAGCTAAAATATCATTACGTCCTATAGATGTATACCTACTATGTATAGTAGGTATACATCTATAGGCCGTAATGATATTTTAGCTCGTGTGACTGTTGAAGCTCGCTGATGCTCGTTCAAGCATATATATATATATATATATTTCAACATTATACATCTTAAATACATAATACATTGTTTCATTTTTCGAAAAGTAGATTTCGAATTTTTACTAATATTTGTGTGTATAACAATGCTTAATAGCTCCTTTATTACAAGCCCCCATTTTTCAGGTTCAAGCACAATTTAACTGTCTAGACATTTCATGAAATGTCCAGTTAGACCGGATTACTGTGATATAATATATAAATAAATATCGGCCACAAGACAAATTGGCACAAGCGCAATTTGTTTTACTTGTATAATAACATAGAAATTAAGTTTTTTTTTCGTCTCAAAACGCTACTAAATGTAACAGACGCTCGACAGCCGAGACCATTAGCATTTAATTGCGACGTCACAAAAAATCCATGGGCGGGGAGGTGGGACTCGAACCAACTAGTTTGATTCAAACGTTAGCACGCTAACCGTTACATCGAACTATCCTATAGGATTTGTATTTAACTGAGGAAAAATAATAATTTTAAACAACGGAATCGCTCTCCACCGAGTTTATTCGAATGAGCGTTTCACCTCGGATCACCGTCTAGAGAAGTTTTCGCTTCCAAAAATTCAACGTGAACCATTTTGGCGTGCAGACACCGACATATTGTGTGTGTGTGTGTGTGTGTGCAGTGTATCACACCGGAGCAAACCGAATTGACAATTTTCCGCGCGGTTTGGCGCCGCGGAGCGAATCGAAACACTGAGAAAGGAACCAGATGAGAAAAACGCCGGGACAGACACGCGACTCGAGACGGAAAATCGGCGATCGCGATAAGGTCGCACGTATACTGGCACGGACTGTATACACGCGGATTCGAGAACTAAACCGCCTCTCGACGATTCAGCCATTATATGAAGGCGCTTATTTTATGAAAATCTATACAATTTTATCATTCCAACCCACAAGTGGCAAATGGTACTAGTTGCTGTGGTAAATAATTTCAAAAGAAGTTTCACTTCCCACGTGGGCTTATGTGGCTGACGCTCGCACGTTTTTTTCTTTAAAATATTGTATATTTTGCACGGATTCTTTACTTATTTCGCAGAACATGATTAAATAGCAAATAATAAAAACACATGAAAAATTCCATAAAACATTAATTCGTTCAAAAAATTACAAAACTACCTACATCGATTGTTTCCAGCAATTAATCAAGTTAATCAACGCCTGGTCATTAAAGGAAAGCAACACAAATCAAGAAAATATTGTAATACATACCAACTTGTGAAGAATGACGAATCTCTGTAGGGCACTGGATCCAGTTTTGCACACGAGTTAAAAGTCGCGCACTGACTATACTGTTACTTCATTGATTTTTTAGACACTGCACTGGAGTCTTTGTTTTATTATATCAATTTATTTAAATATATAACGACTTAAAAGTCGCGAATTCTTATTAAAGTTTTATTTTTAACACTGTCACTCGATTGGTCGATGGTGATACTTTCAATCTGGTTGGCTATGTTTTGTCCTGTAGATTCTAGTGGCAGAAGAAAGAGCTTTTGATTTAAATTTTTATTTAAACACTTACTCGCGCGAACGCGGAACCGGGGGACCCGCAGCGTCGTCTTGGAAGAAAAATATAAGTGCTATAGGTCAATACCAAAATTATTCGTGTTTGCACGAAATAAAATGTTGTGCACTGTTTAAATTTAATACAAGCGTTCTACCTTAAAACAACACTGTCTCGACTCGACCGAAAACGTAGGCACTCCCGCACATTCTGAAACGCGAGAGCCAGTAACCGACGCCACGCACTACCGACTCAAAAAGCGAAAAACGGAAAGATTTTATTAGTACAAAAAATACCGCCTGTGATCTGCATTTTTCATGTTATTGTAATTTTAATGTTGAAAAAAGTTATCAACAGATTTTACCTTTTTGACTTTCTTGAGACACTTTCATTTTTATTGAATTTAATGTGGGTTCCCTTCCAAGGAAAGGGAACAACCGATACCAACCTCCGTTCTGGTTGACCCCCATTCTGATACTGTCGCAAAGAGGATTAACCCCCATCGTGACTCTATCGACTGGAGGGACCACCCCTCTGTATAAGCTTGACCTCACCAAAAGTGTAAAACTAGCAAACATTGGAAGAATACCCTCAAACAAGTGTCTATACAAAAAAAATTAATTTACTCAAAATACTGAACATTTGAGGGTTACATTCGACAAAGAACTGCCGGCGACATTTTTGTTTCAAATAGTGTCAAGCAGCAATTTTAATTTTCAATTTTGACATTCATCAGAAAATTATCAAAACAGTGAAAAGGAAAGAACACTTTAAAGTTTAAAGCGACATTCTAACGACCATTGCCTCCATATCATTACGCCTACCATCACAGCCAGTCTCGCCCGAACAGAATACAGGGGAGCTTTAGCAATATATGATAGAATGATCCAGCGATCTAGTGTCTCCCTAAACTGTTTGCACCATAAATAGTCAATGAAAAACGAATTATTTGGAGTTGGATCACACTTCTTTTTAATTTTATTTTGTATTGCATGTTGACACTTTTTTTATCTTACCAGCTCGGCTATTCTGCATGTGTAAAATGTATAATGTAGTTTTACATTAATTTTTTACTCTAATTTTTATACAAATCAATTTAAAAAAGTTGCAGATCACTTCATTGTTACCATTTACTTAACCTAACATACGATGATTCGTTAAAAACATTGTTCATTCCAGAAAAAAAAATGCAAATCATAGCAGTCTAATACCAGACGCCTGAGTCTAAATTCGCAGTATCTCGTCGTAGTTCAGTTCCAGCGATGCCTGAAAAAAAGCAGAAAATATTAAAGCATACACCACAAAACACTAAAGCAGCACTTGAGAATGGAAGAATCACGTGGGCCGGGATGACTTTTCCTTTCCCAAATGTCACATTATACATCAGATAGAAATATTTATATCCGTAATATCTTTTTGAAATTGATTTCAAAAAACGTGTACAAAATAAAATAATTTAATAAGTATACTGATGTTCAATAAATTGATTAGATCATTAATGTACTAATATATTAACGGGCCATATCTCGACCGTTATACACGCATAAAAAGCAGAAAATTTATAGTGGCTGTGAAAAAAAAGTATTATTCAAACTTTTAATATTTTATGTTAACAAAATGACCAAAAATAAAAAAAATATATGTATATGAAAAAGGTACAAATTTTAAGTTGAAAAACATAATGAGGCGAATCATAATAAATCCAATTTACTGTTTAACTATAATAGTACTAACAGACGGTCGAACTTGGTTCGAAGCGGACAGCGGATCTGGTCCGCTCCGTACCAAATCTGTTCGTCTGTACAGTAGTCTGCGTGTCCGCCCGGTTCGATGGGAACAGATTCGGTCGTCTGTTGCAAGATCCGCCGTACCATGTCCGTTGTCGGACCGGACCAAGTTCGACCGTGTGTTAGCACTATTAGAACGAATTCGTGAATTCAGAAAAAACTAAATTTGAAGAGACGATTTCACAAATCAATCTAGAACAGCACAAACCACATAAAAATATCCGGATTTCCATAATCACACCACGTCCTTGGCTGATAAGAGGCGATCGAGCCATTGATTTATTTTGACATTTGAAGATCCTGGAAAGAAAAAACGAATTGTGTGGTTTTAAGAAACCACGACGCAAGTGAAACTTTTATTGGATTGTAGACACTTATCCATCACGATTAATTATAAACAACAATATTCAGATGAATACACGAATAAAAACATGTAAACACTGTACCTACAGCACTTGCCCGCATGACAGACTGACTATGTGTTATACATACTACACGGTCAGCTGATGCTAACCATGGGCGCCGCCATATTGGCCTTGGCTGCTCTACCGAGCGCCTACTCCGAACGCCTTTCACTTTACCCCTACTCCGCGGCCGCCTGTAATGCGACATGCAACAGACGGCCAGAAAAATTCGGGGCTATAGAATAAAAGTTTCACTTTAATAAAGTCGAGTTAGGATTGTTCAGTTGCAATTTCAAGCGCTCGATAGGCGCGCATTAAACAAAGCAAGCGAAGAGCGACCGTCGCTTGATGTGTGTGATCGCATATACGGAGGACCGCCACGTCGACGATCCATGCCCAAGCAGTTTATCCCCGTTTATTGAAGTTGAGAGCGGGTTGTTTTAACTTGTTTATTGAATTGAAATTGCTTTTTGTCTATTCTCTTTCGAGCATTCGTATATTTTGTGGGTGGCGATATTTATCTACAAATGACAGCTAAGCAAATTGATTTTGAAATTAGGTATTACATTCTCTCGTATACAATTTTATACACTTCACTTGACTGTGAACATTTTTTATAGAGATATAAAATATTGACACTTTTTAAATTAATATTTGTTACACAAATGCGGAAAATTCGTGTTTAATAAAAACGAAACGACCAAAAACAAAAACGAAATATTCGTCTCGCATGGCAGATTTCGTCGACTCTCTCAGATTGCATCGGATGTGTAACGTCGGAACGCATTTCTTTATTCTGTATTGTCCAAATTTTCGAAGAGAAAACTTCTTTATCGGCGTTGTACACTTTTTTTGAAATGGGTAAAAAATGTTAAACTCGCATCAGGAAAAGTAAGAACTGGGTGAGCGAGAAAACTCTCTAAGTGAGACACAACGTTAGACATCTAGCGTTGAAATATCGTACATAAAAATGCAATCTATGATACAAACCATTTTGATCGAAAATTTGTAAGACGTCAATATTCAAGTTTTCACTTCTGCCGGTACTCCCGGAGTGCAACCCGTCTTTTTTTTTACTCCGTATGCATTTTAGGTGGAACGATTTTTTGTGATGCATTAATGCTGTCCATAGTTACTATTTTAACAAAACTCATATAGATATTGCCTGTATGCGGTATAAAGCAACGGGAGTTGTTTTTTATTAACCGACTTCAACAAAAAGGAGGAGGTTCTGTGTTCGTTTGTATATTTTTTTTTATGTATGTTCACCGATTTCTCCGTCAATTATGGACCGATTTTCAAATTTTTTTTTTATTCGAAAGAGTGCACTTCCGAGGTGGTCCCATCGGAACCAAGTCAGGATCTGATGGTGGATCCCGGAGAAATCGAGGGAAACTCTCAAATTTCAAAGGCATGCATAATGTTTTTTTATGTATGTTCACCGATTTTTAGTGTTAGATTAACACTAAAAAGAGAAAAATAAAATATTTTTAACAAAAAAATTGAACCGACTTCAAAAAAGGCACTAAAAAGTAAAAAATAATTGCGTATTGAAATGATTTGGAGTCGGTGTCAGCCAAAATGAAATCTATTCCGAGAACTACACCCACTCCAAAACATTTCAATACGCAATTATTGTTTACTTTTTAGTGCCTTTTTTGAAGTCGGTTCAATTTTTTTGTTAAAAATATTTTATTGAATTTTGCAGAAGTTAATTATTGAATTAACAGCAAATAAATAAAATCGCAACTTAGTTTGTAATTGTGCAGGTTTCAAGGTTTCTATAGGCCGAACTGCGTTTGGATTCGTCATTTTTTGTCTATTTTTTTTATCTGTCCCAATAATCAGTAAACATATAAAAAAACTATAAACCTAAAACAATATATTAATTATTTATGTATTGTTTACATGTTTTACTTCAACCGTAAGTAAAAATTACACGCATATTATTTTTTAAGCCCAGTGTCAATTTGCTATTTTTTTTTGAGCAAGTTGAAATTATTCAATTCATACTCTTATACCGGTGTTTTCGGATAAGAACCTGGCAACTGGGGGCTTGTAATAAAGGGAGACACACTTTTAAACAACGGCATCGGCACGCGTTCGGCCACTCTCAAACTTAACAAAACCTTCGTGCGCGAAGTTAAAAAATAAGAAATATATATAGAAAACAAAAAATATAATAAACATCTTTTAAGGATCATTTTCCATTTATGTTGTATTTAAAAAAGTAAATTTTCTCACAGGTCGTGAAGCGGCGGTGGTTTAAATGAAGCGAAAAATAAACTGTTTGAGGGGCGGCAGTTCAAGTGTCGTCGGGACGCCGCGCCGCGCCGGTTGGTGGTAAGCAACCGTCGCTCTGTATACTATATACAGTTCATATAGAGAAGCAAAAGCGTGGATCCGTCTTCATATAAAGAAACACGGCATTTAAAAAATTATCAACGTATAGTACGCGCCACGGCTCTAAAAGGTTCGGAAGTTGATACTCCCACCACCTCCCAGCTACCTGCACGGAACGTGCGCTCGTCGGTGATTGGCCGTGATCGCTCGTTGCCTTTGTCACTTGTCGCATTCCTGCTTTAAAGTACAGTCGAGTACGCTATTCTCAAGTTATTTTAGTTTTGTTGAGTTGCGAGTTTGTAGTTTTTCAAAAGACTGTACAAGCGCAAGCCTGCATTCATATATAGCTTCCGAGCCTTTTAGATTCGTGGCGCGTACTATACCTAAGTATCGATCAATTTATTTACATTTATGCTCGGTTGCAGAAAGTTTTGTCAGAAAATCTGATTTGACGATGACTTTAGATAGTGACCACAGAATATTTCTCCATAAGAAGAGCGTTGTAGAGTTTTCAAATCGATATTGCTAAAAAAATATTTGATCGATTGAAGCGATCATAATTTATTTTTAAACTATAGGTATATTAAAACAATAATCGAATATTAATTATTGCACAGAAAAAGTATTCGAAATATTCAATGAGAAAAGACAGGTGCCATTAGTTTTCGAGCGTCTATAATCTACAATATATTTATTTTCCCAAAAGTAAAAGTATTAACCAGAGTAGAATTTTAAATACCTTTGTAAATAGTTTGCAAGCATCTTTGCATATAGGTACCTGCCAAAAATAGAAAATATACTTCGTATAAGTATTATTATTATATCCGTCCGTCACACAAAAATTCTCACGACATTTGCATAGTTTATTTGTGCGTGACACATATGACTGTTTTTAACTCAACCCGGACGAAGCCGGATTGGACAGCTAGTTAATATGTTAATTCTGTGAAGGTTCATATCTAGCGTTACCTAAAATAAAATTAGCTCTCGCATGATGTGAAATAAACAGTTACAAATTGCTATATGTTAGAATGATGAATTGATCATGTTGTGTCACTGTGGAGTAATGTAACTCAGTCCGCCGCGATAGTGGAAAGATTCGGGGTTCGTATCCCGATGGTAACATTGTTTGAGAAATAAATTTTTCTAATATGCAATGTAACAATGGGTGTTTCTTAACAATGTAGCGAACGGTGGCTACACCTGTAAGTTATTTGTTATAGTTATACGTCCTATATCGTATGAAAATTCACATATAATATGTTAATTATATATCTATTAAAAACTGTATTATTTTATAACTATACTAGCGGACTCGATAGGCAGACGTTGGTCTGTCATAGACCTCCAGAAATTAAAAAAAAAAATAAAAAATTGGTCTAAAAATTTTTTAAAAAATCTGAATATCGACAACAGCACCACCTACCGGGTCCAATTGTAGCTAAGATCTCCAGGTGATCTCGCAAGTACAAACAAATTCATTAAAATCGGTCAAGCCGTTTAAGAGGGGAAAAATTACGAATACGAGCACACCGGAATTTTATACATAACGATGTATGGTATACCTATAATTTTATTTTTTATTTTTGTAGGCACGCCTATTATTAAAAAAAATTAATAACTACATGCATTTTATTGTTACAGCAATAATATTAAATAAAAAAGCAAATGTTTAGATCATCATATTAATTGATAATAAAAAATAATAATATGGTGTCTAATAGGTTAAATCAAGTAATATTATACGGTATTTAAACAAATAAAGAGTAAGAAACCACTGTAAAAAAAACATTAACACACTGTATTGTATATGTACCACGTTATAAGCCCTAGGCCCCTAGCAATAGTCCAATCTAACCCCACATTGACATTACAAAAAAAAAAAATTATTCAAACCAGGCAAACCGCAAACCATTTTAAAAAGAATAATTTTTCGATTAATTTGATTCATAAATCAAAAAGACAAATGAGAAATATTAAGGTTAAAATCATAAAATCAAACTTACCAAATGTCAAAAACCACGTGAGTTTATTAACACAATACACAACATTTTGAGATTGGAAAAAAACCCGATAAATTCTACAACACAACAGTTAATATTAACATAAAAACAATTGAAAACACTGAAATAAACTGATTGTTGCAACAATTGGCACGAATCTAACAATTAAATCGATTAATTTTGCGTTTCAAAATAGAAGAATTGAAAGCAAGCCGTTCTGGACAAAATGACGTCTGCATGACTGGACGCGATCTCTTGTTCTAAAAACCAAAGCCCACGTGGTTCCTATTTACAGACACTAATAATATAACTTGCCTGGCGTACTATCTACATCACTACAAAAACCACTGAACGGATTTGGATGAGTTTTTTGACGCGATAACGTCTTATAAATTGATGAAACACCAGCTGCACGCACGAAAAAGTGTAACGTTCGTAACGTTCCGCCTGACCCTGTGCGTGCAAGCGAGAGCGCAGTATAAGCGATAGAGAAGCACGATCGGCCCAAGTTTGACAGCTACTAAAATTTAGGTTATGTATTATTAAATATGATATTCGAGCGGAATCCGTTATCACGTAAAACTATCGTCCGTAAACCGACTTTACAGAGAACCATTTTTTTTTTTATATTATGTAGTATTTTTTATTCAAAAGTTAATTGGAAATAAGGCTTCGAGTCAGAGAGCAGGCGAATTGTGGATCCAACAACATATTAAATATTTAAACAATAAAAATCACTTTTTTTTTTTAAATTGAAGTGTACCCAGCAATAAAATAACAAAAACACGCATGATCGTGTCGGAGAATCAACTGACACTAATTATGTAAACGACGAACAGGACCGAACTTAAGATTTATTTATGCATTCATTTCTACTAATTATTATAGGGGGTGTGAACAAAATTTTGTAAGAATTAAAATACGAAACTGTATATGTTAGTATCGGGAAGTGCAGCTTCGGAAAAGGAAAGTGTTCCAGGTAGGTATATAAAGAGCGATGGAGGCGACGTCGTCGCGTCGCGGCGGTGGCCCCGGCACACTTTTAATACCTTTACACCCAATTGCTATCTAATCCCGGAGTCTTTCAGAACCAATCATGAGAATCTTAAAAAGCAATTGAAGCCCGCTATCGCAAGCTAATCGAATGACTGTACGTACAGATCGCGTCGGGATCCTGTACTCGCAATCGATTCTCGCGTCTGGATCCTGTACTCACAATCGATTATCGCGTCGAGATCCTGTACTCACAATCGATTATCGCGTCGGGATCCTGTACTCACAATCAATTATCGCGTCGGGATCCTGTACTCACAATCAATTATCGCGTCGGGATCCTGTACTCACAATCAATTATCGCGTCGGGATCCTGTACTCATAATCGATTATCGCGTTGGGATCCTGTACTCACAATCAATTCTCGCGTCGAGATCCTGTACTCACAACCGATTAATTATTTACTAATAGTATTTCGTTCTGAAATAGCGTATGCGTATATTAACAAATTTCTTTGCGAATTGTTTGGGAAACTCTTCAAATATTGCAAATTATATTTAAACTCTTCACAGGAAAGCGGTACAAATTAATTTAGTAACGCACCCTGTTGAGCTGTTGTTCGACGTTTCGCCGGCAAATTGCGACATCTTCCGATGGTTTTCAGTACCTGACTATGCCGCAATTCGCCGGCCAAAACTTCGTAAAACAGTTCAACGAGATGTTACTAAATTAATTTGTACCACTTTCCCGTGAAATATATGAATACAATTTGCAATATTTCAAGTTCCAGCCACGCTTCCAATAAAAATTAAAGAACTTTATTAAAAACGTCGCAAGCACAATACACTATGGAAATTTCGTGACGCCAGAGCTCACCGTTCAAAAGTTTTTGTGTGACGGATATTTTCTATTTTACAGTTAAGACATGATACATAAGTTTTGTGGCATATTTTAGTAAGTATAATGAAATAAATGTTCGTTGCATTAATAATTTCAAACAGGAAAAAACGAGAAGTTTTCATAATAAATAACAATATAATAAGACAGTGGATTATAATATAAGGAGTACCTATATAGTAAACGACATATTTGTTTTCAATTATAAAAGCCTGTTTACACGTTCCATTTTAATTGCACCACTCATTTACACACTCGAGTTCACAAAAACAGTATATTAAAAGATTTAAATAGCGAAACAATACTTCAAATGAAAACTCGAGTAAATAATAGGCACATACAAAGCGAAGCTGTGAACTCAATAAAAACGGTCCGACAACGAACTATGCGCGTGATCAATTGAATTAAACTGGCACAAATAAAATTGTAGACGACAAAAACTGACCCAGTCAAAATTCGACGAAGTGAAGAGATTTGAAAATAATAATAGAGTCGGATTCAATAGAATTACTGGATTACCAAAGTATCGCAATTCACTCTACCCATGTGCTAGAGAGAGAGAGAGAGAGAGAGAGAGAAAACAATGAAACCGCCCCAAAATGGCTGAACGACAGAAAATCGTTTATTTTTATAACAGTATAAACAAAAAATAATAAAAAGAATTACAGTGGCTTATAAAAAACATTTGAATTTATTTTTAACTTCCCGCTTTAAAAAAAAAAAATTTTTTTTTTTTTCAAAAATCGGGAAGTTATTGGTTTCACCCCGATTTTCGAAAATCGAGTTTTCGCCAGATCTCGACGTTTTGAGGTCCTAGGAAGCTATTGAAACTATTTTGGCGATGATGTCCGTAGGGCTGTATGTGTGTGTGTGTGTGTGTGTGTGTGTGTATGTATGTAAACCTTTTATATCTTTTGAACGGAGTGTCTGACTGAAACGCGGTTTACGGCATCTGACGTGATCTTGGTGAAATTAGACTTCCTGAAAATTTGAAACGATTCGGCCCAAAAAATTTTGAGAAATCTTAAAAAAACAAGTTTCAAAAATTTTTAAAAATTTGTTTTTGTAAAAAAATTTTTAAACTACTAAACCGATTAATTCCAAAAACTAATCAGATCTTCTCCTTAACAAACTGCGTCGATTTCCGCAAACCGCATCAAAATCGGTTCATTTGTTCACGAGATACCGTGAACGAAAAAATCGTAAAAAAGTGTTTTTTTAAAATGACTCTTCAAATTGTTATCAGATTGATTTTTTTATAATAAATTACTTTCTTAGGCTAAAAAAACTGCGTCGATCGCCGCAAACCATATCAAAATTGGTTCATTTGTTCATGAGATAACGTGAACGAAAAATTAGGAAAAAAGTAATTTTTTAAAATTACTCGTAAAATTCTTATAAAATCGATTTTTTTGTAATAATTTACTTTCTTAGGTTAAAAAAACTGCGTCTATTGCAGCAAACCGCATCAAAATCGGCTCATTTGTTCACGAGATATCGTGAACGAAAAATTTTTAAAAAAGTGTTTTTTTTTTTTAATTCCTTGTAAAACTCCTATGAGATCGATTTTTCTGTATTAAATTACTTTTTTAGGTTAAAAAATTGAGTCGACTGCCGCAAATCGCATCAAAATCGGTTCATTTGTTCATGAGATATCGTGAACGAAAATTTCGTAACAAAGGTTTTTTTTTTGAGCTCGAAGAGCTAAAAAATAAACTTCTTGCTATATTTAATATATTTTTGAGCGTTTTGAACTCGAAAATAGTGGGAAGTTACAGGGATGGCCTGCAGGGTCAAACTTCTTTTCAAATTTTTTTTAGTATGGGTCGCTGGCGGACTGCCGAAAGAAAACGGCTTGTGTTTTCAAATATTATATAGATGCATTTTTACACTCAACATTATTGTCGAGCACACTGAGTCGCAAGCTCGCGCTACTCCACACACTCTTTACGTATAGGCGCGCGATTGCGATGTCAAATCGCGCGATCGAACGACACAAACTGATCCAAATCGCACGACGCAGTTGCCAAAAAATCGCGACGTTTTCGATACGAAAAGTATAGAAAGTGTGCGCCGATCATGAGCCGATGCAATTTGAGCCGGGCATAGTTCGTACCTTGCACGGTATACGTCGTCGTACCGACTGTATAACAAATAGCTTGCGGATAAACGCATCACAAAGCCGTCCACTTATGTTTGGACTATAATAATGAACACATATCTCTCGGGTCCCTGTTCACCTTCCTGCATTGTGCTCTATCGTCCCACCGGTCCTTAAGGACCTACCTTAGACTATAGAAAGAACGGTGTTCAGAATTACAACGTCACTATAATATAGCTTATATTATATTCTTAATTCACTGTCAAATATTTACTATTAAATAAATAAAATTATCGACCAATTGGTCGATAATTTTATTTATTGAAGAGCTCTAATCAGACGTTAATCAAAGATTGAATATTTACTATTAAACCAAATGCAATGTCGATTCCGCCATCTTTCATATGCATAATATATTGTGTATAACATTTCTTGAAGAATAAAAAAGTCACGCTGAATCAAATGAACATACGCAGAAATCCGTAACTATTATAGTTTAGAAGCTATGGCATTTTAAATTTATAAAAGCGCTTCTATCTCCTAAACCAGGGGTCTGCGGCTCTTTTGATGTAAAGTTGCGGCTCGCCAGTTCCATACGCAAAAAATAATTATTTTATTATATAAACCCTTAAAAATCGTCCAATCGATCCATGATTGAGCACCATGTCTATCTCTCAACCCTTTCCACTCGCGTCTCACCCGCACCGCCCCCGTCGCGATGTGTCGTCCTCGGATATATATATTATGCCTATATAAGCAAATACTATAATACTGAAACGAAAATGTTTAGTGGCTCTTTAAAAACTGGAAAATTTTGTAAATTGTAACTTTTGGCTCTTCCGTCTCAAAAGGTTGCCGACCCCTGTCCTAAGCCAAAGAAGATATAAAGCTGCAGTTGATTCAGCGTGATTTTTTCTCTAAGTATGGTTAATATTAACAGCATCTGAAAGCTCTTAGTGTCAAAAAAAGTCGCTGATTTGCGAAAACACTAAAAAAAGTTGCATCATAACAATGGACCCCCCCTTATAGACCGTGTAGATGCAGCGGGAAATTTTTTCTACTTTGAAATTATTTATCTATTTGGTACTGAATAATTAAACTCAAGATCAGTCCACATTTTTATCAACCACGCAATACCAACTGTAAGGCTCACCGGATGACGTCATTCATGAAACGAGGTAACTTCCGTAATTTACCGACCCTGCTTAAGATGAATCTGTAATTTCAATTTGATACAGCCCTCGATTTGAACAATTGCATAATTAACTTTAGTGATTAACTATAGCTGATGGTCTGTTGCACTAATTGGATAATCATTGTTGTATAACAATTGAAGATCTCGTGAAGTCAACAATCACAATGCCTATATAGTAATTGCAGCGAAATAGTGAGAGTGAGTCGTCATTATAGTACGGTTCGCTTAACGGAGCGGCAAAGGTAACAATCCAAAACAGATCCGTCCCAAGAATATAAAACTATGCCGTTCATATTGCATATTTTGTTAAGTTTGAATTTATTATAAGCTTGGACAGTGACAATATTATATATTTATTTTTGTTTGTAACTTTCGTGATTACCGAGGTTATTTTCTTTTAAGTCACCAACAGCCAGGGATATTTGGGTCTGGCACTAATTCACGTTTTCATTTTTTCTTAATGACAAAGTGAAAATCTATTTAATACTTTTATCAGTTTTCGGATTAGGGCTTGGAAACTGGGTTTATTAAAAAGTCATATTATTTTAAACGTCGCATAATTTAAATAATTTGTAATAAAAAGACAGCGTTCAGAACATTCTTACAGTTAATTGGTTAATTGGATTTTGCGAATTCTTTAAAAGAAGGCTCAGTATTTACATTCTGGTACGACTATAGAACCTGTCAATGAAATCAAAATGATTTATAGCTCTGCACTATTTTAGAATTGTAATACAATGCAACGCGTCAAAAGCAACGAAAGAACGTGCAGGGAAGAAGTGAAAGAATTTAATCTTGTGTTGTGAGTTTAATGAATAATACTTTGATGACGGATATGGACTTCCGATCATACATCAACATGTGCTTTGCTATCCGGGCGAACATATCAATATTTGATAAGCAATATTGTAAAACTGGAAAGCAATCACAACGACTTCTTTATACCGGATGTTGCAACGTGGTCCGCCCCACATATTTCTTTTTTCACGAAAAAGGAAATCTACTGGGCCCATTTTCATAATCGAGATGTTATTCGATTTGTCTTATTCTGCATGTTAAAATTAACAGCGCTGTTTAATTTCTGTCTCACTCTAACTTATACAGTAGAACCTCGATAAATTAAAAACTCTGTAACTTAAACCTTTTCTGAATTCCCTTTCCCTCAAAGCCCAAACCCTCCATTACTTAAAGCACAAAACCTCGGTAACTTAAACAAATACAAGTATTCAAATCTTTGATTAACGTCTGAATAGAACTCTTCAAGTAAATAAAATTGTCGACCAATTTTTCTCAGACCATACGATATATTGACAAAAATGATAAAAATACAAATCAATATAACATAAAATGACGTTTCGATCCGGATTTGGATCTTCTTCAGAAAAATCTAAAAATATAAAAATTAATTAGTATATTAAATTATTAATTATTATTTATTAACAACGAATGATGAAGTTTGAAAGAATCAAACAAATTAATGAAAAATTAATAACAAACAATTTTTTAATACGTAGTCATGGATATCAAAGTACCCATAAAAAAAAGTTATTTGAAAAAAATTTTTAAATAACTTTTTCTTTATGGGTACTTTGATATCCATGACTACGTATTAAAAAATTGTTTGTTATTAATTTTTCATTAATTTGTTTGATTCTTTCAAACTTCATCATTCGTTGTAAATAAATAATCTATATATATAAAATCTCGTGTCACAGTTTTCGTTGCCATACTCCTCCGAAACGGCTTGACCGATTTTGATGAAATTTTTTGTGCTTATCCGGTATCTATGAGAATCGGCCAACATCTATTTTTCATCCCCCTAAATGTTAGGGGTAGTCCACCCCTAAATTTTTTTCTTCCTTCCCCATTCGTTCTTTTGCACCGGGCACGACGGCGCAGCCGGAGTGCTCGACATACACACATATACGTCCATGTATATTTTAAAATAAATAAAATAGATAGATAGATGTTCCAATTAAATTGTTTTATTATTTCAGTTTATACGTAGCGAAGCACGTACAGGGCCGCTAGTAATTAATAATACTAATTAATTTTTATATTTTTAGATTTTTCTGAAGAAGATCCAAATCCGGATCGAAACGTCATTTTATGTTATATTGATTTGTATTTTTATCATTTTTGTCAATATATCGTATGGTCTGAGAAAAATTGGTCGACAATTTTATTTACTTGAAAAATACAAGTATTATCAGTGAGTCATCATGAATAAGTATATAGATACAAACAAAAGGTTTTGTCAAGAACTTTATTAATTTTCACTTCAGTCTTTCACTAAATCGCTTTAAGAACAGTTGAACCTCGTTAAGTTAAAAATTGATAAGTAAAAAACTCTATAGCTTTAATTTTTCAACGTTTCCCTTGAACTTTAACTTATCGAGGATCTGCTGTATATGATGTTTTTGTTCGAAGTGACAAAAAATTGACAGCACTGTAAGTTCTTACATTGACTAGACAAAATCACGGGAGTCTCGTAGGTTATAAGACTTTAAAATGGCGGCCGTAAGGTGGAAAAAAATCCTGCTCAAAAAATGTTTTCCCCGCCAATTTGATCGGATTGGATTAGTGGGTAACAAATAAAGGAACAATATACTTCAAGTTTATCAACTTCCCAGTACATCGGGAAGTTATTAAAAAACACTAAAATAAAAATAAATGTTGATAAAATACGAAATATGGCTAAATCGTTAAAAAAATTGATTTTGTTGCGTCTATGCGAAAAACATTCGATATAAGTACAAAAGGTATACACAGTGAACACGCGATATTGGTTATTTGATATTCGGCGATATTTATGATTTCTTTTTCGTTGGCGTCCTAAATCCTTCGGTCGACTGATTTGAGTGTCGAAATCTCGAAACCATGGATACAGAGCAAAATGGACGGAACAACGTATATACGTTGTCATATACTTTTATTCTATACTGAGCATAAGAATAAAATCGCAATCGAACCATTAGGATGCAAACATATACTTCTGTCTTTTTTTACGCCGTAAGCACTGGCGTATCGAGGAGGGCAAAACAAGCACGGGGAACCCAGCTTAAGAAATTTCTAATTTGCCCCCTCCTGGGTCAAAAGCTGGGTACGCCCATGTTAACATCATAGAAAAAGACAAAGTTTTTGAAACAGAGATACTTTATTCAGATTGAATGCAAGTACATCAACTAATCCAATCATCGGAGAAATCAGGGAATTAGATCGAAGAACGAGACGCAGATATATTTTCGATATACGCTTTGTTGCGTTCACTCACCGCACATTGAGTAGATAGGCAATGATTCATATAGTTAATAGATATACCTATGTTTAAAACAGAGGTGTGTTCGGTATAGTTCTCCAGTGTAAAAAGTGTAAACACTAGCAGTCCCGGAATCTTGAGAAGGGGAACGTAGTTACAGATGTCTGAATTTGACAAGTGTACCAACGTAACGTAGGTACATTTTTCAGTAGGTTTTCTACTTTTACCAATACTCGGATATGTTCAAGGTTAACTTAAAAAAATATATATATTTTTTCACTCACCGATTTGAGAAGTTGTTTTCTGGATTTCAAGGAGTCACCGCATCGTTTCAAACAGCAACTGTGAACTGTAGACGCTCGACAGATCAGTAGAGTCAGCCATCGTACGGCCGCCGGCCATAGAAATACAGTCATCACACCGGCCTCTCTCGCACTGGTCGATTTTCGAAATATCTGAAATAAAATAGCAATTTTTAATACCATTATTATTTATTGGGCCACCGCGACTTCAAGGGTTATCTGGGTCTGGTACAAATCCACATTTCCAATTTATGATAATTTTAAGTAGTAGTATTGTTTCATTTGAAACTTCTATTGATACTTGCACTGATTCTCGGATTAGAACCTACACGACAAATATTGTTGCGCGCCCCGGTTGGGACGACTATGGGCTCCATAGAATGTTCCAGGTAAAACCCGATCTTCTTAGAATTGCCTGGAGAATGCAATGCATGTTAAGAAAGGTGGAGATGCTTCCAGAACATTCTAAAGGCGGGGGACAAAGCTATAAAATGCGAGCGGAGTGGTTGGCAAGTCAGTCAGTCGGTTAGTTGCAGCGTACGTACAGTGGATTACAGACAAGCAACTGTGTGATATAAATTGTTCAGTGTCGGTAGGTACGGCAAGACCAAGGTAGCTGCTAAGATAGAAGATAAATGAGCGATGTAAACCATTGAGTGCAATTATATAAATCTGGTTCTACATAAATAGCTTCTGTGTTGTAAATAATCGTGTGAATATAGTTAATAGACAAGTGCGAATAAGGGTTTGTGTGTTGTAAATATTTTGCGTACATAATTAGGACTTATTTTTCTTTAATCTTTACTCGTCTATTTTTATTATTTAGAACTGTTACTTTGTTTCTGTTGTTAAAGAAGAACTTTTTCGTTTCTATGTTTAACTGTCTTGTTAAACGTTTATTATTGTAATTAATAATTTCCACCACCGACTAGAATAGTTTTGTTACAATATAAAAAAACTCCCGGACCTTTCCACTGTAAGCTCACGAGGGAAGTGAAACTTCTTTAGAGTTATGAGTTCGTTGCAATGATGCGTTTTGCGTGACTTAAAACCCAAGTCTCGCTTAATACTATAGGTAATCAGTCATTTAAAGCTAGGTACTATAGGTGTAGCCATATAGATTTCGAAATGCTATTAAATTATTAACCATCCAATATCCATTTCGTGCTCTTAGTTCATTCAACATTGTATAATACAGGAAATGAATCCAATACTCGAATGAGAGCTGTGAGGGGTCGTCCATATATTATTACGTCACACAAAAACAGGAGCGGGGCTTACTTTATTATAACGGACATCGTGTTTTTAAAGTGAAACTTTTATTCTATTCGCTGTGAGTTTCGGCGGTATTGCCATCTAGCGGATTTATTCGCAACAAGTGACGGAAAATTTACACACATTATATATTAGAGAATAACAATAATAGAGAATAAAATTGTAAATGTCAAAAATTTTGATTAAGCATTGATGAAAATCCTTCTTAATGGAACCGGATATGTAAATAATATCAGTAAATGTATATAGAATAATTTTTTACATTAATAAATGTCAAATTATTATCATATTTTGGAGTTCACTTTGTCAATTCGCTGTGAGCTTCTACACTAGCGCCGCGTATTGGTTCAAAAAAGCCATTTTTACAAAATGTCAAATGATAGGAAAGAGCAAAAAATTCGCATGTTACTTAAAAATGAGACAATACCTCCAAAGCTAATTGTATTGTAAACGTTGTCAATAGGTATATTCTTCAAAAATATAATGTAAGTAAGCATTATTATTGATAAATATTTATTGCTTCGGCGGTATTGCAGCCATCTAGCGGATCTCTATTCGCAAAAGTGACGGAAAATTTTAACGCATAAAGTCGCCGCATACAGCGCTCGCGAAAAACTGCTTATCCCCTCCCTCTTGAGGCTCACAGCGAATATCGCCCCGAATTTTTCTGGCCGTCTGTTGCATGTCGCATTACAGGCGGCCGCGGAGTAGGGGTAAAGTGAAAGGCGTTCGGAGTAGGCGCTCGGTAGAGCAGCCAA
Organism: Xanthostigma xanthostigma; assembly: GCA_963575645.1. Lineage (NCBI taxonomy): Eukaryota > Metazoa > Arthropoda > Insecta > Raphidioptera > Raphidiidae > Xanthostigma > Xanthostigma xanthostigma. The sequence goes on from OY754473.1 coordinate 7,971,951, forward strand.
GGCCAATATGGCGGCGCTTATGGTTACATCAGCTGACCGTGTAGTATGTATAACACATAGTCAGTCTGTCATGCGGGCAAGTGCTGTACAGTGTTTACATGTTTTTATTCGTGTATTCATGTGAATATTGTTGTTTATAATTAATCGTGATGGATAAGTGTCTACAATCCAACGCCTACAATCCAATAAAAGTTTTTTTCAAGTGAAAAAACGGGGATAAACTCGTTTCCCTATGTAACGGAATTTGTCACGAAATTGTACTATTAGTAACCCTATATAAAAAATGATTCTTTGTAAGCATTGACAGCTCAGTGGTAGGATGCTGGCATACCACACGGCCGGCCCGGGTTCGATTACCGTCAGGTGCGCGAAACAATTTGTTTTTTTTTTTATTTTTAAATATTTTCGACTAATTTATCAGAATAATACTTGACCTAAAAAAAAAAACAATATTTGCAATAAACCTGCGAAAATGTTGTTGTCTGCTTGTGTTTTCTTATTTATTATTTGCAGTTAACCTGCGAAAAAATTAAAAATGCGTTACGAGAACGCATTACAGAAGTGAAACTTCTAGTTGCAAATCATATACGATTGCATTTGGACAAGTGGAAAAAGTGTGTTATACGAGATAGTTCGCGTTCAGATATTTCGTCTGTACAAGTTAATCTGAACGTGAAACTATCTCGTAACACATTTTTTCCACTTGTCCAAAAATGCAATCGTCCCGCCGGCGCTCGTCAAAAAGAACCGATTACGCCAAATACTCAAAAGTAATTATTATATAGTATCTTCATTGTAGCTCCGAATCATGTACTGAAATGTTAAGCATAATAGCTCCATAGCTCTCTACGGTTGGCAGTAATTGGCTCCATTTTCCTTTGTGTGTGTCTGTGTGTGTGTGTGTTTGCGAGAGGCAGTGAGTGAGAGAGTGCGTCAGCTCATTTATCGGATTATCTCTTTGCACCAATTATGTTTAACTCATATTCATCCGATATTGCGATCAACTGAAGCTGCCACTATACGAAATTGCTTCCCCAATTCCCGTCTATCATAAATATACTATAACGTCTACCTGGTTAATACAACGGGTGTTTCACAAATTCGTATTCACTTGAATAATCAGGCCTATTCTATGCGGTGATTACGAAGTGCTTAGCAAAATAAGCACTCTGGGTAATCATTTTCGTTTATTTCCAGAAAAGTTAATTAGAATTTATTTTAATTAACAACATCGCTGCGCGATATAATCTTTATCATCATCAAATAACAGATGAGGGTATATATTTCTAATACCGGATCTTAGACTGTACGTAGCTTATTAAACATTAGCTATTGCAAAACAGTGCTTATAAAGTTTGTAATCACTGTGGTTACATAATAACAGTGATTAGAACACAAACAATATAAGTGTGACCTGTGCGAATTATTCGCACTAAATAAGTAAAGGGTGTTTTTTTTGGAGGTTTGGTTTTGAAATTGGCAACACCGTTTCAAGTGGCAGTTAATTTGACAGTTGACAGATGATTTGTGGTCAGTATGTTTTGCCATTTCACCATGAATAGACTTACATCAGTACAACGCTTGCAAATTGTGAAAATTTATTTTGAAAATTATGGTTCAGTTTGCCAAACTAACCGTGCGCTACGTCCATTTTACTGTCGACATAATCGTCCATCCGAGCAAGTTATTCGGAAAACCATGGATCGTTTTCGAACTACGCATACTCTAGTTGATAATACGCATCCACAAAGACGCCATACAGTGCGCACAGAAGATGCCATTGCTGCTGTGGTGCGTAGTGTTGAGGAGGACCCGAATGAGTCGATACGCCGTCGTGCACAACAATTGGGACTGTGCCCATCCACGTTGTGGAAGATTTTGCAAAAAGATCTTGGCTTACGAGCTTACAAGATCCAGCTTGTGCAAGAGTTAAAGCCGCGTGACCATTATGCGCGCCGTACGTTCGGTGAATGGGCCCAAAACAATATTCAGCTTGATCCTCTTTTTCAACGCAAAATTTTGATCTCACACCTATGGATTACTTTCTTTGGGGATACGTAAAGTCACAAGTCTACGCCGATAAACCACAGACGTTGGATCACTTGGAAGTCAACATTCGCCGCGCTATTGGCGATATACGGCCCCAGATGCTCGATAAATTGATCGAAAATTGGATTTCCCGATTGCGCTTCATTCAAGCCAGCCGTGGCGCCCATATGCCCGAAATCATATTTAAACATTAATGGCATAAAATTATATTTTAAACAAAGCCAACAACGTGGCCAGCAACCTTATTTTTACATGTTTTATTTCATTTTAAATTTGTATACCTCTAAAAAAAACACCCATTATAATAATTATCACTTTACAAAATTATTTTTTAAATATGATTGCAGGTATTCAATTCGTTTCTAATTTTGCACACTGCTAATTATAACGTTCTTCTTTTTGTTGTATTACAATATGAAGCTCAGATGACAGATCGAAGAAATATTTTACTAAAATTGTCATATAGAAGCGCAAGTAGCAAAAGCGTTGAGCTAAGCCGTCAGATGGCATCATGAAGCATTGCTGTGACGTTGTTCAGCGTTGCTCGCTGTTTCAAAATTAAAGCCGTCAGATGGCAGTATGCAGTATTGTATCTGTTGTATTACTACATGAAGGTCAGATGACAGATCGAAGTGTTGACGTTGTTTCAAAATTAGAGCCGTCAGATGGCAGACGTTGTTCAGCGTTGCTGTATTTTAATTAATTTACAAAAACAAAAGCAATAATATTTTTTTTAGTTGTCGATGTCAGTAGAGCAAGCAATTATCTGTAAAATGATATATACCTAAGGGTATAGCCGGATAGATATGGCGAGTTGGCCCCCAAATGGCAACCTATATCGAAACTTATGTTTTAATATCTACTTGATGTACGAACTCTTTTTATATATGTGTTACCCCCGCTCTCCCCTTTGACCTTGAGATATAGAGCAAAAACCAGCCTACCTACGACTATCGTTCAAAGAGACATATCTCGAAAACTAATTGAGCTAAAGAGGTAAAATCAACGCGAGCATTTAGGTAACCTTTAAGAGCACATTTTATATTTTTTTTGAATTTTTTGCGAATAATTACACACAATATTAAAAAATAAATAAAAATATAATTTTCAATTTTTCAGTGTTCTCTGTGACTTACAATCACTGAAATAATATATATTGTGGCACTTGATATGCACTACTACACATACAAATTGCGTTAGAAAAAAGTTGGTGCAACACTTCGAAAAAAAATTTTTATATTTTATATAAGGATACAAACTTGACATAGTACACACATATATAAATATTTTATTAATTAAAATTATTGTTAGAATGGATTGAATGAAAATATAAACAATTTTCAGGAAAATATTGATTTCATACGGCGCGGTGCCGGGAATTATACGAGCGACAGCGAGTTCGAACTTAACGTACTTAAGAGTTAAGACTTTATTTATTTACACCACCATGGCATCATTTTCTGTCGGAAGTAGCTATTATTTATTATTTGTAGCTATTATTTTATTTTGTTATCTATAATAATGTCAGATAATATTATGTGTAAAAAATAAGGCTCTTCGTTAGGTTACTGGTTATAAAAAAGTTATCAAAACTGACAAAGACGCTAATTTGTTTAATTAATTTAATGAAATTATGACGTGGTGGTGTAAACACATAAACAGTCTTAACTCTTAAGCACGTAAATAACAAGCAGTGCAATAACAAGTACGAACTCGCTGTCGCTCGTATAATTCCCGGCACCGCGCCGTATGAAATCAATATTTTCCTGAAAATTGTTTATATTTTCATTCAATCCATTCTAACAATAATTTTAATTAATAAAATATTTATATATGTGTGTACTATGTCAAGTTTGTATCCTTATATGATGTGATGTGCGTCAAAAAAATTTTTTTTCGAAGTGTTGCACCAACTTTTTTCTAACGCAATTTGTATGTGTAGTAGTGCATATCAAGTGCCACAATATATATTATTTCAGTGATTGTAAGTCACAGAGAACACTGAAAAATTGAAAATTATATTTTTATTTATTTTTTAATATTGTGTGTAATTATTCGCAAAAAATTCAAAAAAAATATAAAATGTGCTCTTAAAGGTTACCTAAATGCTCGCGTTGGTTTTACCTCTTTAGCTCAATTAGTTTTCGAGATATGTCTCTTTGAACGATAGTCGTAGGTAGGCTGGTTTTTGCTCTATATCTCAAGGTCAAAGGGGAGTGCGGGGGTAACACATATATAAAAAGAGTTCGTACATCAAGTAGATATTAAAACATAAGTTTCGATATAGGTTGCCATTTGGGGGCCAACTCGCCATATCTATCCGGCTATACCCTTTATGTGGAGAATTGTGAGGTTTTTTCTAAAAAGGGAGGTAAACATCTTTAACCTTAGCGTATTAATATATATGATGGTTAACTAGTGTAAAAATTTGTTCTTTTTATGAAACGTTTGGAGTATTTCTCTATTTCAGATTTAAGTCGCGGTACCAAATTAGTAATTAAACTGGTAGAAAGATTTTTTTTTAATTGAAAGCAGAAGGTAATTAACAAACAAAAAATTTAATTTTGAAAAGAATTTTAGTAACACAGTAAAATTATTTACAATGTTCCATTATTAGCAAATAATAAACATTCCACATTAATTAATTAAGGTTGTCGGGGGCGGTTGCGGGGAAAGGGGGGGGGAGATACACGCAGCTGCTAGGTATCTGCACAGTTGGTGGAATGGCGAAGAAACAGGCGAAAGCAGAAAACACGTAATTTCCTTAATCATAGCTTGAAAATATAATTTGATTATTAAAAATGTAAAGTCTCGAATGCCATGTTAATTAAATTGCGTACAGAAAGAGGGGCTAATGAAATGTCAGGCCCGCGAGAACGCCGTGATTAATTGCGGGGATCGCAGTCCGACATCATCGCCAGCTCTCTCTCTCCCCCTCTCTCTCTCTCTCTCTCTCTGTATAAGGGCTGCGAACGTCCATTGACGCACTCGACGGAGTAGACGGCGCCACCACTGTTTGTCGAAATATCAGACCGGCTCTAGAAAATCTTAATTAATAATTATCCCGATATTCAAACTCTGGAAAAAATTACGACATGCGTGTAGGCACTGAAATATTTTATTAGCGGAAATGAGAATCCATCGAAGGCTAATAACAGAAACGCCAACGTAAAAATACAATTCGGAACGCAAAGGAATGGTGAGACCTCTGGTGAGAAATGCGCCGAACTGTCCTAAGCGGGGTTTTTTGACAGGTAAACTATAAACAGTTCGGCGCATTTCTCACCAGAGGTCTCAACATTTCTTTGGGTTCTGAATATCAATAAAATAGTGAAGAATATTTTGAAGTCAGACAGCATCAAGATTATCGTATTTAAATTGCCGCCAAATCATACAGTTTTTCTATTGGGCTTAGACCAAAATAATGTAATGTCGAATCCGCCATTTTTTATACATATTTAGTAGTGTACTAACAGCATGTAAAATGCAATGTGTTTATATGGTTTAAATTTCTGTCAGCAGATGTTGTATAATTGTACGTTAAATCCCAACTGACTCGAGCACATGTCAGCCACGCCCAAAATCGATGACTATATTATCAGTATATATGTTACGGTTAATACAAGAAAGTAGTTAATTCGCGAGTTAACCGGCTAATACCCGAATTAACCAATCTTTGACGTTTGGTAATTCGGGTATTAGCCGGTTAATTCGCGAATAAACTACTTTCTTGTATTAACCGTAACATATAGACATGAGAAAAGTCGTTACTATGTGATCACAGTGACTGTTAATCCAGTTACACAAAAATCACAGCGAAAAATCATCGTGACTTTGTCACGTCGATTCCGACCGAGCAAACACTCGGTTGGAGAGACCGTCGTGATTGCGGTGACACGAAACAATATACGTTACTTTGGAACGTATAGTATGACCTCTTGTCAGATCACAGTGATCATTTCAGACGGCTAGTCACAGTGATCATTTCAGACGGCTAGTCACAGTGATTTTTTCATCGTGAAGTTATTTATTAACCAACTAATTATCAATTTTAAACTTTTGTTTCGTTCCAGGCAAATTATCTGTCGTTCTTTTTTTTTCTCAAAACAAAAAGTGTACTGCAGAGATCCTATGACAAATTGCTTTCGAGCAGGATTTATTCGTCCTGCTGGCAGTACATGGTTCATCATAAAAACACACGATCTTCTGCACGAACCATAAAACTTATTGGAAGATTAAAAAGGAAGAATCCTGGTGGCATAGGATCGATGAAACAAAGCTAATACTGAAGGTTTTTATTACATTTTATTGTCTGACGTTTCGGAAATCTTTATGCCATCTTCGGAGAATCTAGAAGATTCATATCTATATGAAAAGTTTTTTATTTATTGTTGTTACAGTTACAATAATTACAATAATTTAAAACTTTTCATATAGATATGAATCTTCTAGATTCTCCGAAGATTGCATAAAGATTGCCGAAACGTCAGACAATAAAATGCAATAAAAACCTTCAGTATTAGCTTTATTTCATCGATCCTATGCCACCAGGATTCTTCCTTTTTAATCTTCCAACATTGAAGCAGGATCATCATCACTCTAAATTATTAGAGTTAGTTTTTCACAATCATAAAACTTATGTTAAGTCATGAGAGAGGAGAGATATTGTAGACGCTCGACAACTGAGATGATTGGCGTCGCAGCTTTATAAAGTCGTCTACATCGTTGTACGTCAATGATTGGTGAGCGTGTGCTAAATGCGAGCGCCAGATTTTGATTAAACTAGTCGACGGCGCGCCAAATAACAGCGACACATCGCACCATTGTTTACAGCGCCGACTGCGGCCAATTAACATCACTGTCAGTGCGGGGATTTACCTACCTGCGCGCCGTCGTTCGCCGTTCCTTCGTCCTTTTTCACAATCGCTCACGCTGACTTTCCGATTCGTTAAGCGTTCAATTCCGTTCTATACGGACTGCGTTCGATTTTTGAAGTGAAAACTTCTTTAGCGGCGTTGTACACTTTTTTTGTAATGGGTAAAAAATGTTAAACTCGCGTCAGGTAAAGTAAGAACTGGGTGAGCGAGATACTATGAGATTAGGTACTCACTTTTTTTTTATACAACGTTAGACATCTAACGTTGAAATATCGTACCTACATAAAAATGCAATCTATGATACAAACCATTTTGATCGAAAATTCGTCAGACGTTAATATTCAAGTTTTCACTTCTCTCGGCACTCCCGGAGTAGACTCCCACTAATCCGGCATATATATCAGACCAGGATGTGTCGGAGTACCGAAAGGTCACAGCATGAACTTGTGTATTGAACTCTGTTTTTATATACTTACTAAGAAGTTGCCCGCAGCATCGGATTACTGGGCAGGCCGGATTAGCGCACAGAGAGTCTATTATGTAGAAACTCTAACTCGAACTTCAAGAGAAATGCTAAACAGTAATATGGAGTTTTTGACTTATCGAAAAATTCGAGATACAAAGTTTTTAACAGCTACAATTTCGACTTACAAAGACGTATAATTTATTACTTCTAATTAACGGACCAAAAGGCTGTAAGCTATTTTTTATAAAAAATTTCGTATTTTTCAATTTTGATATATTTTTTTGTGACTTCTGAACTAATAGTCAGAGTGCCCGTCGGCAAAAATTTTATTGATACATACTCTCCCCAAACTTTGTATATGGTTTCATTAGGCCTAGTCTGACACCTATTTCCTCTATGACTTTTCTTGATTTTGGGGCGTTTTCTCTCTAAACTTTCCGAAAAATGTCGTTTTGACGACATGTAAAAATTTATAGGTACTGTTTGTTTTTTTAATTGGATAGCTTAAAAACTTCAACCAAAACGCTAAAATAATGCTCTCTGACAAATAATATGATTCATTTTAAATGTCTGACACCTAGAATATGTCGACCATATTCGAGGTGTCAGACATTTTAAATGGTTCATGTTATTTGTCAGAGAACATTAATTTAGCGTTCTGGTTGAAGTTTTTAAGCTATCCAATTAAAAAATCAAACAGTATCTATAAATTTTTACATGTCGTCAAAACGACATCTTTCGGAAAGTTTAGAGAGAAAACGCCCCAAAATCAAGAAAAGTCATAGAGGAAATAGGTGTCAGACTAAGCCTAATGAAACCATATACAAAGTTTGGGGAGAGTATGTATCAATAAAATTTTTGCCGACGGGCACTCTGACTATAAACGGCAGTCTTTCAAACAACTCATTATATCGGTTTTTGTGAAATGAAATTCAAATATTTGATTGTAGCGGAAAGCGGACATTTTGAGAGGCGCACGTTTTAATTAACATTTCCGTGTATGAATTAAAGAGTCAAACAATGATTGGCGTTGCACCGGCGCGGGGGGGGGGATCGGGGACGATGGGACACTGTTGAAATGCAACCCCTAACGACCGTTCCGGCAGCTCGAATATATATATACCCAATGCAAATGACAATCACGGATTTAATTAAACGAAGCTCACGCTAATCGCCCTTAACCCTTCAACTGCCGGAGCTCAATGCTGCCAGATTGTCGAAGGATTTTGTAACTATATATTATATTTTCGTTTTTGTGTTCAAAATACTGTAGAAGTCATGTATTTTTGTTTATATGATTATTAAAAAAAAAACAGACAGCTGAATTCATGAGCGTCTATTGAAATATTCTTGTCTCCTGGGACAGATTGAAGACGCTGGAGTTTGTTAGGTGAAATAAGAAAAAAAATGTTTTTTTTATCAAAATAAGTGAATTGGGCTTTTGAATGATTTTGACGTGATAACGTCTTATAAATTGATAAAACACCGGCTGCATGCACGAAAAAGTGTAACGTTGCTAACGCGTAACGTTCGTAACGCGTAACGCGTAACGTTCCGCCTGACCCTGTGCGTGCTTTTTGCTAATTTCTCGCTCAATTTAAATCAGATCGGTTTGAAACCAGTCTTAAACGAAAGAGGAGAACATTTTACATAGATTTCGTATAACAGAATTTGCCTAAACAGTTTTTTATACAAATTTATATAGAAAAATAGCTGTATAAATGCAATGTTGTCTAATGCATGACGCGACGCGGTCGGTCGTCTTTGTTTGCCGTACATGGAAATTAGAAGATAACGTATGTCTTGTCTTAACATGAAAACGGCTGCATTTCTAATGTTTAATTCAATTTTTTGACACTAGTATATTGTGAAATGCAACGTCTTCTAAGTTAACTATTGGAATAACTAATTATTATTAGAACATAATACTTTGACAGTTGCAAACGTCACTTTTGACATTTCTTATCATTCCGACACCAAGGATAAGCGGATTGAAACCAAATTTTGGGAGGTTTAGGTTATGTATTACGGAATACGTTATCACGTAAAACTATCGTCCGTAAACCGACTTTACAGACAACCAATTTTTTTTCGTATTTGCATTGTATTCGCAACAATGAGTGTTTCAAAAATATAACACCAATCAGTAACTATTTGTTATTACATACACTCGTCCCCGATGATATCGCTACCAAAACGGCAAAACCACTTCTAGACTCGTGCGTATCGCCAATACATAGTTATTAAAATAAATAGTTTCAAAAACCGTTATCGAGTACTGATAACTAGTTACGTTTTGTTATTGGAAAAACGCGTACCGACCCATCTCTAATAGCTACTGCTAGCTCCTATATAACTCTTAAGTAGTTGTGTTTGTAAATATAAACTTAAATATTGTCATAACATCCCATAGCCCTGACAAAATAAGTACGGGCCAGCGAAACGGCTGGACCGGAACAGATAACGGGGACAGAGCGGGCGAAGGTTGAAGTCGGTGTTTTCATATGCAAATTTATAAAGCGATTTTTGACGTGATAACGTCTTATAAATTGATGAATCACCAATCTTATAAATTGATAAAACACCGGCTGCATGCACGAAAAAGTGTAACGTTTCTAACGTTCCGCCTGACCCTGTGCGTGCTTTTCTCGAAAACGGCCCTAACGATTTGGATGAAATTTACTGAAAAGGGATTTTGGTGGGCAAAAAATCGTTTTAGCTAGGTCTCATCTCTCGAAAAAATCGTTTTCATACAAATTTTATCATTATAAAAATCAATTTTTTGACGTATGAAAATACTTAAATATTGTAAGTAGGTTTTGGAATTTTATATAAACAATGAAACAATTGTTTTCAAAATATTATGACAGTTAATCTTTGAGACTTAAAATAAATACGAAAGAAAGAAAGTTAAAAAAACAACTATATTATAGGTGGTGAGTAATTTTAATAAATAAAATTAACCTAAATTTGAAGCAAAAGATGCAATATCATAGATTCGAACTATTATAATTATTATATAAATTTAGGTTATGTATTACGGAATACGTTATCACGTAAAACTATCGTCCGTAAACCGACTTTACAGACAACCAATTTTTTTTTTGTCATAAATGGAAAGGTCGTATATAAGTTTTATAACAAAACTATTTTTCTTTTTTTTATTTTCGTTATAATTCAAAAGTTATATCAAATTAAAAATAAATTTTTGTACCTAGTTCCGAGAACGCGCCGACATTTCCCGAACATAATGTGACGTCATAATGTTAATTTCTATTATCATCACATGCAATTTTTAGAAAATCTGTGATCATAAATAATATCTACAGTAAGTATATTAGCAGAATTGGCTTTTATAAAAGCTTTGTCACACATTATTAAATAGAATTACTTGTCAACAATATTTTTTTATACTAAATTTAGGATAGTTTTAGTTAATACACAAGTAGAAGCCATTGATAGTGTACTGCGTATATACATTTTAACAATATGACGTCACAATTGTCAAAAACAATTTTAATGCGTTTGCAGTCACGTGATTTTTTAAAATATTTTATCAATTTTAAATAGGTCATATGCATAAAACTCCAAATTGGTTAAAATTTTTATTTCGAAATATATTTTAGTTCTTGAACATAACGTAATGGTTATTTTATTAATCTAATCACTGAAAAAAATACAAATAATAAAAAAGAAATGTAGAAAATAAGCGCTATTTTCGAATTTTCAAAACGCATCGTGACGTTAGAGTATATTATATCAACAACAGTTTTCATGACGACTGTGTCGTCTCACAGTAAGATTATGTCAGTATTTAGAGAAAACAACAAATAAACTTCATTTAGAACATTGACAATTTGACATCAAGGTTGGCATGCATCGTATATCATGACGTCACATAAGCCCGCGAACATGGCCGATTGTTTAAACTGTCTATTTTTGAATGTGGAATTTAATATTTTTTTCTTATGATAATATTACATTTTTAAATGATTATCAATTTTTTTCCGTATTATGGTTGACTAAATAATCTATTAAAAATATAAAAAAAATCATGCATATGACCTATTGCTTATAATTAATTTTAAAAAAATTTTTTGAAAGTTTTTCGCATCGATTATCAATATTATTTATAATAAAGTTTTAAAATACAATAAAAAAATCGATAATTATTTTTTTTTCAAAAGCCTAATTCCCTGATTTCCAGTGATCCCGTAGTAACTGGGGATATCATTATCGGTTATCCGCATTTTGGTTATCGCTATCGACCGATATATGCACTGCAATATTGATATCGGCCTGATACCTTCTGGAAGGTTCCACATAAATTTTGACTCAAAGATACCAATTTAATTACTTACTACTAAAAAGTTATAGAAATTAAGCTACTAACCGTTCAATATTTTTTTTATATTATTGGACACAAAGCAGGAACACATATTTTTAATTTTTATATAAAAAGCTCCTTTTACGTACAAAATGTTTAAAATTTTATCTATGCCTGATATCAATACTCGGTTACTGGTATATCAGTTTTAGAGAAAAAAAAATTGGTTGTCTGTAAAGTCGGTTTACGGACGATAGTTTTACGTGATAACGTATTCCGTAATACATAACCTAAATTTATATAATAATTATAATAATTCGAATCTATGATATTGCATCTTTCGCTTCAAATTTAGGTTAATTTTATTTATTAAATTACTCACCACCTATAAAAATATTTTTTTTTATTAACTTTCTTTCTTCCGTATTTATTTAAGTCTCAAAGATTAACTGTCATAATATTTAGAAAACAATTGTTTTATTGTTTAAGTATATAAAATTCCAAAACCTACTTACAATATTTAAGTATTTTCATACGTCAAAAAATTGATTTTTATAATGATAAAATTTGTATGAAAACGATTTTTTCGAGAGATGAGACCTAGCTAAAACGATTTTTTGCCCACCAAAATCCCTTTTCAGTAAATTTCATCCAAATCGTTAGGGCCGTTTTCGAGAAAAGCACGCACAGGGTCAGGCGGAACGTTAGGAACGCTAGGAACGTTACACTTTTTCGTGCATGCAGCCGGTGTTTTATCAATTTATAAGATTGGTGATTCATCAATTTATAAGACGTTATCACGTCAAAAAATCATATCGGTCGAACAGTAAGTAGTAACTATTGTTGTTTATGTATCAAAATATGTACAACTACTGCCATCTATGTGTAACCATTGTAAGTCAATATGTACGTTACTTTAGTTTGAATGACAATAATAAAACAGTCGTTATCTAGCCACCACACGAAGTGTTCATTATAACTATAATACAGTACGTGGTTACTCTGTCTACAAATAAATGCAATTGTGGAATTATTTAGTAGTCGATTGGATTACCTGGTAAAATATTCATTTTTCGCAAGGATCCTTTGGACCCTTACTGCACATCTCTTCAGATACAAGTTTTTGAGAAATTTTCACATTATTTTACGAGTATTGTGTGTACATTAGCCAATTTCAAGTGTAGTTCAAAGTTTCAAACAAATAAAATACGTTTTTGATTTGATTCAGATTAGGTATATAGAACTGACTCCGTTGCCAGGTAATCACTTTCACAAGAAAACTAGTTTTGAACGTTACAACAAAGTTTAAGAATGGTTAGTTATATTGAAAAAATGCATTATATATAAAGTACGACTTCTAAAAACGATTATGTACACAGTTTTTGCACGAATTATTTAAAATAAAACACTTTTTTACACTTTTTAGTCACAACAAATGTTGAATTATGACAATTAACACCGCGAAGTCACTTGTTTTTTAAAGAATCAAAATTATCAATAAAAGGAGTATGGTACTAAGCTGCCTTTAAGGTCTGTTCTTTGCCTTTGAGTAAACATTTTATTCGCATTTGTTTAAAAAGGTGCTATCATAAGAAAATGTTTTAGAAATAATTTAAATATAACTTACCATGCATTCATATTAAAAATAAAATGTATCTTTATTTTATAAAATAATTCATCACTCGAGTTCATATAAAAAAAAAGGTTTGTACTCCGGGAGAAGTGAAAACTTGAATATTAACGTCTGACGAATTTTCGATCAAAATAGTTTGTATCATAGATTGCATTTTTTATGTAGGTACGATATTTCAACGCTAGATGTCTAGCGTTGTATAAATAAAAAATGGTTTGTATCATAGATTGCTCGATTAGGTCACGTGTCCTGACGCGAGTTTAACATTTTTTACTCATTACAAAAAAAGTGTACAACGCCGCTAAAGAAGTTTTCACTTCAAAATTACAAGTTCTATTATTATATCACACAACAGGCATTATGTTATCAGAAGCAGGATAGGGGTGTATTAAGGAAAATTTTAAACTAGTATTCGTAAAAACTGGTGTTTTTTTTTATATTTTACAATATATAGTAAATTAAATGCACAGGAATCAACTTAAATAATATAAAAGCGAGATTCATAAAATATTGTCATAATACATTATTTTCACTGGTATAATTATTTTCAAAATTACACTACCAAAAACTATCTCGTTGAGGCAATAACTAATAAAACTATTTCTTCAAGGCAGTGTTACAACATTTTCGTAAATATACCGAAAATAAAATCAAGACAAACATAAAAATCACATTGATTATTGTAAGTACTGTTGGTACTTTTATGACGTTATTCCATTAGTACAAAACAAAATTATACTAAATTATTATTGCAAGTCTATAACTTTGGCACAACTTGTTAGTAAAACATTACAACTAAATAGGAAATAAAATAAACCTTCGTATTTGTCTTAATACTGCAGCCTGTGCAAACTTCTATTAACCCGGAGTTACGTTCAAATATTTACTCGAGTTTAAAATAAGCAGAATTCAACGAGGCGTATCGGCATTTGGAATTATTTTGTTCATTAACAGCCTATCAAACAACATAACCTCACATTCAACTGATTTTAATGGACATGTTAAGCAACATAAAATTATGAAAAGAGATTATTAAACGAAAAATATAGCAATCGATAGCTTAGAGATCATTAGTGAAGATCAATCACAACAGTAATACATTCAGCTGGATTAACAAACAGATTATTTAAACGTAGCTCGTACGGCCAAAGAAATTTAAAATAATGTGAGATTAAGCTACCATCGCGTCAGCCATTTATATCTTAATATTAAAGTATAAAAATAAGTCACATTTTGTAATCATTTTCCATAAAATCTACATTTAAAATTCATCATGTCGAGCGAGAGCTTCACCGAAATCGGTCGCTTGAGATCCGACAAACAAATCGTATTTGTTCATTATTTCATCTTTAGTTAGCTGCTGATCAGCATCGGAATCGGCTTCGTAGATCAAGTGTCTCGATTCTGCTTCGGCATGATCGAAATCCGGCGGGATGATCCAATTTTTAACTTCTTCTTCGTCTAAGAAGCCGCTGTGATCTTTATCGCGATACGTAGTGAATTGCTCGCGCTCCGACTTGACCCAATCGGGCTCGGGTTCGTCCTCGCCACCTTTGTACATGTCTCCGATATACTCCTCCACAGATACTTTGCCGTCTTTATCTTTGTCGATATCTTCCATAGTTTCGAGAACGACGATGTCTTTCATGTCTTCAGTCTCTTCCGGATGAAGGAACGAAGCAAACTCTTCTTTGTTCAACGAGTCGTCGCCGTCTTTGTCGGCCGTCGACCATCTACGTCTGTCTCTTTTCAACATACTCTTGTACGAAAAACCTTCGTCTTCCTTGTCTAGTTCACTTTGATCCATATCGTCCATAAATCCATAAATGTTCTTTTTGTATTCTTCCCAGCTAACTTGCTCCTTATTTTCGGGATTTTGCTGTTTCCACTGACGCTCCACATCGTCGGTTATATACCTCCTTTGCGTATATTTAATCCAATCTTTAAGCTCTTCGTGGGATATTAATCCATTTTTATCTGAATCTATTTTGTCTACGATGATTCTGCAAATACATGAATTTGTATTATGTGATAATTCGAAAATTTAGAAATACTGATCTACACAAATTATAATATTATAACTAATGACGTGCCGGATCGTTAAAAATGCATATCCGCGGATACGGAGCTGAATACGGATATTTGGTTTCAAGATCCGCGGATACGGATCTTAACTTTCTTAGAGTACACGGCGGTAAATATTGCACATCGACCTTTGGAAAGAGACTATCTGTTATGGGAAAAAGTTATTGACTTCTTTAAGAGTTAACTCTCATAGCAGATTGTCTCTTTCCAAAGATCGATGTGCAATATCTCATTATAAAGATAGTTTTTTATTAGTACCTTTGAGTTACGTACTATTGGTATGGTACTCACTACGATAAATTTTTGCAATATAAAGGGGCCAAATACGATTTTAAAAAATAAAAAATAATCTGAATGGAATTTAACAGTTTTTCATTATTACCTAATCACCTATATATATAAAATTTCATCTATGAATTGAAAATTAATAAGGTAAAAGATCCGCCACAAAACTAATGGATACGGATCTTTCTTCTCCCTCGGATATCCGGCACATCACTAATTATAACAGACATTGATAAAACAATTAATATTTAACATACCCTAATCTCCGCCTGCTTTCTTCCGGCGCCAGTTGATCAAATGTTTTGGCTTCCTCTCCCAAAAACGCTTCATGATCGTATTCTGGATTATGATGTTCATTTTGATAGTGTTCCTGATGGCTCAAATCATTATCCAAAACTCGTTCCTTTTTCTCTTCCGGTTTCGGAATTGCAAACGTAATTGTAATAAGGAACAGAAACAGACTGATTTGACTCATCATTTTAATATAAGTTACACCTAAAATAAGCGAATACGACATAATTAGACGTTTACCCACTTCCACTGCTGTTATGACTGATAAGGATTTTTTTTATGTCGGTTCTTAATAGCATTTCAACACCCACATAATGAACGAAAACTACAGAACTACTACGCATACATAAGTAAAAAAAATATTGGGTTGTGTTGACAATTCATTTTTATTTTTTAAAACTAAAATGCGTGTTTACTTACCATAAATATGAAATTAAAATATTTTTCTATAAACAATCACACTAACAGTGAGCTGAAACTGGAGAAGAACTGGAGTCTGGAGTACACGTCAGAAGCAATTGACAGATCTTGTTTCAAAAACTATCTTCGAGTACTGATGCAAGAGATGTATTGAAAAATGACGTGCCGAAAAAAGATTGGTAGATTGAACGTAAAATCTGTTACTAACCAATTCTTAATTAAATTTTTATTTAAATTCAAATCTTTGATTAACGTTTGAATAGAACTCTTCAAATAAATAAATTTTTATTTCACAATCTATAGGAAATATTTTAAACTTTGTAAATAAAAATAGCTTAAGCCTAGCACTATAAATTAATGTCCAAAGCAATACTCCCTGCACCCTACTAGTTTTTAAATAACGAACACTTGTAAATTTGTTTCTGTTTTTGTAATACTATGTATTGTACAACTTGTAAGGTGGCAATGACCCAGTTGTCGACCCACCTTTTTTAATAAAAAAAAAAAAAAAAAAAAAAAAAAAAATTTTTATTTCGTCTAGAAATTAACTATACACGTTTTTATTCGATTTATATACTGACATGTCGCCGAGTTCAAATTTTATCAAAAATTTTTTAAACGCTTAAATACTGTTTTCTAATATTTTCTTTATTGCTACTCTCAAAATTCAAAAGGCTCTTTGCGAACACAATAAGAAAGTTATGTTTTAATAATTAAAAGAAACCGAATTTGTTGTTCTAACGTTTCGCAATTATTATTTTATCATGCATCAATTACCAATTGTATGATATTCTGTAATACAAAGTAAATGTTAATCGTAAAAATGCTAAAATTAACGTATGATTATAATTTTTAAACTATTATTTTGTTTTCTGAAAATTTTTGATAACAATTTGCTCGAAGATTCAATGTGCACTCGGCAATACTCCTTAAATTTTTATTGTCAGGTTAGCCAATATAAATTATTTGTAGTTCTCTGGTATAACCAAAGAACTCCTTCATTTCCGGCCGTCTAGTTGTGTGACAGGAATTTTTGGGTAAGAAGAAATTACATATTTTTCTAAATTTATTTACGAAAATATTTGCTTTCACTTATTGCGTGTACTTTTTTGTACCGTAACTTTTTTTAATTTATAAATATTTCCTTACAGGTGCATTATTTATTTTGAAAATGCCGTACACACGTGGCCCTAATGTTCTGTTTTTCTTTCAGATTAACACAAAATGACGAACTCGAAGGGTTATCGTCGCGGTACGCGAGACTTGTTCTCAAGAAAATTCCGTAGACATGGAGTTATTCCATTGTCTACTTATATGAAAGTTTATAAAGTCGGAGATATCGTCGATATTAAGGTTAGTACAAAAAAAAATAAATATTGTGCAACGGTGATGCTTTGAGTTTTCACGAAAACTGCATTATATAATCGACGATTGCGTGCTCTAATAGTGATTATAGATTATAGACGCTCGATAGCCAAGGTCACTAGTCTGCGTGTTTTACTTGAATTGCGTAAGTGACTCGAATTTTTTTTACAGGGTAACGGTGCAGTTCAAAAAGGTATGCCGTACAAAGCATATCACGGTAAAACTGGCAGAGTATTCAACGTAACGCCACACGCTTTAGGAGTTATCGTAAACAAACGTGTCCGTGGAAAAATCATCGCCAAAAGAATCAATATCCGTATCGAACACGTAATACACTCGAAATGCAGAGAAGATTTCCTTAGGCGCGTAAAGGAAAACGAGAAGAAACGCCAGGAAGCTAAAGACAAAAACATCAAAGTTTGCTTGAAGAGGAAGCCAGCACAACCGAGGCCTGCCCACATCGTTAGCGGACGTCAAGCACCTATTCAGCTTGCGCCTATACCGTATGAATTTGTTGCTTAAAATTTCGTATTATTAATAAAATAAATACAAATTTCATAAAATTCGTTTTGTCATTTTTAATTTTCTACCTGTAACATCAATTCTCTGTTTGCTGTGAAAAAGTACTTGTTTTTCTAGTTCAGTGAATTTAGAAAGCTTCTATAGAACTTTTTACATTAAGGAGGTTGAGCCGTTTTACGAAGATAATGAAAAAAATCTGAAATAAAGTTTTTTTATTAGATTTTTTTATGACAAAATTTTCTATAAAAAATCCAAAATCATTAGGAGATTTATAAAGTTAAAAATTAAAAAAAACTTTTACATGTAGTCTTATGGAAAATATGTCAATCACAAAACACACACAATTGTTTTGTGATGTCAATCTAGCATGCAAACAGTACATTTTAATTTTTTGCAAATAACCAAATAATGTCAGCAGTTCCGAAAACTAACTAGTAAAGCATCGATGTCTTACGCATATTTTAATATTTTTTTCAATTTAATTAGGAGACTTTTAATAAATAAAAAAAAATATTAAACATGAGCACTTGTCGATTATGGACTTTTATTCTTGACAACTTTAACAATTTTAACTGAATTTTCAACTTTTTAATGATTTAATTTTAATTCTTATTACCTCTAATTTCTTTTTTTAATTATTTACTGCAAAAAATATGTAAAATACAGATATTTAGATAAATTTATTTTTTCTAACCTAACTTTGTACAAAAAATTCAAAAGTTAGTCCATTAAGTAAAATACTGAAATAATTTATATTAAAATAAAAATATTTATTTATGCCTTTATGACAATAATTTATTGGTATCATCGACTAATAACCTTTTGTAAAAAATTATTATGGAAAAGTTCCCATTTAAAATTCGACTTACTTTTGATTGGGACTGTAACGCATCAACCTCCTTAAGCATAAAAAATGTTAAGTTTGAATCGACGACGTATATTAGTCAGAGTGCCTGTCGATAAAAATTTTACTGACACACACTCTCCCCAAACTGTGTATATGGCTTCATTAGGCCTAGTCTGACACCTATTTCCTCTATGACTTTTCTTGATTTTGGGGCGTTTTCCCTCTAAATTTTTCGAAAGATGTCGTTTTGACGACATGTAAAAATTTATAGATACTGTTTGTTTTCTTAATTGGATAGCTTAAGAACGTCAACCAAAACGCTAAAATAATGTTTTCTGACAAATAACATGAACCATTTAAAATGTCTGACACCTCAAATATGTTCGACATATTCGAGGTGTCAGACATTTTAAATAGTTCATGTTATTTGTCAGAGAACATTATTTTAGCGTTTCCATAAGTACACATAATATTAAACCGCATCGGAAGGCTCTTAGTGCCTCAAAAAGCCGCCGATTTGCGAAAACATCGAAAAACTTCATTTTTTCCAATTTTTTGGAAAATATAAAAGTGTCACGGATATGCCTGAATTTACTTCCATTTGGAAGTCAACACGATTGAAGTCTAGTCACTTGTATTTACTCTTTTCATTTCGTTAAGTCAGAGTATATTATAACGGCTTTTGTAAAAATTAAAAAGGATTATGAAAATAAAAACACCATTTCAAACATATTTACATTTATTTACATCAACTACTTGATATATAAATCATTTCACATAAAAATTGTAACTAATATATAGTAAATTTTAACAATAAATATTAAACAACAACAAAAAAAAAATATTCAGAATATTTTCAATATACTTTAGCAGTAATGTTTTTCCACGTTAAAAAAGGATCAGTTTAATTTTTTACAATTTAATACAGTACCTAACAAGAGAAAGTGTTATTGAATCCATTAAAGTGAACGGTTCTGGTTTTGGAATTCAACAATGATGAAATCGGCTTACGAACATTTGATATTATTTCATGGTGTTTCACTATTTTTCAGCATTACGATCAAAATTGTTCAGTAATAATTGTTTGTTGTAATTTTGTGATAAACATTACTGCCAATAACGGACGTATTACTTTATTGTAATTGGTTGTAGGCATCAAAAACAATTTGATTGTTTAAACAGCAAGAATGACCCTATTACAGATGACAATTTGAGGTTATGTAACAATATTAATTGTTAGGTTCTCAATTTATTATACCGTCTCAAACTCACTTTATAAATAATTCTAAATAATAATATGCACATTATTTTTAACTTCAAATCTTGACAATTAAAATCAGCTAAGAGTTATTCTCATTTTATGTCAAGATAATTCTTCAATATATAAATTAACTAGCGAATTACTAAGAGTGGTCGCTATTCGATATGACAAAAACAAGCTCAGTTATTTGATGTTATTTGGTACAGTATTCTGCTTCGTATCGAACTTGAAATTATTCGCAATAATAAATTATTCAAAAACTCAGTTATCCACCAACTCGATATTATTGAGTATTTAAATTTACTCAATCAAAGAATCGAGTATTCGCAGACGCCTAAAAATTATGTGACTCGAGTTTTAAAATTTATAATTGAGTGGACTTACTTTTTTATTGTTATATCGAGGTACATGAGATGACAAATGTTTAACACAGCCTCAAGATTTTAAAGTCCACATATAACATCACAAGCAACGCCATGTAATAACAAAAATGTTTTACGATGTTTCAAAATATTACTTTCAAATCTAACTACAGACAATAAATTAACTTTCCAAAATTCATTCACGGCAAGACCAAGAAGTAGGCGAATCGAACGACATTTTCAAAAATACAATTTATTTCGGATTCGTTTACTTCTTTATGACCATGGGGTTTAAATCATACCCGTCTAGAATATTCTAGTTGGCTATGGTTCATACGGTTAGAGTGAATTCATTAATATATAAGAAAAAATATATAGTTCAATAGCAATATAGAAAAGTAGTAGAAAAAAATGAAAGAAATCCAATCATTGCATATCCTTGGATTGGTAAAATAATATATATCCTGTTTCAGAAGACTTTTGTATGTCGGATGTCAGTCCGTAGAAATCTTCAATCGTGGAAGCATCTATTTTCTGTAGTGAAAACAGTTAAAATTATTGGAATGCATCGAGTTCACTGTCTGGGTTATAAATTTCGATATGTTTTCTGGCCTGGTCTATTCTTTATGTCATTATACAGTATGTAAACACGTAAGGTGCACATAGGGAAATTAACATTGGGAAAAATTGACTGGATCAGAGTTAGCCTTGAAATATTGTTTATCAATTTGACAGATAATATTCTTTTGCAAAATGAATGTGTCTACTACCGAAGAAAATATTCAAATGATTACAACATAATCGGACTTTTTTTATTAATGGGACATTAAATTTCCAAAAATACTTAAATATGGTGCGAGATCAAATATCTCCGCCTATTCGTGTTGAACCTAAAGACATTGGGTCACTGATTTACCAACGCGCGTACGTCATACCAGTCAGACAATTTTTGAATGAAATGCTTCCAAACAGATGGAGTTGTTTTTTTGTTTTATTTTTGTACAAAAAAATTAAAATAATGATTTATAAGAGCGTTTTATTATTAAAAAAGCCAAGTAAAAAAAAAATCAAAATAAAATAGAAATCCTCAAGATTACCACGATAATTCAATAGAAATAACAATTAATGCAGTCATGGCTAACTCTGATCCAAGTGTTTTTTCCCAATGCTAATTTCCCTATGTGCACCTTACGCGTTTACATACTGCATACCATTAGAGAAGAAAAAATAATTGTGTACTTACATCAACCATATCGTCGTCGAACAGTAACCAAAAGCCGTGACTTTTAACAATACTGATATAGTGTCCCCGATTGGGTCCGCTACCACAATGAATTACTACAGCCACTAAATCGTACAAACGATCAGGATTCACGGCATCGTCCGACTAAAAATTAACGTCGACGGTGAAAAAAACCCTTTGCACTCCGGGAGTGCCGGCGGAAGTGAAAACTTGAATATTAACGTCTTACGAATTTTCGATCAAAATGGTTTGTATCATAGATTGCATTTACGATATTTCAACGCTAGATGTCTAACGTTGTATAAATAAAAGTTTTCGTCTTACGCATTTTCGATCAGGACACGTGACCCTGACGATCTGACACGAGTTTAACATTTTTTATCTATTACAAAAAAAATGTGTACAACGCCGCTAAAGAAGTTTTCACTTCAAAAATATGGCACGGGATCGTGTCCTTTTAATATTTAAAAATAACTCACCGTGTTAAAGAGACGTAATTCCAAAGGAAAAACAACTCTGTGCGACACTTTTATATGTCTATTATATTGTTCCATGTATTTGAAACGCTTCAAATGCAAAGCTAAAATCATCGGTAACTTTTTAACTCTCATCCGTTTCTGCGCTTCTTGATAACTGCAGCACGTGTCGCATTTAAATTTATTTTCGCTGCACAGCGTCTCCGTATTGCTAAAGCAGCGCAAACAATGCGTTATGCTTGTGTTCTGATCGATGTCCACTTGAAGATCGAAAAAGTTTTCATCCTTACTGCTAACTGTCTCGCAGTTGAGACAACGCGTTTCGCTCGTTAAAATACCCTAATAAAAAAAGAAGTCGATTCTTCGTTATCGGATCCGAAAACAAAAGACAACTGTACACGAATTTACAACAAAATAAAATCTTACTTGAAAAATTTCATGCACCCAAGTGGGTTCTGCGTTTGGGTTACCATTTTCAGGCGTACTTCCTATTTTCGTTTTAGTTGAGTTTTGCTGTCTTTCCGCTATTAACGAAATTATACCTATTATGTTTTGTATGGTTAATATAGTGTGCAAATCGATAAAAACTTACCTAAGATAATTTCATTAATGTGATTAATTAGAAAGTTTAAAAATTCGTGTGCATCTTGTTGCATGTAATTATCAAACTCTTCTGCAAATTAAGATTAACACAATTTTTACAAAATTCGAGTTACAAAAACTTAAGAGTATAAATTTCCTCTAACTTAAGTACGGGCAGGTTTCTAGTCTTGCATTCACTACCACAAAACACAACTGTACTAACTAAAATATTATTATAAATTCGAAAATTACGGCACTTTTTCTGTAGAATATATCTTAGATTAGATACGGAAATGTAAATCAGTCCTCTTTTCAAAAAAAAAATTGGTTGTCTGTAAAATCGGTTTACGGACGATAGTTTTACGTGATAACGTATTCCGCTCAAATATCATATTTAGGCTATGTTCCGATATGCACTGCGACCACTGTACAGTGTGACGTCAATTTAGTATACTGTGAACACGTTCCTTTATAGACAGTTATACTGGTTACTATTTAAAACGGAACGCAATCCCGTATACTGTCAGCCGCAATTTTTGAAATTTTGACGCAGCGTTCAAATGAGTGTAATAAAGTTTCCTAGTTCATTAAAAAAAAATTTTGTTGGAGTACTGTCAAATTAAAAATATCTTAATTAATATTAATTGTAAATTGAATTTATATTATAATAAAAGTAAGTAGTTTTTCATTAAAAAGAATATGTTTTAATGTCTAATAAGGTTATTTTTTGCAATTCTTCCATTGTTTTAGTTATTAATTCAAACTAATTACAGAACTTTATAATTTTTGTGATTAAACTGTAGATTGTTTATAAGACGTTAGGCACTCGAGTGGTTTTGACAGATCACGTGATCAAAGTACTGCGAGTACCTTACCCCGAAAACGCCAGTGCTCACAGTAGAATATGCCGGCGATTTATGACGTCATATATTTTCCTAGGGTACTGCGGCAGTATACTGGCAGTCCATAACGGAAAGAATTTTTCTACAGTGATAGCACTGTGCAGTGCTCGCAGTGCATATCGGAACATACCCTTAATAATACATAACCTAAATTTTAGTAGCTGTCAAACTTGGGCCGGTCAGGCGGAACGTGACACATTTCGGAACGTGACACATTTCGGAACGTGACACATTTCGGAACGTGACACATTTCGGAACGTGACACATTTCGGAACGTGACACATTTCGGAACGTGACACTTTTTCGTGCATGCAGCCGGTGTTTCATCAATTTATAAGACGTTATCACGTCAAAAAAAAGAAACACTCAATCGACGATATGAACAAGATTCTCACAGTTTGGTTTTTGAACTAAACATTGTTTGTATACTCGTTTTGTGAGCTGTTTAATTTAAATAAGAGAAGATTTCTCTGCGAGGATGTCTACTAGCTAAGGAGAGTTTCGTATTCAAGCCCTCGATCTTTGAAAGAGCTGATTGCATTTTAGTCCTAAATAAAATAGTAATAAATGTCATGTCATACCTTTTTCCTTCCTTAGTCGAGCGATAAATTTTTTAGGAGCTATTGAACCTACTTTCTTTTTCTGTGTGGCTATGCTATAAAATAAATCTGCGAGACATGTCAACAATGTCTCTTTGGTGCGTTTGTTTTTTGCTTTATATTCGAGGACTTTGTCTCTAAATGGCTTACAAAAATACAACGCTTGAAGGACTGAATTGCTGTAGCATGTATTTCCGAACTAAAACACAATCGAAGCATTTTATATAATATAGTTATAACCTACAGTATTGGATATTTATTTTACTTACATTGACTAAACCAAAATAATGCTCATTAGGTGGAAATTGATCAGACCCTATATCCCTTTCTAACTGTGAAATATGGGCACCCTAAAATATACAAACGTCAATTTAATAATATTCTCTTCTGAATTAATTAGCATACATCTAGAAAACAGTTAAAATAATGCATTCAATACTTACCATTATTTTATGGCATCTATGAACTGTGCTCTAATTACCTATTTATTTATTATATTTCTCATTTTCTTATTATAATATTAAGAAACTTTAATATTTCTACTAAATATGACAACTGTTGGCACTTCGACGCGACATTTGACAAATGACAGCAAACAAATGTCGAGTAGGTAACCTATGAAATCCCGCTTACGAGGGTATTTCATACATTTTAGAGAATTTTCGTTGTAGATAGTTTCTGGTTAAAAACCACTAACCAGGTTTAATTTAAATACTAGTCGATGTTTATTCTGCCAGTATAGAAATTAAATGGAGGAGACTGTAAGTAAATTTATTTTCATATTAATCTCTCTTATTAGAAACAGAGGTCAGAGACAAATCTTTTGTAAGTTGACTACTTGATTTCATCATTTCTTTTTCAAGTGTCTTTTGCCAGCTCGCATTTATATCGTTTTTTTTTTAAGTGAAAACTTCTTTAGCGGCGTTGTACACTTTTTTTGTAATGACAAATGTTAAACTCGCGTCAGGCGTAAGTTTTTTGTAATGGGTAAAAAATGTTAAACTCGCGTCAGGCGTCAGGACACGTGACCCTGATCGAAAATTCGTAAGACGACAACTTTTATTTATATAACGTTAGACATCTAGCGTTGAAATATCGTACATAAAAATGCAATCTATGATACAAACCATTTTGATCGAAAATTCGTAAGACGTTAATATTCAAGTTTTTACTTCCGCCGGCACTCCCGGAGTGCAAAGGGTTTTTTTTTTAATTGATATTTGGTTCTCTGCCCTGAGTGAAATGCGAATAAAAATCGATTCAATAGTTTTTGAGTTAATCCAGAACGAACACACAGACAGAAATCCCAGTTTAACGCATATTATATGTCATATAAACTGCCCATCTAAGTCGAAATTTCGTTAAAAAATCTCAGTTTGTTGCGAATTTACAATTTTATTTATTTGTTAATGTAAATAACATATTTATATACAGTTTGACATTAATTTTATACACACGATACTGCTTGAACAGTGGGATGACCTAGAAGAATATTAGAAACAGTAAAATGGAATTTCTCTAATCCGTGGCATGCGGCTCCGTATTCTCCGTTTGTTTTCACAGCAACGATTCCTCCTACAAACGACGAATACTTCCTAGTTATTCGTTTAATTGCAGTTTCAGCCGCAGCTGTTGGCGAAGCCCCGTTTCTCATTTGTTCGACCGCCAGAAAACTAAAAACAAAAACACCAAGCTTATCTATTCTTATCTTTGAATTATGATCATGTTTTCAATTTTCACATAAAAAAAATTAACAATCTTATGATAATTTTGCACATAGAAATATGGAATAATCAAATGAAAACCTCGGTAGGAATCGAAGCATTACGTCTCCGTCCCCAGTGGCTGCAGCTCCTCCAACTTCTCCATCAGCGTAGGCTCCTGCTCCTGGTATAGGAGAGTCTCCTACTCGTCTAAAAAAAAAAACAGTTGAAGTAGTAAGACCCAATCTTATTATGTAAACAAATGACAAGCTAAAGTTAAATGTTGATAGTATTAAGTACCCAGCAATTTTATGATTCGCGCCATTTGTTGATGTGCCGGCTGCAATCTGATTTTTACTATCGATAGCGACCATTCCAATTGTATCGTGATTTTTACTATCGAAGCCATAAACGTGTCGATTCGAAATGCCAAAGTGTCGATTGTTGGGTTTGTATGGTCCACAGGTACTTGTTGGATTTGGACTTACATTCTGAAAAACAAAACGCGATTTTTTAAAAATAAATCAACGAACGAAATGTGTTAAAATAACAGTAAAAATATCAAAATTACAGTCCAAAAATTTGGTTGGCATTTATTGTCTTTCCATTTCTGCCATATTGTGGTCGAATGAGGAGTAATTAAAGATTCTTCTTTAAAACCCAACGATTTAGCAAACGCCGTTGCTTGGTCTCCTGCCAACATCGAATGAGACGTATGATCTAAAACTTGTCTCGCGACCGATATTGCACTTTTAATACGACGTAATGCAGCAACAGCTCCGATGTTCATTGTTGTTCTGAAAACACATAAGAATGAAGAACACTAACATTACAAACAGTTGCAAAATAATATTTACCCATCCATAATCATTGCATCCAGGGTCGTTTCTCCGTTTTCATCAGGACTGCCTCCGTAACCGACAGTACCGTCACATTGTTGATCTTCACAAATGGAACATCCAAATTCAATAGCATCTAATGCTGTTCCTTTTTTATTATAGATCGTGTCCCATGCTAAATTAATCAATATATTTTTATACAGTTCAAAACATATGTTTACAATATTTTTTACCTTTTTCTGTAGCATTTACAAACTGCCATGTTGTTATAACAATTGGAATCGTTTTATTAAATGTCGATTCCTGATGGAAATATGCTAAATGTATACAAAAAGTTAAATAAAACAATAGTTGGAAATACATTGCTTCCTTCATGATCTTGAAATCAAATCAGAATTAATTATTTATCGTATTTTTTTTATCTCGCTGTGGCACTAAATAAGTGTTTAATTAAGTACAGAGGTCAAATTATTGACTTGTAATTTGGCGCTGAACGCTTTTGAAAATAAATTACTCTTTCCTGTACAAAACGTGGGTATAAAGTTGTGTGTATAATAAATAAATGTAAATTAATTTATTTACGTTGATGTATTGTTCAAAAAATAGCTGACTGTACTAATTTTGAATTACAATTAACAACAGGGCAAAATGATATTCAGGTATGTTTTAAGAACTGTTTATATTATTTTATTGATTCTAAAATTGACATTTGAGTTTGACACTTCGGAAATACATGCATGGGTACTTATCTCTTTTTAGTTACTGTCACTGAGCGACTTAGCGGAATATTTAAAATGAATTACTATCACATATTAAATTGTGATAAAACAGCATCCCACGAGGAATTAAAAAGATCTTATCACGAATTAGCAAAAAAATGCCATCCTGATAAACATAAAGGTGTGGAGACTGAAGATTTTATATGCATAGATGAAGCGTGGAAAGTCCTGAGAGACCCGAACACAAGGAAATTATATGATGCTACTTTATACCAGAATGAAATTAATAAACAATATAATATTTATTGTAATTTAAAAGTGGAAGAATTAACGAAAGATAATGAAAATCATATTTATTCTTATGTGTGTAGATGCGGAGGTACTTATGAGTTAGATGAAAATGATTTAATCGATGATTGTATTGTGGAATGTGATGAATGTTCTTTAGCTATAAAAATAACGAAATAAATTTTTTATTAACTTATAAAATGCTTTATTTATTTTGGTCACTTCAATAATGTAATTCATATTTGATTAACATAGTAGTGAAACAACACTTCCGTTAGAGAAAGATAGCAAGTAAGCTGTCATTTTGTACTTGTGCTGTCAAAGTTGGAACGTGACACATTAAATTGAAATAAAAAAAAATTGCACAATGGACGGTTTTGGTGATAATTTCGATCAGCCAGAAGTAGATCCCGCAGCGGAATTCTTAGCTCGCGAGCAAGATCAACTGGCTGGTCTTGAAGATGAACTTAAACCGGTCGTTGCAACTATAGCATCCGCCCCTGCGGTACCTTCAGGTAAGGTGTATATTCGATTTTAAGGGGCGTATTATCTCTACTACATGAATTAGCGAACACGTTAATACCCCGGTTTATTTGTAAGAAATATTTTAGTTTCTTAAATTGCCAGGTTTAAGTTCTTTATATTATGATTTTCTTCCAAGCCAATTTTATTTTATAGGTCAATTCTATGTTTTTTCAAATCCAGAATTAGAAAGTATGAACTTATTTTGTAAGTAGGCATGTCGGTGTGTCGATAAGAGTTTATCGATATTGAGTTTCGTTAAGCTTTATTTTTGTTTTTCGCATGGCTGATTTTCATTTGTCAGTGTTAATGCTATTCTCATTTGTTTGTGAAAGCTAAATATGAAAATATATTTATGTGGCGTTATCAGATGTTTAATAATTTGCTATAGATGGATCTCAAACTTCGGATACCGTCAAAGTAGAACAAAACGGCAGTTTTGAAATGATCAATACATTGGGACAATCCGAGGGCGTTGAAATTACAAACGGATCAGGTAAATTATTGTACATGAATCGAGAATTTTGGACTACGATTCTCTACATGCTTGTAAATGTATGTGGTGCTTGACAAGTAAAGAATTCGATACTTTTATTTTATACGAATAATAAAAAGTGTAGATATGTCCGATGAAAAGAGTTTTGTATGTTTTTGACGTGATAACGTCTTATAAATTGATGAAACACCGGCTGCACGCACGAAAATGTGTCACGTTCCGCCTGAGCCTGAGCGTGCAAGCGAGAGCGCGGTATAAGCGATAGAGAGGCACGATCGGCCCAAGCGTCGGCTTGTACGCATTTCTCTCTCTTCTTGCGTGACGTCAGAGAGTTCATCAATGTTTCTTTATGACGTTATCACGTAAAACTATCGTCCGTAAACCGACTTTACAGACAACCAATTTTTTATCGATATTGACTCAAAATTGATAAAATAAAATTGTGTATTAAGAACGGAAAGTTGTTGATGTTTTCCAAAACATTAGAAATTGTGTAAAAAGTTTTGGAGCTTATCCACATAAATTTCGTATAAAATAATTAACATTTCTGTTTTTCCTTTCTGTAAAAATAAGTGTACTCTATAATCCTCTTGTTATGTTTTTCTTTTAACAGTACCAAATGTCAATTATTTTTTGTTAAAATGAATGACAATCCTAAATATGACAGGATCTGACTTCTTCAAACATTTCTGTATAGTAAACATGACCCTAGAGCCGACTTTCGTGGCATGATAGCTTCGCTACTTAACTCTTATGCATGGTATGCTTTTCTTTTGTTTGTAGAAAATACCAAAATTGATGATCCAACCGATTTCTTTGGTATCAGTCGTGAAGGTGAGAAGTCTAAGTTTGTCTGTTCATTATTTCAGTTTTTCATTTTCCAGTCTTTTTATTTAGTTTATGTTAGAAATGAACGATCCAAGTTTAACCGATACTGATATTTTTAATCGATTTTAGAGTGTTGTTAACTTAAAATATTGTTTTATTGTTGTTCGTGAATGAGTATGAGAAATTTAATAATTTCAGTAAATCCATCGCCACCTCCCACAAAACCCATTGTGAGAGAAGAACCCGAGAAGATAAAAAAATGGCGGGAGGAACAAAAGACACGTTTGGAAGTGAAAGGTTAACTGGATTTAAATTAATTTTTTTAAATAATAAAAATGTTCGCTGCTTGATTTTTGATGTGAAACATCTATAGCCGCACGTAAAACAGATTTCTGGTGTGGCGACGCGTCGCCACGCTCTATGATGGTATACAGGGTGAGTCAGACCACCCGTATCAGTCGTTTTTTTCGAAAACGGTTAGTCGTAGAGAGTTGTGTCAAAAATCTGTATTATAAAAGCCCTAATGAAGAATCGAATGGTGATATTTTTTCCCCCCGGAAAGGTCGGCTTCCCTGTTAGTTTGCTCCGGAATGTTCAGAACTCCGGAATGTTAAATGGCACGATAGGTCGAAAGTGGTATTGTTGAAAAGATCTTTAAAAAATAAGCAAGTTTTGTAGGGCATTTTTTTTTGTTACTGCCACCCCTGTTAAGTAATATTAGTTTGAAATTATGAAATTAACATATCAGAAGAACAAAAAGTCGGCATTTAAAATCTAGTTACCTAATTAAACAATGTCACAATAAGTTTTCAATAATTGCAATTGTTTTTTTTTTTGTCGGAAAATACTTCCAGGTACTCATAACATATCTAGAAGAGCTCTGCAGTGTTTAGAAGTAAATTGAAGACAGTTTGAACATTTGTGACATTGTTTAATTAGGTAACTAGATTTTAAATGCCCACTTTTAAAATTAAGTTTGTTTTTCTTACATGTTAATTTAATAATTTCAAACGAATATTACTTAACAGGGGTGGCAGTAACAAAAAAAAATGCCCTACAAAACTTGCTTATTTTTTAAAGATCTTTTCAACAATACCACTTTCGACCTATCGTGCCATTTAACATTCCGGAGTTCTGAACATTCCGGAGCAAACTAACAGGGAAGCCGACCTTTCCGGGGGGAAAAAATATCACCATTCGATTCTTCATTAGGGCTTTTATAATACAGATTTTTGACACAACTCTCTACGACTAACCGTTTTCGAAAAAAACGACTGATACGGGTGGTCTGACTCACCCTGTATATATATACCTATAGTTTATACTCCACAGGGTATACAGTGTTGTTTACTATTATAATCAAAGTGTGCATTCATCTGTGCATTAAGCACGCGTATATTTGGTGTGTTTGAAGCGCCAGTAAATGTAAAATCTACTCTCTTGGTAGATTAAATTATGTTTCACATCTGCCAGGCGTCCCGCGACGGCTCACATTTTTTTTTAATGAAAAATATTTTTCGTAGATGCTGAAGAAGAGAAAAAGAAGGAAGAGTGGCGTGAAATTGCCAAAAAGGAATTGGAGGAATGGTACCGTCATCACGAGGAACAAATAGGCAAAACTAAAGCTGCTAACAGGTACGATGTCTTAAATGTCTATTGCTATAATAAAATTCTTGTTTAGCGTAATTTGTTAATGTTTCTGTTGCGGTTAAAACTGGTTGATGTTAATTGTAACATTTTTTTAAAAATGTAGTTTTATAAATATATTTTTATTCTATGCTATCACAGAGAATCTGCCAAGTAAGTTTCTACTGTAATTATAATAATTATCTACCTATAATTCGTTTGTGTTCAAGCGGCTCCGATTATTTTAATTATTCTTTTGTTTAACAGAAACGCAGAAAAACAGTTCGTGGCCGAGGTTGATGAAATTGAGCCGGGCACCGAATGGGAAAGAATCGCGAAGTTGTGCGATTTCAATCCGAAAGCGAGCAAGACAAGTAAAGACGTTTCGCGCATGCGCTCTATTATTTTACAATTGAAACAAAACCCTCCAGCGCCGAAACCGAAAAAAGAATAAATAATTATATTTTATTTATTACGAGATATATAACAATAAGCAAATGTTATTAAGAATAATATTGTTGAATATAATTATTGCATTGAATGTATGTGTATTCTAAAGAAAATATAATAGAAATAATTTACAGAATTATCAATCGTTTCATTGTATTTGCAATCGAACTCAGACTGTGGCTAGCATACTTTGTAATGACCTTGAAAAGCAGCTGATTTAAGCCGCCCTATAGTATTATATCACCGCGGTCAATCAACAGTGTATGGGCTATGCGCACGGAGGCGGAGTTACAAATTTTTCGATGCGAGCGTTTGCGGTGAGCACTAGGGGAACCTTCGATCTCCAATTTTCCGTATGTCAGTGAGCAATGTTTATTAAAAGTGAAAGTAGTTATAATTTTATAAAGTTTTTTAATTACAAAGGAAACATAGGAAAACTAAGCGATCTGGAATTGCTTGTTGTGTTCCAGGCTGTTGCGCTGATGACGATTTAAGTAAAATAAAGACCACTGGCGCCCTAATTTGACGTTCCGCTGTCAGTGTAAACAAATTAACACCAGTTTTCCTTATTACATTTTTTTTTGACACATCATGGCCAACTAAAGTTTTTGAGTTATCACCTTGGAAACATGTCGCGATTTCCATAAAAAGTTAGTTCAATAATTCTCTATTACCCACTAGCGGCGCTAATAGGCTTCGTGCACACAGCCTATGGTCTGCTGTTTTAATAGCAAAAAGGTATGAATGATAGTCAACATGTGCTTTATAAATATAATATAATAAATTACTTCATAAAAATATTACAAGTATATAATAAGTAATGTATAAAAAAATATCAATTTGTTTCGTATTCCTGCGCGTTGAATGTTATAAAAGTTATCAAATTCGAACATTTGTCAAAAACAGTTTTCTGGGTTGCTGATGCATATAAATGAAGTATATATAAAACGTTCAATACACATTCTACCCTTAGCAGAGATCCTTAGGCAATTTTTAAACATTGTAATACTTAGTAAATCGGAACGTTTACAACAAAAATAGGTTGCAATATTACACTTTTAATTTTATCGGTGCCATTTTTACCATAATACTGTCCAACTCACTTGTTTCAATTTTATGGCATGAAGTTCGTTAATACTTTCTTCATCTAAAATTAAAAACACGATCGTTTTTTTGAAACAAAGCAATATCATTATAACGTTCATTAATTCAAATCGACAGTGTGTTAATTGAGTGTCGAGTAATTATTGCATTCGAGTGTTGTAAAGTGACATTTACCTGTGATATTGGGACATTCGTAGAAGAATAAAACTTTCAAACTGTGGCAGTGTGTCCGGATACAGTTCAGAGTCACCTGCGTTAAACTGTAACAGTGATTTAATCTCAGCTCAAATAATGTACCTCCGCATACACCTTTTGTTAACGAAAGTGTTCCTTCATCTGTTATCTGTAATTCAATTGTTTTTAACGACTTTGTAGATTTGATATTTCACAGTACAGTTAACATCGGTCAATTATTATGCCTCCACTACACACGTGGCCAGCACCGCCACTCAAATAAGTGCCTATCATCGCCGCGATGATTGCCTAGCCCTCCACACAATCGTGCCGGTCCGATTGTGTGTACGGGCGCACGATGCTAGCCACGCATTCCTTTGATGTACCGACAATCAACCGATTACAGGCGATTATGTCCACGCACCGACGAATATGCCCTCTACACAATCGTAAGTGCCTGTAAGTGGCGGTGCTGGCCACGTGTGTAGTGGAGGCTTTACACATTTAGGTGAGCGTGCGTGGCATTGATGGTTGTTAATTTGTATAATTGCAAATCTCTATAATGGATCCGTAGGCAGAAAAGTTGAGGAAACGCTGCTCTATAGTGATAATAAGCGATAGAAATTGCGGCTTGTTTTTTCTGGGAAATAAATCTTTCCCTTTATTGTTTTGAAATAAAATACCTTTGTTTTAGACACATCGAGGCATAAAAGTTCATTTGAATGTTTTGCTATCGCAACCAATGATAAGTCACCGATACTGCAACCTTCAATATCCAATTCTTTTAGTTTAGTACAGTTCTTGCATATCGTTTCGATGATATCGTCAGTTACGATATGACAGTTTTTTATTTGTAAAATCAGAAGGTTCGGAAAATTTGTGCAGAAATCGGTAAGCCCTATGAATATGAAACAATTGTTTTGAAGTCATTTATAAAAGTTTCGCACGTTTAATAACCGAATCAGTTCTATAACATTGATAGCTTACACGAGTTGCTATCAAGATACGGACGAAAACCTACCTTTGGCAGAAAAACAAACATTTTCTTGATATCGGGATAAACATAAAAGTTCTAGTTTGGAACAACTTGAAATTATTTTTAAAACATCATCGTCCACTTTTATCATTGTTACATTAACCATTGTGGTGCATGGGTGTACTAAGGACCTTAATAATTCGTAATATTTCAATTTGTTTTTTAAATAAGCGTGACCCCAGAATAACTTTTTCATTAAGTCATCTTTTAGATTGACTGGTAAATATTTTAATTCATCGAGATTATGACGGTGGAGATGAGAAATCAATGCATATATGCATCTATAACAATGAAGACAAATTATTTCTATGTTTGTTGTATCTTTCTTAATATTGTATCGTTTTTTACTTACCGAGATTCTAGGCTACCAGTTTGAGAAATTTTCGAGTCTATTAAATTCATCTTTTTTGTTTGCAGCGCCTTATAAGCAGAGAGGTTTTTTCCTTCCTCAGTTTTTGAAACCGTTTCTGCTTTAGACATTTTACCTACTCGTTTATTTTCAAAAAGTTAAAAAAAGCTGATGTGACAGAAGAAAAAATATAAATGCTTAAAATTTGGAGCAAGCCATCTATTGCACATTTGTTGTATTGAGAAAACCACCGGTTGGTTATCTCTGGTTTGATCCATAGAGAAGAGTCGGAGTAAACGAGAATTATATTATAACCTCAAAGTTGCAAGGAATATTCTTCGATTTTGTAAGAAATTTTAAGTGGAAAATACTATCAAAAACTATATATAAATTAATATAATGACTGATTTCGATGCATATTCATCCAGTGCAGGCGGCAAGAGTGGAGATTCTGAGTTACAAGACTTTTTAATGATCGAAAAGCAAAAAGCACAATTTCAAGCACAGGTAAAAAATTATAATTGTTTGATTTATTTGAGGCCTTTATTGAGATTAAAATATTACTATGAAGTATGGATTAATAAAGATTCTGGAGTAGTAGAAGAGTTACTATAATAATCGATTGCGCAGTAATGTTGACCGGTTTCAAGGTTATAATATGATCTCTATTATTTTGAAAATTTTATTGAATTATAAGTATTCACCAGCTGTCTAACATTTGTATTTAACAATTTTAACTGAATTAAAATTTTATTTGCATTTTGCGGTTGTGGCATAATGGCAGTTTTGATTTTTGTATGATGCAATCTTTCGACTATCGTTTAAATGCCGACCAAAGTAATACCTATGTAGCATTGAAGCGAAGTCTAACAAAATTCCAGGTTTACAATTTTTAACTCCGGTTGTCAAGCAGCAGGCATATTTGAACATCGGTATTAACAGTTACCCTTTAATTTTTAGACTCATGAATTTAACGATTTTTGCTGGGATAAATGTGTGGATAAACCTGGTAACAAACTGGATAGTAAAACTGAAAATTGTTTAAACAATTGCGTGGATCGATTTATCGATGTGTCATTATTGATAACGAAACGATTTGCTAATTTGTTACAAAAGAGCGGCGGAGTGTAAAATCAATTAAAATGTTAGTTCTTTTTTTTTGTTATTTAGAAACTTTTGTATCTCATTATGAAAATTTATTGTTAATAGAAAATGGTCGTATTAAGATGTGGATAAATAAATCATAACAAAAAAAAAAAAACAAAGTATATTATTTATTAACATTCTGTAGTACTTTAAGAACAATATGAAACGCAATTTATCATTTAATATAAACAATTCCATTATTTGTACAAAATTATAATATTCACTTTAAAAATACAGTTCAAAATGAAAAAAAAAATGTTACAGAGCCATTAGTAGGGTTTTAAATTATGCAGATTTTTACAGAAACGTACTTACACATTTTTGAGTTCGTCAAATTTTAATACTGTCAATAAAGACATCTGGACAAAATTTACGTTTTCTAACTTTATGATACTTGACCTTAAAAATTAAGAACATCTTTATTTTTTATGACACAATTCTCATACAAAGAAAATAAATAATGTACAACTAGTTTATAGTAGTTGCGCTATATTATAGTTTATAATCGATAAAGGTTATTAATCTTATATTATTTTTTGACGTGATAACGTCTTATAAATTGATGAAACACCGGCTGCACGCACGAAAAAGTGTCACGTTCCGCCTGAGTCTGAGCGTGCAAGCGAGAGCGCGGTATAAGCGATAGAGAGGCATGATCGGCCCAAGCGTCGGCTTGTACGCATTTCTCTCTCTCTTCTCGCGTGACGTCAGAGAGTTCATCAATGTTTCTTTATGACGTTATCACGTGAAACTATCGTCCGTAAACCGACTTTACAGACAACCAATTTTTATTCGCATAAGTAGACGCCGATGCCCGTAATTTGCATCTTTCTATGCGCCTAAAATCGAAGTTTTAGACGATCGACAACTTATAATTCCTGTAAGAACGTCCTTTATCCAGCGTTTTAACAAGAATCGTTCGCGCGTTGCCTGGTTGTAATTGAACAGACTCGCTCGCTGAATTATTGCACTCGCCTCAGCATTAAATTTCCCGGGGAGAACGCTTTTTAAACAAGTAAATTTTATAAATCATTACTCGATGAGCCATCGTTGTCGAGGCTGCATTTCTATAGATTTTTAAAATGCCTACGACTATGCATTCGTAGATTTCCGCCGGTCGTATAGCATTTATCACAGTATTCGCATTTGTATCTTCGGTCGTTGTCGTGAATTCTCTGATGCACTTTCAAACTGCTCGGCTGCGTAAACCCTTTATTGCAAACGTTACATACGAACGGTTTTTCCTTCTTGTGTATGAGTAAATGTAATTTTAAGTTTCCGTTCGTCGTAAAACTTTTCTCACAATTATCGCAATTGAACGGTTTATCTCCGGAATGGATACGTTTATGAGTTTTTAAAGAACTTGTCTGAGTGAACGACTTATCGCAGATCTCGCATTGATACGATCGTGTTCCGGTATGAGTTACGTGGTGTATTCGTAAGTTTCCGAGTGTTGAAAATACTTTGGGGCAAGTATCGCACTGGTAGTTTTTCTTACCGGCGTGTACTATTATTTTGTGTTGGTTTGCGATAATGGCGTTGGCGAATATTTTATCACATACATCGCACTGAACTGAATCCAAATGGTGTACCCGTCCATGTTTGAATAAATTATACGACGAATCGAACGATTTGTTGCATACTTCGCATTCAAGAGTTAAATCTCCTGTACTGAGGAGATATTTCTCGTCCAGTTTTCTTGGACTAACCTGTTCTTTTAACTGGTCCATATAGTTGGATAAATGCGCCCAAACCAATATTGGATTGAAAGGATAATCTACAAATATTGATAATCAGTTAATGAGTCAGTCTTGACCAGGCCCAAACTCGAAGTCTAATCGACGATGTGTTTGCCGTCTAAGAAATAGAACTAGGTCAATGCAGGTTTATGAACGGCGTGGAAATTATTTATACACCTTGATTTTTATGCAATCCTTGTAGTTTTGCGTAATGAATTGAAAACGTTATTAATTAAAAGTTAAAACAGATCTTTACATACCAAATGACATATTATTTTGATAGGTTATATGTCAAGTTAAAATAAAGTTGCTCCAAACGTGTACACTTTCTTTGCTATCGATCCGCAAGATAT
The DNA here is from genome assembly GCA_963575645.1 of Xanthostigma xanthostigma. Lineage (NCBI taxonomy): Eukaryota > Metazoa > Arthropoda > Insecta > Raphidioptera > Raphidiidae > Xanthostigma > Xanthostigma xanthostigma. The sequence goes on from OY754473.1 coordinate 8,009,915, forward strand.
ATGTCTCGGCTACTTATCTACCAAGCTGTTAATTCAAATTGCCAAATGAAATTGAGAAGCGATAATTATATTTAAAAATTGATTATAATTAAGGATAAAATGTTTTAGGTTATGTTCAATGACGTATGTAAATTTATTTAAAAATTGTCACGTTTTTTTTTTTTATAAAATTTCAACTGAAAACATATTTAAAATTATTGTAAGTATTTGAAAATTAATAAATGCATTGTAATCCGTTGTTTTTGGGCGTACCTAATATATTTTATGCTGCAGTGTTAGTTTCTGAAATACCTACATTTTACAAAAATTGTAAGTTGACTATCTAGGTAATAATTTGTAGTTGAAACAGATTTGAAATAGTACCACAGGACTTGAACGGATGTTATTTTGTGACACCGATAAAAACAAATAATTATAGAATGAACAATTCAGTTTATATTATATTTTAAGTAAATATAAATAATAAAAAAATCAATTTTAAAATACACATATTCCATACATGCTTTGTCTTATAATTTACAATAAATTTCATTATTTAAAAAAGAAATTTGAATATATTTTTCGAGGAAAAATAGTTGCACATCTGAACATAACAAAAAATGAAGAATAAAATACATAATTTTAATGATTAAATATAAAAATTTGTATGTTATTACAGAGCATTAGATAATTTTGTTTCAAGTCTTTTTTGAAATTGCAGATTTCAAAATATAAGAACCTTGAAATAAAACCGGTCAAGTGTGAGTCGGACTCGCACACGAAGGGTTCCGTACACTATGTACTTTTTAAATACTTTTGTAAAAGAAACAAGAGAGGCGCTATAACAATATGTAACCAGTGGGAGTATGCAAGTAGTTCAAGAATTTCAAGGCGTGAAATTTTACATAATACACCCCGGCGTTTTTATATTATAAACACTTTTTTTACAAAAATTTCTTGTAGAATAAAATAATATAAAGTTTTGATAAATATACCATTATATCAAATAACAACGTTATGGCAAATATCTCTGTTGCGCATACGCCGATTTCCCCCCAAAAAAAAAAATACAAAACTTTAGAATATTAAACCATTATGAAAAATATACCATTATTATATAAAAACAATGTTATAGCACATATCTCTTTGCGCATGCGCCGCCTTTCCCCCTAAAACTTTTTACAAAACTTTCTTTTAAACCATTATGAAATATATACTATTATTATATAAAACAACTTTATTGCATATATTTCTTTTGCGCATGCGCCAATTTTTCCCAAAAAATTTACAAAACTTTTGTAAACATAGATAGAATAATAAACCGTTATGAAAAGTATGCCGTTATTATATAAAAACCAGCCTTATAGTATATATTTCTTCTACGCATGCGCCGATTTTTTTCAAAAATTTATTTTACAAAACTTCTGTAAAATAAAATAATAAGCCGTTATGAAAAGTATACTATTATCTTATAAAAACAACATTATAATATATATTTCTTTTGCGCTTGCGCCGACGTCTCTCAAAAACAATAGGCCTCTTCATATTTGCATAACAAATATCCTCCCAAAATTTGGTTTCATTCCGCTCATCCATGGTGTTGGAATGGTAAAAAATGTCAAAAATGACGTTTACATCTGTCAAAGCAATATGTTCTAATAATTAAAATTAGTTATTCAAATCGTTAACTCAGAAGGCGTTGCATACTAATGTCAAAAGATTTGAAATGACATTCGTTTTTGAACAAATGCAATCTTTTTTTTAAGACAAAACATACGCAATTTTTAAATTCCCATAGTACAGTATGCAACAAACGAAGACAGACGATCCCCGTGTATGCTATGGATTAGACAAAATTGAATTTAAACATTTTATTTCTATATAAAGCTGTATAAAAAAAGTGTTTCGACGAATTCTGTTATACAAAATCTATGTAAAATTTTCTGCTCTTTCGTTTAAGACAGGTCTCGAAACGATCTGATTTAAATTGAGCGACTTATAAGCAAAAAACTGAATTTGCTCCTCTTTGGGGAGTTTTGGGGGTTTTTTAATTATTTGTTGTTCTAGCGGCAATAGAAATACATACTCTGTGAAAATTTCAACTCTCTACCTATTACGGTTCTTGAGATACAGCCCGCTGACAGACAGACAGACAGACAGACAGACGGACAGCGGAGGCTTAGTAATAGGGTCCCGTTTGACCTTCGGGTACGGAACCCTAAAAAGATCATAATAGTATTCCTGGATTTTCTAAATAAAAACAAAAGCACAATTATTTTTTGGGTTAAATCTGCTGTAAAAAGTTTGTCTGTTTTTTCTTTGCCTTCTTTTTGCCCGTCATTTTTGTTCTGTAATATAGTATGTATAATCTGTATATTTTTTGGCATATCTATTTATATAAATTTTTATAGTACATTAGTTGTCATAAATTATTTAACCTTAATAAATAAACTACAATACAAAAGCTCAATACTTTTAATCAATAATTTATATTAGACCGTAGTGAAACAAAAGTAAAACACATTCGCATTGTAAAAACTAGTAATTGCACATTGGAACTGACACCATTATTATTTGGAAGTTTGAAGCATCCCTCGTCATTAAACGGCAGTACCGTTAACGGTTCAAGCGAGCTACGAATTAATTGGACACGCTATCTGAATTAACCACAAGATTTAAGTGCGTAAGTTTATGCTGTTCGTATTCATCGTTAGTAGAAAACTTTCGATTACAAATTTGACACACAACTAACGGCTGCTCGTGAGTTTGTTTATGTATTTTAAGATTGCCCGGAGTCGTGAATCCCTTGTTGCAAACGTCGCAGACGAAAGCCCGTTCCCCGGTATGTTTCACCGAATGTATGCGAAGGTTGCCGGCGGTCGTAAAGCCTTTGCTGCACAGGAAACACAGGAACGGTTTCTCGCCCGAATGAACGAATTTGTGAATCTTTAGATTTCCGGCCGTCGTGAAACCCTTCTGGCAAATGTCGCAGATGAACGGCTTGATGCCGGTGTGGGTTAATTTATGAATGCTCAAATTGCCGGCAGTCGTGAAGCCTTTGGTGCACAGATCGCACTTGAAAGGCCTGTCTCCGCTGTGAATCAGTTTGTGGGTTTTCATATTGCCGGCCGTCGTGAACGTTTTCTCGCACACGTCGCACTGGAAAGGTCGCTCCCCCGTATGCAGCAGATTATGAACTTTCAAATGCTGCAACAGTTTAAAGCTTTTATCACATTCGGAACATTTAAACTGGCGATTTGACTGACTTTTGTACGAGGTGTTCTGCGCGTTCTCCGCCTGCGTTATCGAAATCTTCATCATCGAGTCCTTCAAGTTCTTCTGTATTTTACTGATCGGCTCGGGTAAAATCGGATCCTGAATAGAGTCGTTCGATTGATCCGTTGAACAGTTATTCTCCGAAATGATAACTTTATTGTCCATCGGAATCGGTTCGCTGCTGTTCTCTGCAACTTCTGAATCTTTTTTCGTTGGAAAAGGCCAGTCCAAAAAGTTTGCCTGATTATTTCCTATCGAATGAGACATGTAGCTCTTCCACTGAACATTTTGCCGACTTGCAAAATACTGGTTTGCCGTGTTTAAGTTATAAATATGCGCATTCGGTATTAGCTGTTCTTTGGAATCATTATAATAGTTGTAGTTTTGAAAAGCACACGAATTTCCATCGTACGATAAATTGTCTTGTTCCTCCTTTATTATTACTGTATCCATTATCCTATCACTTTTTCCTCATTTGGAGCAGGTGGTTTATTTTTTAGCAATTATTTATATAATATAATAAATAATTATAACAGTTGGATTTCGTGTAATAATAAACAATTTTCCTTTATTTATTTACAAATTTCTTTGTTTTCGTTTCCAACACTTTTTATTATTGTTTCTATAAGTAACATAATTTTTTTTGTTTACCTAAACAGAATTATATTCCAGGGAAACAATAACAAACTAACCAAAACAAAACGCTACGTTTAGCTTAATAATATCAAACACTGAAATTAATTCACAACCCTTTGTTTATTATTAGCAAAGAACACTTGATATTCACTTTACAAGATATTTAATACAGATGTTTTTTAACATTTCAAATGCCATTAACTTATATTACTATAATTAAATATTATGGGACTTAAGTATAATGGTAAATTGATAAAATCCAGTGCTGCCAATGAACCATTAACAAGTAAAATTGGTAAAATCATTTCATTCTTAATAAATTATTGAAGCTAATGTAGTATACGAATTTTTTATTCTAAATAGCCTAAATATTTCTTTTGCTAGCGAGTTTGTTGGATGATTACTAGTTTTTTTTAATTCTTCTATACTCCTTGAATTCATTCTAGCTCTATGACTCCATTAAAGGTGTATTAGCGATGACCGACATCAGACGGGAAAATTGGCAAGCTATTAGAAACTGACGTTTATGTAGGGTCAGTCAAAAACAATAAAAATTATACTATTCGACTCTTCTTCAAATTATCCTTTTAAGGTCAGAATTTTATTAAATTTTATCAAAATAACCCAATACTATGTTTAGTTTTAATTCTAAATGATTCAAGTTTGTTCAAAATCGTCGTTGTAAACGTAGTTATGATACATTTATTACATAATTTGGTCATCCATTACATGATAACTTCATTCATTATATTTTCATTCATGGGCTCATTGGCAAGGTTGTTTGAAAGTACTACAATAGTAAATTCCACACATTCCAACACCCCCGCATAGTACAGTAGAACTTCGTGAATGAGGAGTCGAAAGGAAACTTCAATTTCAATTGTTTTTAATGATTTCTCCTCCTAGTTGATATCGTATTTCCGAATTTTAAGTATATTTCAAGAGTTCGTTAGGTAAAAATAGAGAAGAAATTAAAAAAAAACGAAGTTCTGACAAAACATAGAGTTTTAAGTTAGAATTTTAATTTATAAATCAACGTGGTTTCTGGGGCTCTAAAAAACTTATATTTTGAACTTGTCTAGTGTTGAAAAAGACTGGAGATAATTCTATAAAAAATTGAGCTAACACAAATATTTATCATTATATTTCAAGAATCCCAAATTGAAAAAGTATGTGTTTCTCTATTAGTATTGAAATAAATATGGATGCTGCAGAGGACTACTGTTAAATAAACCTGTCTTATCGAGCGTGTGTATAATCCACAACATCTGTTTATTTAATTTAGTGACATCGTTGATGAAATACAAACTATGTAAATGATCATTTATTTTGAAACATTAAATGAACAATTGTTCTAGCATACAACCTAATAAATATTCGAATAAACTTACACGTTATACAATTATTATTTTATTAGTAATAATTAATTAAATTAACCTAACATACAGGCTGTCTCATTTGTTCTATCTATGTATAGCATTGTTGAATGTTTTTTTCGTTGCTGAAATATTCAGTCTCGACAAATTTCGGCAGTCGTAAATAATTGTTGTCTCGATTGTAATGCTTTTATGACTCGTGTGGCTGTTAAAACACAAGAATTCGTATCAAGGAGTATTTTGAATAATAGATGTTTTTAACATAAGTAAGGACAATTTTTATGAAACATCCTGTATAAATACGGACTTTTGCGAAGGTATTCGCTGTATATATATTTTCTCTATGTAATAATATAATATTTTTATAATCACAGCTTATTTGAGATTTTAAGGTGTTTTGAAACCTGCATTAATTTAATTAATATAACATTATGTAATAATAATAATATTAAATAAAACTCATATCTACACATACAGAAAAATCTTAATACATGAGAATGTATGCGAAAATAACGAGAAAATTGATCTTCCTTAAAAAAAGCGACTAAACACACAAAAATAATTAAATTTTGAGTTAATTGCCAACTAAAAATTAAAAGTTTAATTTTTTTACTTTTTAGGGGTTTATTATCCGATTTAAATAAAAACTACGGAACCGATTAAAAAACATATTGAGAGTCCTCTCGCGAAATTATATAGCTGAACAAACAAAAAAAAAAAATGTACGTGTTTCTTTTAACGATTAAAGAGATTGCGGTTTATTTTACTTTATATAGGCATATAATTTCATAGTTTTTTTCGTTGCCAGTGCAATAATTATAATTTACGATGCACAATGTTTATAAAAAATATTGTTTCCATAGTTATCCATGACATCGGTGTTTAATTGTTTTATTTTTTCAAATGTAATGCGGTAACAATTGAAATTGTTTCTAACAATTCAAACAAAAGAATGCTTGAATGAAATAGGACGATAAAAAACTCGACCTGTAACTAAATAAATATAGTATACGTATCGTAGTAACGGAAAAAGAGAAGAAATTAAATATCTATGTTTTCTTTTAAAAATAATACTTCGCACTGTGCGAATAAATAAAAGATAAATAAAAATCAAGGTGGGTCTGAATAAAAGTTTTATTCTAGTAAACTGTAAAAATGTTGTTGAATAATCGTTTGTTATAACCACGCCCCGTTTTACTTATTTAATGCCCCGTTTGACCATAAAATTTGTTCTTGTGAAATTGTGCTCCTGTTAAGGTAGGCAATAACAGATGGTGGTTATACATGAATAACAAATAATAACAAAAAAAAATAATTACAGAAATACATAAAATCTAATTATAGTTAAGTTTCGTCAACTGTCGTTCTATTTTATACCTCGGATTAAATTTATTGTTCGTGCCTTACTTACAAACTCTCATGTGGGGTCGCCCCACGTATCAACAGTTGATATAATTTTGAATAGTGCATATTATTCCACATAATGTAAACCAATCTTTTCATTTTTTATATTTTTCTTCTTAATTGCAAACAAGAGTTAAAGAAATATATTATATTTTAAACGCTGATCATTAACCGTCGTATTATGACGTAGATTAAGACAGTCACGCTTCTTTATCTATAGAAAGTGATGTACTATAAAACTTATCTTCCTTGTGGCTTGCTTTCAATTCGACAGATCTATCGTACATTGAGTTGATATTATGCTTAATTATAATTTACTAGCGTGACCTGTGCGAATTATTCGCACTACATGGCCCCCACATTCGATTGTGGGCCCTGTAACCAGGATCTGGGCCGGGCCCCCCCCCCCCAACATATGCCTATTTTTCTTTGTCTTCGGACAAGAATCTTCGCAGAATTAGAGTGGGGGAGAGTAGAGGGAGTAGGTGGGGCCCGTGCGTGCTGTTGTATACAAAATAATATCTATTTTACTCTAAACTGTTATTATATTTAAATATTTTCATTTATTTTGATAATAAAGCTATGATCCACTGCAAATACTTCTTGAATAAAAAAACCAGGGCCCCCTCTGAGCCCGGGCCCTGTTACCAGAGTTGCACCAGCTCCACCATTGTGGGGGCCATGTCGCACTAAATAAGTATAATAATTATCATTTTACAAAAATATTTTTTAAATATGATTGCAGATATTCAATTCGTTTCTAATTTTGCACACTGCTTATAACGTTCTTCCTTCTGTTGTAAAAGAAATATTTTACTAAAATCGTCATATAGAGGTGCAAGTAGCAAAAGCGTTGTTCAGCGTTGCCCGTCAGATGGCAGTAAGCAGTATTTACAATATGAAGGTCAGATGCAGAGAACATACACTGTCAGATGACAGATCGAAGTGTTAACATTACGCCGTCAGATGGCAGACGTTGTTCAGAGTTTAATTAATTAAATTATTTTACAAAAACAATAGCAATAATAAAGGATATTATAATTTGATGCTGGTTTAATAATGATTTTAGTACCTTTGTGTTCTGTATAAAGTATCGAAACTTCGGAGAGGTATACCTATATAATATGAAGGGAACCAAAACCATGGAGAATACTTCGAAAATTGACTTTCCAGAGCAATATGAAAACGAGACAATTCCATTTATGAACTATAGGTAAATTGATTGATTTTCTTTCGAATTTTAATTAATAAATCGTCCAAAAATAATAAAATGAATAAAAAACAATTCAGTAACAGCTTATACTTATATAAATAAATATTCTCCACAGCTCCAATTAAAAAGAAAAGATGTACTAATTGTTATTGTAATTAAACAAAGTATATTATTTTAATTAAATAAAATCAGTCATAAACCACAATAAATAACAAACCCTTGTTTAATTTTAATCTAAAATATTTCTATATAAACGTAAAGGTACATTGGACATTGTCATAATTAGATAATACATAAATGTGAATAATTAGTAGGTTGTTTTTTTTTTTAGCTTACAGCTAAAATTGCTGTCGATACGAGAGCAATTTAAGCTAAAGATAATTGGCTATATTATATTATTTACGAAATAACTAACAGCGAGAATGCAAATCGATTCTGCTCGGTTGCAGAACGCCTATAGTCAAGAAATTTTGAGAAAAAAACAATTTAGTCACTTCTTAGCTACAACAATTTTATAATTAGTTGCAATTACTAAACTAAGCAATATACATTTTTTTAGAAGATTTTGACCTTAGTTTGTGACTTTTAGCTGTAGAAAAAGGCTAAGCCCTTTTTATTAACATATACGCAGGAACGTATTAGTAAAATTTGTGCCTGTCTTTACGTTGAATTTTCTCTGCTTTTAATATTTAAACCTTACTTTCTTAAATTCATCAAAAACAGGAAGCAAAAGAAAATATTGAAATGTGATCGTGTTAGTGATAACACTGGTTGATATTTCTATCAAGGGCGAAATGAAGGTGTTTTTGACGAGTTTGCTGTCCGAAATAAACGCCGTTGTTTTGGCTCCCGCAGTTTTTCTCGTAAATAATTTATTGAAAACATTGAAAAGATAGATATTTAATATAATAATTTCGCGAAACGTAAATGCGACATGCTCGAAGAGAAAAACGTTTAATTTCTGTTTTATACAACAGTAGATATCTAAGGCCACAAGGCAAAATTGCTCATCAACACATTTCGGTTTCTCGATTGTTTTTCTACTCTCAGAATTTTTGCCGTCATCATCGGCCTATTTGCTATACTGTCGTCGTTCTTATTTGTGTGACATTAAGCGTTTTGCCTTGTGACCGTTGATATGTATGTCACAGACAGCGTTTAGGGACCGCAGTACGACTGCAATTCCTGAATAGAGCACGGCTTGTCGCAACACTCGGCGACTATGCCCCTCGTGAAGCGTCTGAAGATTCGCGGGGTCATCGAAGAGGCTCCGGACCGCGCCTTGAACGGGTACGGATATTCGAGCATCGGTTGGACGGCGGCAAACTCGAGCGAAGGCATTTCTTGTTCCGACGTCAAGAATTGCTGATCTGATTGGTAAGCGTAATCGGGATCTTCTGTAATACACAAAAAAAAAAGATAAAAAAGAGAATTTTGGACGCACTTATATCAATCACTAGCGGTGCCGCCCGGTTTCACCCGGGTGTAAAAGAACGAATGGAGAGGACAGACATGAGTACGCATGTTCATCTTAGTTTACCGAGATGAATGTTGTGTCCAAATTTCATGATGCGCAGAGTTACCGTTCAAAAGTTTTTGTTGGACGGACAAATTTTGAGTTACATTTTTCATTGATGCTCCGCTCCTATTGGTGGTAGCGTGATATTATGTAGTCTATAGCCTTCCTCGATAAATGAGTTATCCAACAAATTTTAACCCACAAATGGGGAATGGTACTAGTTTAGGTCAAAAATCACTTTTCACAAATTTTACAATATCTTTCCGTTTTGAGGTCCTCCGAATCCAAAAAACATATTTTTGGAAAAACTCTGTGCGTCTGTTAGTTTGTTAGTCTGTTTATCTGTGAACACGCGATACAGGTCAAACGGATAAGCGGATTGAAACCAAATTTTGGGAGGATGTTTGGTATGCAAATATGAAGAGCCCTATTGTTTTTGGGGAAAATCGGCGCATGCGCAGAAGGGATATATGCTAAAACGGTGTTTTTTATATAATAATGGTACACTTTTCATAACGGCTTATTATTTTATTTATTTTTTCAAAAAAGTTTTGTAAAAAAAATTTTTTCTAAACTTTATAGTTTCGGAAATATTTTGAAAATAAAAAAAAATCAGCCGCTCTTGTGTTTTATGGATCTGTCAGAAATAAACTAGTTAGGCATGCTTTCATTAATTTTTACATGACGTGGAACATATTATGTAGGTAACCATGGCAACGAATAGTTAATATCATATTGAATACTAGCCATTACCCGCGTCACCTTACGCGATATCAGAAATTTTATTTTCTTTATTATAATCAAATGTCAACATTTTTGAAGTTGGAATGGTCCCGTCGCCCAATTGGCTGGAATTTTTTTTCAATACCTGAGATTAGCGCGTTCAATCAATCAAACAAACAAACTCTTCAGCTTTATATATTAGCAGGTATAGATTTTACAGGAAATCCACATTTGTTATACGTACCGTTTTTCTTTGTCCTAAACATGGGATTGAATTTGCCGTGGCACACAGTTTGTAGGACGTCTGCTAAATGTCTGCCGCACCAATGTCTGGACGTCGAATCCTTCGACTGGACTTGGAACAGGTCCTGTTGGGCATCCGCCATCGCGTAAATGGACACGCTTACAACAACCATCAGTGCTAAATGACGATGCTCCATCTGGAAGAAGCATAAAAAAAACGCACATGAGATTGAGAATTGACGCCGGATTACCGTAAACTCCACGGATTATAGCTTAAGGAGGTTGATCCGTTACAGTCCCAATCAAAAGTAAGTCTAATTCTAAATGGGTATAAGTCGATGATACCAATAAATTATTGTCATAAAGGCATAAATAAATATTTTTTTCAAATTATAATTAATCTTTTCAGTATTTTACTTAATGGACTAACTTTTGAATTTTATGTACAAAGTTAGGTTAAAAAAATTGTACATAACTGTATTTTACATATTTTTTGCAGTAAATAATTAAAAAAAATAAATTAGAAGTAATAAAAATTAAACTTAAATCATTAAAAAGTTGAAAATTCAGTTAAAATTGTTAAAACTGTCAATAGTAAAAGTCCATAATCGAAAAGTGCTAAGGTTTAATAATTTTTTTTATTGATTAAAAGACTCCTAATTAAATTGGAAAAAATATTAAAATATGCGTAAGACATCGATGCTTTACATAGGTAGTTTTCGAAACTGCTGACATTATTTGGTTATTTGCAAAAAAATAAAATGAACAGTTTGCATTCTGGGTTGACATATTTTCCATAAGACTACATGTACAAGTTTTTTTAAAATTTTTAACTTTATAAATCTCCTAATGATTTTGAATTTTTTACAGAAAATTTTGTCATAAAAAAATCTATTAAAAAACTTTATTTCAGATTTTTTTCATTATCTTCGTAAAACGGCTCAACCTCCTTAAGAAAAAAATGTTAATAACTTAACAATACAGCAGATTAGAGATATTTTTTCTGCGATTTTCTTCAAATCGAAAAGTCGACGCGAACGAATTCGCGGGCACGGCTAGTTATTTATAACTTTGAATTTGGACTGTGCCCGATCTTCAATTTTTTTTATCAGTTATCAAAATCAATAACTGACGTGAAGTAAACAGCGCATCAACATGTTTTGGCGTCTTTCTTTTTTTTTTGACACATAAAGAACTAAGTTTATCAAACGATTTTTTTTTACTTATAACTGATTCGTAAAAACATTTAATTTGTAAAATCATAACGCCGATCTTTGACCTTAACAAATTGTTAGAGGCAATATTTTAATATTTAACTGAATCTTTTGTAAACAAACTTTCATCTTTGGAATTTCAGTTTGATCAGATTTATTTTTAGATTATTGTTTTCTAAAATTAAAATTCAATCATTTGTGTAATATTATTCTTATAGTTTATTAGACGATTATTATTATTTTATCAGTTTCATGTGGTTTTATCGTGCACAGATTTTAAAATAAATAACTGGAATAATAATTTAAAAAAATCGATATGAAGAACCTTGATTTATATCTTTCTGTGCAATTTGGCACACTTTTAGGTACAAATACAGCCATATTTGTGTTCTAATAACTGCTCTTAGGTAATCACAGTGATTATAAAAATTATAAGAACAGTTTGTAATCACTAATGTTTAACATGCTGTTGCAAAATTGGTCTCCACGAAAAGCGATTTTATTTTAACGCGATAATACGATATATGGCCTATGTCCATTCTGAAAGTCCAGTCTAAATATTGGTGATTTTTTTTTAAAACGGATGAGTAATTTCGGAATACAAACTTACAAACTTTACCTCAATATGTTTGATAGTGAATATTAATGAAAACATTTGTTACTTGTGAATATTAGTGATAATTATCTCATTCCAGTTCTTTTATTATTTAATTTCAAATAAAAAATTATTTTATAATCACGCCATTCACTTATGTTCTGAATTTTGTGCTACACCTTGTATATTTGTGTTTTTTGTGCAGTGTAAATCGGACTTCGTTATGACCTGTATTCGACCGCCCACTAAATTAACTTGTAAACAAAGAACATAATTACCAACAGTTTACAAGTAAATATTTTGATCAGTTCTATGAAAGTCGTGAACCCATTGTTGCGTATGTCAAATACGTAATTTTAACGAAGCACGGGACTGGAACATGCGTGCTCCGTGCCTCCCCACCCCCCCACGACCCCCCACCGAACCCCTCCCGGATATACAATACTCTGACCTATTGGTGGCGGCCCAAAGATCGACAAATATTTTTTTACGAAAACTACGCAGATTAAAAGAGTATAACTCGAAAAAAATACCGGTCAAGTGCGAGTGTTACTCGCGCGTCGAGGGTTACGTAATACATACAACTAAGAAACGAATAAATCTATTTACACAAATTAGATTAGATTTGGTTTGTTGGTATCAGGTTCGTATTTTTAGTTTAAGCTCCCATGACACAAAAAGTTACCCCAAAGAACACCTCAAAATTATAAAGTGAAAATGGCTGAAAAACATGTCAGAAACATGTTACGCCCGCCAGACAAGTAAAAATATGTTAATTGTTATTTTTTATGAATTTTTGAAATTTAAAAAAAAAACATGATTTTACTTTCCAAAACACCTGCTTGAAATTTATACAATTTGTAGTTAATAATGTACCATTTTTGAAAAAATTGGTCTGGCTGACAATTTTTGTTAATAAGCTAGCCAGACTTCATTTGTTATAAACTATTTTTTTTATGAAAATACATTTCATAACACCTCCTTGAATTTCTTTTTAAAATAAAGTTTAAGATCTCTTCTATCTAATACAACTGGTCTGGCTGACAATTTTTGTTAATAAATTGGTCAGACTTCATTTGTTATAAAATTTTTTGTTTATGAAGTCTGTCATAGTAAAAAACATTTTTTCGCTGACAGACCAATTTTTATGCATAAAATAGATGTCAAACCTTCTTTCAGAAAAAAATTAAGGTGGTGTTTTGACACGGCCCTTGTAAAAGCTAATTTGTTTATAAAAAAACGCTGTCACGGCGCTTAAAAATTGAATCTGGCATGGTAAAAAACAATATTTTGATGAAAAATGTATTAAAGTATATAAAAGGGATCTACCGTATTAATTTAGAATAAAAAAACAAATTTTTTTTTTTAGTTAGCAACGATTATACCATATTTTTTCATTAAAAAATGTGGTCGCAGCACTCGAAAAATGAAGTCTGTCATAGTAAAAAACATTTATTCGCTGACAGACCAATTTTTATGCATAAAATAGATGTCAAACCTTCTTTCAGAAAAAAATTAAGGTGGTGTTTTGACACGGCCCTTGTAAAAGCTAATTTGTTTATAAAAAAAACGCTGTCACGGCGCTTAAAAATTGAATCTGACATGGTAAAAAACAATATTTTGATGAAAAATGTATTAAAGTATATAAAAGGGATCTACCGTATTAATTTAGAATAAAATAAAATATAGTTTAAAAAAAACTAAAAAACACGCTTTATATCGGACTAAAAAGTAAAAAATAATTGTTTTAAAATAAGCTTAAAAAGCGTGGGGCGCTTTGTTCCACATTTTCGTACATCGAGCGCCCAACGCTTTTTAAGCTTATTTTAAAACAATTATTTTTTACTTTTTAGTCCGATATAAAGCGTGTTTTTTAGTTTTTTTTAAACTATATTTTATTTTTCACTTTTTAGTTTGAGGATCTATAAAAGAATTTATTAATCCTGGGGGTCCTAATAAGGATAATGGGAAACTGTTATCAAATTATTGCATTGTCATCGGTCCTTGATACGTATGCAAAGTTTCAAATTAATCAGACTTCGGGAAATTGGTGAAAATAAAGCGTTTACTACAGAGGATCTATAAAAGAATTTATTAATCCTGGGGGTCCTAATAAGGATAATGGGAAACTGTTATCAAATTATTGCATTGTCATCGGTCCTTGATACGTATGCAAAGTTTCAAATTAATCAGACTTCGGGAAATTGGTGAAAATTATGCTCAAAGATTTAAAAGAATTTATTAATCCTGGGGGTCCTAATAAGGATAATGGGAAACTGTTATCAAATTATTGCATTGTCATCGGTCCTTGATACGTATGCAAAGTTTCAAATTAATCAGACTTCGGGAAATTGGTGAAAATTATGCTCAAAGATTCCGTTACGGACATACATACATAGTTAGTTACATACATAGTTACAACCCAAACTAATATAAAGCGTTTAAAAACAAATATTTTTTTTTAGTTAGCAACGATTATACCATATTTTTTCATTAAAAAATGTGGTCGCATTTAATGAAAAAATATGGTATAATCATTGCTAACTAGAAAAAAAAAAATTTTTTTATTCTAAATTAATACGGTAGATCCCTTTTATATACTTTAATACATTTTTCATCAAAATATTGTTTTTTACCATGTCAGATTCAATTTTTAAGCGCCGTGACAGCGTTTTTTTTATAAACAAATTAGCTTTTACAAGGGCCGTGTCAAAACACCACCTTAATTTTTTTCTGAAAGAAGGTTTGACATCTATTTTATGCATAAAAAATGGTCTGTCAGCGAAAAAATGTTTTTTACTATGACAGACTTCATAAACAAAAAATTTTATAACAAATGAAGTCTGACCAATTTATTAACAAAAATTGTCAGCCAGACCAGTTGTATTAGATAGAAGAGATCTTAAACTTTATTTTAAAAAGAAATTCAAGGAGGTGTTATGAAATGTATTTTCATAAAAAAAATAGTTTATAACAAATGAAGTCTGGCTAGCTTATTAACAAAAATTGTCAGCCAGACCAATTTTTTCAAAAATGGTACATTATTAACTACAAATTGTATAAATTTCAAGCAGGTGTTTTGGAAAGTAAAATCATGTTTTTTTTTTAAATTTCAAAAATTCATAAAAAATAACAATTAACATATTTTTACTTGTCTGGCGGGCGTAACATGTTTCTGACATGTTTTTCAGCCATTTTCACTTTATAATTTTGAGGTGTTCTTTGGGGTAACTTTTTGTGTCATGGGAGCTTAAACTATTTTTTCTCGAAGACTATAGTGTTAAAGATATTATAGTATTTTTTTTATGAGATCCTTTACCAGTGTAAATCCTTTAAATTTTTTTGATCAACAAAGTTTGAATATAAGGGGAGGGGCGACATAGTTTCAAGTGAACTACCTGCCCTTTAATTTGAGTAAAAAAAAATCGTTTACTTTCAATTTTAGCCGTCCAAAAATAGCTAAGAAATATTATTATGATTCTGATTTTTAGACTGAATGGTGGCATACAAGATTTATAACTCTGCCAAATTTTAAATCCATGGCGTATTTAGTTCCTGTGAAAATCGATTGTGCCCTACAGACAGACAGACAATGAAATCTCACCATACAACGGATTAGTTTTTTTATAATTTTTTGGTACGGCGAGTTTAAAAAAAAATGAACTTAAAATCAACTTGATATTTTCACCAGTTCTCGGATTGTAAAGGACGAACCATGGTGGCGTCATATATCATACTAGTGGTTCCGCCCGGTTTCACCCGGGTGCAAAAGAACGGACATGAGTGCGTACATTCATCTTAGTTTACCGAGTTGAATGATGTGTCCAAATTTCATGATGATCAGTTACCGTTCAAAAGTTTTTGTCGGATTACATTTTGCAACATTTTTCATTGATGCTCCACTCCTATTGGTCGTAGCGTGATATTATATAATATATAGCATATAGCCTTCCTCGATAAATAGGCTGTCCAACAAAAAAAAGTTTTTTCAATTCGAACCAGTAGTTCCTGGGAGTAGCGCGTTCAACCAACCAAACAAACAAACTCTTCAGCTTTATATTATAGTATATTATATATCTTTGATGAAATTTTGAATAACGGTGTATTTTTAATTGATAAAACACGAATAGTGTTGCGTAATTGTATTTATTCCGATTTAGGTTTCCAGTCTCTTGGAAAGTTACTTCAATACCGATTAAAATAAATAAAAATCTTTGTTTATTTGCGAAAAAAAAACATTACATAAATAAATTATTAGGTATTTAAGAGGCGCAAAACTTTTTTCTGTTATTTTTATTATATATTTGTAACTTGACCTATATACTATGTCTTTTTAATAAGCATTTAATTTCGCGGTCAAATGTTTATTATTATTATTGTAACTGTATCTATTATTCTTCACTCGCATTTAATTTATTAATAAGAATTTGTTATTATTTCGACATGTAAAGTGTTTTTGCACAGCTTTCTACAAAATAACTCTTTTACATACATGTAAAGTGGCCCATCACGCACTAGTTCAGTAAAATAAAACAGAACCGATCGCGCTATACCAATTGCACAATAAATCACTGTTTCTCCGCCAGACTGTTAAAACTCACTAGGTTTCGTTTTTAGCATAATATCACAGCTCGCCGTAATATATTACCAATTACGATCGAAGAATCTCGTTAGAGATTCTTTTCTGTGCTAAATGCCGAAGAATCTCTAACAGATTCTTATACATTGATTTTGCCTCTCTTCTAGATATACATTAGAGCAATGCGTAAACATAAAAGTATCCATGGAAATTAATAAAGCATGTTCCGAAGACAGTAATTGTTCAATTTTGTTTGAAACCAAAGTGTTCATATAGAAAATACCCCTCATTAATATTAGAATAACTTTCGAATAATCTGTAAACATCATTCAAATTTAAGTTCAGTAAATTACAGAGGTTACCACGTTCCATTGGATAGCAGGTAGTGAAGGAATGACGACGTCATAAGGCGGACCTAGCAATTTATTGATATTGCTTGGTAGGTAAAAATATGAACGGTCCCAGGTAATGACATTCATGGAACGAGTTAACCTCTGCAATCTGTTGATCTTGACTCAAAGACGTTGATTGTGACCTTTGATTATTTCTGTCAAAATTACGTAAGGAATGTCGTATTTTTAACCGACTTCAAAAAAAGGAGGAGGTTCTATGTTCGACTGTATATATTTTTTTCTTTCTTTTTTTTTATGTATGTTCACCGATTTCTCCGTCAATTATGGACCGATTTTCAAAAATTTTTTTTTATTCGAAAGAGTGCACTCTCGAGGTGGTCCCATCGGAACCAAGTCAGGATCTGATGGTGGAATCCAAAGAAACTCTCAAATTTCAAAGGCACGCATACTTGGCCTACCCATTGCAATACTTTATCTAACACTAAAAAGAGAAAAATAAAATATTTTTAACAAATAAATTGAACCGACTTCAAAAAATATGCACTAAAAAGTAAAAAATAATAATTATTGTTATTTTTGGAGTCGGTGTCAGCCAAAATGAAATCTATTCCGAGAACTAGAGACATGTAAGATTTAAATTGCTACTTTCGAATTCCGATGTGACACCAACTCCAAAAATAACAATAATTATTTTTTTTTACTTTTTGGTGCATATTTTTTGAAGTCGGTTCAATTTTTTTGTTAAAAATATTTTATTATTGCTCGAATTAGGCAGTAGTTGGTCGCAGTCTGTTAAAAATATTTACGTGTTATTTCGCGTCGTTTCTGTTTTTTATATATTTTTACGTGACTCGTTCTTTTAAACTGAATTTAGTTAAACGCGCTTGTTTTGAGTATATTTCTTTGTGAAATAATTATCAGTGAAATTGATGACTTGCGGTTTGGTGAAGGTTTCGATAACACAAGAAACGGGCATCTCAAAGCCAATCCTGTAAGGATATAGGCGCCACAACAGTCTGGTCAGTTTTTTTTAATGATTATTTACGCTGATATAAATATTGTACTCGATTGAAAATAGAACAGTTTGTGTGAAATTTATAAATTATCTCTACTTCAAAGGTCTCCGTCTCTTGAGACAAGTCGTCAACAAAATTATTAATTTCTTCGGTTTTATTATTATTGACAGTTAAAGATCGCAGATGACCTACTTTTTCGAAAAGAAATAGTTTAGTCCAGGAAAAATAAATATATATCAATTGTTGAATCTTTACTTAATGCGTAAATAGTAAAGTCCGAATAACAAACAGGAAAAAAACCCGAAAACATTATTTAAAATGGCCTTAAAAATATTTAATTAATAATTAAATATCTACTTTGTATGCATAAAATGTTTACAGTGTACTTGTTTATTTACGATATTTACGCGAAGCAACGATTACAATTTTTTTAAATTCTGAACTTTGTTTTACGTCCATATATTATACCAACCTCCCTAAAAACGTAAAGAAAAGGGTTAAAAAATTACCGGACGTGTAGCGGTACCGTCATTTATATAATACTAGCGGTTCCGCCCGGTTTCACCCGGGTGTGAAAGAACGAATGAGGAAGGGAGGAACATGAGTACACACATTCATCTTAGTTTACCAAGATGAATGTTGTGTCCAAATTTCATGATGATCGGAGTTACCGTTCAAAAGTTTTTGTCGATAAAAAAAAGCAGTATTTATACCTACTTTTTTTTAACTAATATTTTTTTTCTTAATTAATTAAATAAAATTAAAATAAATTTAAATGTAAGCCTTAGAAGAAAGCAATGTAGAAAATAAAAAGAAATATATATATCCGCCCAACGTGGGCGTCGAACCCACGACCCTGATATTGTCAGTCGCATGCTCTACCGATTGAGCCAGCCTGGTGTGTACTCACAATGCTAATATGAGTATATTTAGTTAGTGCATTTCACATGAATAAAAGCTTATTTTTGAGATACATTTTGCAACATTTTTCATTAATGCTCCGCTCCTAATGATCGTAGAGTGATATTATATAGCCCAGTGTTTTTCAACCTTTTTCATGATGCGACCCCCCTGGTATGAAAAAATATTTCGCGACCCCCCGACCCTTCGCTTTTTTATCATGTATGTATGTGTATGTTACAGTGTTACAAATATTCATTCCATACGACGTTTTTATACGTCTCCATAATTAGGATTCGAATATAAGTAGGTACATAATATAGTACGTAAAACACATTATTTTACAATTACATACATCGAATACGTCGCCAATTGATAACTAACTAACGCAATTTATGCACATAGATATTACTAAAATTCTCTCGACCTCTGGCGACACCCCTATAGAAGCTTCGCGACCCCCCAGGGGGTCGCGACCCACAGGTTGAAAAACACTGATATAGCCTATAGCCTTCCTCGATAAATGGACTATCCAACAAAATTTTTTTTTTCAATTTGAACCAGTAGTTCCTGAGATTAGCGCGTTCAAACAAACAAACAAACTCTTCAGCTTTGTATATTAGTATAGATATAGATGTCTTTTCCTACAAGCCCCTAGTGTCCAGGTTCTAATAGAGTATAGTAATTTGTTGAACGTACAACAATGTCGTCAAAGTACTATGCCTATAAGGGCTTCTCCCCTCAGGAAAAACATTTGGCATGTATAGTTTGAATTCAAACGTTTTTGGGAATTAGCACTCCCAGGAACCCATACAGACATAGACGCTGATGAGCTCAGTTGTCGAGCATGTATAATTTACAATCTATCTATAAATACAAATAATAAAATAAATAAAATTGTCGACCAATTTTTTTCAGACTAAATAAATCAATATTAGAAAAGACGACGTTTCGATCCGGATAATTTTATTTTGACGTGATAACGTCTTATAAATTGATGAATCACCAATCTTATAAATTGATAAAACACCGACTGCATGTACGAAAAAGTGTAACGTAACGTTCCTAACGTTCCTAACGTTCCTAACGTTCCTAACGCGTAACGTTCCGCCTGACCCTGTGCGTGCTTTTCGCTAATTTCTCGCTCAATTTAAATCAGATCGGTTTGAAACCAGTCTTAAACGAAAGAGGAGAACATTTTACATAGATTTCGCATAACAGAATTTGCCTAAACAGTTTTTTTATACAAATTTATATAGAAAAATATTTTATACAAATTTATATAGAAAAATAGCTGTATAAATGCAATGTTGTCTAATGCATGGCGCGACGCGGTCGGTTGTCTTTGTTTGCCGTACATGGAAATTAGAAGATAACGTATGTCTTGTCTTAACATGAAAACGGCTGCATTTCTAATGTTTAATTCAATTTTTTGACATTAGTATTTTGAGAATTGCAACGCCTTCTAAGTTAAGTATTGGAATAACTAATTATTATTAGAACATAATACTTTGTAAGTTGCAAACGTCACTTTTGACATTTCTTATCATTCCGACACCAAGGATAAGCGGATTGAAACCAAATTTTGGGAGGTTTAGGTTATGTATTACGGAATACGTTATCACGTAAAACTATCGTCCGTAAACCGACTTTACAGACAACCAATTTTTTTTATGTCAATATAATATTATAGTCTGAAAAAAATTGGTCGACAATTTTTTTTATTTGAAGAGTTCTATTCAGACGTTAATCAAAGATTTGACAAATAATAAAATTTTACATTAATTTTTTTTATAAATATAATTTCAGAACATGGAAACTTTGCGTATTGTTTCTTACACACATTTTTGCATTATATTACATAATCATATAGGATTAGAATATTTAGTCTGCTGCATAAAATTATCACTCACGAAACTATCGAATTTCTTTAGCCGGCAGATAAAAAGTGTGTGCATTTAATTAATGACTCACTATTCGTAATTTGAAGGCATTCGCGTTTATACCAGTGGCGGCTCGTGGTTTAACGTCGTAATACATATATAATATATATATATATATATATAGATGGTGATAATATTAATCAATTAATTATTAATAATTAGATATAAATAATAATTAATTCATTAGGGTGAAATTAAAACTAATCTTTTCACTACTATATTAAACATTGCATCAGCTAATCTTGTTTATTTCTTTCGAACAATCTAAAGAATTCACGGTGAATCCATTACAAAGGGAGGAACCTTTAATGTAAAGACTATAGTATATATGTATATTAAAAATATTAAAAATATAAACTTAGTAAAAAAGACACTTTTTTACGACTAGCGTTTCCCTAACCATGTTAGCATCACCAGAATATGATTAAAAGATCTTGCAATCATCTCCTAGTTTTTATGTTGCTAATGTTAACAATTTATTTTGTGCAAAAATTAATTCACATCATCAAATGACTCTTTTTAAATTGATAAGAATGTTACTTAGCTCCGTATTAGCGGTGGGAGGGGGCCTGAAGATTTGTAAGAAGTCGTAATTTATAGATGGGCTCTAAATGTAAAAAATTATAATTCATTCATTTTTCTACGCTTTATATTAACTTCACTTGTAAGTTTGTATGTATGTATGTATGTATGTTTGTGACTTTCATTTGGACTACAGCAAGTGGTTTATATAGCGGTATAATATGCCAGCACAGTAAGTACACTGGCTAGCCGTGCGGTCTAAGGCACGGGTCTTCGCTGACGTCAACTCTCGGTATCACGGGTCGTGGGTTCTAATCCCGTCCACGCCGAAAAAAAATTGTTTTTTTTTCGCCAAATTTTTGACAATAAATCGAACTAAAAAGTGGAAAATAAATATAGTTTAAAAAAACTAAAAAACACGCTTTATATCAAACTAAAAAGTGAAAAATAAATATGTAGTTTAAAAAAAAACTAAAAAACACGCTTTATATCGAACTAAAAAGTAAAAAATATTTTTTTTATAATAAGCTTAAAAAGCGTGGGGCGCTCGATGTACGAAAATGTGGAACAAAGCGCCCCACGATTTTTAAGCTTATTTAAAAAAAAAATATTTTTTACTTTTTAGTTCGATATAAAGCGTGTTTTTTAGTTTTTTCTTAAACTATATTTATTTTTCACTTTTTAGTTTGATATAAAGCGTGTTTTTTAGTTTTTTTTTTAACTATATTTATTAAATTGATGACATTAATTTAATTATTATTTTACTCGATTATCTCCGAAACGAGACAATGGCTGCGCATGTGTTCATTGGATTCAGCGTGTCGAAATCTACCGGGTGACCTTAATACCAACCCGTTTTGAGAGATTTCATATTTGACAATTTTTGTGATTTTCTTTACAGGGGGGTACTAGCGCTGATTATTACCGTATAGAAGTTGTACTATTCGTTTTGGCTCTGAGGTCACGAATAAAAACAGTTTTAGAACCTGTGGCGTACTCACTTTTTTCTGTATTTGATCTCTGAGAGGGATTGATGTCATGACTCATTCTTTATCGAAATGATTAAAATAAACAATTTATTTATAAACATAAAAAAATAATTTATTTATTGACATTCTCTCGCGATAGGGAATTACTGTACTTTGAAAGATTTTGATATATATAAATATACTTATAATATGTTATTTAAATAACAATAATATAGAAATTGAATATTAATAAATCACAATTTATATCTGGTTCATTGTACTTAGGTATCAAGTGTTATGACTATGCGAGTCACCGACCTACGGACCAATGTTTGGGACACTCTGTTTTATTCTGCACGTTCTGTAAGGAACTGGAGGGTATAGACGAAGTCAGATCCTAATTGTCCTGCTCTCGAAGCAACTGACGATTTTTTTGTGCGTGAATTGGGAACTTTTTTCGTTCACAATAACTTCCACCGATTTAATTACTATTTTCAAAAAAATCTAAGAACTCCGTACCTGCGTACTGTGAACTGTCAAAAATTTTGAAAATGTTGTGAAAATCAGCTAACTTTTATAGGAGTGCAAAAAATACAATATATATCTCGTGCGTATAATGGCATTACGGCTCGTGTGACTTAGAACTAGCTGGCGCTCGTTTTAAACAATGTCACGTATAATCCATTAAGAAACTAGATAATTTATACAATAAAGAGATACAGAAAAAATGTGCATATAATTTTTAATATGACAAATATCAGTTAGATGTGGCAAAATTTATATGATACTGATAAAGGTACAAATATGAACAAAATGGCGTATATTTCAAACAATCAATGTATAAGAATACGTTAGAGATTCGTCGGCATTTAGCACAGAAAAGAATCAGACAAACTAGATATTAAAAAAAAAAACATTCAAACCTGTGAATTTTTGAAGAATTTATTGTGATCAGATATGCGTCCATTTAACCGCTAGAATATTTTTATTTGTCTTGGAATATAGTACAATCACAATCTGACTTTATTATGAACGCGATAATTCGACTCACTTGTTTGACGGAAAATCAAAATGATAATATTTTTGCAATGTTCTGGCAACATATTTACTGAAATGCATAATTCTAAGGTCTGTCAAAAAACAGCCTGGGGTCCTAAATTACACAATTTTTCTGTTGACCGATCAACGATCAGCGTCGAAAACAAACATAGTAATTTTTATTAAAAAGGGTAGAGCAAATTGAACGATTAAAGCCGGATGTACATAAATTATAATAAAAAAAAAAAACAATTACCTTTGTTTGGTATTTGTATGTATAACACCTGCACAAAACACAATTGTGGATCGATATTAATACACATCGAGTGATTTAGTTTTAGTAATTAAAAATTATAATTAACTATGGATTTGATGAATAATTGAAATTGATCAACGCGGACACAACCAGCTGATCTCTGTGTTACAATTGGAATGCGTTGTACTTGTTGATCTGCTCAACAAATAATGTCAATAAACTGTTCGAACCGCCGCCATTGTCGTTCGAGTTGCGCATTAATTTTATTGTTACGCCGTTGCGCCGTCGAGGCTCGACTATTTTCCATGTCAACCTTTTTGGGGATTCCGTCTCTCGAAGCTTTCTAGCTCTTAAGGAGGTTGATGCGTTACAGTCCCAATCAAAAGTAAGTAGAATTCTAAATGGGAACTTTTCCATAATACATTTTTACAAAAGGTTATAAGTCGATGATACCTATAAAATATTGGCATAAAGGCATAAATAAATGTTTTTTTTTTTTAATATTAATTAATTATTTCAGTATTTTACTTAATGGACTAACTTTTGAATTTTTTGTACAAAGTTAGGTTAGAAAAAATAAATTTATGTAAAAATCTGTATTTTACATATTTTTTGCAGTAAATAATTAAAAAAAGAAATTAAAAGTAATAAAAATTAAAATTAAATCATTAAAAAGTTGAAAATTCAGTTAAAATTGTTAAAATTGTCAAGAATAAAAGTCCATAATCGAAAAGCGCTAAGGTTTAATAATTTTTTTTATTGATTAAAAGTCTTCTAATTAAATTGGAAAAAATATTAAAATATGCGTATAAGACATCGATGCTTTACATAGTTAGTTTTCGGAACTGCTGACATTATTTGGTTATTTGCAAAAAATTAAAATGTACCGTTTGCATGCTAGGTTGACATATTTTCCATAAGACTACAGGTAAAAGTTTTTTTTTTAATTTTTAACTTTATAAATCTTCTAATGATTTTGGATTTTTTACAGAAAATTTTGTCATAAAAAAATCTATTAAAAAACTTTATTTCAGATTTTTTTCATTATCTTCGTAAAACGGCTCAACCTCCTTAAACTTAATCGAGGCGATGCGGCCTAGATCGCCGAGTTCTCGATTAAAGCCTGATTTACAGGAATACAAATACATTTTGTCTTTTCATTTTTTCACCGAGAGATGCCGTTACTGTATCGTCTTTATCGTCATAGTGCTAAATAAAAAAGTGATATCCTCGAAAAACACTGTAAACTTGCAAGTCGTGGAGTGCGACAAAAATAGCTGACATCGGGTTTCGAGAGTGTAGTAAGATTAAAATTGATAGAACGAACCCATCGACGCAAAATAATAAATGCTTTATAAAATAAAGATTTTATTTTTCTTCGTCAGTGAGTTCGTGCCACTAATTTTATTCCTACCACACTCTCATATCACTGTCGCACTCACGAATTTCAAGTTCGCATTGCAAATGTTTTTTTTGAGGATTTACCGTACTAATGTCTGAATAAACAATAAAAACGTACTGAATCTTAAGAACTCCGTACTTCAGGTTTACTATATTGGATAGAAGTTTTAAAATCTATCCAAAATATTTTTTTTTTGAGATTTTAATAGAACTTCAATTTTTTTCAGACCCCGGGAACTGGTTGAGATGATTTTTTTGCATATATTATGTTAATTTTTTTTTCCTTAAAACGAAGCGACTAGTTAATTTATGATTTTTTAATAACTTTACTTGGCTTAGAACCTTGGCACTGGGGGCTTGTAACAGAGGAGTCGCTCAGCTATTTAAGTTGAAGAAACGATTATTTTTTCATTTGTGTTCTGTTAACCAATCGAAATTCAGAACGACGTAAAGAAAGATTTGAAGAGAACGTTTTATAATTTCAGTTATCAATTTTTAACGTCAACATTTAACAATATTTTACAATAAAATAATATTTTGAGGATGTAACAGCGTACGTACAATAATAACTTTACATGGTTTTTATGTGTCGATATAATTTCCTCGTCATTTGACAGAACCATGCTCCCGAATAATCTCGGGTTCAAGCAATCCACCCGAATATACAAGCTGTTACAAAATTCTAGTGCACATATTAAGGTTTCATTGAAACTGAGAAATTTCGCATTGTAATTCGTTTTTAACCGTCTGTATATATATTTTTTTGACGTGATAACGTCTTATAAATTGTTGAAACACCGGCTGCATGCACGAAAAAGTGTCACGTTCCGAAATGTGTCACGTTCCGCGCACGATCGGCCCAAGTTTGACAGCTACTAAAATTTAGGTTATGTATTATTAAATATGATATTCGAGCGGAATACGTTATCACGTAAAACTATCGTCCGTATTTTATGTATGTTCACCGATTTCTTCGTCAATTATGGACCGATTTTCAAATTTTTTTTTATTATCTGTTGCTTTTTAAATGCGCTTTGTTTGACGCTAGCGTTTATATTTTCTTAAAACTTGAATAATAAAAGCCCCGAGATTACCTACTTACAGCGGTGCTGTGGTTTATATGGCGTTTCTATGGTTCATGGACGAAGTACCAAGTTTCATCAAAATCGGACTGATTTTGGAAACATTATTATATGAAAACGATTGGATAATTCTACATTTCCTTTATATAGAAACTTTATAACTCGAATTTCAAGGGAAATGCCGATTTATCAAAGATTTCGAGATACAGATCTCATAACAAATACGATTTCGACTTGCAGAATGCAGAGGCATAGTTATTCTGTTTATGATTTTTCGAGTCATCGTTATAAAAAAATCGGCTTATAGACTGGAACTTCGAGTTACAGAGTGTAATATGTGTGTAGAGAGTTTTTAAGTAATTCGAGTAATAGAATCTATTGCGTTTCAGCGGAAGAGAATGGCTGATTTCTTCCAATTAATATTTTGTCCCCAAGCGACGCATCTGTTTGAAATGTTCTGTGACTTTAAAGGGGAAATTATTCAATGGCGGGGAAATAAATTAAAAGGGAACACGTGTTAGCGACATTTGTTTTTGAAACAGCCCGTATATATACTGTCAACGTATACGCGATAAGGCAGCGTCTGTATTATCTAATTACTATTTCCTAATTGTGGATAGCTTTGCATCTAATAATAGTCGCACGTCTTATAAATAAACATACTATTATGGCGGTTCTCCGACAACAAATTAAACAGCTGATAACGTTCACTTGTTTTGTTTTTTTTTTGTTATGGGCATTTTGAGTCTTTGACCATGCCTCAGTGAAAACCGCTTTCAACCGATGATCAACATGTTTATTGTTTTGTAAAGGTCACCAACTGACACGGTTAACTGGGCTTAGTACAAATCCATAATAGTTTTTTTTTTCTTATTTTATAACGATAAGTAAAAAATTTATTTGTTACTTCTACCAGTCTGTGAGACGTTTAGTATTTTGGATAGAGAAAGAACCGAGCGCTGTTTATTATTACAAGCCCCCAGTCTCCAGGTTCTGATTCAATTGGATTTTGTTAAAAAAAATTGAATGTTGAAGTTACAGTATTTAAATCTTTGATTAACGTCGGTTTAGAATTCTTCAATAAATAAAATTATCGACCAATTTTTCAGACAAATATATTAACAAAAAATAATAATTAATACATTAACGTTTCGGTCCGGATTTGGAGTTTCTTCAGAACTGATCTAAAAAATAGAAAAATTGATTAATAATTTGAAACGTTAATGTATTAATTGTTATTTTGTCTGAAAAATTGGTCGTTAATTTTATTTATTTCAGTTAGGGATGTGACATTGAATGAAAAAAATCGATTACTTAATAATCGATTTTTTTTAGTTTGAATATAAATCGATTTTTAAAAAATCGATTTTAAAAGAAATAATCGATTTTTGTAAAAAAATCGTTTTTTTTTATATAACAAAACTAAGAGAATAATATTAACAATTTATTAGAATGAAAATCATTTAAAATGGTAAGTATAATTATAATAACCAAAATGACAACCTTATGGTTATTGTTCATAGTAGCTACTGTTTGCTACAATTGTTAAGAAACACCCATTGTTACAATGCTATCAACATAGAAAAATTAGTTTATTTTTTTCAAACAATGTCACCGTCGGGATACGAACCCCGAATCTTTCCACTCTCGCGGCGGACTGTGTTATTACACTACAGTGACACAAACTATCAAACTATCATTCTAATATTTATAGCATTGGTAACTGATTTTTTCACATCATGCGAGAGCCAATTATATTCGTTAACGCTAGATGTGAACCATTACAGTAGTGAGAGCTATGAGTGAATCAAAGGTACTACTGTAATGGTTCACATCTAGCGTTAACGAATATAATTGGCTCTCGCATGATGTGAAAAAATCAGTTACCAATGCTATAAATATTAGAATATGATAGTTTGATAGTTTGTGTCACTGTAGTGTAATGTAACACAGTCCGCCGCGAGAGTGGAAAGATTCGGGGTTCGTATCCCGACGGTGACATTGTTTGAAAAAAATAAACTAATTTTTCTATGTTGATAGCATTGTAACAATGGATGTTTCTTAACAATTGTAGCAAACAGTAGCTACTATAAACAATATATTATAATTACTAACTGTAACTAAACTACTTATGGTTATTGAAACAGATTATAGAATTGTTGAAACAATTTCTAGTACAATTTGACATTAATTTATTACAAATTGTAATTTACAATAAAAATAAAACCAAACGATAAGAATCAAAAGCAAAACGACAAATTTTTGGTATGAAAATTAAAATACAAAACAAATCATGCTTTAAACTTTAAATCGATTAAAATGTGTAATTTTTATAATCGATTCATTAAAAATCGATTATTGTCATAAATAAAATCGATTACAAGAAATCGATTATAAGAAAAAATAATCGATTAAAATAAAAATCGATTATTTTTTCACATCCCTAATTTCAGTATTTATATTGCTATTATTTTCCTCCTTTTACTGGCTTTTTCGAAGGAGGTTTTATTTATTTCTTTTATTTTAAGAAAGACTGGAATTCCAGAAAGTCAAAACTTTGAAATCAGATGCACGTCTCAATAAATCATTATTACTTTTAATAATTAATAAAAAATACAATTGAGAATCATTTTACCAGGTCTGAAATAAAACACGATAATTGGAGGAATTAGACGAAAACTGTATAAATAACGACATTTCAACGATCTCGGAAGCTCTTAAGCCCACATTTTAACGGTAAATAATTAAAGTTTTTAAAGAAATCGTGTATTTAGATACCTATATTACAGATGTCTGGAATCGAGACATTTTAAGATTGTTTGTTCGTATTTTTATCCCGGATAAACTCAAGAAACACTGAACCGATTGTGATTGGACTAAACACGAGTAAATGTTAGCAGACAAATAACATTTGAAGAATTATTGCAGTTCTGATTAACTATTATTTTAATGTTTCTGCAACTAAAGAAAATGTATTCTTTGGAATTTTGTTTATTCTGTTCTGAGGAATAGTTTGATAAATAAACTTAATTGTTTTTATTTCCAGAAAAACAGTTTTTTTAATAGATTTCTAAAGAAACATGAATTCACATATTTTATTGATATAGCAGCTATTTCGAGAAATTATGATAATTTTTAACAGTGTTATTTAAATTTTAGTTGTAATTCAATCACGTTTCTAAGAAATAGTTATTACTAAGAAATTGCTGTCAACAAATCATCATTTCATTTGAACTGTAAAAACCATAGAGATATAAGTAGCTACAGTACGCTAGTTCGTATGCTTTCCATAAGTGAAAGTGTCCTCAGTTGAGAGAGAGAACGCTGCAGAAAGACCAGAAAACCAGATATTTGTTTACTCAAATCAGCATTGTTTTGTTTCATTAGTTACCATAGAGATAGGGAACTGTTCTCTGTCTGAATTGCAAACACTTTCACGGCTCACTCGCGTACTCTAGTCTAATATCTCTATGGTAAAAACACGTAACTATAAAATCATGAACCCACGGCTTAAAAAAAGGAAGGTCATTTTTCCACCATTCGACTTAAAAAAATGTATTTTTGACCCTCGATCCACAAAAAAGGGCAGTAATAAACTAACTAAAGTAAAAAACAAAAATTAAAAACCCCGACAGCATATTCCGTCTGTCTTGTGTCGTTGCGTTCGTGGGTTCGCACAATCCAACTTCTCTGATGACCTCAGCTATTTAGCGTCTATAATCTACAACCTTCTTTCGACCTGCCTATATAGAGCAAAGAGTAGGTATCTATAGACTAAAGCGGTACCGTAATATGACGGTGCATGAAGTTACAAAAGCCACGTAAATAGAAATGGTTTTCTCGGTAGCGGCGGCTTCACCGTAACGTATAAATACGGCATCAATTTACTTCTATGCACACGTTTTTTTGTGACGTCACTCAAAGTCAAATTATTGCTGCTATATTACGGTAACGCTGTCTTAGAAAACCAAGGCTCAAGTCGCCGGCGCAAGATAAATTATTTTTATCTTTTTGCCAGAACACTACTAAGACGTTTTTTTTCTTAATTATTTATTTAATTCTTATTGCGTAAGCTTAATTTATGAAATCATTTTTCATAAACTCTATAGTTCCGGTTAGCCCGAGTAACTAAGGCTATATATTATTACGCTCCGGACGAAGCCGGATCGGGGAGATTGTTTTACATATAAAATAACAGTTAAAAAACCTACTTCAAATTTGCCAAAATAGCTCAGATGGGGAGAGGTAAAAATTGTAGTAGTTTTGCAAAAATGGTTGAATTTTGTATTTTATACTTTTTCCCTGTTATAATAGGGAAGTGAACCCCGGAACAGAATCCCATTACAAGACAGTGGACACCGTGCTTGAATATTTCAGTTATCACCTTTTTCGATTTTTTGTCTATCTATACAGCATATTTCGCTTAATCGTTTTATTTTGAATTGGAGAATCTGCGGTTGTTCTATGTCCCATTCTTAATGGGACACCTGTATAGTGCACAAATAATTTTCTAGTTCGTCCAGAAGCTAGTAAGAAGTTTGAAACACAATTTTTTTTCGCACTCACCTTTTAAAAAAAAGTCAAAAATCAATTCTCAAAAAATATAGGAACTTGTTAAAATTAGCACACTAACAAACTAATTAAGTCACTTTTGTTTTTAATTATTTTAATCGCACCTTTTTATCCGAGACGAGCTGTTCCGAACTTTTGTTAATACGCTATGTTATAAAAACATAACAACGCAAAAAAAATAATATTTTGTTTTATATAGAAAATATCAAATTCGACTTGAGCGGCCGGTACGCGTTCGTCTTTTGCTTTGTAAATGTCAAACGACTTACCGTGTACATTTTTTCTCCCGCTCTTTTTAATATAACCCCCTCTTCGTTGCACCCCTTTGTACGACCTCAATCTGCCTCAATAAACATTTTAATATTGTACATGTAAAGTTGCTGTACCTCCTCCTTGCCTATTTCCTATACGATCAGCGGTCTCTAACATTTAATTTACGTGTGCGCCTCATCGGATCGATCACTCGACTTGCAGCCCTGTCGGTTTGAAAGTAGCCAGGCATGTAGCGATTACAAGCCCCCAGTTCATGGGTTCCAATAAGTACAAATCAAATTTGCTACGTTCAAATTAAACTGCAGACAGATTTGATTAAAGAAAAAAATACAGTATCCTATATTTTTATTTTGAGTACCAAATTTAATTAAAATCAGTCGAACCGTTCTTGAGTGATGCTGGCACAGACAGACGAAAATTGTGGAAATTTCATACAAAATATAAAAAAAGGAAAAGCTAAAAAACGAAATTACAGATAGAGATCTTGTTACAAATTTACCTGTTTCACGAATCGATATAGCAATAGAACAACGTGATCGGCACCTGATTAGTCGCTTGAAACTCAACACAGCAGAAGACAAGTGTAGTGTATAGCCTCAAATTTTTACAAAAAATGCGTTATGTATTCTAGCCAAATACGTGGTAACTGTATCCGTTGGTGGGAAAGACTACAGTATTGTTGATACGGTTTAAGTTTTCAGGAAGTACAGGAATTCGTAGGATTTTTTTAGCGAGGCTTTTGAAACAGTTAGTATATTTTGGATAACTTATTGCAATAATTCGATCCATTCAGTATAAAATAGGTAATTTATGTCTGTTAAAGAGCCTAGGTACTTTCCTTAGTATAAAAAAACCTAGTATAGATCTATTTTTTAGCGATTCTACACTAATTATTCTAGCTTTGCTGTGATGCCATATTCATCTACAGCAGAAACTGTACAGCTAACTCAAAATCCCTTCCGCTGAAACCCCAAAAAACGTCTATTACTCGAACTAAATATGCTTTTCTTATGAGGTACTGTGGGCACTTTGTAAATCGAAATTCCAGTCTCGCCAACTCTATATCTATGTAAAAGTAAGAGACGTGCTATGTAGCCTCTGGAAATCGAAGTTTAGACTTCCTAAATCGAAGTAGATCCTCGATTGCACTGTGCACAACTCAATTTTTGAAAATCGATTCATAGACTTTTTGAATCATTTCCCCCTTAAACGTTACAAAACATTTAAAAAAGACAAGTCGCTAAAAAAGTTTTACTTCAAAAACAAGAAAAATAACAGTGATATTTGCGAGTGCTCTCATCAGACGTGTAAACATTCAGATTTGACACCTACATAACCTCTAAATTTTTGTGACAGTGAACACACCACATTTCAGAAGAGTTTCAACAAAGTTGTGTATAGATCGCAAAAATTAAAATATCGATAACGACGGTGTCTCAACGACTTTGTCTATTTTTTTGAAAGTCTCACACAAGGCAAATTTCGTCGTTTCTGTGACAAGTGGATCAATCTAGAATGTTCTGACTGGTTACGAATTACGATCACTGATCGTACGCGTGTACTACAGCCACGCTAAGTAAGCGTTAACGCACTTATGATTTTTTATAGTCAATTAGAAAATTGCACTACGTAATCAAAGTGGATTGGCCAGGCCAACAAGGAGTACATCTTAACAGTGGACACGTATCAGCGGTCACGAGACAAAAGGATTTATGTCCCACTACGGTCTACGCGCCACGAACCTAAAAGGCTCGGTAGTTAGATGCGAATGCAGGCTTGCGCTTGTACAGTCTGTTGAAAAACTACAAACTAGCAACTCAACAAAACTAACATAGCAATAACAGCTTGACAATAGCGTACTCGACTGTACTTTAAAGCAGGAAAGCGACAAGTGACAAAGGTAACGAGCTATCACGGCGTCATTCTGCTCAGAGTCAGACAACAGACACGTTTTGCTCTGTATGTTTATATTTGAACTGTCATTGCGCGCGCACCAGATCTATCCACGAAACAAGCTTGAAAAGACGTCCCGTGTGAAGTGTGCACATAAAAGCAATTATGAAAACAAGCGCTAGAAAACTATAGTAGTGAAATCTAGCGGGGAACCAAGGGGCAAATCCAGCCTCGTGTGCGGCGGTCTTTAGGGATGAGCTTCTTTATTATCCAATAACAACAATGGTAGTTTTTAAAAACGGCCATAAACACGATTCTAATTGGCTGTTCGAATGTCAAAGTATACCGACAGAAAACTGACTCTACTTTATGTGTTCGTTATACTATGAAATTGTATTTGCAAAATACTTAAAAGTTCTACCTTGATATCTCACAAACTAAAATGAACGGGCTTTTAATTTTTTAAAAGTTTTTTTTGCTGATGTTTATTTCTTAATAATTTTTTTGACTGTTTTTGACGTGACAACGTCTTATAAATTGATGAAACACCGGCTGCATGCACGAAAAAGTGTAACGTTCCGAAATGTGTCACGTTCCGAAATGTGTCACGTTCGGCCTGTTTTTTTAATTTTTAATTTTTTTTTTGACTACATAAACATCAGGGATTCTATCTCAGCGACTGAAAAATTTAACATGAGCCGTTTTGCCTTTTGCCCGCAGATATCTTCAAGGAAGTGACTGACAGACATATGCGGATTAATTGTTTTGTTTACCAAAGACAACACACAGTGGCCGAGCAGCCCTTTGACAATAATGATATATGATTGTCGTGGCTATATTTGTCCTAATCTGATTCATTGCGCTCCGTTACCAAAACATCGCCGTTCGCTTCGCAAATTTGTCTCTTGTAGCCATTTTTAACCGACTTAGAAGAAGAGGTTATTTAATTTCACAATGAAAAGAACAATGTTTGCTTAACCCTAACTTCTCGAGGGGCTATGAAAAACTCCAACGCCGTTGAGTTCAGATTTTCTACCGACTAAAACTCATAATTTTGAACAGATAATAAGTTTAGAAAATTAGGTTAACTCAACTTGGATATATATAGCAAGAATTTTGTGCGTTTTAACTGCAAGAAAGCTTTTAGCGACGAGGGTATATAAAAAGAAACCGCGACAACGTTAAATGAATCAAGTTCATAATTACTCTGAGGAAGTTGCACTTCTCTCCCTCAAGCTTATGTGGATGAGACAACGTTTCTTTTCCAGCTTCTTTCTGGAACCGAACCTAGTGTGTGCAGTATAATATATCTCACTACTTTCTTTGTATGAGATGCGTAGCCAGTTACTTAAATACTATTTTTGTAAAACGTGACCAATATGTCGCAATGTTTGTTTATTGAAGTTAATAAATCAAGATTAGTTACTTGCTTGTAAACAATTGAAAGCTGTTTATCAAGCTGTCAACAATGTTGCCAGATTGAAAAGAAAATTTCTCGAGTTGTAATATGAACAAAGCATGAAAGAAATATATGCTAAATTTATTGTTATTTTTAGCATTGTTAAATATTGAAATGTCCAAATTGGGCGCGGTGTAGAAAAATGATAATTCATTGAAGTCTGCAATTATTGGGGAGGAGGGGGCGGAGTTCGTGGAAGAGAGTCAACAGTCAGTCAGGGCGTGAGTAAGGATCGCGAGTAGGGTTGCCAGGTCGCCAAACCAAATAGCCGGACAGACCAGTCAGTTTGGCCGGACATTTGGGTAAAAAGGCCGAACAACCTACATTATTGAGGATTTTGTCTCAGTATGAATCTTGTTAAATTCTAATGAAATATAAATAACATCGAATTCCAAATCAGTTCAAGTACTTTATTACTAACCAGCCAAAGTCATCAGTCAAAATTAAATTCTAGATACACATTTATCAACATTTTAAATTCTTCTTAAATTCTAATGCAAGGCAATTGCACAAATAAGTTACTTCCCAAAACAAAATAAAAAACAATCTAAACAAAACAAAACTTCTTTTCTTTAAGTTAATAAAAATCATTATTCATATTCGCCTGCGCTCGGCCACGCTCGACGCTCGCTCGTTTGCGAAATGTAAAAAGCCTAACAAAAGCCGGACACCGTTTCTTTTGGCCGGACACGCAATCAAAAAGCCTAACTATGTCGGGCTTTATCCGGACGCCTGGCAACGCTAATCGCGAGTGCCTAGGGCCTCTCCAACATCTCGCATAGCTCCCAAATAACACAGATCTTTATTCTGTATACAGTCCGTTTACTTATTAATCAAATAATATTGCAATACTTTTGTTTTCTGTTCGGATAAACATCCCGTCTAAATATTATCCATTACGCCACTATAGGTACGCAATCTACATATAAAGCTGACCATAACCAAAAGTTTTCCAGGACGCAGTACAAACGTTTTAAGTTCAAAATCCACCATTAAATATTATCAAGTTCAGCACTTTTCCGTTGCCGTTTTGTTTCATAACGTGCAGAAAACAAATGCCGATTGCTCTGCAATACTGCGTAACTGTTTGAAGTAGTAAAATTGGATTCGTGATCTATGACTGTTCTCGAGTTCGTTGACTCGTCATGATTTAATTAATTCGAACTACCTGCAGCGTGTACTGAGATTTGGTTTCTAAAACGCTTGGAGCGCAGCGCTGCAACAAAACGTTACGCGGTATTGCAGTCCGACGTGCATTCGTTTTTAACAGCCGACGAAACGCAAACAAGACGCAAATTCTTACAGACAATTATAACAGAAACCTACGCGCCGTGTGTCTGGCGAACAAAACACTAACGCTTTACATAATTCGTTCATTATGTCCGATTAAGACCAAATTAAACTTGATTTCGGCGTAATAACTGCAAGTTGTTGCATTTTATACGCCAATAAATCAGGGCCGTAGTACCGATTTTGTTAATCGTGTGTTTTCAATGAAAAGATGAACAAAACTGCCGAACCGATTTGAAAAAAATCCGTCCAAATTTGTAAGCTTATAGCTTATACTTTAGTAGTTTGGCAGAATTTTATCAATTTATGCCTATTGTCTTCCAACTGGTAGGCGAAAATATATTAGACGGAATTTTATTTATTTATATTTATCAATAATTTAAACCAGTGATTCCCAAAGTGGTCTATATCGACCCCCAGGGGTCGACGACAACTTTCAAGGGGTCCATGTCAGCGGGAAAAAAATTGGGGGTCCATGAAATGAAAATGGGGATCTACGATAGTGAATCTCCTAACAAAAAAGAAACAAACTGGACATCCTTAACCGAAGAGATTTAAGATTAAATCTAACTAAATTGATGCCAAATGTTGAAAATTTATTATTAAAGCATCAGGTTCATCCCTCACAGTAAAAGCATTTATTTTTTGCTTAGTTATTTTATGTAACACAAAGTAAATTTTAATTTGATTCGTTTAATTTGAATCTAATTAATAAATGTATAAAAGTTAAAACTAAACATTTCACACTACATTTCACTACCGTTATAAAAAATCGTTCAAAGTGAGTAAGTCTATACCGGTTGTCAAAAATACATTTGAAATTAATGAATTTGCAAAAAATCAATATCAGATAAGCAGGGGGTCTACCCAAAACCGAAAAACATGGCAAGTGGTCTACGAGACAAAAAAGTTTGGGAACCTCTGATTTAAACATTAGAACTGGAGTGCAAATGATTTCATAATTAGGCAGGCACATATTTTAAAGCTTTAAGGCTACTATATCAAATTGCGTTACAGGGAAGGGCGCGATTCTCGGACAACGCCGGGCAAATAAAGTAGGTTTTCATCTAAATTTATTAATGCGATTAAAAATACGCTTACAAACTTTTGAACGACCTGTATCTGCACACAATAGTTTCAATAAAACATTTAAGATAGCGCTCTTTAAACCAACTACAACAAAACAAAAGATAAACTCGATGTCAAACAAATGAACTATTTTTACATGCATGGGAAAAAGCTAAAAATAATTTATACTAATTTAGACGATGTATGGTGGTTAATTGTTTATTTGGATGTGAATGAATACGACAATTATTAAATCGGTTCTGAAAAAATATGCTTGTGTCGAAATTAATTATTTCTATTTCTCTAGTTTGATATAATTGATGCCCTAACCCACTTTGAACACGTGTTCCCCGATACTGGTCCCACATCTGAACAAATTAAAAACGTCACTCAATATTTAGGACACCCCTATTTGGAATATTTGCTCGTAATAATTATTTTATACACCCCGATCTCACAGTATGTTTAAGGGTTGTAATTTAAAATAAAATGTTATCTTATCATTTTAGTTAAACATCAATTACAAAAAAAATACGTTAAGAATTTTAACAACGCTGTTAATTTTAACATTGACATTTGCAGATCAAAATATGATTTCTTTTTTAATTGCCATGGTTCCTCGTGTAAGAAGTTGTACTTCAATAAATCCAAGAAAAGTTTGTTTTTAAATTACTTGAAAACTAATACGACTATTCTAAAAAATCGGTTCATCCGTTTCAACTAAACACAATAACCCTTGCCGCTTGCCGCAATTGTGTAACAATCATCCCAAAATTGCAACCGCGAAAATTTAAAATAAATAACCGAATTCATTATTATTGACAAAAAAAAATCACAACAACAATAAATATAATGCAGCGATCTTACCTTGTTTTTGTGTGTCTGTGATTCCCCGGCGTACGATTGCAGTAGGTTACTCTGAAGCGGAGCGTCGTTCTTCTGGATGACCGCGACGCCGGCATTTGTCTTTTTATAGGGCGCCGGGAGGCGTCGAAAGATGTTGTTGAGCAGCCCCCTGTCTCTCAATAATAACACCCCCAGCAAACATCTTATCATATCAACTTTGGAACGCATTAACCGTTTCCGACATGTGCTTGAAATGCTTAAACAAGCCGTGTTTATACGTTCGATATCTTTGCGTATATGGAATCTGTAGTTGAACAACGTTATGGACCTGTCCACCATCATACACATAAATAAAATTGAAGTGTCTGTTTGTAATGTCAAAAAAACAACTTTTAACTAATTGCATTTGGTACTTATAACAAAAAAAAAAAACAATTGTTAAAGTTTTTGTCTGTCTGTTTGTTCCGGTTAATCTCCGAAACGACTGGACCGATTTTGACGGGATTTTTACTGCAGATAGCTAATGTTACAAGGAGTAACTTAGGCTATTAAAAACTGTAGTTTGTCAAAATACATTTGATTTGAAAAAAATTAATGTCAATAATTAGATTTCACATTGTTACAGTTGCAACACTAACTTTCCA
Organism: Xanthostigma xanthostigma; assembly: GCA_963575645.1. Taxonomy (NCBI): domain Eukaryota; kingdom Metazoa; phylum Arthropoda; class Insecta; order Raphidioptera; family Raphidiidae; genus Xanthostigma; species Xanthostigma xanthostigma. The sequence continues at coordinate 8,048,196 of OY754473.1, forward strand.
ACAATGTCACTGTCGGGACTTGAACCCGAAACTTCCACTCACCGCTTCCCCGTCCAACGACTTAATATCAGAAAAGCTGCCTGTCGTGCGGGCTGAGAACGCTTTAAAAAATTGTTTTCTAGCAGTTCATCATACTTTTTTGTTTGCTTTAGTATTTTTTAATTGTTTCTTTATATAAAGCTCCACTACTTTTGTCGCTACTTTTGTCACAATCGCGTGCGGAGGCGCGGGGAGCAGCTAGTTAAGAATAAAGTTGTAGTTAATAAATCTTGATTAATTTTAAGACCAGAAAAGGTGTAGGCGTTTGCTTGTCCTCATTGAAATTAGCGTGTCTGAGATATGATATGGTATATCGACTAGTTTCTTGTAGAAAAAATCACGCCGAACTGATTGAGCTCATGCAAGAAGTCATTCCTTGTAATTAAGTAGTTATGACGTTTTAAAGTTTTTCAAGAAAATTGTGTTAAGACTTCTTAAGATAATTTTTGCAATAAATATGGTAAATATAAAATATTTTGGAAAGCACTTAGTGCCAAAGGAAATCCAATCATATTGATTATGAGCAGTAATGTCGGAAATGAAATTCTCATTATTATTAGTTGAATAAAAATATAGTTTTTATAATATTGTTTTTTTTAGCCCTACAAGAATTTGGTCTACCGAGATATCCCGACGGTCTTTCTGAAAGGTAAGAAAGAAATTAATATATTTACTTTTAATCTTAAGATTTTGGTTATTGTGTATCGTTATTTCTTTGACTTGCTCAAGTGAAGCCTTTCTAAAATGAAAATGGTAACATCACGTCTTAAAAAGCCACGCCGCCACTGGTGTACTCTGGTGGCCATGTGGAAAAACAGAGGCAAGATGGCAGCGGAGCGTATGAACTAGGAAGTAGTGTTCATGTTAAAAACTTAAGTTAATAAATGTGTTGAATTAAATAGTATTCATGTTAAAAAATTACGTTAATAAATATGTTGAATAAAATATTAATAATTGTTACAAAATGAAAATAAGGCAAAAAATATCTACCCCGTTTATTGTTTTTTGTTGTAAAACAAATCGGCTTAACTGATTCTTTTGTTGTATATTTTAATTTTTCAAGTGAATATTTTAAGCGTCGTCGCCACGGAATACATCCGGGCGTTTCTTCCGTTTTGTTACACTAAGCACATTTTCAACTTGATTGCATCGCGGCTAATCATAAATTCCACGCACTCTGTACAGTGTAATGTACTTACATAATTACCAATTCATCCCTTTTGATTTATGCAGAAAAATTAACACAATAGGCGCCATAGCGGCGCTACACAACGGCCGACGTTGCAAGGGACGCTCAACATTTTTTTACACGCTTTATATTAACTTCACTTGTAAGTTTGTATGTATGTATGTTTGTTTGTTTGTAACCTTCCTTTGGACTGCAGCAAGTGGTTTGTTACTGTAGTATAATTTATGCCAGCACTGTAACTGCAGTGGTAGCCGTGCGGTCTAAGGCACGGGTCTTCGCTGACGTCAACTCTCGGAATAACGGGTCGTGGGTTCTAATCCCGTCCACGCCGAAAAAAAAAATGTTTTTTTTTTCGGCAAATTTTTGACAATAAATCGATCTAAAAAGTGGAAAATAAATATAGTTTAAAAAAAACTAAAAAACACGCTTTATATTGAACTAAAAAGTAAAAAATATTTTTTTTAAATAATCTTAAAACAATAATGAATAAAAAATACAAGTATTATTGTGAAAAAAGCGTGGGGCGCTTTGTACCACATTTTCGTACATCGAGCGCCCCACGCTTTTTTCACAATAATATTTGTATTTTTTATTCATTATTGTTTTAAGCTTATTTTAAAAAAATATTTTTTACTTTTTAGTTCGATATAATATAAAGCGTGCTTTTTATTTTTTTTTAAACTATATTTATTTGAAAACAGCGAGAGATTTGTAGATACACGGATATTTGTGAAACTATATACACAACGTCTGCTTATAGGTTATAGACGCTCAACAACTGGGATCATGAGCGACGAAAACATGTTCTCTGAATGATCGAGTTTTCAATAGCAATCGGCGAATGGGGAAATTTTAGGACATTAGGATGAGACAGGCAAATTTTGAGCATAAGAGTTTGACAGGTAATATAGGCCATGGCATTGAATGAGGAACGATATTTATCTGGAGTTATTGAGGGAAACCATGGAAAATCTCAACGGATTACCGTTTCTCGGCGAGTCACATCTGCATCGGCCGGGATTCGAACCTGGTACCTCCCGAATGCGAGTCTAGTGCTCTCACCACTGCGCTACACCGCTCGGTAAAATTTTTATTCAACTATATTTTGAATTAAATTCACAGCTATTTCACGTACGTCTCAGCGAAGACTGTACGATTTTCGCAGCGCTTTTTCGACAACTTGAACGACCCTAGTATAGATATTTGTGGCCTCGTTGCGTCATAGCTCGTTAAATGCACGCAACTTGATCAAGTGTGCTCCACTGGAGTTTACCTAATCGCTTGTAAAGCTCTCGTTATAATAAAATATTGTCCGGTTTAATATATTATGTTTTAAACACAATATTCCGTACCTTTATGTAAGCTCAAATAAGCTTTCGTTCAAGCGACGCATTTTTTTTTATTGTTTACTTACCTGACAAGAAACGTATTGACAAATTTGTCCGAGGCGAAAATTTTTGATTTTATAGAAAAAAAAAGTGTTAGCACGCTGAATCGAATGTGCGCATGCGCTGATCGGTATCTCTCAATTTAAAATTTAGTCCGTTTGAAGTTTATTTAAAAAAATATATATACAAATAGTATTTTTTAAGAGATATTGGTGCCTTGCTGCTTCTCCCTATAAATACAAGTACCTGGGTGACCGAGCTTTGCTCGGAAAGTTAAATAAAATACTGATATACTCATTATGTTTGTATAAAATTCCAAAACCGACTTACAATATTTAAGTATTTTCATACGTCAAAAAATTGATATTTATAATGATAAAATTTGTAAGAAAACGATTTTTTCGAGAGATGAGACCTAGCTAAAACGATTTTTTGCCCCCCAAAATCCCTTTTCAGTAAATTTCATCCAAATCGTTAGGGCCGTTTTCGAGAAAATATTTAGGGACATAGGTAGGTACATATCTAGGTACATAGGTAGATTATAAGATTAGCTAGTTTAATAATATAGGGATTATTTTTCGGTCACTACGGGGGCCATTTTCAATGATAACACACAAATCTAAAAGTTAAGTTGATACTAAACATTGAAAGAAAATTTTGATAATAATATTGAGTTTATATTTTTATTTTATGGGTCCTTAATTGATCGAAAAATGTTACGCAGATTTTAATTGTATTAATCGAGAATATCTTTATAGGACACACTGTATATTTTTTTTGCTTCTTTAATAACGAAACGGATATCCGTAGCTCCGGTTCTTTTTTACAATATATTATAATTGCAATTTTATTTCAGATTAGAAAGGTGATATTCCAGTCGTAAACTTTGAAAAATATTTACACGATAAAAAAGCAGTTTCGTCAACTTGTTTTACAAAAATGGCTCATATATTGTTTTCCATGCTTTGAAATACTTGTTCAATGTTCCATTCGAATGTAATACAGATTTAGTAGACCATTCGCCTAAAAGATGTTTGTTTGCCAAATTTTTAGATCTTATACATTTTATAGAGGTCACAGTATGATAATAATAATTAGTGTAGATAAATCAGTGTTTACACTGAAAAACGTACGTCAAGTCCGTAAACCATGATTACACTTTTGTTATAACATACGCAATAGTGATGAGTATTTGGAAAGAAATCCGTGGCATAAGGATCGAAAATGAAGCAATACTGAGATTTTTTTAAACTTGCATTTAATACTAACGTTTCGATACGTTTTGTATCATCTTCAGAGTGTTCTGTAATTATATTTTCTTAGTTATAAAATTGTTTTGAATTAAAATGTAATTATGCGTAACTGTTAGAAAACTTACCAAATGCTGTCACATGTTATCAGTATATTGTTGTTGATGGATTGAGAACATGGTGTCACTCAATCTCAGTATTGTTTCATTTTCGATCCTTATGCCACGGATTTCTTTCCAAATACTCATCATTAACTTCAATGGATCACAGTTACTCTATTTATTGAATAGAGTCAATCTTCATATACGCAATATGTAGTGTCAAAAATGTCAACACTTTTAATACTGAAGCACTATACCAAACACACCTATTTATAATAAAGTTGCCAGGAAAAATGTTGATTCAATATTTTTTTTACATACTTTTGAGCAAGTTGCTGTAGCAGAATCTTTCAAGCATGCAATTTGGAATGTAGAGGTTTCTTCTATAACGTACGCACCTGCTAAAAATGTTTTTTTTTGAAGTGAAAACTTCTTTAGCGGCGTTGTACACTTTTTTTGTAACGGGTAAAAAATGTTAAACTCGCGTCAGGACACGTGACCTGATCGAAAATTCGTAAGACGGATGGAGAGTAGAGGTATGGGTAAACTGATCGAAAATTCGTAAGACGGATGGAGAGTATAGAGGTAATATTCAAGTTTTCACTTCTGCCGGCACTCCCGGAGTGCAACCCGTCTTTTGACGTGATAACGTCTTATAAATTGATGAATCACCAATCTTATAAATTGATAAAACACCGGCTGCATGTTCGAAAAAGTGTAACGTTCGTAACGCGTAACGCGTAACGTTCCTAACGTTCCTAACGCGTAACGTTTTTTGCTAATTTCTCGCTCAATTTAAATCAGATCGGTTTGAAACCAGTCTTAAACGAAAGAGGAGAACATTTTACATAGATTTCGTATAACAGAATTTGCCTAAACAGTTTTTTTATACAAATTTATATAGAAAAATATTTTATACAAATTTATATAGAAAAATAGCTGTATAAATGCAATGTTGTCTAATGCATAACGCGACGCGGTCGGTCGTCTTTGTTTGCCGTACATGGAAATTAGAAAATAACGTATGTCTTGTCTTAACATGAAAACGGCTGCATTTCTAATGTTTAATTCAATTTTTTGACATTAGTATTTTGTGAAATGCAACGCCTGCTAAGTTAACTATTGGAATAACTAATTATTATTAGAACATAATACTTTGACAGTTGCAAACGTCACTTTTGACATTTCTTATCATTCCGACACCAAGGATAAGCGGATTGAAACCAAATTTTGGGAGGATGTTTGATATGCAAATATGAAGTGGCCTATTGTTTTTGGGGAACATCGGCGCATGCGTAAAAGAATATATCTCTTATAATGATGTTTTATATAATAATAATATAGTTTTTAAAACGGTTTTTACTCTATCTATTTTTACTAGAAATTTTTGTAAATTTTTTGGGGAAAATCGGCGCATGCGCAAAAGAGATACATGCCATAGTTGTTTTTTATATAATAATAGTGTGCTTTTTATAGTGTTTTATTATTCTACTTAATAAAATTTACCTAAATTTGAAGCGAAAGATGCAATATCATAGATTCGAATTATTGTAATTATTATATAAATTTAGGTTATGTATTACGGAATACGTTATCACGTAAAACTATCGTCCGTAAACCGACTTTACAGACAACCAATTTTTTTTTTTTTAAAACATCAACCCTGCTTGCTGAAAAGATTTAATCATTTTGTCATATTTTTGGTTTTGATACGTGAAATTTGGAGGACACTAGTACGCCATTAACCAGTTACCGGTTAATACTTGCTGACGTTTGTTTGAAGATAATGCTACTTACTCGCCGAAAATAACACTACATTTACAACCTAGCTGGTAAACTACTATTTTCCACATATTTGGACCTTTTTTTAGATTCAGTACGCTTATAGAAAAATAGCGGGTTGAAATCGATGAGCATACAATATATTGATTGATGCAGCGATTTTGTTTTTGAACACACTTTATTTTGTATTCTTATATGAATACAATATGAACAACCGAAGTAAAGCAACAATAATAATGTATAATTATAGAGATGGCTCCGTTTTACAGACATATGGGTTATAAATTCTAAACATGACATACGGGTTTGTCAGATGATTTAGAACTGTACAGTTGTCCCCCGTCGAGCATCGGTTTTTATTATTTCAGTGTTTTACAGTACATTCCCGATCAATTTGTCTATGCGACTATAGCTAAACAAAAATTGATTATTTTGCCTTTAAAGTTCCTGTCTATGCATATTTTTATAGTTTTATAAAAACGGATTTAATTTTATTTAAATCATAAATTATAACAAACGAATAAACGCATTTCGCAAAATTATACATCTTTAAGAGGGTCCTTCCAAAAAGGAGTATCCGTCGCTTGTAAGTTGTAACGCAAAAATGTTAACCACATACGTTCACCATTTTTGCTCTAATGACTTCTTCTTTGAACTTCGGGGGTCCGGTTGATCTTAAATTAAAGATAGAGATTGCTTCTAAGGCGCTACAGGGCACACAAATATATTTTATTTACTTTAGTTTTATTCAGGAAGTCTTATAATTTATAACTTGTAAAATAGTCATTACATATTTTCCAAAATGTAATTGTATCTCCCGAAAAAAAAAATGGCTATTCTGTTTAAAAAGTTTGCGAATTCCTGGTCTAATACCCGGTTGCATCACTTCCGGGTTGCAACAATGAATTAATAATTTTAACGGAACAAATTCATTGTAAGTATATACAGTATGTAAACACGCAAGGTGCACATAGAGAAATTAGCATTGGGAAAAAATACTTGGATCAGAGTTAGCCATGACTGCATTAATTGTTATTTCTATTGAATTGTCGTGGTAATCTTGAGGATTTCTATTTTATTTTGATTTATTTGTATTTTACTTGGCTTTTTTAATAATAAAAAGCGCTTATAATAGTCCGGGGGCCAGTGACAGGGTTTTCTTACCAATTTCCGCATGCCTCAAAGACTCGTAAAAAGCTTTAGACAGTTGGACTATGTAGCATCGTGGCCGTCAGCTGCGGCACTATCGGGGGAATAGGTAGCTTTATAGCTTCGGAAATATTTTGAAAATAAAGAAATCAGCCGCTATTTTGTTTTATAAATCTGTCAGAAATAAACTAGTTCGGCATGCTTAGATTAATTTTTACATGACGTGGAACATAATATTATGTAGCTAACCATGGCAACGAATAGCAAATATCATATTGAATACGATCCATTACCCGCGCGATATCAGAAATTCTGTAATATAATAAAATGTCAACATTTTTGAAGTGGTCCCGTCACCCAATTGGCTGGAATTTTTGTGTATTTTGTCAAAAGAAAAGTATAACGTTAAAATTAATTTTCAATAATTATTAATAATGGGAATGCGGACTATAGGTATATAATTCTTTCCTTTATTGCTAACGTTTCGTCACAAATTTTTGACTTTTTCAAAGCTCAAGAAAAAACAATTTTTTTAAATTAGAAAATAAAATTAAACATAAAAAATTATAATTTATTTTCCACTTTTTTATGACATAAAAAAGTGAAAAATAAATTATAATTTTTTATGTTTAATTTTATTTTCTAATTTAAAAAAATTGTTTTTTCTTGAGCTTTGAAAAAGTCAAAAATTTGTGACGAAACGTTAGCAATAAAGGAAAGAATTATATACCTATAGTCCGCATTCCCATTATTAATAATTATTGAAAATAAATACTATGGACATTAAATGGAAAATAATAGTTAAAATTAATCAACGAAGATTTGTGCAAGTGCCGTAATATACTCACTATTCGAAAAAATTATAATTTAGCAGCAAGAGATGTAATATTTCCTGAACAACCTAATGATTTTCAACTGTATCATAGCGATTGCTATCGACGCTTTACAGCTTTACCGCCAAAATATCGACGTTCCCAACTTTCTCTTCTACCACACCCTTTTTTTGTATCAGCTGGCAATCTTTCCCCCAATATACAAGCAGCTGACGATTTTATTTATTTTAAATATTATAAAAACTACCTTTTGACAAAGTTTCATGTGATAGGGAATGACTGAATTCATATTAATTTCGTCAAGTTCGTATGATCAGCTGACGTAACATCCACCATCGTACAGCCAGCTGACGTTTTTTTTTTATGAAAGATCATTAATAACTATCTTTTGACAAGTTTTCAATCGATAGGTAATGATAAAAAATATTATTCAAATAAATAAAATTATCGACCAATTTTTTTCAGACTATACCTATATTGACAAAAAATAATAAATTATAAATCAATATTTCACTAGATGACGTTTCGAAATAATCTAAAAAATATATAAATTAATTAGTATAATATCTACTTTCTAATAGAATGGAGTTTGAATTATCGAATTTTAATGAAAAATTAATAACGGACAGTTTTTTGATAAGTAGTCATGGATACCTATGTACCTAACAGACGTTTGTCAAAGATTTGGATATAAAAAATATTATCTTTTTAACCGTGCGTGGGAGGCTATTCCACCAATACTGGCGCAGCTGACGGCCACTATGCTATATGGTACTACTGTCTGAGCATTTTGCGAGTTTTTCAGCCGCGCGGAAATGGACGACCTAAATAGGTCGCTGGCCCCCGGACCATAAATCATTATTTTAATTTTTTTGTACAAAAATAAAACAAAAAAAACAACTCCATCTGTTTGGAAACATTTCATTCAAAAATTGTCTGACTGATATGACGTATGCGCGTTAGTAAATCAGTGACCCAATGCCTTTAGGTTCAACACGAATAGGCGGAGATATTTGATCTCGCACCATATTTAAGTATTTTTGGGAATTTAATGTCCCATTAATAAAAAAAGTCCGATTATGTTGTAATCATTTGAATATTTTCTTCGGTAGTATACACATTCATTTTGCAAAAGAATATTAGTTGTCAAATTGAAAAACAAGATATCAAGGCTCACTCCGCTCCAGTTATTTATTCCCAATGTTAATTTCCCTATGTGCACCTTACGTGTTTACGTACTGTATATATTGATGATGTTTTTTTATATTTTTGAAAATCAGAAACCTTTTGGAGGGGGGGATGAAAGTATGTATATTATTTAAACAATATTTATGCTAAAAATAAAAAATATAGAATAGTACTTCTTACCACAACAGTTTTATTAGCGAATGTACATTTCGGGAGCTATGCTCTCATCTTCAGCAAACACTAAAACTAAAATATTTGTAATGTTCAAATCTTTATACTATTTATGTAAAAATAAATTTTTCATACGCATGAAAACATGAAGAGATTTTGTTGTCGTTGAGAAGTGTTGTGATTTTATTTCTGAATTCGGTTATGTTTTAGGAACGGGACAAATAAATAATTATAGAGACGTGTCGTTAATTATGTCGATATCGCTTCTTTATTTAACACAAGTAATCTACTCGTAAATACTAAAAGTACAGCACAACACCTTATATAAAACACACCAATAAATTTCTTCTCGGTCCACAGTGAAACGCAACTTGCAACGCCAAATTCGAAGCAATATAAAATACCAAAGAATACCAGAGTTGCCATAGTTGACCGTATTCGCAACGTCGATACGGTAGCGAAACGATTGTGCACTGCCATCTATTTGTAAAAAAACAAAACAGCTGTTCCAATTCAGTTCTTTTTGTTGACGTCATAAAGATAGAAAAAGCACGTCTGAAATCAATTTGCTTGGATACTGTAGAACGCAAAACTTTTGGAACGTCTCTCGTTTGCTAAAAGAAAAGGGCTACAGAAGTGTGTGCTTGTCTTTTATAGAAAATTCTTTAATCGCACTAATTTTAAACTGATATAGATAAAATGTGGCGGAAAAAGCCGTATCTATAGAGTGTATGTAAAAATAACAAAAACACGGGGTTTTCCATTTTATTTTTTAGTGTTGTGAGTGATAGAGTTTTGTTTCTATCGTGTGGATTTAATAAGCACTCCTTTTTCTATGAAAAATTACGAGAAAGTAAAATTTATTTTTGGAAATTATACCTACTACGCGTGTCTCTTTTTTTAGCAACTAGGGAAGTTCAAAATTTTTTTGAGATTCGCAGTTTTAAATTTAAATATTGGGCGTGTTAAAATTTGAACAGTTTTTTTGTTAGACAAAAAGCATCTTTGGTATCTTAAGACGTAAAGATGCATTGTAAAATAACGAGTCTTAGATCACGTGGCATTTCGATATTGTTTTGTTTCGGTTCGCGCCCTTTTTGACGGTCGCTTTGTTTTAGCGTTGCCTGTATATTTCAATATGAACCAAGTTTTTTTATAATCTATCTTAAAGGTAATAATGTAGTAGTTTCTACGCTTACCTACCTTAAGATATCTTTTTACATTTTCTAAATATATATAATTTATTTTTTAATTAAATAATATTTATATTTTATTCCGAGAAACATTCATACTGGTAAACATATAAAAATATTTTGTCATATTTGTCTTTAAAAAAACTCATTTGCCTTAAAATTACTCTTTTTTTTTGTACAAGGCACCATTTACTTTTTTTACACAGTAATTCTACATCTTCTTTTATCAGTTCTAGTTAACGCCTAGTTATTTTTGGATTTTTTTTCGAAAAAAAAACTAACGAAAACAAATGAGAAAGTATTAATTTCATTTTCAATTTATGGCTGTAAGAATAAATTGAAAATTGCTACTAGGCCTAGATCTTCTTGAGGACAGGTGAGAGGGAAAATATAGTTCAACAACTAAAAACAATTGAATTTAAAATTACAGTTAAATCTAAAATAAATTAGTAGCGAAAAAATGATGCTAGTTTTGGATTTTCAAAAAATGTGCGACGAATTTCTTTTAATTTTAAAATTAATACGTTTTACGGACTATAAAATTCTGCTTTTTGGTTTTTTTTACCTGCGTGCATTTTTTTAAGATTAAATTTCCTCTAAACTTTTAAAAATATTTGGCACTGGATTTTTATTTCGGTTATAAATTTTATGAATTAATTATCCAAAAATAACTAAGCCATGTGGATGCAACGAGACATTATAGTTCTTTCTTTTTCATTTTTATGTGAATCGGCATTTACATACACAAAATACAAATAATAATAATTGTGTACCAGAAAATAGTATTCACTGTCAAAATTTCCAAACATTGAAATCTTCCTTGCAAGATAATACGATTTTTATTTAAAAAAAATCCATTAACAAAAAAACACTTATAAACCTCAGTTGTTGAGCGTCTATAACGTAATCTATTTAAAAAAAAAACCTTTTTAAACCAATTCGCTTTTCTGAGGATCACCCTCAAAATATTGCAAGGCCCTTTACCTCAGTGATTTTTTTAATTTTAAAATAATTTAAAAATTATATTTATGTGGGCTATGAAACATGTTAATTCTATTCGTTATCGGAACTTCCTCCCCGCTCACTAATCATAATGGAGCTGTCGAGCGTCTATAATTTACGATCTAGATTCAGTCCTGGGTTTGAAAAAAAATTTAATTCGGGAGAGTTCAATGTTTGGTCCTTTTTCTAAATATCTTTATGTCACATGTAGGTTAAAAATTTATATAACATTAAATACAGATTAAAATATGATAACATAGATAATGTGTTAGTCTATAACAGGCATGTGGAAACTTTCTACTTTAGAACAACATTCTTTGAAAGAACGTAAATTGTTTTAGTAGTTTAGAAAACATGTAAATTTATGAAGTTAGATATAAAATGAAAATGTACTTGTCAGTTTTTTAGAACTGAAAAAAATGAATAACACAAAATTATGTACATGTTTTGAAACGGTAGTTATGTATCTAGATTCTAGAACGCTGCAGTTATTATGTACGAGCTGTGAGATTATGTTAAAACGAATGCACCTCGTATAAAATAGTTGATTTTCACATTATAATAAACATATCTTATATATTTTTGACAGCTGTATGTGTAGTCATTTGTTGTCTATTTGTTTTTTTTTTACGAAAACTAAATCTTCTTTTTTGTCTCTGTTCCTCTTGTAGTGTTAAAGAGGTAACTGGCAGGTCGCTTTTGGAAACTACGGCTGGATGGGTCAAGTGGCATTTAATGTCTGAATTTACAACACTAGTGTTAAATGAATCATTTTACTATCGCTATTATTACAGACATGAAAAGCAGCTATTTTATTACTTTGTTTTATCCATACTTTTCGTTTAATTAAAATAATTGTAAGACATCTTCTTTTTGTATTTATGTTTTGTTAAAAGTTTACCCATGCCTGGTCTAAAAAAATATACACTGCATTTTTAATCTTCAATGCAAAAACGTTAATTTCATAAGAAATTCTCTTTACCATTTATTTTATTTGAATATTTTAAATATCAGTATCCAACGAAGATAAGAAATAATATGTGAATAATAAAATACGGATTATTTTAGCTGTGTAAATCGTTCTTTTCTATCTTTACTGTTTGGCGTTTCGGAGCTTACGTGGATTTCAAGGTTTCTTCATTATTCAGATTCCCTAGAGAATGTGTTGAAATTATTTTTGAAAAATTAATAGTAATTCGGAGTGCCTTTTTTGTTTTAATAAATTATATTTCGGGGCTGACTGTAAAATTTATTTAATTTTATGTGTTTTTTGTAAGCCTTTATTGAACCACAAGACTCGCAATTCACGGAGTGAACAATTTTAAGGGTAAAACATTGCACAGTATTGAAAACACCGAAATTATCATAAAGGGAATGACATTTTCTGTACTTGCCGGCGTTTTTCAAAAATGTATACCACTTTTTACACGATTGCTCCGTCTACCTGGCGTAATGTTGTTTACTTTATTAATTAGAGAAGTTGTACTTATGCAAAAAAACGTTAGAAAAGTCGATAAATGATAAAGATTGTTTCGAAAAAAATTAATGCTTCGAAGTTTTTCGTATCTTCCTTTTTCTGAACGAGCTAAATTCTGTGTTTGATTTTCATTTCCAGTGAATTATTAAAATTTCATTCAAATTTCAATTGTACGTTGGAGGGTATTTTTTTTTTTTGAGTCAAGCACAAAACTCGCATAAAATAAAGTTGACTGGAAGTACATATTGTTTGTAATTTGTTCAGGAAAAAAAAAACTTTGCGTAAAAAAATTCTTCTAAAAATTAATTCAAAATTTTGACTCGTAACGTTTATTTTTTGCAATAAACTTTAATCAAAGTTCGTTTTACAATGGGAAAATACGAGAAATGGTACGCAGTGTCTGCGAATTACAAATAAATACAAATTACATTCAGTTGATTACGCAAAATAATTAACTAACAATTATTATTATTAAGCATCACAACATATTATTTGTGTTAAAGCAGGAGTGTTCAACTTTTATACAGGGGTCATCGAAATTTTATGCCAAAACTTCAGTGATTTTGGATACAATCGGCTTTAGCGTGGATTCGTATTTCATTTGTCACAGCGCTCGCTGAAATGTCAATGATTCTGAAAATTCATTCATTTTCAGAAAGTTCAAAGTATACTTAAATACCCGGCTGCTTTTTAATGGGCGAGACTCGAACCCGCAACATTTTTTTTAGAAAGTCGTGGAAAGTATTTTTGGGAACCCTGTGTTGTGTTGAGCAGATGTTTCATAATATTCTGTTAAACAGAAGATTTGACACCCCTAAATTAAACAAAATAAGCTCGCATATTATCAATTATTTATTTTTAATGGCAAGATTAACGCAAAATAGTAATTAAAATAATGTATTACATTGGGATTAAAGGTTTCTATGAAAATGGAGAAAAATTAACATTTATACAGGGTGTTTTTATACAAAATCAATATAGCGGGCGTTTTATTGAAAGTTGACAATAAATATAGGTATTTCATTTCTTTATATTTGATATTTTTGCGCCTGTTTAAAAAATTATTAAAATTACGTATGTTATGACACAGCTTGCTAACAGATAGTTAAATATAACTCTCCGTTAAAATGGGTTTAGTAAAGTCGACGTTGCGAAATCACTCACTAAAAAAAAAGAGTCCTTAAAAATATTTTTTTTATTGTGTGCGGGTTTTTATGTGAAAAAAATACATGTTTCGTTGATATAGTTGTATTCGTTTGTTTAGATGTCATCGCTGTTTTGAAAATCTTGCTTAATGCCCCATGTAATATTAAAATAAAAAAAGACGAAAATTATAAATGCAAATAATTTATTAAAATTAAAATCAATGACTTTTTGTTATATTAAAATATAATAATAATATCAAGAAAATATTTCAAGTATCACAGAATACCTATATTTACAGGTTTTATAATTTATTATATATCGTTAACAGAAATTCTGATGCTATGATTTAAATAGGTTACTCACACAAATGTTTTAATGCTTAAAAAAAACCAGCAAATATCGTGTAAATGGCACGCGTCTGAAGCGAGACTTCAAGGGTGAACATTCGTAACCAAGTAAACACTAAACAGAAACGGGCGTGTCGATCACGTACCTACACTACCCGTCAACCAATCGGTTTCGGTTCATCGTTAGTGTAACTATTAAGAAAGTTTGTATATGTCTATCTTAGTCACACACTATATAAAAGAAAAAGACGAAGGATGTACATTCTTTAATACAACAGTCTTTTCCTAACCGCAGGGGAGACATTTCGCGGTTGGCAAGAATGATGCACCTTTAAGGGAACCGATTTTATTTTTAGCAAAATACCTACATTTTTTACTACAGAAAAAAAAATGTTTATGTCTCGTAACGGGTTTAAAAAAAAACAGATACTTTACACTACTCACTGCAAAAGTAAAATTGTTAAAAAAAAAACAAAAAAAAATATAGATGTCACCGACAGCCGGGATCGAACCTGCGACCTTTAGGTTACGAGGCAAGTGTTCTATTTCGCGGCCACCTTAGCTTGATGTTCTGTCCGGTTTTTATAGTAAACGTTCGTTGTAATCGTGACAAAAGGAGTTTTACTTTAAAAAACTGTATTTACGAAATATATTGCAGGTTTACTGACTTGTGACGTCACAATGAGCGCCCATACCTATTTAACTCATAGCATCGTGAACGCAAATCACATTAAAATAACACTAGTTAAATAAAACATTGACTTAAGTCTTTTAAATTTAATTATATATTCTTTTCATTTGTTTTTCTGATGCACCTCAAAAACTACACCAATTCCATTTTCTATTTTGATCATTGCATTGTTTTATTCGTATTCTTGTAAAGTAGTAAGTTTACTTTTTTTTTTTAATTTTAATGTAAATATTCTGATGGCTCAAGACGCGCTTTTTCAAAAATTATATACATTCTGCTGGCCAACTGACAATATCGCTTGTAAGTTTGATAAAAGTTAGTAAAAAAAAAGACGGGTTGCACTCCGGGAGTGCCGGCAGAAGTGAAAACTTGAATATTAACGTCTTACGAATTTTCGATCAAAATGGTTTGTATCATAGATTGCATTTTTATGTACGATATTTCAACGCTAGATGTCTAACGTTGTATAAATAAAAGTTGTCGTCTTACGGTCACGTGTCCTGACGCCTGACGCGAGTTTAACATTTTTTACCCATTACAAAAAAAGTGTACAACGCCGCTAAAGAAGTTTTCACTTCAAAATTTCTACGGTTGTTTATTATTCAACCGATTTTCATGCGGTTTTCACGAATAATCATATTTTGAATTATGCAATGAAATATTTTGGAAACAGAAGAAACGAGTTTAATAAGTGAACAGAGATACTGGACACGCTCGACAACTATTTGACTTATTTACAGCGTGTCCTATTAAAAAAAATAGGAAAATTGATTTTTGAAAAGTTTATAACAATTGAATTTTTGAATGTCGATTGTTTTGCGATTGAAAAATATTGTCAATTAACCGACAGCTGTTTCTAAAAGAATGCTAAAATATTTAATTAGATTCGATTTATTAACATGTATAGTAGCGGTATCAATTCTAGGTATTTTTTCTTTTTTAAGTTTGTATGAGGTCATATAATTGATTGTTACTTTTCTTCATCGTAATTTTTTTTTAAATTGAGTTTTTAAGATAGTTTTTTTTGCGTAAAAAATTATTTAATTTATTTACACTTTTCAAAGTCGAAAAAAAATATTGCACCAAAAATTTTATATCACTACAATAACCGTTATTTTGTTGTAACGTTTTTTCAATCTAGAAAAGAAAAAAAAATATTTTTTTACAGAATAATACAGCCAAATATTATGTTATAATATGCATAACAGCACCTCAATAAATTTAAAAAAATGTTTTAATCGCCACTAAAATTTATATGACAATCAACTCTTCGGGTGGGTCACCTAATTGTTTACTACTACCGACCATATGCACAACAGTACTGTCTCTTTCAATTGCACTAACAGCCAGATCATTGTAACCATAGTTTGGTTAAGACGAAATTCGAATTGCAATTTTGTATGTTTCAATCACGTTGCACTGTTGAACAGTCGGGTAGTCTATTTTAAAATGCAACGAGTACGCTTTAGACACAAGCGGAGGAGTCGCTTACTTTCAATTTTAGTACCAAATTTAGTTGAAATCAGACTCAGCGTTAAATAAAACATAATATTTTAATTTAAAAAGTTATTTTTTTACTCTGTAAGCATCTACGTAACCTGCGATTTGAAAATCGAGAGTTTCAATTAGGTATAAAATTTTGATACGATTGTTAAAATAGTTGGAATTTATTTTTATATTAAATAATTCTATGTCCATAAAGGCATGTTTACACTGCTCAACTGTTGTTGCTACAATGCTCCATTTAATCGCAACTAGCAATAAGCTTGTTTATAGATCCAAATCTTGATGTTGTTTTTTTTTTTCAAAAGCACCTCTAAGTATAGTACAGTTTAAAAAGCATGTTAACAAATTTTGAAAATAATATTAGTTTTAATAACAAATTACTGTGACCAGTTTTCAGATCAGCAAATAAACAACAACGTTCCGACGATGCTGACTATTTTCAAATTCTAAAATATCTTGACTCTTCGATTAAATGATTTCTAAACATTTATACGCCACTGAATAAATCACGGAAGATTAATTTGTTGAAAAACAGAATGCTTTAGTAAGAGAACTACATACGCAGCCTGTTTCCTTTTGTTTTATAGTAGGTCTGTTACTATGGAAACAAATTTCAATGTTATTCCAAAGCCTTCTTACTAACTGAGTATCTTTGGAAAGTTGAACAAAAAAATAATTACGATTATTTCTTATTAATTTATTTTCAGATCACAGATTCTATGTCTGACTTTTCGCAGTGTAAACAAGCCTTAAAAGAGTCCAATTTGATTTTGGCAATTTGTATTGCGAAATGTCACAATTTACTTAATGGACTTATATGGACTGTCTATGTGACCCATTTAAATTCGAAATCACGAGTTGAATACAACAATAATGGTCTAAATTCAATTTGAAAACGTATACGGCCTGATTAGATCTCACGATTCCGGCATTAAATGTGTCACCTCGTAGAGATGCATCTAAGCAATATAATTCAAGTATTATTTCAGTGCAGTCAACACTCACAGGTGGCACGTCATCAAAGACAAACGTTAGACTTTTGTTTTTTGACGGTTAACCACTGCTTACAAGCAACGGCCATATTGACTCAAAACCTTCCTGAACAAAACGACTTGCCCAAAATGATCGGATCGCTTTCAATGAAGGCACAAGAGCGTTCAGGGAAGTGGATCACTATCGGAGCTAAGTGCAGCTGGTTATTTTCCCCGTTCCTTATACCATCATCAACTATATTGTCTCTTTTCAAAGCCTTATGTCATGTGTTTGCTTTTGTCGTTCGTAAGGTCATTTAGGCAATTCTTTATTCTTTTTTAGAAGCGCGGTTATGCGCCAAAAACGATTCCAAAGCACGGCTAGCCGTTAATTTAATGACCGAGAAAGATCCATCGATTGCTTGATCTGATACTTGAATTATATTTGGATCTAAATCATTAATTAGTAAT
The DNA here is from genome assembly GCA_963575645.1 of Xanthostigma xanthostigma. Classification (NCBI taxonomy): domain Eukaryota; kingdom Metazoa; phylum Arthropoda; class Insecta; order Raphidioptera; family Raphidiidae; genus Xanthostigma; species Xanthostigma xanthostigma. Next base: position 8,066,090 of record OY754473.1, read on the forward strand.
AGTTGTCGATCTATTGCTAAGACATACCTGACGATGGATCGTCCATATCAGAACCAACAATACCACTAGTGTGCGACAATGGATACCTTCCGTGGCTTGCTGCGCTCGAATACAGCGCTTTCGAGTGCTTGTTGCCTTTGAGATCATCAACAAATACTGGCTCGGAACTATCCGATCTCTTACTGTACCGATGATCGGTAGTTTCCGTCGTTTTCGACGGTTGACTCTGTATTCTTTCGATTGGATTGATGCTCTGATTATGCGTCACTTCGGTTTTCTCCTCGTCGTAATCGGTATTTATTTCGCCACCGAATTCGGCCGGATCGAATTCCTCGAACGCTATCTGATGTTGGGGCGTTTTTGAGTTTTTCAATTTGGAAATTCGATTGGTGACGATCTGGAGATGACGCAGGACGTAGTCTTCGGCCGGAGCCAGGCGGTGCGCATGCGTCAGACATGCCTGCGCCTTTAGGAGTTTGCCCCGTTCCACGTACACTACGCAAAGGTTGTGGAGGCCTTGGATGTTGACTGGGTCCAAGGAGAGGATTCGCTTGTAGCACTGTAAGAATTAGAAAGTTCCATTAGAAGTTTGGGAAGGTTTTAGGCTATATCTCATTACGTTATCTTAATAAGGGGCTGTCATTTTATTGGGGGGCACGGCAGTGCCCCCGCCAAGTCGAGCGCGAAGCAAACTGCCGTACCATCCTTTACTGGAACCATTTCGCCGCATTTTCAGGCCCCTATTTGAGAACCCACGTCTCGAACAACGAACTTTGGAAACGTGCATGTCTTGAGCAAATATGTGTAATTATAAAACGTAGAAAATGGAATTGGATAGGACACATGCTACGAAAGACAGATGACGACATAGCAAAGAGAGCCTTGGATTGGAACCCACAGGGATACCGAAAAAGAGGCAGACCAAAAATATCCTGGAGAAGAACTGTTCGTGAAGAAGTTATGGAACAAGGAACTACCTGGCTTCAAGTCAAACATATGGCAAAAGATAGGACTAGATTTAAAAATTTCGTAGAGGCCCTATGCTCCACTTAGGAGTTAAAGGAATTTATTATTATATTTGAGAACCTCTGGATAAGACCAGAACGCAGAAATTTTCGTCATCCAGTAAGCTATAATCACATACTTAAAATCCAAAATTTCAAGTCTGTAGGTCATTTAGTTCCGAAGTTAAGCGAAAGCAAAGTTTCGCATTTATGACACTCACTCATGATCATCAAAATAGAACTAGTACTTCCCATAAACTCAGAGAGCTGAAATTTGGTACAGAGTTAGGGTTTAATGGCCACATAAAGGGAAAACTATAAAAACTAGGATAATCGAAGATCTGGAGTACCTGGTGATGATTAGAAAACACAAGAGCCCAACCAAACTATTAGAGATCGACATACCGCCTTTACAAAAAATATATTCTACAAAAAGAAGTGAAGTCCCACCAAAAACATTCTGTAAAAAACTAGCCAAGTCTCGATGGAGCTGCTTGTTTATCTCTAAAAAGTAATGAAATCTAGACAAAGTCGTGCCAAGTCTAAGGTTCTTTACTGCGATTTCTTTATTATTATAGTTAATAACTATAATAATAAAGAAATCGCAGTAAGGAACCTTAGACTTGTCTAAGTCTAAGGTTCCTTACTGCTATTAATTAATTAATATAATAATAAATAAATCGCAGTAAGGAACCTTAGACTTGGCACGACTTTGTCTAGATTTCATTACTTTTTAGAGATAAACAAGCAGCTCCATCGAGACTTGGCTAGTTTTTTACAGAATGTTTTTGGTGGGTCTACTTTCCATAAATAACTTACATTTTCAGCTGCATCTAGATCCTTAATATTATTAATATAAATATCTCCAAGTAAGATCAGTCCCTTGATATGGTCCGGATGATACTTGACCAGTTGGTTCAAGAACGGTGCGGCTTCAAGCGGACGCTGGTCGTCGGCCAGCAACAGCGCTAGATTGAAAAGCGCACTTCTGAAATCGGGCTTCAGATGCACAGCCCTTCTGAACCAATTCTCCGCACTTTCGATGTCCTTGTCGTCCATGGCGAGCATGCCGAGGTTGAAATGAACGCGTTCGTTGCTGCCGTCTTTCGTCAGCAGCTTCAACAATCGCTCTCTGGCTATTTTGCGCAGCTCGGCCCGACCCAATTCTTGCAGGAGTATTGCCGAATTTAACAGCGCTTGTTCGTGATCAGGATCGAATTCGAGCGCTTTGTCCAAGTAGGCTAGCGCTTGCGATGCCTTGCCTTGTTCCAGAAACACTACGCCCAACTGAAATAACAAGATAATTTGTACGGCTATTTGGTTTTCTTTCTTGAATGAAACAATCAGGTTATCTATATATTTAAAACACAAGCCCTAAATCTCTAGACAACCCGCCAGCCATCCCTACTAAACCGATTGACACAATTTTTTTTAAACTGAAGCCTTTAGTCCACAGATATTATGTTATCGCTATTTTTTTTTTTTGGTGAAATTTCTTTAAAAGGGGTGATTTCAAGCGATAATAGTAAAAATGACGAGGGGGTAGCGGGGTGAAGAGGAACGTAAAGAGAGAAAATCCTTCGATGTTCACGAGACATGAGTGTGAGAGAAATGCAAATATGTACGTATGTCGGAGATTTTGACAAGTCGACTTTGACAATTGAAGTGTATATTCAAATTAGTTAGGTTTTTAATATTCCAAATATTAATACACAAATAAATTTTATTTTATTTTCCAAATAATTTAAGAACGTGTAAGTTTATATTAATTTAATGCCAAAATAGAGTTTTTAAATATAACATGGACTGTACCAAGTCTAAAATTTGGTCTCAGATCAGAAAAAAATAGTGAAAATCGTAATGTATCAAATGAGGTTAGATTTTCTAAAAATGAATTGTGACAGCTCTTGCGGGGTAACCATCATAACAGATCTCATACATTTTTTTTGAATTTATAACCAATTAAATATAGAGACAACTTGATGGATCAAGCTAAATCAAAAGAAAAATAACTGTAAATCGAAACTAATGAGGAATAAAATTATTGTCGTAGGTCTGTATGAAAATATCGTTTTTTGAAAACAATATGAAAATACATGCAAAAGGTTTTGCACGGGTACACTAGTATTAAATAATATTGGTCCATTTTTGATAGTCCTAAGACAAGACACGAATAAGAACTATTGCAAATCGAATAGCCAAAGTGTAGTACTCGAAAACTTTATAATTGAGCTAGCTATTGGCTCATTTATTTACAATCTTGACTGTACATCATTTGACGGATTAAATTATTACACCAGAACAAAAGAACCAGTAACCATTTAAAAATATTTATTCAACACGCGTGAGTAATATATAATTTCGGGACCCTGCTAAATTCGGGAGAAATAATAAATTACTTCATGTTGACGCGTAGAGTGCTAATAATGAGCCGAAACTGTACGATAATGTATTACCGCCTAGTTTCTGGACCAATACGAACGCGGTAGCAAGCCGAACCTGTACGATAATGAATTATTACTGCATAGTTTCTGGACCAATAGGAACGCGGTAGCGATTTGTATATATGAAAACAGCATCGCAATTCAGAGAAAGTCAGGGCCATCTTGTGTGCATCGAGGGCGGTGGGTACGTCAATCAATGAAGCGATTTATTATTTTTCCCTCTTTTATCAGGGCCCCGATTACATATTACTCGTGCTAGTTGAATAAAGTATTATGTGCGACCATTGATCGAAGGAGAATGTTCCACTCGCGTGTTACCGCACTCGCTACGCTCGTGTGGCAAATTTCACGCTCATGGAATCTTCTCCTTCTCTCACTAGTCGCACAATATTCTATTACGAAACAACAAGGTTCTACGTAAACTCAAAATCATCCTCACATTATAGTAAATATCGGGATTATTGCTGTCATAGAGCAGTGCCCTTTCGTAAACTTCCTGTGCTTCCTTGGTGCGGTTTAGTTTGATGAGGATGTCGCCTCGATTTATGTAAGCCTGCGTGTAGTCGGCTCGCATACTGATCGCCTGTCGGTAAAGAAGATCGGCTTCCTCGAGTCGCGTCACGTTCCTCGAAATCAAGTTGGCCAGGTTCAAGAACACGTTCAGATGATTCGGCGCAATTCTCGCCTGGTACGATTCGCCCGGCTTCGCTTTGGGCAGCAGCGACTTGGCGCGCAAATAGGCGTCTTCGGCTTCTTTGAACATCTTCAGGTGGTTATAGGTGCGACCGACGTTGATATGGGCGCCGACGTCGTCCTGTTGGACGCTCACAGCCGTGTGGAAGTACTGAAGGGCTTCGTGGTACTTGCCTTTTGAAAAAAAATGTTCAGAAATCAGAAACATTATTAAAGTGAAACTTTTATTCTATCGCCCCGAATTTTTCAGGCCGTCTGTTGCATGTCGCATTACAGGCAGCCGCGGAGTAGGGGTAAAGTGAAAGGCGCTCGGTAGAGCAGCCAAGGCCAATATGGCGGCGCCCATGGTTAGCATCAGCTGACCGTGTAGTATGTATAACACATAGTCAGTCTGTCATGCGGGCAAGTGCTGTACAGTGTTTACATGTCTTTATTCGTGTATTCATGTGAATATTGTTGTTTATAATTAATCGTGATGGATAAGTGTCTACAATCCAACGCCTACAATCCAATAAAAGTTTCACTTGCCTCGTGGTTTCTTAAAACCACACAACTGTTTGTTTTTTCTTTACAGAAAATAATTTAATCATTCGGTTTTTCTCCTTTCGAAAAAAGCTTTTTGGAAATTTACTACCTTTTCGGAATAAAGTAGAAATTAAAATTTGGAAATTCAATTTTCTACCAATAAAAATCATTACCTTGCGACTCTAGTGCATGGCCAACGTTGTTGAACAACTTGGCGTTCCTCTGGTTGACCTTGAGTCCCGACATAAAAATAGTGTATTCGGACTCCCAGTCCCAATTTCGAAAGTAAGTTTTGGTACCGTGCGAGATAAGGAGTACGGCCAGGGCGACCGAAGCGAGCTTCTTGCTACGTTTTTCCGACAACAGATGCCACCCGTAACTGATCAGCATGCAGAAGCCCATGGATGGCATGTAAAGAACACGTTCGGCTATTACGAATCCGACGGGGAAGAACAGATTCGAAGCCGGTAAAAATGGCAGCACGAGAAACGCCAAACCCTGCAAACAATAGTAAATAAGTAAGTTTATTTGGTCATTAATTGAGATACATAGTATCTATATGACATGTCATACAATTTAAAAATACAATTTAAAAATACATTTTATCAAATTCACTGATTTCATACAGGCACACTTCAGTTAGGATTTTTTTAATTTTCTTTTTAAAAATTGTCTCATTTAGATCCTTATCAGATTGTGGTAACTTATTGAAAAATTTTTGGGCCAGGTAGTGAAAACTGTTCTGGATTCTAGTTAGATGGCACATAGGCAGTCGTAAAGCTTCCTTATTCCGCGTGTTATAATTATGGTTATTGTTTCTATTGAAAGATGGTAGATTTTTTTTGGCATATAATAATAAATGATATATAAATAAGGATGGTAAAGTCATTATTTTGAAATTTCGGAAGAGTGGTTTTCAATGTTCACGAGGTGCGGCCCTAGCCAAAATACGAACTGCCATTTTTTGAATTTTAAATGCTCTATGTGTAAAAGTCGAGCTACCCCACAACAAAATGCCGTATTCTAATAAGGACTGGAAAAGACCGAAAAAAACAAGTTCGAACTGCGGAAGTGGATGCAACCTCTGCTACCCTTCTCATGGCATACGTAGCGCTGCTCAGCTTATTGCAAACATGATCTATCTGAGTTCTTCATTTTAAGTCGGGATCAAGATAGATACCCAGAAATTTTATATTCACCTTAGTGTTGTTGAGATGACTAAACTTGATGTGTTCTGTTTTATCGACATTTAAGCAAAGCTTATTTGCATTAAACCAGTCCGAGGCCTTCGCTAATGGATCACACGATGTCCTCCCAAATAGATTTTATTGAACAACATGTAATTATTTCATTTTGAAATGTCAACGGTTTTTGGAATAATAAGCAAGCATCATTATTATACGCCATGTTTGTTGAAGTTGAAGTTTAGAAGATATGTTTTAATGATAATTAACATTAAATGTACCCAAGATATTACAAAGCTCCGAAATCCCACACATTTTATGTGTCCCAGTGGCTTTTTCACATAGGGGAAGTTTATTTATAAATGTAAACGGCGGCCTCATTTTGGCTATTAACAGAAATCGTAACTCGAACGAACATAACCTTAAAATAGAAACATAAAGACAGGGCTGTACATCAGCTTTCGTTTGAAATACTTCAACACTTTCAATCGTATTATTTACCGTGATGTTCGGATAGTGGATTTTTCATTTAGTTGAAAACAATTGACATTCTTAAATCTAAATCTTTGATTAACGTCTGAATAGAACTCTTCAAGTAAATAAAGATTGTAATATGAATTATATTGGGCAAACAAAAAGAGCACTTAAAACACGTGTTAAAGAGCATCAAAACAATTATAAACTACTCCCTGATAAACAAAATGTCGTAACTAAGCATAAAATTGATTACGACCATAAAATTAATTGGGATAGTGTTAAAATTTTAGATAATGAAAGTAATTATTTTAAAAGAAGTATTTCGGAAATGTTATATATAAAATCTAATAAAAATTCTCTTAATGCTCAATTAGATACGGAAAATTTAAGTAATATTTATGATATTATTTTGAAATAATATTTTGTTTTTTTCAAATAATTTTTTCTTTATGGGTACTTTGATATCCATGACTACGGTTTATAAATTTTGTTTGTTATTAATTTTTCATTATTTTTTAATCTTTCAATCTTTCAATTTTACGTACAATCGATTAGTTAATAAATAACTTAATATTAATTATTTTTTATATTTTTTAGATATTTCTGAAGAAGATCCAAATCCGGATCGAAACGTCATCTTGTGTTATATTGATTTGTAATTTTATCATTTTTTGTCAATATATCGTTCGGTCTGAGAAAAATTGGTCGACAATTTTATTTACTTGAAGAATTCTTAAATCTAGATTTAAAGCTGAAAAAAATACAGTTTGGTTACTCGCTTTTTTACGTTTTTTTGGTTCACCCTGTACGATTTCATGTCGAACCGCAATTAGTGTCGATAAAAGTTTGGTTTCAGTTTTTTTTTTCATAAGTGAAACAAAAATACAACACCGGGCGTTGATGTCTATTAACGATTGACACAAATGACACTTTAATAATCGATTGACTTATGATAGCCGTTTTTTTAAATTCAGTTTTAATTGTTGATAAATTGTTGATAACAGTCGTTATTTATTTCTCTAAGCAAACAAATGAAAGTGTCGAGGGGCGGTGGGGCTTCGCTTACACGCAATTACATTTACAGGTTATAATTTAATAAATATATAAATTGTTTTAAGCCTCCAGTCGATGTGCCACTTACAACAGTCAGTTGCCAACTTTTCAATTTATATACCCGTACTTCCACCATTTATACCCGTTCTCCCACCATCTATACTTACGTTGTTTTTACGGCGCGATTCTGTCATTTCTGTTAGATTTCTGTCTCGCTTTAATTACTAATGTGATGTTAAATTTGTTAGAGAGTGAACAGCACTGTTAAATTCTTACAGAATGGCACCATTTTTGAAGTGAAAACTTCTTTAGCGGCGTTGTACACTTTTTTGTAATGGGTAAAAAATGTTAAATTCGCGTCAGGACACGTGACCTGATCGAAAATTCGTAAGACGTATGGAGAGTAGAGGTAATATTCAAGTTTTCACTTCTGCAGGCACTCCCGGAGTGCAATATATTTTTTTTTTTAGCCATGATAAGTGTTTTGCTTACCATTAATATAACCGTAGCCTGTTGTCGGTTGTCCGTCGTAAAAGCTGTCAGCACCAGGACGCCCAGAACGACGTAAGCCGACAGCGTCGCCACATTCCTGTAGTCGAGGAAGGACTCGACCAACGGAACGGTGCCCATTGTCCAGTCGCAGCACAAGTCGCAAGGAAAGAGCAGCAGCCACAGGTTGACGCTGATTAGATAGTGATAAGACAGTTGTCGCGCCGGCGTCGGCGCGACTGATGCTGGATTATCGAACCTGGTGAACACCGGCAACTGGCTTCCCATTATTTGTAGTCGCGCCAACAGAAGAAGGATCGTGGTTGCGGCCAGAACGGTGAGACGTTTCGTCGCTTCGATCGGCCACGTTGGATGCAGGCTGCTTTTGCCGCTCAGAATCGATTTGACGATGTGTTGGAGGTCGGGAAATCGCAGCTGCAAAAGTAGCCATTTTGTTTTTTTTAAGTGAAATGTCTACAGAAAGCGACAGGGCACAATCAACGACCGATGTACCATAGACATAGAGGAGCGGACTGCGTCAACGGTGTTTTAAAAGTATTGTTGCGTGCCCCTTGTTGGGACGACTAGATTCTGTAGAACCTACTAGCAATAACAACAATGGAAAACAGGTAAAAAAACCCGACCTTCAGAGAATCGCTTGGAGAAACCAATACATGTAAAGGAACGGATCTCGGTGCTTCGAGAACATTCGAGAAGCGTGGGACGAAGCTATAAAATGCGAGCGGAGTGGTTGAGTCGAGGTCAGTTATTCGTGTTATTCATGTGTTGATACAAGTGCTCTGGCATTACGACATAAATTATTCAGTTATACTGCGAAGATAAATAAACTTTAGTGAGTGCAATTATATAAATCTGGTTTTACATAAATGACTTATAGTTAATCGACAAGTGTGCTGATAAACTTTGTGTTGTGTTCCTGTGTTGTAAATATTTTGTGTACGTAATTTAGTGACTCTATACTCTCTGTTACTTAGTCTTTTATTTTATTATTTAGAACTGTCGTTATTTGATTTCTGTTAATGTTATTATTGCTGTTAAGTTAAAGAACGCTCTCGTTTGTGTGTTTAACTGTTTTGTTAAACATTTATTATTGTAAATAAATAATTTCCCACACGGACTACAACGGTTTTGTTACAATATTAAATGTATTTGAATTCAAAATTCAAACTATCATAAAAAAAATATTAGCCAATTGAACGACAAAAATATTGACATTAGAATAAAGAATACTTATGTTTTTTTGGCTCGATGAACCTTAAAACGAAGAAATATTGTAAAATTTTGAAAGGTGATTTTTGACCTAAATTAATAGCGGTCTAAAATATCGACAAATAAAGTAATTAAAAAATTACAACTATAAAAAAAATCAATAATTTTTAGTGAGAAAGATGAACTTGGTATCAATGCTGAGCTTTCTTTTAAATCAATTACTTAAATTCAAAAATATTTATCGGGTTTCAAATTACTAATTTTATTAAGTGGTTTGGCAATCGAAGTTTATGCAACTGGTTTCGAAAGTCGCGATGTTAAAAACAAACTTTTCACCTATTAAATATTTATCGAGTGTCTACCCTTGCTTACTCGCACGCGTCACCGGAAATCCGATAGTTCAAATGACATATAATTATTTCCTTCATGAATAAATTATAAGCAAATAGGCAATTAGGCGAATGCTCTGTAATTACAGATGCAAAAAACAATTGTTAATTTTTAATATTTTAAATATTTATATAGGCTGTTCGACAATCGGCGGAACGTCGGGCATCTCATCGGGAGAGGCGCCTTACATATTTTTTTTGATGGTATGCAAAGATAACTTGATTTCTTTAGCGACATAATCTGTTTGAAATTTTCTGTGGCGGGGAAGTATAAAAAAAAACTTCGTGCCGCAAAATGGATAGTTCGTAACTCTAAAGAAGTTTATGTGGGTGGAGCTAATGCGTTTTTTAAAGACCAATTTAACAGTCACAATATCATTTTTGGAATTATAGTCATTGTGTCTGTTAATCTGTTGAAGACAAATGCAGTTTAAAATAATTATTCCTTTCGAAAAAAAATGTTTTCGTCAAACACCTTGTTTGAAGTTTATTTTTTTAATAAGAAAAACGGGATAAACAAGGCGATAGAAGAACACTAACTCTAAATCTTCTTGGTTTTCGGGCTTGTATGCCGTGGTCCATTGGTATTACTACCTGACGTTTCGTCTACAACGGTAGACATTATCAAAGGCGATGAGGTAGCGGGCGAAGTGTCCTTCTAGGCTGCTCACAGGTAAGTGTGTCGACGACTGTTATTCTTCCTTCTTTTATAGTCAGCGAGCTCGTGTTTTCTACTCGGTCGTAGTATACTCTTCTGTGATTGGTCGTTCCATTCAGTGGGTTGGTGCCGGTGTCCAGGTTTTACTTAGATTCAGACCTTCATCTTTGCGGTTGAAATTATTTGTGTGTTGTAGACGAATCGTCAGGTAGTAATACCAATGGACCACAAGCCCGAAAACCCGGATCAATACCGGCCGTGAAAGCCTACACACTTGGATAACACTATAAGTCTGTGTTTTTTTCTGGTACAAATGTTCTGATTCACTCCTACGAATGAATGATAAAGAAACTTTTGATTCGGATGAACGTACCTTTTGCGCAACGAAAATCTCGTAAACGGCGCATATGCCGGTAATCGTGATTCCTTGTTCTTTGCAGAGCATTGCGGTTGCTACGGACAGCATCGAAAATATCAACGGTCTCCAACCTGAAACAAATCGAAAAATCGTGTGAGTTGCGAACAATTTTTTTTTTAGAGCGTAGAAACTTTAATCTAAACTAGTGTGACCTGTGCGAATTATTCGCTCTAAATAAGTATAATAATTATCACTTTACAAAATTATTTTTTAAATATGATTGCAGGTATTCAATTCGTTTCTAATTTTGCACACTGCTTATAACGTTCTTCTTTTTGTTGTATTACAATATGAAGCTCAGATGACAGATCGAAGAAATATTTTACTAAAATTGTCATATAGAGGCGCAAGTAGCAAAAGCGTTGAGCTAAGCCGTCAGATGGCATCATGCAGCATTTCTGTGACGTTGTTCAGCGTTGCTCGCTGTTTCAAAATTAAAGCCGTCAGTTGGCAGTATGCAGTATTGTGTCTGTTGTATTACAATATGAAGGTCAGATGATAGATCGAAGTGTTGACGTTGTTTCAAAATTAAAGCCGTCAGATGGCTGACGTTATTCAGCGTTGCTGTATTTGAATTAATTTACAAAAACAAAAGCAATAATAAATTTTTTAGTTGTCGATGTCAGTAGAGCAAGCAATTATCTGTAAAATGATATATAATTTATGTGGAGAAATTGTGAGGTTCTTTCTAAAAAGGGAGGCAAACGTCTTTAACCTTAGCGTATTAATATATATGATTTTTTGACGATATTGGACAAAAATTAGAGGTTGCGACAAGGTGACCTCTGTTGTGTGCCAACCAAAAAATTAACATTAGTGTCCATTCAAAAGAAATGTCCATTTTATTTATTAATGATGATTACCCGTAACAACAAATTCTATTGTTCGAATTAAAAAAAAAATATGTATCCTATATATTAAATCGTGAATATTAAAAGTGCTTTATTGTCATATTGCTCGCTTTTATCAAAATTGACATTAATGCCTTTCTGATTACAAATATTATATTATTCTCTTGAATCGATAATAATTTAGTAAATAATAATAATAATGCGTTTAACGTCCGTTTTTCGACTTTATGTCAGAACAGACGCCATTCGCACCATTACTATTTTTTTTTTCTACCACACTTCCCGTTATTTTCTACAATTATTAAACTTCAACTTAATTAATAGCAATGGGCGAATGAAGGAATTTTTAGGAAATTAGGATAAGGTAGGCACATTTTGAGCATACGAGTTTGACAGGTAATCGGCCATGGCCTTGAATAAGGAACCATTTCAATATTTGTCTGGAATTATTGAGGGAAACCATGGAAAACCTCAACAAGATGACCGGTACAGAAATTACCGTTTCTCGGCGAGAGGCAGTAGGAAAAAGTCACAGCCACATCTGCCCCCGCCGAGATTCAAACCCGGTACCTCCCGAATGCGAGTCTAGTGCTCTCACCGCTACTCCACCCCGCGCTCGGTTAATTTAGTAAATAACCTTATAGCATAGCGGGTTGAAATTATAATTGCTAAGTTTTGGCAGTACAACGCGACGATTTTTGACGTGATAACGTCTTATAAATTGATAAAACACCAGCTGCACGCACGAAAAAGTGTAACGTTCGTAACGTTACGCCTGACCCTGTGCGTGCAAGCGAGAGCGCAGTATAAGCGATAGAGAAGCACGATCGGTTCAAGTTTGACAGCTACTAATATTTAGGTTATGTATTATTAGATAAATATGATATTCGAGCGGAATACATTATCACGTAAAACTATCGTCCGTAAACCGACTTTACAGACAACCAATTTTTTTGTAAGGCAATGTTTTTGGAAAGTTTAATTTTACTTCAAACGCGACTCTGATTGGCGTTTTATAAACGTTTTGTAGTTATCGTGTTTTGACAGTAACCCGACGATATTCTAATCAACGCTTTTAATTATGTACTTAATGTTTTTAGAATGTTTGATTGCATGACAGGCATACTTCAAATTAGCAGGATGTTGTTAACTATAGTATCAGGTAATACTTCAAACTTTGTAGTTACTGAGTTTTGACAGTAATCCGACAATAATCAACACTACAGTATGTAAACACGTAAGGTGCACATAGGGAAATTAGCATTGGGAAAAAATACTTGGATCAGAGTTAGCCATGACTGCATTAATTGTTATTTCTATTGAATTATCGTGGTAATCTTGAGGATTTCTATTTTATTTTGATTTATTTTTATTTTACTTGGCTTTTTTAATAATAAAAAGCTCTTATAAATAATTGTTTTCATTTTTTTGTACAAAAATAAAACAAAAAAACAACTACATCTGTTTGGAAACATTTCATTCAAAAATTGTCTGACTGGTATGACATATGCGCGTCGGTAAATCAGTGACCCAATGTCTTTAGGTTCAACACGAATAGGCGGAGATATTTGATCTCGCACCATAATTAAGTATTTTTGAGAATTTAATGTCCTATTAATAAAAAAAGTCCGATTATGTTGTAATCATTTGAATATTTTCTTCGGTAGTATACACATTCATTTTGCAAAAAAATATTATCTGTCAAACTGAAAAACAAGATCCAGTCATTTTTTCCCAATGTTAATTTCCCTATGTGCACCTTACGTGTTTACATACTGTATAGCGTTCAGTGATTTTCATACTTACGAATGTTTTAATTCAAATACGGTCTTATTTAGAATTTTCCAAGTTTGCTTGAAACATGTGGTCACCCCCTCTCCCTCTTCTAGGAACCATTGCAATGGCGGCATGTTATGAAATGTTGGATTTCGTTTATATATGTGATCGTATATCATAACTAACGCTTTTTATTAGACAGCTATAAATTTCACGTGCCTACAATAAGTATTATAATAAAGCAAGTAAATAATATACAGGGTGTTCATTTTGTCGCATATTTTCAGCGGTTTTGAAAAACTTTTCCGTCATTTCCACCGTCAATGTGCTAGACGTGGTAGATTATAAAAGCTCGATAGCTTCGTAGTTAAAGTTTTGAGTGTTTTTAAAATGATGTATTTTGTTTGACTCTAGTGACTTTAGTTGTTGGAACAAAGAGACAAGAAATCGGCAAGACAGTAGAACTGCCCTAGAACCGAGTTCCTTGTCTTACAGAACTCAAATTAGTTAATTAAAACTTATTGGCACTACCAACGTAAGTAAAAAAATGGTGCTAAAATACATTTAATCTAACACCTAGTATAAAGAATTTAATATTACAATATGTATAGCGATGCATATACAAACTTACAAAAACATTATTTTAAATTAAAAATTTTCCACATTTCTGATAAATAACTATGTTTTCAATACAAAAGTATGTTTTTAATATTTGAAAAGCAGTCGTGGCAGTGTGCACGTGATAATAAATGATAGTAGATATATAGGGGCATTCCCGTTACGATTATATTCTGATCGGTTATATTCCGATCCATTATAGATTAAACGCTACAATCACTTTATTCTTTAGCTATTTTTAATCATAAAAAATCGTTTAGTTTTTCTTTCAATAATAACTTTTTTTTATTTCCACAGTTCGTTCGTTCTAGATAGCGACTACATTGCTTATACTTCGCTATAATACGCGGCACAATTTTAAGCGCGGGACGGGTATGCTTCTTTTTGATTCGTCGCTTCATTAATTAAAGCGATGAGTCTCGCTCTACTATTTCAGAACCGTGTTTTTCTGGTCCTAGATTCCTGCAACGCAATCCCAACGAGCTTCGACATTACACATTTCATTTCGATTGTTTGTAATGTGACAGCTGCAAATGTACTTCAAGCTGCAAGAGTATAGCAAAAAATACGGTCGGCCGGTGTGTGGCGAGTCGGTTCATGGTGGGAGTACGGGTCTGCGTGTGGTGGGAGTACAGGTACGCGTTGTGGTGTACTCCGGGATGTGGAGCGCCCGCCATTCACGGCGTCGAAGAAGGTGGCGCAGACGTCGTGTCACGTACGTCGCTTACCGCGAGAATTTTAAAGTAGATCTGACGTTAGACGCAATCCGCCAACTAGATTTGTTTCTTTTAGAAATGAAAAATCTCGACGGCCGAAACTTTGAGTTCGACAACTAAGGTGGTTAGCATCTGAATACTTTGAATCGAAGTCATGAGCGAAAGTGGGATTCGAACCCGGGGCTGTTTGATACAGAGACCGTCACATCGAGCTGTTCTCTGAGTCGATCGTAAATTATAGATGTCGAGCGTCTATAATCGATAATTGATGCCTATACACGAAGCTGTCAGATTACATACACTCGGATGTGTATTGTGTAATCTCAGAGCGTAAATAAAAAACACAGTAAAATAATACAAAAGCATATTCAAGTTGAATTAGACCTACGTTTGATAGTAAGTTAAAACATTACTCTTCATGTAAAAAAAAATACTTTCAGCTTTTCAGTCGACTCAGTGTTCACTTGGCAGTTTATTTGCCTCACTGCACGAGCGTCGTGAACGACGCGTCGAATAAAATTAATCAACCAACATTTCAATGATTTTAGATTACCGTGTTCTTAGCGACTTTTTGAAAAATGGATAGAAGAATTAAAATGTCAATTTTTTTTCCTCAATAACGCTGCGTTTTGAGTCGTCATAAAGCATAGAATTATGAATGTTTACAAATTTACCGATCAAAAAACGAACGCGATTTGACGGAGGCGTTTATGAAAGGGTAATGAATGCTTGTCAAGTTTGTGTTGATCGTTGTTTGTACATTGCAAGCGAAGAGAATTTTATAGGTCGGGCGCCGAAAGAGCGCCGTCGCAATTGTAAAGCCCGTCGTAGATGCTACGTACAATTGAAACCGCGCTTTATGTCACGACGTAAATCGACATATTATGTCGTGATACACACGCCCGAAGTGAAACTTCTGATGTACCTTTACAAATAAAAATTAATTACGTCTTATTATTATTATTTTAATATAAATAAAAAGATAAGTTTACCGCTAGCATTATAAAAAATACAAAATTAAAAAATCGATTGACGTTACGAGCTAAGTTACGCGGAGACAATTCGAACAAAAACAAGTTGTTTTTTTTTTTAAATCGGTTGAGGCGTTTGGGCTGTACGCGTGACACACAGATTCACAGACAAAGCGAGCACATATAGGCGCTTTGGCTTACGCTATTCGCGCCCAAAAAAAATTGGTTGTCTGTAAAGTCGGTTTACGGACGATAGTTTTACGTGATAACGTATTCCGCTCGAATATCATATTTAATAATACATAACCTAAATTTTAGTAGCTGTCAGGCGGAACGTGACACATTTCGGAACGTGACACTTTTTCGTGCATGCAGCCGGTGTTTCAGCAATTTATAAGACGTTATCACGTCAAAAACTATCAGTTAAAAATAAAACTACATCGTAAAAACCCGAAGTACGAGACTGCTCGTGGAGGGATCGAACCTGCGACCTCCGCGTTATTAGAATGAAGCTCTAACCGACCGAGTCAAACGGCCAGCTGTTCGACTGGCTCGTATTCCATGGAAAGTACGTCACTCATTTATGAACGCATTTGTGTCACCCTCTTAATTTTATGTTTCATTCATTTTACTCTCGAAATCATTTCGAAAATAACATTTAACCGTGCCATGTGTCGAGCTAAGAATCGGTTCCATATGATTAAAAAAAAATCCTCGTCACGGCGCGCGAACTGTACAATCGCAGTACGTAGGTTAGTGTTTGCTGCAGTCGGCCTCATCTCTTTAGTTTAGGTTCTTATATTGATTTTCCCACACTTCGCCGGAGTCCCCGCGCTCTCTGCCTCCGTGTATATCCCGTGCCGTGCTCGTGTTTCGCGCATTCCGCTCTCCAGCACCCCCCCGCCCCCTTTCCGCTCGCCGTCCCACGGTCCTTCCGTGTCCTACTTTGTGCTATACTGTTGCTGTTATTAACCTAGGTAAATCTGTCCCACTCTTTTGCAGGACGGCTCCATAACGCGAATTATTTAGTTATATAAATTGTACAAATGTTATACGAAACCTTGATTACGATATCCGTGGGGTGCGTTCAGTTATTTTTTTAAAGCGCGAATCCAGCTGTAATTGCCGGACTTATGATGGATTGAATGTTTGTAGTAAATAATTAACTTAATACTAGTGTGACCTGTGCGAATTATTCGCACTAAATAAGTATAATAATTATCACTTTACAAAATTATTTTTTAAATATGATTGCAGGTATTCAATTCGTTTCTAATTTTGCACACTGCTTATAACGTTCTTCTTTTTGTTGTATTACAATATGAAGCTCAGATGACAGATCGAAGAAATATTTTACTAAAATTGTCATATAAAGGCGCAAGTAGCAAAAGCGTTGAGCTAAGCCGTCAGATGGCATCATGCAGCATTACTGTGACGTTGTTCAGCGTTGCTCGCTGTTTCAAAATTAAAGCCGTCAGATGGCAGGATTGTGTCTGTTGTATTACAATATGAAGGTCAGATGACAGATCGAAGTGTTGACGTTGTTTCAAAATTAAAGCCGTCAGATGGCAGACGTTGTTCAGCGTTGCTGTTAATTAATTAGTTTACAAAAACAAAAGCAATAATAAATTTTTTAGTTGTCGGTGTCAGTAGAGCAAGCAATTATCTGAAAAATGATATATAATTTATGTGGAGAAATTGTGTGGTTTATTCTAAAAAGGGAGGCAAACATCTTTAGCCTTAGCGTATTAATATATATGATACCGAGCGGTGTATAGCTTAGTAGTGAGAGCACTATAGATCCGCATTCGGGAGGTACCGCGTTCGAATCCCCGCAGGGGTAGATGTGGCTGGGAGTTTTCGAGAAACGGAAATTCCTGCACCAGCCATCTTGTTTAGGTTTTCCATGGTTTCCTTCAACAATTCCAGATAAATATCGAGATGGTTTCTTATTCAAGGCCATGGCCGGTTGTTCCTATGCTCAAAATTTGCTAACCTTATCCTAATTTCCTAAAAATTCCTTCATTCGCCCATTGTTATTAATTAAGTTGAAGTTTAAAAATTGTAGAAAATAACGGGAAGTGTGGTAAATAAAAAATAGTAATGGTGCGAATGGCGTCTGTTATGACATAAAGCCGAGAAATGAACGTTAAACGCATTTTAAAATAATTCTAAATAAGAATGTGGTAATTCACAAATTAAGTGCGAGTAACCTTGAAGTAAAACATTTTTAGAATTTAGTCTTTTATTATTTATATCGTAAGAAATTCCAGACAGTTATTTTTCAATGTTTTGATAATTGAATTTATTTAAAGTGGTTTAAGCTGCATAAAAATACACTAATTGTAATTTATAACAAAGACCACCAACGGTCAGAGTTGTTTGGGTCTAACAGCAACTAATATTTGCATCCAACTGATACTCGGATTAAAACCTCAGAGCTGGGGGCTTGCAATAATTGAACCTGCACTCTCGGCTATTTTCAAGCCCTGAATCTCGAGGAGTAATGGTAGACAGTTATTTTTGATACACACTGTATATTCATAAAACTAAAACTGTCTATATTCTATATTTTCTCTTTCAACTTTACCGGAGTAAATGGCATTATGAAGTCCAGTTGAATATTTCTGAATGATTTACCGTCAAAGGACTCTTTGCTCCTCCAGTTGGAATATTATGAAGCTAGTTACGATGCTTTTTGTATATGTCTGCCGAACAAATGCACATCGATGATTTTAACAGTTCAGTTACTATCGTCTCTCCTCCTTGGACTATCGTTTGTCCTCCTTGAATGTTGCAAGAAGCGCGTTATGCACATTTGAGATAATAATGGTAAAGCAGATCGAAAAAAAAAACGTCCATAGGACTACAACCTATGTAATTAATTTATTGAATATAAAAAATAATAAGTATGAAGCTAGCCGAATCCCATTTTGTCTCGTTGGGATGCCATTGTTTATTCTATTACAAACCCCCAGTTTTCAGGCTCTGATCTAAGAATCAGTAAGTATCAGTACCTATCTATAATATTATTGCAAAAAACAGTTCAAATTTAAACATTGAATTGGTACATGGTAGTTTTTGCTTTAAGTAAATCACTTTAAGAAAATCAAAATTAAAAAAACAAAAACCCTCTGCACTCCGGGAGTGCCGGCTGAAGTGAAAACTTGAATATTAACGTCTTACGAATTTTCGATCAAAATGGTTTGTATCATAGATTGCATTTTTATGTACGATATTTCAACGCTAGATGTCTAACGTTGTATAAATAAAAGTTTTCGTCTTACGCATTTTCGATCAGGACACGTGACCCTGACGATCTGACGCGAGTTTAACATTTTTTAACCATTACAAAAAAAGTGTACAACGCCGCTAAAGAAGTTTTCATTTCAAAAATTGTAAACGTCTGAGAGTGACGACCCGTAATTTGTTTGTTTGACACGGCTGACGTATCGTTTTTGGAATACACAGCGGCTACACATGTCTGGTGCACGTACCTGTGCCCTTTTTCCGCTTCGATGCTCTCGAATACGAGATGAAAGCGGCAAGGAAGAACACCGAGGACAGGGTTTCCGCTCTTCCCACCACCCCGGTCACCTGCAACAGAAAATAACAATCAGTGATCACCTAGCCATTGTTGACTCTGTAAATTCACTTTATGTAAAACCGTAGGCACTGCCAGGGCCCGTTTTTATACCTAAATTTTCATCATTCAATGACGCGTGCGCTTATTGAAAAAAATCAAAAGTTTCGGACAGGTGTTTTAGGAAAAGTCATTATGTAATAGTAATACAGGTGGCATACATTTTAAATTACATAAAAACAGAACATTTAAACTTTTTACACCTACCAACTTTACACTATATAACAATTGTTTTACCAATCCATTTTATTTTGCGAAAAAATTGTTATAAAAAAACGTTCTAAAATGTAAATAACGAAAAAACACAAGAATAAATTAATAACCAGAAGCACAACTCTGAAGCGGTATTTTTGATGTGGCTACTGACGGATTTGTGACCTTTGTTCCAAATAAAAGATTAATTTTATGGGTATTCCGTAGGCGTACCTAACTGATTTATATGTTCTCGGTTTTGTTTGAAAAATTATTTAATTTTAAATATAGGTATATAATTTGATTCAAGTAATCGCTGAGTCTATTATATAAGTAATGAAATACTTGAATCGGTGATTAGTACATATTTAGATATTTTTCTACTGCTTCAAAGGTCGTCGGCTAGATGTCATTGATTAAGTAAGACTAGTGTGACCTGTGCGAATTATTCGCACTAAATAAGTATAATAATTATCACTTTACAAAATTATTTTCTAAATATGATTGCAGGTATTCAATTCGTTTCTAATTTTGCACACTGCTTATAACGTTCTTCTTTTTGTTGTATTACAATATGAAGCTCAGATGACAGATCGAAGAAATATTTTACTAAAATTGTCATATAGAGGCGCAAGTAGCAAAAGCGTTGAGCTAAGCCGTCAGATGGCATAATGCAGCATTGCTGTGACGTTGTTCAGCTTTGCTCGCTGTTTCAAAATTAAAGCCGTCAGATGGCAGTATGCAGTATTATGTCTGTTGTATTACAATATAAAGGTCAGATGACAGATCGAAGTGTTGACGTTGTTTCAAAATTAAAGCCGTCAGATGGCAGACGTTGTTCAGCGTTGCTGTTAATTAATTAATTTACAAAAACGAAAGCAATAATAAATTTTTTAGTTGTCGATGTCAGTAGAGCAAGCAATTATCTGTAAAATGATATATAATTTATGTGGAGAAATTGTGAGGTTTTTTCTAAAAAGGGAGGCAAACATCTTTAACCTTAGCGTATTAATATATACAGGGTGTCCCATTAAGAATGGGACATAGAACAACCGCAGATTCTCCAATTAAAAATAAAACGATTAAGCGAAATATGCTTAGATAAAATGTTGCTCGTTTCCGAAATACAGGGTGTTGAAGTTGAAAACTGAAAAATTATTAATGTCCATAATTTTGTTAATACACCGTACAATTTTACTCAAATCGGCACACTTGTTAAATATCATAAAATGCACCTAACAATAAAAAAATTAGTTCAGTACGCTCTACCAGTGGCGTACGGCAGGAGTAAGTAATGCTTGTGCCCCTTCTAAATGTTACGCCGCTGTCTAAATTTTAATTTTGACTATAATTTTAATTTTTTTGATATTTTCTAAGTCAATAATGTACACTTGTTAGTTTGTTGTAAAGTCATTGGTTTTCGAGATATTCGCAGTTAAAGATAGATAGACATGTACTTTTTATGTGTATTATTATTAATAATATTCATTTTTACAATTTTGTCTTAAAACCAAACAAAGTAGAAACTAATGTAATGAAATTTTTAAAAAATTTTTAAAAATTTCATTACATTAGTTTCTACTTTGTTTGGTTTTAAGACAAAATTGTAAAAATGAAGCACACATATTTTCTGTACAAATTTAGGTACAAAAGGAGTCTTAAAAATGTTTAACGGTGCAATTAAAAAACTTGTGTCATTTGTGCGCAAACTTTTACAGTTGACGTCATATAAAATCGTAAATAAATTCCGAAAGACAGACGGCCCGAGGCAGTGCAATAATGCGAGCCATAACTCTTTTTAACGTCGACTTCATTATTATGGGCTCTTACCGAGCGAGTACGGGAAATGTTTTAAAGTAAATGATGACACACTTTAGATGATGTTAATGAGCCCCCTCCTTGAAGAGAGCGTTCTCGGCTCTTAATTAAAAAAAATGTGTTTAATTGAAGTGGGTTCAAGTGGATGTGATCTTACCGACTGCCTTGTAACAATAGCTACTATACCAACAATGGAACAGGAACACTAGCTTCCCTGCCACTATATAGCGACCGATAACACTACTAAAGCATTGTCAAAAAATTGGCCTTAGAATAACAATATGTTGGTAAGTTTTGAATTGTTTCTGAACTACCAAAGCGTCTGTCGACAATACAGAACTCTTCAGACCCAACTGAGTTCTCGAACCGTTCGAACTTGGTTCTAGTAATTCTGGGAGTCTAGGATTACTAAAACAAACTTCAAACAGTCCGAAGAATCCGATAATGCTATAAGAACAATTTAGTTGCCTAGAATGTTAAAAGAACACTACGTTGATCGAAGATTTTAGCTACCAACAAAGCCGTGAAAACACTACAGCTACCAATGATACTAAGGAAGCACTAATCGATAGCAGTTAGCGCTTTTTAATAGCAACACCGTAGCTACCAAATAAATCTAGAGAACGCTATAGATATACGCTTTAGTATAGCAACCGACAATAATATAAAAATAGTTGGCAAAACCAAAAGTGCACATCCCGCAAGTTTTCCACTGTATGATAAAAAAATAACAATTAAAAAATATTTTTAATAAATTTAAAAAGATTTTAAAATTTAAAGAAATAAATAATTAAAAATTGAAAAAATATTTTTTTTAAGTTTGCAAAAATAAAAAAATTAAGAATTATACATAATATAATATATAATTAATATCAAGTGGAATAAAATAAAACAAAATAAAAAGAAAAAAAAAGAAATAAATTAATGATCTCGTAAGGAATCGAACCCAGAACCTTGCCCTTGGGGATCCAACGGCATAACCATTACGCTACGGCGGCCTACTGCGTGCAGTGGTGTTATCACGGTATAGAAGTGTAGCACTTGTTTTATGGATTACACTATATTTACACAGTAATTATTATATTGTTTTTTAAACTATTAGCTGTCAAAAATAATAAAATAAAACTGTTTATAAAAATTAAACTACTGAACACATTTTAGTGAATTTAAATAGGGTTCTGGTCTGATAGTAAACAAAGTGAATAAAATATAACCTAAGGCAATCCGACCAAAATTGCGATCTGTAGAGTCGTGACGTACGTACATACGTACATACGTACATACGTACATACGTACAGACCAACCGACAACTGCTGTTTGTAATTTTCAATTACAATTTTAATAGTATTTATGAACTCGAATTGATTTAAAAATGGTTCTGTTTTATAGATTAGAATCTCCTCTTTTCAAAAAGCTTCAATTTGAATGGATTTCGTGTGAAATTAACTTAGATATAACTTCTTATATGAACGAAAGTCAGCTCTGACGCACAAAGCGATAATAAAGCACATACCGCTAGTTTAGCGGTATGTGCAATAAAGACATTCGCAACTTTATAAGAGAAACAAAATTGTAAAAACACTATAGTTTCTAACAGTATCAAAAGAATAGTGTATATGTTACGGTCTATACCCGAGTTCGGTCAATGACCGAAATAGATGCGCAAAACTAGTTTTTCCCAAACCCGAAATCTTACATTTAAACGGGTATTGAGTGTTATAAAATGAGCAAAACTAGTTTTGCGCATTTTCAATTGGTCAAAACTAGTTCTGTCCATTTTTGAACGGACAGTACTAGTATGGAATCTTCTTTGCGTTTTTTAATTAAATTTTCCACATCAATGATACTTATTATATCAAAGCGATTTATTCTTCTGTATTGTTTAGCAGACAAAGGTTTTAATTCAGCTTTCAATAAATTTGTTTTCTTAACCTCACTTAGTGTAGTAAGATAATTATGTTTCGTCATAAAATTATGTTTCAGAAGCCTCCAATAGGCGAACTAGTTAAGACTCGAATTCATCTTGCATTTGTACCCAATTATTACACTGAATATCCAATCATTATCTATATATTTAAAACACAAGCCCTAAATCTCTAGACAATCCGCCAGCCATCCCTACTAAACCGATTGACACAATTTTTTTTTTAAACTGAAGCCTTTAGTCCACAGATATGTTATTGCTATTTTTTTTTTGGTGAAATTTCTTTAAAAGGGGTGATTTTAAGCGTTAATAGTAAAAATGACGAGGGGGTAGCGGGGTGAAGAGGAACGTAAAGAGAGAAAATCCTTCGATGTTCACGAGACATGAGTGTGAGAGAAATGCAAATAGGTACGTATGTCGGAGATTTTACAAACAGTTTGACAAGTCGACTTTGACAATTGAAGTGTATATTCAAATTAGTTAGTTTTTTAGCGCAAATATTCCAAATATTAATAGACAAATAAATTTTATTTTATTTTCCAAATAATTTAAGAACGTGTAAGTTTATGTTAATTTAATGCCAAAATAGAGATTTTAAATATTACATGGACTGTACCAAGTCTAAAATTTGGTTTCAGATCAGAAAAAAATAGTGAAAATCGTAAATGTATCAAATGAGGTTAGATTTTCTAAAAATGAATTGTGACAGCTCTTGCGGGGTAAGACAACGATGAATTTTTTTAGAATTTATAACTAATTAAATACCTATAGAGACAACTTGATGGATCAAGCTAAATCAAAAGAAAAATAACTGTACTAAATGGAAACTAATGAGGAATAAAATTATTGTCGTAGGTCTGTATCAAAATATCGTTTTTTAAAAACAATATGAAAATACATGCAAAAGGTTTTGCACGGGTACACTAGTATTAATTATAACATTCACGAGAACAATTCAATAGATACGTACATAAACAAGAACATAACCCTACTTTTGTTCGGGTTCAGACGTTGTTTGAATGAAACAAGCAGAACTAGTACTGACCGTTCAAAAATGAACAGAACTTGTTCTGTTGAATTGAAAATGCGCAAAACTAGTTTTGCTCATTTTATAACACTCAATACCCGTTTCGGGTTTAGGCAATATTCGTTGGTCAAAACTAGTTTTGCGCATTTATTTCGGTCATTGACCGAATTCGGGTACGGACCGTATAGCAACCGACACTCACTTGGATAAGGTTATTGCGAACACGGTATAGTAATACGTCTTTAAGTACAAAATACTTACGGCTTCGGTGTGAATGGGATGTACTGCAAACAACATGGCCGATACAAAACTTCCTATTTCCGGAAGGAACATGGCGCACATCCTGTAACAAAACAGAGCTTCGGTAAGTGAATAGGCGAGAGCTTCAAATAATAGCTTATAAAGAATTTATATCACACTATATACACACACACACTGTCTTCTCCCCCCCCCGCTCGTCCCACCGTTCGACGTTCCCGGTTTGGATGCTGTTTACGCGGCAGATCGGCTAAATCATTTGTTTAATACAACAATACGATGCGCGATTGTTTCCGTCTCCGCTCGTTCTTTTTTTTTATTAATCTTTTGTTTATCAAGGATTTCTATTCGAGGAAAAGTCGACGCAGGAAAGTATAGAGCGAATTGAATTGTCTTCTTTCAATATTGTAATTTGTTTGATTAAAAAGGTTTTTTTTGTGTATCGGAAAAGAACCGATTCCTGTGTCACATTTTACTACCGGTTTCTGGACATAGAAAGGTCAAATAGCCCACGCAGTTAATTAGTTCCGTGGGTTATTTAAAGGTTTTTGACGGATTCAGAAGTGAGGCAGGAAGACGTTTTCTTGGAAAACGGATTCTTCTAGTTATTCTCGGCGAGAGAGAGGCATCGCTTAACACGTTGGCTGCTACGTGTATCTTTAGCGATACACCCGGTGTGCTTTGTGTACGCCGCGTGTATCGATAGAGATACACCGAGTAGGTCTCTGTTCCAAACAGCGGTGTATTGTTAGCGCTCACTTTTATATTGGTTTAATAGTGGATATAGCTTCTCTTGGCCTGTACGAACATAGTGACATACAGAATTTTGGCCTGTGAAAACAAGGTATCTTTTATGCTATACAAAGGAACGTATATAAAACAAAATAAACACTAAAATGCAATAAAAAACGTTCATTATTTATTGAATAACTGCACAAAAATGAAACGCAAATATAAATCTAAATGTAAAATAAAGTAACGTGATTCCTAAGAAAAAACTAAATATCATAAAAATATTTACGATAAATGAAAACATAGAAAAAATGGTACAAAGAAGATCTATTGTAAGGAGGTAATGGAGGTTCTAATGTAAATGTTAAAACACGGGGCGCTACCTCGTCATCTGTGAGATATTTTATGGCCATTCTCAGCCCAAGCCGGGTGTATCACTAAAGATACACCGTCAAAAAAACTAAAAAAAATGCAATAAAACACAATAACATATCATATTGATTACTTTTATAACATTTTAACAACATATTTGTCAACAAACACTCTTGGCCAGAGGTGACCAAATGTCGAAAACTGGTTGGCAGTCAACGTGTTAACAAAGGACAAGTTGTTGAATAACCAATAACGTCTTGTCCTACGCAAATTTGGCTCGACCACTTAATGTATATACCCAAGCAAGAAATGAAAGACTTTCTCTAAAAGACGAGCATTTTTCTGGGTGATACTATTGGAGTAAAGCAAATGGTCTGTATTTCAATCTTTTTTATTCGGATTTTTTTATGATGGCTAGAAAATGTGTTTCCAGAATGTTTGCCTGTCTTTATATTGTACCATCCGAGAACGACTGAACCGATTTAAAAGAAAACTTGGTATGATACTCATTTATTAACTATACTGTATTTTTGCCCGGCTACGATCGAGTTAAGATATGTATTTTTTCGACTCTGTCGCCACTATTTCTTTTTCCGTGCAGAACATGGAAGTAAAATATACAGGATTGAGAACACAGGGAAAACACTGCAGTGAAAATCGGGATCAGCGATTGCTTTGATGCTTAAAAATCATAATAATAAATTTAGAAGGCCACGACTGTGTTCTATCTTTGTCGCGCTATTAATATTGTTTATGTCTTCCCTGACGCACTCATTAATTTTCCATGTCCTCAATCCTGTCAATGTTGAGCCTGCGTTGTAATTTATAGACGCTCGATAAGCGAGGTCACTGCTAAAATGTTTTTGTGGCGGTCTGAGCCCAGCGAATTACCTTTTTCCGCGTACATCGATTATTATGGATATAATAATAACCGAATCAATAACAATCATTTGTTAGAATTAAATCAACATTCAGTTGTTTCATAGGCCTTTATTTGTTTCCAACAAATATTTATTTTTCACAATGTAAACAACAGTCCAAGCGTGGGCGCCATATTAAAACAAAAGCAAGCGCGACCGAAACCTACGATTTATTTCATTATACCTACGTGTCGATTTAACCCTTTTGTGGGCGCGTGAATCACAGACTGGTCTATTTGTCGCCTCAATGGTTTTTGTTACGAATCGTGCGAATTTTTTCTAAACGAACGGTCAATTCATTACGTCAGTGGTGTTAACAAGGACTGTATAATATATAATTATTTACACAGGTAAGTTTTTTTACCTGAAATACATGAGACAGACCACCGCGTGCAGCAATAGGTTGACCAGATGGTAGCCCATCGGCTCTAGCTGGTGCAGCATGTAATTCCACCTGAAGGTCAGCACACAGAGGGGTCGATACGACTTGTGGCTTTGCTCCTGTGAACAGAAAAATATATACATACATCAATATTTATACTGTTGACCTTGAATTAAATAGTAACACTTTGGTTCATTCCGTCAGATTCTAAATTTGAAATTTATAAAATTCAGCGCAAAAAAATATTTCATATTCTATTGTTTTATTTATGTTAATAAACTAGCTTTTGCCCGCGGATTCGTCCGTGCGAATATTTTAAAAACGAGCCATAATATCATTCAGTTCGAAATACATTTTATATTTCTGCACGAATCTTCTATAAAACAGCTGGTTTTCACATAATTTTCAGTTTTCAATATTTTTAACAGTTCCAACGTTAGATCTATTTGAAAATTACGCCTGTCGTGGATCGTCGTATACTTTTAATGCTAACTCAAGGTCATTTATGGAAATTACTGTTGCTCGTATTTTTTCGTTTTACTTTACAGCACAAGTGTTAAATGGGTTATTCCACAAGAATGTTAAAAAACAAATATTCAAATATGCTCAGTATTAGTGACGTGTCGAATCGTTAAAAATGTATATCCGCGGATACGGATCAGAATACGGATATTTGGTTTCAGGATCCGCGGATACGGATACGGATCTTAACAGTCTTAGAGTACGCGGCGGTTAATATTGCACATCGACCTTTGGAAAGAGACTATCTGTTATGGGAAAAAGTTATTGACCTCTTTAAGCGTTAACTCTCATAACAGATTGTCTCTTTCCAAAGATCGATGTGCAATATCTCATTATAAAGATGGTTTTTTAGTACCTTTGAGTTATGTACTATTGGTATGGTACTCACTACGATAAATGTTTGCAATATAAAGGTGCCAAATACGATTTTAAAAAATAAAAAATAATCTGAATGGAATTTAACAGTTTTTCATTATTACCTAATCACCTATATATATAAAATGTCATCTATGAATTGAAAATTAATAAGGTAAAAGATCCGTGAAAGATCCGCCAAAAACTAACGAATACGGATACGGATCTTTCTTCTCCCTCGGATATCCGCGCATACGGATACGGATATCCGGCACATCACTACTCAGTATAGCTGATTCAATCCGAATTTCACTCGGGTGAAGCCGGGCCAGGCAGTTGAGGTAAAATGTAGCGTATGTATTAACGAAGAATCTAAAGAACATATTGATGAATTGTTTTTTTCAAAATTCGCTGAATAGTTTTCGAGATTAATAGAGTCAATACAAACGTCGGTTCTCTATAATATTTATAGAACATAGATGAGTGTTCAGAAACGACAGTCGGTACGGCTCTGTAAAAACAAACGGCGGGCCGATGCGACCCTGGCGTCTGGCGAGCCGCTATAGCGGCCATCAGTTTGTGTAATCGATAACAGAACAACGTAATTAATGGATATAAATAATGTATGGTTTAATTATTGAATAATGAATTGCCCGAGGAACAGTTAATTAGTTCAGCTAAACGTTCCAGTTCTGGCTGAATCGCACATGTTCCACTTTTATGACGGAAATATAAATATAACCTAATCACCTCAGCTGTCGAGCGTTTGCAATTTACAATCTCTCTCTCTCTTTCTGTTCCTAAAGAATGACAAGAATTTTTTTGACATGGTTTTTGAGTGGTTTGTTGACGCGAAAATAATCGCTGAGACCGATATTTTGACGTGAATTTCATTTATGTATGTATAATACAATAAAATAGTTTGTGAGTGTTAGCTCCGACGCACGACTGGAGTTTACTCTTTAGATACGCTGTGTAGTGTATTCCGTCTCATTTTTTCACACGTTAAATCCTATACAGATATATATTATGTTTGTCTCTTTTGTATTCCATCTCATTCTTTCGCGCGTTAAGCGCTGCAGATATATATGTTTGTCTCTTTTGAAGCGGACGAGCGTAACGTCACACTTGAAGCGGTGGAGCGTAGCGCCTCAGCAATTGATTTTACTACTCATAAACTTTCCGTACCGGGCTTTACGACTTAAAATCGTTTGTTAAGGAGAAAACTCAAAAATAAAGCCCAGCAGAATAACATTACGATAATTGTGGCTGTCCAGATGTTGAAAAAATCATCTGTGTATGGAAAATCTGACGGTGGGCTCTCAGTCTATATAGCCTTAAAGAAACTGAAATTAAAGGTGCAGGCTTTATTTGTTTAGGTTTGGAACAAAAAACTAGTCGTCATGTTTTCTTTTTTCGCATAGGTATAATACAAATCTGCATTGTAGGTACTGTTCAAGAAAACATTTAAGTAGTTGTGTATGAAAAGAACGGAAAAAATGAAGTCTCACAGGAGACAAAAGATTTAATTTTGCCTGGAAGACGCTAAACAAGATATAAACTTAAATAAATCGCGCTACAAAAGCTGCGACACAAACTTTTTAATTCGGAAAATGTAGTTCTTCCAAGCGCAGACAATGAAAATACAATTTTATAAATATACTAGTGTGACCTGTGCGAATTATTCGCACTAAATAAGTATAATAATTATCACTTTACTAAATTATTTTTTAAATATGATTGCAGGTATTCAATTCGTTTCTAATTTTGCACACTACTTGTAACGTTCTTCTTTTTGTTGTATTACAATATAAAGCTCAGATGACAGATCGAAGAAATATTTTACTAAAATTGTCATATAGAGGCGCAAGTAGCAAAAGCGTTGAGCTAAGCCGTCAGATGGCATCATGCAGCATTGCTGTGACGTTGTTCAGCGTTGCTCGCTGTTTCAAAATTAAAGCCGTCAGATGGCAGTATGCAGTATTTACAATATGAAGGTCAGATGACAAATCGAAGTATTGACGTTGTTTCAAAATTATATCCGTCAGATGGCAGACGTTGTTCAGCGTTGCTGTTAATTAATTAGTTTACAAAAACAAAAGCAATAATAGATATTTTACTCAAATTGTAATATAGAGGCGCAAGTAGCAAAAGCGTTGTTCAGCTTTGCTCGTCAGATGGCAGTATGCAGTATTTACAATATGAAGGTCAGATGACAGATCGAAGTGTTAACGTTACGCCGTCAGATGGCATACGTTGTTCAGCGTTGCTGTATTTTAATTAATTTACAAAAACAAAAGCAAAGTAGAGCAAGCAATTATCTGTAAAATGATATATAATTTATGTGGAGAATTTGTGAGGTTTTTTCTAAAAAGGGAGGCAAACATCTTTAACCTTAGCGTATTAATATATATGATATGGTACTCTGTATAAAAATTTACAGTATAAGTTATATACTGTTAATGTTTTATCACAACATCGTATATAAGTCAAAATGAGACTATATTAGAAGTAGTCGGGTAACTTTGCTGTATTATATGCAGAGAGAAACGTACAAAATGTGATTTTTAAATGAAGACACGAACGAAATTATTGTTTTTTTTTTGTGTTTGACATGTGACAATTACTGAAAAAGGCTAACGCAATCGAAGATAAGGTTAATGATATCAAACATCAAATTACCGACGATTCTGACCGTAAAAAAAAACCCTTATATGCACGTAGGTAGAGATATTTTACCGACCAGTAAATTTACCGATTTAATTCGTTTCCTATACAGAATAATTTATGTGTTTCGGAGAAAGGTTGATGCTCAGTGATAAAATAAAAACAAGAGAAGCGTCCAACTTTGCTATAATGGAATAAAAGCTATACACACACACTGTATCGATTGTTGGGTTTGGCCGATTATTGGCCAATTTGTTTGTTTAGTCAGTTTTTGTTCGAAGACATTTTTGAAAAACACGCGAACATCATCCGCATAGACTACGCGAGGGAAGTGAAACTTCTTAAGAGTTGTGATCTCGTTTCATTGATGCGTTATCCATTTTGCGTTACAGAGGTTTCTCTTATAGTTCCCCTCCGCCGTTGAAGTATTTCCTCTTTAACGTTACAGAAATTTTCAAACAGACATTTGCAGTAACGCTAGTTTGGTTTCAACTGTAGGTACGTATAATACGCGCCACGGATCTAAAAGGTTCGGAAGTTAGTCACAAACAGCGTCGCAAAAGCACATTTTAGAGCCGTTGAGACCCCCACCACCTCCCAGATACCTGCACGGAAGGTGCGCTCGTCGGTGATTGGCCGTGATCGCTCGTTGCCTTTGTCACTTGTCGCTTTCCTGCTTTAAAGTACGCTATTGTCAAGTTATTATTGCTATTTTAGTTTTGTTGAGTTGCGAGTTTGTAGTTTTTCAATAGACTGTACGAGCACAAGCCCGCATTCGCATCTAAAGCTTCCGAGCCTTTTAGATTCGTGGCGCGTATTATACCGCCATTATTACATTCGAGGCTGTAAGATTACATATAGAGCTTCGCACGAGAGGAAATTCAGTAAAATATTATAGATGTTCGACAACAGAGATTACAATAAATAAATAGATAACCCTCGGGTATCAAATTCTTTATTGGTGTGGCTGTACAAAATACTACTCATAATTTATTTATTATCAGAATGTTTTTATCGTCGAATGTAATAGCAGGCCATTGGATTATATGTTTTATATTGGTAATAGGTTTTATTTTAGACTAGCCGCTACCCGCGGCTACGCCCGCGATTGAGATGGAAATCGACTTTTGACATGCATATCAGGGGTTGAGGTATTGCACATATTTTGACAAAAAATTTTCTTATTGTTCGTAAAAAATTTTTATTTTTTTTTTAATAAAAAGTACCGTATGTTACTTCTAATACCTTCAAGAGTGTATGTGCAAAGTTTCATGATGATCGGTTAAGTAGTTTTTGCGTGAAAGCGTAACAAACTTACATTCGCATTTATAATATTAGTATGATAATATAACAATTTTCTTATTTTTCGTAAAAAATTTTTATTTTTTTTTAATAAAAAGTATCCTATGTTACTTCTAATACCTTCAAGAGTGTATGTGCAAAGTTTCATGATGATCGGTTAAGTGAAAGCGTAACAAACAAACTTACATTCGCATTTATAAAGGGATTAGTTTAGTACGGAAGTAAGTCTAAAATAATAAAGTGACAGCTAACCACAAAAATTACGAATAACCTCAAAAATGTGAATAGTATTATACTGCATGTAACGACAGAAGAAAATAACAATAAATATAGAAAAATTAGAAACAGTTGAAACTATATTCAATTGAATTAGATATTGTCGTCACCGTCGGTAATACAGTGGGTTGGTATTACAGTATTCAGGGTTGAAACTTCATTACTATGATGCTAGATGGCGTTGAAGTAGCTAAATTTGACGATATTTTGACAATTTTCTTATTTTTCGTAAAAAATTTTTATTTTTTTTTAATAAAAAGTATCCTATGTTACTTCTAATACCTTCAAGAGTGTATGTGCAAAGTTTCATGATGATCGGTTAAGTAGTTTTTGCGTGAAAGCGTAACAAACAAACTTACATTCGCATTTATAATATTTTTCTTATTTTTCGTAAAAAATTTTTATTTTTTTTTAATAAAAAGTATCCTATGTTACTTCTAATACCTTCAAGAGTGTATGTGCAAAGTTTCATGATGATCGGTTAAGTAGTTTTTGCGTGAAAGCGTAACAAACAAACTTACATTCGCATTTATAATATTTTTCTTATTTTTCGTAAAAAATTTTTATTTTTTTTTAATAAAAAGTATCCTATGTTACTTCTAATACCTTCAAGAGTGTATGTGCAAAGTTTCATGATGATCGGTTAAGTAGTTTTTGCGTGAAAGCGTAACAAACAAACTTACATTCGCATTTATTTTCGTAAAAAATTTTTATTTTTTTTTAATAAAAAGTATCCTATGTTACTTCTAATACCTTCAAGAGTGTATGTGCAAAGTTTCATGATGATCGGTTAAGTAGTTTTTGCGTGAAAGCGTAACAAACAAACTTACATTCGCATTTATAATATTAGTATGATATAATACATTGCTCGATGCTTAAAAAAATTGACCTAGGTTGAAAATTTGCGGCTTAACGTCATAATATGTTGTTTTTGTACTTTTATTCAACTCATGCGCGTTATTCATGTTTTATCATGCCTAAAAACCGAACCCTAAATAGCAATTTACCGACTGGTGACAATTACTTGTCATAACTCAATGAAGATTCCTACTAGCTCGGCCATTGTGGAGTAATGAAAATAAACGTAACTATTTTCTGAGTCGTAACGAAATAGTCGGTAACAACAACTCCGTTGTTACCCATTGAGGCTAAAATTGAGAGGCCGAATGTTTTCGCCATGGAGTTTATTCATAACCGGCTAACCTCAAACCAAAACATTGAATCGTGCTGTTTGGTGCTGTTAGTATTGACAGTTTTTTTTATAAAGAAATAAATAGATATTTACAAGATCTCATTAATAACAATAAATAAAACATTAATAACGCGCAATTGTTGAATAAAATTATGGGCGTAACTTGTAGGCTAAGTCATGACAACTAGTAGTATAAGTCATTCATTCAAACAAATCCGAGAAACGTATAAAATAGTTATTGGCGTAACTAGTAGTATAAGTCATTCATGGCGTGTCAGCGCGATGAATGACTTATACTACTAGTTACGCCAATAACTATTTTATACGTTTCTCGGATTTGTTTATTAGCTTCACTTATTGACAAATGGCAAGTTAGGGCGGAATGTTTTGTCTCATTAAATTCTGATTCACTTTCATATATCTGAACTACGTGAAACAATACACACGTTGCATAGTTCCGAATACAATGCGATATATATGTTAACGGCCAAACCCGATTTCAGGACAAACTAGTTTGGCCTAGGCCAAACTAAGTAGTTCTAAAAACCAATTTGGCCTATGGCTGAACTAGTTTGTCCTAGTATGAATAGTAGGCCAAACTAGTTTGTCCTGAAATCGGGTTTGGCCGGTAACATATATATTCAGGTGTTCGATGATTCGATCCGATGCAGAAGTCAGATGCGCAGATATCTATCGGACTTCTTGATCAGAA
This sequence comes from Xanthostigma xanthostigma, assembly GCA_963575645.1. Classification (NCBI taxonomy): domain Eukaryota; kingdom Metazoa; phylum Arthropoda; class Insecta; order Raphidioptera; family Raphidiidae; genus Xanthostigma; species Xanthostigma xanthostigma. The sequence goes on from OY754473.1 coordinate 8,099,879, forward strand.
GAAAAGAAATTAAAAAAAACATAGAACAGGCCTTTGTATATAGTCGTAATGAGCTTTTATGTTGCCGATAATTTTATTTTTGTATTTCGTCGACGTGTTTCAACTTACTAAATGAATAATAAATATCAAAATTTTAATGTTGAATCAAAGTGTATTCAAAGAGAAACCAAAACAAAGTGCTATGATTGCGATGTGAAGTTATTTATCGTTTATTGCAAACAGCGTTTCAAACAGAAAACATAATCCGTTAATGGTTAACCTATAACAACTAATAACGTTAATAAGAAACAGTTGAAATGCGAAGCACAGGATGTGAATATTGAGCGTGTAGCTTATATTTGAAACAATTGAACGGGGGCCTTAGAAATCCCAATTGGTTTGGCATTCAATTGTTAACAGGTTGGAGTTATGGATTAGAAGGGTGTTAAAATTTAAAAGGCTTCCCCTAACACACACACACACACACCCACAGGTGTGAAAGTTGAAATGCTCTGCGCCCTTTTAACAATTATTATTTCTACGTTATATAATTATGTGTTAGTTTTGAATGTTTTTCTTAAATGAACCGACCGGAAAAAGGGTTCAAAACTTATCGAGATAATAACACGGTTGAAATTTCTATATACACAAACGGATATAGTCTGCTATTATATAACTATACTAGCCGTTACCCGCGGCTTTGCACGCGATTGAAACAAAACACGGACGCATTCCCATTATTTGGCATAATTAAGGGCACTCCTTTCTCGACGTAGAGTCCCATAATAAAATTTAAAATTGATGCCATTCACGTAAATAAACTTAAAATAAATTTAAATGTAAGCTTTAGAAGAAAGTAATGTAGAAAATAAAAAAAAAATTAAAAATATATTCGCCCAACGTGGGACTCGAACCCACGACCCTGATATTAACAGACGCATGCTCTACCGACTGAGCCAGCCGGGCTTGTGAATGTACAACGCTAATATTGGTATATTTAGTTAGGGCATTTCACCTGAATAGAAGCTTATTTTTGAGATACATTTTGCAACATTTTTTATTGATGCTCCGCTCCTATTGATTGTAGCGTGATATTATATAGCCTTCTTCGATACCTAAACGGGCTATCCAACAAAAAAAATTTCAATTTGAACCAGTAGTTCCTGAGATTAGCGCGTTTAACTAAACAAACAAACTCTTCAGCTTTATATATTAGTATAGATTTCCCAGTCGTTGAATCATTTCCCCTTTAATTTCGCGTCCCCGTTGTTTCCCCTTTAACGTAACAGAACATTTTAAAGTGTACAGCGGACCTAATTAACTAATTAAAAAGACTTAATAAAAAGCTTGTGAAACCTATTAAAAATTTCGACATGCGTGGTTTTGTTTTGCGGCAACAGATACGGGGTGAGGAGAAAAAAAAGCAAGAACGACACTTCAGTGACTCATATAAAGATATTAGACTGGGGTTTCGTCTCCAAACGTATTATCTCCAAATTAAGTTAGTTCTTTTACAAGCGCGTTGAGTGGCCGCCCTACATTTTATAACTAAAACACTCCTTCAACTTCGCACGTTTATTGTAATACAAAAAAGTTGTCTGAATTAAAATAAAAACACCGGTCGTAGTGCTAAACTTTGACGACGAAATAGTGTATTTGTTTTAAAATCTTGATTGGTTTCGTTCGTCGTTTTGTGTTGTGATAATCTCTTAAAGTAGTACGAGCACCAAGACAATTTTAAATAAAAGGCTTGATTTTTTTTATATGAAGTTGGACTAAGTCTAAACCAATTCTGAAAATTTTAGGGGGTTTGCCCGACTATTTAAATAAATAAATGACTTCAAAAGTAGGCATACTTAACATTGGCTTTATGGTAAAACGGTAGATGGATGATATGTTTTCATTGATTTCTTCAAAACTAGTCTGTGGAAATTAAAAAAAAAACCATTTAAATTAAAGTTAAAACCTTCATAAATTATTGAAAACAAAAAAAAAACCGTTGTGCCCGACTAATTAAAAAGATATTTAATTAAAAAGATTAAATTTATAATTAGTCGGGCACAACGGGTTTTTTTTTGTTTTCAATAATTTATTAAGATTTTAACTTTAATTTAAATAGTTTTTTTTTTTTTTAATTTCCACCGACTAGTTTTGGAGAAATCAATGAAAACATATCATCCATCTACCGAAATATAAAAAAAATCAAGCCTTTTCTTTAAAGTTGCCTTGGCGCTCGTACTACCTTAATAGGAAGTAATGAAATTATTTTATTTTGCTGTCAAAGCTTCATTAACAATTGCTACAATTTGCTACACAAATTACGGCATTTAAATGTATCTATTATAGTATATCCATTCCCTTAAAAATATCTCGTTTTGTAAGTCCAGCTCTGCATGACCAATTTTAGATTAGAGTTTGGCCTAATTGCGTCAAGAAATCGTTTTTTAAATGTTCTTAGTAACCAAAATATTAAAAAAAAACTACTAAATACATCTAAATAAGTCATAAAGTTATGAAATGTGTTAATTGCAAAACTGCAAGTCTCGCAAACAAGCCTAACGACTGTGTTTGCTTTTGCTCATTACAATAGTGTATTTGCTTGTATACCATAGGTAAGTGGGACTAAAAAGCTCTGTATTAATATAATAAAGCGACGGAAGCGGCATTAGGGCTAAAAATGAATAAACAATAAAGCCTTTCAACAAACTTATTTGCAAGTGCAACTAAGTTAACGTCTTTTGTTATGTAACACCATTGTAATAAATATAATGCGTGTTTATTTACAAAGGACAGAAGCGACATTAGGGGCAAAAGCAGCCCTAGAGCCGACCGTCGAATTTCCTATATTGAATTAACATCGAGACAGGCACATAGCTCTAAGCCATGGTTTCCACGATAGATCTGTACTTTGCAGTCGATCTGGAAAAAAATAGTACCTATATATTACACCGCCATGATGCCTGAGGCATCATGGCGCGAGGGACAAGGATAACACACTTTCGGTCAGTGTGGTGTATACTATTTTTTTTCATACCTCGGTCGTAATACATTCATTAATTAATTACATAAGAACACAGATAAATTCTAAGCAAGAAGCTTTGAGGTTATACTTAAAAACAAGAATGACAGCTGTTCGCGACTATTAGCTAAAATATAATAGGTTTGCTATAGAAACGACATCTAAGCAACAGTTGATAACTTGATAGGTTGTTTTTTCTTTACTGCCGCACGAACGTACGAACTTCCCGCATCGGTGCGTGCGTAATCCCACCAAGGAGTAAATGTTAGACGTTCTGCCTTACAATTGGTGCCGAAAGTGTGCACTTTCGATCGTGGTATGACGAAAAAAACACGAGTGGGTTCCACAACTCACCTTATGCATGGGCGTCCCCCAGAAATCGTTGGTGAATATGTTCTTGATCGGAGTGTGCGGTCTCAAGTCTCTGTTGTCTTTGATTGCGCTTATGTCGTCGAAGACGAAGCCGCAGTAGCAATTGTTGTGGTAGCATACCACACACGCGACCACCAAAATGGCCGACAGGGCGTGTTTAAGAGCCATCACGATCACTTGTACGAGGTATTTTTTTGAAAATATACGAGGTATATTTCACACACGCGTGACTTTGTTTAATTGTTGCACACTCATTGTTTGAGCACTTAGTTTTATTTTGTTGTGATTTAATTTCACTTTGTTAAAGCTGCAACAAACAAAACCCTGAGCTGAGTTCAAATTTTCGCGCTTAAATCGACTAGTGGATCGTCTCCAGGCTCTATTGAAATATCAGAGTGTTGGTTGGACGTTGCTCTTTAAAAATAATTGGTTAAGACATACACGGATATATTTAGGATTCTTTTCGATACTTGCTTATAACTGTTTTTTTAAACAATTAAGATTTATGAATTTGTTAACAAATAAACTGACGTTTTGTTTTATTTAAAATCATTTTCAGGACCTTATTATAAACCATTGTCGGTGTTGTACTTTTTTTTGAACAAATAATTAAATAAAAACGAATAACATGCATCACTAATTATTTGTTTCACAGAGGTGAATGTTTTATGCGAAAAAAGCAAATTAAGCATAAATTTATATTTACATACAAATTCGCTAAACAATGTTAACGGACTGTTTAAAATATGTGCATTGTTTGAAAATAGCGATGTTTGTTAGATAATTTAGTTAAAGTCAATTCCCCAAACAGTTATTCTATTAGTTATTTCGTTTTGATAAAAATCAAAACTGCCATCGCTGGTCTATTTTTTTAGCGCATTGTTTTTGTTTCTGTGTTGTAAAAATTGAATAACTTTTAGTATAATACAATTATTATTTTATTTCGCGCGGATTTTTTGTAAAAAATATTTAGTGCGATACATGGCGGTGGTAGGTAGTAGGTACCTACCCGAACTTCATTGGAACATTATCGTTATCGTATTCTCGACATCCAGCAGTCATTATCTGAGGTACAATACGCGCTACGAATCTAAAAGGTTCGAAAGCTAGTCACAAACAGCATCGCAAAGGCACATTTTAGAGCCGTTGATACTCCCACCACCTCCCAGCCACCTGCACGGAACGTGCGCTCGTCGGTGATTGGCCGTGATCGCTCGTTGCCTTTTGTCACTTGTCGCTTTCCTGCTTTAAAGTACAGTCGAGTACGCTATTGTCAAGTTGTTATCGCTATTTTAGTTTTGCTGAGTTGCGAGTTTGTAGTTTTTCAACAGACTGTACAAGCGCAAGTCCGCATTCGCATATAACACCCGAGCCTTTTAGATTCGTGGCGCGTATTATACCTACTAACATTTTTAATTGTAGTTAAAAAAAATGAAAAATTTATGCGATGAAGCCTTTTTTAGTCGGTGGTCTCGAATAATATCTTTAATGCGGCGCTGTGCTTTCGCGTTTATTTTTCTCATGTATCGATTATTTCGTTGGCTTGGGGTAAAAAACCATAAAAATAGCTTGAATTAATTAGTTGAACAACTGGAATTTAATGCGAGTGTTTTTCTATGTACAAAAAAAGTCTTCCCTGCTGCACGAACAATGTAATCATGCCGGCTGATAAAGTTGATGAATTGAAACGAAGTGCGGGTGAAAAAAATAACATAAATTTTATTACGGGATTAATGTCAGCTCTTCAACTATCAAAAGACACGAAACCGATGACCAAGTTAGTTTGAGTTCATCACGAAAACGCAATAAAACGAACACATGTCGAGCTACAAAAGCTACCTCCTCCAATTTCTTTGGTTCTTGTGTGAAGAACTACCAATTTATAAAAAAAAGAATAATAAATGTACAATAAGACAGTTTACAAGACCCGATAATTGGATAGTTTGTGACTAAAAATTACTTAAGCGATATAAGATATAGTACGCGCCACGAATCTAAAAGGCTCGGAAGTTAGATGCGAATGCAGGCTTGCGCTTGTACAGTCTGTTGAAAAACTACAAACTCGCAACTCAACAAAACTAACATGGCAATAATAACTTGACAATAGCGTACTCGACTGTACTTTAAAGCAGGAAAGCGACAAAGGCAACGAGCAATCACGGCCAATCACCGACGAGCGCATGTTCTGTGCAGTTAGCTGGGAGGTGGTGGGAGTATCAACGGCTCTAAAATGTGCATTTGCGACGCTGTTTGTGACTAACTTCCGAATCTTTTAGATCCGTGGTGCGTACTATACCATATGTTTCTTCTAAATATTGCTCCAGAAAAGGAGAAGCATCGGTAAAATGACAAAACTACTACTGGAGAATTTGATGTTTCCATTTTCTAAAATACGTAAAATACTAGGCCCAATAATCCTGGTAGCTGGTGCCTTAGATAAAAGCCAGATATCTTGACTGTATCCTTGCTGACGATCATTGAAGACTTTCTTTTTTTTGTGTTGTGCACCAACTGTCAAGTTAATGTGCGCCTAGTCCAAATAAATACATTTAATTTATTATCATTTATAATATAAATATTAGAGTACAACCGAAATAGTTGGCAAAACCAAAAGTGCACATCCCGCAAGTTTTCCACTGTATGATAAAAAAATAACTATTAAAAAATATTTTTAATAAATTTAAAAAGATTTAAAAATTTAAAGAAATAAATTGAAAAAATTTTTTTTTTAAGTTTGCAAAAATAAAAAAAATTAAGAACTATACATAATATAATATATAATTAATATCAAGTGGAATAAAATAAAACAAAATAAAAAGAAAAAAAAGAAAAAAAATATCAATGGTTTCGTAAAGAATCGAACCCAGGACCTTGCCCTTGGCGATCCAACGGCATAACCATTGCGCCACGGCGGCCTAATACTGAAGTGGTGTTATCACGGTATACAAGTGTAGCACTTGTTTTATGGATTACACTATATTTACAAATTGTTTTTAAACTTTTAGCTGTCAAAAATAATAAAAAATAAAACTGTTTATAAAAATTAAACTACTGAACACATTTTAGTGAATTTAAATAGGGTTCTGGTCTGATAGTAAACAAAGTGAATAAAATATAACCCAAGGCAATCCGACCAAAATTGCGATCTGTAGAGTCGTGACGTACATACGTACGTACGTACATACGTACGTACATACGTACGTACATACGTACGTACATACGTACAGACCAACCGACAACTGCTGTTTGTGATTTTCAATTACAATTTTAATAGTATTTATGAACTCAAATTGATTTAAAAATGGTTCTATTGTATAGATTAGAATCTCCTCTTTTCAAAAAGCTTCAATTTGAATGGATTTCGTGTGAAATTAACTTAGATATAACTTCTTATATGAACGAAAGTCAGCTCTGACGCACAAAGCGATAATAAAGCACATACCGCTAGTTTAGCGGTATGTGCAATACTATTTTTGTCTGTTTTCAGATTGAAACCTAAGAGATGAAGATTTGCAAAAGATCACAGCTGTTGAGACATTTTTCATCGTCACAGTAAGTTCATAAAGGTTTTTCTTTTATTCTCGTTCTTTGAGTTCAGCAACTTTGATAGTTTTCTGGGCCCAGTAGTGATTCATACTTGACCCTAGCTAGAAGCTTAGTGAAATTAATAAAAAGGCAAATTAATAATAAAAGAGCAATAGAAGGATTTAATTTTAGACTTATTAAAAGTTGCTTTTAATAAAAATTAAAACGAAACGAAATATTATTAATAAAAAATTGATCTGTAAAATTCAGACGATTAATAATTAATTAATATCGACATTGTTAAACGCAGAGGTACATAAAACCGAGTCATTTATATTTAAAACAATATATTTAATAATTTGAGATATAGCCAAAACATCAGTTAACCAAAAAGCTTAAAATTGCATTTTCCGTTTTCCGGTGCGGGAGTACTTTTAGATATTTTTGCACAGAAACAAATAGATATCTATAATATAAGTATTATGCTAAAAAATATTTTGTTTGTTATTTTTTTTAAATTGAATATTTATAAAGAAATTATTCAGTTAAAAATATATTGTTGATTATTAAACGCTTCCTCAGGGCGACAAAAAAAACGTTTCACATTATTGTTAGAGTTTATTATAAAGTAATAAATAAATTGGCAGTGTTAGAACTCGACCCCAAAAATCAATTTATATACAGTATGTAAACACGTAAGGTGCACATAGGGAAATTAGCATTGGAAAAAAATACTTGGATCAGAGTTAGCCATGACTGCATTAATTGTTATTTCTATTGAATTATCGTGGTACTCTTGAGGATTTCTATTTTATTTTGATTTATTTTTATTTTACTTGGCTCTTTTAATAATAAAAAGCTCTTATAAATCATTATTTCAATTTTTTTGTACAAAAATAAAACAAAAAAACAAGTCCATCTGTTTGGAAACATTTCATTCAAAAATTGTCTGATTGGTATGACGTATACGCGTTGGTAAATCAGTGACCCAATGTCTTTAGGTTCAACACGAATAGGCGGAGATATTTGATCTCGTACCATATTTAAGTATTTTTAGGAATTTAATGTTCCATTAATAAGAAAAGTCCGATTATGTTGTAATCATTTGAATATTTTCTTCGGTAGTATACACATTCATTTTGCAAAAGAATATTATCTGTCAAATTGAAAAACAAGATTTCAAGGCTCACTCTGATCCAGTCATTTTTTCTCAATGTTAATTTCCCTATGTGCACCCGACGTGTTTACATACTGTACATCTAATATCTATTATTGTTTCACGAATTCGGCCTCTGTAATCTTTAAACTAAATGATTTGATTATTAAATAATTAATATTACCAGACAGTTCCTATATGAAAATGAATATTTGTAAGAAATAAAATAAGAACTGTTGTAATATAATCAAATCTTTGATTAACGTCTGAATAGAACTCTTCAAATTGGTCGACAATTTTATTTACTTGAAATCTTGTAATATAATGTTAGCGGCCGCATTGTTGACGGTACGTCTTTTAGTGATACCCATAGCACAAATGCAGCCCCAAAGAGTGTAAACACGCTAGTTGTTCGGTATTGTACAGTTTTGTGTGTGTGTATAAGAGTCCTCACTAAAATATAAGTGTTTCAGTGGTTTTGCAACATTTTATTTATCTATTAGATTATGTAATTACCTACTTATTGTTTAATAATTCAGATAATCTTGTTTTCATTTTTATCATGACATGATATCACAATATAATTAACAATATTAGATATTTATAAAATAACTTGATAAAGTTTATAATATTGTCATTGGACAGTTTTTTGGGTTTCGTATTCAAAAGTTGGTACAATAACGAAATTGCTATAATATTTTTAAACGGCTCGCATACATAAAAATGGAATAAAAAATTACAACAGCCACGTGGGGTGTCCGTGCATAGATCTCATCGAATAAAGTAACAAAACAATTTTTATTTTTAACTTCGGAAAGACGAGATGACCAATTTTGGCACAATTTTGTGCTCGCCTGTTTGCATTTTGAAACTGAGTGACCTAGAAACATGAAATTTAATCGATATGAAAAAGATATTTTCTTAAAGTACTTGCGGTACTTGATTGGAGATTAATTAAATAGCTAAGCAATTTGAAATTTATGTTGGCCCAACAATGGACAACGTGCACAGCGCTCTTGTGTGGCTACTTTGTATTTTAAAATAATAATAAATCAGCCGCAGCAGAACGTAATGTAATGTGTACGATATGGGAAATTTGCGGTTGTGCAAAACGCCGTTAAAAACAAAAAAAAAAATCATTGCAGAGATGTTTTTAAAAATAATATTACAACATTCAGTCTTTGTGATTTATATTTTCGAAAGATTGCAGATATTTTATAACACTTTTTACAAATAATTTAGAAAATTTAAAAAATACATTTTCAAGTATCTAGTTCGAAAGTTTTTGCTGAAAACGGGAGCATATAGCCCTCGGAATAAATGTTCAAGAATAAAATTGTTTAGAAGTGATTGACTTGCTGTTTCTTCTTCCTATTAATTAAATATCTCTTAAAATGTCTCTATCTCTATATATTCTTTTAGTTTAGTGTCATAATCAGAAAATTACACTGTATAAATAATTTGGAAAGAATTGTCTTGATGGTTTTTTGTTCTTGATTTCACTGCTTTTTTTTCTAACCAAAAAATCATGTTGTAAGCTTCTAAACTTAAGAGTGAAAGCTGGTACAAAATGACATTAGATTTACTGAAAAAAAGGTCCTGAAGATGATAAGAAAAAAACGGAAACGTTGCCAAATTTATAACGAAATCCTGGAGATCACCAGTTTCGTGGAATCCTGGAGATCACCAGTTTCGTGGATAGGTTTTTCTGTTATGAAAGTCAGAGTGTATTGTAATGATAAATATTTGGACCACAAAAAAGGAATTTTTTTGAACACAAAGTCGATTTAAAAGCGGCAAGATTTGGCTCGATTTTTCAGTTAGTAACTAACCCAAAAACGTGTTAATTTTCCAAAACTAAGGGATTGAAAAAGTGATCTTTAAGTTGGCAAAGAATAAATCTAGTTAGCCGTGCATTTATGGTTCGATTCACGAACTAAAAAAAAAACATTATTTTATAAAGACTGAGAAACAGGCACAATAAATATTCCAGAACCAAAAAAAAAATCGAGTTAGCTATCATTTTTTTCTAAATCGTTTAAATTTTCCAGCCAAATGATGAACTTTCATTTGTCATACGTTTTTTTTATGAGATTTAAAAATCGATGGCCCTCTAAAGAAATGTTATCCAGGAATTTTTCTTTAATTACTTTAATTACTCGTGCAAATGACGACCATCATTTTTCATACGGGCGATGCTCAGTTATTTCATTGTCGTAGCTGTCTATGATTTAAACGAATTGATTTGGGTTCCAGTAAGTATCGGGGCGGACAGTAAATCAGAATGTTCTGTCAAAGAATTTCGGTGCAAAATGCCCGTCTATATGCGACATTCGAGGGCAGGTCCCGCACACTGTACAGAACGGAGGGTAACGTTAACGCTATTGACACATAAAACACTGGCACAATATTTTAACGCACTCAAAACACAATCAATCAATTCCCTTACAATCAATCACACTGTTCAATTTCATTGTTGGATTACAACGCATTGTTGAGATACAATTTCACCAATTGGGCATTCCGTATAATGTTTTTTTTTTTTTTCAATGTAAAACAAACACGCAGCGGTGCCACCAGTATACGCTATGGCCGAGCAGTACACTCATACTGGCTTTGGTAGAGAGTTGCTCCGGCTTCCATACTGCGACTGTGCGTCACGTGATCGATGTGCCCTTTTGTACACCGGAGCCCCCGAACGCGTCCATGTTCGGCCAGGCTGCAAGGCAGCGAGGCTACGGCACAGGCGCAATGAGAAGACCCCGATTGAGTTGGGAGAGAACGTGCACGAAGACGGGTTTCGGTCTCGCGTTTCAGAAGTTATCAGAAAACAAATTCTGGCCCGGGTTTTGTTTTCGAGATTCACCTCTTCTCACAGAAGAATGCCAAAAAGAGGATTGTGCTCTGCCCTCGTACGGACACGAATTGGTTTTGTATTCAAGATGAAAATATTGTATGAGTTGAGAAGAGTGTTGTATCCACGCCCTCCTTCAAAATGGAACATTGGATACTGGAAAATTTGGAAAAACAGAAATTTTTTGACCTAGTGGTAATCGACTTTTTTAAAAGAATGTGAAAAAAAAGGATGATTCCCTGTTCTCATAAGAAGATGAGACATTGGTTGTGTATTCCAGAAGATACGAGAGCACAAACTTATTACTTTTAATCAGCTCTTTCAAAAGAAATTAAGAAAATTGCCTTTCTTTGCCCTCGCGAGAGTATGGAACACTGGCTTTGAATTACAAAAACTTTAATTTCCAAAAAGAGTACCAGAAAATTATCAATTTCCATTTTAAAGACGGGACCCTGCAATTTTTATATATTAAAAGATATCCGAGAACAACATTTCGTCCAGTTTGTTTTTTATGTCAGATTTTCCTTAGCTACCTCTTCAAAACGACAGGTTTTCTACCCTCTCAAGAAAATTGAGATAAATATTTTAGAAGATACTTAATTTTGTCTTGTTTGACTATTTTTGCCAACTCTACCAAAAAAGAATTATTAACAGTTAGTTCGGCTCTCCCACGAAAACGAAATATTGGCCTTGAAATATCAGAAGAAGACAATTTTTCAGAATTTTAGGAAAGAACCAAACCTTTCGACAAAGACGAGATATAAATCGTTCAATAATCTTCGGTGGATATTATAAAAATTGGAGTTTTGGAGACATTACTGGCTCGAAGTCCAGTCCCCAGTATGTATACATTCTCCGTTTGTGAATTCGAGAATCGCGACGCCTTGAGTCCCCAGTATTCGCTGCGTCCTCCAGTTTGCGATGCACAGTGTATAATATTGTATGGCTTGTTTTTAGACAACTGCTATCCAAGCACAGCAGACACGATCTTGTAGTTTGCTACTTGATCGCTCATTAAAAATAATTATATTGTACACAACCAATCATTGGTATCAAAGTTCTGATGAACACTTTATCATATCGTTATCAATATTAAATTATTAATAGCTACAAGCTGCAGTGCCTACCCGTAGATGATGGGACAGATGGATTCAACATTAACTGAGCTTAATATAAAAAGCACAATGTTATTCCTGACAGAGAGACTCGTGTTTCTTTTTTTAAATATAAAGTAGCTTATTATATTTCTGTATAAATATATTTTTAAATAAATCGCCCCTATATATATGAATGATATCGGTTCTCTGTTGAAATAATTAATTTTGAAACGGTCCGACGAAATAAAACATATTTAATTGATCAATCACTGCAGACGCTGCTTCTTCTTTGTCGATTGTACAAAAACGGAAATTAATAATCCTATACAATTTAAATTCTGTATGCTCGTTTTGAATTATGTATCTCTACAGGTGGTCTTCAACTTCAGTCAAAAATAAAATATTTATTTTCAATACAAGGCGTTTTTGTTTCTCAGAGAACTTCCAATGACTTCCACTTTACCGATGTTGATTATTATGTTGACGTGATAACGTCTTATAAATTGATGAAACACCGGCTGCATGCACGAAAAAGTGTAACGTTCCGAAAAGTGTAACGTTCCGAAAAGTGTAACGTTCCGAAAAGTAAGTGTAACGTTCCGAAAAGTGTAACTCATAAAAGTATGCAATTTTTCATCAATGTTTCTTTATGACGTTATCACGTAAAACTATCGTCCGTAAACCGACATTACAGACAACCAATTTTTTTATTAATCGTAGAGTTACCAGGACTACTTTGAATGCAGATACAAGTTTTTTAACGAATTTGACATCGTCAAGGGATGACTAAAATTGAATATTTGAATTCATACCAGGTTCAAATCAAACTCGACAGCCGGTGATCTGAAAAAACCATCCAATAAGTCTCTAAAATAATTTAAAAAAATAATCGAACGGTGTAAGTTTAAAGATAGAGTTAAATATTTTATGAGATCTATTCTTTTTGATCATATCAAAACAATTCAATGGCTTTGTTACAAGCCCCCAGCTTCCTGGTTGTAATCCGGGAACTGGTAAAAATATCGATTGGATTTTTCAATCTACTCTCAAAATAATAAGAAATCGAAAATATGAATTGATGTTGGTCTCAGATAACTATAACGGTTGGTCGTCAGGACACACTGTATTAATAAAATCGAATATTCAATTCCCTGAAGATTGCACCGAAAGATTATATACCTAATTCAATTTTACCTATTGGAGATTTGAGTATATATATAAAAAATAATTGAGTTTTAATGTTCGCGACTGTATATATATTTATAAATTTTAAATTCAATTTGATTCGCCGTGCTTTTTATAAATTGCTGGATTTATCTACATAATAGAGAAATTATATACGTACACTATTCATAAAAGTAAAGAGGGGAATTCCCTATCGCGTATCCCCCGTGTTGATCCTACTTTGCATTCTGCATATACTATAATTTCGATGTACTCATATCCAATCATGCAACTCGCCTATTAAACTACAATACCCATCCAATTATGTGCCTCTGTTTTTATCCTTGCAATCGTTTGGTAGTCCTTAAGTGACTATTGTGGAATGTAATAAAGGAGGTTATAAATTCGACACATCTATACGTCTTAGTATATATAAAACTAGTGTGACCTGTGTGAATTATTCGCACTAAATACATAAGTATAATAATAATATCACTTTACAAAATTATTTTTTAAATATGATTGCAGGTATTCAATTCGTTTCTAATTTTGCACACTGCTTATAACGTTCTTCTTTTTGTTGTATTACAATATGAAGCTCAGATGACAGATCGAAGAAATATTTGAGTAAAATTGTCATATAGAGGCGCAAGTGGCAAAAGCGTTGAGCTAAGCCGTCAGATGGCATCATGCAGCATTGCTGTGACGTTGTTTAGCGTTGCTCGCTGTTTCAAAATTAAAGCCGTCACTGTCAGATGGCAGACGTTGTTGAGCGTTGCTGTATTTTAATTAATTTACAAAAACAAAAGCAATAATAAATTTTTTAGTTGTCGATGCCAGTAGAGCAAGCAATTATCTGTAAAATGATATATAATTTATGTGGAGAAATTGTGTGGTTTTTTCTAAAAAGGGAGGCAAACATCTTTAACCTTAACGTATTAATATATATGATTATTTGTCTGTTTGTTTGAACGGGTTCAACTTATTTGATGAAACTTTTTTTTGATATCTTTCTTATGATTCCAAAAATGCTGCAGGCAATGTTTTATTTCACTGTTTTATCGCAAAACTAATTAATTTAATATCTTTTTTTTTGGCATACTTCTGTACAAATGTATAAGGTCGTATAACGTGGTGTCTGCAGTATGTTCACAGTAGACTTGTCCTACTTACCACTCCGGGAAATTACGACTGTATTCTATAAAAAAAAGTTCGGGCGAAATCGAACCGGGCTGATATTTATTTTTTAACCGACTTCAACAAAAAGGAGGAGGTTTTATGTTCGTCTGTATATATTTTTTTTTATGTATGTTCACCGATTTCTCCGTCAATTATGGGCCTATTTTCAAATTTTTTTTGACGTGATAACGTCTTATAAATTGATGAATCACCAATCTTATAAATTGATAAAACACCGGCTGCATGTTCGAAAAAGTGTAACGTTCGTAACGCGTAACGTTCCTAACGTTCCTAACGCGTAACGTTCCGCCTGACCCTGTGCGTGCTTTTTGCTAATTTCTCGCTCAATTTAAATCAGATCGGTTTGAAACCAGTCTTAAACGAAAGAGGAGAACATTTTACATAGATTTCGTATAACAGAATTTGCCTAAACAGTTTTTTTATACAAATTTATATAGAAAAATAGCTGTATAAATGCAACATGAAAACGGCTGAATTTCTAATGTTTAATTCAATTTTTTGACATTAGTATTTTGTGAAATGCAACGTCTTCTAAGTTAAGTATTGGAATAACTAATTATTATTAGAACATAATACTTTGACAGTTGCAAACGTCACTTTTGACATTTCTTATCATTCCGACACCAAGGATAAGCGGATTGAAACCAAATTTTGGGAGGTTTAGGTTATGTATTACGGAATACGTTATCACGTAAAACTAACGTCCGTAAACCGACTTTACAGACAACCAATTTTTTATTCGAAAAAGTGCACCTCAGAGGTGGTCCCATCGGAACCAAGTTAGGATCTGATGGTGGGATCCAGAGAAATCGAGGGAAACTCTCAAATTTCAAAGGCACGCATAATGTTTTTTATGTATGTTCACCGATTTTTAGTGTTAGATTAACACTAAAAAGAGAAAAATAAAATATTATAACAAAAAAATTGAACCGACTTCACACTAAAAAGTAAAAAATAATTGCGTATTGAAATGTTTTGGAGTCGGTGTAGTTCTCGGAATAGATTTCATTTTGGCTGACACCGACTCCAAAACATTTCAATAGGTACGCAATTATTTTTTACTTTTTAGTGTGAAGTCGGTTCAATTTTTTTGTTAAAAATATTTTTTAAATGTTTGTTTGGCCAATATTGCTTGAGGGGTCGGCCGATTCTAGTGATTGTATTTTTGTAATCCTTCGTCTATATAACAACAAAAATGATAAAGAAGTCATAAAAGCAGTGTAACTTAATATTCAGTGGTGACTCCCCTATGAATTTTTTTTTATTGATCTGTATTTTTTCCCCTGTGTATAAGGGTATACAATTAACGTGTACTTGTTATTTCTGAATAAAGGGACAGTTTAATTAAGGGTGTCTCAGAGGACAGTTTGGTGTGCTCAGTCTCTGAACCAAGCTGTCGTGGGTTCGATTCACATTGATGAAAATCAGTCCGGGAGATCTAACGTACAGATAAACAGAATTTCAGAAATATTGAACTGGACAGTGAACCAAGTTTCGGCGGATAAAAATTTTGACAACGCGCTTTCCTTTCGATAATATACATTGGTACATTAATGCGTTTGATAAAAAAGTGTGCGGATTCCCCTTAACGTTGTCATGTTATTATTGGGGGACAGATATATCAATTTAGAGATATCACATATTAACTTTCTATTCGGGGAGTCGAACCCCTCATTTTCTACTCGGTTGTATTATTTGCCATTCACAGAAATGAAAGTGGACTTATTATAAGGCTATAGACTGCGAGGAATTCATTCGAGGGATGGTGATTTGACGTCTTTTTGTATAAATGTGACATACGCTGGCTTTTTTTAAATCAAGCTAATGCTGGTTGCAGAAAGCATCGTCAGAAAATTTGATTGGAAAATGATCTTAGATTGGGACCTTACATGTTTCGCCATAAGGAAAGCATTGTACGATTTTAAATCGACCCTGCTTGAAAAAATAATGAATAAAAAACAAAATTAAAAATTTTGAAAAAACCCACGACGGATGTAAAAGAAATTGAATAAGGATTTAATAAAATTTTGAAACCCCCCGACTAAAAGGAGATACTTAAGTAATCAAAGAAATACCGTCGGGGGCTGCCATTCGTTGCCCTGAATTAAGACTAGGAAAATATCAATTATTTACGTACCCAACGTGATTTGAAAGTTGTAATATTTTAGTCAATTTCAGAGCAGCGAATGGCAGCCCCCGACGGTTTTTCTTTGATTACTTACCTTCTTTTAGTCGGGGGGTTTCAAAATTGTATTTAATCCTTTATCAATTACAACGTTTAAAATTTTGTTTTTTATTTTATTTTAAACTTTTTAGAGCTTTCTTGCGCTAAAGAACCATCGCAGATGAATTACAAACATTTTACAGAAAACCGCATCTGAATTGATCAAGCCGTTTTCGAGATAAATGGCGACTTTCGAGTGCACAAACAAACAAATACACAAACAAACAAACACAAAAACAAACAATCTCTCACCCTAAACGCTCCGTTCCGTCGTGGGTAAAAATGATTTTAGCTGTATATGCATGTATTTAACATAATTTTTTTTGTACAATTTCCATTTTGAAACCACTTTTTTCTACACATTTTGTGAAAACTTATTGATTGAGAAAGTCTTTAACTTCAGATGTATTCATTTTAAATATGTTTTTAACATCGCGTTTACGTAATGTAAAATAATTTAAAAAAAATTAAAATTGCTTAGGGATCGGGTGTCATCGGGGCGCAATTATGCCGGGTGATTTGCATAATTTCGTATGCAGCCGAACGGGACTGTCACATGATCGATTAGGTTTTGTTTGCCTAATTAGCTTTTCTAAACAAAAACGCAAACCTGTATTTGTTCGGGTGGGAAAAACAAATGAGGGTGCTGCAATTAGAGTGCAACGCTGGTAATTATTTCATTTTCATATATATATAATATTATAGACATAGTTTGTTGAATAGATCTTTCTTTAAGGCCGCCAAATCATTGTTTCTTTATAACAATACTTACAAGCAACAATAGTAGAAACTCGGGCCACAGTAATGGCATATTATTATTTTTATTATTTTATAATATTATTCTTTTATAATAAGTACATTTTTTTAATAACAATTATAAAAAAATTAAAATTTTCTCACTTAACTTGATAAGCCAGTGCTGGGGTGGGAGTACGAATTAATTTTTTGGACCAAATTAAAATATAATTTATTCTAGAGTTTAGATTATTTCGCTGCGAATTCAAAATAAATCTACTCGAGTGAAACTAGGGATTAGCTAGTTGGGTAACAAAATTCTCGTAAAATAATAATAATAATAATAATAATAATAATAATAATAATAATAATAATAGTAATAGTAATAATAATAATAATAATAATAATAATACTTTATTCCATCCGGGACTGACGAGGCAGTATAGGTGAAGTCATTTTACATTACACCACCAGTAACAATAAAACTAATGTTAAAATTAATATTATAAATAAACAAAACAAATCTTAAAATTTAACATTAAAAAAATCTTGTATACAATAAAACTCGTTTTTAGTTAAAAACATTTTTAGGGATTTTTTAAAAGCATTTGTTATTTGCATTTCTAATATTTGTTGGCAAATGATTAAAAATTTTTAAACCCATATACCTAATTGGGCCCTTTTTGTGATTGGGTGAGCCTATATCTTGGTAATTTGAATGAATTTTTTATTCTGGAATCATACAAATGATTCTCTCACTGTCTAGCGAACAGGTTATGGTTTTTAAAAATAATAGAACGCTCTGAGATTTCCGACTATGTGACAGCTTCAAAAAAATCCTATATATAATCACCTGGCGTGATAACTTTTGGTGTAAAACACATAATTTCACTTTTGACTGGAATTTATTGCACGTTCTCAATTTCATCGGAGTATCCTAAATGAAAACTTTACGTTTTTGACATTTATTGAAAATTACAACCTTATTTTAATACAAATTTATTCCATTTTCTCCATTTCAAAACATATCTACAGAATCAATGATTTTCTATAAACTAGATACCAATATTATAATATTACAGACTTCGTTCTTGAAATATACTAATGACCTCAGTTATCGAGCGTCTAAAATCGACACTTTCTAACGCATGCGTGTCGCTTATATCGTTATTTCTGTTGCCTAACTGCGGCATGCTCATGGCGTACGTAAACATTTGTCCGTATAATACGCGCTCGGAAGTTAGATGCGAATGCGGGCTTGCGCTTGTACAGCTGTTGAAAAACTATACAAACTCGCAACTCAACAAAACTAAAATAGCAATAACAACTTGACAATAGCGTACTCGACTGTACTTGAAAGCAGGAAAGCGACACGTGACAAAGGCAACGAGCGATCACGGCCAATCACCGACGAGCGCACGTTCCGTTCAGTCAGCTGGGAGGTGATGGGGGTCTCAACGGATCTGTGACTAACTTCCGAACCTTTTAGATCCGTGGCGCGTATTATAAATAAGAATTCTTTAGAAAGTACGGAATGAGGCAGAATGCTTTCGAAAATTTAATCTGTAAAATTGTTTGGCAGTATAATTTTAATAAAGACGATTCAACAGTTTTAAATTCAGTTAATGACTCTGTAATAATTTCGGATTTATTTGATCTTTAATTACTTTAATAGGATTATATCTCATATTTAGAGTTTTAACTAAATTAACTTTCATTGCAGGAGATTTAATCGAGCCTCCCCTTAGAATCTATAAATTTTAGTAAATCACTGGACGAAATTATCTAAAAGAGATACAACGATGCACCTGGGTGTCATATATTGTCACAAGTATTGTAAATTTTCCGCGATTTTCAAAAAAAAAATAAGATTGCGAAAAGAGAACAGCACATATTATATACCTAATTCAATTTATTCGAGACAGGGAAGAGTTAAGATCTCCCAGAACACCGACTTGAGATCTGAATGTTAATGCTGAATGTAATACTGTCATAGATAAGGGGGGAGGGGGTAGAGGGAGGCAGTTGGGTGCTGCGCAGCTATTCGCGACGTTGTGCGACTGAGAAAGGTGCGCTCATACATTCTATACAATCATCTATCTATGTATCTATCTGTAATTATTAAAATTCTTCGTATACTTATGGATTGTATGTTGAAACAAATTTACTTTAAAAATTATTTGACGAATTTTGATCTCACTTTTTTTGAAATGTTTTTGAAGTAAAACTTCTTTAGGCACGCTTGACGTGGGGAGTAAGCTAGAAAATGCCCGACGAAAGCGTTTACGGAAGTGCATCATCGGACGAGGCGAACGGTAGTTGAGAGGGAGATATAAGTTAGTGAGTGCGACAAAGACGGAGAATTAATCGAAATTATTTTTTTTTGACAACTATTTGACGTTTAAAATGAAAACAATTGTTTTTGTATCAAAAATACATTTCATCGAATTTTGCTGCATTTTGAAACAGGAAATAATGTAGGTTATTCAATAAATCCTTTTAAATGTATTATAAATTATGGTAATAAATATATATGCATATTTTGTCCATTAATTAATCAACAATTATATTTTAAACATTTCGTCTTTGTAGATATGTGCTACAGAGTGAGGTTATATTGTGTCGTTAAATCAGGATGTCTCATCAAAATATGGTGATAGATTATCGAATATTATTATATATTATATATGGCAGAAAGAAGTTTTACTTCAGTCGTGTGGTCTAAAGCACACTCGCTTTTTTATGTATTCACAAATGTTTTATTTCACTATATAATCCAGTCAACGAAGGAAAAATAAAAACAATAAATTGTGTAGTCTGGGTTATTATTTCAAATGATAGGGGTGATACCCAAGTATAACATATTAAAAGTCCCCAGCGGGGGGGCACTTGCTTTGGGCGGGAGGGGAGCAAATAGGTCCCATTTTTTGGTTCTTCGTGATTCTCTAAAAAACCATGCGTTTTAGAAAAGAGAACCTTTTATAAAAAATAAAGCTGATTATATTTTCTACAAAATGCCGTAAAATTTTTTTTTTTAGATTTATTAATAAGGGAGATACGGGAGGTGAAAATGTCAAAAAATAATTTTTATGGTCAAGTTTATCTAGAAATAAAGGGAAAGGTTATTTAATAGCTATTGTTTATTAAATATAATTTGCTACTTCTGGAGTCAATTAATTTGATTTAATTTGCTAACTGTTATAAAAATGTGATTATTTTTATTTGTGACACCTACATTTATTGTTTTTTAATTGAAATTTAAGAGGCTGACTGCTTAATGTTTGTAGTGTTTGCACTATATTATTTTATTGCCTGCCCTTAACACATCTTTCTTCTGCCACCATCTCCGATTCCGGTTCCGACTCCGAAAAACCAAATTTAAAAACTCCGACTCCGACTTCGGTTCCGATAAAACCACCTCCGTAACATTCCTAATTTCAACATGAACCAAAAAATAACTAATGGTATATTGCATTGAATGTAAGGAAGAATTTTCATCTATAATTATAGCTCAACGGAATAATAAACATTAATTTTCTAAGGCAATAATACTTACTTTGTTTTCAGTTTGTATCACATTTATATCCCTTGCATTTCCTTTTGTATTTGTCATAAATATACAATTAATATATCATTTTGTAAGAAATTTAATAAGCTTCATTACGTTTTAAGGTTTTTTTTTCCTAGGACACTTAGTTTTTGAAATATTTAGGAAAAACTAAAATATGGGACATATCCCCCCCACCCCGCCTAAAGCAAGCGACCCCTGGCTGGGGACTTTTGGTATGTTATACCTGGGGGTCAACCCTATTATAAAAAATATTAATCCAGACTACACAATTTTTTGCATTTATTTGCCAATTTTGGGTCTTCGTTAACTGAACTAATAGAAATTAATTGTTGAGTTAATAAATTAATAACATATTTATATGGGCTTCCTATTCTGATCAAGGTTATTGGTCGGAGGATGGGATATGGTGGAAAGCAGGAGATGCGACGCTACGTCTGTAATGCAGACGCGATCCAGTAGATCAATCGATCAATCGTACTGTGTATCTCGATTTTTCGAATAAGAAACATTCAATCTAGTCGGGTATGTGTTCTAGTGATGTGTCCATATGACTCTTTTTTATTGGGAGCTGGCTCCGTGCGCTCCGGTCACTAAAAAGAGTCACTCAGTGCGAGTCGTTCAAAGGAGCGACACTAGACAGTACGCACTACACAAGAGTGCAGAGACTGCAGAGGTGTGAACTGTCATCATGCATGCTCAGGAGTCACTTAGCATTGCACAGCACAATACACACACTCAGCTCTGAACTCATTTTAATATGATTCCGATCTTATATTATTCGCATTTCGGATAAACTATAAAGTATAATAAGAGCTTAACAATAATATTATTTATTGTTACAATATTATATCTTTGTCAACGACGTCAATGTGAATGGTTTAAGTCACTGTAAACAGTGTGTCATTCAACATGAAACGTCTCAGCAAAGATAACTCCGTACGTGCAATGCTCACTAGTGTCTCTGTGCCCTTTGCTGTGTGCGTTCTGCAAATGTGCGAATGCAACAGTACAGAACAGCTCAGCACAGAGCAATGGCGCTCGGAGTGAGTCATTCACAAAGAAAAAGAGCGACTCGCTCCGCTCCGAGAGAGGAGTCGTTCATTATGAACGACTCGCTCAGGAGCGACACATCACTAATGTGTTCGGCCGGGCTACGATGAGCACACCTCGTCCAATTCCGACAACGGGGTGCGTGGAGCTGGAGCAAATGGAGTCGAGAAGAGAGAGTGTTATCTCACATCTGCGAGTATAACGCGCCATGTAATTGGATTGTTTCATAACACCAAATTAGGGTTGAGATCAGAAGCGATCGCGAAACTGTTCTCTCTCTCTCTCCTACTCTCTCCGTTTGCATGTATGAATTGGTGTGGGTTACCGGAGTGGGCCCGGAGACATGCTCGGGTTTTAGTGGAACGGGAAACTATATACACTAACACCACCCACATTACAGCTACATGAGTACCGGCAGTTTCACCCTTTTGTTTTGTACAGTGGCGGGTTGCAGCAGAGGCGCAGCCTCATCTTGCCTTGCAAAAAGCGTTGTCTGAAAATCTAGTTTGACAGTGACCTTGGGTTGTGATCAAACATATTAAAAAACGTAGACAATCTTGCTCGAAATTTAATGTGATATCATATCATATATATTAATACGCTAAGGTTAAAGATGTTTGCCTCCCTTTTTAGAAAAAACCTCACAATTTCTCCACATAAATTATATATATCATTTTACAGATAATTGCTTGCTTTACTGACATCGACAACTAAAAAATTTATTATTGCTTTTGTTTTTGTAAATTAATTAAAATACAGCAACGTTGAACAACGTCTGCCATCTAACGGCTTTAATTTTGAAACAACGTCAACACTTTGATCTGTCATCTGACCTTCATATTGCATTACAACAGACACAATACTGCGTACTGCCATCTGACGGCTTTAATTTTGAAACAGCGAGCAACGCTGAACAACGTCACAGCAATGCTGCATGATGCCATTTGACGGCTTAGCTCAACGCTTTTGCTACTTGCGCCTCTATATGACAATTTTAGTAAAATATTTCTTTTACAACAAAAAGAAGAACGTTATAAGCTGCAGTGTTCAAAAATTAGAAACGAATTGAATACCTGCAATCATATTTAAAAAATAAGTTTGTAAAGTGATAATTATTATACTTATTTACTGCGAATAATTCGCACAGGTCACACTAGTATTTTTTAAATTGATCACCTATACGTGAACAAGTTATTTGTTTTTATGTGTACATACAATTTAATGTTCTACATAACAAAAAGTTTGACAACAACATTGATTTTAAATGTGATTTTAGTTTCGTTTTTTTCTTTTCATTTCCCGTTAGTTGAATATTTGTTCAATGAATTTTACAATAAACATTTTAATGGCTATAAATATTTGTGAACATGCGAAGTCCTGACGCGACGCCATTGGTGAGCCGGCATTGTATCCGTACGCGGGGTCAAACTCAATTTGTCTCAGTAGTGTGGGGGGACGCTCTACAGCCATGCCGGTGTTCCGCCCTCCGCAGTCCCACCGACGGGGACACAGAGACGCAGGCAGAGCACATGATAAAGGCATAAATTCCAAGTCGCAATTATTTTGCACGTTTGTGGCCGTAAATAATCCTGTTACTCGCGCGTATTTTCTTGCCGCGCGTATTATTATTACATACGTATAAAGTGTTCGCATCCGCTTCGGATCATGTTCCTTGAACATGCTCATATTTTGTTGCAGACGTCATCTTATCTCTGTATTTGATGCATCAATGCGCTTTTGTCGTAGAACATGTTATCAGACTTCTACAGCTGATGTATTCATGTTCTTTGAACATGTTCATTTGTCGCTGACGTCATCTTATTTCTGTATTTGACGTACCAATGCGCCTTTGCCGTAGAACATGTTATCAGACTTTTACAACTGATGTATTCATGTTCTTTGAACATGTTCATTTATCGCAGACGTCATCTTATCTCTCTATTTGACGCACCAATGCGCCTTTCTCGTAGAACATGTTATCAGTCTTTTACAACTGATGTATTCATGTTCTTTGAACATGTTTATTTGTCACAGACGTCATCTTGTCTCTGTATTTGACGCACCAATGCGCCTTTGTCGTAGAACATGTTATAAGACTTTTTCAAATGATGCGTTCATGTTCCTTGAACATGTTCAATTGCTGTAAACGATAACTGCTTGTAACATTTTATATGGAACCCTTAATTGGTACCGTAGACATGTTCCTTTGTCGTATATTATGCTGTCTCTTTTTTTACATCTGATGTTCTTGCGTTTTAATGTCCAGTGAACATGTTCCTTGAACGATATTTTGATGCATTGAGTATATGAATTACTTATCGATATATAACAACGCACAGTAATTATTTACCCACGCAAAAATTCACAAACGTATCGAAATATTAAAGCCATGTTCGAAGTTATGTTATATTGTGTTCTGCGTATGCAACTTTAAGTTACAAGCAGCGTTATTTAAATGACTATTCTACTAACGAATAATTAATACATAAGTTACACACACAGCTGTCATCTAACGAAATTCTATAGGAACACGTGCCTTTTACACGTTTTTACTCCCATCTGAACGCGCCGGTAGATGTTTCACATTGAAAAAATTAACAGAGCTTCTATTTTTAAAAAAAGTAAATAAATTCTAAAAGCGTCCAAACAAAACTTCTTTCGGTAGAGTAGGGCACATTAATCGTGGGGCGGACGCGCGGTTTTGTTCGCGGCAAGTTGTTTATGTCGAGTTTTCAGGCGGTGAACCGCAAGCGAACAAACTATAACAATTTCTCTCGCAGAGTACAAAGTGTGAAATGAGACTTGGTAGGTATTATTACAATGATGACGATATGTATAAACGCTTTCACCATTTTATATATACACATTAAAAGGAGGCGGCCATTTTGTTGTGTCGAGCAAATTATCTTTTGAGTTCATTCTAATTGAATATTTTAATTTGAACAAGTTATGCCGTGAATTATTGTTGCTAATAGAACTTTAGTAAACGGCGCGACGGCAACAATTATCGCGCGCGCTATTCGTAACGCGGAATCCATAGCCTCCCGTGTTAAAATTAAGTTGACTGATCAATATGATTCCTTTATTTTAGGAGGTTGAGCCGTTTTACGAAGATAATGAAAAAAATCTGAAATAAAGTTTTTAAAGTGAAAACTTCTTTAGCGGCGTTGTACACTTTTTTTGTAATGGGTAAAAAATGTTAAACTCGCGTCAGGTCAGTAAGAACTGGGTGAGACTCTCTAAAGTCTAAGTGATAGTAATTGCCAGATACTTTTTATATAACGTTAGACATCTAGCGTTGAAATATCGTACATAAAAATGCAATCTATGATACAAACCATTTTGATCGAAAATTCGTAAGACGTTAATATTCAAGTTTTCACTTCTGCCGGCATTCCCGGAGTGCCTTAACTTTTTTTTTTAATAGATTTTGTTTATGACAAAATTTTCTGTAAAAAATCCAAAATCATTAGGAGATTTATAAAGAAATTAAAAAAAACTTTTACATATAGTCTTATGGAAAATATGTCAACCTAGCATGCAAACGGTACATTTTAATTTTTTGCAAATAACCAAATAATGTCAGCAGTTTCGAAAACTAACTATGTAAAGTTGTAAAGCATCGATGTCTTACGCATATTTTAAAATTTTTTCCAATTTAACTAGGAGACTTTTAATAAATAAAAAAAAATGATTAAACCTTAGCACTTTTCGATTATAGACTTTTATTCTTGACATTTTTAACAATTTTAACTGAATTTTCAATTTTTTAATGATTTAATTTTAATTTTTATTACTTCTAATTTCTTTTTTTAATTATTTACTGCAAAAAATATGCAAAATACAGATATTTACATAAATTAATTTTTTCTAACTTAACTTTGTACAAAAAATTCAAAAGTTAGTCCATTAAGTAAAATACTGTAATAATTAATTAATATTCAAAATAAATATTTTTTTTATGCCTTTATGACACTAATTTATTGGTATCATCGACTTATAACCTTTTGTAAAAATGTATTATGGAAACGTTCCCATTTAGAATTCTACTTACTTTTGATTGGGACTGTAACGCATCAACCTCCTTAACCTCATGTTATGAGCTTTTAAATGTTATTTAGACTCTCCGTGATTTGAAGTCTCATGTCGTACCGTAATCTTGGCTAATATCACGTTTTTAATACCGTTTTCAGGATAAAAAATGTGTTTTTTGAAATTTTTAAGCAAAAAGCCAAATTTTGCGAAGTTTAATGCCTTCTGTTATCACAGTTTGTGTCTTATCATATCGACCGTTTTCTTGAAATGTATAAATTTAAATTGGAAGCATATCAGAACTATTATAACGCCTGTCGAAATTGCAAAAAATGCTTGAATTTGTTCGACTGAATAATGTTATAATATCACCTGGGGGAAGTCCCGTTTTCTATAGCATTCCGCGTTAAACTTGTAACAAATGATACTTTTACTTTTCCCGGCTATTTTCTCGGATTGATTTATTTCCTTTGACTTGGCGACAATGGATCGGTTGGAATTCTCCAACCGCAAGTCAAAATGGGTTATGTCGAATTTTTAGGCGTTATTTGAAAAGCCAAAGAAATGCCGTTCATTTGTTAAAATATAGGAGTGCTTTTTTTTTGAAGGCCCGCGGTGGTCAAGGTTTTATTTGATTTCAAGCTGCGTTGTAATTTGTTAAGATGTATTAAAAAAGTGACAAAAACTTTAACATAAGCCCGTCTGATTTGCGAACCAATAAGCAACCGCAGGTAAGTGTTCCTTCGGCTGGAGGGGCTGCCCTGTATATAAAGTATGGAACGATAAATTCGTCTCATTGTCATGGCGCATCGTAGCCTGTCACTATAAATCAAGCACACCCTGTATATATTTAACGGGTGTACTATGTTTGCGCAAGCTGTTTACTATAGTTTTATAGTAAGCTGTCGCGTACAGTCGCGGCAAAAAGTTTGCTCAACTAGGAACTACTGGTTCGAATTGAAAATTTATTTTGTTGGATAGTTCATTTATCGAGGAAGGCTATATAGGCCATATAATATCAAGCTACGACCAATAGGAGCGGAGCATCAATGAAAAATTTGTTCGTCCGACAAAAACTTTTGAATGGTAACTCCGATCATCATGAAATTTGGACACAACATTCATCTCGGTAAACGAAGATGAACGTGCGTATTTATGTCCCTCCCCTCATTCGTTCTTTTGCACCCGGGTGAAACCGGCCGGGACCGCTCGTAAAGTATAAGTAAAGAACCTTTTGAAAACAAGCTTTTGTTAAAATGTACTAAAAAGAAGAAAATAATAAAAAAACAAATAAATCATTGTTGACCTGATCTTAAAGCTTGTCGCCAGATAGAAGTTTTGTTTTATTTATCTGTATTGATTAGTGATGTGCCGGATCGTTAAAAATGCATATCCGCGGATACGGATCTGACTACGGATTTTTGGTTTCAAGATCCGCGGATACGGATACGGATCTTAACTTTCTTAGAGTACGCCGCGGTAAATATTGCACATCGACCTTTGGAAAGAGACTATCTGTTATGGGAAAAAGTTATTGACCTCTTTAGAGTTAACTCTCATAACAGATTGTCTCTTTCCAAAGATCGATGTCCAATATCTCATTATAAAGATAGTTGATTTAGTACCTTTGAGTTATGTTCTATGAGTATGGTATACTCACTACGATAAATGTTTGCAATATAAAGGTTCCAAACACGATTTAGAAAAATAAAAAATAATCTGAATGGAATTTAACACGTTTTCATTATTACCTAATCACCTATATATATAAAATTTATCTATGAATTGAAAATTAATAAGGTAAAAGATCCGCCATAAACTAACGGATACGGATACGGATCTTTATTTTCCCTCGGATATCCGCGGATATGGATACGGATATCCGGCACATCAGTAGTATTGATGTATGTATTGATTTCTAGTATATGAGATTTTTGTTCTTGTTTGATTTCTGAACGATAGTGTACACGAGCGAACTTCGACAAACGTTTGCACAGAGACGGCGGCGTCTCGACCGCGCGGATGTAAAATATCGAGTGTTGTGCAACACGCCGCGATGCCAGGCCGCCGTCGACGGTCGTAAGTAAAGTATTGGCGTCTGTGCGAGAACTTCGCGTACCGTCTGCCGCGTCGGTTAGCGGTCACCGGTCATCCAGTTAACTGCCATACCGGCTGTTCGTGTCATCTGCACGCCGCCGCCTCCATATTTGAACGCAGTTGTGTCGAACTCTTTCCGTTTACAAAATTCGATTACGGTTCTACAGTTGACTCTTCCTAAGAACGCGTCTTAAGATCTGGGACTGACCAGAGTCGACGTTTTCAACTGTCCGTCAACTGAATCTTATATTATGCTCTGTTTTTCAGGTACGCCTCTTTCAACGCTGCAGCTATTTTAAAAGATTTAACATTGACTTTTAACGTTAAATCTTTAAAATATATTCTTTATGTATTTGGACTTCATGAGGCTCATTTTTCCATATAAATAAAAGACGAAACGAATTGCTATTTAAGTGTCTTATGCTTTATTAAAAATTGTCTTTTTGCCCGATAAATGAAATAGTATTAATGTTTTCAAGAACAAAAAGAGTTTAATGCTATTTATTTTTTCATTGAAAATACAAAATTCACGTCTAGTTTTATTGTTTTTCAAAAGAGTTACGGACATATAACTATAACTAGTGTGACCTGTGCGAATTATTCGCACTAAATAAGTATAATAATTATCACTTTACAAAATTATTTTTTAAATATGATTGCAGGTATTCAATTCGTTTCTAATTTTGCACTCTGCTTATAACGTTCTTCTTTTTGTTGTATTAGGTACAATATGAAGCTCAGATGACAGATCGAAGAAATATTTTACTAAAATTGTCATATAGAGGCGCAAGTACCAAAAGCGTTGAGCTAAGCCGTCAGATGGCATCATGCAGCATTGCTGTGGTTGTTCAGCGTTGCTCGCTGTTTCAAAATTAAAGCCGTCAGATGGCAGTATATAGTATTGTGTCTGTTGTGTTACAATATGAAGGTCAGATGACAGATCGAAGTGTTGACGTTGTTTCAAAATTAAAGCCGTCAGATGGCAGACGTTGTTCAGCGTTGCTGTATTTTAATTAATTTACAAAAACAAAAGCAATAATAAATTTTTTAGTTGTCGATGTCAATAGAGCAAGCAATTATCTGTAAAATGATATATAATTTATGTGGAGAAATTGTGTGGTTTTTTCTAAAAAGGGAGGCAAACATTTTTAACCTTAGCGTATTAATATATATGATTGTTTTTTTGCCCGATAAATGAAATAGTATTAATGTTTTCAAGGACAACAAGAGTTTAATGCTATTTATTTTTTCATTGAAAACACAAAATTCACGTGTAGTTTTCTTGTTTTTCAAAAGAGTTACGGATATATAACTATAATGTGATCGTTTTTGGATCCTGAGGATAATCCTATAAGAATGAATTTAGCACTGCTTTGTCTTCATATCTTAGAAGATATGACTCTTTTAGAATTTCCAGTTTAAAATAAAACTGCACATTTGAAGCACAAGTTTTGCCGAAAATATTAACTTTAAGTAAAATTATAGGTATAAGAATTAACCTTTTTTCAGACCTGATTATGACAACACTAAGTGTGTTGATAAATTTAAGTTTATATATTTTGAATTGCAACTTCTATAAACAAAATTTAATTAATTTCTTTGGCGAATTTATCTTATATATTTAAGTAAGTGTTTTTTTATCATATAAAAATTATATTATATTGAAGTACAGCTGATGCAGGAAAATTTTATCTTGAAAATTCTTACTTTCAAAATTCAGCTATGCAATTTGAAAAAGCTCGTAAAGTGAAGTAATATCTCCGTCTCGAAGAACAGTTACGTATAAATTACACAGGGTGTCTCAAAAATATACATCAAATACAAAGTATACTGTTTAATATTGAAATGTCATAATGTCTTTTCTTAAAAGTATTCGTCCCTGCAAACACCCCCTGCACCCTTCATCTCAAATCTTTTCCCCTCGCCTGAAAAACGGTTCGCGCTCTCCCGACGCTATTTTTTAAGCTAGAGGGTTCTAGTAAACGCCAAATGAAAGACAAAGAATCATACTACAGATCCTTCAGGCGAATTTTAAAAAAAAAAATTCCTGAAAAAACTTACAACCTTTTGAAAAAAATAATAAGTTACGTAATATTTCACACGTAGGCGAAACTATTTTTCAAAAAATTCGCCTGAAGGATCTGTAGTCCGATTCTTTGTCTTTCATTTGGCGTTTACCAGAACCCTCTAGCTTTAAAAACAGCGTCGGGAGGGCGCGAACCGTTTTTAGGCGAGGGGAAAAGATTTGAGATGAAGGGTGCAGGGGGTGTTTGCAGGGACGAATACTCTTAAGGGTGAACTCGAAAGGTTTTAGTTCATAGGTTTTCTTAAGAGGTGCCTCTACGCTACATATTCCGTGCTTTTTTTTAAATTGCGAATATCCTGGAACACACTGTATTTGTGTACGAGGTTAGTTTGCTTTTTACTAGACATGCAGATTAAAAAAAAGAAACATTGATTACCTTCTCACAGCGCTCTGTAAAAGCTATTGAGTTCCGTTTTTCAAGAAAACATCGCTTATAGCTACGTGAAAATTTCTTCGGCCACAAGACAAGTGGTTTATAATATAAAATACGGTTTTTACTAGCTGCAATCTCGGCGGCATTGGTTCAACAGGGCTGGCCAGACATAATTCCTAGGACATAAGGGGCTAGAACCAAGAATTTATATGACAATATCCGGCGCTCGCCTTTGCACCCCCATCAATTGACTGTGCGACCCCCATTGTTGAAAATTCCATGCGTCAAGTTAAGAAAAGAACATTATTTCATGTTTTTATTTTGTATTATTCATCAAACAATAATTATTGTATTAGAATAAGTGTAAACTAGTGTGACCTGTGCGAATTATTCGCACTAAATAAGTATAATAATTATCACTTTACAAAATTATTTTTTTAAATATGATTGCAGGTATTCAATTCGTTTCTAATTTTGCACACTGCTTGTAACGTTCTTCTTTTTGTTGTATTACAATATGAAGCTCAGATGACAGATCGAAGAAATATTTTACTAAAATTGTCATATAGAGGCGCAAGTAGCAAAAGTGTTGTGCTACGCCGTCAGATAGCATCATGCAGCATTGCTGTGACGTTATTCAGCGTTGCTCGCTGTTTCATAGTAAAAGCCGTTACATGGCAGTATGCAGTATTGTGTCTGTTGTATTACAATATGAAGGTCAGATGACAGATCGAAGTGTTGACGTTGTTTCAAAATTAAAGCCGTCAGATGGCAGACGTTGTTCAGCGTTGCTGTATTTTAATTAATTACCAAAAACAAAAGCAATAATAAATTTTTTAGTTGTCGATGTCAGTAGAGCAAGTAATTATCTGTAAAATGATATATAATTTATGTAGAGAAATTGTGAGGTTTTTTCTATAAAGGGAGGCAAACATCTTTAACCTTAGCGTATTAATATATATGATTACGTTTGTATTTACTAAATGTATATTGTAGGGTAGAAATTACTAAATAAACACAGTTTACCTAAAAAAATATTTCTCATTTGTAAACCGTATAGTGAATGGTGCTTTGTTCCTAAAATTTAAATTTAAAGAATTTATATGACAGTCCGAATAAAAAAATAAGCTCAACTTTTGTTTCGGGGGTCATCTGAAGTGCGTTTAAACACCGAAGCCACATTCAAACGTCTCTATCTCCGAAACGGTCTTAGATACAGACCTCCGGGTGCGCTCATTGAATTCAGCGTGACGTTTTCTAAATTTTGAATGCATCCGATGCGTATTCCAGACTTTCTCGAAAACCACTTCGAACGGGTCTATCTTCGAAACGGTAAGTGATACGAAGCAACGGAGGGGCTCGGTGACTTCAGCGTGTCATTTTACATAAGCCTACCGAATTTAAATCGGATCCGAGACGTTGTCAAAAATTGTTTTAAAAAATCTCAAAATAACTAAGGGAAAAATCTCGTTTTTAGTCGATTTTCGACATTTTCCAATAACTCGCTTTTCTGGTCC
Organism: Xanthostigma xanthostigma; assembly: GCA_963575645.1. NCBI lineage: Eukaryota > Metazoa > Arthropoda > Insecta > Raphidioptera > Raphidiidae > Xanthostigma > Xanthostigma xanthostigma. The sequence continues at coordinate 8,131,930 of OY754473.1, forward strand.
AGACGGCTTATACTAACACTAAATGACACTCCGAATCCAAAAATAAGCCCAATCTTGCGATCTGTGACTGGTTTAGTGCTTTGACTAGCGAGCTATGCACTCGGTATTTAATCTTAAAACTAGATGATGCCTATACACTCAGACAGTCCGGCTGTATTTATACGCCTAGGGTTGGGGCAGGGTAATATATTATGTACAATCCTAGGTGATACCGTCCTCACGGTGATTTATTGTACATTGTCGTGAAACTGTGACTTATTAACTATTGCTCCGGCAGTCGCGAGACCCCGGAGCGCTTGTTAGCAGATGGATAAATTATTTTAAATGCTGGATCTTTCTTAAGTTCACACATCACGCAGTCTTTATCACAAAAATATTTTTTATTTGTTATTTCTCACCTGTTGAGAACAGAAACTATTTTTAGTTAATTTAAATATTGATTTAATTTTTCAATATTTTACAATAAAATTAAGTCTATACATTTTTCATTAAATTCAACGTTATTACAAACATTTCGAATTCACTCTACAAACTACAGTATTAAAAACATTTATTGAATAAAACATTAACTTAATACACTATGAACTATTTCAAAATTTGTAATAAATGAACCTGGAATTCTCCAGAGATGTTTCGGGTTCGAAACCCGACAGTAAAAATTCTGTCTTCAATTACAAATAGAAAAATAATCCTCACGGCATTTTATATATTAAAAATATAATTATTAAGGACAATAAACAATTTAGGTTATTTAGTTGTAACGTTTTCCTGTGTAGCTGGTTTCTTCATTTTCTTTATTCAGAGCTTGAACCAACACGATGGTTAAAACTGTGCTCATCACCTGAAACAAAACAAAAACAAATTATATATTGAATGTTAACATTTTAAGTGACACTGGTATTATTGCATTAATAATTAGCTGTCTCAGTGCACAAATCTGGAAACACGTTGTCGTATCGACGCGTCGATTTGGACGGAATTGGAAGTATTCGGAATATGACATTTTAAATATTGACTGGACATTAAAATTCTTTGATTACATTTGTGAACCGCCGGATGTCATAACCAAAAACTTGTACGGGAATCAAATCCAGTATTCGCCGTTACCATTTTTATAATATATTACTATTGAGTTTTTCTCGGCGCCATTTCTGCTAGCGAAATCGTTTTTGCCGACAAGAATTTAACATATTTCCGAATATAAACAGTGTTTTGTTTATACGGGGTACAGTCAGCTGCAATGCACCAATGACGCCTCTCGTTTTTTATTTACAGTACAGCCGACGCAAAAAGGCGATTGCAGTAGTAAAAATCCCGGTCGAAAATTTTCTTAAATTTAGGCAAACGAGTTTTTGAAGTAAAACTTCTTTACGCACGCTTGACTTGGAGAGTAAGTTGGTAAATGCCTGACGAAATCGTTTACGGAAGTGCATCATCGCGACGCCTGACGAAATCGTTTACGGAAGTGCATCATCGTGATGCCTGGCAAAATCATTTACGGAAGTGCATCATCGCGATGCCTGACGAAATCGTTTACGAAAGTGCATCATCGCGACGCCTGACGAAATCGTTTACGGAAGTGCATCATCGTGATGCCTGACAAAATCATTTACGGAAGTGCATCATCGCGATGCCTGACGAAATCGTTTACGGAAGTGCATCATCGCGATGCCTGACGAAATCGTTTACGACAGTGCATCATCGCGACGCCTGACGAAATCGTTTACGGAAGTGCATCATCGTGATGCCTGACAAAATCATTTACGGAAGTGCATCATCGCGATGCCTGACGAAATCGTTTACGGAAGTGCATCATCGCGATGCCTGACGAAATCGTTTACGACAGTGCATCATCGCGACGCCTGACGAAATCGTTTACGGAAGTGCATCATCGCGATGCCTGATGAAATCGTTTACGGAAGTGCATCATCGCGACGCCTGACGAAATCGTTTACGGAAGTGCATCATCGCGACGCCTGACGAAATCGTTTACGGAAGTGCATCATCGCGATGCCTGACGAAATCGTTTACGGAAGTGCATTATTGCGACGCCTGACGAAATCGTTTACGGAAGTGCATCATCGCGATGCCTGACGAAATCGTTTACGGAAGTGCATCATCGCGATGCCTGACGAAATCGTTTACGGAAGTGCATCATCGCAACGCCTGACGAAATCGTTTACGGAAGTGCATCATCGAAGTTGAGAGGGAGATATAAGTTAGTGAGTGCGACAGAGATGAAAGGAATTTTCAATATTCTCATTCCGGTATTTTTGTGTCGCCTAGATTTATTGGCTGAACTGTACCCACGACAACAGCATGGGATAGTAAATAACATCTAATCAATCACTGTAATGACAGTTGACGGTCGGTATATGCGATAGTCAGATGTTTCATGTACACACGCGTGCATACAAAAACCTTTATTATGCTAATATGCGTATGCGATGCGATCTCCCCAAAGCCGCCGCCCCCTGCGTTGTCAAGTCTGCTTTCAATTCAGTAACCGCATTTTTAGGCACCTTTCAAAATTTTGCTTTTATATTCGTCCGAGAAAAGATTTCTAAAAAAAATTGAGCTGACTTTAACAGTATCGAATCAAAGGAGTGGGGGGGAGCAGGTTGTAATCACATTCAACGCAAAAATAGTCATCGTCCAACCCTCTGTCATGCAGAAGTAGAACATTAGAGTACTCAGAATAACTGATCTGCATAGAAAAAAATGCCTTTATTTTTATTAAAATAACCGAGCGGCATATCGCGTAGCGGTGAGAGCACTAGACTCGCATTCGAGAGGTACCGGGTTCGAATCCCGGCGGGGGCAGATGTGACTAGGACTTTTTCCTACTGCCTCTCGCCGAGAAACGGTGATTCCTGTATCGGCCATCTTGAGGTTTTCTATGGTTTCCCTCAATAATTCCAGATAAATATCGAGATGGTTCCTTATTCAAGGCAATGGCCGATTACCTGTCAAATATCCAATGCTCAAAATTTGCCTACCTTATCCTTAATTTCCTAAAAATTCCATCATTCGCCCATTGCTATTAATTAAGTTGAAGTTTAAAAATTGTAGAAAATAACGGGAAGTGTGGTAAAAAAAAATAGTAATGGTGCGAATGGAGTCTGTTATGACATAAAGTCGAGAAACTGACGTTAAACGCATTATTATTATTATTACTTATCAAAATGAATAGAATGAAAATTTTCGAGCAGGATTGATTTAAAATTCTACAACGCCCTTCTTGTGCAAAAACAGGCGTGGTCACAATGCAAGGTCAACTTAGATCAGACCAGATTTTCTGACAATGGTTTTTACACGCTTTATAGAATAGAATAGAATAGCATCTTTATTAAGAACCAGAGTAGGTATAATAGCGTCAGAACAAATGCAATATAATATCACTTAAATTAAGAATTATCTTTTTTTTTAAATCACAGTTTAAAATTTGAACATTATCATAAAAGACATAGTCATTAAAAATTACAATGCACCATTTAAAAGATTTAACAAAAATATAACTTTAACATAGTAAGAGGTTAAAAAAAATAATCTGTCAGAGAATAAAATTCCGCATCAATCAAAAAATTGAAAACAGCCATTTTAAAAGAAGAAAAAGATTTAATTGCTCTAATTTCCCTTGGAAGCTTATTAAAAAACCTTGTACACATATATCTTCAACTGCCTTCGAACATACTTAGTGAATGTTTTTGGTATTCATACTGAAGATTTCTGGTGCTGCCCAATGCAGAAATATTAATGAAACTTATATTTTTACGAAAAAAGCAGAGGCAGACATATATGTACAAGCATGGTAGGGTTAAAATTTTGAATTTTTTAAAAAGACCTCTACAAGAAGTAGACTGCGGAATACCAGCAATTATGCGAATGACACGTTTTTGTATTCTGAACAGTTGGGTACTGTCTACAAATCCCCAAAATAGGATACCGTATCTAAGATGCGATTGAATGCAGCCAAAATAAGCTGTTCTTAAAACTTCCATACTAACTACTGGTTTAACTTCACTTGTAAGTTTGTATGTATGTATGTATGTTTGTAACTTTCATTTGGACTATAGCAAGTGATTTATATAGCGGTATAATATGCCAGCACAGAAAGTACACTGGCAGCCGTGCGGTCTAAGGCACAGGTCTTCGCTATCGTCAACTCTCGGCATCACGGGTCGTGGGTTCTAATCCCGTCCACGCCGAAAAAAAATTGTATTTTTTTTCGGCGAATTTTTGACAATAAATCGAATTAAAAAGTGGAAAATAAATATAGTTTAAAAAAAAAACTAAAAAACACGCTTTATATCAAACTAAAAAGTGAAAAATAAATATAGTTTAAAAAAAACTAAAAGACACGCTTTATATCGAACTAAAAAGTAAAAAATATTTTTTTTAAAATAAGCTTAAAAAGCGTGGGGCGCTCGATGTACGAAAATGTGGAACAAAGCGCCCCACGCTTTTTAAGCTTATTTAAAAATAAATATTTTTTACTTTTTAGTTCGATATAAAGCTTGTCTTTTAGTTTTTTTTAAAATATATTTATTTTTGAGTCAATAGTTGGACACTCACGTGTAAAAAGCACGCAAACATGACGAGTCCGCTCAGCCACAAAGTCTTGCCCTCCATGTACCAGGTGAGGCCGTCGACGCAGCCGTAGACGAACGCGTTGCCGGTGACGGTGTCGCGGCACTGCGTCGGCAGAGGCTGTCGCAAGGTTATGTAGTCGCTGGGACCGTCGGCGCCGCAGCAGCCAATCTGTAAAAAAAATCACAACAATACAATTATTAAACTTCCAATTCTTAAGTCTTCAAAATTACTTTTAATAAAATATTTTTAACAAAAAAATTGAACCGACTTCAAAATATGCACTAAAAAGTAAAAAATAATTGAGTATTGAAATGTTTTGGAGTCGGTGTCACATCGGAATTCGAAAGTCTAGTTCTCGGAATAGATTTCATTTTGGCTGACACCGACTCCAAAACATTTCAATACGCAATTATTTTTTACTTTTTAGTGCATATTTTGAAGTCGGTTCAATTTTTTTGTTAAAAATATTTTATTTTTCTCTTTTTAGTGTTAGATAAAGTATTGCAATGGATAGGCCCAGTATGCGTGCCTTTGAAATTTGAGAGTTTCCCTCAATTTCTCCGGATCCCACCATCAGATCCTGACTTGGTTCCGATGGGACCACCTCTGAGGTGCACTCTTTCGAATAAAAAAAAATTTTGAAAATCGGTCCATAATTGACGGAGAAATCATACATAAAAAAAACAAAAAAAAATATACAGTCGAACATAGAACCTCCTCCTTTTTTAAAGACGGTTAAAAATGATTTGTACTCGAAGTCGAGCCGAGCAGCTAGCGTTATATAAAATGAAAGGGACTATACTTTAGAAAAGTGAAAATTTGAAAAAAAATTGGTTGTCTGTAAAGTCGGTTTACGGACGATAGTTTTACGTGATAACGTATTCCGCTCGAATATCATATTTAGTAATACATAACCTAAATTTTAGTAGCTGTCAAACTTGGGCCGATCGTGCGCGGAACGTGACACATTTCGGAACGTGACACTTTTTCGTGCATGCAGCCGGTGTTTCATCAATTTATAAGACGTTATCACGTCAAAAAATTACTATGGTATCTACCGCCGAAATCGAACCAACGAGGTTTAGGTTAGGTTAGTTCGCAGCCACGCTTCGCTCACTGTTTTTATAGTAGGTAAGTGTTCACCGGGGACATAGATTTTCAATCTCAAGAATGGATTTGACCCTATACCGGGCGAAAGAGACACCCTGCCCTCCCATATTCGTTAGTTATTCTATTTGTATAGTTCGCAAAAAAACATTTCGCAGAGCTTTATTATTGTTTTGAAATATCTTTTATTCTAAAACACGAGCGCTCATAAACATTACACAATGGCGTCGACGGTAGAAGTTTTTTAAATTAATTTTATTTTTAATTAGTGTTTTTATTACATCAACTTGTAGATTTGAATTTTATTTGATTAAAATACGCTTTGCTTTTGTTTTAACGCAAGGTTTTGTTTTTATGATAAAGGCGATTGTTTTGGCAAACTGGGAATGAATGGTTAGCGCTGTCTCCTGCACAAAATAAGTTTCTGAACTCAGTAATGAAAAAATATTCGTTTCTTTTTTGTTTAGTTTTTAAGACCGCCAGCAAACCTGGCGTCAGTTCATAATTTCAATTTTTTTTGTAAATATATTCAAAATTAAATTGATACTTTTTTCCAGTTTTCGGATTAAACCTGGAAACTGAGGGCTTGTAATGGAGCTATCGAAATGTTAAAGTTACTCGCTCGCAAATTTTCAAGTCTAACCGACTAACAAAAAACTTTGTATAAAAATAAACTTGTTTAAAAAAAATACTAAAAAGATATACATACTTAGTAGGTACAATTTTGAAGTCAGCTCTAATTATTACTGAAACTATTTAAATACTTTTACTAAATTGACGTTTATTATTTTTAACTTTTTAGTGGCTTCTTTTAAGGTAGTACGAGCACCAAGGTAATTTTAAAAAGAAAGGATTGATTTTTTTTAAGTTGGACTAAGTCTAAACCAATTCTGAAAACGGTTGCCCGATTATTTAGATAAATAAATGACTGCAAAATTAGGCATATTTAACATTGGCTTTATGGCAAAACGGTAGATGGATGATATGTTTTCATTGATTTCTCCAAAACTAGTCGGTTGAAATTAAAAAAAAACTATTTAAATTAAAGTTAATTCCCTTAATAAATTATTGAAAACAAAGAAAACCCGTTGTGCCCGACTAATTAAAAAGATATTTAATTAAAAGATTAAATATCTTTTTAATTAGTCCGGCACAACGGGTTTTTTTTTGTTTTCAATAATTTATTAAGGTTTTAACTTTAATTTAAATAGTTTTTTTTTAATTTCCACCGACTAGTTTTAAAGAAATCAATGAAAACATATCATCCATCTACCGGAATATTAAAAAAAAATCAAGCCTTTTGTTCAAAGTTGCCTTGGCCCTCGTACTAACTTAAGGTTCTATTTTTATAAAAAAAGTTATATTTTTTACATTTTATATTTCACTGAAAATAAATATACAACCACTTTCTGACAACAACAAAGCGAAATCATTCAAAACTGTCAACTTTTCAAGAAGTGAACAAATATTTAAAAAAAATTATAGGTAAATAGGTATCTAAATACGTGGAATTGATAACCTTTGTTATTTATGTCAGCTTAGTATTGTCAATTAGTATACTTGGCCGATTATTTGTTATTTTTAATACATGACGTTTCACTGTACCTATAGTGTATAATATATAACTAATAGCAGTGAATCGGAAAAGCGGAAAAACTCAGTGATACGTTAAGTGAAAATGAAACGGTATGATGCAATCAAGTTTCCATCATCTGCAGGATATGGGAAACGTAATAACTCCATACATGTATTTTTCCGAAACCCCCCGGACTTCCCCTCCGACAAGTCATCAAATATACTTTTTGATCGGTCGAAATGTTGATAGATTAGAACTAATTATTTTTCTTTGATCTCTTCTTTTTGTTTGTTCAAAAAGGCGTATGAATTTTCTGGTCGTAAAATATATTGTCTTCATAACGAGTACCAAAAAAAGGTCTGAGTATAAAAAAATACTTAAGTGAAGCGACATCGCTTATTTGCCTATAACCTCAAAAAAAAACTAGAAGTTCGTGAGAGAATAAAATTTATAAGAAAATAAATATAAAACAGTTGTGTGGTTTTAAGAAACTTTTATTGGATTGTAGGCGTTGGATTGTAGACACTTATCCATCACGATTAATTATAAACAACAATATTCACATGAATACACGAATAAAAACATATAAACACTGTACAGCACTTGCCCGCATGACAGACTGACTATGTGTTATACATACTACACGGTCAGCTGATGCTAACCATGGGCGCCGCCATATTGGCTGCTCTACTGAGCGCCTACTCCGAGCGCCTTTCACTTTACCCTTACTCCGCGGCCGCCTGTAATGCGACATGCAACAGACGGCCAGAAAAATTCGGGGCGATAGAATAAAAGTTTCACTTTGAAAAAATCATTGCTTTATTTAGGTAGTTATTATTTTACGTCGACGATCAGTTTAATTGCCTTGATAAAACTAAAATATAAAATTAATCTACTTGTGTTTTAGAACCGCTGGTTTTAAATTACTTTTTTCTATAAAATGCTCTAAAATAGTCCATAAACTGCAGGATAAAAGATAATTTTGCAATATTCCAATTGAGTACAGTCATTGCAGTGTAAATTTACTTTTATTAAAAGTCGTTATCTATGATAAAATGGCAAAAATATTGCACTGGCCATTGTTGTAGGATGCCAGGGTCGTATTTATTTATTATTATTTTTTTTGAAAAGATGTTAAAGTTTGATGATGCAGAATTTTATATAGACGAAGATCGAGACAGTTATTTTTTAATGCATGTAATGTCGTTTTATGCGTACTATTAAAAAAATACGAAATAATGGGAGATATGGCGTTGTCGGGTATATTTTCGATGTTTTAACGTCAATAAAAATATGGAACATTATTTTTATTATTTAAAACTAGTGTGACCTGTGCGAATTATTCGCACTAAATAAGTATATGATAATTATCACTTTACAAAATTATTTTTTAAATATGATTGCAGGTATTCAGTTCGTTTCTAATTTTGCACACTGCTTATAACGTTCTTCTTTTTGTTGTATTACAATATGAAGCTCAGATGACAGATCGAAGTGTTGACGTTGTTTCAAAATTATAGCCGTCAGATGGCAGACGTTGTTCAGCGTTGCTGTTAATTAATTAATTTACAAAAACAAAAGCAATAATAGATTTTTTAGTTGTAGATGTCAGTAGAGCAAGCAATTATCTGTAAAATGATATATAATTTATGTGGAGAAATTGTGTGGTTGTTTCTAAAAAGGGAGGCAAACATCTTTAACCTTAGCGTATTAATATAATATATGATAGTGGAAACATTATTCCAAAAAATTAAATCGCTTTATTTCAGTTTTTTTTTAAACTTCACATTATAATAATAATAATAATACTTTATTCATTTGAGACCACACATGGTATAAAATCGTCATTACATGTATAAAATCGACATTAACATAGGTACATATTAAAATATATTAAAATTATAATTATAATGGGGATTATGACATACTTATAATTAGCATATAATAATAAAAAATAGAAGTGGAATATCCACCCCTCACCAGAAAATCTTATTAATGGAAGTGCATCCACCAATAAAAAATCTACGGTAAAAGGTAATCATTCCGTCTCTATTATTGTAGCTGGTAGGTATACATACATTTTTTTGAAAGATATGCTTTTACTTTTTTTTTTAAATAAGTTGTAATTTTCAATTGATTTGATATTGTTAGGTAATTTATTGAAGTAAGCGCTACCTTTGCACATGGGGCTATTATGGTATTTTGTTGTACGATGCTGGTCTATATGCACATCGTTACAAGTTCGCGTGTTATAATTATGAATATCGCCGTTTAACTGTATATTGTTTTTTATATTTGATTTTATGTATAGTATTAGTTCATATGCATACAGACTATAGAATGTAAGTATATTGTTTCTTTTGAAAGTTTCTTGACATGATTGTCTGTAAGGTAAGTCGTAAATAATTCTAATAATTCTTTTCTGTAGCCTAAATACTCTAATGCATTCTGAACTATGTCCCCACACAGATCTGATTTTATATCAAGGAGGTTGTGAAAAAATGTAAAATATTAAACTGGACCCAGGCAGTTCTGATTATTGAAGGTTTTAAAAAACTATTATTACAATTATTGGTTATCGCAGCATTTTTAAAAAGTGTATATTAATTCAAAGGTCAATATAACCGTAGAAACATACTGTGAGATTTAGTCATTTGTTTTATTGTGTTGCAATTGTTACAAGAACTGATTTACATTTCAAAATTAAATTTGAAATGCAACAAAACTGGGCTATGTCCGCAGGGAAGCGCTGCAACGTCCTGTTTCGAGTTAATTAAGTAGCATACGGGGTGTCCCTTTTGTATACAATTTTAATTTTTCGATGACTTAACTCAAAATCGGTAATAAATGATTCTATCGTCTCAGTTGGCTAGTCTCGAGGACTACTGAACGGATTTGAATGCGGTTTTTATCAGTCGATAGCTCATTTTAGATCTATAATAATTGTTCGACCCGGCTTCGCTCGGATTTATTCCAAGTTGAATTGTGTTCAAGTTTATGTCAAATCGGAATAACTCGCGCCTAGCTTCATTTTAGTTTTTCCTTAAACAAAACACGCGAGCGAAGACGACGACGTGTCGAGGGGCGCGTAAGGAGGGTTGCGGGATTCCGAATAGAAAGCGGCGTCGGCGGCGGCGGCGTCGTGTTTCAGCGGTATTTCAGGGAAGCAGAAAACACTTTAGCGTTAATGAACGCCTTGATCTCTGCAATACACCGGACAATACGCAAATTGGCTACACAGAGCGGCGTCAGGGTTTATTTGATTAGGCCATTAAACATTCTCGCTTATAACATAGAGCAACAAATCTGAACGCCGCCATTTCTGTATACGGAACAACCGTTGCTCTATCTGCGGTCACAAAACAAACGCGCTCATGTATAAATTTTACTTCCATCTACTGATTTTTTTAGAACAAAAATTATTTATATTGAAAATGATCTTTGTTAAATTATCTGAACAAGATAACCCAGTTGACTATTCCCCTAAAAAATTTAAGTTTAAAATTCAGTTTCGATTTGTTGAACGGTGGATCTCTTTATTTTTGGACCAAATCAAATTTTCATACTCTCCCCTTCAGGATACGAGAAGAGCATCGTTTTTAATTAGCTCATTTTTCTGCCAAATTAATAATAATCAAAAAATGAATAATCATGTAGATTATTTAACGATGATAATTTTCAGTTCAATGAGTTTTTTCTCTAAAAAAAAAACAACGGAGCAAGAATTTGCAGATTTATGATTTCACATGTTTTTAAACCACCTGTATAAATAATTCCAATGGTCGTGGAAAATCTAAAAACCTCAAAATGCTTTGGGTCTACACATTTGGTTGCAAATATTTGCAATACGACAGCTTCGATTGTAAGTTACGTTGAAAAAAACACGAACACAAAATCTAAACAGAAAATAACAGATGGTGGGAGTACGGGCATTTATATGGTGGAAGTACGGGTCTTTATATGGTGGAAGTACGTGTCTTCATTAATTAAATCCGCTATCGTTTGTGACAGCTGTAATAATTTCACGGAAAATTTTTGACATACGAAATAAAAATATCATGACATAAAACACGCCGAAACGATGATTGCAACTGAGCTAAAAAAATAGCGATATTTTATGTTATACCTAAAATACCTTTTAAAAAATATTACAGTATTTATGTTAATAATAATGTACAATCATTTTTATAGTCTCATTTCTTTTTAAAACAGACCTCGTACCAACCTAAGTACACTAAAAAAAATAAAATTACCATAATGATAAAAATGTAGATTTATCAGAGTGAATTATGCGCTATATATTTATTTGTGTGTGCGTATATATATGCACAGTGTTTTTAATTCAAGACATTTTTTTTTGTTTTCATAAAATAAATGCAAGTTTGCAGACAGAGGGTTGGTATTATAGTAATTACGTGCTGAAGTGAAAATTTTGAGTATATAGATAAATACAAAATAGCTCAATTTAAGTACAATGCAAAATTGGGCGCGTTGTCTCTGAGCTGGGCAGTATTTGTTGTCAAAATTACTACGTCTAATGATGAATTTCCGCTGCGATGCCGAAGATAAAAGAATAGTAACTTATGTACCTAGAGTGCAACGCATTAGATAATAATAATAATAGATTTTATTCCCAACATAAAATATGACCATGTACATGCATTTTTTATTTTATTGTTTTACGTAACTCTAAGTAAGTTATTTATTCACTTTTCATTATTGTATTTGCAAGAAGCGCCTCTAAAGCGGCCTACACACCTTGATACAAGCTGCGATGCAGGCATCGACTCTTATGTTTCATGATGCAAGTAGCAGTGTGTGTAGTACTGAATCACGTATTTGGCATCAGTTGCGGCTTGCAGCGATGTAGAGTCTGGAATCCCATTTTGGTCGGCGAGCCACGACGCCGAGTCAATGATGCTGATGCAAGTTTCAGCGTGTATAGAATCGCGTCAATGCCAAAACGATATTAAATTATTTTCCAGCGCCATTTTAGAGGTTATTTTGTTGTTTGTGTGTGTAAAGTGATCGTGTATTTTGGGAAGAGTTCATAAACATTTATTACCTGCATACGTGTCTTTGGAATACAATAATGTACTTTTAGCTCTTCCAATAAAGCATTTGAATAACTTTTTCTTTCTATAAACCATATTTTTGCCCCAACTACTACTAATAAAACTGGTGTTGGCAAAACGTACCTCATTTTATTCGTCAAGCACTAGGTACCTAGAAAATACTGTTCTTGTGTTGCATGAACATGGAGTCGATTCAGACATAGCAATAGGTTTCGATTTAAGTAGGCGTTTATGCAACTGATGCAAGTTTCATGAAACATAGAGTCGATCTGCATTGTATCAAGGTGTGTAGGCCGCTTAAGAATCGACGGCCAAAGTAGCTCCAAAAATTATAATCGACACAACGCAATAAAATTTGTGCTCTTTTATAAAACGTTTTACTATACTTGGTTGTTTCCATATTTACTTAAAATATTTAAGTATGTAATTTGTAAGTAAATATTACACTGGGGTCGAAAAGGTAGCTTAATTTGAATAAAATGGCGACAGTAATTAGTATTTGCCAGTTTAAAGTTTCGCATATACAGCGTGTCGCAAAACTTTGTTGAAAAACGACTTAGTATAATGAATTCATTAAAAGACAGGGACGATAAAGTCACGTTCACACTTTTGCCGAAAATTTCATCTCTGCTAGGTAGTTACTGTTATTTGAAATATTGTAATAACAACAAACTTGAGTGATTATTGAGAAGCAGTTACAACAAAGCAATCAATTATTTCTAAATATTAGAGAATGCCGTCCGTATTTTGTTTTGTTCCAATAGAACATTGAACGCTTAGAGAACAATTAAAAAATGAAGCTTTTCCGATGTTTTGCTTGCGGCTAAACGTTTCAAAAAATGTTTTCTCATCACGTCGTTTTTTAAACCAACCAAACTTTCCCTCAACGGGAAGTAATTGAAAATCTGGCTCCGATAGGTTCCGTTCCAGTTTTCTAGGTTAACTATGACCTTCTGCAGGGTCTGGAAAGACAAACATTGCCAACCGGAAGGCATCTGATAGACATTGCAGATTGTAGACGCTAGACAACACGGGTCATGGGCGTTTATTTTTAGATATTTATGTCGACTTACGTTTTCCTGCACCATTTGCAAGGTGTTGGCCGAAGGTTCATGATGTGAATTGATTATGAGTCTGGTCATGATGTCTCTGATGATCGGCTGAATTTTGCTGTTGGACGTGCTGTACGTCAGCAGGACGGCCGATCCGGCGACGCCCAAAATGAAGCTGACCACTTGTGCACCAATGTACTGTGGACAAAAATATTCATCGGTTAGTTTTCTTTCAACGATTCTCTTTGAAGGAGAGTTTCGCCCAACATCAACGTTGGCTTTTGAAGTAAAACTTCTTTAGGCACGCTTGACTTGGGGAGTAAGCTGGTAAATGCCTGACGAAAGCGTTTACGAAAGTGCATCATCGGACGAGGCGAACGGTGCGTGATCGTTCGAGGCGAACGGTGGTTGAGAGGGAGATATAAGTTAGTAAAGATAGTAAGAGAGAGAGAGTTACGTTTCGTATATTGGAAGTTGAGAGGGATATATAAGTTAGTGAGTGCGACAAAGACGGAGCATTAATACAACTATTTGACGTTTAAAATGAAAACAATTGTTTTTGTATCAAAAATACATTTCATCAAATCTTGCTGCATTTTGTAACGGGAAATAATGTAGGTTAGTTAATAAATCCTTTTAAATGGATTTTAAATTATGATAATGAATATATATACATATTTTGCCTATTAATTTAATCAAAAATTATATTTTAAACATTTCGTCTTTGTAGATATGTGCTACAGAGTGAGGTTATATTGTGTCGTTAAATCAGGATGTCTCATCAAAAATAGATTATTGAATATTATTATCATTATTATATATTATATTTGGCAGGAAGAAGTTTTACTTCGGTCGTGTGTTCTAAGGCACACTCGCTTTTTTTATGGAAAATTCAGAGTTGAATTTTAGGAGTTAAAAAATCTTTAGGAAGTCTGCCAGTTGGAGATATTTATGGCTTATCATTTCGAAGTGAATGTTTTCGCAGAGTAAATCACGTTATTGACGATGGTCTCTATCTGGCTCGGTACGGGCTGTTTTTATATGGAGTGAGTGAAGGGAGGGAGCGAGAGGTCCACCGGTTTAGACGTAACGCGCGCGCGGGTGTCAAGGGTTGCGGCGGGCGTCGCGGCGCACGGCTCGGTAAGTCGAGCTTGATAAATAGGAGTTTGTATGAATTGGCACGAGAGAGAGAATGCCGTAACGACGACGTTGTCGCTACATTAATCGCCCGCTGCTTCCACCGAGATGTGCCGTGCACTAGAACAACGTGCGTTTTAAAGATCGATTCACATTCAGTTCTTAATAATAATCCTTTTTTCTCTATCTCTATGGCACGCCGTTTTACTATTTAATAGTAAAATATTTTTCCAAAAATCATAAAAATATTTAACAATTTTAATTCCAGAAAAAAAATTTTGAGTGAATTTTTTTTGTGGTGACAAAATAAAAACACAATATTATTATGTCATGACATAATAAAAATACAATATTATTATGTTATGACAAAATAAAAATACAGTATTATTATGTCATGACATAATAAAAATACAATAATATTATGTCATGACATAATAAAAATACAATATTATTATGTCATGACATAATAAAAACACAATAATATTATGTCATGACAATTTTAATTCGTCGTCTTTCCTATCTCTTCCTATGTATAAGCATTTAATTTTATGTCATGACATAATAATATTGTATTTTTATTATGTCACCACATAAAAAAAATTTACTCAAATTTTTTTTCTGAAATTAAAATTGTTAAATATTTTTATAATTTTTGGAAAAATATTGTACTATTAAATAGTAAAACGGCGTACCATCTATCTCTCTAATGTTCAACAATGTCTAAATTATTTTTCTTGAACGATCTCATTAAAAAAAAAACAGTTGTGTGGTTTTAAGAAACCACGACGCAAGTAAAACTTTTATTGGATTGTAGGCGTTGGATTGTAGACACTTATCCATCACGATTAAATTATTATAAACAACAATATTCACATGAATAAAAACATGTAAACACTGTACAGCACTTGCCCGCATGACAGACTGACTACCTATGTGTTATACATACTACACGGTCAGCTGATGCTAACCATGGGCGCCGCCATATTGGCCTTGGCTGCTCTACCGAGCGCCTACTCCGAATGCCTTTCACTTTACCCCTACTCCGCGGCCGCCTGTAATGCGACATGCAACAGACGGCCAGAAAAATTCGGGGCGATAGAATAAAAGTTTCACTTTAATGATTTTATGAAAACGAATCTGCTGATAAGATTGAAAAAATTAATTGCGAATTAATTCAGTAATTCGATTTATTTATTTTAAGTACAAAAGCTTGCGTTTTCATAATATTTTCAGTTTTGTGAAGAACGGATTAAAAAGTGCTTGGATACCCAATATTCTAAGTTTTTGTATTTTTCATCGCGAAAATTAATACAGCGCCGGTAATTAAAAAAAAATCTGAGAAACATTGCCGTCAGAAGTCATATACTTAATTTTTTTTTTTAAATATAAATCTGACATTATGTTTCCAATTCTTTTGAAATAACACTGATTTGATATTGCACAACCATATTCTGCTGTCCTGTCTTTTAGATAATAAATTCCCAGTTCTCAAGAATTCAGTGTGAATCAGTCATTAGAAGGCCTTTAACGTAGTGGTTGCATTACGTCATCGTAAATTAAATTTGCCGTTGTGTTCTGTGCGAGCACTTGCTCAAGTTTTTTCCCCTTTAGAATTTTACCCTTTGGAGGAGTCAGCCTCGATTCAGAACGGCAATTCGCGGTCACGCGCGGAAATAATTTTAACGCAAATTTTTATGCATATACAGAGTTCGAACGCGTACAGTGACAACAAAACTTCGTTGCGAAGCAGGGGTCGCATTGCGCTCTGCGTCAAAATTGTATGCACGGCTCACCGAAAACCTGAAAGTGCACAATTAATCATTATGTAGGTAATATGGGACACGTTGGTCTTTCAGTCGGCAAGCGGTAGTAACAAATTGTTTCTGTGACGTCGGACCTTTAAGCTACTCAAAAAATAATTTTGTACTGACTTTGTACGGGATTTTAACGCGTCAAAATAATACACATTTCTTCTCAAATATCCTGATGTCTTAAAGATTACTAGTGTACCCGTGCACAACCTTTTGCATGTATTTTCATATTGTTTTCAAAAATCGATATTTTGATACAGACCTACGACAATAATTTTATTGCTCTTGCATTAGTTTCCATTTACAGTTATTTTTCTTTTGATTTAGCTTGATCCATAAAGTTGTCTCTATATTTAATTGGTTATAAATTCAAAGAAAATGTATGAGATCTGTTCATCTTTGTCAGGTTACCCCGCAAGAGCTGTCACAATTCATTTTTAGAAAATCTAACCTCATTTGATACATTTACGATTTTCACTATATTTTCCTGATCTGAGGCCAAATTTTAGACTTGGTACAGTCCATGTAATATTTAAAAACTCTATTTTGGCATTAAATTAACATAAACTTACACGTTCTTAAATTATTTGGAAAATAAAATAAAATTTATTTGTGTATTAATATTTGGAATATTTGCGCTAAAAAACTAACTAATTTAAATATACACTTCAATTGTCAAAGTCGACTTGTCAAACTGTTTGTAAAATCTCCGACATACGTACCTATTTGCATTTCTCTCACACTCATGTCTCGTGAACATCGAAGGATTTTCTCTCTTTACGTTCCTCTTCACCCCGCTCCCTCCGTTATTTTTACTATTATCGCTTGAAATCACCCCTTTTAAAGAAATTTCACCAAAAAAATAGCGATAACATATCTGTGGACTAAAGGCTTCAGTTTAAAAAAAAATAGTGTCAATCGGTTTAGTAGGGATGACTGGCGGATTGTCTAGAGATTTAGGGCTTGTGTTTTAAATATATAGATTTAAGCTGTCCGAAAAACTGTCAAAAATTAAATAGATCATCAGTATCTAATAATTCATAATTTCCGGTATGTTGGAAATTATTTTAGGTGTGGACACAAATTTATAGAGGCACCGGATTTTGAGGGTGTGAGTCTGAATAGGCTATACGCATGCAGTGTACTTCTTCCCTAATTTAATTGTCGCAGTGATAGATGGCTCTGTTTTATTTTAATGTTGATGTATCGATATAAGCCGATAGCGAGAGAGAGAGAGAGAGAGAAAGAAAGAGAGAATCTGAATGTTTGATTCATAGTGTTGGTTGTGTATTATACATAACATCTGCGGAAGAAAGACAAATCCAGTAATGTCGATTTTATTAACAATTTTAATAATTTTCGTGATAGATTTTGGACCGATTTCGAAAAGTTATCCAATTAGAAATGTATATCATTATCATTACATAGTATAAAAGAAAGTCGCCGATTCCCTTTGTTTGTTTGTCCGCGTTATTCTTCTAAACCACGCAACGGATTTTGAAACGGATTTCACTAATAGAAAGAGCGATAAACCAGGAAGGTTTATTTGTAAATATTTCGTACTAAAAATCGCTGCAATATGACGGTTATTTGTCAAAAAAAATTTTGTATATGTTCATGATAGTCCCAATAAGATTTTTGTGGAAAGAAAAACTGGAATATAAACTCAGAATATGGTGGAGCCGTAGGCTCCACTAACTACTATTGTCACTGCTGAGCGGTGCGCAGCCCCATGAAGCTAGACTGTAATAGGGATTACGGTGGAGCCGTAGGCTCCACTACTGTTATTTCTGCCGACAATAGTGTTTTGTCTTAATCGCGTGCCAAATATATGGCAACGCTCTGCAAATACGGCTATTCTTCCATAATAATCTATCTTTTATAGGCAGTCTACAAATCCACGCGAAGCTGGACCGGGCCACTAGTTTTTTATATGAACGTTTGTTTAGTCATAACTTCCCGAAGGGTTTAGTGATTTGAATAATTGCAACCTCGTTAAGTTCAGAATGTTTAAAAATAAATTCCAGTCGGTTCAGAGGTTCTTTTATTTGATGAAGTAATGTTGAAAAAAAAAAATTCTTTTTAACTCACGAACATGGCATAACCAGTTTTGGCACGACACCGTAGTTATGATACGCTTAATGCCGCAATATTAATTTTTCGCTTTAATTTTCATTGTTTGTTTATTACATTATATAGCACATCGAATTTAACAAAAGGTAATTAAATTTTGTTCAAAATGGAGCGCATTATTAAAAAATAAAAAAAAAATGTTTAAACCATTTTCACTGTAACCGGAAGTGGTTTATAAAAACAACATAAAGTCGCGTGCGAATTTTTTTCTGGCGTCTAAAATATTATTTTTCAAATCGATAATGTGCTTCGCGGTCGTACTGGTTTTGTTACCATAGTTACCGCTCATTAAACAACGGTAAACAGTCGTTAAATCCGTCCTCTCAACGCCGGACATAAATGTGGTGGAAGCAACGTGACAAACGTTATGAATAGACCCATCTATATGGTGGATAGTTTGTAGATATTTTTTTTACGTTTTTCGTTGCATTGTTTGTTACAAAAAATAAATAAATAATAAATTTCTAGTATCTGCAGATGAATTTTAAACTTTGTTGTTGATGGATAAAACTATTAATTACTTTTTACAGTCGAACGTCGCTTGTCATAGTTTTTGTTTTTTTCCTTTATTCTTTTGTTCCCTGGAAGTTGTATAATGTTTTATGGTAAGTTTAATTTATCGAATGAAATAAACAAATGAATATACGTCGTTATGAGTTATAATCGGGAAAGGGAGGACGGAGAATAGAAGAGAGAGAGACGGCATGAAATAGTGAGTCGTGTCTAGTTTAATATCGCATAAAACTTAGGTTGGATTTATTTTTATTGAACTCTCAAGGACGATGCACATGTTTGCAGCAGCTCCGTGCGAAGCTTTTTTTCTTAAGGGCTGAAGACTCTACGATCAAACATTTTAATTAATAATGCCTGGCAATTCCCCAGATCGTTGGAAATGCGTTGATTGAATGACTTTACGGTTTTTACGTTAAGTTTTTTTTTGACGTGATAACGTCTTATAAATTGATGAATCACCAATCTTATAAATTGATAAAACACCGGCTGCATGTTCGAAAAAGTGTAACGTTCGTAACGCGTAACGCGTAACGCGTAACGTTCCTAACGCGTAACGTTCCGCCTGACCCTGTGCGTGCTTTTTGCTAATTTCTCGCTCAATTTAAATCAGATCGGTTTGAAACCAGTCTTAAACGAAAGAGGAGAACATTTTACATAGATTTCGTACAACAGAATTTGCCTAAACAGTTCTTTTTTACAAATTTATATAGAAAAATAGCTGTATAAATGCAACATGAAAACGGCTGAATTCCTAATGTTTAATTCAATTTTTTGACATTAGTATTTTGTGAAATGCAACGCCTTCTAAGTTAAGTATTGGAATAACTAATTATTATTAGAACATAATACTTTGACAGTTGCAAACGTCACTTTTGACATTTCTTATCATTCCGACACCAAGGATAAGCGGATTGAAACCAAATTTTGGGAGGTTTAGGTTATGTATTACGGAATACGTTATCACGTAAAACTATCGTCCGTAAACCGACTTTACAGACAACCAATTTTTTTTCAAGTAATAATAATATTAAAAATAAAATATATAAAATAAAAATATAGAGCGCAGTTTTAGAAACAAAAACAACAAAACTAGCATTTATTAAAACAAATGAACAAGCTATTTTACAGCCATCTTAATTATAGGTGAATATAAAAAATATTTTGAATAAAGTTTTTATGAATTAATATTTAGAATAAAAAAACCCCTTTGCACTCCGGGAGTGCCGGCAGAAGTGAAAACTTGAATATTAACCTCTTACGAATTTTCGATCAAAATGGTTTGTATCATAGATTGCATTATTATGTACGATATTTCAACGCTAGATGTCTAACGTTGTATAAATAAAAGTTTTCGTCTTACGAATTTCGTCTTACGAATTTTCGATCAGATCACGTGTCCTGACGCAAGTTAAACATTTTTTACCCATTACAAAAAAAAGTGTACAACGCCGCTAAAGAAGTTTTCACTTCAAAAATCCTGGAAAATAAGTTCTTAAGTGTATATTAATAATTGAAATAGGTATACTCTATTTTATATTAGATTTTAAAATATAGTATAGGTATAATATTAATTTCTATCATGTGCAATTAATTATATTAATAATATTTCCGGCTTTATTTCAATATCGAGATTTAAATGCCTGATCTGTTTTGTTTGTTCGATTGATGTGTTAGTAGCTTTTTAGTTTGGTTTATATTTCCAGCGCGCATTTTTGTGTTTCCCCATTATCTGGGGAGATGTATGTTCTTATCTTTTGTTTACCACAAAACTCCTCCCCCTCGCGCCATTGTTTAGTTTTATGTACCACAGAAACTATTCTTGTTCGTATGTGTGTTCTTCTTTGCCAACATTTTTCATAATGTTGGTTTGGTTTGGAACTTTACTTTCCCCGGCTCACAATGGTCGATTAAAAAAACAACGTGTGAGCCTCCTACCTCACCACACATAAGATCACGGCGGAAGTGAAACTTCTTTTATTGATGCGTTATTTATTTTGCGTTACCAAGGTTTGTCTGATAATATTTTCCCTAAACTAAAAAAAAATCATTTAAAAAAAAGAAAAAGCGAAACGGTATTCTTTGAAAGACTGTAAAAGACACAAAACCAACTCTGCCCGGAAATGTTTGATACATTTAATTCGGACTCGCGATAGTTTTGAACCCAGCCCGATGTTACGTTCAAACAAAACTACTTCATAGATACAATGCAACATCCACAAAGGAAGAAGATAAAACTTTACTGTATGAAAAAACGTTCTTAATGTTTCTCTCCTGAAATAAACCGCCTTTTCAAGAAAGAATACATATAAGTTGACATATTGTGTAGTTGGGTCTTAATACACTGCCGTGCAAAAGAATCGATCTCATAACGTCGTAATTCATTGCAGAATTCAAGGGTCTTTAATCAAGATACTCGCATTTCTCTCTTTAGTTTTTAAAATTTATTTTAATTAAGACTAGTGTACCCGTGCAAAATCTTTTGCATGTATTTTCATATTGTTTTCAAAAATCGATATTTTGATACAGACCTACGACAATAATTTTATTGCTCTTGCATTAGTTTCCATTTACAGTTATTTTTCTTTTGATTTAGCTTGATCCATCAAGTTGTCTCTATATTTAATTGGTTATAAATTCAAAGAAAATGTATGAGATCTGTTCATCGTTGTCATGGTTACCCCGCAAGAGCTGTCACAATTCATTTTTAGAAAATCTAACCTCATTTGATACATTTACGATTTTCACTACATTTTTCTGATCTGAGACCAAATTTTAGACTTGGTACAGTCCATGTAATATTTAAAAACTCTATTTTGGCATTAAATTAATATGAACTTACACGTTCTTAAATTGTTTGGAAAATAAAATAAAATTTATTTGTTTATTAATATTTGGAATATTTGCGCTAAAAAACTAACAAATTTAAATATACACCTCAATTACGTACATATTTGCATTTCTCTCACTCATGTCTCGTGAACATCGAAGGATTTTCTCTCGTTACGTTCCTCTTCACCCCGCTACCCCCTCGTCTTTTTTACTATTATTGGTTGAAAGAAGCCCTTTTAAAGAAATTTCACCAAAAAAAAATTAGTGATAACAGATCTGTGGACTAAAGGCTTTAGTTTAAAAAAAAATGTGTCAATCGGTTGAGTAGGGATTGCTGGCGGATTGGCTAGAGAAATAGGGCTTGTGTTTTAAATATATAGATAGTTCAGTAGAACAGTCATTGATGACTTATTCTCCATATAAAAAAAATTGGTTGTCTGTAAAGTCGGTTTACGGACGATAGTTTTATGTGATAACGTATTCCGTAATACATAACCTAAATTTATATAATAATTATAATAATTCGAATCTATGATATTGCATCTTTCGCTTCAAATTTAGGTTAATTTTTTTTATTTAAATTACTCACCATATAATATAATTGTTTTTTTTTTTAACTTTCTTTCGTATTTATTTTAAGTCTCAAAGATTAGCTGTCATAATATTTATAAAACAATTGTTTCACTGTTTATAATATAAAATTCCAAAACCTACTTACAATATTTAAGTATTTTCATACGTCAAAAAATTGATTTTTATAATGATAAAATTTGTAAGAAAACGATTTTTTCGAGAGATGAGACCTAGCTAAAACGATTTTTTGCCCCCCAAAATCCCTTTTCAGTAAATTTCATCCAAATCGTTAGGGCCGTTTTCGAGAAAAGCACGCACAGGGTCAGGCGGAACGTTACGCGTTACGAACGTTAGGAACGTTACGCGTTAGGAACGTTACGCGTTAGGAACGTTACACTTTTTCGTGCATGCAGCCGGTGTTTTATCAATTTATAAGATTGGTGATTTATCAATTTATAAGACGTTATCACGTCAAAAAAAGTTCAGTGACTTCGCGAGTTTATGCTCGAAGTAGGAAGGTGAAGGAGACCACTAGTATGAAATCCAAATACTTTTTTCTTCTTAAAGGTTTTCAAAAATTTCTATTGAATACATCAAAAACAATTTGTTAGTTTTTTAAGTTACCAATATTATAGCAAAGTGATAGGTTTCAGAAAAAAATTCATCGCATTTTTTCTAAGAACGTTACCTTACCATATTTTTTTAAGACGCCTATGGCTTTAGTTGTCGAGCGTCTACAATAACTAACCGTGTCCTCGAATGAATTTCTCTCCTGAAAAAATGAAGTTAACTTGAAAGGAATGTGCAACTGAAGAATTAATTGAACGTCTCTTTTTTTCTCAAAACAACGATGCATTATACAAAGCGTTGCTTTTGTATAATCTTGTTGCGTTGCTACAACAAGCCACGATCGCAGACACTTCAAACAGTAAAACGACACTGAAACTCGACTTGTATAACAATGCCATCAACGTAAGTGCCGTGCACGTAATATGCAGTGTGGAGTTAATGTTGCCTTCACTATACCCAAGGTGTCTGCGACACTTTCAGGTCGACTCTCGCCTCAAACTCCAAATTGACACAACGTCTACATATGCAGATTGTATCAAATCAAAACGGTCCATAGAACATTCTGTGTGTAAGACAGAGACGATATATAAAACAGTAAGTAAGAATGAGATAAATGATCGCTAATAGTTACTGTGGTTACGTAAATAAATAATTACGCACACTGTAAATCTTTTTAACAATTTATCAATTAAAACAACTAAACTGTAATATTAATTCGTATATTATTATTTATATCTGGTCCAAAAGTTTTAACAATACTTTTAATAATTAATTTATTAAATGTTCAAAAAGACCTCCACGTTCTGCCAAACAATATCCTAATCGATTATAAATATTTTCCCTCACATTGGCTGACATCTCATGGTCAACGGACTGACATGCATTGGAAATCTGTATTTTCGATTCGTTCAAATTATTAGCTCTATTTTCTTGAAAGCTATACATTTTGGATCTTACAAATCCCCATAAAAAAAATTTTCGGAGATAGGCAACCATTTGATTCAAATTCTGCTATGACACTGCGAATTGTTATTTTAGACGGAGACAGTCTGTTTTCAAAGGCAGCTACAAATAAATTTATTATGTCGGCGGTTGAATTACCACCATAAAACCATTTAATTATTTGGATTTTTTCCCGAACAGTATAAATTTAGCCATTTTATCAATAATTTCACTAGTGAATACTGACATTTGATAAAATTGTGATTTTACTGTAGAAAACAAAGACGATACTATCAGATTGTATAACCACAGTAACTAGCTATTAGCGATCATTTATCTCATTCTTACTTATTGCTTTAGTGCTTTATATAATATCGTCTCTGTCTTACACACAGAATGTTCTATGGATCGTTTTGATTTGATACAATCTGTATACAGTGCAAGACTGTCTTTTGTTATGTTGGCAACAGAGCAGTGATATGTCAAGCCGTCTCAATACGGCCCGCGACCAGAATCTATCCAGTGAGGATTTTAGACATCTGACATCAATGAACCTCAGATGTCTGGATCCTCAAGCTCAAGGGATTTTATCCTTTTATATGAAAATTGATTTAAACTAAATAAATAAAGATTTTAATTTAGTATGTGTATAAATTTTTAATTTAGAGTCTGGCCTGCTAACACACCCTAAATCTTATAAATGGCCCTTTAGAAAAATCGATCTGACACCCCTGCAATAGAGGAGTTTAGAATGACTACTCCAATGTAAAAATAAAGACAAAATTATTGAATTTTAAATTTTGCATTGATAAATACGAGATAAAAAAAATGACGTTAGTCTTATAAAAAATTCTCGGTAGCGGGCAATAAAGTTTTAGGCGAGAGGAAAGGGGGCCCAGACCCCTCCACAACAAAAGACGAGTCTCCGGAGTTCATCAGTGTCATAGCATCATTTACATTTCGATAATACGCATGCACAAATTGAATCAGACTATATTATTTGATAACCTTGGATTTAAAAATAATTCTTGACCAGTGGTGGTGATAGATAACGCATGTCCATTGCCTTCGTTCAAGCAATGCACTTTAATTGCCGTCAGTTCATTTCAGTAATTCAACACTTAAATCAATTTTCTTGAATTGAAAACCGCGATTCTGTTACCAAAAATGCGTTTCAAGTGTCAGTTCATAGTGTTTTTAATATTTTGTGCAACTTTGTCAACTACCGACGCCAATGTAATCGCGATTTCGCCAAAAATAGTGGATTTTGCATTGAAGGCAATCCAAACAATTATTTCGGCAAAGACGGCTATTGATAATTCCAATTTTCGTGAAAATGTATTAAGCTCACTGAAAACAATTCAGGAAAATACTGAAAGAATCGAGTCTCTTATAACGACTGAAGCTAATCGTATAATTGAAGAACTGTCGATAAAAATCGACATGCAAAATGTTTTTGCGTTTGTGCGCACGGCTCAAAATGTTAATCGGCGTTTCGAAAAGGAATTTATGAGATATTTTTCCGGAAACGATACTTATCAGCCGGAAACAATTGAAACCTATATAAATGCGACAATCAATCCTTCAGATTTCGGAACGACATTGTCTTCGATTGGTCAATACATTATCCCGTCTGAAATTGTTGGCCACATTGAGGACAAAAAGATTTTTCAAGTACTACACGATTATATACAAATAAAAGCAAGTAACCAATATCTACTAATTAATAAAGTTTTTCAATTTCAATTAAAATTATACAGAACTCCGCAGTTCAAGAAATAGGCTACGCTGTTTTCTAGAAATTTAAAAATTTTAAGAAAAAAAACAGATGTGTGGTTTTAAGAAACCACGACGCAAGTGAAACTTTTATTGGATTGTAGACACTTATCCATCACGATTAATTATAAACAACAATATTCACATAAATACACGAATAAAAACATGTAAACACTGTACAGCACTTGCCCGCATGACAGACTGACTATGTGTTATACATACTGCACGGTCAGCTGATGCTAACCATGGGCGCCGCCATATTGGCCTTGGCTGCTCTACCGAGCGCCTACTCCGAGCGCCTTTCACTTTACCCCTACTCCGCGGCCGCCTGTAATGCGACATGCAACAGACGGCCAGAAAAATTCGGGGCGATAGAATAAAAGTTTCACTTTAAAAATATTAAAAACTTTAGAACTCCAATTTGGGCGATTAAGTAAATCAATTATTATATGATCGCAGGTGAATCATGCGCTCGACTGTGACGTGGGACAATCAGCGAATCAACAACTGTTCGACGTTTACAATTTCGCAATAGCGGCTTTGACAAAAGGATACATTATGGTCATTCACGCATACAAATATCGCCAGCTACGGGCGTCAGATCCTGGTACGTGTTGAAAATGAATTTTAACAATTAATCTTTGATCGATTGTCTACTACAGAAGTAAAACTGATAAAATTGTAAAGAAACAGGTCGATTGCCGAGATCGAACCTACGGCCTTTGGGTTACCTTTCCGTCACCTTAGCCTAGTGTTCTAGAGTCGGTTTTTTTAGTATACGTATAATTTCTGTCTCATGAATCGATTTTATCCTATCTTCATACCAAAACGGAAATCGATTGATTAGGGACCGCTGGCGGATTTCCAAAAGAAAACGGCTGCTGCTTTAAATATACAAATTGTTAATAGATGCCTGGAAAGCAGAGTTGCGCGACGCAATGGAAGACTATAAAGAATCAGTACTGAAAATTACTGAAGCCGCGCGTTTTGTTATGAATAATGAATCCAGAGCAATTCGTCGTTGCAACGCCAAGGAATACAAAGAAGGTTAGATCTATTAGTACTATTTTTAAAGTGAAACTTTTATTCTATCGCCTCGAATTTTTCTGGTCGTCTGTTGCATGTCGCATTACAGGCGGCCGCGGAGTAGGGGTAAAGTGAAAGGCGCTCGGAGTACGCGCTCGGTAGAGCAGCCAAGGCCAATATGGCGGCGCCCATGGTTAGCATCAGCTGACCGTGTATAGTATGTATAACACATAGTCAGTCTGTCATGCGGGCAAGTGCTGTACAGTGTTTACATGTTTTTATTCGTGTATTCATGTGAATATTGTTGTTTATAATTAATCGTGATGGATAAGTGTCTACAATCCAACGCCTACAATCCAATAAAAGTTTCACTTGCGTCGTGCTTTCTTAAAACCACAGAAACGTTTTTTTAAAACACATTACAGATTCGACCGTTACTTGATGGTTAAAGATTTTAAAATCGTTTCAATTTAGTGACACTTAGGTGAGAACTCGTTCTTTTAATAAATAACAATTTTATTTATTTGAAGAGTTCTATTCAGACGTTATTCAAAGATTTGTTCTTTTAATATTTCACACAATACTGTAGATTTGTCAGATAAAGATTTTAAACTGTTTAAGATATTTGTCTGACGATGGTACTGTTTTGTACAAAATAAGTGTAAAATAAACATTTTACAGTGTTTGTTCACCAGCTGTACAACACGATTCCTTATTCACCCGCATAACTCTTTATCACGAGCAATTGCATGTGTATGCATAGACAGTGTACGAAAAACAGTTTCGGAAATCTATGATCTTTTTCAATATTTGATGGTACAAACTAGAATTCTTTCCACATGACTTTGAACAAGATTTTTACATATCATTTGATTTAAATAACTTATTTAAAATCAGACAAATATGACTGAAATATACAGCATAACTTTAAAACTTGATTTAAAAAAATATATAATTTAAGATGTAAACCAGATTTACCATAGTTCAAAATTTTCGAAGAGAATTTTTTTACACATATAATGTTAAAGTGCAATTTTGTTATTATTTTTTTAACCACGACTTGTTATTTAATTGCTTCGCAGATGTCAACTATAAACGTTATCAATTTTTATCGACATATATAGTGCCTCGAAGTGTTTTTTATCCCAAAGGCCCTGAGGCAATATGCGACGGGATCAGCCGCGACTGTCAACCTAACAATTATATCGAAGGGATTTGTCTTGCGGTAAATTTTTAATATTATTACATTCAATAGCTTTAGTCACCCTTTTACCATTCCAACCCATAAGTGGGGAATGGTAAGTACTAGTTTAGGTCAAAAATCACTTTTCAAAAATTTTACAATATCTTTCCGCTTTGAGGTCTCCTGAATTCAAAAAATTTTTGGAAAATCTCTGTGCGCTGTTAGTCTGTTTGTGAACACGATACAGGTCAAACGAATGAGCGGCTCGAAAGCAAATTTTGGGAGGATGTTTGGTATGCAAATATGAAGAGCCCTATTGTTTTTGGGGAAAATCGGCGCATGCGCAGAGGAGATATTTGCTATAACGGTGTTTTTTATATAATAATGGTATACTTTTCATAACGGCTTAATATTTTATTTATTTTTTCAAGAAAGTTTCGTTAAAAAAGTTTTTTTCTAAACTTTATAGTTTCGGAAATATTTTAAAAATAAAAAAAAATAAACCGCTCTTTTGTTTTATGGATCTGTCAGAAATAAACAAGTTCGGCATGTTCTGATTAATATTTACATGACGTGAAACATATTATGTAGGTAACCATGGCAACGATTAGCAAATATCATATTGAATACTAGCCATTACCCGCGTGACCTCACGCGATATAAGATATTGTATTTTCTTTATTTTAATCAAATGTCAACATTTTTGAAGTTGGAATGGTCCCGTTGCCCAATTGGCTGGAATTTTTTTTTTCTTAAATGCAATTAAAACTGTAAGCTAAACGCAATCAGCTATCACGGAAAAAAACTAAGTGACGGCACATTCTGAAAAATAAAATAATAATATTCTTTGATTGTAGATGGTTTTACTGACACATACTCTCCCCAAACTTTGTATATGGCTTCATTAGGCCTAGTCTGACACCTGTTTCCTCTATGACTTTTCTTGATTTTGGAGAGGTTTGCCTCTAAATTTTCCGAAAGATGTCGTTTTGGCGACATGTAAAAATTTATAGATACCTACTGTTTACTTTTTTTTTAATTGGATAGCTAAAAAACTTCAACCAAAACGCTAAAATTATGTTCTCCGACAAATAACAGGAACCATTTAAAATGTCTGACACCTCGAATATGTCGAACATATTAAATTAAAAAAAAGCCGACCAATTTGCTGAATTTTAATTTGGAATTCTGGTTATTGCTTTCGAAGTACCTGAATACAAAATGTTTCAATAGCTTCCAGAAAGCGGACGCCGCTACGACTATTTATACGAGACGGGACAGTGGTCCACATATCGCTATTATAAAGGTCGTTACACAGGCAGTTGCGACGGGCGATTAATATATTATGTGTCAAGACAAACCGCTATCGACGTATGTGTGTGCGAGGAGCCTTATTCGGACAAAAAAGGTGCTCTTTTCAACACGACAGCTCAATTCACCGACATCGCTGACAATCGGTAACGGGTTTTTAAAGTGAAACTTTTATTCTATCGCCCCGAATTTTTCAGGCCGTCTGTTGCATGTCGCATTACAGGCGGCCGCGGAGTAGGGGTAAAGTGAAAGGCGCTCGGAGTAGGCGCTCGGTAGAGCAGCCAAGGCCAATATGGCGGCGCCCATGGTTAGCATGTATGTATAACACATAGTCAGTCTGTCATGCGGGCAAGTGCTGTACAGTGTTTACATGTTTTTATTCGTGTATTCATGTGCATATTATTGTTTATAATTAATCGTGATGGATAAGTGTCTACAATCCAATAAAAGTTTCACTTGCGTCGTGGTTTCTTAAAACCACACAACTGCTTTTTTGTTTTTATCGATGCTCAAATTTAAATTCTATATAATTATCATTTGTTTCAGGGTCGTTACGGGGATCCGTTTCGTTTCCAAGTGGTCCATAACGTACGTAGAAATACAGGACGGCAAATTGGTAAATGGCAGTATTGATCCAACGACAGTTCGCTGGAATAAAGTGGTGCCTGCAAGTTTTCAGGAATTTGTGCACGACCAGAACATAATTGATCTAAGATATTCGCGTCAATTCAATTTGGACGATATTGTTTTACCTGCCGGAATGGTTATAACAGGTATAGGTAATTAAATAATTAAAACAAATTTGCGGTGGTAAATCGGCTCAGCTAAAAAGAATCAAAGAAACGTTTTTAACTAATATTAATACATTTTGTAACGATCCCGTTCCAAAAAAAAATCTATATACGTAGCTCGTCGTTTGTCTAGGGGGAAACGGGCCGCACAAAGAATCTTCACTTGTTTATGATTATAAAAAAGAACACAATTTGAAATATTGCTCGTTGAGCGTTTATTTAATTTTTATCAAATTTCACAGTTTATTTTTTTATTTTACAAAATATAGTATAGAATCAAAAAAAAAAACGAAATTAATGTATCAGACATCAAAAAAAATAAAAATAAAGAAAACAGGTATTTGTGTGTGTGTGTCGGGGAATGGGAAGTCTAAACTCGAAAGAATCCGAAGTTTAGACGGAAAAACGGGAGACGACAGCCTCTAGGATCAATTCCGTAGAGAAACTGTCGTTGCAGGTATTGGTAAAGTATTCAGGATAAGTTACTGTCGACAAGACGAGTAACTGTATGCGTATGCGTGTGTGTGTAAAAATACAAACCAGGCACTATAATAACACAAAATAAAAGAAATTTGAGTAAAAAAAACAAATTAAAGAAAACACTTAAAAAAATTCCAAAAACAAAAATATGATTGCGCTTCAAAATGCTAACGATGACTGCCTCTCTCATCCGGCACAGAACACTTTTATATCCCATCAATTATTACCTAATAATTAAAAAAAGTTAAAGAATGGCATTACATAATTTTTTTTTTTAAATAATTACAAAACTAAAATAGATATCTGCTCTTTTAAAATAAAAAAAAAATAATATTTCAAAATTACTGTAGCGTACATTCCGTATCGCTACAATTTAGAAAAAAATGTTACGAAAAAAGATCCACTCGATCAATAGAAAATCAAAGGGGGCTTGAGAGTGTCCGAGCGTTGCTGCTGTTTCTCTATTACAAGCCCCCAGTCTAATTCTAAAGTTGATAAAAGCACAAAACACTTTTAAACTTCACGGCCCAAGTAACTTTGAGATAGGGCCTCATTTTTTTTGGTGGATTTTCGAATAGGACGCCTGAAATTTTAAATAATAGTTTCATGACTTTTCAGGAGTAAAATTTGAGAAGATAAATAATGGTATATCGTTGATGGTAGCGGGAATGAGAATATTCGATAAGTTTGGACATTCTATTTCTTCCAGCGAAATGGAATGGTTTTCAGCAAAAGATCTTGGAAGGTGACGTCTATTTGAAATCATATTTGAAACAAATTTGAAACAAACAAAACTGGTTAGTTTGGCTGACCTTTTGGGACCTCAAAAAAAACCAAATGGGTTCAGTTTTTATGCGGAACATTGTAATAGTTTAATTTTGTACAAAGTTACAACGCGCTGTCTGTTTAATAAGGAGTTTTGCATGACATAAAATATTAACCTGCAAATTGAAAGCTTTCATTTTGGTCATTTTGTTTTAACCTACCCGAAAATAATTATAATCTTTTGTGTGTTACAGAAGTGAAATAAATCTGAAAAATCGTGACGTTCCAACATTTGGCCAGAAAGAAAATAGAGAGATGAGCAAACCGGGAAAGAGTTACGTCAAATTTCAACTGTCCGATTGGTATTATGATGTCGGTCAAACGGTAGTTCCTTTTATGGACTTGACAGAAGTCGTCACGAATCCGCCGACGCCTCTCGGAGGCATTGGACTCTTTTACAAAGGTCAAATCAGATACGGAGGATTTATTGCCTTGAAACTTATCAGTTTCGAAAATACTATTTTTATGAATAGGGAACGTTTGAACGAGTTGTTCAGCAATAATACCGTCGATGGTTTGAATCAGGTAGAATAAATAATATATGAGAGCCGGAGAGTTTAAACAGTCACATCTATACTAATATATAAAGCTGAAGAGTTTGTTTGTTTGTTTGGTTGAATGCGCTAATCTCAGGAGCTACTCGTTCAAATTGAAAATTTTTTTTTTGTTGGATAGCCCATTTATTGAGGAAGGCTATAGGCTATATAATATCACACTACAAGCAACAGGAGCGAAGCATCAATGAAAAATCTTGCAAAATGTATCTCAAAAATAAGCTTCTATTCAGGTGAAATGCCCTAACTGAATATACTAATATTAGCGGTGTACATTCACAAGCCCGGCTGGCTCAGTCGGTAGAGCATGCGTCTGTTAATATCAGGGTCGTGGGTTCGAGCCCCACGTTGGGCGAATATATTTTTTTTTATTTTCTACATTACTTTCTTCAAAGGCTTACATTTAAATTTATTATAATTTTATTTACGACTAATTAAAATTAAATAAGTCTAATTAATAGCTCATTTGAAAACTGTTATAACTATAGGTAAAAATAATTTTCCTACAGTGTTTTATATTAAATATTTATTAGGCATATTTTATTAATTACAGTAGTTATTGACAAAACCTTTTGAACGGTAACTCCGACAACATTCATCTCGGTAAACTAAGATGAATGTGGATACTCATGTCCCTACCTTCCCCATTCGTTCCTTTGCACCCGGGTGAAACCGGGCGGGACCGCTAGTAAGTAATAAAATAATTCCCCATGAGATATAATTAGTATTTTTTGCACGTGACTTCTATAAAATAGCTGGAGATCGGTGACGTCATCGTTCGACGACGGTCTTTATATATACGCAGGGACCTTGTTGCATATGTGCATACATTATTATTATTATGTCGCTGTACACTGAATAGTTTCTCCGCTGGGACCAGAGGACGCGCTGGGGGCTGCAGTTGGGGGCGTCTCCAGTGACAGCAATAATACACTGCAGACGTACACAAAGCGCGTATAACATAAGAAATTCGTAGAACGGATGTCATCGTATTTATGTGCACACGACACTCTTTCACTGCGTTCAAATAAATTGCATTCCTATCTAAATGACGTCACAATATGCCGTGTTATTCTGCGTTACACGTTTCTTGATAGAACTGCCTCAGAGCGAATACAGATTGTAAATTATAGACGCTCAAAAACTCGGCTCATTTGTTTTTATCACAGCTGTTTACCATTAATGAGTAAAAATGAGTTATGTAATGTTACGCATAAATTTCTGAACATGCCTGTAAAATTACATTTTCATGTTATGTTTTATATATTATGTTAAGAAAAATGACGGATGCAATATTGTAAAAATTACATAGTCGTGTAATATTACATTTCATATTTTACAATGTCTGGAAACATTATTTTTAATCGAAAAATGACAGGAAATATAGATATAAATTTCGTCAACACATGTTAAAAATTACATTTTAAGTATTTTTACACGTAGTAAGTTTTAAATATTACACATGTTAAATCGATACGAAGCAGAAAAAATCAGTAATAATCATGTAAAATACACGAAATGAATAAAAAAAAATTAAAAAATGTACCTACTGTAAGAAAACATTAACGATATACAATTTCTTATGTAAATTTACCCCCTTATATTTATAGAGTGGCCTCGCCACCTCTTTCAGTGCTATTCTGACGAGTTAGGCGTGTTTTATGTAAAACCAAAACGACAAACAAACAAAACGAATTCCGTTTCAGTTTCTGCATTTTGTGTCGGACTGCAGTTGACATACAACTCTCCCGTAATTAATAAACAACTGCCAGGACCAGCATACAGGGCCGTACCGCGACACAGCGGAGGTGGAAAAACTTGATTTTTTTTTAAGTTACAAAAATATTTGGTTTGAAGAAGATGACTGAACGGATTTAAATGAAATTTTGAAATACACTAAATACGTCTTGGATTAGGTTAAAGGTTATGTATCACTTCGTTACTATAGATCCGGATTCGTCCGAGTTCAGTCGAAAAGAGTGGTATAAAATACAATATTATTACTTAAACAATTACATAAATTTTAACTTATTCATGGATTCAATATTCACAAAGTTTGGCAGAAATTATTTTTGCTTATACCAGAACAAATTGTTTTAGATCTGGGTCTAATAGCAATTAATGATTTTTGATCAGTTTTACTACAAAAGCGGAAAATCCAATTAATACTTTCCCCAATTCTCGGGTCAGAATTGGACAAATGTGATTTATAATGCATTAACTGAAAGAATTTTTCCAGAAGTTCGACTTGATTTGTCATTTTTATAGAGAGCGAATATCATATTTTATTTTATAATAAGTTTAAAGGGTTTTGAAAAAGTATTAAGAAATGAAAAAGCTGTGAAAAGCGTTCGTTCAGAGTGGAAAAAGTCGAGTAAAAATGTAATAATGACGTAGCAAAAAGCAAACTCAGACGTCGTTACAATGCAGCGCTAGGATCGAACATTAGTTAGTTGCTCTGCAAATCAAATGATTATATTCTATAGCTCCGATTTGTAACTGTCCCATGAAAGAAAATAATATATTCAAGTAAATAAAAATGCCGACCAATTTTTCTCAGACCAAACGATATATTAATTTTTCATTATTTTTGAATCATTCAAAGTTTCAATCCTGCGTGAAATCTATTATTTAATACTAATTAATTTTTATATTTTTTAGATATTTCTGAAGAAGATCCAAATCCGGATCGAAACGTCATCTTGTGTTATATTGATTTGTAATTTTATCATTTTTTGTCAATATATCGTTTGGTCTGAGAAAAATTGGTCGACAATTTTGTTTACTTGAAGAGTTCTATTCAGACGTTAATCAAAGATTTGAAAATAATATATAATAGCGAGATTGACTCCGTTGAACTTCGACTGTGAAACTAATTTATAGTCTATCCTGAAAATAATGAATCAGTTTGGTTTTGAGTTTTTGACATGTTCCAGTGGCATCTACCATACTCATTCAGCAGTGGTTACCAAATGAAGGACCGCAGACTCAGAAAATAATTAGAGAGCAAACAACAAATATCATACTAAAAAAACTAGATTCGATATTTTATCTACAACATTTCCCGGTATCGATTGTTTTGCCCAGATTTCAAAGAAAAATTTTCTAAGCAAAGTAGTAGAGGAGTTGACAACATGGTAGAAGGAGGTAGTAGAAGGAGTTTTGCTTAAGTTTTCTGGACTGCGAAAATTTAGATGTTTTGAAACAGGAGAAATAATCGGGTACAAGTGTACCTTAGGCGCCAAATTAACAATAAAAGTACGCTGATCACTATATACCTACTAGTGATGTGCCAGATATCCGTATCCGTATCCGTTAGTTTTTGTGCGGATCTTTTACGGATCTTTACCTTATTAATTTTCAATTCATAGATGAAATTTTATATATATAGGTGATTAGGTAATAATGAAAAACTGTTAAATTCCATTCAGATTATTTTTTATTTTTTTAAATCGTATTTGGCACCTTTATATTGCAAACATTTATCGTAGTGAGTACCATACCAATAGTACATAACTCAAAGGTACTAAAAAACTATCTTTATAATGAGATATTGCACATCGATCTTTGGAAAGAGACAATCTGTTATGAGAGTTAACTCTTAAAGAAGTCAATAACTTTTTCCCATAACAGATAGTCTCTTTCCAAAGGTCGATGTGCAATATTTACCGCCGCGTACTCTAAGAAAGTTAAGATCCGTATCCGCGGATCTTAAAACCAAATATCCGTATTCAGATCCGTATCCGCGGATATACATTTTTAACGATCCGGCACATCAGTAATACCTACTAATTAATATTGAACTTGTGTCAGAGCTCAGCGAGTTGGACATGGGCCAGTTCTTGGCGCGTCACCGTGAACGATATGAACTGGAGATAGATATAATAATTTGTACATGCATTTCATTGGATTTGCACTATTCCCAAATGCAGCAGTGGGAAGGCTTTTCGAATAATATAGTGCACGATTTCTGTTCTCTACACAGTTCATAAAATAAAACAAACACAATACTGAGTTTCAGGGGACGCACGACAAAGTTGGGTCTGTCCGGTTTTTTTTTCACAATAATGTTCAGCATAGATCGATTCTCGTGGCTCTTTTTGAAGTAGAACTTTTTTTGACACGGTACTACGGTAATATATGAGATTGAAAATGTGTCGGAATTTTCATATTCCATAATAACTACTGCAAAACCGGCTGTAGAATGCCAAGCTAAGGTGGCGCCGAGGCACAGAAGAGTTGTCTCATAACCCAAAGGCCGTACAGATAGATACTGTCAGTCGGTGCCATTATTATTATGTACTAGTTTTACTTTTTTAGTGTGTAGTGTAAAATACAGTCTCTTTTTTATTTATTGTAGATTTGAGAAGTTAAATTAAATAATATTAAGAAAACATTCCGAGCGGGGTGGCGTAGCGGTGAGAGCACTAGACTCGTATTCGGGAGGTACCGGGTTCGAATCCCGGCGGGGGCAGATGTGGTTGGGAGTTTTTCCTACTGCCTCTCGCCGAGAAACGGTAATTCCTGTACCGGCCATCTAGTTGAGGTTTTCCATGCTACAAAAATTGCGACGGAACATTTTCAAAAATTCAACATACGCTACTTTGCTCTGAGGGTATAGATTTGTACGTTCGGAGTAATTGCAAACTCTCTTAATGTAATTGGATCGTCTATTTGCTCTCGCGTAATATTATTTTTAATGTACTGAGACTTCGTTTTACTCAAAACGTATGTAAAAATGAAATTTCAGTCAGTGATAATATTTGCGTTACATATTATATAGAGGCCTTTGGGAATACTTTTTCAGTGATGAAAATGTTCATGAAAATCGACAAATAAAATGGGGGCTTGATTTGGTCATCGTTTCTCTATATCACACATAATGTACATGTGAAGAATTTCAATATTATTTTGAAGAAGACATGGTTCTTAAAGCCGAAACGTCGACTTGCTGTTCTATTCTTGACAAGAATTTAGACAATATCATATATATTAATACGCTAAGGTTAAGATGTTTGCCTCCCTTTTTAGAAAAAACCACACAATTTCTCCACATAAATTATATTATATCATTTTACAGATAATTGCTTGCTCTACTGACATCGACAACTAAAAATTTATTATTGCTTTTGTTTTTGTAAATTAATTAAAATACAGCAACGCTGTACAACGTCTGCCATCTGACGGCTTTAATTTTGAAACAGCGAGCAACGCTGAACAACGTGACAGCAATGCTGCATGATGCCATCTGACGGCTTAGCTCAACGCTTTTGCTACTTGCGCCTTTATATGACAATTTTAGTAAAATATTTATACGATCTGTCATCTGAGCTTCATATTGTAATACAACGAAAAGAAGAACGTTATAAGCAGTGTGCAAAATTATAAGAAACGAATTGAATACCTGCAATCATATTTAATAAATAATTTTGTAAAGTGATAAATACTATACTTATTTAGTGCGAATAATTCTCACAGGTCACACTAGTTATATATTATATGGCTTGAAGGTCCACCGTGTGACCGGTTGGGGAGGGAGGTTCCTTTCAAAATGTGGGAGTCCTGTACGCGTTTATGCTTTGAAATCACACATCTGCTTTGTTATGAACAAAATATATCAATGGTGTTATCTCTTTTTAATATGATTAAACTTTACAAAGAAAAAGTTGTACCTTACCTATTTCCTCGTTTGCATAATTCCTGATTAAATTTTTATTTTCAAAAGTATAAAAAACAAACTTTGATCATTAATACATAATGACTAAAGTTTTTTTCTTAGAAAAACTTTTTTATTATATTGGTAATTGATTCAGTCGTTTTATGATTTTTTTGAACATCTTTTATATCTATTTAAACAAGTTGGCGCATAAACTCACTGCTATCGTTATTAAATATTGACTAATTGTTTGTTGGCATCAAATACTGTATAGTAAATTAAAAAACAAAACTGTGAAACCATCCGCTGAATCGATTGGACGATAAACCTGCATCTGACCAATCACGCACGTTTAACTGAACACGGTCCAGAACAACCAATCAGACAGTTTGTGCATCTTATTTAAGCACGTGTTATTTACGTTATAGCTATGTAGCGATTTTCCATAAAAAATGCTATAAAACTCTGCAAATTATTTGTTGACACACGTTTCCAATTATATGAGAAAGAGTTTTTTTAGCTCACAGCTCTATTTAGGAAAATTTTTATTATACTCAGCACTGCGTCGGAATTTAAATGCAAACTTCAAAATTTTGCGTTGGTTGACTTATCAATTCTACAGTGACCATTGGTTGACTATTATCTTTGCGGAGAAATTTCAAGCACAAAATACGAAAACAATTGAACACATATACATCACTTAAAAAGTTCTTATTTTAAAATATTAACGATGTCGGATATAAAGTAGAAAGCAAGTTTGTTTGTCAATATAATATTATGTTATTGTTGCAGCTTGTCTATTATATTTCGAAATAAAATAATAAAGCTCGATTTAAACGTATTTATTTTTTTAAATGTAGAATGTAAAATAACTATTTCAAGCGTTAGCTACCGATTTTTATGTGCTCCTCTATAACAAGCCCCAAGTTCCTAGATTAAAAATATTAATAAATAAAGGACCCTAGATGTCGGTTTTAATATATTCTACAATTGTATGGCGAATCCAGATTTCTCTAGCTCTAGAATAATTTCTCGAGACGAGGAAAATTGTCGATCTCGTCGACAAAAATCTCGTCCCGGCAATGAAAACGGCGATATCGCTTTTCTAATTTCCGTGTGTTATACAGATGTGAATTGTGTTCGACTGACATAAAAGTTTTGTAAGCTGTAAAGCAGGCTTAAGAACAGAAAGTTTCGAGGGTCGACTGTACTTACGGCTGCAAAGTGTAGAGCATTATCTAGAGTGCAGTGCATTGCTGAGCGGATAATCTAATTCCGTCTGGAAGAAAAGGCTTTTATGCCGGTCGCTCTTTGATAAATAATAATATTATAGACTAATGTATTTTTTCGTAATATTTATTGCTTGTCAAGTTCGCTGGTGACGCCTAAACAACTTTTATAAAATCTATATAGGTATATTAAAAGACATCAATTTTCGAGGATTTTAAAAAAATTTGAAAAGAAGTTTGACCCTGCAGGCCATCCCTGTAACTTACCGCTATTTTCGAGTTCAAAACGCCCAAAAATATATAAAATATAACAAGAAGTTTATTTTTTAGCTCTTCGAGCTCAAAAAAAAAACACTTTGTTACGAAATTTTCGTTCACGATATCTCATGAACAAATGAACCGATTTTGATGCGATTTGCGGCAGTCGACGCAATTTTTTAACCTAAAAAAGTAATTTCTTACATAAAAATAGATCTCATAGGAATTTTACGAGCAATTTAAAAAAAACACTTTTTTACAAATTTTTCGTTCACGATATCTCGTGAACAAATGAGCCGATTTTGATGCGGTTTGCGGCGTTCGACGCAGTTTTTTAACCTAAGAAAGTAAATTATTACAAAAAAATCGATTTGATAAGAATTTTACGAGTAATTATAAAAAATTACTTTTTTCCTAATTTTTCGTTCACGTTATCGCATGAACAAATGAACCAATTTTGATATGATTTGCGGCGATCGACGCAGTTTTTTAGCCTAAGAAAGTTATTTATTACAAAAAAATCGATCTGATAACAATTTTAAGAGTCATTTTAAAAAAACACTTTTTTACGATTTTTTCGTTCACGGTATCTCGTGAACAAATGAACCGATTTTGATGCGGTTTGCGGAAATCGACGCAGTTTGTTAAAGAGAAGAGCTGATTAGATTTTGGAATTAATCGGTTCAGTAGTTTAGAAAATATTTTACAAAAACAAATTTTTAAAAATTTTTGAAACTTGTTTTTTTAAGATTTCTCAAAATTTTTTTAAATTTTCAGGAAGTCTAAGTTCACCAAGATAACGTCAGATGCCGCAAACCGCGTTTCAGTCGGACACTCCGTTCAAAAGATACAAAAGGTTTACATACATACACACACACACACATACAGCCCTACGGACATCATCGCCAAAATAGTTTCAATAGCTTCCTAGGACATCAAAACGTCGAGATCTGGTGAAAACTCGATTTTCGAAAATCGGGGTGAAACCAATAACTTCCCGATTTTTGAAAAAAATTTTTTTTTTTTTTTAAAGCGGGAAGTTAAAAATATGAATCACTAGAAGTTGGAAAAAAATAAAATGTTGAAGTAACTACAGAACCAATTTATAAAATTCTTACACTGCTCAAAAGCCTACTTCTTTCTGACCAGCACGCGTTATATATATAATTTAGCTAGGACAAAATTTGAATGGGCAGTGAGGCAAAATGAAAAGCAAGTCGATATAAAAAATACCTACAGTAAATGTGATATATTATGAAAAATTTGTTGCAATTGGAATTATTTTATTGGCATACCAAAGTTTACTCGGATTATTGTTTTTTTTTTCTTTTTGGTCATCAATTGAGCAATTTGTTTTGTATTTTCTCACTTCAAAAGGCGTTAAAGACAATAAAGTCGCGCGGCTTCTCGCATCGCTTCCTTGAAAAATAAAAAAAAATCTAAACCATAGACGACTTCAAGGAGCCAGTTAAAATGGTTGTCCGGCGAGGCGTGTCATGTCAATCCAAGGCACATTTGATCGCCGTTCAAGCAGAGGACGTTCAACTGTTTTAATTGTACTTACTGCAAGATCAAAGCGATCATTCCGTTCTCTCATCGATCTTACTTTTCTAATGACGTCCGTTCGACCACTTGGCGATCGTGTGTGCCGAATACCTTTGACAGTGCGTTCAACTAATATAAGCTCGCAAAATACAGTTTAGCGATGTACCAAAAATATAAGGGATTTAGTTCGAAAATTGTAGGTTGTGACTATATCTAATGCTTAATGAATCGCCGAAGCAATAAAACAATGTATAGAAACTGTGCCGCTTATATTACTTTGTGAAGATCGAGCGGAGTGGCGTAGCGGTGAGAGCACTAGACTCGCATTCGGGAGGTACCGGGTTCGAATTCCGGCGAGGGCAGACTGGGAGTTTTTCCCACTGCCGAGAAACGGTATAATTCCCTCAACAATTTCAGATAAATATCGAGATAATAATAATAATAATAATAATAATAATATTTCTCTTTATTTGTTACATCTAGAGACAACAAATAGTGTCAAAGTCAAATATTAAGTGGGATTTCCAAAGAATTCATCGACACAGTAAAACGCCTGTTCAATTAAATAGACCTTTAGGGAACTTTTAAATTTATTATAACTTTCAATCTGTCGTAAATCAGAAGGTAAGTTATTATATATCCTTTGACACACATGTCTAGGCCCCTTACTGCCTAATGCAGTACTGAAAGACTGAATGTAAATATTTTCAGTTTGCCTGGTATTATATGAATGTACAGTAGAGGTCAAAGTAAATAAAGAGATATTCTTTTTGACAAATAATGCGCACTGGAAAATAAAAAGCGATAGAGTCAAAATTCTATAGAACTTGAAAAGCTCTCTACAATGCTCCAACCGCTTAACCCCACTCAGAATCCTTACAACCCTTTTTTGCAACCTAAAAACTCGTATTGCTGACGTCGAGTTTCCCCAAAATATGATGCCGTAATTTAGTTTGGATTGGAAATTTCCAAAGTACGCCTGCATAATAACATCAATACTTACATATGTCTTGAGCTTCTTAATTAAATAGCACATTTTAGTGAGTTGAGAAATTATGTTTTCTATATGTACCGACCAATCCAAATTCATTGTTCCTTATTCAAGGCCATGGCCGATTACCTGTCAAAATCCTATGTTCAAAATTTGCCTACCTTATCCTAATTTCCTA
Source organism: Xanthostigma xanthostigma (assembly GCA_963575645.1). NCBI lineage: Eukaryota > Metazoa > Arthropoda > Insecta > Raphidioptera > Raphidiidae > Xanthostigma > Xanthostigma xanthostigma. The sequence goes on from OY754473.1 coordinate 8,173,644, forward strand.
AAAATTCCTTCATTCGCCCATTGCTATATTAATTAAGTTGAAGTTTAAAAATATAGAAAATAACGGGAAGTGTGGTAAATAAAAAATAGTAATGGTGCGAATGGCGTCTGTTATGACATAAAGTCGAGAAACGGACGTTAAACGCATTATTATTTATTATTATTATATTACTTTGTGAAACACTGTGTCAGTCAGTGTCTATACAATTTCCGACCTGACCGAAAGAAAATTTCACAAATAATTCTGGGCATTTTTTTTATCTGACGTACCGCTAAATTAATGATTTAATGAGCGTAATACAATTAACCACGCCTACTTTCTCACTTATTGGTGATAATTAATTAACGTCTAATTATAATTTATTAACGCTAGATCAGATAAAAAAAGTCAGAGGAATTTTTCTGCTCAGATTTGTTTAATGGTAGTATTTAAACGAGTGACTGTAAATTACAATTTTGGGTGACAAAAATAATCAATTTGGGTTACTGTATTACTAAGTGAGCGACTGACTGCGCATGACGAGAAAATAATAGTTGAGTGACTAAATTACTAAGTGAGCGACTAAATTACTAAGTGAGCGACTGAATAAAACTGCGTTTTGTTCTATTCAAGCAATTAACTATATAATTCGCATACCCCGTTATCGTTCACCCCGGAATTGTTTTTTTAAAAACTTCACATTTGCTCCTTCCCGTTTCACTGCAAGACAATTCGCATACCCCTTTATCAAAAAAGCGGTGGTTTTCAATCTTCATGAAAATGTCTCAAAGTGAAAAAAAAATAAAAAGTAAAAACAAAAGAAGATATCTGCTTCAAAAGTACCGAAGGCATTCTAGTCGCTCACTTTGTAATTTAGTCGCTCACTTAGTAATTTAGTCACCCAACTATTATTTTAATATCTCAAGTTATTAAAACAGTATCTCATCATCAGTCATTTTTTTTTATTCTAGCGTTTTATAATTCCCCTTTATTTATCTATTTCACTGTCCGCTCGTTCTGATACACCCTGTATATTTGAAAGTAAATATTATGAAATTCGTTTTTGTCATTCGTTAAAGTTTCGAGCGTGACCGTTATTTCGATTAAAATTGTTACGCACGGTACGACTCTCGCAGCCAAAATAATAAGCCACCAGACGCCGCACACCACAACGGAGAACAGTATGTACATAGTTTGGCCTAGTTTCCGTAAATTAGTATGTATGTTGTGAGTGCTGTTAATGACACGGACGTGTGTCTCTCCTTTCGCAAAAAAAAAAACAACCAGTTACAACTCCAAACGCCGGACATGTTTGTTTTTATATTATTGTATTACATAACGCGTCGTTTGCAATTGTTTGCAACTAGTTGAAATGTCTATGAAATTTTCTGCAACATGGAAACGATTCAAGACGGGGAATTATGAGACCAGCGCCTCAATAAATAAAGAAGTTTCACTTCCCGCGTGAACTTATAGTTATAAAATTTTTTTTTCTAGTTAGCAACGATTATACCATATTTTTTCATTAAAAAATGTGGTCGCATTTAATGAAAAAATATGGTATAATTGTTGCTAACTAGAAAAAAAAATTTTTTATTCTAAATTAATACGGTAGACCTCTTTTATATACTTTAATACATTTTTCATCAAAACATTGTTTTTTACCGTGCCAGATTCAATTTTTAAGCGCCGTGACAGCGTTTTTTCATAAACAAATCAGCTTTTACAAGGGCCGTGTCAAAACACCACCTTAATTTTTTTCTGAAAGAAGGTTTGACATCTATTTTATGCATAAAAATTGGTCTGTCAGCGAAAAAATGTTTTTTACTATGTATGACAGATTTCATAAAAAAAATTATAACAAATGAAGTCTGACAAATTTATTAACAAAAATTGTCAGCCAGACCAATTTTTCAAAAATGGTACATTATTTACTACAAATTGTATAAATTTCAAGCAGGTGTTTTGGAAAGTAAAATCATGTTTTTTTTTTTTAAATTTAAAAATTCATATAAAATAACTATTAACAAATTTTTACTAGTCTGGCGGGCGTAAAATGTTTCTGACATGTTTTTCAGCCATTTTCACTTTATAACTTTGAGGTGTTCTTTGGGGTAACTTTTTCTGTCATGGGAGCTTAAACTATTATGTGGCCGAGGCTCAATACTTTGTCCAGCTCAGAGAATGCAGGAAAGCTTATGATTTGTAAGCGTTTGACCAGACCAGAGCAAGAATGATATTTATGTGTACCTACGCTTGTTATCTGTGATCGAGTGAGAGAGACCGCGGGGAGGATGGAAGAGAGTGAGAGAATGTGTATGGAATTAAAGCAAATTTAGAATAGGGGTAATTTGTTAAGCACAATTAGCGCACCGACACTATTATTACAGTAATGACATAAATTTATTATACGGACGGTAAATGTACGGCTATAATGTTGCTATTGGAGTTTGTGTACGTCTTTCTGTACACAGAGGCACGTCTAGCTGTGCGTCTTGTGAAGGGTTAAGTAGATCGTCAGAACAATGTCCCGGATAAAAATATGGAAATTTATTATCTATATGTTTTAAAAAAAATGTTTTAAATAAAACGCATGACCTCTATACTATACTAGTGGTCCCGCCCGGTTTCACCCGGGTGCAAAAGAACAAATGGGGGGAGGAACATTCATCTTAGTTTACCGAGATTTATGTTGTGTCCAAATTTCATGATGATCAGAGTTACCGTTCTAAAGTTTTTTGCGGACGGACAAATTTTCAATTACATTTTGTAACATTTTTCATTGATGTTCCGCTCCTATTGGTCGTAGCGTGATATTATATAGCCTATAGCCTTCCTCGATAAATGGGCTGTCCAACAATGAAAAATTTTTCAATTCGAACCAGTAGTTCCTGAGATTAGCGCGTTCAACCAAACAAACAAACAAACTCTTCAGCTTTATATATTAATATTGTAGAAGTATAGATTAGTCACTAGTAAGGAACTATATATAAGTAATTTTTATTTAACATCATCTGGCATCTGTCATAGTCACTGTCATAATCTATTTTACATTGCGTTATCGTTCGAATTTTTGGCAAACGTGCGTTAAATCAAAATATTTAAAAAAAAGTTCAAGGCGTGTGGTTTTTTAATTACGCGCCAAAAGAAGTATAACTTCTTATTCTGGTCTGCAATCGACGTGGCCTAGCCAACGCCAAGTAATTGACAATCGAGTTGTAAAAATGTGAGGTTATGTGTGGACGAATGTATTTATTTTATAGGTTATGTGACCTGCTGCATTATAGATAGTACGTTGGAGCGCTAACTGCGGGGGCTTAGAGGCTCAACGGTTGAGGTGGGGACAACGGAACTATAGCAGCGTCTCCTAAACTTTCCCGCCTACGGATCGCTTAAAGATTAACAAAATTGTCGCTTATTTACATTAACATAAATCAAGTGTATTTTATTCAAATAAATTTCTTGAAGTCTAACTGTCAGTTTTAGAACATTTAGATGTAGATTTCGCGTAAGTTTAACTTCTGTAGTGTGTAGTGTAAACAACATATGACTGTTTGTCGGACAGCTCGAGAGTTACTGTGTGCATTTATTAATCGTTTTTGAAGTATCTATCAAGCTAAAACCGACCGGATCATTTTCTTTAAATTTGAGCTTTTTAAATTTTCAAAATTATTGTACGTGCGTAGTAGGTACATGTAATATGTATATTTGCGTATCGCGTGCCGTAGTGATTTTTTTTACGAGTTGGCATCTTGACTTGTGACAGTATCAGTTGACGAACGCGGGTTGAAGCAGCACGCGATCACTGTACACCGTTTACAAGGTCGTTATTTAGGAACAGGATGGCTGCTATAATTGCCGGCCCGCGACCTAAGAAGACGTGTTCGATTATTATATCCGAGGTCTTACCTATGACGAGATTGCTAATTTAGAAACATGATGTAAACACAACGATAAGGTGAATGTTCCACCATTTCAAAAAAATTGAGGGGTACAAAAGGCATTTTTTTGATAAAATTTAGTGAGTGACACATTTCAAAAACGTGGTCAAAAAATGTTTTTTTTTTAAACTTTAATTTTAACGTTGATTAATTTTTGACGTAGTGAATTTATCGAAAAATCATAGGAGACCTTTTTTGTAGAGCGTTCAATTCCCTACACAACAGTATGCATTGCTAATTGCTGTACGTTCATTTATTTCGTAGAAAATAAATTAAATGTAAAAAACGGAAATGTATCGCCTTTAGGGCACAGTTCAGTATGAATATGAAGAGCTGTTATTGGTCTTACGCGATAAGCTAAAATTTTAGGGGGCGCTGCAATGAAAAAAAAATCAACTTGGTAAATAACTGACAGATGCTGAAGAGATCTACTTTGCACTGAATCATATACAGTGTGGTCACTTAAGTGTGCAACATATGGGAAAATTTTTAATTAAATGCGCAACCAAAATACAAATTTTGCCAAAAGTTGGTGCATGTCCGATAATCATTTTAGGTGCTCTTAGAATTGTTGAAACTCAAACAGCATACAGGGTGTTTAATATCGTTGCAACAAACATAAAGTTTGTGATTCAATAAAAAATTAAAAATCTAAGTTAATTTTACAAATATGCCTGAATTTGAACAAAGTTATGCGAAATTGATTTGATTTTGAATAATTTATTAATGTGTTTACGGTAAGTATAAAAAAATTTTTTTGGTTTTTCAAAAAAACATTTTTTTTCTTAGAAGGCCATGTTTCGGTATTTGGGCATAAATTTTAATACTAAACAACTTTTTCATATAACATTTCGCTGAATTTTTTGAAATAAGGGCACATTACTCTTGTACAATTTTTATATTTTTTGACCCACCCTGTATGCTGTTTGAGTTTCAACAATTCTAAGAGCACCTAAAATGATTATCGGACATGCACCAACTTTTGGCAATATTTGTATTTTGGTTGTGCATTTAATTAAAAATTTTCCCATATGTTGCACACTTAAGTGACCACACTGTAGATAGGCCGATCGTTGTGTGCGCCGTCTTACGACGGGGGGGTGGAGGGCGTCGGTGTTTTGTGAATTCACCACAGGTGCCTTAGAGCACACCCCGACAGCCGTTCATTCGCCGTGGAGACTTCCACAACGCACGCTAAATTGACATCGTCACGCTATCTCGTATAGACAGCCGGCATTACGTGGATGAGTTGTGGATTGATGTCAGACAAAAAAAATGCTACCTATATTATCATCAGCTTATACCTGACGACGTACTCTGATTATAGACTATAGTTTTATATCTATTTGTTTATAAATAATGAATCATCCCCGTCAGTCCAAACGCGACCTATAATATAATACATAATATTTCTAGATTCAGGGCTTGCAATCGGCTGAGCAGAACACAAAATTGTCTTTTTAAAATCTGATATCTTTATTGTTTAAGCGTTGCGTCGTTGCGTATTTTGCGAAGAGACAACTCGGTGAGTTGGCGTTACGAACAAAAGTGGCATTTTTACAGGGCCTACTAAATCCCGTTTGTAATGAAAGAAAATCGTAACATAGTCTTTAAAAACTCATAGAATGATTTTTTTGAAGTGAAAACTTCTTTAGCGGCGTTGTACACTTTTTTTGTAATGGGTAAAAAATGTTAAACTCGCGTCAGGACACGTGACCTGATCGAAAATTCGTAAGACGAATGGAGAGTAGAGGTAATATTCAAGTTTTCACTTCTTCCGGCACTCCCAGAATGCAACCCGTCTTTTTTTTGCCTCATTTTTGCCTGTTTATCGAAATGATATTAATTATTGAATTTGAAGCTAGAACGCTATAATATTAGAATGAGAAAGTAAGTGAGTCAAGAAGCTAAAATATATTATTCATAATGACACCTGGATATAAAAAACAATATATTATTACTAAAAGTGGACACAGAAAATTGTCGGTACTAAAAAATATATTACGTAATTGGAACGTAATGGGTATTTCATGTAACAAAAAATAACAGTAATTTGGTAAACGTCCACTCAAGAAAACAAAACAGTCAATTATGGAGTTGAAAAATGGCGCATCAATAACAAAACACGATCGTATGAAAATAAATAAATTCTAACCTATTTCAGTTTTCCGGAGCTGTCAATCGCTAATTGAACGACAAATTAAAGCATCAGAATGCAAGAAAATAAATTATCATTTCGAATCAATTCTCTTTTGTTTTTCGATTTAAATTAGTGTTTTGTTTTGATGGCGGGAATGGCGGTGACGCTTAAGGCCTCACAACACTTAACTGTTATTATTTGATTCCGCTCGTCTTAATGTCGATTTCGTCTGGTATTTTAACCCGAATGCAATCGGATAAAGATTGAATTGGGAATGCTCGAAAAGTGAGGCCACAAACATCTGATCCTAAATTTGGGTACCAATAACATTTTTCTACGCAGCTGGCTCGAAGAATGATTTCTTTTCTTTTTGGAGCAGTCAATTGTTTTTCTGTATTAGACTGGTTCTGATACACTCTAGGTAATTATAAAATCTAACGCGCACTGTAAATCCATCAACTTTTCACACAAAAAGCTTCATGAAAATGAAATTTCAGACAGATGTCTCGTTGCTGTTTTATACGCGGACAAAAATCGTCCAACTCCCGAAGAAATGCAAAAGAAGACCTTTTAATATTACTAATGTTTTCGATCAGCAGGTACGGCTCTCATCCTTAAGACAGCGAGGCCGGCACGTACGCAGCGCGGGTGCGACGGAGACAGAGAGAAACAAAACACAGCTGAAACAAAAGAGAGTGTGATTGCGGCGGGAACGTAGCATCCGTTGCTATTTTAAGTGACGAACTGTGTCTCGCGGCGTCCCACTGCCCCCCCTTCCATCCCCGACCCCTTTTTGCCCAACTCCACTGAACTCTAAATGCTGCGGTATATAGTTGCCCACGCGATCGCAGTTCGATTGATATAGAGCGCTAAAGATGGACGTCTCGGCTTAAAGCGCAGTGTAGACGCTCGACAATTAAAGTCGTTGGCGTTAAATTACGTCACAAAACATTAACGAGCGGAGGTGAGATTCGAACACACGACAGCTTGACGTGAAGGCACCGAACTCTCTTGGAATATAACTACAATTTTATTGTAGGTATTAGTAACCTTGGAATTTAAATCATATATATTAATACGCTAAGGTTTAAGATGTTTGCCTCCCTTTTTAGAAAAAACCTCACAATTTCTCCACATAAATTATATATCATTTTACAGATAATTGCTTGCTCTACTGACATCGACAACTAAAAAATTTATTATTGCTTTTGTTTTTGTAAATTAATTGAAGTACAGCAACGCTGAACAACGTACGCCATCTGACGGCTTTAATTTTGAAACAACGTCAACACTGCGATCTGTCATCTGACCTTCATATTGTAAATACTGCATACTGCCATCTGACGGCTTTAATTTTGAAACAGCGAGCAGCGCTGAACAACGTCACAGCAATGCTGCATGATGCCATCATTAGCTCAACGCTTTTGCTACTTGCGCCTCTATATGACAATTTTAGTAAAATATTTCTTCGATCTGTCATCTGAGCTTCATATTGTAATACAACAAAAAGAAGAACGTTATAAGCAGTGTGCAAAATTAGAAACGAATTGAATACCTGCAATCATATTTAAAAAATATGTTTGTAAAGTGGTAATTATTATACTTTAGTGCGAATAATTCGCACAGGTCACTCTAGTATGAGTAATGTCAATTTATTTACTAATAATTTTAACGCGCCTAAGCTTAGAAAAGAATATAATAGAGCTCGCTGGTAAGACTCTCGACTGCAGTATTTTAAAACTGAGTCCATGTATGATGGCGGGGAGCTTTCACGGCTTACAACTTAGGTGTCTTGTGGACTCGAAGGATACACCCCCCGCTGTCCCACCGCAGCCACCCCACTAACAACAGTAGGACTGCTGTCACTGTCACACAATCTAATGCTGTACAATCCGATAAAAAGTTTCCTTTTAACAAAATGTAGAATATTATACACTGTTTGTAATGGTTCTGAGGTGGCATTAAAGTTTCCTAAGTAGGCTTCGACAAATCCGTGTGTTACTTGCGTGATCTTACAGCGGTTTCTATATTAAAGGCCGATTCACACCCTTCTATAACTATATACATTTATACCGCAGTAGCTAATTTTTTTTTGTGTCAGACCCCTGAAATAATTTATTTTGCAATGTTTTGTAAATAAGAAAAAAAAACGTCATATCTTTCAATATTTTCGTCCTGTGTGAGATATTTTCATTAACGTACGATTTCTTATGATGGGTTGCAGAAAAAGTTGTCAAGAATTTTTATTTGACAATGAACTTATTTTGCGATCACATGACCACAGTTTACATAAATGCCAAGGGGAAATGTCACTTTTCGTGCTAAATTTTGATCAAAATACGGGGAAAAAATTTTTTTTGGAGTGATGACTGCAAAAAACGATATAAATACATGTATACCTAATTTGAAAAAAGACGGGTTGCACTCCGGGAGTGCCGGCAAAAGTGAAAACTTCAATATTACCTCTACTCTCCATCCGTCTTACGAATTTTCGATCAGGTCACGTGTCCTGACGCGAGTTTAACATTTTTTACCCATTACAAAAAAAGTGTACAACGCCGTTAAAGAAGTTTTCACTTCAAAAATATCATTTTAAACGATCAATTATTTTTGAGTAAGATCAATATAAAATTGCTTTTTTCACGTAGAAATGTGTACGGACACCACATTACGCCATTGTCAAATCAGATTTTCTGGCAATGCTTTCAAAAACCAAACGTTATTAGCGTCTAATATAAAATATATCCATTATATGGCGGAAGGACGGGTATATATGGTGGGAGTGCAATGCTTTATGCACAATGTATTTTTTTCTTGTAAAACTCACCGACAGGCAAGATTATATCGACCTAGTAAAGATATAATTTGGCACTGAATTAAACGTTTTCACTCGAAGAAATAAATCAACTCACATGGTGGAAGAACGTGTATAGTACATGGTGGAAGTGCAACGACTTACCCCGAGCAGGGCTGTGGTGTTTTCAATTAGAGCGCTGGCGCAGCCTACGAAGCTAACGGCCATGACGAGCAGCGAAGCTACGATCAGGACGTAGATTCCGGCGTAGTACTTGTGCAGGTACAACTTGTCGACCCACTCCTGGAAGCCGGGTTCCAGACGCAGCCACAGGGCGACGCCGAACATGGACGCTCCCAATATCTGCAAATGAGGATCATACGCGTCGGTTAGCATAACATTTACGACCAAGGTCAACGCTTTAAAAGATGCGGTTGATTTCTTTTTTTTCTTTAGCACGCCGCTGGCACTCATTCAAGGTGTTTACATTTCTCGTTGTCATGGTAACTAAACAAAATAGCCAGCTCGGCAGGCGTTTGTTTTTATCAAAGCACAAAAACTGTGATCGATTAATTATTTCACAGCAGACTGACAATCTACAGGCTGCGACCGAAGTCCTTAGACAAATTAGAAATTGCTGTTTTGAACTGTTTTGTTTCAGCACAATTAACATGTTAATTAAATTAGAAAATTATTTTATTGCCTATGCTTTGGGATTTTGTTTGTCAAGTTAGAATTTTCGACATTTGTGAAAAGCTTTATTTCATTGAATTTGCATTTTGGAACTTTCTCAGAATTTTGCGAATAAAATATATTTACTTATTGAAAAGACTCCTTTACGTTGATAAATAATACATTTACTAGCCAAGTATATCCTTTAGATAGATAGGTCTCTTTATTTCTGTATGTGCTATATAAAAATAGCGTAGAATGCGTCATAAACATACATAATATAAGTAATATAATTACTTACTAGATATTAAAATGTATTTAGTACCTACTATAATTTATATTAAAATATTCCTCCATACTGTATATTACATTATCTATAAGAAAGTCTTTTATAATTGTTTTTAGCTTCACAGCCTTTAAATTCCACACTTTGGAGTCGTTTAGGACACATCCAGAATTTTTGGGGTCCAAAAAGTGTTTATCGAACAAAAATGCGCAAAAGACACAAGACATTTTTATATATTCAGATTAAAATACTTATTCGTTTTTTTTTCTTATTAAAGTGAAACTTTTATTCTATCGCCCCGAATTTTTCTGGCCGTCTGTTGCATGTCGCATTACAAGCGGCCGCGTAGTGGGGGTAAAGTGAAAGGCGTTCGGAGTAGGCGCTCGGTAGAGCAGCCAAGGCCAATATGGCGGCGCCCATGGTTAGCATCAGCTGACCGTGTGTATACTATGTATAACACATAGTCAGTCTGTCATGCGGGCAAGTGCTGTACAGTGTTTACATGTTTTTATTCGTGCAGTATTCATGTGAATATTGTTGTTTATAATTAATCGTGATGGATAAGTGTCTACAATCCAACGCCTACAATCCAATAAAAGTTTCACTTGCGTCGTGGTTTCTTAAAACCACACAACTGTTTTTTTTTTTAATATAGACATCATGAACCACTTGTATCGCCGCTGCTGTTTAAAAAAACGGTATATTCTTTACAAAAGGCGCTGTCAGTTCACAGTTCACATAACTTACTTCTGTATATCAAATGAAACATTAATTTGACAGCCCTGTCATAGCCTACTCACATTACTTCTTTTACCCATATTTTTAACAAGAAAGTGCAGCTTGTTTATTCTTTGTTCTTTTCATCGTTTTAGATGCTATTTTACAGAAAAATGTGGAACACATTTTTTATACAGAATGACTATTTTGACAGAAGTAATACTTTTATTACTATTTCCAAAACTAGTCGACCAACAATCGAATTTTTAACATTTTTGTAATTGCGAAATTGTGATTGTAAAATGTACAAAAAATTAATCAATTTAGAAATTATTTTTAGCTTCATTTAATTTCTTTTAAAAATAAAACTAATTCTCTAATTGTAAATTTCACAAAATTAATCTTTATTTAATATTAACAGCAAGTATTATAAGAAATTTAAATAAAGAGTTACTTTCAAAATTTCGAAGGTAAGTAGGTACAGCCCTTGTATTTCATTTTTTCCACCATTTATCTTCTGCTCAGCCATCGATACCACTTATCATGCAAGTCGCATGTCGTTTGTCGCATTGAACACTTACCTGATTGGACTGCAGCTTCGAGCAACTGTTTTACAGTGGTATCATGATCGAACTAGATACGTCAGTGCGCCTACTGTAAAACAACTTCTAGTTAAACTGTGCATCTCATTTTATCTCAAACGATACTGGTTTTACGAACCATTTTTGCCCGAGTGAATTTTGGTTTGTAATCGACCGTTTTTTTAAAATGGTTCGTTGAGAGTATAATTGACATGTTAAGCCCGGCGTTGGCCGAGTCTCCATGATTTAGTGTAACGATTAATTATCTAACATAATTATAGGATAATGATCTATCCAAGACTTAAAATCGGTCAAAAAGACAGATGAGAAAATAACAAACTATATACGTACTAGGTAAGGGCCTGTTTTGTCGAGCGTCTACAATCTATCATATATACCGAGACGTACTATTGAGATTTTTTTTCTGTAGAATTATTTCCTGCGCAAGTTCAATGGTTACCCTAATATAGGGGTCGTAATGACGTAACAAAAAAAGTGTGCATAGAAGTAAGTCGTTACGGTTGTGCCGCCGCAACCGAGAAAACCACACCCATTTCCTCTATATGCGAACGTTTTTTGTTACGTTGTTCGTCGTAGGCCGCGATCCTGGAGTTTTTTGCGCCAGTGTCTGCTACTTGAATCATTTATGTAATCAGCTATGAACGATGAATGTCGTTTAATATAATCAATGAATTCGTAGTGATTTACACAAGAAATGAATGAATCAACTGTTGGCTTTAACAGGTTGTCGCCGACCTGTTGTCTTTGCAGATTTACGATCCTATACTGGATTGGAATGCATTTATAGTATTATAGAGAGAGATCGTAGATTACAGACGCTCGACAGCTGATGTTATTGGAGTCTATTTAACAAATTACACCACAAAATACTCACGAGCGGAGATGGGATTTCAATTCCAAAAACCAGCACGCTAACCGTTGCACCCAGCTTCCTTTTTTAATTTTTGGAATGAAATGTTGGTAACCTAAAATATGTTGATTTTGGCAAGTTCTCGGATCAGAGTCTGAGAACTGGGGGCTTGTAATAAAAGAACCATATAAACGCAGGCAGCAAGTCCATATCATATATATTAATACGCTAAGGTTTAAGATGCTTGCTTCCCTTTTTAGAAAAAACCACACAATTTCTCTACATAAATTATATATCATTTATTCAGATAATTTCTTGCTCTACTGACATTGACAACTAAAAAATTTATTATTGCTATTGTTTTTGTAAATTAATTAAACTCTGAACAACGTCTGCCATCTGACGGCGTAACGTTAACACTTCGATCTGTCATCTGACCTTCATATTGTAAATAAGTACTGCATACTGCCATCTGACGGGCAACGCTGAACAACGCTTTTGCTACTTGCGCCTCTATATGACAATTTTAGTAAAATATTTCTTTTAGAACAAAAAGAAGAACGTTATAAGCAGTGTGCAAAATTAGAAACAAATTGAATACCTACAATCATATTTAAAAAATAATTTTGTAAAGTGATAATATTATTATTATACTTATTTAGTGCGAATAATTCGCACAGGTCACGCTAGTATATTATAATATATCAAACAACTTAAGAGGTATAGTGCCCGCGGTTAGAGATGAAGCCAGGCACGTCATCAATAATACGCTAGTGAACGCCTACTTGCCCGCAGATAGTGGCAAGTGGAATAAATTCGACATATCTATTTATTGCGGTAGAATAAAAATAAACACTCGACGCACATGGATCTCCGAAACAGCAAGCTAGAAGGCGGGGCAATGCATTGACGTCACTATGACGAGGTGGCTTCATCTTTCGCCGCGCGTAGTAGACTACTACTTTATTAAATTTTCAAAACAAACATTTTAAGTTGTCGATATTTTTAAAAATGTATTTTGAAATATTTTAAAACCGTGTTTTGTTACGTCAAACAGATTTTTGTCTATCTTGACTTGCCAAATAAATATAGCTCTCTATTTAAGGAGGTTGAGCCGTTTTACGAAGATAATGAAAAAAATCTAAAATAAAGTTTTTTTGATAGATTTTTTTATGACAAAATTTTCTGTAAAAAATCCAAAATCATTAGGAGATTTATAAAGTAAAAAATTAAAAAAATTTTTTACATGTAGTCTTATGGAAAATATGTCAACCTAGCATGCAAACGGTACATTTTAATTTTTTGCAAATAACCAAATAATGTCAGCAGTTCCGAAAACTAACTATGTAAAGAATCGATGTCCTACGCATATTTTAATATTTTTTCCAATTTAATTAGGAGATTTTTAATCAATAAAAAAAAATTAAACCTTAGCACTTTTCGATTATGAACTTTTATTCTTGACAATTTTGACAATTTTAACTGAATTTTCAACTTTTTAATGATTTAATTTGAATTTTTATTACTTCTAATTTCTTTTTTTAATTATTTACTGCAAAAAATATGTAAAATACAGATATTTACATAAATTTATTTTTTCTAACCTAACTTTGTACAAAACATTCAAAAGTTAGTTCATTAAGTAAAATACTGAAATAATTAATTAAAATTAAAAAAAAAAATTATTTATGCCTTTATGACAATAATTTATTGGTATCATCGACTTATAACCTTTTGTAAAAATGTATTATGGAAAAGTGTCCATTTAGAATTCGACTTACTTTTGATTGGGACTGTAACGCATCAACCTCCTTAAGTGACGTCATAAACACACAGTGAAATAAAACAAAGATTAGTGGTGTAAAAGTTTAGTTAATTTGTGAGTTTTGCTTTTATTTAGGCGTTCGTGAAACCTAGACAAATGATCTCAAGGTACAATTAATTTAAATGAATAAACTATGGAACCGCTTGGGGTCCCCCACGGTCCGACTGTCCCCAAGAAGTAATTATATGAACTAAATACTGTTCGTCAGGGCTAACCAAATTCGTAATTTAAAATTATTTTCTGTGAGATTTTTTTGAATCGTCAATCAATGCTTATTTCATTATGATAAACAATTTTTAGTTCAATAAAATACAGCAAACAGAAAACTATGTTTTTTATACGATGGTTGTTTCTTTTAAAAAAGATCCTTCATCCATCTCGTTTTACTGGCAATAAAATTTCTAATCATTACCTTATGACATCATTCTGAAGATTGAATTACTTTTTTGTTTTACAAAATATGATTTTGTAATAAGGAAAAAAATATATACCTATTAATTTAATAAACAAAAAGTACAAAATATTCTTGATTCGTTTCTAATTTTACACCAGAACTGTCCTAAAAAAATATTGCAATTTCTTTTCATCGTCCGCCATATTGGATCAGTCACCAATTCGAATCGGTTCAGCAGAAGTTACGAGGAAACATTCAAATATACATTATGTATACACTGACTATGAAAAACATAACCCTTCCTTTTTCGCAGTCTGGTAAAACCAATGTTCGTTTTTTACGTCATGATATATTTTAAATGATTTAATGATAACTTAAATTTTAATGAATCAGTGATTTTGATACGATTTTTTTGAAAAGTCTATTTTCTGATTAGTGCAAAGCTGCCTTAATAACAAGATAAACGATCTCATCAAAAATTTGTCCAGCCCTGCGAGATAGCTGTAATTCCGTTCATGTAAATTTTTTAAGCACGCAAAGCTTAAACCCGTTGTGGTTTACGATCAATTAATGCTTACCATTCAGAAGTAAACAATATTATAATGCAATTTAATCTTTCAATCGACTTAATCCCATTCTTTAACTAACTTTAAACACGCGAACAAATTAATAAAACCGTTTATTCAAAAATAAACATTGTATGAACTTCGGAATAAAAAAAAAACACTTCATTTGTATTTTATGCTGTGTTAATAAAACGAATATTATTGCAGTTTCTTATTATTTTATGACCCTGTTTTATATTATTTTCTTCTTACAAAAACTATTAAAACGATGCAATTTCTACATTCCCCCCCTGTATTTTTTTTACTTTAAATGCTTTTTTGAAGCTATCAACAGCTTGCGTTATTTTCGATTTGTTATTTTTAAGGTTATTCAAAATGGAAACAACGAAACCTTTATTTTTCATAGGATCGTTTCGTTGTCCGTCTATCTGTCTGCCTGTCCGTCAAAGACATTGAAACATATCGCCATACGCTTCGCTATAAAGCTTGTTTAGTTTTTTTTTTTGTTCTTTTACTTATTGTTGTTTTTTAGTTTTTCTGTTACATTTTTGGAAATGCAATAAAGTCTGTTAACACGGCAACACCCTCAAAATGTCAAAAAGGGGCGGGACAATATTCTCAGAATTTAAATAAATTTTTACTAATAATTTAAAATGTAAAATTAAAGGCAAAAAATATTAAAATAGCTAATTATTTGTTTGCAAGAATTGAACGTTTTATAGGCAGTGTACTGTTCGCTTCAAAACGATGAGTTGAAAAACGTTACCCTCCTGTACTTTGCCGTAGTTTGGTGAGAAATAAGTAAATAACAAGTTCATATCATAAAGTACAATATTATATGAATAGTTTTGTTTCCATTAAATCATAAATGTTTCAAGTTTTCAAAGTTTCGAAATGCAGCTCATTAAAAACTTTGCTTAAATAGTTGTGTATTTTATTTCAGACGTTTGAAAATAGTTTTGTTTATTTATTTCATTGCAGATTGCAGACGCCCGATCACTAAGATCATTAGCGGAGGTGGGATTCGAACCAAAGGTCAATACGCTAAAATGTTCTGTAATAGATTGGTGTCTATATTCTATATCAGTTCGAAATAAAAAAAAAAAACACGAGAGTTCACTGATCTCTTTGGTATATTTCCACGATTTTGAGAGAGAGAGAGGATTCAATTTTCTGTGACACGTGTGTTGTACGAGAGGGAATCGGTACGAATTATAATAATACCGTTGAAAACGTAAACAATCTTCATGTTAACCTATTATTGCCCGTTGTTTAAACTCAAACAGTGCGTGAATTAATAAATAGTACCTATATCAACGTCAGCAGGAAAAAAATCATGTTTTTAGGGAGTTTGTAAATTTATCGATTAATCAATAATATTTTTATACAAAAATAAAGATAAAACTAGCGTGACCTGTGCGAATTATTCGCACTAAATAAGTATAATAATTATCACTTTACAAAATTATTTTTTAAATATGATTGCAGGTATTCAATTCGTTTCTAATTTTGCACACTGCTTATAACGCTCTTCTTTTTGTTGTAATACAATATGAAGCTCAGATGACAGATCGAAGAAATATTTTACTAAAATTGTCATATAGAGGCGCAAGTAGCAAAAGCGTTGAACTAAGCCAGATGGCATCATGCAGCATTGCTGTGACGTTGTTCAGCGCTGCTCGCTGTTTCAAAATTAAAACCGTCAGATGGCAGTATGCAGTATTGTGTCTGTTGTATTACAATATGAAGGTCAGATGACAGATCGAAGTGTTGACGTTGTTTCAAAATTAAGGCCGTTAGATGGCAGACGTTGTTCAGCGTTGCTGTATTTTAATTAATTTACAAAAACAAAAGCAATAATAATTTTTTTAGTTGTCGATGTCAGTAGAGCAAGCAATTATCTGTAAAATGATATATAATTTATGTGGAGAAATTGTGAGGTTTTTTCTAAAAAGGGAGGCAAACATCTTTAACCTTAGCGTATTAATATATATGATGTCGAATTTATTCCACACGCCACTATCTGCGGGCAAGTAGGCGTTCACTAGCGTATTATTGATGACGTGCCTGGCTTCATCTCTAACCGCGGGCACTATACCTCTTAAGTTGTTTGATATATTATAATATATTAGCGTGACCTGTGCGAATTATTCGCACTAAATAAGTATAATAATAATATTATCACTTTACAAAATTATTTTTTAAATATGATTGCAGGTATTCAATTTGTTTCTAATTTTGCACACTGCTTATAACGTTCTTCTTTTTGTTGTAAAAGAAATATTTTACTAAAATTTTCATATAGAGGCGCAAGTAGCAAAAGCGTTGTTCAGCGTTGCCCGTCAGATGGCAGTATGCAGTATTTACAATATGATGGTCAGATGACAGATCGAAGTGTTAACGTTACGCCGTCAGATGGCAGACGTTGTTCAGAGTTTAATTAATTTACGAAAACAATAGCAATAATAAATTTTTTGGTTGTCGATGTCAGTAGAGCAAGCAATTATCTGTAAAATGATATATAATTTATGTGGAGAAATTGTGTGGTTTTTTTCTAAAAAGGGAGGCAAACATCTTTAACCTTAGCGTATTAATATATACATATGATTAATAATAAAGTACAGCTCTCTACCGTCAAAAATATTTAATCAATAGTATTTCTGTTTGATCCACGGCAAGGCTTTTAAACTTTCCATTTTACAATCAAAATTAAAAATATCGCTAATACAATTTCAGTCAAATTTCAGCTTCACAAAAGCGACTGGTCATGGCTGGGTTAAATATTCACATTTGAAGTGGTGAAACGGAGAGTTTAATAGACAATTTGACCTTATGTAAACAGCTACACATCCATATAATATAAAAGATAATATTATAATGGCTGCATATCGTAAATTCATAAACACGCGATAGTTGTTTGTTTTGTCTTTCATTTGTTTTCCATACATAGTTTTTGTGTGTTTTCATTGTAAAGACTGAGCTATAAATATACAGTGTCTCGCGAGAAACATTAATTCAATAAAAAAAAAAAAACCCCTTTGCACTCCGGGAGTGCCGGTAGAAGTGAAAACTTGAATAATTACGTCTTACGAATTTTCGATCAAAATGATTTGTATCATAGATTGCATTTATATATACGATATTTCAACGCAAGATGTCTAACGTTGTATAAATTAGAGAGTTTTCTCGCTCACCCAGTTTTTACTTTACCTGACGCGAGTTTAACATTTTTTACCCATTACAAAAAAAGTGGACAACGCCGCTAAAGAAGTTTTCACTTCAAAAATCGAGATGTCTAGCAAACATTGCTACATCTGGCAAAGTCGTTGACGATGCGTTTTACAACTCGACTAGATTATAGACGTTCGATAACCAAGCGTCGACGGAATGTACAACGACTGCACAATAATAAATACTGACAGAATATTTTAATGCAAAGCGTGCATTAGAGTAATGAAGCAAGAAACGAAAACATTAAAATATGAAACATTGAAAGCTTTATAAGTGAAAAAAGCTCACATAACGTCTATTATCTTCGTACTATGTTGATAGACAGGATAAATATTGGTTCATTATTATATGAACGCGCATATATGTCCGGATTAAAAATTATGTAATGAAAAAATAATATTTTTTCTGATGTTTCAATCATAAACGCCGAGCGAAATTGAATTATATATAAGAACTTATGTAACAATTTAATAAACGATCTTATATTTAATTTAATATTGAAAAGTTGTTGGTTTAGTGCTTTATAAAAATTATGTTTTGTTATTATTAAGCTCGTATGAATAGAAATATAGACCTGTCTCTTCCACCATATGTGTACCCGTCCTCCCACCACATGTGCAGTTCTTAGTTTTTTAGTACGATATACGTTATTTAGAAGAATCCATTTTGAGACGGCGAAAAATATACTAGATGACAAAAAAGCTGTAGTAAACACCGCTGTAGTACAACACGAAATTCTTAAACGAGAGGTAATTAAAAAAAATTATAGATTTTAGAAAAAAAATAGGCCATATTTAGCGATTGAGATTTTTTCTTTTTTGTTCCAGATTCTACCGGTTCAAAGATTCTAAGTTGTTATTTATTTTCTATAATCTCAGAGCAGGAAGTATATTTAAAATGTCTGCATATAAGTTTGTGTGTTTGTCATTAAAAGAAATTGACAAAAAAATACTGTTAGAGGAAAATTCGGAAAAACTTTTTCCTAAGAGATTACGCATGATAGTTCTTAACGAAATGTACATATAAACTAACAATGTATAACTTTCACGAGTTTTCTTTTCTATATTTTTCCCGTTTCATATATACCTACGGCCACAAAACAAAATAGTCTACGTCGACCTTTTTTGTGTGATTACACAATTTGCAGGTTTGTTAAAAGAGTCACTTTCTGTCAATCAAAAAGCATTCTTTCTTGAGAGATCTCACAAAAAGTAATTTTTGTAACCGTAAGTCGTTTTGTCTTGTGAACGCAGATTAAATAAATGCGAAAGAAAAATAAGAATGCAAATCTTTGATTAACGTCTGAATAGAACTCTTCAAGTAAATAAAACTGTCGACCAATTTTTCTTGTGTTATATTGATTTATATTTTTATTATTTTTTGTCAATATATGGTCTGAGAAAAATTGGTCGACAATTTTATTTACTTGAAAAAATAATAATAATTGTTTGTTTCGTGGGGTGACCTGTTTGATTTATATATTTTCAAATTGGATGTGTCAACTTTTGATTTTTTGATTCCTGAAAGGAAAAATTATTATACGATTTCAGTGGATTTTTTTCAACACACGCCGCATGTCTCAAATTGTTATGCTACTTGTGGATGAATAATAAACGCGTTGGGAAAAAATAGCGGTTTTCTAGCCACCTATAGCCGTTGAAGCGTTTGAAAACAGATGAATGTCGTTTGCTGCGAAGCTACTGCATTTGCTGCGGAAGTAATTTTTGTCGAATAAGAGGTGCGAATTGCTTTGAACGTATGCCACAATGTGCCGCTGTTACTCTTTTAACCCTGCACCGGGCTCGTCGAAAAAACGCATCGAATTTCATCCGCTCCAAGGTTAGTAGCAGTTTCAAATTGATACCAACAAATTGTCAGGTCGATTGTTTAGCCAATTATAAGAAAACAAGTTTGTTATGGACGGGGATACGAAAAGCTTGGTTATGGAGCAGCAGTCTTCTTAAAATTTTGATTTTTTTAACATCCGAAATATGACAATAAATTCGAGAAGTGATTCCTTAATTTATTTTAAGAAAACGCTTTATTGTAGAGCTTTAGATAAATTTGAATTTTCTATATTTCACATATATTATTATTACTTCGAAAATTTCCAATTTAATTATAAGTTTTAGGAAGAATTTTTTAAATTTATGGTCTATTTTTGCTGCAAGGAAAAGAGACCGCATTTTTAGCCAAATGTCTTGGAGAGTTTTCTATCTAAAACGACGATTCGATCGAAACTCATCCAGAAATGCTTAATCGTTGCATTCTAAATTCTGGATCGATTCGTTGTTTCAAGAAGCTCGTGCAGTAACTTTAGATGTTATCGGTTACAGTTAAAAAAAATTGGTTGTCTGTAAAGTCGGTTTACGGACGATAGTTTTACGTGATAACGTATTCCGTAATACATAACCTAAATTTATATAATAATTATAATAATTCGAATCTATGATATTGCATCTTTCGCTTCAAATTTAGGTTAATTTTATTTATTAAAATTATTACTCACCACCTATAATAATAACTGTTTTTTTTAACTTTCTTTCTTTCGTATTTATTTTAAGTCTCAAAGATTAACTGTCATAATATTTTGAAAACAATTGTTTCATTGTTTATATAAAATTCCAAAACCTACTTACAATATTTAAGTATTTTCATACGTCAAAAAATTGATTTTTATAATGATAAAATTTGTATGAAAACGATTTTTTCGAGAGATGAGACCTAGCTAAAACGATTTTTTGCCCCCCAAAATCCCTTTTCAGTAAATTTCATCCAAATCGTTAGGGCCGTTTTCGAGAAAAGCACGCACAGGGTCAGGCGGAACGTTAGGAACGTTACACTTTTTCGTGCATGCAGTCGGTGTTTTATCAATTTATAAGATTGGTGATTCATCAATTTATAAGACGTTATCACGTCAAAATAGACTATCGCATAACCCACGAAGGGTTAACTGTTCATTTATCTTCAACCATCCATCTGTCTATCTGTATGTTTGTTAATACGACTCACTTCATGTGTGTCTGTCTCTCTTTTTTCTCGCTATAAGCTATCTCTTTTAGATCAGTGAAATGCGAAATGAGATTTTTCTAAAGAATCTCTCAAATTAACAACTACTCAAGGATGTGCGCCTCTTTTTTAAATTTATTTCTCATATAGGCAAAATATTTCAAATTAAGTTCGGTAACCAAAAACTTCTAATAATGCATTATTTATTTACTTAGTATTTATTTTTATTAAGAGTAGATGAAAGCTCAAGTAAGTTATAGAGTAAAAGCAAGACGATATTAACAAAACATCTTATTCGACACAAATAAATTCAAACAGGTAACTAGGCAGACAGGCAGGCATGATTTTCACTTACTCTAGATACAAAAATGGAAATAAATTTAGCTTGTTGGAGTTGAACTGCGTGGTTAATTTTAAACTGAACTCTTTAACCTAAACAAACCAAAATATCGATTCGCGCATCCCTGCACAATCTAAACTCAAAACTGTCTGTTCGTAAATCGCATCATTTTAAATCTTTTTGATGTTGCATTTTGGAATCTAATTTAATGTTTCAATTTTTGCTGGCGCGAACACAACTTTTGTTTAAAAAATACAGAAACACCACTTCGCTTAAACTTTCGACAAAAACAAAATAACGACAAGTCAAAATAAATTATTATTTTGCACTTTGAAAATTCAATTTTGACTTATATTAGAAATCTACGACACGCGAGAAAAGAAGATTTGCCTCATCAAAAATCGACATGTTTAGAATTTTGATCTTAGTAAAGTCAAATTTATAAATGCATCTTTCAAAAATTTGGCTATTTTAAACATTTGTAAACAAATACAGAAAAAAAGACGGGTTGCACTCTGGGAGTGTCGGCAGAAGTGAAAACTTGAATATTAACGTCTTACGAATTTTCGATCAAAATGATTTGTATCATAAATTGCATTTTTGTGTACGATATTTCAACGCTAGATGTCTAACGTATAAACAATTACTATCACTTCGAGAGTTTTCTCGCTCACCCAGTTCTTACTTTTCCTGACGCGAGTTTAACATTTTTTACCCATTACAAAAAAAGTGTACAACGCCGCTAAAGAAGTTTTCACTTCAAACAAATGTTTTAACTGCTCGATTTGTTAGGGTCAAATCTTTTAATCCAAATCGAACCCAACTGTTCAATCAATCCTAAATTTCCCGATGACAACGCGATATTCTATTTTTATGAGAATCAGTTATTTCAGCGTCAAAATTTCCGTAAATATCCGCCATTTAAAATACTACCACGCGAAATACAATATATTCATGTCTCCAAAAAAAAAGCTTGTTTCAAAAATTTACTTACACTCGAATATTGAAGCTTTCAAAAAATGTTTCTCAATCTTAGATTAACGCATTAAGACGTAATAATTAGCGGGGAATTTAATTAAAAAAAGAACGTAATTTATATACATATCAATGGTTCCGAAATTCAATGGAACACACAAAAGAAAATTATATTAAAAATAACTTTTTTTCCTCGTCGTTTTTCTTTTTGATGTTTTATTTGAATTTTCCACTTCCTTTCTCAAATTAAATTTCATTCCAAGAAAGGATACTTTTCATTAAAACTTTTCTTACATATAACTGTTATAATACAGGCTCGACGAGGCCTGTGTGAAAATATGTTTTTTATTTCCAGGTTTTCTTGCTTACGTTTTCAATATCTCATAAAATAAAATATTGAATTGTAGCTTTGTCTGTATATATCTAATATAGCGGTCCCGTCAGGTTTCACCCGGGTGCAAAAGAACGAATGGGGAAGGGAGGGACATGAGTAAGCACATTCATCTTAGTTGACCGAGATGAATGTTGGGTCCAAATTTTTTGCAGTTTTCGGCAGTTCCCTGCTTTATTACTTATTTTAAACTTAAACCTCCATTTTTAATGAAAATATTTTTTTTAAGTAATAATTATTTCTTTTAAATCAATAATTACTGTATAATTAATAAAATATAATAAATATTCTATTGAAAATACTGTAGGAAAATTATTTTTATATACAGGTAGGTACTGTAATAGTTTTCAAATGAGCTATTATTTAGATTTATTTAATTTTAATTAGTTGTAAATAAAACTAAAATAAATTTAAATGATAGCCTTAGAAAAAAGCAATGTAGAAAATAAAAAAAAAGCATTAAAAACATATTCGTCCAAGGTGGGGCTCGAACCCACGACCCTGAGATTAAGAGTCGAGCGCTCTACCGACTGAGCTAACCGAGATTCGGTACTTGCACCGCTAATATTGGGATATTCTGTTAGGGAATGTCACATTTCACCTGAATATAAGTATATGGTGAAAAATGTTGACTGACATTCTGCAACATTTTTCATTGATTTTCCGCTCCTATTAGTCGTAACGTGATATTATATAGCCTATAGTCTTCCTCGATAAATGGGCTATCCAACAAAAAAAATGTTTTTCAATTCGAACCAGTAGTTCCTGAGATTAGCGCGTTCAAACAAACAAACAAACAAACAAACTCTTATGCTTTATATATTAGTATAGATATAGATTAAAAATAATAACAATACGTTTAGCGGCCGCTTCTCGACATTATGTCATAACAGACGCTATTCACTCTATTACTATTATCCAATTACGATTTTCTCGTTATTATCTTCATTTTCAAACGTCAACTTAGTTCATAATAATAGGCGAATGAGAGCCGGACTAACGTATGGGCCTGAGCCAGGGGCCTCGAGCTTCTAGGAAGGCCTCGTACTTTTCTAAGTACAAACAAATTAATCCACATAACTCGGGGTATTTAAACCATAAGCACATGACTCGGGTGATAGCACTGTTATTTATTTATAAAAACTAAACAATAAACTCCCATAAACACATAAACGAATTATAAAACAACAAATAAAATCTTTGTCATTTTAAATTTTTTATTCACCTAAAAAAAATTCCTTGGAAGGGGCCTCACACGCTCAAGTACTCACGGGCCTCTATAGTCATTAATCCGGCTCTGAGGCGAATGGCGGAATTACAAAACAATTGAACGTTAATAACGTTGAGTTTTGAAAATAAAAAAACTCTAGCAATATCTAATAAATCAAGATGCAAGATAAAGTTAAAATTTGAAATATTTTGACGACTACTAATTTAAAATTTGATTGCAAAAACTTTTTTTCCATATAAAGTTATAATGAAGAAACTTGCAAACAAATCTATTTCAAAGATAAAGATGCAAATTTACAGTTAATTAAAAAAAAACGAAATTAAAACCACGTCAAGAAATTGTTACTTGGAATGCTAAATCTATTTTTCACAACGAAACAGAAGGTGACGATTTTCGTATTCATGTCATACTCATTATAGTAAAATAACATGTCGGTCGACGAGGAGGTAAATTTCTCCCCGTTTCAGAGTACCTACATGCATGCATATTCCATTTATAGGTTTATTCCTTTTTAATCAGTTCAGTGAATCATTCCCTTTCAATCGACAGAACAGCTGGAGCTGAACAGGAGCGGAGAGGGGAAGGGGGACAAGGGGGGAGATTTTAAAGCCGATAGTGGCAAACCGACTTGTTCGTGCCTATCGCACGCAGGGTTGGACTTATTCCGATGGCGACATTTTGACTAAACATTTCATTGTTTTTTACCGAGCTTAATGGTATAACAAATATCACAAAATAGTATCTAGATTGCAATGCACCATTTCATGTAGGAAATTATGTCGACAAAACGAGCGTTAGCAATCAAACGAGTCGTAAAAGCATACAAGATACACGTACCTCCTATAAAATAGCTGATTTTCACGTCATTATACATCTGACTGTTCAGGTACGGTCATCCTGAAATCTATTTAGATAGTTTACTTTCGTTTACTCTCGTGGTTTTAAAGAGCAACTGCCAGAGAAATCATTATTGTATTGGTTAAACAGCGATTCTTTTATTTCAATTTACACACTAGTACGAAATGGGTTATTTTACCACCGCTGTACAGAAATTTATAGATGTGCAAAAAATATTGCTTCTTGAAAATCAGAACTAAAACTGGACATTCCTGTCTTATAGACGATAGTGCGTCGGTAGCATGTGTGTGTGTGTTTGTGTGTGCAGGGCGGGTTAATGAGAAGGAATGGCGCAGAACGACGCTCCACGCCCGCCGTCGCCGTCGGTGTTCAACGCCGTCGGCAACGAATTAAGATATAGTAGGTACTACGTACCGTTTGGGTCGCGCCGCGTAGGTAGAGAAAACGCGGGCGGTTACGTGTGATCGCGTGGATGGCGGCACCGCGATCTAAAGTCGCGTTCACATTCATCGCGGTTACTAAATTAAAATAAATTTAGTCGCGGCAATGAATATGTAAAACGAGCAACATTCCTCTCAAGAACTGCTTCGATTTTGTAGATCTTTGTTTTTTCTACAGTATGTAAACACGTAAGGTGCACATAGGGAAATTAACATTGAGAAAAATTGACTGGATCAGAGTGAGCCTTGAAATCTTGTTTTTCAATTTGACAGATAATATTCTTTTGCAAAATGAATGTGTATACTACCGAAGAAAATATTCAAATGAATACAACATAATCGGACTTTTTTTATTAATGGGACATTAAATTCCCAAAAATACTTAAATATGGTGCGAGATCAAATATCTCCGCCTATTCGTATTGAACCTAAAGACATTGGGTCACTGATTTACCAACGCGCATACGTCATACCAGTCAGACAATTTTTGAATGAAATGTTTCCAAACAGATGGAGTTGTTTTTTTGTTTTATTTTTGTACAAAAAAATTAAAACAATGATTTATAAGAGCTTTTTATTATTAAAAAAGCCAAGTAAAATAAAAATAAATCAAAATAAAATAGAAATCCTCAAGATTACTACGATAATTCAATAGAAATAACAATTAATGCAGTCATGGCTAACTCTGATCCAAGTATTTTTTCCCAATGCTAATTTCCCTATGTGCACCATACTGTGTATTATTGCAAGTCAGAAACTTTTTGGAGCGGGGTGAAAGAATTTATATTGTAAAAATAAATTTTTCATACGCTGTTCACTAACTGATAAAAAAGTATATAATATGTTATTTTTTTTCATAAATTATATATCGATATATATTATAGGTATGCCAAAAAATGTTATAAATAAATGATTGCTTATATTTTGACGTGATAACGTCTTATAAATTGATGAAACACCGGCTGCATGCACGAAAAAGTGTCACGTTCCGAAATGTGTCACGTTCCGCGCACGATCGGCCCAAGTTTGACAGCTACTAAAATATAGGTTATGTATTATTAAATATGATATTCGAGCGTAATACGTTATCACGTAAAACTATCGTCCGTAAACCGACATTACAGACAACTATTTTTTTTTTTTGGTAATAATGACCTGTAACAAAACTAGGAAATATTTACTAACTGTGGAAAAGTTTTCACCGTGGACATAAGTGACAATTAGTACCAAGATAGAAGAGAAGTTTTACTGGCACTCTTTTAATAAACGACTGAATAGTATTCTCCTCTATTTTCTTTGCTCGATGCGGGTTGTAAAGCGGTGTTTCCCCCATTATTTCACCGCATATAAATAAATGTTGTTCCTGAGGCTCCTTAGTAATCGTCCGGTTGTTCTCTCCTTGCGAGGCCAACTATTCCTGCCAATGTACAAGGAATGCATGTGTTTGTCTTTGTTCCCAGGGAGGAATTTACAGGATGATTCAACGGGAACGCCTTGTTCTCGAGAAAGGTGAAATATTTTTTCTGAAAATTCACAGACGACCGGACTCTGTCCTTTGAAAATAGGTTTACAGTTTTTTTTTTTATATGTTTAATATATTTAATATGTATATGTTTAATAAACAGGCAAAAATACGCTTCAAAAATCTTCAAAATTGTAGATCGATACGTTAAACTGCATAAACGACCTTGGCAAGTCACATTTGTTCGTAACGCCAACTCACCGAGTTGCCTCTTTGCGAAATTCATAAAAGTTATACTTTATTAAATGTATTTAATTGTTTTTTGGGTCAATATACAGATCTATTTTTATTTCACATTTCAAAATTCCCGATTTCGAAAAATAGAATTATCTGACGACAACTGTTGACAGAAAACGGCGATTGGTGAGAGAGAGAGAGATTGTGGATTATAGACGCTCAACAGCTGAGGTCATCAGCGATTGGTATATGATTACAGTACTAGCGTGACCTGTGCGAATTATTCGCACTAAATAAGTATAATAATTAATTATCACTTCACAAAATTATTTTTTAAATATGATTGCAGGTATTCAATTCGTTTCTAATTTTGCACACTGCTTATAACGTTCTTCTTTTTGTTGTATTACAATATAAAGCTCAGATGACAGATCGAAGAAATATTTCACTAAAATTGTCATATTGAGGCGCAAGTAGCAAAAGCATGGCATCATGCAGCATTGCTGTGGCGTTGTTTAGCGTTGCCCGTCAGATGGCAGTATGCAGTATTTACAATATGAAGGTCAGATGACAGATCGAAGCGTTGACGTTGTTTCAAAATTATAGCCGTCAGATGGCAGACGTTGTTCAGCGTTGCTGTTAATTAATTAATTTACAAAAATAAAAGCAATAATAAATTTTTTAGTTGTCGATGTCAGTAGAGCAAGCCATTATCTGTAAAATGATATATATATATAATTTATGTGGAGAAATTGTGTGGGTTTTTCTAAAAAGGGAGGGAAACATTTTAAACCTTAGCGTATTAATATATATGATAGGTTTTTGTGAAACACACTGTATAATTACTGTGCACAGACGCCTGGGCGCTCGTGTGAATTGTAGTGAAACGACATGTGTTCCGAATGCCGTCTTTTGGCCACTTTGTAATAATTTATATATTAGGTGTTGGAGCGCACGGCCCCCTATTGTATATTTTATTTCTGCTTCGTATGAGGCGAAACTAATTTTCATAATATTTGTCTCCTATTTACGTCGTTGAAAAATGGAGATTAAATATTTATAGAGTGGAGAAAAATGTCAACTGAAAAAAGGTACGTTGGAAAATTCACACCTGGCAAAACGATTTCCGTTATACGTAATAATATCGTAAATTTAAAAATAATAATTACTGTTTTTTTTTCTTTTACGAAGCTATTAGACTATGTGCGTCTATTATTTCATATTTGTGTTAGACAGATGACCGTAATTAACTATTATTGTTTATTGGAAAAAGAAAATTATCCTGAAACAATATTAGAGAATATTTAGAATATTTCTTGGGAACAATGGACTTGTAATGCAATGTGATTAATTAAAACATTTTATTTGCCAACGTTTCGACTAAATCTAGTCTTTCTCAAAGCAAATAAAATTCCCAAGAAATTTTCTTAATATAAAATTGTATAGACAGATTGCTTAAACAAATATTAGAGAATATAACGATATAATTTTCCTTCCGCAAAAACAGCAAAAGCTTTCGATATCGTATAGGTATTATGTAAGTTTAAAATCTGATCAAAATTCGCTTATGATAGCTTAATTATGCCACATAAAATTAGAAGGTAATATTTTTCGGATTTTTTCCTTCACTTGTGTTTGAGACCATCTTTCGTACCAAATTCCAAGATTCTAGATCAACGGGTAGTCCTTTATTGCATTGAGTTATGAATTTTTTACAAGACTAAGATCTCAGTATCAATTTCAACTTGATAACTCTAGCCGCTCTTGACGGACAAACCGACAGACAGATGTATAAAAAAATGTGGTCGTGAAATTCGCGGTAGCAAAACCGTCCGCCCAAAAAAAAATTCGAATTATGTAAAGTCCTGAGATTTATACAGTTGAAAAACACACGTATGTGTTTTTCAAACAGGCTGTATATATATCTTCCAAAGATGGATGACGCAGTAAAGAAAGCGTATTGCAAAACACGAGAACAAACACTAAGCCGGAAAGAATAGTATTTTTATAGAAGAACAAAAGTAATACACGGAATTTTAGAGTTTGCTTTTCTCCTTCTGACTTTTTATGTTTTATTTTCACAAGTGTTAGTCCATAAAAAGCACATATAATAGCAGAGAAGCAAACCTTTTTACAAGAATGATTGCAGCTATAAACCATGATAACTTAGGCGACATTTCTAACCTTCAAATGTATAACAATGTGCAAGAAGAGATCATAAAACCTCATGTAAGCACACACAAAAAAACACCGGACACAAAAGAACTATTTGTACAGCCCTGATTATGAAAATACACTTTTTATATTATATTACAAGATTTTTCTTTGACGACAAAAAAGCAAAAATAGGCAATTTTTCTAAAAAGTTTATATAATTTTTCTGTTAATTTTATGAAGAATACTGTTATTTTTTTTGCGATAAAAATTTCCATGATTTAAGGACGAAATATTTTACAGTTCACATAGACTGTGTTTGATTTAACATATGCTTGTATTGACCAATGAACGGCGACAAAACAGCATACGATAAACAAAAGCTTGCGGTATTAGCATTATAAACAACGCTGAAGGCGGGAAAGTCTTTTAAAAACTGTTTAGTCTTTCAACTGTCACATGTATGTAGATAAAGTAGATATTTATGTATTTAGATACATGGAAGGAAGTTCTGAGCCGTCTCCTCGGAATTGATTTATTTTTAATGGCTGCGTACGCCTTTTCGAGTCGAAGCTTTAAGCTCCCAGTTTTGGTTCTTCATCGAGTGCTTCACGTTGTCTCAAACACAGACAATTCTACTTGCGGGGATGTCCAAACCGGTTTAATTTTTAGAAATGCCAGATTCCATCAGGAGATAAGCTAGGTCCGTCACGAATGAACTGTCTTCTTAAGAGGGGAACTAGTTTGTCGGAGTTTGATGGAGTCTTTGTAGGCCTGAGTGCATCAGAAAAAGCATTTCCAGTCTCCAACTTATATATCTATCTATGCATCTCTCTATGTATTTAATGGTTGAACTAGAGAACAGCGAATATCAATGATTACTGCTATTCTGTGCGGTTAATGTCAAAATAAACAGAGCTGTTAAAGTACTGTTTCATTTTAACTTATGTATAATTTTAAAGTTAGAAAGTGCCAAAAAATTAACAACTCTATAAATTCGTGCATTGACCGTACAGAATAGCACCATTAAAGAAGACTAGTGTGACCTGTGCGAATTATTCGCACTAAATAAGTATAATAATTATCACTTTACAAAATTATTTTTTAAATATGATTGCAGGTATTCAATTCGTTTCTAATTTTGCACACTGCTTATAACGTTCTTCTTTTTGTTGTATTACAATATGAAGCTCAGATGACAGATCGAAGAAATATTTTACTAAAATTGTCATATAGAGGCGCAAGTGTAGCAAAAGCGTTGAGCTAAGCCGTCAGATGGCATCATGCAGCATTGCTGTGACGTTGTTCAGCGTTGCTCGCTGTTTCAAAATTAAAGCCGTCAGATGACAGTATGCAGTATTGTGTCTGTTGTATTACAATATGAAGGTCAGATGACAGATCGAAGTGTTGACGTTGTTTCAAAATTAAAGCCGTCAGATGGCAGACGTTTGTCAGCGTTGCTGTATTTTATTTAATTTACAAAAACAAAAGCAATAATAAATTTTTTAGTTGTCGATATCAATAGAGCAAGCAATTATCTATAAAATGATATATAATTTATGTGAAGAAATTGTGAGGTTTTTTTCTAAAAAAGGAGGCAAACATCTTTAACCTTAGCGTGTTAATATATTATATGATTTGAAAAAAAATCTTTTCTAACATTTTTGAGAGACAGCATCGAAGCACAACGGCAGCGCCAAAATATATTCATTCAATACCCCCTCTTACCGATCTATTGGCTATATCAAGTGTGTGTGTGTGTGTGTTGAGTCAACACATTATAATTTTCCGTTTAAGAAAACGAGAATGTCAACAAAAGAGAAGAAAATGTTATTTTTATAAACTCGCCTAAACAATCTGTTCATTACGTGTTGTTGACAAACCGCGGTCGATTCTTTTCTTTGACAAGCGCGTCAGCTTGTCGAATCACATACAACGACGTCTTGAATTGAATCTAGAGGGGACTGTCAGTCGCAGTTAGGGTAGGACGGGGGAATGGCGTTCACTTAAGGAAAACATGGTGTATTTTTTAAATTATTTATTATAAATCAAAATTAAGAAGAGTAACAAGGTCTTTAATTATCGAGTAATCAACAATTTAACAACAAAAGCATATATCTTTCACCTACTAGTAGTAGGAAAACATTATTAAAAAAACATGTTTGAGCGGCATTGCCCCTGACTTTGGGTAATGCCGCTCAGGGTCTCATAAAGTAGTGTCCCCAATCCAATCCGGCTGTTTTACTGCTTTGATCATAATTGTTTTTGATATTGTTGCGCTCAGCAAATTTATAAACAAGTTTACGCAAATCTGCAACACTGAGTCCATAGTATAGCGAGCCCAGCAACTTAACTTGTTCAGCACCTAATTAAAAATTAGATCAGTGCGGCCGCAAACAAAGAAACGCTTTTCACGGTCGCATGACGCGAGCTGACTGTCCGTTTGCATCGCTGTCTATTAGAGGCCCCCTCCCCTCGCGCTTCACGCGACGTGACGTGTTGCTACGTTCCTTTTTGACAGAGTTACAGAGGTGAGCGCCATTACCCAGTGAGCGCCATTCCCCCTCCCTCCCCTACTTTGTGCCGGGTTGCCGAAAGCACCGTCAGAAAATACGGTTTATTATTATTGATTGTGATCACACATACTTCTCTATACGAAAAGCATTGTAGAAATTAAAATCAATTCCAATAAATTGAACAATTTAAACGATATTTTTGAAAATTTCTGTAATGCTCTTCGGAGGGAGTTGATGATGAAGTCAAACGCGCTATTAGGACGAAGCCGTTTTGAAAGTCGTCCGGGAAATGGTCGGACATGTTGATAGCTGAGGCCTATAAGTACTGTTTTGTAATAAGTGTTTTGAAATTTACCCGATATATTTTTAAAGTAAAACTTTTATTCTATCGCCTCCAATTTTTCTGGCCGTCTGTTGCATGTCGCATTACAGGCGGCCGCGGAGTAGGGGTAAAGTGAAAGGCGTTCGGAGTAGGCGCTCGGTAGAGCAGCCAAGGCCAATATGGCGACGCCCATGGTTTGCATCAGTGGACCGTGTAGACATAGTCAGTCTGTCATGCGGGCAAGTGCTGTACAGTGTTTACATGTTGTTATTCGTGTATTCATGTGAATATTGTCGTTTATAATTAATCGTGATGGATAAGTGTCTACAATCCAACGCCTACAATCCAATAAAAGTTTCACTTGCGTCGTGGTTTCTTAAAACCATACAACTGTTTTTCTCTATCGGACCGCTTCCGATCTACAGTCTGGCACAAAATCGTTAGGCGGTTGATCTTGTCGCTCGACCGCGAGAAGGGGAGAGCGGGGTCGCCGCGACGGTGGCACTTATGTGCAGTGTTTGTTTTGGTGTTTTTGTATACCTCTATATCATCCACCTAACGTTCGTGTCGGTGTGCCGATCGTCCGTTCTCCTCGTCTCATTTTAGAGACGGGGGCCGCAGGCGCCGTGACTCAACCCCCCGCCCCCGCCTTCGCCCCCTGTTTGCACTGACGCCGCACATAGTGCACTCACCGCAGAGTGCAGACACTATAATAACAATGTGTGTTTACCGATTCAAGATTTGGTCTCACATCTTCGAGAGATGGAGGTAGTTTAATGAAAGCACAGTGGCGCATCGAATACATACTTTATCGAACGGGTATAGTCTTTCCCACAAACAGATATAGCTAGCGCGCGAGCAACACAAATCTGATTGGTTAGAATGTGCACATTCAATTAAATTTTATCTAAATCATTTTTATATTATTTTATAGAATAGAAGTGATAATCATATTCTACCTCAACCAATAAAAAATTTACCACTACTTAAGTTTAAAAATAAAATAAAAGTAATCTTGACTGAAGCGTGCCTCTACAATATAGATGATTTTAGACTGTAATATTTTATATAATGTACCTTACCTATATGTATTTTAATGTACTTGACATGTCAAATGGATACATTTTGTATCCCGACTTGATAAAATAAATTTATTATTATTATTATTATTATATATTAGTACGTTAAGTTTAAGACGTTTGCCTCCCCTTTTTAGAAAAAACCTCACAATTTCTCCACATAAATTATATATCATTTTACAGATAATTGCTTGCTCTACTGACATCGACAACTAAAAAATTTATTATTGCTTTTGTTTTTGTAAATTAATTAATTAACAGCAACGCTGAACAACGTCTGCCATCTGACGGCTTTAATTTTTAAACAACGTCAACACTTCGATCTGTCATCTGACCTTCATATTGTAAATACTGCATACTGCCATCTGACAACAGCGAGCAACGCTGAACAACGTCACAGCAATGCTGCATGATGTCATCTGACGGCTTAGCTCAACGCTTTTGCTATACTTGCGCCTGTATTTGACAATTTTAGTAAAATATTTCTTCGATCTGTCATCTGAGCTTCATATTGTAATAAAACAAAAAGAAGAACGTTATAAGCAGTGTGCAAAATTAGAAACGAATTGAATACCTGCAATCATATTTAAAAAATAATTTTGTAAAGTGATAATTATTATACTTATTTAGTGCGAATAATTCGCACAGGTCACTCTAGTATATTTTTATTTCAAAACGTCACACTTTTAAAATGCAGCGTTGGTCTCGCAAGCCACTGTATTTTCTGTATCTATTATTAACATATATATACGATACCGAAACCAAGAGCTTCCACATGATATAGAAGTACCTACTGAAATTGGAAGCGGCTACGTCATGCACAAAAACGCAGCAGCTGACTGTTGAAATGTATTAACAGACACAAAATTGATAGCAAGGACTTATTTATTTGTATTTCACACAAACTTGGTTTCAATTCGAATTGCACCCGGGCGAAACCGGGCCGAACAGTTAGTGAGATAAAACGGAGAGTTTAAGGAACGCATCGCAGGGAAGGCTGTTTTAAAATCCGTTCAGTGGTCTCTGAGATTATAGACCGTACAAACAAACATCAGCTCTTCTATGTATATACCATAAAATTTGTGTATGTTTGTAAAAGAAGCCACGACCATTCGCCCCTTCCAATTTTATACACACCTATATCTTTATTGGAACAGGTTAATGCACTATTGTAGTGTACTGTAGTGCAGGCAAATTCATTGTAATTTATTGTAAGCTATTTCGAATGAACAATTCATAATTAATATGCAATCCTATTTCAAGTTATCAAAATGGCTGAAATAGAGACACGGAGAAGTTATATGAACAATCGAGAATGTTCTTTAATGGAAAGAGACCGCATTGCAATCACTGGAGAATCACTGGAGCTTTAAAAAGCCAAAAATAAATATTTATTATAACGCTTTGTCCCGAATGTTGATTTATTTTGTTAAAAGTACTATATTTTAGATATCTGAATTTTACCGTTTTCTTAACTTGATATCGACGAACCAATAGGAGTCTGTGAGTAAATTCTAGAGGGGTGCCCGAACTCGTCTCTCGAATGAATTGAAAATACAGGTGAAGAAGTTTGAGAAACACACAAATATTAGAGAAATGCCTCAAATATATTATAATTTAGAGCTTACCGATTATAAAACTCAGGAGCTGATTGCACGTATAGATAGTGTAGATTATAGACGCTCGTCAACAGAGGTCATTAGCGATGAACTGATTGAACTTAGTTCATATCCGCAATAAAAATTGCCTCTTTATAATAAGTAAAACACACAAATCGAATAATAACCATTTTAACAACACAAAATTTAATCAGTTTAAAAAACAGCACTGAATGATTACACAGTATTTTTACTAAAAAAGTGTTACTTGTACTGGCATGCATGACGAACAAATCGTATAAAAGAGATAAATTATTGCACGATTTCGAATACTGTTACATAACTATTTATTATTTTCGTCATTGATAATAATATAGTCCGTTCAATTTAAGTTGACAGTCGAGTCATATATTTTTTGCATTAGATTGTAAAGTAATTGTAAGTAAAGTAAAATCAATACTAGTGTGACCTGTGCGAATTATTCGCACTAAATAAGTATAATAATTATCACTTTACAAAAATATTTTTTAAATATGATTGCAGGTATTCAATTCGTTTCTAATTTTGCACACTGCTTATAACGTTCTACTTTTTGTTGTGTTACAATATGAAGCTCAGATGACAGATCGAAGAAATATGTTACTAAAATTGTCATATAGAGGCGCAAGTAGCAAAAGCGTTGAGCTAAGCCGTCAGATACCATCATGCAGCATTGCTGTGACGTTGTTCAGAGTTGCTCGCTGTTTCAAAATTAAAGTCGTCAGATGGCAGTATGCAGTATTTGTCTGTTGTATTACAATATGAAGGTCAGATGACAGATCGAAGTGTTGACGTTGTTTCAAAATTAAAGCCGTCAGATGGCTGACGTTGTTCAGCGTTGCTGTATTTTAATTAATTTACAAAAACAAAAGCAATAATAAATTTTTTAGTTGTCGATGTCAGTAGAGCAAGCAATTATTTGTAAAATGATACCTATATAATTTATGTGGAGAAATTGTGAGGTTTTTTCAAACATCTTTTTCAAACATCTTTAACCCTAGCGTATTAATATACATGATTTTCATACAATAAAAATTAACTTTCATAAAAAATAGATGACTTCTTACAGCCGCATTTATTTTGGTTAGGTAATTTTCGATTTAAAAATAAGTTATAAATCGCTATTTTTCTTAAGCTCAAAGCCGACATAAATATAAATAATATATTATATCCTATTGTGTGTCCGAATGTTCGGCAGTCTTTCCAGACCTTCCAGAAGACTCCAGTAGGTAGACTTAGGGACACGGGTCACCAATTTAATGTACTTCGTCATATTAAAATCTGTTAAATTCACTAATAAAATTTTAGTTCACCGGTAGACTATTGCACGATCAAAATTAGCACCATAAATATTATAGTTTGTTCTCGAAATGCAATGTTTTTGCATTCCTTCTTACCTCTTTGTCTTTTTAAGCTATTGCATAGCTTCTATCGCGGGCTTTAAGCGCGGCGACCGAATCAAGAAATTCCGTAACGAAAAAAAACCTAACACCCCCCACTCCGACCGGCACAGCGGTGCGGCGTTGAAAGCCGTGCATCGTCTAACGTCGTTTCAGTTCGGCAGACTTCGGAACGGTGTTTGTGTGCTCATAACTGCATAACTGCTCATAACTGATTCTATCTTTATTTGTGTATAAATGAATTTATATATAATACTGCTATAAAAATAACCTAAATTATTTAGGTTATGTGCAGAGAAAGTATATATGATATTATATCTATATAAATGTACATCGCGCGTAATTCTATGATCAAACTCTTAATATCGTTCTTTTTGTTCAAATTTTTTGAATGAATAATTGTTTTGGTGTGTAATTACAGTATTTATACCTTATTATTTATACCTAGCTATTTTCGTTTTATAGAGAAGAAAAACTTAAAGACCTAAAAAGAATATGCAATAGCTTTACCGCGGCAGTCCCCGAGTGCCACACGTATTTTTTTTTTAATATTAAAATTCAGTTGCATTGGCAACACTGTCTGCGTCTGATTCTGCATTTATCCAGCGGATTGCGTGAAATGAAAACCATAACGAAATTGAATTACCAAAGTTTCCGGCCCGTTAGAGACAACCGCGTCTCTTAGGCTCGCCCCTTCCCCCTCGCCGTCGCGAGATATCTACATTACCTGCGCTCTGCGAGAACACCTCCAGTGCCTACTTCAATCAGAGTTCTAACACTAAAACGACTGCATTTCTTGTTCTCTCTGCGTGGTCCGTATTCTTCGGTATTTGGACCTTTTTTCCACATTGTGACGTCACACGCCGAAATAAGTACTCGTGTATTTTCAACACCATCGATTTTCGAGATTTTAGTCCTTACTTCACGGAGAAAGTGTTTTCTTTCTACGATGCTCGGACAATGGAAAATGCTTAACCTCAAATTAATAAAGGTTTTTTCTGATTGGCCTATGACTGCCATGAAGTAAAGAAAAGAAGAAGTTGAAATTACAGAAATCGATTAGTACCGACATGTAAACGGCAATTTTTGACAGAGTCACACGCTTTGAAATCTTTTTTGTAAATAAATATCATGAAGGAAAATGTGTGTAGTTCAAAAATAAATTTTAAAAAAAATGGTTCGATCAATCGATTATTTTTCGATGAGGATCGATTTCATGAAGAAGTTTGATTTTTCGACAATGCTTTCTACAATCGAGAATCAGGTTTGCCACACAGACGACGATAGGTCTGATACAAAATTTTCTCAGTACAGTGTTGTTGTTGGCGGCGCGATCTTTCGAAATACGGTTGGCAGTACTGTTCGAATCCGTTTCACCTCGCCGTCTCTATTCTCCTGTATAGCCACTCCTGAAGGAGAGCAGGGAGAAGGGAAATTGTTCTTGCGTATTGCTGTTTTGAGATCTACGTGCTGCATTTACCACACGTACTTAACGTAGGTCTATTATAGAGTTGTATTGTAATCGTTAGAGTGCTGAGTTTTGTACGCCGACAATCGTTGACGGCGGAAGGGGGGGGGAGTTGGAATTTCAAGCTAGCTCGTTCAATACTCTTTAAACTCGTTGAGGGAAGGAATTCAAAAAAGAATAATTTCCGATGTCTCGCTTGCTGCCAACGTTTTGAAAAGTTTGTTTTCATCTTCAAGGTCTATTAACTTATATACAATTACAATCAAATTTTACCTCAATAGAATTATTGATACGAAACTAAACACGGACAACTCTTTACAGTACAACTTCTCGTAAGCGATCGTAGACCTAATTGACCATAGATTCTCAATCGGTGGTCTGCGAAGATTTTTGGGATGTTGTATTTTATAGATTTTTAAACTTTTGTTACTGTTTGTTTAATATACCTACTTAAATATTGTTATATCAGCATACGGCACTGCAAAATTAATTGTTTTGAATAAAAAATCAATTATATAAATATTTATTATTTTATTGCAATGTTGATGGTCCGCAAACCATTTTTGGATTTTTTGGTGGTCCACGGATGTTAAAAGGTTGAGAAACTATGCTGTAGACCACTTCTCCAAAAATAGCACCGCCGCCAATTCCGAAAATAAATAAGTTATTTATTTAGTTTTTATTTAAACAAATCATATTTGACCCGGACACACTTCGCAGTTCATGATCTTAAATTATAAACATACCCATTCGGTTTTGACGTGATAACGTCTTATAAATTGATGAATCACCAATCTTATAAATTGTTAAAACACCGGCTGCATGCACGAAAAAGTGTAACGTTCCTAACGTTCCGCCTGACCCTGTGCGTGTATTTCTCGAAAACGGCCTTAACGATTTGGATGAAATTTACTGAAAAGGGATTTTGGGGGGCAAAAAATCGTTTTAGCTAGGTCTCATCTCTCGAAAAAATCGTTTTCATACAAATTTTATCATTATAAAAATCAATTTTTTGACGTATGAAAATACTTAAATATTGTAAGTAGGTTTTGGAATTTTATATAAACAATGGAACAAATGTTTTCAAAATATTATGACAGTTAATCTTTGAGACTTAAAATAAATACGAAAGAAAGAAAGTTAAAAAAAAACAATTATATTATAGGTGGTGAGTAATTTTAATAAATAAAATTAACCTAAATTTGAAGCGAAAGATGCAATATCATAGATTCGAATTATTATAATTATTATATAAATTTAGGTTATGTATTACGGAATACGTTATCACGTAAAACTATCGTCCGTAAACCGACTTTACAGACAACCAATTTTTTTTTTTTTGGCCCTTGAATCTGGGATATTTTGAGTGCAAAACGGAACACTTATGGAGTCACTTTGGTGTCTATTCGTCCGTCCGTCTGCGATTTTCTCTGAAACTATTTGGCGTAAAAAATTGAATTGGCACAGAGAAGGAGTGTGGTGGCACCAATACAGACGTGAAGTATAAAAAGTTGAATTTTGATTCTGCGGCTAACTTCAGGGGTAAATTGAGAAAAAAACCATCAAATAAAAGCCTATACTGAAAAACGAATTCAACAATATATCTGATGCTTTTTCTTTGTTTCTTAAAATATATTTTTTGAAAAAAACGCGATGTTCCCTATAGGATTGAATAAAATTATTGAATATTGAGAATTAGGAGTAGATTAAGGTAGTACGAGCACCAAGGCAATTTTAAATAAAAGGCTTGATTTTTTTTATATATGAAGTTGGACTAAGTCTAAACCAATTCTGAAAATTTTAGAGGGGTTGCCCGATTATTTAAATAAATAAATGACTTCAAAAGTAGGCATATTTAACATTGGCCTTATGGTAAAACGGTAGATGGATGATATGTTTTCATTGATTTCTCCAAAACTAGTCGGTGGAAATAAAAAAAAAACTATTTAAATTAAAGTTAAAACCGTAATAAATTATTGAAAACAAAAAAAAACCGTTGTACCCGACTAATTAAAAAGAGTAAATATCTTTTTAATTAGTCGGGCACAACGGGTTTTTTTGTTTTCAATAATTTATTAAGGTTTTAACTTTAATTGAAATAGTTTTTTTTTAATTTCCACCGACTAGTTTTGAAGAAATCAATGAAAACATACCATCCATCTACCGAAATATTAAAATAAAAATCAAGTTTTTTATTTATAGTTGCCTTGGTGCTCGTACTACCTTAAACGAAAAATTCCAGCGCGATAATTGTCATAAACAATTTAATTGTTTCTTTATAACCGCAGCTTCAAAATTTGGCTATAGAACGCACAGGTTGGAGGCTGATGGCATGTAACACGCTTTGTGCAAGTATAATAATAATAATAATAATTTATTGAGGCCGCTAGACATAAAACTTAATGTGTAGCCAAAGTCAAATTACAGAAAATATAACATTTGAATTAAAATTAATTAAAATCATTTAAAAATTCTTTAAAAGAATAATATGCTTTATTAACTAAAATTTTTTAAAACATTTCTTGAATTTCTTTGTTGTCATGGTTTTGAACGTTCTAAGCAAGCTCTATATATCCCCATCCACTTTTATATACTAGGACTCAATGATTCAACATAACAGTCATTCCGTGAAAAGCACTTATGCTCCGGGATTTCCACGCTTAGAAATATAGAACCGAGAAACGCTCGTCTCATCTACTTTACACTATCTGCTTAATTTTAACCAAGAAACGAAATTCTTTGCTTAAATATCTGCGTTGAAATTTACTCGCGGCTTGAATTTCGCTCTCCAAGTCGCGTAACTATCGTTCAACTTTATAATATTGCCTTGCTGATTTGTTAACTGCTTCATTTCAATAATTTTATGCGACGAAATGTTATTAAATTCGAGTATTCCCTTTTCTCTGTTTTAACATCGTCTTCAATGCTTTTTCTATTGCGACAATACTGTAACGACCTCAGTTGTTGAGCGTCTATTAATCTATGTCTTTGTTTGTATAAAAAAATTGGTTGTCTGTAAAGTCGGTTTACGGACGATAGTTTTACGTGATAACGTCATAAAGAAACATTGAACCATACTCGTAAAGTGTTGAAAAATAACTTTTTTATTTTTCACATTATACGTGTACGTTTCCAAACATTTATTTTTACATATTTAAATAGTAAAATTAGAGTTCTAATCAACTGTAGAAACGGTTTTTAAATATAATGAACCGTTTTCAAAATACACGCAGTTTTAATAAACGGACGGTCGGGTGGTGTGGATTTTTTACTCCCTGTAAGTATATATAAGAGCGAACTGTGGCAGTCTATTGGAAGTTTGTGTCTTGTGATCTCTACTAAATAAATTTTTGTAGCTGTCAAACTTGGGCCGATCGTGCTTCTCTATCGCTTATACTGCGTTCTCGCTTGCACGCACAGGGTTAGGCGGAACGTGACACATTTCGGAACATGACACTTTTTCGTACATGCAGCCGGTGTTTCATCAATTTATAAGACGTTATCACGTCAAAAATGTACTTAACTGTTTTTTAGACGAGGAGGTATTAGAAACGGAACCTTTGATCTTAATTCCTCGCATGAATATTTTTATCTGTCTGTATGTAGGTATGTCTGTTTCCATCAGCATTACTCAAGATCGATTTCGATAAAACTTGGTACATTATCATTAAACTTAAAGTAAATGCAAGGCACTTATCATCCGTCTAAATTTTTAAAAATCAAGATTTATAAAGGTTTACTTTTGAAACATCGAGAGTTTGCTCGCGTGTCTTCTACGAAGTGGACCATACGGAGATTGAGACGTCGTGATTACTTAGTAATTCAGTGGCCACGCTGGCTTATAATCTCAATATCCGGTAATTACTATCCCTAATTGGATCGTTTAAAGTTACAATTAGAGTGGGGAATTGTTATTTTCGTTAAATTGCGTTTCCCCAGACGACGGCAATTATTTGACTAAATCGCTGCAAATAGTCTTTGCTTCATGCATGCCGGCGTTTTAGCTTTTTAAAGGCACACCATCGGGAGCTGGCGAACGTGCAAAACGGAAGAAAAAAATACTTTTCGGATAGCATCGACGACCGCGTGTTTCATTCGACAGAACGACGCATGAAATACAATTTTGTCCGGTCCGGTTTTGTGGAAGTAAGCGCTCATGGATCGTCTCTTAAGATTTCTAGACGCATGAAAACATGAATTTGATTTTCGATATATTTGGAAAAATATATCGCAAATCAAATATACCGCGCGGGGTGGCGTAGCGGTGAGAGCACTAGACTCGCTTTCGGGAGGTACCGGGTTCGAATCCCGGCAGGGGCAGATGTGGCTGGGAGTTTTTCCCACTGCCTCTCGCCGAGAAACGGTAATTCCTGTACCGGCATCTTGTTGAGGTTTTCCATGGTTTCCCTCAACAATTCCAGATAAATATCGAGATGGTTCCATATTCAAGGCCATGACCGATTATTCCTATGCTCAAAATTTTCCTACCTTATCCTAATTTCTTAAAAATTCCTTCATTCGCCCATTGCTATCAATTAAGTTGAAGTTTAAAAATTGTAGAAAATAACGGGAAGTGTGATAGATGGAAAATAGTAATGGTGCGAATGGCGTCTGTTATGACATAAAGTCGAGAAACGGACGTTAAAATTATTATTATTATTATAATATTATTTTTATAAAACGAAACGTTGCGATTAAAAATATAGCTTAACAGCATATATCTTTATTGATCTATTTATCCTCTGAAAAATAATATTATAAAATTAATAGATCTGAAACACATATAAAATTATTATTGTTATTATATTTGGAATAATATAAAAAATATCTCAGATATGCTCAACATTAAATGATTAACGTGTCTGATAGAAAAAAGTACGCTGAATCGATTAGGCCAAAGCGCAAGTTTGTACCTTGTTTAGTTTAGAAGTTATATATAAAGGATCACTGTAATGGTTCCGCTTCTTTGCTATTTTGGCACACGATTCTTAAAATGATAAAAAGCGCTATAAAATGTAATTTTTGAAGTGAAAACTTCTTTAGCGGCGCTGTACACTTTTTTTGTAATGGGTAAAAAATGTTAAACTCGCGTCAGGAAAAGTAAGAACTGGGTGAGACTCTCTAAGTGATAGTAATTGCCAGCTACTTTTTATACAACGTTAGACATCTAGCGTTGAAATATCGTACATAAAAATGCAATCTATGATACAAACCATTTTATTTACAAGTGTTGTTAATAAATAAACAATGCTACTAAATGCAAAAAATTAAGACGTTAATATTCAAGTTTTCACTTCTGCCGGCACTCCCGGATTGCAACCCGTCTTTTTTTTCATTAATCTAAGAAGATTAAATCGCAAGCGCTTGATATTATTTTAAACGATTATTATTAATAATGTTGTTAGTCGGCGCGATAGCTTTTGTTCTAGAATTACATAGGTACCTACGATAGATAAAGGAAGTTTAATATGGCCTCTTCACTTTAATGAATATTTACTGAAATAAAAGCGAATTGAATAGATCGTGCCTATATTCATGCCAATATGGGAAATGTTTGCGGCCTGAAGATAGCGGTAAGCAAAGTACGTTTGTACAGGAAGAGGTTACACACCACTGCGGGAAAATAATAAAAAAAGAAGGAAACATAACCTATAAATATTTCCCGCCGGTTGTTCGCTCCAAATTCGCCCGAATGACGAACGTCTTCATAATAAATGACTTAAGCCACTCAGGAAGAAGTGAAAGAATTTTTTGAAATAGGTTTAGCAGTTCTTGTTTAAGCTACAGAGCACTAAATATGGATTAACTTATAGCGCTAGTGAAATTTGCTCAGGGGTTTCCAAATTAGAATGTTATTTAACATAAATTGAACGTCGACCGATTGCGCATGACTGACTTACCTATTTTGAACATTAATATAGACGCTCAAAAACAATGCTCGTACGCGTCTCAAATTAAATAGTTTGAGTCAGTCTGCGTTGACCATACATCAGAAAGACAAAAGAATGTCTAAAACAAAATAATCAGTGTATGTGAACAAATGACAATAGACTGTGAGCGCTCCCTCCGCTATTAGTGATCGGTCTAAGATTCCAGAATAGGTGCTGAATATATTTGAACAGGAAACAAGAAAGAGGGGAGACGAAAGGCGGGGGAGGAGCGACGAGGAGAAAACGCTTTTCAACTGCCTTGCAACAAATCTTTATTGGTTCTACAATAATATTATACGTTTCATATTACAAGACCTTTTATGGAGAGAATTCGATTTCAGAGCTTACGCCCTTCTCTACACTCCTCGTTGTCCCGACCGTTTCCAGAAGTGGGATTGCGCTCCCAAGAAGACAAAGCTTTTATAACCTCGCTTTGCTGTGCTTGCGTTTAAAGCTTTCGAGTGTTTTTATATTGATTTTAATTGTAGTTACATGATACTTGAACTTTTTACATTTCAATTAAAGCCCTGTGTTTACTGCGAATAATATTACGCTTTTACAAGTCGTTTTTTAGGCGCGATTTATTACTTTTAGAAGCTCGTAGCAAAATATCACATGTTTGTTTTAAGGACGAAGTCTGGTGTTCGGATTTCGGATAATTGAACTTATTTTTTTTACATTTTTAGTATGTATAATATATTGAGAAAATACTGTAAAAATTTTAGACCGAAATATTAAATATTTACAAAGCTATAGCATAGAGTCGAGAGCAGCAACGGTCTTACGGTAAAACTCTTACCATGCTCTTACGTCTCAATTGTTATCACGTTACCCTTATACTCTCACAGAGTAGAGCAAAAAAATTAGCAGAACACGATGCCTTTGAAAAAACGGAAGGTTTACTATACACCAGGCATAGCTGATTAGTGTAAATATTGATTTTTATTTTTTTGTAAGAAATATGAAATCAAAACTTTAAACGCGTTTTTCTCAAAACTACGTTTTTGTAAACGGCGCGGGTGATTGAAACAATTGTATACAACCGCGATTGTTTTCAATTTTGCAAAGGCTTTTCTACACAACAATAGCTCCGTCCGATACTAGAATTACTTAATTATAAAAATTATTTCTATTTTTTTTAACCGATTTTCAACGACAAAATCACGATTTTCTCGTTGTTTTTTTTTAAAGCCGCCATTTTGTTATTTATCAATAAAAATGTCTATTTCCAGTACGGGATAGAGCCACAAGCCTTCGAAACAATTGTGACATTATCACCCGCGCTACCCACCTACCTCCATTTAAAGTTAAAA
This sequence comes from Xanthostigma xanthostigma, assembly GCA_963575645.1. Lineage (NCBI taxonomy): Eukaryota > Metazoa > Arthropoda > Insecta > Raphidioptera > Raphidiidae > Xanthostigma > Xanthostigma xanthostigma. Next base: position 8,218,403 of record OY754473.1, read on the forward strand.
AAAGGTTAAAAAAACTATTATAAAATGGCGTAAAATTAAGTAAAAAAATGTTTTTTCTTAGTTTACGATGTCAGTAAAAACATGTAACAATATTGAAATGATGGTACATTATTTTGTTATTAAAAAAAAATTATAAAATAAGGGTCGAAAACGAGCCTGAACATAGGACTACGTCCTTAAGGTATCGAAAAGTTGAAAAATTCACTTCCACAGACCGCTCCGTCGATCATCCAGATTTCCGAAATTATTATTTAAGTACCATGACTTTTTATACATCAGACACGAGAAATAGAATTCACCTGTTGGGTCTTTTCCTCACAAACAAAACCGAAACGTGACGACGACAAAAAAGAAGAAATCGCATCGGCTTTTTGCTTTGTATGAACTGGCTGTACATGTTGAAATCATATTTCATTCAGTATTTAATACGCTAGTTTTTCCCCATGCAATATTTATAACTGTCGCAAGTGTCCTAGAACAGGCAATCCTAGTCGCTGACACACTATTTTTTTGTGAGAACATTTCATACACGTGGAACTTTCATTAAACGCGTCCACGTTGGCTTTGACCGCTGCACGTCGTTAGTTTTTTGTTTCATACTTTCCACTCCGACCGTATATGGAATATTGTCGCTCCGGTAGCGGACTGTGCTGTGTCTTGAATGAAAAATAGCTCATTGCTATTTTTTAGGTCGTTGGAATATTTTGTTTTAATCGAGAAGTTTTAAAGTGAAACTTTTATTCTATCGCCCCGAATTTTTCTGGCCGTCTGTTGCATGTCGCATTACAGGCGGCCGCGGAGTAGGGGTAAAGTGAAAGGCGCTCGGAGTAGGCGCTCGGTAGAGCAGCCAAGGCCAATATGGCGGCGCCCATGGTTAGCATCAGCTGACCGTGTAGTATGTATAACACATAGTCAGTCTTGTCATGCGGGCAAGTGCTGTAGGTACAGTGTTTACATGTTTTTATTCGTGTATTCATGTGAATATTGTTGTTTATAATTAATCGTGATGGATAACTGTCTACAATCCAACGCCTACAATCCAATAAAAGTTTCACTTGCGTCGTGGTTTCTTAAAACCACACAACTGTTTTTTTATTATTATGAAATTTGAACTAATTTCAATTTTCGAATGTCTCGAAAAACTTGAATAACGACACTAGAGATGTTTACACATAGATAATTATTTAATACTAGCAGTTCGTCCTGGATTCGCCCGGGTGCGATAGATATAATTCAGCAAAATGTATTTTGTTTGCGGCCCAGCCTCTTAACCAATAGCTTTGAGCGAATTCTATCAGATGTTGGTACTTGGTACTTGCATCTGAACTAATAGCTTTGAGTAAATTCTGTCAGATGTCGTTGCATGTTACTAAAACACCATAATTTTACACATAATATTTAATAAAAACTGTCTTATAGCGTAAGTTGCACCAAGCAAGACACATTTACAACATTTCATTAAAATTGGTTTAGTGGTTTCAGAGATTAGCGCGTTCAAAACTGTGAAACGAGAATTTTATATAAATATTCTAGTTTTTTAAAGTTTTACAAAAACTGGTTTCATTATGATATTCATATATGGTGGGAGTACGGGTACATATGGTGGAAGGAACAGGTCTATATTTCGCAAAGCACAAACTTGTAGTTAAGGCAATGGTGCGTATTTCAATCGGTGGAAAGCAACCGGATGACTCTTGGTATTTGAGTTCCTGAAGCAATTTGGAAACTTTTTTGTTCAGTACCTCATAACCCCAAAATGGAAGGAATCGGAGAAAAGGGGGGGGGGGGGTCAAAACGTAAAAAAAAATTGTTTAGAAACCAAATGGAAAGACGGTAGCATTAAAGTACATGTACTCACTATTGTTTAAAAAAATTGTCATCCGAAACGTGCGGACGGTTTGCGCGAACCGATTTTTTGAAAATCGGAAAAAAAAAATTGTGTCGCAACCGGTTGCGATTTTGAGGAAAATTCTTGTTTTTGTTCAGAGATGCTGTAAAAAAATTGTCATCCGTTTCTGCTGGACGGATTTTGAGGAATTAAAGGTTTGAGAGGCTAAAATTCTCGATTTTTCACTAGCTTTTTTCAAACATCATAAAAAAATTGCTAAAATTGTTAAAAACGGATGACGTTTCTTATACATGTTCTCAGAGGGTCCAACTATAATATGTATCAATGTCATCCGTTTTTATAACATTTAACCCCATTTTTCAACCCCTTACTTTTGTGCGATATTAATCAGAATATTGAGGTTAGACTCGTTTCTGATGGCATACAGATAACGTACACAACCCCTTTAGGGGTTGAAAAATGAGGTTAAATGTTATAAAAACGGATGACATTGATACATATTATAGTTGGACTCTCTGAGAACATGTATAAGAAACGTCATCCGTTTTTAACAATTTTAGCAATTTTTTTATGATGTTTGAAAAAAGCTAGTGAAAAATCGAGAATTTTAGCCACTCAAACCTTTAATTCCTTAAAATCCGTCCAGCAGAAACGGATGACAATTTTTTTACAGCATCTCTGAACAAAAACAAGAATTTTCCTCAAAATCGCAACCGGTTGCGACACAATTTTTTTTTCCGATTTTCAAAAAATCGGTTCGCGCAAACCGTCCGCACGTTTCGGATGACAATTTTTTTAAACAATAGTGAGTACATGTACTTTAATGCTACCGCCTTTCCATTTGGTTTCTAAACAATTTTTTTTTACGTTTTGACCCCCCCCCCCCCTTTTCTCCGATTCCTTCCATTTTGGGGTTATGAGGTACTGAACAAAAAAGTTTCCAAATTGCTTCAGGAACTCAAATACCAAGAGTCATCCGGTTGCTTTCCACCGATTGAAATACGCACCATTGCTTTAACTATTGTGACTGAAAACAGTTCAAGCTCGCGCGCTCAAGCGATATAAAGTATGGGACAGCGTGTAAATGTCACGGAATTCAGTCACTAACATATTACGCTAATTAATTTTTCACTAACGAACTTTTTCTTCATAATAAAACATAAGACTGCCTATTATTTATTAGGATTAATGCATTATGGTATACCCACTAGCCTTTTTTTTATTAACATCCTGTTGGAAATTGACGTCGTTACTTGAAGATTATCTTTACAACACGTCAACAAAAAAATATGTCGCGATGATATATACCTATATATATAAAAAATATAGTCTAGTCACTAGAGTGACCTGTGCGAATTATTCGCACTAAATAAGAAAGTATAATAATTATCACTTTACAAAATTATTTTTTAAATATGATTGCAGGTATTCAATTCGTTTCTAATTTTGCACACTGCTTATAACGTTCTTCTTTCCGTTGTATTACAATATGAAGCTCAGATGACAGATCGAAGAAATATTTTACTAAAATTGTCATATAGAGGCGCAAGTAACAAAAGCGTTGAGCTAAGCCGTCAGATGGCATCATGCAGCATTGCTGTGACGTTGTTCAGCGTTGCTCGCTGTTTCAAAATTAAAGCCGTCAGATGGCAGTATGCAGTAATGTGTCTGTTGTGTTACAATATGAAGGTCAGATGAGAGATCGAAGTGTTGACGTCAGATGGCAGACGTTGTTCAGCGTTGCTGTATTTTAATTAATTTACAAAAACAAAAGCAATAATAAGTTTTTTAGTTGTCGATGTCAGTAGAGCAAGCAATTATCTGTAAAATGATATATAATTTATGTGGAGAAATTGTGAGGTTTTTTCTAAAAAGGGAGGCAAACATCTTAAACCTTAGCGTATTAATATATATGATAAAACGTAATGGAAGCAGTCGTTTCTATATAAGGCTGGATATGCAGAAGTGCAGTAAGTGATCGAGAGTGAGAGAGTTCTTAGCACAGACACTCTCTTTATTGTAGCGTTATGCCAATGACGATATTTATTATTTGTAATAATTTATTCTTGCGATATCTCATGTTTTTATTTTAAAATCTTTCGTACAAAAATATGAATAGGTACTAAGCCCAAACAACGCTCGCTGCTGGTGACCGTAAAGGAAACTTCATTTTTTTTTAACTCACGTTTGTGCCGTAAAACATTTTCATTGTAACCGAAACTTGAAAGGAAAAAATAAGCAGAGCGTACCGTTGACAACAATCATATAAATCCGATAAAAGATTACTTGAATGAAAAGAAAAATCACTGGAACAAGGTAAATAAAATTTTATCGTCAACATTACATGGAATTGAATGCACTTAACAATAAACAAACAAACTGAAAGTACACGAGTCGCGATCCTAGCGGAGAGAAAATGCACTATAATCGATATATATATATATACGACTTTAGACGTCCATAACTTAGTTACAGCGCTTTTCTGCAATTTGCGGGGAAACGTCAAACTGACGAAATAAAAGAAAAGCAACCAGTCAGTCAGCCGTGGCCTCGGGGGGCATCGCTTGAAAATAACACCCCCGTCGATACATTACAGTGGCGCAACAAGAAAAAAAAGCAGCTTAACGTTATATATTCTGGCATATTATGTACATAAAATATCGGAGATGTTTGGTTTCCTTTAGTGATGTGCCGGATCGTTAAAAATGTATATCCGCGGATACGGATCCATGAATACGAATTTTTGGTTTCAAGATCCGCGAATACGGATACGGATCTTAACTTTCTTAGAGTACGCGGCGGTAAATATTGAACATCGACCTTTGGAAAGAGACTGTCTGTTATGGGAAAAAGTTATTGACCTCTTTAAGAGTTAACTCTCATAAGAGATTGTCTCTTTCCAAAGATCGATGTGCAATATCTCATTATAAAGATAGTTGATTTAGTACCTTTGAGTTATGTACTATTAGTATGGTACTCACTACGATAAATGTTTGCAATATATAGGTGCCAAATACGATTTAAAATAATAAAAAATAATCTGAATTGAATTTAACAGGTTTTCATTATTATACCTAATCACCTATATATATAAAATTTCATCTATGAATTGAAAAATAATAAGATAAAAGATCCGTAAAAGATCCGCCAAAAACTAACGGGTACGGATCTTTCTTCTTCGTCGGATATCCGCGGATATCCGGCACATCACTAGTTTCCTTTTAGGGTGACCTTGGAAAACAGCTGACTGTGTAGAATACGACCTTGGATTAAATTATACTGAGGGCTTTGAAAAACAGCTGTTATAAAAACTACGCGTGAAGAAGTTGTAACTATATATTATTTATCCAAGTGTGTTATAGACAGAACATCGAGTTACTACCCGCGCATATACAGAGAGGCCGTAGAAATACACAAACGCACAAATAATTTCAACCGCAAAGATGAAAATTTGACTCTAAGTAAAACCTGCACTGTGCAATACCAACCCACTGAATGGAACGACCAATCACAGAAGAGCATACTACGACCGAGTAGAGAACACGAGCACGCTGACTATAAAAAACGGAAGTACCACACTTGTCGAGACACTTACCTGTGAGCAGCCTAGAAGGACACTTCGCCCGCTACCACATCGTCTTTGATAATGTCTACCGCAGTCAGATAGTAATACTAATGGACCACGGCATACAAGCCCGGAAACCAAGGAGATATATATATTATGTAAAATAATCTTTCTATGAATCCATCGAATGGGATGTAGAAACACATATTTCTGAAAATTTCTACACTTCGGGTATCCCAAGTGAGTTGGCTGTGACTCGCGCTTCTTTTGTTTAAGAATTATTTCACTTGTTTTCGAAAATGTCAATCGCAAAACGCTGTCAATGATTTTGCAGGAAACAACACACATGAGAAACAGAAGGTCGCGCAACGGATAAGTGAACTGGAGAGTGAGCGAGACGGAACGAGCGGTGTGGGGGCGGCGTTGTATAGTCGAAGAGGGACAGACAGATAGACAGACGGACGGACGGGGCGAACGAACGGAGGATGTGGATCAATGAAACGAATTCGGTCGACATTAGAGAGAACACATCGTGCGTGGAATTGCTGTGTATGGAGATTTATGGAAAGTCGCTCTGATGAGCTTCTCTCCAGGAGAAGAGTCCATGCCTTCGAAACTTCTATGCGCAGCTCGTACGAGGGTCGAACCGAGTGCCGATTCTCTCGTTTGCGATCTGAATGATAATATTTTTAAATTCTTCGTTTTCGACCTTTTTACTTCGGTGACAATAAAAATGTAAATAGAAAAAACCTTTTAAAAACAAGCTTTTATAAAAATGTATTGAAATGAAACAAATAACAAATCATTTTGTCATTGCTTATCTGACCTAAAAGCTTTTCGCGAGACGTCTAAATTATGATTCTTTTATGAACATATTTGACGACAAGCTGTATGATGATAAAACAATTTTATATTTTAGTACTAGTGTGACCTGTGCGAATTATTCGCACTAAATAAGTATAATAATTATTACTTTACAAAATTATTTTTTAAATATGATTGCAGGTATTCAATTCGTTTCTAATTTTGCACACTGCTTATAACGTTCTTCTTTTTGTTGTATTACAATATGAAGCTCAGATGACAGATCGAAGAAATATTTTACTAAAATTGTCATATAGAGGCGCAAGTAGCAAAAGCGTCAGATGGCATCATGCAGCATTGCTGTGAAGTTGTTCATTGTTGCTCGCTGTTTCAAAATTAAAGCCGTCAGATGGCAGTATGCATTATTGTGTCTGTTGTATTTACAATATGAAGGTCAGATGACAGATCGAAGTGTTGGCGTTGTTTCAAAATTAAAGCCGTCAGATGCCAGACGTTGTTCAGCGCTGCTGTATTTTAATTAATTTACAAAAACAAAAGCAATAATAAATTTTTTAGTTTTCGATGTCAGTAGAGCAAGCAATTATCTGTAAAATGGTATATAACTTATGTGGAGAAATTGTGAGGTTTTTTCTAAAAAGGGAGGCAAACATCTTTAACCTTAGCGTATTAATATATATGATACTAGCGGACCCGGCGAACTTCGTACCGCCTAACAGTATAATATATATATATAGCGGCCCTGTACGTGCTTCGCTACGTATAAAGTGAAATAATAAACCAATTTAATTGGAACATCTATCTATCTATTTTATTTATTTTAAAATATACATGGACGTATATGTGTGTATGTCGAGCACTCCGGCTGCGCCGTCGTGCCCGGTGCAAAAGAACGAATGGGGAAGGAAGAAAAAAAATTTAGGGGTGGACTACCCCTAACATTTAGGGGGATGAAAAATAGATGTAGGCGAAGTGACACCTGTAGACATCTGGCGGGGATAACTAATTAAATGACGATTGATCAGTTTTCGACCGGAGAGGAAAAATGATTAAATTACTAAAATGGCTATTAAAAAATAAGGGTTGATCGTAGAAGGATGAAAATTGAGGATTGTATGTATTTTTGTATGTTGTATCATAAAAAAATAGAAATTAAAAATTTTGTCTAAAAAATAAAAAAAAAAATTTAGGGGTGGACTACCCCTAACATTTAGGGGGATGAAAAATAGATGTTGGTCGATTCTCATAGATACCGGATAAGCACAAAAAATTTCATCAAAATCGGTCAAGCCGTTTCGGAGGAGTATGGCAACGAAAACTGTGACACGAGAATTTTATTATTAGATTTTAATAAAAGCTAGTTTGTTTTAAAGGTTTTTTGTATTTTGTCATTTCCATCTACTCTATAAGCGCACAGAACGGATGTATTATCATCCAAAAAAATCGTCCGCCTAAACCCGGTACGCCTCATAGGCTATTAAAAAGTTCCACATCCTGACTGCAGCAACGGAAACCATGTTTATTCGATTTTCGTATTGTCAGCGATACTACTTGAGCGTGCAAAAATTCAAAGGAATCGATCAAGTGGAAGTCTTAAATTTCCTAGTGCCTTGCCAGTCACGGATACGCGTATTATAATGTTTTTCTTTGAATTTTCCGAAACAGTAGACGCAAAATGTTTGCTCGGCCCTCGTACAAACACACACTTTATACAAATTACACTGTTACGTTCTATATAGACTCTTTACGCATAAATATGTTAGGTTTCACATTGAATTTTATTTACCGCGTTCCGAGACGTGCAACGCCTTTGCTGCTCGGTAATTCCTTTCGCTCTCTCTCTCTCTCTCGGTCTGGTTATAGCCGGGCTGCTGTGGAAACGCAATTTGTAAAGACGTATTACGAATGACACAAATGTGTCGCCGGCATTAAATTTAGAGCCGTAGAGGTATTCAAGACGGAAGAGGCCGGAGAGATGTCGGTACATTATTCAAAGAAAAGACATTTTCCACATTTTCTCTGGGTGCCGAATTGTGACACGATTTTAAATTTTTAGAAATAATTTTTTTTGGTCGAACGTGTTTATATCCGGGTGAAAATAAAAATATTGTATTTCGCGTGGCGTGAGAAACGGTACGTTTATAAAAAATTCCAGCCAATTGGGCGACGGGACCATTCCAACTTCAAAAATGTTGACATTTGATTATAATCTTTATATATAAAAATTACGTGTCACATGTTTGTCCGCGATGAACTCCTAAACTACTGAACCGATTTTAAATTTGATTTGCACACCGTGTGCAATTCGACCCAACTTGAAAGATAGGATAGCTTACATTTCAATTTATAGTCGCAATATTATTTTATTGCAAATTATTTGTCTATTCCTTGACAGTCATAATTATCTGTTGACTGGATTGAGTGAATATTCAATAGATGGCGCAACGTTTCGTATAAGCTAGCACGACGGCGCAGCCGGAGTGCTCAGCTCCAAATGATTCTAACAGATGGCGATACCTGTTGACTGGATTGAGTGAATATTCAATAGATGGCGCAACGTTTCATATAAGCTACAATTCAATAGCATAACCACCACGTGTTGCTGAGGTTAAGGTATCGAGCACGACGGCGCAGCCAGAGTGCTCGACATACACACATATACGCCCATGTATATTTTAAAATAAATAAAATAGATAGATAGATAGATAGATGTTCCAATTAAATTGTTTTATTATTTCACTTTATACGTAGCGAAGCACGTACAGGGCCGCTAGTAAAGAAAATAAAATTTTTGATATCGTGTAAGGTGACGCGGGTAATCGCTAGTATTCAATATATTTGCTATTCGTTGCCATAGTTACCTACATAATATGTTCCACGTCATGTAAACATTAATCAAAGCATGCCGAACTGTTTATTTCTGACAGATCCATAAAACAAAAGAGCGATTGATTTTTTTTTATTTTCAAAATATTTCTGAAACTATAAAGTTTAGGAAAAAAAAATTTTAACAAAACTTTCTTGAAAAAATAAATAGAATAATAATCCGTTATGAAAAGTATACCATTATTATATAAAAAAACACCGTTTTAGCATATATCTCTTCTGCGCATGCGCCGATTTTCCCCAAAAACAATAGGGCTCTTCATATTTGCATACCAAACATCCATCCAAAATTTGGTTTCAATCCGTTCATCCGTTTGACCTGTATCGTGTTCACAGACAAACAGACTAACAGATGCACAGAGATTTTTCAAAAATATGTTTTTTGGATTCGGGGGACCTCAAAACAGAAAGATAGTTGGCAAAACCAAAAGTGCACATCCCGCAAGTTTTCCACTGTACATATTATAATGAAAAAAAATTGAGAAAATAGATTTAAAAAAAAAACAATTAAAAAAATAGAAAAAAAAATAAAAATAAAATGGAATAGAAAAAAAAATATTACTTGGTGTCAGCGGGAATCGAACTCGGCACCTTGCTATTACTGGACTACGCGTTTAACCACTCGGCCATTCTGATATCCCAGCTTGCGTTGTTATTATGGTATAGAAGTGGAGCAGTTATTCTACGTAATACACTACATTACAATAACAGTAATAGATATTTTTTTGTTTTTTTAAGGTTTTTTATTTTAACTATTAGCTGTCAAAAATAATAAAATAAAACTGTTTATAAAAATTAAACTACTGAACACATTTATGTGAATTTAAATAGGGTTCTGGTCTGATAGTAAACAAAGTGAATAAAATATAACCCAAGGCAATCCGACCAAAATTGCGATCTGTAGAGTCGTGACGTACGTACATACGTACATCCGTACATACGTACAGACCAACCGACAACTGCTGTTTGTAACTTTCAATTACAATTTTAATAGTATTTATGAACTCGAATTGATTTAAAAATGGTTCTGTTTTATAGATCAGAATCTCCTCTTTTCAAAAAGCTTCAATTTGAATGGATTTCGTGTGAAATTGACTTAGATATAACTTCTTATATGAACGAAAGTCAGCTCTGATGCTCAAAGCGATAATAAAGCACATACCGCTAATTTAGCGGTATGTGCAATATTGTAATATTTTTGAAAATTGATTTTTGACCTAAACTAGTAGGTACCATTCCCCACTTGTGGGTTGGAATGATAAAAATTCATTTTTGAAAAATATTGTAAGGCCGCTGGAAAGTTTCAAAATTGGATTAGGTACTACTAGCTAAGACAGGGGAATTAAAAATCTACTAAAAAAAATAAGCATATTAAATTTGATCTGAGATAGAAAACGTTTGTTATGCCCCTTCCAATCTTAATATTACTGTAAATATATTACGAGAAACTTCGTGTACTTTAAAAGTAATCTAATAGTAAGGTATTTTAGTCTAAAACGCTAACCTGAAAAAAATATTAAATTTTTTCCAATTTCAATTTTATAATCTACGCCTATGATAAAAACTGAACTAAAAATTTTCTATAACTTTTCCAAAAAAAAATATAAATAAATAAAACTCGAAACTTGAGTAATATAAAGCGATTTTTATTATAAATTGCATTTTTTTTTCCCGGTTAAGAACTTACATTTATTTGAATTATTTATATAATTATTTCACTCCTGAGAGCAGTTTCATGTCAGAAAACTATTTAAAAATATGAGCGCGTCATTTTTTATGCAAATTTTTCATACAATATTCACCGACTCCGTCAACTTATTTTTTTGTAACGTATTTGTGTTACGTCATATGAAGAATTTTGATTAATGTCTCGGTGCACATATGTTACGGTAAAAGTTTCAAATTAAATAATATAATATTATCACAGTTCTTAGTTTCAGTAAAAAAGATCAAAAAGATTTTTCAAAATATCTACACCTGGTACGTGAGCTTTTCAATATCTTGAATTCATTTGAAAATCTTGGACTTATTCACTTCATGTGTTGCTCGGTAATTATAACCAAATTCGTGAACAAATTTCAACGAAATATGGCACAGAAATTCTTCGAGTTTAGGCCGAACGACGTACTTTTGACATCAAACCGGTCTCCGTGATTTGGAGATGCTTCAAATTTTAATAAAAAATGACGAGAAAACGAGTGGCGTTTCAATTTTAAAATCATACTAGGAGAGAGGTCCACTATTTACAGTGCTGTAGGTACTGTCACTTTAAAAATTTCTGTCTGACTCTTTTCGAAACGATCAACAGGCGGCTTGATCGAATCAAATTGCCGGTAACAGCTACACATTAGAAAGCTCGGCTGCCAGGAGTTGTCGCTAAGTTCAAACGTCAGAGCGGCGGGTCGTTTTACGTCTGCATTCGTCCGACGTAATGCAGCCGAGGGCCGCCAGACAATTGAAGTGCACCCACGACACCCGGTGCGACAATTTTACAGATCACTTCGAACTGCACTCCGAAGACCGGGAACGTTTCGCCGGACAAAAAAAAGAGACCTTTTATGTTGTTGGCAAAACGTTTATTCGGCAAATGTCAATTAAATCATTGAATAGTCTAGTTGATAAAAAAAAGGTTTGCACTCCGGGAGTGCCGGGAGAAGTGAAAACTTGAATATTAACGTCTGACGAATTTTCGATCAAAATGGTTTGTATCATAGATTGTATTTTTATGTAGGTACGATATTTCAACGCTAGATGTCTAACTTTGTATAAATTAGAGAGTTTTCTCACTCACCCAGTTCTTACTTTACCTGACGCGAGTTTAACATTTTTTACCCATTACAAAAAAAGTGTACAACGCCGCTAAAGAAGTTTTCACTTCAAAAAACGTTGTTTATGGATACAAGCCTCCAGTCCAGAAATTATATTCTGAGATTTATTGCACTTCGAATTTGGGAAAAATTATTTCAATGCCCATCTAGTTGGGAATAATCGAGGTCGAAGGAAGCTCGTCTAAAATAAACTCCCAATTTCTACAAACATTTTTTAATAAGATTGAATTTAAAATCGTGACATTATCATATTAATTAGCTGTTAAGGGTCCATAATCTAGATCACTCTCGGTGTTAAAAATTATTTGAAAATTGTCCGCCGAAAATATTAACCAGTTGATTGACGATCGATTTACGCTCACTAGAAATGAGGGTACATATAGGAGACATTACAGTCCGGAGTCATATTGAAAAGATGTTTGTCTGCACAAACTCATTAAAAAAGACAAAACCAATATGCGTCATTAAAATGAAACCGTTGAATTTCCACATGAAAAATCATTACATTTCGTGTCCAATTATACTAATTTATTTGTTTACTTTGAAATATCTTTTCTAGTCAATTATAGCAGTCCTTATTTTACTTATATAAAATAAAGCGTTCGGTTTAATAAATTTATTATATTATAACAAACTAGTGTGACCTGTGCGAATTATTCGCATTAAATAAGTATAATAATTATCACTAAAAAAATTATTTTTTAAATATGATTGCAGGTATTCAATTCGTTTCTAATTTTGCACACTGCTTATAACGTTCTTCTTTTTGTTGTATTACAATATGAAGCTCAGATGACAGATCGAAGAAATATTTTACTAAAATTGTCATATAGAGGCGCAAGTAGCAAAAGCGTTGAGCTAAGCCGTCAGATGGCATCATGCAGCATTGCTGTGACGTTGTTCAGCGTTGCTCGCTGTTTCAAAATTAAAGCCGTCAGACGACAGTATGCAGTATTTAAAATATGAAGGTCAGATGACAGATCGAAGTGTTGACGTTGTTTCAAAATTAAATCCGTCAGTTGGCAGACGTTGTTCAGCGTTGCTGTATTTTAATTCATTTACAAAAACAAAAGCAATAATAAATTTTTTAATTGTCGATGTCAGTAGAGCAAGCAATTATCTGTAAAATGATATATAATTTATGTGGAGAAATTGTGAGGTTTTTTCTAAAAAGGGAGGCAAACATTCTTAACCTTAGCGTATTAATATATATGATTTCAAGTTTACACTGAAAATGTTTTTCTTAAGGGACATAATAATTTAACATAATATTAAATAAAAATATCAGTCAGAGCTCGAAAGAAAACAAGTTTAAAATACAAATAAATTATAATAAACGAAACAACAATCAACATAATAAATTAATTTAAGGAAATCATCATTTCTAATTTTTTTAACAGGAAATTCAACGAAAAAAAACAAACAAACATTCGCTCAGATGTAAAAAGAAAACAAAACAGTCCGTCATGTGTGCCAACCTCAAGATAACTGCATGGCGTGTGAGATGTGAGGGGTGGGGGTATAGAGAGGGTGAGTCGGAAACGCGGGGTGGGGGGTGGTAACGAGTTAGTTCTAGTGTGTTAAAGACGTAGAACTAACGTAAGCTGACAACATAGTCTCCTCTATACCACCCGATCAATTTAATCCTCCGGACAGCCGGGGCATCCCCGTTTCTCTGAACCCTCCTTGATAGTTAATACCGTTCACTATATATACCGTCCTAGCGACAGGGCTGACCAATGTACAGTCATCTATTTCCGTGTCCAAAATCGCTCCGGATAGGGACTTACTACTATATTCTAAATCCTCTAAAAGTTTTTTACATTTGATTTTAATATCGCAAAAAGGCGGGGTTTCCTTGGAAAGCGGTACCGTAATAAAGCGGCCGTAATATGACGATGACTGACGTGATATAATTATTTTTTTATCTACGTCATTCACCGCTATATTCCGGTACCGCTTTCTTAGGAAACCCCGCCTTAACAAGTTTAACTGCAGGAAGTTTTATTTTTTTACATTTTTATAATTTCAATTAAAAATAAATCTTTGAAAACCCTGGTTTCCAGCATAAACACATACAAACACAGAAAGAGAGAGAGAGAGTGTAAGAAGAGGTTTATAAGTCTGTCTCTGTCGGTTGCCGCCGCACGGCTGTTTTCTGGCCGTGGAGTTAATTGAAATGGGACAAACAGTCATCTCGTGTTTTGTTTATTTTTTTGTTTTAGTAATACAATAATGTTGGTACTTATTTTATTCCATGAAATGCACCGGGCAGATTATCTGTATAATTAAAAATCACCTGGATTTATTTATTACTACCTTTCCGCTATCCTGAGGGATTCGAAACGTTTATATAACATGCAGTATCAGCAGTAATAATTAAGTTTGTCGCATAATAATTCCTCTTAGAATAAGAAATTAATTAATTAATTTTTTTCCTTAACTTATGCCGTGAGACCTCCGTTCGTGCCAAATTGTAAGATTCTATGATCAACGGCAATTAACTTATAAGTTTAGATGAATGAAAAAAAACTAAGCTTCTATTGAAATCTTTTTATTCTATTTACAGGACACACAGACAGACAGGCAGACAGAAATCTATAGGGGTCTTGTTTTTTGATTATGGTAAAACGAGCGTCCAGCGAGCTTTAGCAGTCACAAAAGTCGTAAAATATTTACGCACGAGATGAATATATTATAGTTTTTGGACGCCCCTCCTATAAAAAAGCTGATTTTCAAAATTTTCGACAATTAATTTTTGAGCAAGATCACTTTCAAAATTGTAGTCTCCGTTCCATTCTCTACTGCGCAAATGGTTTATTTTACTTTACAACACTAGTGTTGAATGTATCATTTATTTTATAGTGCAAAACGATCTTTACTGGCGGTCCCGCTCGGTTTCACCCGGGTGCAAAAGAACAAATGGGAGGCAGGGACATAAGTACGCACGTTTATCTTCGTTGTGTCCAAATTTCATGATATCGGAGTTACCGTTCAAAAGTTTTTGTCGGACGGACAAATTCATTGATGCTCCGCTCCTATTGGTCGTAGCGTGATATTATATAGTCCATAGCCTTCCACGATAAATGGGCTATCCAACAAAAAAATATTTTTTTAATTCGAACCAGTAGTTCCTGAGATTAGCGCGTTCAACCAAACAAACAAACTCTTTAGCTTTATATATTAGTACAGCCCGTTGTGTCTGATAATATAGGTTGGAGATGTTTTCAGGTGGATGGGGCAGTTAAAAAGCTACGTTAGCAATATTTTAGTGGGTTTGACATTATCTTCAGATGAGGAGTACAGACTAAAGAGACCGTTGCTTCGCCTTGGGAATTGAATCGATTAGAAAACGTAGAGCTTTATCAAATATTTATGAATATCAACTCGATAGCACATGTGCTATTTGTGCGACGACAAGACGGAGTGACGTATAGTATTGTATTTTTTTTATACCGACATTATATATTATAGACGCTCGACAACCGAGGTCATTAGCATCGAACAAAATCATTCAATCCTTTTGGGATGTGATACAATTTTGGGCCAACTAGGACCAAACCCTATTTTAATCTTACATCAATATGTTATTACTAGCGTGACCTGTACGAATTATTCGCACTAAATAAGTATAATAATTATCACTTTACAAAATTATTTTTTAAATATGATTGCAGATATTCAATTCGTTTCTAATTTTGTACACTGCTTATAACGTTCTTCTTTTTGTTGTAAAAGAAATATTTTACTAAAATTGTCATATAGAGGCGCAAGTAGCAAAAGCGTTGTTCAGCATTGCCCGTCAGATGGCAGTATGCAGTATTTACAATATGATGGTCAGATGACAGATTGAAGTGTTAACGTTACGCCGTCAGATGGCAGACGTTGTTCAGAGTTTAATTAATTTACAAAAACAATAGCAATAATAATTTTTTTAGTTGTCGATGTCAGTAGAGCAAGCAATTATCTGTAAAATGATATATAATTTATGTGGTTTTTTCTAAAAAGGGAGGCAAACATCGTAAACCTTAGCGTATTAATATATATATGATTGATCCACTTTCCTTTGCGCTTTTTTCTATAGGCAGGAAACGTCTGATACGACAGCGGAACTTGTATCTGAGTAAAGGAAGCAATAATATTACTTATAGAAATTTTAATCGGGGCAGAGAAAGAAAATATCTCTTTAAATAAATAATCATCGCAATAATCATCGTACAGGATTGGCCATAATACGTCGTAAATATAAAACACAAACGCTTGAAAAAGTTGGTTGAACTTTTTCAAGTGTTTGTGTTTTTATATTTATTACTCAACCATGTTCTACCGAGTTCTTAGTCATTTTGTGGAGCTTAATATGTGTTTTTTTTTTCTTTGTATTAAGTGTTTCCTTATTTTATTTGTCTAACTTAGAAGCGACTATGGAGGATTTTTTTGTACAATTTTTCTGTAGCCTGTGACCAAGTTTATACCTTTTGGTTTGCATAAATAAATATGTAAATAATGAATTTTTAAAAATTTATGTTTCTGCAAAATTAGATAATTTCGTTTTTGTTGAAACAAATTCACGAAAACGATTATAAAACGTATGCAAATTTTAATAAAATTCTTTCAACTAATTGAAGCAATAAAAACAGAACAATTTTGTAAAACAATGTCTAACACGGATATGTTAAGTTTTAAATGTAAAATAAACGATCTTTCTTACACTAAAACGCTGCTATTTAGGAAAATTCCGAAAATTCTGTTTTCGTATAGTTTTCATTAAATTATTTAAAGAATGCAACCTTTAATATAAATAAACATTTTTATAATCAACACTGCTTTTAGTTTATCGATAATTACTTTACTCGACGGACGTCAAAAATTACTTTATTTATACGTTTATGTTGCAGTAACAACGCGACGAATTAAATTTATTCATCAACATATATTTCAAATTAAAGGGCTGTTTTATAATTTAATAACAAATAAATAAATAGTCTAGTTTTTGACGTGATAACGTCTTATAAATTGATGAATCACCAATCTTATAAATTGATAAAACACCGACTGCATGTACGAAAAAGTGTAACGTAACGTTCCTAACATTCCTAACGTTCCTAACGTTCCTAACGTTCCTAACGCGTAACGTTCCGCCTGACCCTGTGCGTGCTTTTTGCTAATTTCTCGCTCAATTTAAATCAGATCGGTTTGAAACCAGTCTTAAACGAAAGAGGAGAACATTTTACATAGATTTCGCATAACAGAATTTGCCTAAACAGTTTTTTTATACAAATTTATATAGAAAAATATTTTATACAAATTTATATAGAAAAATAGCTGTATAAATGCAATGTTGTCTAATGCATGGCGCGACGCGGTCGGTTGTCTTTGTTTGCCGTACATGGAAATTAGAAGCAAACGTATGTCTTGTCTTAACATGAAAACGGCTGCATTTCTAATGTTTAATTCAATTTTTTGACATTAGTATTTTGAGAATTGCAACGCCTTCTAAGTTAAGTATTGGAATAACTAATTATTATTAGAACATAATACTTTGTAAGTTGCAAACGTCACTTTTGACATTTCTTATCATTCCGACACCAAGGATAAGCGGATTGAAACCAAATTTTGGGAGGTTTAGGTTATGTATTACGGAATACGTTATCACGTAAAACTATCGTCCGTAAACCGACTTTACAGACAACCAATTTTTTTTAAAAGCTTATTATAATGTGAGGTTAAGCCAGATAATTTTTTTAACATTTATATATTTTTTTCGTATTGCAAACGTACTAAAAAAAATAATCGATATTTTATTTTTATTACGTGTACGGGCAGTAAAAAAGAGCGTAACTTTGTAAAGTTTTTGTGGCGATTATATTAACACAGAAACGTTGAATTATATAAAGAAAGATGGCTCAGTTTTATGAGGCCGATTTCCTCAGCACAGCAGCAGTGCAAATGTAGAGGAAAGTAATAAATAAGAGTATAAATGTGATTTGAGACGTGAATGATACCGTTGAATATAGATTATCCATTACGTTTATTGTTATTCCGGCCCTGTTTCGTAACAGCCTCAAACGCTCCTGTTCCTTTACTACAGAGCTGGACTACAATCAATTGGACTTATTCGAAAGATAATTTTGGAAATAAAATCTCTGTACTGGACCTATTTTTTATGTGTCAGATATAATAAGTTTATAGACGATCGACAACTGAGATCATAAACGCGTATTTTCATGTTTCAAGAAAGATATTTTTTGAAGATTTGTTGAGAAACGTCAATATATAAAAGTTTTTGGCCTTTGTTAATAATATGTAATTGGAAAGCTTTTAGTTCATAAGTATCTTCAAGAGATAGCAGTATCCTTGGTTTAATAAATCATATTAAAATTTATTAGCACTGGCTATGCCAAGTTGGGTGGATCAATTTCATACATAATATAGCAATTATACAGATTGTATCAAATCAAAACGGTCCATAGGACATTCTGTGTGTAAGACAGAGACGGTATATAAAGATCTAAAGCAGTAAGTAAGAATGAGATAAATGATCGCTAATATAGTTACTGTAGTTACGTAAATAAATAATTACGTACACAAATATTTTTACCAATTTATGAATTAAAACAACTACAAATAAATTTATTATGTTGGCGGTTGAATTACCACCATAAAACCATTTAATTATTTGGATTTTTTCCCGAACAGTATAAATAGCCATTTTATCAATAATTTCACTAGTGAATACTGACATTTGATAAAATTGTGATTTTTACTGTAGAAAACAAAGACGATACTATCAGATTGTATAACCACAGTAACTATTAGCGATAATTTATCTCATTCTTACTTACTGCTTTAGTGCTTTATATAATATCGTCTCTGTCTTACACACAGAATGTTCTATGGAATGTTTTGATTTGATACAATCTGTATATTATTTGTACTATATTCATTGAAATCAATTTATTATTATTATTATTATTATTATTATTATTATTATTATTATTATTATTAAAATGCGTAGAGAAAAAATAAATATTTTTACGCATTTTTTGCATTCAAGGCTTCTTATTAATACAAAAAGAAATAAACTTACGTTTTCTCAAGTTTTCAAAAAAAAAAATGGTGTGATATTTTCTTACCTGAAAAAGAGAAAAGTATATTAATAACATAATATAAAATTGATGATGTACGTAATATTATGATTTATATAAATAAAAATTAATAAAAGATAAATAAATATATAGACACGGAAAACCACACATTATGAGTGGGGTTCAGTGATCATCTCGAAGAATCGAGACTATACTGTATTAGAAGTCCGGTCCTGTAACGCTAAAAGAGATCTCATCTCCCATACAGAATCTGTACATCGTCGAACGGTCACATCGAAACAATTGTACTAAAGAAAATAAGCTGCCTTTATGAGTCGGAGAGGGAAGGAGGGGGGTCTGGAAAGTTCTCGCAGTTTTCTTTTACAGAGTCTAGTCTGTCCGTCCGTCACATTTAAACACGCCTGTCCGGATGCAAGAAGTGGGAAAATCGACACCCGGCGACGTCCATCGACGTCGCGACGATGCATTCTGTATACGACTCGCCGATGATCCATGTCCGAACGGGAAAGTTGAGTTGGATTTTGAACTGGATATTGGTCGAGATCGGTCGCAAAGCCGCTCTGCACTGGCTCGTCAATTACAAGCCCCCAGCTACCCAGATTCTAATACTGGAGGTGGTGATCAAGTTGCTGTTTGAATTTTCAATCTATATATTTAAAACACAAGCCCTAAATCTCTAGAGTCTAGACAATCCGCCAGCCATCCCTACTAAATCGATTGACACAATTTTTTTTTTAAACTGAAGCCTTTAGTCCACAGATATGTTATCGCTATTTTTTTTTTGTGAAATTTCTTTAAAAGGGGTGATTTCAAGCGATAATAGTAAAAATGACGAGGGGGTAGCGGGGTGAAGAGATACGTAAAGAGAGAAAACCCTTCGATGTTCACGAGACATGAGTGTGAGAGAAATGCAAATATGTACGTATGTCGGAGATTTTACAAACAGTTTGACAAGTCCACTTTGACAATTGAAGTGTATATTTTTAGTTCGTTTTTTAGCGCAAATATTCCAAATATTAATACAGAAATAAATTTTATTTTATTTTCCAAATAATTTAAGAACGTGTAAGTTTATGTTAATTTAATGCCAAAATAGAGTTTTTAAATATTACATGGACTGTACCAAGTATAAAATTTGGTCTCAGATCAGAAAAAATAGTGAAAATCGTAAATGTATCAAATGAGGTTAGATTTTCTAAAAATGAATTGTGACAGCCTTGCGGGGTAACCATGACAACGATGAACAGATCTCATACATTTTCTTTGAATTTATAACCGATTAAATATAGAGACAACTTGATGGATCAAGCTAAATCAAAAGAAAAATAACTGTAAATGGAAACTAATGAGGAATAAAATTATTGTCGTAGGTCTGTATCAAAATATCGTTTTTTAAAAAACAATATGAAAATACATGCAAAAGGTTTTGCACGGGTACACTAGTTTTAAATATTATGAATAATGATCCAAGGATGGCAGAAATATTCAAATATTATTCTAAAACGTATTGTAATTTATTATTCTTTGCATCTAAAAGGTGTCGTTGGCGACACCCAAATGTCTTAAATAAAAAAATGTGCTACTTACATAAAATAATAGTCGGTACGGAGAAGAGTCCCTTCAAAAATATTAATTTTAAAAAAAGAAATAAACGCTTAAACAACGGAAGTTATACTGGACCTGTTGAAAGGAAAAAAAAAATGTTTTGTTGAAGCTTGGACATGGAACAGTTAGGCGCTGAACCGATAGTAAGTCGATGTAATTTCAATAAAACCAAACGACCTTCACCCGGAAAAAAACTTATAATAGATTCCCGGAGTCGCATTTAAACAAAGCTGCTGTTGCTACACTTATTCAGTGTAGATAGTGATGGATCGATTTTTTTTTATACACTGCTTTGGCGTTAATCAAAAGTTATATGTGTATATAGCTGTACGCCAACGAAACTAGAAGAAATTTTACCCATCACGCGCGGCAGTTAGAAAGCACCCCGGTTCGAAAAATGTAGAAACGTTTACGACTTTTGCGTTTCAAAACTATTATTTTACTAGCGTGACCTGTGCGAATTATTCGCACTAAATAAGTATAATAATTATCACTTTACAAAATTATTTTTTAAATATGATTGCCGGGGTATTCAATTCGTTTCTAATTTTGCACACTGCTTATAACGTTCTTCTTTTTGTTGTATTACAATATGAAGCTCAGATGACAGATCGAAGAAATATTTTACTAAAATTGTCATATAGAGGCGCAAGTAGCAAAAGCGTTGAGCTAAGCCGTCAGATGGCATCATGCAGCATTGCTGTGACGTTGTTCAGCGTTGATCGCTGTTTCAAAATTAAAGCCGTCAGATGGCAGCATGCAGTATTGTGTCTGTTGTATTACAATATGAAGGTCAGATGACAGATCGAAGTGTTGACGTTGTTTCAAAATTAAAGCCGTCAGATGGCAGACGTTGTTCAGCGTTGCTGTTAATTAATTTACAAAAACAAAAGCAATAATAAATTTCTTAGTTGTCGATGTCAGTAGAACAAGCAATCTGTAAAATGATATATAATTTATGTGGAGAAATTGTGTGGTTTTTTCTAAAAAGGGAGACAAACATCTTAACCTTAACGTATTAATATATATGATGAAACATCCATTGTTGACTTCAATAATAGGGAAATTTATTATTCAAACAAAGAGAGTGACATTGTTTGAATAGATCTTTTATCTAATTTTGCGTTTTAACGTCAACAATGAGTGTTTCATAATAATATAATATAGCCATCTATTTGCATTTTTAAAACTTCCAATCTGATTCAGTCATGAAACTCAAAATGCCACGCCGCTCTATTTTCAAAACTCTACTGATCCAATTAATAAAGTTGAGAATATTTAGAAGAAAAGACATTTTTGGTTTAGTTTTAATTTTTGGACCATGATTTTGTTTTGGCAAACACCCAGTATATTTTTATTATTTTACGGTATAAAGTTTAGTATTTCATTAAAGTTTTTAAGGTACCTTATTTAATAATAAAGTTGCTAGAGTAAAGACGTAATTTAAAGTAAATTCCAAATAAAAATTTCAGAATGATGCTAAATAAGAGATGTTTCATTTTATTATACTGTTACAAAATATTCCGAAAATAATAAATCTATTATTATTTCAGAATAATAGATTCACGGTTTGGGAAACATAAGGATGGGCGATATTCAGCTATAAAGCAAAAACATTCAAGAAACAAAGAAGTCTGTGACGATTTCTGTAAAACAAATTCATTATTGAATAAATTTTATTCTGTACGATGTGTTGTTTTCTATAAGCATGCCGAATTAATGAATTAAAGACGAATGGAATCTTTTGACATATTGGATGATGCTAACGTGGTAAGCGGAACATCTGTCAAAAGATTCCATTTAATTAAACTAAAAGAAGATCGTATATTTTCATTCTTGCAATTTTCATTTCTCGTCCCGGCGAGAAAAGGCTTTTCTCGATCTCGTTTCGTTAAGTTAAGTCTAGTTCCTCCATTATTAGTTGTGTTATTATCAAAAATGTGTATTTCAATCGGGATGGTGCCGTTGTTTCGAAAACATCCGGGTACTTGCGTATCGCTCTTCAGTAAATGCAGCAATGTCCAGCTTTTATGTTTAAATTGAAATAAAGTTACGACATAACCTCATTCTTCGGACTTTAAGTTTTGATGACAACAATGTTTCACTATACGGAGCTTACGGTCGTTAAAAAGCGGTCTGTTTTGAAATAAACATTCGGATCGATTTTACATGCACGTTCATTGCTCAAGAAAACCGACAGTTCGTGATATGCCTGAAATTACTTGACCTTATAGAAAAAAGTGCGCTGAATCGAATGAGCACAAGCGCAGAACTGTATCTCTTCTGGTTTCCGAGTTATTAGCATTTAAAATTTTAAAATTTCAAACTCGATTATCTCCGAAACTAGACAAGATACAGAGCTGCGCCTGTGCTCATTTGATTCAGCGTGTCAAAATCTACCGGGTAACATTAATATCGACCCGTTCTGGGAGATTTCGATTTTGAAAATTATTACAGGGGGGGGGCCGAGGATTATTTTTTCATTTTAAATAAAGTGCAGTATCGACCGGAAATTTATAGAATATATGGTTGAACATGACTTGGTCCTATGTAAAAATCATGCTGAATCGAATGAGCGTATCTAGAAGTCTGTAGCTATTGTAGTTTTCAAGTTATAGCGATTTTTATTTTATCAAGAAAAATTTATAAAAACGCGTCTAACTCCTAAACCAAAAGAGATACAAAGTTGCGGGTGATCTCATTGGATTCAGCGTGATTTTTTCCATAAGTACACTTAATATTAACCGCATCGGAAGGCTCTTAGTGCCTCAAAAAGCCGCCGATTTGCGAAAACATCGAAAAACTTAACTTTTTTCAATTTTTTGGAAAATATAAAAGTGTCGCGGATATGCCTGAAATTACTGGACCTTATAGAAAAAAGTGCGCTGAATCGAATGAGCACAAGCGCAGAAAATTTCAAACTCGATTATCTCCGAAACTAGACAAGATACAGAGCTGCGCCTGTGCTCATTGGATTCAGCGTGTCAAAATCTACCGGGTAACCTTAATATCAACCCGTTCTGGGAGACTTCGATTACGAAATAACTTATTTGGCCTTGTACTGACTTGCGATCAATGCCAGAGCGGCATATGATATGAAATGTAACAATGAAAGATGAGTGAGAGAGATGTAACATTTCTGTTACTCATCCTTCATTGTTACATTTTAGATGGATGCCTAAAAACGTGGAAACCACAGATCCGAAAAAAAGTCGAAAATATTTTAGAAGTATGTATAAAACGATGGATTGGCTGAAGCATTTCGGAAGGGGGTTTGAACCCCCAACACCCCCCCCCCCCCGTTTGCCTACGGCCTATGTCATAATTTTATTTGATTTACACACTTTGTAAATAATTATAGATAGGTATATCACATCCCCAGAAACTTGCGGTGTATATAAATTGATATATTGTTTACGTGGCAATTTTGTTCAATTTGTTCAAATAACGCGATCTATGAACAAAAGCAAATATTATAATACGTAATAATAATACATGCACGAAGAGAACAGTTTTGCACAAGTTTCAAGTTTGCGCAATACAAACGCCCACTTATAAATACATCAGTAAAATTTTCGCCGAGTTTGCTGAACAGGTCGATTCTTTGGACTCGCTTCTGTGAATTTCAACAAAACCGACTTCGCAGACTGGTTAATTACAACCGTTACTAAAGTCGCGTCCACACTATTTCAACGCACGCTTTAATTTCGTTTTATTTTAAAAGAAACAGTTTACAATAAACTAGTGTGACTTGTGCGAATTATTCGCACTAAATAAGTATAATAATCATCACTTTACAAAATTATTTTTTAAATATGATTGCAGGTATTCAATTAGTTTCTAATTTTGCACACTGCTTATAACGTTCTTCTTTTTGTTGTATTACAATATGAAGCTCAGATGACAGATTGAAGAAATATTTTACTAAAATTGTCATATAGAGGCGCAAGTAGCAAAAGCGTTGAGCTAAGCCGTCAGATGGCATCATGCAGCATTGCTGTGACGTTGTTCAGCGTTGCTCGCTGTTTGAAAATTAAAGCCGTCAGATGACAGTATGCAGTATTGTGTCTGTTGTATTACAATATGAAGGTCAGATGACAGATCGAAGCGTTGACGTTGTTTCAAAATTATAGTCGTCAGATGGCAGACGTTGTTCAGCGTTGCTGTTAATTAATTAATTTACAAAAATAAAAGCAATAATAAATTTTTTAGTTGTCGATGTCAGTAGAGCAAGCAATTATCTGTAAAATGATATATATAATTTATTTGGAGAAATTGTGTTGTTTTTTCTAAAAAGGGAGGCAAACATTTTTAACCTTAGCGTATTAATATATATGATGGATTATTTTGACATATTATGATGGCGCACGCCATTTGAGGTGTTATATAAAAATCAAATTTGTTAGTGAATAGCTTTAGAAAAAAAATTACATTGATTTTTTTTTTAATTAATTCTTTGTGAGTCGTATTTTCCAGACACATCGTATTATTGTCAATTCAGTCAACTAAGTTTATATAATTTCACTAAACACAATCGTGGTCGCGCTAAGAAAAGCAGAGAGAGGGGCATTAAAAGGAGACGGCGAATGTTGTGTATTTTGACGTTATTACCTATAGAGAGAGAGAGAGAGGAGAGGTATTATTGCATGTTTTGTGACGTATTGTCAATACATTTCTCTTAAACTTTATACGGAACAATTGATCAAATCAATCTTAGCAAACAGTTCTGTTTTTCCAATAAAAGTTTTGGCACGTTTTCATCGTCCTGCAATATATATTTTTCTTTTCGATTTATTTTCATTAATGAAGCTTTCTCTGTAGATTGTTTTCTTTACTTTTCTTCCAAAGTAATTAATTATCCTTGTCATTACGTAGTATATCGTCCTGTTAAATTGTCGGCTCGATAACAACACTATCCTCGGCCTCGACAATTTCTATATCGCCGTGTTTTTGCATCAATGTCGCTTTCTTTCCAAACCCGGAGTCCGCAAGTACATCCAAGCGAGTCACCAATCCGGAACTTCGAGCGGACTTAAATAAAATCGTGGGGCGTATTTAGAAATATTATGGCATGATAAAATTGTACTAAAGATTTTTAAGTTCCTGGAGAAGAAAAGAAATATTGCCGAAACGTTGTCCAATAAATAATGTTCTAGTGAATAAAAATTGTTTTAATATTTTAGCCTTGTATCCCGTATAATTTTATCATACCATACCATACCAGGGTTAACCTGAAAAAAAATCTAAAAGAATTTTTATTTACAGAAACAAATTACGATTTAAAAAATTATCTTTGACAATGATATCTATTATGACAAGCCTGACGCTATTAATACATGTGTACATGTACCATTAATAAAGTATATTTATTATTATTATTATTATAATACCAAGGTGTCTTATTTTATTTAGAAATATAATGATCGAAGAAAACACTCAAAAACCAGATTTACAACTCTTATATAGCTTTTAGCAAACAATCGCTTGTACATATAATAAAAGCGTTTAGCTTAAAACAGTTATTTTATATACGTTTACCTACTATTGATCTATAATTCCGTTTAGACAGAGACTAGTTCTGTATCGAGGTCAGGAAGGAAGTTGCGTAAATCGTAAGAAAATATAATTTTGTTTTCGCCTTTCATTAATTTTCAAGATTCGTAAGCAATAGAGTAGACAGACGTACTTTTGGCGGGGGGCGCAGCGCCGACGACCGCTGTCTACCCTATAGGTGCAATTTGAATTTTAAATAATTATATTTGTGTAGGTATTTTCATTTCCTAAAGGAAACGCCACAATATCTTACTCAATAAAAGACGGTGACATTTATAATTTTATTTAAAAACCTGTGCCATGCTTTTTAAAACTTATAGAATTGATTCTTTATATACAAGAGCTTTATGATTACTTGTTGATATAAAGTGTGTTATTTATTTTCTAAACGAAGCTACACGAGGCTATTAAGTTGAGCTTACGTTTCAATTTTCAAATCTAATAATCTAAACTTGATGCTGGGTTGCAAGAAATATTCTCAGGAAGTCTAGCGTTGTAAAGCGATCTTGTACGAAACGTTTATACAATTCCCACTTCAAAACGATACTTTTCTACGAATATTGATAAAAATTGAACTTGAAAATGAGAACAGTTTAATGTTCTACATGACAGAAAGATATTAGACTGCTTCTATATATGTTTAAAAACTGTTATGATATATGATCACAATTGGAGGTTATGTTTTTCTAGCAACGCGCACTGGCACGCTCTCCGAGAGGCGTTGCATTCTGCACGGATGTGAGCGAGTCTTTACAATTTTAAATGTTGCCGTTTCCACGAAAATGATAAAGATGCAATTATATAATATTTACATAATACGGTTGTCAGATATAAATTAAATGAAATAAATCGAATCTAAAGAAGACGCCCTATTAAAAACGGGCACGCTGCGTTTTTCATCTATTCATATAGAAACGTGCACATTTTGTTTTTCAACTTTAATAACAACTATGCTATTAAAATATGAACATTCATCCGAGACGCTATAATGAAACAATTAAAACTTTACAGTGATTCTAATTCAATTATAAGTTTAATCAGAAAAATAATTGAAAAGCGCAACAAAAGAAAAGCGATTATCTTCTTTTTTTGTTACAATAATAAAAATGCTAATTTAAAAACAGAATTTTTAATTAAGATGTCATCAAATTGAGTCAATATTTTTTTTACTTATTTTTCATGGTATTTGCAGTTTGTTTTCGGCATTAAAAATATACAGATCTATTGTCGAGCGTTTATAATCTGTAATATAAAATATATTCGCGTATTTCTACGTTTTTAAATTCAAGAGCATGGCTGCTCGATTCAAGTGAAACAACGTCGAAACACAAATAAGTTACACTAAAGTAATGTTGCGTGTCCCTTGTTGGGACGACTATGGATTCTGTAGAATCTACTAGCCACAACAACAATGGAAAACAGGTAAAAAACCTGACTCTCGGTGCTTCGAGAACATTCGAGAAGCGTGGGACGAAGCAATAAAATACGGGCGGAGTGGTTGAATTGGGTCAGTTATTCGTGTTGTTCATGTGTTGATGCTCTGGCATTACGACATAAATTATTCAGTTATACTGTGAAGAAAAATAAACTTTAGTGAGTGCAATTATATAAATCTGGTTTTACATAAATTACTCACAGTTAATAGACAAATGTGCTGATAAACTTTGTGTTGTGTTCCTGTGTTGTAAATATTTTGTGTACATAATTTAGTGACTCTAAAAAGGTCGGGTCTTTACCTGCTTTCGATTGTTATTGTTGTCGTTACTAGAATATTCCTACAGAATCCATAGTCGTCCCAACAAGGGGCACGCAACAGTAATAAAATAATATTAGGTATTATGGAACTTTCAAATTTGCATCCGTTCCAAAGTTCCGAACTTAGATACTTCATTTTTCCTTAATATCTTCTGTGAAAATATAACGAAAAAGACGGGTTGCACTCCGGGAGTCCCGGCTAGATGTCTAACGTTGTATAATGGTTTGTATCATAGATTGCATTTTTATGTACGATATTTCAACGCTAGATGTCTAACGTTGTATAAACAATTACTATCACTTAGAGAGTTTTCTCGCTCACCCAGTTCTTACTTTTCCTGACGCGAGTTTAACATTTTTTACCCGTATTACAAAAAAAGTGTACAACGCCGCTAAAGAAGTTTTCACTTCAAAAAAAAAACAGACGGTGGAGGGACGGCTCGATGTGGGGAAGTACGTGTTTATAATAAGTAGGTTAAGCAACGTTTCTTATGTATTTTAATTTTAGATCCGCACTCTTTGTCTGACCAAGAAATCATTGAATCTTAAAGAAAACACGCTCCCAAAAATCGCTATTATTTTGTAAAGTTTAACGAAACCGTTGAAGTCACCACATCGTTTAGCTTACAGAAAGAGTTTCAACTGTCGGCGCTGTACGGCGAAGAAAACTTTTCGAAACTAATGTGTCTTAAACAACATTATCATACTTTCAATGTAAATTCCTTAGTCATCATAAGTTTGTCCCACCTTATCTCCGCACAGAGAGCTTACCTATGCGTTCCGTGGTAGGTTCGGCGGGCAGGGACGCGGGGGAGGAGGTCTTCGATGGTCGGACTATGTCTTCAGGGACTTACCGTCTCACATCTTTTACAAACTTAAATAGATATATCATATTATATCCATACATTAGCTCCTACATACGCTATATTGTCCCTGTATATAGCTTAGAAATGCAATTATGTTTATCAATATATAGTAAGCTAATGTTTAGGAAACGCTTTTCATTTTTTGAACATAAATTAGGACAAGCTAGGAACTTTCTATAGATGTTAAGATAAATAATTATTAAAATAAACAACGAACTCGGAAAATTTAAATTTACTAAAGAAGGTCAATTTCTTCTATAAGAACAACCGTTTGGGAACCAGTTTGCAATAATCTAATTAGACGGTGCTTAGAAAGCTGTCCCTAAGGCCTAAAGAAAGAATGTCATTCGAGCGTGGCCTTATTGAGAGTCGACTGTACAAGCGAGAAATATCATAATATATATTAATACGCTAAGGTTAAAGATGTTTGCCTGCCTTTTTAGAAAAAACCTCACCATTTCTCCACATAAATTATATATCATTTTACAGATAATTGCTTGCTCTACTGACATCGACAACTAAAAAATTTATTATTGCTTTTGTTTTTGTAAATTAATTAAAATACAGCAACGCTGAACAACGTCTGCCATCTGACGGCTTTAATTTTGAAACAGCGAGCAACGCTGAACAACGTCACAGCAATGCTGCATGATGCCATCTGACGGCTTAGCTCAACGCTTTTGCTACTTGCGCCCCTATATGACAATTTTAGTAAAATATTTCTTCGATCTGTCATCTGAGCTTCATATTGTAATACAACAAAAAGAAGAACGTTATAAGCAGTGTGCAAAATTAGAAACGAATTGAATACCTGTAATCATATTTAAAAAATAATTTTGTAAAGTGATAATTATTATACTTATTTAGTGCGAATAATTCGCACAGGTCTCTCTAGTAAAATCTTATTGTACAAATGTTAATATCTGGATGTTTCATTGCATAATGTCGGTGCGAAATGTTGACATTATATCCTTAACCTAACATTTTAATTTGACGCTAACTTCATAACAATTAGTAAAATAACACGCGAACGTGAATTTAAAGCCGAAATGAAAACTTTACCAACATCAACGTCAAGTTTTAATCTCACACGAACATATTTACTTCACTCTACTGTATATATTGTCGTTACACTATGTTGACATTTATCCACCATAACCTCACATTTCGCATCGGCTCCAACTTCATGTAAGTGTGTGCCGTTGAGTTCACTTCACTTCCATGAGAAAGTTTGTCTGTACCCTTGTTATTAGGACAAGGGAAATTTATAGCAATATTGAGAGTTATGATATTCGATGCCGGGGTACTCCCTGAGCAATATCTCATATAATATATCTATACTCGGCTCTCTATCCGTTTGTCCGCATCCCGGAGCCCTAGCGCTCCGCTCCGGAGACTTTGCGTCGGGAATCACCTTGTGTCATACGCAGAACTCAAAAATAGTGTTGCATATAATCGGCGGAAAACAACGGAGCGTTATTCGGCATTTTTAAAAAATTGACATTTTTTATTTTCGTTTGATGACCTCGATAATTCTATATCTACATAAATATTGTAACAAGCCAATCTAAAAAAACGGCTCGACCGATTAAATCCCTTTCATTATTACAGTACGACAAAGAAGGGACGAGCAGTGAGCAAAAAAAAAACCTCATCGACTTCAGTAAACAAACGAAAACTGCAGTACTTTTTTGTTAGTTTACGATCTACGTACGTTTTAAATATTTATTTGTGAGAAATTCTCAGCATCTCCCCACTTTAAGATATCAACGACAATCGATACCCCTTTCTGCTCCTCGAAGTGTGCTGCGGTAATCGATTATAATGCTGACCGCAAGCTTTATGGCGGCCATCGAGACGTGCTTTTGCAAGCTTCGGTCAGATTAGCCTAAGTACCTACACGTGGATCATCTAGGTATCGAAAATTCAAAAAAAAATACGTCTAAGCTAAGGGGCAAAAGTTCGCCGACTTCAAATCTAAAGCTGGATTATTAATGGCAACCACAACGCAAAGTCGATCGATAAGCTTTTCGGACACAGTTTTGTGTAAATATGCATAAAAATATCTCATCTATCATATATATTAATACGTTAAGGTTTAAGATGTTTGCCTCCCTTTTTAGAAAAAACCACACAATTTCTCCACATAAATTGTATATCATTTTACAGATAATTGCTTGCTCTACTGACATCGACAACTAAATAATTTTTTGTTTTTGTAAATTAATTAATTAAGAGCAACGCTGAACAACGTCTGCCATCTGACGGCTATAATTTTGAAACAACGTCAACACGTCGATCTGTCATCTGACCTTCATATTGTAATACAACAGACACAATACTGCATACTGCCATCTGACGGCTTTAATTTTGAAACAGCGAGCAACGCTGAACAACGTCACAGCAATGCTGCATGATGCCATCTGACGGCTTAGCTCAACGCTTTTGCTACTTGCGCCTCTATATGACAATTTTAGTAAAATATTTCTTCGATCTGTCATCTGAGCTTCATATTGTAATACAACAAAAAGAAGAGCGTTATAAGCAGTGCGCAAAATTAGAAAGGAATGAATACCTGCAATCATATTTAAAAAATATTTTTGTAAAGTGATAATTATTATACTTATTTAGTGCGAATAATTCGCACAGGTCACGCTAGTATTTCAATATACTATTTCTATTTACTTGCTTGCCCATAATAAGAAAGTTTGGTCATTATATAGTTGCCTGTATTTTATGTAGAACCCTGTATTAAATAAGTGCTACCAATAAAATTTGGAAGATATTAGAGAGGTCATAAAATACGAATATATTAGACAATTTTTTAAAACCGGTAACGAGAAATTAAATCGACCCGTGCAGTAAATTAGTTAAAACTGTAATAATAATAAAGTATGTACTGGGCCGCCGGTCGGGCTGAGGATGGTGAGTTTATTATTGTCCTCAATCATAGACTTACAAAGCGATACAGAAAGCCGTGTGCTTATGCTTCAAGCATGTTTGAATTGAATATTTTTTGAGGTTCTTCACAAATTATTTTTAATGTGAGGTACTAAAGGGTTTTCCAATAAGAGGTGTTATTTTGAATAACCCGCTATTTCGGTAGATGTCACTTTTGGAGATGTCATTTTTTGACATTTGACAAGTAGAAACTACGCCATTAATAAAAATGGAACGATACACGCTTCAACAATGCATTGAAATTATTAAAATTCACTATAAAAATGGTGAAAATCTGGCAGAGACGGTTCGTAAAACTCGAACATTTTTGGGTCGTCGTGAAGCACCTTGTCGGACCGCAATACAGAAATTGATGGAAAAATTCGAGCTGTTGGGACAAGTTAGTGATGTGAAGAATAAAACCCGTGCACGTCGCTCAAGAATAGCCAATATTGCTGCTGTAGCCGAAAGTGTTGAAGAAAACCCAGGTGAATGGATTGCGCTATCGAGAGATGATTAAAATGATTTTTTATGGCCGGAATTGGATGGTATTGATCTGGACAACGTTTACTTTCAACAAGACGGCGCTACGTGCCACACAATCAACGAAACTATTGATCTTTTACAGGAAAAGTTTCCGGACCGTGTTATCTCTCGAAGAGGTGATCACAATTGGCCACCGAGATCTTGTGATTTAACACCTTGCGACTTCTTCCTTTGGGGCCACGTGAAAGAGAAGGTCTACGCCAACAGCCCAGCGTCGATTCAAGACCTCAAAGATGGAATTCGTGAGGCTATCGAGGACATAGGGCAGCCACTTTGCGATTTGGTTATGGAAAATTTCATGAAAAGGATATGGTCCTGTAGGCGTGGTCGTATGGTCATTTGGCTGATGTTATTTTCCATTATTAACGGCATACCTTCCTCGTTATAATGAAATAAACATCCGATCATTTATCTCAAAAAATGGCTTTTTCCTTTGAATATCAAAATAACACCTCTTATTGGAAAACCCTTTATTATTAAAATATCTGAATTTTTACTTTTTTTATATATTATACTAGCGGTGCCGTCCGGTTTCACCCGGGACGAATGGGGAGGAAAGGTACATTCATCTTTGTTTACTGAGATGAATGTTGTGTCCAAATTTCATGATGATCGGAGCTACCGTTCAACAGTTTTTGTCGGAGGGACAAATTTTGAGTTATATTTTGCAGCATTTTTCATTGATTCTCCGCTCCTATTGGTCGTAGCGTGATGTTATATAGCCTATTGCCTTCCTCGATAAATGGGCTATCCAACAAAGAAACATTTCAATTCGAACCAGTAGTTCCTGAGATTAGCGGGTTCAACCAAACAAACAAACTCTTTAGCTTTATATTACATTAGTATATATTATACCAGCGGTCCCGTCCGGTTTCACCCGGGTGTAAAAGAACGAATGGGGAAGGGGGGAACATGAGTACACACATTCATCTTAGTTTACCGAGATGAATGTTGTGTCCAAATTTCATGATGATCGGAGTTACTGTTCAAAATTTTTTGTCGATAAAAAGCAGTATTTATACTTTTTTTAACTAATATTTTTTTTTAATTAATTAAATAAAATTAAAATAAATTTTAATGTAAGCCTTAGAAGAAAGCAATGTAGAAAATAAAAAAAAAAATAAAAATGCATTCGCCTAACGTAGGGCTCGAACCCACGACCCTGGTATTGACAGTCTTGTGCTCTACCGATTGCGCTAGCCGGCGTTGTATTCTTACATCGCTAATATGAGTAGGTATACTTAGTTAGTGCATTTCACCTGAATAGAAGCTTATTTTTTAGATACATTTGGAACATTTTTCATTAATGCTCCGCTCCTAATGGTCGTAGCCTGATTTTATATAACCTATAGCCTTCCTCGATAAATGAGCTATCCAACAACATTTTTTTTTCAATTTGAGCCAGTAGTTCCTGAGATTAGCGCGTTCAAACAAACAAACAAACAAACTCTTCAGCTTTATATATTAGTATAGATTTTAAGTACTCACGAAACCACATTTCGATAAACTTTATTTTGTGCCGTAAGATGTCATGCCCGTCAAATTTTAAAACGCTGCAGAAAACAGTAAGCTTCAAGTAACAAGTTTCAATGTCGAGAGCGTCGTGCTTCTATATCGTGCAAATTCGTCGACGGGAACAACCCTTCTCAGAATTAAGTACAACCTTTTTTCTCAACATTCACGTTTATGTTT
Organism: Xanthostigma xanthostigma; assembly: GCA_963575645.1. NCBI lineage: Eukaryota > Metazoa > Arthropoda > Insecta > Raphidioptera > Raphidiidae > Xanthostigma > Xanthostigma xanthostigma. Next base: position 8,252,416 of record OY754473.1, read on the forward strand.
CCAATTTCTAGATCTCTTATCCTGTGATAGCGGGACCTCCGTCTGAATCATGTTACAATATCGTTCCCGGCTAAGGTAACGGCGTCAGTTTTGTAACTTTAATACGCTTTCGCAGCGTCTTTTCATCCCCCCCCCGCGCGGCCCCCGCCTCACCTCAATCGTGCTACAAGCTAACGCCCTATTTTGAATACGGCCTTACATAAAAGTTTATTGCACGAGCCATCTTCGATGTTTTTTGTGACATGTATTTTTATTGCTATCCAATATCGGAAATGTAAGGTTATGTCGTCCCGTCGAATCAATGAAGTAAAAAAGTTACAGTCGATTTTTGTTAATGATTTTTTTTTATATCGTAACTGCAAAGTCAAGGTCGATTGCGCACAAAGGGGCCCAGGACAATTTCTTTACGGAAACTATAGAAGTACGAATACAAAATATTCTTTATAATAAGTTAGAAACGTATAGATAATGATAAAGATCTGTTACAAAATAAAGTTCTTGACTGTAAATAAACTTGAACGTCGTGCTTGATTTAATTTATAGGTGGCACTTCACATAACTATTTGTGTTCGCTATTGGGTGTTTGTTGTATTTGGCAAAATATATGACGTTCAAGACAAACATGCAAATAGAGGCAAATACGACCATCTACACGTGGCAGTCAAATAGCAAACACGAAACATTTGGCAGCAGAACGCAGGTTCAAAATTCCAGGAATTTTAGCACTGTTTCATTGTTCCAATTCATTTTCAATAGTAATTGTTCCAGTTCTCACTCACAGCACAGACACAAAAATACTGCACGTCCGTACAGGTTCACGGCGCGTGCGTTTCTGAATATGGCCATTGTGTGGACGGTTTATTTGTGTATTTGCCTATTTGACTCCTTTGATGTGCCTCGAAAAACCGACAAGGGCACGGTAACGCGTATTTGGTATTGGCCTTATTTGTCAAATAGGCAAATAAGGCCAACACTTTGTCAAATAGACCCTCCACACTTGGTAATTGTTTGCCAAATATGCCAAATACACAAATACAAATAGCCATGTGAAGTGCCGGCATAAAAGCGTATAACATTAATTTTATAAAGTAGTGGTCGCAGTTATTATATAATACTGAAACCGCGATTATATTATTTTATTTCAGACTTCCGCCAATATTTCTATCACGCTTTTTCCGTATCCGATTCGATACAGTTTCGCTTGAAAAATAAAAAAAAAATTGGTTGTCTGTAAAGTCGGTTTACGGACGACAGTTTTACGTTATAACGTATTCCGCTCGAATATCATATTTAATAATACATAACCTAAATTTTAGTAGCTGTCAAACTATATTTTTACCGACTAATAATTTGATCAACCAAAGCAAAATACATATTTTTAAGCAATTATAAAAGACATTTAAAAGAATGTATATATATATTAAATATTTGTTAACAAACCGTATAATTTATCTGGCCATCTGTCAGATGTAGCTTTCGCTGGAACAGCCGAAAAAAATGTTGAACGCACACTACTCTCTGACGTCACGCGAGAAGAGAGAGACTATCGCTTATATCGCGCTCTCGCTTGCGGAACGTTACTCTTTTTCGTGCGTGCAGCCGGTGTTTCATCAATTTATAAGACGTTATCACGTCAAAAAATATATTCAATATGATAAAAATCGTTGCAGCGTGATAAAACCGTCGGAGTTTTAGAAGATCTCCACACACAGGAGTACGGGAGTTGGTGTTTTTTTTTGGGGAACGCGGCATTCGGGAGGCAGTTTCGCCGTCGTCCAATCAGAGGAGTGCGATTTCCAACCAACAGCTTATCGTCTACATTAACATTAACTAGACTCAACTTTGCGCGCGATAATGGTCATAAGCCCGAGGCCTTTTTGTAATTCACTTGGGAATCATAATATAGGTATAGTTCGTACCCTCTTTCTCTCTGTCTCTGTGTCTATCTCTTTCTCACACACACGCACACACTTTCCTCACAGCATTACTACTATTTGTGTATTTTAGACCGCAAAGCGAAACGGCTTATCTAAGCAGTTCTGTGTTTTTAAACTTGAGAATTATAAAAATCATTTTTTTTAAGTTTATTTACTTCAGCAGAACAGCAAACGAACTGCAATATCAAAATTATTTTCGAATCAACGGGCTTTAGAACGATCGAGCGTATAAAATATGACGTTCACATGGCAGATAAACTGGAGAAAGTATCAGTTTATACTTTATAACGGTATCCTATGACGCGCACGTCATCAAGACGAACCGATAGACGCTTAATCTGTAAAAATCGGTTCAGCAGTTCAGAAGTCGCGAGGGAACGCACATTAATACATTGGTACATTAATCCTTGCTTTAAAAACAGTTGAAAGCTGCCGGTTTTGTTTTGAATGGTGGTTAATTTGAAATCGTATTTTCAGTTTAGTGCAACGTTTACGGGATTGTAATGTAATAAAGTTTCAGGAAAAGTCAATCAATTAGCAAATCCACTAACGAAACTTGTTTGAAAAACTCCTTTAAATGAAGTTTGTTATGGAAGGAAAAACAAGTTAGCAGCGTTTCAAAACAGAACGTTCGATTTTATTTTTCTAAGCGATGCACAAAAGAGCGTTTGTTTTTTTAGACACATTATTTGTTTAACAATAAAAAATAGATTTAAATCAAGAATTTCAATTCATAAATGGAAACAAACGCTGCTGGTGAATTGCAATGAGTTAAACATTTGAGCCTACCAAATGTCAATTTGATGTTTTTTGTAGTTTTTTTAAGAATGTAATAAAAAAATCAAAAAACATTTTTTTAAACTCTCTGCATCTCGGTTAGTACACATAAAATTGATTTCTATTGCATCGCAATTTTTGAAGTGAAAACTTCTTTAGCGGCGTTGTACACTTTTTTTGTAATGGGTAAAAAATGTTAAACTCGCGTCAGGAAAAGTAAGAACTGGGTGAGACTCTCTAAGTGATAGTAATTGCCAGATACTTTTTATACAACGTTAGACATCTAGCGTTGAAATATCGTACATAAAAATGCAATCTATGATACAAACCATTTTATTTTTGACGTGATAACGTCTTATAAATTGATGAAACACCAGCTGCACGCACGAAAAAGTGTAACGCCGTAACGTTCCGCCTGACCCTGTGCGTGCAAGCGAGAGCGCAGTATAAGCGATAGAAAAGCACGATCGGCCCAAGTTTGACAGCTACTAAAATTTAGGTTACCTATGTATTATTAAATATGATATTCGAGCGGAATACGTTATCACGTAAAACTATTGTCCGTAAACCGACTTTACAGACAACCAATTGTTTTTATACAACGTTAGACATCTAGCGTTGAAATATCGTACATAAAAATGCAATCTATGATACAAACCATTTTATTTACAAGTGTTGCCAATAAATAAACAATGCTTCTAAATGCAAAAAATTAAGACGTTAATATTCAAGTTTTCACTTCTGCCGGCACTCCCGGAGTGCAACCCGTCTTTTTTTTTAAAATGAATTTTTTACATCGTTCGCCGCCCTTTTTTCAGGCTATAGTTTTTTCAAATTAATCGGTTCGTAGCACAACGAAGAGATCTTAACGTTGCGTCGTTAATGTTAAGTTAATATAAGACACAGAGTCAGTCAATTCTCATATCATTAGTGTTTTATACTCCGACATGTAGAGTATAGAATCTTATCTCCGGCAATTAAATGCCAATCGGTTCAGAGCACAGCAAGCCACTCGACAGCAGCGTTCGATAATGATGATGTTCTCCCTCCCTCCTCTCCTACTCTTCCTAGAGGACGGGGAGGAGATGCAGAATGGAAAGGAGCTGGTTACGTATCCATTGACTCAGAAAATCGACCAAGCAGATTATAGGCGGAGAGACTATAGATTATAGACGCTGAACAATCATATACAGATTGTATCAAATCAAAACGGTCCATAGGACATTCTGTGTGTAAGACAGAGACGATATATAAAGATCTAAAGCAGTAAGTAAGAATGAGATAAATGATCGCTAATATAGTTACTGTAGTTACGTAAATAAATAATTACGTACACAAATATTTTTACCAATTTATGAATTAAAACAACTACAAATAAATTTATTATGTTGGTGGTTGAATTACCACCATAAAACCATTTAATTATTTGGATTTTTTCCCGAACAGTATAAATAGCCATTTTATCAATAATTTCACTAGTGAATACTGACATTTGATAAAATTGTGATTTTTACTGTAGAAAACAAAGACGATACTATCAGATTGTATAACCACAGTAACTAGCTATTAGCGATCATTTATCTCATTCTTACTTACTGCTTAGTGCTTTATATAATATCGTCTCTGTCTTACACACAGAATGTTCTATGGACTGTTTTGATTTGATACAATCTGTATATTAATACGCTATATCTTTCGATTAATCTGTCCAACTTCACTGAACACTGAACTATTGCATGAAGTGTGATCGTGAGTGGGGCCTATAAGGTTAAAGATGTTTGCCTCCCTTTTTAGAAAAAACCTCACAATTTCTCCACATAAATTATATATCATTTTACAGATAATTGCTTGCTCTACTGACATCGACAACTAAAAAATTTAATATTGCTTTTGTTTTTGTAAATTAATTAAAATACAGCAACGCTGAACAACGTCTGCCATCTGACGGTGACGGCTTTAATTTTCAAACAGCGAGCAACGCTGAACAACGTCACAACAATGCTGCATGATGCCATCTGATGGCTTAGCTCAACGCTTTTGCTACTTGCGCCTCTATATGACAATTTTAGTAAAATATTTCTTCGATCTGTCATCTGAGCTTCATATTGTAATACAACAAAGAGAAGAACGTTATAAGCAGTGTGCAAAATTAGAAACGAATTGAATACCTGCAATCATATTTAATAAATAATTTTGTAAAGTGATATTTATTATACTTATGTATTTAGTGCGAATAATTCGCACAGGTCACACAAGTTGAAGTAATTTTCTTGTTTTCGAATAAGCCATAATCCGCCGTAAATTGTTGATTGTAGATTATAGATGCCCGACAACTAATGTCTAGCGTACCTACAATTTTATAAGTATAAACTTTCTGAAAACACCTTATTTTAATTTATGAAAACGGCAAAAAAGTCACAATTAGGTTCAAATAGACATTTATTGCTATCAATCTTTTGCTTTGTATATAGACCTCATCTCATGAATGTTTTGTGTGTGTCGTCTAAATTCAATTTGATGCAATAAGACGCCAATGACCTCAGTTATCGAGCTTCTACACTCTACAATAAAACAACGAACAGCGTCTTTAGAATGATATTAGAGATTGGCAGCCATTTTATTGTATATTGGCAATTGTTGAGATATATATAGATGTGCATAGTCAATTCTCTACGTCAATTGGTCGTATGGACCCAACAACAACACAGCGAACTCCAACCCCAATCGCGATAACACTGTGACGTGGGCGCTGAGAAGGGTCGCCAATTATACTAAATCATTGTGTGTGAAATGATGCAAGCAGTTTAGGTTTTATATATATGTATAGATATATTGTAGTGGCTCGGTAATGAGATGTGTTATCGGAGGATCGATTTTATAGAATAGCTGGAAAGATATCCAACGGATGCCTCACAACGCCATTTTTCTTTAGCCGCGGTGCGTGATCACGAAAAAGCGCGTCCTAAGTAGTGGTAGGGAAAAAAATTGGTTGTCTGTAAAGTCGGTTTACGGACCATAGTTTTACGTGATAACGTCATAATAAAACATTGATGAACTCTCTGACGTCACGCGAGAAGAGAGAGAAATGCGTACAAGCCGACGCTTGGACCGATCGTGCCTCTCTATCGCTTATACCGCGCTCTCGCTTGCACGCTCAGGCTCAGGCGGAACGTGACACTTTTTCGTGCGTGCAGCCGGTGTTTCATCAATTTATAAGACGTTATCACGTCAAAAAAACACGACCACGGTACTAGTATAGACGAGTTATTATAACAATAATAACAGTTACTGAAGAACGGTTATCGAAATGTAACAGATTCCATAATTATGAGTTTTCTGTTTAAAATGAAGCATGCAAATTTTTGTTGTAAGCTGTATATTAACTACCGGTTATCAATAACAAACTGTTATTTTTTTAACAGTTATTTGTAAGCCGTTATTTGCAAAGAGCAGCTGGAACCTTTTACTGAAAAAATAAAAGTTTTGGTTTATCACTAGTCGATAACTTTAAGTAGACTACTACGCTACAGGAGATGTAACGTCGACTCACTTATCGAGCGTCTATAACAATCTCCAATGTATCTTCTCTCGATGCTTCAATATCGTTTCAATGCATGTGCATTTGAAATTCTTTTTTATTAGATTAGATTTTGTACATGCGATTGAATTGGAATAAATCCGGCCGAGAAATGTGTTTTTGCGACATCCCGTATAATATACAAGCAAATGTCAACGGCTTGACACTTTTAGAGATAATCCCACTGATTTAGAGTTCCCTAGAGACGCGGCTATAGCTATTAATGTTAGTAAATAGTTTTACTCGATTGTCGACGCTAAATTTTTGTGTACAAAAAGAGGCCGAGAATTAGGTCGTTTTTGAATTAATCTAATTTATTTTCAGACTGAAAGGCACTGAAGCTCTGAATATTTCAAATAAGGGGTGGATGAATATGTTCCAAAAAAAAATACACGTAGTGTATAAAAAAAACAAAAAATTTGAAAGTAAAATAAAATATTACAATAATAGTTTTTGAAGTGAAAACTTCTTTAGCGGCGTTGTACACTTTTTTTTGTAATGGGTAAAAAATGTTAAACTCGCGTCAGATCGTCAGGGTCACGTGTCCTGATCGAAAATGCGTAAGACGACAACTTTTATTTATACAACGTTGAAATATCGTACATAAAAATGCAATCTATGATACAAACCATTTTGATCGAAAATTCGTAAGACGTTAATATTCAAGTTTTCACTTTGGCAGGCACTCCCGGAGTGCACAGGGTTTTTTTTTTACTTATTTTCTTCAATTAAAAAAAGGAAGAAATTATAAAGAAGTAATCCTTCTCTATACTGTCCCGCAATGGAAGTCTATTATATAAAAATAAAGAGAAATCCCTCAGATATTAAGAACGGCCATTCAAAACACGTTTCTCTGTTTTGTTGCCAACATAATAAAACCAACTGTTACAGTCCTGGCGTTTCACCATTAGGCAAGCTAATTCAATCATGTTAATATGTTATTTATACGCGAGCGTACAGTAGGTAGATACATATTGCCAACTCAACAACAGTTACGCGCATAGCACACGTCATTAGTGTATTTGCCATAAGGCACTTACACTATTGGCGTCGGTCGGATGGCGGGACCTAGGGGTCGGACCAAAATTTCTCGACGTTTCATAACTTTCTAAGAAGTTTGGCACCATTTTTGGAAATGTTTATATATATATGTATATATATATATATATATATATATATATATTTATATATATATATAAGTGTGCGGGCAATAACTTTCGAAGGAGTTAATTAATTTTAATGAAATTTGGACCACATGTTGAAATCCATCACCGCACGAAGCCTATTTAAAATGGGCCCAATCGGGCCATTTTAAGGGTCGGTTTTAGGGGTTGAAAAATATTTTTGGGCCCAAAAATACCGAAAAATTTCTCCGAATCGTTTCAAAATTGACATTTAACCCTTTAGTAATGATCAAAATGTGCTACCAAAATTTTATTAAAATCGGCCCGACAGGACCGGAATTAAAAATTTTATGAAAACGTTAGTTTGTAGATATGGATTTACTTAGTGAAGGATGAATTTAATTTGGTCGATTGATAGTAATATTGAAATTAAGAAAAAATATTATTTTAAGGGATGTATTAAGGGGATAAAATTCTTATTTTGTTCAAAAACAAAAGAGTTAAGTTCACATAATAAAGCCACACTGCCTGTGTAAGCAAATACACTATATTGTCGGCAGGGTTTCGCACTGCGACCCGAGTTTTTATCTACACTCATTGCTGCCAACGTTCAATGGCCGTTTTCCATTAGAGATAGAGCTCTGTAAATGTCGGTAACCGTGCAAAATTATCATCGTAAAAGTGTTGAAATCTAATTATGGCCAATTATTATATATTCGTCGTCCTGTCGTTCCGTTTCTACAACTATGATGATAATAATATTATTTAAGAAAAACCATTTCTAGGCGCAACAATGCAAATGCTGATAATTATGTTATTTTTATAAAACTAGTGTGACCTGTGCGAATTATTCGCACTAAATAAGTATAATAATTATCACTTTACAAAATCATTTTTTAAATATGATTGCAGGTATTCAATTCGTTTCTAATTTTGCACACTGCTTATAACGTTCTTCTTTTTGTTGTATTACAATATGAAGCTCAGATGACAGATCGAAGAAATATTTTATTAAAATTGTCATATAGAGGCGCAAGTAGCAAAAGCGTTGAGCTAAGCCGTCAGATGGCATCATGCAGCATTGCTGTGACGTTGTTCAGCGTTGCTCGCTGTTTCAAAACTAAAGCCGTCAGATGGCAGTATGCAGTATTATGTCTGTTGTATTACAATATGAAGGTCAGATGACAGATCGAAGTGTTGACGTTGTTTCAAAATTAAAGCCGTCAGATGGCAGACGTTGTTTAGCGTTGCTGTATTTTAATTAATTTACAAAAACAAAAGCAATAATTAATTTTTTAGTTGTCGATGTCAGTAGAGCAAGCAATTATCTGTAAAATGATATATAATTTATGTGGAGAAATTGTGAGGTTTTTTTCTAAAAAGGGGGGCAAACATCTTAAACCTTAGCGTATTAATATATATGATAGATTAAAGAACTAGGGCATTGGAGGTTCCGACGTATTTGGGTATTCGCGAAAAATCTCTGATGAATTGGAAAAGTTCAATATTTTCAAGTAGCACTGTAGGTATTTTTGAAAGTAGGGGAGCAATAACTAAAATAGCTCTTTAATTTTTTTTTCTTAATTGTATAAGCTCCGACGTTCTTGGCTATGCGTTGAGATATTAGAGTATTTTTTTTTTATTTTTACGGTCCGGCCACGGATTTGCAACGCCAGTTTCAAAAACGCCGTCGGTAAAATAGTATTTTAGAATTTGGTTTAAATTTGTTCTCTTTTTCCTTTCAGAAACGATTATATCTGTCTAATAATAGTAAAATATCAGTTCATATATTTTCCTTAAGCGCTGTGAAATTACAAAAAAAGTGTGAAAATTTCACAAGCCGCATGGAAACTCATAAGTCTAATTAAACGTAATATACGACCGCCACGCCGTGGGGTTCAGGTGTCCACGGGGCGAACTAAAGCGTCTTGGGAATTTTTAATATAGCCTTTCCTCCAACGCAGCCTCCCATACGTCTCAAACTTTACTTTCCCTATTTTAAGTTCAGGGATGGCCAAACGACACCGGCTTACAAGTTTTTTTTTTCTGAAGCGGCACGCTAGAAATCGGTGCGATTCCGAATGTGACCCGTTACACACTAGTGCGGTAAAGTAAAAATAAAGGTATTCAGATAATTGCGCGCTTACAACTTCGTCAGTAATTTATGTAGAGCTGGCTATTGCCTAACTTATTACAGGTGAAGTTTGCTAAACAAGTGGAATGTCAAATTGTTTGGTAAATGTACCATGAAGAAAAACACAGCTATTTACAAAAAAGTGTGGTTTTAAGAAACCACGACGCAAGAGAAACTTTTATTGGATTGTAGGCGTTGGATTGTAGACACTTATCCATCACGATTAATTATAAACAACAATATTCACATGAATACAGGAATAAAAACATGTAAACACTGTACAGCACTTGCCCGCATGACAGACTGACTATGTGTTATACATACTACACGGTCAGCTGATGCTAACCATGGGCGCCGCCATATTGGCCTTGGCTGCTCTACCGAGCGCCTACTCCGAGCGCCTTTCACTTTACAACTACTCCGCGGCCGCCTGTAATGCGACATGCAACAGACGGCCAGAAAAATTCGGGGCGATAGAATAAATGTTTCACAAAAAAAAAAAATACCAATGCTATTTCAACTCGTGTGATAGTTATATAGTACTAACAGACGGTCGAACTTGGTTCGAAGCGGACAGCGGATCTGGTCCGCTCCGTACCAAATCTGTTCGTCTGTACAGTAGTCTGCGTGTCCGCCCGGTTCGATGGGAACAGATTCGGTCGTCTGTTGCAAGATCCGCCGTACCATGTCCGTTGTCGGACCGGACCAAGTTCGACCGTGTGTTAGCACTATTATTTGCTGGCCCCTTGTTTTAACATGTCGTCGATAATTTTCTCATTATAGGCCACTAGATATACTGAAGGAGATTTATTTGGTTGAGGAACAATTTAAAATAAGCTTTACCAATGTATCGCTTGTGGCCAACGTTTCGAAAAATATATTTTCATCATCAGGGCCTCAATGCAAGTTGAAAAGGTTGAGGCCCTGATGATGAAAATATATTTTTCGAAACGTTGGCCACAAGCGATACATTGGTAAAGCTTATTTTAAATTGTTCCTCAACCAAATAAATCTCCTTCAATACATATTTTGGAACAAAAATTCTACTAACAACTAGATATACTATTAACTATTTCTTAGAATATTGCACAGCCCTGTGTCTTCATCATGGTTTTCCTCACTAAAGACTAAGTACTAAATATATGCAAATGTGTTATATTGTACCTAACATTAGTTATTTTCGCGTAGCTATTTTCAGTGGCGTCCGCAAAGAATCTTCGAGATGGGCTCTAATTGATTTATTTATTGTAGGTACATAACTAAGGCCATTAGCGTCTATAATAATTAAATAAAATACGATCTATTAAAGTTAAGCAGCTTTTTCTAGCAAAACAATAATCTGATAGGCAGGTACCTATACTGTCAAAAAATAACATTCTTTGAAAATGTAAAAAATAAAATTATTTTCGTTCAATCAAAATTATAGAAGAGGAATTTTTAACGATAACAATTTAAGTGTCTTTTATAAATTGATAACGTTCATCAAAATGTTTAGCTTTACGTCACCGTGGGCGCTGTTAAGTACTATATTCTACAGTTGCTCAATAGCGACCCACGGATGGAAATGTCTTTGTTGCGCCACTGAAGACATAATACAGAAGGAATTTATTATTATTTCCGCTCATTCTGCACCTTAATGTTCGCAACCTTCACTTCTTTCTCTTGCGTCGCGGCGCAAGTATCCAGTTGGCTTGGCTTATGAGGGGAATCTGAACAGCCTTTTGTTTTAATACCACAAAGCTTTTGTTTTATTTGAATATTGTTTTGTTCGGCTTTTATTTATGTGAAATGCTTTTGATATGTGGTTTCCTGTATTTCTACGCTTTCCACTGTACTGAATTACGCGCTTTTACTAAAATTTCTTCTTTGTGTCGCAGAGATAACCTTTGATCGCTTCGAAGTTAAATTATTGTGTAAACGCCGCTTTACGTGTGTGATCTTGCAGTTAAACGATTAGTTTTTCAAAGCTGAAGAAAACCTTATTTTGAATAAATAAAATTAGGTATGTGTTGTATTAAATTTAAAACAATTATTATTATTGATATATATTTGAAATTACACAAATGTCTTATTTTTATTATTAAAGTGAAAATAGAATCCTATATAATAGATCCTATATAATTATTGATTATGTAATTACACTAAATATTTTTTCATTATATTTTCGATTTTACTAATCTGTATTTTTACATAAAAATAGTATTTTATTACTAGAAATTGAACTGTGGCACACGTTATCGCAGTATTTTATCATCAAAATTACTCATTTGTTGAAACAAAATCAAACAAAAAAAAAAACAGCTGATAAACGTAAAAATGACTCGATAACAGGTGAAAGTCAATAATGGATATCTTTATCTCTATTTAGCTGACGGTGTACAAAAGAGATAGGCGTACAGCTAAATTAAAACGAAGTAAGGCTACGTCATCTTTTTCGATTTTTTACTATCTAACGTGACATTGCGACACATTTTTTATAAATGCCTGCCCACACTTGGGTTATTTTTGTTACAATTAACAGAAAATATGTATAGAAAAACTAGCCGTATTAGCCCGGCGTTGCCCAAAAATTAAAGATGTGACACCGTAATGAGATATGGTCTGTATTTTTATCCCAGTTTATGAATGAATTTCGTTAGTACTTTATACTACTAAAGTAACTATTTTCGCTCACTGCTCAACCCCTTTTTGTCGTAGAGTTTTGTTTATCGTTGAATCACATTCCCCTTTAACGTTACAAAAAAAAGATCGAATATTTTACATAACAATACATGGGATAAAATAATCAACCTGCACATAATCCCGGCTTAAAAACGGGATAGTAAGAGCATTAAACGGGACATCTTTATCCCGTAGGGTAGTTCAGAAGTTGTGTGAAGTATCCGGAATTAGTGACATGATTTAGTAAGTAATTAATAGTAGCAAAGTGATATAGCTATTATATGCTGCACTGAGCTACCATATAGGATGTAAAACTTACCCATGTTATGATGTTCACGAAGAACAAGGTGTATTTAATGCCGGCAATGTAGTTACCGAGTTTACCGACGCCGTCAACTACTTCACCTTCTCCTTGGCCTGGCATATTGTTTGCTGTTTCTCGCAGTTAAATATTGTTTGTTGCACCCGTAAGCTAGTTATTGTCAACCCTTTAACTACCGCCAATTATTACCCAATTAATTATTGCCTCAATCTCGCTTCGACAGCCACCAGATATGAACGTTTCAATGCTTTGCATGAAACACACCGATTATGATTTTTCTTTTACTCATTTAAAATACACGTTCGTGAATAAATTTTGTTCGACTCGTCGCTCACACAGTACGAGACTGTCTTGAAGTTGTGGTGTTTTGTTCCATTGCAGAGAAAAATAGATCGCTAAGGGTCATAAGCGTTCATATCCAGTGTCTGTATATTTCGAGACAATGCAAAATCATCAGGCAACAATAGGTTAAAGAAAACACGTTGCACTAGAACTTAGTAATTAACGAACAACTATATTTTTGTCACAATGCGAAGTGGCTTATGGTGAACTGTTTAAATATTTTTTATACGACCCGAATTTTTAACTCAATTATATGATTTACAGAAAATTTAAAGTTTATTTCAAAACTGTCGGTCGGCGCACAAGAATACTCAATAAGTCTAAGATGCTCATGACCTTTGTTGTCTCGCGTCTATAATTTACTATATATCTATCTATAGGCTGTGTGCACGAAGCCTATTAGCGGCTAGCGCCGCTAGTGGGTATAATAGAGAATTATTGAACTAACTTTTTATGGAAATCGCGACATGTTTCTAAGGTGATAAGTCAAAAACTTTAGTTGGCCATGATGTGTCAAAAAAAAAATGTAATAAGGAAAACGGATGTTAATTTGTTTACACTGACAGCGGAACGTTAAATTAGGGCACCAATGGTCTTTATTTTGCTTAAATCGCCATCAGCGCAACAGCCCGGAACACAACAAGCACTTCCAGATCGCTTAGTTTTTGACGTGATAACGTCTTATAAATTGATGAAACACCGGCTGCACGCACGAAAAAGTGTCACGTTCCGCCTGTGCCTGAGCGTGCAAGCGAGAGCGCGGTATAAGCGATAGAGAGGCACGATCGGCCCAAGCGTCGGCTTGTACGCGTTTCTCTCTCTTCTCGCGTGACGTCAGAGAGTTCATCAATGTTTCTTTATGACGTTATCACGTAAAACTATCGTCCGTAAACCGACTTTACAGACAACACATTTTTTCCTATGTTTTTTTTTTGTAATTAAAAAACTTTATAAAATTAATTATTACTTTCACTTTTAATAAACATTGCTCACTGACATACGGAAAATTGGAGTTCGAAGTTTCCCCTAGTGCTCACCACAAACGCTCGCATCGAAAAATTAGTAACTCCGCCTCCGTGCACATAGCCCATACTCGATAATAGTTCGATTGATCTGACATTCACGATCCGCTAAACGTTTATTACTCAAAATGAAGCTGAAATTTATGTCGACCGTAAGCCAATTCGCGTTGTGACCACACTCGGGTTTCCTTCTCTCTCGCACTCACACAGCACGCGGCAGTTATTTAGTCCTTACGTAACACCGAATCTACACAGGCAATAAAATACAAAGTAACTCCTGCACTAGGTACCTACTACCACGTTAGCTGTTGATGTTAAATAATAATAATTATAGCGGCACTGGAGACACTTTACAGCGAGTCGTGTTCAACGCGTCTGAAGAGTAAACTAATTATTGGAAACACCTTGCCGCGACATAATTATTACACATAAATCATACAAACGGCGCTCTTATCTAACCGCTATCGGCCTGATAACTGCTAATCTTTACTTCGCTCTGAACATAGGCCTAGTTTTGAATGCATGGCGCGTTATTTAACGAATTTCTTGAATAGTTGAGATTTTTTAGTGTATTTTATTTATTGCAGATTATGGACGCACGACAACTAAAGTCACTACATCCAATCAAATCAAACGACATCACTAAACAACCACGAGCAGAGATGGGATTCGAACCGGCGACAATCGGATCCATCATCGATGATGCTGACATGGTTAGCGAAACATGCGTCGAGAAAAACGTGTCGGTGGTTTTAGGCCTAGCACACATGAAAAGCGTTCAACGCGCGTTGGCCCAACGCGCGTTTACAATTTCTATACAATTGTATATAACTGTTTACATGATAACGCGTGTTCAACGCGCCACCAACGCGCGTTATCATGTAAACATACAATTGTATAGAAATTGTAAACGCGCGTTGGGCTAACGCGCGTTGAACGCCTCTCATATAAACTAGGCCTATCTACCGAGGTACCTATCAGAATCGAGGATGTTTTTTGGGTACAAAAAAGCAGCAGCTGACCATTCAATTGGAATGAGCTTGACACTCCATGAGTAACAAAATAAAAAAATACGACAGGTGTCTTGGAATTTTTTAAAATAAAGCAAAAAGATGTATAGGTCAAAGTTATCACAGAGGAGAGCAATAATTAAGGACAAATAAAAGAATTAATGGTTTCTAGAATAATGGTATCAATTCTTTATTATTAATTCTTTTAATTCACGCCTCACCTTTATTCCTGTGAATTCATGCAAGAATTGACGGACGTTAGATAAAAGCGTTTATCTGTTTGCTTAATTTCCTTGTCTTGTTTTATTTACTCAAACGTAATCAAATTATCAGTGAATTTAAGTATTTTTTTGTACAGTCATTTCGGAACTATTCGCATGATAATATTATGTTATTATTACGCTCTGACTAAGTTATATATATAAATTCTCCAAAACTATTTCTCATACACAAATGTATTGTTTCTGTTAGTTATTATAGACGCTCGACAAATAAGGTCACAGTATCTAAATTGTCCTGGTTTTCATTTGTTTCAAAAGAAATATTTATGAACATTAGATTCCATATCCAAGATTGATAGCGAGAAGTGAAATTCAATTCAGATAAAAAAAAAATGACGAAGTAATCTGGGAGCTATTAAATTCACCTATTTCGTACCGCTGTATCTAATTTTTGAAACTGACCTCCTTATAGAATCAAATCTAATGAAGTAATAGTATAAAATCGTAGATATTTTTGTAACAGGCGGTTAGAATTTATTTTTTATTACTCATGCGAGAAAAGTGGTATCTTTACGCATGCTGTTACTGTTGAAAAGTAGCTATTTTTATTTGCGTGCGGAAACTTTATTTGTCGCACTGAAATTATTGTTTGCCGCACGCAAATTCAAAGAAAAAAAAACAAAATAATAACGGTGTTAATGTCAACGAAACAAACTGTCATTTGAAGCAGATTTTTAGGTTAAAATTTTCGATTATGGACTTTTATTCTTGACAATTTTAACAATTTTATCTGAATTTTCAAATTTTTAATGATTTAATTTTAATTTTTATTACTTCTAATTTTTTTTTTTAATTCGTAATAAAATTTTAATTTTAATTTAATTTAATTCGTAATAAAAAATAGTATGTGCAACTCGTGCGGCATTGTCGCACTATAGTTGCACAATATACTATAAACGTATTGTATTAATAATAAAATAAAAAATGATTACTATTTTTGATTTGAGGATTTTGGTAATCATTTGATCTAATTTTTGAAATGTCTTATAGTATCAATTGGATTTGCAGTTTATTTAGAATAATAGGAAATTAAAATTTTGAATTGGCACTGGGCCCACAAAGCAGCAGATGATCGACAGAAAAAGGGAAAAAAGTACGGTGCGAATTTTCACATTTGCTTTGCAAGTTCATTTTTTAGACAAGGGCTGGCATGACTAATGCCGATAATACAGAAAGCTCTTCTTCCTAACCAATCAATATAGATAACAACGAGATGTTCCATTATAGTATTTCCTATATACTTATTACACAAGTACTTATGAGGCTCAAGTGGCCGGACTGGCTTATGTGGCGCTGTCCAAATTATATTGTTCTGAGAAATGGGAGTGGAATATCGAAAAATAATCTTCTTCGTTCGCCGTCTTTCCTATATCAATTACATATATTGAAAGCTCACAAAACATAAATCCCG
Source organism: Xanthostigma xanthostigma (assembly GCA_963575645.1). Taxonomy (NCBI): domain Eukaryota; kingdom Metazoa; phylum Arthropoda; class Insecta; order Raphidioptera; family Raphidiidae; genus Xanthostigma; species Xanthostigma xanthostigma. The sequence continues at coordinate 8,269,014 of OY754473.1, forward strand.
TGTAATTACAATTTAAGGGCGAGATAGATCAGAACCATGTAAAGCTTGCCGTTCACCAACTATACTATCGCATGTCTAAAGGCCCCCATACACCTCGTTCTTTTTTGGCAGTTTTAACCGCACGGGTAAAACTGTAAGGGTAAACACAAACAATGACCATGTCCACACACTAGGCGTTGTTTCGTTCAGTTTTTCTGAAGTCGTGGCATCATCTGATCTGCTTTGATGGATCCTACAACGTTACAGAGTCAAACAAAACCCGTCCTTTTTAACTGAGTCGTCACACACACGGGCCGACTTGAACGACACGTTCAAAACGGACGGTTTAAATCAAGCAGCAGCAGATATTTTTGAACGCCGGTAAGAAGAACGGTTCTTGGCCACACACCGACCGTTTTACCCGTACAGTTTTACCCGTGCGGTTAAAACTGCCAAAAAAGAACGAGGTGTATGGGGGCCTTAAGGATTCATTTATTTATTGTTGATTACGGACGCTCGACAACTAAGACCATCAGGATTTAATTGTAGATCAAACGACATTGTCAAATTCCATCTTTAATATCCATTGCCAGTTTGTCTTTTCTATATAAATATCATGAAAATATTTATTTTCGATGGTAATTTTTCAATCGGCATAACCGTTTGCATATTTAATGTGGTGAAAATAAGGGTATATAATATATTATATATAGGTACATATATGTGATATAAGGTGCTGAATGCTATTTCTCAAAAGAAATTGTTGAGACGAGATATTATTTTATCGTTTAATAAAAAAAACGTACCTCGTCTTCTATATATCTATCTATCTGTCTCTCTCACACTTGAAAAACGATTTTTGCAGAATACAGTTGATTCTTTTTTGAAGTGAAACTTCTTTAACATTGAACTTCTTGAAATTGCCTGTGGAAATGATTCAACGACGGGGAAATATAAAAGAATCCTTAAGGTAACACAAAATGAATAACGCATCAATGAAACGAATACAAACTCTAAAGAAGTTTCACTTCTCCACTGAGCTTATGTGGATGAAGCGGACATATTTTTTTCGACTTTCTAAAAATACTACGAGATGTATAACATTTTTCATGTTGCGGTTATCTGTACCAAATTATATTTTAATTGGTTTCCCCGCGGTCCAAAGTTTTTGAAATAGCTGTTTGTATTTCTTGAACGGAAAAGGTGTGGCATTTTTAAATCGGTTCAGTAATTTCTGAGACAAACAAGCAAACAAACATTTCACTTCTATATAATATTAGTAGGGTATACAGTATGTAAACACGTAAGGTGCACATAGGGAAATTAACATTGGGAAAAAATGACTGGATCAGAGTGAGCCTTGAAATCTAGTTTTTTAATTTGACAGATAATATTCTTTTGCAAAATGAATGTGTATACTACCGAAGAAAATATTCAAATCATTACAACATAATCGGACTTTTTTTATTAATGGGACATTAAATTCCCAAAAATACTTAAATATCTCTGCCTATTCGTGTTGAGCCTAAAGACATTGGGTCACTGTTTTACCAACGCGCATACGTCATACCAGTCAGACAATTTTTGAATGAAATGTTTCCAAACAGATGGAGTTGCTTTTTTGTTTTATTTTTGTACAAAAAAATTAAAATAATGACTTATAAGAGCTTATTATTATTAAAAAAGCCAAGTAAAATAAAAATAAATCAAAATAAAATAGAAATCCTCAAGATTACCACGATAATTCAATAGAAATAACAATTAATGCAGTCATGGCTAACTCTGATCCAAGTATTGTTTCCCAATGCTAATTTCCCTATGTGCACCTTACGTGTTTACATACTGTATATAATATTAGTAGGGTATATTTACTTATAGAGAGGATATTTTATTTGGGAAAAACAATTGAGCCAGCTGTATATATACGATCAAAGAGTACCTTGGCTCACGATGACAACTTATGAATGGACAGTTTTTATTACGGATCGTGGCGGAGCCCTGCGTCGACGACGACGGGCGCACACAATGTCTGTTCAGCATATAAGCAGAGATGAATATTTTCACAAGTTATAATATTGGTCGAGCGGCGGCCGTACCGCGGGCCCATTTCGGTTTTTTATGATGCCGCATGTATCACATACAAAGAAGAAGGACACGTACATGAATCAAATGAACGTATGTCAACGACCGTGTTGCGAACGCTTCACAATCTAGTCTCTTTACCGGACTGCAAACGAGATAAGCACGCGCTTTGCAAAGCCCATAGTCAGAAAATCTGATTAATTAGGCAATTATCTTAGATTGTGATCATATTATATGTAATTGCTGTTTTTGAAGTGAAAACTTCTTTAGGGGCGTTGTACACTTTTTTTGTAATGGGTAAAAAATGTTAAACTCGCGTCAGATCGTCAGGGTCACGTGTCCTGATCGAAAATGCGTAAGACGAAAACTTTTATTTATACAACGTTAGACATCTAGCGTTGAAATATCGTACATAAAAATGCAATCTATGATACAAACCATTTTGATCGAAAATTTGTAAGACGTTAATATTCAAGTTTTCACTTCCGCCGGCACTCCCGGAGTGCAACCCGTCTTTTTTTATACGCAGGACATCTTTGTGAGACTACCTGTTAGATTGTACTCAAACAAAAACAAATTATTCATCTATACGGAAAAACATCGCTTTTCAAGGTATTTGTTCAAAGTGCGAAGAAATTTTTGTATTCGATTTGAAAATTGTACAAAAAAACTTCTAACACATGTATGTTTTTATGGCATACCACTATTGGCTCTGGTCGGATGGCGGGACTTAGGGGTAGGTTAATAGTAGTAATGCAGAACAGAACCATATTTTTTGACGTGATAACGTCTTATAAATTGATGAATCACGTCAAAATAAAAAGATGAAACACCGGCTGCATGCACGAAAAAGTGTAACGTTCCTAACGTTACTAAGTGAGCGACTAGAATGCCTTCGGTAATTTTGAAGCAGATATCATCAACCGATTGAGATGAAAATTTGTATACACGTTTAGTTTGAATGACATGGTTAGCTGTGTGACGTCAGTCTAAATCTAATATGGCGGACTTCTAAAGATGGCGGACTAATTTTATTATGCTTTCCTACAATATGGGTATCAAATAAAAGGGCTTGCTGAGAATAACTCGAAAAATAAAGTGACGTCACTCTAAATCCAATATGGCGGACTTCTAAAGATGGCGGACTAATTTTATTATGCTTTCCTACAATATGGGTATCAAATGAAAGGGCTTGCTGAGAATAACTCGAAAAATAAAGTGACGTCACTCTAAATCCAATATGGCGGACTTCTAAAGATGGCGGACTAAGTTTTTGACGTGATAACGTCTTATAAAATGATGAAACATCAGCTGCACGCACGAAAAAGTGTAACGTTCCGCCTGACCCTGTGCGTGCAAGCGAGAGCGCAGTAATGTGTTATTAAATATGATATTCGAGCGGAATACGTTATCACGTAAAACTATCGTCCGTAAACCGACTTTACAGACAACCAATTTTTTTTTTTTAAATCATAAGCTGCTAGGATAACAGTCGCGTCATTCTAAATCGGCCTTAACTTTTTTTCTTTATATGAAAACGTGGTTTTATTGAATTTTTCTTCTGTTGTTATAATATTATGAACATAATTTCAACATGTGGAAAGAATTATACCACCAAGATGGCTCGAAATTGAAATAGTTTTTTTTCTTTTAATTCAACCGGACGTCATGTTAAGTAACGCATAAATCATTGGCGTTCGGAAATATTAATTTTGAAATTTTATATTAAAAATCGAATAGATTTATGCAGAAGGGGTGTCAGCATTTTAAAACTATTTTTTCCTTATTCTTTCACGCAGCTGGTACAGTTCAGAGGAAGTAAATACTTCGTCGTAGGGTTAGACAAAATATACACAAGTTGACTTTACAATATGGATGTCGTTGTTAATTGTTTAAAAAAAAAATGCATTTACATCTCTTAAGCTAATGAACCTCTATATCTTCCCAAATATGATAATTCGTTCCCAATTTGTCTTTCGATTTAGTTCGAAAAGTATAGGTTTATCAAAATGCAGTACAAAATAAGAAAAATTACAATAAAAAAATGATCAGAATCGATTCAACGTCATTTTACCATTCCAACCCCAAGTGGGGAATGGTACTAGTTTAGGTCAAAAATCATTTTTCAAAAATTTTACAATATCTTTCCGTTTTGAGGTCCCCTGAATCCAAAAAACATATTTTTGTAAAATCTCTGTGCGTCTGTTTGTCTGTGACCACGATACGGGTCAAACGGATGAGCGGATCAAAACCAAATTTTGGGAGGATGTTTGGTATGCAAATATGTTGAGCCCTATTGTTTTAGGGGAAAATCGGCGCATGCGCAGAAGAGATATTTGCTATAACGGTGTTTTTTATATAACAATGGTATACTTTTCATAACGGCTTATTATTTTATTTATTTTTTCAAGAAAGATTCGTTAAAAAATTTTTTTTCTAAACTTTATAGTTTCGAAAATATTTTGAAAATAAAAAAAATAAGCCGCTCTTTTGTTTTATGGATCTGTCAGAAATAAACAAGTTCGACATGTTTTGATTAATATTTACATGACGTGGAACATATTATGTAGGTAACCATGGCAACGATTAGCAAATATCATATTGAATACTAGTCATTACCCGCGTCACCTGACGCGATATCAGAAATTTTATTTTCCGTATAATAATCAAATGTCAACATTTTTGAAGTTGGAATGGTCCCGTCGCCTAATTGGCTGGAGTTTTTATACAATTTTAGGTTTAATATACAGGGTGAGTCAGACCACCCGTACCAGTCGTTTTTTTCGAAAACGGTTAGTCGTAGAGAGTTGTGTCAAAAATCTGTATTATAAAAGCCCTAATGAAGAATCGAATGGTGATATTTTTTCCCCCCGGAAAGGTCGGCTTCCCTGTTAGTTTGCTCCGAAATGTTCAGAACTCCGGAATATTAAATGGCACGATAGGTCGAAAGTAGTATTGTTGAAAAGATCTTTAAAAAATAAGCAAGTTTTGTAGGACATTTTTTTTTTGTTACTGCCACCCCTATTAAGTATTATTCGTTTGAAATTATTAAATTAACATGTAAGAATAACAAACTTAATTTTAAAAGTTGGCATTTAAAATCTAGTTACCTAATTAAACAATGTCACAAATGTTCAAACTGTCTTCAATTTACTTCTAAACACTGCAGAGCTCTTCTAGATATGTTATGAGTACCTGGAAGTATTTTCCGACAAAAAAAAAACAATTGCAATTATTGAAAACTTATTGTGACATTGTTTAATTAGGTAACTAGATTTTAAATGCCGACTTTTTTGTTATATTGACATGTTAATTTAATAATTTCAAACGAATATTACTTAACAGGGGTGGCAGTAACAAAAAAAAATTTCCTACAAAACTTGCCTACTTTTTAAAGATCTTTTCAACAATACCACTTTCGACCTATCGTGCCATTTAATATTCCGGAGTTCTGAACATTCCGGAGCAAACTAACAGGGAAGCCGACCTTTCCGGGGGAAAAAATATCACCATTCGATTCTTCATTAGGGCTTTTATAATACAGATTTTTGACACAACTCTCTACGACTAACCGTTTTCGAAAAAAACGACTGATACTGGTGGTCTGACTCACCCTGTACATAGAACGTTCCAGTTTAAAAAAATCGAAGATTTTCTAAAAGCTGGATGATTTCTAAATCCTGCACTGCTATAATAACCAGAACTTCTGGATATTGGCTTTTTAACCTTTACATGGTTTTCGAGCGTCTATAACAATGTACTAGGTCCGTTTTGAAGATGACATTTTAATTCACATTTAAGTGTTTAATTTCATTAAATATTTGGATAAAATGTGGGTTCTATGACGTCATATAAATTATACGACACATTTTCCGTACTACAGCGCCGTAAATAGTTGGGACGGTCTTTAATGAAACTAAACGCCACACGACCAAGACTTGACAATCTGCAGTTTCGTATGTTATAATATTATGTTTCACATTCCACTCGACACGGGTTAAGGTCGATTCACACACATTCATAATGTCTAAAATATAATATTGCGGTTTCAAGAGAACAATTTGGTGTAACGGTTAGCGTGCTGGCCTTTGGATCAACCGAACCCCCGGTGATCACGTCCGTTTATGAATGTTTATGTTGTTTTAATTTAATTTGTTGACTCTAGTTATCGAGCATCTATAATCAACAATACATAAAAATTGAGATTCCAACAAAACAAAAGTGTTTTGACGTAAAAAGTACGGATAACGCTGAGATGTTTCGGGTAAACTCGGGCAGTGCCCGGTATTGTTACGAAGAACTTGACAGTGCACCTGCAGATAAAAATATCTAAAAAAATTCTGTACAAAATTTCTTTTTAATTCATTAAGAAACCCTCTCAGATTTTTTTCTAAATTAGCAGTGAGCTGTCGGTCTCGGGCAACGCCGGGTAAAAATAACTGACGATTGATAGTTTAAACATGACCCGGTGAATATTTTTGTACTTAATAAATATAAAACACGTAGTGAGTTACTTTTTTGTCTATAATCTAATCTGATTTTTTTTTGTAAAATAGAAATGTTGACCACCTTTTATATACATCATTAAGAATACTTTAATTTATTTAATTGCATCATTGAATAGGCAAGAAGTAATCCCACTAAAAACATAAATGTGAAAAAGGGGCCAAGTTCGGTACAATTGAGATCTGATAAAGTACAGTTTTAACTTGACGAGGTTTCATGGCAAACAAAATTACAAGCGTGCAGTTCAAATAGATTTTAAGTTACGGGGAGCTCGAAATTATTTACTACACGTTCTACGTTGGTCGAACTTGGCTGACATACTGGCGCGTGTCTAGATATAATATTTTAAAGCTTATTACGGCTAGACGTATTAAACATTTAATCGGAACTAATGTTTTTATTTTATCAATATTTGTGCGTAGAAAACTACACAAAAAAAAAATTGGTTGTCTGTAAAGTCGGTTTACGGACGATAGTTTTACGTGATAACGTATTCCGTAATACATAACCTAAACCTCCCAAAATTTGGTTTCAAGCCGCTTATCCTTGGTGTCGGAATGATAAGAAATGTCAAAAGTGACGTTTGCAACTGTCAAAGTATTATGTTCTAATAATAATTAGTTATTCCAATACTTAACTTAGAAGGCGTTGCATTTCACAAAATACTAATGTCAAAAAATTGAATTAAACATTAGAAATGCAGCCGTTTTCATGTTAAGACAAGACATACGTTATCTTCTAATTTCCATGTACGGCAAACAAAGACGACCGACCGCGTCGCGCCATGCATTAGACAACATTGCATTTATACAGCTATTTTTCTATATAAATTTGTATAAAAAAACTGTTTAGGCAAATTCTGTTATACGAAATCTATGTAAAATGTTCTCCTCTTTCGTTTAAGACTGGTTTCAAACCGATCTGATTTAAATTGAGCGAGAAATTAGCAAACACAGGGTCAGGCGGAACGTTACGCGTTACGGGTTACGAACGTTAGGAACGTTAGGATTTAGGAACGTTACTCTTTTTCGTGCATGCAGCCGGTGTTTTATCAATTTATAAGATTGGTGATTCATCAATTTATAAGACGTTATCACGTCAAAAAATTGCGCATTCCATTACACGAGTTTATCGAAATTCAGTTGTGTTACCACATTTTTTTTTTATTTTATCCGTAGTAAATTGAGTTAACATTATGTAAATCAAAAATCGTAGTTGTGTAAAGCTAGTAGGCACTCGGCGGCGGCGCCTTATCAGGCCTAGCAGGTCATTTGTAGCTTTTTTGTTACGCTAGTCTCATTTTTCCAGCTCTTACCAATTCCGAGAAAAACGCGAAACTGCAAGCTTTAAATTTCAATAAATTGTAACTGTAATGATATGTCGAGGCAATTCTTCGGAAATAGCCGGCAAGTCAGTTTACTGCTCAACACATGAGAAAGTCGTGTTGCCTACTGCAGCGTTCGAGTTTGTACTTTCTAAGCAATAGCGTACTGCTTCAGCGCTAGACCTGCAATTCATTCGCTAGATAAAATGCCGTCTGACTAGTAATTTATCATTAATAGTTAGCTGTCCGCGACTTATTATTACGATAGTTGTTCTCTTTCCCAGTGAATTTTATCTATGTTTCGGCAATGAAAATATTTCGAACGATCGAAATTGTATTTGCAAAAGTCTCCAGTACGCGTCTATTTTGGGTCTTTCCATTCGACTGGAATCACGATAGTTCCCAAAAATAATAGGGCTCTTCATATTTTTACATGTCAAGAATCTTAGCAAAATTTGATTTTGATTCGATCAGCCGTTCGACTAAAAATGTACTGCATTTCTCCTCCATCAGGAAGTTGAGAAAAGGGCGTATTTAAGAACTCCCTAACTTGTTGCATTTTATGTGGACCGATTTTTTGTAATGCATTCATGATTTCAATAGCTACCATATCAACAAAACGCGAAATTCACTGCATAAACCAAATATAACTTTTATTGATGTGGCAACATGTTTTTTCATTTATGGTTACTATTTTGTTACTGTTCTTATTCCATGTTACGCAATCGTCTTTACAATAATATGGAAACATTGTTAAATTAAGTGGAGTGTACCTGCAAAGTACACTCACCGTAAAGTTAGCCTAGTAACTACTATTTTTATGCATTCAAGAACGTTGAAGCAATAAGGAAATAATGAGAGCAAATTGACTGTAATAAGAACTTAAATCATACCCAAACGAGGAAATTCTACTTAAACTGTTTGAATAAATCGATAATACGTTACGTAATGCCGGTCAATTGTTTTTTGTGGTCTTTAATGGCCAACAATCACGGACAACAATGATAGCTCCCACCCGAAACACCTACACGTGAATTATGAGTTTTCGAATGGTATTGAAGTGATTTTGTTATTATTAATAACTGTCAATGACAAGTTTTTAAGTTGAATAGAACTCATTTCAGCCGGTGACAATAATGCAACAATACATATTATTTTAACTAGCTTCGCTTGCGGCGAAGTCGATTTTAACAGTGGCTTAGTTGCCTATCGTCAATTGAATCTTTTAAAAATGAATGAACAATCGGTATTAAACATTTTTCACAAACGTAAAATTATAATTTTAAATAGTGCCAAAATAAGAATCGTGTTTCAAAAAGGTAACGAATGCGCTTCAACTCTTTTAGTTTCATTTATTTTTATAAATTTGGAGAAAAATCGGTCTTTTTCAGCACGTGTGTCAAAAATGTGAACTTATTCTTTTTGAAAAATGCCACTAGCCCTTTTGAAATTTACAATTGTCTGTGCCTTCTAAGACGGGTATAAATTTATTTAATAGAAAACAAGACTCGTTAAATCATATATATTAATACGCTAAGGTTAAAGATGTTTGCCTCCCTTTTTAGAAAAAACCTCACAATTTCTTCACACAAATTATATATCATTTTACAGATAATTGCTCGCTCTACTGACATCGACAACTAAAAAATTTATTATTGCTACTGTTTTTGTAAATTAATTAAACTCTGAACAACGTCTGCCATCTGACGGCGTAACGTTAACACTTCGATATGTCATCTGACCTTCATATTGTAAATACTGCATACTGCCATCTGACGGGCAACGCTGAACAACGCTTTTGCTACTTGCGCCTCTATATGACAATTTTAGTAAAATATTTCTTTTACAACAAAAAAAAAAAACGTTATAAGCAGTGTGCAAAATTAGAAACGAATTGAATACCTGCAATCATATTTAAAAAATAATTTTGTAAAGTGAGAATTATTATACTTATTTAGTGCGAATAATTCGCACAGGTCACGCTAGTTTTTAATATTTCTTTAAGACAGCGCGATGCTATCACTTTAAATAAGCGACGTGAGGTGTGACAGGTCCGCCTCAAGCAATGACGGACAACTCAAGGTCGTTTAGTTAGAACAATAGTGAATTGACATAATAAAATATATGCGCCCAATTATGAATAATAGGTGTTAATGCAGAACGTTTATTGTTTGCATAATTGAACAGGGAATAATACACGGCTATGCTTTATCGGTGTCGCTAACACGTCGTGCCCGAGTTTTTAGACGCGATTAAAGCACACCGGCCCGAAGCTTGTCTGTGAGTCTGCTAGTCGCGCTTTTTTGTGTCACGCGTTCAGCACGCACAGTTCAACAAATTCTGAAGAAGACGGACTTTTTCAGTACCGTGTCTGTTTGAAATGTTCTGTGACATTAAAGGGGAAATAATGGCGGCGGGGAAGTATAAGAGAAACCTCGGTATAATACGCGCCACGGATCTAAAAGGTTCGGAAGTTAGTCACAAACAGCGTCGCAAAGGCACATTTTAGAGCCGTTGATACTGCCACCACCTCCCAGCTATACCTGCACGGAACGTGCGCTCGTCGGTGATTGGCCGTGATTGCTCGTTGCCTTTGTCACTTGTCGCTTTCCTGCTTTAAAGTACAGTCGAGTACGCTATTGTCAAGTTGTTATTGCTATTTTAGTTTTGTTGAGTTGCGAGTTTGTACTGTACAAGCGCAAGCCCGCATTCGCAACTAACTTCCGAGCCTTTTAGATTCGTGGCGCGTATTATAACGCAAAATGGATAACGCATCAATTAAACGAGTTCTACTATTAAGAAGTTTCACTTCTCTCGTGAGCTTATGTGTGTGAGGATCACACGTTTTTTTCACATGTAAACAATGCCGGTTTGCATGTGGATATACTAATCACAATACACTTAAATTATAGTCAATGACTTTCTTCTACGATCATTTTTTTTATAAAAAATTATTTTGAAAATCAAGTATCGCACGTTGAAAACAATAGTGACACTATATAAACTTATCACCTTTTGTAAGATTCATGTTTTACAGCAAAAGTGTCACTATACGAAAATTTTCGTTTGCTCATAAACCCACTTACTTCCGCTAGACTGAGCTAGTGTCACTTTATATTTTGAAAGAATTGCCCATAGTCATGACTGATATAACGACACTATTTTGATTGTGTCAAAGCAGTTGTTTGGTACGCACGTCGCTGTAAGTGAAAAAGTGACACATTTTGTTAAACGACAGTTTACTTATTACAGTTGCTACAAAAATTAATGCAAATAAGTAAATACATAAAATGACACATTTTGTTTAGTGACACTTTTTGCAGTTGAAGTATCCAATTTACTGATTATAGATTATGACAACAATGACACTAAACAAAAAATTATTGAAAAAAGGTCTTTTTTTTAATAACTTTATTTTTAACATTGTGGTCAAAATATAAATTAAAACAATAATAAATTGTCTCATTATTAACAAAAGAATCTCTATAAGCAGTATTTTAATAGTAACTTTTTTAGGACAAAATAATAATACCTATTAAAACTAAAAAATGCTCTACTGTAAAATGTCACTTTTTACATAATGCCACTTTTGTTTTCAACGTGCGGTATGGTCACTTTTTAAACGCTTTATATTAGTTTGGGTTGTAACTATGTATGTATGTCCGTAACGGAATCTTTGAGCATAATTTTCACCAATTTCCCGAAGTCTGATTAATTTGAAACTTTGCATACGTATCAAGGACCGATGACAATGCAATAATTTGATAACAGTTTCCCATTATCCTTATTAGGACCCCCAGGATTAATAAATTCTTTTATAGATCCTCAAACTAAAAAGTGAAAAATAAAATATAGTTTAAAAAAAACTAAAAAACACGCTTTATATCGGACTAAAAAGTAAAAAATAATTGTTTTAAAATAAGCTTAAAAAGCGTTGGGCGCTCGATGTACGAAAATGTGGAACAAAGCGCCCCACGCTTTTTAAGCTTATTTTAAAACAATTATTTTTTACTTTTTAGTCCGATATAAAGCGTGTTTTTTAGTTTTTTTTAAACTATATTTTTTTAAAAACAGTACGTGTACACATCTTCGCGTTGCAAGTAGAGTGTTTAAAATATTATAATATGTAATTCTGACAGTCGTGTGAGAGCAAAACTCACTTAATATTAAAATTATGTACCTATTATTTAATTTAATGATATTCACACAATTGCGACAATTTGAAGGTCAACATACCTTGATGTAGTTATTAACTATTATTATAGATATCGGCCTATCGCAAATGCCTGCGTTTATTTTATATACAGGCTGTCTATTTAACAAAGTGATGTTTAACACGTCAAGTAGATGTTCAACTTTTTACGGACCTAAAATTTATTACACACACCTAATCATATTTTTGATTCGAAGAAATATTCTTCCAGGAGCGCGTTCGGATCTTAAATTCAATATCAAAAAGGATCCTTTTCACTATGTCAATAAATAGTTGGGTTTCTTTTTTTTATTTATCCGCAGAAGGTATTGGGAACGCAGTATAAGAATTTGTTTTACTATTATACATGTGTTGTTAAGAAAGAATTATTACATTTTATTCATTTTCAACAAAAAGAGTCCAAGTTAATTAAATAAAATCATCCCGCCATATTTTTATTTGAACGGTTGGTGTTTCGATTTAACGAAGACATTCTGTATAAAGCTGATTGATTTGAGGTCAGAATGTAAAATATGCAAAATTATAATTTGTGAATTACTATATGTAAAGCTCGATCTAAAAAAAAAACAAATTCATTTGCAATTGTAATTGAAAATATGTAAACTAAATAACATTTAAAAAGGTGATGGATAATGAAGTTCTTTAGACGATACCTTTTCACATTGGACAATAAAATACCAAGGTTTCGGATTATAGCCGGGTACATAGCGACGCCGCTGGTGATGTACAACACGCAAGACACTAACTACACACAAAAATATAATACTTATGAATTATACAAATGCTGGAATATACTGCTGATAACCCTTCTTCTCTTCTTTTAAGTCATACATAATATATTTAAAGGTCAAAGATGTTTGCCTCCCTTTTTAGAAAAAACCTCGCAATTTCTCCACATAAATTATATATCATTTTACAGATAATTGCTTGCTCTACTGACATCGACAACTAAAAATTTTATTATTGCTTTTGTTTTTCTAAATTAATTAAAATACAGCAACGCTGAACAACGTCTGCCATCTGACGTCTTTAATTTTGAAACAACGTCAACATTTCGATCTGTCATCTGACCTTCATATTGTAATACAACAGACACAATACTGCATAGTGCCATCTGACGGCTTTAATTTTGAAACAGCGAGCAACGCTGAACAACGTCACAGCAATGCTGAATGATGCCATCTGACGGCTTAGCTCAACGCTTTTGCTACTTGCGCCTCTATATGACAATTTTAGTAAAATATTTCTTTTACAACAAAAAGAAGAACGTTATAAGCAGTGTGCAAAATTAGAAACGAATTGAATACCTGCAATCATATTTAAAAAATAATTTTGTAAAGTGATAATTATTATACTTATTTAGTGCGAATAATTCGCACAGGTCACGCTAGTATATCTAAATTAAGCAGATTCAAGTTAATAAATGCCACTATTGACTTGACTGCTCGAATCAGATCCGCGTCATTTTATTAATTTTAAATAAACGGGGCAACTATTTATTTAAAAATTAAACGTTTTTCTTGCATCCATAAGATTTAAGAAGTGAATTAGTTCTGTCAGTTTAGAATTTGCAAAGCAAGAAGGCGGGGCGATGACCCAGATTTTATTGCTTTTGTTATTTTAATGCCATGCACTGCATTTATTCAAATGAAACAAAAAAAATGTTTCTGACAACATGCCTTGAAGAATTGATTTGATCCACTTGCGATCTTCTATTTAAATTCTTTATAATAATAAAATATGCAAATCACAGTAAAGGTTCGAAGTGTAAAGATATTGTTGCAATTAAAATTTGTTTCGTAGTTAAATAATGAACCTTTTGCTTGAATAATTTTTCAGTCAGTTTAAAATCCTGCGATTTGCAATAATTATTACAACTGCATAAATCACAGAGGCATTGAAGCTAAAAGAAATAGAAAAGAAAAACGTTTCCTGCATTAGAAGTTTTTATAAAAATTGTTAACACAAGGAGAACTCGTAATTTCTGACGTAGAATCGATAATTACTTAGTACTTATAAAAATCAGTTCAGCAATTTATATATCTGGTCTTTATAGTGTATTTAATTAACTTTGTTGCATTTATATCATACATGACTTCCGTGTTCCAAAATCATTTTTCAAAAAAATTTGCATACAAAAAAATTTCAGCGGTATTTATAAATAAATTTTTATACTATACAAACTTAAAATTTAAGGAGTCGAACTTCACGAGGAAAGCAAAATATTTTCTGTTATGAAGTTCTCGACTTATCGCTATTATTTCGAGAAACAGAGAAAAAAAAATTCGAATTTCGTTGAATTTTATACAAAAAGTTTTTTTTTGAAGTGAAAACTTCTTTAGCGGCGTTGTACACTTTTTTGTAATGGGTAAAAAATGTTAAACTCGCGTCAGGACACGTGACCTGATCGAACATTCGTAAGACGGATGGAGAGTAGAGGTAATATTCAAGTTTTCACTTCCGCAGGCACTCCCGGAGTGCAACCCGTCTTTTTTTATGGCCAGTTTCATTCGATTAAGTTACCTATGCGGTAAACAAAACGTTCTTTGTCAAGTTCAGAACAAAATAATTGTTACATCGATATCGATCTTGCATAACGAGATATAAGAACAATTCCTATGGCCGCGTGTGTAGGAAGCGATAATTGTGTACAAATTAATGGGCCTGTTCATTTAAGCACGAGTGATTGTCACATACTATGATATTGTTGTATCATTGACAATAGAGAGCACAGGCCACGGCGGAGGCACCCCGCGCCGGTGTATCAATAGCACGCTGGGTGATAATGATTTATGCATATAATGTTGGCGTAATTACAATCTATACCACGGCCCGTTTCTGCTTGCCGTCTGTCAACAGAAATATTATTATTATTATTGTTGGCGCCAAAATCTTATTGGACACGCTTCAACACCATTCGAGAGAGTTCGGAATTGAATTCGATGTCTTTTAACTAAATAATCTATAGTGGACTGTATCTAATTTTTTGTTATTTTGTCAGTGAGAAAGAGAAAAAAATATTATTGCGGACTTAGCAAAATGGTTGCTTTGACTGCACTTCTTCAAACACAAAAAAAATCAGTTGGAAAGTTTCAGGAAAAGGAAAATACTGATTTCTTTATCAACACTGACAATAATTAACCAAATATTTTTCACAAGAAAAACTAAAATGTTCAATTCAAAACTAAATTGTATCTATTTTAAAGTTGAGGTGCATTGCCCACGAGTTATCAGTCGTTACTGAATTTTTTCTCTGCGCACTAGATATAACACAAAAAGAAACACCTAAGGTCATCTGTGCGCGCATAAACTAATCAAATAAAACAAAATCAAAGATTCGTTCCAACTTAACCAAAATCAAAAGAGAGGCTTAAACAATTATTATTCAAATTTATTTTTTTGTTGCGTCTGAAACACACGTCGTTACAGTCAGAACGCAGTATAAGCAATAGTTTCATATTCTTGAACTGAGCGCCACGATACCCATGATACCCAATGCGAAGCCGATGGCAATATGGCGCGTAGTGGAAGAATATCAAACTTTCGGCTAGTGTCGACATGTATACTATTTTTCTTCATACCTCGGTCGTAAGTGTACGCTTATTAAATACATTAATTAATTAATTACATAAAAACACACATAATATGAGGTTATACGTAAAAATACGAATGACAGCTGTTCGCGACTATTAGCTAAAATGTAATAGGTATATATTATGGAAACGACATCTAAACAACAGTTGATAGGTGATTTTTTTCTTTACTGCCGTCCGAACGTACGTACCTCCCGCTGCATCAGTGCGTGTAATCCCACCAATGCGTAAATGTTACACTCTGCTTTACAATTGATGCCGAAAGTATGTACTTTCGATCGAGGTATTTTCAAACAACATCACTGTCGGGACTCAAACTCGGAAGTTCCAATATCGCGGCGGATGAGCTATCATTTATTCTACAGTGAAATGTCTCACAGCTTTCGAGAAAATTCAGTTTAAAAATTATTCCACATCATTTCTTATTTTACATGTGGAAAAAATAGCCTCAAATGGCTCAGTAAGGAAACTTGGACTTGGAAAGTTTATAATGGCACAAGAAAGTTCTGACATCAATGGTTTAAGGAGGTTGATCCGTTACAGTCCCAATCAAAAGTAAGTCGAATTCTAAATCGGAACGTTTTCAGAATAAATTTTTACAAAAGGTTATAAGTCGATGATACCAATAAATTATAGTAATAAAGGCATAAATAAATATTTTTTTTAATATTAATTAATTATTTAGTATTTTACTTAATGGACTAACTTTTGAATTTTATGTACAAAGTTAAGTTAGAAAAAAATAAATTTATGTAAATATCTGTATTTTACATATTTTTTGCAGTAAATACTTAAAAAAAGAAATTAGAAGTAATAAAAATTTTAATTAAATCATTAAAAAGTTGAAAATTCAGTTAAAATTGTTAAAATTATCAAGAATAAAAGTCCATAATCGAAAAGTGCTAAGGTTTATTAATTTTTTTTATTGATTAAAAGTCTCCTAATTAAATTAGAAAAAATATTAAAATATGCGTAAGACGTCGATGCTCTGCATAGTTAGTTTTCGGAACTGCTGACATTATTTGGTTATTTGCAAAAAATTAAAATGTACCGTTTGCATGCTAGGTTGACATTTTCCATAAGACTACATGTAAAAGTTTTTTTTAATTTTTAACTTTATAGTTAATCTCCTAATGATTTTGAATTTTTTACAGAAAATTTTGACATAAAAAAACTTTATTTCATATTTTTTTCATTATCTTCGTAAAACGGCTCAACCTCCTTAAAGTGAGCTTTAATAGAGAAATATTGTATAGACGCTCAACAGGTGAGGTTATTAGCGTCGGTTTATTAACAGGTAGACTAAGTGCACTCAGTGGGTGTGTGAGTCGACATTCCATTGTGTTCGACGCGAGAGTAAGCGAGTAAGTTACCGCGGATGCAAATATGATCAGAATATACCTTTCACTGTGTGTGGATAGTCGGTCGCTGCATGCGACATATTATGACATGACGAATACACACTATGCGATTATTATTTATTCACTGTCACAAATTATTCACGTTGACCGTCACAAACTCAGTGCAATGTGCGCATTCAGAGCAGGGGCGCACTTGACACGGACGGGCCAATCGCATGTCCTTTTTAATCCCCCGACGCCAAAAACGAGCACCGTATGGATTTAATTAATAAATATCCGTTTATCATAAATATTAATACGCTAAGGTTAAAGATGTTTGCCTCCCTTTTTAGAAAAAAACCTCACATATTTCTCCACATAAACTATAGGTATATCATTTTACAGATAATTTTTTTTTTTTTTTTTTTTTTAATATATATACAGTGCGCAGCGACTAAGGCTATGTGCACGAGTCTATAATATTAATTCATGGTAAGTAACATACATGTATGACTCTCAAATTAGTAGGCAGTAGGTAAGTACAATTATTACTATGTTATATTTTGTCTTTTAGGCACGTAAGGTCCAAAAACTTCAGCACTTTTGCTTGCTCTACTGCCATCGACAACTAAAAAATTTATAATTGCTTTTGTTTTTGTAAATTAATTAAAATACAGCAACGCTGAACAACGTCTGCCATCTGACGTCAACACTTCGATCTGTCATCTGATCTTCATATTGTAATACAACAGACACAATACTGCATACTGCCATCTAACGGATTTAATTTTGAAACAGCGAGCAACGCTGAATAACGTCACAGCAATGCTGCATGATGCCATCTGACGGCTTAGCTCAACGCTTTTGCTACTTGCGCCTCTATATGACAATTTTAGTAAAATATTTCTTCGATCTGTCATCTGAGCTTCATATTGTAATACAACAAAAAGAAGAACGTTATAAGCAGTGTGCAAAATTAGGAACGAATTGAATACCTGCAATCATATTTAAAAAATAATTTTCTCAAGCTATAATTATTATACTTATTTAGTGCGAATAATTCGCACAGGTCACACTAGTTCCTTTTTATTATAGGAAAGTAAAAGGTGCAGGATTCAAACATATTATGTTTGGTTTTCAGTCAGTGCCGGATTAACCTATAAGCAAATTAAGCAATTGCTTAGGGCATCACGTCTCAGGGGGCACCAAGAAGCACCACTCAGAAATGAAAAGTACGTCACTAAACCGTGTCAACAATTTTTTTTTCTTCTTGTCATGTTCTCAAAAATTTTATTTACTGATATAAAACTGTCTTTAGAAGTATAAAAGTTAAAAATAAATAATAACTTATTTTTGAAAAAACGAAGAAAAAAAAATGTTTTCAATTAGTTCAATTTCTTTAGTTTTAAAGTTTTGAAACTTTTTTTCTATTAATTGTATAAAAATGGCCGATTTTATCGACAGCCAAATTTTCAATGGGAGCATTGGTTGTAAAATTAAATTTTTTTCTTAAAAATCTATGCTTTTTAACTTTTTTCCATCAATTTGAATTTTCTCATAATTTCATAATATTAGAGATAAGCAAGAAATGCTTAGGGCATCAAAGAATCCGGCACTGTTTTCAGTACAAAAGACAATTTACAAAATACACTTTAAAAATATTTCAAAGAACTCAAGACTGAGTCTTCTATCATCCAATAGAAGCTTATTTAGTACCAGTGGTGGTAAGAGTTTTTAAGCTTCAAATGGTTCGGCGCTAAATATGAAAAAGACTTTTTAAATGAAATTGGAGTAAAAACGGGGAATAACAATTAATAATATTTGAAGTGTGACTACATAGCGAAATTAAATGTTGGATTTCGATTTTTTGATCTAATAGGTTTTTTAAGTGAACGCGTATTACTTCTTTAAAATCCTTGGAGAAATAAACACGGAAAAGTAAATTCCTATATAGATTACTCATTATTATAATAAATCCCCGCAAATTTCTTAGCACGCTGTGCGGTCGAACGCAATTGAATACGTTTGTCGAACTATTTTATTTTTTTCGCCGCTTATTTTTGTCCTTCAGCGTTACAAAAATTGCAATTACGATTTTCTTTCTTCCTGATTGACATAAATCACTATTACTTAATAATATGCAACGATTATACAATACAGAGGTGCGTTCGATAATAATTCTCGAAATTATACAATCAATGTAGGTTCATATAATTCAAATTAATAAAAACAATCATACAAATTTTTGATTTTTTAAAAGCACAAACAGACATGGCTTTCTTGGGTCGAGTACCCGTTCACGGAATAAAATCGCTGAACGTGGAGCTTAATATAGATGAGCTTTATATTATGCTCGGCTATTCAAAAGCTTCGCAACAATCGTGCAAAGTGTTTTCAAAGGTTGAATGTCAAATTAACTTATCATTCACGATATTCTTTACTTTTGACTTATACCTGTGGGTTAAATTTTAACCTCAAACAAATCAAATGAAGAAATTATATTTAATTATGTTTAATTAAAAGGTGAGTCACCAATTTCATTTATCTACAAATGTAAATCAGACAGAGCCACCCAAATCACAATGCCATGCCTTCTCTATTTAATAATTACATAGCCCCGACATTATACAGTTGTGCCAGGTCAGCGTTTCTTAAACTTTTTTGTCTACGGACCCCTTATGAGATCGTCAAAAGTGTCGCGGGCTCCATGAGTATTTTAAAGTGAAACTTTCATTCTATCGCCCCGAATTTTTCTGGCCGTCTGTTGCATGTCGCATTACAGGCGGCCGCGGAGTAGGGATAAAGTGAAAGGCGTTCGGAGTAGGCGCTCTGTAGAGCAGCCAAGGCCAATATGGCGGCGCCCATGGTTAGCATCAGCTGACCGTGTAGTTTGTATAACACATAGTCAGTCTGTCATGCGGGCAAGTGCTGTACAGTGTTTACATGTTTTTATTCGTGTATTCATGTGAATATTGTTGTTTATAATTAATCGTGATGGATAAGTGTCTACAATCCAACGCCTACAATCCAATAAAAGTTTCACTTGCGTCGTGGTTTCTTAAAACCACACAACTGTTTTTTTTTCGTTTTTTAATTTGAAATATAGATCTACAACTTTTTCCATGATGATCATTTCAGGCCTTTGAATCAAATTGTCGCGGGTTCGAATTCCATCTTCGCTCGATGGATGTGAAGTTAAATGTAATAAGACTCAATTAAATAAATTAAATTATTTCCGACGGCCATATTGGCCTATTGATTGCGTTTTGTTTAATCATTCATGCATTCGACTAGTTGAAAAGTTGCATTCATAGCGTTTTATGTACCTACATAGCGATAGTAAAAAAACAAGCGGAGAACAAAAAAACACAAAACGTGGGTTGCTGGGATTCTATATTGTGTGTCCATGACCACCTTCGATCAGCAGCGCAGCACACTATGATATTACGATAATTAGGCGTCAACAAACCGCAGCCGCGAGCTAAAAACACGCCCATCACGTGCGGATCTTTCGAATGCCTTCGCTCAGAAATGCAAGCCGTTCTTCTCGGCTATGGCACAAAAACTTGTTAGTGTCACGTTGGATATGTTTATTCCGGTTCGAGAAAAAAAACGTATCTATCTATCTATCTATGGGCAGTCGACAGTGATATTACAAAACGCACACTATGCTACTAGGACGGAAAGTTTCCGATTGCGAACAAGAATGTTAAGTTTGTACTTTTAGTAATAAGTGAATTGAAGGACCAACTTTAAAAATAAGGAAAATATTGTACTTTACTGTCATCGCGTACGATAGAGTCGCTTCTGCTTTCTTTTGACCCGCGAAAAATAGTTCAGAGAACGCAAACTCTTTATTTTTTATCTAGTCCTCGCAGAAACAAATACAGTATCTATACTATGCGTATATAATTTAAGGAGTGAGTCATACATTCATATAATGTAAGCAGTAGAGTTTTATGCGTAATACATTGTTTTATTGCTTTGCCGCTCCATTAAGCCGAACCGTGCTATAATGATGAGTCACTCTATACCATTCTGATACCTTATCATGCACTAATATAATATACAGGCTGAGTTTTAATTGCTGTTTTTTTTTTACACCGTGTAAAAATCAAATAGACGAGCAAATATTTCAAATAGTTTTTTAATCAAAACTCAAAAATAAGAGAGAAACAGCCTTTCGAAGTTTAAATAAATTTTATTAAATTTTCTTTAATTTTGAGGTCGGACCTGGGGTTATATTATGTCACTATGGAAATATGTTATTATTATCAAAAATAATTGAGGCACACACAATTATTCTCTCAAAAACAGAACAATACACATACTTGATAATAACAACTTATTTCCATAGTGACATAATATAACCCCAGGACGGACGTCAAAATTAAAGAAAATTTAATAAAATTTATTTAAACTTCGAAAGGCTGTTTCTCTCTTATTTTTGAGTTTTGATAAAAAAACTATTTGAAATATTTGCTCGTCTATTTGATTTTTACACGCTGTAAGAAAAAAGCATGAACTTAAAACTCACCTGTATAGTTATACGTATTTAATATTATTATTTTTAAAAATTTAAATTCCGAATGGATCCCTCGAAGCGCTACGTTTTCTCGAACACACCGTATAACGATGCAGTATGTTTACATGTGTATGAACTAACAAATCGCACTTTATCTGACAAACAATTTCTTATTTTCGTGACGTCTGCCGACCATAAATTTTAAAGTATCACATTTAGCAATCTTGTACTACGTGAGACTGATAAATGGGACAGCCCTGGCGTCTTGCGTATACACAAGACTTAGGAGGTACAAATACGGCGGGGGTCGTAATATGGTAACGGGCGTAGAAAGAAAAAAAAGGGGCCTGGCTATACGTTCAAAATAAACGCCCGACTCACAGAAGATTATGGCAATACGATGTTTTATATCTCGCAAACTAAAAGATATACATAGTGCGGGTCGTTGAATTCAACTTATATTTTTTTTCCTAGCGGGGCTAATACTAAACGCTAATGACCTCACTTGTCGAACGTCTATAATCTATAATCACTTGTTAAACATTCCGTTTCCTTTACTGACCCTAAGGAAAAAGCAGGTAAGTGCAAAAATACTTTGTGCTCTCGCTGGTACTCGTTTTACACATAATGTCACACCTCGTCGTAATATAACTCATTACGACACTTATACAATCATATAATACATTAATACGCTAAGGTTAAAGATGTTTGCCTCCCTTTTTAGAAAAAACCTCACAATTTCTTCACATAAATTGTATATCATTTTACAGATAATTGCTTGCTCTACTGACATCGACAACTAAAAAATTAATTATTGCTTTTGTTTGTGTAAATTAATTAAAATACAGCAACGCTGAACAACGTCTGCCATCTAACGGCTTTAATTTTGAAACAACGTCAATACTTCGATTTGTCATCTGACCTTCATATTGTAATACAACAGACACAATACTGCATACTGGAATCTGACGGTTTTAATTTTGAAACGGCGAGCAACGCTGAACAACGTCACAGCAATGCTGCATGATGCCATCTGGCTTAACTCAACGCTTTTGCTACTTGCGCCTCTATATGACAATTTTAGTAAAATATTTCTTCGATCTGTCATCTGAGCTTCATATTGTAATACAACAAAAAGAAGACCGTTATAAGCAGTGTCCAAATTAGAAACGAATTGAATACCTGCAATCATAAAAAATAATTTTGTAAAGTGATAATTATTATACTCATTTAGCGCGAATAATTCGCACAGGTCACACTAGTCTATTTTATTCGAGTTTTAAATAGTAAATCGAAAGGAACAGTTGATAATCTAGTTTAATATTTCGAAGCCGATCTCAGAAAAGTGTATTCCAAAAAAAATGTCCTCGTATATTTACAAACGGATTTTTTCCATGACGTGCAACGATTCAAGTACATAAATAAACACATAGAATAAGCGAGGACGGTGTGAGGGGGAAGCGTAGGAGGGCGGAGGCGGGCGGAGAGGTAAGATGACACAGAGCGTCTGTCGTCTGTTGTTAATCCGGCGTCAGCAGTCCCGAGGGAACACGCGTGGTCTACCTGTGTTTCCTGCTGCCTCCCCTCTACTATAGAATACATTCCTGCTTTCCTACATTTTCCGTGTAAGCTGCGTTTCGTACACAACTTTATTTGCCACATGCATTTCGCAAGCTTTTCTCTGTTAATTCTCTGACCAGCAAACTCGCTGTTTCCAAATTGAAGAATCCGCTTTCGACAAAAACTTGATTTCAATTCGATTTGGACGTGGGCGAAACTGGGCCGGGCAGCTATTTATAGATCTAAATCTTCTCCAAGAAATAAACTATCAAATCCATTTTTAACCGACGAAAAACAAAAACGGAGGAGGTTCTCAATTCGACGCGTATATTTTTTTTTTTTTTTTATTTTTTTTTTTTTTTTATTTATGTATGACCACGCATAACTTTTTACAGAGTAGTCCGATTTTGATAATTCTTTTTTTGTTTGAAAGGGTATACCCCGAAGTTGGTCCCATATAAATTTCGTAGAAAAATTCCAACCCTAAGGGTAGGAAAGCAGGGGATGATTGATTGTTCACTCACTGATTGTAATGTATGACCACACATAACTTTTTACAGAGTGGTCCAATTTTGATAATTATTTTTTTATTGGATAGGGTATACCTCGAGGTTCGTCTCATATAAATTTGGAAAAAAAATTCCTACCCTAAGGGTGGGAAAATAGGGGTGATTTATTGTTCACTCACAGATTTTCATGCTGAGTTGTGTATATTACAATTATAAATTATATAGCCACAAAAAATTATTAAATAAAAACTTTTTAACAAAAAAATTAAACCGCCGAAAAACTGAAAAGCAAAAAATAATAAATCTTTTTATTTAACTAAGTTCTATCTGAGTAGTTGAACGTATGTGAAAGTCTAGTATATCTAAGTAATTTTGAGTCGGCGTCAAACCATCAATGAACAAAGATCACTAAAAGAAATAACCAAATCAAATTAACAATGATACGTGAAATCTCCAGCGATAAACATTAACATTAAACATGCGCTCTCCACACGACCACTCGCAAAGACGTGTGCCCGTTAGGGTTGCTCTGTCGCTGATATTAACTTCGTAAACGCTCAGAGATTTCCGGCGAAGGATTGTTGACGCCGACTCAAAATTACTTAGATATACTAGACTTTCACATACGTTCAACTACTCAGATAGAACTTAGTTAAATAAAAAGATTTATTATTTTTTGCTTTTCAGTTTTTCGGCGGTTTAATTTTTTTGTTAAAAAGTTTTTATTAATAGATAGTGTAACGACAGTTTGTTTCATTCTATTTATAAATAGATAGATAGTAGGTTCATTGCAGGTTCTTAACAGCCTGTTTAGATAAGCGAGGGTCACACTAGGCTGATTGTCAGCCTCTGCTGATCAGCGGCGGACAGTAGCACCAGCAAGCAGCGGCGGGCAGCCCGGTCACACTACGGCTGCCACTCGCTAGTCTACCGCGACAAGTGGCTGCCAATCCGGTCACTACATCATCGAACACAAACCACGTGGTACGTGATGGTTTACTCGCCTATGATGCACTGCTTCGGTCAGACTGCGCTGCTCGCTGGTGGTGGCGGGTGCGAGTGAGTCACGTGACCTGCTAATCGCCGCTGCCTGATAACCAAAATAGAACATGTCAAATTTCACCAGCCGCTGATAAATACTCGCCGGCTGGCGGCGCCAGTGGCGAATTTTGTGCTCACATGAAGCTGATTGATGGCTGACAGTAGCGGCTCCCACAACTCGCGGCTGGTATGACCAGCCTAGTGTGACCCGCGCTATAGATCGGTAAGAGACATGGAACTGAACCGAAACAAGAGCGATCGATGAGTGAACCGCTGTACAGTGATACCGTATTACGACCGCCGCCGCAGCCTCCTCGATTCCCGTCTGCCGTTTTCCTCACTGATTTATAACTTTGGACATGTTGTCATCTCGTTGTTATATTGTCTAATAATCTCGCGTGCTTTTCTTTGCGTCGTCTAAATTTAAACTCGAGGAATGCTCAATTAACAATTTCAACAGGGAAGTTTCAGGGAATTTCTTCTTATAGTTTAGTAGGCTGAATAAAGACGCTTGTCTGAAAGATCTCCTTATATCTCCGTCTGAAGTTACGAAGTTATTTTGAAACTCATTTACACATAATTTACAAAGCGTCTTATTCTTTAGTGGATATTGTCCTATACCATAATTATAATGTGACATTTTTAACTATACACTAAACACTCTTATCTCTCCGTCACACAAAAATTTACTCCGTTTATTGTGCTTGGTAATACCGAACGAATATGACTATGTCGTTTTTTCCAGATTTATTTTGAAGTGCCCAAGAACCTGAGAAACGCTTCGAGCGAAGCCGGGTCGGAAAGTTGAGTGATTAAAAAAGTTAGAAAATAAAAAATACAAAACGATCGAGTTATCGCGGTTTGGTCCGGCTTTGCCCGAATTTGTAAACTTACGTTTCAAAATTGGTCTCCACGAAAAGCGCTTTTATTTTAACGCGATAATATATAGCCTATGTCCATCCTGAAAGTCCCTTCTAAATATTGGTGAAAACATTTTTGAAATCGGATGAGTAGTTTCGAAGATTGCCTCCTATATCCAAACTTAAACTTTATCTCTTTATATCAGTATGTAGATCAGGGGTCGGCAACCTTTTGAGACGGAAGAGCCAAAAGTTTCAATTTACAAAATTTCTATAGTTTTTAAAGAGCCACTAAACATTTTCGTTTCAGTATAATAATAGTATATTATTATACGAGGACGACACGCGCGACGGGGGCGGTGCGGGTGAGACGCGAGTGGAAATAGCTGAGAGATAGACATGGTGCTCAATCATGGATCGATTGGACGATTTTTAAGGGTTTATATAATAAAATAATTATTTTTTGCGTATGGAACGGAAGAGCCGCAACTTGCCGACCCCTGGTATAGATCAACCCCTTACGACTTTATGACGAGAGACTTAATGTCTATTGCGAATCCGTCTTTAAGCGGAGTATATTCTCAAGTGTTGTGAGCTCGGAATCCCGCGTTTCAAGCCCCCTCCCCCACCTTCTTCCGTCCCACCCACCCCAGCTGCAAAACACAAAACATAATTGTAGTAGATTAGACAGTTTAATTTATTCGCAGGAAAACTGCTTAGTTCGCGGTGCGATTTAAACGTTTAACATTCATTAGCCAGCCGACTGGAAATTATTTTGCTTACGTCAACCGAATTACTTTCGTACTTATTCCATACTCTGCTGTCGAGCGTCTATAATCTATACTATCTAATTAGTTCATGCACGTATTGTAGGAGGTAGGGATTGTATTTTGTTAACACCCGGTAACTATAAGCACGAAAAGCATGTACAGTAAGACCCCGCTTAACACCGTTTCGTTTAGCGCTGTTTCGGTTTAGCACTCTTTTATTTCAACCCGCAGCGTATGTACATAACATATCCGAAACAGTGTAGTTGTGTTTCTTATTTGGTGCGGTGCTGAACGGACGCATTTTTAAACAAGAAAAGAAAGCAACCAGAAAAAGCATTTCACTGGAAACTAAAATGCAAGTGATTAGAAGATTAGATTCTGGTTTATATTGTTTTTATTTTTGTAAGAAATAAATGTTTGGCTTTATTTATATTAAAAAAAACATAATTATTAAATTTAATACCTAACCAATTTTCTATCCATCTTCCCCTAACCCAGTTATTTACATGTTAAGATAGCCTCGTTTAGCGCTGTTTCGCATTACGCTCTACTTGGCTGGAACGTATCCCCCGCGTTAAACGAGGTATTACTGTATTGTTTATTGAAGTCAGAACTGCAGTCGGCCGGACTCTCCGACGCCGCTCCAGCAGAATATTAATGCATTTCTAATTGACTTCATGTGCGCAGATTGCAAATGCAAATTGCAAATAAATAGAGGAGAAATGAAATTGAAATTTTAATTCGGCATTAATATTGTGACTGGATTTCATTCGAATAATTTAACTGGAAAAGACGGATATTGCTTTAATTTATATACGTAATTCTTTCAGTAGCTTTTGTGAATGGAAGCCACGTTCGACGAATTTAGCTTTAGTTGATTGTTTTTGTACCGATTCATTCAGAACAAAATCGGTGCTTTATGAAACTTGATTCGTGGTTCCATTCAGGACGTATAGCTTTTCAAAAAAATATGTGCTTTTCAATTAGAAAAAAAATCGGCGTTTTAAAGTCATTGTTGTAATTTTTGTATAAATTATATTTTTTAACCGTTTGAAAAAAAAAATAAATCTCTTATACAAGCCCACAGCTTCCAGGTTCTCAGTCAAAAATTAGTAAAAGTGTCAAATTACAGATTTTTAATTTATTAAAAAAAGAAATTAACATAAAATCTGAACGGTTCCGAAAAAGCTTGGTTGGTTGGTGATTACAAAAATGAACTGCTTTTTTCTTAAAAGAAATCATTTCAATGACGCAGTAATCATAATATAAGGTCGGACCAATAAAAGTTAACTGGAGGAGATAAGGCGACGAGTTGTCGTTCCGATAACTGCGCACAGATAACAGATTAACGGGAAATTGAAAAGACGAAGGGTCCGTAAGTGGCGTTATTTGCGCAACTAAACGTGCGTACATAAACTCAATTGGAAGTTTTTAGCAGTGACAATGGCTGCGCTGTGACGCCATGACCCTACGAAGTTTGTACTTCACGCTTGCTTATGATAAGACGAACGACGGCGCTGCAAAGCGCGTATTGCGTCATCATGACGGTCGAATTCGAAATCGATCGATCTTTAACTGATAAATTAAGGATAATCAATCAAATTGATGGATGTTTAATATTATATCAAAATAAGAGCTTTGAAAACCTCTCCTAGAGGGGACTGTTGACTTTTTATTTTTACGGTTTAGACAGCTATAACTAGATGTCCAAAATATCTAAGTTGACTTAGGAGGACGTTTAACAAAAAAAGCACTTAAAACATTAATATTTTTGAGAACTTAGCCCTTTGAAAATATTAAATACCTCAATAAGGTAGGTTTTTGATTTTAAAAAGTCATTTTCACTAAGAATTCTGTCTCTGTAAAGTCTTCAACTGATAAATTAAGGATAATAAACCCAAAATTAGTCAAATTGATGGAGGTTTGATTTTATGTCAAAATAAGAGCTTTGAAAACCTCTACTAGAGGGGACTGTTGACCTTTTATTTTTACAGTTTAGACAGTTATAACTGGATGTCCAAAATATCTAAGTTGACTTCCGTGGTCAGTATAAGTGTCCCCATCTCTCGTTCTAATAATAAACTAGTGACTTAAATGTCTTGCCAACTGAATTTTTTTACAATAACGAATCTGTTACAGCACCTAAGTCAATTTCAGCAAAATTTTGACTTACACTGATTGGCTTCTGCGCCCTCCAAATACCTCAATAAGGTAGGTTTTTTATTTTAAAAAGTCATTTTCTCTAAGAATTCTGTCTCTGTAAAGTCTTCAACTGATAAATTAAGGATAATAAATAGGTACAAAATTAGTCAAATTGATGGAAATATGATTTTATATCTTATATTTTTGTATGGGGCTTGCCCTGTTGAAACAACAATAAACAATAAACAAAATAAGAGCTTTGAAAACCTCCAAAAGAGGGAACCGTTGACCTTTTATTTTTACAGTTTAGACAGCTATAACTAGATGTCCAAAATATCTAAGCTGACTTAGGAGGACGTTTAACAAAAAAAGCATTTAAAACATTAATATTTTTGAGAACTTAGCCCTTTGAAAGTATTAAATACCTCAATAAGGTAGGTTTTTGATTTTAAAAATTCATTTTCACTAAGAATTCTGTCTCTGTAAAGTCTTCAACTGATAAATTAAAGATAATAAACACAAAATTAGTCAAATTGATGGAAGTTTGATTTTATATCAAAATAAGAGCTTTGAAAACCTCCAAAAGAGGGAACCGTTGACCTTTTATTTTTACAGTTTAGACAGTTGTAACTAGATGTCCAAAATATCTAAGCTGACTTAGGAGGACGTTTAACAAAAAAAGCACTTAAAACATTAATATTTTTGAGAGATTAGCCCTTTGAAAATATTAAATACCTCAATAAGGTAGGTTTTTGATTTTAAAAAGTCATCTTCACTAAGAATTCTATCTCTGTAATGTCTTCAACTGATAAATTAAGGATAGTAAACACAAAATTATTCAAATTGATGGAGGTTTGATTTTACCTATATCAAAATAAGAGCTTTGAAAACCTCCAAAAGAGGGAACCGTTGACTTTTTATTTTTACAGTTTAGACAGTTCTAACTAGATGTCCAAAATATCTAAGCTTCGATCGTCTTTTTACGCGCCTGTTGAGTACTGCTGACCGATACTGCGCTCCTTAGCGTGAATAACGATGGTCGATCCGGCTAAAGTAACGGCAACAGTTTTCCAGCAGGCAGAAAAGGGACTTCGTACCACCGTTAACTACCTGGGGTAGGCAACGAGACCTCGTTTCACCACAGAGACATACAGGCACTAGAGCAGTGCTGTCACAACGAAAGTATTAAATTTATTTGTTCTATAATGATCACAACTATCGAACGTCTACAATCAATCAATCAATTTTTTTAAATTATTTTCGCTGTATATCTTTATTTAGTGTGCGAATTTTTTTCTGCTCCGTTAAGAAAAGCACGCGACATAACTGGCCTTATCTAATTTTATTCTCGTCTGATGCTGAAAAATAAGAGAGAGACGTTATACTATAGCTCTATGGTTAACTTTATCAGGAACCGTTTTCTGTATCAATGATTTGTTAATAATTTAGATTGCACTGAAGAGTGATTTTTTGCGCGCCGCTGATTTAGATATTTTGGGGTTGATAAAACCTTTGTTATTACATAACGTTGTGTGTGCAAAAAACCTCTCATTTTTAACTTACGCATGGCAAAATATTCGAGATCTTTGCCGATATTATCAATAAATTAAATAATAACCGATGCGAAAGTCTCTTCAATAACAATTTCAAACGATACGAAATTTAATTATGTTGCGGTTTTCAATTTTTTGTTTGCTCACGCCTGATTTGAGAAATATTTTTTCGTTAAAAATGTGTTTTTTAGAGACGCGAGTCTCATTTAAAAAAATATGAAATATGATGTAAAAACACACAATAATATTATATTTTCTTTTATACAGCCTGTCCACGGAAGTTCTTTACAAATGGATTTTTTTTTGTTAATTATTGAAGCAAAAATTTTTTTCTGTGGAAAAGTTCTGCTTCGTCCAAAACCTCTAAAACAACAAAGAAAATTTTCTTCGGCCTAAAGTTATACGAGGGACATCAAAAAGTTTTATTTGACTAAAAATAAAAATTATCTGTGATATTCAAGATTTTTGTAAAATTAGTTACATAATCAAATTTAATTCAAAATAATAACATAACTAGCTTCTAAGTAATTATTTATTCAGAATTATAAATCAGAATTCAACATATCCTCCGTCTCTCTTCATACAAAGAACGGTTTTCCTTCCAAAATCCGTCACTGAATTTCGAATCATTGTAGAAGGAATTTGATGGTTTTTTTCGGTGATAATCCTTTCCAATTGATCAATATCTTGAAAAGGTCTTTCAGAGTACACCATTTTCTTTAGATAGCCCCAGAGGAAATAATCTAGGGGTGTCAAATCGGGTGATCTGGCTTTAGTAAAATAAAACTTTTTGATTTCCCTCGTATAACTTTAGGCCGAAAAAAATTTATTGGTGTTTTAGAGGTTTTGGGCAAGCAGAACTTTTCCACAGAAAAAATTTTTGCTCTAATAATTAATAAAAAAAAATTCCATTTGTAAAGAGCTTCCGTGGACACGCTGTATATTTGTGAAACAGACTTAGTGCTTGTTTGAAACAAAAAGAATCGAAATGATATAAATCGATCAGCCAGTATATTCGGTCCACCAGTTTAGACGAAAGATATTTTGTCGTAAATCTTCACCGACTCCGGCAATTTCAGCGAGTTTACTATCTTGTTTTCGCTTCTTGTCACAGTCGACAATATATATTGTTGCAGCGTTTGTCATTTATTGCCGTTTTAAAATTCATAGCCTGTTTATTAAACGGCCACTTTGTCTCCGAATCTTAGATGCATATAAAATTAATTGATGAAATTATGTGGCTTTTCGAACCGACTGTACAAAGTTATTTATATAGCCAAAAACAACAAACCAATAATTTATTAACTTGGCAGTCGACAACCGAGTTAAGAAACGCCCTGTATGTGTTCAAGTGCAGAATGGAACATTAAAAACACGTTTTCGGAAATAATGACCAGGGCGACGTTTCAATTCTATTTGTGTAATCAATATTATCGGGTCGTTAAAATTTCTCCGTGAAAGTAACAAATGAACCTGAAGGAAAGTTCGGGTGTGAAAATTGACCATCGCGGCGGCGGCGGCGGTGAGAAAGAAAACAATTGAAGATTTATTTGGATATAGAAATAAATGGAATAGTGCCGGGTTTCCCCTTTTCGTTTCGCGTCGAAGCGCTGAAAGGCGGGGGAAGGGGGGAATTCTATAGGTGTAGGCCAGAGCAGCAATTACCGGCCACTTCAGCGTACTGCCCTATCGACTTTCCATCCCGCTCCCCTTTCTCCATTCCCATTTCATCCAGGTATTTAACCGATGGAGCGAACAAACACCAGCTATTTCACTAGCTGCAGTTCGTATAACGCGCCATATTTTATTTATATAAGGTCATTAGCGTTCAGTTACTTCAAATTAAATTAATCCCAATCACAAAACATCCACGAGCGCAGGTGGGACTCGAAGCCACGGTAGTTTGATTCAAAAGTCAGCACGCTAACCGGTACACCAAGCTGTTGGTAATAAGGGTTTCATTTAATTCCCTAAATTTTTATAATCCTAGAAAGTTGAACAATTTCAAATATCATACTTTTACGATCTCATAGCACAGCCACTCACAGTCCCTGTTCTTTGGACTGAGTTCCTTTTCTGGACTACCAAGGCCAAAAATAGTCATTAAGGGATATGTCCCCTTTTCTGTATTTACAAGGCCAAAAGTAGTCATTAAGAAATTTTTAGTGAATAAAATTTACTGTAAGTTTCCTTTGAAACTTTTTTTTTTGAAGTGAAAACTTCTTTAGCGGCGTTGTACACTTTTTTTGTATTGGGTAAAAAATGTTAAACTCGCGTCAGGACACGTGACCTGATCGAAAATTCGTAAGACGGATGGAGAGTAGAGGTAATATTCAAGTTTTCACTTGGGCCGGCACTCCCGGAGTGCTTGCTTTTTTTTAAGGTAGAATAGACTATTCAATCGAATTGTTATTTTCTTGTCCATCCAATTTATTGATATTTTTATTTTACGTAAACTTTTATCTATAGTAAAAAATAAAAGTCCCTAGTTATTGTTCAAATACTTGATTTTCTGAAAGTATTGGAGACAAATTGAATATAATTTCCAAACTCAATAATATTTTCTTAATTAATCACTATTGTTTCAAGAGAACAATGACGTCACTGAAACTTTTTCAGAACTAGTTCAGATGCATTTCAGTTAAGTTGAAATCAATGGCGATTGGTTTTGTACGTTATACAATGTTACAACGGGAAGTTGATTTCACAACTTGGATAATTTGTGACTAACTACGGGTTTCAATGAAAGCTATACATTGTAAATCGCTTTTTGTAATCGAATCTATGAAACTTGGGAACAAGTGAACACACAACTAGCTGCGCCATTTGCATTTCATTTTATACAGTGATAGGCCCGGCATTTGACAACAATTAATTTCTTTATCTCAGCACACCTGCACATGACTTCACTTTTTTAAAGAAGGGAACATGTTTCGGTATTATATTTATTCTATAAATTATATTTTAATTAAATAAATGTGAGAACATGTTCAATTTGCAAACACCGACTCCAGAACATGTTCTATCTGTAAAAAAATGTATTGCAATATATTGCAGAATCAATTTCAACAGAGCTCATACACATCAGAACATGTTCATTTTTACAATTGAATCTGAATTTCGTAACGGATACGGGACAGTTCTACTTCTAGTAAAGGCACATGATGAGCGTAAATTCCTACAGAACATGTTTACTTTTTACACTAGAAGTAAATTGTTACATGCCTAGTTCCACGGAACAACACGTTCTGCAATACTTGAACTGTGTATATGTCTTTAAGTACAGAACATGTTCGGTGTCTCAATTTAAAGTCGATTCAGTAAATGATAGCATCCACTAATGAAATAGAGAACATGTTCTAATTTTCAATTTACGTTTAAAATTAAGAAAAGTCAATACTGTATAAGGAACATGTGCATTTCTTACAATTTAGCGCGTTCAGTATACTGGAATTGAACTGTACAATGTGCACAGTTCAACTAAACCAATATAATGGGCAAACATTCAATGAAGAAGGTGTAAAGGCCCCCATACACCTCGTTCTTTTTTGGCAGTTTTAACCGCCGGGTAAAACTGTACGGTTAAACACGAACAACGGCCATCCCCATACACCTCGTTCTTTTATGGCAGTTTTAACCGCACGGGTAAAACTGTACGGTTAATTAAACACGAACAACGGCCATATCCACACAGAGGCGTTGTTTCGTTCAGTTTTTCTGAAGTCGTGGCATCATTAATACGATCTGCTTTGATGGATCCTACGACAACGTTAGCAGTTGCAGCCGCAGTGGCTATAAAATTAAAATTTTCAAAAAGAAAACAAAATGGACTAAAGAATGGTTACTTAAACGCAGGCAATTTTCACACGTAAATCTTCTAAATGAATTACGACTAGAACCATGAGATTGGTTTAATTTTCTGCGAATGGACGAAGAAACGTATTTAGAGCTGCTCACTTTAGTAACACCATTAATACAAAAGCAAGATACGTTTATGAGACCAAGTATTTCATCACATGAGCGTCTTTATACGTACTTGATTGCTATTTGTTTCTTCATCAATATTAGTTATTGTTTCTCTCGGTGTTTCCTGATCTGTAAGGAATAATAAATATTCGTAGTACCACAAATGGAGCTTGTACACCTCATCAGTCCCCGATCCAGATTTCTTGGATTGGATTCCTTTTTTTAATTCCTTTCGGAAGCAACCACGTAGAGAATCTATTTTCTTTTTTACACATTCCTTTGTTGCTGAATTATCTACTTCTCTTAATTTTATAATCATGTCTTCGTAAGCTTTATTTTTTTATCCCTATCAGAATACTCACTAGATTTTATTTTCCAAAGGCACGAATGGCTTCGATACAATTGTATGAATTGAACGAGCTGAAACTTGAACCTGGGGATTGGTTCAATTACCTGAGAATGGACGAACATACTTATTTTGAGTTATTATTAAAATATAAATCAATACTCAAACTAATTACAATCATTTAATTAATATGACTTATTTGCTGTACGTCGCACCACTGAATAAACACGTCGATTCTTATCGGAAAGCGCCACACATTACGATTTGAAACGACAACCAGCAAACACGTCGTGTTTAAAATCAAGATTCGGCAGATATAAAAACTGCCGTGTTTCATCGACAGTTTTTGCCCATACACTTCGGTTTTGACCGACGTGTTTTATCGTGACGATGAAAACTGCCAAAAAAGAACGAGGTGTATGGGGGCCTTAATGTTCGGGCATGTAATACGTCTGTCTATAATTTTAGGAGACTCGTCTATTATATAATAGTCGTGTAGAGCAGCGTATTCTAAACTGAGGCCCTAGAGGGGCGTAATTCATATATCCACATATAACCAATACAGTTCGATCGGCGACGGCCGAACTGTATGAAAGCTGTTGTATGTTGTATACTACTAAATGTTAAAATTTGACATTTGCAGAATAGTACAACGATTTGTGCTTTCGATACCACGGTTACATTGTAGTAGTCTTTCGTCATACGAATATAATTTCATTTGCCGTGTGTAAAGAAGCTAAATAAATTACTCTTGATTTATATTAATGGAAGTTCGCGACAATTTTGCTAATCTCCAAGGAGTTCCCGTGGGAGTATAAGTTTGGGAAACGCTGGCGTAGTGAAACATTAGAGAACGTAACCGTCCGGGGAGAATGTTCTCTCTCTATTGAAATCAAATACTTGAATAATAATATAAAGGAGGCATAAATCAATGTTGAATGGACACAATATATTGGCGCTCCGGCCCGGCTTTGCCAGTGTATGGATTAAATTTCTCAATTATCTTAACACCGAATACTCTTTTCAAACAAGTTGCTTAATTTCACTCACTCGCTTGGCTCGTTTGTTCATACTAATTACTTCTTCAATTTTGAATCGATCTGATTTACACCAGAGTGAATCCAGGTCTATGGACCTACACTATCCTTAAATGGTTTGATGGTTCCCTTATACCTCTGAAACGCTATTTAACTTCGTTGTCGAGCGTCTATAATCTTCAATGATTACCGTCCGATGATTTCAAAACTTTCAGAGAACGAAATGTTATTCCAGTCGAATATTAACTATAGAATTATAACAGAAAAACCGAGTGGTGCGTGGATTTTGATCAGGACTGTAAAATAATTCTTTTGTATAATATGAAAAGTAAAAAAAAAAACTTATTACAAAGGGTTTGTTCTGAGTTGTTTGGATTACAAGTGGAATATCAACATTAAAAATACAAAGGCATTGTTATAGCGTTTCAGCGGTGCAATTCTTGTTTAAAACAAATAATCGTAAATCCACATACAAAATACAGAATACTTGAAGAAGAAAACAACATATTTTTGAAGAGGTGTACAAAAGAGAGACACAATTGCAATAAAACAGGTCGGTCGTATATTTTAAAGCAAACGACGACAATATTACGGCAAGATCTCCGTCCTTTGGTCGTACAACGATACTGCAGCAAAGTTTATGTCTAGAGTCTGTCCAATGACCGCTGAAGAAAGCGCGTAAGCACGCTGCAGTTGAACGATTCCTCATTTTTCAAAGTGAAACTTTTATTCTATCGCCCCGAATTTTTCTGGCCGTCTGTTGCATGTCGCATTACAGGCGGCCGCGGAGTAGGGGTAAAGTGAAAAGCGTTCGGAGTAGGCGCTCGGTAGAGCACTCAAGGCCAATATGGCGGCGCCAATGGTTAGCATCAGCTGACCGTGTAGTATGTATAACACATAGTCAGTCTGTCATGCGGGCAAGTGCTGTACAGTGTTTACATGTTTTTATTCGTGTATTCATGTGAAATATTCTTGTTTATAATGAGTATTTGGAAAGAATTCCGTGGCATAAGGATCGAAAATGAAGCAATACTGAGATTTTTTTAAACTTGCATTTAATACTAACGTTTCGATACGTTTTGTATCATCTTCAGAGTGTTCAAATGCTGTCACACTCTGAAGATGATACAAAACGTATCGAAACGTTAGTATTAAATGCAAGTTTAAAAAAATCTCAATACTGCTTCATTTTCGATCCTTATGCCACGGAATTCTTTCCAAATACTCATCATTAACTTCAATGGATCACAGTTACTCTATTTATTGAATAGAGTCAATCTTCTTTGTTGTTTATAATTAATCGTGATGGATAAGTGTCTACAATCCAACGCCTACAATCCAATAAAAGTTTCACTTGCGTCGTGGTTTCTTAAAACCACACAACTGTTTTTTTTTAAGTGAAAATTCTCTAGCTACGTAAAATATAAGCGGCTTTGTATGTAACAGATTTTTATTCCTTTGATGTGTTGGTTTGAAAAACTTTACATCTCCACGTGTTTCCATAAAATGTTTGTCGGATCAAACAAGTGTTTCTGTTGCGCAATCAGCATTGAACAATGGACGCTACAGTGGCGCTTCACACACACAGAGGAAGACGGGACTGTCTGCAACTAGAATTATTGTGACATAAATGTCACAAATATAAACTATAATATCTGTCCACACGATTTCTTGTACTTCATTTTAAAACGAAAAAGATTTCTTGATCTTCATTTTTAAACGAAAAACCAACTACTTTAAAATGGCTACCGTTACAGCGTGAAAATATCGTTCGACTTCCCACCAAGCGTTCAAATATATCTTGATTATAAGGAAGTTTTATGGAGTTAGATTTTTTAGAAGCTCCTGACTTTACGAGTGATTTTAAAATATTGTCTTCGCGCAACGGTCTTATATTCTAGCGACGAATCAACAATGAAATTTATAAATGCTTGTAACATTGACTAAGCTCAGTGTCTCAAAATTGTTTTTTTCAGATTTTCAATTAAAATAACGTACTTTCTTTGACTCGGGTTTTGAAATTTGATGCTGAAACATGCAGTGGCAGAAAATGAAAAGTATGTTTTAAATGCCAATTTATTTTGTTGATTTCGTTAAAACAATGGTGCTATATGTATTTGATTTTGGCGCTTACAAATTCTTCTCATTACAAAATATTTACTTTAGAAACGGGACACAAGGCAATAGAAAAATAATTTGCTAAATAATAATATCAGGACCTTAATTTGCTATTTTTTGGGTCTTAAAGAAGTATAGAAATGTTGGTCTTTAAAGAATTTAAGAAATAAACATTGTCATTTTCTAGCCTTCTAAAATAAATGAACTTTAAACGAGATATTTCTTAAATTTGCCTTTCAAGATTTAAGTCGACGATTTCTGGAACGCTCGGTACAAAGCGAACGTGTCGGTTTAGACCAGTGATTCCCAAAGTGGTCTATATCGACCCCCAGGGGTCGACGACAACTTGGAAGGGGTCCATGTCAGCGGGAAAAAGAATTGGGGGTCCATGAAATGAAAATGGGGGTCAACGATAGTGAATCTCCTAACAAAAAATGAAACAAACTGGACATCGTTAACCGAAGAGATTTAAGATTAAATCTAACTAAATTGATGCCAAATGTTGAAAATTTATTATTAAAGCATCAGGTTCATCCCTCACACTAAAAGCATTTATTTTTTGCTTAGTTATTTTATGTAACAGAAAGTAAATTTTAATTTGATTCGTTTAATTTATCTAATTAATAAATGTATAAAACTAAACATTTCACAATACATTTCACTACCGTTATAAATTTAAATAGTTCAAAGTGAGTAGCACTATACCGGTTGTCAAAAAAACATTTGAAATTAATAAATTTGCAAAAAATCAATATCAGATAAGCAGGGGGTCTACCCAAAACCGAAAAACATGGCAAGTGGTCTACGAGACAAAAAAGTTTGGAAATCTCTGGTTTAGACCAAGTTTAAACGAACACATTGGGTTGGAAGTTTCGAGTTCGTGAAATCGATTTGCCAAGCCATTTCATTTAATCGGTTTATACAGACAGGTGATTTCGTGAGATTTCTTTGACAGTTTGGCAGTTTCTTTAATTGTTTCCATTAACACCTTTTTTTTCCAACTTTTCTCTTCTTTCCATTCGCCGGTTGAGAAATGGTCAAAATTGAAGTTCTTTAACGTCCGCTTTGCGAGATTTACAACTTTAGCAATTTGTTAAAAATATGTCCAACAAAACGCACACAAAAAAGTTACTAGCTTTTACCCGAGACTTTCCGCGTGTCAGCTATGTTTTTTTTAAGCGTTAAAAATAGTAGTTTAAAGTAAGAAAAATGCAAACCGTGCATATTCTTGGACATCCCTGTACATTGTTTCTATAATAAAAATTGATATAGTTTGGTAGAACACGTGTCTCTATGTTGAAAAACAAAGAAAAGGCAAAATAAAAAACAAAGTAATTGCTAGCGACATTGTTAATGACGCAGTGTCTCCAAACAAACAGACGATTAAGTAATTAGATAATAATTTTAAAAAAACATTAAAAATTAACAGTAATAATTGTTTCAATATTTTATTTCAACCATCTGATGGAAAGTTGTACACGCTTGAAAATAATCCACTTTAAAATAAATATTTTTTTATTGAATTTTAATATTTTTTGCTTTGCAATGTTTTTGCCATAACTGGATATATATTTGAACAAATGTTTTCTTGTTGCAAGTATTTCAAATATTTTCAGATCTATTCTGTGCCCTCTTAATATATTTTTATACTAGCGTGACCTGTGCGAATTATTCGCACTAAATAAGTATAATAATTAATTATCACTTTACAAAATTATTTTTGATTGCAGGTATTCAATTCGTTTCTAATTTTGCACACTGCTTATAACGTTCTTCTTTTTGTTGTAAAAGAAATATTTTACTGAAATTGTCATATAGAGGCGCAAGTAGCAAAAGCGTTGTTCAGCGTTGCTCGTCAGATGGCACTATGCAGTATTTACAATATGAAGGTCAGATGACAGATCGAAGTGTTAACGTTACGCCGTCAGATGGCAGACGTTGTTCAGAGTTTAATTAATTTACAAAAACAATAGCAATAATAAATTTTTTAGTTGTCGATGTCAGTAGAGCAAGCAATTATCTGTAAAATGATATATAATTTATGTGGAGAAATTGTGTGATTTTTTCTAAAAAGGGAGGCAAACATCTTAAACCTTAGCGTATTAATATATATGAAATATTGGTAAAAAATAAGATTTGACGCTAGAATGAAAAACCATTGTGTTCTTTTTGACTAATTATTTTTTTAATTAGAAGAAAAACTCAAAAGAATCGCCTATTTTTAATCGCAAAATAAATATTTGTTTTTGTATTTTGTTTTATCGCGTTTCGTGTCGAAATTATAAATAGCGTCATGGTTTAGAAACTAAACACGAAATGTATCAGACACCTGTCTGTAGGTATAATATAATTGTCTGGAAATGTAATCGCTCTAATAAGTACAAATTTTTAATAAGCAGAATAGATGTGTTTTTAATTAATTTTTGAACTGTTCTATAAATATGATGAAATAACACTTCGAAATTTAACATAGTCCACGAAGAAAAATGACGTCGGCTGGCCGCAATTTGTCGTTACTTGTGTTCGGTTTGGTTGGATTGTTCGGGTGGTCCGCGGTTCGAGGTGAAATACTTCCGCAGTGTATTCAGCCTGAACGAGGATGTCCGAACGTCAACGTGACGTTCTGGTTGTACACCAGGTAAGATCCACCTAGAGATTGTTTTCGCTTCTCAATTAACTCTAAACTAGGGGCAGAGCCTTTTTATATATGGCGTTTGCACGACCCCTCTGTTACAAACCCTCAGTTCTAGCATGACAACTAGATTTCTATACTGTGAATTAGCACTAGACCTAAAATAACCATAACAGTTGGTGAAAAAATCCAAGGGAATTAAAAAAGTTCATTTTCACAATGTTATATAAATTACGATTTTTAATCAGTCAATTCGACTTATTTTTAAAAGTATTTGAAAGCCAAAAAGTCAGTTATATAGATAGTCCAAGAGACGGCTGCAGAAAATGTGTCGTCATAAGGTGGACGAACGAAAAAATTAGAGATGATAGTTAAGACCATAATTAAGAAAGATCGCTAAGGTTGCCTGCGAAAATCCTGCCGAAACAATGTTTTTTTAATTTGTTTATCAGTTAATAGACCAAACGAAAAACACGGTTTTTTCAATATTTCTTTGAATCTTTAAGGTTATGTGAAAAAGTTATATTCATATAAAAGTTGTAGATCCTTTTAATACCTACAACATTGCCATACAATATTTTTCGATTGGAGGTCAACTTTCGCCGGAAATAACGAAAGACCGCGTTTGACCCTTAAAACGCGCCTCCCACAGCCCTCCGGCCTTTTACGCATTTGAATTTTTGGTTTTTGTATTTCTGACGGCATCATTCGTTTTCTGTTATTAATTTTGTCCTTGTCAAAAACTAACTTCACTGGTCTATTAACTGATAAACAAATTAAAATAACATTGTTTCGGCAGGATTTTCGCAGGAAACCTTAGCGATCTTTCTCAATTATGGTCTTAACTATCATCTCTATTTTTTTCGTTCGTCCACCTTATGACGACACTTTTTCTGCAGCCGTCTCTTGGACTAAGAGTGTATTTGGTATTCAATACTTTTTTTCGAACGGAAATATACTGCGGCACAACCAGAGTTGAATAATGTAGATTTTTTTCTTTTAAAGGGACACGCAGGACAATCCGAAAGAGTTGTCGGTGAACGACATCGATGGCATTAAATCATCGCTAACCGATACGAACATACCGATCGAAATATTGATTCACGGATTCACCGGCGACAGAAATACGACTCCGAACGGACAGACGCGTCCAAGTAAGCGGACACAATTTTGATTTGCATGTTAATTATTATAACTCGTGATTATGAAGTAGCCACAAAACAATTTTTCACTAATCAGTAGGCTGGTGATGCTAACATGGCTAGCGAAACGTACGTCGAGAAAAAAGTTATCGTGTGCGGAGGTTACTTTTTAATATTTTGAATGTGGACATCATCGAGACACGATTATATTATGTCTTTTTTTAACCAAGAAATAAGAAATTAAAAATGTTTAGACGGGCCGTAGTTGGTAGCTTTCTTGTATCGCCATTAAATGAATATGTGCTTTTAAGGTTCCGTACCACTCAATGCAAAAAACAGAACACTTGTATTTCCGTCTGTTCGTTAAGATCCTTTTTCTCAGAAACGCGTGGAGATATCAAGTTGAAATTAATATCAATTATGAAGATCTATAAATTCGTAGTCTTGTTAAAAATTCAAACTTCTAACTCAATTGCAAAAAATCACGTATTTGATACTGACTCACTCATCAAAACCTATAGGGTACTTTTAGTTGACCTAGAATCTTGAAATTTTTTATAAAAATAAAGAAAAAAAATTCGAAAGACATTTTTTCTGATTCTATGTAGAAAATTACTCTGCAGTGATCTATCTATACTAATATATAAAGTTGAAAAGTTTGTTTGCTAATCTCAGAAACTACTGGTTCGAATTGAATTTTTGAAGTGAAAACTTCTTTAGCGGCGTTGTACACTTTTTTTGTAATGGGTAAAAAATGTTAAACTCGCGTCAGGACAAGTAAGAACTGGGTGAGACTCTCTAAGTGATAGTAATTACCAGATACTTTTTATACAACGTTAGACATCTAGCGTTGAAATATCGTACATAAAGATGCAATCTATGATACAAACCATTTTATTTACAAAACTTCTTTAGCGGCGTTGTACACTTTTTTTGTAATGGGTAAAAA
The DNA here is from genome assembly GCA_963575645.1 of Xanthostigma xanthostigma. Classification (NCBI taxonomy): domain Eukaryota; kingdom Metazoa; phylum Arthropoda; class Insecta; order Raphidioptera; family Raphidiidae; genus Xanthostigma; species Xanthostigma xanthostigma. The sequence goes on from OY754473.1 coordinate 8,311,201, forward strand.
ATGTTAAACTCGCGTCAGTAAAAGTAAGAACTGGGTGAGACTCTCTAAGTTATAGTAATTGCCAGATACTTTTTATACAACGTTAGACATCTAGCGTTGAAATATCGTACATAAAGATGCAATCTATGATACAAACCATTTTATTTACAAAACTTCTTTAGCGGCGTTGTACACTTTTTTTGTAATGGGTAAAAAATGTTAAACTCGCGTCAGTAAAAGTAAGAACTGGGTGAGACTCTCTAAGTTATAGTAATTGCCAGATACTTTTTATACAACGTTAGACATCTAGCGTTGAAATATCGTACATAAAGATGCAATCTATGATACAAACCAAGTGAAAACTTCTTTAGCGGCGTTGTACACTTTTTTTGTAATGGGTAAAAAATATTAAACTCGCGTCAGGTCAGTAAGAACTGGGTGAGACTCTCTAAGTGATAGTAATTGCCAGATACTTTTTATACAACGTTAGACATCTAGCGTTGAAATATCGTACATAAAAATGCAATCTATGATACAAACCATTTTGATCGAAAATTCGTAAGACGTTAATATTCAAGTTTTCACTTCAGCCGGCACTCCCGGAGTGCAAAGGGTTTTTTTTTGTTGGGTAGTTCATTTATCGAGGCTATATAATATCACGCTACGACCAATAGGAGCGGAACATTAATGAAAAATGTTGCAAAATGTAACTCAAAATTTGTTCGTCTGACAAAAACTTTCGAACGGTAATTCCGATCATCATGAAATTTGGATACAACATTCATCTCGGTAAACTAAGATTAGCCCCCCATTGGTTCTCTTGCACCCGGGTGAAAACCGGGCGGGACTGCTAGTCATAAATAAATTTTGATCAAACTTTGATTCAAAAGAAAATACTGTACTAACTTCTTTTTAATAAGTCTACTCTGTCCATTTATAGAATATTTCGAAGCCGGCGAATTTTACATAATATCGGTCGATTACGGCAACTTGGTAATGTCGCCCTGTTACTTGTCCGGGGTCAGAAACGTGCCGGTGGCCGGCGAATGCGTCGCTCAATTCATCCAAGCCATTCTCGACAACACGCCGTTCACCAGGAAAAACATTCACGTGGTCGGATTCAGTTTGGGCGGACAAATGTTGAACTTCGTCAGCGCCCATCTGAGAGACGGACCGCTCGATTGGTGCACAGGTAAAAATAGTAGATTGTATGACGTTTGTTACACGAGCGCTCGCGTAACAGTCTCACGAGTCAAAATCGCAAAAATAGCGACTTTCGTCTCCAGTATTTATTGTCAATATTTTTAGCGGTAAATGTGACTATAACAATAATGAATAACTACTGTAAGTGTATAGAGATTAGTTTGCTAACTGCCATACGGTTCTTAAGTTCGCAGCCTCGATTCCAACCGGAGAAACGTGAAAGATTATTGAAATTATTGGATTATACTTTTTGACGTGATAACGTCTTATAAATTGATGAATCACCAATATTATAAATTGATAAAACACCGGCTGCATGTACGAAAAAGTGTAACGCGTAACGCATAACGCATAACGCATAACGCATAACGCATAACGCATAACGCATAACGCGTAACGTTCCGCCTGACCCTGTGCGTGCTTTTTGCTAATTTCTCGCTCAATTTAAATCAGATCGGTTTGAAACCAGTCTTAAACGAAAGAGGAGAACATTTTACATAGATTTCGTATAACAGAATTTGCCTAAACAGTTTTTTTATACAAATTTATATAGAAAAATATTTTATACAAATTTATATAGAAAAATAGCTGTATAAATGCAATGTTGTGTAATGCATGGCGCGACGCGGTCGGTTGTCTTTGTTTGCCGTACATGGAAATTAGAAGCAAACGTATGTCTTGTCTTAACATGAAAACGGCTGCATTTCTAATGTTTAATTCAATTTTTTGACATTAGTATATTGTGAAATGCAACGCCTTCTAAGTTAAGTATTGGAATAACTAATTATTATTAGAACATAATACTTTGTAAGTTGCAAACGTCACTTTTGACATTTCTTATCATTCCGACACCAAGGATAAGCGGATTGAAACCAAATTTTGGGAGGTTTAGGTTATGTATTACGGAATACGTTATCACGTAAAACTATCGTCCGTAAACCGACTTTACAGACAACCAATTTTTTTCGCCAACGATTTCAAATCGGCTTGCATTGCACATTAAAATTATTTTATACGGAGTAGAACAAACAAAAAAGTATTATTAACTGCAACTGAAATTAATATTTATTTCGAAACAGCTTTGGATCCGGCGTTACCGCTGTGGGTCAAATCGAATTTGACCGAAAAACTGTCGGCCAAATCATGCAACTTTGTCGACGTGGTTCATTCGAATGCCGGATTCGCCGGAAAAATCGAAGCGTGCGGTCAGATCGATTTTTACGTGAACGGAGGCACACTCCAGCCGATGTGCGATTGGGGCATAAACGATCCCGGCAACTCATGCGCGCATTCGAGCGCCGCGCTTTATTACGGGAGCACGATCAGCACCGATGGACCCGGACATTGGGGCGTCAAGTGCGACTTTAAACTGAGTAAAGTTATCAAATTTGAACAATTTTGTAACGACTCGGTCGAAGTTTTAATGGGTTACCATGTATCGAAAGAGTAAGTCTTTATACCACCTATACTAGTTTTAGTTTTTTAAAGTGAAATTTTTGAAGTGAAAACTTCTTTAGCGGCGTTGTACACTTTTTTTGTAATGGGTAAAAAATGTTAAACTCGCGTCAGATCGAAAATTCGTAAGACCTGATCGAAAATGCGTAAGACAAAATTCGTAAGACGAAAACTTTTTTGTTTTTTTTGCTTAGCTATTTTAAAATAAATACAAAATGTAATCACATATTTTAATGGAGTAAGCAATTGTCTTTCAAATGCAAGAAACAGTTTTTTGATTTAATGAATATATTTTGATAAAATCAAATGTTAATAAAAACGATTCTCACTAGTAGTGGATTTCTGAGTAACGCTAAGTATATATACGAGTTGTTGAAACACGTCTACCGTACTTGCTTCGGCAGTACATATTATACTAAATTTGGAACGATACAGAGAAGATTCAAGTTTTCACTTCTGCCGGTACTCCCGGAGTGCAACCCGTCTTGTTTTTAATGACGTCAATGTTTGTATCCGAGCATCCGTTTAGTTTGTTATAAGAGATTTCTACTGTGCATATAATTTCGAAAACACAATTTAAAAAAATTTCGATTTCTTTCAGGGCGAGCGGCGTTTACATGGTAAAAACAGGTCCGGACGGAGAACAGCTTGGAAAAGTAGCCGATCGTCCGACGGAAAAATCTATGATGGCCGACATTTCCGACAAAGTGTCGGACGCTTATGATAAAGTTGTTCCAGACATTAAAATTCCCGACGTTTCGCTGTCCGATTTAATCAACATACCGAAAGTGGAAATGCCGAAGATAAACTTGCCCGAAAATGTAAAATTGCCCGAATCCATTAAAGTGCCGGACATGTTCCAAAACATGTTCCAGTAATCTGAGACAAACAAGACGCAAATCAATAAGAAATAAAAAGATTGTATATATTTTCTGTGTTTTTATTTTCTCATCATTACCCAAAAAATATATCACAAACGAGTTGCAATTGATAACCTCCCCATTTCCTGAAATCGGTTAATAAAATATATTCAATGGATAAATATAATTGTCATATTTAAAAAAAAGGCAAATGTGACGTTTTTAAACCAATAAAAAATGTAATAACAACCGCAGCGCCATTAGTTCGGAGTGGTGTAAATACTAAATTACAATTTCATTTTTTTTTAAACAAACTCCTCGAACAACTGAATGCTAGTTGCATAATATATACAAACTGTTTATGAAAACATTTTAAAAATACTTGATTTTTGAAAAAAGCAAAAACTCAGCCATTTTAAGAAAACTGCTCAACCGATTTTTATATGTATTGAGAGAATGGACACTTATATTAAAAGAAACCAAGAAAAAACCGACATTGGCGCGAGCGACTCCGCTGGTACAGGTGGTTATACAAATAAAAGATATATTTTATAATTGCGGACATTGTTCGTATTCAAATAATGTGTAACAGCGCATTATTAAACGAAAAGAACGGGAAACAATGGTGGAGCCATTAAAAAAGTCGATTAAAAATTTTTACGAGCTGATAATACGTTTTATGTCAACAAGTTTTATGAGCCGTCGCTGAGCCTTATTGTTATAGAAAAGAGGCAAAATAACATTATCTCTTATTTTCCTACCTGAATTGGCTTTTAATGCTGGAAGTACGTTAAAAAAAGGACACCTGAAAATACGCGATGTTTTCGCCGCAGTTTTTAATTCAATTCTTTTTAATATTAGGTTCCGCTAAACCGCAGCAATTTTATTATTAGCTGTATATATTTTGAAAGCAGTACTATCTATGGCTAAACTTAATAAAGTTAATTTAGTCTGTTGTACCTTTACTTTTGAAATTAAGAAAATCTTTTAAAGTGAAACTTTTATTCTATCGCCCAGAATTTTTCTGGCCGTCTGTTGCATGTCGCATTACAGGCGGCCGCGGAGTAGGGGTAAAGTGAAAGGCGTTCGGAGTAGGCGCTCGGTAGAGCAGCCAAGGCCAATATGGCGGCGCCCATGGTTAGCATCAGCTGACCGTGTAGTATGTATAACACATAGTCAGTCTGTCATGCGGGCAAGTGCTGTACAGTGTTTACATGTTTTTATTCGTGCATTCATGTGAATATTGTTGTTTATAATTAATCGTGATGGATAAGTGTCTACAATCCAACGCCTACAATCCAATAAAAGTTTCACCTGCGTCGTGGTTTCTTAAAACCACACTACTTTTTTTAATGTGTCCTCCCCTTTAACATTCGCTATATTTTAGAATCTAATATCTTTGATATTTACGATCTGATAAATCATTTCTGTTCGGCTCATCATTTATTCTGGCACACTAGGCTCAGCTTCTGAAGCCATTTGGTGCTGGTTTAAGAAAAAAACTTTGATTTACAATAATAAAGCAAGCAGAATGTCGCCCGTTGCATTGAATCTTTTTTTCAAGCTTTTATTTATTTAAATTCGCAGTTAGTGTCAAATTTTTTATTTCAATTTTCACATATCTGATCTTTGGGAGTTTCTGGTAGTAGTTCTTCTTGTGACTTTTTTTATATAATGCTGTAATGTTGATGACAACTGAAAAGTGATTTCGTATTCCGAAAAGGGTCAGTTAACAAGACTTGGGGGATGGTCGCATTGGCGCATACATCCTGTATAACGAATAAAGTATCGTTTCACGAGGCAAAATGGCTCATGTCGGATTGCGTCACGCCAAGGAATATTTTTTTTCCAATTTATGTACGTGACTATGTCCCGATGTTACGCTCTATAGAGCTGAAACGGATGAACCGATTTTGACAAATGATGTTTTGTTAGTATAGTCTTGATCCTCCTGAACTTTATGGGATATATGACGTCACGAATATTTCATAATGAAGGTCTAAAGAAGTCGTATCCAACGTGAAGAACATTCACTGAGATGGGTAGAGAATTGAAGGTATCTACAAAACAGAATCTTCCTGCTTCCTGTTAGATTTTAAGCTAATATAAATCACTAGTGTGACTTGTGCGAATTATTCGCACTAACTAAGTATAATAATTATCACTTTACAAAATTATTTTTTAAATATGATTGCAGGTATTCAATTCGTTTCTAATTTTGCACACTGCTTATAACGTTCTGCTTTTTGTTGTATTACAATATGAAGCTCAGATGACAGATCGAAGAAATATTTTACTAAAATTGTCATATAGAGGCGCAAGTAGCAAAAGCGTTGAGCTAAGCCGTCAGATGGCATCATGCAGCATTGCTGTGACGTTGTTCAGCGTTGCTCGCTGTTTCAAAATTAAAGCCGTCAGATGGCAGTATGCAGTATTGTGTCTGTTGTATTACAATATGAAGGTCAGATGACAGATCGAAGTGTTGACGTTGTTTCAAAATTAAAGCCGTCAGATGGCAGACGTTGTTCAGCGTTGCTGTATTTTAATTAATTTACAAAAACAAAATCAATAATAAATTTTTTAGTTGTCGATGTCAGTAGAGCAAGCAATTATCTGTAAAATGATATATAATTAATTTATGTGGAGAAATTGTGAGGTTTCTTCTAAAAAGGGAGGCAAACATCTTTAACCTTAGCGTATTAATATTATAAGATATTTTATCATAATTAATGCATTAGATCTCAAGTTATAAACGAACAATTTTTTTAGGAAATAGTCGACATCACATAATTATTAAAACGTAATAGAAAATAGACAAATAGAAATTTTGAGAAATAGATGTTTGTTCATTTACGTACAAAAATTTTCAATGAGAATTGATTAAACACTCATTTATTTAGTTCTTGTATTTGTTTATTATACTTAGTAATGGTTATGAATGCGAAACAACAACCAGTAATAAAGTTGATATGAGCGACTTTGCCTTGTGACGGCACATTGCAGCGATGCCTTATGCCTTGTGTACTTTGGTAGTAGGTATATGTGCAGTTCGAACGAGTGTATTTTATGGGATGATTTTATTGCCGGCGGCGCGGCGTGTACAATATTATAACGGGTTGTACTTCGCTCATTATCCGCGAGAAAATATTATGAATGGAGATGGAAAATGCAAGGCAAACTTTCAATTATAATTAAAATCTTTTAATAACCGACCGCCGCGTCGACCAACCGAGAGAGAATAATTTCTCTTCTACACCCTTTTTTAACCAAACAACTCGACGACGAAAAAATTATATAAACCCAGTATTTATTTTTTTCAATTGCGGATAAAGCATGAAAAAACTCACCGATCGACTTTTAGAACGTTTAGGAATTGACAGAGCCGTAACGTGGATTATGTGGGCCCTGGGCAAGACCTTCAAATTGGGCCCCCTCAATAAAAAAAAAATTGAGAAAAAATTTACCATGGTTATAGTTCCTGTTCTTTCACATTTTTAAAGTTTAGTAGGTATATCACTTAATAAATAAACACAAAATAAGGAATCTTTAAATTGGTCCTGTCCATATTTTTTGTAATTTTTTTTTTATTTTATATTTATGAAGAAAAACGAATTAAAAATTTATTTAAATTGCATTCTTCTTGATTTTTTCTCCGCAAACTCATCAATTATATTATTAAAATCTATTTCTTGCACTATTTTAGATTCAATTGATATAATAGACAGGTTCGACAAACGCTGTTGTGAGAGCGACGATCTTAAATAGTTTTTAGGTAATTACTAAAACTTCTCTCACAAGAAGCGGTGGTGATTGGTAGGGTTAGAAATATTTTTAAAGCAACAACGATGTTTTGGTACGATTCTTTTTAAATAAAAATTCTAATAGCATATTCTGGCCTTTTTGGGCCCCGTCTATCTGAGCCACCAGTGGTGTTACTTATATATGTGATTTGTAATATTCATTAAAATACGAATGAAAATATTTGAGATAATTTTTTATCGGGGTCTTCTTGGGCCCCCCTGGGCTCTGGGCCCTGGGCAAGTGCCCCTATTGCCCCTGCCTAGTTACGGCCCTGGGAATTGATATACTTACTCTGAAATCTTTTGGAGCCATTCTGTATGATCAATGTTAAAATTAACAGCGCTGTTAAATTTTTGTCTTATGCAATTTTAAATTTGTTAGAAAATTAACAACACAGTAAATTTTGACTTTGACCAACGGAATAACACCATAAGTAATTTTTCAAAGGATATTTGCCTATATTACTAGAGTAGTCAACAAATGATTTTAATGTGTTTCTAGTATTTGATGTATGTACACCGGGTACAGATGGGTTAACGAAATGAATATCCCAGACAGCGGGACGGCATTTCAATCTAATTGCAGTTCTATTTACATCCAGAAGCACCAGCTTCTGGATCGAACCACTTCTCTTCAATATGCTAGAAATATATAAACTATAAACAGCCACAGAATTGTTTGTGTGGCGTTCTTCTTGCATAATGAATCTATTTTTAAAAGCCGCAGCACATTTTTTATTCGGAATTATTTCGAATTAACCTGAGGAAATTCACTTTCGATCGCGGATGTTTCGTGATCGTGTTTTATTTTATTTTAGTGTAATTAGACGCCAGTGACCTTGGTCGTCGAGCGTCTGTAATACCTGCAATTATTAAAAAAAAAATAATTCTAATTTTACGCCATGGCTCAATGAATGAACTGCTTGATTTCGCAACTTGTATTCTTATTGTTTAAACAATTAACATTTTAAACAATGGCTATAGACATTTTAATGTGGTTTATAAACAATAATAATGTTTATTAGTAGAAATAATAATTGTCTGCTGCAATTATCTTGTATCTTCCATGGGAAATAACGTAGAACCATGCGAAATCACGGTTAAGCATTTTAGATTGCAACAAAACTAACTAACAGCTGGTAATTGCTCTACACGTGTCCCGATTTTTTATTTTCATTATTAAATTTAAGAACTATAGTTATATTAATTGTATGCTGTTTTAGCAGAGTCGGGATATTTAAAAATTGTTTTGTTGGGGTGACAAAAACCGTGGAAATAAAAAATTCCGATTTTTTGCCATTTTAATTTTTTTTCAATTCTCGTCGTCAGTCGAAAGTAAATAAATATAAAACATAATTAAATGATCAAAATTTCGACATGGGTGATTTTTGTTTGTGGTCACGGATTTGTTATTATTATTGAACTGAAATATTTATAATATTATTCTGATTGATAATAATATTATGTACCTAGGCATAGGAAATGTGTTTGAATATTTTATGGTCTTATATTATTATCATAGCCAAATGTAGACAACGAATGGAGGCGGCACTTACTATTATTACATTATCAGCTGTTATTAATATTAGGCACCTGCAGTAGCTGCTTGCGTTTTGCAAGTAAACGAATAAATAACAAGCTGCGAGGTGAGTCGTGACTACGATTTATATAATTTTTATTCGTATTAAAATAAATCATCGTGGCATTATTATAAAGTCAAAACAATTTGCGAAAAAAAAAATAATTCTAAAGTTTTCTGAATTGTAAGGCTTCTAACATGAAGCTTATTTAGGTTATGTCTGGATTAAGCGCTCGGGGAGGCGAAGCCGTGCCGGAAAGAGTAAGTCATTGATGTCCACGAAATTGTCTGTTTATAAATTCGATAGATATTATTATCACTGGCGTAACATCACGCGGGCCTTGACATCGTATCATACACACTTTAACCGTGACTTATGCATTGCAACATTCATACGTGTAACAATAGATCGATAGTGATATATCGATCTATCATCACTAATCGTGTACGAATCGATAGACTCACAACGGGGCTTACCTACAGAAATCGAAGCATCCGTAATAACATGTGGCCGTTTTGCCTTGCATAATCATATATATTAATACGCTAAGGTTAAAGATGTTTGCCTCCCTTTTTAGAAAAAAACCTCACAATTTCTCCACATACATATTATATATCATGTCACAGATAATTGCTTGCTCTACTGACATCAATGCATCAATAAGTTTATAGACGACCAAAATCACCCAAATAACACGTTGGATACTGTGGCTGAAAGAACTAACTCTACCAAGATGTATGTTAGATTTCCATTCGTCAAGAATTCATCCTACAAGATCAACAGACTATTTTCTAACACAAATATCAAGTTGGTGTTTTATAACTTAAATAAATTAGACAGGTTATTCACAAGTCTTAAAGATAAAACACCTATTTTACATCAATCTAATATCATTTATAAAATACCTTGTGAATGTAGTAAGTGTTATGTGGGGCAAACAAGACAGTTACTGAAACATAGAATTTACCAACACAGAATGGACTGTAGAAACATAAATTTATTAAGTGATAATAAGACCGCGTTGTCATCTCATCATTTCGACACTGGACATAAATTTCTATTTAACGAAGTTCAAATACTAGATAAAGAGTCAAATTGGAAGAAACGTACCTAATATCAGTGAAATGTGTTTTATTAGAAAAAACAATTCTATTAATTATAGAACAGACACTCAAAATTTAAGTGGTCAGTACAACTATATTATGAAATTGAACTAACTTTCGAATTTTAATTTATTTTTATTTTTATTGTTTAAAAAAATTTATACATTACTTGTTGCCATGTTTTTGTCTTATGTACCTTAACTTTTGTTAATTGCTATGGTTAGTAATTAATGTTTATTTTCATAATTATTGTTTTAATAATTTTCAACTTGTACTTGAAAAAGTCTAAATTTTATAGACGAAACGTCGTACAATTAATAAATCTAATATTTGTCCACAATCCTGCGATTTTTTATTTATAATTATTGCTTTTGTTTTTGTAAATTAAATAAAATACAGCAACGCTGAACAACGTCTGCCATCTGACGGCTTTAATTTTGAAACAGCGAGCAACGCTGAACAACGTCACAGCAATGCTGCATGATGCCATCTGACGGCTTAGCTCAACGCTTTTGCTACTTGCGCCTCTATATGACAATTTTAGTAAAATATTTCTTCGATCTGTCATCTGAGCTTCATATTGTAAGACAACAAAAAGAAGAACGTTATAAGCAGTGTGCAAAATTAGAAACGAATTGAATACCTGCAATCATATTTAAGAAATAATTTTGTAAAGTGATAATTATTATACTTATTTAGTGCGAATAATTCGCACAGGTCACTCTAGTTATTATTAATTTTAATGCTGTATTGACGTCAGTATTGTTCTGAATTAAGTAGAAACCTTAGTTCTCGAGCGTCTTTAATTTACAATCTCCTTCTTCATTATTATAAGGCGTAACATAATATAATAAAAAAACTTCTACTTTTTCCTTTATAAGAGCTTTGAATCATCCCGTTGTTCTTCATTTGTGAATTTTTTTTGTAACAAAGTAATCGCTCAAAATTTAAGGCTACATTATGTATTATGCATTCAAAATAAAAAAAATGATGAAAAAGTTAGAAACTTATTAGATTACTAGTTTATTGTGACTGCCATTTTTTTATGGATTTTCTCAGAAATAAAATAAAAACATAAAAACCGTAACATTTACATTAGAAATTTTGATATGGAAACAATATTTTGTTTTGTTCTGTTTTGACGTAGGCGCGTTTCATGACACAACAATTATAACGCCAATTATTCAGCTATCGCTTGCAAAATATAATTAAAATTGTAAATCTTTCTTTGCCAGTACAAGTTTTTAGTGCGTGGGTCCCAGGTTGGGCGCTATACCTGTAATTAGTGTCAATATCGACCACTTAACAAACATTTTATTATAACTCAACACATACAACCACTCATCGAATGACCACTAACAATAAAATCATTTGTTTTTATAAGCTGCTCGAAAATTGACGAATCTTGTTTCAAATGTTTGTACACCGACATTATTGAAGTTCGCTCTAAAAAAAATGTCGCAAAAAAGAAGTCGGTCAATAAAAAAAACAGTTGTGTGGTTTTAAGAAACCACGACGCAAGTGAAACTTTTATTGGAGTTTAGGCGTTGGATTGTAGACACTTATCCATCACGATTAATTATAAACGACAATATTCACATGAATACACGAATAACAACATGTAAACACTGTACAGCACTTGCCCGCATGACAGACTGACTATGTGTTATACATACTACACGGTCAGCTGATGCTAACCATGGGCGCCGCCATATTGGCCTTGGCTGCTCTACCGAGCGCCTACTCCGAGCGCCTTTCACTTTACCCCTACTCCGCGGCCGCCTGTAATGCGACATGCAACAGACGGCCAGAAAAATTCGGGGCGATAGAATAAAAGTTTCACTTTAATAACTTTTTTTTTAATTTCAGGTGTCTACTTATCAGACTTCTCTATCAATAAAATTGTCGAGCAACAACTATCTCGAGGAATATATTTTTGAACGCACCGTAGCATAAATCCACTCTACAATGGAACAATAAAATAACATTGGTTTAGTGTAGTGCTAATTGTATTATTGGTCGGTATGCAGATAATAGGACCATAATTTACATAATAATAGGTGTAAACTGCACCTTCATTTTAGTAGCCAATGCCGCCGAATTACGCCCCGGCGCTGCCTGTTTATTTGGAAAAGTCACGCATAAACACGCGGGACCTGACACCCGATTGTTGTTCATAATGATTTTAAATTGCTTAATAAATATTAATCTATTGATTTAAATAGGAAAAATTCGTATAGAGGATAGCATTGAATTTATTTACTACTCCTAGTCACAGACTCTTCACATTTAATATTTCATTCAAATCGGTTGTCCCGTTTAAGCGTGACGAGAGGGACGTTTCGTTTTATCCCTAGGAAACTGCTGAATCGGCTGCGAGTTGAGTTTTGATCATTTCTCGATCGCCGATTGTAAATCGCGCGTTCGACTGACTGGATAAACGGGCATTCACTGTATACGTACGTGACTGCCGTTTGTTTTTGCACAGCACATACGATTTCCTAAATTGACCACAACGCGGAGCGATTTTTACCTGTGGGGTCGAATTGTACATTTATGTCGGTACGTCTGTAGAGGACCTTTGACCGCTATTGTCCCCGCACGTGAAAATAGTGGCCGTCGTAGAGAACATAAAAATGCGACGTTTATCGGAAAGAAATGATTGATTATCAATTGCAGCTTTTGTAGAGAGTACAGATGCCTGACAGCTAGATTTTGATTTTTGTTTTGGTATATAATTTTTCAAATTCTGTTTAGAAAACGTTTCTTCAAGAAGGCTTATAGGTCCAGACACTGAATGTGAGATCACGAAGTAAGTAGTTTATTTTTGTCTGCAATGAAAAGAGACAGCATTCGATAATTAAATTGTTACTGATTTCAAGTTTCATCAAAAATCTGATCCTAGATTCATTTTTCATGAATGAAACAAGCACTCAATTTATAAATACATTTTCAAGATAGCTAAAGTGAGAAAGAATATATTTTATTAGAATAGATTTCCATGGAAACAATCCATATCATCACAATTTCAACTACTGTATTGCAGATGGACGAAGTAAAGGGTTTTTTTTATATTCCGGCAGGTTTCTGCTTCAAACCTGAAATCGGACTTGAATAATATTGTCTGCCTCAAATTTGGTTGCCTTTTCGAGCTAAGTTTGAATATTTTTCCGTGAAAAAATCTGCTTGGTTTTAACGAAATGCGGGTTTTTTAATGAATGAGATAGTTAGTCCCGTCGCTTCCACCATCTGTGAAATCCGTGCATTTTTACAACTCAAGCATGCGTGTCTGTTACTATTTTTACAAAGCCACCAATAACTAGAGTATTCGGGGCTAGTACTAATTCATATTTATTGAATTGATAATTCAATCGATATTTTTACCCCAGCAACTGAGGGCTTGTAATAGAGAATGTATGAAAGCGTCGGTACACATTCAAAACTAATCTTAAGTTTTGTGTTTATTTTAGTCATTATCTGAAATCTATTAAAGATTTAGAACTGTCTAGAGATTACAGTCGGTATCAAGAGGACAGGTTTAAAAAAATAGTTGTGTGGTTTTAAGAAACCACGGCGCAAGTGAAACTTTTATTGGATTGTAGACACTTATCCATCACGATTAATTATAAACAACAATATTCACATGAATACACGAATAAAAACATGTAAACACTGTACAGCACTTGCCCGCATGACAGACTGACTATGTGTTATACATACTACACGGTCAGCTGATGCTAACCATGGGCGCCGCCATATTGGCCTTGGGTGCTCTACCGAGCGCCTTTCACTTTACCCCTACTCTGCGGCCGCCTGTAATGCGACATGCAACAGACGGCCAGAAAAATTCGGGGCGATAGAATAAAAGTTTCACTTTAAAAAAAATTCTGATAGTCTAAACTTTCATATTTAAACGATCGTTATTGTTTTTATTGAATAAAGGGACTCTCGATGAAATTCTTTTTCATAGATAATGGTATTAGAGCAAATCGTGAAATATTGAAATTGGATTACCTAGTTTAAGAATCCCATGCGGTCGGAATACAAAAACATTCCCGGTCTAAATTTTCTTTATTACTTTTTCCAAGAGCTCTCTCTACAATAATATGAAATGAACGCTTTCAGTGTTTTGTATTATTTCATACACCTGACAAAGTAAAACGGGTCTTTGCGCGTCGACGTCTCTGACGTGTTTATAATTGACAGTTCGTCAAAAATCGGTTCAGTCGTTTTGACCTAAATCGAAACAAACAGACTGGCTGCAGTAGCCAAATAAATTTCATTTGTTTTTGTGAGAATACAATCTAATGTTCTACATGACAAAGAGTTTGACAATGACGTTAGACTGTTCTTGCATATATAAATATGATTACAAAGGTCCGTGAAATAAAATTTTTTGACAATGTTTTCTGCAACCGAGCATCACATTTTTACATACGAAGAGTGCTACCCCCACTTCGTGATACGCATGTAGACACTACCTCGCAACTTACACGACGACGGAGTGTGTAAAGTCACAGCTTTTGATTTGTTCGCTCGATTTGCACAGCCGTGTTTTTTCACGTTCGATTTTTTTGACATTACATTTCATATGTTTCACCTTCAAAGCATATTCTAATATAGCGTTGCAGGCGGTGAATATAAAGTGCTTTCTTTATTTGACACTTTTCATGCCGTGTCGTGAGCCGTGTTTGAATACATTTTCAGAGTGGGTTATGCGGAGAAGGAGAAGATCTCAAACGCACACACACACACACACACACATAAACAAGTGAATATTATGCCGGTTTGACACTTGCTTGCCATAGAACCGTTATCAAAACAAAAAAAAGGTAATATCATATCATGAATTCGTCGACACATATATCGTATATACAGGGTGTCCCACGACATAGCCGGGGACTGTGTTGCTGGGGTGATTTCAAGTCAAAAATGTCTAATGAACATACACCCGGAACGCTATCCTAACTGAGCTAGAAGCATTTGAAATTTTAAAAAAGTAAGCCCACTAATGCATGTATTAGGTTCGGTTGTTGGTTTTGTTATTATTGAAAAGACCAGGTGGCTGTGAATCACCATTTGTATTTATTCGTGCTGATTGCAGAGCTACCAATTCAATTCTAAGAAGAGCTAGACTATGTATACAGCAACTGGGTGGACATTTTGAGCAACTAATTCAATAAAGCGATTTCTTTTTAAATGGTTTTTAAATTAGTAGGGAATTCCTACTACTACTTATCTAAAATTTCAAATGCTTCCAGCTCAGTTAGGATAGCGTTCCGGGTATATGTTCATTAGACATTTTTGACTTGAAATCATCCCAGCAACACAGTCCCAGGCTATGGCAGTCATGTCATGGGACACCCTGTATATGATCTGTCAGTCCTTGACTGTGTCTATGAGAAAACGAAACTTTACCGCTCGGCGAAATGTCGAAGAAGACCGCGACGTCCAGGGCCGCATTTACCAAAACTCGATTACATGCGCTGTATACAGTAGAAATCCTGTCCTACGTTCGAGCGGCAGTCATAAACCAATCAGAAAAAGAAACCATTATTAATTTGAGGTTAGGCGTTTCAATTGACTGAGCAGCGTAGGTGGCGACACTTTGCGTGAGAATTAGGGACTAAAAATCAACTACAAATAGACAGATGTACTAAAATATGTTAATTGAGAATATATTTATTATTTCACGGAGTCAAAAATATTTTCAAAGTTTTTTTTATTGAATAACCAAATTACCATTTTGGAAAAAATATTTAATTTCTTTATTTGGTTTTAGCCGGTTCTGTCACTATGAAACTTTTGATATTGACTACGATTGAGTTCAGCGTGTCTACACACAGTCGTTTTAAAATTAGAAGAAACCAGGGCGTGGCCTATTTTGCACAAAACCTTGTTGATCGTTTAAATCGAGTTGCTGCGAATCTTCCGATGTTTTTTTTAAATTTCTCGATATATGCGTAACATTCACTTAAACCACGCCTTTGCCTCTTCCGATTTTAATAAAGCTGTGTACGGAGTCATCGGTAATCGCGCTTTTGATGTGGCAGAAAAGAGGAACAAGAAGAAGAACGCGGATAAATATAATATTGCGCGCTGGGAGAATGAAAGTCGATAAAATACCTTTTAATACGGGAAGGCGATATTTGAATCTTATATTTGATTCCATGACGTACTAAATATAGCAAGGTATCCAAATTTAAGAAGTTATATATAGTCATCATTATAGCACCACTCGCTTAAGAGAGCGGCAAAGCAATGGAACAATGAACAACATTGTGAAATGTAAGTGTATGACTCACTGGATTTATCATATAGTTTGATTATATCAAAAAAAAAAAAACTTAAAATAAATATGTGTTAATTCAAGACGAATATTTTACATTTTTAAAAAATGAATTTTTATTGAAATTACTGCCATTCCCCACTTGTGGAGTTGGATGAGCAAAAAAATCAATGTAGATAATTATTAGATAGCGTCATTTAATTATGTTGTTTCTATGGCGCTTGTTTTCGCAGACACACGGTATACGATTACAAGGATGCGATTGTAATTAGATATTGATCATTAACAGTATCTGCAAGTATATGGGATCGCATGTAAAACGTGATTATTGCCACCTCTTTAATAATAACCCTAATCGTCTAACAGTTTGATATTTCCCTGTAAAAAAACTACAACCTTGATCTTTATGTAAATACCTATTTATATTTTCCGAGTACCTTTGATAACGGTGAAAAAACAGGCAAACTCGTTGAATTATCTCACTTCTAATATTATAAAGAGGAGTTTGTATGTTTGTTTGCGGCGAGAAGTCTCGAGAACTACCGAACCGATTTGAACAACTTTTTTAAGTTTAAAAACCTGCCTCTCCTCGAGAAACAAAATCAATATATTATTAAGCTACGTCACAAGAGGGACCAGCAGTGATTATACCAACAGTTTATTCTGTATCATTGAGTTATCTACACTACCTACACTAATTTGCCAAACAAACCTAATATAATAAGAGATTTGTTGTTTATGATTATTTCAGTTTACATTTTGTAAAACCACAGCGTCTAAAATGAAAAAAAATAAACACGGTTCAGCATTTTTCGCGATCATATTGCTGCAATTTTCCTGTGGCATGAATATTTTATGTTTGTAAACAACTTGTCAGGCAAATAAACTCGTAAAAGATGTTGCATAATGTACACTAAAAATAATAATAAAAATGTGCAGTCAGACTCCAGTCTGGATTCTCCAGGAGCGCGTTAAAGAATGTTTCCGTCCTGGAATAAGTTCCGCTTTATCAAAGAAATTGTTTGTAGAAACAAGGATGTCAAAATGAACAATCTCCGCCCATAGGTGTCATTTCAGAGAGGTACCTGCAACACTATTTTTTCGGATACATAATAAAGCACCAGGAAAAAAAATAAAAGCACGGGGTAACCCAAATAAATATAGTTTAAAAAAACTAAAAAACACGCTTTATATCGAACTAAAAAGTAAAAGATATTTTTTTTAAAATAAGCTTAAAACAATAATTAATTAAAAATACAAGTATTGTTGTGAAAAAAGCGTGGGGCGCTTTGTTCCACATTTTCGTACATCGACCGCCTACGCTTTTTTCACAATAATACTTGTATTTTTTATTCATTATTGTTTTAAGCTTATTTTAAAAAAAAAATTTTTTACTTTTTAGTTTGATATAAAGCGTGTTTTTTAGTTTTTTTTAAACTATATTTATTTTCCACTTTTTAGTTCGATTTATTGTCAAAAATTTGCCAAAATTTACCGCTCGGTCAACGATTGCTCTTTCAGTAGTGGCATAACATACTAACAGTAATAAAACACTTGCTGTAGTCCAAAGGAAGGTTACAAACAAACATACATACATACATACAAACTTACAAGTGAAGTTAATATAAAGCGTGTAAAAAAAAGCTAAGGCGGCTTTCAATAAATCAAGCCAATGATTTTGATATGACTCAAACCTTACTTGAAATATTTTTGAACACTGCTCAAAACAGAGTGGAGAAAAAAAAACTTTTTCGACATAAGCCACTCTGGCTCGCGGCCTCCCCGCAGAAATGCATGTTTACGATGACCTCGGCATGATATTAGAGACACCCAGTCTGATAGGAACGTCTTCTTGCGTGCGTTGAGAGCGGCCGCTAGGTCGTGTTAATCCGCGCCCACTATTCGAGGGCTCGCCTCTTCTACTTCGTGTGAAAGTCATCTATATCTATATTCGATATCTTTTGTTTAACTCTAGCATTCTATTTTATTAATGCAATTGCGATTATGACGCAATCGCAATGGCATAAGACCCACTCATTTCTGACAAAAGACGTCGAGATTGATCGCGTTTTTTAAGTTTTTGAAAAAAAACATTTTTTTTTGGCCCACTCAGTATAGTTAGCGTTAATTTTAATTCAGGTAATCTATAAAAAAAAATTGAGTTTTAAAAATTTCTAAATAGAGCTTATGTAATGCTATGCTATGGAATATAGGGAGTCAATTTTATTAGCAGGCATAGTTAAAAATTTAATATCTTTTGTGAAATATACAAATCTTCTTCCCTCACAAGTTTGGAAAATAAGCATACACTTGAGATAATTTCTAAATGTATATAGTTCTTACAAAATAATTTTTGAAGTGAAAACTTCTTTAGCGGCGTTGTACACTTTTTTTGTAATGGGTAAAAAATGTTAAACTTGCGTCAGGTAAAGTAAGAACTGGGTGAGCGAGAAAACTCTCTAATTTATACAACGTTAGACATCTAGAGTTGGAATATCGTACATAAAATTGCAATCTATGATACAAACCATTTTGATCGAAAATTCGTAAGACGTTAATATTCAAGTTTTCACTTCTGCAGGCACTCCCGGAGTGCAAAGGGGTTTTTATTTTAAATTCAGAAAATCTTTGAAATTTTAAGCACGCTGAAAAAAATTTGTGATTCGCGAATTGAGACGTGACAATGCAGTCTCTTTTCATTGCAGTAAAAATCTTTCATCTCGAATTTCTTCGGATTTTTTTTATTGTCGATACTTATTCAGTAGAACAGAGAATTTTCCGACCATTCATTTTATTACATTGAAAATGCATTCAATAAAAATACTGCTTGCAATATTCCGAAGCGTTATTACCCACGTACGCTTATTATTGGCTGGTGAACATTGTGTATTGCATTGTTGCTATGGAGCCGGATATATTCTTCACGTGACCTTAAATAATAATAATATCATTGCACAAGAAACGAGTAAAGTTCATATAAAACAATGTTGCAAAATATTTAAATTACTATTAAATTGAACTCTCTAGTCGATAGATATTATTATTGCAATATAATATTATAACCATGTACGTTGTACAGTGTGTTCGGGAAATCCGTATAATCTATATCTATACTAATATATAAAGCTTGTTGGTTTGGTTGAACGGGCTAATCTCAGAAACTACTGGTTCGAATTCAATTTTTTATTGAGGAAGGTTATATGCTATTATCGGTAAACTAAGATGAACGTGTTAGAGCAGGCTACAAGGGGATGTTCATTTGCAAAAATAGCGGACCGCGAAATGTTTTGTGATTCATCTACCTGATGCTATCGACATCGTAAAAAGCCATGTTGCCGCGCGCGCGCGCGGTCCTGTGTCATGCGACGTTGCCAGCTCGTCAAAACCATTGTAGCAAGCTTTGTTACATTAACGCTCTCTCTCTTTTTTGTAATATTGTCAAAATTAGATTCAAGAATGTTCTGCCATATTTTTCATTCTGTCAAACACAACGACAGTGCAGAGATAATTATTCTAAGCCCTGACACCGATATATTTGTATTAGGCCTTTATTTCGGGAAAAAACTTAAAAATTTAGGTTGCCGCGCTTTGTGGTTTGAGGAATCACGAAAGAAAAACCGTTTCCTTGGGTGCCATTTAGCTGCACGAAGTCTTGGCGAAAATATATGTGATATTTTACCAGGGTTGCACTCTTTAACTGGCTGCGACACCACAAGTCGCATAGGTACAAAAACACAAATGTTGAACGCCGCGAATCTGGATTTTGTTCAGGATGCAGTTTCTGCTATGGGTAATGGGCTTTTAACTAGTGAGCAATTTACAGATCTCGAAAAAGTTTGCAGTCACTTAATTTCTAAGCAACAAACAACAGCAGATGATCTTCGACACAAATTGTTGTGCCAAAACATAGGCTTTGCCTTAAATTTGACTACAAAACTTGTTGGCAACATCTGTTTATAGGCTGTCTGGGATCTATACAATATATATCAGAAGTCAGATTGAGGTCCGCAATGTTTGCAAACGGAACTCCACTGAGAGTCCGAAATTTTAAGAAATATATTGAAATATCGAAACTCGCCATCTTTGATTGCTCCCCCGTGCAACTTTTTCACTGTACGAACTATTGGTTCGTAAACAATGGACTATTGTTAGTTATTAAAAATAATAATTATAAAAGTATATTCATTAGTTTTCAATCTAGAGTGGTTTAAAGTTAACTCGAAAATGGAGCATTTTAGTAAATTTTCAAAAAATTCTTAGATAAAGTGTAAGAAATGTTATAGTGTGCTATATATTCGTGATCTACTCAATAAGCCCTTTCATTTGATACCCCACACGGCATGGTTTGATGATTTTTTTTTTATTTGTAGTATGCCATTTTTAATTGCCTGTGAGGGGGAGGGGGACCACAAAACTGGTTGGCAACATTTGTTTGTAGGATGTCTGGGATCTATACAATATATATCAGAAGTCAGATTGAGGTCCGCAATTTTTGCAAACGGAACTCCACTGAGAGTCCGGTCTATGTGTTCTCATATGCCCCCCCCCCATTTGTTCTTTTACACCCGGGTGAAACAGGGCGGGACCGCTAGTGACATACTTATATGACTATTTTTCAAAATTCATCACCAACTACTAAGTAAGGTTATTAATTGAGCTTGACACCAATTCGTATTTTCTGCTTTTCGCTTTTTTAATAATTTATTAAAACCCATACTGACAGTTTTACCAGTTCTCGGATAAGATCCTGGGAGCTGAGGGCTTGCGTTAGATTAGCCATGGCTATATTCTTAAGCTTGATTTAATCTAAAAATTGATGGAATAAAAATTACTAATTTCTTTTTGTTGTAATATTTCAATAATCCTCTCACTTTCAACAAAGTTTAATATTATTAAGTATTTAGGTATGTCGATTACAGACGCTCGACAACTAATTATTGTATATTATAATTATTGTTAATTATTTGTGCAAAACGAAATCTTTAGGTTTTATCGACTGATGATTTTTTTTAATATTAGGTTAAAAGTTACAAAACCTTCAAAACTGCCAAATGTACCTAATTAATAAAGTTCTCGATCGTTTGGTATAAGTGACTTAATTAAATTAAAATATATGCACAATAGATATTTATTGTTTAATTATTATGAATTTGAAACTCTCTATAAATAACCGAATTATTGGCACATTGTTGAAAAATAAATGTTTTGAAATATATTTTTAATTAATGAGTTGTAAGAACATATCGTTGCTTTTTAATAGCTTTGCAGTTAAAACTGAAAAGCATAAATTATTTACTATCGGCAATTGAATTATTGAATTTATTGAAGCACATAAAACAATTGCAGTGTGCGAACATTTCAAATGGATATAAAAGGTCGCCGTTAAACGATATAAAAAATAAAATAAATACAGGAGGTATTATTATTAGAAGCGATTTACACAATTTTTTTAAAAGCTTTCCGTCCAGAGATGCGTCATCACTATTCTCCTTACATTATTATTATGAAAAAACAATTCTCCACGCTCCTTTTTAACATACTTCTGTAATCTGTTTTGACGTGCTTCAAAACGTTCAAACCAACACATATAATATGAACTTTATTATTGGTTATAATATTATATTTCAAACGGATTTTGACACTTGAATCCGAGCTCTTGAGATTAGCTGGTATATGCAGACAGACAGACAGACACACGTCTACCAAGTTTTCTTTGTAGGTATTTAGTACTAGCGGTCCCGCCCGGTTTCACCCGGGTGCAAAAGAACGAATGGGGAAGGAAGGGACATGAGTACACAGATTCATCTTAGTTTATCGAGATGAATGTTGTGTCCAAATTTCATGATGATCGGAGTTACCGTTCAAAAGTTTTTGTCGATAAAAAGCAGTAGATATTTAAACTTTTTTTAACTAATAATTTTTTTTAAATGAATTAAATAAAATTAAAATAAATTTAAATGTAAGCCTTAGAAGAAAGCAATATAAATAATAAAAAAAAAGTATATATATTTGCCCAACGTGGGGCTCGAACCCACGAACCTGATATTGACAGACGCATGCTCTACCGATTGATCTACCTGATGTTGTGTTCTTGCATC
This sequence comes from Xanthostigma xanthostigma, assembly GCA_963575645.1. Classification (NCBI taxonomy): domain Eukaryota; kingdom Metazoa; phylum Arthropoda; class Insecta; order Raphidioptera; family Raphidiidae; genus Xanthostigma; species Xanthostigma xanthostigma. Next base: position 8,333,568 of record OY754473.1, read on the forward strand.
ACTAATATGAGTATATCTAGTTAATGCATTTCACATGAATAGAAGCTTATTTTTGAGACACATTTTGCAACATTTTTCATTAAAGCTCCGCTCCTAATGGTCGTAGCGTAATATTATATAGCCTATAGCCTTCCTCGGTAAATGGGCTATCCAACAAAAATTTTTTTTTTCAATTTGAACCAGTAGTTCCTGAGATTAGCGGGTTTAAACAAACAAACAAACAAACAGACAAACAAACAGACAAACAAACAAACAAACAAACTCTTCAGCTTTATATATTAGTATAGATATAGATTTGAACGAGTCCATTTTATGAACTGTCAGAGTAGAGCCGCGGTCATCACTTAAATAGCAACAAAATGTTTTATTGGCAAATATTTTCAAACTATTTCATTTATTCCCATTGAAATAATATAATATACATACTTATATTATTAAATAACGTACACGTGAAGTACTTATTTTACGATGTGGATGGCGCGCAGTTAGCATACCTAAACAAGCAACGTATTGCCTCACGTAAAATTGCCGTTGTAAATATTTGTTATATGGAATGTAGTTCACTTTGTTCATCCGGTTAAGAACTCTCCGTTTGTCGAAATTACACAAAAGCTCAATCGATTATTCTTGAATATTTTTCTTTATTTTAACAGTTTAATAAATTATTTAAAATTAGATAACAATGACAAAAATTGCATAAGTTCAACATAAATTTATATAAGTACAGAGAAAAAATATTGAGCAAACTAAAGTATTTTATGCCGGCACTTCACATGGCTATTTATATTTGTGTATTTGGCATATTTGGCAAACAATTACTAAGTGTGGACAGTCTATTTGACAAAGTGTTGGCCTTATTTGCCTATTTGACAAATAAGGCAAATGCCAAATACGCGTTACCGTGCGCTTGTCGGTTTTTCGAGGCACATCAAAGGAGTCAAATAGGCAAATACGGCAAATAAATCGTCCACACGTTGGCTATATTCAGAAGCGCACGCGCCGTGAACCTGTACGGACGTGCAGTATTTTTGTGTCTGTGCTGTGAGCGAGAACTGGAACAATTACTTTTGAAAATGAATTGGGACAATGAAACAGTGCTAAATTTCCTGGAATTTTAAACCTTGCGTTCTTCTGCCAAATGTTTGTGTGTTTGCTATTTGGCTTTCATGTGTGGATGGTCGTATTTGCCTCTATTTGCATGTTTGTCTTGAACGTCATATATTTTGCGAAATACAACAAACACCCAATAGCGAACACAAATAGCCATGTGAAGTGCCACCTTTAAATATACATTTTTACAAGAAAAACTTTAAAATGTTAATTAGAGGTCCCGTAATTTGAAATCACATGTCTTGTTGTAAAAAAATATTGACAAATATCGCGCTTTTTTGATAAAGTTTTTACGACAAAAACTGCTTTATTTAAATTTTCAAGCAAGTCAGATTTTTAAAAAACTTAGTGCTTAACAATTACAGCTCATAAAAAACGGTAGCAAGGTGGTTTTTGCGACCACGGATTGAACATTTTTCACGCAATCCGAGTGAACAATCACCTAATTTCATTTCCTATCTTAATAATAGAATTGACGGAATTGTTGAGTTGGTATTATAATAATAACAGTCGATCAAGCATATCTTATCTCTTGAGCGGATATCAAATGCAGGGCACCCCTCGAGCCGGGCTACGAACGAGCGTTGGCATTGTTATACGAGAAGTGACGTAATGATATACCAGCACAAGAGCGTAAAATCACGCGGAATGCGCGCGTGACTTGGTACAATCTTCCGCCCCATTTTACCGGCTCACATCTGGATTCGATTGCACTGTGGATTTGTTGAGGGGGAAAACTGAGAGGTGATTTTTTATCTGTTCCGTAGGTTGGCTGCCGTGATCACATAAAGAGGAAAGCAACGCGAATGTGACAACGCTTAACGGTTGGCACACGTGTGAAAGAATCAGTGACGTTGCGCTGAAATTTTATTTAAGGTCGATATTATTCCTTATCTTTGAGAAAAAGTTTTCTCAAGGGCTGTGTCTAAACATTCAGATTCGAATACAATAGCCTCACAAATATTTAGACAGCTGACCAAAGATGGTAGACAATAGTTGGCTGCAGAGCTTTGCCTCACGTCTTGGGAAATTCACCGCTACTAAACGTGATTATGCATAAAAAATGCAAAATATACGATACTTTTAAGCTTTTTTTATTTTTTGGAAATATCACTAGTATAGGTACGTATACTTAAAAAAAATTGGTTGTCTGTAAAGTCGGTTTACGGACGATAGTTTTACGTGATAACGTATTCCGTAATACATAACCTAAACCTCCCAAAATTTGGTTTCAATCCGCTTATCCTTGGTGTCGGAATGATAAGAAATGTCAAAAGTGACGTTTGCAACTTACAAAGTATTATGTTCTAATAATAATTAGTTATTCCAATACTTAACTTAGAAGGCTTTGCATTTCACAATATACTAATGTCAAAAAATTGAATTAAACATTAGAAATGCAGCTGTTTTCATGTTAAGACAAGACATACGTTTGCTTCTAATTTCCATGTACGGCAAACAAAGACAACCGACCGCGTCGCGCCATGCATTACACAACATTGCATTTATACAGCTATTTTTCTATATAAATTTGTATAAAATATTTTTCTATACCTATGTATAAAAAAACTGTTTAGGCAAATTCTGTTATACGAAATCTATGTAAAATGTTCTCCTCTTTCGTTTAAGACTGGTTTCAAACCGATCTGATTTAAATTGAGCGAGAAATTAGCAAAAAGCACGCACAGGGTCAGGCGGAACGTTACGCGTTAGGAACGTTACGTTACACTTTTTCGAACATGCAGCCGGTGTTTTATCAATTTATAAGATTGGTGATTCATCAATTTATAAGACGTTATCACGTCAAAAAGATTTGGGATATTGCGTGCAATCTATTAGATAATAAATAACTTAATACTAATTAATTTTTATATTTTTTAGATATTTCTGAAGAAGATCCAAATCCGGATCGAAACGTCATCTTGTGTTATATTGATTTGTATTTTTATTATTTTTTGTCAATATATTATTATGGTCTGAGAAAAATTGGTCGACAATTTTAATTATTAAAAAATATCTATCTATACTAATATTTATATAAAGCTGAAGAGTTTGTTTGTTTGTTTGTTTGAACGCGCTAATCTCAGGAACTACTGGTTCAAATTGAATACATTTTTTTTGTTGGATAGCCCATTTACCGAGGAAGGCTATAGGCTATATAATATTACGCTACGACCATTAGGAGCGGAGCTTTAATGAAAAATGTTGCAAAAAGTATCTCAAAAATAAGCTTCTATTCATGTGAAATGCACTAACTAGATATACTCATATTAGTGATGAAAGAACACAACCTCAGGTAGATCAATCGGTAGCGCAAGCGACTGTCAATATAATAATAATAATAATAATAATAATAATCTTTATTAGTACATATAAGTGCACTATCAGGGTCGTGGGTTCGAACCCTACGTTGGGCGAATATATTTTTATTTTTTTTTATTTTATACATTGCTTTCTTCTAAGGCTTACATTTTAATTTTATTTAATTCATTTAAAAAAAATTATTAGTTAAAAAAAGTTTAAATACTGCTCTTTATCGACAAAAACTTTTGAACGGTAACTCCGATCATCATGAAATTTGGACACAACATTCATCTCGGAAAACTAAGATGAATGTGTGTACTCATGTCCGTTCCTTCCCCATTCATTCTTTTGCACCCAGGTGAAACCGGGCGGGACCGCTAGTATTATATATAAAAAAATACCATCATTTGTATAAGTCTAACAGTTAAAATTATGTTTATTTTTTTCTTAGTAATTTTTTGCTCTCTGAACTTCTTTCAGTTTATGAACTTAGAAACGTCAATGTTATTTTTTAGGTGTTTTAAAGTGAAAAATGCGCTTAAAAGCTTTACGCTGCGCTACGGATCCCTTACAGTTTTAAAATTCAATAATCGAGAATATAAAATCGAAACTTATATTTCTGGTTTTCGCTTTGTTTATTATTTACACGAAGAACAACGAAACTACAATATGTATATGAATTGATATTGAATTTTGGGTAAAAAAAAGAAACCGCGAGTCGATACGCTCGTCGATTCGCCGGGAGAAGAAGAAGAAGATGAGTCAGCAGCACTCACCTGAAGTCACATATTCTTCTCTTTTCAGACTGCACACTGCCTACACGTGTGCCCCCCCACCCCTCCTTCCGGTGGGGTTGACGTCGAGGCAAAGCAGAGCTCTCAACTTTTCCAATATAAACGCAATATCGATCAAAGGCACAGACTAGTGAATAAGAAGGTAGCACATTGCCCGCCAGCATTTGTAAACCGATGCACGGTCGGTACAACGCGTTTTGGCTGCAGTTTTCTGCATTGCCGACACACCACCAAATCATACACAATTGTGATACTCGGCAATCAGTCAGATCGTACAACTTTGTCAACAATAAAAATATACGTAATTTTTAGTTGTTAAATAGTAGATTTCTCTGCGTCAAATATAATGCTCCCATCTTAGGGCTCTACACTCTACAGGTTGTAAATATCTTTCTAAAATTTACATCAGCTCTAGGAGCCTTTGAATCAGACCGTCGTGGGTTCGTATCCCACATCGGTTCGTGGATGTTTTGTTTCGACGTGGTCTTCGAATTAGCAGAGAATAATAATTTCTCCGCCAGACACCTCTTCAGATTGTAATACCTATAAGGAACTGTCGTATTTACCGCCAATCTGTATTGTTCGAAGCGTACGCCGAGTGTTGGTTATAGCAAGTGGAGAGGATTCGTTTTACGACCGAGTCTACAATTCTAGGAGGTCTTTTTACGGTGATGTATTTCGATTTGCACTTATTCGGTAGGTAAGGTAGATACCTAAACGCAACTATAGTTTGACTACACAATGTCTGCTTGTTTTCTATATTTTACTGACTGGATCAAAACTCTACCTCCTAATTGATTTCATAATAAATATTATTTTCATTAAGATATTTTTAATAATTAGTCAACGTATATACCAGAATTAACGACATAGATTTTTAGTGTATTTGCCATAAGGCACTTACACTATTGGCGTCGGTCGGATGGCGGGACCTAGGAGTCGGACCAAAATTTCTCGACGTTTCATATATAGCCTCCTAGAAGTTTGGCATCGTTTTTTATATAGTTATATAATAAATTCCACATGTTGGAATTAATCACCGTACGAAGTCTATTTAAAATGGGCCATCGGGCCCCTTTAAGGGTAAGTTTTAGAAAATGGACATTTTGTGGAAAAATGTCTTTCTTGCGCTCTGAGCAACGTACAATATTATATATGTTTTTTTTTTGTTCTATATTATGAGCTATGTTTAACAGAAATCAACTATTTAATAAGAAAAATTATTGTTTCATTTATTTATTTATGGAACGGTGAATTTTTGAAGTTAATTTGGAAACTGGCCACTTCCAAATATAATTTTTCGCATTTTTTAGGTAATGGCAGACGTAAAGGTAGGTGCAATAATTTCTGCTTATTTAATACAAATAAATCAAATATATAGTAACGAAACTCTTGTCTATTAGAATGTGTTCTTATATGTTTCGTAATTGCGTAATTTTTGAAAAATAATTCCTTTCTTTGTTTGATATTATAAGTACCTATAGGTATATAAAAAAAAATCAGGTTGAATCGATTCCAACCATCCGCAACCAATGTCTTATACACATAATAAAATCAGTGTCTGTAATAATAAATACACTATATTGTCGCCAGGTTTGGTCCTGAGAACCGACTTTTTAAAATTTATTTTATTCTCATCTTTGTTGACGTCTGATTATGTTATACTAGCGGTCCCGTCCGGTTTCACCCGAGTGTAAAAGAACGAACGGGGAAGGGAGGAACATGAGTACACATATTCATCTTAGTTTACCGAGATGAATGTTGTATCCAAATTTCATGATGATCGGAGTTATCCTTCAAAAGCTTTTGTGGATTAAAAGCAGTATTTATACTTTTTTAAACTAATAATTTTTTTTTAATTAATTAGTTAAAATTGAAATAAATTTAAATGTAAGCCTTAGAAGAAAGTAATGTAGAAAATAAAAATATCTTCGCCCAAAGCGGGACATGAACCCACGACCCTGATATTGACAGTCGCATGCTCTACCGCTTGAGCCATCCGACGTTGTATACCTACGACGCTAATATGAGTAAGTATATTTAATTAGTGCATTTCACCTGAATAGAAGGTTATTTTTGAAATACATTTTGCAACATTTTTAATTAATGCTCCGCTCCTAATGGTCGTAGCGTGATATTATATATAATTAATTCATTACCTTATAGACAGGACTGTAAAGAGTATTATGCAATCTCTAAAATTTTGACTGTGCCGTCCATTTACATCCTGCACTGCCTTATGTACGTTAAAGTACACCTAACTGAATTTAATAATAACAGTAATCTGCATTCATATAATACCAGGTCCAATAGGGACATCCATATTAATTTTTATCGTATCAATAAAATAAAAACTGGCATAAACTATTATGGCCCTAAATTATTTAACTTCCTTCCACAGTCTGTTAGAGATTTGCCGGAACACCAATTCAAAAAACAAATAAAAACTCTTCTTATTAAGAATAGCTTTTATTCAATTGAAGAGTTTTTTAATATTAAACTTTAAATTTTGTAACTGTACGACTTGTGTAAACTTAAGTTTTAACACCAATAAACTATCTTATCTTATCTTATCTTATAGCCGTCCTCGATAAATGGGCTATCCAACAAAAAAAATTTTTTCAATTTGAACCAGTAGTTTCTGAGATTAGCGCGTTCAAACAAACAAACAAACAAACTCTTCAGCTTTATATATTAGTATAGATCAGCGGTTCTCAAACTTTTTTGGTGACGGAACCCTTTTGGAAAGCGAAATACTTGACGGAACCCTCCAATAAAACAAAAATGTCTTTATGTGCATTCTTCATTAATTAGCATAATACCATTATACGAGTAGGTACAATGTAATAGTTACTTATTAAAAAAAATCTAAAAGGAGGTATTGTTTTTTTTTTATTAATTGAAAATAAATGTTAACACATTCAAACATTAAATAATAATAATTTTATTAACTATTCCAGAATACGAAATCAAAATGTCCTTTAAAGTTTTCTTTTAAATAGGCTTAACGTTGTTTTTTTTGCTGGCTGATCAGCTCGCACTACCTCTTTTGTCGGCGTGCGTATAGCATAATATTAAAAAATATTATACGCAATATTCTTTTGACGTGATAACGTCTTATAAATTGATGAATCACCAATATTATAAATTGATAAAACACCGGCTGCATGTTCGAAAAAGTGTAACGTAACGTTCCTAACGCGTAACGTTCCGCCTGACCCTGTGCGTGCTTTTTGCTAATTTCTCGCTCAATTTAAATCAGATCGGTTTGAAACCAGTCTTAAACGAAAGAGGAGAACATTTTACATAGATTTCGTATAACAGAATTTGCCTAAACAGTTTTTTTATACAAATTTATATAGAAAAATATTTTATACAAATTTATATAGAGAAATAGCTGTATAAATGCAATGTTGTGTAATGCATGGCGCGACGCGGTCGGTTGTCTTTGTTTGCCGTACATGGAAATTAGAAGCAAACGTATGTCTTGTCTTAACATGAAAACAGCTGCATTTCTAATGTTTAATTCAATTTTTTGACATTAGTATATTGTGAAATGCAAAGCCTGCTAAGTTAAGTATTGGAATAACTAATTATTATTAGAACATAATACTTTGTAAGTTGCAAACGTCACTTTTGACATTTCTTATCATTCCGACACCAAGGATAAGCGGATTGAAACCAAATTTTGGGAGATTTAGGTTATGTATTACGGAATACGTTATCACGTAAAACTATCGTCCGTAAACCGACTTTACAGACAACCAATTTTTTAAATATTTTTCTAAATTCTTACGGAGCCCCCATAGGGGTTTCGCGGAACCCTAGGGTTCCGCGGAGCACACTTTGAGAATGGCTGGTATAGATAATAAATAAAATTTCCGACTAAATACACTCGGTATATCAGAGCATAAAAAAATAAAAATAAGCATAATAATTGCATTTTAATTAAACATTTTTATGGAGATCCGCCTATAATGATGTTTATAATAAAATATTTCTCTAAATTGGTGCTATGATTCTAAATCTGGCGTCTTTCCTATTATAAAACTAAATTAAAAATATTTATTTGAAAATAAAAACTCAGAAATTAAACAGCGCAATAAAATGTATTTTAACGGCCTTGAAAATTATTATTAAAATGCATTATTAATTAAACGGAGAAAAAAACGAAATATAGATAATAACCTTAAACTAGACACAACGATTTAATAATAATAATATAATCATCTCAGAAGTATAATTATCTGTTATTATTTTCTAAATCGTTGTTTAATGTTGCGATTAAATATAACCGGGGCTTAATATTTTCATTTATCATAAAAATCATCATGTTGGACAACTAAATAGATATACAGCAGTTAAAAGGTTTTTTGCAGGACGATTAAAAAAGCACTTTATCAAAAATGGTGCCAAACTGCTCAAAAGTGGTACATTGAAATTTTATAGACGTCAATAGTGTATGTGCACTTTATAAGTATATACCTACTATGTGGATGTAGGGAAAAACTACAGAGTCTATAATACACAATCTATCGATGAAGGTGAAGGAATTGGGTAGGTATTTATTTAAAATCTAAAACATGTGATCGGCAATAGAGTGTCTTTCAATTGTAGCGCAAAATAAACAGAGTTACGTTTCAAAAGGTTTAAATCAGAGGTTCCCAAACTTTTTTGTCTCGTAGACCACTTGACATGTTTTTCGGTTTTGGGTATAGACTTCCTGCTTATCTGATATTGATTTTTTGCAAATTCTCTAATTTCAAATGTATTTTTGACAACTGGTATAGTGCTACTCACTTTGAACGATTTAAATTTATAACGGTAGTGAAATGTAGTGTGAAATGTTTAGTTTTATACATTTATTAATTAGATTCAAATTAAACGAATCAAATTAAAATTTACTTTCTGTTACATAAAATAACTAAGAAAAAAAATAAATGCTTTTAGTGTGAGGGTTGAACCTGATGCTTTAATAATAAATTTTCAACATTTGGCATCAATTTAGTTATTTAATCTTAAATCTCTTCGGTTAACGATGTCCAGCTTGTTTTTTTTTTGTTAGGAGATTCACTATCGTTGACCCCCATTTTCATTTCATGGACTCCCAATTTTTTTCCCGCTGACATGGACCCCTTGCAAGTTGTCGTCGAACCCTGGGAGTCGATATAGACCACTTTGGGAATCACTGATTTAAATCAACAACAGTACCTAGTATACTACCTAATCGTTTAATTTCACATGAACCAAACCTGTATGCAATTCAGCATCGTGGACCGTGCCATTTTAGTATTGTTTATTATTAAATAGTTTTAATATGGCGACTGCGTGACGAATCGGGCCTAAATTTTAGTTTCAATAAAAAATATAATTTCGTTCGTTGAAATGGCTCTTCTAATCCAAAATTAGAATGTAACTATCTCATTGCCGAATATAATTGTTAATTTTAGTCATACAGTTCGACCTTCGGCGATGCCGTTTTTTCAGTGTACCGTCCGTATATAGGCAATCGATTTAAGACATCCTGTAATATTACGCTCCGACACACCACCCGGACGAAGCCGGACCGTGACGCTATTTTAAATGTTTCGGTGTTATCGATTAAATAGGTTAATATGAAATCAATGAATATAATATGTTTTTGACTGACGATATCTAAAATCGCCATTAAAACAGTAATGGATATAGTTTTATATCTGATTCACGAGCACAATAAAAATGTTAAAGTGACTTCTTCTTCTTCTTCTTCATAACAATTGTGTGCATTTGCATATTATGTTTATCTATAATACACCCAGATTAAGGTGGAAAAAGCAATTAAATAGATGCCAACTGATTATATCTTTACTTTAAAATGCCGATCTGATATTTAACTATTTTGTACTGCAATTACTAAAGCAAACCCGGTGCATAACTTAGAACATGACGTCGAGAAATTGAAATAAATTCGCTATGCCCCATTTTTAGAGTTATTCTGTAGAAATATTGTATTGCCGTACCGCTAGATGCAATGCACAGGTACAATGGTACTGGAAAATGTTTAGTTTTCGAAATAGAAAGCGAAATTCGTATCCCGAACTCGGCTAATAAAAGGCACTAAAATGAAAATTAATAAAATAATAATTAATCAAGATTTTATTAGTTCAGTGTCCTCAATTTAATTCGTTTTCTATATTTTATTGCAGTTACAATAATGTGTAAATAACAAAAGTTTCACATTTTAACCTCGTGACAATTTCAACCAGCAATTAGGTATAACAGATTTATTGTAAAAATGGAAAATTTCGATTCTTATATCCAACTTCCATACTGCTTGATGTTTGGTTTTAATTCAAAACCATAATCCAGAACTAGAAAATACAAATAGTCTTGTCCTATTTTTTATTGTAACTAAGATAATAATTAAATTAAACGACATTGAGCGGAGGCGGGAATCGAAGTTATGACAGTTTGATCCAAAGGTCAGATTGCTTAGGTACAGGACGAAAAATATATTTAGACATAAATTACTCGATAAGTTTATGAGGATTTTTTTATCAATTTGCTTTATTAAGTATACTTATAATATAATTTATATTCTGCATTTTTCGTTAATTTCTCATTTGAAAGTATTTGACTAATAAACTGAAAACCTTCACGGAGCTCTACTTTATTAACCATAAAACAATTATTATTAAACCAATCAAGTAATAAACTCCATTAGTAGGCATTTTTTTTTCGAAAATCAATATGCTAAATTCTTTTATTATGCGTTAATAAATTTTTGATATACGAAAGTTCACGTCGATAATTTCAATTCAACATTTAATTGAACAATTTCACAACAGCAAAACAAAAGATACACTGCAGTATTTAATATTATTAAACAAGGAAACGCAGGGCATGAATACTTTTAATTATTTAAATTGTGTAACTTATCCGTTCTGTATAGTTATGCTAATATGACGGACACCGCGCGTCTGGAACTCTGTTATGTCTAAAAAATATCAATAGGAAGAATTATTGTAAAAACGTGATCTAAAATATATTTTTGACGTGATAACGTCTTATAAATTGATGAAACACCGGCTGCACGCACGAAAAAGAGTAACGTTCCGCAAGCGAGAGCGCGATATAAGCGATAGTCTCACTCTTCTTGCGTGACGTCAGAGAGTGGTGTGCGTTCAACATTTTTTTCGGCTGTTCCAGCGAAAGCTACATCTGACAGATGGCCAGATAAATTATACGGTTTGTTAACAAATATATAATATATATAGGTACATTCTTTTAAATGTCTTTTATAATTGCTTAAAAATATGTATTTTGCTTTGGTTGATCAAATTATTAGTCGGTAAAATATAGTTTGACAGCTACTAAAATTTAGGTTATGTATTATTAAATATGATATTCGAGCGGAATACGTTATCACGTAAAACTATCGTCCGTAAACCGACTTTACAGACAACCAATTTTTTTGACTGTTCAAAGCCGCGTGGAATTTTACAAAAAAAGGCCTTTCCTATTATTTTTTATAGCCTAAGTTGCTCCTTATAACTATCTGCCATTGAAAGTCCCGTCAAAATCGGTCGAGTCGTTTTGGAGATTAGCCGGAACGAAATTGCTCTCATCGCGGCTAAAGAAGTTTCACTTCAACAATGAAGAGATGGGACAGACGAGAGTTCGACACTCGACAGGCAATATTATTGTAACAGATAAGTAATGCACGTGTTACGTTAGGTGTGTAACAATTGTAACACGCAACCCCGCGTTGTGTTGACGCCTATGTAACAAAGTTATAGATTCACGGTCGACCGGCTAATTATAACACGATGTTTTAATATACTTACATTACTATGTATCTTTAACTGTCAATTATTATATCGCCACGGATATTGCTATTTATTTATCGCAGATTTCTGAAGCGAGCAAAAACGTTCTTCGAAATGATTAAGCGACGACTTGAAAAGTAGGAAGATGGTTGTGGATTATAGACGCTCGATAATTTCTATACAGTATGTAAACGCGTAACGTGCACATAGGGAAATTAGCATTGGGAAAAAATACTTGGAACAGAGTTAGCCATGACTGCATTAATTGTTATTTCTATTGAATTATCGTGGTAATCTTGTGGATTTCTATTTTATTTTGATTTATTTTTATTTTACTTGGCTTTTTTAATAATAAAAAGCTCTTATAAAACATTATTTTAATTTTTTTGTACAAAAATAAAACAAAAAAACAAGTCCATCTGTTTGGAAACATTTCATTCAAAAATTGTCTGACTGGTATGACGTATGCGCGTTGGTAAATCAATGACCCAATGTCTTTAGGTTCAACACGAATAGGCAGAGATATTTGATCTCGTACCATATTTAAGTATTTTTGGGAATTTAATGTCCCATTAATAAAAAAAGTCCGATTATGTTGTAATCATTTGAATATTTTCTTCGGTAGTACCTCACATTCATTTTGCAAAAGAATATTATCTGTCAAATTGAAAAACAAGATTTCAAGGCTCACTCTGATCCAGTCATTTTTTCCCAATGTTAATTTCCCTATGTGCACCTTACGTGTTTACATACTGTATACGATCTCCTGCTAAGGACCTCGGTTTTCAAGCGTCTATAATTATTCAATCCGTCGCCGTGTCCTTGGCAGATCATTATAATAATATTATAGTAAGCGGCGCATCCGTCGTGATTCATCCAGCATCCGCGGCGTCACGTGTGGCAGCACCTGAACGCGCCCATCTTCATTATGCATGCATGTAACCTCATTTGTCACAGAGCAAACGTGATATTACTCAATACAGTCATTTGTTTCAACCCTTTCATTACTGCGCTCATTTAAACATGACGGATCGTAAATTACCGACACTTATGAAAATGTTCGGGCTCATAGCCTTTGACGCTGGATTTTTTTTAGCCGGGGCACGTTGAGAGATTTATTGACGTGATAACGTCTTATAAATTGATGAAACACCGGCTGCACGCACGAAAAAGAGTAACGTTCCGCAAGCGAGAGCGCGCTATAAGCGATAGTCTCTCTCTTCTCGCGTGACGTCAGAGAGTAGTGTGCGTTCAACATTTTTTTCGGCTGTTTCAGCGAAAGCTACATCTGACAGATGGCCTTTGTTTTATAAACCGTGGAAATTAAGACTTAAAATCAAGATCTAATAAAAATGTCATAAATTATCAAATTTTTAAAGCAATTTTTCAGATAATACATCGTTATTTGTCAATTGATAGTTTGTACTTACACAAACCCAGCTACATTTTGTATCAAAAACAAATCTTGGGAGATATCTGCATTTCATAACAGCAGATAAATTATACGGTTTGTTAACAAATATATAATATACTAGCGGCCCTGTACGTGCTTCGCTACGTATAAAGTGAAATAATAAAACAATTTAATTGGAACATCTATCCATCTATCTATCTATTTTATTTATTTTATTTATTTTAAAATATACATGGGCGTATATGTGTGTATATCAAGCACTCCGGCTGCGCCGTCGTGCTCGATTCCTTAACCTCAGCAACACGTGGTGGTTATGCTATTGAATTGTAGCTTATATGAAACGTTGCGTCATCTATTGAATATTCACTCAATCCAGTCAACAGATATCGCCATCTGTTAGAATCGTTTGGAGCTGAGCACTCCGGCTGCGCCGTCGTGCTAGCTTACATGAAACGTTGCGCCATCTATTGAATATTCACTCAATCCAGTCAATAGATAATTATGACTGTCAAGGAATAGACAAATAATTTGCAATAAAATAATATTGCGACTATAAATTGAAATGTAAGCTATCCTATCTTTCAAGTTGGGTCGAATTGCACACGGTGTGCAAATCAAATTTAAAATCGGTTCAGTAGTTTAGGAGTTCATCGCGGACAAACATGTGACACGTAATTTTTATATATAAAGATATACATTCTTTTAAATGTCTTATAATTGCTTAAAAATATGTATTTTGCTTTGGTTGATCAAATTATTAGTCGGTAAAAATATAGTTTGACAGCTACTAAAATTTAGGTTATGTATTATTAAATATGATATTCGAGCGGAATACGTTATCACGTAAAACTATCGTCCGTAAACCGACTTTACAGACAACCAATTTTTTTTTTTAAATATAATTGATACAGAGAAATATACATAAAATGATTAAATGCCCGCGGAAACATGAAATCGCGGGCAGATGTCCTGTTTATATTATAGTGTTGACTGTACACAGCGAATGCAGGTCTTACGCACGCGTTCTTAGTGACATTCGACTGTAATGTATAAAGAAGGAAAATACCACAACAATAATCTAATGATAAAAAATTCGGGTCGCAGTGCACAACCCTGCCAACAAGAGTAGGTATATCTGTTTGCATTTTTACTTTAAATTTATGTGACAAAATAAAAAACAGCCCCTTATAATACACCTCTTAAAATTATTACAGCTAATTAATCAATATTAGGTATAAGAATTGTTTTTATAAACTGTCGGATTTCAAGTCTGGTATAATTTTCATGTGACATTATTTATTCATTTTAGGTCACATAGACGTTCATCACCTACATTAAATTAAATTCAATGATATTAAAAAAAAAACAGCCATGAGCAGAGATGGTATTCGAACCCATGACAAAACTCAAAACTCTGGCCCTCAGAATTATGTCAAACTATAGATCACGCCAATAGTCAGTGCCGGATTAACCTATAAGCAAATTAAGCAATTGCTTAAGGCATCACGTCTCAGGAGGCACCAAGAAGCACCACTCAGAAATGAAAAGTACCTCACTAAACCGTGTCAACAATTTTTTTTTTCTTTTTGTCATGTTCTCAAAAATTTTATCTATACTGGTATGTCTTTAGAAGTATAAAAGTTAAAAATAAATAATTTATTTTAGGGTTTAATTTTCGAACCTTTTTTCTATTAATTATATAAAGCCAAATTTTCAAATAGAGCATTGATTGTAAAATTCAATTTTTTTTCCTAAAAATCTATCCTTTTTAACTTTCTTCTATCAATTTGATTTTTTTTTATAAACTGAACATATTAGAGATGGGGCCCATAAGCAAGTAATGCTTAGGGCATCAAGGAGTCTTAATCCGGCACTGCCAATAGTGCACGTGTCTATAGACTGTGTACATGCAATAAGTACTACAGATAAAACCAATTGCACGAGGCAATTGTTTATGCGGACAGCGGAGTCGTGTAATACACAACAATGCACAATAATGTAACGTAATATACAAGAAGCGCGCCCACTCGATCGTTGTTGCTCGTCTTCATTTCATTTCTAACCTCATTTGTCAACAACGCGGCCACGATCGAATCGTGTTCGTTGCTCGTTGTGAAATCTCACGCGAGAGCAGTTGTTTGTTGTTCACACCTAGCTATATAAACGTAGCACCCTCCCCCTTCAGAGACCGACGATTCATTCACAGCACGAAAAAATTTCTTCCCTCCAATTTGGAAGGAAATCGTCCTTATCCCTTGTCGAGTGGGAAGAAGCTCGATTTTTAAACGGCTTATGGTCGTTCGCGTTGAGCCTGCTTACTGTGACATAAATCGGGAATCACATTAACAACTTAACAATAAATTGTATAAACTTCAGGCGCGCCCGTTGGATTTGGGTGACGATATATGAGTGTTGTTTCCATTTTATATAATATGTTCAGTATTCGTTTAGTCCGGCCCTGTTTTTTGATAAAATGAATCATTTTATTTTATACTTTTTTAATTATGCAATAATTTTTATGTTTATGTAACTGTAAATTCATTTTATCGTCGTTGGTTCTGTAATACCTCTAATGTACAAAAAGTAAAATTTGCAGGAAAGGTCAAAAAGTAGTTATTTCAGCAATGGATGGTAAGAACTAGCAATTTCAGAGGTATATTACTAATTCATACTTATCTTCACTATACGTGTTTAATTAAGGCGAAGTATTTTCTTAAAAAATATTTAACGTTAATTTCGGATTTATTGGCACATGGGAGGAATTATTTGATACAACTTTTCACCTAAGAGTTATTTCCCCTTGTCGGTTACTGTAAAATTAATTTGAAGGTATTACTAGTGTATAGAGCTCCGTTTACTGAATCTTTTCATCTAAAAAACGTAAAATCTGCCAACTATGCACATAAGAGCTATTACAGAACCAACGACGTTATTATAAATTTTAAATAAAATATCCGTTTACGTTCAACTACAACACGAGTTGAGGACAGAGTGATGTAATGGTCAGCATGCTGGCCTTTGGATCATACTGTCGTGGGTTCGAATCCCACCTCTGCTCATGGATATTTTATATTTGTCGTTTAGATCCAGCTTTGATATTTAATGATACTGGCCAGAGATACCAAGAGGTAGTGCCACTCCCCCAAGTGATATTCTCTTGTTTATGTGCATATGCTCTATATATTATGTGGATATACCTTTAAAAAAAAAATACAACACGACTTAAAACTTCTTCGTATTTATTATCCTTTGTTTGTGTTAATTATATCAAAATTCTATACCAATCTGGTACAATATAGTTAAGATTAAAGAAAACTCTTTAAGAACCATAAACTAAAAGACATACTTTATATGATTGAATTTTGTGTTTTTGGGGTGAAATGTTGTAATCCAATTTCGACCCATATCGACTTGAAACAACTTTGTACACGTATAATATTTTCGGTAATTATACACTTTCGCGGTCACCTGGTTTTTTGGCTCTAGAAAATCAAAAAATCATCCGATTTCGATGAATTTTTTTTTAAAATCTTCGTTTTTATGGCGAATTTATGGAAAAAAATACGAAAATTGAAAAAATCAATATTTCTCACAGTTTCATGACTTTAAATGCAAAAAAAATTGACTTTCTACATATAATCCTTTATAACTGTTTCTGACGTCGTGGAATCAAGTTCGTATATTTTTTTTCGCAATCTACATAAAAAAATGAATATTTTGAAAAAAAAAAATTTTCAAAAAAGTTAATTTTTCGGTATTTTACAGCCTAAAATGTATTCTATTTCACATTCTAAATCACATTTACACGAATGTTCGAATTTATGCATTTTGATAAAAAAAAATTTCAAAAAAGTTAATTTTTAGGGTTCCGTACCCGAAGGTCAAACGGGACCCTATTACTAAGCCTCCGCTGTCCGTCTGTCTGTCTGTCCGTCTGTCTGTCTGTCTGTCTGTCAGCGGGCTGTATCTCAAGAACCGTAATAGGTAGAGAGTTGAAATTTTCACAGAGTATGTATTTCTATTGCCGCTAGAACAACAAATAATTAAAAAACCCCCAAAACTCCCCAAAGAGGAGCAAATTCAGTTTTTTGCTTATAAGTCGCTCAATTTAAATCAGATCGTTTCGAGACCTGTCTTAAACGAAAGAGCAGAAAATTTTACATAGATTTTGTATAACAGAATTCGTCGAAACACTTTTTTTATACAGCTTTATATAGAAATAAAATGTATAAATTCAATTTTGTCTAATCCATAGCATACACGGGGATCGTCTGTCTTCGTTTGTTGCATACTGTACTATGGGAATTTAAAAATTGCGTATGTTTTGTCTTAAAAAAAAGATTGCATTTGTTCAAAAACGAATGTCATTTCAAATCTTTTGACATTAGTATGCAACGCCTTCTGAGTTAACGATTTGAATAACTAATTTTAATTATTAGAAAGTATTGCTTTGACAGATGCAAACGTTATTTTTGACATTTTTTACCATTCCAACACCATGGATGAGCGGAATGAAACCAAATTTTGGGAGGATATTTGATATGCAAATATGAAGAGGCCTATTGTTTTTGAGAGACGTCGGCGCAAGCGCAAAAGAAATATATATTATAATGTTGTTTTTATAAGATAATAGTATACTTTTCATAACGGCTTATTATTTTGTTTTACAGGAGTTTTGTAAAATAAATTAAAAAAAAAAAATCGGCGCATGCGTAGAAGAAATATATACTATAAGGCTGGTTTT
Organism: Xanthostigma xanthostigma; assembly: GCA_963575645.1. Taxonomy (NCBI): domain Eukaryota; kingdom Metazoa; phylum Arthropoda; class Insecta; order Raphidioptera; family Raphidiidae; genus Xanthostigma; species Xanthostigma xanthostigma. Next base: position 8,351,742 of record OY754473.1, read on the forward strand.
TATATAATAACGGCAAACTTTTCATAACGGTTTATTATTCTATCTATGTTTACAAAAGTTTTGTAAATTTTTTGGGAAAAATTGGCGCATGCGCAAAAGAAATATATGCAATAAAGTTGTTTTATATAATAATAGTATATTTTATAAGGGTTTAAAAGAAAGTTTTGTAAAAAGTTTTAGGGGGAAAGGCGGCGCATGCGCAAAGAGATATGTGCTATAACATTGTTTTTATATAATAATGGTATATTTTTCATAATGGTTTAATATTGTAAAGTTTTGTATTTTTTTTTTTGGGGAAATCGGCGTATGCGCAACAGAGATATTTGCCATAACGTTGTTATTTGATATAATGGTATATTTATCAAAACTTTATATTATTTTATTCTACAAGAAATTTTTGTAAAAAAAGTGTTTATAATATAAAAACGCCGGGGTGTATTATGTAAAATTTCAGGCCTTGAAATTCTTGAACTACTTGCATACTCCCACTGGTTACATATTGTTATAGCGCCTCTCTTGTTTCTTTTACAAAAGTATTTAAAAAGTACATAGTGTACGGAACCCTTCGTGTGCGAGTCCGACTCACACTTGACCGGTTTTATTAGGTATTTTACAGCCTAAAATGTATTCTATTTCACATTCTAAATCACATTTACACGAATGTTCCAATTTATGCATTTAAACGGGTATGCGAATTGTAATTCCGGGGTGAACGATAAAGGGGTATGCGAATTGTCTCGCAGTGAAACGGGAAGGGGCAAAGGGGAGTTTTTAAAAAAACAATTCCGGGGTGAACGATAAACGGGTATGCTAATTGTAATTCCGGGGTGAACGATAAAGGGGTATGCGAATTGTCTCGCAGTGAAACGGGAAGGGGCAAAGGGGAGTTTTTAAAAAAACAATTCCGGGGTGAACGATAAACGGGTATGCTAATTGTAATTCCGGGGTGAACGATAAAGGGGTATGCGAATTGTCTCGCAGTGAAACGGGAAGGGGCAAAGGGGAGTTTTTAAAAAAACAATTCCGGGGTGAACGATAAACGGGTATGCGAATTGTAATTCCGGGGTGAACGATAAATGGGTATGCGAATGAGATAGTTAATTGTTTGAATAGAATTGCGTTTTCTAAAAAATGTATATTTAAATGACAGTCAATTAAATAAATATTTTTTAGAAAAAAAATTTTATTTTAGCTACTTCTACTAATTTTTTTCATAAATCCGCCGTAAAATGGAACTTTTTGAGACCGAGATCATTGAAATCCATGTATTTTTTGATTTTCTAGAGCCAAAAAACCAGGTGACCGTGAAAGTGTATAATTACCATATTTTCATGTAACCGACCTGATGAAGTTAGAAGATCCTGTAACCTATGATGAACAGTAACTAAAAGCGTATTGAGAAAAAAAAACGCATTTTGTGAAATTCTTATGTTGGAAAGACCGCATGTTCTTCGAGGTACCTTCCTCAATTTAACCTAAATGTAAATCATTGCCCGGTCAGATCAGTTCCACTGTGTTATTGTATAGAGCTGTAACAAACCGTATGTATTCGTTACTGAGTAACGGGTACATCGTCTGACTCGAAGTACCGAATCGTTACTTACAAATTCATTTCGTTACTCGCATCTGTCGTATCCATGTCAGTTCGACTCGTTTGATGCGGTTATACGTTATACGAACGAAGTCATACCGTATGCGACGCGTCTCGATGCGATGGTACATGCTTGATGCTGTTAGTACACGATTGTATGTCGTATGAAAAGTAACGAGTAACGTAACGATACGAAAGTAACGGGTACTGGTTCTTTAAGTAACGAATACATACGGGTACACAATTTCTCGTTACTTTTACAGCTCTAGTATTGTACCTTTAGCCGTAATATTCAATCCTCCCTGGTCAGCTGTTAACATTTATTTAACAGCTGTGTATGTAGCTTTAGATTTTGAATGTTTCCACGTCTTTTGAGAATACAAACAACTCACTGTTTTTTTGCCATGCATAAATGGTATAAAATGTTTAATATCGATAGAATCATATCTACTGAGTGAATGCGCGCAGTTGAATTAGCATTTTAACATCTCAGTGAACTAAAACATATAATATAATAACAATCGGAGTCATGTTCGTGACCTATAAAATATACGTATCTTCTTTTACTGCATGTGCGATGTGACATTGTTTTGTTTAATCATTAAAAGAACAATCCCATATAATTATTATAGGTGTAATACTGCAGTTTAATTACTTCTACTATTTTTTCAAATCGTATTTATAGGTATTTAATATGCATGACTTTTCTCTAGGATATTTCTTACTAATCTTTTAGTGTTGTTTTTGACGTGATAACGTCTTATAAATTGATGAATCACCAATCTTATAAATTGATAAAACACCGGCTGCATGCACGAAAAAGTGTAACGTTCCTAACGTAATGTTCCTAACGTTCTTAACGTTCGTAACGTTCCGCCTGACCCTGTGCGTGCTTTTCTCGAAAACGGCCCTAACGATTTGGATGAAATTTACTGAAAAGGGATTTTGGGGGGCAAAAAATCGTTTTAGCTAGGTCTCATCTCTCGAAAAAATCGTTTTCTTACAAATTTTATCATTATAAAAATCAATTTTTTGACGTATGAAAATACTTAAATATTGTAAGTAGGTTTTGGAATTTTATATAAACAGTGAAACAATTGTTTTATAAATATTATGACAGCTAATCTTTGAGACTTAAAATAAATACGAAAGAAAGAAAGTTAAAAAAACAATTATATTATATGGTGAGTAATTTAAATAAATAAAATTAACCTAAATTTGAAGCGAAAGATGCAATATCATAGATTCGAATTATTATAATTATTATATAAATTTAGGTTATGTATTACGGAATACGTTATCACGTAAAACTATCGTCCGTAAACCGACTTTACAGACAACCAATTTTTACGTGAAACTTCTTTATATAGGGTGAATTGAATTCAAGCTCCAACGCGATGTAATACTGCCAATAAAAACAAATATCATATTATAATAAAACTAGCGGCCCTGTACGTGCTTCGCTACGTATAAAGTGAAATAATAAAACAATTTAATTGGAATATCTATCTATCTATTTTATTTATTTTAAAATATACATGGACGTATATGTGTGTATGTCGAGCACTCCGGCTGCGCCGTCGTGCCCGGTGCAAAAGAACGAATGGGGAAGGAAGAAAAAAAATTTAGGGGTGGACTACCCCTAACATTTAGGGGGATGAAAAATAGATGTTGGCGAAGTGACACCTGTAGACATCTGGCGGGGATAACTAATTAAATGACGATTGATCAGTTTTCGACCGGAGAGGAAAAATGATTAAATTACTAAAATGGCTATTAAAAAATAAGGGTTGATCGTAGAAGGGTGAAAATTGAGGATTGTATGTATTTTTGTATGTTGTATCATAAAAAAATAGAAATTAAAAATTTTGTCTAAAAAATAAAAAAAAAATTTAGGGGTGGACTACCCCTAACATTTAGGGGGATGAAAAATAGATGTTGGCCGATTCTCATAGATACCGGATAAGCACAAAAAATTTCATCAAAATCGGTCAAGCCGTTTCGGAGGAGTATGGCAACAAAAACTGTGACACGAGAATTTTATATATTAGATATAAATGTTTATTATGTAAAATATGTAAAATCTATAACGTAGTGCTAGAAGTTTGACTTCTGTAGTGTGTAATGTAAGCTACGCGGTCATTTTTTTTATGCACAGAGCTGTCATCGTTTAGCAGACGATATTAATTATAGCTTACATTCTTTTTTCCGGACATCTAACTAGCGTGGGTAGAACAGGCAAACAAACATTCAGAAAATAGTAAATGTCTGGTCTAGATATTCGACCCATATCAAGTAAAAATTTAGTTAAAAGTTTTTTATTATTAATTGTTATTTATTCTGCAAGTACATTAAATTCCCGTTATATTTCACAGAGTAAAGATGTTTTTACGTCAAAAATCAATTATTGAAAGTGTTTTTTAAGATCTGATGTTTGGAAACGCAGTAAGCGTTGAATAAGTCCAATTATTTGTCAGCGAGGTCAATTTTAATACATAAATATTTTTTTAAGTGAAAGTCAACAAACAAACTCGCTATTTTATAATATTACAAAATAAATAATTGCACTGAAAAACAGTAAAATACCTTCCTATATAAAAAGAATGCAGGCAAAATTACTGAGATATATGAAAACAGTTCCTGATTGTTTAACATTTTTTTGTGTTATTGTTGTTAAAAAATCACATATTCAGAATTTCCAATTATAATTTTAATTAAAATCGATATTGAACTTACTCCAATTTTGTCTGTCATTGCAATTCTATTCAATTTTTTTTTAGAGGTGAATTTATTTGAAGCAATGATTTTATATTTTTTCTCTATACTCATTAAAACAATTCTAATTTTTTTTTTGAAGAAAATAGATTGGAAAATATTTCTTTTTTTTACCTACTGATTTTCATTTTAAGTTTAATACTAGTGTGACCTGTGCGAATTATTCGCACTAAATACATATAATAATTATCACTTTAGAAAATTATTTTTTAAATATGATTGCAGGTATTCAATTCGTTTCTAATTTTGCACACTGCTTATAACGTTCTTCTTTTTGTTGTAAAAGAAATATTTTACTAAAATTGTCATATAGAGGCGCAAGTAGCAAAAGCGTTGAGCTAAACCGTCAGATGGCATCATGCAGCATTGCTGTGACGTTGTTCAGCGTTGCTCGCTGTTTCAAAATTAAAGCCATTAGATGGCAGTATGCAGTATTGTGTCTGTTGTATTACAATATGAAGGTCAGATGACAGATCGAAGTGTTGATGTTGTTGCAGACGTTGTTGAGCGTTGCTGTATTTTAATTAATTTACAAAAACAAAAGCAATAATAAATTTTTTAATGGTCGATGTCAGTAGAGCAAGCAATTATCTGTAAAATGATATATAATTTATGTGGAGAAATTGTGTGGTTTTTTCTAAAAAGGGAGGCAAACATCTTTAACCTTAGCGTATTAACATATATGATAATTTATATTAACGAAAATTATAAACAGGTAATCTCGAAATATGAATTAGGTACTTTTACCAGTTCTCAAATTAAAATCTGTAAATTTTGCCTTAGATTTTAGATCATTATTTGATGGGAAACAATAATTAACTAATAACACAAAAAAATCAAATATACAGGGTGTTTGGCACATGAACCGACACAATTTTTTGGGGGGTTCTCGTGGTCATTGTGATCATTTTAACCCCAATGACTTTTGCCCTAAGTGTCATGGTTATCGAGATACGATTTTTTTTAGTTATTTTCGAAAATCGGCCTAAAAATTGCCTTCAAAAAATCGTAACCTGTTTGTTTTTGGTACTAGAAACACGAAAATACATTTATTGAGTTCTCGAATGACTCCTTGTTCTAAATGAATCATAATTTTATGCAAATAGTATCAGGAAAAAGACCCTATGGACTTTTAAAGTGCCTGTATTAATAAAAACCAGTAGAAAAAAAATAATTTAAAAATCATTTTAAAAAAAATTAACGGGTATTTAGAAATTAGTTTTGTTTAGAAAAATACTCCACTTTATCCTCTTTTCAACGATATGCCACATGTCATATTTATCATTCAGAATGTAGCCAAATTAAACATTACCAGTTTGCAAGAGTCAACTCGTGCGCCAAAAAATATCAAGTCCGGTAGTCAGCCGTTATGGATCTAGGATGTAAATAACAAAAATCTTATAGGGCCGTTTTATTTACCCCAACGCTTAAACGGAGATGCATATTTGGAATTTTTAGAGAATAATCTCCCAGAGTTATTGGCAGAAGTGCCTGTGCACGAAGAAGACGTGCCGATAGTGTTTCAGAATGACGGTTGTCCGGCACATTACCAACGATCAGTACGCGAGTTTTTAAATTATTCTTTCATCAATTCGTGGATTGGAAGAATGGGCCCAATCCCGTGGCCCGCGCGATCCCCAGACCTGACACCTATAGATTTTTATGTCTGGGGACGTGCTAAAGATCTAGTATACGCAACGGAGGTACCCAGCAGAGAAAATTTAATAGAAAGAATAGATGCTGCATTTGAAATAATGAAAAGGGAAATGCTTTTGAGAACAACAACTGTTGAAATTAGAAATAGCTGTCGTGCTTGTATCCGATGTGGAGGGGCACAATTTGAGCAAATTTTGTCATAATTGTCTACCTGTTTAACGATCAATATCGTTTAATGAAAAGTGAAACAAGACTTGTTATTTACATCCTAGATCCATAACGGCTGACTACCTGACTTGATATTTTTTGGCGCACGAGTTGACTCTTGCAAACTGGTAATGTTTAATTTGGCTACATTCTGAATGATAAATATGACATGTGGCATCTCGTTGAAAAGAGGATAAATTGGAGTATTTTTCTAAACAAAACTAATTTCTAAATACCCGTTAATTTTTTTTTAAATGATTGTTAAATTATTTTTTTCTACTAGTTTTTATTAATACAGGCACTTTAAAAGTCCATAGGGTCTTTTTCCTGATACTATTTGCATAAAATTATGATTCATTTAGAACAAGGAGTCATTCGAGAACTCAATAAATGTATTTTCGTGTCTTTAGTACCAAAAACAAACAGGTTAGGATTTTTTGAAAGCAATTTTTAGGCCGATTTTCAAAAATAACTAAAAAAAATCGTATCTCGATAACCATGACACTTAGGGCAAAAGTCATTGGGGTTAAAATGATCACAATGACCACGAGAACCCCCCAAAAAATTGTGTCGGTTCATGTGCCAAACACCCTGTATATTTAGCGCGGTGGCCTTTAGATCAAACTGTCGTGGGTTCGAATCCCACCTTCGCTCCATAGATGTTTCTGTGATGTCGTTTATAATAAGAAGCTAACAACATCAATTGACTAGAGTTTGCAATCAACGGTAAATGAAATCAAAATCAAATCCATATTTTTCTGCTTTCATGATGAACAAACTGCTTTTGATTGCAAAATTGTTATCGAACTGAAGGCGTCGCTCCAAGAATATCAGCAATGCGGAAATATGGCTGTCTTCAATGACAGTTGATTAGTAATCAGATGCACTCGGCTCGTCCCCTGTAGCAATATATGCATAGTATACAGGATGGACCGTTACTCTATGTCAACTAGACTACACAATACAAATCTTACAGAATTTTTCGAATAAAAATTTCTACGTGTAAAAAATACGCCGTTTATACAGTGTGGTCACTTAAGTGTGCAAAATATGGGAAAATTTTTAATAAATGCACAACCAAATATTGACAAAAGTTGGTGCATGTCCGATAATCATTTTAGGTGCTCTTAGAATTGTTGAAACTCAAACAGCCAAACATAAAGTTTGTGATTCGATAAATAATTAAAAATCTAAGTTACTTTTACAAATATGCCTGAATTTGAACAAAGTTATGCGAAATTGATTTGATTTTGAATAATTAAGTATAAAATTTTCAAAAAAATTATAATTTTGGTTTTTCAAAAAAAAAAAATTTTTTTTTCTTAGAAGGCCATGTTTTGGTATTTGGACATAACTTTTAATTCTAAACAACTTTTTCTTATAACATTTTGCTGAATTTTTTGAAATAAGGGCACTTTACTCTTGCACAATTTTTATATTTTTTGACCCACCCTGTATGCTGCAGTTCTAAGAGCACCTAAAATGATTATCGGACATGCACCAACTTTTGGAAATATTTGTATTTTGGTTGTGCATTTAATTAAAAATTTTCCCATATGCTGCACACTTAAGTGACCACACTGTATATTTTTTTCAATATTTTTTCTTTCAGTCGATTGCGTAGGAAGCCCTGTCTTAACGCGAGTGGAAGCCGATTTTAAAGTAACCTCTCCCTTCATTTGACGTGTGCCAAATTTCATTTCAATCCACTGAGGAGTTTAACGGACAGACGGGCAGGCAACCTCAGGTTTATTATTAGTGGTGATGATGTTTTCTGTAGTGCGCCTTGTGTTTGAAATGACATCATTTTGCAAATGAATAATTATGACGTCTGCTGACAAAGTTTACAATAATAATATAATCAATAGAAATTTATTATCCGTTTAAACAAGGTGTAAAAATCGCGTTAGAATCGTCGCTGAAGTAACCTTTACCTACAAAAGTATTAATTATATAATTTTACAAAAATGAAAATCTCATAAATAGATCGCGAATGAAACCTTCATCTAGTTGTGCAGGCGTGGCAAACATACAGCCTGCGGGCTGCACTAGCGAATTGTTAAGATTTTTTTTGTTTTTTGGGTGGTCTGTGTGACACTTTTACTTTTTGCTGTTTTGTGAGTTCCGAAGAGGCTACCAATTAAACTTATTTTGAAACTTTTAATTTTTTTTGTCACGAATTTAAATTTTGTAAATCGGTCTTTAAAAGTGTTTGAACAGTCAAAAATTGTTAAAATAAATTTCGTTTTGAATTTTTTCATCGTGTAATATTTACTAGATTCTCAAAACAAAGGTAGAGCGGCAGACCAGACCAATACAAAATCTTTAGGTATATAGAAAGCAAAGTTCCTCGCGTGTGTTTGTCCAAACAGACAGGTGAACTGCTGAACGGATTTGAATGGGGTTTTTAGCATTTGATAGCTTATTTTATGGAGATAATAATTGTCCGCTCCGGGGCTTCGCTTGGATGCAAAAACAAATCCCTGATACTGAACGAATATTGTATAAAAATAAACGTTACGAAATTTAGTCAGAAAATTATCGAGAAACAAAAGTAAAGGGATATAATTATTCATTTCTTTAAGGGCCGTATTCATAAAAACTTGTTAAATCCCTCATAAGTTATTGAATCGTTAACTGTTATTGAACCAATAAGGAAAGTTGGTATTCATGAAGCAGAATTGTCAATTAATATACAACTATTGACTCGTTAAGATTTGTGTCCTTATTATAAATTGTAAGTTATTCAGTGGATATCAGGTAAAATGAAATATCCCTAAATATCTTATCTTTTTCACGCTGATGAAAACAAAACAATAATCAAATCTTTCTTAACATCTGATAATATTATATAATAAATAAGATTTCTGACTAATTTTCAGATAATTTTTCGTTTCATGATTTTAATAAAGATTGTCTGAAAAATTAGTTCAAAACAATATTTGATCCTAAAAAAAAATGAAACTCCAAAAACATTATCAGAACTTTGTAATTATCTGGAATAATACCTAATAACCAAATTTACATGTGATCAATAACACAGCAGCCATATTGAATTAATTGTCAAAAACCAAAAAGAAATGAAATAGAATATATTTCTGTCCTTGTTAAATCGTCTAATAAATAGTTTAATAGGTGGGTCTTTTATTTATTAAATTACTGGACGATTTAAACATCCAATAGCACACTATTCTCTGTGAATACCAAATCTGTCTATTAGTTGGTTTATTAGTACAATCTACCTGTTAAATTAGTTATTGGTTCTTTATGAATACGACCCTAAATCTGAAGGCTAGCTAAAGACGGAACTGAATGCATTAAATTCTCGCAGCTTCTTTAAAGATCTCTGACGATAAATCAATGAAAAAGCTGTATAAATAAATTATTACGACGGGTACAAAAGTCGCCAATAAAGTCGGCGTTTTAGCGCCGTTTTATTTTAATTACAAAATAATTGACACATATTTAACACAGAACACGACGTAAAACAGGATATCAAGTGCAATAATTTACATTAAAAGTAAATAGTTATACGTATTTAAACAGACATTAAAATCAGTCATTAACTTAATTTTATTTATTTTATTCTGCAAGCAAATCACTTTATTACTGACGCTAGATTTTTTTAAATATTGAGTGTCGACTAGAATGTATAGTAATAATGAAAGATAATAATTATTATCAAACAAATATTTTCGAAATTATTTCGGTTAAAATGGTTTTTATAATTTTAACCCTCGCATCGATATTTTTATGAATTAAGAATGTTTAGGTTTTATTCCGTTATTAACAAGAATTGAAAGTGTTTTTTTTGACGTGATAACGTCTTATAAATTGATGAATCACCAATCTTATAAATTGATAAAACACCGACTGCATGTACGAAAAAGTGTAACGTAACGTTCCTAACGTTCCTAACGTTCGTAACGCGTAACGCATAACGCATAACGCGTAACGTTCCGCCTGACCCTGTGCGTGCTTTTTGCTAATTTCTCGCTCAATTTAAATCAGATCGGTTTGAAACCAGTCTTAAACGAAAGAGGAGAACATTTTACATAGATTTCGCATAACAGAATTTGCCTAAACAGTTTTTTTATACAAATTTATATAGAAAAATATTTTATACAAATTTATATAGAAAAATAGCTGTATAAATGCAATGTTGTCTAATGCATGGCGCGACGCGGTCGGTTGTCTTTGTTTGCCGTACATGGAAATTAGAAGCAAACGTATGTCTTGTCTTAACATGAAAACGGCTGCATTTCTAATGTTTAATTCAATTTTTTGACATTAGTATATTGTGAAATGCAAAGCCTTCTAAGTTAAGTATTGGAATAACTAATTATTATTAGAACATAATACTTTGTAAGTTGCAAACGTCACTTTTGACATTTCTTATCATTCCGACACCAAGGATAAGCGGATTGAAACCAAATTTTGGGAGGTTTAGGTTATGTATTACGGAATACGTTATCACGTAAAACTATCGTCCGTAAACCGACTTTACAGACAACCAATTTTTTTTATTTTAATTTTTTAAAACTCTTCAGCATTTAATCTATTAAGTATCAATATGTACCTTTTAGAATTTATTTGTAAAATTCTTTCATTTCAACACGCATTGTCCAATCGAAATAAATTTCACAACACCGATTTCAATATTAAAATATTGTATTTTTAGTGCTACGGCTTTATATAATTTTCACTTTAAATAATTTAACGAAACAATGAAGCAAAACACCTTGAATGATTATTGTTGCATATCCACATCACTATTTTATTTATATTTTTAATGTTAAATTATTACTCACTGAAAGTACTGAACATCCTTTCTTTTTTATATGCATTGTTATGTCTTCTGTTGACGCGTTGTTGATTTCCATTTCGCAGACCCAAGAATGTTGATTTTTCTTTATAACTTATTTATTCTTGGACACTGTTTGTTGACGCAACATCGATCTTCGTCAACTTCAAGACGTGTTCACGATGTACTCCAGTTTTTTTGTTATCGATTTCTGATAGATTCCTATTATAACTCAATTACATATTATAAATATTTCTGTTACTTAAAATGATAAATTAAACAGAAAAGTTTCTTTGATCCATATTTTATTTGGGATTAATTTTTTTTAATCTATAAAGATTCTTTAACAATGCCTTGCTTTTTAAAATTCATTCTTTAATTTGCAGATAATTTTTCATTGATATCTTAGCTTTCAGTGTTCAAAAGGCGACAATGTTTCTGGTTCAACGACTAAAAAGTAAATGATGTACATTGTTATGCAACTCTTTCTTGTTATCACATTGTTACCGAGCCGGTAACAAAGAGTGGCGTGTGTTGGTTGTTGAGTGAACCAAACGCACATGGGTTGCAGCGGATGACCTAGAGAATAAGCTCACCGTTTCGTCCCCACCACGGCGTCTCTTCTATGTTTCCACTCACTCGCACTCTCTTATACAATTTCCGACGAATCGACGATTCGTTTTCTTATCATGACTGAAGCGTTCGATTCGGAATCGTTAGAACACCCTAAGTTATTGCGAGTTATGTAAAAAAAAATAAACTCAAATTATATAATAATAATAATAATAATAAATTTATTCCCACAAATAGGTATCTTTACAAAACAAAAACAAATTATAATCTTAAATTATGGAATTTTCCTACCCAACTTGACTTAAGTTAGTGCTAGGGTAGGAGTGATATTTACAACTTTTTAAAATTATCTTCGAAAACATATTACCGGAAATTGAACATCAAAAGAATGAATTAATAAAAATATTTCTAAAATTGTAACAAAACATTGTATGCCCAAAAATAACTTGTGCATTTTTAAATAGAAATCTAAAATCGAAATACGATCCCGATTCGGTTAATTTTAGTTATTTGCTAAAAAGTTCCGCTACTAGCTATAGGACTACATTTAAAATTTTAGAAACCAGTAAAATGCAGATCAGTTTCACTTTCTTCTCGAATCGTTCGTTTCGGCAAGTTGTCGCGCGATACAAAACGACGATTTAAAGAAAGAGTTGACGAGAAAACGAATATCATCGTCATACCAAGTAGGCGTTGGAAACTGACTGAAATGCAGGTAGCGTCAGTTACTGTTTGGACATCGCGTCTTCAACACACCAAAAGCGCCGAAGAAACAAAAACAAAAACGACATCGAACCACCGCACAACCATATACCTACCTATAAGAGCGCGAGTCAATTGTGTTTTCTCTGCTTTGAACGCGTAAGGTTCGTGTCTTGATCGAGCGCTGCAATTACCGGGGTCCGCGACGCGTTCCTCACTTTTTCTGTAACCGCGCGCTGCTGCTGTTTTGTTATTATAGATAGTGATTGTTTTCAAGTGCTTTGCGGCAGTTATTTGTTGTTAGACACACGAGCAACTTCTCGACCGCTTTTGTTATTTGTTGTTGCATATTAATATTATATATCGGTTTTTAATCTCGCGTGATCGTCGCTTGTTTTTCTGTGCGTAACGGTAAGTAAACTTGATCCAATTTTACTTTTCTCTGGTGACCTGGTTCCGTTTCCTGTACATAGTTTTTTTTATTTTATCAGTTGTTTTTAGACGGTGTATAATTATTATTTTATTTCTTGCCGCTTTAAGACGAAAGATGTGTTGATTATTTTTAAAGAATTTCTCTAAAAGTTTCTCTTCTTGAATGATTAATTAAGTGCTGTTTAAAAATTCATCGCAAAATGCGCGTTTGGGGAAAGCATGAAATAAGTAACCTAAAAAATGCAATTTTTTCACGTTTCTTTATATTTAATTAAAGATTATTTTAACAAACAATAGGTACTACAAAAAGTCGCAAGAGCCTGACGAAAAAATGAATAAAATCATTTGTGTCGTTATCTTACATATTTTTTTGAAAATATTTTTTTTTTATTTTTGCTGTAGATAAGTAAATAAAATTACGTAATTGTAATTTTAAAAACTTAATTTTATTCTTAATTATGATTTATGACTTAACAATCCCCACTTATTTATTAAGATTGAATAGTCGTTGAAATTTTCCCCCATATATAAAACTTCCCATCACTTACCAAGGCAAATTTATCCCACTATTTTTTTCTTGACTTAAAGTGGGAACAATAGTTGAAGTGGCTCATTAAAATCTACCAATAATTTATATTATTACTGAATGATGCAACTACCTACCATAAAAAATTTATACAAAAAATTGTTTAGATGGGTTCACTTAAATTAGAGCTATAAAAATTATTTTCCAAAAAAAAAAATATAAATTTTTATTATCACACAAATAAACATTCTTTATAGATATTTAAGATCGCCCTGTAGATATATTATTTTTTTCCAATTTTATGTCAATTATAAAATAAACAAAAGAAGTCACCCTCTGTTCAAATTTTTATTCACATAAAAAATCTGTAGGTACCTAATTGTTTTTTTTTTTAATTTAATAATTACCATAAAGCCTTTGTAATAAAATATTTATTGAATTTTTTTAAATTTGTAACATTTAAATGTAATTTTCAATGATGTAATATGGTAAAACAAATACCTAATCAATTCTTACTTAATAAACTTTTTGTTATTGTTTTTTTTTTAAATTAAATAAACACAGAGGATGCGCTTAGATCATAGTCGTTTTATAAAGTAGATGAATCATTCAAATATATAATTAAAATATTGCAAAACAACATATCTCGTTTCGTCGACAGTGAAAAAGATGATGATGAACAAGAAGAAATGCCAATACGAGTTTTTATGCAACATTTAATTTGTTGTTTTGACGATTTCAAGTTCATATCTGAACGACAGTTCAAGTTCAATACAAATTGAAAATAAAATCGCCGTTTTATTGAATTAAACTTGTTAATTTAAATACGACCATATTTGACACAAATATCTATACTGTTATATCGTAGAATGCTTTGCTGTGACATTTTTTATATCATTAATTAATTATTATTGTAGCGTATTTTAATTAAGTGACTAAAATTAATGACTAAAGAATTATCAGTAATAGTATATTGTGCGACTAGTGAGAGAAGGAGCAGATTCCAAGAGTGTAAAATTAGCCGCACGAGCGTAGCGAGTGCGGTAACACGCGAGTGTAATATTCTCCTTCGATCGATCAATGGTCGCACATAATACTTTATTCAACTAACACGAGTAATATGTAATCGGGGCCGTGATAAAAGAGAGAGAAATAATAAATCACTTCATTGATTGACGTACACACCGCCCTCGATGCACACAAGATGGCTTTGACTTTCGCTGAAATATTGCGATGCTGTTTTTATAATATATACAAATCGCTACCGCGTTCCTATTGGTCCAGAAACTATGCAGTAATAATTCATTACCGTACAGTTTCGGCTCGCTACCGCGTTCCTATTGGTCCAGAAACTATGCAGTAATACATTATCGTACAGTGTCGGCTCATTATTAACACTCTACGCGTCAACATGAAGTAATTTATTATTTCTCCCGAATTTAGCAGGGCCCCGAAATTACATATTACTCACGCGTGTTGAATAAAGAATATAATTATACGAAACTGTGCAAAATTGTATTAGCTGTAGATAAATATAGTGGATTATATGGACGCTTGATAATCGAGGACATTAACGTCTGTATAGAGCTAACCAGTGACGTATCTATCTGAAATTTTCTGTTACGTTCAACGGCTGGAAAATACAAGAGAAACGTTGGTTGCGCAAAATGGACAGCGCATGAATAAAACGAATTCATAACTCTAAAGAAGTTTCACTTCCTACGTTTATTTTTCCTTCGTTGCAGAATCTAGTCAAAGAACAAACAGTATAAATTTATTATTTTTAAACACACTGTCATAGCCGTCATTGTTTAGACTTATTCCTAGGAAAAACCGGACCGTAATTATTCTGAAATTTAAAAACCGCAGTGTTTTTTAATCAGATTTTACAGTTTCTTAAATGACAAAGGAAAAGGCTTTAGATTTACCGAAATCGTCGGCATTGCGTCGTTTATAAAATATACGATTATAGACGCTTGAAAATAAAAATCATTAGCGTATATGATTGTTGGAAACATCCAATTACCGATCTGATATGGATTTTTAAACGAAGAAATACATTGGTACTAGGTCCGAGTAATCCTGGTGGTTGCTGGTCAATACATTTACTACAGAATTCGCAAGTCACGTTTTTATTTGCAGTATTTTTAAGCTAAAATCATTTATTTTAAACTCTTCTCTTCGACAAACAAAGAAACAATAATAGATAATAATTTATCCAACGAAGTATCTAATTTTAGATTTAAATAAAATAAGTGAGACTGACACAAAACGCCCGAAGCCCTTTCGTAGAATGCCTATATTGATTTAAAATTCAGTTACAAAAAGTACCTATTTACTAATATTTAGTTTGCATCAGAAGTTCCCGAACTGCGGTTCGTAGTAAGAATGTTTCTGGTGTTCACTTTTGTTTTAAATATTTAATGAAAATATTTATTTTGTTAATTTAAATCAGTTCGGTTTAAGCTATTTAATCAATCAATGCATAGAAATGTTAAAATAATGTTAATAACGAAATATTTTTTTGTAGACATGCTTTTAGAACTCTCTTTTATCTTAAAAATTGAATTGTTTACGAAGAACCACACCCAACATTTGAATCTAAAAGACTTATTGATATATATTTGTTCGGTTGAAATTAAAAAAGTTTGCCAAACACTGCTTTAAACGTTCTTTCAGATCAATTATTTCCGCTAGATCTAAAACTAAATGCGGACGAAACTTTGGTTTGTAAAAAAAGAGATCCTTGAAATTTGGCCCCGAAGGCTCAGAAGATCGTGATATTCGATGTTATATGCGTCACTGCATATCTCACATAAAGTACAGTTAATTCAAGACATGCGGTACGCTGATGATCTCAGTATTGTCAAGCGTCTTATATGTTTACAATATCTTTTGAAGCAACGTTGCTTTTGGGCTGTCGTCAGAAAATTTTATTTTTTTTACGTACCTATAGCAGAAATTGCCTTTTTTACTTTTTTCTCAGATTAACATGGTTTTTGAGACGCTACTGATTTTTCTAGGGCACTTTGTGGTTGACAAATATTGCAGCGGAATGATACGCATGTGTAGGAAAAATCGACGATCGTCGTCCAGAAATATTTAATGCTAACTTATACTGATTCAATGCAGTGCGCAAATTGATTGCGCGAGTTCGTCGTCTTACGCAACGTTGATGTCTCCGCAATTGCGTAGGACCGAAACGGCCGAACCGATTTTGATTTTTTTTGTTTTATTTTATTTCTTTCAGAATCTGTATGTGATCTTCCTAGTTTTAAATTATAATCAAAACATTTTGAAAAAAAAATATGCGTATTCATCTATCGCCAATAGAGGATATAGCATCATGATTCCAATGAGCTACCTCTCTCGGTTTGTGGAGAAATTGTAGATTATAGACGCTCGATAATTGAGGTCGTTAGCTCGCTATTAGAAGACAATTATATTTATTTTGAGTTGTCGTGTTTTTGTAAACAGATACAGAAATGAAGGTAAAATCTCGAGTTGAAAAAATGTGTCAGCAACGGCGCATGTGTATAACAGCTGTCCAAAGAAAGAAAGCGTTCTCTAAATAATTGAGCATCGAGCACATGTCTGTAGGTAATGAATATTATCGTCATCTCGGAAAATAAAATGAAAAAAAAAATTACACAACAATAAAATATTAAAGAAAGTAGTCATCTTGTATGGAACTAAGTTTATACGGCGTTCTCAGGCGCGCTCCGTGACTATGCTATGCCAAAGCAAAAACGGCATTCATTCAACTCTTTCGGCTAAGAATTTTTAACGCTTACAGAGCTCGGTTTGTGCATCGGTGACCTAATTTTTAATACAGAGTGAATAGTATTTTGTTTATAATTAAAATGCAGGTATCTATTAGTAATTGGATTTCAGAGTATGTTATATTACTACGTTTTGTCCTTAAAAAAATTGGTTGTCTGTAAAGTCGGTTTACGGACGATAATTTTACGTGATAACGTCATAAAGAAACATTGAAATGCGTACAAGCCGACGCTTGGGCCGATCGTGCCTCTCTATCGCTTATACCGCGATCTCGCTTGCACGCTCAGGCTCAGGCGGAACGTAACACTTTTTCGTGCGTGCAGCCGGTGTTTCATCAATTTATAAGACGTTATCACGTCAAAAATTAATTATTTCAACGAAATAGACATTATTTGAGTTTGGTAATTTTGAACAAAATTTTTTTTCCAAGAAAAATAAAACTAAATTTTCAAATTCGAAATTTCAACAAAATGTTATCAGACAGCTTATGCTGTATTATTTTATTCTTTTTTGAAATCACATTATTTGGGCTGAGTAATAATTTAATAATAAATTGGCATTCTAATCGACGTTTTTACCCGTTTTCGGATCAGAACTTGGAAACTGAGGGCTTGTAATAGAGGAGCCATGGAAACGCCGTACAAACAACACGGCATCGCTACACTCTCGGCTACTCACAAGTCCTATACCGTTCTATATCGCAATTTTGTACTGACATAGTATTGGTACCATGTCGACGCAGTCTGGTTCTCATAGCGTTTATATTTTTTATAATGAATATAAACTGCTAGTCCGAGAGCCGATCGTCACATTTTCTACGTATCGAAAACATAAATTTCAGTTCATTGAGACAGACAAATAGCAACAATAATAATCATATATATTAATACGCTAAGGTTAAAGATGTTTGCCTCCCTTTTTAGAAAAAACCTCACAATTTCTCCACATAAATTGTAGGTATATCATTTTACAGATAATTGCTTGCTCTACTGACATCGACAACTAAAAAATTTATTATTGCTTTTGTTTTTGTAAAATAATTAAAATACAGCAACGCTGAACAACGTCTGCCATCTGACGGTGACGGCTTTAATTTTGAAACAACGTTAACACTTCGATCTGTCATCTGACCTTCATAATACAACAGACACAATACTGCATACTGCCATCTGACGGCTGTAATTTTGAAACAGCGAGCAACGCTGAACAACGTCACAGCAATGCTGCATGATGCCATCTGACGGCTTAGCTCAACGCTTTTGCTACTTGCGCCTCTATATATGACAATTTTAGTAAAATATTTCTTCGATCTGTCATCTGAGCTTCATATTGTAATACAACAAAAAGAAGAACGTTATAAGCAGTGTGCAAAATTAGAAACGAATTGAATACCTGCGATCATATTTAAAAAATAATTTTGTAAAGTGATAATTATTATACTTATTTAGTGCGAATAATTCGCACAGGTCACGCTATTTATTATTATTCATTTATTCCTATTCTGCCGAAAATTGAAACATTAATACTGCTAAGGGGTTGCGTCCTGGAGTGAATTCTGGGACTCCCTGACGATATGAAAGTATTTGTTGGGATCGACATTTTGGCGTCAATTTTAAAATGACTCAAAATGACTTTAATATCCGTTGGTCCGACAAAATAAAAATAATAAAAATCAATGGCTTCAATGCTGACTCGGATAGACAGTGAGACGATCGGCTCTCGGACTAAGCGAAACATGTGTTACAGAAATGATACGCCGTCAGAACTAATGCGCTAAAACCGTTCTGGATCTTATAGCGTTCGAATTTTTGTTATCTTTTTTTCGATTCAACGGATTATTTAAAAGTGAATGTATATGGAACTAGAAAAGTCTTTCTCCGTTTTAACTGTGATGCTATGCGCTAGCCATTTATAAGATTGTTGATATTTTCAACGCCACTGAAAGTAAGATTGAATATTGTAGACGCTCGACAACATGGCGTGAAAGTGAGATTGTCAAGTATATACTGTTATTATTAAAATAAAACAGGAAGAGCCGACATTTTTCAATTATTTTTATTAAAATATTCACTACCTAGGTACTTTCGTTTTACAAATTTTACACGGTGCTAAGCTCGCCAATATTAATAAATATTTGCTTGATAAAATGCGTTTTTAAGATACTTGATACAAGAAAGTAAATTGAATATTTAAAAAAACGACATTTTTTTATCACAGATAACATTAACCGTTCCTGCTGACTTAAGAAGAAAAATATGTTTATAGCACTTGTAACTTTCTCCAAAAAAAACGACGACTCAGAATCGAAACCTCATTTTTATCAAAATTCTACGTACTGTTTTTAAAACGATAGTGTACTAGAATTCATCGAAATCAGTCCGAACGTTTTTGAGTGCCGGACATAAATTCTATAAGCACGTTTTTCAATCTAAAAACCCCTAAACATTCGCGAGAAAACGAAATGAACTAATAGAGGTCACGTCGCTATTTTTTAAAATTCTAATCCGAAATTGATTACATTTTTTTAATAGCGCTTTCTAGATCATTATCTTCGCTATGTCATCTGCAATAATAATAATCGACAATGTTCATAACGCTACGTATCTTTGTGGGTATGTGTGTTTATGAGATGTTATATTTAGTGATGTGCCGGATATCCGTATCCGTATCCGCGGATATCCGAGGGAGAAGAAAGATCCGTATCCTGATCCGTTATTTTTTGGCGGATCTTTTACGGATCTTTTACCTTATTAATTTTCAATTCATAGATAAATTTTATATATATAGGTGATTAGGTAATGATGAAAAAATGTTAAATTCCATTCAGATTATTTTTTATTTTTTTTAATCGTATTTGGCACCTTTATATTGCAAACATTTATCGTAGTGAGTACCATACTAATAGTACATAACTCAAAGATACTAAATCAACTATCTTTATAATGAGATATTGCACATCGATCTTTGGAAAGAGATAATCTGTTATGAGAGTTAACTCTTATAGAGGTCAATAACTTTTTCCCATAATAGAGAGTCTCTTTCCAAAGGTCGATGTGCAATATTTACCGCCGCGTACTCTAAGAAAGTTAAGATCCGTATCCGTATCCGCGGATCTTGAAACTAAAAATCCGTATTCAGGTCCATATCCGCGGATATACATTTTTAACGATCCGGCACATCACTAGTTATATTTACCTATCTATACGACGGTTCCGAAATACTAGACAGTGCGACGTCATCATAGTATGGTTCGCTTAACAGAGCAATTACACAGCAATGAAACAATGTAAAGAATGCCGAATCGTGTGTGAATCACTCTCTACTATTTTGGTACTATGTACATATTTAGATTAATGGAACTAATCGATTAATTTGCATATTGTAGATAGCGTTGAGCTGAGTTCATTATAAAGCTATTGTCACACTAATGCACATACAAGCAGTATAATTATTGTATTTGTTGTTAGGTAATGTCAACTATTATAATTAGAATGTTATTTGAGCTAATGCATTTCTATTTTTGTTATAAATCATTACAATATTGAGATTAGCTGATGGCTGACTATATTTTTCTATTAACACTACATACAAAAATACTATACCTACCGACAAAATTAACGTAAAAAATAGAAAAAATAGTTGGCAAAACCAAAAGTGCACATCCCGCAAGTTTTCCACTGTATGATAAAAAAATAACAATTAAAAAATATTTTTAATAAATTTAAAAAGATTTAAAAATTTAAAGAAATAAATAATTAAAAATTGAAAAAATATTTTTTTTTAAGTTTGCAAAAATAAAAAAAATTAAGAACTATACATAATATAATATATAATTAATATCAAGTGGAATAAAATAAAACAAAATAAAAAGAAAAAAAAAAAGAAAAAAGTCAATGATACCGTAACGAATCGAACCCAGGACCTTGCCCTTGGGAATCCAACGGCATAACCATTACGCCACGGCTGCCTAATAGGGCAGTGGTGTTATCACGGTATACAAGTGTAGCACTTGTTTTATGGATTACACTATATTTTCATAGCAATTATTATATTGTTTTTAAACTATATTAGCTGTCAAAAATAATAAAAAATAAAACTGTTTATAAAAATTAAACTACTGAACACATTTTAGTGAATTTAAATAGGGTTCTGGTCTGATAGTAAACAAAGTGAATAAAATATAACCCAAAGCAATCCGACCAAAATTGCGATCTGTAGAGTCGTGACGTACGTACATACGTACAGACCAACCGACAACTGCTGTTTGTGATTTTCAATTACAATTTTAATAGTATTTATGAACTCAAATTGATTTAAAAATGGTTCTATTTTATAGATTAGAATCTCCTCTTTTCAAAAAGCTTCAATTTGAATGGATTTCGTGTGAAATTAACTTAAATATAACTTCTTATATGAAAGAAAGTCAGCTCTGACGCACAAAGCGATAATAAAGCACATACCGCTAGTTTAGCGGTATGTGCAACAAACGTTCACTATTTACACTGTTCCAACCTTTTTTTTTTTAAACTTAGTGGCTCCGCGCTGGTCTCAAAGACGAAAGATGCGTCTATGCGCAATCTTGTAAAGCTTTTTTCAGTAGAATTGACTTAAATCATCTTATATGTGAACTCATAATTTATTTTAAAATAATGTTTCACAGTGCAAGAGGGAATAATCAACTTCATCTTAACCCAAAAAAAATATCCTCAGATCAAAACGTGCAATAAAGTTCCCTTCTGACAAATTCCTTTCACGAAGGTAAATATTTTGTAGAGTTTGCGTGTGAAAAGTTTCAATATAATTGATTAGGCATCGTGTTTGAAGATGAGATCGTTGACCTTGAGAATCTTTAACCAACAGGTCATCGGTTCGGAACCCACGCATGCGTGGGCGTTATGCGGTTTTGATTGTTCATGACGTAAAGAAAAAAAACACTCACGTAGCGCTGTGGTATAAATTGTACAACAATAATTTTACAGCTGAAAAAAAATAAAGTTTTGCGTCGGTGTCAGATTAGAAGAAAGAATGTGCTTTGGTGTTAAAATAAATATTTAGCTGAAATTGTTTTCAGGATTTGCTTGAAAATTCTTTATATTTCGTCTGTTTTTTTTGTGTTTTTCAACGGAATTATTGTTTTTCCTGTTACAATAAACGCATTTTTTTTTATTTTCATTTGAAGGCCAATTCTGTGTTAACATTGTAATTTTAATTCCATTGTCGTAATAAATAAAGCACTTGTCAACCGGCCATTGTTTCTTTTAATTGTGATTTATTAGAATGGCGTTTTCAGTATTTCTTCGTTCAAATTAAAACGCAAGAATTTATCATAATTGTAATAATTTATTCCTTTCGCTCATGTATTGACTTTTTTATCCATTCGCCCGCACTTACATAGTGCATAGACAGATACACTATTGGCGGTGGAAAAGATTAAAACCGTTGTTCGATTACAGAGCGTCCTATTATGTACAATCTCTCCCTCCCCATTTTTCGAAGGACTTAATATTGCTTCAAATTGAAAATTTAACAATCTGTCCACAAAATTTAAATATATAATAATAGATTACAGTACCTGTTATTCTTTGCAAACATGAATTACCTATTGAAATTCCGAAAAAAATAAATAGTTTCAGGGGTGTATTAGGAAGCTTAAAATAAAATTAAAAATTAGCAATTTTGTCGTAAAGCGTGTTGCATTGCGACCAATTTTTATTGAAATGCAATAAAACACAGTCGATTATAGATAGGTGCGGTGATAATAAATTGCTTCGATAATCCATAATCGATAAGCAATATTATTGATTTTTTTAATTCGCGTCTGTCATAAACTTTACTCCGCAACCAGAATATTATGCATTTTGTACACTTGAAACACAGCAGCGTACTTAATCTTGCGTTGGCGTTTTGTGTGTGTGTGTGTGTTGTTTTCCAAGTCCACAGCCAACTCATGGCATGGCACGGGCACGGGTACAAGGTGAACGCTCTTGGAAATAATATCGATTGTAGAAAGTGCAACAGCTTCAGAGAAAGATACAAACTATAAAGTACGTATTATCAACTTGCACTGCAGGCTGCGAGCTGCGCATCTTTTGTCATTGAAAAGATAATGGATAATAGACGCTCGACAGCTAAGGTCATTGAAAATGTGCTGATAAAGAAGTGACGCCAATGATCTCCGTTGTCGCACGTCTATAATGCGTACGGTCATAACATTAGTGTTGAATCAAATTGTCGGTTCGAATTCCATCTCCGCTCATGAATGTTTTGTGATGTCGTTTTTATTTGATTTAATGTAAATTAAACGCCATGCTCTTAGTTGTTGAGCGTCTGTAATATATAGTGATGTGCCAAATCGTTAAAAATGTATATCCGCGGATACGGATCTGAATACGGATTTTTGGTTTCAAGATCCGCGGATACGGATCTTAACTTTTTTAGAGTACGCGGCGATAAATATTGCACATCGACCTTTGGAAAGAGACGATCTGTTATGGGAAAAAGTTATTGACCTCTTTAAGAGTTAACTCTCATAACAGATTGTTTCTTTCCAAAGATCGATGTGCAATATCTCATTATAAAAATAGTTAATTTAGTACCTTTGAGTTATGTACTATTAGTATATGGTACTCACTACGATAAATGTTTGCAATATAAAGGTGCCAAATACGATTGCAAAAAATAAAAAATAATCTGAATGGAATTTAACAGGTTTTCATTATTAGGTACCTAATAACTTATATATATAATTTCATCTATGAATTGAAAATTAATAAGGTAAAAGATCCGTAAAAGATCCGCCAAAAACTAACGGATACGGATTCGGATCTTTCTTCTCCCTCGGATATCCGCGGATACGGATACGGATATCCGGCACATCACTAGTAATATACAGCATAGTCTATCTCTCTGTAAGACGTATGCAAAATTGTCGGAACTTGTAATCGAAAGGTCCGGGTTCTAATCCCACGACTGCCTACATCGGCCGAACTTTGAAGCTTAATTTTTATTGGTTTTCCGGTTTTATAAAAAACTTATTGCAACTGAGATTATCAGAGTCAATAAAATATTACTTTTCCTGTATAATTTTGGGCAAGTCGGTCTTTACGAGCAGCCGTTGTGTTGTTGTTTCATAAAAAACATGTCCCAGCCTACTCCAAGAATTCAGAGAGACGTCAGCACTCGCGATCGGCATACGTTATTTAAGATTTAAATTTATTACAAAAAGTCGATATTGAAGCCGTTGACACGTCCCATGCGCGCTGTCCAATAATTCACCGGCATTAACGTGCATAAAAATGCCACAGCGATGTCGCAATTTAAAAAAAAAGACTCGCAACGTAGCGACGGAGACGTCAACGTCCGTACAGAACACTAACCTCAGACATTGTTTTTGTTTGCGAGTTGACTTTTTAAAACACGTTGTTTAAAGTTACTATATTTTGCAATTATTATCGACTTTTTTCACACTCGAAAAAGAAATTAACGTATGCATGAAAATCGAAATTATATAACGGTGAACTTTTTGAACTGCGTGATTTTATTAGGGGTGTACAGTGTGATGATTTATTACAGGAAAATTGTTTTTTGAAATGTACAAACTTTCCTTCGCTATTTAGGTTAAATAAGTGATCGATTGAAATGATAGAATATTTTCTGTTCTGAAGAAATTTTAACCACTTTACAATATATTTATGTATTTTAAAACAGGCATCAATTGTTATTTAGACATGTTTTTTAACCCTTCTTCACATTCTAAAATTCGGATTTGAGCTCAATATTATTAAAATCTCTACCTAACCTGTAGCCTCCCAAAAGGGAACAATTACCTCCAATTTGACGCAAAAAAAAATCTATCTCCGTCAAAATACGATTTTTAGACAGTGAACTAGATCCCCCAGTAAAGGAAGACAAATAAATTTTTGATTAGAAGGGGCACTTCTATGGTAATTAAGAAAAATATACATATAATAACCTCCGTTTCTGCACTGCAATCTTTACAATCGCAATGTCTGCTTTTTATGAAAGTACTGTACAAAAACTTTCCTGTATGCGAATAATTTTATGTATGATAATAATTAAAATTATGTAAATATCTTGGAATTGCAAATATTGTCCGTAAAAAATCAGACAATTTTTAATTTAAAATTTAATCAATTATTTGATCAATCTCAGTAATTTTCTAATTTTCTTAAAAAAGATTAGGTAATCGATAGTTTCTCTCGATTGATTACCGACTTGTCTTTTTTTTATTTTAAGTTAATTTTGCGTCATATGAGAATGTGCACTGCATTATTTCATATAATTAGGTTTTTATGAACGGTTAATAATTTGATTATTATTCAAGTATGTCGGAAACTAAACCATTTCAAATTAAATTTTGCATTTCAATGAAATATTTTAATAGTGTTGATGTTTTATTATTTGCAGTATCGATATACAATTGCAGATTATAGACGCACGATAACCAAGACCATCACTGTCTGTTTTACAATGTCAAAAATGTATTTAGGGGCACTAAGAAAATAAGACATTTATTTCCATAAAACTATTTTTTACTGATCTTTAACAATGAATTTTCCTAACCAATTTGACCTCTCTTTTTAGGAAATTTTTTATCGTGTAAGTGCTCTTGTAAAGAGCTCATCGTTTACTTGAAAGAAAAATAATAATTTGAGGTGTTTAGTACTTCCTCTACTTGTAATTCTCAGATAAAGGATTCAGTGTTAACTTAGATTGTTTTATAATTAATATTTAGCGATAGAATCGGCAGTCATTCTTAATAAAAAAACAGCATTTTAAATGGACACTTAAGGAAGTACCCTCGATAAATGAATTAACAAACAGAAAATTACGAAAATTTGCAAATATGTCAAAACCTTTTCAAAAATGACTCAGTTAAATTTTTGTGATTTTTGGTTGACTTTGAAAAAAGATATTGATAATTTTATTTCGCTGCACTTAACACGGAGTCTTATGGGAATATGTGATTTTGACGCACTCCATCATTTATTACGTTGGAATTGACAAACAGATTTTGATAAAATTTTCAGGAAATATACACGAATATTCTATGAACATTTTTCTTTTTCCAAAACGTATAAAGCTTGCTTATGTTAATAGAAATAACTAAAACAAAGCCGAGCTTTTTAGCAATTCATAAGCATGGCGACACCGCAATATTATAGTTTGTGGCGCGTCATTCAAAGGTAAGTTACGAAACTGCAGCAGTTTTGATATCGTAATAACATACGTAAATTGAGTAAATGCTAAAAGCGTAGTATTCCAAAAAAATGATAGTATATTATTATTTTCGAAATGATAGGAATAAAGAAAAGCATTTTCATAAATTAATGCGAATTTGACACCGCGTGCTGACTTATGCTGCGTACATAAGCACTTGTAACTATGGCAAGGCATGCGGTGTTGCCAAATTATATACTAAGTTACTCAAGTAGAAGACTGAAATTCTTTGACTTACTGTGTACCGAGGGTACTTCCTTAACAACTGAGCTCATTACTTTTTAAGTTTTTAAGTGCAGTAAGTGAATAAAAATGTTTTGGTTTATTTAATTCCAAAATATTAAACTATGCGGATTTTAGTCGATTGAACAGAAAGAAATGTCAAGTAATTGAAGTGAGACACAGGACGGTGCTGTACCGGACGTGCCCGCTTTACGTACAGACGTCGAGTTAATTATAGACAACGCGTTTTAAGAAAGTCAATAGGCACGTACATTTAAATAATTACTTTTTACATTATTTTATCGTATTTCATAAGGAAACGTGGGTGAAATTTGTTCTTTGCAGTTAGGAAACACCTCTCGTCATAAGCGCGGAGGAATCTTGTCAGCCCGCCACTGCGCTGACCTCTTTTGTTTTGCTGAAAGTAATAATTAAAAAATGCCTTCTTTCAGTCTAAATCATCCGACGTTATGCAACGCAATCTTTGATTGCGTGGTGAATTATTAATTACATTAAGATTTACATAAATATGCAGATTATTAGAATTTTACGCCGGCTGATTAATTATTTTTTTAAGCAATAAAATCTTTATATAAAAAAACAATTAACGGTCCACGCGTTTGGCGTCCGAGATATTGAGTTTGATAATCGAAAACATTAAGAATACATGTAGGTAAAAGAAAAGCGCGCAAAACTATGTTGTAACGAATTTTTAAATCATTTATTCTGACTGATTGGTGTATGTATAGATGTTTTTTGGGACCTTGTTTAGAACGTACAAATAAATAAAATATCAGTCTATACTAATATATTAAGCTGAAGAGTTTGTTTGTTTGTTTGGTTGAACGAGCTAATCTCAGGAACTACTGGATCGAATTGAAATTTTGTTTGTTGTTGGATAGCCCATTTATCGAGGAAGGCTATAGGCTATATTATATCACGCTACGACCAATAGGAGCGGAGAATCAAAGAAAAATGTTGCAAAATATAACTCAAAATTTGTCGGTCTGACAAAAACTTTTGAACGGTAACTCCGATTGTTATGAAATTTGGACACAACATTCATCTCGGTAAATTAAGATGAACGTGCGTACTCATGTCCCTCCTCCCATTCGTTCTTTTGCACCCGGATGAAATCGGGCGGGACCGCTTGTATTATTATAAAAAGAAAAAATATACCGCACTGTAAAAAAATAAAAGAACGTTAAAATTTTCGCATATTTCTTAAAACAAATTTTATCTTCGCCAAAAGCAATATAAATTTGAATGACGCTTATTAAAGCAATTCCTTTTATTCCCTGAAATTATATGAATCTAAAAGATGTTATAAAAGTTGAAATTAATAGCGGCTTTTAATGTAAAATTGTCACATTAGTTGTTCTTAATGGCGGAAAACATTACCTAGAGAAGGTATTAAATTGCTTGAAACACTCCTTTTTGCCGTGCTTCCTTCTCTCTCGTCTGTGTGTATAACGTTCGTAAAAATAAAAGCATTCGTTTAAATACTAACGATATAAATTAACGATTGTTTGAAAAGTGTTCGTATTGCTTTTGAAATATCCGGGCAATGCGATTGATTTCGAATATGTTCCATCCGTTTCACCAACTTGGTTTTGGGTAGATCCCCTGCTTATCTGATATTGATTTTTTGCAAATTCATTAATTTCAAATGTATTTTTGACAACTGGCATAGTGCTACTCACTTTTAACGATTTAAATTTATAACGGTAGTAAACTGTAGTGTGAAATGTTTAGTTTTATACATTTATTAATTAGATTCAAATTAAAATATACTTTCTGTTACATAAAATAAGTAAGCAAAAAATAAATCCTTTAGGTGTGAGGGATGAACCTGATACTTTAATAATAAATTTTCAACATTTGGCATCAATTTAGTTAGATTTAGTCTTAAATCTCTTCGGTTAACGATGTCCAGTTTGTTTCTTTTTTTGTTAGGAGATTCACTATCGTTGACCCCCATTTTCATTTCATGGACCCCCAATTTTTTTCCCGCTGACATGGACCCCTTGCAAGTCGTCGTCGACCCCTGGGGGTCGATATAGACCACTTTGGGAATCACTGGTGTAAAGTAATAAATCAATTCGTAGCCTATTATTGCAAATTATTCGACAGACAGACGTATGCATGTAGTGAAATCAGAAATCACACATTAATTTGCAATTTCGTATAAATAACGTTCTGTTTACGGACTGCGGTTTCAGAGTTACAAAATTTAACACAGGTAATGTTACACACTTATCGCTACCGTAAAACACGAGTGTGTTAAAATATTATTTCTCTAATACGCTTGCGTTATAATAAAATATATTTGTTGTCGATTCGGTACAGAACTATAATAAAACACATTCTAACCAATCATGACAACGGGACCTCGTCACGCATTAAAGAAAAGAGACTGCACTGCACTTTTCATAATAGTAAATGCAAAATTATATTTTTGCCGGTTCTCGGAAACTGGGGGCTTGTAATAACGCTCCATGCTCGGCTATTCTCATGCCCAAAAAAGAACGTATAATACTTACAAAATTTGATATTGATATTTTAAATATAACTAGCGTGACCTGCGCGAATTATTCGCACTAAATAAGTATGATAATTATCACTTTACAAAATTATTTTTTAAATATGATTGCAGGTATTCAATTCGTTTCTAATTTTGCACACTGCTTATAACGTTCTTCTTTTTGTTGTAAAAGAAATATTTTACTGAAATTGTCATATAGAGGCGCAAGTAGCAAAAGCGTTGTTTAGCGTTGCCCGTCAGATGACAGTATGCAGTATTTACAATATGATGGTCAGATGACAGATCGAAGTGTTAACGTTACGCCGTCAGATGGCAGACGTTGTTCAGAGTTAATTTAATTAATTTACAAAAACAATAGCAATAATAAATTTTTTAGTTGTCGATGTCAGTAGAGCAAGCAATTATCTGTAAAATGATATATAATTTATGTGGAGAAATTGTGTGGTTTTTTCTAAAAAGGGAGGCAAATATCTTAAACCTTAGCGTATTAATATACATGATTTAGTTTTTTTTTTTTTCAGCTAATTCGATCTATAAAACTTACAATTGAAACGTAGCATAGTTCTGTATCACACATGGTGAAATATTTTTTTGTTAACATAAATGTAATGAAAAAAATTACATCATAGATGTTATCGAAGAATACAATCAGAATGTTTATTACTTAACAATTTATATGAATATATCAATTGAATAAAATAATTGCATTTTTGCAACAGTGATCTTGAAAAAAAGTGAAAACTATCAATTTGTTTGGAGTTTTCAAGAATTCCACGCTGCAAATTATAATAATACGAACTGTATATAAAAAATAATAACGATAATTATTATTGCTTATTATTTTATCACCCGTGTGAATTAAACCGCAGCCATATTAAATAAAGACTCTATACTCAGATAATTTTGTTCCAACCAATTAGACATAATAAGGTTACGGTTATAGATATGGAGAGTCATAAATGGCTCTTCCCCGGCTCAAAATCATTTTGTTTACATATGTTTAAATAAAAAAAAAATTGGTTGTCTGTAAAGTCGGTTTACGGACGATAGTTTTACGTGATAACGTATTCCGTAAACATAACCTAAACCTCCCAAAATTTGGTTTCAATCCGCTTATCCTTGGTGTCGGAATGATAAGAAATGTCAAAAGTGACGTTTGCAACTTACAAGTTCTAATAATAATTAGTTATTCCAATACTTAACTTAGAAGGCTTTGCATTTCACAATATACTAATGTCAAAAAATTGAATTAAACATTAGAAATGCAGCTGTTTTCATGTTAAGACAAGACATACGTTTGTTTCTAATTTCCATGTACGGCAAACAAAGACAACCGACCGCGTCGCGCCATACATTACACAACATTGCATTTATACAGCTATTTTTCTATATAAATTTGTATAAAATATTTTTCTATATAAATTTGTATAAAAAAACTGTTTAGGCAAATTCTGTTATACGAAATCTATGTAAAATGTTCTCCTCTTTCGTTTAAGACTGGTTTCAAACCGATCTGATTTAAATTGAGCGAGAAATTAGCAAAAAGCACGCACAGGGTCAGGCGGAACGTTAGGAACGTTACGTTACACTTTTTCGAACATGCAGCCGGTGTTTTATCAATTTATTGATTCATCAATTTATAAGACGTTATCACGTCAAAAAAAACTCCCATAGGATTTGTCTAACAATCCGTACACGATGTGAAGACGGTATTACGTATAGTACCTGGGTGACCAAGCTTTGCTCGGAAAGTTAAATAAATACTGATATGCTGTGGTAAGCTTTTATCAGATTTGTGTCGGTGCGGGGATCAAGGATAAAACACTATCAATTAGTATCAACACGTTATAAGGCAGCATTAATTATATTCATATTATTAATCCTTTAACTTCTTGGTAATATAATTTATGTTCTATTTCTCCTATCATCTACATATAATAATTATAATTCGAATCTATGATATTGCATCTTTCGCTTCAAATTTAGGTTAAAAATTTATTTATTAAAATTACTCACCTATAATAATAATTGTTTTTAACTTTCTTTCAAATACGTATTTATTTTAAGTCTCACTTGGATAGTAATTAAAGATTAACAGTCATAATATTTTGAAAACAATAATTGTTTCATTGTTTGTATAAAATTCCAAAATCTACTTACAATATTTAAGTATTTTCATACGTCAAAAAATTGATTTTTATAATGATAAAATTTGTAAGAAAACGATTTTTTCGAGAGATGAGACCTAGCTAAAACGATTTTTTGCCCCCCGAAATCCCTTTTCAGTAAATTTCATCCAAATCGTTAGAGCCGTTTTCGAGAAAATATTTAGGGACATAGGTAGGTACATAGGTAGATACAAGATTAGCTCGTTTAATAATATAGGGGATGTATCTACAAAAACTACAGACCTAACTGACACCAAAATCGAAAAAATGCTTATGATCTGTGTTATCCAACGTCTTAAATTTACAATGTCTGTCTAGTAAGTTTAATATTAAAAAGATCTCTGAAATCAAAAAAAAAAAAAATTTAATAGCCGTCTGAGGTGAGAATATTGTCGAACTCATAAGAGATACATAGGTACTGTCGTTTTCTAAAAAATACAATTTTAGAAATGCGAAACAACATCGGCATGGCTTACAAAAAAAAATGAATCTCAATAATAAAACGTCCTGCAGTAGGCTGTGGCAATGTCCTGCCGTCGGAAGGGCGTTTTGCAGGACGAGCCGTCGAACAGTATAGAGGCGTAATGCAACAAACGTACGCCATACTAACTAACGCCATTCAACTGTTTATACACGCTCCGTAGTGCGTTAAGTAATTTACTGTAAACAGAATCGCAATTCACTCTGTTCGGGCATCATGAAAAAACAACACGATCGATTATTAAAAAAAAAATCGTTTTTTTTCAAATCAAATTTAGAACTTGTGTTATCTTTCAGTTGGGATTGGTGTTTGAAATCTGTCAAAGTGTTTTTGCATGATGTCCGAACAAATGTACAATTAGGGAAAAGTCGTCAATATATTTATATTTTAATTACTTTGGAAAATATTACAATGTTGAATTTACTTCTTAACGTAAAAAATAAAAGTAAAGTTTGTTTTTAAAATGTAATTTGAATTAAAAAGAAGACAACTCAGAGAGAGATTATCCCGGCGTAATAAGATTAACAATATATTATGTGAATGTAAAAGTTCTTTAGTATTTTTTCTTCTTTGAGAAAAGCATCTCGCAGCGCCGCGCCCCGAGTCTTTGCCGCTCGGAAAACGATAATGAGAAATTATTCAGGGCACACATTCAGTGGAAAACGTTTTTACTTAAGCTGTTAAAACTTGCATGCCTTGCTTAACGTGCAAATGTTATCCCAGAAGCGCCGTTATACGGTTTATACTTACATGTATATATATATGAAAAAGAACAGCTATATTATATCTCTCGTTTGGATTCGTTCCATACATAGCACTCTTTTTATTCAAAACTAGACGCACCACCTGACTGTCCATATTTTGGTCTCAAACAAAATTAAACAGTTATCTTCGGAACATGCTTTAACAATTTCCATGAACACTTTGGTTGTTTATTTAAGACGACTGCTCGGCAGTTGTTCAATATGATCCCTTATTCACCCGCATTGCTCTTATTGTATATCTAGTATCGCAGTGGGCAATGCACTGCGGCGAGTTTTGAAGTTGTGTTCAAAACGAGTGACTGAAAGAAAAAAGCGGAGTTCGAATGAACAAACCTTTTGTTTTATACAAGTTAACTGAAAGTTCTGTAAAAGTCTGAAACGCGACGTGTTGTTGAAAGACAGTTCATGTTATTATAAAGGTGTTATTACACGTTTCACAATAACGACTGCCGCGCATTAAAAACTATCCGTGATTCTTTTTGTCGCCGGAGCAGCGAAAATTAAATTTGCATTTCTGCATTTCGCTTTTTACAAGTACGTAACATCTGACGTTTCTTATTCCAGTCATATTTAGTGGAGGAGCGAATCGTCAAGTAGTCTATTTTTCGTTTCGTACCTCCCTTTCAAAATGGTATACCGCGCAATTTCGAGACTATTTTGATATGTGATAATAGTATATTGTACGACTAGTGAAATTTGCCGCACGAGATTAGCGAGTGCGCTAACACGCGAGTGGAATATTCTCCTTCGATCAATGGTCGCACATAATACTTTATTCAACTAGCACGAGTAATATGTAATCGAGGCCCTGATAAAAGAGGGAAAAATAATAAATCACTTCATTGATTGACTTACACACCGCCCTCGATGCACACAAGATGGCCCTGACTTTCACTGAATTGCGACGCTGTTTTCATATTTACAATACCGCCTAACACGTTCCTATTGGTCCAGAAACTGTGCAGTTTTTTTCATTATTTAACGGCTTGGTCTTGCTACTGCGTTCCTATTGGTCCAGAAAATTCATTATCTCACAGTACGGCTCATTATTAGCACTCTACGCGTCAACATGAAGTAATTTATTATTTCTCCCGAATTTAGCAGGGCCTCGAAATTATATATTACTCACGCGTGTTGAATAAAATATATTACCTTATCTAGATAAAATAAACTTCTACATATTATAGAGAAGGCTATGAAAATAATATTCGAAACCGGTTTCATTTGAACGACAAGCGTTTAACTGAAGTGCAATTCAGGGAGTCCCCCGACCTGTCCAATCCGATTCGAAACCCGGTAGAGCGTCTGGACCGCGCGCGGTGCAGCTGTTACGAAAGAACGGATTGAGCGTCGTGTCTCGCCAAAGTACACTTCGGGGACTCCGTCAAGTTTGACCGCAGCCAACTAAGCTTCGTGGACTTGTTTGCATGCCTCGCATGTGCTTTCGTTTGTTTGTTTATTATTTTGAATTATTAATGAACGGATGTCGGCGCACGCGCGCTACGCTTTAGTTTTTAAGTTATAAGTCTCGCGAGAGACACAACTTTAAAGCTGTTAAGTTTTACAACCTGTTAATGGTCCCGTATTTCAAAAATAATGTCCAATTTTCCAAGTTTATAGATACAGAGTTATTTATGAAAAATGCACGAATCTGTCGTATTTTACGGTTCAAGTTTTGGAAATTTATTAATTAGCTTTTATTGCAACAATCGAAATGTGTGAAAAACTATAGTTTCAAGATATCGCTGCACTATGCTGATTTGTTTTTTTAGCGGTCTGAATCAGTTAAAAGGCCTTTTAAGCGGGGGAAACTTCGATGAGCAATTCAGAGAGAGACGATATTAATATTATTTTGAATAATTCTATAATTCGATAAATTTTTGACAAGGTTATTTTTTCGAATTTTTAACTTCCCGCTTTAAAAAAAAAAAAAAAAAATTTTTTTTTTTTCAAAAATCGGGAAGTTATTGGTTTCACCCCGATTTTCGAAAATCGAGTTTTCGCCAGATCTCGACGTTTTGGGGTCCTAGGAAGCTATTGAAACTATTTTGG
This sequence comes from Xanthostigma xanthostigma, assembly GCA_963575645.1. Classification (NCBI taxonomy): domain Eukaryota; kingdom Metazoa; phylum Arthropoda; class Insecta; order Raphidioptera; family Raphidiidae; genus Xanthostigma; species Xanthostigma xanthostigma. The sequence continues at coordinate 8,386,263 of OY754473.1, forward strand.
CGATGATGTCCGTAGGGCTGTATGTATGGATGTGTGTGTGTGTGTGTGTGTGTGTATGTATGTATGTAAACCTTTTATATCTTTTGAACGGAGTGTCCGACTGAAACGTGGTTTGCGGCATCTGACGTGATCTTGGTGAACTTAGACTTCCTGAAAATTTGAAACGATTCGGCCCAAAAAATTTTGAGAAATCTTAAAAAAACAAGTTTCAAAAATTTTTAAAAATTTGTTTTTGTAAAAAATTTTCTAAACTACTAAACCGATTAATTCCAAAAACTAATCAGCTCTTCTCCTTAACAAACTGCGTCGATTTCCGCAAACCGCATCAAAATCGGTTCATTTGTTCACGAGAAACCGTGAACGAAAAAATCGTAAAAAAGTGTTTTTTTAAAATGACTCTTAAAATTGTTATCAGATTGATTTTTTTGTAATAAATTACTTTCTTAAGCTAAAAAAACTGCGTCGATCGCCGCAAACCATATCAAAATTGGTTCATTTGTTCATGAGATAACGTGAACGAAAAATTAGGAAAAAAGTAATTTTTTAAAATTACTCGTAAAATTCTTATCAAATCGATTTTTTTGTAATAATTTACTTTCTTAGGTTAAAAAAACTGCGTCGATTGCAGCAAACCGCATCAAAATCGGCTCATTTGTTCACGAGATATCGTGAACGAAAAATTTTTAAAAAGTGTTTTTTTTTAAATTTCTCGTAAAATTCCTATGAGATCGATTTTTCTGTATAAAATTACTTTTTAAGGTTAAAAAATTGCGTCGACTGCCGCAAATCGCATCAAAATCGCTTCATTTGTTCATGAGATATCGTGAACGAAAATTTCGTAACAAAGTGTTTTTTTTTTGAGCTCGAAGAGCTAAAAAATAAACTTCTTGCTATATTTGACATATTTTTGAGCGTTTTGAACTCGAAAATAGCGGGAAGTTACAGGGATGGCCTGCAGGGTCAAACTACTTTTCAAATTTTTTTATTCTTGTTTTTTGTACATAGGCGGGATTAATCAGAGTATTTTCTGAGCCAAATTATTGTAAATAATTCGCAAAAATATTTACGTTATATAAAAATAATCTGATTGCTTTTAAATCGTAGAACATTTTTCAGCTCAAGTCTGAAACTGAGGTTTTCAGACTATCTAGATTCTAGAGTCTAGACAATGTATATGTGTTACCGGATAAGTCCGTTATGAAGTCATACCTAGGTTTGCCTAGGCAAAGTCCGCATTGTCGGGCCACTTTAGGCAAAGTCCGAAATTATTCGATATTTCAGACATTGCCTACACTGTGGTACGACAATCTTAGGTTTGCTAGATGTGTAGCAGGCAAACTACGAAATAAGTTGATATTCCGATTCCAGGCGACGTCACTGAATTCTCATTCTGCATTGACTTTTGTGTTTAGTTGGGTTAAGCGGCCTTTGTGTTCAGTTGGGTTTAATCTTTATTGGATTTGTGATCAACAAGACATATGCAAGTAGATATGATTGGCGCGGGTGAAATGAAGGCGAGATTTTTGGAGAAATTAGAGAGTATGCAGAAACCAATAAATTCTTTTTACATTCCATCGATAGAGAAGTACGAGGCATTAATTAAAGAAGTTGAAGAAGCCAAGCAGGTTGCCAAAAAAACAACCGGCGTCTCAAACGTTACGATGTGTTACTTGTGGGGGGCATTAAAAAGTTAATTTTGCCATTGTCTGCGCAAGTCACTGAAGTGAAATACTTTGTCCCCAATGAAGAATTGTTTGAGTTGCTAGATAATGCTCACAAGGAATGTGGTCATGCTGGAAGAGATATTATGATTAAAGCACTAAGCAACAAATATGCTAACGTAACTCGAGAATGCATTACACTTTACTTTAGGGTTATGTGAAGCCTGTCACAAGAAGAAAAAGCATCCAAAAAAAGGAATAACCGTAAAACCTTTGCTATTCCGAGAAGTGAATTCGCAAACTGTGCTTCTTACTCGTACATAGGTATAATATTGACAGTAGGTAGGATAGTAATGCGGTAGGTTATTTCGGAGTTTGCCTGTTACATATTTGGTAAACCTAAGATTGTCTTACAACAGCGCAGGCAATGTCGGAAATATCAACTAATTTCCGACTTAGCCTAAAGTGGCCCGGCAATGCGGACTTTGCCTAGACAAACCTAGGTATGACTGCGTAACGGGCTTTGCCGGTAACATATATACGATTTCAGACCCCAATTTCAGGCTTGACAAGCGGTATCGACTACTAATAAATATTGCATGATTGAAATCTAAAAAAACATGACTAAATAAAAAAAATCTTTAACTGTAGGTGCTAATTAAAAATTGAAAAACACGAATTATGTAATGCTAATTTCTGCCTTTTTAAATGGCAATTAAGTAAGAAACGGCAGCGCAGTTGCTTGAACGGTTTCGAGTAAACGGACCGATAAAAACAAAATGACTAGTTTATACTGTAAATTTACTTCACAGCACTTTTCTATTTTATTCGTTTTGTTTTATTTCTCGTTGCGAGTTTTAATTTTTATTAGAAGTTAAATATAATTAATTACATCGCCGTCAGAACCGGGACAAATTAAAATTGGTTCAGCTCCGGCTTTTTCAATCATCAATGTTATCGTGGTGGGGCTCGATAATAAATTTAAGAATTAATGATCAGTTACATTAGAATTAATTCTGTCACTTCACCAAGTGAAATTGCGAGGTAGTAAATATGTTTACACAAAACATAAAACGAAAAATTAAAAAATATTTTTGGAGTCGGTTTCACATCGGAATTCGAAAGTAGCAATTTAAATCTTACATGTCTCTAGTTCTCTTTTTGGCTGACAACGACTCCAAAAATAACAATAATTATTATTTTTTACTTTTTACTGCATATTTTTTGAAGTCGGTTCAATTTTTTTGTTAAAAATATTTTATTTTTCTCTTTTTAGTGATAAAGTATGGCAATGGGTAGGCCAAGTATGCGTGCCTTTGAAATTTGAGAGTTTCCGTCGATTTCTCCGGATTCAACCATCAGGTCCTGACTTGGTTCCGATGAGACCACCTCGGAAGTGCACTCTTTCGAATAAAAAAAGAATTTTGATAATCGGTCCATAATTGACGGAGAAATCGGTGAACATACATAAAATAATTGGTTGTCTGTAAAGTCGGTTTACGGACGATAGTTTTACGTGATAACGTATTCCGCTCGAATATCATATTTAATAATACATAACCTAAATTTTAGTAGCTGTCAAACTTGGGCCGATCGTGCTTCTCTATCGCTTATACTGCGCTCTCGCTTGCACGCACAGGGTCAGGCGGAACGTGACACTTTTCGGACCGTTACACTTTTTCGTACATGCAGCCGGTGTTTCATCAATTTATAAGACGTTATCACGTCAAAAAAAATATATGCAGTCGAACATAGAACCTCCTCCTTTTTTGAAGTCGGTTAAAAAAATAACGCATATTATGGAGCAAGAACAGCGCGTTATAAAATAGTGGAATAATTCGTTCATTTTCTTGTGGCATAATATGAGCAGATAATATGAAATCATTTTGCTGAAAAATAGTAAAAATAAATCAAAGTTTCACAAATTATATTAATTTCTCGAAAAGTCATTTCTCGAAACGAATTGCAAAAATCGTCGGTACGGCACTGTGATCGAAAAACAAAACAAAACAAAACAAATGAACTTTCTTGCTACTAGCAGTTGGCGAGCGTGTACAGTCGTCATATCTGTGAAACTCGTCATAATCGCCAAAATCGTGCTTGGTCTGTCAAGCGTGGCCGGCCGCGATCGCCGCGGTGCCATCGCATATCGCGGAAGCCTATCGAAATTATTATTAGACATATTTATAACACCGTAATTAGCGTTATTAACGACGATTTGAAAGACTAATATCCATTACACAATTTTATGCACGCACACGTTAAGTTTTCTATTTTAATAATTTCGTTTTCATATATGATTTCATGTTTTTTTACTGCACCGCGCATTTCAACGTTGCATCGCGCCGACGTTGCGTCACTGCGAGAATTTATTTTTATTGCTTACTAGCAACTTTGTTAGCTCTAATATTGACTGACACGGAATCTTCTAATAACCCGATTGTAGCAAGAATAAAAATATACTGACTTTAAAGTTTGGCATAAAAATCGGTTTAGTCGGTCTTGAAAAAAATCTCACCCACATAAGCTTACGGGGAAGTGAAACTTCTTTCGAAATCATTTACTACACTTGAAATCATCAAACGTACGTATAAGCCTTTTTGCTTAAAACGGGGGTCGGCAACCTGCAGCCCTATACCTTGCGGCCCGTGACTGTTTTATAAATAAAAGTCTTATATACCTACCTACATAAATAAATAATTAAAATAATTTTCACAAACCCTTTTTCTTGTGGTATTGAGGATGTACCCAGTCATTTACAAATGAACGTGATTGATGTCCAATCTAATGATACTCTTCCTTTGAAATCAAAGATCTTGTTAAATTTTATGGCAGTTTGCTATCTAATTTTGACGAATTGAAACGGTTTGCTCTGCAATTAATTACAATTTTTGGTATTACTTACTTATGCGAACAAACCTTTTCGATTCTCAATTACAGAAAAAATAAATATGCTTCTTGTCTCACAGATGAGCATTTGAGAGCTATTCAACAAATTGCAACTACAAACCTGGAAGCTAACATAAAACAAATAGCCACTCAAATACAATCTCAAACGTCACACTAATTTTTGTAAAAGAAAAGTTCTCAGTTAAATTTTTAATAAAATTCCAATAAAATGTTTTCGAATTTTTAATATCACAAATATCTAAATTATTAAAATTATGAACAAGTGCGGCCCGCCTTTATTTCAATTTGCCACTATGTAGCCCTTACCTGCCAAAAGGTTGCCGACCGCTGGCTTAAAACATTCAAATTATTTTGTAACATTTTCTAATACCTAAATTAAAAATCACATTTATATATTAAATGTCTGGCATGTATCGATTTCGATTCAAATGGTTTTTTATTACATTATGCATTGTAATAATAAAATAACTAACTGGAGATTAAATGTAAACTCTCTATTCATTGCGGATTTAATCTGTCAATTAAAATTTAAGTTAGTCAAGTGCGGTAGCGATATGGAGCAGGCAAAGATAACATCTTATTGTAGCATGCTATAATCATAATATAATATGCAATACTATTATAATATTTAATTGCTATTTCACTTGCAATGTGACTTCCACATGAGTTAGTTAGTTTGAGATATGGCATTTCAAGAGAAACAGGAACGATAAATGCGTTTTCACTATTGCCATACGAGCAATTAATTATTAATTAAAGAAGTTTCACCCGCCTAGGATCGTTCGTGCTGGTATAGTATATCTTAAAAAAAAAACTTCGGAGAAGTAAAAACTTCGTTCTGTGCTAAATTCAAAAACTTGAGGCGACTGAATCTCAGAATTATAACTTAAAAAAAAAGAATTTCGAGGCAGACAAGAAATTGAAATCAAGCTCGAAATTCTGTGCCTAAGACGTCGAAAAAAAAAAGAATTTTGAGGCAGACAAGGAATTGAAATCCAACTTCGAAATTCTGTGCTTATAAAAGCTACAAGAGCAACAGCAAAAAAATGCAAAGACGGTGTTCGCATAACTCCTTTAGTTACCACTAAAAAAACGCCGTCTGTGCACTTTTTTTTGCTGTTGCTCTTGTAGCTTTTATAAGCACAGAATTTCGAAGTTGGATTTCAATTCCTTGTCTGCCTCAAAATTCTTTTTTTTTCGACGTCTTAGGCACAGAATTTCGAGCTTGATTTAAATTTCTTGTCTGCCTCGAAATTCTTTTTTTTTAAGTTATAATTCTGAGATTCAGTCGCCTCAAGTTTTTGAATTTAGCACAGAACGAAGTTTTTACTTCTCCGAAGTTTTTTTTTTAAGATTTCACGTCTTTTTCCAAAGTGTGAGACATTATTTTTATTTTTTCTCCAAAAAATAAACATATTATGTGCATTTTTAGAATTAAGAGGCCACAGATTCCATGAAGGCCAATTTTAAAGGCATGAAAAAAAATCAATGAACAAGACCAACCATTAAAAATACAAAAATTTTTTCATATCATTTGTAAAATACTTATTTTGCATTAAAAAAGAAGTTTCACTTTGAAAACTTTCCTCTTTTTAATTTTTGTTGCACTTTTTATGATGAATATGTTTTTTAATAAATTAAATTATTTAAATCTAACTTCAATCATATATTTTGTTATTTTTTAATAAAAAATTTGACGAAAGTGTATTTTTCAAAAAACAAGAAAAAAAAATTAAAAATTAAAAAAGAAATAAAAATATGTATATGAGAAAAAAATTGAGAAAATAAATTAAAAATAAAAAAAACAATTAAAAATATAAAAAAAAATTTAAAATTAAAAAAAAAATAAAAATAAAAAATATGATTATATATAAATATCAAGTGGAAATAAAATGGAGTAGAAAAAAAAAATTTCCAATGATGCCGGCGGGAATCGAACCCGAGACCCTGTTATTAGAGTGTGATTACTAGTCTAACGTCGTAACCGTTCGTCCACGGGCACACACGCAGTGTAAGCTGTTATTGTGGTACAGAAGTATATATGGGTCCTATGAAAGTCACGTGGTCACAGAACTATAAAACTTGGAAACTGGTCTCATATACACGGCGTTATATGGGAGCTAGGCAAAATCAATGTATAAGAATACGTTAGAGATACGTCGGCATTTAGCACAGAAAAGAATCTCTAACGAGATTCTTCGATTAAGAAGATGTATTTTATTTCGATATTCGTTATATTTTTATTAGCTTTTTAAAGCCACCAACAGGTCACTTGCTAGACTTCAATACAAAATTTGACAGCTCCCGTATTCACTCTAACATAGCAAAGCCAACTTCCGTTGAGCTTTATCTACTTATAATTATATCCGTTTAAGAGCTATGCGACCAAACAAATCGACTTCAATTCAATTGATGCGTTTACCAATTCTCGGAATAGAATCTGGTAACTGAGGGCTTGTAATAGAGGTATGTACTGTTAAAAAATATTACGATTATCGAATTATCGAAAACTTCTTTCGAACCTGTAAACAAAGATTATTATCAGTAACATAGGTGATATACCTAGGTAATCTTTGAAATGGATTTTTGACAGACCCTGTATATAAATTCCGCCTTTTGTGGAAATAATTTAACCGAAGTAGCTATTATTTCTAGTTTTGTTTCCATAAATCAGCAATCGCTCGCGGTTATCGATAAAATCTGTCATTTGTGGAATTCGTGCGTAGTCGAGAATGCAGTCAGTTCACTTAAAATTAAATATTACCATTCAATATGCACTCGAAACGGTTCATTGAATCCAGGGACGTGCCACAGAAATGTTGACGTAGATTAAAGGGTTTAAAGCAGCCGTTCAACAGTTTCGAAAGTTGCATCTCTGACACAGAAATCGAATGTTGACAATGAATTAGGTATAACCAAAAATAAAATCATATCAAACAATTTATTTATTAATGCCGATCACGCTGCACTAGTAAAGTATATATTTAACTTCTGGTATAATTATATCAGGCAAATAAAGCTACCTGTAATTTACTTGGGGAGTAATAGCTATTAATTTATTACTTGTTCTTGATCCAGTTACCAGACTGCAATTATTTTCGTTCGATGTATAATTAAAATATTTTACTAATAAGGTCATTACGAATAAAATAAGTGACGTACATATTAAACAAATGAAACATGTTGTCAAGGCATCGCCGGTCGGTTGTTTTTTTTTCTGCGATTGAAAATAGTACGCCTTTTGTTCTTGTAAAAATATTTTGCCACGCATGTATATGTACCTATTGTCATTTGTTTCACAGAACCTGGGTTTCTTTCTTTTAGTTTTCTAATTGAATTGTTAACAACGAATTATTACTCAGACGACATTAGTTTCTAGTCGATGTTTAAATGTGATTTGTTGAAGTTTTTGAAGTGAAAACTTCTTTAGCGGCGTTGTACACTTTTTTTGTAATGGGTAAAAAATGTTAAACTCGCGTAAGGACACGTGACCTGATCGAAAATTCGTAAGACGGATGGAGAGTAGAGGTAATATTCAAGTTTTCACTTTTGCCGGCACTCCCGGAGTGCAACCCGTCTTTTTTTTTTATTTTACACAAAAGTTGACACGAATATGTAATCTCGGAGCATTCTTAGTGTCATATATAAAACTTGCGCTTATGACCTCGATTGCCGAGCGTTTATAATTTACAATGACTCTTCGTTCACACAAGACACGATAATAGCGTATAGATAGAAATATTCAGGTTTTCAATGCAAACAATACTAATGAAAAATCAGACACGACACAACATTTTATTTGAAGATTAAAATTGAACACGCATAAGTCAGTGGCGGTGCGCCAAGGAAGGTTCAGGGGGACACGTGCCCCCCCTGTATAAATTAATTTAATAGTGATTTTTTATAAAAAAAATCCAAATAATAAATTTAGTATATTTAAACAATTATAAATTCATGAAAGTAACGATCTATATACAGGGTGAGTCAGACCACCCGTATCAGTCGTTTTTTTCGAGAACGGTTAGTCGTAGAGAGTTGTGTCAAAAATCTGTATTATAAAAGCCCTAATGAAAAATCGAATGGTGATATTTTTTCCCCCCGGAAAAGTCGGCTTCCCTGTTAGTTTGCTCCGAAATGTTCAGAACTCCGGAATGTTAAATGGCACGATAGGTCGAAAGTGGTATTGTTGAAAAGATCTTTAAAAAATAAGCAAGTTTTGTAGGACATTTTTTTTTGTTACTGCCATCCCTGTTAAGTAATATTCGTTTAAAATTATGAAATTAACATATCAGAATAACAAAAAGTCAGCATTTAAAATCTAGTTACCTAATTAAACAATGTCACAATAAGTTGATGGATGGCAGTAACAAAAAAAAAAATGTCCTACAAAACTTGCTTATTTTTTAAAGATCTTTTCAACAATACCACTTTCGACCTATCGTGCCATTTAACATTCCGGAGTTCTGAACATTTCGGAGCAAACTAACAGGGAAGTCGACCTTTCCGGGGGGAAAAAAATATCACCATTCGATTTTTCATTAGGGCTTTTATAATACAGATTTTTGACACAACTCTCTACGACTAACCGTTCTCGAAAAAAACGACTGATACGGGTGGTCTGACTCACCCTGTATATTAAGATTTTTGTGCCAAACAAACAGAAATTGGCACTGCTTTTTGTGTAATTTGAAGCAGTTTGAGACATTCTGTACATTTTTATGGCAAACGATTTTAAGAAAATAAAAAAAATTACACATTTATGTGAAAACTGCGTTTCCGCGTATCGAAGTAAAAACGATTTCATGAATCGAATTCTGATTGGTCGACGGTCGATTAGCGCTTTATTATTGACGATTAGTGATTAGGCTTATTTTATAATTGCAGTTGGTGTAATAGACAACCTGTTTATATACTTTATGATGTCATGTAAAGATAAAAATAAGTGAAGAAAGTGCCTCGGTGTCGCTGCAGCAGCGCGCTATCGATAACGACGCGTTTCTTGTGTTTGTACCGAGGCCAGAGGTTACAAAAATGTTACATTTTCAAAACATTTCTTTATATAAAAATAAATGATACACTTGCATTTCATATAAAGATACTTGAAAAACTTGTAATTCCAACTCAACTCATAGTTTAAATAAAAATGGAAAACAGAAATTATTACTTATGCTGAGATTTCGGTTCGATGGTCGCACTGAAAAATATTTTTGACAAATCTTGAATAACGCTAAATACTCGGCAAGAAATAGTTGACACATTTTTTTATTAGTGTAGTCGTTTTTTATTAAATTAAAAAAATACACACAAGCTTAACTGAAGGCACAGTGATAAATTCAGCTCGTATTTCCGTTTTTTCCAAGCCAAGTTCCAGTCTGACATATTTTATTTAAGAGTAAATTTATATTATTCATATACATAAGAAGTTTCACTTCGGTCGTGTATGCCGCGACACGCCTTTTTGAGATCTCGCCCCCGGTGTCGGTCGTTGCTCGTGCGCCACTGATTAGAGATGTTTTGTAATTCGCATTTACTTCCTAATACGACGGCCCTAAGGTGACTATTTTTGCAGGCACGTTTTTCTAATAACGCCATTCAATATTGATTTTAATGGAACTCATCTATCATACGCCGTGTCAAAGTTTGCCAGGTTTATTTTCTATTGATCACCGATGACTTATGTGTTTACAAAAACGAAAAAAAAAAAAACTTTCTAATGCTTCTGCAAATACTCGTTTTTTACTACTGTCGGGTAAAGTTCTGCCAGTTACTTATCTAACCGATAAATTTATCTACCTCATATTTGTGATAGATCTTCAGATATTAAGGAATAGTTTTGGTTGCTTCATAAAGTTTGCCTCAAAACTTTGTAATATTTTTTGTGGCTTGATACAAATTGAAACATTTTGATTTAGAAGTGTTTTTTTTACAAAACACATTATTTATAAACCGTAGATTTGTCTAAAGTAATGAATTTCGAAGGCACTTACATAATTCGACGATAATTTGTAATGCATGTTAACTGAGTAAAGGTGGTGGAGTCTGTCTTTGAAATTATATTTCGTTTACAATATCTTGTGGGAAAAATTGAATGACTTATTAAAATGTTTGTCCCAGTGCCGGTTTAACCCTGTCCGGGTCCCTAGGCAATGCGATCAGGTCTTTTCAAGTTGATGAAGAGATGTGAGTAGATTCCAGATGATCGGCTCCAGGCATCCTGTTATACTTCAATGTCTTATGTGATATTGTAACAACATGATTACTTTGACTAGATGCTGCAGCACCGCCTTAACTGACTCGTTAGCTTTATTGAAATGTTCTTAATGAATAGGTTATAGATAATTGATGATCCAGGTTTTTTGATGGGTCAGGAAAGAGAAATGAGACATGACGTAGTTATTTTAAATTTTATCTTGTTAAATGCAATAAATTACAATAAACAACGAAAGAAAATAATATTGTTGTTGGAAAATTTCCTACAAATTTTCAAATAAAATTTTCGTTCAATGAAAAGTTTTTTTTCTTGGTGCGTGCACGAGCCTCTAGTCGATGCGGGGCCCCTAGGCAGTTGCCTACTCTGCCTAATGAATAATCCGGCACTGTTTGTCCCAGTAAGGAGTTCAGACCTATCGATAACGATGTCAATCGGATCAATTAATGATTATGTATGTTTTGTACCTTTAAAAATAGATCACTGTCCAAGTATCGTTTAATTTTTATTTTTGAAAAATCATTTTGAAACACGGAAGTCACGTACCGTTCTTCGTACCGATTCTTTCTTTAAAGAGATCGTAATAATACATATTTATATATGTATGGCCAATAATTATGGATACAAAACGTCATCCCATGTATAAATATATATGATCCTATAAATAAAGAAAGTCTTACCATGACGGAAAAAAATCGAATTCGATGTTTCGACGCGCTCGAACGATTTCGTGGCTCGTGAAGAGCGCCAAAACGAATGTTCGACCGTCCGTCTTTATTTATTACTAAATTATTCATATTGTGACAATTTAACCCGAGTGACTTATCGGTTGCAAAAAACTAGACAATTTCGTGACCGCTGTTTAATGAATAATTGATAGTTGAAGAGACTTACTTCCTGGCGAATCTTATAAAGAAAACGGTTTAATTATAGACTTGTTGGTCGTTCTAATGCAGAAGACATATCTTTAGCTAGTTAATTACACACATCAATTGATGAATAAGAAAATGATACATCGATATACCAGTTTTCTACTACATCGGCAACTTTGTATATCTATGCAAAGAAGTGAAATGAACGGATCTTTTCGGTCGTCAACGCATAATTATGCAATAAAAATGCAGTCTAGTGGATTATTTTCTAATAAATGCGGATAAAACTGTGCAATATGCAGCGTTTTTCTTCCCTACGCTTCTATATTATAGATTCATTATAAAGAAGCTTTTTTACGTCGTAAGTAGAAACTTATATTGTCTCTATTTTTACCCGACTACATACGGGCTTAGATTCAATAAGCCGTCGTTAATATAGAGTTTCGACGACTGCTCTAATACAAGCCCATCAGCTTCAATGTTCTAACACGAGAAGTAGTGAAAGCATCAATTAGATTTTTAATTTATTACTAAAAATTAAATGTGAATTGGCACTAGGCCTTAATTAATAATCCTATACCTGTTGGAAGCAAAAGAAAGATATGAAATGTATTATCTAACGAACTACTGAACCGATTTCAATGAAACAAACGTCGAAAGATACCTTATATACAGTCTAAAACATTAAACATATTACGTGACAACTTTTCATCTTGGAAACTTATTTTGTTTGTTTTTTAACCGACGAAAAACAAAAACGGAGGAGGTTCTCAATTCGACGCGTATATTTTTTTTTTTAGTTTTTTTTTTATTTTTTTTTTTTATTTATGTATGACCACGCATAACTTTTTACAAAGTAGTCCGATTTTGATAATTATTTTTTTGTTTGAAAGGGTATACCCCGAAGTTGGTCCCATATAAATTTGGAAAAAAAATTCCTACCCTAAGGGTGGGAAAATAGGGGTGATTTATTGTTCACTTACAGATTTTCATGCTGAGTTGTGTATATTACAATTATAAATTATATAGCCAAAAAAATTATTAAATAAAAACTTTTTAATAAAAAAATTAAACCGCCGAAAAACTGAAAAGCAAAAAATAATAAATCTTTTTATTTAACTAAGTTCTATCTAAGTAGTTGAACGTATGTGACAGTCTAGTATATCTAAGTAATTTTGAGTCGGCGTCAAACCATCAATGAACAAAGATCACTAAAAGAAATAACCAAATCAAATTAACAATGATACGTGAAATCTCCAGCGATAAACATTAACATTCTAAACATGCGCTCTCCACACGACCACTCGCAAAGACGTGTGCCCTCAGTGTGCCCGTTAGGGTTGCTCTGTCGCTGATATTAACTTCGTGAACGCTCAGAGATTTCCGGCGAAGGATTGTTGACGCCGACTCAAAATTACTTAGATATACTAGACTGTCACATACGTTCAACTACTTAGATAGAACTTAGTTAAATAAAAAGATTTATTATTTTCTGCTTTTCAGTTTTTCGGCGGTTTAATTTTTTTGTTAAAAAGTTTTTATTTTTTTTGACGTTAATATAAATCCATCCGGTGCTTTTATCCGATCTCGAATTAGAATTTGGAAATTGGAAGCTTATAAAATGTGGAATTTGAGCCAGCCTGTAAATGTGATACTGCGGCGATCTCTGCACCTTTGATATTCGTGTCTCGAGAATTTAAGAAGTCATCTGCGACGAATTGTGATTTCACAAAACGTGTGCAGTTTTTATCAGAGAAATATATCAAAACGTTTCATGTAAAATATAACATTATTTTTATAAAGTGAAAGTGAAGCGCTGCCGTTCAGAATCTATAAAATATTATTATATACATTTTTAATGAAAAGTTTCTTCATTATATAACTATACTAAAATAAGTTTCTGAAAAATAAGTAAAGCATGATCGATACACCCAACAAATAAGGTCATTTATGTCTAATTACATCAAATTAAAATAATTGACATCACAAAACATGCATGAGCCGAGGTGGAATTCGAACCCCCGACAGTTTGATCCAAAGACCGCAGTGCCGCGGTAACCCTTCCAAGCTGGATTCTTATAGTTTAATTAAAAATACAGTGTTAGGTCAAGATAATTTTTAGTAAATGGCCTCATTTACAATTTCAAAATCGAAGCGTCGCGCCAAAAGAGCAGTACAGTCTCTTTTTATTGAAGTGCGAAATGTAAAATTACTGGGTAATTAATTAAATCGTGGGAATCGCGTTAAGATATTAAAGAGAACATAATATATCGATTTAATTTATCCGGTTTGTTTATTTGTATAATAAATTAATTATTGTCGACATTTTAAAATGCTAATAAAGTGTTAAAATGTCGATTTAAATAATTCTATTGTAAATAAAAAACAAGTTTACATAAATGTAGATTTTAGATAAAATTCACAACATATTTTTTTACTCGCTTGTCAATATTGTTGTAGGTACCTACGTACAGTGGAATGACATTTTATCAGATTGAAAAATAGTTATACGTTATTATGTTGGTACAAGGTAAATGACAGCTCAGCTCCCGACAGAACATGAACTGTAACAGACGTATTTTAGCGTTTGTGGGTTGGTATTACGTGTGAATAATCAATGATCACTGGCCAACTATAGATCCGATCTATCCACCGGTATTATGTCCATTGTTATATATATGTAGTACAAATATTGATATGGTTTTACTATATAAGCGCTCCGTTTGAAACTTTGCTTTGACGACTTCAAAGTGAAATTTTATTCTGCCGTAAAAAGGCAAAAGGCAGTAAGTGACCAACTTATGAATTTGAGTAAATCAAGATTTACTAAAAATGTATTGGCCCTCCAGAATTTTAGATTGTGGAAACAAAGACATGGGGAAAACATTTCTTAAAGACAATAAAATTATTGCTGCAGCACTTACTGCTGTCGTTGGTTTCAGTATTAACTCATTTTTCAACAAATGTCACTCACTGCCCTTTGCCTTTTTAGGGCAGTATTATAGTCGGCTCTCTTCGTATTTTTCTGGTAAAGAATTAAGTTTTCGATGGATCTACCTATTATCAAATAAATAATAAACTGGAAATATGCATTAGTAGTTAGTAGAAACTTTTAAATGCTTGTAATAAATTATTTCTTTTGATTATGCTAACTCTCTACTCGAAACGCACATCGAACATATTTTACCAATATTGAAATTATATGGTCATATTGGATTTTAAAATCTAATTATAATTATTATCGACCTGCGACTAAGAAAGTTATTTTTAACTCCGTAATTATCATTTTTAATTTTTCTGCGAATTGGACGCAGGTCAGTTATCGATCGGACCGACAGCGTGTCATTCATAATAAGAGTAATTGATAGATGTTATCGCACTGATCGCGCGTCAAATCATGCGATTGTGTCGACCGTTATTTATTCATGCCTCGCGTTTGATGCGTTTTGTGTATTTACCATTTACCCACTGCTCCTGTGTCTAATGTAACATAAGTAATTACATCTATTATATTAATTGACTCTGTATATTGATTTTTTAATAATAAACTTCAAAGTCGAAATTATAGCTTTCTGATCAGCGTCCTTTAAGCTTTTTCGTGTACGGACCCGTTACGAGAGTAGCAAAAGTGTCGGACTGCCATTGAAAACATTTTCCTTTATTTTTTAACCGACTTCAACAAAAAGGAGGAGGTTCTGTGTTCGTCTGTATATTTTTTTTTATGTATGTTCTCCATCAATTATGGACCGATTTTCAAATTTTTTTTTTATTGGAAAGAGTGCACTTCCGATGTGGTTCCATCGGAACCAAGTCAGGATCTGATGGTGGATCCCGGAGAAATCGAGGGAAACTCTCAAATTTCAAAGGCATGCATAATGTTTTTTATGTATGTTCACCGATTTTTAGTGTTAGATTAACACTAAAAAGAGAAATATAAAATATTTTTAACAAAAAAATTGAACCGACTTCAAAAAAGGCACTAAAAAGTAAAAATAATTGCGTATTGAAATGTTTTGGAGTCGGTGTCAGCCAAAATGAAATCTATTCCGAGAACTACACCGACTCCAAAACATTTCAATACGCAATTATTTTTTACTTTTTAGTGCCTTTTTTGAAGTCGGTTCAATTTTTTTGTTAAAAATATTTTATTTAAAGTAGAGCATTGACAACCTGAGCTTACGCACTTTCTTTTCGTCGTGCGGAAGTAAAGTTATCAAAAATGAACGATTTTAGCTGAGGATACAGTTTAAAGTGTGATTTTTCCCGCCTCCTCTTAGTTCAGTGGGCGGATACCTACACATAATAATGTATCGGGCGTAAAGCACAGACCGCGACGGGCCTCGAAACGTCGCCGGGGAATCGACGGCTGCTTCGATGTCATAATTTCCATTTTTCACGATTCCTGCTTTATCTAAATCCCAGCAGGCTTTGTATCACACGCGTCTGTGATCCTGCTTCGCAGTACTCCCTGTAGGTATTGTGCGTCGTCTCTCCATACTTGCGTACGGGATGATCGGAAACGACGCGCTATTCAGATCGGGCCGAGACTCTTGCAGGAAATGTTTTTTGATGTGAAAACTTCTTTAGCGGCGTTGTACACTTTTTTTGTAATGGGTAAAAAATGTTAAACTCGCGTCAGGGTCATGTGTCCTGATCGAAAATGCGTCAGACGAAAACTTTTATTTATACAACGTTAGACATCTAGCGTTGAAATTTCGTACATAAAAATGCAATCTATGATACAAACCATTTTGATCGAAAATTCGTAAGACGTTAATATTCAAGTTTTCACTTACGCCGGCACTCCCGGAGTGCAAACCTTTTTTTCTTTTTAATCGCTCTGAGTCGCAATATTTTCAGTAAAATCTGTGAGTATGCACATTGTCAAATTACACATTGCCGTGTGCACGTGCACTGCTTGATTTGCCGTTTTTACCGATGACGAAATGAAATATTTTATTTTCAAAATATATTTCAGTTCGAATTTAAATTTCTATTATTTTTGTACACAGTTGGACTTGTGTATTTTCAACACCATCTATTTTCAACTGATTTTAGTCACGTAGTTTCAGGTTTTTAATACTTACATCACACATGCACGTTGCTCAGCCAATGGAAAAATAGGTTTGACAATGTTTAACCTCAAATAAATAAATGATTTTTTCTGATTGGTCTACGTCTAGCACGAAGTGAGCTGATGAAGGAGAAATTGAAAATACAGAGTCGATTAGAAAATTCACGAGTTTAACTGAATTTCGAATTTTTCGAACCAGTTTTCTTACCTGAAATCGACCTGTAAATGAAAAGTTACGACTATACTTCGTCTAAAGAAAATTCATTCTTTCGCAGTGGCTGCTGTGCGGAGAGAGACAATACCGGAATATTAATTGTATTTCCACACATATCGACTCCTGTACGTACTTTTTGCTACTTTCTCCGCTTCATTTGTTTTAACCAATAACAACACGAGGTTTTTTCCGCCACCCGCGCGTTTCGAGTCCCGCAATATCGTCGGTCACATGTCAGAGGGGCGCTCATGAATCATCGAGAAAAAATTCCATCTCTCGTAAAATTTTGTTCATACACTTCTTTGAATTGATATTTCTGAAATTTATGCATTCGTCTAATTGGAAAACAGTAAAAAATGGCCGTCATATCTGCGCGTAACTTCTGACGCAATACCTAGGTATACCTATTGTTATTACATAGCGAGATCAAAGTTCACGAGAGAATATTGTTTTGCGATTCTTTAAGCCAGTGTTTTTGAACCTTTTTCATGATGCGACCCCCCTGGTATGAAAAAATATTTCGCGACCCCCCGACTTTTCGCTTTTTTATCATGTATGTATGTGTATGTTACAGTGTTACAAATATTCATTCTATACGACGTTTTTATACGTCTCCATAATTAGGATTCGGATATAATTACTACATAATATAGTACGTAAAACACATTAATTATTTTACAATTATTGCATACATCGAATACGTATATCCTTTTGTTAAAATTCTCTTACTTAATAAATCAATCTTTTTAATCTTTATTGTTTTTTTACTAAAATTCTCTCGACCTCTGGCGACCCCCCTACCGAAGCTTCACGACCCCCCAGGGGGTCGCGACCCACAGGTTGAAAAACACTGCTTTAAGCGATCGTTTTTGTCAAATACTCTCCAACGTAATTAATATAATTAATGCCATTTGTGTCTTCAAATAATCTTCTTTTAACATTATTCTCACGGAACTGAAGTTTCCTTACTTGCGAAAATGCGCCTACGAGGGTCGGTACAAATGTCAACTCAGATTTTTTTGTCAATTTAAAAATAACGTCTAATCCAACCCATAACAAATCAAATGAACCTGCCATTAACATAATATAAAGTAGTAACAAGACCTCTGTCATGTATTTTCGTTCTTTTAAAGTATGTAACATAGACTGATTTTTATGAAACTTGGTACTATTATGGTATCAATTCAAAATTAAACTACGAGGTACCCGCTTTTTATTCAGCAAAGTTCGAATGTTCAAAAACGGACAAGAACGCAAGCGAATCCCCGCGGTGAACGCTTCTTAATAAATAAATCTTGCTTATCTTTATTTGAACGACTCTCGTATCGAATGATAAAAACTGACCACCATGCAATTTTATACATTTGCTAATTTTGTCGAAATACTTTTGTTTAAACTGTTTAGTTTTTTTAAACTTTTTCGAATAAAATTCACACGGAACTAAAAACGCCTTCGCTTGTTTCTCACGCGACGCGGTAAATTCGCGAACAATTGACTAGCTGACAGCAAATAATTTGAATGCGCATTAAGCAAAAAAAAAGTCAGACCATCTTAACATGTTATACATTAATATGTTACGTACTGAATTACTGACATAACATGTTAGAACAATTATTCAACAGTTGTGATTGTTATCATAAAGTTCATAATATATAAATAAATAATATACAACAAACGTCGGTTGCGGTATTTGTATTCATATTTCATTGCAGAATTATACAATGTTTTTAGTGAAATATGCATCATTTCTTTTTCTACTAAATCATATTTTATATTTAGTACTTTTTTATATACAAGTCGTCATAGAATAGTACCCCATACTTAAAGTACAATTTTAATAGTGCGTTTCAAGTTAATAATAATAAAAAAACTACTAGCTTCTCGGCCCAACTTTAACCCTACTTTAAAATTTAAAAAATCGGTTCAGCCATTGTGGTGTAAAAGACTGGCAAACAAACCAAAAGACAACGTTTCATTTTTGTTGTATTAGCAGGGATACATTTTTTATTGGTATAATATTAATAATTAATTTGTCGAAGAAAAATATTTGGAAATAAATTCGTCCCCTTTTTGAGAGTGAAAAACGGAACTTCGTTCGACCGTATTTCATACAAAGCTCTGTGCTAATTTTATCCTTTTCGATTTTTGAATAGACGCGCGGAAATTAAATGAAGATAATTTCAAAATTACGCTTTGAAGAATTGCAAAACCTTCAAAATTAATTTCGCTAAGTAATAAGTTTTTTGTGTACAAAGAATCAAACGAACGAACGATGCGTCGTCCTTTCAGAGAATTATTTTGTGTTCCGCAACTTTGTGAATATTCAGAAAGTAAACGACAATGTGGCGAGTCATTTCTTACGTGTAATATATACAGGGTGTAACCGGAAATATGATTTACTTCAAACTTGATTTTCTTTTCCTTTACAAACCTAATTAAATACATTTTGCACAGGGTTTGAAAATGTTTCGATATTTACATAAATATCAAAATACCGATCGTGAAATCTGTGATTTCGACGTGTCAAAATTTGGATGATTTTTTTTCGTGCTATCCAAGGAAAAGTGCGTCTATTTGAGACAGTTTTAGCTTGGAACACTAAAAATCCTCGGGTTTTTTTTTAATAAACGACACGGATATACATATAGTGAGATATCTGTCCTTCTAGTCTAGAACAGCTGACGTGATTCTGGTTGAAAGGCGAATAAAAGTCATTTTAATACTGAAAATACATCGAGGACAGTCGCTATATACTATAAGAATAGATGCAGTGAAATAATAAATGAAGGTTTGTGTTGCATAAAAATGTATCTACATTGAAAGTCGCTTTTGCTACTTGCAAAACTTTTATGGATCAATTTTAGTTGAAATTGTTTTATTTGAAGTTTTAAAATACTTTCTTTGTGTTTATCGTCGAATAATGTAAGCGGCGAATGTTATTTAAAATAAAAGACAACCGGAAAAGTTTTAACTTTTCTTAAGAAAATGCATTCTTAAAAATATTTAAACAGAACCATTGAGCAAAGAACAACGATGCGTATATCTGTTTTGTGCTTTAAAAAATGGTTGTCTGTAAAGTCGGTTTACGGACGATAGTTTTACGTGATAACATATTCCGCTCGAAGGTCAGGCGGAACGTAACACATTTCGAAACGTGACACATTTCGGAACATGACACATTTCGGAACGTGACACTTTTTCCTGCATGCAGCCGGTGTTTCATCAATTTATAAGACGTTATCACGTCAAAAAATTTTAATTTTGAACTTTGCCTAATTTATAATTAAATAAATAGGTCGAATCCAAAGTGATCTTCTAGGATTCCCGATGGGCGTTTGCTGTCTTTTCAAATTTTCACTCTTAAAATTAATGAAAACTGTTAAAAATGCTGTTTATAAAGAATATACTTAGAATTTCCGACTGGAGAATGTAATGAATTTTGTTATAGTTCCTTTTGAAAATCGGTTCTCGAGCAAAAACCCCGCTAAATCCTCTTAAATATTAGAATGCAATATTAATATGGAGCCATTTTCATAAGTGGATACATTTGGCTTGTGAAATAAGGTCTTGGAAGGAAAAGCTTCGAAATAATCTTCTTACCGTGAAGAGAAATAACACAACAAACAAGCTTTAAACGGTGTTTATAATTTACTAAGGAAAAACCAAATTGCTAATCTTATTATAGCGACGATTCGCTATTTCAGTGGCTGCTCGTCATACAACAATTCGAGGCCCTTTTCTATTGAAAAAAATTGGTTGTCTGTAAAGTCGGTTTACGGACGATAGTTTTACGTGATAACGTATTCCGTAATACATAACCTAAACCTCCCAAAATTTGGTTTCAATCCGCTTATCCTTGGTGTCGGAATGATAAGAAATGTCAAAAGTGACGTTTGCAACTTACAAAGTATTATGTTCTAATAATAATTAGTTATTCCAATAGTTAACTTAGAAGGCTTTGCATTTCACAGAATACTAATGTCAAAAAATTGAATTAAACATTAGAAATTCAGCCGTTTTCATGTTGCATTTATACAGCTATTTTTCTATATAAATTTGTATAAAAAAACTGTTTAGGCAAATTCTGTTATACGAAATCTATGTAAAATGCTCTCCTCTTTCGTTTAAGACTGGTTTCAAACCGATCTGATTTAAATTGAGCGAGAAATTAGCAAAAAGCACGCACAGGGTCAGGCGGAACGTTACGCGTTAGGAACGTTAGGAACGTTACGCGTTACACTTTTTCGAACATGCAGCCGGTGTTTTATCAATTTATAAGATTGGTGATTCATCAATTTATAAGACGTTATCACGTCAAAAAGAGTGTGCTTACACAAACAAAAACTAGACATTTGTGTTTAAAATTTGTTTAATTTTTTCACTGAATATAAAAATTAATAAAGTGAAACTTTTATTCCATCGCCCCGAATTTTTCTGGCCGTCTGTTGCATGTCGCATTACAGACGGCCGCGGAGTAGGGGTAAAGTGAAATGCGTTCGGAGTAGGCGCTCGGTAGAGCAGCCAAGGCCAATATGGCGGCGCCCATGGTTAGCATCAGCTAACCGTGTAGTATGTATAACACATGCGGGCAAGTGCTGTACAGTGTTTACATGTTTTTATTCGTGTGTTCATGTGAATATTGTTGTTTATAATTAATCGTGATGGATAAGTGTCTACAATCCAACGCCTACAATCCAATAAATGTTTCACTTGCGTTGTGGTTTCTTAAAACCACACTACTGTTTTAAAAATTGGTCGATATTTTTATTTATTAGAAGAGTTTCATTCAGACGTTAATCTAAGATTTGAATAATAATTATTTCTTATATCAACTAAATAAACCTATGCCACTGTTTTCTATTTAACGACAATATTATTTTTTACACATTTAAAGTACAAAGTAAATTTTAAGCCCACTGTTAGCCCAAAAGACAATTTGAATACTGAATTTTTAGTGAACAAAGCGAATTATAATTATCACCATTAAAATAATATTCAGAACGGATTTAAGAACGTGGGGGCTATATATAAATTCACGCGATAAATGTTGGTGGGAAGGACTATATGGATTTTTCAAGTCTCCTCCAATCGTCGTCATCAAAATGCGATCGGCAGTGGGTGCCAACCGAAGGGTCAAAAACCAGCAGAAGTGAAAAGTTGAGATGTGCAATTTCGGTCGAAGTATAACAAATCACAGCTGCTGCAGACGCGGCTGGGGGGCGGCGGCGGGGGCGGACAGAAGAAGATAATATTCCGGCCACGTATAGTTCCGTATCCGTCGACACACGCGGCGGCGGACACGGAGAAGAGACATTTTTTCCGTCCCATTTCCTATCCCGACGCGACATCGTGTTTGTTATTTCACGTGCACTCACGTTCCAATCGCATTTGAGTGATTCACACGTTTATTGATGTAGCGACCTATATATTATTTGTCTTTCTCTCTCACTCACACACCCTATCTAACGGTTCTTCTGCTTTTCCTGCCGCTACAACTGACTCATCCTGCTGCAGCACGTAATCCTGCCGACCGCCACCACCCTTTCACATACTACACGCATCCTGCTGGCGTCGCGGTCGGTGTACAGGCTTGCTTGCGAAATAGGGTAAAAATAAAAATCCCCGCATTTACGTTTTGACACAAATGCATCGAATCTTTTTTTTCTTTCTATGATTTCGGCAATCTGTCCGCGGAAACAAATCAAGCATCTTATGATGATGAACTATTGCACATACCGCTAAACTAGCGGTATGTGCTTTATTATCGCTTTGTGCGTCAGAGCTGACTTTCGTTCATATAAGAAGTTATATCTAAGTTAATTTCACACGAAATCCATTCAAATTGAAGCTTTTTGAAAAGAGGAGATTCTAATCTATAAAACAGAACCATTTTTAAATCAATTCGAGTTCATAAATACTATTAAAATTGTAATTGAAAATCACAAACAGCAGTTGTCGGTTGGTCTGTACGTATGTACGTACGTACGTATGTACGTACGTCACGACTCTACAGACTGCAATTTTGGTCGGATTGCCTTGGGTTATATTTTATTCACTTTGTTTACTATCAGACCAGAACCCTATTTAAATTCACTAAAATGTGTTCAGTAGTTTAATTTTTATAAACAGTTTTATTTTATTATTTTTGACAGCTAATAGTTTAAAAAAAACAATATAATAATTGCTGTGTAAATATAGTGTAATCCATAAAACAAGTGCTACACTTCTATACCGTGATAACACCACTACACGTAGTAGGCCGCCGTGGCGTAATGGTTATGCCGTTGGATCCCCAAGGGCAAACGGTCCTGGGTTCGATTCCTTACGAAATCATTGATTTTTTTCTTTTTTTTTCTTTTTATTTTGTTTTATTTTATTCCACTTGATATTAATTATATATTATATTATGTATAGTTCTTAATTTTTTTTATTTTTGCAAAATATTTTTTCAATTTTTAATTATTTATTTCTTTAAATTTTTAAATCTTTTTAAATTTATTAAAAATATTTTTTAATTGTTATTTTTTTATCATACAGTGGAAAACTTGCGGGATGTGCACTTTTGGTTTTGCCAACTATTAGATATTGATATTCGATTCGCATTTGGTAAACTGTTGCTGGGTTGCAGAAATCATTTTTCAAAAAATTCATTTGACAATGATCTTAGAATGAGCTAGAATGACCTGTGCGAATTATTCTCACTAAATAAGTATAATAATTATCATTTTACAAAATTATTTTTTAAATATGATTGCAGGTATTCAATTCGTGTTTTAATTTTGCACACTGCTTATAACGTTCTTCTTTTTGTTGTCTTACAATATGAAGCTCAGATGACATATCGAAAAAATATTTGACTAAAATTGTCATATAGAGGCGCAAGTAGCAAAAGCGTTGAGCTAAGCCGTCAGATGGCATCATGCAGCATTGCTGTGACGTTGTTCAGCGTTGCTCGCTGTTTCAAAATTAAAGCCGTCAGATGGCAGTGTGCAGTATTGTGTCTGCTGTATTACAATATGAAGGTCAGATGACAGATCGAAGTGTTGACGTTGTTTCAAAATTATAGCCGTCAGATAGCAGACGTTGTTTAATGTTTAGCGTTGCTGTATTTTAATTAATTTACAAAAACAAAAGCAATAATAAATTTTTTAGTTGTCGATGCCAGTAGAGCAAGCAATTATCTGTAAAATGATATATAATTTATGTGGAGAAATTGGGAGGTTTTTTTCTAAAAAGGGAGGCAAACATCTTTAACCTTAGCGTATTAATATATATGATATTTAAAAATTATTTTTTACTTTTTAGTTCACATTACTATAAAATAGTGATGACCCCATACTATATCTATTTAGTATTGCAGCGAAATGCATCTAGTTATTACTTAAATGCTTGTATTGCCTTTTTTTTTGCTGGGCGATGGATGTTGTATTTCGCAAAACATTCTGTATAAATTCGTAGCGGGCGACGCGACAGAAACTACAAGTTCAGATGCAGGAAACATCGACACTGATTTTTTTTGTTTATTTTGACGACTGTTTACAATAGAAAAGACTGTTGAATTGAAACTTTTTAATAATCCTCGGTGATTTATGGGTGGAGACAAAGTTTCAATAAATAAAGAGATCCGTGAATTATTTCATATTTTTCTTTGTTGCACGGAAACATATTTTGATAATCTTATTAGTGTAGTTGCCGTAAGGCAGTTACACTTTTGGCGTCCGCGGTCGGATAAGAAATAGAGGATTACGTATTTCTGCAAAATCATCCCTCAAAAGGGTAAAATAGGGCATGATTTTAAAATTCACACGTAATATATACATAATATATAGCATGAAAAAACTGCTGGCGAAGACATCAAAGTGTATATACATTGTTTTTTAAAGTGGTACGGCCCACTAATTTCACATCAATCGCGTGCGGAGCCGCGGGTAGCAGTTAGTAATATACAATTTTAAGGCTTGTAGTTTTTTAAAAAGAAAATTTTATTCTTCATTTTATTTATAAGACGTTTAGAAGACGAAAACGCTATTTTTAAAATCTTCTGGATTCGTTGAAATACTATTTTTAGTTAAATTGAATAAAAATTAGTTTAGAGTAAAATTGTCATATCATCAGAAAGAAGGCAGACCTTCGCAACAGGGATATTATTTTTCCAAGCCAAATATTTTACAAATATCATACCCTCTAACTTTAAAATTAAAATATACCAGATTTCCGACTTAATAAATAAACAATAAAAAAAAAACTATTTCCTCCGTCTTAAATATACAGTAGACTGCCGATAAGCAACGTATACCGAAGAAAATAATATAAGTCATATTTTCTATTTTTCTGATCCAAAGTCGGTTTTGAAGAGTTGACAGTCTCTGTTGTTATTTTAAATAAAGCGCGGCGAAGAAGCCGAAGAAGACGCCGCAGTTCGAAAATAACTTCCGTTTTCAAGATCTGCTGCATTGACGCTGACAGACGGGTGTCTGATTGACACTCGCGTATTTCATAATACCTGAACCAGGGACACAAATGATGATTGAGAGATGTTCCATTATTCGGAAATATTTACAAAATATACTGCACACGGAAAATACTTGGATATTTGCAGATATCGGAAATGCTTTTGCTTTTTGCCAAATTGACGGATTCCTTATATTTTTTCCTTCACCTTGTCGTTTATGAAATGTGTAGTACATTTTTTTTTCTTACAAGGGGAAAGTTGCCTACTTTATTTCGAATTTATTATTCACATTGAATAGTTGCAATTTTACTGCGTCCGAGATTACATATTATGTTCAGTAAGAATTTTTTAACAGCTGTCAGTTGATTTCACATTCATTGTCGATTCGGTTGAAACGAATTTTGAGTGTCGCGGTTGCGTAACAAACTAAATTGTTATATATTTTATGGACGGATGTAAAGGCTGTTTTGATTTTTAACGAACGGAACTAATTGTATAATATAATATATCGTATTTTTTCACGCTTTGAAAGAACTGGGTTGAATCGATATTTGGAAGAAATTACGCAACGCGTATTTCCGTTAAAATAAATTTTGCAGAAGCGGAATGAAATAGAACCGACGCGGTGATCTGTTTTGCACACAAATAGAAAGTATGACCCATCCTCTTTTTGCAACTAAAAAATAATTGCAAATAAATTTATTTTTTGATTTTATATAGCTTGAGAATAGCCGCTATCGTTGAAATATCCCTATATTATTAAACGAACTAATCTTGTATGTACCTAGGTACCTATGTCCCTAATTATTTTCTCGAAAACGGCCCTAACGATTTGGATGAAATTTACTGAAAAGCGATTTTGGGGGGCAAAAAATCGTTTTAGCTAGGTCTCATCTCTCGAAAAAATCGTTTTCTTACAAATTTTACCATTATAAAAATCAATTTTTTTACGTATGAAAATACTTAAATATTGTAAGTAGGTTTTGGAATTTTATACAAACAATGAGCATATCCAGTATTTTATTTAACTTTCCGAGCAAAGCTCGGCCACCCAGGTACTTATCGTTTAAAAGACGAAAACTATAGAGACAGTATCAGTCGAGGCTGGGACACGAAAAAATCTGATCTGCTCCCAGCCTACCCTGACTAAAATTCATAGAGTTAAAAATCCATGCAGTTATGTATAAAATATTTTTAACAAAAAAAATTGAACCGACTTCACACTAAAAAGTAAAAAATAATTGCGTATTGAAATGTTTTGGAGTCGGTGTAGTTCTCGGAATAGATTTCATTTTGGCTGACACCGACTCCAAAACATTTCAATACGCAATTATTTTTTACTTTTTAGTGCCTTTTTTGAAGTCGGTTCAATTTTTTTGTTAAAAATATTTTATATTTCTCTTTTTAGTGTTAATCTAACACTAAAAATCGGTGAACATACATAAAAAAACATTATGCATGCCTTTGAAATTTGAGAGTTTCCCTCGATTTCTCCGGGATCCACCATCAGATCCTGACTTGGTTCCGATGGGACCACCTCGGAAGTGCACTCTTTCGAATAAAAAAAAATGTTGAAAATCGGTCCCTAATTGACGGAGAAATCGGTGAACATACATAAAAAAAAAAAAAAAAAAAAATATATACAGACAAACACAGAACCTCCTCCTTTTGTTGAAGTCGGTTAAAAAATAGGACGTCTCTGAAACTACACATCGACTGTAATGTGACAGCTTCGAGTTTATAAGACAAAAGATAGGCGATCGTCTTGCTTCCTGATATTTAAATAAAAGTGCATCGACATAAAAAATCTCACCCTCGGCGTTCTTTCTTTATATTTAAAACAAAAATGTTTAACGTAACATGCATTAGTGTGAAATAGTCTCCCTTCGAGACACATAACAGTGCATTACTTTATGTCCCTTTTTAAAGTTGTGTAAAGGACGGTTCACCCGAGCACGCCGTTTCCTGTTTGCTTTATGCTCGCACGACACCGAAACGCACTCTGGTGCTCAGTTCACACAATACTGAATTTTGTTTTTTATTTTGTTTCAGGTTTGTGTCTTTGATCGCGCCGAATTAAAAAGTAAGTTTAAATTATTCGTATTTATTTAAACGCGAATATTAGAATTAGTTTTTTTTATCGAAAAAAAAGAACACTAAACATTAAGAAGTTTTTGTTAACATTAAAACAATTAACAATATTTACCGTAATTTTTGCATGCATTCTAAATTTAAATTTTAGTTACGTAAAAAATATATGCAATTGGATAGTTCAGATAACAATCAATTTCTAATTAATTGATCAAAAAAACCTGTGCAATTGTTATGAAAGAAAAGCAACGCTATCTATAATCTCTTATTAATTGTTATAAATATTTGCAACTGTCTAAATCGAAATATAGATTATGAAATTAAAAAAAAAAAAAAACGGGAAATACAAGGTGCTTTCTAAATCGAACTTTAAGCATTCTAAATTTTTGGCTAAAAGCGATAAATCTATAAAAGCTCTTCAAAACACCAGTTGATTATTTTAAAAGCACAGCTCGATTTTATCTTCATTAAGTTTTCAGTATCTATGTTACCGTTAAAACCCGTTTTTAGTTAGAACGCGTATTTACTAGTTAAAACTAGTTTTCACTAAACGCCCTCGTTAAAACTAGAATTTCCTAGTAACAACTAGAATTTACTGAATTAGAAGATTGATTTTTAGGTAAAACTAGTTTTAACTGTGAGCGTTAGACAAAACTAGTACCTAGTAACTAGAAAATTGTGTTTCAAAGGATTTATTTAATAGAATGAAGGCTTGATTAAAAAATAAACATTATTACATATTTTTTATTAAAATATTTATTGAGAACATTTGTGAATAGTAACATCTGAACAACTTTGATATTAATTAGTAATATAAAAATATCATTCTTCCAGCTTCCTTATGGAGATCAAACATCCATATTGGCAACTTTTATTAAAGTCTTACACATTTAACAAAAACATTAATAGCGAACAAAAACAATTAGTACTCCTCTTAGTCATTTGAAAAAGAAACATTATATGACAACATATTATTTAATACAATATTTATACTATTTACGAATTGAAACATCCCAAACAAATTTAATATTTAAAGTTAGTAACATAACATAGTAAAAGAACATTTTTCCTTATGAAGATCAAACAGCCATATTGGCAATTTTAATTACAGTTTTATTGGTCTTTACTTGTTATTGCAGGGCAGACTATCGTGGCATTTTGAGTGGAATCAGTTTTAACTGGTTGGTGCCGTTAAAACGCGTTTTGACTAGTTAAAACTAGTTTTAACTTGATATTCATTTTTACCAACAGTAAATTCTAGTTTTAACGAGGGCGTTTAGTGAAAACTAGTTTTAACTAGTAAATACGCGTTCTAACTAAAAACGGGTTTTTACGGTAACATCTATAAATTTTCGAGGTCATAGATATAAATCAATAGTTTATTTAAAGATATCTAGTTTGATAGTAAGAAAAATACCTTATAAATGCGAAAAATATTTAAAATAAATCAGGAAAGATTTATTTTCAATAACTTATAATTTAAATTAAAAAAATCTATTAATTAACCTTTCTTATAACCTTTTCTCAAACTTATGCGGGGCTCGTTTTTAGAGAGATGCTGTATATGATGATTTTTATTTAAAACAAACGAACATGATTCTTATTGATGACGATTTCACCAGAAGTCAACGTCCAGAAATGGAGCACAAATTCATTAATTTTGATAAATGATGTTTTCTGCGCAGAAATATAAGTAAATGTTTTTAATATCTTGATTGCAATTAAAATCTGCACACGACGTGGATTTTTGTTTTCGGTTACACAATTATTATATTACTACAATTAATTAAGTACTCGGAATGCAGTGATTAGGAATTTATGAATGAAATAACTGACAGCTATTGAGTGTCTTGAAACGTTTTAACAGTGATCCAATCTGTCCATTGTTCCCAACAGCGGAAAGACCAAAGATATTTAATATAAGGAGATATAACATCCCATTCATAAAACACGATTTGTTTATAATCATACATAGTTTCACAGTTTTAAATAAGTTGGAAAGTGATGGCTTTAAAAAGGCAACGTTGTAACGCAAGCGTCTTCAGCATTATCTTAACCAGGGGCGTATGGTTTTTTTCGGGATTATTAAAAACAAGAATTTTTAACTTAAATTAAAAATATATTTTGTGTTAATGGAATATTCATAATATAACATTAGAACATACCTAACAATTGTAAAGCCAGGTTTTACAATATTTATTTAATAAAAGGAGCAAAATTTACTTGAATATCAGTTAGAAGTAATTAATACTGGAGAGGTTCTAGACGCAATAGAAACTGATTTTACGTTTTATTAAAATAATTTACTCTAGAAGATAAAATTTGGTATGTAATTTGGATCATAAAGATTATAACGTGATTTGTTTTATCGCATATAATCTGGTGGTCAAAGCATTTTAATTGCCAAAAGTCACTGTGTAGTAAAGTGGCATTTTACTAAACGATTTTAAACGCAATAATGTGCCTTTACTATCAAATGAGAATAATAAACTGGCCAAGTGCGAGTAGAACTTGCGAGGAGAGGGTATGTACCATTCCGTTTTTTGTGAAAACTTTAACACTTAGGATTTTCGTTTTAGTTTTCCTGTAAACTATAAGAGGGGGCCCTATATTCGCTATTTTTTCCAAATTTTAGACTCAGTAGTTTTGGAGTGAAGGATTTCGGTACATATTAAATATTTATTCTTTCTTTTGTACCTGACCGCTAAGGTATTTCCGTATCTATATATTTTTTAGTTATTTTGAGTAGGTAATAAAAGACAACATCGGATTTTTCTTATATTATTTATTACATATTATTACAAGAAATTCTTAGATAATAATCAGTCTTAAATATAATAATTATTAATGGCATAATTAAAGACTACTGCAAATAAGTTGAGTTTATTTGTTTTACCTGTAAGATAAACGATCAGTAAAAACTGTGGTATTAAATTGGGAATCAGCATCTGGTCTTATTTGCCTTCGTCCAGTTAGTTGTAGTCATAATATCGCTCCGATCAAAATAATCTGAACAAATTTGAGCAAACTTTTTGACATGCTGGTTTCGTAAATCCAAAATATCAATTCATCTTTGTCTGCGCTCATGATTTACAGGAAAGCTACAACAATATGAATAAACATTAAAGTATACTAAAATGTGCTGTAAAAGGTAAACGAAAATATGTTTACCTTCGAAAAATCTAGGTTTAGTAAATAAGTCCAACAAAATTATCTATTCAGCTTAAAGATGGGAAATCTAGCTTAGAATTTAACAATCATTTTTTTAATCCTCCATCAAGATATTTTTTAAAGAAGTGCAGATGTAAAATTGTTTTTGCAATAATTTAATAAAAATAATTTTTAACTACGTCTACACCACTGCTTAACTTAAAAAAAAACATAATCTTACTTACCGCCGAAATATCAATCCGGGATTAGAATAATCCATTTTTTTGCAAACTACGCACTGCCGAACCATTGTAAATTGTCAATACTAATAAAAAAAAAATGAAAAATACTTGATTTTTGCAAAATGTCACACAAAGCACATAGCAACACTGCAACTTCCGTAATGACAATAAAAGGAATGCATTGAATGAAAAGTGAATCATACGTTCATGCAGTGTTGTCACATGTATTTTCCAACAGATGCATTTAATATAAGTTATATACCCTTCGTCTTCAAGCTCGCCGAAGTTTGTCAACGTTGAATTCTGATAGAAACGGTGTATGATCAGGTTAAAATGTAAACAGTTGGATCTCCTTATATTAAATATCTCTGGGAAAGACACAGCAGAAAACGAATTACATGCCGTTGAAAAAATCTGTCCATATTGATAATAATTTAATATCATTTTTTTCAAATTAGCCGGTTGAAAGCCGATGGCGCTGAAGTAGATAAAGTGTACCGCTTGACGACTGTAAACTGGGCCTAACTTCAGCTGGCTTAGGTGTGTAAAGAGAAGAAGAACGATATTGTGTTCAGAGAACAGCGGCGAGTATATATAGAGAAGTAGAAGTTGATGGCAGTTGGCGCGATGTGGCCCGGAGCGGAGACAGCAGCCGCTGCGTCGGCCGCTCCGGTACACCCCACCCCTAAATCTACACTCGACCACCCGGCGTCCCACTTTCCCCCAAAGTTCCGAGCGACCGCCGCGCGCCGTCCTATCTTAGAGACGTTTCAGTTATTTATTTTTCATAAACCGTCGTTCTAGCCACATGTTCTTTTAAATGGATTTTCTATGACTCCGGGGAAACGTTGTGTGTTGTAGTCGAAGGCACCGCCGCCACATCACAGGACCGCCGCTCGACAAGGTTCTTCGCGTGCCGTCGCCGGCGTCACAGAACTACGCCCGGCCAAACAATTAGAATTGAAGCAATAAGACAAGTACAGAAAAACGTACTTTGTACTTTGTGACGGTTTTCAAATCGACTATATTTGCCAATTTTAGAACGAGAAGTTTTTATGAATTATCATCTTCCGAGAAATTCAACTTTTCTTAAATGTTTTCGATGAAATTATGGCCGTGGATAGTCCAATACCGGATCGAGCAGACACAGTTTTTTCTTATGTGAATAAAAAAACATGTAAGCGTTAGTTTTGTTGATCCAGAATATTATATTGTAATAAAACCATTTTCTTGGATCGTTTTCTTTTTTTTTCCCGGTGCCTATTTCTCTTTCTATTTTTAACTCATTCAATCTGAAAGACGTTTGTTTGAAAACGGTCGGAGAAACGTAAAGTAATTTGATAGCAGTTTAATATTTTGGTCTCGGTTAAACGGAAATAAGCATTTTCGTTTTCAAACAACCGCATAAATTAATTATTAACGGCTCTTTTCCAAAACTAATTACTCTACATTGCTTATCAATATATATTATTCTTATCTTTGATTAACGTCTGAATAGAACTTTTCAAATAAATAAAATTGTCGACCAATTTTTCTCAGATCAATATATTGACAAAAAATAATTCTTTCAAAAATTTCAATCATCGTGCATTCTATTACATAATATTAAATAACTAATACTAATAATTTTTATATTTTTTAGATTTTTCTGAAGAAGATCCAAATCCGGATCGAAACGTCATCTTGTGTTATATTGATTTGTTAATTTTTTTTTGTCAATATATTGGTCTGAGAAAAATTGGTCGACAATTTTATTTATTTGAATATATTATTCTTGTTTAGAAATAAACAAGTCTATTTTCTTCCAATAAATTCTAAACGATTCATTGTTATAGAAGCGACAAGACTAAATTTGAAAATCTGAAAATATCTAATTGTTACAAATTAAAGACCAAATAATTTAACTCAGTCTTTTGTCAATAATATTCAATAATAAAACATTTTGAAACAAATTCGACATATTTTTATTCCAGTGCGATTTACTAATTATTGTTAATTTTTTAACAACAATTCAAAAAGTCGTTTATAATAAATTTCACTTCTTTTTAAATAATATATAAAATATACAGCCGTTCCGTTGATTGATTGAGCAACTGGTTTAACATTTAAATAGTGAAATATGAGTCGAAAACCATTAAAAAAATCGGTGGTAAGCAAATAATAATAATATTAGTCATTTTTCTTGAAAATTTGAATAAGAGAAAATATCAACAATTCAATAGATCTATAATAATTTACAATCGACATTCGAGTTGAAAAAATTCATAAAAAACTGTACTATTGCAGATCAAGTTAGAATTTTATTTATTTCTTATGATTTTGATCCTCAACCCGCCACGATTTCACAGCGTGTAGTTTTTTTTTCAAATATTTCCGTAAAACATTCCACTTTCACATTTTTGCGATTAGTGCACAAAGTACAGGGCAAAGTGTTGACTTGATAAATTCGCATTATTTATTAGAAATTGCAGAAAAAAAATCCTTGATGACCTTTCTGACTTCACATTTACTCGGTATAAATATTTAAACGTTCTGTGTGCAATTTCTTTATTAGAAACGAACAATAGACGGGTAGGGCGCCCATTGACTATCGCAATTTGCTGAACTGTTTTGTCAGCAGTCTGTAAGCGCACAACGGGTGTTCGATTGAAAGTGGACAGTGAATTCTATACACTGCGTCCAGGATTAGTTCACATTATACCGAAGTCGAAGAATTACTATTTCTATGAGTCACTAAGATACGCTGATTTTTACACGCTTTATATTAGTTTCACTTGTAAGTTTGTATGTATGTATGTAAGTATATATGTTTGTAAACTCGTTTGGACTACAGCAAGTGGTTTATATAGTGGTATAATATGCCAGCACTGTAAGTACACTGGCTAGCCGTGCGGTCTAAGGCACGGGTCTTCGATGACGTCAACTCTTGGAATCACGGGTCTTGGGTTCTAATCCCGTCCACGCCGCAAAAAAAATTGTTTTTTTTCGGAAAATTTTTGACAATAAATCGAACTAAAAAGTGGAAAATAAATATAGTTTAAAAAAAAACTAAAAAACACGCTTTATATCGAACTAAAAAGTAAAAAATAATTTTTTTTAAAATAAGCTTAAAACAATAATGAATAAAAAATACAAGTATTATTGTGAAAAAAGCATGGGGCGCTCGATATAAAGCGTGTTTTTTAGTTTTTTTTTTAAACTATATTTATTTTTAACTGTAATTCCATGTGTTTTCTAAATTGGTAGGCAAACAGTCCAACATAATTATCTGACTGAAAATATTTGATTATAAAACATTCCTTAGACCGCAACTTTATAACGAAATTCAGCGTAACATTACATAAATAGTATTTCGTTTTATAACTCAAGTTACGCCTCAATTATTCTTCAGACAAATATAGAAATTTTACAACTGTGTACATTTTAATATGCTGTAATCCGACAATTTAAAAACAAAAATAGTGAAACTCAACTCTGTTGTTATTTAATTGAGGAAGTAACAATTTTATGTCTTCAGTTCCCTCAAAACTTAACAGGTATTATTTTACGTGTTAAAAGGTGTGAAGGATGCATTTTCTAACAACGAACCGGCAGTTTTGCATCGCAAATCGCTATAATTTATGCAAATTAAATTAAACTTATTGAATGAGAAATCTAATAAGACGCGTGTCTGCATAATGTGAAAATGTAGATTTCAACTGTATCAATTTCATTGCGTCGAACAAGCGATAGAGTGGCCATAAGGCTGCTGACAAATAATAAATTTCTCCTAATGCCGGAACGATTCGACGTCAAAAAATTTTTAAAGACTGCTTTGGGGTTCTTTTTAGAAACTTGATGGAAACAAAAATTTGAGGTCGAATTTCCTTGTCGTTAAATTGTCGACGTTTGTCAATTTTCAGCTCAAAAGAAAAAAAACCTCAAAGACTATTTTTTTTTATCTAAATCATAAGACAGCAGTTTGTCGTAATTTTAAAATTCGATATATTTCCAGTTCTCACGACAGAAATGCACGCCGTTGTGCAATTTATCATTTTTTCTGTTAAACGGAGAACGTTAGTTCGTGAGAAAGGTGACGAAATATTATTATATATATTATCTATCGACGCAAAGCCGGTTAAACGATTTGTTTTGTGCAAAAAGTCGGCAAGTGAGGGTCTGCGGATGAATGATCGCGTCGACTGTGAAGACAAAACACGCGTCGAGAATGATATTGTGCACTTCCGCCGCCATTAAAACTGTAAAAGAGTCGATAATAATAGATGGGCTGCAAGTATCAATTGTGCGGCAAAAACGTGAGGGTAATCCCCTCGCCGCCAAATCTTTCTTCCTCTCGAAACTATCACACAACAATTTGAAAATGGCATTTAGTTCAATTTAATCCGTTTGTTGTTAAGGACCGAACAACATCTCAAAACTTCTCAGGGGAAATATTGGAGTGTAGTTTGCACTCCAATGTTTTTGTTCTTTTGGAAATTAGCACTCCCAAGAACCCGAGCTCCCGTACCAGTTGGTTTGATCATCAACAGTCTAATATTATGGCATTCAGACTAAGTTCGAAGATATGTGGAAAGTTTCACCGAAATATGTTCAGCCGTTCTCGAACAAACAGACAACATTTCAGTTTTCTTTTTGTGGTTTTTTGAGAGGAAAAATCGTCATTCTTTTTTTTTTGTTCAGTCATCGCGTAGAAACGACTGAACCGATTTGGTATGATCAATCAATTAAAAATAAATATAGTTTAAAAAAACTAAAAAACACGCTTTATATCGAACTAAAAAGTAAAAAATAATTTTTTGACGTGATAACGTCTTATAAATTGATGAAACACCAGCTGCACGCACGAAAAAGTGTAACGCCGTAAGGTTCCGCCTGACCCTGTGCGTGCAAGCGAGAGCGCAGTATAAGCGATAGAGAGTCGGTAAAAATATAGTTTGACAACTACTAAAATTAGGTTATGTGTTATAAAAATATGATATTCGAGCGGAATACGTTATCACGTAAAACTATCGTCCGTAAACCGACTTTACAGACAACCAATTTTTTAAATTTTTTTTAAACTATATATATTTTTCACTTTTTAGTTTGATATAAAGCGTGTTTTTTAGTTTTTTTTAAACTATATTTATTTTCCACTTTTTAGTTCAATTTATTGTCAAAAATTTGCCGAAAAGAAAACAATTTTTTTTTCGGCGTGGACGGGATTAGAACCCACGACCCGGGATTCCGAGAGTTGACGGCAACGAAGACCCGTGCCTTAGACCGCACGGCTAGCCAGTGTACTTACAGTGCTGGCATATTATACCACTATATAAACCACTTGCTGTAGTCCAAACGAGTTTACAAACATACATACTTTCATACATGCATACAAACTTACAAGTGAAACTAATATAAAGCGTGTAAAAATAAGCCGTATTGAAAGTTTAATAAAGAGCTCAATGTTTTGAACAAAATAAAAAAAACGGTCCGACAAAATAATTTTTAGTGTTGGCGGGCGAAGGGGTATAATTTTCACAGTTCGTTTGTGTAATGTTAGAATGTGCAGCGATGCTAAGTTAGAGGTTAGTACAAGCGAAGAGAATTGTTCGAGCTCACGAATAAACGGCATGTTCTTTTGTAAAACCGCCCAGGTATGTAATAATGTGCACTCTCTGTGTGCGGCGGAATGACGGAGTCCGCTGCCGCCGCCGCCGCCGCTGCATGTAACTAATGACAATGTACGGGTAAATAAAATGTGACGGTCAAAGGTCGACTCTCCCACGTCGCTCTGTATCTACAGCTCTGGAAGAGTTATACCGGTGCACTTCTGCATAGCAGGACCGCACTGGAATATTATTTCAGATGCCCGCCGCCGTCGGATTTCCCATAATCTGTGCGAGCATTCCGGGACAGGAAAAAGTGTCTCCTCCTACGCTGCTCAGCCAACAAGTACTTTCAAATCATTATGGGGTCTCGAAGATGTTATTTTTTTTAAATTTTAAAATAATACATTTTTAAACATAAAATTAATTTTTGTTTTAATAAATTGAAAATCGACACTATCTATAGTTTTTAGCAATATAACTTTGAAACTAAGTGTATGGTGTTTTTTTTTAGAGATCGCCAACAGTTTATCAGTTATCACCAATTCATATTTTCAATTTATTATTTTTTTTTAATAACAAATCTAACTCTTCAATAAATAAAATTATCGACCAATTTTCAATTTTTCAGACAATATATTAACAAAATATAATTAATTCATTAACGTTTCGATCCCGATTTGGATCTTCTTCAGAATGGATCTAAAAATATAAAAAAATAATTAATACTTATTTAGTTTCTATTTATTTTTAACGAAATTCGTGAAAGATTTTTTTTAATATTGAAATATTGAACAAATCTAACTGTTTGCCTTGTTTTAAAAATCGTATAAACAACGGCATCGCGACAATCTCTGACTATTTTCGTCAAATTATTCGTTGCACAAAATTATGGCGACGGTATTTCAACGAGCGGCGTGCATCTTACAATGTTACACGCAAATAGAGTTAAGTAAGTGCGCGGCAAGTTGTATTCGCAACATTTTAATAGAATATTATCTGCGTTGTAATAATAAATTAGCATAATAATATTAACACGTCTAATTACATGCGCCGGCATAACAATTAATTAGAACAACGAATAAATAAAAACGTCAATTTTACGATTAATATTGTACCATCCCTCGTAAAACTAACTAATTCGAACCAGTGTCGAATGTCGATTGTCTACAAACATGTAAATAAAAAAAAAACGGGTTGCACTCCGGGAGTGCCGGCTCAAGTGAAAACCATAAGCTATAAGTTTTGACAAAACATTAAGAGATGTCGCTATGCATCCAGGTTTCGTAAAACTACACATTTATAAAATTACATGCAGCCAGTCACTGGATGTAATTTTTTAAATTTGTAGTTTTACGACACCTGAGTACATGGCGACATCTCTTAAGGTTTTGTTAAAGCTTATAGCTTATAATTTTTTGCACTGCATGTAACTTATATTGCTACTGACATCTAGCGAATTTTAGTATATGTACTGCCGAAGCAAGTACGGTAGACCGTCTCAACAACTCGTCAGGGTCACGTGACCCTGACGCCTGACGAGTCAGATCTGACGCGAGCTTAACAGTTTTTACCCATTACAAAAAAAGTGTACAACGCCGCTAAAGAAGTTTTCACTTCAAAAAAAAAAGGTTTGCACTCCGAGGGTGCCGGCAGAAGTGAAAACTTGAATATTAACGTCTTACGAATTTTCGATCAAAATGGTTTGTATCATAGATTGCATTTTTATGTACGATATTTCAACGCTAGATGTCTAACGTTGTATGAATTTTCGATCAGGGTCACGTGTCCTGACGCCTGACGCGAGTTTAACTGACGCCTGATGCGAGTTTAACTGACACCTGACGCCTGACGCGAGTTTAACATTTTTTACCCAAAAGTGTACAGCGCCGCTAAAGAAGTTTTCACTTCAAAAATATCAAGTCACGGGAGCTCTCTTTTATAGCGATAAAGAATCTTTTAAGGAGCGACGGAATTTATGGTGCAAAGCTCTCTCAAGACATTTTTTTCAACGCACATTTCGTTAACCTTGCTAGCATCATCAGACTAAAACTGAATTGTATTTAATTGTACATTCGTCTTCGGATGATGCTGACATTGTAGCGAACCGTGTTTTTGAGTTATTTGACGAGCACGAATTGAGATCCGCGATGAATCGTTAAAAATCGGATAGAGTTGAAAATTCGCAGTGCGACCCTGTTCGGACCTAACCTACCTGCAGTCTCTAATCAGCAGCGTCATTAATATTACAGGAATACCTACACATAATGTCGGTCCGTCTGTCTGTCTGTCCGGGCTATATGATAACGTCGTCGTATCCTGTCACTATAAAATACACAGCTCTTTAACTGAACAAATAACGTTCGTGAAGTGCAGACATTGTGTCGTGCAGCTTGAATAATATAAAGGGAATTGAAATGAAAAATATGTTGCCTATAGACTTCGTCTGTACGCAGGGATCGCAAATGCAAAACGAAACCGTTGTTGATTTCAGTAGGTCATGGAGAAAACATGAATAGTTTAGTGTAAGCCTGCTGGCTGGACAAAAATAGAATAATAGATGATTCTTTTACGGACGAAGTGAAACTTCTTATGAACACGTTTCATCGATGCGTTTCCCCGCCGTTGAATCATTTCCCCTTTAACGTCACAGAAAATTGCATATTTCAGTTACGGACTGACATGAAGAAAATATGACGCAAGTGAAACTTTTATTGGATTGTAGGCGTTGGATTGTAGACACTTATCCATCACGATTAATTATAAACAACAATATTCACATGAATATACGAATAAAAACATGTAAACACTGTACAGCACTTGCCCGCATGACAGACTGACTATGTGTTATACATACTACACGGTCAGCTGATGCTAACCATGGGAGCCGCCATATTGGCCTTGGCTGCTCTACCGAGCGCCTACTCCGAACGCCTTTCACTTTACCCCTACTCCGCGGCCGCCTGTATTGCGACATGCAACAGACGGCCAGAAAAATTCGGGGCGATAGAATAAAAGTTTCACTTTAATAAACTAACAAAAGAGTCGACTTTCCTCTAAAAGTACAATTTGAATTACAGTGAAGAAGAGTGCAGAGCATAAAAAATTGAATGCAATGTGAAAAAAATTCGTTCAGTCATTAAAATCGTTGGCAAACAAAAACAGGATTTCAGTTCTGCATCAAGCTATACGTACAAATAGAGATGTAATAATTGCGTTGAAAATGGCTCTGCAAAATGTCATACGACAATTGGCAAGCACGTAGATATCGCATAATAACGCAAATGCAGATGGAAATCAGATTGATATCTGTATATTATTATTATGTGTGCTACGTTGGTATCTATAGAATTCCAGATTCTCTACGCTGTGCGGTAGAAAACTTACACAAAAACAAACTGATTCTAATTTTATTCAGCTTTTGGCCGACTGTGATACGCCAAAGAAGGGTATTGTATTTGTCAATCTATGTATCTATATGTCTATATTTACCAATATTTAAGGATCAGAAGTTAATCTTGGTTACATAGAAAAACTTTAACTATAAAATGTACACTTATAATGATGTTAATATTAGACTAAAATAGAGAAACTTTGTGGATTTTTAGGTATATTGAAAATTGGAATAAGAAAATATGTATTATCTATTTAGTGTGTTAATTATTTTGGCAGAGTCACTCCTTATTTTATATAACTGTATTTTGCTTCTTTAGAGGCGCCACTGGGTCTAGAGCTCGAACGGATAAATCGCTTTGGACATATTCTTTCAGAATAAAATTTATTTTCCTGTTATAAAAAAGCGTATCTCAATTAATTGTTGTATTTAAATCATATATATTAATACGCTAAGGTTTAAGATGTTTGCCTCCCTTTTTAGAAAAAACCACACAATTTCTCCACATAAATTATATATCATTTTACAGATAATTGCTTGCTCTACTGACATCGACAACTAAAAAATTTAATATTATTTATATATATTTTTGTAAATTAATTGAACTCTGAACAACGTCTGTCATCTGACGGCGTAACGTTAACACTTCGATCTGTCATCTGACCATCATATTGTAAATACTGCATACTGTCATCTGACGGGCAACGCTGAACAACGCTTTTGCTACTTGCGCTTCTAAATGACAATTTTAGTAAAATATTTCTTTTACAATAAAAAGAAGAACGTTATAAGCAGTGTGCAAAATTAGAAACGAATTGAATACCTGCAATCATATTTAAAAAATAATTTTGTAAAGTGATAATTATTATACTTATTTAGTGCGAATAATTCGCACAGGTCACGCTAGTTTACATTATAACGATGGCAGCTAATAATGCAAGTGACCAAACGTTAGCTCGTCTTATGTTTAAAAAATATTGAAATTTAGATGGAGTTTAACTCATAAAAAAAACAATTTAAGCAGAAGAAATTATTACAATTTTATTCGAGATAACATTACAATGTATCTTGCAGTGTATTGGACGATTCGGACACAGTATAGTGCAAAGACAGACACTAACAACGTGTGCAGTTGTAATATGTTGTCTATTTTTTTTACTTATGTTTTCATTTCACCTTTCTCCGCTGTCATCCGGCCATTGAATGCTAAACAAGGCATTTGACCTCTCCGATAGTGTCAAGCGATGCTCGACTCGTTTACAATATATATGTTATTTTTTTTATTTAATTATATAACAAGTATATATAATATAGTAAATACGCCGTGTTTCTAAAAAACGCTACTTTGATTTGCAATTTCTCTTTTTTAACTCAGAAATTACGATTCTTTTCGAGTCACTTGAAGCTTTGCTTCTTCACAGATTCGTGGTCATAAACTTTATGGGGCTAATTTTTAACGAATTGAAATTAAAACCGATACTAACGTGAATGAAGCCACAAGTAAAGGCTTTTATTCTTAGCGACGCATCTGATTGAAATTTTCTGTAACTTTAGAAGGGAGATAATTCGACGGCGGGAAAATATGAGTGAAACTTTGATAACGCAAAATGGATAACGCTGAACGCGTCAAAGAAATGAGTTTATAACTCTAAAGAAGTTTCACTTCTCTCGTCAGCTTATGTTAAGGAGGTTGAGCCGTTTTACGAAGATAATGAAAAAAATCTGAAGTAAAGTTTTTTGAATAGATTTTTTTATGACAAAATTTTCCGTAAAAAATCCAAAATCATTTGGAGATTTATAAAGTTAAAAATTAAAAAAAACTTTTACATGTAGTCTTATGGAAAATATGTCAACCTAGCATGCAAACGGTACATTTTAATTTTTTGCAAATAACCAAATAATGTCAGCAGTTCCGAAAACAAACTATGTAAAGCATCGATGTCTTACGCATATTTTAATATTTTTTCCAATTTAATTAGGAGACTTTTAATCAATAAAAAAAATTATTAAACCTTAGCACTTTTCGATTATGGACTTTTATTCTAGA
This sequence comes from Xanthostigma xanthostigma, assembly GCA_963575645.1. Taxonomy (NCBI): domain Eukaryota; kingdom Metazoa; phylum Arthropoda; class Insecta; order Raphidioptera; family Raphidiidae; genus Xanthostigma; species Xanthostigma xanthostigma. The sequence goes on from OY754473.1 coordinate 8,428,163, forward strand.
CAATTTTAACTGAATTTCCAACTTTTTAATGATTTAATTTAATTTTTATCACTTCTAATTTATTTTTTTAATTATTTACTGAAAAAAATATGTAAAATACAGATATTTATATAAATTTATTTTTTCTAACCTAACTTTGTATAAAAAATTCAAAAGTCAGTTCATTAAGTAAAATACTGAAATAATTAATTAATATTAAAAAAAATGTTTATTAATGCCTTTATGTACAATTTGTTGGTATGATCGACTTATAACCTTTTGTAAAAATTTATTATGGAAAAGTTCCCATTTAGAATTTGACTTACTTTTGTTTGGGACTGTAACGGATCAACCTCCTTAAACGATCCTTATGGAAAAATTATTCAACAATTAATTATTTTTTCGGTTTACAATTCAGAAAGGTTCAGAAAACTGAATTAATAAAAATAAAAAGTGCCAGTGAATTTGAACAGGTGGCACATTTGTACAATGAACTTACTTTTGTCGGGCATTGAAAGCTTTCTTTTGATGTGAAAGTTGAGCATGTGCTTCGCCATCCAATCAACTCACACTATATATAGTTACTGCGTCGGCGCGGCGCAGTAGAAGCAGTAATTGTAGTACTCGATGAAGATACGAACGACGGCAAGGGCGGCGATCTAATGTTTCCTTTCAGGAAACTATCGAATTACGTTCCTAATGAAGCTTTTAACGGTTTGAAATCGAACTCACATTTCGATAGACTACGATATTTGTCTCTTCTTTCGGGCGTCTTCGTCTCCCGTTTTGCTGTACTGCGATCCGTAGAAACGGTCGTCGCTTTTTATCCTTTTAACACACGAAAACTTCATTGCAGATTTCAGACGTTCGACAACTAAAGTTTAACTAGCGTCTACTAAAATCAAATGAGGGCAATATTGAATTATTTAACAAGTACGGTACATAGGTACATAATTATGTCAATTAATAAAATATTTTTAACAAAAAAATTGAACCGACTTCAAAAAATATGCACTAAAAAGTAAAAAATAATAATTATTGTTATTTTTGGAGTCGGTGTCATATCGGAATTCGAAAGTAGCAATTTAAATTTTACATGTCTCTTGTTCTCGGAATAGATTTCATTTTGGCTGACACCGACTCCAAAAATAACAATAATTATTATTTTTTACTTTTTAATGCATATTTTGAAGTCGGTTCAATTTTTTTGTTAAAAATATTTTATTTTTCTCTTTTTAGTGTTAGATAAAGTATTGCAATGGGTAGGCCAAGTATGCGTCCCTTTGAAATTTGAGAGTTTCCCTCGATTTCTCCGGATTCCATCATCAGATCCTGACTTGGTTCCGATGGGACCACCTCTGAGGTGCACTCTTTCGAATAAAAAAAGAATTTTGAAAATCGGTCCATAATTGACGGAGAAATCGGTGAACATACATAAAAAAAATATATACAGTCGAACATAGAACCTCCTCCTTTTTTGAAGTCGGTTGAAAAGGCGACAAACAATAATATAAATTCACTGTCAGATCACAGACTTTTTCAAATTGAAAGTATTTATAATTTCGGCACGCAATAGACGAATTAAACGATCCAATTTTAATAATTATTAATGTCTGGTAAAAGTTTCAGTAGTAATTAATTTCTTCCAATGAACAATTTGCATAATTGTTGACATGTCAACGTGACAAATGACAGTCAGAAGAGCGCGCCAATTAAAAATGACACAGCAGTTCCGATAATACAACATCTGTCAAATGTCGCAATTAAGAAAAATCAACGGCTATATTAGAGAAAGCAAAAAAATTTATTTGATCCGAATTTGTTTGGAACCCCGACGTCAGTTCGGATTGCATAACGTAGACTTTATGTTCTGTTTTTTTATTGCCAAAATTATCTAAATCCACTAGCAATTCATAATTTCAATTAGTGAAGTAATACTTCTTTGGTCCGCGTGATTTGAAACGGATATACATAGAACGTTTCTAGATAATGATGGAGATGTGGAAAAATATGGGAGCTGTCAATTGTTTTATTCGAGTGCAGTAAGTGATCGGGAGTGAGAGAGTTTCACTTGTACCTCGTGGTCTTTTTTCAATTGACAAAAATCCAGTTTTATAAGATTGGAACCCGGGAACTGGGGGCTTGTAGTAGACGAGTCGTGGTATGAAACAAAAGCAATCCAACGATCTCAATCTCTTCTCGATAAAATAACGACGACCGGATTCGCCGGAGCACAGTGCTTGAGCGAACGGCGGGAAACATACAACAGAGGTATTGTGTGTCGACATACGTTTAGTCACATATATGTAATAATATGTTCGTTTATCTAGCATTATAGAGTATCGTATGTCTGTTCTTTGTGTATTAAATTACAATATGAACGTTTTGAAGTGAACAAGCAGCATCCCCATACAAAGCAATCAAAAAATGTTTATAAATTAGGTACTCAGGAAATGTGAAGTTCACGAAGAAAGTGAAACTTCTTTAGCCGTTTAGTCTTTTTATTAACTCGTTTCATTGATGCGTTATTCATTTTGCGTTACCAAGGATTCTTTTATATTTCCCCGCCGTTGCTTCATTTCCCCTTTAACGTTACACAAAATTTTCCAAACATAAAAAAATTTCACAAATTACAAAAAAAAATCAATAACGTATTTATCGATGTTTTTATTTTTCGTCCATTTTAAAATACAGTTGTACAATAATTTAAGGATAAGTGCTTAATTTAATTACAAGGTAAATGAACAGTAATAACGTTTAAGTAGTTCGACCTATTTGAGACACACTTTATTAATTATTAATTATTATTCATTAACCGATACTTTCAGCACGCGAACTCCCGTTAATTTATTTAAATTGAAATATTGTAGAACAGCTAATCTATCATTAGACGAACAAAAGTCAAAACGTCTGTTATATTCAGTGATGTTTGCACGTCATCTCTCAACGTGAAATTGAACTATCAAACTGCAATTAACAAGCATATATTTTTATTATCAGCCTTGATGATCAAATTAGTTTCGTTAGAGCTACTGACAATTTATATACTAGCGATAGACCGAACGAAACATTAAAATCAAAATATCATCGCGTACGAATTTAAAACGGGTCGTGTTTAAGAAAATATTGGTGAAAAGAAAAATCAATTTTTGCAGACCGTGTTAGGGAGCTTTTTACAAACTGTAAATATTCTCTTAAAATATAATATTTTTCACAGTTATTTTCCAATGAAAAAAAAATGGATAACGTATTCCGCTCGAATATCATATTTAGGGTCAGGCGGAACGTTACACTTTTTCGTGCGTGCAGCTGGTGTTTCATGAATTTATAAGACGTTATCACGTCAAAAACAAATGTAGTTGAGTGTAAAAACGTTTATTTACTTAATTTTAGAATTAGTTCGAAAGCTAGTATTTGTTCTTAGTTTACAACAATAATAAAATTATTGATTGCTTTCAATTAAGATAGAATTATAGAATTAAAAAAAAATTTACGAGGCGATATATGGAGTAGGTTGTGACCAAAATGTTATATTCTCAAAGCTATATTGATTTTGGTTTTACTGAAATGAGCCAAAATTTTTTATTTTTGTAGAATAAAATAGACAGGACAGAATTAGTTAATAATACGAACCATCCAGTTTTCTTACCGACTAATAATTTTGAATTTGCCAAGGCTATTATTTTCATCGCTTGAGAATATTTATAACTAGGTATCTATAATGGGAATTTAATATCTATTAAACAATATGCGGATATTTAATTGATTATAGCGTTGGAATATTCTCGACGTGCCTAATTAATATATTTTTATGCGCGAGTCGTGACGAACACAGGGTATCTGTAAGAAAAAAAACTTAATTAGTTTTTAACACTAACATAATAATTATTAAATCACGATTATATAATTGAGCCAGAAGTTGAACGGGAATTAAATATTTCGAGTTTTTTGACGTGATAACGTCTTATAAATTGATGAATCACCAATCTTATAAATTGATAAAACACCGGCTGCATGCACGAAAAAGTGTAACGTTCCTAAATCTTAACGTTCCTAACGTTCGTAACGCGTAACGTTCCGCCTGACCCTGTGCGTGCTTTTTGCTAATTTCTCGCTCAATTTAAATCAGATCGGTTTGAAACCAGTCTTAAACGAAAGAGGAGAACATTTTACATAGATTTCGTATAACAGAATTTGCCTAAACAGTTTTTTTATACAAATTTATATAGAAAAATAGCTGTATAAATGCAATGTTGTCTAATGCATGGCGCGACGCGGTCGGTCGTCTTTGTTTGCCGTACATGGAAATTAGAAGATAACGTATGTCTTGTCTTAACGTGAAAACGGCTGCATTTCTAATGTTTAATTCAATTTTTTGACATTAGTATTTTGTGAAATGCAACGCCTTCTAAGTTAAGTATTGGAATAACTAATTATTATTAGAACATAATACTTTGACAGTTGCAAACGTCACTTTTGACATTTCTTATCATTCCGACACCAAGGATAAGCGGATTGAAACCAAATTTTGGGAGGATGTTTGATATGCAAATATGAAGTGGCCTATTGTTTTTGGGGAACATCGGCGCATGCGTAAAAGAATATATCTCTTATAATGATGTTTTATATAATAATAATATAGTTTTTAAAACGGTTTTTACTCTATCTATTTTTACTAGAAATTTTTGTAAATTTTTTGGGGAAAATCGGCGCATGCGCAAAAGAGATACATGCCATAGTTGTTTTTTATATAATAATAGTGTACTTTTTATAGTGTTTTATTATTCTACTTATTAAAATTTACCTAAATTTGAAGCGAAAGATGCAATATCATAGATTCGAATTATTATAATTATTATATAAATTTAGGTTATGTATTACGGAATACGTTATCACGTAAAACTATCGTCCGTAAACCGACTTTACAGACAACCAATTTTTTTTTTTTTAATTTAAAATGTTTGTATTTTAAAAAAAATTCAAAACCTTTAAATTTGATGATAATAATAATGCCCTTCCTTAACGAAACTTAATTTTTTTCTACAATTATTTGAGGAATTCACCATCCGTCGTGTCGACCATTTTAGCGAAATCTTTAAACTACAAAACCATTTATTTGTCGAACACACGATGGTTTTGAAGCTATAAAACTTCCAAATTATCAATAATTATTATCGTTATAAGGAAAGAATTAAAACGCGATTTTTAGAATTTGCTATGTAAATACGAATTCTGTAGCCTTGACATGTTGACTAACGATATTTACAACGGGAATATAAAGTAAGTAGATTTTTTATATCTGCGGTATTTTAATAGCAGTTTTGCGATAATTTGTAATAAAACGCTTCCAGCCACGTTTTGTTAGCACTTTAATGTATATTTAAAAGCAGTGAATACGATTCTTAAAACGTATAGGTACATGGCTTTGTTCGTTTTATACGCTAAGTAATTATTGATACGTTAATATGATTTATTTATTTATCATTAATGCAGGTTAAAAAACATTAAACATTTTCACAGTGGATGCTTGAATCACCGAGCAACAGCATTGAAAAGAGACTGCACTGTCGTTAGCATGCCTAATACGACAACTCGTAAAAAAATCATTCCAAAACGTACTATACCTGAAACATAAACAAACTCGCAAACAGTATACAAGTAAAGCCGATTTAAAATTTAAAATATATAAATTTCGACAGTGCTGTCTCTTTTATTTGCGGTGAGAAACAAACATTTAGATCAACAGCTGGATGATTGAAACGTTGTTAATCAATAATTTAACAAATTCGTTCGCGGATATGTGTATACCTAAACTTTATTCGGTAGATATTTTAGCGAATTTCTAAAGTATTATCGTATAATTTTTACAAGTTTAAACTTTAAGATGCCAATAAATATTGAAGTTGTCTGCGCTTTTCAGATTATACTTTTAATGTATTTTTGCCTCTTGCAATAAAATTGATGTCAAATAAATTTAAGTATCTATAAGCAATATCGGAAAAATTTAAATTCATATAACATTTTAATGTAGCTACGATGTCATAGAATAACTACTTACGGTTGGGAATTATTCAGTGTCCTTAGATATACAAGACAAATATATGGAATATATCTTACACTCACTGAAAAATCAAAATCCTTAATAATTATATTTTTGGAGCAATGATATAGAATTGCTACAACCCTGACAAGGAACTTGGCAAACTCGAGAAATAACGTATAATTTCTTTGAAAATTATTATCAGTTTATAAAAATACTGTTTTGTTCAATCGATTTCCTGATCTGCAAAACTGTTTATAAAAGTAACACAAGCGGGCTGTACTAATTTAATTTTCATTAAAACAAATCATACCTTTAATTTGTTTTAAACCTTGAATCATAACAGTTAATCATTTTTGTGTGGTGAATCTCGGTGTACATAATTATATGTTGTATCGAAATAATATTATAATATATCAAAATAACAATCAAAACTATTTTTTTTATAATTAGGCTTTATGCATAGCTTTGTGTGATTATATCTCTGAACAGTGGATCGTGATTGTATGGGTAGTTGCTGCAAAGTAATTTTTTTGACGTGATAACGTCTTATAAATTGATGAATCACCAATCTTATAAATTGATAAAACACCGGCTGCATGCACGAAAAAGTGTAACGTTCCTAACGTTCCTAGCGTTCCTAACGTTCTTAACGTTCCGCCTGACCCTGTGCGTGCTTTTCTCGAAAACGGCCCTAAGGATTTGGATGAAATTTACTGAAAAGGGATTTTGGGGGGCAAAAAATCGTTTTAGCTAGGTTTCATCTCTCGAAAAAATCGTTTTCATACAAATTTTATCATTATAAAAATCAATTTTTTGACGTGTGAAAATACTTAAATATTGTAAGTAGGTTTTGGAATTTTATATAAACAGTGAAACAATTGTTTTCAAAATATTATGACAATTAATCTTTGAGACTTAAAATAAATACGAAAGAAAGAAAGTTAAAAAAACAATTATTATTATATGTGGTGAGTATTTTAATACATAAAATTAACCTAAATTTGAAGCGAAAGATGCAATATCATAGATTCGAATTATTATAATTATTATATGTAGAATTTAAGTTATGTATTACGGAATACGTTATCACGTAAAACTATCGTCCGTAAACCGACTTTACAGACAACCAATTTTTTTTGTGGTGAAGTTTTCTCCCAAAACCCTGAAGTCGTATTGCGTTCTTTAAAATGGAATATTTGAAACAAATTTATTTATAATTCCAAGGTCGAAAGAATACACCAAATTCGAACTCATCTTCGCTGCATGAGTCACGACCCTCTGCGCCTGTACACAAGTTTATAAAAAAATATAAGCAGCCACATGTACCAGTTGTTGACCTGATTTGTCCTTGGAGAAGGCACTGATGAGTCTTCTGCAGGTGTCTCCGAGGCACGATGATAATAATCTTGAATACTTATGAATTAAATTGTTTAAATATGTAAATTTTATCGGCGTCACATTCCGAGTTGGATTAAACGAACAAAAAAGTTTCCCCTTTCTTGTAGCGATGCGCACCCTCGCCAAGGGCACATAAAGGAATAAATATTGTTGATATTTGTTGTGGGATTCGAAATAAAAACTTTCATTCGCAATTCAAAACTTTTGCGAAATCATCTCCGCAATTGAAATACTTTTAATGAATCTTTGAATGAAAGAAACCAAAACAACTTTGTAATTCAGTCAATAAAATTGTTTATTTGAACGAACATTTAATATGCTCAGTATTTTAGAAACATATCACAAAATACGATTTTTTAGTTAGATGAAAATGGACACTTTTTTTAAGTTCAATCTGTGGAATATTAATATTCATTGATTTAATGATATAATAAATTTACATATTAATTTTTGGTAAAAACTAAAAACATCAACAATACAATAATGTTCATAATTTTATAATTTATTTATATCTAATTTTAATAATTACAATACAAAAAATTATTAAAAACAAATAAATTTTCCACAATTTATTGAAAAGTGAAGTTATAACAGTCTTGTTCTTTATTAAAAAGATATTGAGTCAAAATATATTGAAATAAAATTTGTCCGATTGTTTCTATAAGCGCAATAGAGGAAATATGTGGACAGGTTATAACAGAAGAATGTCATGCCCGGGCAATGCCGGGTAAGTAAATTATCAGCCGGTAAATGTCTATGGATATGATAGAACATAGGTAAGGGTCAATTTTTACGGTCAAAATAATATAAAAAAACTAGCGGCCCTGTACGTGCTTCGCTACGTATAAAGTGAAATAATAAAACAATTTAATTGGAACATCTATCTATCTATTTTATTTATTTTAAAATATACATGGACGTATATGTGTGTATGTCGAGCACTCCGGCTGCGCCGTCGTGCCCGGTGCAAAAAAACGAATGGGGAAGGAAGAAAATAAATTGAGGGGTGGACTACCCCTAACATTTAGGGGGATGAAAAATAGATGTTGGCCGATTCTCATAGATACCGGATAAGCACAAAAAATTTCATCAAAATCGGTCAAGCCGTTTCGGAGGAGTATGGCAACGAAAACTGTGACACGAGAATTTTATATATTAGATGATTTAATTTCAACAAAAAAAAAATCCTAATCGTTAGAATTTGTAATTACTATGTTGATTAACATTTTCAAATATACTTCCAGTACAAATATAAAACCGATAATTTAAGTTATTTTTTTACACATAAAATCTTTGTAAACCTGCGCGTTTTTTGCAATACAAACATGTTGATGAAAAATACTAATTTGCTCGTTTGTTTTAGCTTACATAGTAATTTGTCGAAGGTTACTAGCTGGTCATAGGTATACCAAATTAGGCACAGAAATGTTTACGCTTTATTAGTCAGCCTTTACGGGGGACGGTTAACAATTAATCGATTTTGAAAAGCCAGGTTACTGAATTTTCAAAATTGCACTCATGCCTAAATGTAAGGAAGTATAGCAAGGGTGTTCAACCATTTTATGCTTAATATGTCACTTTAACACAAAACTTCTCGCGGTGTACACTAAAGAAAAATTAAATGCCAGTTTTGAAACTTGAATGCAAGCATGGTAACTCAATCAGTCGAAAACTGACAGTTTCAAATTTTAGAAAATTATAGGTAGGTAGTCGGGCTCAAAATAGTCATGTCCATTCTTTACATTAAAAATAAAAAAATGTAAATTTCATTACGCCCGCGCCAGAATGAATTTTTACAGAGTTTTTGTGTTATAGACGCTCGACAGCAGAAATTACAATAAGTAATAGGTTACGGCAATAAGTTTTTTCTTCGGCCGTGCTCACATTTTTTTTTGACCGACCTTCGTGTAAGATATATTCTTGAACACCAAACGCCACGCAAGTTTATGAAGTCAGCGAGTTCACGGCGACCAAGTCAATTTACTGGACAAGGGAACGCCTCTAATTCTGGAAACAATGATTGCTTTTTGCGTAACACTTATATTAAGACAGAGTTCCGCGAGCACGGCTCCTTATCTCGTCCGCTCCATCGAAATTTGACCGAATAATCTCTGAATTACTTTGACTACAATATATATACAAACTAGATCAAAGGTTATATTAAGTTCACGGCAACGTAACATAACCTCATTAAATCACGTATCAAATTACATCACATGTACAATTTGTCATAATTGAATGACTGATCATTATATTTGATTAGACCTAATAAAACATAACATAACATACAGCACCTACAACTACTACATAATATGTCTCCATAACTTATAATGGCGTATGACAATGCATATTATGCTATACTTGGACCCAATAATTAAATTCTCATTTTGCACTCTACTACTTGCATAGAGTGTGTTCGAAAGGCGCGGAAATATCTCTTCAGTTGTAGAGCTATTTGATATATATACGGAATTTTTTTTGCCCCGCAAATTTTGAAAAATTCCGGAATTCTGCGGACTTTTTTAGCCCAAATCTCCGAAATTTTCATCTAGTTTCACGGATTTTCCAACAGAGGTCTACAAAATTTCATGTGGTGACACTGCTTGAATGTTTTTTTATATATTTTATTATGAAGCAAGTTTAGGTTAATTATTCGTCAACTCAGTCATAATTAGTTTGTTCTCTTTATGTCTTATTTCTTTCTCTTTTTTTTTATATTTTCAACAATGGGTGTTTTGTACCCACAATTTTAATTCATTGTAATTAATTCTGTGTCATTACGTAACTAAAAATTAAAACTATTTCTTAATCATCAAAATATAATTAACATATAGGATGATCTGTAACGAGTGTCAAACATTCGACAAGCGAGTGAAAAGATTATTTTGGGCACAATAGTTTCTTTGAACGTGTTTCTTGTTTGTTTTTGTTCCAGCGCTACCTAGAATTTAAAATTGTATTTATTTATTTTATAATATTTCAAAACTTTAAGTTCCTGTATTTTCGCAAATGAAACAGATAAGACAAAATGTGTTGAAACGAACTCCTCGCCTAATTAATAATCCCGGAAATATTTCATCCCCTTTATTACAACTCAACTACCTTCCTCTTCTTTCAGGTAAGATAAATTGTATTGGTTTGAAAGTTATTTTTACAATTAATTTATTATTACTATTATTATTATTACTAAACTCAAATAAAAAAATCGACAGCTTCTGTATTCTTCCGAGTCTCCATATCATTAATTATAAAAACAGCTACGTCCGTTAGGTTTAATAAAGAAGTTGTACTTCAGAAGTATTTTGGAAAAATTTATATTTAAAATGTATATAAGACAACGTTTTACAAAAATACTTCTAAATTACGTCATATCAGAACGCATTGTATTTTTTTAAATGCAAATAATTATAATTCCGACAACGCCCTCTACGATCCCAAATAACACGATGACGTCTGCGCCGAGCTGTCAGATCTCGATGAAGGTGAAAAGAACGTCCTTCGATTGTTTAAATGCACGAAAGCCAACTGTGTATAACGAAACATTAAAATATTACGTATTCCGGAAACATCGCGGCTGCCGGACTCGCGTAAAAAATCTTAAGATTTCCGGCGCTGCCTAAAAAAATTCAAGGTTGCCGTTGCAACAACGCGTTATACGATAAAGTCGAAGTGTCGCGGGCGTATTAGGTAATTTTTATTATAAAGTAAAATATTTCATTTACTGATCTCAATGAAATTTTAATATTGAATAAAAAAACAATTTGAACAATAAAGTATTAACGGTAATGCAAAAAATACGTATATATTAAAATAAACGTCATTGTTATTTAACAACAATAATTATTACTATTTAATGTTTTTTATTTTTTTTTTTCAGATAAGTCAAGGTCGCGAGTAACATCATTATTGTACTGTTAGGTTGGTAACGGTCTAGCAGTTACGAAGTCACGGGAAAAAATAGCGGTAAGTGATTTTATAACAGGAAATTTTAATTTAAATAATTGTAAGCGTGACGCCATATTTTATAAATTATTCAGTTTGCGTGCATTTTTTTTGTCGTCACTTTTAGTTTTTTGACACGAATTTGATGTGCGACCTTGAATGAAAAAAAAAAGAAGACGTACCAAAATAGAATGGCCGTCTAACAATAAATAAGTCTAGGTACGAAAATGAACGGTTTGTTATTACTGAAAGAATTGTTTTATGGAAGATGAAATAATACTTAGTTTTTAAAAAATACAAGCTTTTCTCAACCGATGGAAAAATACTTTTGACAACGTTTGACCTCAAATTAATAAAAGCTTTTTTCTGGTTGGTCTACGAGTGCCACGAAGTAAGGATGAAGTCGATCCCGACAGGTTGAAAATACTGTATTTACCTTTAATTTTTTTAAATTCTTTTTCTTTCTATTTATTATGGGTAGGCATATGATATTTACTAACTGTTATGTAGAAAAGACTGTCAAATTATGTGAATAGCTTCAATCTCAGGAGAGTGATTTCAACGCTCAAAGAGAATGCATACCGAGATATTATGACGTATATAATTATGCAAGGAAAAAGTCGGTGTTCTCAACTTTATACCCATTACTGATATAGGTACTACTTCAAGAAAATCGGGTCATCATAAATATACTGTTTTTTTTTAAAGTTGATTTGACTTTGTTGATAGACGAAACAAATAGAATATACAAATATAGATAAGCTATTTTAAGATAAGTGATACATAATAATCATTTGAACAGAAAAAAATCAAATGTGATCTTTTTCGATAATATCGGCTCAACTGCGATACACTCTGTATAAATATAAACAACTTTGAGACATGAAATTACATTTTAATTTGCATATTAGTATGTGTAGATAATATAATATTTCAGAAACAATTAGGCATACTACCTACTTTTCTGTCCATTATTTATAGATCTTTATTTTTTCATGGTTTCCGTTTTTTTTTTAGTGAATTTTAAACTAATGAATATTTAATTATCGCGACGCAAAAAAAAAATGTAAATTAAGTTAATTAAGTTTGTCGGTTTAAATCCGGAAAAAAGGAAAACAATATTTTGATCGTTATTTTACAATTCTCATCTTATCGTGGATTAAAATCTCTACGTGTAAAAATACAAAAGATATAATTGCTTCCATGGACCAATCAACGCACGATGAGATGTCAAAGATCCAGAGTCAAGTGACTGTGTAATATGATTATTATTCAATTAATAACTACGTTAAAATGCATGCCGATGCATTAGGTGAATGGCTGAATGGGAAAATAATATTAATTTTTCCAAGGTTGTGAATTATTCTCAAATGCCACTTGTGCACGATTTTCAAATTATCCATTTAAAACTGAAAAAAAATTAATATCAGATATTTTTAAAAGGTGTCGATTCCACTCGTTTATCTTTATAATAAATTTTGAGAGTCATAAATCAATTGATGTAATCGTGGTTATTAACTTAAAAATTAATAGATTAATAATTGTTAATAAAAGGTAGATAATTACAAATATAATATATACAGGCGGCATCACAGAATTGAAAAAAATATCAGTGTATGATTTGACTCGTGTATTTTCAACACCATTTATTTTTAACTGATTTTACTGACGTTTTTTCAATTCTTTAGCTCTTTTTTCTCACGCACAATGTTAAAAAAATAACATTATTTCGGTTCATTAATCGAGAACGCAGAGGAAAAAATATTTAAAAGTTGGAAAATAGAACAACACAGACACTTCTAGTTTATTTATTATTTATTATTCGCATTTGAAAATGTTTGGCGGACAGAAATAAATTTAAAATTAAATTTAAAAAAAAACTGACGTATCTTATTTTAAGCCATTGCTGGTAACTTTCATAAATCACATTCGAGTAGCCGAGACAAGAGAGATGACTGCCTTGAACCTGACTTCTAAAAGATACGCTGTATAATTATTGACATGTTATAAAAATATACACTGTGATTGAAAAAACTCGTTTCTAATAAAATATTCGTTATGAATCATTTCTAAAATAAAATTCATTAATAATAAATAATAATGCTTATTGTAGTGTTTTTGAAATTATTGTCGCTAATTTGCCAGATTAATCCGGTCTTTCTCGATGCCAAAAACCTTCCCAAATATTTTTTTTATTTATTAGTGAATAGTTCCCGAATGTATCGCTTGTAAACTGACAAGTGTACCTAAATTTTCCATGTGTTCCCTCAACAATTTCAGATAAATATCGAGATGACTCTTTATTCAAGGCCATGGCCGATTACCTGTCAAACTCCTATGCTCAAAATTTGCCTACCTTATCCTAATTTCCTAAAAATTCCTTCATTCGCCCATTGCTATTAAATAAGTTGAAGTTTTAAAATTGTAGAAAATAACGGGAAGTGTGGTAGAAAAAAATAGTAATGGTGCGAATGGCGTCTGTTATGACATAAAGTCGAGAAACGGACGTTAAACGCATTATTATTATTCTTATTATTATTAAATAAATAGATGTTATTAAGTAAAACTTCGTAGGTCGCAGTGACTACAAACGAACATAGATAAAAACTAATGGAACAAGATGCCACGCAGGAATTTTGTATTTAAGTAAGCGGGAGTGAGAGAGTTTTTTTTACCTCTATCATCTGTTCTCAAACACACATGTTCCTTTTTAATCACATTGTATATGAACATTTCAGATACATGCGTTTCTTGTCTAATGTTTATTATGTACGAGAGAAACTAACAAAAAAATGTTTATAAAAGAACAAGGTAATTTTTAAGCTCGTAATTATTTCGTATCTATATTTGAAAGTCATTCGAAAATGCATCGATATAAGCAAATTGAAGAGACCCGATTTTTTGACGTGATAACGTCTTATAAATTGATGAATCACCAATCTTATAAATTGATAAAACACCGGCTGCATGCACGAAAAAGTGTAACGTTCCTAAATCCTAACGTTCGTAACGCGTAACGTTCCGCCTGACCCTGTGCGTGCTTTTTGCTAATTTCTCGCTCAATTTAAATCAGATCGGTTTGAAACCAGTCTTAAACGAAAGAGGAGAACATTTTACATAGATTTCGTATAACAGAATTTGCCTAAACAGTTTTTTTATACAAATTTATATAGAAAAATAGCTGTATAAATGCAATGTTGTCTAATGCATGGCGCGACGCGGTCGGTCGTCTTTGTTTGCCGTACATGGAAATTAGAAGGTAACGTATGTTTTGTCTTAACATGAAAACGGCTGCATTTCTAATGTTTAATTCAATTTTTCGACATTAGTATTTTGTGAAATGCAACGCCTTCTAAGTTAAGTATTGGAATAACTAATTATTATTAGAACATAATACTTTGACAGTTGCAAACGTCACTTTTGACATTTCTTATCATTCCGACACCAAGGATAAGCGGATTGAAACCAAATTTTGGGAGGTTTAGGTTATGTATTACGGAATACGTTATCACGTAAAACTATCGTCCGTAAACCGACTTTACAGACAACCAATTTTTTATACAACGGTTAACATTATTATTTTAAACAATTTCTTCCTAAGATATCTATAATTATAGCTTTTTGACAAAATTTCGACTGCGAGAATTTATCTGTAGTTGGAGTTAGCCGATAAAGTTTCCCTTAAAGTCGAACGAAGCCACGAGCAATTCAAATTCAATTATAATCTGCGTTTTAAATAAAACATTCATCTTCAAAAATAAAGTACTTTTGGAACCGGCCTCGTATTTGCCAAAATAGGAACAGACTTTCTACTCTCAAACTTTATCTGTCTGTCAATTTGCATCGCCGGCTACGCCTTTAGAATATTTTTGTAAACACAACGACCCGTTTCGCCGCCGGCAGAACAACGTGAGATATACAAAAAAAACTGGTTAGGTAGGCCGTTTTTCACACAACCCTGACCTCCGTAAAAAACATCGATCGCTATATGAATTATTCTGTTTTACTTTGCCACATTCTGCAAGCCAACGGAAAGAGACAGCGCTGCTGATTTGAACTATACAGTGGATCTGGAAAAATAACAAATATTTTTATTAAGACGAGATTTCTTTTGTAGTCTAGTTATTATTGAAATAAAATTTCTCTTGTCGCAGTTATCTATATATTTAAAACACAAGCCCTATTTCTCTAGCCAATCCGCCAGCAATCCCTACTCAACCGATTGACACATTTTTTTTTTAAACTAAAGCCTTTAGTCCACAGATCTGTTATCACTAATTTTTTTTTGGTGAAATTTCTTTAAAAGGGCTTCTTTCAACCGATAATAGTAAAAAAACGAGGGGGTAGCGGGGTGAAGAGGAACGTAAAGAGAGAAAATCCTTTGATGTTCACGAGACATGAGTGTGAGAGAAATGCCAATATGTACGTATGTCGGAGATTTTACAAACAGTTTGACAAGTCGACTTTGACAATTGAAGTGTATATTTAAATTAGTTGGTTTTTTAGCGCGAATATTCCAAATATTAATAGACAAATAAATTTTATTTTATTTTCCAAACAATTTAAGAACGTGTAAGTTCATATTAATTTAATGCCAAAATAGAGTTTTTAAATATTACATGGACTGTAGGTACCAAGTCTAAAATTTGGTCTCAGATCAGAAAAAAAATAGTGAAAATCGTAACTGTATCAAATGAGGTTAGATTTTCTAAAAATGAATTGTGACAGCTCTTGCGGGGTAACCATGACAACGATGAACAGATCTCATACATTTTATTTGAATTTATAATCAATTAAATATAGAGACAACTTGATGGATCAAGCTAAATCAAATTTAAAATAACTGTAAATGGAAACTAATGCAAGAGCAATAAAATTATTGTCGTAGGTCTGTATCAAAATATCGATTTTTGAAAACAATATGAAAATACATGCAAAAGGTTTTGCACGGGTACACTAGTTTCAATTTATATAGGGATGGAGTTTGATGCGGAACGGCACAGGACCTATCAATTTTTTTATTCAAGTGCAGTAATTGACCAGGAGTAAGAGAGTTTCACTTCTAGCGTGTGGTCATATAACACCGTGATTTTAAAAAAACGTAGCTGTAATTTTTCATCGAAATATTATCTTGAGAAATGATTTTAAAATGTACAAATCATTCATAGTTTTGCCGATATTTTCTAAATTTTGCCTGAAAATAAAAAAAAACATGTCCGCCCGTTCATTTCTCCCTTCTAAATTTTTTTATCGTTTGAATCAATTTTTTGTACGTATAAGAAGGAAGTTAACAAACGCATTAAAATTATTTGCAGCTGAACGTTGGCTATTATTATTTACGTATAGACATAACCGGTATGCATATTAAAAAAATGAATGAACGAACAGATTACTTAATGAAAACGTGACGAAGAGCTGTCAAAACTAATTATTGATTGCAAGGCACAAAACTCAATATAATATATATATAATAGGAAGTGTCGGCGACCACCGTAGCTAAATTGCAATCGCATTAAGCCGGTCGTTTATTTCTCTGTTATTTGTCGATGATTTATGCAATGCATAGCAACTATAATCTAATTACCAAGGACAAGGGCAACCGCGAGTTCTTACAAAATAATTGATTTGTTGTTGCATTTGACCTGTAATGGATCGATTCTTTTGTTATCCACATATTTCTTAAGGAGGTTGAGCCGTTTTACGAAGATAATGAAAAAACTCTGAAATAAAGTTTTTTTTTAATAGATTTTTTTATAACAAAATTTTCTGTAAAAAATCCAAAATCATTAAAGTTAAAAATTAAAAAAACTTTTACATGTAGTCTTATGGAAAATATGTCAACCTAGCATGCAAACTGTTCATTTTATTTTTTTGCAAATAACCAAATAATGTCATCAGTTTCGAACACTATATGTGATGTCTTACGCATATTTTAATATTTTTTCCAATTTAATTAGGAGACTTTTAATCAATAAAAAAAATTATTAAACCTTAGCACTTTTCAATTATGGACTTTTATTCTTGACAATTTTAACTGAAGTTTCAACTTTTTAATGATTTAATTTTAATTTTTATTATTTCTAATTTCTTTTTTAAATTATTTACTGCAAATAATATTATATAAAATACAAATATTTACATATATTTATTTTTCTAACCTAATTTTGTACAAATTAAGTAAAATAGTGAAATAATTAATAATATTAAAAAAAAAATATTTATTATGACAATAATTTATTGGTATCATTGACTTACACCCTTTTGTAAAAATTTATTATGAAAAAATTCCCATTTAGAATTCGACTTACTTTTTATTGGGACTGTAACGGATCAACCTCCTTAATGACTGCGAAATAATAAAGAAAATGCAGTTATGAAGTTTCTATCTCATAAATTCCCTCACTTCGACGTCGCTTTTGACAGAAACTGTGTGTTAATCCGGATCGTAGCCGGGCAAAATAGTAGATTATGTATATGTAGTTATTATGAAATAATCACGTACGAAATAAATATTATCACGTGCCTCCTATATAAAAAAGCTGACCTATAGGAGGCTTTGCAAAAAGTAATTTACTCTCCGAAGTATTATTAGAAAATGGATCGTAAAGTTTTTGCACTACACGATCGTTTTCGAATTGCGATATTTAAACTTATGAATCCTTTTTTTCAACAGTTCACTGCACGACTTTTCCTTGACCGATAAATATTGTGGACTCATCGTCAATCGAACAATGCATTCATTATATTATGTTATGTTTAATTGATTTTATCCAATGCCCGCGTATCATTTTTTGAATTCCGTTCTTTGAAAAAATTTGCGCCGTCACGTTTCAAATCGCGCATCGCTATGATAAAAATCTCGTTGAAATAGTTTTTTAACAGAAATGTCTCGGTTCATTAATTTTTTTAACGGGGTCACGGCTAAATATCATTTTTTTAACAATTTGACATTTACGGATCCTGCGTTACTCCGCGATGATTGTTCTTTTAAATAATTAATTTTTTTTTGTTAGTCGACTAAATTATATTTCTAATTATACTGTCTGAAAGTGGATTTCTACTACAAAAACATTTGTTCAAACTGCAAAGTCACTTTTGAATCGCACGTGGTAGTTATTATGTTAATTGTGGACCACGCTGTAGAGACTTGAAATAAACGAATAACGACTGTCATCGGTTGTTTCGCTTATTAAAATTCACTGTCACTTCACATTTGCATTAATTTTTCTAGAACAGATCAATTAAGTTCAGGGGCGGACTTTTTTAAAATAATATTTTTCTTAAAACAGTGTACGAATTCTGTTTGCTTTAGAATAAATTAGAAACAAGACACAAAACTATTATTTTTTATAGAAGACAGAACGCGTGTTGAAAGAATCAATATAATTCTTTTCCTTTCTGTCCTACGACCTCCTTAAGTAGGTACATATTTTTTAAAGGACGTTTTCAAGCATTGAAAATAAGTTAATAAATTGAAAAGCGGAAAAGATTTTTTTTTAATTTTCTTAAGAACAAAGCTTTTCTCAGTATGTTAAACTTCTTTAATTCAACATTTTTCAAAAACAATAATCAAGTAAACATGATAAAAATCTCATATTTAAAAAAAATATGATTTCAAAAATTATGAAAAAATAACCAACTGTCAACAGTAAAAAGTACCTACCTATTCTTTAAAAGATAAAATATTTTTAACAAAAAAATTGAACCGACTTCAAAATATGCACTAAAAAGTCAAAAATAATTGCGTATTGAAATGAAAAATATTAGACTACTTAAAATTCAATCAAATTATTACGATAATATTATGTACTTACAATTATTGTTATTTTTGGAGTCGGTGTCACATCGGAATTCGAAAGTAGCAATTTAAATCTTACATGTCTCTAGTTCTCGGAATAGATTTCATTTTGGCTGACACCGACTCCAAAAATAACAACAATTGAAAGTACATGATATAATCGTAATAATTTGATTGAATTTTAAGTAGTCTAATATTTTTCATTTCAATTTCTCTTTTTAGTGTTAGAGATATTTGACGGAGAAATCGGTGAAACATAAAAAAACATTATGCGTGCCTTTGAAATTTGAGAGTTTCCATCGATTTCTCCGGATTCCACCATCAGATCCTGACTTGGTTCCGATAGGACCACCTCGGAAGTGCACTCTTTCGAATAAAAAAAAAAATGAAAATCGGTCCATAATTGACGGAGAAATCGGTGAACATACATAAAAAAAAATATATACAGACGAACATATAACCTCCGCCTTTTTTGAAGTCGGTTAATAAAAATAAATAAACTAATACAGTTTCTCTAAAAACGCTTTAATAGAAGTATAGGTACAGCCTACGCCACTGGTTTTAAATTGACACTTTCCAAACTGAACTGAATTTATGGTGAGGTGCCACCCCATTTACATAAATCATGCAAATAATAATATTTACATGACAATAATTAACTTCTGTGTAAAATGTGGAACTTGGTTGCGAATACTTGAACTTAAAATATCGACTGCTCGAATAGAATCTCTTTATTTTATGAGACTCTTTTACAGGAAAAAAGTGATAACTCAAAATTGTTTCGAAATGTTGTGACGTAATTTATTATTTATCGACTTTGTTAAATAATAAAACGGTAAAAAGCTCTAAATAAAACATTGACATGTGTTCAACGATAAAATGGCGATACGCATAAAGCGTATGTATGCATGTGTGCGTGTTTCATTTGTTTGTCGCGGCACTCTGCTGGCGCAGAATGTGCCCGAAGCCTAATTTCATTAGCAAAATTTACGTTGTTGTCCGGTGCGATAGGAAAGCTGGATTAATAAATGTTTGTGTTTTTTTGAGTAATTTAATTTAATAAAATATGAACCATAATGATTTTTTGTTAATTGTATTTGTTTATAACTATAATCGAAATTAAGATATTTTTTGCAATAAATTGGTATTTAAAAATAAACAATGGCTTATTTTCGTCTTCTGGATTTAAATGATTGCTGAAATTACTTCATATTTCTACTGGTTTATATAATTCATTTTAAATCAATAAGGTTTGCACTGAAATTAAAAATTTAAACTTTGTTTGATAATAGTTCTGTGCCGGACCAACGGACACGTCTATGGGAAATGTGTAAAATGTCAGAAAAGCAAACGAAGTCAATTTATTTTTTATCTGTATCTGTTTTGATTCCCTTGTTAAAACAACTTTGTTCTGACTGAAAAAAATCAACTATACAACAATCAATTTGGATGTTATTTATATCTGCGATGTAGAAAACACAGCAAACAAGGTTCCTTCGTACCTACGCGGTTTTATTTTATCTACTATTTGTTTGTTTTTTTTCTCAAACCTTTTTTATTTTGGCACTCTACTAGATTTCTTTGACTTTTGATTATTTTATCGTGACAGCGTTCAAAAGCCAGAGGGCTTGTCGATCAATCCTACTAATTTAAAAATAAAGGGACAATATACACACATTTATTTCCGGAGGTTTTGGGTTTGAATTCCGATCGTATAGTAATAGCGTAATTTTTCTCTTAAAAATAATGTGTTTAAAAAAAAGTAGAAAATTTATTTCTCTTTCATCAAAACAAATACAATATGTCAGGCAAATATTAATTAACAAATTGCTAATTAAAATTAATTAGTTGGCTATTTTAACCGTAACTTGTATTTACAAAGTGCACACATTCTGAGAATACAAATTAATTAAATAATTATGTGTATTTATTAACGTATGTTATTTTAACAAAACTAAAATACAAGATACGGCGCTCAGGTAAAATTATTATTATTATTTATTCAGTTCTCCATCTAAGGTTGTTGAATTTAACATTCGCTCTCTTTGAAGAACGTGTTTTTCTTACGGTCTCTAAATATAGAATATGTAGTTTACTTATTTTAAAACTCGCACCTTTTACGTTACGTTTTCACAGCACAAAAGACCGTTGCTTCCACCATCTGTTAATAAAAGCGTCCTTGAGGTCGAGTTTTGGCCAGTTTGCAATTTTCAGTGGGTTAATCTTTTTACCAGATAATAATGCTGGGTGTATGTAAGTGGACGTTTTTTTAATTTTTTAAACAGTAAACCATTTTGTAGTTCAAAAAGTGGCGAAGGAAAACACACAAAAAAAAGCCAGTCGTATAAAATAGGTGGTGTAGGCAAAGGTATTAGGATTGCATTTTTTAAAATTTATTCTATTAATGATGATAATATTTCTCCTTTAAGGATGTTAAAAATTTGGGAGATTATACTAAATAACTATAAAAGTTGATCTTTTTTTTTTGTTTAAACAGTCAATAGAAAGTTATAATAATAGATAATATAAAAAAACGGCAAACTAAGAACCCGTCACTTCCACCATATGGGATTACAAATTTATTTAGCTTTTTACAAAAGCTGTCATTCCTATATGAATTTAGATATAATTTTCTATAGTAACATAAAAGGAGCTAGAAAATCGACGACTGAAAAACTCCAGCGGAAAGAAAACTACTTAATATCGTGATTTGTTCAAACCTGTAAAAATGAATGCGAGAAATGGAAATATTTATAAAAATAAATTTTCAGTCGAAGATAAAGTTGGGTATGTAACAAATATTTTTTACGAGACCTTGAACTAATTATGGGAAGTTCAGCGTCTTGAAATTGTGTTTGTTTTAGTTTATTTTTTGCGAATATGTTCGCAGACTACGGAATATAATATTTGTAATATTAATTCAGAAATAATTTCTACAAGCAAGACATACCTGCATGCATTCACCTTTTTATATTACCTCCAGTTTCTTCCCCTTTCTACTAAGTTTGTTAAAAAAGTAAATACTTTTTTTATTTTGGCTAATGTATGTCAAAATCTTTGACTTTTGGCAAATGCCAAATAATCGTAGAAATTGTCTCAGCTAATTTATACCGTTAAAAAACGAAACGGCCAATTAAAAAAAATTGCGCTATTATTTCAAATGTCTTACAAATAATAATTTAAAAAATAATATGACCGAATATTTTTTCCAAAAATCAAAATCATAGGGGATGATTTTGATTTTTGGACAAAATATTGGCTTGATCGCTTTCAACGGAATTAAACTGAATTATTTGAACATTTTTTGGGGCGTTGCAAAAAATACTACAAAACTTTAACGAAAGATAATATCTTAGATAAGTACCTAGGATATATTTTTTTCAGGAACATTTTGTATTAAAAACAAGTACCTCATTGTATGTACTTCTAAATACCTATATAAACAAAAACAGTAGTCAAATTTTTGAATTTAAAGTCCGTTGAGATTTACAATAGAAAATTACATTAATTTATTTAAATATCGTAAAGCCCGTATTTTAGAGTTGTTAATAAATTTTTGAGGTGACCGCGTGCATTTAGCAGTGCTCACCCGCTGTAGGTAAATGGAATTAGTTCTGCATACAACAATTTAATAAACTAAAGTAGCCCTCTCTGAAACTATTCTATTTCACCGGCACGGCATGTTGTGAATATGTTATGCAGTCACAAACCGTTTTAATGTTACATAACCTATGTGTGCCTGAAAATTACATTACGTTACGTTTTGTTCTTCGGGAGGGCTGCGCATTTCGAAACCCAAAACTTAAAAATATATTTTTTTTCTAATTGTAACTTCTTTAGCTGCGTTTTGCACAATCACGGTACAAGTAAGTCAGGTCGTTATACGCGTCGTAACGTAACTACATCGAATTTTAAATGAAATAACATCGACAAAAAATGCATGAGCGGAGGAGGGATTCGAACCCACGACATGCCAACAGAACTGTTGTGCTCAGCTGGTCATGGTTATGATACATTTTTATTGGTGAAAAAAAATATCTCTAACATGAATTTATATACAGGGTGTTTGGCACATGAACCGACACAATTTTTTGGGGGGTTCTCGTGGTCATTGTGATCATTTTAACCCCAATGACTTTTGCCCTAAGTGTCATGGTTATCGAGATACGATTTTTTTTAGTTATTTTCGAAAATCGGTCTAAAAATTGCCTTCAAAAAATCGTAACCTGTTTGTTTTTGGTACTAGAGACACGAAAATACATTTATTGAGTTCGCGAATGACTCCTTGTTCTAAATGAATCATAATTTTATGCAAATAGTATCAGGAAAAAACCCTATGGACTTTTAAAGTGCCTGTATTAATAAAAACCAGTAGAAAAAAATAATTTAAAAATCATTTAAAAAAAAAATTAACGGGTATTTAGAAAAATACTCCACTTTATCCTCTTTTCAACGATATGCCACATGTCATACTTATTTATCATTCAGAATGTAGCCAAATTAAACATTACCAGTTTGCAAGAGTCAACTCGTGCGCCAAAAAATATCAAGTCAGGTAGTCAGCCGTTATGGATCTAGGATGTAAATAACAAAAATCTTATTGGGCCGTTTTATTTACCCCAACGCTTAAACGGAGATGCATATTTGGAATTTTTAGAGAATAATCTCCCAGAGTTATTGGCAGAAGTGCCTGTGTACGAAGAAGACGTGCCGATAGTGTTTCAGAATGACGGTTGTCCGGCACATTACCAACGATCAGTACGCGAGTTTTAAAATTATTCTTTCATCAATTCGTGGATTGGAAGAATGGGCCCAATCCCGTGGCCCGCGCGATCCCCAGACCTGACACCTATAGATTTTTATTCCTGGGGACGTGCTAAAGACCTAGTATACGCACCGGAGGTACCCAGCAGAGAAAATTTAATAGAAAGAATAGATGCTGCATTTGAAATAATGAAAAGGGAAATGCTTTTGAGAACAACAACTGTTGAAATTAGAAATAGGTGTCGTGCTTGTATCCGATGTGGAGGGGCACAATTTGAGTAAATTTTGTAATCATTCTACCTGTTTAACAGTCAATATCGTTTAATGAAAAGTGAAACAAGACTTGTTATTTACATCCTAGATCCATAACGGCTGACTACCTGACTTGATATTTTTTGGCGCACGAGTTGACTCTTGCAAACTGGTAATGTTTAATTTGGCTACATTCTGAATGATAAATATGACATGTGGCATATCGATGAAAAGAGGATAAAGTGGAGTATTTTTCTAAACAAAACTAATTTCTAAATACCCGTTAATTTTTTTTTAAAATGATTTTTAAATTATTTTTTTCTACTGGTTTTTATTAATACAGGCACTTTAAAAGTCCATAGGGTCTTTTTCCTGATACTATTTGCATAAAATTATGATTCATTTAGAACAAGGAGTCATTCGCGAGCTCAATAAATGTATTTTCGTGTCTCTAGTACCAAAAACAAACAGGTTACGATTTTTTGAAGGCAATTTTTAGGCCGATTTTCGAAAATAACTAAAAAAAATCGTATCTCGATAACCATGACACTTAGGGCAAAAGTCATTGGGGTTAAAATGATCACAATGACCACGAGAACCCCCCATAAAATTATGTCGGTTCATGTGCCAAACACCCTGTATAAGGCTCGTGGAACAAATACGCTGCAACAAGATTAATAATTTCAAAATTGTTAATAAATATGTCTGAGCGTTGTGTAAAAATGTAACCCGGCGAAATAATAATTTTAGTTGTTACAAAAAATGAGCAATCCTGCTTTTATAATATCTGCGCAATTTCAGACCAGTTGTGGCAACATCTGGTCCTGTTTAAGGGTATGTTTACGCACCGATGATACTGGGTTGGAGACCGTATTTGTGAGCTTCCGTCCCTTGCTAAGGCAGATGGGTTCTTTTAATTCTATTGTTCTGAATTACTATGTTTTTTAATTTTCTTAAGCCAATAAATTATAGTGTAAAAACGCAGATAACACATTTAGATCTGCAACTTCTACATTTCTAGAGGTTTACTTCGATAGTTCCGAATGGAGATGGTTTCTTAGTCAAGGCCCTTGTCGATTGTTTTCCAAACTCTTATGCTTACTGAGACGGTTATTTTTTGACGTGATAACGTCTTATAAATTGATGAATCACCAATCTTATAAATTGATAAAACACCGTCTGCATGCACGAAAAAGTGTAACGTTCCTAACGTTCGTAACGTTCCGCCTGACCCTGTGTTTGCTAATTTCTCGCTCAATTTAAATAAGATCGGTTTGAAACCAGTCTTAAACGAAAGAGGAGAACATTTTACATTGATTTCCTATAACAGAATTTGCCTAAACAGTTTTTTTATACAAATTTATATAGAAAAATAGCTGTATAAATGCAATGTTGTCTAATGCATGGCGCGACGCGGTCGGTCGTCTTTGTTTGCCGTACATGGAAATTAGAATATAACGTATGTCTTGTCTTAACATGAAAACGGCTGCATTTCTAATGTTTAATTCAATTTTTTGACATTAGTATTTTGTGAAATGCAACACCTTCTAAGTTAACTATTGGAATAACTAATTATTAGAACATAATATCTACTTTGACAGTTGCAAACGTCATTTTTGACATTTCTTACCATTCCGACACCACGGATGATCGGATTGAAACCAAATTTTGGGAGGATGTTTGATATGCAATTATAAAGTGGTCTATTGTTTTTCGGGGAACATCGGCGCATGCGCAAAAGAGTATATCTTTTATAATGTTGTTTTATATAATAATAATATAGTTTTTATAACGGCTTATTATTCTATATATTTTGACGTGATAACGTCTTATAAATTGATGAAACACCAGCTGCACGCACGAAAAAGTGTAACGTTCCGTGACGTTCCGCCTGACCCGCGTGCAAGCGAGAGCGCAGTAATGTATTATTAAATATGATATTCGAGCGGAATACGTTATCACGTAAAACTATCGTCCGTGAACCGACTTTACAGACAACCAATTTTTTTGTAATATCCCCTTTAAAGAAACGTCTCTGTCGATTATTAAATAAACAGATACCTTTAGCGCATTGTAGGCCCAAATATTGTGGTCTCGAAAATGGTATCAATCACAATATAAGCAATGCTCTCGACGACCACGGTCGGGGATTTAAAAACATTGAAATGACTTGTCGGAAGGAAAAGTAACGTCGATGCGTAAGTGGATCCTGATTTCGGCACGTTGCGGCGAAGGAAAGTCAATTAATTTAATTGTCATTTTGTGTGTACGAAACACGCGATAGTCCTATATATAAAATAATTTAATTTGTTTGCACAAAAGAAATTAAAAAGAACACTTTGCATACATTCACTAAAAACAGTCGCGATATTAATTACTTAACGGCCGCCGCCATGTGAACTGAAATAACGCGGATTCTTTTTTTTTAATGTTGCAGATCTGTGCTGCGGTTGTTGTGGCCAAGCTTTACAATTTCATAATTGGTAATTGAAGCTATTTTACACAATTTGTTTGCCGTAATAATTTAATAGAAACGATATTACTGATATATTTGTAAATTTGTATTTTTTTCTGTAGGAAAAAAATAGACTGGCTTGATGTTTCGACGCGAAAGTTTTAAATTTATATTTTTAATATGGATAAATAAAAATTATTTCCACGTCTTCTAATAATTAAAAATGCGAAAGTGCAGTTTCGGGTTCGAATCGAGATTTATCTGTTGAATGTCGAAAACTCGAAACAAGTCGACAAGTAATGAGCGAGACGACACTTCGATTGAGCGAGAAGCAAGATACAAGCGTGTCTCACGCTTTATCGATTATGTTTTGTTATGCAGTTGATATTATTATTATTCAGTATTTTCACACTGCTTTATAAGAGAATAAATTACTTACTTTGTCTATTTTTGTCGCCTTTTAACTTATTCATACATTCCTTTTCATGTAGGTATCGCGTGTTCCGAAAAACTGCTCCAAACGCTCAACGAAAAATTTACATATAGGAGTGTTTTTTTTTTATAGTATACTGTTTGCAACGTTTTGTTACACTTTCAATCTCATGAATTGATTTCATCCTACCGTGCCAAAAAAACTTTAATTTCAAACATTTACACGGCCGGTCCGGACCTCAAGTGCACTTTCTACTTTCTTCTTTTTATAATCAGTCGGTATAAAAAGTGGCGTGCAACAAAGGCATCTATTTGCATACGCGTCGTCGTCGTCGTCTGTTCGGTGTCTGCGGTGTCGTGACTCGCACTTTGAGGAGAGGAGAGACTCTCCGGCTGCAGCCGTTCTAAAATATACCATCGTCTTATTTACGCCTACAAAATGTACCTATCGTTACATTTGCGTCTCTACTTTGTTCGCATCTACTTTACCCAGTTGAACGAAAAATACAGCGAAACCATATTTTAGAAGATTTGCCGGCAAATATATTAACTGTTCAATATAATTCCCCGCACATCTCTGATATTGCGAGCATTTTGATGTGATGTTTGCATAGAAAATGAATGAAAAGCGATTTCGGAAAACTCTAGATTCTACGAAAAACTTTATTCAATCTTTGATGCTAAATGCTTTCAAAATAAACTAGAATTTCATATTTATACCATTCTTCCCATATGACTCCAAGTCAGATTTTTATATATCATTTAATCGAAATAAGTGATTTAAAATTGGGTAAAATGACGGAAATTGCTTTTAAGTTTGACACAAAATACATAATACTATATGTACTAATATTATTCAGTGGGAAAATTTATAAAAATATTCATTGAGCAAATTTTTGTCAGTGTTATTGTAATATCTATACCTATGCATAAAAAAAATAATTGTTGCACACATTAAATTTCTTTGTATTTTTAACATACATTTGTAAAAAAAAACTAAAATGTTACTTAAATTTCCCTTAATTCTAAATCTCATGTTGTGTTGTTTTATGAGAAAAAAAATGTATTTTTGAAATTTTTAAGCAACAACCCAAATTTCGTGAAGCCTAGTGCTTAATCACAGCTAATAAAAAATGTCTTTTGCGAGCACAGTTTATTGTTTATGGTCAAAGCTTATTTTTTATATTTTAACTAGCGGCCCGGTTCGGCTTCGCTCGAATTTGTAGATTTCCACCGTTGCAAAGTTGGTCTCCACGAAAAGCGTTTTTATTTTAACGCGATAATATATATATATTCGAGCACTCCGGCTGCGCCGTCGTGCTCGATACCTTAACCTCAGCAACACGTGGTGGTTATGCTATTGAATTGTAGCTTATATGAAACGTTGCGCCATCTATTGAATATTCACTCAATCCAGTCAACAGATAATTATGACTGTCAAGGAATAGACAAATAATTTGCAATAAAATAATATTGCGACTATAAATTGAAATGTAAGCTATCCTATCTTTCAAGTTGGATCGAATTGCACACGGTGTGCAAATCATATTTAAAATCGGTTCAGTAGTTTAGGAGTTCATCGCGGACAAACATGTGACACGTAATTTTTATATATAAAGATTATGTGGGAACTAATTCGATCGAAGTAGCCTATCCTTTGAGTTGAGAAGCCTTATAGAAGACACATTTCATTGAAATCGAATTCGAGTTAAAGCTAAAACGAACAGCGTACACGTTCAACGAAGACAGAGTCACGTCACGAATCGTGACGGAAACGTGACGTGTGTTTTGTGGAACGGCAGCGCAATGCATGCCGCTTGTTCTTCGCTAAAATGAGTTGTTATACGAAACTTGCACAAGGAAAAGTTTTCGTTTTCAACAGGGCTGGTTTTATTTCAACAGACAGAGTTGTTGAAATAAAATTGGTAAATTAAATCAGTTGCGTATATTTATTTTTTAGAAAGTTGTGATAAAAATCAAAAGCTGAAAGTTCAATTATTTTTAATCCTGAAATGACGAAAAGAGATTAACCGTATTCGTAACTGTCGATTCTGATCAGCTTATCTCGCGAACTACTCGACCGATTTTAGATGTAGGTACTTATCAAAGGCGGCTGGGGGAAAGCCAGACGGAATAGTAATCGCACTGTATAAAAGTTCAGAACTGTCTCAGTTTTCAGGATTTTTTCAAATGATTAATATTTAATCGATATTTTTTGCTAGCGACAATCAATAAATTCAAATTAAAACTTTTAAATTGTTTAATGAAATAACAGAAATATAATAACAGAAAAATGGTTTATGCAAATTTTACGGATGTTTTCCAAGTCCAGCTCTGCTTAAAACTATCATTTTTAGAGTCGGCGATGAAACGTTGCTGTGTCTACTTTCTGTTAAGTGAGCTGAACTGCTATGTAATAATGTAATCATATATAAATTTTTACGTCAGACAACTTCATTTCGGAAAAACGATAATAACATAGTTTACATAATAACAAGTCGAAGAGGATCCAAGGCACGCTCGTTTTGAAACTTTATATGGGATAATCGTCTAGACTTTTTACAATATTGTCGTAATGCGGAATTAATGACGGAGAAATGCAAATGAGTTTCAATAAAAATGAAGAATGTCAAATCGCGTTTTTAAAATCAATTCTTTCATTTATTAACCGAATTCAACAAAAAGAGGAGGTTCTGTGTTCGTCTGTATATATATATATATATATATATTTTTTTTATGTATGTTTACCGATTTCTCCGTCAATTATGGACCGATTTTCAAATTTTTTTTTTAGTCGAAAGAGTGCACCTCAGAGGTGTTCCCATCGGAACCAAGTCAGGATCTGATGGTGGATCCCGGAGAAATCGAGGGAAACTCTCAAATTTCAAAGGCATGCATAATGTTTTTTATGTATGTTCATCGATTTTTAGTGTTAGATTAACACTAAAAAGAGAAAAATAAAATATTTTTAACAAAAAAAATTGAACCGACTTCACACTAAAAAGTAAAAAATAATTGCGTATTGAAATGTTTTGGAGTCGGTGTAGTTCTCGGAATAGATTTCATTTTGGCTGACACCGACTCCAAAACATTTCAATACGCAATTATTTTTTACTTTTTAGTGTGAAGTCGGTTCAATTTTTTTTGTTAAAAATATTTTTTAAAGAAACAAACACAAAATATCAATCCTCTAAAATCAAACGCAATAATATTTTGAGAATTCTCCCTAAAAATTTAAGATAATGGTTTTTCTAACACAACATTTACCTACACTAATCACGATCGGAAGGGAGGGGGAGTGTCTTAAAACAAACGGCCTCTCATTTTCATCGATTTCTTTCATTAAGAAACTTGCTTGGATAGTCCAAATACTCTTGGATTGAAAAAAGGAAAAACTTTATTCGTTTGAAGAATATTGTTCTTAAAACTAATTTAAGTTTTGCTGTTGTCAATTGCAAACAGAACATAAAGTGGGTTCAACGCACTGTTCTATGTAAAAGCAACCCCCGAAATGTATTCAAGCCCTATTTTAATTGAACTCTAATGCATTGAATACGAAGTAATACACAGTGTAATAGGGTAAGAAGGGTATCTTCTCTCTACGTAAGGCAAAGATCGAGTTGGCGAAGTTAACGGCATATGGCGACGACGACGACGACGGCGCCTCGCATTTCTGTCTGCGGCAGAAATTCAGGACACTTTCCAATTTCACCGCAGGCGACGAGGAGACAACAAAACTCCCGTCGCATCAAACGCCGACTGTTTGCGGTGGCGCGCACTTCTCGACATTTCGTTCTAATCTAAAATCCTCAACCGTTTGGCTACTGCGTCGATTATAAAGAAGCATGAGCATTTTTTAAGGTTTACTGGACTTGTTAGCACAATCTGTCAAAATATAATTTTTGGAATTCAAGTACCTACCCTTAGATACAGAAAAAAAGCAGACGGAAGCGATCAAGCATCTCTTTGCAGGTGGCTTAGAAATTACGGTGTCATAAACAATAGTCCTAAAGCTTTTAGCTGTCGCAAAAATATTCTCTGATGGTTTTTTAACAATGTTGAAATACTATTTTTATTTATAGTTTTTTTTTTTTATTTTATCCGCGCAAAATGAAAATTGAGTATGTATTTTTCAATCATGGGTTTTTCTGAGCAATACTGAAGTAATCCTTTCGCTGGCGATTTTGACTAAGCCATTGTTAAAGTAGTTCAAGTGCTGACATTTATTGTTGCCGTCAATAATTGTTGATTTAATGTCTTACTCCAACAATAAAATTAAAATAAAAATTCTAATATATCTATTTCAAGGTCCACATATCCAATTATAAATATTTACGGGTTGTAAAATAATTTCAAGTGGTTTACTGCCGACTTTGTACATTTTATAATTTCATGTGATTATAAAGTATATTCATAAACGATGCTAACTTTGTTAACGGAACGCTGTCGAACTCTAGTATTTATTATATTAGTGTTCCGGAAGATTACAGTTGAATTCAGTGTTGGTTAATCTATAAACCATTAATAATAAATATATACCTATTATATAAATGTCTGAAGATTTTATTTTTGAAAGTTTTTATATTTTTAAGTAGAGAATATGGCAAAATAAGTTGCCATTTAAATTCTGAATGCTCAATATTAAAACGATTCGAATGTGTCTGTGAAATCAAATGATTTGTTTATGATCGCCTGTATATTATAACGACCAAACGGTGTAACGAGTCTAGACTAAAACACTTTGAATTATTTTAATCGCTCCTATTAAAGTCATAAATAACATTATTAGAGTTGTGTTACATTTTTTTTTATTGTACTCTGAACAATTTACATCTTGTTTTATAACACGAGAACTGGATTTACTTTTGAATTGAGGGTTCGAGGGGAAAAGCACACGCGGAATTAACAAAAATTAAGTGAATTTATTGTGTAATAAAATGATAGTGTAAACTAGATAATAGAAAAATGTCCTCTATGCTCTTAATTTGCGAAATTTAAACGTATTGAAATTTAACCGAAACGTTACACAAATTGGCATTCGATCTTCGTTATCGAGGCGTTCCCATATCTACCCGCTTTGCTGATTGGTGGGTGAATAATAGATTTTGGAAGATTTTTTCGTGTCAAAAAAAGTTTGTAAAAATGAGATCTTTTTTTGTTCCTATATGATTTGTATTTTGAAGCGTTTATTTCTAAAAACGAGATATTGTAATCGTGTTTCTCTTCGACTCTCGATACGTCAATAACCAGTTACCTAATAAGGCTGGCTATTTACTATAAATATTGTAAGGCAAAATGGTGTATGTCAAATTTTTTATAAAATAAAATTACTGAGTATAGAGATATCTCACCCTAGTTCGTTTAAAGTTTTTCATTTTTCACCTTGGAATTTGTGATCTAGGTGATAGGTACCTATAGGTCTTTTTAACTTAAACCGTTTAGGAGTTAGGTAATTACTGTTTTTAAATTTTTCAAAAATCCGACATGTGCACTTTTGCCTTGAAACCGAAGACATACAGATATACAAAGTATTTGTGTTACATATTCGCAAATCGCTGTAATAATATTGTTCAGTAACGTATTTTAGTATTGATTGTTTGCGTTATCGGTTATGTAATATCGCAATTCGCACTTGCAGAAATGCTGCCGCGCATGATCCGGTCGTGTTAAGCACGAAGGTTGAGAGCGTTAGTCCCTTTTGATGTCACAGTCACTGCTAGAATGGTAGAGCCTCGTTTGTACGCTATTCGATTATTGCGAATTAATTTTCAACTCCGACAATTTTAGCTCCCAGACGCCTATGGCTTACCGTTCGAGAGTTTTTGCGCGATGGACAAATCCGAAATTTTGTTATAATTGTGTTCTACCTGAAACAATAAATCTGATCTGAAATTGATCATAGAGATTTTCTAAACTCGTCAATTAAACATTGTGCCCGGAGGATTTTTCTGTTGAAAAGAAATAAACATGACGTTAATAGGTCACCTGACCTGCAACGATTAGTGGATCTTTTGCGTTGCGTCATCCGAAAAGGGTGTGACGGCGTGGTCTAACATTATTACAATTTCGCATAAATACCCGTAGGTATATATTTTGATTGTTATACTTACCTAGAGAAGCACAATATCGGATATAGTGTTTGCACTTTCATTTCATTCACGTTGGCACTATTGTGTGGCCTAGCATTCCACAACAATCGAGCATCTAACGATTTATTAAGCTGAAGCCTCAAAGGATGTGTGAACTTTTGCTTTGAGGCATATAGGTTTGCCAACTATTTTGCGGGACGCCCCGCTTTCAGGGCAATTTTCAGCCACCCCTGTCAAAATCGTTGGTAAAAAATTGGTTGTCTGTAAAGTCGGTTTACGGACGATAGTTTTACGTGATAACGTATTCCGTAATACATAACCTAAATTTATATAATAAATTATTATAATAATTCGAATCTATGATATTGCATCTTTCGCTTCAAATTTAGGTTAATTTTATTTATTAAAATTACTCACCATAATATAATATAATTTTTTTTTTAGCTTTCTTTCTTTCGTCTTTATTTTAAGTCTCAAAGATTAGCTGTCATAATATTTTGAAAACAATTGTTTCACTGTTTATATAAAATTCCAAAACCTACTTACAATATTTAAGTATTTTCATACGTCAAAAAATTGATTTTTATAATAATAAAATTTGTATGAAAACGATTTTTTCGAGAGATGAGACCTAGCTAAAACGATTTTTTGCCCCCCAAAATCCCTTTTCAGTAAATTTCATCCAAATCGTTAGGGCCGCTTTCGAGAAAAGCACGCACAGGGTCAGGCGGAACGTTAGGAACGTTACACTTTTTCGTGCATGCAGCCGGTGTTTTATCAATTTATAAGATTGGTGATTCATCAATTTATAAGACGTTATCACGTCAAAAATAATATGTCAGCACAGCGATTTTCAGGTGTAGTTAAATTAAGCAAACAGTACTTACTTATGATTATTTCCTCCCAGTAAACTTCTCCGACTACTTCATGACTACTCCTTAGGTTGGTACGTAGGGGAGCGAATACTTGACTATGTCCCACAAAAAATATACATTCGAGAAATCCCGGAAAATCAATTTTTACTGTTGGCAACCCTACTTCGCGTGAACGCGTTTGACGGTGAAAAAATTATATAAATCTTTCGATTTTGCTCAGATTATAGAAAGGCCTGGAAAAATCTTCTTGAGTATTATAAATTCGGCAAAATTAGTTTCAACGTGTGTTCGAAATATCAAAATTTTACTTATATATAATATGCTTATAATATGTATCGCGCCTTAACACAGTTAAGTATAATACCCACTGTTATTGAAATAACAATAAAATTTTGTTACGGACAACTTTCAACTCTGTAGTTCCTTAAACTTATAATTTATTTACTTCAATTAACGCGGAGTGCTAAAATATCAATAAAATAAAACACGTTAATAGTTTTCTTATATAACAGATATTTATAATATATATTTAAATAAACTGTAGCGTGTTTAAATTATTGGTCGAGTGTTTCACAACAAAAATATTATCGAATATTTGCAACACTTATAAAAACATCAAGTTCTTGTTCAATAATAGTTAGTCTAAAATATATATTTAACGGATTGAAATAAACAAACTGATATTACTTTATACTTAATGACAATGTTGACATTTTACTAGATAAATGCGAATATATTTTTGCCCGTCAAAAATTATCAAAGTGTACAAAAGTATAGATTAATGAAGCAAGCGTGTATTTTTTTGGAAATGTATTTTTCAATGTAAAAGTTTTCGAATTTTTTTAACATCGCAGTTGAAATCTATACATTGTGATAATATGTTATTCCTATTTTTTGCACATCCCTGTAATGTGCATAAGCTGTATTTCCTCATCCAATAAAAACTTACAGGTGTTTAATATATAGCTCAGAGCTGCGTTTGTAATAATATTGAATTTGTTTCATTTTTTTTCTATTTCTTTGCATAATACGGCTAAATAATTATATACGATTGCCCGGTCTGAAATCCACTCCCAGAACTCACTCGAGGGTACTTATTTTCCATTTAATGTGTTCAACGTTCTTTTATTTTAACAAAAAACCACCCACACCTTTACCGCCATCATTTCCATTCGTGGCAATCGCTTGAATATTTATTTTGAAGTAAAGATTTTTATATTTGTAAACGCCAAATTCATTCGGAAGCGATAGGTAAATTAAGGAAAAAATTCCAACCAATTGGGCGACGGGACCATTCCAACTTCAAAAATGTTGACATTTGATTATAATAAAGAAAATAAAATTTCTGATATCGCGTGAGGTGACGCGGGTAATGGCTAGTATTCAATATGATATTAACTATTCATTGCCATGGTTACCTACATAATATGTTCCACGTCATGTAAAAATTAATCAAAGCATGCCGAACTAGTTTATTTCTGAGAGATCCATAAAACAAAAGAGCGGCTTAATTTTTTTTATTTTCAAAATATTTCCGAAACTATAAAGTTTAGAAAAAAAAGTGTTTCAACAAAACTTTCTTGAAAAAATAAATAGAATAATAAGCCGTTATGAAAAGTATACCATTATTATATAAAAAAACGCCGTTTTAGCATATATCTCTTCTGCGCATGCGCCGATTTTTCCCAAAAACAATAGATTTTCCAAAAATATGTTTTTTGGATTCAGGGGACCTCAAAACGGAAAGATATTGTAAAATTTTTGAAAAGTGATTTTTGACCTTAACTAGTACCATTCCCCACTTAAGGGTTGGAATGATAAAATCGAACCAAATTCAATGCGATCCTCGCTCACTCAGGCATCCAGCTTGACGTAGAATTATTAGTACAGTCTTTCTTCATCATTGTCACATTATATTGTTGTAGGTGTGTTTAAGATTTGATAAACCAACAATAGCTGCAGACGTAGCTATCGTATAATAATGTCAAAATACTGTTACATTGCCATCCATTGTTGCACAATTATTAATTCACATTTATTTATTTGGCTTCATTTCCTTCACTTCTCTGTTAAGTTTAAAAGCAGTTTAGTTCTGCGCCCTCCATTATAGCTATTGTTCGTCGAACAATATATAAGCTGTCCGAGGAAATTGAGTTGAAGCTATTTAATGGCCGGCAGGATTATTTCGATCAATGTAGAGAATAGTCGTATAATATACAACTATTTTCTACATTGATCGAAATAAAAATCGAAAATAAATTTCGGAGGCCAGTTTGTATAATATACAAACTGGCCTTCGGAATTTATAGACCTTAGATATGTACCTAACTAGAAAAATATATTTTATGCTTATCGGAAAAGTAAAAAAGATGTCAAAATTTTCATTATTTTTGTCGTAATCTCGACCCAGTAGTAACAAACGACAGATTATCAGATCTCTGCAGCTATTTTGAAATCCTTTTCGTTTTTCGGACATCTCGTATAATTTTCTATAATTATTTGCGACGACAGAACTGAATTTAGTAGGTACACAGCGAGCGTGTCAGTGGATTCTCGAACAATACTCGGGGGCCGGGTTTAGTGCGTTTATTAATTATTATATTATTGTGACGCTTTCATCTAATTCAAATAAATTAAACGTTAGATATACAACAATGTTGCATTCGTATCTGTAAATTGTATTGTTGTTATATTTTCTAGCGTAGGTAAGGCATATCCTCTTAGAGAGAGGAGAGAGTCAACCATTGTTCTCGCTCATTGCGGCAGACGAACCCTCTTCTCTATTGATATTTAAATGAAGATCGCTTATCTCCCGGCTTACAGGTCTCTCAACTAAGCGATTAAGAACTTTCATTTTAATCTGTCGAAAAGAATTTATTATAATTTTTGACGTGATAACGTCTTATAAATTGATGAATCACCAATCTTAAAAATTGATAAAACACCGGCTGCATGCACGAAAAAGTGTAACATTCCTAACGTTTCTAACGTTTCTAACGTTCCTAACGTTCCGCCTGACCCTGTGCGTGCTTTTCTCGAAAATGGCCCTAACGATTTGGATGAAATTTACTGAAAAGGGATTTTGGGGGGCAAAAAATCGTTTTAGCTAGGTCTCATCTCTCGAAAATTTCGTTTTCATACAAATTTTATCATTATAAAAATCAATTTTTTGACGTATGAAAATACTTAAATATTGTAAGTAGGTTTTGGAATTTTATATAAACAATGAAACAATTGTTTTCAAAATATTATGACAGTTAATCTTTGAGACTTAAAATAAATACGAAAGAAATAAAGTTTAAAAAAAACAATTATATATTATAGGTGGTGAGTAATTTTAATAAATAAAATTAACCTAAATTTGAAGCAAAAGATGCAATATCATAGATTCGAATTATTATAATTATTATATAAATTTAGGTTATGTATTACGGAATACGTTATCACGTAAAACTATCGTCCGTAAACCGACTTTACAGACAACCAATTTTTTTTTTCGTATCCATTTCCTTGTAGTACCCGTTCATATTTTAAGACCACCGTGAAATTTTGTTTCCGCCCTGAAAAAAGAATATAGAATCAGTTTTGTTGTAGTGTAGATTATAGACGTTCGGAAACTAAAGTCATTAGCGTATAATTGCATTAAATAAAACACAAGAAATAACATCCATGAGCGGACGAACCCACGACAGTTTGGTTCGATGGCACTCATTGCATTCTGTTAACTATAATGTTTCAATAGATCTCAATTTTTAAAATATTAATACAGTCGAAAAGATTAATTACTAGCCATTACCTGTGACTTCAGTCGCCTGTCTCATTCCCTGAAGTATAAGAAATATCATAATGAATGTCCGATAAAATTCATTTTGGTACCTAGTTTTTTTTAATGGAGCCAGAACAATAAAAAACTGGACGGACAAATAAGAATTGTAAAAATGACAGACGATAAACAAACAAAACTACGATTTAATTTATCAATGCAGATTGTAAAGTCGTAAGTATTTTAAAGGAGTGGCGAAAGCAATGAAAAAATGCTGGAAAAAAAGATTCTTTATCGGTGTTACAATTTGTTTAATGGTCTAATTAGTTAACAAAAGTATAAACGTTATTGAATTTAATCTTGCACGGTTTTTGTTGCGTTTTTTCTGACATTAAATTGTTTAACAAATTAAAATCTTTTCAATTTGTTTAAATTAATCACCGCTGCATTAAATTGCCAGCAGTTTTCATTTATCAAAACTCTTAGCTTAAAAGTAGAGGCCGTCAGGCTATCAAAGATTATTTCAGTACAATTCTTACATAATAATTATAATTTATCAAATGATTTTATCTTTCAAGGCGGATTCTTATTTTAATACAACTAATGACTATTTAGCTAATAAATTACAGTTCTTAAATAAAAGTTTTAGTTTTTTCTGATGATCTGCTTATCTTAATGCCCTTACTTTGTGAATGTCGTATAAAAACTTGGTTGTCTGTAAAGTCGGCTTACGGACGATAGTTTTACGTGATAACGTCATAAAGAAACATTGATGAACTCCCTGACGTCACGCGAGAAGAGAGAGAAATGCGTACAAGCCGACGCTTGGGCCGATCGTGCCTCTCTATTGCTTATACCGCGCTCTCGCTTGCACGCACAGGGTCAGGCGGAACGTGACACTTTTTCGTGCGTGCAGCCGGTGTTACATTAATTTATAAGACGTTATCACGTCAAAATATAATCTTCATTTAAGAGGTGACGAACATGATTAAAAAAACCTTTGATGTCGAGGTTTTTATTTTTTATAATTTAAATGTAATTTGTCATTCGTAATAAAAGTGTTGGATTATAATTTTCTAGCCGCTTGTATTTTATTGATCGCTAACCGATTACAATCTGTGCTTTGTTAATCCGACGTCAGAATCTGATCCATTATTAATATATATTTATACTTCAGTTATGATATCAGACACATTGCTATGTCAAAATAAATAACAAACATAAATATACAGGATGTATTAAGACTAAATAATGCTTTCGCATTTTTTCAGTATAAAACTGCTCATCCAACATTTTAAAGTAAAGCTTCACCAAATCGAATTTGCAACAATGTTAAATTGAAAAATAAATTTAGGTTGACTGTCGAAAACGCGTTCAGTGCGAAACTGGAGGATTCGAGTTCGATTCCCGACAAAAAAAGTCATTTTTTTCCTTTATAACAATACTTAAAAAAAGTGATTTTCGCATGTTTCAATGCAGAAAATTCCAATTCTTTATATTTTGAATTCCTTGAAGGTCTGCTGTGTTTTGAGTCACTCCGTAGTACGGATAGGTGTTGTTACCGTCGTCATGTCTGCGCTAATCATTATATTATGTAAATGCGATGTGAAACAAAAGAATTCCGAGCGTTCTTATTCTAAATGATAATCGGCACAAAGGGCAAAAAGTGGACGCCTACCTATTAGTGGAGCCGGTTTTTTTTTATACCGTGTGTTTTTTAATACAGTAAGCATTCAAGATTCCTTCAAAATCCGACCAAGTATCGCCAAACAACCAATCTGCATATTTTATTGTATAGTCGACTAAAACTTGTTCGTAATAAAACCTGCCCTTCAAGTTCTCAACAATAAACAAACGACACATTTTCTGATGTTTATTTACAAAAAAAATTGGTTGTCTGTAAAGTCGGTTTACGGACGATAGTTTTACGTGATAACGTATTACGCTCGAATATCATATTTAATAATACATAACCTAAATTTTAGTAGCTGTCAAACTTGGGCCGATCGTGCGCGGAACGTGACACATTTCGGAACGTGACACTTTTTCGTGCGTGCAGCCGGTGTTTCATCAATTTATAAGACGTTATCACGTCAAAAAAATTGATAAAAGCGTCGACAACGAGGTTGGCTAGCCTTACTTATTTTCTTATATTTTAGTTAAGAAAAAAATCTCAGCTTGGTCTAACTTAGTCCAGCATAAAGTGGAAATTATAAACTGTGTAAATTTTAGAGATTTCATAAAATGGAAAATGAATAAAGTTTTATCCGTAACATAGTTGGTCCATTAAATCGGACAGTCTGTAAACATGACACGTCAATGTCTTGTAAAAAATGTATGTATAAATATGTAATATATTAATTATGTCAAGCGATATTGCACGTTCGGCAAACACGTGATGAAATAGTTCAAGATCAGTTTTTTAAATTAACATCTCCACCCTCCGACATATTGTGCGCAATTTAAGGTCAACATATTGTCCTTGACAACAATGCTAACGACAAACAACAACAACAACAGCGGCAATGTAGAGGCACTATCTGCACAAAAGAATATTAATTTTTGTGCTCACTTTGACATCTTATGTGATTATCGCAATATTTACCGAGGTAAGAATTAAGAACGAATCAAATAGCATAAAGTACATTGTCTTCGAGTTATTCGTAGAAATAAAACTAGTGTGACCTGTGCGAATTATTCGCACTAAATAAGTATAATAATTATCACTTTACAAAATTATTTTTTAAATATGATTGCAGGTATTCAATTCGTTTCTAATTTTGCACACTGTTTATAACGTTCTTCTTTTTGTTGTATTACAATATGAAGCTCAGATGACAGATAGAAGAAATATTTTACTAAAGTTGTCATATAGAGGCACAAGTAGCAAAAGCGTTGTGCTAAGCCGTCAGATGGCATCATGCAGCATTGCTGTGACGTTGTTCAGCGTTGCTCACTGTTTCAAAATTAGAGCCGTCAGATGGCAGTATGCAGTGTTGCGATTGTTGTATTACAATATGAAGGTCAGATGACAGATCGAAGTGTTGACTTTGTTTCAAAATTAAAGCCGTCAGATGGCAGACGTTGTTCAGCGTTGCTGTATTTTAATTAATTTACAAAAACAAGAGCAATAATAAATTTTTTAGTTATCGATGTCAGTAGAGCAAGCAATTATCTGTAAAATGATATATAATTTATGTGGAGAAATTGTGACGTTTCTTCTAAAAAGGGAGGCAAACATCTTAAACCTTAGCGTATTAATATATATGATTTACGATTTTTAACGAAATTTGACTCGAAAATCTACGTGGAAAAAATTAAAGCATAAAAGAAGTCTGTCTGTTTTTGCGGATGTCTAGAATATTTCGTGTCAGAGAGCAATAAAAAGCCATTAAATATCGATTAAAATGAAATAAATGTTATAGCAACAAAATATTGTAATTTAATTTAATAGACAGTTTTGAGGGCGTGATCAATTATTATTATTATCGAGCGGGATTTTAACATTTGCAGCAATTCGAGCTATTTCATTCATTCGTTATTTTATTACATAGCTAGTTACTTTTAAGGTTATTAATTATTCAGCAGTCCAATTAACAGACAGGTCAGGTTAAATGGAATACATTTAATATTTGTTAAACAGGAAAAAAAACAGCCTGGAAACGTTTAGAATTTATAAAATGATGAATAAAAAATTTCTGACGTGAATAATATTTATTGGGATGAATAAATAATTGCCCATAAACACACCTTGTCAATAAAAAGCGGAGCTTTTTTTTCATTTTTGATTTTATTACACAATTCTTATTGTTGATAGGTAGTTTGCTCCACTCCGTGGTCAGTTTTCAAATTTTTTCAAGCTGTCATCGTATTCAATGCTGAATGTTTACCTACCGAGAAATCGCGGAATTTTTTTTTCATTATTTTAATTAATCTCTATGCCTGCTTGTTGTTGGCTGAGCGAATGTATTTGTTGAATTTAATTTGTTTCACTGGAAAATGTTTAACATTTTAACTCATGCATATTTATTACCAATTTCACGCATCTGAAACTTTTGTTTTATCGCAAAATAGGTAATTTCTTTTTTTTAAGCTGCTACGGCAAAATAATCGATTATAGCCAAACGCCGCCGAAAACTCGCCGGAGATTTCAATCGACCTTAGCTGATGTAACAACCGACACTCTAATTCTATAGAAATTTTATAGGATAACTAGTGAAAGTTTCTTAAAATAAAAAAAATTAATAAGTGGATTGAATACGGAGCTTGTGGTTATTAATTTCATAGAGCCATTTTCTATACATAAGATTTTCTAGTTTTGTTCAAAAGACATTTTTCCATAGCTCTAAAGAAGTTTCACTTCCCTCGTGAGCTTATGTGGGTACGGCTCACGCGTTTTTGACGTGATAACGTCTTATAAATTGATAAAACACCGGCACGAAAAAGTGTAACGTTCCTAACGTTCCGCCTGACCCTGTGCGTGCTTTTCTCGAAAACGGCCCTAACGATTTGGATGAAATTTACTGAAAAGGGATTTTGGGGGGCAAAAAATCGTTTTAGCTAGGTCTCATCTCTCGAAAATTTCGTTTTCATACAAATTTTATCATTATAAAAATCAATTTTTTGACGTATGAAAATACTTAAATATTGTAAGTAGGTTTTGGAATTTTATATAAACAATGAAACAATTATTGTTTACAAAATATTATGACAGTTAATCTTTGAGACTTAAAATAAATACGAAAGAAAGAAAGTTAAAAAAAAACAATTATATTATAGGTGGTGAATAATTTTAATAAATAAAATTAACCTAAATTTGAAGCAAAAGATGCAATATCATAGATTCGAATTATTATAATTATTATATAAATTTAGGTTATGTATTACGGAATACGTTATCACGTAAAACTATCGTCCGTAAACCGACTTTACAGACAACCAATTTTTTTATGAATTGGACGGGTATGCTGTACATTCTTTGATTGATTTGCCGCTCTACTAGGCGAACCATACTAGAATGATAATTTGGGTACCTTACTATAATTGAAATCAGGCGACCGTTTTCTCATACTGGATGGACGGCGTCTCTCGTCCGAAAGACGTCGGGCATTCGAGTATAATATCAAATTATTTCGTCGTCGAGGGTTTGCATTGTATTAAAAAGCTCTAAGCACCCTGCCTAGTGCCTACACGGTAAATAAACAAGTGTAGGACTTGATTGTCGCGTCAGACCTTCGCAATTCCCGCGTCTAATAAACAATGTCCCCAGTCGGTCGTACCAACCTCGACGGCCCATCCAATGAACGTTAATGTTGGCAGGTATGCAAATTTACAATTATTCAAAAGCATATCTCACAATAATAAATGCATTTCTCATTGCTGAATAAATAATATAAATTAACAGGATTTTTTAAACCTTCGAAGATTAG
Organism: Xanthostigma xanthostigma; assembly: GCA_963575645.1. NCBI lineage: Eukaryota > Metazoa > Arthropoda > Insecta > Raphidioptera > Raphidiidae > Xanthostigma > Xanthostigma xanthostigma. Next base: position 8,471,382 of record OY754473.1, read on the forward strand.
CGTCGTTGGCAACAGGGGAAATTTGCTTATGTCAAATTATAATGGAAATTGAGAAACCCCTGCAAAATATTATAGTTTGGTCAATGAGTGCTCATAAGGGGAATGTAGATGGAAAAGTCGAAAGCAGAACGTTTGACTTAGGAACTTTGTTTGGACTAGTTAGGAGATAAACATACTAAAAGTCCTTACCCCTCCGAGGTACGCCCGAAGGGGGGGAGCACAAAGAAGGTCCCGTTTTTTGGTTTATTGCTTTCATCTCTAAACGGTACGTCGTACGAAATTTTGTTGTAATACATAATGAAAGCTGATAAAATTCTCTACAACTTTAGCTTTCACACTTTTTATCTATCTCCAATCTTTGCCTAGCTATGAGCTCCGAAAAATTAAGTATATGAAAAACTAGTTCAATGATGATTTTTGTTTTAAACAGTTTAGGTACTTAGTATACGGTGTATACCATTAAATTGCAGTTTTATATACCTATTTAAATATACCTAAACATGCTGAAATCGAAAAGCCTGATTTTCGGGCGAGAATAGAGTAGCGTCGCGCATATAAAAGCTAATAAGCAAATAGGTGTTCTAGTCAGTCATTCGAAATAAATATGTTTTCGGTAATGAATATCGATTATCGTTTGGTGATCTGGCAGGAACTAGGGGTGCCTATCGATCGCAGGGCCCTGGGCTCGTGCCCAGAGTGCCCAGTGGGAAAGAGGGCCCTGCGTGGAGGTACTCCCAGCTTATGTTATTTTTTAATAGTGTGGATGAGCAATACGAAATGATTTTGATAAATTCGTATTGTTACAATGTGCTAAAGAGAATTTAACACATTTTTGAAAATTGACCATTTTTCGGAGCTCATAGCTAGGCAAAGATTGGAGATAGATAAAAAGTGTGAAAGCTAAAGTTGTAGAGAATTTTATCAGCTTTCATTATGTATTACAACAAAATTTCGTACGACGTACCGTTTAGAGATGAAAGCAAAAAACGGGACCTTCTTTGTGCTTTGTACCTAGGAGGGGTAAGGACTTTTAGTATGTTTATCTCCTAACTAGTACAAAGTTCCTAAGTCAAATGTTCTGCTTTCAACTTTTCCATCTAGAAATTATTCGTTGCTTAAGCTATTGGCATTTCAGAAAAATCGAAAATGTAATTTTTTCCACATCTTCATGTCATGTGAATAAACGATTGATTGATTCATTGAACAAGACGATTAAATCGTAATTTATCAAAAATCTGACATGAGCTATTTTGCCTTATGGGAACTGATTTTTCTAAAGCTGACGTTAGTGTGAATTTAATAGGGACTTAACTAATTGACTCTATGTCCGGGAATTTATAATTTTCAATGTGTTTTGAGCGTTGACATTTATCCATGACATAAACCAGAGATTATTTTTATGAACGATCATTGAACAAGAATAAATATTATTATTATTATTATTTGAAGGAGAAAAAGTTACTTTGTAGCTGCACTGTTTAAGTTTTTTATTGATTTGTTATTAATAATCACTAAATATTGAAATAGATTATACGCCCATCGTTCACAACATAGAACAAAGCACAGATTAGCAATTATAATTAATTAACATTATATCGAATGCCGCATACCTGAACACTATTTTTACTACCAACTTGTAGTTAATTAATCACTGTTTATTCTTATTAATCGTTTTAAATTAATGAGTGTCAGGCTACTCTATCAATGAATATTTAGTTGTCTGAACAATTGTAATAACAATGCCGTCTCTTGCAAATTATAAAGCTCGAAAAGGATTTAGAAGCCGCGTGGATCACACGTGTTCATTTTTACCATTCCAAGCCACAAGTGGGGAATGGTACTAGTTTAAGTCAAAAATCACTTTTCAAACATTTTACAATATCTTTCCGTTTTGAGGTCCCCCGAATCCAAAAAACATATTTTTGGAAAATCTCTGTGCGTCTGTTAGTCTGTTTGTCTGTGATCACGATACAGGTCAAACGGATGAGCGGATTGAAACCAAATGTTGGGAAGATGTTTGGTATGCAAATATGAAGAGCCCTATTGTTTTGGGGGAAAATCGGCGCATGCGCAGAAGAGATATATGCTAAAACGGTATTTTTTATATAATAATGGTATACTTTTCATAACGGCTTATTATTCTATTTATTTTTTCAAGAAAGTTTTGTCAAAAAAATTTTTGACGTGATAACGTCTTATAAATTGATGAATCACCAATCTTATAAATTGATAAAACACCGGCTGCATGTACGAAAAAGTGTAACGTTCCTAACGGTCGTAATGTTCCTAACGCGTAACGTTCCGCCTGACCCTGTGCGTGCTTTTTGCTAATTTCTCGCTCAATTTAAATCAGATCGGTTTGAAACCAGTCTTAAACGAAAGAGGAGAACATTTTACATAGATTTCGTATTACAGAATTTGCCTAAACAGTTTTTTTATACAAATTTATATAGAAAAATAGCTGTATAAATGCAATGTTGTCTAATGCATGGCGCGACGCGGTCGGTCGTCTTTGTTTGCCGTACATGGAAATTAGAAAATAACGTATGTCTTGTCTTAACATGAAAACGGCTGCATTTCTAATGTTTAATTCAATTTTTTGACATTAGTATTTTGTGAAATGCAACGCCTTCTAAGTTAAGTATTGGAATAACTAATTATTATTAGAACATAATACTTTGACGGTTGCAAACGTCACTTTTGACATTTCTTATCATTCCGACACCAAGCATAAGCGGATTGAAACCAAATTTTGGGAGGTTTAGGTTATGTATTACGGAATACGTTATCACGTAAAACTATCGTCCGTAAACCGACTTTACAGACAACCAATTTTTTTTCTAAACTTTATAGTTTCGGAAATATTTTGAAAATAAAAAAAATCTTTTGTTTTATGGATCTGTCAGAAATAAACTAGTTAGGCATGCTTTGATTAATTTTTACATGACGTGGAACATACTATGTAGGTAACCATGGCAACGAATAGTTAACATCATATTGAATACTAGCCATTACTCGCGTCACCTCACGCGATATCAGAAGTTTTATTTTCTTTATTATAATCAAATGTCAACATTTTTGAAGTTGGAATGGTCCCGTCGCCCAATTGGCTGGATTTTTTTCTTTCCAGTACAAGAAATAAACGATGGAATAAATTTTGAATTCAAATAAAAAACGGCACTGTGCCCCTTGTCGTTTCATTCAAATGCAACATTATGAAAAGTGAACAGTTGAAATTTTCAGCTCTGCTTCGAGTATCAACAATAATGTAGGTCGAAATAATAGTTGAAATTCCTCTAAAATTCTGTCCTCCCGCAATTAAAAACAGGAAAGCACATTTAGTCGAAAAAAAAAACAGTTATTAAAATCATATTACTCGATATTGTAGCATATTATGGACTATCTCGATACATTTATTATTAATTGCACGGCTGCATTTTTAATGAAAGTTTTTATCAGGTTTTACGCGAATTACCAACAACGTAGTACGCTACTTTATTACAAACGAGGCTCGACAAATGCATATTGAAAACGCCGAGCTTGGAAAAAAAAGCTTAAAAACGGGCATGCAAAATCTTTTATCATAGTTATAAAAGTTTATTGAAAAAAAAACACGCGCCAGTTAGTTATAAAAAATATTCAAACAAAAATACCGGTTTATTAATTATACCGAGTGTTTCATAATTTTGAATCGAATAATACTAATTGATTTGTTTCTTATTATAAAATGTACATAATTTAAAAAACAACTTTGAAATTATTAAATTAACTTTTATTTGTAAAATAGACTACATTTCCCCTATATTATTAAACAAGCTAATCTTGTATCTACCTATGTACCTATAATATGTCCCTAAATATTTTCTCGAAAACGGCCCTAACGATTTGGATGAAATTTACTGAAAAGGGATTTTGGGGGGCAAAAAATCGTTTAAGCTAGGTCTCATCTCTCGAAAAAATCGTTTTCTTACAAATTTTATCATTATAAAAATCAATTTTTTGACGTATGAAAATACTTAAATATTGTAAGTAGGTTTTGGAATTTTACACAAACAATGAAACAATTGTTTTCAAAATATTATGACAGTTAATCTTTAATTACTATCCAAGTGAGACTTAAAATAAATACGTATTTAAAAGAAAGTTAAAAATAATTATTATTATAGGTGAGTAATTTTAATAAATTTTTAACCTTTTGAAGCGAAAGATGCAATATCATAGATTCAAACTATTTAATTTTCCGAGCAAAGCTCGGTCACCCAGGTACTTATATTATAATAATAAAAAACAATAAAAAGTCTAAATTCTTGCAAAAGGTTTTATAATTACATGTATGCAGTTCTAAATTTCATTATTTCGTTTTGGAATACAAGGTGTTCGCGTTTTTGGATGTTTATGTTCATGTTCTACCGAGACTGCTGTATTTAGCAAGGATTTTTTTTTATTTAGTAAAACAAAAACAAAGATGTGCTTCGACTTCTGAGGTCATTAGCACTTCTGCCGTAAGGCAAGCAAGGAAATGTTAAATCAATCAACCGATTTTTTTGTCGGTTCATGCTTTTTCGTTAGGTACTATGCGATAATTAGTTCAATCGGCCGATAAATAAATAGCGAGCGATATTTTAAACCGTCCGGTATTTGACACAACGCAAATGCATATATATAGGTAAATAAACTAACATACTTTACGAGACGTTAGTCTGTGTAGTATATATAATAATATAAATTTTAATTTCAAACTTTCATAAACAAAATAAAAATACAATATATCAGAGTTAATTGCTGTAATGCATTGTAATAAGGAATATTATGCACAGCGCTCCTGCTTTTGATCAAACGCTGAATAAAAAACAGGCGGCCATACCTTGCGCTGACCAAACACGTCGCGCCGAACTGGGAAAGGAAAGAGACGGTATGTCATTGGATTCTATACGTCAGAGAATTTTATATTTCTGTTCACCTATTCTTTCTGTTGAAACCAAAAATACATTGCAATGCAACTTATGTGGTTACTAAAATAATGACCGTGTCCACGTTGCTATTTTCTAGTTTAAAAAATTTTAAAATTAATATTGGATAGCAGCAATCAGTCATAAAATCTAGTTTGACAATGGCCACACAAATTTCTCCGTAAGAAAAGCACTCCAGGATTTTAATTCGAAAATAATTGTTAATCAATTCAAACGATATTTTTTTCATTTCAAAACAATTATTTTTGTTGCACAATTTATACTTCTAAACAATGTTTTTCTTCAGCCCTAAAACGCCGCTTTAAATTTCGACTCGTACGACATTCAGATAATAATATTTATGATCGCGCACGGCGTGGCACAACTGTACCAGCTATTGTATAAAAGCACCGAGCAACAATGAACAACAAGCTAGCTTTGAGCTTTTGCGTTTGAACTGACGTCGGGTCGTAATAAACATACGGCGTCTGGTTCGTACCGAGACGTTAAATTAAAACTGTTTTTGTAGTTGAAACTACGTCCGCGCTGTAACAGAAAATGCCGATGTAAATTAGTAGAAGAAAAATTCATTGCTTCACAAAGAGCTACGCTCATATCATAATTGCATACTAAAACAGTACCTATAATAAACTTACTAGTGTCACTTCTGGATGGTGGAAATTGTGAGAAGTAAAATAATGTAAGTAGCCGGTGAAAACGTGGATTGGAATGAAATAACAAAAAGTCGGTTTTTTCATAACTGAATGACCGTTGGTCTTTACTGTACCATATTTACTGGTTAATGCACCTACCGCGAGAGTAGTTTTCGGGTTCGAATTCCGTTAGTGACGCAGTCCTGGATTTATAAATAGGCCGTATAGGCCGCGGCCTAGGGGCGGCAGCGTCCTAGAGGCGGCAGATTTCAGAGGAGGCTCACTTGAGTTCAGAGGACTGTAAAAAATTGTATATCTTGTTTCTTTTTTACGCTCTTTCTTAATGACTAATTCATTCGTTTATTTAAATTTAAGGCCTTCTTTACTACAAATGAAAAATTATTATTTTAGAAGGGTATGTACATGGGGCGGCGGAAATAAAGTGGCCTACACTCATAAAAAATATAAATCCGGCACTGAAGTGACGTAACAAGAACAAAACTCAATTGAGATACAAACAAAAATATGCATTTTGTCTTTATATATCTATTAATTCTTCAGAAACGTCAATTTATGAGGTTATCTAAACACAGCAAAAATTAGACTTAATTTTGTCTTTACAAAAATCATGTCTAATCTGAAATATGGCATTTTTACCGAGTGCAGAGGTCTGCTCAATTTTAGAATTGTATAAATTATAGAGCTTCCGTCGTTTATGTTCAACACTATGCATCGTTATTTTCTGCTAGACTGCTGTCTCGAAAATGAAACAGACGTCAAATTGTAAATATTAATTGAACTTTGATGGAAACGTCTTTTGTTTTTGACATCGAAACGATACAAAGTTTATTTCATAATTTATTATTAATTAACTCTTTCGCTGCTTGAAGTAAAATGTCGATTTCTTTTTTTATATTTTCTGTTGCTGATATACCTACGGAATCAAGCTTAAGGAAGTACCCTCGGTACGCAGTAAGTCAAAGAATTTCAGTCTTCTACTTGAGTAACGTAGTATATAATTTGGCAACCCGCACGCCTTGCCATAGTTACAAGTGCTTATGTACGCAGCATAAGTCAGCACGCGGTGTCAAATTCGCATTAATTTATGAAAATGCTTTTCTTTATTCCTGTCATTTCGGAAATAATAATATACTATCATTTTTTTTTGGAATACTATGCTTTTAGCATTTACTCAATTTACGTATGTTTTTACGATATCAAAACTGCTGCAGTTTCGTAACTTACCTTTGAATGACGCGCCACAAACTATTATATTGCGGTGTTGTCATGTTTATGAATTGCTAAAAAGCTCGGCTTTGTTTTAGTTATTTCTATTAACATAAGCAAGCTTTATACGTTTTGGAAAAAGAAAAATGTTCATAGAATATTCGTTTATATTTCCTGAAAATTTTATCAAAATCTGTTTGTCAATTCCAACGTAATAAATGATGGAGTGCGTCAAAATAACAGATTTCCATAAGACTCCATGTTAAGTGCAGCGAAATAAAATTATCAATATCTTTTTTCAAAGTCAACCAAAAATCACAAAAATTTAACTGAGTCATTTTTGAAAAGGTTTTGACATATTTGCAAATTTTCGTAATTTTCTGTTTGTTAATTCATTTATCGAGGGTACTTACTTCCTTAAGAATAGCGATGACTTTGTTCGTATGGCGTTTCCGTGACTTCGTTATTACAAGCCCTCAGTTCCTCGGTTGTAATTCAAAAATTTACTGATTTTTTTAATTGTAATATTAAAAAATAATAAATTAAAAATATCCAAATAATTGCTGTATATCTGGACAAAAAGTAGATACCTAAAAAACAATTTGAAAATCACAAATTTTGAACATAATTAAATTTTGAGTTTTAAAAAGTAGTTTATAACGAGATATTGAAATTATTGAAAAATTAAAAAAAATAACTAATCGTGAAAGGACCCATGTAACCTTATTAAAAGAAACATTAAATTTTTTTACACTATATAATAGTTAGCATAAATTTACGGTACGTCGAAAATACGTATTTTTATGGGAATTTTAACGACCTTAGCGCTAATTATTATTGAAACATGTTACTTTCATACGTTTTATGAGAAAATTACTGTTTTTGTAAATATAGGTACACTATTTTTTTAAACATTTAATTTCCTAGTAAATATAGTTGAATTATAGTTTTAATGTCAAATAAGGTTTATGTAAATATTTGACTTTTTTAAGTTACATTTAATGACTTTTTTATTTTCGGTACTTAGTTGTAAAATTATTTCCTCTTGACCTTTTGATTCAATCATGGAACGTTGAAAATTAATTGATAAAGAAAGAATTCACAAATATTTTTTTTAATCAAGTGTGTTGTTGAATAATTTTCAGGCTGTCAAAGATTTTTTCGATATTTTAGATTTTTTGATAAAACATATTTAAAATTCGTGTAGGTACTTACCTGACATTTTTGTTTGCCTTAAAAAAAAGATGTTTGAATTTTAAAGAACCTTAAACATTTTTAATGATTACAATTTTAGAGAAAAGAAATAAAATTGTCACAATTTCTTCAGTTTCGCAACCCTGAGCCCGCAATATTTCGCATAAAACTCATCTGTAGAAATAATATTATAACGCAAGCATAACTATGTATCTAGATTCCACGGCGAAGATATTATTTAAATTATACGTTTATAAATTACATACATTACAATAACTGAAATGTTCAGAAGTGGAAAATAAGACTGTAATGAAAAATATTATACTTTCGCTCCATCATAGATAAGAATAGAAAAAAATAAAGGAATTCTGTAACTTTCGATGCGGTGTTGTGCACGTCAATTTGATTGACAAGGATCCAAATTTAATAATTTTGTCAGTTGAAATATTCTTCATATTTTACTGTTTTTCGGTTAAAGAAACTGAAAGCCGACACAAAACCTGTAAATATTAATACGACCGTGTGAGCCTTATAAGCTGATGGGAGAAGTGCAACTTCTTTAGAGTTAGGAACTCGTTTCATTGACGCGTTATTCATTTTTTTTCACTTCAAAAATCAGGTCTGCACAGTGTAGGTACACGTCGATATCAAGTCGAACAGAATAGTAAAAAGCACAGCTTCGGCGTGACGTGTGAACGGAGTCGGTGAAAAAGCTCTGCGCAATCATCAAAAGCCTATGCCATGTAATTTCCTTCATTGCACCGGTAGACGCGGTGCGAGGCTCTGTAATATTACTTTATAGCGTTTTTTGCACCCCCGTGTTTTATATTTAAGCGTTTGAATAAATTTAAAAAAATAATACTTGATGCACGGCAGGAGGCATTAAATCATTTAAAAGTTACGACTTCACGTCGCGTTATCAATATATTATGAGGAATTGAGACGCCCGATTCGACTCACTTCCGACGATTCGTTCCGTATACGAGAAAGATTCGTCTTTTTCACAAGGACATATTTTATCTTGCATCGGTTAAAGTCGTAATTTGTCGCAAAACGTCGGGGTAATTGTTGACCGTCTATAATCAAAAACCCATCGCCTCTTCCTTTTAAGAACAATAATTGAAGAAAGATGTGTACATCTAAAATTAATACAAAAATTTGTTGTCTGTAAAGTCGGTTTACGGACGGTAGTTTTACGTGATAACGTTTTCCGCTCGAATATCATATTTAATAATAGGTACATAACCTAAATTTTAGTAGCTGTCAAACAATATTTTTACCGACTAATAATTTGATCAACCAAAGCAAAATACATATTTTTAAGCAATTATAAAAGACATTTAAAAGAATGTATATAATATATTATATATTTGTTAACAAACCGTGTAATTTATCTGGCCATCTGTCAGATGTAGCTTTTGCTCTGACGTCACGCGAGAAGAGAGAGACTATCGCTAATATCGCGCTCTCGCTTGCGGAACGTTACTCTTTTTCGTGCGTGCAGCCGGTGTTTCATCAACTTATAAGACGTTATCACGTCAAAATACAGTCAAATTAAAAAAAAAATGTTTTGAAAGCGAAATATATTTTAATGCTAATTATATGGTTTTTAATAAAAAAAAAAACTCACAGCTCAACCCGCGACGCACTGATACGGATCTTTTCAACACCTGGTGGTTCGTATCGGACAAGTGACGGAAAATATTGTCACAAAATGCGCTAAGTCTCTAAATGAGAAACCATGATGCAATGTTGTAATGCTACATAGTCACCGTCAGACCCTTATTTTAAACATGATATCACAGTTCGTCGAAAAACCCATTAAGTATATAATATACTTTGTTTTATTTTAAAAATCTATCATAAATAAAATAATTTTGCTGTAATACATTCATGTCAAAAAAAAACCCATTTCTGTTTCATAAAATAACTCTCCAGATTTGGTATGAAGTTACAGTTTAAAAAGAAAACGTCCGACTATTTAAGTTGAGACGTAAATAAAAAAGGAAAGCTAGGTAAAAATTCACAAAACTAAAGTCAGTCGTGAAATTAACAAAATCACCTGAAAAAAACGCTTTCGTGTCGCATCATTATTATCAATAATGATAATTTTGTGCGGCGTCGACGGTTGAAGCAGGTAAAAACAGCGCACGACTGAATTTGATATTTCTTCTTCTGACGCCTGACAGGCTGTCAGGAGCGTGACGTTATTAATGACGCGGCAGCGGAAACTGTCGGCATGACCGACGTTCCGGTTCCGGGGTCCCGACTTGCAACCTATTGCCGTGTCACACCACGCGGTGACGGGTCGCGGCCCAACACTTCCACCGTGTTAACTCACCCGTCATTTCGCGAAGGCTGCGTTTTGCGAGTTGGTCGTTCACAACGACTCGGCGTGAGGTTAACGTTGTGTTGGGCTACGCAATTCATGGCGACTGAATTAATTTTTCCATCTTACTCATAAATGCTGGACTATTCAGTCGTAAATGTAGCTATGAAAAAACATTTTTTTTATTTTTCGAAACTAATAAATGAATTGCACTGAGGTCATCAGCGTCTATAGTTTTATACAGTACACTTTGACTTATTGTAATAAATAAACTTAGTATTTTTTTATTTTCAGGTGACTTTCAGCTCTCACTCAAACTTGGTAAGAAACTATATAATATTGTTATTTTTATAAACTAAAATATTTAGAAAAGTTCTAAGAGAGATGAAGCAGGTATTTTTTTGCGCTGAATTGAAGACGACTCTCTTCTCTTGAGAAAAAAATTGCGTTAAAATTAGTGATGTGCCAAATATTCGTATCCGTATCCGCGGATATCCGAGGGAGAAGAAAGATCCGTATCCGTTAGTTTTTGGCGGATCTTTTACGGATCTTTTACCTTATTAATTTTCAATTCATAGATGAAATTTTATATATAATTATAGGTGATTAGGTAATAATGAAAAACTGTTAAATTCCATTCAGACTATTTTTTATTTCTTAAAATCGTATTTGGCACCTTTATATTGCAAAAATTTATCGTAGTGAGTACCATACCAATAGTACATAACTCAAAGATACTAATAAAAAACTATCTTTATAATGAGATATTGCACATCAATCTTTGGAAAGAGGCAATCTGTTATGAGAGTTAACTCTTAAGGAAGTCAATAACTTTTTCCCATAACAGATAGTCTCTTTCCAAAGGTCGATGTGCAATATTTACCGCCGCGTACTCTAAAAAAGTTAAGGTCCGTATTTAGATCCGTATCCGCGGATATGCATATTTAACGATCCGGCACATCACTAGTTAAAATCACACAACACTCCTCTCAATATTTAATGGTGTTAATGTTTTTAATATTTTTAAAGCGCTTTTAGACTCATTCTTTATCATTATTTTTAAGGTCAAAACTATTTTTTGTGTAGTTTAGTGTACGCCCTAAGCGAGAGAGATATCTGTTAAGTAAAAAATATTGCTCAAAAAAACGTTAATGAAATGAAATTTTTATTTTTCCACCCGGTTTTAATTTTCAAATTGATACGCAGTTCAGCCAATACTAATAGTTTAAATTTAAGTTTTGAAGCGGCGTGAACAAATGAGATATAGTCTTAATAATGAAAATTGAATGAATTGAAGAAATGAACTCACAAACAATTGCATTGTCGGTGTGTAAGCAATTTCGTAATTGAATGAGATTTAATTTTCTGCTGCGCACTCGAAAAAGCTCAGCACCTTTTGTGCTGCCCTAAAATGTTGAATTGAAGAATTGATTCTGTTAAAAAAAATGTGCAGGAAAAAATGAAAAGTCGGTCGGATTGTGTGAAACGTTTAAAAACGGTCCCCTGACGGCTGTAGGTGTGGATTTAATTAATATGCAAATTTCAGGTCATATATTCTGTTTTATTTTTTTATTACGATTTATTGTCAAAGGTGAAGTAGAGTAGAATCGTTTTTATCTGCCGACTTTTACAGAATTTTTTATAGTTTCTACAATTCTAGCCGTGTTGCATTTTAGTTATGTGTTTTTAATATAAAATGCCCTAGTTTATTTTAAATACTAATATTTAAGTTCTTAAAAAAAGTTAGTCTTTCGTGTTGTGGAATTAATTAACCTTTTTCGACTTTTTAATCAAATCTAAACAAATTTCACGAAAATCTTTGTTAAAAACGGACGCATCTGCAATTTACAATATCTAACCAAAACCCTTTTAGATTAATGAAAAATGTTGTATTGAAAACAGAACTGAAATTTTACTTCTTGAATAGACAAAGTAATCGATCTCTCAAATCGAAACATTATACTTCAAGTAGTATAATTATTCCTTTGAACGATAATTATCAATTTACATAATGGCTACTAATCAATCGCTTAGCTGCACTTTAATAAGCAGGGCCGACTCTACATACTATTTTTTTTAATAAGGGCCGATCCTCTCAAATTAAATTTCAATAAAATATTTCATTCATTTAAATTGATTTCGGAATATTTCGAATCGTTTTTAAAGTATACCAATATTTTCAATTTTGATTTAAGTATTTCACATTCTGTAGTCTTGAGAACGGTTGAAATTCAGAGCTTTCGACTTTTTGCAATAAATGCACTTTAATGCGCTCCTGTTTTGTACAACGTGCAGACCGTATGATTAGTAGGAAGTACGTTATTACTGTTTTTACTCGTTACTCATTACGTTGCCTACAATATAATCGACTACCTGATTGCTTTTCCACTTTTGGTCGTTTTATATTTTAATCTGATAATCGCTAAACGACTGCCCACTACCAGGCGACTTTATTTTTTACTCTTTGCAATTGCAGACTTTAAAATTGTAAATTATCTCGATAACAACAGTAATGAGAAAAATTAATTAGTGTGAAATTTGAAACTAATAAAACATTCTATAAAAAATTCCGTTCATCTAACTTCCCTTGTAAACGCCAAATGAAAGACAAAGAATTAGACTACAGATCCTTCAGGCGAATTTTTTTTAAAAAAGTTTCGTCTACGTGTGAAATATTACGTAACTTATTATTTTTTTCAAAAGGTTGTAAGTTTTTTCAGGAATTTTTTTTCAAAACATTCGCCTGAAGGATCTGTAGTCCGATTCTTTGTCTTTCATTTGGCGTTTACCAGAACCCTCTAGCTTTAAAAATAGCGTCGGGAGAGCGCGAACCGTTTTTAGGCGATGGGAAAAGATTTGAGATGACGGGTGCAGGGGGTATTTGCAGGGACGAATACTCTTAATCAATCGAAACTTGAGAAAGTAAAAAATATCACATGGGCAGGAGACAAATTTAATTACTTAGTAAATAATTATTTTATGCTGCAATTTAAACGAAGAACAGTGTACAGATATATTATTATCTGCATTAAACAAATGAGAAATTCGTTAACCATTTACGTTCATTTCACGGCGTGGTTTTCAGTAGTCTTCTTTTGTCGTGTTCATATTATTTCAGGACTTTCAGTAATTAAATAAAATGTACAGGGTGTAGAGTTATCATCGAAAGATAAAGATGATTTTTTAACAAATTTTAAAATTGCAAAAAAATGAATGTGTGTACTTATGTATGAAGTTATACTTTTGTGGCGTGATAAAAAACTAATTTTTAATTTGCCTATATGGTGACACTTTGTCGTCTGTCTGTCTGTCTGTTCCACGATTGATATGATATGATTTTGACTTGAAATTTAGCATAGTTCTAAAGTTTTCCCCATCTATGCCTAGATTCAGAATCAAAAAACATTTTTTTTTGTATATATAAATATGATATTTGAAAATTCAATATATTAAAATTAACGGTGCCTAATTTAAATTAACGTACATCACAAACCACCCGACAATGGCTTTTAAAGATAAATTTGTAATTAGAAATTATTCAGCTCAAAGAAAAAGGTGGGTACCTATATTTTCTTGTCGATATTTAAGTGCCGCACGCAATCTGCAGCCGTCGCTGCTGATTATAAAGGCCTTAATGGCTTGGTAAGCAATTTACTGGCCAATATATTGACGGCGTTTAAAGCCTTATTCAAACTGACTGTCAAATTTAATTGCTTTTTTGATTAAAATGTCAAATTACAAGTTTAGAGAAAAACACGTCTTCTGTGTTACGTGATTCGAGGTGTTCTCTTCTACAGGCTGTGACAAAAAAAATGGCATACATTTTCTTATTTTATAGACGATGGTTTTTTTATAGTTCCATTTCGGGTCGTCAAGAGAAAAAAAATGTTTGCACGACGAAATTTATTATATATAGTATATATTTAAATACGACGATGTAACTTATTGATTCTCGACAAATGAGGATCAGTAGCGTCCCCGACGCCGTCGGTACTCGATTTAAAAAAAAAAAAACAAAATTTTAAAACTCTCAATTTTTACATGGAAGCGACTATAAAAATCGTTCATTTTTCCGCCATCATCGCCTGATTATAAAAGAGACACACGCTTCGTGTATATAAAATCTGAAAATTATAATTTCACACATTGTTTAACGTTTTCATTTCATTAAGTTTCAATTAAAAATAATTCATTGTAATATTATTTTTTTTTTGTTTCATATACTCTGTGCAATACAAAAAATGCGATTACGAAATAGTTGTGAGAAATTACAAAACAATGTAATTATTTTACGACTGTAATATAATTATCATGTACGAAATAATAATAGCAACGTATTCTGTACAAACATGGAATAAATTAACAATTACTGAGTTGGCACTCGGCAAATCGTGTCAATTATTTGCGCTTCTCACGTTCAAACTAATTATTTCTCATTACTTCTGTTGTTTGCGGCGACCCACCTATTTGGTGCCGCTGCATCGCTATTATAATACAGCCTAAGTAGCCGCAACGAAATTGAATCCAATGAAAAAAGAAAATCCGTGAAATTGTTTGAGTGTGGCAAATTTTTGAAAAAAATAAAATGTACGTCGTTGGTTTGAATTTCAGTCGAGGGGTTATTTTCGACGCTCGGGTGACATTTTAAACTGCTAGGTAAACAAATATTCTGAACGTGGGTCGAGAGGAATTCGCTGTGTTTATGAAAAATTCGTTAAGAAATGAATACTTCATTGCTATGAAAAAAAAACAATTATTCATTGTGAGTGTAAAAACAGATATACCTACTAGATGAAAAAAGTGTCAACTTTTGATTGATAAAGCATGCGTTTTTGGTTCAGAGCAGTCAGTCGTTTTGAAATGAGATTAAAATGTTCTCTTATATAGACGGTTACTCAAAATGCAGGTTAAAAAAAAAATTGGTTGTCTATAAAGTCGGTTTACGGACGATAGTTTTACGTGATAACGTATTCCGTAATACATAACCTAAACCTCCCAAAATTTGGTTTCAATCCGCTTATCCTTGGTGTCGGAATGATAAGAAATGTCAAAAGTGACGTTTGCAACTGTCAAAGTATTATGTTCTAATAATAATTAGTTATTCCAATACTTAACTTAGAAGGCGTTGCATTTCACAAAATACTAATGTCAAAAAATTGAATTAAACATTAGAAATGCAGCCGTTTTCATGTTAAGACAAGACATACGTTATCTTCTAATTTCCATGTACGGCAAACAAAGACGACCGACCGCGTCGCGCCATGCATTAGACAACATTGCATTTATACAGCTATTTTTCTATATAAATTTGTATAAAAAAACTGTTTAGGCAAATTCTGTTATACGAAATCTATGTAAAATGTTCTCCTCTTTCGTTTAAGACTGGTTTCAAACCGATCTGATTTAAATTGAGCGAGAAATTAGCAAAAAGCACGCACAGGGTCAGGCGGAACGTTACGCGTTACGAACGTTAGGATTTAGGAACGTTACACTTTTTCGTGCATGCAGCCGGTGTTTATCAATTTATAAGATTGGTGATTCATCAATTTATAAGACGTTATCACGTCAAAATCTATCTCAATTGAAAAGAATAAATGAAATAGCCTATGTAATTTTAATAGCTAATTTTATAAACGCAAATTGCGAAACGCAGATCAGATAAATTGAAGTACTCACTAAAGTGTGATATGTTTTTTTTTTCTTCTTTCCAATCTCGTGTAAATGTCAAACGAGAGCGCCATGTGTTAACGTGTAATTTGCACAGGCAACGCAGTAATAATAGTGTACCAATAATATAGTCGGGCAACGCTGGTCTATAAGTACTCGGCGTTGGAAACAAATATCACGAAACACAATTATTATGAATGTTCAATTTCCAATCAAATCATGCGCATGAAATTATTTGCAAGTAATATCGCTGTTTTGTTGCTATTCTTGTCTATTGTTATCTCTTTAATACGTTTTGTATGCGAGCCATTTATGCAACTGCAAAAAGAAATTCGGAATGCTTTTAGAAAGGAAAAAAATAAGATTTTTCTCTAGTTATTTAATCACCATCCGTGCCTGATGAATTCAATTAAATGTTTTCTATTGTAGTCATCACATTTCACCCCTACGTAACAGATATGGAAACTATACTATTTTGACGTGTTCTTTGTTTAATTATATATTAAACTAGCGGCCCTGTACGTGCTTCGCTACGTGAAATAATAAAAAAATTTAATTGGAACATCAAATTCATTTATTCAAATAAAAAATTATTTTATTAATTGCTAGCTATTTTAAAATATACATGTGCGTATATGTGTGTATGGATATATATATGACTGCATACGTCAATATATATAAAAATGTCATTAAATAATTCATTTTTAAATCGACGTGCTTCCATCTGTTACAAAAAAATAAAACACCCGTATGAACACAATATGTTTTTTCATATAAAGAAACAAACATACATACATGTAATTCACTTCAACAGTTCAAAACTTACCGTTTGTGTAAATGCGTTTGACAGTTTAATTCAAAAAAAGCCTCTAAACGATATGAAACACCGACGGCTCGCTAAAAAACTGAGAAAAGTACACGCACACATATAAATAGTACATTTGAATTCATTTGTTACAAAAAATGTGATAAATGAAAAACCGCTCTTCCGATTTTGTGCAAACTTCACATAAACCATTTACTAAATAGTCCGAACAAAGCCTAAACATTTGGTTTGGATAGGTGAGTCCGTTCTTGAGTTATAAAATTACAACGAAAAGTGGCATTGATTTTTATAGAATATATAGATAAACTACTGTGCGATCGGCGAAAGAAGACCGGTGGGGAAAGGGCAAGAAGTCGCTGATGTGTTCCCAAATTATCGGAATTCATAGGCGGCGCATAGCAAGGCATGCAAACAATGTTTAGCTTTAAATTTTAAGGCATTATTTTGAGCCTCTAACTCGCACATTTTAATTACATTCGCTATGACCTCCCTAGCGCCACTTCTAACTGTTTTTCCCTTTTTACTTTCCATTTTGATGATATTCAGACGACACCTCTCAACTTAGTCCGTGGACACACGCCTATGTACTGTCTGGTGTATGATTTTTTTGTACTGTTAGCAAGTGTCGCTATATAGTCGTACGGCTATAGCAATAGTACAATTATCGCGATAACACAATTGTTAAACGTTTGGTCGACTGGACTCCCTTATTGCATAGAAGCGGTTCCAGGATCATTACCTTTTACTAATATTATGTAATATAAAATACATGTGCGCTCTTCTGCAATAAGGTCATAGGACTACATTCCATAGACCGGTCTTCTTTTAAAAATCCAACAGTATAAGGAACTCACATTTTAAAAATTTTAAACGATACTGGACTTGGCTTTTAAAACGCCGTTAAAGCTTTATTTTTATACATAGCGCCTGTTATATAAAAAGTTTGTGCGAGTAAGTCGAACTGAATGGCTTGTATATGCACATAGATAAATAAACGCTCTCCGGACGTGCGCAGACTGCATTACATCAAATGGTACCAACTTAACAAATGACTTAACTGCAACGTGCTGGCGATGTTTTTTCGGTTGCAACATTCTCTCGACGTATATACTTTTTAACATTCCTCGCTCTCAACGATTGCGCGCACCGCAGTTCGACAATTCGCGACATATTATTATTGTGACAGAATCGATTCAAGCAGTTCCTCGCCCCGTCCACGTGAAAGTAAAACGCTCTGGTTTCGATTTTATGTAGCGTTGCAAAATTCTAATAATAATAATTCGTAAATTAAGTGTGTCCCTTTTGGCCATAAAATCTCATTGAAAAATTTATCCGCACGGTCTGCCGCGTGGAAAAGTTATTAAAATTTAATTTGATTTCGAAGCAGAATTAAAAAGTAACTCCGTTTTCTCGATCTGTTTCGCTCAATTGCTCATTGACCTCTTTTCTACGTAAAGTCAACCGTGAGATGACTTGACTCTCTTTCTTTTATGTGAAACGAGTCAAAATCACTTCGCGGTACGACTCGTGTAACCAAAAATCGAGAAAATTTGTGTAGGAGTGAATGTATTCTGGCATTAAAATTATTTTTCC
This sequence comes from Xanthostigma xanthostigma, assembly GCA_963575645.1. NCBI lineage: Eukaryota > Metazoa > Arthropoda > Insecta > Raphidioptera > Raphidiidae > Xanthostigma > Xanthostigma xanthostigma. The sequence continues at coordinate 8,489,820 of OY754473.1, forward strand.
TCAACAAGTGATAAGAAGAAAGAAGTTTTCTTGTTTCTCTCTAATTAAATCGGTCCTAAAATTGCACAAAAATGTAGCAGCTGACGTTCAAAATTGCTTCTCAATTGCGTTAAATGAACGGAGAGCCAACGTTTGAGAAACTTTTCAATTCAGTAAACATTGCTTTATGTTTTTTAGTTATGAAAAAATAATCAAGCAATCCCTGAAAAAAAAACAGTAATATATTTTGTAATGGCGTCAGGAGCTGTCCTCAATTTCACGCTGTTTGGCTTTAATAATAAAACGTGAGCAAATGCAATAAAATTCATATCTCAATATCTTGAACGAGTATGAAATGTCAGAATATACTTTTAAATTGATATTTTGATAACAAAATAATAATATTATATATATGCACTCGTCGTGTAGAAAAAACCTAGTTTCTGTTTTTATTATTATTTTCCACGTTAATGAGGTCACGCTAAATGCAGGCAAACATATTTTCCGGTGCACTTTTTATATTGCAAGTGGTTTTTCCGGCATAAACATGCACTTAGCATAGACGAAGTTTGATGTTAAGATGTGCAAATTGTTAATTATACGGAGCTTGCGTATGAATTTTTGTTTGTGCTAAATTTTCGAGAAACAGATAGAACCTCGAAGGCAAAATTATTTTTCAATTATATTTTTAGTTTCGATTGCAGCTGTATTGTTTTCAGTTGACGAAATCAGGGTAAACAGTCTTGGAACCATCGAATAGGTATGGCGAGAGCTTAGAATTATTAATTGGTGTTTTAGGCAGAAATTTTCAGAGAGTTGCAGAGATAATTGAAACCAACAAATCTTACTCTTGGCCTTCCGATGGCTTTGAACTTAACCTGGTTTCATCGGAAACCAAAATATGATTCCAGTCCAATAATTCCTTCAAAGAGAATTTATTTAAACTATGTATAAATATTTTTATGAAGGTGACAGTTTTCTATATTCATTAAAATCTGTCAAAGGATGTTAAGAATCGTTTATTGCACATACCGCTAAACTAGCGGTATGTGCTTTATTATCGCTTTGTGCGTCAGAGCTAACTTCGTTCATATAAGAAGTTATATCTAAGTTAATTTCACACGAAATCCATTCAAATTGAAGCTTTTTGAAAAGAGGAGATTCTAATCTATAAAATAGAACCATTTTTAAATCAATTTGAGTTCATAAATACTATTAAAATTGTAATTGAAAATCACAAACAGCAGTTGTCGGTTGGTCTGTACGTATGTACGTATGTACGTACGTCACGACTCTACAGATCGCAATTTTGGTCGGATTGCCTTGGGTTATATTTTATTTATATATTTTTTTCGAGTAATATTAAGAGAAGGTATCAAAAAATATCGATTGACTAAGATTTTTTTTCTTTTCTGCATTGATTTTTCACATCACAGTGCGTCGCTTTATCTATGACCCTTCAGGATAACACAATAATTTATTATTTTAAGAATATTCAGCGTTTATATAGGATGTCCAAAGTTCATACGACACCGTTGTCTTGTTGATATTGAAGCTACAGCTTGCATTTACCTAGTAATTTTTAACAATCTCGAAAATAATTGAGCAAAATTAATTATTTTTTTAGAAGAGCTCTCCGTTTATTTTTGATTTTTTTTTGGAAAAGAAAAAATGGACTGAACAGTATAAAATAACGGAAGCTCTTCACTATCAAACTTAGACCTTTTCATAGATGAAGAATTTTGTGCACATGTCTCAAAATCCCTCATATTTTTCGAGCAATGTTCATTTTCGAGGGTGAAAAGTAATTGATTTTATATATAAAAAAAAACAGTATTTAATTAAGAAATATTGTTTAAAGAAGTGATACATTAATGCAGAAAAAATATTTAATTACTTTTAAAAGATGAATTTTTGGACAATCGACGATTTATGGCAGGTAGGATTGCACCCTTTCATTTTTTTTTTTTTGTTTACTTCCATCAGTTTTTCCGATCCTAACACTTCAACCGCCATCTCAATTGAGCACAAGTATGTTCTTCTACTGCTTTGAGCATCGTTAATAATGTTTTCGTCAAAATCAACTTAAGAAACTTGATTGGGTCAGTCATGGAGTCAAAAAATGTTCGAAACTTTTGAATATCGTCGCTGATGAAACGTTGAAAAGCCCCATCATAAATATTACGCTAAGGTTAAAGATGCCTCCCTTTTCAGAAAAAACCTCACAATTTCTCCACATAAATTATATATCATTTTACAGATAATTGCTTGCTCTACTGACATCGACAACTAAAAAATTTATTATTGCATTTGTTTTTGTAAATTAATTAAAATACAGCAACGCTGAACAACGTCTGCCATCTGACGGCTTTAATTTTGAAACAACGTCAACACTTCGATCTGTCATCTGACCTTCATATTGTAACACAACAGACACAATACTGCATACTGCCATCTGACGGCTTTAATTTTGAAACAGCGAGCAACGCTGAACAACGTCACAGCAATGCTGCATGATGCCATCTGACGGCTTAGCTCAACGCTTTTGCTACTTGCGCCTCTATATGACAGTTTTAGTAAAATATTTCTTTTACAACAAAAAGAAGAACGTTATAAGCAGTGTGCAAAATTAGAAACGAATTGAATACCTGCAATCATATTTAAAAAATAATTTTGTAAAATGATAATTATTATACTTAATATTTAATGCGAATAATTCGCACAGGTCACACTAGTTGCCTATACTATGCTTATTTAAGGCGAATTCCAAAAAGACCAGGAAACATTCGATAACAATAATGCAGACTCCATTTCGAACAGTCTGTATACGTACCTATATATAAAACGTGAGACACGCGTCGTTGCGTGCGTTCCGACACCCGGCGTCTGTAAATCATACACAATGCAGCGTTGGAACGTTCAAAAGGGGTGCTTGAACTGTACAACAGTCCACGAAAGTTCCAAACGCGAAAGTAGACTTCACATCGATGCGACGCGCGTCGGCGCAAAAAATGGAACGGAAAAACACTTTGATTTTTAAGAGACCGCGTCGAACAAAATTTTATTCAGTGTCGTACTTCAAATATAATAGATATAAATGAAATCAACGTTGCTTTGCTTTTTTGAAATTGTCGGGAATGGGGTATATCTGGTAAAATTATAGCAAAAACTTTGCAATTACCCACACTTTTTTCGGAAACCGATTAAATAGTGATAATATTGAAACTTTTAAAACTGCTCGAGTCATTATTAAACTCCATACGATTTATTAATCTAAAATGATAAATTAAAAAATGATTTTCTTTGGAATATTTGTTTAAGCGCGGTAAATAATTCAATTGGTACTTTGACAATAAATAATTGATCTACGCGGGGCGAAGTTAAAATTACTTTCCGAACAAATTTCGCTCAGAGTTAACTAATCAACGTTTTAATTATTCATCGGTAAATGTAATGTCTTCAGAAATCGAGCAATCGTAGGCTGCTTTATTCCGCGGGGTATACAAAGTGCCGGTCCGAATTTTTATTATTAATGAACCGTATATTGTCTGACGTACCCTGTATAATTAGATTTGTGCTGAATGCGATTATCTAAAAGCAATGCAGTCGGGAAATTAGTGTCCAGTGACGTGAAAATGACGAAGGTTTTGTAGACTTTTAAACAAATTAAAAGTTACGAGGGCCCCGAGAAACAATTAATCTCGAAACCCATATCTGCAATTATTATTAAATTATTTCCGGAAATCCCCGAACTGATTAAATTTATCCACGTTCATTCCTATAAAAAATCCAACAAGGTATAGTTGAGGCAACAGAAACAGGTGCCAAAGTTAAAATTTTTATATGGCGCCGTCGGTACACAAAAACATTTTTCAAATATTTAAAGAATATACCTACTAAGACGTTTTCCTCTAGCAATTATTTTTTTTTAAGCTAAGTGGACAATACATTTTCTACAAAGTATGATGATTATGCAGTATTTTGATTACAAGCATCACTTGCACACAAAAGTACTCTTGAATACTAATAATACTAATGAATAGAGTTGTATTTTGTAATGATCGCACATTTTTTTCTATTGTAGAGATTTTCCCTTTGCTGTAGGTTTACTTACGTTATTTTTATTTTCACATTTCGAAATATCACAAGTAATAATAACTATATAATTGTTTGGCGAGTTTGTAAATGCCTAATAAATAACGAAACAATATCGGCTGCCGTTCGTTCACCGTTGTGTTACTTTCATACAAGGTGGCTCATAATATTTACTATACTTTAAAATCGTCTGTCTTTTTTGCAAGTCAAAACGGAAAAGAAAATTTAAATTATTAAGTATATGCCTATATAACGAAAATAGTTGGCAAAACCAAAAGTGCACATCCCGCAAGTTTTCCACTGTACATATTATAATGAAGAAAAATTGAGAAAATAGATTTAAAAAAAAAACAATTAAAAAAATAGAAAAAAAAAATAAAAATAAAATGGAATAGAAAAAAAAAATATTACTTGGTGTCAGCGGGAATCGAACTCGGCACCTTGCTATTACTGGACTACGCGTTTAACCACTCGGCCATTCTGATATCCCAGCTTGCGTTGTTATTATGGTATAGAAGTGGAGCAGTTATTCTACGTAATACACTACATTACAATAACAGTAATAGATATTTTTTTGTTTTTTTAAGGTTTTTTATTTTAACTATTAGCTGTCAAAAATAATAAAATAAAACTGTTTATAAAAATTAAACTACTGAACACATTTATGTGAATTTAAATAGGGTTCTGGTCTGATAGTAAACAAAGTGAATAAAATATAACCCAAGGCAATCCGACCAAAATTGCGATCTGTAGAGTCGTGACGTACGTACATACGTACATACGTACATACGTACAGACCAACCGACAACTGCTGTTTGTAACTTTCAATTACAATTTTAATAGTATTTATGAACTCGAATTGATTTAAAAATGGTTCTGTTTTATAGATCAGAATCTCCTCTTTTCAAAAAGCTTCAATTTGAATGGATTTCGTGTGAAATTAACTTAGATATAACTTCTTATATGAACGAAAGTCAGCTCTGATGCTCAAAGCGATAATAAAGCACATACCGTTAATTTAGCGGTATGTGCAATTAAATAAAACATTTGGAAAAAAATCACCACTGGGCTTTTAAAAAAATATATTGTACCAGTCCGAGCGCCTTTTGACGTGATAACGTCTTATAAATTGATGAATCACCAATCTTATAAATTGATAAAACACCGGCTGCATGTACGAAAAAGTGTAACGTTTCTAACGGTCGTAACGTTCCTAACGTAACGTTCCTAACGCGTAACGTTCCGCCTGACCCTGTGCGTGCTTTTTGCTAATTTCTCGCTCAATTTAAATCAGATCGGTTTGAAACCAGTCTTAAACGAAAGAGGAGAACATTTTACATAGATTTCGTATAACAGAATTTGCCTAAACAGTTTTTTTATACAAATTTATATAGAAAAATATTTTATACAAATTTATATAGAAAAATAGTTGTATAAATGCAATGTTGTCTAATGCATGACGCGACGCGGTCGGTCGTCTTTGTTTGCCGTACATGGAAATTAGAAAATAACGTATGTCTTGTCTCAACATGAAAACGGCTGCATTTCTAATGTTTAATTCAATTTTTTGACATTAGTATTTTGTGAAATGCAACGCCTTCTAAGTTAAGTATTGGAATAACTAATTATTATTAGAACATAATACTTTGACAGTTGCAAACGTCACTTTTGACATTTCTTATCATTCCGACACCAAGGATAAGCGGATTGAAACCAAATTTTGGGAGGTTTAGGTTATGTATTACGGAATACGTTATCACGTAAAACTATCGTCCGTAAACCGACTTTACAGACAACCAATTTTTTTGTATAAAGAAAATTCCATCAAATTAGAACCCAAACATAAAGTCCTCTTTTTGTGGTTTGGGAACTGAAAATATTTACATAAACTATAGCTATAAGAAATTTGTAAACTTCGATAGCTGCCAACATATTTTTTATTATTTATTTCAATTACTTATTTATATGGGTCAAAATGCAAATTAAAAACAAAATTAATTCGGATGTATTTTGTTGAAACTGACAAGCATAACTACGATTGCAAAGAATGCTATTAAATTAAAGTTTTTGAACCCATTATGCACCAAAATTCAATTAAAGATTCTGGGCCGTCATACGGTTAAATTAAACAAAAATATTGGTTCAAATATTTTTAGATGAAGTTGGAACAAAATTGTTATTTTGAGTATGTTTTTTGATTGTTAATTTCATGCTGTTTTGAAACACCGAGTAGGTATAAATAATATACATTCTTTTTTTTCTATTTATTACGAAAGATATATTAAAATCAATTGTTTTCATTCAACGAATTCGAACAAAACTGCTGATTAAATAGCATTCGCCTAATTGCGATAGTTTGAATGCGGCAAATCAATAATAATAATTAAATAGCAATACGTCATTCCCGATTGAATTTCAATTCATTAGCAGTTATATTTGTAATGGGCAAAGTTTCAAAAACTTTCTTTGTCTTCGTCAGGCCAATAATATATTAATTAAAAAAAATGTCTATAAATAAATAAATTTTTTTAATTTTTCCATAAATATTTTTTTGCTACTCACTCCTGCATCTCTTGCGGTTTATCAGCGACAGGCGTCTCAGAATTTCAAAAAATGAGAAAATTCAACGAGCAAAGAATTGTATAATTGTTGGTCGTATAATATTATTATTACATAGATACATTATAGTTCATAGCTTCGATGAATAATAATAATAATATAATGTATGCACTTCAAACTTTTATTATCATTATCACTATTAAAATAGAATTTGCATTCTCCGAACGTGTTTTGACTCTATTATTATACATTACGCTATTACATTACATATACGATAAATGAACTGAATTTCACTTTTCATGCATTGCAAGTGCCACGACTTCGAACAGAAATGTTTCGCAACTTTTTAAAAACTATTAAATTTGAAAAGTTTACCATAACGGTGATTCGGTTAGTGATTTTTCGCTGCAATGAAAAGAAGCATCGTTGCTTCTTAACAATTCCGACAAAACGGCGATACAAAGTTTGAATTTTTTTATTTATTGTTAATTTTAAGCGCTCGACAACTAAGGTCATTAATGGTTAATTGCATGAAATTAAATGAAACGACATCGCAAAACATTCAGGAATGGACATCTGAATGAAATCTCATCACGGGCGCAGTTAGTCATTTGAGAAAAAATCACGCCGTGCAACAAAAATTATTTCGAGCGTGCAGACGACACACAACATAAAGTGATTTCTAGGTGGCATTCGGCTTAACGTGGGTATGTTATGAAGTCAGTGTGGCATAAGACGTGGAGGATGCTAGAGAAACGTCAAAAAGAAGGGGAAGGCAAGCTTGAACGGTGTGTAGTCAAGTTGGAAGAGGACGCAGGGCGTGCCTTCATCTCCACATGAAAACCGTTGAAACTTTTACAAGGTTTAAGATGTTTGCCTCCCTTTATAAAAAAATAGCTCACAATTTCTCCACATAAATTATATATCATTTTACAGATAATTGCTTGCTCTACAGCTGACATCGACAACTAAAAAATTTATTATTGCTATTGTTTTTGTAAATTAATTAAACTCTGAACAACGTCTGCCATCTGACGACGTAACGTTAACACTTCGATCTGTCATCTGACCATCATATTGTAAATACTGCATACTGCCATCTGACGGGCAACGCTGAACAACGCTTTTGCTACTTGCGCCTCTATATGACAATTTTAGTAAAATATTTCTTTTACAACAAAAAGAAGAACGTTATAAGCAGTGTGCAAAATTAGAAACGAATTGAATACCTGCAATCATTTAAAAAATAATTTTGTAAAGTGATAATTATTACACTTATTTAGATTCGCACAGGTCACGCTAGTATTCTTTAAATAAGGATATATTTAAAAACATATTATTTTATTATTAAATTATACATTTTAAAATCCATCTCACAATAAAATCTTTTAGTAAGCGATCATAAGCTTTGGGGCTAAGTGCATCACGCTATACATTTAAAGGACGCCATATGAGGTGGCAAACGACCACGGCTATCCTCAGATGAGAATATTTTCTTGTTTCATACTTTTCAGTAGTCGAATTTTAGTTTTTGAACTTAATTTTTTTAAAAATTATATAGTCAACAAACAGAAGCGGATGAAAACACGCCCTTTGCCTCTTTCGTTATGCAGTTCTGAATAACCGTCTGACCCTCGTTGTTCTTCTGTTTTACAACCGCACAAACACCAATTCAACGCACGGAGTTAGAGCGAAGGAAGCCTCGAGAATGTCGATTCCGTACGAAGAACTCTTTATAACTTAAAATGTTACACGGAAGTTGATCCTCAAAATAGTTCCTTCTTTGATTTGTATACAGTACACTCCCTTTAAATGCGCGATACCATGAAGAGTTCTGTGATTTATTCGAGTGCCTCCCCTTTTATGGCCTGCGACCGCATTCTTATCGCAACGGTACAGCGAGCGCTGACTTATCGATCGTTTTCTTATTATAAGGATAATATATTTGTACGGTGTTCGGTTCACGAAATTTCTCTCAACAGTCTCAACTCGCCAATATGGGTCGCTAAATAATTTCTTTTCGCGTGTCGTTCGAAAAGTGTTCGCGATCGACAGTGCCGCATCTTTCGTTTGTGGCAAAAAAATATGGAAAAATTGGGACGTATTAAGAAGAAGAACATGTATTATTTTGTTACTATGATATGCATAAGTACAAAATGGACGCGATGGTCGGAGGTAACACGTGTTTACACGTCCAGCTGAACGTTTGGACGCAGCCAAAGCCAACCAGATTAAATATTCATGCGTATATAGCCGGGAATCCTCTGACATGCGTCAGTCCGTCACGTCCGTCCGTCTGTCCGTGTCGTGTGTCGTCCCTTTCACACCGCCATCGCCTGATCCACGCAACAATATATCGTTCGTCTCCTCCTCCTCCTCCTGCTCCTCTTTCCCCGTCACGCACCGAGCAGGGCCGCACAAAACGCTCGGCGCAAACGACGCAGTGCGAGTTTTTCTTGTTTATTGTTGCTTTTAATGTATATCACCAATTGTCAGGATGTTTCGACATGGGCCTAGTACTTCCCAATAAAATGAAATATCAAAATATATCAATCAGTCAATCTCAAACTGTGAATCGAGTACTACAAAGTCTTAATTTAGTCAAAAAGAGACATTATTTTGCAACTTTAACAACTTATGCTTTGGTAAATAAAACGGTAATTATACACTTTCACGGTCACCTGGTTTTTTGGCTCTAGAAAATCGAAAAATAGATGGATTTCAATGATCTCGGTCTAAAAAAGTTCCATTTTACGGCGGATTTATGAAAAAAATTAGTTCACCCCGGAATTACAATTCGCATACCCGTTTATCGTTCACCCCGGAATTGTTTTTTTAAAAACTCCACATTTGCCCCTTCCCGTTTCACTGCGAGACAATTCGCATACCCCTTTATCGTTCACCCCGGAATTACAATTCGCATACCCGTTTATTGTTCACCCCGAAATTACAATTCGCATACCCGTTTATCGTTCACCCCGGAATTGACGTCAGAAACAGTTATAAAGAATTATATGTAGAAAGTCAATTTTTTTTGCATTTAAAGTCATGAAACTGTGAGAAATATTGATTTTTTCAATTTTCGTATTTTTTTCCATAAATCCGCCATAAAAACGAAGATTTTAAAAAAAAATTCATCGAAATCGGATGATTTTTCGATTTTCTAGAGCCAAAAAACCAGGTGATCGCGAAAGTGTATAATAACCAATAAAACATCTAAACACAATTACAATGGAAGCTATTTTTGGATCATCATTTTTAGGGAGCCGCCAGAACGAACCTTTTAAATTATATCGGTGCTATTTTTATTTACTGGTCAAAATTCATTATGTCAATATTTATACAGAATTGTAATCTCGAAGACTATTTAAACAAACTCTTCAATATATCAAAGTTTTTACTTATTTTAATCATTTTAAACAGGTCTCTTGATATTTCAGCGTTATAATGTTCTTCAATTTAATAATTACATAATATTTTTTTATTGAATGATGTAGCAAACTTTGCTTTCAAATTAAATTTTTTCAAGTCGAGGGTCCTTCAGCAGAAACTGAAAGTTTATTTAATCAACATTCCCTTTCATGTTTACATTTTCCCTTCAAGTGCCCTTTTGGCCAGTTCGTCCACAGCAGTATATTTTATAAAGTCGACATGGTATGCCAGAAAATACACATTATGCATATCTCTCTGCGCGTGTTGTGCTTGCAGTCTGCAATCGCTCGGAAATGAAACAAAAAAGAGATTATTGACGGTTAAATAATTAGAAAGTGACAACAAAATAACAGCACTATAGGTAAATTCTAACATTGATTAAACAGTATTTCAAACTAATAACTTTCCGTATTCGCCTATAAGAGATATACAGTGTGTTTTCTTTGAAGGTGAACTCTCTGTATATTGTTATGATGTCACAGCCGAACTACCAACATAAAGAAGATACGGCGACGTCTGTAGTCTGTACCTACCTACGTTATATGTTGTGTAAAGACGGCGAAAGTTCGTTTGCTTTCGACTCATTGAAATAAATTCTGTAATTCCGATGCAGAGCAGGCGCACGCTTGTTGTGTCATAAAACAAAAGGAAAATATTGTGATAACTGAGTCAACTCTGATGTCTGACGGGAATGCTAAACGTTTCGGCCAGAAAACGCAGTACCTACTCGTCGCAATAAACGGGATTTAGTTTATTGGTTTTATTGGCACATTTCAACCGAAGTGACCTTTGAGATATCTCGTAAACGTTTCCCGGGATAAATAAAATACTACAATAAGATTTTTGTTGTTGCTGAGATTATTCTGTAGATGATTTAAAAATCTTAAAAAAAAATCTCGTCATTAAAAGATTCCATAATAAAGTGAATTCGATTTTAATTGCGCCATTAAAGATAATGATAAATAGTAACTTTGTTGGCGACGTATCTCTTTGAAATTTTCTGTAACGTTAAAGGGGAAATGATTCAACGGCGGAGAAACATATCTAAGACAAATTTTGGTGACGCGTCAATGAAACGACTTCATAACTCTAAAATATTGGTTGTCTGTAAAGTCGGTTTACGGACGATAGTTTTACGTGATAACGTATTCCGTAATACATAACCTAAATTTATATAATAGTTATAATAATTCGAATCTATGATATTGCATCTTTCGCTTCAAATTTAGGTTAATTTTATTTATTAAATTACTCACCACCTATAAAAATAATTTTTTTTATTAACTTTCTTTCTTTCGTATTTATTTAAGTCTCAAAGATTAACTGTCATACTATTTATAAAACAATTGTTTCACTGTTTATATAAAATTCCAAAACCTACTTACAATATTTAAGTATTTTCATACGTCAAAAAATTGATTTTTATAATGATAAAATTTGTAAGAAAACGATTTTTTCGATATATGAGACCTAGCTAAAACGATTTTTTGCCCCCCAAAATCCCTTTTCAGTAAATTTCATCCAAATCGTTAGGGCCGTTTTCGAGAAAAGCACGCACAGGGTCAGGCGGAACGTTACGAACGTTACACTTTTTCGTGCATGCAGCCGGTGTTTTATCAATTTATAAGATTGGTGATTCATCAATTTATAAGACGTTATCACGTCAAAAGTTTCACTTCTTACTTGAGCTTATGTGAGTGAGACTTTATTATGAAAATTACTTAGTAAATATTATGTGCAAATATATCCACAGGTCAAAGGAGGACAGGGAATTGCAGATTATAGACGCTCAACAGTTTAGGTCATCAGCGTCTATCCTACAAATACGTAAAGTGACAGCGCAGAGTCATTTTTGAATCGCTTGTCGGACAGACATTAAATTTGATGACATAAAGCACGTTGTAAATTCATTATAGCACATTAAAACATTATTATTTGAGACGCAATGGTGTGACGGAAATCCATGGCCGCCGTAACTTTCGACGTAATCAAATACACGGCAATCGCAGGAATGTTTCACTATAGTATAATCTGACGGAACCATTCACATAAACACGCGCGCGCGCGCGCGCGAATCGATGTTCGCAAAAACTAGCCCGTGTCCGAATAATCGCCATGTCTTTGACACAAATTTGAGGATTTCGCGAAGCAGCAACTCGGTGAGTTGGTGTAACGAGCAAATGTGACGTTTTTGCGCTGCCTACTAAATCAGTTTTTAGTGCAACTATACACAATGTAACAAAAAGAGAGTTGTTTTTTTTAATGAATTTATATACAGAAACTAGTTGAATAATACAAATAAATAAAGTCGTAACTTAATTTGTAGTTGCCCGTTTATTTATCTGTATTTATAGAGTCTATTTAAACTGCAGACCCACTATATATGTATTGTTTACATGTTTTACTTCAACCGCGCGTAAATGTTGCACTCGCACTTTTTTTCTGTACGTTTCTTCCCTGTTCTGATTTTTTTTTTGTGTGCTGGCGTTCGGAATTTGGACATGAACCTGTTCCGCGTCAAATGAGCAGAATGTAACATCGTATTCAGCAAAGTTCGGAAAGCTGGAGACAGATAAGCCGAGCTTTTCCTCTTTCTATGCATTGTCAAAGGAGCTTTTGTCATATACTTAGTTTTGATTGAAAAACTTTTGTGTCTGTTCGACTTACTTGTCTAGTTTTCTCTTTAACTTTATTTACATTTGTTATTAAAGGATAAATCATATTTCTTCAACAAAATATGTCAAAAGATTCCGCAGATGCTTTTATCAAAATATAATTTCTATACAGTTATATATTATATAATAATAGAATATTATTATTTATATCATAATATTAGTATTTGTTAATTTTAATATAGTGACTGGTCATTGTGTACATTCACGTACTTTATACATTCGTCTTTATGAACATTAAAGCTCATGAAAGTTTTTCGAAGGAAAGCTAACTTTTGCTATAGATTAATTATTAAGTTTTGTAAATGGAAAAGGATGCATTATGTTTTTTAGCCGCTCAATACTTGAGGAAATTGAAACAAATTATACAAGTCCTGCCTACAGCCCCTTCATCTCTTCCGACGCTATTTTTAAAGCTAAATAATTCGAATAAATTCTAAATCAGTGATTCCCAAAGTGATCTATATCGACCCCCAGGGGTCGACGACAACTTGCAAGCGGTCCATGTCAGCGAGAAAAAAAATGGGGGTCCATGAAATGAAAATGGGGGTCAACGATAGTGAATCTCCTAACAAAAAAAGAAGCAAACTGGACATCGTTAACCGAAGAGAATAAGATTAAATCTAACTAAATTGATGCCAAATGGTGAAAATTTATTATTAAAGCATCAGGTTCATCCCTCACACTAAAAGCATTTATTTTTTGCTTAGTTATTTTATATAACAGAAATTAAATTTTAATTTGATTCGTTTAATTTGAATCTAATTAATAAATGTATAAAACTAAACATTTCACTACCGTTATAAATTTAAATCGTTCAAAGTGAGTAGCACTATACCGGTTGTCAAAAATACATTTGAAATCAATGAATTTGTAAAAAATCAATATATAGACAAGCAGGGGGTCTACCCAAAACCGAAAAACATAGCAAGTGGTCTACGAGACAAAAAAGTTTGGGGACCTCTGTTCTAAATGAAGGACCAAGAATCACACTGCTCATCGTACAGGCGTGAACATAAAAAAAAAAATTCCTAGTAAAAATTACAACTTCTTACGACAAATTATTAATTAGTAGGTACAATTTTTTTTTCAAAATCCTCTTGCTTTAAAAAACCGTTTTTAGGCAAGAGGAGAGCATTTGAGATGAGTGCGGGTGGTATTTGTATCAATTACTTGTAAGAATCAGAGACAATTTATCAAGAGAATATTTAATGGGCGACATGCCGCTTTATTCCATCGATTATTGCAAAAAAATACAACAATTAAAAAAAAAAGTCTTCACATGCTGCACATTGTTTTAGAAGAAATCCCGTTAAACAAATGAAGTCGATAATAAATAGTAGAACACAATCAAGTACATCGAGAAAAATATAGAGACTTGACGATTGTGTGTCGAGCTTTAGGGGCTGTGCGCCCGTTGACCTCAGCGCGGCGTCGCATCACGTCGCGGCGTCAGTCGTCGTTAACCGAATGTTAGCTCTTCTGAGCAAGCATCACAATATCATCTCTTGGCAAACAAGCAGACATTCATACCCATCCAGTCATGCTATAATACACACAAATCTGTTGTTTTGAAGGAAAAATGGCTTAGGTCAGGGTTTATTATTATTATTTTTTTTTTGAAAAATAAAATCAGTTATTATTTAATTAACGATGCAATCTTTCATTTTACAGAGGTGGTAATGATCACAGCTGTCGAGCATCTATAATACAGATACCCACTAGTAAAGAAATATTAATTTTTTTCTTTAGATTACTGTCTCTTCCGTTAAAGTACATGTGATCTGTTGTGTTATTTTCTTTTTTTCAATACAGAACAAAAAATATATATCACTGAGTAATTCACACACTGACTGGAAGGCTATGAAACCGTTTTAAAATGCAACTTGTTTTTATGCAGAGACTGAAATATCAACGTGAGCGATATTGTCTTGTGACCACTGATATTTTGTACCAATATTTATAATATGACATCACATCAATGTGGTACGTAAGTAGAATATATTTTAATTGTAGGACAGATTCTACTAGATTTAGAACGACTAACATTTTCAGTGATCTTTAACGAAACTTTCAATTGATGTGCTATAAGAAATGTTTGTTTATAATTAACTTTTGACACTAATTGTCATTAAAATTATTTTCAAAACAAACATTAAACCGGTATTCCAAGGAACAAAATATAAGTGCCATTATCATTTTATAGTTTGCTTCCAGTATTTACTTAGTGAAAAAAAGAAGCCATGTTTTATTTGGTATAGACTCAGAGAGGATTGTTCAATAATTGAACATTACTTAGCAAAACTTTTAAAGTACTTATTTTTAGCCGCCAAACCTATACCGAAAATCTAGAGACTGACTGATGCATTTTTAGTTAGTAAAGAATACACACAATAAATAAAATTTTGTAGAATCGTCGTTAGACATACATAAAGTGGGTGTCGTGTGTAAAAAATTTAGTTAAAGTGTCGTGTGCTATCATTATATAGGTACTTATTGTAGGTACTATAAGATAAATGACTTTATATTTAGTTGATTTCATTATTTATATTTAGAGTATTCGCTGTGATAATTGATCGACGCGACATCTCTTGCTTTAGGGTTGTAAATAAAGTGACAGAAGCAAATGTAAACAAAAGTTTATTTATTATAATGTTGTACTCAGAAGAATATGTACAAATTAAGATTTTTAAATATTTGTCATATTGAAAATATTTGAAAATAAAAAGAACTATAAAATCCGGAGGGAGTAATTCCTAGAAGCAATTTTGCTGTGAAAATTTTCTTGTAATGCGAGAAACAAAATACTGGCAGGCACTTCCATGCTAAATTCAGTACAGTCAATAATGACTCTTGTACTACTGTACAGTGGATGAAAACACTCTGGCATGCATCCTGAACAGTGTCTTTATCTGGCCAAAATACAAAATTTGCTGTTGCGGCACAAAGTTCTTGCAAAGTGGTTTGAAAAATGTTTGACACTGAATTTCTATGTATTGAGAACAGAACACTTATGGCAGAAAATGTAAATCCAGTCTTTAATTTAATTAAAAAAAATTGGTTGTCTGTAAAGTCGGTTTACGGACGATAGTTTTACGTGATAACGTATTCCGTAATACATAACCTAAACCTCCCAAAATTTGGTTTCAATCCGCTTATCCTTGGTGTCGGAATGATAAGAAATGTCAAAAGTGACGTTTGCAACTTACAAAGTATTATGTTCTAATAATAATTAGTTATTCCAATACTTAACTTAGCAGGCTTTGCATTTCACAATATACTAATGTCAAAAAATTGAATTAAACATTAGAAATGCAGCTGTTTTCATGTTAAGACAAGACATACGTTTGCTTCTAATTTCCATGTACGGCAAACAAAGACAACCGACCGCGTCGTGCCATGCATTACACAACATTGCATTTATACAGCTATTTCTCTATATAAATTTGTATAAAATATTTTTCTATATAAATTTGTATAAAATATTTTTCTATATAAATTTGTATAAAAAAACTGTTTAGGCAAATTCTGTTATACGAAATCTATGTAAAATGTTCTCCTCTTTCGTTTAAGACTGGTTTCAAACCGATCTGATTTAAATTGAGCGAGAAATTAGCAAAAAGCACGCACAGGGTCAGGCGGAACGTTACGCGTTAGGAACGTTAGGAACGTTACGTTACACTTTTTCGAACATGCAGCCGGTGTTTTATCAATTTATAATATTGGTGATTCATCAATTTATAAGACGTTATCACGTCAAAAAATAAGTAGCCTATTTCTCTTATTTGACGTAAGTTTCATAAATTCTAATAAAATATCAAAATTTTCTCTAGTTATACCTGCCAAGTCTGATAATTGTTCATCATCGTTTATAGACTCGTACCCTCTAAAAAAACAGTTTTTAAGATCACTTTTATTTTCACAAAACTCCAAATTAGATCCAACAGCTTCATCTGTAAATTCTTTATGCGGCGTATTACACCCTTTATTTTTTATCACTTTCTGACTCGGAATAGGTATAAATAGTACCTACAAAAATGTCTGAATTGCAACATGACAAGTATCTGGAAATTTATAAAACGCACAGTCACTGTTATACGATTTATTTTTACAAGTAACAACACAATAAGTTGCACTTCTCATTTTTATAAATTTACCTATTGATTATTTATTATTGAATTGAAAAATAATAAATGTCAGCAGTGTTTAGCATCGAAACTTTTTTTCACTTTATTTCTCGACTCGCTCACTACGGGCGCTGCAAAACTTTTTTGTATCCCCTCCCAACTCATTCTCGCAGCCAATAAGTAGGTACGCTAAAAACGCAATAATAACTAATCTATTTGCAAACTTTTTTTAACAATCTATTTCTAATACATTGTTGTCATAATTATATAATTAACATCCAATCATTGAATCACAGTAAATGACTGCTGCGATAATTTTTAAAGAAACGATAATTTAGTCGAATAGATGATAAGCACGGATATTATTACATAGAGAAAGAGCGGGCAAGAGAAAGAGAGACGGCTAGATCGTGCTTTTGTATGGCGTTTGTATTGGAGTCGGTTGTACAGATGTAGAGCGAGTATATTATATATAATATATAGGTATGTATATGTGTATAATGATTTCAAGTTCCATAAGTGCAGTAGCATGTCGCATCGGGGGATTTGAATTGAATTTAGGAAATCTGAAACTCTGTGAAGCGACAGAATCTATTGAAGGCGGCGGGGGGCGGCGGAGGGGGCGAAGTAAAATGGTACATATTAGATCTCTCTGTAACTTAATTACCAATTGAATTGTATACACTGCAGGCTTCACTTTAACATATTGTAAAACGGGCTGACAACACACCCGACCGACCAAATATATCGTCTTCTTCTTCATGTCGAATACAGTGTAACCTCTTTATAACGTCCTTCGTTATAACGAAAAACTCCCTATAACGTAGACATTTTTACAATTTGGTTGGTTTACCTTAAAACCCATACATTAATACCCTCTTTATAGCGCAGCAGCCATTCTCTATTACGAAGAAATATGTTCGGGTCCAGTTCGATAACACTATGCACCCAAATTTTGAAATTTTTTTTTTAAGTCATAGAAAACGCTAAATTTTGACGTTCAAAAAAAAAAAAACTTTGCGGATTATTCACAAATTTCCTCAAAAATACGTGAAAAAAATGGAACTACTTTTCGTCTTTCACTGTCATTTTTTTAATCTAACCAATCAAAAATCACAAATACACGTCATAGCAACTGGTGTAGAATTATTGTATAACTATCTCACTTTGTATGCAGCTTTCGATTGTGTTATGGAAGCAGGGTCGTATGTAGATATTTATAAACAAATTAACTATCTAATTCGCATACCCCGTTATCGTTCACTCCGGAATTGTTTTTTTTTTAAACTCAACATTTGCCCCTTCCCGTTTCACTGCGAGACAATTCGCATACCCCTTTATCGTTCACCCTAGAATTACAATTCGCATACCCGTTTATCGTTCACCCCGGAATTGTTTTTTTAAAAACTCCACATTTGCCCCTTCCCGTTTCACTGCGAGACAATTCGCATACCCCTTTATCAAAAAAAGCGGTGGTTTTCAATCTTCATGAAAATGTGAGTTTTAAGTTGGTTGGTTTTTATTTAAAATTCGTTTTATAAATTAAAATTTCCAAATACGACTCTGCCCTGAACGTTCAATTGTATTTCATTCCAACCAATTGATATTTCTATCTTTGTTTATCATAGATACAGGTATATATAACTTTCTCTTTTCTTATCACTATATGAGACAAGATAGCGATCACTATAGTAAATAATATACTCTAAATCAACTACTAGGTATACCATATTTAATTTTTTTAAATAAATTTATAAAAATTAATTTTCCGCACTTAAAACGACCAATAACGCTGTTTATATGTTATAATATAAAACAATAATTGTGAATTTCCAGTGGATATTTTGCATAGCAAGTTATCGAACTCTTACCATATGTTCATATTTAGGCGTCAGCAAATGTCTACAGACGTAAAGAGGACGATTCTGAACCATCACCAACTATTCAACAAGCACTTGATGCCGCCAAATTTATCGAAAAATTCCTATTGTTTAATGAAAATGATTCCACCACATCCCACGCTACGCATAAGATACTTAATAAAATACAAAACAAATATTGGCATAGCAAAAAACGTCAGGCAAAGTTAACAGACTATATGTGTTTGTAATAAATTAATTAGGTGAAATTTGGTTATTTTTCTTTCTTCCCTCCATATAACGAAAACTCTTTATAACGAAAAAAAATGCTCGGTCCCTTGAGATTCGTTATAAAGAGGTTACACTGTATTTGCATCTTTTCAAAGAGTGCAATATCTATGACATATAACTTCTTTTATTGATCTTTTATAACTAAGTCACATCTCAAATCAATAAGCTCAACTATTTTAAACAAGGCGGAAGTCATTTGGCTCGTTCATATTGACCACGCCTACTCGTTCGATCGAATTCAAGCACGAATTTGTAATTTGGAATTATCGTAATAAATATTTGTGAAATGAAATTGGAATTTCATTCGTGTAAAATTCCGTTCGGTGGCTATTTTTCACTCCCTGATCATCCTCTTCTTTCCGCAGCAAAATAAAGAAGAAGTGGACTTCTAAGCAGTGAAATATTTTTTCAAATTGGTTCAGTAGTTTCTGAGACCAGTTTGACAAACCTTGCCTGTTTGATATATGACCGCGCGGTGTGTATTTTTCCGGCATAGGCCAATGATATTATGTAAAGTTATAGTATAGAAACGGAGGTCTCCTGACCCTCGGGAACGACCCTAAACAGGTTCGATTGGAGACGAACGCACAGAGCACCGGTCGGAAGTCGGACTTGGACGTCGAGGTGAGGGGAGCCGGCGGCGGCGTCGGCGGACGCATTTATATTATTATGAAAGCCCGAATACGAATGTCTGCCGTCGTGTAATGATTTGGGAAATGTGTTTCGACTTGAAAATAATGTCGCATAAGCATTCGGACGATAAGAAATGTCTTCTCGACCCATTAGTGACCGGCTGTCAATCGATACATTGACTGAATGTTTATGTCGGTATCGAATCATTCAACGGCTGTACTACTTAAGATTAGTGATGTGCCGGATATCCGTATCCGTATCCGCGGATATCCGAGGGAGAAGAGAGATCTGGATCCGTTAGTTTTTGGCGGATCTTTTACCTTATTAATTTTCAATTCATAGATGAAATTTTATATATATAGGTGATTAGGTAATAATGAAAAACTGTTAAATTCCATTCAGATTATTTTTTATTTTTTAAAATCGTATTTGGCAAAAGTACTAAAAAACTATCTTTATAATGAGATATTGCACATCGATCTTTGGAAAGAGACAATCTGTTATGAGAGTTAACTCTTAAAGAAGTCAATAACTTTTCCCATAACAGATAGTCTCTTTCCAAAGGTCGATGTGTAATATTTACCACCGCGTACTCTAAGAAAGTTAAGATCCGTATCCATATCCGCGGATCTTGAAATCAAATATCCGTATTTAGATCCGTATCCGCGGATATGCATTTTTAACGATCCGGCACATCACTACTTAAGATATGTTTGCCCGGTGTCGTGGACACCTCACGCGTCTGGCTAAGGGTTAACTGTACGTCAGACGATCGAATTTCCATTTAGCCCGTACCGTGGAAGATGTCTGCACTCCAAAAAAACTTTTCAGTAATTATGAACGAGTGGGCTGTGGAACTTTATAAAAATATTAAAAAGCTTTGTACAATATACGTGTTTCTGTTTCTGCAACGCGGAGAGGGGGAGGGAGGAGTCTTAAATGCGTTAATATTGAAAAGTTTCTTAAAGTTTTTTCTTCGAAACGACGGACGGAGTATATTTTCTTAAGCATATTACATAAATTTTCTTTTTCCGCACCGAGTGTTACTTTTGTTCTTTATTTTCGCTGTATGAAACACTTTTAATTTTAAGCACAGAGCTTTCAAATATGCAGATCGCCATTTTTTTGATAATCGAGAAATTTACACTGGATTCAATACATTTTTGAAGTGAAAACTTCTTTAGCGGCGTTGTACACTTTTTTTGTAATGGGTAAAAAATGTTAAACTCGCGTCAGGGACACGTGACCTGATCGAAAATTCGTAAGACGAAAACTTTTATTTATACAACGTTAGACATCTAGCGTTGAAATATCGTACATAAAAATGCAATCTATGATACAAACCATTTTGATCGAAAATTCATAAGACGTTAATATTCAAGTTTTCACTTCTGCCGGCACTCCCGGAGTGCAACCCGTCTTTTTTTTTAAAGTTTTGTGAAGTGAAACTTCTTTAGCGACTGTTTGCACTTTTCTGTAGCGTTAAATGGGGAAACGAAAGTTGAACGAAATATAAAAGAGACCTTGATAACGGAAAACGCATCAATGAAACGAGTTCACAGTTCTTAAGAAGTTTCACTTCCCCCGTGAAGTTATGTAGGTGAGGCTCGCATGTTTTTCTTTTTTAATTTATTTAGGAAACTAATATGAAATATTTATCGATCACAAAACTCTTTTGAAAAGCCGAGTTGGCGATCTGTATACGAAATTCCAGTCGGTAGTAAAATTGCAATATTTGCGACTGCATAATAATTTTAGTATAAAATGCAGATATTCGTTTACTAGAGCAAGGGCAGGCGTGTTGAAAGACAAAGGTATGTAGTTTTTTTATGGTAATGATTTACGTCATAAATTTAAAGAGAAATTAGCACGCTCCAAATTTCTTTACATTCGTTTAAAACAATTTTACTTGAATATTGATCGGTCACTGAAAATTAATTAAAAATGTTTCTTCACTTCCACCATAAAGACCCGTACCTCCACCGTATAGTCGACTAAACTAAAAATATCAAAATTAAAATCGTAGGCGGTGCTGATTACAGCATTCAGTAAGTTGTTACTTTGTTATGTTTAGTCAATATTCATTTCAAAGTGGTTTATACATTATAATATCCGCTAGTTTATTTGCTCTTTAAAATACAGAACAATAAAAAAAGCTTTTACAGCCATCTGATCTCAACTTTTGTAACAAATTAATTTCAAAGACATTGTCAACATACAAATTAAAACTATATCTGCGGTAACAAGGAGAGGTGGCTTATGTCAAACTTTTCTTTTGTTAAAATAAAATAAGTAATATTCCTCCAGCCGTTCTGTGAAGACTAACAGTACGGTGTTTTTTGGTGAAGCAGGAAACATTGGCAGTCCATGCAATGCTTGTACAAAATAAGGTCAGAGAAATGTTTCCCCGAAGCCATAAAAAAATGTATATACGCCACTTTGGCATTGTGACTAGAGATATAATTTCTATGTCGCAGTCTCGTAAACAAACAATGACGCCTTGCAACAAACAAGTTAACAATAAGGCTGCAAAGCTAAATAGTTTATGTCAAAGTTTTGGTAATAATATAAAATTGAACTTAAACATTCAATTTCTTTCACGATCCGATATTGCATTATCCGCTGCGTTATAAAGAGGATTTTTTATATAAAACTGGGCGTCGTGAACGACGCGTAGTACGAAATTTATTCTCTAACGTAGGTATATACAGTGTGGTCACTTAAGTGTGCAACATTTGGGAAAAGTTTTAATTAAATGCACAACCAAAATACAAATATTGCCAAAAGTTGGTGCATGTCCCATAATCATTTTAGGTGCTCTTAGAATTGTTGAAACTCAAACAGTATACAGGGATGGGTCAAAAAATATAAAAATTGTACAAGAGTAAAGTGCGCTTATTTCAAAAAATTCAGCGAAATGTTATAAGAAAAAGTTGTTTAGAATTAAAAGTTATGCCCAAATACCAAAACATGGCATTCCAAGAAAAAAATATTTTTTTTTTTAAAAACCAAAATTATAATTTTTTTGAAAATTTTTTATACTTACCTTAAACACACTAATAAATTATTCAAAATCAAATCAATTTCGCATAACTTTGTTCAAATTCAGGCATATTTGTAAAATTAACTTAGATTTTTAATTTTTTATGGAATCACAAACTTTATGTTTGTTGCGACGATATTAAACACCCTGTATGCTGTTTAATTTTCAAGAATTCTAAGAGCACCTAAAATGATTATCGGACATGCACCAACTTTTGGCAATATTTGTATTTTGGTTGTGCATTTAATTAAAAATTTTCCCATATGTTGCACACTTAAGTGACCACAACTGTATATCAAAATATCTGAATAGATTCGAAACAGTGCGCTTCCACGAAGTGTTCTTACCGAATTTTTATTTTATTTGAGACTCATCGTGCGTTAACCTCGAAACAGGTTGCCGTCAATGCTGTCTCTTTTCATTGCCAAGAATTACACAACAATTAAAATTCATTTTAAATTTGCGTAGAGACGATGTATGTTTTTAGACATTGTTTACGCAGACTTAAAAATATCTGTCTTTGAACGCGGAATTTTTTGACGTGATAACGTCTTATAAATTGATGAAACACCGACTGCATGCACGAAAAAGTGTAACGTTCCGAAAAGTGTAACGTTCCGAAAAGTGTAACTCATAAAAGTATGCAATTTTTCATCAATGTTTCTTTATGACGTTATCACGTAAAACTATCGTCCGTAAACCGACTTTACAGAGAAACAATTTTTTTTGACGTGATAACGTCTTATAAATTGATGAATCACCAATCTTATAAATTGATAAAACACCGGCTGCATGCACGAAAAAGTGTAACGTTCCTAACGTAACGTTCCTAACGTTCGTAACGCGTAACGCTCCGCCTGACCCTGTGCGTGCTTTTCTCGAAAACGGCCCTAACGATTTGGATGAAATTTACTGAAAAGGGATTTTGGGGGGCAAAAAATCGTTTTAGCTAGGTCTCATCTCTCGAAAAAATTGTTTTCTTACAAATTTTATCATTATAAAAATCAATTTTTTGACGTATGAAAATACTTAAATATTGTAAGTAGGTTTTGGAATTTTATATTATACCTAAACAGTGAAACAATTGTTTTATAAATATTATGACAGTTAATCTTTGAGACTTAAAATAAATACGAAAGAAAGAAAGTTAAAAAAAACAATTATATTATATGGTGAGTAATTTAAATAAACAAAATTAACCTAAATTTGAAGCGAAAAATGCAATATCATAGATTCGAATTATTATATAAATTTAGGTTATGTATTACGGAATACGTTATCACGTAAAACTATCGTCCGTAAACCGACTTTACAGACAACCAATTTTTTTTTCGACTTGACCGACTTTGCCTTGCTGTCCCAGAAACAGAAAACATAACCTTAATCCCGACTTCGTCGTAAGCTTTTTATCACTTCCAACCTGACGACTTTCTTTGTACACAAAGGTTATTTCATTATCCCGTATAAGAAGCGGCGGTTGTTCAAGGTACTTACGGAGCCCGCTGTAATTTCAGAGGCCATTCTTCGCGTCGACTTTGTTAGCAAGGCACCCGCTGCCAACTGTGCAACGCACACGGCATTGCCAACGCAACAACACCGCAGAGAGCCGCTTCTTACGTCATATTATAATGACATTGTATTAAATGCAGTACCTACCAACATTCAGACAATTAAAAGCCGCTCTTTGTTACATCGAGTCCTGGATTCGAAAAGACTTGTTCATCTTGTGTTAAAAATCTTTTTTGACTGCGACACGGTAAGGAAGCGTATTGTGTTTATATCAAATTAACTGCCCGCGGGCTTTCACAAAAATATTTATATTGAAGACTCGGGCAAGGAGCCTTTGCAACTCTGATGGTGCCTCTACACACGTGGCCAGCACCGCCACTCAAATAAGTGCCCATCATCGCCGCGATGATTGCCTAGCCCTCCACACAATCGTGCCGGTCCGATTGTGTGTACGGGCGCACAATGCTGGCCACGCATTCCTTTGATGTACCGACAATCAACCGATTACTGCCGATTACAGGCGATTATGTCCACGCACCGACGAATATGCCCTCTACACAATCGTGAGTGCCTGTAAGTGGCGGTGCTGGCCACTAGTGTAGAGGAGCCTTGACACTGTCTTGACCTGAGGCAGGATCGCCTGTGCCGAGATCAAAGAACATTGAACCCATTCATGACCAGATTCCATCATGATCAATGCATGCGCATAGTATAATGGTTTTTAGGGTGCATAACTAATGTTTGATATGCATTCGAATTGCAGCGCAAGGAATATTTATAAGTAATTTAAATTCACACATCGCCGTTGCGAAATTTCAAATCACACGGAATATTCAATGCGGCCGTTTTGCATTAGTTATTTGCCCCATGCATATAATATTGTATTATTATGTACGTCAACAATGGATTAGGTACAAGTCGAATATACGGGCTGTTCGTCGCTCGAACTTGCCATTGCGGTGGCGCTTTAAGCTCTTGCTTTCTGTACTTTCATACGACTTTGTTATCTACCTATCTAAACTGATTTTGATAAATAAACACAACTAGAGTGACCTGAGCGAATTATTCGCACTAAATAAGTATAATAATTATCACTTTACAAAATTATTTTTTAAATATGATTGCAGGTATTCAATTCGTTTCTCATTTTGCACACTGATGCTTATAACGTTCTTCTTTTTGTTGTATTACAATATGAAGCTCAGATGACACATCGAAGAAATATTTTACTAAAATTGTCATATAGAGGCGCAAGTAGCAAAAGCGTTGAGCTAAGCCGTCAGATGGCATAATTCAGCATTGCTCAGACGTTGTTCAGCGTTGCTCGCTGTTTCAAAATTAAAGCTGTCAGATGGCAGTATGCAGTATTTACAATATGAAGGTTAGATGACAGATCGAAGTGTTGACATTGTTTCAAAATTAAAGCCGTCAGATGGCAGACGTTGTTCAGCGTTGCTGTTAATTAATTAATTTACAAAAACAAAAGCAATAATAAATTTTTTAGTTGTCGATGTCAGTAGAGCAAGCAATTATCTGTAAAATGATATATAATTTATGTGGAGAAATTGTGTGGTTTTTTCTAAAAAGGGAGGCAAACATCTTGAACCTTAGCGTATTAATATATATGATACTCTTCCGTGACATGTTGAAGTCATGAATATAAAACTATATTTTATAAGAGAATTTTAAAATTCGAAAAGTACAAAATAAGTTTATAATATGAGGATCAGCCGAGTAAGTGTCATATCGCTTTACTATCGCACGTATTAAAATTTCGAAAGACTATATTTCATAGTTGAAGTTTGTTTTCCACTTTTGTGTTGGCATTTTGTATTCGTTGAAGTAATAGGTATGTGTATATTAGTCTGTTTTTACAATATTCAATTTTTAAATTTCTCGTCCGGCAGTAATACGCGATTTTAGCATCGGTCACGGGTTGCTGACAAGTTGCTGACAATTTCAATGTCGTCAAAGTAGAGTTTTTTTCTGAAAGGACTGTCTTGGATGCCTATTCTATTCAGTCACTTTTAACAAATACTAAAACTGACCAATGGCAGATTTAATTGGTTTCTTTTACATTTCTGTTCGACAATTTTTCCAAGATATTATGTTCTTATAATCAGCTGTTATACAGCGGCGTCATTAAGTCATTAATAATTTATGAGTTTAGAAATAAATTTTCTCACAGTCTTGTAAAGTTCAACTTGTGCTCGTTTTTTGAATATTTTGCAGTCACCTGTCACTTTAGATGACGCACAATGAATCATAAAAGTGTTTTTATTGCAGCGACCCCGGATTCCGATTGAATGTCTTGTAAAATTCAACCCACATTTGATCCGGCTGAATGTGAATGCGCCGCGAACAAAAATGTCCAAAATTGTATCTACAATAATAAATCAATAGTATATTACTTACTATCACAAAGGCCGAAACTTGAATTTTCGGCCCTGCGCGTCATAATGCCCTCGGCGTCACCTCGAGCTCATGACGCACAGGGCCGAGATTTCAACTTTTAAGGCCCGTGTGGTGTTTACGATTTTTCTTCATATCCGCTCGAAAGTACGTACTTTCGTCAGCAGGGACGAAAGGTTGACATTTACGGCGGGAGGAAAAAATTTCTTATGCGTATTTATACTCGTAACTAGTGTTAACGGCGCCAAACCGGGCGACGCCAAAACATATTTTTAACATTATTATACAGGGGAAGAATAAAAATCTCTGGTACGCCACTGGACTAAAAATACATTAAGGGTTTTTTCAAAGAATATAGAGAAAATTAGAGATAAGAGTAGAATGCGAAATCCAAATGAACCCAAGACGTAAATATTTACTTTAGTTGATACGGAAAACAATGGAAACATACATGGTATCTATTTCGAAGGTCAGGTCATAAAAACCAACAGAATTCGTAGAACCCCCCTATCTCAACCCCTTAAAATCAGTATAACTAACTACGCAGGCGCAACGCGATTACATGCCCGTTTGCGATTGGTTGAAGGCATGCGCTCGCAGACAAGTTAAGAGTGGGGTAATTTTGAGAAAAGGGCAGAACGCGGCGAAAATTCATTCATTAATCATTTGTTCATTCATTATTCACTATTCATCATTCATTTACTGATCATTCAGTCTTTGCTCATCGGTCGTTGAAGTTGGTTGTCGAAGATTATCATGTAAGTACATTTTGGGTTTCGTAGTTCGGTAGGCTAGACATTGCTTGCAGCAATGTCTACCACTGCATAATAGTATATTATAGGGAATTAAGAATTTGTTAGAAGTAGTTATTATATATTTTGTATACTCGTAGTTAATGTAAATTTCATTCTTGTAAATAAACCATTGTACATATCTGATCTCGTGTGATGAAGCTTTACTTTTAATACGCTACCAATACTGAACAACGATAAAGATCCACTAGGGACAGAACCCGTCCCTTTTTTAAATACCGTACGCACGTGGTATGACTTTTCTGATTTGATTGGTCGACTACGGCGTGCGGGTAACAATGGTGTCAGCGGTGGAACATAACAATTCCGTCGTTGGCTACCGAAGGTTTAACAATGGTGGCAGCGGTATGGGATCTTTAAGTAGTTCAGAAAAAAAAAAAACAAGTAAGCAACGTCGTGCGAGATGCAGTGTATGATGGATAAGTTGATTTGCGGATATAGAAACACGTGCATTTTGGCACACCAAACGAGTTAACGGGATATTGAAGGGCGAGTATTGCCAAACGGGTTATAAATAACCACGGGGACAATCAAGGGCATGTTAAGTGAGTTTGAGTGAGTTATTAACAATAATAAACAGTTAATAGAGTGTCAAGTAGCAGAAGTTCGGTTTTATAGATTTTTATTGTGTTCATACTTTGTCAAAAAAAAGGGGTTTTGCGAGTCGCGCGTATATGAGTGCTTCAAAAATTTAGCTTTAATTTGTAGAAAAGTTTTGTTTTGCCTATTCAAATACCCGGTTAGAAATTAACATTCAGTCAAAATGGCCACGCCATCTAGAGTGTCGAGTGATAGCACTAGCCCACAAGTAGTTACGGTGCAAATGCCGCGTGTCATGCTAGGCAGTTTCGCGAATACGATAGAACCTCTCACAGGTAAAGAAAGAGTAGCGGAATATTTTGAGCGATTGGAACAAAGAGCAGAATTGGACGGGATCACGAACGAACAACTGGTGAAAGTATTGAGGTGCAAACTGAGCGAAAGTGCATACCAATACTATCGCAGCGATACAAAATTGGCATCCGCCACTTACGAGCAGGTAAAGACTTCTTTGATCAACCATTTTAAACCACCGACAATACCCGGGGTGGCGCGATTTAAGCTTTCTCAGGTTTACCAAAAGGCCACGGAAACAGTTCGCCAATTCACGACAAGAGTGAAATTAGCGGGACAAGATCTGCTAGACGAAGAACTGAAGACAGCCACTGAAGCTGAAAAACCAGGGATAGAGCGTATGAATGCGCGCGACATACTAACACAGTTCAAGGTCGGGTTGAAGCGAGAAATGCAACAGACAATCGGCATCACTCTCACGCTTCAAGATGGTCTTACGATCGACACCGCAGCGGCTATAGCGGAACAGGCTGAACTACATCGAGCATTATTGGACACGACGCGGGGCACAGTCCAGGCCGTATTACCGGACACAGACTGGCAGCCGGCAGCACCAAAACAACGAGCGCACACCATGGACAGGCAGGTAAGTAGCGGGACAAATATGGAATGTTTTAATTGTTTTAGGATGGGACACATGAGACGCGATTGTAAAGCAGCAGTAGTGTGTCGCTATTGCAAAAAATCGGGGCACCAGGAGAGAGAGTGCTACTCAAAAAAACGTGCCCAAGGCAATGGCGTCACGCAACGAGGCCCAAATAGGTGGAGCCAGCCGCCTCAGCTGCGGGCGCGACGTCCACAAGCGCCGCCACCAGAAGAAAGGTCGCGACATTTAGAGCACGAAGCTACAGCACAAACTCAGCAGGAGAGGTCTTTAAACGCGAGTCGCACTTCGGACAGACTACCCCAACCCGAGGCGCGGACAAACGCGAGACGGTGATACATATCAATGCACAATATCGCAGGGGTGTTCCACATATTCTGTTCGCGGAGGTGGGATCACAAACCATACGTTTGATGGTGGACACAGGCTCGGCAGTGTCTATCATCAAGCCAATAGTAATACCGGGGTGTACAGGTGAGTACAATAATAACATTAAACTAACAAGCATTACGGGGCACGAGTTGGAAAGCAGAGGAACCGTGGAGGTCAATTTGATTATCGGCGACAGGACGCTGCAGTCACTATTCGTAGTGTGCGACAAGTTACCGATAGACGTAGACGGACTTTTGGGCCGTGACTTTTTACAGGAACACCAGGGTATGATAGATATGGGAAACGGCACGATCTATTTAAACGGGGTGCCAGAAAGACTGTATGCAGAAGGTGAACTTGACAGAATTTACGCCATATGTAATGCCGGGGGAAGAGTAAAGAAGAATAAACGCTATAATGGGGGTTCGCAGCACAGCCAGAACATACGTGACGAAAAGGGGTCGCGGAACAACAAACGAGCAAGTAATGACGGGGCCGCAAAATCAAAAATTTTCAGAAGTTTTAAACAGGTACGTGAAAATATTAGATGTACTACCGTAGGAGCGCGAAATGGGCTAGACGCTGAAAGTCGAGCAGCCACAACACTCAAATGCGGAGGGGATCTAGAAGACTCGTCGTCGGCGCCACTGCCATGGTGTCCGAACGACAGCGAGCAGAAGGTTGGCAGACCTTTTGTAGAGCTGAAAGAGGCCCTCGAAATTCCCGCCCGAACCGAGTGTGTGTGCCAAGCGAGACAACAAATTGGAAAGCCCAAGGAGTCCCTACTCATCGAGCCGGTATGGGATCGGGAACACATTTACGAACAGCAGCGAGGAGATCCGGAGATCCGCGACATCATTCGAGAGGTAGAGACCGAACCAGAACAGAATGCGCATTACCTAGACGACGACGGGATACTATACAAAACGAGAACGAACGCCAAGGAGGAAGACCAGTTAATGGTCCCGCGGTCACTTATAAATAGGGTACTCTACGATTATCACAATTTACCATTTGCAGGTCACCAGGGATACGACAGGACGCTATCTTTTATCAAGCAAAGATTTACGTGGAAAAATATGGCGAGGGACGTGAAGAGATATTGCCAACAGTGCGTAACATGCGCAAAACGGAAGGCGCATAAGAACGCGCCAGCCCCACTACAGGAAATGCCGAACGTTTCAAAACCATTCGAGCGCGTATCGATGGATATTGTGGGACCACTGGTGACAACACTTCACGGTAACAAATACTTGCTCACGTTTCAGGACTACTTCAGCAGATACGTGGAGGCTATACCAATACCAGACCAGAAGGCTGAAACTGTGGCCAGAGCTTTCGTTACCCAAATTGTGGCCCGCCACGGAGCGCCGCGGACCCTACTGACAGATCAGGGGACTAACTTTTTGTCTACGCTTATGAAAGAGGTATGCAAAATCTTACATATTAATAAAATCCAGACCACACCTTACCACCCGCAGAGTAACGGCATGATAGAACGCATGCACCGCGTCATTAAAGACATGCTGTCCCACTACATACAACCAGACCAGCGAGATTGGGACGAGTGGATACCGTACGCCCTAATGGCTTACAGATCCCAAATACATTCAGCCACAGGGGAGACGCCATTTTATCTGGTGCATGGCCGACACATGGAGCTTCCGTTCGACGAAATCATAAAATCCCGAAGAGTGACATATGACTGCGCTGAAAATTATGCGGCTGAGATGACGCAACGATTGCAACAGGCGTTCACAAGGGCCGCGCAACAGCTACATGACGCGGCGGGGAAAGCCAAACGCCAGTACGACAAGCGCACTAAGGAGGTTACCCTCGAGGTAGGCGACCGAGTGTATTTACACGACCCGAGCAATAAGCTGCACCGGTCGAAGAAATTAACGCGACCATGGGTAGGTCCATATGTGATCACCGAGCAGAAGGGACCGGTGACCTTCAAAATAAAAAACGTCAAGGGAGGTGCGACGCAAGTGGTACACGCAAACCGACTGAAGAAGTGCAGTGCGAGCGCAGCAGACGCCGCAACCGAAGAAGGCCCGGGAGAAGTTTCAACAGGCCGCGAGCCGCGAAGCGCTCAGGAGACAGACCCGCCTAACATTACCGAGGTTGTCGGGGACCTTTTTACAGCGCCGGGGGACTATTCGTTGGCACATTGCGTGTCAGCAGACTTGAAGATGGGGCAGGGTATCGCCGCGTGCTTCCGCCGAAAGTTCGGTCAGACAGACGAACTGAAGAAACAGACACCACAACCTGGTAATGTAGTGTGGCTGAAGGATCGCGACCGATTAGCAAAGCAGGACGAGTTGCCAGCGCAATTTGAAATTTTGATAGCGCCTGCTGACAACGGAGAAGGACCACATCCACGCGAAGATAACAACCAAACCGACCCTCCGTCCACCCCGCAAGCGGGACCTCAGTGGAGCACCTGGAGGCCTTCGCCTAGCGCCGCAGGGTCCGATAGCAGCAGTGACGACGCCGAAGACGACACGCCGATTGCCGAGGCACCACCGAGCCATCGGACACCAAGCCGAAGCGGAACCGAGGGGTATCATACACGCAGTCAAGGGCCAGCACCTGATGCACCATGGGTGCTCAGAAGAAGAATCTAATAATAATCTTTCTTTTGTTTCAGAGCCGATTCTTTTGTTGTTTTTCTTTTTTTTATCTGTCTGTTGGGTATTTTGTAAATATGAGCGTAACCATAATATAAGTCATAACGGACAGCAATAACCAAGATGTCGAAAATAAAAAGAGATAGCGGTAGTATTAAGTTCCATAATAGGTAGATTTTCTTCATATTTAATCTAGAAAAATTATTCCTTTCGGGTGATATAGTTATTGTGAAGATCTTGGTTCTTGTTGGGACAGTTAGAGTATACTTTTACGGATAAGTTTAATAATGTGAAGAGGGGAGTCAGTAATAGTACGCCTTTATTGGAATATGAAGGGGAATTACACCATTTCAATAGAGGAAACCTAAAGATAATTGAAAGAACACATATGTAGCAATGACGTTAATAATGGTGGAATTCCCCTTGTTTGCAGAGTGCATATACTTTTAATATATGGAAGAGTGTAACCAATCTTTCTTTTTTTTTATGTTATATTATGTTGTTAGAAACCAATTTTCTATGACCTAAAAAGAGACAAAACTGTATGTGAGCTAATAAACTTAAATGAGTGCCGCGAAATACATTAATCAGAAGTGAAAGAGTGACTAAGACATAGTAAACTGTGTAAAAGTGTGTAAGGCAGAGACCTTTTTCTTATAATATATACTAGTTACCAAGACGTTCAAAAGCGCGAAGTTATGATGTACGAGAATTTAATATTAACGGTGTTGTGCGGGGTCGCGGTCAAACATTACGACGATATCACTACTGGAGATAAAAGACTGTCAATACCAGGTGAAGAATATCTAGTAGGCTGAAGCATGCATACAGCTACTGCAAGTCGCCGACTACACGGATCGTCCAATGCAAGGTGGAGGTCCAACGACTAGTCACACACTGCGGGAGGTACTCTCACGCATCCCAGGTGATGGGAGGGTTCGACGTCGAGCGCCAAGCCATAGTAAACACGCTGACAAGAAGCTTGTCGCGTACCCCGACAAACCTACAAGTTATAAACCTCAGCAACGCGATCAGCAAAGAAGCAACGACCAAGCTGATCAAAAGCTACACCCGAGGCGATGCAACGACAGCAAGATCCACCCACCGAGCGACCGCCCGAGTTTTCAAATCTACTAGAGCCAGCAGCAGCCCGACCGGAACCAGCCGTGACACCGTACAAGGGTGTAATAATCCAGCTGCAAGAGACGCCGGCACATCACGACATAACCCGAAATAGTTAAACTAAACCAGGGAGTGGAGAAGAATAATTTCCTTTTTTTTAACTAACTGTGAGGTTAAAAACGTAATTGGTTGGTCATAGAAAAGTGTTAAGAGTTATAAGTTTTTTTTTGTAGTTCAACAATGGTTACCAATAAGTTGATTCATAGACATAAGTATGAGCCCGGTGTCGTACCAGAAGGGGGGAGTCAATACTCCGTAAAATTCGTTTTTTTTAGTTACTAAAAGAATCTTAGTCCCTGTTGAGACTAAAATTTTTTTTTTAAGGGGGGAGTGGTGTTAACGGCGCCAAACCGGGCGACGCCAAAACATATTTTTAACATTATTATACAGGGGAAGAATAAAAATCTCTGGTACGCCACTGGACTAAAAATACATTAAGGGTTTTTTCAAAGAATATAGAGAAAATTAGAGATAAGAGTAGAATGCGAAATCCAAATGAACCCAAGACGTAAATATTTACTTTAGTTGATACGGAAAACAATGGAAACATACATGGTATCTATTTCGAAGGTCAGGTCATAAAAACCAACAGAATTCGTAGAACCCCCCTATCTCAACCCCTTAAAATCAGTATAACTAACTACGCAGGCGCAACGCGATTACATGCCCGTTTGCGATTGGTTGAAGGCATGCGCTCGCAGACAAGTTAAGAGTGGGGTAATTTTGAGAAAAGGGCAGAACGCGGCGAAAATTCATTCATTAATCATTTGTTCATTCATTATTCACTATTCATCATTCATTTACTGATCATTCAGTCTTTGCTCATCGGTCGTTGAAGTTGGTTGTCGAAGATTATCATGTAAGTACATTTTGGGTTTCGTAGTTCGGTAGGCTAGACATTGCTTGCAGCAATGTCTACCACTGCATAATAGTATATTATAGGGAATTAAGAATTTGTTAGAAGTAGTTATTATATATTTTGTATACTCGTAGTTAATGTAAATTTCATTCTTGTAAATAAACCATTGTACATATCTGATCTCGTGTGATGAAGCTTTACTTTTAATACGCTACCAATACTGAACAACGATAAAGATCCACTAGGGACAGAACCCGTCCCTTTTTTAAATACCGTACGCACGTGGTATGACTTTTCTGATTTGATTGGTCGACTACGGCGTGCGGGTAACAATGGTGTCAGCGGTGGAACATAACAATTCCGTCGTTGGCTACCAAACGTTAACACTAGGGTTACCGCTGTCATTTAATATAATAAATAACAGGGAGTAAATGTCAAACTTTCGTCCCTGCTATAAGGGACGAAAGTACGTACTTTCGATCGAGGTATGAAAAAAAGAATATTGTTACGGTTTTGGCCAGTTTTTAAGAATTTTGTTGACTTTATTAAAATTCCTACAATTAAAAAAACACCTTTTGACGTGATAACGTCTTATAAATTGATGAATCACCAATCTTATAAATTGATGAAACACCGGCTGCATGCACGAAAAAGTGTAACGTTCCTAACGTTCCGCCTGACCCTGTGCGTGCTTTTCTCGAAAACGGCCCTAACGATTTGGATGAAATTTACTGAAAAGGGATTTTGGGGGGCAAAAAATCGTTTTAGCTAGGTCTCATCTCTCGAAAAAATCGTTTTCATACAAATTTTATCATTATAAAAATCAATTTTTTGACGTATGAAAATACTTAAATATTGTAAGTAGGTTTTGGAATTTTATATAAACAATGAAACAATTGTTTTCAAAATATTATGACAGTTAATCTTTGAGACTTAAAATAAATACGAAAGAAAGAAAGTTAAAAAAAACAATTATTATTATAGGTGGTGAGTATTTTAATACATAAAATTAACCTAAATTTTAAGCGAAAGATGCAATATTATTATTATATGTAGAATTTATATGTAGAATATTATTATATGTAGAATTTAGGTTATGTATTACGGAATACGTTATCACGTAAAACTATCGTCCGTAAACCGACTTTACAGACAACCAATTTTTTGATAAAACAATCGACATGGGTCATTTTTTGTGTTAAAATTCAACGTCAATAATAAATTATTTAATATGACTGCGTATGCAAGATGATATTTTTCTGTGGGCATTTAATGTTGGAGATGAGATCGCGCCGTTCACTTGTTACTTTCCCATAGTTGTCGGGTCGAACTGACCTTAACAGAATTCTGCAACGAACGTGGCTGCATATCGGACGGGTCGGGCGGCTTTTTGGGCGCGTCGCCTTGCCACGAATTGACCGTCGAATCCCGCGAACACCTGTTGAGTCACATGCGGTGGCTTGGGCGGCCGATCGCGACGCCTGCCTGTCTTGGATTTGTTGCGATTCAATGAATCGGCAAGATTCAGGCGTTCCTTCTGTAATAATATTTCGACAAGTGAACGAAAACTTATGAAATGATTGCAAGGGCAATTTCATTTGTAACTGCAAGTAAACACTGAACTGAAAGGAACGCAAATTGGCATTCACACAATCCGTCAGCCAGATCTCCGACTCGTGACGTTGTCGTTCTTCGTATTTCTCTACACTGTTGAACAAAATCTCATCGCGCCTAAAAAGTGTCACTTCAAAAAAAAAAGACGGGTTGCACTCCGGGAGTGCCGGCAGAAGTGAAAACTTGAATATTAACGTCGTACGAATTTTCGATCAAAATGGTTTGTATCATAGATTGCATTTTTATGTACGATATTTCAACGCTAGATGTCTAATCTAACGTTGTATAAATAAAAGTTTTCGTCTTACGCATTTTCGATCAGGATACGTGACCCTGACGATCTGACGCGAGTTTAACATTTTTTAACCATTACAAAAAAAGTGTACAACGCCGCTAAAGAAGTTTTCACTTCAAAATGCGGATTGACGCGAAAAAATCCAAATCTCAAAAATAAAGTCGACTTCCGCGTCTTCTTGACTCAACGAGAGATGTCGGCTGCAGCTAAATCTGTTCAATGCTCGAATTTGTAAATCTTCTTCTTGACGCGCCCACGCGAACCGCCTTTCAACATTTCACGTCGTCATGTACACCTTTTGTTGGTCAGCTATTGTGTAATTTGTTGTCTATTTTTTGTTTACATGAAACGAACTGTTGGCTAATGATCAGTAATGTTTTTTTTTTTGGAAAATGGTAAGAAGAATAAAGAAAAACAACAATAAATTTTCAACTATTAATTAAAAATCAGTGTAATAATTCGCAATGTAATTTAAAGTAAAGATCTTTCTAATGTATTTTTATACTGTCTTCGACATTCTGGCTTGTGAAAAAAAAATATTTCAAAAAGTCCCAATAATGCGTTTATTTTAGTTCTGAAAGTTCAACGTTGTAAATAAAAGAAAAACACGAACAAAGAGAAAAAGAGTTGCAGGTCGTCGCGGTATTAAAATATTGAAAAACAACCTCGAGTGAACGTGAAAAGGCGTGAAGTGACGTAGATTTTAAGGTGCAATTATTTACAGTGAAACCTGTCAAAATCGGAAACGCAAGAAATCGATATCTCTTAAAAAAAATTGGTTGTCTGTAAAGTCGGTTTACGGACGATAGTTTTACGTGATAACGTCATAAAGGAACATTGAAGAACTCTCTGACGTCACGCGAGAAGAGAGAGAAATGCGTACAAGCCGACGCTTGGGCCGATCGTGCCTCTCTATCGCTTATACCGCGCTCTCGCTTGCACGCTCAGGCTCAGGCGGAACGTGACACTTTTACGTGCGTGCAGCCGGTGTTTCGTCAATTTATAAGATGTTATCACGTCAAAAAAAAATAAAATCGTAACTTTGGAACAATAATATATTATTTTTCAATATGTCTAGTTTATCAGGATACTAAAAGCAAATTAGCAATTTCCATAATTTTTAATCTGTCAGTCTGTTTGTTCCGAGGTGACTCCAAAACCACTGAACCGATTGTAATCTGGAGCCGGAAATAAGGTTGGTAGCGCTTCTGTCGGAGGCCGCGAGTGTATATTAAACATTTTTTTAGTAGAACGGGCCTTTTATAGTAGGTATACTAATGAATTTTTATGTTGCTGATAGCTTAATATTTTTTTCTTATATTTCGTTGACGTGTCAAATAGATGTATGTCTCAACTAGCCAAATAAATATCTATCTATCTATCTATATATCATGCTTTTAGTGTTTTCGCTTATTTATATCGCGAAAGTTAATTAAATATTTTTTCCCGAACCAATTTTAATAAATAAATCAAGTCTATCAAATTCTAATGTAAATATTATATTATATTGTTCAAGCTTACTCTTTTGATAAAACAAATTACAGCCAGTCGATATTTCATTTGTTTAATGATGGCATGTACATGATCGTGTTGGCTATGATGTAAAATGCGGATTTGCCAAAAGCGCCGTTTCAAGGCTGATTTTGACAGCTCCAATGTAACGTGGGCGTAGCTCTTTAATCAAATAAACAATTGACAAACAATGTACAAATTTATCATTGTTTCGGTACCTAACAGATCTTCCTGCCGTTGGTTTAACCTTGAAAATATTACGACGATCATGGCTTCAACTATACAGTTAAAATTAAATAACGACAGAAGATAAAACAAGGTGGTCCCGGCCTTTGTATCAAACCGTCGTGGGTTTAAATCCCACACCCGTGTGTAGGTACTTACTATCTAGTCGTATTTTAATTTTATTAAATCGTCAATTCAAAAATTTATTGTGTTGTCAAGAATTTGTTGTTTGGGTTCGTCGCTTGATGCAGTGGTGAAGTCTTTCTTACGTTTGGTACGTGAACATCTATTGGCAATGTTTTATAGTTCATATTTTCAAAGAGAAATTATTCCTGGACAAAACACTATGAAATCTATATATATTGATATCGAATCCAATACAGTCGTTTGTTAATCTGGTAGAAAACACTAAATTTCTCCATTTTATACACAGTTTAAAAAGTGGAACAAGAAAAATACATTTCGTAGCCTCATGAGAAAAAAGAGATCGCCATAACACAATCGCATTCTGTTCTACAATTGCTATAAATAATTCATAATTATTATTCATTGTTTTTCATATGAAAAATGAACGGCGCGCACTTTAATTTAAAATTTCAATTATCTACGTCACTTTGCTGCTACAATTTAATGCAATATAATAATATATTCAGCTAGAAAAAAATTAATGATGTTTACGTTGCAATTCCGTGTTCTAGGTCAACGGAATAAATTTTATTCTCTGTTGTGGAGTTCGATTAGTCAGATTGATTTATTCCAGATGCCTTTTTCGGTATCATTGGTTTATTGGATTTTTTCAGATATTAATCAGAATTTCATTAATCAGTTATTTTATAATAATACAGCTATGTAGATAACCAATAAACGAAAAATTAAGTTTAATGTACAAATTATAATTTCAGGTGTTGATAACTCATAGTAGGTAACGGGCCCCAAATTATGGAAAATTATTTATTTATTTTATTTTCAAAAGAGATTATATATAATTAATGATATTGCCTCTATTCCATAATTAATAACAAATAGATATACATATTAATAGTTACTACTTAAAAAATCGGTTTTCAAAATGAAACATTTAAAACATTTCATGCAAAATAATGTAAAAAAAAATTGGTTGTCTGTAAAGTCGGTTTACGGACGATAGTTTTACGTGATAACGTATTCCGTAATACATAACCTAAACCTCCCAAAATTTGGTTTCAATCCGCTTATCCTTGGTGTCGGAATGATAAGAAATGTCAAAAGTGACGTTTGCAACTGTCAAAGTATTATGTTCTAATAATAATTAGTTATTCCAATACTTAACTTAGAAGGCGTTGCATTTCACAAAATACTAATGTCAAAAAATTGAATTAAATATTAGAAATGCAGCTGTTTTCATGTTAAGACAAGACATACGTTATATTCTAATTTCCATGTACGGCAAACAAAGACGACCGACCGCGTCGCGCCATGCATTAGACAACATTGCATTTATATTTTATACAGCTATTTTTCTATATAAATTTGTATAAAAAAACTGTTTAGGCAAATTCTGTTATACGAAATCTATGTAAAATGTTCTCCTCTTTCGTTTAAGACTGGTTTCAAACCGATCTGATTTAAATTGAGCGAGAAATTAGCAAAAAGCACGCACAGGGTCAGGCGGAACGTTACGCGTTACGCGTTACGAACGTTAGGACGTTAGGAACGTTACGACCGTTACACTTTTTCGTGCATGCAGCCGGTGTTTTATCAATTTATAAGACGTTATCACGTCAAAAAACTATACGAAAAAAAATAAGATTTCTTTTAGTAAATAATTAAATGTTGAATTATTCACTTAACAAATAAGAAACACGTGTAAAAATATTTTACAACCAATTAGTTTGATGACCCTCCAGCTCGTAATAAAACGGCGTCGTAAATATTTTAAAGTAAAGTCATTTGTGCAAAGATCTACGAGTTGACAATTTTTAACACTGTCAGATTGCAATATATTTTTAAAACAAGCAAAGATAATCCAAGGAAACCAAAAAATCACTTTCAGTAATTCAAATACGGTTTATATTAATAATATATCAAATAAATTTCAGCGGATGATTATAACTGACCAATTAGAGTCATTAATGACTACAAACCTTATTGTAGGCTTATGATCGCTCGATAATTAAAGTCTAGTAAACAACAGTCTTACGTCAAATTAAAACGACATGTTTATGAACGGAGGTGGGATATGAACCCACGACAGTTTGATCCAAAGGACTGCATGTTAACTAAACTGTCCTCACAAAACAAATCTAATCATTTAATTATGTTGGAAAGTGTTGAAATATTAAATTTTAAATCATTTCAGATTGATTTTTTCTTATGCTAAAATGTTGTCGCTTTTCTCTGAACCGTTTAAGTTTTTCGGAATTTATTTTGACAAGGTAGAAAATAAGGGCATCTGTAATTCCAAGATTTATATGTAGATAAATAGCTTAAACAACATTATTGTAATATTTGCTGTTTGTGTTAAAGGGTTTTTTACATTGTTATATAGTGAAAAAATATAAAAACAAACATTACTCTTCTGATAATTGATAATATGAATCATATTTTAATGTATGAGCCGAACCTTGGCATAAATTTATTGCAATAAAACATTTTGAAATGTGGGATAAGACAAGTAGTCTCGACTCTTCACGACGGAAATATCGGATTTCTAACTTTTCAAAATCGGGGATCTGTGTATTTTGAAAACTGTTTTTTCTAACCTCTTGGCGTCACAATATATCAAACAGAACTTTAAAATCTTTTATATTTCTTTGTTTTTAAAATCTTTTTCGATACAATATTGCCATAGGATTGTTTCTGTATTTTTTTTTAAAGACTGCAATCTAAACCGGAATATCTGAACATTTCAATCGTTCAGATTGACGACTATCAATTAAATACATTTTGTATTTAAATCAAATACCGCCTGCCGTAGAGATGTATGGATTCAAAGTTAGATCATCGAGTTGTTATTTAAAACTATACATGGATTCGAACCCCACTGCTTCTCGACGAATTCTGCTCTGGTCGACTTTCAAAGTGTATAGTGTATACCTATTAATGAATTTTCGAAAAAAAATAAATTTGCATATCTTCTGATCGAGTGTGTCGATTGCGATGAAATAAAAACTGAATGTTATTTCGAGTCGGGCCCTAAGTATATGTTTTTTGATAAACTCCATCCGAATTGGGTCAGTCATTTTTACGTGATGCGTGCACAAACAAACAAACACGGCAAACACGCACAAATTTGCATTTGTATTACCAGCTAGATGCAATGCAAAAAAAACCTACCTACGTACGACCCGAAGACCCTGAACTCTACTGTGCCGCGCGTAAATCACGTATGAAATCATCAGCCTATCACCTGACCGCGGCGGCCATCTGCGCCACGTGCTTTAGCCGAAAAGAAAGAAATAAATGTAGGTAAATTGCCTTTACTTTTAACTCTTTTTCAAGCAACAGAGTGAAAGAGAGAGATTGTAAAGTATAGACGCTCGACAACTGTTAACAGTAGCGTCTATCCTTTTACAATCACTTCATTTATTAACTTTTATAAGATATTCCTGGCAGTTGGAAGTCTTATCTTAATAAAATAAATAAACAAATTCGTGAACGATTTCTATGCAACGCTTCGTGTTTCGTTTTTTTTTTTTTGTTTCTCACCCGAAACAATGCAACAATAGAACGTTTAAAAAGCGCCGTGTCATCGCCTTGAAACGCATCCTCTTCACTCGAACAATTATTCGAGACTCGAGAACGCACCGCTCAACAATCGAATTATTGTCAATAATTCGATAATTAATTGAATGCGTGTCAAGTGTTATATTTCTCACTCTAAAAGATTTCGAGGTTTGATTGCATTCAAAGCAATAATTAAAAAAGAAGTCTTTTTTAATATCAATATTGATTTTGTAATACGACAACATTACTGATTGACATTGTTGTACTTGAAATTATACAAACGAATAAATAAGACTGCTTGTATAAATATTCAAATATTATTTTAACATTGTCAATTTGAATTGTTTGTTTATATATTACTAGCGGTCCCGTCCGGTTTCAACCGGGTGTAAAAGAATGAATGGGGAAGGGAGGAACATGAGTACACACATTCATCTTAGTTTACCGAGATGAATGTTGTGTCAACATTTCATGATTATCTGAGTTACCGTTCAAAATTTTTTGTCGATAAAAAGCAGTATTTATACTTTTTTAACTAATAATTTTTTTTAATTAATTAAATAAAATTAAAATAAGTTTAAATGTAAGCCTTAGAAGAAATCAATGTAGAAAATAAAAAAAAAATAAAAATATATTCGCCCAACGTAGTGCTCGAACCCACGACCCTGGTATTGATAGTCATGTGCTCTACCGATTGAGCTAGCCGGCGTTGTATTCTGGCAACGCTAATATGAGTATATTTAGTTAGTGCATTTCACCTGAATAGAATCTTATTTTTGAGATACATTTTGCAACATTTTTCATTAATGCTCCGCTCCTAATGGCTGTAGCCTGATTTTATACCTATAGCCTATAGCCTTCCTCGATAAATGGGCTATCCAACAAAAAAAATTTTTTTCAATTCGAACCAGTAGTTTCTGAGATTAGCGCGTTCAAACAAACAAACTCTTCAGCTTTATATATTAGTATAGATAGCGAGCGCACGAGCTCTCTTCTAAAAACTGCAGGAAAAGTATACGAATTAGATTTTAATAATTTATGAATCTCTTCAATTTTTTTCGATCTCCTTTCACGATTGGCATGCAGTCATTTTTTTTCTACGATAATTAACTGCCGGATTTATTTTTCGGATTTTCAAAAGACATTGACTATTTCACTTGATTCTCATAAATGTCAGACTTTGTTTGTTTTTATAACACGAATCACAGAAATAAAAAAGGGGAAAAACGTACGCGTTATAATGTTTCATTTTTGATGTGTTTTCTATTGCAAAAAAAACGCACAGAAAACACGCCTTGTGACTTTGAAGCTGCAGTTACGTAATTTCTTTGCCATCTTCGTACGCCTTGGTTTATTTCAGGATCGACCATTTGTGATTACGTAAAATTGACAAGATTTCTTTGCAGATCTTATAAAGGAACATTCTTTTCTTATTTTTTATTCTTTTTGAAAGGCGTGTTATAATACATTTTTGTGCCAAAAGGGAAATGCGGTTTTATTGAAAAGGGGAGATCAATTTTTCTATTTCTCTCGCATATCAACTGAAAACAATGAAATATTTCATTGTTTATTAACGGATTGGTATTCTGAAATTGACTCTATATTCTTTCCCTTTTACCCTGTTAAATTAAAATATACTTGGACAGTTTTTACACATTTACTTTTCCTAAGATGTGTAATCTTCTTGTCAGTATTTCTTTTCTAAGAAAATTGCTGAAAATTAAAAGAAAATTAAGAAAAATCTCATTCAGTTCGTCCGAATAGATGAAATTTTAATCAGATTTATTTGCGACTAAGTAGTCTTTTTATACCTCGCAGTTTTCTAAAGCAATATTTCATTTAACGGAATGTTTACATTTTTATGATGTTTGAAAATTTATAAGGTTTGAAAATTTAATAAAATGGCAAGAAATTTGAGGAAAGAATGTATAAACAAAGTTTCTAGGATTTTTAGTACAGAAGTGTCAAAATGATTCGCTGTAACAAACGCGATCTAAGCATAGCTGCAAGCGACTTTTATATACGCCCGTTTTAACTTGTGAATTCGTTGAGTTTTATGGCGGATGGAGAGATTGCAGATTATAGACGCTCGATTATCTCCATTTTGCTCATCGCGTATCGAACTCGATTTAACAATAAAAAAATTATACAATTTTTGTGGTATTTAAAAAAGAACAATGACATTTCATTGCATCAATAATAATTGTACTTGGATCCTTTTGGAAAGCAAAGAGCAAGTATAAGAAGTTGACCGTGATTAATGATATTAACTTTGGCTTGCTTAACAATAACCGTCACAGCTGACAGTTAACAAATAACATTAATGTTACGTTATCTGTCTCTGTTAAACGACCGCTGAAGAAAAATGAATTGCAATAATATTCAAATTACTCTCACACTTTGTGGCATTATTTAAAAACTTTAGGAGAATTATTTTAACGGTCGCGTTTTCCGTATTAATGTTTAATAAATTATTTATTTTAATTAACAATTGGGCTTTTGAATGAAATTTTTTTTTGTCATAAATGGAAAGATCGTATATAAGTTTTATAAGAAAACTATTTATTTTTTTTTATTTTCGTTATAATTCAAAAGTTATATCAAATTAAAAATAAATTTTTGTACCCAGTTCCGAGAACGCGCCGACATTTCCCGAACAAAATGTGACGTCATAATGTTTTAGTCAATACACATGTAGAAGCCATTGATAGGATACTGCGTATATACATTTTACCATTATGACGTCACAACTGTCAAAAACAATTTTAGTGCGTTTGCAGTCACGTGATTTTTTTAAATATTTTATCAATTTTAAATTGCTTATAATTAATTTAAAAAAAGTTTTTTGAAAGTTTTTCGCATCGATTATCAATATTATTTATAATAAAGTTTTAAAATACAATAAAAAAATCGATAATAATTTTTTTTCAAAAGCCTAATTCCGTACCTTGATTAATTAATAGTTATTATCATTCATTCATCTAACTATTTTAATGCTGATCCTTCGCTTCTATATCCCGAATGAAAGTAATTTCGCTTTTATATTGACCGACATCAACGATAAACGATTGAACGCTTAGAAACTTCTTAAAGCTTTAGAAATACTTCGTCATCATATTTTGTATTAATTTTCATATTTCAATGCAATCCGTAAATATATTCCTTAATCAAAAAAAGCCATTCGTATTTTCCATTCATAAGTTTCGTGTATATTTTGATGATAAAAAATTCAGTTTTAATTTAAGTAATGGTCCGGGCCCGGCTTCGTCCGTGTAGATTAATTTTCCATTCTCACTCGTGAACAGGAACTTTCTTTTATATAATATTACTATAACGACAATATACTTCAAAGTATATAGAGAATGCCACAAACAAAATACATTCGAATCGGATTACGTAATACAAATAAAATATATACATTACATAATATTGGTTTAAATTCGAGTCTGAAATCTTCATGTGCTTGAAGTCGGTTATTTGTGCTTGGATTCGGCAAGCTATAATCGTTTCGAAATTTTGTTTTGAAAATTCAAAAGACTTTTCTTGCAAAATATTCAATCCATTTGTTACAATTTCAAATACGAATTATTTAAAACATTCTAATGAATTGAAGGG
Source organism: Xanthostigma xanthostigma (assembly GCA_963575645.1). Taxonomy (NCBI): domain Eukaryota; kingdom Metazoa; phylum Arthropoda; class Insecta; order Raphidioptera; family Raphidiidae; genus Xanthostigma; species Xanthostigma xanthostigma. The sequence continues at coordinate 8,534,753 of OY754473.1, forward strand.
ATTTTTACGGTAAATATTTTTCTCTCTACGTACCGAATAATCTCGAAAACGACTGAACGGATTTGAATGCCGTTTCTGTACCATTCGATAGCTTTTTTCTTGCGCGAAACGTTTAAGTCTGATAATAATTATTCCATCTGGCTTTGTTCGGATGCAAATCTCATTAAATCCGCTTTATTTGCGTATTTTACCATTCAATTTATTGCTTGAGGAAGGTTATGTAGGATGGGTATTAAAAATCGGATTGACTCCAAATTGGAGAGCGAACGGGCAAAGTGAGCGAGTAAAGTATTTACTCGATTAAGCGAACCCGCATTATAATAACTTATTTAAAGGGGCGAAGCTGCCGATAGCGCACTTTATAAAAAAAATACGTGTGGCACTCGGGGACTGCCGCGGTAAAGCTATTGCATATTCTTTTTAGGTCTTTAAGTTTTTCTTCTCTATAAAACGAAAATAGCTAGGTATAAATAATAAGGTATAAATAGTGTAATTACACACCAAAACAATTATTCATTCAAAAAATTTGAACAAAAAGAACGATATTAAGAGTTTGATCATAGAATTTCGCGCGATGTACATTTATATAGATATAATATCATATATACTTTCTCTGCACATAACCTAAATAATTTAGGTTATTTTTATAGCAGTATTATATATAAATTCATTTATACACAAATAAAGATAGAATCACTTATGAGCAGTTATGCAGTTATGAGCACACAAACACCGTGCCGAAGTCTGCCGAACTGCAACGACGTTAGACGATGCACGGCTGTCAACGCCGCACCGCTGTGCCGGTCGGAGTGGGGGGTGTTAGGTTTTTTCGTTACGGAATGGGTGTTAGGTTTTTTTTCGTTACGGAATTTCTTGATTCGGTCGCCGCGCTCAAAGCCCGCGATAGAAGCTATGCAATAGCTTAAAAATAAAAATTGTCATTGGCTGAAAAATAAAAATGCGCGCCTTTTGAGACGACGCGACGAGCAAGCGAGTCGGTCGACAAAGCCAGTTTGATTTTATTTTGCTGCGGTTCGTTTTTCCTCTTTGATCGTTGAAACGATTCGGCAATTCAAAGCCGAAGCAATTCCCGCCGCGTCTGGAGAAATCCTCGACTATTATTTGCAACCTTTACACAAAACCATATTTATGTAAATCCGTGGATATATTTTGGTAACATATAGCGCACGAAATACATATTATATATACAGTTCGGTTGGAGAGTGTGAACCGGGAATCGGTCGGGAAAGAGAGAGTGAGAGACAAAAGACTGGGAATTTCAGAATGGCTCGTAAAGACTGTACCTTCGCAACGCTTAGTTTTAATACGAAATAATAATGCAAAATATCATACATAACATATTATACAGCGAGAGAGACGAAATCAAGTTGAGATTTCCAACATTGAAGCAAATTATTCTACTTGTAAAATATTGCAATAAGTCATTATAATATTGCAATAAGTCATTATCAATTGATCGTAGATTTATAGACGCTCGATAGGTGAGTAGGTCATCAGCATCTGTTTCGACTCTGTGCAAGATTTGTCTATATTAGGTTCCTTAGACGGCTCTGGAGTAAAATAACTTTAAATGTTGAACGAACGCAAATTTGCTAAAATATCGACAATATTCTAAACGGCACTAAAATATTTTCCACAAGAAATTTAGATACCAAGAAATTAAGGAAATACCGTCGACGTAATTTCAGCCGCGCCCTGTTTTGACAGACATCCTGTACATTTACAGCCACTTATTTTAAATAGCAACAATCGAGCGAATCAGTGTAGCTTATGGATAATAATAAACAAGCTCCTTCTTAAGCCCGGCTGTGAAAGCTATTTATTATTGGGAACGAGTCTCGGCGGCCGTGTTTTGTTTTTTAGTGCTTTTGTCTAGACAATTGGAACTCTGAGACCGGGATTAAATTAGATATTGAGAAGTAATGTAATTCGGTTGGTTTTTGATTACATTTTTGATGGAGGATTATGGGATCACACAGAAGACGTCGTAATTTTCAATTTTGATTCAAAGACGTCTGTTCAATGAGATTAATTGATGGTGATATTCGTGTATATAATAAATTAAAGAACTTGAGTTTTATTAATTTTAATAACTTATGACAGCTGAAGTGAAAAAAGGGTGCAAGATTTAAATCGTATGTAATTAAATTCATATCATTGCAGCAAAACTAAAAGGTATAAATTCTAAGCAATAAAATTGTTACTTTTTTTCTTTAAGATAAATAAAATCGCCTGTTTAAGTGAACCTATATTTGAATACTCCATTGTGTTGTTATAAAAGATTATTATTTTCATATAGGTAAAATTTAATCGGTAATTTTGTGATGTTCGACATTCATTGTAGACTTTTCTCAGCATCAAAACAAACTCCTTGGAGATTTTGACGTGATAACGTCTTATAAATTGATGAATCACCAATCTTATAAATTGATAAAACACCGGCTGCATGCACGAAAAAGTGTAACGTTCCTAACGTAACGTTCCTAACGTTCGTAACGCGTAACGCGTAACGTTCCGCCTGACCCTGTGCGTGCTTTTCTCGAAAACGGCCCTAACGATTTGGATGAAATTTACTGAAAAGGGATTTTGGGGGGCAAAAAATCGTTTTCTTACTAATTTTATCATTATAAAAATCAATTTTTTGACGTATGAAAATACTTAAATATTGTAAGTAGGTTTTGGAATTTTATATTATAAACAGTGAAACAATTGTTTTATAAATATTATGACAGCTAATCTTTGAGACTTAAAATAAATACGAAAGAAAGAAAGTTAAAAAAAACAATTATATTATATGGTGAGTAATTTAAATAAATAAAATTAACCTAAATTTGAAGCGTAAGATGCAATATCATAGATTCGAATTATTATAATTATTATATAAATTTAGGTTATGTATTACGGAATACGTTATCACGTAAAACTATCGTCCGTAAGCCGACTTTACAGACAACCAATTTTTTATTTCCCTATAGGTCCTTCATTGTATTAAATTTAAACATTTTTGGTTTGACTGACGCATCGTCATATTTTTAATAAAACGAGATACTCATTCAAATAAAGAAATAGGTTAAATCATTTCTAATTTATAGTCAATTGTTATTTAAAGAATTAATTTTCGTTGGGCTTCGATAAATCGTTTTTCACCGCGAAAAAATTACTCATTCTCGACTTGGCAATGACCCGTGTGTTTTTAAAGTCATGAATGTCTAACAATTATTATTGTCATAAAACTGTTGGCCAATAAATAATTCGGTTAGTGTTTTGCGTTGCCCCGGACATGCAGAAACCGTGTCCGGACTCCGGCGTTGAACTTGACGTTGTAATAATTGTGCAGCGCATATTATTTGGTGGGTGGTTTCGGTCGGACGGTCGGATGGTCGGACAGATCCAACACAACATATTGTTGTGGTGTGTTGTATTAATGACATTATTAATATCTGACAATTTATGTGTGCAAACGCTTACACTATCGATCGAAAGTTTCACTATTATTGGTGTATTATCTATATTTATTATCATTTCATTATTGATAAATTTTAGGAAACATGGAAACAGTGACCATATAATATGTCAATAGAGAGTTCTGTATTAATTTTGTTTCGTAAATATTTTTATTCAACTCATGCGCGTTATTCATGTTTTATCATGCCTAAAAACCAAACCCTAAATAGCCATTTACCGACTGGTGACAATTACTTGTCATAACTCAATGAAGATTCCTACTAGCTCGGCCATTGTGGAGTAATGAAAATAAACGTAACTATTTTCTGAGTCGTAACAAAATAGTAGGTAACAACAACTCCGTTGTTACCCAATGAGACTAAAATTGAGAGGCCGAATGTTTTCGACATTGAGTTTATTCATAACCGACTAACCTCAAACCAAAACATTGAATCGTGCTGTTTGGTGCTGTTAGTATTGACAGTTTTTTTTTATAAAGAAATAAATAGATATTTACAACATCTTATAATTAAAACATGAATAACGCGCAATTGTTGAATAAAATTATGGGCGCAACTTGTAGGCTAAGTCATGACACGCCATGAATGACTTAGACTACTAGTTACGCCAATAACTATAATTAACTCATGTAACTATAAAAGACAGCCGGATCGACAAGAGCCGACTTTTGACGTCATAATATTATAATTTCTGAGCCAAATTAATACGCATCTGAATCTAAAGTCGCAAAATGTTGACGGTGTGTTTGGTATATTAGTTCACACTTTTAGTTCGACACAGAAATATCAAACGGATCAGTGTATATCTTACACTTTTGTATAACAAACTCAATATTGTCAAAAGTGTAAATACTTTTTACCTTGGGGCACGGTACCAAACACAGCTAATACAGCGCCGACAGTTATTTTTGGTAGTTGAAATTTGAATAGTTTCTAATTAAACCCAATTAGATAATAACTTAAAATCTCATTACGACTCTAGACCTCCACACGGAATAGTTTTGAATTCTAAAATTGTATCATTGAATTATTTTACAGTGAAATAAGAATGACATAAAAAGTACTGCCGGAGGAATGAAAGTGATTAAAATAATTATACAGTTCAAATCCAATTACCGATATTTGCCAACGTCATAGTCCCTGAAAAAATGTTGCGACTCGTTTTTTATTTCAGCAGGCAAAATCGGATCGCAGTACGGAAAAATTTATGTAAATGTATTATCTATGCTATTTTTATTTTAAACTGAAATTGTTTTTTTTTTGACAAAATAATAATACGTCCCTTAAAAGCACACCCTGTACATTTGTTACTGTGTTATTTGTCACGGAATTACATTCAATTAGCTGATGAAATATTATACCGGTCGTGTATCGGTTTCCGACAAAACAAAGCAATTAACTCGATGCTCTTCCTATTATAATATATTTTGTTTTTATTGCATTTGTTTTTGCATACATCTACTCTGCGCACACTCGCCCCATTCAGTAATACCAACGTTGTAAATTCATAATTTTAATAGCCCTTTAATTTTTAGCACAAATTACGCTATGTAGGTACTCATAGCGCCAATACCCCGGGAATAAATGTGAGACCGCGAAATAAAATCGCCTATGTCAACATTTTTATTTTATCGATCCGATCCACACTCTCTTTTGTTGCTATTACACGAGCACTGCGAATGACGAGTCGAACGTAATTCGTTCGTCAAGGTGTATTCTGAATTTAAAACAGTTAGATTTGATAGATTTATTAGTTTAAACATTGGTCGAACATTCTTTTCCAAAGAAAAGCAGGCTACTCTGCGAATAGGAGGCTGTTTTGAGTAGAGAAGCAATATTTTTTGACTAAAATCAAATTTGATAGATAGATAGATAGATAGATAGATAATAATTTATTGCTGATCCAATAATTAAAATCGGTTACAAACGTCAAATACAATCGATTGGTTTACAAATCATTTTTGTATGGTGCAGTTCCGAGCAGGAATTTTTTTAGGCCGTTTTTTAGAGAATTTATATTTGTACATTTCCTCAAATTTTGAGGAAGTTTTTCATATAGTTTATTGCCTTTATATATAGGACATTTTTCGTAAAAGGATGTTCTATGTTTTATAGACAAATTATTGTGTCTTGTACTATAGTTTTTAACTTCATTTTTGTTGGTTAGCAATAAATTCGAATCGTAAAGAAACGTTATAATAATAATAATAATAATAATAATTTTATTACTCCAAGAACATACTACAATGTATAGGAGAAGTCATCGTTCACAAGAAACATAAGCAACATAAGCTCATAGATGTAAACTTCCCAGAAAGTTAAGATATTTTTATTTTTAAAAATTGCTTTACAGCTTTCTCTAGGCTTTAAGTTGAAAATTAGCCTTATTATTCTTTTCTGGGCTATAAAGACTCTTGCACTGTTTGTGCTGTTTGCCCAAAAAATAATGCCGTATTTTACCGTGGATAATACTAAAGAATAATAAACACTCAATAGAGTTTGTTGATCTAAATTTTGTTTAAGATTTCTGATTTGGAAATGTAGAGAATTTAGTTTCTTGCATACAGTATCTACATGTTCATCCCATTTAAGGTATTATCTATAAGCAAACCTAATATTTTTGTTTTGTTTTGTTCCTTTATTGCTGCATTATTCACAGTAAAATACGCATCACTTAATGAGCTATCCCTTTTCAATCTAAAGCGTAGGATGGCTGTCTTGTCAATATTGATCACCAAATGATTTTTTTTAAACAGGTAATGCGGTGTTTACACGGGTGACTAAAGCCGCACGATTTCCGCCGCACGGCGAAAATCGACCGTCTAAATGGCAATTCGGCTAGGCCGCAAGTGACTAAAATCGCAAGCCCCAAAGTAGACTAGCATCCGACTTTTGCCGCGCGGCGACCGGCCGCATGCGGCTGGTGACTAAAATCGACCGTGAAAATGCTCATTCGCAGGCGACCGTGCTGATCGACATTTTGATGCCAAATGAACTAGTCACCCGCGATTTTCATCGACTCGTGTAAATCGGGTAGCGATTCGGCTAGGACAGGCGATGCGACTGGTGACTTGCCGCACGGCTAAAATCGACCCGTGTAAACACCCCATAACCCGTGCTATGTGAAAGAGATACCGTGGAAAAATAAATAAAAATTTGACATGATCAGTTTCGACTTGTGACTGTAGCGTAGTGTACATAAATATGGGAATGCTATAATAATTATACTTTGATCCGAATGGCCATATACAGCCTAGTAATAATTTTAATTTGAAGCATATTTTGATTTATTTGTCCGAATTAATTTCTGTTTGAATTATTTATGCGATTCGTAATTTGATTGTACTGCTTAATTAATTATTATTGGTTTGCCGAGGTTCGTTTTTTAGTGTATTTGCCATTTAAATAAAAAAAATTTGAAAAGTAGTTTGACCCTGCAGGCCATCCCTGTAACTTCCCGCTATTTTCAAGTTCAAAACGCTCAAAAATATATAAAATATAGCAAGAAATTTATTTTTTTGCTCTTCGAGCCCAAAAAAAAAAAAAAACACTTTGTTACGAAATTTTCGTTCACGATATCTCATGAACAAATGAACCGATTTTGATGCGATTTGCGGCAGTCGACGCAATTTTTTAACCTAAAAAAGTAATTTATTACAGAAAAATCGATCTCATAGAAATTTTACGAGCAATTTACAAAAAACATTTTTTTGCAATTTTTTCGTTCACGATATCTCGTGAACAAATGAGCCGATTTTGATGCGGTTTGCGGCGATCGACGCAGTTTTTTTAACCTAAGAAAGTAAATTATTACAAAAAAATCGATTTGATAAGAATTTTACGAGTAATTATAAAAAATAACTTTTTTCCTAATTTTTCGTTCACGTTATCTCATGAACAAATGAACCGATTTTGATGCGATTTGCGGCAGTCGACGCAATTTTTTAACCTAAAAAAGTAATTTATTACAGAAAAATCGATCTCATAGAAATTTTACGAGCAATTTACAAAAAACATTTTTTTGCAATTTTTTCGTTCACGATATCTCGTGAACAAATGAGCCGATTTTGATGCGGTTTGCGGCGATCGACGCAGTTTTTTTAGCCTAAGAAAGTAATTAATTACAAAAAAATCCATTTGATAACAATTTTAAGAGTCATTTTAAAAAAACACTTAACGATTTTTTCGTTCACGGTATCTCGTGAACAAATGAACCGATTTTGATGCGGTTTGCGGAAATCGACGTAATTTGTTAAGGAGAAGAGCTGATTAGATTTTGGAATTAATCGGTTTAGTAGTTTAGAAAATATTTTACAAAAACAAATTTTAAAAAATTTTTGAAACTTGTTTTTTTAAGATTTCTCAAAATTTTTTGGGCCGAATCGTTTCAAATTTTCAGGAAGTCTAAGTTCACCAAGATTACGTCAGATGCCGCAAACCGCGTTTCAGTCGGACACTCCGTTCAAAAGATATAAAAGGTTTACATACACACACACACACACACATACAGCCCTACGGACATCATCGCCAAAATAGTTTCAATAGCTTCCTAGGACCTCAAAACGTCGAGATCTGGTGAAAACTCGATTTTCGAAAATCGGGGTGAAAACAATAACTTCCCGTTTTTGAAAAAAAATTTTTTTTTTTTTTTAAAGCGGGAAGTTAAAAATAAATATTACAAATACGTTAGATCCTTGATAAAATAAATTTCGACCATCTCTTGCTTATATAATTCTCTACTCCTTTTTATAAACATAAAAATTTGACAGTTCTTAAAAATAATTGCTTACAAATAAGGTTAACCGCTGTGAACAATTTTTCACCAATATATTTCATTGTTGTTAAGTTGGAAGCATTGTTTATAAGAAGATGACTAATTTTTATCTGTAAAACTATACCGGCTACTAATATAACAGAATATGTGTGCGCCTTGAACCGAGACAAGGTCGCAATCACACATTTACGAACTATAATTGCACGTTTCGTGTCTTGTATAATATATATGAAATCTGAACGGGTATTTATCGCAAAAAAATGATTGAAAAAGAAAAGACGTAAGCATTCATGGTCACGTGTTTGAGATTAATTTGTTTATACGTTACCTACTTATGTTTACTGTTGTTAATATTCCATTACGGGAACGGCCAATGCTGATTCACGTCAAAATAGCCCGACGAAGTTTTACCACATATTTACGCTCTGTTAAAATACCATTCGGTTATAGCGTCTTAACCGCACACGTTGTAACCGGAATCTCTATAAAGCAATTTTAATCCGCTTTCAGATGATTTGCATGAACTTTTTCTCTACAAACTTGAATAAAAAAACACCACAATTATTGCATTTTTGGGGTATATTTACACCTATAGAGCGAAATGGTAAGCGGAACAAGACGAGCATCTATTGCGGAAATATACATTCCGATGAATAATAGCAGTTAAATACAAATTGTGCGCCATCTTTTGAAGAACAGTACAGATCCAGTAGCCGGTGATTTATGAACCCGGATGACTGGATCATTTGTGTTCGGTGTAGGCATTTCATTAATCTAGACATACATATAAAGGCATAACAACACCTTCGCGCGATATCTGATCAACTAACTATTATCGCGAAGCTAATTGCACAGACGGCCGGCGGCGGCCTGTTTTTAAACGTGCCATCGCACGTGAATCGACCATGACACAACAACAATGACTCTCGGACCGCCGCGCCGTACCAAACTATGCCGATAATATTATATTAGTGATAGTTGCTAATATAGTCAGCGTGACTTTATCAAGTGGACAAAATAAAAATTGAAGCCCTTCTGCCACCCTCTAAAATAATATTTTTGAAGTGAAAACTTCTTTAGCGGCGTTGTACACTTTTTTTGTAATGGGTAAAAAATATTAAACTCGCGTCAGGCGTCAGGTAAACTCGCGTCAGGTCACGTGTCCTGATCGAAAATTCGTAAGATGAAAACTTTTATTTATACAACGTTAGACATCTAGCGTTGAAATATCGTACATAAAAATGCAATCTATGATACAAACCATTTTATTTACAAGTGTTGGCAATAAATAAACAATGCTTCTAAATGCAAAAAATGAAGACGTTAATATTCAAGTTTTCACTCCCGGAGTTCAACCCGTCTTTTTTTTCCTCTGTTCTATCAATTCATCCTGCGCCAAATTACATACAGCTTTCAGTAAAAATCTCTAAACTGTAAATATTAAATAATTGTATGCCAATTAGATTAAATAAATCTCATCATTATTGTGTGTAATATAATGGTGCCCAAATGTTCAGGAGAAATTTTGGTCCGACCCCTGGGTCCCGTCAACCCACCGACGACAATAGTGTATGTGCCATATGAAAAATACACTGACAATATTGTCCATTAGCGGTGCTTATTACACACCTTCTTTCCATTGAACATTGTTGGCATATTTTTATACACATATATACTGTCTGTTCGTCTTATAAATGGCACCTTCTACTATTATTATAGTAGATTCATATTGAGGGATTTGATAGACTGTGTAATTTGTAATAAATTTTAATTTCAAAATTAATTTTTGACGTGATAACGTCTTATAAATTGATGAATCACCAATCTTATAAATTGATAAAACACCGGCTGCATGCACGAAAAAGTGTAACGTTCCTAACGTTCCGCCTGACTCTGTGCGTGCTTTTTGCTAATTTCTCGCTCAATTTAAATCAGATCGGTTTGAAACCAGTCTTAAACGAAAGAGGAGAACATTTTACATAGATTTCGTATAACAGAATTTGCCTAAACAGTTTTTTTATAAAAATTTATATAGAAAAATAGTTGTATAAATGCAATGTTGTCTAATGCATGGCGCGACGCGGTCGGTCGTCTTTGTTTGCCGTACATGGAAATTAGAAAATAACGTATGTCTTGTCTTAACATGAAAACGGCTGCATTTCTAATGTTTAATTCAATTTTTTGACATTACTATTTTGTGAAATGCAACGCCTTCTAAGTTAAGTATTGGAATAACTAATTATTATTAGAACATAATACTTTGACAGTTGCAAACGTCACTTTTGACATTTCTTATCATTCCGACACAAAGGATAAGCGGATTGAAACCAAATTTTTTGGAGGATGTTTGATATGCAAATATGAAGTGGCCTATTGTTTTTGGGGAACATCGGCGCATGCGTAAAAGAATATATCTCTTATAATGATGTTTTATATAATAATAATATAGTTTTTAAAACGGTTTTTACTCTATCTATTTTTACTAGAAATTTTTGTAAATTTTTTGGGGAAAATCGGCGCATGCGCAAAAGAGATACATGCCATAGTTGTTTTTTATATAATAATAGTGTACTTTTTATAGTGTTTTATTATTCTACTTAATAAAATTTACCTAAAGAAGCGAAAGATGCAATATCATAGATTCGAATTATTATATAAATTTAGGTTATGTATTACGGAATACGTTATCACGTAAAACTATCGTCCGTAAACCGACTTTACAGACAACCAATTTTTTTCAGAATTAATCTTGAGTTTCATAATTTGATGAAAGATTGGAATTGGATACCATTCTGAAGGCAAGAAAAAACTGGTTGTCAATATAATTTCGTTATATATTTATTTTCTGTATTTTTTTTTTTAAGTAGGTAAATTCCGCGAAACTGGTTGACATAAAATTAAAAGCGATTGAGTCAAACATAGCAGTAGCGAATTTTTGTCACAATATGTGCCGTGAAAGGAACGCGACGCAGCACACCGAGGACACGCGGTATATAAACGATCCTGCACGTGCTGTGCGATTGTTTTGTTCTGTGTTCGTATTTTGATGCTCGACAACGTGATTATTTAGTCTCGCATTCACTGTCAAAATTATTTGAATTTTTTTTGTACTGTTCCTCGAAGGACGATATTTACGTTCACAGTGAAAGTTAAATTCAAAATTATAGATTGATAAAAAAGCAAACATAATCAGAGAACGTAAACGCAACCCTACTTCAAAAATATGTGTTGAAAGCGGAGACTGATTAAGAAAACTTGGAAAATAAATTAGATCCAGTGGTATATCACGATGTCCGTATTTTTTTACTTTTTCGATACCTAAACGCTCGTTTTAACATGAATTACTTTATAATAATAATAATAATTGCAGCAATCGTTCGTGAATCATGAACTAATATAAAACCACAGAAAATATTAATTATTTCCCGTCACAGATTGTTCCTTGACACGGTATTCTATTATCTGAATACCTAAGTTTATTTATAATAAAATCAAATTCATGGGAGAGGCTCTCTAAAAAATGTATAATAATTGAAATTATATCTATGTACAAAAAGAGATTGAAGGTTGATGTGTTTTTTTGTTTGATGAAATAATTCAGTAATTGATGGGTGTAATAATAATTTATATAGATAATGATTTTCCAATACGCGCGGCGTCGATTTTGAATTTAGCCAGTAGTGGCAACGATCAGCTAACTACCGTCACTAGATATAGTTCGACCGGTAAATGATCAGAATTTCTTGACAGCTTTATATAAGAATGTAACGGTTACCGGTCTTTGGAGCAAACTGTACCTTATAGGTTCAAATCTAACCCAGGGCTGCCAAATGAACGGATTTTTCCGTTCCAAACGGATTTTTCGAGTAGAAATAAATTTGAACGGATAATGGAACGGATTTCATGATCTGAACGGATTTAACGGATTTTCTAACTTTTCCGAATTTTTTACCTTTTTTACTACATATAAATTCAAACTTCACTCGATAATCGATAATTTGGGGACATTCGGGTATTTTTAGCACATTCGAGCATATCTGAGCACGTTTCTTTCACTACCTCTGTCCTACTCCTCTCTCTATTTGGGTAGAAAAAGATAAGAGAGTGTATGAAACAATGTGTTCGCGAAACACACACCTATATCGATGAATATCGACTCGCTATCTTTGTCTGATGCGTTGTTTTCACACAACTGGAGTCAAGTGTTTCGAGTTACACGGATTTACGGAACACATTGAGGATTTAACTGATTGTACTGCCGCGTTTGTTACTATCGCAACATTCTAACAGTCAATATAATATTTTTATTTCATAAAAATGTGAAAAATCTACGAAATAATCGATTCATTGGATGTGAAAAAATGAATCATTTCTATTCAATTTAAAGTCTGTTTGTAAGTAAAAGTAATTTCAACGTCTTATACGAAATTCATTTAATAATGTTAATAATAAAGCCATAATGAAGGTGGAAACACGTCGATGTGTCGTTTATGGTACCGCATACTTCACTTTACTCTCTATCTCTCTCACACTCATTGCATTAATGGGTGAACCGGGCGAACGGATGGAAACGGATTTTTCAGACCACTTGCCCCATCACTTTTCGCCTTACCGACGGATTTCTGAGGAGAGAAATCTGGCAGCCCTGATCTAACCTCCGCTCATGAATGTTTTGGGATATAATTAAGACCCTCGACGCCCTTATTTGTCGAGCGTTTCTAATCTACAGTAAATAAATAGAATAATAACAAATTCGCAGATAGCAAACCGTCACAATCTTTTATTGAAAGACCTATATAAAAAAAGCGCCGCGGTTGCCGCTTTGCGAAGACTGGTTTGTCATTCTATTTAATTACGGATAGTAATTAGCTCACGTGTTGAAAACGTTTCGCAATAAATAACGGTCACACTGCAATTATTTTGTCATAATACATTTTCCATAAACAATCAGATCGACTGTTGTTTATAAATTTGTGTAAAGCGGAATGCGTTAATTTGTTAAGCGCTCTGCCTTTGAACCGTTTTCGTTATTGCTTTAAAATCAATAACGATTAATTAATTATTTATTATCAACGGATGTTTGATATTTATCAACCGATTATAAAAGAATATCTGTTTGGGTCTTCTACGATTAAAATTATGTAATGAATCTCAAAAATAAGTAAATACGGCAGAGTCTAATTTCAATAAAATTTCTTGGTACTCGACGAGTCGGTTGGCCAATCAAACCTCGTGCTTTCTGATAACCAACAATTGAGGTGTTCTATTTTTTAACAATTCTAGATATGGATTTTTTATTATTGCTAAAATTAAACACCACAACCATTAATAATGCATTGCAAGTCTCTGTTTGCTGGAAATACAACTTTAATAGCTGAATAAGCGACTCTGCTTAGCTATAACGGCGCAAGTTAGCTGATTGTTAACATATATAGAGGAGTAGGCAAGATAGATACCTCTGCACAATATATTTAGTGTTCTGCTCCGCTGAACTGTAAAATCATGTCTGCCGTTAGTGTTATGTAACTAACTGCGATGTCTAGTTCAAGCTTTAAACGCCGGGGGCGGTTATATCGAGGCGCGCCCCCGGCTCTGCTAATACTGGAGACGCCCGGTTCGATGCCGCACAGTGGCTATTGTTTTATTATTTTTATCGATCGATTCTTCCAGTCGAAATTTAAACATTTATTAAAATAGTTGGCAAAACCAAAAGTGCACATCCCGCAAGTTTTCCACTGTATGATAAAAAAAATAACAATTAAAAAATATTTTTAATAAATTTAAAAAGATTATAAAATTTAAAGAAATAAATAATTAAAAATTGAAAAAATATTTTTTTTAAGTTTGCAAAAATAAAAAAAATTAAGAACTATACATAATATTATATATAATTAATATCAAGTGGAATAAAATAAAACAAAATAAAAAGAAAAAAAAACAAAAACATCAATGATCTCGTAAGGAATCGAACCCAGGACCTTGCCCTTGGGGATCCAACGGCATAACCACTACGCCACGGCGCCCTACTACGTGTAGTGATGTTATCACGGTATAGAAGTGTAGCACTTGTTTTATGGATTACACTATATTTACACAGCAATTATTAATTGTTTTTTTAAACTATTAGCTGTCAAAAATAATAAAATAAAACTGTTTATAAAAATTAAACTACTGAACACATTTTAGTGAATTTAAATAGGGTTCTGGTCTAATAGTAAACAAAGTGAATAAAATATAACCCAAGGCAATCCGACCAAAATTGCGATCTGTAGAGTCGTGACGTACGTACATACGTACATACGTACATACGTACATACGTACATACGTACATACGTACAGACCAACCGACAACTGCTGTTTGTGATTTTCAATTACAATTTTAATAGTATTTATGAACTCGAATTGATTTAAAAATGGTTCTGTTTTATAGATTAGAATCTCCTCTTTTCAAAAAGCTTCAATTTGAATGGATTTCGTGTGAAATTAACTTAGATATAACTTCTTATATGAACGAAAGTCAGTTCTGACGCACAAAGCGATAATAAAGCACATACCCCTAGTTTAGCGGTATGTGCAATAAACTTGTACAGAAATAGTTTTTATAAGACTAAAAGACGAAATGAACATTTCCCTCGAACTGTTAAAAATTGTTGGTTTGTGTAAATTTTTAAATTAAATAATAATAATCATTGCAAAAATATAAAACGAGACGAAAGACCGTTAACTAAATAAGATAATACGTACATCGTACCGGCAGTCGGTTTTCCAAATGCAACGTAATGTTTGCACAGATTGGCCAATTAATTTGAAACGAAATCACAGCTGTGCATAATAATGCAGCCCTTTGCAATGGGGGGTGGGGGGGAGATAGATGCACTTGATGAAGCTCGCGGGAGTGGTGAAGCGCAGTCAATGCAGAAAGCTCTCGGTATTATATGGAAATAAGCCGGAGTCAAATTAAAGAGATTCGGCGTTCGCTCTGTGAATGAGAGTGAGGGAGACGACCAGAGAGACAGAGAGAAAGAAAGACACATTTCATCGCGTTTAAAATTCTATTAAAACAACAAACGATTCATCCACCGGAGCACGCCTCAATTCACTGAAGGGCGCCGCGCCGCCCATTTTTCTATACGGGCTGTCGCTGAACTCGCTCACTAGATCAGCGGTCCTCAACAATTATCAGAATTAAGTGTTTTTATAAATCTGATATATTTCTAAGATCCTTTTCAAAGTGTACAAATTATTAGAAAATATCAGCAATTAAATATTAACATGTGCTATTGCACATACCGCTAAACTAGCGGTATGTGCTTTATTATCGCTTTGTGCGTCAGAGCTGACTTTCGTTCATATAAGAAGTTATATCTAAGTTAATTTCACACGAAATCCATTCAAATTGAAGCTTTTTGAAAAGAGGAGATTCTAATCTATAAAATAGAACCATTTTTAAATCAATTTGAGTTCATAAATACTATTAAAATTGTAATTGAAAATCACAAACAGCAGTTGTCGGTTGGTCTGTACGTATGTACGTACGTCACGACTCTACAGATCGCAATTTTGGTCGGATTGCCTTGGGTTATATTTTATTCACTTTGTTTACTATCAGACCAGAACCCTATTTAAATTCACTAAAATGTGTTCAGTAGTTTAATTTTTATAAACAGTTTTATTTTTTATTATTTTTGACAGCTAATAGTTTAAAAACAATATAATAATTGCTGTGCAAATATAGTGTAATCCATAAAACAAGTGCTACACTTGTATACCGTGATAACACGACTACACGTATTAGGCAGCCGTGGCGCAATGGTTATGCCGTTGGATCCCCAAGGGCAAGGTCCTGGGTTCGAATCCTTACGATATCATTGATTTTTTTCTTTTTTTTTCTTTTTATTTTGTTTTATTTTATTCCACTTGATATTAATTATATATTATATTATGTATAGTTCTTAATTTTTTTTATTTTTGCAAACTTAAAAAAAAATATTTTTTCAATTTTTAATTATTTCTTTAAATTTTTAAATCTTGTTAAATTTATTAAAAATATTTTTTAATTGTTATTTTTTTATCATACAGTGGAAAACTTGCGGGATGTGCACTTTTGGTTTTGCCAACTATTATTTCTTTTTATCGTCTTAACTTAACGTAACGTAAAGTGACGCGAAAATTTCATTCTGAAATATTTACGAACTGAAATAAATGCACTGCAGACGCGTAAAAGAGAGCATTAAAAGAATGCCGATAATAATCCCCGTGGTGAATTTTATTTTGTTGCATCGTGTATAAAGACAAGGTCCTTGCTCAATACAGTGTTTGCGAAATGTCACTTTGACAGTTTGCTGCGGCGAATTTTTATAGTTCTGTTCAATGACTGAAGACGATTTGGTTAGTAAAGATTAACGATCAATTTTAATGTTGTATAAAAAAATCAATAAAACCTAATACGGTTCCTACACGACACAAATTTAGTGTCCAAAATATGAAAAATATGTCCACCCATCCACACACGTCCTGTCTAGCAACCATCCCCCTTCAGTAATCCCCTGAAAAAACATTTTAACGATGTAGTCCAAATTAATTATTACTAGTATTAAAAACAATTTTTATATTTTATTAAACATATCTATATATTATAAGTACCTTCATACTTCATACAGGATGTAATTTTGTTAATAGTGCTAATGATCATATGGTCGATGCATCTTTTATGTTTTATTTTTGTGTTCGTCAATTAAAAAAAATCCATAAAATATAAATCTTTGATTAACGTCTGAATAGAACTCTTTAAATAAATAAAATTGTCGACCAATTTTTCTCAGACCAATATATTGTCGACCAATTTTTCTCAGACCAATATATTGACAATATATTGGTCTGAGAAAAATTGGTCGACAATTTTATTTATTTCAATAAAATATAAATACATAATCAATTAGCTAAAGGATTATCTAATTGTTTTTTGACGTGATAACGTCTTATAAATTGATGAATCACCAATCTTATAAATTGATAAAACACCGGCTGCATGCATGAAAAAGTGTAACGTTCCTAACGTTCGTAACGTTCGTAACGTTTCGCCTGACCCTGTGCGTGCTTTTCTCGAAAACGGCCTTAACGATTTGTATGAAATTTACTGAAGAGGTATTTTGGGGGGCAAAAAATCGTTTTAGCTAGGTCTCATCTCTCGAAAAAATCGTTTTCTTACAAATTTTATCATTATAAAAATCAATTTTTTGACGTATGAAAATACTTAAATATTGTAAGTAGGTTTTGGAATTTTATATAAACAGTGAAACAATTGTTTTATAAATAGTATGACAGTTAATCTTTGAGACTTAAATAAATACGAAAGAAAGAAAGTTAATAAAAAAAATTATTTTTATAGGTGGTGAGTAATTTAATAAATAAAATTAACCTAAATTTGAAGCGAAAGATGCAATATCATAGATTCGAATTATTATATAAATTTAGGTTATGTATTACGGAATACGTTATCACGTAAAACTATCGTCCGTAAACCGACTTTACAGACAACCAATTTTTTTTGAAGTGAAACTTCTTAAGCTAAGCTATAGAGCTTATGTGAGAGGTTTACGCTTTTTTTTAATCATGCGAAAGAGCAAGACGAAGTAAAATTTAATCCGTGACAAAATTCTCCAACAATTCTTATCCGAAATTGAATTTGAAAAAAAAAATGTAAATTAAGGCTTCAAAAGCTTTGTTTTATTTTAAACATGCGTTCGTCTTTGGCATTTAAAATACTTAAAGCTAGTATAATATTGAATGACATGTCTAATAATAATAATAATATAAAGAAAAGCTCGCTATAACTATGAATTACACACTCAACCGATTCTTTAATTTCCGCATTTCTTTCCTTGGAACGTCGCTTGCACAGGCAGTGTTTTTATACTTCTTGCGAAATGCCCGCCACTTCATTTCGACCGAACCCTAAATTCATTTCCTGAGCAGGAGTGTGTTGTAGTATAGAACGTCTCTAAATACATTTTGATTTATATTTTTTATGTGGTGTTATCTTTCATGTTTTTTGTGAATATTATAAAAATAAAGCACATACCGCTAGTTTAGCGGTATGTGCAAAAAGATTTGAAGTTCAGCTCTAAAAAGCACTGTTGATCGGATTGTATAGTTATTTAGGCTCCCGAACGGGAACTGTTTCGTGTTCGGGCGCTTCTTTGAACCCGTGGTGTAGGCGCTTTCATGAACTGGGCGTTGTACATTATACAGAAAACAGACCTAACCATACCTATACATAATATACCTGACTAGTGCCTATATATACAGGGTCATTTTTTTTAATTGGCCCATTAGAAGTTTCTCAGCTTAGAAATGGAATACAAATTTAATTTTAGTTGGGATAGCTATCCCAACTAAAATTAAATTTTCTATCAGATGGCGCTATAAAAACTGGGGGTTGCCATTTGAAAAAATTGAGATATCGCCATTTTTTTATGTCCAAAACTGAAAAATCATAGTATGCAACTCTGGCGTCGCTCAGAAACCGCCGACATACCAAAAGATTCCCCTTTCCTTGCTCTTTCAAATAAATAAAATCGCAAGTCTCTATCTTTAACTGTTTAGGAGATATGATTTTTCAGAGTTGACTCTACAATGACCAAATTTGACACATAATTTGACATAAGTCAAAAACTATGAGAGATAGGTACCCAAAAGTGGGGTGCTCCTTACTTAAAATGAAAGGGGGAATCACAATATGTAATAAAAAATGGGAGGTGCTATTTAAAAAAACAAAGATGGCGTCCGTTTTTGACATAACCGGTGGCGCCATCTCGACGAAAATATTTTAGAAAGATAGATCACGTGGTACAATGGTCCTGTACAAATTTTCAGATTTGTATTCCATTTCTAAGCTGGGAAACTTCTAATGGGCCAATTAAAAAAATGACCCTGTATATATACACATATAGGGTGGAAGAATTTTAATAGATGTTTTCGTGGGTTCAAAGGAAAGCACGGAGAACTCTTTTTAAAACGGAATCAACAGTTCCCCTTCCGGTGTTTATAATTTGTTTTGTATCACTTAGATTATAAGAGAAAAACAAAAAAGTGCGTATCGATGATTTCTCGCCTTAATTTTGGACGGTTGATGCAATATTTCAATGTACAGGGTGTCCTTCGAAACAACACAGAATACACTTCATATGTTTGGAATTAGATTTCATATTTTATGCGGCGAGAGTTTGTGTCGTATAAGCAAAATGAATTGACAATTTTTTTGAACTAAATCTGTTGAATCCGGGAAACAAACGTCTGCATATAACGACCGGTCGGTAAATCAGAATTTACATCGAAGCGATTGTCGGACACGCGCGCCGCTTCTGCCTGTAGCGCAAGGGAAAGACTTCCGTTTTCGCGAATTGACTTCCGCTGCAAGGAGTCAGTTTCCTGACTGCGCCAGACACTCTCTTCCGGTCCGCTCAGAGCAAGCTGTTGATCTTTCAGTAATTGCTGCAGTGTTGTCGCTTTTAGTGGGTCCAGACTCCCCGCTTCGCATTTCTGGACGGGAAAAATAACGATTCGTTTTATAATTTTGAATCAACGAAATTTTTATTAAAATATGTCAACCCGATTTAAATCGACATAGCTTCGATTCTGAAACTTTAGAAACATTCACTTAAAAAATATATTATTACAATATAAAGCCCTTAAAGTTTTATGGAACCAACTAAGTTGTAAAAAAGCATGTCTTCCGCGTATTACAGTTGACTACTTATTTCAGTGTTCTGTGGTTACAATTTTCCGGAACCGTGTTAAATGTAAACAAAATCTAAAACCGTTTTTTGATATTACGCAACGGTTCTGCACAAGTTGTTCAAACTTTTCGATACTTTAACATAATATCATGCCACCTGGTATTTTCGTGTTTTCCTTTACTGTATTTTAAAGTTCAATCAATTTTGTTTATATAAAATATTTATAAATAAATGCTTCGTACAAATTATTTGTTTATGCGACTCAAGTTTTTATATTTCGACTTCTTTAAAAGTATTTTATAATAGATATATATAATATAAAAAAGTTATTTGCTTATTGTGGACTTTTTTTCCGCAGATATTCACAAATCGTGCGCCGCTGCGAACAGCCTGCAGACTGACAGCCAGTAATTCGTCGTCTGCGAAAGTCCTTCGGGGTAGGTTGCCTGCATTCGAGTGTACGCGTCAGACGCACACAGCGCAGACCTACGTCATCGCACGCGGAGACGCCGCGATGTCGCCACTTACAGATCGGCGCTCTTCCCCGGCTCAGTCGCGGTCAGTCGTCGGATGTTGGCTTCTGTTCCTGTTGCTGTTGCACGGTAAGTGAAACGTTGTGCCTAGTCTATTATAGGCTTTGTGCACTACTGGACTGCAACCAAAAGAAAAATAATAAAAAAAGAAGATTATCAAGTTGACGTGTATATTTATATTTTCTTTTGCCCGACTGCGGTAAAGACCAAAAGAAAGGGTTATGATTTTCGCAGTCTATAATGTATGTATGTATGTTTCCTCCTGGAAACCAAACTAGTTGACAATTCGGACATTGTTTGAACAATACTTTTTTCTGATATTGCATTGTAAAGTCAACAATGGTTGTTTCATAATACACTAGCAAACTGTATAGCTATTTAACGTGTACTTTTTAACAACAACCGATTACATTAACGTCGATTAATAGTCCTTGATAATTTGGTCATCGATGAAGCGATATTTTTCTAATTGTTGCCATTTTATAGTGCGTAACTAGCTACGAACCTGGCTTAGCTCGGGTCAAGTTTTGTGCAGATATACAATCTTTAAATTGCGATCAGAATGTGAGTGCCTACGGGTATTGGTTTGTTATTAATTTCTTAGTAATTAAATTATTGACAAAGAGTCCACCATACTGACGCATCGTCCATGAACCACTTTATCAACGACTCAAGTAGATAAAACAGCATCCGACAGTAAACTGTTTTATTGACCGAGACGGGCAAGCTGTCACGACGTGTGTATATGAAAAAAATTGTCAGCGATTGTTATTTATTCAAATTTTGCAGATAATATATTTTGCTCTCGATTCGAAATTAGTATTTTATAGACTTCAATATTCCCCTACGAAATAAATATTATTAGTATGGGTGACATTACATTGGTGCTATATACACAGATATACCTATCCTGACAATTTATTATATTATTTGTTGATGAATAACATGTATTATGTAAATACTATGTACAGCGAATTACATTGTATGTTGAATTCATTAAAATGGCGTTGCAAATGTCACTCGCTTGACAAATTAACGCCCCTTCAAATAACGCCATTCAACCCGTCTTCTCCTCCCCTCCCACCCCAGCCGCCGCCGCCGCTCTTGTGTAACACACACGTCTGTGTGTGAGCCTAATTTCGGTTCCGGTTCAGAACTATACGGCACTATTTTTCAAAAACTTTTATTTTAAACTAATGTTTACTGTTTTTTTTTAACGACCAATGAATAGAACAGTTTTTTTATATGTACCTAAAACTTAAAAGGAAATAAATAAAACGTAACTAAAGAAATCATTTCTATATTGCAATGGCGATGCCAAAGAACACGGAAGATTTCAATTATTTTTTGAAGTGAAAATTTCTTTAGCGACGTTGTACACTTTTTTTTGTAATGGGTAAAAAATGTTAAACTCGCGTCAGGTCACGTGTCCTGATCGAAAATTCGTAAGATGAAAACTTTTATTTATACAACGTTAGACATCTAGCGTTGAAATATCGTACATAAAAATGCAATCTATGATACAAACCATTTTATTTACAAGTGTTGCCAATAAATAAACAATGCTTCTAAATGCAAAAAATTAAGACGTTAATATTCAAGTTTTCACTTCAGCCGGCACTCCCGGAGTGCAACCCGTCTTTTTTTTATTTAAGTGCGGTAAGTGATCGGGAGTGAGAGAGTTTTACTTCTACCGTGTGGTGTTAACCACTGTTTATTATAAACAATGCCAATAATATTTAAAACTAAATTTATTAAATAGGTTTTTCAAATGAATACAAAAAAAAAATAAATTTGTTTTTCGAACGGCTTTTCGAGACGAAAAAAGAGACTGTGTATATTACACTATACACTACAGAAGTAAAACTGTATCATATTTAAAACGTGTCACGACTTTACGAACATTCGCCCGATCCCTGATCGCCTGATCGATAGTCGAGGTTCTACTGTAGATACTCGTCGTGAACGTCAATTATTATACCGGGGAGGCAAAAGTCCCGGAACGGTTGAATATCTCGCATACTACGCATCATATCAAAAAAAAAAAATACGTGTCAAATATTTTTCGCAAAACTATTTTTTGATACCACACATGACTCCCCACCCCCCACCCAGTTGGTGGGGGGAGGGGCAACTTTAAAATTTTAAATAGAAACCCCTATTTTTTATAGCAGATTCGGATTCTACGGGAAAAATTACATACAATTGATGTAATTTTTCCCGTGGGTTTTAGGGGTTGAAAAAAATTTTTGGGCCCGAAAATACCAAAAAATTTCTCCGAATCGTTTCAAAATTGAAATTTAACCCTTTAGTAATGATTAAAATGTGCTACCAAAATTTTATTAAAATCGGCCCGACAGGACCAGACTTAAAAATTTTATGAAAACGTTAGTTTGTAGATATGGATATATTTAGTGAAGGGTGAATTTAATTTGTTGTATTGATAGTAATATTAAAATAAAAAAAAAATTACATACAATTGATGTAATTTTTCCCGTAGAATCCGAATCTGCAATAAAAAATAGGGGTTCCTATTTAAAATTTTAAAGTTGCCCCTCCCCCCACCAACTGGGTGGGGGGTGGGGAGTCATGTGTGGTATCAAAAAATAGTTTTGCGAAAAATATTTGACACGTATTTTTTTTTTTTTTATATGATGCGTAGTATGCGAGATATTCAACCGTTCCGGGACTTTTGCCTCACCTGGTAGTTCATCAAGTGCGCGGCAGATCGGTATAGTTCGCGAGCGCGCCTTCCGTTATTGTCGGTGCGTTTGCACTGAGCCGCGCTTTCGCGCATTGAATTTAATTTTAATGTCGTTAACGTTAATTTATATAAGCTTATAATTTACTTAAAGTTCTAAAATTGCAATCTGAACTGAAATATTACCTACCTACAAGCATTAAACGTACATATTTCAAGTGTTGATATGTTGCAGATGATATTCGATGATTAAATCTTATTGAAGGTAAATCCGCCGTGTTAATAATTAATTTCAAGTTATTCGCAGAGGAATTAACACGAAATAATTGAAATTTATTTCGTTAGCTTAGACATGGACAATTATTTACTTTTTGCGGATAGGAAAGCGATTTTTACGAACAGAATTTAACAGTGACACCGTTTATAGAAATGGACCTGTGCCGTCTTCACGTCATTATAAACGAATTTTAGATTTAAAATTTGGTTTATTATTAAAAAAAATTGGTTGTCTCTAAAGTCGGTTTACGGACGATAGTTTTACGTGATAACGTATTCCGTAATACATAACCTAAATTTATATAATAATTATAATTATTCGAATCTATGATATTGCATCTTTCGCTTCAAATTTAGGTTAATTTTATTTATTTAAATTACTCACCATATAATATAATTGTTTTTTTTTTAACTTTCTTTCTTTCGTATTTATTTTAAGTCTCAAAGATTAGCTGTCATAATATTTATAAAACAATTGTTTCACTGTTTATATAAAATTCCAAAACCTACTTACAATATTTAAGTATTTTCATACGTCAAAAAATTGATTTTTATAATGATAAAATTTGTAAGAAAACGATTTTTTCGAGAGATGAGACCTAGCTAAAACAATTTTTTGCCCCCCAAAATCCCTTTTCAGTAAATTTCATCCAAATCGTTAGGGCCGTTTTCGAGAAAAGCATCGCACAGGGTCAGGCGGAACGTTACGAACGTTACGACCGTTAGGAACGTTACACTTTTTCGTACATGCAGCCGGTGTTTTATCAATTTATAAGATTGGTGATTCATCAATTTATAAGACGTTATCACGTCAAAAATGAAAATGTAAACGGTTATACTAAATTATAAAAATTAGGTAACGTTCTATTATTAAATTTAGATTTACTGGGAAAATCATTTTTTCTTTTTGCAAAAACATTAAAATTTTCCGGATGTGACATAATTATTAATCAAAAATGCTCACCTATTCAAAGCCATTCTCTGATTCAATATAACCTAACAAAAAAAGCCGGACCTAAAAGTCTAAGACAGACAGATAGATGGCAAGATTTATTTACAAAAATACTTGCATGCTATCTATTTTACAAATTTGCTCCGGGTTTAATTTACGAAAGCCTATATAATATGCATTTCTAAGACACAGGCGTTACTGTATTATTGGACCCACAAATCACCGACAAATAGACAGAACTATTTCCTATTTCATTCTGATAGGCCGTGAATCATGTCGCGTTCGACCGCCTGTATTTAGGTTTGCGCGAATGATCGATGGTTAGCCGACGCGACGCGACGCGACGTTCGCAAGTCGTATTGTTATTGTGCAAATACGATCAGTAAACAAGGATTAATTATATTGACGTCGGATCAACAACAATTATTAATTATTATTGCCGAGTTCAAATGAACACTCGCCTAGATTTGCCGACTAACTTGAATCACTTTTCTTTAGGAACAAGAAAATGTAATAAATAAAATTGTCGACCAATTTTTCTCAGACCAAACGATATATTGACAAAAAATGATAAAATTACAAATCAATATAACACAAGATGACGTTTCGATCCGGATTTGGATCTTCTTCAGAAATATCTAAAAAATATAAAAATTAGTATTAAATAATAGATTTCATGCAGGATTGAAACTTTGAATGAGAAAAATTGGTCGACAATTTTATTTACTTGAAGAGTTCTATTCAGACGTTAATCAAAGATTTAAAATGTAATAAATTTTCAGTTTCTACAGTTTATAAATTGCACTAGTCTATGTATATTTTATTATGAATTTTAGAAAAGATCTTTACTACACGTCATCAATGCGTTCTAAATGTAAATTTTCAACTCGTCTGATTGATAGGATAGGCGATATGATCGATTTTCGAAGGCTGTTATGACATCACAACTGGTTTATATTATTGACGAACCTCTTGAATTGCAGCGAAACAACGCTCGAGGGTATAAAAATCATAAAAGTCCACCGCGGTTTCATATATATTTATATTCGAACGACTCCACGGGGTATTGTATTATTATTATTATTTCCGATGAGCGTAATCTCTTCCAATGATATTTAATACTCTATTTAAAAGATCTAAAATTTTTATAGATAATTCTCATCAGAGTTGTTCTAAAACTAACGCGAACTTATTTCACACCAAAATATTTTGGTGGAAACTTTACTAGTTTTGCATATTATGATTGACTTAATAATAAGATCATGGTTTGTGTTCTTTTTTTCTCGTTATTAAATTCGACGTGATAAGAAACTTAAAAAATGAAACTATACAAAAAATAAATACTTGTCGATATTTGCGATTGAAATAAACCGCTGTTATTTTTTTTTTTGACGTGATAACGTCTTATAAATTGATGAATCACCAATATTATAAATTGATAAAACACCGCCTGCATGTACGAAAAAGTGTAACGCGTAACGCATAACGCATAACGCATAACGCGTAACGTTCCGCCTGACCCTGTGCGTGCTTTTTGCTAATTTCTCGCTCAATTTAAATCAGATCGGTTTGAAACCAGTCTTAAACGAAAGAGGAGAACATTTTACATAGATTTCGTATAACAGAATTTGCCTAAACAGTTTTTTTATACAAATTTATATAGAAAAATATTTTATACAAATTTATATACAGCGTGTCCACAGAAGTTCTTTACAAATGGATTTTTTTTTTGTTAATTATAGAAGCAAAAATTTTTTTCTGTGGAAAAGTTCTGCTTCGTCCAAAACCACTAAAACACTAAAGAAAATTTTCTTCGGCCTAAAGTTATACGAGGGAAATCAAAAAGTTTTATTTGTCTAAAAAGAAAATTATCTGTGATATTCAAGATTTTCGTAAAATTAGTTACATAATCAAATTTAATTCAAAATAATAACATAACTAACTTCTAAGTAATTATTTATTCAGAATTATAAATCAGAATTCAACATATCCTCCATCTCTCTCCATACAAAGAACGGTTCTCCTTCCAAAATCCGTCACTGCATTTCGAATCATTGTAGAAGGAATTTGATGGATTTTTTCGGTGATAATCCTTTCCAATTGATCAATATCTTGAAAAGGTCTTTCAGAGTACATCATTTTCTTTAGATAGCCCCAGAGGAAATAATCTAGGGGTGTCAAATCGGGTGCTCTGGCTTTAGTAAAATAAAACTTTTTGATGTCCCTCGTGTAACTTTAGGCCGACAAAAATTTTCTTTGGTGTTTTAGAGGTTTTGGACGAAGCAGAACTTTTCCACAGAAAAAAATTTTTGCTCCAATAATTAATAAAAAAAAATTCATTTGTAAAGAACTTGCGTGGACACGCTGTAGAAAAATAGTTGTATAAATGCAATGTTGTGTAATGCATGGCGCGACGCGGTCGGTTGTCTTTGTTTGCCGTACATGGAAATTAGAAGCAAACGTATGTCTTGTCTTAACATGAAAACGGCTGCATTTCTAATGTCTAATTCAATTTTTTGACATTAGTATATTGTGAAATGCAAAGCCTTCTAAGTTAAGTATTGGAATAACTAATTATTATTAGAACATAGTACTTTGTAAGTTGCAAACGTCACTTTTGACATTTCTTATCATTCCGACACCAAGGATAAGCGGATTGAAACCAAATTTTGGGAGGTTTAGGTTATGTATTACGGAATACGTTATCACGTAAAACTATCGTCCGTAAACCGACTTTACAGACAACCAATTTTTTTTTTTGGTTCAGCGAAGTATGAATGACTTTATAAAAAGCATCGGCACGCAGGAATACAAACATTTCAAACTCAATTGAGTCATTAATAACATTTGACGGTCGACATGAACCACAAACATGTACATATGCGTGATTTGGAAATGTCCCGTGAGAGGGCAGCCGACATGACCACCCCTTTCGCTGTTTTATTATAGCGCCGCGCCGCTCCGTCCGACGACTCCGCCGTGAGAGAGATATATTTATGTGTGCTCGTGTCACATTGTACGTCGACACGGTGTGGTGTCGTGCCAAGTTCAAAGTCAATGCGACTATTTTTTTTCTTCATCAATTCATTTATAGAAATGTTTGTCTTCAAATAAGGAAAAAATAAGCGTGAGCCTCCACATCAGCGCTCGGAGTAGTGAAACGTCGCGTCCTTTAGGGTTTTGAACTCGTTTAATTGGTGCGTTGTTCATTTTGCGTTATCAAAGTTTCTTTTTTATATTTTTCCGCCGTTGGATCATGTGAGTAATATATTGAATTTTTAGTTAATTAATAAAGTTTTGACATCACTAGATTTTTTTTTTGAAATGTAGGCCAATAATTTTATACAGTAATCTAAAATAACAACATTATTAATTTGTGTGCAGTTCGGAATTGGAAACTTATTAAAAGTTTGAGATTAAAACAGCTCTCTTCTGAGAAATACTGGAGATAAGTGTGTTTGTTTTTTATCCACAGCTTTGATATTTATCGTTCAAACGAGTTTGAATTAATCTTAATTAAATTATTAATTGAACTGTGTAAGAAACTTTAAAGACCCTTGTTTCTTGGAATTAATATTTTACTGGATGTTAAAAAACATATCCTTACCAAAAGTTGTTTTCCGTTTAAAAAAAATTGTTTTTATTTTTTTAACGACGTTAAACCTTACCTATATATATAGAGTTCAAATATGCTGAATCACCCCCAGATTTGACAGCAATACGACATTATTTGAGCAATGAATAATCAAAACACTCCTAACGTAGCTTATGCAGGGTCCAAAAGCGTCTGATAAATTCTTCTGCTTCAGGACAATAAAAATATCAATCAACACTACAGAATTTAGAGTAATTCTATAAAATCAGTAGGTAAACAATCATAATATAATTGTTCTCAGAACATGTGGCCATTTATTAATTTTTTATTTTATTTTTTTGACTTTGAACTACGTTCTCGGGTATACGCCACTTACTTCGACGTACCCATGCAACGCTTTTAATGAAACTAACACAGTCACTATACAATAAAAAAAAATTGGTTGTCTGTAAAGTCGGTTTACGGACGATAGTTTTACGTGATAACGTATTCCGCTCGAATATCATATTTAATAATACATAACCTAAATTTTAGTAGCTGTCAAACTTGGGCTTATACTGCGCTCTCGCTTGCACGCACAGGGTCAGGCGGAACGTGACACTTTTTCATGCATGCAGCCGGTGTTTCATCAATTTATAAGACGTTATCACGTCAAAAAAAAAACAATAATAAGCTATAACGATATTATAAAGATGCCATTTGAAAGTCAAAGAAGTGCCGTTCAATTATTATTTAAAATTTCTAAATTTTTCACTTTATTATTTAGTAGGTATACTTACAATAAATATAACACCTGTATAGTAAAAATATTGTAATATTTTTTCCAAAGACTCAGTCCTACAGAAAGCATTGAGGTACAGCAAGAGCTGAACCAATCCGATATTTTTTTGCTACTTACGTGTCTTTGCAGTAATATAATAATTAATTTTCATTTTGACTGCATTTAGAATGCTTATAATAACAGTAATTTACTTATAGAAAGACAAGACGTGTTGATTTGGTCGTAATTATTGGGAATGAATTTTGACCGTCCGAACGCGCGTGCCTGTCGTCCGGACAGACGCCTCCTGTAGGTACTTTGACTGGAAAAAAGCCGTTTAAAACGTCAATTTGAACAGATACTTTTCGACCGTTTATTTTCCCACACAATCTATATCCTTCGCATGTGCAGAAATGCGACAAACGCAAAGGATTAAAGATTTAAAGCTTCGAGCGTAATCCGATTTGGCGATGAAACTCATTTACCCCGTAAAACTAACATCGAACTTTGTGCCATAATACAATAATATCTCATCGGACCTTTTATAATTATTTATTATTGTGTTGTCACACACAAACCGGCAACCGACACGGATCAGAGATGGCTCCGGTATACTGCGCTTTTCTATCTTCTCCCGCCTCTCTCTCTCTCTCTCTCTCTCTCTCTCTCTCGCTTCATTGAATTCTGCTGGGGAAAAAAACACAGTGAGAATATCTGTTACCACAGCATTAAATGACGTTTTGATTTTTAGTAATATTGTTCAGATAAGCAGTCGTTTTTTGACGTGATAACGTCTTATAAATTGATGAAACACCGGCTGCATGTACGAAAAAGTGTCACGTTCCGCCTGGCCCTGTGCGTGCAAGCGAGAGCGCAGTATAAGCGATAGAGAAGCACGATCGGCCCAAGTTTGACAGCTACAAAAATTTATTTATTAAAAATCACAAGACACAAACTTCCAATAGGCTGCCACAGTTCGCTCGTATATATACTTACAGGGAGTGAAAAATCCACACCACCCGACCGTCCGTTTATTAAAACTGCGTGTATTTTGAAAACGGCTCATTATATTTAAAAACCGTTTCTACAGTTGGTTAGAACTCTAATTTTACTATTTAAATATGTAAAAATAAATGTTTGGCAACGTATACGTATAATGTGAAAAATAAAAAAAGTTATTTTTCAACACTTTACGAGTATGGTTCAATGTTTCTTTATGACGTTATCACGTAAAACTATCGTCCGTAAACCGACTTCACAGACAACCAATTTTTTTTTTGAATTCACTTTTTAATTGAAATGTACGCTAGCGGAAAAATTTGTTTCGAACTGTCGTTCGCGATGCTCGTGTGCTGCATTTTTTCATTACAGCAACATAAGCAGTTTGGCCATGATGTCATAGATATACCAGAACAGTCCGTCAGAGTGAATTTATTCAAGTTGAACGCATGCTTTTTGCCCAATTCTAATTCAACACAACGTTTCTTTTTAACGAATCAGAAACTTGCATTCTGTGTCCATGATGTAAAATAAATAAGCAAGAAGAAAAACAACCGATCTAAGAATTACAGTTCTATTCGTTTGGCCGTTTTAGCCGAAAAAGTTTCAAGGAAACTGGCAATATTCAAGAAGGATTTAATTTAGAATCGTTTTATGCGGTTAAAATCTAAGTCCGATCCTGCATAACGTATATCGGTAGATCAATAAAATAAACTGACAAACTCTAAAGAAACGAGAGAAGAGGCTGCCCGAAAGCCACAGCTAATGGAAAACATTCCACTCTGTCAGCGACGGAGGGAGGTTTGAAAAAGTAATAATATAATCTGCGAATATATTGTTTATCAAGTTCAAAAGAGAATTTAATTGCGGGTACCGTTTTTTATCCGATGTACGGTACCTGCCTATACAGATTTTAATTCATCGATGATTAAAATTAATTTGTAACAATCTTCTTGATTTAAATTGAAATCGGCAAACTGACGCCGCCTTTATTTGCGAGAAAAAGTAGAGCGACGCAACTGAGTCGAATCGCAATGTCTCCTGAATGAAAATACAACAAAGCATTACTCAACGTTATTAAATTTTTGTTATGAAAAATCTGAATAGAAGGTAAAATATTAAGCATTGCTGATTGTCTGTGTGCTTTCAACCTACTGCAAAATACAGCGGCAAAAGGAATGAGTGAATCGCTGACTATTATTATTATTATGTTATGGTCCTTTATCTTATGAAAAATGTCTTTATTTGTTCGTAGATCGAACGGATCGAAGGTCTATTTACAAGCTTACAGGACGCTGTGTGTAATCGTTCCGGTCGACACAATAATTGATTCCACAAAATGGCTTAGCAAATGGAAGCGTTAATATTATTTTAGAACACAAAATCTACAGACCGTAAAAAATGCAGCCTTTTTGAAAAAAAGATCTCTTAGGTGTTTTCTGAATTCGTAAAAAATAATTCAAAACGCATGCTCCTTTGTGATCTATTTTCGTCAAGCTGTTCAAACTGCCAAAAAGTAAAGCAACAGTAAAGTTTTGTGACCAGGTTTAAATTTTTAGGGTTTTGGAATTCAGATCAATTAAAGATGTGGAAAAATAATATAGTGCTACATTTTTTTTTGCAGGAAAATGCATTTCAAATTTCGTGTAATTTTTTTTCTCGGCCGCCAATTAATTGCTAAGATCGTCGTATTTTCTTTTCGTTATGAAAATAAAAATTCCTTTGATATATCTTCACCGGCCCTCGGTTTAAAATTTAGAAACTGGGTGTTTGTAAAGGTCTCGGCTATTCCCGAGCCCGCGTCTAAATTCAAAGTTTAAGAAATTCCCGACGTAAAACGTCGGCACGCCTTTTGCGTAGATATCCAATCGGTTCGGTCGGCGGCGGCAGCGGAGCGAGAGGCGGCGGCGCAGACCGTACAAAAGGCGACAAGAGAGCGCGCGTGGTGCCGCACGTGAGTGACGTCACGGCACGCCTCGCGAACACGCGAGCCCCGCGGCTTCGCGCACACTGCTCTGTGTGAGCATCGACCTTACCTATACAACGTTTGCACCGTCACATCGCGCGTCGCGAGAATGCGGGGACGCCGCGCACGTTCAATGTACCTTCGCCGCAAGTACAGGTACCTACACGCTAATTAATAGATTTAAAAAAATATGTATGTATATACTTCATCCGGTCAGGCCCGATGCGCTTATATTATATATAGCGGTCCCGCCCGGTTTCACCCGGGTGAGAAAGAACGAATGTGGGGGGGGGTGCACATTCATCTTAGTTTACTGAGATGAATGTTTTGTCCAAATTTCATGATGATCGGAGTTTTTGTTGGACGGACTAATTTTGAGTTACCTTTTGCAATATTTTTCATTGATGCTCCGCTCCTATTGGTCGTAGCGTGATATTATATAATATATAGCATATAGCCTTCCTCGATAAATGGGCTGTCCAACAAAAAATTTTTAATTCGCACCAGTAGTTCCTGAGATTAGCGCGTTCAACCAAACAAACAAACTCTTCAGCTTTTAATATTAGTATAGATATAGACAAGAAAAGATGTATCTTTTAAAATTTGTCTATGAACTAGAAAAAGAAGTATGTCCACTGAAATATATTTGGTTTGAATTTGTAAAGAAAAGCGATTTGAAAAGTTGGAAAAATGTAGCGTCAAACGTTGTGACGTGACGGCTATTTCAGTTTCCATTGCAATTTAAAAATAGTTGGCAAAACCAAAAGTGCACATCCCGCAAGTATAATGAAAAAAAGTTGAGAAAATAGATTTAAAAAAACAATTAAAAAAATAGAAAAAAAATAAAAAGAAAATGGAATAGAAAAAATAAATATAACTTGTGTCAGCGGGATTCGAACTCGGCACCTTGCTATTACTGGACTACGCGTTTAACCGCTCGGCCATTCCGATATCCCGGCTTGCGTTGTTATTGTGGTATAGAAGTGGAGCAGTTATTCTACGTAATACACTACATTACAATAACAGTAATAGGTATTTTTTTGTTTTTTTAAGGTTTTTTATTTTAACTATTAGCTGTCAAAAATAATAAAATAAAACTGTTTATAAAAATTAAACTACTGAACACATTTATGTGAATTTAAATAGGGTTCTGGTCTGATACTAAACAAAGTGAATAAAATATAACCCAAGGCAATCCGACCAAAATTGCGATCTGTAGAGTCGTGACGTACATACGTACAGACCAACCGACAACTGCAGTTTGTAAGTTTCAATTACAATTTTAATAGTATTTATGAACTCGAATTGATTTAAAAATGGTTCTGTTTTATAGATCAGAATCTCCTCTTTTCAAAAAGCTTCAATTTGAATGGATTTCGTGTGAAATTAACTTAGATATAACTTCTTATATGAACGAAAGTCAGCTCTGACGCACAAAGCGATAATAAAGCACATACCGCTAATTTAGTGGTATGTGCAATTGACTGATTCAATAAACCCGAGAATGAAAATAAACAATATACGCAAAATATGTACGTAAGTCCGCGCCTGCAGTGAGCAATAATATAGCTGCAGCTGCACCTTAAAATACCATCGTTAGATTAAAACAAAAAAAAGGGGTGAGTTAACACGTGACGCAGAACCGGTATATCTCACGTTTCAGAAACCTGACGTGTAATGAGTCGGTAATATTAATTTAACTGTAAAATAAATGATCCTTGCAGCATGTTCTCAACTCGCCGCGCACGTGGGCAAGCGTTGTGTTTATGTTTTATGTGCGGTGTCAAGACAAAACGGTTTATCAGATCGATCAATCAGCTGTCGAACGTAGGTATATAGACAATCTTATAATCTGCAATCAATCGGTGTTCGTATATTTTGTACTGATTTAATTGTTCAATTCTTGCTGTAGGTAATGAAACACAGTCATAATTTCATAACGAAAGAAATTACTCCGGTTAAATGAGTTTCTTCTTGCTGAATTACGCGGTCATATAACGAGCGTCGCAAATGACGGCTCGAACAAAATTTAATCACTTAAAAAAAAAAGGTTTACACTCTGGGAGTGCCGGCAGAAGTGAAAACTTGAATTTTCGATCAAAATGGTTTGTATCATAGATTGCATTTTTATGTACGATATTTTAACGCTAGATGTCTAACGTTGTATAAATAAAAGTTCTCGTTTTACGAATTTTCGATCAGGATCAGGTCACGTGTCCTGACGCGAGTTTAACATTTTTTGACGTGATAACGTCTTATAAATTGATGAATCACCAATCTTATAAATTGATAAAACACCGGCTGCATGCACGAAAAAGTGTAACGTTCCTAACGCGTAACGTTCCTAACG
Source organism: Xanthostigma xanthostigma (assembly GCA_963575645.1). Taxonomy (NCBI): domain Eukaryota; kingdom Metazoa; phylum Arthropoda; class Insecta; order Raphidioptera; family Raphidiidae; genus Xanthostigma; species Xanthostigma xanthostigma. The sequence goes on from OY754473.1 coordinate 8,568,882, forward strand.
TTCGTAACGCGTAACGCGTAACTTTCCGCCTAACCCTGTGCGTGCTTTTTGCTAATTTCTCGCTCAATTTAAATCAGATCGGTTTGAAACCAGTCTTAAACGAAAGAGGAGAACATTTTACATAGATTTCGTATAACAGAATTTGCCTAAACAGTTTTTTTATACAAATTTATATAGAAAAATAGCTGTATAAATGCAATGTTGTCTAATGCATGGCGCGACGCGGTCGGTCGTCTTTGTTTGCCGTACATGGAAATTAGAAGCAAACGTATGTCTTGTCTTAACATGAAAACGGCTGCATTTCTAATGTTTAATTCAATTTTTTGACATTAGTATTTTGTGAAATGCAACGCCTTCTAAGTTAAGTATTGGAATAACTAATTATTATTAGAACATAATACTTTGACAGTTGCAAACGTCACTTTTGACATTTCTTATCATTCCGACACCAAGGATAAGCGGATTGAAACCAAATTTTGGGAGGTTTAGGTTATGTATTACGGAATACGTTATCACGTAAAACTATCGTCCGTAAACCGACTTTACAGACAACCAATTTTTTACCCATTACAAAAAAAGTGTACAACGCCGCTAAAGAAGTTTTCACTTCAATAAATTATATAACGGCACGGGGCTTCCCCGACGACTTCATTATTATGTATTTTTGTACGTTCGGTGTCTGTCCGAAGTGTATTTGACGATTAGCCAAAAAAAAAATCTCCGTAAGCCATTTTGTCTTACGACCGCAGATTTTCCAGTTAATGATCGACTCCTTGTTGCTGCAGTCGGTTCAAAGTCGGTCACGTGTTCGCACACGATGCTCGACGCCGATCCTTAAAATTGTTGATCGATGATCGATGATCGGATAATCGACAATTCGCATGACTATAATAACGGCTCGCTCTATCCATATACATCCTTGTTGGATTGTGTTGAGACATGGCGGCTGCTATTATCTATAAACGTTGCTGTTCACTAATAAAGACAATAATAATAATAATTGCCCATCGTTTCGAAAGGTCAACTAGATCTCTGGAGAAACAGAAGAACGATTAATTTCCATCTGCATTCGAAAGAGACGGCAAGGTATTTTAAATCGACTTACAGAGGAGCCCCATTGACCTGAAACTTTGCACGTTTATAGCGGAGGGCACAGAACAGAACCTATACAGGAAGTTTTTCAATAGATAGTTCGACATTTTGTTTTAGACTATGTGCTTTCCCTTCAGAGATTTCAAATGCGTTTTCACATTTTGGACTTCGATATTGAGCCTAGCGAAGAAGTATATGAAAAAAATGACTTTTCTAGAAAGTACGAACATTTTCATTACTATAGTTTGCACGTTTTAATTTTATCTTTAATGCATTTGTAAACAGGATACTTACTTTGCCATCCATCTATGTTTTGGAATGCCTTCTAGCTATCAAAAAAAAAATCTTAACAACATTTGTTGCAATAAAAATTTTCATAATTACCCAACAAGATGTGGTAATGATTTAAGAATGCCTAAACATAGACTGGAACTGAGTAGGAGAGAACCAAATTATATGGGTCAAAAATTATTTAACCACCTGAATGATAATATAAAAAACATTTCTGGTGTCAAACGCTTCAAGATTGAATGTAAAAAAATTCTTATTGACAAGTGTTGCTATTCAGATGAGGATTTTTATCAGTGATTGAGAATAGTATTTAAGTATTTCCATATTCTATTCTATTTTTAACTATTTGCTATCGGATTAATTATTTTAATATGTTTTAACTGTGTACCTACTGACGTTTTGTATCCATTTTTTAATGGCGCAACAAAAAAAATGAATTTAGTTAGTTGCGTCTATCGCAACGATCGTGTATGAAAAGTTGTTATTATTTATGATTTAGAAAATTTAATTCAACTTTGCTTAAAATATCAATCTTTGTTTTTCGTAGTAATGATGAACTTTTTTTGTTTAATTTTGTTTGTCTACACTCACTTGGAAAAATGACGTTTTATTTTCCATGTAATAAAATATGTATTAGAGCTAACAAAAACAAAATAAAAAAAAGTTAGATGTAAAATACATTCCATTAATTCCCACAAATAACGGTCCCCCTGATCTGACGCAGTTAGCTATAAAAAAACCTAGTTAGAAGTGTCAAAAAAACTACCTACCTTTTGGTAAATTGATGGTATATTCCCGGCACAATCTACAACACACTTCTTTTTTTTTGTTCCCTTCGCCTGTTGCAGCTCTGCGCTTGTATTTGATGTAGTAAACAAGCCGATTGGACTTTTTACAAAATCGCATTTAAATATATAAATATATGATTAGTAAAAAAAGAAGTATTAGCAGTTATTAAGTCTGTGTAATTTTTTTGGTTTTATGTAGCACGAGTTTTTAAATTTTGTAAAAATGTTTGCATCGCGCATTTTAATGATGAGAAATATTTTATGTCAGTATTTTCATTAAATTATTGGCCGTTACTACAATTCAACTCTTATATGTTTCAAAACTCCTGTCATATTTAAATATTCTTTTATTTTTCTCGAAATTATAATTAGGTAGGTACCTAGCTGATACCATATTATATTTTTTCTTAAATATAAAAACAAAAAATTATTTTTCTTTTTTATTAACTTTAAGGGCAATTGAACTTTTTTTTAAATTTGTAATTTGGGGATATAATATTTCAATTTATTGCATGTCTGTTATAAAGACAACTTCAAACCAAGCTCAAAATTTACAGAGATAAAAAGAGCAATAGAATTTAACCATTGATTGTCGTTTATGATATAGAGCACACTTGCATAGGGCAAACAAAATGTCGCACCAAAAATATTTTTTTATTCCCAATAAAAAAAAACTACCGGTGCACGTATTCTACATGCCTCTCGGTGTGCGGCATCGAAGCTCTTCAGAACAGATTTTTCTAAGGTCTTCTCTGTATGGCGGAATATTTTGGCAGGAAGATTACCAAGATCTTATTCAAAACAGATTAATTAAAAAAAAACTATTGAAAGACAAAATGACACGGTTCCAATATTTTCATTTTTCTTTGGACAAAAGGATACCTAACTTTATTTTCTGAATGGTTTAACGGCTAACGTTTTGACATTAATTATTGCGTTTTCTTTAGGAAAGAACGCCAACTAAAAGGCAATCGGTATTTTTGCTACCTTCTCTGTGACTAAATTTAAAATAGTTGGCAAAACCAAAAGTGCACATCCTGCAAGTTTTCCACTGTATGATAAAAAAATAACAATTAAAAAATATTTTTAATAAAAAGATTTAAAAATTTAAAGAAATAAATAATTAAAAATTGAAAAAATATTTTTTTAAGTTTGCAAAAATAAAAAAAATTAAGAACTATACATATTATAATATATAATTAATATCAAGTGGAATAAAATAAAACAAAATAAAAAGAAAAAAATCAATTATTTCGTAAGGAATCGAACTCAGGACCTTGCCCTTGGGGATCCAACGGCATAACCATTACGCCACTAAGCCTACTAAGTGTAGTGGTGTTATCACGGTATAGAAGTGTAGCACTTGTTTTATGGATTACACTATATTTACACAGCAATTATTATATTGTTTTTTTAAACTATTAGCTGTCAAAAATAATAAAATAAAACTGTTTATAAAAATTAAACTACTGAACACATTTTAGTGAATTTAAATAGGGTTCTGGTCTGATAGTAAACAAAGTGAATAAAATATAACCCAAGGCAATCCGACCAAAATTGCGATCTGTAGAGTCGTGACGTACGTACGTACGTACATACGTACGTACATACGTACAGACCAACCGACAACTGCTGTTTGTGATTTTAAATTACAATTTTAATAGTATTTATGAACTCGAATTGATTTAAAAATGGTTCTATTTTATAGATTAGAATCTCCTCTTTTCAAAAAGCTTCAATTTGAATGGATTTCGTGTGAAATTAACTTAGATATAACTTCTTATATGAACGAAAGTCAGCTCTGACGCACAAAGCGATAATAAAGCACATACCGCTAGTTTAGCGGTATGTGCAATTGCAGTGGATACTCTGCAATAATCGTGAGTCGATGGACTCGGAGCACGGAGCATCCCCAGCAGTTTTACGCACACCTAAGCCCTCGTGATATTTATCGCTTCACCCCTACAGCAGGAAAACAAGAATCGCCGTCCAGTCCTGGATGGGGGGGAGGAGGCACGAATCACGAATGACCATTGAATATTTCAAAGGAATATATTTGCAAGTGTCGGCTGTAAAATTTAACTCGCTACGTTTTTTATTTTTCACATTTATTTGTTCCAATTCAAATTCCACTTACATAATATATTTTTATCGTCGTTTAGTTTTTAAATTTTTTTTACTGCGAATTCACGAAATTATTAAAATTTCGCGTTAAATATTTCAACGGTTTCGCCTTTTATGATAATAATTCAATTTTATTATCGTTTTTATCGAAACGACGAACATTTTGGTGAAATGTTTCAAACGCAACTTAACGTGTCCAGCAAATATTCTCAATCAATAAAAAGTAAACATTTTTATTCGATCGTTCTTATTATAATAAAATGGTTTGTTTTTTACTAGCCGCTTATTTTGTGACAGCTAATAGATATATTATTGCAATAACCTGGCGCCTAAATAATACGATATCTATTAATAATAATAATTATTATTATTATTATTATTATTTTATCGGTCGAGCAAATTAGTTTCTGTTGTGTTGAGTTGACCCATTCGACTGTGAAGTCGCAGATACTGCAGCAGGCAGCGTTACTATCAATTGTTGAACTTGATCCCATTAATGAACCGTAACTAGTATCGGCATAGATATTGTATAGGTACTACAAAACAGTGTAAAAAAAATGTGTGTGAGCCTCACCCGCACAAGCTCACGTGCGAAGTGAAACTTCTTTGCAGTTATGAACTCGCTTAATTGGTGCGTTGTCTCTATTTTGCGTCGTCGAGTATATTTCACCGTCACGTCGTTGAACCGTAAACCAGGCCCGGATTTACCATGCAGGCAGTATAGGTAGCTGCCTAGGGCGGCGAGAATTGAAGGGCGGCAAATTTTGGCGGAAACTTCAAAAGTTTGTTCTATTCGTGGGAATTGAATTTTCCGCCTATTTCTTCGGCACGCGTACCAACATCATAAGTCGAAAATGCTCGAATTGGGAAAAGAGTCGATTTATGCTTGTCTCAATATTGGCCTAATATCGAATATTCGATAAGTTTTATTAATTATTTATTGGAAAACTTTTGTACCAAACTTATTCCACCATTGAAGAAGTTTCGCGATGGGAGGGAGGGGGGCGGCAATTTTCGCAACTGCCTAGAGGCGGCAAATTTCTAAATCCGGGCCTGCCATAAGCAAATACGCTATTCAAAGAGTTTCACTTAAAAAAGTGGTCCGTGTATCGCGGGGTTGTTTATTTTAAACCTCATTAAAACGGAATCATTAAATAATGTCTTTATTCATAAATCTTAGGTTATTTAATTTATCACAAATGTATATAATTATAGTTTCTTGCTTAATTAATTGTTTTTCTTTACATGTAAATTTTTCCTAACACACTAAAATAAATTAATAGGCACCACGGGACGTTGTCCCGCTAAGTTCGAGATAAAGCCGAATTTCAGCATTGAAATATTGCTTAGTCATTATTATCGTCTCTTTTTTACACATCCTACTTGCTTCTCTAATTGGTTGAACAAATACCGCTATACCGAAATTCAGCTCAAGTCATTTTAGACTTTTTAAGCTAAATCACGTATTTCTTAAAAAAAATAGTTGCAGGATTGTTCGTTATAACTTCTCGGTGATGACGTAACCCGGATTGTCAATTTCCAGTTTTGTTGTCGGTGCATTTTGATTTTGTTCTTTGACAATCGGCTTCTTTTTATCTGTGAATAATAACAAAAAAAATTAAAGATGGAAAATATTTTTTAGGGAAAGTCGTATCTAATACCTAATCGTTTTCGAAAAAGAACTTTTCAACTCGCTGTGGGAGTGATTTCGTTTAAGTGTAACGAAAAAATAAAAGAACGGTTATTTATTATTAATCTTGTGATTTTTTCTATACCTAATCAATATCAAAACCAACACATATAAGTGTTTATTGGCGGTTTATTATTATTATTTTAATTTATACTTATAATTTTATAGTCAGCAAAGCTTTGTAAAGAAATTCGTTCTGATATTCCATAATAAATTCAGGTTACCTTTTGTGCACAAGAAGCTGTCGATAACGGTGGCCGGCATTTCGAACATGAGAACGCAGCATCCGGCTATCAGAATTGCGAAGCACAAATCTCCAACTGCGGAGTAAATCTGCAAAAAAAAAACAAAATCAGGAAGTCACGTCAATCTAAAATGTTTGTGGTGTACGCTATTAAAGTTGCTAATTTATTCATCAAATCAGATTTGTTTTTTATTTTATTTTTACGTATTTCAACATGAAATTGAATCCAAAACAGTGGCCTCTTTGCTTTAAGAGTTTAGTATTTTTTTCGATTAACACAACGCTAAAAATAAAAAGTCTGTTTTTTCGTTTTCTATGATGTCCACGACCCCAAAAACACGCTTATTGCGCATGTGCGGTGATTATTCACCGGTTCAAACAACGTAAAATCATAATGATATTAATGTACTTACGACATTTATGTTGGAAAAGTGATACGGCGTTCGTTTCGTACTTTGGAATCCGACCATCAGAGTGTAGTGCGTCACGTAAATGCAATAGGAAAAGCGTCCCAAAATTTGAAACACGGGCAGCGAGAGAAACGTGTTGATTAGACCTGTTGGAGAAAATTTCAAAATTCAAAAAATGCAACTTTAGATTAGACAACGCGTTGACTAGATATTATGATGAATGAGTCATACCAATTAATTATTGACCAAATTATTAATATGATATTCGAACAAAACAACAGACTGGAGTAATATTTTACTTAAAATTTGTGCAGATAAAAAAAACTGTATATTTTGAAAGTTTGTTATTTCGATACTTTAGCAAATTTTCGATTTTTATTTCCACTTATTTTATTATTTTACATTATTATCAGTCGATACCCAAAGTCTAGCGTAATCATTGTTTCTTCTCGACATTTATGCGAGCGAAACTGCGGACAAAATTTACCTGCACGGTAACGAATCCGCGGACAAAAGCTAGTAGGTATTAAAAATAATATATCGCACCGCCGTATCCGTTGACGCAGGCAAATATAAGCCAGGAGACCGCGACGCTCCACACGGTTCTGTGGGTCGCGTGCAGCGTCGATTCTAGCAGTTGATTGTGTCGGTAGCCGAGCTGATTGATTGGATACTCAATGTTGACGGCGCAAAACGAGCCGACGGCCGCCAGGATCCAACACACGCCCACAATCCACTGTGATGGAAAGAAAATCGCTGTATTAACGCACAAAAAAAATCTCGATGACAATTCTATAGAAAATAACGCTTGTCAAAAAAGCGGGGCGCCATATTTTCTATTTTCAGTTATGCAAAACAGAAAAGAAGAACGTGGTGGCAAATCACAATTTTTTTGATGTAGTACTTCGACATCAGGATCTGAATGGCAATAATATGAGTGCCTTAGATGAAATAAGAAATGAGTCATTTTGAAGAACTACCTTATTGAGGACCAGTTTCGTAGGTCTCTTCGAGTTGAAGTACAAAATGTGTCCGAGAGCCAAACCGACGAACCAAGGAGCAGCTCGGGTGATTGTCGAACAGTAATAATACGGCCACCAAATGGCCAGCTTTCTGAAATCATATTCTCATTTATTCGGCGGTCCTTACACGCGTTATTCATTTGCTACAAATGAACTGCTGAAAGTTCCGCAACTATATCGAATTTCTGATTACTAATATCTCGTCAGCGTCCATGAAAATGTCAAAAAAAAAAATGTACACAGAAATATTCAAGTATTTTTATAGAACGAGGAATAATGGAGTCTCTTTCTGTAACTCGTTCAACATTTCTGCGGTAATTTTTTCAAACACTTTAATTAATTTTAATTGCACCGCAGGATACGCAATTAAGAATATATTATAGAAAAAAAAGTAGTGCGCTTACGTTTTGTAAAAGTCGAGCGGTATCTCGTGGACGTAGGTGATGTAGAATGGAATTATCATGAAAATGGCTGTGAGCGCTATGAAAGCGTGCAGGGCGTACTTTTCCCATTTCCACCAAATCGCAGCGAAAAGCATCAGACTCAAAATGAACAGATGCATGTCGACGCATAAATACCAGAGGGGCGTCATGCACTGGAATTGATAAAAATTAAATTAGATTTTAGTAAATATTCGCTGAATTAAATTTTTTTTTTTTTAATTTTAAATTTTTTTAACTTCCAATATACTGATATCAGGAGATTTTAGCTAATTTTTGGATCAATCTCATGTGCATTGTTTGACGATTTCAAACATCTTTTGGTATAGCAAACGCCAAATTATAGAATTACAGAATATATTAATACTATAATAATCCTTATCGAATTTGAAGTGTCGTTCTAACTGTTCTACTGTCGGTTTTGACAATTATAAAAAATAAATTGTAATATGTTTATCAAAATTTAAAAAAGCTTCCAGTTTTGCTACTTTTCTCACAACTTTAGAAAAATTCATGGACTTATTTCAAAATCGATAAAGATTCAATGATTGAATTCATTACGCATTGCACAGTTTTTAATCTTTCTCGTTTTAAGAATTCCGTACCTCAAGATTTTAAAACGGCTATATCTGTTATGTCCTAAACAAAAAGAGACGGTGAGTTCAATGAATACAGCAGCATTGAATTCGCCGTCTCACTCTTTATCCACAAGCCGAATTTGAAAAATATCCAAGATATTTTTTCAAACTCGTGTAAAATATATTTTCAACTGGATTTTTTTCCTCAACATTTACTCCTTTTATAAGTAAAATTAACCTCGATTAGACAGTTTTTAAAGAGGAATTTTATAGAATAGAAAAAATTTAAATTGGCCGAGCCATTTAGGCTGCGCGTTGTTGAAGAGACTTCAACGTTGCTCTAGGCGACGAACCCGCTTTCAAAGTGCTAGTGCACGGGTCGTGCAGATAATGTTGTCTAAAAATAATACCATTTCGTCCGGATTCACGTAGTTCTGGACGTAGAGCAGAGCCGACCACCAATATTTCCTGCACGTGTATTGCTCCTTGGCGATATTTGTGAGCCACAGCGGTCCCGATCCGACAAATATCAGTAGCGTTGCAAAAAAGGCGACGGTCGCCGCGACGACAGGCGTCAGCCTAAGAAAGGAAAAAAATATTATTACTTCTGCTCCTTCTAGTGTTGTGAAGAAGAGTCGAGGGGCAACTTTGTACACAGTAAATCGGATCTTAAGTATAAATATTATGCATGTTGACGACTATAGCTATATGTACCTCAAATATCTGTGCAGTATTTGTCGTGGAATATTGAAACTGACGCCTTTAGCTTTGGATCGAAGGAAGCTTTGCATCATCAAACAGCCGCTCATCAGCAGGAAGGTGTCGACGACGAGGCACGAGCCGATGTACAGACTGTTTTCGAGTGTGCTGTATCTCTGCGAATAGATGAAATAATAATAATTCGTCTCAAGTCGATCGCGTCGAACTCTCTGAGCGTTACGGAAAACATTAGTAATAAAATAAAAACTCTAATTATTATTAATCGTATTTGTGTAGTACGTCATCGATAAAAATAATAATTGCAATATTAATATGTAGTACCTGGGTGACCGAGCTTTGCTCGGAAAGTTAAATAAAATACTGATATTCAAATACGTATTAATTTTAAGTCTCACTTGGATAGTAATTAAAGATTAACTGTCATAATATTTTGAAAACAATTGTTTCATTGTTTGTATAAAATTCCAAAACCTACTTACAATATTTAAGTATTTTCATACGTCAAAAAATTGATTTTTGACGTGATAACGTCTTATAAATTGATGAATCACCAATCTTATAAATTGATAAAACACCGGCTGCATGCACGAAAAAGTGTAACGTTCCTAAATCCTAACGTTCCTAACGTTCCGCCTGACCCTGTGCGTGCTTTTTGCTAATTTCTCGCTCAATTTAAATCAGATCGGTTTGAAACCAGTCTTAAACGAAAGAGGAGAACATTTTACATAGGTTTCGTATAACAGAATTTGCCTAAACAGTTTTGACGTGATAACGTCTTATAAATTGATGAATCACTAATCTTATAAATTGATAAAACACCGGCTGCATGCACGAAAAAGTGTAACGTTCCTAACGTAACGTTCCTAACGTAACGTTCCTAACGTTCGTAACTCGTAACGTTCCGCCCTAACGATTTGGATGAAATTTACTGAAAAGGGATTTTGGGGGGCAAAAAATCGTTTTAGCTAGGTCTCATCTCTAGAAAAAATCGTTTTCTTACAAATTTTATCATTATAAAAATCAATTTTTTGACGTATGAAAATACTTAAATATTGTAAGTAGGTTTTGGAATTTTATATACTTAAACAATAAAACAATTATTGTTTTCTAAATATTATGACAGTTAATATTTGAGACTTAAATAAATACGGAAGAAAGAAAGTTAATAAAAAAAATTATTTTTATAGGTGGTGAGTAATTTAATAAATAAAATTAACCTAAATTTGAAGCGAAAGATGCAATATCATAGATTCGAATTATTATAATTATTATATGTAGAATTTAGGTTATGTATTACGGAATACGTTATCACGTAAAACTATCGTCCGTAAACCGACTTTACAGACAACCAATTTTTTTATAATGATAAAATTTGTAAGAAAACGATTTTTTCGAGAGATGAGACCTAGCTAAAATGATTTTTTGCCCCCCAAAATCCCTTTTCAGTAAATTTCATCCAAATCGTTAGGGCCGTTTTCGAGAAAATATTTAGGTACATAGGTAGATAGGTAGATACAAGATTAGCTCGTTTAATAATATAGGGATTTTGTCATCGTTTGAGCACCGAGCACTCACTTTGATTGTGTGCAGTTCGTTGAGCAACGGCTGCCTCAAAAACTGATCGTGTCTGTGTACCAGAACGACCCACGCCGCGCTGATGAAGCGTATTCCGTCCAAACAGCCCATGTGACCGGGTATTCCCCTTCTTATCGCCGTCAACTTTTCACCGTTCGTGTAGACAGAAAACGCCAAGAGAACGCCGTGCGCCGGCTCTGCAAAAAGGAAAAAAAAACAATTGGTCGCTGCAGTCGCGGACTTTGCAACGAGGAAAAAAATGCCAGTGCTGTCTCTCTTTATATTTCAGTAGCAAAACTATTTTTTAAATAAGTTTTTAGGCAGGTCAAAATCTTTGTATAGAAATGTTATTTTTGTTTAATCTCACAACTGTGTGAAACGTCACAATAAAAAAAGAAGATTCGCGTCAATGAACTGATTAAAATAAGGAAGTTCATTGTCAATTTATTTCAAATGTCAATAATAAGGATGTACTTTCATTTTATACATTTTATACATGAATAAACAAATGCATTGTTTACCGCTTTACAAAATCATTACTCCAAAAGTGGGGAACGGTATTAAATTATGTCAAATTCACTTTTCAAGGTTTGACAATATTTGTTCGTTTTAAGGCCCCCCGAGTCTAAAAACACATTTTTGGAAAAAGTCTGTTCGTCTGTTAGTCTGTGAGCATGACGATACAGGCCAAACGGAAAAGCGGATCGAAATCAAATTCTGATAGGATATTAAATAGAAGAAGCCCTATTGTTTTTGGGGAAATTCGGCGCATGTGCAGAAGAGATATTATATTATGTGCTATAGTGTTGTGTTTATATATTATAACGATATACTTTTCATAACGGTTTATTATTCCATTATTTTTCTAAAAGAAATTTTGTAAGAAATGTTGTTTTGTGAACTTTATAGTTTCAATAAAAAAAAATCGTCTATTCTTTTGTTCTGTAGGTCTGTCAAAAATAAAATAATTATTGCTGACAAGCATGCTTTGTTTATTTTTTGTATTTAAAAAATCATAATCCATAATATGTAACCGAGCAAACGAAAAGCAAACGTCATAATATAATAATAATTATTTCTAGCCGTTATCCGCATCAATTCACGCGTTAATACAAATGTCATAAGTCAGTATTTTGCAAGTTCGAATGTTGCCTAAATGAGAGGAATTTTTCTCATTCTTTAAGATTATGTAGAATACTTACTCTGTCCTTTTTTCCTTAAATTTATGTCATAAATAGTGCTTAAAACCAGTGTAGCTACCAGGATCAATAGAATAAATCTATAAAAAAAAAAGAAAAAACCAATAAACTTATCCGAATTAACATTGTTTATAAATTTGAAATATTTTCGTGGTTCATTTATTTGTTCATTTCAGTTTATAATATTAATTGGTTTTTGCTGCAGATAAACATTATTATCGATGATAATGACACAGGAATGTTCGGTTTCTATTCGAAAGTGAATAAATCCACTTTCAAAATATATTTCTGTTTGACTCAACCAGCGGTAAAAAAAAACAACATTTGAACCTACATATAGCTCCAGCCCTCGGTAGACATCTTCGCTTGTCCAATCAGAGTTTGACAGTCGTTTCGACTTACGCTGACCGTGAAATTTCGAAAAACGTCCGCTAGGTGCGCTTCGACGTCGGAATGTGAGCAGGCGTCGGGCACACAGAGCGACCATTTTGATTCGACGTTAATTTGTTTCATATTTCTTGCGATTGTGTGACTTAGTTCCTAATAAAAACAAATAAAATAATCTCGATAGAATGGTAACTATTGGACTTCATTCATATATATATTTTTTTTTGTATTAAAATAAATTAAATATTAACCTTTTTGGCTAAAATGTATAAATTAAGAAGATTGTTGTCGTCGTCCTGGAGCTGGACTTCGGAATTGTTGCTTTTATAAGTGATTGTCGCGAGACAGTATTTTCCGGTCACTAGGCCGACGTCCGTAGCGGCTTTGATGGCCAGACATTCGTCGAACGAACCCAGATCGACGAGGTGACCTGTTATTATGCCCGGTTGAAGTTTCGACGACGCGTCGAACACTAAAATGCAAATAGGTTTGTTATTTGCAAATTGGTATCCGAAAAATATAATTTATTTCACTAGATATATTATATTTATTGTCTGTCGCAACGCAAATCAACTGAATTTTTGAGTTTTTTTCTTATAAAAGATCGTTGATTTTATTTTTTCAAAATCGTCACCAAACCGCTTCACAGGTTTCAAAAACCCAGATCTTTTAAACAACTTTGGCTGCCATTTTTATAACTGCGATAAAAAATAGACTTCTGGTATTGGTTGATCGAACGGTTATTAAGCAAGTTACAAAACATTTGTGCGGGGATGAATATTTAATTAAAAAAATAAATAAATCAATTGCAAAAGTGCATGAAAATTTCAAAAACGTTTTAATTGCAGCGGTTTCTGTTCAAATTGCAAATAAAAAAATATCAGTGGATAAACTCACTTTGCAGCGCCCATTCTGATTTGTTTTTCAAGGCTTCAAAATAGTTTTTGCTCTGCTTCCTGCAGCCATCTTTGAGACGAGCGGCGCTCGACTGTAGTGTGTAGACGTCGACGGCGCTTTCGAGGACCACGTTGCTCAAAAACGAACCCCGACTGTTCGTTGAACTTTGAACGCCTTGCGACAGTGCAGCAGCCAACAGGAACAACGTAAACGAAACCATTGTTGTGTTTTGGACGACCGCTTTTTTGAGGTTCGATGGTCACATTGAACGGTATGAGTTCAAAGTAAACGCTGCCATTATTGTCATCACATTTATATATGATCGCCGTTGTGACGCAAAAGTACAAAATCTGCTCGACTAATTGCTGGAAATTGTAAAAGTGGATAAGGTAAAACTATAACGCTGTAAAGCAAATTCCCAACGGCATTGAACTCTCCTCGTCCCAAACTCGATCGTTTCTTTCTCATTCATTGTACGTGCGGTGGGACGGTAAAATGTATTTCCCTCATGGCCCCCACAATGGTGGGGCTGGTGCAACTCTGGTAACAGGGCCCGGGCTCAGAGGGGGCCCTGGTTTTTTTTATTCAAGAAGTATTTGCAGTGGATCATAGCTTTGTTATCAAAATAAATGAAAATAATTAAATATAAAAACAGTTTAGAGTAAAATAGATATTAATTTGTATACAACAGCACGCACGGGCCCCACCTACTCCCTCTACTCTCCCCCACTCTAACACTGCGAAGATTCTTGTCCGAAGACAAAGAAAAATAGGCATATGTTGGGGGAGGGCCGACCCAGATCCTGGTTACAGGGCCCACAATCGAATGTGGGGGCCATGATTTCCCTATTTAGGAGAAAAACTAATCGCAACCGATCGACTGATCACTACGGCGACGTCTTTAAAAGGAACAGAATAGGCTTTGGAGAGATTGTTTCATACTTTGACGTTTTGCAAAACGGGAAAAACGCGAGTCATATGTTTTGAAGAAATAAAATTGTACGAACAGTTCATGATAGTAAAAATATAAAATTGACTACAACTAATGTTATTATGTCCACTCGCAAAAAATACAGCTAAAAGAAACTACTCGGACGTGCAATTCCCACTTTTTTTAACCGACGAAAAACAAAAACGGAGGAGGTTCTCAAGTCGACGCGTATATTTTTTTTTTTATTTTTTTTTTTTTATTTTTTTTTTTTTTTTTATGTATGACCACGCATAACTTTTTACAGAGTAGTCCGATTTTGATAAATATTTTTTTGTTTGAAAGGGTATACCCCGAAGTTGGTCCCATATAAATTTGGTAAAAAAATTCCAACCCTAAGGGTAGGAAAACAGGGGATGATTGATTGTTCACTCACTGATTGTAATGTATGACCACACATAACTTTTTACAGAGTAGTCCGATTTTGATAATTATTTTTCTGTTTGAAAGGGTATACCCCGAAGTTGGTCCCATATAAATTTGGTAAAAAAATTCCAACCCTAAGGGTAGGAAAACAGGGGATGATTGATTGTTTACTCACTGATTGTAATGTATGACCACACATAACTTTTTACAGAGTAGTCCGATTTTGATAATTATTTTTTTATTGGATAGGGTATACCTCGAGGTTGGTCTCATATAAATTTGGAAAAAAAATTCCTACCCTAAGGGTGGGAAAATAGGGGTGATTTATTGTTCACTCACAGATTTTCATGCTGAGTTGTGTATTACAATTATAAATTATATAGCCACAAAAAATTATAAAATAAAAACTTTTTAACAAAAAAATTAAACCGCCGAAAAACTGAAAAGCAAAAAATAATAAATCTTTTTATTTAACTAAGTAGTTGAACGTACGTGACAGTCTAGTATATCTAAGTAATTTTGAGTCGGCGTCAACAATCCTTCGCCGGAAATCTCTGAAAGTTCACGAGAGTTCTCTAATTTGATTTGGTTATTTCTTTTAGTGATCTTTGTTCATTGATTGTTTGACGCCGACTCAAAATTACTTAGATATACTAGACTGTCACGTACGTTCAACTACTTAGTTAAATAAAAAGATTTATTATTTTTTGCTTTTCAGTTTTTCGGCGGTTTAATTTTTTTGTTAAAAAGTTTTCATTCTAATTGCTAAAATTATTAAAAAAATTCCAATTTTTTTCACAATTAATTTTAACTACTTGGTTTGAATGTAATTTGGACACAGTATAGTTAATAAAAGTATTTCTAATGAACACAATAACACATGAACATCGGTTTAGCACGTGTGTCAACAACAAATGAGTTCTTCAGTTATTGTCTATTGATTAAATATAATTAAAAATACAAGTTGAATTTTATTTCCAAGTAATTGCAAATATACAAGAAAATTAATTTTATATATCCCTAAAAATACGAGCATCTTTTATATCCAAATATAAATAGAAAAATAGTTAATTAGTTAATTTTAAAATAAAATCTACCCAAAAATATTTACATAAATATTTTTCGAAACTATATATAAAATTGTTCAGTGACCGGTATATTTCTTGGATTTTATTTAATTATTGAAGAGATTTCTTAACTCGGATATTTCACGCCTAAAAGCGAAATATTTTTTCAGGAAATTTATAAGTCGGAATTAATGTAGTTTTTAAATTCAATCGTATTTAGGATTGAAAGACCTTCGACAGACAGACGGGCAGACGGATAAACAACTGAGTAATCTTGAAAAGAGTTACTTTTATACAATCTCAATTTTTTTGTCACTTTTAAAGGTAGTATTTTAAAAATTGGATTTATCATTTCTTAAAAAAACGAATAAACTTATGTCTCGAAGAAAAACTGGTTTTTAAGGCTTTATATGATGTTAATTGTTCTTGGAACATTGTTTCTTTCAAATACACCAAATAAACAAATCCGCACGTAAAGTACAGTAGAGTCTGGATTAATTGAACCTATTTTATTCAAGTTCGCGATTTACTGAGGTTTTACATCCAATTTACTTCTCGACGAGCGTAAAAGCCCGAGCTATTCTGTGTTTTTGCATGATTGACATAAATATTTTAATGAGTAAATGTAAGAAATATATAGTTATTTTATTCTTAATCTTTAATAGTTTCGTATAATCCGAGCTTTTTGACAATAATTCGAAATAGGGTCGATCCACAATAGCTCGTATATATAATCACAGGCCTACCGTAATGCACATAAAACTGCATAAGTACCTAACTGCGGAATTCCCACAGATAAAATTCTCTTGGGAAAGAATAAGGAAAAATATATAATTTTATGTACATAGAAATGGGAAACTGCGGAGTTATTACTAACTATCGATCATTTTTACGCAATTTTTGCGTGAATTGTATACAGGATGTGTTGAAAAAAATAATAATTCTTTCCTTTCCTTATCACAATCTCAAGACGTAGACGATAATATTGCGTCTGTTGGTTTTATCGATTAACCGCTAAAAACATTCGTTTTTTATTTAGCACCATCGTAATAATGTTGAAATCGAAATCCACGAAACCGTTCTTATTTATTTCAATTTTTTATGCGCTGATGCCATTTAAATTGCACCGCTTATAAACGTTTTCTCCTCGTCCAACCTTAACCATGAACTATTATGTCAGACTTTCAATGAAAATATGTTTTATTGTATTTCTAGAGACCGCACGATATTTACTAACTATAATTATTTTTTTATTATTTATCTATTGTCATACCTTCTTATCACGTGAAAATAATTGTTTGCGGCGACGGAGAACTCGACTATTATACTGTAATAATGTGGTTTACCTAAAACCTGTATGCATAGACGATTGATTAATGAGATTTGCGATAGCCGATTAGTCATTTGCATGTAGAACACAATAATTTTATTATGCTTTACGTTATCAGGTAAGAATTATTGTTAATGGCTCTGACGTTTATTGTTTAAGAAACAATACAACGGCAAGTGTAAAGAGGCGAGTACAGTGAACTCTCTATCTTTCTCGGCACGTCATTTAAAAATACATTATGAATAATTCAACTCCAGGCGATCGATTGAAGTCGCCAAGATTCAGAGAAAAAAAATACGTGTGGCACTCGGGGACTGCCGCGGTAAAGCTATTGCATATTCTTTTTAGGTCTTTAAGTTTTTCTTCTCTATAAAACGAAAATAGCTAGGTATAAATAATAAGGTATAAATAGTGTAATTACACACCAAAACAATTATTCATTCAAAAAATTTGAACAAAAAGAACGATATTAAGAGTTTGATCATAGAATTTCGCGCGATGTACATTTATATAGATATAATATCATAATATATACTTTCTCTGCACATAACCTAAATAATTTAGGTTATTTTTATAGCAGTATTATATATAAATTCATTTATACACAAATAAAGATAGAATCAGTTATGAGCAGTTATGCAGTTATGAGCACACAAACACCGTGCCGAAGTCTGCCGAACTGAAACGGCGTTAGACGATGCACGGCTGTCAACGCCGCACCGCTGTGCCGGTCGGAGTGGGGGATGTTAGGTTTTTTTTCGTTACGGAATTTCTTGATTCGGTCGCCGCGCTCAAAGCCCGCGATAGAAGCTATGCAATAGCTTAAAAGCGAAAAGTGTGTCCGTCCTTCAGTATCGTATTTTTCGGAATAATTAAGATGAAATTTGGCACGGTTACAGGTGAAGATCATTTATTATTGATTCGAATAAAATTTGCAGTTGCAGAGCTTGAAAAATGTTTTGCCGTTTTGGAGCGCCTGAAGTTTTATACAAAACGAAAACATGTTTCGCATTAGATCGCGCGGTGCAATATCATTCGAAAGGGACTTTACTGAGGATTTCAAAACGATTTATTTTACAAACTTTTGTCAGTTATAGTTTTTGAGAATTTTCTGAAAACGCACCCCGTAATCTGGTTCCCTTCAAAACTAGTGATGCTAGAAACATGCAGCCTAATATAGAAATTACGGGAAAATTAGAAAAATGTTTCTATAATAGGTGCGACCGTACATAATTTTCAAAATCTGTTGACGGTAGGAAACCTTCAACGCGCGAGTGTAACTCGCACGCGTCCGGGTTTTCTTAAGTTTTTTTTTCTTTTTAAGCTATTGCATAGCTTCTATCGCGGGCTTTGAGCGCGGCGACCGAATCAAGAAATTCCGTAACGAAAAAAAACCTAACACCCATTCCGTAACGAAAAAACCTAACACCCCCCACTCCGACCGGCACAGCGGTGCGGCGTTGACAGCCGTACATCGTCTAACGTCGTTTCAGTTCGGCAGACTTCGGCACGGTGTTTGTGTGCTCATAACTGCATAACTGCTCATAACTGATTCTATCTTTATTAGTGTATAAATGAATTTTATATAATACTGCTATAAAAATAACCTAAATTATTTAGGTTATGTGCAGAGAAAGTATATATGATATTATATCTATATAAATGTACATCGCGCGAAATTCTATAATCAAACTCTTAATATCGTTCTTTTTGTTCAAATTTTTTGAATGAATAATTGTTTTGGTGTGTAATTACACTATTTATACCTTATTATTTATACCTAGCTATTTTCGTTTTATAGAGAAGAAAAACTTAAAGACCTAAAAAGAATATGCAATAGCTTTACATCGGCAGTCCCCGAGTGCCACACGAATTTTTTTTTATTAAAACATGTCTGGGAGTTTTACAATTAACGAGGTTGTATAGGAACGAAGGTTTTGCTGTAAGTCGATTCAATGCGTATTCTTAAAGATCATTATCAATTTCATAGAATGCAGTTTTTCACAATCAGCAGTCATACCAATTGAATGATGCAATATCTTTTTGTATTTTTTTGAAAATCGTCAGGTTTCAGAAGGTTATTCAGGCTTGTTGCCAGTTTCAATTTTCAATTTATTTTATTTTCAATCTGTAAATAAAATAAAGTAGAAAAGATTGTCTTGCGTTTAAATGTTACACATGACAGGTTCTTTTTTGACAGAAAAAATATCGCTGTGACGACTGGAGAAAAATTAACGGCTAGTCAAATAGGTTAAAGCGTCATTATAATGGGAAATTACGTAATGACTTATTTGCATTACAGATTTTGTGCAGTGTTCAAATTTCAGCTGAATACACATCGCGGTTAAATTTTAATGTCAATGAGTGACAATATATTATTATTTTATATGACGAAAAATTCTAAACAAACATTTTTGCTATTATTATTAAAATTGCAGACACATTTTAATTGAAAGTGCGCAATTTAGCGCCGGCACACAATTACAAATAATAAAAAAACTCGGGTCGCAGTGCGAAACCCTGCCGACAATATAGTGTATTTGCTTTTATAAGCAGTGTGGCTCTATTGTATGAACTTAACTTTGTTTTTGGACAAAATAAAAAAAATTACCCCCTAATACACCCCTTAAAACAACATTTTTTTACTTAATTTCAATACTACATACCAATTCAACATCTGTACCAAAATATTATATACACCCTTCAGTATGTAAATCCATATCAGTAAACTTGCGTTTTCATAAAATTTGTAAGTCCGGTCCTGTCGGGCCGATTTTATTTAAATTTTAGCAGCACATTTCAATAATTACTAAAGGGTTAAATTTCAAATTTGAAGTGATTCTGAGAATTTTTTCCGTATTTTTGGGCCCAAAAACATTTTTCAACCCCTAAATACCCCCCTTAAAATGGTCCGATCGGGCCCATTTTAAATAGGCTTCTTGCGATGATGGATTCCAACATGTGGACTGAGTTTCGTTTAAATCAATTAAGTCTGTCAAGAGTTATCGTGGTCACACATAGAAAGAGGGAATAAAAAATAAAGAAATAATAAATTGAAAATTTGAACCGGTACTACCTAGAGGCTCAAATAACCCCGCCTGTAAGTGCAAAATGCCGTATATCAGATTGTGAATAAATTTTAATTGAGCTCTCTTACCGATTTTACACTGCGGAGAAATATATTTAGGTCTTAGTTAAAAAAAATACAATAAATACAAAGTGACAATAATTTTACTTACTTATTGGTTTATACTTCTTTCAATTATTACGTGGGCAGTTTCTTTTTTTTACAATTAGTGTGCAAAATTGAAGTGATAAAAAATCTACTTTATATTTGTTTTAAATGTCGAATTCGACGAGCTATTTGTTTTTTTTTTTATTGTTTGAATTGCCCTTTGTTCATATTATATGAATGTCGCGGACAACTGAATTCCGCGTTTTGTGACGTGTCGCTGCCTTAGCGAAATAAATCTTAAATAAAAAAATACGATTGAAAAAAATGTCAAAAACGCTTTGTTAATATTTTTTTATTATTGTAAAATCAAAGAACGTTTCGTTTTTGTAAAATTTAACATCTTTTTTATTATATTAGAGTTTTCTTCTGTACGTTTAGATTAGCCGTGCAGTCAAATTTTTTCTCTTCTCAACAATAATTATTAATGAACTGAAAATCTAATTTCGCCACTTCTTCGATTAAAACTTATGAGAATTATCTAACCACGACAACGCCTCATAAACAACAACGTCTCAACCATCTCGGCCGTTGAATTAAAGTTGTTCGAGCAGTTAAGGACGATGCATGAATTTATTCTGGGTTGTAGAAAGGATTCTCATATTGAGAACGGTCTAGATTCCGTAGAAGACAGTTTCCGTTGAGTAGATATTATAATCGAAGAGAAGAGAAATACAAAATTTGTTTATTTTCTAATCATCCATCATCGTCGCTCGTATAAATTAATGAACAAATGTTTATAAAGTATTGTGTTTATTTAAGCAGCCTGAATACATTTTAATTAATGATCAACATTAAACAATTTTATAAAAATAACAAAAAGGAACTATAGATATTATAGCTAAAACGTACCAATTTTAGTATTTATAGCCCAGTCAATTTATACATAAAAATAGTGATCAAATAACGAAAATTCCGACAGAGCCAAATTTTTGTAGAGACCTTGGGTTTACCATTATAAATAAAGTGCCAAAAGTCCCCATCGATCCCATGTGTGCTGTAACGCTGTTTGTTCGTGCTGGGCCCTTATCATTTTTTTTTTATTAAGATACAACAGTTTCTATTTAATTGTTTATTAGCAAATTAAACTATTTGACAATTGTAATTTACAGTTAGATTTTAAATGCGAATTTTATAATTAATTATTGTTTTTCATTAATAATGTATAATTCTTCTATCAACTTTGCAAACGTCCAATATTTAATTATTAATATTATAATGTGATCAACGACTGTTGTTTTAAATAATTATATTTAAACAAATTTGCTCGTGCACAAGAATAATTAATAATTTTACTGACTGAATCGATCGTTGGTTTTTTTTAAGAAATCAAATTAATACTGCTAAAGATTTTCAACGGAATGCGATATTTATGGGGACGATTACATAAGTTGATTGAAGAATTATACAATTATTATAAAGCAGAATTCACAATATAGTGGCAAGTTTTCACTTCGCCACAGTGCTTCGACACTTATTCGGGGTCAAAAGGTCAAAATTTTAGGTTTTTTGGATTTTTCTCGAAAACGGTAAGTTTTATCGAAAAAGTACTTCAGACCAAAGTTGTAGATCTCAAATATCCCTATAAAAATGGTCCTTATGATTTTTTCTCTAAGCTCTAACTTCTATCTCTAAAATATTGCGCTTGTAAGAATCACGTTCTACATGATATGTACACATTTCCACACCACCTGTGAGGTAGTGTACTCGGCGCTTTTTTTTCCACGAATCTGTAGGACGTTATTTTCAGGGACAATACTTATTTAATAGTATGAAGATTATTGATATTGGTTATTGAGTTCAACAGCAGTCATTATGCTATGACTAATATTTGTACAAACTAACTTCAAATGATCCAAATTATGACGCTTGTTTTTAAGAATGACTTGTTCCAAAAAATATGATAATGATTCGGGAATATCGTTATTTATATCCTCAAACATTCTACCCGGTGGCGGGTACATAGTATTATCGAACACACAAGATTGAATATCTTCTCGAATAATTTCTGCCGCAGCTTGTAAAGTTTTCCACCGTTTTTCCTTTTCATTCAAGTTTTTGTTATCAGACCAGGCTTCACTTAAAATGCCTTGGTAATTGTCTACAAAACAAATAAATGTTAATTTTCCAGGCTTCTCTGTAATAATAATTCTACTACCAAACTTTAATTTCAATCGTATTTTTATAATTCTGTTTTCTAAAGCTACATTTTGGCAAACATTCTTTAATTCATCCAGCGTAAACTGGCAGTCATCGGTACTTTCAATGAATTTGAAAATTTCCTCCATTGCAGAGTTTACAGCCTCACTTTGAGGACTATCAGTTTTGTATTAGGTCTCAGGAAGGATTTGTAACAACTGTCATGGTATTTAATATCAGCAGCGATTAAATCATACTCAAAATTAATACGTGCAAGGACAGTTTTGGACACATCATCAGAACGATCTTTAGCTAATTTTAGAAGGGATTCTTTGAATGCAAGTGTAGAAACTTTGTGAATTTTTCTGCGATAATTCTGCGCTTCTTCTCAGCCTCTTCATCCGCTTCATCGCCACAAAATAAGCAGTGTTTTGTAAAACAAAAGTTGGATTCACTTAATCGCGCTCTAGTACGAGGTAGGCTTACTTTTGAAGTACTGGCCTGTTCATCCTCACGTTGTCTTTTTGCTGCGGAGATTGAACTTTTCCGGGTGTATGATTATAGAGAATGTTGAGATCTACAACTTTGGTCTGAGGTACTTTTTCGATAAAACTTACCGTTTTCGAGAAAAATCCAAAAAACCTAAAATTTTGGCCTTTGACCCTGAATAAGTGTCGAAGCACACATGGGATCGATGGGGACTTTTGGCACTTTATTTGTAATAGTAAACCCAAGGTCTCTACAAAAATTTGGCTCTGTCGGAATTTTTGTTATTTCAATTGTCTAAATTGACCGGGCTATTAAATAAAGAATTTTTTTTTCAATACATAAAGACAGAAAACAGTTTAGAATAAAAAGTGAATGAAAAATGTTCTTTTTTTTTAAAAAATATTTCTCAATAGGTAACAAAATATTATAACAATGCTGAGTGTTTGCTGGTGAATCATTATATTATATAATTTAAATAAAATATTATTATTGATGCCAACTAGAAATTATTTTTTTTCGTTCGTCGTTAAAAACGCCGTGTTGTCGACCACGATTTTCGTGCTTACCGAACTTGCATTGTGATTTTTAGCTTTTATCGGCTTCTTTTGATCTGCCATAAGAAATTTTCTGTTATTTCGATGAACAGTGGCGATGAAATTGTATTAGAAATTAAAAACAGTATAACATAAAAATATATTCCGTTACCTCGTTTAAACAATAAACCGTCGATGACACCGGCAGGCATTTCGATTAACAGAACGCAAAAAACAGATATCACTAATGTGATGCAAACGTCTCCGAGACATTGATGGATCTGAAAAAATTATAGATTTATAAATTTTTACAGAAAATGTTAATGGATGCATAAGCAAAGGCTTCACAATGATGTAATTACCTAATTAATTTTTAATAAACGACAAAAACTGTGTTTCTGATGCAACTTTCAGCACTAAAGCAATCTTTTAAGGATCTACTTTTTAACAAACAAATTAATACTGCCATGAAACGGACAGAGAGAATAGTTGACAAAAATTTCGTTAAGGGTGACATCTTCAAATTAAAGCTAATTTCAAGACACTATTTTCTTGCAGCAATTGCATGTAAAAGATTTGGTGTACATATTTTTAAAATTGAAAATATCCTTTATGTCTAATAAGTATATTTTTCTCGAAGAACGAGAAACAATGTTTTAAATAAGATAGCTTAAATTTATATAAAATAATTATAAAAAAAAAAAAATTGAATCGACTTCAAAATATGCACTAAAAAGTAAAAAATAATTGAGTATTGAAATGGTTTGGAGTCGGTGTCACATCGGAATTCTAAAGTAGCAATTTAAATCTTACATGTCTCTAGTTCTCGGAATAGATTTCATTTTGGCTGACACCGACTCCAAAACATTTCAATACGCAATTATTTTTTACTTTTTAGTGCATATTTTGAAGTCGGATCAATTTTTTTTTTAATATTTTATTTTTTAGGTACTTTTTAGTGTGAAGTAGGTTCAATTTTTTTGTTAAAAATATTTAATTTTTGTCTTTTTAGTGTTAATCTAACACTAAAAATCGGTGAACATACATAAAAAACATTGTGTGCCTTTGAAATTTGAGAGTTTCCCTCGATTTCTCCGGATTCCACCATCAGATCCTGACTTGGTTCCGATGGGAGCACCTCTGAGGTGCACTCTTTCGAATAAAAAAAAAATTGAAAATCGATCCATAATTGACGGAGAAATCGGTGAACATACATAAAAAAAATTAACAGTCGAATATAGAACCTCCTCCTTTTTTGAAGTCGGTTAATAATGTCATCGAAATTAAAATAACAGGCCTTTCGAGGACGCCCGGCCTTCGTTATTGACATTTCAAAAACAAGTGTTTTTTTTTATCGTCGTTCAACTTACAACGTTTGCGTTCGAAAAATAGTGCACGGTGCGCGTGTATTCTCCAAGTCCATATTGGAGATAGGGATGCGTGACGTACATGCTGAACGATAGTCGTCCGAGAACTTGGAAAATGGGCAGCGACAGAAACGAGTTGATTGGACCTGAGTCATATATTTTTAAATTACTAATCGACTTTCTAAATATTAATATTATTATAGACACTCCTGTATATAATATATTATACCGGGTGAGGCAAAAGTCCCGGAACGGTTGAATATCTCGCATACTACGCATCATATCAAAAAAAAAAAAAAATACGGGTCAAATATTTTTCGCAAAACTATTTTTTGATACCACACATGACTCCCCACCCCCCACCCAGTTGGTGGGGGGAGGGGCAACTTTAAAATTTTAAATAGGAACCCCTATTTTTTATTGCAGATTCGGATTCTACGGGAAAAATTACATACAATTGATGTAATTTTTTCCCGTGGGTTTTAGGGGTTGAAAAATATTTTTGGGCCCGAAAATACCGAAAAATTTCTCCGAATCGTTTCAAAATTGAAATTTAACCCTTTAGTAATGATTAAAATGTGCTACCAAAATTTTATTAAAATCGGCCCGACAGGACCAGACTTAAAAATTTTATGTAAACGTTAGTTTGTAGATATGGATTTATTTAGTGAAGGGGAATTTAATTTGTTGTATTGATAGTAATATTAAAATAAAAAAAAAATTACATACAATTGATGTAATTTTTCCCGTAGAATCCGAATCTGCAATAAAAAATAGGGGTTCCTATTTAAAATTTTAAAGTTGCCCCTCTCCCCACCAACAGGGTGGGGGATGGGGAGTCATGTGTGGTATCAAAAAATAGTTTTGCGAAAAATATTTGACACGTATTTTTTCTTTTGATATGAGGCGTAGTATGCGAGATATTCAACCGTTCCGGGACTTTTGCCTCACCCGGTATAAAGGGTACCTGCGTATCCGTTGATACAAGCAAATATGAGCCAAGAGACGGCAATACTCCAAACGGCCCGATGGGTTCCGTTGAGAATCGATTCCCACAGTCGGTTATACTGATGGTCCGGTTGACTTATCGGATACTCGACAAAAACTGCACAGAAAGAACCCACAGCCGCCAGGATCCAATACACTGCCACAATCCACTAGAAATAATATTATTATCGGTACCTATCTCGTCTCTAAATAGTATAAAACAAAGTCGCTATCGACGTCTGTCTGTTTGTTTGCTTTATAATTCTAAATTATAATTTTTGATGCGGTTTTCGTAAAAATTTAGAGAATATTTATACTTCGCGAAAGCCTATGTAGAATTGTAGATCTTGAAAAGGTTCACAGAAAAATCCGCGAGTCTTCCTTCGATGGATGATGATCCAAAGTAAGCGTTCTTATCTTTCAGAAATTCGATCAAAAAAAATTGGTTGTCTGTAAAGTCGGTTTACGGACGATAGTTTTACGTGATAACGTACTCCGTAATACATAACCTAAACCTCCCAAAATTTGGTTACAATCCGCTTATCCTTGGTGTCGGAATGATAAGAAATGTCAAAAGTGACGTTTGCAACTGTCAAAGTATTATGTTCTAATAATAATTAGTTATTCCAATACTTAACTTAGAAGGCGTTGCATTTCACAAAATACTAATGTCAAAAAATTGAATTAAAGATTAGAAATGCAGCCGTTTTCATGTTGCATTTATACAGCTATTTTTCTATATAAATTTGTATAAAAAAACTGTTTAGGCAAATTCTGTTATACGAAATCTATGTAAAATGTTCTCCTCTTTCGTTTAAGACTGGTTTCAAACCGATCTGATTTAAATTGAGCGAGAAATTAGCAAAAAGCACGCACAGGGTCAGGCGGAACGTTACGCGTTACGAACGTTAGGAACGTTACGATTTAGGAACGTTACACTTTTTCGTGCATGCAGCCGGTGTTTTATCAATTTATAAGATTGGTAATTCATCAATTTATAAGACGTTATCACGTCAACAATGAGTCATTCACAATGCTTTTTTGACCGACGTCGTGGTATCAATCCTCATACCGCATCCGATGAACAATGTTGTTTTCGTAAGGCAATCTACAAATCCGAGCGAAGCCGGATCGGGTCGCTAGTCAATCTATATGATCATATATTTTAGAGATTGATACCTTTTGTAGGACGAGTTTTCTTGGCCTTTTGCCATTTTCGTGAAGAATGTAGCCCAGCGCCAGACCGACATACCACGGAGCGCCGCGCGTCAACGGTGAAACATAGTAGGACCAATACAAACTGTAATAAAACAGATTAGGCTTACGCAATAGGTCACTGGTCAGTAAAAAGTGATTGCACTCTTTTTGCGTTTTATAGGCCCCACTCACGATCAA
Source organism: Xanthostigma xanthostigma (assembly GCA_963575645.1). Taxonomy (NCBI): domain Eukaryota; kingdom Metazoa; phylum Arthropoda; class Insecta; order Raphidioptera; family Raphidiidae; genus Xanthostigma; species Xanthostigma xanthostigma. The sequence goes on from OY754473.1 coordinate 8,596,232, forward strand.
ACTTTATGCCACAGTTCAGTGTTCAAACTTATAGTTCAGTGAAGCATGATAATGTGTGGGACAAATAAACACTGAAACCAACACTGAAGTCAGGCATGAACTCATCAAATGCATCTTGATTTTTGAACGACTTTTAGTTCAGTGTTCAAGTAAACTGCTGTGTGTGTGGGTTTTTTCAGTTTAGTTTTTGGAGTTCTGTGTTTTGTACAACCAGAAGCCAAAAATCTCAATGTTGCTGCAAGTCTTTCTTGTGCAGAAATAGATTTTCGCATATTTGTGTCCTGGTTCTAAATAAATAGGGTAACTAATTCCAGTAAATAATTGTAAGTTAATTCATCCATTCGTAAATAATTATTCCAATCAAGCGGTTCAAGATGTAATTCATTAATCAAATAAACATGACTTCTTGAATCACGCATTTCTAACAAATTTTTCATCCATATTCTTCTTTTTTTTCTTATTTCCCATAACTATGAACAGCCAATCCTCACCATTTAAATAACTCATTATCTATAGTATAATATTATAGTATGTAGGTATATAATATATATTTTATATACATATATCTATACTTGACGAGTGTATGCCAACAACTGAACCAAACTGAATACAACAAATTTTAAAAAATGAGCAGTTTGCATGAACTGTGTGTGGTGCCAGTCAGTCTTTCGATTAATCGGTCCAACTTCACTGAACACTGAACTGTGGCATGAAGTTTGATCGTGAGTGGGGCCTATTAGAGATACTATTCAGTTTAGTGTGAAATATGAACGAAGAACATTCTTTTTGTACATTTTGTGGGAAATTATCTGTAATATTAAATATATTTAAAATAAAACGTTTTTGGAAAAATATTCATTTGTTTACCCGGCATCACCCACGAGTAAAGAAACAAACCATAGTGAAAAACATTACACAACCAATAATCATTAAAGTACCTGCAAGTTTACGGGTCAATAATAAATAATTTTTGCCACTTCACAGTCAGTAACTTACTACTCAAGAGAAGTTCTAAATTCCGACGGTAGTAAATAATACAAATAATAAAAGACTACGATGGCTCACTATCCATTATAGTTGATCTGTAGTTGATTCTTCCAGGTAACGTAGAACGGCACGGCAACAGATATAATAATGAGCGCGTAGAAAATGCGCAGCGCGTGTTTTTCCCATTTCCACCAAATGACTTGAAATAGCACCACACTAACTATGTACAACTGCATGTCGACGCACAAATACCACGTATGATCCACGCACTGAAAATAACAATTGACATTATTAGGAAAAAAAAAACCTGTAAGTCTCGCCACACATAAGCTCACGGGAGAAGTGAAACTTATTTAGAGTTATGAATTCGTTTTATTGTTGCGTTGTTCACTTTGCGTTACCGAGGTTTTCTTTTTTGACGTGATAACGTCTTATAAATTGATGAATCACCAATATTATAAATTGATAGAACACCGGCTGCATGTTCGAAAAAGTGTAACGTAACGTTCCTAACGTTCCTAACGCGTAACGTTCCTAACGCGTAACGTTCCGCCTGACCCTGTGCGTGCTTTTTGCTAATTTCTCGCTCAATTTAAATCAGATCGGTTTGAAACCAGTCTTAAACGAAAGAGGAGAACATTTTACATAGATTTCGTATAACAGAATTTGCCTAAACAGTTTTTTTATACAAATTTATATAGAAAAATATTTTATACAAATTTATATAGAAAAATAGCTGTATAAATGCAATGTTGTGTAATGCATGACGCGACGCGGTCGGTTGTCTTTGTTTGCCGTACATGGAAATTAGAAGCAAACGTATGTCTTGTCTTAACATGAAAACAGCTGCATTTCCAATGTTTAATTCAATTTTTTGACATTAGTATATTGTGAAATGCAAAGCCTGCTAAGTTAAGTATTGGAATAACTAATTATTATTAGAACATAATACTTTGTAAGTTGCAAACGTCACTTTTGACATTTCTTATCATTCCGACACCAAGGATAAGCGGATTGAAACCAAATTTTGGGAGGTTTAGGTTATGTATTACGGAATACGTTATCACGTAAAACTATCGTCCGTAAACCGACTTTACAGACAACCATTTTTTTTTTCTAAAAAAGTTTCACTCCGAAAGCATCGCGGCACCTCAGATTCAACAGTATTATTCAAATAAAACATAAAGTGATTTGATAATAATCAATTAATATATATTTTGATACTAGCAGATTATTTTCTCGATTCTTGCGTCGAATAAATTGTTTCTTTTAATTTTCCTCTCAAATTGAATTTGTTGCTAGGCCATGTACTTTTTGTGAAATTTCATTGAAAAAACTCAACGCAAAACAATTTTTTAATTCACCATTTTGTATGGATTGACATAATTTTGAATGTAAAGAATTGTCGACCACCAATATTTCTGGCACCTGTACTGGTATTTTTCCCAATAGAGCAACCATAAAGGTCCGGATCCGATGTGAATTAGTAGATGCGCAACAAATACAGCGGTTGCGATGACGAGAGGGGTGAGTCTGTAAAGAAAAATTGAAAAATGCGTTACGACGGGTGAGTTTATGAAACTGCTCAAACAATTTTGAACCAAGATAAAACATTAATTATCCGTTAAATGTTTTATATACCTTCAAAGAAAATGAAAAACATTTGTCACACTAAAGTATCCGTTTAAGGTTTTTTTACCCGGCCACGGTCGAGTTTAGAAATCTGTATAAATAAAAAACGCAAATGTTTGTTTGTTCAAAATCTTAAATCTCCGAAAGTTCTTCACCGATTGCTTTGAAATTTCGACACAACGTTGCAATCGAATACGGACGTGTTTTTGTATACCTGGCATATAGAAAACATGCTTTAAAAAAAAACAGCGCCATCTGTTGGACGCACGCTATACTAAATGTTTTACGCCAACTGGAACAGCAACACACGCAAACCAGACTGAGACCAATAATTCTGACCTGTTATTTTATAGCTAGATACCTTAAATATCTGTGGAGAACTTGAAGTGCAATATTCGACTGAATTCCCTTCGAATTGGATCTTAGGAAGCTCCGCATCAGCAAACAACTGCTCATCAGAAAAAATGTGTCGACGGCCAAAAAGGATCCGGTGCAAATGTGGTAATCGACTGTGCTCCGTCTCTGAAAATTACCAACAAATATTATATAGTCGCTATGAAAACATGCCCGGCCGCGCAATCATTGCGAGAGGTTATAAAAAAAGACACCCCGCATCCACCCGATAACGAAAAACAAAAACACAAAATTTTCGTTATACGGGATGTCCGCGGGTAATCTTTCCGTAAGACATTGTTCGGTGCAGGCGCTATAAAGATCCGGCCAATGGCTGCTATCAGAATAACAAAACACGATATCGGTAGTAAAAAAACTAATGCTTTTCAAGGTATTTTTTGAAACTAAAAAATATATCGAAACCGTAGAATGTTTGCTGGGGTAATGTTTTGTTATTTTAATTAGTAGTAGAGCAGGAAATAAAGTATAGATAGGTGGTTAGTACAGTGGCGGATCCACGGGGGGGGTTTCGGGTCCAAACCCCCCCCCCCCTCCAGAGAATAAAAAGCCTCGGAAATTGCAGAATACATCAAAATCAATGTAGCTTTGGTTCACTTCAATTTTTTTTTATTTTATTGAACATGTTGCTCTTATTGTAAAGATACAATTCATTTTATTGTATTTCATAAACGAGTGTGTTGGTAGAATTGACTTGAACTTCGCATGTACATAATACACTATGGAATAATTTATATATACAAAATGATCTCAAAAAACTGCATATCAGTTGGAAAAACATTTTTCGCAAAAGGAGTAAAAATTTTTCAAGACCCCCCCCTTGCCGTAATCCTGGATCCGCCACTGGGTTAGTATGAAGTGAGACTGTAAAATTAAAAAAAAAAGGAAAACCAAATTTCAGCTGGGCGCATATACGTACCTGTTGTGAATAGAGTCCGTTGAGCAGCGGTTTTTTCATCTCCACGGCGTTGCGATGCATCAAAACGATCCAAAGGGCGCTAAAAAATCGGATTCCGTCCAGACAGCCCATGTGTCCGGTGGCCCCTTTTCTGATGGCCGTCAACTTTTCGCCGTTCGTGTAAACGGAAAACGCAAGGAAGAGAGCGTGTTTCGTTTCTGGAATTGTTTTTATTTTTCAGTATAGAACACTAAAATAAAAAAAACTTTGAAATCACACTTACTCTGAGTATTTTTTCGCAAGTTAATATCATAAACGGTACTCGAAATTGATATCAGCAATAATGCTATGAGAAATGCTCTGAAAAAAAACAATTAATTTGTTTTATAGATCGAAAAACTCGCGTGATAGCGCCGCCCCCGCTACTGAAATAATTATGCCTTAACTTTTAGTATTGCCAAAAATTGTGTCTGTCTTGAAACTGGTCAAAATTTGTATTCGAAAAAAAAATACAGTGGGCACTCTATTGCACAAACTTCAAGAGAAATGCCAAAAAAATCGAGATACAGAGGTTTAAACAGTTGCTATTTGGACTTAGCGAGGTATAATTTCGTTACCGCGAGTTATAGTAGGGGAGCCCAAGCGGGGATTTTTGAAGTGACTCTAGCGTGTCAGAAAATTATATAGGGAGAATCCTTGCACCCTTTAATGTACCTCTACCAAGTATGAACCCTCCATATGGTGGGGTGTGTTGAGGGGAACCCGTCTGATTGGTAAAAAAAAGTCGATCCTTAGAAAAACTCGAGCGCGTCAGATTAAGAGAAAGTTGATTAATTACATTGAGAAGATTGTATGTCTCAATAATCTGACAATTTGAGCGTGACATTAAGAAACAAGCGAGTCTCGAAGTTGTAAAAAAAAACGTCACCTTGAAATACAAAAATATATTATGAGTTTGTGTCATGTCCAAATCGTCAGATATTTTAATAGGACACTTTTTAAGCTTTAGTTGACATACACTTTGAATGTCTGACACGCTCGAATAACTTTTTTTTCAACCGCTCGTTACGGCCAGCCCCCTTGAATTAATCGTCAGATTAATATCTAATAGTTACTAGAAATATAATGCGCGTAAATACTGTAAATGACTGACGCGCTCGAGTTTTTCTAAGGATCGATTTTTTTTTACCAATCAGACGGGTTCCCCTCAGCACATCCCACCATATGGAGGGTTCATACTTGGTAGAGGTACATTAAAGGGTGCAAGGATTCTCCCTATATAATTTTCTGACACGCTAGAGTCACTTCAAAAATCCCCGCTTGGGCTCCCCTACTATTAGGAAGTCTGACAAACAATAAAGTTTAATAATTAAAGAGACGGTGACAGAAAAAGTCCAGGAACACTTGGTGGCAGAAATTCTCTCTTTCGTATAGTCTGAGCCCCCTCTATAAATCCGCTTAGTGGAGTAGGGGTCTAGCGCGTTGCGATACGACGCTGGGGCACTTAAAAAAAAACCGACAAAATTGAAAATTGCTCTACTAAATGGCAGAAAATGACTGAAAGGCATCCTAATTGCAGAAAAAATATTTTTTGCCAATTTTGTCACTGCTAGTTGTTAATCTGCCAAATAATGCATTTGTCATTAATGCTTTATACCTGAATACTATGTTAAACTTTCCGCGAACTGACGCGTTTTTGCAAGGTCGATTTTGGCAGAAACCTGTACCTAGGGATTCTCTACAAGAAAACGAACCATTAGAACTCGAATCTTTAAAAATATTTAGGAGTTGATATTTTTTAAAGGTCTGAGTTAGGAAATACAAAAAAAATTGATTTTTTCTGAAATTCTAGAGTGAATAAATACCTTAACATACCTCGAGCCATACATAAACCCCGTATTTAGTTCGAGCTATAGAGTTTAAAAATTAAATTCGAGTTGTAGAGTCTATTGGGTTTCAGCGGGAACGGAATGTGCGATGAATTTTTTCAACTTACATGTAAGCCCAACTTCCGGCGGTGAGCTTCGGTTGGCCGATCAGCGTCTGGCACTTGTTTCGACCTACGCTGACTGTGAAATTTTGAAAGACGGCCGCGAGGTGCGCTTCGACGTCGGAATGTGAGCAGGCGTCGGGAACGCAGAGCGACCATTGTGATTCGACGTTAATTTTTATCCTATTTTTGGCGATTTTGTGACTTTGTTCCTAATAAAAACTGATTCGTATAAACAAATAAAATAATCTCGATAGAATGGTAACTATTGGACTTCATTCATATATTATATATTTTTTTTGTATTAAAATAAATTAAATATTAACCTTTTTGGCTAAAATGTATAAATTAAGAAGTGTGTTGTCGTCGTCCTGGAGCTGGACTTCGGAATTGTTGCTTTCATAAGTGATTGTCGCGAGACAGTATTTTCCGGTCACTAGGCCGACGTCCGTCGCGGCTTTGATGGCCAGACATTCGTCGAACGAACCCAGATCGACGAGGTGACCCGTTATTATGCCCGATTGAAGTTTCGACGACGCGTCGTACACTAAAATTCAAATAAAACTTAGTAACCTATATCTAATTAATTCCTATACTTATATAGGTATTATGTATACCTATATTATTATATGTTTCCTATAATATGACTCATGATTCTAATCGAAAGTGAAAAATGAATAAATTTGTAAAAAAATTACATGAAAATAAAAATGATAAAAAATGTTCTATCAATCCTTCAAGAGAATTACACTTTCAAGTTCATTAAAATATTTTTTTTTGTGTTGAGATTACAAGATATAATATGTAGCGACGATTCTCTGATTCATTTATATATCCTTCAGCCTTCCTGTTAAAAATTTCCATTGCGTGTAATCATCAAGTGAAAACTTGGCTTCTTGTTGTATCGATCGGTATGGACCCATTTTTCGCGGTATGAAAATAATATTCTTAATATTGGACTTGGCTTCCTTTTTTCACATTTATGTTTTTGGTGGGATATAGGCTTTTTGTAATTATCTATTATAAATCATTGCAAATAGAAAAAAATCTAAAATGGGAATTTTTTCATTGAAAATATAATAATTGTGATTATATAAAATTCTACTTTAATTAAGTAATGTTAAAATAATTATTCCATAGGGAAAAAAATAGACAAATCACTTTGCAGCGCCCATTCTGATTTGTTTTTCAAGGCTTCAAAATAGTTTTTGCTCTGCTTCCTGCAGCCGTCGTTGAGACGAGCGGCACTCGACTGTAGTGTGTAGACGTCGACGCCGCTTTCGAGGACCACGTTGTTCAAAAACGAACCCGGACTGTATGTCGAACTCGAAATCACATGCGTCAGAAAAACACCCAAGAGAAGTATCAAATTTGAAATCATCGTCGTTCACCTGTAATTAATATTGTTAAAAAATCCGATGACACTTTGTGCGAGCGACCCACTCATAAGTCTATAGTAGGTCTCTACCTATAAAATATTTTTTTATTATAATCTGACATAGCTATAAGTACCTACGTCGATCTCTATATGTTATAATAGTTCAAATCACTAATTCTAGACGGTGATTTCGTACATCTACCTATAGTTCACAATAGATACAATAAAAGCAGCACAGTTTTTAGGTATGGGTCGCGAATACTTATACGTCAAAAAATTGGTTTTTGTAATGATAAAATTTGTAAGAAAACGATTTTTTCCAATGATGAGACATAGCTTAAACGATTATTTGCCCCCCAAAACCCCTTTTCAGTAGGTAAATTTCATCCAAAACGATATTATATTATAGTAAGGTACATATAGGTACTTACACATAATATTATTTATAACACTGTATGCTAAAAATGTACTTATTAAAAATTATTTATCCACAATAATACTTGTTTTCTCCTTTTTTTTCAAATACGTAATTAATTTTAAGTTTCACTTGATAATAATTTAAATATTAACTGTCATAATAAGTATTTAGAAAACAACTGTCTAATTGTTTATATAAAATTTCAAAGTCTACTAACAATCTATATATATAAAAATCAATGCAACTTTTCGTTGTAATTTTATAACTCAAGAACGGGCTCACCTATCCAAACCAAATTTTTAGGCTTTGTTCGGAGTATTTAGTAGATGGTTTATGTGAAGTTTGCACAAAATCGGTCGAGCGGTTCTTCATTTATCACATTTTTTGTAACAAATATCTATAAAAATCAATGCCAAGATATATAAAAAATGTGATAAATGAAGAACCGCTCGACCGATTTTGTGCAAACTTCACATAAACCATCTACTAAATACTCCGAACAAAGTCTAAAAATTTGGTTTGGATAGGTGAGCCCGTTCTTGAGTTATAAAATTACAACGAAAAGTGGCATCTATATCTATATATATAAAAATCAATGCCACTTTTCGTTGTAATTTTTTAACTCAAGAACGGGCTCACCTATCCAAACCAAATGTTTAGGCTTTGTGCGGACTATTTAGTAAATGGTTTATGTGAAGTTTGCACAAAATCGGTCGAGCGGTTCTTCATTTATCACATTTTTTGTAACAAATGAATTCAATAAATGGCGGATCATTCTGTTAATGGGGATTTTGCTGTCAAATTGAAACTTTTTTCAGTGTTGACGTAGGCTCCACAAAGGGAAGCGAATCTTCCCCAGAGAACCTACGGTTCTGATATGGAGAACCGAAGGCTCGACTAGTGTCGTTTACAACCGAGCGGGGCGCAGCCCCGCGAGGTAAGACTGTAACAAAGTATACAGTGTTGAAGTGAATTAGTATGTATGTGTGTTTCTAATAGCTAGCAATTAATAAAATAATTTCTTCTTTGAATAAATGAATTTGATGTTCCAATTAAATTTTTTTATTATTTCACTTTATACGTAGCGAAGCACGTACAGGGCCGCTAGTATTATAGTATTTCTATACGTCAAAATAGTATACCTATCACACGTTCGGCCAGTGTGGTGTATACTGTTTTTCTTCATACTTCGGTCGTAAGCACGCCTATTAAATACATTAATTAATTAATTACTTTAAAGCACAGACAAATTCCAAGCAAGAAGCTTTGAGGTTACACGTAAAAACAAAAATGACAGCTTTTCGCGACTAATAGCTAAAATGTAAAAGGGTTGCTATGGAAACATCTAAGCAACAGTTGATTGGTTGTTTTTGCTTTACTACCGCACGAACTTCCCGTATTGTAGCGTGTAATCCCACCAATTGGTGCCGAAAGTATACACTTTCGATCGAGGTATGAAAAAAAATTAATTGTTTTTTATAATGATAAAATTTATAAGAAAACGATTTTTTCCTATCATGAGACCTAGCTTAAACGATTTTCAGTAAATTTCATCCAAATCGTACGGGCGTTTTCGAGAAAATATTTATATAGGTACACTTAATATTATATTGATACATAGATATATAAGTACATATATATTATACCTACAAGATTAGCTCGTTTAATAATATAGGGATTATTTTTTTAACTCGATACGGAAATTAATCATCACGCACTAGAAAAATAACATTCTATTATAATATTAGGTACAAGTGAACAATAATAGAAATAAAAGAAAACGATGGTGGGAGCGACGGTGCAGATGGTAGAATAACGGGTTTCCAGATGTTTATAAAATATTTTTAACAAAAAAATTGAATCGACTTCAAAAAAGGCACTAAAAAGTAAAAAATAATTGCGTATTGAAATGTTTTGGAGTCGGTGTAGTTCTCGGAATAGATTTCATTTTGGCTGACACCGACTCCAAAACATTTCAATACGCAATTATTTTTTACTTTTTAGTGCCTTTTTTGAAGTCGGTTCAATTTTTTTGTTAAAAATATTTTATTTTTCTCTTTTTAGTGTTAATCTAACACTAAAAATCGGTGAACATACATAAAAAAACATTATGCATGCCTTTGAAATTTGAGAGTTTCCCTCGATTTCTCCGGGATCCACCATCAGATCCTGACTTGGTTCCGATGGGACCACCTCGGAAGTGCACTCTTTCGAATAAAAAAAAAAATTTGAAAATCGGTCCATAATTGACGGAGAAATCGGTGAACATACATAAAAAAAAAAAAAAATACAGACGAACACAGAACCTCCTCCTTTTTGTTGAAGTCGGTTAAAAATTAAATAATATGGTATGATAGGTATAATATTGTAATGATTAAAAATTTGATAATAAAATATATTGTTTCAAAAAAATCATAAAAATACGCGTTACACATCGACCCTTCTACAAAAATAGAAAATAAAAATCCTTTTTCTCCTGTAGTAATTGTCTTTGAAGCACTTTTGAACGTTACATATAAGTGTGTGTTTTTTTTTTTGTTTTGGTTTTTGAACGCCGACCGCAATAATTGTACCGAGTAGTGATTGTTCTGTTCTCTTATTTTCAGCGTGTCCCGGCGGCAACTCCGGCGGCCCGGTGTACGTCAACGGCGCAGATCCGCAGGCGGCCCAACAGCAGTCGGTCGGCTCGCCTCGATCCTCCGATTTTCTCACGCAGACCGTCTACGGCTTCCTGGACTTCACGACGACGATAGGAAACACAGTGATGGTGTTCTCGCCGCAGACTGTTCCGCCCGGTTCGTCATTCAAATTCTTTAAAATAAAATGAACGCATCTGACTGCGCCATGACAAAAAAAATACCATATAATATATAATACCAAGCATCAAGTTATAAAAAATTACCATACAAACCATAAATAAATCAATTAGTTTCGTTCGCATATGCAAATTTCCAAACGGTTGCAAATTTGTCTCGGCGCATGCGTAATTATTGGCGGATTGGAAATTTTGTGTTTCGCGAACACGTTCGATAAACTGACAGACGACGGAAACAAAACCGGTTAAACAAATGGTTTTTGAAAATACAGTGTAACCTCTTTATAATAGGCACCTTACACGATCAATATTACTGTCAATACTCAAAAATACTGACAGTATTATTGAATGTGTAAAGTCAAATCGATCGTCAATACAGGTATTGACGACCAGTATTGATGCAAATCCGGATTTTTTGATATTCACGCATCAATACTGGAGAATGGAGGGGATAATGTCAATAGTATTGACCATGTACGTTGCGCTTCAATATTCCATCAGTACCCGTTTGACTTGCGCCAGTACAGACGTAACAATGGAGGATAGCCTATTGAAGCTGGTGACATTACAGCTGAAAACTTCATGTCTTCAGAGTTTCTACCAGTTGCTAGATATCTTAAAGTTAAAGCTAGTCGTTCATTCACTGGTAAACAGGTTCGCATAGTAGTATTTTCCCTTCTTAAGAAAGGGGTAACTATTTGTAGTAATTTATTAAATGTTTTCTCATTCATCTGGAAGTAGTTTTTAAAATCATACATTTCTTTAGTACTAATTTCTTTTAACAAGACGACATGTGAATACTTATCACGTTTTTTTAGTAATTCTTTCATCCACAAACGTCGATTAACAGGATGTTTACTTGCTAGTGCTAAAATTATGGCTAGACAGGCTTTCTTATGTGAATCCATTTTCGGAAGAAACCAAAAAACACTGTATATACAGTGATGGTTCAACTAGTACTGAAGCAATATATTGACAGTAATATTGATTGTGTAAGGTGCGCTCTGATAAAACAAGAATAGATTTGAAATAATCGAGTACTGACAATACTACTGAAGCAAAACGTTTGACAGTAATATTGATCGTGTAAGGTGCCTATAACGAATCCCAAGGGACCGAGCATTTTTTTCGTTATATGGAGAGAAGAAAGAAAAATAACCAAATTCCACCTAATTCGTTTATTCCAAGCACTTTGCCTGACATTTTTTGCTATGCCAATATTTGTTTTGTATTTTATTAAGTTTCATATTCAAGACTTGGGATGTGGTGGAATCATCTTCATTAAACAATAGGAATTTTTCGATAAGTTTGTCGGCATCAAGTGCTTGTTGAATAGTTGGTGATGGTTCAGAATCGTCCTCTTTACGTCTTTAAATATTTGCTGACGCCTAAATATGAACATATTTCTTCGTAATAGAGAATGGCAGTTGCGCTATAAAGAGGGTATTAATATATGGGCTTTAAGGTAAACCAACCAAATTGTAAAAATTTCTACGTTATAGGGAGTTTTTCGTTATAACGAATGACGTTATAAAGAGGTTACACTGTACTAAAAAATAATGATTGTGTGAAAAATACAATGGAAACTATTTTAATTTCACATTTTAATATTTACTTAAAAGAAAAGGAAACCCGAATAAGCACAAAATATAAGTTTTGTCAAAACTTATGACAGGTCAGTCAAACTGCGCAAGTCAGCTCCGTCTAAAAATCCGCTCCCAGTCAGGGGACTATTCTGACGGTTATTTAGACATCAGTTCACGATCGACAGACGGGCCTCTGCGCGACCGCAAAGAATCTTCTGTCAACGGTTTGCGATTCGTCCTGTGCGCGAACGCTTTCAAACTAATGCGCATGCGTCGTTTCCAGTTTACTTTACTGACGGTTTGGAATCATTGCTCGAATGAATAGTCACGGCTCACTCTGATTCTTTCATTTTTATCTCACTGCTAAAATTCCTATCCATTTACATTAGTCCAAGAGACGGCTGCAGAAAATGTGTCGTCATAAGGTGGACGAACGAAAAAATTAGAGATGATAGTTAAGACCATAATTAAGAAAGATCGCTAAGGTTGCCTGCGAAAATCCTGCCGAAACAATGTTTTTTTGATTTGTTTATCAGTTAACAGACCAAACGAAAAACACGGTTTTTTCAATATTTCTTTGAATCTTTAAGGTTATGTGAAAAAGTTATATTCATATAAAAGTTGTAGATCCTTTTAATACCTACAACATTGCCATACAACATTTTTCGATTGAAAGTCAACTTTCGCCGGAAATAACGAAAAACCGCGTTTGACCCCTAAAACGCGCCCTCCACAGCCCTCCGGCCTTTAAAGCATTTGAATTTTTGGTTTCTGTATTTCTGACGGCAGTTTCTTCCCTTCCTCATCATTCGTTTTCTGTTATTAATTTTGTCCTTGTCAAAAGCTAACTTCACTGGTCTATTAACTGATAAACAAATTAAAAAAACATTGTTTCGACAGGATTTTCGCAGACAACCTTTGCGATCTTTCTTAATTATGGTCTTAACTATCATCTCTAATTTTTTCGTTCGTCTACCTTATGACGACACATTTTCTGCAGCCGTCTCTTGGACTACATAGATACTGGGCATTTGATTTTATAACTGCGACACATTTTTAACCGACAAAATATTATTATTATCTATTTTATTTATATTATTATTATTATTATTGTAGATGGCGGAAACAAACCGACGAAGCCGACTAGCGTCGTATCAAGTAGTGCGACAATCATTGAAACAAAACCGTCGGCTCGGTCGACCAATGCGGAAATAAAACCGAGCAAAACCGTGACCGGGACAGAAAACAAAGACACGGCGCAAAAGAAGGCGCCGTCGATTAAAGTGAACGTCGTCGAGGGAAAATCAAGCGTCGTCGAAGTTAAATCGGCGTCGAACGTCGTGCTGTCGAGTAAAGTCGAAGTGGTCGCCGGACCGGCCAGCGTTGCCGAAAAGAAATCGCCGCACGTCGCGGTGTTGTCGAGTCGCGTCGACGTCGTCGGTCCTTCGAAAATAATAGCGGCGGCGCCTCAGCAGACGCCTCAGGTCTTCTCGAGCGTCGTCGAAATACATTCGAGCGACGAGGAGCCGACAGTCCTGTTGGGCAACAATATCGGCGATCCCGAATACGACTTTCTGTCGCGTCAGCCGTCCGAATTCGTCGAGGAAACTTACAAGGTGGTCAATCTGAAGCCGAGCTCCAAATTCCATCTGAAACCGCGCGCCTCTCTCGACGCCAAGACGCGCGTCAACGCGCCGTCGTCCCACCACAAACCGGGCAGCTCGGGACATCCGACCGGACTCGTGACGAAACTCGGCGGAACCGTCGTCAAGGACGGCGCGACGACGGTGCACGAGACGAGCGTCATCGGCACCTATATATCGGGCAAGTACGCGCAAGTCTTGCAGAGCACATCGCACATTTTCCAAAATCCCGGAGGAAAGCCTAAACCGACTCCGGCCTCATCTTCCTCCTCCTCCCTGAGGATATTGAAAACGGCCGCCCCCGTTCTCGGCAAATCGCACAACAAACACGCTCACCACGGACACCTCGATCCGACTCCGGCCGGAACCCTTCACGAAGAGACGGCTGCGCTGCCGCTCGAAGCGCTGTTCAGTTCGGTGCAGTCGTCGAACTTGATCAGGCCGTCGAGACGACCGAGCATATTGTCCGCTTCCGGCGGCGGCGGCGCGGCGGCGGCGAACTTCAAGAACAGGTTCAGGAATCGCGTCAACGCCCCGAGGGAACTCGGCGACGCGCGCGACCAAGACATCGGCGACGAGAGCGAACAGGAGCAGGAAATCGTACCGCCTCAACCGCACGCCAACAGTTACAAAAAATCGCCAAAACTGAGACCGACACAATCGCGTCCGTCGCACAAGTGAGTAATTATTATTATATTATTGCAATTAGGCTTTTGAAAAAAAAATAATTATCGATTTTTTTATTGTATTTTAAAACTTTATTATAATCAATATAGATAATCGATGCGAAAAACTTTCAAAAAACTTTTTTTAAATTAATTATAAGCAATTTAAAATTGATAAAATATTTTAAAAAAACCACGTGACTGCAAACGCACTAAAATTGTTTTTGACAGTTGTGACGTCATAATGTTAAAATGTATATACGGAGTATAATATCAATGGCTTCTACATGTATTATTATAATAATATAAATTACCATTATGACGTCACATTATGTTCGGGAAATGTCGGCGCGTTCTCGGAACTGGGTACAAAAATTGATTTTTAATTTGATATAACTTTTGAATTATAACGAAAATAAAAAAAAGAAAAATAGTTTTGTTATAAAACTTATATACGATCTTTCCATTTATGACAAAAAAAAATTTCATTCAAAAGCCCAATTGAATCCGTCTATTATTTTTATTTTATTTTTAATGTCACACCCGACTAGTTTCTACGTTATGCAGGTACATACCAATTTAAATTATGCTGTTCGTATAATATACCTATAAAATTTCATTTTACAATGAAAATTCGCTTTTGCGCTAAAATTCTGGTGAAGGTTATTTATTTTATTTTTTTTTATTTTGTTTTAGAGCTTGTAAATTTTATTGAAAGTTAGTTAGTTCAGTGTTTTAGATTGAAATTCCCGCGCAGAATCGCAAATTAAAATCAATGATCTAATTAATTCGTAGAGTGGGGTGGGAGATGTCAGAAATTGACGTATTTTGAGTCGGTTCTAAGGACGCAATTGGTTTGGCTTCGTTTAAAGAATTAGTTCTTAAATGTTGAACTGCAGTAAAATGCAAGCTTAATTCTATATAGTTCTGTAATAGTTCAGCACTAACCAACACTAACATTAAAATACGCTGTAGAAAACTAAACTCAATAATATTACTAAGTCGCCTAACTCGCTTTCTTTGTGTGTGTGTGTGTGTGTGTGTTTTTTTAATTTTTTATTGTTACACTTGAGGGCTGCGATCATCGCATAACAATATAAATAATAATACCTACGTCCGTATATTCAAAATCCATTCCATTTAATTCATATAATATTATGTACTCCGGTCCAGTAATCAATCTGCAAGTGGCAAATCTAAAATGTATAAAAAACTCGGGTCGCAGTGCGAAACCCTGCCGACAATATAGTGTATTTGCTATTATAGGCAGTGTGGCTCCCTTATATAAACTTTTTATTTTTGAACAAAATAAAAAATTTAACCCCTTAATACACCCCTTAAAATAATATTTTTTTCTTAATTTTAATATTGTTATCATTACAACAAATTAAATTCACCCTTCACTAAATAAATCCATATCTATACAAACTAACGTTTTCAAAAAAATGTTTAAGTTCGGTCCTGTCGGGCCGATTTTAATAAAATTTTGGTAGCGCATTTTAATGATTACTTAAAGGTTAAATTTCAATTTTGAAACAATTCGGAGAAATTTTTAGGTATTTTTGGACCCAAAAATATTTTTCAACCCCTAAAACCCACCCTTAAAGTGGCCCGATTGGGCCCATTTTAAATAGGCTTCGTGCGGTGATGGATTTCAATATGTGGTCCAAATTTCGTTAAAATCAATTAACTTCTTCGAAAGTTATAGCCCGCACACATATATATATATATATATATATATATATATATATATATAAATATATAAATAGACTTTTCCAAAAATGGTGCCAAAGTGTTTAGGAGGCTATGAAACGTCGAGAAATTTTGGTCCGACCCCTAGGTCCCGCCATCCGACCGACGCCAATAGTGTAAGTGCCTTATGGCAAATACACTAACAATAGAGTCCGGTGTGTTTGGTATGTGTCGGTATAGATCAGTCTAACCTGCACTGAAAAGTGTAAGAAACAATAAGATTACTATACTTATATGGTTCCACTTTTGCATAACAAACGCATGGTGTCAAAAGTGTAAAAACACTTTTTACACCGAAGCACGATTACTAGACACGTCTAAATTAATTGTAGTGGAATTCTTTATTAAACATTTTTAAGAATCCATTCAAAACCACCAGTGAAATTATTAAACCTGCCTCCCGGATCATTGCACCGACGCCAAATCGCTTTCTGGACCCATCGAAATTCATTCGAAAGACAGTCGTAGGCACTTAATACTTATATAGTTAGCTATCCAATTTTGAATTTTATAGAGCTTGTACCAATAGTAAAAATTACGCGTTTGTTGGGTCAGCTCAAATTGAGAAAAGATTATTACAGCTCAATCTTTTTTACCTTAAAACATTCAGTAAATTACAATCTTATAGGCCCACTCACGATCAAACTTCATGCCACAGTTCAGTGTTCAGTGAAGTTGGACCGATTAATCGAAAGACTGACTGGCACCACACACAGTTCATGCAAACTGCTCAGTTTTTAAAATTTTTTGGGTTCAGTTTGGTTCAGTAGTTGGCATACACTCGTCGAGTATAGATATATAAAATATATATTATATACATACTATAATAATAATAATAATAATAATAATATACTATAGATAACTAATAAGAACTAAATGAGTTATTTAAATGGTGAGGATTGGCTGTTCATAGCTGTGGGGATTGTATTTAAAACAGAGAAATAAGAAAAAAAAGAAGAATATGGGTGAAAAATTTGTTAGAAATGCGTGATTCAAGAAGTCATGTTTATTTGATTAGTGAATTACATCTTGAACCGCTTGATTGGAATAATTATTTACGAATGGATGAATTAACTTACAATTATTTACTGGAATTAGCTACCCCATTTATTAAGAACCAGGATACAAATATGCGAAAATCTATTTCTACACAAGAGAGACTTGCAGCAACATTGCGATTTTTGGCTTCTGGTTGTACAAAATACAGAACTCCAAAAACTGAACTGAAAAAAACCCACACACACAGCAGTTTACTTGAACACTGAACACTGAAGTCGTTCAAAAATCAAGATGCATTTGATGAGTTCATGCTTGACTTCAGTGTTGGTTTCAGTGTTTATTTGTCCCACACATTATCATGCTTCACTGAACTCTAAGTTTGAACACTGAACTGTGGCATGAAGTTTGATCGTGAGTGGGGCCTATTAAATTTTGACATTGTATCCCGTAAAATTATGTAAAATATGCCATGGTTCTTTAATGTTTTATAATATAATAATATGTTTAAAGTCCAAAAGCTGTATTTCTTAAAATAATTAATTTGTAGATAGATAAATACCAAACAAGGCAGATAATGTCGTAAAAATGTTAAATAAACCATATTTTCGTGTCCTTAAAATATAATTTAGGATAGGATCGTAATTTAATGACGACACAATACACTTTTCACGCTATACTTTCAACTATATAATATATACTATAATATACACATTCACTAACATTTTGTATTTTCGTTGTTCCTCTGTAATCTTGTACTACCTAATAAATAAATATGAGAAATGAACTTAAACTTAATCGGTTGTGCCGCACATGCGCAGGATAAAAATAAAAAAAAAAACAAATCAAAATCGCATGGAATACAAAACAGCGGCTGTTTATTAAAGCGGCAAAATTTACAATTTGACTCACTCCAAGAGCAGATGAGATCGGCGTAGTACAACATTTCATTTGAACATGGCTTTTTGCGACGCACGCAGCAAATAACCGAATGCGCGTAGTTGAAAACAAAACAATAGGTACACGGCACTCGAGTGTTTTTTTTTCTTCTTTCGAATTGGTTTTTGTTTTTTTATTAATTTGACACGCCGGCACCACCCGCATTCTTTTCTATTTTAATACCATAATGTGGTAAAAAAAAAACAACTCTCTGTCACTTCTTATAATCGTGTGAACACGCAGGAGCACAGTCACTTTCACGAATAACAAATTCGGTCGCACGTCCGGCGTCGAAATAGCGACGGTGTCCGTGTTCAGCGAGCATCGGTCGCCCGCCGCCTCTTCTTCTTCTTCTTCGTCCTCACCAACTGGCAGACGCCATTACAAATCGTCTTCCCGTCGCAGCGCTGCAGCTCACCATACGACGGCCGCGGCCGCCGAACCGAGTTACACGCGTCGCGGCTACAAGCCGCGTCTTCAGACGTCGTCCGTCGAGTCGGCGGCGGCCGGCGGCGCCGCCGGTTCGGCCGGCGCGTCGACCAGCCTCTACAAGTTCAAGCTGAACAGGCAGCCAGGCCGGTGGCAGTACAAGACGACGCCGAAGCCGCGCGTCACAATCAGAAAGCAGAACGACGCCGACGACGACCCGACGCAGTCGCAGCTCGACACGTCGACGCAGTCGAACTCCGGCGGCTATCTTCATCACGACGCGGCGTCGCCGATATCGAATGACGTCGCTGCGCCGCAAGCCAGGTCTGACAAACAAACAAAAAAAAAAACACTAAACAAAAATGAAAAAATCGCGATCGTAACTTACTACAGTCGCCTCTCTCTGCGCGGCCGCCCGTCTCGCCCCGTTAAATAGCCACTTGTTCAGACTCTCGTCGTGTACGTACCTACGAGTGTGTTGTGACCGCAGTCAAAAAAAAAAAAAACATTCGCGCGAAATAATCGAGGGACGGATATTTGGGAATTTCTGGAAAATTGACGTCCCCGTTCCCCGCTCCTTCCTTCACCGCGACGACTGGACTCGCAGGGAGAGTCGGCTGCTTTTACAGATGAGCTGTCGTTGTTAGAAATCTTGTAAGAAATGTTGGCACTTCTTTTTCAAAAATTCAAAACTTTTACCGATTTGCATCAAAAGTCTGAAAATTTATTCCGATATTTTTCTTTTTCACGACCCCCCATAATATAGCTGATTATGTCTTCGTAAACAATCAAAATTAAAAATATTGCCAAACTGTCAGATATATAAGGAGGTACCTGCGTGTAAAAAATGCAGTATGTATTTTGTTTGCAGCGATATTAGACAGTGTGTAAACACGTAAGGTGCACATAGGGAAATTAGCATTGGGAAAAAATACTTGGATCAGAGTTAGCCACGACTGCATTAATTGTTATTTCTATTGAATTATCGTGGTACTTTTGAGGATTTCTATTTTATTTTGATTTATATTTATTTTACTTGGCTTTTTTAACAATAAAAAGCTCTTATAAATCATTATTTTAATTTTTTTGTACAAAAATAAAACAAAAAAAACAACTCCATCTGTTTGGAAACATTCCATTCAAAAATTGTCTGACTGGTATGACGTATGCGCGTTGGTAATTCAGTGACCCAATGTTTTTAGGTTCAACTCGAATAGGCGGAGGTATTTGATCTCGCACCGTATTTAAGTATTTTTGGGAATTTAATGTCCCATTAATAAAAAAAGTCCGATTATGTTGTAATCATTTGAATATTTTCTTCGGTAGTATACACATTCATTTTGCAAAAGAATATTAATCTGTCAAATTGAAAAACAAGATTTCAAGGCTCACTCTGATCCAGTCATTTTTTCCCAATGTTAATTTCCCTATGTGCACCTTACGTGTTTACACACTGTATAACTCGACTGTCTTTTAACGCCAGCTATATAATAATATATATCGCTCGTGTTAACGCCTATGTCAATACCAACGAGATACATACTTACGTCATAATATGCTACCATTTGTCGAATTTAGATTAGAATTTAGATGTGGCGCGGATTTATCGCGTACTTAAACTTTTCATTTTCAAAATAAACTTACAGTAATACACAACTGTAATAGCTTTCTGTATACACATATACAATAAAATTATAAGTTCATCGTCAGGGAAAAAATAATCCAATACAAAGAATTGAACACAAAGACACAACATGAAACAAAGGGCAGAATATTATAGAATTCAGCTTGTTGCATTAAAAAAAAAAACAGGTTTCTGAACATCAATCATCATTAAAAAAAACTCGGTAATCGAATTGCATAACGCGTTGCAGCGAGTCCCTAAATTATTTACAATGAAATTCGAAAACAGCTGACGAGCTGTTGAAAATCTCACTTCGCTGAGGAAAAATCATTTTGCGATAACGTATTTTTTTTTTACAATAGACTAGCGTCTCTGAAGTCACTTGGCTCTGTTATTGTGCAGAGATCGGCTAGTCTTTCGTCAAAAATACGTTTGAGGGCGTTTGAATTTTTCTATTTCTTTCTTCTTCAAAAGGGTGAAGAAGCATCGCTTCGAAACTTCTTGCACAGTTCAGTTCGGAAATTGTAGACAGTGACTAATATACGATATTTATGGCGACTAACAAGCTTAATGGTGCAGCAAAGCGATATAATATAGAAAACAACGTAAAACATACCCGCTCTTAGAAATCCCACGCATTAAAACTGTGCCGCTTGTATTACATTATGAGAATGTTTGAGCGACAGAGTCGACTGCACACTGTCCACAATTACCGAGCTGAAATAGCTATCTGATAAATTCACAAAATATGAACTGAAGATATTGAATAAAAAAAAAGAAAAAATAACCTATAATTCTTATAATTTTGCGACAGATCCGACGAAAGCGGCGACCTGGAGTTGTCCGGTTCGTCGGCTGCCGGATTAGCGAATTACGACGACGAAAATACGACCGACAACAAAATCGATCAGCCGCTGCCAATGGAAACGATAAAAATTGAAATTTCAACGCCGGCCGACTTTAAAGATGTCTATTACGAAATTGCCACCATCAAATCGCCCTACACGTTCCAGGTACATAAATTGATTAATAGGTCATATGCATGCATTTTTTTTATATTTTTAATAGATTATTTAGTCAACCATAATACGGAAAAAAATTGATAATCATTTAAAAATGTAATATTATCATAAGAAAAAAAATATTAAATTTCACATTCAAAAATAGACAGTTTAAACAATCGGCCATGTTCGCGGGCTTATATGACGTCATGATATACGATGCATGTCAACCTTGATGTCAAATTGTCAATGTTCTAAATGAAGTTTATTTGTTGTTTTCTCTAAATACTGACATAATCTTACTGTGAGACAACATCGTTGTCATGGAAACTGTTGTTGATATATACTCTGACGTCACGATGCGTTTTGAGAATTCGAAAATAGCGCTTATTTTCCACATTTCTTTTTTATTAGTTGTATTTTTTTCAGTGATTAGATTAATAAAATAACCATTACGTTATGATCAAGAACTAAAGTATATTTCGAAATAAAAATTTAAACCAATTTGGAGTCTTATGCATATGACCTATTATTATTGTTATAAAATATAATAAAAATCGTGTTCTTCGGAAATCGCTAGCATTTCGGTATATTATTTCTTTCACGTCATTTCCTCAACGCAAGACGTCAATCGATTTTCTTCAGCTTTTTAGTCGTATTACGCGCTGATAAGTTATGCGTTGGTCGGATGGCGAGACAATAACAGGTAAAGTAGCATGATGAGCGTTTCAAATGTAGTTTTTTACCATTCCAAACCACAAGTGGGGAATGGTACTAGTTTAGGTCAAAAATCACTTTTCAAAAATTTTATAATATCATTCCGTTTTGACGTCCCCAGAACGCTAAAAACATATTTTTGGAAAATCTCTGTGCGTCTGTTTGTCTGTGAACACGATACAAGCCAAACGGATGAGCGGATTGAAACCAAATTTTGGGATGATGTTTGGTATGCAAATATGAGGAGCCCTATTGTTTTTGGGGGAAAATCGGCGCATGCGCAGAAGAGATATATGCTAAAAAGATGTTTTTTATATAATAATGGTATACTTTTCATAACGGATTATTATTCTATTTATTTTTTCAAGAAAGTTTTGTTAAAAAATTTTTTTTCCTAAACTTTATAGTTTCAGAAATATTTTGAAAATAAAAAAAAATCAATCGCTCTTTTGTTTTATGGATCTGTCAGAAATAAACTAGTTCGGCATGCTTTGATTAATGTTTACACGACGTGGAACATATTATGTAGGTAACTATGGCAACGAATAGCAAATATATTGAATACTAGCGATAACCCGCGTCACCTCACACGATATCAAAAATTTTATTTTCTTTATTACAATCAAATGTCAACATTTTTGAAGTTGGAATAGTCCCGTCGCCCAATTGGCTGGAAATGTTTTTTTTGACGTGATAACGTCTTATAAATTGATGAATCACCAATCTTATAAATTGATGAAACACCGGCTGCATGCACGAAAAAGTGTAACGTTCCTAACGCGTAACGTTCCTAACGTTCGTAACGCGTGCTTTTCTCGAAAACGGCCCTAACGATTTGAATGAAATTTACTGAAAAGGGATTTTGGGGGGCAAAAAATCGTTTTAGCTAGGTCTCATCTCTCGAAAAAATCGTTTTCATACAAATTTTATCATTATAAAAATCAATTTTTTGACGTATGAAAATACTTAAAGGGTCCAGTTCGATAACACTATGCACCCAAATTTTGAAATTTTTTTTTTAAGTCATAGAAAACGCTAAATTTTGACGTTCAAAAAAAAAAACTTTGCGGATTATTCACAAATTTCCTCAAAAATACGTGAAAAAAATGGAACTACTTTTCGTCT
This sequence comes from Xanthostigma xanthostigma, assembly GCA_963575645.1. Taxonomy (NCBI): domain Eukaryota; kingdom Metazoa; phylum Arthropoda; class Insecta; order Raphidioptera; family Raphidiidae; genus Xanthostigma; species Xanthostigma xanthostigma. The sequence goes on from OY754473.1 coordinate 8,619,238, forward strand.
TTCACTGTCATTTTTTGAATCTAACCAATCAAAAATCACAAATACACGTCATAGCAACTGGTGTAGAATTATTGTATAACTATCTCACTTTGAATGCAGCTTTCGATTGTGTTATGGAAGCAGGGTCGTATTTAGATTCGCATACCCGTTTATCGTTCACCCCGGAATTGTTTTTTTAAAAACTCAACATTTGCCCCTTCCCGTTTCACTGCGAGACAATTTTCGCATACCTCTTTATCGTTCACCCCAGAATTACAATTCGCATACCCGTTTATCGTTCACCCCGGAATTGTTTTTTTAAATACTCCACATTTGCCCCTTCCCGTTTCACTGCGAGACAATTCGCATACCCCTTTATCAAAAAAAGCGGTGGTTTTCAATCTTCATGAAAATGTGAGTTTTAAATTTAAAATTGGTTTTATAAATTAAAATTTCCAAATACGACTCTGCCCTGAACGTTCAATTGTATTTCATTCCAACCAATTGATATTTCTATCTTTGTTTATCATAGATACAGGTATATATAACTTTCTCTTTTCTTATCACTATATGAGACAAGATAGCGATCGCTATAGTAAATAATATACTCTAAATCAACTTACTATACCATATTTAACTTTTTTAAATTAATTTATAAAAATTAATTTTCCGCACTTAAAACGACCAATAACGCTGTTATATGTTATATAAAACAATAATTGTGAATTTCCAGTGAATATTTTGCATAGCAAGTTATCGTACTCTTACCATACTTAAATATTGTAAGTAGGTTTTGGAATTTTATATAAACAATGAAACAATAATTGTTTTCAAAATATTATGACAGTTAATCTTTGAGACTTAAAATAAATACGAAAGAAAGAAAGTTAAAAAAAACAATTATATTATAGGTGGTGAGTAATTTTAATAAATAAAATAAACCTAAATTTGAAGCGAAAGATGCAATATCATAGATTCGAATTATTATAATTACTATATAAATTTAGGTTATGTATTACAGAATACGTTATCGCGTAAAACTATCGTCCGTAAACCGACTTTACAGACAACCAATTTTTTCACTACGAAATAATAAGAATGTCTATCGGCATTGGTTCTCGTGTAAAAATGCAAATAGTATTTAATGTCGGTTTAGGTATAATTATTTCTTCAAGGTTATACTTACTATAATAATATAGGTATAGCCAGCGAAATGCATTTTCGGTCGATTATTATAACATGATCGCGCAGGTGTCATCAATCTGCAATCGATAGGTGTCTGAAATTGCTATTTTTCGTTGTTTTAAAACTATACATAATATTATTATGTCCTCAGGTCGGAAGCGTAAAGAACACCCGCTACATAACGGTGACGTCGACTATCGAAAAGAATCTCATCGAAGCTACCGAGAGCCCGTCGTCGATTGGCGCGAGCGAACCCCTGACCGAAAACATTTTGGCGACCGCCTCGCACTACAGCGAGAAAGAGAACAACAACAACGTGTTCGAGATGAGCGTGGCGACGCTGCCGCCCATCATCCTCGCCTCCGACGTGGCGACGCCGCCGCTCGAGACACTGACCGAAACGTTCAGCACGACCCAGGAAATGCTCAAAACACACATTTTGCCAGTGTTCCGAGACGGCGACAACTCGACGATGTACACTCTCGTGCAGACGTACCGCGTGACGAGACTCGTCACGGCGACGAAGACGCTGCCGCCGATGGAGGCGTATCACTTTGTGCCCAGCAAGACGCTGAACGAGTTCAACAGTCGACTGGACGAGGCCGGCACCGAGCTGCATCTCGAATTGGAATTCGGCGACGACAACGACAACGACGGCGACAACGACGCCGAAAACACGCCCAAAAGAATTGTCCTGTCGGACTTGGATCTTGCAAAGATTGGATCCGATTTCGATCTCTCCGATGTGGACAAAACGAAATTCCCCGATGCGCACTTAAGGTGAGTTTATATTATAACTAGCGGTCCCGCCCGGTTTCACCCGGGTGTAAAAGAACGAATGGGGAATGGAGGAACATGAGTACACACATTCATCTTAGTTTACCGAGATGAATGTTGTGTCCAAATTTCATGATGATCGGAGTTACCGTCTAAATTTTTTAGTCGATTAAAATCAGTATTTATACTTTTTTTAACTAATATTTTTTTTGAATTAATTAAATAAAATTAAAATAAATTTAAATGTAAGCCTTAGAAGAAAGCAATGTAGAAAATAAAAAAAAAAAAATAAATAAAAATATATTCGCCCAACGTAGGGCTCGAACCCACGACCTTGATATTGACAGTCGTGTGCTCTACCGATTGAGCTAGCCGGTTTTGTATTCTGGCAACGCTAATATGAGTATATTTAGTTAGTGCATTTCACCTGAATAGAAGCTTATTTTTGAGATACATTTTGCAACATTTTTCATTAATGCTCCGCTCCTAATGGTCGTAGCCAGATTTTATATAGCCTATAGCCTTCCTCGATAAATGGGCTATCCAACAAAAAAATTTTTTTTTCAATTTGAACCAGTAGTTCCTAAAAATTAGCGCGTTCAAACAAACAAGCAAACAAACTCTTCAGTTTTATATATTAGTATAGATATGTAGATATTATTAAAGTCACTCTAGAATATTTAAATTATAGGTACTGAAACAATCATGGAATTTAAAAAATTAATTAATTTAATACTGCCATATTAAAATATGAATTCAGAATGACAATGCCGTATACAAATCTTACTGCTTTCTTGAAGTGGTTCGGAAACATTCGTTCGGCTGAAGTCTAAACCAAAATAGAATAATATAATATTATGATTTTTGATTCATTGTAACTTACTGTCTTTGGTACTTTTTGTTTGTCTATTTAATAACGTTGTGTTACATTACAACCCCGTCGCTGTCCATCAGACGGTAAGCGATAAAAGATAGAAAGCTGAAACTTTCGCCGACTGTCCTGCTTTGACCGAAAAATGGAAAACACGATTTAAATTTTGAGATAATTTTTGAAGTGAAAACTTCTTTAGCGGCGTTGTACACTTTTTTTGTAATGGGTAAAAAATATTAAACTCACGTCAGGCGTCAGGTAAAGTAAGAACTGGGTGAGCGAGAAAACTCTCTAATTTATACAACGTTAGACATCTAGCGTTGAAATATCGTACCTACCTAAAAATGCAATCTATGATACAAACCATTTTGATCGAAAATTCGTCAGACGTTAATATTCAAGTTTTCATTTCTCCCGGCACTCCCGGAGTGCAAACCTTTTTTTAATTGTAAAACTACACAAGATGACAATTTTTAGGTATATTTGTATTTGTCTGTATTTGTATTATAATAACAAATAATAATTATTAATTATTGTTTTACCCGCTGTTTCCAAAATAGACTGAAGAAAGCGCCCGGTCCATCGACGACTCCGAAGCCCAGAGAAGATGTTCCGTCGCCGCCTCCGACTCCGGCTCTTTCGCCCGAACAACTTCAACAGTTGGCGCTGTTGCGTTTCTTGAATCCGGCCGCGCAGGTTCCGCAGCAAGTCGTGACGACGTCGAAGCCGGTCGTGCGACTGGAAACCGTTTACGAGTCGCACGTGATTCCGATAATTGCCGGCGCGAGCACGTCGTTCAGCACGATATCTCGACCGATAGCGACGCTCACCAAAACGGAATACGAGCTCGGCACGAGCACGATAGCGATCGTGCCGCCGGTCAATCAGCTGTTCGCGCAGCAGCAGCAGCAACAGCAACTGCAACAGTTCGCCGTCACGTCGACGCCGGTCGTCGCGCAGACCGTCGTCACGCAGACGGATAGCAAAGTTCTCAAGTTGACTTTCGGCGCGAAGACGGCCTACACGACGCTCTATTCGACGAGAGTCGTGCCGACACTTCTCACCACATACATGACGGCGTCCGTTCCCGTCGTTCAGCCTACCGCTTTTCCCGGATATTTTCCCGCGCCGTACGCGCCGTTTCCCTACGTCGGTTAAATGGAAACCGAAAAGACAAGAACCGGATTTGAATCCGACAAACCAAAACTGTATGCATATAATATTATAATGTGTTATCGATACATATTTTGTTTTCGGCGCGGCGTTTGCGTATCATTATATAGACTAGTTCGGTCGAACTTGTATAACAGCCGCCCGGAGGCAGAGTGTCACAGACTGGAATCGTATTTTATTCGCCGGACGGACGATAATAATAGCCGGGCGCGACGTTCGACCCGTATAATATGATGAAGTAAAAATCCTGTAAATATTACACAAAACGTAGATTAATAATTGTAATCGTTATACCGTAACATTATGTAAAGAATAAAAAAAAATGCTGTTTGCTAGTCCTCGTCACATTCAGTGATAATAATATTATGGTTTCATTAATAATAAACTAAAATATCATAATGCCACAATTCTTATTTTTATTATATCACTATCGCGGCATTTCCTTCAATAGATTTAAAAGTTCAGATTTAGTGAGTCAAGATTAGATAGCTTTTCTGTCAACTGTTATGAAATATCAAATTTTCCTATTTATTGATCATTTTCATTAAAATAAGTATGTAGATCTATTTTTCGTAATTAATTTAAATTAGTTCTAATAAAATATTATCATGAATAGAAAATAAATTATCGTCTCAAACAAAAGTCGCGTCACAAATATCAAACAACGCGGTGCTGTTCAGCATACCGCGGTCATCTACGATCGGGATGAAATTTTGGGCATTTGTTGATCTTGACGGACATCTGAGAGATTTTTGGCGCAAGTGCCTCATAACAAGAGTTTAAAGTTCATACTGTTTTGTCGTTTAGATATAAGTATATAATATATACGAATTTTGCTTTGTAAGCAAAATTGTCGTTAATATTACGTAAGTTTGTACATATTATGTAGATTTTAAGAAATAATATTATTTTGTGTCAGATCAAATTATTGTAGAGTAAAGGCCCCCATACACCTCGTTCATTTTTGGCAGTTTTCATCGTCACGATAAAACACGTCGGTCAAAACCGAAGTGTATGGGCAAAAACTGTCGATGAAACACGGCAGTTTTTATATCTGCCGAATCTTGATTTTAAACACGACGTGTTTGCTGGTTGTCGTTTCAAATCGTAATGTGTGGCGCTTTCCGATAAGAATCGACGTGTTTATTCAGTGGTGCGACGTACAGCAAATGAGTCATATTAATTAAATGATTGTAATGAGTTTGAGTATTGATTTATATTTTAATAATAACTCAAAATAAGTATGTTCGTCCATTCTCAGGTAATTGAACCAATCCCCAGGTTCAAGTTTCAGCTCGTTCAATTCATACAATTGTATCGAAGCCATTCGTGCCGTTGGAAAATAAAATCTAGTGAGTATTCTGATAGGGATAAAAAAAATAAAGCTTACGAAGACATGATTATAAAATTAAGAGAAGTAGATAATTCAGCAACAAAGGAATGTGTAAAAAAGAAAATAGATTCTCTACGTGGTTGCTTCCGAAAGGAATTAAAAAAAGGAATCCAATCCAAGAAATCTGGATCGGGGACTGATGATTAGAAGATTTACGTGTGAAAATTGCCTGCGTTTAAGTAACCATTCTTTAGTCCATTCTGAACGTTTTCTTTTTGAAAATTTTAATTTTATAGCCACTGCGGCTGCAACTGCTAACGTTGTCGTAGGATCCATCAAAGCAGATCGTATTAATGATGCCACGACTTCAGAAAAACTGAACGAAACAACGCCTCTGTGTGGATATGGCCGTTGTTCGTGTTTAATTAACCGTACAGTTTTACCCGTGCGGTTAAAACTGCCATAAAAGAACGAGGTGTATGGGGATGGCCGTTGTTCGTGTTTAACCGTACAGTTTTACCCGGCGGTTAAAACTGCCAAAAAAGAACGAGGTGTATGGGGGCCTTTATGATTAAATAGTGTTCTCCTATTATAATTAGAAATAGTGAGTGCGTTTTATATATTCTAGAAAAAAATTGGTAAACACAGTGAGACATTGACGTGCGCCTAATTTTAAAAAGAGGAAACATGAACTATTTTAATTTTTATATCAATAGTTTGTTACAAGTAAATTTTTAGTTCATAATGACCGACGGGTCCAGTGCAGTATTCACTCTATAAAAATTAAATGTTAATATTAATACGCTCTACAGCACTGGAGAGAAGAATTAATAACCTTATCGTTTTTTTTTTTACGGCTGAAAATGGCGAAAACTAATTTTTATGTTTAGAATAATCTGTTTTACTTAGAAATAAAATTAATCAATCGAGGAAATATAAATATAACGTTACAATAAATATACACAATGTAATTTAGTGATGTAACGAATATGCGGATTTGCCTTATTTTTTTTACATTCGCAAGCGCAACATTTCATGCGAATATTTAGCGACCATTAGGTAATACCAGAAAAACTCACTTTATTTTAATGTGACAGTAATATCAAATAAGAACAATAATATTATATTATACATTTACATTAGGTAATGAAGTTTAACTTAAGATTAACAATAATCAATCTAATACCCAGAATTACCACTGCAAAATGTGTACGTGCGACATGCGCGGCCAATCAGCTGTCCTTGGACAAACGATCCCAGATTTGAAAACAGAATATTCGAATTCGCAAATGTCTAAAAATTGACATTCGTTACATCACTACAATGCAATATAAAGAGTATAATTTAATAATAATAATAATATTATTGTTATAATAATAATTTGATAATATCTATATAGTTAAAAGATCAAATTATTGTTGTTGGGGCTGTAGACGATAGACGAATATAAATAAATATTTTTATTTCTCGACACTCTCAGCTTTTGTGTTATTCCTACAAGTTTATTAGTTAAAGCAATGGTGCGTATTTCAATCGGTGGAAAGCAACCGGATGACTCTTGGTATTTGAGTTCCTGAAGCAATTTGGAAACTTTTTTGTTCAGTACCTCATAACCCCAAAATGGAAGGAATCGGAGAAAAGGGGGGGGGGGGTCAAAACGTAAAAAAAAATTGTTTAGAAACCAAATGGAAAGGCGGTAGCATTAAAGTACGTGTACTCACTATTGTTTAAAAAAATTGTCATCCGAAACGTGCGGACGGTTTGCGCGAACCGATTTTTTGAAAATCGGAAAAAAAAATTGTGTCGCAACCGGTTGCGATTTTGAGGAAAATTCTTGTTTTTGTTCAGAGATGCTGTAAAAAAATTGTCATCCGTTTCTGCTGGACGGATTTTGAGGAATTAAAGGTTTGAGTGGCGAAAATTCTCGATTTTTCACTAGCTTTTTTCAAACATCATAAAAAAATTGCTAAAATTGTTAAAAACGGATGACGTTTCTTATACATGTTCTCAGAGGGTCCAGCTATAATATGTATCAATGTCATCCGTTTTTATAACATTTAACCCCATTTTTCAACCCCTTACTTTTGTGCGATATTAATCAGAATATTGAGGTTAGACTCGTTTCTGATGGCATACAGATAACGTACACAACCCCTTTAGGGGTTGAAAAATGAGGTTAAATGTTATAAAAACGGATGACATTGATACATATTATAGTTGGACCCTCTGAGAACATGTATAAGAAACGTCATCCGTTTTTAACAATTTTAGCAATTTTTTTATGATGTTTGAAGAAAGCTAGTGAAAAATCGAGAATTTTAGCCACTCAAACCCTTAATTCCTCAAAATCCGTCCAGCAGAAACGGATGACAATTTTTTTACAGCATCTCTGAACAAAAACAAGAATTTTCCTCAAAATCGCAACCGGTTGCGACACAATTTTTTTTTCCGATTTTCTAAAAATCGGTTCGCGCAAACCGTCCGCACGTTTCGGATGACAATTTTTTTAAACAATAGTGAGTACATGTACTTTAATGCTACCGCCTTTCCATTTGGTTTCTAAACAATTTTTTTTTACGTTTTGACCTCCCCCCCTTTTCTCCGATTCCTTCCATTTTGGGGTTATGAGGTAGGTACTGAACAAAAAAGTTTCCAAATTGCTTCAGGAACTAAAATACCAAGAGTCGTCCGGTTGCTTTCCACCGATTGAAATACGCACCATTGCCTTAACTATATACTGTCGTTCACCTGTCAAATGGTTTGTGGCATTTGAACTACGACCAAAGTTAATTGAAAGTGACTTAGTTCCATGCAAAAAATGCTGAATCGAATGAAGCGTACGTAGAAGTCTGTAGCTATTGTAGTTTTCAAATTATTGCATTTTCAATATTTTCAAGAAAAAAAACTCGGGTCGCAGTGCGAAACCCTGCCGACAATATAGTGTATTTGCTTTTATAAGCAGTGTGGCTCTATAGTATGAACTTAACTTTGTTTTTGGACAAAATAAAAAGAATTACTCCCTAATACACCCCTTAAAACAACATTTTTTTACTTAATTTCAATACTACATAAAAATTCAACATCTGTACCAAATTATATACAACCTTCAGTATGTAAATCCATATCAGTAAACTTGCGTTTTCATAAAATTTGTAAGTCCGGTCCTGTCGGGCCGATTTTATTTAAATTTTAGCAGCACATTTCAATAATTACTAAAGGGTTAAATTTCAAATTTGAAGTGATTCTGAGAATTTTTTCCGTATTTTTGGGCCCAAAAACATTTTTCAACCCCTAAATACCCCCCTTAAAATGGCCCGATCGGGCCCATTTTAAATAGGCTTCTTGCGATGATGGATTCCAACATGTGGACCAAATTTCGTTTAAATCGATTAAGTCTGTCGAGAGTTATCGTGGTCACACATATATATATATATATATATATATATATATATATATATATATATATATAAATATATAAATATATATATATATATATATATATATATATATATATATATATACATATATATATAAACATTTCCAAAAATGGTGCCAAACTTCTTAGAAACTTATGAAACGTCGAGAAATTTTGGTCCGACCTCTAGGTCCCGCCATCCGACCGACGCCAATAGTGTAAGTGCCTTATGGCAAATACACTAAAAATCATAAAAGCGCGTCTAATGCCCAATTCAAAAGAAATGCAGGCTTGTCTCATACGATTCGGCGTGATTTAATCTATAAATAATCTGTGAGACTTTCATTTTAAATAAAGTGCAGTATCGACCGGAAATTTATATATTATATTAGCGGTCCCGCCCGGTTTCACCCGGGTGCAAAAGAACGAATGGGGAAGGAAGGGACATCAGTTCGCACATTCATCTTAGTTTACCGAGATGAATGTTGGGTCCAAATTTTTTGCAGTTTTCGGCAGTTCCCTGCTTTATTACTTATTTTAAACTCAAACCTCTATTTTTGATGAAAATATTTATTTTTAAGTAATAATTATTTCTTACTCGCGAAAGATTCTGACCCGGAACATGAAGAAGTACCTGATGGGCATAATGTAGTGATATCCGAGACAGACGATTCTGAAACTGAAGAGGCTTTACCACCAAAATCCGCAATGAAAAAATTGGTTGTCTGTAAAGTCGGTTTACGGACGATAGTTTTACGTGATAACGTATTCCGTAATACGTAACCTAAACCTCCCAAAATTTGGTTTCAATCCGCTTATCCTTGGTGTCGGAATGATAAGAAATGTCAAAAGTGACGTTTGCAACTGTCAAAGTATTATGTTCTAATAATAATTAGTTATTCCAATACTTAACTTAGAAGGCGTTGCATTTCACAAAATACTAATGTCAAAAAATTGAATTAAACATTAGAAATGCAGCCGTTTTCATGTTAAGACAAGACATACGTTATATTCTAATTTCCATGTACGGCAAACAAAGACGACCGACCGCGTCGCGCCATGCATTAGACAACATTGCATTTATATTTTATACAGCTATTTTTCTATATAAATTTGTATAAAAAAACTGTTTAGGCAAATTCTGTTATACGAAATCTATGTAAAATGTTCTCCTCTTTCGTTTAAGACTGGTTTCAAACCGATCTGATTTAAATTGAGCGAGAAATTAGCAAAAAGCACGCACAGGGTCAGGCGGAACGTTACGCGTTACGAACGTTAGGATTTAGGAACGTTACACTTTTTCGTGCATGCAGCCGGTGTTTTATCAATTTATAAGATTGGTGATTCATCAATTTATAAGACGTTATCACGTCAAAAAAGATGTGACAGATATTCTTGGAAGGAAGAGGATAGGTATATTAGCACCTTCATTACTACAGTATTGTGCACGAAATGTGTCTGTTTTCATAATTAATTTCCTCATATATCTATAACATTTTTTCGATTATTAATTTTTATAAGTATTATGATGTAAGTGTTAATTTTTACAAAGAATTTTGTCTATTTTTATTTTGTTTTTCGTACTGAAAATATTTTTTTTGAAAAATGTGTTCTTCATAAGTCATAATGTTAATTTATATTCCTTGGATGGGCAATGTTGATTTTAAGCGACAATTAAAACTACCTCCAACGGGCAATGTTGATTGTGGGTTACTAAATCAAAAGTCACTTTTCTATCATATTCAAAAGCTTTCTTACGCAGCAAAATGTTATTTGAGTCATAAGTAATACCTATACAAAATTTCATAATTTTCATTGTATTTCTCATGGTGACCGATGCAGGGTTAACTCGAGAGCACCAGTTTTATTCATATAGCGACGTATAACCTGCTTAATAGGTAACCTGTCAAATTTTAAAGTGTTATGGCGTTGGGAGGTTTCGTTGAGATTCTTTTACTAGAAGAAATAATTAATCAAGAAGAATTGTGAGTAGAAATTAAAATAATTTCATAAAAAAGTTAATACATAACAAAATTAATTTTATTATTTTCAGTCATTTATTAAACACAGAAAGACGGCGACTACGCGAGAACTCAAATCCATTTGAATTTTCCGAGAGAACATTCATAAATTTATTTAGACTTTCTAAAAATCTGACTGCAAATTTGATTGATATGCTGAGACCATTTATAGAAGAAGGGACGAGAAACACCGCAATAGGGGAGACGAACCGAATACTGGATACTTTTTCAAAACTTTAAAAGAAAAACATATAATATAATTGAAAGAAACATTTATTTATTTGTTGTTGCAATAATTGTGTACTATTACTCTTTACATTAGAAAAAGAATTAAACTTATATCTCTAATAAAAAGTTTTATATAAATTTCTTTTTAAAAAATTACAAATGTCAACAATGAGATCTTATGTACCCCAATATTGGATATTTAGTATTCTTAATAATGAATATCCAATGATGGGTACACTAATAGGAACTTAAGGTATTTTCTTAGCCGCAGGCCGACATGAATTCAATATCTATTATTACTATAATATTTAAACCTTTTTATTATAAATTTTAATTTATATATAATATAAATTAATTGATTTATTGTCTTAGAACGGTTTTTCACATAAGTTTCCAAGGTTAATAATTGAGGAACGCCAAAAAATTTAGAGGCTTCTAAGTATCCCATTTCTTTATTCAATTTATCATTATATGCTTTTGCATCGACTCCGGGTCCCATTTCCTTCATTGCTTTTTTCAGATAAACCCTCCATCTAAATAAATAATATAACATTTGAACACAAATTGCATACTTCACTCGATGTACCCCAATATTGAATATCTAGTATTGAGAATAGCTAGGTATCCAATATTGAGGTAACTACCTACATCTACAAAAATTAGTTATGAACAATTTACTTAGTCCAATAATCGAAAAAATTCAATAAATATACTTTAATAACTATGTCCCAAGCTAGCATTTATCACTACTATAAAATACAACACTACTTTAACTTAGGATAGTTTAACAGCGTTTTGAAGTCACATTACAAAAAATCAACGAACGAAAAATATCACTTTGAATTTTAACAGCTCACTGACGTTAAATATGGCGCTGTCGTCGGAGAAAGGACCACTAAATTCACATTAGCAAAGCAGTTCAATATCTCAAAAAGAGGTAACGCTGCTAGTTTTCTATAAAACTAAGTATCCAATATTGCGCACGTATCCAGTATTCGGTACATGTCCCCTACCATTAGAAATTAAGGTATTTATTTTTTAAGGACATACCTATAGGCATTTCATTTAAATAGTCAAAGCGTTGTTTTGTCACACTAAATTATTACCTACATGTATTAATTATTTCTTATTTTGTAAGGTTCTTTCCACGTTACATTTTTTTTGCTAATGGGAATTACCAAAGAAGTGTGGGAGAAAATTTCGACACTTGTATGTCCCAATCATTAGTTAGCAACTGCATTAAAATTGTCAGTAGAGGCTATTGCAGAACATTTATTTCCAAATTTGGTGGTTTTCCCGCAAAATCGTGAATCAAAAAATCGCTTATAATCCAGTCAACGAAGGAAAAATAAAAACAATAAATTGTGTAGTCTGGGTTACTATTTCAAACGATAGGGGTGATACCCAGGTATAACATATTAAAAGTCCCCAGCGGGGGGGCACTTGCTTTGGGCGGGAGGGGAGCAAATAGGTCCCATTTTTTGGTTCTTCGTGATTCTCTAAAAAACCATGCGTTTTAGAAAAGAGAACCTTTTATAAAAAAGAAAGCTGATTAAATTTTCTACAAAATGCCGTATAACTTTTTTTTTAAATTTATTAATAAGGGAGATACGGGACCCGTTAAGAAATAGATTGGACGGAGACAAAGTTGCAAAGCTATTGTTTATTAAATATAATTTGCTATTTCTGGAGTCAATTAATTTGATTTAATTTGCTAACTGTTATAAAAACGCGATTATTTTTATTTGTGACACCTATATTTATTATTTTTTAATTGAAATTAAAGATGCTGACTGCTTAATGTTTGTAGTGTTTGTACTATATTGTTTTATTGCCTGCCCTTAACACATCTTTCTTCTGCCACCATCTCCGACTCCGATTCCCGTTCCGACTCCGAAAAACCAAATTTAAAAACTCCGACTTCAGTTCCGATAAAACCACCTCCGTAACATCCCTAATTTCAAAAGATAACTAATGGTATATTGGATTGAATGTAAGGAAGAATCTTCATCTATATTATTATAGCTCAACGGAATAATAGACATTAATTTTCTAAGGCAATAATACTTAGTTTTCAGTTTGTATCACATTTATATCCCTTGCATTTCCTTTTGTATTTGTCATAAATATACAATTAATATATCATTTTGTAAGAAATTTAATAAGCTTCATTACGTTTTAAGGGTTTTTTTTCCTACGACGCTTAGTTTTTGAAATATTTAGGAAAAACTAAAATATGGGACATATCCCCCCCTGCCCCGCCTAAAGCAAGTGGCCCCTGGCTGGGGACTTTTGGTATGTTATACCTGGGGGTCAACCCTATTATAAAAAATATTAATCCAGACTACACCATTTTTTGCATTTATTTGCCAATTTCGGGTCTTCGTTAACTGAACTATTAAGAGAACGGTACGTACTATTATTTATTGGCAGTGCTTAATGATATTTTGTAAGATAGGTATATAAAAATATGATTTTAGGTTTTTTGAGAAATACAGAATTCCAGCTATAGAAGCTGTCAATGGAACTCATGTGGCTATTATTTCACCACACGTAGAAGATCCTATAAGACCAGCAATTGCTCATTATAATCGAAAAGGTTTTTACAGCATCAATGTGCAGTTGGTAATAAAATACAACGTAAATTTATTGGTTGCATTTTAATACGTTTTAGCATTAAAAATTGATTGACCACAAGCAATTTTTGGTGAATTTTTAAAGCAGTTTTTGCGTTTAAAATATCACTCAAAAAAACCTTGCGATCACTTTGCAGAATTTTACCAAAATATTGTAGATATGCGATGCAGACATGAAGATATTAAATGCAAATGCACGGTTTCCTGGATTTACACATGATTCTGCGATCTGGTCATTGTCAAGTGTAAATAATTATAAGGAAGAACGTTTCAATACAAGTTCATTTCGATACCATCAAATCATTTTATCGAGGCCTACTTGCTATCGACACAAAAATATTCGTATCGAAAAAACAAAATTATTCCAACACTTTCATTTCGATATCAAGAATTTTTAGCACCAAATCATTTTATCGATGCTGTTTTGCTAATGACACAAAAGTATATTAATTATTAAAAAATTAGCCGTAATTCAGACCATTTTAAATCTTTGATTAACGTCTGATTAGAACTTTTCAATAAATAAAATTATCGACCAATTTTTCAGACAATATGTTAACAAAAATTATTAATAATACTTTAACGTTTCGATCCGGATTTGGATCTTCTTCAGAACGGATCTAAAAATATAAAAAAAATAATTAATAATAAGTTTCTATTTATTTTGAATGCAATTCGTGATAGATTTTTTTAAAAATATAAATATTGAAAAAATAATAACAAACAATGTTACCCTCTCTAACCGTGGCTATTAACACCGTTTGCAAATGCTGTAGAAGGGACACCACAAGCAAATTACAACAGAATGCACATTCAAGCAAGAGCGATAATAGAAAAATGTAACGGTGCTTTAAAAAGTCGTTTTCGATGTTTATTAAAACATCGAACTCTCAGTTACACACCTGTCCAAGCAGCAAAAATAATTTATATCTGCGTTGCTCATTCATAATATGTGCATTACATAAAATGCACCTGATGCAGAAGATGGTGAACGGATTAGATAATGAGAATCCGGAAAATGGTATCTATATTTAAAATATTTTTGTTTTATTCAAAACCTATCAAATTTGTTTTAGAAATAGCAAACCATTTGAAGAACGGAGAGCGAGGGATTTTGTAGTGCGAAATTATTTTTAGTTTACTATGTATTTTTATTATACACTACCTATGTAAAATCAAAATAATTAAAAATATATTTTTTTAAAATCATACAAGTAAAACATTTACATTTCATTTTTCGTAGGTAATAACTATTGAGTAAACAAAAAACATCTCAAAACTAACAGAACTTTCTTTCATCTTCCTTAAATAAAACACATCTCAAAACTGACTAGTTTTGCGTTAACAAAAACAAAATATGTATTGCACTTGAAAAAAAGAATAAAAAAAAATTGGTTGTCTGTAAAGTCGGTTTACGGACGATAGTTTTACGTGATAACGTATTCCGTAATACATAACCTAAACCTCCCAAAATTTGGTTTCAATCCGCTTATCCTTGGTGTCGGAATGATAAGAAATGTCAAAAGTGACGTTTGCAACTTACAAAGTATTATGTTCTAATAATAATTAGTTATTCCAATAGTTAACTTAGAAGGCTTTGCATTTCACAGAATACTAATGTCAAAAAATTGAATTAAACATTAGAAATTCAGCCGTTTTCATGTTGCATTTATACAGCTATTTTTCTATATAAATTTGTATAAAAAAACTGTTTAGGCAAATTCTGTTATACAAAATCTATGTAAAATGTTCTCTTTCGTTTAAGACTGGTTTCAAACCGATCTGATTTAAATTGAGCGAGAAATTAGCAAAAAGCACGCACAGGGTCAGGCGGAACGTTACGCGTTACACTTTTTCGAACATGCAGCCGGTGTTTTATCAATTTATAAGATTGGTGATTCATCAATTTATAAGACGTTATCACGTCAAAAATGTGTTGCACTAAATGAAAAAATCATTACATCTTTTTATTAAAAAAACAAATGAAATTAATCCGAATTTTGTTTCTCCGTTAAAATTTTTAAAGAATTTGCAATACTCTGAAGAGAATTCGCAATAGATCCCATATGGTTATTGAACGTATCCAGTTTTGCATTTATGGATTCAATAGATGTGACGACTGTTTTCGATACATCGGCGTAAACATCTAAAAGCTTTTAAGACAGTAGGCTGCGGTTTTTTCCTTTTGAATTTATTTTGACACTTGATGGGAAGAAGTGTTTTCATCCTCGACAGGAAATATTTCCTCGACAGAAAATACTTCCTCAAAAGAAGTAGATGGTCTCTCTTCATAATGTATCGTATTTACTTCAGTTACATTTTGAAATAAAGGGTCATTTGGACCACCATCAGGAAAATGACCTAATTGATCTTGCACTTCATCATCACCGGTGTAAATTGATGACATCAGTGACAGCAAATGTTCTTCGTTGTCATTGAGTTTTGTTTTTAGTGGTTCGCCACCACCTGTCTTCATTTGTTCTTTTTTTATTAATCTGGCCTTTTTTTTGGTTTTGTATTTCCAGTCGGTAATTACCTACAACAATGAACAAAACTTAAAGATGACTTTTGTCTAATTGTTCACTACATCTCAATCTACATAGCAGCCGGGGTTATTGAAACTTTTTTTTTTTTTGAAGAAGAAGAAATCTTTATTTACAATAATAATTATTTACAGCTATTTACAATTTAATATAGGCGTTTCAGCAAAATTGCTATAGCCCACCTGAAAGAATAAATGATTAATTAATTATTTGTTTTTATCAATTTTGAATCAATTAGATTGGCAAAAAAAATTAAAAAAAATAACCAACTATGTAATAATTATTGAAACTTTAACTTACTGTAGGTAGTAAGTATACATTAATTGTGAATTCAATTCTTTACTAAATACTATAATTTAGTGCTAAGAATTCTATGTTCAAGCTCAAATAGTGAAATGAACAACCGACTTATAGCTTAAGCAACGAATAATTCTAGATGGAAAAGTCGAAAGCAGAACATTTGACTTAGGAACTTTGTTTGTACTAGTTAGGAGATAAACATACTAAAAGTCCTTACCCCTCCGAGGTACGCCCGAAGGGGGGGAGCACAAAGAAGGTCCCGTTTTTTGGTATTTTGCTTTCATCTCGAAAACGGTACGTCGTACGAAATTTTGTTGGAATACATAATGAAAGCTGATAAAATTCTCTACAACTTTAGTTTTCACACTTTTTATCTATCTCCAATCTTTGCCTAGCTATGAGCTCCGGAAAATGGTCGATTTTCAAAAATGTGTTAAATTCTCTGTAGCACATTGTAACAATACGAATTTGTCAAAATCATTTCGTATCGCTCATCCACACTATTAAAAACACCCACACACTATTAAAAAATAACATAAGCTGGGAGTACCTCCACACAGGGCCCTCTTTCCCACTGGGCACTCTGGCACGTGCCCAGGGCCCCGCGATCGATAGGGACCCCCTAGTTTAATGGTATACTAAGTACCTAAACTGTTTTAAACAAAAATCATCAGTGAACTATTTTTCATATACTTATTTTTTTTGTGTCCTTCATGTTAAAATTGGGAACGTGATCCTTTTAAATATATGCATTTTATATCACATTCCTCGACTTAGAATCTAGAACCTTGTTTATCTATTTTCTTTGTCTATTCTAACAAAATAGTGCTCTGTTAAGGTCATAGGGGCCCCATAATCCTAATGTGCCCAGGGCCTTCAATAGGTTAAAGCTTATGTTATTTTTTAATAGTGTGTGGGTGTTTTTAATAGTTTGGATGAGTGATACGAAATGATTTTGACAAATTCGTATTGTTACAATGTGCTACAGAGAATTTAACACATTTTTGAAAATCGATCATTTTTCGACCATTTTTCGGAGCTTATAGCTAGGCAAAGATTGGAGATAGATAAAAAGTGTGAAAGCTAAAGTTGTAGAGAATTTTATCAGCTTTCATTATGTATTACAACAAAATTTCGTACGACGTACCGTTTTCGAGATGAAAGCAAAAAACCAAAAAACGGGACCTTCTTTGTGCTCCCCCCCTTCGGGCGTACCTCAGAGGGGCAAGGACTTTTAGTATGTTTATCTCCTAACTAGTCCAAACAAAGTTCCTAAGTCAAATGTTCTGCTTTCGACTTTTCCATCTAGATGCCCCTTATGAGCACTCATTGACTAAACTATTACTTTTTTCCATTGGTCTGTTGTTTTTGCTGGTCCTAACACATTCAATTCGTTGGCCAGTTGTTGCCATAGATTTTTAGATTTAGGTATCCAATTCTGTTGGTTTTCCAATACCGGGATTTAACAATATTTTATTAATTTGAAAAAATCTACAATATGTTTATAGGCTCATTATTGGTTTTTGAAATTCTTTGCGACATATTTTTCAATACACAAGTACGTCTCAATATTGTCAAATGTCAACTTGACAAGTAAGCAAGGTTAGTTTTAAACTGCACTGAAGATGGTTGTAGAACGAAATGTTACTAGACATAGCGAGGTACGATAGCGTTTTGTATTTTAGCTATGGAGGGTAGGTACCCTCCATAATTTTAGCGATGTGAATAGCGAGAGGCCATGGGTAATCGCATTTTTAACTATTGTCGCTATCACTATCGCTATAAATTATAAAATAGCGAGTAAATTTTAGCGAGATCAAAATAGCGAGAACGATCCGTAATAGGGCACAATATTATAGATATATGTATATCTATGGGTAATATCGTAAGCGTTAGGGAATTTTGTTGGTCGTGTTGGTCATTCTGAAAGTAACTAACAAGATGCCTATAGACTATAGTGTTAAAACTTAAAAATGGCTTAATAACAGTGCGTCTAAAATTTCACTAATAATCGCAGATGGCAATTCAGTACAATTTTGCCAAATTTTCTGCAGCACAACTTTGTAAAATCCATAAAGAATCATAAATGGTGCCCACTATGTCATGTCAAGTATTTTTTGATCTGACATTTTATATCGTTATGTAGTGAAAAGTTTTCAAGAAAAATGGTTACAGAATCGCAATTTACAACAAATCGGCTCTTAGAAAACTAAGAAAGTGAAGATAATCATTTTAATGAACTGCATAAAATATCTTATGATCTATGAGTAAGTATTTACGTCACAAATATTTGTTTCTTGTCCGTATCTCAAAAAAAGAAGGAAAGAAACATCTTTCGTTACGTTCGGTTTGCGCTCAGATCAATTCGATCAATGCGAGATTCCAGTAATCATTGTCAAAAATGTTGATATTTTGCGATTATATTATATAATTACAGTTTTTACACTTGCATGAACAGTTTAAGAGTCTAATGTGAAACTCGGCCATGCAGAACATTAAGATAGTAAAAACAGATCGTTTTTCAAGCTAAACTTTTTATCTATATTCAGAGAAAAATGTTATTTCAAAGCGGAAATTGTACAAGAGACTCTATGGTGTACCTACACAGTTTAACAAAATGTTGTTTCATTGGATTAATTCTTTTTCGAGCAGGGTCGATTAAAAATTTTACAATGCTTTCCTTATCGATTAATATGTGGTCACAATCTCAGGTCGATGGCAAATCAGATTATCTGACAATGTTTTCTGCAACCTAGCGTTAATCCATACACAAAAATATTAATAGTCGAGATATTTATTTAAAAAAAAAAGTTTCTTGTCATCATCTGGTGATATATTAAAAAGTAGTCGATATGTATATTATGTTCAAATATTTAAAAAGTATTTTTTTAATAAAATTTTGTCCAAAAAAATACTTGTGTATCTCAATAGCAACATATGAAAAACAAAAATAAAATGCTAATTAGTGTTGCTATGGTTATAAAGCAAAAACGCATTTTATAAAATATAAAGCGTCAATTATTTCTTGCCAAGTTCTACGTAAAGCCGTGTTTATACGAGACTCAATGGTAACCGAACACCGATGTCTCATTCTAGCCAAACAATAAAACAAATAAATGGAGTGCCGAAACACATCTGTAAGACACTCTGTTTTCGGCCCGGTGACTGTATCTGTCAAATATTCCTGCTCCGCTTTTTCTGAAAACACTACTTTTAAATTCACTTGCAAAATTGATAACAGTTCATCAAACGACTTGACGGACTTATAGAAATAATTCCAGAATGGTTTTCTATATAGTAACAAAATTTGATACAGTTCTTTTTGATAGCTTTCGATTAATAAAGGTGCACCCATTCTTTTCTGTTTTGCAGACATTTCCGCTTTTTACGCAGCCTCTTTTTTAACAAAAAACCTGCCGATGTATCGTTATCTACAGCTGTGCACTAGACACCGTTCCTTTCGTGTCCTTGTTGAACACAGTACATACCGATGTTTGAATAACAGTGTCTCATGTGAAAACGATCTAAGTGTAGAACTGTTTTTCATTGTGATTTGTGTAAATAAGCTCTGAAACAAAGAATACTTTCCGCCGCGAAAGTGGAAAGACTCGGGGTTCTTATCCTGACGGTGACATTGTTTAAAAAAATTGGTTGTCTGTAAAGTCGGTTTACGGACGATAGTTTTACGTGATAACGTATTCCGTAATACATAACCTAAACCTCCCAAAATTTGGTTTCAATCCGCTTATCCTTGGTGTCGGAATGATAAGAAATGTCAAAAGTGACGTTTGCAACTGTCAAAGTATTATGTTCTAATAATAATTAGTTATTCCAATACTTAACTTAGAAGGCGTTGCATTTGACAAAATACTAATGTCAAAAAATTGAATTAAACATTAGAAATGCAGCCGTTTTCATGTTAAGACAAGACATACGTTATATTCTAATTTCCATGTACGGCAAACAAAGACGACCGACCGCGTCGAGCCATGCATTAGACAACATTGCATTTATATTTTATACAGCTATTTTTCTATATAAATTTGTATAAAAAAACTGTTTAGGCAAATTCTGTTATACGAAATCTATGTAAAATGTTCTCCTCTTTCGTTTAAGACTGGTTTCAAACCGATCTGATTTAAATTGAGCGAGAAATTAGCAAAAAGCACGCACAGGGTCAGGCGGAACGTTACGCGTTAGGAACGTTACGTTAGGTACGTTACGACCGTTAGGAACGTTACACTTTTTCGTACATGCAGCCGGTGTTTTATCAATTTATAAGATTGGTGATTCATCAATTTATAAGACGTTATCACGTCAAAAATAAATTTTTCTAATATAGCGATGTAACGATGGATGTTTCTTAACAATAACTATATCTACTGTTATTGATTTATATATCTGTATGGATTGTTTACATAACAAACCTATTTTTTTATTGTCAGTGTTGTCAAATTCATACAAAATTATCGTAGCAAGTACTAATTATGTACATTTTTGTTACAGGCTGTCCAGAAATGAAGATGACGTTCTGGTTTTGACCAGCAGCTTAACATGTATTGTCACCGCACAACAAAAATTGTGGAAAATCCGGGAAAACCTACGGTGATTTCAGTCCTTGAAAAGATGTCAGTGTCGAAAATGTCCGGGCCCATAGAGAAAATACCCGTCGCTTCGAATTCTGATATTATGCAAGCAAGACTAAATTGACAATACCTGGAATGTCATATTGTCATCGTACATCGGGGCTGATTTGTTATTCAGACACAAAAAGTGGACACCGTGAATAAAAAAGAGTCAACTGCGTTCATCCCATTGATCCCATCGATTGAGAGAAAATTTCATATTTGCAGTAATATTTTATTATTAGTAAATAAAATGATTGTTTCATTTTTTAATAAAGAACAGCGTAGTTGAGAACGTTGGTTTAAAACAGCAAACGAATAAAAATGAGAGCTACGTACGCGCCGGCAATGCTGAGATAGTGCGAACCCGACACAATAGCAGTAATTTTACTGAAACGAACTGCTATATGAGGTCGTGTCTGAAATAGTGTCTCTGCGCTAGGATTACTGTTTGGGAGACAGAAATTCCAGATTGTAGACGCTAAACAACTATATAATAAAAATATTTTAATACAAAATTTGTATAAAATAATTTACAAAAAATGTTTATAACGTTCTGCATAAATAAAAACATTTATCGTAAATAAATAAAGCAATCAGTTGAGGTTATCAACCTCTGTATAATAAAAATACATATATTAATACAAAATTGTAATAAAATAATATACAAAAAGTCTTCATAAAGTTCTACATAAATAAAAACATTTATCGTAAATAAATAAAGCAATCAGTTGAGGTTATCAACCTCTGTATAGTAAAAATATATTAATACAAAATTGTAATAAAATAATATACAAAAAGTCTTCATAAAGTTCTATATAAATAAAAACATTAATATAAAAATATATTAATATCAAATTATCATAAAATAATAAAAGTGTAAAAGCGAAACAGCAGATCGACATCATCGTAAACATTTCTTAAAACCACCGGCCGATCACCTAAAAATACGACCTGCTGTCGTGCGTCCCTAAACTGGACGTCGCACAAAAGGATGGTTCCTCTGCCTCACGTGCCGATCAAAAATTTGTCTGTTAACCTACAGTGGTCGATCATCTAGAGGAAAGGCAAGTTGTTGAATCAATTAGGTTCAATAAATAGTAACTTGTTTTCATCGACAGCGCTTCATTTATCCTTCGCGAGACCTGGTGACCGGTCGAAACACTCTTGAAGTCGTCACTGATAAGGCAAAACACGTCCTTACCGTTATTTGAAGCGTCTTTGGCAGCAGTGTGCAAATTCGTTTCAACATGTGACGGCGTTATAGGATTGAAGGATCTTTGTTTCGCAATTTTTTCCGTGAAAATATTTAAGAACCTTTGTTGTTTTTCTGCTATATTTCCGTGACAATATGTTGGCCCTGTGTTTTCTTTGCGCTATTTTGGCCCCGCTGAAACTGCCACCTGGGGCGGGTGTCCCGGTTTGTCCCTAGATCCGGGGCTGTGCTTACATTCTCTACTGATTAATTTATCTAAAGATATACATGGGCCATGTTGGTTCTATTTCCAGTGACTTGCCCGTTCAGAGTACTTGAAACTGTGTTCTGTCTTATGTCGTGAGACAGTTTAAAAAAATATATAAAAGGCCAAGCACGTGTTGGGTACACACATGATAAGCTTCTGTAGTGTTTGTGTAGCGTATTTATGAGTTAATTATTGATCGCATACGTGGTTGACAAATATATCATTACCTTAAAATTTATTCTAATGAAATCAGATAAAATGTTCGATACTCCTTTGTTACAAAACGTCACAAATAAAACACTAACAGAGAAAATAAAATACTTCAAAGAGAAAAAAGTAAATAAATAGAGGCTTTTTTCACGAATTTGATAAAAGAAGGTCGGCGAATTTTGGTTTTGAAGAATTTGGCTTTTTGTGTAACGACAAACAGTGGCGTAACTACTATCGATTTAAATGTTTTCCATCGAGATAAATGGGCCCCTCTCCTCTGTTGGACCCCCACCCCTATCAATTTTACAACAAGGAAAAAAAACGAATATTCTCATAAAATAAAAGTGTTCAAACAACGGCAATAGAATATACATACGGAAAAATTACGAAATTAGCAAACGCGTGACGAATCTTATATTTTACATATTTTTGTAACTCCAAAATAAAAAATACCACACTTCAAAACATATTCAAAGTTTCAGGGCTATCAAAAGTTCAGCCATTTGTGTAATAGTTTCTAAAAATATATAAAAAATTACAGTCATCTTGAATTTGCTAAAAATGTTAACAATTTTACTAACAATTTTTTGTGTGTATCAGATTACATAAAAAAATAACTTTATTTTTTAAATAGTTTTTTGAACTATAAAATATATAATATAGTTATAGAGTGTAACAGTCAATAACATAAAAACAGTTTTGTGTAATAGTAAAATCTTAGGAAACATCTTTGGACAAAGCGAACACGTTTGTTCGTTTAGTATACCTTAAATTAATACATTCGTCCATCAGTTTTTCAATATCTACCTATTTTGTCAGCTGATTATTTTGTTCGACATGGCTACCGACGTTGGCGTTCTAATTCACATCAGTTGAATTTCCCCCCTCTGCTCTTCACGTTGACGCTTCCTGACCCTGACAATAAACTTATCCATGTTGATGTGTGGTGCGTAGCTTGAGACCATCGAAATATCAAATACAACGGTGAATCAGGGAACTATAGATTTTCGGTGTACACACAACACTACACACAGTACTCACTGCCGCTCACGTATATATATATATTTTTTTTTTCATGAGAGTTTCTACCAGTTCAGCTCTCGTAGGCTATTCATGGTAATGATCACTATTGTCATTTAGCACTAATCACATTATGGGGCAACCAGAGGTTTCCCTGTCACTATTTGCCACTATTGGTCTTTAATTTATTAAATCGGTTGGCCATTTACGTTTTAGTCGGCGGTTAACGGGATGGTTTCCAAGATTATAAAACTGTGCGCCCGAACAGTCAGTTAGATTCTTAAAGAATTTAGTGGCGATTTTTCTAATATGTTGTTCAATAGTATTGATGTCGAGCTCACGATGAATTTGGTTGTTGCGAACGAACCACGGAGAATCTAAAATAATACGTAGCACTTTATTTTGGAGCACTTGTATTTTTTTTATGTGTGCTTTAGATGCTGTGCCCCACACAAAACAGCCATACGTAACCAGCGATCTTAAAACAGTTTGGTAAATTAATTTTGAGAATTTTGTTTTAGTGGTGATTTCCTGTTTATTAATGGATACAGTATTTTTAATCTAGCATATCCTTCATTCAGTTTTTTATTTATGTGAAATCCCCAGGTTAATTTTCGGTCTAAGTTAACACCCAAGTACTTGACTGCGTTATTGTGTGGATTCCATTCAATTTCTTGATTATCAATTTCTATTTTATCGGGCTCGTGCGGGCGACGGAGAGTGAATATTTTTGCTTCGCATTTATTAAGGTTCAGTTGTATGTTCCATTTTTTGAACCAAACGGACAATTCGTTCACCTTATCTTGAAGTACATCTACTGCTGAGTCGATATCATGGTCTTGTACGATAATAGCGGTGTCGTCAGCGTACATTGCTAGGGTAGTGTCGATCGGTTCTGGAATGTCTGATACATAGATGTTGAACAAGATTGACCACAAGACAGAACCCTGAGGTACTCCTGCAGATATAGACCTCACAGGATAATGTAGTGTTAATTTTAATGGCAAAGTGCCTATTGGTTAGAAATGACGCGATAATGTTAGTTAGATATCCTGGAATTTTCAGTTGTATTAATTTGTAGAGCAAGCCCGCAATCCAAACTTTATCGAAAGCTTGAGCTATGTCTTGTTTTCGCACGAAACCTGCGCTGATGGTTTCTGTTAGTCGTAGAAGTTGGTGTTGGGTAGAATGTTTACTTTTAAACCCGAATTGGTGTGGCGGGACTAAATTGTTATCTGCTATATATTTATTTAAGCGTGCGCGTATTATTTTTTCAAATAGTTTAGATAATGTTGGGAGGAGGCTTATTGGCCTGTAGCTGGAAGGAATGTGCTTCTTTTTGTTTGATTTGTGAAATAAGAGTGTCTGTGCATTGCTCACGTATAATAAACACGTGACTGAGTACTGCACAAGCGGTACATCGCGTATTTTCAGCCTCCTAGTCTAGCTAGCGAAAGCATATGGTAAAGAAGACTATGTATAGCTGTCGTGTCAGATATCCCACAAATCTTGTGAAAATTCCCTTGGGGGAATTCACCTTACGAAATCTCCACGTGTGGTGAGCTCTCAGCACACACCATAGATCTTCCCATAGTACTTCTCAGATAATTTTTGTCAGTTTTAATTTCGAAAAAGGTCTTTCTGCGCTTGCTACTGTGACAGGAATAGTAAGAAATAAATAATAATAATGAGTAACTTCCATTTTTCGATTTTATGTCATAACAGACGCCACTCGCACCATTACTATTCTACATCTACCATACTTCCCGTAATTTTCTACATTTTTTCCACTTCAACTAATTAATAGCAATGGGCGAATGAAGGAATTTTAGGACATCAGGATAAGGTAGGCAAAAGTCCCAGTCACATCTGCCCCCGCCGTGATTCGAACCCGGTACTTTCTGAATGCGAGTCTAGTGCTCTGACCACTACGCTACACTGCTCCTTTTTTATTTTTTTAACAGACAACCAATGTCACTTCAAAGGTACTGTGAGGACGACGTTCATCCTCGCGTGGCGGCGTCACACATTGAACGTGTTTTGCATTATTTCGGCGATTTACGCTACACTAACTTAGCCATAAGCCAATTAGTGTTTTTTTTTTACGGAAATTGTGAATCGTAACCGCGTCCGGTCCTCTTATCGATTATTATTATTAATAGGCGTGTTTTTTACGGACTTATTTAAGCAATTTGGATGCGGTTCTGCCCTTACCGCTTGTTTCCCGTGAAGTATTAGGCTGCCGTTAAGAAATAAATAACAGACAGTTACTATTTCTGTGAAACTGCTACACGAAGAAATTTTTTTGAATCAACAGCTATTCGAACATTTTCTGAGTTGTTTTCATATTCATTAAATCATCTTTGAAGCAAGTTCTGAACGATAACATTGTTGATCTGAAACGTCTTCTGAATGTTGGGTATAAAAATCTTCTCCAGCGCTAAATACTTCATCGTTAGTCAATTGAGACAGAAATGCAAGAGAAACAACGCGAAAAACATGCACGATTTCTTTGAGGCTTGCACTCCTTTCTCGTAACTGCATAATTATTACAATATCGACAGTTTTATAGACTACATTAATTCTGAAATAGATCTCACCATTTTCAATAATGAAATGACCACTTTTTTCATCAAACTGTTTTTTATGACGACTCTTTTTTTTGACAGTAAATTCTGTCACAGTTCTCCATTCTTTCGCCAAATCAACAGCTATTTTCTTCAGAGTATCAAAATATTCACGAAGTGTCGTATCTCAGTTTTCGTGATTTTGCGCTAGAGCTGTTTTAAGTTTTGGTGGTTTTTAAAATGAATGATAAACATACAAAACTTGCCTTTTCGTTGTTTTTTTTTTGCTTATGTTGTGTACTGGAATATGTAGTTACCGGCATGAGGTCTATATTGAGTGTGCGTATTTCCAAATTTTTAGAAAAAAATTAGAAGTGAGATACGACGTTACGTGAGAGACAAAAAATGAAACTTTCTAAATACAGTGAGTTACGTCAACTTATGTGATTAGCATTTTATTGTTGAAAATAAAGATACATTCGTAAATATACAACACAATTGACATTACATTCGTGAAAAAACATAAATAATCAGTATTGAACGAAATAATGGTATTTTAATATCTGTCATTATGCATAAAAAATAAATGAAATCTGACACAAAATTATTAAAAACTCTGAAATGAAATAATTCTGTATTAAAAACAAACTCAACTGTTACATGCTTCAGAAAAATAAGTTGCTACATGTTATTCATTTACCCATCGTGTGGCAGATTTTTATAAAATTGTGCATGTTCTAAGATTCTAATTACAGGTGTGGCACCGTTACAAAGCGCCATTAAATCGTTATACTTTTCCTTGGAAATCTTTATGGGTTCAGAATTTAAAATTGGCAGTTGCATGTCTTTTAAGCTATCTAAGTTTCGTTTTAGTGTTATAGAACTGTATTCACTATGAATATGACTCGATTTAAAAAATATTTGCGTTGGCTTATCTTTGACTACTTTCAGTTCCATCATTTCGGTCCATTTAAATGAATCTCCAGCATCTGTGATTTTAATGGACAACAGCCGTATTGATTGTGAAAGTTTCTTAAAATCTAAAAAGTCGTCGTACCGAAAAGATCACCAGCATGTTCAATAGCAGATGAGATAGCACTATGAGCACTATCACCTTCGCTTTGTCTGTGGTTAGTTTCAAAAAAACGCAAAGTTATCTCTTCTATGTTAGTGCAGTGGACAACAGCATACAGAAGCATTGTCGCAATGATGGTATTCTTATTTTGCCCACTGCAACTATCGGCAAAAAGTGATACAATTTTAGTGCCTTTGCTGTCGTAATGTTGAAGAGCTTTGTAAAGGCATGTGGAAATTTCGGAAGATCCTCTTCGGCTAATACCTTCGTGCCATGTGTAACAAAAACAATCTTTTGTTGAAATGTTATAAAAAGTTAAATTAAAGTTAGACAAGCGACGCTTGTAAAAAATTGCACTTTCTTTACTTATCGGGAGATAAATAACTTGCTTAAGGTCGAACGTTGCGCACAAAAATGTTGGACCATTACTTATTGCCCGAATTTTACACTCATCTTTTAGTCTTCTTACTTCAATTTTTTCCGCAATATGTTTTTTATACCGCTGCTCTAGGTTAGTTTTCACTCCTGCATCACCTTGTCTAAAAGTCAAGCACAATGAGCACTGGTCCTTTTTGGGGCGATGAAAGCTAAGATTTTTACTTTTAAAAATCCTACGGTATGTGGCAATACTTGGTTTAACATCATTTTCCGCTCTTTCGTTTAAAAACATGGCAAACATCTTTGGGATTGATAAGTCGGAATGTAAATATTCCCTGGAAGTAGATGCTCGACAATAATGAGATTCAACTTTAGGGTACCTATTAATATGGTTTTCAATAGCCAAATGAATCTCTTTATCTCTAGAACAAACATTTTCTGATTGTCTACCGCCACGTTTTTCGAGCTCAATGATACCAAATTCGGTTATTTTTGATAAGGAGGTTCTCACAGTACGGTCAGACACTCCCAATGTATTAATAAATAAAGTTTTACAGACCAAAATTCGTTCTCTGTTTTTTGTCAAGTAATATCTAAAAGTCTTGTCTCTTCGTGATGTATCTTTCTTGGTCGTTCTCTGTTTAGGCTTAAGAGTTTCTGTATGTTGAACAATGAACTCCCTTTGACGCTGCAAACTCTCCATATTGTAATAAGAATTAAATATTTCTTTTCTGTCATCATCACAGAATAAAAAACATCGGCGTCCGTTTTTTTTGCACTTTTCCACATCACAAGATGCCCTCATATTTCTCTTCGGTACAATTTGTTTGGTTTTCTGACTTACATATTCTTTTCCTGAATTGCGTAGTTTTTTAGCCAAATTTTGTGCATTAGTTTTGTTTTTTAGCACTTTATTACCTTCCTTTTCTTCTCCTTCAACTTCAAACTGCTCTGGCGTAGGCAGGCCATCAATGACCAAAGCATCGGTTTCAGTTAATGTTTTCTTTGGCGGACGATTATTGTAACTTTTGTTGCGATGGCGCTTTTTCGATGAACTGTGTATTTCGCATGATTCATTGTTGTCGAAGTGATTGAAACAAAGTAACTTTTGGCAGCGATGGCATACACTAAATACTTCTCCTTTACATTTTCGCGCTTCGCAAGAAGCTAAATACGGAGGATCACGATCTGAATCGTACACAAAGCTTTCATCATCATCTGACTGCAAATTATTGTCAGAAACACTATCTTCTACAACATGTGTTAACTGAAAATCATCATTGTCAGTCACAACACGCGTTCCACTATCTTCACGATCACCACAACAATTTTGAATTGAATTGATTGGTACATTTACCAAAGGCGTATATTCCGAACCATTTAAATCCTCAGTAACTGCATCACTAACGATTTGCACCGGTTGTTCAAAAATAAAGTTATTTTCCGGATCCTCAGCACTGTTTTTAACAAATTTATTTTTTAACTGTATCAAAGGTTCGTCGTCAGAACTACTAAAACTGTCACTAACTGAATGAGTATTTTCTACGTCAATTATTTTACCGTGGTACCACTTTTTCTTGTAAAACATTTTAACTTTAGTGCCTATGGCAATTGCTTTGTTTTTCTCAATTTTCAGTTCACTAGAAATAACTACATTTTTCGTTCCATCGGTCCACAATACGAGAACATCCATTTTGCTATTAATACCGATCGTATCGTATGCTAAGCAAATGAAAACTGATTCTTTATACAGTTTAAAAGATAAATTCGAACTGCCAACAAACATGTGCCGACAAGAATAATAGAGATACGACCATCGAACTGAAAACAAACATGTACCGACCAGAATAACAGAGATACGACGTAATGTCCGAGGGCTAGAATGGATAAAACGAATCTCACGATATGACCTAAGTCAAGATACGTCAGTTCGTGAGAAATTGATTATAACTAAATTGAGATACACCAACGTCTCATGTACCCATATCTCGCATATTATACGTACTAGACTTACGACACTTCGTGAGATGCAAGAACATGTCAAATGAAGCATATTTGTCGATCTATCTCAAATTTCGATTTTTTTGAGATACCTACGACACTACGTGAGATAGACGACGAAATTTGTCATATTTACTATAACGACTTACAATCAGTGCCGGATTATACCAAGTGCCGCCTATACGCTAAAACAGGCTTGCCGCCCACTTGGCTAGCGTTTTCCCGAGTTTCTGTAGGTTATCTTTTCTTTCATTGAAGTTACTAAGGCCTTGCATCGCATCGAAGAGTCGAACTTGAAGTGATGACTTCCGGATTGGATAATTTGAGGAAGGAGAAAAAAGTGCTTTCCCATTGAAGAGCGTAAATAAGATTTTTTTATTATTGCATTGTACAGCGACTACTTACTGTATATTGAGTTGCAAATTTTTAATCTATTTCATACATCAATATGACTCATGCTCGCGACTAATGAAATTCTTTGGTATTTTTTGCCTATGATCGAATATCTATAATCGACTAACGCTTATAAAGAAAAAACTGATTATCATTACATATTGTAATATGGTCGAATTAGGCCCCCAGAAGGACCCTAGGACTCCCTGGAACCATAGCCATCACTCCCTTAATTCTAGCGTATCATTTGGCTTGAAAATAAAATAATATTCCAGCCGCTGTATTGAAATATCAAAGTTAAAGAAATTAACATTGTAATATTGGCGATCTTGTTTAATATTGCAATAGTCTGTCAGCTGAAAACAAACCGAGATACGAATTACAACAAGTCGTTCTGTGATAGCGGTAATGAGTGGGAGAGAGACGAGATATACGACGTATGTGATAAAATAGGATGGAGACAGTTGTATGTTGTATTTTTTTAGATTTTTTTCGCAACGGGCAGTCGTGAGCGAGCTAATGAACACGACGCATCGGGGGATAGGAATTGTTGATAACAATTAATTTGGAGACGATTTATTTGAACTGCGAAAGAGACTATTTATTTTTCGGGACTTTGGCTTGTATTTCTGGAGCATTGATAAGAGCTGAAATGTTCCTTTTGGCGTTATTCGATTTATCATCCTTTCATCTTTAATACTAAACCGATCCCGAGTTTGAAAACTCTCCTGTTTTCCTGGAAACTTTGGCTTTCGTATTTCTTGATTGTTGCTGATTGTTGGTGAGGATATAGCTTTCCGTGAAATCCTAAAATAAACCTGGAATAGGAATGTTTGACGCTTAGGAATTTAAATATCCGTGCTTTATTGTCCAATACACCTTTTTAGGAGTTTCTCTGTTGTTTCTGGTTGGAAAAATCTGGAATTTCTGGATTTAAGCGAATTTCTCCCGACAAACTTATTTGTTTCGTGCTTAGCCGTCTTGGATGGGATTTTTACGTTAGTTTTTGACGGCATTATCTTTTTGAGAGTTTTTATAGTCTGTTCCTGTGGAACTAAAGCTTTGAAATTCTGGAACAAGCATTTCTATACCGAATGATTTTTTCGACTGTGCGATTTACAATTTAGTATCGGATTCAGGTTTAAGTTCAAGAATATTTTGTCTGGTTTTAGTGTCAATTATTTTTGTTTGGGGATTACGAATAATTTAAGATTTCGCTACATTTTCAGTAGTCAAGGACCATTCAAAGCCTCCTAGTCTGGACTATCTAGGCGTGACTTTTCACGATTCGAGTCCTGGCGCCTGGTAAGCTAGTCGGTGAATCCGTGAAATTATTTGCCAACGTGAATGGACTTGACTTACTATTGGTTGTTAAAATTTTGTGTTGTCCTTTGTGTCTTGTGGTAGGTGGTTGGGTTTTTTAGCATCCTTTTACGGATGTTGATTTTGTATTTTTTCATGTTCTTCTTAGTTTTATCCATGACCCCGCATCCGAATTGAAGCTAGCCGTGCTCCGAGTTAATTCGATTATCGCCGAATAGTTTACTTAGGTGAAGCTAACTAGTGGCCCGGTTATCAACACCTTAACCATTTTCTGACAATTTCGGCCATACCCTAGTAAATACTATAATATATCAACGTTATCTTTCATAAAACTTCTGCTTATTTATTAATTATATACTCTACCTGTAACTTGTTTTTAAAAATTTTTCTTTCGAGCTTTCTGTTCGGCAAACTTTACAATAATCTCATCACAGTCTAGAGCTACTGTTATTTCCGATTCAATGCAAAGAATCGAAAGCGCGTTGAGTCGGTTTTGGTTTTGGGTCGACCTTAAATAATTTTTCACCCTTTTCAAAACAGAAAATGATCTTTCTCCAAAGCAGTTTGTCACCATCATGCACAAATACAAAGATAGAGCTGTATTTACATTGGGACATACAGTTAACAAATCCTTTTCTATGATCATTACATTCAGATCTATCGCAGAAATTTTGTCTATCCCTAATGTTCTCAAATGAGCGGCTAGATGCTGGCATTCAATGTCTAGACAATCTTCCAAATCATTAGGATATTGAGAGATAAGATTATTGACTTTACTGGAAATTTCTTCCGAATCAATGATGTGGAGTTTTGTCAGAAATCCAAATTTATCATTTACTCTTTGATAGGCTTCAGAACGTTTTTTCAAATCCATGATCAGAGTGTCTATAACTTTATAATAAAACTCGATTCGTACGGTGTCCGTTCCAGAACGAGTTTGTTGAGAATCGGGAATTTCACTTTCATCAAAAAATTGTATCTGTTTTCTTGATCTCTTTTCAGTAGACTGACAGACGTTCGAGCCATGTTTTTCAATTGCTTTTTTTTCATAGTCACTAAAATCATATCTCAATTTACTTAAAAATTCAGCTAATGAGTCAAAAAGCTCTACTACCGTTGATAATTCTGTATTCGGAGATTGAAGGACCTTACTAACTGGATTGAATCGTTGCATTATATCATTCCACGTCAAAGCTACGATACACATTTCTAAATTATTTAATGCGTTTATAATACCATGAGCTTCTGCTCTTGTAGTAGGAGTCTCCCTGTCATCTTCAGCAAATGACTCAAGTACCTCGAAAATAATTGGCCACGCATCACACAAGCTTCTGCATGCTTCAAACCGGGCGGACCAACGTGTTTGGGACAAAGAGTTAACAGTAAAAGTTTCCAATTTAGTCGATAAACGTTCCCATCTATACGTTGAACCAGAAAAGAAATTATAGAGTTCTTGCAGAATCAAAAAGAAATGAACGGCTTGAGAACTGCACTCAGCTCCACATTTACCCACTAAATTGAGAGAATGAGCTGAACGGGGAATCCATTCAGCTAATGTGTTGATTTCCCGAATCATAGCCTGGACGCCTGAATATGCACCAGACATATTACTGGCGTTGTCGTACGCTTGCCCGCGACAATTCTGAATGTCCAACTCGAGTTCTTCAATTACCGATAAGATACATTCTGAGAGTTCGGCGCCTGTATGTCGACAATTTGGAATAAATTTGAGGAAGCTTTCTTTTGGGTATCCAGAATCCAAAATGTGTCTAATAATGAATGTCAGCGATCGACGTGGGAAATGTCCGGTGTCGAGTCAATACTGACTGAGTAATATTTTTGCAGATTTTATTTGATCTACAATCTTTTTCAAAACCGTTTGAGCCAATATCTTTATAAACTTATCACAAATTGTCGACGATAAATATGATACAGACCCTCGACCCTGATTGCCATAAGTTTCAATATGATTACTAAGAAATGGATCAAATTCTGCAATTAACTCTAGAATCATGCAATAGTTTCCATTATGATTTGATCCGAAACGTTCGTTATCCCCTCTGAATGATAAACCTCTAGAAGCCAATTTTTTTACCACTGCCACTACATAAGTTAGAATTTTTTTTCCAGTACTCTATTTCCTGATATATCTGTTGATCGAGATTATTTTTTAAGCCGTGCTGATTTTTCATATTCAAAAAACTCATGTAATTTGACTTATGCTCTTGGGAATTTTCATGTGGCTCCAGAGTTTTCTGCGCATTACTCAAGTCATTATATCCATCATTGAAGCCCGTTTTTCTCCCAAATAACTTGCATACACTACAATATAAAGACTGAGTGCTTTGCGAGAAAATCAGCCACGAACGGAGTTGTTGTTTCCCAGTGGGAAGATTTCTATAAAAAAACGATTTTACCATTTTCCTGTTTTGATTGTGGATAAAGCGCTTGGTTGAAGAAAAATCAGCTTCCATATTCTGCTTAAAACCGCTCGGTATTATTTCTTGCACCAAAAAACTGTCTACAAATGTCCATTCAGCTGGATTTTGTGGATTTTCTTCTGGATGCGTTTCTCCAGAATCCTCGGCTGATGGTAAATTGATTTCTGTAAAGATAATAAATCGTTGCTCGTCAACATAAGGAAACGGATGTTAGTGCTGTAGGGCGGCGAAACGTAAACAAAGAAAAAATATATGAAAACTAAATCCAAGGCTTAAATTTCGCAGCTGTCTACGGTGAGCAGTTGTGTCCACGGTGATACAGTTTGTTCCACGGTGATACAGTTTGTTCCACGGTGGAGACGGTTGTGTCGATAGTGAATACAGTTATGTCCACGGTGGATAGTTATATTCCTGGGCCGCTATAAGTAGTTGAGCCCATCCACCCCTGCTCAGGGCTCCCAGTGACTATTGTCCCTCAAATTAAGGACTTAGGGACCTGGATTAAAAAAAAAAGGACCAAATAAGGACCAAGGATGTATCATTACCCGTCTGCAAAGAAATGGTATTGTATTTCACGCGTATCTGGGTATGTATGTATGTATGTACATATGTATGTATTTATGTGGTATTCTTTATACCTTCGAAGCAGCCTAACGGCTGGATGGATTTTAATAATTAAGGTGTCTATCGATTCGTCTAAACCTCTCGTTGGTTATAGGCTAGGTTTTGTTTTGATAAAATCAAAATGGCGGCTGTAAAATACAAAATGGCGATGGACACAGAAAAAAAAATTGCGTTCCATATTGAGTGACATATCACTGAATAGGTCTTTACCATGTGATGGTTATAGGCTAGGTTTTGTTTAGATAGAATCAAAATGGCGGCTGTAAAATACAAAATGGCTGTAGGGACGGAAAAAAAATTGCGTACCATATTAAGTGGCATATCGTCGCCTTAGTAAGAAAAACGTGTAACTCCAATTCGGTAAAGTTTACAGGAGATCAAACAAACTGTTTTGTTTATTTTTCACCTGCGCTTGAATATTCAAACTTATATAATTGGAAATACAGAATTCCAGATTTACTATTTTAACAAAAATACTAAAGTCAAAGTAATGTTGGCAATTCAAAATGGAGATACGTGATTTTCTAATAATAATTTGAATCAATTTTAGGAGATACGTGATTTTTTCTATTAAAAATTATCAATTAATAACGAACTGAAAACTTTATTCATATCAAAACTTGAATTACACAGCAAAGATTTTTTGTATTACAATTAAAAATTAAAAGCGACCTCAAAACTTAAATTAAAACAATTACACAGTACATTTTTTTTCGGCATCACTCATAAGGCAGTTCATCATAAAACTTTTGATAGTCTTCTAGGAGGCCTGTTTTTAGTATCTGTAGGTGATCGTATTTTTCTTTTTTAATTTTCCTTCGTTCGCTAAATAAACGAGGTAAATCTTCAAATTTGCAGATTTTAACATTTTTGTTGGCTCTTTTTTCTAATTCCTTCCATGTATCGGTATGACGTAATTTGAACTGAATTTCACCATTTGGTAAGTATTTAAGTGCCTTAATGTCAGTGACCACGGGATCTCCCACACCTCTACCTGGACGTATAGAATTATAAAATTTTAACGAATCGATTTTTTTAAAGAAAGTGTGATTAAGGTACTTGACATTATAAGGCGATGGGCTTTTTCTTGCTTTTTTACAAAGGTAGACATAGTCAGCTGGAAGGTTTATCTTACGACCACGTATCTGCCTTTCTATAGTGGAGTGCATTGAGTCAACTTCCATTTGAGTGTGACCTTTAAATAGGTATTTTTGGGTAATATCAATGTTGTGCTGCATTGCTAAATTTACAAAAGCATTAGCCAACGTTGAGTTCCGATTTTGACCCGTACATCCATCACTATAGAAAATAATTTCCTTCAGGTTATTAGTACTCTGAGTAATTTCTGTTTCAACGAAGTACGAAAGAATACTTGAGAATTCGTTAGCGGTTAGACCTCCTTCACTCTCGTTCCAAAGAAAACAGTATCCTTCCTTTGTTTTTAAATTGTACAATGTGAAATTGTGTACAATTAATTTCGTTTTGTAGTACATTGCTGAAACAGTAGATCCATAGCATAAACATTAACTGACAAATCTGTAGACGACTTATCGTTTTCCTTTTCTTCTCGTGCTTCTTTCTTTAAAATCTGATGCATACTGTAAGCTTCTTCAGAGACGTTTTTTGTTTTGTAGGCCTCACACACGTCACAAAGATCTTTCTTAGGTGAGTACAGGGACAAATTAAGCTCTTCAAATATTTGACTGAATGTGTATATAGACGCATAATATTCAAATTTTCGTTCAGCACAATAATTATTCTTAAAAAACTTGTATAGTTCTGCTTTGGACTGCCAGAGTGGTTCAAGATACAGTTTTTTTGAAGAAGACCTACAATAATGACTCTCCATTTTCGGCAAAGACTGGAGGAACTCACGAACTGACGATTTTTTTTCCTGAAATCTTGCTTTTCGTACCATGCTTTTTCTGTTAACCTGATTGTGGACTTCAATATTATTTTCCTGTCTAGCTGGAATGCTTTCTTTAAGCCAGTTTAAAACCATCGTCTCTTTCAAACCTAGTGTACCTCCAAACATTCGTTTGCAAACTCTTATAATTTCTAGATCTACTTTCAAAAAATATTTCATGGAAAAATTTCTTCTAGACACATTTTGGTCTCCCCTTCGTCTTTTTACACTTTCACATTTTACTAAGGTCTGTACTTGTACTTTTCGTTCACCCCAATTCATCTTATTCCAAAAAGTTTGAAATATTTTCAAACGCTTTTCTTCAGTTAGTTTTTGACATTGTACAGCAGAGCCCTTGTTACTAATGATACAGTTACAAGGATTTGTTAAAAATTTACCCGGTCTGTTTATTTTATAATCCCAAGTTTCTCCAGTTTTCTTTTTATCTTGGTATGGCAAACCTTTAGCACGCTTGTATTTATTTTCGTTATAGTTCCAGTCTGAAGGCATTTTCCTTTTTTTTCTAGTCTTAACATTTAAAACATTATCATTTGACTTCTTCCTTTCTTCATTATCATTGACTTCTTCTTCTCCTTCTGATACAGGGACCTCATCTTCTTCGGATGCAGGGGCGTCATCTTCATTATTGTGGGAATCATCAGATTCATCTGCTTCGGGAAAATAGGTAGCATCAGAATCGTCTTTTTGATATGAGTTTTCAGTAGAAATATATTCTTCATAAATTGTAGCTTCATCGCAAATTGCATCAAGTTGATTTAAGTTTATTTCTACACTTAAAAGGCTGTCATCTTTTTCATAAGACTTTTCATAATTATTGTTATTTTCCGCCTCTTCAGATATTTTTTCATTTATTTCATTACATTCAGGAGCAGTAATCTCTTCAAATATCATTATTGGAACATCAGAGTTTTCCACCTCACCGCAAACTGCACCAGATTGATTTAAATTGATTAGTGACGAAGCTTCTAAGTTTAAAAGACTGTTTTCCTCTGAGTTATCATCAAATTGGGTTTCATAAGATGTTAAAAGTCCAGTTTCTGCATTAACTATCAAGTCTATAGTACTACTACTACTAGCTTTCTGCAAGGCCATTGCCAGAATTTTTTTGCTTCGCGATGACATACTTATAGGTACTGAAATAAAAATTAAAAACACTAATTGTTATAGTTTTTAGTAGTGGAAATACGCGTATCTCCACATAAACAAAAAAACAGAATATATAGAAATCCACGTATGTCCACAGCCGGTGAATAATACTCCTATAATAATTATTGTGTTGTTTATAAGAAAATGCAAATATAATAAACAATAAAGAATGATCTTACCTTGATATTCAATCAAATTTTTTTACAAAAAGTCGTATATTTTCAAAATTAATATAAAACGTATAGCTCAACACGTGCACAGCAATGAAAACACGTCATGAACAAATTGGGAGTTACGTGATTTTCTCAACACATTAATGTGAACGGTTGGAATTACGCGGCTTTCTTTGTGAAGTTTTTGAGCGGGAAACGAATTCTGCCAGTTAGGCGGCTTTCTGTAATGGTGTGTTTAATATTTTGATACTAGATGGTGTTAAAACCTTAATTTGGTACAAAATTGGAGTTACGCGTTTTTCTTACTAAGACGACGATATCACTAAATAGGTCTTTAGCATGCGATGGTTATAGGCTAGATTTTGTTTAAATAAAATAAAAATGGCGGCCGTAAAATACAAAATGACGTTGGAAACGAAAAAAAAATTGCGTACAATATTCAGTGGCATATCACCGAATAGGTCTTTACTATGCAATGGTTATAGGCTAGGTTTTGTTCTGATAAAATCGAAATGGCGGTAGAGACGAAAAAAATGGGTACCATATTGAGTGGCATATCACTGAATAGGTCTTTACAACACGATGATTG
Source organism: Xanthostigma xanthostigma (assembly GCA_963575645.1). NCBI lineage: Eukaryota > Metazoa > Arthropoda > Insecta > Raphidioptera > Raphidiidae > Xanthostigma > Xanthostigma xanthostigma. Next base: position 8,657,654 of record OY754473.1, read on the forward strand.
TAGGCTAAATTTTGTTTTGATAAACATAAAATGGCGGCCGTAAAATACATAATGGCGGTAGAGACGAAAAAAAAAACAAAACTAAAAAGTCGTCAAAAAAAATTATTTAAAAAAACAAAAAACCCGTCTGCACATAAATGAAATTAACTAAAAGGAAGATAACAAGTCGGAAAATCTAAGACGCCGCAGGCGGGGACGCATTCATGAAGAACAAAAGAATGGAATAAACGTCCCCGCCTGCGGCGTCTTAGATTTTTCGACTTGTTATCTTCCTTTTAGTTAATTTCATTTTTGTGCAGACGGATTTTTTGTTTTTTTAAATAATTTTTTTCCCATGCATAATTTAAAAAACAAAAATACAATACATAAATGTAACGTAATATTTATCATTTACAAAAATATAATATGTCATTTACTAAGAGGTTTTGGACTTCTTGTTTACAAGCCCAGAAATCATTTCTGACTTTCTTTTGTCCACTGACGACTGCAACTTGCATAGTGTGCTTGGCAATTCGAAAGGAAACATAATCTGTCCTTCTCCCTCATCTGTGATAGTTCAGCGACGAGTTTATCATCACAGATGATTTCCTGAGAGGGAAGCAAGTTGTTGTTCTCAAAAAGCATCTTGGATACTCCGAGCTCATCCACTGTGCGTTTCTTGCAAGCTCTACGTGCAATAGTCATGACCAGGGCCTCAAGCTCGGTGTACAGAAGGTGTATGAGAGGCTCGTCTTTCTGAAAAGTACCTGTAAATTTAGTAAATAATTTTGCGCTTGATGAAATGAAGAGAAGCTCCGCTATTAGAATAGGTTGTTTCAGATATTCTACTATTTTTTGACAGCCTCTCTTCGTTGCTAGATTAGGATTCTTTCTTGGTAAATATTTGAGAAAATATTCTTTAACGGCACTCATTTGTTCTAGAGTTCTATTTGCTGCTGGCTCTAATGTAAGCCATCGGGGCTTGATATGCTTGATGAACTTATGATTAGGTAGCTTTTGTTCTTTTTGAATGACCTGGAATGCTTCCCATCGCGATGGCCAACCGTCAAAAAAGTCATGAAGTGATATAATAAACTCTGACACGTCATCTCCAAATTTTTCCAAACCTTTTTGGAAAGCGTTGTGCACAACGTGAATATTGCACGTGCCTATGTCTACAAGTGGCTTTCCCCGCACTTTAAGCACTTCTTCGTTCATAAGTCTCCTCAACCTTCTTATTAACATTAGGTCCATCTGATCCGAGCATGAGCACTTTATCCAAAGTAATTCCTGCGCTACTTAATGCTTCTGTAATTGACCTTAACAAATCTTCAGATTTGGCTCGACCGATGAAAGACGTGTCAAGATGTTGGGTAAGGATTTTATTTTTACTCACTGACCAAAACCGCAGGGCAACTTCCATCTCCTTCTTACCAGCATTATTAGTAGTCTCATCATAGAGAACTACAACGGGTCCGTTGTCAATATCTTTAATTATAAGATTTTTAAAATACGGAGCCAGCGCATTTGTGACTAGGTAGCTCGCTTTGGTACTACCAAGACTGAATTGTTGGGGCACGGCATCCTTTGAAGGAAACATTGCTCGAAATGTATCAGCAATACCATCGCACGAAGCAAAAGAAAAGTTTGATGAGACGACTTTCATGGCCCATATCAATTCGGCCCTTGTGGAATTGTCCCTAGCACTATAAAGTTGAATATACCCTGAAGAGGTAGAAACATGGGCAGCTTCTGTTTCCTGTGGTCTCCGCGTAGCAAGTGTCAATTGGTTAGGATCAAGTTGAACACTGCATTTGCTTTTGTGTTTCTCTCCCGCAGCATGTTGACCAATTGTGATGAATCCTTTGGTAATACTAAATGGCTTACAACAAACTTTACACCAAAGCTCGTGCTCGGTATGTTTCTTGGCCCATTCCTTAATGACATACCCGTTTTTGTCCTTCTTATCTAACCACTCCAATTGGACACGGCATTTCCCCATATTTATCTTGAAAAAACAAACCAAAGAAAATATAGAAATCTATCTGCAGGTACACTGAATACAAAACATTTAGCTCATAATTTAAAAAAAATTGTCACAGGGCACCTCATTAGAACGAAGTTACTTTCGCTATATATCACGTATTAAATAACAGGCATAATGAAATAAATTAACAAGGTTTGAAAGTACCTAATTAAATGAAAAATAAAAAACAAAAATAAATAATTGAAGGAATTGTAATAAAATTATTGTAATTAATTAATATTCCCCACTTGTGGAATTCGATGTTAGATTAAATAAGTCAAAAGGCACGTAACAAAAACTAATCATTAAAATAATAAACTGGAGTCCAGTATAAATAAAAATAACAAGTAGCGCTGTTTATAATAAAAATGATTATTTATTACTGCAGTGCGTAACAGAGCTGGCGACACGAAATGAAATGACTTCATCTATACAGTCTTTGACAAATCTTTAATACATAAAGACATACCTTCCGAGTATAAGTATAATTAATAAACGATATATTGAGAAATAGAACAATTGTATTATTTCATCATCATAACCTAATTTCCTATATTCGAATGGTAAAATGAATTTGTAACAACTCGTTAAGTTTTCTCTTACGAAATTTCAAATCTAGTTCGATGATACGTGCACGCGCACACTGTTTACAAAAATCTTTTGCACCTATATCACAAAATCAGGAACAAAGCAAGTAACATGAGTTATAGTTCACTTACCTGTTTCAAACACACACAGTAAAGCACAGCAAAGATGTACAAAATACTTTTTTAAAAAAATCCAAATCGTTTCTTATGTTTCTATTTAAATACAAAATGGTTCCCTGATTTAAATATAAAATGTGTATCTTCAAAATACTTCTATTGAAATAATGTACTTACATTTGTTGTTATGTATTATAGCACAGCAAATGTTTGTAAGTATGATTGTTCATAAAGTAAGAGTTAATTTGTATTAGTTAACAATAAGTTTTTATATATCCCAATGAACTGATTATTATATATTTTGTTTACTTTAAATAAATAAACTGTATAATTTATAAATCTTATTGTTATAACCGTATATGATGATTGTTCAGTGTTCTTGGAACAATGGAACATTATGTGTTAAGACGTCAAACAGTACACCGGTATTTTTACAAGGAACCTTATAAGACATATTGTTATATATATATAATTATTATATTTTTAATTGTCGACGCAGTTCGTTGAAAATAGGGACTTTAAGGACCATATGGTGAAATTATGGACTTTTTAGGGACTTTGTCGAAAATAAGGACCAAGTCCATAAAAAAGGACCAACTGGGAGCCCTGACCCCTGCTTTGAAACCAGTATAACGAATGAAAACCAACTATTTTATAGGGAATAGGACAAAAAAATAGTGAAAACTATTTAATCAAAAAGAAACTCCTCTTGTGTTTCAGCCCATTGTTATTATTTATTATAAAAAGGCAAACCTTATGTAAATAGTTAATAGTTAAAATGTTAAAAATTGATTTCACAAAGCATTTTTAGTACAGTAAGCTGTAGACGTTTGAAAAGAGCTTCGAGGTGTTGTTGATGTAGCGCTATGCTTTCCGATGCTATCAATATGTCATCAATATATGCAAAAGTGAAGTCGAATTCACGTAGGACTTCATCGATGAATCGTTGAAATGACTGAGCTGCGTTGCGTAATCCGAAAGTCATTCTTACAAATTCGAATAGACCGAATGGCGTCGTGACTGCTGTTTTTGGAATGTCATTTGGTTCTACTGGAATGTGATGGTACGCTCTTTTCAAATCAACTGTTGAGAAAATAATTTTACCTTCGAGTAGCTGGGTTACGTCTTGTATGTGAGGTACTGGATATCTGTCTGGAGTTGTGACCGCGTTGAGTCGTCTGTAGTCTCCGCATACTCTCCATTCACCATTCTTTTTTGGCGCTAAGTGAATCGGGCTTGCCCAGGGACTGGTTGAGCGACGGCAGATGCCTTACTGTAGCATAAACTCGAATTCCCTTTTTGCAGCCTTCAACCGATCTGGTGCTAATCTTCGGGGTTTTTCATGTACTGGAGGACCTGTTGTGACGATGTGATGTGTAACGTTGTGATTTGTCTCTGTGATAGACTCTGGTTGAGTCAGTCGTGGATATTTTTTGATGATGGCGGAAATCAGGTTGTCTTGTTGATTTGTTTTTGGAAACGTTGGAACTTCCGTAGCAATCTGTGTTACCGTATGTCGCCGAGTTGACCTGTCCATTAGAAGTCGACGTCCTTTAGGCTGTATTTAGTGCTCGACCGACGGTGAGCGCTGACATCGGTCGAACGTAGCTATATCAACGAAAACATATCGATGGCCTCAAATCAATACCACGTAAGTCAAAAATGATAATTTTAGAGGAGGCAAATAAAACTGTTTTATTGCTATTTGCTAACTTTGATGTTACAAAAAATGTTACATATAAAAACATAATGTGTTTAAAAAAGCTAGTATCATTTTTTTTTGTAAAAAACTAATAAATTTTTTTTATATTGGATTTACGTGCTATTGAATCGTAAAAAAATTGACTTACGAGGTATTGTGGAAACTTTTTATTTCATTTTTAAGGATTAATTATAATAATTTTAACATAATAACACTTATGTATTCTTATTAAAATTGAAAAATAAACAAAAAATAAACTTTAAGTGTGAGGTAGATTATCATAGAATGACCAACAGTCCTCTGGAAGCACAGGTTTTAGCTGTTGCAAATGGTCAAATTTTGTTTTTTGAATCCTTAGCCTTTCCGTGTGGAGCTGCTCAAACACAACCTGCCCACTATCGATCTTTTTTGATCTTTGAGGAAGCTCTTGATAAGGATTATCGAAATCAATCTTATAATAGATTTTTCCTTCAGGGGAATATTTCAAGGCTCTTAAATCCACTACATTGTGGTCGCCTGGTTTTCTCCCTGGTCTTATAGAGGGATAAATTTGGTACTTGTTAAAATTTAAAAAGAACTGGTGATTTACTACTTTTGCTTCGTACTTTTCTGGATTTGTTCTGGCTTCTTCGCAGATTCTGCTATAATCACTAGGCAAAACAATTTTTCTGTTTTTGAGTTTTTTCTCGATTGTCGCATGCACACTATCACACTCCATCTGAGTATGACCTTTTACCAAAAATTTTTGTTCAATTGTGATATTTAGTTCTTTCGATAAATGCAAAAGAGCATTAGACATGATATTGTTCCTATTTTGATAGGTGCAACCATCAGAGTAGATTATAATAGATTTTCCATCATTCAGGTATCGTCTTAAGTAATCAATAACAAAAGAAACGAATGTTGACGCCTGTAGATCTGTTTGAGTTTCGTCAAACCAGTAACAAGTACAGTGCTTCGTAGCCAAGTTGTAAACTGTGAAATTATGCACACACAGCTTAGTTTTAAAATAAAGACTACTTGCCATTAAAGACGGACATACTTTTACAGCCTGTAGGTCCATAGTAATGACATTGTGAAAACCTGCTAGTGCTTGTGCTTTATCTTTGCTTTTCTCTTCTCTTGCTCTGTTTTTTTGTTTTTGATGTTTGCTCCATTCTTCTTCCGATAAATTTTTCTCCTCATATTGACAACAAAGATCGCATCGATCTTTTTTTGGTTGATAGAGACTGATGTTCATTTTTCTTAACATTTTTGTTAGGGAATTCTGACTCATTACTATTTCATTATGTTCTCTACAGATTTCGGTATACACCTTGTACAGCTCAGTCATACTAGAAAATGATTGTTCTAAGTACAGTTTTTTAGTATCTTTTCTGCAGTAGTGTGACGGTAATTTATTAAGATTTTCCAAAAAAGACTTCATAAATGAGTTTGGAGCCCGATCTGACAAAATTCCTCCTCTTTTAGGTTTTTCTTTCCTTTCGTCATTTATTCCGTGTTTACTTCTTTCTACCCAGTTATTCACTTGCCATTCTTTCAGTCCTAGCGTTGAAAGAAACATTTGTTTACACACGGAAAAATTGAGACTGTCAATTCTAAGTGAGTATTTCAGTGTTCCCGTTCTGCGAGAATTAGAACCTTCGGCAACTTTCCGTTGTTTTGGCGGTTCTTTAGTAACCAAGTTACAAACAAATGTTTGTCTCTGATCCCAGGACAAATCGTTCCAAAACTTTTTGAAGATTTCTTCTCGTACTTCCTGTTTTATTTCTTGACAACTTCGTTTTTTTGATTTAACACAAAAGTTAGACGAGCAGGTTGGTCCAAGCTTTCTTGCTTCCCTCTTAGTATCTTGGAATGTACGGGTTTGGTTAGGTGGTCTTCTGTGGCCCAGATAACTTTTGCCTTTCATTCGAAGTATTTGATTCATTTTCTTAGTATTTTTTCCATGCTCTCGTTTTTTCTTCTGAGGCTTCAATAAATCTACATTATGTTCATCCTCGTCTTGATCTTGATCTTCTTTTTCACTCGCGTCATTGTTGCTATTGTTGTCCTCTTTGTTGTTGTGGTCTTCGTTGTTGTAGAATTTATTGACGAGATGTTGAGATTCACCATTTAAACATGTAGAATTTAAATCATCCAAGAAACTATCAGTGACAATATCTATAGGCATTTCCATTATATTTAAGTCGTCTAACAAGTTTTCATTATCCTGTGGCAACAAATCCGTTAAAATAGCGTTTTCCTTAGCAACCTTCTTGGGTTGGTTTTCTGTATTTAAGCACATTTCAAGAATCCTTTTAGATCTCGAATTCATTTTGTCTCACTGAAACAAGAAACAATACCACGTAAGTCATTATCAAAATGCAATTTCAATCACACGTAAGTCATTTACTTTACATAAAACTTAAAATCTTAAAGAAAACGAAAAGAAAATAGAAAAATTATTGCACTTGCACATTAAATAACATGTCCGTTTAAGCATTTCAGTAGTATTAATTCAATTATAATGGAATTATCAATACACTTACCTGATCTAAGTACTCACTGTTTCTTTGCGTACACTATAACACAGACTTACACGGTATTGGCGCGAATATTTCAGGACTTGATTTACGTGGTATTGAATTCCCGCCGATTCTAGCATTTCAATATTTTTTAAAATTACTACCGTCTGATAGATGACGCAGACTGTAAGATAGAGTCCATTAATGTAATAATATCAAAATAACGTTTTTCGGACTTACGTGGTATTGACTTGAGATCATCGATATGAACAACTACAGTGCACTGCCGATGAATCACTACGCGCGTATTGCTACGTCGGACTGACGGGGACCATCGGTCGAGCTCGTCGGTCGGGCGTACGTCGGTCGACTGACGTGGAATGGCGTTATATACGCGCATTCAGTGCAATGCTGACCGAGAGACCGATCATATGCGTGTACATGTACAATATCGTGAATAATAAAAATGAACATCGATACCGAGCGTGTTATAACCGAGGTGCGTCTTCGTCCGCCTTTGTGGGACCTTTCTTGTGAGTTGTACAAAGACCGTGATGCCAAAATAAAAGCTTGGCTCGAAGTTTGTCAAGCATTAATACAAAATTACGACAATCTCTCTAACAATGAGAAAAAAGTTACAGGTATGTTAAATAAAACAGCATTAATGTATTTTATGAGTTTATTAGAAGATACTAGCATCTTGCCACGGTACAATACCATTAGGAGAAACAAAATAGTTGGCAAATTTATCCCTTATCATATCGCCTGATCTGATATTACGATTCACATTGAGGTTAAGGTCTTGTAACCCTTCAACAGTTAGTGCATCCTCTACTCTGTAACCATCCCGTTCCCTAATGAAGTTATGTAAAACGCAACAAGCCTTTATGATTTCTATTGATTTCGGCAAGGAAGTATTCATTGGTCTATGAAATATATTGAATTTATTACTCATTATTCCAAATGTAGACTCAATATACCTCCTTGCACGACTTAATCTATAGTTAAATATTTTTTTTTTATGGGTCAGATTACTTCGTGCGTAAGGTCTTAAAACTTTGTTCGATATACCGAACGCAGCATCGCCGATAATCATGTATGGAAGTGGTTCTGTAGTATTAGGTAGTGGTTTTGGTGGAGGTAACATTATTTCTCCGTTATTCAATTTGGTAAACAAAGCGCTTTCCTTAAAAATATTTGAATCAGAATCTGTTCCACATGCACCTACATTTATGTAGGTGAATCGATAGTCAGAATCACACATGGCCAATAGAACAACAGAATAATATTTTTTATAATTTGAAAACAAACTTCCGCTATGTTGAGGACAGATTATTCGTACGTGCTTTCCATCTATACTACCGATGCAGTTAGGGAAGTTTGCTATCTTCTCGAAACCGGCAGCGATTTTAAGCCACCCTTCCTGTGTATTCGGTATTGAAAGACATTCTTCACGAAGTAGTCGCCAAATATTTGTACATACTTCTTTTATGATTCCGCCGATAGTTGCCGTACCTAGACGGTAACTAAAATAAAGATCACTATATCTTTGTCCAGTCACAAGGTATCTGAAAAAAAAGTTAAATTATTTTACAGAAAAGCAAGTACAACAGCGGTGGAAAACTGCGCGGGACGCCTATGTGAGATGCAAAGCCACATTGAAAAATACAAAGTCTGGGTCTGGAGGTGGAAACAAAAAGAAATATGTATATTTTGACTGTATGCAATTTCTAGATAAAAAACAAGTAGTAGATACTGAAGATTCAATTTTACAGAATACAGTTAATGAATCCCAAACAAATAGCGGACCAACAACTATCGACACAGGAGAAGGTTCTCTGTCAAACCCTTCCCCAAACCAAAATGCAACTAATGACGACGAACTAACTTTAGCTCTACCTTCAACGTCCGTAGGCCCTAACACCTCCCAAACAAACCAAACTGGTGCTACTAACTTTCAAAGTGGACGGAAACATGTGCAAAGAAAGCGTAAGAGAATTTCTGATGAAGACGAAAATTTTGACAGAGAAATGTTGAACACATTTAAAGAGAATACAAAACTTATGCAGAACGATGACATGTCATTTTTTTTTTCGCTTTTGCCGATCACGCAAACTTTTTCTAACCACCAAAAATTACTTTTCCGTTCAGAAGTTCTGAAAAAAGCCATGGAAATTTCAAGCGATAACAGGTCTAGTGAAGACCGCCCTGGAACATCCCATACTTATAGTACGACACCGGAATCACAACATTCAGATATTACTGTATATTCACCAGAACAATCCACATTTCAATCAGTAATGCTATCCGAAGAACATTCTTATTTGGTAGAAGAAGCCTCATCTCAACAGTTTATGGCACCAAATGATTCATCAACTCCAATTTTGGAAGAATATCTTAATTTCCGGAAAATGTGAATTGAATATTTTTGTAACACTTTTAATTAAAATACTTGCTGATGATACACATTTTTTTAAGTTATTCTTTGTCATAACAACAATAAAAAGTTTTTTAACAAAAAATTAAACCGAAGAAAAAAAACTGAAAAGCGAAAAATAAAATAAGTGTTTTTAGTCTTAATAACTACACTCCTAAACTAATGTAGGTAACTAATTTTGAGTTAGCGTGAGGGATTATTATTTTTTTTTTTTTTTATTATTTCTTTAAAGTAATTTAGTGATTTTCGTTGCTTGTTTGTTTGGCGCCGCGCCGGCTCAAAATTAGTTACTTACATTAGTTTAGGAGTTTAGTTATTAAGACTAAAAAGGTTTGTTTTATTTTTCAACATCGGACTACTCTGTAAAAATTTATGCGTTGTAATTATGCCATACCTAAAAAAAATATACGCGTCGACTTGAGAACCTCCACCTTTTTTTCGTCGGTTAAAAAAATAGATAAAAATAGATAATAACTATACTTACCTTAAAGTCACTGCCAATCTTTCTACTGGTGACACTGGAACACGGAACATGTTCTGATGCTTCAAAGTATCCTGAAGTTTTGCTAGCAGCTCGTCAAAACTTCTGATAGACATCCTAAAGTACTCAAAAAATTTTTCCTCGTGTTCTCGCAATTTCGAATACAGTGTACAAAATTCTCCTTCAATTAGCCGATCTACAATTATTGGGTGAACATGGTATCTTCTCCGTCTTTTGTTCCGTAATCGTTTGCGTAAATAGTACGCACATATTATAGAGTTTGTCAATGGATTCATTTCTTCGCAACTGTACACGTTCAACTAAGTTTGTCGTCAGCTAAGTACTAAATGCTTGGTCAAAACCGACGATCAGGACGTACGATCAGCGCGTACGGTACGCGCTGATCGTCGGTCAAGCACTAAATTCAGCCTTAAGGTCTACTAACAATCCGTAATGACTGAGAAAATCGGCGCCGATTATCGGTTTTGCAATGTTTGCAATTATAAAACGCCATTTGAATTTTCGGTGTAAGCCAATGTTGATCGATAGTAGTGTATCTCCGTACGTTTGTATATTTAACCCATTTGCTGCGAAGAGGAAACCTTGTGGCGCATGATGTGCGTGTGTAGGTTTTACTGGAACAATGGAGACGTCGGCGCCAGTGTCGATGAGGAATGTCATTTTCGATAGCTGGTCGTTGACGAACAGGTGGCATGTATTTTGCCCGTCGTGTGCCGCTTCCAACGACGGTGTATTTAGTTTTCCGACTGATGAGCAGAGGTTAACGCTGAGTAGGAGCATGGCTGTTTGCATTTGATAGCCTTACCCCCGAACTTCAGGTGATAATAGCAAAGGGTAGTCTGACGGCTGTCAGGAGACCTACTTGACGAACGTCCACGACGACGTGATGGGGATCTGCTGTATCGGTGAGTGGTCAGCGTTTTGACCTGTTCAGTTAAGTCGGCGATTTTCTCTTCTAGTTTCGCTAATTTGTTTATTTCAGAAGTGGATCTTGAAGTAACCGTATAGGTTTCATCTCGTTTCACGATTTCCGATACCTTATCAGCTATTGTAGCTAGCTGTTCAGCGCTTAGAGCTGATTCGCTGATTCGTGTAGTATCTGACTTGGACGTTTATCTGTTGCTTGATAGTCTGTGAACAATCTTTTTAGATTCAGTGAATTCGTGGATTAGCTGCTTCTTTATTTCGTTGTATTTCCCTGTGGCAGGTGGTTGTAATATAATGTTGGCCACTCTTTCTATGATGTCACTGTCTAATGCTGCTACGATACTGTTGAATTTCGTGTCGTCCGATGTGATGTTAGTGATAAGGAACTGCGCTTCCATTTGACAAAACCATATTGCTGGGTTTGCTCTCCAAAATGGTGGTGGGCGAATTGCTACTCGCGCTATTTCAGATGGTTGATTTTCGTTTTCATTTTGTGGCGCGGTATCTATAGGATTAAGATTACCCAGTGGTTCCATGATGCGTAGTTCACTACCAACGTCGGGGTCACCAGTGTAGTTTTTATTTAAAATCAATAAAAACAGACTTAATTTTTTACTTGTTAATCGTTTTATTTTACAAAATAAACTGAAACTTTTTTCTCTACAAATTTTTAACATAAAAATTTTGTTAGGGTGAAGGGGGGTATAAATGAGACAAAATTCACATCTTTTAATTTTTCTGTACTTTATTGAGACAATTTTTGCAATTTATTATACCCACTAGATCAATTTTTTATTGTACAGTTCATTTATGAACGCTAATTTACAATATAATTAACTATAAAAAATATAATGGCGATTTTTTGTGTCTCATTTTTACCTTGCGTTTTGGGTAAAAAAGAGACAGTCGCTGCTAAAAATGAGACACGTTTAGAAATTATACTTTTCATCGTTCTTTTCGCCTGTAAGTAATAATGAGACACTGTGGGTGAAAGGTGAAACAAAATTATATATAAATTTGCGAATTTTTATTTTATTTTCTTGTCAAATAATAACAGAATGGCAACGATCAATCGCGTTGACTAATATTGAACATAAAATACACTTTTCTAAACATTATAAACATAAATATTCTCTTTTATAAAATGTACAAAAAATTTTACTCTTCAAAAATGTCTACAACATATGGGAAAGTTAACAATACTCGATTCTCAGAATCCGTCAATGTCGGGTTTGGCAATTTTGAAATAATATGATCGTGAGATACAGTGCATATATCAGTTTTTACAGTGCAGAAAACCATTTTTGAATTATCTATTGCCTTCAGCCCCATAACTTCATATTTTTCATGATTGATTATCACTTCTTGAATCACACACACATAACGATGAATTCGAGTTTTTCTCATTCCTCCTAGGAATTTAACCAATACATAGTCCCCAACTTTTAATTCCTCATCGTCATCCGGAACATCTAGTTCATTGTCATCGAAAGTTTCAGGATCTAGGTCATCATCTGTATCTCTCAGACTCATTTCATCAGATTCACTGAAATCTGAATTCACCTCGGTCGTTTCATTTCTTTTTTTGTTCTTTTTTATCTTTTTAGTTTTCATTCCTGGTTTGGAAAATTTGGTTTTTGTTTTCATTTTCGGAGTTTTAATAGCTTTCTGCTTTCGTTCCTGAATTTTCTGCAAAAATTCTGCGCTTGTTATTACGCAGCTATTTCCATCAATTTTCATACGCTTTTCAGGTGCCGCGGTTTGTTTAGCAGAAAAACGATTTAATAACAAGTCCTCAAATGATGAGTTCAAGACAGTAGGCTGTAAGGAAGATTGTTCTTCGGTGGCCACAGTGCTAGTGGATGATCGACTTCTAACATTGCTACTGCTAGACACACCTAACATGCTGTTTTCAGAAGGTTGTGATTGGGAGATTTCTGTAGGATTTGCATCAGGTTCTTGACGACCTGTGTCGTCATTATTAGAGATATTAGGGATATCTTGGGTCAATGAATCTTCGCCAATATCGAAAATATTTTCGGATTTATTATTTTCATAACGAACAAGTTTCTGCGGATCCAGGCGTTCTTTGGGATATTTGTTCCTATCACAAGGAAATATACCAGTGGCGCGAAAACCTGATATGATATTTCCTTTGGTTAATCCTTCATGCCACATAGAGCACAACAAATTGCTAAAATCTTTTTTAGACAATTTCGCACTATTCTCTCTTTTCCAGCGTATTAGGGCTTCATCAAATTTGAGTTTCATAGGTCTAAAACAGTTTTTATCTAGCGGCTGCAGAAGGTCCGTGGTATGGGATGGAAGTTTGATGATCACAATGTTTTCAGAAATAGCCTTTTCTATAGTTGCGGTATCTAAATGACTGATGTGGCCGTCAAGAATCACAACCAGGGGCCTATTTTCAACCACGGAACAAAATTTATTAAACCACTCATTGAAAATTTCTGTTGTCATCCATCCTTTCGGAGAACACGCGTACATAGTGCCTAGCAGATCCATAATTGATTTAAAAAAACAAGCAAATAAACAAAAATCAAACAAAAACAAATCCTACCTTCCAGATCCTGATTGCCTTTCCAAGATGACCATAAATGGGCACCTTGATATATAATAAGAGGAGGCAGTGCCGTCCCGGCTGCTGAGACACACGCCATAACTGTGGTGTTTTCTTTTCCACTGCCTGCAATTTTTCGGTGTACCGTTTGTCCTTTTGCGGCAAGTCCTTTTATTCTGGATGGATCACTAGAAAAGGACGATTCATCTAAATTCCATATAGCTTCCGGTGAATTTTCCAGTTCATATTTACGTAAAATATCTTCCAATATGTCGTAAAAATGGTAGATCAGAAAAGGATCACTAGTTGCTTTGTACCGGCAATTTTCTAGCTGCTCCAACTTTTTCAAACTCAGACCGTTCCTCTTGCAAAAGGCCACAAACCAGTCTTTTCCCGGCTTAGAGTCCTTAAAGCTTGTTTTAATATCGTTTTGCACAACAAATTCTTGAACGATTTCTAGGACCTCTTTTCGTGACAATGCAAAGCCCCATTTCGCTAGAATCTTGATTTTTTCACACAGATCTTCTTCAACCTCTTTGGACAATGCACATTTCCTTCCTTGCTTTTGTTTTTCTATCCCTCGACTCCTTCTACTTAATAATGTCTTATCAATTCCATAACGCTTTGCCGCACTTCTCACACTTAAGATCCCATCTTTAATTTCACTCAAAGCCTTTTCTAAATCAGCATCGGAATATTTTTTCGGTTTCGGGATGTAAATTTTGCCCATGTTGATGTAAGCTGAAATAACAATATTGTCTGTGTTAGTGCGTCTCATTTTTGTCCACGTGCATGTATCATTTTTTAACAAAGTCCGTCTCATACTTACCCCCAAATTTTAAATTGTAAGGACACTTAAACCGCTGCAGTTGTGACACAGACAACTATCGAATGTTGGTTTCCTGTCTTTCCGCTACCTTTTCACACAATTTCCACTTTAATATTCACTTTTTAATCAAATTCAAAACGAAAGTTGAATTGGCACTTTTGGAATATTTTTAGGTTAGAAAATACATCACCAATAATTGTTACGCCGACAGCTGTTACTGCCCTCTGTAAATATTTGACTATTATCATACGTTAAATTTTAGGTTTCGAGATGAACTTTGGCAATCACGTAACTTCATCTATTAACTCACAGATGGCAAAACATACTGTCTCATTTTTACCTCAAAATTTAGGATGTCTCATTTTTACCCCCCTTCACCCTACATAATTATTAAATATTAATTACTTAATCCTGTACAGAATTATTCAAAAACGTTTACATGCTGTTGGCTGAAGTCGCCACAGCGGTGTTAATCACCTCTGCCTGCGGTGTGCCCGGCTTCAAACCGGATGTCGATGTGTCCAGTAACGGTACTGGCAGTTTGAACTGTGAATGCACTGTTCTGCCTCCTTTTAGCAGTAACGACGCAATTCCCGTCCACACAACAGCTATTACAGGAACGTTCATTCCTCTTAACGCACTGATAAGTACGTTGTACAAAAATGTTTTTCCAGCGCCACCTACACCATCTAGGTAAAAGTATCGGGCACGTATTTCGGCGTTTTCAACAGTTCTCATTACTTCCGCAAAGACTTTCAGCTGATCTGCGTTCAACATTTCTCTCATTCGATCGGTTTCCGTACGCTCGATCTCCGTATTGAAATCGTCTTCGGGACGCTGTATAACGTGATTCTGTGGCTGTTCAAATCCAAAATCTGTTAATTTATGTCCATGCAGGGCGAGGTTATTCTGAATATCACTCAGAGCTAGATCTTCTGCGATCCTTCTGTCATGAGTGCGCGCGAAATCGTCGATTAAATCGTCTATGAACTGTTCCCATAATCTTTGGGGCTCGTCGAGTTCGCAAAATATCATTATTGTTGCGAATAGAGATCTTAACTGGCGAGGCATTTTCAACGTCGCCGCTTCACGCATGCATCTCGTCCATTCGCTATCGTCGGCCAGCAAATTTCTTTGCCACGCAGCATCTTTAAATGTTCGAAAAACTTCACCGTTCACTGTTCGCATGTCCTCAAACGATGTAGCTCCTTTTACGTGTAACAGTAACAGTCTGAGATAATATCTTTCCTCATCTCTAGGGCTAACTGAATACATTCGCGAAATTGTATTAACGTGTTTTTTCCTTTCTGTCCAAGTCTTTTTGTTGAATACAAAATTAATTGGTATGTCGGTGTACAAATAGTTTCTGGCAGCTGGATTTCGTATATTTAATTTAAACCATGCCGTGAGTGTCGTATCTCCTGCGGCTGCTCTTTCTACAGCTTGCTGTTCGTTTCCTTCTTGGAAATATACAGCTTGTTCCATCGGTAAATGTATTGCCAACCGTTTAATAACATGACTCCTGTCATGCATTTTATATTCGAATATTCTCCATATGGCTTCCGGTGCACTGACATATCGCGCGTCTACAAACGTTTCAAGTTCGTCCCAATTCACAACATCATCTTCGTTTCCCATTCGAATACAGGCACAATCATGGCCTTTGTATACATACTTACATATATACTTAACACTCTTTATCGAAGAGCAAATTTCGACGTTTATATGTGCGTTGAATTTCTTTAATAGCCATTTATTATACGGAACAACATATCTGTTGTCAACTTCATGAACTCTTACGTGAACCGTTCGACCAATATCTCGCCTTCTATACTTTGGGTATCCGCCCTCATTCACGACAGTTTCGTCCCTAAATTCCTTTGGGAAGTTTTTAGTGCATTCTCCATCACTCATGCATGGGGAGTTTGGTGCCAACGTTCCACATGGCCCGTGTATCATCGTAGTTTTGACTATGGCATAAAGCTCCGGTTCAGTTTCAGAGCCTGGAATTTCAGCACATACGATACGATCCACTTGTTCTGATTCTCTTGGTTTATCTTCATGGCGTAAAATAACTAAGATATGACAGTGTGGTAAACCACGCTTTTGAAATTCTATGACATGAAGATACGCGACCGGTACTCCTAAAACATGTTTAAATCGGATGTCGTGAAGCAACTCTTTAAGTTTCAATTGAAACACTCGGGCTATCAGATCTGGCCTGTGTTCGGCTTTTTGCCAAGGTTCTAAATTTTCTGTAACCTCACGCCATTTCGGATTACAGGTAAACGTGATAAATAAATCTGGTCGCCCGTACTTTGTAACGATGGTCATAGCATCTTGAAAATTTTGATGCATGTTTCTCGGGCTACCCTCAAATGTCGGTGGTATGATTACCATTTTACCGACCCTCGCTTGATTTTCTTCCGCAACTGCGTGTAGGTGATCCATCAAACCGCGATACACACACGGAGTTTTTGTTGATTCTGTCTAAAATATTCAAGTCGCGATCCCTCGATTTTTACGTACCAATCCACTGCTAGTTGTTGTGTGAGTTTTCCGGCATTCAATATTGCATTGAAACGTCCCACTCTTACCGCCAAATGATAGCTACAATATTGTAACAGCGATATGTTTTCTCTTCGCGCCGTTCTCTGTTGATATGGAATATTCGGTTGCCACCCGGGTTCTCATCTCGGAAATAGTAACAGATAGCTCAGTGGATCGCAATTCGGACTTAAAATAGACAATTTACGAAACATCCCTGTTCGCGCATGAACTCTAATATCGCGTTCCAGTGGCGGTGCTCCATCATCGCTTCTAAATACCACTGCGACTTCATTGGTCGTTGGAAAATTGTATCGACGCCTATCATTTCGACGATCTTCTAAAATGCTCATCGTTATATCCGACATAATTGTTCCTTCGGCTTCGGCTCGTCGTTTCTCTTCCGCTTCGACTTCTCGAAGAAACTTATATGCTTCGGCGAACGGGTTTATTTCTCGAAGCAGACCGTCTAACTCTCTCATTAACTCTGGAATACATTCCTCATTTTCCCGTCGTGTAAGTCTGTGATTTTGCGCTTCCGCCGAAAAAATAAAGCTGCCCGTAACTTATATTACCAACTGGTCGTTCAATTTGAGCTATGTGATGATAAATCTGTCCGTGGATTCGAAAACAATATGGCCCAACACCTGGAGGAAATTCTATTTGCACCCCGGTAGATGCAAATGCTAGAGCACTATTATCTTTCCTAATATTTTGCATAAAGTTGGCAGAATGCTCATGTCGTCCACATAATAAATTTTCCATCAATTGGGGATAATCTCTGGGCTCCATCAGCATTTTTCCTTTACGGCAACAACGCGTAAATTTTCTGTCAGCGGGCCGTTCAGCAGAAAAATGTTTCGCTTGGCAATTATCGCATACAACGTCCATGATACCTAAATAAAATTCATTAACGTCGTTTCCTAGCGCGGACAAATAGGTCACCACTCGTACATCTATTCTGCGCCGTTCTCGTTGCGGTTCGTCACCGACATGAATCTCTTCATCGTTTTCTCGTAGTCCTTCATCCATTGGCTCGTCGATTTGCAGTACCTGAAAAGATGAAAAGAGATAGGCTCATTTGGAATTAATACTGCATCGTCATCATCGCTTGACATATCAAACTGTAAGGTAGAAGTCAATGATGGATGTTGTATCGGGTCGTCTACGACTGGCTGTTGCTGGTCTCTCGATGGTCCTGGCATAGGCTCGTCATCATCTGCTACGACTCCTGGTTCATTTCCACTTGCTCGCTGATTATCGTCTGGGTCGTCATCTCTTCGGAACCCTTTACGGACAGGATTGACTCGCGTTTTTCTCTTTGGAGGCATCCTGTAGGTCAAGCTCTGAAACAATAAAACAAACCCACGCACACTCACAATCTAACGTCTTCCACACTCAGATTCAAACTATCATTTACACCATTAAAATAAATATATTAGTGGAGAAATAAATGCGTATAGAGAACAATTATTTTTTTCTTTCTTAAAAGTAATGCTCCAGACAAAGTATGCAGGATATGGAAGATAAATTTCTTTATTAAATTATCAAGAATTCTATTTCGTCAATCGATTCTGCTATTTAAAAAAAAACTTGGGAATCTAAAAGTTTCAATTTGGCAGAAAATTAAAAATTTTTAACTGTTATTCAACAAATTAAGTTACTTGTAAATTTATATATCGAAAAAAGAGTTATTAAGAAAAACGTCAGTGAATAGTCTATGTGCACAATTTAAAAATATTATTAGATAAAATTTCCAATTTTATTTTTATTCCAATAATTAGTTAGGTATATTAATCTAGCATAATATTTTGATAGGCATAAATAATTATTTTAATTAATTCAGATACAGTTTTCCAACAATCTATAAAAATGAAATTGACTGTCACATCCTTTATTTCTTAGAGGTTGATATTTTGCATTAATTAAATATTGAATACAATTAGTATTAAGATTTTTTGATGTCGAATAAAATTACCACAATTGGTTTTGGTCCGCGGATAACTAATACGGGAACCGCGAATAATGGAGCTTTGACTGTAATATGTATGTCCAAAGTAATTTTTACATGCTTATAACTTTTGAGATTTTCTGTTCATATTAAGGTTATACGCCCGATAGACCAATGTATAGATAATACGCTGAAATTTTAATATGTTAATTATGGATATGTCATACATTCAACTGCATTTTTTAAAAAACATTGACCGTCTAGTTAAAAAAACTGATTATTCGAAAGTTTGACTCTTTTAGATAACTTAAAAATTAAAAAATCTAAACTTTCCAGTGCAGTTTTGGAGAAATATTAATTAAAAATTTTCGAAACAACTCTCAAAATCTCTATTTTATAGATTTAAATTATATATCACCATGAAAACCAGATTACACGAAAAGTTTTTCATAAATTTTGTTTTTATAAAATAACTTTTTTGACGTTGCTAATAACGAAAACTGAATATTAAATTGAATATTATTTCATTTACCGTGTATTAAAACTGCATTTTTAATATTTAATTACTCAAAAACTATACGTCTAGCGGTTCAAAGGTTTTTAAAAACCAAACGTAAGATAAAATCTTTCGTGTTCATTGGGCTTATAATTAAATATACCTACTGCTAAGTGCCAAAGTCAAAACTTTATGATATTATGTCAAATGTTTAAATATTAATTTCTTAAATATTGAAAAATAAAGCTATGATCTACAGGATATAATATTTCCATAAGAAATAATAATTTACCAAGTCATATAAATTAAATTTAAGTGTTAAAATGCACCACAAATGAAAAACACAACATTCATATTTAGAATATTTTTATTTAGTGAAAAACTTATCAACAACTATTTTTGTTTTTCGTTGCCTGAGAAGCTTTACATTTTTATAATAATATTAACAATAATGAGACCAAACACTTTAACACCCCCACATGGTCGAATAATATCAATTATTTTATACAGATACTAAACCTATATTTTTTATAAAGTTTTGAAATTTAGAGGCAAAAAGTCCTTTTGTTAAGATATCAGCTATCGTCTTTTCAGTTGGAACATACTCGATTTTTATTTCGGCGCTGTCAACTTTCTCCCTGATAAAATGATGCCGTGTGTCAATATGCTTCGTCCGGGGTCTGTAACCGCTGTTCTTTGATAAGTCAATTGCTCCTTTGTTGTCATTAAAAATGACAGTTGCCGATGAAACTATGGACGGCTCTAGATCTTTAGCCAGTGCACGTAACCAAAGCGCCTCCTGGCATGTAGCTGAGAGTGCCATGTACTCGGCCTCTGTTGTCGAGAGTGCAACGGAGCCTTGTCTTTTGCTTTGCCATACGATTGGAGCTCCCTGAAACATAAAAATACTACCTGTGATGGAGCGTCGATCGTCACTGTCGTTGGCCCAATCTGCGTCGCAATAGCCAAAACAGCCATCAAACTCGAATGTTGATTTACAACTGAACTCGAGTTTAGTGTCCAATGTGCCCTTGAGGTATCTGAAGACACGTTTCACTGCCATCCAGTGTCCTTTTCCGGGATTCTGCATGTAGCGACTGACGGAACCTACTGCGTAAGAGATATCTGGTCTCGTACCCTGACTGGCATATAATAGACTGCCTACTGCTTCTCTGTACGGGATTTTGCTCATCTCACGAATCTCTTCTGAAGTTTTTGGCTCCATGTCGTTACATAATTTATTATTGGGATCGAAGGGTGTTGAGACTGGATTACAATCGTTCATACCGAATTTCTGTATTACTTTCTGTATATATGTGTTCTGATCCAACCAAATTTTACCCTTTTTACGATCTCTCGTAATTGCCATTCCTAGTAAATATTTTGCTTCTCCAAGATCTTTCATATCGAACATTTGTGACAGTTTGCTCTTTAGAGACGATTTTTCTTTCTCGTCATTGGCCAGAATAAGCAAGTCGTCAACATAAACGGCAACAATCACAAGACCTTTTATGTTCCGTTTGAAATACACACAGGGATCGGCCTGTGACCTGGAAAATCCTATGTTCGTCAATGTTTCGTGAAGTTTCTTGTTCCAAGCTCGACCACTCTGTTTTAATCCATACATTGATTTTTGAAGTCGCCACACGTTTTCTTCTTCAGGTTTCATAAGTTCCTTCGGTGGTTTTACATATATCTCCTCATCGATATTTCCGTGCAAGTAAGCTGCTGTCACATCCATTTGGTCCATATGTAAATCGTACTTCGCTGCTAAAGCGCACAAAAATCGAATCGATGTATATCGTACCACTGGAGAATATGTTTCGCTATAATCGATGCCTTCCACTTGTCCACAACCTCTTACGACAAGCCTTGCTTTATAGCGCTGCGTTTTTCCAGTCGAGTCTCGTTTTATCTTGAACACCCACTTCGTGTCAAGTGCTCGTTTGTTTTTCGGTAAGTCGACTAATGTCCAGGTGCCATTCTTTACAAGGGAATCGTGCTCCTCTTTCATAGCTTTTATCCATTTCGCGCTGTCAGACGAATCTAAAGCTTCTTCTATGCTTTCCGGATCCGTTACATCACTACCCAGAGTAAGATACGTAACAAAATCATCCTTGATAGCTGGTCTACGAATTCGCGTAGATCTGCGGAGATTGTCTGGTTCGATAATCGGTTCTTCATGTGCTAGTTCGTCGAGATTTCCAAAACTTTCAGAGCATTTGGTATACCCGCTCATCGTTTCAGAATCGGTCTCGTCAATCTTTAGTCGTTGTCCCTCGAGTTTCCGCTCAATTTGCGCGTCCTGTGGACTGGCATCTTCGTCAAATTGAAAAATACCAACATTTCCATTGATCCGCTCTTTAAAGTTCTCCAGAAAAATCACATCACGACTTTTTGTGATTTCTTTCGTATCGGGATCTATAAGTCGATATCCTTTTGAATCTTCGCAATATCCCATGAATAGAAGTTTCTTTCCTTTGGGGTCCAGTTTTAGTCGTAACTCTTTCGGAACATGTGCATAGGTTATACAGCCGAAAACTCTTAAATGTGTTAAACTTGGTATTGATCCCGACCACAATTCTTCTGGCATTTTTCCTCCGATGCTGGAATTTGGTGATCTGTTCGCTAGGTAAGCGGCGGTTGCTACCGCTTCAGCCCAGTAAATCTTCGGAAGTTCGGCTCCGAACATCATACTCTTCGCCTTCTCAATGAGAGTTCTGTTTTCCCGTTCGGCTACGCCGTTTTGCTGCGGGGTGTACCTTATTGTAAACTGATGTTTTATGCCGGACTTCTTCATGTACTTATCAAGTTCTTTACTGATATACTCTCCACCGTTGTCACTTCTGAGAATTTTAATTCTTTTTCCAGTTTGATTTACTATAAAAATTTTAAATTCGATAAAAGTTTCTGTGACCTGACTTTTTTCCTTTAAGAAAAAGACAAAAGTTTTTCTGCTATAGTCATCGATAATTGTTAGGAAATACCTTGAACCTCCGATCGACGTATTTTCCATAGGACCGCATAGGTCGGAGTGTAGCAACTGTAGAATTTTTGTTGAATGTGTTTTGCTACGTGGAAAAGGTTGTCTGTGCTGTTTTCCCTCAATACAAGAAACACATGGCGGCGTTTCTGTGTCAGTAATTTGTATTTCTGTAGCAGTATTCTTGCTGAGCGCGATCACACTTTTGTAATTTAAGTGTCCGAGACGCTTGTGCCATAGTTCTGCGTTTTGTGTTTTTGCAGCAAAATAAACTTTCTACTTCGGTGTGTTCAGTTTGTAGATTCCGTTTTCTTCTGACATTGTCGCAAGCCGAATTCCGTCATCATTGCTTATGTAACTGTCCCCCGGCGTAAATATAACAGAAAATCCGTTATTTACTATTTTACTGACTGATAGTAAATTCGCGGCACTCTTTGAAGCATACAGTACGCCTTTAGCTACAACTTCGTCTATTCCTTCTTTGGTCATCACGGGGATTTTTACGTTACTAATCGCCTCGACAGAGATAGCGTCCTTGTTTGCCACGGTGATATCAATGTTCTCGCAGTCCTTATGATTCTGTAAGTTTCCCTTTTCATTTGTAAGATGAGTGGATGAACATGAATCTACATACCATTTTCCTTTGCTGACTTTTGAGGAAGACAGAAGCGCTACAAACGCTTTTTTCATTCTTCGAAGAGTTTGGCTTCTGTTCTGTCTTTTGCAAATTTCCTCCTGAGTTTCTTTTTGCTTTGGATCGACACACATTTGCGTAATGTCCATATTTATTACAGCTATAACAACGAGGCCCTTTGTTTTTGTCCTTTACAAAGAACGCCGTCTGATTACTCATACTTTTACCAGCTTTTGTATCTTTGACGTCTTGTAACAATTTTGTTTTAATAAAATCTGCGGTAATTACAGTTCCAGAACTTTCAATGCCCATTATCATAGGCTTATACTCTTCTGGTAAACCTGCCAACATTATAGTACCGAGCCATTCGTCAGGTACATTGAAATCGAGACCATTTAATTTATGCGCTGTGGTCATTATTTCATTCACGTATTCTTCAACAGAATTAAATTAACATGTATCATGTTTTAGCCCTGGGGTACTAAATTTTTTTGAGCGTCAATTTTGAGCGTCAATTTTGAGCGTCAATTTTTTCCGCGCAACACATAGCTGAGAGACGTATGAAATTTTGAGCGTCATTTCCGAACGTCGATTCCGAGCATCGAGTCCTCCGCGCACGAAACATATAGTGGAGAAAACATGATACATGGTTGAAATTTTTGGTTCTAGAACAGAAATTTTTTTTCAAGCTGTGCTGTAACTAGATTACGAAGTAAGCTTACTTTTCTGGTGAGTCCTGAATCTTCGAACGCTGTTTGAAGTTTTTGCCATACATCTTTGGCTGTAGTTGCCGACTGAATGTGTGAGTAGTTCATCGGGTCCACGCATAGAATCAGTTTGGATTTTGCCTTTGCCATTTTCCGAGTATCCTCGTCTGTCCCCTCGATGCACCCCCACATGTCCTCGTGCTCGAGATAAGCTTGCATAGCAAATTTCCATGTCGGATAATTCTCGCGTCCTTTTAATTTTTCAATCGCTGGAATTCCGTGCATAGATGATGTCATCTCAGTGCAAATTATTGATTTCTTTTTTTTAATTATTTGTAACCAACTTTAACGAAAAATTAAATTAAATTCGGGTGCCTGGGCCCATAACCAATTAAATTTAAGTGTTAAAATGCACCACAAATGAAAATCACAACATTCATATTTAGAATACCTATTTTTTTATTTAGTGAAAAACTTATCAACAACTATTTTTGTTTTTCGTTGCCTGAGAAGCTTTACATTATTATAATAATATTAACAATAATGAGACCAAACACTTCAACAATATAGGTAACATTTTTTTATTAAGACAAAATAGTTTTTACAATACAGTCGTGGGTGTACAACCTTAAGCGGTTTTTTTTTCACAATATATTTAAATTTTATTAAGAAATGCATAAAAACTTACCTTTCCAATCACTCTTTGGCATTCACTCAAATTAAATCCAATCAATATTATTATACAATGCTAAGTGTTCAAACCAATTACGCTGATTATTCACTGTAATAAATAATATTTACACTTCCTGAATATCAATTTGTTCGTGCACAACTGAGTTCATATAAATACAAACTCTGTACTCACTACACAATAACTGATGAGAAATGAGAAAAAGCGCGCCAAACTGAGCGTCTTTTAATTGCTAAAGTGACCGCAAGTTCTAAACTTTCTATATTCTATGGTTCTAAACTTCCAAATAATACATAATAATGTATTGCTAATTCTTCATCTATATTCTATTTCTATATCATTTATTATATTTTGTATCCACAATATCCATATTTAAAATTTTATAAAAACAAATCACAAGTAAAGTGACAATAATATTATATTATTAATTATTATTATTATTATAACACGCTCAGCTGCTATGGCTATATGCGTGGAATGTTGTATTACTGTCTTATTATTGTTATTGTTCAATTAGTAGTCAGGTAAATATGTTGGTGGGCACCACATTTTATTGTCAGGTAAGTAGACACATCACTTTGATTTATTTATTTATATTTTTTTTATTTATTTATTTGTTTATTTATTTATTATATTTTTTTTTACACTTAATTGCATATTTTATAATTAATTTTTATTTATTTTTTTTTCAGGTATGTCTCATACGAGTGGTTTTAGATTCGTTAGTTCCAGGAATTTTATTATTTTTTTTACATTGGAGTCGGAGTCGCTTAGGGCTTCACTAATTGTTAGAGGTAAGTCGACACTATTTCTTTCACTGTTATATTTGTTGCATGATAAGAGTATATTATGTTTAACAGATATTATACAGTTGCAAGTGGGACACATCGGTGGATCTTCTTTTTTCATTAGGTATGCATGTGTTAATGCTGTGTGTCCTATGCGTAGTCTCGTTAGAATGGTCTCGTTGCGCCTGTTTGTGTTATTTGATGTTATCCATTTTTTTGTATCGGGTCTAATTTCTCTAAGTTTGTTATTGTTTAAGTTTGTCCATTCGCTTTCCCATTCTTTATCGATGTTTTTTATGCATTGTTTGAGCATATCACTGGCTGGAATTTTTACCATGTTCGTTGGGGGAGGACTTTGGGTCGCTAGTTTGGCGTCGTTATCCACTTGTTCATTGCCAGTGATGCCACAATGACTTGGGACCCAACAGAATGTTACTTTTAAAGATTCTAGTTGGCGGATGTGATCTAGGTTGTTTTTTATTTCTGTCACTATAGGGTTTTTGATTTTACCAGATTTTTTTATAGCTTCTATTGTACTCCAGGAGTCGGAGACTATTAAATATTTACCTTGTGTCTGATTTTTGATAAATTCCAGTGCTTTTAAAATCGCAAATGCTTCTGCAGAGTATATACTGTAAAGTTTGGGTAGTGAGAAAAGTTCCGAGTCGTTATTCACTCTGTAAGCGCATCCGACTCCAGTGGCGGTTTTGGATCCGTCTGTATAGATAAAGATATGGTCGGAATATTCGTTAAGGGTTTGTAGATATAACTGTTTGTACGTTGAGGGGTGGGTTGAGTCTTTTGGTAATTTTTGTAGGGCATCGATGATTTGGATTGGCGTTGTTATCCATGACGGAAAGGGTGAGTTTTTGTGTTTCATAACATTTTCTAGTTCTCTGTTGTTATAAGATGTCGCTAAGAAGAACGGTTTTTGACGTGATAACGTCTTATAAATTGATGAATCACCAATCTTATAAATTGATAAAACACCGGCTGCATGTACGAAAAAGTGTAACGTTCCTAACGGTCGTAACGTTCCTAACGCGTAACGTTCCGCCTGACCCTGTGCGTGCTTTTTGCTAATTTCTCGCTCAATTTAAATCAGATCGGTTTGAAACCAGTCTTAAACGAAAGAGGAGAACATTTTACATAGATTTCGTATAACAGAATTTGCCTAAACAGTTTTTTTATACAAATTTATATAGAAAAATAGCTGTATAAAATATAAATGCAATGTTGTCTAATGCATGCCGCGACGCGGTCGGTCGTCTTTGTTTGCCGTACATGGAAATTAGAATATAACGTATGTCTTGTCTTAACATGAAAACGGCTGCATTTCTAATGTTTAATTCAATTTTTTGACATTAGTATTTTGTGAAATGCAACGCCTTCTAAGTTAAGTATTGGAATAACTAATTATTATTAGAACATAATACTTTGACAGTTGCAAACGTCACTTTTGACATTTCTTATCATTCCGACACCAAGGATAAGCGGATTGAAACCAAATTTTGGGAGGTTTAGGTTATGTATTACGGAATACGTTATCACGTAAAACTATCGTCCGTAAACCGACTTTACAGACAACCAATTTTTTTATTCGTTTTTGTTTATTGTATAGGTGTTCGTATGGTGGTTTAAATATTTTATTTCTTATGGGATGCTCTTCTTTAGATAGTATGTTAAGCGTTTGAGTTGTCATGAATTTTTTCCTTCTATACTTTAAGGGCCATTCACCAGCTTCATTGCAGATGCTCATAGTTGGGCTTGTATGGTATGCTCTGATTGAAAGGCGTAGTCCTGTATGGTGAATAGAATCCAACCGTTTCAGAGCTGTGTTTGTGGCTGTTCCGTAAAATTGACAGCCAAAATCTAAGCAGGAAAGTATTGTAGATTTGTATACTGTCAATAGGGTTGTACGATCTGCACCCCAGTCTTGGTTGTTCAGTACTTTAATTAGATTTAATTTCTTTTGACATTTTGTTTTAATATGTTTTATATGGCTATCCCATTTCAATTTTTTGTCGTAGATTAAACCTAAGAATTTGTGTTCGTCTTTGAACTGCAACTGTTGGTTATTTAGTCTGAGTGTAGGATCCTGAATTGGTTTAATTGACCTATTGAAGTTGATGCATATTGTTTTGTCAGTTGAGAATTTTAGGTTATTTTTATCGGCCCATTTATGCAACCTGTTCAAACTCCGTTGTAATTTCCTTTCCGCGTACTTGATGTTATCTGTTCTTATAAATATCACGAGATCGTCAGCATATAAGTAGTGTTGAACTGGAGGATCGAATATTTCTTTTATTGAGTTTACGGCGATGTTAAAGAGTACAGGGCTGATGACAGATCCTTGTGGAATACCATTGTCCAGATTTTCGTTTTTTGAGTACGTATTGTTGGCTTTTATCTGAAAGGTTCGGTTGCTTAAGAAGATATCAATGAATGTAGGTAGGTGTCCTCGGAATCCCCATTTGGTTAGTTGCATTAGAATGTTTTTTTTTTGTACTCGATCGTATGCTTTATATATGTCAAAGAAGATAGCTATTACTTGCTGTTTGTTTACGAAAGCATTATTTATTTCGATTGTTAGTACGCTATGGATGTCTAAAATTGATCTACCTTTCCGGAACCCATATTGGTTGTTGTTTAATAGTTTTTGGTCTTCTAGGATCCACTGAAGTCTGTTTGTGATCATTCTTTCGTAAAGTTTACTGACTGAACTTGTTAGTGATATTGGGCGGTAGCTTTCCGGTTTTAATTTATTTTTATCGGGTTTAGGTATTGGGACGACTATTGCGTGTTTCCATTGATCTGGATATGTATCGGACTTCCATAGATTGTTGAACATATTTAATAAAAAAGGGAGTTCTTTCGAAGGGATATGAGCCAGCATTTCTGGGTACATTTCATCAGGTCCGGCTGCTTTAGATTTTATTTTGCTCATTGCTTCTGTTAGTTCTGTCAAGGAGAATAATTCATTGTTGTATTTTTCATTATTATTTGATATAAATGAGTGATTATTTAGGTCTGTTTTTGGATGTGAGATGTTTTGGTCGCTGGCGCTGTTGACCATGTAGGTTGCGATGGAGTCGGAGATTTCTTGATTGTTTGTATATGTTCGCTGATTAATAATTATTGCTGGTATATCATAGTTTGTGTTTCTATTTTTAATTTTATTGATTTTATTCCAAATTTCTCTTGGTGGAGTAGGGGGGGTTATTGTTGCTATGTAATTTTGCCAGGATTCTCTTTTTGCATTTTTGATTAGATATCTTGCTTTGGCTTTCGCTTTTTTAAATTCAATTTTGTCGGTATCTAGATGGGTTTTCTGGAATTTTCTTAGTGTTTTTTTTCTATCTTTGATTGCCTGTGCGATTTTGTTGTTCCACCAAGGAACGTTATATTTGTTGTTAATTTTTTTAACGGTATGGCAGCTTTGCATGCGTTGGATAGGACAGTATAGAAATGGTTTACCATATTGCCGCTTCATTTATGTTATTGTCGAACTTGATTAATTGTTGGTATAGGTCCCAGTCTGCTTTATTAAAGTTCGGCTTTTTGTTAGCTTGTTGAACATTTTGAACGGCGTTGAAGGATATTAAAATTGGATAGTGATCGCTATTGGAAAGATCTGGATGTACGTTCCATTTTAGTGAATTGAGCATTGAATGAGTTGCAAAGGTTAGGTCTATGATTGAGGTGTTGCCTGACGAGGAGTTACAAGTGAGTGGGTTGTCCATCATTTAGGATCCCCACATTATTATTTATGTTCACGAACGACTCAAGAACCTTTCCTCTACAATTTGTGTATCTATTTCCCCAAAGATCGCTGTGGGCGTTGAAGTCACCCAGTAGTAAAAAAGGTTGTGGTAAATTGCTTGTTATTTGTTGAAAGTCCTGTAATGTTGGAATTTGGTTAGGTGGGATATAAATATTGCATATCGCAAAGGAGGTCCCAAATTTTGTTTGTACTTGTGTTGCGATGGCCTGTAGATTTGTTTGAAGTTGGATTTGTGTGTGATGTATTCCTTGTTTTATTAGAATTGATATTCCTCCCTTAGCCCTTTGGCCTGTTGTATCGTCGAATCTAAGGTTAGTATATCCTTTTAGTGGGATTGTTTGACGCGGTGTTAAATGTGTTTCTTGAAGAGCTATTATACTTGGATTGTAATCTGAGATTAGTAATTGTAGTTCGGTATAATAATTATTGAACAGTCCGTTAATATTCCACTGCAAAATGTTCATTTTTAATATTCGTATTCTGATTCAGTGGTAGTTGTTTCTTCGAATTCGGAGTCATTGATAATTCTTTCAATTTTTGTATTTAGTCGTGTGAACGCCCCTTTTAAGTATTTATTAGGTAGGTCGGGTTTTAATTTTATTAAGGCATCGGTAATGTCTTGTGGGTTCACTTTATATTTTATTATGATGTTTTTAATACTTTGGCTGTCTTTGGGGTTGGTCAGCAGTTCTTGTATTGTTTGGAATTTTATATTAAATTGATCTTTGCTTTGATTGAATCTTGATTTTATATTTTCAAGATCGGATTGATTTATTTTTGGAGTTTGTGCTCTTTGTACACACGCTCGTTTATTTTTGTGGTCTTCAATTTTGTTTTTTTTCTTCTTGTTTATCACCTTTTCCGGTGTCAAGAAGATCTGATCGTCGTCGAGCTGTTCCTTTAGGTTTTGTGATTCATTAACCTGCGTATTATGTTGGAGGGGTGCTTCGTCATTAGCCCGTGATGTGTTTGATTCGTCTGAGCTTGATGTTTTATGGGCGCGTTTTTGTTGGGATGAGTCTTGATTTTTCTTTAGGTTTGATGGATTGATATTCTGTATAGGTTCTGTACAGGTTGGTTCATCGTTTGTTCGTGGTGTGTTTGATTCATCTGGGCTGTACGTTTTACGTTCGCGTTTAGTTTGTTGGGAAAGACATTTGGCGTCTTGGACTGCTTTATCTTCGTTTGTTGTTGTTTGTATTGGTTTGATGATTCTGGGAGATTGTTTGGGTTCGGAGTGTATTATTGCCCTAGTGGTGATGAAATGAGAGGTTTCCTCTTGAGTGATATTTTCGGCAGAACATCCAACTGCATCTTCTTCGCTATCCAGTTCTTCTTGACGGTTATTCCTTGTTTGAAGTACGCATCGACCTGAAGAGTGGGCGGGTGAGTCGCAGTGTTTACATTTGTTTTCTTCTATTGTTAAGTAGATTCTATGAACTTCTCCTTCAGCTTCAATATTTACTGTGGGTGGAATGTCATCGATGGGTTTAATAAATGTAATTTTCCTTGAGGTTTTGATATGCTTGAAGCGTGGGTCTGTTGTATATATTCTTATGTCGGTTATTGTAGATAAGATTTCGATGTTACATCCCTTTAGTGCAACTGTAATATCTTGATTAGTGATAACTGGATGAACGCCAGAGATTATGAGTTTTTTGCCTGGGGTCAAGTAGTCTTCTGGTTGGGATAGATCTATTTTGAATTAGTATAGTTTGATAGTTTTCTACAAAGTGGTCTACAGATTTTTTGTTTTTTAAGTAGATGCATATCCTGTCTTGCGACATTTTAAACGCATGGGTAATGTTTTCCGGGCTAACTATTTCTCCTACCGCTATTACGTATTCAATAGTGCTGGTAATACTATTGCGTTTTCTTTTGTCTGTTTTATTTCTTGATTTGTTGCGCTTGCGTAGGTTTTTTTATTTATGTTATTTTGTGATTTTAATTGGGATGATTGGTTTGTATTTATTTTTTGTTGATTTGTTAGATCCATTTTTATATGCTAATATTTATTTTAGAGGTAAGTTTTGAAAAGAAAAATAATAATAATTTATTTGTTTGTTTCAGATACGCCACGAGGAACGCTGCATGAACAGTCGAGCAGCCGGCGACGGACAACCGATAGCCGGCTGACAAACCTTTAGAATTTTTGTTGTCTGTTTATCAAATTATTATTGTTTATCGGAAACTGTATTAAAACAAATTAATTTTAGTTATCATTAATTGTCCTTCTGATTAATAGATGGCACTGGGTGCCTCACACTCCGAGAGTGTGATCACGTAAATAAATTTATTTGCAAATGTCAATGATATGTAAAATACAAGATTCTATATTGTAGGAAACACTTACATGCTCACTTTTATTTTAAACTGTGCACTGAAAAAAGCGGTTTGAAATAAGCACACTTGTCCAAAATATAAATTAGAAATCACTTAATAATTAGGCAGAAATTGTGGACTGCAAAATATACACATTCGCCATATTTTATTTTCGATTCGAACCTTCTATATTATTAATATTAATTACAATACTTGTTATTTATATAACATTGCTGTTGCCCGCGGCTTCGCTCGCCCACACTTGATTGGACAAAATTTACTTTTTTGTAAACACATATTTATGCAAATTTTAACTTAGTTCTGCATCAGGTGTTCCACATCTTCGATTTTTATGCCTCAACAAAAAATGCTCATCAGGCTGAATAACTTTTGCTAAGGCGTCATTTTTATATTTCTTATAGTTTAGCTGGACTATTTAATTATGGTTCTGCATCACGTGTTCCATTTTCCAAAATAAATTATACCCTATATGTTGCCCAGGCTTAACAGCTATATAACAAAAAAAGTTTCATTCGAATCCGTCCAGTATTTCGGGAGATTAGCGTGTACAAACAGACAATTTTTTTTAATTCATCTATTACTATGTCTCTATCACCCAAATTATTTTTTTTTTTGAAATATATTTAATGTACACAGTACAGACACATTTTTTTTACTCTTTTATTATATGTAGGTATAGATAGCTTTTACCCGCAACTTCGTTTGCGAAATTCAGGTAAGTAGTTATATTAATTAGCCTACAGTATATCGTGTGTACATATTATTTGTAAACGTATTTAATAATTTTATGAAGACCTAAGGCCACGTTTAGCAGGTTGGTGGACGTACAGATGACTAGAATCTTAATAGAGATGGGTTACTTTGCTAGCCACGTCGAATATAGAAGTAGGTAATTTCCGAGATTCGCCCTTTTCCCTCGATCGGCTCCTATGGTTTGCGCGGGAAGAAATGCAACTGGCACATTCTATGTTTATTCTTTTCTCCCAGGCCAGCATGAAGAAAATATTTATAAAAGTATTTCATTTATTTTAAAATCGTTCCTTAATAGTTAAATTGGACTCATTGTGTATTTTTCAACATACAGACGGATTAGGTTAAAAATTCTAAGGAGAATTGATGATTCCGGTTATTTGCTGAAATCATTGATTTATTATATCGATTAAAAAAAAATAATACCACACAATATCGATGTTAAAATACAATAATTATACCTACATATTGAATATTTGTACAGGGTCCAAAAATAGATAAAACTGCCAAAATCAAAAAATTTGGGACACTCTGTACAGTGTACTGAAACGAGGTGGGGTCGTTTGTTTACCTTTTGGTTGAAATCCGCTCGGCTCAAAAACTTATGACGGAAAAAACAATTTTATTTATTCAAAAAAAAATGTAGGTATATTTCGCTTAATAATTATTCTCTAAATATTCACAGAAAGCAAATTCAATGTCAAAAAAATCGGTCGGTCTACAAGTTACATGAAGGGACTATAATTACAAAAATTACATAATAACCTCGTCACAGTACATACATTTGTGTTTTAATTTTTTTTTTGTATCAATGTCCAGCGGCTTTGTGTAAAGTTTTCAGAAAACTTAAAGGTTCATTTTGTTCAGGTAAATCAGTTATTCATATATAAGGTTTTCTAGCGTATTCAAGCAATTTTAAACGCCATTATATAATATGTTTACAATTTGGTTCCCGTGAAATAAATAAATTTTGTGGTTCATTTACATTAATAATAATTTGTTCCGAATACAGAACTTCTAAATTGTTTAACCGAATAAATTATCGCCAAAAGTTTCTTTTCGATTGTTGAATAGTATCGAGTCTCCTCCCACACTCGAGATTACTTTGTCTGCCTGTCGATTGGCTGTTTGGCCGGCTTCGGACTTCTCTCCCGTATTATCTCCTTAGGAGGATCATCAGATGTGAATACATTTCATAATCTATCCGAGCTAATTGCTTTCTATTCCGTCGATTGTTGCAATCATGGTGTCTGAAATGTTCACTGCTACTTGTGCGTGCTCCAACTTTCGTCTTGATCTGGAAACTTATGTTTGGAATCAGAGAAACCTGGAACAAAAAAACAAAAGAAAGCAGACATATTCTTCTAGTTTTATAAAATATTTTCGTTTTCAACTTTATAACTGGACTTTAATTTATATCTATATCATCAAGATGATATTTAATTTTAAAATAAAACTTCTATGACAACTTTCCGCACCACCTATGAGGTATAATGTCTAGGCGCGTTACTCCTTTTTTTTACATGGTAGAGTTCCCCGGGAGGCCTATAACCATTAGAGTTAAAAAAAATGATTTTAACTCACATTTTGCGTGCTTCTGAGAACAACAACTGTCGAATGTCGAGGACATGCGCGTGCTGTAAACCTGTTGAAAAACAAAAATGTATTATTTTTTTGATATTACTTTATATTATACTTCATCACTTATTTAACGCAACCGTTATCATTACTACACATTCGCAATACCAATAAGGGCTTATTATTTTGTTTTACAGAAGTTTTGTAAAATAAATTTTTGAAAAAAATCGGCGCATGCGTAGAAGAAATATATACTATAAGGCTGTTTTTTATATAAATACTTTTAATAACGGTTTATTATTCTATCTATGTTTACAAAAGTTTTGTAAATTTTTTTGGGAAAAATTGGCGCATGCGCAAAAGAAATATATGCAATGACGTTGTTTTATATAATAATAGTATATATATGTCATAATGGTTTATTATTCTATTTTAAAAGAAAGTTTTGTAAAAAGTATTAGGTGGAAAGGCGGCGCATGCGCAGATAAGATATGTGCTATAACATTGTTTTTATATAATAATGGTGTATTTTTCATAATGCTTTATTATTCTAAAGTTTTGTATTTTTTGGGGGGGAAATTTCGCGCATGCGCAACAGAGATATTTTCTATAACGTTGTTATTTGATATAATGGTGTATTTATCAAAACTTTATATTATTTTATTCTACAAGAAATTTTTGTTAAAAAAGTGTTTATAATATAAAAACGCCGGGGTGAATTATGTAAAATTTCACGCCTTGAAATTCTCGAACTACTTGCATACTCCCACTGGTTACATATTGTTATAGCGCCTCTCTTGTTTCTTTTACAAAATAATTTAAAAAGTACATAGTGTACGGAACCCTTCGTGTGCGAGTCCGACTCACACTTGACCAGTTTTTACGTTCTTGCAATAATAAATCATACGGTAAGGGCTTGGTATTTATTTTCGCTTTTTTATGCTTCGTACCATCAGTTTGGAGTGGCGCATTTCTTTCTCGTTCTGGAGCACTATTAAAAGAGAATATTTTTAAATTTTTCTTCGTCCTCGTAATTACGCCGTGTACGTCTATTGACGATCTTCTATTCAAAATAGCACGAAATAAGTAGATCAACTTCGAGCCTGGATTAGTGGGCGAGGGATCAACCGATCGAGATGATTTTTTTTTTTTAAATACTGTAAATTGAGTCTACTTTAATTAGCAAATTGTCAGTGGGGGTCTCAGATGCACTGGAAAGATATGCGCGTGGAAAAACCGGGCGCAAGAACTTTTGGCAAACAACTTGTAACTTTGGACGCTAATAACTTTTTTCCAGTACATTGGAGAGTTTTAATTGATAGACATTGAATTAAAGAGTAAATCCTGACGAGTCCAACGACACCAGAACGATTGCTGTGGGATTATTACAACGCGAGATATGAGCAATTCAAGGAAAAAAACAAAATCCAAGATGGCGGCGGATGGGGCAATTTGAATAATGCGCAAATTCAGGGTTAAGCTCTCCATCAAAGACCCTTTCGAATGAGCAACAAAAGAAAAAATGTATCTGAAATTTTTGGGTCACACCTATAAAATATTTCTAAGTGCACTATCTAGGCAGCTCATCGGCGATTGCGTTGCGTTCCACCCAACTGAGCAATATCTAAATAATTTTCTTGAAATTTCAAAAAGGTATGAAAATTTTTAAACATTTTCAACATATTATCTTTATCCAAAGTGGAAAGATCAGTGCAGCAAACGGTTTTTTCCACTTCAGTTATTGGCTGGCGTCTTAGTTTTTGCATTGTGTCATTAATTTCGTTCCTCAGATCTTTCATTTCACATTTTGTCTGCCTGCCAATTGGCTTTTTGGCCGGTTTTGGGCTTTTCTCCCTTATATTCTCCTTTGTAGGATCATCGACACCCAGAGGTTCCTTGGCCAACGTGAACATATCGGGGGTGAGACTAGTCCCCTCTATGAAAGTCTTAATGGCAACTTTCGAATTCAATCGTTCTCCCGAAGGAGTTATATAAAATATATTTCGGGAATTTTTTGACTTTCTTTGATATGGTGGTGTAACCCTTACCGTCAGTCGAATAATTTACAAGAAACAAGTGAAAATTGAGAAAGTTTTATTTATAACAAAATATACATTCTTATCACAGAACAAAAATATCATTTTCCTTATTATTAATTATTTATCACATATTTGCAAAAAATAGTTTCATTATTAGTTTTATTCTCACTTTTCATGACATTTTGAGAAACAGTTTTTATTCATATTGCAGCATAAAGTTACACCGCATGTACAGCATTTAGATTGCGGGCGTGACTGGATTCCCATGCTGCTGCAGAGTTCACATCTTGTTCTTTTCTCAGAAAATCGTACCCAATGAGCACCTAAGTTTGAAAATCTTACACTGTCGGGGACACTACAGTTAAATTTTCTTCTTTTTTTGTTACTCTGTGATGCAGGTGGTTCTGATGTACTTCGCCTTTTATTTTTGTTATTATTATTATTATTACAATTCATCAGACCTAAAGCTACTGACCGTCTGAACTGTAAAAGTGAAATTTTTTCTTCTACATTGTAGTAGAGAATATAAGAGTTCACAAACGCAATATCTAATAATCCAAAAAAAATTCTATGCCACCACTTGTTGGCCTGGCGGTTGACACAATATGCACCTCGCAATCTATCCGCCCTGTCTACACCACCCATATGCATTACATAATCTTTCACAACATCAGGGCATCTAATGTTCTCCCTTTCTCCTGCTTTATTTCTTCTTTTTACCGTAGTTGTTTCGGTTCCGTGATAATTTGACGCCAGTAAGACGATTCTATTGTCTTTCCACTTGTAAAAAGAAATATCTGTATTAGATATTTTTACATCAAATTCCCCTCTTTTTAATTGTTTGTCTGGTTTGACATTTTTGGGTAAATCTCGTCTATTTGCTCGTATGGTACCGCATGCTAGTGTTTTTTCTAATTTAAGTTTTTCTAATAGGGGAACTGATGTGAAATAGTTATCAAAAAAAAATGATTCTAAACTTCCCCCATTGTTCTTCAGTTAGATGTAAAACAACCCTTTCACCTAAATTGAAAGTTTTAAATCTTTCTTCTATTTGACCATTCTTCCCTTGATATATTTCAAACTTTAGTGTGTAACCCATTTGATCGCACAGACACCACAACTTGAAACCACGTTTTATTGGTTTCATTGGAGTGTATTGCTTTAGGGTACTGCGACCCTTAAAAAGGATCATTGATTCGTCTACAGATAGCTGTCTAGTACCATTGCAAAATAATGAAAATTGTGAGTTCAAATGGGTTATCAAGGGACGTAGTTTGTATAATTTATCTTCAGGAGTGACGAATTGGTTGTCGTCAACATGTAGGTTAGATAAAATGGTTTGAAATCTATCCCGCGACATTGTATTTTTAACAACTTCCACCCCTAGATCATGACTAGAAGACCAGTAGTCACGAAGTGATGGTAAAACTAGTGAAGGGACTATTCGAATTCAAAATCTAAAAGTATTCGATTCTGGCGTGTATTCGAATGCATTCGATTCTTAACGAAGTATTCGAATACTAAAAAATCGAAATTCTGCCTCGATATCTTGCCGACCGATTATTGTGAGTATGCGAGTACGAGATATTATTATTACAGTAGAATCGAATGCAATGCTTAAGCAGAATTCGCGTCGATTTCGATTCTCCGTTTTAGCCACCGTAGCTTGTCGCGCGTTGGTAGGCCATACAAATAATATAAATGCCTTAACGCCCATCGCCGAGCATGGCAGTGGCGTAGTTTGTTGTTGATTTTCGACAACTCGCATAATTTTTTTTAAATTTTGCTTGGGGTTGACTTGACTCTCAAACTTTGAGAGTTAAAGATAAAATTTAAACCAACTAAACGAAATAAACTAAGTTTGGTAAATAAAAAAAAAAATACTTTAAAAAACTTTTTTACATAAAATCCTCGATACAATCTGTTGTATAATGTAACATATTATAAAAATACTTGGCAACGGACATAAACAACACGGCGTCATTCGTGAGCAGCAAGTGTGTGTGAACGAGTCATGTACTGAATTTGTTATAATTTAGAAATATAAAACTTATAATAATGTATTCAAATTGTACTCTGATTTATTAAATATCATAATAAAACATGGTGTCAGTGTAAAAACGAACCCTAGTGAAAAATTGAAAGTTTAACAATATAACTTGGTTTTCACGTGAAAAAGAAAAAAAAAGAAGAAGAAAAATGGCTGAATCAGATCAAAGTATGCAAGTCTTCTTCGCAATGCAAATTGAAAACTTAAAATTGATTAACGAACAGTTAACAAATCTATCATTAAACGCCAAGGAAACAACATCTAACAATATACCATGGCCACCGCCGCTGAATATAGAAGATAATATATCACATAATTGGAACAATTATGAAAAGGCAACAGGTATGGATCGTTGGTCCGAAGTGGACGAAGAAAAAAAAGCTAGAATCTTTCTATCCGCAATAGGGGATGCAGCTATGCTGAAATTTAACAGGTTTCGGCTAAATAACGAACAATTAAAAAGCGTGACTTTGATAACCAATGAAATCCGAAAACAATTGTCAGCAAAAAGAAATATTATATATGACAGAGCAATGTTCAACAGTTGCAACCAGCATCAGGAAGAAAATTTCAATGATTACTTGATTAAACTGTATAAATTAATTGAAATGTGTGAATTCAATACATTTGAAAACGATCTTCTCAGAGACCGAATTGTGCTAGGTATAAAGAATAGAGACCTAAGGAAAAGATTAATGTCAATATCAGACTTAACACTAGAGAAAGCAATAGAAATATGCAAAATCGATGAACTTACAGAGGAAAGAATGAAAAACTTAGAAAACGAAGGTAGTGAAATTTCTGTCATGAAAATAGAAAAGAAGAAAGAAAAATTATTCAAATGCAAATTCTGCGGAAAGAAACACGTATTTGATAAAAACATTTGCCCGGCGTATGGCGAAGAATGTCATAACTGTAAAGGAAAAAATCACTTTGCAAGCGTCTGCAAGAAAAACGAGAATAAAGACAATAAAAAATCGAAAGAAAAAGTAAAACGTATAGAAGAAAATAAATCTGATACGGAAAATTCAGACGAAGATAATTCAACAGAGGAAAACGACTCAATTAATAGAATTATAACGAGCGAAAATGGTAACATCATAAAAACTAAAATTAAATTTGAAACAAAAGGAAAATGGAAAAGTATTCTTAGTGAATTGGATACAGGATCAAGCGTAAACCTTCTCGGCTACAGAAATCTATGTGATATACTAAATGAAAAATCCATAAGTCTTAAAGAATGTAAACATAATCTTAAAGCATTCGGAGGCACTGAAATACAAGTGGCAGGTGAAATTAAACTGCGCATAAAATATAAGTCTAAAATATACAATTTAAAGTTTGTGGTAGTAAAAGTTGATCACGGACCACTACTATCAGCAAAAACATGTATTGATCTTAAACTAATCAAATACTGTAATAAAGTACAGATGTTAAACACAGAACATCTAAAGAATCAGGCTAATGATTTAATTGACAAGTACATGGACATCTTTGAAGGCTACGGATGCATATCAGGAGAAGTTGAACTGGAAATAGACGAATCAATCATACCGGTCAAACAAAAAGCAAGGAGAATACCTTTATCACTCAGAAGCCACTTAAAAATGAACTGGATAATCTGACAAAGAAAAATATCATAACAAAAGAAGAAGGACATACTGATTGGATTAGCAATATATTAATGGTAAGAAGAAAGGAACAATACAGAATTTGTATAGATCCGATACCGTTAAACAAGGCTCTGAAAAGACCAAATCTACAATTTACCACATTAGATGAAATATTGCCAGAGTTAGGCAAGGCTAAGGTGTTCAGTACCGTAGATTTAAAAAAGGGATTTTGGCATGTTAAACTAACAGAACAAAGCCTGAAATTAACAACCTTTTGGACGCCTTTCGGCAGATACCGATGGCTGAGATTACCATTTGGAATTGCCTCAGCTCCGGAAATCTTCACACTAAAAATTCAAGAAATTGTTCAAGGGCTAAAGGGCATAGAAATATTGGCTGATGACATATTAATCTATGGCACAGGCGACACAAAAGATGACGCTATCAAAGACCACAATGAAAATTTAGAAAATCTTTTTATTAGACTAAGACATAATAATTGCAAGCTTAATAAATCAAAGTTGATGCTGTGCACGAACAAAATAAAATTTTATGGACACGTATTGACCGACCATGGCATACAACCAGATCAAACAAAAATTGACGCTATCCTAAATTTCCCAGAACCATCCAATCAAAAGGATTTACAAAGATTCCTCGGAATGATCAACTACTTGAGTAAGTTTATACAAAATCTGAGTACGGACAACTCCAATTTACGAAGACTGCTAATAAAAAACGTCGATTGGGAATGGACAGACGTGGAAAGGAAAGACTTCAATAAAATTAAAAATAAATTGACAAATCTTCCAGCATTTAAATTATTATAATATCAATAAACCGCTTGTTATTGAATGCGACGCTAGCAACGCTGGATTAGGCGCAGCATTATATCAAGAAAAACAAGTAATAGGCTATGCATCTAGAACACTAAATAAAACAGAAACAAACTATGCACCTATCGAGAAAGAACTTCTAGCAATCGTATTCGCATGTAACAGGTTCGAACAACTAATCGTAGGTAATTCCGAAACTACTATAAGAACAGACCATCGACCTCTGGTAAATATTTTCAAAAAGCCACTTTTAAAATGTCCAAAAAGACTTCAAAAAATGTTAATGGTACTTCAACGATACAACCTTAAGGTAACGTATGTTGGGGGAAAATACAATCAAGTTGCAGATGCACTATCAAGAGCACCGAGTAACCTGAACGAAGAATCAACCGGCGATGGTATTCAAAAAGATCTCGTACACCTCATTCGACAACAAGACAACAAAATAACAAGTAAGTTCATGAAAATTAACATTATCAAATCTTTACGAATCTTAGATGAACGATTAGAAAATATCAAATCTAATACAACAAAAGATGAAACATCACAACAGCTGATTTTAATGATAACAACAGGATGGCCTAATAAAATTTCTAAAGTACCAGATTACCTTAAAATATACTACAAATATAGGGATGAACTCAGCACAGACGACGGATTAATATTCAAAAATGATAGAATTCTAATACCACGAAGTCTAAGAAAACTAATGATCAATAGAATTCACGCAAATCATAGTGGTATTGAAGCAGCCTTAAAACTAGCTAGAGGAAACATCTTTTGGCCTGGAATGTCAGCAGAAATAAAAGATTCAATAAAAAGTTGTGATCTATGCGCACAACATCACGAAACCCAGAGAAAATCTGAAATGATAACACATCAAATTCCAGAATACCCGTTTCAAGTAGTTTCGATGGACGTTTTCTTCATAAACAAGGAGGGAAAACAAATAAAATATCTAATCACAGTTGACCATTATTCAGATTACTTTGAAATAGATAGATTAAAAAATTTAACTACAAATGAAATCATTAAGATATGCAAAAGAAACTTTAGTAGGCACGGAATACCACAAAGAGTTTGCACAGATAATGCAACCAATTTTGTATGCAAAGATTTCCAAACATTCGCACAACAATGGGAATTCGAACATGTAACCTCCTCGCCTCATCACCAACAAGGAAACGGCAAAGCAGAGGCCAGCGTAAAAATAGCAAAAAGAATCCTCAAGAAATCCCCAGATAATTTTTGGTACTCATTGTTACAATGGCGAAACACTCCTAACAAAATTAATTCCAGCCCAGTACAAAGATTATTTTCAAGACAAACCAGATGTGGAATCCCATCAACAATAAGAAATCTAAAACCTAAAGTAACCGAAAATGTCGAAGAAGCAATAGAAGTACAAAAGAAGAAAAACAAATTCTACTATGACAAGAAAAGTAGAATACTTCCAGAATTAATAATAGGACAGCCAGTGGCAGTGAGAATAAACTCCAAAACTTCCAAAGAATGGATCCCTGGAATAATAAAAAAACCACTCGGTGACTCTTCGTATATCGTCGATGTTCAGGGTACAAGCTATCGTAGAAGCCGTATAGATATCATGCCACACGAGTATGACTTACCAAGTCAAACCAAGAACAGGGATTCTATAATAGAAATTAACAATCAGGTACCTACGTCGACGCCAATAACAGACCAATCCATCACTCTACAAAATCAATCGGACTTCAAAGGATTCGGTCCTAACGGAGATGTAGAAAGCATGAAGACCCCAAGACCAAGAAGAAAATTACATGTACCAAAAAAGCTAAACGATTATACTTTTTAAATTCAGTTTTGTTCTTATAAAGAAGGGAGGATGTTGTATAATGTAACATATTATAAAAATACTTGGCAACGGACATAAACAACACGGCGTCATTCGTGAGCAGCAAGTGTGTGTGAACGAGTCATGTACTGAATTTGTTATAATTTAGAAATATAAAACTTATAATAATGTATTCAAATTGTACTCTGATTTATTAAATATCATATTAAAACACAATCCAAAAACAAAACAATGTAAAATATCGATAAAAAAATGATAAAAATAAACATTTTCCTAAAAGAATATTATAAAATATATAGATGTAAAGAATATAAAAAATATGATATTTTGCAAACATAAACGGAATCTTAAAAAAATATTAAAGACAACTATTTAAAAATATAATCATGTCCGAATTTTTGGGAGCTAATCTGTTTCGCCTAACATTTGTCAGCTGTCCAGTTTTAGAGAAAACTCGTTCTGATGGAACTGATGTAGCTGGGATGCAAGAATATTTCAGATGAAGCTCATAGAGCTCTGGAAATACAGTTTTATGTTTTGCCCAGAAATTTAAATGATTTTCTAATCTGTGCATATATGGTAACTCTAAATATTGTCTTAACGTTATAGTACTGGTTGTAGATGGAGTAGTAATATTTTGAGATTTGGCAACTTTATTATCAAAATGCGCCCAAATTGAGTTTTCTGAATCTAAATGATGACCCGATGTACCAGCTGGCGGATCAGCAATGGCCTCTAATGTAACAGCTGCATCCATTTCACGTTTTTCTGAAATCATTGGGGTTAGCTCTTCTAATAGCCATTTTTGAGCATTATCGGAATTTTCCTCTAGCCCAAAAGCCAATTTTTTCAATCTGGGATCCAGAATGGTAGCCTTGGCTAGAATTTTAGCTTCAAATTTTTGGATCTTTGCGTCGCATAAAGATTGGATTGAAATGTTATATCAGTAATAACAG
The DNA here is from genome assembly GCA_963575645.1 of Xanthostigma xanthostigma. NCBI lineage: Eukaryota > Metazoa > Arthropoda > Insecta > Raphidioptera > Raphidiidae > Xanthostigma > Xanthostigma xanthostigma. The sequence continues at coordinate 8,700,425 of OY754473.1, forward strand.
AACCCATAATTTTTTTTAAAAAATCAACGGGCGTAATACATCCTCCAAGTGCTTTGACATTTACACCTAAAAATAATATAGAACATATAATCTTATAAGTAATTTTATTGTATTATTTTGCTTACCTTCAGGATACGTGTACTGTTCTACGATTGTTAGTTTTTCCTTCTTCTTCCATTTTCGACATATATTTGCAACATTATTATTTTCGTTGTCCTCATCATTCTGGACATTTTCAGGGTTTTCAGGATCAGGCTCACTCTCAGAGTTTTCAGGATCAGGCACATTTTCTATTATTTCACTTGAAAAAACTTCGTTCAGTTCAGTTTCAAAAACTTTACTAAAATTATCCGGTTCATTTTCTTCATCACTTTCCACATCTGTCTCTTGACTCAAATCTAAAGGGATATCTGTTTCCAAAATATTTCTAACTTCTTCTTCAGTCAATTTTCTTCTTTTTATTACACTTGACATTCTACACAAAAAAGAAACATTAACAACAAACGAAAAGTTAGTACTGGTCTGACGGTACGTCAGGGTCCAGTCAGTTCTATATAAATTATAAAAGTAAATATTGGTGTTTTTAAGTTTGTAGATTTAAAATATCAATTAAGTAACATTATTTTAGTCCATACAGCAAAAATTTAAAAAAAAAGTTAATATAAAACCATATTATTTACCTGTTATAATCTGCAAAAACCCACCACGCGATAAACACAGAACTGTCACTTCTGAAACTAGATTTCAGTATTGCCAACACCAAAATACTTTTAATACAATGCAGGCATTGATACATAACATGGTACTCTTACGCACCGTTAGTCTGTATTAAACATAATATTATTGTAAGCAAAAATAATGATACTTAAACATGATGGTACTCATAAGTACCGTCAGTACACTGTCAAAGAAACAGCTTCAGGACAGTAAGGGTTAAAAACCACTTCCCGTTTCCATCCCTTTTGAAACGGTACTAAATATCTCGGGTCTTTTGAATTTAGATATTTTGTTTTTTCTTTTTTTTGAGGTTTGCCGTCGACGCTTCTGAATTCTTTGCAGACATGCTTACGAATAGCAACTGACTCTGACTCCTGCCACAAAACACGTGTTTTGTGCTTCCTGTGAAAAGCGTAATAGTGTCAGGACCATTGAATCGGTGTTTGACTTATTGGAAGGACCGGCCTTGTCTTGGTATCGTTCACTTAGGGAGTCAATTTCTTCTTGGGACGATTTTGTGGTGCAGTTGAAATCTGAGTTCCAACCTTTGGATTACGAATATGATTTATGGAATCAAATTTTCCATCGGTTTCAAGATTCGGAAGAACGTGTAGGAACTTATATGTCTTGTATGAAGAATTTGTTTGCGCGAGTTACGTGGTGACACGTGAATATATAAATAAATAATAAGTTCCAGTAACTATTAAGTATTTTATTTGAATTCAATTTATAAATTGGAGAATACAAGAATAATATCGCTGATATTCGCTCTACGATACTATCTGTCCCTCACAGACAGAAGTCATTTCTATTTATCAAATCAGCACTCCTACACTCTGACTCCTTTCCCATGGGAACCGGGTGCTTGCAAAGATAGTCACGATTGCAAGAATGCGTAATATGATGATCCAACATAATATACATGATGGACCATAAGATTGTACGTAACTTCTCCCTCCTTAGGTCAGAAAGTTATCGTGGAATGATCAACTTTCTACAAATATCAGAAAAAAACAAACTTAAATTTTAACCTATTGTATAACGAACAATTCTTAAGAATTTGTCGGGAAACTTACATTTGGTGTTTCTGGTGTTACAATTTGTAATTGAATATCGTTACTTTTTTGTTTGCCACAAAATTTGTTTTTAAGAGTTGTTCGTTTCACATGTATGATTATAAAAATTGTTCCTAAAATTATGATTATATAAAGTGGAAATGAAGAATATTTTATAATAATGCTGCCGAAAGTGGAAGCTTCGGATATATTTTCCTGCGCTTTTAATGATATTTGATGAATATCATTTAGACGGATATTTTCTAATCGAATAGGTTTACATTTGGTAAGGGAATAGTTCTCGGTAATGTGTATATTTGGTATTAAAATAGGAATTTTTTTTATTTCATTATCATTATTTAAATAATACATTGAGTTTATTTTTATATAACAACCTTGTGGTAACGTTAAAAGATTTTTTCCTTTCAATAATAAATTGTCTTCACAGTTTGAAAAAAATTTACGAGTATTTGATGTTATTGTTATGTAATGACTCTGATCTATTGGTTCTATTAGCAAATCTATTTGCTCAACAGGTAGCATTTTACAATTTTGAGATTGAAAATTTAGAATAATGTTAGGTATGCATTCGTTTGAAACAGAATTTAAATGCATTAGTTGCACACATAATGATATTTCGTTATGAAATGTACATGGTTCGTTTAATAAAAAGTAATGATGTTTATTTAACGCTATATGTGAAGACTGTATATATAAAATTTGATTGTTATTGTTAGGTACAGGTAATATTTTATACATAGTAAATTTTTCAGGTGATACTATAGGTATTTTGATTTTATATGACTTAATTCATGCCCATTTGCTCTGAAAGCCCGAAGTTAAGTGACGTCTGCTTTTGCAGTTGCGTTATACATTGGTTTTTTACATATTATATCACCTTTAGGAAGAGGCAACACTGCCTGAAGATCGTAACAGGCAACAATGTAGTTTCTCTGGACCATAGTTTTGTCATTTGTCTTTTCTTGGCGACATAATGTCTTTTCAAGCTGATGTTGGTCATGCCTCTTCTGTAATTCTGTATTTTCTGTATCAATAGCATTATTAAAGGCAGTGCATAATTCGGACTGATCTTTTTTAGATATGTAAAAGCTGATATTGTAAGCCTCATTAAACACTCTTCTATATGTATGAATTTTTGCAGCTACATCACTATTCAGGCATTCTGTTTGGTAATCGGTATAAAGATCTGTAAGGTGTTTACCACCATCAATATATTCGTTTGTTGTCTTAGACAGTGCGATTCTATTCTAGGAATAGAGTCGATATGATTTTTTATTCCCTGTATAACATCTGGACTCAGTTTATTTTGTTTTCCATGTTTGCCCCTCTTTTCTTCTTCAACAAATCCTGACTTATTCATTTTTGTTATGACAGTTGCAATAGGTCGGTTATTAATGGACAATGTGTTTTTAAAAAAAATTTTACAAACACGATGCTTACAAATTATATTATTTATGTCGAATGAAAATGAATGTTTGGGTCCTCTATTACTGTTGTGAACTTTATATATTATTGATATTTAGGCTTAATAACAGAAATACACCTTGCAATATAATCTCGTTGTCTGGTTAAGTCACCTATTTTCCAATAGTCGTCAAATATACTTTCCCTTACATCTTGTTTAATTCTTTCGCTGCACTTTAATCGACATTTTTCCTCACATGGTGGTCCTATCTGCTTCTTAGGCACATTTTTTTTTAACTTGGATACAAAGGTATATTGTAGTCCACTGTTACGAAGTCTTTTAGCCTCTTGTTTTTTAGATAAATTATTGTGTCCTTTACGCCTTCGTTTGTTATTATTATCATCATCGGCCGGCTGAACTTGTTGTATATTGTGGTCACTTACAGGCGATGGACTGAATGTTATACGTCTAGGTGGACTTGACAATATAAAATCTGGATCCCGATATTCATCATCAGGTGAAAAATCCTCGCCCGATGTAGACGTACGAGATGAAGATGACAAAGCCGAACTTGATGATAATGATTCTGAGCTAGATGAATTAGATCTTTCTCTTTTGTTTGAGCCGGCTGTACTGATTTCTTTCTCTGCTGTTAACATTAGACAACCAGAATCGCTCAAACATGAAATGCTCATTCTGTCATTATTTGCATACGTACATTACACTCATCTACTGTAATATGACTGACTGACTGGGGTAGATTCTGTGCCTGCAATTGCAATACAGGGGGAGATCTACTAGTTTCCGCAATTAGTTCATCCGTAGAAAATGAACTCGAAATAACGGTTTCTAAGCATGGTTGCAATTCGAGTGGATGTCGTGAAGACATCTTATCTGCATCGGAGATAATATTATTCAGCCCAGGCATAGATAGATTTTTGGGGGCAGTAGTTATGGATTCTTTTTTTGTTTCTATAGCAGCCATAATACGCAATATGCGCGGGTTCCGTAAATGTGACATTATCTGAAGCAAATTTTATTTTATTAATACCGTGAATAGTGTAATCAAACCCACTTTAACTATGAAATATAGGTACTGCGACCTAAATAAATTCAATAGGTATTATAGGTTTATTTGTAGAAAAGTGATAGGTATTAATTAATTAAACTAAAGTATCATAGATTAACTATTCCTTTACTTTAATTCAATAATATTAATAAGAATAAATACTATCTATATAAAATATTCTATTTTTCCACTAACATTATAATTCAAATTGTGCACTGCATAAAGGGGGAAACTGCAACTACTAACCTAAAGGTCCCGGTATTATAATAAAACATATTATTTATTTACTCTCAAAGTGAAGAAAAACTGTGACTAAACATATCATCACTCTTTAGTGATAAATATAATTCTACAAATATCCCAAAACATAAAAGTAAATGGTAATTATACCAAATGTCGCTTTTTACTAATGAAATTATATTATGAATTGCATAATTTGATAGAAATAAAATTGTGACTAAACAAAATGTTACACTATACCAATTAAAACATGTGAACAAAATAACTTTTTCTTGACGAGCTGTCGTGGTTATCCAAATAATCACACTATTGCTGCAAACTTCCGTCTTCTCTCTTGAATACACAAGTCACAACTGGCTTAGACACAATATTCTATTTAGGGAATTAGTTTTGTTTGTTTAGTAACGGTCAAATTTGGCGCCACTTACCTCTAAATGCGGAATTTTAAAGAAAGTGTCAAATTCATCATATAGTTTACAAAATTTCAAGACAGATGGTGCTAGTAACTCAATTTTTGAAAATCTTATTTGTTATCTTTTTACTTATTTAAACAATACCTATGTAAAAATAATGCGAAATTGAAAAATATTGTGTAGGTAAAAAATCAATATTTATTGAGTTATTGTATATTGGGTTGCAATTATATAAGATAGTGTACTTTTTGGAAGGTACACTCTCTGAAGATAAATATGAAATGTTAAATGTCAGAGTTTTTTCCGAGATGCCGTCATTCATATCGTCGTTAATGTCATTTGACATCAAAATATCCTGTAACAATTATATTAAATCGATTCATTTAAAATTTTAACGTGTTTGAAAACATACACTGAACGAAAAGTGAACCTAAATACAATAAAAAAGTTCATTAAACCAATAGATAATAGTATAGCATTTCAAATTTTTGTTGCCCTGAAATAAAAAATTAATTACGAGCCTATGTGAACTTTTATTTATAAATGACGTTTGAATATTGTCATTTCGAAAAACAAGTACGAGACAGGATTTTTTTGGCGTGTAGTTTGGCCGACGAAGAGGCAGCTATTGTGACCGGTCTGTGTACGAGAGAGCAAACGTTTGACAGCGTGTTTGACTAGGCTCGTGATTTTGAAATTGATCTCTTAACAACAGACGGCACGGGGACATAGAACAAGACGGATAGGAGATAGAGGTGTGATGTTTATTTTTATGCGACGATAAAGTAGATTGTTTTTTGGGAACTTTTCGGATTTTCTTTGTCTAGGTTACTGTCGGATTAGTTTCTTTTGGGTTCTATTTCCTTTTGTTTTTTTATTAGTTTTTTGGAGTTGGTGACTGCTGCAGTATTGGCACACCTTGTTGGACCTAGAGGCTGATCTTTGATCAGAGCGTTAAGTGGTCCTGGAGTCCAAAATTTATTCCTTTAGTCGGTTTACGCTCTGATCATTTTTATTAACAACTGCAGTGATCCCTTTCTTGCTTTTATTGTTGGAAAAGGATTTTTTTCTTTTACTTTTTGTATATTTTATAAGTATTGTTCGTGTGGTAGGTGGTTGGGTTTTTTAGCTGGTCTCTGACCATATTATAGTCATTAATTTTGGAATGAAATTTTTTTGATTGGCTTCAAGTAAATAAAATCGACCAATTTTTCTCAGACCAAACGATATATTGACAAAAAATGATAAAAATACAAATCAATATAACACAAGATGACGTTTCGATTGATTGGCCTTTTATCTTAGATTTATTATAAGTAAATGAGTCGGATTATAAGATTTCGAACCACGACCTAGCGCCGCTGAGTTAGTTAGCCGGCTGATTCTTTTTACCTGAAGTGCTCGTCACAATAGATAAAAGATTTATTGTCACATTTTATAAAAATATTACAATGTATTACAATAAATTTACAATACTGGTACCTGTTATTTTACCCAGTTGCTAATTTTTTGTATGTTAGGTACTACATTATATTATGCTCCCATGCTTCCTTTTTATTTTTATGTAGGGAAAAGTTTGAAAAAACCCTACGCAAAATTAAACCAATGAAATAAGTTATTATTTTTGAGTCTATGAACGAGTTCGTCAGTACAATGAAAAGTAATTCATTTTTTCTATGATCCTTAAGTTCATTAGATCGATGAAGTTATACATTAATTTGAAGAATGAGTTTTCATGGATGCTATGTAAGTAGTCTGGTTAGCATAATGATTTATATTTCATTGTTACAATAAATTATAACATTAATTTGAGGAGTACAAGTTATGTTTTCGTTAAAACATTTTATAAAAAAAAAAATACGTGTGGCACTCGGGGACTGCCGCGGTAAAGCTATTGCATATTCTTTTTAGGTCTTTAAGTTTTTCTTCTCTATAAAACGAAAATAGCTAGGTATAAATAATAAGGTATAAATAGTGTAATTACACACCAAAACAATTATTCATTCAAAAAATTTGAGATATATTGAAGTTTGATCTTTCGAGCTGTATAGACGTGTTCTTTGAAAGTGCGTGTGAACTGTTAAGTTAATAACTAATAAAGTTTATATTTAAACTATTATAGTTTTGACATAAGTGATTTTTTCTAAATTATCATACATTAGTTAAATTAAATACAAATAATTATTTAAATAAAGTAATTGGTTGTTCTTATAATTATTATCAACGATCGGTTCGCTGGCCGTGGCTCGCGTCACGCCCATGCTGGCTATCAACACCGTTGCATGCTGCGTTTCGCCATTTCATCTCTCTGATAATATTATAGTCGCACCACTTCAATTAAATCATTGCAGTGTTGTGAATAGTAATAACAAAATCGTTTAATTAAAATCTTCTGCAGTTTTTCCTTATACCCCAACTAACTCCAACCTGAAACAAATAAAAAACTTCAATTAATAACATAATATAGCCTACATATTAACCTATTAACTATCCACACCTAAACCCAATCAGGATACATTTGGACACAGGTATGAAATTTAAATTTTATAAACAGATTACATAGAAAATGAGTGTTAACATGCCTGGAACCTCTGACTACAGGGGTTCCAGAGGGAAAATAAATGATACCACAAATGTAAATGCCGAAACTTCTGACTACAGGAGCTCAGGCGAAAACGTCCAGCAAGACCTTTTCTCCACTAAAGTTAAACAACAAAATAATAATGATATATTCCCCAAAAAAACGCAAGCAATAATAATGACATCAATTGAAGGCCTGACAATTACAGATTACATAATAGCGATAGGCTCAATTGTTGCACCCAAAAATGTACTTTTCGCTTCACGTATCTCCAATAACAGAGTTTGCATCTATTTAAAAACTGAAGAAATGGTCGACACACTACTAAGCAACCATAAGTTTGTAATAATAGAAGGCCATAGAATCGATATTCGAAAATTAATAACACCTTCACAAAAAATTCTAATATCCAATATATCTCCGTCCATACCACACATAGTTTTAGAGACAGCACTAAGAAGAATAAACTTAAAACTTGTCTCTCCAATAACCTTCGTTCGGGTGGGAATAAAGGTGGAAGGATATACTGTATTTAGTTTTAGACGCCAAGTTTACATCTCTCCTGAAGAAAATATTACAATTCCTGAATCAATAATAATAACTCACGAAGAAACTAATTATAGAACCTACTTAAGTACTGATACAGGAAATTGCTTTATTTGTAAAAATACAGGACATGTAGCTGCAAACTGTCCCAAAAAAAACGACCGAAACGACACACTAGAGGAAGTCCGTAATTTAAAAAGAGGACCGCCAACAACCACTACCGGAACAGACACAAACAGTATACAGAATATTGAGAAAAACACCAATAGCGAGGATGAAATACCACCTACAACAAACGCCACTCAAAGCTTCAAAATACCCCTTCAAACAGAACAGCAAAACCTTAAATCCAAAACGCAAAAACGCAAATCGAAAAGGCAAAGGAAATATAGTACACAAAGTAGTGCCAGTTCAATAGACGAAAAAAAAGAAACAGAAGTGCACGCCGCCCTTAAACCAATTAAACAACATTTAGAATTAAAACCATCTACATACATACTAAACTATGATGAATTTGCCGACTTTATTCTAAATACCTATGGAACACCAGACCTGTTAGGAGTGTCTCGCATATATACAGATGAAACCGAACAACTGATAAAAATGCTCAGAGAATGTTATCCCCTACTTCAAAACACAACAATGAAAAGGAAATTTACCAAAACTATCACTAAAATACAAATTCAACTTAAAGATTATGATCCAGATCAAACGGAGTCTGATATGGATGCAACACAAACTAACAACTAATGTCATTTATAATTCAATGGAACTGTAACGGGTACTATACCCGTTTACCACATCTGAACTTATTAATGAACCATACACAACCCATCTGTTTAGCACTACAAGAGACGCATCTTAAACCTACTAATAAAGCTAATATGAAAGGATATACATCATATCGAAAAGATAGAGACAACGATAGACATGCTAGCGGAGGCGTTGCTCTATATATAAGAAATGACATACAAAGTGATGAAAAGCATATACAAACTGATTTTGAAGCAATAGCAGTACAAATTCATTATCCGACTCCAATAAGCATTTGTAACATATACATTCCCCCACACAAACATATAACAATTGAAGACCTAGAGAATCTAATATCGCAACTGACAACACCATATATACTAATTGGAGATTTCAATGGTCATAATGAGTTATGGGGCTCAATGCATACTGACCGTAAAGGGAAAATAATAGCAGAACTATTAGAACTAGACAATATTAATATATTAAATACTGGAGAACCAACACATTTAACGTTCTCTACAGGTACCTTCTCAGCGATAGACTTAAGTTTCTGTCATCCAAGATTGGCAACCTCCCTCTCCTGGGAAGTATTACCACACGCCTACGGCAGTGACCATTTTCCCATTAGAATAATTCATACATGCCAACAGAAAAATCAACAACACCAAAGCTTTCCAAACAAATGGCGCTTAGACACAGCTGACTGGGACTTATTCAGTCAACTGGCGACCTTACCCAGAAATGATATAAAAGATTCCGACGATATAAATACACTGGTACAAGAATTAACAACCACGCTCACTGAAGCTGCAAATGAAGCTATTGGAATTAAAAATATAGTGCAGAAACACAGACCGGTGCCTTGGTGGAACGATAAATGTAAAGCTGCCATTAAGGAAAATAAAAAAGCCTTAAATAAATACAGAAAAGAACGAAATCAAATTAATCTTATTGAATTAAAAAAACGTAGAGCAATAGCACATCGAACTATAACCGAGAGCAAAAAACTATCTTGGCAAAATTATGTTAAAACTATTACAGATGATACACCGACATCCCAAATCTGGGTTTAAATAAACAAGATTAAAGGAACAAAAAATTACAATATCACTTCCCTCAAACAAGGCAACACTTATATAAATACACCTGATGGCATAGCGAACATAATGGCACATACATTTAAGAATAACTCAAGCGACCAACAGTATGATAAAAAATTCTTGTCACACAAACTAGCTGTAGAACGAAATGAACTATATATAGAAGATAGCAACGACCACGACATAAACTCTCCATTCACAGAACATGAACTAAATGAAGCAATCAATAGTCTTTCTCGTAATACTAGTCCTGGATCAGATAACATAGCTAACGAAATGATTCAACATCTATCTCCCATAACAAAATCCTATATATTGAAACTATATAACCATATTTGGACTAAACATTCTTTCCCGGATTTGTGGAGACATGCAATTATAATCCCTATCCCTAAGCCCAATAAATGTCAAAATGATCCCAATAACTATCGTCCGATATCGCTAACATCATGTATGTGTAAAACGCTTGAAAAAATGATAAACAAAAGATTAGTTTGGTATCTCGAAACGAACAAAATTATAAGTAACACCCAATGTGGTTTCAGACCCAATCGATCCACAACTGATCAGCTCGTAATTTTCAATGCAGAGATTCAAAAAGCATTTCAGAAAAAAATGGCACTAACGGCAATATCGTTCGATTTGGAAAAGGCATTCGATACGACCTGGAAACGAAACATCTTAAACAATCTAACGGAATATAAATTAAAAGGTAACATAGCATACTTCATTAAAAATTTTCTACAGAGGAGAACATTTCAAACCAGAATAGGCGCAACATACTCCGAAAGTATGTCACAGCAAAACGGAATTCCGCAAGGTTCCACTTTGAGCACAACTCTATTCAACATTGCAATCAATGACATTACAAAATATATTCCAAACCCTATAAAATCATGTTTGTTTGCTGATGACCTCATTATATACCACACCGGTAATAACAATGCAATGGCTAAAAATGTTTTTCAAAAGACAATAAATAAATTACAAAAATGGACACTTCTAACAGGATTTAAATTCTCCCCATCAAAAACATTCAAAATTCAAATCATTCAATTTACCAAAAGCCAAACACAGAAAAAAATAGAAATAATAATAAACAATACCATTATAGAACAAGTAAACTACATTAAATATCTCGGATTGACGTTTGATAGAAAATTAATATGGAAAGAACATATAAGGCAACTTAAAAATAACTGCTTAAAAAAAATGAACATAATAAAAGCTCTTGCAAATACAGATTGGGGCGCTGAAAGAAAAACTCTACTTATGCTATATAAATCTTTAATTCGCTCGAAGATTGACTATGGATGTATTATCTACAGAAATGCCGCAAAATCTAACCTTCGAGCTCTAGACACGCTACATAATTCTGCTATTCGATTAGCTATAGGTGCATTCCGAACAAGCCCTGTAAGTTCCATATTGGCAGAATCCGGTGAACCGCCATTGCAATTGAGAAGAGAACAACTTACTCTGAATTATATTAATAAAGTGTCAGCGGAAACAACCCACCCTGCATTCAAATCAATTTTTTCTACAATTGATCAAAATAGTACAAATATCCTGTTGAATAAATATAATATTACCCACTTGAAAGAAACTCTTCCTATTACTCATGGATCCATTCCACCGTGGACTATCCCACAGCCAACAATCAATATCGAACTATCCGAATTCCATAAAGAAAATACTCCTCAAACTGCTTTTAAAAACATGTTTTATGAACTGTCTAATCAATACCCTAATTACATACATATATACACCGACGCTTCCAAATATGATAGTGAGAGTGATGTAGGATCAGCATATTACTGTGAAATAGATGATACAACTGCAATGTTTCGGCTACCACAAAGTTGCAGTATCTATACTGCAGAAGTTCATGGTATACTACAAGCGTTAAAATATATAGAAGAGCATGCAGAAAAAAATTTTCTAATAAATACCGATTCATTAAGTGCATTAAAAAGCATACAAAAAATGTATCCTACACACCCTTTGATAATAAACATCCATGAAACTTTATATAGAATCTACACGCAATCCAAAAAAGTGATATTTATCTGGATACCATCCCATGTCGGCATAATGGGAAATGAAAAGGTAGACGAAGCAGCAAAACTAGCAGCAACTACAGACGTCTTATTAAAACAGGACATGTTCATATATCAAGACACAAAAATAAAAATTAAAAGCGCAATAAAAGCAAAATGGCAAGCAGAATGGACAACAATTGAGAACAACAAACTCAGACAAATAAAACCTATAATCAATTCCTGGCCTACTATTGGAAATCGTCGCGAAGCAATGGTTATTACAAGACTGCGAATTGGACACACCAAATTAACCCATAAATACTTGCTTGACAAGAAAACACAAGAACAGTGCGACACATGCAATAAACCAATTACCGTCCATCACATAATTACAGAATGTCAAAAATACAACCAACAAAGAATAAATTATAAAATAATAAATAACTTACCTGAAGCGCTTAAAAATGATGAATCCGCTGTGAAAAATATTTTGAGTTACCTGAAAAGTACAAATTTATATAATGAAATATAATTAAATATACAGATATAAAAATACTTACCAACATGAGAACGACTTGATTGGAATGGTGCATCCATGGGGACTGCTGACGTCTCATCTCAATATCGATGCAAAAATACCGTTTTTTTTTTCTTTCTTTTTTTTACTATAGTTTATAATATTTAATGTACTACACAGCTGATATGTATTCAGTATTACTATTGTTATTATTTTGTATACTATGTACTTGTTGGTGTTAGTGACAAATGTCGAAACACCTTTATACCTTTAATTAAAAAAAAAAAAAAAAAAAAAAAAATTTGAACAAAAAGAACGATATTAAGAGTTTTTTGAATTTTTCTTTATAACTCGGGTGTTATTTGAGATAATTACTGAAAACAAAAACGAACCGATACAAAAAAGGCCAAGGAATAAGATGCAATTAAGGAAACAATTCTACTGCTGCTGCTACTTTCCGTAAGATTCTTCAAACTTGACTAAGAAAACATTGTCTTATTCTTCCGTCACCACTGTAATCAAGCCTTAATTGAAATTCAAACTTCATACATAAAAATGTTCCTAAAACTCAGCTCTATCAAACAAAAAAAGAATTTTCAAAATCGGCTCATTAATTTTGAAAATACAACGAATCGAAATTACATATATTTTTAGGTGATCCACTTTTTATGTAACTGAGTGTATATAAAAAATAGGTGTCTTCTTAAAAAAGGTTATTTTTGTAATTTTGCAAATTCCTGAAGAATCTAAATGTTCAATTGCTTTTCTCATTTTAACATGTTCATCTACCTTTACTTAGAAAACACTATAGTTTTCCATTTAAACAAGCTTGTAGCTACATATAGTTAACAGAATTTCCAACATTGCCGACTTATTTATGAACAGTGAATTTTTCCATTATGGCAAACAAAAATATTCTTCCAAAAATTCTACGAGGTGTCTGTTAATTGCTACAAAATAATAAATTATTGTTGTTTTTTACCCTCAGAATTTCATAGCTCTTGCAGGTCGATGTGTTTCAAAAATACCGATAATAATGTTTTGGAAAAGTAGTTTCTCTATTATCAAAGATTTTTATTAATTTAAATAGTCGCATAAAATATGTACTCTGCTATTGTCACTGGCCGACTTAAATTTAAAAAAATAAATTTCAATAAAAGAATAAAATAAAAGAGATTCCGCCGGAAATTCCAGATCAATTTTAAAGCAAATATCTAAAGCTCTTAAAACATTGCTGAATTTGTATCTAATGTTATGGAATATTACAGATATATCTCCAATAGAAAATATATCTGTTCCAAACAGTAGATAGAGGGTTGTACTGAAACGTTTGTGTTCTTAAGGTGATTGATTCTATCCTCAATTTCCTGCTGATTTCTACCAAGAAAGAGAACTGATTCTTGCGAATCTTTTATTGTGAACTTGGTTGTAGTCTTCTTGCCGGTCGCCAAATCTTTTTTCACAACTTTATTGGTTGGTACAAGGTAGCCATGTAACGCCCAAAATAAGGCCGCGTTGCGACCATCTGTAAAAAAATAAATCACATCTCGTATATCATTGAAAGTCTTCTTTCAAGTACACATTACGACAAGATTGTGCAAAAAATAATAAAATATGTGTTTTTTCTTGTTTTGTTTGAGAAATCAAATTTAATAACGTAGTTCTTTAATCTGAAAAAGTTTATGAGCTAACCGACAAGTAGAGACACTTAGAATGATCCTAGAACTTGAAAACATTTATTTGATTTTAGATCTGTCTTTACAGTCTTCTCCAGATCCTCTAGTTCTATAGAACCAGAAAATACTAATCCAGAATCAAGCGATGCTTTTGCAGTTTTAGTTTTCGATATACGGCTAATTTATTTGAAATAGTTTACTAGTTTTCGACAAATCCAAATTTTTCCTAGCTTAAAAATAGAATTTCTTTATACTTACTTTCAGTAATCGATGTTTTGTCATGGTTCAACAGTTCTAACAGTTGTCTGATATTTTCATCCTTTATACGGTTGTCGACAATTAAAAAAGAAATATTTTTTTCGAGCACCCCATCCCATTCTTGCAGCAATCTATATCTCTAGGTTATATCTGTGAATTGACATCAGAGTCGATTTTTTTAATAATACTTGTTTATATGCTAATCGCTACGCCTCTATAAAATTTTAATTAAAAACAATATTTTTAACCTAATTTACAAAACTAATTTGGACAAAGTAAGTTTTGCACGAAAGTGCAGAACATGTTGAGTTTTGCACGACACACACTTGGATAGGTTTAGTTTTGCACAAAAATTACCGAACAAGTTGAACTGAAAGATGCTTTATTGCGCACAAAAATAAATGAAAATAAAAAAGCTATTGCTGTTATTGCACATATTAATAATAAACAAACATTAAACAGTTTATATGTGAAGTGCTTGTTCTTCAATTAAACAGTCACACTCACCATCTTCGTGATTATGTTCTATAATATTTTCTCCTGCTTCATCTTCCACTTTTTCTTTCTCCTTATCTATTAAAGTTGTGTACCACTTTAAGTCGTTATCTTCTCTCCAATTTATCCCGAAATGAATTTCCAGCAAAGAAATAACATTTTGTAATTTTTCGGCAGCAATTTTTTTATTTAGTGGTAATTCCTCAAGAACGTAATGAGAAGTGGTTTTACCTCTTTTCAGTAAATTTTGGCCCATTTCACCTTCGGAAAACCTATAGTTTTCGAAACACTTTACAGTAACGATCCTTTTCTTATCATTTTTTTACAGAAGTATACGTTTCTTTCGGCTAATACCTTCGACTTTTTTATAGAAATTTTCCAGTTTTTTGACATTGAGAAGCGGCCAATCAACTCCAAGAATTTTCAGCTGACCTACGGTTTCATACACGGAATGATAATTTTCTGGTGTTTTTACAACAGATAACTTTCTCAGTTTCTTTTCCACTCTGCCGAAAACCCGATCAGCAGGAAGAAAACTATGTCCTCGTACAGGAAATATGATCAAAATTTTCTTGATATTTGGCTCATTTTGCAACCAATACAGCAGTGTGTGTATAACATGTGAGTTTTTGTTTTGTCCTGCACACCCATCGCAGAATAGACGTAGTGTGCTAATGCCTTCGGTGTTCATATTTCTTAAGTAATGCAGCAACCCTGACGAAACTTCTGTGCAACCTCGGCCGGCTTTGTTTTCACACCAGGTGTAAAATGTTGGATTTTTGCCATCCATCCCGACACAGCAGAGTGTGTAATAACTGATTTGGCGCATATAGAAGGCGTCTTAAACTGGGGTTTTGGGAAGCGGTTGCACTTGCTGCATGTCGAAGCATATGCTACGTGTATTCGGTTCATTCTGCCTTGCAAGTTGATAAAAAGCATTAGCTCGCAGCACATGGACCCGCTTCTCTGTTATAAGTTTCGTAACTTGTGCTTTATCCCCGCTTGCTCTTGCAATTTGTTCGGAAAGACGTGTGCAGTAACCGCACACATCAGAGGCTGGCGATCGAAATCCTATGTTAAACTCATTCACGAATATTCTTTGGAACATGGCGTATTTGACTTTAAATTTTTCATTTTGGCAGGCATTATTATACATTTTACATAGCTTATGGATATTTAAATCTGCATCCAGGTATATCCGCACAGATTTTGCCCTGCCATAATGACTTTCTCTTCCTTTTAGTTTCCCGATAAAATCCCTGACGGCTTCTTTTTTCAAATCATTTTTCTTCAGTACCCGATCGCCTCCTCGTTTTTCAACTGGAACATTACCTTTCATAAAAATTTTGGCCAGCCGAATAACCCTGAATTTCGAAAGACCAAAACTGGTCAAAAAAAACTTCTGGCAAACTTGCATTGATTTTCCTTTTTTGCCAACTGGTATCTAAAAATAAACACAAACATTCAAATTAAAACGAGAACTTACGCCCGTGTAGAAAAAGAAAATGTAGCCATTTCTACGATTAAAAGGAATCACCAAAAATGTTTTACTATAGTTTTACCTGATAAGTGATATGTAAATTGTGTGGTTTCTTTTTGGCAGAATTTGGTCTTTCACGATTGCGTTTGGGAGCAGTAACCCCTAACAACAAACAAAGTCGCTGGTCTTGCATGATTTTGTTCTTTGATGAAAAAATGTTTTCCCTACAGTCGTTAATGTTTTTCAAAGTAACTTCTTCGCACTGGAAAACTTTCTTAAGTTTTTCATTGTGATTACAAGGGACGATATGCTCTGATAAGGGTTCACTCCCCAAAGAATGCCTGAAAATTTGTTACAAAAAGTAAAAAAGTTTACACAAACATTAAATTATAACCTCAAACACTAACCTCAGTTTCTTAGCTGCGTCGCGCTTAGTTTCACGTTTTTTTCTTTTTCTTGAATTGCAATTACCATCCGCAACTGTTATGGTTTCATTCATTTTATTTAAATTTGAAAAATTTAATTAAACACAAACGGTATAACAGCGAGAACTTACACTATTCTTAGAACAACACGCGAACTTGTCAACTTTTGCGCGAAAATATACTGCGTCAAAGCAACGCCTCGCTTGGTGGTGAGCTGTGAAATCGCTGTCAAAAATTCATCATACAGTTTTCTCAAAGAGTCTATGGTTAATCGTTTACTGATTATTCTATCAATTTATAGATGTCTCTAGAGCGTAAAAATCTATCAAATGCTAAATATCTCCCAACAAACTGAACACGTTCACTTTTGCACAGAAACTATGTTTTAACTATATTCAAACAATGGGATTATGTTGACTTTTGTACGGTATGTACTATTATAAACCATAAGAAAGGACAAGTATAGTTCTGACTGGAAGTTGTAATTTAAGGCTATTTTTACAAGGGACCTGTGTAGTTTTACATGGAATAAACTAGAAAAACATGAATAAACCAAGAATTACAGTCTTAAACCATGTATAACTCATATTCGACCTTTTGGGACATGTTGAGTTTTGCACGCATGCTCCTCAGATAGATTTTATTTCTTCGCAAAGCCATGAGCGGATGCGAACGTCATACACATAAAAGTACAGTATTAATTATAAAAAATAAAACCATATATTAAAATAGTAATAATAAAAAGAGCAGTCATATGGGCAGGCTTTTATTAAAAATCGTTTTAATCGAGCTTTAAAGATGCTCAGGCTAGGGCTATCTTTGATAGTATCTGGTAGCTTATTATAAAAATAACTTCCTTTATTGGTTGAGCTACTATATTTGGAAGTTCTGCATCGTTCCAGATGTATGTCATTTTGTGTACGAGCATTATAGCCATGTATGTTGAAGTTTAAATTTAAACTGTTTAATTTGGTCTTCACATTATTTATTAGTTGGTACAAGCAAATAGCATAAAAAGTTAAAATATCCTTTTCAATAAAAACTTACCTATATGACTGTCGACCTTTAAGCTTAAAAATAAGTCTTATTAATCTTTTCTGCGCCCTGAATACTCTGATGCAGTCTGTTGAATGACCCCAATTTGGGGGGGGGGGGGTAATTGTGTGGTTCTTTGGGGTCCCTAAAAAATCACCACACAATAAGACATATGCAAAGGAATAGTAAACTGATAAGAGAGTTTCGCTTGTGTAACTTTTGCTTAGTGTCCTTATGTAATAATAAGTCAAATTAAGTTTTTTGCAAATTGCATTTACCTGGCTAAACCATTTCAGATCACTGTCTACAATAATACCTAAAAATTTTGAAGATGTAACTCTATGAATCTGCGTATTCTGAAAATGTATGTTGGCATTATAATTTTGAGTAGGTCTATCAAAAATTATAAAATTTGTTTTGTCAAGATTCACAATTAGCTGGTTCATAACAGTCCTAGTACCAAAGCAAAACAACAACTTACAGACGAGTTCTTCTGTCAAAGATGCAAGGTTCCATTCCGTCAACAGTGATCTCAAATTTATTTCTTCTATTAATACTTTCGAAGACAAGGTTGATGGATTATTATAGGAAATATCAGCAATTGTCACATTTTGTGGGTTTGATTCAATGTTATCATGATTTTTTTGGTCACTTCTACGAATCGATTCCTGGACCATATAGCAATCCTTCCTGGACTTCGTAGCTCTTCTCAAGCTCAGATTGCTCTTCTCTATGTGTTAACCGACGCCTTTTCGCTTCGTCCATAGCGCGGCGATCAGCACTTGATCGGCGCTCCGCATCTCACCTCGTTGCATCGTGAGAGGATTCGGAGCGACATTGAATTCACTTGAAGATGCGAGTTTTCTCGATGATGCGCTGGCATACTCCGTACTATTCTCCATTGTCCACCTTGTTACAACTGGGTCTTTCCGTTTTTTAGGTTTCGCAACTCGGAAATTTGAACCTCTACACCCTTTAAAATTCTATACCATTTTGAATTTTCAAACAAAACACGTGTTTGTAGCATCGATTTATCTGATTGCGTTGCTGGACGCTGCACCACCGATTACTAATTGACCGGGTCTATTTAAAATAGAGTAATCCTCTAGAAATCTTACCTGGCGTTTTGAGAAGCAACACAGTACGGGGGAGGGGGAAACAAAAACAAAAGAGCCAGCGCATATTAATAAGAAACAAAGGACCAAGAGCGGACGGCCTTTCTCTTCTTTCACAGGCTCGATGCAGCTGGCGGCGCGCTCTTGAAATCGCTGTACCCAGCGTTATATCGGGATTTTCGAGAAAATATTTTACAGGGACATTCTCAATACATAAAAGGACCCAAATATAAAAAAAATCCATTTCTCCAAAAATGTTCGAGCGAGTAGCCTCGTAACTACTAGCATGTGAGAAATTTTCTCGTCAATATTTTGTTTTTCTGGTTTTGAATACAATTTTGCCCGAATCAAAATTACATCATCTTTTGAGATTTCAACGCATTTAAATGAACCACTGGTTTTGTGTCTACAAGGCCTGATAAAATCTTCTGCATGATTTGCATATATAAAATCCGTTAAAAATTAAAAATCTAATTGGATGTTTGATGTCAACAAACTTATTAATGTAAATAATATACTACGTTTCGCTTCTTTTTTATAGAAGCCTTTTCATGTACAACATTTTTATAACTAAATTATTCACAGCACAATATTAGAAAGGTTACTTCATTTGTTTTAATTTTGTGACAATAATTTTATATTTAAAAGAAACTAATAATTTTAAAATATTAACATTAACCAGTATCCACATTAAAAATATAAAAAATAACAATTAACAAGTTGAGTGACACCATGTTCTCAATCCATCAACAACAATATACTGATAACATGTGACAGCATTTGAATACTCTGAAGATGATACAAAACGTATCGAAACGTTAGTATTAAATGCAGTTTAAAAAAATCTCAGTATTGCTTCATTTTCGATCCTTATGCCACGGAATTCTTTCCAAATACTCATAATTAAAAATCTAACCTCACTACTAATATTTACATACCTGATTTTTTTTTGCTCTATCCCTTTTGGTGCCTTTTTGTTTTTTGGCTCTGGACCCTCGAGAACCTTCCTGAATCCGTATCTCACCGTTTTCGTTCTGCATTACTATCGCTTTATATTAGATAATGTATTGAGCTATGACACCAATTCAACTTTGCTAACACAATGTGCACGCACACTACACTCAACAGTATAGAAAACAGCGCTTTGAAATTAAAGCAAAAAAAACTGCATTTTGAAATACACGGCACGAAATAAAACTGCGTTTTGTTTCACAATCGATTTTTCCAATAGAGATTTGTATGGGAAAGAATGCGATGTGAAACTCATGAAATTTACTATTGGTTAGAGAAAGGTTTAAAACATAGAATGCCATATCTAACTCATTTTGCGAAGTTCGGACAAAAACTGCGTTTTGAAATTCAACTCCTCAATTGTAATGCAATTTATTGGAGAAATGTAATATTAGTAAAAAGCGTTTTAAACTACATGACACTGGATATAGTTGTTATATTATTTCGTAGTACATTAGGGAGATATTTAGAAAATTGAATTGAATTGAATTTTACCTGTCGTAAATTAGTAAGTATTTAGGAAATTAATGAATACTAACATTGTGCATTGAATTATTTTCTTTTATTATTCTTACATTAATTTCATACCTAATAATAATAAGCTGTATATAGCCTTATACAAAAATAACAGCTATAAACCAATTTGTCGAAATACCTAAAATTACTTATTAATTATCTTGATCACTTTTCTTGTTATAATTTGGTTCTGGCAAGCGATCATTATCCTGAGACTTTTTGTAGGTAAATGTTTGTACCACATAGCCACTTCTGCTGGTATATGTCCAGCATCTGCTAACGTAACTAAGTAAACCTTTTTCTGCTCGCTTATTGGTAATTAGTTATTATAAGTTGGTCTCAATTCTATAGCTAATCTTCGGTGGCCCTTACCAGCGACATTAACCTTTTTGTAATCGGATGTATCATATTTGTAAAAAATGGTTTCAGGGTATTCTTTTTCAAATTTTATACATTTAATGTTTAGCCAAGATACAGTATCACTATATTCATCCTTGTTTCGATTTTTTATTGTGTTCGAGGCTAGATCATGCAAATCATAACAAATCAGAAAATTTTTATAAATTAACTTCATAAGCGCCCTTTGTTCTGTTTTTAAAAGAGTTGCTACCTTTTGTAATTTACGCCGACTCGGAAACTGTATTGAAAGTTGAAACCCATACATACGGCGATGTCCGACTCTTCCGCTTTGTTTACAGAGTCGTTGAATCAACACGTGCCGCACAGTTTTGCCTATTATATAAAGTGTAGTTATGATACATCGCTGTCCCAATTGAGAATCCTCAACGGCAACGACTGTGCAATAAGATTCATTCAAAGGCTTGTAGCGGACGCGAAAAGAATTTATGAAATTTTAAACCGGATAGTTCCTTTACGCAAACTCACAAGCGAAGACATCGAACAATTGCGCACAAACAAATGCCACATCTACGAGAGGAAGTTTACCGACTGCAATGGCGGCGAGAGTGATTCGATCGTTTTGGATCACGATCATTTGATGGGTGAGGCTCGTGGATACGCACATAGCATTTGTAATTTCAATTATAAAATTTCAAAATTCGTACCGGTATTTTTTCAAATTTGAGCAATTTTTGCAGTTATTTACTCATTAAACAGTTGGAATCGGTTTGTGACGATATTTCGGTATTTCCTGTAAATAAAGAGAAGTGCAAAATTTCTCTTGTCTGAATGTCACGATGACGACTCTGCTACTGCAGCCGGTGATCATTTTAAAGACAAAAAATGTTTTGAAATTAGATTTCTGGACTCGTTTCGTTTTTTTTTTCATGCAGTTTGAGCAAATTGGCTAAAACGTTGCACGAAGAAGACTTTGTCGAGCTCAGAAATCAATATCCGGACGTTGAACAATTTCAACTGGTCACAGACAAGGGTATTGTAACAAAACTGTTCTAGTTCGTGGTAGAAATTATTTATTTACAATAACAAACGTTTAACAAAACAGTTAAACACCCAAACGAAAAGTAGTTCTTTAAAGTAACAGAAACAAAACATCAAATTCTGACTAATAAAATAAAAGAATAAGTAACAAAGAATATAAAGTCACTAATTATGTACACAAAATATTTTCAATACACCACAATTTTATTCACACTTATCTATTAACTATATACACACGATTATTTACAACCAGATTTATATAACTTCAGTCAATGGTTTATTAATCGCTTTGCACTAGCATTTATTTACACAGTTCATTTGAGGCATTGAGCGCAAAAGCGGACTAAACCTAACACTGACACAACTGAGTAAATAGGTTTGTTTTTTTTTTGTGGGCATTGGTGCCCCTGTACTTTTCATTTTATAAATTCAGTTAAAAGAAAGGAGTCTGTTTTCGATAGAATGATAGGATTGTACTTTGATTTTGAAATATTAATTTTGATGTGGATTAGTCCACTTTTGCGTTAAGATAGTCAATCTAATATATAAAATTCTCGTGTCACAGTTTTCGTTGCCAAACTCCTCCGAAACGGCTTGACGGATTTTGATGAAATTTTTTGTGCTTATCCGGTATCTATGAGAATCGGCCAACATCTATTTTTCATCCCCCTAAATGTTAGGGGTAGTCCACCCTTAAATTTTTTTTCTTCCTTTGATTATAATTATTATTAAAGACACGGATTTTTTTTTTAAATTCGTATCCATGGTTTTAAAATATAAACAGCCTTATGTATGATTTGAAAAAATTCTGTCAAAAATTAAAAAAACATTGATTTATAATAAACCATTGTGCGAGTCATTAGGATCAGTTTTTCTGACAATTATATTGACAAAAATATATAATTATAATTCAATAAATTTATTGAATTACAATAAATTACACTATCGGACAAAAGTAAAGCAACACTTTCAAAAAATGAAATAATCCCGATTTTATAATATTTAATGCACGATATCGTAATTAAATACATTGTGTCTTAAATATCAAAGTAGGCTGCTTTCATAGGCGCCAATAGGTTTTTCCAACAATCAAAACAAATGAACTGATATTGAAGTTAACTGTCAAATACAGTATTGT
The DNA here is from genome assembly GCA_963575645.1 of Xanthostigma xanthostigma. Classification (NCBI taxonomy): domain Eukaryota; kingdom Metazoa; phylum Arthropoda; class Insecta; order Raphidioptera; family Raphidiidae; genus Xanthostigma; species Xanthostigma xanthostigma. The sequence goes on from OY754473.1 coordinate 8,723,434, forward strand.
AATGCGTCAAAAGTAAAGCAACATTTTAATATTTTCCTAAAAAAGAAAGGTTTTAGTGAAAGTAAAGCTTAAAATATTTTTGCAGAGTTAATTTTATGTTTAATTAATATTTCTGTGCTGAGTTAATCATGCCAAAAGGTATTCCAATTTCGAAAGATTTAAAGCAGAGAGTAGTGAATGCACACTTGGAAGGTACAATACAAGCCACAATTTCAAGACGGTTTGTTTTGCCCAGATACAGCGTATCCAAAATAATTTCAAATTACAATGAAAGGGGACATTTAGAGAATCTACCGAAATCAGGAAGGCCGAGAAAAACAACAATTCGGACAGACAGACGCATTAAAAGAATTTCTCAAAACGATCCTTGGATGTCTGTACCTAGAATTATCGCTGAAATTCCCGAAATTATGGTTAGTCCACGGACAGTTCAGAAAAGGTTGGTAGACGCAAAGTCATTTAGTAGACGCCCTGCTAAAAAGCCGCTTATTTCGGCAAGAAATAGAGTGGCTAGGCTTGAATTTGCACGTCGACATTTAAATTGGACAGTAGACGAATGGAAAAAAGTTCTATTTAGCGATGAAACGCGTTATAAATTTTTCAATTCTGATGGAATGAAGCGTGTAAGACAAGGTTTAATCCCAAATACGTTATCTACAGTTAAACACGGCAAAGGCTCTGTTTTCCTATGGGGTTGCTTCTCATGGAATGGGGTGGGTCCTTTAAACTTCATTAATGACACTAGGGATCGATTTGTCTACAGAGATATAATGCAAAATGTAATGTTGCCTTATGCAGAGTGGGAAATGCCGTTGCGTTTTTTTTTCCAACAGGATAACGATCCAAAACATTCATCACGAATTGTTCAAGAGTGGTTTCAAGAAAATAACGTTCGGGTTTTGCAGTGGCCGGCACAATCCCCAGACCTTAACCCCATTGAAAATCTATGGGAAGAAGTAGAACGTGGAATTCGTACACAATTATTTCCAAATAAACAATCATTGGTAAATAAAATCAATGAAGTTTGGACAAACCTTCCCGAAAGCACTATTCAAAAATTGATTGCCTCAATGCCGCGACGTTGTCGGCACGTAATAAATAATAATGGATATTCTATTAACTATTAACATAATACTTCTAGCTATTGTAATTTTTAAATATGTTTAAGGTTTTTTTATCTTAATATGTAAAATAAAATACTGTAGCCACCATTTGTTGCTTTACTTTTGTCGCACTTCATTTCGTCGATTTTTATAATAATAAATATTTCTCTACCTTCATTTTGTTTAAAGTGTACCAAAATATTGTAAAATATTCCCAATATTGTGGGGATAATATTTCATAAAAATTAACTGGGGATCACAATCATGTAATTAATTTTTTGAATTGAAAAAAATAAAGGCACTTTGTCGCTCTACTTTTGTCCAATAGTGTATATATTGTCAATATAATTGTTAGAAAAATTGGTCGATAATTTATTTATTGAAGAGTACTAATCAGACGTTAATCAAAGATTCAAATATCCCCATTCGTTCTTTTGCACCGGGCACGACGGCGCAGCCGGAGTGCTCGACATACACACATATACGTCCATGTATATTTTAAAATAAATAAAATAGATAGATAGATGTTCCAATTATATAGATATATATATATATATATATATATATATATATATATATATATATATATATATATATATATATATATATATATATATATATATATATATATATATATATATATATATTATACTGTTAGGCGGTACGAAGTTCGCCGGGTCCGCTAGTATTTGTATATAATAGTCCAGGACTGAACTTCACGTTAGCCTTTATTAAATAAAAAAAAATTACGATAAGTACATATATTTTATTACACAAATAATCTTTTTATTATTCGTCTTCCTCATCAGAGAAGTCTAATACAGGTAACTCATTTACGTCATTCCTAGAATTATTATTTGTTTTGAGTCCCTTATAATATTCGTGGAAATAGGTGGAATGTATTCCTATAATATTCGTGGAAATAGGTGGAATGTATTCCAGCAAACAAAGTAATCTTTCTTTTTTAAGTCAGTAATGTAGTTCTCATTAGGATATAGTATATTATGATGTATATCTGAATTTTTGATCAGTGTGGAAGTAAAATTTGAATACTTGTAATAAATTATAAACGGTTCATCTTTCACAAAGCGTAACTATTGAATCTTTAGCCACTCCACTTTTGATTGATTCTTAGCAGTTTTTCTATTTGTAATGTTCATCTCAAGCTTTTTAGTTGAGAAGATGTCATTTTTATTCATGACAACTATTTTAAACGGATTTCTTTTCCGAGCAGCGATTATGATTTCATTCCAGTTTTCAGGGATAAACATATTTGAAAAGAATCTCTTTTGTTTTTCAATCAAGCCAAAATCCTGATCACACGGTAAATAAGAATGCCTAATTACCAAAAATTTATGATTAATCTTATTTACCGTGTAATCAAGACTGGATACAATGTATTGACATAAAGCGGAGAGTTTTATATTCCGATTCTGAAAACATTGTTATGTAATGCAGGATAGTTCAAAATAGGCAGCATCCTTTTCGGCCGAATTGGAAGGTTTTGCCATTCGTCTTCCATGTTTAGTTTTACCTAAAAAACGTAAGCATAAAATTAAAGGCCAATATTATTTCAAAATGAAATAATGCAATATTATAATTAGGTATAATGATTAATTAGTTGAAGTTGATTACCTGTATAGCACCTTCTGGCTTGTAAATAATGGCTTTTACATCGGTTACTACTGGTTCTGTTGGTTTTCTACTTAGTCTTATTGAATTGTATCTTTAATGTTCTGGATTAGCGTAATTTTTGAAAAAATCGTAAGTACAATCAATACATTCATAGGGTCCTTTATTTACACGAGCTTCTTTCGAAATTCTGATCTAATCACTTGGTAAATACATTTCTTTGTTGCGTAATTTCCTTTCGATAAGAGCATGGACTGAGTCGCATTCCATTTAGGGTGTATCCAACCTCTAATTATTATTTTTGATAAATTATAATATCGTGAACCATTGAAAAATTCAGAAGTGCATTAACAAATATTTCTCTAAAAAAATTGTCTAATAGTACCAAAGTCACTTTATTAAAATAACTAAGTTGTTGTTAGACATTATTTTGCAATCAATACTTTTCTCTAAATTTATAAAAATATTTGTACCTATAACGAAAAAAAAGTTATTAAGAAATATTAGTTACGTGGTACAATTCATTTTTCTCTGTGCACTGAATACAGGGTGCAGCAACATAACTTAAAATGCGCGTCATTCAGTCGGTTGATGTCTAGGCTAAATGCACACATGCGTGAATTAACGTGCGGTGCTGCTGCGACACCGCTGCGTGGCCGCAGCAACTCGTGCACATGTCCGTTGTTTTAACGTGCGGCACCGCTGCGAGTCAGACGTTTCTGTGTTTTTGTAGGCGATGGAGGTGTATACAAAACAACGTGCGATTTTCGCTTACATTGTATACAAAAAATTTGTTTTTAAAAAAAAAAGACGTTAATGGGTACATCCCTACATCGATGATAGGCTAACGAGAGGTGTTTTTGTAACTTTGTTTTCGGATCTGCGAGAAAATCCAGACAAGTTTTTCAACTATTTTCGTATGAGTGTTCAATCATTTGACGAACTTGCATACAAAATAATTGATATGATTAAGTCTCAAGATACATGGATGAGACTCTGTATACCTCCATTGGAAAATTATTTCGAAACGTGGGTGATTTTTTCACAACAATTTTAAACGCGTTTGCGGCAAAATGACGGTAGTGTGCACTGACCAATATGTCGCAATGTTATGATAGACGGCGCGTGCACGCGCGGTGCTCTTGCGGCGTGAGATGACCCTGCGGTATTTCTTGCACGCAAGATGGACGTGCGGCGCCGCGGCGTTGCCACTGTTATGTGTGCACTACCACATAAGTTTGTGGGTACTTCACGCCGCTTTCGCGGCGCCGCAGCGTTGCCGCGCGTTAAAAAACCGCATGTGTGCATCAGGCTATAGGGTACGTGCACCACGGAGCATATTCATATGAAAGCGTGCACAACCAAACAGAGAGTACATTGAGTATGCGAATTGTTATAATCGCTTGTGTTTTAAAGAATGGTATTTACCATTCTTCTGCGCGCTGCAAGCTGACTGCACATTTCTCTTCCGCACCTATAGGGTTCTTGTGGCAATTTTTCCATCGTTTTACAAGCCTTGGCTTTATTTTTTCCAAAATAAAATCAAATGTGACTGGCTCCATTCTCATATATTCAAAAAAACGCTGTGGATAATTTCTTAATTCATTAAAGAGGTGATGATATTCACCAAGCGTAGATCGGTTCTTATTTATAGGGTGAACGTGGTATTGTCTAGACTCTAGAGTCTAGACAAAAATTTAGTTTGCCTATTTGAAATAAACCATTTTGTCGCTACACTTGAAGTCACTTATTCCTAAATTTTCAGCGATTTTGAGTGCCTTTTCTCTTACAAGAGGTCCATTTAAGGGTACGTTTTCCGACCGCATATGATTAAACCACGCTAACAATCGCGATTCTGTGTCTTCGTGTGTAGCTATACGTAAACGTTTTGAACGACCGTTCACACTTCCGGAAGCAAGAGCATCCTCTATCTTTTCTCTGTTTTTGAGAATGGTAGACAGAGTAGATTTCGGAATTTGAAACTTTTCAGCTATGCCTGATTTTGTTAAAACACAGCGATCAACTTCAGTCAAAATTTCGTGTTTAGTTTGCACATCAAGAGAGGTCTGCTTTCGTTTAGACATCTTGAAGAACTGAAGATTGTACGTCAGACGTCAGTTTATATGTTCACTTCTTAACAAAGCCAAATTGTTAAGAAGCCTTTGCCTTTGTTAATTAGTTTACAACCTTTTCAATAAATAAGAGGGGAAAAATTTTGAGGTATGTTTCTATTTATAGGATTTCGAGTGAATTTTTAATCTCTCAGTCCTTTGTCTATTTTTAGAATGTGAGTTAAATACTTTTGTAATCCCTTAAGCGAATCTTTTCTTTTAGTTGTATTGTATATTCATTGACCAAAATGATCAAAATATATGATTTGAGAATTTTTGTAGTTCGTATTATCCGATAATTAACCGTGAAGGGACGAAAAAGTTGTTCGGAGTTCGTATTAACGAGGGTTCGTGTTAACCGAACATAATTACATTAAAGCTTATGTGACCATTGTCGAGAGCAAATTTTTGCTCGCGATAAACCGAAATTCGTGTTAACCGTGTTCGTGTTAACGAGGGTTTACTGTAGCGATTTAAGACTATTTAATGCACTGACAGTAAAACTTTTTTTATAAGGTTGCGAATACTAGGCTTACCTGTTACTGTCCCATAGAGCTTCTTCAAATTTCAGTTGCGTATGAATATTTTTAAAGACTTTCATCATCTTTTCATCAATGGTAGCAATATCCGCATGGAAAACTGTTTTTTCCAATTCTGTTACTGGCTGCCGTCCTAATATTTCCATTAATTTAATAATATCTTCTCGTAGTACTTTTATTTGACATCTACGTATAATTAAGTGTAACGTTGAGGCCGCGATTGATACGAACAACAGATGCTAATTAAAATTCAGAGTTGCTGGGCCCATAAAAAATAATGTTGCTCGATCAAAAAAAAAAAAAAACTATTACAATTCCCGAACACCAGGAAGAAAGAACAAAATAAATATATTTTCTCAATAAATACGGTGTATTTAAATAATAACAAACAACGTAAAAATGAAAACAAAATAAATACAAAAATGTTAACAGAAATGAAAAGTTACTTCTTGAAAGTTTAGATAGAACAAAAATAAAAATAAAATAAGAAATTAATTCGAAAGTGGTTTGAATATTTATTACAGGAATTTTGTAGGGATTTTTGTGAATGATTTCGGTATAGCAGGAGATACGCGACTGACTGATGTTTTAACAGCCAGCCACCAAGAACATTATTCACAAAAAAACGTTTTAAAAGATTACGTCATTTAAATTTAAATTGCGTAAAATTAAGCATATTGCAACTCAAAATTGCAAGATAAATGAGTTGCCGTCTTCTAGGGGCAAAATGCATATATAAAAAAAAAAAAAACAAAACATATACGACTTAAAAGGTTTAATAATTATGCATATGGTTGCAGTTTCCCCCGGTGAAATGAAGCGCTTCAGCGGCTTCTTCTCTTCTAACGAAAGGCTTCAGTTGACTAACGTGAGTTCTAAATTGCGTAGTGGGATCGTCGTCGCTAGCCACGATGCAGGATGAAGGGGTAGTGAATCGGATGATTCTTCTAGGCGTGCTCCACCTTGGGATGAATTTTTGAGCCTCTTGACTACCTTGCGGGACGATTCAGTGAAGGCGTTGCACCACGAGCTGACCAACGTGGAGGCGGTGTCCAGCGGGCTGCTTGAGATCAAATAGACTCTTCACTTTTCGATGCGCTTGACTGAGCTTCGACCGAATTTCTTCCGGCGTGGAGTCCAGAACCGGATCCACAAATTTCTCCAATTCCCATTGTCGATTGTTCATTATTATCTAAGTTATCATTTTGATTTTCATTTTCATTTATTTTAAATCCAATCATCTGAATATCTTCCTCAACTATGTCTACATGTCTAGCCACTATTACCCTACCATTTAGTAAAACTCTATATCCTACCTTTTCATAACCTAATAAAATTCCCATTTCAGCCTTATTATCCCATTTAGTCTGTCTCGTTTGTTCTGGTATCCTAACAAAAATTTTACTCCCATATAAACGTAAATTTTGAATACAAGGTTTTTCAGCGAACATTATTTCATATGGCGTTTTATTTTTCTCTACTGAATTTGAAATTATTCTATTTTTTAAATATGCAGCCGTTTTAACTACTTCGGGCCAATACATTTTCGGTACATTGGCTTCTGCTAGTAAACATCGTGACATGTTCATAATATCCCTGTTATATTTTTCTGCCTTCCCATTTAACTCGTGAACATAGGGTGGGCATGGTTCAATCAAAATTCCTTTTTCCCTCGCAAAATTATAAACATCTTTATTCATATAATTTCAAAGTTGCCCTCATCTGATTCTTGAGTTTCAGAGTAGACATTACCTGTGCTTTCATCAAGTACTTCGTCTTCAATCAAGAAGCTTTCCTGAGCATCTTCATCATCACAATGAACATTATTAGTAGATGTAGAAGCTACTTGCGGATCTTTATTTATAGCATTTCTTAAAAGCTCTGTAGCAAAATATATGTCTGCAAACATAATAAATTTTTCATGTAAGAAATATATTCTCATTCAAAATGAACATTATTCAGTCAAATTATGTCATTAATGAAGGAAAGAAAACGTATGAATGACTGTTAAATATGAATTAAAATTTATTGTTTTAAACTCATTTAATATAATTATATTTACCTGTTGTTGCACGTTTAGCATCTGCTTCAGAAACAAAAGTTTCTACTGCAATATCTTTTTCAGAATCATATAAAACAATTTTAGTGACTTTAATCGCCGCCATCTTCGAGTTTTGAAGATCATATTTCAAAACAATTTTAAATATTGCGCCTAAATTTTCTCAAGGTCCACTTCGACCCACCTCTTTAGATGGGTCGTTTTGAGCTTGGCGTGAGCGAAAGTAATGACGTCATGAGTGACGTTTTCGCCGCGACCACAACGATCGCGGTCGCCATGTGGAACGGCTAAAGGAGTATTTTCAGCGTTTTGAGCGCTTAGTGGAACGCACCATAAATGATGCGTTTTTTTCATGAAAAAATAAACAATATACTCCATACGCGCGCGCGGCACACACGCAAAGAGACTCGACGCAAGGTGCGAATCTTGCATGGCTGTTTTAATTTTAAATTTCTTAAATCTTAACCCTGCATCGGTCACCATGAGAAATATATATATATATATATATATATATATATATATATATATATATATATATATATATATATATATATATATATATATATATATATATATATGTATGAAAATTATGAAATTTTGTATAGGTATTATGACTCAGATAACATTTTGCTGCGTAAGAAAGCTTTTGAATATGATGGAAAAGTGACTTTTGTTTTAGTAACCCACAATCAACATTGCCCGTTGGAGGTAATAGTTTCTATTGTTGCTTAAAATCAACATTGCCCATTCAAGGAATATAAATTAACATTCTGACTTATGAAGAATTGCTGTCACATCTTTTTTTCATTGCGGATTTTGGTGGTAAAGCCTCTTCAGTTTCAGAATCGTCGGATATCACTACATTATGCCCATCAGGTACTTTTTCATGTTCCGGGTCAGAATCTTTCGCGAGTATCCCAAAATCGAACTCATCGTCTTCTGAATCTGACAAATCAGATAAGGCTGGATTGGCGGGAGTAATCGCTATACATTTTTTTCCAAAAAATACCGATGTACTGATTGGTGGAAAATTCATAGTGTTGATTTTATTGATATCAGCTGAAAGAAAATAATGGTATACCTATATAAATCGTGACTTTATTGGGCAATGTTGACTGAACTACATAGAAAATCAAATAGTCTTTCCGGTTTTATTTTCCATATAACTGTACTAAAACTACTAAAAAGACTTAGTTTGAACATTCAGGAAAATGTATTTTTCATAAAAACTTTTTAGAATATGATTTACTTACTTCTTTAGACAATATTCAGTTACCACTTCAACACACACAACAAAACAGCTGACTTGCTTAGACTATTTTAAAAATTTGAAGTTCTAAAATGTATCTTCAGATGTCACTGGAGTCAACAACGCTTATGTGTATGTAGGGCTGCCACCTTTCAGAAAAAGCAGACCCGGAGATTTTGGAAAAATATTTTTTTAATTAAAATAAAACATTTTTTTTAAGTTTGAATTATTTATTTACAATAACGGCAATGTATTTTTTTACATTTAAATAACCTAGCTAGTGCTAGGCTGACTTGGACCAGCTTGACACTTAAAACTATATTTTTTATTCTGTAGGGATTGTTTTAGCATCTTTTCTTGCTCAGTTTTTTTCAAAAACTTCAATAACGCTTGACAATTCATATTGTAATTAATCTTTACAATTAACTCTGCCTTCACCATGTCCACTGACAAACAGTTCCGCTCGTCTGTCAACAAATTTCCCATTAAAGAAAAAACGCGTTCTACGAAAGCATTGCTTATGGGGATTGAAAAACATTTTCCAATTATTTTCGGCAGTTCGGTGAAGGTTGAGGGCACTTTGAATAACTGAACCCATCGTAAATCAACAGACAATGTTAAATCATTGGATTGTACGAACTGAGGAAATACTTTATTTAATTTATTGATCTCTTCATAAAGCCTATCTTTGTCCAAATTTTTCAAACCAAGTGATTCGACAGCTTCCACAGCATCTGTCTGACCCGGAGACATCGATGATAAACCCGTAGCTCGGATATGCACTATTCAAACCCGTAGACTCCGGGTCAAACCCGGAGGGGTGGTAGCCCTATGTGTATGCTTGTATCTTACGAGCAACATAGCCCTATTAACACTGCAAAGCTGATCTTAGGACAAATATGTGTTCAAAATCTATGTGGCCTTGAAGCTACAAAATCTGATATAGGGTTAATCAGTCACAAATTCGTTGCCACATATTTTTTATTTACGTTTCTTTCGAATCAATTCTTTAAATTTTCTTAATTTTAAGTAAGTTTCTTCCAAAAATTAGCTTCGATCGAAATTTGGAAAGTTTGAGTGTGGCATTATTACAAAAAGCAAGTTTCTTTTATCGTGATTATTCCAGAAAAACCATTTCGTTGAGAAGATTTTTTATCGTTCTCGCGTCTGACACGAGAGACATTTTTTTGCAGCCTCTGTTTTTTTTTGACGTGATAACGTCTTATAAATTGATGAATCACCAATCTTATATATTGATAAAACACCGGCTGCATGTTCGAAAAAGTGTAACGTTCGTAACGCGTAACGCGGAACGTTCCTAACGCGTAACGTTTTTTGCTAATTTCTCGCTAAATTTAAATCAGATCGGTTTGAAACCAGTCTTAAACGAAAGAGGAGAACATTTTACATAGATTTCGTATAACAGAATTTGCCTAAACAGTTTTTTTATACAAATTTATATAGAAAAATAGCTGTATAAATGCATTGTTGTCTATTGCATGGCGCGCGCGCGACGCGGTCGGTTGTCTTTGTTTGCCGTACATGGAAATTAGAAAATAACGTATGTCTTGTCTTAACATGAAAACGGCTGCATTTCTAATGTTTATTTTTTGACATTAGTATTTTGTGAAAGCAAAGCCTTCTAAGTTAACTATTGGAATAACTAATTATTATTAGAACATAATACTTTGTAAGTTGCAAACGTCACTTTTGACATTTCTTATCATTCCGACACCAAGGATAAGCGGATTGAAACCAAATTTTGGGAGGTTTAGGTTATGTATTACGGAATACGTTATCACGTAAAACTATCGTCCGTAAACCGACTTTACAGACAACCAATTTTTTTTATCACATATGCAACACAATTTATTTTCATTAAACTTGTTCAAAGAAGAGCGTAAAAATTTTTGCTTCGTCTGATCATCTTTGGGAGACAAAGTTCGTTTTTTGGTATTTTTATAACTATCCGACATCCTGAAGCTTTTGAAAATATCTGTAGAAAATCAAAATAATAAAACTTTATATTTCTTGTCACGATGCACAAGACAAAAAGAGAAATTGTTTCATTTTTACCATCGGAATTTTCTCCAAATAATGAATGAACATGAAAAGAATCAATTATTCTAAAATAATTTTGGCAGCGATTTTCTGACGGGTTATGATTTTAAAAAATGTAAACAAAAGTACGTTACGCAGCAGAATATGCGTGTTCACGTATATTGTTTATTTTTTCATGCGAAAAAACGCATCATGTAATCAGCTGTTTTTAGCATCATAATTAATTTTACACACGGGGAAAAATGTATATTAAAGTGTGGGTTGTGCTCTTCATTTTCCTTTTTTATTTTTTTTTTTTGAAGACCGAAAATAAAGGAGAAAAAATTTATTGAAAAGTATGATATTTCAATTTTTTGAATGAAAAATTGGCTATAACTTTTTAGGGAAGCATTTTTTTGAAAAAATACAAAGAAAAAAGAAAGCTTATTTTTGGCCAATTTACCTTGTAAATTGATTCTCGATCCAAAATATCAACTTTTGTTAATGAACAAATAAATTGTTAATAACAATTTTCGGCCCGCACTAACAAAAAAAAAATTTTACGAAATGTTCAGAAAAGTTTAAGGAACAATTTGCAAAAGGTTTCAAGTGGTTATCTTTTATTAAAAAAAAATGGTCAGTCGATTCCACGCCAAGCGCTTAAAATGCCAAAAGCCGCAAGCCTATTAGTAGATGATATAAAGGTACGCTTATATCATATGACGTCAAAAAAGGATCGAGCAAAAACGTATTTTACCGAGCGGGACTTATATAAACACTTCAAAAATTCTTATTTGCAACCAGAATGAAGTAATTTAAGTGCCATTTTATTCGGAATTTTATACTCTGTTAATATAACACTAAACATTTTTTTAGTCAAATAGCCTAATATGTTTTTGGTGGATTTTAGTTTGCATTTCATATTTTTGGTATTTTAATTCTTTCCAGATGATTTTAGTATATATTTGATGGTGTGTGCGCCGCTTCATAAAACCATTGAGCATCAAATATAAAATGTACATACAATAGAATTGACTCTCCTATGACACAGCACTGCAGTGCTGTGCGAATGCATAGAACAAACCCCAAATTCCTACGCACTGACTATACCCTCCATAGCACTGACATCCGCCGACGTCCGGCAGCCATGTGCTTACTGTGCTCAGTGTTCACATGGTTCACATGTTCTCTGGTGTTCACTGTCAAGCAAGGAGTACGCAAACATGGCGGAGTTGCTATAAAATTATATTAGAAAAATTACCTTCATAAAATACCAGCTAAATTTTATTAGTATTAGTTTTTAATACTGGCAAGAATTATCGCAGCATAATAAAACATGGACTGTTTATATAAATTGTAGTGAATTGTGAAAAAAATAATGTTTAAAAAAATATTTTCAGTGTACTTAAAGTTTAAACAATAATTTTAATAAGACCATGTATTATGGGGTTGAAAAATCTCAAATGGTTGAATGTACATATTCTGACACATTAATTGTTTATAAGAATAACATTAAAAGTATATTTTGCAGTGTAATCAGAAAAATATGCTGCCGCTAAATATTTGCTTTTTTGTAAAAGTGAAAAATAAATATTGAAATTATTTAATGGTGTAGCTGTGAAAACAGCTTTTTTAATAACGCAAAAATGTAAAATTTTACATTAATTCATAAACCATTGCCGCCTGTGTGAAATTCAAACGTGGAAATACTCAAGTTCATAAAATAAAGAAAATGATTCAGCTTTTTTCGAAATCAGTGTGAAGTGTATTCTACAAAGCAGAAAAATAATTATATATGAAGAAAACTGTTTCGAATCGCTTATGGGGTAAAGCAGTTTTGAAATTAATTAAACACGTGCAAAGTATTAAAAAACTATACAATGTAGAATGTAGGTACTTACCTACATAGAGTACTTAAATAATTAAATTTATGTAAAGTATTTTTTTTACTAAATCCAAACATTAAAATACCAGACGTTTCAACGATATTGTTTATATATGGATGTTAAAATCAAGTGACTAAACGAATTGATAAAATAATAGTAAAATAAATTACGTAGTCCCATTTAAATGTGAATTGTGAAATAAAACGCAAAAATAACTACTTGTAACTTGTGGGACCATTTATTTTGAATACAAAATTTTAAATAGAAATGCAGTGCTATCTGGTAGAAGTAGTTATGTAAAGCAGTTTTGAATTTAATTAAACACGTGCAAAGTATTAAAAAACTATACAATGTAGAATGTAGGTACTTACATAGAGTACTTAAATAATTAAATTTATTAAAGTATTTTTTTTACTAAATCCAAACATTAAAATACCAGACGTTTCAACGATATTGTTTATATATGGATGTTAAAATCAAGTGACTAAACGAATTGATAAAATAATAGTAAAATAAATTACGTAGTCCCATTTAAATGTGAATTGTGAAATAAAACGCAAAAATAACTACTTGTAATTTGTGGGACCATTTATTTTGAATACAAAATTTTAAATAAAAATGCAGTGCTATCTGGTAGAAGTAGTTATTAATGGAAACGAAATAATAATGGTGGATATTATCCGAATTGGTTATAACCTTGAGTGGATATATTATAATGTGGTTTTAGATTGAGTTACTTGTTTCATTTTTTTTATAAAGATTTTAGCAAAATTTCTTTTATTCGCGCTAAATTCTTGGTCAGATCAGGTGTTGCTGATTAATGACCGTAGTGCTCATCAATTTGAACGTTTTTGCTTTCCTTCGTTCTGTAGAAAAACCCGAACTGCGTCTGCATCTGGAAATATTTCTAGAAAATTATGATTTAATAATCATTTGATATGATATATTCTAACACAAAAAATGCATTGAATACCATTTTTTATAATACTTCTGGTGCAAATGTAACACAGGCTCTTGCACTGTTGTGCATTTTTCGTAAACATGTTTTTTACATTAAAAAATTTCTTTATCAAAACTTGTAGGTTTAAGTGTATCCATGTCCACATCGGGTTGTTCCGTGACTTGATTTATTAATGACTTTTGTCCTTTTCAAGAACTATTGTGTTAGAAACTAAAATAACTGCCATTTACATCTCCTGCTTCTTATTTGCGTTTTCTCGTATATTTTCAATTTTGTTGCTCTCTGGGCCCGATTTTTTATAATCTATGCAGTCCTTTTCTTCCTTGTTGCTGTTTTTTGTTTATTTTCATCTGATTTTTTCTTTCTTTCATTGTCTTGTTGCTTTTCTAGTCTCTTCTGTCTTTTGCCATTTAGAGGAAGCTATTACAAACGGATTCCGCTTTCCTTTTCGTTCGGATGTCATCATCTATTTTACATCGAACATTTGATGTCGATTTATTCGGCGTGACTGTTAATTGAGATCTATCATCTCAGTTCCATTTGTCTGGACCCCCGTATGAACAAAAAGCGATGCCGATTAGTATTCACGTCCTTCTTCCGCCAAGTTCCCACCTGATAACAAATCTTCAATCATTTAGCTTCCTTTTCATTCTGTGTAGTATCAGGAAAATTAATGTCATTTATTTCAGTATTTAAATTTGTCGTCGACATAATCGGGGTGCGTTTTTTCTTTTATTTCTTGTCCACAGTTGTTCTCATTTGATTCTATGATTAATGACTGCAAAGAGGGGGCAGCTTCTGGCTCTTCCTCAAAATAAATAGGTATGTTTAGTCCAGTACGTGGGGGTTTTTTGAATGCAAAAGGTGGGGTAGTAGTGATTTTTTAGTATGTTGTTAAGCTAATGAAAAATCCAAGTTTTCGATCTGGAGGCGTGTGCGCTAGAGCCGCCATCTTGGATTTTAGGTACAAAAATTTGGTTTTTTGATATGAACTCAAAAACGATGGCTTTCACGACAAAATATCTTCTATACAAAGTTAACCCGGAGTCATGGGGTGGAAAAGTGTTACACGGACGTTGGGGTGGGTCTCACAGACCCGTTTATTAGATATCAATTATTCCAATACTTTATAAATAATAAAGTTAATGTTTATTCGTGTTTAGTTTTTTAGGTATTTATGTAAATAAATGAAACCCAAATATCATATTATTGTAGAGGGCCTTACCTTGACTTCACTTAAGATATAGGCCTTTGTCAGGATTCTTTCTAAACTTTATAATTGAAAAAAACAAATACGCATTCACACTTTCTTTATTACGCACTTTTCATCTTGTCTCATACATACATACTCATACACTTACATTACATTACTACCAACCTAACATATATACAGTATCTACAGTCATTGTTATTTTTTTTTTATTCAGTCACAGTCGGCCCTTCCTGATAATTCATCGGCCTCGATGACTCCTTCGCTCTCCTCCGATTCATTACTCGGGTCGACTTCGGTGACATCTTCATCGTCATCTAGCTCGTCATCTTCTTCATCTACAGTTATCCATCGTTTCATGCGCTCTGGGGGTAGCACACTACTATAGGGTTTTTGGGTCATCGTGTGTCCCGGTATATCTTCGATAAGGTATCGATCCATATCTAAAACTTTCTTTACAACGTAGGGTCCTACGTACTTCGTTGCCATCTTAGGATTACGATCGTTCGGGGGAGTAACCCTTTGAATCATCACATAGTCACCTTCGTGATACTCGGTAGCTTTTATACGCGGTTTGTTATATCAGTCGCCTAGATTCAAAACCCGACAAGTCCACATAAATAAAAATTGAGATAATGACAAAAACCTTGTAGACACTTTACCTGAACTAAATAAGTAACGAAATATTTTTTAAATTGATTAATATTAGTATTGAAAAACATTAAAAGACATTCTGAAAATCGGGGAGTTCCCGTAATCTTTAAAAATTGATTAGTAATATGGGCATGTCGGGTTTTGCACCTGAACTTGTTAATTTTTATAAAATAAAAACGCCAATTTATACTGAAAATATGTTTTATTTTTCATGAAACTCAATAGAAAACGTTTAAATACCAAATTCAACTGATTCTGCTTCAGAGTTATCTTCTTCTTTATTTTCATTTTCCATTTCGAGAATATTATGGAATGCATCTCTGAAAAATACCAATGCACTTTCATTTTCCCATTCATTTCCATAGTGTTTTTGTAAGAGTTTTGAAATGCTTTGTTTTTTGTCTGTGTTAATAGCCACCCCAGTTTCCAACACCTTTGGGTTCATCTGAGAAATATTTTTTCCCCTTTTGCATAAGCTTTTAGGTTGACAAATGCCATTTTTATAAAATATTTCTCCTTTTACCAGTGGAGCACCTTTACGTTTAGTAATTATTATTCGCTTTGAAGGTTGAAATTTGAAATGCCAATATCCTGGTTGCTTTAAGACCTTTTGAGTTTCGCTTCTCCAATCCTTGATAATCACGTCATTTCCGACTTTGTGAACAGTAGCAAACTTTTTGATGATATTTATGTATTGATCAGGATGTAATGGGTGTTTTTTTAGAGGTATACAAATTTAAAATGAAATAAAACACGTAAAAATAGGGTTGCTGGCCACGTTGTTGGCTTTGTTTAAAATATAATTTTATGCCATTTATGTTTAAATATGATTTCGGGCATATGGGCGCCACGGCTGGCTTGAATGAAGCGCAATCGGGAAGTCCAATTTTCGATCACTTTATCGAGCATCTGGGGCCGTATATCGCCAATAGCGCGGTGAATGTTGACTTCCAAGTGATCCAACGTCTGTGGTTTATCGGCGTAGACTAGTGACTTCACGTATCCCCAAAGAAAGTAATCCATAGCTGTGAGATCAAAATTTTGCGTTGAAAAAGAGGATCAAGCTGAATATTGTTTTCGGCCCATTCACCGAACGACGGCGCGCATAATGGTCACGCGGCTTTAACTCTTGCACAAGCTGGATCTTGTAAGCTTGTAAGCCAAGATCCCAATTGCTGTACACGACGGCGTATCGAATCATTCGGGTCCTCCTCAACACTACGCACCACAGCAGCAATGGCATGTTCTGTGCGCACTGTATGGCGTCTTTGTGGATGCGTATTATCAACTAGAGTATGCGTAGTTTGAAAACGATCCATGGTTTTCCGAATAACTTGCTCGGATGGACGATTATGTCGACCGTAAAATGGACGTAGCGCACGGTTAGTTTGGCAAACTGAACCATAATTTTCAAAATAAATTTGCACAATTTGCAAGCGTTGTACTGATGTAAGTCTATTCATGGTGAAATGGCAAAACATACTGACCACAAATCATCTGTCAACTGTCAAATTAACTGTCACTTGAAACGGTGTTGCCAATTTCAAAACCAAACCTCCAAAAAAAACACCCTTTACAACTACCGTGTGTCGTTTGTAGACTTTTTCAATTTGACCAAATACCCGATCAGGGGGAATGTAAGAGTGCCCAACAACTGGGAATACTAACTCAATTTTTTCAATATGTTTTGGAGCTTCAAACTGTAGCCAATAGTTTAACATTCCGACAACCGTAGAATTCTTGTTCTGTGCGCCGCATCCATCGCAAACGAGACGAATGACTTTGATATTTTCCCCAAAATGAAAGTTGGACAGCATGTGATGCAAAGAAGATGAAATTTCGTTTGAGCTTCTCTGATGGTCTAACTCTGTCCAGACATACGCACTAACATTATCTGGAGTCAACTTACTTTTGGATGTTCCACACACTATGGCCAAGTGGTAAAAGTTAATTTGCATACTAAAGTATGCGGACTGGTCCGGGAGTTTTGGTAATGCCAAATTCTTTTGACAGTCAAATGAAAATGAGATCATTTCGTCTTTTTCTTCTTGAAAATTTTTTCTTCTTGGAAATTTGCTCGCTCTTTCTCCTGCTCACTCATCAACTCCTTCAGCTTATGAACTTCACGCCGTAACTTGTCGTTTTCACGCCTCAGCTGAGATGGCTCATCATCCATCTGTCAATCAAAAAACGAATTGAATTAATTAAAGCAACGCAATTTTTGCACAGCATATCAAAAAGCAATAAAAATGAGGCATCGTCGCATAAAAAATTATTGTTATGTTGCAAACTTTCTTCATCAATGATAGTCTTGCAATATGCGTGATCGATCCGAGCTTTTTTTTATTTGATTATGAACATTTACGTCTTACTTCACTAAAACAATGAGGAATATACCTTGATGGACTGCTGCTGCTCCTGCGTCTGCTGCTGCTGCCGGCGCATAAATACAGCCGATGGAGTTTTCACTGTGAAGGATCCTACTCCATTTTTATTAATCGTTTGCTGCAAAATATATCAAAAATTGGTTCAGTGACATACAAATAGAATTGTAAAGAAACTTTCTATAGTGTAAATAACATACTTTGTATAAAGATTTCCTCGGTGAAGGGTTCAGTTTTGGTGGGGGATTTGGAATATCGAACAGCGTGGGTACAGCATTTGGTTTCAATTTTCTTCGATTGTCCTTTCTGTTTCTTTCAAATTGAGAATCTTCGAAATGTTTCTGTGAAAGAAAGCAAAGCATGAATAAGTCTTTTGCAACATAGTATAGATTTACAAATGTCTATGGCGTTCACCTCACAAAGGCGTGAAGCATCAGTTGGCTTCCAATTGTCACGTCGTACATTTTGTATCCATTTTGAGCGTCGAGGCTCTTGTATTGGGAACCTGAACGAACGAAAACCTTGTTCAGTTCTGTTGCTGCAATTGATTGCAGCACAACCTGTCATTCTCGTAAGCCCTTGTGGAAAACCTGTAAAATTTCATGTTCATATAAAAATGTTTAAAAACATACATTTTCAACAAACAAATATTTTAATCTGAATTTAATGCTTGTATGCACTAAATGAAACTCTGCTATTTTATCTTTTGCATTTGTTGTATACAAAGTTAACCTACATTGGCAGACTTTAATTTCCAACAATTTTGTCAATGCTTTCAAAAAAGTATACAGTTTGAAAATTCTCAACACACAACTGACAAACTGATTTCATAAAAATAGCAAAATGTTCCTTAATTTTTTGACTTACCAATAATTACCATCAAATAGATGCACTCGGGACACTGACAGCTGGCACAGAATAATACATAAATTTTAAAAATCACTTCTCACGTACGTATCCTACTGTTGGTACACTAAAAACTGACAAAAGCACTCTCTGAATGCCACAAAAAGGCAAGACAAACAATCAAGTTGTTATGACTTGTAACCTCAACTGAGGAGAGCCGCGGCTAGCGTAGTTCAGGCGGCGCGAGGGGCGTGGGCGAAGCCAGTAAGAGATGAGAATTACCCTGATGGGAAAAGCCAAATTCAAATTCAAATTCAAATATTTATTGTCAAAAGGAAAATTACATTTCGTATGACTTGTCAAGTACAAAAGCTAATAATCAATATTTAAAATCATTTACTGAATATAAACAAAGAGAGCATAGTCGACTTTTTATTTGTGGTTTAAATTTGGAATATGGCAGTAAAGTCACCTGTACTGGCAGTGTATTATACATTCTCAACGCCGAAAATTCAGGGCTTTTATAAAACAAAGATAGATTGCACTTAGGTAGAATAAGTTTATTATTATGGCGAGTTTGATAGTCGTGCTTAGAGCTAAGAGGAGAATACCTATTTTTATGTCTATGAATGTAGCATAAAGAAAAATAAATGTACATTGAAGGGATAGTTAAAATATTATGTTTTAAAAAATACTCTTTACAGCTGTCACGGAAACCAAGGTTGAATATAATTCTGATAGCTTTTTTCTGCAGCAAGAAAATTCTATGAAGTCCGGCGGTGCTGCAACCCCAAAACATAATGCCATATTTGACATGCTGAAAGAAATATGCATAGTAAACAGTCAGGTCTAGATTAAAATCATAGCAACTATGATGTATTTTTCGCAGAGCGAACAAAGAACAGGCTAGCTTAGAGCTTAAATTTGAAACGTGTTGAGACCAGTTTAGAGTATCAGAAACTATTACACCTAGGAACTTAAAAGAATGTGTTATCTCTAACGGAATATTTTTAGACCTCAATGCCAGATTAATGCTATCATTGTTTCCTTGGGATGTATGGAAAACCATATATTGAGTTTTACTCACATTTAAGCAAAGGGAGTTGTCGTGGCACCAAGATGAAAATTCATCAATAGATGATTGCACTTTATTTTGAAGTTCGAGGGGATTACTGGCAACTGATATGAAGCATGTATCATCAGCATACATCACCACACGATCACAAGTCACGCAAGAAGGCAGATCATTTACATATAAAGTAAAGAGTATTGGGCCTAATACCGATCCTTGAGGAACGCCAGTTTTAATAAGTTTAGGCTTGGATGTTGAGTTACCAACGCGGACTAATTGCTTACGATCCCTGAGATAGGATGTGATCCAATTTAAGGCATTTCCACGTATCCCAAGATGCTGAATTTTTGTTAATAAACGATTATGATCAACTGTATCGAAAGCCTTGCTTAAATCACAAAAAACGGCTGACACATATTTCTTATTGTTTAGGCTTTCAGATATAATTTGGATCAGCTCATGAATTCCATCTTCTGTACATTTATTTTTACAAAAGCCATTTTGTGCAGAACAGATTATATTGTTTTTATGCAGAAACGAATTAATTCTCATGCAGAAAGCAAATTCAAAAAGCTTAGAGAAAGTCGGTAATACAGATATAGGACGGTAGTTCGCCATATCAGATTTTTCGCCCTTTTTGAAAACAGGGACGGTTTTTGCTAATTTTAGAACCGATGGAAAAGCTCCATTAGAAAAGGAGATATTGATAAGATGAGTAAGAGGCTTAAGTATGAAGTCACAATTTTTTATCAGCATATTCGGTATCTCATCTGCACCACAGGAAAAATCATTTTTTAGTTTTTTTAAAAGTAAATTTGTTTCATTATCAGAAAATGGTACCAGAAACACTGACACAGTACTGCTAGAAGCTGGATTATAAACATCATTTGCAGGTGGCAATTTAAGAATATTAGGAATATTTAAAAAGTGTGTATTAAAAGCATCAGCAATTTTATTATTGTCAGAAATAAGAGATCCATTTATAGAAATAGATTGGTGAGTAATATTCTGGCCGGATGCTCCTTTTAATTCAAAATTAACTATAGACCACATAGTCTTGCCCTTATTATTGGCATTATTGATTTTATTTTTATAATAATTTGACTTTGCTGATTTTAAAATTTGTTTATATTCAGTTTTAAATGCTGTGAAAACATTAATAAAAATTGGAAAAGATTTACTTAAAACATACAAATCGTCTAAAATTGTTTTTAATTCTAAAATATCATTTGTCATCCACATATTTTTATGTTTTCTTTCATTAAAATGAACCTTTTTTAGAGGAAAAGCACAATTAAAATAATATAAAAAAGTTTCATAAAATATATTAAATGCCTGATCAATATCGCAACAAGATAAAACATCAGTCCATGTCTCGTTACTAAGTAAAAAAGAAAAGTATTGTTTATTCAAAGCAGAGAAAACTCTTCTTTGTGCAAATGGCGGTTTATTATTTGCAGTAATAGAAATTGGAAATTTGACAACCTGCGTATAATGGTCAGAAATATAAGTATGTATATTATAAGCACTTGAATATTTAAAATTAACTGCAATATTATCAATTACAGTTTCAGAATTATTTGTAACACGAGTAGCTGAGGTAATGGTAATTTCCAAATTAAAAGTTTTGAGAAAATCACACAATAAGTTTTTATTACGACTGTCAACAGAAAAGTCAACATTAAAATCACCGGCAATTATTATATTGACATTATTTTTGTCTAATTTAATTAAAACTTGATTCAAAAGGGCAATGAAGTCAAGAATGGAATCACTGGGCGATCTATAGACTGTGAGCACAACATATTTAACGGAGTTTAAAGAAAACTCAACACCACAGCACTCAAAAACTTGTTCAACACATAAATCTTCAATAAAATTTATCTTCTGGAAATTAAGTTTATTGCGCAAAAAAATAGCAACACCTCCATGAATTCTCACTGTTCTACAAAAAGAACTAGCAAGACAAAAATTGTTCAGATGAATTGTATCAATTTCTGCAGGATAAAGCCAACTTTCAGAAATGCAAATAATGTCAGATTTTACATCAGATAATAGTAGATTGAGCTCTTCAGTTTTATCCCTGATGGAACGTATATTCATATGTAAAATAGTAAAGGCTATAGGTGTAGCAGAACAAGATGTATTAATTTTGGTGGTTTCTGTATCGCAGAAAAAACCGTTTAATGACAATTCCAGTCGGCCAAGCGTCTTCAGAATTAAGTTGGTTATTTAATCTAAAGTTAGCACCAACTTTGAAGCATTTATTGATACCTTTATTTGGAACTTGTTCGCAAATGAAAGATTCGCCAGGAAATCGAGTTTGCAGATAAGAGATGATGTCATCAGCAGATGTGTCCGGATGGACCCGACTTACATGAAGCCAAATATGCTTATTACCAGCAGAAAAACCGATGTTATTATCATTAGAACCTTTTTCAGCTGTACCAATTACAAACCTATTACGCTTCCGTTTTACTTCAGTAAAACCATCTTTACTGTCAATTGATTCAGATTTGTTTTCACTCACATTCGATGCAGACGTTGTCATAGTATTATTACTGTTATCAGATTGCTGCGCCTTAGTGGCATCATGAAGTGTAGTTGCAGAAGGTTCTGAAGAACTTCCTTTACGATTTTTGGCCTTTGCACCTGTAGCATCGGCAACCAGTTGTACTTTGTTGTTATCAGACTGTAGTTTTAAAGCAGCAGAATATTGACGAGTACGAATACTACGTGACCGATCGATATTAGCAACTTCATTACAATCAGTTGATAATGCAGGTTTCTGTACCATATCATTTTGTTTACAAGTGCCAGAATCATCGACTTTCATCATGATATTAGCAATTAATTTTTGTTGATTATCAATTTTAGTGTTTAGTGAGGCTATTGTGGCGGTGTTTTCCTTAATTACACTAGATAAATCTATAATTTTGGTGACTAAAAATTTTTGAATGTCGACATTAGAAAATTTAAGGTTCAGTATCTCATCACAGTCTACACAAAACCATTTTACACCGTTTATTTTAGAGAAAACTTTGTAATCATTAACTTTCACATTCAAGCACTCAAAGTGATAATTGCGATCACAGATTCCACAACATTTCAGTATTTTAGCTAAATTATCAATTGTTTTATGACACAAATCACAGACACAAACGTCTGTATCCGCCATTTTTTTTTTTTTTTTTTTTTTTTTTTTTTTTTTTTTTTTTTTTTTACTGTAAGTATCCAACCACCGACCACTTACACGAATTAAATAAATAATGGTTAAAATAAATACAAATGAAAACTTAAGACGACACAAATAACAACAAACTATTGTTGTCACGTGACGATGATAAATGGAATAGTGTGGGCCCACCGACCAAAGGTGAAAAGGGCGCCAGGACACAAGGGCCACACTATAGGAGTATCTAGGGAGTCCACTCCTAGACAATCGTGCCACGCTGACAACACGGAACTAATTCCACAATCCAAAACCGTTTCCCAAAACGTAATAAATAACAACAACACCAACAACGATCCACTCACTGGAGAATGGATCGCCACCAATAACAACAACAAGAAAACAAACGCCAACAAATTAGCCCAAACAAATAACAAAGCCAAATTCAAAACAAAACAAATAGTTAATTGCGACTAAACAGCCACTCGTAACAATTATCCAAATTGTAACTCAACAGCACTGAACCAATACAGTGCCAACTTAAATCTACAATAATCGACGCGTGCAACAATTAATCGACGAATTCAAATTAAATAAAGTTGACGCATCAACTTCAATACGGTGAGACGGCGTGTCGCACCAACCTAAGACCCAAATTATTACACAACTAGGGCTCGTATTAATCGTCAAGCATCAAAACATTAAGTGATTGGCTGGCATCGACGTAACATAATTGCATTCGGCGTGACAGATGCGTGGCGACGTAGTTAACGACAAACTCACAAATTCTGAACAAAACTAAATTCCAGAAATTCCAGGAATGAATCCTGATCCACAACAACTACAACAAACTCTGTTCCTAAACGACAGAAAATCAACACTAATATCCAGAGTGCCAACAGGCCTGTTAATTCACGGTTGATCTATTTTCTATAATGGTGACAACAATCAAAGGTGGAAAGGAACCTAAAATTTGGGACCGCTCTGCGCGGAACCAAATTCTCTGTGTTAAAAAAGGATGCACGGAGAAATGCCCTAACTCGCCAACGAAACTAGAAATTTACAACCACTAAAACCTAGTCACAAAACGCCTACGAAGATTCGCCACAAAATAGTAATCAAAATCGCAATATAAAATTCACACAGCATCTGTCTCCACGACACGATGCTTGCGCGTCGACCGCGCTCCAGCCAATGAGCTCCAGACTAGTTTAAACAAAACCGAGAATCTCGTTGCGACTCCACACATATCTATGCGAGACAGACAGGTGTTGTTCTTTATTAACTTATGGCTTCCCCGCCTTTCTCGCTCGCACTCATTATCACGTTTCTTTACTGTTTAAATTCCGATATAATATTAAAATATTATTTACTACAAAAATTACCAATAACCAAAAGGACTTAAGGTTGTAAAACGTTACAGACTATTATATAAAAACCGCTAATGAATTATATGACGAAGCTCATTTGACGTAAACACAATACTATTTCTTCATTGAAAGGAACCAAAATGGCGGATGCGAATACTCACCTATATAGAGCCTTAGTACTATTCGGCAATAAGTCTATGGACTTCACATGCACATCTTCACTATGCTATACTCCTGCGTTTACAGCGCGCACAACGCTACGCGACGGCATTGAAATGCATTGAACTAAACCTAAAGAACTGGAAGGGACCCGATATGACATGAAAGTGAGGCAAAAAAAAATCTAGGCAACCCGCGAGTGTGTAGGGTATCTATCTCTTTCTAACGCATTGAATAGGCGGTGGAATTGAAGAGATTATGGGTTTTTTATCATTGTTTTACCATTTTATATTATTATATGTGAATATATAATTTAATTTTATTTAATCCATGGTTATTATTAAAAGCTGTGCAAATAAAATATCATGAAATATTTCAATATTAATCTTTAAAAGTAACAAAATATGCAGCTGTACTTAACGACATTTCGATATTTTTATTAAAATATGTATTATAATTTATATTATACTTTTCTGATTATCTATTATTTGAAACTATTTTGATTTATGGCATACTTGCTCATGTTTAAGACGAAATTATCGATTTTGGTAATAAAAGAAAATAAAACAATAAAAGTTTAAGACGTATATTTCAGATTTCTTCAGTATATTATTTATTTAACAATTTTTAAATAATATCAATTTAGTCATTCTTTGCCTAACTGTAGCTGTCTTACCATGTAAATCCAGGTTAATTAATTTCGAGTGATGATGCATTCTACATTTTATGAAAATGTTTAATATTTGCTTAATTATTTGAATTTCATGTAATTCTTCCGAAAGGAATTCGTGGTTTACCGGGTGGCTTGGGACAAAATCCTGAATTTTTTTTGAAAAGTGATTAACCGCCGTATTAATTAATGACCTTTTAACATTGGTGTTATTTTTTATTAAATTTTCATTTTGAATTAAATAACGGAACTGTTTCTCAGCAAATCTAACAATCTCGTATACAATTTCAGGAGCATATACCAAACCGCCGCGGCTCACAATATTCATAAATTTTTTGTAACTCTCTTGTGAAGCAGGATACTCGTGGTCAGTAAAAAATTTTTGTTTCTTGTAAAGTAAGATTTCTATGCAATGATCGCATCTAGATCTATTTACAAGACTTCGGACAATATAGCCAGAAATGTAGTATATGACATTATCTTGAAAATCTGTTAAAGTTTTTTTACCTAAATATTTAATATGATTATCTATCGACTCTTCGTTATTTTCATTATCAAACTGAATTTCTTGTGTTTGTCTTTTCTGTGATCTGAATTCAAATGCGGGGGTGCAATAATCCCCAAAGTCTCCACAGTTGGCTCTGATACTTGGGGTGACAGAATTTCGAAATAATAATTGTCGAAGAGCCCACTTAAGTTGCTGGGAGTTTGGGTTATTATTCCACCCCCCTCTTGATCGGATACATGAAAAATATAATTCAAGATGATCTTGGGAACACTTATAAGTTAAAAAATATTTTAATGGCTCTTCATCCATTTTAAAAAGATCCTTAGCTAAGTCTAAAGAACTCTGCATTGTTAAGATGAAACCTAATGCAAATGTTTTCCTGTTGTGGCTCAATAAATTTACTCCATCGATTTTTAAAGATCTGAAATACTTTTCAATATTTGTAAATATTTCTTCAAAATATTTAATACTGTTGGGCCTAATTGGGGCCTTAAAACCTTTTCCATAAGGATTTCGGCTATTTAAAATGTCAAACACTTTGTCAATGATTCGAATAAATTCGACAGTAGCAGCGCTGTTTTTAAACTTGTTTGTATTAGTTTTCTCTAAAAATTCAATTGCATCTGCAACCCCACTACTCAAGGATTGTGCAGCTAATTTAACGTTCATGATTTTGTTTTTAAAATTAACATGATGCGATGTTAATGAATTGGCTAGTGTAAGCTGTTCTTTCTGCTGGATATCATCCAGCTCTTTCAAAAAGTTCCAACTTATTTTGCCCAAATCTGAAGTGAAATTAAATTTTTGTTCAGCAAAAGCATTTCTAGCCCTCCACGAGTTCTAATCTGAAAAAAGAAAGAAAAAAAAATAGCTACTACTTAAGTGAAAATTAGATTTTAAAACTCACTTGACAAAAAAAATTTTCTAAACAATCTTGGTTTAATCTATGGGTTAAAATATACTGAACAGCATACTCTTCCTTCATATCTTCATACAAGCCTTGCAAAGCTTTTGTAGACATTATTATTCCACGCTGAAACATTTGCATGCTCTTTTTGCCTATGCATGTCATTCCACTAATAGCAGAAACCATTTCATTTAAAAAGTCATTCTGTATTGGTAATTGAGTGCCATATGGTCTCTTTGTTGGAATTGAGGCTGATGGTGAATAAGAATTCATAATATCGAACCAATTATTAACTAGCTGGAAAAAATCACCAGTTGCAGCACTTGCTTTTTTATCTTCCCCTGGAAGGTAATGCTTTAATGCTGTAGCAGTTGTGTTCGAAAATAATTGTGCTGCCAATTTAATTGTAGTGGTGTTAATTTGTAGCAAGCATTAATTTCTGATCTTGTATTTTCTAACAGGCTTTTCACGCAAGCTTTATTAATTACTGTATTATCTTGCAACACAAAACCAGTATCAAGAAACCAGTTTCTTAGGAGCTTTAAAACATGAGGAACATCAGCAAAAAAATAAACTGGCTTTTTTGTAACTGGATGCTCAGCAAACACCTTTTGTTCATTAACACCAATGGTTTTCCACAATCCTTGATTTCCACCACCACAATCCGAGACACAGGCAACAACGTTATATTTTATGTTGTGTAAACAGGTAATGACATTTTCAAGTAGTTCTTTAGTCATTTTTTGATCGAACCCCATATATATTGGTTGCTTCCAATTATCAAAAAGTCCTCGAGCCATAATCACCTACAAAAAAATATGAGTGACCGTAATTAAGTAATAGAGAAAAAAAAATTACCTACAATATTAAAGATTATTATGTACACCTACTTGCATATACGAATGTGGTCCCATTATTTCATCATCTTTTTGGTAGTACTCAAAAAGTGAAGAAACTTTAACTTCATCATATGACAATACAGTAGCTTTAAAACGATGAGGTTTTATCTTCCCTGCAGTATCCATAACATTTAAAACATCTTCAAGGATGCCATTAGTTAAATTAATATTTTTCAGCCCATTGCTGCAGTGTTGATAATCCAGGTAAAGGATAATGTAGAGTGCTTCTTAAATAAATATACGCTCGCTTGCTAAAATACCTAATAATATTTTTTAAGTATTTAAAATAATTTAAAAAACTATATATTTACTTTTCTATTAGATTTTACGTGCATATTCTATTTTGAATTTCTCTGTAAAATGGGTTTTACACTTTTACTTGTAGAGATTAAAATCTAATATTATTATTATTACCTCAAAGTAAATGCCCTACATAATTCTTCTTGAGTCCAACGTGCCTTGCTTTTTCTTTTTAATAAAATGTCAATTTGATTTGAAGTCAAAAAATCTTTGAAGGCTATTTTTACCATGTCATCAAAATGAATGGCATCTTTTTTTACTTTTTTTTCTTAATCAGAAATATGTTGCTGCAGTAATTTTTGTTGATTTTCATGATTATCTATTTTCTTCTTTAGACATATGTTTTCCGTTTGCAATTCTTCATATTTTCTTTTTAAGATATCATATTCGGTATTTTTACTACAGGATGGTATTTCTGATAAGTCGATGCTTAAAGTTTCCTCTTGAGGCCTGGTTACATCAGCTAATGGTTCTTCATTCCTGCTGATTAATCCTTTTACAGTAACTTTTCTTTTTTTACGCGTCATTCTCATTGATCTTTCACTCTCATTATGTTTTTCTTCTTCATTCAACAGGTATAAAGAAGGAACAGCTAAAAAAATAAATTTATTACTGTACAAGTAAGGAGATATACTAGGTATCCTTCACTTAAGTACACCTCAAATACTCGCTACTATGTACCCTATGGATAATATACCTAAGTAAACAAAATAAATAATCAAAATCAACGAGCTAAAACTCCGTACCAAATTTTTTTAGATGTTTCGGTTGTGTATTCATTATTTTAGCCTGCAACTCGTCTTCAAAATCCTCGGGTTTAAAATGTTTACTGCAAATTCTTTTATTTGCAACATCCCATGCATCTTTGCGATAACATTTTCTTACCCATTCTTTTTGAATCTTGGGTTCTTTTAGAAAAGAAAAGAAGGAAAGTTTCTCTCCCATTTCCTTTGCCTTTTTAGAATTATTTTTGCACAATGCTACACTACAAACAACTCCACCAGGCATCTAAAAAATAGTTAAGATACCTGTAGATTTCTCAGCTATTAATTAAAATAGTTAAGATCATATTTTATAGATTAATTGTATGTTAGTTATTTTTACTTACCTTTATCACTTACTTTATTCACTTAGGTACTTACTTTACTTAAAACAAAATGATTCGTACAGTCAATCAGAGACAAAGAAGAATCAGTCAATTGAAATAATATTGATGGAACAAAAATTAGACTGTATTCACACAAATGTCAAGCAAAAACATAACCTCTATCGGCAACTGGCAAACATGTGACGTAGCTACCTCCTCTAGCGTCACTCCCCTCTCAACGTTACCAGGCAACCCACTTCTCTAGTAATCTTGGGAACGGTCGCTCTACGTAAACCAACTGAGGCAAAATGATGTTTATGCAACCCGCCGTTATGACGTATCTCTGTCTCTCTCAAACACACTGCGTCTAATGTATTGCGGGGCTAAATTTTTATATTTAATTGTTTTTTCGCTTTATATAACCGACTTTGAAAACTTTTTCAAGAAAAGGATCAAAATTTGGACCAAACGGAATGAATGTTAAAGAAAAATATTCAAAATATGATCACATAATTTGTAATAAATTATAATAAAAATGTAGCTTTATACAATTTCATATTATATTCAGACAGTAACACAATTCAAAATAATAACAAATACAATTAATGTTAAATCTTACAACAGAGTCGTACAAAAAATTATATATTTTTAATTATTATTACCTATATCTAAAGGTAATAACTAAAAATATGGAAAAATAAATACCTATATACTTATAAACATAATATGGTTTATAAACTGAACTAACAATTCTTAAATAAAATGAGTTTAGTCATTTTTTGCCTAACACTTGATTCCTTTCCATGTAATTTTATATTTAAAAGTTTTGCATGATGATGCATTTTACACTTCACATAAATTTCTACAACACTACGTATTATTTGAAGTTCATGTAAGTCCTCGCAAATATGTTCTTCTACTGGAGGATGCTTTGGAAGAAACAAATTTAACTTTTGACCAAAATGGTGTAATGTCGAATTTTCTAATATTCGTTTGAAATTTTTTGAAAAGTTTTTATTATTTCCTACTAAATGTCTTATTTGCCGTTCTAAGTAATGAACTATTTTATAAATAACATCTGAAGAACAAACTAAACCACCCCGATTAACATTATTTGTAAACTTTTTATAGGTTTCTGTATCTAAAGCATAATAATGATCATAATTTAATTTTTTTCTGTTATACATCACTATCTCTATACAGTAATTACATGTTAATTTCATTATTAATTTTCGACAAATATACCCTGACATGTAATAAATAACATTTTCCTGAAAATCTGTTAAGTTAACTTTAGCGAAATGGATAGATATATCTTCATCCCCACTATCATTTGATTCCCTCTGTTGTCTATTTTCAGATCTAAATTCTAAAACTGGAGTACAAATATTGCCAAAGTCTCCACAGTTTGCATGAACACTAGATTTAATAGAGTTCTTAAACAACAGTTGCCGTAAGGACCATTTTAATTGCAGACAATTTGGATTGTTATTCCAACCGCCTCTTCCCCTGATGCAGGAGAAAAACAATTCAAGATGGTCTTGTGAGCATTTATATGTCAATAAATATTTTAATCTTATCTCACTATTAATAAAATATAGTTTAAAAAAAACTAAAAAACACGCTTTATATCGGACTAAAAAGTAAAAAATAATTGTTTTAAAATAAGCTTAAAAAGCGTGGGGCGCTTTGTTCCACATTTTCGTACATCGAGCGCCCAACGCTTTTTAAGCTTATTTTAAAACAATTATTTTTTACTTTTTAGTCCGATATAAAGCGTGTTTTTTAGTTTTTTTTAAACTATATTTTATTTTTCACTTTTTAGTGAGGATCTATAAAAGAATTTATTAATCCTGGGGGTCCTAATAAGGATAATGGGAAACTGTTATCAAATTATTGCATTGTCATCGGTCCTTGATACGTATGCAAAGTTTCAAATTAATCAGACTTCGGTAAATTGGTGAAAATTATGCTCAAAGATTCCGTTACGGACATACATACATAGTTACAACCCAAACTAATATAAAGCGTTTAATAATAAGGATAATGGGAAACTGTTATCAAATTATTGCATTGTCATCGGTCCTTGATACGTATGCAAAGTTTCAAATTAATCAGACTTCGGGAAATTGGTGAAAATAAAGCGTTTGCTACAGAGGATCTATAAAAGAATTTATTAATCCTGGGGGTCCTAATAAGGATAATGGGAAACTGTTATCAAATTATTGCATTGTCATCGGTCCTTGATACGTATGCAAAGTTTCAAATTAATCAGACTTCGGGAAATTGGTGAAAATTATGCTCAAAGATTCCGTTACGGTAGTTAGTTACATACATACATACATAGTTAGTTACAACCCAAGCTAATATAAAGCGTTTAAAAAGATCCTGGGCCAACCCGAGAGTACTCTGCATAGTAGTTATGAATCCCAAAGCGAATGTTTTTCTACTATGATTCAATATGGGAACTCCTTCAATCAATAAGGACTTTAAATATGCAGTTACATCAGCAAATGTTTCTTTGAAATATATTAGAGTTGAAGGTCTGATAGGTGCTTTACTACCAAAAGGATTTCTCGAATTTAAATGATCAAATAGAGGAAAAGGTGGTAATGTGGAACCCAACTTTGTTTTCCTTCGGTAACTGGAAGAGTTTTACTAATATCTACGAATTTTTTTCATTAGTAGGCTCAAGACATATTTCGACTGTTTACTACCAATAGCTCCTATATGCAAAAACCTAATTTTTCAGGAGGTACAAAAAACTGTTTAACACGAAGTATAAAATAACTTTTGAATAAATATATGTTTAATGTTATCACTATACTGATTATATTTCTCTTTTAATTTTTTTTTGCGGACGTTGTGCGAAATAATCAATTTTAGCAAGTTTTTAGAACATAGGAGTTATTGGTATAACACTTAGTATAAGATAGGAGGTTATGGTATGGTGTGAATACAAGAGTTTTCATTTCAAAGTGTGTTAAAAAAAACAATTGCTTTTTTATTTTTATTTTTTATCATATTTAATTAATCATCTTTACATGGTAAACTATCATAGAAACTGTGACAATCATCTGGAATTACGTTTTTAAGTTCTTGCAAGTGCTTAAATTTCGATTTCTT
Source organism: Xanthostigma xanthostigma (assembly GCA_963575645.1). Lineage (NCBI taxonomy): Eukaryota > Metazoa > Arthropoda > Insecta > Raphidioptera > Raphidiidae > Xanthostigma > Xanthostigma xanthostigma. The sequence goes on from OY754473.1 coordinate 8,755,378, forward strand.
TATAGGTATTTTTGATTTATTGAGCAAAGAATAATTAATTAACTCTTCGGGCAATTTTTTTGGTCTTGAGGGTAATTGTTTCCATTCGTCATCAAAATTTAGCTTATAGTCAATCGATCCTTCTGAATTGTAACGCAAGGCACGAATATCCGTAACAGTAGGTTCCTTGGGCTTTCTACCTGGCCGAATAGTTGAATACCTCAAAACACTAGCCTTTGAATAGTCCTTGAAAAAATCAAAACCCAGTTTGATTACTTCATATGGGAAAGGTTTAGTTCTCGCCTCTTTGCTTGCTGAAATGTAGTCACTTGGCAGGTTAATGTCTCGGTTTTTCAACTTTCGTTCAATACAACTATGAACTGAGTCACACTCCATTTGAGTGTGACCCCGTTCAAGATACTTTTGATACACAGGTATCTTATTTTTTATACTGTAGTTAAGCAACGCATTCGCCAATATATTGTTTCGGTTTTGGTACGTACAACCATCTGAATAGATTATAATTGGCAGATTTTTGGTTGTACAATGCCTTTCTAAATAATCTATTATACAGGATGTGAACGATGAGGCAACCAAATCACAATCACATTCAGTAAACCAGTAGCAGACACTATGATGACTACTAATATCGTAAATGGTAAAATTGTGGCAACATAACTTTGTTTTAAAGAAAACGCTGCTTGCTTGTACAACTGGACAAACTTTTACCGCTTGGAGGTCCATAGTAAGGACAATGCATTCTTCTTTCTGTGCTAAACCTTTATCTGTTGCTTTTTCAGTTCGAGCCCTGTCTTTTTTTTTAATGTGCTCTGTGTATTTATCATTACTCAGATTTCCAACTGTATGGCTTACGCAGATATCGCATTGATCTTTTTTCGGTTGATATAGCGCCAAGTTGCTGTCATTAAATTGATTGTAAAATGTTTTGGTAGAAAGACTTCGTTTGCCTTCACTTTTGCACTGTTCTGAGTATAAGTCATAAAGTTGCTTTAGTGATTTAAAAATTGGTTCTAAATAAAGTTTAGAAGAATTTGCTCTATTATAATGAGAAGGCAATTTCGGTAACTGTTTCAAGAAATATTTTAAATTATTAATGTCCTCTACATATGGCGACTTCTTTACACGCACTAAATTGTCACAGTCCTTATTTCTATGCATACCATGCTCTCCTTTTTTTGTCCAACTTTGTACTGTAAAGGGTCCTAAGCAAAGTGTATTTAGAAACATTCTTCTACAGACTGCATACTTATTATTATTCAAAGTTAAAGTATAATTCAAAGTTTCTCCTCGTCGAGAGTTACCTGATGTCGTTTTACGTTTTGTAGTAACTCTGTTTACATGAGAAACAACGTATATCTTTCTTTGATCCCAATTAAGTTGGGACCAAAACTTATCAAATATACCTTTCCTTACATCCTCTGTAAACTTTCCACACATTCTTTTTTTTGACTTTCTACAACTACGAGAGGTACAAGTGGGTTTTAGAGATCTGGCTTCCCTTATTTGGTTTTGCTTCATTACTTTTTCTTTCGGTTTCGAATATCCCAAGTATTCTTTACCTTCCATTCTAAGTTTCTTGTTCCGATTTTTCTTCCATTCACTCTTGTCTGCTCTATGTCTTCTTTTTCGCCCTTCATTCATATCTCCATATTGTTCGGTAATATTATCACTTTCTGGCTCTATATCTGGTACTGGGTTAGGTATAGAGTCGCTATTGGACGTTTGTACACCAGAATGATTGTCAGCATCTTGCGTTTTACCTTGAAGTTGGGTGGTGTTATCAAAGTTATAATTTCCGTCAGTGGTTTTGACATGGCTGGACTTTTGTTTAAGCCAATGATAATGGCCTCTTCCAATGGGATGTCATTATTTAATTCGCTATCCACATACGAAAGTAGTCCATTTTCCTCAACTACAAAATTTAATGTATTGTGGTCATCGAAATCAAGCTCTTCAGCTGCCACTTTAGACTTTTGTTGGACTAAAGTCTTTGTATTTAAATGGACGGAATGAGTGGGAGACAAAGTTGTGTTGGATGGTGCAGATTTCTGTCGCTGATCAGATAAACTGGACTCTATATTATCTGCATCTTCATTTTTTTTCAACATTTCCATAATTTTCTGCGCTCTAGTTCCCATGTTCTGAAAATACGATACCTATATAAATAAAACTTACCAACAGCTGATTAATACGTATTAGAAATTCATAAAAAAATGCGAGATAGGAGGTATTGGTTACAAGTTGTGATGCATGTCACCACATGTAGAAGCGAAAAAACCTCCTATCTACTTGTTAACCTTAAATAATGAGTTGTATTAAATAAATTAAGTTTCTCGCATTAAAACAATTTATATACAGGCCATATACAATCAGAAATACTCATTTGTAATTAAAAAAACACAAGAAAAGCACTTAAACCAATTAGTATTTTAAATAAAACTTACCAGCTTACTAACACGCACTGACAGTTCACTACAGAATGTAAGATAGGAGGTATTGCTTACACTTTATGTTGCTTGTGTAGTTAGATGATATTTCCGTTTAAAAATTGGCGCGAAAATATAAATTTTTGTCATTAGGAGGTATTTCCACTCCATAGATTTAAGAAAGATCTTCCTACTGAAGTAACAACCCATTTTTAACCAAAATGGTAGATAGGAGGTATTGGTAGTTAACAGTCGAAATGTGGGTTCCTATGGAAAAGAAACCGATGCCGGTGTTTTTGATGAATGTCCCTTTCGAAGTGCAATAGAACAAGGAAGACTAAAAATACCTAAAGAACAACTATTGCCGGGCTCAAATATCGAAGCTCCATATGTTATCCTAGGAGATGCAGCATTTCCTCTAAAGGAATACCTAATGAGACCTTTTCCAGAAAAATCAACGATTAAAGGGGACGCTAAAGATAATTATAATTATCGCTTATCTCGAGCAAGAATGGTGGTAGAATGTTCTTTTGGTTCAATAACTTCTAAATTCAGAATTCTGCATAAATCCATAGAAACCAATGTAGAAAATGCAGTACATATCGTAAAAGCCATATGTTTACTGCACAATATTATTCGCGATCTTGAATCATTAAATGAGACTGATTTTATATCTTTCCGGGAAGCATATCAAAATATGCCACAAACATCACAACATAATTCACAAAGGAGATTGAATGCTACATCACGAGCAGCCGCACAAGCGAGGGAAAACTTTAAATTGTATTTTGAACAACATCCTATACAAAGAGTGTAAAATAGTAATAATAAATAAATGCGTTGTACTTACTTGTAGTCCCAGTTAATTTCGCCAAATTTTCCCATTCGCGGTACGATAATAACCGATTATGATAATTTTTGTTCCTTTTGTCCCATAATATAGGACGTTCTTGGATGGCATTAATAAAAATTTCTACTTCCGACATTTCAACGACCCGATTCGCGCGAAGATATCAAGTCAATTGATCGCGTTCGTTTCGTATCGCTTTGTGCCGCATCGCACTTCGCGTGCTCTTGCTCACGTAGGCCACTTCAATAGACACCAACTGTTTGTTATTTTCGCACCGCGCCGCGCCGCTTCGCGTTCGCGTCAAGATCGCTCACGTAAGACGCCGCATGAGACATCTAATTAGAAAATCAAAACGATCCCTGCTCATCACTGCTACATACCGTGTTCCTGAGAAGGTACTATCAAACAGCTCTTCAGTTGATAAGTGATTGTCTTTCATCGCTGCACTCAGGGTTAGGATTCCAATCAAAGCTCGAATTTCTGTCGTGGTTGTGTCTCTAAACGTGGCACTGGTCATGAGAGCGCGACGTTTTGCTGTGATTTCAACATTTGTCCACTGAACAATCTCTTCAACTATTTCATCAGTAATGAATGAATTAAAACATAATTCTGGATCAACTATATTTCGGCACATACGTGTTGGACCTCTGCCTGTGCGAATTATATTGATGGCAGATGTTCTTCCATGACTTCGACCCTTAGTAGTAGACCAGCAATGTCTGTTCTTACCTCTAATCACTCTGCCAGCAGGAACAATTATACGTTTGTCACGCTCTGAACTTTCAGCGGGCTCTGAAGACACAGACTGAGGCAAACCCTCATCATTAGATACATCGTTCGATTCTTCTATCAACTCGTCATCTTCGACGTCACTCTGCACATCATCTTCGCTCAAGTGATCTTCTATCTCACTATTACTTTCTTGAGAATCACCACTGTCGCTCTCATCTTCTCGGCACAATATTGAAAATATTTCATCTTCCGTAAGTGTCCTTCTACTTGTCATGATAACTACATAAAGAATTTTTTCTAAAAACAAAACAGAAACATTTATATATGCACTTTACATTAGCAAATAAAAAATATTGAGTAACACTAGAAGTTACACAAAAGATAATCATACGCCTCGCGAGCGCATCAACAAGTCATAACTGCAAAAGTATGGTACTTACTCCTTAGAAACAGCCGTCCCGCAACAGATTAGGTCGACGACTGAGTTGGCTGAGAATGGCAAGTTTATACACGCGCTGAATAAAAAGAGATAGCAATATGTTTACCGCGCGGGCGCCTCTGCGACGTAGGTTATCTTTCTAGGGTTAAGAACCTTTATTATTTTTGTGAATTTGCCAAGAATTTTGAATTACCTTGTCGATACAATGAATAAAAAATGGAAAATACCACTTTTTCCCTCTAATTCCACATCTGTAGAGATGTTCTGGTCAGATCTATTATACACCTCTCATGATCATATTGTTGTAAAGTTGTATCATGAAAGGCTGGGGTACTGTCATTGTGTTTTTTTTTCTTTTTGAGTGTTAACTGGCCACCGGAAGCATCACTAATAGCTGGTCAGCGTTAAAGAAAAATGAACGAATGAATTCCTAGTGACGAGCTCCATATAAGGAGGTGGTTACTCGCCTTTTACGAAAAGCCGGACACACTGCGACGGTATTCTTGTTTGAAACGCCCCCGTCTGCAGGGCACTACAATGTTACCACATTACTTGCCTTTTACGAGAAGCAGGGACGGGCTGCGGCGGTATTCTTGTTTCCGTAGACCATATAATTGATTTTTCGGCTTTTTTGTCTCGGGTTTTCTTCAACTGTTGTTTATTTATTCGCGTACTATTATCTCTGCACGTACCACTATTACTGTTATCAACCGCAACTTGTTTATTTTTAATCCGGTTGTGGTTATTCATCAAACATTGTCGTTTCTCTACTGCCTCTGTAATTAATGATATTTCGTCTAATTTTTTCCTTTCGTAATCCGCATTGTTTTGGCCATTTGTAATACCATTACTGCGACGATTATTAATAGTCCCCAGATTGTCTTCTTCAAAGTTGTCTTCTATGTCTGTGGTCAGTTGCACCGTCAAGTCACCTATTATCAGGATACCTCTACTATAGTCAATGAAGGCTTGTTGTTGCTGCAGAGAGAATATCTTTTTACCTGACGTATGGGGTTTACTCCAACAGAATTGGAACACAAACTTACCACGCTGTTGTCATTCCAACTTAGAATAGTGATACATTTGTCCTTTTCTATACGACAGTCATGGGTACCTCTCGGTATTTTCTTCGATTCATTGGATGGTTTCAAAGGGTTTTTCGGTATCCTGTTACTCCTTATTGTACCTGTTTCTCTAATATTCCGGTCAGACAGGCATTCCATCAGCGGCATACTACTAAAGTAATTGTCAAAAAACAAACGGAAATTTTCATATTCCCACTTGCTTCTAAGGGCAACAACGTAAGTAAGCATAACACCGGCCCCCGCACCATAGTCTTTGTCAAGAGATATGTGCGTGGATGCACCTTGATACGGCGCAAACCAATTTATATTGTGCCGACCCAAAGTTTGTATTCTCACCTTATTGGTTTACCCTTGATAAACTGCTTGCAGCCATGGCGCCCGATATAGGGTACCATGGCTTCATCTACACTATGTGTTTTTTCAATGTGTGCGTACTTTAGGAAATTTCTCTTCAGCAATTCAAATATCGACCTGATTTTTGAAAATTTGTCGGATTTGTCAAAGTGGTCATTATCCGCCATATGGAAGACTTTCATTGTTCAAGAGCTACTATGGCCAAATTAACCCTTATGTGAGCAACCGGGTACCCACCGCCTTACTATTTTGTTGATTATTTCTTGAAAAATTTTTTTTACAATCCAAGCCCCCGGATCAAAGTGACTTGGCTATTTTAGAATCGATTTACTATGTTACATGTATGAAAAAATTTTTTTCATCAAAATTTCGGCTGTTGAAAAAAAGTAGGTCCAGGGGGCAACCGGGTACCCACTATACGAAAAGTGAGATTTTTCTGTGGAAATGAGTTTTATTGTTATGAATAGGACAAGCAAACAAGATAGGTTGATAAATAAATAATTTATTACAATAGTTGTAAAGTATAAAATAAATGATTTATTATAAGTTTATAAGTTGAAAATAATAAATTTTACATTTATTGTTCACAATCGAGACAAACTACTTTTTTCGCGCAATGCTCGTCGCATACAGGTTTTTCACACAAATCGCAACTCTTCCTCGTCTTTCTACGCCTCTTAATTGGTAATCTATAACAAAGGTGACAAGAGCCAGTAACTTTAACCCTACCAGTGTTATCTCGAGGCTCGACATTTCTCTCGACTTCCGGAGCCGCACCGAGCTGAACGCCAAAAATGTCCTCGATAGCATTCTTGGTGGAATGGTGGCGTGTTACTTGGTTATTTATCTATCGGTCTTCAAGAGTAGGCTTACATAACTCTTCACTCACTAAGAGCAAATACTAACGTGACGTTCGTGAAAACCAAAGAAAGTAGTGTAGTGATGGGAATAATCGAAAGGTTGCTACTCGAATGATGTTACCTTCGAGATGTTTCATTATAATGAGTATAACAAATATTCTCGTAGTATTTAGTTTACTATAGGTAGTTACTACTTACCCACCTTAATACTAATATATTACAGCGCACATTAAAACACAAAACTTTTATTTCATTAGCAAAAATAATTAACTGGAAGAAATACATAATAATATATATTATATAAAACAAATCATTCAAAAAAATAATTTGATTGAGGTTTTTAGCAGTCAGTCTACTGCGACGTACATTAGTTATAGACCAAGAGCTAGTGGACCGTCCGAGTAACGGTATGTCTGTAAGGCTAGAAATTCTTATGGTGATGAGTCATAGCATGCCAAGTACAATAACCATCACCTGGCACGCCTCACCCCTGTACGTCATCAACCCCTATATTTTTGAAAGTGTAGGAAACATTTGAAAAAAAAACTTGCTCCTGTAAGCTTGAAATTTTTATACCATTTTCTTCATTCGTTATAGAGGTCGAAAAAAAATTAACAGGCGTTTTTGATAAGCACAAGTACCTGACAGGTGAACCTAAAGGTGTATTATGTATAAATTAAAATAAACTTTATTCTGTACAGTTGAAATTTATATACGTATTTCTTTAAGCGATTTAAAGGAAGTTGGTACAATGACAGGCGAGGGGAAAGATGCTATGGGAGTGCGAGTAAGAGGCGTAGCATGAAAACTCATATCGTTCATGCAAATTACATTCAGTAAAAATATAAATTATGGGTAAAATGTATTTTATTAGTTATAACATAATGTACATAAGACTTTTAAATTAATCTTCATCATCTGATATGTCATCATTACTTTCTTCGTCATTATATGATTCTTCATCGCTGATTTCATCATCTAAAACGAAACAAAGTTTTAATACATTAATAATAACATTAAATCTCGGATCTTGCGCTCAATTATATAAAATTCCATATATTTTTAGAAAATTCAGAATTTGTGTATTACCTTCAATGTGTTCTTCAGCTTCACTTGACTCATTCTCAAAAGTATCAGTAGGCTGTTGTAATAATATTTCGTAGATAGAAGAAGGAACTGTATTCCCCTCAAACCAATTAAAAACATAGCTTCCATCGATTAAGTTCCAACCATTATCTTCAGGTTTAAGAACCGTTGGCACTTTTAAATGACTATTTCTCCAGATATTTGTAATGTATACAGACCGCAATATAGCATGGAGGTAAATTTGAGGAATCATAACTAATCTGTTTTTTCTTAAACATGTCAGTACCACTTGTTTTATATGTGGCGATAAACTTTTCATATCGTGCTTCATTTAAATTGGCAGATTTCATCCCGTACAGTTGACAGACGAACTTTTCGAGTATTGAAAAAACCTCATCTTTTTTTCTATTATTTCAGCATTTCCTAATGCTGCAAATGCCTTCTGAAATCGAATATTTTTTTGTAATAATCGATAAGGTTTCTTTTTGCCTCTTCTCACAAAACATGGATTAAAATCACATCCGGTTAATGCGTGAAAACCAGGTAAACTTTGGCATAAAAGGGGTCCTAATTTTATATATAATTGTGAAATATTAATCCATTTTTTTTTAAATTGATCTTGCCATATTCCATAAAGATTCTTAAATTATTGTTGCAGAGGTGGTCCATGTTTCCAAGCATTATTATTAAAATGTCTGTGTCGGATGTTTTTATTAAAACATTGGATATATCATTGTCCATTTGGCATATGTGATGTACTATTTTCGTATTAGCTTCTTCATGATGCTGGCACGATAAGTTATCATTAATATTCGAGATCACACAGTTGTTATGGACACTATAAATATGACATTCTCTATAATTTAAATTGATGATTGTATTTCCAATAAATTCAGCCATTTCATTTGTCCTTCAGTGCGTAATCAAGAAATCTACAAACGCTTCTTTGAATTCTATGTTACGGAGTTCTTTAATAAAATCAACTGGTCTGACTTGGTCTGGACCAGTAATCAAATATTGGATGTTACGTGCTTCGTGGTGTTGCTTCGTTCATAATCTTTAATAGACGGTGAAAAATACTGATCAAAAATTATATCAACTCGTGGAGCATGTGTTGCCGTTAAAATGGACATGATTTTTTTAGAAATATTACCAAATGTTTTTGAAATGTTTTTCATTGTATGGAGTAAATAAAACCCATCAAAAATAACAGCATCGAACCGTTCTGGTATTTCGTCATTAGGAGTATTTCCTTGTAAAGCCTTCATTGCTGATTTTGCAGTTTTGTGAATAGTTCCATCTTCGTGACAAAGTGACATCGGAACGATTGTAATTGGGTATGATAATGTTTTTTCCACATCAATATTAATGAAAACCAAATACAGTAGATTCGTTACGTTGTTTCAAGTATGTATGCTTTGAAATTGTGTTTTAGAGAAGCGACATTGCATATACAACAGTCGATTTTGTCATTATATATTGCGGTCAGATTTGACGAATGCCTTAATATGTACTTACAGAGTCTCTTCTTTTTTAAAAGTCCACGGATCTTTAATATTGAAAGTTATATAACACGAACGTTTTTTGCAGGTATCGATGGCATTGCTATCATCTATATTTTTACTATATTAATTTTTGAAATTCAGCGATTCAATGAGCTAGTCGGATATATATGAAAAATCACTCTTTCGGTCAACTTATCGTGGGAACAGTATCAGAATTATTGCCATCAACCTTCTTGGGAACAGGAAAATATGGCGTCGGTACAAGTTAAATGTTCTCAGCTGGACGGCCATTTTGCACGATGGGAAGGATATGTTGCTGACATTAGAGTGAATGGAAGTCCAATGTTTGGAAAACTGTTATTACTAAATTGCCTAACTTTCTTCAGAATTATCTGTTTTGTTTGTATGACGAAAAATACAATTGTAACGATTTCAATTGTCAATTTGAAAAACAATGAATTTATACGTATTTTGAATCCCGTCAAAAACCATGGCGATCTCCTGCACGTCGCAGTGACTGTTGAGTTATTATTTGTTTGTGGTGGTGACGGAATCAAAGCTGTTCCTTTCGGACATGTGTATCTTATTCGTTAGTGTACGGAACCCTTCGTGTGCGAGTCCGACTCACACTTGACCGGTTTTTACGTTCTTGCAATAATAAATCATACGGTAAGGGCTTCGTATTTATTTTCGCTTTTTTAATAATAATAATAATATATCTTTATTTTTTAGTACTTTGCAGTAATAATAATAATAGATTTATTTTAAAAGACTGTAGTATACAGTGTTAAAAAAGTCAAAATGTATGTCTGGATCACAAAAATTCGTTAATATTATAAAAAGAACTTTCCAGCAAATAACTTTTTAAGAGTTTTGTAAATTTATTTATCTGTGCGGCTGATTTTATGTTTTCAGGCAGCTTATTAAAGATGGTAACGCCTAGGAATGCAGGGGACCTTTTGCTTACATTTAAGCGACTGTAGGGCACTCGTAAGGTGTTTTTTTGACGAGTGTTGATATTGTGGATATCAGAGCCAAGATCATATTTATGCATATTTTTGTAGACATATAAAGACAATTCATATATTAATACAGACGTTAGAGTTAGAATTTTTAATTTTTTGAAAAGCTCCCTGCATGAGTTTGTCTGAGGCAACCCACCTATACATCTGACAATCCTCTTCTGAGCAATAAATACGTTTGATGCTAACGTTGAAGAACCCCAGAAACAAATGCCATATTTCAGTCTCGAGTACACCTGTGCATAATACAGGCCTATCAGTTGTTGCCGATCTAAGATATTTCTCAGATTCATGAATAAATAATATATAGAATTTAGTTTACTAGTTACTGTTTTACAATGTATTTTACAATTTAGATTTTCATCTATATGTAAACCTAGAAACTTGATATGTTCAGTTCTAGATATATTATTATTATTTATCTTTAGAGAAATATCTAGATTGGCCCTGTACTGATGGCTATGGAAACGTATGTAATTTGTTTTACTGCTATTTAGATAAAGAAAATTAGCACAAAACCATTCAGAGAGTCTTTCGAGACTACCGTTGCATTTTTCTCCAACTACACTTGAGGTCTTGTCAGATAATATAAGTGAGGTGTCATCAGCATACATAGTGACATGGACCTTTTCACCCAAATGCAATTCGACGTCATTAATATATAATGTGAACAGCACAGGACCCAGGACAGAACCCTGTGGGACACCTGTTTCAATATTTAAAATATCAGAGGAGATCCGGTTTCTGACACCAGTTTGTTTGTGTAGTAGGGCACTTCAACATACTGTCGTCTGTTTTTAAGGAAACTCTCTAACCAACTTAAAGGTTCACCTCTAATTCCATAACGTTCTAATTTTAATAAAAGTTGGTCATGATTGACGCAGTCGAATGCTCTACTAAGGTCACAAAAGAGCCCTGCAGGACACTCACCTAGGTCTAAATAGGCCACAACCCGTTCATAGAAAGACTGACAGGCCATTGTTGTTGAACGATTATTTCTGAAACCAAACTGATTTATTGACAAGATACTGAATTTATCAAGAAAACATTCTAGACGATGTAAGAACGCGTATTCAAAAGTTTTGGATATAACCGAAGATATGGCAATAGGTCTAAAGTTATCCATTAACTGATCGTCACCCCTTTTATGAACGGGTATGACTTTGCATAATTTTAGAATTTCGGGAAAAGTGCCCTTTTGAAAAGACAAGTTTATTAAATATGTCAGTGATACTACGATAGCGTCCGCAATTTCACAAAACAAAAAATTTGGAATTTCATCAGGATTTACTGTTCTTTTCCTTTTAATCCTATTCCTAATAATTTCTAAAATTTCGGCCTCTGTAAACGGTAACAAAAAGAAACTATTTGGCTCATAAAAATTTATATTGACAGTATTTTTTGTATTAGAGACACATTTTAGGATATCCAAAGGAGCATCTTTAAAAAAAGTATTAAAATTATTAGCTACTAGGTAAGGATCTTCAACAGTAGTTTCATTTAATTTTATATTAAGATTTATGTTACTTTTTTTATTTTTCGAAAAAGTGTTAATGATACTCCAGGCGGTCTTGGATGGATTATCAGATTTGGTAATTTTATTTTGATAAAATTGTCTTTTCATTTCAGTCACAAGACGAATATGCTTATTTTTAGCTAGGGTCAAGTGGTGCAAAAACGAGACACTTTTTAAATCTTTAAATTTTATTTTAGGAACGAATACTCCAAACGACTCGACAATTTTATTTAAAATGACAATTTACATGTAGAATATATATCCGCTATTAATTTTTGCAAACTGCTTCAAAATCTACGTAAAAAATTTAAATACGTGTCTCGATTTTACCCCGGTTTTGGGTAAAAACGAGACAGCTCAGTCAAAAAACAAGACACGTCAGTTTTACGTACATCAAATCAGTTTAGAAGGTTGGGAGAAATACGAGACATACAGGGTTAAATAAACAACTGATTGCAATCATTTTCACTTTTTTATTTTGACAAATAACTTAAATATGGGGTTCTGAAAGATAACATAACATATTATTTCCTCTAATTAACTGTAAAAACAAAAATTTGTTTTTCTTTGGAACAATAGTACACTTATCACAAGTAATATTACCTTATCTATTTATAACATTAATTATTTAACATCATATTTATTGAAGTCTATGGTGAATAAGAACTGTTTAGCTGTACGTTGTGTTCCTCCCTGGACAGTTGGCGCTGGAAGTTTGCATTCTATATCAGTCTTAAGCACAGAATATTTTTCTGCGATCACTGGTTCCAAGAACTTGTTACCGTTGCGTCGAAAGTATCTAACATCGACGTCTTCCTCTCCTATTTCATCAATTTGTGCGACATAGAAAACGTTCTTGCATTTAGTTGCAAATCTCACCAAGATGTAGTCACCTTGTTTCATTGGTAACGACTCATTTGTTTCATTATTTTCGAAATCGCACCAGTTCTCTTCATTATTAACAATATCTTCTAAAGTAAGATTTTCGACGTCGCTTTCATCGTCTAATATAACGTTGTACAAGTTCTCATCATCTTCACTATCAGACTCACTTGCTTTTCTTGTCTTCTTTGGCTTTTTCTTATTTTTTTTCTCATTTTTCTTCTCATTTTTATTATCCTTTTTTTCAATCTTGCTTAAAAATTCTGTTGAGGTCAAAACAGTGCCATCAATTTTCTTTCTTTTCTGAGTTGATGGAACTGTTCTTTTAATTTTTGATAGTAACAGTGACTCGAATGTTAGACGTTCGGTGCTTGTATCACTGTGAGTTGAACACGATGATGTTGATAATGTTGATGGATTTACATCATTGATCTTCATTGACGGTCCAGCAACAGTAACAGATGTGTTATTTGCTTCCACCAAGGGCAATAGTTCCGGTTCCAGTCCTTCATCTAAAAAAACATTGGTCGGGTTATCATGACTGAGGTCTCGGTTCTGGTATCTCTTCATTTTTTCTGGGTCCAATCGATGTACAGGATATTTGTCTTTGTTGCAAGGGTAAATTCCGGTACTAACAAAAGCAGATTTTATTACTTGTTCGGAAATGCCTTCTTCCCATATTCCACACAATAAATCACAAAATTCGCTCTTACTTAACTTTCGTTGATTGAGCCGTTGCCATTCAATTAAAGCATTATTCCACTTCAATTTAAGAGGTCCAAAGCAGCATTTATCTAAGGGTTGTAAGACATCAGTTGTGTGCGCTGGCAATTTTAATAACGTGATATTTTCTTTAATTGCCAATTCAATTGTGCCTTTATCTAAGTGAGTGACATGGCCGTCCATGATGACTATTTGTGGCCTCTCCTTAATTAAGGTACAAAACTTTTGGAACCATTCTTGGAATATATTTGCTGTCATCCACCCCTTTTCTGAACATGCGTAGACGGTATTTGGTAAATCTTTCGTCCCTTTCCAGCTAGTCCATAAATGTGCCCCTTGGAAAATTATTAAAGGTGGTAGCAACACACCAGCCGCTGAAATACATGCCATCACGGTCGTATTTTCTTTTCCGGACCCTTCTATGTTTCTATGAACTGTTTGTCCAATTTCAGCAACGCCCTTCACTCTGGATCTGACGAAAAACTCGTTTCATCCAAGTTCCATATTTGCCCTGGAGAATCTCCTAAATTAAGCTGGTGGATGGTTTCCTCCAACTTCTCATAAAATGAATATATAATAAAGGGATCGCTGGTTGCCATGCGTCGACTTTTCTCCAGTTGTTCAAGCTTCTTCTGGCTCAATCTATGTCGTTTACAGAATGCCCTGAACCAATCATCACCGGGCTTGCCGTTTTTGAATGTGGTTCGGATGTCATTTTCTATGCAGTACGTTTGTACACTTTGCAAAATTTCATTCTTGGTTAGTGCAAAGCCCCATTTGGCCATAATTTTAATTTTTTCGCTTAGGTCCTGTTCTACTTCTAAGGATAAAGATGGTTTTCTTCCTTGAGTAGTTACAGTGTAGGCTCTTCGGCGTGTTAACACCGATTTGTCAATTTTGAATATTTTGCTAGCCTCTCGGAATGTTAAAGTGCCTTTTTCAATCAACTCTAAAGCTTTCTTAATATCTTCTTCAGTGTACGGCCGTGCTTTCTTAACATAAACCTTCGGCATATCCACTCCGTGCTGTCTCGTTTTTTCCCCAATAGTGTCTTGTTTTTTGATATTTGCTTGTCTCGTTTTTTCCCTTTATTTCTGTGGCGCGTCATATACGAACACGATGAGATATCACAAGGCACTGAGCTCCCTTGAATACAGCACACCAAAACGAGTGGAATGCGACTATCGCCGAGCACTTCCGACTTTGTCTGTGCGGGCTACTAAGAAAGTTTAAACGTGTCGCATGAAAGTTTTGCGCTCGAATTTTATCGCGTTTGGCCTTGCATTTTATAAAACATTGGTTTCGATGTTTTTAAATACTTTTCAATATGGGACATTATAATAATTATATAAAACTCCCAATTTACGAATATTAAACTCAAACTATATGTATTTTAATATGATTTGTACAAATGTCTCGTTGTTACCCAATATTTTGCTAGTCTCGTTTTTACACCATTTGACCCTATACTGTAAGCCGGTGCCAATACAGGGTATTTTTTCTTTAATAAGAATAAATCTTTTAAGTTATTACTGGATATTTTAATACTGTCATTTACCCACTCATTTTGGACGACTCTTACATTATTTGATTTTTTATTCGCTGGAAAGTGAAGATTAAAATAATATAGGTAGTAATAATTCATAAAATTTATTAAAACAGTCATTAAAATTATCATTTTCATGTGCTAATTCCCATTTTTCTTCTTTAAGATCAATATAAAATGCACGAATTTTCTCAGGGCGAAAGTCTCTACTATAGAATCTAATTTTTTTTCAGAGTATAAACATTTATTGAAAGTCATTAATATACTCCTGTGATCAGAGATACAGTTTTCTAAAACAACATTTCTTTCCGAAATGTTTGCGCTAACAAATATATGATCAATAGTATATTTGCATCTAGTTGGATCTGAAACCATGTTGCATACACCGTAGCCACGAAGAATATCACATAACACTGTATAATCACGAATATCTCTTTCCGGATCTAGATTAAAGTCTCCTCCTATGATAATAGATATGCCCGGTTGAAATAGATATTCTAAAACGGTAAAACCGTAGTCAATTTTTCGCAGAACGTATTAAAAACGCCACTAGGCGATCTATACGCAGTAAGAATTAGGATCTGTTTGTCAAAGGAAGGTCTCCAGGAGAGGGCACATATTTCAAAATCTTTCTCAATACAGTATTGGGATAGGTCAACAGGTTTAGTATTTAAATTCTCTTTACACCAAATTCCTACACCACCACTCTTATGAATTGTTCTTGAAAAGTTACTAATTAATTTAAAACTTGGAAAATTGATAAAACTAACAGAATCAGGTTTTGCATCCGTTTCTGTAAAACATAAAAATTTTATTTTATTATTTTGCAGGTACTCAATATTTATTAAATTAATTTTATCGCCGGTAAGGGTTTGGCAATTTAATAACAGTAGATCATTTTCATGTTTATTCAACATTAGGTTTTTGGTGCTTTCACGGGTTTGGGGTGAAAAAACCGCGAGACATAGACTCCATATGGCCAGACATCTGGATTCATAGCGTTGTCGAAATTATTTAAATCTATGGTAACTTTGAAAGAAGCATAATATTGAGGAAATTTTGATTCAAGTTTTTCACATTGTACTTCCTGAAATTTTTCTTTGAGAAAATTTACAACTGTCTCCGCTTTTGTTTCAGGATGCAATCTTGACACATAAATAAACGCTTATATAGTATAAATAGCGTCATATTACGTTCTTGCAATAATAAATCATTCGGGGGCTTCGTATTTATTTATCTATGTTGACGCCTAAAAATTTGACATGGTCTTTAAATTTTATGTCTGCGTTTAATATTTTAATGGATTGAGGGACCGAAAAATACTCTCCAAATTTAATTATTTCCGTTTTGGATTCATTGACTTTGATGCCGTTATCATTAAACCATATATTTAATTTATTGATGCAACATTGGACTTTCCATCAGTTTGGAGTGGCGCATTTCTTTCTCGTTCTGGAGCACTATTAAAAGAGAATATTTTGAAATTTTTCTTCGTCCTCGTAATTACGCCGTGTACGTCTATTGACGATCTTCTATTCAAAATAGCACGAAATAAGTAGATCAACTTCGAGCCTGGATTAGTGGGCGAGGGATCAACCGATCGAGATGATTTTTTTTTTAAATACTGTAAATTGAGTCTACTTTAATTAGCAAATTGTCAGTGGGGGTCTCAGATGCACTGGAAAGATATGCGCGTGGAAAAACCGGGCGCAAGAACTTTTGGCAAACAACTTGTAACTTTGGACGCTAATAACTTTTTTCCAGTACATTGGAGAGTTTTAATTGATAGACATTCAATTAAAGAGTAAATCCTGACGAGTCCAACGACACCAGAACGATTGCTGTGGGATTATTACAACGCGAGATATGAGCAATTCAAGGAAAAAAACAAAATCCAAGATGGCGGCGGATGGGGCAATTTGAATAATGCGCAAATTCAGGGTTAAGCTCTCCATCAAAGACCCTTTCGAATGAGCAACAAAAAAAAATGTATCTGAAATTTTTGGGTCACACCTATAAAATATTTCTAAGTGCACTGGACTATCTAGGCAGTTCATCGGCGATTGCGTTGCGTTCCACCCAACTGAGTAATATCTAAATAATTTTCTTGAAATTTCAAAAAGGTATGAAAATTTTTAAACATTTTCAACATATCTTTATTCCAAGTGGAAAGATCAGTGCAGCAAACGGTTTTTTCCACTTCAGTTATTGGCTGGCGTCTTAGTTTTTGCATTGTGTCATTAATTTCGTTCCTCAGATCTTTCATTTCACATTTTGTCTGCCTGCCAATTGGCTTTTTGGCCGGCTTTGGGCTTTTCTCCCTTATAATCTCCTTTGTAGGATCATCGACACCCAGAGGTTCCTTGGCCAACGTGAACATATCGGGGGTGAGACTAGTCCCCTCTATGAAAGTCTTAATGGCAACTTTCGAATTCAATCGTTCTCCCGAAGGAGTTATATAAAATATATTTCGGGAATTTTTTGACCTTCTTTGATATGGTGGTTTAAAAACCACTTCCTGTTTCCATCCCCTTTGAAATGGTACCAAATATCTCGGGTCTTTTAAATTTATTGGAATAGAATAAAAGTTGTTAAAATACCTCCTATCTACCAAAGCAAGTCAGAGTATTTGTATTAATAATACCTTCTATCTACAGTAGCCTCAACAAAAACGAATTTACAAATATTAGCGAATTCCAAACAACTATTATAAAATTATTACTTGAAAAGCACGTATTGTTTTAACGTGTAAAAGCAACTTTATGAAAATAAAGCCTTACAATACTAAAAAATAAATAGATTAAACTTACCGACTTTCTAGGTTATCCACACAGTGTTACAATACATTATGCGCAGATAGGATGTATTTCAAACCAGATATTACCACTTTCAGATAGGAGATATTTTTGCAGTGTTATAATACTATTTTAGAATTTTTTGTAATTTATGCGGTATTACCTACACATGCGCTGTAACCTTAGGTACCAGCCAACGTTAAAAATCTAATTTTCCAAAATTTGTCAGATAGGAGATATTGCCATATCACCGACGATATAATGACGTATAGTGATCGCATTGTTTACCGGTAAATACTAAATTCCCTTTGTGGCGTTGGCATATATACCTACTTACTTAAGAATTCTTTATTGCATACCTTTCGGCTTACAAATACACACTTTTAAATGTTTATCTTATACAATTAATAATCAATTATAATTTGAGATTATGTAATATTATAGTACAATCATATTTAACTTATAATACTTATTGATTAGTTAATTAGTTATTATTATTTTTGACCGGCTAGCCGCGGACCCCTTGCAAACTGTCCGCGGACCACCTTTTGGGAACCACTGAGTTAGAGTACAACTACTTTTCCAAAAAAAAGTAGTTAACTACGTAGTGAACTATTTTTGTATTGTCACAATGTATCGAGCCCCAAACGAGAACTTACTTTGTCGGCCTGTCTTCGGGTGGACTTTTATTTTTAACACTCGTTTTAGCAGACTGCGGCGTTTTTTCACTTATAGCTGTTGATTCAGCCTATAACAGAAAAGTAAATTATTGGAGTAAACTTCACACAAACTACACAAAACAATGAATTTATACGTACTTCGATTCCGGTCAAAAATCGCGGCGACCTCCTGCACGTCGCAGTGATTGTTGAGTTATTATTATGTGATGGTGACGGAATTAAAGCTGTCCTTTTCGGGGTTGTATATATTATCCGTTCTTTAGTTTCATCGTTAAAACCTAACGGTTTCTTCATGAATGTAAAATTTTCCACCGTCAGATTTCTAAATGCATTTAAATTAAGTGATTCTTTTATTTTTTTTTTTTGAGTTGTATTTAGTGTTGCCTGGGGAATAGTAATAAATATTGTTGTATTGCGGCTTCGAGTTTCTTCCTGAATGTAATAAACATTCCCGCGTCCACCCATTTTCTATTGGCACCACATATATCGGATTCACTTCTGCTGTTACACTGCAAGGGAACCGTTACATAAATATATTTTATAATTTAATCTATTTTATAATTTATTATAAAAGACGCGCATTTTCTTTGTACACGTGGAACGTGCAAGACGCACAAATAATATAATGACGTATAGTGATCGCATTGTTTACCGGTAAATATTAAATTCCTCCCCATGAAGATTGATGGCAAGCACTGCCATATCAAGTGTCCTCCTAATTCGGGATCCCTTTATTTTAACTATAAGAAATTTTTCTCTATTGTTTTGTTAGCTATAGTAGACGCCGACTGTAAATTTCTTTGTGTGGACATTGGTTCCTATGGAAAAGAGAGCGATAGCGGAATATTTTCAAAGTCAGCCATGGGAAAACAGATCGAAAATGGGAACTTTCCTTTCCCCCCCGACACACAATTGTCAGGCACAGACAAATTTTTGCCTCAGTTTTTAGTTGGAGATGGTGGATTTAAAATGTCTCTCCGTTTGATGAAACCATACCTTTTTGCTCAAAGCCAAGAAGATGTTGAGAAAAGACAATTTAACTACCGACTCAGCAGAGCTCGCAGAACCGTCTAAAGTGGATTTGGAATGTTGGCAAACACATAAAGAGTTTTCCATACCCCTATATATATGGAACCAGAGACTGTAGACACTCTTATTATGGCATCATGTTGTCTACATAATACAGGGGTTTATAAATGAATATCGGGGTTTTAATAACTCTTTTAATATTTATTACAATAAACTTAGAGTTATAAATGATATGTCAAATGAAAAAGCAACTCAAACAGTTTTACCAAGAACCTTATAAATGTTCAATGTGACTGCCATTTGTCACACGTCCCAAACGTTGATAAGTGTGTCTTCAGTAATTGTAGCAACAGCTGCTTCAATCCGGTTTCTTAATTCAGGGAGGTCAACTGGTAGCGGAGGCACATACACACGATCCTTGATGAAGCCCCAAAGGTAAAAATCGCATGGCGTTAGGTCAGGAGAACGTGGAGGCCATGCATAGCAAGCCTTGTCATTGGGGCCCTTGCGCCCTATCCAGCGCTCGGGTACAGTGACGTTCAACCAATCGCCTACTTACCAAAACCATCAAAACACTCATTAGAACTTTTAATTTAAACATTTTCGATATTATTTAATTGTTCGGTCCCTGTGTAATACATGAATATATGACTATTAAAGCACAGGACATGATTAAAAAGAAAGAATTTTGTGAAATAAATTGCGACGTAAAATTGATTGTCATTTACATATCAGCTCTGCTGATATTAATGTTAACTGAATCAAAGGTTGTGATGGTAGATAATATCCGCGAAAAATTTGTTGTGTTCTGTATTGCCGAAAATCTTATTTAAATTTTTATTTTCGGCAATACAGAACAACAAACTTTTCGCGGATATTATCATCACAACCTTTCAGGAAACTGACTGTGCGAAATGGCAGATGGAGTTTTTGGAATGGGAGATGGGGTTTGCCGAATTGAATACGCATTGCTTGAAATGTCAGATTGATTAATTATTACTGAATGTGTATGAAGATCTCCTTCGAGTATTTCGTTTGTGAACTTTTCTGCCAGTCTTCTTTGTTCGAGTTTAAACGCCCAGTTTCTCGCCATTACATGATATTCATTTTCAGGTTTTTTTAAATGATCTCCGGCTAATGTCATTCAGTCAGCTTGCAAGTCCTCGTTTTTTCTTCTTTTTTGGTTGCACTGGATTTGTAGGTGCTGACGGCTGCAAAGATGATTGTGTTGATGTTGACGGATGCGATGATGATTGTGATGATGATCCCTAGAAATAAGAACGAGAATACAATAAGCATTTTTCTATTTCAGCTACCCAGAACACAAGAAAATTGGAAGATATTAGCGCGACAATTTGGAAATATATGAAACTTTGATAATTGCATCGGGGCTGCAGATGGAAAGCATATGACTTTACATTAACCTGAGCATTCTGGTTCCTATTATAATAATTGCAGAGACATTCAAAATAGTGCTTATGGGCATTGTTGCAGCCCCGTCGTCAGTAGTGTGAATATTACCACTGGCGACGATGGTTGTACGTCGTGGAAGAGAGTGTATTTGCCACATTTTGACGATACATCTTAGGTCGAATAAAGTTATCGGAAAACCAAATTTACACATGGCAACAGCATTATCAATGAATGCTTTCTCTTCTATAGGCAGGAAAATACATTGGCGACCGGGTAAGTTTATCTTGTATTTTTTCGAAGCTTCACGTTGTGGCAATATTTTATTGGAAATATCTTGTAGACATTGCTCCATGATTTCATCGCTATATTGTTTATGACGGTCTTCCCCCTATCTTACGTCGAGAAATTTGATTCGGCGGCGCCATTAGACCTTGCAAAAAGATGTTTTTCCGTTAATATAAAAATTGCAAGTGAGAATACAATTATGGTCCACATTAGGGTGGTCCAGGCTCATATGGTGAAAAAAAATAATTCAAATTTAGGTGTCGCCACCCCCTTGATTTGTTACACCTACCATTCCTATTATATGTGAAAAATTTCAGCCCCCTATCTTATATACAAGGGGGTGCTCATCTAATTAGAAGTTTCCAGGATTTTAAGTAAAACACGTAATTGGAGGTTTATTAACATTACAAGTATTTTAATCAAATAAGTATACAAAGTATTTAAATTTGAACAAAATTTGGCGACAAAGCAATAAATTGTAACGTTCCCGTGTTTTAAGATGACGTAATCAACACGTCGTCACAACAGGTCCGCTGCTTTCCGTCGATCGGGATATAACTCGCCGGAAACCAGGGCACTATATTAGCAGCGGAATACAAAGAATTTGAATAAAGAGAAGTTTAGCGTATTTTCAATGTCGAGCTAGGTCGACTTTTATTACAAACAAAAACCCTTTAGTGTTTTACAATAATAAACATAATTATATAATCAGTACAAAATAATAAACGGTTACATCAATACATAAATACATATATCGGTGATGTAGAGGAGAACCCGGACGGTCGCCTCTCCTCCTGGTTAAACGGTCGGGAGAACGGTAGGGAGCACCTGACGTCCCGCCGACGACAGCCGTCTGTCCAGATGTCGGGCGTCAGGGGGTACGGTCAACAGGAGCGGAACAGGTGAGTAGACAGGACTCGTTGGAGGAGAGCCACACTCTCAGGGTGGCTTATGTCACCACCCAACACCAACGAGCTAGGGAGCGGTCACCGGTAGCCAAGCAAACTGGCGGCCAGACTGACGTCGCAGTAATTCCGGTCGGTGGAAAGCGGACTAGAGGGAAACAGGTGTAACAGCGGTAGGAAACGGACGGTCGCCTCTACACAGAGTAGTGAAGCTATTCTGTGTACAGGTGGACAGTTCTTATCAGCGAACTTGTCGACTATAGCTTGGTATTTCACAAGCTATGTCTATAAACGTGAACCGTCTGATATGCGAGAGCTGTTGATAAATACATCGCGTTATTGAATGAATGCTGGCCAGCTTAAACAAGTACGAGAGCGTTCGCATGTCTGGCGGTTTATACTTAATACTATTTAACATTGCACACTTGGTGTCTCTTTGTTAAACGTATACCGGTCACTGGTTATACTTTATAATTAATTATTATAACGGTCACCGGTAATTTAATATAGTTTATAATTAATTATTATTTGCGGTGCTACGGAAACACCGCTTTAAACACTGATAAATGAATATATTACACTCACGTGGTGAGGCTTAGTGACGATTGGACGTATCGTCACAAAATTAACATAATATTAGTCGCATTCTTTCAAAACTATGTTTGTTTAGTCCTAAATAAAAAAAATCTTCAAAGCATACAGCAATTTCGCCATTCAATGAGCATGATGAATCGGACCTGGAGCGCGTCAATGTATCGCCGGTGGTTTGTTTAAAACAATCATGGTGAGCTTTATTAGCTCTTCGTAATCATCACGAACTTGATTCTGTCCGGATAGAACGGTTGTGAGGCTCTCAAGAGTATTTTCAGCGAACTGCTCTGCGTTCTTATCGAGGTCAAGACAATCATAGTGCTCCTTCGGCAATGTTTCCCAAATATCGCTGAATCTTTTAAAAAGTGGGATTTGAGGAGAGCTTGATGGCCCAAAACACAAAGTAAATATTTTTGAAAGCATTATTTCAAATACGTGAAGACGACAAGCAAGCCACAAAAGATCACGTCCTGTCTTTTCTTCTAAAAGAGTGCAAGCCCCCTTTTTAGCACCGGTGTTAGAAGCAGTAGTGTCAAAACTCATAGCCCGGACTTTATTTGTGATATTCCACTGTTGCATTGTGTCAAACACAGCATCAGATATTTGTTCCCCCGTTCCTGCAGTAACTTTAGGTACTCCTAATAGTTTTTCACAACCATTACCAGAGACAAAAATCGGAAGGCGCTCTACTTTCTTTTTGCCAGTTATGTCAGGCATTAGTTTGCCGTCCCAATGAATTACTAATGGAGAATCAATGTCAAATTTTTCTTTTATATTGGAGTTGTATTCGGCTCTCGCTTTTTTTCTTGCGCGTCGAATACTGCTGCGAGAGATTGGGAGTGAAGCAGAATTGCAACCGAGGGCAGCAGAAAATAGAATTATAAGTCGCATTGCTTCTCGATCGGTGATCTTGTTACGATCAAGCGCACTGGTAACGTGTTGTGTAAATATACCACTAGTAGACGGCTCAACGCTACAGGAACTAGAAGCACTCTTAATCTTTTTTGGTACAGCCGCTACAACCTCATCTTCGGACTTATCCTCTAATATGCTAGCATCACTAGAAGTGCTACTAAAGCTGCACTCAAGTTCCAATTCTTGACTCGATACCACCGAAGATGAAGCATTACTTTTAGCAGCCATTTCTCTCAATTCTTCAAATCTTTGTTTCCGTTTTAGAGCACGTTCTTTGGCCTTTTCAAATTTCTTGTCGATTGCGGTCATAATCATTTTATGTTTAAGCATTTTACTAAAAACAAAGTCAAAAACAACACTCGTTTGAGCACTCCTTTCTGCATGAGCTATCTCGCTGAAATTTTACTATGTTATTAATATGAATACGTGGGGTGGCCAAAAGAAAAATAAAAAAATTTTTTTTTTTTGGACCACCCTAGTCCACATAAATTTGCGGGCCATAATTGAAATCCAAATGCAATTTTTCAAAAATTTCGCAATAAACAATAAAATATACGGAAAGACATGCAAAAACATTGTTTAATACTGAGACAACTATATTACCTGTCGAATAGAACAATAGCAAAACAAAATTAATTGTTTTTACCACGTGTAGCCGAGAAAGTTAGCACATGTTATGATATGACACAACAGTTCGATTTCACTATCACTTAGTAGTAGCTTCACTATATCCATTTACTTGAATTTAAAACCTACATTTTGCAGATGTCACTCATATGTTATATACTTTAGAAGCTTATATTATTGTATTTATTTAACTTTAACGGTTACAAATGTTTATTTCAAGAATGTATTGTGTACTGTTATGACGAACGCGTTGACCGATTCTTGGAGCTGGCAGTTGCACGTCTGTCTTCAGTGGTGGATGGTCGACGAAAAAAAGCCACTCATGGCCAACCTCTGTGAGCTGCGCGTCAGGGGCGCCGACCGGTTGCACTCAGATGGCGCGTGGTTGCAGCGCACCGGGCGGCAACTAGCGAAGGAGCTTGCGCTCACCAAGCAGTGCTACCAAAGTGCAACGCAACTAGCTGCAGCTTGCCAGGCGGTGCCAGCAATGCCGTCACAATACAATGAAATGTATACTACGTAACTGGAAAGGCACCAGATCTAAACTGACGTGAGGCACGCGCTGGAGATAGGCAACCCGCTTATTTGTGGTATTTCCTACCTTGTCTAACTTGTTGAATACAATATTACGTTAAACGGGATTGCCACTCAAAAAATGTAATTTTAACGATTTCATGATTACGATAGACAATACAATTATAGATGTGGAAAACAGAAATGACAAATTTATTTAAAATAAGGATTATTACCGTTTCAGACGTGTCAAGGCTTGATACACTTAGGATGAATAAAAATAGAAAAAAAATGGTTGTGGATTAGAGGGTTGAAGAAATTATACTCTTTCAAATAAAGAACTTTATAATAATTATAAACAAGTTATGACATTTGAGAAAAAAAATAACATAATAATTATTCAGTATACAAGTAGACCTACTTACTTATAATTTGGTACAATTTTGAAAAAAAAAACAGTAATATAAATAAATCATTAAAATGCTATATTTACAAGTACGTACCTGCCTAATACATCTGATTGTATAAAATCAGTTCGGAATAACAAAATGTTAATACAATCAGAACACAAGGTATTTTTTACTAGTTTTCTGACTATAAAACCTGCTATATAATATAGCACATTTTCTTGAAAATCCGATAGATTACTTTCATTTATTTTGTCCAATATATTAGAAAAATCAAAAGTATCCCTTTCGTTAGTGTCATCAGATATTAGACGTCTGTACTCGTTTCGAAATTCAAATGTTAGAGTACATTCACTACCGAAATTCATACAGTTTGCAGAAACACTACCTTCAATGGAATTTCGAAGTAACAATTGCCTTAGTCCCCAACGCAACTGTGAGGATTGGGGTTGTTATTTCACACTCCTCGCCCACGTATACAACTGAAAAATATTTCTAAGTGGTCTTGGGAATATTTATAAGAAAGAAAATATTGCAGAGGCTTGTGCTCCAGATTGAACAAATCCTGTGCCAACCCTAGCGTACTTCTCATTGTGAAAATAAGTCCCAAGGCAAACGTTTTTCTTGGATGATGTAAATTTGAAACCCCATCGATTTTCAAACTATCTAAGTAACGAATGGCGTCATTGAAAATTTCTTTAAAATAAGGAAGTGTTTCAGGGCGAATGAGAAGCTTTATAGCCTTTTCCAAATGGATTTCGGGCATTCAAAATATCAAAAATTTTATCAATTGTGCGAATAAAATTTACAGTAGCCTCACACTCTCTAAAATCTGGGTCCCCTTTGTTTTTTTAAATATGACAGTGCATTAGAAACACTACTACTGAGGGCCTGTGCTGCAAGTCGGACTTTCATAATTTTATTTTTGTAATTAACATCCCACCAAAAACATTCTGTAAAAAACTAGCAAAGTCTCGAGGGTGCTGCTTGTTTATCTCTAAAAAGTAATGGAATCTAGACAAAGTCGTGCCAAGTCTAAGGTTCCTTACTGCGATTTCTTTATTATTATAGTTAATGTTGTGTGACTTGGCCGTTGAACATTCTTTATACGTTAGTGGGTCCAAGTCAATTTTGTTTACACGTAATGTTATATCTGTTGTAACTACCTATGTTTGTTAAGCGAGATAATAGCCCATACTGGTATTGGTGATTGGACGCTAGTGTCTCATTTTAGGCTGCTGTTGATTGTGCAATATATGCATTTAGTATTGACAATGCTGACTTCTGCTCTTTTCTTTTTGGAGCGTCAAATCGACCACCGATCTAACATAAAATAGACGTACAGACGGACTTCTATCAATGATTAGAAGTCCGTCTGTACTGGAAAAAAATGTTTATATAGTTTGTTTCAGGCTCGCCTATACATAAGTATTATTGAAATACGCAGCTTTATCAAGCCTACAATTGACTGGTTATTCAATCAACGTTTTCCAAGTGGCAATTTTCCATCGTCAATGGGTAGCGGTTCTGGTGACAGATTGGTGCAATGGTGTCATGGAGCACCTGGTTTTGTACCCTTGTGTACCCTTCAACGGCCAAGTCACACAATATTAACTATAATAGTAAAGAAATCGCAGTAAGAAACCTTAGACTTGGCACGAGTTTGTCTAGATTCCATTACTTTTTAGAGATAAACAAGCAGCACCCTCGAGACTTTGCTAGTTTTTTACAGAATGTTTTTGGTGGGATTTCACTTCTTTTTGTAGAAACGTGGGCATATTGATTTATTTTATTAGATTTTCTTATTAGACACAGTTTTTTTCTTTTTAGGAGTAGTTTTAGTATATCGACTATTTCTTCTTGTAAACTTGTAAGTATAAGTATAAAAGTCAGTCTAGTCTTATCCAGAGTTACTTCAAACCTTCGATTTTTGACATCAAATGAAGCGGCCCACCAAGTTGAATATTTTTTGTAAAGGCGGTATGTCGATCTCTAATAGTTTGGTTGGGCTCTTGTGTTTTCTAATCATCACCAGGTACTCCAGATCTTCGATTATCCTATTTTTTATAGTTTTCCCTTTATGTGGCCATAAAACCCTAACTCTGTACCAAATTTCAGCTCTCTGAGTTTATGGGAAGTACTAGTTCTATTCTGATGATCATGAGTGAGTGAGTGTCATAAATGCGAAACTTTGCTTTCGCTTAACTTCGGAACTAAATGACCTACAGACTTGAAATATTGGATTTTAAGTATGTGATTATAGCTTACTGGATGACAAAAATTTCTGCGTTCTGGTCTTATCCAGAGGTTCTCAAATAGCGGCCTGAAAATGCGGCGAAATGGTTCCAGTAAAGAATGGTACGGCAGTGTTTGCTTCGCGCTCGACTTGGCGGGGGCACTGCCGTGCTCCCCGATGCGGAGATGTTAAAGCATTCCCAAGGCGGAGCTCTTCCTTGTTCTGCCTTTCGTGCAATTTTTTGATAAATGTCCAATGTATAGTACCTGTTTCAGACAATATCATTTTTTCAGCCATACAATTTCGAGCCAGTTTTAGCATATGACAGATATCTAATATGCAATTAACTTTAACATTTGTAACACATGGTTGATCGAAATATCAAATACCATCATCAAGGTCAGAACCAAGTAATTGTTTAAATGTTTGAATATTTGTTGTTGTGCCATCTGATGTAATTGATCTAATTATTATTCCTACTTCAAACAACTTCCGTAAACAACAAGTTATGATTTGCGTTTGGATATCTGCCACGTTGGATATAATGCCACAGGATTCATGAGCCCGACCAGAAAAATTTTGCACTGAAACCAATCTTGATTACTTTTTTCATATGTTTTGCTGCAAACTACACAATCATCACTATTTTTATTTCTTTTGGAGTTTATTGTGCTTCGAACAACCTTTTTTTAAATAATATCTTAAGATCTATATATTTTCATAGCTCTTATGACACTACCGAAGAACCTGTTGTGCGTAAAATTAGTTTGGTCATTGAGGAAATTGTTAATTCCAAATAATCCTCTAACCTCTGTTGTGTTTGTAAATTTCTTGCAAATGTCATGAACTGTGGTTTGCCTACAACCACCCTTACAGCAATTTCCTGTACCTTTACAGTTAGATGTGCTTTTAACATCTATTCTATATTCTAAAGTGTGATACATAGCATAGTATCTTAATAAAAATTTCGTGTCTTTAATACGGAAGCTAACTAGTTCATTCACTACATCGCTCCATTCTTACGTCCGGTATTTATTACAGTTCCGTCACAACCAACAGCACTGAGATTATAAAAAATTATATTGTTTTTTGTACAAAACTCGTAAATACTCAATGCAATAGATTTGCCAGAACCAGAATTTGGTGAAACATGTCCTACATAACAGGACCCCGGTTCTTCTATAATTGACACATGTTCTTCTGCAATAGTTCTGCGATGGTAACGCCCTTCGTGTTCCTCTTGATATAAAATTCTATGTTTTCTCCCATCGAAGTAAATGCTTTTTATATATGTCTCAGAACCAGTGCATTTTCTTTGAAGCAAACAAGCCTTCCGAACTTTATTTTTGTCAATGACATTCGTTAAGTTTTCTTTCTGTCACTATACCAACATCTTGTAAAACAGCCGATGCAATCGCTGCAGCTGATCTATCTGATATCCCAAACTGATCGCAAACTCTTGCTAGAGTAGGAAGTTTTAATTTATTTCTAGATTTTATAGACGTCGAACACGAAGACATACAGGGACTAGAAGCACTTGGACTGTCTTCTGAAGTTAATTCAAACTCGGATAGTTGTTCTGTATCATAAGTACTTGGTGTTAATTGTTCTTTGCAGTTAAATGATTTGGAATAAGTGATTCTTTCATTTTCGATCTGTTTCCTTTCTTGCAATTTCAAAATTCTTCGACTTTCTTTAAACTCTACAGATCCTAGAGCCATCTTTCTATTTGATCTTTGGTCTTCCAAAAACGCCTGTTCCTTAGCCGGTACTCTACGCGGTTTTTCGCAAGAACGAGAAGAAAAGGTTTTGCACTTGCAAGAGAAAACATCAAACAATTTTGTTTCACATTTAGTTAGAAATAAGTTCACTTTTAATTCGTATTCTTTGCTTCGCTTCATTTTTAGGATACCTTATCAGTTTTAAGTACTCCTCATGATATTTTCGAATGAGTTGCTCGATGCGATCTGATTCTGTTGGGATTGATGCAGCCTTCCAGATTTCTTGTAGCTTTAAAATTACAATTTTCGCAACGTCTGAGAACGTTGGCTCTTTACCAGAATGATCAAACTTTAGTTCATATCTAACAAACAAATAATATCGAAGCACGTCCTCAACGGTCGGTAACATTTTAAAATTTAAGTCACCTGGAGATCCTAAAACGGGACATTCCACTGTCTTTCTAGTAACAACAGTCTTCTGAGAACTCATCTTGAATTTAAAAGGCACTTTGACTTTCAACTACAAGTCGAATTAACTATTTGACTTTCCGCGCCCGATTCACAGTAGGTATCAACTGTAGTGTTGCTAAAAAAAAATAGAGAATAGTTACTTCTTACCACAACAAGTTTATTAGTGGATGTACATTTCGAGAGCCTGCTATGCTCTTATCTTCAGCAATACACTAAACTAAGTTCATAAACAAAAATCTTTACATTATATAGCAATTACAGGTATAAATTAAAATAATAATACAGGTACTAAAAATTAACCATGGACTTATGAAAAGTCAGGTAACGTCAATCTGGTATATCCAATATAACCTGAAACAATGTCAACCAAGCGCTGGTCCGTGTCAATGAAAATTCTGTAAAAAACAAAGGAAACAACAAAACCAAAAAACACAAAAATTAACGAACTTCGGTTACAAAAGATCGAATAATGCTGAAAAAGATATAGGGCCATTATCTGAATTTAAAAGTTTCTGTGTGTCACTCTTGGCTGTGTATATACTTTCAAAACTATCCAACTGCTGTTTATTATGTACTGTTTTTAGCAAACTTAAGTTATTTATACTAATGTCATGGTTAGTCTCTAAAATATGGTTAGCTACGCTGGATTTGTCCGGTCTACAAAATTTTATATGGGAGAAGTGTTCTTTCCATCTGGTAGCTATTTGACGTCGGGTTTGTCCTATGTATAATTTGTCACACGTACCGCAATTAATTTTGTATATACCAGACTTTTCTAAAGTGGGTGTGCTGTCTTTCGGGTTACCTAGGTGTTTACTAATACTATTTTCATTTTTAAAGGCTTTAATTAAATTAACGTTTTTGAATATATTATCTAAGCCTTTAGTAAGAATGGGATCGTATGTTAGGCCAATATATTTTAATGGGGTATTATCTGTAATTAGTGTCGTACTATTTCTAAAATTTAACTTTACTTTTTTCTTTTTAAGAATATTCAAAACCATATCTTTAGAATAACCGTTTAATTCAGCTATATTAATTATATTAAGTAATTCTTGATCAAAACGATGCTTGTTAAGAGGAATAGTTAACAGTCGATGTATCATACTTTGGAAGGTCGCTTGTTTGTGTATTAGGGGGTGATTGGAATGGTTCATAATATATCTGGTATTGTTCGTCGGTTTTCTATAAATGTCAAATTCTAATGAGTCTATTTTTTTGTGGATCATGAGGTCTAAAAAAGGTATGCTATTGTTGGTTCCAATTTCATGAGTGAATTTAATGGATGGATATCGACTGTTGAGATCATCAATGAAGCTATTAATATCGTACTTACTAGTATCGAAGATGGCAAAAATATCATCAACGTACCTAAACCAAACGCGGGGGAAATATTCGAGGTCGTTTTTAATTTCTGATTCTAAGTTGCACATAAATAAGTTCGCAATAAAGGGGGAAAGACAATTACCCATAGCCGTACCAGAGTGTTGTTTATAAAACTTACCGTTGAATTGAAAAAAGTTATTGTACATGCAAGTTTCAGTTAATTTTATGTATTCATTAATACTATCAAGGTCAATATTATTTAACAAAAGAAAGTTTTTGAGGTGTTTAAGCGTCACCTCTATAGGGATACTTGGGAAGAGAGCACAGACATCAAAAGAAACTAATAGTTCGCTACTTTTTAATTTTATGTCTTTGATCTTGGTTACTAAATCTAAGCTGTTTTTAATTGAAAACTTATCATGGATTTGCTGCATTTTACTAAATTCCGTAGTTAACCATTTAGATAAAATATAGGTAGGGGAGTCGATGTTATTAACGATCGGTCTCATTAATTTGCCCGGTTTATGGATTTTAGGTAAACAGTACATTTTATATTTTTGTATGTAGTGTTGCTGATTATAAAAATGCTAAAAATATAACTATAACTTTTTTATTCACTAAAAACGCACTCTTTGTTCTAATAAAACTTTAGAATGAGCTACGAGATGTAAACTGTTTTTATATGTTTTTATAGAGCTTAGGTAAAAACCTTACAACCATTTATCCCATAGACTGACATTTTCGGGCATGGTTTTTACAATTTTTCAGAAATCAGGTAAAAAGATATCTATAGTTCTTGTGAAACAGGTATCAAAACAATTATAAACTAAGTCAGTACAGAGATTTCATATATTTTTCAAATAATTAAATATTGAGAAAATATGGCATTTTTGAGAATATTAAGGGTCCGGCAGAGGGCACAAGATGATCTTCGATCTACTTCTGTTTTTGCACAGAAACTTAGTTTACAATAGGAAACTCCAAGGCAAAATAGAGAATATTATTTATTATTTCTTTTTTTTTTCATTAAATTTTTTGTTTAGCAATGTATGTTTCCTTTTTGTTAATCATATTGCTGGGTGATGCTGTGCATTGGGTCGCCCTCGCCAGCACTTGTCCCTTTTTCATGACCAGCTGTCTCGGTCCATGTTTGACAGCCACATCTTGTCACCGCCTTGACGTAAGATACCGCTGGGTATCGCTACTGTGCATCGTCCGTTGTTGAATCGCTTGCCGTCTACATACAATTCGTCGCCCGGTGAATCGTTCTCGATGATTACGCCTATACGGTGTACTGTGTTTCGTTCAAGAGTAACGTCCTGGCTCGACACGATGCGATGCCTCACGCCGCCGTCATCGAGGGTGATGCTTCTTAGTAGATCGTCCACGTCATCGCCTCCGACGCAGACCGCCTTGTCGCCTCTCACCACTAGCGATACGCCGTGACTCGCTAGTGCCGGTTGCCCTAAAATCAATGCAAAGCTATATATTTCGCAATCAGTCACAAGCGCCGTGATGACCATTCTGATGCCATCAATAGTTGTCTGAAACTCAGTGCACCCATGTGTTTTCTTTATTGAAGGTGTGCTTTAATTTAAATTGTTCGGCAAGTTGAAAGGCCCATATTCTAACTGACTTTCGATCTGGTGCAAAACCATGTGTTTATATTATATAATTATATTTTGTGTTTATGCAGGTTGCAATTTGATTGTTTATTTTAATTTGATTTAATTTAATTTCTCAGATATTCATTCTGGGAGACTTGAATGGATCATCCTGGATTTGCACTCCAGCTAGTCCTGAATGGATGTGAACACCGTTTATGGTTCGCGGCTGATATTTATAGATTTGAAATGACGCTACAAATTAGCTGAGTTTGCAGCATCAGAAATTAGTTATAGCGTCTGCAAATTCTCAGAATAGGACGCACATGGAGTTGTAATAAGCTACGTATGTAACTAATACCAAGGCAATTGTCAATATAACTGATAATGTAATCCCAATAGCCATTGGGAATACTTCAGCTTTGCATTTGGGTATCAGCTCATTGTAATTGCAAAAGGTAGCACACGGTTTGCACTCTGCTATAGATACAAGCTTCCCTGCTCTGTCATCACACTCATATTCAATGAGATCAAACCATAAACTTGGAACTGTTTGACCCATTGTAAGTTAAATATTATTCCATTTGTCTCTAGGATGCATGATTAAAAATAATATGTATTTACGTCCGCACATGACAAGTTTTAAGATCTTGCCCTAGCACTGGTCCTCCAAGTTGGGCAGGAAATCCTTAATAATTCATTAAATTATTATAAAATTCATTGTATATATATATAAAGGAATAAAATATTATTATTATTTTAAGAGAGATATAAAATGTGGCCTTCCGATCGACAAAGCGGACAACGAACTGAAAAACGCTCGCAGGGAATCGTATCTAATGACGAAGCACAATCTGAACAAATTATATGGTGGTAAGTCAGAGCGCACAGTTTAGAATGTAAAATTTCCTCAAATAAAACAATATATTTGATTTTCTGTAGATCGGCACAATAATGTAGCCTAGAGCACTTAGTGTTCGAACATTTTATATTGATGACATAGTCTATGCAAATATTTGGGTGTTGTCCTTTTTTTAAAACCTCTTCAAGAATTGCGATCGTTATTTGTCCAGTTTGTTGATAGTTTAATTCTTCGCCCTTACACACGTTTATATAACGGCAAGCTGACCGTAAACATTTGTTTCTCTGGAACTCTAAACAAAAATTTATTCAAAAGTAACTACAGTCCCCTGAACAATTGATATCTTGTTCAAATTACCTTGATTGTTATTATTTGTTACACATGATATTTGCTCTTTTATATTTTTTGGTGTTTCTGCCTTGTTTAGAGTGCTATACTCTATATGCAATAATGAGTTGTGCTTTCTGTTGCACTTTTTACAAGTTGACTGTGAATTATAGTCGTTTAAAAAATGATCTTTTCTTAGACAATTTAAATACAAACGACATTTTTTAGCTTGAATACGATCATTGACGGACATATTGATGAAAGTATCACATTTATAAATGAAATGAGATCGTTTACATATAGGACAAACAATTGTTATTGATGTCGCGAATGAATGCGTGCGAGTTGATTGGATTGGCTTTTACCCTTGTTATCACTAGATTGTAACGTTTCTAATAATTTACATTTATCCAATAATAATTTTTGAAATTCCTCAATAGTTGGTAAATCTTCTTTCGTTTCATAAGATTCCCATGATCTCCTTGTGACTGTGTCAAGTTTATTTACTAAAATGTAAATTAATAACGTGTCCCACTGATCCACGGGTTCACTTACATATTGGTAATGGTGTAGAATTCTCGCCTTGGTATGCCAACTGTTTATCAACTTCTTTTAACGACGACCATTGTTGACGAAAAATCGCCACAGTTTCACAAGAGTGCAGTTGCGACGTCTGACCACCCCGAGTGTCCAAAAGAAAATGCCGCCAGAAAGAGCGTCGCCAGCCAAAAGAAACCGATTTACTGGGCTGCAAGGGTTTTTATAACCTCCCGAACAAATATTTTGACAATATTTGTCAGTTTATGACGGATTCTTTTCTTTTAGTTTAAATAAACATTAAAGTTTAGTTGGCATTCCAGGTCCGTATTCAGTGATAATTTAACAAAACATAGCGCATATCGCAGCGCTGTTTACATTACTCCCTCCTTTGAAAAAGATGTTAGCCTCAGTCGTGGATAAGATCCTTTTCGACCAAGAAAAAAAAATTTAATCATATATTATATTATATCTACTAGACTTCTGCAAATTAATAGTTCCGAATGGAGAATTTTGGATTTATTCCTTTGCGTCATTTACCGTCGTTTATAGCTTTCCACACTTCAAACGCTGTCATTTATTAGATTTTTATAATTCAAGATTCTCCACCAGATTACCTACATATTATACTTATACGTTATACTTTATAATGGCTAGTTATATTCAGCGGCGCTGGGCGTGGGTCGGCGGAACTGACGTGGCAGGCACTTACCTTGAGAGATGTTAACGAAGCCATGGTCACCCAACTACTAAGCTGTATGTTAAAGGGAAAGATGTTCAGAATGGGCGCCAGATCTATTTTGACCTTAGCCGGAGTCACTGCAGGATCGATCACTCCTGCAAATAAATCTTAAGGGTCCTGCCAGCAAAAATGACAACTCTAACGTAATGATAAAAATTTAATATAATAAATAATAATATTACAAGAATGGTTAGCAAATAAACTTTGGCAGAATGCCCAGATCAGTACGCTACTGATTAACTTAGCGACGATATAAAATTTTAATTCAATACCGTGAAGCGGTGATCATTAGTTTCCACGTAAAAATACAAGGTGGCACACAATAAACAACTGAGAAGACACTCAAGACGGAATTGTCACGCTTTGAGAGGTGGCCAACTAAAGGCCGCGTCGGTGGTCGTACACCCAAAATTTTTAAGTTATTCACGGAAGTAATAAGTTACAGACAGACAAGGAAGACTAGCATAAGATGAAAACGTTTATGGTTCTTTTCGCAAAAAAAAACGAATTGATACAACAATGATTAGAATGTTCTATTGAAATGTGATTGAACGGGCGAGTGAAGCAGAATACTTCCTTGGTTATCACAAAATGATAACGGAAAATAGGCACAGGCTTCACTTGCCAATGAATTTGAGAATAAACAAAATTTAGTATCGGTTTCAGAACGGCCGTACTTCAAAGCTACTTCTTTGTCTGTCACTGGTGTGACGGAGGGAAATATGTGAAGGTACGCCACTGCAATTAATAATTACCTTTTAAAGACGACACGTGACACTTCCGGACTGACTATCCCTCGTTAAATTAAATTTAGAAACGTAATAATAATAACAATTTATCTACTAAAAAATCAATAATTCAGATCGCCTACGGATGAGGTTCAAAGTCCAATAATCGATCCGTCAAAACTACAAACAAAACCGGCCACGCAGACGTAATGCAACACTAATAGCGACGATCGGACGAATCTCATTCGTAGGCTAAAAGCGCATATCAACAATTCAAAATACCATGGTACCCGATAATATACAAATTACAACACTTTAAAATAGTGACAAATACAATGTCGAAATAATTTTGGTATAAATCCTTTTTTTTTATATTTACGACAATCAAATACTAAGAGTCGAGCGTTACAGAATGTCAAATATATTAACCACAAGTGGCACAATAATTAAAACGTGGCTAACTTTATTTAACCAAATGTTAACAAACCGACAAGCGCAGTGTGAAATGAATTTTATTGGAACAGCGCTATCAGTTCATAATATCATAATTGTTAAAAATAGTTCCGCCTGAAGGGCCATCAAACACTGTAATCTGAAATTCAGTTAAGTTTAGCACGCCACTGACGAATTGGCATAACACAATATTAAGCTTTAATTCAGCCTGAAGGGCCGTCAAAACACTGTAAGTACGAAATTCAGTTAAGTTTAGCACGCCACTGGCGAATTGACATAACACAATATGTGGCTTTAACAACAAATGCAGTATCTGTATGATGGAAACTATGATCCAACGCAGTCTAAGCACAGGTTCAAGAAACAAAATAACAAAATAATTATTTCAGACCGTGAGAATTATTTGATGAAATGTTCGCATAAGGCTGCATGGCATCCTGAAGACAACGTAGTGACAGGTGCTAGCGCGCGCAAACTTATTTCACAGTTACGACGTACGTCAATCAAAAACGTGCATTTTATTTAAAGTTGAATTTAAGATGCGACGTACGTTTGGTAAAGAATTTTAAAATTCAAACGCAAATTATGATTTTAAATTGAACAGTTACGTAATATAGCACTAAACGTTATCACACTACCTGTAGGATGCAGTGAAGGTATTCCAGGACTCGTAGCCCTTTTCCGAAACAGCTGGACTGGATTCAGCTAGCTGAAGTGATCGACCCAGCAACGCTCCAAGCCTCGTTACAGTGGTTCTTGTCAATGGTAGTAGAATCACAGCGTTTTTTATGCTGAACGGACGCCACGTGCTAATCAAGTACAACTCCAAACACAATAACCATACGCACTTCACTAAAAGCTTTTCCCAACAGAAAAATAACAGGATGGCTCCAATTTTATAGCCACCGTACTCAATAATTTCGAAACCAACGCCCAGAACTCAAAAAAAACACAACGGCAATACGATACGATACTCTCACAACGCTTGCCGGCAGCCGAATCCCGCATCTCGCTATTCAAAAAATCTTTACTAGTCGACATTGTACCTAACCGGACACAACATGTTTTATAACTATTCGCCAGAATCAATCGGGTAAAGGGGTCCACACACACTCAAAATTTTGTTGTGGACTTTTTACCGCCATTTGACGTTGTAGGTTCACGGGGGTGGTCGCTAAGCTTAGGGGTCGTCCTGACCTCTTTCTTACGACTAAAATAACCCGTTATAACTTATATCCACGCTAAGTTGTTTAAAGTTCGATTTTTAATTGTATATGTTTCTTTTTAGATCCACCGTGCGTTTTAGTTTTTTTTTTTCACTATATCGTTTTAACCTGCACTTATGGCAATTGTTTTAGTTGAATAACGACATTATCATAGGGTTTATAGGATTCACTGGTTACACTGTGCTGTGGTGCTGTTGGCTCCTCGTCGTGTCTTCTGGTGTCTGGTTCTTCGGGTGGCGATAATTCGGAACCGGGGGTCTGCCTCCTTGCTGCCTTCGAGGTATATAGTAGTATTGTTATCTTTTACCAACGGAACGCCGGGTGTGTTGCATATTCTTGTGAGGGTTTACTGACTAGCCTAATATCGTAAGGCTGGTAGGCATGCCATCTCCTAAATACGAGCATTCTCTCCACTTCTATTTCCAGCCAGTCGTCCTCCTTGGTCGAAACGTAATCCAGTTCATCTGCAGTTAGGGTTATAGTTTTTTTCGTCTATGAATGTTTTGTCGTTCAAGCAGCGGAATTTGAACGTGATTTTGTAATTATAGTTACTTATCGTCGCGTACACCAAATAGTGCTCCAGTTACACGAAAAGGAGTGAGCCGTGCTCGTAGTTATCGGACCGCAAGTCCTTTACGAACAGGGCTGAGTGCCCCCTCGACACGTGATCGACGACGGCTGGCGCATAACCCCGCCAAGCACATCCCGGTACGACGCATCCCTTGAGGGTTTTCTCGCAATCAGGCAGGTGTCTCACCATTCCGTTTAGTGTCCCTACTACGGTGCAACCTTCGTCCCTATTCAAGCATGGGACGTTCCTCGCACGCTTTATCTTGAACATTAGTCGTCTGTTCCTCTTCCTCGGTTTCGTTGATCGGCAGAACGGGCAGCTGCTTACGCTTTCGTGACAGCCAAGACATAAGCTATGCCCGTTTTCACAGACACGCGGTTCATATAAGTATGAGACAAACCGCACAAGCGAAACCTTCCATTATTATTATTTCCCCTTTTTTTTTTGTTTTTTTTTAGCTACAGTTTACACAGTATTTAAAGTTTTTGACACTTCTTTATCGATCTCACGTGTTTTGTTTTTAGTTTCTACCTGTTATTAGTTACTTCACTATTTTATATTATCACACTTGTCCTTTATAGTTTTTATTCTGCGCTTTTCGGTCTTCGGATAATTATTCGTATATTGGTAATGGTGTAGAACGGCTTACTAGAGCTGCCTTGAATTGCTGATAACTTGTCGTCGCTTCGTTCAGAGTGGTCTCGCTGCGCAAATAATTGTAAGCTTCTCCAATTAGCTTACATTTAACTACCTTCAGCAGCTGTCCCTCGACGATGTTGTCCAAATCTGCCCGTTGTTCCACTCTTTCGAAATACGCCCGGACATCTCCATCACCTGAAAATGAATCTAGGGAATTCGCAAAGCTCCCCAGGCCAACTCGCGGTACATCCACTGTAATAACCTGCGGGTTAGTCTGCGAGCTGCCAGGTCAGCATACGTGCAGCTATTTTATATGGATTTCAATATAAACGAAATAATTGTAAAGAAATATGAACGTTAATTTTCAAGACACTTCGTTATTTGTTATTAGAGATGGCGGGTTACTAGCGATTTAAGACTATTTAATGCACTGACAGTAACACTTTTTTTATAAGGTTGCGAATACTAGGCTTACCCGTTATTGTCCCATAGAGCTTCTTCAAATTTCAGTTGCGTATGAATATTTTTAAAGACTTTCATCATCTTTTCATCAATGGTAGCAATATCCGCATGGAAAACTGTTTTTTCTAATTCTGTTACTGGCTGCCGTCCTAATTTTTTGCATTAATTTAATAATGTCTTCTCGTAGTACTTTTATTTGACATCTATACGTATAATTAAGGATATTATATTAAGAATATAAAGGGTATGTTCCGATATGCACTGCGAGCACTGCACAGTGCTATCACAGGTTATTAGCTTCGCCTAGCGCTTGGAAGAAACCTGGTTCATACACAAATCAATTAAATTAGCAGCTTTAGTGGAGCTGATGGTAGGTATCAGAAAGCATTACAATATAAAGGAATAAAATATTATTATTATTTTAAGAGAGATATAAAATGTGGCCTTCCGATCGACAAAGCGGACAGCGAACTGAAAAACGCCCGCAGGGAATCGTATCTAATGACGAAGCACAGTCTGAACAAATTATATGGTGGCAAGTCAGAGCGCACAGTTTAGAATGTAAAATTTCCTCAAATAAAACAAGACATTTGATTTTATGTAGATCGGCACAATAATGTAGCCTAGAGCACTTAGTGTTCGAACATTTTATATTGATGACATAGTCTATGCAAATATTTGGGTGTTGTCCTTTTTTTAAAACCTCTTCAAGAATTGGGATCGTTATTTGTCCAGTTTGTTGATAGTTTAATTCTTCGCCCTTACACACGTTTATATAACGGCAAGCTGACCGTAAACATTTGTTTCTCTGGAACTCTAAACAAAAATTTATTCGAAAGTAACTACAGTCCCCTGAACAATTGATATCTGTAGATCGGCACAATAATGTAGCCTAGAGCATTTAGTGTTCGAACATTTTTTATTGATGACATAGTTACATGCGACGCATTCATGGGCACGCATTTTTTCAGTGAAAAACCGAGTAGTACACGTTTTTTCGCTATGCTCCGTCCGTAATAACAGATTCGCAAACGCAAGTCTATCAATTTCTCGAGTTTGTTTTTCACCAAAAAGTCGGATAGTCTCTAGTCCGATGCGTCTTTACAATTCAGATGTAAAAATTTACACCCATACAGCTCATTGCATTGTTTTCTTGTACAAAATAAAAACTGGTCTTTTAAATTGCACCTTTTTAGTTTACAAATCCCAAAGAAAAAATCGAAACACATTTTATTTGAATTACACAAGCAATCTGCGATTTCTATCCTAAATTCAGACAAAGAAACAATTGTCTCGTTGCGTTTTTTTGGCCGCACTTGTACAATAATAATTAATAGAAAACAATAAAAATTATATATCAGACCCAAACTTAGATTTATACAAAATATTAATCTAAAAAATTACCAGCATCGTCTTGAATAGGATAATCAGGATCTTCTACAGAATCGTCCGAATCAGATGCGCCTGTTATTATTTCTAAAAATAAAAAAATAAAGTCAAAGTGTGATCCACTCCACCTCAACATTTAAGGTAAAGTGGATCACCCTTTTAAAATCGCTTGAATTCCATTTAAAACTAAATGTGAGGTGGAGTGGATCATTCTAAATTAAAAAAAAAAATTTTTTGTTAAAAAATAAACATTTATTTCTTATAACATGCGCCTATAACGCTATAACAGCCATCATTTTGATTGTTGCAATTAACTAAAATGTTAAATTCAACATCATTAAATAATAAAAACTTAAAAAGTAAACAGGTAAAATAAAAAAAATAACATAAATTCTTTGGTAATCGGTAAATAAAAATTTAAAAAAACAGGTAAAATAGTAACTAAAAAATACATTCTTTGGTATATCAGTCTCATAAACAGTCTTATTCTAAGTTTTCTTCTTCACCATTTTTTAAATAAAACACATGGCGACCTCTCCGCGCATTTTTAAGATTCACTTTTCTTTGGATTTGGTCCTGTTCAACGACAGATAAATCGGGATTAGGGGGGAATACAAAGACAGTGTCCTTTTTTGTGGAAACCTTGCGCATTGTGTTGACCGTTGTCTCGTTTGTGGAAATTTCCTCAACCTTACCCACATAGAGGCGGTCGCGCTTATTTGTTTTAAATTTCACAATAACAAAGTCACCTACGTCCAGAGAATTACCGGAGTAATCTGGCACACTTGTGCTGCATTCGCCGACTTCCTCCCAAATTTCTTCTCCCTCTGATCTTAAGGATTCTGGCTCTGAATCCTCATCATCAACTTCACGACGACTTTTGCTTTTTGGCTTATCAGATGACATAATTGGATTCGATAAGACATCAGTTGTGGTAATGCTTTTGCCCGCCACGATATTAACTTTTTTCCCCCGCTTCGGCGCTTGACTGGGCCCGCTTTTAAGTTCATCCAGCCTGTTTAGCAGCACATCGCTCCATGAGCTTTCCATCGGCTCCTTGTCTTTAGTTCTATGCTTTATTTTATCTAAAACTGCGTTGGGATTGAAAGGCATTATACCACACGCCCTAAATCCCGCCATAGCGTTAGCTGTAGATCTCTCTTCAAGATCCTCTATGGCTTTTTTCAACATTCGAGGGAATAAGGTCTTGGGAAGGACACCCCTGTTCCGCAGTTTCCACGTTTCTAGATTTTTTTTCCATGATGCTTTTTAAGGGCGAAAATAAGCCACATCCAAAGGCTGCAGCATGTGCGTGGAATTTGGTGGAAGCAGGACGAAACGAATATTATTGTTTTCGCACTCTTGAATAACACTTAGTGTTATATGACTCCCAAGATTATCGCCGATCACAACTTTATCACCTTCCAGCTGTCGGAAATAAGGCAATACAAGTGAGTAGAACCAGTCTTCGAAAAGAGTAGAATCAAACCACCCTCTCAGTGATCTATTATATTTGGCTCCTTCTATTCCACCCTCTTTCCACCCTTCGTAAATGTGTTTGGCTCTGTACACTATATAGGGTGGAAGAAGAGTTCCATCAGCAGCAATGGCAAACATAACTGTGGTGCTAGTTTTGCTCGCGTCAAGTGCCCTGAATGCATGCTTAGTGCCCCGCTTTAACACTACTTTAACTGCGCCAGGATCGTCAACAAAATTAGTTTCGTCGTAATTGATAATATTAGACGGTGGAATGTCATTGAGAACTTCTCGCAACTGATCAAAATATTCCGCAACCGTTTCATAGCTCACTGCAACTCTTACTCTTTTTGTGTTCTCCGCTAATTTTGTTGTAAGTTCTCGATGGCGTTTCATGAAACCCAGAAACCATTCATGGCCGGGCAAATTGTTATGGAACCGCTTCTCAGATATTCCTCTCTTATTCAAATATTGCTGGACCACATGTCGAACATCTATTGGTTTTAGCGGGAAACCCCACTCCGCACACAGCTGAAGGCCATCAACAAGCACTTTTTCTGCTTCATTTGTCAATGCTGGCTGTCCTCCGTAGATACCAGGATGTTTATCATTTACGCGGTGGTTTAAGGTAGTATAAGGAACTCCATATTGTTCAGATGCTTTTCTAATAGACATTTTTTTCGCTTTCACAGTTGTTACAGCCCTCTCCATATAAACGGGGTTGTAGTTTTTCTTCCCATAAGCTCCTAATTTCTTAGTGTACGTACGAGTCATCTGAAAGAAATAGTTAACATACCTACTTAACATAACCTATAAACATAACCTATAAGCTCAGTATATATACGAGTAATTTGAAAGAAATACTAAACAAACTTAACAGAACCTATAAAAGGATTGGTCCATTTTACCCCAAGGTTTGTCGTCAATACGTAAAATTTTATTTTTAAATAAACAAATGGGCAAATATTGAGTTTTTTTATGTACAACGCATTCCTAAAACATCATTACTTTGATCTTGACAGCCGGCAAAATGACTGCTTTAAATCTTATGTCTGCAGACACAAACGAATATACGTATTTGAAAATAGCACATTTATGCAGTTTTTATATTTTATTTTTTTATAAGTACTCACCTTTTATAATTAAAATATTATTACACTGACTACACGCACACACCCTTTGACAATAGAATCACATACTGAAAACA
Source organism: Xanthostigma xanthostigma (assembly GCA_963575645.1). Taxonomy (NCBI): domain Eukaryota; kingdom Metazoa; phylum Arthropoda; class Insecta; order Raphidioptera; family Raphidiidae; genus Xanthostigma; species Xanthostigma xanthostigma. Next base: position 8,798,541 of record OY754473.1, read on the forward strand.
CCTGTTAGACAACTGGTTTGACAGACACGCACGCATTACTGGTGAAAAACTTGTTTGATCCACTTGACCACAACTGATCCACTTTACCTCGTTTGACGGTACTGTAAATTAATGAAAATAATATGTTTAATGAAATAACGACATATAAAAATATAATATTATTTATTTTTATTTATTTTAATATTTTCAAGCCTACCTTGAGGGTGGTCTTCTGTTGTGGATTCGTTGCTGCTAATAAGACTAGTTTTAGGCAATAAATCTAATATTTTCTTAGCCCTGCTGTAAGCCATTCACTATTCACAGTTCAAACTACTAATTTGTTAAAAAAAAACATTAATTCCTCCTTCCTTTCCAGTAAACTGTGTATGACTATTTTGACGAATAAAACACGACTGCACTCTACAGCTATTAGAATTATTATAATATTATTTCGTAAACTCGGTGAATCAGCTGATTTGTTTGTAGCTATCTGAAGTTGGCGCGAAAAATTTAATAGTTTCGAAAGTGGCTATGTGCTCTTAGATACATATAGAATTAAAAGTAATATTTCCAAATGTGGCTATGTAATGTTAGATATTTATGGAATTAAAAACTGATTTTATTGTGTAGATAGATACTTTCTGAATCTTTAATTGTGGCGCCAAATATAAAATAATTCTTATAACTACATTTCGAACCAAAAGAAAACGATACTTTTAGTAATACTGTGTAGAAAGCTCAAAATTGACAATGTTGTTGTTAGCCACATTTGGAACCAAACCATCGATATGTAACTGACCCTGTATTTGGTAATACCAATAATGAAGTTTATTAATACTACACAATCCGCCACTGTCTTTTAACCAAAAATTTACTTTTTTTTTATCAACATCTTCTTCAGGTGTAAGATCTTTTGCTGAATAAGGACATTTTATTTCTACTATAGTACCTGTATCGATTACACCATCAGGTGTTGCAACCAAAAATGGTATATTTTCATCAACAAACAGACCAAATTCTTGTATTTTTTTTCCATACACTAGTGCAAGTTCACGTAAGGCATTTTTCTCGTTTGCTCTGCCATATTTCATAGACATTTAATCAAAACTCGAATAGAGAATTTGCTTTTCTAAATTTGCACATCCCGTAGTACTTTTTCTTTAGCAGATCCGATCGAAAAACGAAGCAGTAAGAAGCTTTTTTTCTTTCTTCTCTCCATTGTTCGCATTGACTTTGCATTCGTGTGTCTTCAAGTTTCTTACGTTCTTGGGTGCTTTTAAAAAGCTACTTAAAAAAATCGCCTTTGCTTGTTCATATTATACAAACGGATCCATATCAGGTTTTTGACATTGATCTCCGTAATCTTTGTCGCTATTTTTTGTTATAATTCGTCGTCTTTTTTTTGGTTTTCAGACGCTCTCTTTCGAGAATACGATTTTGTTGAATTTTACGACGCATTATATATTTTTTTGCTACTTTCCCGGGACTATCTTGATACATAGTTTTATGTAGCTGATCAGCAGGTACCATACCTGTGTTGTAAGACACAACAGCTGCTGAGCATCTAGCCTGATAGGATCCCTTGAATGAATAATTTATTCTTTTTCCTCCTGTTAATTTTGCCACTTTTGCGTTGTAGTGTTCAGCGGGATTATTATCTGTAGATCGGCACAATAATGTAGCCTAGAGCACTTAGCGTACGAACATTTTTTTATTGATGACATAGTCTATGCAAATATTTGGGTGTTGTCCTTTTTTTGAAAATCTCCTCAAGAATTGCGATCGTTATTACGATCGCAATTCCTCCTAAGCCAACATGACGTAACTCAATATTTGCTCAATGTGAAATAATTAACATTTTGTGCATTTCATTTCAGCACAGCTTATTTTTTGTTATTTTTTCCAGTTCCTTTGTATAAATAGTTAATTAAGCAGATGCTAAAACGATAATATATTGAATGTTAAAAAAATCAGTTTTTTATAAAAAAAATTGAGATACGTCAATTTTGTTTAGAAAATTGATGACATATTTCAGTTACGTTATTTGACATTAAATACCAATGTCATAAATTGTGCTACTCAGGAAAAACAAAAACAAGATTACATGCTTTATGGTAATTTCAGCATTAAACCCCAAATATAAATTGATCATTTCAATTATTTATTTATTAATTTTTATTATAAAATTACAAAATAAACAAGTATTCTGTACTTAATAATGCTATAAATGTTGTAAATCGGCTCTAATTTTGGGAAAACTTACCTACAACGTCGAACAAATTTATTACTATGACATAATATATATGTATTTTTAGTTTTTTTCTTTTGCTATCATCTTTTATAAAAAATAACAAGTTTTAGTTCGACGTTGTAGGTAAATTTTCCCAAAATTGGAGCCGATTTTTCATTATCCCTGCCATATTATTAAGAATGCCATTTTTTTTCTGAAGTGGTATTCCATTTACTTTTTCGCACTGTTTGGGTTTCAGTTATTATTTTTTGTAATTTTTGAGCTTAAGAAATTTACTTCCAAATATTCCTCATCAAAATCGTTTTTATATTTCATACTGTAAGATCCTCTTTGAAAGATTATCTGAACCATGTTCTGTAAATACGGTCGGGGATTCATTCTGCTAAGTTTGTATTCAGAAGAATAATCTTCCCAATTGAAAAAGTTCTCCAACTTCATTGGCAAAACTTCCGTGCCACGAGTAGCATTTTGTACTGATTGCACAAAATCTCCCGAAGTCATACATTTTTCCCATTTTGTTCATCGATAACTCCACGTTGTGATGGAATGAATCGGCTGCCAGAAAAGTATGGCCCGGTTCGAAGTATTTGATTTCAATCTCATCGGCAACAATTTCGTCAGAGTTTACAATATAAACCAGAAATGAGAAGAAAGACCAATTTTTATTTTGGGCCGCGCAATTATCTAGCTACATGGTAATTTTGGATACATCCTTTTTAGTTTTGAAGAAGTTTTAGAACGTGCTTATAATTTGATATTTATTCCTCCCAAATATGGCTTCATGCCAGAGAGCGGCAAAAGGTTTGCATTTCTTTTGTTTCTTCCCAACTCAAAGCTCTCATTGTATACTGTCAGGCGGTTGGTGAATATTGCGGTTTTAAACATTTCCAACCTTGGAAGCATTATTACCTTTTCAAGATCTGCACAGTATGTAATATTGCTTGTTTCAGTTGTGTAGTCTTTTTCAGCATCCTCACGATATTTTTCGCGTGATTTTGTGGCTCTGTCTATATGAAGTTTCCATTCTTTGCAGTTGTCACAATCATTGTCAATATTTTCCTTTGTGTGACTTGAGTTGTGCAAGTTAAAAGTTTCGCAACTCTCACATTCTTCATGACCTAACTTTACGATAGAAATATTCATTTTTTTTGCCATTACTCTGTATTTTTCATATGAACATGGAGATTGCCGATTTTTTAAAATAAAATCCTTATGCATCAGAGAAAAACTAAGATCACTGGGCAAGTAAAGCCGATGAGGAGCATGCTCCCGTCTGTAATGTGAAATGGATGGCTTGTAGAACATAATATTACTTCATCATCCATTTTATTGTGAGAGATATGAGTCCCTCTCTGTCCGATGGGGGTACAACAATATTTTGTGAATTTCCTAATGCACGTCTAATAATATTATCACATCCTTTATTATAGCTTAATGTACCGAGAAAAAATAATTTACAAACTGTCTGCATAGTTCCATCACTATCCTTAAACATAATATACGTATGTGACTTGTTTCTTTTATGATTCAGCACTGGATTCTGTTGTTCTTTGTTTCACGGAATATGTTGAAATATGATGCAGTATAAAAGATTTCCTATCTTTGGCAGATTCCATTTTCCAGATTCTGCATTTAAAAATAAACGCCTGTCTTCTGAAATTTTTTTGGCGTGAAATTTTTTTGGCGCAATTTTGTCTGCAGTTATCCTCTGAACAAGCAGGTTTGACAGAATGGGTTTCGGCTATTTTACGAAATTTTTGTATTTTCCTGTCACTAACAACTTGAATCTCTTTCTTTTTAAGTTAAATGAAATTATTATAATAATTCATTTAACTCCATTCTTGCAAAATATATCATTCGTAATAGCTAGAAAAGCTTGTTAGAACGATTTGATACTTCCTTTTTACTATTTGTTGGAAAAAATTCGAGCTTGGATAATAATTGATTGAGAAATATTTACTTAATAAGTTTCCTGTTGGCTAAGTCATTTCTATTATCTTAATCATATTTGAGATCACCATTTTGGTTTCTTGCTTATATTTTTTTCAAATTTAGTTCTATAAAAATAATACATACATGTTTATTACTACATGCATTACTGTTCCCCATTATTTGATTGTTATTAAAATCATTTTCAAGCCGCACTGAACACACCTGGTGATGATGGGTGAAGCGGTCAACTGCTGAGGTCACGTTTCTCGTTCTTATGGTGTAGGTACGGGTGGTCCGATTCCTCGCTCTTCTTTCAATTGTGTTTTCCCATTAAGTAATAACAGGACTGTTTTTCTATTCCTTATGATGTGAGCCCCTATAAAGCAGACAGATTGTCAAAATTATTTAATCTCAAATGGTATTAAATTTGAAATGCTGATTTCCGCCCTAATAGATCAGTCGTCCCTTCCTAAGAAAAAGCGGTTGTTCCCTATCGCAACAAAGTCAACAGAGTCTTTGAAGCCTAAGTTTGTTAAGTCTGAGACGTCAAACCATCTTGTGGTACCCATTTCCAGTGTTGATCCTCCTTTAGTAATATCATCCATCAGCCCATACAGGACGTCGAGTAATGCAGATGTCAACTGCGTGATGGATTTACCCTGCGTCGATGGTGCGCTAGATCTTCGCATGTGCTCGAAGAAATCTGACGGGAAAGAGACTCTTCGAGATCCGCTAAACACGGGGAGAGATGAGTCCTGGGAATAATTTGCAGCCAGCAATCCTGTCTGAGAAGCGCCTGCCAACTTGGCCCAATATCTGAGTCCGATTCTTGTATATTTTATCTGTTTCCCCTCGGTATTTTGCTTCTGGAAGGCATTTCCCATGTTCTCTCTTGTAGCCCAAGGAGATCTGTAGTCAGTAATTTCTGATAGTATTCCCAAATCCTCTTTGTATGTGCCAAATATTGAGTGGAATACTATTTGCCCTGCCTGATGAGCGTCGAATTTCCCATTTAAGGTCCAATCAAAAGCCTTAAATGTAGCTTGATACAATTTCACAGCACCAATTCCTGAGAAGTCAATGCCTCCAATTCCCTCATCACTCCTTGCTATCTGTGTCCCATTTAAAACAGTCCATATTTTGGTTTGGTCCTTTTCCATAAGGTTATTGACATACAACGCTAGGAAATTGAAAGGGAAAGTAGCCCTTTGCTGTTGCCTCGGTGTAATAATTCTTAGGATGTCAGCGATTACTTTTACCAGCGTTCTTATATCATTTGCTTTTTGGCCGTGGATTGCACTTAGGATGTCGTCAATGAATGGGATGTGAGCTAGGGCCCTTTTAGCAGCAACTTTCCACTTCTCAGCATATTTGGTTTCAGATCGGATGTAGCAAAGTAAAGCAGTCATTGGGCCCAGCGATTGAGTCATTGATGACCGTTTTTCTGGTGGAAATGATATTCCTTCAAGAAGGATGTGATGACAACCTTCGAGTCCATACTGTGCTACATTAGCAGCAGTTGTCTGTGAGTCATCCTTTCTTATTGGCATCATAGAATGTCCGGTTCTCAGCTCTTTCATGCGCATTCCGAACGCACAGCAAAAATTCATGTAAGGGCCGACAGTTCCCAACCAGTTGTTATTCCCAGAGGTCATTCTGGCATTGTACTCTAGGCCCTGTTCTCTCGCAGCTTCTGTTACTATTCGCTTGGCTGTCTCCAGGGAGATGGAGTATGTTCCCCCAGAAGATATTGTGAAGCCTTTAGAGACTGCTTTTGACTGCAGATTTGAAAATTGTCCTTTTATTCCTTGCCTCAGGATATTGTGGACAGAGGATAGGATATTTCCTACTTGTATCCCAAAAGAGAGATCTTTTTTCGCCTCTTCTGTGTTTTTAATCTCTCTTACCAAATCTAAAAAGGCTTTGCTTATAAATTTTAGACATTTTATCTTTAAGTCGTTGTCCAGTTGTATTCGGGGCTTTTTCGCCGTGGTTATCTCAGTACTTTCTGAATCTGCATCAACGATTCGTATGTTTCTTTTCTCTCCTTTCCTTGTTCCTGATGGTCCTGCGACGTCTTGCCCTGTACTCATTTCTACATCCTCTTGTTCGCTCATGATATCGTTTTAATGGGTGCTTCTGGATTACGTAAAAAATTATCAGTCCGTTCTTACTCACAGTTCGTCATTAGCAGTGAATGAGTACAGACGTGTTTATTTACTGGTGCGGAAAAAATAAAAAGTGCGCGTTTTTTGGCAGTGCCCACACTCTGTGGTGCAGTGCTAATTCCCAATTTTTTCAAGTGTTTTGTGAAAAGAATTAAGAAAAATGGATTACGTAAATAAATATAGGAAAAATACTGTCAAATGTCAATTCGAACAAAACTGCAAAAAACCGCAATCAATAGAAATTCACGACTGGATTTTCGAACACCTAAAAATAGAAGAAAACGTCATAGCAGGAATACAAATTGATTCTTATCAACGCGCTGTCTATATACAATTAATAAACGAAGAAGTGTGCAGTGATTTACTACAAGCATTCCCCGAACAAATTCAATTTTTCTACAGTGACAAAAGCGTCACACATATTCGTCTATCTCTAGCAGGATCCGGCGTGCAAACAGTGAGAATATTCAATTTACCCTTCGAAGTCACCGCGTTTGAAGTGTCAAAGGCTTTAAAAAATTTTGGTGATGTGCTGTCAGTGACTAACGAAGTCTGGCAAGGACAGCATCATTATAAAGTTCCCAACGGTGTTCGACAAGTAAAGATCGAGTTGAAGAAACACATACCATCATGTGTCTTTATAGAACACTTTCGAACTCTAGTTTTGTATAACGGACAACCCAAAACTTGCTCGCTTTGCGGAGCCCTAGACCATCTACGTGCTGATTGTTTCAAACAAAAAAAGCCGGTGCAGATACCCGTATCAGAAAACCAGCAACCAGCAAACTGGGCTACTATCGCCTCAGGAAGACATACAGTTCAGAACAAGGATACAATGAGTCAAAACTCAAAAGGAGATGAAACATCCAAAAATGAAGAAAGACTTGCAGAAAACGTGGTTTTAAACTTACAACCGGTAAACTTAACTCATCTGGAAGATATTGAATTGACGACGGATACTTCAGAAGAAGAGATTGCAGAACCTTCCTCAGATAACGAAAGCAATTCAAGCGATTCTGTCGAATGCCCCTCACCCGAACCCACAATAGAGAAAATAGGAAAAATGTTAAACGAAGATGTTATTACAGGAGAAGAACACAGAAAAAATACAAGAGAAGAAATAGGAAAAACGCTAAATGAAGATGATACTACAGGCGAAGAATACAGAAATAAAAAAAAACGTAAGAATAAAAACAGGTCTAAAAACTCTTTAGAAACTAAACCAAAAAAAAAAAACAGTAATGACATCCAATCCAACTAAAGTAATAACATATGCCACCCTAAACATTAACGGTATAAAATCTAAAAATACACAGGAAATGCTAAAAAAATTTGTCAATGACTACGATATTGATATATTATTCTTACAAGAGGTGAACGATATAAACTTAAATTTTTTTTATAATCATGAATCGGTTGTAAACATCAGTGATAGCTATCATGGTACTGCTATAGTTTATCGTAAAGGTATTCAGCTAACATCAATACAAAAGCATGAAAGTGGACGTATCCTGAGTGCAATCTGGAATAATACGTTACTAATAAATGTTTATGCTCACTGAGGAAGCAAAACCAACGCGAACACTTGTTCGAAACGGACTTAGCCTTTCACCTTAATCAACCATTTGCGAATATGTTAATAGGCGGTGATTTTAATTGTATCGCCAATTCGGAAGATACTACAGGTCGCACGACACCCAGTGCAGGGTTAAATGCTTTAATCCAACATTTATCACTAATTGATACCTGGAAACAAAAAAATAAAAACAGTAAGGGATACACGTTTATTCGAGCTGACTCCGCTTCAAGAATCGATCGTATATATGTATAAAAAAATCTCAAGGACACAATAGCTGCCACTGATACAGTACCTGTCGCCTTTTCGGATCACAATGCTCTTATCATCAAGCTCCTCCAAACGACAAAGTTGTGCATGTCTATTGGCAAGGGATACTGGAAACTCAATTCTTCCTTGACCGTCAGAGAAGATATAAAAAGTCAATTTGCTAGCTTTTGGGAACAACTTCAAAAGAAAAAAACTGGCATAGAAACTACAGCTAAGTGGTGGATTAATAAAGCAAAACCAGCAATTAAAGCCTTTCTTAGAACAATAGCGATTCATGAAGCACAAATGAAAAGAGACACACTAGAATTTTATTTGAATTCATTAAATGACCTTCATCAACAAATCATGGCCGGCAACAGAAGTAACGAAGTATTATTGAAAACCAAAAAAATAAAAAACACGATAATGCAGAAGCAACAGCAATTTCTGGAGGGCTCCGCGGTTAGGGCAAAAATGCAAATAGTTGACGGTGAAAAATCATCGGTCTTCATCGTAGCTAAAGGGAAAAAGAACGCACAATCCAGGTACATCCACCAATTAAAAAAATTAAACGGAGAAGTAACAAAAAATTGTAAAGAAATTATAACTGAGGCTGAAAATTATTTTGCTGACTTATTTAGTGACAAACCGATCACTGTGAAAAATAACCTGCTTCAAACTATTACCCACCAACTTAATGAAGAAGCAAAAATAGATTTAATTAAACCGATTTCAGAAGAAGAAATTCAAAATGTACTTAAAACAGTTAAAGGCAAAAAGTCGCCGGGTCCAGATGGCCTCACCTATGAATTTTATATCAATTACTGGGACATACTCAAAAAGGTCTTAAAGGAGGTGCTAAATGAAATTTTACTGAACCCCGTTGAATTAGGTCCCAAAGGCTCACAAGGGATAATCACCTTAATACCTAAAACAAAAAACACCAGTCGCTCGATAGAAGACTTTCGACCAATAACGTTACTTAACTCCGACTACAAACTCTTCATGAAAATAATCGCAGCAAGACTAAAAAAACATATAAATTGTTTAGTGGGTGAAGGTCAGACAGTCGGTATTGAAAATAAAAACATAGTGCACAACGCTAGTTTAATAAGGGATGTGATTCTTAATTAAAACACAACGGAAAAAAAGTAATAAAAACATGGCTATAATAAACATAGATTTTAACAAAGCCTTCGATAGAGTGAATCACGAATATCTATGGCAAATACTCAAAAAAATGAATTTTCCGTCTCAGTTAATTAGCTGTTTAAAATGTCTATACCAAAATGCAAACTCACAAGTGCTAGTGAACGGATATCTCAGTAAACCTATAAAAATTGGATCTTCGGTTAGACAGGGCTGCCCCCTTTCGATGCTATTGTTCACCCTCGTGATTGAACCCCTAATCAGGCTTGTGGAAAAAACTTGTAGCGGTATTGAAATAAACGCAACTTATTTAAAAATCAGAGCCTATGCTGATGACGTGCAAATCTTCACTGATATATATAATTAAAAAAAATTGGGAACCCTTAATCAACCAAATTAAATATCATTTAAAAAGTAACTCTACTCGTAATCTAAATCTAATTCAAAGAATATGGCTAGTTAACTACACAGCCCTATCTAAACTGTGGTACGTTGGTCAAATTATTCCGCTTGCAGCAAAATACGCAGCAATGATAGAACAGGCAGTAGGATTTTTTATTTGGAAAGGAACTTTTTTCAAACTGCCGAGACCTCAATTGCAGCTCTCCGCAAAAACCGGCGGATTAGGTTTAATAAATTGTGACTTAAAGTGCAAAGCCCTATTATCTAAATACCTGGTGAACACTAATAGATCCTTTACTGATCTGGTAGATAAAAAAATTGTGGAAAACTTTTTTCCGCGTCCAATATAAACCAAGTGCCATGTATTCTAAGAAAAACTCTTAAAATGATCAATCAATGCGACTTTTTTCAAACTAATATAGACGTGCAATTGACTACGAAACAAATCTATCTTAGACTGCAGAAGCCGTTCATACCACAAATTCAGCAGGTCTATGCCAACATGCCCTGGACACGTATTTGGAAGAACATAACGCGCCCTTTTTTAACCAGTGATATACAGTGTACGTTATATCTCAATATAAACGATAACCACCCTACTAATTACAAAATGTTTAGACACAACTTAAAAGCATCTCCTTATTGTGATATTTGCAACCTCGAAGATACAGTCGGACATCGTGTCATGAGATGTCACGGTGTGAAACCAATCTGGAAATATATGAAAGAAAAATTTACTAATATCTCCGAGATTGCAAATATCACAAACGAAAATCTTATCTTTATGAATTTTTATAACGAAAACAAAAAGTTACATAATTTCTTGATTTGGTACGTGGCAACCACGATTGATTTTAACTACAAAAATTACAGGAATACGAACCTTGACTCGTATAAATTAGACATGACTAACGAAAAAAACTTTATTAAAAAAAATGTAAATTTCGAAAAGTATCTCGAATTTTTGTAATTTCATAAATGGATTTATTATGTCAAATTAAAAATTAATGTGCAAGATCTATCGAAACACGTTAACTAAAACAAGAACTATTATATGAACAATTAATAATATCTAATTTGTTAAAACTTGTATCCTTTTTATTTTAGTTTAATTTTTAGCAACAGACAAAATAAACTGTTTTATTTTTTTCTTTTTATATATACATGTACATAATGTACCCTAAGTTAATTTGAAATAAAATTTTATGTTAAAAAAAAAAAAAAAAGTGCTTCATTTTTTTTTTTTTTTGCATTTTCCCAAAACTTTCCAAAAGGAACAAGTGTCCCATATTCTGGGAGACTTGATCCCAGTAACGGGTAGACTTGATCATAGGGGATCAAGTCTCCCTAATGCAAACTTTAAATAAATGAAAACCCGGTTTGGTTATAAAAGTATCATTTATTATAACAAGATTATGAATATAATTAGCTTTATATGTCTTAAGTAACAACCTAACGTTGAATATTAAATTTTCTTAAAGATTTAGTAAAATGAAATGAGATCACTCGTTTGCTGTTGGACTTGAACTCAGGTGAATTTATTTTTTTTACTATTTGGTATCTAGCCACTTCAGCAACATCGTCTTTTATAGGCCACTTGAATTTATTGTCGTCAATTTTTTTTGCAAATTTTATAATGTAACCAGAATCTGTAACAGACTGAATTTGTCCAACATAACGACGTACCAAATTTTTCATTGATATTAAATTGACAATAACCCAATCGTTAGTTTCTGGTGACGTGTCATTTCCATGATCATCTTCAGATTCACAACTAGATGAAACATCATATTCGTCATCATTTTCATCTTCAGACATATCATAAGTGGAATCTGGTGATGGAGGCAATTCATTATCATCTTCCGATGAAGATTTTTCCTTCTGCGTAAACCCTTTAAAGTTCCGTTTAACTCTATTCACCTTTTTGTCGACTGGTTTATTTATCTTTTTGTTCTTTTTTTCTCTTCTTATTAATAGTTCCTCAACCAACTTTTCTTTTTCAGGTGTATCAGTCAAGATTTTTGTTGATCCTTTTTTATGACCTTTCTGGGTTACCTTTCGGCAGCCTGCTTTCGGGAATGGTTTTATTTCCTCAGGAGTCTTAAAACATTTCAAGATTTTTGAACAACCTGGTTGTGGACTTGATGGAGCAGTTCTCTTTGTAGGAGTTTTGTGTGTAGGTACTAGATATCAGGATCTCATTTGGATTGACAGAGTTTGATGCGAATTGTTCCGGTATAATAGCATCTTGTGTGGTATTTTCAGGTTCTTTCGGGTTAATCTCAAAGTCTTGAAGTGTCAATGTTGCGTCAGATAGAATTGATGTCTACAACGATCACGTTGTGGAGACAAAAGTTCACAGTTTTGTGATTGGTCATTCTTATCAGTGCGTTCTGGATTTGTTTCAGTAACTAAAGGCCTGTCCGTAACATACGACGAGAGAAATTCATCATCGGTGAAAATGTCTTTATTGAAGGGATAAATCCCAGTTACTCGAAATCTACTCAGAATATTCTGAGGTGTAAAAGCTTTTGGAAATGCTTTCCCAAGTACTTAATTCCGATGTTTCATAAATCGTTATAGTTTTGGCAGGATTCTGGTCCATCCAATCGCTACAAGCAGTATCATAATAGGCTTTGAGTGGTCCAAACACTGTTCTGTCTAAAGGCTGTGTTTTATGAGACGTGTGGGGAGGTATTGTCAAATGACTTATACCATTCTCTTTAGCAAAGTTTAATGATTCTATGCTTTTATGACTGTCATGATTATCCATTATAATCAACATCGGACACTCAACTGAACATTTGGTGTATTTTTTAAAATGTTGTAAAAATTTTATAAAATTCTCAGCAGTCATCCAGCCTGAAGGAAATACACTCGCAGTTGTACCTGCAGGTGCACCGTTCAACATACGATCTTGCCAGTTCTTGCGTGGAAAGATCATGAATGGAGGAATGTATCCTCCCATTGCATTTATAGCACAGCACGCAGTTACCAATTCACCACGTTCACCTGATGTCATCTTCCCTATTTGCTTTACACCTTTAGTAGCAACAATTTTTTTAGGTTTATGTACAGTTCTCAGCCCCGTCTCGTCAATATTCAAGATAGCTTCCGGTCCAAAATGATACTTAACCAATAGATTTTGTAAATTTTCAAAGAAACAGCCAATGTTATGTTTATTGAAGCTGGTCGATCTACTCAGGCTGGTCGCTTCAGGTACACGTAGTGACAATCGTGTATTTCTCTTCATAAAGCCATAGAACCAATCGTACGACGCAATATTATTGGTCCATTTACATATTTTCTCATCTGGCTTTTGGTTTTGAATAGCCAACTGATATGCTAGCTGCCGAACACACAGAGAAGATAGCCCATGATGGAGTTTGCTAGCTTTTTCTAGGTACTTGACTAAATGCAACTCCTCTTTTTTAGTGAAGACTTGGGACTGTCTATAATTAGGCTCATATGTAATCTCATTTTCCTGGTCTTTTGGTATTTGGCCTGTAAAACTTGATATTAGAGTTACTAATTTATTATCTTTCCATACCACAGTTGATACGTCAGTACCATTGACATTGGCTGTGTATTCATGGGATGTCCCTCTTGGCACCTTTTTCATCTGCTGGTCATTAGGCAGCTTAGAGTTTGGTATTCGATTTCTCCTAATTGTGCCTAATGAGTAAATACCAATCGAAGCCAAATACGAAACAAGGGAGATAGTGGAATAATAGTTGTCAAAATATAATCGATAAAATTCATTTCGTGGTATATTTCTGCACAATCGAATGATAACATTGGCACTTGCACCCAGATCAGGCTCATTTTGTAAACGTGATTTATTTTCTGTACCTGTGTAGATTTCGAAATTATAAGCAAAGCCACTAACACCACTCAAAACGTAGAGTTTTAAACCCCATTTATGAGGCGTCATTGGTAAATATTGCTTTAGGTAGTGTAAATGTATTCTGATTTCAATGAATTTTAATTTCAACTTTATGATTTACTACTAATGTGGCTTGATAGATACCCACAACTGACGAGTTAATATTAGTTCTTTTGAGTTTCTAACGTTTACACATTTCGTCTGTTATGAAATTGGATTGTGACCCTGAGTCTAATAAAATTCTACAATTATGACATTGCCCATCTAAATCTTGTACCTTTGCACAAATTGTTGATAATAAAATTTGAGATGGCACATTTTCACGTACTGATTATAACACCTGATTGATTGTTTGAATTACCTTGATTGTTATTATTTGTTACACATGCTATTTTCTCTTTTGTATTTTTTGGTGTTTCTGCTTTGTTTAGAGTGCAATAATGAGTTGTGCTTTCTGTTGCACTTTTTACAAGTCGACTGTGAATTATAGTCGTTTAAAAATGATCTTTTCCGTTATATCAGACGAGCACGGAGAGTTAATGTGTCTTAAACCGATTTTTGTATCAGCAGGATATTCTGTTTGGGTTAATGAATTATTATCATCTGTAGGCTCGACTTCCATTTCGTATTTTACAGACATTTCCTCTTTGATTTTGTTTGCTTCAATATATTGAGTGGGGGCATTTTCTTTCCAATTGATAGCCGTATCGAACTGTTCCAAAGATTCACGCTTTACAGTGACAACCGCACTAGTTTTATTGATCAAATGGTGGTCAGAAAGTTTCTCAATACAATCACCAGGTTCGGTTTGCATATCAGTAGTTTGCAATAATTGTTCCAGGTAGTGATGCAGGGTTTTTTCTGACTGTACAACGACATTTTTTAGCTTGAATACGATCATTGACGGACATATCGATGAAAGTATCACATTTATAAATGAAATGAGATCCTTTGTTATTGATGCCGCGAATGAATGCGTGCGAGTGGATTGGATTGGCTTTTACCCTTGTTATCACTAGATTGTAACGTTTCTAATAATTTATATTTATCCAAAAACAATTTTTGAAATTCCTCAATAGTTGGTAAATCTCCTTTCGTTTCATAAGACTCCCATGATCTCCTTGTGACTGTGTCAAGTTTGTTTACTAAAATGTAAATTAATAACGTATTCCACTGATCCACGGGTTGATTTATTATATATGTTTTGTTTCTTATTATGTAAATATCTTTTGTAAAAATACTTTTGATTTTAAATATTCATTCAATAAAAAGTACTTGGAACAGCAGTAAGCACATTTAAAATTTTCTGCATCACATTAAGAATAAATTGTGTCTGTTCACCGCGCTTACCTTGTGTTACTTTTTCGTCTTCAATAAACTTAATTTGTTCACAAAGATATTTATCGGGTTTTCCCTTAGCTATTTGTAATATAGCTGAAGCAAAATTTGTCCAGTCTTGTGAATACAATTTTAATGCCGCGTCAGGATGTAATAAATTAAAGTCTATTTAAAGTCTATATGAAATGAAGTAAACAGTGATATAATAATAATAATAATAATAATTTTATTAATCCAGTAGATCGTAAGATATAGGACATGTCAATATATATATATAAAATATTATATCACGAAAACAATAATAAACAAATAATAATAAATAATTATAAATAAATAACAATCAAAATGAGATAAAATGACGAACAATAATATTGTTATCCAACTATTTTCTTTATTTACTTTACACTTTACAATAATCAAAATTTACAATTCAATCTGTACACGTGCATAACGCCTGACGCCATAATGCCCCCAACCACCCGCCGCCTGTGCGATCCGTTCACCAACGCCATAGTTCTCCATCTTGCCGTTAGAGTGTAGTGTCGCCCTTCACCGCTAGAGTGTAGTTCCACCATCTCGCCGATGGGGTACGCTAGTGGTATCACGGTGTTACGCCGGTGTCACCTGTGTTCATCAGCAGTCGCCAACCAGCTGTCATGTCGCCTCTCACTCGTGTAACAATCGGCCATCCTGCAACAATTAATGCCCACATTAATCATTTACTAACCTTCGAGCAGATCGATCAAGTCTTGTCGACCCGATCGATCCCGGTCGCTATCGTCAGAGCCTTCGCTTGACTCATCGCCTGCATTTACAGCACCGCTTTGATATCGCCTCAAAGCATCAACTGCTACAGTGGCTTTAAACCGTTTGTAGCCACGAACGCCTTGTAGCGAAGCGATTTCATATCGATCGTTACCTAACACCTTCGTGATTTTATAGGGTCCGTCGTACTTATTCGCCACCTTAAGGTTTATGCCTTTTTCGCCCAAGACCGTAGCCGCCTTACGCCACAAAACTAAATCGTCGACTTTATATTCGGTTGCAACCTTACGCCGTTTATCGTACCTCGCCTTCATTCGAGCAGCAGTTTTCTCCAAGTGCTTACCTGCTCGACGCCGGTCTGCTTGCAAGCGCTCTCACCCATCAGTAGCCGTGTCATCACCCATCGACAAGTCTGCTACTCGCCCGCCACGATAAGAAAACAACAATTCTGCAGGTGATGGTATGATCGATACCCCACAGAATTTCCGGAAGTTGTTCGTCCCATCGTGCCTCGCCGCTCGCACTCGCCGTAATCGCCTCGACTATTGTGCGGTTTGGTCGTTCCACCTGACCATTCGCCCTCGGGGTCGCCACAGCGTTCACCACATGCTTGATTCCCTTTTCCACCAGAAAGCTAGCGAACACCTTGCTAGTAAACGCCAAACCTTGATCAGAGACTATTCGCCGCGGATATCCGAACTCGCCAAACACCCATCGTAAATTTTCAATTACTTCGGCTGAACTCAATGTTCGGGTCGGTTTCGCAAGAGTATACTTGGTGAATGCATCGATCACTACTAACAAATAGCTATTTCTTTTTACACTCTTAACGAACGGCCCGACATGATCGATATGGATTGTATCGAACGGTACGGTCCTTTTCTCATATGGATGTAAGAATCCTTCGGCGCGCCCATAGCTGCCTTTCGCATACGCACAATTTAAGCAAGCTGATATATATTTACGCACAAACCGCGCCATCTTAGGAAACCAGTAGGTCTTCCGCAAGAGGCCCAAGCACCGCTCGTAGCCTGGGTGACCAATGTCATCATGATGCTTGC
This sequence comes from Xanthostigma xanthostigma, assembly GCA_963575645.1. Classification (NCBI taxonomy): domain Eukaryota; kingdom Metazoa; phylum Arthropoda; class Insecta; order Raphidioptera; family Raphidiidae; genus Xanthostigma; species Xanthostigma xanthostigma. The sequence continues at coordinate 8,815,297 of OY754473.1, forward strand.
GCAACAAGCTAAATTTTACAATCGCCGGAACGTAGTCTATCACCTGCTGCCGTTATGCGCCACAGTCGTTTGTCTTTTACCTTAAAAGTCGCCTTCACATCTTCAGTAGCGTCACCTTGCTCTAACGCCATGACAATCGCCTGTATCTTGTCATCTTGTAATTGTACCGTCAGAAACCAATCGGTCTCCGATCCGCCTATGAGGTTCACCGCCACAGGATTACGACTGAGTGCGTCGACATGCTGCATTTTGTCGCCCGGCCGGTATTCGACCTCCATGTCATACTCCTGGATAGCTAGCCACCATCGAGCTATTCGTGGTACCAAATCTTTCTTAAGCAGTGTCGCTCTTACTGCAGTGCAGTCAGTCACCACCTTGAAGTGCACGCCCAACAGGTATACTCTAAATCGTTTAATCGATTCAACTACCGCCAGCGCCTCTAGTTCATAATTATGGTATATCGCCTCCGCTTTGGTCGTTGCTCTACTAAAATAAGAAATAACGATTAGTTCGCCATTAGACTGTTTTTGAAGCAAAATACCGCCGAGACCTAGTTTACTTGCATCGGTGTGCAGCTCGGTAGGCAATTCATTACAATACAGTCCTAATATAGGTCGCACCGCCAAACACGCTTTCAGCTGCTCGAACGCCTGCTGCTGTTCGTCGCTCCACCGCCACAAAGCGCATTTCGTTGTGAGTTGAGTCAACGGTCGCACTCTCGTTGCGAAATTCTTAATAAACTTACGAAAATAGCTCGCCAAGCCAATGAATTGTCGTACCGTGTGCACGTCGGTTGGGGTTGGATATCAGCTACCGCCTTCACCTTCCGTTCGCCAGGTCTGATTCCATTTCCGCTCACCTCGTGCCCTAAGTACTCTATGGAGGTTTCTAAAAATGTACATTTCGACATGTTTAATTTAAACCCTGCTTGTCCGATTAATATCAACACCCGCTCCAACAGAGACAGACCTTCTGAAACCGTCGCCGATGGAATCAATAAGTCGTCCATGTACGCCAGGATCTGATTGTATTGCATACCGCCAAGCATTTTGTTGATGACTCTCTGAAACACCGCTGGAGAGTTCGCCAATCCGAACGGTACTCGTGTGTACTCGTACTGACCATCTGGCGTTATGAACGCCGTTTTGCTGATCGAATCAGGATGCATTGGAACCTGGTGGTACCCTTGCGCCATGTCTAGTGTTGTAAAATAACACTTACCCGCCAAGCGATCTAGCTGATCAGAAATTAAAGGTAACGGATACCTGTCTTTCACAGTTATTGCGTTTAACGCCCTGTAGTCAACACACAGTCGGATATCGCCATCCTTTTTCTTAATTAAGACAATAGGGCTCGCAAAATCTGAGTCAGAATCCCTGATCACGCCGCTTTCTAACAATGTTTCCACCTTGGGTCTCACCTTTTGCCTTTCCGATATAGACAGCCGATATGGTCTGTAGTACACCGGAGTGTCTTTAGTGAGCTCAATTTCCATTTCGCCTAAATTTGTCAAGCCCAAGTCGCCATCGCCCGAGGAGAAACAATGTATATACTGTTTCAATAATTTTACCAATTCCGCCTTTTGGTTGATATCGCCAATTTTAATTTTTGATAAATCAACAGAGCGAACAGTACTCACCATAGTTGCCTGTGTAGGTATTGTCTCCGCCTTGCTGGGTGATGCCGTGCATTGGATCGCCCTCGCCAGTACTTGTCCCTTTTTCAAGACCAGCTGTCCCGGTCCCATGTTTGACAGCCACATCTTGTTGTAACCGCCTTGACGTAAGATACCACTGGGTATCGCCACTGTGCATCGTCCGTTGTCGAATCGCTTGCCGTCTGCATACAATTCGTCGCCCGGTGAAGCGTTCTCGATGATTACGCCTATACGGTGTACCGTGTTCCGCTCAAGAGTGACATCCTGGCTCGCCACAATGCGCTGCCTCACGCCGCCGTCATCGAGAGTAATGCTTCTGAGCAGGTCGTCCACGTCATCGCCGCCGACGAAGACCGCCTTGTCGCCTCTCACCACTAGCGATACGCCGTGACTCGCTAGTGCCGGTTGCCCTAAAATCAATTCAAAGTTAGATATTTCACAATCAGTTACGAGCGCCGTGATGACTATTCCGATGCCATCAATGGTCATCTGACACTCGGTGCACCCATGTGCTTCGCCGTGACCTCCGCCGAATCCCTGTAACAACACCCGTTGGCAAATTTCCGTTCCCTATACATACTGGTGACCGAAGTCACGAAATCGTATAGGAAATGAAACTTGCTTTAACTCTACGAACCCTATACGGCTTAATGAACCTACTTGTCAATTATTTAGAGTACTATTCCAATAGATTAGTATCAAACGCACTTGCAAGTAAAAATATGTTATATTAGTACATATAATGTAATAAACAAATACAAGGAACGGACATAACATGCTACTTTAGTATATCTGATTTAATAAACAATACAAATAAAAGAAATGAAAAAATGTGCAATGCATGAATTAAGTTTAAATATGTGATTTGGCATGAGGTTTATTTGCTAAGATATTCTCAATTAATTTCCTTTGTCTTTTCTTTTTCCTTTCTTTCTTTATGCGACCAGCCTGTAATGATGTTGATCCCTTGTAATTACCTCTTCTTCGTGCAATTGCCGTTGGTTGCACTTTAATTTTTTTTCCATTACCATGTTTACTCGCCAAGTAAGATCCAAAAAAGGCTAATAATTGTGATGGAGTTTCAATATTTTCCAGCCTATCGTTAAACTGTGTAAGGTTTTGCATCATATGACTGTTACAATGCAATTTTGCCATATTAGTTAATTTAATGAAATTTTCGGACAACCTGTCGATCTCTTGGGAATTTCCTCCATCTGCTTCAATATCTGTTTCTATTTCTGGTGGTGACTACAAAAATATGAATTTATAGGTAGGTACAAATATTATTTTACATTAAGAAACGTTATACTTACGATGTCATCTAGTTCGTGTTCTTCATTTTCGACCATAGGATTTAGAAAGTCATTACTTCCAGATAATGTATTTTTTGTGTTGTCGTTAACGTTTTCCAGTGACATATTTTGAAAAAATGTTTCGTCTATGTTATCTCCTAATGCTATTTTTGCAAAGATAACCCTGTCCTCAAGGCTAAGAGAGGGAGATGTACTTATCTGTGCGCTGTATTGCATGTTAACTGCACAAAGATGCTTACAAAAAGCACCACCTATGCCCGCAGGACATTCACACAATCCTAAATCGGAATGCACTGTATATACAAATTTTAAATCTGTTGCAGAGCTAACTTGAAATAAATTATTTTCAATTCTTTCGACCTTAAGTGTAGCTCCTTTAATGCAAAATTTTTTGTAGTCAAGTTCAGGTTTTGATACTCGAAAACTGGCATATTTTTGTATACGTCTCTGATGGTGTTTATCTAATACTTTTATAACAAATTCAGCTAAAGCCACTGGATTAAATGCTTTGCATCGCTTTAAAACAATATCTTTAAAAACACGAATAGATGCCTCCACAAGATTGTTAGTGTTATGGCCTCTAGTTAGACAATCTTTGCGATATGCTATACACCATTCAATTTTTCTTCGAGTTAAGCTTTCAAGGTATTTTGAAAATTGTGGGTACTTTTTAACTAGATCATTTTCGAAAGCTGTATCGATTAGTTCATCGCAATCAGTGACATTAACTGCATATAAAATCTCACGTATAATTAACATGAGTGGTTTACGATCTAATTGTATAATACTGTGTTTTTGGTCCCAGAGCCATCGCCAGGCAGCTTGACAGACGTGGAAAGAACATAACAACAACTTAGCGGATGGAAATACTCTGTTTAAAGCCTTTCTTTCGGCTGTAGAGTCGTCTGTCATAAAAACATTAGGTTCACCTTTACCATCAAAACCGCTGCCTCCAAGTAATTTTTTGAATGCAACAAATGCATTGAAATAATCATTTTCAGTTTGGCCGTTATGAATTATACACCCTAAAGGTACACCTCCAATTTTGGTTCCTGCTATAAAAAACGTAATACTAGCACCGCTTTCATCGCAACTAGCTGTAGAATCAACAAAAATTATTTCGGCGGCAAATTTATTATTATGTGCCCTTCTCATTATAGGAGTTACTAAGCAAATTGTCATAGGAGATTCCTCAACCGATACCATAACTCCTATTTTTTCATAAGCAGGTATTTTCGTTTTAATTAGATCAATAGTAGAAAAAATGCTTCCATTTCCATAATTTTCCTCTCTAAAAGAATGAAGAGTTGTGTGTCGATGCTACTTTTTTTGTTTCAACTACTTATAGTACTTACATCCATTTTTCATAAAGATAATAAATATGACGGTCAGTAGGATTGATTTGAGCATCGCTTAAAGTTTTTAAAATATTGTTTTCATTGCTGTCGACAATCAAATTATTTTCACGGTACATCTTACTTTCAGCAGGTCCTAGGCCGTTGTTAAAATAATTAATAAATAAAGCATTTGTTTCGTTAGATACTCGCAAATAACTGTATGCTTCAGCAACGTGAATTTTGTGCGAATGTTCATCAATAATCTAAAAACATTTGATATGAAATGGCTGTAATTCATGGTGCACAGCATTCGACATATTTATATTAAAATTTTGGCCAAAATTTAATACGGTTTTTCAAGGAATTAATAGAAAATTTCTACTTACCTTAATTGTTGCATTAAGTCCTAAGCGCATGAATTTATCAATTCTTCTAGTGTTAGCATTATTTATACGTACCCAGACATTTATTTGCATTTTGCAGTCTTTGTTACGCTGTCTAAGGCATTGATGCTCTACTTTGTTTTTTGATGAGTGTTGGCAGATAAAATCTTTTCGATATAAGTATCTTTTGGGATCTACATAATTTCTTTTAACAATCCAGTTTGTCTTTGTCGCCGTAGAATATTGTTTTATCCAATTTGTTGTGTCTTCTGCACAGAACTCAGGCCTAAATTTTGTTCTCAATTCGACGATTTTACTTCCGACATTTTCATCTTTATTTACAATACGACATTCACTATCAAATAACTGAATAACATTTATCACGCTGCCATTTGTATCGAAAGACATTATTGGATGAAGTAATTAAATTTAACTGATTCTTTACAAGAATAAAAAAGACTAATATTTACGAGACTATTTACTATCTGTGTAATAATGAAATGTTGAACCAGCAAACAAATGACGTTAAACATACAGAAGAAACTGCAAGTTATGACAAAAGTCAACGGCAAAATGACTGACGACACGATGCGCGCGCAGGCACGAAATCGTATAGGGTTTGTAGCGCGGGAACAATTTTCGTTTCCTATACGAATTCGTGACTTCGGTCACCAGTATGTATAGGGAACGGAAATTTGCCACCCGTTGTGGGGTCACTCTTAGTCCCAGACGGTTTGTACAATTGGTCGTCATCAAGTTGTGTTGGCAACCAGTGTCTATGTACGCCCTAACCTGTTGGCTGTTAATTAACACATGCTTTATATATATGGAATCAAGTAAATCACTCACCAGTCTGACCTTGCCCACTGTGTCGCCACGTCGTCGCCGCTTGTTCGGACAGCTATCAAAATAGTGGTCCTCGCCCCCGCATCCACTGCACCGTTCTATCCGAGGCTTCGGGCAGTCCTTGCTCATGTGAGAGCCCATCTGTTGACAATTATAACACCGAATCCGCCCTGGTGCGCCCGTCATTTGTCGCTTCGGTGTCGACGCCGCCGCGTTCGATCGCCGATCTCTCGCCTCGAAAGGAGACGCCTCTTTCCTTCTCGTAGTCGCCATCGCCCTGGTGGATGAGTATGTATCCAAACCCGCCATAAATTTGGTGTAGTAGCGCCGCACGCCAATGCATTCGCCCGTAGCTCTTCTGGCAAGCCCCGTATAATGCACGATACGGCACGCTTGCCTTTTATGTCCGCCCGACCACACAGCGCCAACTTTGCGTGGTAATAGCTAGTCATAGATTCGCCCGGTTGTTTTTGTCGCCCAACTAGCTCCTCCAGACAAATCGCATAATCACGTTGCCTGGGAAACGCCCGTATGAGTGTCGCCTTCCACTCATCCCAGGTCAACTGATAGTTGTCGAGTCTGTTGAACCAGGCTCGCGCCGCGCCTTGCAATTTCAGCTGCATGAAAGAGCTGCGCTCGCATTCCGACCATCCGTACACGTCGCCTAATTGGTCTATCATAGATAGCCACCTTTCCGCATTCGAATGGGGATCGTCCGGCTTAAATTCATCAATCATTGCACTCTCCGCGTGCAGGTCGCCCCTCGATTGACTACTCATCCCCACCGATGGTGCTACGCCTGTTGCACTCGCTGTGCCGCCACTTGGTGTGAACACCACGCCACCGGTTCTACTTGCGGGCGCTACGCCACTGATCCCGCTAGCAGACGCCAGGCCACTGACTCCACGTGTAGCCGCCACATATCGTTCGATTGCTTGAGTCGCCTGTTGCTCGAGAATCTCGTCAAGACGCGTCGCCAATTGCGTATTAACTGTCTCTAATATTACCGCCTTAGTTCGGTCATCCGTCTGCACAGACACTGCCGCCTGCACTGTCTGTGCGGATGCCGCCGGCACCGTCTCTTCTTCAAAATCAATCTCGATATCGCCATCGCTCATCACAATTTCGTCTTCGATATTGTGAGTCGCCATTTTGTTTTCTCGCTAATCGCCAATAAATCACCTATTTCACTTACCTTTTTCTCGCCTAAAACACCTTCTACTTACCCACACCCACGCACACGGGTCTATTCGCACTTCTGAAATGTTATCCAACTATTTTCTTTATTTACTTTACACTTTACAATAATCAAAATTTACAATTCAATCTGTACACGTGCATAACGCATAACGCCTGACGCCATAATGCCCCCAACCACCCGCCGCCTGTGCGATCCGTTCACCAACGCCATAGTTCTCCATCTCGCCGTTAGAGTGTAGTGTCGCCCTTCACCGCTAGAGTGTAGTTCCACCATCTCGCCGATGGGGTACGCTAGTGGTATCACGGTGTTACGCCGGTGTCACCTGTGTTCATCAGCAGTCGCCAACCAGCTGTCATGTCGGCTCTCACTCGTGTAACAATATATAAATAACAAATAAAACGAGATAAAATGTAAATAACAAATAAAACAAGATAAAATGTAAATAACAAATTAAAAGTCATTTAAAAAATCATTAAAACAATAATATGCCTTTATAATTAACATATTTTTTATTAAAAATGAAAAATCTTTTAAATTTAAGAGCTTTATATCTTTAGGTATTTTATTAAAAGCTTTTATAGCTGAATATTTAATGCCTTTTTCATAAAAAGTGGACTTATGCCTAGGATAAAATAAAACTGTCTCATTTCTAGTGTTATACCTAATTATGAAATTGTTGTACTGTAGAAAATTCATTAATTTTTTTGCGCGCATATAAAAGCAACTGAAATATGTACAAACTAGGAACGGTCATAATTTCTAATTTTTTAAAAATATCTTTACAGCTCGTTCTGCTGTTAACACCAAACATGGCACGAATGGCTCTTTCTTGTAACTTAAAAACCCTGCACACTTCAGAAGCATTTCCCCAAGCAATTATGCCATAAGAAATATGGGAATGGAAGAATGCAAAATAAAAACTTTTTAAAATATTAAAATGGACTGTTGACCTAAGCTGTTTTAATACATAACATGTGGAAGCAAGCTTGCTGCACAAGTTATCAATATGTATATTATAGACATATAATTTATAATTTTAAAAGATGCTTACAATCTTCTTAAACAATATATGATTTATTATTCAGTTATAAATGGCAAAGTATTAAATATATAGGTATCAATGCTTGTAATTCTGGAAAAGGGACATACCAGGGGACTGTGTTTTGAGGTGTTTAACGTTTTTTTTCTCGAAATCAATTATAATAAATTACTTAATGAGCAATGGTGAACCAAGAATACCACATTTTTGTCCATATTAGTCCCAAAAAAAATGGATAAGATGGAATTAATTATATAAAATTTACTTGGGACAGCGATTTTCCATTTAGTAGAGAAATGCCCAGATAACATCTTTTTGAAAAATACAGTGTTCATAAATGTAATAAGAATTAGTACAGTTTGCATTTAAGATGCTGAATGTTCAGAAATAAGTGAATTTAATTAATTAATATCATTTTGTGTTTCGATTGCTCGTAATAATGATTGGGGACAACGCCTGTAATGTTGTCACATTACAGCTACCCCCCTCCCGAGAAAACAAATTTTGTGAAAATAAATGTGAAGCATTTCAGTTTCATCATAAATTTGGCATTAAGTTCTGTGAAAATAAATGTGAAGCATTTCATTTTCACTATAAATTTAATATTTAATGTCTGTTTTCGGAAAAAAGAACAACAAGAAAAAAATTACATATTATGTAATCATATTTAAATGTGGCATTGACATAAGGATAAACCGCTCATGTCTACGCACAGAAAGAGAAAAGAAAATAAGACCTTATCGACGTGGTGCCGTGACGGGGCTAATGGTGACTGTGCCCTATGTATCAGTTTTGATGCGGAAGTATTGCCCGCCGGTGTGCAACTTCATCCGGATTCGTTTCCAAGCGTTGGACAACGCCGCGATGTCGATCAATGGTAGCAGGTCATTGGTCTGGACCCAACGGGAGACCCGGATGGGACCCCAAGGTAGGGTTTCGGTTGAAGTGCTGGGACCTTGTGTGACGGTTGTTTGTGTCTCTTGGGCACGCCGTTCTACTACCGACAGTACAATCGGTCCGGTGGTGTTCTCGGCGGGTAGTTTCGCCGGCATCTCGGGCAGTGGTAGCAGGTCATCGGTCTGGACCCAACGGGAGACCCGGATGGAACCCCAAGTTTGGGTTTCGGTTGAAGTGCTGGGACCTTGTGTGACGGTTGTTTGTGTCTCTTGGGCACGCCGTTCTACTACCGACAGTACAATCGGTCCGGTGGTGTTCTCGGCGGGTGGTTTCGCCGGCATCTCGGGCAGGTGTGAAAATGGTTCAGGATTTTTCACAACCGGCACGGGAACTACGACAAAATGGTCGGCCTCTGTCCACTCCTCGTCACAGTCGGAGCTCTCTAAGATAATGATATCGTCGTCACTAGAAGATACATAAAAACAAATATATAGTTATTTCATGATTATGATCGGCAGTCAAATTCCGATACTTCTTCAAATGAATTATATTGCGTGTGCTGTGATATTCACCCGTTTCGGGGTGGACTAGTACATACGCATTGCTGTTTTTGATCTCTTTAACACGATATGGTCCTTGGTAGAGTAGAAAGAATTTACTGATTGTTTTGTCTATGGCGGATGATTTGAAGTTGGTTTGTTCTAATACCAGATCCCCAATTTCGAATTGTGTTAGCTTCTTGTTTTTTGCATGTTGATTTCTTCGGTGTTCAGCGCGATTTTTCATTCGTTCTCTTGCCTGAATTATTCGGTCTTCGATGTTTGACTCTTCTCTCTTGGGGAATTCGATAAGTTTCTCGATGATGGTCGTCGGTTTCGTTCCATATGTCAACTCATACGGTGTTGCTCCGGTTGACTCGTGAGTGGTGCAGTTAATCCAATTTGTAATATCCTTGATATAACTTACCCAATTTGTATGTTTTTCATGGCAGTAAGTACGAATTAGTCTTCCGATTTCCCGGTTTACTCTTTCGACTTGGTTGGTTTGTGGATGATATGGAGCGCTGTAAATGACCTTTATTCCTGCTGCTTGAAGTTGGTCTCTCCAATGTTTGCTGGTAAATTGAGGACCTTGATCAGTGAGTACGGTTTTTGGCTTACCGAAGTCGGGTACAAAGTTGTCGATAATTTTGCTCGTGACTGTTCTCGATGTAGCTTTTCGAATAGGATAGAGTTGGACGAATTTAGTAAATGTATCCATTACCACAAAAATCTGTTCCATACCTTCTCTTCCTCGTGGTAGCGGTCCAAGTAAATCGCAACTTAGTATCAAGTGGTTTTTCCGGTAGGATGTTTCTGCATGGGTCCTTGACTAGGTTGGTTGTTAATTTTCGCCTTTTGACATATATCGTAAGCAGTGACGATCCGCCGAATTCTTCGGAACATGTTGAAATGACAGATTTCTAGGATGGCGTGAAAGCATTTTGCCACTCCGAAATGTCCATTTCTGATGTGAAAGTCGCGAATAATTAAATCAATCAATTGATCAGGTATTACCAATTTCCACGTATCCATATCGGGATGTGGTCGATAGAACAGTATTTCGTTGTGGATTAAGTAGAACATTTGTAGTCTTTCTTCCCCGCTCTTCACTCTCGTCATTATTTTTCTGGTCGCATCGTCTTCTTGTTGGTAATGGTTGATATTTCGCAATGCTGCTTTCAATTCGGAGTCGGTTTCAAACTGCATGGTCATCATAAAGAACTGGTTATGTACAGGTATTAATGATGAATCACCTGTTGGTGGATACCTGGATAGGCAGTCTGCTACCGGGTTTTCTTTTCCGGATTGATATTTGATAATTAATTGGTATTCTTGCAATGCCAACATCCAACGCATTAGTCGATTGCTCAGCGGTTTACTACAATTCATAAACGCGAGTGATTTATGATCACTTCTAGAATCGATATCACTTTCATCAAGAGTATCATTATCAATATTTTGATATATTATACCTACGGTATCATGCAAACTTTCTTTTCCGTTAAGAGTATCAACGTATCTATCAAAGTTATCGAAGGCTACACCTGTGCATAACGATGATTTCCGAATAATATCAGGTGGACTAATTTCAGAACGATGTACAGATTTTAACATTTTACGCTGTGGCGGCTAGGTGGAATCCCACTTGTTCCAAGCCTGTATTGAAAAAGAGAAAAAAACAACAGCAGTATCTGGGCTGACCGAAACCACAGGGGAATATCTGATGTTGTGCTGGGCCCATAAAAATGTATTTAGAAAATAGATATCCGCCCGCGAATTCCACTCAGCACGGATATTACTATGTAGGACAGAAAAACAAAAACGAATATCTTAACGAACTGACAAATATATTTAACAAAGAAAAATAATCAGATTATACCATATTAATGTTCAATTGTTGTGAATTTATTTTCATACAGCATAGACTCGCTTCTATAAACTAATTTAGTATCACGGAACCAATATACAAGCTTAATTTATTCTAATTGTAAGTTATTTTTTTATACTAAATTTATTTTATTTATACTAACTTATTAACAAACGACTTAAATGTATGCACAGACAAACAGGACAAGACAAACAAAAAAATACAGACTTCACTGAGCAGAATCAAAACAGACACGTCAATATTTCAGAATCCACCGACCAGAAGTGTTTATTTTATATTCTGTTAGGGATGATTGGGAAATTAATTAAATAAATAAGAAATTCAGAATTTTATAAATTTAATGTCAGACTTCTAATTTGTCCAACAGTTTCAGATAGAATGTGTGTCCAGTTATCTTATATTTTTACATACAGTCTCTTTTAACATCAGTGTGTCTAGCTGTTATCTTTATTCAAGTGTGTTATGGTTATAATATATGAACTGTTTATAATATATTTAGGGATGAAACTATAACTAATATAATGTTCAGTGACAGTCAGTGGCGTTCCCCAACAATTCACTTTTTTTTCCACATCGCGTCCCTAGCAATATTTCATTGTTCAACAATCACCGACACTGTTGTCTGTCGCTAAGCAAAACACACTTAATCTAGGTTGCCAGTGTAGCCACATATATTTGAAAAACGCAATGCAGCTATCCCATCTGCCTATAACTTTTCAATATAATACGGTAATTTAAATAAAAGGTCATGAAATAATTTCTTGTGACAATTATGCAATGATGTCACAAAATGAATAAGTTGCTTCAGTTTCCAGCTCCTCCAGTGTAGTATAGTTTTACAGCAATGTCCAAGCGATTAAGAATGTTAATGATTCTTCTACTACTTGTAAGACTTCTAACAGTCATACCAAGAGTTAAATGTTTTGATGGTTTAATAGTACCATTAGTCACACAAAAAATAGTATCAGAAGCGATTGAGTTACTTAGTCGATTACAGTTTGCACCGTTTCTTCGACGAATATCTTTGCCTCCAATCAATGTTTTGAAAAATCTATCAAATTTTTCAGGGATGGTACATTCACCATTGATTAAATCACTTGGTGTTCCGTAAGACTAATGCAACTTTATCAATAAGCTCATTTTCTTCGAGTCTCGTCAAATCATTATCTTCTATTAAACTACAATCTTTATGCATGATAACTTTTTTTTAATTTTTTGAAATAATTTTGATTGATTTTTTAAATTGTTTGACTATTTTCTCTTCAGGATAATGATTTGTCATTAAATTTACATCTGACTTCAATTCATCATTGTATGTGTCACAAAGAGAAGATAACAGCAAACAATTTTTATTGTTAATAACTTCTTCCTCTATTAATGATACAATTTGTTTGAAAATGTACTGGTGGATACTTCGATTGTCATGCCAGGGAGTCTGTGGATTATCAGCAACAACTTTAATATAATCATTAAAATATCCCACTTCACACGAATGATGATAAAAAATAATTTCACTTTTTGACTGTAAATTTTCTATTTTGTCTAGCAACTCCTGATTACTTAATTTTGTCATCCACTCGACTATTTTTTTGTAAATTTTGGCATCATTTGAGGAGTGTAAAGTTTGTTGTTTACCTTTTGATTGCTTGCGATCTTTTCCACAAAAAAACAACACTCAAGAATTTAATGCAATTGATCACAAAGAACCAAAAACGGAATTTAAAAAGTTAAATGAATGAAACTATTGTAGAAATAGAAAGTAGTTACATAACTTAGGACATATTTTTTAAGTTATTCAATATCTGTGTTGCAGGTCACAAGGCAGAATCACGTACGTCGATTTTTATTGTAAAATACGATTTATATTCTAGAGAGAGATTGTGAATTATAGACGCTTAACAGCTGAGGTCATCAGCGTCTATATAATTAAAAAAAATTGGTTGTCTGTAAAGTCGGTTTACGGACGATAGTTTTACGTGATAACGTATTCCGTAATACATAACCTAAACCTCCCAAAATTTGGTTTCAATCCGCTTATCCTTGGTGTCGGAATGATAAGAAATGTCAAAAGTGACGTTTGCAACTGTCAAAGTATTATGTTTTAATAATAATTAGTTATTCCAATACTTAACTTAGAAGGCGTTGCATTTCACAGAATACTAATGTCAAAAAATTGAATTAAGCATTAGAAATTCAGCCGTTTTCATGTTGCATTTATACAGCTATTTTTCTATATAAATTTGTATAAAAAAATATATGGTCATACAGTAAGTAGATGAAACTTTGAAGCAGTAATGGGGGTAAAGAGTAGAATTACTACACCTTGAAACCGAACAGGAAACCGACAATAAGCTTACAGATTGTGGTAGGCTGAAATAGAAATATCAAAAGAAACAACTCACAAATAACACAATTAACAGTCGATAAATAAACATTTAATTATTCAGTTCCGAAAGTGCAGTAAAAATTATACAATTGAAAAAAATTAAATCAGAATAACATAAGTAAACAGTCGCATATAAAGGCATTTACTGAAAATGCCTGCTATCGACTATATGTAGTACCTACAGCAGCGTAATTTGGGTTGCCTGCATATATTTTTTCACAAAATTAATAGATTTGTATAATAATTCGAATTTATGATATTGCATCTTTCGCTTCAAATTTAGGTTAATTTTATTTATTTAAATCACTTACCATATAATATAATTGTTTTTTTTTTAACTTTCTTTCGTATTTAGTTTAAGTCTCAAAGATTAGCTGTCATAATATTTATAAAACAATTGCTTCACTGTTTATAATATAAAATTCCAAAACCTACTTACAATATTTAAGTATTTTCATACGTCAAAAAATTGATTTTTATAATGATAAAATTTGTAAGAAAACGATTTTTTCGAGAGATGAGACCTAGCTAAAACGATTTTTTGCCCCCCAAAATCCCTTTTCAGTAAATTTCATCCAAATCGTTAGGGCCGTTTTCGAGAAAAGCACGCACAGGGTCAGGCGGAACGTTACGACCGTTAGGAACGTTACACTTTTTCGTGCATGCAGCCGGTGTTTTATCAATTTATAAGATTGGTGATTCATCAATTTATAAGACGTTATCACGTCAAAAAAACAAACTCGTTTGACATTTGAATTTGTTTCTATATTTACCACACTATCAGGCTCAATAATTGCATTAGAAAAGTCTCAATTTCTTGGATATTAATTATTTCTGTATCTGAATTTTTAGACGTATTATCTGGCAGGGTTTTGCTAACATCTACTGCAGTATTTGATATCGGAGTTGAACTAGATGTGCTGGGAAGATCTACTGTTGACGAGAAATTAATTTCAGATAAATTTGCCATTAGAGCCGTAAAACTGCTGTAACAATTTCTGTGATATCCATCAGTGTCATTAACTTGCTCTGGTAACTCTGTACACTATCATATTTAAGTTTAAAATTTATACGTATTTGTAAAACTTCTTTACACTTTTTTAATTTATCTTCTGCAAGAGTTATTATTTTTCCATGTCTGTCTTTACAAAAACACATTTTAATTTTTCACTCGCCATTGTAACACAATTTTGTTAAAAACATTAAAAACACCAGCAACGAATACACCAATGTGACTAATCTGACGCCATGTTGACTACATACCTGCTACAAACAGCTGCTGTCGTCTATCTCGCTTGCGCAACTAACACGATATTGTCTGTACTCTTCCAACATGCCCAATCACTTTACACTTTTAGATCGGTCTGGCTGAAGGTTAACAATCGAATTATTGTTTGGCAAATTAATTTTGGGTTTCTAAATACTTAAATAACATCATATAAAAATTTCAGCCATATTGAAATATTTCGAAAACATTTTTTTTTTTTATTCAAAATTAGCGTCTGGTACAGTTTAAACAACAATAAAAATGTCTGGCAATAATAGATTCATGTTGCAAAAAGTTCAATAAAAATAATAAAAAAAAAACTTTCTAAAATTATTTGAAAAATTGATATTTTACCTGTGCAGGTACGATGCGCACTAATGAACGCAACCACTACCGCCAGCCAGGTAGCCCATATGACGTCCGGGAGAGTAAGAGAGATAGCATATCTAAAAACTGGCCTACCTGAAATTCTCTTTCAAAAACGTTGCTAGCTAACTTTCTAAAAATGCTAGCGAACTTTGAAATATTGGTTTTTTGACTTCCAATACTGAAGCAACGAATATGAAGCTATCTAAGAGCTCGTGCGTTAGATTTTCAGGGACTTTCTCAGCTTTGCAGATCCTCCAATGATCCATTAATGTCTCTTTTGAGCGCCCGGTTCTGTTTACCGCATTGACAACCTTTGTCAGTTCCGTATCTACCTCTCCATCAGTTAGTCCGTCAAAGTGACCTCTTAAGTTCGAGAACCCTGACCTGAGAATCGAATACAAATGTCCTTTGATGTCCTCCTTTGATCTCCACTCACCGACGTCACAGAACAGATCTATTATGAATGCGGCATTAGCCCTTTCATCCGATCCTACGGAACGCTGACACTGTCCAGTCGCCATGATGTACGACAGGACAATGTCTCGTCCGGCAAAAATCTCCGAATGAACTCTCTTGTCAATCCGAAAGGGCTACGGCTATTTAAGAAATCAAAAATTCTATCTATACACCTTATAAACTTGATGGTTTCTTCACAATGTTGAAATTCTTCTAATCCTAAATTATTTAAAAATTCGAACGCGTCGGCTGTTGATGAACTAAAAGTTTGGGCTGCTAGTTTTACTTTCATAATATTTTTCTGAAAATCAATATGAGCATTAATAATTTTATTCGCTAATTTTAAACCAACGGTCTCTTGAATTTTATTTAAATTTTCAATAAACCTCCATTCTATTACCCCATTAGAACCTTGTAATATTTTGTAGATACCAAGAGCATTACGAGCGAGCTTTAACATATGACAAGCGTCTGGAATGAAATAAATTTCTTGATCTCTAATGTTAGGGTGTTTGAAGCCACTTTTGATTTCGATTGCAACCTAACTCTTGAAAAGTATTAAAATTTGTATAAGTGCCATCGGATGTCACTCCCCAAACTCTTAAACCCGATTCACTAGCTAAAGTTATTGCTGTTTTAATTAATTTGGCTTGTGCCATAACAATACTTTTATTTTGGAAGAAATAACCAATAGGCCATTTTCAACTTCCATTTAAGCTAACTAGCCTCACTTGCCATACTTTCTTCATTTTCTAAAAATAAGTATTCTCCAAAATCACAAAATCCTATAAACTTTCCTAATTTTTCCAGTTCAGGACAAATACTTCGTCCAGACTGAACGTTCAGTTTTTTTACGCCTTATCTTAGTAGCGCCAACATCAGCACGTTTTTCACCTAAACGATCCAAGAATGCTTCTCCAATTGATTCTATATTTACGTGTAGCCTATCTTGTTGCGGCAAACGGTTGAGAAGTTCATTTTTATCAATAGGAAAAATTCCGGCCTTTCTAAAGCCAGATTCTAGCATCACCCAGCAGGTGACTCTTTCCACTCTGCCAGTACTGTTCTCCATTTTATTTTTAATGGTCGGCAATAAGCAATGTCCAAAGGTTGAGTGAGATGTGTGGAATTCGGAGGTAAGCACACAAACTCAATGCTATTTTCTTGGCATAGTCTTAACACATTTTGACTGACATGTGACGACAAATTGTCGCTGATAACGACTTTTTTCCATTTTGTTTCCGTAATACTGGGAAAAGATGTGCAATGAACCATTCTTCAAATGTAACTCCGTCTAAACAACCATGTTTCGTTCGGTTGTACCTTGTTCCAATAGGACCATTTTCGACCCATGTGGACCACAAGTGTTCGGCCTTATAAACCACATAAGGTGGTATGACTGTACCAGCTGCATTTCCGCAAAACATGACTGATATGTTGGATTTAGATGAATTCATAACTCTCTCAGGATATTTGCACCCTTTACGGCATATAACACGTTTACGTCCTGGGTCGTCACTAAGTTTGTCTCATCGTAGTTATAAATATTTTCTGGAGGCACATCGACCACGACTTCCTTGAGATTGTCAATGTAATCAGATAATGTTTTTTAATTTACAGAGGCTCTATTTCTTTTAATATTCGATGCGAAGCGTACTGTTAATTCAGGATGTCGTCTTAAAAACGATCTAACCCATTCTCCACCCGGCAAATTGTTATTAAACTTTTTAACAGTTCTCCCTTGAGCGGAGAGGTGGTATGACTTTACAATAAAGCGAAAATCTAAATTATTAACTGGAAATCCAAATTCTGATACAGATATGATGTGATTGACAAATGCTTGCTCCTCGACTTCGGTAAAAACCGTAGGATGTCCTGGTTTCTCCATAAATTTGTTCATTAACTTATTTTTTATTGTACTTCTGCATATTCCAAAATGATCTGAAGCTTTTCTCTGACTCATTGAGCCAGAGCGAATAACTTCTAGGCATCTCTCTAATTGATCCTCACTATAATCGACATATCGTCGCGATCCTGGCTTTCTTTTATATCTATTAGGCATAATTATTATTTTACAATGAATAATCTGAAACAGATATAAAAACAAAATGTCAATTTTATAAGTAAAACAATGTTTGTACTTCTACATTCATTAAACTGATTTTTATTAATTTGACGACTTATTGAAAAAGGTAAAGTATTAATCGCTTTCTTAAAAAAATGTCGAGAGCACTGTGGTTTACACTTAAATTAAACAATGGTTTGGTCACTTCTTAACCACAACAATCAGCAAACACTAAAATAAAGTTTAGTGTTTGCTGATGATGGGAGCATCCATTAATAAAATTGTTGTGGTTAAGAAGTGACTAAACCGTTGTTTAATTTAATCGCTTTCTTCATGTACTAACTCGGGGTCGATGCACGATTCATTATTATTGGTATTTATATTTTTATAATATTCATGAAAAACGGGGTCTACTAATGGCAAAAGTGACAGTATGTCCTTTTTTTTCTCTCTCAGAACTTATGGCTGTGGGGCCATTTTGTTGAAAAGGAATGATAGTTTTTTCATTAATAAATTTTGTTTTCTTTCCACACCTCTTTAAATTTACGATTTTATATTCTTTGGTATTTAATTTCCCGATTTCATTTTGATTATATTGTAACCAACTAACATTATGCTATACAAATTTTTCCCCGTTTTCATTTTTGTCTCATTACAAAAGAATTTTGAAAAAAAAACTTCGGAAAGAAAAAAGAAGAACTTGACCCATAATTTTAACATAAAAAGGTTTCCTTCTTTTACACTGGCGAATTAATAAAATTGTGCCCATTATTCTTGCATACTCTTTAAACCATCAAAGTAGATATATACATTACAGACGAGTTGTGAATTTCAACCCCTTCCCGGTTGCGTACTTACGTTCTATAGTCTATACCTTTATACTTCATACTAGACGTGTGTCGATCGATCATTTCTTGCGACCCGGGTCGATCGCGACCCACAGGTTAAGTGATCGTATCACAATGTTTCGATCGTTTGATCGATCAGCTTGTACCTATTAGACGTGTGTCGATCGAACATTTCCTGCGACCTAGGTCGATCGCAACCTACAGGTTAGGGGATAGTATCACAATGATTCGATCGTTCGATCGGCTGTCTGAGTACCTATTTCATTTCTATACGAGTTACCATTGACCTGTTGATGTAATTTTCTGCGCTAGCTTGTTTGTACGAAAGAAAAACTTACCATTGAACAGAACAATGAGGCTTTTATTTAACTCGACTCAAATTACTTATATAAAATAGATAATGAGATACGATAAATTAACACCAAGTAGGTATTTTAAGATTAAATTAATGTTTATATCTATTTTATGACACTATAGGTTATGATTAAGAAATAAAACTTGAGAATTTTTTTCGGGTTTTAAAGAACTTCTTTTTGCACTTATTGTCATTCCAGCTTTGGAAAAAAATCGTTCGCATGGTACAGATGTAGCATTCATTCAAGTGATTGTTGTATGTTATTATGACTCACGAGTCACGACTCTACCATAGAAATTCATCATTCAATCACTCGGTCACGCTCTGTCATCTATTCCCTGTGCCTCTTTGGTTGCTATTGAGCTGACGATCGACTCGAGACCGAACGATTGGATCTTGTGAGATTCAGTGATTCAATCACTCAGTCACGGGTGGTGATCGAATCAAAACGATTCGATCAATCGCGATCGACACACGTCTACTTCATACTTGCCCTTCTAAGTCTTGTTTTTAAGGATGTACAAGATGTACACGCATCGGTAGCTGGTGAAGAAAATCCAATATTATATTTAGTGGTAAATTGTCATAAAAAATCTATATTTAACTTAAAGATTCTCATTAACTTTTGCATTGTACATTTTCCATAGTTTTGATATGTTCAGATATGATGCCAAGTATATTCGCTTTGATTTTTCACGACCATAATTTGATCCACAGGCCTCAAGTCCTTCTATAAACTTGTTGACCGATTTTCTTTTTAATCCATGCCTGACTTTCTTGCGATCACCGCAGCGCTTTTCATTAGGAGATTTCCCTTTCATTATGTACTTTTCACACAAATTTAGGATTCTAAATTTCGATACACCTAATACAGCGGCAAACATTTTTTGACAAAGAGACACCGCTTTCTTCTCCAAAAATAAATTGTAATACACACTTAAATTTCTCTGTTTCTTCTTCTGCTCTTTCTCAACTACTCTACGTCTCTCTGCATGTGATGGCGATACTAATCGGGTAAGAAACATGTCCTGCGCTAACTTGATTTCGTTTGCAAAAAAAGAGATCCTTGTTTCTTTGAATATCCTCCATAGAGAACTTAAGGCACATACCTATACTTTGAAAGTTTTTTATGATTGCACACAAATTGGAACGGGCCACACCTTTGTTTATACCTGAAATTAAAAAAAAAAAATGTTGTAGTAGAGGTTAGTTTCTCAAATTATTTTTTACATCTGTTTGACTTCATTTTTTCTCGAGATTTGGCTGGTTTGGAAGGCTTTTTAACTCTTCTAACACCATCATTTATTTCGGTAACAGTTCTATTCATTTTTAATCCAAAACACCACAGAAACCGCCAAAAATAACTTGTTTGGGTTATGTTTATTGACATATTCTGTTATTGACAGCTGTTATGTTTATGTTAACATCAGTGTTGTTGAAACGATTCAAATCTCAGATCACCAACCACAGAAATAATCCGCTATCCGTCACTATTTTTGCAGGATGTTATCGGGTATTTAGTTATTAGCTATTGTTGAAGATTATAACGATTAACGAATACTGATATATTTATATTTTTATTAACGTGAAAATTCTACAGCTTTTTTTATTGTTATTATTTTACACCACGCAACCAACTGTGTATCTTAGCTTATTTATATTGGTTGGTATGTATTTATTAACAATATAGTATAAACAAATTATTCTCATTACTAATCTATATATTACACAGTTGGTTGCGACTTGCGTAACTAACCGCCACAATGTTAAACCTCTATTAAGCAAAATTCTAGTTTCGAAGGGAGTTAAACAGTACAGATACCTACTAAAGAATCTGCACCTGCACTGGATTTGTCAAGTTATGAAAAACATATGAGTGGATTTGTCTAGTTATGATTATAAAATTGTATTTTACCTTCCTATATCTATGGGATCTGTTCAGTTTAGATCCACAAAGAGTTAAAAAATCGATGAATTTATAGGTATTTTAGCAAATGTCTTTATTTTTCTACACGCCGTTTAACTAAGCGAATAAAGTATCATTACAATGTTTCAGAAAACAAAACTTAAACGTTAGTAAATAAAAGTTAATGCGATTTTTGGTTAGCTTGATTCAATCCAATATTCGCTTCCAGATTTCTTAAACACTTCAATGATGCCGCCTTCGAAATTTGATGGCCTACCTGCCTGAATTCTTTTTGAGCCTGCAGTTAGCCCTGCTCTATGCTTCCTCCTACTAGTTGATGTTGGTTGTATTAATTTGATATAAAGTAAGAAACTTAAAACGACACCAGTTGTTTTTAATTTATCCGTAACTGTGTTTACTTTATTTATAGCATTGGCTGTTTCTATGGAATCATTTCCTTTTAGAATTTCAACAACTTTTACAAACTTTTCCAAACTTTTCAGAAAGGCGGTTGAGTGCAGAGTCAGTGACGGTATTAGGATATTTAACAGATGATTGTTCTTTGTTTGTTACAAATGCCAAAGATAAATCTGTAGGGATAAATCTGTACAATTTCATTCCTATCATCGCCTACAACCTTTTCGTTATTGTTAATAGGAAATTGAGATAAAGCGTGCGCAAGTTCTGCATTCCATTGTAAGGCAAGTGCACAATATTCCGTGGTACTAAGCGTTTTAACGAGATTGTGATTTTTATGTATTAAGGCGTTGAATGAAAATGTCTAAAATAATTTTGCCCGTGTTA
Organism: Xanthostigma xanthostigma; assembly: GCA_963575645.1. Classification (NCBI taxonomy): domain Eukaryota; kingdom Metazoa; phylum Arthropoda; class Insecta; order Raphidioptera; family Raphidiidae; genus Xanthostigma; species Xanthostigma xanthostigma. The sequence continues at coordinate 8,836,856 of OY754473.1, forward strand.
ATGGTTTAGTTAATTTTTGTATTCAATTTTTAGTTTTCTGATAAAAATTCGGATAATAAGTTAAAAATAAATTAATGTCTCCGGCAAATGCCTTTAATTTCGTGGTAAAAATTTTCCAAAGTCAATAATTCCGTAGTAAAGGGTTCCGAACAGATTTTTGTAAGAGGGGGGGTTTTAATATACATATTGTATCAAATAAAAACGGTCCATAAAACATTCTGTGTGTAGGACAGAGACAATATATAAAGCACTAATTACTAAAGCAGTAAGTAAGAATGAGATAAATGATCGCTAATAGTTACTGGTTACGTAAATAATTACGTACACTGTAAATCTTTTTACCAATTTATCAATTAAAACAACTAAACTGTAATATTAATTCGTATTATTATTTATATCTGGTACAAAAGTTTTAACAATACTTTTAATAATTAATTTATTAAATGTTCAAAAAGACGTCCACGTTCTGCCAAACAATATCCTAATCGATTATAAATATTTTCCCTCACATTGGCTAACATCTCATGGTCAACAGTCTGACATGCATTGGAAATCTGTATTTTCAATTCGTTCAAATTATTAGCTCTATTTTCTTGAAAGCCATAAATTTTGGATTTTACAAATCCCCATAAAAAAAATCTAATGGAGTCAAATCTGGAGACCGGGCGGGCCAAAGAATGGTTCCACGACCCCTTATCAAATGATTAGGAAATGTATCGTTTATATATTCTTGCACCAATAGGGAGTTATGAGCTGGATAATAGGGTGTGCCATTTTTAGGCGACTTTTTTTTTCAACAAAAAAACAGGCTGAAAACCTTCGAAAATGTGAAAAAAAAGTCACACCAAAGATGAGTTCTTAATATTAATATTAAGAGGTGCCTGTTCCGAATTTTCCATTTTCCATCTAAATAACATAGGAAAAAAATCATTTTTGTAGTTTTACAATAAAGCATTGTAAAAATAACCTCGAATATGATTCCCACAGGAAATTGAACGCTCTACAAAAAATCTCCAATATATTTTTTCATAGAGTGAACCCTACTGAAGATATTTAAACTTAAGGTTCGAAATATATGAAATTATGACTTTTAGTTTATTAGATTTATACTGATGACTTTTTTTATGTCTTAAAAATTAATTTTAATCAGAAAATGAAAATCAGGAAATAAAAAAAAAAATTACGTCTCAGATAATATTTTATTCGATTAACGGTTAAACAAAAGGTAGTTATGAATTTGGTTCAAGAAAAGCGTTATTTTTTAAATTAAAAAAAATCTTCTCAACTGTAAGTATATGGAAATTTTGAGACTTAATAGAAATTATAAAGTCCTATCAAAAGTAAATGATGTCACTACATTTGTTGAAGATTTTTTTTATTACAATTTTGATATTTCTGTCGATGGTCTTTTACTACTTGTAATAAATATTGAAATTGATCCTCATCTTTAGTTAGACATCTATTATATTCTTCTACTAATGCGACGCTACGTTCCGCCACGTCATTGATCAATTTACCGAAAAACTCCAAATTTTCTCGATAACTTTCATTATCTGGCCAGATTAGTACATCTTCATCCAGAAAATCGTAAGGCAAATCAAATTTTTCAAATAGTTTTAATGATTGTTTCGAAACAAAGTGTCTCAAATTTTTATTTAAAAATATTTTTGATGAGTTTTTGTCTTCTGTGCGACGTTTTTCAATAATCATAGTTTTCTCTTGGCTTTTCATTGATTCGACCATTTTCCTTTTAATTTCAAAAGGAACATGTTCATCAAATAGTGCAAAAACAGCTAAATCTTCATTTAAATACCATAAATGATCTGATAGTTTTTTGATAGCAGCTAATGAGACAGATGAATTTTGATCTTTGTATGAAACTAATTTTTTTATTAACTGTAAATCTTGCTGCGGAGCGAGAATTGCAGAAGTTGAGGTAAACCACGCTTTGATGTAAAATAAAACAATGAAAATACAAATTTCTCTGAGATTTTTTGTTTCATGAGCTGTCAATTTAAATTCACTCCTAAACAAGTATATTTTCAAACTGTAAATAGCTTTTGCCATCCACCTCGCGTGGTGCATAGCACCAGGACGTTTGAAATGAGTTATTTGATTTGGAGTGTCATCGAGAAAAATCAAAGATAATTCCAGCAGTTCTTTATAATCATCTCGTGGATGAGAAATCTGACAACATAAATCAAAATTCATTATTATAATGTATGTATTTATGTAACGCACAAAATAGTAAAATTACGAAGATTTTTACCTGTAAATAGTTGTTGATAAATGTAAGTAAGTCGTCCTTTTCTTCCGTCAGAATCTTGGCTACAACATCATCAGTCATGCCACTTTGAAATTTAGACTGATCAATCGTATCCCATTTTTTCAAAAATCTCGAAAAAATTGCTACATTTGGACCAGAAGTAACAGGCCAATAATTTTCGAAAACTGCTCGTAAAACAACTTCCAGAATATGATGACGACATGGAAGATAAACTAGTTCTCGCTCTAAGATTCTCTCGATTTGAACACACGTTCCGTTGAATTTACCTGATCAATAAATAAGAACAATAATTAGTGGAAAGAAATTATGACAAGATTAACTGGTGACAAAAATAAATACATGAGAGTATAAAGTTATATAATATATATCACGTAAAATGAAATATTAGGTTTGTGAGAAACTAACAGAAAAAATAAAATGAATTAATTTACCTGTGTTAACAGCTGTGGTATCAAAGCACATGGCTTTGATGCGAGAACCAACGTGCCATTGGTTTAAGGTAGTAATGATAGCTGAAGTTTGACTTTCAGCATCACCTTTCATTTTCGGGACGCCACGTAGTTGCTCAACACCTGAGACAGATAGTAGAATTGGGAGCCTTTCTACAGAAGATCAATGAGATCTTGTAAAATTTTGCCATCCCAATGTAGAACAAAACGGTCATCAATATTAAATTCATTTTTTAATCCTGTAGCAATATATTTTCTGAATTTAATACGGCATCGATGAATTGTTCGATGACTTAAATTATAATTAGCAATATTCAGTCCAATACTTATCAACAGACTTGACAAGATAAAAATGGCATTTCTACTACTAATGTTTGCTCTGTCTAGAGCAGCACAGAGATCTGGAGTCATTATGTCAATTTTAGAAGGCAGTCCAGAGTGAATTTCAACTTCAAAATTCGAAATAGTACGTTGAGACAAACTAGAAATAAATGATGAGAAAACTGTTGACTGAGAGAGTGGAAGGCCATTAGCATTAGCGTCAGTCAGAAGATTTGTTTCTAAAAGGTTAGAATAAAGTCAATCATTTAATCTTCCTTAGTTTCAATTATATGAATGAAATCGATTATTATTGCTCACTCAAAGAAGCAAAAATAGGGGAAATAATTCGTGTAAAAGCGATTTTTGGCATAGTTGTAGGGGATGGTGTCTGAAGCAACATACTCAAAGTACTGATGGATGGTGGTGGAGCTAAGGGGTGGGGGGTGGCGTTAAGGTCCCCTTTTAAAGTTTTTTTATATATCTCGTAAACGGTGGCTCATAACAAAAAAAATTTTTTACTCAAGCAATCTACATAAAATTCTCTACAAAAAAGGTCCTGTACACTTTTTCGCTGGGATCAATATTTAATGAGACGTGAAGGAAAGAAGTTGGTCAATAATAAAATAAAGATACAGTTCTTTGAGTAGGTATGGCATGTATTAAAAAAAATTCCAATTATCTTCTAAATCTAACATAATATCATCATCAACATCATTGTCGACGGTGTTTTCGATTGGGGCTCCGTTAGTGCATGAGCCGGAGCATACCCCGCAAACACTGGAGCGGGCAATTCCTGCTTTCCGGCAGCCGCATCGCACCCCACACCCAGTCCTACATCGGCAAAATATGCTGTTGAGTATGCAGTCAGGTGCCACAGGATTGTTTGTTGTCACCGACTTTAGGATGCCATCGTCTCCTCTGGCCCAGCCCCATTGAGTAGATGGTAGGGGCTTGCTGAGCCATTGTTGTATCTGTAAAAGATGTAATAAGATCAACGTAAGTATTTAGCTCAAATATATATTTAATATATATTTGACAACTTCTGTGGTTAATGATACCTGTAGGTACACTCTCAACGAGTGCTGCTTCGAAGCTTCTCTGGTAGGAGGAAGAGTGGCCTGATCTGATTTCGGATTCATTGATGCTCTCAAAAAAGCTGAGTATCGTAATTTATTTAGATTTTGTTCCTGGTTAGACGCTTTGTAAATTGCCAGGAACAGTTTCTCGCCGGCCTGTTCAATACTCTCAGGTGATGTTGAAGGCTCATTAAAAATGTCTGAGATTTTTTGGATCAGGTGTGGTTTATCCGTGAACAGCTTAGCAATTCCCACTTTGCTCTTTCCATTGATTGCAGTGGTGGTGTCGCATCCGGAGAAGCTGTGGAGAAGGAGAATTGTCTTGGCAAGTGGAAACTGTTGAAGTTGTCGCACTGAAAACAATTTGGTTTCCACCTTTCCACGCCCTGGTTTCATAAAGAACACGTTAATATTTGATGGAGCCAATCCCATGAGGAGGACTATCAAGTCGACATTTTCCCCAACTATTACAACAGTTGGATGAACGGCAGCCTTATCCAACCCGCATCTGACAATAGTACCATCAGCATCTCCTGTTGCAACAGTTGTTTCAATCCCTGCTGCTGTCATTTTCTCGGTGAGGAATTGAATCAGCCTCGTTTTATTTTTTTCGTTGGCGAGGAAATGCTCCTGTTTAACAGTGATGATCGTATTTTCGTTACAGTTAATATCAACCGACGTTTTAGTCAGACCTCGTCGCTTCTATTCTGCTCGTTTAGTGCTGTTGACATCACTGTAACCATCAAAAACCACCATACAGTTTGGACCGTAATGTTTCTGGACGTAGGTAATGTATTGATGGCAAATCGTAGAAACGTTGGAGGACGGGTTCCATTTCATACTCCACGTGTGCATCGTGACTGGTTGGCGGTGTCCTTGCCGCCAGTGAGAGATGATACAAAATACTAGGAACAGTTATTTTGGAACGGTTTCGAACGAGGAACAGATTGGAACAGTTGTCAGTATAATAAAATACCTGTTCCGGGCTGTTCCAATGCTTCGACTGTTCCGAATAACATAACGGGCGTTCTTCTGCATAAAATAAACATTCTCCGTTCCCGTTGTCAATTATTATTGCTTTGCAAACTGCAACAGTTTGCTCTTTACCTACGCCTAGCGTACATTGTACGTAAAGTCGATTTTAGTATCACACCATCACATTAACATGCGTCGCAAAGTTTCAGACAAAACTGGACGGCTTTTCATTTTATATTACATACGCGAATAATATTGAACTGTGGTGAAATAATATTATCTGATTTTGTCATAGTATATGCATTCTGCAGAACAACTGTTACTTACATTCTGTAAAAGTATATTTTTAATAATTAGGTACCTTAAATTATTAAACTTGAATAATAGAATTAATTCACGAAAAAATACAAATCATACACATTTCATAATTTGGAATTTTTATAAGTTGCATGTTACAAGCTATTCCGAGAATGTCAAGGTTCCAACGTTGGAACTGTTAAAAAGTAACAGGTTTTTGGAACTGTTCCGTAAGCGGAACAGGAACGGAATGGAACTGTTATTAAAAAATAACAGTTTGTACCACCTCTACCGCCAGTCCCTTGCGCCCGACGACGCTACAGAAACGTGCCGTGTGCGCCAGCAGTTTGAACCAATACGTAAAAATGCGAGAATTGAGCATAATTAACTTTTCTTCTTTGATATCTCGTTAAATATTGATCCCAGCAAAAAAGTGTACAGGACCTTTTTTGTAGAGAATATTATGTACATTGCTTGAGTAAAAGAATTTTTTTTGCTATGAGCCACCGTTTAGGAGATATATAAGAAAAACTTTAACAGGGGACCTTAACGCCACCCCCCACCCCTTAGCTCCACCCCCATCCATCAGTACTTTGAGTATGTTGCTTCAGACACCATCCCCTACAACTATGCCAAAAATCGCTTTTACACGAATTATTTCCCCTATTTGGCAGTATTTGGTCTTCGTTGATTGAACTACAATACTTATCAACAGACTTGACAAGATAAAAATGGCATTTCTACTACTAATGTTTGCTCTGTCTAGAGCAGCACAGAGATCTGGAGTCATTATGTCAATTTTAGAAGGCAGTCCAGAGTGAATTTCAACTTCAAAATTCGAAATAGTACGTTGAGACAAACTAGAAATAAATGATGAGAAAACTGTTGACTGAGAGAGTGGAAGGCCATTAGCATTAGCGTCAGTCAGAAGATTTGTTTCTAAAAGGTTAGAATAAAGTCAATCATTTAATCTTCCTTAGTTTCAATTGTATGAATGAAATCGATTATTATTAAAATAATCATTAAAAAAAAGAGATAAATTGATAATTACCACTGTGATCCACTTCCATCATGTCATCATGGGTAGCTGGAGATGTTTCTAGAATACTATTGTCAACAAATCCGTACCGAGTTGCAGATTTTTGAGACAAAAAAATAATTTTTTATCATCGTCGAGTAATTCTTCCACATTTTTTTTTTGAAATATCAAACAATTTATTCAGGTTTTCTGAAAAAAGTTCCTCTTTCTTTTTTGTGCGACAGACTTTTTTTGTTTACAATTTTTTTGTATTAATTTCCAACTATTGAATATTTTTGTCAGTTTTAACGTTGCGTATTGTAATCCACAAGTCGGTATTTCAGCAGCACACCATATTTTATTCAATTTGATAATTGTACTTTTAGAACTTTCTTTAATTGTTTTTTTGAGAAAAGTGTGTTCATAAAAAAAACAGACATAACCTCTTTTACGATCGGTAGTTTTCTGCCAACAAAGTTTTCATTGCTGTCACCAATTAAATAAATAGAATTCTTCATTATTAGTCGGGTACTTATTACAATTACATTTAATATTACAAAATTATAAATTATTAATCAACACTAATAATAAATCACAAATGTCACTTCAACAGTTTAATCCAGTTAAACAGAGCTTTCATCAGAAGAAAGAAATGATAGAATAATCTTTAACCTATATAATCGTTTCTCGGAGTTATCGACTTTAGAACTAAATATAATATAGTTGAGAATCAATTATTAAAAATGAAGAAAGATTGAAATTTCAATACAATAATAAAGTAATTATTTATTTGATTTTTAATTAAACAAATCTATTAAACACAAATAACTTTTTTTGATGGTTAATAAAATAAAACTAAAAAAAAAAAACAATTTCGATATAAGTATAATTTCCGGTCTGTGGGAAAATAATTTTTTTTCATAAAATTAATTTTTAAGACATAAAAAAAGTCATCAGTATAAATCTAATAAACTAAAAGTCATAATTTCATATATTTCGAACTTTAAGTTTAAATATCTTCAGTAGGGTTCACTCTATGAAAAAATATATTGGAGATTTTTTGTAGAGCGTTCAATTTCCTGTGGGAATCATATTCGAGGCTATTTTTACAATGCTTTATTGTAAAACTACAAAAATAAGCAAAAAAAATGATTTTTTTCCTATGTTATTTAGATGGAAAATGGAAAATTCGGAACAGGCACCTCTTAATATTAATATTAAGAACTCATCTTTGGTGTGACTTTTTTTTCACATTTTCGAAGGTTTTCAGCCTGTTTTTTTGTTGAAAAAAAAGTCGCCTAAAAATGGCACACCCTACTGGACAACCATCCTGTTGAAACCGAATTTCGTTAAAATCAATCCCTAGTAATTGACGAACTGCAGGAATATTTTGATTCCGAAGCAAGTCGACATATTTTTGCCAATTCAGATTTCCCTCAAAAAAAAATGGACCAATTATATTATCACCCAGTATTCCAGTCCAAACATTCACTTTCTGCGGATACTGGATACGTGCAGTGTAAGTTCGGCGTGGATTTTTGCGAGCCCAAGAACGTACTACAAATGGATTATGTCGACCTTGCAATGGAAAAGAAGATTCATCCGTGAAAAGAATATTTTTAATAAAGTTTTCGTCGTTATTTGATTTTTCTATTGCAATTTCACAATACTGCATCCGCCTGAATAGGTCATCCGGAAAGAGCTCGTTACTTTTTTTAACTTTGAATGAACTGTAGCCGTTTTTCTTCAAAAGTTCAGTTTGTTTATCACAATCAAATTCATCGGCAATTGCACTGCAAGACTGTGGCGGATTTTCGTCGACACTTGCACAAATCATTATTTCCGGCATTTCTTTATTACCGTCAATTTGCACACGAAGCTGTTTTTTATGATTTTTCGGAGATAGGCAATCATTTTATTAAAATTCTCGTATGACACTGCGAATTGTTGTTTTAGACGGAGACAGCCTGTTTTCAAAGGCAGCTACAAATAAATTTATTATGTTGGCGGTTGAATTACCACCATAAAATCATTTAATTATTTGGAGTTTTTCCCGAACAGTATACATAGCCATTTTGTCAATAATTTCATTACTGACATTTGATAAAATTGTGATTTTTATTGTAGAAAACAAAGACGATACTATCAGATTGTATAACCACAGTAACTATAAGCGATCATTTATCTCATTTTTACTTACCTACTGCTTTAGTGCTTTATATAATATCGTCTTTGTCTTACACACAGAATGTTCTATGGACCGTTTTGATTTGATACAATCTGATATAATATCATCCAATGATTTATGCATCTTAAATCTGTCTGAGTCATTGTTTATAAGATCATAAACTCCAATAGCAAACTACACGTAACTTTTAAATATAAAAAGATCTTTTAAATTGTTTATATAAAATTGCAAAAAGTTGTTGATTAAGTTTAAAGGGATTCTAGAATAACAAACGACGGGGTTGCTTATAAAACTCTTTGATAATGTCATCTGGTTGAATATTTATATGTCGATGGATATTAAGTAGCGCCAAACCATTAAGACGTTCATTTCCCATACTATTTCTAAGATAAGTTTTCAGACGGCGCAATGTGCTGAAACTTCTTTCACTTGTTGCTGTTGAAATTGGGATGACGGACAAAACTTTAAAGACAACGTGTACGGGTCCCCAGATTTTCTAATTATATTTCTAAAATAAAAATGAAATGATAGTTCAAAATTAAGAAGTAAATGGGAAAATTCAAAAACACACATTAAAAAATACCTTTAACAGCTCAAATGGATTCCTCAAATCAATATTTTCTTTTGTCAAAAAATTCTGCCATAAATGGAGGCTACCTAAGAGCTCACCCTCAGAACAATTAAGAAGAGGAGATTACAGGTCATACAGTTTTTAGCACCTTTTTCAAGAATATCATTGTTTTCTGAAGGAAAAACAAAATTTGATCACAAGTTCTCATACCGAAACAAATCTACTGTACTTCATATTCATAAGGTTTACCTTTTTTTTGTTTAAACAAAATTTCAAATGATTCTAATATTTCTTGATGCTTAGAAAACCTATCAGTCAAATGGGCAGGCAAACTTTGCCTGGCAAAGAAGAAAACCGAACAGTCAAGTCTTTATGACGACTTAAAAAGGCTTTCACCCAATCCCTGCCAGGGAGGTTGTCCTGAAAGCGGGGTATTCTCCTACCTTGCTTATTCAAATATGTCTTTACTATTTGACGAAATTCCATTTCGTTTACTGGAAATCCAAATGCGCTAATGTCATGAACGCCACTAACGAAGCGCCCCTCTTCGTCATTGGTAAAATATGTAGAAGGATATCCTGGTTTATTTGTGTGTACGTTCTTCAGTTTATTAAATATCGTTCTTCGAGGTATGTTATAGGTGTTCTCAGCTACCCTGGTACTCATTCCAGTTCTGACCGCAGCTAAACATGCTTCCAAATTATGTTCTCGGCATCTTTAAGAAAACAATAAAAACAAGATAGAATAAAAAAAAACAATTAAATTATTGTGTACCACGGCAGTGGTGCAAAGTATCCCTTATGTGAAACTAGGTATACTTTACCACTTAAGTGTTGCAAAGTATACTCATTTTCAGATAAAATGTGTGTGTTTAGACAATAAACTATTTTTCGATATTTTCCTGTTAATATAACTTCATTTAATTATGGATTCAGATAAAACGATGACTAAACATGCAATAAATCTTGAACTCACCTTTTTTAGTAGATTAGGATCTTCACACAAGAAGGATTTGTCACGCTAACGAACACCAAACATTTTTAGGTTATTTTTTCGGAAGCTGCTATTCAACATTGGTCGGTAAAACAGAGAGCTAAATATGATTTTTACAGCTATTGAAGTGTCCTCTAACGAAAAAAATATGAAATACACGAGAAAAATACGAATTGTTCCGTTTACCATAAGTATATTTTTACACACGTGGTGCAAAGTAACCCGTAGACGGGCAAAGAAACCCCCCTTTACGATACCTTATCTTTTGTTAATTGCTATGGTTAGTAATTAATGTTTATTTTCATAATTATTATTGTTTTAAATTTTTTATTGTACTTGAAAAAGTCTAAATCTAGAGACGAAACGTCGTAATTTAATAAATCTAATTTGTCCACTATCCTGCGATTTTTCTTATTAATTATTATCTCGATGGACACGATATCTAATTTATTTATTATTATAGTAATCAACAGGTATAAACCCAATAACAGATTACACTATAACAAATATAAAGAAAGCCTTAAATAAGCGTATACAAAAAAGAGATAAAAAATAAAGAAAATTTGAGAATATGCAGAATTCAATAATAGTACATAATATATAAAAATGATACAGTATTACAGTGCATTCAGTTAATTTACATAATTAAGTAAGTGGACAGTTAAAACCTTTCTATATTCGCCAAATTTTATATCAAATATATTAATATTTGTCTCACTCAGCAAGTTGTTCGCAGTCGAGCACATTTTGTATATAGGCGCGTTCATTTCATGATTGAACTTGAGAAACGGTAAGTAAAAAGTACGTGCATTTCTTGAAAAGTATGATGGAATTGAAAAGTTAAGATTTTGGTAAGTACACATATCATCAACTTGATTATGTATTATTCTATATATGTAAAAACACGCAAACAATTTCCGGCGATCCTCTAAACTTAAGAGACAAAAGTGATTCAATAAGTTTATATACGGTTCAAATCTTGGATAGAAGCCATATTGTTTCAGATATAGAAAACGAAGAAACTGCTTCTGAATTTTTTCTATATTGTTCACATGTACCTTATAAAACGGCGACCAAACATTGGTTGCAAGTTCTAAATGACACCGGACATAAGTATTGAAAAGCTTGAATAGTACCGGAAGAGATTTAAAATCTCTGGAGTTTCTTAGAATGAAACCTAACATCTTTTTTGCCTTTTTTATGGATTCTACTACATGGTAATTAAAGGATAGTTTAGCGTCAAAGTAAAGTAAATGCCCAAATCCTTTACTGTATCTTTTCTAGGAATTATGTCTTTACCAAGTTTATAATTAAAATATATAGGATGATTTTTCCTTGTATATGATAAGATGGAACATTTTTTGACATTAAATGAAAGCTTGTTATCAGTAGACCATGAATTAATTGCATTTAAGTCTTCTTGCAAGAGAAAACAGTCCTCATTGGAAGTGATTTTCCTACCTAATTTAAAGTCATCAGCAAAAAGTCGGCACTCAGAATATTTCAAAACGTCCGGAAGATCATTTATTAATATGATAAAAAGTAAAGGACCTAAATTGGAACCTTGTGGAACACCGGATTTCACATTATATTCCAATGATTTGGAATTATTATAAGTTACAAATTGCTTTCTGTTGCATAAGTAAGATGAAAACAATTTTAAAGTGGGTTCAGCAATCCCAAACAGATATAACTTCCTTAATAATATTTCATGATCTACTCGATCAAAAGCCTTGCTAAAATCTGTGTAGACAACATCATATTGAGAATTATCATTGATATGCAACGAAATATTTTGTGTGAATGAAATTAAATTAGTGGAAATTGAACGTTTCGCCATAAATCCATGTTGAGATGAAGCTATTTTAATACGGATATGATCAAAGAGGTACTTATATATTATAGACTCAAAAATTTTACAGGGGACTGGAAGCAATGCAACAGGTCTATAATTTGTGACGTCCGATTTTGTGCCATCTTTAAATATGGGGCAGATTTTGCCAATTTTCCACCTGTCAGGGAATGTACAAGATTCTAAGATTTTATTAAATATACACTTCAGAGGTTCTACAAGAAATTCTGCACATGCTTTAAATAGATAGGGTGGTAATACATCAGGGCCTACAGATTTTTTAGGTTTCAAACATTTTATTGCTGTGAATATGTCTTCAGATAATATACGTTCAATACAAAACGTGTTTGTACTATTTTTAAAGCAGTTTGTGTTATAGTTACAAATATCTGCTGAAAAAGTAGTCTGAAAGTGTTGTGCAAATGCATTACTTATTTCATGATTATTTTGTAACGATCTACCTTTATAAGTCATTTCAAGGAGACACGAAGACTCAGATTTCTTGCTGGATTTTACAAAAGACCAAAAAGTGCTGGGGTCACTACATATATTATTATCTGTTTGTTTAACATAATTTTTGTACGCATTTTGAATATCTATTTTAATCTTAGCACGTAAGTAAACAAAATTATTTTTATCAGATAATTTCCCCCTACTTTTGTGTTGCTTCCTGAATCTGGCCTTTTTCTTAATATCTTGAATAATTTTCTTATCAAACCATACAGGATATGTTCTTTTATTAAATCGAGTCTTTGGGACAGCATCATCTAGTGCTTTGTATAATTTTTCATAGAACAGATCAACTAATTGATTAACGCCATTAACATCCGGATCAATTTTCCAATCAGTATTCTTAATATTCGTATAAAGTTTTAGAAAATCTGCCCTTCTAAAATTATATTGCTCACCAGCCAAGTTATTAATTGGTACAGGATTACAGAAATTGTGCTCGACTTCACAAAGCAACGCCGGATGATGCGCATCCTCAAAAACCAAAGGATCACTTTTGGTGACTTTTAACTCAAAGCTGTTACTTAAAGCAAGGTCAAGTACCGTACTATTTGAATTTTCTATCGTGTTATACTGTTCTAAGTTCATGAAGTTAAAAAACTGAATGCACTGGAAAACTTTATTACTATATGACAAATTAGTATACATATCTGGTAGATTAAAATCACCAAAAATCAAGATTTTATTCTTTACTTGCCCCAGATTTGTCTCAACGGAATCAATAAACATTTCATAATAATTAATTGAAGATCTCGGGGGAAAGCATACACAGCAAATATAAACATTTTCACAGCCCAAACGAAAACTTATCCATAAATCCTCATTTTGAGTCTCAAAGATAGAATGCCTAGCTTACTTATAAAGTTTGACTTGATAGCTATTAATACACCTCCAGCATATGATGGCCTATCACGTCTGAAAATAGTGTAGTTTTCAGGAAATAATTCAGAGTTGCTAATTCCATTGTGCAAGAACGTTTCAGTCAATGCTATAATATCGTAATCTTCCGAGCAGCAATTCAAGTAAAATTGATTAAATTTTGTTCTCAATCCCCTTACATTTTGATAAAAAATATTTAATCGATTTCTAGTAATATTAGTATACATCTTTTAAGCAGTTTAGAATTCTAATTGCAATAATTATTTACCGTACTATAATATTTATTAGTTAAAATACAATAGAAAAGGAAAACTATATCTAAAAATATAATTGACACATTAAGATAAAACTTTATAAGAGGCGTATTAAGCACTTGAATATTTTAATTACACAAATTTTTCAAATTCATTATTGATTTCAATAGTTTTAAATGTTGGCTAGATCATCAACACGTTTTATCACAATTACTTTAGAATCTTCGTCTTTTTTTTAATTTAATCAGATTGTTACTGAACCATAGATACTTAAAATTATTGTCTTTTTTGAATTTTCTTACTTCATAAAATAATTTACCATAGTGAGGAGTAAAATGATGATTAACGTATAAATTATTATTGGTAGAAATGCCTTTCCAGATTTGCCCAGTCTTATATTTGTTTAATTTACACTGCTTGTAGAGTTCCGTTTTTAGTTTAGAATGGTTAAATTTTACAATAATAGGCCTTGGTTTGTCTGCATGACGTGATTTAATTCGATAGATATTTGAAATATCCGTAGAGGCAATGCCAACCTTAGTAACTTCTCCTAGCTCAATGATTTTTTCGATCAGATTTTCATTTTTTTCTTCAGCTATTCCATCGAATACCAAATTGTTTATTAACGATGCTTGCTTCAAGCATTCAACTTCAGTTCTTAAATTTAAGACGTCCTCTTTAAGCTCTTTATTTTGATCTTGAACAGTCGTTAATGATTCAGTTAATTTCTTAATAATCAACGTAAAACTATCAAATTTAGAGAACAGAGGCGCAAGTTCCGCTTGAATCGATGTTTGGATAATATTTGTAATGTTTATAGTAGCTACTGTTTGCTACAATTGTTAAGAAACACCCATTGTTACAATGCTATCAACATAGAAAAATTAGTTTATTTTTTTCAAACAATGTCACCGTCGGGATACGAACCCCGAATCTTTCCACTCTCGCGGCGGACTGTGTTACATTACACTACAGTGACACAAACTATCAAACTATCATTCTAATATTTATAGCATTGGTAACTGATTTTTTCACATCATGCGAGAGCCAATTATATTCGTTAACGCTAGATGTGAACCATTACAGTAGTGAGAGCTATGAGTGAATCAAAGGTGAAATTGTTTCCTTACATTAAATAATCCCAAGTCATAGACGTCTTTTCTATATCGTCAGGAAATAATAGTGGAAACTTCTTGTTTCTTATGGATGAAACAATCCTTTTAATATTTAGAGTAGTTTAGTTACAGTTAGTAATTATAATATATTGTTTATAGTAGCTACTGTTTGCTACAATTGTTAAGAAACACCCATTGTTACAATGCTATCAACATAGAAAAATTAGTTTATTTTTTTCAAACAATGTCACCGTCGGGATACGAACCCCGAATCTTTCCACTCTCGCGGCGGACTGTGTTACACTCACTACTGTAATGGTTCACATCTAGCGTTAACGAATATAATTGGCTCTCGCATGATGTGAAAAAATCAGTTACCAACGCTATAAATATTAGAATGATAGTTTGTGTCACTGTAGTGTAATGTAACACAGTCCGCCGCGAGAGTGGAAAGATTCGGGGTTCGTATCCCGACGGTGACATTGTTTGAAAAAAATAAACTAATTTTTCTATGTTGATAGCATTGTAACAATGGGTGTTTCTTAACAATTGTAGCAAACAGTAGCTACTATAAACAATATATTATAATTACTAACTGTAACTAAACTACTCTAAATATTTGTAATATTATCAATAGAGCATTCATTTAGATCTGGATTCGATTTTGATGAACTGGGTTTGCATTTATCACATTTCCAAAGATTAATCTTGGTAGTAGCCCAACTTTTAAATGCAGCCGCTCTTACCTGGCCACAATCAAAATGATAATTACCACTGCAACTGTTACATGTTATAAATTCATTTGATTGCAATGCAAGATCACACTTTACGCAATTCACCATTACAGTAAAAAGAAAAAAACAAACAAAATATGTAAACAGAAGTTCGGCCCTGATAATATATAAGAGAACTGACTTGACTCACAAATTAGCACAGACACGTTCGTCACAATTACAGAATTTATTTACTACAAAAACTGTAAAAAAAAACCAAAAATCACCAATATTTTGAAAACCAGCGAGCATTCGTTAACAACTACCAGCCATCAGAGACACATTCATCTTATAACCGTATTCCAAACAGAAAAAAAAAACATTGTTGAGACAAAAACCAAAAAAAAAGCAATCAATTCAGAGACAACAAAATACACGTGCTTTCAGAAAGGAGTATCAGGATCGATATCAGGAATATCGCGTATCGTTAAGAGGCTATTATAAAAATTATGATAAGCATCATCAATAAATGATAACAAATCAATCAAATCTTTTTTTTATCAAAACTTATAGAGATTGAACCATAAGAACATTTAGGTACAGAAATATGTCAAAGATAGTTGTTTTCTTGACCGCCTAGAAAAATTGATTTCTAAAAGTTGAGTAATTTTATCGAAGGAATTTTTGTAACATATTATTCCAAGTTCCTTATACTTAACCAACGCAAATCTAACCAAGAAAATGTATTTCCTATAGGTAGTATTTATTTTCCGAGCCTGAAATATTGTTTTTAATAATGAACTGAAATCCAAAAAATCTGTTTGTTTCATAAGGTATTTTTTTTTTTCAGTGTCTCGGACCAGTTGATACCAATCATTAGGAATCGATACGATCATATTAGAAGTTTTCTTTTTTCTTTTAATTGCAGCATGGTTGGAGTCACACTCCATATGAGTATGCCGTGGAATCAAAAATTTATGGTTCATCAATTTTATAGTCGGATAAATTTTCATCGCATATAAAACTTTGCCGAGACATAGGAATTTTTATTTTGACCCCCACAACTATCAGAATAAAAAATAACATGGTTAATTTCAGGAGAAACTATGCTCATACAAACAAGAGGCTATCTGGTTAGCGCCTCTACCACCTTCAGCCTCATGTGGCAGTATGGTTTGCCCGTTTTACAGTCATGTATTGTGAGATTTAATGTCCATTATTGCCGTTTATAAAATGCAATTGAATTTTTTAAATAAGGCGTCGGCAAACATTGCTGCAAATCAAAGCAATAAGTTGCTATATTTTTATCAATCTTTGATAGTAATTTATCCTCTGTTTTGGCTTCTTTTTGGTGATTGTTATTCCATTGATAACATTTGCTGCATGTGTCTAGTTTTGGCTGTTTAAATTTTAGCCTCAGTTTATGAAACTGTTCGCTATAAATACGCCTGGATACAGTGCTATTATATTTTTCGCAATACATTTCGTACATTTTTGACAGATTAAAGCCAATTGCAATGGGAAGATATTTTTTACTAGTATCTCTACGAGAGTAATGACTTTCATATGCAGGATAAGACTGAAAGTAATCAATGACTGTTTGTATGGTGACTGCTGAATGCTTATTTGGGGGCGAGTGCTTTCCCCGCCGATCTTCTGATGCTACAGTACGTGACGCTGAATTTAGACTAGACCGAACGCAATTTATGATGAACCGTTCATCTTCTCCAAAAATTTTAATAAAGCAAGCTCTGCACACTTGTATTTCTTACTCTGCATACCGGATTTTGTATTCATTAGAATAAAGTCGATTTTTCTTATTAGATTTTTCATCCACAATTTTCATAGTTTTTTTCTTTCCAGTAGAAATTAAACTGTCAATATACCATCGTATGTATTAGAAACCTAGTTGCCCAGTATTCTTTAAATAATTGTTTTCGAATGTTGTCTGGTATTTTCTCTTTACACTTCAATCTGCAGTCTTTAAGTGGAATCATAGTACGTGCAGGAGTAATTTTTACCTTTTGCAGTCCGATATTCTAATTCTAAGCCAGTATTCCTGCATTTTGTTCTTTCCTGCCTAAGCTTTCTTGTGTTAACACCTGCTGTAGGCTTTGAAGTGGCCGGAAATACTTTATTCTGGTCTGAATGATTACCCACTGTTATGAGGAAAATGAACCAGATCATCCAGATGAAAATCTAGTTTTTCCTATTGGTGGACAAAACGATGCAGTTAGGAATGCAGTTATAAATGAAAATATATTCAGTAGTTAAGTTTTTATATGTTTTATTACTATTAAATATGTTTTTGTTTTATTCACTGTCACTATACATTAATATGTTTTCTGTTTGCATAAAATGATTTAATTTAATTTTTTTCTCTTTTAAATCAAATTTTAAGTGTTCCTTTTTGAGACACAGAATATCCCTCTCCAGCTACTCTTTTTCTTGTCTGATTTTTAGAATTTTCAATTTTATTTTTTCTTTTTCCGACGATTCATTAATAGGCTTTTTGTACTTAGCTCTTTTTGGAGTTTGTGAAATTGTTCCAGTGCTTGTACTCATTGGAACCGATGGTGTTGATGTAGGGAAAAAATCCGTAGTTTCAACGATACTTGACTGTGCCTGATGGCACGAAGACAATTTTAATTTTTTCGGTTGAGTATCAGTGCCTTTTGAATGAGGTGATGTTGCCGGATGAAAAGAAAAATCAATGATAGTTGGCCGTGTCATAATTGGTGTTTGGCCTGAAGACACTTCTCTAACACAGGCACACCGTCATCAAATTCCTGTAAACAAAATGTAACGGTAAGAGTTATATTTTATTTTAATTTTAGTGTTACATATTAATTAATAATGCTGACGATACCCACTAGTAGTAAAAATTAGCTTGTGTGAAGGCTTTTATTATTATATACTATTTTATTATATATTTGTTACGCGATTTTCTACATGAATTCCATTTACCAATAAAAGCGAAAGTTTCTATAAAAACGTAAAATAATGCAA
This sequence comes from Xanthostigma xanthostigma, assembly GCA_963575645.1. Lineage (NCBI taxonomy): Eukaryota > Metazoa > Arthropoda > Insecta > Raphidioptera > Raphidiidae > Xanthostigma > Xanthostigma xanthostigma. Next base: position 8,855,363 of record OY754473.1, read on the forward strand.
ATACAGAAATGGGAGAAAATGTTTGGTGTTTGCATCACTTGTGAGAACATCATTATAAATACATCGACTCTAGTTTAGCTGGCGATTGTCACAGAAATAATATGTGGTTTTCGCCAATTTTTCGATTTCACTGAACTCGATAAACTGTTAAGCAACAGCAATCGAGTCAACATAATAACCATAATCGCATCACTATTAGCAACTATTAGCTACTTTCATAATATTTAGTTATAACTTTTCTATTAGATATAATAAGTTTTTATATATACTGTGACGCGAGCCTGGGCTGCTCAAGGTCGGTTGCAGGGGTGGGCTGTCCGTAATTTAAAGATTTACAGTGATACCGTTAACAACAAAAAAAATTAAAATAGTAGACTACTGCTGCGCTTCTGCCGATTTTAAAATTCTGTGACAGCTCTTATTATTAGGGACATTAAGGGTCAGGGTCCCGAGAATGGTTGGAAATATTGGGCGCCAGAAGTACAGGGTGGGTTGAAAAGTTCGTAGGCTGACCCATAGATGACGCTACTAGTATCAAATCCATATGATTTTTAGTTAGCCCTAACCTTCAAAAGAGGCGTGTATAAATTTGACAGCTGTTGCACTATTAGTATCTGAGTTATAGCATTTTTTGTGAAAGAACTTTTGTTACTTTGAAAAAATGGATAAAAAGGAATTTCGTGTGTTAATAAAGCATTGCTTTTTGGTGAAAAAAATACTGTTGAAACCAAGGCTTGGCTTGATAAACATTATTCCCTAACCTCTGCTCTTACAATGAGTCGTTTATAGCAACAGCAAATTGTCGAGCCGTTGGATTTTAATTCCAACCGCCTTGATTATAACAGCAAACAAAGGCGTTACAGGCAGGTCTGTCTGACAGCCAACTCATTTACAGCTGGCCCCATCCATTAGGAAGAATCATCTGACCCCATTCATTCGTAAGAATGCGTGCGTTTGAAGTCTATTACTCTTGCAAGTTTATACGAATTCTCCCCCGAAGACGACAGTATGCTGTATGATGCAGGTATATTTTTTAGTTGCACTTGTGACTTCAAGTCGGCATCGAAAACTTTGAAAAACATCAATGTTCCTAAAACATTAAACACATGCACACACGCTATATTGATTTGCTAAGTTATCACTGAAGACATTATTGGCACTACTGACGAAATAACTATGGGTGAATAATATTTTTCTGTAAGGGAGCAAGTCACTCGAATAAGGAATTTTATTGTCATTTGTCTTTTATATAATAATATCAAGTGGTTCTTTTTTTTTCTTCGCGTTAACTAGTTTTATTTTATTTTCAATTAATAATGTGTTTTATATTCAGTGAATTGTTTTTTCCCTTCATTTATATTACCTGTCTTTTGCAAAGTCGTTGATATAGTGACTTAACGACTTGCAGTTGGTGCACTTGGTGCATGGGCGATCCGGCAAGCTCAATTTCTCTTTGATAATTTGGCTAAAATCTTCCTCAAAAAGATCGCCAAATGTATTCGTAAGTGTAGCCATCTTCTTCGATACTTTACTGCAGTCTTTACTGCATTCGGAAATCTCTTCGCAAGTAGGGCTGTTGCGAAATATGTGAGAAACTTCAAACGGGATCGCAATGGCACAATTCAGACTGAGGCAGTTACCGAAAAGCCTTGCCTGTTCATTTTCTCGATACCCATACGGTACTTCAGTTCTAAGTTTATAGACGTGTGGTCCAACGATGCCTTGCTCGATATATATAGGGCCAGTTTCAAGAAAGCATTATCGATTTTCGCGACCTCTTTCCGAATATTTGATTCTACCGTCAAGACAAGTAATACCACCTGTAAATAAAAATTACGCGGAGTTATCTCGACGTATTACAGTAACAGTATAACCAATGTAAAAATACCTGTTAAATAGAATCGAAAGCGCAAGCATTATTTACGCTCTTGGTTTGACCTTTTTCTATGACCTTACCGCAGCCCAAGATACCATTTTGTATTATGGGAAAATTGACATTATTTGGGAAGGTAATAGCTGAAAATAAGTGCTTTTCCTTGTTGAGGTAGCGACTGGGCCTTTTTCGTTGTTTTTTGGGTTCTCTTATCAATCTTCTCCAATTTTCAACGAAACGCGAAACCAAAATTTGCGATGCTGCCTTCCCAACCAGCAAAGTTATTTTATAATTTGATGGTTCTGCAACTGTTTTGTTTTATTGGTATTTTATTACTACTTCCAGATTGCTAATTGATTATATTAGACGTGCAATGAACACTATTCTGTTGTAGGCGGCTAAAGTGTTTTATAAATTTGTCATAAAAACGTTTATATAATACAGTTATAAAATATGATATAAAACAGTCACAAAATTATCGTAGAAATGCTTTTATGAACAGCTTATATAACAATTCAAACTATAAAATTAAATTGTTTTATAGGGGTTTTTTAGTATATTTCGGCAACATTTTATTTCCCTTATTCTAAAACTATTTTAAAGTTCCTTCCTGTGGCTTCAAAAAAATAGTTTTATCGAAGTGCCATATATAAAAGTAGTAAAAATGAATTTTGGCCCATACTTTTTAATATTCATGAACTGCTTGAAAAAAAACCCATGATAATAGGCATATACTGCGGAAAGGGAAAACCTTCAAATTTAGCTGCATATTTGGGACCTTTTGTTGAAGAAGCCAAAGTCATTCTTTCAGAAGGATTGATCATCAGTGGTAATAGAATTGCTGTGAAATTAAGATGCTTTGTATGTGACTCACCTGCTAGGGCATTCATCAAAGGTAAATAACTAATTTCTATCTGCCATATAAACAGTGACATAATAAATTTACGTTTTTAATATAACTAGTTACATAATAAATTTACGTTTTTAAAACTTTTAGGTGTAAGCAACTTTAACAGCAAAGAAGGATGCCTTAAGTGCACCACAATTATTGGAGAATATTCACATGTTTCCCACACAGTATACTTCCCAAGAGCAGGCTGCAAAAAAAGGACGGATAGTGATTTTCGTGCAAAGTTGTATGGCTCGCATCATAAGCAAGATACTCCATTGACTTTATTGCCTATTGATATGGTTGAAGACTTTCCCGTAGGAGATTCTCTTCACCTAATCGATTTGGGTATAATGAAAAGGTGTTTATTAGGATGGAGAGATGGTAGTTTTGGCACTTACAAAACTAAATGGTCTGCTAAAGATATTACTAATGTTTCAAACTTTCTGGAGAACTGTAAGTTACCTTCTGAAATTCACAGATCTGTGCGAGGTTTAGATGTTTTATGTTTCTGGAAAGCTTCAGAATATCACACGTTTTTACAGTATTTAAGCATTGTAATACTAAAAGATGTATTACCGCTTGATGTATACCAACATTTTCTTAATTTTTTTTGTGCTACAACGATATGTTCATCCAAATTTTATGTGCACTTTCTTAATTTGGCTGAAGCATTACTCAATAATTATGTTGAATATTTGCTTCTGGTATAGAATTTGCGTTCCGGATCAGCTTATCGGCACCTTTTTTTGGCCACGAAAGTTGGTTACCCTGAACCCATGTCGAAGGAACTATTGTTAGCTGTTTCAAGCCCTTTTCAATAGTCTGCACAATCTTAAACATACCTAAAAAATAGGAAAAAACAATATTAACAAAAACTAAAGAATATAATATACTGAAATAGGGTAAACGGAAAAAATGTCCCTGTAGAAACTTCCCCGGAAAAAATGCCCCCGTCCCTAAAAAATTCACAGGAATGAAATCCCCCCCAAAATTTCTCTAAGAAAAAACAACACGAACAACTAGGTACAAAAAATTGTTTCAGCAATTATAATTTCTTCAGTGTATAAAAAATGTGTAGTGAGGAAATAAATGCAAACGCTGATGGGTACCTCTAGCCTGTCAAGTGTCAAACTAATGACACTAATGTGTATAATGTACCATCAAAATAACTTACCTGCCATTTTTTTCTAAAATTTTCCAATAAAGCAGTCACTCGTTGATATTTGCCGGTATTACATTTACGCTAAATTGAAACAGATTTATCATAAAATAGATAAAATGTAGCAAGAGTAAGTCATTTATTTTATAAGAGTCGCCGAAAAGTTGTCTACTAGCAAAAAAGTTGCCAACTAGCAATATAGATACCCTCGACGATCATGTAAACCAACAATCAGATGTTTCCAGGAAGCGGCGGAGGAGTCTGGTCAGAGAAATTGACAGGGCCGTATGTTATTATAAGTACTTTGTATAAAGTTTCCTTGTTTGATGCAGTATTGTATAGTAAAAAATATTTATGTACAAAAATGTTGTTAGAGCAGGTTTGGGATCGGTACTCAGCGAATCTCGTTATTGTTATTGGCCACAGGATGTTCATAGATATCATCTACTTTGCTATTCTTGGTTAAATGAAAAATAATTATTTATTCTAGGCTATATAGGCATGATGACAGATTTTGAAATCCCGTTCTATGATGTAGAGGTATACGTCTACTATTTCCGAAAAAAAAAACATTATTTCAACAATAAATTAAATTTTAACCCAAATTGTTGCATTTTTATCTGTCTATTTTCAATTAAGCGCGAAAACGCTGGTAAGTGTCATGGCATTGCTTGTGACGTCACGTCTGCAAAGTATTGCCTTGTGCCTATGTTCAACACAGAATGTCAACAAATATTTTGTGTGTTGAAAATGAATTCCAAAGTTTATTATTGTTGTGCGGTGCAAAAACACAACAATAACAAACAACACCTTACAAATTGTGTGTTTACGTTCCAAACAAGAAAAAAGTGAGAAATACGTGGCTAAAGCTCGCGTGGCGAGACCCAAAAGATGTAGCTACTAGTTCGATTATTTATTTTTGTGAAGACCACTTTGATGTAAGTAATTACTATAAATTCATAGAATAGAGAATATTATGTAACTCAACTAAAAAGTGTATTATATTCTTTTTGATTTTAGCAGACGTGACGTCATTCACTCTGATTGGTGTTTCAGTCAACATGCCCGATTGCAGTATTTTATACTTTTATTTTATTAAAAGTATTAATTAATCTTAATGTTTATGTTAAAACTGAATCATTTTTTAGAATCTTCTCAACTTATATTTTCCTCTAAGACCATACCTATATTCTTTGATTCTTTTATATTGTCATCACGCCTATTAATATTAAGCACCTGGCTACTAACATATTTGCATTAATGAAATAGAAGCACAACGCAATACTACCAGTTGAGGTAGATAAAATAATTAAATTAAACAATAATACCTACCTATTCTAATCTATACCTAATACCTATTCACTTTTTTATTACTTTCATAGATTTTTGGGCAAAAAATATTAGTACAGTATTTTTGTCTTTTTCTCATTTCTTTATAACCAGAATGGTTGTCGCGACGCGCGACGTAAGGAAAGGTAATACATAAAAATTTCTATTAGAGCCAATGATATTTAACTAACCTTTAAAAACTATAGGTACGTATCTTGCAAAAAATATATAGTTAGGTGTTAAGTATATGGGAAAGTATATCTTCAATAAAGATGCATTTTTTTGTTTCATTTTGTTACTTTCCCGGCCCCCACTAATGGAAGGGAAGGAATTGTGATCGTGCGGAAAAAAAAATAGATAACGACGGATATATCCGAATTAACGTCCTCTAAGACGATTAAGACCATTTCCAGAAAAATGTCTGTGTGTCTTGTGTGTTTTCTTTCTGACACGATAACTACCGAGCCGTTGATCCGATTGAATTGAAATTTGGTACATGGGTATAATTACACCCTGCCATGATCTCAATGGTTTTAGGCTGTCATCTGTCAAATGGAAGTGTTTCTTCATCTGTCATTTGTCGCCCCCAATTGGCGGCCAAGCCGCCACATCGACTCACGTAAGCAAAGTAGTGAGCCATGGCAAAGTGTTTTCATGACATTTGATATTAATTTTTTATTCATCTGTCACTTGCCAGGAAAGTATTGTGGTAACTCAACAGATTTTTTTATATCTTTAAAATAGGCACACTTCTCTAAGAAAAAATACTGCTTTAAAAGCAGTCCGGCCCTGTGTCGCAATATCATCTGGTAAAGCAAAATATTTTTTAAATGTTTTATAAAGATTGCGTAAAAGCTTAATTACATTAAAATGCTTGCTGTTGGTACAAAATTATTTTATAGAAAAACGCCATTTTGAAATGGCAACATTCAGGACAATCAAAATGGGTTGAGCTGAAAATACTAAATATTGCATGTATATTAATACTTACAGCCGGTAAATACGTAAAAAGTACAAAATAATTATGCCAAGAACAGACTGAAGCAAATTTCTCTGCAGAAAATGATGAAATTGGTAAAGCTAATTTATTTATGATTTAATAGTTTTTCCTAAAACGTTAATAAATACGGGGCGCGCTTAAATTTTGTTAGAAATATGCTATATATTTCACGATAAATTTTTCTTTGCAATAAAAATTTTGGTTTCAGCATCATAAACAATACCTCTAAAAATTATAAAGTGTAGAACTAAAATTACTAAAATGGATTCATGTTTCTTCTTGTAAATACTTGGCGACATTTATTATAATATTTTCCCTGTGTTTAATACAAAATTGTTTCTTGCAGCTTTTAGAATAGATTTAAAAAACATTTTTATTCTATTGTAGTGATTTCATGTAGCATTTTTACTTTATAACGTTTACCTGAAACTACTAAAAAGCTTTTATAAAACTGTTTAGTTATTTTATAAAAATAATTTAAGAAGTAGTCAAGTATATTTTATAGCGCAGTACGAAAAGCTGTAATAAAACTGTTTTATAATGTTGCTGTTAAATTTTTCTAAGACCTGCCGAAATGTTTATAAAATTGTTTTGTTATTTTTACAAAAGGCTTTACAAAATATTAGCGGAGACTTAAGTATTTTATAAAATGGTGCCAATTTTACATTTATAGCTGTCGTATAAACGCATTGAAAACATTATTGAGAGTAATGTTGTTTTATAATTTTTTTGTCGAAAACGTTTTCGCAACTATTATAAAATATAAAATTGTTAGTTGGGTTTGAACGATGACAAGCAAGGCATAATCTTTTTTGACCACACCCTTCATCTTCATTCGATACAGGTAGTGAACATTCTACGAAAACATGAGTTTCCTTATCGTATACTTCCAGGAGCAGTTGGTCACAAGATTTTTTAAGACAGCGTGTCATGACTATGATAGTACTGGCTGTCATATAATTTTCACCACTCATAGTTTTGGTGGCTTCGTCGAAAGGCTTTAAAACCTTACACAGTTCGTGAAACATCGTCCATTCTTCGACAGATAAATTTGGTAAATCCTTCCGTAAAACTGCAACAGTGGCACATATATGGTTTTCCAGTTCAACGAACCGTCGCAACATAAAAAACGTGGAGTTACATCTTGTTGGTACTTATGTATCAAGCGCTTTGGCGTATCCTCCGGCTTTTCTTGCGTTTGCGCTTTTAATAATTTTTCTAGTGCTACAGTGCTTGTTTTAAAATGACGAACTATAGTTTTAACTTTGTCTAAAGAGGCTTGAACTAACTGAAGCGTATCTTTGAACTACAAGGTTTAAAGTATGGCCAAAGCATCCGTAATGCTTCCACCCTATGTCAGCTATGGCTTTCTTTACGTTGGCTGCATTGTCACTAACAATAAATTTAATTTTATTTGTGACATCCCACTCGTTAGTTGTTTCGAGCAACGCAGCTTGTATATTTGCACTGCTGTGCGTGTTTTGGAACTCTGCACATTTTAGTAAGAATGTATCATTGACTCGAGACGTCCATAAGTCAGTGGTTAATGAAATATATTCAATATCGCTTATTTCTTCTTTTTTTTTTGTTGGACTGTTTTGTCGTTTAATGTAGGGATTAAGATGTTGGAGACAGTTTTTCGAGATGGTAACTCGTATCCAGGTATGTGTCGGGCAAACTTTTTGAAAGCACGTTCCTCTACTAAAGAGAATGGGTGATAACTGTCTATAAATAAATCGGCAAGGTCATTATCAATTTGTCTTTTTGCCAGTTGCGTATCTAACAATGCGCTGTTGCGTAGGGCGGTATATGGGTACCTACATTACCTGCTGAACCCGGTACTTGATGTGTAGTGGACGTAGTGGATGACGCAATATCTGAGCTGCACGACGAGGGCCCAGGTTGAACATCGCCTGGCGGTTCCTGAAAGTAATTTCTCACAAATAAAACACAAATCAGCCATAATTCAGTTAATAGAAAGTCCAGTCTTCACTATCTCATTAACTACCTAACTGACCTAACTATAATTACAGAAGGTCGATTATGTAGGGGCTTCCCAGGTATAAATTTAATAGAAAAACAAGTATTTAAGGTTTACACCATAGAGATATTTCTATGGTTTACACATTTTAAAGACAAAATACTTTTATTTTTCTACTTAGAATCTACTTTTAATAAATTAAGATATACAATAAGAATTTCAATTAATGAGTTTTTAATTACACAAATTAGGTAAGTATTATTAAATGAATATATCGTCGATGATTCCGCAAAACCTCGTATTAGGCTATTCTTAAATTTTACAGGAGCAACAAAAAACTTCACCATTTTGATTTTTATTTGTTTATTTGTAGCCTTAGGTTTTTTCCTTCTTATTTGTCATACAATGATCGATAATTAGTAAAAATTTCATACTATTGATTAATATTTTTCTATTGAATAAATCTGATACGAGGTTACGGGTTTCGCTCAATTAAAATGAGTAAAATATGTTTATACGTTATTTTGCACAATTATATTTATTAAAAATAATACAAAAATAATCAAAAAACATTAGAAAAAATAAGGACAAAAAAACAAAAAATAACAAGAATTCTCTGAAAAAAAAAGAACAAAAAAAAATTTTTTTTCTCTATTAAGAGTGAGGTAATTGGTCGTAAAAACGCCAAGCCCACTCTGGTATGACCTTCTTAAGGTTCTGCAGATCCTTGAATTTTTCTGATTTTATTTTTAATCTTTCTTTGTAAAGTGGTTTACAAGAAAATGGTCCAGAAACAGGCCGCTTAACAAAATTTTGATATTCCTCGTTATAATTAAGCTTGTACATGATAGTGCCAGTTGGCAAGTATTTTATACAAGTGAGATCATTAACTGTGGGATCTCCAACTTTATATCCCGGTCTGATGGTTGCATAATATTTAACATTAGAAAAATCCGTAAAATCATAATGATGTAAGTATTTTACATTGAACGGTTTTGATGGTCGGGCTTCTCTACACACACCTACGTAATCAGTAGGTAAGTATATTTCTTTATTTTTTAGACGCCTTTCTATGAGGCTATGAGCAGAGTCCACCTCCATCTGGGTATGTCCCTTTTCTAAATAATTGTGTAGTACCGTTACATTGTGCTCCATTGAACATTTTAGCGTTGTATTTGCCAGTACAGTATTCTTATTCTGATAGGGACAACTATCACTGTACACTATTAACGTTTTGGTGTTGGGGTAATTTTGAAGATGGTTTGTAAAGAAATTGTACAATATGGATGAAAATACTGTAGAAATCAATCCACCCTCACTTTCATCCCAAAGAAAGCAATACACGTCTTTTCTATGCAAATCGTACACTGTATAGTTATGTTATTTATTAGTTAGTACATTGTATTTATTAGCATTTTACATATTTCTAATATTATTAGAAATATGTAAAATGCTAATAAATACAATGTACTAACTAATAAATAATATAAATTGTCAATGATATTTTAACGATTTAATAACTTTATACAAGGTATTGTTCACCGAGATTTATAGTTGACCTTGCATTACAGTATGTATGGCTGAGCGCTGCGCGCTCTCCGCTCTCTTTCTCAAAAACGGTTGAGCGCATGAAAAAATGTTTGGAACAAAATTTGTCGCAAATTTTATGTTCTACAATTTTTATAATAACTGTTGACACCATTAGAGCTATAGAAACCGAGATAATTGCAAAAAACCGATTTTTGTGACGTTTGACCTTGAATAACTTACCACGCATACACGAAATTTTATGAGACTTTTGAAACAACTTTTAGAACCCCAAAATGAAGGTGTATACAAGTTTCCAGCTTATTATCTCTCATTCCGAGGTTGGCCCCTTTTATTTGCTTAAATGACTGGACTATTTTACAGAATACGCAGAAAGATTGCAGCAATTTTTCATTTTAAATAATGTCGAGGATCCGAAAAAAGTCGCGTCAATTATTAACGTTCATTGGTCAACATATATTTATAATGATACTGTAATTTTTACTTTTGTTCACTTTAAATCTAACCGTTCAGTATAAGCTAAAATATATTTATTCTTTTTTTCAATGTCCAAAACAAATCATGATATGAAAAATAGTTGACGAGTTATTTTAAACGTTTAAAACTAATGATGATATTCAGCAGAAAGTCGCATTTTGGATATCATTAATGAATTACAGAACATCGATCCATATAAAATGCAACACAGACCGAACATCCAAGGGAGACTCAAATGCATTTTATGTGGAACGATTTTCTGTAATACTTAAACGATTTTCATAGCCGCCATAAGAACTCGTGTATTTTCAAACTTGACGGAACCAATCGTCCATCGCATTTTCAACTTCTCCTTCAGCCTCGCTTCGTGGCAGTCACGGACCGATCAGAAAAACGTTTAATTTGGACTTGAACGTTGTCAAACATTTTTTTTCCATTGGCTAAGCAACGTAGGTGACATGTGGAGACTAAAAAATTGAAAATTAGTTGAAAATAGATGGTGTTGAAAATACATCAGTGCGACTGTATAATATGCTAAGCGAGAGTGTGACGTTCCTCGGTGGTCCTCACGCCGTGTGTATGGGGACGAAACTTAACTTCTTCCTGAACAAGTATCAACGCTGTTGTTGATAACAGTCTGCAGAGGGCAAAATCTTTAATTAAGAGTATCCGTCCCTGCAAATACCCCCTGCACCCTTCATCTCAAATCTTTTCCCCTCGCCTAAAAACGGTTCGCGCTCTCCCGACGCTATTTTTAAAGCTAGAGGGTTCTGGTAAACGCCAAATGGAAGACAAAGAATCAGACTACAGATCCTTCAGGCGAATTTTTTGAAAAAAAATTCCTGAATAAACTTACAACCTTTTGAAAAAATAATAAGTTACGTAATATTTCACCCTGAAACTGTTTTTCAAAAAATTCGCCTGAAGGATCTGTAGTCTGATTCTTTGTCTTTCATTTGGCGTTTACCAGAACCTTCTATCTTTAAAAATAGCGTCGGGAGAGCGCGAACCGTTTTTAGGCGAGGGGAAAAGATTTGAGATGAAGGGTGCACGGGGTATTTGCAGGGACGAATACTCTTAATTTCCAAAATTTATCTTCTTTATTTTACATCAAAAACAACATTACCTTTAAATTCAAATTTGATTCAATCAAAATATATAGCAAATTCAATTTTATTTGTTTAACTTATAACTAATTTAACCTAAAATCAACTTTAACTTTTTTAATCTTTACTTTCAAAATTAGTTTACAATTTATTATGTTTTCAAATTATTTTAATATTTTATAAATTCAAATGATTTCTTAACTTTGCTTATTTCAGATCACTTTCCAATTTACATAGGTATAATTTCTTTATAAGTTAATTTATTTTATAATTTTTCATCCAATATTTAATCAATCCAAATATGACTTTATTTCGTCAAACTAATTTATACTCGTATATTTCTTCCTTACCTTCGGACATTGCTTTATTATTTCATTATTTCTATCTTTCATTAATTCATTTTAACTTTTATACTTCTTATATCATCATAATTTCTGTAGCTGCCCGATCTTTGCGGGTCTACATTATAATACCTTTTTTAAATACTTTATAATTTTATAATAATCTAATTTATAATTGCCCGTCTTTGCGCGGTTACAATTATATTATTTAATACTTTATAATTTATTATCATATACTCTTAATTTTTTAGATTTAAATTATTATTAGAGGTTTAAATTAAATTCATATTGAATTTTAAAACGTTTTCTATTTTTGAAAAAAAGCACATTCGTTATTTTGGTTTTGCAAAATATCGAACAAAACATTTTTCGTGTATCAAAAAAAAAAAAACTAAACGTAATGAACAAAATAATTTTATTTGACATAATGTTGGGCCTTTTTTCCAACAGTGAACATAATATTGTAACTTCTGTTATTAAAACAATACGACCTTCTGAAAGGGGAATAAAAAATGTTTTTAAATTAAATTAACAAAATTATGATTCGAATTTTGCATGGAACAAAAAAAAATTCTAATAATACAAAAAAGACAAAAAAGCAACTGTGTATTTACGCTGCATCAATGTCGCTTTCCTCGGCATCTGGTTGTGGTAAATTATCTCGAACATTCTTGTTTGTTTTCAAAGCTTGATAAAAATTATGGTATTCTTTGGGTATAGTAAAATCTTTGCACATTTTCTGTAAATCTTTCCATTTGGCTTCACTTATAGGCAGTGTACTTTCATAAGCTTTGCTTAGCAAAGTTTGTTTTGGACGTCCCCGGTTTTTTGTAGAGCAATCTACTTCAATAAACTCTCCCGTATAGTCAGTCCTATAAAATACCTTCGCCTGTTGTCCCTTAATGTAACGGAGACAGCAAATTCTCCTCCAGGGAATCTGACAAAAATTAAAGGAATTTGCGGAAAAGCCTTTGAAATCCAAAAAATCATCAAACATCATGTTTCTTACTACAAAAGATTGAGGCGTTCCCCTTTAACCCTTTTAGCTTTTCGAACATTTCGTGACCATTGCTTCTTATTTCCTCTCTTTTTTTTTGGACTTTTGTTGTCCTTAGGGTCCTTAGTCATCTGGTTATGGTTTTCTGTTTCGTGATTAAACACACTCTCTGAATCTGTCTCCAAAGAAGAAACACTGCTTGTTTCTGAATCAATTGACGAGGGTTCATAATTATCAGACGATGAATTGGAGTAATCTAGATCTTCTAACAGTATATTTCCGGAAATAGGTGACACATTTTTAGGATGCATAATTTGGGCTTCATAAAGGTCCAAATTATTTTCATTTCTAGATAACTTTTGCGGTAATTGAGTCGAAAAACTTGTTGAGGGAAAGTCACCTAAAACAATAATAAAAATAATACATACAAAAGTATAGTTCAAGTAATCAAAAACATTTTTAAATCTTTGCTTTTTAATAAAGCTTGAACTAAAGCAAAGTATAATTTTGCTTAGAAATAATTAAACTGTTAAGGTTTGAGTCTGGGATCTTACTCTATACCGACCCATTTCCTTTTCAATAGCCAGCAGCCTCAGGCGAGATCTCTTAAAACGTTGACTGTTCTTATGGCACCGGCACAGACAACATGCGTTGTTCCAGGACTGACTTTATTTCGATTATAAAACCGCGTAATCGTTTGACAGTTGCCTCGAACAACTTAATGTTAGCATCGTCCATGCCGGTGCATACGATGCTAGGGCTAGCGCTGTGTTGATATTCCTAAAAATATAAGAAAACAATATATCGAGTTGAAATTTTGCAAACGTAAGTATGTAGTTCCGATGACAATACAATATAATAACTAACTGACCAATCCGACTTTCGTCCGGATTACACTTTGCCATTAAAACCATCAATTGTTATAAAAAATGACAAATTATATTTTTTCGGTAATCACTTATGATAAAAAAACGAATAGATAAGTTATCTTCGGTTTTGATATGGCTATTTGTGGCTCAGAGTCTGAGGAACTAGCTTCAAAATTACTTATGTCACCTTGATTAAACAATTTGCGTTTCCCTGCAGCTGTCGCCATCGTGATTTTTTATCTTTCCTACAAAAGATAGATTATTATGGAATAATAGCCGTATTTGCAGAGCGTTGCCATAATAATAATAATAATAAATTACTTAATTAATTATGCCAATTATAGCGTAAACACGTTAAAAACCATTAAAAACAAAGACACGTTAAAATCATCAAATACATATTAAAAACATAGACAAAGACAGTTTAAAAGCAATTTTCATTGAGCATAAAAAAATGATGGAAACACATTAAAATAGTATAAAAAGAAATACATAACAATATTAAAATTTAACAGTACCTAACATTTAAAAATTCATCTATATTATAAATAAAATTTTCGATTAAAATATTTTAAATTTTTGTTTGAAATAATTTTATGATTTCAGCAGGAATTTTATTGCATATTTCGACAATTTTGTTATAAGGACACTCTTTTATAATTTGAAGAGTACTATTTTTGTACTCAAGTGTGTACTTACCTCTAGTGTTGTGCTCATGTACCACAGTTCTTTTATGAAAAAGATCCTCGTTTTTTTTTTTTAATAACACAATTTAAAACATAGATACTGCACAAAGTTAAAATTTTCTATTTATTTCTTGCTATTAAAATGTAACAGGCTTTTATTTGAAAACTTGAGACTGTGGTAAGTACGTTTTTAAGGCTCTCACAGACCAAGGCGGCCGCGGTGGCAATCGTGGTTTAATAGTCACAATAACTTCTTCATCATTCAGAGGTGTTGAGTTGTGTGGAGCATCATTCTCATTATCAAAAACATCAGAAACACTATTAGAAACACTATCATTATTGTCTTTTTGGTCGCTGTGATTATTATCATAGTCATTAAAATATTTTTGTGAACTAGATTGTTCTCCAGTGATGCGATTATTTTCATTTACGGAATTAATAATCTCATTACGAGATTGAATATTTATTTCATCTGGTTCACAGAGAGTTTCTTGATTTTTTTGCAGTTGACGCCACTTTTTTACTCTATAGTAACAATCAGACACAGTTAATTTTATTTTATATAATAAAAAATATAGTTTAAAAAAAACTAAAAAACACGCTTTATATCGGACTAAAAAGTAAAAAATAATTGTTTTAAAATAAGCTTAAAAAGCGTTGGGCGCTTTGTTCCACATTTTCGTACATCGAGCGCCCAACGCTTTTTAAGCTTATTTTAAAACAATTATTTTTTACTTTTTAGTCCGATATAAAGCGTGTTTTTTAGTTTTTTTTAAACTATATTTTATTTTTCACTTTTTAGTTTGAGGATCTATAAAAGAATTTATTAATCCTGGGGGTCCTAATAAGGATAATGGGAAACTGTTATCAAATTATTGCATTGTCATCGGTCCTTGATACGTATGCAAAGTTTCAAATTAATCAGACTTCGGGAAAAGAATTTATTAATCCTGGGGGTCCTAATAAGGATAATGGGAAACTGTTATCAAATTATTGCATTGTCATCGGTCCTTGATACGTATGCAAAGTTTCAAATTAATCAGACTTCGGGAAATTGGTGAAAATAAAGCGTTTACTACAGAGGATCTATAAAAGAATTTATTAATCCTGGGGGTCCTAATAAGGATAATGGGAAACTGTTATCAAATTATTGCATTGTCATCGGTCCTTGATACGTATGCAAAGTTTCAAATTAATCAGACTTCGGGAAATTGGTGAAAATTATGCTCAAAGATTCCGTTACGGACATACATACACACATATTTACAACCCAAACTAATATAAAGCGTTTAAAAAGATTGGTTGTCTGTAAAGTCCTCCCAAAATTTGGTTTCAATCCGCTTATCCTTGGTGTCGGAATGATAAGAAATGTCAAAAGTGACGTTTGCAACTGTCAAAGTATTATGTTCTAATAATAATTAGTTATTCCAATACTTAACTTAGAAGGCGTTGCATTTCACAAAATACTAATGTCAAAAAATTGAATTAAACATTAGAAATGCAGCCGTTTTCATGTTAAGACAAGACATACGTTATCTTCTAATTTCCATGTACGGCAAACAAAGACGACCGACCGCGTCGCGCCATGCATTAGACAACATTGCATTTATACAGCTATTTTTCTATATAAATTTGTATAAAAAAACTTTTTAGGCCAATTCTGTAATACGAAATCTATGTAAAATGTTCTCCTCTTTCGTTTAAGACTGGTTTCAAACCGATCTGATTTAAATTGAGCGAGAAATTAGCAAAAAGCACGCACAGGGTCAGGCGGAACGTTACGCGTTACGAACGTTAGGATTTAGGAACGTTACACTTTTTCGTGCATGCAGCCGGTGTTTTATCAATTTATAAGATTGGTGATTCATCAATTTATAAGACGTTATCACGTCAAAAATAAAACTAGCACTGAAGATGGTGAACTACTGAATAAATGTGTAAGCGAGTAGCTACTCGCAAAATAGTTGTGTATGTGGGGAAAACATCTTGCGCAAGCGCAGTATACATATTGTGTAGTATACCTCTGGGTTTCCTAAGTCCTGGCTCATGCCTGGCGCGCCATTGACCAGCCGAGGCTATTGTAGGATACCTATTTTTTTATCATTTATCGAAAATAGACATGACAACGAGTAAGTGAGTCAAAAAAGAACTCCGTAGGACGCGTAATTTTAAGAGGAATCGCAGTTAAAAATTTCGCTTTTTTTAAACTTAACTACAACCTCTCAATATTCCCGTCTGAAAAAATTACTGATTTTTTGCAACACTAGAAAGTATCTTTTGTTCGAATTTCAGCTGCATAGAATTTTTTTTTGTCAAAGATGACGTGACGGCGATCGTGTGTCCACCGCGAGCTCAGTTCTAGAGCTTTGTCGCGCCATGCATTTTTTCTCAAAATTTTATCTTTGGACACATCGTTTGTTTTATCCCACAAACAGTCTTTACTCTCTACAAGTTCAATTAATGTATAAATATCGTATTCGAATTTTTTAGCCATTTTTTTACAAATTTTATGCATAGACAAAACAAAAACCGAGCGAACGGCGCGGTGCGACGGTAGTGTGTGGACAAGAACAAACGTGTTTTGTATTGTCGGCACATCGGCCCGTCATAAAACCGTGCCGAGTTCTAGCGGTCATGCCGAACTACTCGAAACATCGGCGGCCGGGATGACGGCGCTCGGGTGACGGGCGTGCGGTGGACACATGGCCATAGTAAATGTATGTATCGCTAAATCGGCGCCGTCATCTCGTTCTCGGTGACGGCGGCGGTGGACAAACGGCCTAAGGCGGTATAACGTTTGGTAAAGTTTTACCTTTTCTTAGTGGCACGTATTCTGAGTCGAAATCGGTTTTGTAATATATAATCCCCTCGGGGGTGTATTTAAGGCATTTTATATCTGTAACGTAGAAGGTTCCTGGTGGCCTTAAGGAGTTATGTTGATACGATGACGGCTGTGATCTTGATAAGCACCCGTTAATTTTCTCCTTATTAAGGAGTTATACCATTGAAACTTTGGAGAGGCATAGTTTTGAAGAAATCATGTGTTAAATACTTAGCATCGAGAGGAAATGGCTTCTCTCTTGCTCGCTTCGTAACTGAAATAAACTCTGCAGGTAAATGAATGTCTCTTATATCCAGACGTCTTTCAATCAGACTATGTACCGTGTCACACTCCATCTGTGTGTGTCCTTTAAATAGATACTTTTGCTCAATCGTGTTCCGCTTTTTTACAGCAAAAGTGAGCAAGGCGTTCGATATAACAGTGCACCTGTTCTGATACCCACATCCATCTGAGTATAAAATAATAGTCTTGTCACTATTTTACGCCACCTTCTCCTTCATGCCACCAGAAATTAGTACTCTGATGCGTAGCAACATTGTATACAGTAAAGTTATGAACCTTTAATTTCATTTTAAAATATAATTTTAAAGCATATAACCTAGGGCATAAGACCGCGTCGCGCCATGCATTAGACAGCATTGAATTAATACAGCTATTTTTCAGCCGCTGGTCTGCAATAAACGCCGTAGGTCGCATACAGCGTCACGCCATACGCCGCGTCTGTATGCTTACTATGGAAATTACATACGGTCTCTTTTTCACGTTAAACGCAGCGTCCAAATGCCATCCGTCGTACCTAAATGTTGTAGGCAGCGTCTTTAGACTGTTATTTTCGAGCATTGTAGCGTCACGGACGTTGTGAAATACGCCGCGCAATGAGTAGATTTGATAAAGAAAAGGACGAGTTGTATTGATATGTCATTTTTAACTAGTTTCAATACGCTCATGAACTGTTCCCTTGACAAACGAAGATATTCCACAAACTTGATATTATTGTTATTTATGTGTTTCAGCAACATGTTAAAACACCCTTCAGTATCCCTCCTCACAAATAATTCGTGTTTTCTTCGTCTCTTTTTTGGCAGTGAAATTCTTAGGAGGTCATCGTCATCCTCATCTTCCTCGAGTAAAAGAAGCGTTAAAATTGTTTTAGCATCCATTTTTTAACAAAACTAGTTGAAAGATCGAACTATTCTGACGACGAGCGATCTCCGCGCACGACGTTCTCTTTTTATAGTGACCACTTAAGTCGCGAGTGACGTACTAACGTTGTACGCTACGTCAGCGAACGCTGAACGCAGCGCATGGCGTAAAAATTGTAGACCAGCGGCTCAGCCTCTTCATGTTAGTTTGCATTTCCTATTTGATATTTTAAACTGTTTTCACGTAGGTTTATTTTGGAGTAAATATTTGATGGTGTGTGAGCCGCTTCATAAAACCATTGAGCATCAAACATAGCAATAGAATTGACCCTCCTATGGTACAGTACTGTCACTATTCTGTGGTACTGTAAATTCATAGAACAAACCCTAAATGCCTACGTTTTGACGTCAGCCAGCAGTCATGTGTTCATTCACTTCACTGTTTAACTAAGTACACAAACATGGCGGACGTGTTATAAAATTATATTAGAAAATTGTCTTCATAAAATATCAGTTTAAATGTTGGAAGTATTAATTTTCAATACTGGCAATAATTATCGCATCATAATAAAGTATGGACTGTTTATATAAGTTGTAGTGAATTGTGAATAAATGAATGTTTTAAAAAATATTTTTAATGTAGTGTAAATAATAATTTTAATAACACTATGATGAAGTACTTATTTGGGGTTGAAAAAACTCAGATAGTTGAATGTACATATTCTGATACATTTGTTCATAAGAATAAAATTAAAAATATATTTTGCCGCGTAATCAAATAAAATATACGAGCATTTAATATTGCCTTTTTTTTTTGTAACAGTTTACCAAATTAACGGTTCCGATTTTGGTGAATTTTAAAACGCAAAAACCATTCCGTTATCGTCCACCCCGTTATCGCTTTTTTAAAGAACTCCCCCGAAATAATGTAATATTTTACATAAAATCATAAACAATTGAATGGGAGCGGCCTGTGTGGAATACAAACGTGGAAAATCGCAAGTTCATAAAATAAAGAGAATGGTTGTATTGAGCTTTTTTCTAAATCAGTGTGAAATGTATTCTACAGCACAGAAAAATAATATAACATTTACATTGGTACCTAATAATTCTGAATTATATGAAGGAAATATTGTTTTGAATTGCTTAGGTCTTCGTGAAACTGTATTGAAAATATTTAATATTCAAAAACTATACAGTGCCGAACGTACTTACTTGAATAAGTTTAAGTATCTTTTTGCTAAATCCAAAGAATAAAATACCAGACGTTTCAAATATATTGTTTATATTTGAGTGTTAAAATACAAATGACTAAAAATTTCGACTCAAATAAGACTTGTAAAAATAATGTTAAATTAAATTATTTACTTAATTCCATTTAAATATGAATTGTGAAACAACTACTTATTGTAATTTGTGGGATCATTTATTTAGTTTACAAAATTTTAAAATAAAGTGATATAACAGAAATATACTGCTATCTAGTACCTAGAAGTAGAACTATGAATTTATTGAAACCAAATTAATGGTGGATACTATCCGAGTTGGGTTTTGCTTTGAGTGGATATATAATGTGGATTAAGGCTGAGCTATTTCTGTTTCATTTTTTTTATAAAGGTTTTAGCAAACTTTCTTTTTTCGCGCTAAATTTTTGGTCAGATAGATCAAGTGTTGCTGACTCTTGACCGTAGTGCTCATCAATTTGAACGTTTTTTCTTTCCTTCGTTTTGTGGAAAAAACCCAATCTGCGTCTGAAATTCAATATTTCTTTGTAATACGCAGTTTAATTAATTTTCCAGGATTTCTGTTTGTCTGTGCCTTGTGATTCTTCCATGATAGTTGCTACGCATATTATAAGATATAGTAGCAGCTTCTGATCTAGTTTGGTAACTAGGTACATCGCATAACAAAATTTATTCTTTTGTCGCCAGTAAATTTCGCAACGATTGCAATATAATTTTCTGCGAAATTATTGTCCATATACATATTTAAGTTGCTGCTTTCGCTATTAGTAGACATTTGTGATTGCGGTCTTTTTGGCATTTTTGCCAGCCCGACGTCTAGGGTAAAAACTACAGTTCTTGACACATTAACCATAGAGAGCTAACCCTGTTTACAGATACATGGAGACTAACCGTTCATAAATTTAAAAAAAGTTTTGTTCTTTATAAATAAATACCCAGTCAGTCAAAGTTAACTTTCTTAATAGCCCACTCAAAGAAGCAAAAATAGGGGAAATAATTCGTGTAAAAGCGATTTTTGGCATAGTTGTAGGGGATGGTGTCTGAAGCAACATACTCAAAGTACTGATGGATGGGGGTGGAGCTAAGGGGTGGGGGGTGGCGTTAAGGTCCCCTTTTAAAGTTTTTCTTATATATCTCGTAAACGGTGGCTCATAACAAAAAAAAATTTTTACTAAAGCAATCTACATAAAATTCTCTACAAAAAAGGTCCTGTACACTTTTTCGCTGGGATCAATATTGAATGAGACGTGAAGGAAAGAAGATGGTCAATAATAAAATAAAGATACAGTTCTTTGAGTAGGTATGGCATGTATTAAAAAAAATTCCAATTATCTTCTAAATCTAACATAATATCATCATCAACATCATCGTCGACGGTGTTTTCGATTGGGGCTCCGTTAGTGCATGAGCCGGAGCATACCCCGCAAACACTGGAGCGGGCAATTTCTGCTTTCCGGCAGCCGCATCGCACCCCACACCCAGTCCTACATCGGCAAAATATGCTGTTGAGTATGGAGTCAGGTGCCACAGGATCGTTTGTTGTCATCGACTTTAATGCCATCGTCTCCTCTGGCCTAGCCCCATTGAGTAGGTGGTAGGGGCTTGCTGAGCCATTGTTGTATCTGTAAAAGATGTAATAAGATCAACGTAAGTATTTAGCTCAAATATATATTTAATATATATTTGACAACTTCTGTGGTTAATGATACCTGTAGGTACACTCTCAACGAGTGCTGCTTCGAAGCTTCTCTGGTAGGACGAAGGTGGCCTGATCTGATTTCGGATTCATTGATGCTCTCAAAAAAGCTGAGTATCGTAATTTATTTAGATTTTGTTCCTGGTTAGACGCTTTGTAAATTGCCAGAAACAGTTTCTCGCCGGCCTGTTCAATACTCTCAGGTGATGTTGAAGGCTCATTAAAAATGTCTGAGATTTTTTGGGTCAGGTCTGGTTTATCCGTGAACAACTTAGCAATTCCCACTTTGCTCTTTCCATGGATTGCAGTGGTGGTGTCGCATCCGGAGAAGCTGTGGAGAAGGAGAATTGTCTTGGCAAGTGGAAACTGTTGAAGTTGTCGCACTGAAAACAATTTGGTTTCCACCTTTCCACGCCCTGGTTTCATAAAGAACACGTTAATATTTGGTGGAGCCAATCCCATGAGGAGGACTATCAAGTCGACATTTTCCCCAACTATTACAACAGTTGGATGAATGGCAGCCTTATCCAACCCGCATCTGACAATAGTACCATCAGCATCTCCTGTTGCAACAGTTGTTTCAATCCCTGCTGCTGTCATTTTCTCGGTGAGGAACTGAATCAGCCTCGTTTTATTTTTTTCGTTGTCGAGGAAATGCTCCTGTTTAACAGTGATGATCGTATTTTCGTTACAGTTAATATCAACCGACGTTTTGGTCAGACCTCGTCGCTTCTGCTCTGCTCGTTTAGTGCTGTTGACATCACTGTATCCATCAAAAACCACCATACAGTTTGGACCGTAATGTTTCTGGACGTAGGTAATGTATTGATGGCAAATCGTAGAAACGTTGGAGGACGGGTTCCATTTCATACTCCACGTGTGCGTCGTGATTGGTTGGCGGTGACCTTGCCGCCAGTGAGAGATGATACAAAATACTAGGAACAGTTATTTTGGAACGGTTTCGAACGAGGAACAGATTGGAACAGTTGTCAGTATAATAAAATACCTGTTCCGGGCTGTTCCAATGCTTCGACTGTTCCGAATAACATAACGGGCGTTCTTCTGCATAAAATAAACATTCTCCGTTCCCGTTGTCAATTATTATTGTACCTACTTTGCAAACTGCAACAGTTATGCTCTTCACCTACGCCTAGCGTACCTACATTGTACGTAAAGTCGATTTTAGTATCACACCATCACATTAACATGCGTCGCAAAGTTTCAGACAAAACTGGAGGGCTTATTAATTTTGTAATACATACGCGAATAATATTGAACTGCGGTGAAATAATATTATTTGATTTTGTCATAGTATATGCATTCTGCAGAACAACTGTTACTTACATTCTGTAAAAGTATATTTTTAATAATTAGGTACCTTAAATTATTAAACTTGAATAATAGAATTAATTGACGAAAAAATACAAATCATACACATTTCATAATTTGATTTTTTTATAAGTTGCATGTTACAAGCTATTCCGAGAATGTCAAGGTTCCAACGTTGGAACTGTTAAAAAGTAACAGGTTTTTGGAACTGTTCCGTAAGCGGAACAGGAACGGAACGGAACTGTTATTAAAAAATAACAGTTTGTACCACCTCTGGCGCCAGTCCCTTGCGCCCAACGACGCTACAGAAACGTGCCGTGTGCGCCAGAAGTTTGAACCAATACGTAAAAACGCGAGAATTGAGCATAATTAACTTTTCTTCTTTGATATTTCGTTAAATATTGATCCCAGCGAAAAAGTGTACAGGACCTTTTTTGTAGAGAATTTTATGTAGATTGCTTGAGTAAAAAATTTTTTTTGTTATGAGCCACCGTTTACGAGATATATAAGAAAAACTTTAAAAGGGGACCTTAACACCACCCCCACCCCTTAGCTCCACCCCCATCCATCAGTACTTTGAGTATGTTGCTTCAGACACCATCCCCTACAACTATGCCAAAAATCGCTTTTACACGAATTATTTCCCCTATTTGGCAGTGTTTGGTCTTCGTTGATTGAACTATAAAGTGATTTAGCAAATAATATATTTTTTTAATATTACAGTGGAAAATTATCAGGAACTTGGAAATAAGTAAAAACAAATGTTACGTTTTCAAATGTTGCAACGTTTCGTTGTTATTTACAACTTCTTCAGGCAATCTGTGTACAGAAATAAACCACAATATAAAAACATGTAAAATGTATAAAAGATTACAAAAAAATAATAACAAAATAAATAATATTACATTTGAGGTTAACATTTATGTAATAGATAAACTTTTCTGAAAACCTTCATCGTTAAACAAAAATTAATAAGTGAAGGTACACAGTTTAATGTACAACACATTCTACGATAAGTTATTTAAGAGCAAGCGATAGTATTAACAAATAACTAATTGATAAACTAAAAACAGTGATACTTGAATCAGCTGTCAAATTAGACTAATACACAACCACTATGGTAAAAGTAGTTTCTACTATATCGACCTCAAGTAAAAATAATAAACAGTACTGCCAATAATGACATACGATGCAACTTAATAAAAATAATAAAACTTATGCAATTTTAAAAAATAAATTAAATAAACATTTAACTTGTACAAAATAATTGTTTTAAAATTAATTAAACAAGGATTTAACTGACGTAATGATATCATAATATGACGAACTCAGTCCTTGAGTGTCAGATCTTGAGTAAGGCGGCCAACTTTCCAAAAACTGAATGCGGGACTTAACCTTTCGTGAATGGGGGGGGGGGGGGGTTAGGGATTAGTAGATGTAATTACCAAAAAGTTTTTGGCAAAAACACTTACATAATAAAAACACAAAACTTAGGTAGAAGTCATTTATTTTTAAAATCATATTTGTCACTGGGGTGACACTTTTTAACAAGCTCAGGATTTTTATTGAGAATGTCATAAAAATCTTCGCAACTGCCCATATTAAATTTAAGTACAAGCAGAGCTCGTAGTGTTTCCACTTTTAGTGACGACTTTTCGGACGTCCACAGAGCATTCATTAAAGAAAATACTCTTTCGGTAGGCGCGTTCGTCCCTGGTAAGCAAAGCAGATACTGGACAATGAGCAAGCAGTTCTTTATCGGTATTCCAGTTTTTTGAAAATTTTCAAATTCCTCCAACCATCGTTTTTCAGTGCTGTACTTGTTCTCCTCCCAGCCCTTAAGGATATCACTGTTTACGTAATTAGACACATAATTTACTTCGTCAAACAAGTTATCTTCGTTTAAAGTCGTAGCCAAACTAGGTATCTGCACTAATAACTGCTGATACGTCAGCTGTACGTCATTCCATTTCAGACTATGTTTTAGTTGAATCCAGGTAGACGTTTTGAACTCGTCATATTGATGCATATACTTTTCCAAATACTGGATACAATTGTTATAAAAGTTCCGAATATGTCCCATAAAATAATCTCTGTTGATATCGCCGCTCTCTACAAGATTTGTCAACTCATTTCTTATTGTCAGTGGAATATACTCATTTTCTAATCGGTTTGAATATTTGTTTTTTAAATCAACTAAGAAGTGGGAAACTTCCGTAATGCTAGTCTTGTCTCCTTCCATCATTTTCACAGAATCTGTAAATATTAATGCTTGCACATGGACAAATTTCAACCACAGTTCTGAGCATTCGTTTGAGAAAAAATTATGCAGTGCAGCAGGGCATTTTTCTTGAGATAAAAAGTAAGATTTTAATGGCGAATACATCTGTAAAATTCTCTCAACTGAAGAAGATAGTGCTAGCCATCTAGTTTTACTGTATCCCAACATTTTTTTATATTGCATCTCTGCTTCTTCGCAAAATTCCTTAATAGCCCAGGCAACGAAGCAAAAATAAAAATAATAAATACGTAAGTTTTGAAATTTGGTGACAATGTTTATACTGGCTTCCTATTGAACGTGTTAAAAGTCCTGAACAATCGAAGGTCCGGAATCGCCGCCATCTTGGATCAAAGGTGCATTTTTATGGTTTTTGACGCATAACTCCTTAATTATTGACTTTATTAGAGAAATAGTGGTTACAAAAGTTGAAGAGCATTAAATTCTCTATAAAAAAGATTCAATTCATTTTTTTGTAAAATTAATAATTGTCTGAACGAATGGACGATGAACGTGTGCATGTGGAAATTCTGCATACAGAAAGTTACATTAATTACGTTAGATTTCATTATTACAAAGTTTTATTCATTTTATACACATTTTTAAATACTGGCAGTATTTTTATGTCTGTGTGCGAAGCTTCTTCACAGAATGACTTGGGTTATCCTCAACCACATCAGGATAAACCGATGAACCGACATCAAGCTCAAGACGATCATCCGCACAAAATGATCGTCTTGAGCTTGACATTGATGATACGCTTTCTTCACTGGTATAATCGTTTTCGTCTCCATCCTCATCCTCATCATCGATTATAATTGGTCCATTGAAACAGTCTCCGTGGCAATTGTTGCAAACGGTTGTGCATTCGATCCCCGTTTTTCTGCACCCACATAATCCTGCACAGCCAGTTGTACATTTGCAAAAAATGAGATTCAATAGAGCCTCGGGTGCAATGGAGTCCAGCGTTGGGATGGGACTAAAGTACCCTTGGACTCGTTTCCAACCCCATGATTCAGGGGGTAATTCATTTCCCAGCCATTTTTGCACTTGATTATACACTCGCAAAGAATGCTGCCTGGATGCTCCTTCTGTTGGTGGTAGTGAAGCAGTGTCTGGTTTAATTTTTGTCACGGATTTCGTGAAACAATTAAATCGATGTTTATTCAAAGAATTGTCTGCAGCACGGGCACCGTATATGGCAAGGAAAAAACGTTCTCCAGCTGCAGCGATTGTTTCGTGCGAAGAATCGCGGTTGTTGAAGCTTGCAGCGATATCATGTAACTCTTTACTTTTTTGGTACAGCTTAACGCACCTTATTTTTGCTTTATTAAAAATTGCTGAGGTGGTGTCGCAGCCACTAAAGGCATGCAAGAAGAGAATGCTGTTTGTAAGTCCTGATGATTGCAACTGCTGTGATG
Source organism: Xanthostigma xanthostigma (assembly GCA_963575645.1). Classification (NCBI taxonomy): domain Eukaryota; kingdom Metazoa; phylum Arthropoda; class Insecta; order Raphidioptera; family Raphidiidae; genus Xanthostigma; species Xanthostigma xanthostigma. The sequence continues at coordinate 8,881,573 of OY754473.1, forward strand.
AATACACTCTTCTTGCAGTTTTTCCCTTTCCCGGTTTGACGAAAAAGATATTCTTTTCCGATGGAGCCAACGCAAGTAGTAAAATTAAAAGATCAACGTCCTCACCAATAATAACCACGTTATTGTTTGATGAAGGTACTTGGATTGCAGTGTTAACGATTAAACAATCTGCATCATCAGTGCTTTGTCGAAATCCTATTCCGCGATCTCTTAACTTTGTTGATAGCATGTCAATTAACCGGCTTTTGTTTCTATCGTTTGATTAAAACTGATCCTGGCGAACCGTGACACTCATATTTTCGTCAAAATTGATGTCCACAGACTTTTTAGCAGAAGATCGGCGATTTTGCTCCGCTTTTTTTGTACTATTGTTGGTATTTAAATAACCATCGAATATACTACTGTGCAATTTTGACCGTAATGTCTCTGAATGTAGTTGATGTAGCTTGCACAAATGGTTGAATAGGTTGAATTTTGTTTCCAAATGACTCGATGTAAAAGGAATCCACCGTCCACAATGTTAATACAGTTTTCTAGTATGTATAATATCTTCGTTTGATGGCTCAAAGATGTCATACATCGCGGACTTTTTAGTCTTTCGCATACCAGCTTCGTTAAATAGTGACAATGGATATGGAGCCAATTCGTATTCCAAATGGCTTTGTAGATCTTCGTTGGTTTTTTTAGAAATAGCTATTCTTTGAAAAATTAGCAAGGGATCAAGTGGTACAACCTCTCCATGAATTTTCGCTGCAGAATTGAGAGTTGCTAGAGACAGAACTTTGTCTTTTCGGGACAACTTTACTCCGAAAAAATTGTTTCCAATGATCTTTTTCATTGCTATATTACCAACTTCAATGGCCTTGTAACAATTTATTGTTGTACCGCCAATTAGTCCGGTCGTTAATGACATAATATCTTCGAGAACTGGGAATGGAGGGTGATTGGAAAACCAATCTGATATCTTTTTGGTATCCTTCGTGTTTTTTTGAATCCTCGATTCTTGAAAATCGACGTGTTCTTCACCAGTGGCAAAAAACATGCCAGCGAATTCTTCCAGCGAAGTGCAAACATCGAGGGTAGCCGTTGTTCCAAGGATCCATTTACTTAAAACGCTGTCTGTAATTCCTCGTCCACGAGTGAGACCACCTGAGCTTTTCATGCTTCGCATCAGTGTCTGTTCGATTGTCATATCGGACCAGACTCCAGCCCAATATGAATCTGTCCTTCTTATGGTAAAGTGTCCTTCGTGGACAAACTTTTCGAATTCTTCCTTTGTCATTGAAGATTCAAGATTAAACATATCCTGCAGGTATAGGTGGCAAGATTTAGCATATAATAAATGGCCACTGGCTATATAATTTATAATAATTTGTAATACACAACTTAGCATGAAAATCTGTGAGTGAACAATAAATCACCCCTATTTTCCCACCCTTAGGGTAGGAATTTTTTTTCCAAATTTATATGAGACCAACCTCGAAGTATACCCTATCCAATAAAAAAATAATTATCAAAATCGGACTACTCTGTAAAAAGTTATGTGTGGTCATACATTGCAATCAGTGAGTAAACAATCAATCATCCCCTGTTTTCCTACCCTTAGGGTTGGAATTTTTTTACCAAAATTATATGGGACCAACTTCGGGGTATACCCTTTCAAACAAAAAAATAATTATCAAAATCGGACTGCTCTGTAAAAAGTTATGTGTGGTCATACATTACAATCAGTGAGTGAACAATCAATCATCCCCTGTTTTCCTACCATTAGGGTTAGAATTTTTTTACCAAATTTATATGGGACCAACTTCGGGGTATATCCTTTCAAACAAAAAAATAATTATCAAAATCGGACTACTCTGTTAAAAGTTATGCGTGGTCATACATAAAAAAAAATAAATAAAAAAAAAAATATACGCGTCGACTTGAGAACCTCCTCCGTTTTTGTTTTTCGTCGGTTAAAAACTGATCCTGGCGAACCGTGACACTCATATAAAATATTGAGAGTATATAAAAATGTGTATAAAATGAATAAAACTTTGTAATAATGAAATCTAACGTAATTAATGTAACTTTCTGTTTGCAGAATTTCCACATGCACACGTACATCGTCCATTCGTTCAGACAATTATTAATTTTACAAAAAAATGAATTGAATCTTTTTTATAGAGAATTTAATGCTCTTCAACTTTTGTAACCACTATTTCTCTAATAAAGTCAATAATTAAGGAGTTATGCGTCAAAAACCATAAAAATTCACCTTTGATCCAAGATGGCGGCGATTCCGGACCTTCGATTGTTCAGGACTTTTAACACGTTCAATAGGAAGCCAGTATAAACATTGTCACCAAATTTCAAAACTTACGTATTTATTATTTTTATTTGATGAAATTTGGCCTTCGTTGCCTGGGCTATAAGGTTTTCTACACGCACAGTATATATTATATAAAAGTAGGAATAAATCTTCGTAACTATATGTTCTACGTCCACTGGCAATAAATCTGCTGCTGTTTGAATAGCGTTGTGAGCGATATGCGCTGCGCAGCCCACTCCAACTATTTGTCTGCCTAAACCTTCTTGAAGTTTTCTAAACACGTTACATTGACCTGAATGTTCAACCCCGCCAAAATTAGTGTTAGCATTATCAGCACAAAATCCAATCACTTTATCTTTAAGGTTGTGCTTTCCAAGGGTGCCCATTAAAGAAACGTAAATCATTTCTGCGGTTTCACCAGGTAAATTCACGAGATCTAATATTTTGACGTTAATGCCGGTTGTGGGATGAAAATATCTCACTAACGTTGGAAATATTTTGATATCTTTATGGTTTGAAGCATCAATATATATGCAGATAAATGGGACATCATTCAGTTCTATCTTAAGAATATCCGCAGAATACGGCGCGATCACATTCGTTGCAATAGATTCGCACTTGGTTTTCCCACAGTTAAACTTCTTATCAAAAACTTTCTGAATTAATTTGGAAGTGCAATCCATCGAACGAAAACTGTGATTGTGACATACAGTATGGAAAGCCCACAAACTTTCAGCTTTTGCCAGCTCTGCTTCTTTGTCACCATATTTTTCATGACGGAAGTAAGTTGTAAGTGATGACGACGAACTTGCAGCAGTAAGGGATTTTTTATGCTTTTCCGAAGTCAAATGCCTTTGTATATCATTTTTGTCGCCGTGAGCAACAGGAAAGGTTCCATTGCATTTGTTACACCGCACTTCCGAAGGAGTTAAACACTTTTGCAGGTTTTCCCACAGCTAAACTTCTTATCAAAAACTTTCTGAATTAATTTGGAAGTGCAATCCATCGAACGAAAACTGTGATTGTGACATACAGTATGGAAAGCCCACAAACTTTCAGCTTTTGCCAGCTCTGCTTCTTTGTCACCATATTTTTCATGACGGAAGTAAGTTGTAAGTGATGACGACGAACTTGCAGCAGTAAGGGATTTTTTATGCTTTTCCGAAGTCAAATGCCTTTGTATATCATTTTTGTCGCCGTGAGCAACAGAAAAGGTTCCATTGCATTTGTTACACCGCACTTCCGAAGGAGTTAAACACTTTTGCAAGAACGGAAATTCTTTTTGTAAATCTTCAGTGAATTTACAAGTTCGCTTTTTCACTGTCGGCGGCATTGAAAAATTATCGGACGGAACTGATAAAATAAAAACCGTAAGCAAAAAGCAATAATTTAACCTATCAATATCGTGTCACGGCGTGCACTAATGTCTAATTTTCAAAATCAAAACAATTCCATTACTCGTGCGCCCCTTTCCCGCTCTTACGCCTCATGAGTTCAGTAGAGAGAAAGAGAACAAGATTAGCGCGTGCGCGATACGCTTGTCGCTATTATAAGTAATCTGTGTTCCCACGCTGTTGACCGTGCGCGCGTGTAGGTGTTGTGTAGAAGTGTGGTAGAAAAATAGGGATGCGGGACGCATACAACGTTTTACGGGACTATTTTACTAATAATTTCAAACCGGGATTTCGTCTAACATTACGGGACGGTCCCGCAAAATGCGGGACGGTTGGCCGCCTTAATCTTGAGTGTCAGATCTGTATTTTTTTATTTATTAGAGGGACACTCAATGCAAATACATTCGCGATGTTCTGCGCAAAATGGGCGCTTGCAGATGACACAATAGTTTGTGGTCAGATGTATTTTTTTTTGATTCGCACATTTGGCACGTGGTACTTTTTGAAGGCCCTTGAATAGGATTTATCTTCAATAGCATATCGGAGTGAACGCTGCAAACTTGGTATATTTAGCCGTGATTTCAGGCAGGAAACATTAGCTCAGTTCAGCCATAAATTGTTTTCTATCCATTGGCGTTTGTCCTGATTTATGCATGTTGTTTACATAAATTATATAGGAATTTTTGGAAGAGATATTGAGCTATCTGTAAAACAAACATAGAAGCCACCTTTTCGTTTTTGCGTGATGTTTGCACATGTTTCCACACATTTGGTCAAATGTGTCAACCCCGCCTTTTGTGCTATTATAGTTTACCCGTCCTTTCTGAGATGAAGCTATTTCCGGAATGCATTGTGCTTAACAGAATGACGTTTTTATTCTTCTTCGTAATATATGACACCAACTTTTTTTCCTTATCAAAGCAAAATCGGAAAAAGTGCACAGAAAATACAAATAGAAAAAAATGTGTAGTGAAATTAATCCACTAGATAAAGAATAGCGATTTGTTCCAATATATTATTATAACACGGAGTTCCTGTGTGTAAAATGAACCGATACAAAGTCAAATTTGATTGTTGTATAAAACTCCCGTCTCTAATTGATTTCTTACAAGCCTTATGCGACGGGCAACGCCAAATATAGTTACCATGGGTATCATTTTGTCTTACTTGCGTCATAAGACGCCCACAATCATCCCGAGAACATAGAGGAGGATTTCGTCTTACTATGCGTCGTTCCCGTAAATATTCCAGAGCCTGGTTGTTTGAATTTGTTGGCAAAAATGTACTAAATCTATTATTCAAAGCAATGGCACGTCAATCCGGTGTCGGAGATTTAACTGAAACTAAAAATATCAATCAGTCGCTTGCGAGTTTGACTGCTGTAATTATAGCTTTGCTTGACAACTGTGATCACGTGCCATATCGTAATTCCAAATTAACACACTTGTTGATGCCAAGTTTGGGGGGCAACGCAAAAACTTTAATGTTGGTAAATATTTCTCCGTTTGAAGACTGTTACAACGAAAGCTTGAACTCACTTCAATTTGCAACTCAAGTTAACCGGTGTAAAACAGCGGCGAAGAAGAAAAATTACGTCAAAAAATAATTTTTAAAATTTTTTTTGTGCAATTGCATTTAATTTGTTTTGTGTATGTAATTTAAATAAATATTTTTTTCATTTATACTTACCACGTTTTCAATTATAATAATTTTATTTTTTGTTTATTATACAGAGTGTTCCTAAATATCGTGTACATAATTCTTTGGCTTATTTCATGACTAAAACTTCGCATAAACATATATGTTGTAATGTACGCCCTGAATGGGGGGCAAAACATTCAGTCCGGGCTAGCTTTTTTTCAGCGGCGCTGGGGGTGGAGTCGTCGTAACGGAAAAATATCGTTGTAGATGCAGTTCTCACGAGGAAGTTAGGACTTACCTTAAAGTGTTTAATAATAAGAAGGCATCCAGCTAACAAAGAGGGTGATACGTAGCTTAAAGGGAAAGAAATGGGCGCCAAGTCAGCAGCCTTCTTTTTGTGCAATCTCACAGAGCTGACTTCCCTGCAAGAGAACGGGGGTCCTAACCTCATAAATAATAAACGGAACGTAATGTAACAAAATATAATTTAATGTAATAAAAATCTAATATTAAGTAAATAATTACAAAGTGACAATGTGGCAACGCCACTGCATTCAGAACCTGAAGGGAACTGAATGTGGACTGAAGGTCCAACTATTGATAATCTAATAATAAGAAAAAATGAACAAACTTGAACAATAGAAAGTGAAGTTAACAGAAGCTATGATAGAGTGTCACACTTCGTACAGCACCGGTAACGATACACGATAAGCGGTAACGATAGATAAGCATTAATTTGCAAAGACGGAAATAGATAAAAAATTATCAATACCACAATTCTTAAAAATTTAAATACACTTAATAAGCCAAAAAAATTAATAACGTTAGTTGTGTCCACTAACTCAAAGTACACAACTCGCATGAACGTCGATGTATGTATTGCAATTCTAATAAACAAAATCACGTATTAATAACCGCGAGAAGTACAACAGCACGAAAAAAAAATAAGATAAAATCGGCAAGATTGCCCGCACGAGTTAATATTAATCGAAAACTTTTAGTTACTGAGCTTCATTTAGACGTTAATGCGAGTTTAATTTACGAAAGAATACATCTAAAATTTTTGGGACTGCTAGCACCCAATCGAAACTTAAGGTTGATAAATACCGTAAAATTAGACACTAAATCGAACGCTGAAATTAAGCACACGGACAATATTTCGGTAACAAAATAACTTGACGGTACGCAATACATACAGAATTTCATGAAATCTAAAATCTTAATTTAAACGTTCGTAATAAGCAAACAAATAACATACATAAACAACGTTATAAATGCGTGATGACAATAGTTAAAACACGTGAAATGTCCGGAAGAATAATAGATACCTAATTCAGAACTTAATTGACAAATGAAACAATTGCAACTTGAATGAGTGTACAAAAGTTTACATTTTAAATCTTTATCCTTGCAAAGTAATCTTTGACGTACTTGTTAAATTATTGAATAACACTATTAACCGATACGGAATCACTGATGTTACACTATGAAAATAATTGCAGAAAACTGACTTATGGTCATGTTTGTTGCTTATCAAAAAAACACTCCGAAGTTAAAAATGAAATTTGCAACAATACCTTGATGTTCGTTGAACTTCGGGGTCGGAAATCTCCGTGGTTGCTTACCGGAAATCAACTCTGTGATAGAGCAAGGCCGGGGAGCGTGACGTCACAACGGAACAGCATAAAAGGTAATGGCTGCCAGAACCTCGATAGATCGATGGAGGCCAATCTTGCAAGCGTAGAAAGATCGCCGGCTGGCGATGCGAAATAAAGATTTACGACAATTTCGTTGACAATAGAAGACGGTATTTCATCTGCGACGCGCTTCCAAAACTATGATTGACAAGACGCAAAACACGTGTTTTAACCAATACAATCAGAGTGGCGAAACACGAAACCAGACGTGAAGTAAACTTCCACGAGAAACTAAATTTGACACAAAATTATGCCACGATAAATACACACTAAAATCACTAGAACAGCAAGAAGCGAATAAAAGTTCGATACCCAACCACTACGTGTCCTTTCAATGACACGCAAAAATTTGACTTAAAATGGCGTCGTAAAAAATCGCACAAACGACAGCGTAAATTTTTAAACGGTTGTTCACCAATGCGAGATTATAGCGGTAACAATATTAAACGAAACGGTAACTTTCAATCGATACTTAAGACATCTCAAAACTTTCGAACAATAATCCCAGTATAACATTCACTCAAGCCACGTAGATACACATAAATCAACACACTGTGAGTACTAACTTCTCCGACAAACACTTTAAAAAACGCTATCTTCAGGAACAGAAATTTAAATCCTTCACAGTACTGCTCCTGTATGCTTTCATGTTCCTAGCTAGCCGTCTAGTCTCGCACTCCCTCACAAAAATCTTTACCTTTTCAAAAATCATTCAATCCCGTTCACAAAACTCGGACATGTTTTAATCAGAGCTCGCTTGACCTTGCGGAATGTCGAGCTACATATATAGGGTGAGCCGAAAGTTAACAAAATCAAAAATTTTAAATAAGAATTTTTTATGAAAACGGAATCTCAATCCGGTCCTTTTTTAAGTGTTAAGGGCTTGTTTCGAAGGTCAAAAATAGCTTGCTATAATGTTTATATGAAGTTCTAGTCACGAAATAAGCCAAAGAATTACCCCTCCGTATATGTACATGATAGTTAGGAACACCTGTAAGTATATACAGGCTGTCCCAAAACCAATTTGACACAGTGCACATAGCGAATAGTATACACTATACATATTGTGGAAGAGGGAAACGGTTAGAAAAAAAATGATAAATCAGAAGTTGGATGTCAATTAAACTTTAATATAAAAAAATACATGACTCTATAGTTTATATACTATGGCGGTTAACCAGTTAACAGTGTGACCACCGACGAGCCTACTAAGCGGCGCTAGGTCTAGGGTAAGACGTTGAGAAAATATGCACTGTACTGTGCCTTTTAATCGCCCTCAAAACAACCACCAATCGAAGAATCACTCCGCTCTTCCAAAATCCAAAACTACCGTCATAAGTGACACAAGGCCGAAGCCTAAAATAAACCCAACCACCTACCACAAGACACAAAGACGAACACTAGTAATAAAACTGACAACGAAAGAAATTGATTTTTACCAGGTACGGATTCAGTGAAAATGAAAAGGAGTCTATTTTATTTTATAAGTTTATTTTTTGTTTTTTCTAGTACATAACGTAGGCATCTGCAATGGCTGTTAGCACTAAATTTCAGTTACCAGCTAGTATCTATTTTGTTTTAATACAGACAAATATAATTTACATAAGATAAAATAATGAAAGAGTCTCTATTACAACAAAATAGTTACTAGGTAACTAAAATTTAGTGCTGACATACATTCGTGATTGCCGTACACTACGTATTTTAAAAATAACGAAAATTCGAATTTAAGCAGCGAGCTTTCTAGTTAAAGCTCACAAAGCATTTCTTCTGCATCGATTTGCAATTCTTTAATATCTTCATTATCACTATTTTGATCGTATTGTCTCAGAACTTCTGTATAAAAAGACAATTCAGGTAAATTTTCCCACTCATCTCCAAAGTGTTTTGATAAAAGTGTTTTAACATCTTTAATTTTTGATGCTTTAACAGCTACGCCCTTGATAATGACGCCTGGTTTCAGCATGCTTATAGTTTTGTAACGCTTGCATGTATTTTCATAGTGTTCTGTTTTCGTTTTATAAAACATTTCACCATCTACCAAAACATTGCCAACTTTCTTGGAACGCTTTAAGAAGAATCTCCTGCACTTTAGAAACTGTATACCCCATTGTCCTGGCGGCTTTATAACATTCTCGGCTGCTTTTTTCCAGCTTAGCACTTGGAAATCAGTCCCAACTCCAACAAGGTTTGCTTGAATAGATATATCTTCATATTGTTCTGGCGACGTTATTTCTTCCATTTTCAAAAACTTTTTTTCTGAGTTCCCAAACACCCTGTCAGCAGGCAAATAAGAATGACCAGTGACAGGGAAAACCAGTTCGACAGATTTTATAGTTGGATTTTCAAGTAGCCATTTGCAAGACATTGTTATCACAAAATTTTTATTCTGGCAACCTAATTGTATTGATTTTTGTCAAATCCGTCTGATTGAGGCGGCTGTAAACTGCTGAAGCTATTGTAGCAAGTAGGGATTCAAGGTTTTTAAAAATATCGATACATATATATCGAATTAAGTTGATATTAATATATCGGTATATTGGTCTAGTAGGCCGATATATCGATTTTTGTCGATGTTTCTTCTTTTTTTAAAAGCTTATAGAAATCCAATGTAATTTTAGTTATATCAAACGTTTATTGATTATACATATATGTATGTAATGATATGTAAAAATGTATTTTGTTTTCATAAATTTATTAAAAAATGTTTAATTCCAGTTTTTTGTACCAGCTATCGAATTTTAAAATAGTAACTTTGACAGTCTGCTTCCTTGCAGCCGGTTTCTGCTCTGAGTTATAGTGCTCCTGCCTTTGAAAAAATACGTTCAGAAGGAACACTTGTTACCACAACTGGTAAATGACTATTGCGACTTTAAAAAGATTGGGATATACACCTTATATCTCTTGCCATGTTTCAAGAACGTTTACTTTTAGAGTATTTACAGGGGCAAAAAGATATAACGTAAGCTCGTCGTCACCGTCAGTTTTTTTTCTTTTTATTTGCGTGTGAGCCAAAGATTTGTGGTGCTTCTAAAAATCAAATCCACCTTTCTCTTCATCCTCTGAAGATGTTGATGAAGCTGCTGCGGCTGCAGATTTGTATTCTGAAATGAATTTTCTAATTCTTGACATCGCTGTTCTTGGACAGGCTCTTCTATAATGGGAGGAGGTGGTAGGATGCCGGATAAAACACTAGAGACATCATCTCCTCGAGAGTGTTTGAAAGAGGTCTCAATGTCATCTTCCTCTCTATCTCTCTTCTGCGGAAGTTGTCCCCTTCCAGAAGTGTCGGGCTCATCATCCATTTCAACATCAGATTCCTCTCCGAAGTCAGGTGGAGAGAAATTTCCTCCTGGACCAGGATGGTCAGGATCATCTCCGTCATCCCCGGCTCCCCCAGAAAGGAACTTGGACGCCTTTGCTGTATACAGCCTTTTCCTGAGTTTGTCATGACGCTGTCTGAGATCATCAATGTCTCCCAGGAATGAAGCTTGTTTCTCCTTGTATTGAGTGATTAATTTGTCGTCGTATGCCTTGTTTGGGTATTGGGGTTGGATTTGTAGGTCCTCCAACTCCTCTGTAATTGGAGTACGATCCATTTCCACCAATTTCTATCAGGATTTTAATTGAAAGGTAAATCAATCCTGCCATTAGAGGGGACATACCAGAGGCCTTATACCCAGCGAGTACATCTGTTTCAATCATAGTTAGTAGACTATCATAATGTATATAACAGCTTGACAGGAGACCCCCTTGAAGAATGAGTGGAGTCCAAGGAAAGTCTGGATACTCTGTTAAAGCACGGGAGATTGCCACAACTGATGTCATATTATGACAGGTAACATTGTTGATCATTGGTGCTACATTTTCAACCGCTTCAGCAATCTTACCACAATTAGATCGATGTTGGTTATTGCCCTTTGATATTTGTAATTGTATAATTGACCAAACATTATTTATGTCTGATGCCTGGACTGAGTCAACTCCTAGTCGGCTTCCGCCTGGAGAAGCCGTGTTGAAAGAAGACTTTTTCTTGGTCAAGTAGTCATTCTGTAATTTACCCGTTTTCACCAAAGCCATGAGAAGGGTGAGGAAACTAAATTCCATGTCATGGCGACCCCTGGGCCGTATCAGGAAGGAACTCATGATGTAAATCACAAAGTTGACCATCTCCTTGGTTCTACTTGCTACATCTGTTCCCCGGATATCAGCTATGTATGAAGACACTGTTTTTCAGTGTATTTTTTATTTACATGTACATTGTTTTGTATATAATCAATATAGTTGAAATATCTCACAACTTGTTTCCTGCGCGTGGGTTTTTGCAGTTGGTTTGGAAACTCCAGATTCATCTTTCTTCAAGAGATCGTAAAACGCTTTTGCTCTCAAACTATGTATTCTTTTTTCCGTCATAAGTTTCACGAAGATGGATTATTGTAGTAAATTAAATCCATATATTTATCAGGGTTTTCGATGACGCTTTTTTCATTGAACTGTCTCTCCAAATTTCCAAACACGCGATCGGGCAGTATAAAATAATAATAATTAACTTTATTGTAAGCAGAATAGAGTGTCTGCATAATTGCGTCAAAAAATACATTTAGTTAAAAAAATTAAAACAATATAATATACTTAAAACAATAGATTATAGTAAAAAAATTAAGATAAATATTCATTTAGGTCGTAATGACATCTGCTTACAAGGTACGATTTCATTGCACTTTTGAATTGCCTTAACCTTTTCACTGTTACATAGTTCAAACAAAATCGCTTTTACTGTGTTACCTAATCTGAAATTGTTCTGCTTACCTTAGTATTGGTCCAAAAGTTGAGAGGCGGCACATTATAATAATTTTCGAATTATTAACTAAATGAAACATTCAATAAATAAAATTATCGACCAATTTTTAAGTTTGTGCTTAGAAGTTGTTCCGATTATTTAAGTATTTTAGGCTTTAGCGTTATTCAGGAGAAGAAATGGAACAAGTTATAGAAAAGCTAGAACATAAGATTAGAAACGTAGATGAAAACATTAAAAATTTTGAAAATCGGGTTTTACAAACTCAAAGTTACCTTCAATGTTCTCAAAAGGAGAGTATAAATGTGATGGAGATGGCCAATGAAATACAGAAATTGATGACACAAAATATCGATGATGATATCCCAAAAGAAAAAGACCTTGGCAAAGAAATGGACATACTGGAAAATAAATTTAAGGATTATATCCATTATACCTAATTTCTTCAGTTTGTATTGATTCTTCATTGAAACTCGTGAATACAATAATATACTAGTTGTTGTATAGATTACATAAGTTCAATTTAGTATCCTTATGTAATTTTAAAGTAAAATTATTTAGAAATATAATTTATGTTATTCTAAAATAGAAAAAAAAATGTATTAATTTTATATTGTTTGTTAATATATTGTCTGAAAAATTGGTCGATAATTTTATTTATTGAAGAGTTCTAATCAGACGTTAATCAAAGATTTAAATGAAACATTTTTTATTAAAATTGAATTAATTTTGAAAAATAACAATTTATTTATTTTATATAATACAAATTATGAAAAAATTAGAAATTTTTTAATTTATGGTAATTTTCAAAGCACGGTGTTACGCACAATGGTATCGCGCATTCCTTGCACATATAACGTGTTTCTCTTCTTTTCTTAACGTTTATAACCGTATTTTTGCATACATAACAAGCTCTTGTGGGACTTTTCTTACTTGTTTCGGGAACTGTAACTGGGAAATGCCTAGCTGTAAGCCTTAGTGGACTGTCGTTTGAAAATCTCCCCTTTTTATAGTTTTGATTTTCATCAGAAGAATATTTTTCGATTAATTGTCGAATAACCGCTAACTGAAATTCTGCCAGTGTTACATGGAAACCTTTTTTAACTAAAAACAAAGCGTGTGCATTTAATAGAGCCATGTCTATATGATGGAAAAACAATTTTTTGTACCATTTTATGCTTTTTCTCATACAACTAAGGGTACTCAGTAGCATATCACTCCTATCAACTGAACCCATATTTGCATTATAGTCTAAAACACAACTTGGTTTTACGACATGTTGTTTTGTTTTTGCATCCAATTTTTCAGTTGTGATCATTTCATTTTTGTGCATTGATGTCAACATATAAACATCTCTTCTATCAGACCACCTTATGGCCAGTAAGTTTTTCGTGTGAAAACATTCAGTTTCTCCCTTTTCAATTTTTCTGTTTTGAAATTTGGGCATATTTTTTCTGTTTTTCCTAACAGTACCACATACGTTTGTACCATTAGAATATAACAAAAAATGTAAATTAGGGCTGCTATAGTAATTGTCAATAAATAATAAATGACCCTTGTTCCAATAATTTTCCAAAAGAGTAGTGACTACTGCCGCAGATTTTCCTAAGTTAAATTTATCTGTAATTTCTGTATATTTTCCTGTGTAAATAATGTAATCTAAAATGTATCCAGTTTCAACATCACACAATACATACACTTTTATACCAAAACGACTTCTCTTTGTACTTATGTACTGTTTAAAAAATAGCCTGCCTTTGAACAGTACCAAGCTTTCGTCAATACACAAATTTTGGAATGGTACGAAAACAGTTTTGAACACTTTTTTGAGATGGTCAACCACTGACCGCAGTTTGTACAATTTGTCGTTTTCATTATTGTTTTTTTCATTGTCTGTGAAATGCAACATCCGCAACAAAAGAACATATCTATTATAACTCATTAGATTCGAAAAAAATGAACATTTCAGTAAAACATCATTTGACCAATATTCAGATATTTTTAAATGTTTATTTCTGGTCATCAGCAATGACACCGCAACAAACATATACATTTCTTGGTTAGGTTAGAATTACAGATTGAAGATTATATTAAATGAAAATTATATTGAAACAAATCATTTACTTCTACATAACTCCATGGTTTTCGTGAATTCCCTGATTTGGAATTATGATCTTTCACTTCCTTGTACTTTCTCAATAGTGCAGACCATTTAGAAGAGCACTTGCGTCCTGAGACTTTGTATCCTTTTTTTAACATGAGTTTTGAAACTTTATTCCAAAATTTTGGTTTTTGACTTTTTCGCAGGGATGGTGAATTATTATCTTTTTGCGATTGCTCTTTAAATAAGACTGTGAGCATCTTTATGGTTTCTTCGGTCCAGGAGTATGATTTGCTTGAATCAGCTGAAAATAATTAGAAACAAAATATTAAAGATCATAAACTTGTTACTTTTGATATATCTTGAACTTGACAAAAAAAAAAGAATTACAGAGTAAAAACTGAAAACATGACAAATAAAATTGTAACAATTAGAAATACTTATTCATAGTGTACCTTCGTTTGTGTTGTTATCTGATACGTCAACATCTGACGAACCAGAAGAATCCGAATTTTCACCAAAATTAATTGAGTTCTCCATAGGCGTAGTATCTCCCGAATTATCATCAACTGTACTTTTACCTGGCTCGGAGTTTAAGTTAGAATCACTCGGTGGCATGTCAGTTTCAAAAACTGCATGGGAAGAGTCTTCCTGGAGAAGACCATTTAACAGATTCGTGGCAAAATTTATGTCTTAAAAAAAATATTATATTAGCGGTTGAAAAAAAAAATCATTATTGTGTGATAAGTATAAAATAAATAAAGTTCAAACCTGTCAACGCACGCTGAGCATCACTTTTGCTCAAATTTAACTGATATCTTGTTCCAAATTCATCAGCTAGTTCGATAGTTTTCCACTCAGAATTACTCAGAAAAATGTCTTCCATATTTTATTTAATTTATTTATTAAATGCTACTAAACAATTCCACACTAAACAGTCACTTCAAACGCGATGAATAACACATACGATCGATACGTCAATAAATATACTATTATACATATACCCTATAAATCAATTTCAACTGCCAACATGAAAACATTGACGCGAATTTTCATTAAATATTTTTTTTTATTTATCAGTAAATAAGCATGGAGATTATATTTATATAATTATTATCTATAATTATTATTAATATTCATATAATTATTTTAATTATATTAAATTATATAAATAATTTAAATAAATTATTTAAATTTTAATTTCCGCGGAAAAATGGCGCCAAGGCTGTGTAGCGCTACAGCTACTGGTAGCGAATTTAGGAATGCCATCATAGTTAATTTTGTTGGACATTCCAATTATTTATACTTTATAGTGATTGCTAGAAAAATCAGACAATCTATGAATCTGTTTCTGGGCTATATAATTTCATTCATTCGAACTGGATATATTTCAAATATAAAAGAAAACAACTTTTTTTTCTTTCAATTATTAAACTTTAAAACAGATTATCTGTAGGGAAAATAACCAAGCTACAGAAATTTGGCGAAGATAATTATTTTTAGCATACTTTTAATAAAATATCCTCTTTTAAACATCAAATTTATACAATGTAATGTAATAGTTTATTTGTATACTAAATATAGTTACAAAAATAGTCAAATATATAAAATTTACAAAAATAAAATTTACAAGAAATCTTCAAAATTATATAGACACAGATCATTTAGCAATTTTTTTATTTGTCTTGTAAATGCAGGTTGTGACAATTCTCGAGTAGCTATGGATAATTTATTATAAAATTTTGGAGCCCAAAAGTTGGGACCATTTGTTAGTTTATTAACCCTGTATGAAGGGATTCTAATATTCTCTCTGCTTCTGATGCTATAAGAGTGTACGCTCTCAACAATTTCAAATTTGACTATATTATCTTTGATATATTTCAAATTTTCTAAAACAAACAGGGAATATAAAGTTAAAACGCCATGTTCTTTGAATATGGTTTGCATGTGGTCCTGAAACTACTTTTTGTTATTATGCGTATAGCCTTTTTTTGTAGTCGAAACACTCTTTCAGCATCGGGAGCAGCTCCCTATAATAAAATACCATAAACCATATTCGAATGAAATAGGCCATAATAAATATCTAATGCGGTTTTAAAAGATACATACGCAGATATTTTTCGTAATATAAAAATGATTCTAGAAAGTTTCTGGCACAAATTATCAATATGGGTTTTCCATTTTAAATCATTGTCTATATAGACACCTAAAAACTCCACCGATACTTTTTCTTTGGGAATGCAGTATGGTAGAATGCAATGCTGAGTTTTTTCTTTATTTAGTAAGAGTTTATTGACTGTAAACCAGATAGTGGCTTCTTCGAGAGTATAGTTTACCAATTTCTGCAATTCAGATAAACTTTCGTGCTTGGCAAGAAATGTGGTGTCGTCAGCGTAAAGTAAACGATTTAGAGACATTGGTAGTCAAATCATTAATATATACAATAAAAAGCAATGGGCCCAATATACCCTGTGGAACTCCGCATTCCATTTTAACATACTGCGATTCACCACATGGGTAATAACTTTCTGATATCTATCAGTGAGGTATGACCTAAGCAAAGCGTAGGGGACACCTCTGATTCCGAAAAAATTGAGTTTATCCAACAGGAGCTCATGTTGTACACTGTCAAACGCTTTACTTAGGTCACACAAACTTAAGGAGACATTGTGTTTGTTTTTATGATTTATTAGGATATCTTCAACAACTTGCACTAGGGCTTTAGAAGTTGAACGATTTTTTCGAAATCTATACTGATGTGTATATAACATTTGTGATTTGTTGAGGAAACTTTCTATATTATTTTTCAAAATGGCTTCAATAACTTTAGATAGTGTAGCAAGCTTTGTTACATTAATTCTCTTTATTAAGAAGAAGAAGCGTAAACTTCAAAAACAGTCAAGCACAGAAAAAGATGCTGTGCAAGTATATTGTCGATTAAGGCCAACAGCTAGAGAACACGAGAAAATATGTGTCAAAGTTATATCGCCATCTGTAATTTCTGTAGAACCTCCAGAAGGTTCTGTGCATTACAGAGGCAATGCAAATAAAGAAACTCAGTTTATGTTTAAACATATATTTGTGGCGGATGTGCCTCAGAAGGAAGTATGTTTCTTCATATGAAATGTCAGTACACTTGCTTATTGAGTTCTAAAGTTGTAATTTTAGGTTTTTAACACATCAGCTCTTCCCATTGTGGAGTCATTTTTAAGAGGCAAAAATGGCTTATTAGCGGGAAAACATACACAATGAGCGGTGATTCTCAAAATCCAGGTATTATGCCACGCAGTATTTATGCCATATTCAATACTATAAAAGACATTCAGGCACCTAGATTTCTTGTAAAACCCGACAAACTGAACGGTTTTGATTTGCAAAGTAAAGAAAGATGCTGCTCATGAAAGACTTATGTACACAAAAACAGAACGTTAAAAGACACCTGCTCCTAAAATGCCAAGGCAAAGGTAAATTATAAATTGCAAATTTGATTTTGTAAGAAAAATTAGTTATACAATATTTTAATTTACATTGCATTTTAGAGGAGTAACTAAAAGCTCGAGCTTAAGCAGTTTAGAATTAAGTGGCGAATTAAGTTCTTACTTAAAAAAAAAATAACACGCTTTCGTTGAATTAATAACAATTCGTAAGCTGATGTTTTCTCAATAGAAATTAGAAATCAATTTAATTTTTTCCAAATAATAACAACATTCATTTTTCCAGCGTAGCTAAGGAAAAACTAATTTTGACAATATTACAAAAAAGAGAAAGAGAATTAATGTAACAAAGCTTGCTACAATAGAATAGGGAGTATTGAAATTGGCCTAAAGTTGGCAGGATCTTCATCACTGCCCTTTTTATGAACAGGTGTAACCCGTGCGAGTTTTAAGCAACCAGGGAAAATACCTTCATTGAAGCAATTATTAATTAATTCAGTTAAAACCTCATTTATATGTGGATTAGCTAATTTCAGTGCTCGAGTGTCTAAGCCATACACATCTTCACTTGAGCTGTTTTTCATTTTGTTAATTACACTGGAGTCTATATTATTGTCAACGGGTTTTAGAAAGATCGCGCATTATTGTTGGTAAGATAAGTTTGTTGGGCTTTTCCCATTTTTATCATTGAGACAAGGAAACTCATAAGTGCTAACTCCAAATCGTATCAAGCCGTTTTCAGTTCAAGTATAGAACACGCGAGGACATAGTCATCGATGACATGAGGAGTCAGCTCATTAACATTTCTCTCAGTTCTGACGATCTCCCAGCTTGCAAGTATATTCTCAGTTGTTCGGTTCGCATATCTCAGTGCCGAGCTCCTCTGATTGAGAGATTCTGTCACCGCTTCGATGCTTATCCCGTCAAAGAGATCCCTGAGATCTTGAATTCCTCGACGGAGGGATCTGATATAGGTGTCCTTCGACATCCTCTGTGGATTTCCATTCGCCAATGTCACAGAATAAGTCAATTAGATATGCTGGTCCAACTAACCCCCGTGAGTCCCCGCTTGCACCCTGAGTTCGTCCTGATGCCATAAGATATGAGAGCACCATGTCCCGTCCGGCAAAGATGTCGTCATCAGCTTTTTTATCAATTCTAAGTCCATAGTACTTATAATGGAGGCCCCAGTAGTACTCTGGACAAGAAACATCTTCCAAAATTTTGACCCACCCCGATGGCACCTCATAGTCACTTTGGTGTCTGGGTTTTTTTTCTTTGGTACTCTTGCTTCGCTGCCTTTTTCGCAGCTAAATCCTTCTTCCAACCTAAGAGGTTAGACATGATAGGTAGAAATTTTCAATATAAACACTGAGAACATGAATTGGAGAGAATTTTAATTCTTATGTTCCCAGTTGTACATATTTGACGGACTTGTTAGATATGATCTTTAAAGAAAAAAAATTAACTATCATACATGAATCTACAACGCTTTAACATTAACTCATTTCATTTCCATTTTTCGTTAACCAGAATCTTTCCGTTAGTAATCAGTATATGTTAAGTTATAATAATTATATTACCTCATGACGCGACTTCAAGCTATTGGTGATTTATTGCAAAAAATACTAATTTATTAAGTTATTCTTTTACAGCGAAAGGCTTAGAAACTATTTTTTTTACTGCCTGTTTTTAATGAAGGTTTAAAACAGAATTAATCTAATGCAAAAGATAATATATACTGACTCCATTATAGCAAACAAGAATATAATTTCCACTCTTCTGAAGTGAAATTCGCAGTATAGCCTATATAACTTGTTTGGTTTTGTTGAGAAGTCCAGCCATCCGTAATAAGGGAAACTGACTCACTTTTTGTTAACAAACTTTTAAGTTCTTCTTTTTTTTTTTTTTTGTTCGTAACTTTGTGGCAAAAATGAGTTTGTGAATGTAGGCCGACTAGGCATACTAAATGAAGGCTCTAGTCCGTGTATTAACTCTTTAAAACCTGTATCCTCAACAATTGAGATAGGTTGCAGGTCTTAAACAATCATATTTGTAATAAGTTTTATAATTTTCTGCTGTCTGGGCAGTGAAAGCGGTTTTATAAAATGAGATTCGACTGAGGGTTGTAATAGACCTTTCATTTTTTTGCTATTCGCTGAGAGGTACTAACGCTACTCTGTGTAACAGATGTGCTTGTTCGGCCGGAAATAGAACTGGTTGAGGGATTACCTTTCTCATACATCTCTCATCGGTTGGCAATTGGCCTTCAAGGCCTTCAGGATCAGCGGTTGTTGATGACTTGCCCGTTTCTGAAAAAAATACAATATGTATACCATACTTATTTACCTATATATATATATATTATAACAATCGCCCTTGGGGTGGATTTACTCCTATTATAAAGGATCATTGCTAAGCCTCGACTAGCTTCTTCAGCGGCGCTGGGCGTGGATCGACGATATCCAAGATGGCATGGCACTTACCTGAGAAGATGTTGAAGGCAGCTAAGGACAACCCAACTACCGTAAAATGGGGTTAAATTGATCAAAAAAAATATTTAGAGTACTCTGATTTTTTTATTGTAAAACAATTTGCACATGTTTTTGTGCTTCTATGTGGGGATGGATACGGTCTTCTGTATGTGCTATGGAAAATTAGATTTTATAGTTGCATTTTCGAAAAATCGTAAAATTTTTGAGTGATCAATTTCATACCGTGTTTGGGGTCAATTTGATCATAGCTAAAATTTTGCCTCTAAAATACACGTAAGCTCATTTGCCGTAGTCAAAAACGCTCCGAAAATAATTTACTTACTAATAAAAAATTTACGAAGGTTTTTGACGGTTGGGGCGTAATTGATCATGTACTAAACAGTTTATTAAATTTCAAAAATACAAAATTAACATAAGAAACTCTTCTGTTTTTATTTATTTAGCTTATAAGATAGTACATAGGTACAAAAAACACAAAAAAACTTAATTATTATATTATCTAAGAAACAAAATTTGTGTTATAACAAATAAGTTTGTTACATTTCTTTGACATCCACTGGTTTAGTGAAGTTGTAAATGGATGATTTACCAGTGGACGTACTTTCAACTGTCGGGTCTGGTAAAAGCGCAATTATATCCGCCATCGCTATGGTAAATTCATCGTAATCATCGTAATTCATTGTATCTAATGACTTCAAACCATTTACATCTATCTCATCATTATCTGTTTTCTCTAAAACTTCGGCAACATAACGATAAGTTTCCTTTTTCCTTCGACCTCCTAAAACACTGACAAGCACATATTTTCCAACTTTTATGTCTTCGTCGCTATATTGTATATATTCTATTTCATCTTCTGATTCTGCTAAAACTTGATTGTCTGAACTTTCACTGACAATGGAACACACGTCGTCGTTTTCTGAACTCGAATCTGAATCATTATTGGTGGCTGTTACACTTTTACCTAGTTCGACAGACAATTTTGTTCTTTTTATATTTCGCCTGGATGGAGCACTCGAATATCTTTTTTCCTTCAGATAATTGACAAGAACCTCGCTCACTTCTTTCGTGGCATCAACATCTTCACCCTCTTTCGGTAACTTATCCAAAACTCGATCTGGTCTAAATGGTACAATGCCTGTTGCTTGAAATGACACTACGATATTTTTTTTAATAGCGTTTCCTTCACTATGGGCGTCCATTTTATTCAATGTATCTTTTAGTAAATGTGGAAAATCTCTTTTGTCAATAGAAGTTTGATTTAAATGTGACCTTTTCCAGTTGGTTAGGATTGCTCTCCAAGCCTCTTTAAAAGGCCGAAAGAATACAACGTCTAATGGTTGCGTGAGGTGAGTGGCATTTTTAGGCAAACAAATGAATGCTATATTATTTGCTTCACACATATTTATAACACTTTCACTGAAATGGGACGATAAGTTGTCTCCTAGTAATATCTTGCGTCCAGGTAGTTTTTTCGCATGAGGGAGAAAAGTTGACTCGAACCAGTCGTTGAATGTTGGAGCATCTATCCATCCATGATGGGTGCGATTATAACGGGATCCTAAAGCGCAGCAGCGTTCACTGCAACAAGGAAATCCTTTGGGCCCATTCTCCGTCCATTGTTGCCACATTTTCTCGGCTTTATATATAACATAAGGCGGCAGAAGTGCTCCCGAAGCTGATATACACATCATTATACTGATGGCGGATTTACTAAAGTTGCACACTTGTTCAGGATACTTAGTCCCTCGTCGAAAAATCATCCTTTTTTTACCAGGATCGTCCTGCAGGTTCGTCTCATCGTAATTAAAGACATTGCTTGGTGGGACATCTTTTAATTCGTTTTCCAGGTTTTTAAAATATTCTGTCAAAACTTCTCTTGAAACAGCAGCGCGTGGTCTTTTAATATTTGCAGCAATCTTTTGCGTAATTTCACTTTTGTGCCTTTTTAATAAAGAATAAGCCCAATCGTTTCCGGGTAAATTTTCAACGAACTTATCAACTGTACGCCCTTGACTATCTAAAACATTTTTTGCCAAATGTCGTATATCTTTAAGATAAAGAGGAAATCCCCATTCACCGCAGGTAGTTGCAGATCGGATAATGGCTTTTTCTTCGTTTTCCGAAAAAACAGTTTGCCCTCCATTTCTTTTTCCGTGGTGGCCATGGTATCGATTATGAAGGGTTCCATATGGAATTCTGTACTCTACAGAAGCACGGCGAAGAGTCCATCCTTCGTTTAGTATCCTACCGAGTGCAGCTTCAATATGTTCATTTGAATAGTTTTTATACGATCGGCCCCCAAGTTTTTTAACTTCCCGCTTTAAAAAAAAAAAAAAAAAATTTTTTTTTTCAAAAATCGGGAAGTTATTGGTTTCACCCCGATTTTCGAAAATCGAGTTTTCGCCAGATCTCGACGTTTTGAGGTCCTAGGAAGCTATTGAAACTATTTCGGCGATGATGTCCGTAGGGCTGTATGTATGTGTGTGTGTGTGTGTGTGTGTGTGTGTGTGTGTGTGTGTGTGTGTGTGTGTGTGTGTATGTATGTATGTATGTATGTAAACCTTTTATATCTTTTGAACGGAGTGTCCGACTGAAACGCGGTTTGCGGCATCTGACGTGATCTTGGTGAACTTAGATTTCCTGAAAATTTGAAACGATTCGGCCCAAAAAATTTTGAGAAATCTTAAAAAAACAAGTTTCAAAAATTTTTAAAAATTTGTTTTTGTAAAATATTTTCTAAACTACTAAACCGATTAATTCCAAAAACTAATCAGCTCTTCTCCTTAACAAACTGCGTCGATTTCCGCAAACCGCATCAAAATCGGTTCATTTGTTCACGAGAAACCGTGAACGAAAAAATCGTAAAAAAGTGTTTTTTTAAAATGACTGTTAAAATTGTTATCAGATTGATTTTTTGTAATAAATTACTTTCTTAAGCTAAAAAAACTGCGTCGATCGCCGCAAACCATATCAAAATTGGTTCATTTGTTCATGAGATAACGTGAACGAAAAATAAGGAAAAAAGTAATTTCTTAAAATTACTCGTAAAATTCTTATCAAATCGATTTTTTTGTAATAATTTACTTTCTTAGGTTAAAAAAACTGCGTCGATTGCAGCAAACCGCATCAAAATCGGCTCATTTGTTCACGAGATATCGTGAACGAAAAATTTTTAAAAAGTGTTTTTTTTAAATTGCTCGTAAAATTCCTATGAGATCGATTTTTCTGTATTAAATTACTTTTTAAGGTTAAAAAATTGCGTCGACTGCCGCAAATCGCATCAAAATCGGTTTATTTGTTCATGAGATATCGTGAACGAAAATTTCGTAACAAAGTGTTTTTTTTTGAGCTCGAAGAGCTAAAAAATAAACTTCTTGCTATATTTGATATATTTTTGAGCGTTTTGAACTCGAAAATAGCGGGAAGTTACAGGGATGGCCTGCAGGGTAAAAACTACTTATCAAATTTTTTTTGTAGTTTCTAACCATTGTTTATGCCTGAAAGAAATAAACACATCAGTAAAAATGTTTTAATTAATAATTAATACCGGGCGAAATTGATCACAAATCGTAATTATTGATACTTTATATTGACTGAAGAACGGGGTGAAATTGATCACTCACAATTTCGCCCCATGACTAAGTCAATTTCACCCCAGACCTATGATCAATTTGACCCCTTAGGACAATTTTAAATTTCCCGCCGAAATGAAACATTATATCAAGAGAGTGCACATGTTATAATATACACAAGGCATAAATGAAATGGTAGTTGACTATAAAATAGGTTAAAAATATGTTAATTATAATGTACATATGAAAGTTCCGGACACACAAAATTTGTAAATATAATACATACCTTTTGAACAGCAGCAAAACCCAATTTATTAATAATTTTGATACGTTTCGACGCTAACCACATTCACATCTACTTTGCTTCTTCTCAGCAGTGTTGCGAACCTTCGATAAAAATAAACAGTTTACGCGGCAGGTTTAAAAATATAAAATATTCCAAGTTTATCAAAGTCGCCCCTTGAAATCAATATCGCCCCATTTTACGGTACTTAAATAGAATGACGATTGGAGACAAGTTACAAGTGGGCGCCAGATCTAATTTGTACCTTAGCCAGAGTCGTTACAGGATCGATCACACCTGTAAGAAATCTTAGGGTATCCTGCCAGCCAAAATAAAACGCTTACGTAATGACAATAATTTAATTAGTACGAGCACTGAAAAATAATGAATTACAATATTACATTCGATTACAAAACACCCGGTATACGCTATCATTAAAATCGGACAAACGTATAATAAAAGCATATGAAAAGAATTTAACAAGTTTGAACGTTACAAAAAGTAGTAAACAAACAGATCACTCGATCCCAGTAGCACACGTAAATTTAGTGACACAACGCGAAACATCAATAATATTTGACACTAGTAAAGCGTTCGTTATTCCAAAGAATAATTATTGACACTAACAAAGCGTTCGTTATTCCAAAGGATAATTATCTCGCGAGCGGAACACAAAATATTTTGCACAAGAAAAATCGTTTTAATAAGGACTGATTCGTCCGCACGTCCAATTATCGTACGTAGTTTTCATTTAAATTAATAAACACTAGTCGTTGAAGTTAGATCGTTCTAGTGCATGTGAATAAATCACAAAAAGTTTTCGAAAGAAACACAATTGTAAACAATTGCCAAAATACGTTTTCGTTTAGTTTATCTTTGACATAATTTTATATAATTGCTCTAGTGAGCAGACCTAATATAGATACAAAAAAAAATGCAAAAGAAGCGCACTAATAAAATTGCCGCATTAACATCCACGGTATTCAGTGGACCATTTCGATAATAATCAAATTAAAGTTTCGTAACCGCCAAATAATTCGTGGCACACAACTAAATCGCTTTTTACATAATCTTAAGACTACCATTTTAGCTGAAACAAAGTAACACAAACACCGTTTGCCAAAATTCGCTTTTATATCGTTTTTTAACATAATCAAAAAGATTACCAATTTTCTAGCACGGCACTGTGCTGATAAGAAATCGTTTAATCAAATGTGTAGGTACTTCACGTTACTTTGCTTTCAACCACAAGATTCAAATTTTACAAATTTAATTAAAATAAAAAATACCAACATAACCTGTAAGGAACGTCCCTTATGCAAAATCCCATTTATTTCTTAAATCTAAAAATGCACAAAATGAATAGATTCTCGATTAGCCATTTTAATAGTAAACGAATTTAACGAATAAAAGACGACAGAGCTGAACTCCCAAAATAATAACAACACGGAAAACGGTAATAACTCTAAAAGTGAACTTTAAATAGCTGATCGAGAAGCAGACACATATAGATAACACATTAAAATAAAGACGCAAATAAGGAAGCGATACTAACTTTAAAGAATTGTCTATTAATTTTTTAAGTTTCAAAATCAAAGTGAAGTTACAATTAATGAACTTTTAGTAACGTTTGAGATGTCAACAAATGCACATCCGTCAAAGCGAAAGTTAGGTTAATAATATTTATTTTTGTTTACGTTGAGCGGTGATCACTCGTATAAAACACGCGTGCGCGAAGTTAGCACTATTACCAACATTGAAAGTTTATTTGTTCTAAGTTTCGGTCGCCGGAAACTGAACTCGAATGGCCGCGCATGAGCAAACGCTACAGCAAAAATAAAGAATGCCCGTCTCACAATTTTTTTTCAAAAGTAATGAAAAGTTATTATTTTGGAATCTTACGTTATTTTCGCGTATTTATCACAGGTACTTTTGTCGAACGTAGAATCAGAAATCACGTTCAATTCAAAGTAGTGAAGCGACTAACCTTGACAACCTGTGGCCGATGCACGCAAACCTGGATGTAGTACAGTATTTCTCAATACAAATACCTGTGGATGGATCCCATTGAGTTCGTAGGTCCAATCGAAGCTGGTACAGATGGGGTCTCTACCAGATTGCAAGGTTCAGGAACGGAAGTCGTGACTTGACCTCTACCGGACAAAATGGCGGACGAAAAATATTCCAATCAGGGCTCCAACGAACGATGGTAATCACCACAAAATACGCCAAATTTCGGCACAAAACTTTACACACAGCGTAAAGAATAACCAATTACGCGTTATTTCAAATAAGTCAGTCGTGAGCACGGAAAGTTGTACTCTCGTCGTAGCACGTGTTCGCAGACACTGGACCCAAAAACTAATATCTCACTATTCACACGTTAATCGCTCAAATTCGACAATACGTTCGTTTATACGCTGTACGTTACACAAATCCACAAATTGTATTTCAGACTTAAGTCGACAATTAGCATACACAATCGCCAGTGCAATCAAATCTGCAAAGCGATGCTCTCAGTCGACAATCCTTCCTTCGCTACGCCGCGACCGCGTACCTAGGCGGTCGGGCCCCGACTCTCTCTAGCCATCAAAAATGCATTTTTTACTAAACGTGGTATCTAACCTGACATTGCTTGTGTCATAATTGTTCGTCAAAATCAATTATAGGTCGTTCATATTTGAAATTAAAATTCGAAATCATCATCGACCTTGTGGTTTTCTCATTCATGCCCCAAGGGAAATTCTAGTTACGGATTATAATACTTTTAATCAAACTTAACCTCAAGTGTCGCTGGTAAAGGGGTCCACACACGCTCAAAACTTTATTATTGATTTTTACAGCCATTTGACGTCCTAGGCTTACGGGAGTGGTCGCTATGGTTATGGGTCATCCAGACCTCGCTCTTACGACGAAAATTAACTTGCTATAATATATATACAATATATATTATAACCATTAACCCTGGGGTATATATACCCCCGAAGGACACGTTTTTAGACCGCGGCTAGCTTACTTCAGCGGGGCAGGTCGTGGGTTCAAAATCTTAGAATTTTCACTTCAAAACTGTTTATAGCGGTTACCACGCATGGAAAACTTATTCAGGAAGATCCTAGCTAACCCAGTAGGGCGGTGGAAAGCTTTGAGAGTGAAAAATGGGCGCCAAAGCAAATCGTCTTCCTGTAGAGAAACCCCACGGCGTTGCTTTCACCTGTAAGGAAACTGGAAACCTAACCAATAAGCACACAAGTTTCAAATTTAACAAAATTTAATATAAAAAATATTACTGAAAAAGTTACAAAAAAGTTATGACGTAAAATTACGCAAACAGGTGTTCCCAAGTGGAGCACCTTCATATAGTGGACGGAGGGTCCAGAAAGGTAACAAGAACAAAAAATTATGAAAGGGTGAAGCCCGTGATAGCAATTTACGTAGTAAAAAAAATTAACAGTGCAAAATCTGAGTAATGAATAAAATCGTAATGCACAGTGAAGCTGTACGCAAATAAAGATCAAAAATAATTTAAAAACAGTCAAGTATCGACAACAGTTAAATTAAATTTTATTTTCATAATAAAAGAAGATACAAGTGTTTTTATAAATTTAGTGTGCGTGTAGTATATATATAAACATGCAAGAAAGGTATAAAGTATAATATATTTATAATAGTATTTAGATATTATATAAGCATGCATAGGTTAAATAAAAGTGTATATATAAAAAGTGAATAAAATAGAATATAAAAACTAGGGCGCCATCTCGGTGTCGGTGCTAGCGCATGAGCGCCGAGATGACGCCTTCAGTGTGGCCCCTGCAGCGTGTGCAGCCGAGGCTGCACACACTGCTTGAGCCCACTGACCAAAACTTAAGCATAGAAAGCGATATAGAAATAGATATAAAAGAAATATAAAAAGCATATATTATATAAAAAAAGAATCGAGAAATGGCGATATTAGTAAAATATATATAAAATTAGTAATAAAAATAGCAAGAAATAAATAATATAAAATAAAAAGTGAATAAAATATAACGATAACAATAAATAATAATAACAATAGCAATAGCTAGATAAAAAATAGATAAATAATAACGGATAACAAATAAATAAGTAACAATAGCAATAAAACAAGCAAATAAATATAAAAGGCAATAAAAATGCAGAAATAAGAAACATGCAGATGAATGAAATATATAATAATATGTAAGAGGGGGGTGAATGGAAGGCGCCGAAAGTGTTGGGGGGGGGGGGCTAATGGTACTGGCGGACACCTGAAAGGTGTTCAATATAGATGTCCCGGGTCCAACGGATAGTGTCGGAGACCATGAGTCTAGCCATAATCGCTCCATATCGCTGCGCTACACCCAGGTGTCGAAGGACGGCGTCATTAGTCGACAGCCAGGCTCCAAGCGAACCGACCACGAAAGCCTCAAGGTATACTTCGTAGCCCTGGGCATGCAGCTCGGCAGCCAGCGGCCCATACTTAACGAGCTGAAACAATATCCAAGCAAATCTCAAAGCCTATCAAAAAAATATATCATCAAAATATTAACCGGAAAATTATACAACATCAATCAATATCTTCAGCCAAACTAACCAGAATAGCTCTTTAACACGACAACAAGTCACATTAAAATACTACAAAACATAGCGACATCGCACATCATTATCAGCGGTATCACAAAAATAAATAGCTGAGCTACTGTAGTCAGTTCCGCACAACAAGTAAAACATCATAATAAAATATCAAAAGCCGGGTTAAAGCAACAAAATATTCTTCACTAATATACTCGACAAATAATTCACAAATTAAAATCATGTTTTTCTAGGATCCCTTTAATAATAAAAGTTTATTAACCACTGCAATTAACTGTACAATTTAAACCAAGCATGAGCGCTAAGAAATCATTTATACGGTCGCGAATATGTCACCGTAATTTTAAAGTTTAGTTCTAAGATATCAGTAGCTATTATACTATAGAAACAACTAGATTTGACAATACTTTAAATTTCAAAATGTAATTGTTAATTCTTAACCAAAGGGATCCTTGATTCATTCATCCTAAGGATCTTAAATACTCGGTTATAGCAACAATATAAAAAACATCAAATTCATTTACAGTAAATGATACACCATGAGACATGTTAGCACTAGGTCGTACGCCACTGGACTGCATATCACAGGTAAATCACGTGCTCGTAGCTTTTATAACACATAGCACTATCAAATTAAAATTGAAATACCTTAATGTTGAAACTGGATACTAGTACATCATCCAGACAGGAGCTGTAGATTCCCGCAGGGTAAAAGCGAACGTAAAGTTTCTCCACAGTTACCGTTGAATAGAGCTGGAAGTGTCTGCACAGGTCAAGACAAGGTCATCAAAATGGCCAGAGCTGAACGAACCCCAAGTACTGCAAAACGCTATTTGCGCCGTATTTCACAAATTTCCTGGATCAGAATCGTCAATCCGGTATTCATCGGCGACAACCAGTGGACTCGTCAATTCAACTCGTCAGCGACTAAAGCCGTTTTTCTTTTCCCAACTAAGTTGAGACACACGTGGCTTGTACAGAATACTTCACAATGTACGTAATCCTTTTACAACTCAGCGCGAGACACAATATCTTCAAAACCAACTAAAAAAAACTATTTCACTAACATCAAACAACAGGATGTCTCAACAATCACTCTTCAACTTTAAGATCCTTGCCAGCAAAAATAAAAAACGCCAGCTACACGCTAGCCAACCATATCATTCAGGCCTCCATGCTGGAGTCAAACTAAAAATCTTTTTCTCAACCTCGACTGAGCTCGTCCTCTGTTATGACATGTTCCTACAGCTGCTTATCAAACAATCAGGGTTGTCCAAAACTACAAAAAATTAGTTGACCAAACTGAATTTTGACAAAAAACTAAAAATTTGCAAGA
Organism: Xanthostigma xanthostigma; assembly: GCA_963575645.1. Lineage (NCBI taxonomy): Eukaryota > Metazoa > Arthropoda > Insecta > Raphidioptera > Raphidiidae > Xanthostigma > Xanthostigma xanthostigma. Next base: position 8,911,234 of record OY754473.1, read on the forward strand.
CAACTGTGGCTTGTCAAATCGAAAGCCTGGGTAGTCCTAGGACTATTTATTGTCAAAAAAGCTATAGTGCTACAATATATATATTTTTTATACCTGCACTTCTTCGCTGGATGGTTCATCTTACCGCAAACCCGACGGGCACGTTGTCTCTGTTGTTCGCTATCCTTGGCTGGATTATTTTCCTTCACCCTGTAGATGGGTTCCGACTTTATCGCCGTTGCCGTAGCCGTCCCCATGACAAAATATTACTTAATCTTCTCTAAATTTTGCGCGACTTCATAGCTTTTTCAAAGCTTAATTCTTCCGGTTTCTCTTGAATCAATTTTTCGAAAATAATTTTTCTTTGCATTCCAAATATAAATTTATCTCGCAAATAATTGGATAACATTGCTCCAAACTTGCAGTTAGCTGCCAAATGTTTAACTCTAGCAGCCCACTCAGTAATTGTTTCGGATTCTTTTTGCTTAGCATCATAAAATAACGACCGTTCTCCCCAAACTGAAGTTTTAGCACCAAAATGGTCATACAACAGCTCGGCTAACTCCTTAAAAGTTTTATTTTCTGGCTCGTTAGGTACCGTTAAATCTGATAGTAATTTATATGTATCTTCATTTAAACTGCTAATTAAAAATGCACGTTTAGGAGTTGCTTCTTCAATATTATTAATTATAAAAAATTGTTTTAATAATCTATAATGAACACTCCAATCGCTTGTATTCATCTCAAAAGTTCTTACTGAACTATAATAACTAGCCATTTTCTCGTCGCCAGTTTGTTAGGAATTCTTTTACTTGAATAAATATTTTTTAATGTTTTTGGTTTCATGTTTTATTCACTAATAATATAAAATTAAAATTACAAATTCTAATACAAATCATTACATAATAATTAATTTAAATAAATAATGGGTTCATTCTATAGCTCTATCTACAAATATACAAAGTTTAAATATAATATAACAGATTCTTTGAGTTAGTCGGAGATTTCGGGTCAGATTGGCTTGCGTGCATTGGATTTCCCTGCGTTGGACTAGTTGCTTTCGTCGGGTTATCTGATTCCAGTGGAGTACATCGGCCAGATTGACTACCCGCTTGAGTACTCAATACATTTTGTTTATTCGAGGTATTTTTTTTCCAAACCATTATGTGAAAAAATCATTTACCATTAACGGCAATTATTAAAACAGAAATACTTAACTAAAATATGCTAATTAAACTAGAATTGTACTAAAAATTGTCGTTCTTAAACTATATACACTTTCAAATAGCCTATATATTAATTATAAAATAGCAATGTTTTAATCTGTCCTTGTCTCTCTCTCTCTCTCTCTCTATGCAAATAGTTTATCACTGTTTGAGTTTATATAATGACCCCAACCTAAAGTTTGTGAGAGTCTGCAAATAAACACCTCTCATCATCTGCAGACTTTATTGTTTTTTTGCACAAAAACGCCATGCTTTACCGATCTGAACACACATATTTGATATATTAAATCTGGCTGGTCTGCAAGCAGTGCAAATAGTCGCCGAATTTCAATTGTTTGTCAATAGCGTTCTTTTTGACACCTTTTTTGCTCTCTGTGACAATTATTAGCGCTGCCAAACAGTCTGAAACAGTACATTTTCGAGCGCAAGCCGATAAATGTAGCGATTAATTTAGAGCCAATTTCAAATTTGCATTTATCAAGAACTGTTTTGTTCACCAACGGAACATCGTACTCGCTGTCCGCGGGAAAATTGGACGTGTCGAATAAGTGTGCCTGGCTTTGATGTCCTCATAAATGTCGTCTGTCAACACCTCGAACCAAAAACTATCCGTATCGCTGTACACTAGATTGACGACGTTGAACTTTTTCTTCAAATAATTGTAGAAAAAGTCGTACAATATACATTTGGACAGGTCGAGAACTGTTGCTCCGATGTAGTTATCTGCACGGCTGCCAATTCACTGTCAAAAATTGCTATTGAATGGAAATTCGGTTGATTGATGTAATGTTCGGTACCGCGCTTTTTACCAGCACACCAAGCGCACGTCTACGCGCTTTTCCACACTTCAATAGCTTTCCCATAATACGCGTTGTTCTTCAATTTGTGCATGTCCTTTTCGGATTCGGATTCGGCTAGAGCGCGTAGCTCCGTATTCCTATCAATATACTTTTTCAAAAAGCACGATTGGGCAAATTTCAACAGTGAATTTCAGTGAATTTCAAACACTGTTTGAAGTATCTGGAATGAAGTATGTAGCAATCTTTCGTGTAGCGTCGTAGTTAGTAATTTTGTCTGTTTTGATTTGGCGGCCGGTGGAGCTTTTTTCCGCGCAAAATGGAAGGTCGGTTGTGTCTGTCGTGCAAATGAGTCGGGTATTCCAAATCTACCTCTAAAACATAACTGCTCTCATCGTTCTTACATTTTTTTATGGATGTAGTCTGGTGTTCGGGTTTCGGAAAATCGAGAGTTCGGGTTTCGGAAAATCGATTTTATTTTTTTTACATTTTTAGTATGTATAATATATTGAGAAAATAATGTAAAAATTTTAGACCGATGTATTAAATATTTACAAAGCTAATAGCATATAGTCGAGAGCAGCAACGGTCTTACGGTAAGACTCTTACCTGCTCTTACCTGTCAATTGTTATCACGTTACCCTTATACTCTCGCAGAGTAGAGCAAAAAAAATAGCAGAAAACGATGCCTTTGAAGAAACGGAAGGTTTACTATACACCAGGCATAGCTGATTAGTGTAATTATTCATTTTTATTTTTTTGTAAGAAATCTGAAATCAAAACTTTAAACGCGTTTTTCTCAAAACTACGTTTTTGTAAGCGGCGTGGGTGATTGAAACATACTTGGTGTTTTGGGTCAATGCTTGGAATATCTTGTGTCTCTGAGCATTACTAATCAATTGTCTACATTTGTATTTGCAGTCTTTTAGACAGTCTTTCTTGTCTACAATTTCTTTTTTAGGAACTGTTTTACCTCTTTTACTAATATATTCCTCACCTGCTTGGTATTTACGGCTTCTTTCAGCACACTTCCAGGTATAAGTTTCTTCGCCTCTTTTTTGTCCTCTTCTTTTCTTTAGCTTATTCTTATATTATGATTGGTGTCCTGTATTTTCTTGTATTTGTACTTCATCAGTGTTGGGTGTGTCAGCTTCTTTCTATCACTATCAAAACTCTCAATGTCGTAAAATGATCTGAAAATAGATAGTTGCTGTTGTGGAGTAATTTTTTCCCAACATTTATTTTTGCAACAATTAATGCTTTCTTGAAATGTTTTAGCTGGCACAAGTTTCTTGAACTTATTGATATATTCCTGTCTCCAAGTAAAACTACAAATGGGTGCATAGTGCATCCGAACTGAAGTAATTTCTGTTTTTTTTTCTTCAAAGTTTTTGAATATCCCCTGGTATGTATCTAAAAGAACAGACAATTAACTTTAAAACTTTTAAGATAGCTCATAAATGCAACAAAAATATTGTTCATAGAAGTTAAAAATACCTTTTCCAAAATTAATATGCTCTCCTGGCACTCCAAAACCGACGATTTCCAATGATTCTTTTTATTAAGTTTTCGCCCCTTTGGTGGGATTAACTGCGGTAATAAGCGCAACTGATTGACAGTTCTTAAGTCTGAAAAAAAAAATAATACTTTGTATTACAAATTTTGATTTCTTTTTTTAAATACATCCTACTCAGTGAACCCCTAATACTTATCATCGCTCGAATCATCGTATTCTTGAGTGTTCAATATGGTGGTATTTTCTTTTAATATATATCTTTTCTTTTCAAAATTATTAAATAATGCCAAGTCTTTTTCATTAAATAGCGTTGAAAAGTCTATATCAACCTAGAAAGAAAAAAAACAAAACAAACTGTAACGCACTTGTACTTTAAAAAAATAACCTGTGAAAATCAAATTAAAGCTTTGAGTTATTAATTAGCTATTTAAGTATCAAAGTTGATTAATAAAAATAAATATACCAAACTTGTCCGTTTGCTGCCTTAAATGCAGCCCAGTTATTTATAAATTCGTTAAGTTTTTCATGTTTTTCATTACTCCTAATAAACGTTGTTTTCTGCCAGTATTTTATGACAGTTTCCTAGGGTTCTGTATTATCTTCGGCCAAAAAACTGCTTCTTTATCTGAAATATTAAAAACGCAACTGTATTGTCGGCTTGAGCTGACAGGATCGCCATGTAGTGTTGGTGGTTGATCAGGTTCTTTTGTGTTTGTAATAACTTCGAGTTTGATTAAATTATCTTTATTTACAACACCAACTTCAACATGTACCAGCTCGCGCTGGAACATTCACTCGTGTCCACCACCTCACCTCTCCTTCCTTCCAAATATACAGCTTATGTTTTTTAGGTTAAAACATTTTATAAAAAAAAATTATTTTATTTGTTTGTTTGTTTAATACACTTTAGTAATATATTGAATTAATTTATTTATTTGTTTAGCACAAGTCAATTATAATTAATTATGTTTTAAGTATTTGGAAACTTCAGAATCTTTATTAGAACAACTCGATGTTGAGCGACCTGCTGGCTCGATGCCAAGGAACAGTATGAAGAATTAATTATTCCTTTTGTTTTTATAAAACTACACCTATCTATCTCTGGAATTATAGTGCGTGGGTTGATCTTATGATTAAAGGGCAAAGCTGTGATATAACATACATATATGTTAGCGAAAAATAATAATTGTATATTGTTTTGGTTATTGATTCGTAATGTTCTGTCTATTTTGTTGAAACACCACTTCACAAAGATCCGTCTAGCATTATGTTGATTAATGAGTTGTAAGGCTATATTATTTCAGTTGGTCTAATCATTAAAAACGTGTCGTCTCAGCGCCGGTCGACAATAACATAGTATGATTTATATAACATTACCTACTGATTATGAAAGGAGGCATTCTTTGTTCACACACCGAATAAGTTTGGTGACTGTCTTTTTAATGTGAGATCGACCGGCGACCAGACGCTACGTTATTTATTCTAAATATTTTTGTAATTGTATTGATTTGATCTAACATATATTTATATCATTCAAAATGCAAACGTCGCGTTATTAAGTAGAACGATTATTACTAATCGTTTTAAATCAACATACCTTGCAGTTCTGCATTTCAAATGATATAGGGGGACCGGGGCAAGATGGGATACTTAAGAGAAAAAACGTCATAATATGAGAATCAAACTGTTTATTAAAAATCTTTTACAACAAAAGCAGCACTTACACTTTTAATTAACATAAATATAATCTTTTATGGCGCTAAATCACATATTTTTTTGGCAAATAGGATTTGAATAGCACATGTCAAATACCCCGTCTTGCCCCATGATCGGGGCAAAATGGGAAACGCTGTGGGGCATAATGAGTCTCATTCTAGTTTGGTTGGCAAAGTACACATAATATGTTTTAGGAATCCACTGAGCCAGTCTTCTCCAGCCATTCCAGTCTCTGCGTTGAATGGGTTCTCAATATGGTTTTTCTCAGCTAACTGGAAAGCTAAAATCCGAAGCTCTTTGCCAGTTATTCCGAAAAGGCGCGCTTCCATTGATTTAATGTACTGAGATAATTCTTCTTCCTGTTCTTTATTAAAAACTGTTTTGTAGCGTCCTAATTTCTTTTTCCCATAGCCATTATCTGAATCATTGTCAGCATCATTAGCACATCGAGCCTTCCTCACTCGTCGTTCCAAGGTCGATTTAGGCACATTATATGTAGCTGAGGCTCGAAGTAATCCCATTGTCTCAGAAAACACAGCTCTAACGGCTCTGCTCATATCCTCTTCTTCCCATGTTACACGATCTGATTTACGTTTATAATTTCGTACCATTTTAACTGCAAACAAAAAATAAACTTATTGTAATTAGGTATGGAATATTTTTCTACCTACACATATGAGGCAAAACGGGATTCTATCCCATTATGCCCCGACCTTTTTGCCCCAACGGACACATTTTGCAAAAGTAGTAACAATTCTAACCTACAAAATGATTCTGCGAAAATGCAATCATAATTCGTTAGTTTAACGCTACTACAAGTATGTAATAGAATGTTACAATAGCATTGATACCTACCTTGGTGCCCATCGATTAAAAACAGAAAACTTTTTAATAATCCTTCAGAAAACTGTTTTTTCTCCTAGCGGATCCAAAACTCGCAATTACACGCACGTACTCGTGTGACGCGACTAAACATCGTGCAAATAGCGCTGTGTTCGGCTCTGTTGTGTTCACCATTCACGTACAAAAGCACACTTCCCGTCCTGCCCCGACCTTCGTTTTGCCCCGGTATCCCCTACGTAATTATAGCCTACTTAAGTACGTATCCACTACACTACGAGAGAAGTAATATTGGGCGACGGTTTGTCAAACTCCGTGACAATTTTGGATGAAAAACCACGGGCCACAACTTGCTTGTGGGTCTTGTAAATTTAGCACGTAAAATATTTTGAAGCAAGTATCAACGCATGACAAATAGGAATCATGTCGTTGTCTACAATTATCAAAATATACAAAAAAAAATCCGTAATTTGACCTGGGCTCACACCTACCACAATAATAAATGGCTGAAGAGTTACACCTATGTTGAAATATCTACTTTTAACTTCAGCCACGCCACGGTCAAAATCGTTTATGGTCGGAATTCGTAGTGTGAAACTTTCTTGTGCATCCTTTATAGTTGCTTTTCGTTTGTTGCTTCCCTTTTCATTTGCAAATCTTCCCGTCGGCAATATAATGGCATTGAGCAATATTGTAAGTATGAAATCCTCAGCATCCAAAAATAATGAGTACATAATAAATTATTATAGATATGGCAATAATGCAATTTTGGGGAATGCTTATAATAATCCATTACAAAGATTACAATCGCTTTTGTTTTTGGGTAGTTATGATATGCAATGGTTGTTATTTGAAATATTTACAAATCTTCCACAAAATTGATTAGCTTTCATTAAAAATGGTGATGACCTTCATACCAATATGATAATTAATCTGCGGAGATAAATCAAATGTCTGAAAAATTTTAAATAAAAATTGTGACGGGTGAGGCTGATGTTTTTACGCTCATTTAATAAAATTTTATGAATTTGCAACTATTCTTACTGGTTTCTGATGTATTTGTCAGAGATAAAAATACTTCCTTTCTGATTTTATCATTTATACATTTGCAATAAAAGCCTTTAATTTGTTTTTTGAATTGTTTCCACTTTGAGTACAAAAGGTTTTTCTTATTCGGGAGTAACAAATCGAAATCGATATTAATCTGAAAAAAGTTAAGTTTGTAAATAAGCATTAATTTACAAACGCACCTTTCGTTACACGAGAAGCAAAGATTTACGAGCTTACTTACTTACAAGCAATTCTTAACGATTAGCAATTTAACGGACAAGCAATTTTACGGACAAGTAATTTTAACGATTTAGCTATTTTAAACGACAAGCAAAGCGATTAATCAACAAAAAGCCAAATAAGAAGAAAATTTTTCCAATGAAGTTTTTCTAAAAAAAAAGTGTTCTTAATACATGTATATTGAAATAAGATTTTATTGTGAACGGGGAGAAATCGAACACTGACTTTTAAGAGAGATGTAAAATGTGACCTTCTGATCGACAAACTGGACAGCGTACTGAAAAACGCCCGCCGAGAAGCGTGTCTAATGACGCAGCGCAATCTGAGCAAATGAGATGGTGGCAAGTCAAAGCACACAGTTTCGAATGAAGAATTTCCTCAAGACAGACGGGACATTTGATGTTTTGTATTTCGTAACAAAAATGTAATCTCGGCCAATTATTGTATGAACAATGTTTATTGATTAAATAATCGACGCAAATATTTGGATGCAGTCGTTTTTTTAAAATTTCGTCCAATATTGCTTTTGTTATTTGCCCACTTTGTCGATAATTCAACTCCTACCCTTTAGAGACGTGTACAAAACGACAAGTGGGTCGAATGCACTTATTCCCCTGATATTCGTTACAAAAGTTAATTTCAAAGTGACAACAGTCACCGGAACAATTTATCACACCACCAATACACACTGTCGAAGCCACCAGTTCACTGAAATGAAAAATTATTTGAAATTAAAAGCAAAATATTTTGCTGCATGCGGGCAGTCAACAGAGATTATACATACTTATAGAAATTTTTTGCTTAAGGGGTTACACCCAGGCGCGTCAAAAAAATACACCAGGACTGCTACAATGTACACCGTTTTTCACCTAAAAAAATTTGTTTCTGTTTTTTATACTACCACGACGCTATTTTGTTATATATACAGTGTGGTCACTTAAGTGTGCAACATATGAGAAAATTTTTAATTAAATGCACAACCAAAATACAAATATTGCCAAAAGTTGGTGCATGTCCGACAATCATTTTAGGTGCTCTTAGAATTGTTGAAATTCAAACAGCATACAGGGTGTTTAATATCGTTGCAACAAACATAAAGTTTGTGATTCCATAAAAAATTAAAAATCTATATTAATTTTACAAATATGCCTGAATTTGAACAGTTATGCGAAATTGATTTGATTTTGAATAATTTATTAGTGTGTTTAAGGTAAGTATAAAAAAAATTCTGATTTGGGCGACCCTCGTAGGAATCGCAATACAGTGAAATCCCGGTGGTGAAATACTTATGAACATTGACTGAGGTGCCACCGTTTTGTATTCACTGGATTCTGACCCTCCTATAACTTAGTACTAAACAATACAAATACAATAATATAAGTTCGTAAACATATAATAGACATTCTGTCAGCAAAAGAAAGAAAACAAACTATATTCCTCTGATATGGTTACTGGATACAAACTAGCAATGATACTAACAAGCAATTGTTTTTTCGACAAGCTTCATAATAAATAAACGATTAGCAAACGACAAAAAAAAATTTAAAAAAAGCTTTCAATGCACATTCGGCATTCCTTTTGACACGAATGAGGTTTTATCATACCCCTTCATACAGTAGATTTCGTCGCGTCTGGTCCAGAAATTCTACTTCACAACACCCGCACGATTTTACTACGCACGTCACTTCACTGGCTTATTCTAAACAATACATTGTTATTCAATCACGAACAGACAATCAGCTTTTTTACGATTTGTGGCAACATGCTTTCTTAACAAAATTACAAAATACTTTCTTTTCACCCCCTCCCAAACTCGTATAAACGAAACAAAATAGAGTACTACTGGAGACGACACACCGACTGTCGTACAGCAAAATATCATTATTAGCGTCAGACATCGACCTTGAACTTCGAATAACACGATGTCAATACATATTCGCTTTAACCTTTTTAAACTGACTCTTAGTCTATGTTCATGTTTTGGTATTTTGGCATAACTTTTAATTCTAAACAACTTTTTCTTATAACATTTCGCTGAATTTTTTGAAATAAGGGCACTTTACTCTTGTAATATTTTTATATTTTTTGACCCACCCTGTATGCTGTTTGAGTTTCAACAATTTTAAGAGCACCTAAAATGATTATCGGACATGCACCAACTTTTGGCAATATTTGTATTTTGGTTGTGCATTTAATTAAAAATTTTCCCATATGTTGCACACTAAGTGACCACACTGTATATATCGCTGTTCCAAAAGAATAATGACGCAAGTGCAATTCTGTTAGTTTTTAAGAAATGCAAAACAAAGAAAGTTACATGTGCTTAAGTTTATTTATAACGTTATGAAAAAATGGGAAGAACTGGAAGTAAATGTGATTATAGGCATATTTTGGTTGCTTTAAACTTTAAAGTAATACAAGTGATGTAGGGGTATTGTTAAAAACTACCATAATTTTGAAAATATGTCATTGTTGCTCTGAAAATAAAAACTGAAACTCATCAATTGCGTCAAGAATTTTATTTATATTTTTTTTTATTTAGATAAAGGCACAAATACAAAAAAAAAAACATACTAGAAAATGGAATCAAAGAAATGTTTATAAAAAGATGGAATGATATTTGAATCCACTAAGCTTTTCAAATCTTTAATTTTATTTGCACCAAGTGGAATTTTCTTAGTGTATGCCGGTTTCAGAATAATATCTTTCACGGATGTCGCAGAACGAGAACGCCTCATTTTGGGTTTAAACTCAACACGATCCCATTCCAACTATTCGAAGCTTGTTTTATATACAAATACTTCACTTCCTTTTTCGAACCTCAGCATTTTCACTTCATTTATCTTGAATTCATTGCCTTTCATGTTCTTTGACAAATTGGGGGCAATTTCATTGAACATAGTCTTTAAATAAAAAAAATTGCTAAAATTCATTTCTTTTACTATGAAAGGATTTCCCGTTTTCTTTGCACTTTTGATTATTGAGACATACTGGTCAGGCACATAAATAGAACCAGACTTTTTTGCCCTTTTCAAAGACCTTTCTATAATGCTATGAACCGCATCGCCTTCATTTTGTGTATGCCCTCTTATTAAATATTTGTGCGTTATGGAGTTGAAGACAAACCGTTCAACTGCATACAAATACAATCCAAGAAAGAATCTGCAATAAAAATTGTAATTATTAAGAAAAAATGACCCACAAACTATGCCGATTTTCAGTTCTTACTTATTCTTTTGTTGTCCTCCACAGTTATCTGAATAAAAGACCACGTCGATTCCAGGATTAATTTCGGCCAATTTTTGAAGGTAAAGTAAATTCAAGACCCAATTTCGATGGCGCCTCTTAGTCCCAACCCTTCATACCAAAAGAAACAATAGGATTTGTCATTTTCAATTTCTGTTACCTGCAGAAACAAAACTAATTATAATCTAATACAATATTCATAATAAATACTATCTAGTTTTATTTAATCTTATCACTTTGCTTACCGTAAAATTGTAGCAGTTTAATCTGGATTTATAAAAAAAAGCTGAGGTTAGTCCCATTGGTACTGGCATTACCGCTTGCAAATCATAAACTGTCAAAGCAATTTCTCCATTTTTAGCTTTCTCTTTGTCCCTTGTCTTTTCTTCTTGGTGCCTCTGATAGCCCCTTTTTAGTTTTAATTTTTCGCTGCCTAATGCATTTTTATATGATTCACACAGATCACACTGATCTTTTTTTGGTAGGAAAAATCCAATATTGAATTCTGTGTTAAATATACGAGCATACGTATCATAATTTGCTTCAGGTTTATTAAAAGTAGATCTTCCTTTCGCATAATGCCTATGCATTTCCGCTATAGATAGACCACCGTCTATAAATTCTCTCGATGTGTCACTTCTTACATAGTGGCTCTCTATACGAGGTATTGAATTGATGTGGTCACGAACAGATTTTAATATTTCTTCATCAATTTTTTTGTACCTATTATGTTTTCCTCTTCCATCTTCAGGTGCAATACCAGAACCACTAGCTTTGGACTGAATGACTGTACGGATTGTTGTCTCAGTAATTCCCAAGGTGTTGATGAGAAAAGTTTTGCATACACGAATTTTCTGGCCATTATTAAGTAAGCAGAAAACACAATTTGGTTTTCTGGGTTCTGCACTGGAGACACGTCGATATTTGAGTATCAGTTGGTCAATACATCCATTTAAAAAATCTCGTTGTCGATGCAAATTAATTCTACAACTCTCAGAAAATTTTCCTGCACAAAACAAAATACATTTGTCGGTACACGGTGGTTTCGTGTGCTTAGCAGCAAAAGTTTTGCCCGATCTTGATACATAACTCTTTCCTGAATTTTTCAATACTTTCGATTTCACCTTTACCCAATTGCTTACATTCCGAACTCTTTTTTTACCTTTTTTGATACTCACAGCATCATTGCCTTCTAAGACTTTTGTATTATTAGAAACTACTTCATACTCATCTCTTTCCGTATCTGAAGATGACGGCGAACTAGAATTTGAACTACTTGTTTCATTACTTGAGGAAGGAGCAAGCTTTCAAAAGGGAATAGGTCACATTATGAGTATTTTGCCTGAAGTGAATAAAATCTTTAATTCCGTTATGGCTTAAATTAAATCAAAAACAACTACGTATCATTCTGGCATCTTTGTTGGCTTTCCATGATATCTGTATAAAAAATGTCATAACCCAAAAACAATTCCAAAATGTAATGACATTGTATGGAATAATTCCTTTTTGAATGTATCAAGAAAATTCGTTTCCTTTTGAATGTTTCATGCTTGGAGTTGTTCCCTTTTGGTCAAGGTAAGGCATTGTGAATGAGAAGTTGACTGCGTTAAATTCAAACTGTTTTAGAATTTATTATGAAAAAAATAAAAACATTTTTCTTAAAATTAAACTTTTCTTCTTTGGCATATTATACAAACGTTTTCCTTATTGCACATTATTTTTAAATTAACATTCCACAGTCTTCAGACAAACACTCACAACCTTCTTCTTCGTCTTCCTGGTTTCCTTCTTCAGTTTCTTGATTTTCAGTTGCAATATTAGGTATTTCCCTATTGCATAAAATTTTTTGGTAGAAGGAGTATTCCTCTAATTCAGTCCATCTCTCATTGTAGGCACTAAGCAAAGGCATTAGAGTTTTTATTTTCTTCGGAGGTATTTCCTGAAAAGCTTCAATTTCGTTTAGTTCACAGGAGCTCATCTTTTTTCCTCGTTTCAGCACAGGCGAATAACTTTTTGACAAATCATCATTTCTGAAGCACGGCTCCATTTTAAATTGTATAGACTTAACATTCCTCCCAGTTTTATGTAGAAAAATTCTTTTCATTGACGCAATTCCATCCATTTTTTTCATGTTTTCCACAAATGCTTTGATATTATATAACTTGTAGTCCTCACCACATTTTCTCACGGAACCATGCTTTTCATACAGCTTATGATAATCTTCTTTGTTTAAAATAGTGCTATGCTTACGCAACTCCTTTTCGACACGGCCAAAAACACGATCTGCTGGGAGATAAGAATGGCCCCGAACAGGAAAAACTAGCAGTATAGTATCCAAGGTTGCTGGAGCTTCATAATATAACCAATACGACAGCAAATGGATGATGTGGCAATTTTTATTCTGGCCAGCGCAGCCATCGGAAAACAACCTCAATGTTTTGCAGTCTTTGGGATAAGTCACTTTCCTAAGATAGTCGAGTAAAGCGGAACCAACTTCTGAAGACCCTCTTTTAGCCTGGTCTTCTGTCCATACATAAAAATAGGGATGCATATTTTGCAAATCAACAAAACACACATTATAAAATGAAATTTGATGTGAGTAGAACGCCTCCTGAAAGGAATTTTAGGCAGAGGCTGGACCTGCTGCATATCAAAACAGGTAGAAAAGGTTTTGTCGGGCGTTTCCTTCATTATTTTATTAAACTGTTTAGCCCTCATTTTATGTACTCTCATTTCTGTGATATATTTTTGTTTTTCAGTTTGAACTTGAGCTGATTTAATTTGATTCTTTAGACGGGTACAGAGACTGCACACATCTGAGGCAGGAGTGCCAAATCCTATGTTAAAGACATTATTAAAAACCCTTGAAAAAAACGTATATTTCACATTCTTGGTTTGTTCCGAACGTTCGTTATACATTCTCCACAACTTAGCTATGCTTAGATGAGATGGTAAATACAGGCGCTTGGATTTTTTTCTGTCGTAGTGGCTTTCGGTGGCTTTCAGAGAATTAATAAACTTTGTCACTTCACTTCTTTTTGATTCGGATTTCTTGGATTTTCTGTCGCCTCCCCGGGTTTCCTTGATATCTGTACCTGCTGCCATTTTATTTGCAATATTCCATAAACGCTTATTCGAAACTGGGAAGACTGTCACAAAAAACTTTTTGCAAACTCGCTTTCTTTTTCCATCGCACCAAATTTTATATTCAATTTCAAATTTGTGAGGCCCATTTTGTTTATCACGACCCTTTGACCGTCGCCTTTTCGGATTTTGTAAATGCAACATGTGAGATATTTTCTGGTCCTGCTTAATTTTATTTGGACACATAAAAAACTTGCGGCGTGCAACAATAATATCTTCTCTCGTCACCGTAGCACAAGAATAGACGCTAGCCCCTTTGTGTTTACAAGGTATTTCAAATTCTTCTAGACTTGGTAAATGACATGAATATCTGTTGAAAATAGAAAATAAATAAAACATTATTATTTGAACAGAATAAACTAAAAATAATAATGAAAAAAGAAAATAAATAAAACATTATTATTTGAACAGAATAAACTAAAAATAATAATGAAAAAAGAAAATAAATAAAACATTATTATTTGAACAGAATAAACTAAAAATAATAATTCTAACCTCACTTCTTTCAACCTTTCCCGCCTCGAAGTTTTTCGCTGCTTTTTACGTGTACCTCTATTCTCTCCATGAGTTTCCCCAATAATAATATCACCTTCATCATCCATAATAACTTATAAACTGGACAAATCTTACACAAACTTAGTTTAGTTTTATAACCTTAAAACGTCAGTGGTAATATTATTCCCATTTGAATGCAAATAAAAATCATTCCCTTTTGAATATACCAATCACTTGGAATTGTTCCCTTTTGAAGTAACATGCATTATTACCCTATGGTTACAACAGTGGAATGTTTTCTTTTTGTTCGGGAGATTCTAGTAACTGATAGGTTTCAACTTCAGCAATCCAACGCCATCTCTAACTCAGTAGGTCAATTAAATGGATATTGGATCTATTCCCTTTTGAAAGCCTGCTCCACGTTTATAGTTGTTACTTGAACCAGACGAAAAGTCCCCTGAATCTTCGGAGTTGCTGTGATTTTCGTATGAAGGTTCAACAACTTTTCTCATTTTCAATCTTATTGCACTAACTCGTTCACTTATATACCGATTCGAATTTTCCGCAAACTTCATGATTTGAGACTTATGGCATGATAAAGGTACACCAGATGTTTGAAGTTCATCACTTGGAGATCCACTTTCTACAATCTGAGGCTTATTACTCAAACATGTATTTTTAAAATCGATTATAAATTAATTAATATTAATTAATTTTTATATTTCGAAGTTCGACTCAAAAATATATTAAAAATAGTTACTTACATAGAGATCAAACGGCCAGCTTTCTTCTCCACATACCGTAGCTTGAGGAATAGCGGTATCGAATCTCCATTCAAGTAACTAGGTACAGTTTTTACAAAATACATGAAGACATTTTAAACAAGCACAACAGTGGTGTTGTAGGGGCAGCTTGCATTTGTTACAGGAAGCCGAAACAAAATCATCTGAAATTATTAAATTATCGATCAGATCTCAACAAAATATGTTAAACAAAGCTACAATATTTATTGTTGCAAAAATTCATTCTCTGTTACGAATTATGAATACTACAATCGGCTACTGGCCAAAGACAAGTCAGGCCAAGAAGGGTATAAAAAAAATATATGAAAACTTACCTCTTTTTGCCACATTCTTACATGCAATGCAATCGTTCAAACACATCTTTCCAGTAAAAAATCGCGTACAGGTTTTTTTTCTCTGTTCAGGACGTAGCGACGACAAATTTGCAAAGGCCAATCTGTCCATCTCTCGACATTGGAATTCATTAAAAGGTCGAACATTTTGAATTATGTCCGAAGCTTGTTCTTTATTAAGATGCAAATATTTGCACCTACATAAATCATTGCACCTTTTCCTTGTGCAAAATATAAATTCATGTTTTAGCTTACAATTTTTTCGTTTGCAAATGCCAAAAAATAGTCAAAACACATTTTATTTGTATTCATTGTGGTTAAAAAACCATCACAGTTCTTCACTTGACAACAGACAGTACACACACAAATCACAACTTCGCATATTATACTGATCACGTGATCTCCGACCTGTCAATTCACCATAGATCTGTATAGCTATTTCATAAAACTGAAAATTTTAACTTCCCTATATAATTATATAAAGTAAAGGTGCGTTTGCACATCTTATTATATAGAAGATACAGAATAAATATTATACAGAATAAATCATTATTCAAACAGTTAAAGAAAGAATCCATTTTTTTAATGAAAAACCTTTTTGCGTTTTGTTTATAATTTTATATCATAGATATGCCTGCAGTGCTGTCTGCCGGTTACAAGTCGAAAATACGACCACATGATAGTACAGTTTTACCAAAAAATTAAAGAACACGGATCAAAGGAAAATATTTACCTATTTCAGAGTTTAGAATATTTCTGGTCAAATTAAGGTGCGTTCACACCAGAAACTAATATTATCGAATTGATTTTTTCCAAAGATGATTTGTTTTAAATCAGTTCTTGGTTAACATACAAATACTTTTAACAATTTTTGTTTATTTTTATACATAACTAGCGGCCGGCTTGGCCTGAATTTGTAGATTGCCATCGTTTTTTTCGTCGACTGCGTTGCAAACTTGGTCTCCATAAAAAGCGATTTTACTTTCGCGCGATAATATATAGCCTATGTCCATCCTGTAGATCCATTCTAAATATTGATGAAATAAAAATTGAAATTGGATGAGCAGTTCCGGAGACTACGCACCGCAGTTAATTATCAATCTGAAAACTTTTTGACGTGATAACGTCTTATAAATTGATGAATCAAGTCAAAATAAAAAGATGAAACACCGGCTGCATGCACGAAAAAGTGTAACGTTACTAAGTGAGCGACTAGAATGCCTTCGGTAATTTTGAAGCAGATATCATCAACCGATTGAGATGAAAATTTGTATACACGTTTTGTTTGAATGACAATGCATGGTTAGCTGTGTGACGTCACTCTAAATCCAATATGGCGGACTTCTAAAGATGGCGGACTAATTTTATTATGTATAATTGAAATAATTGATAATCCACACAAGATAAGTGTTGTATTAATTAATTAAAAGTGGCGACATGTTTCGATATTTGATGTCATTTTCAAGCCATGACATAAAAAAGTTAATCTGAAAATACATGAGGTACTGAGAATTTGTGTTAAAATAATAAGTATAAATAAATAATATGCAACGTAAAAAGAAATACCTGTTAGAGATGTATTTAACATTATGAAATTATGAAAATATATTAAAAAACATTATTAGAAACCCCGAATTGGGTAAAAAACTTTACACGTTAAATTATCCATTTTTTATTGCGATGCAATTGTAATGGCGCTATAAAAAGAGAGAGATTGTAGTGAAACTAATTGTAGGAATCTGTGTTAATGTAGTTGTGATACTGGGTTATTTGTACGTTTGAAACAAAATTCAAAGGTGGTGGGTACAGCTATATCAGATAACATATTTAGGCAACTATTGTTGTATGAAAAAGCGGATTTTATTTCATATAATTCTAATAAGGATATAATTGTTGGAGAATCGTCAATGTGGAGAATTTTAAGGCCTGATGCACACATGCGGTTTTTTAACGCGCGGCAACGCTGCGGCGCCGCGAAAGCGGCGTGAAGTACCCACAAACTTATGTGGTAGTGCACACATAACAGTGGCAACGCCGCACGTCCATCTTGCGTGCAAGAAATACCGCAGGGTCCTCTAACGCCGCAAGAGCACCGCGCGTGCACGCGCCGTCTATCATAACATTGCGACATATTGGTCAGTGCACACTACCGTCATTTTGCCGCAAACGCGTTTAAAATTGTGAAAAAATCACCCACGTTTCGAAATAATTTTCCAATGGAGGTATACAGAGTCTCATCCATGTATCTTGAGACTTAATCATATCAATTATTTTGTATGCAAGTTCGTCAAATGATTGAACACTCATACGAAAATGGTTGAAAAACTTGTCTGGATTTTCTCGCAGATCCGAAAACAATGTTACAAAAACACCTCTCGTTAGCCTATCATCGATGTAGGGATGTACCCAGTAACGTCTTTTTTTTTAAACAAATTTTTTGTATACAATGTAAGCGAAAATCACACGTTTTTTTGTATACACCTCCATCGCCAACAAAAACACAGAAACGTCTGACTCGCAGCGGTGCCGCACGTTAAAGGTACGATTCCGATCCACGCGGCAGACGGCAGACGGCAGCGGCAGACGGCCGACAGCAAATGCTGTCGGCCTTCAGTTGCCGTCGTATAGATTCCGAAGCTGACAGCGGGCACTGCAGTTACGTCGCAGCATTACTAATTTGCGATTGTGTCTAATGTCTTCGATATACAATTATGAATAATCAAATGCTGCAAGTTTTATTGCAAGAAGAAGAAGATGACGATGATTTATTATTGTACTATTACTTAAGCAGAAAACCTATACTGCCATTGTATTTAAATAGACTGGAAGAAGGCTCTTATGAATCTTTAATAAAAAGACACTTGAATGATAGTGAAGACGTTTTCAGAAGTTATTGCCGTTTAAATAAAAACCAGTTTAATTTTGTAATCTCTTTAATTTATAATGATCTTGCTCCAAAAACATTGCGGTACACAATATCGCCAGAAGAGAAATTATTCTTAACATTAAGGTAAGCTAATTAAAATTATTTCTTAATAAAAATAGTAGACAAAATCAGTAAACTAATTGTTAAAAAATTCTGAGATTGAAGGAAATTCTCCATTTTCTGTTTGATGTGTCAAATCATTTGCTTCCGAAATAACTGAACTTAATTCGGCATTACGTGTATATGTCAAATCGGTTGGTTCCGAATAACTGCTAACTGGAGAATAAGCATTTAAAATTGTATACTGACTGTCATCAGAAACACTTGTCATGGCTGTACCAGTTCTTGAAGTAGATGGTGTTGAAGAACTAGATATAGTACCATTGTCTGCCGCCAGTATCTCGTACTTGGTGAGAACTTCAAAGATTTCCTTTTTTGCTTTAATTTGAAGCAATCTTGGCAAGTTCTTTAAAACCTGTTCAATATGATGAGCAAATGATTTGAACTCATCATCAGTTCCAGATATATTTTTCATTAGCGATACTCGTGAATTTTCTCTCTCTCTCATATATAATAAAATTTCATCTCTACTACTTCGAGGGCGTTTTTTGATTCTTTTTTGTGGGTTAACTGCGCTAGGAGGAGCAGTATTCATGTTAGCATTCCCTTGCTGGCTATTCGCTTCAGAAATTGTGACATCAGTCCCTTGCTGGATATTAATCTGTGCTGACTCTGCGGACTCTTCAGCATTATCTTGTGATGACACCGATTGACCATCTACGTTACTAATAGAAAACCTCTCCTGCGAAACGTTATCTAAGAAAGACAATAATCTGTATAATTTCCATTTCGTGCGATTGCTTTTTGGAGCTTCTGATCCAGTAGGAAGTTTATTTTTTCGTTTAAAACGCATATAACCATCGCGTATTGTCTTCCACTGCTTTTTACAGTTTTCACCTGCAATGTAAATATGAAATCTTAGTGTATTTTTTGTACAAGTATTATTCAAAATTTTAATGTAGTTATTTTGTTTCAGATTCATGGCAACAGGAGAAAGTTTTGCTTCCTTAGCATTTCAGTATCGTATATCAAGGTCATATATATCGAGAATAGTAAAACAAATATTACATTTACTTCGACTAAAACTAATTCCAATTTGTATGGCTCCTCCTACTAAAAATGATTTTCAAAGGATTGAAAGAGAATTTTGGGAAAAATGGAACATGCCAAATTGCGTCGGAAGTATCGATGGCAAGCACATTCGTATAAAGTCACCACAGAACAGTGGATCTCTTTTCTTCAACTATAAAGAGTACTTCTCTATAGTGTTACTAGCAATAGTTGATTCAAACTACAAATTTATTGCAATTGATGTGGGGTCCTATGGAAAGGAAGGTGACAGCAATATATTTAAAAAGTCAGAAATGGGAAAGAAAATACAGAACCATACATTTAACTTTCCGGAACCAAAAAATTTACCGGGAACAAATGATATTTTACCACATTTCCTAATTGGAGACGAAGCTTTTGCTCTTGATACATTTATGATGAAGCCATATTCTCAGAGATTTGCAAGACATGACAACCAGAAAGATATTTTTAACTACAGGCTAAGTCGTGCTCGACGAGTAGTCGAAAACGCTTTCGGCTTATTATCTCAAGTTTTAAGAGTATTTTACATACCGATACCAATTTTACCTGAAACTTGTGACGACTTAATAATATCCGCCTGTTGCTTGCACAACATATTACGAGATGGTTATCTTGAACACCAGCAGATTCCAAGATATCACTGCGATGAAGAAGCAATACCATCTCATAATATGATCAG
Source organism: Xanthostigma xanthostigma (assembly GCA_963575645.1). Lineage (NCBI taxonomy): Eukaryota > Metazoa > Arthropoda > Insecta > Raphidioptera > Raphidiidae > Xanthostigma > Xanthostigma xanthostigma. The sequence goes on from OY754473.1 coordinate 8,931,375, forward strand.
AATGGCAAGTACTAGTGGTTTTGCTAATGCCGGAGGCTTAGTGATTCGAGACAAATTAAAAGATTTTTTTTGTTCCCAAATAGGTGAAGTATCTTGGCAAAGAAGTATTGTAAATCGTATAGAATAGTAATATGTTTTTAATAAATAATATAAATATACTTACTGGTTTTATTGAGTTCTTGAGCGATCTCTTTCCAAATATTTTCTTTTAACGTGTATCTTTATAATTAGGATGTTTGCAATCAAATAAACACGGATGCTTAGACACTAAATTAATAAAATTTTCGCTTTCTTCGTCTGTCAACACGTCCATAGTGTCGAACTGCAACGACAGTACTGTGTTTTGCATGGTCGTGCAGTCTGCCGCTACGCGTCAAAAGTAGTCATGACATGTCGCGCGGCAGTTGCAGCGTATGTCGGAATCGGCCTCATACAAATGAATACTACAAAGTAATGTCGCCTGCCGTCGCGGCACATGCCGTCGCCGTCTGCCGCTGCCGTCTGCCGCGTGGATCGGAATCGTACCTTGAAACAACGGACATGTGCACGAGTTGCTGCGGCCACGCAGCGGTATCGCAGCGGCACCGCACGTTAATTCACGCATGTGTGCATCTAGCCTAAGTCCATTATGAATGTCGAAGGAGTGGTTATTTTCAAAAAGGTGTTTCCCAAAATTCGATTTGGAATTAGGTAGATTTCTCAAATGTTCTTTAATTCTATCAATGAACCTTCTTTCAGTTTTTCCAATGTAAAAAGAGTTACAACAGTCGCAAGAAATTCTGTAAACGCCGCTTTGGTGGAGAAAGCCGATAAATGTAGCGATTAATTTAGAGCCAATTTCAAATTTGCCTTTACCAAGAACTGTTTTGTTCACCAACGGAACATCGTACTCGCTGTCCGCGGGAAAATTGGACGTGTCGAATAAGTGTGCCTGGCTTTGATGTCCTCATAAATGTCGTCTGTCAACACCTCGAACAAAAAACTATCCGTATCGCTGTACACTAGATTGACGACGTTGAACTTTTTCTTCAAATAATTGTAGAAAAAGTCGTACAATATACATTTGGACAGGTTGAGAACTGTTGCGCCGATGTAGTTATCTGCACGGCTGCCAATTCACTGTCAAAAATTGCTATTGAATGGAAATTCGGTTGATTGATGTAATGTTCGGCACCGCGCTTTTTTCCAGCACACCAAGCGCACGTCTACGCGCTTTTCCACACTTCAATAGCTTTCCCATAATTCGCGTTGTTCTTCAATTTGTGCATGTCCTTTTCGGATTCGGATTCGGCTAGAGCGCGTAGCTCCGTATTCCTATCAATATACTTTTTCAAAAAGCACGATTGGGCAAATTTCAACACTGAATTTTTTTCACCACGAGTCCGTGCTTCAAACACTGTTTGAAGTATCTGGAATTAAGTATGTAGCAATCTGTCGTGTAGCGTCGTAGTTAGTAATTTTGTCTGTTTTGATTTGGCGGCCGGTGGAGCTTTTTTCCGCCCAAAATGGAAGGTCGGTTGTGTCTGTCGTGCAAATGAGTCGGGTATTCCAAATCTACCTCTAAAACATAACTGCTCTCATCGTTCTCGATGCTTACATTTTTTTAAGGATGTAGTCTGGTGTTCGGGTTTCGGAAAATGGAGAGTTCGGGTTTCGGAAAATCGATTTTATTTTTTTACATTTTTAGTATGTATAATATATTGAGAAAATAATGTTAAAATTTTAGACCGATATATTAAATATTTACAAAGCTAATAGCATATAGTCGAGAGCAGCAACGGTCTTACGGTAAGACTCTTACCTGCTCTTACCTGTCAATTGTTATCACGTTACCCTTATACTCTCGCAGAGTAGAGCAAAAAAATTAGCAGAAAACGATGCCTTTGAAGAAACGGAAGGTTTACTATACACCAGGCATAGCTGATTAGTGTAATAAATTATTCATTTTTATTTTTTTGTAAGAAATCTGGAATCAAAACTTTAAAGGCGTTTTTCTCAAAACTACGTTTTTGTAAGCGGCGTGGGTGATTGAAACATACTTGGTGTTTTGGGTCAATGCTTGGAATATCTTGTGTTTTTGAGCATTACTAATCAATTGTCTATATTTGTATTTGTAGTCTTTTAGACAGTCTTTCTTGTCTACAATTTCTTTTTTAGGAACTGTTTTACCTCTTTTACTAATATATTCCTCACCTGCTTGGTATTTACGGCTTCTTTCAGCACACTTCCAGGTATAAGTTTCTTCGCCTCTTTTTTGTCCTCTTCTTTTCTTTAGCTTATTCTTATATTATGATTGGTGTCCTGTATTTTCTTGTATTTGTACTTCATCAGTGTTGGGTGTGTCAGCTTCTTTATATCACTATCAAAACTCTCAATGTCGTAAAATGATCTGAAAATAGATAGTTGCTGTTGTGGAGCAATTTTTTCCCAACATTTATTTTTGCAACAATTAATGCTTTCTTGAAATGTTTTAGCTGGCACAAGTTTCTTGAACTTATTGATATATTCCTGTCTCCAAGTAAAACTACAAATGGGTGCATAGTGCATCCGAACTGAAGTAATTTCTGTTTTAATTTTTTCTTCAAAGTTTTTGAATATCCCCTGGTATGTATCTAAAAGAACAGACAATTAACTTTAAAACTTTTAAAATAGCTCATAAATGCAAAAAAATATTGTTCATAGAAGTTAAAAATACCTTTGCCAAAATTAATATGCTCTCCTGGCACTCCAAAACCGAAGGTTTCCAATGATTCTTTTTATTAACTTTTCGCCCCTTTGGTGGGATTAACTGCGGTAATAAGTGCAACTGATAGACAGTTCTTAAGTCTGAAAAAAAATAATACTTTGTATTACAAATTTTGATTTCTTTTTTTAAATACATCCTACTCAGTGAACCCCTAATCATCGCTCGAATCATCGTATTCTTGAGTGTTCAATATGGTGGTATTTTCTTTTAATATATATCTTTTCTTTTCAAAATTATTAAATAATGCCAAGTCTTTTTCATTAAATAGCGTTGAAAAGTCTATAACAACCTAGAAAGAAAAAAAAACAAACTGAACGCACTTGTACTTTAAAAAAATAACCTGTGAAAATCAAATTAAAGCTTTGAGTTATTAATTAGCTATTTAAGTATCAAAGTTGATTAATAAAAATAAATATACCAAAGCTTGTCCGTTTGCTGCCCTAAATGCAGCCCAGTTATTTATAAATTCGTTAAGTTTTTCATGTTTTTCATTACTCCTAATAAACGTTGTTTTCTGCCAGTATTTTATGACAGTTTCCTAGGGTTCTGTATTATTCTTCGGCCAAAAAACTGCTTCTTTATCTGAAATATTAAAAACGCAACTGTATTGTTGGCTTGAGCTGGCAGGATCGCCATGTAGTGTTGGTGGTTGACCCCAGTCTGTTGATACAAAGGCGAAGAGATTGTCGGTTCATTATTTTCAGCAGCCTCTTGATTCACAGATAGGGTTGCCATATCTAACCGGGGCCTCGTCGGGACACTCCGGGGGGGGGGGGTGTAGAAATGAAACAATTTATTATAGAACTATTTTTTTATTGACAACATTACATAGAACTTGCGGCAGAAGTCGTTGCCACACCATATTTTTTGGAAGATTTCACCTTTTTCAGCAAGTCTTTTTTCCCTTTAACGTATTTATAAAATTCTATGCACGTCAACTTGTAATTAAACTGGCACTGTAAGATAGATTCCACAGTCTCTGGCAGCAATTGATTTCTTTCATCAGTCCACTGGGCCGACATCAGCGAAAACACTCTTTCCACAGTGGCGTTGTGCGCGGGAATCGAAAACAAATACTCGCATAGTTTTAGGAGTTGGCATTTTTGTTCAAGATTTTCGGTTTCCTTGAGAAAGTAAATCCACCTTTCTTCTACGGAGTGTTTAGACTTCCATTCTTCCGAGTTACGCTTACTTTCTAGAAAGCTTTTTAGATACATATATTGCTGAAAGCAATTGTCGCCTGAAATCTTCACACCATTTTCAGACAGGTACATGATTGTGTTTTCAATCATTGCCCAATCTGGGGTTTCGGATAACGTCATCCAATCAAATACTTGAAATTTGTTGAAAGAAATAGTCCATTTATCCAAGTAATCAAATGCTATGGTATAGAAAGCCATTGTCTCTTCCTCAAATTTCGAAATCAAATTAATTACTTCTTGGTTAGGATTCTCATTCTTAAATTTGTTCAAATTCATTTTGGTTTGAATGCCAATAAAATTTGTAGTCTTCCTCTCATTAAGACATTTTTGCGTGTCAATCAATATATTTCTTATTTCAATTATCGAGACTTTATTCCTCTCCACGCTTTTTATATTTTTTTCAAACAGAGCCAAGTTCGAGTGCAGAAACATAAAATAAATTTCACTGATTGGACTACTGAAAAAATCCGAAATTATTTTAGGTGGCCTATCTTCGGCGTCAAAAAATTGTTTTAATGGAATCCAAAGCTTAAGAATTCTCTCGACTGCGGGCATTAATGACAGCCATCTTGTTTTTGAGTGAGATAGAAGAGTCTGATGATTGATATCGACGTAAGAGCAAAACTCTTTCAGCTTCTCTGTCCTTACAGTGTATATTGAGAAATACATAATTGAATATTTTCAGGACGATGACTTCGATATCGACAGACAAGACTCCAGCAGCGGTTGATATAGTATTGTCGAGAATATGGGCAGGGCATCCAATTTCTTCTACATTTTTGCCTAGTTCTTCTTTGATTTTGTGAAACACATTTCGTTGGCCGCGTCGATGAAGCCCTCCGAAGTTACTATTGGTATTGTCTCCACAAAAAGCGATTAATTTATCCAATGGAATTCGCAGTTGTCTTAAAGTATCTAGACAAAACTTTGAAATTGTCTCCGATGTTTCGTTATTTAACGAATCAAACTTCAACAGCTTTTGTTGGATTCCATCAGTTTCGGTAAAGTATTGAACAACTAAAGGAAACATCTTTTGAGCTTTGTGGCTTGATGCATCGGTGCCTATGCCGTAAAAAGAAACTTCTTGCAATTGTTTTATGCATTCGGACACGGAAAGTCATGCGAGAATATTTTTAATGATCGCTGTAGCTTTTGTCCTGGCTGTAGACTGTTTTGTGGCGATTTTGGAATCAGGATACATTGTAGCATTCAGTTTTACAGTACAGTCAAGAGAACTGAAGGATTGATGATGTTTGACAACTTTATAAGCTGTCGTTAATTTTGCAGCAGCAACAAGCAATTCTTCCTGGGTATCTTCTTTAATCATAAATGTAGAAATAGGCTTTGATGTTGATGCTACCGCGAATCTATCTGTATGATTCTTCGTAGAAATGTGATGCCTCACATCTCCCTTACCTCCGTGAGATACTGAGATGAAACAGCTACAAATCTCACACAACGCTTCTTGATCGGTACGTCCTTTCTTGACAAAAGACCACTCTTTTGTGTAATCAATCCCATTGTCTGTGAATCACAGACAAAGGGATTGTCATTAATTCCCCATTAGAAAATGTTTCTAGATGTTGGTTATTTACGGTATGTTGATTAAATAATAAAGATATTTCTTCACTATTGTCAATAGTCTGCTGAGCTAAAGGCGACGAAGTTGGTTCACTATTGACAGTAGTCTGTTGATTCAAAGTCAAAGGGATTGTTATTTCTTCATTAACGATTTTATCTGTCTGTTGGGTGAATACCACTCCGTCTTCAAATTCTAGTGGAAGGTCATCAATCTCAAAATTTAAAATTCCTTCAAAATTTTCTTCAACATTTTCTTCAAGTACTTCTCCACCCAATCTTACGTTTAGACAATCTAGACCATTTCCATTATTATTAAGCTGGTTTTCATTTTGTGTTTTCAACGCAAGCATTAAAATTTTTTTAGAACGATTCATGATGAAAAGCAACTATAATGAGGTTCTCTTCAAAAGTTTTGTTTTCTTAAGCTAAAATATGCAACAAATTAGGGAGAGGTTAAAAATTCAATTACGTCCACGCTTGTAAGTTTTTTGCCCTAGGTAACATAAATAAAATTCAAATTACCTGTAACTTCCACCTTATTTTTTAGATAGACAGCTATAAAAAATAATTGGAAATTTATTTGTAATAACTAGTTATTGCAATCAGTTGAATAAAAATTCATTACTCCAAATTAATCAATTTTTCAATTTTACAATTAATAACACTTATCACCTATGTACCAAAAATTAAAAACAAACTACCTATGTTTTAAAGTGCAATACCTCTTATGTACTCAATTAATTAAACGAAGGGTTATTACTTAGCATAGCAATGATAAATTATTTGCTAAACTAGACAATTTATTACGACATATTATAATGTAGTTTTAATAAGGTTTACTTATCTAAATAATTATTAAAACTTACAGTGAAACTGTAACAACACTCTTCAATATTCAACGTGAGGTATTGGCACGTTACGAAATAAGTTATTTCAATTGGCTTAACACTTATGAGCTATTGCTCAATGGAAAAACAAAATTTTAAATATTTTGGAATCAAAACCTTATTTTTGTCAAAAATTGTAGTTACGAGGTGTTGACTCTAGGCCGTCGATGTGCACTACTTCTCCCATTGTAATAACCGTGTAATCGGGCCCTTTCTTGAAATTGTATGCAAATTTGTCCGGTGCTACAATCTCCTAATTTAACAAGTTTCTCAGTACTTGTCGTTCTAACTCGCATTTTTTATTTTGAACTGCTATATACAGCAGTCATCTCTCGCGACACATTTTTTTCTACATAAGCCAGCTTGGAATTTATGTAAGGGAATATGTCCAGATTTAATCGGGATTATTGAGCTTTTCCTCAACGCGACTCTACCTTTTGTTCCCACGATGATCAGTAGCTTCGGATGTTTATTTTGAAAAGCTGGCTGACTACACACAAATGTATCACTACGTACTGATAGCGCAAAAGTCGTGTCTTGTGTAGTCACCGTATTATATGGCACGATTTTCACCTCCAGCCGTTGTCATGGTAGCTAGTCCTTCGTAAAACACCAACATTGTGATATGGCGTGTTGATTCCAAAACGTCTCTCCACCTTCTGAATCTATGCAATCGTACGTTCAGTACAGGCATACGGTACCTGATCTCAATTCTATAACGTTTTATTTTAAATTGGTAGATGCCTCGTAGTCAGCTCAAGTTACAGATATGATAGCTTGTACTTCAACATTTGTTCAGCTCCCGAATTGGTAGGTGTAGTCATTTCTCGAACAGGGTCCATCATAACTCATCGAGCCTAGGGTGACTATTGAACGCTGTATAGTGTCATTAGTTTTAAGCCCATCATTCAAAATATTGTGCTGAAATTGATATGTCCGGTATTTATGCAAATCCATACACGCTTGGTTTCCCACTTCTAAAATATATGCGTCATGGCTGCTTCTTACTTCGGACGCATGTGAGTGCTTGCCGCAGTGGGTTACGTGTCTGGATGGAAATTTAGCATTGATATACGTGTTCTGTGAGATAATCGGCTGTCTGGATCAACTGAATGTATTCTTCCGGCTCTCTTAGATGCTTAATGTCTTGTCGGCATTCTTCTATCTCCAGCAGTGATATCGTTGTTATATTGAGTCGACTTTGATTGCAGTCGAATGCTATAAGTGACTAAACGTTGCTCCGTTGAACCATAACTACCCAGTACCCATGCACATATTAACTTAAAGTACCACATGTGTGATGGAATATAATCACATATTTTGCAAAGTTGAATTGTGAAATACGCGCTCTGGCTTAATTAAAATCAAGGTCTCTGCTCGTGAGTTCCTTTATGCGCAACATAAAGATCTTGTATCGTGGAATTATTTTTTCCATGCATATTTTTATTTGATCGTGATGAACGTAGCATCGGACGCCATCTTTTAATTATAATAAAGGAAACACATTTTATCTATATATTCAAACATTTAATCTATTATATTTTATTATTTTATTTAGTTGAAAATGTCTATGTATCTTTTGGTTTTTATAGAGAAAAATTTTTAACATAAAGCTTACATTTATCTAATTTTATTTTATTATTTTTTCAGTTGAAAATGTCTATGTATCTTTTGGTTTTTATAAAGAAAAATTTTTAACATAAAGCTTACATTTATCTAATTTTATTTTATTATTTTTTTAGTTGAAAATGTCTACTTATCTTTTAGTTCCAATGACCGGTTTCGTCGGTATATACAAAGCCCTTTTATATTACTTCCAACAAAAGCACCAGTTAAAATTTTTACGTAAAAATTAATTAGAAGCTATTAACTCTCCAGCGACTATTTTTTCAATTCACGGGAAGACGAATGTCCGCTCTCGACCACAGATCAAACGCAACGACCCCGAACAATAGCGTGGACTCAGTGATCTATCATCGATTTTAATATAATAAACGCTATTTCGCATAAGTCCGAGACAATTTGCACTTAGACTATATAAATAATAGACCTGAGCCAGGTTGTCAAGGATCGTTGAACGTGACACTTGCATCCAGGTATCAAAAAATAAGAAGTTGTTATTTTAATTTAAATATATATAAGGGTGTTAATTTTTCTCCAGTAACAATAAACAAATTTGTTTCTCTGTAAAATAAAGATTAGTTTATTACTAATTACAAGGGCTATTTACAATATTTACAAAGTTACCTGTAAAATAAAGAAACGACAATTAAGTTTATTATTATCTCTTCTTCACTCAACGAAATCTATTTTTTAATTACTTCTATTATCTCTTGAAAATTATTTGTCTGTATCTCCAATTGTTTTTTAATATGTCAATTAATTCCATTTAGTGAGAGTTAATTGAAGTAGGCATATGTAGTGTGTGAAGCGCGGCAGATTCAAATGAAGAAAGCCTACTTTCTTTACATATATATTTAACAACCCTTAATTGAAAAAGAAACACAAATAGTACAAATGTTCATTAGATCTAACAAGTTAATTAAAATTATTGACTTTATATAATAAAATTTGATATCTTTAGTGGACAAACACGAACTAGATTGACAATATTATCCAAATCGTAATTAACACGCAATTAGTTATAATATCTCATATGAAATTAAATTTCTTATTAATATAAAAATAGTTGGATTATGTAGTTACAATTAAATTAGTAATAAAAAAAATATCAAAATATTAATGCAAGAATCGCAATTAAAATATGTTTTTAAAATATCAGGATCGATCAATTTAAATGTTACATTATTTTTAGCACGTAGTGCAGATTTTCCAAGCAGCAATTTGATTTTAATTTAATATGTTATAATTGTTTTCTTTTGGTCAAAATCCAATTTCTTTTATTTAATTCGTAAGACTTAAATCGATATAGGGTAATTCTAGGAGACACGGCTCATGTTTTCAAAAATCGACGTAACTTCTTTATTATATCTTTAAACGGAATATAAAATTCGGAAACATAATAAGAAAAACTTAAATTAAACTTGTAACACAAAATAAGTTGAAAATAAGCGTTTAATTTCTAAAAAAAAAAAAACATGCGTAAAATCCTCTTGTGAGCCATCTCACCAAGACCATATAGGTGACTTGGCCCGGCCTGTTAGGTGACATGGTTCGGGTAGAAAACAGTAAAACACGATCATGTCCTACTTTTTTTTGTACAGCATTTTTCCACATACATCACAAACATTAACAAATTTCGTGCAACCTTCGTGTAGCCACCCCAAGCAGTTGATGCACTTAATCCAATCATCAGATTTTGTTGTCTTGTCATATTCTTCTCCACAACTAACACACTTGTTAGATTCATCTTCATAATCAGATGTATCTTCAAAGACGATGGCGTCTTGGTCATGTTCTGATTCTGACGAACTGGATTGACGCTTCCTAGACTTCGCCTGCCGAGCAGGTCTTCCCACTTTTCTTTTCTTGCTTTCTCTCTTCTCATTTTTCTTCGCCTCGCTGTGACTCTTTTCTTCCAGCTTCTTTTTCTTTAGTTGAATATTATCTTCACTAGTCAATATAGAAGCCAGTTGCCTACTTCGTTTTCGAGCAGAAGTCACAGCTTCTGTGACAGGTACCGGATTAATTTGATCTAAAAGCTTGCCCGGAGTGTCTTTCTGTGGTGTTTGAGGACTCTGTATTCCAGCAGATGTACTTGGTAAGCTTTCTAAATTTTCAACGTTGATTCTTGAGCTTTCAATAGACCTTGGTGTAGCAAGATTATTTTCGTCTTCATCGGATGCATTCGTTCCACTCTGGTTATCAATATCGTATTCGTTTTGTGCAAGTTCTTGTGTATTGTCAGTAAGATAAGCGTAATCCGGAATTGCAGAAGGATTAAAGGGGACTATCCCTGTTGCTTTGAAAGCAGATACCGCATTTTTTACAGTAGCAGATTGCTCCCACGCCGTAGCTAGTAACTGTCCAAACACTGCTCTATTAATACGTCTATTAGGATTTCTTCTCATGAACGCATTGCATTCTTCGTAATAGAAACTCTTTAAAGACTTGAATACACCCCTATCAAGAGGTTGTAAGAACTGGGTTGTATGGCTAGGGAGACACACAAAAATAATTTGGTGCTCTGCAGCATATTCTAAGGTTTCCACACTACTGCAATGCGATGAGTGCCCATCAAGGATGATTACAACAGGTCCAGGAGGCTTTCTTGGAACAAACTGCTCCTTTAGCCATTTTAAAAACAATTGATTATTAACATACGCAGATTTTTCATTCATGAAAACTTTAGAACCTGGAGGCATTCCGTCTTCAAACTCAGGTTTTCTATTCTTGCCTTTGAAAATGCATGTTGGGGGTATGAATGACCCCTCTGCATTACAACAAGCAATAATGGAAATCGTATCACCCTTTTCTCCAGATGTAACTGCAGCAACATTTCTTGATCCTTTTTCAGCAATGACATAACCAGGTCGATTGTTTAATTGAAGGCCTGATTCATCCACATTATATATATGACCTGGCTTATCCATCAAATCGTTTTCAATGAGAGTATTTTCCAGAAGCGTAAAGTAAGTTCTTACGTCGTCCCTGTTCATGCCCAACGAACGAGCTGCAGACACACCTTCTGACTTCCTTATGGCAAGTCCTTTATTCCGCCTCAAAAAAGACTCCAGCCATGGATAACCAGCCAAACGTTTTTGGACATTGAATTTATGTGGGAGATTCAATTTTTCAGCCAGTTCAAAGGCCATGGAACGTACAATGGTACGTGTAGGAGAAAAACCAAACCTTTGCAATTTCTTTATATGCGTAACCAATTTTGCTTCATTTTCTGGTCCAAGAGTAGACGATGGACCCAACCTAGGTTTTTCTGAGCTATTATTTCGAAGACGACGACGCAATGTTGTGTACGGTACTCGAAAATTGCGGGATGCTTCTCTCACGCCCATGGTTCCATGCTGCACAGCCTCCATTGCACTAATTAGTTCCTGATCCGTCCATTCTCCACGGCTGACATTACCCTTGCGCTTATATTCTGTAGGCATTTGAACTGCAAAGATATCAGTCCAGTAATAAACAATAATAAATAAATGCTAATGTTGGGCCATATCTCCTTCTTACAATATGAGCCAACTCACCTGACCTTATAAGGAGAGATGGCCCAGCAATTTTTAACCGAAGGCCATGATAATATGAACTAAATTTGAGGTTAGAAGTGTAGGTTAAGCTTCTACTACCACATAACGTTCAAGAATTTTAATAAATTTTAACTTGCTTACCTGTTTGACACTTAAAACAACTAGGTTCAAATAATTTTCAAGCAGTATTTCTATAGCTGATGGTTAAAAAAAGCACTGAGAAGCCACTAAACAAAACGCACATCCGTACTGACATATCATATGACAGAAGGCAACGAACAGTGCTGCCAAAATCTATACTGTATTTGTAACCACAGAGAACTGTATAGTGAGCCGACTCACCTGATGAGCCATCTCTCCTAGAATTAACATTATTTTTAGCACGTGGTGCAGATTTTCCAAGCAGCAATTTGATTTTAATTTAATATGTTATAATTGTTTTCTTTTGGTCAAAAATCCAATTTCTTTTATTTAATTCGTAAGACTTAAATCGATATACGTGACATAATTTTATTTAAGTTAATTTTTTTCATTTATAATAATTTAATAGCATTTTTGTTTGCCATCTTTTTTAAGTTTTTATATTTTTCAAGGTTGAACAACCAATTTCGATTTTCAAGGTCATGTAAATTTAAAATATTAAATCTATGAAAATCACCTTTAAATTCACAGAAAACTGATATCAAAGGTTATTTTATTTTCTTATCACTAAGTGTGCATGCATATACTTTTTCTAAACTTAAATTTTATTTGTAAAATGTTTACTTATCTTATTCTAGAAGGTCCGATACCCCGTATTGAACTCGACGGTATTCTCAGATTTATTCTCCCATATGTGATTCGACAAGAGAATGATAAAATTTTTTACGTAAAACAGAATGTACAGCTATTGAACTCGAGCGGTATTAAATTCAGTCTACGGAAATTGATTGGAAGACACCTTGTTCTCGCGCGTGATCCAAAGCAACTCCGCGAGGCACCAAGCCCGCGATATCACAATCACATTGCTAATTAGAATCATTGAATAATCGCTATTCGTTCAACATTATTCCAATTGAGAAATCTTAGACTATATAATCAAGGATGTAATCCGTTTGTCGCGGAATGAAACCGTGACACATGTTTGTTTATGTTTTGGTCAACTGTCAAATTATCACGTTTTTTATGTTATTTATGACCATTCTTCAGTTCTATAAATGCACTTATGTCTTTGCAACACTACCTGCTACGGTTAAACCTGTTAAAAACAAAATATTGTTCTTGCACTTACAATAGTAAAGTACCTGTACTAGGCAATACACATAATATCTCATCGATGCGTAGACAATTTACTAAAACAACATTAATGATAAAGATATTTAGTAGTCGTATTCTCATACGACATACTATTGCGATAAAATTCTCCAGTTCATGTGATTTTTCTGAAACATAATAAATATAATTTCTAATCGTTTCTTAAGAATCCACAGATGATCTTTTACCGGGCGTGTGATATGTTGGTGTTTCAGGATTATGGTGAGGATGAGTCTCGCATTATGTGTTAGGACTGTCGTCGTCATCCGTGCTGGAGTCTTAGGGCATGTTAGGAGAGTATGTTGTTCGTCATCGTTCGCATTCTCAACGAAAGGTTCTATATTTTTTCCGGCATTACCACTTTTTCTTTTGTAGGTCATTTCTTCTCGTGAAAGGGTATAGCCGGATAGATATGGCGAGTTGGCCCCCAAATGGCAACCTATATCGAAACTTATGTTTTAATATCTACTTGATGTACGAACTCTTTTTATATATGTGTTACCCCCGCACTCCCCTTTGACCTTGAGTTATAGAGCAAAAACCAGCCTACCTACGACTATCGTTCAAAGAGACATATCTCGAAAACTAATTGAGCTAAAGAGATAAAACCAACGCGAGCATTTAGGTAACCTTTAAGAGCACATTTTATATTTTTTTTGGATTTTTGCGAATAATTACACACAATATTAAAAAATAAATAAAAATATAATTTTCATTTTTTCAGTGTTCTCAGTGACTTACAATCACTGAAATAATATATATTGTGGCACTTGATATGCACTACTACACATACAAATTGCGTTAGAAAAAAGTTGGTGCAACACTTTGAAAAAAATTTTTTTTTTCGTGCATCACATCATATAAGGATACAAACTTGATATAGTACACACATATATAAATATTTTATTAATTAAAATTATTGTTAGAATGGATTGAAGGAAAATATAAACAATTTTCAGGAAAATATTGATTTCATACGGCGCGGTGCCGGGAATTATACGAGCGACAGCGAGTTCGTACTTGTTATTGCACTGCTTGTTATTTACGTGCTTAAGATTTAAGACTGTTTATGTGTTTACACCACCACGTCATAATTTCATTAAATTAATTAAACAAATTAGCGTCTTTGTCAGTTTTGATAACTTTTTTATAACCAGTAACCTTACGAAGAGCCTTATTTTTTACACATATTATCTGACATTATTATAGATAACAAAATAAAATAATAGCTACAAATAATAAATAATAGCTACTTCCGACAGAAAATGATGCCATGGTGGTGTAAATAAATAAAGTCTTAACTCTTAAGTACGTTAAGTTCGAACTCGATGTCGCTCGTATAATTCCCGGCACCGCGCCGTATGAAATCAATATTTTCCTGAAAATTGTTTATATTTTCCTTCAATCCATTCTAACAATAATTTTAATTAATAAAATATTTATATATGTGTGTACTATATCAAGTTTGTATCCTTATATGATGTGATGCGCGAAAAAAAAAATTTTTTTCAAAGTGTTGCACCAACTTTTTTCTAACGCAATTTGTATGTGTAGTAGTGCATATCAAGTGCCACAATATATATTATTTCAGTGATTGTAAGTCACTGAGAACACTGAAAAAATGAAAATTATATTTTTATTTATTTTTTAATATTGTGTGTAATTATTCGCAAAAATCCAAAAAAAATATAAAATGTGCTCTTAAAGGTTACCTAAATGCTCGCGTTGGTTTTACCTCTTTAGCTCAATTAGTTTTCGAGATATGTCTCTTTGAACGATAGTCGTAGGTAGGCTGGTTTTTGCTCTATAACTCAAGGTCAAAGGGGAGTGCGGGGGTAACACATATATAAAAAGAATTCGTACATCAAGTAGATATTAAAACATAAGTTTCGATATAGGTTGCCATTTGGGGGCCAACTCGCCATATCTATCCGGCTATACCCTTTTCAGTGTCACCCATGTGAGTTGACCGGTTTCTTGTGGTTAAACGCAATTTTACTACAGGATGGATCACGTCTAATTCTTCGAACAGTTTATACACAGTTATTTCTATTCCGGTATTGATAAATACCCCCTCCAATAGTCTTCTTATTTTACTCCATACCATCTAATCCAGAGGCGAGTTTTGGAATCGCCAACTTGTTAATCTGATATTTTTTTCCCCGGAAAGATCCGCTTCCCTATTAGTTTGCTCCGGAATGTTCAGAACTCCGGAATTTTAAATGGAACGATAGGTCGAAAGGGGTATTGTTGAAAAGATCTTTAAAAAATAAGCAAGTTTTATAGGACATTTTTTTTTCGTTACTGCTACCCCTGTTAAGTAATATTCGTTTGAAATTATTAAACTGAAATTTCATAATAACGAACTCAATTTTAAAAAGTCGGCATCTAAAATCTAGTTACCTAATTAAACAATGTCACAAATGTTCAAACTGTTTTCCATTTACTTCTAAACACTGCTGAGCTCTTCTAGATATGTCATGAGTAGCTCTAAGTAGAGATGAGATAAACGGGTCTTTTTAGTGATCTGCATCTTTGCATCTGGATCCCGTATGTGAGCCGGCTCCCTGAACCGGTTCTAAAAGAGCCGAGTTCTGAATATGTTATTCGAGTCAACTGAGCCACTGAGTTAGTTGAGTCAAGTCAATCATATCACCTAATATTATGCCAGTGTGACTCACATATTATAAGGCGGGGTTTTACAGGTTGCTACTTGCTATGTTACAGAAAGCATATTACAATATACAATACAATACTTTAAATAGTTGTGACTTAAGTAAAACATTGTACCGCCTGTGCGTATAGTGTGTGCCATAGCCAGACATATTATGATGCATGAGTCATTTGAGCTGACAGTGCTTCTGTGTATTAAGTGTTTCACTGAGTTGTGCGGACCTGTTGAGCCGTCGGCTCATAAAAAAGTGAGCCGGCTCTCACGGATCTTCGGTCGTAGCCGGCTCTTTGAATCGGTTCAGATCTGAGTTACCCAAGCCTAGCTCTAAGTACTTCTTCAGTGTTTAATGATCGGCAGGCTTTGCGAATTCTCAGCTTCATATTATCTCTCGTTGTAGGTTTTTCTGAGTAAACAATTTCTTGGATCCGACCCCAAAGAAAAAAATCCAAGGGATTCAAATGCGGTGACCTTGGACGCCACGCTACTATGCTTCCTCTGCCAATCCACCGGTTGGGAAATAGTTGATCTACCGTGTTCCTGGCAAGCAATGAAAAATGAGCTGGACAGCCGTCTTGCTGAAACCACATTTTTACTCATATTGCGAGAGGAATGTTTTCCAGCAAGTCGATCAGGTCGTTAAGCAAAAACTCGGCATACCTCATCCCGTTAAGGGTTTCTTCAAAAAAATAAGGGCCTATGATTTTTCCTCCAAGCATACCACACCACGTGTTAACACTCCAACGATGCTGATTGTCAATGGTTCGTAGCCAATGAGGATTTGTTTGCGACCAGTAATGTGTATTGTGAACATTAACTCCCCCGGTGCTTTTAAAAGTAGCCTCGTCAGTCCATAAAACTATCCTAGGAAATTGAGGGCCTTTATTTGCTAACCAGTTACAGAAAGTGAGTCGATTTTGAAAATCATTATCACTTAATTCTTGGTGCATATGTATGTGGTATGGGTGCAATTTATGATTTTTTAAAACTCTACATACAGAGCGTTTGCTAAGCCTCGAATCAATTACAAGTCTTCTTGGTGAAATATGCGGATCCACAATTATTGCAGCAAGAATGGCCAGCCTCTTTGCCATCAAGTACATGTCGTATATATTACCTCTATTGCTTGTCGGTTGCGTCTGACCTGTTGTACGAACACGCACTGCCAGTCTCCGAAAAACATTGAAGGATTGTCGGGCACGTTGAGGATATCTTTCAGAAGCTCTGTAGTTTTGTCCACTTTCGCCCAGTACCATTAACATGTCGAAAGCTTCTTAATTCGAAAACGGCATAATTTAATAAGTTAAGTTAATTCAATTTATTAATAAAATAAAATTTAACTGTAATTGTGTTTACAATGTAAACAAAAACACTGTCAATTTGCACAATGGGTGATTTTACGACAAAAAAACAATTGCAATTATTTAAAATTAATTTATTGTGATATTGTGTAATTAGGTAGCTAGATTTTAGATGCCGGATTTTTAAAATTGAGTTCGTTATTATGACATTTCAGTTTAATAATTTCAAACGAATATTACTTAACAGGGGTAGCAGTAACAAAAAAAAAATGCCTTATAAAACTTGCTTATTTTTTAAAGATCTTTTCAACAATACCCCTTTCGACCTATCGTTCCATTTAAAATTCCGGAGTTCTGAACATTCCGAAGCAAACTAATAGGGAAGCCGACCTTTCCGGGGAAAAAAATATCACCATTCGATTCTTCATTAGGGCTTTTATGATACAGATTTTTGACACTACTCTCTACGACTAACCGTTTTCGAAAAAAACGACCACTACGGGTGGTCTCACTCACCCCTGTATATAAGAAATGTGAATATGTGGTCAAGTTGAACTTAAATCTAACATGTTTGAATAAAAGTAATTACCTTAATAAAACATAACTAAATTCGAATTAAAGCAGAAAAATTTTTTTTACTGCTGTTGCAGAGAAAAGATGTTGCAAAGAAAACGAAAACATTTTGAAGTCATATGCACAGAGGCCATATTGAAATTGTAAACTGCGAAATATATTATGTATTAGACAAAGGAACAAAGCTATAAACAGATTGTACCAATTAAGTAAAATTAAATAAATAAATAAAAGTTAGATGGACGACATCTGTAAACATGAAGTCGAAAACACAGGCTGCTGCTATATCAATAGTGGAATTTAAGCACTGGTTTTTGCGGTCAGAATTGAAAGCTAATTTGATTTTCATACGTTTCATATGCGTCAATAAGGATGTCTGTCTACACGATGAAGAATTTCCAAACCAGACTCTAAAATGAATTCATGATTGGACATACAATTTGTCTATAGTGTTAGAGTAGAACTTCTTTTGCGATTGTACGATGATTCACCATTCGCATTTAAAAATTGTAATAAATGTTTTGTACTTACGCAACCAGCCGCACGAATACCTGACTTTAAAAATGGATCGTTGATTGTGTTTGTGATGATATCCACTATTAGGCTGTCCTGGAGTTTGCAGTATTGTCCCATGGCTAACTTCTCGTAATAAAAGTTCGTTAGATTTTGAGATGCATTTCGCTCTATATTTACAAGATTCTTCAATTTGTTGAAAACAGATTGTTGCACTGGGAAATTTGCTTGTAACTGTTCCTTCCACTCTTTCCAAGAAAGATTAAGATTTTTTTGATGATTGTATCACGTTTTTGCATTACCCCTAAGTTTGTTTATCATACAATACACACGCGCTTTTTCGTCCCAGTCGAACAAGTCACCTGTGGCGTCAATACTATTTACTGTTTTACATTCACTGGTTCATTGAAACTTCCACTAAACACAGCAACACTGTCAATATTACCGTGATAAGTACTATGCTTATTACTTAATTTTTGCTTTAAAAATTTTACATCACGCCTTAATCTTTTATTATGGCGATAATTATGTCCACTATCACTACTAGAACTACTACTCCTACTACTACTTGAAACGGTACTATCCGAAGATGACGACTGCGCGTCTCTTTTTGATTTATTTTTCGGCATTTTGTCGAATTTTCGGAGAAAATAAGCACAGAAAAGACACGTAGACGGATCCAAAAAGCACGTAGATGAATCCCACTTCTGATTTGTTAGAGTAGGGTCGCAAGGTTAGTAATTAAAAATCAAATATCTGACAAAGTCAAATTTTAACATTATTTATTGGTCCATTTGCTGTACAACAAGAGATGTTACTCAGTCCATTATATGTTCGCGACTTCCGTGTCTCGGCCCGCGTTCCCTGTATGCGTTCCTGCTTGACCTCGCTTATGCTACTCCCGTCTACCTCGTCCCGATCCGATTGACCAATCAGACCGCCCACGTGTTGATAAGTTACAGAGAACCCGCCGTCACGCTCACAACTGCTACAGGATGTCCTATTATTCTAACAATAGGTATATTAAAGTACAAGAGGTGAAGGAGTACAATCTATTATTAATCTATAATGAGTTTATAATAAACTTAAAAAAACAATATTTAATAATTATATAAAAAAACAGTCTATAAAAATTATATAGTAAACTTAAAAAACAGTATATAATAAACTGAAAAATAAAACAAAAATATAAGTTTAAAACATCTCAACTTCTACGTCCTCCTAATCACTAACCAGCTTTTCCCCGCGTATTTCTAGACCAACAGCATTAAACAAAATGTCGTAATACCACCGATCGTTCCTTTGGTGCTTTTTCAGCCAGAGACCGAACGTTCTCAAGTTTTTTTCCATTGATGGGTAGAGGATAGTCATTATAAAGTTTTTTCTGATGGTAATGAGTATTCAGTGGATGTTTTTTTTAAAACAAAATTCAGAAAACAATGTTATACCTGTTGTTTAACTTCACTTTACAACACTAGTTTTCATATTTGAAAACACGATATTTCGAAATAGAAAACTTTTCTTTTTAATTGTTTGTAACAGTCTTTTTTAAGAAAACTTTAAATTGTTCAGAAAAGTTCAGTATCGTATCCTGACTCACTTTTACTACTGTGAATTTCTTAGACGTATTTTTCACCAAATCTCTCCAACCTTTAGGCGTATAAACTAGGTATTTCTTTTTTACGCTTTTCTTTCTCTATAAGCCGAAAGATCGATCACAAGGCAAAAAGCTGTGCTCTGGTTCTGAAAATTGATGCAGGCTTACCTTGGTAGCCCTCCTAGTAGTATATTAATAAACGTGTATAAAAAGTGTACCAACACAGAGTTCTTATTTTGAGCGAAGCAGTTATCAGAGAATACATAAGTTCACGAACAGTCGGTGGAAGAAAGTTGTCAATGTAATGAAATAGAAAACTGATGACTTCGTTGCTGCTCTTTTTGGCTATTATTTCATCGTACATATAACATTTGTTTTCACCTGTTTTCGCTGAATGAACACAAACGTTGTAAACCCACAATTGTCTTTTATAAAATACATCTCCGGAAGGAATGTGTGGTAAAGGCATGTTTTGCTGATAGTCAAAACATAGGACCTCAATAGATTCCTCATTTTTGGACTGAGCAGATTTTTCTTTTAGCAATGTGTAAAATGAAGTGATTTTTCCAGCTGTAGTTTGGCCTTTATTTCTGATTCTTTTTCGGCAACAATGCTATTCTCTAATTTGTCACATTTTTGGCAAGTGTCCGATCTGGGCTGTCCGCAACTTATATTGTAGTTGTAGTTAAAATGTCATAATAAAAATCGTATGAAACTTTATAGAGTTTATATTGCTCGGGCTCATATTTAGCGAGAGAGAAAACCTATAAGGCACAAATTCTAGAATTTGAATATAATATAGAACCAATAAATAAACCTATTATTTACACATACAAAAGACTTTATACAGATGAAAATATATCACATATGCAATTGATGTTACCTAGAATTGACTGGAATGAAGTATTAGCTCTTACTGATATCAATCAAATGCTTAATAGATATTGCGATGAATTTATATACTGCTTTAATGTAAGTTTTCCAAGCATTAAGGTTAGTAATTTACACAAAAAAAGCGAAAAAAGTTGAGTAACTGAAGAAATCACTAAGCAAAGTGAACAGCTGAAAATGCTATTTCAAATAAAAGGTGACGACACCTCATTGAATAATTATTATAAATCATTAAAAATTAAACATAAGAATGATATCACTGAGGCTAAGAGCAGGTTTTATAATGTGGCAAAAATTAATTCAAATAAGTCAAAGAATATCTGGTCCAAATTGAACAAATTTTTAAAAAGGGGAAATAATTTAAACGGCGAATTTGTTATAGATCACAATGGCAGAAAAATCAAGAACTTAAAAGACATTACTGAGATTTTTGCAGAATATTTTGAGTCAGTAATACCAAATAAACTAAAAGATCATTTTGAAAATAATGTATCGAAAAAATGCACAATATCTAATAGCACCCAGCTACACAGTATATTCTTGTATCATGTGAGTATCTCAGAAGTTAACAATGCCATTAGATCTTTACCAAATAAGCATACGACGGGATTTGATGAAGTCCCAAGCATTGTTCTATAAAGTTCTCTTGAGTATATTGGAAATATTCTTACAATAATGATTAACTTAATATTTGATCGCGCTACATTCACAGACAAATTAAAAACCTCGGAAATAAAACTGATACATAAAAAAGATAGTGTTTATGAAATAAAAAACTATAGGCCGATATCGCTATTGTCAACTCATGCAAAGCTTGTAGCGAAAATTTTATATAACAGAATAACTGAATTTTTCAACACATATAACGTATAAAACCCTTGTCAACATGGATTCAGAAAAAAACACTCAACAACTTCAGCATGTTTTTCGTTTAGTAATTTTGTAAGTAAACAATTAGACGAGAATAATATTGTAATCGGATTATTTTTGACTTGAGTGCCGCTTTTGACACGGTTAATCATTCGTTCCTGTTAGAGAAGCTTTTTGCAATGGGTATCAGAGGCCAGGCTAATTGATCTTATTAAGTCGTATTTACAAAATCGTTGTATGCAAATCAATATAAATAAAGTACAATCATCAAAAAAAGACATTACTGTTGGAGTTCCTCAAGGTAGCAATTTAGGACCATTACTCTTCTTATGTTATGTTAACGATTTGCCGGATTACGTAACAACTGGCACTGTAATCATGTATGCGGATGATATAGCCGTATTGATAGCGGCACATTCTTTTAATGAAGCAGCAATTAAAGTTAATAACGTTACTGAACAAATAACTAACTACTGTCACAAAAACCAAATCATCATTTTAGAAAAAACTAGCTGTGTGCAGATCAGGATCAGAGGGTCCGTGACTGTTGGTGGTTTGTTTTCTATGAATCAAAATGCTGACATACAATTAAAAGATTCGGTAAAATTTTTAGGATTGCACCTAGATGATACATTAAAATGGATACCACGAATTAACACTCCGTTTCACGCGTCCCTGAAGAAACATTGGTACACGCCTCGTATCTGTGAGATACATAATCAGATTTACACAATGAATCGTAAAATTTTCAGATTTTTTAGGTGAAAAGGTGCACATAACTCCAAATTAACAATTATTTATTGAACAAGCCCAAAAATACAGAAAAAATAATTAATTAATTAATTATTTATTTTTTCTGTATTATAATCGACGAGTGGAAGAAGAGTTTAAGTCCAGATGAGTAATATTTTCAGGAGACAAAAAAAATCGAATATATTTTCGTGAGAGCATATTAGAGTGTTCTTTTCTATAGAAAAGTTGTTGAACTATATCTACTACTTACCATTTTAGTAACAATTGTGCTCAAAAATTACGAATAAGAAATATTTTTGGAAAAAACTAAACAGGACTTAAACTCTTTTTTCACTCAATGTACTTTTTTAACATTTTTTTTTTATTATTATCATTTTTACAACAACATAGCATTGTAATACATATTATAATAATATAGACATTCATTGTCTTCAGCAGTTGTCTTCCAGGATAAGATGTGGTTGTAAAATTCCAAATTATCTTCACTCAGATATTGAGTGATCTTTCTCAAATCATCCAGTTTATTTTTATTGATTGGAACTGGCTCTGAGTAAGCTGCATTTTTGGGCAACTCTGGTGTCACGTTTGGTTTAATCAGCTTGAAAGTGTGAGAGATAAGTCCCCCAATAAACTCTTTAGTGGTTACATAACCTGGCATATTACTGTCATACAAAAACTGGCGGTATTTTGATATACCAAAAGTATCATTTTTTTCAATAGACTTGCCAGTCTTTTTGAAAAAAGCAGGCCACCAGTTCTTATAGTCTATGATATCCTTATACGTGATAGCCTTTACAAAGAAAGGTTTATTTTTTCGAGAAGTCCTTATAATTTCCATATATTCCTCAGGAACGTATAAACGGTCATATTTTCGCACAGCCCTCTTCACTGTACCAAAATCTCTGTCACAAGGGAGAAACGAGTGTCCTCGTACAGGGAAGTGATGGTAGATTTTATTAAATCGTTTTGTGGATTGTAGGCCCATCAAGAAACGTACAACCGTATGGTTTCGGTTTTGACCGGGGCACCCATCAGAAAACAAGTGTAGCTCTTTTACTTCTGGGGGTATATGGTTTGTGATATAATCGTTGAGAAACGTACATATTTCATCTGGGGTTTTTTTAGCTTGGCCTTCGTGATAGACATAGAAGTAGCCATTATCGTTGCCCAAATCATGTATTTCAAAAGAGTTAAACCAAAGTTGTCTGTAATAAAATATTTCCTGGACCGGAATGTGAGGCATTGGGAGGTTTTGCATATAATCAAATGTAAAACCCGAAATTTCTGGATTATTAGCACACAGGTTTTGTACTTCTTGTATTTTACTGTAAAACTTTTTTGCTCTTCGCTTATGAACCATGAGTTCAGCTGCTGCAACCCTTTTTGCGTTATCGTTCAAACGTGGATCCCTTAGCTTGGTACCTAAGGCCTCACAAGTAGAACAGACATCAACCTGCGGTCTTCCAAATCGAAAATGGAAATTTTCTCGGAAGTATTTTAGATAAAACTCATATTTCACTTTACCTTTTAGATCAGGATACTTCTTGATAAAAAGTGAATGCATTGCTTTCACGGTTAATCTAGCATCCAGGTAAGTTACCGGTTTGGAACCATAATGTGTGGTTTTCGTAGGAAACGAACTAATATGTTCATTGATTTTTACTATTAAGTCTGTAGCCAGCAGATGTGACCGTGTATTATGCTTTCCTCGCATATCCTGAGGAGATTTCCCATCTACGAGTATACCTTTCAAACGTTGTACTTGACACTGTGATAATGCATGAAGACTCATATATGCTGTTTTGCAAACAGGTATCCTACTGCTGTTGTGCATTGCAAAATACATAAACGTGTTTTCTTTTGAAATTTTACTGTCCTCAATCCTTTGTCTTTTCCTCATGGCTGGTTTTACCTCAATTAAACTCATGAGAAAGGTATCTTGTTCATTTTTCGGTTGTCCAGAATATAGCTTCGAAATAACATTTTGTTTCTCTTCATCTGTGAATTTTTCTGTGCACTGTTTTCTACAACTATAGAAGTGTATATTGAATTATTATAACTTTTCCAATTATAAATACATTAGGTACATCTTACCTGCATGGATTTCCCGTTTTCTTCGCGGCAACAAATTTTCCCGAGGTGCTTGTGTATGATTCACCTGCTAACCTAGCAAGTTTCCGCTTATTATTCTTCCAGTCATTCACATTTTTTACTCTTTTTTTGCCTTGCGTTTCACCAACATTATCTTCACTATTACTATCATGGCTAGACATTTCCTTTTTAAATAAATCAACTCTTATTTTAAGCAACAACACTAATATTACATCACATGTACATAGACAAACTTTGAGGTTATGTTACTTTCAGTGTCATATACGGTGAGTGAAAGAATAGTTTAAGTCCTGGACATGAACTGCTCTTTCGCTCACTGCTTATATCCACACAACTCGGTACGCTTACTGTTAGCAGAAATTGAACTGTTCTTTCGCTCAGTGCATAGATATGTACTTGGCTATCTCACTTTAAAATCTCATATTTTTGGACTTAAACTCTTCTTCCACTCGTCGATTCAATTATTATTGTCTTTCACACTATTGAAACTTATCTTAAATTCTTAGAAACTAAATTCTAGTAACACAGACACTCTTGTCTCAGTCAAAAAGTAAAACTGATCCTAGTAAAACTACGTAATAAAAAAAATATCACAAAAGAAAAAAAATTTCTCAACAACAAAATGAACATTATCGCTCTAATTCTATGACTCTAATTATCCTCATCTTCATCACTTTCATTACAACCATCAATACAAAAAAAGGCACAATGTTGCAGGCATACATATTGGCCGCATCCTTTGCATGTATATTTGGTCACACTTGTCTTTTTTTTCTCCCAGCAAGATCGGCAACGCTTACGTGTAGTGCCATCAGTAGCTGTCGGGTTGCCCTCTGGTATTTGATCTTGTGGAAGAATTTCGCGAAGACGACTACTGATGGTACGTGGCAAGCGTGGGAGCTGTAATCGCCTAAGTAAGTGATCCCTTATGAGTTCTTTTCCCAGTTCACGAAGGAAAACACGGCGGCGTGGCATTTCATTTCCGTTCCCCAAATAAATGACTTGGCTGTTGATACCAGCAACATTTAAAATTGTGGAGAATACGACCATTGGTCACCTTCTCGTGTTTCTTTGGACATTGTATGCTGAGCACATTTTGTCAACCATATTCACACCGATTTTATGTTGATTATAATATTTAATAATTTCTGGTTTTTTTTTCTCCCCACTTTCTTCATCAATTGATCCATCCGTATGCATACTAGAAATCAAAAGGACGTTCTTTTTAATTTTTTTATTTTTTGGCACATATGAAACCATAGTGCCCTCATTATTGAACGCAAAAATACTGGAGTAGGGCTGTCTGTTTTTTATTTCTTTCATTTCTTTTGGAATTTGCCATTTGTTCTTTTTTAAAGTTCCCACATAGGATAAACCGTACTCTGTTGACAAGCTGCGAAGGAGATCAACTTCGCTGAACCAATTGTCAGCAGTGACATTTCGACCTGAGTTACGAAGAGGAGTGACCAGACGTTGAACGACATCCACAGGCTTATTACTAACTTGGAAAGGACCATCAGGTTGCTTTCCTGCATAAATTTCCATATTGCATGTATAGTACACACGTGAATCGACTGCAGCAAATTTTTTAATACCATATTTGGCTGGCTTGGATGGTTACCTCTAAAAGCTTCCAATTTCTCATCTATGGTGACATCTTCCCCTACATGATAACACTCTTTACAGTTTTTGATAAATTTTTCAAAAACTTCCCGAATAGGGGCAAGACGATCTAATGTTTTTCGCTCTTGTCTAGTTTCCCTGTTATCGAATCGTAGAGTTTGAAGTAAGAAACGGAACCTATTGATA
This sequence comes from Xanthostigma xanthostigma, assembly GCA_963575645.1. Taxonomy (NCBI): domain Eukaryota; kingdom Metazoa; phylum Arthropoda; class Insecta; order Raphidioptera; family Raphidiidae; genus Xanthostigma; species Xanthostigma xanthostigma. The sequence goes on from OY754473.1 coordinate 8,957,336, forward strand.
CCCATGATGAGACGAAATATCTCAATCCCAAATCCATCGCTAGCCCATAAATCTGCAAGGTTTAGTTTCCCACCTTTATATATTCCAGCAATATAGAGAAGGCCAATAAATGCTTTTATCTCTATTTTGTCACAGTGCTTGGCGTCTCTTACGCGTGCGTAATTATCTTTGATGCAATCAATATATTAATTAGTGAATATTACTATAATTTCCAACATGCTGTCATCAAATAAACAAGCCCATGTGTCTAAAGTCGTGTTTATCCCCTTTGCTCTACCGATAGGACCTGGGAGTTTTCTTATGAGGTTGTGCTTTCTCCTCCTCTTACTGAGATAAGGAGTTTTTTTTCCATGATATTAAGTCAATTACCTTTCTCCCCTGCTTTTTATGGCAAACATACGAGCTCTCACCTTCTTCATCGTTAGATGGTGTGTCCGAATCACTTTGCTCTGTGTCAGAGTTATCTTCTCGTTCTTCTATCTCTTCTTCCGCATCAGTGTCAAAGTCCTCTTCGGGAACCTCTGGCTTGAGGTTTGAAGAACCTGGAGCTGGACCTGAAACTGAACTGGAAGGTCGTTCTTCATCATCATCCATGTGCTCTCCATCATCACTCATGTCACAGCCATCTAATAGAAGTTTGTAAACTTTTTGAATGTCATTGAGATTATACAGTTTTTTTGTCGCCATAATAAATCAGTAATAAGGCAGTAAAAAATATCTAAAACGAAATAAAGTCATTCAAAACATTTATCCAAAATTAAATAAAGTTATAAAAAAGTAAATCAGATGTAGTATAACATGAATAAACGCGTCGTATCTGTGAGATACATGTGTTACCTACCTATCAGCTACAAAAATTGCTCAAAAAATAAATTCATATAAGAGACATCATAACGTATACTACAAGAAAGTGAAGAGGTAGAATCAAAAATCAAAATTTAGGAATACTTACGAATTTACACGCGTCGTATCTCTGAGATACAATATTCCAAAGATAATATGAAAAGTTGCGTGGCGAAGACCAACACTGTACTGAACTGTTGACCGACTCAAAATAATAAAGCACATGTATCTGTCAGATATGAGGCGTGTAACGCAGTGTTAATAACATCTGTAAAAAATTAAATTATTATTATTATTTAGTTAATCAAATGAAATTAGTGTTTAACAGAGAAACTTTACTAACTTTTTATCACGCATTTGTAGTAAATACTATCAAATATATCATCCTAGCGTGGGGTATGTCGGTAGTTAGACACCGAGTTTTTGTATTCCAAAAGAAGATTTTAAGGGTCATATTCAATTAATTCAATTAATTATTTTTTACATTATAATATTCAAGTAAATATGTTTATTATAACATTCTTATAATTTAATATGAAGGCAGTCTTTCCGCAAATCACATCCATGCTTTAGATTATCGTAGAATGCACGGTAGTCCTAAGTAGAGATGCCACGAATATTCCGGCAACTATTCGGTATTCGGCCTATTCGGCCACTTTTTTGCTATTCGGTATTCGGCCGAATACCGAATAGCAAATCATGTAAAAAAAGACACATTGTTTTACTCAAAATTATGTATTTATTTCCAAATTACAACATTTTAGTAGTTAAAATTAATCAGTGGTAAGTTGTGATGGATAAAAACGAGCTTTTCAGCATTTTTTGGTAGCAAACGATTGCGCTTTTCATCGTAAACGTTACCAGCCTCAGAAAATAACCTCTCACTATAAACGCTACTTCCAGGCGAAGAAAGATAAACTTTTGCAAATTTCGAAAGGTTCGGGTATTGTTTTTCGTTTGCTGACCACCACTTGTAAGGATCGGCCTTCCGATCTAGGCGAACTGTTTTCAAATAAAAATCCAACTCGTTTGCCACAGCATTCTTCTCCACGTCCTCCTCATCATTACCATTTCCCATATTATCTGTAGCGACTTCTTCAAAGCAGTTCCAGAAACTGTCGTGTATTTCAACAGTCCTATCATTTTCATTCATGTTTCTTTTCTTACGCGATGGAGAAGAATCGTCATCGGTACTACTTGGTTCATCACAACTTTTTTTTAGAGCTACTAGAAGAATTTTTTGTCTTGCTCTTTCTGCTTGAACCAATCCTAGAAAACTCGTTTTAAAGCGAGGATCCAGAAAAGTATTAGTCTCACAACTTTAATCTCATTTAAATCAAGTTTTGTAAGTTGATAATAGACTGCACTAACTATTTGGTTAGAACCTTTTGGTATGTCTCGCTCTGTCCAATAAAAACAATTAACATTTGATTTTGAGAGGGACTCTTTTGAATGTCCAGTAACTATGGTAAAGTTGTAAAAATTTAGCTGGCGAGAAAAATAGGCAGCATGATCTGGTAGTTTAGGCAAAGCCATGTTTTTTTGGCAATCAAAAGTTATTGTAATTAAATCGGCCCGCTGTTGTCGTAATAATTCAAAAAAAGCTTGTGAATTCTTTTTTGAGCAATTAGTCCGTTTTTCAGGGAGATGTTTTTCTCTTTTTTGATCTGTTCGGACATGCTTAAGCAAGTAGAACAAACGTCGGTCTGAGGAGATCCAAACCCGATATTGTAAAACTTTGAAAATATGTTTCTAAAAAGCCAGTGACTGACTTTTAATTCGCAAGTCTTGTTATACATTTTCCACGTTTTAGTAATATTCAAATAAGAAGACAAATAGAGCCGATGTTTAATTCGATTTCTGCAATAGTGAGCTTCAATAATATTAAAAGATTCCATAAATTCCTTCACAGCTTCACGTTTCTTTAAATTCTTTTTGCTTATCCTATCTCCTCCTTTTGCTTCGATAGGTGAGCGACCAGTCTGAAGAAAGCGTCGCACCACACCTTGCACTCTAGTTTTTTTCAGTCTTAAAATATTTGAAAATGCCTCCCTACAAATTTTATAATTTATGCCACTTTTAAAATCTCGTATAAAAAAAAATTTAGTACCCCAGGGCTAAAACATGATACATGTTAAAATTTCTGTTCTAGAACCAAAAATTTCAACCATGTATCATGTTTTCTCCACTATATGTTTCGTGCGCGGAGGACTCGACGCTCGGAATCGACGTTCGGAAATGACGCTCAAAATTTCATACGTCTCTCAGCTATGTGTTGCGCGGAAAAAATTGACGCTCAAAATTGACGCTCAAACAAAATTGACGCTCAAAAAAATTTAGTACCCCAGGGCTAAAACATGATACATGTTAATAAGTAATAAAAACAGACTTTTTTATTAGTTTAGGTAAATTTACCTTCCATATGTTTTAACAAGGAGTTATTACCATTCATTAATTGTGAATCTTAGGTCGTAAATAAGTGACGTAAATGTAGGGGTAACTCTAATGAGTTGATGACTGACTGCTTAGGCATTTATAAGTGTTAGTCACACAACACCATATTGCTGCCGCCAAATAAATTCATCCATATAACTAGATATGATCTCCGCTGCGGTGACATTCATTATTTTATTTTTTCTCTTAGCTTTTTTCCAGAAGGCCTCTACGTAGTTCGTGCACGCATCAGTTATAGGGTCAACAAAATTTTCCGTATGATTGACGGTGTAGTGTTGGTATGGTGGAATTACCTATGGCTCCTCCACCGTATGCTCTGCAGCTATCTAAATGAATAGTTGTTCCTGTATGTTATTGCACAAGGTGTTCAAAAATGCCAACTTAATAAGTGATTTGATCGTAATATTTGAAATTTTACTAAATATAATTCGACCTCTCATTCTGTAGATATTTTAATTCTTTACAAACCATTTCATCGGGGCATTCCGATTGCTCCATTAGTTTCAAAGTTACAAGCAAAAAAAGACAAAAATTGCGTTTTTTTTGCAATAAACTGTTGATAACTAACAAATGGACCGGACACTCGAGTGAAAAACACATACCTATTCATGTGCTTATTATCTTTTATATCATCGCACAATCGGTTTGCTACTAGTCTTTATGTCAAGCAAAAATGCTCTACAGCTTGGCCTATAAAGGAAATAGAGAAAAAAGCACTATTTTCGTCACTAATTGTCAATTATAAAATCAAGCACACCAACAATTTGTACGCAAACTTATGGAGTTGAACTACACCCTAAAACGAAGCGATTCCAACAATAATCTCGCCTGTGCCCGAAAAATACACTCAAGACTCCTCGCCGTCTTTGCCTAGGGTACTGATACTTATTCTGGACTTTTATTTATGTCATTTGTTAGTGCTGTAAAACCTCAAAATTTCGTCATTAGTGCTCAAAAAATGTCCACAAGTTTGACATTTTTTGAGCACTAACGACGAAATTTTGGGGTTTTACAGTAGGTACTAAGGAATGACAAATAAAAGTCCAAAATAAGTATCAGTATTACCCGTGCGCAATTTAACTAGACGTCAAGTTAGATTGCCCATTTAAAAATGTCCACTACTTTCACATTTTTTGAGCACTAACGAAATAATTTTGGGATTTGGCAGCACTAACGATTGGCATAAAAAAAATTCAAATATCTGTCATGGGCAATCTAACTTGACGTACGTAATAATAACTACGACTACAATTTTTAAACTTTGTACTTTACAGTCTTAAAATATTAATAGCTCCTTAACTTACTAATGAATAGCGATCATCGATGTGGAAAATTGATGTCAACATGTATTTATGTTTTATCAATGAGCGAGCTTGTTTGATATATTTTTAAGAATTTCATTGCGCTCTTTGAAAACAGCGATCAATTCGCTAACTCTTTGGTTCCAGATTTCTATCTTTTTATTTTGTATATTTTTGTTTTCATCAAGTTTATCAACTAATTTCTTCATCATTTCTATCTTTGTGTTATCTAAATCGAGTTGCTTCTGGCGGTGATAATAGATGCTTTTGCCTCTAGCAGACTTGAAAAATTTTGGTGATAATTGCTCATTAATTGCGCTAATATTATCAGGTACTTTTTGGGAAGACGACGTTTCCTCTGCTGTATTTTCTTCATTATCTTGACTGAAAAAAAATATTATGTATAAATAAAGATTCTTTCAAGGTTTTCTTGAAAGTGTCACTTTTGAGTTTTTTAATATGGTCCTGTGGTTTGTTGTATCACCTCGTTGCGTTTAGATATTTATCCGACCTGTTAACCTATGATTAGGTATGGAAATTGTATTATTAGTGCGTGTGCTGTATACTTAAAATATAAAAGTCCCGAATTTGTTCTTTCACATAGACTAGACAACGCCAGCAATATGCAACAAAGTGACCAGGCGTATAAGTCACTATACCAGCTAATCTATATAATCGATTGTTTAAATATAACATTTTAGGGATATCTTTAATTTTACAACGTTCACCACTCTGTGACATATTAATTATTAGAACTGTCTCTTCTTCTAACATCTAATTCAATGTAGATTTGGTCATTAACAACTAAATCTTGTTCCATCATTTGACCACATGAACATTTATTTGATCTTTTCAAATTTATAGCTGATTGTAAATTGGAGAATCCTTGCAATAAAATTGTATTATGATTTGGAGAAATCGTCAGATATTCATGTACTGTTGGTTTATATTTTTCTTTATTTTTTTTAAACATTGACTACAATATATTGTAATAATTGCTGATGGTTGGGATGTGAATAGATTAACCCATGCGGTTCAGATTCTCCTGCGCAAAGCGTGCATATTGTGCTTTCTGTCTTGTACTGGAATATTAATTGATATGGATATATTTTAAAAAACAAAAAACATTCCTGTCTCTAAGAAAACTGATAATATATATTTCTCGTTTTTATGATTACAATAATATCAATCTTTTTAACACATTGGAGAATGATCGGTGTAGATATTATCTAGACATCGGACAGTCAGTAATGAAACAGGACCGGCCTCTAATTATACAAAAAAATCTTAAAAAAACATCATGAGAACTTAATGTGACAGGTCGAAACGTGTTCTTTCATTAAATTATTAGTCTAACGTAACATTTTTTATCAATCTAGATAATTAAATAACAGAAAATTAAACATTATTATTTTAAGATGGCGGACGATATAGATGAAAATTGTGATCACTGCAAAAAAAAAGTCGAAAACAGTGGAAAACTATTGTATTGTGAGGGCTTCTACAATAAAAAATACAGTATTGACTGTTTAAACATAAAAATCAGTGATAACAAAATTATAAACAAAATAGATGGATTTATGTGGTTCTGTGATGTGTGTGCAAAACTCATTGATAGCAAAAAAACGAAAATAAACGAAGAAATAGTAGAAAATATAATAATAGAAAAATTAAATGAAAATATAGCACTATCAAAACTGAACACAGACATAATAAAGACACAAAAAGAACAAAAATGCGCTTCGATGTATTATTGTTGCGGGCTCTATAGACCCGTTAACAATCAGTTAATAAAAAAAAAGCTTACACTGATAGACAGACCATTTTGTAAATGTATCAATGGTATAAAATTTAATATAGGTACAATGCAATATATCTTTTCTAATTTCTGTACACACAGTTACTCAGGAAAACCCGTAGGGTTTTCTGTGAAAAGCGTTAGCTTTTCTTGTTTTAAATATTATATTTGCAAAATAAATATTTTGTCGAACGTAACTGAAGATTCTTCTCGTTCACTGCAATCAGATTTCCAACCAGGTAGTGTAAAGTAACTTTCTTCTATTCAAAATCACTGCAAAACTTTATAATAATACACATATCGCTGTCGTTCAAGCTTGTGATCATCTTGATAGTACGATCGAACGAAATACTTCTTAGAAAGTCACACTAATACGGTTTTTCCGTTTGTGGACATTTAATTTATGTATGCTTTCGTTTGTGTCTGGTTAAACCGACAACTTGCAAAAATCTTTATTACAAACGCAACACTTGTTTATTTTTCGATTTATTCGTAGATTCTTTCGATTGACAAGGGTCCGTGTTGGATATTCGTTCTAACATAAATTTACAACTGCTAGCACCATTTGCACTGATCACTAGTAGTTTACTCGTGTATTGTATCAAGATTTACGTTCTTTTTTTACATACACTTTGCCAATCCTACCGACTGCGCCAGTTTTGCTCGTGGTCAAAACGTTGTTTAAAAAATATACTTTATTATTTTTTATTAGATATTTATTATTGTTTCATTTATTAATTATTACAATTGTTTTACAAAAACTTAATACTAATTAACCAAAATGAGATTTGCGCTCCCAGTTTAGTTATTGATTCGAAGTCGTTTTTTACCTGAATGAATTCTCTTCTGTCTAATTCATAGTCATCAGAGTCAATCAGTTTTCCAATCACCGGTTATTCTGAGATTACAATATCTGTTAAAAGTGCAATCTCAAATGTACCACATATCACATACATATATAGTCACATATGCTATAGTCACATATAACTCGCGGTCGTGACTACAACGTTACGGTATTTGTAATAGTAATTAAACTGTTATTCTGGTTTTTGTCTTTTAAATTTAATAAGAATAATAATATCTGCGGCTTCGTATTTGTCTCCCCCAAAGTTAACTCGACAAAGACAAAGTCAGTATCTGATGGTGGACTCTTCTGATTCTTTTTGATGCTAGTCTTTTTGTTAAGAGTATACGTCCCTGAAGAGGTAAAAACATCGATAATTTTTGACAGAAAGTTCCGTTAAAATGTGAGAAAATTAAATCAGTAGCTATAGATATACATCCAATGAAACAGACAAACAGATAAAGACAGAGACAGCAATTAGACTGAATGTATTTGAATAGGCATGTGTATTGTGTAAGTACAGCTACGACTAAATTTATTTTCAGAATTCTTTACCTACTAGCTTGTTCATTTTACTGTTAACATAGCCTTCCTTCTAAACTGTGTGTTATCAGTAAAAATTACATAATTTTTTATTTTTATTTGTTTATTTTCCAATATAATGTGCACAATGAATACACAAAAATTAGAAAATGGAATACTTCCTCTCACTAGAGCAAGCTCTGTGTCGAGAGAAAGGATAATTAGCTGATATATTCGTATTATGTTGGATAAATAATTATTTTTAGTGCCACACGTTTATGCACCCCCCCTGTTCAATTTTAAAATGGACATTTACACTTTTATACGCTATGTTTACTAATGAAATATACCGTGTGAGTTTTTTCAAATCATACATGGGCTGTTTCACAATTTGAAATCCTGGTATGGGTACTGTTAGTAACTATGGAAATGAATATTTTTTTATAATATTTTATTGTTGAATTGTGATAGTACATATATTTATAAGTTCACAAAAAAATGGACAATTTGTATTCTGGAGGAAATAGTTATCGGTGGCAACTTAAATATAGTGAACAATTTTGATTTTTTTTCCAAAATTAATTCAATGCTTCTTAATTGTCACGAATAAGCAGGAATCACAATTTTATAAATCGAATAAAAAATAAAATAAAATCCAGAACTGCTTTAAAAACAAAGCATTTTCCTAGCTGTTTTCTTTTTCTCGCAATCCTGCTCCGGATTCACATTATTTCTTATAGGCATATTTCGTGTTTTTCTCGGGCTTATAATTTCTGGTAGCAGACACTTCGTATAAAAAGATATTAATAATAATCATAATAATAATCTTTATTCATATAGATGCCATAGCGACAACGAATGCGTCAGTTTACAATATAAAATTTTACAATATTAATAAGAATCATATGGGCACTTTTCAATTAAGTACTCTGTTACTTTTTTTTTAATATTTTATAACTATTTACAGTCGTAACCTCGGATGGCAGACTTTCATAAAATTTTACAGCAGAGTATCGAGGTCCTCTGGTGTATAGGGTAAGGCGATGCTCTGGTACACCATGATTAAGACGCCCCCGTGTCTCGTACTCATGATCCGGCAAATGAAGAGTAAATAAATGTTTGTTTTTGAAAAGAAAACATACTGACTTTAGTATGTATATCGCATATATTGTCAAAATTCTGTTCTTGATAAACACTGGTTTACAAGACTCATCATACTTCAGATAGAATATAGTTCGTAAGATTTTTTTTGCAATATAAATGCTCTTGCAATATTGGTGGATTTAACATCTGTTCCATATTTTCGTTCCAATAGACATGATCTCTTTCAATTTTTTCGTATTTAATGCCTTTTGGAGTCCACACAGCAAATACGCAATAACGTGCATTTATAATATGTAACTGACCCTGTATTTGGTAATACCAATAATAATGAAGTTTATTAATACTACACAATCCGCCACTGTCTTTTAACCAAAAATTTACTTTTTTTTTATCAACACCTTCTTCAGGTGTAAGATCTTTTTTTTATTTCTACTATAGTGTCTGTATCGATTAAATAAAAATAAATAAAAAAATTTTTATTCGTCTGTTTATAAAATAATACAAAAAAAAAATAACATCATTGTTGCAGTGTACCTATAAACCTGCTGCAAAATAAACATACTAGAAGAACTATGTAGGTACCTGGAAGAGCAAATATTTTTTTTTTTTTGGGAAAAGTTTAAAAAAACCCAAAACCGCAAATGTAACGCTGTTACGTCGTTACTCTAAAATATGCTTGATCCGTTTGTGTTTGCATACATATGGTAAATTATCTAAACAGTAGTTGCCAATATTTTTTATTATGTTAAATTCACTAACACTGCACTTTTTAAAGAATTTATCCGTACTATCACGCACATAATCTATTATTGGAACCAAGTTTGTCATCATATGTAGTGTTTTTATTGGAGTATATTTAGGGTAGCCCGTAGCTATTCTCATACATTTATTTTGAATTATTTGGAGGTTGCCATAGTTTGATTTGCACATTGAGCTCCATACGGGTGCGGCATAAGCTAACGTTGGTCTTATTATTGTTTTATATAATAATAGTTTATTGTCTAGACTTAATTTACTTTTGCTGTTGAACATTGGAAATAATTTATAGATTGCAGCATACGCTTTGTTACATATATATTTGGTGTGTTTTGAAAATGTTAATCGCTTATCTAATAAAACGCCTAAGTATTTCACCTGATCGGACCATTCAATATTCGTATTGTGGGCGCTTATTGTATTTCTAATTGTGGGTCTTCGTTTAGAGAATATGATAGCTTCGGTTTTAGCGTGGTTTAGCCTGATTTTCCATTTCTTAAAGTAGCGTTCAGTTTTGTTAAATGCTCCTTGTAGTCTATTGGCCACTGTATCGGGTCTCCATGAGCTAGAGAGAAAAGCTGTGTCGTCGGCGAATAAGGACATAGTTACGTTGTTTGTGCGGGGTATGTCGTTGATGAATATGTTGAAGAGCACTGGGCCTAGAGCAGAGCCTTGAGGCACTCCAGCATCGACTTGTTTTGTGACTGAATGGTAATTTCGTACAGACACCGTAAAGTGACGATTTGAGAGATATGACTTAATGACGTGTATTAAATAATTAGGGAATTTATATGCTATTAATTTATGTAGCAGACCTTTGTGCCACACCGTATCAAAAGCCTTCTGGATGTCTAGCAGAATCATGCCGGTGTGCTTTTTTTTGTTAAAATTGTCCGTAATGATGTCAGTTATGCGCGAGATACGGTCCATCTCATCCTCTTCATCATCCACTCCGCTTGCGGATAAGAATTGGGCCATGTACCTGGTGATTTTTGACCTTCCAAGAAAGTCTTTGAGTTGGCTCTCACGCTTCTGTAATGATTCGTAATTTGCAGACTTCCCAATCAAAGCACTCTGGTGTTCTGTGATGAGGCTATCGTAGAAATCTCTGTTAAGAACATTATTTGAGTTCCTAGATCCGGTTCCCATGTAGTCACTTAATGAAGTCTGTCCACCAATCTTGATCAGGAGGTTTACGCAAAGATATGTCAGATTGGGAAGAGCAGTTCCTGCTCCTGAGACCTTGAATCCCAAGAGAGGATCGTCTGCACATTGTTCAATGATCATGCGGAAGGAGGATAATTCTGCTCTTAAGGATGTAACTTTCTCAAAGGTGGCCTTCCACGGGAATGTAGTGAAATTGCTCATCGCCTTTGATATGCAGACAATTGGAGTCAGATTCCGGTACGCGAGGAAGGACGGCATGGGTTTCAGAACTACGTTATCAATAGTCGCAATTATTTTTGATACATTGGTTAGGATCGTATCGATGGAAGTATTACCCTGATCAAGGTGATATTTAACAATTCTCCAACAATCGGAGATGAGTTCGGTATCGATCTCGATCGTTATTCTCCCTTCTTGGGTGACACAGGCGTTCTTGAAACTGTTAACTCTTCTTGTGATATAAGACTGCTGTGCCACACCAGTCTTTATGAGACTCATCATAAATCCAAGTAGGGCGTTCTCTAGATCGTATCTTGCACTTCTGACCTCTAATACCGAGGCAATAAAGATGAAACTATCCAAGAGTTCATGTGTCAGATTCTCGGGGGCTTTTTCAGCCTTGCAAAGTTTCCAGTGATCAATCAACATCTCCTTCGATCGCCCTGTTCTATTGACCGCATTGGTGACCTTCGTTAGCTCTGCGTCTACCTCCCCATCGGTCAATCCATCAAAATGACCTCTCAAATTGGAGAATCCTAATCTAAGAATTGAATATAAGTGTCCTGTGACGTCTTCCTTCGACTGCCACTCTCCAACGTCACAGAACAAGTCAATGACAAAGGCCGCGTTGGCTCTCTCATCTGAACCTGCAGAGCGCTGGCACTGTCCGTTGGCCATGATATACGAGAGAACGATATCCCGTCCAGCAAAGATTTCCGAATGGACCTTCTTATCGATCGTTAGACCCTCATACTTATGGTGTATCCCCCAATAGTATCCTGGACAGACTGAATCTCTTAAGATTTTCTCCCATCCCTCTGGTACTTTATATTCGTGTATCGATTACACCATCAGGTGTTGCACCCAAAAATGGTATATTTTCATCTACAAGCAGACCACATTCTTGTATTTCTTTTCCATACACTAGTGCAAGTTCTCGTTAAGCATTTTTCTCGTTTGCTCTGCCATATTTCATAGACACAACAGCTGCTGAGCATCTAGCCTAATAGGATCCCCTGAATGAATAATTTATTCTTTTTCCTCCTGTTAATTTTGCCACTTTTGTGTTGTAGTGTTCAGCGGGATTATTATCCACATCATAAATTAAACTACGAGCATGCCCAGCTAACTAGCGAACAATTATTATCAATTTTTCATAAATATGACCTTCCTTTAAAATTGGTATTATGTTTTGTTTATCAGGTTTATTTCCAGTACAGAAATATTTTTTGCAATTGTTATGCTCGCCGAAGACGTAGTTTATAGAGTTTATTATGTCCTCGTGTAAGTTCTGAATTTTTGTATTTAAATCAACATTTTGCTTTTTCCAATATTGAGTGGCTTTTGTTACACCAGCCCTTAAGAGAAGAAGATTTTGTTTATTTTTTTTCCTCAGGGGAAGACTATTTTTAGTATCTGATGTAATGTTTCTCAATTTATTGCAGTAATTTCGCAGTAAATGATTTCTGCATTCTATTTTTTGGACCATGAAAGTACCGTATGGCATTTTATTTATTATTTTATCATAACAGCTACCATCACCGTCCATAATAAGGTAAGCATAGCGAACACCGTACATCTTTTCACTTAACATAAATCCTTCTGTTACAATGTCAGCTTCCATACTTGTGGAACTACCTTCCCAATTTTTATAGCAGGGATGCTTAGTCTTATTATTTCTCACACACATTATACAATATTTGTTTCTTACACCAATGAATAAAACTTTCTTTGTTCTATATCCAACAATCGCAGCAACCCCAGATAAAGCTGTGTAATTTGTCCTATAAGATCTTTTGGATCAGCTGCCATCTGCTACAACTGTTAATAATGGTACACCATTAATATCAACCTCACCTGCCTCGATACTAAATTTTGCTTCCTCGGCAGCCGCTTTTTTCATTTCTTCTACTGCCGTTTCTTCCAAGCCTTCAGTTATTTCATCGTGAAATTTTGTGTAAAGACAGTCTTGCGCAGTAACAAGACTGTGTACGGTTTTATTACCGTTCGCGGCTGCTTGGAACGAACTTTATAACTACCAACATTGGCAGCACCCTACGATGCGTTAATAAATTGTAGATTTTTCAGAAATAGAGGTTCGGCGTTCGCCACGTCCTGATCGTATTTTTGAAGCTAGGATGTTCGGGTAAACGCCAAATGAAAGACAAAGAATCAGACTACAGATCCTTTAGGCGAATTTTTTGAAAAACAGTTTCGCCCACGTGTGAAATATTACGTAACTTATTATTTTTTTCAAAAGGTAAGTTTTTTCAGGAATTTTTTTTCAAAAAATTCAGGATCTGTAGTCTGATTCTTTGTCTTTCATTTGGCGTTTACCAGAACCCTCTAGCTTTAAAAATAGCGTCGGGAAAGCGCAAACCGTTTTTAGGCGAGGGGAAATGATTTGAAATGAAGGGTGCAGGGGGTATTTGCAGGGACGAATACTCGGAAAGAAAAGTTGCAAATAATTCTTTTCATTCGGTATAAAAATGTTAAATGATAGAGATACATTTCTATATTGATCATTTTTTAAGTCTGTTTTATTGTTTATAAAAAAATACTATTTAATTATAAAATTGGTAAGAAAAAACTCCAATTTAGTATTAAAGAAGTATATTTAAAAAAAAAAAAAAGCAAACTGAAAACACCTAAAACATTTTTAAAGGAAAAAATGAATTTTTTGTGTATTATTATAAAAGAGCACATAATTTAATAAAAAATCCTGTGGCTGTTCGTCTTTAGAATTGTTAAACAGTAATAGTACAACAATATTGATTTTACAATTGTCAAATGTGCAAACTTGATGCTTTTTGAATAATAACTTTCTATATTCTTTTTTTTTTATTTTTCCGTAGAATTTCCGATTTTAAATATGAAACTGATATATGATATATATCTACATATAATCATTGTCAACGCCTTGGCAGAAATTTCAGGAAGTACAGTAAAAATTATGGATAAATAAATTCCAGTAATTGTGAGAAATTATAAATGATAAAAAAAACAGTTTCCTTATTCTTACCAAAACAAAATAGTACTTCTATTAAAAATAAAATAAACACTTTGCACTGGGTTAAAATAAATGACATTCTTTAAAAATCACTGAAAACTCAGTGACGGGGTGGCACACATCGTTACATTACCCCCCTCCTCTCAACGGGGTAGGCTCGTCCAATTGTGCCCCGGCTTGTAAACCGTAACTGCCGTAGCTGTTGGTTCGAGGCTATTCCGGAGTAGGTGCGGAAATAGAAACCAAGATGTTGACTTCTGTTGTCATATGCAGTCGGGTAGGTGGCGAAATATGAGGCCTATAGGTGGCGGGTTTCCGATGTGGTTGCTGTGCAGTTGCTGGACTAGGGTGCTGTGTGCGGACGACGGCTGGTGGAGAAGGCTCGGGTGGTTGCTTGGTCGCCGCGGCAATGGTGGTGGAGACCCGCAATGGCCACGTTGGTGGTCGAAGAGGTCCTGCTAGCCTCGGTGTGCTGGCGACTGGTAGCGATGTACGTACATATTATGTATTAATGGGTTCAAGTGATTTCCACACACTTATTCTCAAGATAAAGAATAAAATCTGTTTTTTTTTTTTGTAAACAAAATCTGGCGAGTCTTCGATGGATGACGACGTGCTAGCAATTACTAGAATAGTAAGGTAAAATAGTTAGGTCAATTGCCAATTTCTGACGCATCTTTTTAAGAATTCATCGTCGGTCTTGCTTGACAACTGTATAAGGAAGTTGTTAACTCCATTTACACTGTAAGTACTTAATAAAGTTCTTACTAAAAATAAATAAAACACAGACTTGAACTTTAAAGATTCGTAATGAGTTGTTTTCTCTAAAGTCGTTAGTGATCAATTAAATTTTTTCCAAATAATAACAACCTTCATTTTTCCAGCGTAGCTAAGGAAAAACTAATTTTGACAAAATTACAAAAAAGAGAAAGAGAGTTAATGTAACAAAGCTTGCTACAAAAATCGGTTTACCATCAGTAAAATTCTGTGAAAAAAATTATGGTTAATTTTTTTTTAATATCAAAATTATTTAAATCAGGGTATTTGTTAAGTCGTTGTAAATATGGATTAGTAAGCGAAATATTTGAAATATAATTATTCGAAAGTGAAAGTTGTTTAGAATTGAAATTAATGGAAATGTCGAAATGTGTTAAAAAATCAAGTCCTAAGATTGGAAATTGAACTGGAGCTACAAAAAAATTCCAGTAGAATAGTTTTCCTAGACCAAAATCTAATTTTAAGTTCAGTTTGCCAGTAGATTTAATAGAAGAACCATTTGCAGCGGTAAATAATTTGGTAATAAAAGTCATGTTGTGTTTAAAATTATTAGATATTGAATTCGGTATAAAACTGTTGGTTGATCCAGTGTCTACTAAAAAAATTATATTATTAATTTTATCGAGGCAAAATAATAGTTGGATAGATTGGATTTGTGTGTTTGGCTGTTCAGAAACCAACCCAATTCTGAACAAATCTAGTTTTCCGACTTCTCAAAAAAAAAATGCACTGAGGAATACATTTATTTGCACGACGACCGAATTTTTTATGATAAAAACAGATCTGAATGAATAATTTTGAGTATTTTTGTTTGAGAAATGTTTATTAAAATTATTAGAATTAGCTGAAGATGATTCGATAGAAGCGAGACGGGTAGACATTTTGTCAACAGAATCAATAAGTTGCTTAATTGTATTAGATTCAGTAGAAGATTTAATAGAATTGCATGAAGTATTTTGGTCTATCAAAAAAATTTTATCGGCAATTTTAGCAAGAGAATTTATGTTTTGATTTAAATTTGGAATAAGAGAAATCTGTATATTATTATGAAGTTTATTAATAAAAATTTGTTTAAGAGCGTCGTCAGGTAAATTTAAATTTCGAGAATGATGTTGAATATGAGTAAGAATAGATGACGGTTTTTCAAAATCACTAGAATTATTATTAGAAAAAAGTTTTTTTAAATCGTTATCTTGGTCGATGTTTTTAAGCAAAATTTCTTTTTTAATAACTTCGTATGGCTCGTCTTCTGGAATATTAAAAATAACGTTGCTTACAAGTGAAGCAATAGACGTCGGAAGAGAAGAAACGAATAGATCATATTTTTGTAATGAATTATTAATACGATTGAGTGAAAAAAGTCTTTCGATTTGAGTAAAATATAGTTCAGGATCGATTAAACTGAATTCTGGAAGTTTAATCTGAACAATACTATTTCTATTAGCCGTAATAAAGGATAAATAAAATTGCTTATCTTAAATGTTAAATTCGTGTTACAAATTGAGTGGGAGTGAAATATCGAGAACAGTTGGCGTTGAACATATCCCAAATCTCTCGAAAGGCAGCAAACTTGTCCTTTTTTTTGAGTTCTTCCCTTGTGGTTTTATCGTCGAATCGGCATTGTTGAAGAAGGAACTGAAACCTTGAGATAGTCATGGTACAACGAAAAATCGGAGGACCGTACGTTTTCGAAAACATTTCAACCGTATTCAATGTCGAATTTTTCAAAGCTCCACTCATAAATAGAAGGCCGACAAACGCTCTAAATTCGACACCATTAGTGTGGCCAGTGAACGAACACTGTTCATTGTTTTTACAGCGTACGCGATCTATCTCTTCATTTGTGTGAGTGACGATTTTTTGTATCATTTCATCAGTGATAAAAAGAGAAAACAGTTCCAGGATATCGGTCAAACGTGGTTCCGTATTTGTTGACCAAAATTCATCGTCTTTGAAAATCAGTGTTGTCTTCATTCCATGAGGTGTCCAAACAGGCAAAATACAATATTGTTTCTGAGCAATATGCATTTGACACTATATTTGATAATACCAGTTGTGATTTTTATTTAGAACTATTTGCCCAAATTGTATTTTTTTTGTCTGTATTCCTTCTTTAGGAGTGTTATTGCGTGTTGACCACAAACAGTTAATTTCCACTTAGCCTTTTTCATCAACAAATCCGTCGGGGCTAGCTGCTAAAAATGACAACTCCTTATCTATGAACAATTCACACGGAAGGATTTTTGTTGAGATTTTTTTTAAGTTCTTTCAAAGCGACTTACTCATACTTTTTGCCATACTCTACGCTTTCCGAACAAATTAGGATATACCATAGACTCCACTAAAATTCTACAGCTAGTATCAAGCCTTCGCTTACACACTGAACCAAAATTTGACACTGTAAGTCTTTTCCTTCTTTCAATGTACCATAAAATCACTCTGCCTTTACAACCTAGTTCAATATGTACAATTTCATCTTCAGTTTGGTTCAGCTGTTTTAAGTAAGAATCCTTTTCCTTTTGGAATTCATCTTCCTTCATGTCCGGTTTTTCACAATTTTCTCCATAACTGACTGCGTCTGACTGTTTCTTCTCCGGCCAATAACATGCCTACGGCACCTAATACTTGCTCTTTTCCTTATCTTGTGGAGGGCTTTACTTATTTTTCCAGGACTTTTTCCGGCTAAGTTTTTTGATTGTGCAAATGCTTCTATTCGTGTTGTAACTAATGACAGCTGTTTCACATCTTGCTTGGTAGTATCATCATTTGCCATAATTTATTCTTTTACTTACAAATAATCGAATTAAACTGTACCACTTTGTAGTTATCTACATTGTGAATGAGACTTGCTGCATGACGTATTAAGTATTCGTTATAAAAAGCTAATTTTTCGAATAATTCTAAAAGCAAGAGATGGGCTGATAAATTAATAAGTAGATAGATATTAATTGTTAAGCACCTGTTCCGTGTTAAAGATTTTAGCTACTATTTTTTACAAACTGATTCTAAATATTTTGAGTAATGTTATAATAAATTATATTATTGATAATGACTATGCACCAGTCAGTCGTAAATCTGCCATACTTTGGAAGGAAGATATGGTTTCCGAAAAAAGTACCCAATAGCTTCGCATTGCTTGTGCTCATCAAATACATGACTAAGAGCATTCATAATTAACTCTTATTGAAAACTAATAAGGAAAGTTGGAATTCATGAAGCAGAATTGTCAAATAACTATTGACTCGTTAAGATTCGTGTCCTTATTATAAATTGTAAATTATTCAGTGGATCTTAGGTAACATGAAATATCCCTAAATATTTTATCTTTTTCACACTGGCTGATGAAACCAAAACAATAATCAAATCTTCTTATCCATATTGATTCCAATTAATTGTAATTATCACATAGAAGTGGGTGATGATAAAAGAAAAATAATATGTGAACGTTTCGTTGCTGTATCGCAACTTCTTCAGCACTAAACTAATTATATTCTGTCCATTATTATAGTCGTTCTTATCATTTATTATTAAGTTTGAAGTCATTTATTGTTATATTTATGCAAAAACACTTTTTTATTTTATTTATTAATTTATTTTATTAATATAGCGTGCCACGGTATGTAAATTTTACAAATGTCGGATATTATATCTTTTGACAATTTACATACTGCGACACGCTATAATAAAAAAATGTGTTTTTGCATAAATGTAACAATAAATGACTCTAATAATAAATGATAAGAACTACTGTAATGGACAATAGAATATAATTAGTTTAGTGTTAAAGAAGTTGGAATACCGCAACGAAACGTTCACATAACTATAGTATTATTATTTTATTATCATCCACTTCCCTGTGATAATTACAATTAATATACTCTAAACAAATTGTTGTGATAGCAAAAATTTCGATCGAGCCAGCAAGAATCATCAGTGGTTTTTGGCACAGCAAACGTTTTAGTTACAGAAATTGCTGGAAATGTTTGCTAAGGCAACAAATTTTTTTTCGCTGCAATGGCAGTTAGTTCATGATAGCTATAGTCCAAGAGACGGCTGCAGAAAATGTGTCGTCGTAAGGTGGACGAACGAAAAAATTAGAAATGATAGTTAAGACCATAATTAAGAAAGATCGCGAAGGTTGCCTGCGAAAATCCTGCCGAAACAATGTTTTTTTAATTTGTTTATCAGTTAAATAAATGTAGTAACAATCTTTTAGAGGTGGACAAAAAATAACACAATGATGTTGTAGGGGAGAGCGAGATGATTAAAACCGTATAAGGCTGCCTATCCCCACCTTGCCGCGCACCCCGGCAGCCAGGCGTAAGGGGGTCGTTTTTTTATTAATAATTATTGTCATCAGGTGGACGCATAAATGAGGTAAACTAAACCGTTTTCAATCGATTTGGTCGGAACGATTATATCGTCTAAATACGCTAACGCCGTACCCTTCAAGTTTCTGAGAATTATATTTATTAGTCTTTGGAACAAACTTGGAGCATTGCAGAGCCCAAACGGAAGCCTCTTGAATGCGTAACTCCCATCCGGAGTCACAAATGACGTCTTCAATCGAGATTCTTCCTTTACTGGCACTTGATAATAACCGCTTTTCAAGTCCAAACTTGTGAAATATTTGTATCCATATAACGAGTCAATTTGATCATCGATTCTGGGTAACGGATATCTGTCCTTTATCGTTATCTTGTTCAACGCTCGATAGTCAATGCAGAGTCGTACATCACCCGTTTTCTTCTTGACCAGTAAGCATGGACTGGAAAACGGCGAGTTGCAATCTTCAATAATATCTGTTTCTTTTAACTCATCGACAATCTGATTACCTTAATTTCGTTCAAAATGTGACAACCTATAAGGTTTGTAGTAGATAGGCACATCCGAACTCAAATTGATTTCCATTTGAATTTTATCTGTTACACCAACCTGTTTCATGTTTCTGGCGATAACATCTTTGTACTCATTGACCAACGTCAACACTTTACTCGCATCATCACCATTTAAGTCAGTGTTCAATTCATCTTCTGTAACATCAGTTGATTTCTCTCTTGTTTTGCTGTTGTACACACATTTCACCCCTAGTAATGACTTTTTCTTTCTCAATTTCTAAGTCTTTACCGGAAATATTCAAAACTGGCAGTGTGAACTTTCCTTTATGATCCGTGTTCACAATACATCTCGGGATAATTTCACCCGACTCTCGTATTCCTCCTTCGATAAGTAATTCATAATTGTTTAAATTACTACCGACAGAAATATGACCTAAGTAATTATCTGGAATCGTATATTTTTCTTCTGTCCAAACAGTTGTTTTCTGTGGTTGTTCAAATTGTTGAACATTATAGTTTGCTTCGTCTCGTATCGATAACTTATCGCTTGTGCTAACGATGACAACGTGTGACTGTTCAGTATACGGGTGTCCTACGATAAGTGGAACGTTCTGTGAATCATTCGGTACAACATGAATTTTCACCTTAGCCGAAACACCATCGATACACAAGTTAGCTGTAAACAGTCCTATCGGTTGAACTGAACCTTGTCCGTATCCGATTAGTGGTTCTGTTTTCATTTCGAAATAAGAAAATTCTAAACGATTAACATCTTCTTCTCTAGCCGTAACACAACTACTGCCTAAATCAATATAGCACTTCATCGATTTATTGTTTACATAGGCATCTTTAAAATATTTTCTATGCGTGCTATCGCTTTCATTGATATGCATCACCGTCTTGCTGGTGACTTGAGCAGCTGAATTTGTAGCCGTATTTGCAGAATTTTTACAGTCTCTTGCATAATGACCTTTGACTTTGCATTTGAAACAAATAATATTTGCCAACTTACTTTTTTGCTTTTCTGTTGATTGAGAATCATTCGATGAATTTGACTTATTCGAGTCACTCACCTTCTGCCTTCTGTCTGATGTGGATTGTTCTTTAATAAAACGACTTGCTTCTTTTAACGGTCATAGTAATTCGCTTGGCTTATTATATTTATGTAACGGACCTAAGTACTGTCTGAATTGTATATTGTTCAAACCATATACTATCCATTCTATCTTCTCTTCATCTGTCATATTGCATTTATTACAGAGAGATAATTTTTCGAAATAATATTCTACGATATCTTGACTGAGCTTTCTTTTATAATTTTGTGCTTCCAATCTCAATGATAACTGACTATCACCTGTATCGAAAGTTTCTTTCAGCAAAATTTTCCAATCGACCCAAGAAGTTGGTCTAGTTTGTAGACTGTCTCTCCATGATTTCGCAACTCCACTTAGTTTACATAAACTAAAATGCTGGATCGCTATATCATCCCAGTCGTACAACTCTCCATATTCTTCTATACATCGAATCCATTCTGATATTTTTACGTCATTCTTGACAGGATCAAACACTGGTAACACTTCAGCAGCATTACGAAAATATCTCGGTTCTCTTTCAACATTTGTGGTTTCGTCTTCTGAACCGTGATTTGACATTTTGAATTATAAATTTAAAATACAGTTCAATATTCCAAATATTGCACACGTAGCACTATTTTAACTTTAATAGTCTTCGCGTAACTTTTTAAACAATGTACTCTAACCTAGTTACAAGCAAACGTCACAATATGTAAACATCAGTTCGTCATGCGTACCACTACAAACACACCAAAGCCCAGCTTATACAGTGTTCATAGATACAACACATACGCAACGTGATTGTACAAACAATATTGTTCACCGTACACTATACTCCTTAATACAATGTTTAAAAACCAATGAGGTTAAAATATTTTATATCCTCCTTTGTTGCATAGCCAGTTTCGAGTTCGTTCACAAACACGCACTACACGTTATAGTTAAACACGTTAAACACTATTTCTGTCTTTGTCGCACCACACAATTGCGCCAATTTTTTCTTAGGTTAACACGTATTATTTATGGTATTAATCTCACTTCTGATTAATTGTAGTATCAAAATGGTTGAGCGGTTTATTTAACAAAATGAATACATTAATTCAGATAATATTAATTACATAAAATAAGTAAATTATTGATACGACAGACTAGTGCGTGCAGTTTTCAGTTTCTTGACAATAATATGTTTTTAGAGGTCCCATAAAAGAATGCTACAAAATTAAAATTAATGAAAGTGTCAGTCCAGTCGTTTCCCCAAGTAGGAAAGTTCCGTTAGCTATATACGATAAACTCAAAAGTAAATAAAAGAGCTAGAAAAAACTTTGAAATTCCTACAATTGAAGAAATTATCTCTAAACTAAATAATTCAAAAATTTTCAGCACATTAGATGCGTCGTCTGGGTTTTGGCACATTCCTTTGGATGAAATTAGTTCTAAATTATGTACGTTTGATACTCCATTCGGGAGATATCTATTTTTAAGAATGCCTTACGGGCTAAAATCAGCACCGGAGGTATTTCAAAAAAGATTTAAACAGATTTTTAAACTTGAGGGTGTACAAACATATATAGATGATATAATAATTTGGGGGGCAAATGAAAAAGAACATACTGAAAGACTGAAACAAGTTTTAGAAATTGCTAGAAAAAATAATATAAAATTTAATTTAGAAAAGTGTAAAATTGGTTAAATGAGCTCGTGTTCATGGAACATAAAATAACTTGTAATGGGATCAAACCTGATGAATCTAAAGTAATTTCGATAAGAAATATGCCAACACCCAGTAATAAAAAAGAATTAGAAAGATTTTTAGGTATGGTCAATTATCTGGCTAAATTTATTCCCAACATGTCTGATGTAACTGCACCATTACGTGAGTTACTAAAAAATGATGTAATTTGGCAATGACAAAAGCAACAAAATTCGATTGATAGATTGAAACAAATTATAACCCACGAACCTATACTAAAATATTATGATGTACGCAAAGAAACTAGCCTTTATGTAGATGCGTCTAAAAATGGTCTCGGTGCTGTTTTGATGCAGGATGATTTACCGTGTGTTTACGCTTCTAGAGCACTAACAGAGATAGAAAAACGCTACGCGCAGATTGAAAAAGAGACATTAGGAATATTATATGCATGTGAAAAATTTCATAAATATATTTTTGGTGAACATATAACAATCAATACCGATCATAACCCTCTCTTGTCAATTTTTAAGAAATCTCTGACTGAAACCCCTGTCAGACTCCAAAGAATGCGAATTAGAATACAAAAATATAATTTTACTTTAAATTTTGTTCCTGGAAAAAAAAATGTTTGTTGCGGATACTCTATCACGCGCATATTTAAAAACATACGATAATCAAGAATTAAATAGTGAAATAGAGTCACACGTTTGTCTATTGAAAATGTCAATTAATTTAACTAATTTTAAAATGAATTTAATTAAAAATGAAACTAGTAAAGATCCTATACCTATTGAAAAAAGTTCAAAAATATATGATAAATAGTTGGCCTAATAAAACTAAAAATGTTGAACCGGGTTTAAGACAATATTTCATAAAAAAAAATGATTTAACTGAGACAGATGAACTTCTCTTTATGAAGAATCGTTTAAATGCCATTTTCATTACGCACTGATATGTTAAATCGTATACACTATAGTTACAAAGGTGTTGAAAGGTGTACACAATTAGCTAGACAGATAAAAAAAATTATCATTGGGGGTATGTAATGTCCAGTAGCATTCATGCACAAAACAACAGTGACAAGCGAACCTCGTTCTGATGTTGTCAATGCTCCTACCTGTTTCTTTCCTTTTAGACTTTTGCATGCTTGTGTTGAACTGCAGTTATCCCCGTCTCGTCTACATTATAAATTTTACTGGGGTTAAATTTAATTTTATCTAGTTCTGGTTCCAAAATATCATAGAATTTCATGAGATTATCTTTATTAAATCCTTTGATTCTAGCCGCAGAAACACCTTGAGGGGTTCTAAAAGAAATATTTTTGTTTCGTTTTAAAAAATTTCTTAGCCATTTTTTTCCCTGCAGTAGCCTTAATTTTTGAAAATGGATGTGGCAAATTATTAGCTAGAGCCAACTGATAAGCCAAACGACGAACGTCGTTAAACCATAGAACCTTTTTTCTAATTCCAGGCAGTGTATCGCCAACTCGACCAAGGATTGATTTTTCTACATATTCTAGGGCAGAGGTTCCCAAACTTTTTTGCAAATTCATTAATTTCAAATGTATTTTTGACAACCGCTATAGTGCTACTCACTTTGAATGATTTAAATTTATAACGGTAGTGAAATGTAGTGTGAAATGTTTAGTTTTATACATTTATTAATTAGATTGAAATTAAAATTTACTTTCTGTTAGGTACATAAAATAACTAAGCAAAAAATAAATGATTTTAGTGTGAGAGATGAACCTGATGCTTTAATAATAAATTTTCAACATTGGCATCAATTTAGTTAGATTAAATCTTAAATCTCTTCGGTTAACGATGTCCAGTTTGTTTCTTTTTTTGTTAGGAGATTCACTATCGTCGACCCCCATTTTAATTTCATGGACCCCCAATTTTTGATTCCGCTGACATGGACCCCTTGCAAGTTGTCGTCGACCCCTGGGGGTCGATATAGACCACTTTGGGAATCACTGTTCTAGGGGATTCTCTAATTTACAATAATACCCCAAGGTAGCTTTCGGAACATTGAACGACTTGGCGGCTTTCAGATATCCCATCTCATTATTTAATATTCTTCAATAGCATTGGTCATATTTGCTTTATCCCATCGTTTTCTTTTTTAGGAGCCATTACTGTAAAAAATATATTATTTCATTTTAGTTCAAATCATGTGCCTAATATTGAATATCCAATATTGAGAACCTACAACTGTCCAATATTAGGCCCATCATAACATTTTTAGGTTAGAATTATTTTAGAAAAAACAAATAAGATTTTTATTACAAAAACTCTACTAATATTTACTTTATAATATGCACTACCCATCCAATTTAGAAATATTTTAAATTCTTACCTTATAACTAATAATTCAGCACTTAAAATACGGAGCAAAAAAACTTCGGACACGCACAATTCACTGTCAGTCATATCGCACCCCTATAAGAAAACTGTAGCAACTCGAAAAAGACCTTTTTTCACAAATTAAGAAAAACGGATATTTCATAATCAACACAAAACATTGATTTAAGGACGTAGTCCTATGTTCAGGCTCGTTTTCAACCGTTATTTCAGAATTTTTTTTTAATATCAAAATAATGTACGATGTTTTCAATTTTGTTACATGTTTTTACTGACATCGTAAACTAAGAAAAAAAATTTTTTTTTTGCTTAATTTTACTTCATTTTATAATTGTTTTTTTAACCTAAAGTAGACAACTTTAAATGGAGGTAGGTGGGTAGCGCGGGTGATAACGTCACTTGGAGTCAACTGAATTATAAAAATTAAATTGGTTATTGTTTCGTAGGCTTGGGCTCTATCCCGTACTAGAAATAAACATTTTTATTGATAAATAACAAAATGGCGGGTTTTAGAAAAAAAACAACGAGAAAATCGTGATTTTTTCGTTGAAAATCGGTTAAAAAAAATAGAAATAATTTTTATAATTAAGTATCTAATTCTAGTACCGGACGGAGCTATTGTTGTGTAGAATACCCTGTGCAAAACTGAAAGCAATCGGTTGTATACAATTGTTTCAATCACCCGCGCCGCTTAGAAAAACGTAGTTATGAGAAAAACGCGTTTAAAGTTTTAATTTCAGATTTCTCACAAAAAAATAAAAATGAATATTTACACTAATCAGCTATGCCTGGTGTATAGTAAACCTTCCGTTTCTTCAAAGACATCGTTTTCTGCTAATTTGTTTGCTCTACTCTGCGAGAGTATAAGGGTAACGTGATAACAATTGAGAGGTAAGAGCAGGTAAGAGTCTTACCGTAAGACCGTTGCTGCTCTCGACTATATACTATAGCATTGCAAATATTCAATATTTCGGTCTAAAATTTTTACAGTATTTTCTCAATACATTATAGGGTGAAGGGGGGTATAAATGAGACAAAATTCACATCTTTTAATTTTTCTGTACTTTATTGAGACAATTTTTGCAATTTATTATACCCACTAGATCAATTTTTTATTGTACAGTTCATTTATGAACGCTAATTTACAATATAATTAACTATAAAAAATATAATGGCGATTTTTTGTGTCTCATTTTTACCTTGCGTTTTGGGTAAAAAAGAGACAGTCGCTGCTAAAAATGAGACACGTTTAGAAATTATACTTTTCATCGTTCTTTTCGCCTGTAAGTAATAATGAGACACTGTGGGTGAAAGGTGAAACAAAATTATATATAAATTTGCGAATTTTTATTTTATTTTCTTGTCAAATAATAACAGAATGGCAACGATCAATCGCGTTGACTAATATTGAACATAAAATACACTTTTCTAAACATTATAAACATAAATATTCTCTTTTATAAAATGTACAAAAAATTTTACTCTTCAAAAATGTCTACAACATATGGGAAAGTTAACAATACTCGATTCTCAGAATCCGTCAATGTCGGGTTTGGCAATTTTGAAATAATATGATCGTGAGATACAGTGCATATATCAGTTTTTACAGTGCAGAAAACCATTTTTGAATTATCTATTGCCTTCAGCCCCATAACTTCATATTTTTCATGATTGATTATCACTTCTTGAATCACACACACATAACGATGAATTCGAGTTTTTCTCATTCCTCCTAGGAATTTAACCAATACATAGTCCCCAACTTTTAATTCCTCATCGTCATCCGGAACATCTAGTTCATTGTCATCGAAAGTTTCAGGATCTAGGTCATCATCTGTATCTCTCAGACTCATTTCATCAGATTCACTGAAATCTGAATTCACCTCGGTCGTTTCATTTCTTTTTTTGTTCTTTTTTATCTTTTTAGTTTTCATTCCTGGTTTGGAAAATTTGGTTTTTGTTTTCATTTTCGGAGTTTTAATAGCTTTCTGCTTTCGTTCCTGAATTTTCTGCAAAAATTCTGCGCTTGTTATTACGCAGCTATTTCCATCAATTTTCATACGCTTTTCAGGTGCCGCGGTTTGTTTAGCAGAAAAACGATTTAATAACAAGTCCTCAAATGATGAGTTCAAGACAGTAGGCTGTAAGGAAGATTGTTCTTCGGTGGCCACAGTGCTAGTGGATGATCGACTTCTAACATTGCTACTGCTAGGCACACCTAACATGCTGTTTTCAGAAGGTTGTGATTGGGAGATTTCTGTAGGATTTGCATCAGGTTCTTGACGACCTGTGTCGTCATTATTAGAGATATTAGGGATATCTTGGGTCAATGAATCTTCGCCAATATCGAAAATATTTTCGGATTTATTATTTTCATAACGAACAAGTTTCTGCGGATCCAGGCGTTCTTTGGGATATTTGTTCCTATCACAAGGAAATATACCAGTGGCGCGAAAACCTGATATGATATTTCCTTTGGTTAATCCTTCATGCCACATAGAGCACAACAAATTGCTAAAATCTTTTTTAGACAATTTCGCACTATTCTCTCTTTGCCAGCGTATTAGGGCTTCATCAAATTTGAGTTTCATAGGTCTAAAACAGTTTTTATCTAGCGGCTGCAGAAGGTCCGTGGTATGGGATGGAAGTTTGATGATCACAATGTTTTCAGAAATAGCCTTTTCTATAGTTGCGGTATCTAAATGACTGATGTGGCCGTCAAGAATCACAACCAGGGGCCTATTTTCAACCACGGAACAAAATTTATTAAACCACTCATTGAAAATTTCTGTTGTCATCCATCCTTTCGGAGAACACGCGTACATAGTGCCTAGCAGATCCATAATTGATTTAAAAAAACAAGCAAATAAACAAAAATCAAACAAAAACAAATCCTACCTTCCAGATCCTGATTGCCTTTCCAAGATGACCATAAATGGGCACCTTGATATATAATAAGAGGAGGCAGTGCCGTCCCGGCTGCTGAGACACACGCCATAACTGTGGTGTTTTCTTTTCCACTGCCTGCAATTTTTCGGTGTACCGTTTGTCCTTTTGCGGCAAGTCCTTTTATTCTGGATGGATCACTAGAAAAGGACGATTCATCTAAATTCCATATAGCTTCCGGTGAATTTTCCAGTTCATATTTACGTAAAATATCTTCCAATATGTCGTAAAAATGGTAGATCAGAAAAGGATCACTAGTTGCTTTGTACCGGCAATTTTCTAGCTGCTCCAACTTTTTCAAACTCAGACCGTTCCTCTTGCAAAAGGCCACAAACCAGTCTTTTCCCGGCTTAGAGTCCTTAAAGCTTGTTTTAATATCGTTTTGCACAACAAATTCTTGAACGATTTCTAGGACCTCTTTTCGTGACAATGCAAAGCCCCATTTCGCTAGAATCTTGATTTTTTCACACAGATCTTCTTCAACCTCTTTGGACAATGCACATTTCCTTCCTTGCTTTTGTTTTTCTATCCCTCGACTCCTTCTACTTAATAATGTCTTATCAATTCCATAACGCTTTGCCGCACTTCTCACACTTAAGATCCCATCTTTAATTTCACTCAAAGCCTTTTCTAAATCAGCATCGGAATATTTTTTCGGTTTCGGGATGTAAATTTTGCCCATGTTGATGTAAGCTGAAATAACAATATTGTCTGTGTTAGTGCGTCTCATTTTTGTCCACGTGCATGTATCATTTTTTAACAAAGTCCGTCTCATACTTACCCCCAAATTTTAAATTGTAAGGACACTTAAACCGCTGCAGTTGTGACACAGACAACTATCGAATGTTAGTTTCCTGTCTTTCCGCTACCTTTTCACACAATTTCCACTTTAATATTCACTTTTTAATCAAATTCAAAACGAAAGTTGAATTGGCACTTTTGGAATATTTTTAGGTTAGAAAATACATCACCAATAATTGTTACGCCGACAGCTGTTACTGCCCTCTGTAAATATTTGACTATTATCATACGTTAAATTTTAGGTTTCGAGATGAACTTTGGCAATCACGTAACTTCATCTATTAACTCACAGATGGCAAAACATACTGTCTCATTTTTACCTCAAAATTTAGGATGTCTCATTTTTACCCCCCTTCACCCTACTTACTAAAAATGTAAAAAAAATAAATTCGTTTTTTCAAAACCCGACCACCAGACTACGTCCTTAATACAAAAAGATTTGGTAGGTTATATTCAGTTGTGAAACATCATGATATACCTCAGGTGCATTTTTTTGCAATATATACCGTTTAAATCTGTTTTTTTTACTTACTACACTATTGTATTATTAGATATGGAAAAAATTATTGCCTATTTCGAAATAACAGTTTTGTTGACAAAATTTTGAGTTACGACACTATTTGAAGAAATAATATTGACAATTTTATTAAAATAAACCGCAAGATTTATTGGTAAATGTGAAAACTAGGCACTCAAAGAAATAAATATAATACTTGATCAACAATGTTATTGTATTTCAGGTACCAAAATCAACTGTTCAAAAATAATAAAATTACAAACATGAAAACTTTTCTTTGCAGAATAATAAAGTTCAAAAAAACTGAAAAATATTCATACAATTTATACTATGATAATTATTTAACTAATTCTGGAACCATTAGGTTTCGTAATTATTTTTTTTTTATTATACCTCTCAACCAAAGAACACAATTTGGTTAAAAATTACAATAATTCGGACATTTTTAATAGACAGTAAGCAATTATTTCATAATTAAGTAAGTTTTGTACTTAGTTGGTTTCTAATATATTTTTATAGTAGGTAAATATCGTAATATATTTTTGGAATCACGTTTTTGTCAATAAGCTCTTTAATATCCTTCTTTTTAGGTTCAGAAAATGGAATCTTCATTGTATATGCTTGCGTCAAACCAGTGAAAAAATCTTCATTATTTTTTCTAGTTCTTGTTTTCCGCACTAAAGTTTTCTTAAAGTTTATATCTGCATAAGATGTTTTATATAAAAAGGCACCAGGGCTTTCTTTTTCAACGCGTAGTATTTTTATATCATGCCACTTAACCTGATTTTTATTTTCATCTTGTGTAAAATTAGTACCCCACTCTTTTTGTAGACCTTTAAGATCATAAAATTGCTCGTGTGTCATCTCCTGAACCTTATAAGGCGGACCAGTCTTTTTTGCAGTACGAATTAGCGTTGAATACTGCTGTGGAATATAAATAGGTCCTGATTTAACATGCCTTTTTATTTGTTTCTCTTTTTTCAAAATCCGAACACCAGACTTCGTCCTTAATGAGGGAAAATTATTCATAATATTTATATGAATTTCATATTCGTCGCATATTAAAATATTTGTTATAAAGTTTCCCGCGACCTGTGCGGACAAGTTTTCCTTTCGTGTTTTTTTGTATACATGTTTACAAAATATGTTTCTTTAGATTCTTTAACAAAAATACTGTGGATTGCTACGCTTAATTCCACAAAACGTTGTGGAGAAATTCTAAAAAAAAACCATTGAGTAGATTTTATGAAGATAACTCAGTTACAATTTCATTAAATACCTTTTGTC
This sequence comes from Xanthostigma xanthostigma, assembly GCA_963575645.1. Lineage (NCBI taxonomy): Eukaryota > Metazoa > Arthropoda > Insecta > Raphidioptera > Raphidiidae > Xanthostigma > Xanthostigma xanthostigma. Next base: position 8,987,649 of record OY754473.1, read on the forward strand.
CAGATTGCCACCAATTTCTTGTTTTATTATGAGAGAACACAATTTGTCTCTCTTCTCTCTATCAAATATTTCATTTTTGAATGTTAAAAGGTATTTCCCTATAGGATCTTGCTTGAGAAAGTTCTCAAAGTATTCTTTAAGAGAATTCAAATTTGAGCTTATGCATTTACTCTGTGGAAGAAAATCTTCCGGTAAGCCTACAGTGGCATCTTGCCGAACTGGAATATCTACAGAAATGTAAAGTTGTTAAAAAACGTTATACAAACCATAAATTAAAATTGAAATGACTTAGTAAATAGCAAATTAATGAAATTTGGTATAATGATATACAAAAATAAAACCTTCTTGTAGAATGAAACTCCTTGTTTCTGAATCTAACTCGGATAAGTGAGGCTTGAGCTTTTTGGAGTCACCAGTGGCGAAGGCTTCTCTTTGGATAAGCAACATATCGCCTGGTGCATAAATTCGTGGCTTCGCATGTCGTTCATCATATCGTATCTTCTGGTCTCGTTGTTGTGATTCGATGTTTCGTAGTGCTTCGGTTCGTACTTGTTCGATGTCTGCTTCTTCGTACTCGTTCTCAGCTTCGAGGGCCAGAACCAATTTGTTCGGTAGAGTATTTCGAGGTAAATAGTTAAACAATAACTCGTGTGGCGTCTTCTTCGTCGTTTTATTCGTGAGGCTATTTACGGACCATTGGACAGCCTGTATGTTTTCGTCCCAATCTCGTCCATCTTCGCGCTTGTACATTGTTGTAACCGCTGTCTTCACTATCTTGTTCACTCGTTCGACTTGACCATTGGCTCTTGGTGTCGCCGTTGCATTCATGATATGAATTATGCCATTCTCGTTGCAACATTCGTGAAATTCTTTGGCGGAAAATGCTGTACCTCGATCGGTTATTAAGCGCACGAGTGCGCCAAACATATTAATAATTTCTAATAAGCATCGCTTGGTAGTTTTTGCGTTCGTGTTCTTGACAGGTTTTAAAATAATATACTTCGTGAACGCGTCTACTGTAACTAACAGATGAACGTTGCCCTTTGCACTCTTCGGATACGGACCCTGATGATCCATATGCACGGTGTGAAATGGTATCGGTACTCGTTCGATGTTGTGCAATTCATCCTCCAGCTTACCCGTAGGCACCTTGTGGTAATTACATTCAACACACGGGATGTACTGCTGAATGTATTTTCGCATTCTTCGTATTTCTTCAGATAATCGTGAGTTTTACATACACCGTAGTGTCCCATGTCATCGTATCCACTCTTGACAACTCTACATCGTACGTTGTTCGGTACAACCCAGAGAAATTCTCTGTCTACTCTTCGACACAATTTTCCGTTATGGATAATGTAGTGAACGTGAATTTGTTGTTCTTTGCTTCTAGTCGGCTTTCGTTTGAGGATCTCGAAGATACGCTCGAGGTCGGGGTCTTGCAGCTGCATCGGTAGTTTCGGCTGGTGGTTTGACAGGCATATCCGGGAGATGCGAAAATGGTTCGGAAGGTGGCTTAGCGGCCGGTACTGGAATCACCACAAAGTTGTTTGCCTCCGCCCATTCCTCGTCGCAATCCGACCCTTCCAAAACGATAATGTCGTCGTCACTAAAAAATACAATAACAGCTCGTATTACCAAAATGGCGGCAAATTTTAATCCGGCGCTCTTGTTGGGATATCCTTTACAATGAGGATCTTTCTAAGTACCTATTTCAAACGTTTGTATTCAGTATCTAAGTCAGTGAATGGATTAGACAAAAGGTCAATAAATGTTTTTATTTTTTTTTTTTAATCAGTATTATTATATGATTCCAATACTGAAATATTACCACTTATCATATTTAATGATTCATGAAATAAATCTGTAACATCAAATATATATTTTGAACGATATTTCTTGGCAATGAGTATATACTATAGAGTTTTGTAATGAAATTAACAGAACAGTATACTGCTTCAGAAAAGTTTTCTAGTGATATATCATTTCAAACGTTTTTAGGGTCAACTGTGTCTGTCTCTTCAACTTGGTCATTTAAGTTAGATTTGAAGGAATTGACTATTTGAGTATTTGACGAAAAATGCGAATCGTTAATAATTTCATTTTTGTTACATTCTGTAAAATTGGTGGTATGTGTCTCTATTAAATGTTTCTATATTAATATGGTCAGACTTGTCTAGAGATGACATGTTCTGTCAGAGCCTCAAGGTTGAAAAGTGATGAGGTCAGACTTGTCCAGGGGTGACATGTTCTGTCAGAGCCTCAAGGTTGAAAAGTGATGAGGTCAGACTTGTCCAGGGGTGACATGTTCTGTCAGAGCCTCAATGTTTAAAAAGATCGCAGCCACGACTGTATCCAGAAAAAATTGATAATCGCTCTAATTTTCATTTTTCTTAGTAAAAACTTAACTATTTGTTTTGTTATAAATTTAACAACCATAATCGTTGTATTTTTTTTTGTTATTCTATTCTACGTTGCTTTTGTCTTATGTAAGTTTTATTATTCTTTTAAAAAACTAATTTTCTTACGTGAAACTAATAACATATACTTTGAAAAGATCTCAAACAATTAATTTGCCACAAATATAAACCATAAATGGTTCTGAATGTTTAAATTTTAAACGAATAAAAAATTCCTTTTGAGAACTAAAACTGTTATTACAGCAAGGACACAAATTATCCATATTATTCATCTTATAATTTTTCACAAAAACGTAACACTGAAAATGAAAAACTTAAAATACCACTTACTGTATGTTTAATATACAGTCACATATATTTTTTATTTAAGATTTTTTTAAAGAAAACTTGTGATAATAAATTGAAATATGTACACCAAAGAAGTTTTTTTTATGACATATAAGCTTCTTTGTTGAATCATTACTTTGATAGATCAATAATAATGGTTTCAACCAAGGAATATTTTGATCGCAATGTGTTCTTATATTGTAAACTAATCGTTGAATAATAATCCAAATATGTTCACTTTCTGTCGGGTAATTAGCATGTAAAACATGAAATGTTTTAAAGCAAATATCAAACGCTTTTAAAACTAATTCAATTTTATACAAGACACTATCGACAACAACATAGTACCCATGCAAATCTGTTAAATCAGGTCCAACTACGATAATGTATGGTTGTACTGTTTGTTTAAAGGCATGCACTTTCTCAATTCTTTTCTGAATGCACAGCTGAATATCTGATGGTATCTAGAAAAACATACAAAAAATTTGTAGAGGAATACACATTATTAACCGCGTAAAAAAGCCTAAGCTGAAATGATTTTATCTGCTTAAAAATGAAAAGTATAACTGGCCGGGTTATAGCAGTGTTCTCGGTGCATTCATATTCTAAAAAATATTGTAATAATGACAAATGATTTTATGCATACCTTTACATGAGCTATTATGCTGTTTTGACACTCTTGAATGGATGGTTTCCAATGTACTTTCTTGTTTCTCAATTGTTTTCGAGGCGGTATATATGATGCCCCAATAGGCATATTTTGATGGCATATACTGATTCTAAAAGCACATATACACTGTATTTAATATAAGTTTACAAAATCTGATTATGTCACCATAATAATAATGATAATACAAAAATTTTAGACAAACATTGACTGTTCTATTATGTATTTAGATAATACATTTATTTTTATAGCAAAAGAAAAATACAAACATTCTGACAATAGATTTATATAGTGTAGTATCATAATAATAATAGTTTAAATAATAGTGAAAATAATTGAATATAGACAGTCGGCGGTGCCTTTGGTTTGACCACTGCACCGTACACAGACATGGCTGTGTGCAGTGCAGTGGCCCACCAACTAATTAAATTCGAAACCCAAAGGAATTGTGAGACCTCTGGTGAAAAATGCGCAACTGCCGTAAGGGGGGTTTTTGACAGGTAAACTATAGAGACATAAGGTAAACATTGATTTAGAAACGCATGATGGAGGCTAGGTCTACCTAGCCTCCATCATGCGTTTCTAATGGATGGAGGCTAGACCTAGCCTCCATCATGCGTTTCTAAATCAATGTTTACCTTATGTCTCTATAGTTTACCTGTCAAAAACCCCCCTTATGGCAGTTCGGCGCATTTTTCACCAGAGATCTCACCATTCCTTTGGGTTCCGAATAATAACATCCCTTAAAACTAATATGGTATGTATATATAATATGTAAATATATTTATCAAAAGTATATTTATTAACAGTATATTAGAAAAACGATAATAGTATACAATGCAGTAATAATAGTAAAAGAAAAATGATAACTGGAAGAAATATACAAATATAACAACAAGCAAAACGAGAGTAATAATAATAATAAAGTAACAAGCAAAAATAGATGAAAGCAATAAAGATAAAATACAAAGATACAAGCAATGAAAGGAAAAAGAGAAAATATTGTAGTAAGTGACGTGAGATCAGTGGTGTTTATGTGGCTTGAACGTGGTACTGCCTCACACCGGTGAGATTCTCGACGTAGATGTCTCTGGACCAGCGGATAGTGTCCGACACCATGAGGTGAGCCATGACTTCGCCGTATCGGTGTGCTACACCCAGGTGGCCAAGGACGGCATTGTTGCTAGACAGTCAGGCGCCTAGCGATCCTACCACGAAGGCGTCCAAGAATACCTCGTAGCCCTGAGCTTGCCGTACTTGTCGAGCTTTTGCTGCCGGGCTGCCTCCCAGGCTCCCGCGGCACCCTCAAACGCGATCGTGACATCCACGATCGAAATACGCCTCTCAGCCTCATTACGAACCACCAGATCAGGGCGTAGGTTGCCCCGGACTCCGGCAACAGTTATGTTAACCGAAACCGAGACTCCCGCCCTCGGGCGCACAGAGTTATCCAGGTGTGCTGGTACGGCGTTATGGCTGAATCCTGGATACAGATTAGCAATCAGTCCATAACTCTTTTGTTTTAAAAATACATTCGTTCAGTTTAGCGTATTGAATATAAGAGATAAATGCTTGCCCTGAATACGTGTTAAAAATACAATTAATTTTAGAATGCGGCGGTAAATCTAAATCTTTAGCGGATAGATTGTTAAAACCAGGTTTTACTTCGAAACTTGATATTTTTATAATATCAAACAAATTGTTAATTACAGCTGCAAATTCGCCGTTCGGTCCTCTGTTCATACATGAGATATCTCTTTAAAATTAAAAAAAAAAATAGTGTCCAACCGAAACAGGTTTTTCAGCCAAAACCGAACTTTCGGCCTTGCTCTTAGTTTCGGCCGAAACCGAAACTTAAACATATTTAAAATTTCTATTGTATACAGAAATCTGGTGTTTTTTACACATTTATTTGAATATAGAATGTATATTATACATACAGACAGTTAAATAGTGTTAAATAAAATAAAAAGGCCATTTAATAGTAATTGATGTCTTTATTTTATTATTAAGTAAATATTTAGTACAATTACAGATTATTCATTACAAAATAACAATTATTGTATTTGTGAGTTCTGTCGCTCTGCGCTGTTTGACAGTTCCATAGGTACTACTGCTACAGGTCGACCGGCAGTGGGCCAGTGTGCCATTCGAGAGTGGTGGGGGGTATTAATTCGTTACACTCCCCCCCCCTGGTTCCAACTTACGTCCCGTAGTGGGACCAGGAACGACGTCTTTGAGGTTCTTCCTCGGTCTCCCGCGTTTGCGGATGCCAACCACGGGCTCTACGTCCTTCTCGCCCAAATATGGCGTCAGTGAAGATTGGTGGTACTTGCCAATCGTTATCATGGGGTCATTGGGGTCTCCAATTTCGTATGCGGTGGGAGACACCTTTCGAAGTATCACATATGGGCCGTCGCGCTTCGGCGCGAACTTGGCAGTCTTGCCTCTTTCTTTATCACTCTTCACATGAGTGGTAACCCAGATGAGGTCTCCCGGGTCATAAGGGGTATAGTCACGTCTGGTCGCGTCGGCGTATTCTTTACGTCGATCCTGAAGCTTATCATGGGTTTCTCGAGCCTCATCCAAAACGCTTGAGATCTTCTCTAAATACGGGGTAATCTGCGGAACGAAGTTCTCGGACTGCACGATAGACCGAAAATCCTGGACTACGTCGTCGGGAGTTCGCAGCTCTCGAGCGAACGTCAGATAAGCGGCGGTAAAACCAGTAGACTCTCCACGGGCGGTATTCATGGCAAAGCGTATGCTGGGCAACTTGTCAACCCATGCCGTGTGGTCGTGGTTCACCATCATAGCCAACCGAGGCTTTAAATCACGATTCTTCCTTTCCACCATATTAGCCTCCGGGTGATAGACCGGGGTAAGCTTTTGAGATATCCCAAGGCAGTAACACGCTTTTTGCATAACGGCGCTTACGAAATGAGGTCCATTATCACTGATGATTCTGCGGGGCAGTCCATACCTCAGGAACACTTCGTCGATCAGAGTACGAGCACACTCTTCGGCGGATGCTTGACATAATGCGAATAGTTCTACCCATTTGGTACAGGTATCTTCTACTATGAAAATCCATCGTTGTCCCGTATCTGATTCAGGTAAGGGACCGAACAGGTCGATCGCCAAGGTTTCGAAACGCTGGGCGTATATTGGGGTTTGTAGCAGTCCAGCCGGCTTCTGGTTACTAGCTTTGTAACGTTGACAGTCGGCACAATGCTTAACATAATCGGTTATATAACGTCGCATACCAGTAAAACAATATCTTTTGGCTATCCGCTGCATGGTACGTTCAACACCATAATGAGCGGCTGTAGGGGAATCATGGTAATCTTTCATGATTCGTTCCCTCTCGTGGACAGGAACAACCTGTTGTGCCTCTTCACAATCTTCCTCGCCTGAATAACGGTGAAGGACACCACCAGACAATAGGTATCCTCGTTCAGTCCATTTGGCAACGTCGCGATTGTTCAGTTCTTCAAACGACTTAATAATTTTCGCTACTTCCGGGTCCTTGAGTTGTTCTTGCCTTATCTCCTCGGCGGAACGATGAGGCAATTCGAGCGTCAACATGCAGGCATCGCAACTCGTAGCGACATCGTGGTCACACGGTGGCCGCGATAGAGCATCAGCTATCACGTTTTTCTTTCCTGGCAAATATTACATCTTAACATCAAAGCACCAGAGGTACATATAATTCTTGTCAAATTTAAGGCAAAGCCTATGTTTTGGCACAACAATTTGTGTCGGAGATCATCTGCTGTTGTTTGTTGCTTAGAAATTAAATAACTGCAAACTTTTTCGAAATCTGTAAATTGCTCACTAGTTAAAAGCCCATTACTCATAGCAGAAACTGCATCGTGAACAAAATCCAGATTCGCGGCGTTCAACATTTGTGTTTTTGTACCTATGCGACTTGTGGTGTCGCAGCCAGTTAAAGAGTGCAACCCTGGTAAAATATCACATATATTTTCGCCAAGACTTCGTGCAGCTAAATGGCACCCAAGAAAACGGTTTTTCTTTCGTGATCCCTCAAACCACAAAGCGCGGCAACCTAAATTTTTAAGTTTATTCCAGAAATAAAGGTCTAATACAAAGATATCGGTGTCAGGGCTTAAAATAATTAATTATCTCTGCACTGTCGTTGTGTTTGACAGAATGAAAAATATGGCAGAACATTCTTGAATCAGCCTCTGTGTGGTTAGATTTTAAATCGGTAACTTCAGTGAAAGTTTCGCCTTGCAATTTAAAACATTTTGTGGGGTCATCGAATCCGCCACATATAGCAGCTTTTTTCATTGACTTCTGTATAAGTCGAGGCATTCTTGCATAGAAATTTCACTAGCTGTAATTTGTTTTCAGTACTCACGAAAAAGTCTTTGCAATTTGGGACTTTTGTCGAAGGACTAGTTATGACAACTTGTGTTGGATTTTGTCCTTTACTTCGTAACTTTGATTCTAGAAACTTAATAGATATATCATCATAGCGATCAAATACATCAAGTCGTACAACAGAATCCTGAGACAACAACATCATAATTTTTTTGAAAAACGCAGCTGCAAATTCTCCGAATGTACGAAAACTTTTCAGTTGTATTTGATGCACCAGCGACATGCCATTTACAATATAAACTTTTGCATTCCTATTTGAGCTTATTATGTCTTGTGAAGTGTAGTTCCCACATTCATGCTTTTTTTCAATTTCAAGAACCAAACTTGATTTCACGGACTTTTTGTAAAAACCATCTTCATCGAAAAGAAATTTTGGATATTTCGACTTCGAGTGCCATTTTTTACACAAAACCCCTTAAATTTACACTAAAGATGATTTTAACGAGCGTAAACAATCTAAAACAACAGATAAACACAACGTTTGGCCACGACTGACATGGTTTTGACGAGCTGGCAACGTCGCAAGCGCACGAAGCGAGTTTAGAGCAGCGGTAAAGGAGCGGGGGGGGGCTGAATGACACAGGACCGCGAGCGCGCGCGGCAACGTGGCTTTTTACGATGTCGATACCATCAGGTAGATGAATCACAAAACATTTCGCGGTCCGCTATTTTTGAAAACGAACATCTCCTTGTAGCCTGCTCTAACAAGTTAACTGCATTTTTTTGCTCCAAAAGCTTTTGTAACATCAAATACGTGCTATTCCACCTCACATCAACATCTTGCACCAAAGTGTGTTCTGGCAGTCCACATTGTTTTTGACATTCTGTCAATTTTCTGGTTGTTGGCTCACTGTGGTGGAAATGGCCTACGATTTTCTGCATTTTTTAACAAATCTTTGGTTTCTTCGTCTGAAAATAGTGCTTGTTTTATCACCAACTGCAGCGTGTGTGCGACACAACCTATAGATTCATATTTACCACGCATCGCGCAAACCATGTTTGCTGCATTGTCACGTAGGACCAGAAAAATCTTGCCGTTTAAACTCCATTCGTTTACCATCTCTGTAAATTTTTGCTCAATATATTGACTGGTATGATCTTGTTCCAGCACACATGCACCCAAGATAACTTTAAGGCGTTGATTTGGCGATGATTGTATTTGTGTCGATGGCACACATGGCCTAAATGGATATGGTTTTGAACTTCACACAATACTTGTACTTGATGATCTTAGGGAAGGCTATCCAAGTGCATTCTTCATTTCCAACAGGAATGATGCTGAAGTATTGAAAATTTTTTTTTATTTGTTCAAAAAAAAAAAATTGGAAAAAAAATTAAGCCTAGAGTCTCATGTCAGATATGGCAGAAGCATATTACAATGCATGGGTGAAAGTCATGAATCCTGCTGAATTTAGGTATTTGGCGATTTCTTTTTACAATATGAAAATAAAATTTTAATCAAAGTTTTAAAATTTTTTAGACTGTATTGCACATGGCACATTGACAGGGCATGGCGGAAAAATTTAGAAAAAGTCTCGGACAAGGAAAATAAAGTAAACATGCCTACATATTAAAACATAGTTATGACCGAGATTATTTAAATTACCTTACATCTTAAAATATTTTTTTTTAGATTCTCATCTACCGTATGCTCAGAATGCTGTTGCGGGAAAACGATATACGAACTTTTAACATCTTGATCAAAAAATTTCTGGAATTTTGCAGAGAAACTCCGGGCTGCCTGGAATTCGCTAACTATTTTGAGCAGCATTACACGAATAAAGTGGAACACGGCGTACTGCTTTAGGCTGTATAGTGGCCTCAATACGAACATGCATATAGAGAGGATGCATCGAACTATTAAGCACCTCTACTTAAATGGAAAATACGTCAAAAGATTGGACAAAACCATCAGTGCTATACTAAAATTTGTGCGAGACAAAATTTTTGAAAGACTTATCGTAGCTCATAAGGGCAAGGTATGCACCAAATTGGCTAATTTAAGACAAAGACATAAAACCAGCGAAGTGGAAAGTGTAAATAAAGTTGTTCAGATAGATGATGGTTGGATGGTAGCAGCAACATCAACCAAAGAGATTTACATTGTGGAAGAATTGCAATCAGAATGTACTTGCAAGCTTATATGTGATGTATGTGGTGTGTGCATTCATCGTTATACATGCACATGTCTAGACTGCAGTATTAAGTGGAACATGTGCAAATATATTCACTTAGTGTGTAAATTTATAAATCTAAATCAAACAAGTATCAGCAAAGACGCAGGGGAAGTTTTAGCTGGTAAACATTTATTTTATTAACATTATTTAAAACTTATCTTGAATTGTTTTTTATTATATATGCAGAGAGGAACGCCTCTAAGTAAAAAAAATTATTCATGTATAAAGGTATAAAGGTTTTTTTCAGACCATATATTGACAAAAGATAATATAAAAATATAAATCAATATAAGAAAGGATGACGTTTCGATCCGGATTTGGATATTCTTCAGAAATATCTAAAAATATATTTTTTAGATATTTCTGAAGAAGATCCAAATCCGGATCGAAACGTCATCCTTTGTACAATTTTATTTATTTGAAGAGTTCTATTCAGACGTTAATCAAAGATTTAAAAAGTTAGATTTATTAGTGTACAATTAGTGGACTAATAAATAAAACTAAAATTCCATTGTTTAACAGTACATGCATTTTTATTAGATACCAGATTGGCCAATGATATGAATCAAGTAATAAAAGTAGAAGAAACCACCAAACTTATCATGGCAGTCAGTACTGATACGTCTAAACCTCAAAACCTTTCTGAAGAAAAACAAAAACTGGGCCAAACACTGCTGCAACATATTGCAGGTGCTCAAACATTTGAGGAAATAGAAGCGATTAAAAAAATATGTGCCCCTATACAACCAACCTTGGAGGCAATCCGAATGAATCAAATGCATTCTTTTCGGCCTTCTACAAGTGTCTATAATTCCCCATAATAAAAAGATAGAGACACAGAGACGTTTGTTTAAAACAAAAAAACAAAACCAAAAAAAGGATAAAATTTTGTCCGTGCCATCAGATAATGAAACTGACATGTTAGCGGTGCAATTACTAAATTATTAAATATCTTTTATTCAAATTGAATAAAAGATATTTAATAATTATTTATTAATTATTAAATATCTTTTATTCATAATAATTTAGTAATTGCACTGCTAACATATTAGTTTCATTATCAGATGGTATTTTATTTTTGGTATTTATTTTAGGGTGGTATTTAACTGCAAATCAATATTCCTGGAATTTTAATACAAATAAAATCCATATGACAATCAGAAATACTAATATGCACAGCAAAATAGTTACCTCAAAATATTCTAATTTTGGCAGCAATTTAAGTTCGTGGCGCATCGCTATTTATTTAAAACGAAATCTTTTTAAACATACTTCTATTTTTTTTAATGCGTACTGCAGTTTATTTAAATAAAACACCATTTATTTGTCATTATAATCTAATTATTCTTTAATCACAACACAATGAGATCAACAATGAAATTACAAAAGAAGATGGAATGAGTAAAAATGTCTGCTTTTATGTAAGTAGTAAAGGCCTAGTCAAACAAAAGGCGGCGCGGCGCGGTAAGCGGTGCGCGTTGTATTCTATACAAAATGTATGAACGACGTCAAACAGAAACGCCGCCGCGACACGCTGTTCCGCGCAGCTCTCTGTTGACGTCGTTCATACATTTTGTATAGAATACAACGCTCACCGCGCCGCTCCGCTGCAGTGCCTAAGGTTTTAAATTTTAATTAATCTATTGTCAAAGCAGGTCTTGCTTTGGCGGGGCGTCCACGCTTCCTTTTTTGCCCTATAGGTATATTTTTGACCTCTGTAGGCGGTGACACATACTTTAGCCTTATCGCAAGCCCGATAGCATAGCTGAAGATGAATCTTGAGATGCTGAAGCTTCTTCATTGCTGGGGACGTAGTCATCACTACTGTCCGAAAGATTTTCCAAGGAAAAAGATGTATTAGGATTAGTCAATATTACAGGTACATTAAAACTGCTTTCTACTTCTGCAAATTCACTGACTGTCATTAAACAATTGGAGTCTTGGTTATGAGAAGTATTTAGACTTACAGCTCCTGATTCTAGAAGAAAAAGAATAATATAGAGGGTAATTCAAATTTCACATTTAAACATCCATTTTACCTGCATCATTCTCTATATTCACTTCTTTTAAACATGTTGATGCGCGTGGTGAAGCTACGTTGAATGGTTCTAAATCAGTTGGTGCATTGTCACTGGCAGCCACAGGCAAATTCATATTGTTTTCAAATAATGCGTTTAATATGCCTGGTTTTTATTCTAGAAGAAAAAGAATATAATATAATATTGTCAACATAACCTCAAAAATATGACAGTAATACAAACATTCATTAGGTACATTTACCTGCATTATTTTTGGCTCCCACATTCTTTAAACACATTTCAACCAAGCGTCGTGATCTGGATGCCATGAAAGCACTTAAAAAAAATATTGTCTGAAGACACAAGTAATTCAAGAATTACAAGGCGCGAAATTTTACAAAATATACCCCGGCGTTATGTTTGAAAATTGTTGTATATTTTTAACGACATCTTGAGCTTAATAATATGATTTAATTGACTTAATCTCCGAAAAAAATAACAGTCGAAAATGTTTAAACACAGAAAGGCAAAAATCATTTTAATAATTTTTTAATAATTTAGGTTCATAAATATAAATATAAACTCTATGATCGTTTTTTTATAATTATTACCCTAAATTATTAAAATAATTATATTTCCTTTTTGGTACATTTCAATAAACTTTCTTTTTATTATTTTTGTTCTTGTTTTTAGTCTTTCAAAATTGTAACTATTATGACATTAATTTGTAAAAATTATTTGATTATTTTATTTAAAATGGTTGTGAAGGAAAATGTATTCCGTAATCTTAGGGCATCCGCCAAATTGGATATATGCATTGTCACCAGACTTATATACATGTGTGTTAAATTTCAAAGTTTTAGTAATTAGATCTAGTCGAAAAAATTGCAGCAAATTGAACAACGGGGCCTTTCCAACAAATAAATAATAATATTGACATTTGACATAATATAATAACAAAGAAAATAAAATTTCCGTTAACGCGTGCAGTAACGCGGGTAACGGTTACCACTAAACATTATCAAAAATGTTATTCGTTTTCATGGTTTTCTATGTTATCACTTTATGTTCAAATTAAACAATATCAACAACAACAATGTCAAATACCTAAAACGTCTACAGAACAATTGAACAATATATTTTTTTATTATCAAAATATTTCTGAAACTACAAATATAGAAAAACACATTTTTCTCATAACTATCTTGTAAAAATATACACACTAATAAACCGTTATGATATAAGAAACAACATTAAATGGTAGGTATATCTTTTCTCTGCATGCACTGATTTTCTCCAAAAATTGTTTTTACAAAACTTGTAAAATAGAATAATAAACCGTTTTGATAAGTACCTCTACCTATACCATCATTACATAAAAAAACTACGTTATAACATATATCTTTGATGCGCATGCGCCGATTTTTTCCGAAATGAAATACAAAAATTTCTTGTAAAACAGATAGAATAATAAGCCGCTATGAAAAGTATACCATTGTTATATAAAAAACGTTATAGCACATAATATCTCTTGCGCATGCGCCGATTTTCCCAAAAATAAATTACAAAACTTTCTTGTAAAACAGAAATATTCAACCGCTATGAAATGTAAAGCATTATTATATAAGAAACAAGGTCATAGCCCATATATCTTTTGCGCATGCGCCGATTTTCCCCAAGAAATTTACAAAACTTTCATGTAAAAATAGATAAAATAATAAGCCGTTTTAAAACTATATTAATATTATATAAAACAACATTATAAAAGATATACTCTTTTACGCATGCGCCGATGTTCCCAAAAAACAATAGGCCACTTCATATTTGCATATCAAACACCCTCCCAAAATTTGGTTTCAATCCGCTCATCCGTGGTGTCGGAATGGTAAGAAATGTCAAAAATGATGTTTGCATCTGTCAAAGTATTATGTTCTAATAATTAGTTATTCAAATTGTTAACTCAGAAGGCGTTGCATTTCACAAATATTTGAAATGCCATCCGTTTTTGAACAAATGCAATCGTTTTATTTCAAGACAGAACAAACGTAATCTTTATATTACCATATTAAACCGTGCAACAGAGAGATATAACCGAAATATGTTTGCCATCGGTTATATCAAATTGAATTTATTTCTAAATAAATTTGTATAAAAAACTGTTTTGGCAAATTCTGTTGTACGAAATTTATGAAAAATTTTCTCCTCTTTCGTTTAAGACAGGTTTCGAACCGATCTGATTTAAATTGAGTGAGTTATAAGCAAAAAACTTCGTTTTTTCTTTATTGCTCCCCTCTGGGGTCAAAATTCAAAAATCGGGCGACGTTAGGATTTAAGTTACCCGGAGACGAATCGAACAAAAAAAAAATTGGTTGTCTGTAAAGTCGGTTTACGGACGATAGTTTTACGTGATAACGTATTCCGCTCGAATATCATATTTAATAATCACGCACAGGGTCAGGCAGAACGTTAGGAACGTTACACTTTTTCGTGCATGCAGCCGGTGTTTCATCTTTTTATATTGACGTGATTCATCAATTTATAAGACGTTATCACGTCAAAAGTTTTTTAAAATCGGTTAAGGCGTTTGGGCTGTACGCTGGATACAAAAAGCGTGACTCACAGATTCACAGACAAAGCGAGTACATAATATAAGGCGCTTTATCTTACGCTAATCGCGCCTAAAAATGACCAAACAGTATACAAATACAATTTTTGTTACAACACAAATCAGTGCCACGAACAACGTATACACTACGTACTTCAGCATAAAATGACCAAGTCGTCATAGTCACCTTTAATTGAACTTCAAACCAATAAGTCATGTGGTCCTGATGGAATAGATCCAGTATTTATTAAAAACTGTGCAAATGAATTGGCTTATCCTCTTTCCTTAATTTACAACAAATCCTTAAATGAGGGTATCTTCCCGGATGCATGGAAAATAGCTTTTGTCACACCAGTGCATAAATCAGGTGCTAAGGACAACATTGCCAATTACCGACCAATTTCAAAATTAAGCATATTTGCCAAGGTTTTTGAATCTCTAGTTAATAGGATCTTAATTTCGCACATCAGTCCATTTATTTCAGATAATCAACACGGATTTTTTCCTAAACGGTCAACTACTACAAACTTATTACAATATACTGATTACATTAACAAGTCCTTCACTAAGAAAAACGAAGTTGAAGCAATTTATACGGACTTCTCAAAGGCTTTTGATAAAGTTGATCACAAAATTTTACTAATGAAGTTAAGTGCGTACGGAGTTTCAAATGTTTTCGTCTATTTTGTGTGGGCGATTAGAATGCTTTCCACGCCGTTCTTCTAAATGTATTTGTCCTAAAAAAAGAACAAACAAATAAGATAATATTACTGATTCTAATCAATAAGCTGTGCAAATTTGTTACTTGAAATATAATAATCTAATAGTAATATCTAAAAGCAGTTTCAAACGCTTATAATATTGTAGGTACAAAGTTAATACAACTCACCGGATTTATGGGCATTTAGTATAGTTTTCATTCTGGAGTTACTAATCTGATGTATTTGCAAAAAAAAAACTTTTGCATACACTTATTTTTACGGTTTTCTTAATGAAATATATCTGTCACCGGGATATTGTCAAACCCGTGATATTATAATTTCACTTAGTGAAATTATAATATCAGGACTCTTTGTCAATCGTGATATTGTAATGTCACTAGTGAAATTACAATATCACGGATTTGACAATATCCCGGTGACAATCCACATAGAACAACTTATTAAAAATGTATCTTGAACTTGTTTATTTCCAGTATCCCAGAATAACTTGTGAATTTCTGCCTGTTCTTGTTCGGAAAACTGCTCGTAACACTGCTTTCTACAACACTTTCTTATGATCTTGAATTTTTTGCGACTGATTTTTCTACCACTGGATGTAATGTACGATTCACCTTTTTGTCTCTTGATTTTTCGTTCAGTTTTGGCCCATGTCTCAGATTTTATTAATCTTTTCTTTCCTTTATTTACTGATAAACGTTTCTTAATAATGTTATCATTTTCACCTTCACTACAGTCACTAGTATTTTCACTTATTGCGTATTCAGTATCACTTGACGCCATTTGTATTTCTGAGCGCTGTCGAGTGTCAACAGGTAAACCGTTGGACGGAAAAACAGCTTCAAACATGTGCATACATTTAAGACATTTGTGCCATCTAGGGGCAACATAGAAAACTAAAATTTTGCTATCATATAAACAAATCATCAACGATTCTAAATCCGTTGCTTCCGGAAAAACAACCTAAGTCGACTTAAGCCGTTTTTCCACCCAGCTCCTCAATTATAAAATACATATCCAAAATATTGAAAGGATTGTAACGCTACAACGTTACAGGTATCGATTTATTATTTAACGTTGTAAAACAATATTATTTATTATCATTGGTACCACCTTGTAAAAAATTCCAACATAAAATCAAAAGTATAATATTAAGCATTATTCTGTATATCCGAAATGTTTTAATAAATGACCGAGCGAAAGCAAGTTACGAACAGGTCAATTATACGTAATTTGATTGGTTAATATCATTTGAAGGATATCGCATTTTTGACTAAATATTCATTTTGTAAAATATTATAAATTCATTCTAGTTTTAACTTTTAAGTCAGATAGACATTAAATTCAATTCTAGTTTTAACTTTTAAGTCAGATAGACATTAAATTCAATTCTAGTTTTAACCTTTAATTCAAATAGACATTAAATTCATTTTTAGTTTTAATCTTCAATAAAAACAGACATCATCATGAGGTAATATATTTATTTTAACTTAAAATTATATTGATTATACTAATAGAAAAACTTTGTTTAACAAAAATGGAAATGTGTTATTTAAGTATGATAGTTAATTTTTTCTTATTTTAAAATCATATTATCCATCAAGTATGTACGACTGGGTTTTTGCATCGTGCAAATTTGATGTTTAAAAGAGGATATTTTATAAAAGAATGCTAAAGATAATTATCCTCGCCAGATTTCTGTAGCGTGGTTTTTTCCCTACAGTTAAATCTTTTTAAAGTTTAATAATGGAAATAAAGAAAGTCATTTTTTTTTTTGAGTTATAATGAAATTATACAGCTTAGAAACAAATCCATAAATAGTCTAATTTTTCTAACAATCATTGTAAAAATATAAATTGAAATGTACAAAAAGAAATTAACTATGATTCACAAAATATTAATATGTAAAGAATTTGAGAAATAAGCTAATATTTTAATATTCTTGAAAGCATGAAAATTAGATGTTGATGATATTGAGTAGAGCGTTATTAAGATATAATTGATTAGAAAATTATTGTGATGAAAATAAAGTGACCGATATTGACGGCACTATGGTAAAATTAAAAGACCGATAAACGGCAGTATGGTATTTGATATGAAATGTATGAAATTATGAAAAATTATGAAATTATAAAAATGATGAAATTATAAAAGTGTATTTATTTAAATAATTAAAGAATTAATTAATATTGAAAAAACGCAAAATTAAGTATTTGAAAATTGAAAAAGGACATGACAAGAATATTAAAATTTTACTTACGAAAGAATTTAAAAGTATTAAATGTTATGAATTAAGAAAAACTAAGAAGTATTGAAAATCATTTCCAATGAAATAATAACTGTAAATTTAAATTGAAACTAGGCTTGAATAATTGTAATTATGCTGGTTGTAAGAAAATAAAAGAATTATTTTTTTTTGATGAATTAAAATTAAAGGAATATAAAATAATTATTTTTTTTGTAAATAAAAGTAACTTGAAACATTTTTTATATGTGAAATTAAAAATATTAATTTTGTAATTGAAATAAAAAATAATTAAATGAAATTAACTTAAAGATTTAATGTAAATATTTTGTATGTATAAATTATCGTTTATTTAATTTGAATAAAACTAATTATTTGTTTGTTGTTTTGAAATATGTTGTTTTGATGAAAGAAAATAAACAGTAAAAAGATTTGACCCTTACAATTTTGTTGGCCACCATCGAAATAATCATTAAACAGAGAATTTTTTTTAAGTGCCGACAAATTTGTCAAGGAAGAGTACGTCGTTCGGGTCACTCAAAACACACGGTCGAGTGCCCCAAAAGAACAGAACGTTACAGGATTCAAAAGAGGTTTGTTCGTACTCTAAAATTTAGATTCAACAACACTACCGAAGTTAACAGTATGCAACCTCTCTTGGTCAGACGTCAAATATTGGATTTGTGTTTTCTATATAAATTAATGAATAATTATTATGATTCGTCTGCCCTGCTATCTTGTGTCAGTTTACATGTTCCCTCTTTCAATTCTAGAACGCATAATCTTTTCAGCATTGACTTTATGTCTTCTAACTACGGGATTAATTCACCTATAAACAGGATTACTAACTCTAAGCTTTATAATGATATCACTATGAAAAATGATGATATTGACATATTCAATATGTCTTATTTTACTTTTAAAAAGAGCATATCAAATACTCTTTCTATCACTTCATAAGTTGCCTGGCTATTCTTATTTTTACTTTATTTTCTTTTGTGTTTATTCTGAATACTGTATTTTTTTTTCTTTTTAATTCTTTATTGTACACAGAACACTAGATACATGTTTTTTCTGTCTGTTTCTTACAGTGTAATAATCTGACAACTGACTAATTTTTTTTGTATTAAGAGGTGTCATTTATTTGGACCTAGAGTCTGTTTGGCACCCATCTTTAAATAAATAAATAAAAATAAATAAATGAATGAATACAAAGTAACTGGAAAAAATAACAAAAAATAAGCTGTGCGGAAATCAAATGCACAAAATGTTAATTATTTCACAATGGGCAAATATTGAGTTACGTCATGTTGGCTTAAGAGGGCAGTATAGTATGAGATCTCTTGTTAGACAAAGAGAATATTTAATAAGATTTGTGAAAACAGAAGGAAAAAAGACCAAAAAAACGCAGAACATAAAACACGGAGAAATAAAACCAATTATTTCTTATCAAAAAATGACACCAGAGTGTCCGTTTCTAAAATTATGTTTTTAAACACACTTAGTGTGTCAGAAAAAACAGTCCGCACAGCTCTAAGAAAAGTGAAAATTACTGGGGTTCTAGAGAAGAAAGAAAGGGAAGGAAGGCAATGTCATTTAAAAGAAAAAGATAGCTACATCCGTGAAATTATCTTATATGAATAAGTTTCCAAAAATGTAATCGTATTATTGTAGGAAAATATCTACACGCGAATGCCTACATAGTGATCTTACAATACAAAATTTATGCTACTGTATTAATTATCGAACGAATGACAACAAACTTTATTATTTATACAAATGACGTCCTCATTTGTGTTTAATGGTAGAAGTAAGTGAGAGTACAAGACAGTATACCTATGCATGTACGTCTGCGAAATGTACGAACACAAGTGACTAAGTATGAATGAAGCACCAAACTACTGGATTAGTCGAAAATTTTCTGGTAGATTACAGTATGCATATGTCAGAATGGATAATTCAGAAGACCTTATAAATGTAACGAAGACAAAAGGCAACCTTTTTCGGAACATTTACAAAATCAAATTAAATATAAAAGATTTTCATTCTTGCAAAATATGAACAATTTATTTACGTTATTAAATCGAGTTCCGATATACCTAGCCGAAATGAAAACAGAAGTGAAAAACTTACATAGGTGTAAATTCAAAAATAAGAAATAATACAGTTATGGCCGTTAAAAAAACAAAAATTAAGGAAAATATTCCGACAGAGCAAACGAGGAAACATTAATACACTTTATTAAATATAAAAGAATATACAAAGAAAATGTCCAAATAAAGAAAAAACAAATACTAAGGAAATATTACATAATGCAAAAACTCAAGAATTTTATTAAGTATTTAAATTCCTAAACTAATAATCGATAATAAAAATAAAATAACTGAAAATAAAGGTACCCAAACAGAAATACGCTACCTGTATACGTTAAAGGAGTTTATGAAGCAATTGATAAAATCCTTTACGTTGTAGGCATATTTTTTGATTCGCTCAAGGTATTTGATAGTCTTTCGATAATTAATTAAATAATATTGATACACAAGGCAATTAATCGCTTATATCTGACAAATAGAAAATTAATAGTCAAGATCGCAACTGAATATTCACAAGAAAAACAAATAAATATTGGCGTTCCGCAAGGATCTGTTCTCGGACCTCTAATCCATCTCATTTTCATCAATGATTAATGAAGGGGATGTTATGTTTATAGATGACACCTATGTTGGTGATTTATTTTTTTTTTTTGTGATTTTTTTATGTCGAACAAAGTGTATGTTCCTCTTTTGTTTTATTAGGTATAGGTTCTGATATTGTAAACTTTTTTTTTAAAAACCTAGGTTCGTAAATTAGGTGGTCAGGATTATTTATGTTGAGCTACTGTAATTCTTACCTTACCAATAAACATTTTAAACAACGAGCGTTTAATTCTATTATGTTCCTTATGATTCCTGTGTAATTGTAAAATAGGAAAAATAGGGATGATTAAAGGCTTTTTACATTGCGTTTTAACATTAAGTCATCAAGACTTTCACGCTGAAAACCTGGAAAAAATAAAAACATTATTAAGAAATAACAATTATCCAAGACGTTTAATTCATAACATCTTTAATAATTTCAAAATAAAAACATCTCAGAGGCCGGAAAAAAATAACCAAACTAGAGAAAATTTGTAAAATTCCCTTTTGTAGATACAATATCGTTAAAAATTAACAAGTGTTTCAAAGACACAAACATCAAATTAGCATTTTATAATATTAAGAAAATTGATTTAATATAGGTACACAAACCTAAAAGATAAAATAGAGCCATTTAGAGATGCGCGAATCCGAGATGTTTTTACAATCGAAACAATCGCAATCGTTCATAATAACAATCGAGTCCACAATCGACTCGGAGTTTGATTTTACAATCGAGATGTTCGATTGTTCAAGTCGATTATTTGCCACATAGGTTATAGCAATAGCATCGAATGCGAAAACATATTATAATGATAATATTATAGTCGTGATTCAAACGTATAATATACAGACTGATTTTTAAGTTCATTTATTTTTTTTAACGTGTAGAAATCAAACAGACGAATAACTATTTTTATTAAAACATCAATATAAGAGGGAAATAACCTTTCAAAGTTTAAATACAATTTTCAAATTTTATCTAATTTTGAGGTCGGCCCTGTCGTTATATTATGTCACTATGGAAATATGTTATGGCATTATCAAGTATAGTGGTGCCTATTTGAAACTGACATGTTTATTGATGTATTTTTGAGAGAATTGTTTGTGCCTCAATTATTTTTGAACTCATGTTTTTAAACGATAATGAACTAGTGGACATGTTATTATTATTATTATTATTAATTTAGAACAATTTCTTTGAAAACTTGATAATTACAACAAATTTCCATAGTGACATAACATAACGCCAGGACCGACTTCAAAATTTAATTATATTTTGAAAGCCTGTTTTTCTTTTATTTTTGAATTTTGATAAAAAATTTACTTGAAGTATTTGTTCGTCTATTTGATTTCTAAACGCTGTTAAAAAAGAATTAACTTAAAAATCACCTATTTATATGCTAGCAGGTAGCCGACTGACTTCCACGTGACTCATGATTCACAGTCGGCACTGTTACACTGTAGGCTGTAATAATATTAATATGATCATATTGAATTCTTATCTTATTGGGTATACAGTCTGCACACTGCACAGTGTCCAGTGGTAGTACGCAAATTTTTATCATACACAAAATTACATTTTTTTTAATTATATCATTAGTATTATAAGTTTAACAACGCGATCAAAATAAAAAAAAAATGCCACGCAGCTTTAGAAAATCTATTGTGTGGGAATTTTTTAACAAAAATATTGAAAACGGCAAAGTTGTTTCAGTGCAGTGTAAAAATTGCAAAATAAATTATAAATATTTCGGCAACACAACGAACCTGAATGATCACCTGAAAAGAAAACATCCTATTCAATTGGCGGATATACTAGCGCAGCAAAACCCCACCGAAGATACAGCTTCATCAATTCCCTGTTCATCTACATCTGCAACTACTAGTACTATTACTGTTCCACCGGCTGTGGAAACAGATGCCATAATAGAGAACGCTCCTGCTGCAAAGCGAATGAAGCAGATGAGATTGTATGGCTCTACTAAAAATTCTGAACCCACCGACGACGAACGACGTCAGTTTGAAAATGATTTATTACACATGGTTGCAGTCGATTTTCAACCACTGTCTGTAGTCGAAAATCGCGGTTTTAAATTTTTTACTCAAAAATACATACCTCGCTACAAACTTCCATCTCGGAAGGTACTATCGGAAAATGTGTTACCTGAGGTATACCAGTCATTAAGTTGCAAACTCAGAAACATGTTAGATAAAACTGAATATATATCTATAACCACTGATATGTGGTCATCTGATAGCAATAGGGCCTATATAACAGTTACCGCACATTTTGTTTTCGAGTTTAATATCCGATTTTTAGCTTTATCAACTGAAGAAGTGAAAACTGATCATTCAGCTGTCAATATTGCCCAAGCAACTTCAAACATTTTTGGCAAATGGCAAATCGCAGACAAGATTGTTACAGTGGTGACTGACAATGCCGCTAACATGAAGAAGGCCGTTTCGGAGAATCTTCGAAAGTACCATCATCCGTGCGTCGCCCATACACTCAATTTGTCAGTTCAGGATGCAATTAAAGATAATCCGGAATTCGGAAACTTATTAAATAAATGTCGAGCACTAGTTACTTACTTTAAACAAAGTAATTTAGCAGCCTACAAATTAAGAGAAGTGCAGGAACAAATGGCGCTTCAAGAATTAAAAGTTAAACAAGATGTTCCGACCAGATGGAACTCTGCGGTCATAATGATGGAAAGATTGTCAAAGTTGAAACTGCCTTTATCAGCAGCCCTTTCTTATTTAGTGAATGCACCCAACAACTTAGATGCATCGGAGTGGGAAACGATTGATGAGTGTGTACAACTTCTAAAACTTATATTAATAATTTTGACCGAAGATTTGTCAGGAGAAATGTATCCAACCATGTCTCGAATAACACCGCTA
Source organism: Xanthostigma xanthostigma (assembly GCA_963575645.1). Taxonomy (NCBI): domain Eukaryota; kingdom Metazoa; phylum Arthropoda; class Insecta; order Raphidioptera; family Raphidiidae; genus Xanthostigma; species Xanthostigma xanthostigma. The sequence continues at coordinate 9,010,816 of OY754473.1, forward strand.
ATAAGAGGACTTCAAGTTAAAATAAGAAGTAAAACTGTTACAACGGATATTGGTAAACAATTAAAACTATCTCTTTTAGATATAATTTCCAGACGACTCGGTTTTTTAGAAACAACCAAAACAGTTGCGAAAGCAACTTTCTTAGATCCCCGATTTAAAAAAGCTGCTTTTGGGACTGTACAGAATGCAGACATTGCTCAACAATGGGTGACTGATGAATTAAGCAGGTTAATTCACAGTTCAGAAGGTGTTAATAATACTCAATTGCAAAGTCCTGCCACTCCCATAGCAAGTTCTAGTCATGCCACAAAAGACGATGATGAAGTAGATGAACTATGGAGTTACTTCGATGAAAAAGTTTCTACCATTACCTCAGCTCTTACGCCCGATGCTAGCGCCGTCTTGATAATCAAGCAATATCTAAAAATGCCATACTTAGATCGTAAAAAAGATCCTTTTGATTTTTGGAAATCGCATATTAATACGTTTCCACATCTTTATACACTAGCCTCTAAATATCTTAATATACCAGCAACTTCTGTACCTTCAGAGCGTATATTTAGTAAAGCTGCGATGATAACCAATGCCAGGCGGAACAGATTGGCCCCAAAAAAATTAGATGAACTTCTGTTCATCAATGCAAACGCAGAGTTATTTTGAACATTTTTATTTATTATGAGCGACAGTATTTTTATTTTTTTATTAATTAAGGCAATTTGATTATATTTTGTTTGAGAAGACTGTTATTTTTTTAAATTAGAAATTATTATTTGACTGATCATATTATTATGTTTATTTTATATTATATAAATTTAATAGTTCGTTATTTTTTTTTATTGTTGATTTTATTTTGTTAAAAGACTGACTTTTTTGTAATTTATATAAAAATTTCGTTACATTAAAGAAGACTGATTAATTTTTTAAGTAAAAATTACGAATTTCTTTATTCTAAAACGTTTGTCATTCTAAAACCTACTCCTCGAGTCCCCGTCTATGACTCTGCAGTCATTTATTCATTTCCAAGTAGAGTAGGTACTGTAAAGTGTAAAGAAATACATTTGAAGAGCATGCGCCACACGGTTAATTCACAATCGACTACGTCACTACAATGCAGTGAGTCGAGTCAGTGTACATTGTACAATCGACCATGGGACTCGATGACATTTGTTGTGTGATGAACGGATTGTATGTGGCTCTTGACACTGCACGACTACGATTCACTCGGTCTCGATGAACTATGAAACAATCGAGTCCAAGTGACAATCATCGAGAATCATCGAGATGTTTGAACAATCGAGACAATCGACTAAAACATCTCGTCATCGCACAACACTAGAGCCATTAGAACATTGCCATGTTATATACAAAATTCCGTGTGAATGCAACAAAAGTTATATTGGACAAACAAAACAAAAATTAGAAAAAAGATTGGCACAACATAAAAATGACTGTAAATATATAAACTTTATAAAAGATCAGAAAACAGCTTTAGCATCACACCATTTTAACTTAACTTAATTAACCCATCTCATGATGTAAAACTTTGTAAAATGGTCTGAGAGTTAAATTGTGGGGAAGTGCTCGCATCCACACCAGGTTACATTCGTAGAAGATATAGAACCACCAACACTGCACACACAAAATGTTTATAAACAAATACGGTATGAAACAAAGCAAAGCAATCGTCTAGACAATAATGCAATGTTAGCTATTTGGAAAGCTAAATATACACCGCCTTTTCTTGGTTCTATCCACATTTGTGGTTTAAATACGTTTTTCGTCCATAACTGGACTACGTCACAATTGGATTTTTATAAATAATATACGCGAAAAGTCATTGGCGTGTATGCAACAGGCAGAACAGTTAAATCTACCAAACCGTATCCTAAACCTATTGGATTTAATATCGTCAAAAGAATTTTTATATATGTTGGTGTCTTACAAATTGAAAATAGCATTAGTGTTCCAATTATTCAAATGTCACAGGCACACGATGCTTTGTCCATTCAATTTTGGCTAGACAAATGGCTAAACGCAGGTGCTTCAAAACCTAATGAAATAAGAACGGACGTGTCAACTGCTTTAATCAACGCCGCTTTTAAAGCATTTACCCAACTTAAAAGTATAACAGAATAAATACCTACATATTAGTTTACCAATTTTATTTTATTTATTTATTTACTTATTTTTTAATACAATTTTACCTACACATACATTTTAAAAACTTCTTTTAGAATCAATCTTGTTATATAACTGACACCTTACACAAAGGATACAAGCATAAAATTAAGACAATTATTTTATTCTCGAATTTTATTTTAAAGTGACAAAACAGCATTTATTAGATTTTATTATTATTTTAACAAAAAAGTTTTTATTTTTAACAATTGAATTTATTAGTAAGGTAAGGTAAACTATAACTTTTAATAACATATTGGTATAAAAATTTGTATTATAATTATTTATAGTTGCTGATGAAGCCATAATTAATTGACGAAACGTCCAATTTATTAAAATAAATTCAAGTTTATTTACCTTTCCAACTTCCTACGATTTATCTAACTATAATATTATACTATGGAAACGAATAATGAAACATATTAGTTTATTGCTCATAATTAATTTTTTTATCTACAGATACTGCTAAAAACAGCATTTGAAAAAAATGCTATACCTTCAGTCAATTTGCCTGGGAAAAAAACAGCTACTGATGAGAACCATAGGATTCGATTATTGTATGAAGGCAATAAAGAAAATGATGATAGTTGTTGTTGAAAACTGTGATAATAATGACATTAAGGCAGCCCGTAGATTTAACCCTTGAGCAAACCATCAACGCCGATGCAGCTAGGAAACTTACAGGAATCATCCATCTTACGGATTCAATTTCAGCACGTCAACGTTCGGCTAGAAGTCACGATATCCGCTCCACCATTATTTCTCACGTTTGGGAGAGATTGGGTTGACCAAAAAGCAAGATATTACTGCTGAATTACAAATACACAATATTAAAAAAAGCTCACAACAGCTTGACAAATTTATGAAGATTTTTTATCAATACATGAATCCATTTAGTCCTGACTTGCCGACAGATCAATTATTCAACATTGCGTCTGGTAAGGCTGCAACGAATCTGGTCAAAGAATTTCTTTTAAATGTTGAAAAAATTGGTAATGAACGACGAGAATTATTTCTATTTGAATGTTCATCAGGTGTTAATCGATTTGAAAAAACAATAACGAAAACACCGATGCATAATTTTGCCCGCCAAATTGAAAAACGAACATCGGTAAAAGGGGTGGGAAAAGTCAGGAAATAAAAATACAGCGGGACCTATTTGGTCGAATGTTAGGAATATCAATGGACCATAAAGTTGATGTCCTGAAAATTTTGTCTTATCCCATAACACCTGTTCCATTATTTGTGCCATTTAGATGGTGCAATATATAAAACTGACAAATCGGCAATTGCAAAGGCTCGAGAAACAAAGATCGAGCACGAGTCACCACGTTTTGCTGACGTTTATTTAATTGATGGTTTCTTTGTTTTACACTCCATGAAAGAAGTGCCGAAAACATTTGGTAATATTTCCAAAAAACTTTTGCAAATGGTTACAAAATATCACGGGCAAAGAATTGACGTTATCTTTGATCAATATTGGTCTCCATCAATTAAATATAACGAAAGATGTTTACGATATGAGACTGTTCAAATGCAGTGCATAATTTCAGGACCTGAATAAGTCAGACCAACAGATTTCTCGAAGGAATTGAAAAACATCAGATTTAAGGAGGCTTTAATAGATTATTTTACTGTGCATTGGGCTAGTAGCGAAGTAATTCCATTCCTTGGCAATAAGTTGATACCTATATTTAAGCTTTCGAAACTGTTATTCTTACAAAGTAAATAATGGATTAATTGAATCGAGTATTGTTGGTGATCTTTGCTGTGCTTTGCACAAAGAAGCCGATAGTAAAATAATTGTTCATGTATCCAGTATTCCAAACTCGTCAAATATTGTCATTAGAGGCTCTGATACAGATATCTTGATAATAATGCTCGATAACATGGTTCACTTAAAAAATCCGTCGTCTCATGTTTGGATGCTTACTAGGACTGGAAATCATGAAAGGTTTATTGATATCACAAAAATTCATGAGCAACACGGTGAATTATTGGCAAAAAGCTTGATTGGTTTTCATGCCTTCACGGGATGTGATTCCAACCCTGCCTTTTTTAATAAAAGGAAAAAAAGACCCTTAATCTTAAATTGAATTCCAAAAAGCATTTGCAAGTTTGAGAAACGCTGATTTAACACCGGATATGTTACACGATCTGTTTAACGTTCTTCAACAATTTACTTGCCACATGTACAATACGAAGAAATCTAAGGACGTGGATGATAGTTGGTTCCAAATTTTTGTCATTAGCTACAAGGCTTCTGACATAAATGAAAACTTTAATAAAAAAGTGAGAAGCTTTGATGCTAGCTCGATACCTCCATGCAAAACTGAACTTTACCAACAATTTTTAAGGACTCACTACATTTCTATTATCTGGAAAAATGCGTCCCAAAAAAATCCTATTGTGTTAAACCCACTGGAATGTGGTTGGCAAGAACAAGACACATCATACGTGTTTAATTGGTTTGAAGGAGATCATATATGGCCACCAATTGTTACGTTTTTTATTTTATGGTTAAATTTTAAATAATGATTCTGAGGTGTATTTTAAATATTTTTATTAAAAATGAAATAAGCATATAAAATACAGTTACTTCATGGAATACGATACATACAAAAGAAAATATATATTGATATCAAAATACGCTCGGGACAAAAATACAGAGATCAAGTCTTTAAAGTTATAATTAATACAGTGCATTAAATTTAGGACTCTACGTTGTGTTTTTTTAATAAGGAAGGGCAAATCTTTATTGTTGGTCGGTTCAATGGATAGATATGAGAGTCGCCTCGTTCAAAATAAAGTCAGGGAATCCTGGAGTTGCATCGGGCCAACACCCCTAAACAATCTCCAGAGAAAGAATATTTGAACGTTAGTTCCGGTCAACTCCCGTGTGTAACGTCAAATAAAGGAAAAAGATATCTGAAAGTCAGTTCCGGTCAATTCCCGTGTGTAACGTCAAATAAAGGAAGAGGATATCTGAACCAGGGGGGTGAAACTCAATGCTATTCGAGTGTCTCTTATTTGTCTGAAAGAAGTATTTTAATACCAACATGAGAGCATCAAAATTGATGAAAATGTACATTTGACGAACTTTTTTCAGTCATTGGCATCACTGAAATGGCGCCAGCTCACCAAAGCGCAGCAAAGCGGGAGTTTCAAAATTGTCTACTTATGTTATGAACAATATTATTTAATAAAAAAGGATGAAAAACTGTTCAATTCTTACAAAATTACAATTATAAAAGGAAATGTATTTGAAACTTCAACCATTTTGTTCGAAACGTGAGAAAATTTTTTGATATTAGATTTTTAACTTTTTGAAAACCATTTTTGTTTCAATATCGCGGAAGAAAACTTTTACAAAATAAATCAATATATTGTAAGGAATTTGTAATAACATCATGTATTTTTCATCGATCGTCTGAGGAAGCAGAAATATATCTGCGAAACGTCGCGAAAAATAGTAAGGTGTATTAACTTACCTTTGTTCCCCTATTTTCCTCGGACTACTAATTTTTACAAAATATTAGTTCGCATTATTAGAAGGAACTATTAAAAATTAAGTTTTTAAATAAATGGAAAAATGGATTTAAAACTATTGAAAAAATAATTTTTGAATTATTTCTTTTTAACTCTATCAGAAATTGGAAAATATTGAATGTCAGGTACAAGAAATATAAATAAAATTGTCCTATGAAAAAATAAGTATTAATATTTATACTAGAATTTTTACAACTACCTATATAATTGCAAAAATGTAACATAAAACAAATAAGTATAATATCTTTTTTTATTGCACAAAAAAAAACTTGGTTTTAAAATTTCTGCATTGTAGTAGCAACCTGTTTGTAATGGATGAGAAAGACGAAAGCGATCCCCCAAAAAAATTTACGACTAGATTATGAAGTTTTATCGTTGATCATGCAATGACTATTATATTCATTGTTTTTAAACGATTGTCAATGGCGCTCCACGCAATAGTGTAAGCTTATCAGTTTTCGCGAGTTTAATCTGACCCGTTGTACTGCATCTACTTGCACTTCCCCGTTTGTTGGTTAATCTTTCTTATACTCGCTGCCTTTTCTTCTGCTAGCTTTAAACTATTATTTCTTATTGCACATTCTCTTTGTAATAAAATCACAGTGTACTTACGTATAAGCTGATTGTAAATTATTGTAGAGTGTTTATCACATGTAAGCCATAAATTATTTAGATCCACTGATGACACTGTTTTACACTTATCATTAGTGTTAGGGAGAATCGTCTTTTTTGAGAATCGAGTACTCGGTACTCGAATACTTTTAAGAATCGAATACTTATCCGAGTACCGAGTACTCGAGTATTGTCTAAACTCTAAAATGACCTTCTCATTGCATGCAGCTGCTTAGAATCGATGCTAACCGAATACCGTCGGCTCGCACATTAGCTTGTGCTGGAAACACTGAATACTGAATGATCCTTATATCAGCTATAAATAGGTATTATAATAAGGTTGTATTCGGTATTCGAGTATACGATGTGTAGGCACAGAATCGCATACTGGAAAAGAATTCAGACTGCAGTGTGTATTCGAGTACAAGTGTGTATTCGCGCAGGACGTGCAAAAGCCAAAAACGCATCAACTGTAGGATGAATTCGATTCCTGTACTGCTATATGTACTCGGTCTACAGTATTCGAATACCAGTTACAAGTACTCGAGTACAGCGAGTACTTTGAAGAATCGAGTACTGAATCGATTCTTGTACTCGAGTACCCCATCACTACTTATCATATACATTCAGCTCATGCAGTTGAGGAGCTACTACATCGCAAAACGTTTTTAAGCCAAACGTAATAAAATTCTCTATTTGTAGACGCGTATTCGATTGTAAGAAACACGAACGGCATTCGAGACATGATTTTTTTTTTTTAATTTAACATTTTACTAAAAATATCTTCACGAAATTGATGGTCTGATTGCATCGGTGTTGTGCCATCATCGTTATGAAGGAGAACAAAACAATCATTTTCTTGTTGGGTTAAATTCAGAACCGGATACTCATTGGGCATATTGTCTTCTGCATTTTGTAATTTCACCGATTGCACCTGGCCATTAAGTTCAACTTCCGACTCTTCGTCCGCTGCGAATAAATCTTCAAAATTTACTAATTTGTCCATTTGATTTTGGACTGAGGCGCGGGGCCCCAACTTTGGTTATTCAATATTGAAAATTTAAACAATTCGATGAAAAAATTATGTAAATGAGCGGAAATACGAAAAAATCTATTCAAAAAAGTTTTGCATACAAAACATAAATAACTTTAATTAGACATTTTTTATCGTACTAATATTTTCCAAGTTATTACGAAAATAAAATATTTTTAATTTTTTTCATCGTATGCTATATTTATATTTTGAGCTATAACTCATGACTATTCTTTATTTTTTATCACACCAATACTTTTCGAGTTATTTTGAAAATAATGAGAATTTTTTTCTTCAATAAATTGTGGAAAATAGTACGATCCATTTCAAATTCTATTAACAGATTACTATTATTAAATTTTGATTGAAGTCTGCTAAAAACTACTTCAATTATTCAATAAGTTTTAAACTGTAGCAAGTGTCGGTCCACCCAGCCTGGTACTCTCCTACTATTCAGTTGTGAGTGAGAAAAGCACCTGTTATTATTTATAACCATATACATTCAGTAAATAGTTCAAAACTCTACAGGGTCTGTGAGACCCATTGTCACCGTTTATGTAACATTTGTACAATGGCTTCTGGAAGTAAAACCCAAACAAAAACAAAACAAAAAAATAAAATAAAAATATTTCAAGATTTACATTTGTAAGACAGCTAGCAAATCAGCTGGTGATACCACATCTAAATGCGAGACTAGTTAACAATAGTTGGCAAAACCAAAAGTGCACATCCCGCAAGTTTTCCACTGTATGATAAAAAAATAACAATTAAAAAATATTTTTAATAAATTTAAAAAGATTTAAAAATTTAAAGAAATAAATAATTAAAAATTGAAAAAATATTTTTTTTTAAGTTTGCAAAAATAAAAAAAATTAAGTACTATACATAATATAATATATAATTAATATCAAGTGGAATAAAATAAAACAAAATAAAAAGAAAAAAAAAGAAAAAAATCAATGATATCGTAAGGAATCGAACCCAGGACCTTGCCCTTGGCGATCCGACGGCATAACCATTACGCCACGGCTGCCTAATACGTATAGTGGTGTTATCACGGTATACAAGTGTAGCACTTGTTTTATGGATTACACTATGTTTAGCCAGCAATTATTATATTGTTTTTAAACTATTAATTAGCTGTCAAAAATAATAAAAAATAAAAAAAATATATGAGAAATATATTATATATAATATATAAATATTAAGTGGAATTAAGTGGAATAAAATGGAATATAAAAAAAAAAAAATTCTTATGTCAGCGGGAATCGAACCCGGCACCTTGGGATTACATGACTTACGCTTTAACCGTTCGGCCACACCGATGCCGTACAACGCCTTTGTTATTATGGTATAGAAGTGTAGCAGTTATTTTACGTATCATACTACATTAATTGAGTATATTTATTATGTTTTTTGTTTTTTTATTTTAATTAGCTGTCAAAAATAATAAAAAAAAAACTGTTTATAAAAATTAAACTACTGAACACATTTTAGTGAATTTAAATAGGGTTCTGGTCTGATAGTAAACAAAGTGAATAAAATATAACCCAAGGGGATCCGACCAAAATTGCGATCTGTAGAGTCGTGACGTACGTACATACGTACGTACGTACGTACGTACGTACGTACATACGTACAGACCAACCGACAACTGCTGTTTGTGATTTTCAATTACAATTTTAATAGTATTTATGAACTCGAATTGATTTAAAAATGGTTCTGTTTTATAGATCAGAATCTCCTCTTTTCAAAAAGTTTCATTTTGAATGGATTTCGTGTGAAATTAACTTAGATATAACTTCTTATCTGAACGAAAGTCAGCTCTGATGCACAAAGCGATAATAAAGCACATACCGCTAGTTTAGCGGTATGTGCAATATAGACTTCCAAGAGAACTTCGTTAGGTATATCTAAATTTCTAGATAAAACAATACTTCCTCCTGAAACGGATGAAGTTGAACCATATAAAAAAAAAATATGACTTATATGCAGTCATAAAAATGATAGAAAAACTAATCTGCGCAGCGTTAGATGCAAAAAGCCAGCCTGTTTACCATGTGTAGAAAAAATATGCGTGCATTGTGCTAGAGACTGATTTTTTGGAATTATGATTTAATCAATGACTTCAGGCATTGCAGTTTTTCGTAATATATATTTTTCCTGTTTTCCGTTGATTTTATTTTGTACTTTAATTATTTAAGTTTCATTTTACAAAGTCATAATGTTCCTCAAAAGATTGGTTAACGACAAAAAAAATATAATAAATGCTATACACACACTAATAGGATTTTTTCTCTCATTTTAGATTTTTTCATGTACAATGATCGATTTTCTAAATAATGCGTATAACTCTATTTTAACAATTGAAAAATGCCTTAAACAATGACATAGTCAGTTGCATTTGGTTGTGTATTGAATAAGCGCTTAAAAAAAGAAAATGTTTTTACTGGGTCTGACAGACCCTACGTCACCAATTGTGTTATTGAATACTCAAATTTTAATATAAATAATTGATTCAAATCATTGATTAACGTCTGAATAGAACTCTTCAAATAAATAAAATTGTCGACCAATTTTTTTCAGAAAACGTCATCTTATGTTATATTGATTTGTTATTTTTTTATTTTTTGTCAATATATTGACTGAGAAAAACTGGTCGACAATTTTATTTATTTGAATAAATAATTGATGTTAAAGCCATTTTAAAATTGAAAATTTCCTTCGCATTTCAAGTGAATTTCTCGTTTTTCTCAGCATATTCAAAATTTCTTATTTTAGAATAGATAAATATAATAAAAATACTTACAGCATAAAGTAGTGTTGATCCAATAGAATGTTACGATGGAGGAAGGTTTTGGTTGAGGATCATAAATAAATAAGCTTTACCAATGTTTCGCTAGTGGCCAACGTTTCGAAAAATTTATTTTCATCTTCAGGGCCTACGAATATATTGTTAGAATAATAGGACACCCTGTAGAAGTTGTGAGCGTGTCGGCGGGTAACTTATCAACACGTGGGCGGTCTGATTGGTCAATCGGATCGGGACGAGGTAGACGGGAGTAGCATAAGCGAGGTCAAGCAGGAACGCATACAGGGAACGCGGGCCGAGACACGGAAGTCGCGAACATACAATAGACTGAGCAACATCTCTTGTTGTACAGCAAATGGACCAATAAATAATGTTAAAATTTGACTTTGTCAGATATTTGATTTTTAATTACTAACATTGCGACCCTACTCTAACAATATGTTTATAATTTAGATCATAATATTATATCTAACAGTTACAATAAGTTTTTTTATTAGAGCTACTATATAAATCTATTACATACCTCAAGCTGGTCGAAAGGTGCAGTTCACAGAAAGTGCTTTTTGGCTATATATTGTCAGACAAATATTTCATAAAAAAAAAATTTACTGCGTGACGTCTTTATAAATATTTAATAATTTTAATAGTTTTTTATAATAAGATGTGCATATTAATATTTTTTTAACCCATAATAATATGATCATGTATGTTGTTTTAACAATTTACCACCTTTCGACCAGCTTGAGGTATGTAATAGATTTATATAGTAGATCTAATAAAAAAACTTATTGTAACTGTTACATATAATATTTTGATCTAAATTATAAACATATATACATGTTCATAGTCCCTGAAGATGAAAATAAATTTTTCGAAACGTTGGCCACTAGCGAAACATTGGTAAAGCTTATTTATTTATGATCCTCAACCAAAACCTTCCTCCATCGTAAAAATACTTACGCAAATATAATTTTTTTTCTATATTTTGTTTAAAAACAAAGTTAATAAAGAGAATAACTAAAATTTTTCTATTGTAGACGAGATGTCTAAACACGATGCGTTTACATCAATAAACGAACTGATTTTATAAGAAGAATAAAACTGTATTCTAACTCCACTCCAGTTCAAAACTTAAGAAGATCGGTATCACATAGTTCAGTCGCCATACGCATACACGTTATGAGTGCGACAAAGATGAAAGCTATACATACATACGTATGGTGCACGATAGATGACGTTCATCAAAATACAGCACAATTTTTTTTTTTTGTTGAAATGGGCTTTAATCTTTTTAATTAAATATCTTTTTGATTAGTCAGGCACAACGGGTTTTTTTTGTTTTCAATAATTTATTAAGGTTTTGACTTTAATTTAAATAGTTTTTTTTTATTTCCACCGACTAGTTTTGTAGAAATCAATGGAAACATATCACCCATCTACCGTTTTACCATAAAGCCAATGTTAAATATGCCTACTTTTGAAGTCATTTATTTATTTAAATAATCGGGCAACCCCCCTAAAATTTTCAAAATTGGTTTAGACTCAGTCCAACTTCATATGAAAAAAATCAAGCCTTTTATTTAAAATTGTCTTGGTGCTTGTACTACCTTAAATAAAATAACAACCCCTGATTCGCGTGCTCAGATGACCGGCCTATTGTTCCTAAATCTTCAAAACCTTCTATACAATCGCGGATTTTATTATAACACAAACCTTTCTTTAACGTTATCTCATCAAACATAACTACATATTGTTTTTCATCTTCCTGCATATTGCGAACTCTAATTGCAAGTTTATCAATTAATTTTGTGCGAACTTCGGTTTCTAATTTAAATACGCATAACCATGACTGAATCGTGGATAAACTCGGTAAAATGAAATGTAAATTTTTTAACATAAAGGGTATAGCCGGATTAATATGGGAAATCTGCCCCCGTGGCTTTTTTGACTCGCACTCAGGGGATCGATTTGGTGTCGAATAAAAATAATTCACCTCAATTTTTAGCTCTTTAACTCAAACGGTTTTCGAGATTTTCAAAAAAACCGGTTTTTTCGATTTTTTTTTTTTTTTATAGTAAAATCCAAAATTAATTGATGATGATTTTTTTTCTAATTCTTAGGAGTCTAAGACATGAAAAAATAATATGATCATGATTTTTAAACGAAAAGCCGATTTTTAGCGGAGGAAAGAAAATTAAAATCTTAATTTTTTTAGCCTTTGTGAAATATGTCACTCACCAAAAATCGTCAGAAAATGTCTTTTATACTCCTTTACATTCAGGAATTTTTCTGAATTTTTTGGAGTGGTGCAACAATATGAAAAAAATTAAAAACTCATTTTTTTTCTAAAATCTCGCGTTTTAACTTACTTATATTGCACATACCGCTAAACTAGCGGTATGTGCTTTATTATCGCTTTGTGCGTCAGAGCTGACTTTCGTTCATATAAGAAGTTATATCTAAGTTAATTTCACACGAAATCCATTCAAATTGAAGCTTTTTGAAAAGAGGAGATTCTAATCTATAAAATAGAACCATTTTTAAATCAATTTGAGTTCATAAATACTATTAAAATTGTAATTGAAAATCACAAACAGCAGTTGTCGGTTGGTCTGTACGTATGTACGTACGTATGTACGTACGTCACGACTCTACAGATCGCAATTTCGGTCGGATTGCCTTGGGTTATATTTTATTCACTTTGTTTACTATCAGACCAGAACCCTATTTAAATTCACTAAAATGTGTTCAGTAGTTTAATTTTTATAAACAGTTTTATTTTTTATTATTTTTGACAGCTAATAGTTTAAAAACAATATAATAATTGCTGGCTAAACATAGTGTAATCCATAAAACAAGTGCTACACTTGTATACCGTGATAACACCACTATACGTATTAGGCAGCCGTGGCGTAATGGTTATGCCGTTGGATCGCCAAGGGCAAGGTCCTGGGTTCGATTCCTTACGATATCATTGATTTTTTTCTTTTTTTTTTTCTTTTTATTTTGTTTTATTTTATTCCACTTGATATTAATTATATATTATATTATGTATAGTACTTAATTTTTTTTATTTTTGCAAACTTAAAAAAAATATTTTTTCAATTTTTAATTATTTATTTCTTTAAATTTTTAAATCTTTTTAAATTTATTAAAAATATTTTTTAATTGTTATTTTTTTATCATACAGTGGAAAACTTGCGGGATGTGCACTTTTGGTTTTGCCAACTATTTTTTTTTAGTTTCAAAAAATGTGTAGAAAATATTTTGTTACCAAAAATACATCCTTGCCAGAAATAAACATAAAGATTATTATAGAGAAATTAAGATATATTCTGCCTAAAGTAATTAGAAGGATTATAATGATTAAAAAGACACTTACACATGATACTTATATGTTTTTTCTTACTATATTAAAAATTATTTAAAATCTGTTACAACGAAAATAATAATTATAATAAAAAATGTAACTAGATTAGTCTTCGTCGCTGTCTTCATTTACTACAACACTAACTTTTTCATTTATGAACAGACGACTAAGTATCTCAGCAGGTTTTACAATTTTCGCCAAATATCGAGCGTACGATAAATAATATATGATAGCAGCAATGTGCGAGCAACATCCAACAGTGCGTCTACCATTTGCGCAATCACAACAATATCGAGTTATTCCAGAAATATCGTTCTTATCTGGCTGATATTCAATAAAACACCGATATGTCTTCGAATTAATATGTCGAGATCTGACTTCAAACTTGATAATATTAGGTGTAATTTTTAAATAATGAAATGTGACTGTTCCGTTTTCATTCATCATCTCAGCTAAATACGATACAGCTTGAGACATTTGATATGATCCGGTGAAAAGAATTTTGAGTTCTTGCTCCGTTAATTCAGGAAAATCAGTTAATTGGTCTGAAGTTATTATTGCAAAGGGGACTTTTCTTCTTGCCCAACGGTTGGTTTCTACCTCCGAGGCTAAAGTATTATCTTGATCTTTTTTTGAGTTCATGGCAGCAATAATTTTTTCTGAAAGATCGAGATCAGAATCAAGTCTTGTACCGAATTCATTATGCAGAAAACAAGCGATTCTACAAAAAACCCCAGTTTTTGGAAGCAACTTATTATCCAGTTTATGATCCAACAGCCTAAACTTCTGTTTAATGTCGCCATGTACTGCTTCAACAACCCAACGAATTTTGGTAACGAAACGGGATTCATTTGATTCATCTGTAGTCAGCTGATTGCGTTTTCCTTTGAGAGCAGGCATTAGCACTTTGAACCCTAGTTCTTCTAAATATGCAATCACATCACGAAAGCCACGATCAACTACAATAATGTCATCTTTTTTCAGCAACTTGATCAGACCATCGGAATCATTTAAGATGACTCTCATGATTTCAGCATCGTTCATATTAGCTGTATATGGCCCAAGCATATCTATAACGAAACCATTTGTAGTGCATATTGTGAACGGTTTGCACAGAGGGACTTTCTTCTGACCAGAATATGATTTCCTTTGGTATTCGTTATTCTCACTTTTTTGATGACGAATATATGTTCCATCGCAAATGAATATCAACTGGTCATCTTTTATTTGATACAATTTTTTGGCAGTATTTGACGTATTAGTGAGTAATGTTTCCCCATTGATAGCATCAATTCCAAAATACTGAGGCAAAACATCTTTTTCAAACGAAGATATTACTTCATTACAGTAGTCGGATACCATTTGTTCCCGAGCTAATCCAAAAACAGAAGATATTACTGCATTCGAATTCCCGGTTCGTAGTTTGAATAAAAAAATAACAAGAGCTTGAATGACATTACGATTCACTGAACTTCTCATCGACGTTAACAGTTCACGAAGTTTTATCAATTTTTCCCAGGTAAGGCTCGTAAACACCTCCAACTGTTTTTCTGAAAACGAGTGGTCTCCAATTTTATCAATTATAGACGAATCAGTACCAATAGCCAGCTGCCCAAGTAATTTTTCCAAATCACGAACTTCAAATACACTGGTATTCGAATAAATTCGCAAATTGTTAATGTCTTCATCGTAGAACCGCTTTTTTATAAAATGGTCTTTACAACACCGATTTCCTTCGGGAATAAAGAGTCGTCTTCTGGAAAACACTTGTTTGCGTGCTTCAAACGGAACTATTGTAATATTAGTTGATGATCCACAAATGCAACAGTATTTGTGAGTCGCAATAATTCGAGGAAAACCTAACTCCACATATTCTAATTCTTCTTCCATTTTTTCTTCAATAACGTATGAAGGATCTTCAGTTGATGACACAGATGAAACAGTAGTTGATGAGGATTGAGACAAAATTGGCTGGCTTTCGATACTCACTCGATCTGCAGATGAATCCTCAGTGTTCTTGAGTATAGATGGTCTTGTTAAAATAATTCGACACTTACTACAAAAGATATCATTAATAAAGACTCTTTTTCCAATTTTTTCTGTCGCATCATTAGCCTCATCAATTGTCATAATAACTTTTTTATACCCAACTATTTTACGCAAATGTATGTTACAATTAATGCATTTTTTATCAAAATCCATTCTGAAATAAAGATTCGAATTATTTATTGGGAACTTACAAATATACAAACAGATTAAATATAAAACTTTACTTACTCAAGTGGTTGTAATATTACAACTGTAGCACTATTTAAACATACAAAATAATATCTTATGATAATGATAAGAGATATAATAAAAACAATTATGTTTCTGAGTTATTTGATCGTAAAACGTGAAAATAGTCTTAATATGAATGTACTGAAATTATTAATGAGTTAATTGCGATTGAATACATACAATGATATCAACAATGAAGTCTAATTCATTGTTAGGTCACCTAAACAAGCGAAACGTTAGAAGAATATGATTGCGAGTTACTGAAAACCCCAGTAGATGGGGTTTAAATGCGTCCGCTTGGCGCGAATTTTTCAAAAACATAATCTTTGAGTAATTTATGTGTAGCAATATGATTGGAAATGTGTGATAAGCAATGCAACTGTGAATTTGTAGTACAAAAATATTTTTTACACTTTTTGTGAAACTAAAAAAAAATATAAGTAAGTTAAAACGCGAGATTTTAGAAAAAAAATGAGTTTTTAATTTTTTTCATATTGTTGCACCACTCCAAAAAATTCAGAAAAATTCCTGAATGTAAAGGAGTATAAAAGACATTTTCTGACGATTTTTGGTGAGTGACATATTTCACAAAGGCTAAAAAAATTAAGATTTTAATTTTCTTTCCTCCGCTAAAAATCGGCTTTTCGTTTAAAAATCATGATCATATTATTTTTTCATGTCTTAGACTCCTAAGAATTAGAAAAAAAATCATCATCAATTAATTTTGGATTTTACTATAAAAAAAAAAAAAAATCGAAAAAACCGGTTTTTTTGAAAATCTCGAAAACCGTTTGAGTTAAAGAGCTAAAAATTGAGGTGAATTATTTTTATTCGACACCAAATCGATCCCCTGAGTGCGAGTCAAAAAAGCCACGGGGGCAGATTTCCCATATTAATCCGGCTATACCCTTTATAATTCCTGGGAGATTTGTAATATAATAATAATAATAATATCATATTTATTGATTGATTCGTCGAATCGACATATCATAATCTTACATAACTACATACAATTTAAAAATAACTAATATGGCTAATATATAATATTCTTTCTGTTTATTTCTATTTATAATAATAACCTGCTTTTTTGTTTAAGGTAGCGACTGATCAACAATTTCTTTCCCTTTATCCCATTTTTTCTTTTCGTATTTTCATCATGTTTTCTATAAACCTTACTACATTCATTTATTACTACATTCTATTATTTCATTTACTGACTTATTTCCAAAGTTTTTTAGATACTTATCTCTTTCTTTGTCAATTCCTTTGCATGTTTTAATTAAATGTTCTGCACTTTCTTCTTCATTGCATAATGTGCATATCCTTCCTCCATACTTGTCTTTTTTTGCCTCATATATCCAGCCTCCTAATCTAATATTTTTCTGTATTTCGTTTCTATTTCCTCAATATATTTGGCACCTTTTTCATAGTGTGCTAGATTCTTATATAATTCTAACGATTTCTTATTTTCCATTTCATTAAATAACTTTTTGTATGTTTCCTCTTTTACTTTCTCGGTAATTCTCTTTTTTATGGTTTCAGGTCCTCTTTCTTGTATATTCATTTCTGTAATTTTTTCTCTTATCTTATCGCCCCATGTTAATTTTTTTTCTTTATCACCACTCTCTATTTTTACCAAATTTTGAAGAAATTTGCTTATAGAAAATTATGTTTTATTTCGTTTTAATCTAGATGTCTGTGTGGCTTGCTTTTTAATTTTCTTTTTAGCAACATTATTTTATTATTTACTTTCTCCATTTTAACAATTCGTTGAGTAACTAATGTGTCTAAATTATTTTTATCAAGTTTTTTTATTTTTCTGATGAACTATGATACCATAAAATTTTTATATCAGAAGGACTTAAATCTTCACTGCAACTCAATTTTTGTTTTTTCTCATTTCTTTCTTCACTACAAAACCCGGAGATTTTGTTGTTCGGGTGTAGTTTGTTGGAGTTCATAAGATGTATCTTCATCGTCTTCATTATATTTTCGAGGTGCTGCATTATAATTCAATGATTATTTAACGAAAAATGTTCTTCACACACTAACATGTTTTTTAATTGATCGTCATCTAATAAAATTATGTTTATATTGCCACAATTTAATAGCCACTGTTCACGTCTAACTGTCTTTTAAAGGTAATTTGTCAAAACTTAATTCCTGTGAATTTCGTCTACAATGTTTACAGAGAACGTAACTGCACGAATTACTAACACAAGTTGTAACAAACCTCTAGCTGCGCAATCAGCCGGTGGTAAGAAGCAGTGGAAGCATTTAAGTTAAAAATATATGGCCGTACGCGAATTAAAAAGGTAAGTACAAATTTAAAGCTAATCAAGCCAAAAGACAAAAATTCAGGAGTACAAATAGTAACAAATAAAAGATATACTTTTTAATTTGAACTAAGATAATTTAATGCGACTGAAGGTCCCAGAAAAAACGGTGAAATATACAGTAATTACCCAAAATACAAGTAATAGAAAAATTTTAATAAATTCTGTAGCATGCTCAGTAAAAAATAGAATTATAAAAAGATATAATAATAATTACAAAGATATAACAAAAATTAAAAAGTTAAACAAATAACTAATAATAAAAATCGCAGGATTGTGGACAAAAAGTTATTTATTTAGTGTACGACGTTTCGTCTATATATTTAGACTTTTTGAAGTACAATTAATGTGAAAATTTAAAACAATAATTATGAAAATAAACATTAATTACTAACCATAGCAATTAACAAAAGTTAAGGTACATAAGACGAAAACATGGCAACAAGTTTATGTATACATTTAAACAATAAAAATAAATACGAAAGTTAGTTCAATTTCATAACATACTTATACTGACTACTTAAATTTTGAGTATCTGTTCTGTAATTAATAGAATTGTTTTTTCTAATAAAACACATTTCACTGATATTGCGTTTCTTTTATTTATTTTTATTGTTAAAATGTATACATAAACTTGTTGCCATGTTTTTGTCTTACGTACCTTAACTGTTGTTAATTGTTATGGTCAGTAATTAATGTTTATTTTCATAATTATTGTTTTAAATTTTCACATTAATTGTACTTGAAAAAGTCTAAATATATAGACGAAACGTCGTACACTAAATAAATAATTTTTTGTCCACAATCCTGCGATTTTTATTATTAATTATCTCGATGGACACGATATCTAATATATATTTAAACAAAAAACATTACCCGATAATAAAATGATAAAAACGAACAACAAACAGATTAAAATATAAAATTCAACAGAGATTTTGGTAGAAGGAAATTCCACCGATCTTGTTATTTGATATCCGGACGCAAACTGACTAAAAAAAACTTCTCTCAATTAAAATAATTTTTGCAGGTAGAGTGAACGTAACAGTTAAAAAAGAAGGTTAAAAACGAAATAAAATATTTTTAGAATTAAAACTGATTTAAAAAAAAGGTGTAAAAACGGTTGCCGACTTATAGGCGATAAAAATAAAAATTATGAATAAAAATTTAAAATAAAATAATGAATACAGAAAAAAAAAATAAAAGAGGCATTATGTTAAAAGTCATTGAAAAATTCTCGATTAATAAAATAATAATGTTTTGCGACAATTTATAACGTACCTACCGACAGAAATTTTTCAAATCATTTTTTTTACTTATAAGAGAGCCGGCATGTCGCCGGGAATACCGCAGCCTCTTGGGCTTATTGTGCTATCTCCCAATCTCTTCTATCACTCGGTCCAGTTCCTCGTTCCTTGCACTAGCTTGTGCAGTCCGTGGACTG
Organism: Xanthostigma xanthostigma; assembly: GCA_963575645.1. Classification (NCBI taxonomy): domain Eukaryota; kingdom Metazoa; phylum Arthropoda; class Insecta; order Raphidioptera; family Raphidiidae; genus Xanthostigma; species Xanthostigma xanthostigma. Next base: position 9,030,430 of record OY754473.1, read on the forward strand.
GGTGATTGATATAATCCTCTAGACTCATTAAAGTTTCAAATCATACATTAAATTAAAATTAGTCGAAAATTTTATTTATTATATTTCGTATAGGTACATAAATACCAAAAGCAAAATAATAATCTCTGAAAAATCTTTTTTGAAAAATAAACTTTAACTGTCAATTGGGCGTTAAATAATCATATATTTTTTCTGACATCCCTGCCTAAGAGGTTACTGATAAGGAAAGATAACTCTAGTAATTTAGAGAGATGATGATCTTGTTCAAATGTTGGAAGATTAAAAAGGAAGAATCCTGGTGGCATAGGATCGATGAACAAAGCAAATACTGAAGGTTTTTATTGCATTTTATTGTCTGACGTTTCGGCACTCTTTATGCCATCTTCGGAGAATCTAAAAGATTCAATATATGAAAAGTTTTATTGTTGTTACATTTGTTATTGTTTAAGTTATTGATCTTAAAGTTGTTATTGTTAAATTATTGTTGTTAAAAATTAAAGTTAAAATTTGGAAGTAAAATAAATAAATTAAAATAAAAAATGTCATCAAAAGGTATTAATATTACTATTTTTCTTGAAAGAACGACTAGATTTTTACTGAAAACTGTATAAATGTGTCTGTTACTTGTATAAAAATTATACTGATTGAAAAAGGGTTTTTGAATTTTAAAAAACGATAAAACAGAACATTGATAAGTTTATGCTTGTTATAAAATAGTTTTAATTTGCTATATATAGAGGACATACTCTCAATATCTGTTCTTTTGTTGACACTTGTGTTGAATTTTTTAATGAAAAGCATTTCTAAAAATAAACGTTTAGAATAATTACATTCCTGTGTTACAATATTGGCGTTATTAAAATCAAATTCATGATTATTGTTGTAACAATGTTGAACTAAAGATGTAAAATTAGTATTGGGATGGAAATATTTTTTATATTTTTGTATGTCATAGTTATGTTGTTTTAAACGTTGGGACAAATATTGAGAAGTCTGACCAATATATACAGCATCACAATCTTTACAATCAATTTTGTAAACTGCATTTGAACATTGTAATTTGGCAGTTTTTTCTTTTAATTTAGAAAAAAAGTTTTTATATATAGAGTTACAGTTTTTGAAGGCAATTTGAATATTTTCGGATTTAAAAAAATGTTTTAATTTTTCTGATAATGTGGGAATATATGCAATTGAGAAAAAAACCAATAGGAGCTATATCAGGGTTATTATTGTGTGTATTGTTGGAATTATTAATTTTTATAATTTTATTAACTAAAGAAGAGGGGTAATTGTAATTTTTAAAAAATTGTTTTATTAATTTAAGGTTTTTATCTATGTATTGTGTGCTAGAAATTTGTCGAGCTCTATGTATAAGATTTTTAATAACGTTCAGTTTATATTGAAACGGGCTTGCAGAGTAGTAGTTTAAATATCTACCTGAGTGAGTTGGTTTTAAATACCAATCTGTATTTATGGAATTATCTGGCATATGAATAAGTTTTACATCTAGGAAGGAAATGCAATTATTATTTTCTATTTCAAAGGTAAACTGAATGTCTGAATGAAAAGAATTAAATATGTCTAAGGTCATGTCAGTTTTATCATAAGGTATTGCTATTAAAATATCATCTACGTATCTTTTGTAAATTATTGTCATATGGCAATGCATGTATTAACTTGTCTTGCAAGTCACTCATAATAATGTCACTTATAATTGGGCTAAGACAATTACCCATAGCTAAACCCTTTATTTGTTTGTAAAATTGGTTGTTGTATACAAAATATCCTGATTTAATACATAATTCGACTAAATTGATAAAATGGTTTCTATCAAGAGTGGTATGTGGCTCTAAAAGATGCCATCTGTCTGTAATTTGTTTCAAAGCTAAATCTGTTGGTAAATTAGTAAACATGTTTTTTACGTCTAATGATGCTAAAATATAATTATCAGGTAAGGTTATGTTTTTTAAATCTGTAATCGAAATGAATTTTTTACGTGATACTGATTTTTTATGAAAGCATGTTGTAAGATCGTACATAAAAATTTTGAAATATTATAGGTAGGTGTAAAGATGCAAGATACAATTGGGCGAAGTGGCACTTCAGGTTTATGGATTTTTGGTAAAAAATATATTTTAGGAGCAATACCATTATGACATTTTAGTTTTTTTGCGGTCTCTGGATCTATTTTTTTATTGTTTTCTAAATCTTGGATTAATTTATTACATTTATTTTGTAATGTTAGTGTTGGATTTTTTTCTAATTTATTATAAATTTTTTTGTCATTTAATAAAAGTTCAGTTTTTGAATTAAATTCTAATTTGTCCATTACAACAGTGGTATTGCCTTTATCAGATTTGAGGATTACAATTTGAGGGTTATTTTTTATAAATTTTTTTGTAATTATTATATCCGGTTTTTTAATAAATTCTGTTAGATTTGAAATGAGAGGTTTGAAATTAGTGTAAAAATTTGAAATAGTGTTCGATATATTATGGAATCTATAATTATCTTTGTGTTCGTCCGTTGTATTATAATATTTTAGTAATAGGTAATTTTTGTTTATTTAGAAACGGAAGGTTGAAATTAGGACCCAAACTTAGAATCTTATTTGCTTCTTTGGGGATAGTAATATTCGATAAATTTTTTTAGCCATGATGTAATATTCGGAGATAAATTTTGAGATTCATATAGTGATAAAAGTTTCTTTTGGATTCTATTTTTATGGTTATTGTCTATGCGTTTGAAGATTATTAATTGCCTTTTTTTATATTCATCCAGAATTGGTGTTGGTAAGTTATATTTTAACTTTTTTTCTAAATTGGACAAAATTTTATTAAAATTTTTTATCTGCCAATGTACAACTGAAATTTCTTTATTTAAAATTTGGCGTTGTAATGTTCTTAAAAACGAAAAGAATTTGTTACGAAAGGGGTGGTTTCCAATAATTTGATTACTGATAAGGTTTACTTCGTGGAAGGGAAAATCTGTCGCTTCGAGGTATTGCCCTCTAGTTTCACCCCACCTTGGACAGCCAAACAGTGTGCTCCGCGTAGTTTTCGCCTCCGCAATACCCACAGTCGGCAGTTTCCGACCTCTTATAGCGACACAGGTACTTCCTATACTTGCGTCAGGAAGTAAACTACTTTCTCATAGGCTGTGTGCCTATTAGCGCCGCCGGTGGGTAATAGAGAATTATTGAACTCACTTTTTATGGAAATCGCGACATGTTTCTATGGTGATAAGTCAAAAACTTTAGTTGGCCCTGATGTGTCAAAAAAAAAATGTAATAAGGAAAACTGATGTTCATTTTATATAGGTGCCATAAAATTCAGATTGTAAACCATTATATAAATAGCATAACATAAAAGATATGTGAGAATTATTTATTTATCAATTATTACGTACAATATATAAATAATTTGTTTACACTGATAGCGGAACGTCAAATTATGGCGCCAATGATCTTTATTTTACTTTATTCGCCATCAGCACCACAGTCCGGAACACATCAAGCATTTCCAGATTGCTTAGTTTTGCCCATGTTTTCTTTGTAATTATAAAGCTTCATAAAATTATAACTATTTTCACTTTTAATAAACATTGCTCACTTAAGGCCAGTCCACACGCTACGTTTTGCACAACCTTTTAAGTCTGCGCAGTCTTAAGACAGAATGAAAACGTTGCAATTTTGAGTGTCCAGACGGTGCAGTCATATTTGTATTTTTCGCTCAGTCTTGTGTGATATCGTCATGGAGAAAATCAAAATACCACAGAGATGGCTTGATTTCGTCTTCTCCAGCCCCAGATCGAATCGATTTGTTAACTTTTGCCAATTCTTTACGATAAACACTTCTCATAGAATTAACTTTTTTTACAACTGTATCTCTGCTCGCGGTTGCATCGATTTCTTTGAATTTTTCTACTAAACTCTCATAAGCTTCCCCCTTTTTCTCCCTGTTACTATACTCCTTCGATTTAACACGCCAAATGCATGGGAAACTTTCGTAAAGTGCAATAAAATCGGGTAGAAACTCCCGAGAACATTGCCGAAGGTCAGCCATCGTCGCGTGATTAGGAAAAACTGAGGAAGAAAACGAATCGGAAAACGAAACAATCGTCCGCATGCACCGATTTGTCCGCACAGGTCATGGATTTCAAAGCTCATTTCCTCAGTTATCGCTGCAACTGTACCGTCTTCCCGGCGGACTCAAAACTGCGCAGTTTTCCGATCCACACGCAACGTTTTATCTGCAACGTGTTGAACTGCGCAGACAAAAGGTTGTGCAAAACGTAGCGTGTGGACCGGCCTTTACATGCGGAAAATTTGAGGTTGAAGTTTGCACTAGTGCTCACCACGAACGCTCGCATCGAAAAGTTTGTAACTCCGCCTCCTTGCACATAGCCCATACGCCCTGTCCAACAACTTCTGTATATTTGGTATTAGGCGGTATGTCCACCGCCCATTGGCACAGTTGTCCCACCTGGTCATGACATCTAGACGTGCTGTTTTCCCATCCACCCCTAGATATTTGTTCTTTCTCTCGAGTATTTGGAGTTCAATTGGAGGAACACCCGCTATAACTCCTGATGCCTCTCTTGATATCGTTCGGTATGTACAACAGATTTAGATGCTCATTTTCCGTTGTACGCTGGGTAGTTTGGTTTCCTGTTATCCATTGGTATGACCCAAGTAGGAGCCACATACAACATCTGGGAATGCACCACGGACGACATTATTTTTCTCTTGGACGCCCAAGGTCCACCAATATTGGGCTAATGCTAGCCACTGCTGCTAATGTCTTTTCGGATTTCAAGACACTTTTATTAACATGCACAGCAAAGGAGAGGTTCGTATCCAGCCATATCTCCAAATATTTTATGGCCCTTACTGGTGTCACTAGAATGGCAGCTTCGGTCTTCTCTGGAGCAAATTGGAGACCTGTTGCAAAGCAACGTTTGCCGTACTCACTAACAAATCTTCTCCCTTGGCAACTACAACCATTGACATATCGTCGGTGAAACCTATTAGGGTAACCCGTTAAGGATACTCAGTCTCAAGCATCCCGTCATACAGGACATTCTATAATGTCGGTCCAAAAACCGACCCCTGAAGGACGTCACTATTTATCTATCTATTTTTGAAATGGATGGTGATTTAAGGTTCTTTTTTAATTAATTATTTCATCTGACTACCTTAAAAGAAGATACCAAAAAGTGGCTTACCTCATCACAATCTCAACGCTGAACTAAGACAACCATCACCAGATTGAGAATCGGACACACAGCTCTGATCCATTCGCACATCTTGAAAAAAGATTCTCCTCCAAGGTGCGATACTTGCAATGAACAAATTACAGTGGAACATATTATTCTGTCTACTTGCACCAAATAGAACCAGGAACGGATCTCTTCTAGCTTACCGTGTAACGTTACAACGTTACAGGTATACCAATTTATTATTTAACGTTGTAAAACAATATTATTTATTATCATTTGTACCACCTTGTAAAAAATTTAAACATAAAATCAAAAGTATAATATTAAGTATTATTCTGTATATCCAAAATGTTTTAATAAATGACCGAGCGAAAGCAAGTTACGAACAGGTCAATTATACGTAATTTGATTGGTTAATATCATTTGAAGGATATCTCATTTTGACTAAATATTCATTTTGTAAAATATTATTAGATTCATTCTGTTTTTAACTTTTAGTACAAATAGACATTAAATCCAATTCCAGTTTTAACTTTTAATAAAAATAGACATTAAATTCATTCTAGTTTTAATTGTAAAATTCTTCAGGTCTTATAAATAATTAACAGGAAATTTTAATCAGGTGAAAAGACCACAGCCAATTTGTTTTGACTATTTATTCATATATACGACGTTTCGTCGGTTTGATTCCGACTTCTTCAGGTATCTAACAAAACAGACACAAATTATACATTTAATTATCAAGATAAAATAATATTACAAAATTAATAAATAAATAATACCTTGAACAGTCTGTCAAAACTTTGTCAATACTCTGATCATTACAAATCAGGTTCGACTTACAAATTTTACAAAAATCATACGTCCAAATGTAGTCCAACATCAATCATATAAATAATTAAAATAGTAGATAAAGTCTTCAATGATTTAATATTTGTCAATAATTAATAAGTAGAAAATTATTAATAAGTCACAATTAATAATAACCTCATATCTCGCCTGTATATTCTCAACTGTAAAACAGCTGGCAGTCACAGAACACACATACGCTCATGGTGACAATGACAACTAAACGCACGCGGCAAATTCAAAATAACCTAAGTCTTTTTATTATTAATCAAACCTAAATACACCTTACTTAGATGGTCTGTGTCTGTTCTCAAATTAACAGTGTCTGTCAAACATATATGGACCATTTCGCTGATATTTCTTTTAAACCATGTCCAGAATCTTCACTTGGTCAAAATCAAAAACATGACCAGTTACAAAATGATGATTCGCCAAGGCAGTACGGTCTTCCTTATCCTTAAATCTGTCCTCACAACTATATTTGTGTTGATAGATCCTTTTGGATAGATATTGTCGAGTCTGGCCCACGTATGATTTTCCACACGAACACGGAATCTTGTAAACTAATTCAGACACCTGCCTTAACGATGTCTTGTCCTTAAGCTTCGAATAAACTTGACCAACAGTTCGGATGTTGTAGAACGCCGGTCTCCAATCAGTAGATCGGAAACTCAATGATATTCTATGACTGAGGCCCCTAATAAAAGGGAATCTGAACCTGTTTTCTTGAGTTTTAATTTTATTGACACTCCTGTCGCCTATATGTAAAGCTCTAAACCTCCTCCGACAGACGTCTATGAAAGATCTCGGGTAGTTGTTATTGTCGAGGATTTTTCGAACTTCTCTTAAGTTTTCCCACTTCGCGATGCTTTGTCGCATATACTCCACTTTATAATACTTTTATACCTTCAAATATACACGTTTTTATCTTTTTCGCACTTCACAACATATACATTTAACTTTGTCACCAGTCAGGACCTGTTACAACCCTGCCATCAGCCCCACCTCGCCTCTCAACTTAGGACGATGTTATAAGTTTGAGTGCCAATTTGCTACTGTCCATAATGGCGCGGTTTCTTCTAGAACGCCGCGTCATTCTCCCCTCTCTTTCTCCTTCTTGCTCGCTTTTTAGGAAATGGATAAAGGAATAAACACTACTTCAGTCATATACTCTACATAACAACTTTTAAATGTCGGCGGGAAAGCCGTACTGTTACAAACAGGATCATCATCTCTCTAAATTATTAGAGTTATCTTTCACAATTTAATAATTGAAATAAATAAAGTTATTTTTTTTTGAGTTATAATGAAATTATACAGCTTAGAAACAGATCCATAAATAGTCAAATTTTTCTAGCAATCATTGTAAAAAATATAAATTGGAATGTACAAAAAGAAATTAACTATGATTCACGAATTGTTAATGTATAAAGAATTGAAGAAATAAGCTAAGATTTTAATATTCTTGACAGCATGAAAATTAGATGTTGATAATATTGAGTAGAGCGTTGTTAAGATATAATTGATTAAAAAATTATTATGATAAAAAATAAAGTGACCGAGATTGACGGCACTATGGTAAAATTAAAAGATCGATAAACGGCATTATGATAAATTGATATGAAAGGTATGAAATTGATGAAAAATGATGAAATTATAAAAATATATTTATTTGAATAATTAAGAATTAATTGATATTGAAAAAACGCTAGATTTATATGTTAAAAGATTAAAAGGACATGACAAGAATATTAAAATTTTACTTACAAAAGAATTTAAAAGTATTAAAATATATGAATATGAAAATTAAGAAGTATTGAAAATTATTTCCAATGAAATTATTAACTGTAAATTTAAATTGAGGCTAGGCTTGAATAATTGTAATTATAAGGAAAATAAAGAGATTATTATATTAGGCTGATTACGAGAAAATAAAAGAAACATTTAATTTGATGTATTTGAATAAAGAAATGTAAAATAATTATTTTTTTGTATGGAAATAAAATATTAATATTATGTATATGAAATAAAGAATAATTAAATGAAATTAACTTAAAAGTTTAATGTAAATATTTTGTATGTATAAATTATCATTTATTTAATTTGAATAAAACTAATTATTTATTTGTTGTTTTGAAATATGTTGTTTTGATGAAAGAAAAATAAATATAAAAGATTTGACCCTTACAATTTTGTTGGCCACCATTGAAATAACCATTAAACAGAAAATCTTTAAAGTGCCGGCAAATTTGTCAAGGAAGTGTACGTCGTTCGGGTCACTCCGAGCACACGGTCGAGTGCCCCAAAAGAACAGAACGTTACAACCGGCCTCCTTAAAGGACTCTCTTTAGGATGACGAAGGAACTTTCTTGAAGGTTCAACGGTTTCTTGGACTTATTAACCTAAAAAATAAAATATAATCAGTTCAACATAAACTAATACAAAATATATACAGGGTGTCCAATTAAGAATGGGACATAGAACAACCGCAGATTCTCCAATTCAAAATAAAACTATTAAGCGAAATATGCTTAGATAAAATGTTACTCGCTCTACCAGTGGCGTACGACAGGAGTAAGTAATGCTTGTACCCCTTCTAAATGTTACGCCGCTGTCTAAATTTTAATTTTGACTATAATTTTAATTTTTTTGATATTTTCTAAGTCAATAATGTACACTGGTTAGTTTGTTGTAAAGTCATTGGTTTTCGAGATATTCGCAGTTAAAGATAGATAGACATGTACTTTTTATTTGTATTATTATTAATAATATTCATTTTTAAAATTTTGTCTTAAAAAAACTGCGAATATCTCAAAAACCAATGACTTTACAACAAACTAACAAGTGTACATTATTGACTTAGAAAATATCAAAAAAATTAAAATTATAGTCAAAATTAAAATTTAGAGAGCGGCGTAACATTTAGAAGGGGTACAGGCATTACTTACTCCTGCCGTACGCCACTGGTAGAGCGTACTGAACTAATTTTTTTATTGTTAGGTGCATATTATGATATTTAACAAGTGTGCCGATGTGAGTAAAATTATACGTTGTATTAAAAAAATTATGGACATTAATAATTTTTCAGTTTTCAACTTCAACACCCTGTATTTCGGAAACGAGTAACATTTTATCTAAGCATATTTCGCTTAATCGTTTTATTTTGAATTGGAAAATCTGCGGTTGTTCTATGTCCCATTCTTAATGGGACATCCTGTACTATAAGACTTACCAATCTGTAAGAAACAATCATACTTACTAAGTGTGAGGCGTGAGTTTGGCCGCTCTTTGACCACAACAACCGTTGTGGTTTAAGAGGTGTCTTGGCTCACGTCTCATAATTGGTGTAAACCTCAGTGTTCTTGATATTCATCAATCATACTTACCTTTAATTGATCTTATGTTTACGCATATAGCCTTAGTTGATGAGCGTTTTATATTTAAATAAAAAAAAATCTGACTACATTTAAAAAGTTTTATTTAGAAAACACCATTTAAAATGTCAATAAATGTCAGCTCACACTGACATAGTGACCACCTTTGAACTACGTACTTCCTACAAATATTAAGAGCACTGTGGTTGAAACAAAAATAAAAAATATAGAATAGTCACAGTTAAAGATGAAAAAGCCAAGGCAAAATTGATTCTATCGATGGATCCGTCACTATTTGTGCATGTCAAAGATGCTGCAACAACAAAGGAGCTCTGGACCGGGCTTCAAAAGCTTTTTGATGACAATGGATTTTCTCGGAAAATCGGTTTGTTGCGTGCGCTAATCTCAATCAGACTTGAGAATTGCAATTCTATGGAGGACTACGTTACTCAGTTCATGGAAACAGTTCAGAAGTTGAGAGGCACAGGTTTTCAAATAGACGATGATTGGATCGGATCGCTATTGTTGGCGGATTTACCTGAAAAGTATGCACCTACGTAATGGCGATAGAACATTCAGGAATCAGGTTAACAGCGGACAGCATAAAAACCAAACTAATGGATATGGAGCCAGCCGGTAATACAGGCAGCGCTTTTATTAGTGGAAACAGAAAAAGCAATAGTCGAAATGTTGGTAGCACTGCAAACAGTTCAATGACACACGGATCAACTGGAAGTCAAAATGTAAACAAAGATAACCTCAAAAATATACGATGTTATGGTTATAAATAAATGGGACATTATAAGTCAAAGTGTCCAAATAAAAATACAAACAATGAAAATGTGAATGCATTTAATGCAGTGTTTTTGAGTTCGCGATTCAAGAAGGACGATTGGTACGTCGATTCTGGCACGAGTTACGTGGTGACACGTGAATAATTAAACAAATTAATAAGTTTCAATAATTATTATTTTATTTCAATTAAATTTATAAATTGGAGAATTTAGTGTACAAGAATAATATCGCTGATGTTCGCTCTACGATACTAACTGTCCTCTTACAGACAGAAGTCACTCCTATTTATCAAATTAACATTCTTAACACTCTGGCTGCTTTCCCATAAGCTATCGGGTTCTTGCAAAGATAGTCACGATTGAAAGAATGCGTAATATGATGATCCAACATAATATACATGATGGACCATAAGATGGTACGTAACTCGCGAGTGGACACTTAACAGTTAATCAAGATTGGTTAATGAATGTGTCAGACAGTGTCAAGTTACAGGACATTGTGACAGCTAATAGCCAGAAACTTTCAGTGTCGTGTGTAGGTGAAGTGAACATTGTAACTAAGGTTGACGAAAACAGTTATGATGTCACTGTAAAGAAAGCTATGTATGTTCCCGGATTAACAACGAACCTTCTTGCAGTAAGTCAGTTAATTAGTAGTGGAAATAAAGTAAAATTTGAACAGAAATGTTGTAAGATATACAACAGGCAGAATGTGCTAGTAGCTATTGCAGACTTAGTCAATAACGTTTATAAGCTTAGAGTGAAAAGTGTCAAAGCAGATAACAGTTGTCGTCAAGAAGTGTCAGTAATGAAACAGACAGTCAAACATGGCATCGCCGACTAGGGCACATAAAATCACAAGGATTTAAGCAAACAAGAAAACCGTTCAAGCATCGAAGTACGAAAACCAGTGCTCTGTTGGAACTTGTACACGCGGACGTTTGCGGACCAGGAAACCGAATCGATTGGTGGATCAAAATATTTTCTACTTTTTTAAGATGATCACAGTAGGATGGTGTTTATCTACTTCTTGAAAAATAAGTTCGAGGTTTTTGATAGGTTTAAGGAGTTTAAGGCTATGGTAGAAAACCAGAAAGAAAGAAAAATCAAAATTCTCAGATCCGACAATGGCGGAGAATTAAGTAGTAACGATTTTGAAAGTTTTTTAGCAAAGAATGGAATAGTGCATCAAAAATCAAATCCTCACACTCCGGAACAGAACGGCGTTCTCAAGAGAATGAATCGATCCGTAGTGGAGAAGGCAAAGTGTTTGCTGTTCGATGCTGATTTAAGGAAAGAACACAGAGGCGGAGTATATGGCAATTTCGGAGGCAGCTAAAGAGGCTATTTATCTTAAGAATTTTTTGCATAAATTGCTGGGCAAATCAAATTTTGTTAAGTTATATAATGATATTCAAAGTGCCCAGAACCTTGCCTTAAACCCGATGTATCATAAGCGTTCAAAGCACATTGACGTACGGCATCATTCGGGAAGTTATCTTGAATAAAAAGGTTGAACTGGGTTATATCCCAACTAATGAAATGATTGCGGATATAATGACGAAAAGTTTAAATATGTGTAAACATAATAATTTTATGAGTGGCATTGATTTGTGCAGGCTTCCGTTTTGATGTAGTGGGGGGTGTTATTTTATACATCAAAAGGAGCATTTAGAGTATTTTTTCTTTTATGTTTTTTAGGTTGGTATAACAAGAATGTTTTTTGTAACTAAGTTAACATGTGTGACATGATAAAAATGTGTAACAAGTAATGTTCTAAGTGTGTTCAATAAAATGATAAAAGTCGAGATAGAACAATCTGTTTATCTGACCACTGCACAACAACAAGACGTTCCTCCAGCATTAGTACTTGTTTTAATTCCGAGAGATAGAAAGCAAGTTTCCAACACCGTGTATTTTGAACGGAGCAAATCCAATGATGATATTATTGGCGTATATTTTTTGCACCAGGAAATCGAATCTTTTGTTAAACATATGGTATTAGTGAAAGATTTTCACATAATATTGTGTAATAATACTACGAAAATTAATTTTGAAGATATGAGTAAATACAACGAAACCATGTTGTCGTACGACACAACATTTAATTTGGGAGACTTTTATGTATCACCACTGGAAAATTTATGGAACTGGAGTAAAGAGAACAGGTTATATTTTAATATTAATAAATGTGCTGTGGTAACATACTATAATAGAAAACAACGCAATTAAATTTGACTATAATATTGATGGTAAAGTGCTTAATCGAGCTAATTATTTTCATGATCTGGGTATCACGTTTGATGAAGTCCTTCGATTTGATAGACATATTGACAATATAACAGCGAAAGCTTATAAGATGCTGGGATTCATCAAGCGTAATACGCAAAACTTTTGTAATGTTCGTTGTATTTGTGTTCTATTTAATTCTTTGGTGCGTTCAACATTGGAATATGCGTCAACATATGGGATCCAGAATACAACATTTACAAAGACGCTATAGAAAAAATTTTGCATAAATTTTTAAAATATCTTTATTTTAAATGTCACAAGCAATGTCCCAATTATTCTGTCAACTTACGAGCATATTTCCAATGTAGCACTCTCGAGTGTCGTAGGAAAACTACCTTAATTTGTTTCCTTTATAAACTTATTATTTGCTTAGTAGATGATAAACAACTGTTAAAAAAAATTCAGTTTAAAGTTACCCGAACTGGCTTACGCGTCAATGATATATTCTCAATTGGTATTCCGCGTACAAATTACATTAGAAATTCACCGTTATATAAAATGTGCTATTTAACAAATAATATATGTTCCAGAAATCATATTGACATTTTTAAAACCAGCTTACCAAGTCTACAAAAAAAGTCATAGAAATACTAAGCAATTAATTTGGTACGCAACTATATATATATTATTCTTACTTTATTGTTAAACACGAATTCAATTTCCTATTTTTATTGTATTTTTTATATTCTTTTTAAATTGTATGAAACTCGGAATTGGAGACTTCTCCATGAGTTTCTCTCTTTCTTCTAAATAAAAAAATAAATAAATAAATTACAAGCATCCTTTGCTACTTAACGAACCAGTCATTCCATTAGCATACCTTATTTACGATAAGAAAACTACAGAGGTGTATCAAAGTTTTTTTAATAATTACATCCGGGTAAATTTTGTCCATCAATTAACTGAATTCCTATTGTTACGGATAGAGAAAAACCTATAAACAACCCAATAAAATTAGAATTGCCCAAATCTAAAAAATTTACTGCTGGAATCACATTCAACAAGCTGTGAGATATTGGCTGAAAAAGCAAAGAAATGTAGAAATTTCAGACAGTTCAGTTTACGTAAATCACACCTGGGACTTGTTAGATAGCAACAGTTTTGTTGAATTCCAAGATAAGTACGACAACATGTCAGAACAGTGGAGCCAAAGGTTTAAAAACTATTTTGAGAAAAATATTTATGATGCTGTAGTTGCCAGTGGAAAATGGATATTGCTAGAGGTAATTTCCTAGAATTATTTCATTTTCTTAGCCTGTCGTGTATTAAGCAGCCCATAAGTAACAAATTTTGAATTTCGAATACGTATGACCTTTGACTTCATTCTGAAATACAAAGCGTAGTCTTCAATTTGCATCAACATTGTAAAAGTAATATTCCAAAAACTTTAAGCCAAGATCGATAAAATTAAAGACTTTAATAGTAAAATCTGACAAACCTTAATAATAAGGTTTGTAAAAAGTTCACAAAATAAATAAAAAACAAAAATAAGTTGCTATAAATTTTATGGAATTGGGATGAGAGAATGAAGTATGATTTCTGTTTTAGCACAAAAAATATCAAGAGCACTGTGTAATTACAAATAACTCTGCAGAATCATTAAAATATAATGTTCTAAAGAATTGTTTAGGGCACAAGGAGGTCAATTTGCAGGTTTTAACCCTTACGCAATACAAATTGGATTTGTATTATGAAAAAGAAATACTTAGAGGGTTCTGCAAAATGGGTACGTGTTACTACACTGAAAAAAAATCTGTTCATAATATTAATAAACTTCATTTATTGGCATAAATATCCAGGTAAAATTGTATTATATATTTGATAAAAACCGTTATACAAGTATATATCTATAGTCAACAAAGTTGTAGGTGATCTACTGAATAGGGGTATCACTAATTTATATATTATCGCTTTATACTTTTAGTGCCAGAAGAAGACGAGAAGATATTTATAGATCTTTAAAATATAACAATCTTTCTTCAGAAGCTTTTGACAGCATATGGAAAGCGTGCAAGCAGTACCGTTTTAATATCCTTAAAATGCTAAAGTCTACGACCGATATTTTGGAAAAATGGCCGTTTTATTAGTGCCCATCAGGTTTTCGTTTGGTATGACCCTAATGCTAATCACAAGTGCAAATTTATATCATATCTAATTGACATTTTATTTTGTAGGTCGACATGGACTTTACAGCAGTTTTCAAAAATGCTGATGGTTTATTAAAGAATTATGGCCAACATATTGTAACACAATTGTTTCATTTCTTAACGATGAAAATCATGTTAAAGAAAAGGGGATACGAAGTATTTTAGCAAAGGTTAGAAATAAGGACCTTAGTGAAAGTGTCTTAGTCACTGTTTGAAAAATTTTATTAATTAATTTTGCTCCTACTCCACATTTTATAACATTTTTAAAAACATTTTAGATGTTCATGATGCGGCAACAATGTGGGCCCTCCATGGCTATTTTGTGCCAACAAATAAAATTGTCAAGAAAGATGACACCTTGGGCAAGAAAGTCACAACAAAATTCACCATAAAAGATTCGCAAGATTCCTTCCTATATGTAATTAGAAGACCACTTGGAATTTCTCAAAAATCAAAAACAAGCCATACAGCCATTTACTCGTATTGTAGGCGAAGATGTCCTTTCTATCAAAGAAATATTTGTCTATTTCGATAGAGTTCGATTTACATTTTCTCATTTTTTAAGAGACATATGCTATAAAATATTTTGTTTTTAATTTAGATTTTCCTAAAAAGACCCAAATGTTTTGGACCTTTATACAAACATACTTTTATAAAAGTAGAACAGAAAAATCTTTCTCAAAAGTGCATATTTTGACAGAATTTTTATTAGACAAACAAGAGAGCTAGGTATTTTTCATTTTCATTATATGTTTCAAGATTTTTCATATTATTATGATTTCGAAATTTGGCAATAAAAAATAAAAAAAAAACTAAAGTTAAATTTTTCTTATAGATCCACCCTGCCTTTCCCTTTCTTAGACTATCTTGTTTGAATAACACAATTTCAATCGAATGTACAGAGTGATCATGCATATATTATTATCAACTCCCTTTTAACTGATTCACTATAAAAATATAATAATAGTAACAAAAATGGGGAGGGGGGTACAGTACATAGATTCAATCTAAAGTAAACATTGAGCCAATAAACTTTATATATTGTTGTAATGTACAGTATATATTCATTCGATGTACAGTGTACATTGGATCACTGTATCATGAACATTGGGACAATCATGAAATCAGTAAATAAAGTTAATTGTTTCAATGTTTGTATGTATGGAAGGGCATGTTCGAATCAAGACTCTATCGCTGACCTAAGACGCCATATGTTGTCAATCATTGCTGAAGAACTATTCTAATTATTTATCAGTGCTCATTTTGCTAAAAAAATAGTAAAAAAGAAAAATATGAGTGACCAATCACCGCAAGTATTGTTTTGTATTTCTCTTAAATACTTACAGCTCTAAATACAATATCCGAGAAAAACCAATAAAATTGTAAAGATTCGGGACGCAATATGGCGAATAAAGAATTTTAAGGACTCGAGCGAGCTACGCAATAATGACAGACAAAATTTTACATTTTTGGGCCGCAATATAAAGAAAAGTGGTAAATTCGATCAAAAATAAACTAACTTTTCAATTGGTCAAAACTAGTTTTGTCTCTTTTTGAACGGACAGTACTAGTTCTGCTTATTTCATTCAATCAACGTCCGAACCCAAACAAATGTAGGATTATGTTCTTGTTTATGTATACATATATCTATTGAATTGTTCTCCTGAATGTGGGATATTCAGTGTAATAATTAAGTAAAAATGCAAGATGAATTCTAGTCTCAACTAGTTCGCCTATTGGAGGCTTCTGAAACAATTTTATAACAAAACATAATTACCTTACTACACTAAGTGAGGTTCGGAAAGCAAATTTATTTAAAGCTGAATTAAAACCTCTATCTGCTAAACAATACAGAAGAATAAATCGCTTTGATATAATAAATATCATTGTTGTGGAAAAGTTAATTAAAACACGCAAAGAAGATTCCGATGCCATATTAGTACTGTCCGTTCAAAAATGAACAGAACTAGTTTTGTCCAATTGAAAATGCGCAAAACTAATTTTGCTCATTTTATAACAGTCAATACCCGTTTAAATGTAAGATTTCGGGTTTGGTAAACATTCGTTGGTCAAAACTAGTTTTGCGCATTTATTTCGGTCATTGACCGTTTTTGGGTATAGACCGTAACAATCTATATGTAATTTATAAGTATTAGGTATATATTATGTACAAAATCCTTTATCCTGACTGACTTGATTCATCAACGGCCAGGTCAAACCGCTTGAGTTATGAACTTGAAATTTAGAAAATAGGTCCCTTTTATGACGTAAGCACTCACTAAGAAAGGATTTTTTGAAATTCGCATCCTAAGGGGGTGTAAAGGTTTTAGATAAAATGGTCATATTTCAAAAATCGTTAAAATGAGAGACATTGAATTCAACATACGTACTCTTTATTAAATACCTGCTCCGTTCCGTCGTGGGTAAAAATAAATAAACTCTTGTTTCAGCATTTTTTTTTTAAATTCAATCCCTAATGGGGTCAAAAGGAGGTGTAAAGGTTTCTGATAAAATGGCCATATTTCAAATATCGTTAAAATTCAACATACGCACTCTTCATGAAAAATAAACAAACTCTTGTTTCAGCGTTTTTTGAAATTCAATCCTTAATGGGGTCAAAAAGGGGTGTAAGTATATATTACCCAACAAAATTTTGAGGGCGCGAAATCAGAATCTTGCATTAGCGCCGGGCCGCAAACGAAATACATTTTGCAGAATTATATCTATCGCACCCCGGTGAAACCGAGACGGGCCGCTAGTAATGTATTCACTTCCACTTAAAAATGTTTTATGGTATTTCAATGTAAAATTAATATAACATTAAGCGCCCTGTAAACGATCAAATTTGTTTGACAACTTTGTTTGTTAAACTTTACGTTTTCATCAAACAATAGCTTAAACGATTAAACCAAAGATCAAACAAAGTCAAATTTGCCCGTAGTTTCGGTTTTCTTTAATAATATTGTCCTCCACGCTGCTTTCACTAGGCGTAGTGTCCGCCATGATTGCAACGCGACGACAGACCTTGTTTGACAAACACCGCCGCTCACCTTCAAACTTGTTTGTCAAACACGCCGTCAATCCAGATTTTCATCAAACGCGTCAAACACGTAGGTTGTTTGAACAAACGCGTCAAACAAAGCTGCACACTGTCAAATGGTTTGACAAACACGTAAAATTTGACAAACAATTTGATGGTTAATAACAGATTCCACTCATCATATAAAAATTAAAATGATTTACGTTAATTCTATTGGTCATTTACAGCACCCAAAGAAAATTCTGGACCAAGTAACCGCAGTGAGATATGCAAAGTAGATTCTGAAAGTCCAATAACTAGTAGCGACTCGTCATCAAGCAATTATGAGATGGCACCAAGTAAGTTTTAGTATTTCTCTTAACCCAGATTATGCCACTGTCCTTTTAAAAGGCTACGCTATAAATTTCTATTTTACCATAACTAGTTGATATTTTTTTGCAACAAACGGCATTAAGTTAAGTGATTGTTATAATATTTTACTCGACAAACATGTGTTTTTGTTGATTGTTGTCGGAAAACATACAAAAGCTGTATTTTTTGCGCGTGGTTTTATTTGTGGATTGCTATGGATAATTGGAGGTACGTATTTACTTATTTTTTTGTAATTCTTTTTTGGTTATGCTATGGTATCGTAAATTTAAAGGTTTGTACGTGATTTCTACATTGTGATTTGTCAGAAAACTATGTTGGAAAATCCGTACGGCGTGAAAGTTTTTACTGTTCTTTTAAAAGGACGGTGGCGTAATCCACTACTGTTGCATATTTTTTTTAGCTACTGGAAAAGACCTCTAAAACTGCATGAGGTCTTAGAAGAGCTTGATAGGCCAGACGCTGAACTTCCCGATAACATTTGTTTGTTTCCACCTGACAATGCCAACAATGAAGTTACTAATGAGGATTCGGGGGATGAGGATAATGTCGATATGGACAACTTACCTAGTGCTCAACTGACAATGGAAGTGGAAGTATCCACTAAAAACACTGATTCGGACAGTGAGACTGATTTACCGCTCAGCACTTTTGTGAGCAAAAAAATCCTGAAAACATCCGTAAAAAAGCGAACTCCTATATATTTCATTGTTTGGATTACGTATGCACAATGCTTGGCCACTGTATAGAAATGGGGGTGGCAAATACGATCAATTAGCGTTTCGAAGGTCAGTCACTATGGGAATTTTGGAGAGTTTTAAAAAAACATCAAAACGGGGCCCTTCGAGACAATCATCAAATCTTCATGAACACTCTGGATACGATGGATTGGATCACTTAGTTGTCTACCATGATAAGCAAACTCGGTGTGCCGTTTGCCATAAAAAATGCAATTTTTTGTGTCAGAAATGTTCCCTGACCTTGCATCCTAAAAATTGCTTTGTAAATTATCATACAGTATAAATTATAATACAATTGTTTTGATTTTCTAATAAAAAAAAATAAAAGACAAAATAAAAATAGCAGTAGTTTAAGCCACTGTCCTTTTAAAAGAACGCCTGTTTTCAAAAAAACTAAAAATGTAAACGAAAAAATTTATTCGAAAAAAATGTAATATTTATAAAAAATAGTTTCGGCATAATCTGGGTTAAATACTTGCAGCTCAAAATAGACTACTCAAAAAAACAAATAAAATTGCAAGGATTGGAGACGCAATATGGCGAATACACTATCTCGAAAGCTCGAGTGAACTACGCAGTAGTGAACGGATCAAATTTTACATTTTTTATTGATTTAAAGAAAAAGAGTATTAAAAAGAAAAAGAAACAGAAGAGCTCAGCCACAAAATTGGAAAAGAAATAAAGTAAAAAACAGCCGCATTAGTGGGCAGGAGTATGTAAATCGATCAGGCAAGATAATTCCTAAAAAAACTGTTAAGCACACCGATTGTAGTAAATGCCGGTAAGTGCTGTTTTTTAATTATTTAATCAAATATGTCGGTTTTAGTGTTATACAAAAACTGTATTCACTTAATATGTTGTTATAAGATTGTCAAATAAAAATAAATTATGTGTTGATAAATAGCTCCGTCGTGGCGATGTTGTTATGGTAACAAATCATACTGTGTTATGCTTAGAAGTCATATTGCTTCGAAGAATATATTTCCTTAAACAATCTAATTATAAAAACCACACCAATGACACCCCCCAATAATCAGTTCAGATAAAGCTCTCGGTCTGAAAAAACCTTTAGTATTGTTACGCATTTTTACCTCATAATGTTACGCCTATGGAATTTCTAGAAAAGTCCATAAAATTCTCGAAGGTCAACGGACAAACAATGAACGCAGGTAACGGACTTCCGACCGTTAGAGGCGCCCACGCATGCAACAATGAATGCAGGTAGTCAGCACCGGACATAGAAGACTCGGACGCGTGGTGAGGTGAGGAAATCCCTATTCGAACGTTCTGGAACACAGACCAAAATCTATATAAGGCGGGAAGAAGTTTGGTTGAGTTTAGTCAGTTGAGTTCAGTCAGTTACAGCGTGTTAACAGTGAGTGGACGTACAGATAACTGTTTTACATAAATTGTGCGTGTTCTAGCATTACAACATAAATTCCGTTAATCTAATAAAATAAATATAACGCTAGTGAGTGGTAAATAAATAAATAACTTAGTGAATAGACAAGTGCGCTGATAAACTCTGTGTTGTGTTTTAGTGTGTTGTGAATATTTCTTTGTACATAATTCTTTATTCTCTGTTACTTAGTCTTACATTGTATAATTAGAACTATTAGTTTTATTTCTGTAAACGTTATACGTTTTTGTTTGTGTGTTTTTACTGTTTGTTAAACACTTAATATCGTAAATAAATACTTTCCGCCACAGGCTATAGCAGTTTTGTTACAGTATTTTGAATATAATAAAGAGAGTACATTGCGAACATATTATACTGTTTCTTTTATTTACCATATACCATCCTTTAGGTTATGGGCCCAGTCACCGTGTGTGATTGAAATTAAGTGTGTACAGTATAATTCGAGATATAGTGTCAAATAAAAATGTTAATAAAGTATAACAAAATAACGATGGCGAGCGGCACATCAAATGCTGATACAAGCATGAAAGCTCTTCATTTCCGCGCCACAAGTACACATAATAATCACAAGAAAAAGGAGAAGTTTACTAATAAAAAATAAGCCTGAGTTTAAAAATTAGCAAGTGAAAAAGTGTTTCCACTGTGGGCGGAAAAATCATTTCAAACGTGATTGCTATTTTTATAAACAAAGTTTGAAGGGGCAAGAAAAACGCAACAAAAGAAACAATCATGAAGCAAGTGCGTCAACAGCTGTGATTGATAAGGCGTTTGCCTTTATGATGTGTAATGAAAACAATACATCATGGCGTTTTGTGCTGGACTCTGGTGCAACAGAGCACATCATCAATGACTTAACCCTGTTTACTGAATGCGAACACCTGGATAATCCAATTCGCATAACTGTGGCAAAAATAGGGACGATCATTGAGGCAACACATATGGGCAAGATAGAAGTTACAACTTCACTTGACTACAGTGGCGAGCTGAAAAATTTCCTCTACAGTGAAAATGTACCAACCAACCTCATAGATATCAGTTAGGCGCATCCAGGAAGCTGGAATGTCAGTGTTATTCACGGATACTGGCCATGTCGAGGTCAGAAAAGAGGACACAGCAGTTATTAAAGGTAAGAAACAATTTGCATATTATAGAATTAATAGTACAAAATGCGTATAATAAAGTACGGGCTGCGGGTCACGTTGCTGAGGCGAATATTATTGAAAAAAAAATAATAAAATGTGGCATGAGCGATTAGGTCACATAAGTAAAGAAAAATTTACAAAAATTAAAGTACATAAATTAGCCTGTGATATTGTTTGTTTAAAGAATATAAACCCTTTTAATTCGTTATGTGAAGCTTGTATTAGTGGAAAACAAGTACGCTTTCCTTTCGCTCTCGGTCTGAAAAGACCTTTAGATTTTGAATATAATAAAGAGAGTATATAACGATTACCTTGTATTTTACCGACTTTAGCAGTGTCATCTAATAGTTTGAGTGTAAATGGTCTTTGCCGCCATTAGTTTAGCATTCTGTCCAAGTGTCATGGTGTTATGAGCGGCACGGATAATTTTATTAAAACTAAAAGAAAATAGTCCTGTTTCATGTAAGGTAAGCAATAATTCAATATTGTGTAGTTTTAGTATATTTAATGTAATAGGAGTGTTTGTGTTAGTTTCCAATATAATTCAACAATATAATCGATAATATTGTATTTGTTTAGTTGATAAAATGAGGTTATGTGTTGATATTTTTTGCAGAGTCATGCATTTGGGGTAAAATGATCCTCTTGTAGGAGGGCAAAATGATCCCAGGGATCATTTTACCCGCACTATGTTTAATTGTTGTGATTTAATTGCATCATTTTTTTATGTTTATTTTGAATTGTTTTGTGTTTTAAGAATAATCTAAGTTATGATTATTTGCAAAGATCATAGATGTTTGATTTTAAGTATATGAAATTAGAACTTGGTAATTCTTTTCAAGAACAATGCCGCGGAAATATATCAGAACAACTACGCGCCAAAATTGGAGTGAACTGTCGATGGTTAACGCGTTAGATGCTGTGAAACATGGCATGCAGTATAAAACAGCCAGTAAAAAGTTCTCCGTGCCGATTATGTCTTTAAAAAGACGAGCTAAGGGAGAAAACGTACACGCCCTTAGAGGTGTCAAGGTTTTGGGAAGCAGACGGCAAGTATTCAGTCAAGAACAAGAGTTGGAACTCTGCGAACATATTAAAGATATGGAAGCCAGGATGTACGGGTTAACAACTAAAGATATACGTTCACTCGCTTATCAATTAGCCGAAAGGAATTTTATTAAACATCCATTTTCTGCAGAGGCAGGCAAAGCTGGTAAGGATTGGCTAAGGGGGTTCCGAAATAGACATCCCGACATCACCATGCGCGCACCGGAATCGACGTCAGCTGCCCGTGCCCGTGCTTTTAATAAGCCAGTTGTTAGCAAGTTCTATTGTATTTTATTAAGCATTCAAGAGAAACATTTATTTCCTCCTCATCGTATTTATAATGTGGATGAGACAAGTTTGAATACTGTTCCGACCAAAAACACTAAAATTTTTGCCAAGAAAGGTCGAAAGCAGGTAGCAAGAATAACGTCTGCTGAAAGAGGCGAGACAACTACTGCAGTAATTTGCGGATCAGCTGGAGGATATTTTATACCACCGATGCTGATTTTTCGTAGACTAAGGATGAAAATTGAATTAATGGATGGTGCGCCACCGGGATCGGTGTATGCTTGCAATTCATCAGGCTGGATGAAAATGGAAGTGTTCGCACAGTGGTTTGACCACTTTATAGCCCATACTAAACCATCAGCTGAAGATCCCGCTTTCTTGATACTGGACGGCCACTTATCCCACACTAAAAATTTGAACGTCATACTAAAAGCGAGAGTGAACAACGTCACAATTTTATGTCTACCACCACACTGCACGCATAAATTGCAACCGCTCGATGTTGCAGTTATGTAATCCACTGAGTGTGTACCACAATCAAGCGCTCGAAAAATGGATGAATAATAATCCAGGGCGAGTAGTATCTGTTTTCCAAATCAGTAAAATCTTTGCAGAACCATATACGAAAGCCGCTGTACCTTTAAATATTATTAAAGGATTTGAAAAATGCGGAATAGCACCATTTAACCCTGACGTATTTACTGATGTAGACTATCTTGCGGCCGAAACTACGGAACAAGACGAAAACAAAGTTTTAGAACCTCGTCCTTCGACTAGTTCAGTATACCTGACGTGCCTGACCACAATGCGGCACCTATTGAATTGTCAGTTCAATTGCCACATAACAGTAGCTGATGAAACACCACCCCTACCGGTCACCCCGCCTTCGCCTTCTGTTTTAACAACAGGAACGATACATGGTCCTACATCTCCGGTAGCATCTTCGTCTTTTAATGTCCTTCTTCATGTTACTCCACCATCTACACCATCCAAATCTACATCGTTCAGTTTCCCACCATGCCAAATTCAGCCATTACCAAAAATAACAGGAAAAAGAACAACAGTGAATAAAGTACGAGGAAAAAGTGGCACACCGTATAAGGACCGTTTGGAAGAAGAAAAATAAATAAAGATTGACATGGAAAAAAAAGAGTTTAGCGATGAATAAAAAAGCCAAAAAAAACTAAAGAAAAGGGTAGTTTGAAAGAAAATGTAGATATGACAAGAAAAAACAAAGGAAAAGGCAAAAGACCACAAATCCGGAAATCACAAAGAACTAAAAAAAAAATATTAAATGTAACATGTCAGATTCGTCTTCGGACGAAGATGATAAAGATGACACAGAATGTTTGTTCTGTAACGAAAAATTTTCTAAAGACAATAAAGGTGAAGGGTGGATTAGATGCTGCATTTGTTTGAAGTGGGGACATGAGGCTTGCGTTGGAGTTGATCCCGATGACGCCGATGCTTTCACATGCGACTTTTGTGTTCATTCTGTTAAAAAACAATTAAATCTTTAAAACAAATGTTATTATACCTATGAGCAGTTTTCTTTATTTTTGTTTTTAAAAATTGTGTTACACATTTTATTTTTTAAATGTCTTTAATTAATGACATTTAGTCGATTTAAGTAACATTGTATGATGATTATCAATAATTATAAGATAAAGTTTTGGATAAGAATTCGTGGCAAAGGATCAATTAAAAAGTAATACTGATGTATCAAAATTGCATTTATTCACTGACGTTTCGGTACACTTCGTACTATCTTCAAAAGTGTACCGAAACGACAGTGAATAAAAGCAATTTTGATACATCAGTATTTGGATATGTCTTTTTATTGCGAAAAAATTAGGTTTCCGGTCAAACAATGAAAGACAGTTTATTTTGTACTAGCCGCTACCCGCGGCTACGCCCGCGATTGAGATGGAAATCGACTTTTGACATGCATATCAGGGGTTGAGGTATTGCACATATTTTGACAAACAATTTTCTTATTTTTCGTAAAAAATTTTTATTTTTTTTTTAATAAAAAGTATCCTATGTTACTTCTAATACCTTCAAGAGTGTATGTGCAAAGTTTCATGATGATCGGTTAAGTAGTTTTTGCGTGAAAGCGTAACAAACAAACTTACATTCATTTATAATATTTCGTTTTCATAAAATTTGTAAGTCCGGTCCTGTCGGGCCGATTTTAATGAAATTTTAATAGCACATTTTAATCATTACTAAAGGGTTAAATTTCAATTTTGAAACGATTCGGAGAAATTTTTCGGTATTTTTGGGCCCAAAAAATGTTTTCAACCCTTTCTTATTTTTCGTAAAAAATTTTTATTTTTTTTTAATAAAAAGTATCCTATGTTACTTCTAATACCTTCAAGAGTGTATGTGCAAAGTTTACTGATGATCGGCTAAGTAGTTTTTGCGTGAAAGCGTAACAAACAAACTTACATTCATTTATAATATTTCGTTTTCATAAAATTTGTAAGTCCGGTCCTGTCGGGCCGATTTTAATGAAATTTTAATAGCACATTTTAATCATTACTAAAGGGTTAAATTTCAATTTTGAAACGATTCGGAGAAATTTTTCGGTATTTTTGGGCCCAAAAAATGTTTTCAACCCTTTCTTATTTTTCGTAAAAAATTTTTATTTTTTTTTAATAAAAAGTATCCTATGTTACTTCTAATACCTTCAAGAGTGTATGTGCAAAGTTTCATGATGATCGGTTAAGTAGTTTTTGCGTGAAAGCGTAACAAACAAACTTACATTCGCATTTATAATATTATTAATTAATATTAATATGATATTTGTCCGTACAATTGTATGGTGTAATCCGTTTTTCAATTTTCTTAAAAATTCAAACAAATTATCAACAATTACTGAAAAATTCATAGTTACAAAAGTAAATTTTTAGTTTTTCCAATTTTTGAGGGTGTTGGTAAATAGGCACTATTAATTTTTATTATTGTATCAGAAAGTACATCTAAAAACACAAAAAATAAGCACAGGAAGAACTCTGTACGATGAATTTTCACCTTAGAATTTTCTTTTGAAGAAAAATTATTTTTCACTGAAAGAACTGAATATCACAAAAACTTTTCGATTTTTTTATGTAAAAATATGTGTACTTATTTAAGACATAAAGAGGCATGCTTTCACAAAATTTTATCAAAATTGAGTTATTTATGCGAAAATGAAAAATAAAAAACAAAAGAATCATTTTCTTCGCACATTTTGCATTTTTCACGGTCATTTTGAGATCACAGTAAAAAGTGACCTCTATGAAAGTTGTAGATCTTTTTATGTTCTACAACTGTCCTGTAGAACATTTTTTGATAGAACATTAAGTTTCGCTGGAAAACGCTATAAGATATTTTGCCCCCCTTTTTGACCCCCCCGAATTAACCCTTTACTGCCTCTGGCCGGGCATTTTTTTTTTACGTTCATTATAAGCCCCTTTACCGTTTACAATGATAAAAGTTCGGTCTACAGTTAATACACATTCTAAATCTAATTTGCCTGCACTATTAGGCAACTATGGGTTTATAATTTTTGCGTCTACTCAGCTAAAACAGGAAACGATGAAATCACTGCTAAAAAACACCGAATGAAACTATTAGCTTTCTAGACCATTACCTGTAAAACATCATATCCAAAAATGTGAAAGTTCTGTACATTTTCTCAGATAACTGCGCTGCTCAAAACAAAAACTGCAGCCTGGTGCAATACTTCTTTACTCTGGTGAAAGCTCAAAGTTTCCAATCTATACTTTATCGCTACCCAGAACCTGGCCATTCCTTCCTACCTTGCGACAGATCCTTCGGCGTTGTAGAAAAGGCACTACGTAAGATTGAACGCATCTTCACTCCTGAAGAATATATGACGCACTATGGAAAATGTAGCAAAAGTTTTCAAGTTATCCCAGTAGACCAAAATATGATTTTTAATTTCGTAAATTATTTGAAACCACATTTCAAAAAGGCGGTGATAAAGTAACATCGGCAGAAGTTCGCTATAAGCAAGTACCGACTGATTTTATATGATCAGCAGACGAATGGAATCCAGTGTAGTGAAACTTGTAATGCGCCCCTGTATAGTACATTTAACATACAACGTACCGTTTTAGATGTCAATACTCAACCGGAAAAACTATATAACCAAAAGTTGTCATTAAAAAAAGTAAAGTATGACAATGTGATGGTATTGGCAAACCAATACGTACTGAAAAATGACTTACCTTATTATGAAAATCTTACTTTTGTACAGGGTGACCCCGGTAGTGACGTCGAATTGACTAATGACGAAGAAATAATGAATAATATTAAAAAACAATATGTATGTATTAAAAGAATAATAAAATCTTACCCACAAATTTAGTATTTTTTCAATCAAAAAAAAAAAGTTACAGTATTTTTGGGAGTTTGGTGCAAAAACGATGTAGCTCCAACAGAAAAAAAAATTATAGGCGGCTGCAAACTATAATACTATTAAAAGTTTTTTAGTATTTGAAACTCTTAAGGTAGTATACTTTTGATACGTGAAAACGCAAAATTATTATCTATTAAAATTATTTTTTTAAAAGGTTATTTTCATTTATCTCATAATTAACATTTATGGAGCTGCGTCATTCTTGCGGCGAGGTCCTCAATTATTATAACAGGTGAAAATAATATTTAAATATTAATATTTTGTGACTTAAATAATTGTTTCGTTTTGGTAAGTACATGCATAATTTAATATTTACACGGACTATATATTATATACTATAACTTCTAGATGTATGTATATTAAAATAATATCGAAAATGTTTTTTCTTACGCGTTGTAGATTAATAATAATTAAAAATGAAGAGAGATATCAACAGACAAGACGTGGAATTTATTCTAAAAGATTGACATCTGCATTAATTCAAAAAAAGAATAAAAAAAACTGACGACCGTCCAAATTAGAAGTACAGAAGAGTTTTCTGCTTCATTTAACGGTAAATTAAATGTAATATTATTACCTATACATGTTTTATTTTTCAAGAGACTAGAATGTTTTATAGGGCTTCACACGAGAGCGAGATTTTTCTCGTCTCGTCTCGTTCTCGTCTCGGAAAAGCGAGACGAGACGAGACGATACGTTTTGGTAAATATTTTGGACGATACCGAGACCACATACAGTGCAACCCGAGAGTCTCGTTTATGGTCTCGTTAAATTTTTTTTTATAAAGTTTTTATTGGAAAAATTAGAAAAGGTCGAAATAAAAAACAATATATTTTACAAAATATAAAATCTGATGACCATCTGTGACATATTTTATAGTAAATTTAAAAAAAACTCACATTCTTACTTCAACTTGTTAACACTTCTTATTGTAACGTATCTTTTATCATAAATATTTATCCTTGCAAATTTCTATATCTTAAGTTTGAATTATTTTTTTTTAATATCGATGAGTTACCGCACTCTCGGTTAAGTAAGTATATGTGTCTCAAATAAACTAGTGAGCAATACACGTATTTGCTATTAAAAGGGTTTCTCTGGCTCGAAATTTTCTACCTGGAAGATCCTCTTACTTACTAAAGGCATACAGCAAACTTTTCCATATGCGACTCGTCCATTTTTAACACCTATATAAAACAATTAAATATGAAGAGTTTCTACTATCATTATACCAATGTATTTTGTCTTTATTATATACTCATTATGCGTCGATCGCTTTAGAAATACATGATTATTAAAAAGATTATCAATAATCATGTTTGTTATGAACTTGCGATAGTTGAGATTATTTTTCAAAAAAAAAAATAAAATTTACAAACATAAAAACTGATCCTATTATAAATTCAATACTTAACGGACAAATTTTATTGCCTCTAAATCCCGATGTTTTGAAAATTTCGTGTCTATTTGTACATCTGGAGAAATTTTTTGTTTTCTCTTGTACTTCTTGTAGTAAAGATGTGAACAATTATCGAATACATCTGTAGAAGTATATATAATAGAACTGGTCAAATACTCAAGTATTTAGAAACAAACTTAGATGCAAAAAAAATTTTTCAAGTATTCTGTAGAGATAAAATTTATGTTAAATAGGCGTGAGGACAGTATAAAAGAATCAAAGAATAAATGGTCTTAGAGAAAAATATATGTTGAGAAGATTCTAAAAAATGACTCAGTTTTAACATAAATATTAAGATTAATAAGATTTTTAATAAAATAAAAGTATAAAATACTGTAATCGGCCATGTTGACTGAAACACCAATCAGAGTGAATTACGTCACGAATGCTAGAACCAAAAAGAATATAATTCATTTGTATACACTTGAGGACTGGACATCAATAACGGGCTAAGTGCAAAAAAAAAAAAAAAAAGTTAGTTTCGAAAAACCAAGCTAAGTGCCATCGCCAATACCCTATAAAGCGGGCTAAGTGTTACGACCATTATAGTAGTATCTACAGGGCTGATAAGATGGCGTGAGAGGTATGTGCCGGGCTGCTGATGAACCTATAACGGGCTAAGTGCCACCGAGTTTTAAATGCTTGATTTTGACGTTTGCAACTAGAACACTGAATTCTAACCTACATTATACTTTTGATTACAACTTGTGATTGTGCCTTCAGTTTGTTATTAGTTTAACTTTTGTAAGAACGATGGAATTAAACAGTGACACGGGCAAAAAAAGAAAAAAAGGTGAATCAGTTCGGGATGAACGGAAAAATCGAAGAAATGAAGGGAAACCTTATTTGAATCATAAAAACGTGATGGTGGATGGAAAAACTGAGCCTAAAGAAGAGGTATGTACAAATTATTTACTTCTAATATTATTAATGATTATTATAATGAACATTATAAATGAAATTAATGGAGGCTGTCTTGTTTTGTTTCAGTTCAGCTGCAAATGTAAGTTTCAGTGTGTTGGCGTCCCGCATAAACAAAGACTAATTCTGTTTCGCGACTTCTATGCCCTCAAAGACAATGTGAAGCAAAACTCGTATTTGATGGGTCTGATGATAATTACGCCTGTAAAAAGAAGGCGTCATGGTCAGTATAGTGATGCAAAGAATAGCAGACGACAAGCTACGGTATATTTTTCGTTGCCTAAAGGAAATGGTGACGTAGTACAGGTCTGTAGGAACACTTTTATGCATGTTTTCGCAATAACCAAACGCAGAATCGAAACTCTCGTGTCAGCCAAAAAAAAAGGAGAAGTAGTGTTTACAGAAAAACGCGGAAATAAGACCCTAAAAGGGAAGTTCACAGCAGCAGATGTGAACCTTATTATTGAACACGTTAACTCTTTTCCAAGAGACGAAAGTCATTACGGAAGAAAAAAAAGTAGCAAGGAATATTTAAGCCAAGACTTAAATATCAGCAGGCTGTACCGTGCCTTTAAAGAAAGTAATCCAGACTCCAACATTACTTATAAGTTTTATTATCGAACCTTTACAAAAAAATTTCCGCAAATTTCATTCCATCGACCACGCACTGATACTTGCTCTAAATGTGACTTATTATCAGCAGAGATGTTAGCAAAACCTTGTAATAGAACAGCAAAAATTGCTTTAAAAATACACCACAAAAAAGCGGATAAAGCTAGAGAAGCTATGAAACAAGATACTATATCATCTCAGCTTCCTACTAGTGACGTATCTATGTGTTCGATGGATCTTGAGCAAGTTTTATCTCTACCCTCTTTAACCCACGGTCAAATGTTTTATTCACGACAACTTTCATGCTACAATCTGTGTGTCCATGTCGGTGACAACAACAAGGGGCTCATGTTTTTGTGGCACGAGGGTATGAGTGGTCGAGGCGGTAATGAAATCGCTTCATGCCTCTTTAAGGCACTCAGTAGTCCTTTTATGAATAAACGAAAACTGACCGTCTGGTCAGATAACTGCATAGGCTAAAATAAAAATAAAATGATGGTCGTTCTTTGGATTTATTTCACCAGTACGGGCAAATACGATGAGATAAACCATAAATGTTTGGTCTCTGGCCATTCATTTTTGTCGTGTGATAGGGATTTTGCCCAAATCGAGAAACGCAAAAGGGTTGAAAAATGTCAAGTTCCTGATGATCTGGTTAAACTTATGATGAATGCAACACCGAACAATCCCTTTGCGGTTACTCAGCTCCAACCTGAAGACTTTTTTAATTTTAAACAAGCAGCCGATTCTTATATAAAAACAACACAACTCAATATTTCCAAATGCTGTTGGATAAAAGTAGAAAAAGCTGCACCTGGAGTCGTCAAGACAAGAACCATGTTTAATGAACTTGAAGCATGGAGCACCTGCAAGGTTCTCAAAAAAGGAGTTACCACTAATATAATTAAGGACTTAGTTTTGCCATCACAACCGTGTGTAAGCAACTTGTCAGCTGAGAAGAGGAGAGATTTGCAACAGATGCTGCCGTATTTGAAAGAAGAAAATCGAGCATTCTTCGAAAAATTAATCAATTAAAATTAATTTATATTCTTTAAAAATAAAAAAAAGGTTCAAAATCATAAAATACATGACAATGTACATAGTTGTACTATGTTTATAATAATTATTGTAAAAATATAGTAATAAACAGTTAAAATTACTATAAAAGCTTGACACTTCTTTCATTGGCACTTGTCCCGTTTTTGCCGATAAAGATATTATGGCACTTAGCATGTTCGTAGTTTTTTTGATTAAAATATTATTTTTCAGACATAATAAGAAGGGAATTCAAAAAAATTTTGCAATAGTAAAATGAATCTTACCCTAGACTATAAACAAAAAAATTGGTTCAGGTTTTTTTATCAAACATTTTTTGACAAAACAAAAACAATTGAATACCTCAAAATCAACTTTTTGGCACTTAGGCCATTATTGATGTCCAGTCCTCACTTGAAGTAATAAATCAACGTGTGTCGCTTGAATTTTTGTTAATATCATTCATTTCTGCAATATATTAGTTGATTTGTTGTTTATTTTATTCGTCTTCGTGTGATAAATATAATGGAACAAGGTTTTATTAAGGCGAATAGTTCTAATTTGCCTAAAATTGATTTGTTGATGTTGGGAGAGTTTCTTCCATCAAATAAAGATGTTTGTTCATCTGAATTTAGAAATGTAAAAACTTCATTGTAATTACATTGTTATTAATCTTTAGTGCGAGGTATAATTTAACTCACACAACCCTTTATAACACTTGTCATAGCTGTTATTTTTGAGCTTAGTTAACTCGCAGCTAAAGAAAGTCACACAGTTTTTACTACAAAGTCAAAGTAGGTACCTACTTTTAAAAAAAATACAGCCATAAATACAATATCTAATTGTTTATTTTAAACTAATAAATCATCAGTTGTCAATTTTTGTATTAAATTTGTATAATAATTCAGTCAATCATAGCGCACGGAGTGCGCCGGCCAAGGTCTCGCAAAAGCAAGTTCACGGAAAGAAATATTAATTTATTTTTTTTAGACAGATTAAAATAAGGTTAGAGAGGATATTTGTCTGCTCTTGAATCAAATTAATTAAGTAATAACACTTTATAGGTATGCCAGAACGTGGATTCTTTGATTTTCTTTAACGTACATTCTAAAATTTTTAAATCCTGGTTTTTTACCAGCTTCTACCATCTCGCTGCAGTCAGAAGCAGATTCCATATGAAAAGATTTTGTCGATGGTGATAATTCTGCGCGAGTTACAGAGGGAGTATATTAAAAGTATCGCATTCTGATTGTTCTTTATAAGGAAGTGGTATTTTCTACTAGAACATCTATTCTATATTTATTTAAAAAGGAAAAAAATATAATAGGATTTTTTTTCAATTGATCATATGGGTTATTAAGGAAGTTTGGGGGGTACTTTCTAATAGTTGAACATTTATTCTATATTTATTTAAAAATAAAAAAAATACAATATAATTTTTTTCAATCGATAACATATTTTAACTGTTCTTCTCAAAGGTGATGTCATCTGTTTTATCAATTTGACTTCTGTTTGTTTAGCTTTACTTCTGAATGTTTTTGTCATATATACTTGAATTGATTTATCTATCATTTTTTATGTTACTTGCTGAGCTTCTTCAAGATTGTGCAGAACTAGAAACAGAATATAAACTAATTAAACATATAATATATAACTTTTATTTTGAAACAATAATAATAATTTTATACTATTTCAATATAACTTTTAATTTATAAAAATATGAACACAATTATCTATTTCACTTTAATAGTGAGAAATTAACAATAGTTGGAATTAACGTAGAAATAAAATAACAATTACATAAAAGAATTTAATTATTTACTATGAGTATGATATTCAATTTTAAGCAGTTAACTCTACAACAGTTTGTGCAAGAATGTCCTAAAAACAGCATCCCTTTTTATATCTCATCTGCCGATATTTATCTTATAACACTTAGTTATCGCAGTGAAATATACAAGGGTCTTTTACATAAACACTTATAATTTACTTAGTTTATACAATAACAAACGACAACAACAAAACAGAAATGCTAACAAATAATATAATTCAAAGAAATGCCTCATTTTTCTACTTTGTTAATCTTTATTAAAAAATATATGTGTCAATGTTTTTATTCGACGTATTGAAAAAATCAATGTTCTTATTCGATATGCATAGGAAAACATCAATGTAACGTTTCGCAGCGAAAAAAACATATTGTATTTTTTGCAGTAAAATTTAATTTTTCTCGATTAGGTACTGAGACAAATTCACTCGAGTAAAAATATGGTTCGAATCACATCACTTATAGATTTTATGAAAAGTAACAAACGTCCAAAATAAATTACCAACTTCTGTCATTATTTTGTTAATTACATAATAACATTTTAAACTCTCTTATTGCATTAAATCCTGGCATGCAATTACATACATAAATCTTAGAAAAACATGTAATACCTGAACTTCCGGAAGCAACTTCTTCAAAATCGATACATTCTGTAACCATACTACTTTCTTTTAATTGCTTTTCACATAATTCAAGAGCCATCGTTTTTCGCTTCTATGTATAATCAGATATTCGTGTTGTTGGCAATTTGGCATGCAATTTTTTTGAGAATACACAGTTGGTTCATACGCACTTGTGATACCGACCCCATCAAATTATACTTCATATTATAGTTTTCATATCATTAGGCAGCTGAAAGGAGAATAATAAGTCTATAAAAATTGATACATAACAAGAATGACAACTCAGTCCAAAACAAACATAACCTCAGTAAATTTCTTATCCATTACTTTAATTATTTAATATGAAACAAAGATTTTGAGTTAAAAATCTATTCTATGAATCTATAGTAATTACTAATTACTTACATCAAAGTGGTCTTCACACATATTCGAACTCGTAGCTACATCTTTTGGGTCTCGCTGCGCGAGCTTTAGCCACACATTTCTCACTTTTTTTCTTGTTTGAAACGTAAACAAACAATTTGTAGGTGTTGTTATTGTTGTGTTTTTGCACAGAGGGACCGCACAACACTATAATAACCGTTGGAATTCATTTTCAACACACAAAATATTTGTTGACTTTCTTTGTTGAACATAGGCACGAGGCAAGCGTATGCATTCGTGACGTCAGAAATAACGCCATGACATTTACCAGCGTTTTCGCGCGTAAGTCAAAATAGAAAGATAAAAATGCAACAATTTGGGTTAAAATTTAATTTATTGTTGAAATAATGTTTTTTTCGGAAATAGTAGACGTGTGCCTACATCATAGAACGGGATTTCAAAATCTGTCACCATGCCTATTGCGTGACGAAAAATTATTTATGTTGACAACATTATGTGGATCAGAGAAATCCTCTGAAACTCTGAAGAGTTGTTCACCAGTTTTACGAAAACTTTTGAACAGTAAGGATCTACAATTTTTGTACTTTAATTCAGTAAAATGTCGACAAGTGTGATTATCAGTGATAATAACTCAAATAAGAGGCAAAGATCAAATGAAAGTGAAGATGAAATAAGCGAAACTGATACTGTTGATCAACCATCTAAAAAAAAAAATTCGAAATTCGAAAATTTTTTCAAACTTGAAACAATTAAAGGTGAGAAAAAAGCAATATGTTTGGTGTGTGAAAAATCCAAAGTGAAAAAAAATATTAGCCGAAAAGATAACAACACTACAGGTATGAAGAAACATTTATTCACGGCTCATTCAAAAGCCTACGAAGAAATTTACGGTAGCTCAACTACGATTCCAAAGTCAGTGTCATCAGCTCAAAAAAAATTGACTGATATGTTTTCTGAACAGGTAATTTAATTTTATATTAATCTCAAATAACGTTAATATTAATAATATAATAATTAAAAGCATTTTACTTTATCTTTCTTAACGTATCGAATTAATTCCGTAAAATGAAATTTTTTAAGCTTGTGTATAAGAATACTACGCTTATGGGCAATTCTTCACAAATTCCACCAAATCATCAAAAATTTAAAGAATTGTAATTTTTTATTCAATCAATTTTTTATGTTTTTATAAATGATAAAAGACACCGACCCCTATATTTTTAGCCCTTAATTTTCGAAAGCTCTCAAAATATGGATTTTTGAAAATTGTAAATCAACTGTATGGTAATTTTGAATTCTTAATAGATAAAAAATTAATCAATTTATTTACAGTTGTTACAGTACAATTTAAAAAATTTGGTGATTTGCTGTGGAATGACCCATATATTATCGATTGTCAAATTTATTAATAAAAATTCATCAACTCTAAAAACTAAATTTAAAAAAAAATAGACCACTTTCAATTCATATTTGATTTAATCATTGTATTTTTGACTTTAATAATGTAAAATACTTTAATATATATTTCTAATCAAATATTCTAGTGAAGTTGTAGAAACATAAAAGAATACATATTATGTTTTAGAAAAAATTATCACCGAAAGATTATGAGGCCTTGATCGTGGAGTGGATGGCGAAGAAAAAGTTAGCATTGAGTTTTTTCGACGACGACGAGACTCAAAATTTCTTCCACATTTTAAATCCCACCATCAGTGTTCCCCGACGTAATTGTGCTCGGCGAATGGTGATGGATCATTTTCACACGCAACGAATGAGAGTAAAGAAAATTTTGAACAATAACTGTTCTAAATTTTCATTTACTGTAGATGGCTGGACTTCTATGAACTTTAGATCATATTACGGCGTAACTATTCACTTCATCGACGATAATTGGCAGCTACAATCTTTAGCTTTAGATTTTATTCCCTCTTGTGGTCGACATAGCGGAAAAGATATTGCAGAAGTTTTTTTCAAATGCATTAAAGAATACGCGTTAGAGAATAAGATTCAAGGAATAACCCTTGATAATGCAGCGGCAAACACTACATTTATGAGTGAATTAAATATTTTGATGGCGGAAAATGACTTATCGTTTGATAATATTAATCAACATTTTCGTTGTTTTGCTCACATTCTGAACCTCGGTGTTCAGGATATTTTGAAAATGTTAAAAGTAGACTTTCTCGAATCTGAGAGTGATATTCTGGACAGTTTAATCTCAAAATCAGAAAATATAGATGATGAGAAACTTAATGATGATGATTTAGATGAAGACGAATCGTTTGAAATAACTTCAAATGATTTCAGTCCATCAGCTATTTGTAAATTGCGCAGTACTTTCTTTAAAATAAGAAAGTCTGAGCAACTACAAAATAAATTAAATGATTTTTGTAACATCACCAACACAAAATATATCAAACCTCTCTTGGATATTAAGACAAGATGGAATAGTACTCATGATATGATTGAAGTAGGAATTAGTTTAAAAAATAGTTTAAATTTATTCTGGTTGAGTTTCGAAAATAATAAAAATATAAGTATTTTAAGACTGAGTGAAGATGAATGGTTATTACTTGAACAAATATATGTATTCTTAAAAAATTTTAAAATAGTTTCGAATGCAATTTGTGGTGAAAAGTATGTGACGTTACCAATAGTTGTTGTTGCTTTTAACATTCTTATCTCTGATATTGAATCTACAATTTTTGAGTTAGACAATAAGATAAATCGCACTATTGTCGATGAAACTCTATTAATTGCTTTTCAAGCATCAAGAGATAAGATGTTAAAGCATTATAGGAAAGCCAATTGGGTTTATTGTTTAAGTTTGATTTTGGATCCTCGGCATAAAGTCGAAATATTCGATAAAACCGAATGGGGTAAGGAAATGAAAAATGAAGCTCTCCAATGTTTCGAAAAGTATTATAAGGAATACGCTGAAAACACCCCTAATGATCAACCAACTGAAGAGGTAATAATTGAAAGCGATACAAATCTAATTGATAAATGTATCGACATTAATAGCCTCTATAAATCAACGAAAAATTCTTCGGAACATTGGAAAGCTGAGTTTGAGGAATATTTACTCTTGGAAAGAGCAAATAGAAATCAAAATATTTTAGAATGGTGGAAAGTGCACGAAAAAGTTTTTCCTACACTTTCCAAGATGGCCAAGGATTTATTTAGTGTAATGGCTACATCTGTACCTGTTGAAAGATTATTTTCTACAGCAGGTATGATCATGACAAAAACGCGTACATTCATGAAAGATGATGTGATGCAAGCGTTATTATGTTTAAATTCCTGGTCATCGAGTAATTTAAAGAATAAAATTAAGAGTGTGTAAAATAAAAAAAATTATGTATATGTTCAAATATTTCTATATAATAACGTAATAAATATAGCTTTAAAAAACTACTTATTATTATTTATTATTTAGTTTATATAATATATATTATCATTATTTAAAATTAAGCGAGACGAGACGAGACATCTGGTAACGAGACGAGACCGAGACTTGAACGAGACTGAATTTTCTAGGGATTGACGAGACCGAGACGAGATTTTTGATAGTCTCGTCTACTCTCGTCTCGTGTGAAGCCCTAATGTTTTACTATTTCGTATTTTTAGGATATCAGCTTATTGAACGAAAGGATCGCCGCAAGGCAAGAAAAATTGCAAAAAATAGGTCTCACATCAGAACCACTGTCGATTGTCCGTCTATAAACGAAATCGATTGCACGTACCTACCTAGATCAAAATAGACGATATTCAAAATATTCACTTCATTGGATACAGTCTACCCTATAGAATCGGAAGATTATTTCTACAAAAAAGTATTTACAAAATGCATATCTACCGTTTTCGACAAACATTTCATTGACGTGAGTAATTTCTTAGCTGAGCTAAATTAAAAAACCAAAAAACATTTGATTTTTCAGATTTGATTGATTTTGTAATTTTTGAATGTTCATTTTACTAGGCATATTAATTTTATTTTTTATTAACACCAACAATTAATAATGCCTTCTTGTAATATTTGTCATGACATTTTATTTGAAATATCGATGCAAAGAAGATAATTGTTTCAGGGATTTTCAGAATTTGAATTCTTTTGGGAAACTCTATAGAGCCCTGAGGAAGTCTTAAGTTAAGACGAAACGTTGGCAATAAAAATAAAAATATTGTACAGAATAAAGTTCCATTTCCCGTTATTATTTATTATCAAATTGATTATTATATTTCATTGTTGAATTTGTGGTGTTTCATTGTGTACACTGTGGACACAATGAAACATTTCCTATTTTTTAGTTTTTAATTTTTTGCTGATAGATTACAAATTAATTAAAAAAATCTATAAATGACATCCGATACCCAATAAAATTGCCTATATACCTGTAAAAAATTAGACTTCTACCTGTAAAAACTAAAATGTGTGAGACTTTGAATTTTTAGTGTTTCATTGTTGGACACATGACTCTACATTTTAATAACCAATAAGAAAAGCATTTATTTTATATGTAAAAAACTTAAAGCTTTGCACTTTATTTATCATATTCAATATTCATGCTATTGAAATACAAGAAAGTGAAGAATATTTTACTTTAAGATGCTAATAATCTTATAGATTCTTTGAATTGTTCAGTTTTGTATCTTAAAGATGGCAAAAAATATATTGTTTTTGGTTATTTTCTTTGGATTAGGTAAAATCGCAGGTATTTGAATAAACGATAACTCGATGGAAATTAACTATTGTACATCGTTTCGTCAAATTTATTATGACTATCAAGTTCTTATAAGTAAACATTATTTGATTTTTAAACATTGATCGATAAATAACATTTCATTTTTTTGTAATTGACATTTTTGTACACCTTAAAAAACACTCAATCAAATTTCTTCCGGGAGATGTGACCCCTTAATATCGAGCTATCCAGCCCCGGATCTAGGGGGGGGGGGGGGGGCAAGCCGGGGCCCATGTCTCGTGCGGCAAGTTCAGAGGGCGGCCAAATTGACACTTTACAGACGAATGGACAACTCATCATTTACTTAACTTTGACCACGGAATAAATAATAGTACAAGTACAGATATTTCATGGCCATATCAACTCGACCGATACCCAGAGCGCGGGAGTGAGACGTGCTGCACGAACATTTACTTACTTTACAGAGATGGTTCATTGATAATGATCTGTTTTTAAATTCTAAAAAATCAAATTTTATTGGATTCAATTTATCAAATACAAATTATTATGATCACAGCTTACTGGTAAGAGCTTATAATTGTAGCATTACTCAGGTTTCTCACACCAAATTTCTTGGTGTCATAATTGATCAGAAATGTAGCTGGACTTATCGTATTGACAACTTATGTAATAAACTTGCATCATTCTGTTATGTCTTAAAGCAGTTGAGACATGAAGTTAGTTTTGATATTCTTAAAATGTACTACTTTGCACATTTCCAATCAAATTTAGCATATGGTATAGTTACTTGGGGAAATTCTTGTGGGATACAAAGAGTTTTTAAAATGCAAAAAAGGGCTATACGCTTTATGCTTGGACTTAGTTGTGATACTAGCTGTAGAGCTTATTTTAAAAAATATGAGATCCTAACTCTACCAAGTTTATATATATTAAATCTGTGCCTATATACCAAGCATAACATTAAAGATTTTGAAACATTGCAGCAACCTCATAATTACAGCACAAGGAGCATATCAGTATTGTCAATTCCTAAACATAAAAACTCTTTTTATAAAAGAGGTGTTCATTATTTAGGTACAATAGCTTACAACAAACTCCCTGCTGAGTACAAAACCATGACAACAAAGAAATTCAAGAAATGTTTT
Source organism: Xanthostigma xanthostigma (assembly GCA_963575645.1). NCBI lineage: Eukaryota > Metazoa > Arthropoda > Insecta > Raphidioptera > Raphidiidae > Xanthostigma > Xanthostigma xanthostigma. Next base: position 9,070,294 of record OY754473.1, read on the forward strand.
AAAAAAATTTTAGTTGATAAAGCATATTATTCTTTTAAAGAATTTTTAAATGATTTTAATTACTTTTAATTCAAATGTTATATTTTCTGTAATTTGACTTTGGCTACACATTAAGTTTTATGTCTAACGGCCTCAATAAATTATTATTATTATTATTCGCGAGGCGCGTAGGCATAGTTTAAAATACGCGCTCGCTCGCTCGCAGGAATCGCAGATCGCGGCAGCATGCGTCTGGTTACCGTGCGTGCGAAAGGAATGAAGCTATATAAGCTTGGATTAATGACTTTATTATACAAATTACTAAAACAAAAAGAAACATTTATGAATTAACGAAATTATTACCTTATGACCATGCTTTGATAGACCACTACAAGAAATACAGTAAATTTGTAAGAGAACAAGTAATCGAAGCTAAAAAACGGGACAACATCAATTATATAACTAACTCAAGCAAAAGTGAGAAAGCTATATGGAACCTCATAAATAAATCTTCTAGGAGCAATTCAAAATTTGAACACCGCACAAAATTAGAAATAAATAACTCTGTCATAACTAATGTTAGTGATATTGCAAATGCATTTAATGATCATTTTATAAATGTGCCACATACTCTCAATCTAAATCAACCTGACTTCAATCATTTTAATACTCCTAATTGTCCACAAACGCTTCTACTGTATCCAGTATGAGAAGTTGAAGTAAATAAAGTTATTTTAATAAATGACTGACCAACAACGGTCTTTCTTTAGCAGTCAGGCTGTATTATTAGCAGAAAATCACCCCAAAAACATTGAATTTAGATCTGCTGAACGCAATTGCAAACATTTAACATCTTCTATGTGGTACAGGACGTTGGCTAATTGCGAAAGGGTTAAAAGATTTTGGCTTATATTTTCTAAGGCAAAAAATGCAATTTTGTGCGTGCTGCAAGATTTACCAGAAACCGTCTTCTACCGCCACATCTGCATTGTGTTCTACAGGGTTTATTAACAGGAAAAAAGTTTCAGAGAGATTAACCGAACACGATGCAACTCAAATGTACAAAGAGTGTATGATCAAGTGGAAAACACGGGTACAACAAAATATGAAATCATGCCAGGGTATTGATCAAGACATTGAGAGAGTAATTCACTCAGAGAAAGAAAAATGGAGACAGAACCTGCGTATTGTTATGGATGCTGTATTGTATCTATCCACAAACTGCCTTTCTTTTCGTGGGTCCCACGAAACTCCTAGCGATCTCATCACACAATATCCTCAGCCTAGTCAAGGTAACTTCTTGAACTTAATTTCCCTGCTCGCCAAACATAATTCAACTCTTAAGTTTCAATTAGAACACTTAAAAAAGGGACAAGTATCATATTTATCAAAGACAATACAGAATGAAATAATTGACATAATGGCAAAAACAGTTAGAAATAGCATTTTAAATGACATCAAAGAAATAAACCGAGAGAAAGATTTTTATTTACTGTATTATTTTTATAATGGTTAATGATAATAATCATTACGATTAAATTCCAACTACGCATATTTTTTCACTGAATTAGTGAAAGCATAATATTAAACGATTTTATCGTCATAATATTTTTTAGAAGGCTTTTTATATATAAGAAAAATTTAAATGACACTGTCGGGACTTGAACCTGAAACAACCAATTTCGCGTTGGCTGAGTTACATTACTCTACAGTGCCCACGACAGTTAATTTTTTATTTCTCTCATATATAGCACAATGCACCGCAGAATCGACTACCTGCGAGAGCTATTTTAATAACATATTATGCTTTCACTAATTCAGTGAAAAAATATGCGTAGTTGGAATTTAATCGGCATTTAGATAAGTGTCAACCAAGGTTAGATGATGTTCAAACAGTCGAACTGTCAGAACGATTTTCAAAAATCCAACAAATAATCGATGAATTTAAATTTTAATGACATTCAAACTAACATAGAAAAATTAACCGATGATTTAGATGATCAATATAATCAAAGGGATGAGTTTGAGCGGAATTATTACGGTGCCATTTCGCGCGCGAAAACATTGTTGTCAAACAATCAATAAGTCAACACAGAGATCGCCAATCAAACTGAAGTCGGATCTTCTGTCTCATTGAATTCAAATTTGCATACGCCAAGCAGAAACAGCGTTAAACTGCCAACAATTCAGTTGCCCAACTTTGAGAGTTCCTACAAAAGTTGGTTAGAATATCGCGATACTTTCGAATCTGTAATTCACACGAACGACAGCATAAATAATATACAGAAATTTCACTACTTGCGGGCGTTCTTGAAGGGGAGCGCAGCGCAAGTAATAAAATCAATCTCGCTTTCCGCCAGCAACTACCCAGTCGCGTGGGAGATACTGTGCAGTAGGTATAACAACACGCGCCTACTCGTACATAATCACACAAAAGCTATAGTCGAACTCAATCCAATTTCGGCGGAATCTTCGGAACAGATGCGGGGTTTACTAGACACGGTGTCTAAACATCTTTGAGCGCTAAAACAATTAGATCAACCTACAGATCATTGGGACACTTTAATCATTTACCTAATAACCATGAAATTAGATTCTGCCACGGTTCGCGAGTGGGAACAGTAGAAAGCTGATCGCGAGGTCCCATCTTTGGAAAATCTAAATCAATTTCTTAGGGCTAGAGCCGATCTATTGGAAACACTCGAATTAAATTCAAATCAAAAACAAAAAACCCAAAGGTCCAGAAGCCGACTACAAAATGCCTCATATGTAATCACGAACATGTCATATATCGATGCGATGAGTTAAAGAAAATGTCAGTTGAAAACCGTATAGATCGCGTAGAAAAGTTAAAACTTTGCATAAATTGCCTACGGACTGGGCATCTCGCATCTCGTCAGATAAGTTGATAATAAAAAAAAATATATATTGCCAGTCAGGTACATGTAGGATGTGCAGTTCAAAGCACAACACTTTACAGCACATCAAAACAACAACAGACACAGATACGTCACCGCGGACAAACAACGAAAACGCCATTACGAAAACTTGTCACGGATCCATTCCGCGACAAACGGATTACCTCCCTGATCACATAGTCTAATATTTCTTAATGGAATAATGTCGAACGAATAGCGATTATTCAACTATATTCTAATTGGCAATGTGATGGTGAGGTCGCAGGCTTCGTGCCTCGATGAGTTGCTTTGGGTCGCTCGCGATAATAAGGTCTGTTTCCAATCAATTCCCGTAGACTGAATTTAATACAGCTTGTGTTCAATTGTTGTACATTCTGTTTTACGTAAAAATTTTAATAATTCTCTTGTCGAATCACATAATATGAGAGAATATATTATTATGTATTTTTGTTTAGACAGAACATTTAAATGTATGGAAGAACACTCCGTTTTTTTGGTTTTGATAATCATTCCATCCTAGATTTATCGATAGTTTTCTATATGTCATTTGTCTTTAGCTGACAACAAGTTATAAGGTGTTACGAGGATAGATATTTTTTTTTTTGGGATATTAAATTAAAAATACAGGACAACGTGATTTGCGGCTAAGGATAGAAGGATAGAGGAAGCAAAGTTTGGGCCCGAATTAACCGCAAGAAACACAAAAAAAAAAATAGTGAACGAACTCTTCAATGAATAAATTAAAAAGATGATAATTAACTTGAAATCAAATGTAAAAATATGTTTCAAACAACGTTTAATGAAATACAATAATGGATATAAAAATAGATTGTAGTAATTGATAAATGTATCGGCTCGTAATGCCAATTTTCGACCGATTTCTAAAAATTAAAATTACAATAAACTCAAATAATTTAACAATTTAAAAATGACATTCATGAGTCGCGCAAACTTTTATAATTATATAATAATTAAATTAAAAAAGAAATATTTTTTTGAAGTTAGGCCACCGACACTACCTGCAGGTTGCGATGATGGACATTTTTTGGAATGTGACGGTAGTAAATGTTACAAAGGAAAAATATATAGGTAAGTTTAATAATACACAAATTTATATTATAACGGAAATATATAAGTTTAATAATGTACAAATTTATATTATTTAAATAAGTACACTTCCCACTCCTATAGTGTTGGAACTAAAATAACTTCAAGGAAAATATTAGTTATTTCATGGTCATATTTTTAGGCAGGTGCTCGTAGCCGACTCGAGACAATCCTAATCAATTTAGGGTCCAGTTTAGAAAATCTCCAGAATAATTATGGAAGCGCGGATATATGTGAAGTAACTGAAAATCACATAAGATATTCTTATAATAAAACAACATATCAGACGAAAAACTTGACCGCAGAACAATCTTCATATGTTGTCCCAGAAACGACTTGGCCAAATAATGATGACTGTAAAATATTCTAGAACATTAAAGGTAATAATGATCGTACTACCACAAATGATAGTTTTGCAGCTGGAAAAAAAATATACAAGAGAATTCTACAAATTTAGAAAATCCAAATAAAAAAAAATATAAAAAGAGAGCCAGACTACTGTTATTTCTGTGAAGTAGAAGTTCTTAATTTTGCCAGGCGTATATTGCGAAATCATTCAATGGAACATGAGGTATTACAAATATCTTCCAAACTTGTTAAAAGTAAAGAACGAAGACAATTAACCGATGTACTCGAAAAGGTAATTTTTTAAAAAATATTGAATCTAGAAAGCCAGTTCGACAGTCATACATCCCGAATCAGTCTGTTTGGCATGCGATAATTGTTTCGGATTTTTTTCATCAAAGCTTTTGTATCGCCACAGAAAAAAAATGTGGTAACCGTTTAGGAACTGCACAGACAGCAGCTCAGTCTACATTAACTTACCATATCGTCGATGATTCCGCAAAACCTCGTATTAGACATTTTTTGTCATTTTGAGTTTTTTATTGCTTTAGGTGCGTAAATTACATTTAAATAGAGGTAAATTGCATGTTTATTATTTTATTTAGCTTTAATGACGTGATTTAATAAACTTGCCATTGTTTAATAATAAAACCATAAAGGGTTCGGCTAATTATGCACACAAAATTTAAGTATTTTACTAATACGTGTAATTGCACCTAAACTGTTTGTGTTACTGTAGTCTAATAAGTGGATAATTTGTTCCGACTACTTACCATCAGCTGATGAAGTTGATTCCGAGGATAATTTTTCGAGTGGTGAAGATGGAATCGAAAGCTTACCTACAGTTGTCAACAACTTAGACAAAAATCTTCAAAATGATGATACAGACGATGGATCAATAGTGACCCACATAAATATGTCAACTAAAAGGAATCAATCAAGGTCTGAAAGGGAAAAAGAGAAAAGAAGTAGGTTATTAGGAGAGAACTATGAAAGAATAAAAAAGGTTGCTGTAGGATATAAATGGGAAAAAGTTGAAAACGCTAGGAATATGGGACCAACTTGTGTAAGCGCAAGATGCAATAAAATGAAACGCAAGTGTTCTGAATTCTCAGAAAAAGACAGGCAAGATATTTTTAATATTTTTTGGAAAAATATGAGAAGCTGGGACATGCGACGCTCTGTAGTGGGTACGCTGGTCGATGTGGTGCAATCTAAAAAAAAAGTGGAAGGCTCAAGACGGTCGGCAACATTTTATTACCACTTAAAAATAAAATCGCAAAGACACCCCGTCTGTAAAAAAATGTTTCTTTCCACACTGGGAATCAGAGAATGGATGGTACGAAGTTGGTGTCTTAATAGTTTGAATGATACAGGAATGCATTCAGATAACCCTAGTAACAATTCTCCACTACGTAATCGCAATTCAGACACAAAAAAGAAAGATTTAACTTTCATGATAAACTTTTTAAAAGATTTACCTAAATTGCCATCGCATTATTGCAGGTCGTCTAGTAGTAAAATGTATCTAGAGCCTACGTTTTTAAATAAAAGTGATTTATTTAGAGAGTATAAACGGTTGTGTACAGAGAATCAAACTGCTGCTGTAGTAAGATCAACGTTCTTGAAAGAAGTCAAGGCGCAGAACATTGCTATATTTAAGCCCAAGAAAGACCACTGTGACCTGTGCGTATCATATGGACATGGTCAAATGGAAGAACTGGCCTATAAAAAACAACATCAAGAGAGAAAAAAGCAAGCTCGAAACGCAAAAAATGTAGACAAGCTTTTGGCGGCAGAAAATCCTGAAACTGTTTCTGTATTTACCGTAGATATGGAAGCTGTTAAGCTAGCGCCATTTCTAAAAGCCAGCGCTCTGTATTACAAAACAAAACTATGTTTGCATAACTATACAGTGTACGATTTGCATAGAAAAGACGTGTATTGCTTTCTTTGGGATGAAAGTGAGGGTGGATTGATTTCTACAGTATTTTCATCCATATTGTACAATTTCTTTACAAACCATCTTCAAAATTACCCCAACACCAAAACGTTAATAGTGTACAGTGATAGTTGTCCCTATCAGAATAAGAATACTGTACTGGCAAATACAATGCTAAAATTTTCAATGGAGCACAATGTAACGGTACTACACAATTATTTAGAAAAGGGACATACCCAGATGGAGGTGGACTCTGCTCATAGCCTCATAGAAAGGCGTCTAAAAAATAAAGAAATATACTTACCTACTGATTACGTAGGTGTGTGTAGAGAAGCCCGACCATCAAAACCGTTCAATGTAAAATACTTACATCATTATGATTTTACGGATTTTTCTAATGTTAAATATTATGCAACCATCAGACCGGGATATAAAGTTGGAGATCCCACAGTTAATGATCTCACTTGTATAAAATACTTGCCAACTGGCACTATCATGTACAAGCTTAATTATAACGAGGAATATCAAAATTTTGTTAAGCGGCCTGTTTCTGGACCATTTTCTTGTAAACCACTTTACAAAGAAAGATTAAAAATAAAATCAGAAAAATTCAAGGATCTGCAGAACCTTAAGAAGGTCATACCAGAGTGGGCTTGGCGTTTTTACGACGAATTACCTCACTCTTAATAGAGAAAAAAAAATTTTTTTGTTCTTTTTTTTCAGAGAATTCTTTTTATTTTTTGTTTTTTTGTCCTTATTTTTTCTAATGTTTTTTGATTATTTTTGTATTATTTTTAATAAATATAATTGTGCGAAATAACGTATAAACATATTTTACTCATTTTAATTGAGCGAAACCTCGTATCAGATTTATTCAATAGAAAAATATTAATCAATAGTATGAAATTTTTACTAATTATCGATCATTGTATGACAAATAAGAAGGAAAAAACCTAAGGCTACAAATAAACAAATAAAAATCAAAATGGTGAAGTTTTTTGTTGCTCCTGTTACCTGTAAAATTTAAGAATAGCCTAATACGAGGTTTTGCGGAATCATCGACGATATAAGAACTGACCAGCGATTAAAAGAAGAAGTGTTTCCTCGTATGAGAGCCGATAAGGTATCTCTGGAAGCTAAAAAGGATGCTCTGATTTGTGCTTTTGGAGCAAGATACTTAAAGTTACACAGAGAAAAGCACTTTGTAAATGTCACATCTCGCAAAATGCGGGAATTATCAAAAATTAGATTAGAACCCTCATTGTAACGTTTTTATGATTCAGACGCGGATCCCGAATATATACCTTCAAACGAAGAACTTATTTTCAATTCAAATGAAGATAACTTTATACAAAAAAATGTAAATTCAAATATTACAGGTGGTAAAAAGAATATTGAGTTTTGGAAATTGAAAATATTCAAACTGTAGTATTTTTGGGAACAGAGAGCAACTTAAGTTGCATAATGTAATTATTATGTAATAAGATACAATTTAGTTTCATACTTTTATATCGCTGTAAAATCATTGTATTATAAACTGTCGATGAATAAAGAAATAAAATATTTAATTTTGAAATAAATAGTAATACCATACGAAGTGACTGAAACTTTTAAAACTTTGTTATCAGCTAAACAAAATCATGACCAGACTGTCGAAATGAACAATACTGATATCAGCTATCAATCGCAGGGGATTTTATCACCCGAAAATGAAGCTAAACCAAAAATTTCGAAGAGAAAAAGACTTCAAAATAAGACTAATTTAAATTTAACTAGGAAGCGCAAAAAGGACGAAAGTAATTGGAATGTGGTACTTGCAAAAGAAAAATTAAATTCTGGTAAGGAACACAAAAATAACCGTGGAAAAAAAATTGCAGGCTAAAAAATAGGCAATATGTGCAAAACCTTTTGCAGATATAAATGTCATCAAAAAATTAATGAAGACGAAAGGCAAAAGATTTTTAATCAGTTTTGTAATTTAAAAAACCATACTAGACAATGAGATTTTATAACAAAAACGGTAAAAAATGTCAATAAAAAGCAAATTACTCTTTCTAATAATGACTCTTCACGAAGGAAGTTTTCAAGGGAATATTTTTTAAAAAAAAACGGCACAGAATTGACAAGAATATGTAAAAAGACGTACATCAGTACACTTGGAATTTCCGAAATGGTTGTAACTACTGGTCTCAAAAAGAATAATTCTTGTGATAAAAGAAAATACGCTACTTATAATTTCACCGTTTTCGATATTGGAAAACGTGAAGGTTTTTGTTATTTGTGGCATAGATATGAGCGCCGCGCCGGCGCGCCGTCGCCGCCGACGATTCCCTCCCGCCGCCGCCGCCGTGAAAATGTAACGGCGCGCCGAGCGAAAAGGCGCATATGTTTAAACGATCAGAAAATGTTGAAAACATATTTTTAAAGACTACTTTATATTTTTTTATGACTTAAAAGGAACATCTTTGTTTTCTCTAAGATTTATTTTCTTGTTAATTGTTATTAGAACTTTATGACAACGTTGATTTTTTTCTGCCAATCGAAGTGCCAAAAATATTTTGGCTCTAGGCTAGAAACCATTTCCTTATAAAAATAATTTGTGTTAAATAAATAATAATTCTGATTGTTAAACTACATGTTTTGTTTTATTGTATCCTGCCCATCATTAAAAAATGCTCCTAAGGTCACGCCGCCGACTACGCCGCCGCCGCCGACCTCAAAAAGTCGGCGCGCCGCCGCCGCTCTTTACCCATCGGCGCTCATATCTAGTGTGGCATGAGCAGATTGCTCACAGAAGTGCCATAGAAGTTTCCAGTTGTCTGTTTGAATTTCCTTAATTAACAAAAAAATAACGGAATAAAAAAAGTAATGTTATATTCCGATAACTGCGGTGGCTAGAACCGCAATAAGTGTGTATTTGCTGTGTTTGCATTTGCTGCAATAAAATAGGAGTTACTATAAGTTCTGGAGAAAGGCCATATGGTATCAGAAGGAGACAGTATGCATGCTACTATCGAAAACTGCAGAAAAAGAAAAGTAGCAATATACACTCCAGAACAGTGGATTACAGTTATAAGATTGGCTAAAACAACAGGAAAATTTAAAAAAATTATTTTTATCTTATTTTTGAGTTTTGATAAAAAAGTTACTACAAATATTTGTTCGTCTATTTGATTTCTACACGCTGTTAAAAAAGAAGAATCAACTTAAAAATCATTCTGTATAACAACGTAGTGCAAACAAACACATTTTAGGGGGTTAAATAAAACCGCACAAACTCTGTGTGGAGAAACTTTTATTCCAACTTTGATAACAACATTGCAGTCCGCAATGTACACAAAGTATTCTCTGTACAGGGCATTCTATATGGAAGAATCAAATCAATTCTTAATCCCTTCGTAAAACGGGAAGTTACATACTAGTGATGTGTCCACATAACTCTTTATTGGGAGCTGGCTCCGTGTGCTCCGCTCACTAAAAAGAGTCGCTCAAAGGAGCGACACTAGACAGTACGCACTACACAAGAGTGAACTGTCATCATGCATGCTCATGAGTCACTTAGCATTGCTTAAAAATAAAAACTGGACTAAGAGCACTACAAATGAAATAATTAAATGGAGTAAAACAAGACAAATTGAGTTTTCGAAAGCCGAACTAATTTAACCTATACTGGTCAACAGTTTTCTGAATGATAAGGAAAATTGACCTGCAAATTACCATTTTTAACAAATTTATTGAAAAAACAGGTAAGCGGATTGAATTTGTAGTACCTAGTTTCTTTCTTTGCTCTGTAAACAAAATATTCATTACAGTTGTGAATTTCGTGTTGTGAACATCGTTTTGGTAAGTGGATTGGAATTTAATTTCTATTATTTTCTATGATTTATAAACCAAATTATTCCTTTCAATTGTGCTTTTCATACTGTGAACTTCGCTGTGTTTACTTAAATTGTAATAAAATAGCCACTGTGCGTGTTGTTAACTTACAGGTTTACTTATTTGTGATAAAATAGTGATTGCGTGTGTGTTAAATTTATATACTTGTGTTAATATAGTGTTTGTGCGTGTTTTTCAATTGTGTCAGTGAAAGTGTTCAATAGTAGTGTTTGATTTTTTTAATTAAAAATAGGGAAAGTTTCGATGAATCGCTCTTTGCGCCAATGCGACAAGTTACCACGCCGGATTCCCAGTCTTTGGAGATTCAGCAATGTCTAGGAGATAATGCTATTGTGAGATCGTTCACAAAAAAAGATTCCGATGCTTGTCTGGGAATAGGAAAAATCGAGGACACATATGAAGTGAAATGGTATAAAATGCTCCAATTGATGATCGAAACAAATGCCGAAGAGGCGAAAGACGATCGACAGATAAAAACTGAGAAAAATCAACCTCTCAGTGAAGGTGACCCGCGAAGAATACGCTGCTTGACAAGCAAAAAGACTCAACCGGAGGAAAAGAAAAGTTCTCCAAAAATAGAAATTGAACAGAATCAAGACAACAACATGACTGAGGAGATTTACGCCGAAAGAGATGGGATGATGTGGTTGCACACAGCAGAATGCGTGCGATTATTGGAAGAAGAACGACGCCAAAACACCAATTTAGGAAACGAGAAGAAACACGCTTCGCGAATTCCTGTACCTGCCGAAAAGAAAGTGATGGCAAATGGAAGCACAAATGGTGATTCGGGAATGCTATTGCGACAAAAGTTGAATAAGGATATTCAGCGTCTAGTCGTGCAAGGAAAGAAGCAGTCCGCTGCATTGCTTCCCATGTCATTGACAAAGATCGTTAGCTGTAATTTAACGGAGCAGGACAGTTGACGACGTCTGGAAGAACGGGAGAGAAAGCTTCACGAGGGAGCCGTCCAGAACAGAGGCGCTAAAACAGAACACAGTCAAAGAGCGATGAATACAAAGCGTCTTCGGGACGAAGAAAAGGCGCGAAACAGCCACGATAAACAGACCATCGAAAATATAGAGCCCGCTCCCAAAAAGCAGAAGACGGACACTTCGGAGCCGGGACAGAAAACTGCAAAAAAGAGAAAGAATTCAGGTCTATCGAAATTGCGTCGAAAAGTGGCAAATTTCTATCGAAAGGGCGGTTTACATTCGGACCCGACACACTCAATGTAAAAACATTTCGGATTTGTGGCGAAAACAAATTTTTTGTTATGTTATACATTATCTATATCTTAAAGCTCTAACTGTATGCCAAAAAAAAATGAAAATATGTTTACACTGAACTCTGATATTCATGAGTATAGTACCAAACAAATATAATCACACCTTTTATAAAAAGTCACCAAAATGTGCTGGGGCTATCTTATTCAACGCTCTGCCCTTAAAACTAAGAAATGAGTCCAACATAAATAAATTCAAAGCTAATTTAAAACAACATTTAATAGAACGGTGTATATACAAGCTAAACGAATTTTAATTACCCAAAATGCTGCTACTGTGATTGTTCAGTTTTTTATTTAGGTATTTTCCGATTGTACTATGTATACTGTTTGCCGAATAAATATTATTATTATTATAAAGTATTATTTGTTTGAAAGTGTTTAGTGATTATTGGACAAATAAAAAACACAAATAAACACCCAAATAAATCTTAAAACATTTAATAGAAACTGAACAGCCTCAAGACAACAACGTGACTGAGGAGATTTACGCCGAAAGAGATGGGATGATGTGGTTGCACACAGCAGAATGCGTGCGATTATTGGAAGAAGAACGACGCCAAAACACCAATTTAGGAAACGAGAAGAAACACGCTTCGCGAATTCCTGTACCTGCCGAAAAGAAAGTGATGGCAAATGGAAGCACAAATGGTGATTCGGGAATGCTATTGCGACAAAAGTTGAATAAGGATATTCAGCGTCTAGTCGTGCAAGGAAAGAAGCAGTCCGCTGCATTGCTTCCCATGTCATTGACAAAGATCGTTAGCTGTAATTTAACGGAGCAGGACAGTTGACGACGTCTGGAAGAACGGGAGAGAAAGCTTCACGAGGGAGCCGTCCAGAACAGAGGCGCAAAAACAGAACACAGGCAAAGGACGATGAATACAAAGCGTCTTCGGGACGAAGAAAAGGCGCGAAACAGCCACGATAAACAGACCATCGAAAATATAGAGCCCGCTCCCAAAAAGCAGAAGACGGACACTTCGGAGCCGGGACAGAAAACTGCAAAAAAGAGAAAGGATTCAGGCCTATCGAAATTGCGTCGAAAAGTGGCAAATGTCTACCGAAAGGGCGGTTTACATTCGGACCCGACACACTCAATGTAAAAACATTTCGGATTTGACTTCTACTCCCAATATGACAATTAAATCGAAAAATGAGCCCAAAGCTCCTCCAGAGAAGAGGATACGAAACGTTACTAAAACGTTATTTGAAGACGACAGTGAAAAAGAAAATTTTACTAATAACTCTCAAGATGATGAAGAGGACTGTCCATGCATATATTGTAATGATCTCTTTTCGCGATCTAAGCCTGGAGAAGACTGGTTGCGGTGCTTAAATTGTTCTCGTTGGGCTCACGCTTCTTGCGCTGACGTTCCTAAAAGAACCAAACGATTCATTTGTGAACTTTGCCAGTAATCTTAAAGCTTTTACGTGTATCTCATTTTGTTCATATGTAATATGCCATTTTGTCCATAGCATACGGACAAAATGGATTTTGGTTGATCTCAGTTAAACTAAGAATATATTTTTTTTAAATTATTTTTGTCTTATAAATGTTTATTAGAGTTCATAGATAAAGAACTAAAGATGATTGGTGTACAATATGACCGTGTTTTGATTTACCAATAAAGAGTTATAACCTAAAAATAAAACCATATGTCATTTTGTACGTATTTCCCCTACATTAATACACACACACACACTCCCTATGGACTACAGGACCTTGGACCTTGTCGCGGTGGGAGGGTTTGCGTGTCTCAGTGACCCGATGAGCTATGCCGGCGGGGGAGCGGGAAACCGAACCCCGGAAAGGTCACCTATGCCGGAAAGGACTAAGGGTAGAGACCAGACCAACAAGCAGTACACATATTAATTAATTGAATACTCCAAATTTAGGCAGCTGTGTGCTGAGATATAAAATTGGCTGTGTGCTGAAGAAAAAAAATTGGCTGTATGCTAAAAAAATCAATAAAACCAAAAGAGGAAAATCAGCTTTGTTCAGTGTTTTCCGTACGTTTCCATCGTAACAATTATTTTGTGTAAAATTAAATTGATCATCCAAAATGGGTTTAATGAAAATGTAAAACCGAATGAATAGTCTTGCTATAAAAATTGACATAGGCCATATAAAAGTTATGCAGCAGGAAAAATAGAATGCCGCAATCATTTATTACGCAATTACAGCAATAAATTAAAGGAAATTGGGAAAACAAGAAATGTGCCTATCTCTTTAAGAAACATAATTAGTAGCAGTATTTTAAAAGCAAGAACCGCTGTTACAAGAGCAATTTTGTATAGAAGAAATGAAGACAGACAGAAATCATAAAATTCTTTAAAAAAAAATATCAACACTGTTAGACACATTTTTGGTGAACATAAGAAAATGCTCACTTTTAAAATATTTTTGTTCAAAAGAAAACCCTGATCACATAAACTATATGTAATTAGGCTTCATAACATTGCGAATCAATCCACTGAAGAAGAGCAAGAAATCGCACGAGAAGAACGCCGCGTTAGTATGGCCCGACTTCGTGCTTCTCAAAAGCAGAGAGCCCGTAAAACGGTTCGGTTGGAAATGAGAAATCGTCGAGCTTATCACAGATCAACAACGAGATAATCTTCGACACGCAAGAAGAAATGATTACAGCATGTATGGACTCCGTGAAGTTCCATAAATTGGTTGAGTTATTTTTTAATAAATCGTCAACAGTATGTAGACATCAGACATACTGATGATATGGACAACCGGAACATATCGTCAGATATATTAAATTGTCATAAAGTACTTAGCACTTCTGACATTATATTATAATATTATAATAATCTATTAACTATTAATTATTCTGTTCACGTTGGAAACAGTCTTATTTGAAACTACAAAATAGGCAACTGCAATCTGAGGTGAAACAGTGTATTGTGTGTCGGTAATTATTACTTTTCTTGGCGACGGGTAAAAACATTTTTTATTTATCGCAAAAGAAAAAATATGAACAACGTTGGATATCGAAGTGTTCAGACGTATTATAATTGTCTCCGAAAATATTTAAGTAATCTATTGAACATCTAATTTTAATTCTTCATATGTAATCTAAAACTAATGGAAAAAATGATCACCTATTAATATCCTTCGACTGCTTCTCCATTTCTTAAAATAACTTTCATAATACGATTCTGAGTTCGTCCACAAAACCGGTAATGTATATTTCTCTCTTTATTCCTTCATATTCCCTTTAATTTTTCAGTTTCGACATTGGTTCTAGAACTTAAGTTTCTTGTCATTCTTATTATAGTTGATAATTCGAGCATTATAACGTAATATTTATTTTGAATTTATTTATTATTATAAATTCAGTTTCTATGTTACTCTATTACAATTATTAATTCGATCATTATAATGTATTATTTATTTTGAATTTATTACTTAATACAAATTCAGTTTACCATTACGTACTCAATTGTTTTTCTTAAATTATATAATGCAAATATTTCAACTGGTTGGACTCGACCGAGGAATCCTCTGGAAAGTTGTGTAACGCTCAATGGGCCCACTATTAACACCTCCTCCGTCTTGCTCCAAACCCGCTCTAAATATTTTCAGTATACTCTCCCTTTCTATTTTACCAGGTGGAAGAAGATTACGGGCATTGAGCCGCTTCGTTATAAATGGTAGCATGGAGCGATAGTTGTCTTCTACGTCCTGGAATCCATTGATCCCGTCCGAACACTATGCCTAATCACAAGACACGCCGCCGTTTGCGATCTGCGCCAGCAGTTCCTCCTCCCAATTCTCCAGAACGCTCGATTCCGCCTTCCGAAAATTCTGTGTCAGTGAACAGTGAACACCTAGTGCCAGCTCCAGGTAAGACTGATTCAGGTGAACAGAGTACTACACACCTATCAATGGCAGATATTAAAGAACTGTTAGTGAAAGTCCCAACTTCTACAGGCACAGATCTTGATATTTTGATACAATTTTTATTGCAAGTAGATCGCATATTGCAGTTTCCCTCGGTTTCTCCTCTACTCATCTTTAAAGCGTTATTAAATAAAACGGAAGGTTTACTTTACCAATGGTGGCGAGATCATATTTCTTTGAATTTAAATTGGCCAGAATTGAAACCCCTTATACTTGAAAATTTTACTACCCCCATTGATCGAGCTATCTTGGCTCAACAATATTTAAATAGACGCCAGAATAATAACGAAAAATTTCCTGACTATGCGGAGAACATTCTAAAATATGTTTCCATATTAGGACCCACCTTGTCAGAATCTGAAATTATTGCTCGCATTTGGCTGAATCAGAATGAAAATTCTTTTAATTATCTCCAATTCAGAGATCCACCAAACAATATAACCAGTTTGTACAACTTAATAAAACAGTTAAGAGCTGTGGAACGTCAGAGGCAAATGTACAATAATAGTTCTTCCCATGGCCAGCTAAATTCCCCACCAATCATAATATGTCGATATTGCAAGCAGACTGGTCACAATTTACTTCAATGTCCAGTTCGACCTTCACGCCCTTCTACTGATCGTTTACCAATCGAAAAATGACATTCCAAGCCCCCCAAAATTCTCTGTGAAAAAGGTTATTCAGAAAAAATTGATATGACCAATTCCCCACCTATTATAATTTCTAAGCCTAATTCTAATCTGAACAATTTATTTCCATTCTCCAATAATGTAGATTTAAGGTCTGTCTGTAAAAAATCATCTCCCCCGTCTGTCTCTAAGTTAAGTATTCCCTGTCTACCCCTCGTCCATATCTTCTTTCAACAACTTCGTGCGACTGCTCTGTTAGATACCGGATCTACGCAAAATTACATAAACTCTAAGTTAGCTAATTATTTAGTGTCCAATAGGTTAGGTTCCTTGATCGATTCTATTTCGTATGCTCAATTAGCTGATGGAAGTATTTGTAAGTCTCTCTCTAGTTTGTCAATCGTTGTAAAAATAAATATTTTCACGTGGAAACTTAATTTCCACATTTTGAATACTTTATCATATCCCGTTATAATTGGATATCAATCTTTAAAACAGATGAGTGCTAATGTAGATTGTAATAAAAATATTTTAACATTCGGTTTCAATCCATCTATTTCCGTACCTTTTGTACCTTTACCCTCTCCGAATTCTTTCTTGCAAATCGGCCATATCACTAAGGTTGATAAATCCTCGGAGTTCTTTGATCAATTATTACTGGAGTTCCCCGATGTACTTACAGAGGAACTCGGGCAAGCCGTAAATTATCAATATTCCGTTCAGCTGAGTGACAACATTCCTGTTAGGAAAGCCCCATATCCTTTAGCCCCTCCGCAAGCTCAGATAATGAGAGATCACATAAACGATTTATTAGAAAAAGGTATTATTTCTCCCAGTAAATCTCCTTACGCCTCGCCAGCCTTTTTAGTTAAAAAAGCTAAGGGTGGTTTTCGTCTATGTGTGGACTACAGACAACTGAATAAGAAAGTAATCATGGATAGTTTCCCGGTGCCATCGATTGAGCATATTTTCCAGTGTCTGAAAAATGCTAAAGTCTTTTCAACTCTTGATCTTAACAGTGCCTTTTATCAGGTTGAGTTGACTGAAAAATCTCAAGATCTTACCTCCTTTGTAACGCCGGAAGGACAATGGAAATTCCATAAAGCTCCGTTTGGATTATCGATTTCACCCAGCGCTCTAAATCGATTAATGTTCGAAATCTTTGCTGACCTCAGGTATAAATTTGTCATTGTTTTCTTCGACGATCTCTTAATCTACAGTCCAGATATGAAATCACATATTAATCACGTTAAAGAAACGTTAAAACGATTACGTGCAGCTAATCTCACTGTTAATCCGAAGAAGATAAATTTCGCTCAGTCGGAGCTCAAATTTCTTGGACATCATGTCTCGTCAAGTGGTCTTTCAATGGATCCCGATAAAGTCGAAGTGATTAAGAATTTACCGCCTCCTAAAAATATAAAACAATTACAATCATTTATCGGCATGGTCGGATATTACGCTAAGTTTATTTCTAATTATGCGCAAATAATGGCTCCGTTAAATGATTTGAGAAAAAAGAATGTCAAGTATCAATTATCTGAAGTTCATCTCCGATCTATCCAGACACTTAAAGAAGCTCTCGTCAGTTCACCTGTACTTCGTTTTCCCGATTTTCAACGTGAATTTATATTACAAACTGATGCCAGTCAAAGTCATATCGGGTGCGTGTTGTTACAAGATTGTGAAGACGGTATCCATCCAATTCAATACGCGAGTAGACGACTAACCTCCGCAGAAATGAAATTCAGCACGTACGAGCAAGAAGCCCTGGCGTGTATTTGGGCCATGGAAAAGCTTAAATCGTACTTATTACATCGTCCGTTCTTACTCCAAACCGATAGTTCCTGTCTGAAGTGGCTAATTCAGCATCCGCGCAACTTGGGACGAGTAGGAAGATGGTTGTTAAGAATCAGTCGCTACAAGTTTCGTGTCGAGCATATAAGAGGTAAAGATAATTGTACAGCAGATTGTTTATCTCGTCCTTTCTCAGATTATGTTATTCCTGACCCTGATGACTCTTCTCCGCATCATGTTCAACTAAATCAAATCGTTGAACTTATTAACCCTATGAACGATCTCCGTACGTTACAAGATCAAGATCCAGATTTACACAAAATCAAATCTGAAATTATTAATGGTATCAATCACAAAAACTTTTCTGTTCGTGAGAACTTCCTCGTGCGTTTAGTTGGCAAGAAAAATAAACGTCGAATTGTGGTGCCTCAAGTTTTAAAAAATGAAATTTTTAATCAATTCCATACTTCTTCCATAGTTAATCATCCTGGAATATCTAAGACCTTTCGTTTGATATCGCGACGTTTTTGGTGGCCGCGTATGTTTATTGAAGTACAAGACTTTGTCAAGAAGTGTGAATTCTGTCTGCGTAATAAACCGAATCAACGTCCAGATAAAGTGGTTATGTCATCTCAAACTCCTGTTACTGTTTGGGATAAAATTTACATAGATCTTATGGGACCTCTTATTAAAACGCATTCAGGTAATAAATATGTTCTTCTTATATTAGATAGCTACAGTAAATGGTTAATTACTTACGCTATTCCCGATTCTTGTTCAGCTACAATCATTAAATGTCTGCATAATACTTTTACAATTTACGGTTCTCCCATGAACATAATTTCTGACAACGCCACAATGTTTTCGTCTAAACAATTCGAAGAATTTTGTTCGTCTTGGGGTTCGAAACTTATTCATATTTCCCCCTATCATCCTCAGTCCAATTCAGTCGAAAGAGTTATAAGAAATGTTCGATCAGCGTTATCCATCATGTTACAACAAACTTTTGACGATCATCTTAATTGGGATTTGTTATTAAATCAAATTACGTTCAGTAATAATACGACTTATCACCAAAGCATTAAAGAGGTACCTTGCAAGATATTTCTTTCACGCGAGATAAATTTCCCTATTGATCGACGTTGGAATCTATCTTCGGTTTGGGAACAAGAGAAACCTCCATCAGAACTTCAAATTCGTCAAATTTTACAACAATCACAGGAGCAACGTGCTAAATATTATAATAAAGGTAGAAATTTGCATACTAAGTTTGTTATTGGCGATCGTGTCGTTCAGAAATTACATTATCAAAAAATGCGACCTGGTTTCCATTTAAAATTCCTTCCCAGGTATTCCGCTCCACGAATTATCACTAAGTTCACTAGTCCAGTAAGCTGTGAGGTTCAAGATCCTGTATCCGGACAAATTTTCAAGACTCATGTCGAACATTTGAAAAAAGCTTAATTTTAACAACAAATATATTTGATATTTTTTTTTTGACGTATATTTTGAGTTGTAGGTGACGTAACTGTCAATTATGTAATTTAATTATTAAGTTAGTGTTAGTTTCCTAGGTTCCTTCATATCCGATTTATTTAGCGATATCTGAAAAAAAAAAAAAAAAAAAAAAAAAAAAAAAAAAAAAAAAAACTTGTGTTGAGTCGAATTTGGTTATTTTCCAAAATATTGGATTTGGTTCCGCGAGTTTATTATTTTGTTATTTCTTCTTCTCTTATTATTTATTTCCCGAACTTATTCCGTTAAGTTCCCGGTTCTAATGTTCTGTACTCCCCGTAGTATTGGAATCAGGGTTTGGATTTACTCAATTCCATTTGAGTTGTCTATACTGTCTCTTTAGAATCTGTTATGTTAGTTTAGTAATAATTAAAATATTGAGATCTGTGAGTAATTATCTTCAGAAATAAGAAATCAATTATGGGATAAATTAAATTTATTAATAACAATGTAATAATGTTTATTCGGTTGTTGGTCATCAGACCTTGTTGAAGTAATTTTCTATTGTTTATTATTAATGCATGCCCTCGCTCATCAAGTAGGGGGTGATTGTCATAAAGTACTTAGCACTTCTGACATTATATTATAATATTATAATAATCTATTAACTATTAATTATTCTGTTCACGTTGGAAACAGTCTTATTTTGAAACTACAAAATAGGCAACTGCAATCTGAGGTGAAACAGTGTATTGTGTGTCGGTAATTATTACTTTTCTTGGCGACGGGTAAAAACATTTTTTATTTATCGCAAAAGAAAAAATATGAACAACGTTGGATATCGAAGTGTTCAGACGTATTATAATTGTCTCCGAAAATATTTAAGTAATCTATTGAACATCTAATTTTAATTCTTCATATGTAATCTAAAACTAATGGAAAAAATGATCACCTATTAATATCCTTCGACTGCTTCTCCATTTCTTAAAATAACTTTCATAATACGATTCTGAGTTCGTCCACAAAACAGGTAATGTATATTTTTCTCTTTATTCCTTCATATTCCCTTTAATTTTTCAGTTTCGACATTGGTTCTAGAACTTAAGTTTCTTGTCATTCTTATTGTAGTTGATAATTCGAGCATTATAACGTAATATTTATTTTGAATTTATTTATTATTATAAATTCAGTTTCTATGTTACTCTATTACAATTATTAATTCGATCATTATAATGTATTATTTATTTTGAATTTATTACTTAATACAAATTCAGTTTACCATTACGTACTCAATTGTTTTTCTTAAATTATATAATGCAAATATTTCAACTGGTTGGACTCGACCGAGGAATCCTCTGGAAAGTTGTGTAACGCTCAATGGGCCCACTATTAACACCTCCTCCGTCTTGCTCCAAACCCGCTCTAAATATTTTCAGTATACTCTCCCTTGCTATTTTACCAGGTGGAAGAAGATTACGGGCATTGAGCCGCTTCGTTATAAAATATAAATACCGGTGTACCACAAGGCTCTGTTCTGGGTCCTGTTTTTTTTTTTTTATTTAATATATCAACGATTTAAAATTGCATCTGCACGACAATATCTCTGTCACCTTGTTCGCAATTGACACATTAAATTATCTGATAAATCTTCAAAAATTTTGCAACAAAAGCGCAACCCTAATCTACGTAAACTACAAAACAAACTACGTAATATTCCATAATTATTAATATAAAGGTGAGTTAGACATTAGTATGAATATTACTAACAATATAATTTCTAGAGTTGTATCCACAAAATTCTTGGGTCTAAACGTTGATCAACATTTAAACTTTAAGATTCATTGTAACAAACTAGTTTCTAAACTTAACTGCACTTATTTTATATTTAAGAATTTAAAAAATATATTAGCCTCTCGTCAGTTATGTGATTTCTATTACGCCCAAGTTTACTCACGATTGAAATATGCGCTTAGCTTCTGGGGTCCGTCTCCACATGCAAATGAGCTGTAGAGATTTATTAAAAAAATATAAAATTCTCACATTATTTTCTATTCTAATATATGAATTGTCCATTTATGTATTTAAGAACATCAATAGGTTCATTTCATGGCCTAAA
The DNA here is from genome assembly GCA_963575645.1 of Xanthostigma xanthostigma. Lineage (NCBI taxonomy): Eukaryota > Metazoa > Arthropoda > Insecta > Raphidioptera > Raphidiidae > Xanthostigma > Xanthostigma xanthostigma. Next base: position 9,091,683 of record OY754473.1, read on the forward strand.
TACCCGATCAAAATCAGAACTTAGAGTACCTATCTAACTAGTGATGGAAATAATCGAGACATAAGTAATCGAATGATTGCCATAATTGAAACATTTCACTAATTATAGTAGTACAAGTTCTGCTGCAGGGAACCAAGCGAGATAGATATTACTAAATTAGTAGTATCTATCTCACAAGTCACAACACATACTGTTTTTAGCGTTTTTAGATTCGGTATATTTAAAAAAAAGTCAACGTGCATATTATTAACAGTAGAGAGATAGTGTAATGTGACAACATTACAGGCGTTGTCCCCAATCATTATTTTGAGTTAGACGTGTGTCGATCGATCATTTCTTGCGACCCGGGTCGATCGCGACCCACAGGTTAAGTGATCGTATCACAATGTTTCGATCGTTTGATCGATCAGCTTGTACCTATTAGACGTATGTCGATCGAACATTTCCTGCGACCTAGGTCGATCGCAACCTACAGGTTAGGGGATAGTATCACAATGATTCGATCGTTCGATCGGCTGTCTGAGTACCTATTTCATTTCTATACGAGTTACCATTGACCTGTTGATGTAATTTTCTGCGCTAGCTTGTTTGTACGAAAGAAAAACTTACCATTGAACAGAACAATGAGGCTTTTATTTAACTCGACTCAAATTACTTATATATAAAATAGATAATGAGATACGATAAATTAACACCAAGTAGGTATTTTAAGATTAAATTAATGTTTATATCTATTTTATGACACTATAGGTTATGATTAAGAAATAAAACTTGAGAATTTTTTTCGGGGTTTAAAGAACTTCTTTTTGCACTTATTGTCATTCCAGCTTTGGAAAAAAATCGTTCGCATGGTACAGATGTAGCATTCATTCAAGTGATTGTTGTATGTTATTATGACTCACGAGTCACGACTCTACCATAGAAATTCATCATTCAATCACTCGGTCACGCTCTGTCATCTATTCCCTGTGGCTCTTTGGTTGCTATTGAGCTGACGATCGACTCGAGACCGAACGATTGGATCTTGTGAGATTCAGTGATTCAATCACTCAGTCACGGGTGGTGATCGAATCAAAACGATTCGATCAATCGCGATCGACACACGTCTATTTTGAGTAACCGAAACATAAAAATGTATTATTTAATTAAATTCACTTATTTTTGAACATTCAGTATCCTAAACGCAAAACGTTATTAATTCTGATTACATTTATGAACATAATGTACTTTTCAAAAAGGTATTATCTAAGTTCAATACCGATTAATATTGCTGTAAACTTGAAAATTTGAACCAAGCTGATTGGTAAATCGAAATTAAGTGGGGTGAAGTAACACCGCTGATAATGATTTTTGAGATCGCAATGCGGAGAGATCGGACAGCAATTTCAAAGAGAAAAGATCAAATTATTGTAACAAACGGACAAAACCGATCTCAAACAAAAAATGTTAATTTAGTTTAAAAGTAAATTGCTACAATATTTTTAACAGTATAAAAAATTAAATTATTTTATCATTTAACATCACCAATCAATGGATCAGTTCTCAAGTTATGAAGTAATCGTACGTTTGGTAAGATTTTTATTACGTAAAAAATCGTTCAAAATAATTTTTACAAATAATAAAACAATGCCGTTAATATTGACTGGATGGTTTTTCTCTTATCAATATTAACGTTTCAGTGTAAATATACCCTAAAAGGGATTGTAAATAATAAAAGATAAATTTTGAATCTATTAGACTTTAAGTATTAGCTGTAAGTTGTAAATACATTAAACGTTAAAAATGGAGTTCAGAATATATCTCCACATTAAATTATATAATTTTGATTTCAAATAATTAAAGAATATTTATAGTTTTTCATTTTTTTTTTATGATATGATAAATTTTGTTTATGTTAAATTCAAAAGAAGTCAGTACTTTGCAAATATTTATATTGAAAAGAATAAGATAATGTTTAAAAAAGTTTTCAATATACTTTTTCTCCTGCACTCGAACTTTGCTTAATGTTTATAGAATTGAAGTATTAATATAAGAAACAATGCGTTTGATCTAAAAATTAAGAATGAATGATAAAAGTTATAAGGTATTAAAAGTATATAATTGTCGACCCGCAAAGACGGGCAATTATAAAAAATTATTATGATGAAATTATAAAAGTATGAAGTATATAAAAAGGTATTATTGTAGACCCGCAAAGATCGGGCAACTACAGAAATTATGAAGATATAAAAATGGTATAAAAGTTAAAATGAATGAATGAGAGAGAACGCGTAATATCGAATAGAAATAATGAAATAATAGAAAAATTTAGCAAAGTCCGAAGGTAACGAAGAAGTATATAAATTACTTTGAAAAATAAAGTCATATTTTGATTAATTAAATATTAAATGAAAAATTATAAAATGAATTAAATTATAAAGAAATATAATATGTAAATTGGAAAATAATTTGAAGTAAGCAAAGTTAAGAAATAATTTGAATTTATGAAACTATTAAAGTGAAATTTGGAAATATACTAAATTGTAAAATAAAGTTTGAAAACAAAGATCAAAAAAGTTAGAATTAATTTTAGGCTAAGTTAGTTGTAAGTAAAATAAATAAAATTGATTTGAAATATATTTTGATTGAATAAAATTTGAATTTAAAAGTAATGTTGTTTTTGATGTAAAAAAGAAAAGAAATACATTTTTTGGAAAATAATTAAAGATTTTGCCCTCTACAGATATCAACAATAGCGTTGGTATTTGTTCAGGAAGAAGTAGCGTTTCGTCCTTACCAACACGGCGTAAGGGCCACCGGGGAACGTTACAATAGGGTATTTTAATTTTGTACAATAGGTACCTGATGAATAGGAGATTCCGTGGAATTTGTTGAAAAGCGTTAAACGTGTGAAATTTGTATAACATTGTCGATGACAGCCTTTAGTAGGAGACACATTTAATGGTATAACCACATCACTCTACCTTGAATTATAATCTTGCCGATATTATTGACATTTTTCTACAAATTACAAAAGAAACACATCCCATTTTGATCGCGTGCGGTGTGCGGGTACTGGCTAGTAATAAATATGATATTTGCTATTCATTGGCATGGTTACCTACATAATATGATCCAATTATTCAAAGCATGTTTAGATGATTTCTTTCAAACAGACACTTTTTTGACATACATTTTTGGGCGCATTACTTGTATGCGCAGTACCTGTAGTATCACGGTAAGTCAGGCAAACATATTTTTTCTTGTTCATCTATCCTATCTGTACCATTGGTCAAAATTTCTACGTGCATCAAACACTTCGTGAAAAGTGGTACGTGAGCTCTTGGGCTATTAGTAGCAATTCGATTCGGTAGATAAGTTTTTAGTAAAATGATTCATAATGAAATGAATTATCAATTGTATATTAGTGATGTAACGAATATCAATTTTTAAACATGCGCGAATGCGAATATCTGCTGCTGATATTTGCGAATGCGAATGAAATCATTCAATTTTTAAATCTAGCGCCATTTATCTATTGCTCAAATATGCCGTGCGCGCAAGTCGCACGCACGCACACATTTGTCACCGTACGTAACGTATTCCGAGAATTGCCGAGCAGATCCGAAAACAAAGCCGATTAGTTTGTTTACCTTACCTATCGACACTCGACAGTATTCGACAGATCGCAAAAAGGAACAAGTGATTTTTGAGGTTAGAGTATTACTAGTTAATTGTTAACATGAGTAAATCAACTTCTAGTGAAATATGGACTTATTTTACGATTTGCGATGCTGAACGAGCTAAATGTAAGCTGTGTAATAATGAATATTCACGAAAAGGAAGAACTACAACGGCTATGAGAAATCATTTGAAGTCAATGCATAAAACCGACTTTTCTGAATTGGAAAAATGCGAAAAAGGAAAACAGAATGCAATTAACACACTTGCACTGGCATCATCTTCCCAGCAAAGTATTAAATCTGACGAACAGATATCGCTTCAAGACTGTATCGAAAGAACGAAACAGTGGGATAGTAAATCTGTAAAGTCCTTGGCAGTTGATAATTCAATAAGTGAAATGCTCGCGCTGGATGACTTGCCATTTAGTTTCGTTGAATCTGTTGGATTCGTAAGACTTATGAAGCACCTGTGTCCATCCTATAATTTAAAATCTCGTCAGTATTTTACTTCTTTTATCTGCGATAAATTATATGGTAAAGTAAGCCAGAAAATACGCGAGTTGCTGATGTCCTTTGAAAAAATGTCATTTACAAGTGACATCTGGTCCGATTCTTGTTCCGGAGTTTCGCTAATTGAGTTTAACTTGTCATGGGATTACAGAAGAATTCGAAAGAAAAATGATAGTGTTAAAAGCAGAAGTGTTCAATGACTTCACTAATGGATGATACCAGTGACAGTGAAGAAGATGACATTCCTCTTCTTAGTTACCAGAATCCTGCTCATCTTTTAATCCGAAGAACCATTACAGAATACCTAGCGGAAAAAACGCGTGGCAAATGACGTCGACCCTCTAACATGGTGGAAAGTGAACAAGAAGTGGTACGGGCTTCTTTTTCCTATAGCGAGACAATATTTAGTCACACCACCAACGAGTGTTCCCAGTGAGCGCGTGTTCAGTGGTGCTGGGCTTCTGTATACACCGCATCGAAACAGACTTGAAGGAGAAAAGGCTTCGAAGCTTTTATTTTTGAAGTTTAATATTCCTCTTCTCCACTTTGATTATTAACCGGTTGTCAAAAGAAATAAGAAAACTCCGGGTCGCAGTGCGAAACCCTGCCGACAATATAGTGTATTTGCTTTTATTAGCAGTGTGGCTCTATTATATGAACTTAACTTTGTTTTTGGACAAAATAAAAAAAATTACCCCTTAAGACAACCCTTAAAACAACATTTTTTACTTAATTTCAATACTACATATCAATTCAACATCTGTACTAAATTATATACACTCTTCAGTATGTAAATCCATATCAGAAACTTGTGTTTCCATAAAATTTGTAAGTCCGGTCCTGTCGGGCCGATTTTATTAAAATTTTAGCAGCACATTTTAATAATTACTAAAGGGTTAAATTTCAAATTTGAAACGGTTCCGAAAATTTTTTCGGTATTTTTGGGCCCGAAAACTTTTTTCAACCCCTAAATACCACCCTTAACATGGCCCGATTGGGCCCATTTTAAATAGGCTTCGTGCGGTGATGGATTTCAACATGTGGTCCAAATTTCGTTAAAATCAATTAACTCCTTCGAAAGTTATAGCCCGCACATATATATATATATAAATATATATATATATGTATACATATATATATAAACATTTCCAAAAAATGGTGCCAAACTTCTTAGAAAGTTATGAAACGTCGAGAAATTTTGGTCCGACCCCTAGGTCCCGCCATCCGACCGACGCCAATAGTGTAAGTGCCTTATGGCAAATACACTAAAAAGGAAAAATCAAATCTTTGTTTATTATTTTTTTTTCTAAAAGAAGTTTAAGACAAGAATGTCGTTTTTGTTTGTAAGTATAAATGTTTCTCAAAAGGTGTGTAAACAAAGACTGATCAAAGATTAATTAGATTACATAGATTATACGAGTACATTTGTTTTCTAATTTATAATGAGAGGTGATTAGGTAGTAACATATAGTACCAAATATAAAAGTGAAGGCTGAGTGATTAGAGAAAAATATAAGAGGTTTTGTAATTAAAATGAAAAGAAAGTAATACTTTTTTGTGTTATTTAAATAATATTGTTTTCAGATTCTGAATTTTTTTCTGACATTCATATTCGCAAATAATTTGCGAATGCGAATATCAAGAAATAAGCGAAATTGCGAATGCGTATATTCGTTACATCACTATTGTATATTATAATCTCGAGATATGTTAATAATCGAATGAATCGATTATCATATCTCGATTTATTCCCATCACTACTTTCAACCACTGTTACATTTAGGTATTAATGTCTTTAACAATTTACCTCTATATATAAAAAATATATAAAAATGTGAAAAACTGCCGAAATTTAAAAAATATTTCAAAGAATTTTTGCTAACAAGCTCTTTCTATAAATTAGACACATTTCTGTTGAATCATGAATGTCCTTTTGATAGACCTACTAACGTTCTTGATGAACTCACAATTGACAATTTGTATCCACCATGGCACCACAAATAAATTATTATTGTTGTAAATATTATATTCGGGTGTTAAATGAGGAGACGACTGAACAGATGAATCAGACGAAAAAAATTTCTTCGTCAGCAACGGTAGTAAATTTTCATTTTCCAAGCGGAACAATCGTCTTTTTAAATTATCGTCAAAATAGTCTACGATAACAGCGTAACAGCGAACAACGGCAGATTTACACTGCACGATCCTCACGTGTTTTTATATCAATGTATGGTGGTTACGAAAGAGGGCAATGTGCCCGTATTTTAAATAGTATCTGCTGATCAACAATCATTTTTAATAGCGCACTTTTTGAAATTCATTTTGATCAAAGGTGTGCCCCGGCCGCCTATTCTCGTGTGTGATGTCGGGCGAGCCTTGGTTAATGCCGTTGCTCAATAATTTAACAAATGCAACGATTTGCAAGAATATCTGCAAAAATGTTACAATTGTGTTGTGCGAGGATATCCTGAAGTTCCGGCAACAGATATGAGAGAGTGAATGTGAGTCACTTTATTGCAATGTTGGTCCGATAGAAATGCCTGAACGTGACGGTGATTGCAGCACGCAGATTTTTTATGCGTTGTGTTCGCCTTTACCAAATTGATGATTTCGAAAACGTAACGTCTTACACCGAATCATAGCTACTGTAGCTTTAAGTGAATCGATTGGCTTCGCGGCCGAGGCAAAAGCAGTACCATTTGAAATGCGGATGCAAGCCTTGACCAATATAATAAAAGGAGTCACCTTAAAAGAAATTGAGAACAATTTCGAAAAATTTGATATGGAGACAACCGAGGATAGTGATGCGGAAAATGACGTGATCGATACGGATTAGAACGCGTGGGCGAATTCCAGACATTTAAAGGTGAAAACCAATGGAAAAACATCGAAAGAAGGAAGTGTGATCATAACATAATATATGTGACATAACATTATCGATGACAGCCTTAAAAGGAGACATATTTAACGGTATAACTACATTACTGTACCTTAAATTATAATCTTGCCGATATTATTGACATTTTTCTACAAATTACACAAGGAACACATTCTATTTTGATCGGATTATTGTTTTTGTATTAAATCGCGTGCGGTGTGCGGGTAATGGCTAGTATTAAATACGATATTTGCTATTCATTGGCATTGGTACCTACATAATATTTTCCAATTAATCAAAGCGTGCTTAGGTGATTTCTTTCAAACATTTTTTTGACATAAATTTTTGGGAGCATTACTTGTATGCGCAGTACCCTAGTACCACGTTAAGTTAAGCAAACAAATTATTTCTTGTTTATCCTATCTGTACCACTGGGCAAAATTTCTACGTGAATCAAACACTTCATGAAAAGTGGGTCATGAGCTCTCCAGGCTGAAGCTGTGAAAAGTTATTTGTATTTATACGGGTTCGAAAGCTCGCGCAAACAGCCGCGCGTTGCTATTAAAAATAAAAATGTCTGCCCCTCATTTCACAGTCGCGGTCGTTAAAATAACGAAATTGTCAAGAATCTAGACCATACGGTCATAATCTTCGTACTTTATGAACAAGTTTTGATATCTCAAAATGGAAAGGCCACGCCATCGAGAAGCTTCGCCACTATCTTGAAGCAACGCGATGCACTGTTATTACCGACCATTATTCCTTGTTATGGTTGAAACGTATTGTCACGCTTGGCTTCCTAAAACACTGGTGTCGGTCTATCAGTAGTACACTGAACGGCGGCATGCGGTTGTGCAAGTTAGGAAGCCAAACTGCTTTGTATTGCGTAGAAGGAACACAACACAAAATTCGTCGCTAACAATACGAACAGGCGTAACTCGAAAATTGGCGGTTTTGAGTTAAGCCTATCACGAAATTCGCGTATATCAAATCTATGATATGACGAAGTGGCGTAGCTCTTCTGCACCTAGAAACCTACTTTATAGAAATCGTTGCACGGGCACATCTTAGTTTAGTGTTAACTTGAAAAACGACGTACCGGCGTAACTTGACTTACGGCCATTCGTTTTATTATAGTGAGTACTTATTGTGAGTTGTTGTGAGATACGCCCTCCTGAATAATTACCGGTAAGTGTTTTCTTTTACTTAATATTGCGTTTTCTACTTTATAAATTCAAAATATAGTGTGCCATGTTGATGAACTTACTCATCCATTGGAATAATGAGGCTAAGAATGAGTTCTTGTATCGCATTTTGATTAATAATTATCGCTGTTTTTTATTTCTAATATTGTGTTTTCTATTTTGCAAAGTCGAATAGTGTGTTTGCCGTAATGATGGACGTCCTCGTGCTTTGGGATGATGGGACGATGAATGTAGTTAATTCCCAATCAGACATAGAAGCCGTTATAAAATCAGAAAAAATTCACGTAGGGGTGCAAATTAAAATGTACTGGAAACCAGACAAAAAATGGTATTTTGGAACTGTTCTGCAAGTTGAAGATGAAACAGTTAATACAAGTTTCGACACTGAGGATGATGATGATGATACACCTCTCAAGATTTTGAAACAGGCGATTCTTATTGAAAAGAGAATAGTTTCCGATACAAAAACTAATTATCCTCATGATGATAAAAATAGACACCAAGAAATGGAGAATACTGCAGAAGACGATGATATTTATTTGTCCGAGTTTGATGATGTAGACAAGGATCCTACCTATGGTGATCGTTGTCAAGCTGGAAATTGTCAGAGAGAAGATGTGTTCAGCACTTGTGTTCGTTGTTTATGCTTGCTATGCTGGAAGCATTTCGGTCAAATGGGACCTTGCGAAAATAATCACAATTTAATAGTAATAACACCAACTCCAGAGAAATATATCGTTGACGGTTGTGAGAAAGAACATAGCCAGATTTTCTACAGTCGTAGACTCGCTAATTACAATTTTATGATTTACAACCTACAATCAAAGCAATGTCAATGCTATTTTTGGCATGAAGGACTCAGCAAACGGGGTTCTTGTGAAATTTCAACTTGCCTTAGTATGTATCTTAAAAAACTTGACCTAGATGGAGTTCACACTACACATTTATTTTCCGATGGGTGCAGCGGGCAAAATAAAAATTCAATCGTTGCCGCCATGTTGCTGCATATTATTTCCACATCGAAAAATATTAAATCTATTACCTTGTCTTTTTTTGTAGCTCATCATGGACAGAATGAAGGTGATTCTGTGCATAGTACAATCAGTACTGCAATAGAAAAATCAGGGGACATTTTCGTGCCTTTACAGTTGGTTTCAATTATCCGTTTAGCACGCAAGAAGAATTCGTATATTGTCAATTGCCTTAATTCTCAAAATTTCCTTCATTTTAAAACTCTTGCACGTGATTTACGAATATTAGCGATTAGGAAAGACGATTTAGGAGATACTGGAATTGACTGGAAAAATGTTAAAGAAATTATGGTTACAAAGAATACTTTGAACAAGTTATATTTCACTGAAAGCCATCTGACAAACCAGTACCGCAGCATTACTCTGAATACGAGATCGTCAGTAACTCCAAACAGCGATCCACCTATTCTAAATACTAGTACTACAATTTCTATAGAAAAGTTCAAGGACCTAATGTCACTTTGCCAAGGACCAACCCCTGTAATACAACTATCAGAGCATGTGCAATTTTATAAAAACTTATCTCATTAATATTTATTTACGTAATATTGTTTACAAAAAAATTGATATTTACTCGCATTAAACTATCGACTTTACTTGTTACGTGTTTTATTTTATTATTTTAACCTATTTTCAGCTCATTCGCGACATTTAAAGCGCAGTTATCAGTGGCGTAATTAAAGGTCTGGACATGCGAAGTTGCATACAGTAAAAAGACGAAAGGGCGTATGTGCTTTAGGGGTGTATATCACCCCTGTGTGTTCAATTTTTACTACTCACAATCACTGGTTCCTGAACCTTATAATATAAACTACACTGTGTCGTTTATTTGAGATTGATAACTCAATAAATAGCTCAGTGGCGTTTAACAATAAAACAAAAAAAACTTTAAAACGTTATACTGAAAAATGTTAAATTTGGAGTTACGTCTGTTCGTTTTGTTAACGAGGAAATGTGCCGGCGGAATTGCGTGACTTACAGTGAGAAGGAGAGTCACGATTTGGACACGGTGCAGCGAAGAAGTGGTTATTAAATAAATAAAGCTGTGTGGTTATTAGATCAGTGCACTTTAAATATAAATTTACTTTAAGTGCGGTTTAAATATAAATTGGAGCGTCGTGTAATAAGTTTTGTGTATATACAGACTGTTATAGTGTTTAGTGGACTTTATATCGCTTACTTTAAATTCAGAAGCCGATTCCATTTCTTCAAACCCTACCCTTGAAACCCTTAATGTGACGACAATAGAAGAGCAACAAAATGAACAACTTTCTCCAAATAGGTACCTTAGAAGTTGGTTTGTGTCAGCAGAAAAATACAGAGAACCATGAAAACCAGAGTTAATAAATACATCCAAGACAAGTGTATTACAAAACTTTTTATTCAAAACTTTTGAAGATGTATTATTGAAAATGTTTATGAAAGATTCAAAAATTATATAAATAATAAATATAAATTTAATTTAAATCTCTAATAGTCATTAATTGTACAGTAGCCAATTAAAAAAAAGAACGTTTATTTTTAGCACATGTTTAAATATTTCAATTGCAGTTTTCTCAAAATTGCTAAATAGCACATTCGTGTTTTTGGCATTGGGGGACGATATTATTGTACAAGAAGTTCAAGAGGAAAATGACGAACAGGAAGAGACTGAAGAACAGTTTACATATGCCGCTTTAGTGTATGATGCCGCTGAAGGGGACGACATAGAAGTCAACAAGAAGAAGGTAACATTCTCTTTTCGTTAAAATATAAATAAGTACTAAATTATTTTTTTTTTGCACGACCTCCTATAAAATAGCGGCATTTCATGCCTGTCTATACGCTAGGAAAGTATCTTTTGACAGGCGACTTTTGCGCCCTCGATGTTTTAGCTGTTAATTGGCGTAAAAATTAAGCTTTACAAAAAATGAATATCGGTGATCCCGAGCCAAGTACATTATATTCACTAGACGTATTGCGAAAATGTAAGTCAAAATTTAGTGAAGATATTTTGCTTGCAAGTAAGAGCATTTTAGATAATTTGGAAGTAATAAAATACACACAGCCATATTCTCATAGTATTCATGACTTTGAATATAAAATTTTGTATCCATTACTGGACTCCTAAACAAACGCATGTGTTCAATGATTATTGTGAAGAAGTTTCTCCTTCTGTATTGACAATAGATGCGACAGGTACACTTGCAAAAAAAATTGCAAGATCAAACAAAAATACATTTGGTCATATTTTTTATATTCGGGCATCATTCAATTTAAATAGCAAATCGGAGCAAATTCCTGTCATTCATAGTATGTTAGAAAATGACGATATAAAACATATTTCTTTTTGGTTAAAATGTCGGATAAAAGCCGGTGCCCTAACTGCAAATATAATTACGTTCGACCATTCATACGCCTTATTTGGAGCACTTTATATTAACTTCGTTGAAACAGTATGCGAGGATATCGTAAATACAAAAGAAGTAGCGCATTGTGCATTAGAAGCGATGATAACTTGGATCAATAACAACTACTATACCTCCCCATAAACACTCCAAGCTACTTTATCAGATTAGAGTCAGAAGACCAAAAATAGAAGTGAAAATATTTGAAAAAATGCTGAACTGGTGGACAAAAGTACTAAATAATGCACAACAAAGGTAGGGTGAAGGGGAGCCAGTGCGTTTTTGGGGTAAGTGCGCTATGACATCAAAACCGCTCCATAAGTAAAATTACAGTTATCTTATAAATGCATATGTGTTATTTGACCTTTTGTGCATCTGAATCAGTTATTTGAGAAACCCTACAAGTCATGAAAAGTAAGTTTTGAGAAAAGTAAAAAAAACTGTATAACTTGTCTGAAAAGTAAAATAATCATATTGTATGTTTACATTTCAATAAATTCAGCAGCGCCTACAGATTTTTGCTAAATTTACTTATATAGAGTCGGCGAGATCGCCAGAAAATATTTTTGAAAATGTTCGACTAATAGGGTTTCTCAAATAAACAATAATTTTCATTAAAAAATGACTGAAAACGGGGATAGTATCTATTTATTTGAACACAAAACATACTCTTTTCTTATTTAAATTACAATAATAATAAAATGTATTAAATCATTAATTCTCGGTATCATTTTCCTTCGTTGGCCATGTATAAATTTCGTCCCAGAAATTTTGAACCTCGGGATCATCTGGCATTGTTGAAATCAGGCTTTGCAAATACGCATCCTGTTCATTTTTAGTGGAAAAATCTATAAACTTTGTAAAAATTTCTAGTCTGTTAACTTCCGATATTATTGAAAAACACTTTCGCTTACATCTGAAATTAAACAAAAAAAAAAAACTTTCCACAATCAAAAAAACAAAAAAAAAACAAACAAAAACTTCCTCTCACGAACTTATACACTGACAAACTAAACAGCTGATTTAAGACGTAAAAGAACCAATACGCAAGTCCACTTGGTTTGTTTGAGAAAGCCTATTAGTCAGCGACTCGTGGGGTTTCTCCATCAAACGATATATTCTTTATGACGTAGCAAGCATATAAATCACTATACTCATTGTGTTTCTCCGCCAAATGATGTATCGACCTATGAATAGCATTATTTTATATATAACTCAAAATGGCCCAAATCACGACTCATGGGGTTTCTCAAATAAGTGATTCAATTATTATTCTATTGAATGACAGAAAGCAGCACCAGCCGTAAAGACATATATGGCAATAATGGCCACATGTCGTTCAATGCTCTTGACACCGTCTTTTGAAGTTGTTGTGTATATTGTAACCTTATAATATCAAAATAATCCGGTATAGAATAAAAGTGAAAATTGGTAAGTAGTACCTTCAATCAGTGTAGTTTGATGTAAAATAAGTATTTTTTGCTTCGCATGCTTTAGATAACCTCAAAGTAGGTAGTTCGCACTTGCCCCACTCAAAGTGTTGATTTGGGAAAGTGCACCACATGTCTGCTTTTAAGTGCGCACTATCTAGAACGCACTTTCCCGGAATTATTTAGTTGGACATTTTGATATTTCAGACGGAAAAATGGTTCGCCATTACAAACGAAAAACGCAAAGAGGCCAAGGTTATAGTCAAGATGATTTAAAACAAGCGATGTTAGAAGTTAAAAGTGGGCGCAGTAAGCATTTTAAAATACCCTTGTCAACATTGCGTGACCACATTAAGGAACGACGTGGTACTAAATAAAAAAACTATGGGCGGCCAAATGCTTTACCCTATAAAGTGGAAGTTGAACTAGCTAACTGTTTACGATGCATGGAAAAGCATGGATTTGGTTTAAGTAGAAAAGAGGTAATGGTTTTCGTAGGCGACTATGTAAACGCTAATAAAATTAAAACGCCTTTTAAAAATGGCATTCCGTCGAAGGACTGGCTAACATCTTTTATGAGTCGCCACAATTTGTCGGTAAAGAAGCCAGAAAACGTAGAATTTGCCCGACGAAAATCATGTGATCCTTTTGTAATGGGAGGCTAATTTAATTTATTAAAATCTACCATACAAGAACTAGGTCATCAAAACAAACCTCATCTGATATGGAATCTGGATGAAACTAGTTTTTGTTCAGATCCTACAAAAACAAAAGTTGTCGGGGGTAAAGGCGTAAAGTCAACAAGAACAACCAGCACGTCAGGACGAGAAAATACTTCCGTTTTATTCGCTTGCAACGCAAACGGTGGAAAAGCACCACCATTAATAATTTTTAAAGGAAAGCAAATTTGGAGCCATATGGTTGCGCCAGAAGGACGTGGTTTTCCAGAAATGACGTACGCTGCAACTGTTAATGGGTGGATGCAGACTGATGTTTTTGAAAACTATTTTAAAAATAGTTTTCTTAGTACTGTTGGTGAGAAAAGACCTGTGTTAATATACGATGGTCATGCTACCCACGTTGGTCTTCGAGTTATTCAGTTAGCTAAAGATGCAGGTATCACAATACTAAAACTTCCTCCTCACAGCAGTCACCTGCTTCAGCCCCTTGATCTTAGTGTCATGAAGTCGCTTAAAATGCGATGGGATCAAGATTTAATGGCTTGGCAGAGAAAAAATATTGGAGTAAAAATTCCAAAAGGAGAATTTTCGGCATTAGTTGGAGAAATTTGGAAAGATTTGAGAGAGGAAATAATACAAAATGAATTTAAAAAAGCTGGGATTTTCCCATTCGACCCATCTGTAATTCCAGAAGATATGTTCGATGTAGAAGCATTAACTAGATGGAAGAATGTCTCAAAAAATGCTTCTGAATTAGGTAAATAAGTTGTACATTTCTGCATTTAATTACGAATTGCAATTAAGATTTTAATCAATTAAATAGGTACCTAATTAAATGAAAAAAAATAATTCATGTCTAACATTTCACCAGGCTCAGCAACAGATACTACTCAAGGTCTAGGGCAGGGATGTTGCGAATATTCGCATCCGCATCCGCATATGCGGAACATTCGCATCGATTTAGACATCCGCATCCTCATCCGCATCCGCATAAATCGATGCGGAGCTGATGCGAATGCGGATGTGTAGCAGGTTGCGACAAGAAAGAAAGTGTTCCAAGTGAACAGTTATTTAGTAGCCCAGGATTAATATACGAATCCTTGCGAAACAGACTGGAGCCCGAAAAGGCGGCTATTCTTCTTTTCATTAAATATAATGCTCCATTATTCAAATTTAATTACTAAAATAATTAATTATAATCAGTAATAGTAGGTAATTTACTCACTACTTTATTATTAAGTATAGAAAGGATAAGGATTACTGTCTTCTTATTTTTTTTACCCACACTTAAGTTTTTTTGTACAGATCCGCATCCGCGGATGTCAGCCTCCTAAAATCCGCGTCCGCATCCGCGGATGTGAAAAAATCTGCATCCACAACATCCCTGGTCTAGGGACAGATCCTACATTGGGCCCAGTGACAGATCCTAAACCAGGCTCAGCAGCAGATGCTGCATCGTTTCAAGTGGCAGATGCTATACCAGATCTAGTGACAGACACTAATTCAGGTCCAGCGACAGATACTACATCAGTTCTAGCGACAGATGCTACACCAGGTTCAACAAGTTGCGTATTGTTCGATGCTATACCGGGTCCATCAACAAGGAACAATAATCAGGAGAGCGGGGTTTCATTTGAACAACTTATGTTGGCTTCTATAAACAGAGGATCGGGAATAAAGCAGAAACGAAAGAAAGTTTGCGATGGTGCCGAACTCATAACAGCAGAAGAAGTAATAAACAAATTGATTGCTGCAGAAAAAGAAAAAAGAAAGCAATAAAACAGAAGTGAGGAAGAAAATAAAAAAAGTAGTAGTAGAGGAGCCAGAAACCTCAGATGAAGACGATCATTATAGTATTTACAGCACCCAAAGAAAATTCTGGGCCAAGTCAGCTCAGTGAGATATGCAAAGTAGATTCTGAAAGTCCAATAACTAGTAGCGACTCGTCATCAAGCAATTATGAGATGGCATCAAGTAAGTTTTAGTATTTCTCTTAAATACTTGCAGCTCAAAATAGACTACTTAAAAAAAACAAATAAAATTGCAAAGATTGGAGACGCAATAATATGGCGAATACACAATCTCGAAAGCTCGAGTGAACTACGCAGTAGTGAACGGATCAAATTTTACATTTTTGATCGCACTATAATGAAAATTGGTAAATAAGATCAAAAATTTAAACAGTATAAACTGATATACTATATGTAATAACGTATAAAGTATACACATTACAGACCCCCATAAAAATGTTTTGTGTTTTCTTTTTGAATTTCAATGTGAAATTAAAATAACAAGTTGACATATTACGTTCATCATATAGAAATTATTATTGACATTAATTATATTGATCAATTCTAGTCTCCGCATGCTCATCAAAAATCAATGAAGCAGGATCGTTCAATACAACCTGTATTGATTTAGTTACTAGTGATGAATCTACTCCACCACGTAAGTACTGTTCAATATTTTTCTAAAATACAGGATGCGATAGCATAACTTCCTTTTTTAAAATGCGCGCCATTTAGTCGGTTGATGCAGTAGCGGAGCGCTAGTGGTGTCGTTCGAGAGGCAGAACTATAAAGTTTTATCCCGACACAGTTCAGTCACCATCATTTCGTTGGAACAGTGAAGAGCGTGCGTTTGCCGTTGAGGCCTACTTTTCGAATGTATGTATCTACAGATAATGAAGATCTTCAAACTATGATAGAAGAGGAAGTAAATGATGATAATTATATAGCCGGACCAAGCGAAGTGATTGAAATAAAAATTGGAGACTGGGTTATAGTGAAATTTGACGTGAAAAAGAAAAAAATCAAATATTTTGTTGGCCAAGTAACAGCTATAGTAAATGACAAGGAACCTGTCATAAAGTTTGTAAGAAAAATATTAAGTAGTAACAGGTCTAAAACTGCCTTTAAATTTCCTAATGTGGAGGATGAAAGTCTCGTTAGCAAGGACGACCTTGTTTCAATTTTGCCTTAGCCAACAGTTGGACGAAGAGGCGAGCTACGTTTTGATGTTTTATTTGATTCTTACAATATTCAGTAAAATAAGTTCCGTGATTATAAAAAGTTCCCATAAAATGATAAAAAGTTCTGTGATTAAAATAATAATAACAATAAATCTGTGATTCTTATTATAAAAATAGGTAGGTACCTACCTTTAAGTTCTGTGATTCTATGATAAAAATGAAACAAATTAAGTTTTTGCACACATATTATTATTATTTAGGTACTACAACAAATTATCCCATCCTCTTTCAGTATTAGAAAAGATTATATCTCTAAAACATTTCAAGATAAAAAAAAATTCTGTGTATCATTTGATAGGTCAAACTTTGCTAGTTCGCGCACTTGTACTAAAGTATTTTATATGTTAAAACGATCTGAGATAATAGCCTGGTGCGCACTTCCCCCGTTTTAACGGGAAAGTGCGTACCAGTGCATTGTTTTTTTCTTTTTTCCATAAAAATTTTAGTGGATATTTTTCGTGCATATTCATTGGTCACATGTATACCAAAATGCATTGGGTATGATATGTTCATTTAGCGACTTTTTTAATAATGCTAAAATACGGAAACAGCGCACTAAATTCAACTTTGTAAATTTTTGGTTCGCACTTGCCCCCTTCACCCTATGTGAAAATTTGCTATGATCGACTTAAATTATTAAATGAAAATACGAACTGCGATACCAGAAGAAATTGGGTCTCCCAGCTAAAAAAGCTGTTAATAAAAAGCCAAAGCTATAATATCTGGGACTTTCAAAGTGCAGAAATAATTAATCAAAATAAAGACAATATGGTGGAGTCTTTGAAAAACATACTAAAAGAAATAGATTATGAGAGAGCTGATAATACAACGTATAGTAATATATACCCAAATATCAAAATTAAAAAGGAAGTAGAAAAGTACTTAACCATATCTAAAGACACTAGAAAAATCCGAATTATTGTCCAATTAAGACTAGCTAAGATAGATTTACTAATATTTTACGTGGATAAAATTAAATATAAGATTGATGGTACGCAAATCTGTTTATGTTGCTACCTCAGTGTAAATGAAAACTGTAATCATTTTCTGTTCGAATGCCCTTTATACCGTGCATACAGGGAAGTTTACCTAAATAAATACTGTGTATCGAAGTTGGCAATGGGTGACGTACAAAAACTATTACTGATAAGTACGCAAAGAAAGATGACATTTATCACTATATAATATATAGTTTAAGATTAAGAGCATTTCATCTGTGGGAATAATTTAATATTATACAAATTTTGCGCTATGTAACCTCCTGTAATGAAAATTGTTTTTCCGATACAGAACTTTACTTATTTACGTACTTACTTAACTTGGATAAATAAACCTATGTTCAAAAAAACTTCTGATGGAAATTAGCGTTCCTCAAGGATCAGTTCTGAGGAAAAGCAATATCTGCTAAGAGTACGGAACCCGCAGAACCCATTCTCAATT
Organism: Xanthostigma xanthostigma; assembly: GCA_963575645.1. NCBI lineage: Eukaryota > Metazoa > Arthropoda > Insecta > Raphidioptera > Raphidiidae > Xanthostigma > Xanthostigma xanthostigma. Next base: position 9,109,937 of record OY754473.1, read on the forward strand.
GAGCCAGAGGAAGATTCAACTTACTCTAAAGAGTTAGGTGGTCTCCAATTAAGCATTGCAGAGACCCCACGTTCAGCATTCCATTATGCTAAGAGAACAAATCGAACAGCTACCACAAGCAGCCGGAAAAATATGTTCAAAGAAGAAAGAGCAAGCGGAGAAGCAATAAAGTTAATCAAGAGCATTGACCCTACAACAAACATAAGTTATCCAAATACTTCTGTAAGAATAAACAAACATCTTTATTCGGTACTCCAAGTCAAAAGACACCAAGTTCAACTATCAGAAAGTGAGGAGTATTTAGTAAAAAGGGCTTTGGATGTTCTACAAGGAATATAAACATTGGATGAAGATGAAGAACAGTATGAGCAGGTGCTTCCTGATTAAAGGGAGAAACGGAAGTACTTCTAGGGATCCTAAATAAAGGTAATATAAAAACAGTCCTGTTATTACTAACCCTTTTTTTAATTTATATCAATGACATTGTATCATGTTTAGACGACCCCGCTATTACTATGTATGCAGATGATACATCCTTGATTGTTTCAGAAAATAATCTTTTAGAAGCTGAGGCGCATTCATACGCCTTACTGGGGTCACTATACAATTGGTTTTGTTCAAACAAACTGCTATTAAATCCAACCAAAATCGAAGTGGTCGTTTTCCATACACCACAAAATAAACAGGACCATAAAATATCAATAACGAAGATTCGAATCTCAATCAGGTCACACATATAAAGTTTTTAGGGCTACATTTAGATCAGCGCTTGGACTGGTCTATACACTGCGCACTTATAATAAAAAAATTAAATATTGTCTGCTACCAACTTCGCGTATTGTCAACAATATTAAATATATCATCTTTAAAAGAAGTATATTACGCAAATTCCCAATCGCTGATAGCATATGGCATAATTTTCTGGAAAAATTCTAGTTCTGCCAAGCAAGTGTTCGTGGTGCAAAAACGACTAGTAAGAACTATAATGAAATGTAAGCAAAATGTATCATGTCGGACGAAATTTCGGAAATTAAAATTGTTAACGTTGTGTTGCTTCTATATATTTGAAATATCGGTATTCATTTTTAAAAACCAAAACCTGTTCGCTAGACAGTCAGAAAATCAGTGTTTTAAAATTATCCGAAGAACTAAGAGAAGAATACAGTTTTCCGACATTAAAAACTGGGTGATTAAATCAAGATCTTCTAGAAAATTTGTAGTTTTTCGTCAACAGAACAGATGTTCAATCAATCCTTCAACTCGATCTTTTGAAACAGCCGTAAAACAGAATTTTATCACTCAATTTCAGATTCAACAAATTGTCAAGATGATAGAAACGCGGTTTCTGAAAAATTAAGCGTGCTTAACGATGCAATCGCGAGGCCGCAAATGAATAAACATCGGCAATTCATGTTAAGAAACGTACGTTTTTATAACATTAACGCGGTTGAATCTTCTCATCCAACGCTTGTAAAAGGAGATCAGCTAATAAAATTAGTAGCAAAATCAACATTCAATAATAACAATAGAAAATGAAGCATAGATTGTAGATGTAAGTGAAATAGAATCTGAGATTGCACTTTCATTCGCTAAAGAAAATGCTATTTATTATAATTGTGAAAAATGTATCAATTTTGTCTGAAGTCTGACAATAACTTTCAGGAATATATAGAATATATTATATAGAGTATAAACGGTACTTATAACAAAAAAACAATTTTTGAATATGTTGTCCCACAACAATTTGTGTTTCATTGTTAGAATGACGAGTCGATTGTTGTCTCACGAAATTCTTTGTCATCGCCTGCTGGCGGGAGGGGGGGTCTCTGTTACAGAACTTTATTTGCTAGAATAATCTTTGTTGCGTACGACATTGTGGCATTGTATATCGTCTCGTCTCGTCTTGTGTGAAAAGTACCCGTGACCTGTATAGTGCAAACACTAATTATAATTATCTACCCAAAATGGAATTCCAATTTGAAAATATTGGTGATATTTTTGTTTTTTTTTTTAATCAGTATAAAAAATGCTTTTGCACAGATATATGTGCACCGAAAATAATTGCGGAAGAGTCTGTGCAATACGGAAACGTCAACGGTCAAAGTTGGGGTATGCGTTTTTTTGTATAAGATGCCGAAAATATTATTCCGTGGTACATGGAAGTTTTTTCGAAAATGTTCGTGTACCACTCAGTGATATTTTTAGTTTACTGTGGTTTTGGGCGGCCTCTTCTCTAGCTGTTTGTCACCAGCCGTATTTTGATGATTACACGGCATTCTGTTTATCAATATTACCGCTTTTATAGAGACATCTGCTTCTGGAAGCTATTAAATAGTCCAGATTTATTTAATATAGGCGGTATCGGACATACCGTACAAATTGATGAATCCGTCATTGCAAAGCGAAAATTTAATGTCGGACGGGTTGTTCCTCAAAAATGGATTGTAGGAATGTTTGATACTACTTTAAAAAAGGTGTCATCATTTACATTGAAAATCGTAACGCAGAAACGTTGCAAAATTTGATTATTAGCCACATTGCACCTGGCACGGAAATATGGACAGATTGTTGGAGGGGCTACAGTGGGATCGGTCACCTTGGTGGTGCATCGCTATACACACACCGGACTGTGAACCATACGCAAAATTTTGTAGATCCAGTAACCGGTGTATGCACAAATTATATTGAGGGTTATTGGGCCAAATTAAAATCATTTTGCAGAAAACTCAGTGTTTTGCACTCCGCTCTCATACCTGAGCATATAGACTACTTCATGTGGCTGGAACATTTGGCGGTGACTCAACTCGAGTTACTTTTAATAACTTTCGTTCAAGAAATAGATCACCCTCTTTATCTATTAATTAATCGATGTGGGTCGTGGTTGAAATTATCATACGCAACAGTTTTTTTTTTGTGTTACCGAAATTATTACCCAAGAGGGATACCGTGCATGCGAGTGATTTAGACCAGGCTGACAATCGATTAATTGGATTTGTCCAGCGTTATCATTTTGCTGAAGAATTTCTTTTATTAGAGAAGGAAGGTTTGAGTTCGCCGAAATTACGCTCCTTTAAGCCTTTCATTGAGAACGGACTTCTGCGAGTAGGAGATCGTTTATCGAACGCGGCTATTTCTTATGAACATCAACATCCCGTACTGTTGCCTAAGAGAGATCACTTAGTCAATTTGTTAATCAATTTTTATCATCAGTCCAATCGAAATGCGGGACCTCATCTAATTGTCTCTTTTGCGGAAACGAGCTGCCCGAGGAGTAATTTACCAACGAGTACAAAAGTAATATTTGCTTTAAAACGAAACCGCGATCCCCAAAGCCAATACGATTTACCGAATTTTAGTTTCTCAGGCATTTTGAATACAGGTGTGGATTATGCCGACCCATTTTACATTACCTTAAGTTGTCATCATGGAGTTCAATCTCAAAAAACGTACATCTGCCTGTTTGCGTGTTTAGTAACTCGAGCGGTACATTTAGAATTGGTGTCCAATTTGACCACTGACATGTTTTTAGCAGCCTTTAACCGTTTTTTGTCTAAACGCGGACCCTGTTCCGTGGTTTACTCTGATTCCGCCACTAACTTTACTGGAGCTCAGAGCTGTTTACGTCGTTGCAGGACTTCGTACAATCAGTCTTATAAATCGTCTCTGAATAGAGCTGTGTTGCAGGCGAATCAGATGGAAATTTAGTCCGCCAGCCGCTAGTCACTTAATGTTAGCTATAACACAACTCACAAGACAATTCAAAACACATAAGAGCGCTCGGACTTCGACGAATTCTAAAAATGAGACAGTTAAATCAAAAGAGAACCACTATCAGAACATTCATGCCTCCAAAACTCAATTCAAAGGCTCAAGACTACTCGGAAATAATTAAAAAAATATGTTTTTTTATTAGACCTGACTTGCAAACTAGACGCTAAAATATTTCATTTAATACCGACGTCTAGTATTCAAATAAAAAATTGATTTTTACAGTATTTTAGTGACATCTGTTGGAGAAGTGAAGGAACTTGAAATACACTGACTAGTTAAAAAGTCGTATTTCAACACAGAATAAAAACTTTAGGTGCGTGTGGTGGTATATTTTGTTTTATATTAATAAAAGTATATGTTTTATACTATTTGGACGGTGTTTTTGACAATAAACATCAAAGATAACAATATGTCAATAAACAAGTAAGTATCTATGTATCGAAGAATCTCGCTAGAGATTCTTTTCTGTGCTAAATGCCAACGAATCTCTAGCGTATTCTTATACATTGATTTTGCCTTTGTCCCATATAACGCCGTGTATATGAAGCAAGTTTCCAAGTTTTATAGTTCTGTGACCACGTGACTTTCATAGGACCGATTTTTCGTATCACCCATATATACTTCTGTACCACAATAACAGCTTATACTGCAAAAGTGCCCGTGGACTAACGGTTACGACGTTAGACTAGTAATAACACTAATAACAGGGTCTCGGGTTCGATTCCCGCTGGCATCATTGGAAATTTTTTTTTCTACTCCATTTTATTTCCACTTGATATTTATATATAATCATATTTTTTATTTTTATTTTAAATTTTTTTTTATATTTTTAATTGTTTTTTTTATTTTTACCTAATTTATTTCCTCAATTTTTTTCTCATATACATATTTTTATTTCTTTTTTAATTTTTAATTTTTTTTCTTGTTTTTTGAAAAATACACTTTCGTCAAATTTTTTATTAAAAAATAACAAAATATATGATTGAAGTTAGATTTAAATAATTTAATTTATTAAAAAACATATTCATCATAAAAAGTGCAACAAAAATTACAAAGAGGAAAGTTTTCAAAGTGAAACTTCTTTTTTAATGCAAAATAAGTATTTTACAAATAATATGAAAACATTTTTGTATTTTTAATGGTTGGCCTTGTTCATTGATTTTTTTTCATGCCTTCAAAATTGGCCTTCATGGAATCTGTGGCCTCTTAATTCTAAAAATGCACATATGTTTATTTTTTGGAGAAAAAATAAAAATAATGTCTCACACTTTGGAAAAAGACGTGAAATCTTAAAAAAAAAACTTCGGAGAAGTAAAAACTTCGTTCTGTGCTAAATTCAAAAACTTGAGGCGACTGAATCTCAGAATTATAACTTAAAAAAAAAGAATTTCGAGGCAGACAAGAAATTGAAATCAAGCTCGAAATTCTGTGCCTAAGACGTCGAAAAAAAAAAGAATTTTGAGGCAGACAAGGAATTGAAATCCAACTTCGAAATTCTGTGCTCATAAAAGCTACAAGAGCAACAGCAAAAAAAAGTGCACAGACGGCGTTTTTTTAGTGGTAACTAAAGGAGTTATGCGAACACCGTCTTTGCATTTTTTTGCTGTTGCTCTTGTAGCTTTTATGAGCACAGAATTTCGAAGTTGGATTTCAATTCCTTGTCTGCCTCAAAATTCTTTTTTTTTTCGACGTCTTAGGCACAGAATTTCGAGCTTGATTTCAATTTCTTGTCTGCCTCGAAATTCTTTTTTTTTAAGTTATAATTCTGAGATTCAGTCGCCTCAAGTTTTTGAATTTAGCACAGAACGAAGTTTTTACTTCTCCGAAGTTTTTTTTTTAAGATTGTATATACATGCTTAAGAGTTAGTTCACGCAATGTGTAAAAGGTTAGCGTTGTGAATATTTCGTTTATGTTTTTGTCGAGACTGTTACTTGCAAATAATTAATTTAATAATTTTCAGTGTTGTATTAAAAAAAATACGTGAAAATGTTGGGCCATCGTGTACAGAGTGTAGCTTTAATTTTTATCGCCCAGTGTTTGTAACTACAGATTTTTGGGTGACGGAATTGAAATCGTGATGATTATAATGTGGTAACTGGTTAATTTATTTTTAAAAAAATTATAAAGACATTATTCATAAATAACGTCAATGAATGCATTATAAATTATAGACGCTCAACATCCAAGCTCATCATCGAAATAATTTCAACGCTCGAAGTCATAATTTGCCAGATTATTGTATTTATATTTCCCGCCTTTTTACTGCATGACCATAATGGTAGTATCTCTATTCTCTACTTGAGTGTAGCACATTTTAAAGCAATACATTTTTATACTTACGTCACCACAAGGTTGGCGACATTGCATCTCGTGTCAGATATGTATTTCATTACTCGTTTTGTGCTTGAGTGTATAAGTGAAATGTCAGAAAGTTTATTAATTAAAAAAAAAATAGTTCTATACTATGGGAAAAGGGGACTGCAGTCCTAGTTCTTTAGCAAAGAAGCTAAGAAAGCTGCAGACAAAGTTGGATCGGTACAATAGATTGAATTTGGGTCGAAAATCTTGCTTGAAAACAAGAGACAGAAGCATGGCTACCGGTCAAGATCGCGTTCATCTTCTGTAGTTCGTTCAAAAACACGTTAGTAGTACTTATCCTTACATCCAGCTCCTCTGACCTTGAGATGACCTTGAAAACTACTCTTTTGGACTTTGGTCTCCTCTCTGGCGTCACTGGGACGTTTCAGTCATCTCCAATCAAACAACATGGCGTCCTCTTTCCATCAACCAATGAGATGTTAGTTTTAACCAATCAAAATGGCAGGAGGGCGTTATAAAAAAATTATAGCGCACTCGCGCGTTATAATATTTTACATGAAAAGGAATTATTGGAAATAAAAACATCACGTTTTTTATACCTTCAAAATGGTCGGCATAAAATATGGCCGAATTTAGCTAAGTACCCCACCTTGTAATAACAGGTTCTGGTGGTAGAGGAATATTGGGCACAGTGTTACCAACCCCAGTGTTGCCAACCCCAAGAATCTAAAAAACAACAGTTCACCAATAAAAAAACAGGAGAAAACAGTAGGTAAAGTAAAAAAAAGCAGATTTCATTCTTTCCTCATATAATTAAAACAATCACCTACTTTTATTAGTTTCCAGGACTCACATACATTGTTATGTTATAATATTGATCACAACATAATAAAAAACAAAAATCAAAGTAAAATTATTTTCCACTTTCATCCTCAATTGCTTCATCTTCAGTATTTTCAGACTCATTTTTCTTTTTAAAATCATACATATTTTTGTTAAATTTCTTCATGTGTCTTTCTGTGGCTTCAAATGAGTAGCAATCGGTTATTTCGGATTTAGTGTGTAATTTGGTTTTCATAATATTTATAGATGAAAATAATCTTTCCACGGCGGCGCTGCTATGTGGTAGGCACAAAAGTTTCTTCACCAATTCACACAATGTGGGAAATGTTTGAGATTCGTCTCCATTTTTCAATTCGTGTACATGTTTCCAAAAGTCGATAATATCGGGAATTTTGTTTTGGTCAAAAGATAAATTGACATTTCTTAACATTCGCCATTCTCTATCCATTTTATGTACGGGGATTTCCCCGTACATAAAAATATGACTGTCAATCACATAGACTGTGGTCGGAGAATTCCCTCGAGATTCGAATCGCGACAAGAGCAGATACTGCCATCTAGTGTCATTACGTTTTATTACATAGTGGTTATCAAAAAATATTTGCATAATGTAATAGGTAGCGCTGAACGCTAATTGAAAAACAGTAAAAATTAGGAATAAAACAGAAAACAGGAGCATCAATACGAAAACAGCAAATCTACTGTTAAAACAGTAGGGTTGGTAACACTGACCAACCCTACTGTTTTAACAGTAGATTTGCTGTTTTCGTATTGATGCTCCTGTTTTCTGTTTTATTCCTAATTTTTACTGTTTTTCAATTAGCGTTCAGCGCTACCTATTACATTATGCAAATATTTTTTGATAACCACTATGTAATAAAACGTAATGACACTAGATGGCAGTATCTGCTCTTGTCGCGATTCGAATCTCGAGGGAATTCTCCGACCACAGTCTATGTGATTGACAGTCATATTTTTATGTACGGGGAAATCCCCGTACATAAAATGGATAGAGAATGGCGAATGTTAAGAAATGTCAATTTATCTTTTGACCAAAACAAAATTCCCGATATTATCGACTTTTGGAAACATGTACACGAATTGAAAAATGGAGACGAATCTCAAACATTTCCCACATTGTGTGAATTGGTGAAGAAACTTTTGTGCCTACCACATAGCAGCGCCGCCGTGGAAAGATTATTTTCATCTATAAATATTATGAAAACCAAATTACACACTAAATCCGAAATAACCGATTGCTACTCATTTGAAGCCACAGAAAGACACATGAAGAAATTTAACAAAAATATGTATGATTTTAAAAAGAAAAATGAGTTTGAAAATACTGAAGATGAAGCAATTGAGGATGAAAGTGGAAAATAATTTTACTTTGATTTTTGTTTTTTATTATGTTGTGATCAATATTATAACATAACAATGTATGTGAGTCCTGGAAACTAATAAAAGTAGGTGATTGTTTTAATTATATGAGGAAAGAATGAAATCTGCTTTTTTTTACTTTACCTACTGTTTTCTCCTGTTTTTTTATTGGTGAACTGTTGTTTTTTAGATTCTTGGGGTTGGCAACACTGATTGGGCAGGCAATTTTGATAAGGAGCTTTTAAAAGGATTTTTTCCATTTGAAATTAATTTGTTTGCATTTGGAAACAGCAGAGATATTTGCATGTACAAAAAAAAATTAGAAACACAACGTTCGTACACTTATGATTCGCTGTAACTGAATCACATAAGTCATAACAAATGCTTTTGAAATATGTAAGCAAGATCAAAGCAAATATCACGTGACCAGTGGAGAAGTACAACTTACCTAGATATGATTGTATATATGTGTATGTTCAAACGTTCAGTGCTGGAGACAAAATAGATAGGGACGTAGATATTACGTTATGAAAGATTCATGTGATAGTCTACAAACAATCAATAATATTACCCAAATAAAGTCCGTCTCTGACGGTAAGTAAGAAAATATTGTGAATCAGTATAAAAAAAGATTTGTAATACTATTCTTTTTTTTGCTTCAGAACGTAAAAATTGCTGAGCGTCCCACCCAGTTGTCGTAAGATTGAGAAACAACCGCTATTAACATATTATTACAAGAAGTAAGTAAATTATAACGAACTATTTCATTGTTGTTTTTTATTATAATTAATAATATTTTTTTTTTACAGATGAATGTGAATCGAATATAAGAACACGACCTCCATTAACAGTGAACAACATTCCCGCTTTTGCTTCTTAGTGAAATAGTTTTTATCACGTAGTCGCTTTCATTTAACCTTAATTTTTGCACAGAGACATTTGAAGAGTAAATTCATGAAAGTACTTTAGAAAATTATTGCTAGATCTTATATATTGCTTCTTTTCAGAAAAAAAAATAAGTTTATCGAACATAACTAGTTTAAATATAATTGGAAAAATGTTTAAATGTACTGTATGTGACATGTCATTTACTAGACGTGATAATAGAAAAAGACATGAAAACGTCCACGCTGATATTTTCAAAGATGGTTTACACGAATGTATTGTGTGCGGGCTACAAGTCTTGCAAACGGACGAGTTAGTTGCGCATTTGGCTCGCTCTCACAATATAAAAAAGCCTGAAAAACCAGCCGACATTTCAGTCGTTACGAACAAAATGAAGCGACAACTGCAAACTGATAATGAACCGTCGACGTCATCGTCGTCGTCGACAAAAAGACAAAAATGCAGTGGTACAATCTTGTGCCAAGTTTGTGGTGTTGAAGTGTCGGCCGGTTCGTACAGCGCTCATCAAAAGAGCACTAGTCATAAAGCGAATATTTACGTACATCATCGCGATAATATAGAAGTTTCAAAGTTTGCTTTTAAACACCGTATAGTAACTTATAAAATCAATAACACAAATTACAGTTGTTTGAATATCGATGAGTTTTTCGAGAGCAATAAAACCGCATTCGTTGACTTGATAAAATTCAACCTCGAAAAACATATAACGGTTAAAGTAAATTTTGAACTCTTTGCTTATTACTTTTTACTGAAAAATGACAAGATCGCGCGCGAACTAAAATCGTTCAATACGAAAAGCGTAATCTTTAACGCCGGCACAGATATTGACGCTCACTTGACCGATTTTAAAAACAAAATTATTAAAAAAGCAGAGGAATTTCAGGAGCGCGATTCGGGCTGGTCTCTGCAAAAAATCGACTGTTTCGAACTCAACGTCATGAAGTATAATCCGCTGCACGCTTCTTCCTATATAGACTTGCCGAAAAAACTCAAAAACAAGGGAGCCTGCGTTAGCGTTCAAAATAATGACCAATTTTGCTTCGCTTGGGCCATCGTCAGCGCACTATTTCCATCTAACAAGAACAGTGACGCCATCACATCCTATTCGCATTACAGCGAAGTTTTAAATTTAAACGGTTTAGAGTTTCCAATGAAAATAAAAAACATTGCACAGTTTGAAAAATTGAACGATTTTTGCAGCGTGAACGTTTTCGGTCTCGATGACCGTTGTAACATCGTGGGTCCTCTCTACTGTACACGAGAGAAAAAAAACAAACACGTAAACCTGTTTTATTTAAGCGACGACGCGTCAAGCAACAATCACTATGTCTGGATTAAGAATTTATCGCGATTGGTGTCTTGTCAGTTAACTAAGGAACGATATAAGAAATTCCTATGTGATTGTTGTTTGTCGTATTTCAGCAGTGAAAATTTGCTTCAACGACATTGTGAATACGATTGCGGAAAGGTGAGGGTAAAGTTTCCTACCGCAGATTAAAAAAAAAAGACCGTTTAGGGCGCGAAAGTCCCGGCAACATTATAACATTTAAAAATTATGAACGAAAAGAGCTGTTACCTTTTGTAATTTACGCCGACTCGGAAACTATACTGAAACCCATACATACGGCAATGCCTGACTCTTCCAGTTCGTTTACAGTGTCGTTGAATCAACACGTACCGCACAGTTTTTCCTACTATATAAAGTGTAGCTATGACGCATCGCTCTCTAAACTGAGAATTTTTAACGGCAGCGACTGCACAATTACAGTTCATTCAAAGTCTTATGACGGACGCGACACAAATTTATGAAATTGTAAACCGGGTAGTTCCTTTACGTAAACTCAAAAGCGAAGATTTCGAACGGTTGCGCAAAGACAAATGCCATATCTGCGAGAGGAGTTTCACCGACGAAGAGAGTAATTCGATTGTTTTGGATCACGATCATTTGACAGGCGAACCTCGCAGATATGCGCATAGCATTTGTAATTTAAATTATAAAATTCCAAAATTTCTGCCGGTATTTTTTCATAATTTGAGCAATTTCGACAGTCATCTATTCATAAAACAGTTGGCATCGGTTTGCGATGATATTTCGGTTATTCCTGTAAATAAAGAGAAGTACAACTCGTTTAGTGCGAAATTTCCTTTGTCTAAATGCGACGCCGATGATGATGAAAATAATCATTTTAAAAGTAAAAAGTGTGTTGAAATCAGATTTCTGGACTCGTTTCGTTTTCTTTCATGCAGTTTGAGCAAATTGGCAAAAACGTTGAAGGAAGAAGACTTTGTCGAGCTCAGAAATCAATATCCGGACATGGAACAATTTCAACTGTTCACAGACAAAGGCATTTTTCCATACGAGTATGTCACTTCGCTCGATGTCTTAAACGAAAAGGAACTACCGCCCATTGAATCGTTTTATTCTCAATTAAATGACGAAAATATCACAGAGGAGGAATACGAACGTGCAAAAAAAGTATGGACGGTTTTCGAGTGTGAAACATGGCTCGAGTACTCGAATAACTATTTGAAAACGGACATGTTTCTCATCTGCGACATCTTTGAAAAATTTCGCAAACTAGAACTCACAACATACCAACTCGATCCCGCGTGCTATTATACGCTGCCGGGAATGTCGTGGGATGCGATGTTGAAATACACTCAGGTGGAACTTGAACTGATGTCTGATATTGATATGGTGCACTTTATTCGGAAATCGTTGCGCGGTGGTATTTCTTATTGCTCGAAATGTCATTGCGTCGCCAACAACAAATATATGAGAAACGAGTACAACCCCAATGAACCGTCCTCGTTTCTCGTATACTTAGACGCAAACAATCAGTACGGTTGGGCAATGTCTCAGCCTCTGCCGACAGGCGGGTTTAGCTGGCTGAGCGTGACGAAATTGAAAATTTTGACTTGAGACAAATTTTTACCGACGAGAACGGCGAGAGCGGTTATTTCTTAGAGGTTGACTTGGAATACCCGACTCATTTGCACGACAGACACAACGACTTTCCATTTTGCGCGGAAAAAAAATTCCACCAACCACCAAATCAAAACAGACAAAATTGACAAGTACGCTACACGACAAAGACAGCTACATACTTCACTACAGATACCTCAAACAGTGTTTGGAACATGGACTCAAGGTGAAAAAAATTCACAGATTGTTGAAATTTGCCCAATCGTGCTTTTTGAAAAAGTACATTGATAGGAATACGGAGCTGCGCGCTCTAGCCGAGTCCGAATTCGAGAAGGATATGTACAAGTTGAAGAACAATGCGTGCTATGGAAAATCTATCGAGAGCGTAGAAAAGCGCGTAGACGTGCGTTTGGTGAGCCGTTGGGAGCGTCAAGGAAAAAAGCGCGGCGCCGAACACTACATCAGTCAGTCAAATTTCCATTCAATAACCATTTTTGACAGCGAGGTGACAGCCGTGCAGATGAAACGACTTACCGTAGAATATAACAAGCCAAACTATATCGGCGCAGCAGTTCTCGACCTATCCAATGGCCTAATGTACGATTTTTACTACAATTATTTAAAGAACAAGTACAATGTCGTCAATTTGGTGTACACCGACACGGACAGCTTTTTTCTCAAGGTGTTGACAGACGACATTTATGAGGATATAAAGGCCGACCTACACTTGTTCGACACATCCAATTTTCCCGTCGACAACGAGTACGGTCTTCCGCTGGTCAACAAAAAAGTTCTCAGCAAATTTAAATTTGAAACGGGTTCTAACCTGATCGCTAAATTTGTCGGCCTGCGCTCGAAAATGTACTGTTTCAGACCGTTTGGCAGCGCTAGTCATTGTCACAAGAGAGCAAAAGGTGTCAAAAAGAACGTTGTTAACAAACAATTGAAGTTCGACGACTATTTGCACTGCTTGCAGACCGGCGAGACTTTAATGTGTGAAATGTGCGTGTTTAGATCGGTGAAGCATGACGTTTTTGTACAAAAAACCAATAAAATCTGTCTCAGTGCAGCGGACGATAAGAGGTGTTTATTGGCAGACTCTCACAAAACTCTAGCGTGGGGTCACTATAAAATCAAAGAGTGATTTGCATAGAGAGCGAGATTAAAAAAAACATTGCTATTTTTTAATTAATGTTTAAGGACAATTTTTTTAGTATAATTCTAGTTTAATTAACATATTTTAGTATAATTCTAGTTTAATTAACATATTTTAGTATAATTCTAGTTTAATTAACATATTTTAGTACAATTCTAGTTTAATTAACATATTTTAGTATAATTCTAGTTTAATTAACATATTTTAGTATAATTCTAGTTTAATTATCAAATTTTAGTATAATTCTAGTTTAATTAACATATTTTAGTATAATTCTAGTTTAATTAACATATTTTAGTATAATTCTAGTTTAATTAACATATTTTAGTATAATTCTAGTTTAATTGGCATGTATGTATTTCTTTTTTATAAAGTACCGTTAATGTTAAATGATTTTTTCACATAATTAATATAGGTTATTATATTTAAATGTGTATTTTGTACAATAATTGAATTCGATTTCATTAGCATATTTTAGTTGCAGAGCTTAAATATGCCAAAAAAAGGCAAAACACATACTCGAAATCTCGAAGTTATTGAACGTGCCAGAAATGAACACGTTATAATTGTCTCCTTACCTCCCCACTCATCACACAAAATTCAATCGTTAGATAAAACGTTTTTGGGTACATTTAAAATCTATTACAGTGAAGAGATAAGGAAATCTTTACGGCTGAACATTCGACCCGTTTCTTTTTTTGATTTTTCGGAATTATTTTGTGCTGCATATTTGCAGGCGCAGAAACCTATTGCTGGTATCAGAGGATTTCAGGTTACTGGCATATTTCCACTAAATCCAGAAGTTTTTACGGACATAGATTTTAGAGAGGAAATAATAAACGAAACTCTACCTGAACCGGAAATAGAAGTAGTCACTGAAGTGGAAAAAGAAAATACAATGTTTCAAAGTTCTACCCAAACAATACAGATTCAAATTGAAAAGAATAGTCAGCAAGATAAACGAGAACATACACCCGAACCATCCACGAGCAAAATGGTTAGTCCATGGGATATTTTGTCTCCACATGTTAACAAAGTAAAAAGAAGTAATCGTGGAAGAAAAACTATCCAGTCTTGTTTATTAACGGCTTCTCCGTATAAAAACGCTTTAATGGATGACATTCAGAGGATAAAAAGACAAGAACATGAGAAAAAAGAAAAAGCACTACAAAAAGTCAGCAAAGGTAAAGGAATTAGTACAGGGAAAGGAAAAGCACAAATTAAAAAGCAAACACCAGAAGAAAAACGGATAAAAGTATCAAAATGCCCAAAAAAACAGAGAAAAACAGAGGAATCATCAAGTTCAGAATCAGCCGAAGAAAATATCCCCTTTATCGAATCGTCTGACGACGACTTTGAGTTATCACACAATAAGTGCGAAGATCAGGATGCTGTGTGTATGTTTTGTAGGGAGTCTTATTCTTCAGATTATCAGGGCAATGACTGGATAAAATGTGCACAGTGTGAAAAATGGTGTCATGATTATTGTGTTCTAATTTTGAGAATGATCCATTCATTTGCGAATTTTGTTTGAAATTTTAATTTTTTGAAATCAATATCTATTGTAATAATTATTATTTGTAATTATAAATAGAATTTAATTGTTTTTAAATAAACCTCTATTTTCTAATATTATCTTTACAAAATTGTTTTTTCTAAGAAGAAGGTAATGTGAATCACCATATCCCACATTTACTACCCATTGATAGTAAAGTGGGATTTTGCAATTAAAAACAAAATCTCAAAAAACAAACAAAATGTAACTCTAAATGTTTATATGCTTATCATATCGGGCCCAGATATTTCACAGTTTTGATTGCTAAAAAAATAACATACGTTTTCATCTCCTTTTTAGATATATAGGGAAAACAATAAATGGTATCCCACATTCCCTGACTACTCTAAATATAAATAATACATTGAGTATAGAATATCAAGGGGGAAATTAAAAATTTTTATCAAAGCAAAAAAAATAAGATAAATTGCCTGATCCATCACTACCAGCCCAGGGTGTCAGCCCACCCCGATTTACCGCTCCGACGTTCACTGTCGAAATGGCTTGTTTGTCGTTGGAAGGTCGTTGCGAACAATATTGTCATGTTTTCCGGGAAAGAAAATGATCGGGACTATTTTGAACGATTGGAATTAAGGGAAACTTAGATGGGCTTACACAAGCGCAATTGTTATCCATTGTTAAATACCAACCCGTGGACCGGAAGTCACATCCAACGTAAACAAAAGCGACTATTAGAGCTTGTCTGGGGGGCTTCATTACCCGGTATATTTGAAGTTGAACTATGGTATTCATATATAGGAGAGTTCACTATATCGTTTCTTATCAGACTTACAGCTTTCTGTTTCAAGTGAAATTAAACATGACATTTATATGATAGCGTTATAAAATTGCAACGGTTTGTATTTTCGTGGTTTTACCGTATTATCCACACATTAGAGACTCTACTGTACTGTATCATTTTATCTTCTTATAGCGTCTATCTGCATTTGAATGTGCAAATTATGCAGAATTTTATAACAGTTCCGCTTACGGAACAGAATCAAAAACCTGTTACTTTTTTAACAGTTCTAATGATGGAACTTGACATTCTCGGAGTAGCTTGTAACTTATAAAAATTTCAAATTATGAAATCTGTATTTTTTCGTGAATTACTCAAGTATACTAAATAGATCTGAAACACATATCATAAATAAAAATCTAGTTGAAGACGATAGAAAGAGAATTGAGTTGGAAAAACAACTGCATTTAGAGAAAGTAGATGCAGCATACAAAGCCAAAGCTGTTGATAAAATGACCGCCAAAGCATGCGAAGGTAGTATTGTGGTCAAAGCATTTGACTTGCAAAAAGTTTTAGAAACTCCATTGTTAACAACAGGCACGAGTTTTTATAAGAGACAGCTAAGTACCTACAATCTAACTACCCATGATTTGGCTACCAATCAGGCATCAAGCCATTTATGGTATGAAAGCATAGGCGGTCGTGGCTCGGATGAAGTAGCGTCAATATTATACATATAAAGATATTCAAAATCTTAGTGATGATGTTGAACATTTGATATACTATTCAGACAACTGCACAGGCCAAAATCATAATTTCACTCTACCACTTATGTATGAGATAGCAATAAAATCAAAACCCAATTTAAAAACAATTGAACATAAATTTTTAGTGGTGGGTCACACGCATATGGAGTGTGACTCCGACCACGCACGTATAGAGAGAGCTAAACCAAAAGACATGGAGATATGTATACCCAGAGATTGGTACACAATGATTAGGATATTGAAAAACAGACGTGGGGAGCCGTTTTTCAATGTATATGAAATGAAACTCAGCGACTTTTTTGATTTTAAGTAGCTTTACAATTTAAAAAACTAAGTACATAAAACGCCAAAAATTAATTACTAACGAACCAGTTGAATGGTCCAAAAGCCGCTGGATTTAAGTAGAGAAAGATAAACCTGGGATATTTAGTTTGTTCCAGCAGATTGACGCTCCGGAATTCAAAGAGTTGTCCATTATTAGAAACGTTAACTCAGAGAATAAGGTGGAATTGAAAATAAAAAATAACACGAAAATACCGATTTCAACAAAAAAAATATAAAAATTTAATAGAAATGCTGGAATTGATACCAGAAGAGTATCACCAATTTTATAGGAGTCTTCCGCACAGCAATAAAGTTTTAGACTGGCATGTCGATTTTGATGATTAGCATGAAGATGTTAATCATCAAAATCTTTAACGTTTTTCCAAAATTAGCGGAGTGTTATAAGAAGACATGTCCATTTTTAACTTCTTAAAACGGGGCATGTCTTCTAATAACCCTTCACTAATTATGGCAAAAAGTTCTATCAGTAGTTTTTTAGCAAAAAAACCTGTTAAAATGAGATTAAATTTAAGTTTTTGCTTACTAACGATAGTTTTTAGTTTGAAGAATGTACAATTAGCTTCTTCTTGTTTATTAAAACTAATTTTTCAAAAAAAGTCTTGTTTTATTGTAATTTAAAACTTTCTTTTGGCTCTCCTGAAAAATTTGTATTTTCAACTATAGCACCTTCTGCCATGAAACCACCGATTTAATCTTCATTTTTTCTCAGGTGAGAAAACGTGTAATGTAATATTTATAACGACCACTAGCCTGATTGGTTGATGGAAAGGGGACGCCATGCTGTTTGACTGGAGAATAATGTCTGTTTCTTATCATCTAATTTTGGACTGCCTGATTGGAGTATAATTAACGCCCTCCTGCCATTTTGATTGGTTTAAAACTATCAACTCATTGGTTGATGGAACGGGGACGCCATGCTGTTTGATTGGAGGTGACTGAAACGTCGCAGTGACGCCAGAGAGTAGTCCAAAGGTCAGATGAACAAACTCAAGGTCAGAGGAGCTGGATGTAAGGATAAGTACTACTCACGTTCACCTTCCGGGTCACGTTCAAAAACAAGGACACCTTCAAGAACTGGATCACGTTTAAGAACAAGGTCTCGTTCGCGCTGGCAAACGCGTTCTCGATCGCGATCTAAACAAGGTAATACAATCGAACGAACCACAGAGTATAGACCTAACATAGCCCAGCAGGCGCTAGTGTTCATAATTTGCTTAAATTATGTTATTCAAGGTCTGAAGCAAAGCAGGCTACTTAGCTAGGAGCATGCATTATAATTAACAGTATGTTAATTTTGTACTCGTCAACAGAGTAGCAACATAAACTAGTCCAGCAGGCACTAGCGTTAATGATATAGCTTGTTACGAATATTATTTTATAGTAATTAATATTATTCAGACGTTAGTAAAAGATTTGTAATTAATATTATTCAGACGTTAGTAAAAGATTTGTAATTAATATTCATTGACCTTTTTTGATGTTTCACAAATGTAGTCAAAATTGTACACTTGATTATTATAGAAACATTGCTTTGAAATACAGGTTCCTATTTGCATTGTTACAGTGATGAGTTCATTAAGTGAACAGTACAAGTCGCGCTGCCTCTTATCAGTACAGACTTGCACGATAAGATGCCGCCACGCTAGATATCATTTGTAATACTTTTTATTGACAAAAATTGAACACTCGCGCTTCACGCGGTACGTGTCTTATTGACCTTGCACAGATTTACTATGCTAAATCGGTCTTTCTAGAGCTGGTCCCTGGAAACACCCACTACACATATAGAGCTGTGATTTGTATTTCGTCCGGTTCTTTCACTTACATATATACTATTCACGCAGGCTGTCTGAGCCACCCCGCTAAATGTAAGAATAGAATCATTTGCAAATCTCGCCCGGAGGCCGAGATGTAATAATTGTTCATTGTTGTCCGTACTGTCCGTAGCGACCGAAAGTCGTAATATTAAAAAAAAACACAACGTAGGGAAAAACTTGTCCAAATGACCGTGCCGTGAACGGATATGATCGGGTCAAAAATTACTAATTAGTGATTGAAAATAAATAATAAAGATTTGATTTTGTTTTACGACCCAGCATTGCTGTCCATGTAATAATTTAAGGTAAACATAATTGTGAATTCTATGTAAATGTGTTTGAATATTTGTATCTGATTATTTTTTTAACGAATTAAACTAGTGGTTTTCTATTTACGCAACCTTATTTAACCAACCCAAAATTACCCAACGTAAGAAAAGTACGTAACAAGCTTAGCCCAGCAGGTGTTTTAAGCTATATGAGATCCTTATCTCTATCAACTTAAATGTTTAGTTGAAACTTTTAGTCCAACTTCTCTCTGAAGTTGATAGCTTGTGACAGCATCATATTAATTAGAATGTGTCTGTTCTTTAGATTGTCCTTCTACACCCTCGTTGGTGGAGGACAAAGAGAAGACATTGGGGCTAGACCCCGAACTGCTGTCTATTTTGAGGAATCCAATTAAAGACAAACAACCACAGGTACCTGAAATCAATCCTTCACTAGCAAGTATCTGGAAAGGGTTCTTACAAGTAGGCATTGACAAGAGAGAAGAAATAATTGCCAAATTTCCGACACCATCAAATTTACCGATGCTGGTGGCGCCACTGCTAAATCCGGAGGTGAAAATGATCCTGACTGAATCAGTAATTCAAAGAGATCGAAAGTTGGTGGAGGTGCAGACATCTATCGGGAGCAGTTTGGCAGCGATAGGCAATACCCTTACCCACCCAGTTAATTTCAGACGAAATGCGGAAAACAAGGCCAGGATCGAGGAGTTAGGACACACCACAATGTGCTCCTTATCACACAAAAGAAGCCCTATAGGCAAGTACCAAGTCATGCTAGAAAAAAGCGGAATTGATGTCAACGTTTTCAAAGCTCATTCAAAACGGCATGCTAGCACGTCGGCTGCAAACAGAATAGGAGTTAGCATAGACGAAATAAGTAAAACTGCAGGGTGGACAGTCCTTGCCAAGTTCTATAATCAACAAGTAAACAATGATTGCTTTGCCGAAACTATATAAACTCGTGACTTAGCTCGACAAATACAATTTACTATCTGACAGGCAATACGGATTTCGGCAAAACCAATCGACTAGTGACAGAAATAATTACTTCTGACATAGACAAAGACAAAAAATAGTTTCCCACAAAATCCTCCTCCAAAAACTTACCAATATTGGCATCCGAGGAATACCTTACTAATAGTTTGAAAGCTACCTGACAAACAAGACACAGACTGTCAGAATCGTACAGTTCAGAGCTCAGAACGCTCCATTGGTTTTGGTGTTCCACAGGGAACAGTACTTGGACCGACACTCTTCTTACTATATGTCAATGACCTGTGCAACATGGAAACTGATGAACTGATATTATCATACGCCGATGACACTGTGCTGTATTTATCTAAACATACTTGGGACGAGACAATAGCGGGAGTGGAGAAGCAAATGACGAAAATATATACATGACTTAACAATAACCTACTGACAAATAGACTACGAAAGCTCATCTATATATTCTCGACATTGAGACGTTACATGACTGAAACCAACTTAAAGACAGTTTACTTCTGTCTTTGCCAGTCACTATTCAGTCTTTCAGTACTACATTAGGCAGTAAGGGGCCTATAGACATGTGTGTCAAAGGATATACAATAACTTACCTTTGAAAGTTATAATAAATTTAAAAGTTCTCTAAAGCTCTATTTAATTGAACAGGCGTTTTATTGTGTCGATGAATTCTTTGGAAATCCCACTTAATATTTGACTTTGACACTATTTGTTATCTCTAGATGTAACAAATAAAGAGAAATATTATTATTATTATTATTGACCTACGGTATAATCGCGTCGGTATGTACTTTCAAAACCAGTCTAACCCCTGTCCAAACCATCCAAGAACATTCTCACCCGAATTATCCTTAAAAAATCATATATCTACCTATGTACCCATCCTCAAAACTGTATCATGACTTTCAGGTGTTAAATATATATCAACTTTACCTTAAAACTATTCTTATTCATTATCATCACAGATCCTCTCTACGTATTCCTATTCAACATCCCTACGAAACTAGATCCAAACCAGTGATGTTACGAATGTTCGCATTCGCATTCGCAAATGCGAATGGTTCGCATCATTTTAAACATTCGCATTTACATTCGCATTCGCATCCAGGGATGCGAATGTTTTGCGAATGCGAGTGTTGTGCAGGTCGCATCTCGAGTATTATGTCTACAGTCTGCACTCTGCAATATACACTCTACTTACTAAGCGTTTTTCACACGTTATCGCTGATTGTGTGTGATTGCTTGGTTGGTTTGGCTCGCACAGTGTTTAGTTGTCAGTCAGTGTTGCTATTACGATAGTTAGCAAGCAGTCAACAAGTGTTAAATTGTTTTTGAGCCATTCCGACGGTTTTTCACATGGCACCGGGAAAGAAAAGTGAGATATGGCGATTTTTTACGCCTATAGATCGTGACCACGCAAAATGCAATGTTTGCGAGAAAAAGTATTCACGGATTGGGCGTACTACCTCGGCGTTGCGAACACATTTGAAAACCGTTCATTCCAAAGAGTACGAATTGCTGATTCACGCTGAAGCCGAGGTCCAGGCTTTAAAACTGGACAAGCCAGACGAGACTCCACTAAAAGAGGTAAAAAAACAATTATCTATTGAAGAATCTCTAATGAAAAAGAAACAATGGGACACCAAACATCCATTATCGCAAAAAATCGATTGCCGAATAAGCGAAATGTTAGCATTACAAGACTTACCATTTAACTTTGTTGAGGGTGTAGGATTTCGAAGATTGATGCAGCTAGTCGCGCCACAATATACTCTAAAAGGCCGTAATTTTTTTACTGAACATGCTTGTCAAGTTTTGTACGATAAAGTTAGTGAAAAGATCAAACTTCTTTTAACCGATTTGAAATATATGTCATTCACGACCGATATATGGTCAGAGCCAAGTGCGAATGTATCACTTCTCAGCCTAACCTGCCACGGCATAACGACCAACTTCGACCGTTTAAGCGTTGTTTTAAAATGCGAGGAATTTGATGGCAGACACACGGGCGATGATATCGCTAACAAATTTGAATCAATGCTGAGTGAATGGAATATAACTAAGGAGCAAGTACACTGCATGGTGAGAGATGAGGGCTCAAATATGAAGCGTGCTATGACATTGGCCGGGTTCAAAAATGCAGACTGTACTGCTCATAAGTTACAGACAAATATTAAAAGTGGATTAAATTCCCAAGAGTTTTTTGTGAATATGATTCTGAAGTGTAACAAGATTGCCAGTCATTTCAATCATTCGACCATCGCCCAGGGTCAGTTAGCAAAAATCCAACAGCGGCTAAACCCAGATCAAATTCCACTAACTGTTATACGAGACTGTGCAACGAGATGGAATAGTACATTTTATATGTTTCAAAGATTTTTAAAACTTAAAGATGCTTTATGCCTGTATGCTAACAGCAATAACATTGCCAATATATCACCCGAAGAGTGGAATGCTATGGAAAGCTGTGTATCAATACTTAAGCCGTTTGAAGAAGCTACACGTAACTTGAGCAGCTCGCAAGCTTTAATTTCGTCCGTCATTCCAATTATTTACACATTAAAAAAAAGTCTTGATGAGACAAGCCTACCTACTGAGGGCGATATCGTTGATAACATTATAATCAGTTTTATTCAAGTTATCAAAAGTGAAATAACTAAGAAGTTTTGCAGTCTGGAGAATGATTCCTTGTTCACAATTTCGACGTTTCTGGACCCACGGTACAAGCATAAATTTTTCAGTGATATTGTGAAAGATAAAGTCCACACTGATATTGTCAAACAGGCGCTAAGTCTGTCTAACCGTGATGGTAATAATGATCGGCGTATTTCAGCTACAGGTGCTAAAAGGTTGAGGAATTCAACAAGCAACATTGATGATCCTTCAACAAGTACTGATAAAAGTCTCATAAGCAATCTAGCAGGAATTCTAGAATCCTCAAGCGAAAGCGAAGGCTCCGATGTAGAATCTGGGGACACCAAGGAAAGTGAAATTAAAGCTCAACTGAAGGCCTATCTCAAAGAAAAACGAGCCTCTCTCGATGAAAACCCTCTGGACTGGTGGAAAACGAAATTGAAATACGACAAATTGTCAGATCTTGCTCGCAAGTATCTCAGCGCTCCACCAGCCAGCGTTCCGAGTGAGCAATTGTTTAGTGCAGCTGGCCTTATATACGTGCCCCTCAGAAATCGCCTCATGGGCGAAAAGGCAGCTAAATTGCTATTTCTTAAATATAATTTACCCCTTTTGAAGTTTGATTACTAATGAACATTGTGTCTATATATATATAATTGTACTACAATTTGTCGTAACTTTGTATTTTTGGTAATAAAAAAGATGACTAAAGTTGATTCAAACTAAAATAAGTACCTTTCCTGAACATTCGCATTCGCATTCGCACATTCGCATTCACAACATTCGCATTCGCATTCGCGAATGTCAAAAATATGACATTCGTAACATCCCTGATCCAAACCACAAGAATAAATAATAACCAGAAGTGCGACTTTTGTACGCAAGTAATCTTTCGCGTAACCTCAGTGCTCGACTATCCTGAAATCTATTCTGAGATGGTTCAGTGCAGTACGGCTTTTATTCTTGTGGGCTGTTAGTGGTTACCACGAACAAATTATTATAGTCATAATTTCGGGTTTGTCCCAAAATCCTCAGTTTAAAACTAAATTGTAAAAATAACAATAGCTAATAAGTTACAATAAATATTTTGTTTTGTTAAGAAAACCACGCGTTTAACTAATATTGTTGGACTTCACATCATAACTGTAAGCATTTCTATAATAATTTATTTATATATAATAATTTATTTTTTTAAAACTGTTTTCTTGTTGTTTGTTATTTTATGAATATAAGCTTTATATCAGGGATGAGCAACACGCGGCCCGCGGGCCGCTTGCGGCCCGTTAAACATGTTAATGCGGCCCGCCAAGCATTTCTAAAATTGAATTTATTTTATCGACTTTCTCCCATCAATATATTGTTATAAAATTAATTATAATAAAATGGTAGTACATACTAAACCGAAACAATTTTTTGTGACGGGTTACTCACTTGTCGGCGTCTGTGTTTGTTTGCGAACAATTATTTTCAACCATGAAATTAATCAAAAATGACCACTGATCGAGACTGAGTGATGCACGATTAGAATTCCGGCTGATATTGATCAGCTTGTATCGAAAAAACAGTGCCAAATTTCTCATTAAAAGTTTCAAGTAAATTCGTTACTCTGTTCTTTTCTTGTTTGTTTTTATTTTGCATTAAAATTTGTAGGTATATGAAATCTTTACTTTTTTTTAATTTTATATTTTTTATTCTAATGTTTATTATAAATAAAGTTTTGTAAATTATTAATAAGTGTTACTTTATGTATATGCGGCCCGCCAATAAATTCTAAAATTTAAATTGGCCCGTTGATTAAAAAGGTTGCTCACCCCTGCTTTATATCATTGCTTGAAGTTTTATTTCAATTAAATTTGGAAAGTATTATTTTGCAAAACGGGATTATTAAACGTTTTGTAAATATTTGTGAACATGTTAAATTTGTGCACCCATGTAAACATTTTCCTCAAAATTATTTTAAAAAATTGTTTGATAGAGTAAAACTGTATTATACACTTAAATATGTAAACGGAAATTTTAGAACTACAAAAAATAAAAACTTATAATTTGGAAAAATAAATAGAAGTTATTCTTTCCTTAAATAGAGGAACTTGTTTTACTTCATTTTAAAATTGTTCTTGTTGTGATGGTAAAACATATTTTTTTAAACAAAACCGTAAATAAATAAATAAGGTAGGTACGCCTATGGAATATCGACATAAATGGAACGTATTGTAACACCCCAGAATATTTAGCATGATGAGGCGGAAAGTGTGTAGGTACCTTTAGAAATGAAATTGTGCAAGCACTTTAGTATAGATGTTCCCATCAAACCTTCCTTAGCCCCTCTCCCATTATGGAGTGAAATAGAAGAGGCGTTTGACATGTGCCTATAAGAGAGGACCAACGACCCTACCAGACCACAGCTTTTGGCGCAAAAGGAGCCGGAAAAAGAACGAGTAGTGTGGAAGAAACCTCCGAATGACTCACTCATCAAGATAATTCTGGCAAAAAAGGCCAAGGTTTACATAAATAATTAGAATTAAGAGTAACGTAATTAAACGTAAATAAACATAAATAAAAAGTTGAAGTGAAATAATAAATTTAGAATATAAGTGTGAAATCAACATAATTAAAAGTTGAAGTGAAATTATAAATTTAGAATATAAGTGTGAAATCAACAGATCTAAAAGTGAAGTGAAATTATAAATTTGGAATGAAGTGTGAATTAAATATAATTGAAAAGTGAAACAAATAATAAATTTTGATCACAAATAGGAAGATAAGGATAAGAGAAAAGCGCGTAACACGTCCTTTCCCTTCTCATATCCTAGGGCCTAGGCTATAGCTAAAGGTAAAATTATTATTTTTGTTTTGAACGAACACTGTTAAATCTGTATCAGAATATGTATCTTTGTGGAATACCAATTTCTTTTATTCTATTTGTAGAAGTATAATCAAGGCATGTTTGATGTTTTGAAAATAAAATGATTTCTAACAGTAATTGATTATTTTTTCTTGTAAGTAAAGGTAGGGAATTACAGTATGTATCGATTTAAGGCCACGAGTTGGTTGCCATATAGATCAAAGGAACCGCCTTAGAGTTGCACTTCTGGTTGTTTACTATTCTTGTGTCCAAACTGCACCAAGATATTCAAATCCACAAGAAGGCAAAAACGTTCGGCCAAAATCATTTTAGTTATCTGGCTCCTAAAATGTATAACCGCTTGCCTCTGGATGTTAAATTAATTTCAAGCATCAATACCTTTAAAAAACAAGTGACGCATTCCAATGTGCCTTGATGTCGTTGCTTTCTGGGAGCTTATAATATGGTCCAACATTTGTTGCATGGATTAGGAAAACCCTGAAAACCTAATCAGACCATCTCTATTAGTGGTGTGCCTAATATATTCATAATAGGTACACGTAACCTAATATGAGCAAGTTTATTGGAATATGATTACCATGATATTGTGTATTAGGTTATCGGATATTCGTATTATTTTTCTACTCAACGTTTGAACGTACGCACTACCATGCAAGCAACGTTGTCATTTTACCGTCGCTTTGTATTAATATATTAGTAATAATAGTAAAATTAGTTATTCCAATACTTAACTTAGAAGGCGTTGCATTTCACAAAAAAAATTTCTGTTCTAGAACCAAAAATTTCAACCATGTATCATGTTTTCTCCACTATATGTTTCGTGCGCGGAGGACTCGATGCTCGGAATCGACGTTCGGAAATGACGCTCAAAATTTCATACGTCTCTCAGCTATGTGTTGCGCGGAAAAAATTGACGCTCAAAATTGACGCTCAAACAAAATTGACGCTCAAAAAAATTTAGTACCCCAGGGCTAAAACATGATACATGTTAATATCTTCTCTACTCTTCTCTTTCGCACGTTTAAGTTGCACTTTGCAGCGTTGAACTCGCCGTGCTGTCGCACTCGCACTGCAAGCGTGTAATAGGTACTTGCCATGCCTCTATGTGTCCTGTCCTCTCACCTAGCTTCTTTACTGCAGTAATATGCACGTCTCCTTTTCTAAAGCTATCCTATTATTTTAGACGAAAACAATACAAACCAATATCTTGGTATGCATAGCGTATTAGGTATAAAACGAATATCAGATATTAGTATTATGATATTATCAGTATTAAGTATTAACACAGTTCGCAATAAAACAGCAGTAGTTAATTACATTTGTTTAATCTTTTTTTTTACTTTTTATTATTTTTTGAGTATTTTTAAATACTTATTTAAAAATGAAAAGGGCGCGAACTAGTGAAGTCTGGGCTCATTTTACAATTTGTTCAGAGTCAGAGCATGATAAGACTGCTGTTTGCAATATTTGCAAACAAAAGTGTTCCTATAAAACAACTGTGTCAAATCTCAAAAAACATTTGTAAACTAAACATTTAGGAATAATTTCGTCAGAACCGAGACAAGTGTCGACCGTTTTACCATCTACAACTATCGCTGAGAATGACCAATCTATTACAGTAGTTTCGACACCAACAATTGCACCACCAACCGGGACTGAACCTACGGCAAGTAGTAATGCTTCTGCTCAGCTATTTCAATCGAAACTTAATTTCGGATTTCGAAAATTACCTGCCGCGCAACGTGCTGCCATTGATGAAAAATTATTATTACTTTTTATTAAAGACTTTCAGCCGTTTTCTATCGTGGAAGACGTGGGCTTTAAAGAATATTCGCATGCAATGAATCCTGCTTACAAACTTCCAACAAGGTAACACGTATCCAATACATTATTGCCAACTCTATATGAAAAAATTTTGAATAGGTTTACTCAGAATGACGTTAAAAAAACAGAAACATTTTGTTTAACTACAGACCTCTGGACCTCAGCTTCACAAGATAGCTACATAGCTATAATAGCTCATTTTATCGATAAGGAATTTACAATGCAAAAAGTGTTATTAGAATGTTCACCTTTACCGGGGTCGCACACTGCACAAAACATTGCAGCAGAAATAAAACGAGTCCTCGAGGAGTTCAATTTATCAAAAAATCAAGTTACGATTATAACCACTGATAATGCAGCAAATATGCAAAATGCTGTTAAAATACATTTGGAATTAAAACATTTTGGTTGCTATGCACATACGTTAAATTTAGTTGTAGAAAAATCCTTGGAAGTTGCTGTAGTGAAGAGTACAATTAATGTGGTAAAAACTATTGTGTCGCATTTTAAAAGAAGCACTTAGGCTATTGAAAAATTACTTAAATATCAAATTCAAGTCGGCATAGCTCAACCAAAACGGCTTCTTCAAGAAATGCCTACTAGATGGAATTCAACATATTTTATGTTAGAGCGATTCGTAGAATTGCAAGATGCATTGAGAGGTACTGTTGGGCTATTGGACAATTACGTGCCAATGTTGTCTACAGAAGAATGGCAAATTTGTAAAGATTTATGTACCATTTTAAAGCCCATACAACAAGTAAGCCAAGAGATGAGTGGTGAAAAATACGTCACGGGAAGTCAGGTGATCGTATTCACACGAGTACTTTTAAATGTTTACGAAAAGAAAATTCCACAGACACTTCATCCGGAAGTATTAAAAGTTGTAAAAATTATAATTGAACAACTCAAGACTCGGATGGGAAACATAGAACACAGTGGAACATTTTCTATTTGTACGCTGCTCGATCCGAGGTACAAATTACAATGTTTTGAAGATAAATTAGCAGCAGAAAAAGCAAAAAAAAAAAACCTTATAGAATTAGTTAGAATCGATATTAATAAAAAAAACCAAGAAAGAGAACAGCACTTTCGCCACAACCTTCCACCAGTAATGAACAAGAAAAAGATGACTTGTCCATATGGACCAATATAACTGAACTACTAGGTGATGTTCAGCCTACCACATCCCCACAGGCTGAAGCAATACTCGAGGTTCAAAGATATATCGATGATAAACTGCTGCCTATTAAAGATGACCAAGGACAGTTTCAGGATCCGTCACAGTGGTGGAAAATTCATCAATATGTTTATCCACGTCTGGCGCAATTATATAGAAAGAAATGTTGTGCGATGGGCACATCAGTTTCATGCGAAAGAATATTTTCGAAGTCTGGTTATATTATATCAGACCGACGCACGCGACTCTCTACAGAAAGAGTAAAACAATTAATGTTTTTGAATGTAAATTTGTAATTTTATAAAGAGAAGAAAAAAACAAATGATGATTATTGTAAATATAATGATTAAACTTTACAAATAAGTATGATATTTATTTCTCCTATAATAATTATTTGGATTTATTTTTTTGTGTTTTATTTTTTTAATCAAAATTATTGTAAATATCGTGATTAAACTTTTAAATGTGCCTACGTTTAATTAAAATTAGCGTAGACAGTCCTAAGCCTGTTAAAACATGAAGGGAAGTTTAATCATAAATAAATATAGGTATTTAACTTGAGACGCATAAACTATAATGTTGATCGGCAACGCTATTATATTATATTAATACGATCTGATGAAACGGACGGTGAACTTCGTACCTATTACTTGACTAATACCAGGTAATAGGTAAGATACCTAATATCAGTAAACCGATATATTCAATATTAGGATTACTACGAAGTGATCATAATATAACATCTCTAATCTCTATTAGTAATTACATCTTTACATATTATTATATACATTAGATAATGATGACATTGGTCACTCCAGGCCCAACTCTTTTCTGAATTTTAAAAACTTTATATTGGCCCCAAAGGTTTAGTCAAGATATCAGCTGTTTGATTATCAGTTGCAATATATTCGACTCTAATATTACCTTATTCGACTTGATCTCTGGTATAATGATATTGTGCATTCTACACTATCAAACAAAAGTAAAGCAACACTGTTACGGTTTAATTTTGAATTTTTGTCGTTATTTCCTTGAGGGTAGGCAACCTATCGTACAGTATAGTAATTCCGCTGCATTTCGTGTAGATACCTTTTTTTTTTCTTGGGAAGTAGTTTGTATATTTTGCCAGTAGATGGGGTTAACAGTAAGATATTCCGCTATAGTCTGACGCTTTCAATGTGATTCGTTTTGGCATTTATTGCGACAAAAATGGCTTGCTGCGTGAACATTGAATAAAAGTTACATCGTGGTTCATCTGCCCGAAAATTTGAATTTTATAGCTTAAAGTGATTGTTTATTCTTGTCCGCAAGATAATGTACGTTTTTCCGACTGGATTTTTTGATTTTCCTACTGGTAAGATCTTTTGCCTTGTGTAAAATTTTCTGTCCACGTGCTGATTTTTGTCAACCCTTTTCTGATGATTATATATGGAAATATTGTAGGTTCTTAGCCGAAAAAACACCATGCTTTATGGTATGGAATAGCTATGATGTAGTATGTCGAATGAAAATTATTTGGAAATGTAACTTGTATGGTGACGAAATAGGACCTGGTTCTTATTTGCTGTCTCATGGATCTACCGGCTCTGGGGTTCATCACATCAACTGAATTTCCATTCTGTCGTTCATCTGAATGATCTACGCGGCTCGGTAGAGTCGAAGTCAACAATTAGTGAGTTTGTTCCAATTTGCTTTTGTGTGTGTGCAAATTTCATTCCATGTCACTGAAGACTACATATTGAAATTTCGTTTTCGTGCGTTTGACTTTTCTACGGGTATCAATCGAAGCCCTAGTTCATTGTCGAATAGATCTTCGTTCATCGGAGCCTTGTTTGTGTTCCGATAGTCCTTCCGACAAACGTAGTATTTCTTTGAACGCATCGATGAGTATCATTAATTAAATATTAGCTCAATATAGTAAAAACTATGCCACTTCTACTTAATTTAATAGCTTATTCATGAATTTTTGCAAAAAAAAAAAAAATTAAGTCGTATGTAGAATTTGTACACTACTGTATTAGTGGATGTAAATTTTGGCTTCACCGTTTCATTTATTAACGATCTTTCGAGTGAAGAAGTTGAGATATTTGTGCTAAATTAGATTTAAAAAAAAATGTTAAATTTGTGCTTCCCACAATAATTTTTTTTACCTCAATAAATATTTATAGAGTACTTTGCCAAGTTGCCTGAATGGTCAACGATAAGATTAATTTAAGTTATTTATGCCTCCGATGCTCCGTTTGTGTTTAGAAAACTGAATGCCGATGGCCGGTGTGTTTTATATTTGACTGAGCAACATTTCATTAGAGTCGTTCTGAAATTTAGTTTTTTTTGTTATGCTGCAAACTTTGTAACTTCACTTCACTGTCGCCCTGTGGTTTGCGGGCTACACCCATTTACTTTTGAGAATAGCGCCACCGTTTGTTCTTGACGTATCGTAAAAACCGATTGCCAAACATCATTTCACTTCGTGTACGAATTTCTTTATTTTGTTTTGCCAAACGAAGTGTAGAAAGGTCATTTGGTTATGAATATTAGTTTTTTTTTTATTAATTTTTTTTTTGAACAGCCTGTAATTTGGTAGTCAAGCTGTTGTCGGTTTGAGTAAAATTTTGAATGTATTATGTTGCTCGGCATCTTTACGCCTGCCATTGACTTACACATGTATATAATGTTTTGGAACCTCTGGTTCGAGTATTAAGAAATTTTGTACATAACCTGGTACCACGTTATTTTCTTTTTTATTTAAGTATGTAATTTTTTTTGAAGTGTTCAGATATGACCACTTTTTCATGTAACTGATTTAGGTACGCTGGAAGAAGGGTTGTACAGTAACCAAGTTGTTTGTTGAATTATTATGTAATTATTTTGACGTTATGTTCTGGTCAGTTTAATTGCGGATCTTTTGCGTATGGTATTTTGTATTTTGGTACCTTTTGGTGTTGTGCGGTACGCTGGGGGAAAACGTCGTGTACGGATTTAAATAGCCTCGCAGCGTTTTGTATTTTTGGTACTTTCTTTTGAGCGGTACGCTGGGGAACGTCTTAGACGGATTTGAATAGCCTCAGATATCGGTCTCGTGTGTATTAGTACGTTTTGGTGATATTGATATTATTGCGTATTTCTGAAGTTTTAAGTTTACGATTCAGATTTCTTTGTGTTTTTACTGTTACAACACTACCTTCTACCAACGTGTCCTACATTTATGTATGTAGAAAATTTATTGTATTTTCTTGCGGATGTCCTTCAGACACATATAATGTATAATGGTATATCTTTTGTGTATGGCAATTCATTGAGTTAATTGATCGCGAATCTTCTGCAGCCTAACTTTATTTATATTTTGGTTTATTCGGACAAGTGATGGCAATACGGTTATAAAATTTTGTTATTATTGATTCTATATTTTGAAGTAACGTTTCGTTCGTTTGACTTAATTAAGGTATTTTAGATTCATCGCGTCTCTGATTCATTTTAGTGTATTTCGTTCGGAACCGTCTTACGAATCTTTCGGTTACTTTAGTCTACTGTTCAATTCAAGTGCCGGTTTCTCATTTGAGTTTAAATTTATCGATGATGCCATTACTTGTCGCGAATTGATATTATTTAATTCAGTACAAATTTCTTTCGCGGTATATATTTTTTTTTTAATTTAACTAAACAACTACCGATCTGCGAATATTTTTTTTTATCTATTATATAGATTTTCCTTGTATTTTGTCTGCGAGACAGACTTGTGACTTTATTTATTTATTCAGGATTTAAGATTTTTAAATGTACGAATAATTGTGAAGGCGCCGTGCGCCGACTGTAACGACTAGGTCGTGTACCTGTTTCTTTTGATTTTTAATATATGTATATGTTTGACGAATTGTGGTTATAATTGCTTTCTTCTTTGGTCCATCCCCTCATTGCCTGAGTCGAAAGTCAGCGACCCTTTCCGGCGGTACCAATATCTGTCTTTGGCGCATAACTAAAATAATTATCACTATTTTGTGGGACTCTCCCACCTCTCGTATACCTGCGTACAGCTGGAGGTATTGTGGGCCACCAAAAGAATTTCGGTAAGTTCTTCCCTTCTAGTTTTTTTTTTTGGTATACTATTGCGTGGTCATTTAACGCCCCACCCCCTAACTACCGACTCAAGGCCGAAGCATCCCTTTTGTCACGCGCTGTCAGTGTGACGGCGTGGCAACACTTTCAAAAAATTAAATAATCCTGATTTTATAATATTTAATGCACGATATCGTAATTAAATACATTGTGTCTTAAATATCAAAGTAGGCTGCTTTCATCGGTGCCAATAGGATTTTCCGACAATCAAAACAAATGAACTGATATTGAAGATAACTGTCAAATACAGTATTGTAATGCGTCAAAAGTAAAGCAACATTTTAATATTTTCCTAAAAAAGAAAGCTTTTAGTGAAAGTAAAGCTTAAAATATTTTTGCAGAGTTAATTTTATGTTTAATTACTATTTCTGTGCTGGAATAATCATGCCAAGAGGTATTCCAATTTCGAAAGATTTAAAGCAAAGAGTAGTGAATGCATACTTGGAAGGTACAATACACGCCACAATTTCAAGACGGTTTGTTTTACCCAGATATAGCGTATATAAAATAATTTCAAGTTACAATGAAAGGGGACATTTAGAGAATCTACCGAAATCGGGAAGGCCGAGAAAAACAACAATTTGGACAGACAGACGCATTAAAAGAATTTCTCAAAACGATCCTTGGATGTCTCCACCTAGAATTATTGCTGAAATTCCCGAAATTATGGTTAGTCCACGGACAGTTCAAAGAAGGTTGGTAGACGCAAAGTTATTTAGTAGACGCCCTGCTAAAAAGCCGCTTATTTCGGCAAGAAATAGAGTGGCTAGGCCTGAATTTGCACGTCGACATTTAAATTGGACAGTAGACGAATGGAAAAAAGTTCTATATAGCGATGAAACGCGTTATAAACTTTTCAATTCTGATGGAATGAAGCGTGTAAGACGGCCAATTAACACAAGGTTTAATCCCAAATACGTTACACCTACAGTTAAACATGGCAAAGGCTGTTTTTCTATGGGGTTGCTTCTCATGGAATGGGGTGGGTCCTTTAAACTTCATTAATGACACCATGGATCGATTTGTCTACAGAGATATAATGCAAAATGTAATGTTGCCTTATGCAGAGTGGGAAATGCCGTTGCGTTTTATTTTCCAACAGGATAACGATCCAAAACATTCATCACGAATTGTTCAAGAGTGGTTTCAAGAAAATAACGTTCGGGTTTTGCAGTGGCCGGCACAATCCCCAGACCTTAACCCCATTGAAAATCTATGGGAAGAAGTAGAACGTGGAATTCGTACACAATTATTTCCAAATAAACAATCAT
Source organism: Xanthostigma xanthostigma (assembly GCA_963575645.1). Classification (NCBI taxonomy): domain Eukaryota; kingdom Metazoa; phylum Arthropoda; class Insecta; order Raphidioptera; family Raphidiidae; genus Xanthostigma; species Xanthostigma xanthostigma. The sequence goes on from OY754473.1 coordinate 9,143,645, forward strand.
TGGTAAATAAAATCAATGAAGTTTGGACAAACCTTCCCGAAGGTATTGTTCAAAAATTGATTGCCTCAATGCCGCGACGTTGTCGGCAAGTAATAAATAATAATGGAAGAAGTATTATGTTAATAGTTAATAGAATTAACTATTAACATAATACTTCTAGCTATTGTAATTTTTAAATATGTTTAAGGTTTTTTTATCGTAATATGTAAAATAAAATACTGTTGCCACCATTTGTTGGTTTACTTTTGTCGCACTTCATTTCGCCAATTTTTATAATAATAAATATTTTTCTACCTTCATTTTGTTTAAAGTGTACCAAAATATTGTGAAATATTCCCAATATTGTGGGGATAATATTTCATTAAAATTAACTGGGGATCACAATCATGTAATTAATTTTTTGAATTAAAAAAAATAAAGGCACTTTGTTGCTCTACTTTTGTCCAATAGTGTATATGTTTTGCTAATTTGTGACTGCTTAGGTTGTTTGCTATGGATATACATCCATTATTAGCTTCATAAATCAAAATGCCATTATTTATACTAATATTTACAGTTTTTGCTAAGGCTTTTAGCCACAATGCTTTTTTGTTGAATTTCTTAAAAAGGCGCGATTACCTGAGAAACAAAAAGCCGCACGGAAAAAGAGAATAAATGTGATACCCGGGAAGAGCATATCCATTCAAGATTTTGAAATAGGAGAAGGATCGGGGATAAGACAGAAAAAGAAAAATTCTAGGAAGCAGTTAAGTGACGATGAAGACGATGAGGAAAACATTGAATATCAAGACGAATCAGATGTCGATGAAGAATCTTTTTTTAGCAGTTTATTAAATGATGCAAACCAAAATGAGTTAGTAGACAATGAACTTCAGGACATCACCATCTCTGCTGGAGATTCTGTATTGGTGAAATTTGCCACAAAAAAGACAATTAAACATTACGTTGGACAGATAATACAAACATGTGGTCAGGAATATGAAGTCAAATTTATGAGACATGACAAAGAAAATGTTTTTTTGTGGCCTCAGGTAAAATTATTTGCACAATATTGTTGCCTTTTGATTTAGTAGCTTATTGATTTTTTGTCAACAGGTTGAAGATGTATCTCTCATTGCACCAACAGATATTGAGAGAAAGCTGCCAAGCCCAACTACAGACCGCCGAGGACGACTCAGTTTTACAGTATCATTTGCTACTTATAATTTGTAATAATTATTCCATGTAATTTTTTGATTTAAAAGAATTTAAGAAATTAAAAGTTTCGTTTCAATAAATTTTTGTGTTCAGGACATAATCAATTTTTTTTTACATGTGTGGGTAATCTAATAAGTACCATTTTTCCTGCTCTCTTCAAAGGCGGGGCTATTTTGAACGTATTTTCATGCTAGACTTAATTATCACATAAAATACAAATCTGTTCAAAGTTACACAAATAGTGAGGTAACTTTGAACACTCAAATTTTATTTTTTTTTAAGTTAGATATCATATACATTTTTAAATAATAGTCATAATTGAGTTCCTCAGCTATACCTTAGTTGCCATAATTTTTTTCATAACATTTAAAAAAGAAATACAAAAGTTATTATATGAAATGTAAACTGTTCAAAGTAGCCCCGTTTGACGGTACATAAGACAGCCTAATAAGTTCTGACAAGGGGCATCATAATACTCACCAGATTTTAATTTATCAAAATATAATTTTTTACAAGAGGTGCTTTATTAGGTTTACATTCCTACGTGTTAAATTTACGTAGAACTGTGTTGATGTATTAGGTTTGATCTAAGCTGATTGTACTATTTTCTCTTTTAATTCTTATACCCAAAAATAATTTTATATCCTTTAGATCAGTCATTTTAAATTTATTTGTCAAGTAATTTTTAAAACTATTCATTTCGTTAATGTTTTTAGTTACTATTACCAAATCATCGACGTAAAGTATGTTATGTTTAGTTTGACAATGATCAGGAGAGTAAGCCATGAAAAATTATTAAAAGAGGTTGTCAAGGAAAAAAAGGATAGTTTTTGGAAGATTGAAAAAAAGAGAGGTATTTTTTTGGGTGGAAATCGGATTAAAAAAAAAAAGAGTCGTACTTTGCAATTATTTTTGAATATTATTTGTACATTAGTACATGCGAACGCGCCGGGGAAGTGATAAACAAATTTAATCGAAATTGAGCGTCCGGGTTGTCATTCAGAATTGGCAAACTACGCGGAGTCGTCTGGTGCTCATTTTTAGTTTCTGGAAAGTTCATAGCTGACCCGATTACTAACGGTGTTCATTTCTGATTTATGGATAATATAATTAAACGACGACTAGAGTTCGGTAAGTGGTGCAACGTTCTCTATCGACTTTTCAAGGGCAAACGATTGTGACATTCGATCTGGATAATTTTTTATATTTAATAAATCTGGTGCCGTGTATTATTCAGTTGAGTAGTCACGGAAACGAAAAGAAAACATTGTTTTGGTAGAGTAAGAGTAATTAATTGATAAATTCAATAATTATAATTTATTATTATTTAGAATAGAATTACAATCTAAGGAAATGTGTTATTGGCTGACATAAGAAAAATATCAATTTCTCTTATAGTATGATAACAAATTACCGGCGCTGGTGCTAGTTTTATTTTTTTAATAATTTGTAAAGCTTACCGTTTGTGCGGATTAGTTTAAATTTTGGCTATTGGTTGACCTCGTTGTGAATTAATATAAATAAAGTTTGTAAATTAGATTACATTCTAATTGGCACAAACGGGCGTAGTAGTTAATCTTAGTTTATTTGAGTATTGGTGTCCAGTGATTGTGAATATTTACACGACCGTAAATATATAATAATTTTTATTCAGGTGAAATTATTACTTTAGTAATTTGGTTAGCTTATTTATATAATTTTTTTTTAAGTAATATTCCTCCGCAACAATACCACATTTTCTTTGTTTGGGGATCGGAGAACTTGTTCCGACTCAACAAGTTAAGCTACTTAAAGTGCGCGGGAGAGTCGTGGCGCCCAAGGTAATATCTTTAGCTGGCAAATTATTTTCGCGGTAGACCCCCCCTATTCTGCCAGTTTTTGTTAGCCGACCCACAATTTTTTTTACGACTTCACAAGCAGCCAGCCCTTTTTTTTTAATTTCGCACGTTTAGCGCATAATAAATTTTGGCGTCCAACGTGGGGCTACGTTTCTCCGAATAATGGAAAGCTTATATTCCTCCGACATAGGTACCGACAATCGGTGAAATAAATTTTCCATGACTGCCATATACATTGAAATGGTTTCATTTCGCCCCTGTGTACGGAGGCGTATTTCTTCCAGCAGACGAAAATCATAGTCCATCGGCTGGAATTCCTCCTTCAACGCCCGACAAACCTCATCCCACTTCCTGAATTGATTGGGATTAGCCCGGTACCAAATGGTCACTGTTGCCTTAAACATAATCAACACAATAGGAAAATTTCAATGATATACAACGGTACAGACCAAGAAAGACACAGTCAACGGTTGAAAGTGTGGTATACTTCCAACAATTTTAAATAAGCAATTTTTATTCTTATACATAATGGCAAATGAGAATCATCAACAAGCTATTCCTCCTGAGATGCCGGCGGAGCAGCAGCCGTTAAGGACGACCGTAGAAAATGATCTGAGAACACAGGTACAGCAGCTGTCAACAAAAAATTTCACCTTGTCACAAATTATAGTTAATAATCAACATGAAATAGAGAGGCTGAATAAAAAATATTATGAAATCCGCGAAGAAAACGAAAGATACCAACGTGCACTTTATTATTACCAACATGGGTTACATGTGGACCCGGACAAAGTGTCTGCAATATTGAACTTACCAGTACCAAAATCTTCAACTGAAGTTCGACGAGTATTAGGTATAGCCTCTTGGTATAGACGTTTCATCCCGAATTTTTCAACCGTTATTGCTCCATTAACTGTTTTACTGAAGAAACGTCAGAAGTTTATCTGGGGAGCTGAATGTGAGGCAGCTTTTACTGGTATAAAAAATCATCTTGTGACAGTTCCAATTCTGACGTGCAATAAAAATACGACATATTTCACCTTCTCAACGACCAACTAACTTTCACTAATGCAATGAAACATGAAATACCTACACCTTCAAATATACCAATATTTACCAGAACATATAGATATCCAAAAATCCACGAACAAGAGGTCAAGAAACAAATAGATAAAATGCTAGAATGAAAACTTATCAAACCCTCTTCTAGTCCTTGGTCTAGTCTAGTATGGTTGTACCAAAGAAACTAGGCGCTTCTGGCGATCGTAAATGGAGGTTAGTAAATAGATTATTATAGGAAGCTGAATGACATCACCATAGGTGATGCTTATCCACTTCCAAATATTGAACAATGGTAGCATAAACTACATTCAATAGATTCCATAGCGATTAATACAAATCGATTTTATTCATAATCAAGTTACGTGCTGGACATCCGGCGTTCCAAGCGGTTCACTCTCTTGCTCTTCGACTGTCGATCAAGTTACATCGAAGCCAGAAACAAATTTACAAAACATAAATAATTAATCAAAGTTGATCTATAAATTATATTAAAAAAACTACTAGAAGATAAGGAAACCAATTAAGCTAAGTATGTTTATTTAAATATCTATATATATTTTTTTAAGAAGCAATCGCTATCAATATTTCGGCACTTTGTGCCACAAAATTAACCAAGATCTGAACAACCAGGTGCAAACTAATCCGTAAAAAATCTGAATTCACATCAAAACCAAACGAATTGTATTGTCTTATTAAATCCAACCAATTTAATAAGACAAACCATTTCATTTTCAAAAAAAAAAATCAAATTATATTAAAAGCAATATTTCCAAATTGCATTCGAAACAAAATCAAACGAACTGCATCGTTTTATGTAGGTCAATTTGATAATACAAAGTATTTTCATCTCAAAAAAATTACGTCAAAAAATAATTTTTTTAAAATTTTTTTGTGCAATTGCATTTAATTTGTTTTGTGTATGAAAACTACCTCAAAATTGAATAAAATTTATTTAAACTTCGAAAGGTTGTTTCTCTCTTATTTTTGAGTTTTGATAAAAAAATTGGTTGTCTGTAAAGTCGGTTTACGGACGATAGTTTTACGTGATAACGTATTCCGTAATACATAACCTAAATTTATATAATAATTATAATAATTCGAATCTTTGATATTGCATCTTTCGCTTCAAATTTAGGTTAATTTTATTTATTTAAATTACTCACCACCTATAATATAATTGTTTTTTTTAACTTTCTTTCTTTCGTATTTATTTTAAGTCTCAAAGATTAGCTGTCATAATATTTTGAAAACAATTGTTTCACTATTTATATAAAATTCCAAAACCTACTTACAATATTTAAGTATTTTCATACGTCAAAAAATTGATTTTTATAATGATAAAATTTGTATGAAAACGATTTTTTCGAGAGATGAGACCTAGCTAAAACGATTTTTTGCCCCCCAAAATCCCTTTTCAGTAAATTTCATCCAAATCGTTAGGGCCGTTTTCGAGAAAAGCACGCACAGGGTCAGGCGGAACGTTAGGAACGTTACACTTTTTCGTGCATGCAGCCGGTGTTTTATCAATTTATAAGATTGGTGATTCATCAATTTATAAGACGTTATCACGTCAAAAAATCAAATTAAATTGCATAAAAAACAAAGAAAAAGCTTTATTTGCAAAACTATTGTACAAAATAGCAGCAATAAAATTTATTTCTAATTAATTAAATTGACATAATTTTATATTTCTAACTCGAATACTTGTAAACGTCGATGTTAAAATATATCTTTTAATGAAAATAATAGATTGATTATCTTTCAAAAATATAATCTGTAACAAACCTCTAGACGCCATCCATTTCACCCAATAGGTGCACGTTTTACTCAAACAATATTCTGATATCGAATTATAAATTCATCCGATTGGAATCAGAAAAACATTCTGTTGCACAATACAACTTGGCCAATCGAAATATTTCACAACATTTGACCTTGCATTTGGATTTCACCAAATCCAAGTGGAGATAAAAGATCAACCAAAAACTGCCTTCGCCACTTCTCATGAACATTATGAACTCATTTGTATGCCCTTCGGCTTAAAAAATGGCCCCGCAAATTTCCAAAAACTTACGAACCACGTCCTAACTGGATTAACAGGAATTAGAGCATTTGTTTATCTAGACGATATCGTAATATACGGCAATTCATTACAAAATCGTAATGAAAATTTAGAAGAAAGACACTGAACACAATTTAAAACTACAACCAGACAAATGCAAATTCCTCCGAAAAGAAATAGCTTACCTAGGACACGTCATAACTGACAAAGGACTTCTACTCAATCCTGATAAAATAAAAGCTATACAAGATATTAAAATTTCAAAGAATCCTAGACATTAAACCATTCCTCGGTCTAACCGGATATTATCGCAAAATAAAAGACTTTTCTGTGTAACATATACAACTTTTGTATTATGTTAACATATATAATATTTAAAATTTCAATATAAAACTTTGTCAAAATAGATTAAAATCGAGAATCATCGTTGGTGATTACTTAACGTTCAATAATTAATTATTAAGGTGCCCCTAGACGATCAATATTTACGTCAATATATTGTACAATATTTTGTGCAATAGAATAAGTTGGCCAACCCACACGATGCAATATTATTGCACAATAAATTAGTTCACGGCTGATACTTGTGCAGTCAACATGTGGAATAATAAGAAGACAGCAAGTTGTGTGGCCATTGCATTAGTTATAGCTGCAAAAAAAAAGAGAGAAAAGGAAGCGTAGGTGGATGAAGGAATGGTTTAAAGAAAGAAATAAGTACACTCATGAAAATCTGTTAAGTGAACTGAGAATTAGTGAACCAAGTGATTTTCAAAACTTTTTGCGACTAGATAGTACATTATTTGATGAACTCTTGAGAATGGTTACGCTTGAAATTCAAAAAAGAGATACTATAATGCGAGATCTTTTCCCTTTGTAGCCATTATAGATGTTACCTTTATCACTGTTAACACACAACTGAACCAGTATTGCACAATATTGCCCGCAGACGATGCAATATTTACTAGATTGCACAATAAAAATCAAACTCTTTTTGATTGACTCAATATATTGCGCAATCTTTCAATATGATCTACAGACGTTCAATATTATTGTACAATATCGATTATTGTGCAATATATTGTGCAATATATTGATCGTCTAGGGGCTGCTTTAGTTAGCTGATTTCATTTGCGACCTTGTCAAGGTCTTAACAAAATTCCAAATTTTTAATCGTACTAAAATACTTTGGCAGTTCTTTCTCATATTTCAAACTTACAACAACTTGTACCATTATTTGGATACCAGAAATTCATTACTAAAGTATTAATTTATTCTGATATATTTCCAAAATAAATGGCTTCACAAGATAAAACAACTTGTGCCATTATTTGGATATCAGAAATTCATTACTAAAGTATTTATTTATTCTGGTATATTTCCAATATAAATGGCTTCACAAGATACATTACAATAATAAAAGCATTCTGGCATCTAGAACTAAACGTTTTAATATTTAAATAATTTTAATAATATTTTATAATACTTAGGTACCTTGCATCTTAAATAAAACTTTAAATTATATCAAGTAACTTTGAATTTCTCTTCAAACAACGTCCTAACTAAACAAAACGTTACATCTGATCCAAATCTATAATCCTACATTGAACTTAAAAAACCATTCCTACTAATATCTGAACCGAAAACAGTCTACTCATTACTTAACAACTTAAACGACTGCCAAGAATACTAAGAAGCATGTTTCATATGCAAAGAAAACATGTCCAAACAACTCACAAAACATGTTTGCAAAACACAATTGTTATCGAAGACCACGACAGTCATCCCCAAGGACTGTCAAACACGAAACATCGTAGCAGATCTTGTAATATGACACCCTCTTCAACATAACAGGTGGCTCTATGTCCTCTCTAAGCCATCAAACGCAACAATAATGTGTAAAAATAAAGCATCATAAGAAGAAACCTTAAAATCTACTGGCATCATCCAACTCGATCAGAACTGAAAAGCTTATACAGCTCAAACAATATTAGAAGCCCAAATAATACTACAAACATCACAAATCAAATTCCATTCAGGGATATAACGTTTGACGACTGTTGCATAAAATTTCACGACAGCATAACAAATAACAACATTGTTATGCAAGTAAACAAATTGCAAAATTTGGATTTAAACGAACTCAACTACGCTCAACACAAATTAACACAATTCGACGAAATTCTGCAAGAACAACTGAACAAACCATTTATAATAAAACATTCAACTTGGTTCAACACAACAATCACAATTATCGGTGGTATCCTAATATTAATAATTGGATACAACTTTTTCAAATGGTGTGGATTTTTGCAACTCTACGACGTTACATCTGTTGCGTAAAATAACCACGAAATCCAGAACTTCGGTTACAATCATGGTGTAATCCGTTCGTTCCAATATTCAACCAATGCAGTCAAGCAGCACCAGCATCAAACTCTTAACTCCAGCGTACCAATACGATGCAGAATTACAACACACAACACGCTTCAACCATACACGCAAGACACGATCTACCTTCCACCCACAAGAATATCAGGAAGACGATCAACGAAATCAGACAATATTACAAAACTAACAACTTTCTCATTCTCTTTATTTTAGCATTATAGACAATACTATACTAATAATTACTATTAAGAAATTATTTTAGTCAAAAACAATTAGTACTAAGAAAATTTTAATTTAAATTTACAAAATTAAAATAAAATTTTAAAATACCCCCGGAGGTGTTGTAAGACCAGGAATGTTAGTGTAATTAGAAATGAATCACGTATAAACAACTTATACTTCCACATAATTACGGCATTTGTTTATGATAAGAAATAAGATAAGAATTAGTATATACAGGATGTCCCATTTAAAAGTAGCCACCCTTATATCTCTGTTATTTTTGAAGATAGAAAAAAATTTCTCCCAACAAAAGTTGCTTAGTTTGAAGAGGGGAATAATAGACACATGATCATCCGGATAGATGGCGCGACTTCGAAGATAGCATGACGATAAAAATTTTTATTTCTAAATATCTCTAATCAAATTGTTTTGAATAAAGTCGAAATATCAGTGATTTCCCACCTTTTATTAATAATTTCTATAAATTTATTTTGACTTAAACTCTTGTTAGTGTATTTGCCATAAGGCACTTACACTATTGGCGTCGGTCGGATGGCGGGACCTAGGGGTCGGACCGAAATTTCTCGACGTTTCATAACATCCTAAGAAGTTTGGCACCATTTTTGGAAAAGTATGTTTATATATGTATATATATATATATATATATATATATTTATATATATATATATATATATATATATATATATATATATTTATATATATATATATATATATATATATATATATAGGTGCGGGCAATAACTTTCGAAGGAGTTAATTGATTTTAACGAAATTTGGTCCACATATTAAAATTCATCACCGCACGAAGCCTATTTAAAATGGGAACGATTGGGCCATTTTAAGGGTGGTATTTAGGGGTTGAAAAAAGTTTTAGGGCCCAAAAATACCGAAAAAATTCTGAAAATCGTTTCAAATTTGAAATTTAACCCTTTAGTAATTATTAAAATGTGCTGCTAAAATTTTAATAAAATCGGCCCGACAGGACCGGACTTATAAATTATATGAAAACGCAAGTTAGTGGGTATGGATTTGTATACTGAAGGGTGTATTTAATTGGGTGCAGACGTTGGATTGATATTAATATTGAAATTATGAAAAAAAATATTATTTTAAGGGTTGCATTAAGGGGTACATTTTTTCTTTTGTCTAAAATAAAATCACAATACTTGTATTTGCAATTTTAAGAGTGGATTTTAGGGGTTGAAAAATGTTTTAAGCGCTAAAACATAAAAAATAGCGTAATTCTTTGAAAATCGAAAAAAGAAAAAAAATGTGCTCCTAAAATTTTATCAAAATCGGGGAAACACAACTTGATAATTCAAGGATAATGAATTTTACACACTGTACAATGTACCTATACTGCAAAGGATATACAAGCACGTTCACTGTGAATGTTTTTGAAAAGTTCACTGTTTACTATTAAAATTTTGTAAAATGAATCTATTTTAAGGCACTTCAAAAATGTTTTCAGTCGTAATGGCAAAAATAATAATAGGAGTATTTCAAAAATTCAGTTAAAATCCTAAAATCTTTGATTAACGTCTGAATAAAACTCGTCAAATAAATAAAATTATCGACTTCAGACTATATATTGACAAAAATTATATAATAATTATTATATTATAATTCAATAAATGTTATTAATTTTTCACTTATATTTCGTTATTAAAATATTCAAACTTAATTCTATTAGAAAATAGTTACTATAATTATATATTTTTTAGAATAATTCTGAAGAAGGTCCTAATCCGGACCGAAACGTCATCTATTGAATTATAATTTTATAATTTTTGTCAACATGTAGTCTGAAAAAATTGGTCGATAATTTTATTTATTTAAAATTCTAAAATGTAAATAAAAAATAGCTTCTTTGTTAAATTAGGTCAAAATACTGAAGGTAACAGTTCATTTTGGTAAAATTGAACAAAATACTATTTCAGAGGTGGCTGAAAAGATAGTTTTTTGTCGATCTATAAATTATCCAAATTATTTCATTTCATGTTATTTTTTTTTTTAATGAAATGCCTATTATTTCCAATGGTGGAGATTGATAGGCAAATATTTATAAATAGTTTCCCAATATTTTTAAAACATGAAGAAGCATTCAGTTTCAATTAAAAAAGGTTCTCCTGACTGAACTCGATAGAATTCAGTGTTTCACAAAGATTTTGCACCCGGCTGGATTTTTGTATACGAATAAAATATAGTAGAACCTCGATAAGTTAAAAACCTCTGTAAGTTAAACAAATTTTGAATTCCCTTCCCCTCAAAGCCTAAAACCTTCATTACCTACTTAAAGCACAAAGCCTCGGTAACTTAAATATTTTGAGCGTTGGCCCTCGATAACTTAAAATAATATTTTGGTGACCTCCATAACTTAAACTATTATCAGTGAGTCATCATGAATAAGTTAGTATACAAACAAAAGGTTTTGCCAAGAACTTTATTAATTTTCACTTCAGTCTTTCACTAAATCGCTTTACGTATTGCTGTGCGCTTCAAATATTAATTAATTGAATAAATAAATAGATACAAAATTTATTAGCAATTTATTAGACCAGTTGAACCTCGTTAAGTTAAAAATTGAACTTCCAAAACGTCTCTTATTCAGCTCTTGATAAGTGAAAACCTCGATAACTTATATTTTTCAACGTTTTCCTTGAACTTTAACTCATCGAGGTTCTACTGTATTGACATATTAAAATTTTTCTCAAAAGTCCTCATCGATATCATGTGTATAATTTTTTTCACAGAGGTCGAATGGGAAGAAAAACGATATAAATATATATTTTCCGAATTTCTCGGTTCAGTGTGATTTTTAGAAAAAAAAAAAACAGTTATAATTAATCTTTGAGATGATAGCATTTTTCACAAGTTATGTATATATTTTTGTTCTATATGAATAAGTTATAGTATTATTTTATGGTCTGTTTGCCGATCTGTATAATGTCTGTATCCTTATTTGCGTATAATTCGAGAATCAATATCGATAAAATTTGTATTAATCGTTAGCTGAAAATCTAAAGTCAAATCTCAGGTATATGAAGGTCATTATGTTGTCGTTCATAAAACTAGGAATCATAAAGAAAATTATACAAAAGTTAGTGAGAACTTTATACTCTGCAAGAGTGAATCATAACTGCTTTTTATACAAAATGGAATGGAAACGAGATATTCAAAAACAATTGTTTTTTTAATCCCTTTTCAACCCTTGTAAAAGATTTTGCACACATAGTATGGATGAGAATTTTTGAGAGATACTCCGATATCTGTCTGTTCGTTCAGAGTCAAACGGTACAAGCTGTAGAGTAGAGCCTTGGACATAAGTAAAGTTTTATGGCTTAGTGCTGTAGTTATATGGATAAATATTTAGGACTAGCGTGACCTGTGCGAATTATTCGCACTAAATAAGTATAATAATTATCACTTTACAAAATTATTTTTTACATATGATTGCAGGTATTCAATTCGTTTCTAATTTTGCACACTGCTTATAACGTTCTTCTTTTTGTTGTAAAAGAAATATTTTACTAAAATTGTCATTAAGAGGCGCAAGTAGCAAAAGCGCAGCTCAGCGTTGCCCGTTAGATGGCAGTATGCAGTATTTACAATATGAAGGTCAGATGTATATGACAGATCGAAGTGTTAACGTTACGCCGTCAGATGGCAGACGTTATTCAGAGTTTAATTAATTTACAAAAACAATAGCAATAATAAATTTTTTAGTTGCCGATGTCAGTAGAGCAAGCAAATATCTGTAAAATGATATATAATTTGTGTGGAGAAATTGTGTGTTTTTTTCTAAAAAGGGAGGCAAACATCTTAAACCTTAGCGTATTAATATATATGATAATTATTATGGATAAAAACAACTGAGTTTTCAGGTCAGGGCGGGAGTTCCCCTATTTGGCCGCCATATTGAAGTTAAAGATGTATGTAGATTTTATCTGTATCTCCAAAACCGTGAGCCCTAAAAAAATGTAGCTACCAATTTTCTAGTCAATGAAATAGTCTATAATTTTTATCTATGGACTATGGGTAAGTTTTTGACGTTACATTAATAATAAGTAGTCAACCACAAAGATATAAAATTAGGGGATAAAAACTTTGAGGCGAGATAGTTTTTTTATTTAATCTATATAAATATTTTTTTTAATAAAACAAAAAATGTTTCTAAGATTTTGAAGAACATTTCCTATTGAATAATTTGGCCTATTTTATTTTTTTAATTTTTCGGTTTTTACACATACCGCTAAATTAGCGGTATGTGCTTTATTATCGCTTTGAGCATCAGAGCTGACTTTCGTTCATATAAGAAGTTATATCTAAGTTAATTTCACACGAAATCCATTCAAATTGAAGCTTTTTGAAAAGAGGAGATTCTGATCTATAAAACAGAACCATTTTTAAATCAATTCGAGTTCATAAATACTATTAAAATTGTAATTGAAAGTTACAAACAGCAGTTGTCGGTTGGTCTGTACGTATGTACGGATGTACGTATGTACGACGGTACGTCACGACTCTACAGATCGCAATTTTGGTCGGATTGCCTTGGGTTATATTTTATTCACTTTGTTTACTATCAGACCAGAACCCTATTTAAATTCACATAAATGTGTTCAGTAGTTTAATTTTTATAAACAGTTTTATTTTATTATTTTTGACAGCTAATAGTTAAAATAAAAAACCTTAAAAAAACAAAAAAAATATCTATTACTGTTATTGTAATGTAGTGTATTACGTAGAATAACTGCTCCACTTCTATACCATAATAACAACGCAAGCTGGGATATCAGAATGGCCGAGTGGTTAAACGCGTAGTCCAGTAATAGCAAGGTGCCGAGTTCGATTCCCGCTGACACCAAGTAATATTTTTTTTTTCTATTCCATTTTATTTTTATTTTTTTTTCTATTTTTTTAATTGTTTTTTTTTTTAAATCTATTTTCTCAATTTTTTTTCATTATAATATGTACAGTGGAAAACTTGCGGGATGTGCACTTTTGGTTTTGCCAACTATTATTGCTTTTGTTGCGTTGCGAAGGGAGGAAAACCTTATCAATCACGTGTTTTAGAAGTTTCGGTACTAAGTAATCGCGTAATGTTTTAAGAATCGTTCTGTACAGTAAATTTCATTTTGTCGATTAGCTGTAGTTTACGGAAATCATTAATGCATTACAGAAAATCCTTCCACAAAAATGCAACATAGATCGGGTGCCTAAGGGATATGTTCGTATGCATTTTATATGGAACAATTTTCTGTAATGTATTGATGATTTCCATAGCATCCGTATCAATAAAACTTATATTTCTTGAAACATTTACCTATTTCTAAATAAAATGACGTCATAGACGTTAATGTCCTTAGTTGTTGAGCATCTAGATCTTCTAACGATTGCCGAAGTTTTGCTAATTAATCTGGGACATATGTACCTATACCTACTGGCTGCTATCATTCATACTATATTGTTATATATACACAGCTTTAAGGACGACAGATATAAAACAATTTTAGCCAATTGGACGACGGGGCCATTCCAACTCAAAAAATATTGACATTGATATAACATAATAAAGAAAATAAAATTTCTGATATCGTGAGGTGGGTAATAGCTATAGTTTTAAATATTATATTTGCTATTCGTTGGCATGGCTACCACTGACGGATTTAGGCTTGCTGCCACCCTAGGCCCCATTTGATGCGCCGCCCTTTTTGATAAAATTAATTTCATTAATTTTGATCTAATATTTTTATTTAAAAATAACTTTATTTATTGAAAAAAATTGGTTGTCTCTAAAGTCGGTTTACGGACGATAGTTTTACGTGATAACGTCATAAAGAAACATTGATGAACCCTCTGACGTCACGCTAGAAGAGAGAGAAATGCGTACAAGCCGACGCTTGGGCCGATCGTGCCTCTCTATAGCTTATACCGCGCTCTCGCTTGCACGCTCAGGCTCAGGCGGAACGTAACACTTTTTCGTGCGTGCAGCCGGTGTTTCATCAATTTATAAGACGTTATCACGTCAAAAGATATTTTCTAAATAAAAGATTGTTTCATTAATAAAAATAAATTCATTTAATACTGAAGAATTTATTTTAACTGATTATTCATTATTAGCAACTATTGTTATTAAATAATGGCCAAAGTAATCTTTGATCCTAACTAATTTGCACAATGGAGTTTTCCCTATGTACAGTTTTCTGTAATACCCTGTATATAATGATATGTGATCAATTCGTCCAGTAAAAAAATTGGTTGTCTGTAAAGTCTGTTTACGGACGATAGTTTTACGTGATAACGTATTCCGTAATACATAACCTAAACCTCCCAAAATTTGGTTTCAATCCGCTTATCCTTGGTGTCGGAATGATAAGAAATGTCAAAAGTGACGTTTGCAACTGTCAAAGTATTATGTTCTAATAATAATTAGTTATTCCAATACTTAACTTAGAAGGCGTTGCATTTCACAAAATACTAATGTCAAAAAATTGAATTAAACATTAGAAATGCAGCCGTTTTCATGTTAAGACAAGACATACGTTATCTTCTAATTTCCATGTACGGTAAACAAAGACGACCGACCGCGTCGCGCCATGCATTAGACAACATTGCATTTATACAGCTATAGCCGCTACCCGCGGCTGCGCCCGCGATTGAGATGGAAATCGACTTTTGACATGCATATCAGGGGTTGAGGTATTGCACATATTTTGACAAACAATTTTCTTATTTTTCGTAAAAAATTTTTATTTTTTTTTAATAAAAAGTATCCTATGTTACTTCTAATACCTTCAAGAGTGTATGTGCAAAATTCCATGATGATCGGTTAAGTAGTTTTTGCGTGAAAGCGTAACAAACAAACTTACATTCGCATTTATAATATTTGCACATATTTTGACAAACAATTTTCTTATTTTTCGTAAAAAATTTTTATTTTTTTTTAATAAAAGTATCCTATGTTACTTCTAATACCTTCAAGAGTGTATGTGCAAAATTTCATGATGATCGGTTAAGTAGTTTTTGCGTGAAAGCGTAACAAACAAACTTACATTCGCATTTATAATATTAATATGATTTTTCTATATAAATTTGTATAAAATATTTTTCTATATAAATTTGTATAAAAAAACTGTTTAGGCAAATTCTGTTATACGAAATCTATGTAAAATGTTCTCCTCTTTCGTTTAAGACTGGTTTCAAACCGATCTGATTTAAATTGAGCGAGAAATTAGCAAAAAGCACGCACAGGGTCAAGCGGAACGTTACGCGTTACGAACGTTAGGATTTAGGAACGTTACACTTTTTCGTGCATGCAGCCGGTGTTTTATCAATTTATAAGATTGGTGATTAATCAATTTATAAGACGTTATCACGTCAAAAACTGTTTAGGCAAATTCTGTTATACGAAATCTATGTAAATAATGTTCTCCTCTTTCGTTTAAGACTGGTTTCAAACCGATCTGATTTAAATTGAGCGAGAAATTAGCAAAAAGCACGCACAGGGTCAGGCGGAACGTTACGCGTTACGAACGTTAGGATTTAGGAACGTTACACTTTTTCGTGCATGCAGCCGGTGTTTTATCAATTTATAAGATTGGTGATTCATCAATTTATAAGACGTTATCACGTCAATAATTTTTAAATATAAATAATAAACATAACAGATAAATAAATTATAAACTTTAGACAGATAAATAATAAATATTTTTTTTTAATATTAATCAATTTGAAAATTTCTTTTTCCTGGCTTTGGTCCGCGCAAAAACGTCGCTTATATATAGTCATAATTAATTTCTTGGACTAGTTGAGTTTCAATAGACAGTAATGAAAGAGTATTAAGTCAATCTTGGCCCATGCTTGCGCGTAAATAGGATTTTACCTTTTTTAGAGTGGAAAAAGATTTTTCTTCTGAACAATTTGTAGCCGGAATACTCAAAAAAATACGGAGAGCAATGTCCACATTCGGATAAACGTCTCGAAGACTCCGTGAATGCAATACGTTTCCGTATTTGCTAAGAAATTAAATTATAATATACTAGCGGCCCTGTACGTGCTTCGCTACGTATAAAGTGAAATAATAAAAAAATTTAATTGGAACATTTATCTATCTATCTATTTTATTAATTGCTAGCACATATTAATCTTACTTGAAGGGTTAAATTTCAAATTTAAAACTATTTTGAATATTTTTTTGGTATTTTTGGGCCCAGAAACTTTTTTTAACCCCTAAATACCATCCTTAAAATGGTCAGATCAGGCATACCTATAATGCATGTTTCAAAAGTCCCGGAAGGGCTTAATATTTGTTATCGGGAAAGTCGAACTAAAAATGTTAAATTTTTAATAACTTTTTCCAGTCTATCGAATTTTGGGCCGTAGGACCTTGAAAGGGCTCCGTTGGGCCCAACTTTCAAATTTGAAATAGGAACCATAATTTTTTATTTCATATATTCGGATTCTGCGGAAAATGTTACATACGAATACGTTATAGTATTTTTTTTAATTTTCGGGTTCTATGTAGAGCCCCTAAGAAAGACCCAAAAATAGGCCCTGTACAATAAATATCTAAATTTGAAATGATCAACTTATTTTTGCCTAAAATATTCATTTTGAGGAGAAATTTCACTAATCGGTACCTACTTCAGAGGTCTTTAAAGTTCAATTTTGAACCTTAAGGTTCCTTTTAGGGCCCCTAAAAAGGTTTAAAAGGGATCAGAGTTGAACAAATCTTAATTTAAATTCGATTACGTAGTGTTTAATTTTCCGCAGAATCCGAATATGAAATAAAAAAGTATGGTTCGCATTTAAAATTTTAAAGTTGGGCTCTGGGGGACCCTTTTAGGATCATCGGGACCAAAATCTAATCCTGCCATTCGATAGATAGAAAACAGTTATTAAAAAAACGATTTTAACATTTTTGGTTCGGCTTACCCGATAAGAAATATTGAGCCGTTCCGCGACTTTCCAAGCAATCTGTGTATACCTATACTTATAATATACTTCATTTCATTGGTTTCAATCCTAAGTATGTTATTTCTTTATTTTGTTGAATGATCACTGGCTAATTTTCAAACATTTTGTCCTTTTTTATATACCTGTCTTTTGTTAGTATAACGACTTTTCTCTATACAGTTCATTGTCATTCCATTACGTCGTATGTGTTATTTCTTTATTTAGGTAGTTGACGAATGGTCATTGGCTAATTTTCAAATATTTTGTCTTTTTTTATATACCTGTCTTTTGTTAGTATAACGACTTTTCTCTATACACTATACAGTTCTTTGTCATTTCATACGTTACGTATTACGTCGTGTTGACGTGTTGCATTGTGTAATAGTGTATCGATATAGAGGCTGCTGATACTTATTATTATCAGTGTGTTAATAACTAATATTGTTTAGTTTTTTGATAGCTGCGACTTCGAGGATTTGTGATATAGTGTTTTGTGCTTCTACTTGTTTTCTATAACTTTGGAATACTGACCAGCGATTTGTTTGTTTTGGTAAGTATCTAAGTAATATATTATTTTTATTAAATAACCAATGTTGACGCCAAAAACTGTTAAAGTCAGCAGAAAATTATGAATAATTATAAAATGTGTATTAAATACAAACTACAGTGACACAATGGTCTGTAAATAGGTATATTTTTTTATATTAACAACAATTAGGTACAATATAATTATTGTGTGACTTGTCTAGCTTTTGGCGGCAAAACTGATTTTAATTCGAGGATAGATTTTTTTGCATCAAATTGTCTCCTCTTGAGGTGCTACCAACCAAAATTTAAAAATTGTAACTTCAAGCGTTCTTATACATTAGATGACATTACGTCGCGTCGGTTCTACTGAAAAAGTGCTTCTAAGTATATTTTTAAAAAGTGCGCTGTAGCCGACCTAGACGCATCCTTTATCTTTAATTTGAAATCAAAACGAACCTTCTAAATTAAAAAATAAGGTCGGGAGAGTTTTTGTTTGCGTACAGTATTATTTTTTGTTCTTGCCGACTACATTCAAATCGCATAAGGTAGATAGGTATGTTTTATAGAAAAAATTATTTTATTAATGAAAAAGCCCCCTTAAAAATTGTAAATAACTTAATTGAACGCTATGATAATACATAAAATTCAATAAAATTTTTAAATACTTTATTACAATTTTTACAATATTCAATTTAATTGTTGTACATTCAATTTAGCACCGCGCTAAATTGAATGTTGAAGATCAAAGATTCTATTTGCCTGTATGCCAGCAAACATAGTATTCCACAAATCTCTCCAGAAGAGTGGTGTTATCTTAATAAAATAGTGGCAATACTCAGTCCCTTTGAGGAAATAACGAGAACTCTGAGCGATACAAAAACTTGCATATCGTCAGTGATCCCATTGATATATGTACTGAAACATACATTACAAGTTGAAAAGGGAAAATCAGACACAAATCAGAATTTCCAGAGCATCATTCAAAAACTAATTGATAACATCAATTCCAGATTTTGTGACCTTCCAAACAACACACTGTATTCGCTTGCTACATATTTGGATCCAAGATACAAATTAAAATTTTTTAATGAGATAAATAAGGAACTAGTTCAATCCGAACTAATACGCTTGCTTACCCTAAATGACTCAAATGTGACAAGTGAAGTTGGTGATGAAAAAGCTTCTGTTACTTCTCCTGCTAAAAAAGCCAGAGTAGAATTAAACCCAATGCATGATGAACCGAGCACAAGCTTTCAGATTTTACCACCAACACAAAGTGTGCATTCCAATCTGGCTGACATGTTGTTGACGAATAGCAGTGATGATGAGGAGGTAACCGAAAATGACAGCACCGATAGTACGAAAAGTAACCTCAACCTCATGATATGGAAATCACTAATTAGTGAATATAATAAAGAGAACCGACTCAAATTGGACGACGACCCTTTATTGTGGTGGAGAAATAATATAAAATATAAAGTTTTTGCTCCCATCGTTCGCACGTACTTATCGGCGCCGTCAAGTTCAGTTCCAAGTGAACAGTTATTTAGTTCAGCTGGTTTAATTTATGAACCCCTAAGAAATCGTTTGGAAGGTGACAAAGCCGCAAAACTATTGTTTGTGAAATACAATTTGCCTCTTCTAAATTTTAATTACCAATAGGTAATGTTTGTATTTTTTTGAAATGCATGAATATATTACCTATTTGAAATAAAGATTTTTGACTTTCTATTACTTCAATAAATTATGAACTACTATTTTCTCCACTTCCATTTTCACCTCCGCCTCCGTTAACCTCCGCATCAGCGGAGGCGAAGCTCTTCGCCTCCGCCTCCGCTAAGAAGGCCTCCGTTACAACCCTAGTATAGTCTATAGGGTTGAATGTTGTGGTCACAGTATGTGACCAATATTCAACCAACAGCAAACAATATAATTACTACGGGAAAAAACTCAGACTTTGTTGCGCGGCTGATAAAAAAAAAAAAATATTTCGACTTTATCATCGACGGCGCAGAAGTCGAACCTATTTCGAGTACCTACCCCTTTTCGACCCCCCTCATCTTTTGAAAATATTAGAAATAATTTCTAAGACGCTAAAGTCAATTTTTCATGGAGAGAGAATTAGAAAGGCAAATGGGAAGCTATAAAAACGTTGTATGAGCTCGATGTTGGTGACTATGACACCCGTATGTTGAACAAATTGATAGTCATACATATGCTGACAAAATTAAAAAAAAAGTTAATCATGTGGCAACGCTTTTCTCGCATCGAGTTTCTTCAGTTATGCGCGATCTATCTACATTTGGAACACTGGTTGCCTGCCTGTTTCTTAAATTGTTTGTTTATTTCTTAAGTGGATGCAACATTTTGGTAAATACACAAAAACCATCAAAAAAAGCCAAAGCCCTGCTTCTAGACGGACGCTCAAGTCACAAAAATTTGGAGGTATTAACTTATGCTAAAGAAAACGACACCATCTCATTCTGCTTCCACTCTCACTGCACCCACTAGCCGTCAGCTTCTTTGGCCTACTAATCACATTCTACAATCAAGAGTTGCATATTTAGTTAAGGAACCATTTAGGAAGAACTGTCACACATTTCCAGGTGGCTGAGCAATTCAAGCATGCTTGAGTAGCCACCGCTATTAATGGTCAGAATGGATTTCCCTTAAAAGAGAACATTTTCCCTGAGTGTAGGGTTGGGGAATAAAATAACTTCACAATGAAAAAACCATTGTGATCAGCCGTCTAAAATGATCACTGTGATCTGACACAAGGGAACTACGTTCCAAAATAACGTTTGTTATTCTATATTTTAATGAAACAGATATATGCTCCCAATTTTGTGAAGGTTATTTTTCGTTCGAGTAAAAAATATATATAAATGTTGTTCTTGGTAACGTAGCCCAATATTTGCATGCAATATTTAAAAATACGCTTTTTTGTTCTCATTTTTCGAATAATAATTAAGTAATAAGTAAAGAATTAAAATAATAAATACGTACATTGGTAATATTTTGAGATAAAAGGATATTTAAATCAACTATGAATTCATTTCCACATACATAATGTACAGCTGTATATTTACCTTTGTAGGTTTTTTTTTATTATTTTCTATCTAAAAAATATATAAAAATATTATACATTAAGAAATAATAAGTATTATCAGTGAAAGAAATACAAACCTAACCTGTTTGGTTTTACTAAGTAAGAAAGTGGCTGCGTAAAATGGCTGAACTAACGTTCAATTGTGCAAAACTACTACGTGAGTCGTAGCTAGCGTCGTAGTATCAACTACTCGTAATGACAATGAAAATATTATATGCATTTAAAATCATAGTCACAGCTGGTTTTTTTCAAACAATGCAACAAGGGTATAAATTGAACTGCAGAGCGCATTTTCAGGCATTGCCGTTCTGGTTCATCAACCGAACAATAAGCAGTACAGTTCTGGTTCCTCAACCGAACAAATTGTGTGAAGGTCAGGAAGTGACAGGTAAATTAAATTATAACTTATTGTTGACTATAAAGTATTTTTGTGTTCACTGATAATATAAAACTACAGTAGCTATATATAAAGTTAGAAAACGTTTTCCGTTGGATAAATGTTAATGACTAATGGACCAGGTTCGTTATAGACGAACTATATGCCAACTCGATTGCAGACGTGATATGATGATTGTAATAACTAAAATGTGCTGAATAAATAAATAAATGACTGAGCGTGGACTTAAATCTAAGATTGGTATTATATTGCATTGTATTGAAGCCAAGCGTATCATATGGTGTTAGAATTGTGTTTTAAAATTTAATAAAAATTACTTTTACTTAATTTGGTTTTTTTTTTTTTATTTGATTATTTAATTAATGCCGTAACAATAAGTATAGTAATGTTTTGATCCGATATGAACCTACAGCCAACATTTTTATAAATAAAAAATAATGAATTGTACAATACAAACCGGTCTTTTCTCAAGTTAGAAATATAAAAATTCATATTTAGGCTTTTGGGAAGAAATAAAAAATTTCGCGTTTCTGCATTTTTGCAAAATCATCCCTCAAGAGGGTAAAATTGGGGATGGTTTCAAAATTTACATTTCCTAATTTCCCAAGTAAGGGATATGAAAAATTCATATTTAGGCATTAAAAATTAAGAACTACGTATTTCAGCGTTTTTGCAAAATCATTCCCCAAGGGGATAAAATAAGGGATGATTTCAAAATTCACATATATTATATATATAGCCCCGCTAAAGGCTGCTGGCAAATAAAATCAAAGTGTATAAACATTCTATTTTTAAGAGGTACTACAATAGGGTTGTCGCTGCCGTATTTCATCTCAATCGCGTGCGGTTAGGTGTTTACATCTGTTTATTTTTTTACTTGGTATTTTCTTATTGGGAATTGACAACACATACTGTAGGATTTTTAAAAGAAGACCGGTCTATGGAATGTAGCCCTATGACCTTATTGCAGTAGAGCGCACATGTAATTTATATTAGTAAAAGGTAATGATCCTGGAACCGCTTCTATGCAATAAGGGAGTCCAGTCGACCAATCGTATCGCGATAATTGTACTCTTGTCATAGCCGTACGACTATACAGCGACACGTGCTAACAGTACAAAAAAATCATACACCAGACAGTACATAGGCGTGCGTCCACGGACTAAGTTGAGGGGTCTTAAAATGGAATGTAAAAAGGGAAAAAACATTTAGAAGTGGCGCTAGGGAGGTCCTAGCGAATGTAATTAAAATGTGCGAGTTAGAGGCTCAAAATAATGCCTTAAAGTTACCATTAATCGCCAAAACGCAAAGAGCGGCTGCATATACTAGTGTTTCCGAAACTTTGATTAAGCGAATCAAAAATGAAGATCGCAAGAGACAAGAGGAAAATCCTGATATGAAACTTATATCACCTGGAAAAAAAGGCGACGTTTGAGTATTGAAGAGAAAATTGATGATTTTGATTTTCAAGTGATACGCCCAGAAATTGAAGACTTTTATATGGTAAAAAAAATTGTTCCCACTATTCTACGTTTGTTGGCTGCCATACGTACTAAAATCGAGTTTCCGTTCGGCAAAACTGCTTTAAATACACTTTTGCATGTGAAAGGATTTTACTGGCGCAAATGTAAAAACAGGAGAAAAGTATTCACGGAACGGCCGGAAATAATGCATTGGAGATTGAAATATCTGCGCGCAATAAAAAAATACCAAAGTCAACAAACACTAATAATATATTTAGACGAAACCTGGATAGACAATGATAAGACGCTAAAAAATGTTGGCAAAGTGACGAAATTTTTGGCGTTAAAGGTGGTATTCGATCTTTCGGAAGACTGATTATAGTGCATGCTGGGTCTATGCAAGATTTTGTCGACAAAGCTGAAGTTGTCTTTAGAAGTGGACTGACAACAGGCTCACAGAACAGCTGTTTCTTAATATAATGTATCATAGTGTTCGACAACGCTCCTTATCTGACGGCGGGGTACCCCAAGGCTCTGTCCTGGGTCCCGTTCTTTTCATCATTTTTATAAATGACCTTGCATCCAGCATTAACTCTGAAACTACTTGTCAATACGCCGATGATACTACGTTCATGCAACTGAGTGCTGATTTCCAGGATCTACAGCTAAAGGTCACCGATGTCGTTCAGAGAGCTGATAGTTGGTTTCAGAAGAATAAGCTCAAAATAAATAATAATAAAACTCAAAATATATTTTCATTAAAACCCTATGTTCATTCTGCCAACAACTTGAAGAACACAGTTCAGTTTCTAGGTGTTACACTAGACTCAAAATTGTCTTGGAAACAGCATATTGATTGCGTCGATGGAAAAGTAGCTAAAGCCATTTACTCTTTATGGAAACTTAAAAAGTTAGTATCTACAGAAACTCTTAGATTCGTCTATTTTGCATACTTTCATTCTAATATCTCGTACGGAATAATGCTATGTGGCTGTGCTTCAGATGTTCAGAAAATTCTTTTGCTTCAGAAAAAGGCCATGAGATGTATTGCTGGGGCCAATTACGACGCCAACTGCAAGCCACTATTCATTGAATTACGTATAATGACCGTCTTCAATCTATATATTTTCAATGAACTGTGTTACTTTGAAGCTAACATTCATAGTTCATCAATAATTTGGTGCTGATTTTCATGGTTATGATACCAGAAACAGTAATGAATTAGTTGTGCCATATCACAGAATTAAATTTTGCCAACATAGTCCACACTTCATGGGCCAAAAGCTTCATAAACTTTTACCAGATAAAATCAAAGGACTGTCTTGTAATTATTTTAAGAAAATTATTAAAGAATTTTTAATATCAGAACCATTTTATAGTCTAGAGGAATATTACAGGTGTAACATGACTATTAGCTTTAGAAAAATTAATAGAAATTTATTGTGAACATTGTTATTTTATAGAAATTTGTTGTGAATATTGCTTTTATTATTTTTACTATGTATGACGAGCTTATACCATTTTTTTGGTTTTTGGCAAATAAATACTAATACTAAATACTAATACCAACAAGCGTCCAACAAAACATGCAACGAAGAACACAATGTTAGAATGGTTGTCCAAAAATAACATTGAACACGAGGCGAATTTACGAAAAGCTGATTTATTAGACATTATTGATACGTATCTAGCTGGCCACCCACATGAAAAGGAATATGAATTGACGAAATTATTAAACACAAGGGGCACATACCACTACGTCTTCCGCCATACATGTGTGAGTTGAATCCGATTGAACTGGCATGGGCAGATGTCAAACGATATATAAGGGATCGCAATACCACTGGGGAATTGGGAATTAAACAATTGACTAGCTTAACATACGAAGCTATCACCTCCATTACTCCTGAGAAGTGGCAAAATTACATCAAACATGTTGTAAAAATTGAGGACATATTTTGGGAAAAAAAGATCGTTTAATTGAAGAACGAATGGATGAAATTATTATCGAATTAGGGGAGGATTCGGACACTGACAATGACTTCTCATTTTTGTCATCGTCCGACGATGACATCGACTTTGAAGGAATTACACTGTTACCGTTAGATTTCCAACAAGCTGGTCCGTCCAGTAAATAATTACTCAGTTTGCTTGTTAACGAATTACTGTTTAATTTATTTCAATTATTGTAGTATAGTTTGCATATTACTTATACCAAATACCTATTTTGTTACTCATTATTTCTTTGTTAGTTCCTTTTGTTATATAATAAATTTTTTGTTATTATTTTCATTACTTTAATATTATATTGGAAACGTTGGAGGATTTAGAAAATTTTAATAAAACGATATTTTAATTTTTAATTATTTCTTTATTTTTAACTTGTTCGTATGTTAATAATCGATGAAAATGAAAAATGAAATCATATTATGTTCATTTCGAATAAAATAGTTAAGTATTTTTATTTTGTTTATTTGTTACTGTATACACAGTACGCAGAAGAAAAATAACTCATAGAGATAAAGAAAAATAATCTCATGAAGAATAATAATTTATAATGCCATTAACTTTTTGGTTGACGTTTCAATCATTAATGTTCAGTGCCGAATTGACAAATTTTGCTTTACTATTTATTATGAATGCCAACGGGAAATTTAAAGCTATACATTGTTTCTATGCGCCGCCTATGAATTCCGATAATTTGGGAACACATCAGCGACTTCTTGCCCTTTCCCCACCGGTCTTCTTTCGCCGATCGCACAGTACCATGCTTTGCCTATTTGGTACATTTAGTAGTACAGGCAAGTCTAGGTGAAGTTAAAGACATTTTAAATAAAGTAAAATCGATAGTGGAATATTACAAAAAAGAAGTGCAACGGGACTTGCAAAATTACACGAAATAAAAAAATAATAATAATGGAATTACCAGAATTAAAATTAAAACAGGAAGTCTCTACAAGATAGAATTCATCTTATGACATGTTGTAGTGGATACATTCATAAGTAGGTTAAGGTACGTACATTAATTGAAATGTAAACTGCAAAGGTATTGTTGATTATAACACTTACTAAGTGTTCTAGTTAAAACGCATGGGTTTGCATTTCAATATAATATTTATAATATATGTTATAACGGGTTATTTTTAGTCGTAAGAAGAGGTCAGGACGACCCCTAAGCTTAGCGACCACTCCCGTGAACCTACAACGTCTAATGGCGGTAAAAAGTCCACAAAAAAATTTTGAGTGTGTGTGGACCCCTTTACCCGATTGATTCTGGCGAATAGTTATAAAACATGTTGTGTCCGGTTAGGTACAATGTCGACTAGAAAAGATTTTTTGAATAGCGAGATACAGAGAGATTCGGGTGCCGGCAAGCGGTGTGTTAGTATCGATATCGCATAGCTGTCGTTTTTTTGAGTTTTGAGCGTTGGTTTCGAAATTATTGAGTACGGTGGCTATAAAATTGGAGCCATCCTGTAGTTTTCTGTTGGGAAAAGCTTTGAGTGAAGTGCGTATTGTTATCGTGTTTGGAGTTGTATGTCATTAGCACGTGGCGTCCGTTCAGCATAAAAAAAACGCTGTGATTCTCTTCCCGTTGACAAGAATCACTGTACCGAGGCTTGGAGCGTTGCTGGATCGATCACTTCAGCTAGCTGAATCCAGTCCAGCTGTCTCAGGAAAGGGCTGCGAGTCCTGGAATACCTTCACTGCATCCTACAGGTAGTGTGATAACGTTTAGTGCTATATTACGTAACTGTTCAATTTAAAATCATAATTTGCGTTTGAATTTTAAAAATTCTTTATCAAACGTACGTCGCAACTTAGATTCAACTTTAAATAAAATGCACGTTTTGATTGACGTACGTCGTAACTGTGAAATAAGTTTGCGCGCGCTTGCACACGTCACTACGTTGCCATCATGATGCCATGCAGCATAATGCGAACATTTCATCAATAAATTCCCACGGTCTGAAATAATTATTTTGTTATTTTGTTTCTTGAACCTGTGCTTAGACTGCGTTGGATCATAGTTTCCATCATAAAGAAATTGCATTTGTTGATAAAGCCACATATTGTGTTATGTCAATTCGCCAGTGGCGTGCTAAACTTAACTGAATTTCATATTTACAGTGTTTTGATGGCCCTTCAGGCGGAACTATTTTTAACAGTTATGATATTATGAACTGATAGCACTGTTCCCATAAAATTCATTTCACACTGCGCTTGTCGGTTTGTTAACATTTGGTTAATTAAAGTCAGCAACGTTTTAATTATAGTGCCATTTGTGGTTAATATTGTTGACATTTTGTAACGTCCGAATCTTATTTTATTTGATTGTCTTCAAAAAAAAAAAAAAAAAAGATTTATACCAAAATTATTTCGACATTGTATTTGTCACTATTTTAATGTGTTGTAAATTGTATATTATCGGGTACCATGGTATTTTGAATTGTTGATATGCGCTTTTAGCCTACGAATGGGATTTGTCCGATCGTCGCTGTTAGTGTTGCGTTACGTCTGTGTTGCCGGTTTTGGTTGTAGTTTTGACGGATCGATTATCGGGATTTAACCCTCATCCGTAGGCAATCCGAATTATTGAGTTTTAGTTGATAAGATGTTACGATTATTATTTTTTTTTGAATTTAACGAGGGATAGTCAGTCTGGAAGCGTCACGTTTTGTCTTTAAAAGTCATTAGTAATTGCGATGTCATATCTTCATGTAAATTTGCTACTTTCGTGAATAACTTAAAATTTCGGGTTGCACGATCACCTACGCTGCCTTCTGCGGCCGGCATTTAGTTGGCCCCTTTCAAAGCGTGACAATTCCGTCTTGAGTGTCATCTCAGTTGTTTATTGTGTGCCACCTTGTATCTTCACGTGGAAACTGTTGATCACCGCTTCACGGTACTGAACTAAAATTTATATCGTCGCTAATTTAACTAGTAGCGTACGGATCTGTGCATTTTTCCGGAAATTTATATTCTAATCACTCTTGTTAATATTATTAATTATTATATTAAATTTTGATCATTACGTTCGTGTTGTTATTTTTGCTGGCAGGACCCTTAAGATTTATTTGCAGGAGTGATCGATCCTGCAGTGACTCAAGCTAAGGTCAATATAGATCTGGCGCCCATTTTGAACGTCTCTCCCTTTAACATACAGCTTAGTAGTTGGGGTGACCTTTGCTTCGCTAACATCTCTCAAGGTAAGTGCCCTGCCACGTCAGTTCCGCCGACCCACGCCCAGCGCCGCTAGCAAGCTAGTCGCGGCTGAAGAGTGAGCTTGCTATCAGAGCTAGTGTCACTCGGAAAAATTGTTATAATGTATATTGGAAGGAGGAAAGGGAGTTTGTAGTGGACCTGTGGTCGCTATGCCAGCGCGAGCTGGCATATGTCGACGTTGGTGTTTGTAAACAAATACCTATAATTAAATCAAATTAAAAGTATTACTAACTTAAAAAGAAACAACAATACAATGTTCTCAAGAATTTTGCAAATAAAAAATGCTGTGATATCAACTATAGCTCTAATTGAAAATTGTGAAATAAATATGTTAACAGCACATGAATGGGAAATTGTTAAAACGCTAGTAGCATTATTAAAAATTTTCTATGACGTCACAAATGAAATAAGCACCGAAAAAACCGTTTCTATTTCTAAAATTAGGTTTTTTTTCTAAAATTAGGTTTTTTTCTAAAACTATAAAAAAATATGTAAGCAGATATGTAGAGGACATACTACAGTAAGCATTTAGTCTGTGAAGTTCTAATACCTCGTAACCCACAAAAATTAAAAAATGATATTATTGTGTTTCTATGCTATATACACCATTGTCTATCATAGGAGTAATATCTAATAAGCCACAAAAAATACGCCTTGATTGAGATAAAATGGATTTCTACTATATTGTATCCCAGGTGCGCTCAAAAGGGAAAGCAATACCTCTTAAGCACACATTCTAATACATCGTAAGCCACGTTTCGTAAAAAAACTTTGTGTGTTTGAAATCAAACTGTGGGTTACGAGATATTAAAGAGTGAGATACAAGCCACTGCGTTTCTAACCTATTCATTGTACTGTTTAGACCTAGGGTGGCCAACCCGCGAGTTATATAGGCACCTATTCTATATCTATAAGATACATAAAATGCATATCAATTGTTATCATTTTCTCCACAGGAAATATGGTCATGTTAACCTTATCTCATAATATTATAAAATATCATTTTCTCTACATGTAGATGACAGGAAATATGGACATGTTAATTTTATCTCATATAAAATTAACACCTAAGCTTAAATGCTCCAAAACGAATACTTCTTTATTAAAATAAGTCTTTTCAGACTTCACTTATTATTGAGACAGTCAACGGACATGACATCCTAATAATCGGTCCTACGTACATCGTAGTTAGAATAAGAAAACAATAGTAAATAAGCACATTAACTTTAAATGTATTTCAATTATAAATAAATAAAGTGTTTTAATAATAACTTAAATAATATTTTTTAAAAAACTCAAGTTTCAAAACACGAAACTTAACTGGCGCAGTCGGATTGGATATTGCAACGTACCCAAAATCGGGGCTGATTATTGAAATCTACGGCGAATTTTAAATTCCCTATGCAATATTCGAACTAAAACAAAGTGAATTAAAAATAAAAGTGAACGAAAATCACAAACAAATAAACAAATAACTAAACAAATAATTAACAATAAAAGTGAACGCAAATCACAAACAAACAAATAAAACTACATAGAAAATTAAAACCAAAACTTAGTTTTAAATAAACAATTAGTTCTAATATACAAGTTCTTCAAAATTTCTTTGAGCCCTCTAGCTCAGAAGGCGGGTAAGACCTTCGCAACTGTATTCAAGAAAAGAAGAAAACAAAATCGCCTCCATTCGAAACCAGCAGTGCAGTTTGCAGCTCGACGTAACAATACTTTATTTCAACTATATTCAACAATGAAGATTAGTTTAATAATTTTAATGTAAGTCTTTTTTTTGTATTTAAACTCTTAAGATTTTTCAAGCGAATTTTTAATCTATGTCAGATCCATTGGATCTAAGCGATTTAAGATTAGCTTTAACAGATTTAATAATTGATTCTACAAATTCGATACTTGAAACATCTTCGGATACAATGGCTCCACCAGTATTAGATCGCCATGCTTTTGATTTTATACCAGATTTTGACGGTAAAAACTCAGACATACTTAACAATTTCATTCAAGGCGTTGATTTGATTGTTGCACGTTTCGCAATCGTAACTCAACCAGTTAACGCTGATGGTCAGTATCAAAATTTTCAGATCCTAAACGGGATATTATCTAAAATTAAAGGTGAAGCGAAACAGGTAGTAAATGCAAATCTTTGTCAAGATTGGAAATCAATCAAAGACATTCTAACTAGGACTTTTTCTGATCCCCGTGACGAAAACGAAATCCTATACGAATTAATAAGCCTGAGACCGAAACCATCTTATCCATTCATTCAGTATTACAACGACACGTATAAATATGTTAGCTTATATGCTTCGAAATTACCTCCAAACGAAACAAATAGGAACGAAGTTAAAAATGAAATAGCACATACTCTAGCATTGAAAAATTTATTAAAATTCTCATTTGAACCGATAGGTACATTATTACGTACCATTCGACCCACAACCTTAACTGAAGTTAAACTTTTAATAGATAACGAAACGAAAAATATTGGACAGTATCCTAAACAAACTAAAACTCAATTTAATTCAAATGTCAATTTAAATACGCGAATGTCCCAGACTTCACATAGATATCCTTCTCAAAATAAACTAGCCAATAGTGGACAATCATCACCTAACAATTTCCAAAACAAAAACTACGTATGGAATAAGTTACCGCCGAATCCATTTGGTAATAATTTACAACCACGCTATGTACCTCATAGATTCCCGACATCAAATCAAGTTTTTGGACAAAATAGTCGTCCACAACAACCTAAAAATGTTTTTAAGCCAAATCCGGCACAACGATCTAATTTACCTCAACCGACACCAATGTCAATCGGTTATACTAACGCAAGAACCTCTAGACCTAACAATCAACAACAATTTCAATCTAATAATTTCTTCAGATCAACTGGACCACCTCAGTTTATCTCCGAAGAACTAAGGAATATTGAAACTAACGAACCCTTTTACGAATTAAATCATGACGATAACGAATATTACGATAATTGTACCCCACCTGAAACAAATTCTTTTAATGAAC
Source organism: Xanthostigma xanthostigma (assembly GCA_963575645.1). Taxonomy (NCBI): domain Eukaryota; kingdom Metazoa; phylum Arthropoda; class Insecta; order Raphidioptera; family Raphidiidae; genus Xanthostigma; species Xanthostigma xanthostigma. Next base: position 9,175,152 of record OY754473.1, read on the forward strand.
CAGAAACAGAAAATTTTCGAATGCACGCCTCGGAATTGAATCCCAATATTTCAGAACAGATTTTGAACCTTCCGACGGATCTGAATATATAAATTTAAATTGTATAACAAAAGAAAGCATCCCCATAACAAATTGCCAAAATGACCTTAGCTATATTCTGATAAACGACCCACCACTTAAATTATTAATTGATACCGGAGCAACTCGATCATTCTTGAAACCTCAAATAGCTCAAAATTATTTCCAAAATTACATTGAAAACTATGATTATAAAGTAACTGCTTTGTCAAAAACAATAACAGGTAACGGAAAAATAACAATTCCTGCTTTTGCCGAATTTGAACAAAATACAACTCAGTTAGAATTTTTATTACTAAATGCTCACCCGATATTCGATGGCATTTTAGGATTAGATTCGATAAGAAAATTGAAAATTCAACTCGATTTACAACAAAATTGTTTAACCACTCCTAACAAAATAAAATTACCTATACACTTTCTCAAACCTGGACAAATTATAATTTTCGAAGAAATTATCCCAGCAAGAACATCTAAAATCTGTAAAATACCTCTAAATACACCCGATGCTGAAGTTTTTATAGATTGTCAAACTATAGGAACTTTAAAAACATCACCAATGTTAGCAAAAGTTGAAAACAATACAGTAACTGTTGAATTTACGAATAACAATAATAAACCTTGTCATGTTAAAATGACAGAACCGTTTATTTTTCAAAATTTTAACGAAGAAAATTTCGAAATATTCAATTTAAATTATAATAAACCAAAGAATATCAAACTAGAATTAGAAAATCTCCTTAGAATTGATCATTTAAATTCACTAGAAAAAGTAAAACTAGTAGATTTATGTTGCGATTATGTCGACGTGTTGTCTACAGACGACACTCCTTTAACTTTTACTAACGACGTCAAACATAAAATCAGAACGACAGATGAAATTCCCATCTATTCGAAACCATACAGACTACCTCACATTCATAAAGCGGAAATCCAAAATCAGATTACAAAATTATTAAATCAAAATATAATCAGACCTAGTCATTCACCTTGGTCTTCGCCAATCCTTATAGTCCCCAAAAAAATGGACGCCAGCAATAAAAAGAAGTGGCGCATGGTTATAGATTATAGAAAATTAAATGAAAAAACCATTCCAGATAAATATCCTTTACCTAATATAGAGGACATACTAGACAAACTCGGACGATCCATGTATTTCACTACCCTCGATTTAACTAGTGGATTCCACCAAATAGAAATGGACCCAAACGATATACAAAAAACAGCGTTTATTACTGAGAACGGACACTACGAATTTTGTCGCATGCCTTTTGGTTTACGAAATGCACCAAGCAGTTTTCAACGTGTAATGGACAACGTTTTGAGAGGAATCCAAAACCATATATGTCTTGTCTACATGGACGACATTATAGTTTTTTCAAGTTCTCTCGAAGAACATATTAAAAATTTAAAAACTGTCTTTGACAGACTAAGAAAAGCTAATTTAAAAATCCAGTTAGATAAAAGCGAATTTTTGAAAAAATCTATCGCATTCTTAGGTCACATAATTACACCTGACGGAATAAAACCTAATCCTGACAAAATTAACGCTATCCTTAATTATCCTATACCAAACACACAAAAACAAATTAAAGCGTTTTTAGGACTAATAGGTTATTATAGAAGATTTGTACCCAACTTAGCTAAAATTACGAAACCATTGACGGACTGTTTAAAAAAGAATGCTTCTGTAAAACACGATCCATCTTTTATTCAAGCATTCGAAACTTGTAAAACAATTTTGACAAATGAACCTGTATTAACGTACCCAGATTTTACAAAAACTTTTCTGATAACTTCTGATGCAAGTAACTTTGCAATCGGTGCCGTGTTATCACAAGGACCGATAGGAAAAGACAAGCCCATAGCGTACATCAGTAGAACGCTAAATGATCACGAAAAGAACTATAGCACAATAGAAAAAGAACTCCTTGCTATAGTTTGGGCCGTAAACAAGTTCAGACCCTATATTTTCGGTAAAAAGTTTACCTTAATAACAGATCATAAACCTTTAACATATTTACACAATTTAAAAGAACCACATTCACGCCTTATGCGATGGAAGATAAAATTGATGGACTATGATTTCGACATTGTATACAAAAAAGGAAAAATTAATTCAAATGCAGACGCTTTGTCTAGAATAGAAATAAATATTAGAGAATTAAATATTCCCGATAAAGACACTGAATCTATGATTCTTAACATTGACGATTTACCTGAACTAACCGACTTAGAACTTTCAGAAATCCTACAAAATGATCCTGATAATGAAACCCCTATACAAATAGACGAACTATTTGAACCTCAACCCTCTACATCTCATGTCAATAATTTCGACAAAAATATAAATGAACATGACAGTGTAACACAACACTCAAATTTGGAAAATCCAATTTTAGAAATCCCATACACTGAATATCCACTTAATCATTTTTCTAACCAAGTGATTTTAAAAACAAAAAATGTTTTATTAAAAGATCACACTGTAGAATATTTATATGACAAAAAGAAAACCAGATATAAGTTCTTTTTAAATAAAAATAATTTACAAGAAGACTTGATCTCTTTGTTTATAGAATTTATAAAACCAAACCATCTAATAGCCGTGTACTTAGAAGAAGACATGTACACCGAAACGGTTATAACTACCCTTCAAAATACTTTTAAAAATAATTCGTATAATATTAGAATATGTAAAAATCTATTAACTGATGTTGAAAAATTAGATGAACAAGAGACAATAATATCTCAATACCACACAGGAAAAACTAACCACCGCGGAATAGACGAAACTTATCAAAAATTATCTAAACAATATTATTGGATACATTTAAAAGATCACATTTCTAAATATATAAATAATTGTGATAAATGTCAAAAAGTAAAATACGATAGACACCCTTCAAAGCCTTATCTAGAAATAACACCTACACCCGAAAAACCTTTCGATATAGTAGCAATTGATATATTTCAATATAACAAACAAAAATACTTAACAATAATAGACGAATTTTCGAAATATGCCCAAGCCTATTCGATTGATTCAAATACCACCGTTATAATAAACGATTGTTTATTAAACTATATTACCCATCACGGTACACCTAATGTAATAAAATTTGACAGTGCTCCTGAATTTAATAATACATTATTTTTAGAACTACTGTCCTTACTTAAAATAAAACCTCATAAGACAACCGCGAAACATCACGAATCTAACGGAACTATAGAGAGATTCCACAGTACAATCATAGAGCATTTACGATTATTAGATTCCACGCCTAGTGAAATACGTCATAAAAACAACAATATGAAATTTGCGTTAATAGCTTATAATTCGTCAATTCACTCCGCTACAGGACACTCTCCTTATGATATTTTAAGTCATTCTAAATCAAGCTTAATAAGCGAAGTTAACATAAACGAAAAATATTATAATACTTTCATTAATGACACTAAATTAAAATTAACAGAACTATACACACACATACACGAAAAAATTAAAAGTAATAAAGATAAATATATTTCAAAATCCAATAATAACAGAACAGAGCCAATAAATTATAACACGAACACCGCGAGAGTAAAATTAGACCCTCGTAGTAAAAATAAACCGAAATTTTCTAACTCAAGGCCAATATTAAGTCAGACAAAAAATAAGTTAACTCTTTTAAACCCAGAAACGAATGTCACAACTACATATCATAAACAAGAATTAAAGAAACCCTTGCGTTTCCAGACTAGTGACAATGACGACACAACAGAAAATTGAATTTAAAAACATTGCCGAAACTTAACTGACGCTTAAAATCAGATTAGAATAAATAATGATTTATTAGATCTGCATGCAAACTATAAAAATCTATCTTTAGAATTTAACCAAATGATTGTTTTCAACACTATGTCTGAAAACATACAGTTAATGACAAATATTCTATTAGAAATGGAAAATCAATAGTATTTGCCAAACAAAATACTTTACACATATCGATAATAAAACCAGATGAATTATATATTTTACTAAAAAACATTGCATCTGCTTAAGGAAGCAAAGTTTTACCTTTTCCTATAGATAATTTAGACTATTATTATTCATGTACTCGCATTGTATCATATATTAAAGATTACGTTATATATTTTATAATACAAATACCAATTACTTATGCAGAAGACTTTATACAATATAAGTTGTTACCAGTACCAAATAAAAATAATATGATTTTGTATCCAGAAAAACAGTTCATCACAATGAATAAAGAAAAATTTTGGTTTCACGATGAACGTTGTAAAAACTTTGGCAACATAAATTTTTGTGACAAACTTGTTCACTTAAATTTAATTAATGACCAATGTATACCAAATTTAATTCAAAACGAAAATTCAAAAAATTGTAATTTTCTACCCGTTAAACTAAACTCTAAAATATTTATAGAAGTCATAAATGAACAACACAGTTTAATTATTAGCGAACAAACACATAAAATTCATACGAATTGTGGAAACAATATCTTAATAAAAGGATCTAATCTTGTTACATTACCACAAGACTGTTATATTCAGATAAATAACGAATTTTTTATGAACTACCAACAGTCTAAACAAGAAATTCCAATACTTATTCCTGATGTTCATAATTATGAAAAGATCAAAATCAAAAATTATAAACCAATAGAACTAGATAAAATTAATCTAAAAGAAATACATAAATTGTCAATGGATGCACAAGAAAACCCAGTTAAAATAATTAATATTTCAGACAATCTTATAAAGTATTCTTTTGCACCCATATATGTAATACTAATTATAATAATTATTATATATCTAATTCATAAGAGAAAGGATGTCTCAAAATATTGTCCGAATAAAAGACAGTTGACCGAAACGAATGAACAAGTCGAATTTACACTTCAAAATATTACTTAACTTTTCTTTTCAAAAATTTCTTACCGCAATTTTCTCTTAAAGGGCGGAGGAGTTATATAGGCACCTATTCTATATCTATAAGATACATAAAATGCATATCAATTGTTATCATTTTCTCCACAGGAAATATGGTCATGTTAACCTTATCTCATAATATTATAAAATATCATTTTCTCTACATGTAGATGACAGGAAATATGGACATGTTAATTTTATCTCATATAAAATTAACACCTAAGCTTAAATGCTCCAAAACGAATACTTCTTTATTAAAATAAGTCTTTTCAGACTTCACTTATTATTGAGACAGTCAACGGACATGACATCCTAATAATCGGTCCTACGTACATCGTAGTTAGAATAAGAAAACAATAGTAAATAAGCACATTAACTTTAAATGTATTTCAATTATAAATAAATAAAGTGTTTTAATAATAACTTAAATAATATTTTTTAAAAAACTCAAGTTTCAAAACACGAAACTTAACTCGCGGGCCGCATGCGGCCCGCCGACTGTCCACTTGCGGCCCGCAGAGCTGAGTAATTTTTTTGAGAAAATTATTACGGGCGAATCGCGAGCGCTGGCGCTCGGACACTGACGCTGCGGGCCAGTCCGCGCGGCGCGCCGCCCGCGCCAACGCATACGGATTGCGCAGGCACGAAAATTGTGGTCTCGGCTGCGTTGTGCGTGGTCGCGGCATATTGTTTACGTTCTTTATTATGATCGTTTGTTTGCAAAATTGCCTTTATTTGTTATTACTTTAATTAAGACTAAGTTATCGTCTGTTTTACGTGTCTACGAATAGATATATTAGTGTGGTGTGCATTCGATCGCAATCTGTCGACCGATCTTACCGTTCATTTTGGTAAGTAATACCAACTGTTTTAAATTAATCTGTGATGATTGCCGTTTTAGTTTCAATAGATTGAGCTTTATTTCATTTATTACAGTTAAAAGCATAAACCTACAATAATGGCGTCAACTAGTAAAGAAGTTGGACCAAAGAAAAGAAAAGTTACGGAAGAATTAAGAAGTTTTCAAGACAGGTGGACTGATAACTATTTTTTTGTGGTATTTAAAACAAAACCAATATGTTTAATATGCAATGAATCGGTTTCTGTTATGAAAGAGTACAACATTAAACGTCACTACGATACTAAACATGCAAATAAGTTCGATAAGTACAAAGGACAGTTTCGACAGGACCAGGTCAATAGCTTAAAAAGAAAACTTTCTGCACATCAACAAATATTTACAAGAGCGAATTCAGAGTCAAAATGTTATGTAAAAGCGAGTTATGCAGTAGCTTCAATCCTAGCAAAAAAATCGAAACCATTCTCAGACGGTGAAATTGTTAGAGTGCTTGGAAAGTGTCGCTGAAATTCTATGCCCAGAAAAGAAGAAAGATTTCTCAAAAATAAGCCTATCTCGTCAAACTATTACACGACGTGTGGATGATATTGGAAAACATGTTGAAGATAAGTTAAGAAATCGTGCATCTGAGTTCATATGTATATTATGCTCTGGCATTGGATGAAAGCACAGATATGACGGATACCGCACAAGTGGCCATCTTCATCAGAGGTGTTGATGCCTATTTTAATAAAACGGAAGAATTAGCAGCATTGTTTCCACTAAAGGATACCACAAAGTCGCGAGATTTATTAGAGGCCGTTCAATCAACAATCAATCGCTTTTCGTTACAACTAAACAACTTGTCGGGCTTAACAACTGATGGTGCTCCAGCAATGATTGGAAAACACGAAGGTTTGGTAAAACTGATTGAAAATGAGGCCTGTAAAGTTGGCAATACGTCGATGCTAAATTTTCATTGCATTATTCATCAAGAGAATTTGTGTGCCAAATCTCTCAAAATGGACCATGTTATGAAGGTAGTTGTCAAAATAGTGAACTTTATTAAGTCGAAAGGTTTGAATCACCGTCAATTCCAAGAATTTCTGAAGTCCTTGGAATCAGAATATGGTGATGTTGTATTTTATGCAGAAGTAAGATGGCTGACCCGTGCCAAAATGTTGAAAAGAGTTTTTGATTTGAGGCAAGAAATACAATCATTTTTTGAAAGCAAATCAAAGACTATCTCAGAGTTTCAAGACGAAGAGTGGGTTTCCGACTTTGCATTTCTGGTAGATATAACTAGCCACTTAAATGAACTCAATACTCATCTACAAGGCAAAGATCAATTAATTAATGACATGTTTGATCTTATTTCTGCATTTCAAATGAAACTTGGTCTTTGGGAACAGCAGCTACGAACTAAAAACTTCACTCATTTTCCTACACTTTTAGAGCGCCCAGATAATATCATATCGGAGACAGCAGCGGCTAAATATGCACCTTTGACATCTGATTTAAAAATCGAATTCGAAAACCGATTCCATGATTTTAAAAAGCATCGTTTGCTTTTTTCCGCTTTTGCAACACCATTTTCTACAGACATAAGTTCCTTGCCGGGACATTTACAAATGGAATGTTGCGAAATGCAATGTGATGCACAGCTAAAAGACGTTGGTGTTGTAAATAGATCATTATTAAATCAAATTCGAAGTGATTATTACCACAAAAGAACCTGATAAAACAGCCAACACTAACAGATATTCCAATTCTAAAAACGTAAACGACTTTCCCGAAATTCAAGCAGTTGTTGGTTTAGAGATCTGTTAAAAAAATCTGTCGAAGATAATGAATTAATTGTCCAGTCTACCATACTCGACCCAAGATTTAAAAAATATGGTTTTCTAAATGAAGAAAAATACATATCCGGCATAAATCTATTGCCGTTTACTGCAGATGCTGATGAACTAGACCAGGCGGAAGACCAACAATCCGCGCAGGCAACTGAGGAATCACCGTCAAGATTTTGATGAACAAATCAAAAAAATAAAATCAACACAAAATTAAACGGCAGTGAGAATCATAGAATTAGACAAATATTTAAATGACGCCGTAATAAATAGGTGTGATGATCCTATAATCTGGTGGAGTGACAAAAAACATTTACCGCAGGATATTTGAGTTTGTTAAAAAACGATTATGTGTTGTCGGAACGTTAGTTCCGTGCGAGCGGGTTTTTTCTAAAGCAGGGCAGATTATTACAGAAAGAAGAAATACTGTTTTTAAACAAAAACTTAAAAACATCACTGCAGTGATGTTTTTATCTGCATTCAGTGACGCGACGACCAATGTGATTTGTGCGAGTTATATGTTTTGTGCATTTGATTTTTAATACTTAAATGAAAATCTAATTGATACTTAACCAGTTCTCGAGCTAGAAAAGTTTTTAATTTATTATTAGTTATTACACACAAAGTCAATCCTATTTCCAAATCATTATTAATTATTATATCACAATTATTATCTTAAAAGATTCCAGTTTCGTATTTGTTTCGTTAATTTGAATATTTAGAAAGAACAAAATTTAGACAAAATTTTTTTATTTAAAAAGTATATATATTTCATTAAAAGTATCCTATCTGCATTATGTTATATAAAAATATAAATATTAGGAAAATTGTAGATTGATGATTTTCCGTCATTTGTATATCCTCTACAATAATATGTGAATTGTAAACTATGTACGAAATGAATATAGCTCGTTTATAAAGTTCGCAGTTCAGAATTAGATCTATTGACTACTGAACTGGGAAGTGCGAACTTTATAAATGAACTAGTTCATTCGACTGAGCCGGATCCACTGAACTAGTTCATTGAAATGTACTACAGTGCCCCACCTCTAGTAAACAATTGCTCGATCAGAAGAATCCTCCGTTCATGCAAAATTAAGAAGACAAGAAAAACAAGCAAGGCGACAATTTTGAGAGCTGGTGAATCAACTTCTCAGAGGCAAGAAAGGTTAGAGGTCCAAGCCTCCTGTCAAGCTTCTATGCGAGCTTCTGAGACACCTCTTCAAACGCAATTTCATTTAGATGAGCAAACTGAGCGCCAAGCCGGCTGTCACACACAGTAACTGATATTTTTTTAAAAAAATCTTATTTCTGTGTTGTTTGCACATACTGTGTTCTGTTGGATATTTCTACCTAACTTTGGGAGCCATATCTGCATTAATTTTAGAGATACAACTTCGCGTAAAGCACAGTAAGTGCGTTGTGTAATGCCAGTTTAAAACACAGTAAGTTGTAGATACTGTGTTTTTGGATGGTAAACTTATGCACGTCATGTCAAGCACGACTACAGTGCGGAAGTGTCAAAAAAATGTGATTAACAACATTATTTTTTGTTTTCACGTATTAACGTAGTCAATAATGAATTTAAGTCGAGGTCAACGACTTGTAGCATTATGCATTAATAAAAAAAGGTAAGTAAAGATATAAATCTCAATTATTTTTAATTTTCGAGTATTTGAGGTTATGTTGCTTATTTACAGCACTGAAACAAAAATATTACTGGTGATAACTTAAACAATCAAAATAGCGATGAAGAATTAAGAATTGACGATATTATTGCAGATCCAGATTTTGCCATCAACTCAGAACATTTTGATCTAGAAATATTAGCAGTCGCTGTCCATCATGCCGCCTACGACTATTTAGATGAAAATATGGGCGATATTCTTTATATGCTTGAAAGTATACCTCGATCTGATGTAAATGCGAAGGACGGTAGTGAGGGATTAAATGAAAATCGAGTGTTGCAAATAATGGAACAAAATACCCAGGAAAATATTCGGTGAGTCGAAAAAAAAAACATTGTTTTGTCAAAAAAAAGTTTTATATGACAGGTCTTTTTCATTTTTCTTTCGTGATTAAATTGTAATCAGGATGAAGAGCCGCAATTAGATGTACCCAAGAAAGATTAACCATTCAAGCCAAAGAGATTAGAAGAGTATGTTCAATGAAATGCAAACGCAGTTGCAAATTATTTACGGACGAAGAACGGCATGTACTCTGAGATAACATTTGTAGTCTGGAATACGAAGTTCGTAGAAAATGGATAGCTAAAAATGTTCATGTGGTGAGTGTAAATCGACGGGTAGCGTCAAAAAAGACAAGCCCCTTAAAAGTGAAAGTAGGAAATATTATCTCCCCAATGGGTTTCATATTACAAAAAAGGTAGGTGTATTAAATGCGAATCATATAAATTAAAAAAATTAGACAATATACTAACAGAAGAGGACAAGACAACGTGATCAACACATTTTAATGCACAAAGAAAGAAATACTGATAGGGAAAAAAGAATTCCAGTTCTCAGTTTTGACTTGGAAAATGTGACAACTTGTCCACGAACTGATGTGAAAGATCTTCCAAAATGAACTATTTACAATCTCACAGGAAATTTCTCATTTACTGGTGTTTTGGACCGAGCTCCAACAAGTGTAACGCTCGGCTCTAAAACGTTACTGACTTATTAACTTGAGTCGTATTACTTATTATGTATATATTTGTCCACTTGGGATATTAAATTTTATAATATAAATTCAATTTGTTAGATAATTTATTAAAACTAATTTGTAATTGTAACATTGGTTTCTTCAAAACTAATTATTGTTAATTATATAATTAAATTGATACTGCGAGTTTTCATTTCATGGTTACCTGAAAATAAAGGTTTTCACAAAAAGATATCACCCTAAAAGGGACCTAAACTACAATTACGCGAGAACGCGTACCTTTTATATTAAAATTTAAATATGTGAAATAATTCCATCACAGTGCTCATTCAGAAAAGGTATACATTAAAGGAAGTAGTGATGGGAATATCTCGAAATAAAATACAGAATCATTCGATTATTAAAATATCTCGAGATATCTCGAGAGGTTATTAAAAATCACTCGAATGATTTTTAGTAAGTATATACTAAGTAGTGACATCTTTTATCTGCCTCTGTTCTATGAAGCACTGCATCCAGGTTACTCTATTGTATTCGCTATTAAAGTCTAAAGAATCAAAACCTCTAAGTCGAGATGAATGCAAACTTCATTCAGAATGTGTTTATACTGCGAATGAATTCAATGAAGCTCAATGCCTCGAACTAATATTTTAGGTCGAATGAAGTTTCATTTTGTATTAGTCTTCACTGCTCACGGCTAGCTTGCGGTAACCAGTAACATCGTTCGAGAACGTCCTAAACCACTCGAAATATACCTTTCGAGATATACAATGAGTCAATTCTGTCCGCGAGAGAATTTTGTCCAATCGCTCAATTGGTTTTATTGCAGTGTTTTGCGTAATGCGTTTACGACTACCAGAAATAGATGTACACACTACACAGTACTACCACACTACATTTTATAGTTTATACTTTTATAGTTTATTAATTATTTAGTAAAAATAAAAATATAGTATAAATTGAAAGATTGCTATTCGAACGATTTTGATAGCTGAGTGATTCATTTGAAAATTGAAATGTTCCTTTTCATGATGTATCACTACAATATGCGGCAGCGGCATGTTCAAAGTGAAAGTCGAAGCATTCTGTTTTGGTAAATTGGTACGTTATAGTTTCGTCATATATTGTCATTTGAATTTTCCGACCGCGGACCGACTTTTACTACGTGTTCTCTGTAGTTTGTGCTGTAGTGATTAGGGATGTAACGGAGCTTCGACTCCGACTCCGATATGTCGGAACTTCCGATTGATCTTACACCTCCGTTTCCGACTTCGGTTCCGATCCAATTGATCTTACACCTCCGGTTCCGACTTCGGTTCCGATACTTTTAAATCGGAGGTTTTAATCGGAGCTCGAAGCATGCGGCTGCGGTCAACGTGTTTATGCATGTGCTGTTCCCACATGCACATTGCATATTACAACAAATACAAAATTCCAATCCCTTAAACCGATTGCCCTCCAATATTTATTTGTCATGTCCACCAGTAGCAAGCCAACAACTTTTTAGTGGTGCTGGCCTAATCTACGACCCGTTAAGAAATAGATTGGACGGAGACAAAGCTGCAAAGCTGCTGTTTATTAAATATAATTTGCTACTTCTAGAGTCAATTAATTTGATTTAACTCGTTGTTATAAAAATGTGATTATATATATAAGTTTATTATTTTTTAATTGAAATTAAACAGGCTGACTGATTAATGTTTGTAGTGTTTGTACTATTTTATTTTATTGCCTGTCCTTAACACATCTTTCTTCTGTTACCATCTCCGCCTCCGATTTCGGTGCCGATTCCGGTTCCGACTCCGAAAAACCAAATTTAAAAACTCCGACTCCGGTTCCGATAAAACCACCTCCGTAACATCCCTAGTAGTGATAGTGAAGTGTTTTAATGTTTTATCTTTGTAAATATATTATATACCTAATATTATATAGCGTATAATTTAACAATGGGAAAAATAAAACCAGGCGCAAAAAAATCCATTGTGTGGAATTTTTTCACAATATCCGAAGACAATGTTTTTGCTAATGAAATAAAAGTTTTGTGTTTTAATGTGTGCTGTAATATATTAGTATTAAGGTGGGTAAGTAGTAACCACCTATAAGTAAACTAAATACTACGAGAATATTTGTTATACTCATTATAATGAAACATCTCGAAGGTAACATTTCGAATGAATCATTCGATTATCAAAATCATTCGAGTAGCAACCTTTCGATTATTAAAATCATTCGATTATTCCCATCACTAGAAGGAAGTAAGACAATTGCCCAACTACACCATCAGAGTATGAAAGACAAGGAAAACCCTATGCTAACCTAACTATGTATAGGAATATTTTTAACTACGAATTTAATATAGCCTTTTGTGTTCCTAAGAAAGACCAACATGCGTTTCTTACCAAAACTCAAACTAAGACGAGAAAAAGAATATAATAATCACATCGAAGAAAAGAATTTAAGTAGAGAGGAGAGAAAAAGAGATAAAAGCAAAATTTCAAAATTATTTCAAGTAGCATGTTTTTATTTAGAAGCGTCTCTTCCAACACCAAATGGACAAGTATCTTCGTTTTATTATAGGTCAAAATTAGCGACATACAATTTTACAGTGTGTGATATCGATACCCCAATGCAATACTGTAACAACTCAAAAATTACCACATTTGAGATAACGTCAGCTACGGGACTGAAATTTGTTATTTTATGTTGTGCAATAGCGTAACAATTGAAATTTAGCATAATAACGTATAGATGGCATTTATTTCAGTTTGAACGCTCTCCAATTTTATAACATTTGACAATGCAAAACTGTAATAAGTGTAGTTGTTACACTTTTGCTTTTAAAATTTTTGAATTTTTTTTTCTATTAAATCTGTAACATTTCGACTTGTTACGCTATAGCATTCTTTGCATTAGAAAACGCAATAATAAAGTGACGTTTCATTACAATATGCAGTGTAACAGTTTTCAAAATAATGGAAAAAACGACAACATTCTCACGATCTAGGGCACAGCGCTTGGTGTACTTAGCTTCTTTGAATTATGGGACTGAAGATGGAGCAGCTCCAATAGCGGTAAGTAAAAAAATAAGTATAATGTTAAACATAACCTTAAAATTAGCAAGAAAATAGTATTTGGTTTTTAATTGGCTATATACTCCAAAATTGTGGGGCCAGTTAATAAAGTAGAAAAAAATAGGTACTCTTAAAATTAAATCATTTTTTCTTCTACAGACAAACGATACTGTGCCACAAGAATTAAATGTTATTCAACTGAAACCGGATATCAATGAAAGAAACGACGGGATTAATTTAATTGCAGAAACAGGGATTCTCGATGTAGATAAGACAGCAGACAAAAATTATAATCCTGACGTAGAAGAACAAGACTATGATGAAATTAGAGCTGAGGCTTCTGAAGAATTTCATATTTTAGATAAAGTGACCGGTCAAAGTTTGGAATCTCAAACATCTGTAAGTAAAACATATTGCAGAAATAGCAAATACAATAAAACAAAACCTAAAAATTAGATATAATATTTTTGTTTATTTTTAGTTACATCATAGTACTGCTTCAGGGGGCAGTGTTGATCAGTTATTTCTGGAACCTGTTTCTTTTAATTCAGAACCACAAAGTAGCCTACAACCGGTGCCTTTAATTAATGAAACCCAAGAGGATGGTGCAGAAACAGAATTTCAAGATTTCGACAGTGACGACAGCATAGCAGATCAAAATTATGAACCTGATGAAGAAGAAGAAGCCTCAGACGATAAACAGGAAACTGAAGAAGACGTACAAGAAACTTTAGAACAAGAAATAGAGCAGAACGAAGAAACGAAAAAACTATCTAGAAAACGGCAGAAAAATACTGACAATTGGAAAAGAAACAAAAGGAAGAAGCTAAGAAATTCTGGACAAAAATACATTAGTACTAAAGGTAAAACTGTACATGCTAAAGTTATGTTAGGACCATGTCCTGAAAAATGTCGACTTAAATGTAAAACAAAATTTAATGAAGCTCAGAGAAAGTCAATTTTTCATTCGTACTGGAATCTGCAGTGTGTAAATGCTCAACGAAATTTTATAAATTCCCGTATTTCTGAAATAAGTACAGAGTATAGATATTCGAAACCTGGAAATAACCGCTCTAAAAATTTTAGATATACATTTAAATTAGAGTCTAATGAAATACCAGTCTGCAAAACATTCTTTAAGAACACTCTGGGTATCAACAACAGAACTATTTTTACAACTACCAAGAAAATAAATGAACAAGGATTTTTAAATTTAGACCAAAGAGGTAAACATGGGCATCAAAAGAAAACAAGCGAAGATATTGTAGCTGATATTAAAGACCATATAAATTCCTTCCCTAGAGTGGATTCTCATTATTGTCGCTCCCGTACCCAAAAGGAGTATTTATGTGGTAGTTTGAATTTAGCACTTATGTATAGATTGTACGTTGCACGGTGCAAGCATCAAAATAAGGAGTTTGCTAAATTTCCAATATACTGTAAAATCTTCAATAATGAGACAAATATTGCTTTCCATGAACCAAAGAAAGATCAGTGTTCACTATGTGAAAACTATAAAAATGCCAAAGAAGAAGATAAGGCGAATATTGAAGAAAAGTACCAAAAGCATCTCCGTGAGAAAGAGCTTTGCAGAAATGAAAAAAGTATAGATGTAGCAAATGAAAATGCGAACGTGTTCTGCTTTGATCTTCAAGCAGTTTTGCCCACACCTTCTGGAGATATTAATAGTTTTTATTATAAAAGGCGCCTTGCTACTTATAATTTTACCGTATTTAACGTCAGAGAGAAGTTGGGTGTTTGTTATGTGTGGCATGAGGCAATTGCTAAGCGTGGAGCCAATGAAATCAGCAGTTTTCTTTACAAATTTCTGCAAACTTGTGATGGTGGTGATATAGTATTTTACTCCGACAACTGTGTTGGGCAGAACAAAAATAAGTTCGTTTTCGCCATGTATCTATATTCTGTGTTAAATCTGGAACACATTTCATCCATAACTCACAAATTTTTAATCGTTGGTCATTCCCAAAATGAGGGCGATAGTATGCATGCCGCAATAGAAAAAGAGAAAAGGCGGTTATTAAAAAGTGGTCCTATTTATGTTCCTTCACAATGGATAATGATAATAAAAGGCGCAAAAAAACATGGTCCTTCTTATAAAGTAAATGAAATTTGTACTGAGGATATCCTAGATTTTAAAAAACTCTCATCAGAGATTGGAAATAATTATACTATCGATGAGGACAAGACTAAAGTGAATTGGAATGAAATTAAGTGCGTGAAGGTGGAAAAACAAAGTCCTTTGATAATCTATTATAAAACTTCATACTCGGAAAAAGAATTTAAAAAAATCAATGTGAAAAAAATGTCTCAAACTCGAATGTCGAAACTTCAACCGACAAGAAATATCACATTGCAGCAAGCATATTCCAAACCACCTGGAATATCTGCAGCAAAGAAGGCAGATCTCTTAACATTATGCCGAGAAAATGCTATAAAACCTTTGTATTGGCCGTTTTATCAACAACTTCAATCGTCCAGCTTGGCGACTGCACTCATTGCAGACGAAGATGAAAGTGATTAAACATAATTTTGACTATTTGTAAAAGAATTATTTTTGTTTTGTTGTGCTAAATATTTTTTTTGTATTAAAACATTTTCAATATTTTGATTCTTTTCCTTTAACATACACATACTTTTTGTTACAACTAAAAAATGTAATATAATTTTGTTTGTTTATAAAGTGCAATAATGTAACAACTTTTTCTCTTGCATTGTCCATTTTAACGTAAAGTTCTTTTATTTGTCATTTACTAATTTACATTCTATTAGTGATAATCATTTTCATTCAGTTTAGTATTGAAATACAATTAAATGATTCAATTTGTCAACAAACCATTTTTTTCAAATACGATTTTCTCAAAACAAAAAAATCTGATTATTACAGTATTGCATTGGGGTATCGATATGACACAAAAGGGACAGGGTACTGTAAACTGTTATATGCATGACGCTGAAGGTAAGTGAGGTGCAATTGAGATAGGTACCTGCTTATTAAACTATCTCAAAGAAAAAGCTGAGGCTTCCAATAGTGATGAACTTGAAATTACTTTATATTCAGATAATTGCGCTGGCCAACAAAAACACGAGTTTATCATTACTTCCTTCCTTTATGCTGTGGCCAATTATAATATAAAGTCAATAACCCATAAATATCTCGTTACTGGTCACACGCAATACGAGTGACAACGTTCACCCATTAATAGAGAAGAACATCAAACGAACATTGAAATCTGGCCCAATTTACACGCCATGGCATTATGTGGGGCTAGTTCAAACAGCTAAAAAAACGGGACAGCCATTTAAAGTGATAGAATTAGCACACGCAGACTTTTTAGATCTAAAAAATCTGACCGAGCAAACCTGTACTAATTTTAACAAAAATACATTGGGAGAAAACTTCAAGCTCTCTGAAGTTTCCATATTTAGGGTAGAAAAAGAGAACTTTGACTGCTTTTTCTACAAAGCATCTTTCAAGCACCAAGAGAAGGCCAGTCATGGACAGAAATTTACCAATCAGTAACCAAACCATCGAACGGGCAGACCATGTAAAGAATCTTGAAGTAACACGTTTTGACAAAAAGTTAACGTTTACCAAACATATAAACAATATTAGTAACACAGAAAAAATGTATTCCATTTTTAAAGTCAACTCACAATTAAACATAAAATAAATTAACAATTTATAAAATGTTAATTCGACCTATCCTTACTTATGCCGCTCTGTCAGTAATACAAATTTTAAAAAGCAACAGGTGGTGCAAAATAAATGCTTACGTTTAGTAGGTAACTATCCCAGATACACGCGGATCGTACTGACACACGAGATGTTTCAAATTCCTACTATAAACGACTATATAAAATCATCATTTGCTGCCGGAACACCTTATGAAGCTTTGGTACCACTTTGGCCCCAACGTAAACCAATAGCCCTATCAAAGTTTTTCTAGTAAAATATATGTATACCTTGTAGGAGGCTAAAAACCGCCCCAAAAGCGACGCCCCATACGTCACATAACATTCCGCATGTCCGAAAAATAAAGAAAAATTTTTATAACTAATTCGAACTTATTTTTGACACCCCTTGTAAACTGACATTTTTGACACCCCTGTCTTGTTCTGTAACTATTATAGCGACTTGTCCGCGCGAGAAATTATTCAATGCGTTTCAACGTGAAATTGAGATTTTTGAAAAAATGATGAAAGGAGACGAGGCCTGGCCTTCAGACAGATTCAAAGTTAATGTGTATTGTATGATTATGTATGATCAAATCAGGTACTTTTTGTATAACGAAAATTTAAATGGGGCTCGATATGTTGTGATCATACAAAACCAAGTGGAACCATTTCTACACGAATTGCCTTTGAACAGAATGAGATGTTGGTATCAGACGGACGGAGCTCCACCTCATAATACAAGGGCTGTCGATGATAAATTAACAGGAATGTTTGAAGATAGGTGGATTGGAAACCGAGGGCCTTGGCTATGGCCAGCCCGGTCACCGGATTTAACTCCGTTAGATTTTTATTTGTGAGGAGTTATCAAGAGCAAGGTTTATGACCGAGTGGTGGGTTCTTTAGAAGAATTGACTGAGCGCATTCATGAAGTATTTCGAGAAGTTAACCCTGGATATCTCATTAGAGCAACTACAACTGGCGTACTAGAAAGACTGGAGATGTGTCTGCAGGAGAATGGCGAGCACTTCGAACATTTGTTGCAGTAATTTTTATCTTAACAATTTTAAGAGACAAATTTCTGTTTTTTTTTTTTAAGTATTCGTAGATAGTGAATATTATATCTCTTCTGTTTTTTAATTTATACATTATTTAATTATGTTTCTTATTTTATTGTTTTTTTTTCTTTTTTATATATGTATATATTTTGTTACGGTACTGTGCTGCAAATGTATAATTATTGTATTATTGAGAGCAGGCTTGTTATTGGACATTCATTGTCTAGCCTGCCAGGTTTACAAATAAAAATAAAATAAAAATAATCCACATTTTGTGGGTTGGTTGCTTTTTGCATAACAGGGTCCAATTATCTCTCAGAAAACCCCAGGGTGTTTCAAAAGGCAGATTTAAGAGTTTTACACCTAAAAAAGTAGCCCAGTTTTTCGACCATCTGAAGCCAGCGATAGAGAAAATAAATTACAATCATGCAAAGATCATTGGACATTCATTGTCTAGCCTGCCAGGTTTACAAATAAAAATAAAATAAAAATAATCCACATTTTGTGGGTTGGTTGCTTTTTGCATAACAGGGTCCAATTATCTCTCAGAAAACCCCAGGGTGTTTCAAAAGGCAGATTTAAGAGTTTTACACCTAAAAAAGTAGCCCAGTTTTTCGACCATCTGAAGCCAGCGATAGAGAAAATAAATTACAATCATGCAAAGATCGTCAATGTCGTGACACAAATTTCGGTAATATTTTTGAAAGCGAATTAAGAAACGTTCTAGAAAGTACAATAATTGTTGAAAATCAACTAGACAACAATGACGAAAGTGAATTATCGGATGCTGTTGATACCAACACCTCCCCAGTGAATGCTGAAAGGACATGGAAAAAACAAGATTTTTCATATGATGTCCGGAGTACTATTTTCACGAAGGAGTTATTGAATATACATGATACATGGGCCATGTGGAATGTTGGCACCAAACTCCATTGCATGAGCGGTGGAGAATGCACTGAAGACTTCCTCCCAAAGGAATTTAGGGACGAAACTGTTGTGAATGAAGGCGGATACCCAAAGTATAGAAGGAAAGATATAGACCGAACGGCTCACGCAAGGGGTCATGAGGTTGACAACAGATATGTTGTTCCGTATAATAAATGGCTATTAAAGAAATTCAACGCACATATAAACGTCGAAATTTGCTCTTCGATAAAGAGCGTTAAGTATATATGTAAGTATGTATTGTGACATTTTGTCACAAATTTTTATATATAAAAATCTCATTTATAGTTTAATTATTATAGATTAAGAGACGGCAGAATAGCTGATACATATTTTTAGAAATTACGGGACTCAGAACACTTAGTACACCTGCTAGTTATTAACGATCAAACGAAAAAAGAAATCACCTGTAAAGTATATAAAAATATTGCATTAACTACCCTGATAGATAACATACACGAACCGATGGCTACTTTCCTAAGATCTCAAAATCCTAAGACACTAAATGATGTCAAACATATAACTGAGGAAAGCAGAGCTAAAAATAAACATCAGATAAAATATAAAGCACAACACACAATACAGCCAAAACAATTTAACCAGTCCAGATTACAATCGCAACCAACACATAAAGTGCAAAATTACCTTTGATGAGTTGTTAGATTTCCTTGTATCTAGGAGAAATGCCTATGGTAAACAACTGAGCAATACACACAGACCACATACAAGGAACAACGGAAAACATGTATTTCGCAATGTAAATCAGGAACGAAATGTTAGCCTTTTGGGATTATGTTTATTGCAGGGTCAAATGAATGTTCCAAATAAACGTAAACTGTTTATACTATCACCCGATATTTACTCACGCTATGTCTTCTCGAAGATTTGAACAGATTTTGTTGCTGATACTAATGCACAAGGAGAAAAAATAACTAAATAAGCGTAATACCTAAATTTCCGTAAGCGGAAAATCGACAGAAGATGCGTGGTGGGACGTAACACAGGCAGTACAGCAAGCCAAAACTAAACATACGTACGGAATATTTACCGACTTTACGGGTGCGTTCGATAACCTAAAATGGGAACCCACTATGACGAAGTTATAAGAGAAGAAGAGAAGGTACGAGGCTATAACAGCTAATTCTGTTACAAGAATATCGCCGTGGTGTGACCTCTTATCACTTGTAAAAGCCAAGCAAAGCGTGGGTCGTTACTTCCCAATTTTTGCTATATCTCTTTTATGTTAGGAAAGTTCACTGGTATCATATTTCGACTCAATGTCGATTCAATTTTAATAGGTGTATTTTGAATAAGTGGGTTCGATTGTATTACTTTTAACTGAATTTCGAGATTGTATTAATTTTTTTTGTGTCGTAGGTTTGATAAGATTAGCGTTCGTTAATTTTTTTGTAATCACCCCTCTATCTTCCATATTCTTAACTTTGGAGATACAAGTTCGATGAACAAGCCGGATTTCGATGCGTTATTAGATGTTCCCTTAGTTTCGGTACTCTCGTACTATCTATAGTTTAAGTTAGTATTGTTGAGCTTTATTTTTCTTTTATATATATTTCTTATGTGTTGTGAAAAGGATCGAACTTTCGTTCCGTTACTAATACCCTCGATGGTTCGGTCGATGCTAGGAATTTTTGATCTGGAGTACGACACATCGAACAGACCAAGGTTTATAATTTGGTGGTCCTAAAGTCACAACATTATTCTTTTCTAGAGTAAGTATTGGAAGGAGTGTTTTTCTCCAAGCATAGGGTTTTTCGATTCCTAGGAACCCCCGATCTGTATGGTCCGCCTTGTCGAAACTTTATTTTTTTCTTTGGTTTTAGGCCGTTGTGTCCTGATATTGGGTATAGGGTTTGGTATTTTGGAATTTCGATTTTGAATCTATTCGTGATTAATTTTTTTTATGATAAATATGTCGGCAATTACTTTCCAGTTTTTGTAACAGATGTCACAGCCATAAGTATGCAATGTTATGATTTGATACATGTCTTTTATTCTATTGGCATTAACCTCAAAACTACACAAGTTACGTTCCGCTAAAAACGCACAAAGACATGATAAGGTGATTTTGCAGCATGACAAACGCATCGTCTCATACAGCAAAAGCGGTTATAGAAGTGTTGAAATCACTTGGATGGGAAGTTTTATCACATCCGCCGTACTCTTCAGACCTGGCTCCATCCGACTACCACCTTTTCGCATCGATAAGGCAAGCGCTTGCAGAGCAGCACTTCGTCGAACAGAACAAGATTTTGATTTTGTTATTTTAAAATCAATGTCAGACTCAGACGAATCACAAACTGAAGATCAAACAATTTATAAAGCTTTAGATGAAATTGTAAATTCACCTAATCCATTTAATAGAGCCTCAGAAATAGTCATTAGTCATTTTCCACTTACAAGACCAATTTTACACAGACCTCTAGTACCTATGATGGTGCGCCTGCAATGATAGACAACAAAAATGGCTTAATTTCGCTGTGTATGGCAAATGATGTGTTTCCTCAATTCGCTCATTACCACTGCATCATTTACCAGGAGGCGTTGTGTGCCAAAATTCTTCGTTTTGAACACGTTATGAAGATTGTCGTAAAGATTCCCGGTGCCGGAATGAGTTTTGTTTTTACTTTTTATTATTTTTTTTTCATGCATTTGAACTATTGCGAATCAAAAACACTGTCATTCATGCTTAATCTTGTATAATTATTAACAAGTTAATTGATTTTTTATATTAATTATATTTAAACTGTGTTTAACTTACAGGGATATCATTATATTTCACAAGTGGAATAGGTATTTTTAAATAATTTTAATCAGTCATCACGGAATTATATCCCAGTCTATATATTATATAAATTATTATTATTATAAATTATTTTAGAATGAGCCCTTAGGCTTGATAGGTTTGCCGACCCCCTGTTATAGACAATCTTAATACCAACAACAATACATATTACCTTTACAGACAGATACATCAACACAGTCCAGTTCCACACAATTAACAAACATGTCTTAAAATCCTTTAGAACATTTTAATCTTGCACTTAGTTGTTTACCTGAATTTGGCGGCAAATCAATAATAGAGTTACATAGATTTTTGGATCTTGCTCGAGAAATTACAAGACAATTTACCACCCAAGACTCAAATTCCTTTCAAAATAAATTATTTTTCCATCTACTGTCGAACAATTACAAGAAATTTTAGTTGAAAACTTTAGTGGCAAAAGAGATAAAACCGAATTACTTTTCCAAGTTTAAACACCTAACAAAAATCATATCAAGCACATTTAGAATATCTGAATGAACTAGAATCACTTTTAGAAATTTTGCATCAGAATATAGATTTAAACAAAGTAGGTGAAAACATTCGTAACATTCAAAAAATCGATTATAAAGAGTTGACTATCGCAACAATGTTAAGCCTTTACGGCGCTGAATTGCAGTTCTGCATCATACTATTCGAACTCGCGAAATAATTCAAACGAACGAATTAACACCTTATAACGCAGCAATGCCTATCTATAGAATAGCTTTCTATCGAACAAGTAGTTACCCACATTTGTGCAAGATGGTGTTACTTGTATTTTAGTGCGATTCGAAGTTAGAAATCTGTCAGAACCGGTTTGTGTAGTTCGAGTGCAAATTCAATTGTTTTTTTTTTTATTACTAATACTGAAAATATCGACCTGAAATTGCTGTGAAGTAACGGTAAGATATTGTTTTTCACTATTTTGTTGTAATTCAAATGTCTTATTTAAATTTCTACAGAGATAGGTTGCACTTTTGTTATGATGCAGTAATGCATTATTGTGCTAAAGTGCTAAATTTTATTACTTTGTTTCTAATATGTATATTTTTTCTCCCAGGCTCAATATGACTTCGAAGCGACTTTTGACGACTGAGGAAATTGAAAATATTCTGGGCAATTGGGAAGATAGTGAGGATGGCTTAGACTACTCAGACGACGATGATGTAGCTGACCCATCGTACATATTGGAGCTGAATGATCAGAATTTACGTCATAATTCGGATGAGGAGTCAGAAGTATCAAGCCCCGAAGATCAGGACAATGACATATTGCCACCGAACTCTGAGACCAATACCAGTACGACAGTTCATCTATCTCAGACACCGCCTGCTGTTCCAGACCCAGTACCAGTTCCGCAACCACTTCAAGCAGCACACGTGTTTATATTTACTTCGCAACCAACTGTGTATCCAAGCTTATTTATATATTACACAGTTGGTTGCGACTTGCGTAACTAACCGCCACACTACCCCCCTTCCAGAGAGCGGCAAATTATGATTTGTCGAGCGCGAACGTGACTTTTTTCTTGGCTCCTGGGTAAGTGCGCAAAGGTTGGGCGTTGGACTTGAAGAAGGAAGATGATGCGTCGGAATTTTTCTCTGTTGAAGTTGCATGAGGGGTAGCTTTGCTGGTTGTTGTTTGATATGCATGTTCTGTTTCATCCAAGGTAGCTTCTATGTATGCTGGTACCAGGCGACTTAAGTTCACTGATTCCTGTTTGCCGTTTATGTCCAACAAGAAATATTCGTTGCTAGGACGAGCAATGATACGATACGGTCCTGCGTATGGTGGTTGTAGCGGAGGCTTAACTTTATCGACTCTGATAAATACGTGCGAACTGTCGTATAAATTTTTGAAAACAAAAGAACTACGTTTGTCGTGTCGGGCTGCTGGAGTTGGCTGAACAAGGCGCATTCTTTCTCTGTGTTTATTGAGAAAAGAAATAGGATCTGGAGGAAGGTCAGTGTCGAGGAAAAATTCTCCGGGCATTCGGAGTGATATACCGTAGACAAGCTCAGCCGCTGAAGCTCCGATGTCTTCTTTAAGCGCGGTTCGAAGTCCTAGGAGAACTATGGGAAGAACTCCGACCCAATCGTTGGTCTCGTGGCACATTATGGATGCCTTAACTGAGCGGTGCCAACGCTCGATCATACCGTTGGAAGCCGGATGGTAAGCTGTCGTTCTCGTCTTTTTGGTACCGACAAGTTTGGTGAGCGCTTGGAAAATGACGCTCTCAAATTGTGAACCGCGGTCAGTCGTGATAGTGACCGGGGTACCGAAACGAGAAATCCATGCTGACATGAAGGTATCAGAAATAGTTTCGGCGGTTATGTCGGATAGAGGAACAGCTTCCGGCCAACGAGTAAAACGATCGATCATGGTGAGCAGGTACGAGCAACCGCGTGACGGCGGTAGCGGTCCAACCAAGTCGACATGTACGTGGTCGAAACGGGTATCGGAAACATCAAAATTTCCGGTTGGAGGCTTGCAATGCCTCGAAATCTTGCTGCGCTGGCATGGCAGGCAAGTTCGAGCCCATTGATTGACGTCTTTGGCCATACCTGGCCAAATGTATTTTGTGACCATCATTTTCTTGGTGACTCGTCCGCTGGGATGGGAAGGGCTGTGAATGATGTCAAAGATGCGCCTTCGGAGGGGCGCGGGAATGTAGCGTCGGTGTATCTCGGTTGAGACGTCGCAGTAAACTGGAACATCCGGATCGTCCACTCTCAGTCTGACGAGTGTCAAGCTGCTGCCGTCTTGGAGGAGACGTAGGAGTTCAGGATCGGCGTCCTGGGCTGCTTTCAATTCGTTTGGAGTGATAGCGACAGGAACTTCAATGACCTGGACCCGGGAGAGAGTGTCAGCTGGAACATTGTCTTCGCCTGAAACGTGAACAATGTTAGTCGTGAATTGACTGATGAATGTGAGCTGACGACCTTCGCGCAGCAATGACGATTTGGCGTTGGGCCTGAATGCGTAAATGAGTGGTTTATGGTCTGTCTTGATCCGGAGTGGGCATCCTTCGACTAAATCGCGGAAATACTTAATTGAGCTGTAAATGGCTTGTAGCTCTCTACCATAGGCTGAATATTTCTTTTGGGCGTCGCTGAATTTTCTGGAAAAGAAGGCGAGCGGTTCCCAGTTACCGTCGTGAAGTTGTTCTAGGACAGCTCCGATGCCAAAATCGGATGCGTCGGTCCGGATAGCCAACTCTGCGTTGTCCAATGGATGTTTAAGAAGTGCTGCGTTAGCAAACTGCTCCTTGGAAGCGTTAAAAGCTTTTTCAGCTTCGGAAGTCCAGGAAATTGGGCGACGGTCTTTCTTCTTAGCGCCGGAAATGCAAGCATGAAGCGGAGCTTGAATCTCTGCGGCGTGAGAAAGGTGGGGTCTGTAGAAGTTGATCATTCCGAGAAACTGTCTCAGTTCAGCGATAGTCGTCGGTTTGGGAAATTCCTGGATGGCTTTCACTCGCTCAGCCAAAGGCTCAACGCCTTCCGAAGTAACGTGATGACCCAAATAATCTATTTCAGGAACTCCAAAAACGCATTTGTCCGCGTTGATTGATAAGCCAAAATCTCGAAGACGCTCCAACACGGTTCTGAGGTGTTTTTCATGCTCCTCAGGAGTTTTCGAGAAAACCAGAATATCATCGATATACTCAAAAACGAAATCTAGTCCTCTAAGGCACGTGTCGATGTAGCGTTGGAAAGATTGAGCAGCATTACGGAGTCCAAATGTCATGACATTGAATTCAAAGTTCCCGAATGGTGTGATTATTGCAGTCTTTTTGATGTCATCTGGAGCCATGGGAATTTGATGAAATGCGCGATGTAAGTCTAACTTGGAGAAGATCTTACATCCGCGCAATGATGACGAAAAGTCGTGAAGACGTGGCACGTTGTAGCGATCTGGAATGGTGATTGCGTTGAGATCTCGGTAGTCTCCACATAGTCGGAAATCGCCATCCTTTTTAGGCACAATGTGCAGCGGACTAGCCCATTCGCTTTGCGAAGGCTGGCAAAGTCCTTGGTCGATATATTTCTGAAAATGTGCCGATGAGCTACCGGAGGACCTTGTGTGATGATGTGATGATAGACGCCACGGTCTGTAACTTTAGAAAGTTGCGATGGACGCGTCACATCAATAAAATCAGAAAGCAGGCTCCGGTATGGCGAGGACCAGACGATTGTTGTCAACGAAGGCAAGCTGCTGGAGACAAAAGAGCTGTGAACGGTAAGACCCGTCGTTTTGTCGATTATAGTTCTTGCTTGCAGATCTATTACTAGTCCGAAATGGTAGATGAAGTCGGCTCCTAGAATCGGTCCGGAAACGTCGGCCACGATGAATGTCCAGGTGAACGGACGTCGTAAACCAAGGTCCATCGTGAGGCAGACTCGTCCAAAAGTTTCGATGCGTTTGCCGTTCGGTGTAAAAAGCGCGAGAGTTACCGGTTCCACGATTTGATTCGCGCACGATCTGGGCAGAACGGATACATCCGCTCCAGTGTCGGCTAAGAAATTTAGGCGTGACGTGAAATCTTTGATAGACAAGCGTTTTTTAATGAAGTCACCCTCGATCTCTTTAACTCGAGGGTGTTCTACTAGTTTTCCTGATTCGGCTTTGGGGATTCTTTCCAGCTGCATGGATCTTGGCATTTCCTCGCTCGTTCTCGAAAACGCCTGTGATAGAAACAAAGTTTAGAGGTGGAGGGCGAGCGATTGCGGAAGTTTTGTCTTCCTACGCTCTGGCTTCTGCCTCTGGATTGGGCGATATTCGCTTCCAGCTTGTCAAGGCGGTTGATTATAGCCTGAAGAGGTTCGGTTGTAAGGAGGTTGCTTGGAACGGTGCTATGAACCGAAACTTGGTTAATAGTTGAGCGAGAAATTTCCAGCATTTTGTCTGCTTGCGCTGACAACTGATCGAGTGTGGAAGCTGAACCGATCACCAAAATACGACGAATATCTTCCGGCATTTGTTCAAGGAAGAGCGTTCGAAGCAGGGTTTCGTTACACTGTCCTGCGGCAAGATTGCGGAGTTGTTGGAGATATACAGTGGGTTTTTCACTTCCTAGAGGATGACCATGAAGAAGACGCCGAATATTGGCTTCTTCTGAAGGGGCAAGGGCACTAAGGACTCGTTGTTTTAAACTATTATACTTATCTCTCTGAGGAGGATTCAGGATCAAGTCCCTGCAGAGTGAGACAAGCTTGGCGTCGAAGTTACTGGCCACGTGTTGAAATTTAGACGCGTCTGACGTAATTCTGAATAGGGAAAATTTCAGCTCTGCCATGGCGAAATAACTTTGTGGATCTTCGTGCCAGAAGGGTGGAAGTTTGACGGTGTGCACAGCTCCCAGGACATTCTCGTCGGTGGACTGCGAAGTGCTGGGTTGTGATGTCTGCGGGCTGTGTTGAGGCGCAGGTATGCCGTTTTCAATGTTATCGGAGCCTATCATAACGACAAACTTATGTATCAGCGTCACCAGATCAAACTTTACGTGTTAAAATTTGTGAAAAATTTGACGCAATGTGGCAACGAGATTTTCGCCACTATATTACTGCCGTTCACGCACTAATAACTCGCGATTAAGATCACGTCGGGGTCACCAATTATCGGGTATTTAGTTATTACAATACTGATATATTTATATTTTTTATTGACGTCAAAATTCTACAGCTTTTTTATTCTACAGCTTTTTTTTAATTATTATTTATATTTACTTCGCAACCAACTGTGTATCCAAGCTTATTTATATATTACACAGTTGGTTGCGACTTGCGTAACTAACCGCCACGTAATATGCCAAATGAGATAGTCTCGAAGGTTATGGATGCAAATCCTGAAGTAGACAATATTACATGTACCATCCCACTTGTGTATTTCGACCCTCAATTGCCAGGGCATAAGTACACAATAGAAGCTCTGAAATATGGTTATGCCTTAGGACAAAATGAGAGATCACTACTCGATAGTAGGACAGGAACAAATCTATCTCAGGGGGTTGAGAAAGTCATAAGAGAGCTTATTAAAGAGATAAAGGACCTTAGAGGAACACAAGGAATAAGAAACACGGTGGAAGAGGACAAGTACACTTGCAACACTTTGACACAGGACTTAAAAATGGTAAAAAGCTCACTTGAAGTGGTTAAAACGAGTTTAAACAATTTGACTCAAGTACTAGCTCCCACACCCGCGCCAAGAGCTTCTACATCTCTACTGCCCAGTTCATCAGTATCTTCCATGATATCAACAGAAGGACAAGGGGCCCCAATAATGAATCTGGCTAGTGTAAACCCAGCCAGATCGGCCTGGACTTCTTCAGCTATTCAAGCTCAGAATACACCAACTGCCGGCGCAAGCAGCATTCGTGTTGCAAATATAATGGATCTCTTTTGAGACATCAGATAGTCCTGAAATATTCTCCAAGGACATCAGGTTGTATGACCAAAATAGGGCCTATCACCGGTCCAATATCTGATACATTTATTTAAAAAAAAAAAAGCTGTAGAATAAAAAAGCTGTAGAATTTTGTCGTCAATAAAAAAATATAAATATATCAGTATTGTAATAACTAAAGACAAATACCATATGGAAAACTAAAAACTTACAGCTGAACGAAGACCAGATGAGGTTCCGGGGATCTTGTAACTTACCAAGTGAAATCTTAGAATTGCAGACGCCTTATCAGGTATTTTCTTATTTATTCACTGACGACACATCGATCTCACAAGAGACGAAACAAACCTGTACAGCGTCCAAAAAGATGCCAGTAAACCCAAAAATGTGACAAGCCAGGAAATAAGACAGTTCACAGGAATTATTTACTTCATGTCCATAATTCATATGCCTAATGTGCGAATGTACTGGTCAGAGAAATATGGCTATGGCCACATACGTGAGACCATGACGCTAAAACGTTTCGAGTTTCTGAAACAAACACTACTTTCAATGATAACTCTAAAATGATACCATATGGTCAGCCAAATTCTGATAGATTGTATAAAATCAGACCGATGATCGAGAAACTGAACCGTAACTATGCAAGAGTGCCCTGTGAACAGCATTTGTCTGTTGATGAACAAATGTGTTCCACTAAAGCACGAACTGCCCTAAAGCAAAATTTGCCCGACAAACCCCACAAGTGGGGCTTCAAGCTGTTTGTAATTTGTGGTGTAAGTGGATATGGTTACAAGTTTGAAGTTTACAGCGGCCAGGAGAATATATGCACAGATGGCGAGCCTCAATTAGGTGCGTCATCTAATGTAGTGGTCCGACTTGCCAGAGAGGTACCTACCAAGCAAAACTATCGACTGTTTTTTGATAACTACTATACATCATTACCCCTGATTGAATTCTTATCACGCCGTGGTATTTTAGCTTTGGGCACCGTTAGGAAAAACCGCATTCCTAACGGCAAACTCCCAGAAGAAAAACAGCTAAAAAAAGAACCTAGAGGGACATCAGTCGAACAGGTCGCAAGCCATAACGGTATTGACATATCCCTGGTGGCCTGGAGAGATAATAAAATTGTCAATCTAGTATCCAACTTCGCTGGCAAAAACCCCACATCAGTCGTAAGTAGATTCGACAAATCGCAAAAGCAACACATTACTGTGGAACGGCCTTTTATTGTGGCAGAATATAATCGTCATATGGGTGGGGTAGACCTCATGGACTCCGTAATTTGCCATTATAAACTTAGACTTCGTAGCAAACGTTGGTTCATGCGACTCTATTACCATTTTCTTGACATGACTATGTGTAATGCTTGGCTGTTATATAAAAGAATTCATACTGAGACAAAAAATACTGACAGGGTGCTAAATTCTGCTGACTTCCGACTAGAAATTGCTGAGACATTAGTCAAATATAAAAGGACGAACCGGCTGAAGCGCACTAGCGACGTAGAAGCACTCATCCAGGACAAAAAGAAGAAAGGTCCATGTCAGTATATTCCACCAAAAGACGTTAGGTTGGATCAGTTAGGGCACTGGCCTGTATGGACTCAAAAAAGGCTAAGATGTAAACGTCCAGGATGTGCAGGAACAGCCCAAGCAGAATGTGAAAAGTGTGGCGTGGCTTTATGTTTTAACAAGAATAATAACTGTTTTCAATATTTTCATACTTCCTAACTTTTGACATTGTTTAACACCGCTTCTGCATCATCATGTTTTTTTTCAAAAATAAATATATTTTCTTACATATAATTTTTTTCATTATTTTTTCCATTATTTATATCTCTTCTCACCTATTGCCAATAAAAGAAAATTAAAAAATATTCTTGCGCCGTAAAGGGTTAAAATATACTAAAGAATCAATGGCAAATTATTTGAGACATCAGAAACCAAACTCACTATCTGAAGTCAGAGCCATAATTACGCAACCTAGTACAAATATAGGACATTATTCTCCTAATTTTTCAAAAATACAACCTTATATACAACAAAAACCAAATTTTCATAACAGATTTCCAGAAACAATATAACATGAAACCGCAACAATCATTCCCACAAAAATTCAACAGCAACGGTACGCATTTTTACGTTTCCTAGACCGTGAACACTACTGGTTGCGTTGACGAGCTAGGAAATGTACTGCGCGCCAAACACTCCGTTCCCTAGACAGTGGGCGCAACGCCACGTGCCTTATTATTTCGCGCGTGCTTTGCACGCCGATGCATTGCCATGCAATATGCAATGCCATATTTATTCAGTTGCTATGGTGCCAGTGAGTCGTCCACGTGCAAGTTAGAAGTGTTATTTCGCATATTTTATTTTGTGTTGTGAAAGTAGGCCTTTCAATATGAATCAAGACGGAGAAGAGACTGTAACTAAAGCTATAAAAACGTTTGATTGTAACATCAGAATAATTAACATCGACCAAAACAAAGTTATTCTGAGAACCAACAACGAAAGAGATATAGATATTACTGCAAAAAAATGGATTGAAAATTTTTCTAAAGCTACTTGGACAGAGTAGATTGTAAGCAGAACTTATCCTAAAATAAAAAACTACAGTATCGAAAAGATTGGGTTTGTCAGCACAATGCTAAAAATAAGGGAAGAAAAACAAGCAGCGTTAGGGACAGAAACAGGAACTGCGGCGCCAAAATCTTTATCAAGGTTAAAAGGAAAACAAATTTTCAAGATGCAGGGATCCCTTGCTTAAGGAGGGTATTTTAATAACTTTAGGTGCATTTTACGCATAGCCACAGAGTTACGGTGGCAGAAGCCTATAGCTATTTAAGAGTAAACTCGTCTACGAAAGATCAATTTTTGAAGTACTTCAGTGAAGAAGGATTGACTCCTAGCGAAGCCAAAAATTTCCGTAAGTCTACACTAATGGCTACCACTTCAAGTGATAAAATATGTAAAACTCTCGCCAATGCCCAAGTAAATCCTATGGAACGCTCAATTTATCATCTCAGATTTTAGAATTTGCATTGTTTAAATTTCATATTTTCTTTGATGGCCTTATAGGAAGCGACATGCTTTCCGAACTAAAAGCTATGATAGATTTTACAAACGATACTTTAAACCTTCCCAATAATATTAAATTGAAATTCGAACGTTATAAATTCCAATAAAAAATTAAATACATTTGAAAACTATTCTTTCGAAGTTGAACCAAAACGCTCAAAATTTATCAAAATTCCTGTAAATCTAGACGGAGAAATTTTTGTTAATGTTCCAGAAACTAATAACATATTTATTCCGGAATGTATTACGCATTCACAAAACGATTTTGCAACCGTAACTGTAATCAACAAAACAGACCAAAACAGACGGCTAACTTTTTCTAAACCAATTACTGTGGAACCCGTTAACAATCAACATACGCTATTTCACCTCATTAGCACGAAATTTTCAGGATATATATCCCAAATCGAATCCCTTATCAATACAGAGCACATGAATTCCGAAGAAAAAGAACAACTGCTTAACCTATGCCAACAGTATTTTACAAAGATGGAGAAATTTTGACTTTCACACACAAAATTAAACATTCCATAAGAACAGACGAAATCCCCATCTATACTAAATCTTATAGATATCCGTTTATTCATAAAGATGAAGTTCAAAATCAAATAGAAAAAATGCTAGACCAAAAAATCATTCAACATTCCCACTCACCCTGGTCATCACCAATTTGGGTAGTCACGAAAAAATTGGACAACTCTAACAAAGTAAAATGGAGAATTGTAATTGACTATCGGAAACTAAACGAAAAAACTATAGAGTATAGACGATAAATACCCGATACCGAACGTGACAGACCTACCTGACCGTTTAGGTAGAGCACAATATTTTCAAGTTTAGATTTAGCATCTGGTTTCCACCAAATTCAAATGAACCACTCCGATATTGAAAAAACAGCTTTTACAGCAGAAAGTGGACATTTTGAGTTTACTAGAATGCCATTCGGCTTAAAATCCGCTCCTTCTACATTCCAACGTGTAATGAATGACGTTTTTCGAGACTTGATTAATAAAACTTGTATCGTTTACATGGACGACATATTAGTATTTTCTTCCTCTCTAAAAGAACATATAGACAATCTGAAACAAATTTTCAAGACTTCGTGAATCCTTTAAAATTCAATTAGATAAAAGTACATTTTTGGCACAAGAAACAAAATTTCTTGGTCATATAGTTACAAAAGACGGTTGTAAAACCAAATCCTGACAAAATTCGATCCATAAAAAATTTCCCAATTCCCAAAACTCAGAAAGAAATAAAATCCTTTCTTGGCCTCCTTGGATACTATAGAAAATTCGTTCAAGACTTTGCACGCGTTACTACACCACTCACAAAATGTCTGAAGAAAAATGCTAAAGTTGAACATAATGCCGAGTTTATAAATTGTTTTCGGTTATGTCAAAATCTTTTAATGAACGAGCCCATTCTAGCATATCCCGATTTTAATAAAACTTTTAATGTAACTACAGACGCAAGCAATCTTGCAATCGGTGCAGTATTGTCACAAGGATCTATCGGTTCTGACAAACCTATAGCATACGCGTCTAGAACTTTAAATGAGCACGAGAAAAATTATAGCACTATAGAAAAAGAACTCTTAGCAATAATATTGTATATGCAACTAAACAGTTTAGACCTTATATTTTTGGAAAAAAATTTAATATTCTAACCGATCATAGACCCCTTCAATGGCTTTTTAATCTCAAAGAACCAAATTCGAAACTCGTTCGATGGCGCTTAAAGCTCCTAGAATATAACTATAATATAATTTATAAAAAGGGAAAATCAAATACAAACGCAGACGCACTTTCGAGAATTGAAATCCACACCAAAAATTCAAAAAAAGATTTAAATACAATTTCAACAATCCCTAATAATCCGAACCCTCCTAATTTACAAGATTTAAACGATGACGATCTGATAGACGACATACTACTATCTGAATTATCCGAACTTTTAAAAGATACAGATATACCGAATGTAAACATTGAAGATATAATACTACAATATCCTACAATTCCTGAACAAATTCCTACAGCCGAACCAGACAATGATACAGTACACACAAACGTAGAAAATCCAATACAAGAAATACCAATAAAAGAAAAAGCACTAAATTATTTTAAAAATCAGATTGTAATAAAATTCGTTAATACACACACTGTTAAACCAAAAATTGTACATTTACATAAAATTAAGACCAGAATATATGCACATATAGCCACTGAAAATTTTGAAGAAAATGTCATTAACTTCTGTAAAGAATTTCTCAAACCTAATACAAAATACGGTATATATTTCGAAAATATTGACAACTACGAACATTTCATTACAACTATACAGAATACCTTTAAAAATAACACAGCACAACAAAATCAAACTTTTTTTTTGTTGCATAAAATATTTTATTGTTTTTTTACTAATTTGAGGTCACTGATTTCAAATCTACTGTCAGTTTTATTGTATCAGCTCGAGTTTTTGAGATACAGCTACTTCCTTCATTCTTACCTCCATATTGAGTTTGTTTACTTTATCTATATCTATTACGCTCGCATTTTACATAAATCTTCGTAATGTCTATGATGTCTTCGTCTAGAAGGGTTTGCATTAACGATCCAAATTGTTTTTGTTACATATTTGGTGAATATGTTTTTCAAAAATTTCGTTTGAGTATGTCAAACTTTGTAAAACAAGCATATTTGGAGTGTTTTGGTTTTCCATTGAAAACTCATAACAAGCCTTGGGTGTCCAGTATTGTATTCAAAATCTGTGTTAAGTAATTACGTTCATGGGCCACTAAGAAGAGAACCTCTTTCAAGTTCCAATATCCAATGATCTGGTGTGAACCTGTTAATCATCACGATGACTGCTATCTTTGTGTTTTAAATATAAAAGGTATCAATAAAATAAACCGCGCGCCAGATAGATTTACCCCACTTCGACATCACCTGTTAGGCCTATGAAGATCAATTTTTATTTGTACCATCTACATCTAAAGAAAATTCTGATGAATTGAATGAGCTGAGCTCCGTGAGCAATGACGAATTTGAGCCATTGAGACCATTCAATCAAAACGAGCTTAATGATTTAATTAGGGACCTTGGACTGTCGAAAACTTCTTCTAAATTACTAGAGAGAAATCTTCTATATCTCTTTATATCGACTCATCAAAACAGTTTGAAGTGTGTACTATTGCATAACAGAACTAGGCTCCCTGCCAATCGCACATTCGTTTGTTTGGGTTATTCAAAATTTCTTAGGTAATAGAAAGGGTGATGATATATTCAGCGCGTTGAAGAGATGTTGTCTTACTTCCAGCAACTTGAATGCAACATGAGCATCAAAGTACACTTCCTTCACAGCCATTTAAATAATTTTCCGGAAAATCTCGGTGACATGAGTGAAGAATAGGGTGAACGATTTCATCACGATATTCGGACGATGGAGGAACGATTCCAGGGTCGCTGGAATGCGCATATGATGGCCGATTATTGTTGGAGTATTCAGAGTAGCACTTCGTCATTCAAAAACAGTAGAAAATCATATAAAAGAAAATTCAAGACTTTGCAGTGGTTCTTAATAAAATATGTTTGTACAGTCAGAGTATTTTTTTCCAAAAAAACACCCCTCCCTATAATTCATAAACTAGAGCTGATATAAAAAAACTGATAATATATTTGAAATCAGCGTCAAAAATTAGCTTAGAATGATGTAAAATATTCCATGCAACAAAAATGCTGTTAAGCGGTGTAATTCTTTTTACTTGACGCAAACAACCTCCCTTTTACGAGACGAAGAAGACGAATTAGAACAAGAATCAATAATAGAAAATTATCATATAGGCAAAACGAACCATCGCGGAATTAACGAAACCCACGCCCAAATTAGTTCCAAATATTATTGGCCCGAATTGAAAAATCATATTACACGTTTTATAAACAACTGCGATATTTGCAAAACAAGCAAATACGACAGAAATCCAAACAACCCTATCCTAAATTTAACACCAACAGCTACAAAACCAAACGAACTGATAAGTATAGATCTTTTTCAGTACAAAGGTCAAAAATTTCTCACAATCATTGACGAATTTACAAAATTTGCTAAAGTCTACCCTGTAGAAGGACCAAACGTTATATCTATAATAAACTGCTAACTAACGCATTTTTCACACCACCTACAGTCTATTCAAATACGACTTGACAATGGACCTGAATTTAACAATTCTACACTTAAAGAATTTGCAAAATCTCACAACATAACATTACACTATACAACAAAATTACACCCTCAATCCAACGGGACGATCGAAAGATTACATTGCACCCTCCTAGAACACCTGCGGTAGTAAACTCTAACGATCCTAATATTCCTGTTTGTTTACAAATGACATAATATGCCATAATTGGTTACAACAATTTAATTCATTCTTCAACTGAACAAAAAACTCATAGAAATTTTGTACGGACACCTTCAAACAGACGAACTTTTAAAACTAAATATAATAAATAATGTGAATGATGATTTAAAATCATTACAAGTCGGGTCAGAGTCTCATGCTGGGTTGCACAACGCAAAATCAAATATTTGATTGGGTTGTCAAACACTTGAAAGCGCTGTTAAACACTTGATCGGGCGATTTCCGTTGCTGATCGCATCGTTAACGATGCTTCGTCAGATTTGATTTGATCGGGTTGTCAAATGTACTTAACCGGGCTGTTAACGTAAAAATCTGTTGCACAACGCCTGATCAAAGTTGATCACGCTGTTAACTGGGTTGTTAAACTAATCGGTGATCATTGTGTGATTAACTTTTGACGAAGGCACTGTTTTGCAGTATTTTACAATAGAAAAACACAAAAAATAATTTTATAACGTTTATTTGTGTATTAAATTTATTAAAAAAAATTATATATACATATAAGTAAATAAAAAATGTCAGATTTGTCTTCTTTGACATCCTTATCGTCGGATGATGATTTTGAGGAAATTATACCTCGTAGAAGAGTCATACGTGACAGGACAGATCCGTTTCTGTATTACGACGAATTGGAATTTAAAACAAGATACCGGTTCTCAAAACAAACCATCAGAGAAATGTTGCATATTTTTGGGCCCGCTTTGACACCAAATCGAAATAAATCGATTACAGCGGAGAATCAGCTACTACTCGCGTTACGGTTTTTTGCCACCGGTGCATTCCAACAGCTCGTAGGCGATCACATCGGAGTGCACAAATCGACAGTGTGTAGAATTATTAGTAGAGTCACCCGTTTAATAACTGCATTAAAACCAGATTATATCACCATGCCAGCCGATGCAGAACGAGACGGTGTGAAACTACAATTTTACAACATAAGGCATTTCCCCGGCGTGCTTGGTCCGATTGACTGCACCCACATAAAAATCCAGTCACCGGAAGGTGAGCGCGCTGAATTGTTTCGGAATCGGAAAGGCTACTTCTCTATCAACGTGCAAGCTGTATGCGATTCTTCGTTACGAATCCGTAACATCGTAGCACGCTGGCCGGGGTCCATACACGATAGCATTATTTTTAATGATTGTCCGTTGTACGTTGATCACAGGACCAGTACAGATGTACGATGCTCTTCTAAAATCTAAGAACAACTTTTAACACAGTTTAGAAATCTGATACATAACCTGTAAAATATGTAATGATTATAAAGACAAACAATTCAGCAGCGCTCTTACAATATTGTTTTTGTAAAAGTACTTGAAATGCGCCAACTTGCTATTTGCTAATAATATTTCCTGCTAAACAATTCAATGCAAAATAACGTATCGTGTATTCGTGTTTAACACAGTTTAGGTTAGTTGCCACAAATTGGCGCCAAAAATGCGACGACAAAGAGAGATACAGAATATCAGTGGCGGACGAGTTTTGTTTATAATTAGGCACTAGTTTGACTGAAATCTATTTGTTAGCAGTTATTTGATCAGAAATGATTAAACTGCTTACATATTGGATCGACTCGGAACGATCCGGTACATTACACAACAATCGATAACACAACAATAAGTTTGAGTTGTGTGCCGAATCAATTCATTACAACGCTTTTTAAATAAAGTTTTTACAAAGTACGATCGAAATCATACCGTACGGGACGCGACTTAATGCTCGTGCTCGATCGTATGAAAAGTAACGAGTAACGTAACGATACGATAGTAACGAGTGCTAATTGTTTTTGTAACAAATACATACGAGTACACAATTTCGTTAATCGTACTGTACCAGACAGTATCGAGTCGATTCAGTCCTCATTTGCTAACAAAATATTAAATAGACCCTGTTGCGGGAAGTATAGTATCTATTTGGGCTTATCGTACTACTTTCCGAACCGGTATTCTCGTTCCTTGTACTCGATTGCACAAACCGTGAACCGGATCCTTAATCCTTGGTCTCGAGTTAATTTGGCAGTACTACCTGCGAATTATTTAACAAAAAGATAAAAACAATAAAAAACATTATTGATATTAATATTTGTATTTATTTAAATTTTCTAAAGTTTTCTTTTTTATTTTCAGATCATACTGAAACAGAATTTTTTTTGTTCTGAGTTCGTATTCTGCGCACTCGTATTTTTTTTTAAATATTCTTTTTTATAATGTTCAGATGTAACATTTGTTTTTTTTAGATTTTGTTTTTTTTTCTTATGGGACGGGTCATTTTGGGTTGTGGAGATTGTACTGCCGGTCCAGGGGAAGATTCTGGTCTAGGTTCGGGTGTTGGGTTGGGAGATCTCGTTTCCTCCGGAATTTCAAAAATTATATCTAAAAAATGTAATAAACATATTCACAAAATAACTGTCGCTGTCATATTTTAAAAACATTTTTCTTAGCATAAAACTAACTCACCGTTAAAAAATGCTGCGGCGTCATCAAATGGATTTGCCAGTGGGCTGGTCTGGCCATCCATTAGGGCCAACATCTGAGCGCCCCGTTTCGTCCAATTTGGGCGTAAACGTTCCTCCCCCAGTTTTGAAAAGTTCTTTCTAAAAGTACAAAACAATTTCTGTTTATATTGATATAATTATTATATATCATAGGAAATCTATGCATTTCAGAGTACGACAGAAAATTGTGCATCGATCCACACTACAACATATAAAACTTGTAAGAAAAAAGTTTTATATTCATAGAAATTGTAAATTCATATCTACATGCAAAAATTATTCCACTTTTTATATGAGTTTCCAAAACAATTAACCGCTCACCTTATCTGAAGCTGCTGCGACCTTCGCATCCAAATAGTTTTGTTTCTATAAAAACAATTAAAAATTAAGTTTAATGTAAGATTCATATGCAATTGGCAATCTAGTTTACACGTATGGGCTCAAATAGGTAAATTTTATTGAACATACTGTATTTCATATTATACTTCATACAGGAATCATTCGTATTGTGATGAAACGGAAATAAGTCAGTTACTTACACGATCCGCTGCCACGTCTTTCCTCGTTTTTCGTTTCATATTGAAATAAAGATTTTTCAGCTGGCTTATATCCCAAACACCGGATTGCGTTGAGGCGTTAAACACATTCTGCACCCTAATCCAAGCCTCATTTTTTTGTCTCAAGTTTACCGCATCGGTTTCCTTGCTCTCAATTATGTGAGAATATCTAAAAGAAATCGGTTTGGGATATTTAACGGAAACAGGAAAACGGATGGAAACATATTGAATAAATCGGACTTAAAAACGGAATTTTGGTTAACGCAATGTTAAGATAGGATATTTTGGAATCATGTTTATGACATTCTACTGTTTGGTCAAAAAAATGACATTAGTTTGTTACAAATAAATAAAAAGCATTATTCACAAAATAATTGCTGGAAAACAAATTTGTTAAAAATATTATGTATACGGAAACACGATAAAATAATATTAAAAACAATACATACTTTTCTACGTGTCGCAAAAACATCTGCTTTTCGCTCTCCGTAAAGTTTTTGGACCGTTTATCACCCATTTCAGTACACTTTACACAAATTAAATAACGAAAAATAACACAAGCTATCAAGTTCCAACCGTGTATTTGACAGCTGCACTGACACGAACATACTACCGTGAACTAAGATTGCGGTTATTTGTTACCAACTGTGAACGAAAAATTACTACATATGGTACTAGGTCAGTTAACAGCCCTGTTAGTTAACAGGGACGCAATATTCGTTTCTGCAACAGTTAAAATTTTAGCAGCGTGGTTAAATTAACAACGCTGTTGGCCAACAGCCCTGTCAAATTTTGTATGTGCAACCCAGCATCACTGTTTAAAAATCAACCCTGCAAAAACTGTTGCTCTGGCTATTGGTTCACAGCATAACATTGAACTTTTTTCCGCTGCGCCGCCAGTTATATGAATGAATCTGCACTTCACACAAAGATTATAAACACCCACGATGGTTCTTATCATAAGTTGAAACTTAATAAAACCACGTATGACATTAGAAAACAGGTTCAGTTATTTTTAATTCATACAGCGCAAATGTGTAGTTAATTAACTGTGTCCGTTTCAAGAAAAGGAAACAGGTTACATTTAAGTAATCCCTGGACTTGATCCTATAGAATAAAGATCCAAAAATACAAAGATCCTATAATCTTAAAGATACAAAGATCCTAAAATAATAACTCCGTTTTAATAAACATAAACGTATTATTATTAATAATAAATATTAATAAACAAACCATATATTATAAAGAAAACTAATTAAGAAATTAATAAAATTATAATCAGAATCATTTTAATAAACGAACTATTTTATACGAATAAACTATTTTATAAAAATAAAACTTATATTTTTTTGTTAACCTCAACGCTCCGCAGTTAACTCGCCAATAGTGGTATGCAACTCGCCAATTAGTTACGTAACCACTACAAAAAACTTGGGAATGATCATCGACAGTGCGATCAAATGGGAAAGCCATGTAAACAGTTTATGTCAAAAGGCTTATTTTAAATTAAAGTATTTGTATCGATTCGTGAACACATTAAGTGAATCCGTGAAATTAAAAAGAGTCAACTCCTTAATACTGTCAGTGTTTGCATACTGTCAACTCAATTTTAAAATTCAAAAAGTGCAGAAATCTTGCATGCGTTTTGCTTTTAAAATAAACAAACGTGACCATATTCAACCCCACCTAAAAAGCTTGGGTATCCTTAACATGGAGCAAACAAGGATAGTGCATCTGTTGACCCTTGTGCATAATATACATACTTGTATCTTCAGAGCTCGCTTATTTGTATGATAACATTAAATATATTCAGCAGTATCATTACTACCACACTGGAAACTGCATTGACTTAGAGATACCTCTAAGCAAGTCTGCGATTGGAGCCACATCGTTCTATGTCACCGATCCACGTTTGTGGAATGAACTATCTGTAAATATTCGCTTCGTGTATAGCACAAGTTCATTCAAACTTGTGCCCCTCGAAATGGGTTGGGTTCGAGAATTTGTCAAATCTCCAACTCAGAATCCCAAGACGCATAATGTGTGGTACATTACACCCAATAAAGTGATGTGCCGAAGTTGGAGACAAGTGGAAGAACATACTCGCAATACGGGCCTAACAAAAGAAAACTTCACATTCTCGAAAAGGTTATTAGGAGCGGGGGCGCCTAAAGAGGTTATAACAACAAAGGCTGAGAGACGCTGTTTGTTGGGTTCCAAAGTATGTATAGATTCATTGTTTTGTGTTTTGTGTGAAGTTTACTCCAATAATTTACATTACTGTTATAGGTTGAATCCTTAACGCCGGATTCTCCTCCGGAAAGGTCGCCGAACAAGCAGACAAAGTAAGTTCTCGTTTGGAACTCTATACATTGTGACAATACCTATACGCTTCCTTGATAAAGTTCATTCAAACGAGAATGCAAGAAACATATTTTATCTCTTACTTAAACCAGTGGAGTTGGTTATATGATAATATTTTTATTTTGTCATTTTAATGTAATTATATTGATGTTTTTAAAATTATTTAACTATTATATTAGGTACACTAGTGTATTGTTTTTGGTAGAGGGCGGACGAGATAGCCATATTGGCTTGTCCGTACCCTAATAAAGAATTATTATTATTATTAATATTACAGAAAATTTTTACAACGATTACATTATTCAACAGAGAAATATTACAAAACTATTGTATAAAAAAATACACGAACGCATAGAAACTCAAAAACAAAAAGTAATACAAAAACAAAACGAAACAAAACAAATTCCACCCACATATACACCATAGTACGAGAGCCCACGACCAAAACCATGTATCATCGTTTTACGGCCAAAACCGTATGAAGTCGTTAGATTAGATGATCCTGAACCCTACTAGGTGAGGGGTAACGGTCAGAAGTGTAGCAACTGCGTGGGAGGCCATTTCTGCTATGTCAAAAAAAATAGGCAGACAGTATTATCGTATTACGTCTGATATTGAAAATGTACATAGATTTTGTCATTTTATGACGAAAATGTTTGTTTTCAGACATTTTGCGCGTAGCATATGGCCTGAGCGCATTTTTGAAAATGTCAAAAAATTTAGCCGAACTGTATTATAGCAACCCGGTTCAATTTTTTTTTAAACTTTTTGTATGGCTTCCGGGATTGCTAAAATACTGTTTTCAGACATTTCCGATGTCGCCTATAATCCCAAAAACGAAAAGAACGTTCCGGAGTCGCCCGGCAAACGCCCCGGCGCTCCTATAGCAAGAACGGCTATTTACTTGTTACGCTCCTGTCCCTCGCTTCTCTACAGCGCATGCGGCAGCAGGCTGTTCTGACCGTTGTAACGACGCTCACAACGCTCATTCAGATTGCTATGTGCTGTGCGGTTATAAAATATGTCTAACCTATCTTGTGTATTTTGCAAAGAAAAAAGAAATGCAAAAGTGAAAAAGTTCACAAATGAGAATTTGCAAAAGTGTCAAGAAGTAGCTGAATATCGGAGTAAAAAGCATTCTGCGAGGAAATCGATTTACTCCGATGTAGAGTTACCACGTGGTGTTGATACGGACATAGGATATCATTCAACGTGTTACAAAAATTTTACGGCCTTGAAGATTCCAAAGGATTCTATTTCTCAGGAGAATGTCGTTGATAGTTCCACGTCAGCTGAGACGAGCAATGACATCGGTGATTTGTTTGATGAAGGTGCATCTACATCAAGAGCGAGGTAAGAAAAAAATATGTACGCAATACACCGCAGGATATTACCTCGGAACTGAAAAGTTCTCGAATTCGAAAAAGTCAGCATCAAGTTGAGAAGTTCATACGAACTTTGGAACAATATATGAATCCTTTCGACAGTTCTTTAGATGCTGATAAGTTGTATAACATTACAACTGGAGAAGCTGCTCCAGGAAATGTTGCTGATTTTCTGCTCAATGTTGAATCTCGAGGGGAAACTTTGCGCGATAAATTCATAACTGAGATCAAAGAGAGACCTGCACGGTTTCAAGAACCAATAAAAAAAATCCTGTCTTCACGTTCAGCACTGTCAAGAAAAAGAAAAAAGTTAAACTCGGTGGCAAGATCCAAGAATTGAGGCTACAACGAGATTTATTTGGACGGCTTTTAGCGTTATCTTTAGAAAAAAAAATAAGTATCGAAAAAGTGCTATGTTACCCGATAACCCCAATGCCGCTATCACTTTGTCATATGGACGGAACAATAAATAAAACCGACAAATCGGCATTAATGCGAGACCTTGAAAAAAAATTGAAAGTACTGAGCCAGAGTCTATGGACGTTTTATTAATTGATGGGTTCTTTTTACTGCATACCTTAAAAGACATTCCACGAACATTCGGAGATCTCTCAAAGAAAATTTTGCATATTTTGTGTAAAAATAAAGTTGCAAGGATTGATTTGATATTTGACAGATATTTCTGTCCGTCTATCAAGGACACCGAACATGAATTGCGCGAAAATATCAACTCTGCAGATTTCCGCATCTCAGGACCGCAACAAGTTAGACCTTCGGACTTCGCGAAAGAGTTGAAAAATATCAAATTCAAAGACGCTTTGGTCAAATTTTTAATTAATAATTGGTCACAACAAGACATGGCGCAGATCATTACGAACAAAACGATCCATATTAATCACGATATGTGTTATGAATATTCGGTCAAAGACGGTACTGTTATCCAAACGATTAATGAAGATCTAACTTGTCAAGAACATGAGGAGGCCGATACCAAGATTGTCTACCATGCTTGTCAAATCAAACAACAAGGTCGAGTCTCTATTCGATGTTCGGACACCGACATTTTAATTATAATGGTTGGAAATATGGATTTTGTAAAAAGTTCCGTCAAAATTTGGATGGATGTTGGCGTTGGTAATTCCCGCCGTTACATCGATGTTTCGCGTCTGTATGATACATTGGGATCGTCTCTAGCTAAATCGTTACCCGCTTTTCATGCTATGACCGGCTGTGATTATAATCCCGCATTATATCGCAAGGGGAAAAAAAAACCGTTGACAATACTTAAGAACTGTACACGCTATCAAGAAGCTTTCGCTGATTTAGGCAAATATACTTCTGATACCGAAAATATATTCAAAGTCTTAGAAGAATTCACGTGCAGATTATACAACGAAAAAAAAATTAACGATGTTGATTTGGCTAGATTGAACATTTTCACGAAAACTTATAAAATTAAAAATGACAATGCTTCGACAACTCTCAATCTGGACTTATCCAATTACGATGCCTGCAATCTGCCGCCGTGCAAAACAGAATTGGAGCAGCATTTGTTACGAACGAAATATATTGCACAAATATGGAGCAACGCCCACATGAAAAATCCAACCGATCTAAACCCCACAGATTTCGGATGGTATGAAGATGAGGGACGTCTACACTTTTTGTGGTTTTCCGGTAACCAACTACCAGAATTGAGCGACGTTATTTTGGACGAAGAATCAAAAGGTATAGTTAACTTTTACTGCAGCATTTATATAAAGAAATGAGTGATCTTGACTAATGATTTTTATTTTCTAGAAGATGACATTGAAGATCCTGATCGTGATATGGAAAGTGATTTCGATGATGACGACGATGATTATGCGTCCGACAGTGACTAAAAACACACACACATCTCGCATCTTG
This sequence comes from Xanthostigma xanthostigma, assembly GCA_963575645.1. Taxonomy (NCBI): domain Eukaryota; kingdom Metazoa; phylum Arthropoda; class Insecta; order Raphidioptera; family Raphidiidae; genus Xanthostigma; species Xanthostigma xanthostigma. The sequence goes on from OY754473.1 coordinate 9,219,730, forward strand.
TATCTTCCAATAAACAGTATTTTTTTTAACTTTATCCCAATTTCCTTTTGTGCAATTTATTCAAGTCCTTCAACTTCCGTTCGACGGTTTCGGGTAAGCTCTTTATTAATCATCATCAAATAATTTACGGGTCGCAACTTATTCATTGGCTTGTAACATAGACTTCAATCGCCTCAATACGATTTTTGAATGATTTCGGATTATCGAAAAGTTGTCTGATTAGTAAGGTGCTACACTGAATTTGTCTGATATAAATTTTTTCTATATCTGGACAACTTATTTTATCACGTCTAACAATTTTCAGACGAATTGCTATGTTACCGATCGGTAAAATTTCTTAACGTTTTCAAAACGGTCTTAAAATTTAATGTGCTCACATTTTCTTCTGAAAAATGATTCTTTCGCATAAACTGACCCAAATTCACTCGTGAAAAGGATTTTCAGACGTTTTGCTATGATACTTTTTTTTTGTCTCATTTCTAATTTTTTTAAGTGGTCTCCCGGGTACACGCTACGCTAGTGGCGTCTGAAAAACGTGTTTTCCATATCTTAGAGCTATCATTCAACTACATTCTGAAAATCAGACGGATTGCTATGATACAAATCTTTGATTAACGTCTGATTAGAACTCTTCAATAAATAAAATTATCGACCAATTTTTCAGACAATATATTAACAAACAATATAAAAAAATTAATACATTAACGTTTCGATCCGGATTTGGATCTTCTTCAGAACGGATCTAAAAATATAAAAAAAATAATTAATAATTAGTTTCTATTTACTTTGAATGGAATTCGTGATAGATATTTTAAAAATATCTATCACGAATTCCATTCAAAGTAAATAGAAACTAATTATTAATTATTTTTTTTATATTTTTAGATCCGTTCTGAAGAAGATCCAAATCCGGATCGAAACGTTAATGTATTAATTTTTTTATATTGTTTGTTAATATATTGTCTGAAAAATTGGTCGATAATTTTATTTATTGCTATGATACAGTTTGGTAAAATTTATTGACATTTTTGAAAATTTGGTTAGGTCTGACGATACACGGAAAATTTCTGATATTGCGATTTTCGGGTTCAGGATAATCGAATCTATCAATTTGATGCGGTTTTCGTCGTATTGCTATGAGACAAAAATTTTGGTCGTGGGCTCTCGTACTACCAGGCAACGTGGCCTATGTTAAAACACAACCTCGTAATAAATCCCACAAACTATCTAGACCTGTCAAAATATTAGAAGATAAACAAATTAAAATTGCGACCCCTTCAGGTACTTATCATAAACAGCAGCTTATTAGACCCCTTAAATTTCAGGTTAATAAAGATTCTGATAACAAGAGCAATGACAAATGAAGAATTGCAATACAAAGACTTGACGGACAACCCTGGCATACTACCTTTCAAGTTACACGATACCAAGGTTCAAGAAATCACCCACTCATTTATACATTTTTATGACTTAAATGAACTCTAATAAATTAGACTCAGTTTAAAGCTATACAAACAACACATATTTCCATACTTTAAATTATTCAAATATTGCTGACACAGATATCGAAGGTATCCTAAAACACATAGATTATAATTTTTCGAAAATATTTTCAAAATTAAATGCTATCCTCTTGTAAAATAATGTTAATCGTAAGAAAAGAGGGCTTATAAATGGATTGGGCACTATTATAAAATCAATCTCTGGCAACTTAGATCATACTGATGCTGAAAGGTATGACAAAGAGATAGAAAATCTTAAGAAAACGCAAACCCTGCTACTGAATGACCACAATATTCAAATATCATAAAATAAAAATTTAGTTACTTCCTTTAATAACACATTAACAATTTTAACAAATAATCAAAAAGAACTTGAAAAAATAATAAATTGACATGAAAATTATCTTCAATATTTTATAAAACGCTATGTTTTAGAATTAACATTACTTAATCTGCACGAAATTCTTAACTTTTTAACCGAATTAGAAACATCAATTACTTTTTCACGAGTCAATCAACAGCATACATCCCTTTTAAAACCTGCCGTATTAAATTCACTAATAAAACAAGTAACGCAGTGGTACGGAATAGATGCTATACCATTTTCTGCCCAAAATTTGAATGCTTATTACTCTGCTATAGATGTTAAATATTTTTTGAATAATAAAAATATTATAAACTTTATTGTGGACCTCCCCATAACATATTCTGACACCTTTACCCAATATCAGTTGATTCCTATACCTACACCAAACAATCAAATATTAATTCCAACCAAATCGTATGTAACTTTGAATGACAGATATTATTGGTACAGTGAAAATGAATGTTCCACGTACGGAACCGAAACACTATGCAAATTTGGTCACCCGTATATCGCCAAATTTAGACAGGATTGTATCCAAACATTATTATTATTATTTAGTCAATTATTTTATTTTTATTAACATTCATTAATAAACACTTAATGTAGAGCCCACGTGGTAAGGATTCTTGATACGGAACCCGACGTGCCTGTCCTCTCTATCCTAAGAACCCATGTGCGCGCAACGCTACTGGGAGTGGACACTCTACTCTCGCGCGCACAACATAATGGTGCCCGCGACGAGATCAACAATAGCATACGCGGGCGTCGTAACAATAATGGTGCCTGCGATGAGATTAATAATTCATTTCGTCGACGGGCCGCGTAACAATATTGCTGGCAGTGGTGGGATTTAACGATGAACAATAACTCCTTTTGTTGACAATTCAGGTGTTTTGTGATTTAGGTACATTCGACAATTAATATTATAAGTAATTTTGTTATTAACAATTAATAAAAGTTGTTTGAAATTAAAGCAATGTAAGTACCTATCGTTATTAATGTTATTATTTATTATTATCATTATTTATTGAAATAACATTTAAATCATGCGAGGTACGAAAGCGGAAAACATTACAAACTATCTGAATGAACACTTTGAAAATGAAGAATTCGAAGTTGAACAAATCGAAACCAAAGGTCCCAACGCTTGTTTCAGAGTAGGCGCTAGAAGACAGCTAGAAGAACAATTATATAATGAAGATTTCTGGCCAGCAGGCACAGTAATAAAAAGATATTTTTTTCCAAAACAGCAACAAGCCAAATTTGAAAGCACGGGGTTTCGAAAGTCATCTGAAGAAACGTCATGAAATACAATCGTTAAACATAACAATATTTAACATACAGTCCCTCAGACACAAAACCGATATGCTACAATTGGTTCTCTGTGGTCTAAAATGTAATATTGATGTTGTCTGTTTAACAGAACATTGGCTTAAACATAGTGAAGTTAACTCAATAAAGCTAAAAGATTACAACATAGGTAGTATAAGCTGCCGCACGAAATTTTTACATGGCGGTACGGTTATCTTCGTCAACAATAGAATAAAATACCGTAAAGTTGAATTAGATGAACTATGCATAGAAAAAGATTTTGAATGCAGACTTTTCTTGTATAGTACTGTGCATTTACAGGGCACCTTCATAAACTTTATTGTTGACATCCCCATAACATATTCTGACACCTTTACCCAATATCAGTTAATACCAATACCTACACCAAGCAATCAAATATTAATCCCAACCACACCGTATATAACTTTGAACGACAGATATTACTGGTACAGTGAAAATGAATGGTCCACGTACGGAGCCGAAACATTGTGCAAATTTGGCCATCCGTATATAGCCCAATTACGACAAGATTGTATTCAAACATTGTTAACAAAGAAAGAAGAATTAACATGTCAACTACAGAAAATCGAAAATATTACAGAAGTTATAATAGAGAAGATGGACGCAAAACATTACATAATAATCGCGAATAAACCAACACCAGTTACTAGCAACTGCCAGACTACACCAATACTTCAAGGAATAAAATTACTGAAACTTCCAAACAATTGCAAGTTTTCCATAGGACATTCAACTTATGAAAATAACGTCATCACAAGAACGAAAAATGAAATTATATTTCCTAATATCGTTATAAAACCAGACGAAAATGCAAACAATAAACAACTAAGTTTGGAAAAAGTCCCACTTGGAGACCTACACGAACTTTATATTCAAGTCAATATGCTGAAACCAATTATCGAAATGAGTGAAAAATCAACAAATTATCACTATTTCGCATTATATACAGCGTGTCCCATTTTAATGTCCCACCCCGGATAACTTTTGTCAGTGACCTTGAATGAAAAATTGTTTGGTACAAAAGTTGTACAACTTGGAGGGGGACATTCGATGGCACTAATACTTTTGACCTTGGGTATAAGGTTCAAGGTCATTCAAGGTCAACTTTGTTTTTTTTTAATGGAACGTCCTATTTTTGACATCGGTAATCGATTGCGCGTAAAAAAATATGAGACTTTTGTCTGAAACTTTTTTTGAAAACGGGCAAATTTTCTCAATTAATTTAGCCTTCAAAATTGAAAATTTTTGAATTTTCAACTCGAGAATGGTGAGATTTTCTTCAAAAACAATAGGGCTTCTCATATTTGCATACCAAACATCCTCCCAAAATTTTGTTTCAATCCGTTCATCCGTTTGACCTGTATAGTGTTCACAGATTAACCGAATAACCGACTAACAGACTAACAGACGCACAGAGTTTTGCCCGTTCTCGAAAAAAGTTTCAGACAAAAGTTTCATATTTTTTCACGCGCAATCGATTGCCGATGTCAAAAATAGGACGTTCCATTAAAAAAAACAAAGTTGACCTTGAATGACCTTGAACCTTATACCCAAGGTCAAAAGTATTAGTGCCATCGAATGTCCCCCTCCAAGTTGTACAACTTTTGTACCAAACAATTTTTCATTCAAGGTCACTGACAAAAGTTATCCGGGGTGGGACATTAAAATGGGACACGCTGTATATTGATAGCAACTGTTATTTGCTATTCCTGTTGGAAACTCAAAGAAGCGATCTACAGGACTTTGAAGTCAAGAACAATTAGCCAAGCCGATGACCAATCCTTGGTGCCGCCCCAAAATTCGATTCTTTCGACAACCCATAAAGTCGAGGGCGATTTTCCTCTAAAGGATGGAGGAGTTATAATATTATATAATGTCGCAGAATGTTTTGGTAATGCATATCCACTTGCATTTACACCTTGCAACATTCAAAGTGGGTTTAAAGTTTCAGGAATATGGCCCTTCAATGATAATATTTTTGGGGACGATGAGTTTCTTAGCTCTTTTGTTACTGATAGACCATATGTTGTGCAAGATCCCGATGTTGACAACACGTCAAACACCCAATCAAATGAGGACGATACACAAACAAATAGTGCTTTACCAGGACCATCGACATCTGCATGTATTGAACAGCAAATTGATGTCGATACGCAAGTAAATATTGCCTCACCTGGACCATCAGCATCTTCTGCTGATAATAAAAGGCAGACTAATAAAATGGCATTACCGATTTCACCTGAAATTATTCGTCCCTTCCCAAAGGCTCCACGACGCAAAAATAAAAGGTCCAATAACAGAAGAGGGAAAACGAGAGTTCTGACCGATACCCCTGAAAAGCAGGAATTGGAGCTGTTGGCCACTAATAAAAGGAAGAAAGAAGTTAATAAAAAAATAAAATCTGTTAAAAAGAAAGTTTTTAAGAAAGTCAATAGCAGTAGTGAAGACGAAACTGACATGGTCTTGGAGAGTGATACATGCGATGATGATTATGACGAAAATATTTGCATAGGTTGTGGTGAGAATTATTTTCAAACCTCAAGCACAGAGGACTGGATTCAGTGTGTTACCTGCCGTGGCTGGGTTCATGAAGATTGCACCTCCTTTGAACAATATTGTCAAAAATGCGGTATTAAAGCAAAAAAGTGATTTGAAAATAGCCATACCTATATTTTTGTTTTTAATTTTTATTTTCTTTCTTACTAGAATTAAAATTTTAAAGATAATTTTGTGTTGTTACTTCTATATTGCCTTTTAAATAAATGTCCCGAGGTACAATATTTAGTGCCCCGAGGTACAAGACGTGATTGTACCTTGGGACAAATATCCCTAAAGACTTTATTGACATTTGTTCGTATATTACACTGAATATGTGGTTTGGTGCACCTTAACATTGTAATGTTATTAAGTGTTAATTGAAATTTATAATAATTTATAATAATATATTAACAACAACTTAAATATATATATTTAAAAAAAAGTGTCCCAAGGTACAAGGACCTCCCCTACTTGCAAAATTACATTTACTGGAAGTAATATTGCAATATGCGTATGTAAAGCAAATTTTAAAAATAGGACCGTTACATTAAATTTACAAACCGAAATGTAAAAATAAAAAAGCATTTGTAAAATTACAAATAAGAAATGTAACATTAAAGATGGCTTTTTGTAAAATTGCAGTTATTTCTAAATTTACAACACAAGTTTTAAATTTACATTATTGTGTGTATTATTCCAACTAAGCAAATAATAATAAAAAACGTTTATTAAAAATACATTTCCATTCTAAAATTACTTTACAATGTATAATTACCACATTTAATGTAGGTTTTTATTCGCCTACATTAAATGTAGTGATTTTACATGTATTTTTTACGGTGTGTAAAATACAGTCTCCTTTTTATGTAGGTTTAGCCTAACTTCTCGAGGGGCTAACCGATTTGAATGATTATGATTTCACTGTATTCTGAAAGAGGTCGAAGTGTTTTTGTAAATTTTTACTTACACCGACTTAGTAGTTTTTAAGCATTCGTTGATTTCGTCTTTTTTTACCAAAGAGATGTAACGATAGAAGAGGAGCCAGCGAGATCATGCATCGTCGAGGATATGACGTCAGGCAGCATTTCAAGGTCTGTGGTGGTCAATATTTGCCCATCGATGATAATGGGTGAATCATTTCATACGGTGGACAGGACACTGCAGTATCCAATCAACAAATTTAAGTTGATTGTTGTGGATGGCTGCAGTGACTTCGTGGTATGTATTATTTTTTATGTGTGTAGATTAAGTCTTCGATTGACAATATAGTTCTTGAAAATTCGTTTCTACGATAATTTTTATTTTACTTAAATTGCAGGTGCGTTTCAGCAAGTGCAGGGAGCTGACTGTGGCGGAGGTCGACTCCACTTTCGAGCGCATCCACGTCGTCAAGTTGAAGTGCAACAATCCCAGGCCGACCAAAAGAGCTAAGCCGACCATCACAGGTAATTTTTTTTCCCTGACTACAGCCAACTACTAAGTTTTTTTACCTATATCTGTTCAAATAAAAAACCTGTTCAGTGGCCATAACTGTTATAGAAACATTAGCAAATGATGTTTGTCAAAGACTCCAAGATTTAAACTGCAGCTTATTTAACGCACGCTAACCAGAGGCAAAACACATTTTTTCTTGCTTTAAAATGAGACTACCCATTTTTCTAGAGTATTTGGTTCAATGTTGCCTACGACTGAATTATATTTCAAGTTAATATAACCTTTTTTATTGTAAAATTCGAAATAATGAATAAAAAGTAATAAAATAATTTCTTTTAGACTGTCCTTGCTAAGGACTCTTCTCGCTCGGTAAGTTTTTATTTTTATTTATTTTTGGTCTTCCGTTTTATTTCGAACAGCATTTGTTACACGTGATGGAATTTCTCATTTTAAAAGAATATGTTTTGGACTATGACGTAACGCAACGAGTGTACCTATTTCATACACTTGTTAATTTAGTTCTAACAGTGATCAGCATTTGTCTCTCTACGGATAGTATCAAAGTCATATAACCAGTCTTTTTAAAGACTAAAAACCCTCCTTAAACCAGTCTTTCTCAAGACTACTGGTGACCACTGGTCTGTTAAGACTAGTGGTCATTTGTGACAAGTTTTCTTTTACAGTATCACCAGCGAACAATGGACACAGACGCAAAATCAATTCCATCATCGCCCTCTGACACCATCGAAGCATATCAGCTCATAATCGAGGAACTGGAGGGAAACGATAATCGCAGCTCGGAGGACCAGGCCACCTTAGACAAATTACGAGCATTCGTAAGACATACCGTACATAGTATGGACCTCGACGAGCCAAGAAACAAGCGCAAGCGCACATCAGATTGCGAACAGGATCATTCCACAGATGATGACAGCAAAGATGACGGATTTACCACTGTCAAGAAAAAAGTCAAGACATCGCCCATCTTTGTCTACGGACAAGAACCGCTTAGCCTCACGAGCAGACTAAGCAGAGCTAAACTTGCCTTTACAGCAGCAAACAAGGGACAGGCCCTTAAAATTAAATTCGAGACGCCGGAGGACTACCGGGAAGCCATCCATATTCTGGACAGCATCAACGCTGAATATCACTCATTTCTTCTAAAGGAGGAGAAAGACGTAAACCTCGTCATTCGAGGACTACCCAGAAACACTGACTGCGACAGCCTAAGAGAAGCTATTTCACTCAAGGGCTAAAAAATCAAACATCTAAACAGTCTACTTCGATCCAAGTAGCATGAATAATGATTTCAGAAACATCACACAAATCAACGGCATCTGCGTCACCGTCGAACCTTTTCGAGGCAGAAAAGGCCCCCCGCAATGCTACCGCTGTCAGCGCTTTGGCCACTCGTCAGCAGTCTGCAAATCTCTTCCACGCTGCGTAATTTGCGGAGAAAACCACGACGCAAAGCAATGCTCAAAGTAAAAGAATACGCCCGCAATGTACTGCAAGTGCCGCGGTGAGCATCCGGCGAACTACCGAGGATGCGAATACTACAAAAATCTTGCTTCAAAGGCAAAAAATCCGCATGACAAAGAGCCAGCCGCCAACAAACCTCCGCCGCAAAAGACGGAACCCAAATCCATCAGTACACCACCACCGGAAGCCCTGAAAATGAACACCACGTGAACCTACGCACATGCCCTCGCGGCTAAAAGACCCGCGCCCTCAGCTGCACACAAAGTAGAGAAGCCACTACCACAGCGTCCACCCAAGAAAATCAGGGCATTGTTGGTGACGCACATAAAGAGTTGGCGCATTTGGGTGTTGACAAAACTTTAGTTCGCGTCAAGGCAAGTTATTATTTCCTTAAAATGAGAGAGTTTATAGTATCTTACGTAAATAGGTGCATATCTTGCATGTATTATAAAACACCGAGGGGTAAGCAACTAAGGTTTTTGCATCCGTTAGACAAGGGAAGTGAACCATTTCAAGTAGGGCACATTGACCATTTAGGTTCTTTCAGATTTAACTATTTTTCTATTATTTTTGAATAAAATTTATGTGAGAAAATGTTTATTTAATTTATGTTATGCTGTGTTCAAAGGTACATGATATATAGTTCCAAGGTACATGAACGTTGTGTACCTTGGAACATTTTGAGTTGGTGTCAACTTTATTTCATAAAATCATCTTTGTGTTTAAACTTTTTTACTTAATTTGTAAGGAACCCAAAAAATTAGGCGTAGACAAAAAAAAAAAGTAGTGCTAAAATATGCAAAAACTTAAAAAAAAAAAATTAAAAACCGAGAATCGTTCCAAGGTTCAACACTCTCCCCTACCTATATAAACTATTGCAAATTCAAAAAATTCAGTATACGTCTGTACTCCTGAAGATGGACTTATTGTCTGAAACGATCGTCGAAAAAGAAAATATTTGTATAATTTTCAAGTGTTTTATTATTTATTATGTCAGGTTTTAGTTTTTGAACTTTTTTTTTTTGAAAGCATTACCATAAAAGAATAAATAAGGGTTTTCGACGAAATTACAGATTTTCGGAACTGGTTTTCATCCATTTTGTATGCACGCATACATTCAAAGCTCGTAATATAGAGCCATGCGGGTGAATAAGGAGTCATATGGGCTCGTGAACAGTCGCCTTAATGGCTACTTGTTTTATATTGGGAAAGAATTATATAAATCATTTTTGTTTGTGAGTAGATATGTGTTTTTTATCATCGATATGCATTGTAGGCTACTTCGAAGAGGACGCCAAAATTTACAATTACATCTTGAAGAACTACGCACCGTTGCAAGAATGGCGGACTCTTCGAAGCCGCGGGCAGCAGATACCAACTACAATATTAGGTCACACGTTGACCGAAGTATTGGAAGACTTTTTATTGCGTAAGTATTTCTAAGAAATGCCTGTGTACGTATCGCTGTTTAAGTTTGTTACTTTATAAATATACTTTTTGCATTTATTTTTCAATGTTTGGCTTCAGATGTCAACATTTTTTTTTTAAATCTGGTCTGCAGAGAGAGAAAAAAAGACCTCATTGAATATTGAAAAATAAAATTCTCTTTAATATAATGAAGTTATCCTAAGAGGTGTGTTTATTCCATAGAATTTTTTTTTTTGAGATAGTATAATTATGCTAACTAGTGTTATTCAGTATGGTCAATAATTTACAGTGTTGTTAATTTTTTGTCACTTTCTATAACAAGTTTAACATCACATAGTTAAAGCCAGACGTAAATTTTAAGTGCTGTTAGTGTAAACTTTGACTATACAGTATAGCGCCATAAGAATTTATATTTAATAATTGATATCAATTTTTAGCATCACAAAATATGGACATTAACGGAAGTCAACTAGTGTTAGAAAAAGACGGAACACAAGTAGATGATGATGATGTACTAGAGACGCTACACGATGGAATATTCATTTTACTTGAAAACGGAGAAAAATGGGCACCTGCAGAAACAATGAGGGTATGTAGGCATTATTGATGTAGATGTGTTATTAGAGGGGAACAAGCAAAATATGTGTGATCAGTTTGATCAGCATATGCGGAAAGCGCGGATATATCATCCGGGGGAGTTAGGAGTCATCTCGTGAACAGTCGCCTTATTGGCTATTTGGTTTTATATTGGGAAAGAATTATATTAATCATTTTTGTTTGTGAGTAGATATGTGTTTTTTATCATCGATATGCATTGTAGGCTACACTTCGAAGAGGACCCCAAAATTTACCGTTATATTTTAAACAACTACGCACCATTGCGGGAGTGGCGAACTCTTCGACCCCGCGGGCAACAGATACCAACTACAATATTAGATCACACGTTGACCGAAGTATTGGAAGACTTTTAATTGCGTAAGTATTTCTAAAATAATAAAATAAAAATATTCTTATCCTAATGAAAATATTTTCCCTAGGCCCTATATGCAAAATTTTGTGAACTAAGAAATTAAGGGATGGAATGAGCCACGTCTACATGGTAATTCGCGTCACCAATTTTTGTAACTCAAAAAAGTTACACACTTTTTAAATCTTTAAATCGTCGTCCGGAACAGCAGCGCCTTAGGATTTCTTAAAAGAAAAAAAAAACTACAATGTAGACTTGAACTTACTTAGTCAATCTTAGATGGATGTTTTTTCGCTGTCTTGAGTCTCATATTATCATATATTCATATCTTTTCGATACATACCTTACAAAGCGAAACGCTATCATTATTTTTAAATATACTGCAGTTTATAGGAATAACATTGTAATCAACATTTCGTCGGTCGGGTACTAAAATGTTCTATCAGCATTTTTGGTGGTAAGCGAGATTAGTTCAGAATTTGGTCACTGGATGGCAGATTGTTCTATTAAAACAGACTCATGTACACATTTATGAAATAGTTTAGTTTTAAACCCAGAATTATATTGTTACTGTAAAATTTAAAATGTTATTTTTATTATAATGTACTAACAGCTTCGACCAATAGAAACGTGATATTACGAGCTGTTAGAACATTATAGTTTTGATGTTTATTGTCTCTGGTTTTGATGTGACAGCTCAGAACGAATTCATATATTATTGTTTAATGTTTAATGTGATCCTGGTTTGGTTGTTTATAGTCCTTTAAGTCTTTAAGATTGTTGCCTATAGTAAATAGAAAGAACCCTTTTAGAGTATTTTATATGTAGGCAACTAATTTCAAAGAATATCAAAAAGCAGCTGAAATGATGTGTTTTTAAAGTTATACCCTATGCTTCAGTAAAGCAGTTGAAATTTAATTCAACCCAATTATTCTATGTTCAATATAAAAACTGGAGCATGATGGACCTTCATCGAAGTTTCAATTGCAAGCAAACCTCAGTTACGAAAAAGAAGCGGGCCTTATGTATCTCCTACGCCAGTATCTTTACCTTCAGTAAGAACGTGCAATGAAACCAAAGAATGTTTGCTGCCTTTTGATAAGATTTTGCATCTGAAGAAGCTGTTTAAATTTATTCCGCCTGTAGACAGCCAGTTTATATAAAGTTTTTTCAAGCAATACAACGATCCAAAAATTTTTGCAGCAGCATTATCTAGGCAATCGAAGTCTTAAAAGTAATGAAGATATTGTGAATGTAGATATGCCCTAGACTTCTTCCAGTATTCCAAAAATCGGAAAACAAGCCACGAAGTTAACAAAAACAAAGAAAATTACAAAGAAATGAAAATATGGTGCAATATGAATTTATTCCAATTAGCTTTACATATCAATTGTAGATTTTTAGTTTATAATTTTGTTCAGAATTTAGTTTTATTTTGTACACCAGACTTTTTATAAACAAAATATTTTGCAATTAGAACAATTTGTTGCAATTTCACAAAATTTTAAAAATCATATTGTTGTATCAACGTTTTTGTTTTTTTATTATATGTATTTTTTTTTGTGAAATGAAAAAAACAGAAATAACGGGTAAGATGTCCCTATTATGTTATAATGAATATAGAAAACAAATATTTACACTCCTATTGTCCTTTAAAAATGAATTACAATATAGCAATTTTTAAATTGCTTGTAATTTCAAAGTATAAAATGTTCTAATAGAACATTATAGTACTCGACCGACGATTATATTTCTATGTATATCAACAATTTTCTAATGAATTTTTAGGCCATCAAGCTGAGACTGCGGAACAGTTGCCCGACGCGCGGGATCAGTCGTCAGCTTCCACCCGACGATCCGTGAGGGTCTCCAATCAAAGAGAGGTGAGAAAATTGATTTTAAGAGATTTGGTTACTGAGAATTAAACAAAAAGTTTAGAAAGCTTAGATTTAGGGTACCTACTGGAAAAGTGTTTTAATACTTCTTATGCCCCCACAGTGCCTACCACCTCCTATTTTTTTTATTATTTACGTTTTACTCAAAAAATGTTGTGGGCAATCCTACACACTACAAGTCTAGAATCTATGTTAAAATTAAAAAATTACAAAACGAATCATTGCTGCAGGAGCGGTTGCAGTCATAGTGGCATCTTTCAGCCTGGCACTATGGAATAGATATGACATCCAAAACCTAAAACACAGTTTTGAACATAATATGGATAAATATTTGGATAAGTTGTCTGTGGAGACCGAGAAATAAAATTATATGCAATGTTCTTGATTAATTTTGCTGTGGTAGTTCAGTTCGTTGCTCGTCGCCTGCCACAACACATTATTACCGATTGGCTTTGTTGAACGTGCTAATTTATCATTATGATTTATATTTGTTCGACTTAAGCAATTCGCTTTTTTTCTATTATTAATCTTATTTTAAGTAGATAAGAAATAGCGAACAGCTATTTCTGGATACTTTTTGTAGCAGTTGACGAGCAGCGAAAACTTTTAAAATATATATTTTGTAGGTTATATATATTATTTTTCACGTGCACGTGTATTTTTAATTTTTCGATATAATTTAATTAATTGCTATCACTGCAGCGTTGAAAAATCTTTCGATATAAATGATATTCTATTTGTTCATAACTAATGCTGCAGAATTGGTTAATATTCTTTTTGATATATATAAGTAAATCTCTTCGTAATTGCTAATGTTGTAATATTTAAAATTCTTTTAGATATAACTGATATTCTTTACATTTGCTTATATTGTAATTTTAACAGGCATTAAAGTTTGTACAAATTTGTATTTTTTTCGGTATAATTGTTTTTTTGTTTTCTGCCTTCTACTGGCGCTATAGGCCCCGGCAGGCTTTCACCAAAGGAAAAGACTAAGTAAGAGCGTTCTCGGCATCACACTAAGAAAAAAAGCGCTGATAAATTACGTAAAGAACTTAAAATACGCGTCAAACGTTTGCGTGAAAATGAGGAATACCTCAATATTATGGAAGAAAAGAAAAAAATTCATCAAAAAGTCTCTTTATCTGAGCCAAATTAAACGGTTATCCAGTCTAGAAAATAGAGTCGTTCACAATGAACGGCTGAAGCAAAGTCAAATTAAACGGTTATCCAGTCTAGAAAATGAACGACTGAAGCAGAACCAGTTAAAACGATTAAGTAACCCCAATCTCAATATGCTACACGTGCAGAAATCAAAAGAAAGTCAGTTTATAAGGTTAACTAACTCCGAGAATAGATCTGCACACAGGCAAAAGTTAAAACGATTGTCAAGTAAAACGATTGAGTCATCCAAAAACAGATTAAGTCATAACGAACGTTTAAAAGTTTGTCAGTCGGTTGGTTTAGAAAACATTAAGTCTAGACAAATTCACAAAGTTCGACAAAAAAAATGCCAGGCGGTTCGTCTAGTAAACTTAGAATCTAGACAAGTTCATAACGAACGACAAAAGAATAGCCAGGTTAAACGTTTGTCAAAATTAAGTAGTAGAATAAGACATAATACAATAAATAAAAATTGTCAAAACGTTCGCTTAATCAATCCCGTCAACCGTAGATTCCAGTTAAATCGGTTAAAATTATGTCAAAAAAAAAAAGATTATCCGATCATCAACAACTCGCAACACACAGGCGAAGAGCTAGGTTTTGCCAAGCTGCACGACTTCAGCGACCAAATGAACGATTAAATTCTTATAAACAGACACTTGCAGTCAGAGCGAATCGTCTTCAGAATAGTCGCATACGGTCTAGTCTAAATATAACGAATAAGTTGTATAAGGAAAAAAAAAACAAATGAAAATAACTTCGAATATAACGAGTGGGTTATATCATAGTTACGTTAAGCCTTAAAATAAAACAAATCTAGCATTGTCTGAATCATTTTCAGGCCTTTGTAATTCAAATGTATTAAATCAGTTTTAGTACTTCGATGCCCGTAAAACTTTTCGAAGAAGTTTTCCAAGCATGAATTGTTGTACGATACAAATAGTGATGCGATGTCGATAACAAAGATAATATCAGTATCATTATGACATTTTCTTATGTGATTGTTAAAAGATTCTACCAGCATCTAATGAATTGGGTCGGTTTCTAATAGTGGCAGTGGATGTACCACCTAACTCCCCCTTCCCCAGTGGAAAAAAAAATTCCGAGGGTAGAACCTATTAATCTTAAGCAAATCAGCACAATCGTCACACTTTACTTATTATTCGTGGGTTGATATTTAAATTCAGGGACGAAAGGGATAACGCATACAAAATGAATATTAAGGCAGGTCCGACATATACATGCGTCTGCTGTTGCAGATTATGGTTTTTATCGTCAGGAACGTATGTAACAAGGGAAAAATTGGTAGCAAAAAAAATATCCTCAGAATTGATCGATATTGCTTATCCGCTTAAAGAAAGCGATGATAACATAGGTTAACTTTGTACTACTTGTAAGAATAATCTTTTTATTAATAAAATGCCAAATTTGTCTCTCGGGCACACAGAATTGCCATTTCCGATTGTGCCTGAAGAATTTAAAATTTTAAATCCGTTAGAGGAACGATTTTTGTGTCCAAGAATACCTTTCATGCAGATATACTGCACCGCAGTGGAAACAATACAGTGTCCAAATTATTTTTATATAGGTCCCTATAGTTATAACACTACAAAATTTGTATACTTGACCATGTTTATTTGTATCCTTGTACGAAGAAGGTAGATTATATTATATTCATTAGATGTATTGCGAAAATGTAGGTAAAAATGTTTTGAAGATATTTTGCTTGTAAGAGGATTGTAGATAATTTGGAAGTGATGAAATATACACACCATATTCTCATAGAATTAATGATTGGATATAATACATTTTTTATTCATTACTGGACTCCTGAAGAAATGCGTATGTTCTATGATTATTGTAAAGAAAAATCTTCTATATTGGCTATAGATGCGACAGGAACACTTGTGAAAAAAATTGCAAGACGACACAATAATGTATCTAGCCCCACTTTTTTTATATTCGGTCGTCATTCACTTAAATAGCAAATCGGGGCAAATTTCTGTCGTTCAGATGCTGTCCCAGAGTCACGATATAAATCATATTTCTTTTTGGTTAAATTGTTGGATAAAAGCCGGTGTCCAAATTCCAAATATAATTACGTGCGATCATTCTTCCGCTTTACTTGGAGCAATTTCCATTAGCTTCGTTGGTGTACAACAGTATTTGCAGAAATCCTTTAACAATTAATCTGGTAAAAATGACGAAGTTCCAATTTTTCTCATTTGGATCAATTATCCTCATGTTATAATGAAAATTGTTAGCCGTTGGGAATCTTTAAAAAAAGCCTCGTCTCTTATTGAGGATGAGATCTTTCATTGCTAATAAGATGCATATATTTCGACGAAGCATCAGATATTACAGAATACATATTAACCTTATGTCAAAGTCAATATTCTGGTGAATCCAACAACATCAAATTGCTGCCGAAAGTAGCCAAACGCAGATTAAAAAATAAAATTGCTGACTAAATAAACGATCAATTGGTTAGAATTACGCCACAGAAAAGTTTGATGAGCCAACGAACATCCAAGAACGGATAAATACGTCGATAGAAAAACAGCCAAACTCTCAGAGTTAGGCAGCGAAGATGAGAAATTACTATTACCTTCCTGAATTAGTCCATGATTTTTCACGCCTACAAAAACGTTTCCATTATGGGGCGCCATAATTATAAATATGGTGATTCAACGTGTTCAATGCCTACCGTAGAAAGGTATTTCAATAAAATAAAAAATTGGACATTTAACAATTTTACTTTGCCGATAAATATCGATAAATTTATAAGTTTACTGCTGACCAGATTTGGAACGTCGACGAAACGGGATTAACGACAGTGCACAATCCCCCAAAAATAATTGCTCAAAAAGGTACAAAACAAGTCGGACAAATGACTTCCGCTGAGAGAGGATTTCTCGTAACTTTATGCTGTTTCATAAATTCTACTGGAAACACTGTACCTCCAGTTTTTATATTTCCCCGAAAAAAATAATATTAAGGAATTTATGTTGAACAATGCACCTTGAACTTTTTTTTTAAAGCATTACCATAAAAGAATAAATAAGGGTTTTCGACGAAATTACAGATTTTCGGAACGGGTTTTCATCCATTTTGTATGCACGCATACATTCAAAGCTCGTAATATAGAACCATGCGGGTGAATAAGGAGTCATGTGGACTCGTGAACAGTCGCCTTAATGGCTACTTGGTTTTATATTGGGAAAGAATTATATAAATCATTTTTGTTTGTGAGTAGATATGTGTTTTTTATCATCGATATGCATTGTAGGCTACTTCGAAGAGGACCCCAAAATTTACCGTTATATTTTAAACAACTACGCACCATTGCGGGAGTGGCGAACTCTTCGAAGCCGCGGGCAGCAGATACCAACTACAATATTAGGTCACACGTTGACCGAAGTATTGGAAGACTTTTTATTGCGTAAGTATTTCTAAGAAATGCCTGTGTACGTATCGCTGTTTAAGTTTGTTACTTTATAAATATACTTTTTGCATTTATTTTTCAATGTTTGGTTTCAGATGTCAACATTTTTTTTCAAAATCTGGTCTGCAGAGAGAGAAAAAAAGACCTCATTGAATATTGAAAAATCAAATTCTCTCTATAATGGAGGAGCTTTGGTGCATAACCCGACATATCCATATTTGAGAAATTATGTGATAGATGGCGGACATTGTTAAATTCGTCGAGTTGAATCCGAATCAGAACTCCGTTTTGTCCTAAAAACGACTTATCCCTATGAAATAAATTGCCAAAATGTAGGTTTTGGTGCAAAATTCGACATATCCTTACTGAATGCATTACAAGAATTTCAGAGCAAAACACGACTTATCCATAGGTTAATCATTATAGTTTATGAGCTAAACCCGACATATGCGTACATGATTTTAAACTATTGTGATAGGAAAGTCACATGTGTTCTCGCATTATTGGCGGTATTTTAATGTGTCAAAGTGTTGTGCAGTGTGTTATTGAATTTCTAGTTTTTGTTACGTGTAAATCATTATCATAATGGATGCATCTACGGTGCAAGAAATCAACCAAGGCAGACGAGTTAAGCCAAAAGCTCCAAATAAGCGTCGTATCCGGATGACAAAGAAGTAAGTATCTATCTACACTTTTAGAGGTTATGTGATACCTATTGTCATGTTCTTGATTGGAATTGCAGATATGCAGATTCTGATCCAGAATTGACCGAGTTCAAGAGGCCTTGCTGTCATAATTCAATAGGATACCGATGTTTACAAGTTCGAAAGTCCGATATTTTGCTTGTGAGGAAACGCCTTTATCAAAATAAGACAAAAATTGACCAAGATATATTTCTTTGTCGTTTTCTGGCTGTGGCAGGGCCAGTTCGCAAACGCAGATCAGACAGGGAAGGCGTTAAGTCTAAGCCACATTTAGTTAGCATATCCTATAATCTTCCTACTGCTAAAAAAGCTGGTGCATTTGTGCAAGTATGTCAAAAATTCTTTCTAGCTGTCTTTGGCGTAAAACGAGATCGAGTCATTAATATTGCTAAAAAACTGAACCAAGGTAAGCAAATAAAAGAAAATCGTGGAGGTGATAGGGTATCCGGAAAATCTATTGACAGAAAAAAGTCTGTAAGGGCTTTTATTAGCAAGTTAAATGCTAAAGAAAGTCATTACAATCGGGCAAAATCATCCCGAATTTATCTTTCGTGCGAGTTAAGCATTAAAAAATTGCAAAAGATGTATAATGCATCCCACCCGAACCTAAAAGTGAGCTATGATATGTTCAGAAAAGTATTTTTGACAGATTTTAATATAGGATTCTCATCGCCAGCTTCTGATGTTTGTACCTTTTGTTTGCGAACTAAGAATGAAATTTCAACTGAAAAAGATGCTGCAAAAAAACAACTTTTGATTACAGAACGTCGAGTACATAGAATTCGGGCAAAAGCTTTTTATACATACGCACGAGAAAACCCCGAAAACACTGTAAAACTTTGTTTTGACCTCCAACAGGTCCAACCTTTACCCAAAACCCCCATCCAAGAGGCGTTTTACTCTCGGCAACTGAGCTTTTATGCATTATGCATTGTGGAAATGGAGGGAAGAAACCCCAATTTTTACGTGTGGACTGAGGAACAAGCCGGAAGGGGTGCTACGGAAGTTGGATCAGCTTTGTTAAGCCACTTTATTGGTTTGAATTTGGATAACATTTTTCATTTGAGACTTTTTTGCGATGGATGCGGGGGACAAAACCGCAACGCGCACATAATTCACTTACTCATGTATTGGCTACTCAACAAAGCTCCAGAAAGTGTTCAGGATGTAACCCTCTTTTTTCCTGTAAGAGGACACAGCTTTCTACCAGCCGACCGTGTATTTGGTAGGGTTGAAAAATTGCTAAGAAAACAACCCTTAATAACTTTGAAAAAGGAATATGTCAAAATTTATTCGGAAGTTGGTAAAGTAAATCAGCTAAAGAAACATTGGAAACTGTATGATATCAAAGGGTTGCTCAACTACTATCAGAAGATACCAGGAATCAGTGACTCAAAAAGGATTGTAATCAAGAAGTTCATCAATTCAAAAACAAAGTTGAATGAATGCAGAATCAAAACAATGGCCACTTACAAATTCGAAACGAAAGGGGATACTTTTAAAACAATCTGCAAACGAGGATGTCATAAGAGCAATATTAATTTAAAAGAATTAAAAATTGGACATCATGTCAAACCGGAAAAAAAGAAGGATATAGAATTATTATTAGTGAAGCAGTTTGGTGAGAATTGGAAACAACTTCCTGGACTAAAATTTTACGTCGATCTATTGGAATCGGAGAATCCGATCGATGATGAAGAAGAAGAAGAAATCGATGAACGAGAAGAGTGTGACTGCATCGAGGAAGAAGTTGCTTTACATATTTAATTATTTTTATTATTGTGTGTTTACAGTGTTTGTAAAGTGTCAAAAAATGTATATTTTTTTTCGTTTTTGTAACAATTATTTGAAAAAAAAATCGATTTTAATTTATATTACTTTCATGTACACAAAACAAAATAGGTACTATTGTATTCATAATTAGCAAAAACCTACATATCCTAACTAGTTTGGAGCAAAAATCGACAAATTGTTTGTTTTAGAACAAAAGTCGACATATCCAAAATGTTTTTGCTAGTAGATCTTTTATTTTTGATTTTTTTTCCTTCTAATTGTTATTGCATAAATTGTAATTTTTTTTGATATTTTTGAAAAAAAAACTTTAAAAAAAGAAGTTGCGCTTTAGGAGTTATCAGTTATCCGTGTTTACCCGTAATTTAGCTTTATTGGAGATATCGGTTTTTGCATCAAAGCTCCTCATTATTATTATTATTATTATGAAGTTATCCTAAGAGGTGTGTTTATTCCATAGAATTTTTTTTTTTGAGATAGTATAATTATGCTAACTAGTGTTATTCAGTATGGTCAATAATTTACAGTGTTGTTAATTTTTTGTCACTTTCTATAACAAGTTTAACATCACATAGTTAAAGCCAGACGTAAATTTTAAGTGCTGTTAGTGTAAACTTTGACTATACAGTATAGCGCCATAAGAATTTATATTTAATAATTGATATCAATTTTTAGCATCACAAAATATGGACATTAACGGAAGTCAACTAGTGTTAGAAAAAGACGGAACACAAGTAGATGATGATGATGTACTAGAGACGCTACACGATGGAATATTCATTTTACTTGAAAACGGAGAAAAATGGGCACCTGCAGAAACAATGAGGGTATGTAGGCATTTTTCCACCCTTTTAAATATTTTCCATTTTATATCTATATGGAGACAATTGTAATTATGATTTGGAAATATTTTCAATGTACACACCAAAACGAACATTTTCTATGTAATATAATAATTAATAATTCTCTATTTTTAATGATTTTTTGTATTTTGTGTGATCGCTTTATATAATATAAAATCTAATATTATTATAATAGCACGAGTTTGCTATTTGTATTGTATGAGCTACACACACATATAAGAAAAAAATATTTTTCAACGGTATCACCGTCGGGAAAGTAAAAAATTATTTTGTCTTATATGGCATTGTAACTGTATACGTGCATCTCATACAACTGTTACCTTTTTTTTTCTTTTTCCGGTTAAAAAAAAATTAAATATAATACTAAATAAAAACAGTGCGATGATAAAATAAATGTTTAAAATATAAATTTAAATAATATAAAATAATAAATAAAATTGTCGACCAATTTTTCTCAGACCATACAAAATAAAAAAACCTTTTTGCTTGTTATTGCGGTATACCGGAAAAATTGAGATTCTAAAGAAATAATCTATCATAAGTCGATAACTTTATTAACTAGGATTTACATGCACACCCCTTATATATAGATAAGGATATAGCTATATAATAATCAATATATTAATTGGAGCCAAGTTATCAAACTCAAACTATGGCGTCTGCTACATTAAGAGGCTTTATTGACAGCTATTACAAGATTGATCCAGCAGTATGGCACTCGCTCCCGGCAGAGAGGAAGTTATGTGCAGAATTTCCCTATGAGCTTGGTTTACTTCCACCAGGAAAATCACCTATGAAATTGAAGAAAAAAGTAATTATCAACTTTACTGACCAACCTAAAGACGGGAAACTGTATGGATTTCCTCCAGATACATTAATGGATATCTTAGGTCAAATGACAGCTTTGCAGAGTCAGGAATTGAACCCTACTCTAGATGGAGACTTTGCGGACCTATATCATCGACTCCATGGAACCACCCATTTAGCAATAGAAGAAGAACAAAAGTATGAATTCCAACCTGTCTCGGATAATAGGATAGTTAAGATCGGAAATAGGAGACAGGATTCAATCTTTTTAGTGGCACAAACCCTAGGACCTTATCCTGACTACAGTATGCCCGTAAATGGTTTATCTCAAACCGGTGTTGGTAATGCTGGTTCCTTGGATGATCAATCACAATCTCATTTGATTAGCTTCTACATCAACTGTTATTTGAGTATCATGCCTACTGAAATTCACAAGAAGGTAGTAAGACTTTTGACCAATGCTATAGTGGAGGATGGTATAGGAGGATCTGTAGAACTCTATTCTACTCCAAAAGTAGGGCTAGATAAACTACCAAAACTTGCCAGTAAAGTGAATACAGCACAGATTATGTACTGCGCTTATCTAGGAATTACGTGTGTCTCGAGACAATCGGTATCCAGGAAGCCAGAACTCCTGAAGGAATGGATGGATCGAAGGATAGCCGGATTTTTCATCAAATGTGGATGTGCCCCGCTAACCAACCCTCCCGACATCAAGTATGACCTAACATATGGTCTGAGAAAAATTGGTCGACAATTTTATTTACTTGAAGAGTTCTATTCAGACGTTAATCAAAGATTTGTAATATAAAATAATGGTGACATTTTAATGTTTACAGTTGGTACAAAAATAAAATTCCATAGGCATTTGTTCTCGATTAATTTAGTCGTAAAATAGTTCGTTGCTCGTCGCCTGACACAACACATCGGACCGATTTGGGTTTGTAGAGAAGTGTTAATTTATAATTATATTTGTTCGAATTAAACAATTCGTTTGTTTTTTCTATTTTTTTTAAATCTTATTTTACGTAGGTAAGAGGTATCGAACAGATTTTTTTCCTTTTTTGCGTGTTCAGTCGACGAGCAGCGAAACAGTTTTTAAATGTATTTCTAGGTTATACCTATATTTTTTTTTCTTTTTCACGTGCACGTGTAATTTTAATATTTTTTTTCTCAATATAAACTTAATCGATGTGTATCATTGAAATGTTAAAAAATCTTGCGATATAATTACAATTCTACGTTTTGGTAAATAACGTTGCAGTATTGTTTAATTCTATTTTGGAAAAAAATATAAAAGTAAATCTCTTAGTAATAGTAATTTGTAATTTATAAAATCTTAACTTTCAACAATATTGTAATAGTTCTTATCCAATGCTGCAGGATTTATCATAAAAGTTTTTCGATATAGAATATGAATCTTAGTAATTGCTAATGTTATAATATATTTTTTTTATAAATTTCTTTGAAATAAATAACCTATTTTGTTTATACTGTAAAAACTTTATCAGGCATTAAAGATTGTTCAAGTTCGTATTTCTTCGTATATTTGTTTTTTTTCTTTTGAGTTTTCTGCCTTCTACTGCCGCTATGGGCCCCGGCAGGCTTCCGCCAATGGCATAGACTATGGTTCAGAGCGTTCTCGGCGACACAACACAAATAGCGAACTTGTGCTATTATTAATATTATATAACTTTACAGACCGCTATTACCCTTTGATATAAAATTTAATTTTATGCTATATTTTAATTTGTGTAATATGATAAACGGGAAAAGTTTTGTTTCATTTTAAAAGAAAAATGTTATTTTTTTTATAATGTTCATTGTTTAATAAAGTTTAGTTTCAGTAAAAATCGTGTCTTTTCAAAATGATATCCTATGTGCCTATACCTTGAAACAAAATCCTTTCAAAAAAAAATCATGTACGTTACATTACTTGAATGTAAAAGTATACAACTATTAGGGGAGGTCCTTGTACCTTGGGACACCTTGTACCTCGGGGCAAGCGCAAATGTTTGGTATTAATGCATCGAGAACTAGCTGGTAGCGCCATCTAGTATCTCCTAGAGTATAACATTTAGTACGCATGCAGTGAAGTCGGCCATTTTGACTCGTGTTGTCAATGTAGTTAATAGCCGTGTTTTGCAGGTGCATT
Organism: Xanthostigma xanthostigma; assembly: GCA_963575645.1. Taxonomy (NCBI): domain Eukaryota; kingdom Metazoa; phylum Arthropoda; class Insecta; order Raphidioptera; family Raphidiidae; genus Xanthostigma; species Xanthostigma xanthostigma. The sequence continues at coordinate 9,243,625 of OY754473.1, forward strand.
CTATTTCTAGTAATCAGTTTGAATCTTCGTTGTACTTCAAATTTTTCGAGGTAAGTGATTGCACTAATTTTTACGTTCAATTTATTACAATCAGCTGATATTTGTACCTTGGGACATTTGAATTTTTGTAACTTGGGGACAGTCCCAAGGTACAAGACAAATACTTTTTTACAATTTTTTAATATTAGTATACTTTGATTTTCATGTATTATTTACGTTTTAGATGCCGCGAAGCAAAAACAAAATTTCCCGGGTCAAACCAAATCAGGACAACGTTAACAATGCCGTTAAAACAGTTATTGAAAAACGTATGTCGATTCGAAAAGCAGCAGAAGTCTTCAGTGTATCGAAAAGTTTAATCGGCCGTTACGTGAAGATGCACACAGAATCAGAAAATGATGAATTTATTTACCAACCCCACAACGATGTCAAACGAGTCTTTACTGAACAAGAAGAAGAACAGCTGGTAGAATATTGCTTAAAGGCGTCTAAATTTCACTATGGAATATGCAAGGAAGAGTTAGTAAAATTGGCATACGAGTATGCAGTTGTTTTGGAAAAAAAATATCCAAAGACATGGGACGATAATAAAAAAGCTGGCAAGACATTCTATCACTATTTTATGAAACGACATGAAATCCTAAGTTTGCGCAAGCCGGAAGCAACTAGCTTGGCACGTGCAACGGCGTTTAACAAAGCAAATGTTAATTTGTTCTTTACGAAATACAAAGACTTGCTGTTAAAATACAATTTCACAAGCGAAAGAATTTATAACGTCGATGAAAGTGGCCTGTCCACGGTTCATACACCAATGAAAGTCTTAGCCCCGAAAGGAACGAAGCAAGTAGGCAATATAACATCCCCAGAGAGAGGTAATAATGTAACAGTTATTGCATGTGTTAATGCACTTGGAAATAGTGTTCCACCTTGCATGATTTTCCCAAGAGTTCACTTCAAGAACCACATGATTACTGGTGCTCCTCCAGAAACTTTGGGGCTTGCTACTTCTAGTGGCTGGTTTAATACTGATAAATTTGAGGATTTCTTAAAGCACTTTATGAAACACGTAAAACCCAATAATGATAAAAAAGTGCTCATTATATTGGACAACCATGAGAGTCACCTCTCAATTAAAATTATTGATCTGGCAAAGAAGAACGGTATCGTTTTGTTCACATTCCCGCCTCATACCAGTCATAAACTGCAGCCACTGGATAGAACAGTTTTTGGTCCACTCAAGAAATATTATAATAATGCGTGCAATGATTGGCTTTTGCAACATCCAGGAAGTCCACTAACTATAATAATATATTAATGGAGATGAAATAATGCAAAATAAGAAACATGAATACTGTCGGAGATAATGCCATCATTGAATTTAAGTGCCCTTCTAAGTTCACAGATCAAGTAATGAGCGTGGAGCTACAAAGAGATCATTCATATGTCATACATTTTAATGGAGATGAAATAATGCAAAATAAGAAACATGAATACTGTCGGAGATAATGCCATCATCGAAATTAAGTGCCCTTTTAAGTTCAGAGATCAAGTAATGAGCGTGGAGCTAAAAAGAGATCATTCTTATGTCATATATTTTAATGGAGATGAAATAATACTCAATAAGAAACATGAATACTACCACCAAATTCAAAGAAATTTGGCAATTACATATAGAGAAATGTGTCATTAGTTTATTTGGACACCGCGGGAAAAATTGCAATTACTTTAAATTTTTTTCATTTTTTTTCTTATCGACGAGGGGGGTAACTATAACGTTCCAACGTTACAAGTACCAATTTATTATTTAACGTTGTAAAAAACATTTTATTTATTATCATTTTGTACCCCCTTGCAGAAGTTCAAACTTAAAATCAAAATTATAATATTAGGAATTACTCTGTATATCCAAAATGCGTTCATAAATGACCGAGCGAAAGCAAGTTATGAACAAGTCAATTATACGTAATTTGATTGGTTAATATCATCTGAAGGATATCTCATTTAGACCAAATATTAATTTTGTAAATTATTATTAGATTCATTCTGTAAAAAACCTTCAGTATAAGCAGACAGTAAAAAATTTCTAAATCTGTCGCTGTAAGAGAATAAATTAATAAGGTCATATTTTTGTAATTAAACCACCAATATATCGAAGTCGCATCATGAGGTAATACTTTTATTTTAACTTAAAATATACTGATTACTAATAGAACGTTTCTGGTTAACGAAAAATGGAAATGAAAATAGGGTTGTAAATTCATGATCTACTACTTAATAAATTAAGGTATTACGGTTTCACTGAAAACAGCATGAAACAAGTTCATATCTTAAGGATAGGCATCAGATAGTGTACCATAATGGACAAAATTCCACTAGGACTGCAGGTAAAGTATGGAGTCCCACAGGGATCGGTTTTGGGACCTATAATTTTCCTTATTTTATAAATGATCTTCCACAATGTGATTATGATACACAGTTTGTACTCTTTGCGGATGATACAACGGCGCATATAAAAAGCAACAATATCAAATCTTTAAAAATCGAGCTTAATAGTCTTCAAGAGAGAATCGCTAATTGGTTTTTAGCTAATCGGCTTAGTTTGAATAATGACAAAACTATTCAGTACTGTTTTACTCTATGTAATGCTGAAGAATTTAAAATGCCGGATATGGTTAAATTTCTAGGAGTTCATAATATGGACACTAAATGCACGTGGGAATTTCACATAAGCAACTTGGCAAATGACCTATCATCTGCAGTATACCTCATACGAAATCTACAGAATACGGTTTCTAAAAATGTTTTGGTTATGACATTTTATGCTGTAGTGCAAAGTAAAATAACGTACGCTATATTAGCTTGGGGACACGTAATCAACTATAACAACAGAATTTTCAAACTTCAACGAAGAGCCTTACGTATAATACATTACAGAGCCGACTGTACTACAGCATAATATAGATATTCTGAAATACTCACTGTGACATCATTGTATATTTTTCAATGTTTGATGTATGTCAAGGAAAATCTACACCATTATCCGTTACTAGATCACAACTATACAACCAGACATAAGGGTAGCATCAACATAGAGTTTCACAGATTAAACAAAACCAGAAATGGGATCTCATATTACGGACCGAAATTTTTTAATCATCTGCCAGTCTCCGTCAAGGAAATGGATAAAAATAAATTTTAAAAAATTATTTTATCTTATCTTAAGAAAAAATGCTTTTACAGTCATACTGAATATTGTAATTGTAACGATATTGTCTGAAATGTGCAAACTTTTTTTAAGTATAAGCATCAATAAACTATCTATCTATCTATCATGTATGATAGTTAATTTTTTTGTTTGAAAATCATATCTGATAATTCCGTCAAATATGTACAACTGGGTTTGCATTGTATAAATTTGATGTTTGAAATAATCATATTTAATAAATCCGTCAAATATATACGACTGGGTTTGCATTGTATAAATTTGATGTTTGAAATAATCATAGGTATTTAATAAATCCGTCAAATATATACGACTGGGTTTGCATTGTATAAATTTGATGTTTGAAATAATCATATTTAATAAATCCGTCAAATATATACGACTGGGTTTGCATTGTATAAATTTGATGTTTGAAATAATCATATTTAATAAATCCGTCAAATATATACGACTGGGTTTGCATTGTATAAATTTGATGTTTGAAATAATCATATTTAATAAATCCGTCAAATATATACGACTGGGTTTGCATTGTATAAATTTGATGTTTGAAATAATCATATTTAATAAATCCGTCAAATATATACGACTGGGTTTGCATTGTATAAATTTGATGTTTGAAATAATCATATTTAATAAATCCGTCAAATATATACGACTGGGTTTGCATTGTATAAATTTGATGTGTGAAATAATCATATTTAAAAAGTCCATCAAGTATGTACGACTGGGTTTTGCATTGTGCAAACTTGATGTTTAAAAGAGGGCATTTTATTAAAAGTATGCTAAGATAATTATCCTCGCCAGATTTCTGTAGCATGGTTATTTTTTCCTACGGTTAATCTTTTTAAAGTTAATAATAATTGAAAAAAAGAAAAGTTATTTTTTTATGTTATAATGAAATATAGCCTGAAAACAGATTCATAAATAGTCTAATTTTTCTAGCAATCATTGTAAAGTATAAATTGGAATGTACAAAAAGAAATTAACTATGATTCACAAATTATTAATATATAAAGAATTTGAGAAATAAGCTAAGATTTTAGTACTCAAAATTACTGAGCAAACGTTCAATTGTGCTAAACTACGAAGAAAGTCGTAGCTCGCGTAGTAGTATCAATTAATATCAACAATGAAAAGGACGCTAAGAGTCAGGTTTTCTATAATTTTGTCAAGCACGTTATGTCACCTTAAAGAAATATAATAGGTGCCATTTTTCAGTCGAATGTCGGCTCTCAAACGATCCATATGTTTATTATGACTGAATTTCATTCAAAATACCAGGGAATAGAGGAAAAAGTAAAACCCAAACAAAATTTAATTCGTTTGACGAAGAATGTCTTAAACGGAAAGATATAGTTGTTATTAGAAATACAGATAGCTTAAGTCTTCCGAGAGCTCTGTTGGTAGCGATTGCTCAAAAAACCAAGTCCCGAGTGCGTAAGAAGCTCAGACAAATAGACAGTCTTCAAAAAATTTCTATACCTGAAGAAGCCCAGGGCATTACAATCCTGCAACAATTTCAAGCACATTTTAAAGATTTTAAAATAGTAGTTTACAAGTACGGTACCAAAGGCCGTGAACTGTTTTATGAAGGTCTGGACGAAGAAGCAAATTACAGAATCAATATTTTATATTACGAGGGGCACTATAACGTTATCGACTTTCTCACAGCAGCATTTGTGTCCTTATACTTGTGTGAAGAGTGCCATACACCTTACAACGAAAAAGATAAACACGTATGCGAAAATATCTGTAAAAGTTTTTTGGAAATTTTACGAATGTAATAGATCTTTTAAAGGGCTGACGTGCTTTCACGTTCACAAAGAAACACAAATATGCAACAAAAAACAAAAATGTAGCGAATGTTTCGGAATTATAAATAAAAACCTGAAAAAAACAAACATCTCTAATGAAAACATAAAGAAAGTCGAAACTAGACATTTCTGTTACATACAAGCTGACAATAAAAAACCACCAGAATCAGAATACGCATTGCCCTGTGTTCACATTTAAAAGATTTTAAAATAGTAGTTTACAAGTACGGTACCAAAGACCGTGAACTGTTTTATGAAGCTCTGGACGAAGAAGCAAATTACAGAATCAATATTTTATATTACGAGGGGCACTATAACGTTATCGACTCTCTCTCACAGCAGCATTTGTGTCCTTATACTTGTGTGAAGAGTGTCATACACCTTACAACGCAAAAGATAAACACTTATGCAAAAATATTTGTAAAAGTTTTTAGGAAATGTTACGAATGTAACAGATCTTTTAAAGGGCTGACGTGCTTTCACATTCACAAAGAAACACAAATATGCAACAAAAAACAAAAATGTAGCGAATGTTTCGGAATTATAAATAAAAACCTGAAAAACTAACATCTCTAATGAAAACATTGCACAATGTGTAAATCGAACTACATAAAGAAAGTCGAAACTGCACATTTCTGTTACATACAAGCAAGAAAAATAAAAACAAACCACAATTTAATGAAATCTATTTAATTTATATATCAAGGTAGATTTCTAACATTTCTACAATAATAACATTAAAACGCCTGAATCCATTTTGATTTTTTTCCCACCAATGTGTAGTGATCGCGAAGTGATTTCCAATGTAATAAATGATCAGGACTAGTAATATTGTAAGGTAACAGTATCAAATAAATTTAAGTTCGTAACTATATGAAATTTGATAAATTATTAATTTTTTTCACAGAAGGGTGTTGTTTACATTTTCTTCTAAATGAATTTTAAAATTACAATTATCTACATGACGACAACTAACTGTTTTCTGAATATGTATAACATTTTTAAAGCTACATACGTACAATAGAATAGAATTACTTTATAATTATGTAATTTTCAAAAATTGACCAAGAAACTTGCATTCAGTAAAATTCCTTACACAAAAGTTAAATATATTCAAGTGGATGCAACCGCGTACATTAGCTACAAAACGTCTTTTAGCGGTATTTTGACAACCGTGAGACAGACTGGAAATGGTACAAAAAGAAACCAACGCGAGCCTACCAAACCTGATGATAATATTATGTTAGATTATAATGTAACCTGCATTACACAAAAATCATTGTTGGACTTAAAGAAAAAAGCTGATCTTTAATTCTATGTTAAAATATATGCCACAAATCGATCGCCAATTTTATGAACATTATATTAACATGTAAAATGACTTGCAAAACAATAAATATAACTATTATGTATTAATTAAGCAATCTGTCTATACAATTATATATTTAGAAAATTTTTCCTGGGCACAATAGACTTGTAAAATGCAGTGTTATAAAAAGTGTGATTAAAAGGTACGAGGTCTAAACTGGCTTTTCAGAATACTAGAACAATCAAGGACGTATTATTTAGTAAACTAAAAGATAAAACAGAAAAAGAAAAAAGGTCTAATGTGATATATAAAATCCCTTGTTCCTGCAACAAATGTTATGTGGGGCAAACGAGTCAACATCTAGGAAAAAGAATTAAACAACATAAAAATGACTGCAACCATACTAACAAATATAACGACGGAAAAACGGCCCTTGTCACACACCATTTCGAAACGAAACATGATTTTCAGTTCGAAAATACCATCATCTTAGACACGGAAGATGTACAATATAAAAGAAACGTAAGTGAAATGATATTCATATCTATGTTGGATAATGTAAATTTATAATTGCATAAGTTTTATTTTTATTAAGTTGCATCGTTAGTCATTATTGGCAGTACTGTTTATTATTTTTACTTGAGGTCGATATAGTAGAAACTACTTTTACCATAGTGGTTGTGTATTAGTCTAATTTGACAGCTGATTCAAGTATCACTGTTTTTAGTTTATCAATTAGTTATTTGTTAATACCATCGCTTGCTCTTAAATAACTTATCGTAGAATGTGTTGTACATTAAACTGTGTACCTTCACTTATCAATTTTTGTTTAACGATGAAGGTTTTCAGAAAAGTTTATCTATTACATAAATGTTAACCTCAAATGTAATATTATTTATTTTTTTTTATTATTTTTTGTAATCTTTTATACATTTTACATGTTTTTATATTGTGGTTTATTTCTGTACACAGATTGCCTGAAGAAGTTGTAAATAACAACGAAACGTTGCAACATTTGAAAACGTAACATTTGTTTTTACTTATTTCCAAGTTCCTGATAATTTTCCACTGTAATATTAGGTTTAACTTCATAAATAATAAATTAACGAACGAACGAAAACGAACGAACAAAAAACGAACGATCGATTACAAATGTTACAACCTACTGAGAACATAGAGCAACTTATTCCGAGTACCTACTTTGTCTTTAGTACAAACTATTGATTTATTACATATGGTTTCGCTCTTTTTCCATGTGCCAAACACTCCAATGTGGACGGGATTTAATTGTAGAATTATAAAGGATAATACTCCAAGGCAAAAAGTATCCTACCTTACTCCAATCAATCTGTCACCAACAGAGACATCAGTAGTGAAGTTGACAATGACACAGGCTCAAAAAGTTGGCGTGGAATGTGACCAAAAATACGTCCAAGTAACATATGATTTGGCCATTGCCAAAATAGCTCTCAAAATCCAGGCAACAGAAACTCCAAAATTTAATAATCTCTTCATACATCTTGGCTTGATGATGACATTTTTTAAAGCGATTGGAGTATTTATCAATGAGTGTGGATTATCACATATGATGGTTGAAAGTAAGATTATAGCATCAGGCTCGGTGAACGGAATCATTGAAGGCAAACATTTTAACCGTTGCAAACGTCTGCACCCGTTGATGGCTGTAGGTTTGCAAATATTACATTTTGACCAATACTTAAAAACAAAACAATTTGAACATAATTTCTTAAAAGAACAAATCTTTGATGATCTTTTACAATATCAAGATCTTAAAGTTTCCCACTCAATTACGTCTGCTGAATTAATACCGAGTCAGGTATTGTCCCAACTGCTCTCTTCGTATCAAAGATTCGTAGATAAAACAAGACAAGGTGATCATGGTAATACTGCTCAGTTCTACATGACCTACACCCAACTAGTTAATTATTACATCATTTTATCAAGGAGCATACGCATGGGTGACTTTAAATTGTTCAAGCATATAATTCCAAAAATCACAAATTTATTTTTTTATAGTTAATCAATCAGCCAAACTACGCTCGATGGTGTGTTAAATATTATGAGAATTTGAAGAATGTTGAAGAAACACACCCAGGACTTGAAGAGGACTTCAAATCTGGATGTTTTGGAATTAAGAGAACAGATAAATCTTTTTCGAGAATACCAATAGATCTTACGCTGGAACAAACTATAAATGCTGATGCAGCTAGACGTCTCAGCGGTATTGCACATTTTACAAATTCGATAGCTGCACGTCAGCGCTGGACAAAAAGCCACAGTATTAGTCCCATGTTCTTGATGTTTGTGGATTAAGATACTTGCAAGACGTTACCGCAGATTTACAACCTAATCGGATTAAAATTGTTGAAAAACAACTTACCGATTTTATCGATATTTTTGAAAAAAACTGTAATCCGTTCGATCCAGATTTAAACAAAGATAATCTTTACAATATACACTATCGGACAAAAGTAAAGCAACACTTTCAAAAAATGAAATAATCCCGATTTTATAATATTTAATGCACGATATCGTAATGAAGGGGCCTGGTTACACTGCAATTTCAACGGGAGAAGTAGTGCATGTGATACAATGCGTACCTACTGATGTTAAAGTACGAAAAACTGCTGAATGTTACAATGAGCTACCCGTAACCCATTTCAATAAGTCCTATTTCCTGACCCTCCGAAACCGTATACTCCAGAAGCATGGAACCCAAATAGATTGTAGTCCTTTCACCCTATCCACGTATTCCCTGGCAGGGGCTTGGTACAAGCTCACACCCGATATCGTGGAAGCAATAGCACCCCAATTGCTAAGACCTTCCAAAACCCATACGTGGACATACACTAGCCCAGCTGAACTAGCAACCAGTGGAATATATTCGACGGAAAACCTAAAGAAGCGTTTTACCTCAGAAAGTTATGGTTCTATAATTTTGGCATTCACCTGATCACAATAGGAGGGAAAAATCATTTATACAAACCTGGACCGAGGACATCGCTGGAAAAGGCAGTTCTGAAGTAGCCTATACAATTTTGTAAGAAATTGTCAAGATGTTGAAAACAAACAAAATTTGATCATCTGGCCAAAATAAAAGTTTCAACATGATTTGTCGTATCAGCTGATCATACTGAAAGGTTCTTTACAAGTATATATCATAAGTTACCTGAGGTGGGCCACTCTTACCTTGACTCAGATAGAGATTTTGGTAGAATAGAAAAGGTTCTAAGACATCATGAAAAAATATTTACGCCACAGCAATATCGAGACCTTATTAAAAGTGCCTGCAAGAAAAATGCCCAAGTAGAAGAAGACTGAGTGGACATCCTGCTCAACCTTTGAGGAAGCATATCGTGTATTGTACCACATGGCAAATGACATGCATCATTACTTCAAAGAAGTAGAAACCTTATCAAGCCAACTAGGATTAATGCAGAAGAAGAAAAATGAATTAAAGGAAACTGTCACGGTCCATTTTGAACCTTTGTCATCTTTTAGAATTAAATCCCCTGAGGGTCGGCAACTACTCTATAACGGATGTGTTTGTGGAAATAATTCCTTCTTTGTGGTTGTTGGCCGTGCACTTATGCCATCTGTGGTATTACGTTCTTTTTTTAAGAAGCTCAAAAATGCGTACTTATAGACATTCTGTTTCCGGCTTTTGGTCTTGTTGGAACCATTTTAGTTGATTCTTTGTTTTTTTTTTTATTTGAATGGAAAAGAAATGTAATAATTCACGCCATGCGGCGAGATAGTGGTGATGTATCATTTTAAAGAAACGCAATAGATTCTTTTCTTGTATATATAATATAGTTTTGGGAATAATGAGAATGCTTTAAAAACATTTAAGTTGACTACGCAATTGTCGATATCTATCCAGAAATGCTGTTAAATCAGTTAAAGTAAATGGAGTAGCAATTAAGCGAGCGGCTGAAGAGAATAGCATTCCTAGAAGAACGTTGAGAAGAATTTTGGAAAAAGATGATGTTGAAATAAAAAAATGCAAATTGGGGCGACCATCAGTTTTAAATATTGTGCAAACAGAAGAACTGAAGAATCGAATCATACGATTACAGCAAGTCGGTTTTGGGCTAACGAGTAAGCAATTGCGGCAAACAGTGTACAAATTTTGCAAAGAACGAAACATCAAGAATCCTTTCAATGCGAAAAAAGAAGAAGCGGGAAAAGATTGGTTTCGGAAATTCCTTAAAGAAAATTCAAACATTGTTCTGCGAACTTCGGAGAATTTAAGCTATGGGAGACTAATGTAGAGAGATCATCAAAGATTTTTATCTAAAATTAGGTAGTCTTTTAGATTATATGAATTTGAACGAAAAGCGTCATCTAATTTACAACGTGGATGAAAACATGCAAGAGAACCCTCTACTGATGATGAAGATGACACTCTTTACTGTAAAGGTCTGTATTCAGAATCATCTGAAGGTCGGATTGCTTGCTGTAAATGCCGTAAGTGGGCACATTGTACCTGCGCAGGTGTTGATGATGAAGATGACGAGGCCAGGCTCGTTTGCAAGTTTTTCCAGCAAAATTAATATTTACAGTTGTAATATGACTGTAAATCAAAAGTGTTAGCTAAAAAAGGCAGTAAGCGCGTCCATACAGCAACACATGGAGAGAAAGGTGATACCGTAGCCGTTGTGGCATGTACTAATGCCACTGGAACAGATTGGATACCGCCAATGATACTATACAAGGGTATAAAAAGAAAAGCTGAATTTGGAAAAGCTGAATCTCCCCCATGGAAGCATCTTTTCAATGACGCCAAAAGGATACATAACAAAAGAAGAATTTTGCATTTTAATGAGCATCGTTTACCTGGAAGGGCGCTACTTATTTTGGATGGACATCGTACCCATTTGGATTATGCCGTTGTACAAACAGCAATAATTGTTAATAATATCGAAATACTATGTTTGCCGGCTCATTGTAGCCATGAGCTACAATCGTTGGACAAGAGTTGTTTCAAACCGTTAAAGGTTTACTGGAACGAATCTTTGGATAATTTCCGGAGAAGGTATCCAGACAGATCAGTTAATAAATTGCAATTTTCCACACTATTTTCCCAAGCTTGGCTGAAGACTGCGACCCCAAATAACGCCATTTCTGGGTTTCGGGCAACGGGTGTTTTCTCATTTAATCCCGATGCCATCCCGGAAATTGCATTCGCACCGAGTAGCCTTTCTGATCGTCCTCAAGAGAAAGCTCCATCAATAAACCCAGAAGCGAGCCCAGGACCAACTGTTGAAGAAGTGGGATCACAATAAAAAAATTCAGTCGATGTCATTTCTGATCGTCCTGAAGAAAAAACTCCGGCAAAAACTAATCTAGAATTACTCGATGTTTCTTTTCATGATCTGCTATTTATTTCTATGTGGCCTTATTACCATTAGGGTGATATAATGTAACAGGCTTAACCATGCCAGAGGATTTCTGAGTCACCTGTGTACTGTGGGAGCATATGTGCTGTCTAAGCAGTCACAGGTGTACCGGGTGATATTTGATATGTCCGCCGCACGCGCTATATTGTTTAATAGCTGACTACGCAAAGTCAATGGCCGATGTGGACAGAGTACGTCCTGCGATCGTCATACATCGGGCTATTTAACTAGCGTAACACGCGGCGCGGGGGGGGGGGATAGTCGATAGATAGTCAATACTGAAGATAGACCATAGTCGATGGTCGATAGACAGTAAGATAGTGAGTTAGAGTTTTACGGTGTGTGTGTCCCCTCGATCTTCACCCTGAGATCGGCGCAATCATGTTTGGTAAGTTCATTTTGTAAATATTTATCTTTGTATATATTAGGGTCTTCAACCCAGGCCCATTTGGGGACTAATCTTTGTAGTATAACTAATATTATTCTATTTAAGATTGTGAGTGTTTCTTACTCAATGCACCTATCATCCCTGAACGCCATCCCGTCGAACTCAAATTAACCCAAGCCTTCCGCTCGGGTTAAGAAATAAATAACTGGTCAAACAGTTACAATAATATAGCCAATTACAGTAATTTGCAAATGTTTTTTTTCGGTACAAAAAATTATTTTTTTCGTTTATTTGTTTTTTTACCTAAATTATTAATATGTACTTCAAACTTGGATGCAAATAAAAAGATTATAAATAACGAGTTTTTGAAATTATTGTAATAAAAAGAAACTATGGCCATAATACCCGCAGTTACCTGTAATCTTTTAATCTCTATTAGGTACGTTTGTTGTATTATGAAATATGTATTACATTAGAATCTCTTGATTTTATATTGATTATTGTAAACTAATGCCGGGTTTTCCACTAAACGGACAAAACAAAAACAAAAAACAAACTCGTGCCGAATAAAACAAAACTGCAACTGTTCGCAAATTTTCTGAAAACTGGTGTGTTTTGCGACATTTAGAGTTTTGTTTTTCGAGTCCCGCTCGGAAGCGTAACAGCAAAAGGTTTCGACGTGTTTTGAAACTGTTTAGTGGAAATGGTTGTGTTGTGTTTTCTATTGCTAGTCTGAATACGAATTTTGTACTAAATTAGTAGGTAAGTAAATAACGTATTTTTTATAGATAAAAAAATTATTTTGAAACGCTGGATATATAAACTACATAAGATTTAAAATTTGCTTCGTGTTCTGGATTATTTATTTGGCTTTGATTTACTCTTTCATGAACTCTGTTTTGAATTGGAATTATACCAGATCATGTCTGAAGGTGGTAAAGTTTCTAAAAAGCAGTGGACTACCGAAGAGATCTGTACGTTAATAGATGCCTTAAGGGTACACAGAAATTTGTGCTACCCAAAGGATGCCAACTATAATAATAGGATTAAAAAAATGAATTCATACAAAGAAATTGTCCAATTGTTTGACACCAACTGGATGGAAATTGTTAGAAAAATTCAAAACATAATTTCACAATATCAACGTGAAAGAAGGAATTATAAAAAAATGAGCCATCTGGCGCGGGTCAGCATTTTACACCCAAGTGGTTTGTGGTTATAACACAATGAGTTTTATGCATGACAGAAATAAACCCAGAAAAGGCGTTCAGATTGGTGGGGAATATGAGGTAAGTTTTTTTTTATTTGTTTTATTTTAAGGGGTTTTGGTATTCACAAAAAACAAATTACAAAGTGCCAACATCAAAATATATTCTGTGATTTTTGTAATCGTCTGTTTATTTACGCATATTTTAATTGCCAGGGTACTTGTCCTTGGTCTGAAATAAAATATTCACAATATTCATTTCTTATATTTTGTGCTTTCTGTAAAGATTTCCTTGCCACAGGCTTAAAGGCTGGCCCACACGCTACGTTTTGCACAACCTTTTGTCTGCGCAGTTCAACACGTTGCAGATAAAACGTTGCGTGTGGATCGGAAAACTGCGCAGTTTTGAGTCCGGCGGGAAGACGGTACAGTTGCAGCGATAACTGAGCAAATGAGCTTTGAAATCCATGACCTGTGCGGACAACTCGGTGCATGTGGACGCTTGCTCCGTTTTCCGATTCGTTTTGTTCCTCAGTTTTTCCTAATCACGCGACGATGGCTGACCTTCCGAAATGTTCTCGGAAGTTTCTAACCTATTTTATTGCACTTTACGAAAGTTTCCCATGCATTTGGCGTGTTAAATCGAAGGAGTACAGTAACAGGGAGAAAAAGAGGGAAGCTTATGAGGGATTAGTAGAAAAATTCACAGAAATCGATGCAACCGCGAGCAGAGATACAGTTGTAAAAAAAGTTAATTCTATGAGAAGTGTTTATCGTAAAGAATTGGCAAAAGTTAACAAATCGATTCGATCTGGGGCTGGAGAAGACGAAATCTACAAGCCATCTCTGGGCAGGGATTTTGATTTCCTCCATGACGATATCACACAAGACTGAGCGAAAAATACAAATATGACTGCACCGTCTGGACGCTCAAAATTGCAACGTTTTCATTCCGTCTTAAGACTGCGCAGACTTAAAAGGTTGTGCAAAACGTAGCGTGTGGACCAGCCTTAAGAGGTAACATCGATTCAGTTAGTGATGATTCATTCCTCCATGATCCATGTCAAATGACCACGGTGGTGTATAAGTATTTTTTGATTCGGCATTTCGGCGCAGGTAATTGTGTAATAAAACACAAGTTTGCACATTTTTTTCTACTTTTGGTGGCTCTAATAGTAGGTAAAGGTTTTCGGAAAATACGAAATACAGATGCCAATATACCAAACACATTTTCGACCACCCTTCTTGCTCGGCTCAGACGGTAATTAAATATGCGTTGCATAGATCCGCGTTCCTGGTGTCCAGAGTACGGTTTCATTATATTTGGTGATAACGGAAAAGAATCGTCGGCTACAAAAACATATGGTACAGGTTTTTGTCTTTCTGGAAGGGGTGTGTTTTGGGGCAGGCTAAGCATTTCTTTGCTCAAGGATTTTTAAAAACTCTCCCATCTGATATTCGCCTTTGGCAACCAATTGTACACGTAGGTGAAATTGTAGTTCGCATCGACTATAGCAAAGAGAACAATGCTAAATGTGCCTTTATAATTAAAAAATTCGCTTTCGCTATATTTGGGTGATTTTATGACAACATGCTTCCCCAGCCATGCTTTCCATGCACATTGGGAAGTTCCATCTTGTGTTAAAATCATTCGCCAACTTTTGTCAGTGTGCTGAGTTGTTGGGCACCTAAAATAAAAGAATATTTGTTTATAATTTTGACATGAGATAACCCGCTTAGAATTTGAGTAACCTAGCAGATTAGCATAAAATTATACAAGTTTTTCGTTTTTGTAGGAAAGTGAATCTTCAGATGAAGATCTTCAAACGGATATCAAAATTTTGTTGACATCCTAAGTGACCTCGAAGGTGAAGGTGAAAGATCTGTAATTGAAAAACCTAACTCCGCTACACCATTGCAAACTGAAAGGCTTTGAATGCAAAAGGTTTCAACCTCAAATGCACCAAGAAGTGTGCATTGTGAAAATTAGTTTACAACACCAAAAATAACAACCAAAAAGAAAAGCAACAGAAATATCGAGCAGGACAATGAAAGCACACAAGTATTTAATATGATGAAATCAATATATGAAAACAGAGAGCGTGATGAATATGATGTATTTGGAGAGATGGTAGCTCATAATATTAGAAGCTTAAAAACAGAATACTCAAAGATTACTGTGCAACAGGAGATTACGAATATATTGGATGTGTAGAAGTGAAGTGTCCATACTTATTATTTTCTGGAAATGTATTGAACATAGATGAATATTTAAAGATGAAAAGTTCATGTCATTTAAAAGAGAATAGTAAATTTGTACTTAATAAAATACATTCATAATATGAATGTATTTTATTAAGTACCACCAAAAATATAATTTTTTATGCTGATAATTGCCCAGGGCAAAATAAAAATAAATTTATGGCGTCCTTATTTTTATACTCAGTCAATACATTAAACATTGATAGCATCACCCAAAAGTACCTAATTGTAGGGCATACCCAAAACGAGGGTGACGCGATGCATGTCCTGATTGAAAGGGAAAAGAAAAGGGCCCTAAGAGCTGGGCCAATTTATGTGCCTACACAACTTGTTCCCATTATTAATCTGGCAAAAGAGAGGGAAACCCTACAAAACCATTGAAATACAAGCCGAAGATATTTATGATTTAAAAGCACTTCAGACTGTTGTTGGCAATAATTTCAGAATAAATGACACTGGAGATATTAAAGTTAATTGGAATGAAATAAAAATATTGCATTTTGAAAAGCAACATCCATACAAAATGTTTTATAAAACATCGTATTCAGATCCGAACTACAAAGTGATTAATGTCAGATATCGTCAAAGAGGTCGTCACACGAACTCTTTTAATCTATCGCAGGCATATTTATCCGGCCTCATAAAATATCTATTTTAAAAAAAGGGGACCTTATAAGCCTATGCGAAAGTGATTCAATTCCTAGAAACCACTGGGACTTTTTTCAACTACATACAGTAATGACCATGATGAAGTTGAAGAAGACTAATTTATTTATTTTCCAATAATTAATTAACAATGTCAACATACATTTAAGTTTTTTTAAAGATTTGTATTCGTGGCAATAAAAAAAAATTTCTTTTTGTTACAATAATTTACTTTGTTTCAACATTCATTTTCCTTATGATTTGGGCACTAACTCAGGATTATTGATACAACACTTATTTTCTCAGTTCTAAAAACCACTAATTAGTATTTTTCCATTTTTCTTTTAAATTAAAAAATTAAAATTTAAGATTTGTGTTTAAAAATACCGTATTTTTTAACTGAATGTAATAAAATTATAAAAATAAAAATGGATTTTTCATACATAATACTTAAAAGTTAAAAACGTGAATATCTTCAAATCACCTTTTTCTATTTGGTGCACATTAGAACTAGGCCATCGATATTATTACCAAGTACAGATGCAAATATTTGTCACTGAATTACTATACTGTGACTTCATTGTATGGTCTCCGAATGTTTTTTTTCAAACAGAGAGTTTTGCCAGACTTTTCATTTTGGGAAAATAACTCCATAGTAGCCTTAAAATTTCATGAAAAAGTCATTATGCCAGAATGTGTGTAGTTTTTGCTATAGATTAACAGAAATCCCCCCCAAACTATCAAACTGTTAGGTTTTTCTGCGATGGATGTGGGGAATAGAATAAGAATTCGGTTTTTGTATTCAGCCTCATTTACTGGTTGCACAAGTATGCACCTAAAGATTTGACAACCATTATAGCTGCCTTTTCAGTTCGAGGTCACTTATTCCTGCCTGCGGACAGTGTTTGGCAGGATTGCATACACATAACACTCGGAATTAACACGCCCTAAAAACCGATCAATGCAATTTAGAAGTAACACGTCAAGGAGTACACAATGCCATGATTCGAGTGTACAACAATTTACCAGACAATATAAGGGGGAAAAAAAGATGACAGGAGTTTTTTTAAATCGCAAGATGAAGATTTGACTGAAACCGACTTGGAGGAAATGTTAAATTCACAGCCCATTGAAGAAGAGGCTTCAACAAGCACTGGAAACGTGACATTTAATTTAAAAAATCTTAGTGAAGGTTTAAGAATGGCAAATGAGCTTTGTGATTTCTTTATGAAAATTGATCCGTCTATGGAACGAAGTCTTATTTTTAAGAGGCAAATTGCTAATGCCACTGCTGAATATCAATCTGAATTGAAGGAGCTGTTAAAAACTGTCAAGCAAGAAAAAATTACAACATTTTTTAAACCATTGCCTAAGCCTGAAAATAATAATTAATCAATATGGTCAAAAACTTCAATTAAATTGATTTTTTTATATATTTGTTTCAATTTTGTCACCTAAGAACGTATCCCCTATAATCCCATATAAATTACCATTCCATATTCACGGTTTCTGTATTCGCGGCATATTTATGGAACATATACCCCGCGAATAAAGAGCTTTTACTGTATTGACCACAAAGAGCAAAAATTATATGCTGAAAAACTAATCAATGACGTTCTTTTAGAAGTCGAATTAGGTACCTTAAACCGTTTTTCAAAAATTACAAATCCGGTTAATCAAATTCAAGTTATAAGTAATCAAGAAGTGCAAGAAACCAACTATACTGTTCAAGATAATGCGGGGACGGCTACATATTTTTCAAATTTTTCAATGAGTGAATGAGTAGGTATTCAATTTTAAAAATAATTTTTTAATTGTACTGCGATAATCGCAATGTATTCTATTCTATACGGGTGAATAATTTAAAACGAAACATACAAAATCACAGAGTTGAACAATTAGAAATACTAGCACATAGGAGATCTATCTACATCAATTTTCACGTAGGCTTTGAACGTAAATTATTATGTTTTTTAGGCAACAGACATAATTTTATTTGCTGTCAAACTTTTTCCAACATTTTCAAGCAAAAAATAAAACAGTTTTTGTCTAAAACGTTACGGTGCGTTACATGGGCGGGAGGGGGTATTGAAACAACGCGTTACCTAACTTTTTTTATTTTTATAAAATGTCCCAAGTTGGCAAACCTTTTCGTTTATGTTTTACGGGGAATCCCTCGATTGTATTGTACGTGATTTTTATTTTGTTTTTTTCATTGTCAATATTCCTTTTTTGCAAATCCAAGTGTATAAATTTTGTAGTCATTTTTAACACACCAAACGTTTCAACTGTAGTAAAAAACTATAGATTGTAACATACTCTAAAGTGTGTATGAAACGACCACAAAACTGTATAGTTTGAGTATAGCAATTTAACATTGAACACATTTAGGTGTGTTATTTTACCACACCGTCGATTTGCGGTGTTAGTGTTTACACGGAATCACATTGTTGTTGTTAGTGTTGTTAAAGTGATTTCATACGGTAAAGTCCTCAAAAGAGGGAGATCTGCATCATAACCTGTTCTTGGCCTATAAAAGCTCTCATGCTAACTTGTCAGCACAACAGTGCCAAAAAAAGCCAATGAAATTTGGAAAACTGCTAAAGAAAAACTAAAAAATAAAGAAAAGTTTGTAGAACATTTAAGTGATATTATATAAGAGTTTAAGGTGAAGGCCACGAAGAAGAAAGCAACAATGCTTAAACCAAATCCTAGCCTGAATTGTCCTGCTTCCTGTAATACAATCAGATATAAAAAGCCGAGCCCACTCCATCTTTCGAATAGATATCAAGATGAGCAGCCGACCAGTAAGATGAACCAGCCGACCAGGTCAGCCGCCACCGTCTCGCAAACGCTCCAATCAAGAGACGTGGCGCAAACACCCGCAACATGCCTGCAAGCGACTAGTACCGCGCGCCATGCGCCTCAGCGCTCCCGACGGAGCACATCAAGCGCAACCTGCTCGACTACCCCGAATCGGGGCAGTCACCGTCACCCGCATCCATCTGCCACCAGACATCGTGCTACCGAACCGCCTGCCACCAGACCGACCGCCAGCCGGCGGGATCAGCATCATCACCGACCAGTACCGACAGCCATATGCCTCAACGTGGGGTAGCTAAAACGCCCTGCCTGGGCATCCGCCGTCACGCCAAGACTTGGCGCCACCAGCTACCGCCGCCATCCCGAAGCGGAAGTCTTCGGCGACAGCAGCCGTTGTCGCGCCGGGACACCAGCCACCAGTACCCGCACCGTCGGGCCGACCACCGGCTCACGTTACAACAGCCGTGGCATCAGCCCGTCCGCTGAGCAACTCCGTGCCAGCGACCGTTCCAGCCCAGCAGCGAGTCGGGGTGTCGTCAGCCGACGGCCCTCGCCAACCAACGCGTCCGTTGCGTGTGGCAGCCGTTACGCGCCCCCGCGCGCCTCCTCCAGTCACCGCCGAACTGACAGCAGGCCGAATAGACTCGGCCATCGAGTTCGGCCATACCAGTGGCCTCGCAGCCGCCAGTCAGACGGCCGCAGGCAACATCATCGGCGACTAGCCAACGAACGACCAACGCACCAGTCCTCCGTCCGACCGTAGGCCCTATGTTCGGGCCACACCAGTCTGAGTATATCTTGAAGCTTTCGTTCTCGGGGAGAATACTAATGTTGATAAAATCATTTCATTTTATAAAAATGATTTTAAAAAAGATTCTCCAGTAAGTGATAGGGACATTTTTCGTGATTCGACTAAAAGAAGTAATGTTGAATTGAAAAATTTGGGAGAGGTCGTGAATTTTAACCCTCATCCCGGAATTTGTTCGATTCGTGAAGTTACTGATAACTATTCCCGCGTCGTCTTGCACAAACGAGAGGAGTTTATCAGCTTTAAAACGATTAAAAACTTACGTGAGATCGACGATGGGTCAAAAACGTTTAAATAATATAGCAATTCTCAATGTTTATCACGAATCAGCTGACAAAATAGATATAGAAAAGCTGATGGACGAATTTATATTACGAAATACTAAACGAACAAACGTGTTCGCTTTGTACAAAGATGTTTCCTAAGACTGTTTTTATGTTATGTTTTATGTTATATAATTTTAATGATTACAAAACTATTTCAAAAATAAAGTTATTTTTTTATGTAATTTGATACACAAAAATTGTTAGTAAAATTATTAAAATTTTTAGCAAATTCAAGACGAATGTAACCTTTAAACCTTTTATATATTTTTAGAAACTATTACACAAATGGCTGAACTTTTGATAACCATGAAACTTTGAAAAAGATGTTTTAAAGTGTGGTATTTTTATTTTGGAGTTACAAAAATCTGTGAAAACTAAAATTCGTCAGGCGTTTGCTAAAAAATTTCGTAATTTTTGCGTATATGTGTGGTGTCTATTGGCGTCGTTTGAACATTTTTATTTTCTGAGCGGCTAGATATGTAAATTGTAAGTACATACTGTTTATATTATAATCAGTATAACATTTTGTACTTTACAATTATTCTGGTATTTTTTTACGTGTATCATATTTGTAACATTGTGTATAAACTAAGTAGATTTTTACGGTTTTAGAAATTCAAAATGAGTCGGTGGTGTAAAAAAATATTTGAAAGGAGAAGGCCGTTGACAGAAAAGGAAATTCTTGAATTACTTGAAGTACCTATAGAAAGCGAGGATGAGTTAGAAGAAGATGACGACGACGAAGAAGATCCAACCGTCCAGCCTGAAAACTTTGAAGACAGTTCATCTGATTCCGATGAAAATGAGAATACTACAGGTATCGAAGAATTTGGACCTTCTTCAACTATATTAGACACCGAAGTACCCTCAATATCCGGTCTTCAACAGAGAACTAAATTTTTGAAAAATAGCAAAATAACTTGGAAAAACAGAAATCTTATTTTTCCGGATAAAGAAAAAAAATCACTGGGAGTTTGGATCTTCCTGGTAATATTATGAATTTAGAAACACCCTATGAATTTTTTAAATATTTTTTTGGAGACAGTTTATTACAAAAAATTGTCGAGGAATCACAGTTGTATACAATCCAAAATAATCCAAATAGTTCTCTAATTGTAAGCAAAGAACTTATTCAAAAATATCTTGGCATCTGTATACTAACGTCTGTTTCTTATAGCACAAATGTGCGAGATTAGGGCGGTGACTTTATAAAAAACGTTATGCCACTAAATCTTTTTGAAAAAATTCGTGCGTCACTACATTTCAACGATAATGAAAAACAGAAAAAAGCTGGATAAGCTGGTTTTGATAAACTGCACAAAATCAGACCTATTATAAATAGTTTGCAAGAAAGATCCTTGACCGTGCCAATGGAAGAAAGCCTCTCCATTGATGAGCAAATTTGTTCGACAAAAGTTCATCACCTCATACAATATTTACCTAATAAACCCCACAAATGGGGATATAAATTGTTTTTCCTGTGCGGAGTATCTGGCTACGCATATAAAGAGGTTTATACAGGACAGGAGAACAATGAAACAGAAAGACCAGAAAATGAACCAGATCTAGGTGCTTCCTCGAATATAGTCCTACGTCTAAGTAGAGACATACCAAAGCACAAAAACCATAAGCTATATTTTGACAATTTTTATACTGCCATACTTCTTTTAGTTTTTCTGCATAAGAATGGCATTTTGCCATTAGGAACTGTTAGAAGAAACAGAATTCCTGACTGCAAATTACCCAATGAAGCTGATTTTAAAAAATTACCTCGGGGAACTAGTGTCGAATTTGTTGCTAATATTGATTCTGTAGAAGTGTCTTCAGTTGCATGGAAAGATAACAAGATAGTTTCTTTATTATCTACATTTTGTGGTCAAAGTCCAGAAATTACTGTGAAAAGATATGACAGAAAGGAAAAGATCCATAAGGAAATCAGCTGTCCGCAGATAGTTTCAGTATATAATAAACATATGGGAGGAGTAGACCTTCTGGATAGCCACATTGGCCGACATAGAATAAAATTAAAATCAAAGAAATGGTACTTTAGATTGTTTTATCATCTGATAGACCTAACGGTAATTAACGCGTGGCTGTTGTATAAACGTGTATGTCTAGCGAAAGCAGTAAAACCTATGAACCAAAAAAAGTTCAGAACAGAAATTGCACTGTGCTTGTGCACACTTGGAAGGTCAGGTCCTAAAAGAGGAAGACCCAGTCCCGGACTTCAGGAAGCACTTGTCGCCAAAAAGAAGAAAAGTCCCGCTACTATAATACCGCCCGTGGATGTAAGAAAAGATGGGGCTGACCACTGGCCAGAATGGAATAATAATCGAGTAAGATGTAAAATGCCTTCTTGTAAAAGTTTGAGTTATGTTTCATGTAGCAAATGTAAAACTGTACTTTGTTTTAACAAAAAAGCTAATTGTAAAGATGACATTTCAGTATCTCTCCGCCAACTACCTTCAATAATCTTCCGTTTTGTTCGCTGTCAAGTGATCCAGGGGGTGCATACAAGTTTTTAGATGTATCCGTGTTTCTCAAAAAATTATGCAAGTGTGCAATAGCCATGACTATAGTCTCCGCGGTTTCGGGCTGAAGGAGCATAGGTTTTCGTAAAACTCTGAACACAGATGCTGTGATACCAAATACGTTTTCTACAATCCTGCGAGCTCTGCTTAGCCGGTAATTAAAAATTCTTCGCGGCGATCCCTTGGGGTATTCTCCTGGATAAGGTTTCATTATATTGTTTTGTAAAGGGAAGGCAGAGTCTCCTACAAAAACATATGGTAGTACATTGTTTCTACCTTGCAGTGCTTCAGGTGCAGGCAATCTTAACGAATTATTTTTTAGTTTTCTGTATAATTCAGTTTCCTTAAAAATTCCACCATCTGAAATTCGGCCTTGACATCCGACATCCAGAAATTTATAATTATATTCCGCGTCTACTAAAGCAAACATCACTATACTGAAATTCGATTTGTAGGTACGATATTCTGTGCCACTATGTATCGGAGCCTCAAGAATGACATGTTTGCCGTCCATGGCTCCGGCACAATAGGGAAAATTCCACAATTCATCAAATCTGTTTGAGATCTGGATCCATTCTGACTCTGTTTTTGGCAGCTGAAACAATGAATTTCTTTTTTATTACAGATTACAAATGAACCGGAAGAGAAAGCATCAACAAGTGCAGAAAATGATAACAGTTCAGACTTTATATCACCAACTGGTCAGGCCTCAAAAAAAAAGAAATCAGACTAAAATAAAAAAATGAGTATGCTTTCGGATGCTCTTGGTGTGCTTAAGAGTGTTGCTTCTAGTTCTACTCCTGAAGCCTG
This sequence comes from Xanthostigma xanthostigma, assembly GCA_963575645.1. Lineage (NCBI taxonomy): Eukaryota > Metazoa > Arthropoda > Insecta > Raphidioptera > Raphidiidae > Xanthostigma > Xanthostigma xanthostigma. The sequence continues at coordinate 9,267,197 of OY754473.1, forward strand.
AAACAATAATCCAAATAATTTAGACAGTGAAACCCTTTTCTTTTCTAATTTTTTATGCAGCAAGATGCAACAATATAACAGAAGTACTAAAAATTACGTGCAGCGAGCAATAATGGACATAATAATCAAAGCCGATGAAGGATGCACTAACTTTTCTCAACATTATCGGCATTCAATTCTCAATTCAATTACAGCGGGTGTACAACAGGCCCGGTTCCGTCATCAAGTTACTGCAATGAACCACATTCTTTACCTAATCGCTCAGAATTATATACAGATGGAAAATCATTGTTGTTTGAATACACAAACAAAGAGCATCTGATGAAAGATGTTGCATTCCTGATATTCCTGTTCGCAGTGAGAGGTTCAGTCTGGTCCAAAGTCAGAAATAAGTCGATAGATCAAGTCCAGCAGATCATGGATTGGATGCAAACAAAATACAACCTTGATGTAACACCCCATGCCCCAGGCACAGCTTTAAAGCCAAAAACAGTGACCGTACCAAGGATAGCTGCTTGTTTCCCAGCAAAGATCTGCGATGTTTTCTTAGGGTTTCGGGAAAGCATTATGCACAGCAGAGCAATTACACTTGGAGATACTGCCTGCTGTTGATAGAGCTGTCTTCTGCTCGTTTATCCCAGCTCTCCTTCCTGAAACCTGGATTCGATTAAACCCTGAGGTCCACTATGTTTTTTTCCTCCAACACGTGATCAATGACAATACAACAGGTCAGAATCAGACAAGTTACGCGACTGCTCCATATGCTTCACCTGTTCTCTCGGAATCATCCCAAACTTCATAATATGAAGATGTAGATTTTGTGGATGACCTGATTTGAATAATTTTTATTTTGCACTACATAATTTGAAGATGCAGTCTATGTGGATGATTTGATTTAACTTTCTTATTTTAATTTTAGAATAATTTTAATTTTGCTTAACCTACATAATACAATACCTTATTTTATTTTTTAATAAATAAATAAAAATATGTAAAACTCACTTTAATGTTTTCTTTCAATGCTTCTATAATCGCTTCACAAACTTCTGGCACAATGCAAGAGGTTGACTGTTTTGAAATTCTGAAGGTGTATTGAAGGCTTGTATATGAATCTCCTGTTGCCAAAAATCTTAGTGTTAGAGCCAGTCTATCTTGCGGCTAAATGGCAGATTCATTATAGTATCTTGTCTTGATATTTTAGGCGCAATGATTGTTAACAAATATTCGAAGTCAGTAGGCGACATCCGGGTAAAGTTTTTATATTGACCACTTATATGCTGAGATTTTAGTTCCACAAGTAAAGAAGATCTTCTTTTATACAATTTAGTTTTCCACCATCGACGCTCCAAACGTTTCCGGTCTTCAGTTAATAAATACATGAAAATAAAAACCCCACCACCTATGACGACCTTCCTATTCGGCATGTTCGTAGCAACTGTGGAAACTGGAAACAGCTCTGATTCGCGTACACAATTCGCTTTGAGTTCGTGTGCCGTCCACACTGTTGACGCTAAATTACACGTAATCTTACATTACACGTTACACTCGTCTGGACCCGGCTGAAGAATGCGGACAACAGTACGCGCAGGTACATTATGATTTGGCCATAGCTAGTAAATCGTTGAAAATACAAAATTCTGAGCTGAGAAGAAATACGACGATATTTGGATCAGGGCTTGACAGTAAAGAGATTGGGTCGTCCCAGAATTTTAAGTCAACAACAGGAGAGAGATTTTGTTCAGAGAATTAAACGATATTGCCAAATTGGATTGCCGCTAACTCCCAAGTTGGTTCGTCATCAAATGTTCCGATACTGTGAGATAAATAACAACCCCAACAACTTTAATAAAGACAGACAGGTTGCAGGAAAAGACTGGTTCTACTTGTTCCTTAAGAGAAACTCCAATTTGTCTATAAAAAAAGGCACAATCTATGAACCCTGCCAATTGTATCTGACTACTTTACAAAAATAACCGAAGTTATGACTAGCGTTGCCAGATGTCCCGCTTTTTGACCCCCTCAGGACTCGTCCCGCCGGACCCCTAAGCGGGACGCCCAAAATCCCGCTTTTTCTTGAAGGTAGCCAATTCAGCTTAGCAGGTCCTTTATTTTACGTCTGTCGAGTCGACTGTGCAACAGTGAAACGCACGGGAGTGGAAGCGGGGCGAGGGCGGGGGGACTTACTCCGCTCACGCGTGTTATCTATCAATCAATCAGTGCAGTGGTCAAGCAAGACAGCATTCGCACTTCGCTCGCGCATCAAGTCAACACCACGCACTATCGCTATACGGAATCGAAGGTAGGTAACTTGCAGCAAACAATATTATGAAATGAAATGTGTTTTTAACTCTGGTAATAACTAATAATCGCATTTTAACGCATATCCAGTTAACAAATTGAGTAAAATGCATTTGTTTAGAACTTGTAAAAGATGTAAACCAAACCAATGTCGTCATCATATTACTTTAAATTTATGAAGTGCCTTCCCGATACGTATGTTAATTTTATTACGTAGGTACACAAAACAATTAAGACGGTGAACTTATTTCATTTTATATGTTTTTTTTTCAGGAACCTACATAAGTGATTTTCAAAATGAGTGACACGGATTCTTCTGATGGAGTACAATTTGATGAATCAGGTATACATAATAGAACTCCTAAAAAGAAAATGAAACGGGTCTGCAGACATTTGGATAAAAAGTTATTCATGGTTAAAACCTGCGAAAGAAAATGTTAAAGCTCATTGTACTTTGTGTCAAAAAGAATTTAGTGTAAGTCATGGTGGGAAAAATGATGTTAATCGACACCAAGATAGAGCTGAGCATAAGAAAGGAGAAGAAAGTGCTCGGAGCACAACTTCTTTAAAACAGTTTTTGAAAAATGACCAATTAACCAGCATTGAAGAAAAAGTGATGGCAGCCGAGATCACTAAAACATTCCACAATGTTAAACACAATTTATCGTTCAATTCATTAGATTGCGAATCAAAACTTGATCGTGTTTTGTACGCAGACTCAAAAGTAGCTGAAAAATTGACCCTTGGGCGTACAAAATCAAGTGCAATTGCACATAATGTATTGGGTCCAGCGTCGATTGAAGATACAGTTAAATACCTACAAAGTGGAGTATATTTTAGTGTTTCTACAGACGCCTCCAATCATGGGCCCATCAAAATGTTTCCATTGGTTGTTAGGTTCTACACACCGGAAACCGACGTCAAAACTTGCGTATTGGACTTCTATGATGATGCGAACGAAACCGCTATTGCTATACATAATAATATAGTGACGAGACTGGAAAATTTCAATATTGACTTAAAAAATCTTACAAGTTATTCTGCTGACAATACAAATGTTAACTTTGGGGGCAATCATTCTGTTTTCAAACTGTTACAGAATAATAACGACAAAATTATTGCAGTGGGATGTCCAGCTCATATATTACATAACGGCGTAAAACATGCAATGGGCAAATGCAAATTTGATCTGAAAAATATGGTGCTCAAAGTTTATAATTACTTTTCCTACCACGCAAAGAGGGTCCAGGCTTTGAAAGATTTTTTCGAATTTTACGATTCCGAATTCGCACCCGTTTTAAGACATGTTACCACACGTTGGCTATCTCTTCTTCCAGCCATAGAGCGTTTAGTGAAATCGTACGACATATTAAAAAATTTCTTCATCACATTGGGAGAAGACGAGTGCCCATCAGTTATTTGGACTTACTTCAATGATGAACAAACGGAAGCGTATCTCGTATTTTTTCAAAATGCGTTAAACATTATACAAGACACCGTGTTGCAACTGGAGAGTGACAGATTGTTATGCTTTGAAGCGTTTGAGTTACTCACTGATCTCAAGAAAAAAATTTACCAAAGAATTGAAGACCAATTTGTAGGATTTACATGTAACAATTTGATAAGAAAAATGCCTGCTGAAACTGGTTCCAATATCAAATCCAACTGCATTTTGTTTTTTCAAAACTTGTTGTAAGTATCTATAGTTACAATACTACTGTAAAATATTTACCTTATCACAGCATATACACGACAGAAAGACTTTTCGGTTTTTCGCAATTTTAAGTAGTTTAACGATAAATAAACCACCAACTTACATAGACCATTTTAAAGTAGACATTTCAAAGATTAAAATGACCACTTATAGACCTTCGAAATACAAAAAAACATCAAGACAATAAGTCCGTGGAAAATAAGGGTGTTTTTTTCGAAAAATGTAGATAACTCCAAAAATAGTCGTATTCTGAACTGCAAAAAAATCATGCTTATTTAAGATAAAAAAAGACATACTTTCACAAATTTTCATGCAAATTAAATTATTTTTACGCGAGAAAAAAATTAAATACTGAAAAACCGGTTTTTCGCCATTTTGACGGTTCATTTGAGGTTATGTCGAAAAGTGTTTGGTACAAAAGTTTTAGATTTTTTTACCATCTACAACTTTTGTGTAGAACAATTTCCGCTAAGAGGTCACGTTTTGTCGTAAATCGCAGAAAACCGTCTTCAACCCATAAATTGCACCCCCATTTCATCATTTTGAATGTTTTCGTGTTTAAATTGTTTTTTCCCTTAAAGTTGGAGCCTCAACAACATTTTCCACCTGGTCCTTGCCTGCTATTTTTTTTTTAGCGTTAAAAATTCGTTTTGGCACCAGCCTATATACCAACACTGAGTTTAAAAAAAGATGTAGATCCAGAGCCCTCACTTTGGTCTGACTCAGATTCAAAATAATTATTATACAAGATTTCTGAATTTTTTTATAAAACAATTATTTTTGTTTATTTATAAGAATAAGCTTTAGTTTGTGTCTGTAATTAAAACAATAAAAATCTGTTTCGTTTATTTTTTATTCAGTAATCACAATATTATTGTGTTTTTTGTTTGACCATACCTATTAATATGAGAAAAATGTATAAGTAAAAATGACCAAGTCAATTATATTTTCAAAATCAATGGGATAAAATTTAAATGTATGCATTATTATAAATCATAAATGGTATATGAAAGTAAGTCTATGTGAAAAAAAGTGTATCTCTTACACTAATGCATAAAAATAAAGCGAATTTTCAATACCAATTCATAAAGCATGATAATTTGACTTGGTCGTTTTTCGCAGTAAGCCCACGATTATGCTATTTTTGTAACGCATTCCGAAGAGGTACCAGAACAAAAAACATATTCTGATGGAAATAATCTTGAACCTTTTGAGCATGGTAAGTAATGGCTGATTTTACTCGGGTTTTGTAAATCAGTTGGACAATATTTTGCCTAAAATATAAGAAAACACAACATTACAGTTATTACTATTAGTATTGACAGCAAACAACCAGATATTGAAAATGAAAAAGCATTTTGCGAAGATTCAGATGATAGCGTGCGAGACCCACATAATGTAGAAAGTGAGAGCGATGACCATAGATCGGGTCCTAAAGAAGACGCAAAAATTCGAGGAAGAAAGTGAAGAAGTGAAGCAATTTGGAAAATGAATAGTCAAAAACGGAAAATGACAACGAAAAAAGCATTCTACGAAAACTAAAGTTCTATCGAATAAGAAAGTAGGCCCGCCAAAAAATCGTACTGCAGATAAAAAGTATATCTTTCAAAATTTCATATTTTTTAGTAGCTAAAAAATTGTTTGCCGCGATGTTTGACGCGCGATAATGGTCTGCCATTGTTATTTTTCAATAACAATAATAATATATTATTAAATTTCCAAATGCAGACGTGGTCAAATACTTTGAAAATTAGTCAAATTTTGTACCTGTCACACCTGAGTACGAGCCGCGGCGGCCACACTGGGTTTAGTGAGTCCCCACCCCATGTATGGTAGGTATAGGAGACTCACTGTGTAAAAATTCAGGTCTGGTCAAATACATACTGGTAGCTGACTACTGGCTCTTATACCATATATAATTTTACCATTTTTGATGGCTCAAATGCAGATGGCCATTGCTACGTTTGGGACGAGACCCACGGAAAGAAAGTAGTGCAGAAATCGGAACCTGTCTTCTAAAATACCTTAACGGATTACCAGAAGAACAGAAACAAATATGTAGCAGCTGCATTGCTGTATGCAGTTAATAAAATAAAACATTTAAAAATCCTTGATATGAAGTTCGTGGAGTCGGGACACACATATTTGGAGGCAGACTCCATGCATGTATCAATTGAAAGGGCCCGAAAACATAAAAAATCTACACTACAGGCGAGTGGTCTGTTCTTTTCAAATCGAAAAAAAACTATAAATATTATTTATCAATCTAATAGAAGTACAAACTGACGAACGCTCTAATATCATAAACTCACTGCAAAATTTGTTTATTAGATAATGGAGGTAAAACCATATGTTGTAAACTTTAAATCGTGAAAACATGATTTTTCCACTTACAGCTTCTGTGCGCTACACCATCGACATGTCCATAGAACTAAGTCAGTTCTGCGATGACAATGGCATAATTCTCTATGCTTTACCACCAAATGCGACACATCTCATGCAGCCTGCAGATGTGTCGGTATTCAAACCGCTAAAAGAATATTGGCGACAGGCTGTGAGAGCTTGGCAAAATGAGAATGAGACGAAAACCTTCACGAAAATAGAGTTTGCTCCAGTTTTCAAAAGCGCCTTGGATAATACAAATATTTGCGAACACAATAAAAAAGGATTTAAACGCTGTGAATTATTTCCTTGTGATCCAGAGGCAGTAGATTACACAAACAACCGGATTTTATCCCATAGATTTTTTTTGTATTTACTAGGATTCTATCTTTTTCAGAACATGTCTGCGTCAAAAAACAAAATAATTTCATCGATGATTTAGATAGTCTAAAAAATGCAGTAGAGCGTGGTAAAAATCGGGGTAAACTAAGAGAAGTTTGCCGAAGATGTGGGGTTCCGAAATCAAATTCCTGAATCGTATAAAGAGAAGGGTAGCGGAAACGTGTACAAAAATGGGACCAGATCCAATTTTAACTGTACAATTTGAAAAACAATTGGATAAGTGATTTGGCAACTTGAGAATTCCTATCGAAGAAACAAGAACTTCTGCAATCAGTGGAAAAGATTGTTAAAGACCTTAAATTAAAAACTTCATTTAAAAATAACCGACCAGGCGGTTTAGTAAACTGGTTCTTCCATACGAATTCTCCCCTACACATTTATAAATTGTTTTATCTCACGACACGATATATTTTCGACTTTTTTCATAATCACATTATTTAAATGATGTTCCGCCTTTATTTATTTATGTATTTTAACACGCTAAGAAGCGAAGACTATTTTGTCAATACTTAAGCATTAACCTATGGATCACTTGATGTCAAAATTTTAGTCCTCTACTTGTTAACAAACAGATGATGGAAAACAAATTCGTTATAACTCTTCGAATTTCATCATTTACATTTTCATGTATATTTAGAATTAACTTTAATGGATTGAGATTATTTGGTATTTATATTTAATTATCGTTGACACATTTAACTTTTGCTTTGGCTTTATAAATGTAGATAAATACTTATATTATAATACGGCATATTGAATTGCTTTACACTTGAAGAAATGGCATTTTTCTTTAATTTAAATATATGTATCAGCACACTTTTCGAATACTTTACAGGTGATTAATTATTTTTCAATCTAAACTATCCAGAACAAATGTCTTGTCCATTATTTTTCCACTTTTTTAAAAACTGTACTTTATGAAATTGTGATTTCAAGGAAGTCATCACAGTTTTCAATAATTCAATTGTCTCTTGTAGGTTATTATCTTCCATTGTATTATAATTACTGTTATTAAAATTGGGTTTTAAAAATAGTTTTAGCATACTGTGTTTACACAACAAAACGCCTTCAAGTTGATTTTTATATATATATATATATATATATAATATTAAGTGACAGCATTTTTTTAATCACCACTGTAAAATATAGATATTTTTAATTTTGTTTTTATTACGTCTAATGTAACAATTTATCATAACCACACTTTTTATTCACGAGATTTTAATTGTTCACTATTTTGAAAATATCTTATTAAATCACTGACTTTTTAGTTTTTTTCAATCTGCGTAGTATATACCATTAAGACGTTATATTTCTCTTCATAACACTTAATTAAAAAATTAATAGTAAATATATCGCCGATGAAGAAAGCGTAACATTCAATGTCCGCCTGCCGCCATGTCGTCTTCGAGCTGACGTGGAACCTGTGATTTGTCAGCATGTACATTGTACACGCGCTGTTGTAAATTCAGCGTGGTCAATGTTGCTACCAAGCTACCAACTTCATTTTGCAACGCTCAATGGTTCCATAAAGCGGCCCGTACAGAACCAAACTTTCTCCACGAGATCTTTGCAATAGTTTTGAATTTTATACAAAAAAAATAAGTATTATTGTATTCAGGTACTTGTGAAAGAATAAATAAAACTGATTTTTCATTGTCTTGACCTTAGACATGATCATAACTAAAACCATATCTAAATCTTCGATTAAAGTCTGATTATTTTCTTCAATAAATACAATATGCGACTATTAAATCACGTTGGAATATTATAAATCTACATTGTAACATTCCGTGGAATGAATTAACTATAGCCAATAATTTAATTTTAAATCCCACTTATTTTTATTTGATAATAAATGAATTGATGGTACACCTATGGGTTCTCCTTTGCCTGCAATTTTTGCTCAAATATGAGAGATTTAGAAAAACAATGTTTTGGTAATCTGTATTTCCTACCTATTACAATATCATTATTTTTTGTCAATATATGGTCTGAAAAAAATTGGGCGACAATTTTATTTATTTGAAGAGTTCTATCAGGGCCCGATCCAGCTATTTCGCCGCTCCGGGCAAAATTATATTTGCCGCCTTTTACCCATGCGTTGTTCCATATTCCACATTTTATTTTTGTAATCTACTAAAATATTGATGTGAAATTCCAGTGATGTCAATAGTAATATTATATTCTAACAACTTTTGTGTAGGGTGTGTTTTTTTTTTTGTTTAACCATCTTTCAAATTTTCGCCGACGCCGCGCCGCCCTCAATTTTGCCGCCCCGGGCAATTGCCCGGTTTGCTCCCCCCCCCTAGATCGGGCCCTGAGTTCTATTCAGACGTTAATCAAAGATTTGACAATATCATAGGTATATTGATGATATTTTTAGCATTATTCTTAAAAATAAAGTAAAATATTATGACATATATTTAATAATATTCAATCTAAATTTAAATTTATATTTGAAATAAAAAATAATAATGAAATTAGTTTTCTAGCTACACTTATTATTAATAATAGCAGTATTGTTGAATTTTACTGCTATAATAAATCAACTAGTTCTAGTAGAGTTTTCAATTTTTATTCTAAGCACCCAATGAATCAAGGCCATATGGTTTATAGCAGGGGCGGGCAAATCATTTGACCGGCGGGCCACATAGCTGATGAAAATTTGAACGCGGGCCGGATGACTGCGAAAATTTCACCTCAGAAAAAAAGATCCTCACATTGTATTTCCGCATTCGGAGAGCAAAAAAAAAGTGTATTTCTGCATGCGGAGAGCAGAAAAAAAAAGGTCCGTCCCCGCTAAAGTTTTCTAAAATGCTTCGCGGGCCGGATAAAACTGCGCTGCGGGCCGGATCCGGCCCGCGGGCCGCCATTTGCCCAGGCCTGGTTTATAGTCTTATTGATAAAGTTAGTTTATTATTTGAACCAATATTTGACATACTTATCCTCTCAAATTTATTAATAAATTTATTAAAATCAATAAATTAACAAAAACTCATAATTCACAAAGTAATGTTCATCATGTTTTAATTGTCCTTTTATAGTGATTCCTTTTTCAAAAATATTATTTATCACCAATCGAAAGTAAAATATGTAAAGGAAATGCCAAAGTTTGGTCGACATTTTGGTTCCTGGCATAAAACCAGGTAAACAGGTACCTTCGAATTAGTATTTTGCAGTTTTAGGATTTTCTATATTGTCATAATATATGAAAATGTAGATATTAATTACGAACACGTTGGTATGTGGTCGACTCAGCAAAAACTGGCACAAGGTAGGGTCTTCAAGACTTAAAATTTGGAAATTATAGAAGAAAGTAGGCTACGACAGTGAAACGCGGGTAACGGGTAGTATTGAATATTATTTTAAATAATAATTTATGAATAACGGGAATGCGGACACATAGGTATAATTCTTTTCTTTTTATTGCTAACGTTTCATCAGAATTTCTGACTTTTTCAAAGCTCTGTAAGAATGGAGATTACAAAATTATTATTTACAAGACAAATTTAAATAAAAATTATAAAAAATATACATTACCAAAAAACAATTTTTAATATTAGAAAATAAAGTTTAACATAAAAATTATATTTATTTTTCACATTAGAAAAATCTCTTAAATTTTTTTATTATGTCAAAATTATAAAAATTCTAAACAACACTTTGTTATATAAAGGCTGTCTCAGCAAGAACTTGAATTTCGAATTGCGCGCCATTTTCGACTGTCAATTGTTGAGTCAACCATATTTGGTGTTTGTTTAATTAAAACATTGACATTTACGAAAATGGTGCGTTATAGCTTAGAAGAACGTTTGTTTATAGTGAAAACCCATTACAAAAATTTTTGAAAATGTTGAAGGTGCCGCCGTGACTGTCAACGGTAATCGTTACCGGGCCATGTTGACAGACTTTTTTTGGCAAGAATTAGACGGAATTGACTTAAATGAGATGTGGTTTCAACAGGATAGCGCTACCTGTCACACCGCACGTGAAACAATGACTTTGTTACAAACCACGTTTTCAGGTCGTGTCATTTCTCGTTTTGGAGACCAAAACTGGCCGCCAAGAAGTTGCGATTTAACTTGTTTGGACTATTTTCTCTGGGGTTATTTGAAAAGTAAGATCTATGCGAACCACTCTGAGACAATTGAGGAAGTCAAAGAAGAAATTTCACGTCAAATTCGTCAAATCCAGCAGCCCTTACTGCAAAATTTCGTCAAAAGAATGCATACCTGCCAACAGAGCAACGGTGGCCATTTAACCGATATTTTGTTTCATGTGTAAATGTCATCACTACCTCCATGCATATGTAGAAAAACATGTAAATAAAATGTTGAATAAATATATTTTTTTTTATTTTTAAAATTCAAGTTCTTACTGAGACACCTTTACTATGAATTTAAATTTTCAATAATTTGATAACCTAGAAGACTATTATTTTTAAGGTGCCAATTTTTTTTTTTAGACTTTAATTTTGTGTGATTTTTTCTTTACAAAGATTTAATAAATTATTATAGACGTTACTAACCTAGGTTATCAAATTACTGAAAATTTAAATTTATAGTAAATAACAACGTGTTGTTTAGAATTGTTTTAACTTTGACAATAAAAAAATTTAAGAGATTTTTATTAATATAATTTTTATGTTAAACTTTATTTTCTAATATAATTATACTGTGCACGCTAGTTCGGCAAGACCATCAGAACACACTTTTACAAAATCTCTGAAAAGTTTAAAATAAAACAAAATTAAAAATTTGAAAAACCCACGACGAAAGTAAATGTTATAATAGAAAAATTCTAAAATCCCCCGACTTAACGCAGGTAAGTAACCAAAGAAAATCCGTCGCGGGGCTGCCATTCGCTGCCCTGAATTAAGAATAGAAGAATATAAATTGCAATATTTTAGTTAATTTCAGGGCTGCCAAATGGCTGACGGATTTTCTTTGGTTACTTACCTGCGTTAAGTCGGGGGATTTCAGAATTTTATTTAATTCTTTTTTAAAATTTTTAATTTTGTTTTATTTTAAACTTTTCAGAGATTTTGTAAAAGTGTGTTCTGATGGTCTTGCCGAACTAGCGTACACAGTGTAACTATATCTGATACCCTAATTGTCGAATCGCGTTATGTGCGAGAGTGGTCATAAATTTAATGTCTATGTGTATTACTGTAAAAACCACTACTAACGAACGCTTGTTAGGTCTGTTTGTGCGTAGCACTTTTGTTATGGTATTTTAAATGTTGGTGTAATGCTGTAAAACGCAGTAGTCCCGGGCGCTTGTTAAAATCTGTTCGTGCGTAGCAGTTTTGTTATAATATGGTTTTTTAAATGTTCTTGTAATGCTGTAAAAAGCAGTAGTCCCGGCCGCTTGTTAAAAATCTGTTCGTGCGTAGCAGTTTTATTATATGGTTTTATAAATGTTCTTGTAATGCTGTAAAAAGTAGTAGTCGCGGACGCTTGTTAGATCTGTTCGTGCATAGCACGTTTGTTATGGTTTTTGCGATTAATTTTTTGTGCAGTGTAGCACCCCCTGGGGCGTTACCATCGTAATATCTATCTAAGAACCATCGCAGATGAATTACAAAACCCTTTACAGAAAACCGCATCTGAATTGATCAAACCGTTTTCCAGATAAATGGCGACATTCGAGTGCACAAACAAACAAACAATCTCTCAGGCTAAACACATATATCTGCTCCGTTCCGTCGTGGGTAAAAAAAGTTGTTACGAGATAGTTTCACGTTCAGATATTTCGTCTGTACACGTTAATCTGAACGTGAAACTATTATATCTCGTAACACAATGATTCTGAAATATTGTTTGCCACAGTTCAGTAACAAATAAATATGAAAAGCCTGAAAATATTCAAAACATCAAATGTAAATATTATTGTATAATTATTATTATTATAATCCAATGTATCATGTATGTACTTATTTATGTAAGCTATATGTATTTTTTTATTTCATTTTTGCGTAATGATAACCGTTCTATTCTATTTTTGATCTCGCTACTGCCACAGGATTACCTTTTGTAGCGAAAACATTTATGTATTATATATTAATTATTAATAATAAAATTAGGTATTCTTATTCTTCATTATTCTTATAAAGGAAGGCAAAGTTCCCTAAAGGATCTCCCCCATGAGAGGTATTTATTGAAATATTGATTTTTAAAGACGTAATTTTAAAGTATTCCGAAAACGTTCAGACTCACTAACATCTGTTCTATTTGAAGAAAAAATTATAAAAAGGTACCTAACTGTATTTTATAATATGTGTTGTTTGTTTTGTAGTATTTTGCAGCAGCATCAATTTTTTCTCTTCCTAAATATTAATAACATTTGTAAAAAATTAAATTTAGCAGGGCGGTACACATGGTATACATGGCAGCCCCTAAAAAATTGGTGGGCGGTTCACCGGAAATATTTCCCTCTACTATTTCCAATTGAAAAAAATAAGCATGTCTTCAATTGTTGTAGTTCTACAGAAACTGGGAAATTCCGTAAAGTGTTTTTTTTTTTTTAATTACCAGTAGGTGTCATTACTGTATCGATAAAATAATTTTCCTATAAAATCCATAGATTATGCATATCTATGATAAAATCATCTAACCACAGTAAACGGTAGTTAGAAAAACGCAATTATGTAAAATTTGGGTGAATAACGGAAAATTTGTAATTGAAATGCTCAAACGGATTTCACATAATCCCCAATTTAACCCGGGTTTTGTGATACTAACTTTGCAGCGACAGAAACTAACGGTTGGGAAATATCATTTAACCCGAATTTTATATTCATCGAAAAACGTGGTTTTTGTATTATATTAATATTGAAGACATTTTGATATTTGAAAACAAGGCACTTCGTGACTATTGACTTCCTTCCAGAGATCTGATCTAAGCTCCTTCCTGACTACGAGACTCTCCTTGTCAATCATGTTAAATACATACATTATAATATAATATCTATACTAACTAGCGGTCCCGCCCGGTTTCACCCGGGTGCAAAAGAACGAGTGGAGAAGGAAGGGACATGAGTACGCACATTCATCTTAGTTTACCGAGATGAATGTTGTGTCCAAACTTCATAATGATCGGCGTTACCGTTCAAAAGTTTTTGTCGTTAGAAAGCAGTATTTATACTTTTTTAAGTAATAAATTTCTTTTAATATAATAAATATTTAATTGAAAACACTCTAGGAAAATTATTTTTATATATAGGTGCCTATAGTTGTAACAGTTTTCAAATGAGCTATTAATTAGATTTATTTAATTTTAATTAGTCGTAATAAAATTTTAAAAAATTGAAATGTAAACCTTAGAAGAAAGCAATGTAGAAAATAAAAAAAAATTGGTTGTCTGTAAAGTCGGTTTACGGACGATAGTTTTACGTGATAACGTATTCCGTAATACATAACCTAAATTTATATAATAATTATAATAATTCGAATCTATGATATTGCATCTTTCGCTTCAAATTTAGGTTAATTTTATTTATTTAAATTACTCGCCATATAATATAATTGTTTTTTTAACTTTCTTTCTTTCGTATTTATTTTAAGTCTCAAAGATTAGCTGTCATAATATTTATAAAACAATTGTTTCACTGTTTATATAAAATTCCAAAACCTACTTACCATATTTAAGTATTTTCATACGTCAAAAAATTGATTTTTATAATGATAAAATTTGTAAGAAAACAATTTTTTCGAGAGATGAGACCTAGCTAAAACGATTTTTTGCCCCCCAAAATCCCTTGTCAGTAAATTTCATCCAAATCGTTAGGGCCGTTTTCGAGAAAAGCACTCACAGGGTCAGGCGGAACGTAACGTTACGAACGTTAGGAACGTTACGTTAGGAACGTTACACTTTTTCGTGCATGCAGCCGGTGTTTTATCAATTTATAAGATTGGTGATTCATCAATTTATAAGACGTTATCACGTCAAAAAATAAAAATATATTCGCCGACGTGGGGCTTGAACCCTAGACCCTGGCATTAAGAGTCTTACACTCTACCAACTGAGCTATCCGGGCTTGTACCTTGACGCACTAATATTGCAGTAAAAACTTTCTTTAAATGCTTTTAAAATTAAGGTTAAAAGCCATCTATTAAATGTAAAACTACCTACTCACTTTTAGACTTCTTTATGCTTAAATTTTAAAAATATTTATTAATAATGATGTGACATGTTTTTTATCTTTGTAGTATGACGCATTCCATACCTATTTGGGTATTAACAGAAATAAAGTACTATTATTATTATTTAGTTAAGGCATTTCACCTGATAATATTTGTCGGACGGACTAATTTTGAGACACATCTTGCAACATTTTTCATTTATGTTCCGCTCCAATTAGTCGTAGCGTAATATTATATTATAGCATATAGCCTTCCTCGATAAATGGGCCATCCAACAAATTTTTTTTTTCAATTCGAACCAGTAGTTTCTGAGATTAGCGCGTTCAAACAAACAAACAAGCAGCTTCAGCTTTATATATTAGTATAGATATATAAAGCTGAAGAGTTTGTTTGTTTGAACGCGCTAATCTCAGGAACTACTGATTCAAATTGAAAAAAATTTGTTTTGTTGGATAGCCCATTTATCGAGGAAGGTTATAGGCTATATAATATCACGCTACGACCATTAGGAGCGAAGCGTTAACACGTTCACTGCCGGCAACGCGGCTCCCGCGTTTTTATAACTTTTGTGATTTGCCGACAACGCGTCTGCCGCGTTCCATACCTGTGGCAATAAATACAGCTTTAATTCTGCCGGCACTATACAGAATCGGTTTATTAAACGCTGGCACACAGTAAACATCGTGCCATTGTGTACATAAGTGTTGGTTTTTGAATTGCGTCAGTTTGGACTTTTGATTTTTTTGTTTTGCTTTTATTCTTATATCTAGATTTTGGTTCATTTTTTCATTATTCGCTACTTATTTAATTATCTAGCTTATAATTAATCCCTCTATGTTTTTTTCGTATTCAAGATAATAAAGAAAATTATATTACCTTCTAAAATGATAAAACGCGGCTACCGCGTTGTTGGCATATGACACAATTTTTGTTGCTGTGAGCCTGTGTGCCACCTACGCGTCTGTCGCGTTTATTATTTTTTTTTTTGAAAAGTTTACCTGACGTGACATTTCATCATTATAAATGAAAATAAGAATATGTTTTTCGTTTTAAGAAAAAATTCTAAAAAAAACCCATTGGCACCCAAGCAAGCCCCGTCTTATTGGTCGGCAGTGAAAGTGTTAATGAAAAATGTTGCAAAATGTATCTCAAAAATAAGCTTCTATTCAGCTGAAATGCACTAACTAAATATACTCATATTAGCGTTGTGACTACACAACGTCGTATGGCTCAATCGGTAGGGCATGCGACTGTCAATATCAGGGTCGTGGGTTCGAGCCCCACGTTGGGAAAAATATTTTTAATTTTTTTTTTATTTTCTACATTGATTTCTTCTAAGGCTTACATTTAAATTTATTTTAATTTTATTTAATTAATAAAAAAAAAATATTAGTTTAAAAAATTATAAATACTGCTTTTTATCGACAAAAGCTTTTGAACGGTAACTCCGATCGGACACAATATTCATCTCGGTAAACTAAGATGAGTGTGTGTACTCATGTTCCTCCCTTCCCCATTCGTTCTTTTACACCCGGGTGAAATCGGACGGGACCGCTAGTATTTAATAGATTGCGGATACACTAGCGCCTCCTGTCCCTTTTAGAAGCCATTTTGAATTATTCATATGTAATAAAAGTATATGGAAATAAGGCCGCTGCACACGAAGCTAGAAACGCTGCTAGGAGTTCTGCTAGCCGGTAGGCTGGGTACGAAGCTGGAAATGACGTCACTGCGGGCTGCCTTGCTAGCTCAGAAGATAGGTTTTAAAATTAGAACAGGGGCTATTTTCCCTGCTAGATTTGTTGCTAGGTATGAGAAAGAACCAATCAGGAAGCAGTATCTTAACGTGGGCACTCGAACAAACGACCACATGGCGTCATTCTGCCAGACAACAGACACGTTTTGCTCTGTGTTTGCAGTTTATATTCGAACTGTCACTGCGCGCGCACCAGATCTATCCACAAAACACGCTTGAAAAATAGTCTCGTGTGAAGCGAACACTTAACAGCAATCAAGAAAACCAGAGCTAGAAAACTAGTAAGCAAATCTAGCAAGGAACCTAGCAGGGTTTCTAGCCTCGTGTGCAGTGACCTTTATTTTAACTGTAGGAAACGACGTAAAAAGCGCGCGAGATTCAAAAATATTAAATATTCTATAATATGATTTTATTGAGAAAAACAACAAAACTTACAGTAAACAGTGATATTTCGCTCCTAAACCTATTTTTATACTGAAACGTTTCAAAAATTACAAAACTGAAAATTAATACCCGGCGTTTTTTCAAAAATGCGTTAATACTATTTTATGTAGCTTCTACTTTATTTTTATGAAAATTAATATTTGAAAATTATTTGTTATGTACAAAATTCAGTTCAAAACCAAAACACTGCGTATAACAAAATCGACAGTGGAATGAACAAATTTTTCACGATTTACCAATAGGTCATTAGCATGTGTTTTTTTAATATTTTTTATAGATTATTTATTCAACCATAATACGGAAAAAAATTGATAATCATTTAAAAATGTAATATTAACATAAGAAAAAAATATTAAATTTCACATTCAAAACTAGACAGTTGGCGGGCTTATGTGACGTCATGATATATGATGCATGCCAACCTTGATGTCAAAGTGTCAATGTTCTAAGCTTTTTCATGATATTTATGCTCAGTTTTGTAATTTTTGAAACGTTTCAATATAAAAATAGGTTTTGGAGCGAAATATCACAGTTTACTGCGTGTTTTATTGTTTTTCTAATGACATCATAATAATATAGAATATTTAATCTTTTTTAATCTCGCGCGCTTTTTACGCCGTTTCCCTCAGTACCCTCCATACCACATTCTACCCTCCATAATACCACAGTAAAATCAGTCAAAATGGCTTCTAATATTGGAACCATTCCGCACAATGCTCAAGGATAGGCATCCGCCATCTATTTATACATATATCTATGGTTACGTACATAGTCCAAGGTAGTTACCAAGAAATAAACTTAGTTTATCACTGTTTTTTTGGTAGCACGGATCACATCTCTCTCTGATCTATGGAGGGTAAAACTTTACCCAGTGGGCCAGTACCCTCCATACTCTGACTAGCATGGATATGTCAGTGTGTAAAAAAGTTATCTATTTGATAATGCCAGAGATGCAATGGAAATTATTAAGTTATTTGAACTACCTGCGGATAAACAACATGAAATAGAAATTATGAAATTAATTTCAAATTATCGTCACGCCGGTGAAGGTATGAAACATTATGTATTAACATGGGATCTTGCATTTGGGACACCTAGGTTATTAAGTAAACTTTTAGAGGAATTCGTTGCCCTTTTCTATAAAACATTAAAGAGTTATTTCTTCTTTGGCTCAAATTCTACCGAATGGGTACATGCAAAAACGATAACGGGGTATACTTTTTGTTGCGCAGTGAAAAGAGAAGGGAGAGTTACTAAAAAAACAATTCCGGGGTGCTGTTAATACGAAAAGAATATAATTTTGTTTATAATAAATAATTTGTTATTTGAATTATTCGTGTAGACAGTTTCGTGTAAATCGTAAGTGTCCATTCTGTGAAATTCTTTGAAATAGTTTCTGTAGCAAGAATAAAAAATAAGTTCAAAAACTAAAACCCGACTACTGAAAAGTATCAAACAAGAAAATATTCCCATCTGAGGATAGCCGTGGTCATATGCCACCTACCCTCACAAAATATTACATTTTAACAGTAGTAAGCGATCATAACCTAGCTCTAGGGCAAAGTGCATCACGCTATACATCTATATGGGCCTCATATAATATATACGGCTATCCTCAGATGAGAATATTTTCTTGTTTCATACTTTTCAGTAGTCAGGTTTTAGTTTTTGAAGTTATTTTTTATTTAAATTATTTTTTTTTGAACCCTATTTTTTATTTGTTTTCAATTTACTCACCCCGGGGACCAAAATTTAAAAAAATAAATGTAGCCTATGTTACTCGGGCCATAATAACGAATTGATTGACACCTTACTTATCAAAATCGAATGAATAGTTTAGGCGCTATGGTGGAACATCTGTAAATACAACATACATAGACTGCTAAACTCATAACCATTCCGTTTGGCTTTGCCGCAGTCTGGTAAATAAATACTGCAGATATCCCAAGTTAATTCACATTTTCATTACCTATTCACATCACATCGAATATTTGTAACCTTCAGATATTCAACTATGTAAAGTACTTTTATGTAAAACATTAAAATCTTAATTTTGTATGTATATTTTAGTAAATATTTTCAAGAAGTGATACAAAATGACAACAAAATCGCATTTAGCTTTCGGCACTTCGGAAACTGGCAAGTGAAAGTCACCATTTAAATTGGAAGACGAAATTGGAAATGATACAAATTGGAGTACAAATATCATCATTTATGTGTAAGTATTTGTATAACAGATGGAGAATTTCGCTGTTTTAAAGCTGTGTCCTGACTATGCCGATCGGCAATGCTGTTATGATCGGCAACGAATTTGCCTGATAACGAAGCCGACAGTCACGTCCACATTAGTGCAGCTTTGCCGATCGGAATAGTCAGGACACAGCTTTAGAGACCCAAAGTTATCGTACCGGTTTTGCTACTTAATTGCCATTTATAAAACTGATATAAACAGCACTGCAGTGGCTGCAGTTTAGTATCTGTCTTTTTAGAGGACGGAAATTAATGTTAATTTTGTATGAATTTTTGTAGTTCTACAGTTTAAATGAGTGCTTTGAGTACATTGATTACAGTGTGGCATAAGTGGCACTTAAATAACTAATTAAAAAATTTTATTAAAACGTTAGTTTGTAGATATGAATTTATTTAGTGAAGGGTAAATTTAATTTGTTGTATTGACAACACTATTAAAATATAATTAAGAAAAAATTGGTTGTCTGTAAAGTCGGTTTACGGACGATAGTTTTACGTGATAACGTATTCCGTAATACATAACCTAAATTTATATAATAATTATAATAATTCAAATCTATGATATTGCATCTTTCGCTTCAAATTTAGGTAAATTTTATTAAATAGAATAATAAAACACTAAAAAGTACACTATTATTATATAAAAAACAACTATGGCATGTATCTCTTTTGCGCATGCGCCGATTTTCCCCAAAAAATTTACAAAAATTTCTAGTAAAAATAGATAGAGTAAAAACCGTTTTAAAAACTATATTATTATTATATAAAACATCATTATAAGAGATATATTCTTTTACGCATGCGCCGATGTTCCCCAAAAACAATAGGCCACTTCATATTTGCATATCAAACATCCTCCCAAAATTTGGTTTCAATCCGCTTATCCTTGGTGTCGGAATGATAAGAAATGTCAAAAGTGACGTTTGCAACTGTCAAAGTATTATGTTCTAATAATAATTAGTTATTCCAATAGTTAACTTAGAAGGCGTTGCATTTCACAAAATACTAATGTCAAAAAATTGAATTAAACATTAGAAATGCAGCCGTTTTCATGTTAAGACAAGACATACGTTATTTTCTAATTTCCATGTACGGCAAACAAAGACGACCGACCGCGTCGCGCCATGCATTAGACAACATTGCATTTATACAGCTATTTTTCTATATAAATTTGTATAAAAAAACTGTTTAGGCAAATTCTGTTATACGAAATCTATGTAAAATGTTCTCCTCTTTCGTTTAAGACTGGTTTCAAACCGATCTGATTTAAATTGAGCGAGAAATTAGCAAACACAGGATCAGGCGGAACGTTACGCGTTACGAACGTTAGGAACGTTAGAAACGTTACGTTACACTTTTTCGTGCATGCAGTCGGTGTTTTATCAATTTATAAGATTGGTGATTCATCAATTTATAAGACGTTATCACGTCAAAAAAAGTCTGATTTGAAGCACCTTCGCTATGATAGCATAAATATTAGATATACTGATCGGTACGATGATTGCTCTTTCAACACTACGTTTGGTTTTTTAAGGTAGTACGAGCGCCAAGGCAACTTTAAACAAAAGGCTTGATTTTTTTGTTTATATTTCGGTAGATGGATGATATGTTTTCATTGATTTCTCCAAAACTAATCGGTGGAAATAAAAAAAAAAACTATTTAAATTAAAGTTAAAACCTTAATAAATTATTGAAAACAAAAAAAAAATCCGTTGTGCCAGACTAATTAAAAAGATATTTAATCTTTTTAATTAGTCGGGCACAACGGGTTTTTTTTTTTGTTTTCAATAATTTATTAAAGTTTTAACTTTAATTTAAATAGTTTTTTTTTTACCATAAAGGTCTCTGCCCACTACACCGTACCATACTATGAACGTAATAGGAACGTGTCAGGCAAAAGAATATTCTTTCCATGAAATCATATGACTCAATGCCCACTACACCGTTCCGTTACCGACCAACACCGTACCGTGCCATGAACGGACCGTCGACTAATCCACGGCTATAATATTTTGCCGGTGCCGATACGCTCTGTGCATGGCACGCGACGGTGTACAACCCGGGTATGCTACGGGTTATAACCGCGTATGCTACGGGTTATAGCCGCGTATCATCTTCTATTTTTTTCAGCAATTCGTTGAATTGGTTTGTGGGGTCATTCAAGTATTACGTAAGCACCAAAGGGAGGAGGGGGTCTTTGCTCAGCTTATTTTTTATGACATGGGGGACGGGGGGTCTAGATGGTGATTACGTCAGCAATATTTATTAATATACTTTTTCTGATTTATTTGCAAAATTTAATGGATTATGACATGGCAACTCTACTTGTCTATGCTCGAAAGCAAAAAACATGTTCAGGGATTCCCTAAAAATATTTTTTTTAAATGTTACCTCCTTCAAAAAATGGTCACTGAAAAGGGTAAAATAACAAAATTTTGAGATCGACACCAATTTAATTACTATCACGTTTTCAAGTAGGTACTTATATCAAATTGGTGCCGATTTAAAAACTTTGTTATTTTACCCTATTTAATGACCCTTTTTTGAAGGAGGTTACATTTTTTTTAGATATTTATTTTTAAGTTTCTAGTGTCTAATACTTATTTGATTTTTAAAAAATTGACAACACTTCAAGGCGTCCTCGCAACATTATGCGAAAATGACATATTCGGTGCTGCATATTGAATGGATACCGAACGGGCGTATAACGCGTTGCATACGGGCATCATACGCGTTGCATACGGGCATCATACGGGTTGTATACGGGCATAGAACGGTGTCGATCCGTTGCAGTGGGCATAGTAGTGCGTGTCGTGTTTCTTTTCGTGCATGATACGTTCCTAGCACGGTCATGGTATGGTACGGTGTAGTGGGCAGACACCTTAAAGCCAATGTTAAATATGCCTACTTTTGAAGTCATTTATTTATTTAAATAGTCGGGCAAACCTCCTAAAATTTTCAGAATTGGTTTAGACTTAGTCCAACTTCATATAAAAAAAAATCAAGCCTTTTATTTAAAATTGCCTTGGTGCTCGTACTACCTTAAACGAAAATGCTACTTGTGTGAATAAATAGTAAAACTCAAATATACAGGTGGAAGTGAGAAACGACCATACAATTTAAATTCCTCAGAGCCAAGACAGATAGAAATTCCTGTTTGATTTTTAAAAATTCCTCTTGACATAATCTTTTAATCGCTTACGTAATTGGGCTTTGACATGCTCACTCCTGACATAAAAAATATGGCTAACATAAAAAATAAAATGTGAATGCATTTAGTCGATCTATCATCTGTGAACAGTACTCCATTCGTACTTTTAAATTCTTAAAAAATGAAATAAATAAAAAGTTTTGAAAATAACTGCAGTTAAAAAATCTATGAAAGTTTGCTCTGCACATTTTAAAAGATGATTTTATGTTTTCAAGTAAGTACTATACAACTGTGACGTTACTATTATATTATAACCTCATAGTTATAATATACAGTTTGTTTATTATTAATATTTTTATCTACAGATACTGCTAAAAAACAGAATTTGAAAGAAAATAAATGCTATAAGTACCTTCAGTTAATTTACCTGGAAAAAAAAACACAGCTACTGATGAGAACCGTAGGATACAGAGGAACAAGAGAAAAGAAGAACAAAAAATTTAATTTGGAAAATAAAGATTCAGTACATCAAACACCAATGAAAATTATAATAAATTGTAACTAAAACTAATTTTTTAGTGAAATAATTACTTTGATTGTCGTTATGATCATCATCATAAACTTCATTATTATCTTAGTTTTCAACAATAAGACTATCATCATTTTCTTTATTGCCTAATTCATACAATAATTGAATCCTATGGTTCTGATCAGTAGCTGTGTTTTTTTCCCAGACAAATTGACTGAAGGTATAGCATTTTCTTTCAAATTCTGTTTTTTTAGCTGTATCTGTAGATAAAAAAATTAATTATAGACAATAAATTATTATATTAAAACTATGAGGTTATATAGTATAATAGTAACGTTACACTTGTATACTTACTTGATAACATAAAATCATCTTTTTAAGCAAACGTTCATTGATTTTTTAAGTTCAGTTATTTTCAAAGCTTTTTATTTATTTCATTTTATAAGAATGATAGATGATAGATCGACTAAATGCAGTCACATTTTATTTTTTATGTTAGCCACCAGATGTCAGGAGTGAGCATGTCAAAGCCCAATAGTTTGTATTAATGTTTTCTAAATCTAAAATTATTTTCTGAATGAATTCATTTACAAATTATTTCCACCAAAAAAAAAAAAAAAAAAATAGAAAAGGTTAGTACAAACTATTATGTAAGCGTTAAAAAGATTATGCCAAGAGGAATTTTTAAAAATCAAGCAGGAGTTTCTATTTCTCTTGTCTCTAAGGAACTTAAATTGAACGATCGTTTCTATCGCTCCCACCTGTTTATAGAAGTTAACGTAGGTACTATTTAAAAAAAAAATACTGTTAACAAAAATTGAGGAAATATATACAAATAATTGCAAAAATTGTGGCCCGTTACAGACTTGTAATGTTTTTTATTAGTAGACCCTCTGAAATAATGATTTTGCGGTAGCTATACAGAATTATGGTTGTTGTTCTCGTCCATGTTATTATTTATAAATTACAGATTTTCAGATACTTGGACAGTTTAAATAAGGCTGCATCTATTCATACGGTTACCATATGAATAATATATAATTATTCGTACGGGTACTCTAAAAATTTTATTTCAAGAAAAAAAATTGTACAAACGTCTGAAATTAACTAAATTCACATACAAACGTCAAAATAATTAACATTTAGGCACCATATTGTATTGCACTAAACAGTAACCACACTTATAATGTTTTATTACATTGTGACGTAGAAATACAATTATTTTTACGACGTTTGATTTTAGTTTGATTTTAGTTTCTATTTTTTTATTTTTTTTTCACTTTGAGACTGATTTTCTAAAAAATATTTATTTAATTGACTGTCAATTAAATATACTTACATTTTTTAGAAAACGCACTTCTATTCAAACAACTAACTATCTAATTCGTGTACCCCGTTATCGTTCACCCCGGAATTGTTTTTTTTTTTTAACTCAACATTTGCCCCTTCCCGTTTCACTGCGAGACAATTCGCATACCCCTTTATCGTTCACCCCGGAATTAAAATTCGCATACCCGTTTATCGTTCACCCCAGAATTGTTTTTTTAAAAACTCCACATTTGCCCCTTCCCGTTTCACTGCGAGACAATTCGCATACCCCTTTATAAAAAAAAGCGGTGGTTTTCAATCTTCATGAAAATGTGAGTCGTATGAATAGTCACTTCGGTTTAAATAATAAGATATTAATTTTTCAAATTTTTGCTATGTTTCGTTGATATTTTTCAACTTCTTCAGGCAATCTACAAAATAATTACAATATATAATATAACACATAAAACAAATAGATAGAATTCATATCATTATTTACATTTGAATGGAATATCCTTAATTAAAAATGTTCGTTAAAAAATGTTTTATGAATATTTTCAATTTCAAATAAAAACAAAAATGACACTTCAACAAAACACATGTGACAGTTGCAATGACGACCAAATCATAAACTTTAAATTAAACTTTAGAAAATTCAAAAATGATTTATTAAAAATCATTAATTATCACAAGGAGCTTCTTGTAACATTGATGATGTCACTATGTAATGAACTAAGTCCTTGTGTATCAGATCTAAAGTTTACACAATTCAAGGCTTCTATAAAAACATTTCACTAACATTTCTTTTGAGATAATTTTTTTCAAAATCTAAAACTTCTACATTATCAAATTTAAAATTGTGTCCGTTATCAAGGTGATGGATGGCCAAAGCTGTTTTATTGGCCTTACTATAATTTACAAGTTTGCAGTCAGATTTATGTTGATTTATTCTCATTTTCAATTTCTGTCTGGTTTGTCCTACATACCATTTTCCGCACGAACATGGAATCTTATAAACAAGACATGATCTGTCATCCTGATTTATTTTGTCTTTAAGCTGACTATATAATAGTCTGACCTTATTTAAATTGTAATATACTAATTTACAATTAGTCTGTCTAAATAAGGAGCCCATTCTTGGGGATAAGCCATTAATGTATGGAAATCTGCAGAAAGACCAGTTCTTGTTGTCCACATTACTTTTCACATTGTTTCTAATCCTCTCTGTTGTTATCCTTTCACATTTATTAATTATAGATACTGGATAGTTATTTGACATCAGTAATTTCTTCACTTTATTAATGCTTGTCTTCAATTTACTCTCATGACTCTATCGTATTGCCCTGTTCAGAAAACCCTGTACTACGCCCAGTTTTTGACTTAGGGGATGATTGGAATTAAAATTCAGAATTCTTCCAGAGCTATACGGCTTCTGATACCAAGATGTTAATAATTCATACGTTTGTGTTCTCCATACCAACACGTCTAAATATGGAAGCTTATTATCGCTTTCAACTTCCAATGTGAATTGTATATCTTTATCAATCGAGTTGAAAACATCCAACACAGAGTTAACTTGATGTTTTGGTAAAGCTGTGAACAAATCATCTACGTATGCCGTTATTACTGGAACTTCAAAATCTAGTAGAGCCAACGCTTTTGAGATGACATAATCTACTGCAATGATAGCTATTGAGGGGCTAGCTGGACTCCCCATACCACATCCTTCTTTTTGAAGATAGAAATTATTCTCGAAAACAAAATAGCCTGAGTCAAAGCAAAAATCAATTAATTCAAGAAGTAAGTCTTGATCCAATTTGACATATTTTTTAATTTCATTCCACCGTTCTATAATGATCTTTCTGATTAAGCTTTTATGCACATTTGTAAAAAGAGATACGACGTCCATTGAAATTAAAATATGTTCTTTATCTAGTTTAATTGACTTAATGCATTCCACAAAATGGAACGAGTCTTTAACATTGAATTTCAAACTCATCATATAAGGAAAGAGGATCATGTGAACGTACTTAGCTATTTCATATGCTGGTGAGTCAATACTACTGACTACCGGTCTGAGTTTGCACCCCAATTTACGGGTTTTTCTCAGCCCGTAGATCCTCGGTGGCACCGCATTGTACGTACACATGTTTTTACCTTCTGTACTGTCAATCACACCTTTCTCAATCAGCTTCTTCACCAGTCTGTTGGCAATATTTTGGAACCTAGAAGTGGGATTCACTTTAACTTTTGTATACGTTTCTTCCTCATTGACCATACTATTCATCTCCGTACAGTACTCCTCTTTGTGCATGACAACTGTTGAGTTACCCTTATCGGACCTCATAATTAACAGTTCATTGTGTTGCCTTAGAAACTCTCTTGTAATCTTGATATCTTTTCTAATACTTAAATTTTTCTTAGCGTTACATTTAATTCTGCTCTGGTTTTTAATAAAGTTTATCACTATATTTACTCCTTTGGCTCTAAGATTATTTCTAAATTCGTTGAGCTCATCATTTGTTAGATCATCACATGTTATTCTGCTCAAACATCCCTCAAGATCTTTTATAATCTTCACGATTGGAGGATTCTTTTGAAAGTCAGGGAGTCCAAAATTTGAATCCAAATTTAAAACTCTTGTGACTACCGGTGGTAGAACTGTGTTAGTGAAGTTATAGATTCTTTTTTCTCCGCTCTTATCTATACTATCTTCCATTTGATTACTTAATTTGTCAAATTTCACTAGATTAGTTTTCTTGGTCTTTATAAAGTTATTATCATAGTAACTTCTTAGCCTCCCTAATGTTTGGAGCCACAAATTCTCTGGTAGAATGTTGCGTAATCTATTCTCCAAATTATTCATCATCAGTTCTAAGTTGTTAATTTTCCAGATCGTAAATTATAGTAAGGCCAATAAAACAGCTTTGGCCATCCATCACCTTGATAACGGACACAATTTTAAATTTGATAATGTAGAAGTTTTAGATTTTGAAAAAAATTATCTCAAAAGAAATGTTAGTGAAATGTTTTTTATAAAAGCCTTGAATTGTGTAAACTTTAGATCTGATACACAAGGACTTAGTTCATTATATAGTGACATCATCAATGTTACAAGAAGCTCCTTGTGATAATTAATGATTTTTTAATAAATCATTTTTGAATTTTCTAAAGTTTAATTTAAATAAGAAAAAATTCGCAGGTTTGTGGACAATAGTTGTATTTATAATTATTATCGATGGACACGATATCTAATATATGTTTAATTTAAAGTTTATGATCTGGTCGTCATTGCAACTGTCACATGTGTTTTGTTGAAGTGTCATTTTTGTTTTTATTAGTGTATTTGCCATAAGGCACTTACACTATTGGCGTCGGTCGGATGGCGGGACCTAGGGGTCGGACCAAAATTTCTCGACGTTTCATAAGTTTCTAAGAAGTTTGGCACCATTTTTGGAAATGTTTATATATATATGTATATATATATATATATATATATATATATATATATATATATATATATATATATATATATATATATATATATTTATATATTTATATATATATGTGTGACCACGATAACTCTCGACAGACTTAATCGATTTAAACGAAATTTGGTCCACATGTTGGAATCCATCATCGCAAGAAGCCTATTTAAAATGGGCCCGATCGGGCCATTTTAAGGGGGGTATTTAGGGGTTGAAAAATGTTTTTGGGCCCAAAAATACGGAAAAAATTTTCAGAATCACTTCAAATTTGAAATTTAACCCTTTAGTAATTATTGAAATGTGCTGCTAAAATTTAAATAAAATCGGCCCGACAGGACCGGACTTACAAATTTTATGAAAACGCAAGTTTACTGATATGGATTTACATACTGAAGGGTGTATATAATTTGGTACAGATGTTGAATTGGTATGTAGTATTGAAATTAAGTAAAAAAATGTTGTTTTAAAGGGTGTATTAGAGGGTAATTTTTTTTATTTTGTCCAAAAACAAAGTTAAGTTCATACAATAGAGCCACACTGCTTATAAAAGCAAATACACTATATTGTCGGCAGGGTTTCGCACTGCGACCCGAGTTTTTTTGAAATTGAAAATATTCATAAAACATTTTTTAACGAACATTTTTAATTAGGGATATTCCATTCAAATGTAAATAGTGATACGAATTCTATCTATTTGTTTTATGTGTTATATTATACAGGGTGTTTGGAAGCTGGGTGCAAAGCCTTAAGGGGGTGTTAGTATAGACCATATAGAACATTTTGAGCCTTATTTGTCCTAACCAAAGTCTGATAATTTTTTTTTTAGGGAACTTTTACAATTTTAGTACCAAAATCCCAAAATTTTCCAATTAAGTGCTAATAACGCAAAGTTTAAGTGGAAATGTTTATTTTTTTTAATGTACTTTATTAGCCTAATGTGTGTTTAATGGTATCAAATAATTTTAAAGCACCGTTTTTACTAAAAAAATAACTTTCAGACTATTTAAACCTAACAGAAAAAAATGTCAAAGAAAAAGATGGATTTTTATTGACATTTAAAAAAATAAATAAAATAGCTACAGGTGTTCAGACAATTTTAAAAACATGCTGAGTTATTGTTCTTTCTGTTAAAGTATTATTTACCTGGATATCTTTACCATTTTTGAAGTTAGGGTGCCTGAACCAGTTAAGGGTAAGAAATTAAAAATTACAAGAAAATCAAAACAAGCCTAATTTTGCTCAAATAACTTTAAACTGATGTCTAAAACAATATCCGAGATCATTTTTTAGTCTACTGTGTAATAATAATAAACTTACCCGAACAGAAATGTAAAGAGGAGCATTACAGAACTAAAATCGTAAAAGTTCCCTAAAAAAAAATATCAGACTTTGGTTAAGACAAATATGGCTCAAAATGTTCTATATGGTCTACACTAACACCCCCTTAAGGCTTTGTACCCAGCTTCCAAACACCCTGTATATTGTAATTATTTTGTGGATTGCCTGAAGAAGTTGAAAAATATCAACGAAACGTAGCAAAAATTTGAAAAATTAATATCTTATTATTTAAACTGTCCAAGTATCTGAAAATCTGTAATTTATAGCTATACAGAATGTTTTCAGTCTACATATTTTATTTTTTGTGGATGGTAGCACAGGTAAAAAAAATAGTGTTACAACACCTTAGTAAATGTTGTGTGATAACTGATAAGGGAAAAAATGATTATCTAAACTCATGTTCTAAGATTGAATTTGTTGAAATGATTCTAATTTATGTGAGGATCAGAGCATCAAAATTATCATACAACTTTTACTAAGATGTTTTAACATTAATCGTTTTGTTTTGACCTATACAATCTCTCAATAAAAATAAAATCAGTTGACAACCGGCGGGGATGTCATAGAACATACATAAAAAACGCGTCAAATTGTCCGTTCCGTATATTTATTTGTTTTAAATGTTGCGACCAATTTTTCCCGTCAATCGATGGAGTTGAAAGTTTGCACACATTTAATTTCAATAACAACACATTTATGGTCTCGGCTTCTTCCAGATGCGAAACGCACTTTTAAATTTTCATCCACTTTCCATTGACCGATTGATTTGAAATTTTGACCACATGTAACTCCAACGATGATACAATATTATGGACACTAGCTGAGAGATCCGGTTTCGACCATGTGCGATTTGCACTTGTAAATTTTTACCGAATTTCTGTTAACCGATTGAGCTTTTGCACACATGCGTAGTTCCGATGACAATACAAATTATGGTGACTAGCTAATCGGGCCGGCTGTTGTCCGAGTGCTAATAAAACTGTTGAATATATATTAGATATCGTGTCCATCGAGATAATTATAAATAAAAAATCGCAGGATTGTGGACAAATATTAGATTTATTAATTTAGACTTTTAAATTTAGACTTTTTCAAGTACAAACTGTACTTGAAAAAGTCTAAATTTATAGACGAAACGTCGTACAATTAATAAATCTAATATTTGTCCACAATCCTGCGATTTTTTATTTATAAACTGTTGAATTTTCACTCGCTTCGCGTTCACCGGTTGTGTTCAAATTTTGTACACGTGTGTGGCTGCGATAATGAAGCACTGAGAGAGTTGAAATGGATCAAAATTATGTGTCCTTTGTAGCTATCAAACCAAAATATGAATTTTTTGAATATACAGTGGAGCGTCGATCAACTGAATTACCACTTCATTAAAGATATATCTATACTAATATATAAAGCAGGGCCCTCGCGCCCTATAGTGCGATGTGTGCGATGCACGCGGGCGGCACATTCAAGGGGCGGCAAATGGCCTGGTTGTGTTATGTTTTTTGTACTGTATAGAAAAAATATATAACTGATATTATATGAATTTTATTTACCTACTCAAGCCTGCGTGAAAACTCTTACGAGCAGTTATTTATTTTTTAATGAAATTCGAATTCGAAATATTTCGCGCGCAATTTTCGATTCGATAGTTAATTCACATCAGCGCGTAGACAGGGCGCCCCTATAGGAAGACTCCCGCGTATGTTTATATCTTGAATTTTCCTGTCGATTCCTGCAAGAGTGCGAGATAAAGTACTTTTTAATCAACAAATACTTTTTTACGTAAGACTTGTGCACCTGAATGATATAATTGATAATATATTCTTTCCCTCATGTGAGTGTAGTACGGAAAAAATTGCAAGTTAATTCCAGGGGATTCACATTCAGTCGTAATGGTATTTATGTTTTTATTAATTGCACTGGTATTCATTTTTCCTAATTGATAAACTAATGATTATTTTGACTTAATTAATTCTCTCAGCTCAGCGGTGAAACTAAATTTTTCTCTCATTCATAAGTACGACAGGAGAAGAACGCCGTGAAAAATCGCATGGAGTAAACTGTTTTTGTAGAGAACAGTTTACTCCGCGGAGTGATTTTTTTAACGTGAAGAGAGAATTTTTGAAATTCACTCTGTATGAGTGAATTTTCAAAATTCACTGTTTAATGTGTTTCATTTTAATTGAATATATTTCAGAATCAAATTTAGCTCTATGTTTCAATGATTGTGTTTCGTTTGAATTATTTTACATAACAATGTTTAAATAATTTTTTTTACAGTTTATTTAAATTTACAAGAAATAAAGTTTCTATTAATTGCACTTACAGTATTAGTTATTTAGGATTTTTAACGTTTTTCAATTTGACATATTATCGTCTATAGTGAGTTTATCCCCAATAAGGGGCGTCAATTATGAACCCGCACGCGGGTGGCGTGAGGCCTTACGAGGGCTCTGATATAAAACTGAAGAGTTTGTTTGTTTGGTTGGTTTTACGCGCTAATCTTAGAAACTGCTGGTTTGAATTGAAAACAAAAATTGTTGGATAATCCATTTATCGAGGAAGGCTATAGGCTATATAATATCACGCTACGACCAATAGGGGCGGAGAATCAATGAAAAATGTTGCTAAAAAAATTTGTCCGTCCGACAAAAACTTTTGAACCGTAACTCTGATCATTATGAAATTTGGACACAACATTTATCTTGGTAAACTAAGATGCGTACTCATGTACTTCCTCCCCCCATTCGTTCTTTTGCACCCGGGTGAAATGTTTTTCATTCATCTGTACATAAATATACAGTATGAATAGTGTAAACCTGAATGTATGTGCGAATCAATACAGTTCGTTTATCCGAAAATAACCGTTTTCCAAACACCCATGTCCCCCAATTGTTCGGATAATAATCGACGCTCTACTGTAATGTGAATTAAACTACTAGTATTTAACAAGCCTAGAGATAGAGCTCTCCCATCGCGTTTCAGTGGATTTTTATTGATTTATAGTTTATACGATAACATACAAAACGCATGAGCGTACTTATTAATTTTTGTTTTTGTTTACAGGTTGCTCAAGAGGTGCCGGAAAGAATTGAAAATCTGAGAAAATGTACAGTGATTTGAATCGTTGGAAAGATGGCAACTCAATGTGTTAAAGAGATTCCTTAAAAATTGAAACGAATTTGAAAAGATCATCTATCGGAATATCAAATACAGTGTATTTGAAGTAACAGTTATTATGTTAATTTATATTAGAAAAATTCGTCGATTGTCTTTTGGAAGAAAAAATCACAAATTAGCTCAAATTACTTAATTTGAGACTATAAAGTTATACTTGAGACATGAATATATCTATATTTATGGAAAGCTATACAAAGTTAAGTTGAGACTTACGAAGATAGTAAATGTGACTAATTCAAGAAAAAGCAATACAAGTGTCACTAATTTTTACTGAAGCAGCCTTTGGTTTATGCATCAGTTCAAATCAAAGCTCCACCCTCAGTCACTATACAGGATTTTTTTGCAGTAGTACGCGCTTAGTTCGAAAGAAAAGCAATATTGTCACAAATTAACACCGACGAGAAAAATAATTTCTTTATGTATTATTAAAATTTTAAACGGACTAACTGAATAAGTTATTGACAGTGTTGCAGTATATTTAACTGTTTCTTGTACAGTAACGCTACATTACAAATAATAAAAGAATATTAGACGAAATTGAATCATAAGTTGCCATGAAAACACCCAAAATATGGCCGATAAATTCTTCAGTGCTGTACAAGGATTTTTTTTATCTTAATTGCGGTGGAAAATTGGATGAATCTTAAAAAAAGTTTTCAGCCCAGACTCCTGCGGGCAAACCTATTTCAAATTCTGTTTCTTTTTACGGGGAAATATTAATATAGATGGCATGTAGATTCCAGTGCTGAAAAACATTTCAGTATTGAAGCTGATACCTCATTTTGCTGAAGTCAATGTACCTACTACTTGTTGTCTCTTAGCCACATTAACTGTTGACAACTGTTTGGGATTATTCAAATAACTCTAATATTTCATTTCTTTTAACTGATTTAGGTATTTGTGTAGAATTGTACAAAGTTCTGTTCGCGTCTTGCTTTTGATAACTGCTAAAAACTGCCGCGCTTTCTTATGCGCGCGCAATCCGTCGTCGCCAGCTCGCTTGACTTCGTGCAGGCTTGGGATTACTTCTGACTCCGCTGCGCGCGCAACCTTGTTAAGATGCTAACACGGCCATTGTAGTCCAGTACGTGGGAGTTTTTTGAATGCAAAAGGTGGGGTAGTAGTGATTTTTTAGTATGTTGTTAAGCTTGGGGCCCTAATGAAAAATCCAAGTTTTTGACCTCGAGGCGTATGCGCTCGAGCCGCCATCTTGGATTTTAGGTACAAAAATTTTGTTTTTTGTATTTTTGTACGTAATTATAAAAAAAACTAAAAGGCACTTGAATATTATCATTTAACAGTATTAGGGTAAAATGGTTAAATACGCCCCAGGTTTTGAAAAAAATCCACAAGTCCAAAATTAATAATGTATTTTAATATATTATTACATTAGAATAACGAGACTTAAATACTCTTCAAGTAAAAAAATAAGATCTTTGGATAACTTAATTTATTATTCCGAAAAAACTAAAAAAAAAAAAAAAAATCAAGGTGGGGCATTTTTCCGTACCCACATGTGAAATACGCCCCGATACAAAAATATATTCATAATTTATTTTTGGATGATCCACATTTCTTGCACATATCCTTGAAGCTGGTGCAGGTTTCGTGGAGCCATTTTTCACATTTTCGGCATTGAATCCAATCAACACGAGACTTGGTCGAATAATAATTCTCATCACATTCCACGCAACAGTCATCTGCTTCGTCAGACAATTCATCGGAGCTAGATGAACTTATCTCTGCTTCACTTTCGGAGCTAGAAGAGCTGCAATTCTTCTTCTTCTTCTTCTTACTTTTCTGCTTTTCATGTTGCTTCACTCTCTCTAGCTTGTTTTGACCAACGGCAGATTTAATAGCTTCGCCAGAACTTTTAGCACCAATCTTAGTGAGGCGATTTTCTTTTTTGTCTTGGAGAAGGCGTCTCTTTGCGCGATTTAGTGGAGACGTCAATTCCAACGCAAACTGTTTGCGTTTTGGAGGGTCCAAGGGGATAAGAGGAATCGGATTAGTTTGCTGAAGAAATTTTGAAGGGGTTGCTTCTTCCTTATCATCACTTGAACAAGAAATTGATGCCGCGGGCGATGGAGTCGATAAGGTTCGTCGGTGGTTTCCAGAAGTGGATGCTACAGGCAAGTTTCTTGCAGTTTGTGGATGCTCTTCATTTTCTGCCGCTGTTGCAGCATCAGAAATGGAGAAAAAATGATCTGGAATGGTTTGCGGATTATAGGGATAAATTCCACAAGCCCTGAAGCCAGAAACTGCATTAGCCACACTTGCTGCTCTAATCCATGCATTGCCAATCAATCTAGAAATCACTATTCTAGAGAGTTTCCTGTTCTTGTGTTGTATCATCCAGTTTTTAGCCTCTTGAAAAAAGTAGGTTTTCAAGGGACCAAAAAATGACCTGTCAAGTGGTTGCAGCGCCTGGGTGGTGTGGCTAGGCAAGCATAACAATACCACATCATTTTCCGAGGCCAAATCCAATAATTCAATTGTATTACAATGAGATGCATGCCCGTCCAAAACCAAAAGGGCTCTTCCTTCACCTTTTTTTGACAAAAAATGATTTTTGAACCATCTCAGGAACAGCTCACTGTTGACGTATGAAGACTTAGCGTTCATAAATACGTCTGAGCCAGGCGGAAGTCCATCGGAGAACTCTTCTTTTCTATGTTTTCCTTTGAAAATTAAAACAGGTGGTAGAAAATAGCCTTCTGCATTGCAGCAGGCAATCAGAGAGATATTTTCACCTCTTTCGGTGCTGGTTATTGAATGAACATCCTTTGAACCTTTTGTGGCCAATACCTTGTTGTTCACTTGAATTCCCGTCTCGTCTACGTTGAATATCTTTCCGGGTTTATCAAGTAACTCATTGTCAGTTAAAATTTGCAACAACAATTGACAGTAACTTTTGACGTCAGTTCTGTTCATTCCTTTGGCTCTGGCCACAGACAAACCTTCTGACTTGCGAATTGAAAGCTCCTTATTGCGGCGCATAAATGCCCGGAACCAATCGTTGCCAGCAGATTGGCGTTCTCTTGAAAATCTATGGGCAATTCCAAGTTTCTCTGCAAACTGATAGGCCATTTTCTTCAAGCCAGCTGCATCTGGAGCGAAACCAACTTTTTCAAGTGCTTTAATGTGCCTGACCAGCATTTTTTCATGTTCAATGCCCAATTCTGGGCAGCGGCCTAGGCGTACCTTCGCACTCCCTCTTGCTAAGTGTCTTCTGATGGTACGTGAAGCAATTCCATAGGCTCTGCTGGCTTCATTAGTGCCCATTCGGCGAGTAGCTAACATCTCCATTGCCTCTTCTAAAGCTTCTTCGCTCCATTTAGCTCTTGTTGTCTTTCTGATGTACGTTTTCCCCATTTTGCATGCTAAAAAAAACAAAAACTAAGTTGAAATGATATTTTCCAGGCGAGGCTTTTTACCCTGATTTATGTAGGGCGTTTTTAAAAAATGTTAGTGAAAAACGCCCCAGCTGCCTGTCGACTGGAGGAACGCAATTACAAAAGTATTCACACAGCATTAGATAGGTTATGTTTCGTAGTAACTGACAACACAGATTGATTTTTTAAAAACATTAACACTGGAGGGAAATTGATCACGAATGCAACCTAGCTACAAGTTTCGAGGACCTCTTAACTTACCTTTCTGCTTATTTCTTTTTTTTTTAAACAAACAACACGACACAATTGCGCGCAGGTATTTGCAAACGTCAAATGTCATTTCCGACTGTCGTATTTTGCAACTAGTACTGCCATCTCTGACACGGAAGTTGAACTTATATGCACTGGTTGGGGCGTATTTAACCATTTTACCCTATACTTATCGTAAACAAATTTAAAGGCGAAAAGTATATCGCATTTTTTTTTATTTAAGAATAGTAAATTATGATTTTAGAGCGTTACAAAAATTAATTTCTACTACATTTTGCTACGTTTCGATGGTCCGGGCTGGTTATTGTTGATGTCCTGGTCATAGTTTTGGTCCGTAGCCTGAAAAATGTCGTCATCCTCGTCCTCGCTTTCAATGCGGATTTGCGGCATATTTCCGCATGATTCTCCGTTGCAGAAGCCACATACAACCGAACATTTAAGTCCAGCCTTTCGGCAGCTCACATCTCTTTTTGCAGTTACAAGATACCGATTTTAATAAATATTTTAATACATATGTGTGCTACAAAAAAAATTTTTAAAACAAATGTAGGAAATTTTGTTCTCTTTAACTTTGTATAGAACATCTTTTGTCGTGAAAGTCACCGTTTTTGAGCTATTATCAAAAAACCAAATTTTTGTACCTAAAATCCAAGATGGCGGCTCGAGCGCATGCGCCTCGAGGTCAAAAACTTGGATTTTTCATTAGGGCCCCAAGCCTAACAACATACTAAAAAATCACTGCTACCCCACCTTTTGCATTCAAACACCCTGTTTTGATACCCACGTACTGGACTATTGAAGCTGAAACAAATTTTGACAAAGCACTGTTCTTGCAGCGCAATCGTATTAGTCAATGTTTATGTTACATCTTTATTGCTGTGGACTCACTAATCAATGCAAGCGTACATTTGTGTTTATTTCTTCAAAACATAATCAGAGTATCTGTGTGTGTGTTTTTTTTTTTTTGCTGACTCTTGTGGGACTACCACAACATACACTACAGTGGGCCTGCAGTGTAACACAATACTAGAATGATTTAAGATTCAACAGTGCTCCTGTTTGTGTAAGGACAAAGAAGTGATTCTTCCACTTATGACGTTTGGAAAACTTGAGGTGTTCCCGCTTGTAGTATTTGAAAACTTTGCGGTTCTCCCGCTTGCAATATTTGAAAAACTTGTGGTTCTCCCGCAGTGTCAGAGAGATATTCGCGCAACGCTCCCGTATACACGTTACCTGATATTATTTACTCAATGGTTGTTGGCCAGCGTCGCAGTTGTTCATGAGCAGCGACAGTGCTATGCTGTTCTTTGTAAAGGGCATATCGTTAATTCGGTAAAATTTTGCGAATGGTATATGGACCTTTGTATTTCGGTTTTAGTTTACCTCCACCGGGCCAGTTGACTGTCTGCTATTGCAACCAAATCGCCAACGTGCAACAATGTCACCATCGGGATACGAACATTGTTTGACATTGTTTGAGAAATAAAATTTTTCTAATATAGACATGTAACAATGGGTGTTTCAACAATGTAGCAACAGAAGCTATTCTTTAAAGTTATTAAATAGTATGAAAATTCACATTTGTACCTAATTATTATTATGGCACATAGTCATATTCCCCATCAGATTCTACGTTGCCTGTTTCCTCTTCAACAGTTGGCCAATTGAATATTTCTTGATAAAACTGCCTATGAGTTTCGATTATGCTATTTTCAACTTGCTTTAGGTTCTCAATTTTTTTTTGGATTAATTGGCACTTTGTTGTTATAGGCCTTGATTGAAGGAAGTGATATGTGAGCTTTAGTTTGTTTTAACAGTTGGAAGGTATGCTTTACCAAACCATCGATATAGTCATGTGTAACTACAGTGCCTTTTAATTTTGCATCATATGCAAAGGACATGTAGGAAGAAGGATTAAAAGACCTTTTTTGTTCCTTTGGAACTGTCTTGCCATAAGATTCGGCAGACAAACAACTTTTTTTATAATAAGAAGGCCACCACCTTTTAAAGTCATAAACCTCATCAGTTTTAAGTTCTTTTACTGAAAATTTATCACATGATTCATCTACCATCTTGAAATATTCATTTGGCACATACACATGATCATGTTTTCTGATTTTTTTTTTAATTACACCAAAATCACGGTCATTAGGTAGAAAGGAATGACCTCGTATGGGAAAATAGTGAGTAATCTTCTCAAAACGTCCGCTATCTGTTAATGACAGTAGAAACCTAACCAGTGCGTGATTTTTATTTTGGCCCGGACAACCGTCAGAGAATAGAAAAAGTTGCTTAACATCTGGACCGATATTTTTATTTATATAATCAAAAATCATTGAGCATACATCATTTGCCCCCTTGCGAGCTATACCTTCGTGATACATGTAAAATGTAGATTTTTCTGTCTTTAAATTTTTTATTCCAAAACAATTTACCCATAGTTGTCTTAAATAAAATATTATGTCTTGGACAGGAATATTGGGAAAAGGTAAATTTTGCATATAGTCGAATGTAATAGCCACTATGTCCTCGTTCTCTTTGCAGAGATTTTGAACAAATGCTATTTTATTATGAAATTTTTTAGCTCTTCTCTTGTGAATCATTAGTTCTGCTTCAGAACTTCTTCTAACATTTTCTGAGAGAGCAGGACTCTTAGGCCTAGTTTATATGAGAGGCGTTCAACGCGCGTTAGCCCAACGCGCGTTTACAGTTTCTATACAATTGTATAGGACTGTTTATATGATAACGCGCGTTCAACGCGCCACCAACGCGCGTTATCATATAAACAGTCCTATACAATTGTATAGAAACTGTAAACGTTTTCCTGTTTTACCCTTAGGGTTGGAATTTTTTTACCAAATTTATATGGGACCAACTTCTGGGAATACCCTTTCAAACAAAAAAATAATTATTAAAATCGGACTACTCTGTAAAAAGTTATGCGTGGTCATACATAAAAAAAAAAAATATACGCGTCGACTTGAGAACCTCCTCCGTTTTTGTTTTTCGTCGGTTAAAAATGCACTATGATAGTTTAGTGTTTGCTGAAGATGGGAGCATAGCTCTTGAAATGTACATCCACTAATAAAACTGTTGTGGTAACAAGTATCTAAACTTTCCTTTATATTGTCAATTCGTGTCTATAAGTAAACAATAATTTTTAATTTTGTGTTAACTTACCTGTACCATTTAACGCTTCTACGTAGTACGGAATGGTAGGATGAAATTTGATCACTGAAGTCCACACCTTTTTTTGCTCTGTTGTAGTCAAGGATACATTTGGGTTTCATGATATCCTCATTTTTTCTATTTTTTCCCCCGTTTCTAACAGAGTTGTGTCGTGAGATGGATCACTAGTTATCATTAAAACGGAACGTATGTCCATCCTTTGAATAACTCAAGGGTTTCTTCTCTTTTCCCCTTATTTCTCCCCTTTTCAATTTGGAATCCATTTTGGGTATTCCTCTTCTATTGGATCGCAACGTTCCGTAATATACAATTCCCTGCTCATATAGATTTTCTACTAAGGGTGGACTTGAATAAAAATTGTCAGCAAATAAAACTCTTCCTTCTTTCGGAGTAACTGGCTCTAAAAGCTTGAAAACAATAGATTGGGAATGTCCTAAAGAAACATCTGTATCTCCTTTACCAGCATAAACACTAGCATTATATGTATATCCCTAAGGAGTGCATAACTTATATAGTTTGATACCATATTTATAGCTTTTATTTGGAATATACTGTCGAAACAAAAGCCTTCCCCTGAAAGGAACCATGGATTCGTCAATTACCAATGTTCTGCCTGGTTTCAGTACATCTTGAAAATTTTCTAGTAGCTTTGATAGTACATTCTTTATCGTATATAAACGATTGGTGGTGTCTGCTGAAGTGTTATCTTCATAATGAAGAAATTTCAACCAGGGTTGCCAACTATTTTTTTGCCAATCCACTAAAAGCGGTTCTTGAAACCACCAAAAATCCACTAAATGAGAATTTTCTGTTCTTAGATATTCAATTTGTTTTTTTAAAAAAAACCCCATTTATTTTACATTTTTCTTTATTTATGCTTCATTTTTAAACAATTTTTTATATTTTTGTTCATATAGTTTAGTTTATATTTGCATGTAAATTAAATCAAAAATCACAGTCAGATGAATCGCCGTCATTATTTTCTCCAGCATGCGACATTGCTGACGCATACGTTTCTTTTGTTCCTATTTTTTGGACAACACTATTAGGTGTTGCATAATCATGGCAACATTTACCTTCCCGGGCTAAACCTGCCCGAACAGTAAGGATTGAATTGAGGAGATCTAGTTTCATTCGATTCCTGCTTTTGGACTTTACAACATTCATCATACTAAAAAGTCTTTCTACATCAGCATTCGAATGTGGCAAAATCAACAGCGAGATTGCGAAGTGGGCTAAATCTTTGAATCTGTTTGTACCTGAAATATCTTCAAAGTTTAAAACTTCATACCAAAATTCCTTGGTATTTTTTGTATTATTCCACCTCATGAGATGAATTTGACGCCACTGCTCCTCAACATTTGCAACAACTTCTTGATTTTTATTAAAACTTAGCATCAAATCGGCAATTGAATCTTTGTTATGGGACAGCGCGTGATCTACGCTGATTCGCTTGATACTTCTCATTAGATTCAAATTTTCAGGCAATCTGTTTTTTAGTTCTTTGATCAGCTGTAGAATGAACTGGATACACCTTCCACGAATTAGTTCTTCGTCACGTTGTGGAAGACCCTTTTCTTTCATTTTTAGTAAATGAGTTTCGAATCTGTATCCCAAATAGCTTCTGCTATCCACAAAATCTTCAATATTTTGCGTTAAAATGTCTAAATTGTGGTGACCAGGCAGAGTTATTTTTGAGACAAGTATCGAAATTAAATTTGTTAACTCGTCATATAATTTTGTATGGTCCGTGTCTTTTGATTCAAACAATTTGTTGACTCTATTAACTTCTGTCAAAATAGGGTAAATAAATGCAATAAACGCATAGTTCACATCATCAGAATACATTCCATGTAAGATTTCTGCTGTATGACATCTTTCATTTATTTTGGCAATGTTAAAATGCGCTTTTAGTTCCAACCATTGCGTATATATGCGCGAAACCGCAGACTCTATAGACAGCCACCTTGTTTGGCAAGCCTGCACAATTTTCAAAGGATCTTTTCCATCATTTATAAGTTTGTAAAGTTCTTTATACGCTAGTTGTCTGGACGAAGAACGACAAAACCAATCATAGGTCTCTTTGATGAGAAACTCCAAATTTCTGGGCATAAACTCTTTCGCTACTTCAGAAACTGCCAATTGCAGAGAATGACACAAGCATCGAACCAAAATCAGATGCGGCAGTTCTCTTTTCAACTTGGCGTAAACTCCATTATTTATTCCGGTCATAACCGATGCGTTGTCCGTTCCAATTCCCATTAAGTTTTCAAGAGGAATATCAAATTTATTTAGCGTTTCTTTTAAAGCAGCAACAATACCATCTGCATTACATTCAAAGAGCATTGGAAGATCTAAATAAGTAGATGTAATCTTTTTGTGTGTATGGCTGTAGTAAATGATTACTATTCCCAAATACTTATGAACGCTTATATCAGTAGATTCGTCGAGTAGTAAGCTGTATGGTTGATCTTTCAAATCTTCTTTAAGATTCTCGGAAAAGTGGGGTGCCCATACATTTTTTATTATGCTTGAGCATTTAGTTCTGTGTAAGTGAATTTTATCGTCTTCTTTATGAGAGTGATTTATAACTTCTCCCATATGATCCACCACGCGTATGCTGGTGTGCATAGCTGTAAATAAGGCCACCCTGGCCTCTTCTTTCTTTTTTCCTATATTTTCGGGTTTGAACGGTATCTTTGGTTGAACAGCTACAATCTGTAAGAAATAAAACGCTTGAGAAGAGTGCAAATAAAAGTACGACGAAACTTTTAAGGTTTGATTCTGCATAGTTGAAATATTATAGGTATAAAACATATTATACTTATATAGTAGCTACTGTTTGCTACAATTGTTAAGAAACACCCATTGTTACAATGCTATCAACATAGAAAAATTTTTCTATGTTGATAGCATTGTAACAATGGGTGTTTCTTAACAATTGTAGCAAACAGTAGCTACTATATAACAATATATTATAATAATTACTAATGGTAACTAAACTCATCTAAATATTTTACTTACTTATTTATTTATTTTATTGCTATTATATCCCACCACTAGCAATTAGAGCTATTCGTTACATTAATTATTGTAATGTAATTTAAAAAAATCGACACTTTATGATTTAGGTATTTAAAATAAAATTAAAATTAAAAAACATTTTTTTAAATGATTTTCCTTAAGTTCATTAATGATAAAGAACCAACCCTAGGAAGGATCACCGCACTTCTTTTTACACCCTGTATAAGTAAGTACCAAATCTTTTATGTGACACTGAACTAGGTAAGTATAATAATCAAAAACTAATTTGATTTCACATAAATGCACCCTTATACTGACCTTTGCTTTTTGAAGATGTTTCTTTGACAAGCCGTGGTTTTTTAAATCACCATAGTGATTCCTTAAAAGGGAACAACAAAATTTACATTTAGCCACTGCACCACAAGTACTTTCGACCACTTGGAGCCAATCCTTCAATGCTGGATCATGAAGCCAGGAGTCTCTAAATTTCTGTGTATATTGTGGTTTCGGCATTTTACTCAAACATAAAAGCGCAATGAACCACAACACGTACTGACCGAAAACTGAAAAACTATTTGTGTTTACTTTAGGTTTACTTTCAACAATCACAACAACAATCAATTCAACTTTTGAATGATGATGAATGACCGAGCGAAAAACTGAACTGAGCCGACCGACACGAAACAAAACATTCGTTCATTTTACGTCTGGGGATTCCCTGCGCACACGTTACGTTAATGGACTACTGTGTTACCAGCCCAAAAACTTGAAAAATACCATTTTATTTTTAACATGGCTTAGTGGTAAAAAACTTGTCTTTCCACTAACTAAAATTAACTTATCCACTAGAAAAAACCACCAGCCACTAAAACCAAAATTTGCCCACTAACAAGGAGGTCTAAACCACCAGTTTTAGTGGATTTTCCACTAAGTTGGCAACCCTGATTTCAACAGTAGAAAATATCTATCTCTGCCCATTACTGAAGAAATGAATTCATTATGAAATAGCTTGTCCTTAGACCAGTACAAATGTAAGGAAGGTACGTGGGTTAAACCCATGGCTAAAGTGACGCCTAAGAAGGCCTTTATTTCATCATTATTAGTGTTTACCCACGATTTCATACGAGGCTTATTAGAATGGCGTTTGTTCAATTGCTGTTGAGCATAATTATTTGTTTCTAAAGTTATTATATTACGGATCTATTATGTTACAAATGTATTGAAGATGTCGATTGGCTTGACAATGTTGATTACATTTAAGTCCTGTCGTACCTAACACAATTTTCTCGATGAAGATTTAATTCTATATTTAAAGTATCGGAAATATCTTCCCAGTCTGAAGTTCTGGGTATTTCTGATACGACAGGCATAACAGGATCATCGGGCAATAAGTCACTGAAATCATCTCCTTCACTCTCT
Source organism: Xanthostigma xanthostigma (assembly GCA_963575645.1). Taxonomy (NCBI): domain Eukaryota; kingdom Metazoa; phylum Arthropoda; class Insecta; order Raphidioptera; family Raphidiidae; genus Xanthostigma; species Xanthostigma xanthostigma. Next base: position 9,310,881 of record OY754473.1, read on the forward strand.
TGTTCAGAAAAACTTTCTGATGAATTTGATGAAACCTCGTAATTTTTATCCTTCGCAGAATCATCACTACTATATGGATCGCTAAAGTCACTGTAATCTGTTCCCTCATCATGTTTTATAATTTATACTTGGGGATTAAATAATTAGACACTTTACATTTAGTTAACATATATTTATTTCAGTTAAGTAACCACACGTGATCATACACTTGTGTTGCGACACGGGGTCAGCGTCATGCTGTTGCCAACCTATATGTTTTCACATAACAGTTTACACTAAACACCTCCCCCTTTGGCTTTACAAATCGAGCCTTTGAATTGGCTTAATACGCCGTCCCGTACGGGACCTAACAATGTTAGTATTACCCGAGGTATCTGGGATAGGGTTCACAATTATTTCTCTGCGTGTCGATGCCTGATCAGTCACCGGATTAGACCTTGCGTCGTTTTGCATATCCGGGGTATTGTGTTCCTGTTGTGGAGGGTACAATTCAGGTTCAAGCACTATATCGTTATGATCTACTTCTGTTACAGAATGTTTCATTTGACTTGAATTGCGCCTAATTATTTTATTGTTACATTCTTTCTGTAGCCAGTAAGATCTTGGCTCACGTGCTTTCTCCAACATCACAGCTTGTGGCGTTGTAGAAAAGGAAATAGGTAAAGGAACGCCGCGAAAAAACGAAACGAATTACTTAAAACAAGTAGGTATATTGTAATTAAAACAAAAAATATCGAAATCACAAACTAACGTCTCAAAACAATTCACACAAAATGGAAGTAAGGATCCACGAATATTGTGGAACAAAGAAATTTAGAAAATAAAAGGGATCAATTAGATCAGGAAAATAATATTGGAGTTTGTTCCATGCAAATATCAATTTATAACTGACTGAAAAAATGCTGACATAGAGAAATTGACTAGAAATTGTAGTGAGTGTATTCAACACCACACAACACCACCGAAACAAAAAACGCATTACTGGGAATATCCAGCAGCACCGTGGGAACGTCTACACATCGCCGTTCTGGAGGAATATAGACACAACTGCAAAAGAGCAAATTGTTCAGGAGATAGAAAAAACGATTCAGGTTTATTAGAATTATCTCTTTCATGGAGTCTAATCCATTGATGTCTGTGAAATTAATATATATTTTATAAGCAAGGGAGTAGTTTAAAATCGAGTATTTGATTTTTTTTTTAATCCTAAGATGACTTAGATTTTGCAGTTATGTCCTTGTTTCCTTAAAAAAAATGAAAAAATAAGACATTTGCGTAATTTTAATATTTAATTACTTTTGAAAAATTTCATAATATACAATGTTACTCTTAAAAAAAAATTAACTCTTACAAAACTTAAACAAAACCAGCAAAAAAAGGAACTTTATGTAATATTAAAAAACGTTATTTTAAATTTTAATAATACTTGTAGTTAAATAAAAAACATGTCGTAGACATTAAATTTACCAGGTGTATAGAAAAATATGGTTGAGATCAAACAAACTTATTTGTTTCACCTTTGATCAATAAAAAACTATTTAGTTTGGTAATTATGAAGTTATTAAATTATTTCAAAACGAAGTCATAAAAATATCTGTAAAATGATGGAATTATGCTGCTATCAATCAAGCTTTTCAAGTCCTTTCTTTTATTTTCAGATAACTGAAATTGTTTTGTATAGGCTTGCTTGATATTCACGTTTTTATGGTCTTTCAAATCGGATCGTCTTTTCCTCTGTTTAAAATTAATTGAACACCAATCATTTTGTTGATAACTTGTTTTGTAGCGAAACACTTCATTTCCCTTTTTGAACTGCATAATTTTAACATCATTTATTTTGAACTCAGTTCCATCGACACTTTTAATAAGGCTTAGACCCATTTCATCAAATAAAGTCTTCAAATCAAAGAAATCTTTGAATCCCATTTCTTTTACCTCTATCGGATTTCCTTTTTTTTTTTTAATTACGGATAATAGAGATGTACTGATCGGGTACATAAATAGGGCCTGACTTTTTTGACCTCTTCAGAGCTCCTTCAATTATGCTATGGATTGTATCCCCCTCGTTCTGTGTGTGTCCTCGTATAAGATACTTATGTGTAATGGAGTTGATTTGATATCGCTCCACGGCATACAAATACGCCGCAATTAAGAACCTAAAACGAAATATTTTATGAAAGTAATCACTCGAGGGTACCAGACTTATTTAATACCTATTTTTTTGCTGACCGCCGCAATTATCAGAAAAAAAGACGACGTCTGCGCCTGGTCGAATTTTGGAAATTTCTTCTAAATATATCAAAACACACGTTCCAATTTCTATAGCACCTCTGTTTCCGAGACCTTCGTGCCAAAAAAAGGCTTGTGTTTTGTCATTTGATATTTCTGTTATCTAAAAAAATGTTACTTAATAAATTAAAAATATTGATGGAAAATTGGAAATGCAACCAAATTTATATGAAAAAACAAAATTTTTGTATTAAGTAAAATTTATTATGACGTTTCGCCTATGATGGCATCTTCAGTATATATCTGAAAATGCCATCATAGGCGAAACGTTAAAAAGAAATTTTATTTTATATAAAAATTATGTTTTTTTATGTAAATATGGCTGCGTTTCCAATTTTCCTTCAACAATTATAATAAAACCAGCCGTATTAAAATCTTAATTTATTAAAAATATTGTTAGGCTACAAAATATTTAACTTACTGTAAAATTGTAACAATTCAAACGGGATTTATAGAAAAAGGCCGACGATTGACCTAGGGGTACAGGCAACACTGCCTGTAAATTGTATACAGCCAGAGTAATTTCGCCATTTTTAGCTTTTTCTTTGTCTTGTTCTTTTTCTTTACGGCTTAAGTTTTTTTCGTTCAAGTGTTCATTATACTTATTTTCTAAGTTCTCCTTTTCATTTTGTGATGCATTTTTGTACGACTCACAAAGATCGCATTGGTCTTTTTTTGGATTAAAAAACCCAATGTTGAATTCTGTGTTAAAAATTTTAGCATATAAGTCGTAATTTGCCACTGGTTTATTTAAAGCTTTTCTCCCTTCAGAATAATTTCTGTGAAGTTCGGCAACAGAAAGGCCGCCATCTATAAACTGCCGAGAAGTGCCACTACGAACATAATGACTCTCTATTCTTGGAACTGAGTTGATGTGATCTCTTACTGAATTTACAATCTCCTCATTAGTTTTTTTGTGTTTATCATGCTTCCCTCTTCGATCTTCAGCTATTATACCTTTTCCAGATGCTTTTGAATGCACAACCGTTCGTAGCGTTTTCTCAGATATACCCAATGTATTTATTAAAAACGTTTTGCAAATTCTGATTTTTTGCCCGTTGTTGAATAAATAAAAAGCAGAGTTTGGATTTCTTGGTGTGGCAGACGAAATCCTTCTATACTTAAGAGTTAATTGTTCAACGCATGAACCTAGAAAATCACGCTGACGTTGTAAACTTCCTAACTTCCAATATCCTTCGAAAACTTGCTGTCTAAATTCAGCTGATAGTTTTTTAGAGCATGATAGAATGCATTTATCAGGACAAGGGGGTTTCATGCTTTTTGCTTTCACAATTTTACCCGTTCTTGATGAAGTATACTCTTCGCCTAAATTTCTAAACCTCTTGCTTTTCACCTTTTTCCAATTGTTTTCGTTTCTAACTCGCTTCTTTCCTTTTATTGGTGACTTTATTTCTTCATCAGTCGGAATAGAATTTTTAACTCTTGGCTCTGATTTTGACGAGCTTGATGATGAATCCGACTCACTTGAAGAGCTTGAAGAGTTCGGATTATAGTTATCACTTGATCCAGAAGAAAAGGCATTTTGCTCTGGAAGATATTCCGTGTAGTCTTTTTTTACTTTCCTCAGGTTTAATTTGGTGGAACTTAGACTTTGGATGATGTATTTGTCAGAATTTTGACTGGTAAATGGTAATGCAAAAGAGTTAGAAATTTGACTTGTAGAAGGCTCATTCGTTCCATATGGTTCGTTAGTTTTCTTCCCAGATAAATCTTCTGTAGTAGAAAAGCTACTAGCAAATTGACTTGTAAATGTTTTGTTAAGATCTGGCTCATTAGGCTTTTTCGCAAAAGTATGTTCTGTGGTTGAATAACAGCTAGCAACTTGAGAGAGCTCGTTGATATTGTTTTGTACATCCGTTTTTTTTTGAAGTGGAAGTATTTAAGGAAAAATCCAGAACATTATATTCATCAGACAGTGGTTTAGTATCGCCATTATTTGTAAATGTTTCAGGAAAAGTCTTGTTAGCAAGATATGTATTACGTTCTTTGTCCTCGAATACGACCTCTGAAGGTAGACAAGAAATATTATTTGGTGAAATATTTTGTAGCAGTTGCGTATTATTATCACAGAGCTGGTTATTTTTTTCTTGCATTATTACAAGTTTCAAAATTTTACTCGCTCGAGAGCTCATTTTTCTAAAACAAGAAAAGGAATTAAAATAGGGCAAGTCAATTGCTAAGGCGGTTTCAACCAAATCGTGCTTTTCGATTTTGGAACATTGAAATTTTGTTTGAAATAAAAAACTATATTATACTTTAGGTAATTATGCTATTTATAAGGAACCTGTAATTTAAATATTGGTAGGTATTGGCGAGTGAGATTAAGTGTTTAGTGTTCTCTATGAAATTCTTCACTTGTTTTTTTTCCTGTTTGTCTTGTGCAAAATGACAATGACAGAACGAAAACATGCTCACTAAAAATCAGTGGTTGCCCGAGGTGGCAATGTTAGTTTTCTTAATCTCACTCGCCAATATAAGCTAAAACTAGTTAAAATTAAATTGACATATTTTGACACAACTGCATAATTTTATTTAATACATTTTGAAAAAAACGACATAAAGAACATTTAAGTCTTGAAATTATATAAAAAATTACAATGTTTTGTAGGAACATAGACACAAGGTACCATTAAGTCGTTGTTTCATCAAAACAAGGAACACCAATTGCATTTATCTAAAGCAAAAAGGACGCAAAGTTCAATTAGGCCTTTGTTACACCAAAACAATAAAAATCTGTTGCATTTATATACAGCAAAAAAGACACAGCATACAATTATGTCTTTGTTGACTCAACAAAACAAAATATTTTAAGCTAAAAGTATACACAAAATACACTTATGTCGTTGTTTCTCCAATATGAAAAAGCTTAGATTAATCTTGCCTTTGGGTGCTAACACCTTTCCGGTTTTTGGATTCATAGCGATGTTAGTTTCATCGCCGTTTAGTATTCTCCGATGATCATTAAAAATGTCTTCATAGTTATTCTAAGCGAGAAAATCTTGTAGCTCCTTTCGAATGTACTCTTCGGTAACTATGGCTTTTGCTTTGGTTAGACCCTCTGGTTCTCTGAGAGAGAGATATTCGGGTGTCTTCTTAAAAAGTTTTTGTAATATTTATCACCGGGTCTCCCTTCTTTGAATTTAGTGTCATGGCCATCGGCGAGAACAATTTTCTGAACAGTTGTCAACAAGTCGGTTTTCTTTTGTGGGAAACCCGTCGTTGCCAATTTCTTTAATCAGTTGACAATTTCCAGCTCTTCATCACTGTTAAGAACTGGGGGGGGTTCTTCTGACAGTCTCTTTGACTCGACCATGCACACGGTCTTGTTGTATGGTACCTCTTGGGACCTAAAACTGACTACTCGCTTCTCTAATTCCCATAATAATTGATAAATTAAATTACTTGCTACCTATTTCTTCTAATTATATTATTTATTAATCTCAAAACCATACACACTGATACTACAAAGATTGTGAGTCGACTAACTCCATCGAGAACAAAAATATCAGTTACCAAAATAAAACTGGGCATTGCAGCCAACTGACTGAAACAAAATGTATTAAAACTATATCCTCAACACGTTTCCTTACATTTTGTTTCATTTAATACAAATTTAAAAGCTCCCTGAATTTTAAAAATTTCTCTTTTGATAGAGCCGTAGTAAAAATGTCTGCAATATTATTTTCAGACTGTATTTTCACAATATCTATATATCCCTTTTCATAATTTTCATTCACAAAATGATATTGAACCCAGAACCTCAATATGTTTGGAATTTTTAGTAAAATTACCATGCTTAGCAAAGTTAATGCTCTTAGATTATTTTCATAAATCTTAATCGGCTTTTGTACATTAATATAAAAAGTATTTTCTAATATACCACACATTAGATTTACATCAGTTACTGCCTCAGACAACGCAACATATTATTCCGCAAAAGTCGAGGACTTGTTGACTGAAAACTTTGTTTATGTGTTTTCCAATAAACGGTATTACCAAATACTCTAATTAAATAACCTGAAGTGGACTTTCGATCAACATATTCTCCAGCCCAGTCAGCATCTACTAGACAATCTAAAACACATGCATTGGCATTTCTTTTGAATGTTAACTTTAGATTTTTTGTTGCATATAGGTACTTTAAAACTCGAAGTGCGTACTTAAGAGCCCGTTTGCCGATCTCAGAGGTAAAGCTGTATTTTGCGGCGTGTGGTGAGGAAACATTTTGAAACATTCCATTCATAATAGTACAACTAATATATTGTGGTCTATGAAAATTGAATACTCTCTCTCTACCTTTCACACATGTGAGAAGGATTGACAAAGAGAACCCAATTATCATATGTCTGCCTAAACTGATATACATTATACATACTATTGCATGTGTTTGTAGACCAACACAGACAATGTACTAGAGTGCAGGTATCATTCATTTATTTTATATCCAGAGACCAGAATTACAAAACTTTACAACATATAATTTATCTAAAAAGAAACATTTTACAAAAAATAGAATGATATTAAATGTCACAAAAATATGGAAAAAAAATTATTGTATATTCATAATAATAACTATAATACAGTAAAGTGAGCTACTGTTTGTTACAATTGGGGTTGCCACCTTTTTTTCGAAAAAAAAGTATTTTTTTTAAGTTGCAAAAATATAGGACTTTCGGGAAATTCAGGAAAAAAATAGTACACATTTATTTTCATTATTTCATTATTAGTGTATTTGCCATAAGGCACTTACACTATTGGCGTCGGTCGGATGGCGGGACCTAGGGGTCGGACCAAAATTTGTCGACGTTTCATAGCCTCCTAAATACTTTGGCACCATTTTTGGAAAAGTATGTTTATATACAGATTGTATCCAATCAAAACCGTCCATAGAACATTCTGTGTGTAAGACAGAGACTATATATAAAGCAGTAAGTAAGAATGAGATAAATGATCGCTAATAGTTACTGTGGTTATGTAAATAAATAATTTCGTACACTGTAAATCTTTTTACCAATTTATCAATTAAAACAACTAAACTGTAATATTAATTCGTATTATTATTTATATCTGGTACAAAAGTTTTAACAATACTTTTAATAATTAATTTATTAAATGTTCAAAAAGACCTTCACGTTCTGCCAAACAATATCCTAATCGATTATAAATATTTTCCCTCACATTGGCTAACATCTCATGGTCAACGGACTGACATGCATTGGAAATCTGTATTTTCAATTCGTTCAAATTATTAGCTCTATTTTCTTGAAAGCCATAAATTTTGGATTTTATAAATCCCCATAAAAAAAAATCTAATGGAGTCAAATCTGGAGACCTGGCGGGCCAAAGAATGGTTCCACGACCACTTATCAAATGATTAGGAAATGTATCGTTTAGATATTCTTGCACCAATAGGGAGTTATGAGCTGGACAACCATCCTGTTGAAACCAAACTTCGTTAAAATTAATCCCTGGTAATTGACGAACTGCAGGAATAATTTGATTCCGAAGCAAGTCGACATATTTTTGCCCATTCAGATTTCCATCAATAAAAAATGGACCAATATTATATTATCACCCAGTATTCCAGTCCAAACATTCACTTTCTGCGGATACTGGATACGTGCAGTGTAAGTTCGGCGTGGATTTTTGCGAGCCCAAGAACGTACTACAGACGGATTATGTCGACCTTGCAATGGAAAAGAAGATTCATCCGTGAAAAGAATATTTTTAATAAAGTTTTCGTCGTTATTTGATTTTTCTATTGCAATTTCACAATACTGCATCCGCCTGAATAGGTCATCCGGAAAGAGCTCGTTACTTTTTTTAACTTTGAATGAACTGTAGCCGTTTTTCTTCAAAATTCTCCAGACAGTTTGTTTATCACAATCAAATTCATTGACAATTGCTCTGCAAGACTGTTGCGGGTTTTCGTCGACACTTGCACAAATTATTATTTCTCTATTACCGTCAATTTGCACACGAAGCTGTTTTTTATGATTTTTCGGAGATAGGCAACCATTTGATTCAAATTCTCGTATGACACTGCAAATTGTTGTTTTAGACGGTGATGGTCTGTTTTCAAAGGCAACTACAAATAAATTTATTATGTCGGCGGTTGAATTACCACCATAAAACCATTTAATTATTTGGATTTTTTCCTGAACAGTATAAATAGCCATTTTATCAATAATTTCACTAGTGAATACTGACATTTGATAAAATTGTGATTTTTACTGCAGAAAACAAAGACGATACTATCAGATTGTATAACCATAGTAACTATAAGTGATCATTTATCTCTTTCTTACTTACTGCTTTAGTGCTTTATATAATATCGTCTCTGTCTTACACACAGAATGTCCTATGGACCGTTTTGATTTGATACAATCTGTATGTATGCAGGATGGTGGGCTTTGTCAGGAATGAATTTAAATAACAAAAAGAAACTTTAATAATAAAAGAAAATGTTACACTGCTCGTCGTAAATTATAAGTATCATTTGATAACCAGTCAACTTCAACTTAACAGGTCACACACTGCTCTCATCCGCCGTTCGACTGTCGCTGCCGCACTCTAGTCTTCTCTCTCTATCTTGATTCTACATTCGGCCGTCCTGATCGTCATCCGCCTCGGATGATTCGTCATCGAACTGATCACCCCATCTCTTCATGTGGTCTATGCTGGCGGTCGTCTTTATGGAGCCTTCGCCCTCGCCCATTTGCTCAACAGCATATCTGTCAGTCGGTAGGATCTTGGTTATTTTGTACGGTCCCAAGAACTTTTGTCGCAACTTGAGTCGAGTGCCGAACTGTGTACGTTTAATTGCCACGATGTCGTCCACTTTGTATACGGCTGGAGATTTACGCCTTTTATTGAACGTTTTTCTGTTTTCTTCTTATACCTTAAGAAGCTGTGATTTGGCTTGCTGTCTTAATTCGTCGCGTTCTTCTTCGAAGAACGCCTGGTTTCTTCGTCGATATGCTTCTTCAAATCTATCTGGTCAGTGGTCGGGGGTTTTTATCTTGACGCCCGTTAACAATTCGAACGGTGTCATATCGATACTTCTTTGATATGTGCTGTTTAACGATTGCTGCACCTTGTCTACATATTTGTACCATTGTGAATCATCATTCTGGGAAAGTTTTGTCAAGACAGGAATTATTATTCGCATAACCCTCTCGACTTGTCTATTTCCCCTAGGAACGCCTGTTGTTACTCTAATGTGTTCGATCTTGTTCGTCATACAATAGTCTTCGAATTCTTTTGCAGTGAAGGCGGTACCTCTATCGCTCACTATACGATTCGGATTTCCAAAAGTTACTCTCTGCAACTCTAGTTTTTGGATTGTCTCGCTGGCGCTTACGGTTTTTACCGCATACAACCAAACAAACTTAGTAAATGCGTCTATAACGACTAATATATGCTTGTTACACAGGGTGACACGATTAAGTCTTCCTCTACTTCTCCCTCTTCTTCTCTTCTTCTTCTTCGTCTTCTTTTCTTCTTCTTCTTCTTACACGTTTTGGCTTTTCACTGTTCTTCTTTCACAAATGTTCACTTTTCGTACACAACTATGTCGCCATTAATTTTGCAAACTTTATTTGTTTCACTATCCCACTTCTGAATTGCAGGATGGTGGGCTTTGTCAGGAATGAATTTAAATAACAAAAAGAAACTTTAATAATACAAGAAAATGTTACACTGCTCGTCGTTAATTATAAGAAAAAGTATCATTTGATAACCAGTCAACTTCAACTTAACACGTCACACACTGCTCTCATCCGCCGTTTGACTATCGCTGCCGCACTCTAGACTTCTCTCTCTATCTTGATTCTACATGTAGTATATATTATAACGTAGCGGCTCAATGCCCGTTATCTTCTTCCACCTGGTAAAATAGCAAGGGAGAGTATACTGAAAATATTTAGAGCGGGTTTGGACCAAGACGGAGGAAGTGTTAATAGTGGGCCCATTGAGCGTTACACAACTTTCCAGAGGATTCCTCGGTCGAGTCCAACCAGTTGAAATTTTTGCATTATAAAATTTAAGAAAAACAATGGAGTACGTAATGGTAAACTGAATTTGTATTAAGTAATAAATTCAAAATAAATAATACATTATAATGATCGAATTAATAATGGTAATAGAGTGACATAGAAACTGAATTTATAATACTAAATAAATTCATAATAAATATTACGTTATAATGCTCGAATTATCAACTATAATAAGAATGACAAGAAACTTAAGTTCTAGAACCAATGTCGAAATTGAAAAATTAAAGGGAATATGAAGGAATAAAGAGAAAAATATACATTACCGGTTTTGTGGACGAACGCAGAATCGTATTATGAAAGTTATTTTAAGAAATGGAGAAGCAGTCGAAGGATATTAATAGGTGATCATTTTTTCCATTAGTTCTAGATTACATATGAATAATTAAAATTAGATGTTCAATAGATTACTTAAATATTTTCGGAGACAATTATAATACGTCTGAACACTTCGATATCCAAAGTTGTTCATATTTTTTCTTTCGCGATAAATAAAAAATGTTTTTACCCGTCGCCAAGAAAAGTAATAATTACCGACACACAATACACTGTATCACCTCAGATTGCAGTTGCCTATTTTGTAGTTTCAAAATAAGACTGTTTCCAACGTGAACAGAATAATTAATAGTTAATAGATTATTATAATATTATAATATAATGTCAGAAGTGCTAAGTACTTTATGACAATATATTTATACATACAGTATGGTTTTTTAAAAACCGAACACCCTTTTATTTCTTAGAGGAAGGGTTTTCGAAAAAAAAGTTTCGGACAAAAGTTATATATTATTTATTTAATTATTTAATTTATGACAGGGCTCGCCTGCTAGCTCACAAGATTAAAATAAGAACAGGGGCTATTGTTCTTTCAAGGTCATCTGCTGGCTCTGAACAAGAACCAATCTGTAAACAGTATCTTGTCACGTGGGCGACATGAGCAAAGGCCCACAAACAAACATTATGACATAGTGTGTAATACCGTTCTATCACTGCGCGCGCACCGAATCTCCCTGCAGCGCAGGTTTGTAAAGATAGCTCGTGTGATGGCAAGGTGACCTCTTAAATGACAAGGAATGATTTTAATACCAACTGTGTAAAATGGTGTGTGTGTCGTAGCTGCCCTGGGAATGGTGTTGTCACAACAAGCAAGTTTCGAACAAAATGGTTGCTGTTTAATAGACACTTCCTCTTATAATTGTAATTTTGTAAGAATTGAACAGTTTTTCATCCTTTTTTATTAAATAATATTGTTCATAACATAAGTAGACAATTTTGAAACTCCCGCTTTGATGCGCTTTGGTGAGCTGGCGCCATTTCAGTGATGTCAATGACTGAAAAAAGTTCTTCAAAAGTACATTTTCATCAATTTTCATGCTCTCATGTTGGCATTAAAATTATTCCTTCAGACAAATAAGAGAAGCTCGAATAGCATTGAGTTCCATACCCCTGGTCAGTCCTGCATTAAAGCTCCGTGTCCCGTATTATAGGAAATGTCTCGCATTATTACGTGAATTTTACGAGACCCGTGTGGCTATATGAAAAAGACCTTTTTTTTGGCTCTTCAAATTCTACCCAAAACAAAGTTTTTTAGTTTAGTCATTTGGTTTTGGTGTTTATTCCTATTAATAATAATAATAATAATCAATTTAAATTGGTTTGGTAGTAGTTTTATGTTTGTCTTTGTGTAAGTATGGTATCATATTCAAAATGTCTTTTTTCCTTTGACCATAAAACCTCAGGAAGGAGCATACGATCAGATAAGCACGACCGGGATGGAGGTTGCATATGGCCGACTTATGTTTCCGGTTGACAGTGGCGTAGTACATTTAAGTATGATAAAAACAATGTGTAAGTATGGTATCATATTCAAAATGTCTTTTTTCCTTTGAACATAAAACCTCAGGAAGGAGCATACGATCAGATAAGCACGACCGGGATGGAGGTTGCATATGGCCGACTTATGTTTCCGGTTGACAGTGGCGTAGTACATTTAAGTATGATAAAAACAAGAAAAAAGCTCAAATTTTAGAAAGTATTTATATTGATACATTTTGGATGATCATTAATTTTGTCAATAAAAAATGAAGTAATATAGGTTAAAATAATTATTTTTAAAAACAAAGGAAGGGTCGGGCTAAATAAAAAATAAATAACAAATATAGGTTGGTATCTAGATTTACTGACCTTTAAACAAAATTAATACTCGCAATAGCCGAAATCGGCCACTGCCCAAAATTTTTGCCCACAACGCGTTGCGGGTAAGGAAATATACTCACAAAGCGTTTTCTGTTAGTTTTTGCAGGGCATGGGTAAAATTAAATGCCCACAACGCGTTGTGGGTAAATGCACGTACCCACTACACGAATTAAAAGTTTTTGAATCGTCGCATCGGTTTGTGGGCATTCCAATCTACCCACGTCGCGTTGTGGGCGTCTCTTCTTACACACGATGCGTTATAATAATAATAACAATAACAATTTTTCTAATAGCTTTTAATAATACCATTAATATCATATATTATAATAAAAATAAAGTTTTAACTCCAAAAAACATGTATACATAGTATCTAAATACCTAATAAACACTGAGTTCATTTAAATATGAAAGTATGTTTCAAAAAATTCACAACAGTTTTTCTTCCACGCTCTACTTATTCTTGCACGGATTGCTTTTGTGACATTTTGAGTTGCACTTAACATTTTTTCCTGACACAAGAACATGCCTTTGTTCCGCATGCTTTAAAACACTGGCAGTGAAGAAATCCTTGTTTTGATCCCGAGGAAACCATAGTCCATAGCTTCGTGACGTATGTTATTATTAGATGATGTTGGGACGTCATCCGTGGTCAAAAACTTAGACGGAGAGAGCTGAAACTCGTTCTTGCTAAATAGTTTATCTAGTCTTCCGTTCTTGGTGCCAAGAACATATAAGTCTGCATCAGTTTTCTCTAAAACAACTGCCAAAATATTGCGGGGTGCTAGGCGTCCACGATCAACGTCTGGAATACTTATTAACGCGTTGTCACCAATATCGGCTGGAGGAAATTTACGTTCAGAGTTCTGCAGCATTCTTTCTGTCTGCCTGAACTTCTAATCCTCGCTTGGAACCTCTCCTTTCAGTGTCAATAGCTGTTCTGTTAGCGCAAAGCTTACAGAGAGGTACATCAGATTTAGGAGCACAACTTGCGTGATAAATTTCATTACACTCTATACCAGTGATTCCCAAAGTGGTCTATATCGACCCCCAGGGGTCGACGACAACTTCCAAGGGGTCCATGTCAGCGGAAAAAAATTGGGGGTCCATGAAATGAAAATACGGGTTTACGATAGTGAATCTCCTAACAAAAAAAGAAACAAACTGGATATCGTTAACCGAAGAGATTTAAGATTAAATCTCACTAAATTGGTGTCAAATGTTGAAAATTTATTATTAAAGCATCAGGTTCATCCCTCACACTAAAAGCATTTATTTTTTGCTTAGTTATTTTATGTAACAGAAAGTAAATTTTAATTTGATTCGTTTAATTTGAATTTAATTAATAAATGAATAAAACTAAACATTTCTCACTAAATTTCACTACCGGTATAAATTTAAATCGTTCAAAGTGAGTAGCACTATACCGGATGTCAGGGCCGGATTAACCCTCAACGGGGCCCTAGGCAACCATCAATTTGGGGGCCCTTTTTTTCACGTCCGTTCCCTTCTTTTTTCGATTAAAAAATACAAACTTATATCTTTCATAACAATTTTATTGTCACAATGTAATAATATCAATAAAATTTCTATCTACATTTTAAACATGTCGTTTTCTACATTTGTTTTCGGCAAATTCATCAATTATAATCATCAATATCGATTTTGTTCAATAAATCTGACTCAATGCAAAGTATACCTAACATCTCGAGTCGCTCTTGTCGCATTGTAGCTCTTTCAGCAGCTTTGATTCTTTTTAATTGCGAGAAGGATCGTTCGGCAGAACAATTTGTGATCATTAATGTTAAAAAAATCTGAAGAGCTATTTCTGTGTTAGGAAATACATCGGCTAATTGATCTTCCATTAGAATCTTATACAAATGACTATGAGTTTTTTGTGCATCAGTGTATCTGGAGTTCACGAAACTTTGGAATTGTTTCATTTCAATGAAAAATTCTTCCAAATCTCTAGAATAAAAACGAACTAAGTTATTTATAGCTTCGTGGAGGTCTCCATCACTTAGAGAAAAGTTGATGAGAAATGCAAATCTCTCTGAAACTTCCATATACACTTTCGCACGTCGTTTGATTTCACTGTGAAGATTGTCGATGATTTCGAGGAAACTTTTTGTCCTAAAATCATCGCGAGGCGAAAATTCTACTTCTGGAGCATTTCCGTCATTAGGTTGTTTTTTTCTACGACGAGTACGTTTTATTTATTTATTTATTTTCAGTTCTGATTATATTTTTCTTTCACTCTCTAGAATTTTATGTTTGTAAGAAAATTTTAGAAGTCTTTTTCATTTTTCGGGGGCCCCCTAAAATCGGGGGCCCCAGGCAACTGCCTATTCTGCCTACTTGTTAATCCGGCCCTGCCGGATGTCAAAAATACATTTGAAATCAATGAATTTGCAAAAAATCAATATCAGATAAGCAGGGGGTCTACCCAAAACCAAAAAACATGGCAAGTGGTCTACGAGACAAAAAAGTTTGGGGACCTCTGCTCTATACAAACGTTCTTCTCAGTAAAAGTAGAGTAACATATCTGACATTTATTGGACTCTTCATTTTCTTCGCAGTCTGAATTTTCATCTTGTATTACATTTCCCAAGGATTTCTTCACTGCCAGTGTTTTAAAGCATGTTCTTGTGTCAGGAAAAATGTTAAGTGCAACTCAAAATGTCACAAAAGCAATCCGTACAAGAATAAGTAAATCGTGGAAGAAAGACTGTTGTGAATTTTTTGAAACATACTTTCATATTTAAATGAACTCAGTGTTTATTAGGTATTTAGATACTATGTACACATGTCTTTTGGAGTTAAAACTTTATTTTTATTATAATATATGATATTAATGGTATTATTAAAAGCTATTAGAAAAATTGTTATTATTATTATTATAACGCATCGTGTGTAAGAAGAGACGCCCACAACGCGACGTGGGTAGATTGGAACGCCCACAAACCGATGCGACGCTTCAAAAACTTTTAATTCGTGTAGTGGGTACGTGCATTTACCCACAACGCGTCGTGGGCATTTAATTTTACCCATGCCCTGCAAAAACTAACAGAAAATGCTTTGTGAGTATATTCCCTTACCCCCCGCAACACGTTGTGGGCAAAAATTTCGGGCAGTGGCCGATTTCGGCTATTGCGAATAACATATAGGGAACCTGTTTTACCTAGGCCAGTTTTTTTAATTTGGATTTTTTATAAAATAATGGTGCTAGCTACACCTGTCCAAAGAGGACGTATGTAAAGATAATTTAATTGACTACATAATTCATTCATAAAACTGTGTAAATTAACAAAAACCTGGGACCAATAACCACTTGAAAAAAAAAGGAAAAACTGTCCTAGGTACAACAAACCCTGTGTACCTTGGACCCTGCCTGTTGAACCTTGGACAGAGCAGATTCAAATCAAGATAAACACCTTTATTAGCTATTATTTATTTATATTCAGTTAAATCAGTATTAGTAACATTTACTTTAGCATATCACATACATTTGCAATTACCAATAATTATTTGTAATACAAAAAATTGACATCAACATTCAAGTTAAAGTTATTTTGGGCTGCCCATTCTTTTTAAGGCTATACATTCACATTACTTGGGATCAAATCTTAAAATTTTACATTGCAACCTAATATTTTTTCTTGAATTCTAACTCTTCATTGAATAAATTCTATAAAAAGATCCATTAGGATCGCTGAATCAAGCAAAAAAGTCGAAAACAAAAGAACTTCTAAAAAATTTCGTAAACTGATAACAAAAATAAACTTAACAAAGAACAAATAAAAATTATTAATCTTCAGACTTTAAATTACCATTTTGAGATCAATTATAACCTACTTAGATATATAAAATAAAACATAATTAACAAAAATCCCAGTAAATCGCAATTTCTGGAACATAATAGACTTCTCTATTTGAGTTGACTCTCTTTGGCGGGTTAATCTTCCTCTTAACATCTTCGTACGGATACAAATTCAAGTCATCCTTCTCTGGCCATTTCCAGTTTTTCAAAGATTTTTGCATTGATTTTATCAACACTCCCTCTTCACTAAGAGATTCTATTTTACCTACAAAGTATTCTTTTTCATACACAAATATCACAAAGTCTCCTTTCTCATAATTGACTTTATCTTCTTCAATCGGACTTTCACCGTCTTCAATTTCACCACAAGATTCATCCGTATCGTGGAGGGAATAGTGGGAATCTTCAGAGTCAGACTCAATCAAAATTTTCCGTTTTACTTTGTCTATTTTCTTATTTTTCTTATTCTTTCCTTTCTTCAGATTACGATTATCTTTAAGACTAACTTTTTGAACTCTTTTTAAAGCCTCAATTGCGTTTTTCTCTGGTGTGTCCGTTAGAATTCTAGATTTTCCTTTTTGTCTACCTTTTTGTGTTCCTTTTCGAGGTGCTGCTTTTGGATGTGGACGAATCATTTCAGGAGTGATAAGTTTTGAAGAACTTGGAACAGCTTTCTGAGGTGTTTCTGGATGTGAACGAATCATTTCAGGAGTGATAAGTTTTGAAGAACTTGAAACAGCTTTCTGAGGTGTTTTCAAAACATTCAGTAAGTGCAGTTCAGCTTGTTCAGATGGCTCTTGGGACATTTCTTGAATCGACTGACCATCAGCATGTGCACATTCTTGAGGTACAAGAGGATCAATTTGTACTAATGGTTTCTCGAGCAGTGAGTTGTCAGCCTGAGCAGATGATTCTTTCTGTGATGAAGAATCTTGTGGTAATGGACGATCCGAAAAATTTGCAGCCAAAAAGTCAGCCTCTGAGAATATATTCTCATTTAGTGGATGGAAACCTGTAGCCTTAAAACCATTGGCAATATTCGACGGGGTGAACGCACGTGGAAACGCTTTTCCGACTAAGTCAGCAATATCATATATTGTCAAAGGTTTTCCTATGTTTCCAGGTGTCATCATCTTCTCGTTAGCTGCCTGATTAAAATACGTCTTAAACGGTCCAAACACTGATTTGTCCAACGGTTGCATTTTATTGCTTGTGTGTGGATGGAGCGTAACAAGAACCACACCATTTTCTTTTGCCAGGCGAATAGCTGGAACAGAAATGTGGCTCTCGTGATTGTCCATTAGAACAATAACTGGTCGCTCCTTTGAAGGTCTTGCAAATTTTATGAAATGGTTCATGAACATCACGAAAGTGGCTTCATTAGACCAACCCGATGGATTAGCAGCACCTAAAGTACCCTCTGGTGCTCCATTAATCATAAAGTCTTTAAAATTGACTCTTGGGAATATGAGCATCGGTGGAATAAATCCTCCACCAGCATTACAAGCAGCTATCATCGTAACGGTGGTTCCTCTTTCAGCGCTTGTCACAGATCCTACTTGTTTTACTCCTGTTGGTGCCAGAATTTTTGGAGGGACATGCACTGTAGACAATCCTGTCTCATCTAGGTTCCAAATGTTAGCTGCGTGCAAATCTGATGGGCATTGCGACAGAGCTTTCTTGTAATTATTGAACGTCATTTCAACCGTATGTTGATTAAATGCCGACGAACGCGCCAAACTTGTGGCCTCTGGTTTACGAAGGGAGAGCTCATCTTTATAACGTTTCCTGAATAAACGCAGCCAGTAATCTCCTGCCATTTGTTCGGAGTCCCATGAAGAAGGGTATTTAATTTGATTAGCCTTTGCGAACTGGTACGCGAGTAGTTTGACGTCTTTTAGAGTTAAACCAAACTGAAGGTTTGCTGCATCCTTGGTGTATTCTACTAGCATTTTCTCTTGCTCTTTATTAAATACTCTTTTAACTGCAAGATTTTCACGCAAATCTTGCACTGAGGTACCTTCTTTTGTCATGTGGCGATAGTACCTCCTTAAGGTACTTCGGGGAATTTGAAAATGCACGGAAGCACCATGAAGAGTAAACTTTTTTGCCTTTACTAAATTTACTGCATTTTCAATATTTTTTGAGTCGAAAACTGGTCTTTTAATTTTTTTTTGCTTCGCGGCATTTTACCTGTAATAATGTTATATGTTTTTTAATACAATACAAATATAAAGTCATTAAAACATATAAAAAATTTGATGACTTATTTTCGACCGAAATGATGTACCTTGGCCACCGGCCAAGGCACATCGTAAGTTGGGTGGCTAAGGTACAACATCGCGACAACTTCACTTCATAAGCTTTATAACCCCACTAAATTTTGAGGTTAGGATCTGAATTTTATGCCGTGTAGTAGCTAGATAAACTAAGAGTTGATACCAAATAAAACATCTTCCACAAATATACATTAATTGAAATAAATTAGTGTGAAATAAAGTCTGAAAAACTTACTTTTTGGGTGCGAAACAATAAACTGTCGTTTTTTGCTGAACTCACTCGGCGCCGGCGAATCGCAACTAACTTCACGTTAAAGTTGTCAAATGACGCTTCAAATGTCATAGACAAAGTTTCTTAAATGCGCGGGATTTTTAAATAAAACACGATTGTTCAAGGTACAACTCTGTCCAAGGTTCAACAGGTTCCCCTACATATTTCTAATTTTTTCATCTGCTACAGCATTTTTGCAAATATAATGAATTCTTGTAGTGAGGTAACAAATACAAATAGATTTAATTAATAACACTTTGTGACTTTCTAATGGAGTTATATCATGGGCAGTCATACTTTCAAAAATATTTGTGCCAATAAAATCTTTTAAAATTTTTAATGACACCTCTTCTTTTTTAACTTTTGACGTGATAACGTCTTATAAATGGATGAAACACCATTTGCACGCACGAAAAAGTGTAACGTTCCGTAATGTTCCGCCTGACCCTGTGCGTGCAAGCGAGAGCGCAGTAATGTATTATTAAATATGATATTCGAGCGGAATACGTTATCACGTAAAACTATCGTCCGTAAACCGACTTTACAGACAACCATTTTTTTTTACTTAAATTATACAGATTAATTACAAGTAACAATGTGCTATAAACAATTTATTTACAACATATATACACATGTGTTATTTATTTATTTATTTATACCCTACAAACAGGTCAAGGCCTAATTATATGTAGGTTACCATATATTGAAAACATATATAAATTATTAAAAACAAAAAAAAATCATGAACAAAAATGAAATAAGTAAATACAAATGAGAGACAAATGAAAGAATACACTGTGTGAACCTATACATCAGAATAATTAGGATATATCACGTCCTTAACGGCTTTTTTAAATCTTCTTAAATCCATTGACAAGTCAACATGAGGAGATGTAAGTAGTCTGTTGGCAAGTTTTAAAATTCTCAACAGAGGTGAGTTGGCATACTGTGTGGTGTTAGGTTTAGGAACAAAAAACCATTCATGTGAACGTGCACAAATACGTGGTACTCTTAGTTGTAGCCTACTTTTTAGGTCAATTACGTCAGTTAGCCCATTGAAAATTTTAAAAATAAATATAATAGAAAAATAATCTCTCCGAAGAGACAGCTTAACAATTTTAAATTCTTTTCTTAAGGAATTTGTACTTACAGTACGATAATCAGGATATACCGCATATTTTCTAAAGTACAAATACCTTAAAAACTTATTTTGTACTTTTTCAATACCTTCTATCAAGTAGTTTTGATACTGATGCATACTCTAACTTCGGTCTAATTAACATTTCATAAAGCTTGGTAATTGTACTAATGTTTTGAAAACTAAAAGAATTTCTGAAAATAAATCCTAGGAGCCATCGTGTAATCGTACTTGTATGGCGCAGTTTTTCTAGTGAAACTTGCTGCAAAACATTTAGAAATATTAAACTTCAAGTTATTAAGTGAACTCCATAAATGTAATCTATTAATGTCGTGCTGCAAGTTCACAGAATCTAATTGTGAAGTGATAGGATAGTACATCTTTAGATCATCAGCAAATAATAAACATTTGGCGTTCCGTAATACATCTGGCAAGTCATTAATAAATAGTAAAAAAAAACAAAGGACCTAAATTTGATCCTTGCGGAACCCCGGTACGTGCCGTATATACAGGAGAAACATTACCAGCGTATTTGACTGTGAACTGCCTATTTTTAAGATATGAAACCACCAAATCCATCATTGGTGCAAGCCCAAACTGAAACAATTTCTTGATCAGTACATTATGATCTACCTTATCAAACGCTTTTCTAAAATCCGTAAAAACTGCATCAACCTGACCCCCTTTATTCAGTTCACGAGAAATATCATCTAAGAAAATTAATAAATTAGATGACGTGGATCTATTAGGCATAAAACCATGTTGGCAGTCTGTAATAGCTAGTCGGGAATGGTTAAAAATTCTTCTAAACAATATTTGCTCGTATAGCTTTGCTGGAGTTGATAAAATAGCTACTGGTCTATAATTCTCAATAGATGTTCTTTCTCCATTTTTAAATACAGGACATACTTGTGCTATCTTCCAAGCACTAGGAAAAGTTCCGGTTTTAAAGGAGAGCCTATATAGATATAATAATGGAAGCCTCAACCATTCATAACAACCCTTAATTACGTATGGTGGTAAACCGTCAGATCCTGCGGATTTTTTTGGCTTTAAATTTCTAATGGCACTATCTACTTCTACCGCTGTAATATCATCGTTATTTATTAAATCTAATAGCAAAGATTGATCTGTATTTAATTTATCATTTACCTACGTCATAAGTAGCTGTTTGTTGTAAATAAACTGACTCAAAATGCTTAGCGAACTCATTTGCGATATGTTCATTCCCAATTACTTTACCGTTTATCTTGAATGATGTCGAGCATGATTTATCTTTCCTCTTTTTATTAACAAAACTCCAGAAAACGTTGATATTACCTCGTAATGAATTTTCAACCTGCTCAACATACGTTTTATGCGCGGCACGTGTAAGCATCCTTAACTTATTTCTTACCTGACGATATTTCTCTAAGCTATCGGGGGAAAAAGGTTTATTTTTGCGGTACTTGTTCTTCAGTTTTATGAGTTTAATTATTTCGCTGTCAAACCAAGGAGGATATTTACCAGCCGCCGATCTAAATTTCGGAGTTGTAAAGTCAATGGTACTATAAATTACGTTATAAAAATATGCTACCGCATCATTAACATTTGAAATGTTGTATAATTCAGTCCAGTCTGCATCCTGAAAAATATTAACGAGTTGCATAAAATTACATTTTTTAAAATTGTAAAGACCAGAGACCTCGTGCGTACGCCACATTTCCAACTTGGGTAATTTTAACACAGCAGATAAAGCCGGATGATGCCCATCTTCTATTAACAACGGTTGTTGATCCCTAGTTACATTGCAATCAGGGATATTGGTAATGCATAAGTCAAGCAATCTATTATTATTATTTACAATTAAGTTTAACTGACGTAATGAATGTAGTGCCATAAAATCAAGTAATTGTGAAGTTTTACCATCTAAAGACGAAAAATCATTAATCATATCAACAGAAATATTACTAATATTGAAATCACCAACAATACAAACTTGACCATTAATTAGGTCACAAGTATTCTCAACAAAATCATAAAAATTGGAATAATGTTCTATCCTTGAATTAGGCGGAAAATAAGCTACCACAATAGATAATGTAGCCTTACAGTTAAGTTTAAGAGTAACACATAACGCTTCATGCACATTCACACTCCTGGCTACATTAATTACCTTAAATTTCTTATTCACAGCCAACAAAACTCCACCACCTTTAATCTTATTAGTTAATGTAGTTTGGTCAATGAGTGCTCATAAGGGGCATCTAGATGGAAAAGTCGAAAGCAGAACATTTGACTTAGGAACTTTGTTTGGACTAGTTAGGAGATAAACATACTAAAAGTCCTTGCCCCTCTGAGGTACGCCCGAAGGGGGGGAGCACAAAGAAGGTCCCGTTTTTTGGTTTTTTGCTTTCATCTCGAAAACGGTACGTCGTACGAAATTTTGTTGTAATACATAATGAAAGCTGATAAAATTCTCTACAACTTTAGCTTTCACACTTTTTATCTATCTCCAATCTTTGCCTAGCTATTAGCTCCGAAAAATGGTCGATTTTCAAAAATGTGTTAAATTCTCTGTAGCACATTGTAACAATACTAATTTGTCAAAATCATTTCGTATCGCTCATCCACACTATTAAAAACACCCACACACTATTAAAAAATAACATAAGCTTTAACCTATTGAAGGCCCTGGGCACATTAGGATTATGGGGCCCCTATGACCTTAACAGAGCACTATTTTGTTATAATAGACAAAGAAAATAGATAAACAAGGTTCTAGATTCTAAGTCGAGGAATGTGATATAAAATGCATATATTTAAAAGGATCACGTTCCCAATTTTAACATAAAGGACACAAAAAAAATAAGTATATGAAAAATAGTTCACTGATGATTTTTGTTTAAAACAGTTTAGGTACTTAGTATACCATTAAACTAGGGGGTCCCTATCGATCGCGGGGCCCTGGGCACGTGCCAGAGTGCCCAGTGGGAAAGAGGGCCCTGCGTGGAGGTACTCCCAGCTTATGTTATTTTTTAATAGTGTGTGGGTGTTTTTAATAGTGTGGATGAGCGATACGAAATGATTTTGACAAATTCGTATTGTTACAATGTGCTACAGAGAATTTAACACATTTTTGAAAATCGACCATTTTTCGGAGCTCATAGCTAGGCAAAGATTGGAGATAGATAAAAAGTGTGAAAGCTAAAGTTGTAGAGAATTTTATCAGCTTTCATTATGTATTCCAACAAAATTTCGTACGACGTACCGTTTTCGAGATGAAAGCAAAATACCAAAAAACGGAACCTTCTTTGTGCTCCCCCCCTTCGGGCGTACCTCGGAGGGGTAAGGACTTTTAGTATGTTTATTTCCTAACTAGTCCAAACAAAGTTCCTAAGTCAAATGTTCTGCTTTCGACTTTTCCATCTAGAATTATTCGTTGCTTAAGCTAATGCCGTATCCCTGTCACATCTGTAGATATTATAAACTTTAGTTTCAACTATTTCCAAATCTTCAACATCCTTATTTATATTTAAGATCCTCCAATTTCCGTTATTCTATTAAGAATAGGACGATGATAGGAAAAGTATAAAATCAAGGGGAGTGTTTCAAGTGTAATGTGTCTCGAAAAAGTCAAATCGATAGTTGTTCCCCTCAGCGTTGTTGACTTATTAACATCTGATACGCACTCGAGATTGTACGTATCTTTCATGTATTTGAGGAATGCGTCATCATTTTTTTATTACATCTTTGTTCATGTCTTAAGCATAGCTCTGTTTTCTCGCAAATTTTAATAACGTCAGGATTTGGATAACTCAAAACTCCCCTGTTTTTATATTCTATTAAAGAATTTAAAAAGTCCTCTTTATTCCAAATAGTTGAGCAACACAGTGCTCGCATTGCAGTTTTCGTCCCAGTTTATATGAAACGAAACCTACAATGTAAGTTATCACTTCTAAATTATACGAAGATAAGGAGTTAAAATTGAGTGCATAGCTGTGATCACGTAGAAAATTATTAAAGATGATATCATCTTGAGTAGCGTCTTCGATTTCTGTCCGATTTGCTACAGACTCATTAATAATCTGTTCGGCAGGTTTGGTTTTAGAACTTCCATTTAATATATTTATATCTTCATGAGGGATACAATTTCCACCGCCACCTTCCCTTACTTCTGCGTGAATTAATATTTTTTTTGCTCGACGGGCAGAAAGCGTCAACTTTCGTTTAATAAAAATTAGTTAACAAATTATAAAATACGCATAGTAGATACTCAAACAATATTGCATAAATATTTTTAACAATACATGAAAACACTAATGGTTTTTATAAAATATTCCAAATAGGATTATGTTCAGGATCTTGTGGTTGAATTTTCCTTGTTTTGTTGTCAGAAATCATCTTTAGTTCCGGAACGCGTTCCTGTCCAAAAAGGAAGTACCGGAACGACGTTCCGGAGCGTTCCGGCTCGACAACACCACTGCATGGACTGGATCGTGTAATAAAAAGTATCTACAATTTTCAAACGAAAAATCAGCCCTTACATCCGTCTTATTTAAATGGCAATTGAATAAATTGCACATGCTACTCCTACCTCTTTTAATAATATTAGAGCCTGTTTTACTAGAGAAGCCTTCTGTTGGCTATTAATGCCTGCAATAAAAAAGTAACCTATTGGTATTTTCCTTGGTTCATTAATACAGACTAACATAAATACCAGAGCCTCAGTAGCTAAGTCCATAGAATCTCCATGCAAATCAGTACCACAGTTTACATAACCATAATATTCATTACCAGCATATTCTGAGTGCTTTCGAATAGCAATTTCATCAAAAACCAGAGAACAGACAAGTGTTTTTTAATCGGAATTTTTAATTTTAAGTTTCAAAAAGTTGGAGGCTTCTGAAGTAAACCCTGGGCTTGGCATCTATTGAGGAATACCACTTAGCCAATATTTTTGGGTGAGGTAAGCAATTTTCAAATTTTTGCCGAACATAGTTGTATGCTTTGGGCGAAAAAAAAATGCAAGGTGACTGCAAAAGCTCTTACTGAATGTTCGTACTGTGATATACTCTTAGAAAAAAACTGTTTTTTTTATTTTACTTCAACTCAACTTTATTCACTATCAAATTCTGAACATAAACTGACTCTAATACTGATTCAAAAGATCAATTTTAATAAACATTACATAACATATTTTAGATTAAATTAAATTCAAATTATTCAATAACTATGTACATAACATCTCCTCCCTTAAGACCTATATTTACAATTTAATTACAAAAGTTAACTAAAACAAATTCTAAATAACTCAGGTTATAATAACAATAAAAATAAACGATGCGCAATGCGTATTCAATAAGGTTGAAAACGAACAGGTTCCCTACGAGTTCTTCTTGATCGTCTTGGAACTGGAGGAAACCCAAAACTTCCTCTAGGAATGACCTCTTCTGGATGCTCGTTGATTTCGTCTGTTGGTCCGCTTTGGAGAAACAACATTTCTATAGACTTTTTATCAAGGTCCGTTTTCCGAAGTTGATTTACATGCGCTAGTTTAATAAAATTATTTACATTAATTAAATAAATATGCGTGCTTTTTCTTTTGATAATTTTGGCCTTCAGCCATTTAACATAGCCCGTGACGTTTGTCCGATATAATACGGTTTCATTATCGGCAAATTCTGTTGGCCGTTGATTATTATTCTCTGAATTTATTTGCTGCTTCATTTTGATTTTCATTTTTGTGTCTTCTACCGTCTTATTGTTTTTATTCGAAATTTTGATTAGTTCCAGTGGTGTTCTCGGTTTATAAGTGAACATTTTATGTGCTGGAATTATTTTCTTTTCAGAGCATGGCATATTTCGGTAATTGCCTAGAAATCTCTCTATCTCCAGTTGCAGGTTGTAATTAGAATTTTTGTTATCAATTATAAATTTCTTCAGAACATTTTTTGTGGTCTGAACTGCTCTTTCTACAATCCCATCCTCGTCGCCAATAATTGTGATATACTCTTAGAAAAAAACTGTTTTTTTTATTTTACTTCAACTCAACTTTATTCACTATCAAATTCTGAACATAAACTGACTCTAATACTGATTCAAAAGATCAATTTTAATAAACATTACATAACATATTTTAGATTAAATTAAATTCTAATTATTCAATAACTATGTACATAACACGTACGTTTTTCTTACCTTTTTATTTTCAGACTTTTTTAAAAGCTACAAACATCCACTTTGTTTATAGCTTTTTCTGTCTCTGTAAAAAGACGTGTGCGAAGTATCAAACCCTCCTTCCTGTCATTATAATAAATATTCTATGCTTTTTTTCTCACATCTAAAAGTTCGATGGTGTGTGTGCTGCTGCATAAAACCATTGAGCATCATATAAAAGCACACAATAGAATTGACTCTCCTATGGCACAGCAGTATAGCACTATAGGTCACTGTGTAGTGGATGCATAGAACAAACCCCAAATGCCTAGGTGGTGACGTCAGCTGACAGTCCTGTGTTCACTGTTCATTCGACATTCACTTCACTGTTCAACTAGAAGTACACAAACATGGCGGACGCGTTATAAAATAATATTAGAAAATTATCTTCATAAAATATCAGTTAAATGGAAGTTTTAATTTTTAAGACTGGCAAGAATTATCACAGCATAATAAAATATGGGCTCTTTATATAAATTATAACGAATTGTGATAAAAATTAATGTTTTAAGACAGGCATTTTTAGTTCAAATAAATAAAATTATCGACCAATTTTTTCAGAGTAGGTCCTATATTGACAATTATAAAATTATAATTCAATATTATATGTTTTTAGTGTAAAGTGTAAATAATAGTTTTAATGAGACAATGAAGAATTTATTTGGAGTTGAAAAATCTGACAGTTGAATGTATAGGTATTCTGACACATTTTTTCATAAGAATAAAATTAAAAATATATTCTGCAGTGTAATCAAATAAAATATGCTGCCACCTAATATTTGTTTTTTTTTTGTAAAAGTGAAAACTAATTATTAAAATTGTTTGATGGTGAAGCTGTTAAAACTGCTTTTTTAATAACGCAAGAATGTAATATTTTTAATTAATTCTTAAATTGAATGAGAGCTGCTTCCTGTGTGAAAAACAAACGTGGAAAATTGCAAGTTCATAAAATTAAGAAAGTGATCCAGTTTTTTTCGAAATCAGTGTGAAATGTATTTGTACAAGGCAGAAAAATAACATAATATGCAAATTGTACAAAAATTATACAGTGTGGAATGTACTCAGGTACATGTTAAGTGCTTAAATAAATAATTAAATTTCAGTAAAGTATCTTTTCACTAATCCAAAAAATAAAGTGCCATACGTTTCAACGATTTTGTTTAGATTTGACTTTAAAAAATACAAGTGACTAAAAATTTCGAGTCAAGTACGAATTGATAAAATAAAGTTAAAATAAACTACGTAATCCAATTTAAATATGCATTTATAAAACGAAAAATAACTACTTATTGTAATTTGTGCGACCATTAATTTTGTGTATAAAATTTTAAAATAAATTTATATAATAAAAATATAGTGCTATCTAGTAAAAGTAGTTGAAACAAAATTAATGATGGATACTTATTATCAGAGTTGGTTTTAACCTTGAGTGGATTTGGATATACTCGTATAATGTGGATTAAGGTTGAGTAATGAGTTATTTCTGTTTCATTTTTTTTTTAAACTTCTATTTTCGCCCTAATTTCTTGGTCAAATAGATCAGGTGTTGCTGAGTCTCGACCGTAGTGCTAATCAGTTTGAACGTCTTACCTTCGTTATATAGGAAAACCCAAACTGCGTCTGCAATACTGAATTCTAAGTTCCATTTTTCTTTGTAATACACTGTTTAGTTTATTTTCCAGGATTTCTGTTTGTCAGTGCCTTGTGGATTCTTTCATGGTAGTTGCTACGCATATTATAAAATATAGTAGCAGCTTCTCATCTAGTTTGGTAACCACCTCGCATAGCAAAATTTATTCTTTTGTCGCCAGTAAATTTCTCAACGACTTTATTATTATTAACATTAACAATTAAACTTCTCGAGTGATGAACGAACAATCCAAAATGTCATCATAAAATCAAATTTTTTTAATAATATTATTACCTGGTAGTTCTTTCAGTTTTTCTTTCGCTACTTCTTTTGGATAATCCGCCGTTTAACAAGTTTTACTTCTTAATTCTTCTGTACGAGCACCGTCTGTGTATTGATAATTAGATCGTCCTCGACTTGGTGGTCTGCAGAATTTCACAGCTTCATTTGTGGATGAACAAACGTTCCTGTTGAATCGCCGTGCCAGTTGAAGTTCTGGAATGTCTTCGACAAGATAAAAATTATTACCTAGGACTCCAGTTATAATGGACTGTCTTTTAAACTTCGGTTAAAAAAACCATACATCTGCGATTCAGCATTTGTGAGAGAGACCGGAAATTATAGACGCTCAACAGCTGAGGTCATCAGCGTCTATATGAATCTACTAGTGTCAAAACCCGACAAATCCATTGAGGTCAAATGTTGGTAAATTGCAAAAAACTGATTTCACATGTTCCCGTCTTTTTATCTTGATAATATTTGGCATTTGTTTAGCGAAAAAGATCATAAACTGAAATGTTTATCCGTTTTTAAAAAAGCATACCAACAACGCCAGAATTTAAAAAAATAAAATGGAGTTGTCGGGTTTTGATCCTGATATTTTGATTTGTCGGGCTTTGCAACTTCCTTGCATAAATATACGTTGATTTTTCGAAACAAAATTGCGGTGGTTTATTATTTTATAAACAAAATAAACAAAAATATATATGATATATATTTAAAAAAACAAAAAAAATATTTAAAAATTAAAAAAAAATAAATATTATGCATTAGCTGAGCTACTATGGGCATAAGCTGATTAAATACATGAACTTAAAAAAAAAAATAATAATAACTTAACACTACTAAGTCGGGAATTTGGTCCGTTGGCTCACATGCAGTGAGTGAGTGAGCGTTTTCTGGTTCGGACACAGTAACATTAACGGATGTATCATCGTACTTCCTTAGAACCTCCATGTAATACTTTAGGTTTTCTAATGTGTACCATTCTTTACCCCAATGTTTTTCTAATACCACTGGATAGTTGAGGTTGCATGATGCTGCGTACTGACTGTCCCCTTTTAAACACTGACTTGTACTCTCCAAGATCTGACTTATAGGATTGTTCGCCTCGAATTGTTACTATTTTATTTCTTCCTCTTCTGAGTAAAAATCTTTTACTCATGTTGAATCGAAAGTATCACTGTGCAGGAGGTTTTATTGCGTTTTGAGTGTCTTTCTTCCAATCGTATACCACCACATCATCACCCAATTTAAAAATAGTTCCATGCTCCTGAAATATTTCGACAAACTCTTCTGGAGAAACAATTGTATCTTTTTTTTTTTATAACTTTTTCGATACGAGCAAAAACCCTATCTGGGGGAATAAATGAATGACCAGCTACGGGAAATATAATTTCTAAGTTTTTAACAGCTGGAGGCGCATCTACACTAAGCCATTTGGTGCACATAGTAGTCATTATTGAATTTTTGTTCTGCCCCCCACAACCGTCGGCTATTAGACGAACAGTGTTTATATTATCTAAGTTGGTGTTGCAAAGTTTGTGAAAAACGGCACTGGCTATTTCATTCGCGCCTTTGGAATACTGATCTTCGGTCCATGTGTATAAAAATACGTTTTCCTTTGATAACGGGGAATGAGATGATCTTGTTACAGCAGCAAAATTGTTTGTATATAGCTGTCGACTGTAATATACTGATTGATCGGGGATTTTCGGCATTGCCTGATTTTTTTGACAGTCAAATGATATTGTTAGAAGACCTGGTCTTTCTTCTCTTAATGAATCGAAAAAAGCTTTTGCTCGTAATTTATGTATGTGGCGCTCAGTCATAAGTTTCCTTTTTAGTTCTTCGTTTTTCTCTACTTTTATTTTTTCCATAAGTTGCAGACAAGTCGAACAAACATCTGTCCTGGGAGAGCCAAAACCTATGTTGTAACAGGTTTTAAAAATCATTCGAAAGTAACTCTTTTTGACCATAATGAAGGAAGGATCGACTTCAACTTTCCTATAGTATTGTCGCCACATTTTTAATATATTTAAATCAGATGGTAAGTAAGTTCGGCAGCTCCTGTTTCTGCAGTAATGAGACTCAACTGTTCTAAATTTTTCAATAAATCTCATTACCGATTTTTTTCTTTCTGCATATTTTGGCGTCTTTCGGTCACCTCCCCTGTTCTCACGTGCCATCTGTTGCTGGTCATGAAATCGCCTTAGTACACCAAGAACACGATCTTTTTTTATCTTTAAAATACCTAGAAAAGCTTTTTGACATACAGGTATTTTTTTTTATAATTAAATACATCGTGATTTTATATAGTATCCATTTTGCGTTAATTTTACACATTGATTTGAATGTTTATTAAAAATATAATAGGAAATACTTACAAGCATTCTAGAAGAGCACAACACTCGGCAAACTTCACTTTTTCGACTGACGCCTGCGTGGATGTCGGCCGATAACTTTCCCGCGTAATTTGAATTATTTAAACAAAAAACTTTTCAGTATCAAAGTCGCCCCACAAAATCAATTTCACCCCGTTTGACGGTACTTTAACAACCGCATTGTAAAGTATACCCCAATGAAGCTAGACGTGAACAAGCCAATATCTGCAAACCACCCCCATACTCTTTTAAAGGATGTTCAGGCTAAGCTTTCTAACTCTTTTGTTCCAAATAATTTGGTAGTATCGTAACCTTGATCAAAAGTTTTCATCCCTGAAACTCGGCGTATTAGAAGGTTATTTACCGCCTTGCGCTCAAACCCAAATGTTAAAACCCGTTGAACGTTTTGGATTTCATCATTGGTGTATATCCCCCCTGTTCCCAGTTTTTGTATTGGTTTAAAGTGTATTGATGGTTCCCTCGTTACTTGTAAAGTCGTTGGTGGTTCGGCAATTGTTGGGTAGGGACTGAACCCTACCCACTCCCCATCTAGATGGTACAAAGGCGGTGTTAACGGCGAACAATCTATTTGTTCCGCGTGTGCCTGTAATATGTGTGTAACAGGTGACAAACAGAGTTTCGTTATCCACAAGTACTGGTAATTCATTATAACAGAGGGTTTCTCTCCTTATGTGTGCAACCTTAGGAACGCACCGCATGATGTACAGTACGTCCCCCAAAACCCGTCCCAGGTACCCCATTTTATTTTTAACCAGAAGAGTTACTGCATCAGCCGACAAAGGAGCCAACGTTAAACGATTTTTAAATATCTCTCTGTGCAACAGACATCGACGGTATACTGACTCGACATGTAAGGTAGACAAAAATCTCGCTCATAAGCTTGCTCTAACGTAAGTTATTAAATTAACGTTGGTTGGTATTACCGTCGGTGCCCCTTTGAATTTAAATTTATCCCCCTCTATCATCCAAACACGCGGATGTTCCGTCGACCAAGCCTGTCGCGAACACACTTCCGTTAATTCAATTAATGATTTCGCGAACACGCGTTCATTTTGCTCTACCACGCAATAATGTTCAAACCCAGTTACATTTATCGAAATGAAGCTAGCGTTCCCCTCGAAAATAATATCGAAACTTTGGTCGGTGCAATGGTTAACAAATGTTCTATCCCAAATTGTCTCTCCTTCATCGAAGTCGACACAGTAACCCGGTGTATACGGACATACAGCGCCCTTACTCAGAATAATCTCGTTTGCTTCTAATTTCACTATTTCCTGGTAATCTTTTATGGTAATTTTTACGTTCACCTGAACCACCACGTCTTCCCAGGTGTTACCGTTGTCTACATACGTACCTCCGGAGCATTTGGCATTACTTATAATAATAATAATAATAATAATAATTTATTTGTCCTCTTTTGTACATTATAAATGCATAGGATAAGTCGATATATTACACACAGATACGAAGATAAAACAACAAAATAAAAGTTAAAAATAAAAGTCATTGACAGAGTAAAAACATTTATCATATAAAAAAGCCCTAAGCCTTCTTTTAAAAAGTGCCGTACTATCACTGTTTTTGATATCATCCGGTAATTTATTGAATACTGTGATACAATTATATAATGGCCCACTTTTGTAAATACTGATGTTTACTTTTTTATTGTACAAATGATTTTGTCTAGTGCCGTAAGCATGGGAATTTTTGACAAACATATCAGAATTGTTCCAGACAGAAAGAGCTGCTTTGTATATATACACTGCTGGGACGGTTAAAAGTTTGTATTTATTAAAAATTGGACGACATGAATCAGTATACCCAAGTTTCTACCTGCTATGCTAATCGTAGAGGTCACTGTAGAGTTCGGATGTAACTCATCGAAGAGGACCCCATGAAAACCCTTAAAGGTGTGATACCGGTGGATGTTCGCGCATTCGACAGCTCCCACTTGATGCACGTAGCTGCGAATACCTTGCTCGACCGGTGCTAAATGGCTGAACATCCCGCAGTGGTATATTAGCTGCGTGACTTCCACCAAACACCGTCCGCAATGACGACACTTTTGGGCTGTCCGGCTTCTGAGATGTCTGACCGCTAAACTTATGAAGTTCCGCTTCCGTCTTTGATGCATCCTTTTGAGCATGAGTTGCTTCTCTTGCTAGTGCCAACTCGACCAATTTGTCCCAGTCTGCCTTGGAAGCATCTTCCTCAAAAAGTCGATCTCTGATGTCCTTGAATTCCGGTTACGAAAATATCGCACATAACTTTCGCGAGTTCGGTTCCGAATCCACAACACGCAGCGTTGCTCCTCACTCTTGCCGCCCAGTCCTTAACGGATTCATTTGCGTTTTTCTTAACATTATAAAATTTGTCTCGAGCAGAATAATATGCTTTTACCGGACTTGAATGTTTCCGTAAAATATTCACTAAATTTGAAAACGTTTTGGTATTAGGTAACTCGGGAACGCATAGATTACGCAATAATTTGTACGTATCTTCGTGCAGAGAATTGATTAGAAGTCCACGCTTGCGGTTTTCATCAGTAATTCTGTTCGCATTGAAAAACTCGCCAATACGTTCTTCAAAAATACAAAAATCCTTTTCTTTGTGGTCAAAAATGCTCAAGGTACCCAGTAGTTGAATTTCTTGTCGACCACTGGAACTTGCAGCTGACGAATCGTCTTTACCATCTTTAGAGCCTCCCATAT
The DNA here is from genome assembly GCA_963575645.1 of Xanthostigma xanthostigma. Taxonomy (NCBI): domain Eukaryota; kingdom Metazoa; phylum Arthropoda; class Insecta; order Raphidioptera; family Raphidiidae; genus Xanthostigma; species Xanthostigma xanthostigma. The sequence continues at coordinate 9,344,169 of OY754473.1, forward strand.
TTTACCAATAATTTGCTAAAATTTTGTATTTCGACTGCGCCACTGTTATGTATTTGATGGTGTTTAAATTAAACTCATACTTAATAACATAAACTTTATTCTATCAGACTTGATATTCGAATGAATATGATTTTTACAATATAAAAATGTTTAACTTAAACTAATTACATAATAGTTTTAAATAAGTCATTTTAAATTACATAAGTATAATTCTTATTTTAAATTTGTACACTATCTTATATACAACAGTATGGGTGGCACAAACTGACCTCTAGTGCTCATAGCCGCGATAAACGTAACTAACGAGCCACGTTCTGCGGAAGTAATAGAGGCTATTTGTCTTTTCCCTTTTCGTCAAGCCTGTCTCGTCGACGTTGAAAATTCTATGTGGCGAGAAGTTGTGTTTTGTGTACGCCTCTTGCAAATAAAATATATTTCGGGAACGTTTTGAGTTTTTATCATATGCTGGTTTAAAAACCAGTTCGCGTTGCCATCCATTTTGAAGCGGTATCAAATATTTCGGGTCTTTCAAATCAAGCGATGTATTTTTTTTTTTTTTTTTTTGGGTTTGCGGGCATCTGAACTGGTCAACGCTTTTGAACTGTTCTTTAGAGACATGCTTAATTATTATTATTATTAATAAAATTGGATTAAAAAACGAATGATTCTAATACTGAATTAAGAAAATGATTAAAACACTCCTTCACATTTTCTTTGTTGAAACCCAACGCTCTGGCGAAGGAGGTACTTGTTGGTCTTCGAATGGAAAGTAAAAACGCATCAAGCCAACTACGCCCTGCAATTCCATTTTTGAATACATTCACTCTCCCATTTCTGATAGCTAAAGTATATGCCATTCTTCGAATATCTTTTCTTGTTAGCCCCCAGTACTTGGCTTTCATAGTTAAAATATAATTAACCAGATCTTTTTCTATCTCTTCTCCTAAGACTGTTTTTCGTCCCAGTTGGGTTTGAACTACTTCTTCAGCTGTTAGGTCATTTTCTTTCTGTCTTTTTAAAAATCTTTGAAGTGTAGATCTTGGTACGTTAAAAGATTTACTGGCATTTTTTATGCCCATACGTTAAATATTTACATTGTCCAAAGCTCTTACCATATCTTCAGATTTCCATTTCTTTCTTAAATTCTTTGGTGAGTACTTTGGTTTGCTACGTGGCATGATGATCCTGAAAAAAATTCAAAGTCAGGTACGAATATGGGCCCTTGTTCATATTCGGACCCGCAAAAGGCCCATATTATCAGCAAAACGTGTCATTCAAACAAAATGTCATATTATTTTTGTGATGTTAAGTGACTCAATATCTACGTGAATATGACAAACCTTAATCTTAATACAACACACTGATGCGAATATTTGAAACCTAGTCTGCTAACAATGTATAAAATATTGTTACGCAACTAATCTCTAAATATATTATAGCACGGCAGTGGAAGGTTTTCGGGTAACGTAGGTCCATTCCCACCTGTGAATAAATAAAAAGGAAAAGACGGACAGATTTCTCAAAACGGTGGATTGTTTGGGCGGTACCGGTGTTATTTTGGGCCCATAGTGATCAGAGAGGGTACAGCACCACTTCCTCTACCATTCTGAGAAACTTGTGCAGTATTGTAACTAAGAAAAGAATATGCAGTTGATCGATAACAATTATATTTAATAATCACTTCAAAACGTGACGGTGATAAGGTACAAGGAAATTTGATTTACAAAATACATTCTTACGATTAACAATATGGTTTGATCATGACTATCAATTAGGAGCTGGGGGTAGAACCCTGACAAGGTGATCACTTAATTATCTAGGGAAGTACATTTAATAAGATTGATTAAATTAAAAAAATACGTGAAAGGAAAAAAAAACTAGGCGTGAGCTTCATACCTTTTTGAAGAGTACTTTACTTACACATGAACATTACTTATTCTATTAATACTTTACATAATTCGTGGATGACTACGGGTAGTTAGGCGCTTCATTGTAGTACAATGAAGTCTAAAATTTAGCTTGGAGAAGTAGCTTGAAGATGATTCTGTGGTTTATTCCATGAGCGTCCTTTTCGTGCGACCACCTCGAATCCCGGAAAACAACTTAATGTTTGTTATTTTTCCGTAACTAATAAATATTGATTTTAATTATTTCAAACCTAACAACTATTGTTTGTCACTTTTCACTTTTTTGAAATCACAGATACCGCGTTTTTAGAGTCAGCCGCCTGGATCACACGATAGACACACTTATGTTTATAAGTCCAAGCCTCGCGATCCAAATCGTACCGCGCATGCAAATACCCGCGAATTTAGTGACTTAAGATTTCCTTATTTATATTTTTTATAATAATTTTATGCTAATATTAAAAAATTGTCGCGGTGCTATGGCACCACGTGACAATATATTCAGATTTTCATAAACACATTCACCACTGTTGAATTATATGTATAAGTATTGCAACAATTATAATACCAATGTGAATGGAGCTTTACTATAGAATATTATTATTTTAATCTTATTAAATTATCTAACATTATTTAAAACTTATGCAATAAATATTTAGTTAAAATTATTTTTTCAAAATCAAAATTGTAAAAATTACAAACACAATAATACACATAAAACAGACACATATGATTAAATAATTAATTGTATAAATCAGGCTAGAGAAATAACGATACCCAAAACAAGTACCTACCAAAACAATAAAATACATAAAAGTCCTCCTTGGTGGGACGGGGAATGCACGGAATTAGTCAAGGAAAGGAAAGCTCTACTAAAAGATTTCTACAAAAATTGCAATATAAACAACTATAATAAATATAGCAACGCACAGGCAAAAATCAAACTTGTATTCAAAAATAAAAAAAGAGAAACCTGGGCAAAATATTGCGAGGGGTTAACCATGAATACATCCACAACCTCCATATGGAGACTAATTAGAAGTTTTAAAAATAACAACATAGAGATACCACATCATAGCAGCAACCCAAACATTTGGCAAGAAAAATTCATGAAAAATTTAACAACAGACTATATACCAGACCAGAAAGAGACAGAACTTACAATACCTAGACAAAACACTGACCATCATTTAACTCAACCTTTCACAATTGACGAACTTAGACAGGCACAAATTAATAAAAAAGAAAAAGCTCCAGGCAATGACGACATTACAAACAATATGATACGATTTTTACCCACACAAATACAGGAAAAACTCCTAAAATGCTATAACGATATATTCAATTCAGGACTAATACCTAAAACATGGAAGGAATATACCATAATACCTATTTTAAAACCGAATAAAGATCCCAACGAGCATACCTCATATAGACCCATAGCGTTATCATCATGCGTAGGGAAAATGTTCGAAACAATACTCAAAGGGAGATTAGAACATTGGGTAGAGACAAATAACCTTACCTCAGATTATCAATTCGGGTTTAGAAAAGGCAGAGGTACAATAGATAACCTTATTACATTGGTTACAGATATCCTCTTATCCTTTTCTAGAAAGGAAACGCTAGTTGCCACCTTTATAGACATAAATGCTGCGTATGATAATGTACACATCCCCACCTTAATAGATATATAAAATAAATATCCCCCCGAAAGTTATCAAAATCATACATGATATAACCACTTGCCGACAAATACATGTTAGATTCCTAGACAACATAATAGGTCCGAGAACAACATACAGGGGACTCCCACAAGGTGGGGTGTTTAGTCCAATCCTTTTCAATATCTATACAATTAAACTGGGTATGACTGTAAATACAATATGCAGACATCTGCAGTATGCCGATGACATAGTCGTTTACAAACAATACCAAAATATAAATACATGTGCCTCAGAACTAAATAAAGGAGTAGAATTACTAAATGCTTATTTAAAAGAACTTCACCTAACATTAACACCTAGTAAATCAGTAACAGTCCCGTTCACAAACAAAAGAATTATTCCAACAATAAAGATCAATATAGAAGGAAAATTAGTACCTACCAAAACTTCACATAAATTCTTGGGAATATACTTGGATACTAAGCTGAAATGGAACAAACACATTGACTACATTCGAGACAAGAGCTTCCAATATTTAAATATGCTAAGAGCAATTGCGCGAACCTGGTGGGGGGCTAACCCAACAGTGATGTTAACACTGTATAAAACACTTATTAGATCTAGGCTGGACTATGGGTGTATGTTATATGCGAATGCTAATAAAACAAATTTAAAAAAACTTGACACTATACAAAATCAAGCACTCAGAATAGCTATGGGTTATATGAAATCTACCCCAATAAATACAATAGAAGCCGAATCGTGCATCCCATCATTATCAATACGCCGCAGATATATGACTGACAGGTACTATTTAAAAATGTTAGCATTCAGTCAAAACAGAACAAATATCAAATTAAAGCTATTAGGAAAACACACAAATTCTAAAATATATTGGAATAATAAAAATAAACCAGAATTAATTAAAAGTCAGAAACGATACAATTTCTTACAAGAAAAAGAAATCATCAGTTTAACTAGCAAACTTCCGATATACAAAATTAATTATGAAGCCCTAATATATAATCCAAAGGTGGTAGACATAGAATTTATAAATAAACAAGAACCTATATCGGAAATCATAAACCCTAAAATCCTCCAAGCAGTAATTAATGAGAAATTCAAAGACCATATCCTATTTTTTACAGATGGCTCCAAAGACACACAAACCGGAAAAGTAGGCTTTGCATTTCATTCTCCCAATTTAAAAATACACAAAACAATAGGGTTACATAAAATGGCTTCAATATTTACAGCGGAAGCCTATACGGTATATGAGGCTCTACAAGATATTTGGCAGTTTAAACTATCAAAAACAGTAATACTGACTGACTCACTTAGCGTAATAACTATAATCAAAACTAACAACATTAATACTAATACGTCTCATGTCCTATATCTTATAAAACAACTATTATATAATATCAATACAGCTGGAAACTCGGTATACCTGTTGTGGATCCCCTCACATAATTCAATCCAAGGCAATTCCCTTGCAGACTACTTAGCTAAACAAGCAAGAGACAAAACCCCTAGCGAAAACCATTTTATACCTTATACGGATGTATATACTAATATTAAAATTGAATGTTTACAGTTATGGCAAAATAAATGGGATGAACAAACACCGCGCACGGGTAGACAATTACATCAAATTAAACCAAAAATCAATACAAATCCATGGTTCAAGGAGATAGATACAAACAGAGGATTTATAACTACAATCAACCGAATACGCTCAGGACATTGTAGTAGCTATACACATTTAAACAGGATACACGCAATACAAAGTCCTATGGTGTATATGTGGTGCTGGTGAAGGAAGTACCTATCACATTTTATTCCAATGTTCACAATATACCCACCTGAGATATATTCTGATAAATGGTATTAACAACCAAAGTCATACTAACTGGGATGATGTCATTAATATCCTATCCAAGCAAGAATATGATACCTACAAAGCTATTTACTCATATATAAAAGTGTGCGGTATTAGGCTATAAATTGTAACCAACAATAAATTGGGAAATCTAATACAATCGGCTACTGGCCAAAGACAAGAGTCAGGCCAACACAAATTTAAAAAAAAAAAAAAAAATTGTAAAAATTCCATTCCATATTTTTACTCACAAAATTGTTGTTCGTCTGATTGGACCAAATAAAGTAATTATCAAAATAAAGTTGTACAAATAAATATACTAACAACCACCACCTATTTACAACGGAATAACATTTCTACAGTTGGCTATCCTGTAGGTATATTTTTAGCTAGTTTTCACAAATGTCGCTAGATGTCCTACTGAATTTTTGAGGGGGTCATATTAAATGCAAGGCCCATATTCGGACCTTCTCCTCTAGGTTTAACTAAAAAAATGGATCTAAGCGAGATTGTGTGAGTGGGACGTGTAGCGTGCAATGTCATCTGAAATCGCAAAAAAAATGATAATTTTTAATCAGTCGAATCACGTATGTCATTCATGCCTTGATGAAATTTATAAAAAATAAATCCAGCGAACAATCATCGGCATACGAGTAGTCGGGTCCCTGTGGCTGAACGCAGTCCTCGCATTTGCAAAAAAAAAAAAAAAATAATTTTCGCCAATCGAATTACGTATGCAGTGCATACTAAATGTTTATATTGATTGTGAAAATAATTTGTAACCAGTCGGCATACGTTTAAATTTGGGCCGAATTTTTTTTCAATTATGGCGTTTGTAAAAAAAAACCTTGTTAATTGTTGCAAAACACTTAGTTCAATCAACGAAGACCAAATACTGCCAAATAGGGGAAATAATTCGTGTAAAAGCGATTTTTGGCATAGTTGTAGGGGAGGGTGTCTGAAGCAACATACTCAAAGTACTGATGGATGGGGGTGGAGCTAAGGGGTGGGGGGTGGCGTTAAGGTCCCCTTTTAAAGTTTTTCTTATTTATCTCGTAAACGGTGGCTCATAACAAAAAAAAATTTTTACTCAAGCAATCTACATAAAATTCTCTACAAAAAAGGTCCTGTACACTTTTTCGCTGGGATTAATATTTAACGAGATATCAAAGAAGAAAAGTTAATTATGCTCAATTCTCGCGTTTTTACGTATTGGTTCAAACTGCTGGCGCACACGGCACGTTTCTGTAGCGTCGTCGGGCGCAAGGGACTGGCGCCAGAGGTGGTACAAACTGTTATTTTTTAATAACAGTTCCGTTCCGTTCCTGTTCCGCTTACGGAACAGTTCCAAAAACCTGTTACTTTTTAACAGTTCCAACGTTGGAACCTTGACATTCTCGGAATAGCTTGTAACATGCAACTTATAAAAATTTCAAATTATGAAATGTGTATGATTTGTATTTTTTCGTGAATTAATTCTATTATTCAAGTTTAATAATTTAAGGTACCTAATTATTAAAAATATACTTTTACAGAATGTAAGTAACAGTTGTTCTGCAGAATGCATATACTATGACAAAATCAAATAATATTATTTCACCACAGTTCAATATTATTCGCGTATGTAATAAGCCGTCCAGTTTTGTCTGAAACTTTGCGACGCATGTTAATGTGATGGTGTGATACTAAAATCGACTTTACGTACAATGTACGCTAGGCGTAGGTGAAGAGCATAACTGTTGCAATTTGCAAAGTAGGTACAATAATAATTGACAACGGGAACGGAGAATGTTTATTTTATGCAGAAGAACGCCCGTTATGTTATTCGGAACAGTCGAAGCATTGGAACAGCCCGGAACAGGTATTTTATTATACTGACAACTGTTCCAATCTGTTCCTCGTTCGAAACCGTTCCAAAATAACTGTTCCTAGTATTTTGTATCATCTCTCACTTTCGGCAAGGTCACCGCCAACCAATCACGACGCACACGTGGAGTATGAAATGGAACCCGTCCTCCAACGTTTCTACGATTTGCCATCAAAACATTACCTACGTCCAGAAACATTACGGTCCAAACTGTATGGTGGTTTTTGATGGTTACAGTGATGTCAACAGCACTAAACGAGCAGAGCAGAAGCGACGAGGTCTGACTAAAACGTCGGTTGATATTAACTGTAACGAAAATACGATCATCACTGTTAAACAGGGGCATTTCCTCGACAACGAAAAAAATAAAACGAGGCTGATTCAGTTCCTCACCGAGAAAATGACAGCAGCAGGGATTGAAACAACTGTTGCAACAGGAGATGCTGATGGTACTATTGTCAGATGCGGGTTGGATAAGGCTGCCATTCATCCAACTGTTGTAATAGTTGGGGAAAATGTCGACTTGATAGTCCTCCTCATGGGATTGGCTCCACCAAATATTAACGTGTTCTTTATGAAACCAGGGCGTGGAAAGGTGGAAACCAAATTGTTTTCAGTGCGACAACTTCAACAGTTTCCACTTGCCAAGACAATTCTCCTTCTCCACAGCTTCTCCGGATGCGACACCACCACTGCAATCCATGGAAAGAGCAAAGTGGGAATTGCTAAGCTGTTCACGGATAAACCAGACCTGACCCAAAAAATCTCAGACATTTTTAATGAGCCTTCAACATCACCTGAGAGTATTGAACAGGCCGGCGAGAAACTGTTTCTGGCCATTTACAAAGCGTCTAACCAGGAACAAAATCTAAATAAATTACGATACTCAGCTTTTTTGAGAGCATCAATGAATCCGAAATCAGATCAGACCACTCTTCGTCCTACCAGAGAAGCTTCGAAGTAGCACTCGTTGAGAGTGTACCTACAGGTATCATTAACCACAGAAGTTGTCAAATATATATTAAATATATATTTGAGCTAAATACTTACGTTGATCTTATTACATCTTTTACAGATACAACAATGGCTCAGCAAGCCCCTACCACCTACTCAATGGGGCTGGGCCAGAGGAGACGATGGCATTAAAGTCGGTGACAACAAACGATCCTGTGGCACCTGACTCCATACTCAGCAGCATATTTTGCCGATGTAGGACTGGGTGTGGGGTGCGATGCGGCTGCCGGAAAGCAGGAATTGCCCGCTCCAGTGTTTGCGGGGTATGCTCCGGCTCATGCACTAACGGAGCCCCAATCGAAAACACCGTCGACGATGATGTTGATGATGATATTATGTTAGATTTAGAAGATAATTGGAATTTTTTTTAATACATGTCATACCTACTCAAAGAACTGTATCTTTATTTTATTATTGACCATCTTCTTTCCTTCACGGGTCATTCAATATTGATCCCAGCGAAAAAGTGTACAGGACCTTTTTTGTAGAGAATTTTATGTAGATTGCTTGAGTAAAAAAATTTTTTTGTTATGAGCCACCGTTTACGAGATATATAAGAAAAACTTTAAAAGGGGACCTTAACGCCACCCCCCACCCCTTAGCTCCACCCCCATCCATCAGTACTTTGAGTATGTTGCTTCAGACACCATCCCCTACAACTATGCCAAAAATCGCTTTTACACGAATTATTTCCCCTATTTTTGCTTCTTTGAGTGAGCTAACTGTTTATTGTAAAACAAAGAAATACAAGCTGGCATACAATTATTATTTTAGTCGGAGAAACCAGAGAAGTTGCAAAATTTTGAATTGTATTTTTTTTCAACTTTATCATGTATGCCCTTCTGGATTGTACTGTGTAATCGTACATTTTTCATCAAATTCAAAAGGGCATACAAATTCCGCTGGGCAAAAACGCGAATAAACGTTTTTGAGAAAATGAGATGCACTCGATTTTTTTTTTGTTTCAATTGAATAACGTAAGTATGTCTTTTGTAATTTCTGAGTAAAATTGTGAAGTTTTGACAAATGTAAAAGGGCAGACGGATTTGGGAGGACAATAGCCGTGTACCATGAAAAAAAGCAAATAAACTTTCTCATCACTTGGGATTTGTAACGTTTACCGTTAATGGGGGGCAAAACATTTGATTCGGTCTATCTTTTATCAGCGGCGCTGGGGATGGGTTCGATATAAATATGCGGGATTCGAAACTTAAAAGAAAGAGAACGCAATAGAAGGTTAGGCCATCACCAGAGATACCCAACTTAAATTTAGAAAGATCCAAGCCAACCCCGTAGGACGATGAAAGTTCTTCCAGAGGAGAAATCTTACAGCGCTGCCTTCACCTTACAGCAGCTGAAAATAGACTGGGTGCCTAACCAAAACAAGAAAAAACTTCGAGACTGATTTCATATTAACGTATTTTAATTTGCAAAAAAATGTTCTAATAAAATTTAAATTGAGGTTGTAATATTCAGTTCCTGAACTCGAAAGGTTTGAGGAACCAAAAAAAAAAAAACAAGTACTGATGCCAGGTGTTCAGTTTAGCTGTTACAAAATAATAAGTTTTACAAAATTTTACAAAAATTAATAGTCAATAAATTAACAATGATAAGTAGTTCTAAATTAATGATAACCAAACGTTACAAAAGGAATTCACGGTACGAAAATGAGTTTTTTTTATATAAATTAAATAAATTGTTTAATACAGTAGAACTCCAATTATCCGAACTCCGACTATCCGAATCGCCGATTATCCGAATCACAAAAAATTGTCCAAAAAAAGTCTAAGTGCGCTATTATTTGCCGGCCTCGAGACTGCTTTGAAGTGGATGGAGCGTCAGCCCGAGTGTGACCACTTGCAACTGCTCACCGTCAAGCGAATGCGTGACCTGGCTGCCCGAAAACGGTTGAAGACCGCAAAACAGATTACATTAACGGAGATGTTTAAAAAACAATGATTTTTATTTCTAAACTTGTATGTACATAAGTACATTTTATTTATATTTAAAACATGTGAAAATTTCATGTTTCTTTCATTTAATTCAATAAAAAAATAGTGCAATATCAAAACGTAGCTTTTATTCTCTCCAATGGCAATTTTTTTAAAAAAAATCCGATTATCCGAATATTTGATTATCCGAATGGGTCCCGGTCCCCATTAATTCGGATAATTGGAGTTCTACTGTAGTTGATCATGACTTTATTAATGTAGTTTGTAAGTTTCTTACCTTGTTCATCGGAATCCATCACTTTCAATTCGTAAGAAGAACTTGATAACATAAAAAAATCACTATGTAAGTTTAACGTTTAAACAAGCGCTGAGAACAGATACGCACACTAGGTGAAACGGTCAAATTCCGACTGACGCTACGGGTGCGGAGTGCGCGGTAGCAGGTAGACAGAGCACGGGTATTGTTCCCGGGTCCGTCCTCTGTTCGTGGAACTAGTTTTTATGAATGTTATTATTATTTTGATATTGGAACTTTTGGCCGCGTAGATCGTGCAAATACCTGTATGTGCGGTGTAGATGGTGCGATTCGGTCGTTGGGAGTCGTCATCTACGGCTGCTATTGCTACAGCTGGTCCTTCGTATAGTACTAGGTACTTGCGCCTGTCACAAGCGACCACGTGGTACTCGTTCCAGTAGGACTAGCCTCCTTCCGAATCGATGCAGATGTATTCTAGATACGGACACACTGTCCCTGAACATGCGTATGATGTTGCGTGACAGTTGGACAGGTGTGTCATAATCCGCCAGTGTGATTGAAATGACAGCTTGCACCACAACGTTCTGCCAGTTCCCGAATTGGTCTGAGTACTCGCTACCCGAGCACGCCCCGTCGTAGTTGATCGAACCGGATATAACACTTGTTCGGTGAACCGTGGCGTTTGGCCTGAGCCCATCGAATATGATGTTATGCTGAATATTGTATTTTCTGAATTTGTGCATGTCCCAACAAACCTGTTTACCGACCTGTAATATATACGCTCCGTGTTCGCCTCTTACTTCTGAAAAGTGTGAATGCATTCCACAATGTGTGATATGCCTGTTGACCTCTACTTTGCATTGGAAGACATGCTCCAATGTATGATCCGCCGTCTGGATCAGCTGGATGTACGCCTCCGTTTGTTGTAACGCCTTGATGTTCCCCTGACACTCATGTACTTCCAACAGCGATATCGTGAAAATTCAAAAAAACACCTCACGTAGTTTATGGACGCCCCCTAAGCTTAGGGTTGCCAGATCATAATTTGATAAAGGAGGGCAGATGGGTCTAAAAAGGAGGATTTTCTATAAAAAAGGAGGACTTTCACAATTAAACGATTTTTTTTGTATTATTTTACTTTATTTTAATTATATTTAGCTGAGCTGCCAATTTTTACAAGAAGTTCTTGGTTTTTCAACAAATAATTATGAAAATCTTCACATGTCATGTTTTTGAAGTTGTATTGAGTAAGAATTACAGATTTAACTGACTGCACACTTAGTCTGTTCCTCTCTTTGCTCCACTGAGTATTAATCAGTGAAAAAACTCTTTCCACGTTTGCGTTATGTGCACTTATACAGAAATAAAACTCGCAGATCTTGAGCAGTTCTGAGAAACATTCAATGTTTTTGGCACTTTTGAAGTAGATTGTCCACTGCTCGTGCAACTTTAAATTATAATATGTCTCATCATTATCTGATTTTGATTTAAGAAATGAAATCAAGTTACAAAATTGATCATGTAGCTTAACATCGTCAATCTCAACACCTCTGATGCTCAAGAATTCAATGCATGAAACTAAATCATCATATTTTAGGTTTTCGTTCTCTTTCAGCAAAGTCATCCACTCAAAACATTTGAAATCTTCTAAGGGTTTTATCCATTCCATCAAGTAATCTTCACAAGCCTTGTAAACACTGAAAAATTCGTTGGAAATGGACTCGGCCTCGTCATTATTGCGAAGCAGCTGACTTACGCTTAGTGGCAAAAAATTGTTGTTTCTTCGATTTCGAAGCATATGAAGCACGGATTGAAGTATCTTTGAAATTTCCAGAACGGAATTATGTTCCTCTTCGATTTTTGCCAAAGGCCATAGCGGAATAAGCATGGGTAAGGTGCCCCCGTACGGATTGGGTTAGTTTTTTTTTCATTTATAGCGATTGATAAATGAATAAGATTTGGAAAATTTCAGCCCTAAAAAATCAACCCCTGGGGAGTGAGAATTAATTTTCGAAAAATCATAAAAAAAATCATAACTTTTGAAAAGCTGAACTGATTTTGATGAAAATTTAATATGATTTAGATATTACTACAGCGCATCATAAGAAAAATTATCAGCTCGAAAAAAAATATATAACCTCAAAAAAAAATAATTTCAGTTTTTAATTTTTTTTTTTAGTTATTTGCAATTTTGGTACAATCACCAAAATTTTTGTAGAAATTTCTGAAACTACTCTACGTAACATATAATTTTTTCATAACGAGTTTCAGGGTGCGTCATGGTCAAAAAAATAAAAAAGTTTGAAAATATTTTTTTTATAGGTTATGATCATGGTACAATTACAACAATTTTTTTGTAGGTTCGGGAATCTGTTTAACATAACATATAATTTTTTCATAACGAGGATCCGGGTGCGTCATGGTCAAAAAAATAAAAATGTTTGAAAATATTTTTTTTATAGCTTCTTTTTAACATGCATGAACTTGATAACGTTATGTACAAAAACTTTCTTATTACTTCTTTCTGATACTAGTGATTATTCTATTCTTATTCGCTTCAGGTCTAAAGAACAGAACTGAAACAACGAATGAGTTGAAGGAAAAAAAAGTAAAAGAGGCGAATTAACTGCTATTAGTCATTTTAGTGTTTTTAAATTCCGAAAAAAATTATATGTTATGTTAAAAAGATTCCCGAACCTACAAAAAAATTGGTTGTCTGTAAAGTCGGTTTACGGACGATAGTTTTACGTGAAAACGTATTCCGCTCGAATATCATATTTAATAATACATTACTGCGCTCTCGCTTGCACGCACAGGGTCAGGCGGAACGTTACACTTTTTCGTGCGTGCAGCTGGTGTTTCATCAATCGGAACGTTACACTTTTTCGTGCGTGCAGTTGGTGTTTCATCAATTTATAAGACGTTATCACGTCAAAAATTGTTATAATTGTACCATGATCAAAACATATAAAAAAAAATATTTTCAAACTTTTTTATTTTTTTAACCATGACGCACCCGGAATCTCGTTATGAAAAAATTATGTGTTACGTAGAGTAGTTTCAGAAATTTTTACAAAAATTTTGGTGATTGTACCAAAATTGCAAATAACTAAAAAAAAAAATTAAAAACTGAAATTATTTTTTTTTTGAGGTTATATATTTTTTTTCGAGCTGATAATTTTTCTTATGATGCGCTGTAGTAAGATCTAAATCATATTAAATTTTCATCAAAATCAGTTCAGCTATTCAAAAGTTATGATTTTTTAATGATTTTTCGAAAATTAATTCTCACTCCCCAGGGGTTGATTTTTTAGGGCTGAAATTTTCCAAATCTTAATCATTTATCAATCGCTATAAATGAAAAAAAAACTAACCCAATCCGTGCGGGGGCATCTTACCCATGCTTATTCCGCTATGGCCTTTGCTTGGTAAATAGACATAAGAGAATGTGTAAACCATAAATATGCTTCTGAAGTTGTGTTTTCAAAAAATGGTTTTTATTAGTTATGGTGTTGTTCTTTGGCTTAAGAAATACTCTTTCAATGCTGGATAGAGCTTCAAAATTCTTTCTACGCATGGAAACAGGCTAAGCCACCTTGTTTTACTATGCTTTAGCAAAGGCTGGTAATTGATTTCGACGTAGTCGCAAAACTCTTTTAGTGACTCTGTTCTCACTGTGTACACAGAAAAATAATTAAATATTTTTAATATTATTGACTCAATGTCCAGTTTCATCAAATCGACACCATTGCGAAGGCTGTTATGCATAATATGTGCAGGGCAGCCGACTCCTATAAGGTTTTCTTTCTCCAAACTTTCTTTTAGGCGCGTAAATACGTTTTGACCTGGGTTTCGGTTCACACCCCCAAAATTAACATTTGCATTATCGCCAATAAATGCCACACACTTTGGGGTTAATTGGTACGTATTGAGTGTTTCGTATATAAGATTCGCAATCGAAAGCGAAGTTTCGTTCGGTAAACTTTGTAAATCAAGAATTTTCGTTTCGATTCCATTTCCTTTCCAGTTGAAAAATTGAATTAATATGGGAAACAGTTTTTCTGCACCATGGTTGCTGGCGTCTGTGGCAACAGAAAGACATGAAATGTTCCTTAAAGTTTCGATGATCGTCGTGATTGTATGTGGAGCAATTACTTGATTGACTATAGCTTCCGTCTTAGTTTTTCCGCATTTAAGATTTTTCGCCGTTTCGGAATCAGCAAACATTTTTCTAGTCAAGCTCGCCGTACATTCCATAGAATTGTACGACTGATGATGCTTTACCGTATGGAAGGCTAGTGTTCCTTCTGCAGCATGGGTATTTTTGAGGGTCATTGAAGTAGAAGGTTGAAAATAGTTGGTTACCTTAGAAGAACCTGCTGCTCGTATCATCTTCTTATGTTTTTCCGTAGCTACGTGCCTTTCTAAAGCAATAGTGCCCTTGTTGCCTACATCCACATGGCAGTCGCAAATAGAACATTTCGCGTCAAAGTCGTCTCGTCCGCTAGTAAAACACGGATATTTGGCTCTTAACACTTCCGTAAATTTACACTTCCGCTTACTCATAATGAGAACGTAAAATATACGCAAATATTAAGTAAATCCAATCACTAGGATTCTCGTCGTGCGAGCGCAATAGTAAACTAATTGTTTCAAATAATGAATTACAATAACAAACGCCGCGTCGAGTGCCGACGACAGACGGGTGCGGGCGGGTTCTGTGGAGTGGAGGGGGCGGTGGCGCACGCATGCGCGCCGCGCAGTGAGTAGAGTAGTTGCAGCGGCATCCACCGGCTGGCACGCACGCTCGTTTGACTTTTGACCACGCTTCAGCATGCAAGCCGCATGACACAAAATTTTCAATGACATGCTGCAAAAAGGAGGACTTACAGTAGGTGTGGGAGGACGGGAGGACAAAACATGAAAAAGGAGGACATGTCCTCCTTTTGGATACCATCTGGCAAGCCTACCTAAGCTGGATCTTGTAATAGAGGTGGTATAAACTGTTATTTTTTAATAACAGTTCCGTTCCGTTCCTGTTCCGCTTACGAAACAGTTCCAAAAACCTGTTACTTTTTAACAGTTCCAACATTGGAACCTTGACATTCTCGGTATAGCTTGTAACATGCAACGTACAAAAATTTGAAATTATGAAGTGTATATTATTTGTATTTTTTCGTGAATTAATTCTATTATTCAAGTTTAATAATTTAAGGTACCTAATTATTAAAAAAAAAAAACAAAATAAATTTGTCGACAATATATTAAAAATATACCTTTATATAGAAAATTGTTACGAACCCGTCGTTAGTAGCGTAAATATTACCACTGGCGACAAAGATCATACGTCGTGGAAGAGAGTGCTTTTTCCACAGATACCACTGCTTGTTATCAGCGTGGTTTCACCATTGTTATATAATCATAACTGTGGTATTACACCCCCACCACGAACGTTTGTGAGTTTTTTTATCTGAGAGACTTCAGGTTATTTGATTGAGTCATAGGTTACATTGAGTAAAAGCATTTTATAATATTTAGCAAAGTTTTAATAGTAAACAAAGAAAAAAAATAAAGATACATTTGTTTGGTTTATACTAATACATCGAAATTACACAGTAAACATTTTAACTTACTCTCCCTTCAGTACAGACACTCGTTTGTAAGTCGCGATTACATCACTCACTAGTTACTGTTAAGTACTAACAAACACTATCAGTACTGACCAACGTCTGACTGACTTGTTTTCACCGACTAATTGATCTATTTTTACTGACTGATCTACTGATTCATTGATTGATTTTCACCGACTGATTGATCCCGCGCTGGGTATCTTAATTATATTTATACCTTTGCTCCCCCTTTTGAATATTCAGGGTGACAAAGGACCTTCTCAATATCTTCTCGTTCCCACAGTTTTAGTGAGAATATTAAATTTAAGTGTCGCAATTTATCAGCTAAGGCTTTTGACAGTCTCCTGATATATTGTTTACTTTAAGTATGTTAAAGGAAACGAAAATAATAAAAAACACATAAAATTGCAGATTGTCCTAAATTCGTCGATAAAGTAAACAATATTGTGTGGGAACTATTTTTATGGTTTGTAACTTTATCTTACAAAAATTCTTTCCAGGATAGTGCGTCTATTTCTGGGTGGTAACAAAATCAATAACGAAAAATGGAATTTACCATTAAATAAAAATTGTTATTTAAAATCAACATTGAAATGAAAACAAAAATAACTATAAACAAAAATACTACATACAAACATCTTACGAGTAAATATTACGTATTGCGTTTTCTTTGGCACTCGAGAAGAGTTAGGTTGGGTAAATGAAGATAAAATAGTTTTAGCTGTATTACGGTAAACCCGGGAGAGATGGCGCACAAAATTTAAAAACTTAATACTTTTCACGTTTTTTTATTAACTCAACTGAAAAATAATCCTAGCACTAATTAACATACATACTTCATTTCTGTGATATAAAATTGTGAAACAAGAACTGTATAACGTAAATAAAAAAATATTTATTTTTCCTCGGTTGCGCCATCTCACCCGGCATAGCCCGGAAGAGATGACGCGAGGCCACGGGTTAGATGACACAGATTGTAGAATTTTAGAAATTAGAATTTATTTATTAATTTATTCCACAAAAATATAAAGTACAACAAAAAAATAATACGATTTGCAATAGTATAGTATGCTTTAAATTAACAAAATATGTAGGACAACTTGAAGTCATTTCTTGGACAAAAATTTGCCACAGGGGTTGCAAAAATCCATGTAGGATGTGCAATCTTCATGAAGCCACCGCTGGCACCGAACACACTTCAACCAGTCAACTTCCTCTTTGTATGATTGTAATCCTCACCACATCCTGGACAAATGTTTTCATCTTCAAAAACATCACTGTCTTCCTCGTCATCCAGCTGAATGTCTTGTTCATCTTCCGAAGAGGTACTGTCCATAACGATTTTCCTTTTTTTGTTTTTCTCTTGTTTGTTTTTTCCTTTTTTGTTCTGTAGTGGTTTGGCTGGTATCTTTCTCTTCTCCACTTTTTCTTAGGGCTCACTAATGTTGCTTTGAGTGTTCAGAATCGAAGCTAGTCTTCTGGAATTTTTCCGTGTTTTTTGTAATGATCGGGACTCTACAACAGGTATTGGCGAGATCTGCTCTAACATTTTTCCTGGAGTGATCGTCTTCACTGCTTCATATGCAATGCTGATACTATTAGGTGTCGTATCTGGAGTAGTTGGCTCTAACTTATTTCGTCTAGATGGTCCAGGCTGAGGAGAATTTGTAAGTTGCCTTTCAAGATAAGTCTCTGAAGCTGGATCTAGCGTTGGGCTCAGTTCTACAGTAGTCGTTGAACACGGTTTAGGTGGAGTCACATTTGTAGGTTGGAGTTCAGTTTCAGAGTTTTCACGTGTGAAGAAAAAATGCTCTGGAATTGTATCAGGGTTATATGGTACAATTCCAGTTGCCTGAAATCCAGAAATTGCGTTTTTTGCGACTGTGGCCTTGGACCAGGCGCTTGAAAGCAACTTGCCAAAGGCGAGACGATTAAGTTTTCTATCCGGATTCATTTTCATAAAATTATTGCAGGCTTCATAATAATGTCCTTTAAGGGATTTAAAAAAACTCCGGTCAAGTGGTTGAAGAAAGTGGGTACTGTGACTTGGCAGGCACAATAACACAACGTTCTGTTCCTCCGCGTTTTCCAGCATTTCAACTGATGAGCAATGCGAAGCATGCCCATCTAATATCAATAAAACCTTTCCTTGGACTTTTCTGGGAACGAACTGCGTCTTCAGCCACTCAAAAAATATATCGTTGGTGACGTAAGCGGATTTTGATGACATAAAAATGGCTGAACCAGGGGCCATTCCATCTTGGTATTCTGGCTTTTTATTTTTACCTTTTAAGATGCATGTGGGTGGTAAAAACGAGCCCTCAGCATTACAACAAACGATTACCGAAACGGTTTCGCCCTTCTCTCCAGAAGTGATATTCGCCACCATTTTCGATCCTTTGGAAGCGATCACATGCCCCGGTTTGTTGTTTAGCTGAAGGCCCGTTTCATCCACGTTATACACGCTCCCTGGTTTGTTTAATAGGTCATGGGCAATCAAAGTTTCACCGAGCAAATCAAAATATTTCCTCACGTCTGATCTGGAAACTTGTGCGCGAGCTTGAGATACTGGTTCTGCGTTTCTTATACTAAGCTCTGGGTTACGATGTAGAAATAACTGCAACCACTCATCGCCAGCCATTTCTAACTCGTTATTAAAGTTATGTTTCAATTCCAGTTTAATAACCAATTTGTATGCCATCCTTCGAACTTCCTGACGGGTTGGGGCAAATCCAGCAGCCTGAAGTTTATTTATGTGTTTGACGAGTTTCTTTTCGTTCTCATGTCCTAGCAGTGGAGGAGGGCCTAATGTTTTTTTACGAAGCATTGTGTTTTCATACGGCGACGAATTGTGGTCGCTGGCACATGAAATCTTTTAGATGCCGAATTAATACTTATTTTGCCCGCAGAAATAGCTGCAACGGCATTCTGCAAATCTTCAGCACTCCACGTTGCTCTACTGACGCCTTGTTTGCGTTTGTAGAATGTGGGCATCTGAAAAAAGTTAGAAAATTAATGCGCCATCTATCCCCATTTATGCCGCGCCATCTCTCCCATTTAACCGGGAGAGATGGCGAAGCTGCGAAATTGCATTGAATTAAGTTAATCTGTGTAAGTCGGAACCGTAAACATAACCTCACGTATCACAAATCAAACACAAGTTACCGCAATTTTGAAATACTATTCGGTATATTATTTTTCGTAAACACTGAAACGAGGTGAGGTCGTTGGTTCATCTTTTGTTCGAAATTCGCTCGGCTTAAAAACGATCGACGACTCCAACAGGACGAATGACTAATCAATCAATAATACCAATGGCAACGATATATCTAAACCGTTTTACCAATATCAAATAAAACAATATATTTGTATTTTATAAAAAAAAAACAATTTTATTCATTCTAAGAAAGTATATTTCGCTTTATAATAATTTTTTATAACTGTCCACCAAAAGCAATTTCAAAATAAAAAAAAAAAAAATCAGTCGTTTAACAGGTTACATGAATAGACCAATAGACCACAATGACAAAGTTACACAACAACTTCGTCACAACACTTCGGGCACGTTAGAAAATATCAAGGGTGGAAAAATTCAATAATATATTGTACTTACTGTTTACACTGGAAATTTGTCTGACCCAAAGCGTACACGTGTCACTTACGACTCCGAGTGAACTACTGACGTGAGCAGACGTGCGTACAGCTTACCGTAAACTCAAATCAGCTGGTGTGCCATCTCACCCAGTGCGCCATCTCTCCCGGGTTTACCCTATATGAATTTGTTATTTGCATTCAAAAATAACAAGAACTGTACTTTTTTTGATCCCAAACGTGTACGCCGTTCATTCAAGATATTGCCTGCTTTCGAAAACAATCTTTCGCAGGGTACGGATGTCGCCATTGTACAACATTTTTGTCTTACCAACAAACTTAAATTTGGGTACGCAAATGCATTTTCTTGCCACCACTGCAAGGGATTATGATCTTTATCCAGAACGTCATCTTCGACATATCTTTGAAACTCCATCAGAGCCCTGGCTGTGGAATTTTTGGTTATATTCTTACGCCCACTAACCATCTTGTCCAAAGAAGACCAAAAAGTCAGTTCATTATCTTCCGTTTCTGTTGGCTTTATTTTTTTTTTGTTGGTGGTTCCTGAATGTCAACATTGCTTTTTTCTAAATTTTTGCCTTCAATGATTGAAGTCAATGCGTTGAGAACATTTTTGCGTGTCCGCTCAACAGCATCGGCATTTTGGAAAGCGAAACCTTTAAACCTAGGATCTAAATATGTACTCATAGCGAGCGTATTGCTGTACTCAACGTTTCCAACACGGTCGTGCAGGCCAGCTTGCAGTTTTTTAACCACAGATTTGAATAAATCAGTTAGTTTCGGTATATTTAACAATCTGTCACATACATCAAGTAGTCCGTTAGTAATTACTATAACTAAGGACCCTGACATGTAGTTTTCTGACTTTAGTAGGCTTTTCAAACGGCCTTAAAATTTTGCAGTTGTTTGAGCAGTTCCCATTCTTCAAGAATTAATATTGGTAAATCGGAATCAAGAAGAGCTACGGTGGAACGAATTGATGATTCTAATTCAACAAAACGTTCCACCATAAAAATATTTTTAACAAAAAAATTGAACCGACTTCAAAATATGCACTAAAAAGTAAAAAATAATAATTATTGTTATTTTTGGAGTCGGTGTCAGCTAAAATGAAATCTATTCCGAGAATTAGAGACATGTAAGATTTAAATTGCACATAAAATTGAACATAAAAAAGAAAAAAAAATACAGTCGAACATAGAACTTCCTCCTTTTTTGAAGTCGGTTAATAAAAAGTAGAATTCCACCTAGTAGCAATGTCCTGTAAAATTTCTTTTGTTGGGGTAACACCTTGATAAACTAGCTTTTGTGCTACGTTTAAAATGTGCTACTATCAACTTTACCTTATCTAAGGGCGTTGCCAGCTTATGACTGGGGGGGGGGGGGGGGGGCAATGGGGCAATATTATGGAGGATAAAAAATATGAACGCCGAGAGTATGAAACTAGAGATTGCAACCCGGTATGTTTCTCAACCCGGCCGGGCCCGGTTGCATTCGTCACCAACCCGGCCGGGTTGTGTGTTAGCGATGAAACCTTTAAAGTATGAAAATTTTCTATATATGAATGGAAAAAAACAATGATTCAAGGTTAATATTTATTTCAAACTGGCTTATGAACAATTATCACAATAATCAGTCTCACTCACTCAAGTCTCAAAATCACACTTAATACAGAATTGACTACTTTTACTTATGGACGGAAAAGTAACAGTAGTATTAGTAATTATTCATTTTTATAAGTTTAAACAAGCAGGTCTTTTTCTTTACTCCTTATAGTGTCTATTTGAAAACATAGTATTAAAATAAGAAACTAATAACGCAGCTTAGAGTACCCACTAAAGTGTCATAACAACTTAGATTAGATAGATAGATTAGCTTTGGTATAAACAAAACAAATTCTTATTTGCTAAAAGTAAAGTATTATGTTTTTTTCTTAAAGTTTGGCTGTTAAGATTAAGACCAGTGAGTGCTATTATTACTAATTGAGCAAATAGCGAAATCTTATAGCCTAGGCTATACTGTAACTGTAAACAACCAAACTTGTATGTATAGTCTTAATTAACAAAATGTAACGTAAAATTAGTTACGTTACTTTGGCTTCATAAGTATAATATAACAAAACAAAAAGTATATTCTAACTTGCATAAGGCAAAACAATTATTTTTCAGTCTGAAAGAATTATCTTAAAAAACAAATTGTATTGATAGTTTTATCACCTTACCTGGTTTGCGACTTACTGCAGATATACCCTGCCGCCGAAAAAGCCCTCTCAGCTTCAACACTAGTTGGTTTTATGGACATCATGTAGTCTTGAATAAGAGTTAAATAGTGACCTTTCTTGCCTTCAGCTTCATACTGACTCATCTCTTTTTTTAAAGTCTTTTCTAAGTCATTGTTGTGTCCCAGATTTATCTTTTTACTAAATTCTTCTTTTTTTTATAAAATTTGCTTTTCTAATTATTCTCTTAGAATCAATGTCGGTTGTGATTGAAGCGAGTCGTTTTCAGAATTCAGTCCATCATTTTCAACTCCAAGTACTATCTCAATCGCACCTTCTGGGACTTCGCTTATAACTCTGTTCAGTATGTTTTTCATTTCCTGCCTGATAACATTTTTCTTTGGCATGGGAAACGTTTCGTCGACTCATGTTCTGATAGAATTTTTTCGGATTGTTTAGATAAACTAATATTCCTGTCATCACAGTAGAACGACGTTCTCTTACTTTCACACGCAGGGCTTCAAATAATTGTACGCTGAGATATGAATTTCGTTTGCTTAATTTTTCGAAAATGAATTTCAAAGTAGTATCGGCTAGCTTCCCTTCTACACAGAGCCTCTGCTGTTAATTTGAATGGTTCCAAACATTCTACAAGGTTTTCGACAACCACTCTAAGTCGGAAAACTTGATCTCAGATTTCACGTCGATCAACGCCTATCCACGCAGTAGGTTTTACAAGGATTGTAATCGATTTATTCAACTGTAGGTGTTTCTCATGAACACTTACAGATGGCATTGTCCACAAAACCAATTAAAATTGTATGTTCGTAACAATAACTTCTACTTTATTTAGGTATGCCGCATACAAATTATACAAAACTAACGTGAATGCTGGTGAACGGCTGTCGTAAAAAGAAATGCAATGCACACACACACCATACCTACCTACATATTTTTACACTGTTTAATGGCGTTTTGGCAAATCTGATATAGTCGGGATGAAAATTGCGGCGATTTTAAAAACGGATGTCAAAATCTTAATGTTATTCTGAATATTTCAATACTTTCTACAATATACATTAAACCTTGTGAATTTATTTACGTTTTGTCATGCGATGCAGAATTTATTAATAGGTAAGGAAGTCAATTGCTCGCACTTTGGTCGCTTTGCGGCTAGCTACATTTGATCTCTGGGGGGGGGGGGGCAACTGCCCCACCTTGGCGACGCCCTTGTTGAGCGCATCGCGAACAATTAAGTTAAGTGTGTGGGCGTAACAGCCGATAAATTTCCACCCGATCGTATTTATGACACCTTTAATATTTGCTGCATTATCTGAAATAGCATATACTATTCTATCTTCTAAACCCCGTTCTTTTGTTACCGCTAAAAGTTCTTTGGCTAAATTTTCACTTGTGTATCATAAAAAACCGAACAATTAAGAAGCGCAGATTGTAATTGAAATTCAGAATTAATAAAATGGACGGTAACTGCCATAAAACTTTCATTATTAATGGACGTCCAGCAGTCCGTTGTCAAACAAACAAATGGTTTAATGGAACTGAAAATATTTTTTAAGTTAAAGTTACATTTAATAATAATAATAATAATAATAAACTTTATTTAGGGCACAACAAAGCCAGATGGCTGTGAAAGTTGCCCCTTTCAGAATTAATATGTATGTACTGTGACGATAGTCCTGGGATAATATTAACCCCTAAGAGCACGTCATATGCCACAGCTAGCTAAATTCAGTGGGGCGGGTCGTGAGTTCAGGGAAAAGATACTTACTTCCAACTTAAAGGTTAGCACGGGTTATGGCTAGTACCAGAGATAGAATAAAATAAATTCAGGAAGATCCAAGCTAACCCAGCAGGGCGATGAAAAAGCTTAAGAGTCGAAAATGGACGCCAAAACGAATCCGTCTTCCTGTAGAACAGCCCTACGGCGTCGTTTTTACCTGTAGGTAAATTGAGGTTCTAACCAATAAAAACCACCGCTCAAATTTAACAAATTTAATATAAATAAAAAATTGATAGAACTGTACAATTAAATAATGAGACATAAACAAGTCCTAAATGGACTGGTCTGAAGGACCTTTAATTAAGATCAAATTAAGAAAATAAGTAAAATATAATAAAATAAATAAAAAATATTATAATACACTTACCTGAATATCTGAAATTAATGTAACATACTTACCTGTATATCTTACCTGTTATAATGTCATAATATGTATCTTTGTGCTAATGACTTCGAAGCACCTTTTTTTTTTCTTTGTTTATAATAAAAAAAAAATAAGAAAAATTGTTAACAATTAAAAAGTAAAAATTAATACCTACGTGAAATAATACCTTAAAGCGCACTTTCAGCGCAGACAACTGACAGTACACTGCTGAACGTTAACACCGTTTAAATAAAATTTAACATCTCCTACACAAAGCGCAAATATAAACACAACAATCAATATTAAAAATACAACCAACTATTATGGCTACAGACTGTCAAGCCCAACATGGCAAAACAACCTGATTTAACAAAACTAACTGATAAAAGCGGAATTTTAGCGCAACTTCCCAGCACAAAACTTTAAACGGAATAGAGAAGCCATAACCGTTCGTTCAGAATTTATAGGGGAGAGGTGCCATGAAAGGGACATTTTTGAAAACAAAATTATTTTTTTATTAAACAAATTTCTTTACTTAACCGAATACATATTACTGTAAGCAATATAATGTTATGTTAATTTTTGATTAATAATAAACAAAATTTTATACTTATTAGGATAATAATAATTAAAAATGTGAACCGATGCATATGTCCCTTTCAAGCCACCACATTAACTTGAAAGGGACAAGTAAAGGGTTGAAGGGGACATATAAAAAATGTTTATAAAAGATGTGATAAATGAATATTAAATGAAAAAAAAGCTTGAACTCTTGTAGTGCCCTTAATATTCAAAGGAGCGGGTAATTTCATTACAATATCTTGCTTTTCGATGTCGGCTACATCTTCTTTTTCCGGATACGTAAAGTGATAGGAACTCTCAACATTTTTTTAAAAGAAATTTAACTGTAAATTCATCGTTTGGTAGGGCACGGATTATTCTCCAACGAAATGTCTGATTAATTTTTTTTCACAAATTTTACAACATTAAAATCTCCAGGATTAAAAGTTTGGAATCGAGTTGTCTGAGATGTTTGTCTTTATTTCAGCCGATTCGTTGTTATAGGTTTCTATCAGGTCTGTTTGAGTTGTTAGATTAAAATTTATGTGAGATCTGTTTGTTAATATTTTTGCGTAGTAGTGCAGGCACTGTTGGTCCCTCTTCATATTGGGTGGTAATTCTCCGGTATCGCAGTATAAACTGAGCACCGGAGTCGTTCTGTATGCTCCAGTAGCAATTCTTAATCCGTTGTTGTATACAGCATTAATGGTGTTTAGTATGTTTTTGTTTGCTGTAGAGTAGATAATGCTTGCGTAGTCAATTTGCGACTTGATCAAGGCATGGAACACTTGTAGAAGGGTATTATGATCGCTTCCCCACCGTTGATATGAAATCACTTTTAGTATGTCCGTGTTCTTTTTGCATTTACTTTTGAGGTGTTATAATACCCAAAAAATATATTATTGGAATTTGAGTAACCGCGCTCTTTCCATGTGCCATCACCTAGTAATATAGTAACATCTGTCGTATCTTCAACACCGTTTTCATCGCTCGGTATTTTTCTTTCTTTTTTTGCAGCTGAGATGAAAAGTGCTTTGGCAACCGTCTTGATACATTCTTGCATTTTCTCAATATAAAAATCGTACGTTGATTTATTCAAGACAGCTTATAGAGAAATTTTTGGAAAAATCCGTGGCGTAAGGATCAGAGAAAAGTAATACTGAATTTAAACTTGCATTTGCTACTAACAACGAACACTTATAACCTCAAAGAAACCCTGTGGCTCAACAAGCAATAATGAACTTAAATATTTGAAACTAATTGCCCTCAGAAATTGAAAGCAAGAATATACCTGCGTGGCGCCAGGCTAACGTGGCCTGATGGGCGGCTCGATCTCTTAGAATTAAAATATTCTAGACATATTGTACTATTTAGTACAAAGACAAAAACACATTTTTGAAATTTTCGAACCAACCTTAACACCTTGATGGAACAGCGCTCTTTACTGATGCTGAAGCAGCAACGTTTTAAACTGGACTTTGTAGTTTTAAAGCGCTTAAATGTGTGTTATTATCCTTGGAAGAACTCGATTCAGGAATATTAGAACCATTTTTCTCAAACTTTTTCTCCAGCAACACACCGGTCACTGCAGCTGAGGCAAATTCGTCATGTATAAATATATCGAAGTTGTACGGGTACAGTCCTCCTGTTGCTGAAAATGCCTTTTCGCAAACGTTTATAGTTGCAGCTCTAGAGTAGGCATTATGGAGCAAAACAGAGATTTGTTTCAACGTAATAACTTTGCCCGGATTTGTCACCATCCACTTACCACATTCTGATGAGAATGCAGTTTTAAGGGGTCCAAAAAACGCTTTATCCAATTTTGTGACTAGCGCAGGGAGGCTAAACAAAATTCTGGAAATGCTGCAACCACTCTAAAAAAGTTCTGTGTTCATATAACCAACTAATTATAAAGTTCCTGGAGGTGCTCCAGTAAACAATTCATCCTTCATTTGCTTTCGCGGAAATATCAAACAAGGTGGAACCCAAAAGCCCGATGCACGCAAGTAACACACTACGGTAACAGTTTGTTCCCTCTCAGCCGATACTACTTTTCATAAACTTCTGTTCCCTTTGATGCAAAAATCTTCGGATTTTTGTTTGGAACAGTTGACATTTCTGTCTCTTCCATATTAAAAATTCGATGAGGTCCAGTTTTGTTTTGGGGTAGAACTCTGGCGACAAAGATCATACGTCGTGGAAGAGAGTGCATTTTCCACAGATACAACTGCTTGTTATCAGCGTGGTATTCACCATTGTTATATAATCATAACTGTGGTATTACACCCCCACCACGAACGTTTGTGAGTTCTTTTATCTGAGAGACTTCAGGTTATTTGATTGACTAAAAGCATTTTATAATATTTAACAAAGTTTTAATAGTAAACAAAGAAGAAAAACAATAAAGATACATCTGTTTGGTTTACACTAATACATCGAAATTACACAGTAAACATGTTGACTTACCCTCCCTCAGTACAGACACTCGTTTGTAAGTCGCGATTACATCACTCACTAGTTTTTTACCGACTGATCTGTTTTTCACCCACTGATCTACTGATTGACTTTTCTCGACTGACTGATTTTCACCGACTGACTGATCCCGCGCATCTTATTTGTATATATACCTTTTATCCCGCTCTTGAATATTTAGGGTGACAAAGAATCTTCTCAATATCTGCTCGTTCCCACAGTTTTAGTGAGAATATTAAATTTAAGTGTCAAAATTTATCAGCTATTGACAGGTTGCATTTAAGTAAGGTTTTTGACAGTCTCCTGATATATTGTTTACTTTATGTATCTTAAAGGCAACGAAAATAATAAAAAACACATAAAATTGCAGATTGTCCTAAATTCTTCGATAAAGTCAACAATATTGTGTGGGAACTGTTTTTATGGTTTGTAACTTTATCTTACAAAAATGCTTCCCAGGATAGTGCGTCTATTTCTGGGTGGTAACAGTACCCACAATATATACAAGGACAATCATTGTCACTGTCTTCAGATGAAGTAGTTTCCGTGTTACTTTCTTTTTTGCGTCTTTTGTTTTTATTCTTTTTTTCCGGCTTCTTTTTTTCAGGTCTTTTCTTTTCAGTCTTTCTATTGTTAAACTTTTTTTGTCAGTCGTCTTATTTATTTTTTGTTTTTTATTTATATCTCTAATGAGATCATTCTTGTACGGAGAAGCTGTAAGTATTGCAGTTTTACCGCGTTTTCTTGTTTTTCTCTCTTGGGTTCTTACTTCCTTGGGAATAGCTATGACATTTTCTGGGGCCACGGAGAACGAGGATTCTGCTGGCTGTATTTGTTGTACTGTGGGTTGAAATGTCGATTCTATATTTAGATTTTCAGATGGTAGCGACTCGATGATTGATGTTCCAGCAGATGTAGGTTCATGGGCAATCTCATTATGAGCTGGAATGGACGATATTTGTTGGGTTGCTTCTAAACAAGTTGACGTCGAAGTTGTTGTGACCTCAGATATCGATTCAACATTTAAATTTTCAGACGGGAAAGACTCGGTGTTTGTTGTTTCAGCCGCTATGAAGCATCGTCGCTGCTTGTAAATATGCTTGCCCAAATAGCTTTGCCACTTGGTAGGGTGAAACTACGCGTCCAGGGTGGTCTCTTAGCCACTTTTTCACTTCTGCACCATAGTATGTACTTAGAGGTCTCATAAATGCGACGTCCAATGGTTGTAATTTATGTGTGCAATGGGGTGGTGTACACAACAGTATTACATGATGCTCACTTGCGTAATCAATCAAATCAATATTTTTCGTGTGTGACGCATGACCGTCCAGTAGCAACAAGACTGGTTTTTCTTTAGTGGGTTTTACGGTTTCTACAAATTTTTTGAACCAATCATACAATATTTGTGAAGTTATCCACCCATTGTCATATGTAGCTGAGGCTCGAAGTAATCCCATTGTCTCAGAAAGCACAGCTCTAACGGCTCTGCTCATATTGGTAAGGAAGTTGTACGTCTATTTTTCACGAAAAGGGTGTAGAAAGCAATATAAATGTTACATACCCCAAGCTGTTCGTGTAGTCTACTGTCGCGACAGTCTTGTTGGACAGTATACGGAAGAACAGCTGTTGCAGCTGATACGGAGTGGAATTCCTCTCCGTCTGGCAGAAGTCCCAGATACAGACTACATCGCAAATTTCTGACGTCCGGAAGAGCATCTGGAGCAGGCAGTTTAAGTGGCATGTGTCTCCCTGGTTCACCAGGCCACCTGTCAACAAAATATCACTATTAGGAATACCAATCACGTACATTATTAGAAAAAACAAACGAAACTCTAGATCATTAAAGACGTTTATTTAAATAGCTATAATAAACTACTCAGAATATACAGAATAGTAATTTTGAGAAACATAAAGAAGATTTTTTGTGAATGTGCCCATTTTCTACACTGTCGGCACTGTAGCCATTCTTCAGAACTGGTTTTATACAAACCACAACACACCAAGCACATCGTATATTCTTCTTCAGAAGTTATGATTCGCTAATTTTCTGTTTTCGCTTTTTCACACGATTGCCTTGCACAGGATTTTTTTTCATGACTGTTCTTTTGAATGAATTAATTTTTCTTTTTTAATTAAAACCTTCTATTAATAGCTTCTCGGGTGTATCAGTGAGTATGGCAGTTTTTCCCTTTTGTCCTCCAACAAGTTTTGGCTTGCTGAAGTCCGCTTTCGGTAAGGGTCTTAACTATTCGGGAGTCATTTTTTTTTTCTTATTAGGAGATAAAATTTTTGTATAGATTTTGGAGATGGTGAAAACTGGTCAACAATCTTTGAAAATGAAGGCATGACCTATCGGGTGTCAGTTTGTAACATGTGTATTTAAATAAAGATTGTTTCCTTTAAAATTATCAATAGTAGAGTTGGTTAGGAAGTTGTACGTTTATTTTTCATTAAAAGGGCGTAGAAAGTAATATAAACGTTACATAGCCCAAGCTGTTTGTGTAGTCTACTGTCGCGACAGTCTTGTCGGACAGTATACGGAAGAGCAGCTGTTGTAGCTTTTTCATCTCTGTCCGGCAGAAGTCCCAGATGCAGACTACATCGCAAATTTCAGACGTCCGAAAGAGGATCTGGAGCAGGCAGTTTAAGTGGCATGTGTTTCCCTGGTTCACCAGGCCACCTATCAACAAAATATCATTATTGGGAATACCAATCACGTACATTATTGGAAAAAACAAACGAAACTCTAGATAATGTAAGACGTTTATTTAGATAGTTATAATAAACTACCCAGAATATACAGAATAATAATTTTGACAAACATAAAGAGGATTTTTTTTGAATGTGCTCATTTTCTACACTGTCAGCACTGTAGCCAATCTTCAGAACTGGTTTTATACAAACCAGAACACACCAAGCACATCGTATATTCTTCTTCAGAAGTTATGATTCGCTAATTTTCTGTTTTCGCTTTTTCAGACGATTGCCTTCCACAGGATTTTTTTTCATGACTGTTCTTTTGACTGAATTAATTTTTCTTTTTTAATTAAAACCTTCTATTAATAGCTTCTCGGGTGTATCAGTGAGTATGGCAGTTTTTCCCTTTTGTTCTCCAACAAGTTTTGGCTTGCTGAAGTCCGCTTTCGGTAAGGGTCTTAACTATTCGGGAGTCATTTTTTTTTTCTTATTAGGAGATAAAATTTTTGTATAGATTTTGGAGATGGTGGAAACTGGTCAACAATCTTTGAAAATGAAGGCATGACCTATCGGGTGTCAGTTTGTAACATGTGTATTTAAATAAAGATTGTTTCCTTTAAAATTATCAATAATAGAGTTGGTTAGGAAGTTGTACGTTTATTTTTCATTAAAAGGGCGTAGAAAGTAATATAAACGTTACATAGCCCAAGCTGTTTGTGTAGTCTACTGTCGCGACAGTCTTGTCGGACAGTATACGGAAGAGCAGCTGTTGTAGCTTTTTCATCTCCGTCCGGCAGAAGTCCCAGATGCAGACTACATCGCAAATTTCTGACGTCCGGAAGAGGATCTGGAGCAGGCAGTTTAAGTGGCATGTGTTTCCCTGGTTCACCAGGCCACCTATCAACAAAATATCATTAGTAGGAATACCAATCACGTACATTATTGGAAAAAACAAACGAAACTCTAGATCATGAAAGACGATTATTTAAATAGTTATAATAAACTACCCAGAATATACAGAATAATAATTTTGACAAACATAAAGAGGTTTTTTTTGAATGTGCCCATTTTGTACACTGTCAGCACTGTAGCCAATCTTCAGAACTGGTTTTATACAAACCAGGACACACCAAGCACATCGTATTATTCTTCTTCAGAAGTTATGATTCGCTAATTTTCTGTTTTCGCTTTTTCACACGATTGCCTTTGACAGGATTTTTTTTCATGACTGTTATTTTGACCGAATTAATTTTTCTTTTTTAATTAATACGTTCTATTAATAGCTTCTCGGGAGTATCAGTGAGTATGGCAGTTTTTCCCTTTTGTCGTCCAACAAGTTTTGGCTTGCTGAAGTCCGCTTTCGGTAAGGGTCTTAACTATTCGGGAGTCATTTTTTTTTTTCTTATTAGGAGATAAAATTTTTGTATAGATTTTGGAGATGGTGGAAACTGGTCAACAATCTTTGAAAATGAAGGCATGACCTATCGGGTGTCAGTTTGTAACATGTGTATTTAAATAAAGATTGTTTCCTTTAAAATTATCAATAGTAGAGTTGGTTAGGAAGTTGTACGTTTATTTTTCATTAAAAGGGCGTAGAAAGTAATATAAACGTTACATATCCCAAGCTGTTTGTGTAGTCTACTGTCGCGACAGTCTTGTCGGACAGTATACGGAAGAGCAGCTGTTGTAGCTTTTTCATCTCTGTCCGGCAGAAGTCCCAGATGCAGACTACATCGCAAATTTCAGACGTCCGAAAGAGGATCTGGAGCAGGCAGTTTAAGTGGCATGTGTTTCCCTGGTTCACCAGGCCACCTATCAACAAAATATCATTATTGGGAATACCAATCACGTACATTATTGGAAAAAACAAACGAAACTCTAGATAATGTAAGACGTTTATTTAGATAGTTATAATAAACTACCCAGAATATACAGAATAATAATTTTGACAAACATAAAGAGGATTTTTTTTGAATGTGCTCATTTTCTACACTGTCAGCACTGTAGCCAATCTTCAGAACTGGTTTTATACAAACCAGAACACACCAAGCACATCGTATATTCTTCTTCAGAAGTTATGATTCGCTAATTTTCTGTTTTCGCTTTTTCAGACGATTGCCTTCCACAGGATTTTTTTTCATGACTGTTCTTTTGACTGAATTAATTTTTCTTTTTTAATTAATACGTTCTATTAATAGCTTCTCGGGAGTATCAGTGAGTATGGCAGTTTTTCCCTTTTGTCGTCCAACAAGTTTTGGCTTGCTGAAGTCCGCTTTCGGTAAGGGTCTTAACTATTCGGGAGTCATTTTTTTTTTCTTATTAGGAGATACAATTTTTGTATAGATTTTGGAGATGGTGGAAACTGGTCAACAATCTTTGAAAATGAAGGCATGACCTATCGGGTGTCAGTTTGTAACATG
Organism: Xanthostigma xanthostigma; assembly: GCA_963575645.1. Taxonomy (NCBI): domain Eukaryota; kingdom Metazoa; phylum Arthropoda; class Insecta; order Raphidioptera; family Raphidiidae; genus Xanthostigma; species Xanthostigma xanthostigma. The sequence goes on from OY754473.1 coordinate 9,376,489, forward strand.
TGTATTTAAATAAAGATTGTTTCCTTTAAAATTATCAATAATAGAGTTGGTTAGGAAGTTGTACGTTTATTTTTCATTAAAAGGGCGTAGAAAGTAATATAAACGTTACATAGCCCAAGCTGTTTGTGTAGTCTACTGTCGCGACAGTCTTGTCGGACAGTATACGGAAGAGCAGCTGTTGTAGCTTTTTCATCTCCGTCCGGCAGAAGTCCCAGATGCAGACTACATCGCAAATTTCTGACGTCCGGAAGAGGATCTGGAGCAGGCAGTTTAAGTGGCATGTGTTTCCCTGGTTCACCAGGCCACCTATCAACAAAATATCATTAGTAGGAATACCAATCACGTACATTATTGGAAAAAACAAACGAAACTCTAGATCATGAAAGACGATTATTTAAATAGTTATAATAAACTACCCAGAATATACAGAATAATAATTTTGACAAACATAAAGAGGTTTTTTTTGAATGTGCCCATTTTGTACACTGTCAGCACTGTAGCCAATCTTCAGAACTGGTTTTATACAAACCAGGACACACCAAGCACATCGTATTATTCTTCTTCAGAAGTTATGATTCGCTAATTTTCTGTTTTCGCTTTTTCACACGATTGCCTTTGACAGGATTTTTTTTCATGACTGTTATTTTGACCGAATTAATTTTTCTTTTTTAATTAATACGTTCTATTAATAGCTTCTCGGGAGTATCAGTGAGTATGGCAGTTTTTCCCTTTTGTCGTCCAACAAGTTTTGGCTTGCTGAAGTCCGCTTTCGGTAAGGGTCTTAACTATTCGGGAGTCATTTTTTTTTTCTTATTAGGAGATACAATTTTTGTATAGATTTTGGAGATGGTGGAAACTGGTCAACAATCTTTGAAAATGAAGGCATGACCTATCGGGTGTCAGTTTGTAACATGTGTATTTAAATAAAGATTGTTTCCTTTAAAATTATCAATAGTAGAGTTGGTTAGGAAGTTGTACGTTTATTTTTCATTAAAAGGGCGTAGAAAGTAATATAAACGTTACATAGCCCAAGCTGTTTGTGTAGTCTACTGTCGCGACAGTCTTGTCGGACAGTATACGGAAGAGCAGCTGTTGTAGCTTTTTCATCTCCGTCCGGCAGAAGTCCCAGATGCAGACTACATCGCAAATTTCTGACGTCCGGAAGAGGATCTGGAGCAGGCAGTTTAAGTGGCATGTGTTTCCCTGGTTCACCAGGCCACCTATCAACAAAATATCATTAGTAGGAATACCAATCACGTACATTATTGGAAAAAACAAACGAAACTCTAGATCATGAAAGACGATTATTTAAATAGTTATAATAAACTACCCAGAATATACAGAATAATAATTTTGACAAACATAAAGAGGTTTTTTTTGAATGTGCCCATTTTGTACACTGTCAGCACTGTAGCCAATCTTCAGAACTGGTTTTATACAAACCAGGACACACCAAGCACATCGTATTATTCTTCTTCAGAAGTTATGATTCGCTAATTTTCTGTTTTCGCTTTTTCACACGATTGCCTTTGACAGGATTTTTTTTCATGACTGTTATTTTGACCGAATTAATTTTTCTTTTTTAATTAATACGTTCTATTAATAGCTTCTCGGGAGTATCAGTGAGTATGGCAGTTTTTCCCTTTTGTCGTCCAACAAGTTTTGGCTTGCTGAAGTCCGCTTTCGGTAAGGGTCTTAACTATTCGGGAGTCATTTTTTTTTTTTTCTTATTAGGAGATAAAATTTTTGTATAGATTTTGGAGATGGTGGAAACTGGTCAACATTCTTTGAAAATGAAGGCATGACCTATCGGGTGTCAGTTTGTAACATGTGTATTTAAATAAAGATTGTTTCCTTTAAAATTATCAATAATAGAGTTGGTTAGGAAGTTGTACGTTTATTTTTCATTAAAAGGGCGTAGAAAGTAATATAAACGTTACATAGCCCAAGCTGTTTGTGTAGTCTACTGTCGCGACAGTCTTGTCGGACAGTATACGGAAGAGCAGCTGTTGTAGCTTTTTCATCTCCGTCCGGCAGAAGTCCCAGATGCAGACTACATCGCAAATTTCTGACGTCCGGAAGAGGATCTGGAGCAGGCAGTTTAAGTGGCATGTGTTTCCCCTATCAACAAAATATCATTAGTAGGAATACCAATCACGTACATTATTGGAAAAAACAAACGAAACTCTAGATCATGAAAGACGATTATTTAAATAGTTATAATAAACTACCCAGAATATACAGAATAATAATTTTGACAAACATAAAGAGGTTTTTTTTGAATGTGCCCATTTTGTACACTGTCAGCACTGTAGCCAATCTTCAGAACTGGTTTTATACAAACCAGGACACACCAAGCACATCGTATTATTCTTCTTCAGAAGTTATGATTCGCTAATTTTCTGTTTTCGCTTTTTCACACGATTGCCTTTGACAGGATTTTTTTTCATGACTGTTATTTTGACCGAATTAATTTTTCTTTTTTAATTAATACGTTCTATTAATAGCTTCTCGGGAGTATCAGTGAGTATGGCAGTTTTTCCCTTTTGTCGTCCAACAAGTTTTGGCTTGCTGAAGTCCGCTTTCGGTAAGGGTCTTAACTATTCGGGAGTCATTTTTTTTTTTTTCTTATTAGGAGATAAAATTTTTGTATAGATTTTGGAGATGGTGGAAACTGGTCAACAATCTTTGAAAATGAAGGCATGACCTATCGGGTGTCAGTTTGTAACATGTGTATTTAAATAAAGATTGTTTCCTTTAAAATTATCAATAGTAGAGTTGGTTAGGAAGTTGTACGTTTATTTTTCACGAAAAGGGCGTAGAAAGTAATATAAACGTTACATAGCCCAAGCTGTTTGTGTAGTCTACTGTCGCGACAGTCTTGTCGGACAGTATACGGAAGAGCAGCTGTTGTAGCTTTTTCATCTCCGTCCGGCAGAAGTCCCAGATGCAGACTACATCGCAAATTTCTGACGTCCGGAAGAGCATCTGGAGCAGGCAGTTTAAGTGGCATGTGTTTCCCTGGTTCACCAGGCCACCTGTCAACAAAATATCACTATTAGGAATACCAATCACGTACATTATTAGAAAAAACAAACGAAACTCTAGATCATGAAAGACGTTTATTTAAATAGCTATAATAAACTACTCAGAATATACAGAACAGTAATTTTGAGAAACATAAAGAAGATTTTTTGTGAATGTGCCCATTTTCTACACTGTCGGCACTGTAGCCATTCTTCAGAACTGGTTTTATACAAACCACAACACACCAAGCACATCGTATATTCTTCTTCAGAAGTTATGATTCGCTAATTTTCTGTTTTCGCTTTTTCACACGATTGCCTTGCACAGGATTTTTTTTCATGACTGTTCTTTTGACCGAATTAATTTTTCTTTTTTAATTAAAATGTTCTATTAATAGCTTCTCGGGAGTATCAGTGAGTATGGCAGATTTTCCCTTTTGTCGTCCAACAAGTTTTGGCTTGCTGAAGTCCGCTTTCGGTAAGGGTCTTAACTATTCGGGAGTCATTTTTAACTTCCCGCTTTAAAAAAAAAAAAAAAAATTTTTTTTTTTCAAAAATCGGGAAGTTATTGGTTTCACCCCGATTTTCGAAAATCGAGTTTTCGCCAGATCTCGACGTTTTGAGGTCCTAGGAAGCTATTAAAACTATTTTGGCGATGATGTCCGTAGGGCTGTATGTATGTATGGGTGTGTGTGTGTGTGTGTGTATGTATGTATGTAAACCTTTTATATCTTTTGAACGGAGTGCCCGACTGAAACGCGGTTTGCGGCATCTGACGTGATCTTGGTGAACTTAGACTTCCTGAAAATTTGAAACGATTCGGCCCAAAAAATTTTGAGAAATCTTAAAAAAACAAGTTTCAAAATTTTTTAAAAATTTGTTTTTGTAAAAAATTTTCTAAACTACTAAACCGATTAATTCCAAAAACTAATCAGCTCTTCTCCTTAACAAACTGCGTCGATTTCCGCAAACCGCATCAAAATCGTTTCATTTGTTCACGAGAAACCGTGAACGAAAAAATCGTAAAAAAGTGTTTTTTTAAAATGACTTAAAATTGTTATCAGATTGATTTTTTTGTAATAAATTACTTTTTTAAGCTAAAAAAACTGCGTCGATCGCCGCAAACCATATCAAAATTGGTTCATTTGTTCATGAGATATCGTGAACGAAAAATTTTTAAAAAGTGTTTTTTTTTAAATTGCTCGTAAAATTCCTATGAGATCGATTTTTCTGTATTAAATTACTTTTTAAGGTTAAAAAATTGCGTCGACTGCCGCAAATCGCATCAAAATCGGTTCATTTGTTCATGAGATATCGTGAACGAAAATTTCGTAACAAAGTGTTTTTTTTTTTTGAGCTCGAAGAGCTAAAAAATAAACTTCTTGCTATATTTGATATATTTTTGAGCGTTTTGAACTCGAAAATAGCGGGAAGTTACAGGGATGGCCTGCAGGGTCAAACTACTTTTCAAAATTTTTTTTTCTTATTAGGAGATAACATTTTTGTATAGATTTTGGAGATGGTGGAAACTGGTCAACAATCTTTGAAAATGAAGGCATGACCTATCGGGTGTCAGTTTGTAACATGTGTATTTAAATAAAGATTGTTTCCTTTAAAATTATCAATAATAGAGTTGGTTAGGAAGTTGTACGTTTATTTTTCATTAAAAGGGCGTAGAAAGCAATATAAATGTTACATACCCCAAGCTGTTTGTGTAGTCTACTGTCGCGACAGTCTTGTCGGACAGTATACGGAAGAGCAGCTGTTGTAGCTTTTTCATCTCCGTCCGGCAGAAGTCCCAGATGCAGACTACATCGCAAATTTCGGACGTCCGAAAGAGGATCTGGAGCAGGCAGTTTAAGTGGCATGTGTTTCCCTGGTTCACCAGGCCACCTATCAACAAAATATCATTATTGGGAATACCAATCACGTACATTATTGGAAAAAACAAACGAAACTCTAGATCATGAAAGACGTTTATTTAAATAGTAATTGAAGGAGATTTATTTGGTTGAGGAACAATTGAAAATAAGCTTTACCAGTGTATCGCTTATGGCCAACGTTTCGAAAAATATATTTTCATCATCAGGGCCTCAATGCAAGTTAAGATGGTAAATTGTAAATAGTTATAATAAACTACTCAGAATATACACAATAATAATTTTGACAAACATAAAGAGGATTTTTTTTTGAATGTGCCCATTTTCTACACTGTCAGCACTGTAGCCAATCTTCAGAACTGGTTTTATACAAACCACAACACACCAAGCACATCGTATCTTCTTCTTCAGAAGTTGTTTCGCTAATTTTCTGGTTTCGCTTTTTCACACGATTGCCTTGCACAGGATTTTTTTTCATGACTGTTCTTTTGACCGAATTAATCTTTCTTTTTTAATTAAAACGTTCTATTAATAGCTTCTCGGGTGTATCAGTGAGTATGGCAGTTTTTCCCTTTTGTCGTCCAACAAGTTTTGGCTTGCTGAAGTCCGCTTTCGGTAAGGGTCTTAATTATTCGGGAGACATTTTTTTTCTTATTAGGAGATAAAATTTTTGTATAGATTTTGGAGATGGTGGAAATTGGCCTACAATCTTTGACAATAAAGGCATGACCTATCGGGTGTCAGTTTGTAACATGTGTATTTAAATAAAGATTGTTTCCTTTATAATTATCAATAATAGAGTTGGTTAGGAAGTTGTACGTTTATTTTTCACGAAAAGGGTGTATAAAGCAATATAAATGTTACATACCCTAAGCTGTTTGTGTAGTCTACTGTCGCGATAGTCTTGTCGGACAGTATACGGAAGAATAGCAGTTGCAGCTGATACGGAGTGGAATTCCTCTCCGTATGGCAGAAGTCCCAGATGCAGACTACATCGCAAATTTCGGACGTCCGGAAGAGGATCTGGAGCAGGCAGTTTAAGTGGCATGTGTTGCCCTGGTTCACCAGGCCACCTGTCAACAAAATATCACTATTAGGAATACCAATCACGTACATTATTAGAAAAAACAAACGAAATTCTAGATCAGGGGTCGGCAACCTGTTTGTCCTTAAGGGCGCAATACTAAATTTGAAAATCACCGAGGGCGCATATTTTACAGATAATCAACAGGTATAAATAGGCATTAAAAAATCAGATTTTTTATAACTTTATTTTGTTGGTGTCATACATAATGATACATATAATTCAGTGTGAAACTTGGGTGTCCATATTTTCAGCTAATTTCTTATAATTGGGGATATATTTAAACAATTATCTAAATGTGAGTCATTAAGCTTTGTTCGGTATTTCTTATATTTCATATTTTAGAATAAAGACTCGCAATTGCATGTTGCACAATATGAATAAATTTTTAGCGCACATTTCCTTAAAATAGGATACTTATCTTCATCGACTAAGTTCCAAAACATTTTATCATTACTATGCGCTTTTAAAATAATATCACTTTGCAAGTTTATTATTTCTAATTCAGGTCTTCGATATTATGAAGCTCGAAATACACTGAAACTATTTCAAGGACATCATCTTCAGTAACATTGAGTGGATTTATGAAAAATCTTAGAACGGGTTCTAATGCTGCAAAATCTTCAAATCTAGAAGAAAACTCTTCTATTAGCTTATCTATAATTTCTAAATGTGATGTAGCAGTAAAATTTTCATCATGCAAATTTAAAGTCTCAACAGTATATTTTATATTTGGGAAATGTGATAATGATTTTTTCAATAGATGGGATTTCAACAACACTAACTTGCATTTGGGTGCATTTACTGCACTAATCACGTCAGGGATATGCTTATTTTTCCCTTGAATTTTTAAATTTAATTCATTCAACTTTGTCGTTATATCTGTCAGAAATCCGAGGTCGATTAGCCAATCCTTATTTTCTAATTGCTCGTAAAATTCGCCTCTTGATGCAATAAATTCCTTTATTTGTGGCAAAAGCATGATAAACCGCTAAAGTATTTTACCTCTGCTCAGCCACCTCACTTCAGTATGTAAAAGAAGACCTGTGAACTGAACGTCCTCATCTTCTAAAAGTAATTTAAACAATCTGTGTTGCATAGCTCTCGATCTTATGGAATTTATAATTTTTGTTACTATCGTAAATACGTGTTGAAAACCGATTGTTTTTGCGCATAACATTTCCTGATGTATGAGGCAATGATAAGAAATAAATTTCGGGAATAAGGAATCCTGTCTACATAAGGCAATAAATCCTTTTTTCTTACCAGTCATCGCTGGTGCCCCGTCTGTTGTCATTGACGATAACTTTTGTACAGTTAATTTACATCTGTTATATACTTTTTGAAAGTAGAAAAGATATCTTCTTCTCTGGTGCTTCCCTTTAATGGCAGAACTTTAAGGAATTCTTCTTTTGTTGTAAAATCAGAAAATACCATCTTCACGCAAATTGCTAATTGTGATATATTTGTCACGTCTGTCGATTCATCCATCTGTAGCGAAAAGAAAATACAATTTTCCATATCATTTGCTAATTCTGCCTCCAAATTCTCCGCAATTACTTCAATTCTTCTAGTAACAGTTCGTGCTGATAATTGCAACGTGTTTATAGCTGAAACTATTTCCTTTTTATTTTTAAATTCTTCAAAAAGTGAATCAGCAGCTTCTAACATGGCTTCTTTCACTAATTCTCCATCTGTAAATGGTTGTTTATTCTTAGCTAGCAAATGCGATATTTTATATGACGCGATCGTTGCTGCTTTATGTTGTTGCAGTGGTTTAGTAAAAAAACTTTGCTGGTTAGTTATTGTAGATTTTAAAGAAATAATTTTTTTTCTCCTAATTTCAGAGTTCATTGGATAGTCACTATCAAAATTGGTATGAACGGTCTTAAAATGTCGTTCAATATTACTTTTCTTGGGAATCGCAACACTATTATTACACAACAAACAAATACACTTCCCTTTGTAATCAACGAAACAATATAGATGTTCCCATTCATCGTTAAAATAATATGTCCTTTTTCTTTTACATTTATCCATGAAGGGTTTTGAAAGAAAAGAATTATTTCGGATTACTTGGTAGTTTTAAATGCACGGTCTACGCGTGGTCTATTCGAAATACGATCACACACTAACAAAAAATACGTGCGTGTTATTAGATACGCTCAAGGTTAGCAAACTGCTAATCTATGCACAATCCTAAACTCAACTGACTACTTGCTGTATAATATACAGCAGTAGTCAGTTGAGTTTATTATTTATATGGCAATCAGAACGCGACCACTACACGACCACAAAAATCGACCGACGTTAGGATTTAAGTTACCCGGAGACGAATCGAACAAAAAAAGTTTTTTTTAAAATTGGTTAAGGCGTTTGGGCTGTACGCTGGATACAAAAAGCGTGACTCACAGATTCACAGACAAAGCGAGTACATATCAGACGCTTCCAGCTAAAGCTTGGGTCGCGCCTAAAAAGTGGCCCGTGTACGCTATGCCTTAGTATTTTACCAAGCATTTTCAGGCAAAGAATGTAAACAAAGAAGCTTTGGTGGACGTTTACCAAGTATACGTCTGGATTTATGTACTATGTTACCTGTCTTCGAAAATAATCTTTCGGCTGGACAGACGATGCAGGATTAACCCTATATTACACTATTTAATTAATTGTCATGAAAAAAAAATCGTTGACTTTCATTATAGGTTTTATTTATGGAAAAAATAATTAAAAAATTTACAAAAGAAACATTTTTCAAAAAAACAATTTTTGATATTGTAGCATATCTGCTACTTTATGCGAGATAGGTAAATGAGAACTTACCTATCTTATTATACGATTAGCAAACGTTTACTAGGTACGACAAAATGTACGAAATTCAAATTTAATTTCGTACATTTTGTCGTACCTAGTAAACGTTTGCTAATCGTATAATTGTGGCGGCGGTGGCAGCTTTCAAACCATATTTCCATTATGCAGTATCTGTGATATTTGCAGTGGGCAATGACGCAATCATGTGGGTATAAATAGAGTCGCATTACAGCGGTATTCATCAGTTGCATTCAATAGTTTTTGCATAATACCCTGGAAGAAACAAAGAATATATTGAAAATGTCTGACGCAAAAAACACACCGAGTCAAGCAAGCGGAAGCGGATCGTCCGGAGGTAACGGCGGTGACCAACAACGCGGGAACAATCCATCTCTTGATCCGAACGCCCTTTCCTTATTGGCCGGTATGTTTACAACGGAACCTGTCAGGTACGTGATCTTTTTTGCGGACGGGAGCGTTTTAAACGTAAGCGTCAACGATTTGCGCGAGGCGTTTGAAGTAGCCGCAAATTTCGCTCCCGACCGAGAAAGTGACGCGTATATCCTTTGCGTACTTTTAATTAATGCGTCGTTTTTTAACAGAACGATAAATTATAGGTCCTGAACGAAAACTTGTCCTTGTTCCCTACCGCTGTTTTTATGATCCCGACAACAATACTTGGATAACGGCCCACGATATGGCCGTCTACTATAATCCTCTTATCAAAAGATGGGTCTTTAAAGAACCTCATCAGATTCTCGAAAACACCGTACCGGACGAGGAGGTGAAATGCTGTTCTCGAAGTAGCAGAAGTAGAGGATGAATTTCATAACAGCCAATTTTAAATGTATAAATTTTCTAATTTACAGTGCAATCACCGAGCGCCAAGCGTCCTCGAATCGCTTTTGAGGAGGAAAACGACGAAGTGACAATAAGTCCTCTGAATGACAATGTAACAGACGGCGCTATTTATTTAAATGCAATGGGATTAATTTTGACGGTTATCAATAAACATTTTTAAAGTCTCGGTGGATTTTTATCATTCATGTTAACTTCAGGCATTAGCGTTACCACGTTGTATAACGAGTGTCCCAAAATTAAAAAATTTCTATTTGATTTAAAATCATTAATTTGTTCTTGCGTCGAGCAGGATCCAGGACTGAAGAATGCCAACGATGGTTGGATCTCGTTACAAATGCACCGTTCAGAGGATTCATTGTTCACGATGTCGTTTACCCGACACGAATCAGATCGCTTGGAACAATTATTGAACAGATTGGCGAAACGTTATCCGGATACAACGGATTCATCTTTTTCGCGTGGCTGCACAACACAGACTTCCGGCATCTCCACACCGTCCACGATTGCCCGTGGCGCAACCGAGAATGCAGATGCAACGTCCTCGCTGGACTCCCTCTGGCTAAGCGAAAGCCAGGCACAGCTGTCCCCTCAGCAGAATACAGTCCAGAACATTGGACCCGAATACGACAATACGCGCATAAACCTACAAGATCGGTCCTGTATGTACAAACGCCCGATCCGGAGGTTTCAACATTACTGCGTACTCCGCATAATCCCCATGACTGCGTGCACGGACCCGTCGATCGACAAACTGAGTTGGTGGAAGCACACCAAGCAGATTTGATTATAAGAAATTGATTGTTTACAATCAAAGAATTCGCACTTTTTAAGAGTCATTATAAGGTAATACAATAATTATAAACTATAAAATCAAAAAATAAAAACAGAAAATAATTCCCAAATTTGATTGAAAAAAATTTACATTTGATTACACTTTTTTTATCAAGCATCGTGAAAAATTCTGAAACAATTTTTATTTTTGTTCATACACAAATGACAAGAACATTTATTACATTGGATGTATGAAAATCCTTTGCACTTGGGAACAGCGCATCGTTGCCGCTTTTCCATCCATGTCGGCCAGTGACTTGTTTGATCGATGTGCACATTTTTAGGAGGTACATAGCGATTGGTTTTCCTTTTCTTTTTTTGGAGCACAGCCTCTAAATCGGATGGTCTTCCCCGTCGTTTTAAGCTTGGCCTACCAATTTTGCACAAAGTTTCAGCCACTTCCAATCTAAAATCGGCTAGTGACATCGATTTTTCATTATTTTGTACACGCCGATATAAAAGCCACGAGTTCACGAGTGCAATATCTAAAAAATGGAAAAACAATCGCATGTAGGGAGACCGGGGTAGCGAGGACCGGTTAAGATAATTTCTTCTACAAAATTTTTATTTACTATGATAATAGAATAAAACAATATATAGGCAATCTTTATGCTGTAAACATACGATTTTATTGCAAAACAGTAATAAAACAAATATATCATTCACAAAAAAAATTAACAAAAGTCACACTTCACTTGGTCCTCCATGCCCCGTATGGCGGGGCAAGAAGGTCCATCATATAAAAAATAGGAAAAACGTAGAAAATTATTTGCATAGTTCACAGATAAAGTCATCATCTGCTCCCGCACATTGTTCGTGAGCCCACTGCTGACAACTTGAACATATAATCCATCCTTCCCCTTGTCTACTGTCTCTGAATGAGCTGTGACAAAAAATACATAAGCAGTCACCTTCGTCTTCGCTTTCACTGTCACTGGTTCCAACATCTTTATCAACCACTCTTGACTTCTTCATCTTACTTTTTCCTTTACCCCCTCGTTTTTAAGTGTTGCGATAGTGGCCGATTTTTTCCCTCTTTTTGCGGGCACCGTCTTACTTTTACTCTCTAAATCAATTCTTCTTTTGACTGCTGCTACTTTGGATTTTTTAGCTCGCTTTTCTTCTAACGAATCTTTAGTGGGTGTGCTGGTAAGTATTATGGACTTTTCTTTTCTTCTTCCTTCGCGTCTTTCCTTTTTTTCACAGTTTGACACTGCAACAGGTGATACGATTTTCAAAATATTGGCAAATGATGAAGGGGTTTCAACTACATTCAACAAACTAGGCCCTGGGATTGCAAATGCATTCGATGAATTAGATTCAGGTTCAACAACATTTGTTGAAGTAGATGCTCGGGGTGATGTAGGAGTTTCATGCTTTGTAGACAAGTTATTTACATGTTCGCAAACCGTTGAAGGTAAAAAATCAGATTCTTCAAAAATATCTGGGTTATATGGATAGATGCCACTTCTACCAAAACCTTTGACAGCTTTGTCTATTGTGGCCACTTTCTGAAACGCCTTGCCGCTTCGACCTACCACATCGTGAATTGTGATAGCTTCTCCTTTATGGTTTGTCATATAAAAGTCGCATTCTCGAGCGTACTGAGATTTGAACGGCCCAAAAAATGTTAAATCAAGTGGTTGCATTCGGTGACTACAATGCGGTGGCAGAGTCAGCATCACTATATGATTTGCTCGTGCTTTTAACACACCCTCAAGCTGTTTATGGCTGCTGTGCCCATCTAAGATTAGTAGCACTGGCTTTTCTTTACTGGGCTTAGAATGTTCTATGAAATGATCTAAATATTTCAGGAAGTGCTCGCTGTCCATCCAACCAGATCCGTTTGCAAAACCAACTGCTCCTGGAGGAGCATTTTTTATTAATGTTGGTGCCATCCTTTTTCGAGGAAACAAATAAAATGGGGGAATGTAGTTTCCAGTGACCGAAAATGCACAAGCCATAGTTATATTGGAACCTCTTTCTCCGCTCACGATTCGTCCGACTTGCTTTTGCCCCTTTTTTGCCAATATTTTAGTAGGTTTGGGTACAGTGCTTATACCAGTTTCATCATAGTTGTAAATATTTTCAGCACCAAAATTATATTTATCTAAAACTGTTTTCAAGAGGTTAAAAAAAAATGTTATTTGATCTTTATTGAAACCTATAGCTCTATTAAGACTGATGGCTTCTGGTTTTCGAATAGATAATTGAGGGTTTCTTTTCAAAAAACCTTGTAACCAATCCTCACCAGCCACTTTTTTTGTTTTATTGAATGGATGTTTGATTTTAAGTCTTTCTGCGAGGTCATACGCTACACGTCTCACATCTAATGGAGTAAGGCCATAAAAACTTGACTGCATCTCTATTAAATGTTCAACCAATAATTTCACATTTTCTACTGAGAACACGGGATTATATTTTCCAAACAAGGATCCGGGACAGTTCTCTGTATTTTTCTTCAGTCGTCTTAATAGACAAGTTTTTGGAATATTAAACCTTCTTTAAGCTGCTCTTATTGTTGAGGTTCCATTACGTATTTCTTGAATTGCGGCATTGGCGTCTTCTTTAGTCCAGCTAGGTACAGGACGTTTTCTTTTGTAATTTCTCATCTGCAGAAATAAACAAATCGTGAAATTAATTGATTTCTCAGCGTAGAATAAAATACGGGGTAATGAGGACCATGGTCCTGTCTGCCCCGAACTGAGTGGTCCTCATTACCCCTATTGTAACTAAGACAAAAAGTCATCATTAACCTAGTTTTAAGAAAATGTATTGGTAATTTTTGAGGTTAGGTTTGTACCTATTTTAATGCATATCACTACTATAAATTTAGATTTTCTTAAAATTCAATCAGTTTCTTAACAATAAACAATATAATTATAAAAAAAATTATATCAACTTACCACGAAACTTTGATTTTGTTAGAATATTGCACAACAACAATTAATTAACCTCCAACTTCAACACAGTACTAAGCCGATGTAGTACCAATCTTCAAATGCTAAATTGCGCGCGAAATTTAAAATACTTGTAAATTAGGTGGGTGGTCCTAGTTACCCCTGTGGTCCTCGCTGCCCCGGCTTCCCTACCACTTTTTTGTTCTCAAATTTATTTTATACCGCGCAATCAAGGAATCTGTTAAATCCACGCCGCTCATATGCTTATTGTAGTCTAGCACAACACTCACGGCACTTCAACTTTTTTATTTTTTTTTCTTGTCGTAGCGCTGAACTGTTTGCATAGGCAGCTGACCAATGTACGTAGATATTAGTGATACAATTTTATTGTCTTTCCAAATTGTAACACTAAGATCTATATTTTCCACAGAAGTGCAGTATTCATATGAGGTCCCTCTTTCTAATTTTTTTAAACTTCTGTCGTCTGGAAATTTGCAAGATGGTATCCTGTTTCCCCAGCGACATAATTCCATTTTGAGCTAAATGGACCATTAGTGGAACAGTACTGTAATAATTATCAAAATAAACTTTAAAATTCATATTTTTGGGGACACCACGTAGCAATCGAACAACAATATTTGCGCTTGCTCCTAAATTTGGCTCTTCAAATCGCCTGTTTGTCCGATTGTTTTCTTGACCTGTGTAAATTTCAAAATTATACGTGAACCCTGACACTCCGGCCAAAACAAAAAGCTTATAGCCCCATTTCCGAGGCTTTACTGGTTCATGAAATTTCGGGATTTTGTGGTGCACAATTGTTCATCTATCGGTAAATTGCTCCTTATATGGTATTTTCTGAAAGTTTTCTAATAGATGATTCATAATGGGTCTTATTTTATGAAGACGATCGTGGTCTAAATGATCACGAGGTAACATGCTGTCATTGTCATTAAAATGAACATATTTTTTTATAAATTCGAATTGTTTCAATGATAAGCATTCTCTAATTATTTGGTTTCCAGTAACAGGAGACCAATAATGTCTGGTTCTTGGTAAATGTATAATTGAAGTCGTATACAGATACCCATAAATTTTTTTTATATCGTTACTAGTTATGACATTTGAATTATTAGGATCCTTTTGGGTTTTGAATAAATTTGACTGATAAACTATTTGATCTATAATTGTATCAGTCATAAAATACTAAAAAAAATTAAATGGAGTTCCCAACTCTTTTACTTCCGCAGGAAGCGAAGTTTGTCCTCCAAATCTAATGTGTTCATTTACATGTTACCTTTTTTCCACAACACATTTTTGAATTTTTTTGTAAGTTCTTTAGTTCCTCAGTTTCTGTAATTTCATGTGTTATTTCTTCCTCCTCTTCAGATTTATCTTCACATTCAGCTCCAACTTTCGTATTACCCCCTATTTGAATTTCGTCTTCAAAAACTATTGGCATGGATTCGATGTCAAACAGTGCCATTTCATTGTTATTCCTTTCTATTTCCTCAATTTCATCAGCGTCATCCGAAACGTCACCAAGTTCATCTTCGCTGTCCGAAAAATCAGCTAAAATTTTTGTTATTTCTTCCTCCGTAAGCCTTTTTTGATTCGAAAAGGCCATCCTAAATACCAAAGAATAAATGTGAAAAAAAAACAAAACAGTTAATTGTTGTGGATAATTGTAGCACATATGATACATTATTAAAACTTACTAATAATAACTTGTTTTATGTAATACTTAATTTGTTTTTATTTTAAAAATAACTGCCAGTATTCGAAACTATGTAACAATAATTTTACAATGTAATAATTAATAAACAAAATACTGTTTTTTCTACTTTAAATACACCCTATATTATCAACGCGCACACACTAGGTAAAGTACCTCTGAAATACGTAAAAATCTACTCACAGATCCATCTAACGATTACTACTGTAACTGTATATACCTAACATAGCTATTTTCATAAGCAGATATGTAACAAAGTGTAATAGAGTCAATTTTTTCAATAATATAAATATTTATATAAATTCTTTTGACGTATCATATCTGATACAAAGTGAAATAGAGGGTTAACAAATATTTCGAAGCCATCGACGATAGCTTTGGGAAAGTTCCCGTATGCTTACCACGCTTCAAGCGGATCACTTTTTAGACCAGACAGCGATGACCTCGTGTTCTCATTTGAGTTTGTTGTTTCAAAAAGTTTCTGGTGGCTTCTCCATATCGCCGCTGTTAATGCAAAAAGTCATATGTCGAAAAACCCAACTTTTCAGGAGAAAGAAAAATTGTTCTATTTTATTTGGGCTAGGTGTATTGACTTCAAATTTATATTTTACGTTTTAAAGGGTGTTTGATATCACAGAAAAATATCCACCAAAGGGTTATCATGGTGATTAACAGATTTATTACAACATACAACTTTTTGCAAAATAATGTGAAGGAAATAAATAGACATAAGACATTTTGTTATCACATTTCTATAATTAAATTACCACCGTTCGCTACATTGTTAAGAAACACCCGATGGTGACATTGTTTGAGAAATAAATTTTTCTAATATGCAATGTAACAATGGGTGTTTCTTAACAATGTAGCGAACGGTGGCTACACCTGTAAGTTATTTGTTATAGTTATACGTCCTATATCGTATGAAAATTCACATATAAATATTTAGAAAAGTTTTCAGCCATAAGTTTCAACATTAGAAGTCTTAATAAAACAGAAATTAAATCTGTGATTTAAGACTGATAATTAATTAATGAAACATATTTCATCTTTGATTCACCTATAACTCTCACTTCTGTGAAGGTTCATATCTAGCGTTACTTAAAATAAAATTAGCTCTCGCATGATGTGAAATAAACAGTTAGAAATTGCTATATATTAGAATGATGAATTGATCTTGTTGTGTCACTGTGGAGTAATTCTTCAATAAATAAAATTATCGACCAATATTATTTATTGAAGAGTTCTAATCAGACGTTAATCAAAGATTTGAATACTGTGGAGTAATGTAACTCAGTCCGCCGCGATAGTGGAAAGATTCGGGGTTCGTATCCCGATGGTGACATTGTTTGAGAAATAAATTTTTCTAATATGCAATGTAACAATGGGTGTTTCTTAACAATGTAGCGAACGGTGGCTACACCTGTAAGTCATTTATATGTTGTTTGACTCTCGACTCTAAAAACTGTTTTGTCTGTCCTATGTAACAAAGGTTACATGAACAAGGAATCTTATAAATTACACAAGATTGCTGTTCTTTACTTAAAGGATCTTTTAATTTAGTATATAAGCTGTTAACTCTAGACAAATTATAAAACGCCAATCTTACATTCGTACCTACAAAGCATCTATTAATATCATACGATAACCCTGCAATGTAGGGAAACCTACAATATTTTATGGTGTTTCTTCCTCGAGCCAAATTATCAAACAATAAACGACTGCTCATATCCTGCTTAAACTTTATCATGATAATATCAATAAGACTTATAGTACCCATTCTTTAGTAGTAACGATCTAATGAAGTCAAAATTTTTTTCATAGAATTGACTAGCACTCAACCTGACTATCCTATCTAAAATTCCAGTAATCATTCCTACTTTTTGTGACCGAGGGTGATTAGAATCATAATTTAACAATCTACCAGAGCTGATAGGCTTCACAAACCAATCAGTAACGAGATCCCTATTAATCCTTTTTACCAAGATATCCAGAAATGCGATACAATTATCTTTTTCCACTTCCATGGTAAATTGGATATCATCATTAAAACTATTAAACAAATTCAGGTCGTTGTCAACCTCTCTCCTCGGAACCGCTGCTATCGTATCATCTACATATAACTTGATAAACTGAATTTCGAATGGTAACACGCTTATAATTTGATCTATTACATAATTCATTACAATATTGGCTATAGCAGGGCTAGCTGGATTACCCATGCTACTCCCTTCTATTTGCGCGTAGAACTGACCCTTGAAAACAAAATAGCTCGACATATAACAAAATTTAATTAATTTAACCAACATATCTTTAGGAGCTTTAATCAACGGTGCAATGTTATCCCACGTCTCATCAATAATTTTCAATACTAGATCTTGTTTGACATTAGTATAAAGCGATACCACATCTAACGAAATTAAAACGTAATCAAAAATAATAGCTTTAATGTATTATAATAGCAATTAAATAGGGTAGTGGAACCAGTGTTGGACACTTTAAGTGCTACAATTATACATTTGGCTCAGGATAAATAAGAAATACAGTAGAGACGCGTTGATCCGAACCTTCATAATCCGGATTCTTTGGTAATTCGGACAGTCGTTTGATAGTATTATGTACATTGTAGTCCGGATTTTTCCAGTTTCAGTAATCCGGATCACGATACTTAGTTATTGAGTAGCTGTACCGGCACGATTTGCGTCAACACTATTGGCCGGCGGTGTGCTACAAACAGTTACATACATATATTTTGTTGTCAGAGAAGTGAAAGAAGTTAGGTGGTTTTAGTATGTATGTAGTCGTTGTCAAACTCAGATAGAATTTACAGAGAGAACGCACTATGGCGCCGCGTAAACGATCACACGTTACTTTATTACTGCAAGTAAGAAACGAAATTCTTGACAAATTAAAAGTTTTATTTTTTACGTATGAATAAATCCTTTGAGCACGCATTTTAGTTTGTTTTCTTGATAATTAAAATTACATCCAGTAATCCGGACATTTTGATAATCCGGATCAGCTGTGTTTTAATTAGTCCGGATTATCGCGTCTCTACTGTATAAATTTTGTAATAATATTATATAGACATAAGTAAAGCTCAAAACACATTCTTTAATTTTTAATATTCAAATAATAAATAGTTTCATCTGAATAAGTGATAATGTATTTATTATTAACTACTGTTATTACTCCAGTAGTTGCCACGCAAATTTTCTGCTTACCCTTATTTGGACAGGTGAGTATCCAGTAATGAACAACGTTAAAAAAAAACACATTTTTAGGGAAACTACGTAATTTTAAGGAATATAGCTTGATTTGAATCATTGTACAAGATAGTATTGCCCAAGACGGACACTTCTGTGTAAATTATAGGTAATCACAAATACATAACTAGGTATTGAATTTAATATGAATAGGTACGTATGGAATTTAAATTCAGATTAATTAATACAATACCTTATATAATATGAAGTATTTATTATAATAAGTACTGCCTACAGTATTATGATATACACAGGTATAAAAAATAACTTAAAAATAATAGTCTTCATCTTCGTCCCAACTCTCACTGACATCAGTACTACTATCAACTGTAATGCCACATTTTTCACATACAAACTGATTTCCATCTTCGGAATCTGAATTACTAAGACCGAGACTATTCATATATTTTATAGGGACACATATTTCGTGCATCTTATTTGGACATCTTATACAGCTGAGCCATTTGGCTTTTCGCTCTAAAACATGCTGATCTTTCCATTCTGTATTATATTTAAAACATTTCCAGTCTGTTTTCTCCTCCTGTCCCATTTGTTCCGGACCTAATAGTGAAGGGGTTTTCTTCGTAACATTTCCTTTCTGAACTTGTTTCGGTTTCTTACTTTTTTCAATTTTTTCTTTATGTTTTTCTTCTCGAGCTCGTTTTCTGCTTTCTTTTAACTGTTCTTTCTCTAATCGTAGTTTTTCTTTCTTTTGCTGCTCACTTAACCAATAATCAGATGTAATCACCGAGCGTGTCCTTTCATTTGATTTTCTCTGGGTTTTTAGTGATTCTTCTTTGGGCCAGAACAGATATTTCTTGAATGGAGATTCACCCATTTCTTTACCTGTTTCTACAACCAATTTGGCAGATGATTGTTCATCAAGGAAAGGTGGTTGGTAATACAAATTGTCCAGTTCATTAGAGTTATTCGCCGTTGAAGTCGAAGGTTTTTTCATGTCCGGAGTTTTAAGTGCATTAAGTAGCTGGATTGTCCGTCTGCTTTCAATATCTTGCCGCATTTCTAGGTCTTCATTGTTTTGCAGAATTTCTTGTTTTACATTTGTTTGTTGGCTTTCTTCGTCTGTATGTTTGTTTTGCATTTCAGTTCTATTTCGCAAAACAGGTTTTTGATTTCATCTGAAGTAGAATTGTATCCTATTCTTTCCCATTCGTTGACATTTAACATTATAATATTCTGTCGTCTTTCATCAGCTTGCTGCATTTCTTGATATTCATTCTCTTGCTGCTTTTTTTGGTTTTCACTCGTTTGCTGGCTTTCATTTTTATTTTCGTTTTGCATTTCAGTTCCATTTTTGGAAGACAGGTTTTTGTTTACATCTGTAGATGAATTAGTGCTACTTTTAATTTTCTGTATACTTTTCCACACTACATATAAATCCCTTGATGATTCGGGTCCATTCCATTCCTCTTCAGAGTTTTGTTCTTTCAAAGTTTTCAGTATATTTGGAGGAATATTAGATTCTAAAATGCTTAGAAAGTTATTTATGTCACTAGTTTTAGTGTGGGTTGCAGTAGAATTATCTTTATCATTCTTTTCAGTTGTACTGGACCTGTTTATTAATTTCGAATAGTCGACGTTGTTTGGATCAAAAGGAAAGAGACCACAAATTCGAGAACCGTTTTTAATTATAGTTGGGGAAATCGATTCCTTTAGAATTTTTTCTAAAAATAATGCAACGTTATATGCCTCTTCACTTGTCGATTTTCATTTTCCGTTAGCCATTTTCTAATATGTAGTTTCCATTTACATTTCAATGGATAGAAAACAGCAACGTCAAGTGGCTGCAATACATGCGTCGCATTCGGATAAAATGCCACTAATATGATTTGCTTTTCTCGCAAAAACATACTAAGTGTAATGTCAAATGAGATTTGTGACCATCAACATAAAATATTACAGGTCGTTCGATGTTATTTTCTGTTAGCCAAGGTTCGAATATATTGGCCATGTATTCAAAAAATACTTCTCCCGTCATCCACACTGTAGCTGATTTGCCAAGACCCCAACCTTTTGGAAAACTATTAGCAATTTCCGAAGGGATTCTTTTGTACGGATATACTAGCATGGGGGGAGCAATTTTCCCAGAAGCTGAAACAGGGGCGGACTGGGAGCTTATTTGCGACCGGGAAATTAGTGAACCGACCGGCCCCGTCAGGTGAAATTTTTTTTTAAAGAAAGTATCTAGGTAGCCTCGTCGCAAGTAGTGTATTTTTAAATAAAGCAAAGCATACAAATAATAATTTAACTTGTCATGAATAGCACAAATTAAAAAAAAAAAAAACAGCATAATCTGTGAAAGGAAAGACACAACGTGTACATACATATTTGAAATAGAAGAGAATTCGAATTTTAAATTTTAACTTGGTTAAGGTACTTACAAAATGCGAAACAATGGAGACAGCAACTATATGAGCAACTCAAAACAAAAGTTCTTTTCTAAGTAAATTGCTCTTTTCGGCCACTTTGTCTATTATAGAATCACAGTCAATATCGTTCAGAACATCTTTTTCACATGCCATTAACATAAATGATTCCAAATTGTCATTTAACAATGTACTTCTTAGCCGAGTTTTAATAAACTTTAATTTTGAAAAGGACCGCTCACAAGACACTTGGGTAATTGGAATTGTTAGTAAATATTTATATGCCAAGGATAATACGCTGTACGATTCACTAAACAAATTAAATTTGTACAGAAATTGGTAGCAGCAAATTGCACAATTTTTGCAAGTTGTCAGATTATCCGCAGTTGCTTCATTTTTCTCTGCCCCTTCTTCTTCAAGTTCATCAAAATCCGAATCAAACTCAAAATTCAATTCCCGTTCAAGTAAGGAATATTCTTCAGTCAGTGAATTTTTTAATCTATTCCATTTACTCGCAAAGTCCATCAATTCTTGAGATAAATTACTTTTAGTAGCTCGGTCATCAAATTTTATTAATTTTTCGCTTAAACATTGAAGGGCATTTTCTTCAGGAATTCCATTTTTAGTGATTTCTTTAAAATTAATAGGAGACAAGAAACTTAGATCCATGTATAGGTTTCCATTTTTTTCAAATCTAGTTGTCATACTTTCAATTATTTTATCCAAAATCACATTGTGTACAGTTACTGCAAACTTTTGGTTTGCATCAGCTATAGGAGTATTACGTATTGTTTCTGACGGCATTCTTTTCTTTAAACGAATTCTTTTAGTTGGAAACGCATCCTGAATTTCTATATCGTTCATATCACTTTGTTCCAATTCATTGGAAACCCATGTTATAAATGACTTTGCCACGGTTGTTATTGTGTTAAAATCCCTTTGAATATCCTTTAACTGTTTTAAAGTCTGTGATACTAATTGATGATATTTGAGTAAATCTAATCCACTTGTTTGTAAGTATTTGGATAAACGTGTAGTGTGCTGAAATAGTCCAAGATCCCAGAGCGATCAGACATAACTTATTTTCACATAAATGAAACCTCGAGTTTTCAGTAGCGTCTCGTGTGCCTTGAATACCTACGCGCTTGTGGAACTTGCCGAGTGACACCTGGGCAGGTACCAGGTGAGAAAGGTAACTAAAAATAAGTTATTTAACTTAAATTTACATGGCTGATTTTTATATATGTCATGTAGAATATTATTCTAAAGTAATATCATAAGTGTCAGACACTTTTGATGGACCAGGGCTTTTGTCAGACGCTTTTAAGCTCCTCAAAAAATAAATGAACTTTACTTATTTTTACATGTCTGATTTTTGAATATGTTATTGAAGTATCTATTGAAAAGTTATATTTAATTAGTCAGACAAATTGGAGTGACCAAACATCCCCTAACACAAAAATTATTCAGCCAGAAGTATGAGCGCGAGAGCACTATGCGCATGCGTCTGGAAGTAAAAAATTTAAATGTGCTGAGAATACTTACTGTTTTCAATCCGAGATTTTTCATCTCTATTTCAATAAAATAAACTTGAACATTAAGGAAATAATTAATAAATAATAAATTAAATTAGTTTATTGCATATATTTGGGATTATCATTTTTTATTCATCATAATCATCAACAAAATCATTAGAATTTTCATCATTTATCCAATCACGGTACTGTTCATCCGAGTCATCATCCTCATCTTCGTCAGTTATGTTGTTGCTGGCAGCTTCTTCTACAAAAAAAACAATTTCAAGTATTAAAAACCTAAAATTACAAATATAATAAACTTTAAACTTGAAGTTAAAGTGAAGTACCTGATCTTTGAAGAGATTCACTAACTTCTGGTAATTGGTCACCATCAAACCAATGAAAGTGATACTGGTTTTCTTCTAACTTCCAACCATTGTGTTCAGGAGTAAAAATGGTTGGTTGTTTTTCATTAGCATGATTCCATATGCTAGAAATGTAATTAGCTCGGAGAAATTGCTGAAATAATTCTGATTTACATGGTGGTTAATTACTAGCATCAAAATTTTTCAAAGATTTGGGATTAAAATCTTCATTGACATTAGATACGCTGTAGTTATTCAAAAAGAGCTGAAGCCGGGCAGTATCAACGTCGAGTATACCAGGAACACTATAAATTTCACAGATAAATTTTTGGATTTTTTTAAAAATTTCTTCTTGTGTGTGCTCATCAGTAAACGATTCTGGATCACCAAACTGCATAAAAGCTCGCTGATACTCATGTTTTTTCATCAGTATATTGAAAGGTCTTTGTTTACCTTTCTTAAAAAAGGCGGGATTAAAGTCACATCCAGTCAATGCATGAAATCCTGGCAAACTCCTACACAAAGATGGCCCCAAGTGCTCGTAAACCTTTGTCAAATTTATGTATCTTTGATTATTTCCTGTGCCTGTGTTTAACCATACATTCGAATCATCATTTTTCAAATTATGCATATGTCCTAACATAATTATCGCAATATCAGTATCAGAACATCTTATAACAAAATTTGCTTGAGCGTCAATATTACAAACATGGAAAACAATTTTAGTGTCAGCTTCTTCATGCTCTGGACACGATAAACTGTCATCTTCCTCTGATACAACTTTGTTATCCTCGACAATGTAAGAATGACATTGTTTAAAATTAATAAATATCAACAAATGGGACGATTTCATCAGATGCCCAGTGTTGAATGAAAAAATCAACGAGGGCCTGTTTAAAATTGACATTTTTTAGTTCTTTTAGAAAATCTGATGGTACTTGATCGGGGCCAGTAATGTTGAAATCCAGTTGAGTAGACTCTTGGCGAAGATCCCTTTCGTAATCCTTGATGGAAGGAGAGAAATATTGATCAAAAATCACGTCATATCTTGTCGCTTTGAACTGCGTTACCATTAGAAACATTTTTTTCGAAATAGCTTCAAAAGTTTTCGGGACATTTTTCATGGTGTGAAGTAAGAAGAAACCATCAATTAACAAGATATCAATGTGATCTGGTGAATCATGCTCTACATCTTTCTCCAAAGATTTCATCAAAGTTGATTTCTGGGTTTTACAAATTGCTCCATCGATATGGCACATGGATAATGGCATTGGAGAGATAAGACAAAATTTTCTCCATATCTACCTTGTAATCTATAGATATGCCAAGAATACGCCCAAAAAGATCTCTTTGCATTCGTACTTCTTGCACTTTATCACCTGCTTTGGTTTTTTTCTTTTTGCAATAATCAAGCGTAAAGTTTTCCATCGGTGTTTTCTGGATACTTTTTTCGAATCTGTTAATATTCAATTCACACTCAGAGATAAACGTTTGACGTTTAGCTTCACCATTTTCTTCTATATTAAGCAAAAATTTTTCTACGGGCTCCGATGCTGCTTTACCCGATGAAATATTGATTAACAGATCTTTTGGCACTTGTGAGTCGAATGGATTAATAAATAAATCAAAAGCGTCAATAAAATTTCGTAGCTGCTTAGTATTATTTTTTATAGCATGATTGGTGAGCTCGGCCGAAACGTCTTGCTCTTTCTGCAGGCCCAAATCTTTATATACTGAAGTAATTATGGTCGATCTGATATCGTGACTGCGAGCCCATCGTTGACGCGCAGAGATTGAATTTGTAAAATGTATTATACCAGTGAGTTTCCTAGCTGCATCAGCGTTTATTGTTTGTTCAAGAACAAGATCAATTGGTTGTTTAGAAAAAGGCTTGTTGGTTCTTCGAATACCAAAAAAACCTTCTTGGAATTCCAGGGCACTAGGCCGCATTTTCGGAAGCCATTCTGTAAAATGATGGGTGTAATAGTTTCCACCAGAGTTTCATTTAATAACGGGGCAAAATGTATTTTTTTTAAAACAGGTTTATCCAAGCTGGAAATTCGCCACTGGTGAACTTTCTTTTTCCAACCTTCTTTAAGTGCACGAAAAACGGCAACATCCATTGGCTGGATAAGATGTGTGGAGTTCGGAAACAAAGCAATGAGTATTATACCATTTTCTTGGCAGAATTTGCTAGTGTGAAAAGTTAGATGTGAGACATGCCCATCAACAAAAAATATAATTGGTAATTCAATATTTGTTTGTTTCAATAACCAGGGATGGAATACATTTGTTATGAATTCATAGAACAATTCTCCAGTCATCCAACCGGTTTCAGACTTGCCAATGCCCCAGTCCTTTGGAACACCGTCTGCTAAATTCTGAGGGACTCTCTCGTATCTGAAAACTATTAAAGGCGGAGCTAGTTGTCCTGCGGCATTTCCAGTGATAAGCACAGTGAGGCATTCTTTTTCGTCGCTATTAATTTGCTGATATACAGACTTCTGACCTTTCAGTGTCAAGACATGATTTCCCTTGGGATTCAAAAAAAAGGCTGATTCATCAGCATTGAATACTCTGTTTGGATCTACAAGGATTTCAAAGTAATTATTCTGACGCAAATAATTGCTAATCTCTTCAAACCAGCTCATAAGAGTTTCCTTACGTACTGCAGCTCTGCTTGCCGTCAAATTTTGCGCCATTTTAATTCCAATGTTTGGATGACGTTTAAGGAACGCTTTGAACCATGTGTTACCCGGACGGTTGTCAGTAAATGGATTTTCACGTTGCAATTCCCGTATCAAATGTTGAACACTGTCTAAAAGCTCTGACTTGGTTATAGGAAAGCCTGCTTTCGCAACAGTAATAATCCAGTCAACAAGGACGTTCTCTTCTTCCAATTTTAAAACCGAGGTGGGACCCATACGGCGGTATCTTGGCGTTTTACCTCTTACTTTGTATAGTAAGGTAACTCTTGGAATGGAGTGTCTTTTCGCAGCAACAGCGACCGCAGTTCCTCTGAGTACATCTTCAATGGCGTTATCCATTTGTTCTTCTGTATATGCGTGCATTTTACCTTTTATAGGAGGCATAATGTTATCTGCAAAATTATAACGAAACTATTTGATTACAAACTATAATATTCTAGAAGTAGACATGATCGACTTCGGTAGTTGACAGTGGTGTCAACTACTAGAACAACACATTGGAACGATTTGCGACCACGTTTGGACATATATATGATAGTAAGAGGAAGAAAGATGTCAATAGTAACATGAAAAATGAATATATTAAATATTTTAGTAGTTGACACACAGTGTCAACTACCAAAATTATTGTATTTTACGTTTCTAGTAGTTGACACCCCAATTAAACTAAACATATAACCTCAAAACAATGAATATATTCAATGAAAAATAGATTTCAAGTAGCCTTAGAAGGCCTGAAACATTTAATTACATGTTAATAAGCATATAAAATTAAAAAAAAAGTTCAAAATTTTACCTTCTTAACTGTTTTCACAAGAGAATGAACGATTTTAAACAAAAGTTTGACATGTGCACATTAACACATACACCATACAAACTGTAATGACAATTTTGATATTTAAATCACGGCTTCTCCTCACAGATGGCACCACTAGTTGATGCCTATATGCAAGGATCTAATAATATTTACTTGGACCTTATTTTTAGCTCTGCAAGTTAAAGATGTCAACTACCGGTCACATGTCAACTACAGGTATATCTACCTTACTTTAGATTAAGATCCACGAAAACACTTTTTTTTAAATATAATATTTGTACTAGCGAAGAGCGTGTTGACATTTACTAGAGCAACATGGCGTCTATTAATACGTCGCCTCAAGTCAACGATAACAGATGGCAGTAGTTTGTTCTTTGTTAGATGATGGTGACCACTTTACCTAGCTGGGCCACTTTACCTCGCCTTCCCCTACTCAGCATATTCTCTATGTCCTGGTTTGCTCTCTCTACGGACCCTTGGCTTTGCGAGTGTCTCGGTTTACCATGTACAATTTTCAATTCGGGCCACATTTCACAAGCTTCCTGAACAATTTTATTAGCAAACTCTCTGCCATTATCGCTTTGAAGAATGCTTGGTGCGCCGAATATTGTAAAAATATCAAGTAGTACATATGCTACTTCTTCAGCAGTTTTGGTCTTGAAGTGGATGGAGTTGCACAAATTTTGTGAGATGATCTTGGTATACAAATATAAATTTATACTGATTATCTCCTTGCGGTTCATGACTCGAAAGTTTTAAATTTTTCATCATTTCTGTCATATGACCATGGGCGTTTCTCTTCTTGCTTTTCTTGTATGAAAAGTCCTTACAATCACTACTGTTTTCGTCCATTGTTACAATGTTTTGTGCACTGTAGACAACTGAACAACGTTTAATTCAATATGGCCGGTTATGATCACGTTCTATCTTACAACACGTCACCCTGAGCGCGGTTTAACATGGTTTCGTAAGTAATGTGCACCTTTAGTCTAGTTTGATTTGTAATCAGCCCGTTTTTTCCCTGTGCGTTATTTCTTTAAAGGGATTTTATGACAAATCAGCACCTTCCAATCGATTGGCCAGAAAATTTACATTTAAGTGATGTTATAAGTTCAAAAAGCTTAAAACTGTCGATAAGCCCGTTCTTTTCCTGTACCCTTTATTTATTATAACACCCATCGTATATTTGAGTATAAGGAATATAAAATAAATTCCCGGAAATCCCGATATCCGTAAACCATCCCCATACCTGTCGAAAAGTCGACGTAGCAAGTTGCTTTAACTCGTCTGTACTAAAAAGATTTACCGTATTCAACCCCTGTTGATCAACAGATAAGCCCACGATTACAAGACGAGTATACTCGTGGGTGGGGTGGTAAATTCCAACTCATAGAAAAGATTTTCATCAAGTAAAGGCAGAAACTATTAGATTTTCCAATAAATTCACGTCTGTGGTTTTTGTGTGACCGACTCGATTGACTTTATACCCGTAAAATGTTCTTTCGACCACCAAAATCTCGAGTGCTCTGTTATCCAAACTTCCTGCGAGCACATTGACGTTTTCTATATTAAGCTAAGGGCAAAAACGTGATTCTCTTGTTCAACTACCACGTATTTATTACCTTTAGTGACACTGTCAAATTTGACCGAAATTAGGTTACCCTTCCCATCGAATAAAACCTCCACGCCATCGTTTGTGCAATTATCTTTAAATTGTCGGTCTCATACCGTTTCCCTAATTTCACTATCGATACAATAACCCGTAGTATATGGACACGTAACTAGACCAACCAAGATGATTTGGTTTGTTACCTAGTTTTACTGTCGCTACGTAATCTTTCACATTAATTTTTATATTGGCTTGAACCAAACATTTTTATAAGTTATACCTACAAGTGACTGAACATCACGCAGCGTTGGATCATCGGTAGAACTTCTATCAGACACGTATAAACGTACGCCTCTCTAAACCACTGTAGTTGCAACACCTGAATCTCGATTCTCGACTCGCTCGCTGGTATATCCATTTTCTGGATTGGGGCATTGTGCGACGTTCCGGATAGAGATCTCCGTTATATTGACAGCGTTACCCCTGCAGTCATACGTGATTAGGCAGGTGATATAAAATAAAATCAAATCAAAGCGAAAACCTTTTGTGTGGTATTTCAATGCAAATATTTATATAGAAGTTGAATAAAACGTTTTATCACTATAACGAAAACAAAGACCACATTCCAAAAAAATTTTTGTTTAAAAAGTTTAAAAAAAAGCTTTAATGAGCTGCTTTCGTATCATAATAGGTACATCATCAGATTACAATAAATCCTCTCTACGAACAATATAAAATGTGATATCAGTGAATTGTAATTATAAATTATAATTATATGAAATTTTTTTGTAACCTAATTTTACTTACATAATTTATGAAGAAAAAGTTATCCTTATCAAAAATTCAAATTAATGAAGTTTGAAGCGAAATTTTATAAATATAAATGAAGAAAAGAGGTAATTTAATTTAAAACTGAGCATTATTTGAGTGTGAATTTGTAATTATGGATATATGTTAAATTTAAACTGAACATCACTATCAGCCGGCTGATAGTAGAACGTCTGTTTGTAGTACAAAAATGTCTATTTAGAACAGGACAAGAATTTGCAAATGACTTTTGTTAATACAGTAGAGACGCGAAGTAGAGACGCGATAATCCGGACTAATTAAAACACAGCTGATCCGGATTATCAAAATGTCCGGATTACTGGATGTAATTTTAATTATCAAGAAAACAAACTAAAATGCTCATATTTTGTGGCTAACTGTATATTTGAGGCTCCCTTTTTTAATTTGTCAAGAATTTCGTTTTTTACTTGCAGTGATAAAGTAACGTGTGATCGTTTACGCGGCGCCATAGTGCGTTCTCTATGTATTTCTATCTGAGTTTGACAACGACCACATATACTTGTGTTATAAATTGTAACATTGGATAATTTCAGTAAAAAAATTATTATGTTCAGTATTACCAAATACTGTATTTAAATTATGTTCAATATTAATATCTCTTGTCGTATTCCTAATTATTTCAAAGATCTCAAGTTGATTAAGAAATGAACTTTTTTTATGGATATGTAAAGCTTTAAAAAAATTTTCTTTATTGTAGTTATGATTACTATTAATGCAGATTTGTTGTTATATATATTTTTTAAGTCCTTAATATGGTCTTTCATTCTTATTTCAAACGAACGTCCTGTTTGACCTATATATTTGGCTCCAGATTCTTCCCAAGCATCTAATATTGATATGTATTTCCAAAACTCTTCACCGCATCTATCATAAAAAATAGCATAGCCTGTCCATATTACATTGCAGAAATAAAATTCGGGTGTTTTTGTTTCATTATGTATTTTTATGATAATTTACAAAGCACTTATCATGAAGAGCAACATAACATTGAACACAGGCTTTATTGGTTTTATTTTTGCAATAGACACATCTTTATCGTGTTTGTCTTGTTACTATCAGATGTTGGGCCTGTGAAAGTGCCGCTGGGCTGACAAAATTATGTGTAGGGCCTGTAGCTAAAAGGGGTTTTCCAAACTTTTGCAGTCTAAATATTACAGCAGTCCTTCGAAATTCTAAATTGTCTACAGTCTTTCCGAATTTTCGTGCCATAATCCAAGCATTTTGTTCATACAGATATCAAATATCAAAAATAAAATAGGAATGTACCATTTCTTGCTTCGAAAACCAATTCGAATATTGAAAATGTTGTCCATTAGATCAACACCCTCCATAAACGTATTATAACAATGTATGACCTACCTTCTACATTCTTTTTCTCTCACTGAATATCTCGCTGCTTTATGAATTGATGCTACGCCATATTCATTAGATAATATGGTAACAACACTATTGTCTTTCCACCGTACACATAAAAATATTATCGTTTTTGTCAACTGCACTGTCATATGCACCTCTGTCTTTTTTATTTGGGACGAATCTTCGAGAGGACATTTGTCGGTACGGTTTTCTCGCACTGTGCCAGTTTCACCAAATCCCATTTTCCTCAACTTATTCATAAGTGAAGCATGTGAAAAGAAATTATCAAAAAAATGAAAATTCCATATCAGAATAATTTTTCTGTAACAGTTCAGCGAAATGCAGAACTACAGATTGACCGGCCCACTTTTCTTTCATTTTGCTGGGCAATGCGTCCATGATATATATCAAAATTGACACAATATCCTGACGGAGTTGCCAAAATCCACGCTTTGTACCCGAAGCGGATTTGCTTTCCTCTTATAAATTGCTTATGAAATTGTCATTAGTTTTTTCTATAAGGGGGCGTAACTTAGCCATTTTATCATTTTGTGCCAAGTTTATTATCTGCTGCATGGAGGAATCTAAACATTTCTTCAAACCTATTCCTTCTCATGGAATTGTGGACCAATATATTACGGGTATCATCTCGCCCTTCTCAACATATACGACGCCTTGGAACTGGAACATAGCCACTTACGTACAAGTTTGCTATTGTCGCGAGCCACGGGTGGCTCAGAACCGATTTGGCGTGGCCGAAATCGCGCCAAAAAGGGAAAGCGTGCCACCCCTGCAACCCTTAGAGGACGATTTAATTTTTTTTTTGAAATTTCAATTTTTGTGTTTATAGGATATATAAAGTAAGGTTAATAAAGTACAAATTAGCGAAAAAAGATTTTTTTTTATTTAACTGTTTCCAAAATCATGTGGTTCCAAATTATTACCACAAGGAAATTACAAAAAAGATGTAAACAAAATAGTTTTTTTTTTTTATTAAAGAAAATGTACTTTGACTGATTGCAATGCTGCATAATCTACACATAATATTAAAAATAACGTTCTTTTAGCAAAAAAAGTAGACACAAAATTAATTTTTTTGATGAAATTTAAAGAAACAATTCGATTTTTCTGTCAAACAAAGTCCAACGTTGCAACTTGAGCAGTGCCATCTAGTACGGTGAGGCTGTGCACGTGTACTGCAATGTGCATATCTCAATTTTGAGCCATGGACAGGTAAATGTGCACATTTATCGAACTTTATTTTGCAGGAACCGTAACTTTGAATTTATTTTGTACATTTTCTGTACTTAGACTTCTAGTGTCCGGTGATCGGTCTCTAAATATAATGAAAGCATTTACTATGGTCAGATCTAGAAAATGCCAAAACAATCTGTGCCACCATTTTCTAGATTTTCGGTTGATTTTGTACAAGGAAACTAACATATCAGATTGATCTACATATCCCATATGGGTATTATAATCTTTTACCAGTTTCAAACATGAAATATTTTTAGACGAACCGTCCTTCTGCTTTCTCGAAACAGTTTGTACATCAGCAGGGTTATGAAAGTTGCTCAAAAATAAAACTGGTTTATTATCCATCCACTTCAAATATAGTAAACCCTCTTTGCTTATGGTCCAGTCGCAATTTCCTCTTTCTACTTTTGTGTTATTATTTACTAAATCCTTGGGTTCATTTTTGCGTCTTCTTCTAATTGTTCCACAGGCATAAATGTTGTCAATGAATAGGTCATATAGCAATCTAACCGTTGTAAAAAAGTTATCAAAAAACACCTTGTGGTATTTTCCCACAAGTGGACGAGTTAAATCTTTGACGACCCGTGGCCCTAATCCCTCCTCCCCTCCCTCAGATTTTCCGGTGTATATCTGAAACTGCGACACGAATGCAGACTGGTCCGCTCTAATCCATATTTTATAGCCCCTCTTGATTGGCTTTAGAGGCATGTACTGACGAAAACCAATTCTGCCTTTAAATTTGACCATAGACTCATCAATGCTTTGATTTTCGCTAGGTTTGTAGCATTTTCCAAAAGTTTCTGAGAGTACGTCAAGCATATGTAGCGGGTCTTTGAATTGACCTTGGGCCGAGTTTTATAGGAGGCGGGATGAGTAATATTTGATCATATCGGGATTTATACTCTGAAATATAATAACATAATAAAAATCAATGAAATTTGCTTACCAGTTATAATTTATTCATAAACTTGTATTTATGCGATTTAGAGAACAGATATTTTTACATCAGTCACAGTTTATAACATAGTTATTTTACTTCACACTAATTAACTCTTGCAACAAAACATATCAATTAAACTTTGCCACTTTACACTGGACTTCCTCTGATACTGACCGAGCTGCACTGAACTCCAAGTGAACTCGCGAGCGTTTGTTCGGTCTACTTTTATTAGCCGAATTAATGCCTCGTGCCAACGAAAATCCTAAGTCAGCTATTGAACTTTAGCTGCCCAGGTAAATGAACCTTGTTGTGTCGCCCATCATAATAGTAGTGCAACATTGGCATATTTACTGTACAGGGGCGTACTATTACAGGTGGCAATGAAATCATTAATTTTTACCGCTTTATTATAACAATCATTTATATTAGCAGTGTGTACAGTTCGCACATCCTTAGTTTTACCAACAGCATGCGGTTTCTTAAAACATTTTTCAGTTGTATGCTTTTAATTATCGCATCTTGGTGCCGATCTATTTTTACAATCCTTTGCAAAATGCCCTTTTCCAAGGCAATTATAGCAAAGTTGTGTGTCCCTATAACTCATTGTTTCTCGGTGACGACCAAAATGTTTGGGAGTGGTATGGCTAAAAGAAGCGCTTGTCATTTTGTAAGTATCCAATCTCGATAAAAATTTAATATATAGCTGTTCAGGAGAATCACACTGTATAGCATTAGCATTAGCTTGCAGTTTATACTAGGCATTCTGAAAGACGCAGGGATTAACGTTGCAGACAGAATAGAGTTCACACGTGTATGTATGAATAAAAATTATATTTTATTATAAAAACTGAATTGTTGTGTTATTTCTAAAACTAATAATTGTACCTAATCTAACATATCAGAAGTGGGATAAACAACTCATTTCCAAAGTAGTTTGTGATTGTGTAAAAATGTTTAAAAGACGCGGTCCATTTTGTGAAAGTAGTGATGAAAGTAGTGACCGTGATTCGGATCAAGGTAAACGCTCGTATAAAAAAACAACATACGGAAAACGCTGAATCCGAACCTTCTGCACGTGAAATATTGGAAAAACTAATGGAGGAGAAATTAGATTCAAAAATACGACAATATTTTGGGAAACCCAGCACTTCAACGAGTTTTACTCCAAAAAGTGATGTATTTCCACGTTTTGACCCTGACAGCAGTGATTTTTTTGTTGAAGGGTGGATACAAAAAATTGAATTACTAAAGTCTTCTGATCAACATGTGCTTGCTTATTTATTAAGTTCACTATTTCTTTATTATCGGTTGAAAGTTGAGAAATTTCCTCTTCGTAATAATCCCCATCATCTTCATCTAATGTACCAAATAGATATTTGCTAGCTTTTCCAACTATATTTGCTAGTCCCCGTTTAACTAGAATTTGTTTTTCAGGCTCTTGTCCTAAAAATTAAAATAAGCCATCTTGTTGCTTTTGAAAAATTGACATACTCGATTTAGTCGTTTGCAAAAACTGTCGACAATGAATATCAAAGGCCACACCGTTGATCAGTCGGTCGCTCTCTAATAAATTGCAAAAATCTACATTTTTGTTATGAAATTCGTTTAACATCATGTATTTTCGATGTAAATTATTTAAATTAACAAAAGTTACGAGTTTCCATTCACTACTTGCGATCAACAAATGGTCCTAGTGACTCAAAATAAATTCCCGGTTAATAATCTAATTTCATTATATTATACACTTCATTAGCATAGCTCAACCGATTTAAATGACACACTACGATAAAAGTAAACATAAAATTGAAATATCTGCGATACATATTGTTATCTCAATTTTTAATATACCACAACAATAAAAATATTCGGTTATATTATTTTCATTTACGTTTTCATTAAATTCTTCTTTAATTTCATGATTCTCATTTTCTTCGTTTTCGCAGTTAGGTCGTGTAAGTCTATCGATGATCTTCTCTTTAAAAATGTTCTTTTTGCTCCTTTAGGCTTCGTAGCATCAGTTGGATCAATTGGCGCATTTCTTTCCCCGATTTTTATGACACCGCCATTACAGGAAAATCAAAAATTGCCATCACCCGTCTTTGCGACTCGTAGGTTCCTCCAAAGAAATGTGGACAATGTAAGTTGTATTATTTAATTCTAATCCATTATCAGATCTTATTATTTTTATTTTCTTATTTGTATCATTTCTAAATTTTGGAATATATTCTTTTAATTTTTCATAAGCTTCATTTTTATGTTTAAGAAAGTTTTCCAAAGCGTCGATCCATTTCTTTGTCTGGAAAATTGAAGCATTATCGGATAACATTCTTTTGGGAATACCGTGCTCGGAGAAGTAAATTTTTTGTAGTTTATTTAAGATTATTTTGGTAGTTGCACGTTTTACTGCAAATAATGTTATGTATTTAGTAAAAACATCAAGTATAACTACAATAGATTGTACGCCTCCTGAAGAACGGACTAGCGAACCCAAAATATCGATAGAGATCGGATCATTTTTATTTAGTGGTATTATCGAATTTAGATTTTCATGTAAATTTGCAGATGGATATT
The DNA here is from genome assembly GCA_963575645.1 of Xanthostigma xanthostigma. Taxonomy (NCBI): domain Eukaryota; kingdom Metazoa; phylum Arthropoda; class Insecta; order Raphidioptera; family Raphidiidae; genus Xanthostigma; species Xanthostigma xanthostigma. The sequence continues at coordinate 9,411,253 of OY754473.1, forward strand.
TAGATGTTAAGCAAGGCACGCAAGAAGTTACATATTCTACTATTTTTGTTTTCATGTTGTTAAAATATGTATAACGACGCATATGGTAATACATTTTCTCACAACCAGGGTGTCCATATTCTAAATGCCATAATTTTTTAATGTTTTTTCAATACCTAAGGGAATGCATAATCTCCAGATTTTGTTTTTAAAATCAAACTTGAACAAGTGGTTTTTTATAGATGACGTAAGGCTTGTTGGAATATATGATAGAATCTGAACCATTGTTTTTAATATCTGTTAATTTTATAAAAATTAATGAAATCAGTAATTTGTAACTTCTCCATATTTTTACACAGTTTTCGAATGTCGTTATTTTTATGTTTATATTGAAGTGAAAATATTGGAAAATTAGTTATGTTTGAGTTATCAATTAATTCTGAGTTGTTAATACGAGATAGACAGTCAGCAGCAATATTATTTTTTCCGGGACAATATTGATTTTATAAATTAAATCCCTGAGTTTTTAGAATCCATCTTAAAATGCGACTGTTATAAACGTGAGGTTTTTCGAATAGTTGCACTAAGGCTTGGCAATCGGTGATTACTATAACTTTATAACCGAATAGGTATATTCTCCATTTTTGTAAACATTTTCAATAATAGCGAGCATTTCTTTTTCTACCACAGAATAATTTATTTGGGATTGTTGAAGTAATTTACTATGAAAACCTAATACCTAGGTATATGTCTGTTATTAGTATTTTCGATTTGGAAGAATATTCCAGCAATTGCAAAGTGAGACGCATCTGTTTGTAAATAATAAGTCATATTTATAATGGGGTGTTTAAGTAAGGTAACGTTTATGAAACTTCGTTTTAACTCATTAAAAGCATTATCTGTCATTGAATCCCATTTTATGGTGTTATTATTAATCTTTAAGTTTAGCTAAGCTGGATTCTGGTTTCGATTTTGTCGTTTTATCAACGCAATTTTGGAAAATAAGGCTTTTAATATAATTTAATTTGATTTTTGAAAATTAAATACTTTGTTTTATGAAATTTGATTTGATTTATATATAAAACAAAGTAATTCGTTTAACAACGCATCCAAGAACTGAACAACCACGTGTAAAAATTACATTGATAAAAATTTAAAATTGAAATCAAAATTTGTGACACAATGTGCCGAAATATAACGATTGCTTCTCAAAAATAGATACTTAAATAATAATACTTAGCTTTAATATAGGTTGTTTTATCTTCTAATTATTTTTCTTTTATTTATAGATCAATTTGGATTAATTTGTATGTTTTATAAATTCGCCCCTCACTCGATGTTACTTGATTCACAGTTGAAATGCAAGAGCGCGAATCGAAGTCTGTCTATCACGTAACACGTTTTTGAATAATATCAATTAGTATTAATCACTATGAAATCTATGAAATATAGATTATGCTACAACACTTTCGTCCGTTTCGATGTTTCTTCGTGCTGTTTCTGCTAGCGATCACACCAGTTTTTTTAGAATTTTTTTAAAAAATCGTATGGACAGTTAAAGTATCTGTAACAACGTATGCTTACTTCTAACTATATTCGAATGTTATTATTCATGAACCCACAATTGTTAGTAACAGTGCATTGATAGGCTAAAATAGTGCGTTTCTGGTTTTAGTCACGTGGTTGTTTGTATTAAATCCTTCTATCAAGGACCCAGGGGTGATCTGATACGCGAACGCAAGCTCTGGTACGGTACGGATGTCCGGCCGCTTGCTCATCGGGTGCGTCGTTCTCAGCTACTTCCCCTTTTTCATTGATTCAATGACCTGGTTATAGTCATCAGGTGCCTCGTGTGGGTCCTCCTCTTTTGCTTGTGCTTTTTTTTTTTCTTATTAACATAAAATTTTATTTCAAATTAACTTAGGGTACATTATGTACATGTATATATAAAAAGAAAAAAATAAAACAGTTTATTTTGTCTGTTGCTAAAAATTAAAACTAAAATAAAAAGGATACAAGTTTTAACAGATTAGATATTATTAATTGTTCATATAATAGTTCTTGTTTTAGTTATCGTGTTTCGATAGATCTTGCACATTAATTTTTAATTTGACATAATAAATCCATTTATGAAATTACAAAAATTCGAGATACTTTTCGAAATTTACATTTTTTTTAATAAAGTTTTTTTCGTTAGTCATGTCTAATTTATACGAGTCAAGGTTCGTATTCCTGTAATTTTTGTAGTTAAAATCAATCGTGGTTGCCACGTACCAAATCAAGAAATTATGTAACTTTTTGTTTTCGTTATAAAAATTCATAAAGATAAGATTTTCGTTTGTGATATTTGCAATCTCGGAGATATTAGTAAATTTTTCTTTCATATATTTCCAGATTGGTTTCACACCGTGACATCTCATGACACGATGTCCGACTGTATCTTCGAGGTTGCAAATATCACAATAAGGAGATGCTTTTAAGTTGTGTCTAAACATTTTGTAATTAGTAGGGTGGTTATCGTTTATATTGAGATATAACGTACACTGTACATCACTGGTTAAAAAAGGGCGCGTTATGTTCTTCCAAATACGTGTCCAGGGCATGTTGGCATAGACCTGCTGAATTTGTGGTATGAACGGCTTCTGCAGTCTAAGATAGATTTGTTTCGTAGTCAATTGCACGTCTATATTAGTTTGAAAAAAGTCGCATTGATTGATCATTTTAAGAGTTTTTCTTAGAATACATGGCACTTGGTTTATATTGGACGCGGAAAACCAGTTTTCCACAATTTTTTTATCTACCAGATCAGTAAAGGATCTATTAGTGTTCACCAGATATTTAGATAATAGGGCTTTGCACTTTAAGTCACAATTTATTAAACCTAATCCGCCGGTTTTTGCGGAGAGCTGCAATTGAGGTCTCGGCAGTTTGAAAAAAGTTCCTTTCCAAATAAAAAATCCTACTGCCTGTTCTATCATTGCTGCGTATTTTGCTGCAAGCGGAATAATTTGACCAACGTACCACAGTTTAGATAGGGCTGTGTAGTTAACTAGCCATATTCTTTGAATTAGATTTAGATTACGAGTAGAGTTACTTTTTAAATGATATTTAATTTGGTTGATTAAGGGTTCCCAATTTTTTTTAATTATATATATCAGTGAAGATTTGCACGTCATCAGCATAGGCTCTGATTTTTAAATAAGTTGCGTTTATTTCAATACCGCTACAAGTTTTTTCCACAAGCCTGATTAGGGGTTCAATCACGAGGGTGAACAATAGCATCGAAAGGGGGCAGCCCTGTCTAACCGAAGATCCAATTTTTATAGGTTTACTGAGATATCCGTTCACTAGCACTTGTGAGTTTGCATTTTGGTATAGACATTTTAAACAGCTAATTAACTGAGACGGAAAATTCATTTTTTTGAGTATTTGCCATAGATATTCGTGATTCACTCTATCGAAGGCTTTGTTAAAATCTATGTTTATTATAGCCATGTTTTTATTATTTTTTTTCGTTGTGTTGTAATTAAGAATCACATCCCTTATTAAACTAGCGTTGTGCACTATGTTTTTATTTTCAATACCGACTGTCTGACCTTCACCCACTAAACAATTTATATGTTTTTTTAGTCTTGCTGCGATTATTTTCATGAAGAGTTTGTAGTCGGAGTTAAGTAACGTTATTGGTCGAAAGTCTTCTATCGAGCGACTGGTGTTTTTTGTTTTAGGTATTAAGGTGATTATCCCTTGTGAGCCTTTGGGACCTAATTCAACGGGGTTCAGTAAAATTTCATTTAGCACCTCCTTTAAGACCTTTTTGAGTATGTCCCAGTAATTGATATAAAATTCATAGGTGAGGCCATCTGGACCCGGCGACTTTTTGCCTTTAACTGTTTTAAGTACATTTTGAATTTCTTCTTCTGAAATCGGTTTAATTAAATCTATTTTTGCTTCTTCATTAAGTTGGTGGGTAATAGTTTGAAGCAGGTTATTTTTCACAGTGATCGGTTTGTCACTAAATAAGTCAGCAAAATAATTTTCAGCCTCAGTTATAATTTCTTTACAATTTTTTGTTACTTCTCCGTTTATTTTTTTTAATTGGTGGATGTACCTGGATTGTGCGTTCTTTTTCCCTTTAGCTACGATGAAGACCGATGATTTTTCACCGTCAACTATTTGCATTTTTGCCCTAACCGCGGAGCCCTCCAGAAATTGCTGTTGCTTCTGCATTATCGTGTTTTTTATTTTTTTGGTTTTCAATAATACTTCGTTACTTCTGTTGCCGGCCATGATTTGTTGATGAAGGTCATTTAATGAATTCAAATAAAATTCTAGTGTGTCTCTTTTCATTTGTGCTTCATGAATCGCTATTGTTCTAAGAAAGGCTTTAATTGCTGGTTTTGCTTTATTAATCCACCACTTAGCTGTAGTTTCTATGCCAGTTTTTTTCTTTTGAAGTTGTTCCCAAAAGCTAGCAAATTGACTTTTTATATCTTCTCTGACGGTCAAGGAAGAATTGAGTTTCCAGTATCCCTTGCCAATAGACATGCATAACTTTGTCGTTTGGAGCTTGATGATAAGAGCATTGTGATCCGAAAAGGCGACAGGTACTGTATCAGTGGCAGCTATTGTGTCCTTGAGATTTTTTGATACATATATACGATCGATTCTTGAAGCGGAGTCAGCTCGAATAAACGTGTATCCCTTACTGTTTTTATTTTTATGTTTCCAGGTATCAATTAGTGATAAATGTTGGATTAAAGCATTTAACCCTGCACTGGGTGTCGTGCGACCTGTAGTATCTTCCGAATTGGCGATACAATTAAAATCACCGCCTATTAACATATTCGCAAATGGTTGATTAAGGTGAAAGGCTAAGTCCGTTTCGAACAAGTGTTCGCGTTGGTTTTTATAATTGCTTCCTGAGTGAGCATAAACATTTATTAGTAACGTATTATTCCAGATTGCACTCAGGATACGTCCACTTTCATGCTTTTGTATTGATGTTAGCTGAATACCTTTACGATAAACTATAGCAGTACCATGATAGCTATCACTGATGTTTACAACCGATTCATGATTATAAAAAAAATTTAAGTTTATATCGTTCACCTCTTGTAAGAATAATATATCAATATCGTAGTCATTGACAAATTTTTTTAGCATTTCCTGTGTATTTTTAGATTTTATACCGTTAATGTTTAGGGTGGCATATGTTATTACTTTAGTTGGATTGGATGTCATTACTGTTTTTTTTTTTTGGTTTAGTTTCTAAAGAGTTTTTAGACCTGTTTTTATTCTTACGTTTTTTTTAATTTCTGTATTCTTCGCCTGTAGTATCATCTTCATTTAGCGTTTTTCCTATTTCTTCTCTTGTATTTTTTCTGTGTTCTTCTCCTGTAATAACATCTTCGTTTAACATTTTTCCTATTTTCTCTATTGTGGGTTCGGGTGAGGGGCATTCGACAGAATCGCTTGAATTGCTTTCGTTATCTGAGGAAGGTTCTGCAATCTCTTCTTCTGAAGTATCCGTCGTCAATTCAATATCTTCCAGATGAGTTAAGTTTACCGGTTGTAAGTTTAAAACCACGTTTTCTGCAAGTCTTTCTTCATTTTTGGATGTTTCATCTCCTTTTGAGTTTTGACTCATTGTATCCTTGTTCTGAACTGTATGTCTTCCTGAGGCGATAGTAGCCCAGTTTGCTGGTTGCTGGTTTTCTGATATGGGTATCTGCACCGGCTTTTTTTGTTTGAAACAATCAGCACGTAGATGGTCTAGGGCTCCGCAAAGCGAGCAAGTTTTGGGTTGTCCGTTATACAAAACTAGAGTTCGAAAGTGTTCTATAAAGACACATGATGGTATGTGTTTCTTCAACTCGATCTTTACTTGTCGAACACCGTTGGGAACTTTATAATGATGCTGTCCTTGCCAGACTTCGTTAGTCACTGACAGCACATCACCAAATTTTTTTAAAGCCTTTGACACTTCAAACGCGGTGACTTCGAAGGGTAAATTGAATATTCTCACTGTTTGCACGCCGGATCCTGCTAGAGATAGACGAATATGTGTGACGCTTTTGTCACTGTAGAAAAATTGAATTTGTTCGGGGAATGCTTGTAGTAAATCACTGCACACTTCTTCGTTTATTAATTGTATATAGACAGCGCGTTGATAAGAATCAATTTGTATTCCTGCTATGACGTTTTCTTCTATTTTTAGGTGTTCGAAAATCCAGTCGTGAATTTCTATTGATTGCGGTTTTTTGCAGTTTTGTTCGAATTGACATTTGACAGTATTTTTCCTATATTTATTTACGTAATCCATTTTTCTTAATTCTTTTCACAAAACACTTGAAAAAATTGGGAATTAGCACTGCACCACAGAGCGTGGGCACTGCCAAAAAACGCGCACTTTTTATTTTTTCCGCACCAGTAAATAAACACGTCTGTACTCATTCACTGCTAATGACGAACTGTTTTTTTTTTTTTTTTTTTTTTTTTTTTTCATACAAGACACCTAAGTCCTCATCATCCAGTTCCACATCACCCCTATTGCTGATAAGATGGCCTCGAACCTCCTCAGTTGATGTCTCTATAAAGTTCCGAGCGACCAGAGCTCTTGCCAAGTGCACATGAGCAGGATTTTCCTTCGATAACTTCTCCACCCTACTCAAAAAGCGTTGATTCTTATATTCGGTTAGGTTCCTTTTTAATGATTCCAGGTCATTGGAAGATAGTGTAACATAATCATTGTTTAAAAGATTAAAGTTAAGATCAGGGACAGGAAGGCTCCAGGTGACAGGTCGATCAGAAACCTCCCTCGTGCAGGTCTCACAGTCAGATATTAGAACCCATCCTGTGACCGCGGGAGTTGGATTCTGGTACCCTCTAAATTCATATGTGTACATTGTCATCGTTATCATATGTGCTCTGATAAGGCCGAAGTTGATAGTATAATCTCCTCCTCGGGTCTTTGTGATCGGGTCGGTGCGAGTTGTTGATGTCAAGAAGGTTGACCTGTTGCTGAAATCATTCGGACCCACTACCGGCGACCAATGATTCGTTGGAACCCGGTGAGTAATAGATCCTGAGGTGTATTTGTAGGTGGCTATCTTGAGTAATTCTGGGTCGATCCCTGTCAGTGATTCTAAGTTCTTGTCGATGAACTCTTCACATTGGGGACCTAGTGCAGACATCATCGAGTAAACTTTAAGTAGTTTGCATAAGCGCCTTAATCCCGGTGAAGTGTTTGACAACTCTAGGTCAGGAGCGAATAGTTTCATATGAGTATGGTTTCCAATTGGTTCGAACTCATTTATTTGTTCGACTTCTTCAGCCTGCTATTGTTCTTCAAGCAACGGGTGGGAGTTTCCCCCTTTATATTCTTAATCTTCTACCTCCACTGGAGGTAAAACTTCTTTGATTTCTACTTAATTCCCGTGATTTTACTATATCCCAGCTAATTTTTAACAGTTATTGGCGTCTAATTTTTAATAACTCCCATTATTTTTTTTATCTTATTAATTTTGCTACTCTCCAATAATTTTAATTTATCCCATCTAATTTTTATTGATCCCACCATTGGCAGTCATTTGGCGCGAGCCACGGGTGTCTGTGGACTCAGAACCGATTTGGCGTGGCCGAAACCGCGCCAAAAAGGGGTAGGGGAAGTATAAGTATGCCTTAACGAATTATGTAAATAACTCATTGAATTTTTTTTTTAGATTTTCGATTACACATAGTTAATGTTACTTACATGTAGTATGCATTCTTATGCATATTTGCAGTATAAATCTAAAAACAAATGAATGACAACATTTTTTAAAAAATTTGGCCAATGGTGCCATCATAAGCGCACATGTGTCCTACGATGGCATATAGCTGAAAATAAAATAAAATCAATATTTACATTTGTTTATTAAAAAAAAATAGCATTTTCATTACAAAAATATAAAAAATATACCTACATGTAAAAGTGAAACAAAACTTTATTTACATTCTTTGGCATTTACAAAATATAAATTCTTAATACAAAAATATAAATTTTATATGCACAATTCACATACAAATTGTTTGGATTTAGGATTTGCTCTAACAATAACCAGATGCTCAACCTTGGGAGAGACAAGTAAAGGCACATACTTTTGAATCGTTACGGCCGTGCAATAATAGGAGACTTTCAGGATTGATCTAATAATACTAACAAAAGAACAACCTGCAACGCTGCTTTTTGGTGCTGGCCCCTTTATTTTTTATTATTTTATTTAAGTACTACACTTTCTGTTCAGAATTGTGTATTAGAAATTTGGCGTTATTACAGTTATATTTAATTAGAAAACCCAAAAAACTCAGTTTTTTTGGGGGACTGTAAGATTGGCCTACTTTTGAGAGTAAGTCCGATAATATAATATGACAATGTTTTAAAGTTGTCAAAATTAGACTTCATTCATTTTTGATAACGGTTTTTTAAAGGAGTACTTTGTCAATTTATTACGAGAGTTAAAAATGTCAAATAGGTTATTAAAAATTAATAGAAGTGCCCTCAGACTCTTCAAACTCAGGACATTTGAAATCGTCTTCTAGGAAATTTAGAGCATCACTTAAGCTCTTACTAATTGTCTGAGGTGCCAAACGGACTTTCTTCATCTTCTCACTTTTAGACTAAGATCCCAGAGCTCCCAGACGTATTTTATTTTGTGAAAGACAAAATTTGGGGCTTTTAATAGTGTTCCAGCACACCTGCAAAGTTGGTAGACGACCGATTTATAGGTACCAGGTGAGAAATGTAAGTTGATTTTTATATATACATATTCCATAAAATATTAAAAAATAATATTCAACATTGCCAGACACTTCCGCCGACCATAACTTGCAACGGTATGTCTTTTATGATGGTCTAAAAAACTATGTTGCAACGGATCACTGCCTTTCGTCGGCCGGGAGCGGCTCGCCGGAAGCCAGGGTACGATGCAGTGATTTACAAGATACTTAAAAGAAAGAATAAACCAGCGTGTTTTCGAACTGAAAGGATCAGTGTTTATTTGTTATTAATATATTTACAAAACAAATAGACATAGGCGAGTACAAATTTCAATAAATTACCATCATTTAGCAAAAGAAAATAAATATATCTCTCAAAATTATGGGGTAATACGCCCCTTTAAACGGTTAGGGATGTACGGTCAGGATTCCTGGCGAACGGCGCACGGCCCGCGGCGCACACTCGTCAGGGGAGAATTTCTCGGGAGCGGCGAGACGAAATCAGCGAACAGCGATTTCTTACTGGGAGTCTTGCGACTCCCAACGTTAGTTGTCTGGATCGGTACCGGTGGCCCTCTCGAACTGGGAACAAACCTGTTCCCAACACCAGGCGGACGGGATAACGGTGTAGATCGGAATCGGTTGACACGGCAGGCGTAGACAACGGTACCTTGAGAGTTTGGTGAGGCCTATCGCTCTCAAGGTGGACCCAGTCGCAATAGCTTGGTCGATTCTGTCGGTGTCTCTAATACCTTTTCACTACACAACGGTGCCGCGGCTGTAGCGAGAACTATTTTTATTTGTCACAAGTTTTATTTTTTATTTTTCAAAATGTTCAGAAATTAGTTACTGTCACTCGGTATTCACGTTTAAAACCGAACACTCTCGACACTGTTTGATTTAAAAGTTATTGCAATTGCACTAGTGACAATTCATTTCTTGCTATCGTCACAAACTTCTGCCAGATGCTAATAAAGCTCCCAAAAAAAATTACTACTCAAAGCCCCACATTTTGTCTTTCACAAAATAAAATACGTCTGGGAGCTTCTAGATCTTGGACCATTTGCCATTGAAGGTGCCTCATCCTTATTTTTGTAGCATCATGCAGTCCTTCTAAATTTTGTCTTTCAACTAATTGGGTAATGTAACTCCATTTTATACTCGTTTTTTCCATGTCAATAATTTTTGTTTGGTTAGCTAAACAGTTTCTAACAAGTTTAAACATGTGACATGGATAAAAAAAATTAGATCTCTTGATACAGGATGGTCAAATTTTGTTTGCAAATTGAGGAGGTTCGAGAAATAGGCCCCTAGCTTTTCGCACATTGAAATATTTGATGATGCTCCTTCAAAAAATATAAACCTAACCTTAAATCGGAAACTAGAATAAAACAATTTTTTACTTACGTAATGATTCCTCTTGTACTTTATCCTTGGACAACATTGCCAATATTTTGGCACTCCGGCAGTTCATTTTTATTTGGTAACTTTTTTTAAATTAGAAAACTCGCATTTTATAAACACGAACCTTTCACCTGTCATGTGTAATTACTAACGGGTACTAAGTCACTTGGTGCAATGTTCTTTAACATGTTCAATATCAAACAACTACAAGCAGAACGCACTAAGTGACTTAATGTGTTTTGCTTGTATTAATTCCCAGCAAAATGATTTTAGTTCATTTCGTCTATTGCTGTAAATCTATTTTTAGTACACCTGGGACTTAGTGCGTTTTAGCAGTATATAGTGATCAAAAAGTTGATGTTAGAACCGATGAAAACGCATTTTGTCAAATTGTTGATTTAGTGCCTTTTGGTTGTAACCCCACGATTTAATGTAGGATTAAAAATCGTAATTAATAATTAATTAATGATTTCCAGTTATTTTTGAATAATTCTTCTATCAACTTCGTAATCATCCAGCGTTTTATTATTCATATTTGTATTTTGTGATCAACGTTTAATAATTTATAAGTATAATAACCAGATAGAAATAAAATTCCAATAAACTTTTTTAGATGAGTAATTGTTACAGAAAAATCTTGGACGTTTCTGTCATTGGCATATTTCATGGAAAATTTCTTTATATCATTTAGTAAATTATCATCAAATAACATGCAAAATATATCTAATGCAGATTTGTCTGCCAATAAGTTTTTGAGATGTTCTTTGTCTGTAAGTTCAGTAGAACTGGGCAATTTGCTGTATACTGGATCAGTTTGCAACACGTTTACTACATGAAAGTTTGTTTTTTTTTCTTTTTAGAAGCCGGTTTACTAGTTGACGATTGACAGTTGATGTTATTAGAAGAATGTGATTCACTAGTGGACGACGTGACACTAACAGTATCTGTTTGCTGTATGGAATCAGAAGCTCAAAAGAACTACCTATGCTTTTTGTGATACTGTCTCCTAAAAATAATATAATATTTACTTCAACTTACTAATAAATGTACAAACAATGTAACAATCTACCTTTCTACTCATTTTCGCCAATGTCTTCTTCATCTGTAAGTTCATTCACGTCTGGTAGTATAATAACAGCGTCAATTTCGTTTTCTGAATTCAAATCTTCAATTATAGCCTCAAGTTCTTTTACAGTCAGAGGTCGATGGTGATCATAATATTCTTTACACTTATTTTTATCAGACATTTTATTGTCAAATGTACACAAAACACTGTCACTACTTTTAATTCGATAATCAAATACGAATTCAACAAAGTACCTACTTGATAATATAGTAAGTACATTCGGTTGTTATGATCCCGTCGTCAGTAGTGTAAATATTACCACTGGCGACAAAGGTCATACGTCGTGGAAGAGTGCATTTGCCACAGATACCACCGCTTGTTATCAGCGTGGTATTCACCATTGTTGCATAATCATAGCTGTGGTATTACACCCCCACCACGAACGTTTGTGAGTTCTTTTATCTGAGAGACTTCAGGGGTTATTATTTGATTGAGTCATAGGTTACATTGAGTAAAACCATTTTATAATCATTAACAAAGTTTTAATAATAAACAAGAAAAATAATAATAATACATTTGTTTGTTTTACACTAAATACATCAAAGTTACAAAGTAAACATGTTGACTTCTCCTCCCTTCTATAGGCACTCGTTTGTAAGTCGCGATTACATCATTCACTAGTTTAAAATGATTTTTCGTACTAACTTACTGTTAGGTACTAACAGTCATTTGACTAACTTTATCAGTACTGACCAACGTCTGACTGACTTTTCGTACTGCCCTTTTAATATTGACTGACTGATTGATCTCGAGCTGGGTGTTTTATTTGTATTTATATCTTTGATCCCCCTCTTGAATATTTAGGGTGACAAAGGATCGTCTCAGTATCTGCTCGTTCCCACAGTTTCAGTGAGAATATTAAATTTAAGTGTCGCAATTTATCAGCTATTGACAGGTTGCATTTAAGTAAGGCTTTTGACAGTCTCTTGATATATTGTTTACTTTAAGTATGTTAAAGGAAACGAAAATAATAAAAATCACATAAAATTTCAGATTGAAAATGCAATAGGGTGGTAAAAATTGTTCTTCTGCCTTAACCCATTTCACGCCGACCCCCCAAGACATTTTTGTATCAAATTTATTTTCATATATTTGTTGTATAATACTTCTGTAAGTATGTGTACAAAATTTAAAAAAAAAATTTCTCATAGAACCTGAGAAAAAAAATGTTGCGAAAACGCAACTTCAGCAGGAAACATGTATTAAATTTGCAACTTTCACAATGTATTTCGAGTTGTCCTGATACATCTCGAGGTGCCTGTGCCCAATTTGAATCAAGAGCGTTGTCGTCAAAAAATTCCTCATCCGTCAATTCATCAACTCTGTCAGGAGGTAAAACAACAACATCAACATCTTCACCCAATGAATTTTCATTTTCTAAGATGTTTTGTATTTCTTCAACTGTCAATCCACGAATTCTTTTTAGTCCAGACATTATTCACAAAAATCAAATACACATAACTCAACAACACTTTTTTCACTTCTGATAAATAGATGTTACAGTTACACTGTTGTCGTAAGAATCAAATACACATAACTCAACAACACTTTGTTACAGTCTCATTTCACTTCTGATAAATAATTATTGTTACACTGTTGTCCTAAGATAGCATATAAAGTAAACACATTCCGCTGAAGTTGCGAAAACGCAACATTATTTTTAACGACATTTTTGTCATTGTCAAAATATTTGTTTTATTATTTTTTTCATTACCCCCCTCAAATATAAATCTATTTAAAAAGCGCAAACCATTATTTGCAGAAAAAATCCATCCTAACCTATTTGAAAAAAATAATCATTGTTGGCATTTTATAATTGCTCAAAAAGCTGTTTTTTATACAACAAGCATTATTGTACCAAATAAGTTGAAAATAAAATTTTATCATTTTTCAATATATTATTATATGTTCTTTAAGCACTAACTATTATTTAATTTCTTTTTTTTTGATTTTCCTTAAAAAAAAATTCAAAAAGAAAATGTTGCGTTTTCGCAACTTCAGCGGGATATGGGTTAACACAAGCGATTACAGATATTATTTCAGCTTTTTTTTGCATTTGTGATGCAATTTACAGTTTTTGCTCCTTTACTAGCAATAACTTTGCCTGGGTTATTATTTAGATGCAATCCTGTTTCATCAAGATTAAAAAATTTTCTGGGAGTTTCGGTTAAATCGTTTTCCATTAAAATTTCTCGCAGAAGCTTAAGGCGGGTGCGGGGGGTACACTATGCAGGCAGGCACAGAAATGACTTTTGTTCACTGTGGGAAGGAATACACAAAAATAACGGCACAGAAATGACTTTTATTTACTGCGAATATGAATACAGGAAAATAATTATTCGACAATTAATATGAAATGCGCCACACGCGCGCGCGGACTGTTGTCAAGTCAGTCGCCGCATTCGAACGCAAAATCTGTTTTGGTATTATTTATGTACCTACCTAGTTAACTATTCAAATAATTTGCTTTTTCGCGGCCCGCACGCATAGCGGCCGCGGGCCGCAGTTTGACGACCACGGTTATAAAGTCTTCTTCTATTATTTTGCAAACCATGAATGGACAAAAACTCTTCTTTACACACTTCTTGGTCCAATCCTTGCACCTTTATGTAATACTTAAATGTGGTGGTTCTTGATGAAATCGGGTTTTTTGTTTTCTTTGGGTACGTGCGTTTTTTACCTACACTTTTGATGATTCCAAACAAATAAGCATTCTGCCTATTGAATGTTTGTAAGTTCCAAAATGAATTAAATATATTATTTTCTTCGCCTTGCGATAATTCCCTACATGATGGGCCTAAAGTTTTAGGAGCCTTTTGGATTAATATAACCGTATCCTAAATTTCTTCTCCGTTTAACTTTTACCTTTTTCCTGCATTGAATGTTAGTCTGCCTCTTTCTTGATGTTTTTTTTTAGTGGACTTTCTACCACCCCTCTAGTGGTGTTTTTAATCTATGAGAATAAAATAAAAATGGTTAATTAAATGAAAAATTCGATAAAAGTTTTCGTGTAAAAAGTTAATATGCCACAAAACATTATTTATTTCTTATTTCTAACAATGTAGGTAGATGTTTTTTCTTAAAGTAATTTTTTTGTCCAGTTAATATTAATTTGCAATAAAAAATATGAAAAATGTTTTACTAAACAGTAGTGAAAACAATGCAACGTAAAACGTAAAGCCCAAATACTAGCAGCATTTTTTTGTTAAAAAGGCAATAAGCCACATTAAATTTTAATTACCTACCACTTCTTCAGAAGAACTGCTGTTTTCACTGCCACTATATTTTGAGATAATATAATCATTATCCTTATCACTATCGTCAAATTCACTTGATTCATTACTGTCATCGCTATTTTCAACACTATTAAACAATTTCCTCTTGACAGATTGACGTTTGGTGTCCGCCATGTTGAATTTGTGTGGCTTGTTACATTCTTGTAGCAAAATAAACTGTGTTTGAGGTTGTAGTGAAAAATAAAATATAGAGATTATGGTGCCATCTATTATTTAATCGCCAAACTATTTTACAGTGGCTTCTTACTTTTTTCCTGCAACGATTTACATTGAATAGGGGAAGTCCGTGTAATTTGGACCCCCTAAGAACAATTCACGATAAACAGTTCCTAAAGTCAGTCAGAAGATCAGTTTTTTTTGTACATATGTTGTACATAATAAAGTATTGAATTAGCATCTCAAAGAAAGGCAACTCAAATCATATTAAAAAAAAATAAATTGGAAATTTAAATATGACGTGTATTTCGGCTCACAGACGTGTAATTTGGTTTTACTTGATGTGTAATTTGGTTTGAGGCGTGCAATTTGGTTTTATTGTTCCTTCATAAAAATGAAAGTAAATAGTAATTAACAAATTATTAAAGTAAAAGTAATAAAATAAGTAGTATATTTTAATAACAAAAATACCCAATATTCAAGTTGTAAATATTATAAAAAAAACAAAACAAAACAGATATCAAATTGAATTTTAAGGACTAAGTTTTACAATTGTCACAGTAATAAAAATTGACATCCGTTATTTCAGCACAAGCTTCATGAGACCATCCTTTACAAGTTTTGCACTGAATCCAATCTTCCTCGTAATTTTCTCCGCAGACAACACAATATGTTGTTTCTCCGCTAAGGTCCTTTTTATTTCTATTTTCGTTCTCCTTTACCGTTTTTAGTTTTCTTTGAATATTGCCTTGATCATTAAATCAGTTCTTCTTTACCAACTTTAATTTCTTTTCATTCGCTTTTGTTTTTGGTGTTTGTTGAATTTTTAACTGATTTTTATAGGGCGTGCCTGTTAAAACGACCCCTGAAGCATTAAATTTCTTTTTTTTTTCGAGGACCTGTTGATGATCCGCTTGTTGAAGGTAACGGACTAATTTCTTGCACGAGTTTGTAAGACGATTTGTTTACGGGTGGGCTATTTATGAAACTCTCATCAGATGCCTGAGTTGTTAAAAGGACATCTGAAAATGTTTTTGATTCCAAATGACGTGATGGATTATCATCTTGGTGGGCAGAATGTGATGAGGTTGACGGTGCTGGCTCTTCAGGAACTAAAGAGGCTTCATGCGGAACAGGAGTTGAAACGTTCTGTATATAAATGTCATTAACGTTTGGATTTATCTCGGTTGGTGGATCAGGACCGAAATTGGGATTTACTTCAACTGGCCGTTAAGATACTTCTGCTAAATCGGATTCATTGTATACATGTCGATCAGGTGGCCATAGACCTGTTTTACGGAAACTGTTTATGGCTACTTCCATAGTGGCTGCCCTAGGAAAAGCTTTCCCCACCAGAGAACTAATAACATCTACATTTAAAGCTTTACCCGGAAACTCATGCAACTTCGAAGTTATTGCAGATGAGAAATAAGTATTTAGTGGCTTAAAAAATCCGACGTCAAGCGGCTGCATCTTATGAGTACAGTGCGATGGAAATGAAAGCATTATAACTCCGCGGTTACGGGCTAACTCTATTGCCTTAAAGCTTTGAGTATGGCTACTATGCCCATTGTAACGCTTCCCCTGGTACGATAACCCAAAATTTAACAAAAACTAAGAAATTATAAGAAATGGCTAAATGGTCTAGGGGGTACCAGTGGACGCACAAGACTTAAAGATAATTAATTGACCACACTATTTGCTGAAACTCTATTTTAAAGAAAAAGGTTGCTGAAAAAAAATAATCTAAGAGAAAAAAAATATCTATATCTTTCATCGGTTTTTATTGATAAAAAAATTAGATTTTTTGCCACAAAAAATATATAATATTAATGTTCTATTTGTATATTGGAAAAAAAAAATATTTAAAACAGTACAATTTCAGTCAATATGTATAAATAGTAAATTATTTTATAATGTATATTTATATCAAGGAGACCCTCTGAAAATAAATTAGTTTTTTGGTTAGATTTTTGTTAATAGAAAAAAAATATTAACGATCAGAGGACTAGCCTTCGTGATCGCCAACGCTTACTTTTTATAAAATAAAGAACTGACTCTAAGTTTTTTTGTAAAATTCAAAAAAATACTAAAATATAAAACACTGCCCGATCACGTCACTCATTAACTATCAATTATCTGTTATCGACTACCCACTGAGTGCGGCGAACCGGCGTTTTTATACTAGCTGTGACGTATCACAGCTAGTCGACATAATCAGCTGTCTTTTCAAAATTTTAAAATTGTTCGATCTACCAGGGGTACTGGAACGTTATGTTACAGTACACCCGGCTACAAAAAAAAAACCAAAAAAAAAAAATAACCTCCCTTATATCTAGGGTAGTTTTTTTTTATATAGATATATATACCTAATTATGTATTCTTAATTACAATATATGATTATTAATGTAAAAAGGTTCATTTGGGACTATTAGAACTATTACGTATGGCCGACTGGACACTACTTGATTGATGGGATCTTCTCTCGGTGAATACCCACGACACTTCCATGACCTCCACATTAATTGTCCGACGTCACTTGGTCTTCTTCAGCAACCCTTAAGCACTCTAGAAAAAAAAATCCAACCGCAAGTTAAATACACACCAAATTTGGTTCAGCCTCTATCGCACGGCACAGAGGAAGAGAAGCCCGTTCCTCTGCCATATGACGATATTGGTTGAGGGTTAGTTTCCGTTTCGGCTGTTGTTCCGGCATTGGTTGTGGTTCCTCGGCGGTACTGGATGGTGGTAACCCGACCATCACAGGTTCATCGATCCATAGAACATCCGGCTCTTCCATCATATTGACATCGGTCACTGTTATTTATTAACAGTAAAAAATGAACATTTAGCGGACCACTGTGTTTTTTCTTTTTTTTTTTTTCAACATATTAACCTAGAGCCTCCTTTGGATATAAAGCTACTTTAATTTACAACACAAAAAATAAATTAATAACTAGTAAGTCTTATCAACATCGTTTATCGACGATTAACCTAACTGAAAAAAAAAACTATCCTCTACAAATTTAACTGTATTTTTTTTTTCATTGTACATACATACTTTTAATATTATTATATATATCTTTTTTAATTATTATAAAAAGGTCGCAAAGACCGCACATTAAAGGTGCCACGTACTTCTTGCGTGTCCGCATATATTACGAGATACGCGTTTTCAGCAACCTTCTCTTTAATTTTAAAAGGCCCTTCATAAATTAAACAAAATTTTTTTGTAATTCTATCTGCAGCTGATGACTGCATATGGCATTTAACTAATACCTCGTCCCCTACCTGGTACACCCTTAACCTTTTTTTTTCATTTCTTGGAATGTAGTTAGAGGCTAGTGCAATTTTTTCATGGTCATCTAAATATTGAAATGAATTGACAAAGTTATCCAGTCTCGTGATAAAACAGGATACGTGTTCGTGTTTGTCGTACCTTGTAAAATCTTTTTGTATGGGATTTGCCTGATTATTTGAATAAGCCGTGATTCTTTGTTTTTTCTGAATGTCCTCTATACTAGAATTTATTTTCTGTACAGTTTCTTTAACATGTAAAATTTCAGCTCCTTGTTTCCCTAATTTTTGTTCGGTTTCTGTTATGTGTTGCTCTATTTTCCCACTTTCTTTGTCCAGAATTTCCCTATCTTGTCCGACCTCTACTTTTTGTTGATCTAATTTATCCTCAAATTTCTTTGCAAATGTGTCTGTGTGTGTTTTTAATGACTGTGTAACGTATTCCCTCATTTCCTGTCTCCATTCCTCAATTTTACTATTTTGGTACTCGTGTTGTTGCTGTTGGTACTCGTGTTGTTGCTGTAACTCTTTGTGAATTTTATCAAAATCTAATCTTTGGTTGTGTATTTGTTCGAGTATTTGCATCAATAAGTTACCCTCGTCCATTTCTTTTTTTTTTTAGATTATATTCTTAAGTATAGAATAGAATAAAAATGACAAAAGTTTTGACAGAATATTTAATTTCTTTATTCACTAAATTACGCTGTACTAGATCTATTATGCAACTATTATGTAATGACAGTTCATCTCTAATCAAATTAGATCTCGGTTGAGCCCCCAACTGTAACGCTTCCCCTGGTACGATAACCCAAAATTTAACAAAAACTAAGAAATTATAAGAAATGGCTAAATGGTCTAGGGGGTACCAGTGGACGCACAAGACTTAAAGATAATTAATTGACCACACTATTTGCTGAAACTCTATTTTAAAGAAAAAGGTTGCTGAAAAAAAATAATCTAAGAGAAAAAAAATATCTATATCTTTCATCGGTTTTTATTGATAAAAAAATTAGATTTTTTGCCACAAAAAATATATAATATTAATGTTCTATTTGTATATTGGAAAAAAAAATATTTAAAACAGTACAATTTCAGTCAATATGTATAAATAGTAAATTATTTTATAATGTATATTTATATCAAGGAGACCCTCTGAAAATAAATTAGTTTTTTGGTTAGATTTTTGTTAATAGAAAAAAAATATTAACGATCAGAGGACTAGCCTTCGTGATCGCCAACGCTTACTTTTTATAAAATAAAGAACTGACTAAGTTTTTTTGTAAAATTCAAAAAAATACTAAAATATAAAACACTGCCCGATCACGTCACTCATTAACTATCAATTATCTGTTATCGACTACCCACTAAGTGCGGCGAACCGGCGTTTTTATACTAGCTGTGACGTATCACAGCTAGTCGACATAATCAGCTGTCTTTTCAAAATTTTAAAATTGTTCGATCTACCAGGGGTACTGGAACGTTATGTTACACCATCTAATACTAAAAGCACTTTTTTTTTATAAATACCGTCACGAAGAATAATTGGAAAAGCTTCAGCTCCGATGATGAGATCAATGTGCGATGTATTATAATAGTATGGATCGGCTAATTCCAGATCTGACAAAGCAGGCCATTCTTGTAGTTTTATGTAACTTGACGGTAACGGGTTTGTTAATTTCGAAAGCACGAGTGCCTGAATTTGCAGGGAGAACATTTTATCTGTACAAGAGTGTAGATCGAGTTCCACTAAGCCTTGAGTAGTGGTATGGTTAGCTCCAATACCTGATATCTTCATTTGTAGATTTCTTCTTGGAAGTCGTAGACGTTGTAGTGCATTTTCAGTTATAAAGCATGCTTCAGAGCCCTGATCAATCAAAGCGCGAAATTGCACTAATGACCCATTTCTTGATTTTAAGTTTACTCTTGCAGTAGCTAGTAATACTTTACGATTGCAACGTTCGTTGCTAGTATGTAGAGTTTGTACAGTTGTGGTTTCTGTATTCTTCGGAGATGATTGAGGTGATCTGTTTGCAGTTGAAGAGTCAGTCTGCGAAGAATGTAGCAGACTATGATGTGGTTTGTTACATTCACGGCACCGATTTGTTGATCGACAATTGTTGCGTGAATGTCCCTTGCGGAGACAGTTGAAGCATAAATTTTCTTTAAGTACTATTTGTCGTTTTTCAGATACATTTTTACTTCGGAATTCTGGACACAAATACAGTGTATGCTTGTCTTTACATAACTGGCACGTCTTTTCTTCCGCGTTGGAGTTCCCAGCAAAATGTGCATTTCTTCGATTTGACATTGTGCTTGAAGATTTATTTTGCGTTGAAGGCCCAACTATTTCAAGCGTTCGGACTCGACCAATGAGAAATTCTTCCAGTTCTTTGAGGGTCGGAAGGTCAGTTTTAGTACAAATGGACGTCTCCCAATCCTTTCGTGTTACAGCATCAAGTTTTTGAGTAGTAATATAAATAATCCAGTCATCCCATTGTGATACAGGTCGTCCCAAATTTTCAAGAGCTTTGACAGCTTGAGTTGTGTTGTCGATGAGATTCTTCAAATTAGAAGCCGATTCTTCATTGATTTTCGGTATTGACATCAAAGCTTGTAAGTTGGCAGAAACTAATACTTTAGTATTTTCATAGCGTTCTTTCAACACCGACCAGGCTGTAGCAAAATTTGCGGATGTAATTGTGATATTCTTCAGTAGGTTGGCTGCTTCGCCCGTTAAGTTCGTCTTGAGATAATGTAGTTTTTGTATATCGGATAGTTGCTTATTCTCATAAATGAGCGTTGTAAAGAGATCTCTGAATGCGGGCCACTCCAAGTGATCTCCGGCGAAATGCGGAATATCGATTTTTGGTAGGAAAACTTGAGTCTGTACAGCAGGTTGACTTATTGTGGGAATATCTTTTGAAGTTAATTCACCCAGCATGTCATTCAAAGTGCCCAAATTTTCCACATATTTGTTTTCAGTAATACCGTAAATATCTTCAGTAAAGTAGTCATCTGATTCCAACTCAATTCCTGTAGCGATAGATAATATAGCGTCGTGATTTGTTTGAAATTGTGTGAAATACGTTTCTAATAATGATATACGGGCAGTTATTGTTCCGTCCGTGATTTTTCCAGATTTTTTCATATTAATAACAGCGTTGCTTATAAGATTTGTGAGATGTGTTTGCTTCTTGACGTAGTTTTTCATTTTGCGATTCAATTTATGCGGCTGCGAAGGACCAATGTTTTGTGTGTAGAGAAAATAAATTTAATTTTTTTTTTTTTTTTATTCTTTTTTTTTCTTTTGTGACAGCAAGCTGTCCATACACCAAAACTACATTCACACATAACTAACTATTCCTTGTGTGCCCACAAGTCAAATTAATATTAAACTTAAACTTAACTCAAATTAACATAAAACAATATTCTAATGTAAACACATGTTCTCAGAAAAGCTACTGTAAGGAACCAATTAGACCAGATCATTGGTCATTGTCAATCAATAAAACTAAATTATATGAACTATCACTTAAACTAAACCTCTTTTCAGAGGATTAAAGTCAGACTCACTCAATCACACAGGTTAACAAGATCCAACCGCACTATCTCTAAACAAGTACACTCCAGTCATTCTATCTTAAAGACATGCCAATCCTCCTGAAGGGTGAGTCAGACAGAGTTCAATCTCAGTCTGACAGTGAATTCACTCTGAGTCAGACTCATCCTTCTTTTCCCTAAAACTTGTCCACAGAGGACTCCTGTCAGAGCAGAACACCCTTTGAGAACAATCAGGGGACTGGATGTCAACTTCTCAGACTCGGGGTGCATATTTTATCAACTCATTAATCTCTCCTATAGCCTCTTCTAATCCATCATCTTTCTCCCTTAAAGCCTTTATCTTCCCTTCTGCCTCTGTGTTAGCTCTCTTAGTTGAGGAAGGGAAACTCAATTGATTTACCTCTATTAAATTGTACTTGCGGCAGTAACTTAACCTAATGCCTTCAGGCAGAGCAGTGGTGTCGTAGGAGGCTTTGAGGTACTGTACAATTCTTGATAGGGGTGTTCGTGAAGAGGATGACTGAATTATATTATCAATCAGAATGTGGCACAAGAAGCATACCATTAGAGGTTGATTGAAAGACATCTTTGGGACAATGCACACAAACATGGGGCTCAGGAAAACAGGTGATGATGCTTCAGTTAGTCCTAGCTGCTCAAGGGTTATTAAGGACTTAGCCTTCTTTTCATAAAACAGGTCCAAGAGGATCCCTGGAAAGCAATTTGCTATTCTTGGGAGTGTGATTGTTGAGGCTCCTATGGACTCTCCTGCCTTTCTCTTGTAAGTAGACAGTGAATATTTGGCAACTAGCATGTCTATAATTTTAACAGCATCAGGGTCAGTTTTTGATTTTATTTTGTTAATGTTTGTAGAGCAAACAGGGCTATTAGGAATTTCATGTCAGTATAGAAATTTTCCTTTGTACTATACTTGAATAGGATTGAGGTTCCTTCTTTCACCTCAAAGGTGGCTTCTGCCCTTTTGTCCTCTATGTGCTTCTTCTTTAACTGTTTGATCATACGGATTGGATCAAATCCTTGATATTTGAATGCATCAGAGAATTCATTAATATCAGCATAAATGTATGTGAAGAAATCATGAATCAGTTCTCCATCTGCAGCAAAGGAGGTGTCTAAACCTTTTAGCCAATCAACAAGCTGTGTCACGTCCATTCCAAGAGAGTTTTTGCCAATTTGTTAATCTCTATCTCTGTGTTGTGTGGCCCGTCAATGTGCTTTTTTTATCGACCACTCATCAAATTTTGAAAAAATACAATAACGTATGTCACACTAAAAACCATAAGTGAATTAATACTTACCTTTAGCTGCAATTTCAAGTTATTTGCGAATAAAACACACAAAAATTGTACTACGTCAACAAAAACGTGATCGGTAAAGCAGAACACCGTTTCGTATGACTTGATGAACACAATTTCTCTTTTCGATGTAAGATGGCTCTGTAATCACCCCTGTTACAATTGACACTTGTTACAATTGACACCAGTCTCCTCCCCTACATATTTATGAACAATTCTTGTTATAAATTATGATGTTTTTCAATCAAATTTTTTAGATTAACAATTCTACTGTCAGTCACACATCGATCAGTTACAATAAGCAATATTTCTCTCAACAAAAAATAGAATTCCCAAATTTCATCATTCTCGGGAACTAAATCACCAACAATTAAACAAAAATGATATGCCAATCATCCCAGTGCTCATGACATTTCAGTCGATGCACGCCTTAATTTTTTTGTAATTTTGTTTTTGTATTTTTTTTCTCTGTATAATAAAAAAAAAATGATTTACCAGTGTCTGCATATCTGATACAGACATTATAATTTGTTTTCTTTTTAAATGTT
This sequence comes from Xanthostigma xanthostigma, assembly GCA_963575645.1. NCBI lineage: Eukaryota > Metazoa > Arthropoda > Insecta > Raphidioptera > Raphidiidae > Xanthostigma > Xanthostigma xanthostigma. The sequence goes on from OY754473.1 coordinate 9,434,696, forward strand.
GTATAGAGATATTAAGTGGAACATTTCGAAAGCCTTTAAAGTTGAAATATTTAATTCTCTCATTTAAAAATTGTAAAGTAAAATAATGCTTAACTATTAATGCTTGAATTATCAATGCCATTTCATAACGGCAAACGCCCTCCAGCAGATCATGCATTACGTCACATGCTTTCTTTATAGTATTGTGAAAATAATGTAATTCATTGAAAATACATCGTTCTTTTATCTTGTGTAAATGAGATTCTACGTTAGTGTCGTAATTAACCACGTTACGTAAAAGACTGTAATGCTCATTTACTTGACGTTGAGCATTAAGTTTCTCTATTCGGCAAAATCTGCAATAGTAATTTGCAGAAAAACTTTCTGTATATCCAAGAGCAGAGTGCACTCCCAAGTTATCTCCAAGAATTAAAACAGTACTAAAATAAATCGTTTTTTCACCACTAGAAGTTGAAATGGATATGCCATACTTTTCTAGATGTTTTAGCTCTTGTATTAATTTTCCAAAAACAGCTGTTTCCAAATTGATTACGATCTTGTGAATGGAATAATTCGACCAAAAAAATTTTCTCTAATAAAGAGGCAAATTGTGGAGGTATTACCGCAAGTGTCATATATACGGAACCTAGTTTATGCATTCCAGAATGGGAATCTAGTGGATTTCCAGTTTCAAAATCATCGAAATAGATATATAATGGGAAAACAATTTTATCGCTGTAATAGTCCTTAACTTTTTTCCATAATTCACACTGAATAATGTTTGTTTTTATTATTGAATCAGAAGTTTCTAAATATGTCATATAATTAATTACAGTGTCGAAAACTAAAGGAATTTCCAAAAAACCGTTTTAAAACAAGTTTTATAGAAACAATTTGACCATTTCTATCAACTGTACTTAGTACAGAGTTCCATTTACTAATTTTTAATTCAGAAGTTGTACCCATATAAAATGACTCTGGCATAATAAAATTTTGCGAATGTTTAAAACATGATAATCTCTTAAATTCAGTATCAAAATTTTTAAATGGATTTTCAATCATTGAAAACATAGTTGAAATTTCTTGCCTAAATTCACTGTTTATTGATGACAAAACTTTTTCTTTCATAATTTGTATGAAACCACCATTCAAAAATTCTGTTGTACTATATTTTGAACAATATCTCTTGTCAGAGTACTGTAATATTTTGATAAAAACAACATAGCATTTTGAATTAAGTTTTCAGTAAAATCTAAAAGTGAGTGATCAATTATTTCATCGCTATAATTTTCATTTTTTATTATCAACTTATTGCTGTGTGTCCTATGTATGGGAACATCTAAACATTTTTTAGAATCTTTTTTTGTTTGTTCAGAGTTATCAAAATGTTTGTTTTTTAAATGCTGTCTAAAAGCATGGATACTTTGAAAACTTCAGCGACAATTGTTTTCTGTGCAAATAAAATTATTTGCAAAATTATGAACAATTTTAATATGAGCCATAAAATTTTGGATGAAAAAATCTTTGAGGCAATTTAAACACACCATTTTAAATCAAGATTAAAGTGTTGTATGGTGGTATTTAATGAATTAAAATATTTTCGAATGCTTAAATAGTAAATATCGTCGCCTTAGTAAGAAAAACGTGTAACTCCAATTTGGTAAAGTTTACAGGAGATCAAAAAAACTGTTTTGTTTATTTTTCACCTGCGCTTGAATATTCAAACTTATATAATTGGAAATACAGAATTCCAGATTTACTATTTTAACAAAAATACTAAAGTCAAAGTAATGTTGGCAATTCAAAATGGAGATACGTGATTTTCTAATAATAATTTGAATCAATTTTAGGAGATACGTGATTTTTTCTATTAAAAATTATCAATTAATAACGAACTGAAAACTTTATTCATATCAAAACTTGAATTACACAGCAAAGATTTTTTGTATTACAATTAAAAATTAAAAGCGACCTCAAAACTTAAATTAAAACAATTACACAGTACATTTTTTTTCGGCATCCCTCATAAGGCAGTTCATCATAAAACTTTTGATAGTCTTCTAGGAGGCCTGTTTTTAGTATCTGTAGGTGATCGTATTTTTCTTTTTTAATTTTCCTTCGTTCGCTAAATAAACGAGGTAAATCTTCAAATTTGCAGATTTTAACATTTTTGTTGGCTCTTTTTTCTAATTCCTTCCATGTATCGGTATGACGTAATTTGAACTGAATTTCACCATTTGGTAAGTATTTAAGTGCCTTAATGTCAGTGACCACGGGATCTCCCACACCTCTACCTGGACGTATAGAATTATAAAATTTTAACGAATCGATTTTTTTAAAGAAAGTGTGATTAAGGTACTTGACATTATAAGGCGATGGGCTTTTTCTTGCTTTTTTACAAAGGTAGACATAGTCAGCTGGAAGGTTTATCTTACGACCACGTATCTGCCTTTCTATAGTGGAGTGCATTGAGTCAACTTCCATTTGAGTGTGACCTTTAAATAGGTATTTTTGGGTAATATCAATGTTGTGCTGCATTGCTAAATTTACAAAAGCATTAGCCAACGTTGAGTTCCGATTTTGACCCGTACATCCATCACTGTAGAAAATAATTTCCTTCAGGTTATTAGTACTCAGTAATTTCTGTTTCAACGAAGTACGAAAGAATACTTGAGAATTCGTTAGCGGTTAGACCTCCTTCACTCTCGTTCCAAAGAAAACAGTATCCTTCCTTTGTTTTTAAATTGTACAATGTGAAATTGTGTACAATTAATTTCGTTTTGTAGTACATTGCTGAAACAGTAGATCCATAGCATAAACATTAACTGACAAATCTGTAGACGACTTATCGTTTTCCTTTTCTTCTCGTGCTTCTTTCTTTAAAATCTGATGCATACTGTAAGCTTCTTCAGAGACGTTTTTTGTTTTGTAGGCCTCACACACGTCACAAAGATCTTTCTTAGGTGAGTACAGGGACAAATTAAGCTCTTCAAATATTTGACTGAATGTGTATATAGACGCATAATATTCAAATTTTCGTTCAGCACAATAATTATTCTTAAAAAACTTGTATAGTTCTGCTTTGGACTGCCAGAGTGGTTCAAGATACAGTTTTTTTGAAGAAGACCTACAATAATGACTCTCCATTTTCGGCAAAGACTGGAGGAACTCACGAACTGACGAATTTTTTTCCTGAAATCTTGCTTTTCGTACCATGCTTTTTCTATTAACCTGATTGTGGACTTCAATATTATTTTCCTGTCTAGCTGTAATGCTTTCTTTAAGCCAGTTTAAAACCATCGTCTCTTTCAAACCTAGTGTACCTCCAAACATTCGTTTGCAAACTCTTATAGTTTCTAGATCTACTTTCAAAAAATATTTCATGGAAAAATTTCTTCTAGACACATTTTGGTCTCCCCTTCGTCTTTTTACACTTTCACATTTTACTAAGGTCTGTACTTGTACTTTTCGTTCACCCCAATTCATCTTATTCCAAAAAGTTTGAAATATTTTCAAACGCTTTTCTTCAGTTAGTTTTTGACATTGTACAGCAGAGCCCTTGTTACTAATGATACAGTTACAAGGATTTGTTAAAAATTTACCCGGTCTGTTTATTTTATAATCCCAAGTTTCTCCAGTTTTCTTTTTACCTTGTTATGGCAAACCTTTAGCACGCTTGTATTTATTTTCGTTATAGTTCCAGTCTGAAGGCATTTTCCTTTTTTTTCTAGTCTTAACATTTAAAACATTATCATTTGACTTCTTCCTTTCTTCATTATCATTGACTTCTTCTTCTCCTTCTGATACAGGGACCTCATCTTCTTCGGATGCAGGGGCGTCATCTTCATTATTGTGGGAATCATCAGATTCATCTGCTTCGGGAAAATAGGTAGCATCAGAATCGTCTTTTTGATATGAGTTTTCAGTAGAAATATATTCTTCATAAATTGTAGCTTCATCGCAAATTGCATCAAGTTGATTTACGTTTATTTCTACACTTAAAAGGCTGTCATCTTTTTCATAAGACTTTTCATAATTATTGTTATTTTCCGCCTCTTCAGATATTTTTTCATTTATTTCATTACATTCAGGAGCAGTAATCTCTTCAAATATCATTATTGGAACATCAGAGTTTTCCACCTCACCGCAAACTGCACCAGATTGATTTAAATTGATTAGTGACGAAGCTTCTAAGTTTAAAAGACTGTGTTCCTCTGAGTTATCATCAAATTGGGTTTCATAAGGTGTTAAAAGTCCAGTTTCTGCATTAACTATCAAGTCTATAGTACTACTACTACTAGCTTTCTGCAAGGCCATTGCCAGAATTTTTTTGCTTCGCGATGACATACTTATAGGTACTGAAATAAAAATTAAAAACACTAATTGTTATAGTTTTTAGTAGTGGAAATACGCGTATCTCCACATAAACAAAAAAACAGAATATATAGAAATCCACGTATGTCCACAGCCGGTGAATAATACTCCTATAATAATTATTGTGTTGTTTATAAGAAAATGCAAATATAATAAACAATAAAGAATGATCTTACCTTGATATTCAATCAAATTTTTTTACAAAAAGTCGTATATTTTCAAAATTAATATAAAACGTATAGCTCAACACGTGCACAGCAATGAAAACACGTCATGAACAAATTGGGAGTTACGTGATTTTCTCAACACAATGTGAACGGTTGGAATTACGCGGCTTTCTTTGTGAAGTTTTTGAGCGGGAAACGAATTCTGCCAGTTAGGCGGCTTTCTGTAATGGTGTGTTTAATATTTTGATACTAGATGGTGTTAAAACCTTAATTTGGTACAAAATTGGAGTTACGCGTTTTTCTTACTAAGACGACGATATGTATTTGCATGCTATAATACTATACCATACGAATCTTATTTAAACTGTTCTATATCTGATACAATTTCAACAAGTGGTATTTTTTTTGTCATACGTAGTTGATATCTTGTACACTAATTGTTGAATAATCAGCCAAATGTGTTCTGATTCGACCGGATATTGGGCATTGAAAACAAAGTATGTTTTAAAACACAGATCAAATGCTTTCTTGACTGAATGTAATACCTGGTATTTTACACTGTCTATGATCACATACGATGACTGAATATTATTTATATTAGTGCCTACTATTAGCATGTAAGGCTGAATAGTACCGCCACGTGCTAATACTTTGTCTTGTCGATTTTTTTCAATATCACCTGGAATCTATAAATAAAACCATATTAATCACATAATACAGTATTCACAATCGAATTAAGTAAAAGACCGGTGAAAATAAAATGAATAAAAGTAAATTTCTAAATACCTTCACTAACTGTACCAAACTGTCCTGTGCCTCTTCAATCGATGGTTTCCAGTGATTTTTCTTCACTACTATTCCACTTTTTGGTGGAAATAAATGCGCGGGTAGTAGTAAAATCCGAACTAGAATTTTTGTGTCTAAAAACAGAATAAATAAAATTGAACTTAATACCATTATACAGTTATTAACTAATATATTCATATCGTATATTAAAGACACAGGGAAGAAACTAAAATAATCCTAACACCACGCATTTCACAATAGGTAATAACTCAGCAGAGGTAGAGATAAAGTACAGTATCTGGAAACAGTGATGTTTTATTTACGGGCTTTCAAGTAAATTAATTACGACGTATCGAAAAGCCCAATTGTCTTAATTTAAAATATTTAGGTAAGAAAACTCTGAACAAAAATTTGATAATATAGAATTGTTACACCAAATGTTTAGAAATATATGCCGACAAATATTATTATTATAACAGTAAATAATTATACAGTTGAATAATTTTACTGATGGTAACAGCCATTTGAAGCAATCGTTTTCAAATCATGCCCTTGACATAGTAAAATGGTTATCCCAACAAAATTTTGAAAAAAAAACAACTGAACATTTAATAATTATTTAGATATTTATTATTAAAAGTTACAAGTATTTTTATGGAGATATTTTATTTGATTTTTTAGCGAGTTTTATTTATTTTTAAGATATTTCATGTTTCACTTTATAGTGAGCTGATCAAGGGTAAATAAAAGAATATTAAAATAAGTATTTCTTTGATAATAATTAATTAACATTTGACAAGTCAGTCAATGCGGATTTCCAAATACCTTTGCGCGTTACTGTATTAACGTATTTTGTTATGACGCAATATTTTTGTTTTTGACTGATGCTAAAAAATTTAATTATCTGCAACAGTACATTACTAATACTTAAATTACAGTAATATTGTATTCAATACATAAAGTTAAGGTATAGAACAGACCGTTTACTTATTTATTAAAAACATGCTAACAATTTATATACGTACCTGTAGTTCAATATACCTGATACTTATTTATCATACTAAATTTTCATAATTATGAAATATCAACTTACCTTCAAATACACGAACAAGTTCCGAAATTTCCAGCTTTGTAACAAACCTTCCAGATATTTTCCATTTTTTTTTCTTTTTATTGTTAATGCTGACTCTTTTCTTTGCCCATTCGCCGTTTTACAATAAAAAACATGAAGTCAGGCATGAACACTGATGATCGCGTATAGGGAATGGTAGGGATACAATTCGCGGATTGGTGGAAATAAAGAAGTAATATTTCGGGGCTAAACTTTCGGGTATATTCGTATATTTATTCCGGGTAAGTACATGGTATATTTCGTAGAAACTAATCTTTGTATTCTGTAAAAGAAAAATATTTTATGTACTTGAAATAAATGAAATTGTTTCGTGCAAACAAAATCTGTTTCATCAAATAAATAATTATTACCATATGTATTTATTCAAAATAAATAAATAATTTGCTCTTTGCAAACTAATCTATCTTCAAACATATTATTTGTTGCTTAGAAATAGACTAAGCTGTTCAATCCTCGCCGTCTCCAGCTCCAGGAGCGAACTTAAGAATATGTAGTAATCTATATCAGAGTGGGTTAGTACTTGGGGATCTTGTTCAGATTGGACCTTAGTCCAGCTTGCAAGGAGCTGTTCACCTGTTCGTCCGGTTGAGGGTAACAGCTTGAGGCCGTCTTCCAGTACATTTGATGATCTCATCTGAACTAATTCCATCGAAGAGGTCCTTTAGGTCCGGTAATCCAGTCCTAAGAACCTGGTACAAGTGATCTTCAACAGACTCATGGGTCTTCCACCCTCCAACGTCACAGAAGAGATCAATGATGAAGGCAGATCGTGACGAATCACTTGACAGATCTGAACCTCCATATTGACCTGCGGCCATGAGAAAAGACAAAAAAAAAACAAGGTCCTTCCCTGCGAAGAGGTCATCGTCCCGCCGTTTATCGATGTGTGGTCTCGTGTATTGGTGCTGCGTCCCCAATAGTAATTTGGGCATTCAGAGTAAGTTAAAACTTTCACCCAGCCGGATGGTACTGTAATAGCCCCTTCTCTGATTGTTTATTACTCGTGTGGGATCTTGTCCGGACCAGCTGTTCGGAGTTCAAGCCCGGATAGTTCTCTTGGGGGGTATTGGAATTCAAACAATAAAATACAAAACAAAAAAAAAACTCACATTCAGTTCATAATTAGTAACTAGTTTAATAAATTGTAAAACAAAATAAAAAAAAAACTTAGTATCAAATCTGACCTTTGATGATCTGAAGTCCTTCGTATTTGGCTGGTGGAGTCTTCCAGTGACTTCTCACGTCGCACACTCACTTATTCAATTTAACTTCTTCGTTAAAATAACTTCAGATAGTTGGAAGCGATTCACTTCCCCATGAACTCAATGATTTCAATACTTTTCTTTGTGGATATAACTGTCTTAATAATTTAGATAAACTTTTTGAATAAAACTTAACGTCTGATAGTCAGTCACGTCTGTTCGTAACGTTGGTCAGTTTCTGTCTCTCCAAATCTCTGACAAATCAAACCCTTAGTGCGTTCCCCGTTTTAGCTCCCCGCGTCCGATTTTGCGACCGTTATCTTTCCCACGGTCGTCTTATCGGTGCGGTTTTTCGTTACTTTTGAGAACACGCCAAGCCCGCGATTCCCAGAGACCCACGCAACTATGATAAGAGTGCATTCTTGTGCCTTATCTTCACAGATTTACGCAGTTCCCATCATAGCTGTCTGAAACTAACATGTACGGGGTGGATCATTACAGTAGGGGAGAGAGAGGCACATTGATGCAGTTTTTGTTCAATATTTTTTAATAAATACAGATTATATTTTTTTGTAAATCTAATGCTAGCATATTATGGTTCAGTGAACATTTATCGAAGAAATAAAAAATATACATGGACTTACCATACTATTTTAGCGGTGATTTAAATTATTTTTAAAACATTTACATATGTATCAAACTGCCTCATCTGTGGGGCAGTTTGATTCATCGTGGGAGCACAATGATACACATAAGTAATTATTGAATAACAAACGAAATGATGATACAAAACTGTGTTTATTTAAGAAAATTGTTTACATTATGGTAATATTTAAAGAACTGAAATTGACGGAGAATGAAATACAACCTGACTGACGAGCTGTAGTTCTCAAAGAAATTGGATTTGGTAATTTCATCACTATGTCATTTCTGCTTACCAGACTCACATCTCGATTTGATGGAAATACAAACGCATTTCCTTTTCGACGTAGAAAGTTGATTTCTACTTCATCTCGATCAATAATGCTTGAAATGCATCCAACGTAGTGTAATTTTGTTTTCTTGGTACAAAATTGTACGAGAACAAAATCATTTAAATTTAAAACTTCATCATCGCATAATTGGGGAAATTCTTCGTCGCTAATATCCCCTACAGAATCCGACAAACTGAATTCTATTTCGCTATCTTCATCAGAACTACTTTCAATGAATTTCAATTTCTTTCTTACAGGTTTTACTTTCTCCTTCTGTTTAGTAAGTTTATTTTCTTTGGTTTTCGTCAGTTCTTCTATTCTATGTTTTTCAGGAGTGCTCGTATATACTCGAGATTTTCCACGTCTTGGGTTTATTGTCTTAACTCGTGGCTTGGCTTTAGGGTAAGGTCTGATCTCTTCTGGGGTGCGTGTTATCTTACCAAATAATACTGATTTTGAATTACTTGAATTGAAGGGAAGTGGAGGCGACATTGACTGCTTAGGAGAATCCGAAGAAACTTTGGATGCTGATGGATATTGTTGAGCTTCTTTTTGTGCATTTTCATTATCTTCTTCCTTATTTTGGGCATCGTTGATAATTGCATTATTAGTTTGATCTTCTACTTGTGGATCTTTTGCAGGATCTGGGCGATCTGTGACATAAGAAGAAAGAAAATCTTCATCACCAAAGGCCAGCTGATTGATTGGCCATATGCCTGGTTTCTCAAAACTTTGTTATATTCTTAATCGTGAAAGAATTTTTGTAAGCTATATTACACAATGTTGGTATGTCGTATATGGTGATTTGTTTTCCAGGGTTTGTAGTCATCCAATTGTTGAAAGCTGTTTTACAATATGCTTTGAATGGGCCAAAAATTGCAACATCCAAAGGTTGCAATTTGTGGGAAGTATGTGGAGGAAATGAGAGTAGATGTATTCCGTGTTCTCTTGCATAATTTATAGCATTTATGCTGCAGTGAGACTCATGATTATCAAGCAGAATAAGTGAAGGCTTCTCTTTAGATGTGTTAGTCATTTTCTGAAAATGTTCTAGTACATTTACAAATAAAGATGAAGTCATCCATCCGGATTTGGATGCCAATCCCAAAGAACCAGTAGGGGCACCATTTAGAAAATATTCCTTATATCTGACTCTCGGGAAAATTATTACTGGAGGTACGGCATTTCCTGTGGCATTTACAATACCAACGAACGTTACGAGTTGTCCTCTCTCCCCAGAAACTGCTTGGCCTACTTGTTTTTTACCGGTTTCAGCAATGACTCTTGGGGCTGCTAAAACGGTAGTAACACCAGTTTCGTCTATGTTGTATATGTGGTCGGGAGTAAATTTGTACTTGTCCATTATGTTAATATAATTGGTAAAAAACTCATTGACGCTATGCTTATTAAAGGCGGCTGATCTTGCTAAACTAGTATTCTCCGGTCGTCGTAAGCTGAGATTCAAATGGCGTTTCATGAAAGCTTGGATCCAGAATAATCCAGCCATTTTATTCCGATGCCAATTTGTAGGGATTTTATCCTTTTTGCAATGAACTGCAAACTCATATGCTAACATTTGAGGCTTGCTGGTATGTCAAACCATAGTGAATTTGAGACGATTTTATAAAATACTTTTCAAGACTTTCTTCTTCTTGCATAGTAAATACTTGACTGCTGGTGTACTTAGATTGAAATTCTGGGTTTTGTACCGACACTATTTCATCTTCGTGTGCTGAATCATCTGATGCAATATGGGTAACATCAGGATTCAGTTTTCGGAATTTCTCAACTCTATGTTGCAGAACGGATGTCGTAATCTGCAGCTGCCGCTCTGACAGATTTTTTTTTATTAATTACATTTCTAATTGCTTGCTTGATGACACCCTCATCAATACTGGTCCTTCGGGTTTTTTTAATATATGTTCGTACCATTTCTAGAAAGTAAAAAGCACATAACTAATTGTCTGGCCATAATTAATAAAATATAGAGGCACATTGATGCATCGTGGGGCACATTGATACAGGCATCAATGTGCCTCTACCAGCTATGTATCAATCTGCCCCTTAACTCCATTTTAAGCAAATAATTTATTTAACATAACCTACCTTTGTTTTCACAATGAGACTTGATTTTGCTGTAAACACACAGCTAATGTACTGCAGATTGACACTAAATATAACCCCTATAATTCTTTAGTATTTGCATAAAAAGCATTGGTAAAAAACTACAATTATTAATCTTATTTTGTGAAAAACAGAACACACGTTAACATTGAAACTATCATCCGACCTGACTTCAAACTTTGTGGCAAGAAACATCACAGTAGTGACATCGTTTGACGAAATACTTTAATTTATTATTTAACTGAGAGCGGAAAATTTGAAAATGTATCAATGTGCCCCTTGTATCAATGCGCCTCTCTCTCCCCTACCTCATATGCTTATACTCTAGCGACTTTGTATTAACGAGTTGTCATTCAATTTTAACATACAATTGATGTCTACAGTTAGTATTTCTGCTTCGGGATAACTGCGTCTCTTCTGTTATATTGTTAAAATGGCAGTGATATATTCTTTTAAAGATATTAACTGGCCTTACAGAACCTACTGGGAACGTTTTGGTAATTCTATAAGTAATCTTAGTTTTTTCTTCTAAATCATGTACCCATATCTGCGAAAAAAGTGACAAAAAGTGGTCTTAGTTTTCAAAATAATAAAAAAAAATTTGCATACCTACGTATAAATGAATGTTATTTTAAAAATGTTATATACTAACCTCTATTTCTTCTTAAGATTGTAGTTTCGTTCTAAAACTACTTTGGTTTATAAAGTGGTATGTATTCATAACCCTCTGGAACTATATTTTCCATTGTTTAGACCACTTTTTAAAATCGTTTTTAACAAAAGTTTACTCCGCCTACACAAGTATTTCCATGAAATATTATAAATGTAAACTGCAGACGTTAAAGTTCTTTTTGCATCTCCAGTTTATGCGCATGCAGCTCAAGCAAAGGTCTAGATCGATCATAAACTAATATTCACGAATCGTTTGGCTATCCATTGTGCGTCTGCAGAATACCTATATGCACCCCGCACTCACAGGTACCAGATGAGTAGGTAGGTGAATTAATTCCAATATAATTAAACCATACATATCGGATACATTCTGCGGTAGACAATAAACAAAAGATATAAATTATAAAGCCAACCCTGCTCAAAAGAAGCTCATTATTATAATTCGAAACATCTGATAAGAATGCTAAACCTGCATCTGTTAAATCTCTTATTAATTCTTATCTTATTTATATTATGCTCAATCGCCTGAGCAAGGTCAGTCGAAGATATGCTTACGCTTTAGATTCCATCATATAATGCACACAGATTACTGATTTTCATTTAATTACAGTCATTACAATACAAATAATCGTTAATCATTGATTAGACCAAGAAGTCATGCATACAGAATTTCTAAATAATCCTTAAATTTCGCCATTCGCGCGTTCACTAAATTTCTTACTGAAACAAAACATCCCTTTACTTATAACTTGTAAAAATTAAATCAAAACAGTCTTAACCCTTAACTGGTGACCCTGGGTCTATGAGACCCATTGATATAATCAAACCCTTAAACTGTTGCACGTGTCGGTCCGCCTAGTCAGATACCCTCCTACTCTTTAAGAATTTCACGGTATGTAAAAGTGCTACAACATAGTGGTTGAGAATCACTGGTTTAGTTGAAAAAAATGTTTAATCTCTCTCTGTTCACAGTTGTTTCAATGATGTAAATAAAAAGTGATAAAAAATAAGGAAAACATTTTTTTTTATTTCTGTTTAGCGAACTTATTCCACAACTTAAAAAAAATGATCTGAAAATCTACTAAAACATATTATGTTAATTAATTGTTATTTATATAAAACATTCTCTGCTTTTTTACTATTTTTGAATTTGATTTGAATTTCTAAACCTACTCAGTTCCACAAGTAAGGATGTGTAAATAAAGTAGAAATGTTTATTATTAATTATTTTTTATTTAAATTAATTATAAAATATATAAAAAAACTAAATAAAAACTACATAAAACTAAACTACAAACTATACTACGGACTATATTAGCGGGGAGCTTCACCTGAAAAAAAAGAAGATTAAATATTATTAATTTATAACTATATTTTATCAGCGACTATTTAAAAAATTAGTTACTTTGTATTTACAATTTTAGATTACTTTTATTAAGGTCTAATACCTGTGGAAAAAACCCAGATATTGGTTAATTTTAGTTTTACAATTACTATTTGATCAATTAGAAAAAAATTTGCACGGTTGGCTATTGAACAATCAAGTAGGTAATAACTTTTGTTTAACACCTTGACTGTTCTTATACATTTCAAAAAAGGTCTATGGGACCGAATATACTTTTAAATAATTAATCTAAAACACTTTTTTTTCAAATCGCATACTAATTAAAACATATCGCCGGCTCGAACCATTATCAGTCCACACACACACACACACACACACCCCCCCCACACACACGCACACAACGTGCCGGCCGGCTTATTAGTGTATTTGCCATAAGGCACTTACACTATTGGCGTCGGTCGGATGGCGGGACCTAGGGGTCGGACCAAAATTTCTCGACGTTTCATAGCCTCCTAAACACTTTGGCACCATTTTTGGAAAAGTATGTTTATATATGTATATATATATAATATATATATTTATATATATATATATATATATAGGTACGGGCAATAACTTTCGAAGGAGTTAATTGATTTTAATGAAATTTGGACCACATGTTAAAATCCATCACCGCACGAAGCCTATTTAAAATGGGCCCAATCGGGCCACTTTAAGGGTGGAATTTAGGGGTTGAAAAATATTTTTGGGCCCAAAAATATCGAAAAATTTCTTCGAATCGTTTCAAAATTGAAATTTAATCCTTTAGTAATGATTAAAATATGCTACCAAAATTTTATTAAATTCGGCCCGACAGGACCGGACTTAAAAATTTTATGAAACATTAATTTGTAGATATGGATTTACTTAGTGCAGGGTGAATTTAATTTGGTAAATTGATAGTAATATTGAAATTAAGAAAAAAAATATTATTTTAAGGGATGTATTAAGTTAAAATTTTTTATTTTGTCCAAAATCAAAAGGGTTAAGTTCACATAATAAAGCCACACTGCCAGTGTAAGCAAATACACTATATTGTCGGCAGGGTTTGGCACTGCGACCCGAGTTTTTTGATGTTTTAGCACGATTAAGTCATGTTTTTTTTTGCAAGTGTTTGTATTCGAATGTTTATTGTTTATTAAAGCTTATGAGTTTTGATAACATAAACTTCGTAAAAAAATAACTATGAAAAAAGGATTTATCGATAAAAAAGCAAAATCGAAAAAAAAAAAACATTACATTCCATTGCTGTAAAGTATAATACGATATAATGGACCGGCGGCTCATGAAACATACTATAATACATCTATTGCTTACCAGTCCCATGGGACCAAGTGCTGTATGAAGTATATCAGTCGGTCCAATGAGACCGCAATGGCAGTCAAGGTGTTAAGATGAAATAATTATATTTTTTTTTTACTTTACCATTGTTCGATGAAGTCTCATAATTTTTCCAGCACGAAGAGCATCATCTCTTCGCTATCCTCTTCTTACAGCGCTTGTGCGCTGTTGAAAATGTTTAACAAATCGGTACTAGAAATATCTGGTACCGCGCCGTTTTTAAAAAAAAATCATAACCCTCTCTGGGGCATTCAAAAAGAAATTAACGAACGATGACATTGTGATTAATGATAAAATTTCTTTATTTGCAACTCCGCACCGTTGGAGTAAAATATCATGACCCTCTCTGGGGTCACGCTTTGAATAAAGTTAATGAATGATGATGATGACATGATAATTGTTAATTCTATGTTCGCGATTTGATAATGATAAAATTTCTTTATTCGCTACACATTATATAAGTGCGCATCACAAGAAATTAACATGTTGACTGCCGTGATAAAGCATAACTTGACGCACGAAGAATCATTCACAATAACCGCGAGTATCATATTAAGTTGATTCTCATGCACTTCAATTTATAATAGCCAAATCATTCGTTTTCTCAGTTCAATGTAACGTTTATGCAGCTCAATATACACGGCTGGTACGCATTGGAAACTAGTGAATCGATGATTGATTCTCACGGCTTGAAATGATTGTAGTTGGAATTTCACTAAAAAGCTATGAAACTCCAGATAAAATATTATTTATATTTATTCAAATTCCTTTGCATTTCTAAATAATTAATTTCATGTAACATTGCTGAAAATATAAAAAAATCTGAAAAATTTCACAGTAAAAAAAGTAAACAGTTATTTTTTGCATGTATTTACTTCAAAAAAACAGCTCATACAAAAGCTCTTAGCGTACTATGCAGACTTGTTTTTTCATATGAAAAATTTCATTAATGCTAAAGAATTATCTTTAACCTATTCTAGGGCAGAACAGATCTGGCCAGAAGAGATCAGAAATATCTAATTATTGCGGTAGTGTAAATTTTTTTTTTTTAAATAATGCATTTTTTTTTCTGATAAAGAAGCAGTATACAAGATCCAGGAAGTTGCGTCTGTTCACAAAGGAAACAATAATTCACTAAAGTATTTTTAATGAATTTACATTCTTCAAATGACTCTGTGCATTTAGTACAAAAATTAACATTAAATGAATGATTATAATACTCAAAAACTAAAAAACACTTGCACTGAATAATATTTATACTAAATAATACACGTGAAAATAACTTATTTACTTAGAAGTAATAGCGTCGTTATTTTTTTCTTCTACAGTGTGAATCACTTCATCGTTTTCTATAAAATTAATAATGGAGGTCGTGTTGTTAGAATGACCAACAGCTTTTTTTCTCCCTTGTATACAAGAGAAAAATTTTTCATGGACAGCAATTCGTTTCTGTCCGAATCACTTAATTGTTGAAATCTTGCAGGCAAGAAAAAAATACTGCTCTCGTATTTTAAAATGATGACAATTTTATCACCGTATCGAGTTTTCAATGTTTGCACTTTTTCTATATTATATCTGTGATTTATCGTTAAATCCCTTATTCTCCTAAACTTATTATTATTGTAGATTTTCCCCTCGTAGTTTCGAATTTCATTGAAACGTTTCACGTTCATCTGTAACCAAAAAGCTATTATTAATTATGATAAAAAAAAACAACTATGAAATAGATCGTTATAGTTTTACTTACTTCTGGTAATAATATGTATAGCGGATGTTTCTCAATCTTACGACAATTGGGTTGCGAATGCTCTGCAATTTTCACGTTCTGAAGCAATTAAAGAATAGTATTACAAATCTTTTTTTATAATGATTCAAAATATTTTCTTACTTACCGATAATATTATCAGGATTATGACAAATCTCGGTTGATAATATTCCCTTGAAGACTGCACTTTTTCACTTCAACACGACACAATGTTTAATTCAAACTGATGAGAAGCTGCGTTTTGTGTTATGATATACAGTAATACCACGCTTAACGCGGGGGGCTACATTAGTAGAGGCGTGTCACCACAAAAGGGTCCATATCCACTGCCAGTAATTTTTCAGTATTTGCCAAAAACTGTTTGAAGTAAAATTAGAAATGGAAATCCATACAAAACTGATTTGAGTTATTCTTACCAACTCATAATATCAAAATGAACAAAGAAAGTAAACGTAAAATGTATAAAAAATATGTAATGTAGCTTCAAAATTTGGATATGGAACTTTTTGATATAATCAAATGGAGAAAGGAACTTTTGCGCTAACAACATGAGGATTTAGGCTGTTTTGACACAATAACATACTCAGATACAACGAATTAACTAAACTTTATTTTCCTTATATTTTGAAATCATGACTTGCCTACAAAAAATAGAACTAAAACTATTTCTCAAAAATCAAAAACGTACATTTTAGAAAACAAGTTCAGCAAACACTACACTCGTTCAGCAGAAAGTTGCTCATCTGCATGCCCTTCACAAAACTCTTCTTCTGCCCCAAGATCTTCTGTATCGTTTGTTGCCGTGTTGTCGGCTGACATCTCGGTCGTGTTTCCCAAGACCACATTTTTATAGAAAGAACATTCTGCCATTGTGTCCCAGGTTTCACCAAAGTGCTTCTTTAAAAGATTTTTAACATCATCAATCTTGGCTGCTTTCAACGTGACTCCCAACGGTATTTCATCTGGCAATGCGATCGACTTTATTTTAACACCCTTTTTAACAATCATTTTACCGTTGGTCAATATACTGTTGTAAGATGTTTCACCTTTAACCAAGATATTTTGTTGTTTAGATTTTGTGAGAATGAAACGTTTTGCTTCATTAAACTTGAAGTGCCAAGATGTAGTTTTTTTGTAGTAAGTCCCCACCAAAGTTTTCCAGTCGTAAACCTTCAAGTCAGTGCCTAATTTAAAAATAGTGGAGTGCTCCGAAAAAACAGCTTCATATTCTGTAGGTTGTATTATTACTGGTAGCTTACGCAGTTTTTTCTCTATGCAAGCAAACACCCGGTCTGCTGGCAAAAACGAATGACCAGTGATAGGAAAGATCAGTTGTATTTCCTGAATGTTAGAAGGCGCTACTCGTGTCAAAAAGTAACTCAGCATTCCAATCATAATTGAATTACGGTTTTGACCACCGCAACCGTCAGCGCACAACCTAATCGTTGAGTAAGATGTCAAATTAAGTAGTGACAATAGATGAAACACCGCTGACGCAATTTCATTCGCACCCTTCTTGTGCTCATGCTCCATCCAAGAATAGCAATATACATTCTCCGGAGTCAAGCAGTCCTTTGAGCTCCCCTTTACAATAGAGAAATTGTATATGTAAATTTGCCTACTATAGTAGGCAGTCTGATCTTGGACCTTTGGCAGAACCAAGTTCTTTTGACAATCAAAACTCAATGTTAGGAGATCCTCCCTTTTTTCTTGAAGTTTTTTGAAAAACGCTTTGTATCGCATTCTGTGTAATGTAAGGTCAGTCATTAACTTATTTTTATCAGGAGGGTTGGTCTCTTTTTTGATCTTAGCTTTAAGCTCTATACATTTAGAGCAGGCATCCGTAGTGGGTGTGCCAAATCCAATGTTATACTGCGTGGTAAAAATTTTTTGAAAAAACGTTTTCTTCGATTTCAGTGATTCGTCAGTCTGTTCGCTGTTATACATGCGATACAATTTGTTAATACTTAAATTTCCGGGTAAATAACGCCGATGAATGGACTTTCCTCGAGAGTAGTGGCTTTCACAACATTTCAATTTCTCTATGAATGCTTTGATAGCAGCTCTTCTCTTTTCATAGACTGGATTTGGCCTCGCACCATCTCTTCTGTCAACAGGCATTCTACCAGTAGTCAGAAATTTTCTAGCCAAAGACTGAGCTCTCTTGCGTGATATTTGGAGGACACTGACGAAGGTTTGCTGACACACACGTAGATAAAACTTGTCGGTACCGGATACTCGAATATAGAAGTTCGTACTAACTTTTTTTGTAGAGGTAGGTCTTTTTGTTGGACGTGGTCTTTTCACAGCTGTTGCCTTCATGTGTTTGATGATAAACGCATCCTGGAGGTTTTTTTCGCGAGTCGAATAAAAGTTCTGGTGGAATTCCCTAATGTCCCTCATTGTTAACTTTCTGCATTTGTAAGACTTATTGAAGTGGTTGCAACTGGGGTATGCTGGTGGACCTGGGGGATCATATCTGCAACAGCAAAACATCAAGCTAACATTTGGCTACATAAACCCAACAGCTAAGACTACAAAATTGGATGAAAGAAGAAGAACAGTATGGAACAATAAATCATCAAGTACGACAATATAATGATAAAACTGAAACAATGTAAAGTCACTAACGTAATGTGATGTCGTACCTTTTAGATTTTGCGATGTTCCTTTTCCATTTACTACGATCTCCAGGTGTCCGTCTAGCTTTTCCCGGTTCCGATGGGGTAATACTATCGTTCATAGTCACTAAACCAAAAAAATGTTACCACAATCCAACACTTTGTAAGACTAAAATGAACATCAAAAGACAGCCGTACACAATCAGTATTATACACAATAAAACTAAACCGAACAAGTCAACACAGACAAAGTTTGCTTTTCTGCGTGATTTTGAGAGATCTGATTGGTTCGTTGGATATAGGCCCGTTTGATGTGTTCATGCGAAAAATATAGAACCTTCTGCCGCGACATCCAATGTTTGATTGTATTTTTCTATGAGATAAAGCCCTCTTTGACACACCAATAATTTACTAGGATATGCATCGAGCTGCACAGCTGTTGAAATAGTGTTTAACTCTTTTTTATCCGAAAATGGATATAGACCCTTTTGCAGTGATACGCCCTGTTGTACTTCTACAAACAAAACGAAGTTATCTTAACATGTCAATAATGGGGTAGGGAAAGATGAAATCTAATAATAATTATGCTTTTTTTTAATAAAAATAAAACCAAGCATTTATTTCTTACAAAAATATAAACAAATATACTTAAAAAAAAAAAAAACAAAAAAAATTTCAGATAAATGTTTTTTCTGATTGCTTTCTTTTCTTGTTTTTTCATAATCACCCATGATAAAAACTAAAGATCATAATTTGTCACTGTATTAATCGTTATAGTTTTATATAAAATACATACGCTAATCCGAAACAGTATTAAGCGGGGTCTACTATACTTGATAAATTAAACGAAAGAGAATATGACACTTTTTAAAAAATGCAGATCTAGTGATAAGTACACATCCGTTGTAATGTAGGTATAACGGGTGTCATGAAAAACTATTTTTTTCGTCTTCTTAATTATAATAAACTGTTTACTATTTTATTTTTTATTTCAGACGTGCTGTGTTTAAACTATGCCTGTTTGCTTCAAACCGGAAGTCTGACGTTTTTTATAATTAATAATTAACCTGAATTATCAAACCTGTGAAATAAGTGCGTAAACAATAAATATGATAGTATAATATTATTTTACACCTTATATACCGACGTACACAATTTAATTACAACATCGCAGATTTCTTTAATTAGACATTGGACTTTTATTACAAAAACGCTAAAAAGTCAGAGACGGACTTTACTTGGGTATTATTATTGAATATTTGTAGACTATCACATGAATCTTTCATAACGTAATATCTACGTCCCTATCTATTTTGTCTCCAGCACTGAACGTTTGAACATACACATATATACAATCATATCTAGGTAAGTTGTACTTCTATAGTGGTCATGTGATCTTTGCTTTGATCTTGCTTACATATTTCAAAAGCATTTGTTATTTGATTCAGTTACAGCGAATCATAAGTGTACCAACGTTGTGTTTCTAATTTTTTTTGTACATGCAAATATCTCTGCTGTTTCCAAATGCAAACAAATTAATTTCAAATGGAAAAAAATCTTTTTAAAAGCTCCTTATCAAAATTGCCTGCCCAATATTCCTCTACCACCAGAACCTGTTATTACAAGGTGGGCCATATTTTATTCCGACCATTTTGAAGGTATAAAAAACGTGATGTTTTTATTTCCAATAATTCCTTTTCATGTTAAATATTATAACGCGCGCGTGCGCTATTAATTTTTTATAAAGCCCGCCTGTCATTTTTGTTTGGTTAAAACTATCATCTCATTGGTTCACTGGGTGGAAAGGGACGGTTGTTTGATTGGAGGATAATGTCTGTTTTTTATCATCTAATTTTGGGTAACTGCTATACTGCCTGATTGGAGTATTATTAACGCCCTTCTGCCATAACTATCATCTCATTGGTTCACTGGATGGAAAGGGGACGCCATGCTGTCTGATTGGAGCTGACTGAAACGTCACACAAGGTCACACGAGCAGTCCAAAGTCCAAAAGAGGAGGATGAGTGCGCTGGAACTGAGCATAAACACTACTCCATTTTCTTCTTATTTTAGCAAGATTAGCACATAGTATCTAAGTACTACATTATAAACTACAATAGTACATTATATTCTAACAAATTGATTCAATTTGAGAAACAACAATATAAGTGATATATTTTTATAGCCTAGAAATTATATTATAACATAATATGATAACGAAATAAAACTCAAATATATGGAACACATAACACACAATATGTTAACTCTCTCACTCAATGCTAAGTTCAGGGCCACAAAACAACCATATGCAAGATAACAAGCCAACACAACAAATAACCTGATAGAAGCGCCTTTAGTTAATAATATTATGATTTACCATCACTTTCATTAGTCATCACTTCTTATTTATATTTATAACACGTCATTTAGCCACCAGTGGCACTTAAATTGTTAAAGATAAGACACGGATCTTATATTCTTATCTCCTAGGGCATGGTTTGTCTGGCTGTCTTTCTGGCTTTAGTACGTGTAGTAGTAATTGGTCATAGGTCCCCAACAGGCGGCAAGCAGATGGAAGCAGAAACCAAAGACCTGATAGAGTGACTATCCTTGGATCACCGTGTCAAACGCAAATTTTATCAGTTTGAACGCTATCCATATTCCAATTAGACTTGATGCGAAATTCCCCATAAACGCGAACCTCTTTATGTATTGGGAAAATAATGTCTCTTTGGCTGTTTCTGAGAAGGCATGGTGCAGACTTAGCCCTTGCCGATTCGTTTTTGCCCCAGTTATGCTACTTGAAAATGTGTTCAGTACAGCTTGTCGCTCCGACGAGAACGTATAGTGTTCTGTCAGCCTTGCCATGTTTTCATCTGAATAAATCCCGCTAGATGCCAATTTTCCGGGGTTTGTATTGAACCAAGTATGGGTTTCGGTAGGTTTCAATGAGTTAGGCGAAAACGTTTCTATGACTTCAGAATTCAATTTATACCAGGATCCGGCTATCAAATAGATGGAAGATGTAAATGTATTACAGTCAATGTCTGTTCTGTGCTGTTGCAGGATATGGTTTCTGGGGGTTAGGAACAAGCTTTTATTCTTAAATGTTATGGGTAATTCGTTATGACATTCATTGCCTCTTCTTATTTGAACGTCTATGGGTACACATTGTAGTATGTGTACGACTTTCTCCAGTTGATTATTGCCGTATGACTCTTCATAAAGTTATATGCAAATTTATCGGGAGCCATGATGGCTGTATTGAGCAAATTTCTAATCACTTGACGCTCTATTTCGCACTTTTGAGTTTGTACCGCCATGTACAGTGAACTAATTTCCCGGGATACATGCTTCTCAACGTAATCTAACTTTGAGATAACATAAGTGAAAATATCCCGATTCTGTGGAATAAACTGGCCTTTTTTAGGAGGAATTCGTTCTTTGTTCCGACGATAATTTGAAGCTTCGGATGCTCTGTCTGATACGCTTCATAGGTGCAAATACGAGTATCAGATTGCACAGAAAGGGCAAATGTTGTTTCTTCACTGTATAAACTTTACGTGTCATTTGGTTCGTTCCCTGTTGCGATTACCACAGTAGCCGGGCCTTCATACAACACCATGTATCTTCGCAAATCACAAAATGAGTATAAGTGTTCGTTCCAAAATGTCTCCCCGCCCTCCGAATCAATTTATGAATAATCCAAGAATGTACATACTACTGTTCCTGACCTCAATCTGATAATACTGTTATTTATATGTCCTGAGGCCATGTAGTGGAACAGCGAAATTGTAATTGCCGCTTGTACAACCACTCCCGACCAGCTGCCATATTCGTCAGAGTAGTCGCTACCGGAACAACTTCCTTGAATGTTAAGGACTCCTGATATGACGGCGGTTCTATGAACAGTGCCATTTAATTCGAGACCGTCGAAAATGATGTTGAGTTGAAATTGGAACTGTCTGTACCTATGCATATTTTCACATTGCTTCTCTCCAACTCGCGTGATAAAATATCCGTGACCTCCCCTAACTTCTGATAAGTGAGAATGCATACCACGATATGTACTATGCCTATTGACGGATATTTTGCATTGAAAGACATGCTTTGTTGTGTAGTCAGCTGTCTGTATTATTATCTATTTTTACGGCCAAAACTGCAGTCAACACTAATTTATCGTACTACCACCAATGATATTTAGACCCCCGAAACATCCCAGCAGCTATCGTCAGGCAATAAAGAAGAACAAATATAACACAACAACCAACAAGCTATTAATTACTCAATCCACACCCCCAGCAACACGCATGACATTTAACCTCCCAGCATAACTTGAGACTTAATTTTATCTTTGTATTCAATAACGTATTACAAAACAGCATGAAGAGCTTACACCACATAGTGGCAACCCTGCCTGCAATACATTATCTGTAAAGTGTTTAAAAATATTTCGGTGGTTTCCTGGCTGAGAAGCCGTAAGCAAGCCAAAGATTTCCAACACTCATTCGACTTTTTTAATACGAAATACTGATCCAAACCTCACAACCACCCATATGGCCAAACAAAAAACCACACAAATAAGATCGCACCCTGCTGCCACCAATTATGTTACCGCCCCATCAGCATGTTCATACCAATAGTTTAGCAAGGGTCCTTTTCAAGTTCAGTATTAGGAGACTAGAAGGGTTATGAGCGGGGTTTCAAAAATGGTGTTGTAACGGTCGCGTGGCTTCGAGCGGTAAAAACCTGTTCAAGGAATGATGTTGGATTGGAAGGGTGCTCGTGGAATGAAAAACTAGGGTCCTACTAATAGTAGTTTGATTATAACTAAGAATATTAATAAACGAAATTACACACCCAGAACTTTCCCTCTCGAAGTCCGGGCACCAACAACTTTTTTTGTTCCCACGGTCACACCGCGACTTAGCGTCTTATCTCTTTTAATAATAATTATTATTATTATTTATTCCTTGGACATGGAGTAAGTCAATTTATACAAAACAAACATGCTATGAAAGGTCAGAACTCAAGTATTCATGAATCGAGTAAAACGAATGCTCTAGTAAAAGACTCTTGACGGTCCGTTTAAAACAAGGCAAAATGCTGCAGGCTTTTACGTAGGCCGGTAAATGATTATAAAGTTTAACAGGCACCACGTTTGGGCCTTTAGTAAAAAGACTGAATCTATGCTTATCAGGATTCCGAAGAAAATGATAAGTGATATCTCCAACTTTAGTAAACATGTTGATATTTTTCCTAATATAAATCAAACAATTATAAATATATAGAGAAATAACGGTTAATATTTTATGTGTTTTAAACAAGAGCCGGCAAGAGTCTCTATAGTTTGCAAAGGATAGCAATCTTATGATCCTTTTTTGCAATAATAATATTTCATTAATATGGGTGGAGTTTCCCCAGCATATTATACCATAATTTAAAATAGACTGGACGCAGTCACAATAATATATTTTTAAAATATCCGTATTTACTGTTCTCCTGAGGTGCCGAATGACGTAACAACAAGAGGCCAACTTATTGCTAATAACGCCTATATGAGTATGCCAAGTCAGTTTAGTATCAAGATACACACCTAAGAATTTTTCTTCTGAAGAAACTTTAACTGACTTACCATTGATTTTCAGTAATATACTTTGCTCTAGTTCTTTAGTGCAAAACTGAATGAAAGCCGATTTGGAATTATTTAAAACTTATTGTCGAGGCAATATTTTTGCATGTTAGATACACAAACAATCATCCATTTTCAAGGAAAGCTAAGATAAATTTTTGGCGCAAATGGACACCGATGTGTCATCGGCAAATAGAGTAGGATAATTACCCAGATTATCGGTACGTCGGTGTGCCCCCATACTGAAAAGGTAGACCTTTGTGCTGATCAGTCGAGGGAGCTTTTTAGTTTTTTGAAAACGGGGGTAGAGCCTTATTTCCCCCCATTGAGTCGGTAATCGCCCTATGAGCTGCGCGACCTCCGAGTGTGGTGTCCTCTCGGTGGGTTTTGCCACCCTAGACTGAGGACCCACGAACGGTCGCCTCTCCAAACTATACTGATTATTTTCCCCTTTTCCCCAACAGTCTCGTTGTATATGTCCGGGTTTTCCGCAAAAATGGCATAATATAGATTGTCTACACTCTGTGGCTCGGTGGCCCTTTCGTCGGCAATTATAACACTCTACAAGTCTATTAATATTTTTTCCAGTATTATTAGGGCCCCTATTCGTCACGGTTTTTGTTCTCTTGGTAAGTTGTTTCCCCGTTAGATGGATCCTGTACCCACCCTAGGATTCTCTGGCTACTTGCAGTAAAGCTTGGGTACCTTCCTCCAGTTGTGCTAACTTGACTGCCCTATCGACGGTTAAATTTTCTTCCCAGGATAAGCGCGGTCCCGATACTCTGCAAAATCTCTTGGTTCAACCCCATCTTAAATTGATTGAGGATTAGGTCCTCACTAAATTTTCGGCTCGTTGGACGTCACTCGCATCCCGGAGATTTTCTACTAATACGCGCTGTCCCACTAGCTTAAGGCGCGTAACAAATTGACTTGCTAACTTATCCTTATTCTGGACAGTTTGAAATAGTAGCTATTGCCTCTAACAATTAAAAATATTGATAATTTTAGAATTTTTAAACGGAATCTACACGATTTTTTAATAAACTAATGCTTTTGTAAGTATTAATGAATACTTTAGTTTTTAATTTGTCATGTAATATTGTAGTTTGAGTAATTTTATATGATGCATTGTTTTTGGTTACTAGTGGAGTTTTAAAGGGTAACCCACTGTGGTTCGTAGATGGCAACATATATGTTTTCTGTAAAAAATACGTAGGTTTTCAATATTAGGCAGTATCCTAATATTAGGCGCCTTTCTTCTACATATTATTTATACGAGTAAATTCGGTCAAGTTTTTTAATTGTTTTAATTTACTTCTTTTTTTAATTTCATCATCAGATTGATCTTCCTCAATTTCTTCTTGTCGTTCAATGTGTCTAAGACTTAAATAAAACGGATGATATTGCTCCCGTATTATTCTTTGATTGCAGAGTGAAATTATATCATCTATTTCTTCTGCTTGAACTGCGAGTGGTTCGTTATATTTTCGACTGAGCTCCAAGTTGGCAATAGAAAAGCCTCGAATTGGTCTTCGTCGACTTTTGAATTTGGAAAAGTTTTCTTCTTCAAAATCATATTTTTAAAATAAATACGCTCTGTCATTTTTTTGATACTGAATATGTCAAGCCACTTTACAGATCCTCTATTGGCATCATTTTTTTTTATTATTATTATAAGTTTTCCTTGTAATTTTCTTACATTTTATACGTCACTTTGAACAATTTCATTCATACAGCTGAAAGGGCCAAACTTACTAAATATTTACCTTTAATATTTTCGACTGAGCTCCAAGTTTGCAATAGAAAAGCCTCGAATTGGTTTACGTCGACTTTTAAAATTGGAAAAGTTTTCTTCTTCAAAATCCTATTTTTAAAATAAATATGCTCTGTCATTTTTTTTTTGATAGTGAAACAACATTATGTCAAACCACTTTACAGATCCTCTATTGGCATCATTTTTTTTTTATAACTATAAGTTTTTCTTGTAATTTTCTTGTATTTTATACGTTAATTTGAACAGTTTCATTCATACTGATGAAAGGGCCAAACTTACTAAATATTTACCTCTACTTGAATCGGTCATTTTGAAAAGGATCTAACTCTACTTTTTCAAATTTTACAGGAGAAGTAAAAATCTTCTCACTGACTCAACTTTTTGAAAAATCGTTTTTTTGACATTTTGAATGTAAAGAGCACATAAATTTGAATATTATAATAAAATAAAAACAAATTTTTATTATACAGGGTGATCATAATCACTACATTTATGTTGAAGACATGACCCGTTTTCAAAATGAATGAGGCTTCGGTAAGACATTATCCATTTTCAGAATTTTTTTTTTATTTTGTGTATTAGTTATTACAAAAGAAAACATAAATAATTAATATTTTTAAACATAAAATTATGCTAAATTATTAAACAATGTAAAAAAACATTTGAAAATTAAAAATCTTCTGGTGCTTCATCTGTATTGGTTGTAGGCCATTCAAAGAGATCGTTGTAGAACGGTTTATAAATTTCGGGGATGTACTGTTTGAGTTTTTTTAAATCATCCATTTTTTTATATTAATCGGAATTTTTCCTTCTAATAGCGATCTGTTTGTAACACTTCGGATTTTTGACCCCTTTTTTTCGTTTGGAAGGAGGAGAAGGACTTGACACACTTTCGTCATCAGACATTTCGATTTTTAAAGCGAATATTGAATAATTTAATAGCAATATTGTATCTATCGTTTACACTATAATAACGCTGACTTAGAACGACAAAGAAACATTGCATCATACAAAACAGCAGTTCCGCAAAACAACAATATTCGCCTGTTCATTTTGAAAAGGGGTCATCTCCGAGACATGTCCCGTTTTCCAAATGAACATTTTGTCAGACACAGTGCTAGTATGGTAAGTAAAGCGAGATATGGCACTTTTTCAACCGAAATAGATGCGTCTACCTTAAAAACACGTGATTTGATGAAAAGCGCATTTTGTCAAAATATTAGAGATGGCCCCTTTTCAAAATGACCGATTCACTTATATTGGAATTCATACTAGCAAAATTAATTATACTTGGTGAATTTAATTATCGCTCTTTATTCGGAGGAATGAAACAAATGAACCGAATAAAAATAACTATTTACGTTCAGTGAATATGGCCAATAAATTAATCAACTAACTTATTGTATTCCATGAATACGTATACTTAAGTACAAAAATATCTTAAGAATATATTAATTAAATTAAATTTTCAGTGAAAATGTTTGTATTTAAACAGCATTAAAATAACAAAAATAATTATTTATGAAGAAACACACCACTTAATTACTAGCGTCTTAACGTCGTAAAGACGCTGACGCTAAGGCGATATACTTTTCATTCGCGAGATTTCATGCAAAATCCACTTTGTTGTAGTATTTTTTATTTAAACAAAAAAAAGCAGCTGATCCGATTTTTATAAAACTTCTGGATTATCGTGACGTTAATACGTTTTGATTTGCATCCAATTAAAATCGATATCGTTTTTAATTCGTGATATTTCGTGTAAAATCCACTTTTTTGCAGGCTCTTTGTTTTAACAAAAAAAAAAAAAAAAAAACTGACGATTTTGGTAAAATTTCTTTAGGATCTAAATGACGTTAGGCGATTAGATTGATATATAATTTGCGAGATATTGTATAAAATCACTTTGTTAAAGTCTTTTTAGTTAAAAAAAAGAGCTGGAGCGATTTTGAAAATTATTTTTTCAGACCATATTTACGTTAATACGCCTCGATTGGCATCCTAACGTAATAGATATCTTTAGAAACACGTGGAGTTAAACGATTTCGCGTTGATTTAAAAACACGTGGAGTTAAACGATGTCGCGTTGATTTGAAAACACGTCGCCGAAGTACTGAGTTTCTTGATGCGCGATGAACCGTTGATATCACGTCGGGGTCACCAATTTAGAAACTTATATTATTCTATTTATTTAACTTTAACGGTTACAAATGTTTATTTCAAGAATGTATTGTGTACTGTTATGACGAACGCGTTGACCGATTCTTGGAGCTGGCAGTTGCACGTCTGTCTTCAGTGGTGGATGGTCGACGAAAAAAAGCCACTCATGGCCAACCCCTGTGAGCTGCGCGTCATGGGCGCCGACCGGTTGTACTCAGATGGCGCGTGGTTGCAGCGCACCGAGCGGCAACTAGCGAAGGAGCTTGCGCTCACCAAGCAGTGCTACCAAAGTGCAACGCAACTAGCTGCAGCTTGCCAGGCGGTGCCAGCAGTGCCGCCACATATCATTTTTATTCTCTAATTTTCGTTTTTAAAAAAATGACCATCTAAGTGCGAAGTACATCTTTCTCGACTTGCGCGTTGTTGTCGCCCATGTGTATTATAACTAAGGGGTGATCCATGCTTATTGCGCAAAAACTTACAAGTAAAAAAATACACTAAGGATATACTGCTCTCGGCTATCCTGCGATGAATCCGATTCGAATTCTGACTGATTTTCAACCCACGATTTCGTGAAGTCATTACACGTGGAAGTTCTTATTGGATCCTCGAGATAACTTACTGACAATATCATATTTGTCGTTTCGTTTAACCTTAGCTATTTCGTATGGCCCCAAATATTTGCTACGAACTTTTAGTCGTGATACTAACTGTGTCGTATTAATAGCTACTAACTCACCTTCTTGGTATCTTGTAGCTTCCTTGCGCTTCCTATTTCTGCGCTCTTCTCTATCCTCGGTGAACTGTTCTAGATGTTCTTTTATTACTAGTTCAGTTATCTCTAAAATCTCTTTGGTTCTCATTCTGACTCCCACAAGAATTTAAAACGGGATAGTATCAATATTCCTGTGAAATGTTAAATTTAACATAGTATAATCATAAGTCAAAAGTGTCCCTCTATCTGGAGCTTAATATTTTATATTTATATTCTTCGACTATTGCTCGTTAGGTGTCGGTATAACAATTATCCCAATGTAATTTAATGCATTGATTAAATTGTTTCTAAATTTTATTTTGTGTAAGTTTTGTGTTTTCTTGTATTAAATTTTGATACGCGTTACTTAACTTATTTGTGTCTGTTTGATAATTTATACTGTCCAACATGGAAATATATATCATTTCACTTACGTTTCTTTTGTAACTATCCTTCTGTGTCCAAGATAATGGAATTTTAAATTTAATGTTCTTTGCACATTATCAATGTGCTTGTACCACTTGCTTGGATCCTTGGTGCTTCGCTTGGTAAGTATGGGAATGACTGTGTGACGAGTTTGCTCTACTTGTGATTCACAAGACAGTATAGATGTTGTTTTTGTTTCAAGAGTCCTGCAAATCCAATTTCAGTTCTTATCATAGCTCTGGCTCCATCAGTGGCAATACAGGAACATTTATCGAATCCCCCGTAGTCTGACAACATTTTAGTTACAGCACAACATTGTGCGAGCTATTTCCAGCATTAACAAAATAATAATTTGTTATAGCTTTGTCACTTCTATTGTTGTTTCTAGGGCGATGAAATTGCGTTTCATTTTGCTTAAAATGCATTTTGGACTCAAAAGTTTCCTATTTCCAAAAATTTTTCAAAGCTCGTTTTCTGTCTTCTATTGGGGTTTTGTTTAAGCAAAATTTTTTGCAGTTGCAATTTGTGTTATAAAAGTTCTTTGCGGGTAGGGATGCACCATAATTCATAAAAAAACATCGACGTTTATGAACGATATATCGATGTTTTTACGATGCTTTTATAGACTACCGGGAAAAAACGCATTTTTCAATGTATAAATATTTATACATCGATGTAATATGTATATAAATTATATTTTAGCTAGTAATTAGGAGTAAAACACATTAAATACAAATTAGTCATATTATATTTAATTAGTTATTACAAAAAAGTTAATTGGACCTCAAAAGTTTAAAAATAATAGTTTTGCCATCCTGGTGCCCAGTAAGCGATTTCTCTCTTGGGTTATAATAGCTCCAGCTTCAGAGAATAATCATTCACTGGGCACCGAAGTTTCTACAATTTGTAAGTGTTTCATCGCGAGCTTATATAGACACGGGAAAACTGTCTTCCAGCATCTGATCATCTAGAGCAATTTGTGACAATCTACTACCTGTTGGACGTAAAGACACTGAATTAATTTAGTTTTTTGTTTATTTAAAAACATGTCATTTTGTTCGCAGTATTGACATAGAAAACGTAAACATTCGTTGCCATTGTCGTAAAGTTCAGTCACAGTTTTGCCAGATGAAACGATGCTGGTATCGTCAGCATAGGCGTATTCTTTTATTCACCGGTGAATTCCACCATTGGTGGAACTGGTGGATAAATTACGTCATCAACCGGTTAGTCAATCAATCCCGAATAAAAAAAACGCTGTGGTGATGCATAGACGGTGTAAACAACCTAAACTAACCTAATCTAACCTAATTTTCTGCTCGATCTATGTTGTTTGAAAAACAGTAATATTCAATTTAAATAAATTCTAAATCTATTAACTTACCATTAGAAGCACGCTCTATCTCCTCGTTGCTCAAATATATCTTAAATATTACTCCACTTTTGTGGGTTAATTCCACTTCAGTCAAAGTTTCCATTTCTTAACTTGACACATTAACCGTCACTACAAATTTTAGAGGTTAGCATTTGTTTCCCCCTCTACAATCCACCGAACAACCGACTACATGGGCCGGTGGATTCCGGTGGAAACAACCATAAATCCACCGTTAATAAAAGAACACGTTTGACTCGCAACCGGTGACCCATCAAACAATATAAGAACGCAAAAACGCCTAACCGGTGCCACCGGTGAACTCACCGGTGAATAAAAGAATACGCCTCATATATCACATCCTTCTCTTCACTGAAGTGTACAGGCAAAACATTAATGTAAAGAATGAATAGCGGAACTAAATTAAAAAAAAGATAAAAAGATTTATTGTCACATTCTATAAAAATATTACAATTTGTTACAATTTTACAATACTGGTTCCTGTTTTTTACCCAGTAGCTGTTTTTTTTTTGTATTTTACTACATTATAATATTATGCTCCCATGCTGCCTTTTTTATTTTTAAGTAGGGAAAAATTTGAAAAAATAACCCTACGCAAGATTATAAAACTATCTTAATTAATATTATGAAAGCGAATGTGAGTATATCCTAGACTCAAAGTGTTTAATTTGTTTGTGTTTGTTTTTATCGTCAGGACCTAAATTGAGCCCCGTGGAACTCCGGTGTTTATATGTCTGCTCTGAGCTAATTTCGTTAATGGAAACTAATTCTCTCCTGTGATATAAATACGATTTCAGCCAGTGAAGAGGAAGACCTCGGATACCATATTTTTCTAATTTAAGAAGCAGACGATTGTGATTAACGTTGTCAAATACCTTGCTGAAGTCAGCATACGTTACACAAACAAACAAACCTTTATCCAGCTTCTCTAAGACTGTATGGATAAAGTCATACAGAACAGTTTCTGTGGATTTCTCACTGCAAAAACCATTCTGAGAATTGCTGATACTATTATTTTTACTAACGAAAGTCATTAAATTATTCAGGTAGGCGTATTCAAAAATTTTGGAAATGGCTGGTAATATCGAAATCGTTGTTATTATAATGCTGAGTTTGTTTATAAACACTAGAAGAAGATAACAGCGATCGACACTGGTGTTTCACATGCCCAGTTTTACCACAGCGGAAACAAACGCGTGTATCATGTGAACGAGATGCCATGACTGTTTTTTCAATACGAGGTCTCTTGATAAAGACTGTGCGTTATGATAAACAGATTCAAATTGTTTCGTGGGTTTGGTAACCGTACTGACATATCTTTTCAAAATCATGCATTATAAGACAATCTCGAGTTTTATATTCTGATATGCCGTGAAAAATTAATTCGATTAAATCCTTGTCCCACCAGTGAGTCCGTACACTTTTTAATAATGATAATTTTTGATGAACGTACGTTACATA
Organism: Xanthostigma xanthostigma; assembly: GCA_963575645.1. Lineage (NCBI taxonomy): Eukaryota > Metazoa > Arthropoda > Insecta > Raphidioptera > Raphidiidae > Xanthostigma > Xanthostigma xanthostigma. Next base: position 9,466,817 of record OY754473.1, read on the forward strand.
AGGTATTACAAGCTGAACTATTAGGGACGGCGCGCACCGGTGACTTTTGTCACCGTGACTGTTTCGTCACTCACATCAAGTCTATGAGTATGTATGGAGGTGCGCGCACGTTACGACGTGACAATTGGGTGACATTTTTGTCCGCCGACCAGCGGACAAGCCCGTGACGAAACTGTCACCACGCCGCTAGGTTTTTATAGCAGCGCGCGCACGTGCAACAAAATTGTCACTCAACACGTAGTTCTTTGCCATTTGCATTCGGACCGTCGTCTTTAGCGAACGCAAAATCTCATGTTTGTATTTTCGTATGTCAACGCAGGTCCTAAATTGCGAAGTAATTCATCAAAACTTCTAACACTCATTCGAAAATACCCAAAAAATTTCTTTGAATGTTCCCGAAGTTTATGAAACATGGTGTAGAACTTTCCATTTATTAACCTGTCACTCCAAAGGGGGTGTACCCAGTATTCTTTTCGCTTTTTTTCTCTTTTGAGTTTCCTTATAAGCTCACAGATGACGACCGTCTCTTCGAAATCCATTTCGACAAATGAAGCTTTTTAAAAAAAAAATTGTCACTGTCACCTTTCGTGAGCGCACCTCGCTTTGGAGGCGTGACGTGACAGCGACAAAAACTTTTTTGTCATGCTGACAAAAGTCACCGGTGCGCGCCGTCCCTTAAACAAAGCAGCGTCTTTTAATACCATTACTGCCAATAATAAAGAGAACTGTTAGTTTTTACTTACATTATGTGTAAACATAGAATGTAAATGGTGTATCCATTAATCCGTTAACACTGAACAATATTTTACAAGTTCGCATAGAAATACCGTCACTTATTAAATTTACTTTACATCACAACGTAGCTGTATGATTCGGCTATCGAATTACACATCCATAATTTGCACGGAACACTAAATTAAATATAAAAACACAGGCATTTATAACTCGCACCATGACCGTTCGCAATAATTATTCCCCGTCGACTGACATTTATCCCGCCAAAACTGATTTAAGCCTTTTAAGTTGGCAGTGTCAATCGACCAAGAGTTTTTTTTTTTTTTTTTTTTGGTGGAAATGATTAAAAAAAGTCTCGTTTAAATGTTTGCCAATTTCTTCTAGGAGGAGACCAATCATTAAACCGTCATTAGTCAAATGATTTCCAACTCTTACCACAATTTGTAGATCCGACAATTCAAAGCGCGTCAATTATTTCCTTCCTGTACGTGGTTAAGCCAAACCTTAGCATCATCCTTGTCTGGTCGAAACGTCGGTGACTCGATCTGCTAAGGATTTTTCTGCAATTTGAACGATTTTAAAACTTCGGCCAACAATTCTTCCATATCGTTGTTGTCAGTGACAAAAATTAACCCAAATGAAGTAGGTATTAAAATCTTTAGTTGTAAGGTAGGTACTAAAAAAATACTTAATATGGAAGAAAAAAACTTGAATTTTCAAAATTGTAACAATAATTTCTGTTACAAGTTAAATATTTCAAATTACATTAAAAAAAAAATACATTATTCAAGTGTGGTAATTCATTCAATAATATAAAAAACTGTTTAAAACCCTTTCGCTTCGGATTTTTTTTCCTCTTTCTTCTGTGATTTTGTTTAGTAATTTGTTTTTTCACAGAGAAATAGTTGAAAGAAGTTCTTTTAGATAGTTTATTTTCAAAATATCTACAAAAAAAATGGGTTTTATTTATCCCATTAGTTCAGTATAGTGGGATAACATTGTCCCATTAGCCCTATGAACTGGGATACATTTGTCCCAGTAGTTGTTCAATCAATGTCCGAAAAATGTCCCAACAGAAGTTTCGTAACAAAATTATTTAATGCTTGCAAATTGTAATAGAAATGTTTCAATTTAGGATACAAAGTATTTTTTCATCTATTAAGTCAAATATAGGTATGTATTATAATTATTGTTTGTATTGTATTGTATATGTTGTATTGTAAATAAAATAATATTTTATTTTGAAAAATATTTATTTGAAAAAATCGGCTACAAAATAAAACAAGTTCTGAAAAAAATAAATTAAACATTTGAACACTTTTTTATCACAAATTATTTGATTTTTCTTTTTTTTTTATGAACTTACAAGCTACATAATATTATACAGTGCGAGTTTTTATTTAATATACTATAACGTAGCGGCTCAATGCCCGTAATAGCAAGGGAGAGTATACTGAAAATATTTAGAGCGGGTTTGGACCAAGACGGAGGAGGTGTTAATAGTGGGCCCATTGAGCGTTACACAACTTTCCAGAGGATTCCTCGGTCGAGTCCAACCAGTTGAAATTTTTGCATTATAAAGTTTAAGAAAAACAATAGAGTACATAATGGTAAACTGAATTTGTATTAAGTAATAAATTCAAAATAAATAATACATTATAATGATCGAATGAATAATGGTAATAGAGTGACATAGAAACTGAATTTATAATACTAAATAAATTCATAATAAATATTACGTTATAATGCTCGAATTATCAACTATAATAAGAATGACAAGAAACTTAAGTTCTAGAACCAATGTCGAAATTGAAAAATTAAAGGGAATATGAAGGAGTAAAGAGAAAAATATACATTACCGGTTTTGTGGACGAACTCAGAATCGTATTATGAAAGTTATTTTAAGAAATGGAGAAGCAGTCGAAGGATATTAATAGATGATCATTTTTTCCATTAGTTCTAGATTACATATGAATAATTAAAATTAGATGTTCAATAGATTACTTAAATATTTTCGGAGACAATTATAATACGTCTGAACACTTCGATATCCAAAGTTGTTCATATTTTTTCTTTCGCGATAAATAAAAAATGTTTTTACCCGTCGCCAAGAAAAGTAATAATTACCGACACACAATACACTGTATCATCTCAGATTGCAGTTGCCTATTTTGTAGTTTCAAAATAAGACTGTTTCCAACGTGAACAGAATAATTAATAGTTAATAGATTATTATAATATTATAATATAATGTCAGAAGTGCTAAGTACTTTATGACAATACATAGGACAATATTACCTATACAATGCAATTTTATGTATTATTTTCTCCTACGTGTACTAAATAAAAACTCGCACTGTATGTATTTAGGTTTCATGGAATTCGGCGAAGCAGTTCTTGCACAGAGCAATTTGGCAACTTTTACACAATGTTTTTGTTCTTGTTTCTTTATCATATTTCGCTCTACAGTTTTGACAACGTCGTCTTGTATTACCTTCGACAGGTAGGTGTTCGCCTACATTTATGAAATTTTTGGATCTTTTACTTGGTCGTCCTGCAGACCTTTTGTTTCTTTCATTATTATTTTTTGCTTTACTTATTAGCATTTCTGAAACATTTACTAGAAATGTGAGAAATGGAATTTATTCACCTTTGATTTCTTTATATATTATCCATGAATTGACTATCGCAGTCATTAATAATTTAATAAAAACTCTTATCCACCATTTCTTGGACTTTCGATCAAAATCATATAATGCTACAAGTTGATCTGACAGATCAACACCGCCCATATAATTGTTATAAGACACAATAGCTTCTGGACATGGGAACTCTTTTTTTCTCCATTTTTCTGTTTACGATTTATCGTAGATATTTGTTTTGAATGGCAATTACTTACTACGAGTACATCCTTTGTGTCTTGCCAACGAATGGCAACACTGCCATAATTATTGCATTTTATTTGAAACTCCCCTCTTTGAAGTTTTCCTTCAAATTTATATATATCTTTTCGATTTTTCATACATGTGGCAACCGAAGGCAAATTTATATTATTAATTAAATTGATTGATGCAAAAAATCTATCATAAAATACTGCAGTTTCTGGATCTTCAATTGATTTGGTTAATTGATAAACAACCCGTTCGCCTAATGTGCCATCTTTTTTTTCTAATTCTCTCCCTGCGTATATATCTACGTCGTAAGTATAACCAGTCATTGAATCACATCTCTCCCATAATTTGATGCCCCTTTTAATGGGTTTTAATGGAAGATACTGTTTTAAACTAGATCTTCCTTTAAATTTAGCCATTGATTCGTCAATGCTTTGATATGAGCTGCCACTTTTTGCATTTTTAAAAGTAGTTTTGAAACAGTTAAGTAATTCTTCCAGGTAATAAATTTTACTACAAGATTGGGGTTGTCAGGATCGTTAAAATACAGTTTTGAAAATAACAATACAAAACGATCTCGAGACATGGCCGCTTTAATCGTAGAGTTGCCTATTGACGCATTTTGAGACCAATAATTTTGAATTGTTGGCACTCTGTTATATGACATAATGAGTACTCACCCCAGTAACACTTGTATTTCCGATGAATCAGTACGACGAATTTTCTTTTTAGTTTTTTGTTCCAGTATACTTAAACGTTTATTCGTGCAGGATGCTATGAATATCAGTAAACTGTTGGGGACCATTTTTTTACATACATCATACTCTGAACAGTCAGGCGAAAGTTGTAATAAAATGTTACCACATCGTTTTTTTGGAAATTTCATGCGTGGAACAAAATCATCACTTACAGTCTCTCATAAAACATTCGGAGGATTTGGAATGTTAGTCTCCACTTCTGCTTCTTCGGATTCTTCTATTGCTTCTTCTTCAGATTCTTCTATTGCTTCTTCTTCAGATTCTTCTATTTCTCCTTCTTTGGATTCTTCATTTTCTTCTACGTCTTTTGTGCACACAAAATCTGGATCATTGATGGAATCATCGGAAGAAAATGGTTCTTCATCAGACACTATGTCTGATAGTTCTTACAGAAATTTTTGAATCTCATGTTCATTTAATTTATGTTTTTTGTAGAAAATAAGTTTTCCAAATTAATATAATCATACAAAACAAATTCTGAAAAGCATATACTGAGCAGTAATATTATAAATAAGTAAGTCATTTATTAAAATGTGGCTTTATATATACATTGTTATCACTCATTTGGAACTATTGGGACAATACTGGTAACTAGTTGTTGTAAAAAAACTGTTGGGACAGTAATGTCCCGCGTAGAATTTTTTCGAAACAATATCTTCCGCCTGTATCTTTTTTTTTTTTTTTTTTTACTCTAATATGTATTTATTCATAATATATAAATTTTACAACTGGCCAACAAACATTCAGACTATCACAAATTAGCTGAGCTAAACATATGAAAGATAATCCCAACAAACAAAAGAACGAATTTCTTAGAATCTTCGGTACGCATGATGCCGACAACAAAACAACAAAATAACAAACAAGTACTGGAATTAGTTACAAAACATATAAATATGAACTTTTTTAACTTACCTGTTCATGGTGGAACATTTAATTTAATTTTTGCGGGTTCAACGTGTTAGTTATACTTCGACAAATGTGCAGCATACAAAATATAACCTTACTTTGACCGAAAAATGACAAATACTGAATAAGTATGAGGTGCTGACATCTCGTGGATATACACTGAACTACTTATTACTGAATTCCAACAATTTCAATGTAATTGGGGGCGTATTTATACCTAAAGAGTAGAGAAATATGCGATGGGACATATGTGTCCCGTCAGAAGCGAAAGGGTTAATCAAATTCAGATGATTCGGAGTCTGAATCTGGAGTAACTTCTCTTCTAGTAGTATTTGAAGTAGGCTAATTGTGTTAAAATTCATGAAAAATAGTATTGATAAACGGTAATAAAGTTTACAAATCTCTTTTCTTCTCAACACTCAGTGGTAATGGAAAACTATATGCCTGTTTTAACTTCAGAATTACGTTGGCATTTCCTCTGCATACGAAACTTACTGTTTCAAATAGTAAATTTTCGTCGAGAGATGTTTTACTAGACATTTATTTTCTTGGAAGATTTCTTGTATAGTGGAACCATTTAGTTTGACAAATTTTAAAGGCTTTACCCTCTTCCTAAGTTTTTCTAAAAATAAGCGGCTCCGATAATAATAGTTGAGCAAAGTCTAAAAAATCTTCTTGCTGCATCTCAGTAACTTGAAATGGTTTCTTCCTGGGTGTCGGTTTTATTAATTGAACCGCCATGTGATTGTGAAACTGTAATGTTTGTTTCCTTTTTGTGGCGTTCAATAAATTACGGAATGGTCCACATCGCATTCCATGTGACTGTGTTCTGATAAAATGAATTTGTGATCAATTACTTCTATCGACTTGCTCTCAGAAAAAATAGATAAAAACATTGCTACAATATGACTGTTACGATTCTGTCCAGGACATGTATCAGAATAAAGCGTAACATCATGGCCGGCTTAAGCTAACTATGCGCCTTAGGCAATTCAGCAATTCATATCAAGGTGAAAAGGAATATTGCTAAATAATATAATGAACACACAAATTGGTAAAGGGAATTTGGACAAAAAAAAACTTATTATTTAGGTAATGTTTATCTAATTATTGTACAACGTTTTGTTAAGTATCTTAACTTATTCAAGTACTGGAAAGTAAACATATTACAAAAATAAATATATAAATATCAGTTCTAATTTAAACACAGAAAAACATTTTATAGTATACCTCAATTACTTCATTAAAAGTCGACTGTAAGTTGTAATCATTGAAATTAATAATGTAGATTCTTTTGTAACGTTCCCCGTGTTTTATGGTGACGTAATCAACACATAGTCACAAAGGTCCGCTGCCTTTCGTTAGCCAGAGATGGCTCGTCGGAAGCCAGGGTACAAGTGGCAGCGGTAAAGCGGTGAGTTTATTAAATGAAAGATTTAGCGTATTTTCAGAGCCGATGCAAATCGACGTTTATTTATAAACACTTATCTCTAATTTACAACCGGTATTACAATATCTTACAAAAAATACATAATTAACAATATACATGTTGTGTATCAACACTTAATAGATTTTATAGTTTTACAGAATTATATAAAAGGTTATATTTAATTTGTTATCTAACTTAAATAACTAGTTTTTGGTATAAAAAGATAAAATTGTGAACATAAAAGAATGATTTTTGATTTAAATAAAATTGATATAAAATGACAAAGTTATAATAATTAATATAAAATAAAACAATACATATACATTATACACATATATAATACGGAGAGGTAGAGGGGACGTCATGGGCGGCTTCCTCTTCTCATATTCAAACGGTGAGGGAAAATACGGTAGGGAACACCTGACGTCCCGCCGGCGACAGCCGTGTGCCGGGCGTCAGGGGGGTGCGGTCGGTAGGAGCGAACTCAGTCAGCGGGTAGGACTCGTTGGAGAAGAGTAACGGTCTCCGGGTGAAGGGTGAGTATAACCACCACCCAACACCAACGATTGAGGAAGCGGAACCGATAGCCGAGACAAGAAGCTAGAGAGCCGCAGCCAAAGTGCTTTAGTATGCGCAGAAGATACAAAAATGTCTAGTTAATATTTTAGGGGAATATTGAGTGAAAAACGTCTGGTTAATAATATTTTAGGGGAATGTTGAGTCAATTAGATTTATTTTAAATTTATTGTTCGTACCTAAATGCGTAAAGAAACTATTTAAATGGATTATTTTTTTACCTTATATGTAAATATACTAAGGATTTTATAAATTAAACTATTTAAATGGATTCTTTCTTTACCTATGTAAATATACTAAGGATTTTATAAATTCGTATATTAAATGATAAAAAATCACTGTTTTTTCCAAGTATTTATGTCATATATTATTATTGGTAATAAAACACAATGTTTACCAATTTTTATTTTGTAAAAAATAAAGTACCGGTGTATAGGACATATGTTCCAATCATAAATGTAATTACTTCACATTTTAACAATTAAAAAGTGGTTCATTTTAAATAATGGAAATAACAAAAACAATGCTTTTAATCTGTACAAATATTTATTTTTTAAATATAGTATAAAAGTATTGTATATTACAAAAACTGTGTAAGGGTAACTGCTTCATATTTGGGCATTCAAAATATGTTTAGTTTTAAATAACAGAGATATTCAAGGATTCACTTATGGCGCTAGAAAAAATATACTCTCTTGACAAAAAGTATAGAAATTACTCTAGTTATAATGCCTGGAGTTTGAAAATAGATTTTTTCCAAAATATGTAATATATTTTCAAAAGTATCAATTTTATTAAATCCATTTTTTTTTATTTTTTCTATTTTTAAAGGTGAAATTTGTTAGATCTTAAAATTTTCGAAATTGTTGATTTTCCTACATTATTTGGTAACAGTTGTGAAATCCGTCTTACCGAGGTTTTTGGTTGGTCTGTAACAGCTTGCATGATTAGTAACTGATTTTCTTCGTTATTAACTCTTCGAATACGGGTTTTCTTGAATTTATCATCAACAGACCCAGTCATTTTAAATTGATCAATAACATTTCTCACAGTCGCATGTGAAACATGTTTTTCCGGGTGCCTGTCATTGAATAACAATGCAGCTTGTCTGTAGGTTTTGTAATATCATCTACAATTAACACTAATTCTATTTTTTCTTGTAAACTTAATTTTACAGGCATTTTATTTTCAATTACTTGACATTTAATACGTGCTATGTTTTTGTTTTCCAAGCCTACTACGGGCGAAAATCTTGAATATCACAGATAATTTTTATTTTTAGTAAAATAAAACTTTTTGATTTCCCTCGTATAACTTTAGGCCGAAAAAAATTTTCTTTGGTGTTTTAGAGGTTTTGGATGAAGCAGAACTTTTCCACAGAAAAATTTTTTGCTCCAATAATTAATAAAAAAAATTCCATTTGTAAAGAACTTCCGTGGACACGCTGTATAAGTCAATATTATGTATTACTCGCGAGCGTGCTAAGTCGTGATTTGAACAGTCGAATATAGCGTCAGATTGAGTTAACATTTCTTCCTGCTCCTTGTGTTTGGACGTTGTTCTAAAAACTTATCCATGGGTCTTCCACAAGAGTTTATTTGTGAGTTTGACATTTGATTCTGGGTGTTTGAAATCAGATTCCGGACTTTGGACATATCTTGACTGTTGGCGTTCGTTACTATTTTTTAAGTTCTCAAGAAATTTTCAATATTCTAAGGTGCTCCTTCACCAGTAGAAATATTATATAAATCTTGCTTATTTAAATTTTCATCAAACGGATTAATATTACGTTTAATGCCATCAATAAATCCATGAGATATACTGTACTTTTTTTTATTCGACTATTTTTGAGATCAGCGGTCACATCTTGTACTTTACTCAGTCCAGATTCTTTCATTGTTTGACCGATGATTGTTAAACGAACGGTATGACTGCGGCACCATCGCTGTCTAGCTGAGATTGAATTAGTTATATGCGAAATTCCAGTCAGTTTATTCGCAGCATCAGCGTTAATTGTTTGCTCGAGAGTCAGATCAATCGGCTGCTTTGAGAAAGGCTTTTTTGTTCGTTTTATACCGAATGATCCTTTCTCAAAGTTTTCGCGTAATCCTGGATGAGAATCGTCAACTTTTATTAAGTTATCACGGTACTTAACTAAATAACGAGCATAATTTTGTTGATTGAAAGCGAAAAACAAATTAACTATTTTCAATAAGGCCAGTTTATACATTTCGAAATTGCTGGAACGGATGCTTGTATTGAGTAATATAAATAATAATCGATTAATCTTACATACATCATGTTGCTGTCTTGCCATGTTCGCCTTCGAATGTTTGTATTTTAAATTGCTCATATCTTTGAAGTAGTTCCGTTAATCCGGTTAATTGTATTGTAGGTTCAAGCGTTCTTGTTTTTGAATTTATGGGGTAAATTTATTTTTTCATGTTAAAGAAGGTTTTCAAAATGTAACATTTTCAATGCTAATGCAATCATTGGATGTAGACGTTTACATCTATTAAAATGTTTGCCACTAATAAAACTATAAACTGATCCGTTGGCGAGTAATTCTTCATTCACCATGATAATTGTGAGGCCACAGTTATCAATAAATTTACCCACTGCTTTGAAGTACGCCATCATAGCATGAAATGCTCCAATAAATCGTTAAAACTTTCATCCTCAGTACTCTTAGTTTGCATTGCTACTTTTGCAATCGCAAGGTCGTACGTTATTTCGATGTATTTTTGTCCACATTCTGCAGCCACTTTTTTTGATTGAATCATGGTTTCATATACGATTTCTTTATTCGTTGGTGAATCATCAATTGTTGTTAAATAACAAACAATGTGCTTGGCAGACGGATCTTCATGCAATAAACTATTATATCCAACCCACATCGGGGTGCCTGTCAAATTTAAACAGTGTGAAAGAACCTATGCGAAATCGATATGCGTTACTGATTGAAGATTGATGGTATTTAGTTCCGATAATGCATCAGGTGGCAGCATACACTCAGTAAGTCTTGGTTTTTTGGTAAATTTTGTTGGTTCATGAGTGACAATATCAAAACTACGCCTATGTTTGCGAGATCGCACTGTGCCAACATTTTCCGCATTGGTATAGAATAGAATACATTTATTGTCCATAATAGCTATACAGCAGGAGTTCGTCATAAAGGGTCTAGCACAAAAATGTAGGGTTGCGGCCCCAGAGAGATATTTTGAAAATGACTTGAGATTCAATAGTGGGGAGGTATAAAACTCCTGTTGACACAATTTTAGCCTCTCATCTTTCTGCCTTCTGGAGATATTTAATCAAGTATTCGCGAGATCGGATATTTTTGAAAAATTTTTTTCTCGGAAGTTATTGAAGCTACACTTTTAAGACAAAAACCGTTTGTTAGACAAAATGTTACTCTACAATATATATGTGTTTTATAAATTTTACACTGCATTTACTATAAAAAAAAAATTAAAATTTTTTTTTATATTTTATTTATAGTTCACGTGAAGGTACAATGATGGAAAAAATATATAATGTAGCTTACAATATCTAGTATTACTACTAAAAAGTACATAAATATAAAATGGGTGCAACACTTAAAAAAAAATAAAAAAATTCTTATGACCATTTTGTGTACTGATGACCACATTTTTTTCATACGTGATATAGGTGTTAAATAGTAACATATATGTAAATGATCTACAAGTTCACAAACACTTTGAATTAGAGTCATTATTTATGTTAAAAAAAATAACATATAATTAATATTACGAAAATATTATATCTTGTAGTATAAATTATTACGTGATGAATGACTAATCTTCGTCGCTGTTCTCATTAATAACTGCGTGAATATTTTCTGACGTAAATATATCTGATAAAGCTTGTGCTGGACGTAATATGCGGGAAAGATATCGGGCATGAGACAAGTAATAAACAACTGCGGCTATTTATGTGAACAACATCCTACTGTTCTTAGGCCATTGGGACAGCTGCAGCAATATCGACGTATACTTTGAATTGTTGTTCCGTTTGGGACATAATCAATGTAAACGTGATAAACTTTACTGTTCACATGTCTTGATCTAACCTCGAGTTTTAATATATTAGGTAAAGTTTTAACAAACTGTACTGTAAGGTTGTATTGTTCATCCATTATCTCCGCTAAATAAGATGCTGCCTGTGAGAGTTGATATGATCGTGTAAAAAATGTAGTGAGTTGTTGTTTGCTTAACTGAGGAAAATCTAGAATTCCAGATGATGTGAGCTGCTGGATAGCCGATTTTCGACGATTCCATTTTTGTATTAGGACTTCTTCGCTCAGAGTATTCACAACGTTCATTCTGTTTTCCATGTACTCAAGCACGTCATTGTTATTATCACCATCAGAATTAAATCTCTGGCCATATTTGTTTTGTAAAAATCCAACAATTTTACAAATCACTTTTAACTTTGGTATAAGTTTATTATCTAAAGTATTGTGCAAAAGGCGATATTTTTGGGATATTGCACCATGAACTGCTTCCACAACCCATCTCAATTTTGTGACTCTTCTTGATTCGTTAGCTTCTTGCGTTGTCAATTGCGCTCTGTTCCCTTTTAAGGCAGGCATAAGTACTGTATAGCCTTTACTTTGGAGGAGATTAACTGAATCGCGAAGACCCCGACCTACAATAAAAATATCATTCGATGATAGTAATGTCTGTAAACCCGTAGGATCTTGTAAAATAAGTTTCAGTATTGAAGCGTCATTTTGAGTACCGTAAAAAGGTCCTGCAAAGTCAATGATATAACCGTTTGTAGTGCAGATTGTAAAAGGTTTGCAAAGGTGCGTTTTTTTCTGCCCAGAGAAAGATTTCCTTTGGTAGAAGTTATTGTGACTTTTTTGATGACGCACATAAGTACCATCACAGATAATAACAAGTTGATTTTCAGATAGATTTAATAATTTTTTGGCTGTACTGGAGGTATTAGAAATAAGGTTTTGACGTACAATAGCAGTATAACTGAAATGCAGTGGTAAAATATTTCTCTCAAAACTTTTCACAACCTCGTTAAAAATTTTTGATACGTACTGTTCATATTGCAAACCTATAACAGCAGCAATGGTCCTATTCGAATTTCCTGCCCTTAATTTAAAAAGAAAAACAATTAAAGCTTGCGTCACACTTCGAGTTTTTGTACTTCTTAGTGAAGGTAGCATATGTTTAAGCTCAGAAACGTTTTCCCAAGTGAGGCCTGTCAAAGCTTTAATTTGATCTTCTGACATTTCATTTTCTATTCCATCGAACAATGATAAATTAGATGTTTCGGCAAGTCTATTTAAAAAAGTAACTAATTCTGATTTTTTTTATACTACTTGTATTAGAAACAATGCATAAGCGGTACAAATCATCTTCATAAATCCTATCGTCAATCAGATGCTCATTGCAACAACGATCATCATCAGGAATAAAAATCTTTTTCTTTGCGAAAACGTCACAACGTGTTTTGAGAGAGATTACACGCAGATTTACTTCTACTCGACATATTATACAAAACCTATGTGTTGCTACAACTCGTGGAAAAGGCAATTTAATATAATTATCCTCTTCAGAATCAATTATGCGACACATGAAATCATCATCGTTATCATTATAATCATCATCAACATCATCATCTTCTTCTTCTTCTTTATTATTAATATTTGTAACCAAAGGTTTCATTGTTTTAGGATCGTTTTTATTATCAGCATCACCTACAATATGCTTCGAAGTTGAGGCAGTCTGTTTATAAAAACTGAGACGACATTTGTTACAAATCACGTCAGTAATCGATATATTTTTAAACAGACAGCTTTTCTGTTAGTTTCTTCGCCAGCTCACTGCCTGGCATTTCAAACATATATGTTTCCGGGTTCTTGCCTTCTGAACACATCGCTGTGTTACAGGACCGTCTTGAGTCCGGAAGTATCAAGATCCCTTTCTTCCAATTCACTTTACAACTCCACCACTTTCAGTTCGTATAACAGTTTTGCCGCCATTGTTCACACCTCACATCTGAACACACTTATTTTTTAAGTCTATACAAGAGTTTATTTGTGTCAAACCAGACTTATATAATCGAAATCAATTGTCTATTATACCACACTCTGCACTAGATATTTATTTCGGACACGTGTTTGACTGTCAACTCACTTATACACAAAATCTCCCGGTCCCTAACTGACTGACTCGCGTCGTATTTTTAACTTCGACCCCCGCCTGGTAGAATATTCCAGAAACATCTAGCTGGGCCGAGAACCTTTCCTAAACTTGCATTGCCTTCTTCATGCAATTCTATGAAGGTCGGGATTTGGATACCTGCTTTACAAAATCATGCTACCCGCAGTCATTGTTGTTGTTTGCAAGAACATTCGACAGAAGGCATTGGCGTCCCAACGGGGAGCGCGCAACATTATTTTTGGACAACCATTCTAACATTGCTTTCTTCGTTGAATATTTTGTTGGAAGCTTGTTGGTTTGCTCCGAGTGATAAGGAGCGTTGCCGAACACGACACATTCATCAGGAGGTATATTATGAAACAGATGTTCTGTGAGCCACTTTTCAAAATTCGCACACTAGTGGCTGTAAAAAATACTTGCCCCTTCGACTCGTTGGTAGAGATCTTTGCCAGTGCATACATTGAGAATGGAACATATCGGACTGTCATCAACGAATCGTCGAATAAATCAGAATCACTCTTTTATCACTAGCTACGTGCTGAAAGGAGCGTCTAAAAAACTCTACGACAGCAGAGCAGCCCTTCTTTCAGAATATTTTACAATTCAACAGAATGTTTTAAATTGCGCCGACAATGCTAGCAATTTCGTCAATACACTCTGCAAAAATTTACCCATTTTTTCAACATCAACTTTCAATTAATGGGGACACGTTGAATTTTTACGTAAGGCAAAATAAGTACAACTTACTGAGTGACTTGAAAACGTTTTACAATGTACCTGATCCACCACTAGCAATGCATTCCACAAGTGCAGATACCGGGACAAACGAATCAACAGTTTCTAATGAAAATACTAGCGACTCTTCATACGATTCACATCCTAGTATTTACAGTTTTATAACCATTGAAGCAGAAAAATGGAATTGCGTGAGGCCAGTTTTGCAGTTCAATGACAGAAAACCGTCTGGATTCTTGGCATTAAAAAAAGGTTGGACTTCGTTATTTGTCGATGCAATTTACAATGAATTCAAGGTGCTTTGCGTATTTTCAATAAAAAGAGGAAAAACTCACACAACAGACAATGTACCATATATGACCATTGGCGGAGCATGTAAAGAATGTGGTGCATCTTTATCTGGACATTGTTTGAATGAACCGGCAGATAATTCGGATATAATTATTGCCGTCACAGTTATTGATACGCGAGGACAGTCACATAACATGAGGAGACATTTAGCTGGAAAAAAAGGAAACAAGTAGGAATGGAGCTGCTTACAAAAAACCCGCAGTATGGCTTAACGCGGCTGCAAAGAATATGGACGTCGGGGACTCTGTACCTCCATACCTATTAAGAAAAACAAATGCAAAGAAGAAGCCGTTGCAAACAAATTAAACATCGACGGAAAAAAGGATTAATTGCATCGTTACAAACAATGAAAAATTATGGACAGTACGCGGGGTTCATGAAACAAATAGCTGCCGATAAATTCAGTTGCATGTACTGTTCGCCTCTTCAAATTTACAACTACACGCATCCTCGACGATTCAGAAAGGTCGAAATCGATGCCACGGGCACCAAACCAAACTAAACTCTTAACGGTGAAGCAAATGCTTGTTTTCTGTATCAAATAGTACAAGAATCGAAAACTGGTATAACCCCAGTTGCGCAAATGGTATCAGAAAGACACGATACAAACTCCATTGCGTATTGGCTGGCGATTTTCTGAAGGATGCACCAACACCAGGTGAAGCAGTCTCCGACTTTTCAATAGCTTTATTGAACGCTATGTGATTAGCTTTCAATAAAAGGCCATTAACAATTACCTGGCTAATTGTTTTCAGATCCTCAATGACATCAAATTGCAACATCCTCTTATCACCTTCATTCGAGTGGACATAGCTCATTTAATCAATATTCTTAGCAAAATAATGTTTTTGAAAAAAAAAAAAACACTTTCAGCCGTCAAAGACTTTTATGCGAGGTCATTAGGGCTACTGACAATTTGCGACAATTTAAAATCCTTCAAAACACTGTTGAAGAGTATTTTTATCGTAGCTCTGAGCGAATGTGACGAAAAAGCTAGTAATGGAGACGACCTTGAAAGCGAGAAAAAGCAAAAAAAAATGTTTCGCCGCATGGAAAAATTCACCATTAACGAAGAAGACGTAATTGATCGCGAATGTTTCGAGGACTGCGACGATTTTGAGGAAATTGAAGAAATATCAGAAATGATCAACAATATTTTGGACGATGCAAAAAAAAGTGCAGAACTATGTAAATAATTTATGCGGATTAACCCTTATTACTTACCGGAAATTGTCAACGTTCTTCTTAAACTGTGCAGGCAGTTTCCCTTGTGGACTAAATTAATGAGTTTCGCTTTTCCTAAAACAAATTCCGTAGCATCTTCTGCCAGGTGCGAGAGCTACTTCAAAAAATTAAAGACATCGCTTGGTGGAGATAGCTACAAGCCTTTACGCGCAGATAAGTTTATTGCGAAGCATCTGAGGTGGATCGAAAATTCGACAAAATTAGAAAGTGCTATAGTCCTCGACAAAAGTTCAAAAAAAACAAGAGAAAAAGAAGAAGCACGCTAGAATTAAAAAAAAAACGAAGACAGCGACAGCGATGAAAACGAATATTTGAAGCACCAAGAGCAATGGAGAGGAAAGAGTTAGCCAGATAAACCTACCGAACATGTAAACATGGAATACATCATCATTGAAGACGAAGAACCTTCAAGGCGTCGAAAGGCGTCTAAAGGCGTCTAAAGAACTCTACTACAGCAGAGCAGCCCTTCTTTCAGAACATTTTACAATTCAGCAGAATGTTTTAAATTGCGCCGACAACGCTGGCAATTTCGTCAATAGACTCTGCAAAAATTTCCCCTTTTTTCAACATCACTAATTCACAATGGAAAATGTACAGCTTGTGGTACGGAATTTGAACATGTACTATTGAAAGTTCTGCCAAAAGTATGGGTTAATACTTTTGCTCGAGGTCTCCAGGACTACGCAGAATAATATTTTTATGCGACAAGTGTAATACTCGCACAAAAACACAGAAAACTCCAGGACATCAGCTCATGTTAGATACGGAATTCACATTTAATGCCGGAATACAAGAACGTTATTATCAAAACACTACAAATACAATATCACTTGCAGCAGTTCCGTATAATATCAGTATTGGCAAGACACTTTATCCTCAGCGTAATGATTGTATACTAACAAGAGCATCCCTTAGACATTACAAAGCATATTGCAGAAAAGTTACAGGTGCCTGGATTGAGATCAATGATTTGTGTAAACAAGCTCACAGTATTCAAAACGCGAAATCGAAAATAATCAGTCCTTCAATAATCATATACACGTACGTAAAATCATAAGTGTGTCTGTCTCTCTCGCTGGCTGTCTGTTTGTCTGACTTACGAAAGGCCTACATTTTTTCCACGAAACCAGAAAGAGGGAGAGTCAGTAGACGACTACATAACAAATCTTCGTGATTTAAGCTCAACATGCAATTTTGGATCATTAAGCGACATTCTCATAGAATGGTTCTTGGGATTCGAGAGCGGTAAAGGATCGTCTATTACGCACCGGAGATCTTTTCTTTGTCCTGCTTTCTGTCGACAACTGCTCGTTCTATTGCTGCCACAGAGTACAAGTTCTCACTTTTCATCTCCATCACAGTCAAAGGATTTTTGCGTCGGCAAAGTGTCATTTTATTTATGTAATTTTCGCTAGTGTAGATCCTTTGATTCATTTTTATAGCTTCCTCGATAAATGAAAAATCCGAATCATTAGGAAGGAAGCTGTGGCTTGGCACTAAATATTTGAAGTAAATGGTGTTCAATGTAGGGTGACTGCTCAGAATTTATTTCATCATTATAACTATTTTTATATTGCGGGTTTGCCTGCCGCACTATCGGACCACATTATCAGGGGTTTTGTATCGGAACGGAGGTGATTTTCGATGAATTTCCTTAACACAGACCCCACTTCAAGAGCTCCTCGTCCTACTGTTCCTTCTTTCCAGACAAAACAATATCCATTTTTTCCATAATGAACTCCGTCATAGATGCCTTTTATAAAAAAACAAATTTATTGGAATAGTCGGCAATGGAAGCGTTTTTTCCATGTCATAAAGTCTGTATCTCTATATTTTCGTCAGCATCCTTTATATCTGATTTCAACTTTTGACTGGCCGAATCAGCTTCTTGCAGATGTTTCTCGTGGGCTTCTTTCTTTTAAGGTGTCTGAGCTGTTGCTTTAAATTTATCGCATACACTCCATATGTCCTTAAAGGCTTTCTTCGCAGGTTGAAATTTTTATAAAATATCTTTTTAAACGTGGCGAAAGGCAACTTTAAATTTGAATTTTCGGCATGGAATAAATCGTACATTTTCCGCTCTGTCATGACGTTATAGCCTAAATACAAACTTTCGGTTGTGCTTCTGCAATAATAATGTTGCGTGCCTCTTGATGGGACGCCTATGGAATTCAGTAGAAACTACTAGAACTAACAACAATGGAAACAGGTAAAGCACACCCGACCTTGGAGACACACATACATGTAAAGAAAGGGATCTCGGTGCGGGAAGCAGATAGCGAAGTTAGACCCGATTTCTTAGAATCGCTTGGAGAGAACAATAGACGTAAAGGAAGAAATCTCGATTCGTCCAGAACATTCGATAGAAGCGTGGGCCGAAACTATATAAGGCGAAGCAGAGTGAGCAAGTCGGTCAGTCAGTTATTCGAGTTGTTCGCGAGTTGTATTGATACAAGTCTGACGTGACATAAATTCAGTTATATTGCTCAAAATAAATTAACTCTCGTGAGTGCAATTATAAATCCGGTTTTAAATAAATGACTTATAGTTAATAGACAAGTGTGTTGATAAACTTTGTGTTGTGTTCCTGTGTGTTGTAAATATTTCTTTGTACATAATTTAGTGACTCTTTATTCTCTGTTACTTAGTCTTTTATTTTATAATTTAGAACTATTAGTTTTGTTTCTGTTAACGTTATTATTTCGTTAAGTTAAAGAAGTACGCTTTCGTTTGTGTGTTTTACTGTTTTGTTAAACATTTATTATTGTAAATAAATAATTTCCGCCACGGACTACAGCAGTTTTGTTATAATTGTAGGAATCACTTGGACAGAGGATTCTGTATTAAAACGAGTCCTACTAATAATACAATAAAACAATTTAATATCTGAAGTTAATCGTGTACACTTTTATGCTGTGAGCTACGCATCACCGATAACTAGACTGGCGTGGTTATGACCGTGTCGCGTAGTTCCCAGCGAACATAAATAGGTGGCGCCAAGATACGGCCGCCACATCACCCCCCCTCGTTAAAAAAAACAAAAAAAAATGGGGGGTAAAAAAAAATTAAGATAAGATAATATTACAACATGCAACATATATATATAAAAAAAAATAAAAGTAATATTTGAAACGACTGGCGAATTAGGCAATGCCTAATCGTTGCGGGGGATGCACATATCGGCCTGCGCGTGTGCGTCGTTCAAGTTGAACGTCAGTTTCCTTGCACTGCTGGTCCGGAGCTAGGTTGGCGTCGTCTTTGACCACGTACACGGGCTTCAGTCGATCGATTGAGACGGGTGTGTTTTTGCCTCGAACAGCGACGATGAAGAAACGCTCGCAACGTTTGACAACTGGAAAGGGGCCATCATAGGGTGGCTCCAGGCTGCGTCGGACTAGGTCGCGTCTGATGTAGACGTGGGAGCATGTTGACAAGTCTCTAAAACAAAAAATAGAGCGTTCGCCGTGTCGCGAGGTGCCGTGAGGCGTTAAATTGTTGAAGAGTTGTCGCAGGTCGTTGACGAGGTCTGAAGGCGAGGTGGCTGAAGCCTTGGAAGGGGCAAGGAACTGGCCAGGAAGTCGCAGCGGTTCTCCGAAGACTAACTCTGCTGGCGTAGTGTTGATGTCCTCCTTAAATGCGGCGCGGAGACCCAGCAAGACTGCTGGTAATGCATCAACCCACGAGTTTTCCGCGTGGCACATGATTGCGGCTTTCAATTGACGGTGTAACCGTTCGACGAGTCCGTTGGCTGCCGGATGGTATGCAGTTGTCCTCAGATGATCTGAGCCCAAGAGTTGAGTTAGGGAGTTGAACAATCCTGATTCGAATTGACGCCCCTGGTCGGTTGTTATTCGTAAGGGTACGCCATAGCGGGCAATCCAGCCAAACAGTAGCGTTCTGGCTACTGTCTCCGCACTGATCTCTTCCATTGGAAAAGCTTCTGGCATCCTGGTGAATCGATCTACTGCTGTCAGGCAGTATCGGAAACCACGAGACGGTGGGAGTGGTCCGATTATGTCGATGTGGATATGTTCGAAACGATTTATAGGTTTTTCGAAGGTTTCGAGACGTGCCTGGAGACCTTGGAGCGTTGACAGGCGGGGCATGCGCGAGCCCATGAAGAACAATCTTTTTTAACGAACGGCCACACGTAACGTTCGGACACTAATTTCGCGGAAGCCCGAGCACCCGGGTGCGCCAGGCTGTGGAGCGAATGAAAGATACGACGGCGAAGGGCGCGCGGCACAAAAGGTCTAATAAGATTCATAGAACTATCACAAAACACTGGAGTTGCGGAACCTGATAGAGTCACTGGCTTGAGTTTGAGCGACGAAGTGGTAGAATGAAGAAGTTCTTGAAGCTCGACGTCTGTAGCTTGAGCGCGAATGAGCTCGTCCGCTGAAACTGCCGTGGAGATGGCCTCAACACGTGATAATGTGTCAGCGACGACGTTATCCGGACCGGCAAGGTGGCGAATATCCGTCGTAAACTGACTTATAAAACTCAGGCGTCGAAATTGCCACGGCGTGGCTCGTTCTGGTGATTGTTCAAAAGCGTGAACGAGGGGCTTGTGATCCGTATAGATAGTAATAAGTCTTCCTTCGACAAGTTGGCGGAAATGGCGTATGGCTTCGTAGACTGCGTCGAGCTCACGATCGTACGCACTTAAATCTTTTGCTGACTTAGCAAGCTTGGCGCTGAAAAAGGCAAGCGGTTCCCAGCTGTCTTGAACAAGTTGTTGGAGAACGGCGCCGACGCCAAAGCTAGAAGCATCGGTAAATATTGCCCAGGATGAATTGACGTTAGGATGCGCGAGCATGGTTGCGTTAGCCAGAGAATCTTTGCAACGTTGAAAGGCCTTTGTTCTCTCAGTTGTCCATGGCACAGGATGATTAGGTTTGATGTTCGGGCCTTGCAGGCATTCGTTCAACGGGAACTGCATCTCGGCCGCACCTTTCAGAAAACGGCGATAAAAGTTGATCATACCGAGGAATTGGCGGAGATCCTTGATTGCCGTAGGTCTTGGAAAGTCGCGAATTGCAGCCACTTTCTCTGTGAGGGGCTTAATACCCTCGGCAGAAACAGTATAACCAAGGAAATTCACCTCGGGCAAGCCAAAGTATGATTTAGCGACGTTGATGACGATACCGTTCTGCTGGAAACGTTGAAATAGTAAGCGTAGGTGTTCTCTGTGTTGTTCCTCATCCCTGGAGGCGATCAGCACGTCATCAAGATAAACGAAAACGAATGCGAAGTCACGTGTAATCTCATCCATAAAACGTTGCAGGGTTTGTGCAGCGCAACGGAGGCCAAATGTCATCACTGGGAATTCAAATAAGCCGAACGGTGTGACGATCGCGGTCTTCTCTACGTCCTCATCTGCCATGGGTATCTGGTTGAAGGCGCGCACCATGTCAATTGTAGAGAAAACTTTCATGCCGTTTAAATTCGAAGTAAAGTCCTCGAGACGTCGAATTGGGTATCTGTCCGGTATCGTACGCGAGTTAAGGGCTCTGTAGTCACCCGTAGGTCGCCATTCACCACCTTTCTTGGGTACCAGGTGTAAGGGCGATGACCATGGACCGCGGCCAGGTCGACAAATACCGAGTCGCATCATCTTGTCGAATTCTGCGCGTGCTATCTTCAACTTATCCGGGGCAAGGCGCCGTGCCTTCGCCGCGACTGGGGGACCAGGTGTCGTTCTGATGTAATGCCTTGTGGAATGTTTGAAAGCGTTTGGCGTAAATGCGCCATCGGGCCTGGTAATACTTGAAAATTGTCGTAGCAAATCCACGTACCGTGAGTCACCGAGGGTAACCTTGATTGATGAGATAAATCTACCGGACGGCGTCGTGCAGTCAGACGCGAGACCGGTGTTCGAATCTAAGAGCTGGCGACCTTTTAAATCAACGAGTAGCCCGTGATGTGTGAGGAAATCGGCACCGATTATTGGACGAGAGACGTCGGCGACAACAAAACGCCACTTGAAGTCCCTGCGTAGATTCAAATGCAATAGTATGTCGATACAGCCATATGTCGAGATGACGGTTTGGTTCGCAGCGAGTAGAGTGAAAGCGCTCTTGGGGAATCGGCCTCTTGTGAGCCGTCGTGGGAAGACGCTGATGTCGGATCCGGTGTCGACTAGGAACTGATTCTTGGAGTGACGGTCCGTAATGAATAGACGGTTTGACGACAGCGCAGAATCACAGCCCGCCGTTAGTGATTCCGCTGATCGTTTCCCGTGTATGAACACGGGCTGGTGCATTTTTGAGCTTTGTCAGCAAAGCGTTGGTGGTACCAGCACATCGAGGGGTCATTTGAACTGCGGGAACGCGAGCGAGGACCTTGGCGCGGACGCGCGCTAGACCCGGATTGATCATGTGCCCGGGCACGTGACGAAACATTGTCAAATCTTGACGAGAGTGCGGCCACTTGCTTAGTCAGTTCTGCGACCTGCTGAGCAAGCAAATCTTGTGATGAAGGTGCACTAACAGCCGCGATACTAGAACCGATAGAAGCCGCATAGACCCTGTCAGCAATATTCGAGATCTGGTTGAGATCTGTGAGTGACGATGCCGCCACTGCCAAACGAACGTTCTCTGGTAAGCTCTCCATCCAGATGATCTTGATTATGTCGTCAGAAGCCGTTGTGCCCAAACTGCGAAGTCGTCGGAGAGCCTGCGACGGGGTTCTGTCGCCAAGATCTTGTGCTGTTAAAAGTTTGCGCAGGCGTGCCTCAGAAGACTGTGCGAGACGCGCGATTAATGCAGTGCGTAATGCTGTGTAAGGATTCTGAGCCGGTGGTTCGGCGATGATGTCCCGAACTTCCTCTGCTACTTGCGGATCTAGGTTGGCCACTGCATGGCTGTACTTTGATGATTCCGCAGTGATGTTGGCGTTAGTAAACTGCGCATCTAATTGGAAGAACCATAGTTCTGGATCATTAGGCCAGAACTTGGGAACATGTACGCTCACGCGAAATACTTCCGGCGCGTTTTCGACACCACGACCATCAGCATTCGCCATGGTATATACACTCGCGAGAAAAGAGGGAAGAAATAACTAATAATGTGTATAGTCTAATAGTCACAGAGGCAGCACAACGTCCAAATTGGTGCTCAGCAATGCCCCTGTAGGCCAGTGAGCGATGTGAAACACATAAATATTTAAAAAAAAAAAAAAATATTTAAGGAAAAATGTTTGACAGTCGCTGGACACATTCACACTCAGGCCAAAAGTATTTTGATTTAATGTGAAGATAGTTTTAGCACATTTTCTTTTAAAAAAAAACTATGTTTGTTTTGTTTATTTTAATAACATTGTTTACAAATGTCAAAATTAATAGTTTAGAATAACACCAGTCGGCTTTGAACTTATTCGAGATTCTAACTGTTTTGAAGAGAAGCTTATTAAAAATGTCGCACGATGGTAGGTGTGCATGATGCTAATGGTTTGTGTCGTTGGACCGAAAATTAATTAAATTATGTTAAATATCTATGATAATGAGTTATAACACTTTACAGCACTTTAATTACACTTGTCACTGTATGAAGATAAACACAAATTAGTTTTAATAAAAATAGAATAAGCTGGCTAAAAAGTCGATGTGTGTCGCCCAGTTTAGCGGGGGAAAAAAAATGACGAACACGTGCACAATCCAAAAGACGGAAAATATTCGAATATTTACACTTGTCGGGGTCACCAATGTAGGAATCACTTGGACAGAGGATTCTGTATTAAAACGAGTCCTACTAATAATACAATAAAACAATTTAATATCTGAAGTTAATCGTGTACACTTTTATGCTGTGAGCTACGCATCACCGATAACTAGACTGGCGTGGTTATGACCGTGTCGCGTAGTTCCCAGCGAACATAAATAGGTGGCGCCAAGATACGGCCGCCACATAATAATAACATTCAATCTTTGATAAACGTCTGATTAGAACTCTTCAATAAATAAATTGGTGGATAATTTTATTTATTGAATAATAATAATAATAAATTGTCTTTATTCATGTGACTGCTAAGCAGTATTGAATGCGTCCGATACAATTACATAAACTTAAAATTTAGACATATCGTAATATGTCTTAATTTTAAGTTTATGAAATTATACAATCTACAGTATTTTTTTTATAAACAAAATATGCACTACTTCAACAGAAGAAGCAATACGTATAGGTAATGTTCGTGATTACAAGTATATTGCACATAAAAATTGTTCTTTAACAGTACAATAGTACATATAATTCAATGGTTCGAATTTGTAACAAATTACCATCAAGCATTTTGGAAATGAATGAACAAAAAATAAAACAAACTCTAAAGTAACTATTTTTAAGCGAAGTATTATACTCTGTTGGTGAATGTTTTAATATAAATTTTAATCTGTATCGTAATACAGATTAAAATTGGGGATGGGGATTTACATACGCGAGTTGTATGTTTGTTAAATGTTGTTATTAAACATAAATAATATTTTTGGTCTTATATAAATAATTTATTTGAACGAATTTTAATTACAATTTTGCATTACAACTTACACTATTTAAACTATTGGTTCTGAGCAAGTCGTTCTGATTTTCGTTCAGATATCCGAGCTGTGCCCCACGACCGTCAGTTTTATAAGTGTCCCTTTTTTGGATTTGTTTGTTTTTATGTAACATCATCCCCCGCCATTTCTGTGCAAAATTCACAAATGTCCTAAACGGATGTGCACCATAAAGATGGTATTCTTTTTTCTGAGAAGTTACGTGTCTTAAAATAAAAAAAACTCATAATAAAAAGAATAGAATAGCATATTTATTCTGTGAGCTGCAATAACAACATAGAACATGTCAAATTTAATATCACACAAAAAACATCACATTTAAAATGAAAAAAAAAAATAGTGTACATATTATAATTTAGAGCATGACGTTATTAAGTAGGTATTCGTTAATATTATAAAAATTGTGAAAATTTAGAAATGTCACAAGCTTTTTTTTAAATATTTTTAACGGAAGAATCTTTATATCAAATGGTAACTTGTTAAATATTTTTATAATGGAATTTAGTGGGCTCTTGAGCACACTGGATATATGTGTTAATGATACTACAAGGTTTTCTTTTCTTGTATCATAAGCATGCTTAATTTGGTTATCAACAAAAAGTTGCGGATATTTAATAGCGAATAAAGCACAATCCAATATATATAAATCATAGACGGTGAGTATATCTAAATCATGAAACAGCGGACGACAGTGCACTCGAGGACCTTTATCACAAATTGCACGAATACATCTTTTCTGGGCTTTAAATAGGGTATCCATAGACACAGAATTGCCCCAAATGACAATGCCATATCGTAGTTTAGACTGCACATACGAATAGTATATATTTTTCAAAATGTCACGAGGAACAATTTTGTTTAGTGAACGTAGGAGGTAAGCATATTTATTTAACAAAAAATTGGTTCTCATAGATATTAGAGAACTGCCGCCTGCCATAAAACTGAGGGCACAAATATCTATTGTATTCAAATATTTAAAAGCAGGGATATATAACTCGCGTGGTAGGCCAAAATAACAGTATCCAGTGACACTCTGTGAATCAAATTAGTGATCAAATAATACGATTTACGCAGTTTATTTGCTACAGTGCTAGTATGTGTTTTATATAGTATGTTATTGTCGATTGATATTCCAAGAAGTTTTACAGTTTTTCTAAATTGGATTGTCACTATGTCGTCAAGCTGAAAACCGTTATTTTGGAAACCGTAATTTCCAACCCTAAAGATTTGTGTTTTTTTTATATTTTATCGACCTGCAGTACCCTCGTGCCATATAACAGCAACTGGCTGTTTAGTTTTGGTTTGCTTGCCAAGAGGGACACAACTTTCGTTAAAGCAAATTATTCTAGGGACAAATATTATTTCTTTAAATATATCGCATCTTGGCAGCATGATGACCTGAAACCAAAAAAAATGTTTGTTAGTTGTAGATACTTCGTAAATAAATTTTAGTATAATTACCTTATGTAGATCAACTGAAACAAATACGCTTTTTGGGTCACGATCACGAGTAGTATTATTATTTTTTTGTATTCTTGGCATGCTAGAACGAAATTATTATTATGTTCGGCCCATGTCTTGTAATTCTCGCAATCTAAAAGTATATTTTCTTTTGAGTGGTGTGAAGCTCTGGTGTGATTCTCGAAGGATTCACATTACCAGCATTCTTCGTTACCAAGCACAGCAAAGGATATATTCATATTTTTCACTTCTTGTCTATAGAGTTCGTAGGAAATCTTGATGTCAGAATTTTTGACCAAAAAGTCTTCATACATGCATTTGATATTTTTATCGCCAGAAAGATAGAGTCTATTTGGGGCATGTTCCCGCCGATAGTGTGAAATTGTAGGATTAAATGATTTAATATGGTTCAGTATGGCAGTTCTATCGACTTTTTTCTGGTGGGTGACCCTTTTTTGAAGGACACGGTAAGTTCTTCAGGCAAAGTTTTTGAGAGCACATTCCTTACCATGCGATCATTTTTATCCTGATACCCTAACGTTCCCAAAAAAAACTTTTTACATACTTGAAAATCTGTGCCTTGTTTTCCCTTATTTTTCTGTCAAATAAACTTTTTAAATCTTTCTTTTGTTTTCAGCTATTGTTATTTTTTTCGTATATGCTTACTTCAAAACGATGTCCTTTATAGGTTTAAAATTAGAGCAACGCCTTTTTTTTAACTTTAAATTCAATACAGTTCCACTCGACTTGTGTGTAACTAGTTTTGAATCGAAAAGTGTGGCTTAATTTTTCGAATTGTAACATTTTCACATCATTAATTTTGAACTCGTTTCCATCAAAATCTTTAGAAAAATTTGGAGCCATTTCATCGTATAAAGTTTTTACGTCTACAAAGTCTTCAAAGCTCATTTCCTTTACATTGAGGCGTTTTTTCCCTTCTTTTTTGGCATTTCTAATTAAATAGATGTATTGATCGGGTACATAAATCGGCCCTGATTTTTTTGCACTTTTACTGCCTTTTCAATGACACTGTGTACGGCGCCGCCTTCGTTTTGTGTGTGGCCGCGGATTAAGTATTTGTGAGCTATTGAATTTATCTGGAAATGTTCTACGGCATACAAATAAGTGGCGATCATGAACCTAAAGAAAAAAAATAATTAAAAAAAGTCATAGAGGAAATAGGTGTCAGACTAGGCCTAATGAAGCCATATACAAAGTTTGGGGAGAGTATTTGTCAGTAAAATTTTTGCCGACGGGCACTCTGACTATAAGCATCGAAAATGAACCGTTGTGATTTGGCGCATTTTTAATTTGATTTCGTGAAGACATATTGAAACTGTATACAAACAAATATTACAACCTGTAAAAACAAACAACACACGTTTTTTATTGACAATTACTATAAAATTCAAATCTTTGATTAACGTCTGAATAGAACTCTTTAAGTAAATAAAATTGTTGACCAATTTTTCTCAGACCATACGATATATTGACAAAAAATAATAAAAATACAAATCAATATAACACAAGATGACGTTTCGATCCGGATTTGGATCTTCTTAAGAAATATCTAAAAAATATAAAAATTAATTAGTATTAAGTAATTTATTATCTAATAGATTGCACGCAAGATTGAAACTTTGAATGATTAAAAAAATAATGAAAAATATCATATGGTCTGAGAAAAACTACTCGACAATTTTATTTACGTGAACAATTACTATAAGTTATTAAATAAAAGTGTAGATATATATTAGGTATAAGTATAAAATAAAATATTCGATCCTACCTTACACTGAATAGTCGATTTTAATTAACTTTAGACTTCCACAAAACGTCTATCAAACTAACTACACTGAACCACTGTTGATGGTTCTTGTTCGAAATTTAATTCTTTTATACGAAAAAAAGAAACGTTGAGACGTTGAGGCAGGTATTATATATATATATAAAAAAAAAAAAAACACTTTCTTCACTATTGGATATTTATGTAACGATTTCAGGCTGATATCACCATCTTTCAAATATTGAAGTGATTCTAGGTAAATAGTGGTGTTTGCACTATCAATAGTTACTAACGAACCTGAAACATGAATAGGAATCATTTTTTCCTTTGTTGTGCATATTTGTTGTGTATATTTTACATCTTTATGTATATGATCATTTTTAAATTTTCTCACTTCTGCAAGGAACAATTCCTTTACATGCTTTTCATTTGCTTTTGACACCCATTTTAATTTCAAAAGAGGATATGACACCGAGGCCAAAATTGCTTCTTTAGCTTTAGGATTTTTCACATTGAGTTTCATTTTCAAATTCACTGTTTTCATTTCGACTTTCATTATTATTTAATTAATAATGCTTGGGCAGCTGTTTGCCGCAGCGAAGGGGTGTTGACCGTTGAGGGTTGCCGAGTGGTGGTGGCCCGGCGACGAGCTCGTCTATTTGATCTGGCAGCAGCAACCAATGTTGGTTCCGAAACTTCCTCCGTCGCGACCTCAGGTGGGAGGCCTGGAAGCAGCAAGACATAATATATTGTGTTGCCAGCACTGCGTTCGTCACCGGTAACGAAAATTTTGGTTATAAACTGTCTCAAGAGTGCAGTATTTTTACCGCAGAACTTTTTGCAATTTTGCAAGCCTTGAGACACGTTCAAGGTCCGAATAAGTATGTCATTTGCAGCGATTCTCTGAGCGCACTTCAGGCTATGCAGTGTCCATATCCCAGCCACCCTTTGATCTGTCTTATTCAAGATAAGATATATTCCCTGAAGAGAGGTGAAACTATCGTTAGGTTTAGGTGTTGTTGGATTCCCGGTCACATGGGAATCGTGGGAAATGAACTAGCTGACACTGCGGCTAAAGACGCTGCAAATGACGGTCAAAACGTGTTTTTCGTTATCGGTGACGACGTGAAAAACGGACTTATTACAGCCGTCCAGGAGCTCTGGAAGGATGAATGGAGTGCTGTCGTTGAAAACAAATTAAGAATAATCAAACCTACAGTTGACCCATGGCTTACATCTTGCCGGGCCTCCAGATGGGAGGAAGTGGTCCTTACTCGTCTTCGCATCGGTCATTGTAGGTTGACTCATGGATTCTTGATGGCACGCGAGGAACCGCCATACTGTGAGACGTGTGACACTCGAATCACCGTCTCACGTATTTTAATTGAGTGTGTCCAGTTTAGGGACACACGACAGCAAATCGGATTGTCAAGTGATCTGTCTCTGATTTTAGGGAATGATCCGGAAAATGTCGATCTGCTGTTTCTATTTTTAAAAGAGACCGGTCTTAATCGATTTCTTTGATTTTTTTTATTTATTTGTTTTTGTTGCTTGTTATTGTTTATTGTTAATTTTTATCTTTTTTTTTAAATGTTGTTATTTTTCTCTTAATAGAGTCTATACAACTTTTTATTAACAAGTTGATTTTTTGTTTTTATCTTTTATTCTGTTTTTTTTTTATTATATATTATTTTTTTTATTTGTTATATAGACGCTGATGACCTCAGCTGTTGAGCGTCTATAATTTACAATCTCTCTCTCTCTCTCTATTCTACTAGCATCGTCTTTTTTGGGAACTACAAGTATCGGAGATGACCCTGGTGAATGACTTGGTCTAATTATATTTTGATTTAACAGTTTTGATATTTGATCCTGTATTTCTATTTTATGGGCGTGGGGTAATCTATACGGTTTTGAATAAATTGGTATTTCGTCTGTAGTTCTTATTCTGTGTTTTACGTCGTTTGTGAATGATAAAGACGTTTCGTTTGTAGACAGAATTTCGAAATATTTGCAGCATTTAATTTTTGTTTTTCCATGGGATTCAAATGTTCAGTTCGAATAAGTTTTTCAACTTCTTGATCTAATTTGTTCTGTTTATGAGATGTTAAGTTATGAATTTCGAAAGTATTTTCATTGAAAGTTTGAAATTTAAATGGTTCAGTCATTTCAACATGGTATGGTTTGTCATTATTATTGGTTAATTTTATAGTGACTAAATTATTTTCTACTTTGACTAACATTGGAGATGTTTTAATTTTTCCGATTGTTTGACAGTCAATGAACACTTCTGTGTCTAAAGTATTTAGCGGAATTTTACACATTTTGGAAGTTTTCGCTGGTATTATATCTTCGTATATAATAAATTGTCCAGGCTTAAGAAAATGAAAGGGTAATTTTATTTGATCAGGGGTGGTCAAACAATTATGTTGTAGGTCAAGTTGAATTTTTAATTTTCTTATTGCATCTAGTGCTAGAATGGCATCAAATATAGGGTGTTTGATTGAATTTGGGGAATGCAAGAATTGATATTTTTCCATTACCTTTTATCGTTTTTGATAATGCGGTTACCGCATAATAGCAATTTTTAATATAATTTTGAAAATAGTTTTGAGCTATTTGGGGATTTAGAAATGATCTAGTTGCATCGGTATCAATCAATAATTTCAGTGGTGGGTCGTTTATTATTAACCCTTTCAATTAGATTTTTTTTATTATGAAAGTACGTATTTTTATCTATTTTAAATTTGATTTTCCTCATTAGTGGATCGTATTATTTATGGTTAAATATGTTTTACCTTAAAAAACATGAAAAAAATGGGATATTATGTACCAATAGTAATATAATACGGGATTTATATGCCCCAACAGAATTATGACAGGATTTATATGTCCCAACAGTATGATTAAAAAAGAAAAAAATCTTCATAAGCGTACGCGGTTCAACAAAGTATGATATACAAAAATAAAAATATAAAAATTAATTTATAATTAGTTTATTATAAGAAATTCTTAATTATTAATTTTTATGATATATTGCAAAACAATTTTTACACAGTGGAATGTTACAACTTTCACATAAAGTTTTTGTTCTGGTCTCTTTGCTTCTATTGGAACAGTTTTGACACCTTCGACGTGTTTTACCTTCAATGGGAAGATGACTTCCAACGTTTATAAATGATTTTACTCTTTTACTTGGACGGCCAAAGCCTATTTGCCTTTTTATTTGAGAATTTTGCACTCCTTTTTGCAACAGCTGCTCAGCAAAATTAACAACGTAATTGATAAAAGATACAGGCTTATTATGTTCTTTGTAAATGACCCACGCATTTACGACAATCGTCATCAATAATTTATAAAAAAACTTTAACCCACCACTTTTTGGATTTTCTATTCAAATCATATAGTGAGATATTATATCTAAGGTCGTTTTGACAGTTAGTAATTGGAATGTTTTCTTTCGTGATACAGTTTAAATTTACATATTCAGATCTGTTGAAATATCTGGATTCTGTGTTCTAGTGTTACAAGGTTGACTTCCGAGGCTTCTATACGAAAATTTTCTGTTTCATAATTAGTTTCGGGTTCATTTAATGAATGGGTTTCAGGTGGAGTATAATTATTATGTTCGCTCTCGTTATAGTTTAATTCATAATTATTTGGGTCGATACTTTCAATATTTCTGAGTTCTTCAGAAATAAACAGTTGATCTAAAGAAATTATTTCGATTTGGTGTATATTGTTGTTGATTATTTGGTCTTAAGATTCGTGTATTGGAATAACCGATTGACATTGGGGTTGGTTGAGGCAAATTAGGTCTTTGTGTCGTGTTTGGCTTAAACACATTTGTCTGTTGAGGACGACTATTTTGACCGAAAACTTGATTTGCCGTTGGAAATCTTTGAGGCACGTGGCGTGGTTGTAAATTAGCAAACGGATTTGGTGATAAATTATGCCATACGTTATTGTTTCTGTTTTGATTGTTAAATGGTTTTTGTTGATTATTACTAAGTGTATTTGTTGTTTTAGTAAATGTTGAATAAGTATTCTGTTTTTGTCCTTGTCTTGGGTAAAGTCCAATATTTTTAGTTTCATTTTCTATGACTTGTCTGATTTCTATCAAATCTTGTGGATTTATAGTTCTAAGCATAGTGCCAATGGGTTCGAATGAATATTTGCAGAGATTTTAATTGCAAATGTATGGGCTACCTCTTTCTTTACTTCTTTTTCTGTTCTATTACCTGTTAGTTTTCATATATACAGTGTTACAAGTTTGTGTGTATCATCATAAAATTGCATATAGGGTCTAAGGTTAATTAGTTGGTATATAAGTTCAAATTCGTCTCTAGAGTCTGCGAAAGTACGTATATCTTTGTTACTGTTCCAATCTGTACATAAATTTGCAGTAATACAATCTTTCGCTTTCCCTTTTAGTTTTGCTTTTATGCCATTCAATAAAACATGATTTTGATATAGACTGTCAGGACTTAAATTTTCACCAATTATAGCAAACCTATTAACTATTATTTTAATACTATCTATGAAACTATTAAGTTACAGGTCGAGAAATGTAGCCTTTTTTTTATTATAGTACTTAATATAAACTTACATTAAGATGATCAGTAAATATTTCATAACGTCGATTTGTGTAGATGTGTAGATAGTTCAGCAAAGATGTGTTTGGTTAACGTTGTTGTTGTTGTTGAATTGGAAGGTTGCTCCTCTTCTTGACTTGTATACGGTGTAAAGGGCTTAGGTACTGTCCTTCGGAGCAATATGGCTCTAATTTTTCTACACTTAATTTTAATTTAATTTGTAAAAATTGTTGGTCTACACAATTTTGTATTTTTATAAATTGATTTCATTTAATAGTATTATTTATTTTTCGATTTATCGTAGATTCTTTCGATTGACAAGGGTCCGTGTTGGATATTCGTTCTAACATAAATTTACAACTGCTAGCACCATTTGCACTGATCACTAGTAGTTTACCCGGTTATTGTATCAAGATTTACGTTCTTTTTTTACAATACACTTTGCCAATCCTACCGACTGCGCCAGTTTTGCTCGTGGTCAAAACGTTGTTTAAAAAAATATATTTTATTATTGTTTATTAGCTATTTATTATTGTTTCATTTATTAATTATTACAATTGTTTTACAAAAACTTAATACTAATCAACCAAAATGGAGATTTGCGCTCCCAGTTTAGTTGTTGATTCGAAGTCGTTTTTTACCTGAATGAATTCTCCTCTGTCTAATTCATAGTCATCAGAGTCAATCCATTTTCTTATCACTTGATATTCTGAGATTACAATATCTGTTAAAAGTGCAATCTGCAATGTACCACATATCACATACATATGGACCCTGATATTCAATACAATGTCAACCCACACGAAGATGATTTTGAGAAAACAGCGTTCAATGTTTGAAAACATTTCTTTGTTACAAAATCGTGCAAAGACTATAAATTAATTTGTCTTTTTGTACAAGCTGTTCATTTTATTGAGTGGCAGATTTTTTTTAGACAATCATGCAATATAAACCTGTTTTATATTGAAAATATGTCGCACATCACATGGAAAAGCGTCATAATCCCAAATTGGTTATTTTACAGGAGAGTATAAAAAAAATGCTGATAATTGCCAAATATTTTCGTTTTAATCACTGACAGTAAATAAAGTTTTTTTTATTAAAAAGGGTCAATATAATTATAAATAATAAATCGCAGGATTGTGGACAAATATTAGATTTATTAATTGTACGACGTTTCGTCTATAAAATTTAGACTTTTTCAAGTACAAGTTGAAAATTATGAAAACAATTATTATTATTGTTTTAATAATTTTCAACTTGTAAGGTAGGGTCGGCAAATAAGGCCCACCTAAGGGATATTATATTTATTAAAAAAATCTAAACAAAATAACAATATTTCTTTTAACAAAAATAATTAAACACATATTCCTCTATATAATAAATTATAGAACATCCCTTTAAAAAATTGCTTACAAAAAATACAATATTTTTTTTTAAACTTGAACTTTGGGCCTTATTTCTAGCTGGGACAAAAATAAGGCCCTCGATATTTTTATAACAAAAAATAATTTAAAAAACATACATACGGGTATGTAACTTAAATAGCATTACATAAAGAGTAAAACTAAAAAAAATAAAATATTCTTTGGAATCAAATTTAGGAAAAAAATACGCAAACATTATTTCGGTCCTAATTAATTTTGACACTTTGGACATTCATAGTCCACTTCGTCGAATTCCGTTAATTCCGTACAGTCCTCATGAACCCATTTCTTGCACAAGTGACACATTCTCATATCCAAAACTCTGGAGGTCTCACAGAGAAAACAATACCAATTTTTATCTTCACGAACAGCTGTTGAGGTGGATGTGCTTGGCATAGGGGCCAAGTCGGTCTCCTTAGTAAAAATAGCTTTTGTCACTAATTGTGCCTTGTAATTAATGCTTTTTCTTCGTGGAATTTTTGATTGTTTATTTATTTTATCCGGTGTGTTCATCAATTCATGAAAAGAAGTATTTAATTGACCCTCGTTATCAGATCTTTTTTTTGTTCCCAATTGGGCCAAAGGAATGTCATCATCGCTACTTTCGTCGACAGTTAGTGATCGTTCTCTGAGTGAAGATGGGATGCTAGGAGCATAAGCTTCCTCAGGAATAGCAGTTTTGTCAAAAGGGAATATCCCCGTAGCTCTAAACCCATTAATAATATTATCCTGGGTCAGACATTTATGCCAGACTTGTGTAAATATCGTATTGAATCGAGTTTTTGTTATACGCCGATCGGGATTTTGACCCCAAAACCGCAATACCTCCTGATCCCAGTGAGACTCAAAGGATTTATAAACTGATTTGTCCAGAGGCTGCAATTCGTGTGTGGTATTGCTTGGTAAACAGAACAACTTTATATTATATCTATCGGCCACTTCTACAATTGAATAATCTAAGTGGCAAGCTGCTCCATCAAAAATGAGCAAAATCCGTCCGGGGAGTTTATATTTTGCAAGATGCTCTATAAATTGTATGAACAGCTCGGTGGTCATGCTTCCCTTTGGAGCCATTTTAACAAGTGCTCCATGAGGTAGATTATCCTCAAATTCAGGTTTTAACCTTTTCCCCTTAAAAATAATAACAGGTGGAATTGCTGTCCCAATAGCAGATACGCACCCTACGACGGTTACATTTTCCGCATGTTCCGGTGCGACCAAATGCAGTCTTTTAACACCTTTTTTAGCCAAAACTGCTTGCTGGTGGTGAATTGTGAGTCTGCACCCTTTTTCGTCCATGTTAAAAATGCGTTCTGGACTATTTTTTATATCCATTTCATCCATAACTTTTTCCAGTGTTGCAAAATAAACATTTACAATAAATTTATTTAGTTTTTGGGCCCTTGCAGGGTTCATGTTTTGCGCTTTTCTTATTACAAGCTCAGGATTTCTTTGCCTAAATAGCTTGAACCAAGCTTTGCCCGCCATTTGTTTGTTTGGATTAAACTTATGCGCGATATTGTTAATTTCGCAAAAACGGTATACCTGGTGTCTAGCTATTTTTGCCGTTACTGGATAACCGACTTCGGCTAAACGTAATATGCGAGATACCAGATCTTTTTCTTGTTCCGTTGTTAAAAGGCCACTTCTTCCTAATTTTCGCTTTAAAGAACCTGACGCTAAATGATTCCTCAACGTTCGCCTTGGAATTCCATAACGTTGGGAGGCCGACCTTTGAGACAATCTACCAGCTTGTACTGCACCTACCGCCATTGCCATGGAATCTGCTTTCCAATTTGCCCTTAAGTTTTTACAAATCTTCCCCATATTGCACCTAAACCATACAATACAAAACAAAAAATCGGGATTAGAAATAAGGCCCACTGAAAATTTACCCGGGCCTTATTACTGTTCAGCAACAGTTTAAGGTTAGGTAATGTAATAAAATAATAAAAGATAAATTGGTACGGTTTCTGTGTATAATGTGTAAGCTGATATATATATTTACCTGATTAACACAAATGAACACAATGCACATCAAAATACCAAGCCACCGATTAATATAAATATGATGATTTTTATAAAACCGCTTGATTTCACAGGTATCTGTTGAAGTTGCTGTCAGACAGCGTATGTTTGAAGAAACAAACCTTCGGGAATTAGTCAGTACACCAGATTTTAAATTGTAGAACACTTTTTAAGACAAAATTTTCAAATAAAATATTAGATGGCGCCAATACAAAAAGTGGGCCTTATTTCCTGCTGGGCCTTATTTGCCGACCATACCTTACTTGAAAAAGTCTAAATTTTATAGACGAAACGTCGTACAATTAATAAATCTAATATTTGTCCACAATCCTGCGATTTATTATTTATAATTATCTCGATGGACACGATATCTAATATATATGGTCAATATAATATAAACATAGATTCATTTTCTGAAATACTTTGATAAAAAATTGTCTAAGCCCCATAATTAATTAAAAAAATTCGAGAAGTGTCACTCGTCCTTAATGACCAAAAACCTATTTCATAGCAGGTATGACAGGTTACAACTCACAAATAATATAAACCAGTGGGTGATATGCGCAAGTAATTCAAGAATTACAAGGCGCGACATTTTACATAATAAACCCTGGCGTTATGTTTGAAAATCGGTGTATATTTTTTTTAATGACACTTTGAGCTTAATTATATAATTTAATTAACTTAATCTGAAAAAAAATTATAGTTGAAAATATTGAAATACAGAAATAAAGGTATTTTTCTTTTAGCAAAATAGCAGTAATTATTCAAAACTTGAGATAGTACAACTTTATTAAGATAAAAAAATGAATTCTCATAAACAACAAAAATAACAAACATCAAACAAAATACAATATTCTTAAAAAAAGCTATAGAGACCAATATAAATTCACTGGGGACTAGGGCATCCAGTGCCGAGTTTCCGGTACTAAATGAGATTTTTCAGGCTCTGGGATTATTGCAGACGTTCCGGGATCTGCCATTTTCCCGAATTTTTTGTCAAGAATTAATCTTGAAATAACGAGGAGTAAAAATCTTTGTAAGTTTTAGGAATGTGATTGCCATTGATCAATTTTTAATAACTATTGTGACACAAACTTTCTCATTATATTTACTATATTTGTTGGTTTGTTTGTTCTGAGGGTCAAGATTAAGGTTTTGATTAAGTTTTGTATCTTGAATAAGATTTTCTTATCTTCCATAATCAATTTGTTAAAAATCTAAGAATCTAATCAAATTGGCATTGTATTTTTTGTGAAAGTATATTATTCTTGTAATTTAGCCATTTCTGGTATAATTTAGTTTATTAAGGTCATTTATCAGAAAACTCATTCATCTTTTTCATACTCCAGTCACACATATACGTTAATATTCAAAAAATTTTATGTGTTTCTTTAATCTTCAAAAAATCATATAAAATATTTCTCGATAAACATCAAGTAGTGAATAGCTTTACTATCAATGCAATAACAAGGTCATAATATAATACAAGAAAATTTCAATAGATGACATAGTACATTTCTTTTATTCGACAATCGACATTCTTTCAATCATAAAGAGGTTAAGAACACCATATTTTCCTCGTTGCTTTTCTTTTGACACAAAAATGTTCAAACACAGAATAAAAATCTCAAATCAGTCGATATTTGACTTTGATAAACACAAAATGTAATTTTTTGTTACAAATTAATTTTTTATTTTTATTTTTTAATTTCACATCATGTTTTCTAATTTTCATGAATATAAAATGTAGTTCATATGTTACATAATATTAATCTTAATTTACATCATGTAAGTACTTCACATTTCTTGTTTAAGGACTATATCTTTGTAATTTATTCACTTTCATATGTGTCTTGACAATTCTTCATTCTAGTATCTGAAGATGACCTGACCTAGGTCGAAACGATCGTTATAAATTAATGTTGATATGATGACGACTGTGATCTTGATAGTAAAGGAGAAAATTAACGGGTGAAATATCCAATTTAGATATAAATTTAATTAATAATTGGATTTGATCTACGAAATTTTTTCTTTTATTTCCTACAATAATGTTTAATCCAAACTACGAACTCACACCTAATATTCTATTTAGTTCGAAAAATATTATTTGTTAGTTCAGTACCTAGAAATAATGTATCTACTAAGTATTGAAATATTTAGTACCAAAATACCAACTAAATACTTGTTATTCTAATATACACCAATTGGCCACAAAACAATTGTTAAGTATTCGGATAGATAAAATTGCAAAAATATATATTTTCTTTAATTATTTTACAAGCCTTTATTTAGTTTCACCTGTCCCGGTGTCTGTCCGTCTTGCAAGTTAAATTTGACTCACTTTCCGGTTTCCGATTGAGCTGAAATTTTGCATACGTATGTAGGTTCGATAACTATACAATATTATAATAACTAACTGAACGTTCCGGCTTTCGCCTGGTTGCAAACGCACTTTTAACTACTTACCGTAACAAGTTTGTTTGTTTGTTAAGTCTTTTACCAGAGACATGAAAAAAAGAAGATATTAGTCATCGCCATCATTTTTTGTTTCTAAATTTTTATTTAAAATCCCTATTAGCTCTCTGCCAATGTCATCATTTTTATTTTTTTTTGTGGCGTTTTGGTGCCCACGAGAATTGGAAGGACGAGCTGCAGCTGTATGTTGACCTTCTACGATTTCATCTTCAGTATTTATTCCTTCATTGAAGTAATATTCGAAGTAGTTGAATTAACTGATACCGTATCTCTTAAAAACAAAAGACTATCATAGAAAATGTAGGGACATTTCTTTTTCGCCGCAGAACCACTTTTTGTCTCCTTCGCTTTGTGGGCCTTTACAAAACAATCACGTATATTCCGCCATTTTTTCTGAAGACTCACACCTAAGAAAAATATATTGTGTCAGATATTTGGCAACAGGGTGTTCATTTGCAATTTGTATATTAAAAATGAGCTGCGAATATTAAATTACATTCAGTAATTTTAGATGTTAAGGAAATTATGTAATTTTTATTTGTTTTTTTTTTCAGACTTTCAAGAAACACATTCAATTATTTACAGGATAAAAAGATTTAGTTCGAGTTGTTCTGGATGCCCGACAATTCCTTCTCGTCATCAATTGATGATAGCTTTATGGAAAATGGCTACGACAGATTCTTATAGGTTATAATTTAACAAAAATTAACAATTTTTTTTTGTTAAATATTTGAGTGAAAAACAAAAAACATTTAATTATCGTCATTCAGCTGCTCGTGTAACTGTTGAAAGATGTATTGGTTTGTTAAAAGGACGGATGAGAAGTTTATTACATTTTCTGCCAATGACAAGGATAGATTTAATGGCAGAGTACATTGTTGCATGCTGTGTAGTTCATAATATTTGCATTTTACGAGACATAATTATTATCACTATACCTGAAGGTAATCAAGCAAATAATGAAAATTGTTTACGCGAAGTAAGACGAAATGCAGGAATCTTCAAAAGAGACGTTATTATGAATTCCTTGTAAAAATAATGGAAACTTAATGAAAATTGCTGTAAACAAAAACCTGAATAACTTTCTAGAACCTCAAAATGTCGAATTTTTATGATAGATTTTTGAAAATTTAACCGAAAAAAATTTCGCAAATATTTGTAAATTTTTTATTTCCCTGAAAATTTTTCAATACTTAATAATAATTTTGAAAACAAAAAAATTGTAATTATTGAATTGTAAAATTATATGAATTTGATTTTACATAAACTTTATTAAATGTCACACTATAAAATGCACTTTTTTTGTATAACAAATTAAATTATTTAGTAATTTTAAAGTTCAAAGACTCATTTCCTATTCATACTATAAAATAAATTTTTTTCTTTAACAATATTTATATAAAACAATCATAACTTAAGCTTAACAACTTAGTCCTACTATAAATGCCACTTTTTTCTTTAATAATATAAATATTAAATTATAAACGAACTTAAAAATTTGAAAACGTATAAAATATCATATAGAATCAACTTTTTTATTAATAAAAGCTAATATTAAATTAATGTCAAGTATTCTAAAAGCTTGAAAAACTTGGTTTTTTATATATGAAATGTAATTTTTTCTTAAAAGTATTTGAGATTTAAGTATCGTTAAGCGAATGAAAAGCTTCAAGACTAATTTTTAAAAATAATTGAATTGAAACTTCTTAGACTTATTTTTCAGCTAACTTTTGTAAAACAGCAAGAAACTTCTCGTCCATCCCTATTCTCTCCTTATGCCTTTTAGCTCTGTTTTCTTCATGAACTTCTTTTTGCTTTAATCTTTTTCCGAGAAGAGAAGTTATTGTGGGCTTATTAGATTCTGGAATGAAATTTAATTTTTTAATTTTAGTTTCAAATTAAACTATTCGACGTAATCAACTGACTTAGGAATATCCGCTGCTATCAGATTCTACTACAATACCATTACTATCTGACTGTTTTGATGAAAGCCCAGTAGAAGAGGCAACAGCAACTGGATTGCACCATGCCTTTTTTCGCAAATATTTCATCCATTATTATTAATAAATGGAAAAATCTAGTGGATTAATAAATAATAGAATTATATGTAAAAATTAAGTCGAATATTGAAAAATTTATACAAACTTAAAAAAACTGCTAATTTCTTCTATCATTGCCGGATTTATTGTTATGATCTTTTATTGACTTATGCGTAATTTAGATGAGCATTGTGGTCCTGTTACAGTATATCCTTTCCCTGTTAATTCTTTGGTTATTTCTTCCCACACTTTTTTTTGGGACGTTTTGCCGCTATTGAGAGTTTTTTCCATTAATCTATATGTTTCTAATAATAATGTGCGAGTCTCCTTAACAGTACATAGCGCACCTTAACTGCACCTGTAGTTACACACACGATTCATTAAATGCTGACACACATCCTAATATTTCACATAGTGTCAGCAGTAATAGATTAACACATAATGCAATGTAAATGAAAATGTATATATTAAATTACCAAATAAATAAAATATCATTGTCTACTTGATGATCACGCACAATAATTAATTGCTGTCCGTTCATCATTCAATCATATGTCGCCACAATAACAATAGACAGGGTGGACTCCATCTGTATAAAGAAACTGAAATATGCACTTATAACTAACATCTTCACGTACCAAAAAAACGAAGGGTAGTTATAGAATTTATTATTTTTAACATACTATAGCACGGCAGTGGAAGAATCTGTAGCGTAGACCCATTCCCACCTGTGAGGGGAAATTTAATTGATTTTTTTCTTCGAGTATTATGACCATGTCCATCCTCTGCCAAGGCATAGTTTGCCATATGCTTAAGTTAAGAAAGTTTTTTGATATTTTTTTTCCAGTCCGAGCATCTTTTTCATGCTACCAATTTTCACCGAAAAAAACAACACTCTCCCTTTTTTCCGTTTCTAATCAATAATTTTCTTAATAATTAAAAACCTTAACTACTACCGTTTTTATTTTAAATTTTATTGTTTCACTTCAATATCGCATTCACTTTGTCCGGCGACCTTGATCCCACTATTTCGGTAACACAGTCAGTTTATGAGCCCGAGCGATGCTATCAAAATCACACGGCAAAACATGCAAATATTTAGGGTTAAATTAAGAAATGTTTTCTTTTGTAATAATACTATGAATTTTGTTACGGTGCTACAAGCACAACGTGACAATACCATCAGTTTCTCGAGCTTCATCAAAAGCGTATTCTCAGTACCAAGATCTTCAATCAAACTCTTATCGATGTCGTTCTCAAGAAATTCATAATTCTCGTCATCAGCATGAGCTGATAGTGGCGGCTGTAAGTCGGAGGACTGGTAAATAATTTGAGCCGGAATGAAACTACCCCCCCCCCGTTTTCGATTTTACGATTTTTTCGTTCACGGTATCTCGTGAACAAATGAACCGATTTTGATGCGGTTTGCGGAAATCGACTCAGTTTGTTAAGGAGAAGAGCTGATTAGATTTTGGAAATAATCGGTTTAGTAGTTTAAAAATTTTTTTACAAAAACAAATTTTTAAAAATTTTTGAAACTTGTTTTTTTAAGATTTCTCAAAATTTTTTGGGCCGAATCGTTTCAAATTTTCAGGAAGTCTAAGTTCACCAAGATCACGTCAGATGCCGCAAACCGCATTTTAGTCGGACACTGCGTTCAAAAGATATAAAAGGTTTACATACATACATACACTATCACACTATAATATCGTAAATTTCACTAATATTTGTTATTTTTCTTCATAAATAACATTATAATCAGTAATTGTTAATTGCGTATAAACAGCTAAAATATTTGATCTACTAGTTTCACGCGTAATAGGCAAATTGTAAAATGGCAACTCAGCACAATTCAGCAATAAAGAATACACAAGCGCAAACAGAAACCTTAACAAAAACAACCATAGGCAGTTTAATAATTTTAACTAATAGACAAAGTTACAGTCAGCAAAATTTTAATCAAAGATAGATGTAATAATTTCAATTTTGGTCAGGGATGTAATAATTATAATTTTTAAAGAAATAGTCGACCTAACGAAAATTACTACAAATGAACCAAGATGTATGTATAAATGTGACTGTTCCTCGGGAAGATTTCCAAAAAATTACAATTGTATTTATAGATAAGTGGAATGAGTGGATAAGTGGAATTTTAATTTAATTGAATAGTTAGTTATTGAATAGATACTTTGGATATTATAATTAGTAATAAATTAAGATATATTTAGAAAAGAATAATACTTATGAGAACATATATTAAAAGTATATAGAAAAATTATATTGACAAGAATAAAGGAAGATATTTTAACGTTTTACGCTGAGGCGGCTAGATGGAATCCCACTTGTTCCAAACCTGTATTGAAAAAAAAAGAAAAACAACAGCAGTATCTGGACTGACCGAAACCACAGGGGAATATCTGATGTTGTTGTTGTGTGCTGGGCCCATAAAAATGTATTTAAAAAAATAGATATCCGC
Organism: Xanthostigma xanthostigma; assembly: GCA_963575645.1. Lineage (NCBI taxonomy): Eukaryota > Metazoa > Arthropoda > Insecta > Raphidioptera > Raphidiidae > Xanthostigma > Xanthostigma xanthostigma. The sequence continues at coordinate 9,509,499 of OY754473.1, forward strand.
CCGCGAATTCCAGTCAGCACGGATATTACGGTGTAGGACAGAACAAAAAAAAAAAAAAAACGAGTATCTTAGCGAACTGACGAGTATATTTAACAAAGAAAAAATAATCAGATTACACCAATTAATGTTCAACTGTGGTGAAATCACTTTCATACAGCACACGCTTCGATAAACTAACTTAGTATCACTGAACCAATATACAAGCTTAATTTATTCTAATTGTAAGTTATTATTTTTTAAACTAAATCTATTTTATTTATACTAACTTATTAACAAACGACTTAAAGATATGCACAGACAAACAGGACAAGACAAACAAAAAAATATAGACTTCACTCAGCAGAACCAAAACAGACACGTCAATATTTTCGAATCCCCAGACCAGAAGTGTTTATTTTGTCTCCCTCACTTTTTTTCCACCGCGTCCCTAGCAATATTTTATTGTCCAACTCCAACAATCCCCGACACTGTTGTCTGTCGCTAAGCACAACACACTTAATCTATGTAGTCAGTGTAGCCACATATATTTAGAAAACGCAATGCAACTATCCCAGCTGCCTATAACTTTTCAATATAATGTAATTTTATTAATATTTTAAGGTCATGAAATATTTTCTTGTGACAATTATGCAATTCACAATTTCCCACCAACTGGGGGACGGCGGGGAAGGTTCTCAAACATACCATACAAATTGGCAACACTGAACTGTCAAAAGTACAACGATAAACTCTGATCAACGAACAAATTTTTAACGGTGCGGACAAAACAAGGTTAAATCTAAATAATATCTAACTTAAAATTACGATGTCAGAATAATTTTTTAAACTTTCTTTAAGTGCTCGACGTGAGCTCGGAACAATTTATCAGTGACAGGGTCAGATAATTCTACACTAACCGGTGACAAAAATCGAACAATAGTACGAGGTTCGCTATACCGCGGGAGGAATTTTATTTGAAAGTTTGGCCTCATCGTTTGGTAATGCAATCTTTGGACAACGGAATCACCAACGTGAAACTTTGATTCAGGAGTTCGATTGACATTATAATAACTCGCTTGACGATCATGTGATTGTTTCAACATGTCACGGACAATATCTGGAGTTAACGGATCTGATTTTTCCCAAACTGCAGGTAAATTCCACTTGAGATCCAGCGGAAATTTTATTTCTCGACCGAGAAAGACTCGACAAGGTAAGTCATTGATACTCGTATGGTACGTAGCATTATTACACAATGTTATGTTGTTTAAAAGCAAATCCCAATTTGAATGATTGTTAAATTTTTGATCTAACAGAATCGCTAGGGCTGCACGCACATTGCGAATAACGCGCTTAACGGCGTTTGATGCGGGGTGATACGGCGAAGAATTGATTGGGCGGGAGCCCCACGAAATGCAAAAGTCTCTGAATTTCTTGGACTTAAACGGCGTCGCATTGTCAGATACAATTGAATCAGGAGGACCGTACATAGTAAAAACTTTATGTAGACATTTGACAATCGAAGCAGAACTGGAATCCGGAATAGCGTAAGTAATAAGCCTGTTAATAATAAAGCAAAATAACTGTTGTCAAACACTACTATTCAAAACTATAAAATAATTGCAATTCACATGGGCAACGTGATGCGTTGTTCTGTCACACGTACGTACTGTCAGCCATTACTGGCAGGACCGTATTCCAAACTTAAAACAATTTTCAACATACCGGCCGCCTTGAACTGTTGTTCAAACTAACATATTGTGTGAACATACGCAAACAAAAAAAAAACAATTCTTAAGTAACAATACATAAGTAGGTAAGTAATTTGAAACTTAACTAAGTAATGTTATATTAACATAAATACCGTTCATTGAACCTGAAATAAAATAAATAATTTAAACTTTGTCAACAAGCTCATCAATCGGAAGTAAAACAATCTTTTTCACCGAACGCTTTAACACTCCACTACTCGTTTTCAGCATGACAACACGCACAACACCATCACTGCCGGGAATGGCTTCCAGCACTCGACCAAGCTTCCATTGAGATGACGGCATGTTGTCCTCCATGACGATTACTAGGTTGCCAACACCTATATTCGGAAATGACTGACGCCATTTACTTCGTTGTTGAAGTTTCTGCAAGAATTCTCGCCTCCAACGACTCCAGAAATGCTGTTTGAGTTGTTGAATGAACTCCCATCTTGACAATCGGTTGAATGGTACATCATAATGGTATTCTAAAGGCATTCCGGATGGATCTCCAAAAATAAAATGCGCTGGGGTTAGAGCAGACAAATCAGAAGGATCTGAGGATAAAGGACACAATGGCCTTGAATTTAGGATGAATTCAATTTGCGCAAGGAGGGTGAAACATTCTTCAAGGGTAAGTGTGACCTTATTTGTAACCTTATAAAAATGTCGTTTGAAGTTTTTTACAGCGCTTTCCCACAATCCTCCAAAATGCGGGCTGCGTGGAGGTATGAATTTCCACTCTATGTTAGATTTAAGAAGTTCTCCTCTCAGAGAGTCATGATTGGCTTTCATGAATTCATGTATTTCCTTTAATTCTCTATTTCCACCGATAAAATTCGTAGCGTTATCAGAGTATAATGTGGAACATGCACCTCGTCTGCTTGTAAACCGTCGAAATGCTTGCAAAAATGCCTCCGTAGAAAGACTACTTACAAGCTCCAAATGCACTCCCGTTTGGCCAAGCACACGAAAACTGCTATATAACCTTTCAATGGCTTGCCTTGCCCTCTTCTTCGCGTTTCAATCAGATTAATAGGACCTGCGTAATCAACGCCTGTCACAAAAAATGGTCGACTCGTTTGTGTAGTTCGATCTTCAGGCAGATCAGCCATCAGATACTGAACTGGCTTTGGATTTTGTCGTAGGCATGTGATGCATTTGCGAACTATCATTTTGGCTAGGCTTCTTCCATGAATCGGCCAATAAACCTCTCTCACCAGGCTCAATAAATGTTCTGGTCCACAATGCAGCGCCTTGATGTGTTCATCTCGCATTATCAACTGTGAAATGAAATGTCCCTTTGGTAAGAGTATTGGATTCTTCTTGTCCGTTGAGTACTTAGTTTTATTAAGTCGTCCGCCCACTCTCAATATGTTTTGTTTGTCGAGAAATGGACACAAATTGTACAACGGACTATGCTTGCTGACCGATTTCCCTTTGCTAATGTCAGATATCTCTTGCGAAAATGCTTCTTCTTGAATTATTTTGATCACAATTGTGGTTGCTTTATGCACCTCTACGGGGGTTAATTGACCATCTATCCTTTGACTTGCCTTCCGACAATTATTCACAAATCGAAAACAATATGCTATGACGCGCTGGAGTTTGAAAATGTCCCAAATTTGGCAAGTACGGAATTTGGTTCCGCTGTTCTTGTTTTCACCATCATTGTTACCTTTCTTTGTTCCTCCCTCTCATCGTCTATCACGTTTATCTTCTTTGTGTTATGAATGGGCCACGTTGATTCATCTTCCTTAAACCAAACTGGTCCATGCCACCATAGCTGACTTTCTTTTAGTTGTTGTGCAAGTAAACCTCGTGATATCGCATCAGCCGGGTTTTCCTGTGATCGAATATAATGCCATTGTGTTGGTTGTGAAATCTCTTGTATTTCTGAGACTCGGTTAGACACAAATTGCTTCCACTGTCCCGCTGGAGAAGTTATCCACGTTAAAACAATCTGTGAGTTTGTCCAGTAGTAAATTTCCTCTATTGGAATCTTGATTGCCTTCTTCACCTTTTCCATCAACCTGGCCAACAATAATGCTGCACACAATTCTAAACGCGGTATTGTGGTTGGCTTCAGCGGAGAGACTCTTGATTTGGCTATCAACAAGTGAGTTTTGTGAACTCTTTCATGTGTACTTCTCGCATAAATACACGCTCCATATGCACTCTGAGAAGCATCACTGCATCCCTGCAATTGTATTCTTTCGTGGCTCGGTATGATGACATGTCTAGGGATTTCAACATCTTTCAATGATTGTAGACTGTCTTCACATTTTTCCCACTGAAGAAGTATTGATGGCGACACTTCTTCGTCCCAATCAACACCTTCTCTCCACAACCTTTGAAGTATGAGCTTCGCGGATGTGATTATTGGACCCAATAGACCAAGTGGGTCATGAATCTGGGCAATTTTTGATAGAATCTTTCGTTTTGTGACAGGTGGTTTAAATGTTTGCTCCTTGATCGCGTAGATCAATGTATCCATCTTCGAATTCCAAACAATTCCCAATGTTTTGCCTTCACTGCACTTATCCAAAATTAGCAGTTCATCTGTTTCCTGTGTTGCGTCTTTTAACGCTTCTAGTATATCTGGATCATTGCTCCTCCACTTCCTAAGCTTGAAACATCCTTTATTTAGAATGGTGTTCAAACCATCAGCTACTGATAAAGCTTCCTCCTTTGTTTTCGTCCCTGTCAACAAATCGTCAACATAAAAATCGTGTTTCAGGACATCTGCTGCAGTAGGCCATTCGACAGCCTCTTCTTCTGCTAATTGAAGCAAACATCTTGTTGCCAAGTAAGGAGAGCATGCCACGCCAAATGTGACTACTTGCATTTCAAATGTTTTATGTCTTGGTCTTTGTTGGGTCTCCACAGAACCCTCTGGTACTTGGTGTCATCTGAATGTACTCTTATCTGGCGGTACATTTTTTCGATATCCGCCGTGAGCACGTACCTATGCATTCTGAATCTCAGCAGTAAATTTAACAAATCTTCTTGTACCACAGGTCCAACCTTTAAAATGTCATTCAATGATTTGCCAGATGTTGTCCTTGCTGACGCGTCGAAAACAACTCGTAATTTTGTTGTTAAGCTGGATTTTTTTACCACTGCATGATGTGGAAAGAAATATCCATTTCTGTCTTCATCAACTTCCTTCATGTGTTCTAAGTCAATGTATTCTTGCATGAAATTGCTGTATGATTCCCTGAAGTCATCATCCCTTTTCAATCTGTGTTCTAGATAGTAAAATCTTTTTTCTGCTGTTTCTCTTGAATCTCCTAATGTGTTGCCCTTTTCCTTAAAAGGAAGTCTTACCATAAATCTTCCTGTTTCTAATCTTTCCATTGTTTGTGCAAAATGTGTTTCACATTCCTTTTCTTCATGTGTGAAATGTGTTTTCTGTTGAACTTCCTCGATCTCCCAAAATTTTCTTAAATTGCTGTCCAGCTCAGTGTTTGTGAGAAAAGTGCATCTGACCTTAGTCACTTGTCCTTGTCCCTTCAAACGTCCAACGACTATCCATCCTAGTAATGTTTCTTTGTAAATTATTGAATTTGTGTTTGATCTAATTTTTCCATTTCCTTCCAGGTCGTAGCAAATTTCTGCTCCTATAAGCATGTCTACTTCTCGTGGCTTATGGAACTCTGCATCCGCTAGTTGGATGTGTGGAGGTATTTGTAGACCATCAATGTTTATTTTTTTGGACGGTAATTGCTGACGAATTTCAGGAACCACCAAAAAAGGTAGGTTAGTTGTAAATGCGTTAAATTGCGACTTTATTTGTACATTTATCATTTTGTGGACATGCGAAGTCCCGTCGAAAATTCCTTCCACTATAACGTTTACTGGTTTTGCCTTTAACTTTAGAATGTTAAACATTTTTTCTGTGATCAGATTAGATTCACTGCCATCATCCAATAATGCTCTGCAGATCTTGGTTCTTCCATATTTGTCTTGGACTTGAACCATGGCCGTTCCCAATAGGACGGTGTCCAGTTTGTTGGCACAAAAACTTGTTGTCACTGTATCAATGGCCTTGGGCGTTTCCGTGGATGTGTTATTCTGTGATTCTTTTCTATCTTCATGCAGCATTGTGTTGTGTGGCTTGTGACATTTCTTGCAAGTGCCTGAAGTGCAATTGTGTGATTGTGTGTATGGTTTGAAGCAATTATAGCATAGTTTCAGTTTTTTGACTTGATTTCTTCTCTCCGACGTTGTCATTTCAATAAATTTCTTGCACCCATACAATTGATGTGATTGATTGCAGATTGGGCAATTAACATTCGTGGCAACATTTACAGATGATCTCAAATAATATGATCCTCTTGTTTGTTGATTTGTTCTTTGCTTGTTATCGGGCGTCGCGACAGATAATGTGGAAAGTGTCTTATCTGTGTCATGGAGCTTCTCCAGAAATTGGCACTTATTTTGCAAAAATGTTTCCAAATGACTCAATTTGGGCAACTCCTCATTTTCTCTTAAATTTGTTGAAATGAATTCGTCCCAATCTTTTTGTATTGAATAATCGAATTTTGATGTGATTACATAAATCAGCATGTCATCCCATGTGTCAACAGGACGCTTCAGTGTTTTTAATGATCGAACATGTCGTTGTAAGCCATCTAGTAGCTTTCTTAAATCAACTGTTTGATTTTGTACTTGTGGTAGTTGAAAAATCGCTTTAATGTGACTGTGAACTATCAACTTTTTGTTTTGATACCTCTGTTTCAATAGCCGTAGTGCATGTGCGTAGTTATCTTCAGTGACCTCCAATGATTCGATGGTTTTCAGTGCCTCACTTTTCAAACTTGATTTTAAATAGTGAAATTTCTCCATTTCTGTTAAAGTTGCATTTTTATCAATTAAAGACGAAAAACTTTCGAAAAATGATATGAAATCTTGATATTCTCCACTGAAACTTGGGAGAGTTATTTTTGGCAATCTTATTTTTGATTCAGTGTTCGATGTATTAAGTGATGCAGATGCAGTCGTTATCTGATTTCTTTGTAAAACTTCTAGTTTCCTAGTTGCTTGTCCCAATAAATCGAAATACTCATCTTCGAACTCTTCTCGAGATCGATTCGTTTCTTGTGGGTCAGTGATCTGAATTTGATCTTGAACTTCGGAGAATTCATCGTATGTAAGTTTGAATTTTTCGTATCGAAAGAATAATTCATTAGCCAATCTTTCATCTGACTCTTGCAAAAATCTCCGGAAACTTGCTAATTTTTCGACTAGTAAGCTTCTTTTTACTTTCAAGGTTTCAATTGTTGTGGGCATTTTGTCACAATAATTTAGAAATGGGAAAGTTTTTAATGTTTGTTTGTTTCAGGTCAACAATCGATAATTGGATATGGAAAATGCGCAAACGCTTACCGAAATTCAAATGCTGTTGTTTATCCACCTTGTGTGAATAGTCCGTCCCTGTGTGTGCACACTGCTGCGAGTAGCGACCGATGCTTGCCTTGTATGCTGCGTCACTGCCGGTGTCTTATAACCACAAAATATGCCGACAAACGTTCAAAACTTCACAAATGAAATACTTCACTAGTATTATCCCGCTCGTAAAGGACCAAAAATGTTAATAATAAAGCAAAATAACTGTTGTCAAACACTTTACTATTCAAAACTATAAAATAATTGCAATTCACATAGGCAACGTGATGCGTTGTTCTGTCACACGTACGTACTGTCAGCCATTACTGGCAGGACCGTATTCCAAACTTAAAACAATTTTCAACAAAGCCATTTGCTAAAACCATCTAATATCAGTAACACATACTTGTTGCCGGAGCAGGTGGTTACAAGCGGTCCCATTAAATCAATGTATAAGCGGTTCCAAACCGCAGTAGGACTGGACGACATAATTACTTTGTCGGGGTTTTGGTCACTTTTATGACGCAAACATAACTGGCAGGTTTTAATGTGTTATCGAACTTCTATAAACATCTTTGGCCACCAAAATCGCCTGGCAATAGAGCGATATGTCTTGTTAATTCCGGGATGAGCACCAATTTCCGAGTTATGAAACAGCTCGAGGATGCTTGGCTTAGCTGCACTAGGTACAACAATACGGGCTTTATTATTGCGCCCCACTAGACGCACTAAAAAATTGTCTCGAACGGCAAAATGTCTTACGTTCACACCTTGTAAAATTTGTCTTTTTATTGAACTTAATTCAACATTTTTATTTTGCATGTCTCTGAGTTCACTGAACTGAGTACTGACGTCCACAATTGGACACACAAGATCGTTCATTTCGGTATCAGGCACGATCGGATTGGAATCGGAGAAAAGTCTGGATAGACAATCGGCAGTGGCATTAGACGTTCCACGGGTGTGTTCGACGCCGAAACGGAAACGGCTTATTCGCAGTAACCAGCGTCCAACACGGCCTAGGTTACGCGGATGACGGATTAACCAGGTCAGACAGGAGCTATCGGTCTGTAAAACGAATTTACGATGCAGCAGGTACGACTTGAATTTTTCCATACTCCAAATGCACGCCAATGCTTCTTGTTCATAAGTGCTGTATTTACGTTCAGCTGTAGTAAGTCGCCGACTCGCATAGCAAATCGGGTGTAGACCGTCTTCAAATTTTTGTAGGAGGACACTTCCTATGTGTGTCTGACTGGCGTCAGTCTGAAGGATAAATTCCGTTTCAAAATCCGGAAATTTCAAATCGGACTTTTGGATAACGCATCTTTAAGCACTTGAATAGCCTCCCGATGCTTATCCGTGATGCAGAACTTTGAGCCTTTCTTTCGGAGATCATTGAGAGGCGCTACTATCTGCGCGTATTCTGGTATAAATTTGCTGTAATATGACACCATACCAATGAAAGTCATCATTTGTTTTAGGTTCTTGGGCACAGGTAAATCGGTGATGGCTTTAACCTTTTCACTATCCACAGCGAGACCAGACGGCGAAATTCTGTGACCCAGGAATTTCAGTTCAGATTTCGCGAACTTCACTTTACTCGGATTGACAGTCAGATTTGCGTCTCGGAGACGCCGCAACACTTCACGCACGTGGCTCATATGAGAGTCCAAATTGTCACTGTAGATGAGCAGGTCATCGAAAAACACAATTACATTTTTATATCGTAAATCGGAAAATAGTTCACTCATTAATCGATTAAGAGCACTGGGCGAGATAGATAACCCAAACGGAGCTTTATGAAATACAAATTGTCCTTCCGGGGTTACAAATGAAGTCAGTTCCTTCGATTTCTCGGACAGTTCAATTTGATAAAACGCACTGTTCAGATCCAGAGTAGTGAATATTTTGGCCCCTTTTAAGCATTGAAAGACGTGCTCAATCGCAGGAACCGGAAACGCGTCCATACGGACCTTCTGATTTAGCTGACGGTAATCGACGCATAATCGGAAGTCACCATTCGGCTTCTTCACTAAAAATGCCGGTGCGGCGTACGGCGATTTACCCTTTGAAATAACTCCCTTTTTCAGGAGGTCGTCGATATGCGCTCTCATCACTTGCGCTTGGGGAGGTGATAAAGGATACGGTGAACGACGTACCGGAACATCATCAGTCAGCTGAACGGTACACTTGTAATCTCTAGCTTGACCTAAGTTTTCCGTCAAGACATCCGGAAATTATGAACATAATCGATCAAATTTTTCAGTAGCGGAATCCACGGCCATAATCGGAACCAATAATTCGACTGGGATGGAAGCAGGCAAGCAAACGTACGGAAGCGACGAATCCCGGTCAAATTCAAACGATACTGTATTTTCGGCACAGTTTAATATTGCCCTCATGCTTTTCAAGGAATTACTACCTATAATTACGGGGTACGAAATATTTGGCAGCACAAAAAAGATAAGTTTCCAAGTTTTATTGTTGATTTTAACGACTAATGTCACCGAGCTATCGGAACGGGTCGTTTGACCATTGGCCACGCGAGCATATTGTTCGCATTTCTTATAATTACCTAACTTAAGAGAAACTAAATAATCGGCCAGGTTAGCGCTAATATAATTTAGCGTGGAACCCGTGTCGAGTAGAGCGGAGGCCTTAACATTACCTAAACTAAGATTAATTATAGGGACAGACAAGGACTTATCGACTAAATTATTTGAATTGGCGGTTGCAGCGAAATAATTCGAAATAGCTGCAATCGGAATCTTATCGAATAATTTTGGAGACGGTGCCGAAACGGGGGAAATTGTTAAACTATCACTATCAGTTAAACAATTATTACTAAAAATTTTGGGGGATATTTTTCAAGAACTAGAATCTAAAATCGATCGGGGCGGAGCGCGAGATGGGCGAACGGGGCACTGACTTATAATATGTCCCTCCTGTTTGCAATAGAAACAAGCTACGATACGGTTTCGGTTTTCGGGACTAAATGGGGAACTAGATGTACTATACAGAGATTGTTGTCTTTGCACAGCTCTTAATTTTTTGATAATGACCCAGAGTTGGGCCACATCCTCTGGGGGATCGCGATACTGCAGTTGATCAAAGGTCTTTTTGTTTTGATTTACCCAAATTTTGGCAACAATATCTGTTTCGGAATTCTGAGGGTTTAATAGCTTGGCATATTTTAGAACCTCCTCCGCATAATCCGGAAAACTTTCAGAGGGGGTCTGTTGGCGGTTAACAAATCGTTCCGACAATATAACGCGATCAATAGGAGTAGTGAACTCATTCACCAGCTCTGACTTAATTCTATCCCAATCCTCGTGTAGGGGGAATTGGCGAATCCACCACTCTCTGAGTGGATCCTCGAGCTTAAATGTTAAGTAACTAAAAATAGATTGACGGGGAATAAACGGAACGGACATGAGAGAATCTACTTCTAAAATGAATTTAACAAGCTTATCTAAATTAACCCCGTCAGTTGAAGAGACCTTCGTTAGCATTTCTCTAACATCGGAATTCGTTATAGGCACTGACAACTGAATTGCGTTCTCCAGTAATATATGTGACTCACCAGAAACACCGGACACTGGAACACTTGGGGGCTGCGTCTCCATGACGACGACAGGAGGATTTGCCGACTGCGGAATGGACTGGACGGTTCTGGATTTAGGCATCAGGACTGCGGGCACGTACAGGACAGGTTGAAACAAGACTCAGGTTTTCCGAACTACGCTCGTCTGCTACCAATTTAACGTTTTACGCTGAGGCGGCTAGATGGAATCCCACTTGTTCCAAACCTGTATTGAAAAAAAAGAAAAACAACAGCAGTATCTGGACTGACCGAAACCACAGGGGAATATCTGATGTTGTTGTTGTGTGCTGGGCCCATAAAAATGTATTTAAAAAAATAGATATCCGCCCGCGAATTCCAGTCAGCACGGATATTACGGTGTAGGACAGAACAACAAAAAAAAAAAAAAACGAGTATCTTAGCGAACTGACGAGTATATTTAACAAAGAAAAAATAATCAGATTACACCAATTAATGTTCAACTGTGGTGAAATCACTTTCATACAGCACTCGCTTCGATAAACTAACTTAGTATCACTGAACCAATATACAAGCTTAATTTATTCTAATTGTAAGTTATTATTTTTTAAACTAAATCTATTTTATTTATACTAACTTATTAACAAACGACTTAAAGATATGCACAGACAAACAGGACAAGACAAACAAAAAAATACAGACTTCACTCAGCAGAACCAAAACAGACACGTCAATATTTTCGAATCCCCAGACCAGAAGTGTTTTTTTTGTCCAACAATCCCCGACACTGTTGTCTGTCGCTAAGCACAACACACTTAATCTAGGTAGCCAGTGTAGCCACATATATTTAGAAAACGCAATGCACTATCCCAGCTGCCTATAACTTTTCAATATAATGTAATTTAAATAATGTTTTAAGGTCATGAAATATTTTCTTGTGACAATTATGCAATAATGTCACAATATATATTTTATATTATTGTTATGAGAAAGGAATAGGAAATTTGTATGATTAATTAATAAATCCTTTTACTCGATCGGCACCACGCGAGTCGTTTTGCCGAGAGAATTGGAAAAATTATGTAAGAAAATGAATAATTGAAGGAATATGTATTGAAATAAATAATGAGAAGAATTGAAGATTGAATAAATAATCCTTTTACTCGATTAGCATTTCACGCGAGTCGTATTTCTGAGAGAATTGAAAAATTATGTAAGAAAATGAATAATTGAAGGAATATGTATTAAAATAAATATTGAGAAAGAATTGAATAATGAAGAAATAATAAAGAGACGAATATTAATGAATTGTAACAATTATATATAAAAGAAAATGAATATTGAAGAAATATATATTAAAATGATTAAGACGAATTTAATGATTTTTGAAAAAAAATGTGTTAATATCAATAATGAAACAAATTTTATTGTAATAGTAATGTAATTATATATTTTTTTTGTATATTTAGATTAAGAATTGTATTACTTATAAGTATGTAAAAACAAAACACATCCTTCGAATATGTTTTATTTTTAAAATTTCGGGGGAGGTGTAGTGGATACATCAGTAAGTAGGCTATAGTAACGTATATCATTTGAAATGTAGAACTGCAAGATATGTTAATTTAAAACGGTTAGTAATAATCGTTCTAGTTAATAAGCGCGACGTTTGCATTTTGAATGATATAAATATATGTATATTTGGAAGGAAGGAAGAAGTCAGGTGGTGGACGCACGTGGCTATGCCAGCGCGAGCTGGCGTAGGTCGTCGTTAGTATTGTAAATAAATGGTTATTCAATCAAATTCAATAGTTTTACTAATTTAAAAGAACCTGATTAACCATCCAACACTACAATACAAAATAATTGCAATCAGTGAGTTATTTGGTTATTGTTCACATTTGTTCTGTTATTAACTCACTTTATCAAAAAGAAATTTTAAAGTATTATTTTATGTATATAAGTATCGAAATTATTTTAATTAAATTAGCTAATAAATCAATATAATTCGGGACACGTTTCGCGACACGTCTACACACTGTCACAATCACAAGTTGCATGACCATATTTTGCTGCCTGTAACTTAAAATGTGTTTGTATCAGACTAAAATTTTTAAAATATTTCTGAAATTGTTCAAAATTTATAATACTTAAACTCGCACCTGTATCTACTTCAAGTTTCACTGGCTGATTTTGTACTATTACAAAATCAATATATGACGGATGTCCCACACTTTCAACATTATGAATGTTTCTAATGGTTGACATTTTAAATGACTCATTATCTTCGTTTGTTACGCTGTGAATGCCATTTTCTATATTGTCAATGTTGTCCTCTGCTGTAACGTTGGATATGTTTGTCATACTCACACGACATTGAGACTTCTTATGTCCGAATTTGTGACATCTGTAACACCTGATTCGCCATCGATTATTCTCATTCGAAGTCCTTTGATCTGTTGAAGATTGTCTTGAACGTGAAGATTGGTTTTCTGCACTATATGAATGTTTGATTTGTTGAACTTCATATTTATTGTTGGTGCGAAAAGACCTAGTTTCTTGTTCCGTTAACTCCATACTTATGGCTATTGTTGTCGCTGACTCCAGTGTAAGTTTCTCTTCATTTAATAATTTAGATCGTATTTTATTGCTGAATAATCCGCATACCAATTTGTCTCTGAGTGCTTCTACCAAAAATGCGCCAAAATCGCAAGTTTGTGCAAGTAATTTTAATTCAATTAAATATTCTGAAATCGTCTCACCTTGATTCTGTTGCCTCTGATATAACTTGTATCGTTCTGCAATCACAATCCTTTTTGGGGATAAATGCTTTTTTAACGTTTCCGTTAACTGTGAAAATGTTTTTGATGCAGGCGGTGATGGCATCGTGAGCTTCTTTAAAATTTCATAGGTATCTGACCCCATCAACGTGGTGAATAATGCTACTTTTTTTCATCCTTAATTTCGTTGATTAAAAAATACTGTTCCATTCGCTCTAAATACGAAATGAAATTATTTCCTGGCACAAAAGGCTCGATCGATCCTATTAACGATGACATTGTACACTTATTTTTACATTTACGTTTTAAAATTCAAGATAAAATTGATTAAACTACGTCGTAATCACGCAGCCACTCGTTGTGTATTGGCCATGACATTCCATCAGAAAAGAATTGCGAAGTGATACTATAGATATAATAAAATGAATTAATCCAAGATCACAACCCTTTTTATCCTCGTCGCCATTTGATGTGTTTATTGTTTGACGGTTAGTACAAGACTGACTTACAATATTAATTTAGTTTCAATTGATAGCAAATTATACAAGATAATTATATAATACTTATCAGTTTCCTGTAAAACATAATATATTTGTTACATCAAATGTTTAGTGCGGTATTATATGATGTAGCATGTGATTTATGATTTACAGCTCTTTGTAATAGTTGTGTAGCAAAAAAAACGTCTACAAACAAAATAAATTGTTCATATAAAAATATTCTCAATAATAATAAACATTGCTTGTTAAAATCAGGTTATGTTGTTGACAGATAAGGAAAAACAAGTCAATAGCTGTTAAATATATACAAAAATTCGGTTTTACTAAAATTATATTTACCTGCCCTCGCACGTTTAGCATCTTCTCGAGAAACAATTAATTCCAATAAAATATCCCTGCCGGAATCATACAACTCAATTTTCTCCGTCGCCATCTTTAACTTTTTAAAACTGCGCCGTTCTCAACGTTCACTTTGACCCTCCTCTTCAGATGGACAAGCGTCTCCATACACTAATATTACTTCCGGTGACATTTCTGAAAAGCTGCGCGTCAGGACTGTCATTTCTAGGTCCGTTCCAAGCAGCCGCGAACGATAATAAAACCGTACACTCATTTGTAGGTTCGTTCCAAGCAGCCGCGAACGGTAATAAAACCGACTTGTATAAAACCGTACACGACATTATAACCTTACATTATTTGTGTATTTGGCGCCATTTTCGACATCCACCTGTCGTGATTTTGTCTCCCACAATGGTACATTGTGCTGATTGCAAAGTGGAATTTTCTAAATATTCCAGTTTAAGGACACATGTGAAAAGAAAGCATCCAGGTTTTTATACTTTCTTTATTACAATTCATCACTTACCTAGATACTTTTGCCATTCCAACCCACAAGTGGGGAATAGTACTAGTTTAGGTTTTCAAAATTTTACAATATCTTTCCGTTTTGAGGTCCCCCGAATCCAAAAAACATATTTTTTGAAAATCTCTGTGCGTCTGTGTCTGTGAACACGATACAGGTCAAACGGATGAGCGGATTGAAACCAAATTTTGGGGGGATTAGTCGCGTCAATGAAGCCTTTTACTTCGAACTTCGCAGAAACAGCTCCGATTTTGATGATTTTTTTTTTGAAAATTTAGTTTTTTTATATTATTGAAAATCAGAAACATTTTGGGGCGGGGAAAGAATTATTTATATTGTTTAACGGGCTAGGGGCAGTCAGAGCCATGAAAAAATTAAAAAAAAAAATTTTTTTTGACAAAATTTAATTTAATTTATAAAGCTAGTAATATATCAACTTGACTTTACTAAATTTTCAAAAAAAAAAAAATTTAGTCAAAGTTATAGCCATCTGTTGGACCCCTCTCACAAGTAGGTAATGCTTTGCGCACGGTGATCATCATAACTTTGTGTTGGCTTATCCAAAATCGATAAAACAAAGAAAAGTCTTAGTTTAATAGTAAATCTAGGGCTTAGTCAAAGATTCTTTTTTTTTGAAAATTTATAAAATGGCGGCATCTAAAAGCTTACACTCGAATTTGCAAGGACAGGTTGTTATAAAAGCCGAAGTTTTAAACCAAAACAAAAATCTTTTGATCAAGTCCTTGTTTTTTATGTCTTCAATAAGCTGTAACAATTTCATTTAAATCCGTGGTTCTTGAATTTCAGTGGTCACCTGAAAATTTCAAGTGAATTGAATGAATAGTTTCCGAGATAATTATTATATGGCCCAAGGAATTAGATATCTTGCGTTTTTCTCGAAACTATATTTTCGAAGTCCGTGACCACTGAAATTAAAGAACAGCTTGATGGATTGAAATGAATTTTTTACAGCTTATTGAAGGCATAAAAAACAAGGACTTGATCAAAGGATTTTTGTTTTGGTTGAAAACTTCGGCTTTTATAACAATCTGTCCTTGCAAAATCGGGTGTAAGCTTTTAGATGCCGCCATTTTATTAATTTTCAAAAAAAAAATCTTCGACTAAGTCCTATATTTACTATTAAACTAAAGACTTTTCTTTGTTTTATCGATTTTGGACGAACCAGCACAAAGTTATGATGGTCACCGCAAAGCATTACCTACTTGTGAGAGGGGTTCAACAGATGGCTATAACTTTGACCAAAATTATTATTTTTTTTTTTTGAAAATTTAGTGAAGTCTAGTTGAAATATTATTAGCTTTATAAAATAAATTAAATTTTGTCGAAAAATTTTTTTTGACGTGATAACGTCTTATAAATTGATGAATCACGTCAAAATAAAAAGATGAAACACCGGCTGCATGCACGAAAAAGTGTAACGTTCCTAACGTTACTAAGTGAGCGACTAGAATGCCTTCGGTAATTTTGAAGCAGATATCACCAACCGATTGAGATGAAAATTTGTATACACGTTTAGTTTGAATGACAATGCATGGTTAGCTGTGTGACGTCACTCTAAATCCAATATGGCGGACTTCTAAAGATGGCGGAAATGCCTTCGGTAATTTTGAAGCAGATATCATCAACCGATTGAGATGAAAATTTGTATACACGTTTAGTTTGAATGACAATGCATGGTAAGCTGTGTGACGTCACTCTAAATCCAATATGGCGGACTTCTAAAGATGGTGGACTAATTTGATTATGCTTTCCTACAATATGGGTATCAAATGAAAGGGCTTGCTGAGAATAACTCGAAAAATAAAGTGACGTCACTCTAAATCCAATATGGCGGACTTCTAAAGATGGCGGACTAAGTTTTTGACGTGATAACGTCTTATAAATTTATAAAACACCAGCTGCACGCACGAAAAAGTGTAACGTTCCGCCTGACCCTGTGCGTGCAAGCGAGAGCGCAGTAATGTATTATTAAATATGATATTCGAGCGGAATACGTTATCACGTAAAACTATCGTCCGTAAAGCGACTTTACAGACAACCAATTTTTTTTATTTTTTCATGGCTCTGACTGCCCCTAGCCCCTTAAACAATATAAATAATTCGTTCCCCGCCCCAAAATGTTTCTGATTTTCAATAATATAAAAAAACTAAATAAAAAAAAATCATCAAAATCAGAGCTGTTTCTGCGGAGTTCGAAGTTTTGCCTGTTTTATGTATTCATTAACGCGACTAGATGTTTGGTATGCAAATATGAAGAGCCCTATTGTTTTTGGGGAAAATCGGCGCATGCGCAGAAGAGATATATGCTAAAACGGTATTTTTTATATAATAATGGTATACTTTTCATAATGGCTTATTATTCTATTTATTTTTTCAAGAAAGTTTTGTTAAAAAAATTTTTTCTAAACTTTATAGTTTCGGATATATTTTGAAAATAAAAATAAATCATCCGCTCTATTGTTTTATGGATCTGTCAGAAATAAACTAGTTAGGCATGCTTTGATTAATGTTTACATGACGTGGAACATAGTATGTAGGTAACCATGGCAACGAATAGTTAATATCATATTGAATACTAGCCATTACCCGCGTCACCTAACGCGATATCAGAAATTTTCTTTTCTTTATTATATTCAAATGTAAAAATTTTGGTTGTTTCTAAGGCACGATACCTCATAATTTGTCTTATTTAGTTTTATCACTTGGCAAACGAAATTTTTGTCTTTTTTCTTTTTTTGTGCCTTTATCGTACACAAAACAACAGAGGAGAAAGTCCGACACTTCTACATTCTCGGCTGTTTCTTGCTGAATGTTATCGGTTGATAATTGATAGTCTTTTTCTATATCAGAAAAATGTTTATCCACAAGGTCGTCATCTTCATCGATGTAATTTTCTTCAATTTCTTTCTCCAGTGATGATGCACTACTCACGGAAGAATCGGAAAGATTTCTGGCTCTTTTTTTATATGTACTAGCTTTCTTGTTCTCCTTCTCTTTATTTTTCTTATTCTCCTTCTCTTTATTTTTCTTGTTCTCTATTTGACCCGTGTGCTTTTTAGTTTTTTTTATCTCGTTAATTCTCTTCTGTTCTTCTTCTTTATAACTCTTCGGTAGCCTGATTTAGAGCATCTCTGCTATATGACCCAGAGTCTGCCCCTTTACTGCTTTTTCTTTTATAATTTCGGACCATCGTTCTTCTGTAGCAAAAAAAAACATACATTTATTGCGTCTTCGGGGTAATTGGAGTCTATATTCCAGTTGACCCAAGTGATATGTTCCAGTTACCCCGATTTATAGATTTTACCGGGGCAACTGGAACACAGTGAAAATAAACTTCATTTTCAATCCTAACCTCAAATCATGCTACCTTCTTTGTGTTATTTTTCACCCCCCAAAAACATTTCCTATTAATTAAAAAAAAAAGTACTTACCATTGGTCAAAGAATCATAAGATGTCACTCGTTGCATAAGGTATATATTGGCAGTTGACAAAAATAAGAATTTTTCGCTAAAAATGTTGCACTTATAAGAACCACATGTGATGTAAATGACACTTTAGAAGTTAAATGACCGCCAGAAAAAATGCGGGAATTTTAAAATAGTTAATAAGGGAGTAACAGACCTAGGGCCCAGTTACCTCTGAGTCCCAGTTACCCAATTTGACCTTATTTTCTTTTTTTTTGCGACCAAATTTTTTTTTTTTAAACTAAAACAAAAAATTAATCAAACACAAAACACAACACAAAACTTGAACTATATTCTAACACCCTCACTGGAATGAACATAGTATTTTAGAAATTATCGTTCCCATTAATCAATCAATACATTAATCAATTAATCGATACAAAACCAATTATAACCATTATAGGCTATAAATACCACAGATAGATTTACGTACCAGTTTCTTCGGTGGTAACAGCATCTTCCTGCTGCGCTGATGATTGCGAGTGACTAGCACTCAATATTTTTGCCTCCTCTATATTTACTAAATCTAAAGTAAAGAAATTGTAATTATTATTTCATTTTCGACCTTCTATTAGGCACGCCATAAAAACTTTTACAGATTTTTGATGAGTCTAAAAAATTTGTATATATATGTATTAGGGTGGTCCAAAAAAAATCGACTTTTTTTCTCAAAGTCGCAAGTGATTGTGTTAATACTTCATAAAAAAGTAATTTTGCCAAAATTTGGGCCTTCCAAAAAATTTTTTAGAGGTGGCGACAACGACATTAAATTTTTTTATTTCTATTTTAGTGAAAAATTATGATATAAAGATATCAATTTTTCGGTGCCGTAACAAAAATAGTTAGTACTCAGTACAGAGTTGATTCCTCAAAATTTGAGCTTCAAAGAAAAAAATTTAGAGGTGGCTCCAGCAGCATTTCTAAATTTTTTTTTCAATTTTTCGTAAACATCTTGATATAAAAAAATAATTCTCTTCATGTCACAGGTTAATATGTTAGTTTTTAATGGGAAAGTAATTCTCCCAAAATATGAATCTTCTAAAGAATTTTTAAAGGTGCCTCCAATGACGATCAGCTATTTAGATCATCATTGGAGGCACCTCTAAAAATATTTTTAGAAGATTCATTTTTTGGGAGAATTACTTTCCCATTAAAAACTAACATATTAACCTGTGACACGAAGAGAATTATTTTTTTATATCAAGATGTTTACGAAAAAATTTAGAAATGCTGCTGGAGCCACCTCTAAATTTTTTTCTTTGAAGCTCAAAATTTGAGGGAATCAACTCTGTACTGAGTACTAACTATTTTTGTTACGACACCGAAAAATTGATATTTTTATATCATAATTTTTCACTAAAATCGAAATAAAAAAATTTAACGTCGTTGTCGCCACCTCTAAAAATTTTTTTGGAAGGCCCAAATTTTGGAAAAATTACTTTTTCATGAAGTATTAATGTTATGTATTGCGATATTGTCATTGAACGATCTTGGATTGGTATTGTATAATCACTTAATAATTTTTTGTTACAAAGGAATTGTATTTTTTGATATATAATTAATCATTGAATGAACATTAAATAAAACGTTTAATAAAATTATAGTTGTATATATTTATTTAAAACAAAGAATATAACAATTAACACAATCACTTGCGACTTTGAGAAAAAAAAATTGGTTGTCTGTGAAGTCGGTTTACGGACGATAGTTTTACGTGATAACGTATTCCGCTCGAATATCATATTTAATAATACATTACTGCGCTCTCGCTTGCACGCACAGGGTCAGGCGGAACGTTACACTTTTTCGTGCGTGCAGCTGGTGTTTCACCAATTTATAAGACATTATGGAACGTTACGGAACGTTACACTTTTTCGTGCGTGCAGCTGGTGTTTCATCAATTTATAAGACGTTATCACGTCAAAAGTCGATTTTTTTTGGACCACCCTAATATGTATTCAAATTGTTTAATGGAAAACCGAGCTTACATACCACTATCATTATTGTTGCCATCTAACTGCTGCGATTCCACAGTCGTTGCTGCTCTTTCTTTTAACGCTGTATTCATTAATGCGGTTGCGAAATGTATATTTGAAATAAGAATCTTAATTCTTTAGGAAATATAGAAATAGAGATGTCAGTAATGTAACTACCCGTTACTAAGTACCGGGTACTTACCAAGATCCGAAGTACCGGGTATTCAATTGAAGAAGTACCCGTTACTTCGTTACTTCGTGTATGTATAGGTACAAATATCCAGAGAGATCCGGTTCTATGTGTACACATTACGGTACAAATACCCAGAGATCCGTGCTTATGAGTACACATTACTCAAGCACATGTACTGGCGTCTGCCGTCTGGCACTGCTATATGAAACTTACAAGTACAATACGCTACAGTGCGATACAAAATACGTAGGTGAGGTGTATCAAACTGACGCCAAAGGCAGTTCAGAAATCAGAATCCCTTAATAATATTTAGCCATTTTCCGGTTTCCCTTAGAGTTAGAAACAGAAATAAGATTTATTTTTTCAAATATGTACATAATTTGTTATTACATGTCACAATTTTATGACGACACTGTATCTGCAATTGTAATAGGTATCTGACTTTAGAAGTAGGAAAAAAATATAACACGACATTTTGAATAAAAAAAGAATTTACCTACTGTAGATTGCACATAACTATTAAACTAATAACTAAATTATATTTATTTGGTTTAGTGTAATACATAATATTATTTTATAATCCTAAAAAAAACAAAACGATACAGTATCTATATTGTACACTATACACATACAGGTCGGTTTCAAAATATAGACACGACTGCGTTGTAGAATGTAGAATCAGTGAATTTCCTACACTATAGGACACTGATTACTTTAGGAATTTTCCAAACTACCAAATAAACAAAACTGGCATATTAGTGCAATTATAAAAAAAAATTAATTCGTAATTTATAAGTTCGTAATACCTAATTGTAGTTTGCACGGTTCATAGGATTCTGCCATTTAGGTACATGATTTTTTGTCTGTCAGTTTGTTTTAGTTTCACTCACCTACACAATATAAAATATGATATCTGTATTCTGTATTGTCTGTACTTAATTTTCGAATTATCATAAAATTCTTTCACGGATGTCTGTATAAATTGTCTGTAAAGAAAACGTTATAGAGAAACTCGACATTCAACAATCCGAAATTGACATTGGTTAATGGTTAATACCTATTATACAATATGCAAATTATATTATTTACGTACTACAAAAAATAATTCGCTTTACTCACAAAAAATGATAAAGTTTCAACTTAATTATTCATTGTTGTATGAAAGGAGGTTGCATATTGTACCTAAACGACGTGCTATAATGTACCTACCAGTACGTTAATACCAATACGTATGCAGTATGCAATCGGTACAAGTAACGAATACCGGCTGGCGGCTATAATACAGTATTAGTTATACCTAGATCCGGTTCTCAGCATCTTAAAGTACCGGGTAAAAGTAACGGGTAGAAAGTAACGGGTACTCGATATAAAAGTACCGGGTACCCTAAATACTTAAAAGTACCGAGATTTGACAACACTATATAGAAAATATCTTGATGAAAATACATGAGCGTTAATTAACAAAGTTAACTATCGCAAGAAATAGTTAGAATTGAATCAAACACGATCTTAAATAATTATTGATATTCCTATTTAAAAAATATAAAGTATTGTTCGTTTCGTTTTTTGCAAAACAAATAGAATATTGGGGTTCGAAAAGAAGCACTCAACAGAAAGTTCATTGAGGTTAGGTTAAGAAAATATTTTTTTTTTCCACAACAAAAATTTCATCGATTAAGAAATATTATTTTATGTGTAAAATTAAGGAACCACTTACCATTTTCAGCACGTCTCGCATCCTCCACTGACACTAGCACTTCTACTGCAATTTCAGTTTCGGGATCGTAAAACGTCATTTGTGTTGTCGCAATTGTTGTTCTTTCAAATTGTCGCCTCGTTTGGTGAAAGCCCACTCTGACCCACGAATATCTTGTTGGCGAAGTGGGCGCGACGCGGTCGCGAACAGTGACGTCATCTATGACGTTGACCGATCGCTCGCGACGACCACGGGCCTTAGGTGGAACGATACAGAGGGTGTTACAATCGTTGCGGGCGTTAAATGGAACGCACCCATTGTGCCACCCTTTCATTAAATTTTTTATGGTTATGTAATCATTCAGCACCGCTGAATGATAATTCCACAACTTGTATTCAAATAACGGCTTTTCACGCTTCTCTTGATTGTGGAGTTGTTTACCGATCCACGTGGGCACAAAATAATCCAGTAAATCATTTAAAATGTCTTGATTAGCTTCATAAAAATCGCTTGTTACAATCTCCTCAAAAGCACTAACAATATCATCAAGTGGAACGTACGCTAATGCCATTAGCAACTTCAGATTGAGAGCAAATGTCACAATAAAATTATAGCTAGCTTGCAGACCAGTTGTTTGAATGTGACGCCAGATACACTGCGTGTAATGAAAATTACATCCCGAAATTGTAGCTCTCGGATAAACTTCTTCATAAGCACCAATAAATGCATTTTCAAAATCCACCATTATACGTAACGGTGAATATTTCGGCAAACTTTGACGGACTAATTTCAATAGTTTTACATAAGTACATTTGGACTTATTAGCCGCTAACAAATACACTAATCGCACAGATTTACCATTTTTTAATTCATGTATTGTATATAATTGAGAGAATATGCCGGACACTGATCTGAAAGTTCCATCACTTAACCATTGATCACAACGTCTTAAAAAATCTAAATTTTTTGACGTGATAACGTCTTATAGATTGATGAATCACCAATCTTATAAATTGATAAAACACCGGCTGCATGCACGAAAAAGTGTAACGGTCGTAACGTTCGTAACGCGTAACGTTCCGCCTGACCCTGTGCGTGCTTTTTGCTAATTTCTCGCTCAATTTAAATCAGATCGGTTTGAAACTAGTCTTAAACGAAAGAGGAGAACATTTTACATAGATTTCGTATAACAGAATTTGCCTAAACAGTTTTTTTATACAAATTTATATAGAAAAATAGCTGTATAAAATATAAATGCAATGTTGTCTAATGCATGGCGCGACGCGGTCGGTCGTCTTTGCCGTACATGGAAATTAGAATATAACGTATGTCTTGTCTTAACATGAAAACGGCTGCATTTCTAATGTTTAATTCAATTTTTTGACATTAGTATTTTGTGAAATGCAACGCCTTCTAAGTTAAGTATTGGAATAACTAATTATTATAAGAACATAATACTTTGACAGTTGCAAACGTCACTTTTGACATTTCTTATCATTCCGACACCAAGGATAAGCGGATTGAAACCAAATTTTGGTAGGATGTTTGATATGCAAATATGAAGTGGCCTATTGTTTTTGGGGAACATCGGCGCATGCGTAAAAGAATATATCTCTTATAATGATGTTTTATATAATAATAATATAGTTTTTAAAACGGTTTTTACTCTATCTATATTTTCTTATTTGAATATTATCGATGTTTTCGACTGTGCAATGACAAGAGAGACAGTGAGTTTTCTCATCTCTGGTAAGTTCGTCTCTGCCTGTTTCGATTCCATTGGAGTGAATGTTCCATTCTGCAGCTAATGAGGTCCATTCCACCAAAGACTGCTGTTTTTTATGTCTGAAATAGTGACGCCTCGAGACAGAAGATCGCTTGGATTTTCTGTTGATGGAACATGATCCCACGATGATTTGTCCGTTGCGTCTGTGATCTTGATAACTCTATTCCTCACGAATGTTTGCATTAAATGTGGTTCTGTGTTTATCCAGCCGAGCACAATTGTGCTGTCGCTCCATAATCTAAGATGAATTATTTTATTGGCGAGTGCCTTTTGAATTGTTTGGCACATCGAGGCAAGAAGTAACGCGGCTTCTAGTTCAAGTCTCGGAAGTGACCTGGACTTTAAAGGCGCCACCCTGGACTTCGCGCAAAGTAAACGTGAATTCCAAACCCCGGTGTCGTCTTGACTTACAGCGTATAAACAGGCGCCGTAGGCCTTTTCTGATGCGTCGCTGAAACCGCAAAGCGTAAAGTTGCTACTGTGATTACGTGGAGTTACGTTTCGCGGAATTTGAAGTTCATTAAGATGTGGTAATGATAGATAATAAAGATTCCAACTATCGAGTTGTTCTGGCGACAAATCTTGATCCCATTCGAGTTCTTCGGTCCATAATTTTTGCATAAAGATTTTTCCCTTAATAAGAACCGGGCCCACGAGACCAAGTGGGTCAAATATTTGTGAAATGCTTGATAGAATTTCTCTCTTGGTTTTGGCTTCTTGCTTCGTTAAATCGACCCGATATTGCAGTTGATCGCTTGTGGCATTCCAAAAGAGTCCCAGTGTCTTGAGCGCTCCTTCTTTGTCAATAACGAATAAATCGTCGGTATCCTGTTGATTTATTAAATTCTGCAAAACATGAGGATCATTTGATCTCCATTTGCGAAGGTTGAACCCTCCTTGTTTTAATAGCTGTACTAGTTGTTGTTGTAATCTAATTACTTTTGCTATGGAATCTGCTCCGGATAAACAATCATCCATATAAAAATCTTCTCGCACTGATTTTGCTGCCAATGGGTATTCGTTTTCATAAATATTGGCTAATTCTCTGAGACACCGCATTGCTTGGTATGGGGCTGACGCAGTGCCATACGTAACCGTGTTCAGTTGATAAGCTTGAACTGGTGAATTCGAGTCATATCTCCATAAGATTTGTTGTAGTGATCGATCCTTTTCGTGAATCTGTATTTGTCGAAACATCATTTCAATGTCTGACGTTACGACGTATTCGTAAGTTCGAAATCTTGACACAATTTCAAACAATTCTAGTTGTAAATTGGGACCAGGCATCAGTTTGTCGTTTAGCGATGTTCCTGACGTGTCCTTGCCGAAGCGTCGAAAACGACTCGTACCTTTGTTGTGGTGCTATCAGGGCGAATAACTGCTTGATGTGGTATGAAATAATTGTTTTCTGTGTTGCAATTTGTTTCTTTTACCGAGGACATGTGTCCCATGTTTTTGTATTTACCCATGAACTCACTATACGCCTGTTTCAGCGCAGGCTGCCTATTGAGTTTCCTCTCCAGTGCTTGGAATCTGTGTTCTGCCATAGTCTTCGAGTCTCCCAGTGTTACGTCCGAGCGTGTTGGCAAGCGAAGTATGAACCTTCCTGTCACGTCTCGTTCATATGTGACTGAGAAACGCTCTTCGCAAGCGCGCTCTTCTTTTGTGTATATGGGGACTTCGGGGACTTCCTGCTCCTTCCACAGTTTTTCAATTTGCGCATGTAGTTGCTGATTGGTAATTTTGAGTGCACACGGTGCTGCTTCGTATGGTTGTGTTGGTAGTTCTCCTCCCAATATCCAACCAATTCTAGTCTTTTGCAATGCTGGCTGTCCATCTAAGTGGTTTTTTGGAGCGTCGACAACCATCTTCCAGTATAATTTGGAACCGATTAGTAGATCTATGTCTCCTGGTACGTTGAACTTCGGGTCTGCTAATTGTGTACCCTTTGGAATCACGACTTTATTGATGTCGAATTCCCGTTGTGGTAATGGCTCTGTTATTTCTTCTAAGACGAGACATTCAATGTAAGCGGCATAGTCGCTATGTGTTGATTGCAACCTGATCAATACCGTTTTGTCTGCTATTGATTTGAAGCCCTGTGCGTAACTGATTGGGAAAATTGCATTCTTCGTTTGTAATTTTAATTTTCTGAGGAATTTGTTTGTGATCAGGTGAGATTGTGACCCTGGATCTAACAATGCACGACCAATGATACTATTCCCTTTGTGGTCCCGAACTTTGACAAGTCCTGTCGACAGAAGTACAGGTGCATTATTTTCTTTTGAAATATTGACACTGATGGCTGCGTGCACTTCCCCAGAGCTTGGATGAGCTGTTGTGATTGCTTTATCACTGTTTTGTGACTCAGCGTGATCTTTATGGAGAAGTGTGTTGTGTTTGGCTCCGCATTTTTTACAGCCGGATCCTTTGCAATCTCTGGAAAGATGCCCATGAAATAAACAATTGGTGCAATGTTTTTTGTCCATTAGTAATCTTTTCCTTTCATCTGGAGTTCGCTTGAGAAGTTCTCCGCATCGATATATCGGATGATCACCATTGCAAATATTGCACGTCGTCGTACTGGTTGCTAAAACGACGCGTCTATCTCTTTTGTTTTCTTTTGTATTTGAATTTTTCGGTATTGACTGCTTTGGTTTGTTTCGACCAAGCAGCATGAGTGCGTGACAACGCTCAGTAAGAAATTTCAGAAACTCCGTCAATGTTGGCATATTGTGCGGAGTGCGTTCTTTTACTTTCTCTTGCCAATCCCGTTGTTCGACAAAATCTAATTTTTTCTTGGCTAAATGGATGATTATGATGTCCCATTGATCTACTGGGTGAACTTGTAACTGAGGATGTTGATCCTGTGCTTGCTCTGCCTGTGTTGGCTTTAATAGTGTTTTGAGTGATGAGACGTGCGATTGTATGTGCCACACGAATTGTCTCAATGAGTCTGCCTTATTTTCTTTTGAAATGTCTGGAAAATTGAACAACTCATCTAAATGCGTTTCAATAATCATTGTTTGATTATCATATGTTTCTTTTAGCAGTGTCCAGGCGCTTTCGTAGTTTTCTTCGCTAATGCTGTAGCCTTCAATGACCTTCCGTGCTTCTCCCTGCAAAACACCGATGAGATATTGATGTTTCATTACCGCTGGTATGTCGGTAGAATTGTGAATTGTTGATTCATAACTGTTTTTGAAAACTATCCATTTCGTATAGTCTCCGTTAAATTCAATGAGTTTTAACTCGGGTAGTTTAGGCCATTTTCTTTGTGGTGAATTTGAGTACTGCGTGACCGCCTGTGTCGCCACAACATTTCCTTGTTGTGCTGCATGTATCTGTGCTTGCGCTTGGGCCTCTCCTTTATCGATGATTCCTTGTAATTTTGCTGATACTTGAAAATACGTTGTTTCAAATACCGTGCGTTCTCCTTCACAGTCTTGTTGAAACTGCAGTGCCTCTTCTTCTTCTTCAGGTTCTTTTTGTTCAATCTCGTTCTGCACTTTTTCAAATGCATTCCATAACTCTTCGATTATCTTCAGTCGAACTTTTGCGTCGCTAACTCCCATATCATTAGTTATGGTGTTTGCGATTCTCGTCAATTGTCCCTTGACTCGACCACGCGCTTGTCTTAATTTTGCTAACGTAGTCATGTTGATGCAGTTTTGATCGATTTGCACAATTTGGATATGCTGACTTTATGCACTTTTGCTTGATAATGAATTTTCACGTTTTGCACAATGTGGTCATGCTAACTTTATGCACTTTTTTCTTATGAATGTTTGTTGAAAATTCTCAGTTCGCGGAAAACTGTCCTTGCAATGTTTGTAACTATGAATATCTGAATGAATATCAACAACCCTGCTGGATTGCTGTCCTTGAATGATTATGCACTTTGCACTTTTGTGTATGACACAATAGTGTTTTTTCTTCGCGATGTTTCGCGTTTTGCACTGTATTTTTCACTTGTGATGCACTTGTCACATTCTCTCAGTAGTCGAGAGCCGAGCTGTTGGGCGCCAAATGTTAATGGAAATAACGTTTTACATGCACAAATATTGTAAATTTTATTAACTGTTTTAATAACAACATTTTCACACAATCGTTGCTAGGATAGAACTGTCAAACTCGCCTACTACAGACCACTCAAGGGATTGGATGCAGCCGAATGCACCCGAATAAAGTCGAACTGTTTCAGTCACACATAAACTGATTACATGCTTGCTATGCAGCAACACCAGGTCAGTAGAAGTTCTAATGAATTTTTCATGGCGGTAGGTATAAAGATATAATTAAATTTTACCTTCTCTGAAAAAATATCAACTAATAAATATCCCTTTATATCTGCTTTCAGCCTTATAAAAAGGGCATCAACTTTAGTTCTAAGTCAGTTGTTACTTTAATCCTGAATCATTAAGCTGTCGTTGTCGTCTAAAGTGAAGTGTTCAAATTGTTTGTAATTTTTTATTATTAGTATTTAGTTAAAATGAAAGTTTTAAACACGATGTCAAAGTTAGCAAAGTTAGAGTTATTGGCCAAAAATGAAATAATACCTCGGTTAGTCAATGCTAAAAATTCAAAATCGTAAATTAGAAAATCATTAAGAGTTCGTAACGTAAAAGTCAGCAATGTGCGTTATCAAGACATAGAAAGTTTGTTAAGTTTGCGTGCAGAAATGCCCGAAAACTGAATAATCAAGTACCAAAAACTAGATTAGATTCGATAGCTTTATTGTATAAAAGAAAATATATCTCATTACAAGGGGAGTGATATGATACATATGAAATCAAAATATAATAAATAAATCATACACTCAAAATATTCCAATTAGAAAATTACAAAATTATTACAAGGTTTATATGGGACATGCATTTATAATAGTTAAGGCCGCGGTGACAAAAGTGCCTTGCAACTCCCAAACGGATGAGAAGCACGTTTTTGTATAGTTCGAGTGTCGTTCTCGAAATCCGTGTTGTCGAGTAGGGGTCTGGCGTTCGGCGTTGAGCGGCTATAGTATTTTTTCCGAATTTTGCCCAGCGGTTCCAAAAATCATTTCCCAAACGGATGAAAATTACTGGAGGGCATCTACGCAAACCCCCAATTACCGAAAAAATATTTTCATCCGATTTGATCCTTGCCGTAGCCTGCAGTACAATTAAATGGACCCAGACTCCGAAATGAAAAAAATCATCAGCCGCATGCATGCAACCGGATTGGTATGAATGGTTATTATTTATGTTATTAGAAAAAAAAGTTTTCATCCAAAATGCGCCTGGCTAAACTATGCCAAATAACAAAAAACCCTGCCAGCGCGCGTGATTTTGATCCCGGAGTTCTCCGTAAATTTTCTACGAGATTAGATGGAAGTTTCATAAACTTCTTTGTCACTGGTTTAAAAATAATTTAAAAAAATGATATGCTCCCGAGAGGCGGTGAAATAGTGAGTGACTATTCAGTGGTAGGTAAATATTTTTTTTAGATTTTGTAATTGAAAGTGAGGAATAATTCATGAAACGCGAGGCCATCAAGCGACAGAGAGAATTTTTCTTGTTTAGAAATAAATAATCAAGATATTTTATTCATTCTTTTAGTTTTGTCAAACACATGTAAGAAGAATTCAAAGACGCTGGCCGGTCATAAAAATGAGACTTGATCGCGGGAACAATAGAGACTGAGACAGTGACGCGCGCCGCTGCACTATCAGATCGCGGGAACAAAAGAGAGACTGAGACAGTGCGGCGCCGCTGCACTCTCGTGAGATTTTATGTCTAGTCGGGTAAACACCGATGCACCCCTACTCCCATCACACGTCCCGATGGACAAGAGATCGTCTCTTGAAAATTAATTTCCCTTTTTCATTTCGTTTCCACATTCATTTCTCGATCATCCACTGAACAGAAAGTGTTAGCTGTCACAGTCTAGATTTTGTTTTTGATCGCGCCTAACCAACGCCAACACCTCGTATTTCCGTGATTCGGTTTTAATTTCGTGCCACTAAACATGTCGTGCATCTTTTGTAAAAAAATTACCGACGATAAGCTCCGAGCTTTTAACCAAACAAGTTTCGAACATTGTCGGAGAGTGTATAAGTTCAGGCAAACCAAAGAGTCGACAAGAGGATCTGTATACTCTACTGTAGAGATATACCTGAGACATACTCAGCAGATTTAAAACCCAAAGAATTTTTTTCAATGTGATTTCCTGGTTTTAACTGATTCGAGTTTAAACGGCCACACAGTTATTATGTGCACTTAAAATAAATCTAGAAAGTATTCTAATTCGCTCTTGAGCTTATTGGATGTTTTTTGAAAACTTATGATAAAGCAGGAAATTTTGTTCCAATAAAAGAAGGTATCAGATAATAACGATTACTCAAAAAGTTTTGGAGCTGACTGTTTTTTTATCGAGTCAGTGGCAACGACGAGATATGATATGATATGATATTTATTTAGTCAGTCGAGAATTTACAAAAAAAAATCCATTTGACATTGTCATTAAATACAAAATAAAACATTTAAAATACAATCATATACACATTAAAATTTAGAGGATAAAAACTCATCAACACTATAAAAACATTTTATTAATAAAAAACATTTTAATTTATTTTTAAAATTTGTAAAGGTTTTAGCATCCTTAATTAAAATAGGTATTTTATTGTAAATAATACCGCAAACATAATTCGGACTTTTTTTAAATAGGCTAAGCCTGTGCTTTTCACTGTGTATGCTGTCCTTACCCCTAGTATTATGCTGATGTATGTCAGAATTTTTTTCAAAGGACAGTCTGTGCTTACGTGCATACAGAGCAGCCTCGAGAATATATATGCTGGGAAAAGTTAGAATTCTTTGTTTAAAGAATGTCGGTTTGCAGGATTCTCTAGGTTTTAAGTTATACATTAATCTAATAATTCTTTTCTGACTAACAAATAGCCTGTGCCAGTCTATAGACTGACCCCAAATCACGACATTGTATCTAATAAAAAAATAAACAAGTGCATAGTATACTTGCAAAAGTAAACATATATTAGTAGACGATTTTAGTACTCTGATGGCATAATAAGCACTATTTAATTTTTTACAGACTAATTCAATATAGCTGGTCCAGCGTAAATCACTATTAATCATAACACCAAGATATTTAACTGAATTATCAAAGTTGTTAAGTATGGGTGTTAAGGTGGCTGTTGATTTAAGCCCAAAAGAGATAATATTAGTTTTATTTTCATTAATGACTAAGCTGTTTTTAAAGCACCATAAAGAAAATTCATTCAGCACCATATTAACATTCCTTTCAGTGTCGAAAATATTTTTTCCGGTAACTAATATAGTGGTGGCATCTGCAAACATAATAACCTTACCATGGTTAATATATGAGGGGAGGTCATTAATATTTAATATAAATTAAACATAGTAAGGGCCCTAGTACAGAACCCTGTGGTACACCGATATTTATATAAGTTTTTTTGGAATATTCGTCTCCTACACTAACAATTAGTTGTCGATTAGATAGATACGAGTGCAGCCAACTGGATACGTTACCTCGTATTCCTATGTCGGTAAGTTTTGTAATAAAAAAATTAATGGACACGCAATCAAATGCCTTAGATAAGTCAAACATTATTCCAATAACATACTAATTACGGTCCATAGCTTCGTAAATGACTTGAGTCATATCAAAGGCTGCTGTAAAAGTTGATCTATTTTCACGAAATCCATGTTGACTGTCACTCAAGATATTATATTTATTAAAGAATGTCATGAGACGATTGAAAACAATGCGTTCCATAAGTTTAGAAATTGCTGACAATATTGATATCGGCCTATAATTATCTAAATCTTTTTGATCACCTTTTTTAAAAACAGGCTTAACTAAAGATGTTTTCAGTGCGTTAGGAAAATGGCCATGGCTAATTGATAGGTTTATAATATGTGATAACGGAGAAACTATGTTGACAATGCATTTTTTGAGAAGCCAGGAGGAAATTTCGTCAATTCCTGCAGATTTCTTGTTAGATCTAAAGTTGGCTCAACCAAATGGTGGAGATGGTTCGATTCGAAACACAGTGGAGCAAATCTTTACCGTTTTTGTGTACTCGGAACATCAGGGCTCCCAGTTGGTCCTTTTTTATGGACTTGGTCCTTATTTTCGACAAAGTCCCTAAAAAGTCCATAATTTCACCATATGGTCCTTAAAGTCCCTATTTTCAACGAACTGCGTCGACAATTAAAAATATAATAATTATATATATATAACAATATGTCTTATAAGGTTCCTTGTAAAAATACCGGTGTACTGTTTGACGTCTTAACACATAATGTTCCATTGTTCCAAGAACACTGAACAATCATCATATACGGTTATAACAATAAGATTTATAAATTATACAGTTTATTTATTTAAAGTAAACAAAATATATAATAATCAGTTCATTGGGATATATAAAAACTTATTGTTAACTAATACAAATTAACTCTTACTTTATGAACAATCATACTTACAAACATTTGCTGTGCTATAATACATAACAACAAATGTAAGTACATTATTTCAATAGAAGTATTTTGAAGATACACATTTTATATTTAAATCAGGGAACCATTTTGTATTTAAATAGAAACATAAGAAACGATTTGGATTTTTTTAAAAAAGTATTTTGTACATCTTTGCTGTGCTTTACTGTGTGTGTTTGAAACAGGTAAGTGAACTATAACTCATGTTACTTGCTTTGTTCCTGATTTTGTGATATAGGTGCAAAAGATTTTTGTAAACAGTGTGCGCGTGCACGTATCATCGAACTAGATTTGAAATTTTGTAAGAGAAAACTTAACGAGTTGTTACAAATTCATTTTACCATTCGAATATAGGAAATTAGGTTATGATGATGAAATAGTGAAATAATACAATTGTTCTATTTCTCAATATATCGTTTATTAATTATACTTATACTCGGAAGGTATGTCTTTATGTATTAAAGATTTGTCAAAGACTGTATAGATGAAGTCATTTCATTTCGTGTCGCCAGCTCTGTTACGCACTGCAGTAATAAATAATCATTTTTATTATAAACAGCGCTACTTGTTATTTTTATTTATACTGGACTCCAGTTTATTATTTTAATGATTAGTTTTTGTTACGTGCCTTTTGACTTATTTAATCTAACATCGAATTCGACAAGTGGGGAATATTAATTAATTACAATAATTTTATTACAATTCCTTCAATTATTTATTTTTGTTTTTTATTTTTCATTTAATTAGGTACTTTCAAACCTTGTTAATTTATTTCATTATGCCTGTTATTTAATACGTGATATATAGCGAAAGTAACTTCGTTCTAATGAGGTGCCCTGTGACAATTTTTTTTAAATTATGAGCTAAATGTTTTGTATTCAGTGTACCTGCAGATAGATTTCTATATTTTCTTTGGTTTGTTTTTTCAAGATAAATATGGGGAAATGCCGTGTCCAATTGGAGTGGTTAGATAAGAAGGACAAAAACGGGTATGTCATTAAGGAATGGGCCAAGAAACATACCGAGCACGAGCTTTGGTGTAAAGTTTGTTGTAAGCCATTTAGTATTACCAAACGATTCATCACAATTGGTCAACATGCTGCGGGAGAGAAACACAAAAGCAAATGCAGTGTTCAACTTGATCCTAACCAATTGACACTTGCTACGCGGAGACCACAGGAAACAGAAGCTGCCCATGTTTCTACCTCTTCAGGGTATATTCAACTTTATAGTGCTAGGGACAATTCCACAAGGGCCGAATTGATATGGGCCATGAAAGTCGTCTCATCAAACTTTTCTTTTGCTTCGTGCGATGGTATTGCTGATACATTTCGAGCAATGTTTCCTTCAAAGGATGCCGTGCCCCAACAATTCAGTCTTGGTAGTACCAAAGCGAGCTACCTAGTCACAGATGCGCTGGCTCCGTATTTTAAAAATCTTATAATTAAAGATATTGACAACGGACCCGTTGTAGTTCTCTATGATGAGACTACTAATAATGCTGGTAAGAAGGAGATGGAAGTTGCCCTGCGGTTTTGGTCAGTGAGTAAAAATAAAATCCTTACCCAACATCTTGACACGTCTTTCATCGGTCGAGCCAAATCTGAAGATTTGTTAAGGTCAATTACAGAAGCATTAAGTAGCGCAGGAATTACTTTGGATAAAGTGCTCATGCTTGGATCAGATGGACCTAATGTTAATAAGAAGGTTGAGAGACTTATGAACGAAGAAGTGCTGAAGCCACTTGTAGACATAGGCACGTGCAATATTCACGTTGTGCACAACGCTTTCCAAAAAGGCTTGGAAAAATTTGGAGATGACGTGTCAGAGTTTATTATATCACTTCATGACTTTTTTGACGGTTGGCCATCGCGATGGGAAGCATTCCAGGTCATTCAAAAAGAACAAAAGCTACCTAATCATAAGTTCATCAAGCATATCAAGCCCCGATGGCTTACATTAGAGCCAGCAGCAAATAGAACTCTAGAACAAATGAGTGCCGTTTAAGAATATTTTCTCAAATATTTACCAAGAAAGAATCCTAATCTAGCAACGAAGAGAGGCTGTCAAAAAATAGTAGAATATCTAAAACAACCTATTCTAATAGCGGAGCTTCTCTTCATTTCATCAAGCGCAAAATTATTTACTAAATTTACAGGTACTTTTCAGAAAGACGAGCCTCTCATACCTTCTGTACACCGAGCTTGAGGCCCTGGTCATGACTATTGCACGTAGAGCTTGCAAGAAACGCACAGTGGATGAGCTCGGAGTATCCAAGATGCTTTTTGAGAACAACAACTTGCTTCCCTCTCAGGAAATCATCTGTGATGATAAACTCGTCGCTGAACTATCACAGATGAGGGAGAAGGACAGATTATGTTTCCTTTCGAATTGCCAAGCACACTATGCAGCCGCCGGGAGTTATCTTCTAGAAAAGTCTTCCCTTCTAAATAAAAGCAACCTGAAAAGTTTCCGGTGTCTACATCCCGATGTACGCACCTCAAAAAGTAGCAAAACCCATATCTGTGATGTCGCTCGAGCCCTTCCCATTAGTGTGCCCTTAGATACGCTAGCGGATGAGTGGGGTCTTCTCCAGACCGAAATTAATGTTGAAACGAAAGATAGAGTTGACGAGTACTGGGCCCAGTTTTGGAAAAAACGAACTCTTTCAGGTGATTTAAAGTACCATTTTTTACGCCAGGTTGTGATCGCTGCACTCTCTCTATCCCATGGCAACGCTTTTGTTGAGCGTGTGTTTTCAAGCTCTGGGCAGACGCTCACGGAAGGAAGAGCATCAATGGGTGAGCGTATGCTGAATGCTACTAATACAGTTAAATCGGGCCTTAAACTGTTCGACAATACACCATCCCTTGTTCCAATAACAAAGGAACTATTGACTTTGGCCCGTGGCGCTTACAATTCTTACGAAATGTACCTAGAGGCCGAGAAAAAAAAAAGAAGATGATGTTCGTAAGAAAAAAGAGAAAGAGGAAAGCCGTCAAGCTGAGAAAATAGCACTACAAAAGATGGAAAGCGATAGAAAATTCCTTTCTAAAGATGATATTAAATTGCAGGTACTAAGAAAAGAAGAGAGAGAAAAGAGAGAGACAGCAGACAACATGACTAGGGAGGCTAGCGAACGTTTAAAGAAGGCAACAATATCGAAAGACTACAAGGAGGTAGCATTGGCTCAAGCTATGCTTGAAGGAGCCGAATCAGTTCGGAGAGAAGCAAATAAGAAGAGGACGGAATTAGGCAAGTTGCAGTCGTCAGTGGACAAAAGAAAGTCAGAAATGATTTCTGGGCTTGTAAACAAGAAGTCCAAAACCTCTTAGTAAATGACATATTATATTTTTGTAAATGATAAATATTACGTTACATTTATGTATTGTATTTTTGTTTTTAAATTATGCATGGGAAAAAAATTATTTAAAAAAACAAAAAATCCGTCTGCACAAAAATGAAATTAACTAAAAGGAAGATAACAAGTCGAAAAATCTAAGACGCCGCAGGCGGGGACGTTTATTCCATTCTTTTGTTCTTCATGAATGCGTCCCCGCCTGCGGCGTCTTAGATTTTCCGACTTGTTATCTTCCTTTTAGTTAATTTCATTTATGTGCAGACGGGCTTTTTGTTTTTTTAAATAATTTTTTTTGACGACTTTTTAGTTTTGTTTTTTTTTTCGTCTCTACCGCCATTATGTATTTTACGGCCGCCATTTTATGTTCATCAAAACAAAATTTAGCCTACAATCATCGTGTTGTAAAGACCTATTCAGTGATATGCCACTCAATATGGTACCCATTTTTTTCGTCTCTACCGCCATTTCGATTTTATCAGAACAAAACCTAGCCTATAACCATTGCATAGTAAAGACCTATTCGGTGATATGCCACTGAATATTGTACGCAATTTTTTTTTCGTTTCCAACGTCATTTTGTATTTTACGGCCGCCATTTTTATTTTATCTAAACAAAATCTAGCCTATAACCATCGCATGCTAAAGACCTATTTAGTGATATGCCACTTAATATGGTACGCAATTTTTTTTCCGTCCCTACAGCCATTTTGTATTTTACAGCCGCCATTTTGATTCTATCTAAACAAAACCTAGTCTATAACCATCACGGCATCACATGGTAAAGACCTATTCAGTGATATGTCACTCAATATGGAACGCAAATTTTTTTTCTGTGTCCATCGCCATTTTGTATTTTACAGCCGCCATTTTGATTTTATCAAAACAAAACCTAGCCTATAACCAACGAGAGGTTTAGACGAATCGATAGACACCTTAATTATTAAAATCCATCCAGCCGTTAGGCTGCTTCGAAGGTATAAAGAATACCACATAAATACATACATATGTACATACATACATACATACCCAGATACGCGTGAAATACAATACCATTTCTTTGCAGACGGGTAATGATACATCCTTGGTCCTTATTTGGTCCTTATTTGGTCCTTTTTTTTTTTAATCCAGGTCCCTAAGTCCTTAATTTGAGGGACAATAGTCACTGGGAGCCCTGTCGGAACATCTCTATTATAGCTGAGTAATTGGCATTTTTTCAAAATATATTATCACGCATTTAAAATGCCACTATGATAATTACGACATCTTCCTGGATAATTTAGAGCACTGTTCATTAATTGAAGTTTTAAACTTGGCTTCGTTTTAAAAAAATACTCAAAGCTACTGTCACAACAATGATAGATTTTGTAGTATTTCTCTAAAAGTATTTATTATTTAATTATAGATAGATAGACAGATAGATAGATTTATTGGTTTAAGTTATACATAGAAATGTTAAAAACACGTCAAAAGAGAAAAAAACAAAGATATATACAATTTAAGGGTGCATTTCCATCTCCAAAAATTCTTCGTAC
This sequence comes from Xanthostigma xanthostigma, assembly GCA_963575645.1. NCBI lineage: Eukaryota > Metazoa > Arthropoda > Insecta > Raphidioptera > Raphidiidae > Xanthostigma > Xanthostigma xanthostigma. The sequence continues at coordinate 9,546,876 of OY754473.1, forward strand.
TTATAGAAGCACTCCTTAATAAAATATTTATAAACAGTTGTTTTAAACATGTTAAGAGCCAGGCTTCTAGTGGCCAAAGACAGTTTGTTATTATTATTTATTATGTAACACTTAGAATTCTTTCAATTTTGTATTTTTATATCTAAATAAAATTCATATTGAAATGTGCAGCGATTGAATACGTACACGAAATACTAGAGATTTCTCTTTTAATAATAACTCGAGTCTCGAGATAAATATTCGGACCTCTCTGTATCCTCCAATAAAACATTGCAACAATATCTTACAATTAGTTTTTGATTCTGTGTCAAACTCGTAACACTATGTTGTACCTCGTCTATTAGGTTTGTTCCACACTGTTGCCAAAAACGCATTATTGTGCTTTCGCAACAGTAAAAACAATCCAATAAAAACCGATTTAAAACGATGACGGATGCGTTGTTAAAAACGTATTTCTAGAGGTTTTTTTTAATGTCAATTTTGCCGTTCATATCCCAGTTAAAACCATCGCCCATCTGAAGCACTTTACCTTTGAGAGAAAGTCATTTATTGTGTCCAAATAAAAAAAATATGTCTGCACATTAATTTCACGCACGGCACAATTTCTTCAATTATAGTTTTTGGAATGGAATGGAATGTCCAATTTATGGATCTAGTCGCTAATATTTTTTAGATACTGTTTTAAGGGAGACAAATATTTACCAAAACCAAATACCTATATATTTATTAAGAGGTGATAACAGAACCAATGTTATAAAATTTTGTATTTCTTTTGCAGAATTATTAAAAACAAGAAATTATACTTCAAAAATTTATTATTAATGTACAACATGAAATACATTATAAAAGAACCGACTCGAGTCACAAGTATATCTGAATCATGTATCGATAACATAATTACAAATATTAATGAACACGATTATAATCTACTAGAAAATGACATATCGGATCATCATGCGATCATTAGCCATTTTACCACAAATGTAGAATTAGATAAAAAAAACTGTTAGTTATAAGAGATCATACTCTGAAGATAATATAGAAAATTTTTTGAAAAACAAATTTACAGGTTATGAATTTGAATGTGAGGAACTCAATAACAAAGGTACATTGAAAAGCTTTAAAATTGGTGCTAATGCTGCGCTAAAAGATCGAATATATGATGAAAACACGTGGCCAGAAGGTGCGATTGTCAAAAGATTCCTTTTTCCAAGAATATCGGCGAAATTCAACAGGTAAAATATGAAACTGATTCAGTACTTCCTCCCTCACTGAAAAATAAAAGTTCGAAAAATGTATTTGCTAAAACTTGTCATAATATTAAAAGTGAGAGTCAACTAAAGATAATGAGCCTTAATATTCAAAGTCTGCGAAATAAAATTGAAGAAATTGAATTATGGTTGAAATCAAGACAGTTTGACATAGACGTGCTATGTCTCACAGAAACATGGTTAACTCCTCAAGAGCTCTCCTGTGGAATTTACATAGGACAATTACAACTAGTTTCTGGTTTTACAAGAACAGTCAAAAGGCATGGCGGAGTAGGCATTTTTATAAAAAAAGATCTACAATATACAGTTCTACAAAATATTAATCAGTATAACAGGGAAACAGATTTTGAGTGTTGTGCTGTTAGTTTAGACAAATTAAACACAATTTTAGTAACTATATACAGATCTCCGCTGGGTAATATAGATACATTTTTTTACTTAATGAATGATTGCTTGGAAACAGTATTCAAATGTAATCAGCAAATTATAATTTCTGGTGATTTTAATATTAATTTTATGATTGACGACAATAATGTTAAAACTTTTAAAAATATGCTATTATCGTTCAATTTAAAACTATTAGTTAGTGAGCCAACTAGAATCAGTAGGTTATCATCAACTTGCATTGACAATGTTGCAACAAATGTGGAACCCTTCAGGACAGATGTACTAGATACATATTTATCGGATCACAGAGCCATTTTTTTTTCAATACCCTTACCGAATGCTCCCATATATGAGGAGACTTCATATTTTAGACTGCTTACTAAAGAAAATTTAGGTTTATTAGAAAATTTCTTATCACAAGAAAATTGGGCTGAAATTTTTAATAGTAATGATGTAAACAAAGTGTACGATAATTTTTTACAAAGGTTTTTAGAGGCATTTAACTCGTGTATTCCAAAATTAAAGAAAATTAAAAATAAAATGAACAAAAGATCTAAAGATTGGATAACCCCTGATTTAGTAAAAATGTCTGAACAAAAAAGAAGTTTATTCTTACAATTAAAAGATATTAAAAGTATCAATAAAAACATAAATATGCACCCACTTGAAATTAAATATAGAGAATTGTGCCTAAATCTAAAAAAACTTGTTTGTAAACAAAAGAAAATGTTTTATAATAATAAAATAAATGAGTCCGAAAATAAAATAAAAACTTCTTGGCAGTTAATTAATAAAATAGGTAAAAATAATAAATCGAAAAAATATGTAACTGAAATTAAAAAAACAGGTAAAAATGAAACTACTAAAAACCCTAAAGAGATTTCCGAAGAATTCAATATTTTTTTTTGTAACATATCCGAATCTTTAAACCTTCCTAAGCCCAATTTGAATGTAAAAAATATTAGTAATTTGTCACATAGTTTGTTTTTCAGACCCACTGACAGCAATGAGGTGTACAATATGATCATGTCTCTAAAAAATAAACATTCCACTGGATGGGATGATATTCCGGCTGTAGCAATAAAACAGGGTGCAAGCATAATATGTGAACCATTAAGTAAAATCATAAATATGACTTTAGAAAGTGGAATTTTTCCCAAAAATTTAAAAAAAGCTCTTATTATACCCTTATACAAAAAAGGAGATAATCAAAATATGTCTAATTATAGACCAGTGGCATTGTTACCTGTATTCTCAAAAATCTTTGAACTTGTAATAAAGGAACGCTTGTTACATTTTGTAAACAAATATGACATTATTACAAGACAGCAACACGGTTTCATTAAAAATAGCTCCACTAATGTCTCAATTTTTAAAATAATTGACAGCCTATTAAATTCTTGGGAAAAAAAAACTTCATGCTTGCTACTCCTACTAGACTTATCTAAAGCATTCGACTGCGTCGAAAAAAATCTTTTACTTTGTAAGTTAGAAAAGTACGGTATACGAGGAAAAGCGCTCGATCTCTTCTCTTCATATATGACAGACAGAAAACAAAGCGTAAAAGTTAAAATAAATACTAGCTCCGGTATTAATGAAAGTATGTCAGACTGGCAACTAATTACGAGAGGGGTACCTCAAGGTAGTATCTTAGGACCTCTGCTCTTCATATTATTTATAAACGATCTTCCGTTGGCTACTAACAATAAAATCTTCTTGTTTGCTGATGACACTGCTGTCATATGTGAGGGAAGAGATCAGGCGCTTTTAAAAAATAGATTGGAAAAATGAATGATAGATTTAAGCAAATGGTTTGCAAATAACAGCCTTAAAGTAAACGACACTAAAACAGAAATAATTAAGCTTGGAAATTACTTTAACATTCCACAATTACTAAACTTAGACATATTCTCATATATTAAAGATTCAGTTAAATTTCTCGGTCTATACATAGACAATAATCTCGACTGGAAACAACATATTGACTACATTTTGCCTAAGTTAAATAAAGCTAAATTCGTTCTTACTTATTTAAAAAAATATACTAGTACCGACATTTTGCTTAATGTCTATCATGCATATTTCCAATCTATTATCCAGTATGGAATAATCTTTTGGGGCAATTCGGTATGGGCAGAAAAAGTTTTTTTAATCCAAAAAAAGTGTATTCGTATCATAGCGGGTGTGGCACCTAGAGAACATTGTAAAAATTTATTTATTCAGTATAACATACTAACACTAGTAGATCTTTATATTCTAAATTGTGCAAATTTTGTACAAAACTATCCATCTTTGTTTAATGAAAATCATAATAAACATGAATATACCACAAGAAATAAGAATAATTTAAAAACTACTAATTGTACATTAGCAGTGGCTCATAAAGGTGTCCGCAACGCTATGATACGAATACACAATAAGATACCTGCTGAAATAACTCTAACAAATTCTAAACAAAAGTTTAGGAAGAATTTAAAAAAATATTTATTAAGTAAGGCTCACTACAGATTGAACGAGTTTTTATAATTAATTGTTTTTGTGTTGACGCTATTTATGTACATTAATTGTACCAACAAAATAAAGATCTCTATCTATCTATCTATCTATACAAATGTTCACACAAGCACTACAACTAGAAGAATGGGCTGAAGTGTACACAGAACACGAACCTAACGAATGTTTTAATAAATTTTTAAATAAATTCCTAGAATATTTTATATTACAATAACCGATCACGTTCACATTTCAATAAGTTCTGATAGCCTTTTATATTTTATATTATTGTATCTATAGGTCAGTTTTAAAATGTAGATACAGCGGTTCGAAATAGGTGGATTTCCTACAATAGCTATTTTGTGTTCCTGCTCCAAAAAAATACTGATCCAACAAATAGACAGCCAGATGTACTAGCTTAACAAGCATTCCGTTTCATTTTTCAAAAAGACTAATCAATTCTTTTTCTTCGTTGGGTGTAATTGGCAACAAGTTAACATTAGATAGCAAGATTCAATTTCTTTCATTGTAATGTAAACGTGTGAAAATATTTGCTGGTCACCCTCTAAAATTGAAATCCACTTGATTATTGGTTGTAGAATATTTCGATTTTTTTCTAGTTTGACCCGAAACTTATCATTGTCTAAGATGTTGTTTTTTGTGGCTGCCAAAAACTTAAGATTTTCACTGTCTTGGCTAATAATTAAAATATGCAAAAGTTCTTTGCATTTTATTATACTTTCAATGCAGTGTTATATAGAACCCCAGCGTGTTCTAACCGGTAATTTCAAAGCTCTTATTTCACCATATTTATTTATTTGAATGTGTTGAATGTAGCTAAACTTTTTTGAGAACCAATTTAGAGTTGTACTTATAGAGATTTGAAAGCATGTTAAGTGTAAAAGGTAAACTTTTAATTGTAAAGAAAAACCATTCCAAAATTGTAAAATTTTTTATTATATTATAAGAATATAAGCGCTTTCGACCTAAGTCATCATCAGATAAAATTATTTCTAAAACAATGAATGTATAATTTGATACATCTTAATGTAATTGTTAGACATTTTTAAAAAGTTATGAAAAATGACAAATACTAGCTATTTTTGAAGGGTAAGGGAAAGTCAAGTATAGATTAGTGACATAAATTGTAGAACTGTATAATTTGTTTATATAAGTTGTTATTTTCAATGTTACTAAAAATTAAATTTAAATTATTTTCTGTATTTAAAGAAATATTGTTTTTAATTATTTCAAATTTTTCTAATTCATTCAGAATTAGACCTTTTTGTGTTTTATGTAAAATTTTGAAGAAATTACTACAATCATACGAATGTTCTCTCTCAGTTATATGATAAGCAAAACTTGATTTATGATTATTGAAATTTTTAATGTCATTAATATGTTCATTAATTCTAATTTTAAACTTCCTTCCCGTTGGACCAACATATTTTGCTCCACACAAGCATTGTAGGCAATATACTCCACTGCATTCTAAATCAATAATTGGATCCTTTGTATTAATTAGCAATCCTCTAAGGGACAATTTACTTTTTGGAAATGCAAATAAATGAATATCTATCTATCTATCTAAAAAAAAAAAAAAAAACAATATTTGTAGAATATTTTGAGAACCACTAATATCTTTAATAATTTTCCACGATTTAAAATCTTGTGACTTCATCTCAATGATTTCAAACGGTTTCCTCTTGCGAGCTGATTTGATGGGACCATGCCAGTCAGTGGGTATAAAAATGTCTTTGTAGAAACGTTTTTGTTTTTCAATTAACCCAAAGTCCTGGTCACAAGGAAGGAATGAATGTCCCGAAACAAGAAACTTATGATCGATTTCTTCAACTGAAAATGCTAGTGAACATAAAATATAGTTGCAAAATGTAGCCATTTTAATATTGCGATTTTGTCCGCCGCATTGATCACTGTACATGATTAGTTTCTTGGTTTTTATGAAGTTCATAATAAAATGAATAAGGCAAGAAGCTATCTCTTCAGGACCCCTAGAAGCGACAGATTCGTTCCAAACATACATAAAGCCCACATTTTTTTAAAGATCGTATATGCCCAGGCACTACGTCCAAAGTTGTCTTTTATAGTAGGTAATACCTGTCGACAAAACTGGCGTTGGTAGTGTTTTCATAAGATCGAATGCAATACAAGTTACATTTGGATTGTCGATTGCAAGTTTGGCGTCGTTTTTCATACCAGATCTGGCAGATTCTGCTTTTCGAAGATGTAGTTGCTGCTCCAGTTTAACTGCTTCATATTTTAAAGGTGGAGATCCTTTTAGTTTCATACTAAAAGAGTCGCACTTTTTGCAACTGTCTGATATCGGCGCATGAAAATGGTAATTAAATCCAGTATTGAAAATTTCTCGAAATACATTCTGTGAAACAGCATCTGTTATAGGGACACATTGTTTCTTGTATAACTGGTACATTATGTTTATATTCAAATCGGGAGCGAGATATCTACGGTTCGGATTTTTGGTTCGCGTATAGTGCGAAACGTACGTCGGAAACGTGGAAATGAATTCCTTAACTTTTTCCACTTTTCCTGGAGGTGTTTTGTTCCATGGAATCTATTTCCACGTAAATCGGTAGTTGGCGTGGATTTATTTCCTTCCCGACCAGCTAATACCCTGGTCAGTCTGCCATCAGATACTTGCAATGTTTGTTTGAAAAATGATTTGTAGACTTTTTTATGTTCTCCATTACAGTCAGGTAAATAGTAGTGTCGCTTTTGATTATTAATAATTTTAGTGTACACGCGCTGTTTGGGAACTACATTGATTAATCCCCATAAAAATGATGTTTGCAAGTCATGGCTTTTTGTAACGTTCCCCGTTGGCCCTTACGCCGTGTTGATAAGGACGAAACGCTACTTCTTCCTGAACAAATACCAACGCTATTGTTGATATCTGTAGAGGGCAAAATCTTTAATTATTTTCCAAAAAAAATGTATTTCTTTTCTTTTTTTTACATCAAAAACAACATTACTTTTAAATTCAAATTTTATTCAATCAAAATATATTTTAAATCAATTTTATTTAACTTGACTTATAACTAACTTAGCCTAAAATTAACTTTAACTTTTTTAACTTTTATTTTCAAAAATGATTTTACAATTTATTATATTTCAAATTTTACTCTAATAATTTCATAAATTCAAATTATTTCTTAACTTTGCTAATTTCAAATTATTTTCCAATTTACATATCATATGTCTTTATAATTCAATTTATCTTATAATTTTTCATTTAATATTTAATTAATCAAAATATGACTTTATTTTTTAAAGTAATTTGTATATACTTCCTCGTTACCTTCGGACTTTGCTAAATTTTTCTATTATATCATTATTTCTATTCGATATGACGCGTTCTCTCTCATTCATTCATTTTAACTTTTATACCATTTTTATATCATCATAATTTGTGTAGTTGCCCGATCTTTGCAGGTCTACAATAATAATACCTTTTTAAATACTTTATAATATTTCATAATTTCATCATAATAATTTTTTATAATTGCCCGTCTTTGCGGGTCGACAATTATATACTTTTAATATTTTATAAATTTTTATCATTCATTCTTAATTTTTAGATCAAACGCATTGTTTCTTATATTAATACTTCAATTCTATAAACATTGAGCAAAGTTCGAGTGTAAAAGAAAAAGTATATGGCAAACTTCTCCAAACATTATCTTATTCTTTTCAATATAAATATTTGCAAAGTATCGATTTCTTTTGAATTTAACATAAACAAAATTTATCATATAAAAAAAAATTGAAAATTAATATTCTTTAATTATTTGAAATCAAAATTATTTTCATATTCAATTTAATGTGGAGATATATTTTGAACTCCATTTTTTATATTTAATGTATTTACAACTTACAACTAATACTTAATATGTATATTTAAATCGTTTATTTTATTATTTACAACCCCTTTTTGGGTATATGTATTTACATTGACACGTTAATATTGGATAGAGAGAAACCATCTATTTAATGTTAGCGGCCTTACTTTTATTAAACCAACAAAATGGCGTTACTTATTTATCAATAACTCAAATTTCACTCTTTTACTTTAATTAATACTTTAAAAACCACAGCAGAAAAAAAACCACCTGCTGGGCTTGCGAGAATTAGTTGACTTGATAACTATTCCCATTGAAGCGTTAATATTGATAAGAGCAAAACCATCGAATCAATATTAACGGTATTATTTATTATATAAAAAAAAATATCTTTAAGTGACGTTTTTTAAATAAGTTATTTCGTATTTAAGCACTGAGTTTGATTAAAGATAAACCGTCTAATCCTACTCAGCGAAATTTAAATTTGCATAAGGCATTTTTTGATCAATTGATTTTATTTTTATGCTCCCTTTTCATATTGTATTTTTTTTAAATTAAAAATGTTATCCAAAGTTTTATTACCTCATGATGACCAGAAAAACTCCGTTCTCCAAGATTGATGAAATCAAGTAGGTAACGAAACAGTTAAGATTTACTGGTTAGCAAAAATTAAATTGTAAACTTATCGCGTGTACTTCTTTCTAAAGTCCGCAAGCAAGAGAGACCTTTTTTCATATTTTTGATTTCAAAAATGCTATCAATGACGGCGTTATTTCGCCCCACCTAATCTTGATTTACCAATCAGTGCGATCGAAATTTTCAAGTTTACAGCAATATCAATCAGAATCAAACTTAGATAACATCTTTTTGAAAAGTACATTAGATTTAATTAGATTTAATAGCGTTTTGCACTTAGAATACTGAATGTTCAGAAATAAGTGAATTTAATTAATTAATATCATTTTGTTTCGGTTACTCAAAATAATGATTGAGGACAATATCTGTAATGTTGTCACATTACATTTTCAATGCATAAAATGAATTAAATAATATTTGCCTTTGATCAAGTGCTATAAGATTATAGCATTTTGATACACACTTAAAATCAGCACCATTAAATTTTTTTTCAGGTATGTGTCTACCACGGGAACTTAAATAGTTTTTTTCCATGTGTGTTCATATTTTTGCCGTTTTCTACTCTTTACTTTGTCAACTGCTTGACCTTCTGGATCGTGTTTGGAATTTCATGGACCTCTGCTTCCTTATATTGTCTTTTATCACGAACATCGCTGTCATCATTTTTAGAAGATGAATCACTATCTGAGGGTGCGTATGAAGATGACAAATACACGTCACCGAACAAATCGTCAGAATTTGCATCGCTTAATTCTTCTGTAATTAAAAGTAAAATCAAAATCATCGTTTAGTCTTGTACAACAAAGGTCCGTCTGGTTCAAATACTCAACGATTTAACGGACTGCGTTCAGCAGTAAAAACTATTTTTTAATAAATAAAGAATCATAAAAATCATTGTATAAGCGTTTAATTTATAATTTAAATTGTATTTGTAATTTTATATGACACATTGTTGTCATTACTTGCTAACAATAAACGTATCTATCTAAGGGAGTTAATAATATATAAATACAAATGATTTAGTTTTTTTTTTAAATCGAGGTTTGTTAACAGACATTGTATATAATTATTTTCATTGCAATTAATACAGTATTCGTTTAGAAATATGTCTCTGAAATCTATATAAACTGAACATTCAACTAAAAACTGATACAATATGTTCTCAGCCTTCTTTAAATTGCATAATGAGCATAGCTCCTCTGACTTCCACATATATTTATAGCCTTTGGTTACCAGTCTAATATAATGCTTACCCATTACTCTAATTTGACTAATTAGCCTGATTTTGTCTATGTTAGCGGAGATTTTAAGATACGACTCTGTGCCTTCATTAGACTTCAGATATTGATATCCGTCACTATAAGTAGAATTTAGAACTCTTTCTTTATTCTCTAGTACTAACTTGTCTTTGTATTTATCCAGAATATTTTTTATCTCAGATTTGATTTCATAACTGTTTTGATTTAACTATATTTGCTCCATACCTATACCAATGAGAATATTTTTTAGCTGAGTATTACTTGGCTCCAGCAATTCCACTGCACAACACTCATAATCACATTCGCTATTTAGATATTTTATCTTGTCTATAGATTTATATTTAATTTTAGAAGACAACGTTTTATTGTTGTTTAAGTTACGAGTGGATCTGTTGAAAACCTTTTGATAAATACGTTTCAAGGTGATTACTTTGTAACCGTTTGTACTACCTATATAAATATTACTCATTAAACTTTTTTTTTATCTTTTTAAAAGATAGAAAATACAACTGTTACTTATTTGTCACTACACAGGGTGTCCCATAAGTCGACGTCCAAACGAAGTGAGGTGATGGGGGAGGTCATTTCCTATCAAAATAACCGTAATTGTGGTTATCCAATTGTTTACGGTTTGAAAGTTATTTCAATTTTTGTATTTTTCTCTGAAATCGTGTAGTGCTTATACTAAAAAAATAATTTAAAAAAATCTATGAGTTGTTTGGTTGATTTTTTTTAATAGGATCCTGAAGGGTCTGCCTTTCCAAAAAAAATAATTATCTGTGAAATAAAAAAAATGGTTTTGTAAACACTTTTCGGTGGCAAGAAAAATACATTTGATTTTAAATTCACGTTGACAGAAAAAAAGTGTTATAAAAAAAATTGGCCAATTATCAGAAAAACTTGTCCATTTAATAAAGATTCTAACGCGGTATAATCAACCCGTTTTTCAGGGCAGTTTTTTTTATTACAATTTTTTTACATGCAAGTCGTGTTTGTTAAAAAATACATTTTCGAAAATTTAAATATCTAAGTTGGCTGAAACGACTTAAACAAATTAATACGTTCTTCTGTCATTCGCTGCTTCTAATGTATGCTCGCTATTCTTTTTATTACTAGTAAGCCTCCGACTTGACTTTTCATTTTGTACTTTGATATTTGGACCTGCGCTTGGTAATTTGAACTTCGATCCTGTTTGTGATTTGGAATCTCTTCAAGTTGGACGCATTAAAATGGTTCATTCCCATCGGGAGTATGCAGATATGCACTATGTCTACGGGTTTTGTGACGGGCTGCTGCAAAAGAATATCGGGCACGATATTCCAACCGAGAACACTATCCTGACCACAGGGTGTTCCAAAGTATACATCGGCGGTACATAGAAGGTGATACAAGAAGATGAATACCTTTATTTTTTGCAAAATGATTTGGGCGGCTTACTGGAACACGCGTCGCTAGAAACACGCCGAAACATGTGGTTGCAGCACGATGGGGCTCCTTGTCACTATGGTTTAATAGTGAGACGATACCTCAACACCGAATACACAAATCGCTGAATCGGAAGGGAAGGAACCATCCAGTGGCCACCGCGATCACCTGACCTAAAGCCCCTCGACTTCTTTTTGTGGGGTTATTTCAAAGAACTGGTCTAAGCGACAGAAAACCAAAACGAACATCAGCTGCGGCAAAAAATAAGAATTGCGACCAATACAATACAAAATAACGAACGGGCGTTTCGACTAAATAAAAGAAATTTTATCCGACGATGCCAATTATCTTATTAGGGCACGTGGTAGAAATTTCGAACATTTGTTGTAACTTTAAATAAAATTTGGTACATTTGTGTTAGACCAGCCAACTTAGATTTTGAAATTTTAGAAAATGTATTTTTTAACAAGCACGACTTGCATATAAAAAATTGTTATAAAAAAAAACTTTTTAACAAAAAAATTTAACCACCGAAAAACTGAAAAGCAAAAAATAATAAATCTTTTTATTTAACTAAGTTCTATCTAAGTAGTTGAACGTATGTGACAGTCTAGTATATCTAAGTAATTTTGAGTCGGCGTCAACAATCCTTTGACGGAAATCTCTGAGCGTTCACGAAGTTAATGTCAGCGACAGAGCAACCCGAACGGGCACACACTGAGGTCACACGTCTTTGCGAGTGGTCGTGTGGAGAGCGCATGTTTGGAATGTTAATGTTTATCGCTGGAGATTTTTGTTAATTTGATTTGGTTATTTCTTTTAGTGATCTTTGTTCATTGATTGTTTGACGCCGACTCAAAATTACTTAGATATACTAGACTGTCACATACGTTCAACTACTTAGATAGAACTTAGTTAAATAAAAATATTTATTATTTTTTGCTTTTCAGTTTTTCGGCGGTTCAATTTTTTTGTTAAAAAGTTTTTATTTTATAATTTTTTGTGGCTATAATATAATTTATAATTGTAATACACAACTCAGCATGAAAATCTGTGAGTGAACAATAAATCACCCCTATTTTGCCACCCTTAGGGTAGGAATTTTATTCCAAATTTATATGAGACCAACCCCGAGGTATACCCTATCCAATAAAAAAATAATTATCAAAATCGGACTACTCTGTAAAAAGTTATGTGTGGTCATACGTTACAATCTGTGAGTGAACAATCAATAATCCCGTTTTCCTACCCTTAGGGTTGGAATTTTTTTTCCAAATTTATATGGGACCAGCTTCGGGGTATACCCTTTCCAATAAAAAAAGAATTATCAAAATTGGACTACTCTGTAAAAAGTTATGTGTGGTCATACATTATAATCAGTGAGTGAACAATCAATCATCACCTGTTTTCCTACCCTTAGGGTTGGAATTTTTGACGTGATAACGTCTTATAAATTGATGAATCACCAATCTTATAAATTGATAAAACACCGGCTGCATGTACGAAAAAGTGTAACGTTCCTAACGGTCGTAACGTTCGTAACGTTCCGCCTGACCCTGTGCGTGCTTTTCTCGAAAACGGCCCTAACGATTTGGATGAAATTTACTGAAAAGGGATTTTGGGGGGCAAAAAATCGTTTTAGCTAGGTCTCATTTTCATACAAATTTTATCATTATAAAAATCAATTTTTTGACGTATGAAAATACTTAAATATTGTAAGTAGGTTTTGGAAATTTATATAAAACAATTGTTTTCAAAATATTATGACAATTTATCTTTGAGACTTAAAATAAATACGAAAGAAAGAAAGTTAAAAAAAAAAAACAATTATTATTATAGGTGTTGAGTATTTTAATACATAAAATTAACCTAAATTTGAAGCGAAAGATGCAATATCATAGATTCGAATTATTAGAATTATTATATGTAGAATTTAGGTTATGTATTACGGAATACGTTATCACGTAAAACTATCGTCCGTAAACCGACTTTACAGACAACCAATTTTTTTACCAAATTTATATGGGACCAGCTTCGGGGTATACCCTTTCAAACAAAAAAATAATTATCAAAATCGGACTACTCTGTAAAAAGTTATGCGTGGTCATACATAAATAAAAAAAAAAATATATACGCGTCGACTTGAGAACCTCCTCCGTTTTTGTTTTTCGTCGGTTAAAAACTGTCCTGAATAACGGGTTGTTTTATACCACGTTAGAATCTTTATTAAATGGACAAGTTTTTCTGATAATTGGCCAATTTTTTTTATAACACTTTTTTTCTGTCAACGTGAATTTAAAATCAAATGTATTTTTCTTGCCACCGAAAAGTGTTTACAAAACCATTTTTTTTATTTCACAGATAATTATTTTTTTTGGAAAGGCAGACCCTTCAGGATCCTATTAAAAAAAAATCAACCGAACAACTCATAGATTTTTTTAAATTATTTTTTTAGTATAAGCACTACACGATTTCAGAGAAAAATACAAAAATTGAAATAACTTTCGAACCGTAAACAATTGGATAACCACAATTATGGTTATTTTGATAGGAAATGACCTCTCCCATCACCTCACTTCGTTTGGACGTCGACTTATGGGACACCCTGTATATATAACAAAATAACATATTAAATTAGACGATAATAATATCAATATTAAAATAATAATATCATCATAAAAAACAATAAAACTTTAAAAAGCGTTAGAATAATTTAAAAATTCTTCAACGGAATAAAATGCATTGTTGATTAAAACTTGTTGACAGTATTGCAGAATTTGTTATAATTTTGTATAGCTCTAACGTGTGGAGGTATCTTATTAAAAATTTTTATACACATATAATAAGTGCTTTTTTCAAATAAAGATAATTTGTGGGCCGGTATGCATAAGCATTTTGTTTGTTGAGATTGAAGGTTAACATAACCAAACAATTTTTTGACAGCTACATTTCTAAAACGATATTTTTAAAAGTAAGCATATATATTTGACATAATATGTTCTAGTTATTTGACATATAGTTCTAATAAGGTAGTGTGGCAAGATTATCATTCGCATACAACACTTTCAGTTTTTCATAAATACTGTATTATTTTGAGAAGATAAAAATGAGTTCACTAAATGAAGAGCCGTCAAACAAAAAATCAAAACGGGGTGATGCTAAATGTTGTAATTGTCAAAATCTACCGCGCAAGGGAAACAGCAAACATTTGAAAAAAATTATAACAAAGGAAGAAGCTAAAGTTTTTTTTTTGAAACTTGTTACGAAATTATTGACAATATTTATAAACTCACGGCACATATGATAAAATTTAATAATAATTGAATTCAAAATTGTGGTAGTCAAGCATTAGGTGGAGTTTGTTAGGAAAAAAAAGGAGGTCAGTAGTTGTTGGTTTTGGAATGATCGGTTTGGTAGTTTGTGGTGGAAAAGAATTTGGAACAAAGAATAGTGTATAAAGTTTAAAAAAAAAAGTGCATCGATTTGGTTGTGATAAACAATAGTCGGCGATCAGGGAAGATACTGGTTCCCTGTAATATAATAAAAGTGTAACGTAATAACTATATTAAAGGAAACAACATTAACGTTTTACGTCGCCAAAAGAATATTGTTTGTTTACTGTAGTAACTAGAGTAACGAGTGTAAAAATTATTTTTTTCTTTCGATATTTTGGACTGTGTATTAAAATTTATTGTGAAAACGTCATTTCGTATATTATTATTTTTTTTTAACAACTACAAGACAACGTCTACAAGTGAAGTCCGCATTTGCAGACGTCGATCAACAAGTAGAATTCGGACTTGGCGCTCAATCAAAGTACTTTCTCGAGCTTAACATCCCCGTAAAAGGGTTGCTTGATTTCTACTGCTGAACGAACGACAATATAAGTAAGTGCGTGGTAAATTAAGATCAATGATGTTTAGTTTACAATTTTCATCGAACACCCCCCTCAACGCCGACGAGCTACGGCGGGCCTAGTTGGACACTCTGTGAGTGCGAAAAGATGTTCAGTCAGGTGACATTTTATGTGAAAAGTGCTTTGCAAAACTAAGAGTTGCAAAGAGCAAACTATGTAAAAATGTTTATGAAGAAGACTAACGAGGCGACAGTAGTTTTTCCAGAACAGACAATTGCTACACAACTAGAAAATAAAGATGCAGAACTCAAGCTCTATCTGAAGATTCAATCGATCGTGACGAAATAAGAACAGCTCATACGCAATCACAAGAATCGACGTAATTTTCACAAGAGTCAAATCAGACTTCGTCAAACCCAATATCAAGTGAGCACTCAATGTACTATCCGACAGATGAATCTGAATGTGAGGAAACCAAACATATCAACATGTCTTTTCAAAGAATTATTTCTTCGAAAGCATATTGTTTTATATGTGGAAAAAGAAGTAACATTATAGATGTGCCTCTTCAGGCTCGACTTCGAGTTTTTATAAAGAGGCGTTTGTTTATACCCAATCGGAATCGATGATGTCCTATTAATATCATAAAAAACCGATTTTGCGAGAACCAGATACCTAACATGTCTGTTTATTCAACAGAAACTATAATTGAAGTTGGAGAAGCTAAAAATTTTATTGAAAAGCTTTCGAACCAAGCTGAAGTACGATTACACGATAAGATTAGTCAGCTCATTTTATCAGAAGAACGTGTATAAGCTTTTACGGGCCATTCGTGGGATATAATTTTAAAACTTCAAGAAATGTTAACATCAATGAAAAAATCTGATAATAGAAATATTACCCAAGCTCTGGTGATTGATTGTTCCGTTTGAAAAATTGAATACCATAAAGCCTGTTTGTAAGTTATATAGTGAGAGGAAATATTTCATTCCACAAACCAGATGGACAGATGTAATCGCAGAGAGACTATGGCATCAGTAAAAAATAGATTGCGTTATAAGTTTCAAAAATCATCAAATAAGTTTAAGTTATTCTGCAAAAAGTTATGTTTCCTTTATGGGAATATGTTCAGAGTGCAATGCGAAATTGCATTGTGTTTCCTTCATCAACCCGCGAATAATAATGACGTAATTTTTCATTGCAATATTAATAATATGTTACCGCTATTGCATACTTCTGTAGTGGATACATCAGTAAGTAGGCTATAATTACGTATATCATTTGAAATATAGAACTGCAAGATATATTAATTTAAAGCGGTTAGTAATAATCGTTCTAGTTAATAACGCGACGTTTGCATTTTGAATGATATAAATATATGTGTATTTGGAAGGAAGGAAGAAGTTAGGTGGTGGACGCACGTGGCTATGCCAGCGTGAGCTGGCGTAGGTCAACGTTGGTAAAGTAAATAAACCATTATTAAATCAAATTTAAATAGTTTTACTAATCGAAAAGAACCTGATAACCACCAACACTACATGGCGATCCTGCCAGTTAACGCCAACACTACATGGCGACCCTGCCAGTTAACGGCAACACTACATAGACGGCAGCTAAGGGGGAAACGTCGTGAAAACTTTGCGGATGAAATGATAATCCGATCCAAAGAGGCTGTATATTCAACATGAAGAAGCAAGATGCTTGAAGGATTTTGGCGATAATAATCCTCCAACGATGCCTAGTACTTCCCTACTGCAAAAAGCAAAGGAGCAACGACTGTTACAAAAATATGGATTGACTTTTGCTAATCCAGTTTTAAATCTACTATAAAGTGCGAAATGTGGCAACATAGCATCAGTTTGCTCGAAATGTGGTACATTTACTGCTCGAAAGAGCAGCAGCTTTTGTACACAACGAGAACAAAACACTATCCTGAGTCTTTCCTAACTGTAGATGCAACGGGATGCAGACGCTCCGCCAATATTTCTCTATCAGTGTATAATAGTAGATAAAAACGGAAGTACACCGCTTTCCAAATGATCTCGGCTGATCACAGAGCTCTACAAATTACTTTTTTTAAGGTTTATTGTAAGTAAACATGTTAAGATTCCCTGAACCGGTAGTGATTTTGGATGGGCCATTATCATTGCCTTTGCTGACCTTTTTGTCCAAATGTGCCGACCTTCGCAACTATTTACAAGGGTGTTACGTATTTATTACTACTAATGTTACTGATTCCTTGCCGCAATGCTTTATTAGATTGGATGTCAGTCATTTTATTGCTATGATTTCACGGTGGAAGGGTTTTAAAGATGAGGAGAAGGTCTTAAGACTCTACATACGATACGCTGCATTAGTCAAGCCTACCAAATGGGCGCACTAAAAAAATTGACATATTTCCTCGAGTCAGTTCTTATCCATTGCATTAAAGTAAGTACATAGGATGCACGGCAGATGGAAGAGCAATGGTTGCAAAACAACGAATGCAATATATCATTAGTTTTATAAACGGGAGTGATTTGAACGATGTAGAGAACTGCAAAAACGAAATGGACGTTGAGGATATTTACGAAAAAGTCGACTCAAGTAAAAGTTATGCAACGGATTGGTTTGAATGTGGCGTCAATTTGTATAAGTCGGCAAATGATATCGCTACTACTACGCATGTTGGAAGCATTGTAAATGCTTGTTACAGTCCAGCAGTTGCTCATCAACTAAAAATAAAGCTGTTGCCATATTTGCCAATATGGACGGGGAAAATGAGACATTATTTTAAAATAGGGCGCGATATAGAAATTTCTTCTTCAGTTGAGGCGGAATTTGCTGACTTGAAAACGACAACTTTTAAAGGGCAATTGCCGATGAGAATAGACAAATTCATTTTAAAACACTTCGATCACATCGATGGGAAAATTAAACTTGCTTCGAATGAAAGAGATGTTGGACTATTGGAGAGTGACTATGAATTGTAACATCCCAGATGTTACAACTTTATTTTTTCAGTGACCTTTATGAAGGTCACGATTCTACAGAGGCAGATGTGCATTTTTTTTTTAATTGATTGATTTTTTAATTGATCTGCCGTTTTGAAATTAAGAGTAATAATTGTAATACACATTTTTTTGTGATTAATTAATTATTATTGATTATAAAAGGTATTATACTTGCATTTTTTTATTGTATTTTTTTTTGTAAACAGTATTTTTTGTTGTGATTGATTTAAGTTTCAATATAATTATTTTTTTATTAAGCAAACCTACGTTTTTATTTATTTAGTTTATAAGTACAGTAACGTTAAAGAGCCGAGCGTTACAGAATTACAAGATGAATGTAAGACTGAAAATGACAGGCTCATAGCAGAGTCTATAAGTGGTTCTAAATCACTACCAAATCTTACAAAAGAAATATTTTTATCGGCGAAAGAAGATGACTGAACGACTTGTGAAAATTGGAATGTCAGGTAAATGCAAAATATGAGATCGTACCTCTTGATCAAAATAGTGAAAATAATGCCGAGACTCTCATTAGAAAAAAACCGAAACCTTCCTACTTGATAAATGCCCGGAATGGGATTTAAACAAAAATTTTAAGACGGGTAGAATCGCCTTTATTCCGAATGGGTAAGTAAATGCAACGCGGTTACATATTCTGAGAAACATGTAACATTGCCAGAAAGTTGTGCTTTCGATTGTATTTTGCAAATAGTGGCAAGGGGAATCACTACATTTGATTGTTACAAAATTGCATTAAATTTGAACAGCAATCAAACAGTTGATTTAGCTTTCCAAATATTAAAGGATGGCAAAATAAAAAGCCTACATTTTAGAGAAAGAGTAAATATTTTAATAAATTTAACAATATTTGCGGATGCAGTTGCTATTTTTAGTCGGGAAATTTAACGACTAAATGCAAGATGTGTCGCCCACCTTGCAGAATATTTATTTCAATCTGTACCAAGTTGTCAGGGCTCTCGTAAGGCCTCATGCCGCCCGCGTGCGGATTCATAATTGACGCCCCTTATTGGGGATAAACTCACTAGACGACGTGTCAAATTGAAAAACGTTAAAAATCCTAAATAACTAATACTGTAAGTGCAATTAATAGAAACTTTGTTTCGTTGTCTTTTTGCAAATACTTCTTCATAGAATCAGACATTTTGTTTTTTTTTTCTTTTTGCCTAATTTTCTTAAGTTGCCGAAATTGTACACCCGGTTTTTTTCTTTTATTACTTTCCTGAAATGCAACAATGCTTTATTTCACATTGTCATTACAAAACGATTTGGACAGGTAAAAATTCTAATAAGATAATTTTTTGAAAACAAATAAAAATGTGAAAAATGTAACAGTGAAAGATACTTTACAAATGATAGGCTAAAAGTAAAAACGAGTCAAATTTTTAATCAGGACAAAAACGGAATGAAATAATTTTTAAGCAAAAATGATTTTAAAAAAGTCGAGCACAAAAACGAAACACAATCATTGAAACATGGAGCTAAATTTGATTCTGAAATATATTCAATTAAAACGAAACACATTAAACAGTGAATTTTGAAAATTAATCCGTACAGAGTGAACTTCAAAAATTCTCTCTTCACGTTAAAAAAATCACTCCGCGGAGTAAACTGTTCTCTACAAAAACAATTTACTCCGTGCGATTTTTCACGGTGTTCTTCTCCTGTAGTACTTATGAATGAGACAAAAATTTAGTTTCACCGCTGAGCTGAGAGAATTCATTAAGTCAAAATAATCATTAGTTTATCAATTAGGAAAAATGAATACCAGTGCAATTAATAAAAACATAAATACCAACTGACCATTACGACTGAATGAATGCCCTGGAATTAACTTGCAATTTTTTCCGTATTACACTCACATGAAGGAAAGAATATATTATCAATTATATCATTCAGGTGCACAAGTCTTACGTAAAAAAGTATTTGTTGATTGAAAAATACTTTACTTCACTCGCACTCTTGCAGGAATCGACAGGAAAATTCAAGATATAAACATACGCGGGAGTCTCCCGATAAGGGCGCCCTGTCTACGCGCTGATGTGAATTAACTATCGAATCGAAAACTGCGCGCGAAATATTTCGAATTCGAATTTCATTAAAAATAAATAACTACTCGTAAGAATTTTCACGCAGGCTTAGTATGCAAATAAAATTGATATATCAGTTAGTATATATTTTTTCTATACAGTACAAAAAACATAACACAACTAGGCCATTTGCCGCCACTTGAATGTGCCGCCCGCGTGATCGCAAACATCGCACTCTGGGGCGCGAGGGCCCTGCAAGTTGTACAGTCAAGGCAGCGTGTACTTGCGATTTTAAATATGAACGGAATTTAGTACTTCATATAAATAAATAAATTTATCGACCAATTTTTGTCTGAAAGATTGGTCGATAATTTTATTTAATGAAGAATTCTAATCAAAAGTTGTAGAGATAAAGTTTCTGCGTAATCTCGTTTCAGACTGGATCTGATCAGACAAACTGTTCGCGAGATATCGCTACTTTAGTGCGCGAAATTTGGAAAAATTGAATGCCATTTTTAAAAAAAACTATTGCAACTAGAAGCTTAATTTTCTTTTTATAGCAAAGGTACTAAAGATCTCTTCTTTGCACCGGAAGCTGGACGTGGTGGGAGGAGAGGGGGAAAACAATTTTTCTAAATCTCCCATAACTTTGGTTTTAATTGACGTATCAACCTAAAGCAGACGCCATTTGTTTCGTTTTTTTATCAACTTTTATGTGGCAAATGAATAAATTCTCTTAAACTCGAATGCTGGTGGACGAAATAAAGTATTGTTACCTACATAAACTGTCTCTCTCTTATGTTATGTCGTCAAAATTACTTTTCCTTAGCTACGTAGCAAAATTCAATTGAATTTTTCTGCGTAACTAAGGTAAAGTATTGAATTTTGAGCTAAGGAAAAGTAATTTTGACGACATAACACAAGAGAGAGACAGTTAAACTATACCAAAATGTCGGGGGAGCTCGACTCTACAGTTTTTGTAGGAAACATTTTTCGATTCGACACACACCGATTTGAAATTCCCAATCCACTCCAATATAATAATTAAAATAACAACATTTTGGAATTTTGTCCAATATCGTGAAAAATGCAAATCAGAATTACCCACCAAAAACATTCTGTAAAAAACTAGCCAAGTCTCGATGGAACTGCTTATTTATCTCTAAAAAGTAATGAAATCTAGACAAAGTCGTGCCAAGTCGAAGGTTCCTTACTGCGATTTTTTTATTATTATAGTTAATGTTGTGTGACTTGGCCGTTGAACATTCTTTATACGTTAGTGGGTACAAGTCAATTTTGTTTACACGTAATGCTATATCTGTTGTAACTAGTGATGTGCCGGATCGTTAAAAATGTATATCCGCGGATACGGATCTGAATACGGATTTTTGGTTTCAAGATCCGCGGCGGTAAATATTGCACATCGACCTTTGGAAAGAGACTATCTGTTATGGGAAAAAGTTATTGATCTCTTTAAAAGTTAACTCTCATAACATATTGCCTCTTTCCAAAGATCAATGTGGAATATCTCATTATAAAGATAGTTGATTTAGTACCTTTGAGTTATGTACTATTAGTATGGTACTCACTATGATAAATGTTTGCAATATAAAGGTGCCAAATACGATTTAAAAAAATACAAAATAATCTGAATGGAATTTAACAGGTTTTCATTATTACCGAATCACGTATATATACAAAATTTCATCTATGAATTGAAAATTAATAAGGTAAAAGATCCGCCAAAAACTAACGGATACGGATACGGATCTTTCTTCTCCCTCGGATATCCGCGGATACGGATACGGATATCCGGCACATCACTAGTTGTAACTACCTATGTTTGTTAAGCGAGATAATAGCCCATACTGCTATTGGTAATTGTCTCATTTTAGGCTGTTGTTGATTGTGCAACACATGCATTCAGCATTGACAATGCTGACTTCTGCTCTCTTCTTTTTGGAGCGTCAAATCGACCACCGATCTAACATAAAATAGACGTACAGACGGACTTCTACAATGATTAGAAGTCCGTCTGTACTGGAAATTTTTTTTTATATTGTTTGTTTCAGGCTCACCTATACATAAGTATTATTGAAATACGCAGCTTTATCAAGCCTACAATTGATTGGTTATTCAATCAACGTTTTCCAAGTGGCAATTTTCCATCGTCAATGGGTAGCGGTTCTGGCGACAGATTGGTGCAATAGAGTCATGGAGCACCTGGTTTTGTACCCTTGTGTTTTTTTCTTTTTAGGAGTAGTTTTTTTATTATTACAAATCTTTCTTTTCTTTTTTTTTTGGTTCTGATTCTTGTACAGTAGCAACAGTTTTTCGTTTTGCCCATTCGCGTTCATTATTTATTCTTTTAGACGGTTTAATTTCTGAAAGATCGGCGCGGTATTTACGCCTAAGCCGGTTGTATTCGGTGATCGTTGAAGCTTGAGCTTTTATACTCTTGAAGTCAACATTTATGAGGTGCACCCCATCAAGATTAGTTACTCGTGAAAGCGCCACGTAGGCTTGGCCACAAGAGAATATGGAGGTGCCAATGTCTATGAGGGCATTTTTTAGACTTAGACCTTGGCTCTTGTGAATTGTTAGGGCATACGCCACACAGATTAGGAATTGTTCTCTGTACACGTATGCCCGAGGTATGATCTCAAATTTTGACTTAATAGGCAATAATTCAGGGTCACCAGGTACTCCAGGTCTTCGATTATTCTAGTTTTTATAGTTTTCCCTTTATGTGGCCATTAAACCCTAACTCTATACCAAATTTCAGCTCTCTGAGTTTATGGGAAGTACTAGTTCTATTCTGATGATCATGAGTGAGTGAGTGAGTGTCATAAATGCGAAACTTTGCTTTCGCTTAACTTCGGAACTAAATGACCTACAGACTTGAAATTTTGGATTTTAAGTATGTGATTATAGCTTACTGGATGACGAAAATTTCTGCATTCTGGTCTTATCCAGAGGTTCTCAAATAGGGGCCTGAAAATGCGGCGAAATGGTTCCAGTAAAGGATGGTACGGCAATGTCGTGCCCCCCGATGTACAAGTTTACAAGTTCCAAAAAAAGTTTTTTTATTATGAAAAGTGTAAACAAAATTTATTTATTAAATAGCTAATAATTATTATACAAAATCACTATTTTCGGCAGTCCTTGCGATAAAAATTTTTGATAATAATTTTGGAAACACTGCGCTTATTTTAAATCAGAAATAAAATACTTGCTTATAGTGCAGTCTTTATAAACTAAAAAAAGGGGACAACCTCGGAATGAAACGAAATAAGCTGAATATTTGTAAAAATCTTTATTTTGACATCCCAATAATGTTGTCTCAAAAGTCTCATAAGGTCACGTGTGAGCGTCCTTGGATATTCAACGTCAAAGGTCATAAAATCACTTGTTAGCAAATATCTCGCTTCCTTTGGCTCAAATTGTATTTATAAAGTTGTAGAGAATAAAATTCTCTACAAAATATGTCTTACGCAATTTGTTTCCTACTTTTTCCTACTTAATTTATTTCCAATTTAAAATACAATTATTCTTAATAAGAATATTATTAAAATATATTTGAAGTAAGTAATCCCTATATTATTAAACGAGCTAATCTTGTATCTATGTACCTATGTACCTATCTATGTACCTATGTCCCTAAATATTTTCTCGAAAACGGCCCTAACGATTTGGATGAAATTTACTGAAAAGGGATTTTGGGGGGCAAAAAATCGTTTTAGCTAGGTCTCATCTCTCGAAAAAATCGTTTTCTTACAAATTTTGTCATTATAAAAATCAATTTTTTGACGTATGAAAATACTTAAATATTGTAAGTAGGTTTTGGAATTTTATACAATGAAACAATTGTTTTCAAAATATTATGACAGTTAATCTTTAATTACTTATCCAAGTGAGACTTAATTAAAATAAATACGTATTTGAAAGAAAGTTATAAACAATTTATTATTATTATTGGGCTTTGACATGCTCACTCCTGACATCTGGTGGCTAACATAAAAAATAAAATGTGAATGCATTTAGTCGATCTATCATCTGTGAACAGTACTTCATTCGTACTTTTAAATTCTTAAGAAATGAAATAAATAAAAAGTTTTGAAAATAACTGCAGTTAAAAAATCAATGAAAGTTTGCTCTGCACATTTTAAAAGATGATTTGATGTTTTCAAGTAAGTACTATACAACTGTAACGTTACTATTATATTATAACCTCATAGTTATAATATACAGTTTGTTTATTATTAATATTTTTATATACAGATACTGCTAAAAAACAGAATTTGAAAGAAAATAAATGCTATAAGTACCTTCAGTCAATTTACCTGGAAAAAAAAAACACAGCTACTGAAGAGAACCGTAGGATAAAGAGAAACAAGAGAAAAGAAGAACAAAAAATTTAATTTGGAAAATAAAGATTCAGTACATCAAACATCAATGAAAATTATAATAAATTGTAACTAAAACTAATTTTTTAGTGAAATAATTACTTTGATTGTCGTTATGATCATCATCATAAACTTCATTATTATCTTAGTTTTCAACAATAAGACTATCATCATTTTCTTTATTGCCTAATTCATACAATAATTGAATCCTATGGTTCTGATCAGTAGCTGTGTTTTTTTCCCAGACAAATTGACTGAAGGTATAGCATTTTCTTTCAAATCCTGTTTTTTTAGCAGTATCTGTAGATAAAAAAATTAATTATAGACAATAAATTATTATATTAAAACTTTGAGGTTATATAGTATAATAGTAACGTTACACTTGTATACTTACTTGATAGATCGACTAAATGCAGTCACATTTTATTTTTTATGTTAGCCACCAGATGTCAGGAGTGAGCATGTCAAAGCCCAATAGGTGAGTAATTTTAATAAATAAATTTTTAACCTAAATTTGAAGCGAAAGATGCAATATCATAGATCAAGATGACGGCGAATCAGTTTTACAAGTACCGGATTGCCATAAGGGCCGACAATCCTCTCCACAAAGGAGTCAAACTGTTTCAGCAATATTATCTTATTGCTCCACAAAAGGAAGCGAAGCTTCCCCAGAGAACCTACGGTTCTTATATGGAGAGCCGAAGGCTCGACTAGTGTGGTTTACAACCGAGCGGGGCGCAGCCCCGCGAGGTGAGACTGTAACAAAGGTGGAGACGTAGGCTCCACAAAGGGAAGCGACAGAGAACCTACGGTTCTCAAAGTTTTGGCGATATCAGCATATCAGTATTTTATTTAACTTTCCGAGCAAAGCTCGGTCACCCAGGTACTTCACTTATAATTACCTCACTATTTATATGAAAAAGTAATATACATGACTACCTATTTGATTTGTAACTAATATTTTAAATATAATGTATGAAATAGTTAACCAACTAAAATTTAACGAATAATTAAGTTAAAAAACCGAACTATAGAGTGGGATTGACCTTGCACTATGAAATGAATGGCTGAGCGCTCTATCTCAAAAACATTTTAAACAATAAAAATACGAAAGTTAGTTCAATTTCATTACATAGTTCTACTGACTACTTAAATTTTGATTATCTGTTCTGTAATTAATAGAATTGTTTTTTTCTAATAAAACACATTTCACTGATATTGATGGTCAGTATAACCATGTACCTACCTAATGAAATTGAACTAACTTTCGTATTTTTATTTATTTTTATTGTTTAAAATGTATACATAAACTTGTTGCCATGTTTTTGTCTAATGTACCTTAACTTTTGTTAATTGCTATGGTTATTAATGTTTATTTTCATAATTATTGTTTTAAATTTTCACATTTGTACTTGAAAAAGTCTAAATCTATAGACGAAACGTCGTACACTAAATAAATAACTCTTTGTCCATAATCCTGCGATTTTTATTATTAATTTAGACTAATTGTTTAATTTTGGTGATTTTTTCTTTAAAATAGAAAACAATTTTTTACAAACTTCCCTTTTATTAGGTTGTTTATTGAAATTACTATTTTCATCTACTGTTCTAAATGAGTTATTTTACGACCGCTATACAGGCTTAAAAGCGGCTATTTTATAGGAGAGTGTGCAAAAGATCTACTTTCTTCTCTTGCCCTTCTTGGGCTTGGCCTTGAGTATTGGAAAAACACTGTCTCCCAACTTGAATACTGCGGAATCATTTTTTCTCTTTCTATTTTCGCGTCGCTGCGCTTATAGTGGCACAGAATAGGTCTAAAAAAACAAAAATAAAAATTTATTATTATAAATACAAGTAATAAAATATAATAAATCATTCTGGCTCTGGACAAAACACGTATTTAATGAGAGTTGATGCGTTTCTTTTTCAGTTGCTAACAAAAAGATAAGTATATCCAACAAGGATAATTAGTGTCTGAGAAAAAACAATTACTACTGATAAATACTTTGTTGTTTTCTTTTAGGTTTCATTATTTGCCCATGAGTACTATTCTCATTTGAAATATACATCAACAGGAAACTTGCATAGAATTTTTCGTCATATTTCTATCACGCAGAACGAACAAAATTTAACGATGTGACGTCACTGCATATCTTGAGTGTTTGTTTCCGTAGTTATATAGTCTACATGGGCACAAAAAAGTATTTTATTCAACACGCGTGAGTAATATGTAATTTCGGGACCCTGCTAAACTCGGGAAAAATAATAAATTACTTCATGTTGACGCGTAGAGTGCTAATAATAAACCGTACTGTGAGATAATGAATTTTCTGGACCAATAGGAACGCAGTAACAATCCCAAGCCGTTAAATAATGAAAAAAACTGCACAGCTTCTGGACCAATAGGAACGTGGTAGGCGGTATTGTATATATGAAAACAGCATCGCAATCACTGAAATATAAATATACTGGAAGGGGCACTGCCATGCCTGGCCCATGCACGGTAAACGCGGTAGAGACAGAGAGTATTTGTGGAGAGTCCGTTTCACTCTCTCCTTGTGCGCTTGCGCACAATACAGCACATCGCATGCGTTACACCCCATCTCAAAAATTTATTCCTTTTTTCGCAGTGCTGTTGTAGTACGTTATTAGAAGAAGTGATGACCATAGCGCCTATAGTAATTAATTGAATATTAAGAAAAAAAAATGTAACCTTAATATCATAGTAATTCTACTTGTCTCGGGTCCCTTGAGCCACTACCATAAGGTGAACACAGGAGAAAATGTTTTTGGTTTTGACTGTACGACAAAGACAGACTCTCCACAAATCTACTCTCTCTCTCGGCTCGATTCCCGCCGCTCAGTGCCCGTTCCAGTATATTTATTTATATTTCAGTGATCGCAATTCAGTGAAAGTCAGGGCCATCTTGTGTGCATCAAGGGCGGTGAGTACGTCAATCAATGAAGTAATTTATTATTTTTCCCTCTTTTGTCAGGGCCCCGATTACATATTACTCGTGCTAGTTGAATAAAATATTATGTGCGACAATTGATCGAAGGAGAATATTCCACTCGCGTGTTACCGCACTCGCTAAGCTCGTGCGGCAAATTTCACGCTCATGGAATCTTCTCCTTCTCTCACAAGTCGCACAATATACTATTATTTAACACGCGTGAGTAATATATAATTTCGGGGCCCTGCTAAATTCGGGATAAATAATAAATTACTTCATAGTTTCTGGACCAATAGGAACGCGGTAGCGAGCCGGAACTGTACGGTAATGAATTTATACTGCATAGTTTCTGGACCAATAGGAACGCGGTAACGATTTGTATATATGAAAGCAGCATTGCAATTCAGCGCCATCTTGTGTGCACCGAGGGCGGTGGGTACGTCAATCAATGAAGTGATTTATTATTTTTCCCTTTTTTATCAGGGCTACGATTACATATTGCTCGTGCCAGTTGAATAAAATATTATGTGCGACCATTGATCGAAGGAGAATATTCCACTCGCGTGTTACCGCACTCGCTACGCTCGTGCGGCAAATTGCACGCTAATGGAATCTTCTCCTTCTCTCACTAGTCGCACAATATACTATTATAACATTATTTTTAGACATTATATAGGTAGTCAGATCAAAATAGACAAAAAAATAGTGGTAGGTTTACAATTATCCGCATAGAGCAGAAAACTGGTAACGGGTCTTAGGTACACTATTACAAATGAAATATCAAAAGTCCGCGCCAATCCTACATCTTCTAAAAAAATGATTCAAGGTCAAAGGTCAAAAGTATTAATTTTTTGCGCTTTTCTCGTAAGCGGTAAATGTTATCCAAAAATACGTCAGAAAAAATTTGTAGATTATGCAATTGTCTACAAGAATTGTTCTTATACTTTTTTTCCCTACGAATCACCATTCTTTTGAAATTGTAATTTCATACATCGTAAATACAGCATATCAATATTTAGCGTTATTTTTAATAAATACGTTCAGTACGTACCTAGACACTTTGGTTCCATAACATAGGAATAGTGATTCGTAAGAAAAAAAATGAACTATTGGACTATTTATACTAGAAAAACAAAATAGCGTAAAATAAATTAACTTACATTTGCCTCCTCGAGCTGGAGAACAATATTCTGTAACGGTGGTACATTTTCTACGTAAATATCCAACATGTCTCCAAAATAACATTCACCATTGATAATTACTACAAAACTGTCTGACTCAGAGCAGTTAGACGAACACTGTAGACGTTGTAGGGTCCCTGAAGTACATATCCACCCTGAGGACATGGGACACTATTATTGTTGTATAAGTGGGGAACAAATTCAGGTGCTTCCGCATTAAGTGTATTTATTTTCTACTGAAAATCGATTATCGTCATCGGATGAAGTAGTTGCGTTTTGTGGATCTTCCAAATTTCCCAAATTTGGAACGCATTGTAAGTTTTTCCGATTTTCTTGTTCAAAGTCAGCATGATTTAATTCAGATGTCTCATCAACGATATTAAAGGGAGTAAAATTTTTCGAATACTGAAATCGAACTAGATTCCAGGACAATGATTATTTCTGATTCGTCCAACTCTGTTTTTTTCTAGTAACTGATTCGACATTCACTAATTTTCTCGATTCCGTGTTTTCCTTATTTGAATCTGAAGCATACCCATTTGGAATCGGTTCCGGTTAATCATCGTTAATAGGAATTTCAGAGCTCTTTGAACCTCGAGAGCATTCTGATGCAAAAGAAGATTCAGATTCAATATGTACAAGACCTGGATTTGGTTCCTCATCTCCTGTGGAATTTGTTTCAATGATGGTTGAAATAATTTCTTGCAACTCAGCAATTACCGATTCTGAAATCGAACTAGAAGTAGTTGATTTTCCATTTATTAAGCCGTCTGGGTAGTTTCTTCCTGATTTAAAAACCGTCTCATTCGAATCTAATTTATGTTCTAAATCTGAATCTACTATTTCAGAATTTCCTTCAGATTTATTTTCAATGCTTGCAACTATTTTAAATTTTTTCGGTATTGCTTGAAATATTTTTCGATTCATTTTAAGTTAAAGTTGGTTCGGAAACAGATATAATTTCATTATTTAAATCGCAGGTATCATTGTTAACCGTAGCTGTTGCATCAGTTTTCGAATTTATTTCATCTGAATTTATTTTTTGTAAATCAGCTGACACTGTTTCAGTATTTTTATCACCAATGGAAGAATTATCAAGTGACTTACATTCGTTTTTCCTAGCTTCTTATGCTTTGAGATTTTGGAGAAACCTTTTTGTTCTGCGTCGCAACTTTTTTTCTTTTTGGCTTTTTAACGGCAGAATCACCATTAATCGCTGATACCTGCATTTCTGCTTTCGCTGGTCCTTGTTCAATCATTTCAATTTCGTCATCAGTTTCACACGATATTCAAGGAAGTAATATCTTCCGAATCATCATTAATTATCGATTCTGAAATCGAACTAGATTCCAGGACAATGATTATTTCTGATTCGTCCAACTCTTTTTCCGTAGTAACTGATTCGACATTCACTAATTTTCCCGATTCCGTGTCTTCCTTATTTGAATCTAAAGCATATCCATTTGGAATTGATTCCGGTTTATCATCGTTAATTGGAATTTCAGAGTTCTTTGAACCTCGAGAGCATTCTGATGCAAAAGAAGATTCAGATTCAATATGTACAAGACCTGGATTTGGTTCCTCACATCCTGTGGAATTTGTTTCAATGATGCTTGAAATCATTTCTTGTAAATCAGGAATTACCGATTCTGAAATCGAACTAGAAGTAGTTGATTCTCCATTTATTAAGCCGTCTGAGTCAGCTTATTCCTGATTTAAAGCTGAAATAAACGCATTAAAACTTGATTCATATGAACTAGATGCATCTTCAGAATTTGAGTCAGTTTTATTCGATGCATTACCATTTAAAATACATTTCTATATTTCATTTTTTGAAGTGGTTTCCTCCGAAGCCACGTAATTTAAAATAAGTTTGATTTCTTCAGGATTTGAACTTGATTTTTTGGAAATGTCGTCATCCTTTTTAGTTCCGTTTTTTTCGAAACAGAACCTTTTGAGAAAAGCACTGTTTCGTCGTGTTTCGAAATTTCTTGTTTAGTATAAAGGTCAGTTTTTTCAACAATCACCACGCGTAAACTGCATTCTTTAGAATTCAGTACCGTTTTTTTAGAGGCAATGAGATCTGATATAATTTCTGTATTCGAATTTGATTTTACAGAAACCGTCTCATTCATATCTAATTTATGTTCTAAATCCGAATCTACTATTTCAGAATTGCCTTCAGATTTATTTTCAATGCTTGCAATTATTTTTGCGGTATTGTTTGAAAATTTTTCCATTCATTTTGGTTCGGAAACAAGTATAATTTCAGTATTTAAACCCAGGTATCATTGTTAAGCGTACCTGTAGCATCAGCTTTCGAACTTATTTTGTCTGAATTTATTTTTTGTAAATCAGCTGACACGTTTTCAATATTTTTATCACCAATGGAAGAATTATTAAGTGATTTACATTCGTTTTTCCTAGCTTCTTCTGCTTTCAGATTTTGGAGAAACTTTCTTGTTCTGCGTCGCAACTTTTTTATTTTTGGCTTTTTAACAGCAGAATCATCATTAATCGCTGTTACCTGCATTTCTGCTTTAAGCCGGTTCTTGTTCAATCGTTTCAATTTCGTCTTCGATTTCACACCAACGCGATGAGAGATTTACATTCAATAGAGACTTAGAGACCATTTTGAAACTTGATTTAAATTCTTAATCACAATTGAAAACACTTCAATTTATTCCAAACAATTCACAAGAACCACCGTTCACTACCGACTGTAACCGACTGACAGATAATGTTTCATAGGTAGATATTTAAAAAGGCGCACGACCACTGCCTTAAAATTCTACAAACCAAAACTGGTCTTTGATTGGTTAGCTAAATATTTTCTATCCTTTCTTTCTGGTTGGCGATTTTCCTAGCACAAGGAGAAAACATGCGCTTACCGTTATCAATATTGTCACTAATGTCATTTACCTACCTACATTTTGAAAGAGTAATTCACTAATGAGAGGTCTTCTATCCGCTTAAAAGTTTATGACAGGTTAACTGTTCTCTCTTCAAGCGCTGCAGGCCAAATTTTAAACAATTTGTGTCCAGGAGTATAATACTCTGAGGCTTAACGATATTATAATATCTTTAAATATATGTAATCTCAATAACTCTTAGGCAAAAGAACATCAAAAGTTTATTACTTTTCTAGGGATTATATTCCATTAATGCATTTTTAAATTTTAAATGTATATTTCCGTAAGTACCTATACTGAAATTTAAAATGTATTTCCTACTA
Source organism: Xanthostigma xanthostigma (assembly GCA_963575645.1). NCBI lineage: Eukaryota > Metazoa > Arthropoda > Insecta > Raphidioptera > Raphidiidae > Xanthostigma > Xanthostigma xanthostigma. Next base: position 9,578,898 of record OY754473.1, read on the forward strand.
GCGATCCGGTCCGGCTTCGCTCGAATTTGTAGATTGCCACCGTTTTTTCGTCGACTTCTCCACGAAAAGCGCTTTTGTTTTAACGCGATAATATATACCCTATGTTCATCCTGAAGGTCCATTCTAAATATTGGTGAAATCAATTTTGAAACCTCCTAAATTCTAACTCTCAAACTTTACCTCTTTAGATTAGTATAGAACAGGGATGACCAATTAGTTTCATTGTGGATCCGTTTAAAAAAAATACAGGTACCTACATCTGATAGATGATGACTAGCAACCAAGATTTATAATATAAATTAAAAAATAAAACGAGAAGAAATCTGAATATTTTTTTATTAAGGATACATCTCCGTTGTCGCGTGACTATCCGATGAGCGGCAGAGACAAGACAAAGCACAGGTTAATTCAATTACCACAAATTTTTATATTGATATTCTTAGATACTTTTGGGTCCGCAGAAAATAGGTAGGCGGTCCGGATCCGAACCGCTGTTCGCCATTTGGTGACCTCTGGTATAGAATATAAATAAACAAATTACTACAATTTATATTACATAAATGTTATTATGTAATATAAATTGTAGTCTCTCAACGTAGTTCAAATATCGGAAGTATGAAGAAAAATAATTAAATTTATTTGGGAGAAATACACAATACAGTAATAAAACCGCGTTCGATAAATCCAATAACAATTGAATAAAAACAATGATTTGTTTGCGTGACACGATAACGATCAAAATACAAGGTCACAATAATGCGGACTAACGATTTCCGCATTTCTATAAAAAAATCCTATTTGACGTATAAAAATGCTGTAATATTGTAAGTAGGCTTTGGAGAAACAAATTACAAAATGTCAAAATACTGACAGATCTTTGATAGGTTCTAAATATAAAACGTAAAATATATAAACAAAATAAAAAGAAGAAATATTTGAGTAAATTATAATTAAATATCTAAATAATAACAACAATATATCTATAAGGCATGTTATTTTTATAATATGTGTAACATTATGTAATTTTCACTAATGTAGATAATGCATAATAAAGGGTCTTTCAACAAGGACGGGTCGATGTTGAAATTGAATAAAACAAGCTGCGTGTGAGATATTAACGAAATTATTTTTTTGTTTGAAAGGCCTACTTATGCCATTATGTATGGAATATGACATCGTTCAAATGTCCGCCGCGGCTTCGAAAGGTGGCACGGATCCGAGAGGTCCAATTTTCAATGACTCTACTGCATAGATCCGGCTGAATCTGACGAAAATCCGCACCAAACAGTAACTTCCTGTGGATGCATTGCCACCTGGTGAACCTCATGTGGGTTGTGGTCGTCCCATATATGGCAATTTTGCTTATTAACAAAACCATTCATCCAAAAATGCGCCTCGTCGCTAAAGATTATTTTTCGGCCAAAATCGGGGTCCTCTTCCAAACGTTCCGAAGCCCAGTCAGCGAACAAACGGCGTTGTCTGTGATCATTAACTTTGAGCTCCTGGGTCAGTTGGATGTTGTACGGGTGCAGGCCCAAGTCCCGACGCAAAATTCTCCAAATTGAAGTCTGCGAAAGGCCGAGTTCTTGTGCACGGCGAGAAATCGACTGCCTCGGAGTCTCCTGCACACTCTGACGGACAGCGGCCATGTTCTCGGCCGATCTGGCGATCCTTTGCCGTAAGGGTGTTGGTTGGTTGTTTACTGAACCGGTCGTCTCGAATTTAGCCACCAAACGTTGGAGAGTCGACTTTGAAGGGCCACCGCGTCTGCCGTAAAATTGACGCAATGCGCGCAACGTTTGCACTAACGAATTTTCATAATAAAGTTTTATCATTTGGACATGCTGCTCAGTCGTGTAACTTGCGATGGTGATTTGGCATCAATGACTGAAAAAGAAAAAACAGATTTGACAGATGCCGCAAAAACAGCATGGCCGCCACAAACTGTCAACATCGACCCGTCCTTGTTGAAAGACCCTTTAGGTACCTATACGTAAAATTTTTTTGAAAACGGTTCTAACGATTGTGATGAAATTTACAAAACGACATTTTCCGGAGCGAAAAATCGATCTAGCATAGAATTTCGGTTCCAGAGAACAGCACTTAAAAGTGTTTTTTGCTTATAGCTCACTCAGTTAGTCAGATCCATTTAAGCATTTTCTAAAGAAGAGAAGAAATTTCTACATTGGTAGATTTTATAAATAAGTGTGTTCAAACAATTCTTTATAAAGATTTTATCAACATTAAAAATATATGAACTCGATTTTACATATATATCAAAAAGAGAAAAACTACGTGAAAACTAATGCACCTTTAGATAAATAATGATAAAATAGCGGCCCGAAGAGTCGCACTTTTGCCTCGCTGGAGGCTTAATTGCATGGTAAAATTTCATTGAATGGGCACACACACATTTTTTTAGTTTCTTATTGCTGTAGAAGAGTTAAAGATTATATTTCCAGTTGAACAATATCTTCTAAAAAAACAGCACAATCGGCACAACATTCTTATAAATACACAGCGGCGAAAATCGGTTTATATTTTTAATGACGCTTTGAACTTAAACTAAACTCTTTACTATCCGTCAAATCGGCTGGAAATTTTTTCCAAACGTTTAGTGGTGTCAATAAGTATGCTCACTAATTTTGAAGCGGTTGCCTTTTCACTTTTTTGAAGTGAAAACTTCTTTAGCGGCGTTGTACACTTTTTTTGTAATGGGTAAAAATGTTAAACTCGCGTCAGGGACCCGTGACCTGATCGAAAATTCGTAAGACGAAAACTTTTGTGACATGCCCTAAATGAAATCCATTGTATTAATGTGCAAGGTATATATATTTTTTGGGACTTGCAATCGAATGGTTTTTAACTACACTATAAGTTGTGTTTTGGTGACATCAGACGGAATTTCTTGGAAGTTATTAGTTCAAACTTCTCTGCGCTTTGGTCGTTTAACATAAACGTTAATATTCAAGTTTTCACTTCTGTCGGCAATCCCTGGGTGCATTTGCGTTTTTTTTTATTCGCTAGTGCAAAAACGGCCCTCGTGTTTCGGCTGTCAAAAAAAATTTATTATATAGTTAGGGTATTTCCTTCAATGCAACCGCATTTTTATCCGTATGCAATTTCAAAAATTTTTCGATTTTGCCCCACCACCATATCGCCGCCCCTGTCCATTTGGGATCACTTTGGCCGCTACCAGGGGGTTCTGTACCACTTAAAGGCCCAGATTACCACTCGCCATCCGGTTGCCTGTCCAATATCGGCTTGATGTGCCACTGCTTTAAATATAAGGCATATTTATGTCTATGTTTTCTGTTTTTAGCAATACTTCCAGTAAATTCACTTTATTCCTTATGCATTGTATATTTTGATGTAATATCCTTAAGAAATGTACTTTCGTTTCAGATTTTTCCTTCTTTTCTTCTTTGTTTCTGAGATACCGACTATTCAAAGTTATCTACCTGTTTGTATCAACTGGTTTCCGGAAAAAAATTTAACTGGTTTATAATTAATCATACCTTTTGGCCAAAAATTTGAATTATACAGCGTTTCGTGCAGAGAAAAATCGGCGCCTATTTAAAGCAGTTGGTACCACTTCTAGTTTCAAGTTTTTTAACAGTGAAATCACCATTAGGCCACTTATCTGTTAAATATTTTCGAACAATATTGGGAGTTACATCTGATTTCACTCGTCCAATAAAAAGCCAAGTTTTTTGCGGTAAAGCCGTAAAATCTGAATCATCAGTAGACTCACCAATCATTTCCCGTTTCCTACGCATTATTCGACTTTCAACATGTACGAAATCATCATTTTCTTCTTGACTTGTTTTACTTCTTTCATCCGATTGACTATAGAGTGTTTTATCTTCATTTTCCTTTTTTTCGCTCACTTATAGCTGTTGTTTCTCTGATTGATTTTTTTCATTTTTTTGTTTTCTATTTTGATTTGCTTTTACCGTATTTGCATACAGTTTCTCTTGGTAAGTTTATGCCGCTACTGAACTTTTTTGACAGCTATCTCTACACGCACATCTCTTATCCTGTTTATCTCAATCGACAATTTTTTGTTAACCTCTTTTAATTCGCTAATTTCTAAAATTAGGGGTTTATGGCTTCATTTACTGAGCTTTTTATAACTGAATTAATGAACTCGATATACTCTGGAAGTCACGACACTTTTAAAAATTTCGGACAACTCCAAATCTTCTATACCTACATATCTATTTTTTTACTATAACTTCGCAAACGTTTTCTCTCTTTATCCGCCATCTTAATTAGTAGTAAATTGAGAACAAAGTTTTTTAATGCCTTGACATGTAACCAGCAATAGCATAACATATAAAAAACATTTATTAACTTTTAGATTTTCATTTTTTATTAACTTTAAAAAATTATAATAAACAATATAAATAACTTTTAAATATTTATATGACATAATCTTGTTGAGTATATAATATGTAATAATAAAAGAAACGAAAGAAATGTTTAATATACCATGTTTTTCAAGCGAACTTAAAAGTGTAAATAATATCTTTACAGTCAGATTTAAAACTTGTAAGATTTGAAACGGAAAACGTGAGGCGCATTATTTGCTGTATCTCATAAATAGATGTTTTCATTGATAGCTACTCTCTACACTTCCTATAATATGTATAAAACTGTCGCACGAACCCCCCGTTTTTTGTTTTAAATCCTACAAGTTAAAAATCTGTCTGTAAAGAAATAATTATTTTATACTTTTTTCATTTTGTTTATTTTGTCTAAAAACAAACTTAAGTTCACGTAATAAATCCACACTGCAGGTATAAGCAAATACACTATATTTCCTGCAGGGTTTTTGGTACTGCGACTTGACGTGACACGTACGCATTTTACGGGAACCCATATTATCTTCTTTACACTGTCTTTTGGTCGCTGAATGCTAGTTAACGCACAGAAAAATCGAAGCTCTGTTTTGTCTCTATGAACTGCCAACCGTTTTCTCAAAGAAAAATCAAAAACGACTACCTTTTTTTCCCTCTAACAAAACCCAAAATTTTTTATCGCCTAAACTACCAACAATTAAACTTATATATAAAATTATCAGACGTGCTATTTATATTTATTTATTATTTTTTTGTAAATAATTTTATAACAAGTAATAGTCCCTCGCTACAAACAATGCAAACAGAGATAAAATATTTACGTTTTTTTTTAATAAATATATTTTTTAAATATATTGATTCACACGTTAATTGAAGTGGTAATATCTAGCGAAAAATTTTACCTAAGGTAAGATACGATAAAATTTATTAACTTTCGCTTCTAATATTAAGTACTTAGTTTTATTTGATCATATATTTTATAGTCTATGCGACTGTCACTTATAACATTTCATTTTCTAACAAATAAACTATAGATATAATTATGGCACGCCGTTTTACTATTTAATCGTAAAATATTTGTACAAAATATATAAAAATATTTAACACTTTTGATTTTAGAATTTCTTTTTTGAGTGAGTTTTTTATCTACTGACATAAAATTATATGCTTATACATAGGAAGAGATTCGAAAAACGAAGAATTTAATTATGTTGCGACATAATTATTATAATTATTTTGGATTATTTTCTTGGAAAAATAAAAATATTTTTATTATCTTGTAACATAAAATTAATTGAAAATAATTTTATTATGTGTAAAGATAATAAATATTATTTTACTAAAAATATCCCGACGAAAAATAATAAAATTATGCCCCTACAATCTACATCATATTTTTATGTCCCAAGACAATAAAAATATTCTTATTTTTCCAAGAGAAGAATCCTAAATAATAATTATAATTATGTCGCAACATAATTATAATTTGTCGTTTTTTGTATCTCTTCTTCTGTATAAGCATTTAATTTTATGTCAGTACATAATAATATTGTATTTTTATTATGTCAATACAGAAAAAAATTCCCTCAATTTTTTTCTGAAATTGAAAGTGTTAAATATTTTTATATATTTTGTAAAAATATTTTACGATTAGTAAAGTAAAATCTGAAAAACTTTAATGAACTCTATCACGAAAAGTATTGTTTTTAACTTGAAATCACAGTTTTATTTTCCGCAAAATAATTGAGACACGTTCGTGATTTTTTTACTAGACTGAAAAGAGTAAATTAAAAAATTATCACTATTTACAGATTTTAAAAAATGCTGGCAGTCTATCGTCTGGTGTACGTTTTGCTGATGTCGCTATCATGTCTGGATTTCGGTTATGGATTAGGAAGAGATTCATTGAGAATAAGTACACTTAGGTGTAGAGATTTCGATGACCAGTTGTTCAGATCATATATGAACAACGTTACTTTATGATGAAATCTAATGAAAAAATAGACAGTGTAGAACTGTATTCATGCAAATGTTTAATGTTACCATATGACTTCTTCAGCCATTCAGGATTTACTAAAACTACAAAACTATCTATTCAATACAGCTACTTGGAATATATACACCGAGATGCTCCACTGCCCTTGCAATCACTGCTTAAACTAATTTTAACACGTAATCGCATTGAAGAACTACTTCCAGGAACATTTAGAAACACCTAAAGACTAAAAGAATTATGGATGGTTGGTAATAATATAAAAACGATAAGTTATGGACTTTTCTCAAAAGAGAAAAATCTTGAAAAAAATTTGTATTTTGGTTGAACGATTTTTTAAGTGTTGATTTTAAATTATTTGCACAAATTTCGTCATTAAAGGATCCATACTTGCATGAAAATCCAATAACTGAATGGACTGATATAGATTACATTTATTAAAATTAAGATAGCTTTACCCAACTGCAAAGTAAAATGGAACTATACCATGCAGTCAACTTATTGAGTTACAATTTGAAATAAAAAAACTTAATATTGAGTACACAACTAATAATTATTACGATGGTCCAAACGTTGATGGAATAATTTGCAAACGCTAATAGAAAATGACGAACTGTTATTAATCAAAATATGAAGATCGAACAAACAGCATTGTTTTTCATTAAAAACATGTAGAAAAATTCATTTGTACTATTTTTAGAAATTTTTGTTAATTCACTTCTGACAGACCATTTGTTATAATTTTTTTTTTATGAAAATGCACTTCATAACACCTTGAATTTTTTTTAAATAAAGTTTAAGATATCTTCTATCTAATTCAACTTGTCTGGCTGACAATTTTTGTTAATAAATTTGTCAGATTTTAAATGCACAGCATCAATGCATCAAGATCAATCACTGGCATTTAAGAACACCTCGTTAAAAAAAAAAAAACAACTGAAGTTTAAGATGCTATGCCTAAAAATATGCCTGTCATTAAAAAAATATATTTTACCATGTCAGATTCAATTTTTAAGCGCCGTGACAGCGTTGTTTCATAAACAAATTAGCTTTTACAAGGGCTGTGTCAAAACACCACCCATGTTGACATGAAATTGGTCGCTCCATTTTATCAATTTTGATATGGAAAACTAAAATCTAATAATAATAATAGATCGTAGTCAAGTAGTTTTCTTTTTTCAGTGATAGATTATTCTTTAATTTTAACGACAAAAGAAATTAATTGGTAAATACAAATAACGATTAAAATATAGGTACTTATAAATATAAAACTAAAAATAATCATAGTTCTAGCAAATTTTTCTAAAAATAGTACAAATGAATTTTTCTACATGTTTTTAATGAAAAACAATGCTGTTTGTTCGATCTTCATATTTTGATTAATAACAGTTCGTCATTTTCTATTAGCGTTTGCAAATTATTCCATCAACGTTTGGACCATCGTAATAATTATTAGTTGTGTACTCAATATTAAGTTTTTTTATTTCAAATTGTAACTCAATAAGTTGACTGCATGGTATAGTTCCATTTTACTTTGCAGTTGGGTAAAGCTATCTTAATTTTAATAAATGTAATCTATATCAGTCCATTCAGTTATTGGATTTTCATGCAAGTATGGATCCTTTAATGACGAAATTTGTGCAAATAATTTAAAATCAACACTTAAAAAATCGTTCAACCAAAATACAAATTTTTTTCAAGATTTTTCTCTTTTGAGAAAAGTCCATAACTTATCGTTTTTATATTATTACCAACCATCCATAATTCTTTTAGTCTTTAGGTGTTTCTAAATGTTCCTGGAAGTAGTTCTTCAATGCGATTACGTGTTAAAATTAGTTTAAGCAGTGATTGCAAGGGCAGTGGAGCATCTCGGTGTATATATTCCAAGTAGCTGTATTGAATAGATAGTTTTGTAGTTTTAGTAAATCCTGAATGGCTGAAGAAGTCATATGGTAACATTAAACATTTGCATGAATACAGTTCTACACTGTCTATTTTTTCATTAGATTTCATCATAAAGTAACGTTGTTCATATATGATCTGAACAACTGGTCATCGAAATCTCTACACCTAAGTGTACTTATTCTCAATGAATCTCTTCCTAATCCATAACCGAAATCCAGACATGATAGCGACATCAGCAAAACGTACACCAGACGATAGACTGCCAGCATTTTTTAAAATCTGTAAATAGTGATAATTTTTTAATTTACTCTTTTCAGTCTAGTAAAAAAATCACGAACGTGTCTCAATTATTTTGCGGAAAATAAAACTGTGATTTCAAGTTAAAAACAATACTTTTCGTGATAGAGTTCATTAAAGTTTTTCAGATTTTACTTTACTAATCGTAAAATATTTTTACAAAATATATAAAAATATTTAACACTTTCAATTTCAGAAAAAAATTGAGGGAATTTTTTTCTGTATTGACATAATAAAAATACAATATTATTATGTACTGACATAAAATTAAATGCTTATACAGAAGAAGAGATACAAAAAACGACAAATTATAATTATGTTGCGACATAATTATAATTATTATTTAGGATTCTTCTCTTGGAAAAATAAGAATATTTTTATTGTCTTGGGACATAAAAATATGATGTAGATTGTAGGGGCATAATTTTATTATTTTTCGTCGGGATATTTTTAGTAAAATAATATTTATTATCTTTACACATAATAAAATTATTTTCAATTAATTTTATGTTACAAGATAATAAAAATATTTTTATTTTTCCAAGAAAATAATCCAAAATAATTATAATAATTATGTCGCAACATAATTAAATTCTTCGTTTTTCGAATCTCTTCCTATGTATAAGCATATAATTTTATGTCAGTAGATAAAAAACTCACTCAAAAAAGAAATTCTAAAATCAAAAGTGTTAAATATTTTTATATATTTTGTACAAATATTTTACGATTAAATAGTAAAACGGCGTGCCATAATTATATCTATAGTTTATTTGTTAGAAAATGAAATGTTATAAGTGACAGTCGCATAGACTATAAAATATATGATCAAATAAAACTAAGTACTTAATATTAGAAGCGAAAGTTAATAAATTTTATCGTATCTTACCTTAGGTAAAATTTTTCGCTAGATATTACCACTTCAATTAACGTGTGAATCAATATATTTAAAAAATATATTTATTAAAAAAAAACGTAAATATTTTATCTCTGTTTGCATTGTTTGTAGCGAGGGACTATTACTTGTTATAAAATTATTTACAAAAAAATAATAAATAAATATAAATAGCACGTCTGATAATTTTATATATAAGTTTAATTGTTGGTAGTTTAGGCGATAAAAAATTTTGGGTTTTGTTAGAGGGAAAAAAAGGTAGTCGTTTTTGATTTTTCTTTGAGAAAACGGTTGGCAGTTCATAGAGACAAAACAGAGCTTCGATTTTTCTGTGCGTTAACTAGCATTCAGCGACCAAAAGACAGTGTAAAGAAGATAATATGGGTTCCCGTAAAATGCGTACGTGTCACGTCAAGTCGCAGTACCAAAAACCCTGCAGGAAATATAGTGTATTTGCTTATACCTGCAGTGTGGATTTATTACGTGAACTTAAGTTTGTTTTTAGACAAAATAAACAAAATGAAAAAAGTATAAAATAATTATTTCTTTACAGACAGATTTTTAACTTGTAGGATTTAAAACAAAAAACGGGGGGTTCGTGCGACAGTTTTATACATATTATAGGAAGTGTAGAGAGTAGCTATCAATGAAAACATCTATTTATGAGATACAGCAAATAATGCGCCTCACGTTTTCCGTTTCAAATCTTACAAGTTTTAAATCTGACTGTAAAGATATTATTTACACTTTTAAGTTCGCTTGAAAAACATGGTATATTAAACATTTCTTTCGTTTCTTTTATTATTACATATTATATACTCAACAAGATTATGTCATATAAATATTTAAAAGTTATTTATATTGTTTATTATAATTTTTTAAAGTTAATAAAAAATGAAAATCTAAAAGTTAATAAATGTTTTTTATATGTTATGCTATTGCTGGTTACATGTCAAGGCATTAAAAAACTTTGTTCTCAATTTACTACTAATTAAGATGGCGGATAAAGAGAGAAAACGTTTGCGAAGTTATAGTAAAAAAATAGATATGTAGGTATAGAAGATTTGGAGTTGTCCGAAATTTTTAAAAGTGTCGTGACTTCCAGAGTATATCGAGTTCATTAATTCAGTTATAAAAAGCTCAGTAAATGAAGCCATAAACCCCTAATTTTAGAAATTAGCGAATTAAAAGAGGTTAACAAAAAATTGTCGATTGAGATAAACAGGATAAGAGATGTGCGTGTAGAGATAGCTGTCAAAAAAGTTCAGTAGCGGCATAAACTTACCAAGAGAAACTGTATGCAAATACGGTAAAAGCAAATCAAAATAGAAAACAAAAAAATGAAAAAAATCAATCAGAGAAACAACAGCTATAAGTGAGCGAAAAAAAGGAAAATGAAGATAAAACACTCTATAGTCAATCGGATGAAAGAAGTAAAACAAGTCAAGAAGAAAATGATGATTTCGTACATGTTGAAAGTCGAATAATGCGTAGGAAACGGGAAATGATTGGTGAGTCTACTGATGATTCAGATTTTACGGCTTTACCGCAAAAAACTTGGCTTTTTATTGGACGAGTGAAATCAGATGTAACTCCCAATATTGTTCGAAAATATTTAACAGATAAGTGGCCTAATGGTGATTTCACTGTTAAAAAACTTGAAACTAGAAGTGGTACCAACTGCTTTAAATAGGCGCCGATTTTTCTCTGCACGAAACGCTGTATAATTCAAATTTTTGGCCAAAAGGTATGATTAATTATAAACCAGTTAAATTTTTTTCCGGAAACCAGTTGATACAAACAGGTAGATAACTTTGAATAGTCGGTATCTCAGAAACAAAGAAGAAAAGAAGGAAAAATCTGAAACGAAAGTACATTTCTTAAGGATATTACATCAAAATATACAATGCATAAGGAATAAAGTGAATTTACTGGAAGTATTGCTAAAAACAGAAAACATAGACATAAATATGCCTTATATTTAAAGCAGTGGCACATCAAGCCGATATTGGACAGGCAACCGGATGGCGAGTGGTAATCTGAGCCTTTAAGTGGTACAGAGCCCCCTGGTAGCGGCCAAAGTAATCCCAAATAGACAGGGGTGGCGATATGGGGGTGGGGCAAAATCAAAAAAAATTTGAAAAGGCAACCGGATAAAAATACGATAGCATTGAAGGAAATACCCTAATTATATAATAAAATTTTTTGCCAGCTGAAATACGCGGGCCGTTTTTGTACTAGCGAATAAAAAAAAAGTGCAAAGGAAACCGCTTCAAAATTAGTGAGCATACATATTGACACCACCAAACGTTGGGAAAAAATTGCCATCCGATCCTGATGGGCAGTTTCGAAGAAACAACCCCTCAAATTCGCCGGAAAACCCTTTTTTTTGGATTGTTTCAACAATAAGTAAAAAAAAAACACTAAAAATTGTTCAAATTTAATGAAAACATCTATTTATGCGCCTCACGGTTTCCGTTTCAAGTCCTACAAGTTTTCAGGAAGTCTAAGTTCACCAAGATCACGTCAGATGTCGCAAACCGCGTTTCAGTCGGACACTCCGTTCAAAAGATATAAAAGGTTTACATACTGTGACGAGCACTTCAGGTAAGAGAATCAGCCGTCTAACTAACTCAGCGGCGCTAGGTCGTGGTTCGAAATATTTTAACCCGATTCATATAAAAAATAATAAATCTAAGATAAAAGGCCAATCAAAAAAAATTAATTTCAAAATTAATGATTATAATATGGTCAAAGACCAGCTAAAAAACCCAACCACCTACCACACGAACAATATAAAATATACAAAAAGTAAAAGAAAAAAATCCTTTTCCAACAATAAAAGCAAGAAAGGGATCACTGCAGTTGTTAATAAAAATGATCAGAGCGTAAACCGACTAAACGAATAAATTTTGGACGCCAGGACCACTTAACGCTCTGATCAAAGATCAGCCTCTAGGTCCAACAAGGTGTGCCAATACTGCAACAGTCACCAACTCCAAAAAACTAATAAAAAACAAAAGGAAATAGAACCCAAAAGAAAACAATCCGACAACAACCTAGACAAAAGAAAATCCGAAAAGTTCCCAAAAAACAATCTACTTTATCGTCGCATAAAAAAAAAACATCACACATCTATCTCCTATCCGTCTTGTTCTATGTCCCCGTGCCGTCTGTTGTTAAGAGATCAATTTCAAAATCACGAGCCTAGTCAAACACGCTGTCAAACGTTTGCTCTCTCGTACACAGACCGGTCACAATAGCTGCCTCTTCGTCGGCCAAACTACACGCCAAAAAAATCCTGTCTCGTACTTGTTTTTCGAAATGACAATTTTCAAACACATTTATATATAAAAGTTCACATAGGCTCGTAATTAATTTTTTATTTCAGGGCAACAAAAATTTGAAATGCTATAATACATACATACATACACATTACACACACACACACAGCCCTACGGACATCATCGCCAAAATAGTTTCAATAGCTTTCTAGGACCTCAAAACGTCGAGATCTGGCGAAAACTCGATTTTCGAAAATCGGGGTGATACCAATAACTTTCCGATTTTTGAAAAAAAAATTTTTTTTTTTTTAATTTTTATAGTGGGAAAATTTTTTTTTGTATTTTTTAGAAAAAAAATTGTTTTAAAAAAAATGTTTTTTTAAATTCCAAAATAATTTTATTTCGTACAAATGGTAATTTAATTTAGTTCTCAAGACTTTTAAAAGATACTGATTTAACATAATATTAAATTTTATTACAATTTTCTGTTTTAGTTTATTTTATTTTCAAGATGATTATTGTATTTCGTGATACTGCTGACCTCTGCCTTGTCTGAGTCGCTTTTAAATAATGATGTCAATACACGCTGCGAGGAATTCATGTCCACATTTAAATGGTGCTATGATGTAAGCTGCCCGCATATAAATAAACAGTTAACCACAAATAATTTTACCAAAAAATGGGTTAGTGACAAAATACGTATGCTTCATAATGAACTTTTGATGACTTATATAATCTTAAGATTGTCTTCAATATGGATATTTTTGACAAGTTGTATCGCGTCAAAAAGAAACAATATAAAAAAGCCGTAACAACTGCCAAATCTCAATATATTAATAATATTATTAATACAGCAGGCAATAAAACTAAAGCTGGCTGGAATGTCATAAGACAACTTCAAGGTAAAAATTACTCAAACAATCAAATTACTTCCTTATTAGTAGATTAGTAATAAGCAGTCAGTCGCTCAACATTTCAGTAATTATTTTGAAAATGTAATACGGAAAAAATCTACTGTATATTTTGGTAACAATTTAAGTAATACTTGCACCGATACAATTCTACCAACTGTTTTTCGATATCCTGTCGATTATAATGAACTAACTAACATTATACACAAATTACCCAACAAAAAGAGTAGTGGCTACGATGAAATTACAGTTAAATTACTTAAAGAGTGCTTTTATTATAATTTATGAACAGTTGTTACACATTATTAACATGTCGTTTAAAAATGGAATATTCCCTACACCACCAAAGGCGACTTTAATTGAACCTATATTTAAAAGTGGTGATAAAAAGAAAATGGAAAATTACCGCTCAATTTCCCTAATCAGCTCTTTGAAGCAGATTACTTGCACATTTAAATAAGTATAACGTTTTAATCGACAATCAACATGGTTCTAGACCACATAGGTCTACGGCAACTGCAACTGTAGAAGTTATTAATTACATATGAAATCTATCGATACTCGAAAATATACAGCCACTATGTTTTATGATCTATCTCGAGCGTTTGACTACCTAGCTGGTCAATACTCCTTTACTTCTAAGGTGGAAGCAGATGTACCACAAGGGTCCGTACTGGGTCCATTCTTTTTCATTCTGTATATGAACGATTTTATAGATAATATTAATTCTGTTGATAAGTTAAGATCATTTGTCGTGTCCAACATTGTTAGAGCAATCTCACAGTAAAAATGTCATATACGACATTTTGATCTAACATTGAATGTGAGATACGACAATTTCTTTTAACAATTATTGTGGGTCATTTTGACAGCAGCTGTAAACAAAAAGTAAGTAATCAAAAAGAAGATGAATCAATAGCAGATTTTGCGGTTGCATTGAAGGGCTTAGCTGAAAAGTGTGGTTATGAAACATTTCTCAACCAAGCGTTACGCGACCGATTCGTGTGTGGATTACGTCACGGGGACATTCAACGCAAATTGTTGTCTGAAGAAGACTCGCTTACGTTCATCAAAGCTGTGGAAATCGCCCAAAGCATGGAGTTAGCGGAGGAAAACTCTCGAATGATACAGCCGCCAGCGTCAGCGGGCTGCGCATTCCAAGTTAAGTCGAAGAATAGGACTTCCCAAGGTCAAAGAAAAAATTATACACAAACCAAGAGGATCGAGGTAACAGTTATGCTAATTTTAGTAATCCTGTGTCATGCAACAGATGTGGGGGCAATCACGATACCAAATGCCCTTACACTGGCTACACTTGTAACCGATGTGATAAAAAGGGACACCTAGCAAAGGTGTGTCGCTCAAATCGCAGTAAAACTATCAAAAATATACAGTCAACAAGCGAATCAGAGGAAGAATCCGACCAGGATTTAACCATTTTAAGTATTTTTAGTAATGATTCTCCAATAAACGTAACTGTTCTGGCAAATGGCCAGGCCCTAAACATGGAAGTCGACACGGGAGCATCTGTTTCTTTAATTTCTGAGGCCGAATATAACAGTAAATTTTCAAAATCTTGTTTGCATAGTACTAAGAAAAATCTTAAAACATATTCGGGGCATCGACTATCCTTACTAGGTTGTTTCGATGTAAATGTTGAATATCAATCTCAACATTTTATTCTGCCTTTGTATGTTGTTCAGGCTAACAATAAAAATGAAAAGTTTCCAAATTTGCTGGGCCGTAACTGGTTAAGAAAATTTAAATTCGATTGGTCAGGCCTATTTCAGTGCTATTCGGTTGATAACGAACCAGATGTTTCACAATTAATAAATCAAATAAAGCAAAAATTTAGCAAAGTTTGCAATGATTCAAATGGTACTATAAAGGACTTTGAAGCTAATATTATACTGAAACAAAATGTTGTACCTATCTTTTGTAAGGCCAGGCGCATTCCCTATGCTAAACATGCAATAGTTTCCCAGGAACTAAATAAAATGGAGGAGAACGGTATCATTTATAAAGTAAATACTAGTGATTGGGCCACCCCCATAGTGGTTGTGGAAAAAGCCCATGGTCGTGGAATTAGAATTTGCGGTGACTACAGCGCCACAGTAAATCCTAATAGCCACGTCCATCACTATCCGTTACCAACTAGTAGTGATTTATTTTCTACGTTAGCTAATGGTAAAATTTTTACTAAAATTGATTTAACTAACGCTTATCTACAGTTAAAATTATCTCTAACCAGTCAGGTTCTGCTCACAATTAATACTCATCAGGGTTTGTATCGTTACACAAGACTACCATTTGGCGTAAATTCAGCCCCTGCAATTTTTCAGTCCGTAATGGACCAAATTTTGTCTGGGTTACCCGGCGTTATCTGTTATATAGACGATGTACTGGTTGCCGGACAAATCATTTAATGATTGTGTCGAAAAAGTACAAACCGTTCTTACGCGTTTTGGACGATATGGAGTCACTATTAAATTAAATAAATGTGAATTTTTCACTAAAACAGTTGAGTATTTAGGACACCAAATTAGCGAACACGGGTTAAAACCCACAGATTCAAAGCTAAAAGCTATAGTTGATGCGCCTCGTCCCAAAGATGTGTCGAGTTATGAGCTTATCTAGGTTTAATTAATTATTATAGACGGTTTATTTCTCAGGCTTCAACGATATTGCAACCCCTACATGAACTGTTGGAGAGCAAGCGTAAGTGGATTTGGACCCCTCAATGTGAAGCAGTTTTCAATCCAAGTAAAGAATTGCTTTTAAATCATATTTTAGTTCACTATGATTCATCAAAACCCCTAATTCTGGAGTGCGCGCATCCCCATATGGGTTGGGTGCAGTTCTGAGTCATGAAATTGATTCAGAAATAAGAGCGATTGCTTTTGCATCGCGAACTCTAACTCAAAGCGAACGGAACTGGGCTCATATTGAACGCGAAGCTTGTGCCATCATCTTCGGAGTCCGAAAGTTCCACATGTATCTCCATGGACGCTCTTTCACGCTCTATACCGACCACAAACCTTTGACGAAGATACTGAATCCAAAAACTGGTGTACCTGAGATCGCCGCGGCTCGTTTGCAAAGATGGTCTTTGATCCTGGCAGCCTATAACTTTAACATCAAGTATAAAAAAGGTGATGACATGTCACACGCCGATGGACTTTCTCGTCTACCCCTGCCAGAACTAGAAACTGACTGCTACTACTTTTCGACACTCGTAGACATTCCCTTGTCTACAGATGACATAAAAAAGGCTACTCAAAACGATCCACTTTTGTTGAGAGTCAAAAATTTTATTCAATTTGGTTGGCAAGAAAAAGCGACTGAAGAGCAGTTAAAGCCGTTTCACAAACGTCGCCACGAACTCTCAGTTGAAGATTATTGTGTTCTATGGGGAAACCGAGTCGTGATACCCGATGCACTCCGCAAATCAGTTCTAAACCTTCTACATGAAGAACATTTGGGAATCGCACGATCAAAAATGCTCGCCCGTAGCTATTTCTGGTGGCCGAATCTCGACGACCATATCACGGAGTTTAACCTGAAGTGTGAGATTTGTCAATCAACACAAAATAGCGTCTCAAAGGTGCCATTACACCCATGGCCGCTGACATCCAGAGTATGGGAAAGAGTACACATTGATTTTGCACAAACACCAGAAAATCTGTTAATATTATACGATTCATATTCAAAATGGGTGGAAGTTTTCACTATGACGTCAATCACTGCGACCAAAACGATTGACACATTGCGAGGGTTGTTCGCTGCGTATGGTTTACCCGAGACTCTAGTCAGCGACAACGGTCCACAACTTGTCTCCGATGATTTCAAAAATTTCATGGAAAGAAATGGGGTTAAACACATGTTAAGCCCACCCTACCACCCCGAATCAAATGGCGCAGCGGAGAGGGCTGTGCAACTGGTAAAAGATAGACTAAAAAAACAGTCTCTTAAAGATAAGAAACGAAAACAAAATCGTAGTTTGCAACACCGTCTGGATAATTTCCTTTTTGCTTATCGCAATACGCCACACACCGTCACCGGAAAAGCACCAGCCGAACTCTTTTTAAATCGAAAACCGCGTACTCCATTTTCGATGTTGAAACCTGATCCAGAAAGGAATAGGAAGTCGCATGAGAAGGAAACCACGCGAAGTAAGTCTCGAGTTTTCAGCCCAAAGGAGAAGGTTTTTGTCAAAAGTACTCGGGGCGAAAGGCTGCGATGGCTACCGGGAGTTGTAACGAAACAGATTAGTTCAGTTACGTATATAGTGAACGTTAACTCAAAGAGGAGATTTGTTCATGCCGATCATCTAAAAAGAAACTTATGTGTTTCTCCGGAGATTGCTACGGAAGACATGACTGAAGAAGAAAAGCTCGAAAACTTAAAACAAGAGATGTCTCCATGCATAATCGACGAACAAAGAAACGTTGAAAATGGAACAGAACCAGCTTCTGGTGAAATTGTTCGTCGTCCAGAAAGAATTCGCCGCCCTCCAGATCTTTGGGGTTACTTTTAATCTAACAAATTTCTATTAATTTTTTTTTGTTTTGTGCTAGAGTCGCATCTGAGTTAGTCCAAATCCACTTCACATTATTGAAAACAATTACTTATTTACTTAAAGGAACAAATACCTTTTTTTTTGTTATTTCATATTTTGTTTTTTTTTTTTTCTTTTTGAAAGGAGCGAATGTAGCATTCTGAGATATAAATTTTGACTACGCCGCTGGCCATATTATATAAACTAGTTATAAGCTGAAATGTGTATTGTTTATATAATGTAACTTCATAAAATGAAATTATTTTGTGATTTAAAACAGTCCTTTCTGAACCTTCAATATAATAAAATATTTAAAACCTAACAGTGCAATTTATTTACACGTAAATTAGAACCCAGGTCACTACAGTCGGTACCTATGCTCCTTTTGTGCAAAACCGGGGCATTCTGAAAAAGATTGTTTCACTAAAAGAACAATTGAACAAAGGCGCAAAGTCAATTTTTGCACCGTAGATAGAACTGCGCTACCCACGTGTGTGAAATTAGATGGCGTACAGTTCCATGGTCTAATCGATACAGGTTCTGACGTGTCATTGATTTCAGACCAACATCGCTATTTGTTTAAAAACAAAATTGAACCTTGCGTATCTGTAATAAGGGGAATAGCATCGGGTACATTAGAGATCACAGAACAAATTAAAGCGAATGTCGAAATTACTGGAATTAAGACCGAATTAGTATTTCTAGTAGTCCCAGACGGTATTCTGAATTTTGATGTTAGTTGCCAAAACAAGCGTCCGGGCTTTTCAGTTGATGCAAACGAGAGTCGATCATGCAAAGCATCTCATAGGGTACCATAAAAATTTCATCTATAAACAGAAACTCCACGTTTTGCCATAATTGGCGCATCCCTCTCAAATAATTACCAGTCAGAAACGGCATGCTAACGATAACTCCATCTTTTTAGCAGACGGTGTAGTGTAGATCCACCGACCAACCGTGCTGCAACTCCAGTGAGAGCACCAATTTTCACAACCGATTTTCCATAACATCGGTTAACTTGGTTGTTCAATAGATTAAAAAGGAAAGTTTTTCCGGTGCCTGCTCCACCAGTTACAAAAATTTTCTCTCGTTTAATATCACCGTTAAGTTGATTTTTGATACTCTCTGTAATGAAGATAAACAATTGTCTTTGATCAATATTCATAGCCTGCTGTGCTCTCTGGAATTGATCATTGCTAATTTCTGTCTCTGGTAATTCTTCTTCCCCAAGTTCAGGCTGTTCTAAAATTTCAAATGCATGTACTTGATTGAATGCATTTTCAAGCTGTTGGTCCCGCTCTCGAAATTGGCGCATATGCTACTCATTTCCTTCAAATGATTTTCACGATCTAAGAAGGCCTTTTTTGCATTATCGAAACTTTCAAGTAATTCAGTTTCCGAACGGTAAGGCATATATTGAACGAGAAGGCTGTAGAAAAAGTTTTCTGGATCTGATGTTGCTATAAAGTATGGCACCCTCACAACTGCGGAAACATTCCTCACAACCATTTTGCAAGGTGATACAAGCAACATTTTCCGATCCCCGAACTGAGCTACAACTTATATCAGAAATTCAGCAATTACGATGTTATACCCCAATCTTTTCGGACTCACAAAGTGTCCAACGAGGCCCGTCGTAGCTCGTCGGCGTTGTGGGGAGGTTCGATGGAAATTGAAAACTAAACTGAATTGCTCTTAAATCGATATTTCACAACGAACTTACGTATATTGTTGTTCGCACAGCAGTAGAATCAAGCTACTAGTTTCGAACGAGGAACAGATTGGAACAGTTGTCAGTATAATAAAATACCTGTTCCGGGGCTGTTCCAATGCTTCGACTGTTCCGAATAACATAACGGGCGTTCTTCTGCATAAAATAAACATTCTTCGTTCCCGTTGTCAATTATTGTACCTACGTTGCAAACTGTAACAGTTATGCTCGTCACCTACGCCTAGCGTACATTGTACGTAAAGTCGATTTTAGTATCACACAATCACATTAACATGCGTCACAAAGTTCCAGACAAAACTGGACGGCTTATTCATTTTATATTACATACGCCAGATTAACAAAATAATATTGAACTGTGGTGAAATAATATTATTTGATTTTGTTATAGTATATGTATTCTGCAGAACAACTGTAACTTACATTCTGTAAAAGTATATTTTGAATATACTGTCGACAATTTTATGTTTTTTTTTTTTAATAATTAGGTACCTTAAATCATTAAACTTGAATAATAGAATTAATTCACGAAAAAATACAAATAATACACATTTCATAATTTGAAATTTTTATACGTTACATGTTACAAGCTATTCTCCAACGTTGGAACTGTTGAAAAGTAACAGGTTTTTGGAACTGTTCCGTAAGCGGAACAGGAACGGAACGGAACTGTTATTAAAAAATAACAGTTTGTACCACCTCTACAAGCTACCCTTTTACGGTGATGTTAAGCTCGGGAAAGATCCTTGATTGAGCGCCAAGTCCGAATTCTACTTGCTGATCGACGTCTGCAAATGCGGACTTCACTTGTAGACGTTGTCTTGTAGTTGTTAAAAAAATGATAATACGAAATGACGTTTTCACAATAATTTTAATAAACAGTCCAAAATATCGCAAGAAATAAAAATTTTACACTCATCGCTGTAGTTACAGTATTAAACAAACTATATTCTTTTGACGACGTATTACAGAACGTTATGTTGCTAAATTTAATACAGTGATTACGTGACACTTTTAGTATATTACAGGGAACCAGTATCTTCCCTGATCTCTGACTATTGTTTTCCACACAACCAAATCGATGCACTTTTATTTAAACTTTTTTCACTGTTCTCTGTTCCAAATTCTTTTTCACTACAAACTACCAAACCGATCAATCCAAAAACCAACAATTGACTCCTTTTTTTTCACTAACAAACTCCACCTAATGCTATTACCTTGACTACCACAATTTTGAAATAAATTATTATCAAATATTATCATATGTACTGTGTGTTTATAAATATTGTCAAGAATTTCCTAACAACGACCCAAACCTAATGAAAAATACATAAAATATTACGATAACCTTGTTGCGTTAGTTAGTATTTATAGTTCAAAAATTTCAGTCAATGAAGAACAAGCTTTTAAAAATAAGTTCGTTCTTGAAACAGCCTTGAATAACTTAATTATATAGTATACCTTAGAACGTATGGACACCATGCTAAGGTTCAGACGACCAATAACAATGACTGAATCAAAAGCCCTCATAATTGAAGAAACTAGAGTAATAGGCGAATATCCTCGAAAATTCGGAAGAATTAATTACACTAAATTTCCACACACATATTGGCCTAGACAAAACCACAACCGTCAACATTTTACACAACACAAACCAAATTTAGCTAAATTTCGAAATCCAAATTGAACTGAATTTGATTCAGAAAGATAGAAATATTAAAACTCGTGATGTAATTAATTAATGACGACATTAATTTTAAACACACTGCGACAATTGAAAGTATTAAAGAAGTAGTTACAAAATGAAAATTAATAAAAACTAACTCAAAATCAGATAAATTGGTTAGTCATGGACAGAAATAATAATTTCTGTAGACAAATCTAGAAGTGAATGGAACTTTAGAAACGTACTGTATGTTCCTAAGGCGTTATACAACCTACTTCCATCGAGTTCTGAAGGCTGGAATAGTAGTAATTTTCAATGAAACTGGTATAAAATAAATAAAGGGAGACAAATCATTTTGACAGGTATGCCCTCAAATAATTTATATATAATAATAATAATAATAATAAATTTTTATTGTACATAATAAAACGTACTAAAGGCACGGTTCAACTTTAAGTTGATCTTCCACCTAGCCCAGTTACATGACAAATTTTTTTACAAAATAAAAAGAAATATACTAAAAAAGATTACAGTAACAGTTGTTCTGTCAGTAGTTTATTATAAATAAATTTTGAAAAATTGTTCTTATTATAATTTTTTACATGAGCAGGCAGATCATTCCACATATTGGATGCAACGTATGTAAAACATTTTTGATACGCCGCTGTTTTATGTATGTCGATTAAGAAATTTGACTTAAAACGTGTAGAGTGATCGTGACATACTGTTTTAAGTTTTTCTAATAGGTGTATGGGCTCACCGTTTTTTATAATATTGTATATAAAGTTATACATATGCCATTTCCTGCGATATGACATATTTAAAAGTTTGTACTTATTAAGGGTATGGCGTGATATGCTCCCTGTATGAAATTTGATAAATAAAGCGCATGCACGCATTTTGTACTCTCTGTATTTTTAGTTTGCTACCATAGTCGAGTGATTCATCCAAAATATTAAATAAATACCAGAAATACTATGATCAAGTAAATGTGTAAATGCAGTCAGTTGGACAAATAATTATAAAATTTGGCATGAAAGATTGGGTCACATTGAAAAAGAAAATTTTCAAAATTAAAATCATATCATAATAAGTGATTAGGTATAGATGAACATCTAAGTTCACAAATTTCCATCAAATGACTTATGTAAAGCAAGCAAGCAAAATTTGCCGTTTGCAAAAATTAACAGATAAAAGTCATATCAAAGGCTCTTTATACATAGTTCATACTGATGTTTGCAAGCCAAACATTCCTTCTGCAATAAGCAATAAAAATTATTTTGTCACTTTTATTGATGATTATATACACTACGGTTAATCCAAAAGTGTTTGTTAATGTATTTTAAAAATTATGTAGCAATAGTTGACGCAAAATTTGATTTAAAAATAGTTTATCTTTTTAGCGACAATGGTCATGAATATTTATCAAACTAATTTAAAGAGCTTTGCGTACAAAAGGAAACAGGTATAACCTCCTATCATTTAACCGTACCTCATACACCTGATCAAAACGAAGTTTCCGAACGCATGATGCGAACAATAGCTGAAAAAGCTAAATCTATGCTTATTGGTGAAAATTTAGATGACATATTTTGGAAGAAGCTGTATTAGCAGCCACCTATTTAATAAACATAACACCAACTAAAGCGTTAAAATAAATAATACGCTATTCGAAATGTAGAATAATTGTAAACCACATATTGAGCACCTAAATTGGCTCCATAAGTCCATGTTCATAACAAAACTAGGAAAACAAAAAATTGACCAAAAAAAATAAACGAATTCTAGTCGGTTATAAATTAAATGGTTATAAAATATGGAAGCAGAGAAATTTATTATCGCACGTGACTTTCTAGTTGACAAACTAAACTTTCAAGGTTTACTACCGTTAAAACCACAACACAAAATGAGGATAATAATCACACTCAATTAAAATTTCAAAAACTATAATGTTTTAAATTAGATAATAGAATTAACAAGATAAAAACTGAGGTAATAAAATCAGTGCAATTCTGATGTAACAGAATCAAATATATCTGATGCAACAAAATCAGATAAAACAATGTCTGAATACAAAGAAAAAGTAAGAGACTTAAAAATGTCCACAAATCAATAATTTATAACAAGGATGATATGTAAAATAATAATATTTTAAAATAATGCACAACTATTAATGTGAAAAGCTCCACTCTCTTTAAATTAAATAAAAGACAGGGATGATAAAATTCAATGGGAGTAAACGAAGGACTTAAATCTATCTCTGTAAATAAAAAAAAATTGGAGTTTGTACCAAAGTCCACAAATAAAAATAATATAGATTATAAGTGCAATATAAATATATACTAACGTAATAAAATTACGTTGTTATAACAACGTAATTTTATTAAATTAATTTAAATTACGTTGTTATAACAACGTAATTTTATTAATGAAAATATATAACGATTAATTTTATTTCTATTAAAATGACATTAATAATTTTGAATATTTGTCGAATGTAATTATTATATCATGTTTGAATTTTCAGTATGCCCTTTTAACTATATAATGTATAATATAATATAGGTAATGTATGATCTAGTTTTGAATTACAGAATAAGTATAGAAATTGCCAGAAGTGCACTGATTTTTCGCAACATTAGCGCCTTCTAATTTTAAGGTTTTTTTTCAGCGTGAATATTTTTTTCCCATTTAAATTACTTCAAAATTATGTGTATCTTACACAGGATTGTTCGAGCTTTCATGTAAAAGTAAAAAATTTTCTATCTTTATTGGATAGATGCATTTAAACAACCTTATTACTTTTTACCCTTATTGCCTTTAGAAGAAAATGATTTAGATAATTGCGTATCAGGGATTAAAATGAAGTATTAAAATGAATACATAATATTTTTTTTCAGTCAAGACAATTATCAAGAAAATACAGCAGAGGAAACGTCATCTTCCCAAAAAGTAGGTACCTGATAATATCAGCGCAAATGTGCAATTATCACCAAAATTTTTGAAGTCGGCTAGAGGAAAAAACCATCTATTATCACCGCCAGAAGCAACTTGATTTAGATAACACAAAGATAGAAATGATGAAGAAATTAGTTGATAAACTTGATGAAAATAAAAATATCAACATTTTTAAGCATTCGTTGCTGCATTTCAGTGGATTCTATGCTGGATGCCAGCTCGATGACTTTGTCTAGTTTTAGGCCAACTTTATTTGTAGCTGACAGAGACTCTTCATGCCTTCTGCATAGGTATCGTTGTAGCTCTTTATTTCTAACGAATCTATCACGTAGCATTATATTTAACGGTAGCGAGTCCTTCTCGTTTCCATAATTCACGAACAAAGTCGTTTATTGTTTCGCCAGGTTGCTGATCCCTGTTGTGAAATGGAACTCTGCCCAATAATTCATTTTCAGTTTTACAAAAATGCTTAGCACATGCTTTCAACATTGCATCGTACTCTACCTCTTTAGGTTGTAAAGGTGAGCACAATGATTTTAATATTGCGAGTTATATCTGTCAGGATATGTAACTATATATGTATGTGATATGTGGTACATGACAGATCGCACTTTTAACATATATTGTAATCTCAGAATATCCGCTGATAAGAAAACGGATTTACTCTGATGAGTATGAATTATCAAAAGACAGACATTCAGGTAATAAACGACTTCGAATCAACAACTAAACTGGGGAGCGCAAATCTGCATTTTGGTTAATTAATATTAAGTTTTTGTAAGACAAATGTAATAATAAATAAATGGAACAATAATAAATACCTAATAAAAATAATAAATTATATTTTTTTTAAACAACGTTTTGACCACGAGCAAAACTGGCGCAGTCGGTAGGATTGGCAAAGCGTATCGATTAATCAAGCTAATCAATACTACATCTCTAATGAGGTTTTGTGTGATAACGGTGTGCCACAGGGTAGTGTTCTTGGTTCGCTATTGTTTATTCTATTTATTAATGACTTACCTGCGTATCTAGAAACTGAAGACATTGTTATGTATGCTGATGACATATCAATTATTGTCACTGCTGACACTAGTCAGCATTTAGAGGTAAGTGCAAACACAACTCTTGAGAAACTGGCCACTTGGTTTAACGCCAATAAGCTTTGCCTAAATCTTAGCAAATCGTTTTATCTCTCTTTCAAAACTAACAGAAATAAATCCTATTTTAATTTCAATATTACTATCAATAATAATATTGTTAGTAATACCTCTGTTATCGAGTTTCTTGGTGTACACCTTGAGGATACCTTAACCTGGAACATCCAATGCTCTGAAATTATCAAAAAACTGAAAAGTTTGTGTTTTCTTTTTCGCAACCTAAAAACTATAGTTGGAACTGACACACTTTTAATGCTGTATTACAGTTATGTGTTCTCTAAGTTGAGGTATGGAGTTATTTTCTGGGGTAATTCCTCTCAATCAAAAAATGTATTTATATGGCAGAAAAAATTATTGAGAATAATTTATAACATCGGGCCTAAAGATTCATGCCAACCTATATTTAAAAAATTTAAAATATTAACGCTTCCATGCATATATATCTTAGAAACGCTGTTATACATAAAGCATAATTTAGAAACAGTCGAATATAATAAGGACATGCACAATTATAATACCAGATTTGGTTCAGATATTAGACTACCTAAATGTAACTTAGAAGTATATAAACAAGGACCGCAATATATGGGTCAGAAATTATTTAACAATTTACATATTTGCTTCAGAGATTAAAATTGGTCTAAATTTAAAAATTATATTTCTGCTATATTAAAAGAAAAGTGTTTTTATCAGGTTGCATCTTTTTTTGATAGCCCTATATGTATTTGTACATCTGCTATATAGTTTGTGTATCCACTAATTAGAATAATTGTTGATTATGTTTTGTATTTATCTTTTACCATGTATTTGTTGACGCTATTACACAGACTTGTCTGTCGAAAATAAAGATGTATATCTATCTATCTATCTATTGTAAAAGAACGTAAATCTTGATACAATAACCGGGTAAACTACTAGTGATCAGTGCAAATGGTGCTAGCAGTTGTAAATCTGTGTTAGAACTTAGAACGAATATCCAACACAGACCCTTGTCAATCGAAAAGAATCTACAAATAAACCGAAAAATAAATAAGATATATTAAACGAAATCAATTTAAAAAAAAATAAATACAAAATTGTGTAAACCAACAATTATTACAAATTAAAATTAAGTGAAGAAAAATTAGAGCCATATTGCTCCGAAGGCCGGTAAGCCCTTCACATCGTAATCAAGTAAAGAAGAGGAACACCTTCCAATTCAACAACAACAACAACGACGTCAACCAAACACATCTTTGCTGAACATCTACACAAATCGACGTTATGAAATATTTACTGATCATCTTAATGTAAGTTTATATTAAGTACTATAATAATAAAAAAAAGGCTAGATTTTTCGACCTCTAACTTTTTGATGTCACAAGGTTCTGAATTTAACTTCAGAGATATATTAGCTGCATTAGTTGAAATAGACAAGAATAATTCTCAAATCGAAATCATGTCGACACCAGCTTTGGACCGTCATGCTTTTTATTTTGTACCAGAATTCGATGGTACGAACCCAGATGAGCTTAATAAAGGGTTTTGCAATAAGAGGTGTTATTTTGAATAGCCCGCTATTTCGGTAGATGTCACTTTTGGAGATGTCATTTTTTGACATTTGACAAGTAGAAACTACGCCATTAATAAAAATGGAACGATACACGCTTCAACAATGCATTGAAATTATTAAAATTCACAATAAAAATGGTGAAAATTTGGCAGAGATGGTTCGTAAAACTCGAACATTTTTGGGTCGTCGTGAAGCACCTTGTCGGACCGCAATACAGAAATTGGTGGAAAAATTCGAGCTGTTGGGACAAGTTAGTGATGTGAAGAATAAAACTCGTGCACGTCGCTCAAGAACAGCCGAGAATATTGCTGCTGTAGTCGAAAGTGTCGAAGAAAACCCAGGTGAATGGATTGCGCTATCGAGAGATGATTAATGATTTTTTATGGCCGAATTGGATGGTATTGATCTGGACAACGTTTACTTTCAACAAGACGGCGCTACGTGCTACACAAGCAACTAAACTATTGATCTTTTACGGGAAAAGTTTCCGGACCGTGTTATCTCTCGAAGAGGTGATCACAATTGGCCACTGAGATCTTGTGATTTAACACCTTGCGACTTCTTCCTTTGGGGCCACGTGAAAGAGAAGGTCTACGCCAACAGCCCAGCGTCGATTCAAGACCTCAAAGATGGAATTCGTGAGGCTATCGAGGACATAGGGCAGCCACTTTGCGATTTGGTTATGGAAAATTTCATGAAAAGGACATGGTCCTGTAGGCGTGGTCGTGGTGGTCATTTGGCTGATGTTATTTTCCATTATTAACGGCATACCTTCCTCTTTATAATGAAATAAACACCCAATCATTTATCTCAAAAAATGGCATTTTCTTTTGAATATCAAAATAACACCTCTTATTGGAAAACCCTTTAGTTTCCTAGATAGTATTAAAATAATAGTCAATAGGTTTGCTGTAACTGGTGAAAATTTAAGTCCTGACAGTATATATCAAAATCATGTTTTATTGAATGGCATAAAAGCAAAACTAAAAGGGAAAGCGAAAGATTGTATTACTGCAAATTTATGTACAGATTGGAACAGTATCAAAGATATATTAACATGTACTTTCGCAGACTCTAGAGACGAATTTAAACTTATATACCAACTAATTAACCTTAGACCTAAGCCTAATCAACCCTTTATGCAATTTATGATGATACACACAAACTTGTGACACTAAATATATCAAAACTAACAGGTAATAGAACAGAAAAAGAAGTAAAGAAAGAGTTAGCCCATACATTTGCAATTAAAAATCTGCAAATATTCATTCGAACCCATTGGCACTATGCTTAGAACTATAAATCCAAAAGATTTGATAGAAATCAGACAAGTCATAGAAAATGAAACTAAAAATATTGGATTTTACCCAAGGCAAGGACAAAAACAGTATACTTATTCAACATTTACTAAAACAACAAATACACTTAGTAATAATGTACAAAAACCATTTCACAATCAAAACAAAAACAATAACGTATGGCATAATTTATCACCAAATCCGTTTGCTAATTTACAACCACGTCACGTGCCTCAAAGATTTCCAACGGCAAATCAATTTTTCGGTCAAAATAATCGTCCTCAACAGACAAATGTGTTTAAACCAAACACGACACAAAGACCTAATTTGCCTCAACCAACCTCAATGTCAATCGGTTATTCCAATACACGAATCATAAGACCAAATAATCAACAACAGTATACACCAAATCGAAACAATTTCTTTAGATCAACTGGACCACCTCAGTTTATTTGGGAAGAACTCAAATATTAAAAGTATCGACCCTAATAATTATGAATTAAACTATAACGAGAGCGAACATAATAATTATATTCCACCTGAAACCCATTCATTAAGAAATTTATTATGAAACTGAAAATTTTCATATAGAAGCCTCGGAAGTCAATCTTGTAACACCAGAACACTGAACAGAATCCAGATCTTTCAACAGATCTGAATATGTAAATTTAAACTGTATCACAAAAGAAAACATTCCAATTACTAATTGTCAAAACGACCTTAGTTATATCTTAATAAACGACCCACCACTGAAATTATTGATTGATGCCGGTGCAACTAGATCATTTCTAAATCCCCAAATAGCTCAAAACTATTTTCAAAATTATATTAAAAATTACGATTATGCGGTAACCGCCCTATCAAAAACGATAAAAGGTAATGGAAAAATATCAATTCTTGCATTCCCCAAATTCAAACAAAATAAAACTTAATTAGAATTTTTGTTGCTAAATGCACACCCTATATTTGATGGCATTCTCGGACTAGATGCAATAAGAAACTTAAAAATTCAACTTGACCTACAACATAATTGTAAATATCGACGATTTACCGCAAATTACAGACGATGAACTCTTAGCACTTTTACCAGATAATCCACATGTAGAAATAGAAGAAATTATTGAAACTAACGTAAATGATAATCATATAAATCAACCTTCGACCTCTCGAGAAAATAATTTATCTCCCATAGAAAATCTTTCAGAATCTCAACATTCTAATTTAGAAGATCCCATTTTAACGATACCCTATTCTGACTTACCAATAAATAACTTCTCAACTCAAATATTCATAACGATAACAAACGTCTTAATTAAAGATCACGACATAATCCATTTATACGACAAAAAGAAAACTAGATATAAACTTTATCTGAACAAAGAAAGTTTAGAAAACGATTTAATCTCTTTATTTTTGCAATTTGTTAAACCCAACCTTATTGTACACGAAAAATCAGTAAATTGTAAACTCTTACCTGTAAGAATCAATTCTAACAGAACTTTGATAGAAATTGTGGACGAAAAACATTATTTAATTATAAATAAAAACACGCAAAAAATTCATTCTAATTGTAAAGATAACATATTAACAAAAGGAACAAACCTTCTCATTTTACCGCAAGGCTGTAATATGAAAATTAATGAAGAAATTTATATGAACAGTCAACAAAATAAATTCGAAGTTCCTATTATCATACCTAATATTCATAATTATAAATTTAATAATAGCTATAAGCCTGTTATGTTAGATAAAATAAAATTAACAGAAATACATAAGTTGAATATGGATATACAGGAAGATCCAACTGAGTTAATTGATTTATCGGAAAGGCTCATGAAATTTTCTTTTATACCCATTTACATTATTATAATATTAGCATTAATTGCATATGTTATTTATAAACGTAAGTCTATTGTCTACCGTTTTATCAAAACCAAGCAAGAAGAAATTGATACACAAAAAGATCTTAACGTTGGAATGCATAGTTCTGTTTAATGAATATAAAATTCAATTTTTATTTTAATTTCTCAGAAAACTCCTCAAGTAGTTTTCTTCTTAACGGCGGAGGAGTTATATCTGTCAGGATATGTAACTATATATGTGGTACATGACAGATCGCACTTTTAACATATTATATTGTAATCTCGGAATATCCGGTGATAAGAAAACGGATTGACTCTGATGAGTATGAATTATCAAAAAATAGACATTCAGGTAATAAACGACTTCGAATCAACAACTAAACTGGGGAGCGCAAATCTCCATTTTGGTTAATTAATATTAAGTTTTTGTAAGACAAATGTAATAATAAATAAATGGAACAATAATAAATACCAAATAAAAATAATAAATTATATTTTTTTTAAACAACGTTTTGACATTTATACTCGTAACTAGGGACTATATATTCTGTCGCTATGACAACTTGTTTACCGAGCTGTCAGTACTGTTGCTACCTCTAACCTTAAAAATATTTATTAATGTTGTTTTGTCGTCAGTTAATATAATATTAAAGTATTTTTAAAGTCAATTCAATAACCTATTAGTAAAAATGAACAATACGTTGACAGAATAAATAGTCCCTAGTTACGAGTATAAATACGCATGAGAAGTTTTTTCCTCTCGCCGTTATAGAGGGCGTAAATGTCAAACTTTCGTCCCTGCTATAAGGGACGAAAGTAGGTACTTTCGATCGATGTATGAAGAAAATATAATTTTCATTTTTTCAGTGTTCTCTGTGACTTACAATGACTAAAATAATATATGCTGTGGCAATTGATATGCACTACTACTCATGATCAGTGATCCCTGTTAAAATGCAGAATGAGGACAATACGTCGTGCACACGAGCCCGGACATTTCGCCGTCCGAAAAACCAGCGACCTCATCAGAGACTACTACATCCCGAATCTTGAGCAAAAGATGCGATATATTGTAAGCTGCATACCATGCATTTTGTCGGAAAGAAAAGCCGGTAAGAAAGAAGGTTACCTCAACCCGATAGAAAAGGGAGATGTACCCTTAGAAACATATCACATCGACCACTTAGGACCGCTGGCTACGACTAGGAAACAGTACAACCACATATTTGTTGTCATCGACGCATTCACCAAATTTTTTTGGTTGTACCCTACAAAAACAGTGACATCGAGAGAGACACTAGAGAAGCTCGAGTCCCAGAGCATGGTGTTTGGACACCCGAAACGAATCATTAGCGACCGTGGTATCGCATTTACCGCAGGTGAATTCGCTGAGTACTGTGAACAGAATGACACTCAACATGTCAAGATTACAACCGAAGTACCCCGAGAAAACGGACTAAGCTATCAGTCGATAGTCCTACCAAATGGTTTAATAATGTCGATAAGGTGCAACGAGCAATGAACAACAGCTATCAGAGAAGCATCGCAATGACTCCATTTAAATTGCTAACCGGCGTTAATATGAGGACACCAAAGCAACTCGAAATCATGCAATGCATCAAAGAAGAAACTAGAGTCATATTCGAACAAGAACGGAGATACGTTAAGAGAGAAAGCGAAAGAACAGATTTTAAAAGTGCAAGAGGAAAACAAGAAGGCGTACACCAAGAAACAAAAAAAAGGCACGCAGCTACCGCATAGGTGACGTAATTGCAATCAAAAGAACGCAAGGTGGAGGTGGATTGAAGCTACGACCTAAATTTCTTGGACCGTACAAAATAACGAAGGTGGGTCCGTGCGATCGATACGAAGTACAACGTATCGGTGAAGGTCAAGGTTCTTTGAAGACAACAGTTAGCGCCGACAACGTCAAGATACGGCTTCAACCGAAGAAGAATCCGAGAGTCCATCCGAGACAGATGATGTGTAGAAGTGGCCGAATGTAGGATGCCGAGCGGACACGACGAGCGACAATAGAGCGGTATATGTACCTCTGACAACGGACAGACAAAAAACAGCCGTTTAGATGAAAGACGCGAGTGTAGACGCAAGACGATTTCTTTGAATTATTAATTATTTGTAATCAATTATAATACATTTTTCATCCTGATTAAAGTAAATTAAATAAAGTTGTTCTCTTTATTCAAAGACGATGCCCACAGAAACCCCACAGAAATGTGTATTTTTAGAATAAAATTCTCACTGCTATCAAAGAAATTTTACAATGTAATTTCGCTGTTTTATTGTGAAACTACATATGTAGCTACTGTAAATGTACACATATTTTGATTCCATCAGAAAGTAAAAATACTATAAATGTGAGGTAACTTTACATTGTGATTTTACCTCACAAAAAAAATATTACATTTGCAGGTAATTTTACATTCATGTTAAATGTAATGTTACCTACAAAATGTGTTTTTTTATTAATGAAAGTGGCGTCAAAATAACCAATGACCCAGCGTGTACTTCTACAAAACATTTTTATCAGTGTACCGAAGATAAAACATCTCTGATCCACAGAATGATGGAAAGCCATGTTTTGCTAATGATGGTCTGAATTTTTCTGAAAATGCGATGATTTTACATTCTACAGCGATTGACATTGATAAGAAGGAAAATACAATTTTTGACCACAATATGGATTGTATAGAAACTAACGAAGTATCAAAACCGGAATTAAAAAATTACAATTTATTCGAAAATGATGTAAATTTTAACATTGTTTTTCCTTCCCTACATTTGCAGCGAGGCAAATATTTACACCCGTGTCCGAAAATAAAACTAATTCACAACCGAACAGTTCACCGAAACAAAAACGCTTTTTTAGTCAATGGGGGGAAATTGCTTATGCAAAATATAAAAGGCACACTAGTGACTGTAAAAACACTTGCCCCCTCGACTCGTTGATAGAGATCTTAGCCAGTGCATACATTGAAAATGAAGCATATCGGATTGTCATCAACGAATCGTCGAATGAATCAGAATCACTATCTTTTATCACTAGCTACGTGCTGAAAGGAGCGTCAAAAGAACTCTCCGACAGCAGAGCAGCCCTTCTTTCAGAACATTTTACAATTCAGCAGAATATTTGGTACGGCATTTGAAGATGTACTGCCAAAAGTATGGATTAATACTTTTACTCGAGGTCTCCAGGACTACGCAGAAGAATATTTTTTTCTGAAGGAACAGTTTTATGCGACAAGTGTAATACTCGCACAAAAACACAGAAAACTCCAGGACATCAGCTCATGTTAGATACGGAATTCACGTTTAACGCCGGAATACAAAACACGTTATTATCAAAACGCTACAAATACAATATGACTTGCAGCAGTTCCGTATAATATCAGTATTGGCAATAGACACTTTATCCTCAGCGGAATGATTGTATACGAGCAAGGCGGCTGCAGAACTTCCCTTGGACATTACAAAGCTTATTGCAGAAAAGTGACAGGTGCCTGGATTGAGATCAATGATTTGTGTAAACAAGCTCACAGTATTCAAAACGCGAACTCGAAAAAATCAGTCCTTCAATAATCATATACACGTACGTAAAATCATAAGTCTGTCTGTCCATCCGTCTGGTTGTCTGTCTGTCTGACTTACGAAAGGCGTACATTTTTTCTACGAGACCAGAAAGAGGGAGAGTCAGTAGACGACTACATAACAAATCTTCGTGATTTAAGCTCAAGATGTTATTTTGGATCATTAAGCGACAGCCTCATAAGGGATAGAGTGGTTCTTGGGATTCGAGACAGAGCGGTAAAAGATCGTCAATTACGCACCAGAGAACTTTGAGTGATGACACACAGCGGTTTCCGCCGAGACGGCCGCCGACTCGGTAGCCGTCTCGGCCTGTGTAGTCTAATATTTTAAATGGATGAAACACACACAGCGGCAATCGAGCCTCGCTGTTTTTTAGCCGTGTCGGCACGTCCGCCTGATGTATGCACCGCTAGCTGTTTTATGGCTCAGGCGGTGCTACTTTTCATTATATTATATGCGACAAGTCAGACACAGCGGTTTTGCGGGCGGTTTATGAGGTTAAGGTTTTTTGATTCCTTTGATTTTCTTTAATAATGGATGCTAAAATTGATGTGGAAGAATTATTGAGAGAAATAGAAACTCGACCAGCTTTATGGGATATGAAACAGTCTGACTACAATGATAGATTAAAAAGGAAAAGTGCTGGGAGGAAATCACGGACATATTCCACAATGAGATGTACCCATATCTTCCGATTTTTTGTTTTTCTTTTCTTCCATCGACGATAAAGTAGGTACAATATTATTACATGTTGATATTCTATGTCCATAATTGCAACTGTTTTGATACGACTGCCGACTTTCAACAGCTGTGTATGTCAGTGTGCTAAATTTGGCCGAGTCGGCGGCCGTCTCGGCGAAAACCGCTGTGTGTGTCATCGCTCTTACTCTGCAGAAGGCGGCTGATCTTTGCAGAGAGGCAGAAATGTCGAAATATCAACTGCAAGAAATTTGTGGAACTTCAACCCAAGGAGACACGGAGTTTCAAGTAGACGCAATGAACCGGACAAGAGGAAGGAACAACGCCTGTCAAGGAGCTACAGGTACAAGTGATAATGGTAAGAAATGTAAAAAAATTAGGACGCCAACACAAAAAATATAAAAAAATACAACTATTTTTCGAGTCAATGTGAAAAAATTGAATATGTAAATGAAGAGATTGAAAGCAGCACTAGTGACAATGATTCGCTATTTAAAGATTGCATAAGAGATAGTAGTAAAGATTGAAATATTTCAATGATATTAAATGAACAAGTTAAAATTGATTTTAAAATTGACACTGGGGCTCAAACAAACATAATTCCTTTAAAATATTTATAACTATTGAAAATAAAAAAAAAACAATCCCAAAAATAAAAACGTTTTTGTTAAAATAATAATAAAATCTATTAAATGCCATTTTGTCACTTGATATTTTATTTATTGTACTATTATTGTACAATAATTAAAATATCAAGTCACAAAATGGCATTTATTTTTATTTTTAACAATTGAATTTTATTAGTAAGTTGCTGATGAAGTCATAATTAAATGACGAAACGTCCAATTTATTAAAATTAAATTCAATTTTATCAACCTTTCTAACGTCTTACGATATATCTAAAAAATAATTTTATTTAATAAATTGTTGATACAAGTAATTATCATACTCATTTCTGATGTCTACTGGATTTCTCGGAGATCTTCTAGGAATATTAATAACATTACGCAGAGCTGGATTGGTGGGTATATCGGCCCTCCATGACCCCTGAACTATTAAATCTTCTCCATTATATACGTCAAATGTTCCAGGTGAAGAACGTGTACTTTTTCTCAAAAAGTTGTGGCAAACTATACATGCCATTACAACTTGTATTGCTGGTTCTGGTTCAAGAAGCAGGGGTTTTTAAATACAGAGGACAAAACTCCAAACACATTTTCAACAACACGGGCTGATGAGAGCTTCTTGTTGAAAATTCTTTCTTTAGTGCCCTTTTGATGTACCCCAGCATAATATGGTTTCATTAAGTGTAGGGCAAATGCTCCATCACCCAAAAACACATATTATGGTAGTTCAACAATTCCAATTTGTAGAGGGCTCGGTGCAGGTAATCTCAACAGATTATTGCTCATTTTATGCCAAAGCAATGAATGTTTTAGCACCCCACTATCGCTTATCCTTCCTTGGCATTCTACGTCAGCAAACATGACGCAGTAGTTACTATTAACTAGGGCTAATAAACCTATGCTAAAAGATTTTTATAGCTGTAATATTCTGAGCCACTGTTAATTGGTGCTTGTAAGACTACATGCTTTCCATCTATTGCACTAACACAATGAGGAAAATGCTGGTGGAAGCCACTTTCTACGGCTAGCCAGTCCCATCACCCAAAAACACATATGGTAGGTCAACAATTCCAATTTGTAGAGGGCTCGGTGCAGGTAATCTCAACAGATTATTGCTCATTTTATGCCAAAGCAATGAATGTTTTAGCACCCCACTATCGCTTATAGCCCGGTCATATTTTACACTAAAAATCGCTAATCTTGCAAACTAACATGTAGTTCTGATTTTTTAATATATTGTTAGGACCACTACCAGTAGCGTATATCCAAGTTTGCAGCTTCGAAAGACCTGTGCTAACTTTGCAGCACTCAAAAAACTGCGAAATTTTCGCACTTTTTTTGGTATTCTCAATATAGGTCTTAAACTATGCATTTTTTTATAAAATATTTTTTATACGTTTTTAAGTAGACTAAAATTGCTACAATTTGAGACCAGAACCAGCTCTGTCGGTTCAATACTTACCAAGATACAGCTTTCCAAAAATTGACCAGTTTTTTCAACAAAGTGAAATTTTAAGATTTGGTCAATTTTTGGCCCCGATATCGGGGAAAATACTCATTTTAAGGGAAATATCATGGGAACATATATTGTAGCAAATGTAATTAGCTTTAATTTAAGCAGAGAACGACGTCTGTAGGCCATATAGTTTACTCACAAATTTTAAAAATCCAAAAAATGAGAAAACTGCATTTTTGCAAATTTAAATTTAATACCTAGTAATCGTTATGTAAATCCATTCAGTGATTTTAATGTGGTTGAGAAACCAAATTGAGTAACATAGTAGCATAAACGAGTAACATAATAAAAAAAATAACATAATTGATAACATCATAAAAAAATTATGCAGTTTTTGACAAAATACCGTCGTATTTCAGCCATTTTGTAAAAAATATTTACAAATTATATTCATAAACCTTCCTCGTTTATCGCTCTTTCTATTACCGAAAACAATTTCAAAATCCGGTGCGTGGTTTAGTAGAAGAGAGCGGAGAAAAAGACAGAGACTTTGTTTTTAACTGTGCAGTCTTTGACAAAATACCGTCGTATTTCAGCCATTTTGAAAAAAATATTTACAAATTGTATACAAAAACCTTCCTCGTATATTGATTTTTCTATTAGCGAAAACCATTTCAAAATCCGGTGCGTGGTTTAGAAGAAATGACCGGTGAAAAAGACAAAGACAGTCTGAGACTCTGATTTTAACTATGTGGGCATTGCTAAAATTCCGTCGTAGTTCAGTTATTTTGTAAAAAATATTTATAAATTATATACAGAAACCTTCCTCGTTTATTGCTCTTTCTACTATCGAAAACCATTTTTAGGTCCGTCGCATGGTTTAGAAGAAATGAGCGGAGAAAAAGACAAAGACAGACAGAGACTGTTTTTAACTATGCAGTCTTTGACAAAACACCGTCGGTGTTCTTCTAAAGTATGCGCCGGATCTTAAAATGGTTTTCGGTAATAGAAAGAGCGATAAGCATGGAAGGTTTCTGTATATAATTTGTAAATAGTTTTTACAAAATGCCTGAACTACGACAGTGTTTTAGCTCAGACTGCATAGTTAAAAATAGAGCTTCTGTCTGTCTTTGTCTTTTTCTCAGCTCACTTCTTCTAAGCCATGTGCCGGATCTAAAAATGGTTTTCGGTAGTAGAAAGAGCAATAAACGAGGAAGGTTTCTGTATATAATTTATAAATATTTTTTACAAAATACCTGAACTACGTCGGAATTTTAGCAAAGACTACATAGTTAAAATCAGAGTCTCAGACTGTCTTTGTCTTTTTCATCGGTCATTTCTTCTAAACCACGCACCGGATTTTGAAATGGTTTTCGCTAATAGAAAGATCAATATACGAGGAAGGTTTCTGTATACAATTTGTAAATATTTTTTCAAAATGGCTGAAATACGACGGTATTTTGTCAAAGACTGCACAGTTAAAAACAAAGTCTCTGTCTTTTTCTCCGCTCTTTTCTACTAAACCACGCACCGGATTTTGAAATTGTTTTCGGTAATAGAAAGAGCGATAAACGAGGAAGGTTTATGAATATAATTTGTAAATATTTTTTACAAAATGGCTGAAATACGACAGTATTTTGTCAAAAACTGCATATTTTTTTATGATGTTATCAATTATGTTATTTTTTTTATTATGTTACTCGTTTATGCTACTATGTTACTCAATTTGGTTTCTCAACCACATTAAAATCACTGAATGGATTTACATAACGATTACTAGGTATTAAATTTATATTTGCGAAAATGCAGTTTTCTCATTTTTTGGATTTTTAAAATTTGTGAGTAAACTATATGGCCTACAGACGTCGTTCTCTGCTTAAATTAAAGCTAATTACATTTGCTATAATATATGTTCCAATGATATTTCCCTTAAAATGAGTATTTTCCCCGATATCGGAGTCAAAAATTGACCAAATCTTAAAATTTCACTTTGTTGAAAAAACTGGTCAATTTTTGGAAAGCTGTATCTCGGTAAGTATTGAACCTACAGAGCTGGTTCTTGTATCAGATTGTAGCAATTTTAGTCTACTTAAAAACGTATAAAAAATATTTTATAAAAAAATGCATAGTTTAAGACCTATATTGAGAATACCAAAAAAAGTGCGAAAATTTCGCAGTTTTTTGAGTGCTGCAAAGTTAGCACAGGTCTTTCGAAGCTGCAAACTTGGATATACGCTACTGGTAGTGGTCCTAACAATATATTAAAAAATCAGAACTACATGTTAGTTTGCGAGTTTAATGTTAGATATGACTGGCCTATTATCCTTCCTTGGCATTCTACGTCAGCAAACATGACGCAGTAGTTACTATTAACTAGGGCTAATAAACCTATGCTAAAAGATTTTTATAGCTGTAATATTCTGAGCCACTGTTAATGTGTGCTTGTAAGACTACATGCTTTCCATCTATTGCACTAACACAATGAGGAAAACGCTGGTGGAAGCCACTTTCAACGGCTAGCCAGTCTCCTTCTACTGACGGCAACTGTAAAAAAAATAAAGCATTAATATACATTGACATAGACATATTATAGCACTGTCGGTAACCTTAGCACACTGTTAATATGAATTTGTGTTTATTTCAGGATGAAGAAACGATTGAAGATACATATATTATACAACTAATACAACTAACACGATTGTAACTGATGAACTTAATGAATCGAACCCAACCACATCAAATCAAGAATTCATTCGAGGGTTCTGCTAACATTTCTTGAAAAAAATTCTCCATAGATTCCTTGCAAAAAGAAATATAGGTATTTTATTAGTTTAACAAATTAGATTATAAAAAATCTTGAATCAGTATAATTTTGTCATATTATGTCATCTACGAAAATTATTAACTGGGTTCTATTTTTATGCATAGTCAGAATCCACCAGCGCCTTGCTCTCCATGGTTTTTGACGCATAGCATGTAATAGTAAGATGAATTTAAATAATAAAATCCCGCTGCAAACTGAAACACGTTCATTGATGGTACACACCTTGCGTTCTGCTGCCAAATGTTTGTGTGTTTGC
Organism: Xanthostigma xanthostigma; assembly: GCA_963575645.1. NCBI lineage: Eukaryota > Metazoa > Arthropoda > Insecta > Raphidioptera > Raphidiidae > Xanthostigma > Xanthostigma xanthostigma. The sequence continues at coordinate 9,618,797 of OY754473.1, forward strand.
TATTTGACTGCCATGTGTGGATGGTCGTATTTTCCTCTATTTGCATGTTTGCCTTGAACGTCATATATTTTGCCAAATACAACAAACACCCAATAGCGAACACAAATAGCCATGTAAAGTGCCACCATAAGAAAATATTTTAATTTAATTTTAAATAAAACCAGTATAAAAACCTACGTTGTTGGATCATGACAGTCCCAGAGAAAAGCAAATTGAAAACAAAAATGTTTTTTACTCATATTTCGCTCAATTTAAATCAGATCGGTTCGAAACCTGTCTTAAACGAAAGAGGAGAACATTTTACATAATATATTTCGTACAACAGTGATAATAAAAAAAATCTGTTGCTCTTTTATACTGAAGATGTTAGTTAGGTAGTTGACAAGCATTCTTTGTTTAATTTTTACATGACATGATAACATATTATAGTATAGAGAAACATGAAATACTAAAATGATTTTTTCCTCTCTGGGTTTCAATATTTTCAACTGTTTTTTTTTTTTTGGATTAAGTTAATTAAATCTCTATATATTAAAAGGCAAAAATTCGGAAAAAAAAAATTTTCAAGTCTATACAAATTTACAGTTTTGAAGGAAAAAATTCGCGCAAAAAATGCCAGATAGACGACTATTTAACTTGGCCCGTAGCGATATTGCCGATTCTTGCATTTGAGGGGCGTAGCCCCGGTGATTTTTCAAAGTGGACCATGTCGTCCATAAGAAAAGCATTGCGGCGATGTTTGAACGCTCGGCTAAAATCGGAAAAAAATCGCTCGAGGTTGAATTTTGTCTTAAATTGAAGACATTTTTGTGCTCTTTCGACCGGGTGCGAGTCTGGACGGTTTTCGGATGAAATTCGGTCGACTTTTGTCGAAATAAAATTTTCCATAAGATTAACCCGGCGCGGGAAATCGCTCATATCTCGGTCGATATTTATCGGACAACGTCGAGACGCGTTTTAAACGATGCACAATGAAAAAATCTAACTGGAAAGTGCAAAAGAAGCGTTGAAAACGACTTTTTTATAGCGATTTATTCGCCGACAAAATTCGGCGTGATTGATTTTTTTCGGAGTACCTATGACGGTGAAGCGGTGGGTTTCGCTAGGAGCATGTCAAAATTTCAAAAAGGTCACCGCCTAACCTTTACGGAAATTTAACATGCGACGACGAATCGAGAGTATAATATGACTCACGTCGCGAAACAGTTCATAAGTACGAGTGAGACAGAAAAATTATAGTTTGTCGCGTATTCGATCGGCGAAATGAGACAATTTTTGTTTGATATTCGAAATTAAAAATAACTGACTGTCTAAAAATTGAAAAATTTTTAGCTGTCACTTTGCCATTGAATCGCATAATTAAGGATTATTATGAATTTTGGATCGAAACTTTTTGTCAACATTATGTAAATTGAGAAATGTAGAATCTTTTGAGAGACACCCCACGCCCGATTAACCGAATTTTAATGATAAATATTCAAATCTTAAAACCGCCAAGGGGCAGGCATATACGTAATGAGTGCAAGAAAGACGCAAGAGAGAACGTATTTCTCATGTTTTCAATAGCTAGAATGTGACATTTGAAATTTAAAACAATAGATAATGAAATTATTTCCCTTTGATGAGCTGTCAGTTGACGTAAAGAAATTGGTAATTTTCAGCAATGTAATTGTTGAGTGTACGTATTTTAGCAAATGCGTATAAAATGACAATTTTAGATTGTCTCATAACAGTCGCGCGACGTCCACACTTTGAATTTAGTTCACAAACTTTAAAAATACACCCGACTAAAGCTGTGACAACAAACGAAAGTCAAAATACCGCGAAAATTCAAATTATAATTCGAGGCATGTTAAATTTATGTTTTATTTAGAAAATTAGGAGATAATTGCCAGCTATAGGATGACTGTGTTGTAATTAAATGCTTATTGAATATCGATTCATAATTTCAATACGGTTTTTGACCGAATATATTCCAAAAATAAACACACAAAAATCCACTATACTCCTTTTTGTCCATGCAAAATATTATGTCATCTGTAAAAATGAAAATGGCTGCTTTTGCATAAAATTACAAAATATTCTACAATCTACACAAATAATCGAAATGAATATAATTTAGCGAAATAAATATTAGCGTTGTTGTATACTGTTGAATACATTTTTCTTCAAAAAAGTGACATTTTGCGGATTTCATTTACATAATATACCTATTCTAACAACTGATTGACTTAGGTACGGTTTGTAGTATGATAGCACTGATACAGATATTAATAATATTATGAAATAATTTATTCTCATTTCTCAATTTTCAGACATCAGAACACTATTTATGGATTAATTATTTTATATATTTGAAGGTAAACTTTTTGAAGTTTGAAATCCGGTGTTCCAATAATGTATGTAAAGTTGGAATTTCATTATAGACAAATAATTCATATTAAATATTTCATCTGTAGATTGTATTATTATAAAAATAAAACTATATATTGTTGTATTGTTGCTTTTACGGACGATCTTATGAGGTATTATTATTAGATAATTATTTGTACGAAAGACAATGAAAAGTTTGCTCAGTGGCTTTAATTAGACAACAAAAATTTAATAGGCGTGACGGAGGGTTTGACTCTTTTTAAAAAATAATAATACTTGATTAATTTATTCAATGGACATTGGACATCGTTCAGGTAACCAGACGTCGTTTCACAGAATATACCTACATAGTACATACAGGTGAATGTGTTGTGACAGGAACTGCCACAGTCGTGTGTAGTATGGGTAATTTTTTTTTTGGTAAAAAAATGACAACATACATTTGATGCATTTTATAGGATTCTGAAAAGTTCAAACGAGAGATGGTAAAATATTAATTAATCTATGGTGTAATGCGGCGTGGATCGGTATAAAAATCAAAAAGATTTCTTTTTTCTCCAAGAAAATTTTAATTCGTCAGGGTATTCACAGATAGCACTACATCTGTGTGAGTGATGTTTGCCATCAGATGTTGGCAATACTGAGCTAATATCAGATCAGTCAAAATTCCTACTAAAGCTAAATGCTAATTCATGTGTATTGACTAATTTCGTCAAAAGTGTATAATAAGTTCGAAGTAAAATACTGTGATTTGTGGAATTATTGGTTTTTTCAGACCGTTTCTATATTTATTGACTGGATTTAATTCGTGTGTTTGTGACGAACGGTAAGTGTTTTTCAGATTTTTATAATATATACCTAATTTGTTTCTTTGTCAAAAAAATCTGGTATATTTTTCGCAGAAAAGTGTTATTTCTACTGTAAAATCAATATTTTACTGTACATACATGTACAGAATAATTTCAGAGAAATTTTTTATCGTAAAAACAATAAAATGATACATTTATAAATAAAGACAATTAATTTCAACAATGAAAATAATATTCAAGTCAACTAATTTTAATATCTGCATTCTATCTAAAGAAAATGTGTGGTAAATTTATGGTACCTATACTTATTACTAAAAACAGAATTAAATTTTGTCCTGAAAAAAATAAAAAATGCAATTTGACCATTGTTTACATAATTGAAAAAGAATATTTTTTGTGTTTTATTGTTGTCCGTATATAGGTGCCTACTTAAATGGTTTGTCACTTTGTCAGTTTTTCGTAAAATTAATAAAAATTTCATCAACACATGTCAGTCAGGAATATATTTCGCTTTAATTACAATGTGTTTTAATAATTAATACACGGAAATATCCATTTGTTGAAATGTTTAGGGTGAACTTTCGTCAATTAATTAATTATTAGAATACGCTTATTATCCAATATTGAGCTATATTTCAGCGAACATACTGCTTGAGTAGATTGAAGTCTGAGAAAATATTTGTTAAAAGATTATACAATATTATAACTTTATAAGTACGGTTAATGACAGTAATACAAATATAGGTAAACCGTTATTTTCATTTGCATATTGTCTATTGTTGAGAAAAATAATATTTGAGGTCCCCCGAACACAAAACATATCTTTGGAAAAAGTCTGTGTTCATAATAAGAATTTAAATAATATTTGAACTTTGAAATATAATGTACCTATGGGATGTCTCAGGCGACGTTGGTATGCTCATTAACGTCCCATCGAAAAAAACAACTGAATTTTGGCACCCTAGAAATTTATTTAGAAAATAGTGAAAATTGCCGTTTTTGAAAACTGGCCATAACTTTTTTATTTACGAAGACATCTGAAAATTTCTTCGACCATTTTGTAATAAGTGATAAATTTTTAAGGTCTCTCCAGTGGCGTAGATTTCACTTTTATATATCCACTGCATAATGAGATATTGACATGTACTTTAGTTTTTCATGTGGACGTAATTTTGGATATTAAAATATTCGAATTCTGTATTTTATTTCTGATTAGGTACCTAATCTGATATAACACATCCTATATCTGAACAAAAATAAAGTTACAAAACGGATCAAAATAACTTTTTGACGTTTTGCATATACAGATCAGTGTGCCGTGTAAAACAAAATTTGATGAAACAAATAAATACCGACAGTTTAACAATCTGACAAGCGATCGTTACGGTTTTGCTAATTAATTTTATTTCATTTACATTCTAAAATGGTAGTTTTGCTACGTTGAATGTATGCGTAAAAAATATCGTATTTTTCCAAATTTGAAAATACTTGAGACATTTTAGAGTCTAAATTAAAGAAAATGCGACTTATGCTGGGTTGCAAAAAGGATTGTTTAAAATTTGATTTGACAATAACCTTAGATTGTGATCCTATAATTACAGTTTCCATATATCAGAAGCAGTCTATTATCGTATTCAAACTCCCTGTCATCTAGAACATTAGATTGTACTCACACAAAAACAAATGATTGTTCAACATAGAAAAAGATCGCTTTTTAAGCTAAATTTTGATCGAAATCTGAAGTGGAAATTGTACAAAACACGATGCTAAATACATTTATACACAGTTTAAGAAAAATAACGCTTTAGTCAATAAAATTTTTTTTGAGCAGGATCGATTTAAACCTCTACATTGCTTTTCATATAGAGAAATATGTATGTTAGGTCACTCTCAAATTAAATTTTTTAACTATCCTTTCTGCACTACCTTGCCCATTTCAGGATGTGTATAAGGTCAAATTGCGTAGTAAATCTAATTAAATTTCAGAATCATAAATATATAAAAAATTTCATATGCGAACACTTTTTGCTTATTTTAATGATTTTTTATGATAGGTTTTCTAAAAAATTTTCTATAATTAAATATTATGGATAAATATTTAACATTCAATTTGGCTACCGTGACTTCAGTCAAAAGGCAATCTAGCAACTCCGCGTGGACTTCTAACGCTCCGAAACACGTGGAGTTTGAAGTTCTAAAAAATTTGACAACTATGAATACTACCAAACGTGTTAATTTTCCTTTTTTTGTAGAAATAAAAAGAGCCAATTCGTATCTAAATTATTGTTTATAACATATTCCCATAATTACACAATAGTTATTTATTTTATGAAATTTTTTATTTCATATAATATTAAGTATTCACGTCATAAGACATTTCATAAATTTGTCCATGCAGCCAGCAAACGGTAATGGAACCGTCACTCGCATGCGCAGTAGCTAAAACGTGTTCCAAAACCGACCCAAACAGCTTCGTCTTAGCTACTGCGCATGCGAGTGACGGTTATATTTCCGATCCACGCGGCAGACGGTAGCGGCAGATGACCGACAGCAATTGCTGTCGGGCTTCAGTTGCCGTCGTATAGATTCCGAAGCCGGCAGCAGGCACTGCATTTACGGTCGCAGCATTACTAATTTGCGAAGGGTCTTCGATATAAGTAGTTAATAATAAGAATATTCAAATGCTGCAAGTTTTATTGCAAGAAGAAGAAGACTACGACGTTTTATTAAGTTCGTTCCAAGCAGCCAGCAAACGGTTCCGAAACCGCCCCCGCATGCACATTAGTTAAAACGAAGCTGTTAGTGGCGATTTTAGAACACGTTTTACCTACTGCGCATGCGGGTGACGGTTTCGGAGCCGTTTGCTGGCTGCTTGGAACGAACCTTTTATTATACTATTACTTATTAAGCAGAAAACCTATACTGCCATTGTATTTTAATAGACTGGAAGAAGGCTCTTATGAAACTTTGATAAAAAGACACTTGAATGATAGTGAAGACGTTTTTATTGAGTTCTTGAGCGATCTCTTTCTAAATATTTTCTTTAATATTGCATATTTATAATTAGGATTTTTGCAATCAAATAAACACGGATGTTTAGACACTAAATTAATAAAATTTTCCCTTTCTTCGTCTGTCAACACGTCCATAATGTCAAACTTCAACGGCAGTACTGTTTTGTGTGGAAGTGCAGTCTGCCGCTACGCGTCAAAACGAATCACGACATGTCGCGAGGCAGTTGCAGTTGTATGTCGGAATCGGCCTCATACAAATAAATACTACAAAGTAATGCCGTTTGCTGTCGCGGCACATGCCTTCGCCGTCTGCCGCGTGGATCGGAATCGTACCTTTCAGTATCATTACCGTTTGCTGGCTGCTTGGAACAAACTTTATAAATGCGATCTTTATTATCGACATGTAGGCACACGACGTTGCATCTTTTTCTATTGTAAATGGCGAACAGCTGATTCGGAGGATTGATTTCATTAATTTCAAAGTAAAATATTTCTGTTGAATTGCCGGCAACCCCACTTTTTTTTGGGCTTGAAAAAACGCAAATTGTATAAAGAAACTGATAATAAGTTTTTGAATCATAAATCTTTGAAATAAAATACTAATTTTTTAATCTTCTCTAAAATTTTAACACTTTCGGTAGAAATAACATTGAGTGAATGGTGAATTTAAAATGAATTATTTCATAAAAAAGGTCGGGAAGGTGTCTATTTTTTTGTTTTAATCGATGCAGGAGGTCTAATTCTATAACATATTTCAAATTTAGGCAAAAAACTTCGAATTTAAAAATGTTATACACATCCTTAACCGATTTTCTATCTCCACTAATAACTGAGGGTCATTCATGCTAGCCACCGTCGTCTGAGACACCCTGTATCTGCTATAACTTTGTTTTTATTTTAATATAATCATAGCATGTTTTTCATAATTTAACTTATTTTTATTACTAGGGAGTTTTGTAGAAAACATTTTTTTTTCCTAAACTTTTTGGTTTCGGAAATAATTTGAAAATATTACATAATAGATTTATTTATTAATCAACCACTAATCGTTTGTTTGTTTGGTGTGAATGGCAGTTTGAATCTGTGAAAGACGCCGTGTGTGTGTGTGTGTGTGTGTGTGTGTTTGGGTTTGTTTTATTGTTGCAGGATTTCAAGAATACAATGCCGCCAAAGAAAAGGACACGTCTCACTCCTGTCCCTAAAGGAAGCCAAAGAGTCTCCGGAAAGCAACCATCACAACAGGACGCCGATCCGATCGTTCTAGCTGAGCCAGGATCAATGCCAATCGCTGGAGAGCCAGCTCAGATCGTCGTGCAACCATTAAAGTTAATTAACAATGTTTCTGTGTCCAGGCACGTTGACAAACCGGTCGTTGAGAATATCATCGTGCGGCCTGAATCTCCAGTTGCGGGACCCTCTCATCGACCGGACGAACCTATGCAGAACGTACTGCAACCGTCTCCAATACAACGAGAAGTGTCGAGCGAAGAGTCGGTGTCTGTCCAAGACGAGCCTACGTTGACACAACCGCGAACAATCGACGAACCGATGGTAGTCGAAGAGGTCGACGTAGTGATTCGCGCAATTGACGAAGTTCAGCGAGATGATTGGGAACAGCGTAGAAGAGAAGGGCAAGTGGCAACCTATCTCACCGCGTTAGAACACGTAGCCGAAGAATTCTATTTAGGTGCCATGGATGCCGTATGTACCGAGTGTCAGGCGAAGCATTTTTCTGGCGAACGGCCAGTCGACAGAAAATTTACACACTGTTGTCGAAAAGGAAAGATAGCGTTCGTGCCGAGAGATTATCCACAATTTTTGGAGGATTTGTTGTGTGGACGTCATGAACACTCGGTTAACTTTATGCAGAACATAAGAAAGTATAATAGTGCGTTGGCGTTTGCGTCGACAGGTGTCGACATCGTTCCCCCTGCAGGACGCGGACCCTATTGTTTTAGAATTCACGGACAGATCTACCACCAAATAGCCCACATCGAACGCCCCGTGGGTAATGTAAGTTACGGTCAACTTTATTTTTTAGATTCAGCGGATGCACTAAGCCATAGAATGGAACGTCGAGAAAATCAAGAGTGCATTCCGGAATTGGTGGAAGCGCTAGATAGACTCTTTCGAGAAATAAACCCGTTCGCCGAGGGCTATAAATTCTTGAGAGAGGTCGAAATCGAAGAAAATCGACGAGCCGAAGTCGAAGGAAGAGATGCGTCTGAAATATTCATGAGCATTCGCGAGGATCGTCGACACGACCGACGTAGGTACAATATACCGACGGCAAACGAAGTCGCCGTGGTATTCCGAAGCGACGACGGAGCTCCGCCTTTGGAACGCGACATAAGAATATATTCACGAAGAGGCATGTTTCGGAAAATATCGATACTGAGTCCGAACTGCGACCCGATGAGCTATCCGTTGCTATTTCCGAGAGGAGAACCCGGCTGGCAACCGAATATGCCGTACAGGCAGAGAACGGCGCGAAGAGAAAACGTTTCGATGCTCCAATATTTCAGTTATAACTTCGCGATTAGAGTAGGATATTTTAATGCTATATTAAACGGCGGAAAACTTACGCAACAGCTAGCGGTGGACTGGTACGTAAAAATCGAGGGTTCGCGACTTCAATTTTTTAGAGAAAATCAGCGGAAATTACGCGTCGAAATGTATCAAGGACTGATGGATTACTTGCACGATGTCGCGGTGGAAAATCAGGCAAGGGTTGGTAGAATGGTGATATTACCGCCCACGTTCGAAGGAAGCCCTAGGAATATGCACCAAAATTTCCAAGATGCAATGACAATCGTGACGAAGTACGGTCGACCAGATTTGTTTATTACGTTTACGTGTAATCCAAAATGGCGAGAGATTACAGAAAATTTAGAACCGTGGCAAAAGGCTGAACATAGGCCGGATTTGACAGCCAGAGTATTTCACTTGAAACTCGGAGAATTTTTGCATGACATTCGAGTCAAACACGTTTTGGGTGTACCGGTCGCGTATTTACACGTCATCGAGTTTCAGAAGCGCGGGTTACCACATTGCCATATTTTAATAATTTTACGCGCCGAGGACAAACCGCGAGAACCGGAACAAGTCGATAGAATCGTTTGCGCCGAAATTCCGGATCAGGTCACCGAACCCGAACTTTATGCGATCGTCAGCAACGCGATGATACACGGACCCTGCGGCACACTGGCTCCCAACTCTCCGTGTATGAGTGATGGGAAATGTAGTAAGGACTTCCCCAAAGAATTTAGGAATGAGACCGCGGTTAACGAAAACGGATACCCGAAATATAAACGACGAAACACGGGACGCGCTGTTCATGTCAGAGGACACGAACTCGACAACAGATACGTCGTGCCGTATAACAAATGGCTGTTAAGGAAGTATAACGCGCACATAAATGTTGAAATTTGCTCTTCGATAAAGAGTGTCAAGTACATATGCAAGTACGTGTACAAAGGACACGATTGCGCTTGCTTACAGATCGGTAACGAAGACGCCGTTTTGAATTGGGACGAACTAGAAACGTTTGTAGACGCGCGCTACGTCAGCGCACCGGAAGCGTTGTGGAGAATAAACGAATTTAAGATGCATGACAGGAGCCATACGATCAAACGATTGGCGGTACATCTGCCGTTTCAACAAGCCGTTTACTTCCAGGAGGGAAACGAACAACATGCCGTAGAAAGGGCAGCCGCGGGAGAGACGACGCTAACGGCTTGGTTTAAACTGAACATAAGAAATATTGCTGCCAGACAATATTTGTATACGGAGATTCCATTGCACTACGTTTTCAACAAAAAAATATGGACCGACAGGAAAAAACACGTCGACGTAATTTCGCGAATGTACTCAGTCAATCCCAGAGATGAGGAGAGATACTATCTCAGACTGCTTTTGTTGCACGTCAGAGGAGCTACGTCGTTCGAAGACGTGCGAACGGTAAACGGCGAGGTGTGTCCGACTTTTAAAGATGCTGCGAGACAAAGAAATCTGTTGGCCGACGATGGCGAATGGACGAGATGCATGCGAGAAGCGGCAACGTTCAAAATGCCTCGACAGTTAAGATCTCTGTTCGCGACCATCATGATTTTTTGCGAACTCGACGAGCCCCTAAGGCTGTGGGAGCAGTTCAAGGACGACCTAATCGACGATTTCGCGCGAATTCACGAAAGACGGATTGCGGAAGATCTAGCTCTGAGCGATATCCAGAACAACCTCGCGTTGCACGGACATAGATTAACGGATTTCGGATTTGAACAACCGCGGGTGCACGTCGTACAACGTCCCGAAGACGATTTTAATGCGGAGATCGAGCGTACGGAAGCCGATCGAATGAGAGAAATGCTGAACGCAGATCAGCTGGAAATATTCACGGAAGTAATGAGAAGCGTCGAAAACACCGAAATACGCGCGCGATACTTTTATTTAGACGGCGTAGGCGGCGCTGGAAAAACTTTTTTGTACAACGCACTCATCAGCGCCTTAAGAGGAATGAACATTTCCGTAATCGCGGTTGCGTGGACAGGAATTGCGTCGCTCCTTTTGAAGGGAGGACGAACGGTCCACTCACAGTTCAAACTGCCGGTACCGCTTTTGGACACGTCGACTTCCGGCATAAAGCCCGGCACAGCGCAGGCACAGGCAGTCAACGCGGCAAAGATAATCATCTGGGACGAAATTACCATGGCACCGGCCACGTCTCTGATAGCCGTCGACAGAGTGCTAAGAGACATAACGCGTGTAGAAAGACCATTCGGCGGAAAAGTCGTCCTTCTCGGTGGTGATTTTCGCCAATGCTTGCCTGTCGTGCGCAACGCAAACAGGACAAAGGTGGTGGAAAATTGCGTCAAGAACTGTCACTTATGGACGGAATTCAGAACGTTCTCGCTTACGAGGAATATGCGAGCGAACGCGGACGAAACGGAATTTACGAATTGGCTTCGGGAACTCGGAGAAGGAAAACTCGAAAACCACGTCGATTTACCGAACGATACCATTGCTATACCGGACGTGTGCATGGTAGACGACGTAGTATCGGAGATATTCGGCGAAAATGCATTGGCGACTGACGGATCGGTCCATAAGAGCGCCATATTGTGTCCGCGAAATGACGACTGCACGTTACTGAACGACAGAATTATAGATTCGCTCGACGGTCTGGCAAAATCCTACAACAGCGTGGATTCGATAGTGACCGACGATGAGGAAGAACAGAGCAATTTTAGCGTCGAATTTCTCAATTCAATAACGCCATCCGGACTGCCGCCTCACAAATTGACATTGAAAACCGGCGCAATAATAATGCTGCTGAGGAATCTGCAAGTGAAACAAGGTCTGTGTAACGGAACCAGACTGATTGTTAAAAACTTGATGGAAAACTGCATAGATGCAGAGATAATAACGGGACGGTTTGAAGGCAACAGAGTTTTTATTCCGAGATTGGATCTGACGTCGGCCGATAGCGACTTGCCTTTTAAATTGAAAAGGCGTCAGTTTCCCATTCGTCCTGCCTACGCGATGACAATAAATAAAGCCCAGGGATCGACCCTCGAAAAAGTGGGCATATATCTTTCGAAGCCGGTATTCGCGCACGGTCAACTCTACGTCGCGTTTTCGAGAGCGCGCGCAATGCACGCCGTACGCGTTCAAATTTTAGAAGCGACAAAACAAGGGAAACTCATCGAGGGAAGTACTACGTTTTATACCGAGAATGTCGTCTATAAGGAAGTGTTAGAAAATTAATAAAGAATCATGCGTCCCCTATGCCTCGCAGTCGCTACGGTGATCAGTGAGGTATCGTCATTAAAAATACGTGATAGTGAAAAATTAAAAAAAAAATCATATGCCCTGTTTGCTCCATAGTCGATTTATCGAAATGTGTAGTAGCGACAGGATGCATATGGCACGTTGCAAACTACAAGAATTGTAACGTGCATTAAAAAAACGTGATGAAGTATAATACATATAAGGAAGTGTTAGAAAATTAATAAAGAATCATGCGTCCCCTATGCCTCGCAGTCGCTACGGTGATCAGTGAGGTATCGTCATTAAAAATACGTGATAGTGAAAAATTTAAAAAAAATCATATGTCCTGTTTGCTCCATAGTCGATTTATCGAAATGTGTAGTAGCGACAGGATGCATATGGCACGTTGCAAACTACAAGAATTGTAACGTGCATTAAAAAAACGTGATGAAGTATAATACAAAATAATAGTACCAAAAAAATAATTTATTTTTGTTTTTTACAGGTTCACAGCACGCGCATAGAGTCCTCGACGTTCGTCGGCTGTTCTCGGAAGCACGTAATAGGTGAGTTAAAAATCGCTTTTTAACTCTCATGGTTGTATAGGCCTCCTGGGGAACTCTACCATGTAAAAAAAAAGGAGTAACGCGCCCCGACAATACCTCAATAGGTGGTGTGGAAAATTGTCATAGAATTTTAATTTAAAAAATTTTACAAATTAAAGCACGTTTAAAAAGTTAAAAATAAAAACATTTAATAAAATTAGAAGGATATGTCTGCTTGCTTTTGTTTTATTGTTCCAGGTTTCTTTGATTCCAAACATGGGTTTCTGGATCAAGAAAAAGGTTAAGGAGCAGCCGCAAATAGCAGTGAAAATTTCAGTCACCGTGAATGCAACAACCACCGGAAGAGAAATCACACCTAGCTCGAATAGATTGTGACAAGTGTATTCACTTACATACATTTATTTTAGAATTATTATTTAAATGCCAGTAAATATATACATAAATGAAACTGTAAATAAATAAAATTTTTCAATAATATTTCAAAAATAATAAAAAATCAATCTTTATTCAATTAGAAAATAAGTAGATTATTTCTGAAGAAGATCCAAATCCGGACCGAAACGTCATCTATTGAAATATAATTTTATAATTTTTTGTCAATATACAGTCTGAAAAAATTGGTCGATTATTTTATTTCTTTGAAGAGTTCAGACGTTAATCTAAGATTTAAAATTGTAAATAATGTAATGATCGGTTATTGCTTAAATATACTGTATAAAAATTAGTGTGTTGATTTTTTTATAAATCTAAACAATGGTTGAATAATGTTACTTTGACATGCATCGAATTGTTCGCAGTGAAAGGGGAAGTGTTAAAGGGGAGTTTTTAAAAAAACAATTCCGGGGTGAACGATAAAGGGGTATGCGAATTGTAATACCGGGGTGAACGATAAAGGGGTATGCAAATTGTAATAACGGGGTAAATGGTAAAGGTGTATGCGAATTGTAATACCGGGGCAAGTGATAAAGGGGTATGCGAATTGTAATACCAAGGTGTAGGATAAAGGGGTATGCGAATTGTTTCGCAATGAAACGTGAAGGATTAAAGGGGAAGTTTTTAAAAAACAATTCCGGGGTGAACGAAAAAGGGGTATGCGAATTGCAATACTAGAGTGAACGGAAAAGGGGTATGTGATTTGTAATACCGGGGTGAAAGATAAAAGGGTATGCGAATTGTAATACCGGAGTGAAAAATAAAGGGGTATGCGAATTGTAATACCGGGGTGAAGGATAAAGGGGTATGCGAATTGTTTCGCAGTGAAACGGAAAGGGTTAAAGGGGGAGTTTTAAAAAAAAACAATTCCGGGTTGAACGATATAAGGGTATGCGAATTGTAATACCGGGTGAACGATAAAGGGGTATGCTAATTTTTTCGCAGTGAAACGAGAAGGGGGAAGGGGAAATTCCTAAAAAAAGCAGTTATTGCAATTGTGCAGGGGTATATTAAAGCACACAAACCTTTTAAAGTTACGCCAAAAATACATGCAAACATGTTTTGTTTCAGAAAAACTTTAATTATGAAGGCCGCAGGCCTGAATTTTGTACTTGAATTATTGTTACGAGGCTCGAAGAGCCGAGTAGTGTTTTAGCGACAGCAGATTTAAAACACATCGATTTTGGAAAACTATTCTAAAAACACATTCAAAAATGTTTCGTGTACACCTGTTATGGTAATTTGGCAGGCGTGCATCAAAACACACCAAGCTTTTAAAACTATTTCAAAATCAAATGCAAAAATGTTTTGTGTAAATAAATAACGGTTAGTTGCGCCGCGAGCCTGTACCAAAACACATGAGTATTTGAAAACTAACCCAAAAGCACGTGTTAAAAAGTTTTGTGTTGGCAAAAAAATTTTGGGCGACAGCCTGTGGCAAAAAAGTTTTTGGCGACAGCCTGTGCCAAAAATTGATCTTAGAAGACTGTTAAGTCACCTTCAAAAAAGTTTTGAACAGGTCCATCTAGTTATATTATTAATCTCCAAATGTCGTTAAAAATATACACCAATAGTTGGCAAAACCAAAAGTGCACATCCCGCAAGTTTTCCACTGTACATATTATAATGAAAAAAAATTGAGAAAATAGATTTAAAAAAAAAAACAATTAAAAAAATAGAAAAAAAAATAAAAATAAAATGGAATAGAAAAAAAAATATTACTTGGTGTCAGCGGGAATCGAACTCGGCACCTTGCTATTACTGGACTACGCGTTTAACCACTCGGCCATTCTGATATCTCAGCTTGCGTTGTTATTATGGTATAGAAGTGGAGCAGTTATTCTACGTAATACACTACATTACAATAACAGTAATAGATATTTTTTTGTTTTTTTAAGGTTTTTTATTTGAACTATTAGCTGTCAAAAATAATAAAATAAAACTGTTTATAAAAATTAAACTACTGAACACATTTATGTGAATTTAAATAGGGTTCTGGTCTGATAGTAAACAAAGTGAATAAAATATAACCCAAGGCAATCCGACCAAAATTGCGATCTGTAGAGTCGTGACGTACGTACATACGTACATCCGTACATACGTACAGACCAACCGACAACTGCCGTTTGTAACTTTCAATTACAATTTTAATAGTATTTATGAACTCGAATTGATTTAAAAATGGTTCTGTTTTATAGATCAGAATCTCCTCTTTTCAAAAAGCTTCAATTTGAATGGATTTCGTGTGAAATTAACTTAGATATAACTTCTTATATGAACGAAAGTCAGCTCTGACGCACAAAGCGACAATAAAGCACATACCGCTAATTTAGCGGTATGTGCAACAATTTTCAAACATAACGCCGGGGTGTATTATGTAAAATTTCGCGCCTTGTAATTATTGAATTACTTGCGCATAATATACTCCCACTGGTTTAAAATAAAGACGTTATTTAGAATATCTGAACTTTGATCACGCGTTTCGGAGACAGGCTTAAATACTAGTAAGATCATAATAATTAAACAAAATATACAGATAATAATAATAACAATAATTCTTTATTGCTCCAAAGACAAAAAAATTGTATAGGAGAAGTCAAAATACATATTAGTTACAAGTTAAAAAATTCATTAATATTATAAAAACATTTAGCAGCTAAGAAGGTCTTTTCTTAAACTGTCGACAATTATTTGCATTTTTTATTTCTTCGGAGAGAAGATTGTATATTTTAGTACTGCGGTATAATGGACTTTTTTGATATAATGATAAATTAAGTCTGATGCTGGTCAAATTGTCCCTATTTCTTGTATTAATATATATGTCGTAGTCATAATGCAAAATTAGGCTTTTTACAAAATGTCTAGGCATTTTATAAAAAGCCGGCAAAACGCGAGCGAACAATGCAGTTTCCGTTATGACTATACCAATTCAGGCAAATTGATAAAATGCCGGCAAAATGTGAACAGAAGAACGTGTATCTCGTTCTGACGCATTATTTTCAGGCATTTTACAATTTACCAACAGCGATGTAGTCAAAACGCACAACATTGCTTTCCTGATACAGTTGAGCCAAACAGCTGTACTTAAACCTAACCTAAAACTAAAACGTGAACGTTGTTTTGTTTGCTTTTGCTTTGCTTTTCTGATACAGTTCGCGCTAAACAGCTGTACTTAACCTAACCTAAAACGTGCTAACCTAAAACGTGGACGTTGTTTTGTTATTTATCCATTTCGGAGTTCATTTAGACACATAAAAATGAGTGATAACCGCGAAGAAGTGCAAATCGAAAATGACAATCGCTCATATGACCTTATCTAGAAATTCTGAACTTGTTTATGATATAAAATATTATTTATTCAAATTGAATTTTATATTAGGTATCGTAATATAACCTCAGCTGTTACTCTTAAACCGCCAAAAACTGGACCCTTTACCTTAGATACTTATTTAGGTAGTTACTTTATTTCGTGCATAACTTTAAACTTACCTAACTGAAAGTTTTTATAGGTATGAAGTGTTTATTTAGATTTATATAATAAAGAAGTTTATTGTTTTTTGTGTCATTGTGCCATTTAATGAAATACTTACCTAGTACCTATCTCCCTAATTTTATTATTTTTTTCTCCCGCTTACGTTATGACTACATCGCTGTTGGTAAATTGTAAAATGCCTGAAAATAATGCGTCAGAACGAGATACACGTTCTTCTGTTCACATTTTGCCGGCATTTTATCAATTTGCCTGAATTGGTATAGTCATAACGGAAACTGCATTGTTCGCTCGCGTTTTGCCGGCTTTTTATAAAATGCCTAGGCATTTTGTAAAATGCCTAATTTTGCATTATGACTACGACATATATAAATATCTAAGTCCTTGCGACATGTACAACGTTCCATCAATTCTGTAAATAGTTTATAAATATAACCAAAGAGTGGCCCACCCATTTTCGGCTATGGTCCAACAAGGTAAAACTTTAACGAACGAAAAAATTATCCTATAATAGAGTTGAAAAAACATTTTAGAGCCTCGTGAATTTGGCCCTGGTGAGAAATTAGGAAAACTCTATTTTTTTAAATACCTTTTTTTCCAAGGGTGGACAAACGATAATTTTCGGTGGTCAAACCTCCAAAACCCCTTTTCAGTAAATTTTATCCAAATCGTTAGGGCCGTTTTCGAGAAAATAATGCGCAGAATAACTCAGAAGACGTTGCATTTCACAAAATAATAATGTCAAAAAATTGAATTGCTACATTAGAAATTGCAGTCGTTTCTATTTTAAGACTGAACATACGCAATCTTCTAATTTCCGTAGCACACCATACAACAGACGAAGATGACCGAAATTTGTTTGCCATCAGTTAGATAAAATTGAATTTATACTGCTTGATTTCTATATAAATGAGTATAAAAAACTTGTCTGGGCATATTCTGTTGTACGAAATCTATGTAAAATTATCTCCTCCTTCGTCTAAGACAGGTTTCGAACCGATCTGATTTAAATGGAGCGAGTAATAAGCGTTTTTTCTTAATTGCTCCCCTGCCTGGAGACGAATCGAACAAAAAAAAGTTTTTTCAAAAAACGGGTAACTAACCCGACTTTATTTTATATAGATAGATTAAGAATAATGCGTAAATACATCAAGGCTCATGTTAAATTCATAAACGAACGATAATTGGCTGTCGGTTCGTCTTTAAGTTTATCGAGACATACGACTGACAATAATATTCGCTTCCATCATGGGTGGACGTGGGTTAATTTGTGATAACTGTAAAAAGTAATTGAGCGATATGGAGATTTAACTAAATGTATGAAATGTGATGAAAGCAATCATATCGAATGTGTTAATATTAACATAGAAGAATTCAGAAGATTAATCGACTCAAATATGAACACCTTACCTATTGGAGCAAACGCAAAGTACAAAAAAGAAAAGATGTCAAAATAAGCACAACCATCATGTTTCGCTACAGCAATTTCAATCGAATTTTCTAGTTCCACTAGCTTGTTAAAATATTTCGGATTGTTCACCATGTGATCAGAAGCACCTGAATCTACATACAATCTAATCTTGTCGTTAACTGCATTGTTTTCGTTTGGATTTGCAACAAAACAGATATCTTGATCACTTCTTCCGCAAGCATTGGCTGATACCCGAGAATATCTAGAAGTTCTATTATCAAATCTTCTTCTAAAACGACAGTCAGCTCGTTTGTGCCCAAATTTTCCACAATTATAACACTTGTATTTGAATTTTGTTTTGGTATTAAACGTAGTTGAGTCGTTTTGATTTTTCATTTCATCTTTGATTTCCCGTTTTTTGGCACTCACCTAATAATTTCGATTTTACAAAATCTAATGTAAGTCTAGATTGATACGTTGTTTCCATTGCTGTAACGACTGCGTCATGTGATTTTGGTAAACTTAAAAGTAAGTGACATACTATATCAGTCTGTTCTAGTTCCGCGCCCAATGATTTTAATTCCCGAATTAATTTTGTGAAATTCAATAGGTAAATGCTCATATCCTCCATTTCGTTACATTTTGTTGTCAGTAACTGTTTCCTTATGAACAACTGATTTGCAATACTCTTCCTTTCATATATTTCTTTTAGTGTTCAATATATGTCTTTTGCAGTAGTTTTTTCTTTCATGTGTTTCAGCTGATTATCCGCTATGTGATTTATTAAAACACAAGAGAAGTTGTAGACTGGGACACATTGAAAAATCTGCAATAGTCGAGCATACGTTGACCCTAGACAACTATAAAATCCTTTTTGAATAAACCAAAGTTATAGACAGAACATCGAGTTACTACCCACGCATATACAGAGAGGCCATAGAAATACAAAAACACACAAATAATTGCAACCGGAAAAATAAAGGTTTGAATCTAAGTAACACCTGGACACCAACACTGTGCAATACCAACCCACTGAATGGAACGACCAATCACAGAAGAGCATACTACGACCGAGTAGAGAGCACGAGCACGCTGATTATAAAAGACGGAAGTACCACATTTGTCGACACACATACCTGTGAGCAGCCTGGAAGGACACTTTGCCCGCTTCCACATCGCTTTTGATAATGTCGACCGCAGTTGTAGACGAAACGTCAGGCAGAACTACCAACGGACCACGGCATACAAGCCCGGAAACCAAGAAGATTTATTAAAACTGTTTTAAATTTCTTTTCTTCTTTTCAAATAAATAAAATTGTCGAGCAATTTTTCTCAGACCAATTTATTTGAAGAGTTCTATTCAGACGTTAATCAAAGATTTGTCTTTTCTTCTTTGTTAACAGACTCAATTAATCTCTGAGGACAGCGTGGTGTAATGGTCAGCGTGCTGGCCTTTGGATCGCACTGTCGTGGGTTCGAATCCTACCTCTGCTCATGGATATTTTGTGTTTGTCGTTTAGACCCAGCTTTGAAATTTAATTATACTGGCCAGATACTAAGAGGTAGTGCCACCCCCCCAAGTGATATTCTCTTGTATATGTGCATATGCTCTATATATGTGGATATATACAATTGGATATACCTTTTAAAAAAAAAAAAATTAATCTCTGTTTTACTGTTTGATACTCTCATCTATTTCCATTATTAGTTCCTCTGAATACTTTTCCACATGTCGTTTCAAATTTTGTTGTTCCAGGATGGCTTTCATTCGAAACCTCCAGTTTCCATAATTCGTTCCATCAAACAAAGCAATTCGGTATTTTTCTTTTTCTGCATCCATTCCTGAGCCCATAACTTGTTATACTTGCCGCAGTTATACAGATTTAAAAGAAAAATATGTAATTGCAAAATAATTTTATTCAGGTAATTTTATAATAACTTTAATTCACAAAAACAAAAATCAATTCAACTATTGGAACTTACAACTCAAAATATATTTTTATCCTTTCATAAAATTACATAATATTAGCTTGAATTATGACACTACATTAATTGTATTACTGACGTCTAATACATTTTATTTAACACAAATTAAGTATTATCTTAACTCAACTTTAACAAAAAATAATCATTCTTGTCATGAAAAAGGAACCTTAAATTCAAATTTAATAAATTGTACCTATTTAGTCTGATTTTGAAAAATTCACAAAAATTCTAAACTCGTAGTCGTAACTTAAGTACCAAAATTTTATAAAGTAAATAGAAATAAAAAGTTAAAATAAAAGAAAGAAAAAGCAGAAAGAAATTGAGGTAAGGTCACATGGGTGTTATTTACTTTAATAAAACGTTATGCTTCAAATCACCGGCGACGATTACAGCATTTTACAGCTTGAAAAAATAGTTAAAACATTTAAATTAGTATAAATTTTTGTAGTACCGGAATTCCCAGGAAATGGGTTTTTCATTTCCCGGTACTGAAAGCGATAAAATTTGCTGGAATTCCCGGGAGCAATCCCTACTTATAAGCAATGAAGTTGAAAACAAACCACATGTCACTGAAATAACTATTTGAAGCGATGGGTGCATTTATAAAAAATAGATGTGAGAATGTAGCCAACGCTATTCTACATTTTGCCGTCAATAAAGGAATAACTGTGTACCAAAAATATCTAGAAGTTGGTCATACGCAGATGGAGGTAGATAGTATGCACAGGCTCATAGAAAAAAAATTAGGAAGAAGGAACATTTTGTGCCCGCAGACTATGTAAGAGCAATTAGGGGGGCTAGGATAAAACCCAAACCGTATGTTGTAGAAAGTTTGACATACAAAGATTTTTTTTATTATTCTGACGGCTAAAGTATTCGGCCTAGATTAAAGGCAGAGGATACATGTGTTACAGACTTGAGATGCCTAAAATATAAAACTGATGGTCGTATTTGGTATAAACTAAATTTTTCTGATGACTGGAAGGAACTGCCCCGAAGACCTAAATCAGTCAAGGATGTATACACACAATTAAAACCACTCTACATCAAACCTCTGCCTAAACAGGAGAGAAAATTTAAGGATCTTCAGGACTTTCAAACCTGGGAGAAGATTACCATCCATTTTACAATGGTCTGCGCCATGGTAACTGTGAACCGCCATGCGATCACATCAAGAATTAATAATGAACATTTCAATCTTTGCATTAATTCTGTGTTGCATTAATTACATTGTTATGGAACTAAAATATTTTTTTAGTTAAAACATGGAAATGTAAGTTAACCTACTTTTTTGTTTAAAAAATGTTTGCTTTTTTAAACTGAATTTTTTGTATTGTATTGTTTTATAACAATAAAAAGAACATATTTTTCAGTTAAAACATTTTTATTTACAAAATGTAATTTGTCAAAGTAAACTTAATTTCATTTCATTAGAATAATATTCAAAATGTACAATTTTCTTAAAGTGAACATCTTGCATTGCATTGTTTTTGTAATTATTGCCAATTTAGCGATATTTTGATGTTAAATGCTTTTGAAAGTCGACAATTTTATTTATTAAATGCTGTTGATTAGAAAATGTAATGTAAAGAAAAATTAATAAACAAGCATTGTAAAATATCGTATATCTGTTTCTTCCATGTTATTTACTTAATAGTTGTATGTCTATTTGCAAAGTATCATATGTTTAAAATTAGCTTTAAATTTGATTGCAAAACATTGTATGTTTCGATAAATCTGTTATAAAATATCTTAGTGCCTAAGTTAGTATTTCATGCAATAATATACGCTAAACCAAAAACAAAACCCAAAGTATATAATAATAGAATACAATCATGAAAAAATTACTTTTTTTTGCTCTCCTGAAAAATCCAGTTTTTAGACATACGACGTTTTGAACTTTAAGTGACGATATATAAAATGTAGCAGCTCACGCCATATACCTATTTAAAATTAACAACTTACATGGTCACAATACACGTTACTGTAACAAATTGATTTTAAACAAAAATTCATTAGAAGTTGCGCATCGAGGTGCACGCAATGCAATGATACGTATATACAATACCATTGGAAATTACAAACACCGATAACATAAAAATATTTAGAATTAAGCTCAAAAACTTTCTCAAGAAGAGAACACATTATAATATGGAGGAGTTTTTTATATAATCTACTATGATATTATTGTGACACTATTTATATATTTCCAGAAATATTATCAAATAAAGACATTTATTTATTATATTTTATTTATATTTTTTGTGTCGTTAAGAAAAAAAAATACATTATTTTTTATATATGAAGTTGGGAATAATCTTTTGGAATAATCAAGATGCTTTTGTTGACTACGTAATTTGCCTGTAGTCACCAGTCTATATTTTGATACGAGCTCATTGGAATTATTTCTGGAATTGTCCAGTTGGAGACGTTGAAATTGACGCATAATGCTGAAGATTATACGTTTGAGGTTATTTGCACCACGTGCGGTCGAAATTAGATGCTTTTCCCAGCATCCAGATATAAGGTAGTTACCGACCCTTCGCTGACGTAAGTCAAGTTTATTTTCTTTTTGTGTGTGAAATGGTTTTCTTGAAGTAAACCAATTTCAAGTTTTGTGTTTTTATGACATGCGATTGAAGCTCGAGTATATTTATGTTACCGAATCGATAGCCGTTTAATTAAACTCACATTTTATGTAGTAAAAGAAATAAACTACAGTCAGTTTCTAAATTTTAAAATGTATAGCCAGAAGTTAATAACAAATAAAAATATAGATGGAAATAATATGAGGTGGTTAGATGTTAAATGGTTGCAGTTTAGGAAAGATTCACCATTGTTAATTTTTTATAAATACCAGTTAAGCGAAAATGAATTCAAACAACTGTGCATTAGAAGACCAACCCGTAAGGAAAATACTATGCACACTGTTGAACAGCTGTATCAATCCCGTCTTCCAATTGATAAAAAAAAATTTAAAGATTTACTATCTTTATGTCAGTCAAATAAAATACCATCTGTTTATCATCAATTTTACCAAACCCTGGACGCTACTGTGAGTACCAACGCTGATGATTCTGATGAGGAGATTTAATGAAACGAAAAGTACTTAATTATAATAAATGCGATTTGGAGCAGCAACTTTTTCATTTTTTATGATATTATATTAATTTAACACTTAGCTCTTTTCACTTTTAAAAATTACATGTGTTATAATTTTAATTATTAAGGTGGTGAAAAAAGCTAAGTGCTAATTATCTATTTATCATCAATAATACTATGTTTTTTTTCTGTTTTTTGCAAATCAACATCAAAATAAAGGATGTTTTTACATCTGTGCGAAATTTTATTATATTCCCTAAATAAACAAAGTCGCTGTAAATTAAATATTGTTTTAACATAAAACATCAAATCTTAATTATCGATTTTCTCAAAACAGTAAGTGTGTGGCTTAGCTCGCTTCACTTCTAGCACGACGAATTACCCTACACTAAAGGTATGTATCGAATCGTATTAATAAAAATTGAGTTTGTTAAAGTCCTAATTCAAGTATTTTTTCTTTACTAAATTTTTTTTTAATGAGTATAAAATTTCGGGGAGCGCTATTTGATAGAATCACTATTCAAAATGGTTTCTATAAGTTACATGATTTCTTTTAACTCAGAGTAATTTTATCTCTAAACTGACGCTATTATGTTCTTGGGAAATTTAAAGTAAAGAATTACGATGTATTTTACACATACTGAGAAAGCCAATAGCGTGGTAGAAAAATGAAAATTGGTGGGGATAGGAGAAAATAAAAACGGGCGGACGGATGTAAAAGAAATTGTAACTTAAAGTAAGAGTCCACTGTATCCAACTTGGCTGTCCAACGAGTGAAAAAGAAAAAGTATATATGTATAAATAAATTTATCAAGCGTAGAATACCTATGTTATGTTATTAGATTATATAATTCGTTTTGTATTAAGAGTGTAGAAAAATACTGCCGTAAATGTTTTATTTAATTGTTTTCATATCTCACGAGTACGATGCAACCAAGATGCGAGAGCTCACAACCAATTGACTCGGAAGTGCGAGGGGAAACCACCTATCACAGACAAAAGGGCAGACCTATATGCGATGTAATACGACCAAGATAAGCGGCTGTTTGATATCCAGCGGTATTCGCCGTCACAACATGCGAAATGCAAACGCCAGCAAATCTCACAGCAGGACGATCAACCGTACAGCGAAGTATCGAATTACGCTGTCTCAACGTCCAGCAAGTGTGTGGAAAAAAATGTGTCGACGACACAAGACATAAAGTGTGTTTGTCATCTATTAATTATTAAACGTTATTAAAAGCAATTAACCAGCGCATGAACTATTGCCAAACTGCTTAAAGTGTTCCCCTCCCCCGAAGTTGATTAGTGTTCCACGAACATTGTGGTGTTAAATTTTCTTGTGAGCCTCCATCAATGCAAACAATCTTAAATAGTGAAAACTCGTGTCTATGGAAAAGGTAAAAGACTCTAAGAACTTTAAAAGCGAGAGTACACGGTCATAAGTTATATCTATCTATATGTTTTTTTTTTATATTTAACTAGTAATTTAATATATACGGATAAGTATTAAGTAAACAGAAGGAATCTAGAAAAAAAATAAATGCTTCCGATTGAATTGCCCGCCGCTTCTTTTAGGAGAGCGCTTGGTCATTGTACCAGAATTCCAAGCGGTCCAGAAGTTGAGATCCAGGCACTTGATGACGAAGACATTTAAATTTCAACTTTTATTCTTTTACGGTAATATATGATTGCGAAATACTAGATTCCATCTGAAGATATAGAATAAGTATATTTTGTAGTTAGGGTTAGATTCTCTTGAGTATTATTTAGAAAGTTTTTTTTTTTTTTGTATAGCCGCACTGGTTTTATAGATTTTATTTGTTTATGTTATTTTACATATTTATCTATCTTAAAAGATAGAAGCAATTGAGCGATCGTGGAAGTCTACTATTATCAGTGTATCACTTTAACGATTTGAGAATGCGTCCCTTTGCTTGTCTCTTCCAAGATAGAGCATCTGGCGATTGTTAAAGTAAACGCCGGGTGGTCCCGATGAGAGGTCCCAAGCAGATGGTTTAGAGAAGTCTTACCTCTTCAAGTTAATACTTCATCTTAAGGTAAGGGGGATGTAATAGTACGCCCCTGTACAGTAAATATGCCAATGTTGCACTACTATTATAATAAGTGTCAAAACGACTCAACAAGGGTCAGTTACCTGGGCAGCTAAAGTCCAAATGCTGACTTAGGATTTTCGTTGGCACGAGGCATTAATCCGGCTAATAAAAGTAGACCGAACGAACGCTCGCGAGTTCACTAGTAGTTCAGTCATGACGAGTCAGTCAGTTCAGTTGAGTGTAAAGTGGTAAAGTTGAATTGATATGTTTTTGTTGTAAGAGTTAGTTAGTGTGAAGTTAATAACTATGTTATAAACTGTGACTTTGATTGTAAAAATATCTGTTATATAAAACCGCATAAATACAAGTTTGTGAATAAACTATAACTGGTAAGCAAATTTCATTGATTTTTATTATGTTATTATATTTCAGAGTATAACTTCCGATATGATCAAATATAACTCATCCCGCCTCCTATAAAACTCGGCCCAAGGTCAATTCAAAGACCCGCTACATTACACTACTGTGGACATGCTAAAAAAGTTCAACGTACGTATGTATGACTTTAAAAATGGAGAAACTTCAAACGAAGAACAGAATGATGATGCGGTGGTTATGGAAATAATTAATAACTTTGGATAAACTGTAATAAAATAATTATTAACCAACTTAATATGTAACGTTTTATTTTATGAGCTACGAAACAATTTAGGCACTAAATAAGACAAGTACTGTAACGACCCAACCCATTTTCAATAAATTTTGTTTTATAAATCATATGTATGCGCACCTTTAATAGTGTATAACCAGCCTTAATGTAGTGTTTGGCGCGCAGAGTTGAACACTGACTCAGACCAAATACTACGGAAGGGTGAAACCGCTTTGAACAGAATTCTGTGAAGGCGTAACGGGAAGCGTAAACGGAGCTTATATTTTTATATGGAATTTCGTTTCTGCGGTACACCTTTCCGTGTACCCATATAATATAAAAGATGGGCGATGGCTAATGTGTAGGATAGAAAGAAACAAACATAGTGACGCTAAAGTCACATGATTAATAAATAATGGGGAATAAAGTGGCAATAGAAGCGTGGATGAAAAGATTAGTAGGGCACTAGGTGATGAACCACAGAAGCAGTCACATCTATGCCATTATTATTAAAATTGTATTCGACAGTCTAGGCGCCGAAGCCCTGTCGAATAAAGTAGAATCAATATTATAAGAAGAAGTTAGTTAGTATAAGGAAAAGCGCTTAAAGCGAATTAAAATAGTTTAGTGCATTAATAGTGGTGTTATAAATAAATAACCAACGTTAAATTCATTCATATAGTTTCGGCAAAACAGCCTTAAAAGTCAAGTTATTAAAGAAGTGGTAGTAAAGTAAGAATCAGTGGCACTAAAACGTAATAAAAGTGAAGTTCATATAACACCAAGCAGTGAGGTACAAATGAGCAATTAAATAAAGTAGAGGTAATAAAGTGAGTGGTGAAATAATTGTCGGACCATCGAATCAGCGCATGTACACTGCATACAAGTCTCAGCCTGAATACAACTTTCGCAAGACCGGAAGAGGATCATTCAGGAAGAAAGAAACAAAAGATAAGAGAATTAAACTGATATTTTATTTTCTTATTATCAAATTTGCAGTATCGATACTGAGATTACTATTTGCTAAAAGGCCTAAAATACTGACTAGTAGTAGTATTCAATATGAAATTTGGTTAAAAAATCATTACATAAATCGAATTAGTTATTTTAGTGTTTAAGGTTGTATGGAAGGCATTGTTTGATTTGAACGTTTTGTTGTGCTATTGGAACATATATTTTTTATAATTTTCTTTTATAATAAATGTATTAAACTAGATCTGAATCAAATTATTTAATTAAATATTTTTTTTGTTTAATTTTTTTTTATCATAACAATAGGGCACCAGGCTTTGTTGTTACAGTACATATAAAATTCTTATTTAGGGGTTTTTAGGGACATTCATAAAAAAACTTGGGGGAAAATTTTGGTGAAAGGTGGTAACACTGCCCGCAAGGAAAAAATTGATGGACATGGCGGAAACGGATGTCAGTGAACGTTGTGAAGATAGTGTTTTTGCAAGTTCGCAAAAGTTGCGACATAAGAACTGAAATAAATCTATGGTCAGTGGCAAAGATGGCGGCTCATCTGACAAATCAAACGCGAAATGCTATAAATGAAGGGCCCACGGGAAACAGGGGGAATGTCAATTTTTTTTATTTTTGAGATTGGCACGCCCGTATATACTTTTTAATGCGATCTTTCAGCCTATCTAGTCTACACTGCAATAACACGGAAGGTCTCGGATTTATAAAGGTTTTAAAATGTAGCCTACACGGGAAAAATGGTAAATATCGATACGAAACAACAAATGAATGGGGAAGGTCAGGGCGGTGCTATATTTTGCAAATTTGTGATCTGTCAGTTCGCATGACATGTAAACAACTCACCCACGCTACGCTATACACTGTTTTACGATTATGTTATTTTTTAATTAATTGCTCCTACCCTAGCACTGACTTACGTCAAGTTGGGTAGGAAAATTCCGTAATTTTTGCTTTATAATTTGTTTTGTTTTGTAACATTTTTGTGGGAATAAAATTTATTATTATTATTATTATTATTATCGAAATCAGTGTCCAAATCAGTCAAATGAGAAAGAAGTTACAAAAAAACAAACAAACGCGTTCAATACTGTGTTTTTAGGCGGTAATTCTGCTAAGGCCACACTGAAGTGATTCGCTTGGTGCTAGTCTAGGTGCTACGCTGGGTGGTAACATAACAAGGGGCCACACTGACGCTGCTTGCTTTGCTACAAATTCATTTGCTACTTCCTTGTATAGCAGTGAACACGTCGTGATGGCTCTTTCAAAATTAACAAGAGAACTACTTCTTGTAGATAATTAAAATTTAAAGTACAGCATTCTCGATTGTGTTGGGTACATGACATCAACATTTCGAGAGCTTCTCAAGGAGAATTTAATATACTATTTAAACGATTGCGTAAATTCAACGAAAAGTTCTTCTCTTATATACGTATGAAGCAAGAAACATTTGACTTGTTATTAAGTAAAATAGAAAAGCAGATACAAAAAATGGATACACATTATATATGCTACATATCACCTGAAGAACGACTTGTCATAACATTGATGGATTCCACAGTGGCTCCCTTTTAAAGACTGCCTCAATTAAAAGTGTCTCCATTTTGGAATAAAACACTTCGTGGCACGTTAAAATTAACCAACACGTTCGCTACGATACACGCTAGGCGACTATCGTGGCGCCTAGCGCGTGGTGGGGCCACTCCAGTGCCTTTGCATTTGCCTGTTCACTAGGATACTAATACAGGCGCCAATCTTACCACTTACCGCCTAGCGAACCACCTACCTGTGTGGCCTTAGCCTTAAGTAAAATGACTGGTATATTGATTCGGGTGCAAGTGCACATTTAACTGCTAATGAAAGTTGGATTACTAATCCGTGTTATGAACAATGTGACGAGATCATTGTTGCAAACAATAACAAAATACGAGTTTTGTGTACCGGTGATGTAAACATTGTTACGAAGACAGATGAATGTGAATTTGAAGTGCCAGTAAAGGGGGTACTTTGTGTTCTCCAGTTGACAACATTTTGTCAGTAAGCCAACTGATGAGTAAAGGCAATAAAGTTTTTTTCAACGAAAATGGCTGCAGTATTTACAACAAGAATGGTCATTTAGTGGCTGAGGCTTGTGTAGTCAATGGAGTGTATAAGTTAAGAATGCCTAAGCGTGTATTGGCGCTTTCTAGTGTCTAGCAATGTGTGGAATCGCAGATTGGGGCATATAAACAGTAATTACATGAACAAAATGACATCAGCTGTACAAGGCATGAATTTGGATAAACGATCTGATATATCTAAATCGTCGTGCTTAGTTTGCTGTGAAGGGAAGCAGTGCCGGCTGCCTTTTAATCATGTTGGTTCAAGAAGCAACGAAACACTTGAAATAGTGCACACAGATGTTTGTGGGCCAATGGAAGTACAATTGTTTGGCGATGATTGCTCGAGAATGATATTTGTGTATTTTATAAAACACAAAAGCGAAGCAATCAAAACAATAAGAAGTGACAACGGTCTTGAATTCTGTAACAATGAGTTTGATTTGTATCTACAGAAAACCCACCCGTACACTCCAAAGCAAAACGGATTGTGCGAAAGATGCAATCGCACCTAGGGATGCAACCGATACATCGATTTTTAAAAACATCGATGAATCGTTCATAAACATCGATGTTGAAACTGTTAACATCGATGAAACATCGTTCTTAAGCACGATGTTTTCTCAGCGCCATCTATAGTTCGTATACTTGCCAAAATAGATGTTGCCATTACAAAATTTGGCGCGGCTATACGAAGGTTAAAATAAGTTACGTTAGTGTTACTAACTTTTTTGTAATAACTAATTAAATATAATATGATTAATTTGTATTTAATGTGTTTTACTCCTAATTTTTAGCTAAAATATAATTTATATCCATAGATATAGAATAGATATAGAAAACGCGTTTTTTCCCTGTTTCAAAGAAGAGCCCTGTAGTCTAGAAAAACATCGTAAAAACATCGATATATCGTTCTTAAATGTCGATGTTATACTTTCGGAAACATCGATGTTAAAACATCTGTTGACGTCACTAAAGGTTTAAGTATAGGGTTAAATTTATATATCGAATAATAGATGGCCAAGTGGGTCTATTTGTAACAAGTTATTTTTTGGTCATATATTATATTTTGCAGTCGAATCGCGACGTAGTTGATCAAGAGTTTGTGCTGTATATACAGTATGTAGGTTAAGTTACGTATATCAGTTGCAATGTAAACTGCAAACGTAGTATTTGACTATAACACTTATTTAATTGTTCTAGTTAAATGCGCATGGGTTTGCATTTCAAATTAATATAAATATATGCATATTTATGTTAAGAGGTTATGTAGTGAACAGGCAGTGACTATGTCAGTTTACGCTGACTTATGTCGGTGTTGGTATTTACAAATAAATATTATTAAAGTAAATTAAAAGGTATTACTAATTTAAAAGAACCCGTTCAACCATCAACAATACATGGCGATCCTGCCAGGATCGAGGCATACAATACACCGGAAAATTATAAAAGAAAGAAAATGGCAAGTAAAAATTAAGTGCAATAAGAAAAAAAAAGTGCAAAATGGGAGGCTCTGAATCAAAAGAAGAAGTAGTCATCGCGCAAGCAGCAGCAAGCGGTCCGGCGAACGTTCAAGTCAACGATGAGAGAGGTATAACAAGGACCGAATATCTATTAATACTTGTCACAATCCTCCTATCAATAGTCGTCTTGGACATATTAAGACGAAAATGCAAGAAGACTATTCGAGCGACAGTCAAGAGGGAGGTCAACAAACAAGAGCTGCGCAACATTCAAGGGCAATCATAGTAAGGCAGATCACCACACGTCAGCAAGGTTATTTTTATTTTAATTAATTTTAAATTAGTAATGAGTAGTAATAGATTAGGGGATATTTATAAAAAATTAATAGAAATAAGGACTTACTTAATAAAAATAGGCCCAGAACGTAGTGATATTAAATAAAAAATTAGAGGAGACCAGAGAACTTGTATTACCATTAGATGGTATAATCGAAGAGTTAAAGTTATAAATATATCGTTCAGAAATAGATGAACAACAAATAAGCATAATTAAAGACATCCACTCAAAAATTAACAAATTATATACTGAAATTAAAAGTTTACACCCCGAACCCAGGAGTAATTTTGAAATGGCATCCTTTGACCTTAAGGTCGCAGTAAGTCTTCTTCCTGTCATGAATGGCAGCGAAGAAAATACAAAGCAACTAATAGATGCCATAGAATTATATGATTTAATGCTCAATGATGTCGGTCAGCCGTTGCTCATTAAATTTGTCTTAAAAACCAGACTGTCAACACAAGCAAAATTGAGACTTAATTCTACATATGACACAGTCCAATCACTACTAGCAGACATTAGAAAACACTTACTAACACATAAATCTGACGTAGCTTTACAAACAAAATTAAACCGCATAAAACAGGGCGACAGATCTATAGAACAATTCGGGAAAGCGATAGAAGAACTAATGGTACATTTAACCTAAATTCAGTATTCCACTGTAAGAAATTGAAAGTTTATATAATAAATAATAAAAAACTAGCTAGTTTTTTTCCTCCCTACATCGCTACGATGATGAGGAGGCCTCGTGAGGTCATCATCATCATCCATAGCAGAGTCTGCACTGCTGCTATGGTCTACACGTGTACGTGTGATAGTTAAACAAAGAACTCAAACATTTTTGCAAAAGATGATAGAAATAATAAATGCATTGTTTGTCAGTCAGCAGAGCATGATGTATCACATTGTAGTAAATTTTTATTAAAATCGCCTTTCGACAGGTATAAATCAAAACCGATCACTGAGAATAGATCATCTGGATCGCATGACAATTCAAATCAAATTAGCACAGCTTCGTATTGTGCAACTGTTGATACAGTTTCGAATACAAAATCAACAGTTTTGTTGTCCACAGTAATGGTTAATATTTGCGATAAAAACATCGATCGAATTTGAGAAAATTTATGAAGCTACAAGTGTCGAGTCAGCAGCATTTGAATTGGAGTTTCCAGCTACATCCAGAATCAGTAAAGTACCGAAAAGGGTGGAATACAAATTGAATGCTGTCCCACCTACTGTACTAGATCCCAAAACATACGTCCGAAAAAATTATTTCGAAGTTCTCGATCTTATGATTAACCAACTGAAAGATCGTTTTGATCAAGAAGGACTCAAAACCGTCATTAGACATGAAAACGTTTTTTTAGACGCCTTGCAAGGTAAAGAGATTCCGAACTCAGCTGATCTTCAACAATTATTGGAGCCATTCTCTGATGACTTTTATGTGAACGTTCTAAGAACACAGCTCAAGATGTTGCCTAATCTTCCCCTCAATTCACGTCTAGAATCATGTCAAGATTTCGCCGAATATTTGGCCAAAGAATCGAATACTATGAGATGTATGCTTCAGCAAGTAATTGAACTACTTATTCTCGTGCTGACTATTCTAGCATCAGCGGCCTCAGCAGAACGTTCGTTCAGCTCTTTACGACGTTTAAAGATATACCTCCGCAGTTCACGTCATGCTTCTTCATATTTATGAAAAATTGACAGGACAACTGGATCTGCAAGAATTTATGCGTGAGTTCGTTTCAAGAAAAACGAGTTTTCGGTAAAGTGTAAACTTGTACCTAATTGATAATGTATGATACAAAATAAACATCATACACATTTCATGGTACTATGACGTATAAACTTGTTTTTTGTGAGCCCCCCATGAAAAAAACTGGAAGGACACTAACGCTGCACAGCGTCACGTGAAAATTAAAAGATTCGACACAACGCTGTACGGCGTCTTGGTTTCGATACAAAATAATAGTAAATACACACTTACTGTCTCAAAACGTACAAACCACAGCATCGTTGTGTCACAAAATACAGATTTATTCCCACCCTAAATTTCCACCTCTTTTTCTTATTCTACATGTGTATACTTGCACAACCGCCGTACAGCGTGCTTATACCATCTGCAGTGCATTCAGTGGCATATGCACTGTCGTATAGGTGGAAAATAGTGTTTATGTGTGTTGTTTTGTTGCGAAATAGTCTGTGTATTGTTATCATCGTTCCATTGTTTTCAACAAAATATCAGGTAAGTGTTATATAAGTCTCAATTGATACACTAGATTAGTGAATATATTAGGAATGGTTAGTTTCAGATGGAAAAAGACGATAAAATATATTATGATCCCTACGAAAGTTATTAGGCTCGTATACGTGACCTTATTGATGATGTTTCCACGGATAAAGAGTATCCATATGAAGATAATGACAACGAATTTGGTTCGGATGAAAATTACGAACCCAGTGAGTCTTTGTGTTCGGATGAAAGTGTCTCTTCAGATACGGAAAGAGCGACTCTTAGAAAGTTAAGCTCTGTTCAACAAAATCAACAATAAGCTGAACAAGCAATCCCAATTATTGAAAATCCTAATGGCAACGATTCACCAGTATCTTCCGATACTGAATCCATATGGGAAGCTACAACGGTCTCAAATCCTACATTCAACTTCGATGAAAATAGGAACTGCCTGAAAACATATAATATTAGTCCTGACGCCACACCAATAGAGTTGTTTCATATTCTATTTATCCCAAATATAATTGAATATCTGGTAGAATGCTCAAATAATTATGGGATGGAACTATATAAGACCAACAGACCTAATGCAACTTTTCGCCCCGTAACTATTGAAGAAAGGAAAATGTTTTTTGATTTATGTCTACTACAAGGCCAAATTTCGACTACAAATATGCGTCGTTATTTTTCGTACACGGATGTACTTTATTTCCATCCTGTATTCAGTTACATCATGTCAGGGAGACGATTAGAGATGAGTGATATTTCACTACCTGTTACTTAGTCGCTAATATTTGGATTTTACGGTTCACCGCAGTGACTTCAGAGTAGCTACCTGTTACCAACCAGCGGCTATAGCGATAAAATAATCGTCACATGCGCTATTTCACTACCGGTGACTTATTCGCTAGTCGCTACTCGCTATTATTTGGATTTCACTGTTCACTGCAGCCACGCGGTGAGTTCAGTTCAAGTTAGCTATCGGTGACCTGTGACTCATACATAAAAGTATAAGCATTTTAACATCGTTTCCGCCTACTATTGACAACTAACCAATGATGGACTTTAATTCCAGTGCGAATTTGATGCTGCAATTGTCACAATATCTTCTACAGCAGCGTTTTCCAAACTTTCCTATAACGACACACTTCACAAATCTGAAATTTTCGCAAAACACCTAAACACGGCTAAAAAAATATGTGTAACGACAGACTGCTGGACTTCCCGAACTACAGAAAATTTTATTGGACTGACGGGGCATTATATAGATAATGAGTTTAACTTTAAATCTGTGCTTTTAAAGTGTTGTGTAATCAAAGGCGAACACACGAGTAAAAATTTATCAACGGCCATTTTAAACATTGTAAGTGAATGAGGTATTCGAGAAAAAGTTAATTTTTCCGTATCAGACAATGATGCCAATAGAAAAAAGCCCTTAGTGTTGAAATTGGATGCAAACATTTCGGTTGCTTTGCCCACACTCTCAATT
This sequence comes from Xanthostigma xanthostigma, assembly GCA_963575645.1. Taxonomy (NCBI): domain Eukaryota; kingdom Metazoa; phylum Arthropoda; class Insecta; order Raphidioptera; family Raphidiidae; genus Xanthostigma; species Xanthostigma xanthostigma. Next base: position 9,653,063 of record OY754473.1, read on the forward strand.
TAATTGTTACAGATGGTCTAAATCTGAGTGAAGTCCAAGATGTATTGACTAGAGATGGGCGAATAGTAACTACTCGTTACAAAAGTAACGATTACACAAAAGATTCGAATGTAACGATTACGTAAATTATAAAAATAAATGTTGAAGCGGTCCAAAAATTATTTTTATTTTTTCCTTTTTTTTATTCTCCTGTATGTAGGCAAACATAGTTCCCTTCCATGATCTATTTGCCTACATGCAGGAATATTTTACTAATTGATTTAAATGTGATGTTTACATAACATTTTTAATTTTTATAACTTTATAATAAAAATGAAAGATACGCTAAGGTCACCGGACTGGCATACCTTAGCGTGAATATTTGTTTCGTAGAGTCAGTAGTTCGCGATCCTTATTTCCTAAACGTTCCTTAACAATCCGTAAAATTCTATTCAATTTTTTTTTAATCTTTACAATCATTGTTGTTTTTTTGTTACTATTTGAATTCTGTTAATTTTTAATAATTCAATCCTTGTAAAATTATTTTGTTTATAATTACTGCAGAAGTACTCTTTTTTTTGAAATATACTGTTATTTTGTTAAATTGTGTTTTTTCTTATATTTTTTTTGATCTACGGGGCGTTTATTAATTTTCTTTTTATTCTAAACGTCACAATGTTCATTCGTTTGTCGTCTCTCTGTTCGGTTCGGCACCTACGCGTTCCTATACCATGCGATTATTACGATGAAAAAGGGTTGGTCACATCTAGTACACGTAAAAGGTGTGACAGCTACTATACTGTTATAAGGCGCGTGCATTGGCAGCATTCGTATGGTGTAATGGTTAACGTACGCGACTTACAAGTTCGCGATCCGAGTTTAAATCCCGGGCAAGTTGAGAAATATTTTTATGATGTTTGTTTTTTTTTTTTAATTAATTAAACCATTACTAAAAAGCACAAAATAATTCATTAAATAAAAAAAGATAACATAGGCTAAAAAGTATAAAATAATTTTTAATTATTTAATAACATGGGTTTTAAACTCTGTGACAGTTCATTTGTCACAACCCACACCTTTATAATAATTCTTGCGAGAGTTGAGAGCGTAATAGAAATTTTACAATAAATATTTCATATAATTTAATATAATAAATAAAAATATACAACAAAATATGACAAAAATATGCAATAATTCGTAAATAATAGAAATAGAAATTAATTACAAACAAAAAATAGATTCCTTTTAAAATTACAAACTCTAGCCTATATTTACACGAACCATTTTCCGCAAATGAAGTATAATTATATCTAATATTTAAAAATAAATGTTCGTTCGTCCTCCGTTCGGCAACTATGTGTTCCTATACCATTCATGCGATTACGATGAAACTTTGCGCGCCCGCAAAAATTTTTGGCCCTTCTAACTCAACAAGAAGACAATATACATATTTTTACGAATAAGTAGTTTTAATTTTGACTAAATTAAGTGAAAAAAATTTACATAACAAAATTATAATCTTTTAACTTTGTCGTTTTTTACTGTCTGTATTCTACAACAATTAAAACAAACAAATATACACATATCTAAGAATCCCATTGTTGAGGTTTAACCCTCTGCGACTGAGGTGGTAGTCTCTCAGACAAATACAACGTTGCCATTTCCGCGATATGGCGTGATGTAGTTCTGTCCCGCTCAGTACCTTCCTAAAACGGTGAGAGCAAGTGAAAAGTCAGGCGCGCGCGGCGACGCAGTGCACACGAGTGGCGGGACGAGGACCTGGTGTCTGGGTAAAAAAAAGTACCGTAACTTTGAGACTGATTTATGCCTAAACGTATCATACAATCTCGTTGATTTTTTAAGTAAAGTTTATAAGGTTAATGACTAATAGAAGAAAGTTTTTGAAAGTTGATTTTGTTAACTAAGAAAAAAAATATATTAAGATACCTACTTACCTTAAGACAAAATTTTTGATCTCAATAAAGACTCTCTATAACTATTAGAATTTCATTTTAATAAAACAATTTATTTTATTTTATTGCTTCTATATAAAACACATAAAGTAATTAAAGTATAAAAAAAATGATATCTATTTAAACTTATAAGATAAAATACATTTTAAAATGACGTCTGACAGACACCACCTAAGTCGAATGTATACAATAATTTCACCTCAGTCGCAGAGGGTTAAATAATGACACATTATTTAGATATTGAGAGTGTTTGTTACGCTGTATAGATTGTTTAGAAGAAACATTGATCTCAGTTTAGGGCTTGTAAACGGTTCTATTGGGACAGTAAAAGAAGTTGCTCGTGATATAAATAACAGAGTAAAATAAGCAGATTAAAGATTATTTTCAGTCACGGTTTAGAGTACGAATTAGAGAGAGTAAAAACGAAATTCGAAGTACTGAGTAGAGCGTACGTATATAGAGATCAGTTTCCGATATGTCTTGCATACGCAATAACGATACACAAAAGTCAAGGCTTGAGCTTAGACAGTGCCGTTATTGATGTTGGCTGCTCTATATTTTCTTGTGGTCAGGCTTACGTTGCTCTCTCTAGAGTAATACAAATGCATGGCATTCACCTCATTAATTTCGATCCCAGTCAAATCAAAGCACAAGAAAGTGCAGTTGTGGAATATAATAGGCTGAGATCAACATTCCGAAAAGATTTAGACCCAATAAATTACCAAAAAAATAAAGCCAGAAAATCTGCAGATAGAGAATGGTCTTTACGTCCAAACCTTGCAAAAGCACAATAATCCGACACATCTGTGAATACGAAACGAAAGGCAGTTTCAAAAAATGATCAAAAAAAAAACGTCTGCAATAACAGACCTTTCAGATGCTGTAACTTAATATCTCGACGTTTTCAAGTCCTAGGAAGCTATTCTGACTATTTTGACCATGATGTCTGTAGGGCTGTATATATGTGTGTGTATGTATGTAAACCTCTTATAACTTGAACGGAGTATCCGATTGAAACACGGTTTGCGGCATCTGACGTGACTTTGCTGAACTTCGATTTCCTGAAAATTTGGAATGATTCGGCCCAATAGATTTCGAGAAATCTCAAAAATACAAATTTCAAAAATTTTTAGAAATTTGTTTTGTTGGAATATTTTCTAAACCACTAGACCGATTAATTCCAAAATCTAATCAGCTCTTCTGCTCAAGAAACTGCGTCGATTGCCTCAAACCGCATCAAAATCGGTTCATTTGTATATTTTTGAGCGTTTTGAACTTGAAAATAGCGGGAAGTTTCAGGGATGGCCTGCAGGGTCAACCTTCTTTTCAAATTTTTTTTATTTGTGACAACTAAGTATTTCATATTCGATTTGATATTTATTTACTTCATTTTCCAATTTTTTTTTATTGCAATGGAAGAATTTCTTGTGGGAGTTGGAAGCGTAATAGAAATTTTAACATAAATCTGAACAAAAAGTTATGAAATCCCATCAAAAACATAAATGTAAAAAAAGGGGCCAAGTTCTCGAAAAAACTGTGTTTTGTTATCTTAAAAAAAATAACTGAAATGGAGAAAATATGCCAAGTTCCTTTATACACGTTTTTAACAGTGTTTTGATAAGCGGAAAAAATATTGTGGGAAGTGATAAATTAACAGACAAACTTGGCAAGTTTTCATTAAAGAAGTGTACATGAGACATTGAAAACTTGCCAAGTTTGTCTGTAAATTTATCACTTCCCACAATATTTTTTCCGCTTATCAAAACACTGTTAAAACGTGTATCAAGGAGCTTGGCATATTTTCTACATTTCAGTTATTTTTTTTTTAAGATAACAAAACACAGTTTTTTCGAGAACTTGGCCCCTTTTTTATATTTATGTTTTTGATGGGATAAAAGTATAATTGAGGCATGGAACATACAATCGGGCTAAGTACCAAAAATATTTAAATTCAGATTTTGTATGTAAAAGGGGTTAAATGTAAAGGCCATTCCAATAGAAACGAGCAAAGTGCCTAAAAACGTTTTATTACATTTTTATTTTAGTTCATAGATGGTGTTAAGCGCAAGTACCGGATGTTTTTTCTTTACAAAGGGGTTATGTGCTCATATGCACAATATATCAAATACATAAAGTCGCGCCAGTTTTTCATTATAGTTTTACGTATTTCACTGTTTTTCACTTGATTTATGAAAAATGGATGATGATAATAATAATAAAACGGAAAACAAGACAAATAATAAGCAAATTATAAGAAAAGTTTTGAAAACGCGTGGAAAAAGTTATGTTAACAGGAAAGGAAAAGTTATACCGGCTAAGAACACACCTACTTTTGAGGTTAGTATTAACCATTGTTTTATTTATATTTTATTTATCTAAAGAAATTAAAAACTAACTACATAATATATAATATTTTTTGTTGTAGAAAATATGCAAATGCAAGCACCAATGTGACAAATTAGATCCTGACTTAAAATTGTGTTTGTTCAACAAGTTTTACTGTGAAGATGTAAAAACGCAAGGAACTTATTTGATGGGGTTACTTCATTTGCATAATGTTAATCGACGGCGACATGGAAACTATGCCGAATCATCCGAAAGTCGACGACAAACAACTATTACATATGTTGTTCCTGATGGTAATGGTACATTGATTTCGGTTTGTAAGGCTACATTCATGAATATTTTTTCGGTTTCCAAGAAGCATATCGAAACTTTAATACGAAAGAAAAAGCAAGGCGATACTTCATTTACCGACAAAAGAACGTCTCATAAAACTCACAAATATTCAGAAGCTGATGTAAACAGAGTTCATGACCACATATTATCGTTTCCTAGAGATGAAAGCCATTATACTAGGTCCAAAAATACAAAAGAGTATCTTAGCCCAGACTTGAACATAAATCGTTGTTTTAAATCCTTTAATGACCTGTATCCCAATAATAAGGTTACTTATAAATTTTACAGAAAAATATTTTTGACCGATTTTCCAAATTTAAAGTTTAAACGTCCAAGAACAGATACTTGTAAGGTCTGTGACCGTTTAAGTGCAGTAGTGCGTTCACAAAATGCAGAAAGTCGCTCTGCAAAAGCATCATTAGAATTGCATCACCGAAAAGCGGAGATATCTCGAAATCAAATGGACAAAGACAGAAAGCAAGCTCAACTACCTGATAGTAAAACTATAACCTTAGCCATAGATCTTCAACAGGTATTGTTTGTGCCTACTCTCACTCACTCAGAAATGTTTTACAAACGCCAGCTTAGCTGCTATAACCTGTGCATCAATGTGGCTGATATTGGGACCTCTTATATGTGTTTATGGCATGAGGGTATTGCTAGCAGAGGTGGCAACGAAATAGCATCGTGTCTTCTAAATATGGTCATTAAACATGTTTCAAACAAGGACAATCTAATTCTATGGTGTGATAACTGTGCGGGGCAAAACAAGAATAGAATGATGCTATTTCTTATGATGTTTTTAGTGGCAAATGGACACTTCAAATCAATTGAACAGAAATTTTTAATAACTGGACATAGTTTTTTGCAGTGTGATAGGGATTTTGGATTAATAGAAAAAAGAAAAAAGGTTATGAAAAGTTATATTCCTGAAGATCTAAAAGAAGTCATTTCTGGCGCTAGAAACACATCGCAACCGTTCAGAGTTTTTGACATGACGAGTGAATGTTTTTTCAACATACAAGGTGCTGCAGATGCCATAATTACTACAAAAAAACTCAATATTTCAACGGCATCAAGGCTGTTAATAAGGAGTGATAACCCTGGTACCGTGCACATCAAAGAGCACTTCGCGGATATTGAACCCTGGAAACCGGTAAATGTTTTGAAGAAAGGCATAACTGTTACAGACTTAAAAAATGTTAAGCTAGTTAGACTTGTGACAGACACAAAAATAAGCAAAGAAAAGAAAAAGGACCTCGAATCAATGATTGATTACCTACCTGAAGAATATCAAAAAGATTTTTACAGAAATTTGTGTAAGAATACTTAATATTTAAAAACATAGGCACATAGCCCGTTATATACTCATTATGGTACTTGACCCTATTGAATGGCAAAAGTACCTTACACTAGACCCATTTCTATAATTTAGTTTTAAGATGGCCTTATTTTTTTGAAAAATGTTTTGTGTTACTATTTTAAACGATTTGCACTAATTAACAGTATAGTTATGTTTGTATTTGTTCAATAAAATAAATAAAATATTAAATTTGATTAATCATAACAACTGTTTTATTTAATAACTATCATATTATTGTATTGGCCCTTAGCCCGATTGTAAATTCCATGCCTCAATTACTGACTTCACAAAATAACGTAATTTATTGTTTGTAGAAAAATGGGTGATAAAAGTAGACAGAAACGTAGTCAGCTATGGCTTCATTTTACTCCAGATCAAAATAATAAGGCAAAATGTGATATTTGCAAAGTTGTCTTATCGTATAAGTGTGGTACAACTTCCAATTTAAGAAAGCATCTAAATGCAAAGCATCCAACTATAATTTTAAACGATGAAGTTAAGGCTAAAAGCTCTTCAAATTAATAGTGCAGTAATTGATTCTACTCCCACTGAGTTTACCCCTGATCCTGCAAAAGCCGGTCCCAGTACTTCTACCGACACAGTAGGTCAAACTGACGAAGAAACCGTTCCATTAAAAAAAATTAAGTAGACAAAAATTTCAAAGTTTGGTGTCCGCCCTGTTTCTGTATCTCGCAAAAAAAAATTAATGATTTAGTGTTAAACATGATAGTCAAAGATATGCAACCATTCTCTGTCGTAGAAGATACAGGTTTTAGAGCACTTACTAATGCATTGGAGCCATCATACGAACTGCCAAACAGAAAAATGCTGAGAAATGCCTTATTACCGCAAAACTCTGAAAGATTGCTTAAAAACGGCAGAATTTATTAAATTGACAACGGTTGGTTGGACATCAGTAAATGTTGAGGGTTATATAGCGATATCTGTTCATTTTATAACTGCGGATTGGGCTATGTTTTCGGGGTTAATTGACTGTTTCATGTACAGCGATAGGCATACAGCTGAAAATTTAGCTACCGAATTAGTACGTGTAATTCGAGAATGGGAAATTACCGAAAAGACAGTTGCAATAGTCACCGGCAATGCGGTCAACATAACAGCTGCTGTGAAAAAAATTAAAATCGAGCATTTGCCTTGTTTTGCACACACTTTAAATTTAATAGTTCAGAATGCAATTAAAACAATAAAACCGTTGCAAGATAAAGTCAAACATATTGTAGAACATTTCCATAGAAGCTCAGTCGCAAACAAAAAATTAATGTCCTTACAAAATCAATTGCATTCTGAATCTCCTTCCTTATAATCAAAAAATGATGCTGTTAAGTTATTAAAGTATTTTTATACGCTTTATATTAGTTTGGGTTGTAACTAAGTATGTATGTCCGTAACGGAATCTTTGAGCATAATTTTCACCAATTTCCCGAAGTCTGATTAATTTGAAACTTTGCATACGTATCAAGGACCGATGACAATGCAATAATTTGATAACAGTTTCCCATTATCCTTATTAGGACCCCCAGGATTAATAAATTCTTTTATAGATCCTCAAACTAAAAAGTGAAAAATAAAATATAGTTTAAAAAAAACTAAAAAACACGCTTTATATCGGACTAAAAAGTAAAAAATAATTGTTTTAAAATAAGCTTAAAAAGCGTGGGGCGCTTTGTTCCACATTTTCGTACATCGAGCGCCCAACGCTTTTTAAGCTTATTTTAAAACAATTATTTTTTACTTTTTAGTCCGATATAAAGCGTGTTTTTTAGTTTTTTTTAAACTATATTTTATAATATTAAGTTTGATTTTTGTTTGAAATAAAAATATTACGTAAAATGTATATTTAGTTTAAAAGTAATATTATGCAATTCATTTTTTTTTTGGTACGATATAAAAATATTCTATTCCATTCATTTTATTCAACAAATTATATTATAATTAATAAAATCAAATCTTTATTTAATAAAAACGAGTATATTTAACAGATGCTGTCACGCGATGGAATTCGACTTATTTAATGTTTGAAAGAATATGCAGTATCCAGGAATCAGTTGAAGCTGCAATTGGTATGCTACACAACCCCGTTCAGGGTTTGACCGCGGACGAATAGAGCATTTTGAAAGAGATTTGCAAAATTTTAAAAATATTTCAACAAGTCACTGTTGAAATGAGTTCCGAAAATAAGGTTACTATATCCAAAGTAATAATAATAGCCCATGGATTCATAACAGCTTTAGAATCATTACGCTCTTTAGTAAGTAACGAAATATCTACAAATTACAAACGTGACAACAAGATTTCGTAGAGTTGAATATCATGAGACGTTTTCTCGAGCGGCATTTCTCGATCCACGTTTTAAAAAATTTGCATTAAAAATAAAATAACCAATGAAATAGCATCAATTCAAATCGAAAGAAATGTTCCTACTTTAGACAAAACTATAGACAGTTCAGATGAGGAAGAGAATATTATATGGAAACAATTTGATAGCACGGTAGGATCGGTAAAATCAACTGCAGTTTCCAGCAGTATAATAGAAATTCGGCAATACTGTGAAGAGCCCATTCTTCACAGGAAAGGAAACCCTTTAGAATGGTGGAAAAAACGGCAAATCTACATTTTTTGTTTGTTTCCTTTTTCTTTGCTTTGTTTGGTTTTGTTCTGTTTTTAGATTTGTTTTATACAAATAGCGTCTATAATCTAAAACTATTCATCTATTAAAGATAAACATCTGATCCGCCGCGAGAAGAATGATAATAAACGAGCCGAGCAAGCTTCGTATGAAGTATGCAATGCTCCACGAACTTGTTTGATGTTGTCATGTCACAGCGATTAAGACCTAGTTTATATGAGAGGCGTTCAACGCGCGTTGGCCCAACGCGCGTTTACAATTTCTATACAATTGTTTATAACTGTTTACATGATAACGCGCGTTAGTGGCGCGTTGAACGCGCGTTATCATGTAAACAGTTATATACAATTGTATAGAAATTGTAAACGCGCGTCGAGCCAACGCGCGTTGAACGCTCTTCATGTGTGCTAGGCCTGTCGATAGATATTTGCGTAAGTTATGTAATAACGGGTAAATATAAATAATACATTGAGTATAGAATATCAAGGGGAAATTAAACATGGTATTTTATATGACAGCGTTATAAAATTGCAATAGTTTTTATTTTCGTGGTTTTACCGTTTTATCCGCATATTAGAGACTCTACTGTACTGTTTCATCTTGTCTTCTTATAGCGTCTGTCTGCATTTGAATGTGCCAATTATGCAGAATTTTAATAACAGTTCCATTCCTGTTCCGCTTACGGAACAGAATCAAAAACCTATTACCTTTTTAACAGTTCCAACGTTGGAACCTGACATTCTCGGAATAGCTTGTAACATGTAACGTATAAAAATTTCAAATTATGAAATGTGTATTGTTTGTATTTTTTTCGTGTATTATTCAAGTTTAATAATTTAAGGTATCTATTATTAAAAAAATATATATACTTTTACAGAATGTAAGTAACAGTTGTTCTGCAGAATGCACATTATACTATGACAAAATCAAATAATATTATTTCACTATAGTTGAATATTATTTTATTAATCTGGCATCTGTAATATAAAATGAATAAGCAGTTCAGTTTTGTCTGGAACTTTGCATCGCATGTTAATGTGATGGTGTGATACTAAAATCGACTTTACGTACAATGTACGCTAGGCATAGGTGGTAAGCATTACTGTTACAGTATAATAATTGATAACGGGAACGCAGAATGATTATTTTGTGTAGAAGAACGCTCGTTATATTATTCGGAACAATCTAAGCATTGGATCAAGTATTTTATAATACTAAAAACTGTTCCATTCTGTTCCAAAATAACTATTCCTAGTATTGTATCTTCTCTACTGAAAACGAGCGAAATCATTATATATCATAAACGTGACTTCGTGATGTGAAAAAACTAAATGTAATATAATACTCGTCTTATCTTAAATTACATTACAATCTGTAAAGTTAAAGTCGCTACACATGAGACTAGTTTTCCTTGCTAGATTTCCTTGCATACTAGTTTCCTAGCGCTGGTTTTTCTTGATTACTGTTAAGTGCTCACTTCACACGAGACTATTTTTCAAGCGAGTTTTATGGCTCTCACCCTATATTCTGTTAATAATAAAACAATGTAGTATGATTTTCATTTTAAATCTGCAATGTCGAGAAAATTTTAGATGATAAACTAGGGGTGGGTAAATCTTTTTTAATCGTTGGTTCACATTGTGCATTTAAATATGATCGCGGGCTAAGCAATTTCTTTTTATAATTTTAAGTATAGTTTTTTAATCACTATTTACTATTTTTTTTCTAAAACTCTTTTTTATTCACCAATTTCAAACTAATATTTTTTTTTGCTTTTATTAATCGATTATAAATTGCTTCGCGGGACGGAGAAAATTCTACTGCGGGCCGCCATATACCCAGGCGTGTGTGTGTTAAACTGACGTTGTATTTACTTTTAATAAATATTCATTTTTTTTTTTGGGAATTATATTATATTATCTTCTAAGGATGAACCATAATCGATTTGAAAAAAGAAGAACGCGGACAGCATGTTTTTTCAACGAGTAGTTTTTTTTGTCGAGTGGACCCGGTCTTTGAGCTGCATCAAAAAAGATTCGGTAATTTGTAGTGCAAATGCTATAACTTTTTTTCAAAAAAAATGTGTAAAACTGAAACTTTACTTCAAAACTACACTTCAGCCCGTTTATGCTCGCATCAAGAAGTGGAAAAGCTTCATCATATAGGATGTGATGTGGGTGGAGCCGGAGCGTGTCACTAGTAGATTATTGTACGAGAAAAAGTTATTCCTGAGTAAAAGAAATATATTCGCATTCTGGTATTTACAAAACCGTGAAAGATTGAAACACATAATAGATGTAACATTCCCCTTAAAGTGAAAAACGCAATTTAACTACATTTGCAGTTGCAAACAACGTTTCGTGTGGTCCTTCATAAAGCGTGATTGTAGAAATTGTGTCAGAGCAACCGTGAAAAAGATCAAAAGTTTCTAGACACGTTATAGCACAGCTTGTCAATTTCATACCTTCAGAAAAACAGAATCGATCACATTCATATGGTATCGTAAACTCATTACCTATAAGCTAAGGGTAATACAAATATTGTCTCACCTACATCGATCGTTTCACCAGGCGGTGAGTTTTACTTTAAATAACGTAAAAATTTCAGTCGTTCAATTGGAAAGGTTATCATGTAGAGTTTCCCCTTAATGAAATATAACTTCTTTACCAGTGCTTTATCTTTTGATTTTGCTGACAGATAATCCCACACTTTATCATTTTTCTTCAACGCTAACGTATTTAACACATTAACTACCGCAATAATTAGATATTTCTGGTCCACATTAACTACCGCAATAATTAGATATTTCTGGTCAGAACTGATCTGCCCTTGAATATGTTAAAGATAATTCTTTTGCAATGAAATTTTTCATATGAAAAAACAAGTCTGCATAGTACGCTAAGAGCTTTTGTTTGAGCTGCTTTTTTGAAGTCAATACATGAAAAAAAAAATAACTGTTTACATTTTTACTATGAAATTTTTCAGATTTTTTTTATATTTTCAACAATGTCACATGAAATTAATTATTAAGAAATGTAAAGGAATTTGAATAAATATAAAAAATATTTTATCTGGAGTTTCATAGCTTTTTAGTGAAATTCCAACTACAATCATTTCAAGCCGTGAGAATCAATCGTCGATTCACTGGTTTCCAATGCGTACCAGCCGTGTATATTGAGCTGCATAAACGTTACATTGAACTGAGAAAACGAATGATTTGGTTATTATAAATTGAAGTGCATGAGAATCAACTTAATATGATACTCGCGGTAATTGTGAATGATTCTTCGTGCGTCAAGTTATGCTTTATCACGGCAGTCAACATGTTAATTTCTTGTGATGCACACTTATATAAATATAATGAGTTGTGAATAAAGAAATTTTATCATTATCAAATCGTGAAGACACTATGTCATCCTTTTTAAATTTGATTCAAATCTCAACCCCAGAGAGGGTTATGATTTTTTATACAAACGGTGCGGTGTTGGACATAACTAGTACCCAGTTGTTGGAAATTTTTCAAGAAACAACGCAATTTCCGGACGATAGCGTGGAGCAAATGGAGTTCGTCGCGGAAAAATTGCAGGCGTTTATTACGCAAGGGTAAAATAAAAAAAATATAATTATTTAATCTTAACACCTTGACTGCCATTGCGGTCTCATTGAACCGATTGATGTATTTCATACAGCAGTCGGTTCATTATATCATATTATACTTTACAGCAATGAATCGTTTGGCATGTAATGTTTTTTTCGATTTTGCTTTTTATCGATAAATCCTTTTTTCATTGTCATTTTTTTTACGAAGTTTATTGTTAATTAAAACTCATAAGCTTAAATAAACAATAACAATTCGAAAACATACACTTGCAAAAAAAAACACATGACTTAATCGTGCTAAAAAACATCAAATAAGCCGGCCGGCACGTCGTGCGTGTGTGGACTGTTAATGGTTCGAGCCGGTGATATGTTTTAATTAGTATACGATTTGAAAAAAAGTGTTTTAGATTAATTATTTAAAAGTATATTCGGTTCCCATTGACCTTTTTTTGAAATTTATATCAACAGTCAAGGTGTTAAACTAAAGTTATTACTTATTGTTCAATAGCCCACCGTTCAAATTTTTTTTTCTAATTGATCAAATAGTAATTTTTTGAAATTTATACAACAGTAAAGGTGTTAAACTAAAGTTAATACATACTAGATTGTACAATAGCCAACCGTGCAAATTTTTTTTCTAATTGATCGAATAGTAATTATAAAACTAAAATTAACCAAATATCTGGGTTTTTTCCACAGGTATTAAACCTTAATAAAAGTAATCTAAAATTGAAAATACAAAAGTTACTAATTTTTCAAATAGTCGCTGATAAAATATAGTAATAAATTAATAATATTTAATCTTCTTTTTTTTCAGGTGATGCTCTCCGCTAATATGTAGTTTATAGATTAGTTCAACGTAGTTTGTAGTTTATAATTAGTTTTTTTGTTTATTATTAAGTAGTTGTTATTAATTAGTTTTTTTATTTTATATTTTTAAATAGTATTGTGGTGAGTCCCCTTAACAGCATTAAACATAATATAACTACATAAACAGTTTTATTTAGACTTTTGTCAGGCATGTGCATATCTCATGTATTGTCAGCAAAATCGTATTAAAACATATTGTAATGTACACCATATATATACGATTACAAAATAAAGATATTCATCATTGTCTACTCGATGATCACGCTCTACACATAATTGCTGTCCGTTCAACATTCAATCACATGTCGCCACAGTATTAATTTGTTTTCATAATTATTAATTAAAAAAAATAAAAAATAATAAAAAAAACATTTCTACTTTATTTACACATCCTTACTTGTGGAGCTGAGTAGGTTTAGATATTCAAAATCAAATTCAAAAATAGTGAAAAAGCAGAGAATGCTTTATATAAATAACAATTAATTAACATATGTTTTAGTAGACTTTCGAATCAATTTTTTTATTTAAGTTGATGAATAAGTTCGCTAAATAGAAATATAAAAAAAAAATCCTTTTTTTTTCACTTTTTATTTACATCATTGAAACCAAAAGAGAGAGAGATTTAGCATTTTTTAACTTTCAAATCATTTTTAAGTTGTTGAATAAGTTCGCTAAACAGAAATACAAAAAAAATTTTAAACTAAAGAAAATGCTTTAAATTTTAAAATATTAAGTTATTAACAATATTTTTGAAAGACTAGCTAATTTACGCTTAATATTCTTATTTACGATTGATTTTACAATCATGTAATTTTTTCAATTCTTCCGCAGCCAAATTTACCTTTCTTTTATCATATTCAGTATATTTTTATAATCAAGTGAAAAATTAAACGATATTTCATTTATTGAGCTTTATTGAACAAATAGTAAAATATTCCATATAATTTGAAATCTGTATGTTATATTTTTTATAAGTTACTTTCTTTAAACTTGTACTATTGTATTTTTATTTGCAACCTAATCATAAAATGATATGAAGTAAAACAGGGGTGGTCAACCCAATCGAATGCGGTGTAATTTTATGTAGATCTTTTTACTTTATCTATTCAAAAATTCAATTTTCGAACTAAATCGAAGTAAAGTTAAATTTTTTTTTCAAATCTCTATACAGTATTTAAAGCAAATCAGGGTGAATTGGAAATATATTTAAAGTCCAAAGATTGTATTTAGAAATACACACTAATAGGTTGAGCAGTCCTGAAGTAAAACAACGGATTATCGGGAACATATGGAATGTATGTATAACATTAAATCTTCAGTTTACTTTCATTTTATAATCATATCAAATAACAAATAACCAATTATTCTTATTTTAACTTTAATTACATGATAAAAACTATTTCACTAAGAAGCAATAGCGTTAATGTTGATCACTGATAATGGATATCGTGTTTATCTGTAACCAAAAAAGCTATTAATTATGATAAAAAAAAACAACTATGAAATAGTTCGTCATAATTTACTTACTTCTTATAATTTTACCAGGAATTATAACAAATTTCGGTTGGTAATAAGTTAATCTCGTCTGCATGCTTTTGACTGAGGAGAAAACTAGACTCGTTCAAAAGCCTGTATAATCTTCGTTTGCTTTGCAGTCTGCCGGACAATTATCGAATTCCATAAATATTAAATTGCGTGTCAAAGATCCATCACTTGTTGAGAAATGTATATCTAACCATGACGTTCTATCAGATGTGACTGTCTCGCATATCGTATAAAGTTGATTTTCATATAGCGAAAATATTAATTCTACTTCGTTAAATTCAGGCTTATAACGAATGCTTTTAATTAATATTGTATCCAAATTTACATATTTATCAAAATTAACATTCCACTTGACATATACAAGCCCTGAATAATTGAAATTTTCCATAACTGAAGCGTTGGCCATTACTGAAAACAGCGATGTTGGATAAAAAAATTCTAATAATGGAACAAATTTAACACTTAACAATGAACACTGCACTTGCAACACGACACAATGATTAAATCAATCTGATTAGTTGTGTGATAAAATACAGTAATACCACGCTTAACGCGGTAGTAGTACTTCTACAAGCGAAACGAAGTTATCTTAACATGTCAATAATGGGGTTAAGGAAAGATAAATCTAATAATAATTATGTTTTTTTTAATAAAAATAAAACCAAGCATTTATTTCTTACAAAAATATAAACGAATATACTTTAAAAAAAAAATGCAGATTT
Source organism: Xanthostigma xanthostigma (assembly GCA_963575645.1). Classification (NCBI taxonomy): domain Eukaryota; kingdom Metazoa; phylum Arthropoda; class Insecta; order Raphidioptera; family Raphidiidae; genus Xanthostigma; species Xanthostigma xanthostigma. Next base: position 9,668,441 of record OY754473.1, read on the forward strand.
AGTAAAAAGTTCACATCCGTTGTAATGTAGGTATAACGGGTGTCATGAAAAAGTATTTTTTTCGTCATCTTAATTATAATAAACTGTTAACTATTTTATTTTTTATTTCAGACTTGCTGTGTTGAAACTATGCCTGTTTGCTTCAAACCGGAAGTCTGACGTTTTTTTATAATTTATAATTAACCTGAATTATAAAACCTGTGAAAATAAGTGCGTAAACAACATATGATAGTATAATATTATATTACACCTTGTATAACGAACACATCCGCTAAGGAAAAAATCGCTTCAGGTATGCGTGACGTCATTATGATGAGAATAAAAACAAATACACTTGTAAGAGGATATGACTCTTTTTAAAATGCTGAGCTAGCGTTTACACATTCGTTGTAATGTACGCTATATTTATTGAGTTACAAATAAAGAATTTTTATCATCTTCTTAATTATAATAAACTGTTAACTATTTTATTTTTTATTTCAGACTTGCTGTGTTGAAACTATGCCTGTTTGCTTCAAATCGGAAGTCTGACGTTTTTTTATAATTAATAATTAACCTGTGAAATAAGTGCATAAACAATATATGATAGTATATTATTTTACGCCTTGTATACCGACGTACACAAACTAATTACAACATCAGCAGATTTAGTGAAAAGTACACATCGGATTTTTATTACAAAAACGCTAAAAAGTCAGAGACGGACTTTACTTGGGTAATATTATTGAATGAATGTACCCAATAATCCTCTACCACCAGAACCTGTTATTACAAGGTGGGGTACTCGGCTAAATTCGATCAAATTTTACGCCGTCCATTTTGAAGGTATAAAAACGTGATAGGTTCGTATAATGTTATGGAACTTCTGTTTTTATGTCAGAACTATTTACACACATAAGCATACTGCTCTGTGATTGGTTGTTTTTTTTATTTTGCATTAAAATTTGTATATGAAATCTTTACTTTTTTAATTTTTTTATTCTAATGTTTATTATAAATAAAGTTTTGTAAATTATTAATAAGTGTTACTCTATGTGCGACCCGCCAAAAAAATTTAAAATCTAAATTGGCCCGTTGATTAAAAAGGTTGCTCACCCCTGATCTAGATTGAAAAAAAATGTAAAGTTAGACTAATAATTTAATAAAAGAAGAGGTTTCTACCTGTCACATTAAGTTCTCATGATGTTTTTTAAGATTTTTTTGAGGCTGGTCCTGTTTTAGTAATGAAAGTCTAGTATTACAATTCTAAGTGCTCATTGCAATTGAAAAGTCCACCTTACGGCCGATTATATAAGCTTTCATCACGCCGGTAATGTTGCGAATGTACACCAGTTTCATATATCCCCGTTTTTGATCAGAGATGGCGCGGTGTGTACTCGTCACAAATAGCAATCTCGCATGACATCATACTTGATAAATTATACGTAAGAGGAAATGAGTCTATTTTAAAAATGCTGAGCAGGCATTGCACATCCGTTTCATTTTAACATATGTTGTAATATAAATATACTTGATAAATTATATAACGCGCGCGAGTTACGTACCATCTTATGGTCCATCATGTATATTATGTTGGATCATCATATTACGCATTCTTGCAATCGTGACTATCTTTGCAAGAACACGATTTCTCATGGGAAAGCAGTCAGAGTGTAAGAATGATAATTTGATAAATATGAGTGACTTCTGTCTGTGAGGGGACAGTTAGTATCGTAGAGCGAATATCAGCGGTATTATTCTTGTATTCTCCAATTTATAAATTTAATTAAAATAAAATACTTAATAGTTACTGAAACTTATTATTTATTTATATATTCACGTGTCACCACGTAACTGGCGCAGTCTTCCGGCTTGAAGAAGCATAATATTTATTAAAATAAACTAAAATTGTTTAATAAAAAAAAAAAAAGCTACAATATAACTTTTAAATAAGTGCAAATTATCTAAAAGTTAATCTTCAAGAGAACCTACACCCAAGAAACAAACAAAGTAAATTAAACTAAATAAAGTGTTTAATTTTAAATATACTTATATCATCTTTAAAAAATACGAATTGCTGTCCCAAAGAGGCCGGTAAGCCCTCTCGTGCAGCTAGAATCAAAAAAGAAGAAAGCCAAGCAGCCAAAAACCATAGCTGACAACCAAAATCACCGATACAACCAACAACCTAGCCGACACTCCGAAAACGTTTCAACTAGAAGAATGAAGAGTACGATTATTTTACTGTAAGTTAGATTATAAGATTTTTTTTTCTCTTTTCTTTGTTTTTCATGTCTGCTAGACAATTAAAATCGCTAATTAGTTCCGAAAGTTCCGAAACTGAATCAGAATCAGAAGTAACTAAACAATGCGAAACAGCAAAAAACAATCCTGTCCTAACTTCCACCATAGACACAAATTAATTCACCTTTAACGTTTACAATTAAAACATGTCCACTGACCAAAGCAACATGTCAATAACACCAATTACAAAACACACTTTTCAATTCGTTCCATCAATAAATGAATCCAACTCAGACGATCTCAAAGAGTTCATAAATTTAGTCGACTATATTGTCGCAAAGCATGCTATTCCCAGACCTGCAACCGGGGAAAATACACCTGATGAAATATATAATAACGTACAGCTATTATATGGTATATTATCAAAAATGCAGGGAAAAGCAAAACATTCAGTTCGTGCACATTTAGCCAATGATTGGATTTCTATAAAGAAAATCCTACAAGAAACATTTTCTGACCCCCGTACTGAGCTGCAACTTATAGCAGAAATTCAACAATTACGACCCAAACCTAATGAGAAATACATAAAATATTATGATAATCTTGTCACATTAGTTGGCGTTTATAGTTCAAAAATTGCAGTCAATGAGGAACAAGCTTTTAAAAATAAGTTTGTTCTTGAAACAGCTATAAATAACTTAATTATATACACCTTAGAACCTATGGGCACTATGGTCAGACGACCAACAACAATGGCTGAAGCAAAAGCCCTCATAATTGAAGAAACTAGAGCAATAGGCGAATACCCCCGAAAATTTACAATTAATTACACTAAATTTCCAAACACAAATCGACCTACACAAAATCAGAACTCTCAATATTTTACGCAACAAAAACCAAATTTTGTAAAATTTCAAAATCAAAGTAAACCTCAAGATCTATCTACTCAAAATAACAGGCCAAATGTATTTGCCCCAAAACACTCGTCCACCGTTTATAGAGCAAACCCTAATACATTTTTCATCAAAATATTGTTTTTTACCATGCCAGATTCAATTTTTAAGCGCCGTGAGAGCGTTTTTTTATAAACAAATTTGCTTTTACAAGGGCCGTGTCAAAACACCACCTTAATTTTTTTCTGAAAGAAGGTTTGACATCTATTTTATGCATAAAAATTGGTCTGTCAGCGAAAAAATGTTTTTTACTATGACAGACTTCATAAACAAAAAATTTTATAACAAATGAAGTCTGACTAATTTATTAACAAAAATTGTCAGCCAGACCAGTTGTATTAGATAGAAGAGATCTTAAACTTTATTTAAAAAAAAATTCAAGGAGGTGTTATGAAATGTATTTTCATAAAAAAAATAGTTTATAACAAATGAAGTCTGGCTAGCTTATTAACAAAAATTGTCAGCCAGACCAATTTTTTCAAAAATGGTACATTATTTACTACAAATTGTATAAATTTCAAGCAGGTGTTTTGGAAAGTAAAATCATGTTTTTTTTTAAATTTCAAAAATTCATAAAAAATAACAATTAACAAATTTTTACTTGTCTGGCGGGCGTAACATGTTTCTGACATGTTTTTCAGCCATTTTCACTTTACAATTTTAAGGTGTTCTTTGGGGTAACTTTTTGTGTCATGGGAGCTTAAACTATATATTCTATCCTTAACAATGAAAACGGAACCAGAATATTCCGAAGAAAATGTTGAATCAAACTTTGAGACAGCTGAAAATAATGATTTGTTGATAGATACTGATGATACTCAAATTAATTTTTTTAGACAAAACAACGGAAGTGAACGACAGTGCCAATTCGTTGAACTTCCTACAAATAAGTTAAATTTAATACAGGCTAACTCAGTAAATTGTCACGATCCACATTCTCTTCCGTATATACTAATAAATGAACCCCCTTTAAAAATTTTAATAGATTCAGGTGCATCCACCTCATATATAACAGAAAAAGCTGCACATTCTTTTTTTCAAAATTATATTATAACTCCCTCAAATAATATAATCGATACAGCAGGCGGAAAAATAACAACCAAAGGTCAGATAACTATACCTTGTTTTCCCGAATTCAATTCACCCAATACTAACATAAATTTTTTAATTATACCAAAATTTGAAAAGTTTGATGCAAACAACAACTTTTGCGTGACTTTAGTGCCCAGATTGATTACAAGAAAAACATTTTAAAAACAGTCAATTCAGAAATAATAATTCATTTTCAAAAACAAAAACAACAAATCATTTTTGAAACTATTGTTCAAGCTAATAGTTCTAAAATAGTAAAAATTCCCGTAGAACATGAAAACGGAGATATATTTATAGACAGTCAACATAATGGCACCGTGAGAACAACGCCTATGTTAACATTTGTTGAGAATGGTTTAGCGACGGTTGAATTCACAAACAACGGAAACACTCCTTATCTCATACAATTAACAAAACGTTTGAAATCAATCCCATTGAAACACAATTACACGATATACACAGCAAACAAGAGGCACGCTTCTTGTGACATTAATATAGCACAACGCCTCCGTACAGAACACCTGCAACTTCATGAAAAAGATATGATAACAACATTGTGCACTAAATTCAAGGATGTGTTTTATACCGGTAAGGTAAAGGAGCCTAATAAGAAGACCCTCCCTAATAAGAGACCCCCTATGATGTCGCTTGTTATGCACTCTATGGAATTAACGACATGATTCTACAGTTACTTAATACCTAGTACGTCTATTGGTCGCTAGGTGTCGCTCAGATCATCGAAATAAACTTACGGTGGTTGCATTTGAAAAACGTGCTTGAGAAAGATTTTAAAGTGTTTAATTACAGTTATTATTATTTTCGAAATGGTAAGTACAAAATGTTTCCTAAAAATACCCCTAGATAGCTATTGAAAAGTATATTTAATAGTACCAGATGCATATGGGAAATTTTAAAATTGTTTAACCTCAAAAAAAACTTTTGTTTGACATGTTACTGTTCCCTAATAAGAGACTCTCGAGGGTTCCTATTATGAGGAGGGTCTCATATTAGGAATACGGGTCTAATATTAGGAATTCGTTTTTAAGGCAAAGTTGTTATTTTAATCAAACTGTTTTTTAGGCGGATTCAGTTAAAAAAAGAAAAAAATTGGAACAAAGAACAAATGGTGTTGGCAATTAAAGCAGTTAGGCAACATGACATGGGGTATAAAACAGCGGCAAAGCAATTTGGAGTACCAAAAGGCACCCTCGAACGGTATGTGAAACAAACAAACATTTCTCCAGAGCAGGTTGTGTGTGGAACTTCTGGTAGAAAACCTGCTTTAAGTAAAGAAATAGAGACTGAATTAGTTCAGTATTGTCTCAATATGGATAATAGATTTTTTGGTTTGCGAAGGTCAGATGTAAAACGTATGGCTTTTGAATTAGCTATAGCTAATAATATTCAACATCCATTTTCGAACACAAAAGGGACTGCAGGGAAAAAATGGCTCAGGAGCTTTCTAAAACGTCACCCCGAGTTGTCAGTTAGGTCACCTCAAGGTATGTCCAATGCCAGAATACGAGGTTTTAACAAAGAGAACGTTGCTACGTTTTTTGAACTGTATGAAAAAGAGTTAGAAAAAATTAATTTTGAACCACACTTGCTGTACAACGTTGATGAGACGGGAATTAGTGTGGTGCAGCATAAAAGAAGTAAAGTTATTTCTGCTAGAGGAAAGAAACAAGTAGCAACACTGACCTCAGCAGAAAGGGGTGGTTTAATTACAGTGGTTACATGTATGAATGCTGTAGGTACTTACGTACCCCCCTTAATTGTCTGGCCCAGAAAAAATATGAAACTTGAATTGATGGATGGTGCACCAGCCGGTTCCATATACGCTTGTCATCCATCAGGCTGGATACAGACAGATATCTTTACACAGTGGTTTGACCATTTTGTAAAATTTGCTAAGCCGACAGCGTCTCAGCCTGTGCTATTAGTGCTCGATGGGCACTATTCTCAAACTCGTAACATAGAAGTAATAAATAAAGCAAGAGACAACCATATTTCGATTGTTTGTCTACCCCCCCATAGCACCCATCGCATGCAGCCGTTGGATGTGGGCTTTATGAATCCGCTAAAAACCTACTATGCTCAGGAAATTGAAACTTGGTTGCGAAACCATCCTGATAGAGTTGTAACACCATTCATCATTGCCAGATTATTTGCTACTGCTTATAACCGAGCAGCTACTATGGAGGTCTCGGTTAACGCTTTTAGAACAACTGGTCTATTTCCCCTGAATAAAAATATTTTCCGGGAACATGACTTTACCATCTTTGAAGGTGACGAGGAATCTGCAATTAATACGGAAAACAACTCAACGCAAATTCGAACGGGAGCTTTGGATAATTCAGACGAAGATTCTCCTAAATCTCGTGCAGGACCTTCTAAAGATTTTCTTGAAGTTGAACAATCTCGTCCAGGAACTTCAAAGGATTTTTCTGAAGTTGAACAGGCTCTTCCAGGTTTCTCAAAGGATTCTTCTCAAGCTAAACAATCTCGTCCAGGGACTGCTACTAAAATCGTAAGTCCAGTGCAAATAAGATCTCTTCCAAAAATTTCGGCAAAGAAACCCAGTGCACGTTCCGGAAGTGCAGCTTTAATTACCTCATCTCCATATAAAAAAGACCTATTAGCGAGTTTGGATAAAAAGGAAAAAGGTAAATCAATTAATAGTAACGTCATCAGAAAAGTCACGAAGAAAGTAAAATTTGATAATGCTGAGACCAAAAGCCTTTTGAACAGTGGCAAGAAAACAAAAAAAAAGAAGCAAGTAGTAAACGACTTTTCAAGTGATGAAAGCGACACTGAAGTTTCTTTCAACGACGAGAGTGATGACGAAGAAAACAACGATGCACAGTGTGTATTTTGCACAAACCTGTATTCTGAAGATAAACATGGCGAACAGTGGGTAAAGTGCACAAAATGTTACCAATAGGCTCACGAAGATTGCGGTGCAGAAGGTGAAAACTTCGTCTGTCCAATGTGTGAAAAAAGAAAATTATATTAAGCCTTAGTACTAACTGACTTTTCCAAAAATATTTACGGTTCCTAATAAGATACTGGGGGTCCCAATGAGAGACCCCCGTCTCTTATTAGGAAACCTTTTTTTTTTACTAATTTTTGCATAATTTTGATTTTAATTTTTTTTTTGTGCTAATTTTAGAAACAAATCTTTTTTTTTAATCATTTATTATAAGAAATAGATTTCTTGTTTAATAAATGTGTTGAAGTTCGTAAAAAGTTTCATTAACCAGAAGTTATGAGTTTTTTAAAAAACAGGTCTCTTATTAGGCTACTTTACATACTCCACTCACATTCACAAATAATGTTAAACATCAAATTAAAACTAGCGATGAAGCCCCAGTTTATCAAAAATGTTATCGCATTCCACACGCAAATAAAAAAGATGTTCAAAAAGAAATATCAAAACTCCTGAATCAAAATATTATTCGACCAAGCCACTCACCATGGTCAAGTCCTGTCCTTCTAGTTCCAAAAAAACAAGACGCTTCTGGTTTAACAAAAATGAGGCTTGTAATTGACTACCGTAAACTCAATGACAAAACAATACCAGACAAATACCCACTTCCCAACATCGAAGACATTCTTGACAAACTAGGACGTGCACAATACTTTACAACAATAGATCTTGCATCAGGGTTCCACCAAATTGAAATGGACCCTAATGACATACAAAAAACGGCATTTGTGTCAGACAATGGCCATTACGAGTTTTTAAGAATGCCATTTGGACTTAAGAATGCTCCCTTAACTTTTCAAAGAGTTATGGACAACATATTAAGAGGCATCCAAAACCACTTTTGTCTTGTTTACATGGATGATATTATTGTGTTTTCGGCAAGTCTAGAAGAACATATCGTACATCTTAGTAAATTATTCACAAGATTAAGACAAGCAAATTTAAAAATTCAATTAGACAAAACTGAATTTTTAAGAAAAACAGTAAACTTCCTTGGACATGTTATCACTCCCGAAGGTATTAAGCCCAATCCTGAAAAAATTTCCGCAATTTTAAATTATCCCATCCGCAAAAGGAAATAAAATCATTTCTTGGTTTATTAGGCTATTACCGCCGTTTCATACCCAATCTGGCAAAATTGACTCATCCCTTAACGTCTTGTTTAAAGAAAAATGCGAAAGTCGTCCATTCAGAACAATTTATAGAATCTTTCGAAACATGTAAAAAATTATTAATTAATGAACCAATTTTAACTTTTCCGGATTTCGAAAAACCATTTATAGTCACTACTGACGCTAGTAACACAGCTATTGGTGCAGTACTTTCACAGGGCATAATTGGTCAAGATAAACCTATTGCTTATATTAGCAGAACGCTGAATGACCATGAAAAGAACTATGCAACAATAGAAAAAGAATTACTGGCTATAGTTTGGGCTCTTTCTAAATTTAGACCATATATTTATGGAAAACCAATCAAAATTGTTACTGACCATCAGCCAATTACATACTTAAAGACCTTAAATGAACCAAATGCTAATTCTCGACTAACGAGATGGCGACTAAAATTAATGGATTACGGTGACCATGAGATAATTTATAAAAAAGGTAAATGCAACAGTAATGTCGATGCATTATCTCGAATTCCATCTTTAAATGTTGCAACTACTGATAGTGAAAATGATAGATAGATAGATAGATATATATATATTTAGTGACCATATTGGTATAAAAACGTCAAGAAGAATACAAAAATACATCTTAAAAGTAATTACATAAAATTTGTTTAACCAGTTACTAAGTACATAAAAAATCAGTATATTTGTATAAGCACATATTCTGCAGCATATTTTTAATTTTGTTTCTGAAAATGTTCAGTGGTAAGGCCTTTACACTATTTGGAAGGTGATTATAAAATTTGGGTGCCCAAAAGTTGGGACCATTGATTAATTTATTGTTATTATAAAAAGGTACTCTTATGTCAGAACAGCTTCTGGTGCTGTGAGAATGTATTTGATTTACAGTTTCATAAATATCCAAGTTTTGTTTTACATACATTAGGTTTTCAAATACGTACAGCGAATGCAATGTTAATATGTTAAAATGTTTAAATAGAGGAGCACAATGCTCGGTTGACTTCTTTTTGGCAATAATGCGAATCGCTCGTTTTTGCAATTTAAAAATTCTCACAGCATCAGGAGCTGCTCCCCATAGTAGTATTCCATAGGATAAAACTGAATGAAATAAGCCATAGTATACATTTTTAATGACAGATTCTGAACAACATGAGGATATCTTTCTGAGTAAAAAAATTACAGTTGTAAGTCTGTTACTTACATAGTTAATATGTTCCTTCCACTTCATGTCATTGTTAATATTCAAACCCAGAAATTTGACATAATTTGTACTAGTACTTGAACCACAGTAACGGAAAATACATTGTTGCGTTTTTTCTTTGTTAAGTAATAGCTTGTTACTCGAAAACCAATCCGACGCATTTTCAAGAGTTTTTGCAGACATTTCTTGTAATTTATTTATATCGTTATGAACAGTAATAAAAGATGTGTCATCTGCATATAGATATAATTGTGAATTTGTAATTTTATTAGGTAAATCATTGATATAAATAATGAATAACAGTGGTCCAAGTATGGATCCTTGTGGAACACCGCAATGTATTTCCCGGTACTGTGATTCATCGTTAAGCACAGATACTTTTTGATACCGATTTGATAGATAAGACTTGAAAAATTCTTTGACAATACCTCTACAACCATAGAATTCCAGTTTCCTTATTAAAATTTCATGCGAGACGCTGTCAAAAGCTTTTGTTAAGTCACAAAGAGTAATATTAACATTGCAGTTATCCTTATAAGAAATTAGAATATCACTGATTACGCGAATTAATGCTTTATTAGTAGAATGAAGTTTACGAAACCCGTATTGACGCTCATAGAAGATATTGAGGTCATCAAAGAATTTTTCAAGTCTTTCTTTAACTATAATTTCCATAACTTTAGATAAGGTGGGTGAGATTGCAATCGGTCTGTAATTATTAGGATCATTTTTTAAACCTTTCTTATAAATTGGGACAATTCTGCTCAATTTAAGGCAGTTAGGAAAAATGCCATTAGTAAAACATTTATTAATTAGTTCTGCAAGCACAGAGCTTATGATTGGACTAGCTAATTTTATATCTTTAGCATTTACGCCATAGACATCTCTGGAGGAAGTATTGTTTAATTTCATAATAGCACTATTGACTGAAAAACTGTCCACTGGATTTAGAAAAAATGATCGTGAATCTTCTTTTAGTGTGCCGCTTTTTAAGTAACAGATAGGATCTATATTACAAGTTGGTAATCTTGCCGAGATCATTTCACCCACCTTAGAAAAATAAATATTCAATGATTCTGCGTTTAAATCTATCTCTTGTTTGTTTCTATCATGACAAAACGTTTCCTGTTTAACAATGTTCCAAACCGCTTTAGATTTATTTTTGGATTTATTTATATAGGTATCGTAACATGATTGTTTCGATTTACTTAAGATTTCTCTGTAAAATTGTTGGTATTTTTTATATAGGTTTTTAAGAAATTCCGTTTTATAAATCATGTAAAGCTCATTTATGAAATTTAGAGTTTCTTTGATATCAAGTATCTCTTTTGTGATCCACGAATTACTTTGAATTCTTTTATTTCTGATGCGTTTTTCGGACACATTGATTTCAGGAAACGCTTGATTATGACACTTTATAAAGTAATTATTGAAAGTGGAAAAGGCCATATCAATATCTTCTTCAAGGAGACACACATTCCAATTGATTTGCTGAAGATAATATAAAAAGTATTGCTTAGTGTCTTCTGTAATTAATTTAATACGTGAAAAATTTGTTGAAATATGTTGTTTGACACATATTTTGAATAGAACATATTGTGCAAAATGATCAGACATATGGGTATTTATAGTAACTGTAGTGCAGTATGTTTTGTTAATGTTACAAGCGACGTTGTCTATACAAGTGGCACTATTAACTGTAACTCTAGAAGCGTCACTAAATAAGATATTTATTGAAAAAGAGTTTAAAATTTCACTAATTTCTCTAGCGTCAAAATTATTAAGAAAATTGATATTAAAATCCCCACAGATTATAATATATTTATTTAATTTGTCTAACATTGAGAGGGTGTTTAATAAGTTATTATAAAAAATGTCTAAGTCCCCATCAGGTGACCTATAAATTGTTAGTATTATATAATTAAAATCAATAAGTTCTAAAGCTGTGCACTCATAATGTTTTTCTATAGAAAATATATCAATTTGTGACAGTTTATTACATTTTATGTTTTCTTTAAGCAATATTAGAACGCCGCCATGTATATAAGTTGTACGGCAAAACACGTTACCTATATAAAAACCTTCTAATTTTAAAAATTGGATCTCAGTGGACTTAAGCCAGTGCTCGGTTAAGCAGACGATATCTAATTTATTATATTGATTTAATAGTACCTGAAATTCATTAGTTTTATTTCGTAAGCACTGTATATTAAAATTCAAAACACTAATACCTTCCACATCATTAGTACGCACACTACTTTTCCTGACTCCGAAAGTTTGCTGCTTGTTGTCTTCGAAATAAATACCTCTTAACTACAGTCCTTGCTGGCCAGAAAGTGTCGTCATAGAGTTGCTCTTCTAGTGATCTCCTGGCACTTATCCTGAAACATGAATTTACCCCCTTGGTTTGTAGAGCTTCCACTTCGAACTTTTCATCGGGCAATTTTTGGCTTAAAAACTCTGTTATGTCATCTACTGTTGTTCCAGGTTGAATTCTACCCAGAAAAATCCACAATTTTTGTTCTGCAGCTCTAATATTAAAATTATCTTCTGATTTTCCTATCACCACCTTTCTTTTCTTCCGTCCCTTCACTTGAATAAACTCACTGTCATCTTCGTCTTCAGTTGACAGGGATTCTCTGTGGAAATCACGCTGATTTAGTTCTATATTTTTATTTCCATTAACACCTTGTGAGTTTGCTGTAAGTTCAGTATCTTTATCATTAGTTTTTGTGTTCTGATTTGCATTAACACCCATTATTTTAGTTTTATTTACATTCGTTTGTTTTGATATCATTTTTGGATTCTGATTCCCATCTCGCAAAATCTGACTATAACTTGTCACATTTTGTACATTAGCACGATTATTAAATTTATCCACTACATTTTTATTCAATTGATCAATTTTGTTATTTAGACACATAAATTCTTCATTTTGTTTTCTTTTCAGTTCTTCTATTTCTGTTTTTAGTAGATTGATAATAGATATAAAATCAATGTTCTTACATGTATCGCAATACCATTTAAAATTATCACAGTCAGTTAGTAATTTCACTTGGGTTTTCTTTAAATTTAGGCACTCCACGTGAAAAATACTATTACAGTAACCGCTGCACTTCACCGTATCTTCACCAACATTCACTTTTTTAGAACAAACACTGCACATTTGGCTGTCCATTTTTAATCAAAAAGTTAAAAAAAAAAAAAAATAAAAAAATAAAAAAAATAAAAAAAAAAAAAAATAAAAAAAATAAAAAAAAATAAAAAAATACCGAGGAAGATAACATTTCTATCCTTCCAAATATCAACGATTCACCCACCATGTCCGACCAAGAATTCCTAGATATTCTTCAGTCACCCCAAGAAAAAATACCCGAAAAACTTTTAGAACCACAACCGAGTACTTCTACTCAAGACTTAAATTTACCTGAACACAATAAAAGCTTAGATTCAAACGAAACCGTGCATTCTGATACAGAATCCCCTATTTTAGAAATTCCCTATTCGGAACAACCTCTAAATTATTATTCTAACCAAGTAGAAATTATAACAAAAAATATCCTAAAAACCAGTCACAAAGAAGAATTCCTACATCAAAAGAAAAAACGTCGTTTAAAATTCTTTATTGCAAAACAACATTATGAACATGACCTAGTCAAACTATTTAATCAACACAAAAAAAACCCACGCAACTCACAGCTGTACACACATCTCATGATAACATACCGGTAATTGTAAACATTTTACAAAGACATTTTCGTTACAAGGCATACAATATTCGCATATGTAATCGTATTTTAAAAGACATACAAACTTTAGAAACACAGGAAAGTCTCGTTAACACTGTAACCTCAACTGAGGAGAGCCGCGGCTAGCGTAGTTCAGGCGGCGCGAGGGGCGTGGGCGAAGCCAGTAAGAGATGAGAATTACCCTGATGGGAAAAGCCAGAAGGGCTGTAAGTATCCAACCACCGACCACTTACACGAATTAAACTAAATAATGGTTAAATTAAACTTAAATGAAAACCTAGGACGACACAATAACAACAAACAAGTGTTGTCACGTGACGGTGAAAAGTGGAATAGTGTGGGCCCACCGACCAAGGTTAAAAGGGCGCCAGGACACAAGGGCCACACTATAGGAGTATCTAGGGAGTCCACCCCTAGACAACGTGCCACGCTGACAACACGGAACTAATTCCACACCAAACCGTTTCCCAAAACGTAATAAATAACAACAAACAACAACAACGATCCACTCACTGGAAAATGGATCGCCACCAATAACAACAACCAAAAAACAAACGCCAACAAATTCAGCCCAAAACAATTAAACAAATAGCTAAATTCACAACAAAAAAATAAGTTAATTGCGACTAAACAGCCACCAATAACAATTATCGAAATTGTATCTCAACAGCACTGACTAAATTCAGTGCCAACTTAAATCTACAACAATCGACGCGTACAACAATGAATCGACGAACTCAAATTAAATAAAGTTGACGCATCGACTTCAATACAGTGAGACGGCGTGTCGCGCCAACCTCAGAACCAAATTATAACACGACTAGGGCTCGTATTAATCATCAAACATCAAAACATTAATATGATTAGCGGCATCGGCGTATAATAAATGCATTTGACATGTAATGACGCAGTAAATTATAATAAGGCGTAACTGATACGTGGCGGCGTAATTTACGACAACTCACAATTTCTGAACAAATAATTTCGGAAATTCCAGGAATGAATCCTGATCCGCAACAACTACATCAACGCTAATCCTAAACAGCAAAAAGGTCGAAACTAATATCTAGAGTGCCAACAGGCCTGTTAATGCACGGTTGATCTATTTTCTATAATGGTGACAACAATCAAAGGTGGGAAGGAACCTAAAATTTGGGACCGCTCTGCGCGGAACCAAATTCTCTGTGTTAAAAAAGGATGCACGGAGGAATGCCCTAACTCGCCAACGAAACTAGAAATTTACAACCACTAAAACCTAGTCACAAAACGCCTACGAAGATTCGCCACAAAATAGTAATCAGAATCGCAATATTCAATACACCAAAATCCGTCAACAAGAAGCCGATGTTTACGCGTTGAATATCCATCCGCTAATCAGCTCACAAAACACAGTGCGTTGTGTATGTCGTCTAAGACTAGTTTCGACACCAAGAGAATGAGCCGTCTACGTTTCCTCGTCTAGCGCACCGCTCTACGCAATAGTTCACTCTCTCGCACACTGACCGCTGAACACGTCGGAACCTTCGTCCGTCTCCGTGTAAAGGCAGACATCGTGTTGTTCTTTATTGACTCATGGCTTTTTCGCCTCTCTCGCTCGCACTCATTATAACCTTTTTTGCAATTTTAAATTACTTCTAATATTCACATATTATTTACTACACCAAAATTACCAATAACCAAAAGGGCTTAAGGTTGTAAAACGCGTTACAACACATATCATCTCGGAAAAACCAACCATAGAGGGATCAACGAAACAAATTTACATTTACAAAAAAAATATTTTTGGCCCAACATGAAAGACACCGTTACACGTATAATAAATAACTGCGATCATTGTCAAACAAACAAATACGACAGAGCACCGCCAAAACCGTATTTAGAATTGACACCTACACCAAATGGGCCTATGGAGGTCATTGCCATAGACATTTTTCACATTTTAGGAAAAAAGTACCTTACACTCATTGACGAATTTACAAAATACGGACACGCTTTACCGATTTCATCTAATTCTACTATTTTAATAAATGAAAAATTACTTCATTTTTTCACACATCATGGAACACCACAAATTATAAAATCGGATAACGCAGCTGAGTTTACCAATACACTTTTTAAAGAATTTCTTGAGTTTTTTAATATAACTCATCATTTAACTACACCTAAACACCATGAATCGAATGCTACAATTGAAAGATTTCATTCAACACTAATAGAACATTGTCGTATTTTACAAGACAAATTTCCAACCTCACATCCAAAGCTTTACAACAATACAATTGATTTTGCAATTATAGCTTACAATTCAGCAATACACTCTAGTACAGGCTATACGCCGTATGAACTACACTACCCCCTAAACAAAGAAATTTTTGAACGCATTAATATCAATAAACACTTTTTACAGAATTATGTAGATGAAATGAAAAACAAATTCTCATTACTTTATGACAAATTGCATGACAAGTTTCATAAAAATAATGAATAAATGATAATTTCAAATACTCATTTTTTTGCATTTAATAAAGAATTAACTGATAAATATAAAAAAGCTATAACTGCACTTACAACCAAATAAAGCTAAAAGATGAAATTGAAAATAATATTCATACAAATTGTAAACTAATTAATCTAATCTAAATATTGTTTCAAACAAATGAAATTAAAACTATATTGTATTTAATTTATAAAACAACAGATTTTGCACAACTCACTATTAGCACATAATTTTAAAAAAAATATGATTACATGTCAAATTATTGATCACAAAAAAAAATGTTTCCTTTTTTCCAATCGATGATCTATATTCGTTTTACGACGTAGCATTTGTTTTGTCATACATAAGAAAAAAAAATTGTATTTTCTTCATAATAAAAATACTCATCTATTTCCGAAAAAAAAAATTTACTATGTATAGGTATTGTTAGAAAACGTTTTCCGTTGGATAAATGTTAATGACTAATGGACCAGGTTCGTTATAGACGAACTATATGCCAACTCGATTGCAGACGTGATATGATGATTGTAATAACTAAAATGTGCTGAATAAATAAATAAATGACTGAGCGTGGACTTAAATCTAAGATTGGTATTATATTGCATTGTATTGAAGCCAAGCGTATCATATGGTGTTAGAATTGTGTTTTAAAATTTTATAAAAATTACTTTTACTTAATTTGGTTTTTTTTTTGATTATTTAATTAATGCCGTAACAGTATATATAAAATTTCACCTGTAAGAAAGTCTCATTATGCAACTAATACATTTAATTCTGTTTCAAACGAATGGATACTTATATAACATTACTTTAAATTTCAATCTTTAAATCGTAAAATGTTATTAAATAGATTTGATAATACAACCAATAAATTAGAGTCATTAGATAATAAAATAAATTGTGAAAACAATAATTTAGTATAGAAAGAAAAGAAAAACTCATAAAATATTCGATATTCCCACTTTATATTATAATTTTAGGAACTGTTTTTATAATCATACTGTATGTAAAACGAACAACTTTTAAAAACAATTTTTACAACAAACAAAAAAGTATTCAATTACAAATTGTAACACCAGAAACACCAAATGTGAGTTTCCCGAGAAATTATTAAGAATTGTTCGTTACAATAGGTTAAAAATTAAGTTTTTTTTCTGATATTTGTAGAAAGTTGATCATTCCACGATAACTTTCTGACCTAAGGAGGGAGAAGTTACTTACCATCTTATGGTCCATCATGTATATTATGTTGGATCATCATATTACGCATTCTTGCAATCGTGACTATCTTTGCAAGAACACGATTTCTCATGGGAAAGCAGTCAGAGTGTAAGAATGATAATTTGATAAATATGAGTGACTTCTGTCTGTGAGGGGACAGTTAGTATCGTAGAGCGAATATCAGCGGTATTATTCTTGTATTCTCCAATTTATAAATTTAATTAAAATAAAATACTTAATAGTTACTGAAACTTATTATTTATTTATATATTCACGTGTCACCACGTAACTCGCGCATGTGCGCTTTCATTTTTCTATAACGACCATTAGCCTGATTGGTTGATGGAAAGGGGGCGTAATGTTGTCTAATTGGAGAATAATGTCTGTTTCATAACATCTAATTTTGGGTAACTGCTATACTGCCTGATTGGAGTATAATTAACGCCCACCCGCCATTTTTGTTTGCTTAAAGCCCCCCTGATTGATTAAAACTATCATCTCATTGGTTCACAAAAGGGGGCGCCATGCTCTCTGAACGCTTGCCCGCCATTTTTGTTTGCTTAAAGCTTCCCTGATTGGTTCACGGAAAGGAGCTCTCTGATTGGAGCTGACTGAAACGTTACACGACCAGTCCAAAGGTCAATGAGCAGAGCAGTGAGCCCGTACTGAGGATAAACACTACTTACATCCTTCTTCTAGATTCAATAATAAGTGATCTCCAGGACCGCCTGTCTCCTGATGTACTTAATTTGTTTCAGCTAAGCGTTTTTATGCCAAAAAGCGAATATAGTAATGAAGATAATTGAAACTGTGAAACAACTAGCTACCGACTATACATTATTACTAGAAAACACTCCAGTTTCTGTCATTGTAAATGAATATCGGCTGTGGATGATGAAGTGGCAGCGGAGCCAGGACATACCGTAGTCGATTTCTGATCTTATTTTAAATTGTGACATCGATATGTATCCTAATATAAGAAAATTTTTATGTATTAGGCTACACTACCTGTCAGTGTAGCGACAGCAGAAAGGTCTTTCTCTACGTTGCGCAGAATTAAATCGTGGCTAAGATCTTCAATGGTTGAAGATCGCCTAACCGGACTGGCACTTCTCCACGTTCATAAAAACGTACCCATTGACGTAAATGACGTAATAACGCGTTTCGGGAGAAGACGTAAAAGAAAAATTGATTTTGTTATTTAAATGTATGTATTTTGTCTGTTTCTATTTTGTTTGTTGGAAACCCTTGTCGTACCACCTCTTCACTTTTGCGGAGTTTTGCATCATACCCCTCGACATACCTCTAGCTGTTATGACAAATCATTCACCACGGTTATGGAATATAAATAGGCTGCCTCATTCCGTGCGTGATAGTGTTTCTCTGGATGTCTTCAAGAGAAGATGGCAATATGTACGTGTATATGTACAAGTTATGTGTTAAGTTTTTCAAGTGTACAATAAAGAATAAATATTTTTAAGTACAGTACTTACGTACATTAATAAAATACCTACTTTTTACTTCTATCTATTGTTATCAGAATTAAATTATAAGTTCTTGACTTGGCCACGACTATGTGACCCCCTCCTGGCGCCAAAGCTGGATCCGCCCTTGAAACGACCCCTATGCCCCGACTGCTTTCAGGAGTGGCATCTACCAAAAAAATAATGTAAGAAATATTTTTTAAACGAAAACTTTAAGATATAAATTTATTTTTAAAATATTTCGTCTGGATTTATTAGAAAAAACGAAAAATATTTAACGCTGATAAGCGTTGTGCCACCACACAATAGTAATTCATTCTTGTGATGCGACAGAACGCCGCACGGCGCTGGACGCATATCAGGACTGTGGTGTTTTTAGTATAATGAAGAACATTGCGTTGTGGCTCAACGCCAATCTGCATTAAAGATAGTCTTTCAAAACTACTAAAAATTCTGTTTTTCCTGTTTTTTAAGTTAAAGAGTAAATGAGAATACTCTAGACGTCAATTATAATTTAAAAAAATCTACTGTCACAACACATATTGTATGAAATCTGCGAGTGTCCTTCAACGTGTTAAATGCTTGAAGTATACGCCAAATGGAGAGATAATGTATAAAACTAAGTATGGTGAACCATACATATTTCTGCCTCAAAGAAAAAAGATCGTTGATTTGAACTATATCCCTAAGCCATTGTACTCCCATAAACTTAAAATTAAAAAAAAACAAATGGCTTCATCTGCAAGAATTAAAAGGGGTATTACCATCGGACACTCATTTCTACTATGACTCATTACAGTATGATGAAAAGCCTGCAATTCTACATCTGAACCTACTGAAATCGCCAACAGTCATGTCGATAATGAACCCTCTACCTCTAAACCCGAGAACAAATCTAATACAAGAAAGAAACGTTAATCCAGCGGAGCTAAGCCTGCTAAACTCTAAACCATTAATGACTAGAACAAATTAGGTATTATTACGAGTATTAATTAAGTATTTTGATGCAACATAATATTTTTCCTTAATTTAATATTTCATATAATATATTTCTATGGTCACAAAGAAATATAATATTGTTATTCTTTTTCCATAATAATTTTAAAGTATTTCAAAAACATGTGTATCAATTTACTGTTCCTGGACTTCCTTTTAGAATTGTTTCATTGGAAAATTGATCTTATCCAACAGAAAAATTAACTCTGAATAGGTCCTATCTACAATAACAATGGCAATAGCTACAATCAGATACAACAATAGGTCGTAACCAACTTTATAATCAGATATATTTTCAGAAGATCATAAAATAGTTTAAATTAAATTCTAGCTTTGATATTAGTGTACAGAGTTCTGGAATATGTGTTACAAAAGCAATGGCTACATTGTAAAAAAACAGCTTCACTAGTAAAATGTTGTAAATTGGTTTGTGTAACGGAACAAACCTCCGCCACTGACGATAATGCTAATCTCAGACCCAGCCGTCTTAGAGAACGCCAGGTTCAAGAGTAAGATACGCAAGACGCTATCGAATCGGACGAGTTATGTAAACCAAACATTTAACATGTGCAGATAATTTCATCCCTCATCTGTATCAGTGACCATGCTGTTTATGTCCGGTCCCTATTTCTTCGAATCTATGCCACTTGAACCCATAAATATTAGATAGCTACATGGTTCAGAGGGAATAGATAAAAACAGGTCAATTTTGTAGTTTTAGTTTGTTAGTAAACGAACGTCTGTAGAGCTGTCCTTAAACAAATTAGTAAATAAATAAATTTATATTAAAGCAATAAATTTTACATTATTATTTAATTGGCGCAGTCGATAGGATTCGTAAACGGTGTTGTGATCGAAAAAATTTTTTATAAAATTTTGGTTTACCATCACTGTTTCGTGTTTACGATTTATTGCGAAGATTAACCTACAGAGCCGCTAAACGCAGTGCCCAGGTCTTTACGACAACAACAGCAGCAGATATACGAAACTCCGTACCATAGAGCCCGCAGTGCGAGAGCCCGGTCCGTCAACCCGCAGAAACCGCAAATTCTCCAGTACAAAGGAAGATTTCCACGACAATTATTGTTTAAAACTCGAAATTGTACGTTAATATTATAATAATCATAATAATGGGTCCGCCAAATAACTTTTTTTTTTTTGAAAATGCTATAAAAAAAAAACTACTGAATATTTTCTCAAATTTCTTTTTTTATTTGAAAGTACAATCCTTCCGATTAATAATGGAAAATAATTTCATTCGAAAATGAACAAGGAGTGGCCGTTACAGTCAATGGCGATCGTTATCGGGCCATGTTGAACGAATTTTTGTTCACAAAAATTGAAGAGGAGAATATTGGCAACATTTGGTTTCAACAGGACGGCGCTACGTGCC
Source organism: Xanthostigma xanthostigma (assembly GCA_963575645.1). NCBI lineage: Eukaryota > Metazoa > Arthropoda > Insecta > Raphidioptera > Raphidiidae > Xanthostigma > Xanthostigma xanthostigma. The sequence goes on from OY754473.1 coordinate 9,689,374, forward strand.
ACACAGCCGAAGCTACACTCGATGTTTTGCGCCCTGTTTTTGAAGATCGCATTATCAGCCGCAGAGCTGATGTCGTTTGGCCTCCTCGGAGCTGCGATTTGACACCGTTGGACTATTATTTGTGGGGTGCCGTCAAAGATAAGTGTTACGCCGACAAGCCAGAGACAATTGACGCTTTAAAGGACAATATTCGTGAAGCCATTGGTGAAATACAGCTGCACACAATCGAAAATGTGCTTAAAAATTGGACCGATCGTGTAGGCTACTGCATGTCCAGCCGAGGCAGCCATTTGAATGAAATTATTTTCCATTATTAACCGGAAGGATTGTACTTTCAAATAAAAAAAGAAATTTGTTATTTGGCGGACCCTATACATAATACAATGGCTGATAGAATTTAGAAAATAAATTTTGCTATCCAGTCCATACCGGTATATAATGGTGAACCAAATAAATTAAGTAATTTTATTACTGCAGTGGATACTACACAAACTCTATTTGGTAGTCTCAATCCGCCATTAGATAGTTTTGATACTGCTATAATATTTTTAAGTATCAAAAATAAAATAACGGAACGAGCTTTAGATAGTATTAAAGATCTAGATTTTAATAATTGGACTGATTTACGTTACCATTTAATAAACACATTTAAAGACAAAACGAATTCAGTTACAATAATAAACGAAATTTTAAAAATACAAAATATTAGAAACCCATAAACTCTTGGAAATTTCAAAAGAGAAATTTTTGAGATTCAAATCCAGAGTTAGTGTTGAGGAAAGTGATCCAGGAACAAAGTCGGTGATAATTAAATTTGCCGAAAAATTAATAATCAATAATTTTATATCAACTATAAGCGACCCATATAGAAACAATCTAGCTACTAGGAATCCGCAAACAATAAATGATGTTGAAATACTTTTAGAAAATGATTTTCAATATTTAAGGACAAACGTCAATTTTAATTTGAAACCTGGTACTAGACAATTAACTGACATTCCACACCAAAATATTCCTGAGACACGTTTCCCTACCGGACCTATAAATCTTAGAAATAGAAACTCAAATAATCAAATGTTTTGCCCCAAACAGCAATTTAAAAATGCACAGGGTATAAAACCTACCCCAATGTCTATTCAATCCAGACAGACAAACCAAAATTTTTCAAGGCAAATAATTACTTTACGCGACAAAATCAACAATTTGAAACGCATTCACCAAATTATATTGCAGAAGAAATTCATAATACAGAAACCTTTGATAATAACTTCACACATAAACTACCGGAACAAAATTTCCAAAAAGAAAATAATAGAGAAAGTCATCATTTTTTAGATCGTACTCTGGATATCCCAAAGAAAACTTAAATATGTATCAAAATTCAAAATTACCATTTTTAAAACTAAATAATTTTTATATGTTGATTGATACGGGATCCACTATTAATTTAATCAGTAAAAAATACGTTTATGATAATTTGCCAAAATTTAAAATTTATAAAGAAATGTTTAAATTTAAAACCGCAACAGGAGGGTAATGAATATGTAATATTAAAATTTGAGGATAAATAATTGAAATTTTTTTTGTATGACTTTCATAAACAGTTTAATTTGTTGTTCAGTCTACCAGCAATGATTGATATGCAAGTAAAAATCGATTTGTGTAAGAACATAATTTCTATTCAAAATAAAGATTATCAAATACAATATTTTGAAAATAAAAATCTTATTAATAACATAAAAGAAATTAAAATTAGAACAAAACATTTAATCCTTGAAGTTTTAGAAAGAACTTTATAAATTAAAAAAAGAATACGAAAACATTTTTCCTAAAGAAAACGACAGACTAACACATACAGATACTATCCAACATAAAATAAATACTCAAGACGACATACCTATATACTCTAAACCATACCGATATCCCGAAATTTATAAAAAAGAAATTAATAAACAAATCGAAAATTTATTAAATGACAAAATTATACAAGAAAGCTATTCACCGTGGTCATCACCCGTATGGATGGTCCCAAAAAAACCCGACGCTTTAGGTAAGCGAAAATTTAGAATGGTAATCGATTATAGAAAACTCAACGCGAAAACAATTGACGACAAATTTCCAATCCCCAATATTTCAGATATTTTAGATAAACTAGAAAAAAATATGTATTACACTACATTAGACTTAACATCTGGCTTTCATCAAATACCAGTTCACCCCGACTCTATTTGTAAAACTGCATTTAATACAGATAGAGGTCACTTTGAATTTACAAGAATGCCATTCGGACTTAAAAATGCTCCAGCTACATTTCAAAAATTAATGAATTATGTACTTAAAGATTATATAAATAAAATATGCCTTGTTTACCTAGATGACATAATAATTTTAGGAACATTGTAAAAATATACGGAAAATATTTTCCAAATTAAAAGAACATAATTTAAAAATTCAATTAGATAAATCAGAATTTATGTGTAAAGAAGTAGCATATCTTGGTCATATTATATTAATGAGTTGTAAATAAGATTTATCTTCGTTCGACGAATCCTATACATAATTGTATGTCTTTGGATAAATAAATTCTAATTCTAATTCTAATTTTAATTCTATTGTTTCTAATGAGGGAGTAAAACCAAATCCTGCAAAAATTGAAGCTGTTAAAAACTTCCCCATTCCAAAAACAAAAAAGGAGATTAATCAATTCCTAGGACTTTTAGGTTACTATCGGAAATTTATTCCAAATTTCGCGAAATTAACCAAACCTATGACAACATGCTTAAAGAAAGGACGAGCAGTTAAGTATAAGAGCCAGTGATCGGCTACCAGTATGTATTGACCAGACCTGATTTTTTACACAGTGAGTCTCCTATACCTACCATACATGGAGTGGGGACTCACTAAGTCCGGAGTGGCCCCCGCGGCCCGTACTCAGGTGCGACAGGTACAAAATTTGACTAATTTTCAAAGTATTTGACCACGTCTGCCATTTGGAAATTTAATAATATATTATTATTGCTATTGAAAAATAACAATGGCAGACCATTATCGCGCGACAATCATCGTGGCAGACAATTTCTTAAGTACTAAAAAATATGAAATTTTGAAAGGTATATTTTTCATCACGGATTATTATTCTATTTATTATTTCAAGCAAGTTTCGTAAATAAATTTTTTTTCTAAACTTTATAGTTCCGGAAATATTTAGAAAATTAAAAAAAAATCAGCTGCTCTTTTGTCTTGTAGATCTGTCAGAAATAAACTAGTTAAGCATGCTTTGATTAATTTTTACATGACGTGGAACATATTATGTAGGTGACCAAGACGACGAAAAATCTTTCACTAGCACGTCGGCGAAAAAACTGAGGAGTCAAGACAAAATACACGTGCCAGAGGACGGTACTCTTGAGTATGCCATTATAGACTTTTTTTTAGTATTTTCAACACTTTCAACTTTTGTGAAGTGCGGTAATATAATAAAATATAATAAAATTGGTAGATCATACGAAATAAAACAAAAGTTTATTTTTGTGATGCGAATACTAGGCTTAGGACTTGCCGGATGTAAAAAATGCTGTGGTTTAATGGATATAAGTTGCTCATTCTTGAATAAATTAACGTACGATTTTTATGTTGATAAAATACATGACTGTGTCAAAACTGTTGCCCAATCCATTTTGTTATCTGCTTATCTGCTGCAAATGAAGAAAAAAAATTAACGTGTGATGAAAACAATGTTGAAAATACGACAGATGTTACCGTGTCAGGTGATGGCACGTGGAAAAAGCGTGGGTTTGCATCATTATACAGTGTAAGTACGTTGATTGGCTACTATTCCGGAAAAGTTATAGATGTTTTTATAAAAAGTTCCCATTGTAAATTGTGTGAAGCGTGGAAAAAAAACTTACCACGGTAGAGTTTGAAGAGTGGCAAGAGGAACATGAGCAAAAAAACGAATGTAGAGCCAATCACCAAGGACCAGCTGGTAACATGGAAGTATCATCAATCGTTTTAATGTTTCAACGCTCTTTTGAAAAATTTGGCCTAAGACACAAAAATTATATTGGTGACGGGGATTTCAAAACATACTCCGGAGTTCTTAATGCCAAACCTTACGGTGAAAATTTTGAAATAAACAAGAAAGAATGCATCGGACATGTACAAAAAAGAATGGGTACCCGTTTACGCAATTTGGTCACCAATACAGTGGAAGAAACAACAACTAAAACCGCTAAAAAAATCACGGATTTAAGAGGTATATCACCTGTATTTTACACGTGGCTTGAGGCTCAAGCCGGAAGGGGCGCTACCGAAATAGGCTCAGCTCTTTATAATTTTTTGTTGGGACCAAGTTCGATTCCACCTAATTGCCGCTCCCTTCGTTTATTCTGTGATGGATGTGGGGGGCAAAATAAAAATTCTTTCATTTTATTTGCGCTTGTCTTTTGGTTTTACCATTCCGCTCCAGATCAGCTCGATAACATTCTTATAGTCTTTCCTGTTCGTGGTCACTCGTTTTTACCTGCAGATCGCGTGTTTGGAAGAATTGAAAAAGTAAGCAAGAAGAAGTCGGAAATTTTAACACGGGAGGAATATTGGGATATTTTTAATGAAATTGGTGAAACAAAAATATTGGGAGTTGACTGGACATTGTTTGATTTTAAAGGACTTGCAGATTCTCTAAAGAAAATAACTGGCATCAGAGAAGTAAAGCGAATTTATATTGAAAAAAATAAAAATAAAGTTATAACACTACGATGCGAAAATTTTTACAGAAACGACATAGTAACTAAACCAGTAACATTATTGAAGAAAGGAAAATCTGCAGCTAAAATGTCACTAAAATCTATTGAGTTAGGTAGAGCAGTCAAGCCCAAAAAGCTAAAAGACATTGACAAATTACTGGACAAAGCATATTCAAAACAAGGCAAAAATAACAACGAAAAAATAGATTGGAGAACCATCGACAAATTGGGATGGTACAAGGATCTAATTGACAACAACAATTTGAACAGCAATGACCCTGAGGAAAGCGAAGAAGAAGATGAAGAAAATGAAGAAAGTTGCAATTGTATGGAAGAAGATAACCGATTGCGCTTGTGATTTTTTTTTGTTTGTGCAGATTAAGTTTTCAGCAGTTTTTAAGTTGTATTTTTTCAGAACAGAATTTTATGTTGGTTTCTTTTAAAATAAAATTATTTTATGTTGTATTTTTGTAATTTTCTAATTAATAAACGAATTTTACAAAACAGAAGTATTTGCCTATATTTTCATTCATAATGCAGTTTTTTCATAGAATAACATTCAAAATGCAGTTTATTTTGAAATAACATTCAAAACGCAGTTTTAATTTTTTGTTGTAGCAGCTGTACAGTAATTTTCAAAAAAATATTTTTAAGTTTGTTACACTGTTCTGCCCTGTTAAGGATAAAGGTCGTATCTGCAAAAATGGTCATATCTGAGTTAATGGTATTGTTTAAGCCTCTCTTTTTAATTTGTTTATTAATTTGGAAACGAATCTTTGATTTTGTTATTTGATTAATTTATGTGCACATAGATGGCCTACAATGCTTCTTTTGTGTTATATCTAGTGCGCAGAAAGAAAAAAGCAGTAACGTTTGTTATCTCGTGGGCGATGCACCTCATCTTAAAAGATAGATAGAATTTAGTTTTTGAATTGAACATTTTAGTTTTTCTTGTGAAGAATATTTGGTTAATATTTGTCAGTGTTGATAAGAAATCAGTATTTCCCTTTTTTCCTTTTCCTAAAACTTTCCAACTGATTTCGTGTTTGAAGAAGTGCAGTCAAAGCAACAGTTTTGGTAAGTCCAATAATAATTTTTCTCTTTCTCACTGACAAAATAACAAAAATTAGATACAGTCCACTATAGATTATTTAGTTAAAAATAGATCAAATTGAATTCAATTCCAAACTCTCTCGGATGATGTTGAAGCGTGTCCAATAAGATTTTGGCGCCAACATAATTTCTGGTCCTTACGATCCGGATCAATAGTTTGGATTTGAATTCACAAATTTTGTAGCTTATTGCAAGCATAATAATTAATTTTTCATTAGAAAAAATTGATAAAGTCCAGGGTTCGTTTCATACTTAGACATTCAGCAATCCTGTCTTTAGAAATAACGCTTTTAGTAGCTGAAAGCAAAAATTAGTTTTGCATTGGTTTCTATGAAAAATTATTATTTTACAAATTATAGAAATATCAAAATTATAGATATTATTGTGTTGGAAGTGCATAGCATATAGTTACTTTAGTAGTGAAAGAATCGACTTGTTAGAACATAACTCCGAATTCTTTCGTTCAAAGCTGAAACCACGTGTTATTAGTTGGCAACTGCGTAACATCATTCCATTGATATTGCAAAAGTTAGATAGATTGGAAAATAATAAATTTTGAAAACATTTGAAATTAGATTAGATTTGTGGTTGTTCGAAATTGTTATTTTCAAGTACCACTCAAGTGCTTAAAAATTAAAAAAAAAAAAAATACATTCAGTTGGATTGGTTGTATTTAGGTTGTTTCTACAATGGCTAGAACAAACGAACAAACTTTGAAAGTGCTTCATGCCAAAAAGGAGCAATACTTTGTAAGGGTGCAGACTCTATATAATTACAGTAAAACGGTTTTCACAAGCGAAAGGGATTTGAAAAACTTTAAAATTAGAGTTAAAAGTTTAGAAGAAACCAAAGTCGCATATTGTAAGATTATAGACGAAATAAATGCACTCAATTTAGAAATGAACCCCGAAGCGGAGCTAAATTTTCAGCCTTTAGAGGCATTTGATGACCTTTATTGTCATATTTTGGACACAATCGAAGAAATAGCTAATAAATCTGACAAGAACATAGTCACTGCCGCAACGGAAATACCTCCCAAAAACATCCCACGTTTGCCAAAATTAGAACTGCCGAGTTTTTCGGGTGAAATAAAGGACTGGCCTATTTTTTACGAATGCTTTAAAAGCCTTATTCATGATAATAATAGTCTAAATTCAATTGATAAAGTCCATTATTTAGTGGGCAAGTTGTCAGGTAAAGCTTTAGCGGTATGTACAGGCGTTCCACCCATAGGGGACAATTATGAAATAATTTGGGAAGCCTTAAAAAATAAATATCAAGATCCTAGGATTCTTGCGAATAATTATTTAGAACAAATGTTAGATTTTAAAGCGTTCTCCGGAGCTAGTTTAGAAAACTTAAATAGTTTTTTAGAAAAATTTGATACGGCTACCAACGCTCTTAAAAGGCTAGATATCACAGATTTGAGCGATTTTATCTTATCATATTTAGCGATGAGTAAGCTAGATCCCGAAACAAAAAGGTTATTTGAAAACTCACGTAGACAATCGACTATACCGACGCACAAAGAAATAATAGATTTTGTCAAAGAACAAGCAAAAATATTCGCGCGTTCTCAAGCAACAGGTAAATCTAGCAGTATTTCAAGATCGAGGGTAACTCAATCGTTTGTAGTACAAGATAGTGTTGCCGAAAAATTATGCGCTGGTTGTAATAAGGCGGTTTCACACTCAATAGTGCATTGTTCGACGTTTCTGAATAATACACCTTCAGAACGATATAAGCTTGTAAAGCAAAAGAATTTGTGTCTTAACTGCTTAGGAAGTCACAAAATCATCGATTGCAAAAGTAAAGCGCGATGTAAAACTTGTAAATACAAACACAACTCACTTTTACATTTTAACAAGTCAACTTTACAAAACAGTAGTGATCCCGTTGGTCAAAATAACATTCCTGCAACTAACGTAGCAAGTCATTCTCAAGTGTCAAGTGCTCAGTCTAGTATCGATTCAAATTCCGGGTTCAGTCAACAAAAAATTAATAGCTCGAGTCAGGTGGGTCAAAATCCGACAAGTTTTTGTTCCACTACGAATTTTCAATTTAGTAGCACAGTTTTGTTGTCAACAATAGTTGTTGATGTGATTGGTATAGATCATAAAAAACAAAAGGTTCGATTCCTGTTAGATTCCGGTAGCCAAGGAAATTTCTTAACTTTTGAATGTGCCAAACGTTTGAAATTAAATGTTTTGAAAAAACAGTTAGCTGTTATGGGTATGGGCGGTTTACAAAGTTCGGTGCATGGAACAGCACATATAGTTGTCGCTTCTCGTTTCAATCCGAACCGACGTTACCCCTTAGATGTTTATATAGTAGACAAAATTACTGATAAACTACCCAACGCTACCGTTCAAACAGACTCGCTTTCTCATCTTATGGATTTGCCATTGGCAGATAATGCGTTCAATGTCCCTTCGAAAGTAGATGGGGTTATTGGAGCGGAATTGTATGCTCTGGTTATTGGTCAATCAAAAATTATAGGACCTAATCGTTCTCCAGTTGCGATTGAAACTAGTTTCGGTTACGTCGTTATGGGGTCAGCTCCCACAGTTGACAATTCGGGAACGATTAAAAATTTTTGTAGCATTATGGATCCTCCTTTAGAAACATTAGTTAGTAAGTTCTTTCAGTTAGAAGACATTCCGACACAAACAATTGTTAGCTCGGACGATTTAGAATGTGAAAATATTTACAAATCAAATTATTTTCGCGACTTATCGGGTCGTTATGTTGTCCCTCTACCCTTTAAGGAAAGCCCGACGCTATTAGGCGATTCTTACAATACAGCCCTAAAGAGGTTTTTAGCCTTAGAAAAGAAATTTAAAAACCTTCCGGAATATAAAACTCAGTACACATCTGTAATAAAAGCTTACATACAAGCCGGTTATATTTCGAAAGTTGAAATTGATAAAATTACATCCCCGTGTTATTACATTCCACATCATGGAATTCTCAAAATAGGTAGTAGTACCCCCCTGAGGTGTGTACTTGATGCAAGCGCGAAAACTTGTTCTTCAATTTCTTTAAATCAATTGCTATATACCGGGCCAAAGTTACAATCGGATATAGTCACAATTTTATTGAATTTTAGATTGTTTGAGACAGCGTTCACGGCTGATATTAGAGAAATGTATCTGCAAATTGGTATACGCGACGAACATAAACGTTTCCAGCGGATATTGTGGAGATTCTCCCCCGATGATCCAATCGGAGTTTATAATTGGAATAGAGTTGCTTTTGGAGTTAATGCGTCACCTTTTTTGGCCATTCGAACGATACATCAGCTAGCCGCCGATGAAGCACAGACGTATCCACTTGCCTCCTCCATTATAAAAAGAGATTTTTATATGGACGATTTCGTGTCGTGTGTGTCTACTCCAGACGAAGCGATAGTTCTTTACCATCAATTGATCGATTTATTTAAAACAGCACATTTTGATTTAATAAAATGGTCAGTTAATTCAAAAGAGCTTTTGCAAGAAATTCCGTTAGAATATCGTTCGCCAAAAGTAGTGCAATTTGAAACTTCTAATGTGAAAATTTTAGGAGTGCAATGGCATCCCAATTCAGATATATTTTCTTTTCAAATAGTTAGTGAAAATTTGCCCTGTACTAAGAGAAATGTTCTATCGACAGTAGCTCGTTTATTTGATCCCTTAGGTTTTCTCGCTCCAGTCACATTGGGTTTAAAATTATTAATAAAGAAATTGTGGGCTCTCAATATAAATTGGGATGATACCCCGCCGATTAGTATTGTGTGTCAATGGGACACATTCAAAAGAGAATTACCATTATTGTCTAACTTCAAAATAGATAGGCATTTAGGTATTTTAGAAAATTCGTCGATTAGTTTAATAGGCTTTACAGACGCTTGTTTGACGTCTTTTGGAAGCGCGGTTTATCTACGAGTGATACAGCCAAACAGTGAAGTAAAAGTTGGGCTAGTTTGTGCGAAAAGTAAAGTTAGTCCCATGAAATCAATTTCGATTCCCAGACTGGAACTTTGCGCGGCGCACCTTTTAGCGAAACTTCTCAATTACATTATAGAAACATATTCATCGCGAATAAAAATATGCGAAGTTTATGCATTGTCCGATTCCACCGTAGCATTAAGTTGGATTAATTCGTTATCCTACAAATGGAAATCTTTTGTGGCCAACCGAGTAGCTAAGGTTCGCGATTTAATACCACCCTCCTGTTGGTTTCATGTTGACGGTCGGGAAAACATTAGTGACTGTTTGTCAAGAGGTCAATTGCCTTTACAATTCATGGTTAATACTACGTGGATCACAGGGCCTCCGTGGCTACATTTAGACAAAATACATTGGCCTATTCGCTCACTCAGAACGGAAGAAGTTAGTGTACTTGAACAAAAACCAGTAGTACTAGTAATTGCAGATCATAGTTCCCACCCTTTGTATTCGTTAATAAAGCGTTGCTCATCATGGCAAAAACTATTACATGTTACAGTGTACGTGTTGAGATTTTGTCGCATTTTGCCAAAAAGAGACACAGTTACAGTGACAGATCTAGATAAAGCCGAAATTACGTTGATAAAATTGGTTCAACGCATTCATTTCGCGTCAGAAATAGCTTCTTTAGAACAAGGTCAGTTATGCTCACCTGCATTAAGACCGCTTTGTCCCTTTTTAAAGGATGGTTTAGTTCGCGTTGGCGGTCGACTTAGAAATTCGCAATTAAATTACGACCAAAAACACCCTTGCCTCCTACCAAAAAAGGATCATTTAGTTGATCTTCTCATAGATTATGTTCATCAAAAGAACCTGCATACCGGACCGCATTTAGTGTTGTCAATTTTGCGTCAGAAATATTGGATTATGGCCGCTAGAAATACAGTTCGTTTTCGAATCAATAAATGCAATTATTGTTTTAGATTTAGACCAAAAGCTACGTTTCCTTTAATGGCCGATTTGCCATCTCCGCGAGTCACAGAAGCCAAACCATTTCTTTTTTGTGGTGTTGACTATGCCGGGCCCTATTATATAACGCTTGGGCGAAGAAGGGGTGTGAAGAGTCAAAAGGCTTATCTTTGCCTGTTCATATGTTTGGCAACAAAGGCTGTACATTTAGAATTGGCTTCAAGTCTATCAACGGACATATTTTTGGCCGCATTCAAGCGATTTTTAGCTCGCCGTGGAGCAGTCTCGGTAATGTACTCCGATAATGGTACTAATTTTATCGGAGCGAAGGCGGCTTTAGATTCGGTTTACGAGTTGGTTAACTCAAAAGAATATAATAGAACTATTCAGAATGATTTAGTTCAACGTCGAATAGAATGGCGACTTCAACCACCCTATAGCCCTCATTTTTCGGGAATTTGGGAGGGCAATATAAAGTCCGTGAAGTTCCACTTGTCAAAGGTTATTGGATCTCAGATCCTAACTTACGAAGAGTTCAGCACTGTTTTAGCACAGACTGAAGCTCTACTAAATTCTAGACCATTGTGTTGGTTGAGCTCAGACCCATCCGAACCATTAGCTCTAACACCCGCGCATTTCCTGACATTAACGCCGTTAGAATCATTACCGGCCCCTGATGTAGAAAATCAAAACCCAAACTGCTTAAATAGGAAAGAATTATTAGATAAAATAGTACAAATGCTATGGCGTAAATGGCATGTTGAATATTTAAACCAACTACAAATTCGACAAAAATGGAATACTCCCTCTTGTCCTGTTACACCGGGTACTTTAGTGGTTGTCAGGCAGGATCATGTTCCTCCATTTCAATGGCCGTTAGGCGTGATAGAAGAGGTATTTCCCGGGAAAGATGGGATAGTAAGGGTTGCGAACGTTAGAATTCGGAATACGGTTTTTAAGCGACCAGTAGTGCGCCTGTGTCCACTGCCAACACAATGATAAAATTTTGTTAGTTTATCGAACTCTTTGGTTCGGTTTTCAAGAGTTGATTTATGTTTTATTTATGTTTGAAAATTTTGTTTGGATAGACTTAACGTCTAAATTAGTTATATATCAAAATTGATATTTTGGTTTGGTTCGTTTTTGAAATATCCATTATGTTCTGAAAACGATCTTTCAGAAGGCGGGGAGGATGTTTAAGCCTCTCTTTTTAATTTGTTTATTAATTTGGAAACGAATCTTTGATTTTGTTATTCGATTAATTTATGTGCACATAGATGGCCTACAATGCTTCTTTTGTGTTATATCTAGTGCGCAGAAAGAAAAAAGCAGTAACGTTTGTTATCTCGTGGGCGATGCACCTCATCTTAAAAGATAGATAGAATTTAGTTTTTGAATTGAACATTTTAGTTTTTCTTGTGAAGAATATTTGGTTAATATTTGTCAGTGTTGATAAGAAATCAGTATTTCCCTTTTTTCCTTTTCCTAAAACTTTCCAACTGATTTCGTGTTTGAAGAAGTGCAGTCAAAGCAACAGTTTTGGTAAGTCCAATAATAATTTTTCTCTTTCTCACTGACAAAATAACAAAAATTAGATACAGTCCACTATAGATTATTTAGTTAAAAATAGATCAAATTGAATTCAATTCCAAACTCTCTCGGATGATGTTGAAGCGTGTCCAATAAGATTTTGGCGCCAACAGGTATCATTACATAGGTCTCATCATTTCCCATCTGTATGTTAAGCCAGAAAGTCGTAGCTCGTGTTTAAGACCGTCTAAATAGCCATAAAAGGAAAGTCGTATCTACAATTGAGACAGCTGTGCTAAGGGATTTTGTCGTATCTGTATTATGTTAAGTTGAAATGTCGTATCTGCTGAAAATTTTGTAGATACGACAATTTGGCCTAACATTGACTTTGACATTCTATTGTAACATAACCTCAAAAACAAGTTTATTAATTATTGCAGTGTGTTAAACAGTTGTGTTTGGTAGTTGCAGTTTGTGCTTCTTTTGTGCGTTTTCTCAGAAGGTTCTTTAGCTCCTATAAAGAGTAAGTTTATTAAAAAAATATTCTCAGTAATTATAATTATTCGAAGAACGTATTTTTTTTTAGACAATTAAATAATAATATAATGAAATGAATACTTCAAGCAGAGCTAGCAAGTTGCTGTTTTTGGCAAAGAAAAATTATGAACTCCAAAACAAGCTGAACTCTATAAAAACTGTTAAAAAACGGTTTGCACCCGAGCCTGATCCAGATTTTTCAATTTTGGATTATTCTGCAGATGCAAGCTCCGACTCCGAGTTCTCAGTCCGAGGCTCATTGGACAATGATGATTGTCCTCCAACTCGCGAAGAAAATCAAATTAATAGTCAACTGAATGCACCGAGTCCTAATCCAGATTTTAAAATATCAAGCATTGTGGACTATTCTAGTTCAGCTGATTCCAATGATAATTATAATTCTGACAAGGTAACAGATGAGGTTCCACTTAATAGTCATTATTTAAGCAAGGAAATTAATATTATTCAACAAATAATAATTACGTCTGGTGAAGAAATAACTACGTCTGCATTCATTACCAATATTTTACATGACCTAATAATAATAGTAGTAAAGGAATCGGAAAATAAAAATGTGTATACAAAAGATGGACATGTCCGTAAAAGAAAGAGATTTGATAAACCACTTAAAGAAAGAAAAAGGCTAAAACTAGAAGAAAAAAAAGAAAAAATGTTTTTGAAGGAGTCATGTAAAAATTGTAAAAAAAAATGCACAGATAAATTTTCTAAAGACCAACGAGAATATATTAACGAATCTTATCGGAACATGTCATCTAAAGACAAAAAAACATTTATTTTAAACACAACTGCAAGGTTCCACACTAAAAGAGCTACATCTGGTGGCCCAAATTCTCGAAGGCAAAATACAATTTCTTACACATTAAAAGATGAATCAGGATCATTCCATGTTGTTTGTAAACGATTTTATTTATCCTGTTTGGGATATGAGGCACATAATGATCGCATTATTCGAGATGTTCTAAACAAGTATTCAAATTCAAATTTAGCAGCCCCAGTATCGAAACAGGGACATGCCACTCCAAAAAATAAAATTGACAGAAAAGTAATAATGGACCATATCGAAAGTTTTCAACCCACAATTTCACATTATCGAAGGGAGCATGCGCCGAATCGCAGATATTTACCGAGCGACATAACAAAGAAGTTTATGTATATGGATTTTAAAGAAAAACATCCAAAAATTAAGTTTTCTTATGGTCTGTACAGAAGAGTTGTAAGTGACATGAAAATTTCTTTTGCAAATTTGGGTCATGAGGAGTGTTTTAATTGTGAAGAATTCGAGCTTCACAAAAAATCTACAAAACACAACCAAGAAATTAATCAAGACTGTGAAATCTGTAAGCAGTGGGTTATCCATATAGAAATGGCAAAATCTGCACGTGCACAGTATCGCAAAGATGTTGAAGATTTTTCATTGAATGAACAATCATCGTTAACATGTTCAGCTGATCTCCAAAAAGTAAGTTAATCTTAAATTACTGTTTTTTAGTTTTTGCTGAAGATGGAAGCATAGCTCTCAAAATGTATTATTAAAAATTTGTTGTGGTTCAGAAGTGACTAGACCGCTAATAATTCATATTTAAATTATTTGTATCTAGATTCTTAGTAAAATTTTGTTAATTTGTCTTTCAGGTTATTATGCTTCCTCGATGCGAAATGTTTAAGGAGGTTATTTTTGTACCCCGTCTAATTGCCTTCAATTTAAGTTTTGTTCCTGTTGGTAAACATAAGAAAAAGAATCCTACTGCGGTTATTTGGCATGAGGCCATTTCAGGAAGGATGAAAGAAGATATAATTAGTGCATACTACGCTTTTTTTCTACAACAAAGAGACAAAGAAAACATAATATTATGGCTGGACAATTGTTCCGCTCAGAACAAAAATTGGGCTATATTTTGTTTTTTTGTTTACATTGTTAACTGTTCAGAAGTTAATTTAAATAATTTAACAATAAAATATTTCCAGTCAGGCCACACTTTCATGTCTGCCGATCAATTTCATCACCAAGTAGAGCAAGCTTTAAAGAGAAAAAAAAAAGTTTATGATTTTCAAGATTTCCATACCTGTGTACAAACAGCCAACTCTGGAAATGTCGACGTTATACAATTAGAGTTAAAAAATTTTTTTAACTGGAAAGATTCTACGTCCCAATATAAATTAGGTAAAATTAATCCCAGACCTTATTTACAAAATATGGTACAGGTAGAGTTCAAGAGGGGCAAAACTTCACTTTTGTACAAAAAAAAATTTGAAGGCCAAGAAGAAATGGAACTTAATTTTTTAAATGCTAATTGTCAGAAACGTGGATTAAAGAAACCGAATTGCAAAGAAACAGCTCGAGGAATTTCCGTAATTAGGAAGGAAACTCTAATAAAAAGGCTAGAACCTATAATACCCAAAAGTCGATTGGAATTTTGGAAATCCTTGCCTTCTACGGAATCTGAGGCGGACTTATAATTATAAAAAACACATTACATAATTGAAGATTTTTTGTTTTGTTTTGTTAAGAAGTAGATTTGTTTATTTTACAAAATTAATATAAATTTCTCAAAATTTGTATTCTTTAAAAAATACAAACGTATAAGAATTTATTCGTTTTTCGTATGTATTAATTTTAGTGCATTTCTTATAATAAATATGTGAAACCTAATTAATTATAATGCATAAAATAATAATTTATAAAATGTATGTTTTGTCGTATATACTGATTGTTGTAATATAACAATGATAATATGAGTGTTATGTTAAGCGTAAAAGTCGTATCTAACAAAATCACATTTTCAATATTTCGGAACTATTCAGTTTTCTCCCCCAAAACTTTCGAGGCAATTTTATGTTTCTATGCAAAATTTGAAAAAGAATTGTCAAAAAATGTAGATGGCGTACACCTGACAAGTTTTTCTTAATTTTCTTGGAACATTGCAAATTGCAGATACGACCTTTATCCTAAACAGGGCAGTGTTAGCCTTCTGACTACATCTGCATGTTGAGATTTACAAAAATAAAATATTCGAATTCATAACGTCAGGCCAAAGATCTTGGTTTTACCTAAAATTGTGTTTTTATCAAATACTGCGTTTTGAAAGTTAGCTCCTCGTATGTAAGCCACTATGCATGGCTGCTTTTAGTATTTGAGAAAAAAGGCTCAGAAATTTGAATAAAACTATTGGAGGAAATGTGCCAAAAGAGAGGCGTGGCGGTGACCATCGTTCACATAGATCAATAGAGAAAAAAAAAACAAATTAAGAGGCTTTCTCAGTAACTTACCAGCAAGCGAAAGTCATTACGGTAGAAATAAGTCAAAGCTTTATTTGTCTTCTGATTTAAATGCAAGAAAATTGCATAAATGGTATAACTCAGTTACTGGCGATATTAAAGTGAAACCCGGCATGTTTTATAAAATATTTCATGGCGAATTTAATATTGGCATTTCAACTTCGTCTTCGGATGTGTGCAGCTCATGTATTTTGTTCACAAACAAAATAAAAATTGAATCTGACCCATCTAAAAAAAATAGAATTAATGACACAGAAACGCATTCACAAATTACATGCCAATGCATTTTATGACATCATGAAAAAAACAGTGCCACAAAGTATGTCATTGTGTTTTGATTTACAACGAGAATTCCTATCCAAGACTTTTTATTCACAGCAAATAAGCCTATACAATTTTTGTATCGTCAATTTAAGCAATTACAAACCCACGTCTGGGATGAAACACAAGCAAACCGAGGCTCTGTTGAAATTGGGTCAGCAAATTATTCCTTTTAGGACAATTTGCATATTCCAAATTGTTTTGTGATGGCTGCGGAGGCCAAAACAGAAATAATCACGTAATTCAAACATTACTTCAATGGCCTTACTCAAAATCACCCCAAAGTTTGCTAAGCATTCATGTCACTTTTCCTGTGAGGGGCCACAGTTTTTTGCCGGCGGATCGGGTGTTCGGCCGTATAGAGAAAGATCTAAGAATGACTCCAATGATCACTACCAGAGAAGAGTATTTTGAAAAAATTAGAAAACATGGTAATCTATGTATTTTGGGAGAACACCGGAAAATTAGGGATATGAAAGGCTTAATAAATAATTTGAAGAAAATCGATGGTATACAGCGTGTGAAAAGAATTCACATCACAAAAAAAATTGTAAAGAAAACAAAGAGTTTTGAATTGTCTAGTGACCAGATTTAAAAATTACAAATTTGAATCAGGACGGGAAGAAAGTATTTCACTCTTAAAACAGAACAAACGTATTCCATTGAATTAGAGGTGCGCAGAGTGTGTCACTAAAAAGAAAAGATAGGTTCATATCTTTTGTATCACAGGATATATATCACTCATTTAGCTCAGTCGCTCATTTAGCTCAGTGAATGAAAACAAGATAATTTCTCTCAAATCTCAATAACTCAATCTGAATGATACATTCATTGGTGTACTGAGCGAGATGTAAAGATACTCAAGAAAGAGAAACAGATTTAGTACTGCGTTCCATGACCTTGGTCTACCAACATTTATTCTCTCGTAGTTATATAGTATGTTGCAATTTTTCAAATAGTCGACGGCGAGGTCTCTCGGCGGCTGCAAGTTTCCGAAACTGTCAAAGTACTGCAAATTTTTACCGACCTTTCTGTACGCGACCCAATGCGTTCCGGGACCGTGTCTGTCGTCGAGATTCACTACTGCGCTCTCGTTTCTTTTCGGTTTTTTAGGCAACGCGTTTCTCATGTACACGCCTCTGAAGAACTTGATGCGTAATACTTTCGCATAGCGTTTGATCTCCGCATCGGCGAGCGCGTGTTTCGACAACGTTTTTAAAAGTTTTTTGAAGCCTTCGCAGTCGCCGTCCGGTAAGGTCTTAAAAAAAGATCGTACCCTCGCCGAAAGGGTTTCAAGTAGAGACCCCTTCCTTTCTTGCCGAGCGGTATAGCTTCTTCCATAGCTTCTAACCGGGTAATAACTCGTCTTAGGAATGTGCTTATACAGGGAGACCCCAGACATGGGATACCTCTCACTTTCTAAACATGGTCCTTCGAGCCGGATAAACAATCAGAAGAAATGTTAATCGCAATCATTAGTGCTTCTCAAGTGTGAGAAATATACGTTACAAATCTTATTTCTTCTAAAGTTTGAGAAATATGCGCGTTCAGTGGAAAAATTATACGTTCAGTAAAACCGCAATCATTGGTTCTTCTCTAGTGTGAGAAATATACGTTACAAATATTGGTTCTTCTCAAGTTTGAGAAATATGAGCGTTCAGTGGAAAAATTATACGTTCAGTAAAATCACAATCATTGGTTTTTCTCTAGTGTGAGAAATATACGTTACAAATATGAGTTCTTCTCAAGTTTGAGAAACATGCGCGTTCAGTGGAAAAATTATACGTTAAGTAAAATCACAATCATTGGTTCTTCTCAAATGTGATAAATATACGTTACAAATATTGGTTCTTCTCAAGTTTGAGAAATATGCGCGTTCAGTGAAAAATTATACGTTAAGTAAACAATCATTGGTTCTTCTCAAGTGTGAGAAATATACGTTACAAATCTTAGTTCTTCGCAAGTTTGAGAAATATGCGCGTTCAGTGGACAAATTATACGTTCAGTAAAATCGCAATCAGTGCTTCTCAAGTGTGAGAAATATGCGTGTTCAGTGACAATATTATACGTTCAGTGAAATCGAAAACATTCGTAAAAATATTCACTGTTGGTTAAGCAGTACGCAGATTCAAGTACCAGATCAAAATCAAGCGGTGCCTACATCACATCAACCTGCAGAAGCAAAGCTGTACCAGTTCACAGCATCATCGCATCCGCTAGATCAACCGCCAATCATTGGTCAAGACAAAGTCCAGATAAGTGTGAAACAATCTTATTTCCTACGTCCATTTACATCATTCTCCTTGTCTTCAATTGAATCGTGTGTCCAATCTAGTTCGTCCTGTGTATGTATTTATAAATAATTTATCAATATGGCTAATACGGAAGAATTGACTCAGTTGAAAAAAACAAAGAACTGTCCTGAAGACAAAATTCACGAAGTTTGTAAATTTTATAGATGACTTTCAAAATAAAGATAAACTAACAGAAATCAAATTACGCGTAGAAAAAATTGAGTCTATTCTAGATGAGTTTGAAACGAGTAATTCATCAGGGTCAAACACAAACACTAACACAAATAGCATACGTTTACCCAAAATTGAACTTTTGACCTTTGACGGAAAATACGACAAATGGTTAGATTTTTATAACTCGTTTAAGTCAATGGTCGACGACAATAAAGATCTTTTCATTACTCAAAAATTGCATTATTTAAGATCATGTTTAAAAGGCGAAGCGATGTCTGTCATCAACGCGTTAGAGTCAACAAACGAAAATTATGACATTGCGTGGAAGTTAGTAAATGATCGCTTTAACAATAAACGAGTGATCATTCAAAATCATGTAAAAACGTTGACAGAATTACCAAGTATTTCGAGAGAATCTGCGGACGAGTTGAGAAAGTTATTAGACGCTATACGTACTCATTTACGCGCATTAAAATCATTGCAGGAGCCCGTTGACAAATGGGACACGTTATTAATTTATACGATTACCTCTAAAGTAGATAGATATACGCATAAAGAATGGGAAAAATCGTTATCGGGAACTGAACTGCCTCAAACGGAGGAGTTAATGAATTTCTTAGAAAAACGGTGTCAGGTATTGCAGGTCGCGGCAATAAACAGTAATCATACAGGCAATTCGAATATACAAACCAGGCCGCGAAATAATTCAAATAAACGACGAACGTTCACAACAACTCAAAATACAGCAGCATGTATTGTGTACAATGGGGGTCATAAGATATTCGGTTGTGAAACATTAAAAAAAAAATGAGCGTTAAAGATCGAATGGAAAAGGTAAAATCCGCGCGTTTGTGTTTTAATTGTTTGCACACCGGACATAGAAGTGATGAATGCAAATGGTCAGGTTGTAAAAAATGTGGTAGAAATCATAATACACTTCTTCACTTTGATATAGATCACGATACGAAACAAGATACAACAAATAATAATTCTAATGTTAATTCGGAAAGCATTAAAGTACACAGTGTATTAGTATCAACCCAAGTGTTGTTGTCAACTGCATTAATAAATATCAAAGGTAGAAACGGTGACATGTTCCAAGCACGCGTATTGTTAGACAGTGGGTCACAGTCTCACTTTAATACGAAAAGATTTACGGAGTTGTTAAAATTACCATTAAAAACTGTAGATTTACCTGTGGAAAGTTTAAATCAGTTAGAGACACGGATAAGGCATTCAATTAACGCGGAGATACACTCAAAATACAATTATTATCATGAAAACGTTGAATTCCTTGTTCTACAACAGATATGTAATCACTTGCCCAATGAATTGATAGAGAAACGCTGTTTAAATATACCTCGAGACATAAAACTTGCAGACCCGAAATTTTATGAGCCTAAAGAAATTGACGCGTTGGTAGGAGTTGAGATATTTTATGACCTCTTGTGTGTTGGTCAAATCACAATACCAGGTCATAAAGCTCTATTACACAAAACAAAATTAGGTTGGATTATCTCCGGTAAAGTAGGTAACAATGAAAATTTAGTAAACAAAAGTAATTGTATGTCGAACTTCATAAAAGGTCGATTTCAGAAAACTAGTGAAATCTTAAAACGGGATTGTAATGTTGATGACGTGATGCCAGGAGCAGATAACGTCGAAGATGCGAAAAAATTACGCGATGAGTTAATAGAGATCACAAAATCAGGGGGGTTTACATTAAGAAAATGGGTGTCAAATAACGCGGAAGATATTAATTCAATGTGTAATGAGTTATCTAATGTAAACTTATTAACTAATAATAATTCGAAAATGAAAGCATTGAAAATTCAGTGGAATAGTATAAATGTTGAAATAACACACAAAATTACGGAAGGGTTTGACTCAAAATTTACAAAACGAAGCGTGTTGTCCAATATTGAGCGATTATATGATCCAATAGGTCCACAAGGCCCGGTCATAGTTTGTGCAAAAATTTTAATGCAAAATTTATGGTAATGTAATACTAGTTGGGATGAGTCATTGCCTCACAATGTTCATACATCATGGGTTAATTTAAAATGGCAACTTATGCGGTTAAAGGAAATTAAATTTTATAGAAAGACAATAATACAAGATGAAATTCGTACCGAAATGCACAGATTTTGCGACGCGACTGAAAGGGAAGGGAAAGTCGGCGCATGCGCAGAAGAGGTATAAGTTATAAAGTTGTTTGTATATAACAATGGTATACTTTTCATAACAGTTTATTATTCGATCTATTTTTACAAGAGTTTTGTATAATTTTTGGGAAAAATCGGCGCATGCGCAAAAGAGATACATGCCATAGTTGTTTTTTATATAATAATGATGTACTTTTTATAATGTTTTATTATTCTACTTTATAAGAAAGTTTTGTAAAATGTTTTTTGAGGGAAAGTCGGCGCTTGCGCAGAAGAGGTATAAGTTATAAAGTTGTTTATATATAACATATTGTATACTTTTTATAACAGTTTATTATTCGATCTATTTTTACAAGAGTTTTGGATAATTTTTGGGAAAAATCGGCGCATGCGCAAAAGAACAACACGCCATAGTTGTTTTTTATATAATAATGGTGTACTTTTTATAATGTTTTATTATTCTATTTTAAAGAAAGTTTTGTAAAAAATTCTTTGAGCTAAAGTCGGCGCATATATGCTATAAAGTTGTTTTTATATAATAATTGGGTACTTTTCATAACGGTTTATTTTTCTATCTGTTTTTACAAGAAAGTTTTAAATTTTTTTTTCTAAACTCATAATTTCAGAAATATTTTGAAAAAAAATCTGTTGTTCTTTTGTTCCTGAAGATGTTAGTTAGGTAGCTCTTTGTTTAATTTTTGCATGACACAATAACATATTACATAGAGAACCGTGAAATTATTAAAATTATATTTTCCTTTCTGTTTCATTATTTTCAACTGTTATTTTTTTCTTAGAATAAGTAAATTGAGTTATACTACATATATTAAGCTCCAAGTGTCGTTAAATATATATGTCGCCGGGATATTGTCAAACCCGTGATATTATAATTTCACTTAGTGAAATTATAATATCACGAATCTTTGTCAATCGTGATATTGTAATTTCAGTAGTGAAATTACAAAATCACGGATTTGACAATATCCCGGCGACATATACACCGATTTTCAAACAAAACACCGGGGTATATAAAATTTCGCGCCTTGTAATTCTTGAATTACTTGGGCATATACTCCCACTGGTTATTTTTTTTTCACTTTGAGACCAACTTAAAACTCACATTTTCATGAAGATTGAAAACCATCGCTTTTTTTGATAAAGGGGTATGCGAATTGTCTCGCAGTGAAAC
The DNA here is from genome assembly GCA_963575645.1 of Xanthostigma xanthostigma. Taxonomy (NCBI): domain Eukaryota; kingdom Metazoa; phylum Arthropoda; class Insecta; order Raphidioptera; family Raphidiidae; genus Xanthostigma; species Xanthostigma xanthostigma. The sequence goes on from OY754473.1 coordinate 9,711,637, forward strand.
CAGAAGGGGCAAATGTGGAGTTTTTAAAAAAACAATTCCGGGGTGAACGATAAACGGGTATGCGAATTGTAATTCCGGGGTGAACGATAAAGGGGTATGCGAATTGTCTCGCAGTGAAACGGGAAGGGGCAAATGTTGAGTTTATAAAAAAAAACAATTCCGGGGTGAACGATAAAGGGGTATGCGAATTGTCTCGCAGTGAAACGGGAAGAGGCAAATGTTGAGTTTAAAAAAAAAAAAAACAATTCCGGGGTGAACGATAACGGGGTATGCGAATTAGATAGTTAATTGTTTGAATAGAACTGCGTTTTCTAAAAAATGTATATTTAATTGACAGTCAATTAAATAAATATTTTTCAGAAAATCAGTCTCAAAGTGAAAAAAAATAAAAACTAAAATCAAACGTCGTAAAAATAATTGTATTTCTACGTCACAGTGTAATAAAACATTATAAGTGTGGTTACTGTTTAGGGCAATACAATATGGTGCCTAAATGTTAATTATTTTGACGTTTGTATGTGAATTTAGTTAATTTCAGGCGTTTTACAATTTTTTTTCTTGAAATAAAATTTTTACAGTACCTGTACGAATAATTATATATTATTCATACGGTAACCGTACGAATAATTGTATATTATTCATACGGTAACCGTACGAATAGATGCAGCTAAAAAGTAAACATTCAAACTTCGGCGGTAGATTGGTTGTTATCGAGTGCTGCCATCTAATGCATGCTATATCATACAATACTTTCCTTCGGTGCTACCACCTGTTGTTGAATGTTCTATTCAACACTTCGTGATTTTTATTATTGATTGTGTAGTATTTATCGTTTTGAGTAAGGTTACATCGTTGATGCTTATTCCATGCAACATTAAAATTATTTATAATAATAATAATAATAATAATAATTCTTTATTCGAAATTGCCTTATGGCAAAGAAAGCGTCAGTAAATTACATAGTACAATAATTAAATAAAAGAAAGGTCATACGGGCATTTTTCTATTAGGTACTCTGTGACTTTTTTCTTAAACATATTGTAACTTCCCACGTTCGTAACCTCTGGTGGAAGAATTTCATAAAATTTAATGGCAGAGTAACGAGGTCCTTTGGTATACAGGGCGAGGCGGTGCTCCGGTACACCGTGATTAAGACGTCCCCTTGTATTGTAATCATGATCCGGCAAATGCTGGTAAAATAATGGCTTGTTTTTGAAAAGAAAGCAAACAGACCTTAGTATGTAAACGGCGTATATTGTCAAGATTCTGTTCCTGATGAAAGCTGGCTTACATGACTCAGCAAACTTAAGATGAAATATAATTCTTAATATTTTTTTTTGCAATATAAATGCGCTTGTTAGAGCGGTGGATTTACCCCAACACAGAATACCATAGTTGAGCAGTGGATAAACGTATGCATAGTACGCCGTTAAACAGGTAGAAGTGTCGCAAATACTGCAGAGACGAAAAAATAAGTACTTAAGTCTCGATAATTTGGAACAAACATTGGCTACGTGTTGCTTCCATGTGAGAAGGCTATCCATGGTGATGCCAAGAAAATATAGTTCTCGCGGCCCGTTTGTTTTGATAACCATGGTGCTCCAGTTTGTGAAATCTCCAAAAAATGCTGACATGCTATTGCATGACGGTTTCCTTTACTCAAAAAGAAAAGTTAATAAAAATAGTATTACATGGCGATGTGCCAGTAGTAAAAATTGCTATGCAATAATCCATACAGATTCGGAAAAAAAACAGGTATGTTTCACAAATATGTGAGGTTAATAATTACTCGAATTTTTATGGTTGATTTTAATAATATTCATGATTTTTAGGTAATATTGTTGGTGATATATCAAATCATGAACATGCTGTAGATGCCGCTGAGACCCAGGTTAAAATTTTAAAGTCAAAAAAGAAAAAAAAAGCTGTACGAACGGATTCTAAACCTTCAACCATTATTTCTAGGGCACTTCGAGGAGTATCATCCCCTGTCGCTGCATTGATGCCTTTAACATCATCAATTAATAGATCTATTCAACGAGTTCGAGTTCAAGAAAATTCTCAGTACGTTAACCCGTTGTCACGTGCTGACCTTGTAATTACCGATGGTTTTAAGATGACTCATAACAATGAATTATTTTTATTACATGATAATGGTGGTGACCGTAAGCGATTTTTGTTATTTTCAACGGCCAAAAATTTGGGTTTTCTGAGACGATGTGATCAGTGGTTAAGCGATGGTACATTTAGAACAGTGCCTGGTATATTTTCCCAATTATATACGATTCATGGTTACAAAGATGGTAAATCCGTGCCATTAGTGTACATGTTAGCACCTGATAAGTCAAAGTCAACATATGTGAAAATGTTAAAAATAGTCCGTGAAAGTTTGCCGAATTATTCGCCGTTACGTATTATGATAGACTTTGAAAATGCTTTTATTGGTGCTTGCAAAGAGATTTATCCTAGAGTTAAAATTTTGGGATGTAATTTTCATTATACTCAATGTATCTGGCGGCATATCCAAGCAACTCATTTGCAAGCTAGATATAATTCTGATGTTAACTTTGCTCTCAATCTGAAGTTGCTGATGGCATTAGCACACGTTCCAGTAGATGATGTTGTTAGTGCTTTATGAAGCTCATCAAGATGATTTAAATGACTTATTGGATTATTTTGTGCCCACGTGGATCGGTAAATTACGTCATAATAAAAAGAAGCGTGAGAAACCGTTATTTGAGTTATCATTTATCAGTGTTGAATGATTTTATTAACAACAAACAATTTAATGGAGGGGTGGCACAATGGCTTTAACAGACGTGTTGAACAGTGTCATGCCAGATTCGATAAGTTTATTGGTGCTATTAAAGATGAGCAAAGAAAAGGAAAAAAGACAGTGAAAACTTGCCATTTGTTCTTACATCCGAAAAGTGGAAAGAAATGCAGAATCAAAAAGAAGATGTCAAAAAAAGCAAAGAAAATGAAAAATCTGAAAGGAAAAGTATAGAAAGCAAAATGATTAAAGAAAAGTTGGCTTTGGAATAGAAGAAAATACCAAATAAATCAGTTAATAAAAGACAAAAAATATCAATTATATCTGATATTCGTATTCGAAAAACTGCATCAATTAAAACTGATTTATCTAATTTACAGAAGACTGTAAATTTACCATTCACAGCTCAAAACATAAATACAGAACGTGTAGTAATTAATGATGATGACGATAATAACAATTGTTCATGAAAATAGCTATGGTGAAAACTACATCGGTCACTGCCACGTGGGTGGATAGAAGGATGGAGCAATTCCAAAGACTAGCTCCTGATCTTCCCTTTGATCAGATGATCACCCCAGAGAATATAGAGGCGTACGCAAAGGCTTGGCCAAAGGACATACTGGATACTGATCAAATATACAACCTATTCTTATCTTCTTACACAGCATTCAAACAAGATGGGATTGAGGTTCTTCAATGGATACTCGAGCAAGGGGTTGTTCATAATCTAGCTACGGCCCTTGCCTTTGCTGAAGCAATAGTGAGGCCTGCATATGTCCCTCTAGATATCCTGTTCTCCCTCCTCCCAAGGAAGCAATTTGAGAAGATGATGGAACTAGTCATGCATCTGAAGTATGATAGATTTTCTGCATGTGTGAGACCCCCTGTTACTATGCCTGAATATCCAGATCTGGCATATCTGGGGGTAAGAATAACATTGACTGACCAGGGCAAGAAGAAGACCGATTACCAAGGCCATCCTGAGGCTCGAGCAACAAAGACCATCTCTGAATTGAACGTTATTGCACAGTTCATCATTGAATCAGGAACCGAACATGTAGAGGCTCAGCTGAGCTACAAAAACTTGGCGAGAACTCAGTACCCTAACCATATTGTGACCGAGGTCAATGACATACTGTTCATAAGCCCAAAGGAATCTAAGGCAGCAGGAGGGCCCCAAGATCAAACTGAACAAGGTTTGGAGGCCATTGCAGCACGACAAAGGACAACACGAGCAGGGTGGCCTAGAGCAGCCATGAACTTACCTCCTGATGCTACTGAATTGGAATTAACAGAGCTTGTGGACCAGATGAAATTGAAAGAATCTGGAAAAGCTAAAGCGTTCAGAAAATTCATGGGTGATCTCAGATTATTAGCTATGCAGGCTCCACTTGATACATTGTTAGACCTACAGGTGAATACACCCCAACGTTGTAAGAAGTTAACTGACGAGGATGTAGCAACCTTGTTGAAATGGAATGTGACCATCCCACTAAAATACAGGGAGTGAAAAAAGACAGTGAAAAATTGCCATTTGTTCTTACATCCGAAAAGTGGAAAGAAATGCAGAATCAAAAAGAAGATGTCAAAAAAAGCAAAGAAAATGAAAAATCTGAAAGGAAAAGTATAGAAAGCAAAATGATTAAAGAAAAGTTGGCTTTGGATTAGAAAAAAATACCAAATAAATCAGTTAATAAAAGACAAAAAATATCAATTATATCTGATATTCGTATTCGAAAAACTGCATCAATTAAAACTGATTTATCTTATTTACAGGAGACTGTAAATTTACCATTCACAGCTCAAAACATAAATACAGAACGTGTAGTAATTAATGGTGATGACGATAATAACAATTGTTCAGGAAAGAGCAAAAATATTTTCTCAAAAAATACCGCTGTACCTAAAGGTTTATGTTATATTTGCATATAAAATGATATAATTATAAACAAAAATTATGTTTCAAGCATAAACTTCACTACGCCATCGAAAGAAATATGGAACAAAATCAGAATAAAAGGAGTAGGAATAAACTAATAATCCAGCGTTAAAAATTGAAAACGAAATTATAACTTCACATGAACAAATTATTGACTTATTAGCAGAAAACGCCAGTAACAACTCAAACTCTACAACATACGATGAAGCTTTTTTGAGGAAGAAACATTCACTTGAAACAGAAGAAGTAGATATATCATCCCATAAACAACAAGATTACAATGAACCTATAAAATACAAGGAATTAGAATATGCGCTTGATACCAGCAATAACAAAAGTCCAGGTCTAGATAATATACCAAGCATTTTCCTTAAGGAACTACCATACGAAGGTAAAATTACAATAGTAAACCTATATAATCACATATGGAAAAACCACGTCTTTCCTAAAACAGCTTTAATTCTCCCCATCTTAAAACTAAATAAAACTCAAACAGACCCAAACAACTACAGACCAATTTCACTAACAAATTGCATGTGAAAAATTTTAGAAAAGATAATCAAAAGCAACGGTTATCGTTGGTACTAGGAAAAAGGCAACTGATAGATAAACGTCAATGTGGTTTTAGAAAAAATCATTCAACAACAGATCAAATTGTCAATATCGAAACAAACGTCTTAAACGCTTTTGCAAAAAAGAAAAAGTATTAGCAGTATTCTTAGATTTAGAAAAAGCTTACGACAGATGCTAGAAGAAAAACATAATAAAAACAATGGCAAATTGAAACATAAAAGGTAACATACTATATTTCATCCAAAACATTTTGACCAACAGAAGATTCAAAATAAAACTCAATACAAACTCTCCGACGAATATGGTCAAGAAAACGGTATCCCCCACAAAGATCTTGTACTTGGTGTTACTTTATTCTTAATAGCCATAAACAATATGTTAACAAATATCAATTATCATGTCAAAGCGGCGCTATACGCGGATGATAAAAACCTAAAGGTATCAAAAAACTTACTGCAAAATGCTAGTAATAAAATTGATTCTTGGGCGAAAAAGATAGGTTTTTATTTTACTGCAGAAAAAACAAAATGCATCCTCTTTTCTCAGTCATGGAAATATATAGTTGAACCAAAACTTATCTTAAATGGAGTTAATTAAAATATGAACATCTTAGATAACAGACTAACATGGAAACCACATATTAAAAATGTTAAATCGAAATGTAAAAGGAACTTAAACCTAATGAAAGTTATAGCGCACCATCAATGGGGATCAGATCAAAAAAAATTGCTACATATTGGGGTTCGTCAAATGGGTGGAGCTTTAAAAACATGGCGACGATGGAGTATCTTTTCCCATAGTTACTATGGTTACTACATAGTAAACAGTGCAATTGTGATTTTTTTTAAGTGCAATTGTGAATTATTTAAGTGCAATTAAGTACAAACTTCCGATTTAAAGAGTAATCCACAAGAAATAAAAGTGGTAAAAAGAGATATTATATCAATGTAGTGTTGATGAACGTTATTATTGAAACATTAGGTACTTTATTGCAACCGGTAAGTTCTCAATCTAAAAACAGTTATCTGTCAAAATGTATTTTCAACTTTATTTTTTTTTACCAAAATTTTTAATGTTATTTAATAATAATAACTATTCAATTAATAAATTAAGTTTTCAACACTAAGATTAAGTATAATACCTACTTAGAAAAATAACTAACCATCTGCATTGAAATGACGTGGTACTACATATAACTATTACAACCTTTTACTAACTTTTTATTTGTGTTTGCACGAGGTGAAAACTTCGCAGGTTCCATAATAAGTTATTTATTAATTTATCAACGTTTTTTTTATTATTATTATAAAAAAATCAGGATTAACAGTATTCATTGACAGTACGATTCATATTCTTGTTTCTTTCATGTTAGTTAGTAAGTTTCGCCGCCAGATAGAGTAGTCCATATCGCGGTTCCCAATTGTCCAAGCATTAATTCTATCGAAAGTTGAATATGCTTCTGTAGCATATGCGTCAGCAACAAATAACAATCTGAAAAGCCTAGATGCTATTTTTAACAGTGGTTTAAGAATCATAAGTGGAGCTTTTAGAACAACTCCACTACTTAGCTTAGTTTTTGTATGAACTTTTAAAATTCAATATCACTGAAAACTTTTATAATGCCTACATTAATCAGCACAGAAATATTACTATTTGACGTATATAGGACAATTTCCTAGACGGACAAGAGAAATTCCAAATACTAGCACCAATCTGAATTATAATATTAGGATGTCACCTCAGATCACAAATAGGTACCCCCCTCAAAATAGACCAGCTAATGTTTGGCACACGTTACCTGCTAATCCATACCCGAATGTGAGACACAACCCATTTACAAATCAAAAATTTACAACAGCTATTGAAACATTCAGACAATAATCGAAATAATTATAACTCACAACCGCAGTAAAATGTTTTTATTTACCATTTTCTTCATGAAATTGAAATATTTTGTTGTATTAACGTAATCCTATACAAAGAGCAAATACGGTGTAGACTTTTGAATGCTATAAGTAGCTAAGTTAAATACACACTTTGGTGGCATATGTTGATCAATTGCAAAACTAGACAAATGAGTAAATAAAGAAATAGTACAATAAGTGAATAACTACAGATGTCCTGTTTTACCATTTCGGCCATGACATGGCAAAAGCAGATAAGTTATCTAGTTTTCGCATCCATCACAGTGACTTAATTGCAGTGATCGTGTTTTGAGTTACCGTGTTTTGATGTGTTTATTCTTAATTATAAAAAGTGTTTTTGCGATGCTTTTGTGATTTTAAAATGTCAAGGGCAATGCGTATGGTAGAGATGGCTCTTGAAAAAGCTAAAAATGACAGAGGTAAATACTCGTACTGTAATTTATGATACAATTCTAGAAACCTAATCTAAAAGTTATTTTTTATCACCCACAGGTGTTGAGTTAACCGGTAAACCGTTTTCGATCAGTTGATAAAACTCTGTTTTTTTCATCAATAAAGACATTATTATTATTATATTGTCTCCAGATACCGTCGGGACACACGACACAGAATATGTTTCAATTGAGATAATAAACGGCGATGGCGACTGCACTTTCTCAGAAAATAGTTTTGGAATAATAACGGACAGACATGCCGAAACAGAAGGTAAGTTTAAAAAATGATGAAAGTGTCAATTTTGTTATGGTCAAATGCCTGAAACTAATCGGTTAATCTGTAAATTTCGATTATGGTTGTTGTTTTAGGTCCAGTTCATGAGGCACATGACACAGAAGTTTCCCATGATATAAAGAACTCCAGTGACCCACCTTTAGGGTGCCATTTTATTGGAAAACTTAGACAGTATTCAGGCGGAAGACAGTGCTGAAACAGGTATTTACGATTTAACGTAAAATTCTAGATGTAATGAAACTAGACTGCACACTTTTCTAAGCTAATAGTCTCTGACTTGTGTGATCAAAATTCACTTAGTTTTGCCTTTGTTTCCTTATAGATTTTTCGGCTGATGAATCTATGTACCTGAGGCAAATGACTCAAGCAGTTCAGATCCCAATTCTTCATCAGGGGAACCTGAGATGGAACCTTCTTTAGTGGAACCTGAGGTAGAACCAGCTTTGGAAGGCATGGGGGGGCACCCGGAAGTTACGGAAAAGTCTAGAAAGAGGAAGCGGAAACCAGAAACATGGAGAGAAAATATTTCAAAATTTCGAAGACTGCATGGGCAAGACTACGTCACATCAAAGGGAGTCACTAAACCAAAAGCAAACATGGGTCCTCCTTGTGGAAACAACTGTGCACGTAAGTTCAAAGTGTCGGAAGAACAGAGGTCGACAATTTTCAATGCTTACTATAATCTGAGAAATTACACCAGGCAGCACGGCTTTATACACAGTAACATAGAAAAGTCACAAACGAAAACAAAGACAACTGGTGACTGGGTATCAAGGAGAAATTTTAGCTCCTTCTTCTACTTACCTGTTGATGAGAAAAAGATAAAGGTTTGCAAGAAAATGTTCATCAATACCCTAGGAATAAAAAAGGGTGTGGTGGACATAGCCCTAAAAAAAGCGCTAAGACAATAGGGGCGCCCGGTGCCCCGCCACTAAAATTATTTTTGTTACACTTCCATACACAACATATTATTCTTTGTAGTGGAGTATCGATAAGCAAATAGGTACAGTAGGCACACATACTAATAACAAAACATATATTGTTAGGTGTGAGCTCACACCTAATAATAATTATTAGGTGTGAGCTCAAATTGAAATTGAAATTATTTCAACCTAAGAAAAATGATATAAGAGTCCAAAAAAACGAAACTGAAGATGAAACGTACTTCACTACAACTATGGTTTTTACTACAATGCAAACGAAACAAGGTAATCCCAAAATTTATTAATAACAACTTTAAATTCAAACCACATTTATGGAAGACGAAACCAACTGTTGACGATTCAAATAGCGCGCCATGACCGGTGCGCTGAGTTACTACACACACGCCGACAAGAGAGGCAGTGCCGAGTGCGAGCTGATCAGCCAACAAGGACAACAGCAAAAATATCATTTTTTCAACAAAACAATGTTTATACCTATCAAAGGAAAATTTAATGTGCATTTTATTTCGTATACTGAAATAGTTAATCACAAAATTATTATTATTTAATGTTTGAATGTGTTAACATTTATTTTCAATAAAACATATTTCTCAACAAAAAACATTTGGTGCCGAAACCAAGGAACGAGCTGTTGCAAGCCGCTCTTCACAGCTACAGTTTTACAAAGCAACAAAGGGGGTGAGTCCATCCTATCATTATTTCCATTCTGGAATACATATTTTGTGTCTCAATTAATTAAGTCAAGCTTCAAAACAGTAATTTATTTCGATCAAAAAACGTTGCAACACGTGCTACACATAACCTGTCAGTGTTAGTGAATTCAATTCGAGTCAGTGAATCGTTCATTTGGTCAGTAGAGTGTGATATTGTCAAAAGTTTGTTTGTCAAGTAATACAATGCCTGCTTCAGATGAATTAGCGTCATTAGTGGTTAAGCGGGGTCAGTTGAAGGCTCGCTTAACTCGTTTCAAAGCATTTTTCGAAAATATCGGCCCAGACAGGAACATGGAACTAAAATTGCGCCTGCAAAAGTTCGAGCCTTGTTGGAGTGAATTCGATTCCGTTCAGTCAAACATAGAGTTACTAGATTCAAGCGAATCACAATTCAATGAACACGACGCATTTGAAAACAACTATTTCGAATTGTTAGCGAATATACATCATTTTTTAGAACCGCCGACGAGCTCCACTCAAAATGAATCGGGTTCAGGTTCGGTAGCACTCACTAATGCTAGATCGCGTGTAAAACTACTGTAACAGTACGCCCCTGTGCAGTAAATATGCGCGCGGAACTAAGGTTCATTAACCGGCGGAAGTTTAAAGTCCCAAGCTGACATAGGATTTTCGGCGGCACGAGGCGTTGGCCCCGGCTGATAAAAGTAGACAGAGCTATCGCTCGCGAGTTCAGTCAGGGAACTCAAGGGAGTTCAGTCGGTAATCCAGTTCATTGAGAGAGTTCAGTGCGAGTTCTGTTGATAGTTAACATTAAGTGATTAAAAGTTGGTTGATATGGATTCGTTATAAAAGTTGAATAGTTTTGAAGTTAGGATAATTATGTTAAAAACCGTAACATTGTTATAAAGTGACTGTTCTCAAAATCTTATAAATTAATGTTTATGAATAAATAATAAATAAAATAATGTAATGTAAGCAAACTTCATCGATTTATTCTATTATTATGTTCATCTATTTCAAGTAAAAACCCTACTATGATCAAATATCACCCGCCTCCTTTAAAAACTCGGCCCAAGGTCAATTCAAAGACCCGCTACTTTTACACTACCAACTATTCAATTGCCGACGTTTGACGGGTCATGCGATAAATGGTTAACGTTTCACGACACGTTCAGATCGCTCATTGACAATGATGAAACTTTGTCGAATATTAAAAAATTCCATTATTTACGTTCATCACTCCGAGGTGACGCCCACAATGTCATCGAATCGTTAGAAATAACGCCAGATAATTACGAAATCGCTTGGAATCTACTTGTCCAGCGGTTCCAAAACAAACGCGTTGTCATTCAACGATATGTAAAGTCATTATTTGAAATGAACGCAGTTCAAAATGAGTCCCCAACAGTATTGCGAACGTTATCGGACGAATTACAAAAAAACATTCGCGCATTGAACGCATTAGGCCTCAATACGGATCAATGGGACGCCATTGTGATACATTTGGTTAACACAAAACTCGATCCGGTCACCACTTGCGAATGGGAGACTCGTTTACAGTCACCCTCACATGATCAGTTACCCACAGTTCAAATGTTAACGAGGTTTCTGGCAAGTCGTTGTCAGATGTTAGAGGCCATCGACCATGGCCGACATGGAAGCATAAAGGAAAACACACCATGCCACATTACCACACAGATTTCGTGTCCGTTTTGCGCACAAACGCATGCGCTCTATCAGTGCAAAAAGTTCCTCGCTTTATGAATCCCACAAAGACAAATTCAGGTATCTAAACATAAATTATGCAGGAATTGCCTAAAGCAAGGTCATTACGCCAATCAATGCCAAGGTGGCACTTGTAAGAAGTGCCACAATAAGCATAATACACTTCAAATCAAAACAAGGTGGTTACAAATACCACACCAACTTACCACACGAAACTTAGTGTGGCCGCACTTTTCGATTTATCTAAGGCATTTGATAGTGTGCACCATGACCTACTTCTATTGAAACTGAACGAAATTGGCATAAGAGGAACGGCGCTCAATCTAATTAAATCTTATCTCTCTGACCGTACACAATTCGTTAGATTACAGTCAACGAAAAACGGCTCCAGTTCAACTGTATGCTCATGTCATCTAAGTAACTCACGAGAAGTTCCACAAGGATCGATACTTGGCCCATTGCTTTTTCTAGTTTACATCAACGATTTACCGAAGTGTATCAAAGACAATGTAATATTGTTTGCTGATGATGTGGCAACTATTTACGACAGCAAAAACAAAGTTAATCTTTTAGATAACATTGACTGTTCAGTCTCTAACATTAAAAACTAGTTTGATGAAAATAGTCTCAAACTTAACTTAAGCAAGTCTAAATTTATCAAATTTGGTGAATATGGCGATAGCGACAAAGTTTTGACTCTTCCTGATAATGGTGATGTCCAAATAGATGATTCAGTAAAGTTTCTTGGCATCTTTATAGATAAATTATTATTATTCCAATTCCCATGTCTTTGTGTCATTTCGATGTAATAATTTGCAAAACAGAAAAATCAGCCGTCGTTGAAGTTTTTGAAAAGCTGCTTAGACCAGAGAACACACCGAAGATTTTCAATGTAGTATTTGTTGATGGATTTTATTTCTCACACACTCTACGTGATGTACCGGTAACGTTTAGTAACATCCAAAAAAATCATGAAAAGTTTGACTGCTACTAAAGCCCCACAAGTTGATAACATAATTAGATCAATTTTTCTCTTCGTCAATCAAAGAGTATGAAAGAAATCTACGGAACAAAGAAAATGCTATCGATTTTATTATTACTGGTTCGATGCAAGTTCGGACTACGGATTTCAACAGACTTAAAAAATATTAACTTTAAACAGGCTTTAGTTACATTTTTAATCGATCATTGGTGTGATCCCGAAATGATGTCTTTTATTGGTGAAACAATAATTAAGTTAAATTACGATGTTTGCTATTTATATAAAGTTGAAAGTAATGCAATTGTTCACACGATAAATGACGATTTGTCAATTGAGAGTTATGAAGCAGCAGACACTAAAATAGTTTAAAATGCAGTTTTCTCTACTTTCGCTAAATATATTGAAAGAAATTTTATGTCTGAGATTAAGTGTTAAGATAGTTTTGATAAGGCTCACCATGGTTTCAGATCAAACTTACCAACTACAACTGCATATTTTGAATATGTGACTAAAATTTAAATGGTACTAGGTTTGTTTCTTGACCTGAGTGGTTCTTTTGACACTGTGTATTGGTTCTTTTTAGAGAAACTAAATACAATAGGAATTAGAGGCTTTTCAAATACTTTGATAAAAGTTATTTAGAAAATCGTTCGATGTTATTAAATATTGACAAATCCAAATCTGAAACACATGTTTTAACAATAGGTGTCCCTTAAATTTTAAGTTCGATGTATTTTTACGCCTACCTTCTTAGAACTTTCGTAATAACCCAATATTGTCTAGGAAAAAAAGATTAGTCCGTTTTATAAACGATAATCCGTGCCGACTTGCGATTTAAACTTGTCCATGCAAGTTGCGCGGGTAATGCGCTGCGACCTGTAACTACGTGTTTAATTTGTCATTTCATTCGTGATTTTTAAGACTGTTAGTCCTAACAGTCTTAAAAATCACGAATGAAATGACAAATTAAACACGTATATGACATATTATCGGGTTTGACGAATATATGATATATTCGTCAAACCCGATAATATGTCCTTCTATTCTCAAGTTTACATTTTCGTAGAGCCAAACTTGTACTCGAGAACGATTTTGTAAAAATCGAAAAATAAGATTAATGGGTTGTACCATTACCTTCTGAACTTTTGGCGGTCCTTTGTACGACATTTTTATGTTGTATTTTATCGTATCGAACGAAAAAATATGATTTTACAAACGAATATCTATATATTATGCTAACTTATTACAAAATGCAAATGAATAATTTGATTTCGCGTTTTGAGGTTAGCTTGCTTTTCGCTTGAGCTCGTTTACCATAGAACTATTTCAATTTTTAGTTCGAACATTTTCCACCGGACCAGTAAACTAGGAGGATAGAATGAGTTAATGACAGTTCATGAAAACAATTGAAAGTTGAAAATGAAACAGAATATTTTTGTTATGTGAATGTGCAGTGTTGTATTTTTTCCATTATTATTGGAAATTAAATAATAATAATAGCTTTGTTAATTATTAAGCAAGACAGTTATAGGTAACTAATTTTATATAATATCAATATGTTTAACGTTTTTGGTAATATTTGTAATATGTAACAATCAAAATAGATAAAGAGTAAAAGAAACGCTGGGAAAAAAGTTACGCATTACATGTCTTGGAAAAGCCAAAACGAATTTTTAGAAGTTTGTGCTAATAAAGTTTTAAAAACAATTGTGTCAGAGGTCGAAGAAGCTCATTATTATAGTATAATTGTTGATGGAACACCTGATGTATCCCATACCGAGCAAATAGTTATAATAATTAGATATGTTTTCAATAACAATGATAAATGAGAAATCCGTGAAAGATTTTTGGCGTTAGTAGATTGTGAAAAGAAAACAGGAGAAGATATATTTAACGTGATTTTAGAAATTTTGAAAAAGCATAAACTCAATTTTCAAAATCTTAGAGGCCAAAGTTATGATAATGCCTCGAATATGACAGGAAAATATAAAGGAGTACAAAATAGAATTTTAGAAAAAAATCCATCCGCTACTTTTCATTCTTGTATAGCTCACTCATTAAAATGTGGAGTTCATTCAATGGAAACAAGCACTGAAGTTAAATCTTACTTTGGAAATATACAAAAACTCTACACTATATTTTCATCTAGTCCCGCAAGATGGAAAATTTTGAAAGAAACAGCAAAAGTATCTCTTCATTCAATATACACTACAAGATGGAGTGCTCGAATTGAAGCTGTAGAGCCATTAGTAAAGAATTCTCATTTGATTGTGGAATCTCTTTTTAAAATTGAAGAATTAAATTTGTCATCTGAAGTGCAAGCTGAAGTTTCTGGTTTAATAAATTATTTTGAATCATTTGAGTTTGTCTTATTAACTGAACTTTGGTATAAAATTTTGCAAGCAATTGATGATCGAAATAAAATTATTCAAAGTCCGAAGATTACAATTCAAGAAGCCAGTGACCAAATGAAAGCTTTATTAAATGAGATCTTAATTATCCGTGACTCTTGGGATATCATTTTTAATGAAGAAAAATCGAAGGCAATAGGCATGGAAATTACTGTCGAGTTTAGAAAAACATTTAGGGTAAGACGACGAATAAATTTTCACGGCGAGGTATCATCTGATAATTTAAATTCGTCTGAGCAGAAATTCAGAGTAGAAGTTTTTATGACTTCAATCGACAGCCTTATATCTGATTTGAGTAATTTAGTAAGCAGTACAAGTTCTGTGTCTTCTCTTTTTATGCCTATATTAAATCTATCCAGTTTTATGGAATTACCAGAGCAAAAACAATTTGAATCCTTACAACCTCTACTAGATCGTTACCCTCAAGATATTGATAAAAAAAGCTTGATAAAAGAATTAAAATTCATTTTTAAAACATTTGATATATTACAAGTAAATAGCCCAGGAACAACATCTTCAGCACTTCAATTGCTTAATCTAATCTATAATAAAGGTCTTCAATCAATTTTTCCTCAAATATGTATATGCTTACGTCTTTTCATTGTTATACCGGTTAGTGTTGCGACTGGTGAACGAGGCTTCAGTAAATTAAAAATGATAAAAAATTATCTAAGGTCATGTATAGGACAGTCGCGTTTAAATCATTGCATGATGTTATCAATAGAACTCGAACTGGCAAAAAATATAGATTATAATGATGTAATTGACGACTTTGCAGAA
This sequence comes from Xanthostigma xanthostigma, assembly GCA_963575645.1. Lineage (NCBI taxonomy): Eukaryota > Metazoa > Arthropoda > Insecta > Raphidioptera > Raphidiidae > Xanthostigma > Xanthostigma xanthostigma. The sequence goes on from OY754473.1 coordinate 9,727,095, forward strand.
ATGAAAGCAAGAAAAATAAAGTTTTAAATATAAAAAATTCATTAAAATTATTATGTTTATAACTTAAAAATTATAAGTAGATTAGTATAATACAATCCACATACATATACATATATTATAATGTTTGCCCTTAATGGGGGGCAAAATTATAGAGCCGGGCTAGCTAGAGTCAGCGGCGCTGGGGGTGAGTTCGCTAAGATGTGGGGCCAGAAAAACAAAAATAGAAAGAACACGAATTGCCGAGAAAAAAATACAAAATCAACATCCACTAAGGATGCTAAAAAGAGAACCCAACCACCTACCACACGACACAAAGGACAAAGACAAAAAATAGATTTCGAAAAAAATCAAAAAATGAATAGCCTCACTAAAGGCTTAACAAACCCAACCACCTACCACTCGACACAAAAGACAACACAAAATTTCGACAACCAATAGTAAGTCAAGTTCAATCTTACTGTCAAATAAATTCACGGATTCACCGACTAGTTCACCAGGCGCCAGGACACGAATCGTGAATAGCCACGCCTAGATAGTCCAGACTAGGAGGCTTAGAATGGTTCTTGACTACTGGAAACCGAAATCTAACATCCGGTACTATTTCGAAATTCCTCCCAAAATAAAACAATAGTAAACTACCAAGAAAAATATTTGAAAGCTTCCAAAAAAACACAAATATTTGACCTAAAATCAGACCCAAGATCCTAAAACCTAAACCTGAAAAACATGCAAAAATTAAACAAGATAAAAGTATTTTCGGGAGCGTAAACAATCACACTGAAACGTGACTAGCGAAAATATTCGACGATCACAAACACGAATAATCATTCGAAAACGAAAACAAATTAAAAATTTTTAGTCGTGCCAAAAACGCAAGAAATTGTGGTGCTATTATCCACTACTGCAATAGAACACCCGGTATAGGCGTCCTGTAACGTCACGGGACTCAACCTCGAGACAATACAAATTCACAATCAAATCGATACGATAAAATAATTGTGGAGAAATAATCCACCTATTTAATCGGACACCTTGTATAAGTATCCACTGACGTCACGGGAATATGTAGCCAAACAAAAATTCGAATAAGAAACTTAAATTTCCAGCGATACGGCAATACGATAAAGAATTCGAGACATAAGGTTCTATTTTTCCATTAAAATTTGATACGGGAAGCGAGAACAAACTAGGATGTTATGATAAAACTCCAAAATTCAGACACTAACTGTCATTCAGGAATTGAACTTCGCTTTGTTAAAAACATTCCTTAGATAATGAACTTTAGCGGAAATTGTTACATTGTTCCAGCAATTAACTTCAATTTGTCCCACGGGAACATTTGAGAGTTAGCCAAAAAAAACTTCAAGGAAATTCTGATATTAAAATCCGATACTAAATTATAAAACGAAAAAAAGTCAGAAACTGGCGTAAACATCCTTTACAATATGGTTAAGCACGAAACAAATAAATAAGTCGGAATAAATTGCTTCAATCCAGAAATTCCAGACTTTTCCAACCAAGACAAACAACAGAGAAAATCCTAACAAGGTGTATTGGACAATAAAGCACGGATATTAAATTCCTACGCGTCAAATGTTCCTACTCCAGGTTAAATTTGGACTTCACGGAAAACTAAAGCCTAGCCAACAATCAGTAACAATCAAAAAAAATACGAAAGCCGAAGATTCCAGGAAACCGGAGAGTTTCTAACTCAGGATGGGTTCAGAATTGAAGGAGAAAGGGTAAACAATCGAAAAACACCAAAAAGAACATTACAGCTCCTATCAATGCTCCAGAAATACAACGTTAAAGTCCCGAAAAATTAATAGTCTGTTCCGCAGTTCAAAAAAATCGTCTCATAATTAATTGTTGTAAAAAGATATTTCTCGCCGATGTATCGTGAAAGGCAGCTCTGGCACGACTGATTAAAACCTCTCTCGACCGGAATATTCTGTTTCCAAGCGGTATCTATCAACAGTGCGCCTTGTCTCACGTACGTAAAAAGTCATAAGTGTGTCCTTGTTCCACTCATTGATAATTTCTCTGTGATATCAAATCATATCCATTGACAATTCATCAAGCAATTCATAATATCCGTTTTCATAGCGCAACTAATGGACGGGCTTCGCCACCTATTAACATTTTATCGGAATCTTATTAACATTAACACAACATCAGATCTCTGTAGATCATTCAACGCACTCGCGTGACAAAAACCCACAACTAAGCCAGGCTATCATGCTATGGCAAACAAGGTGTCCAAAAAGTTGAGGTGTATATTCAAAATGTGCAATTGTAAGGGAATGTTATGCCATGAAACCTAAATATAAAGAACGTCATGGGGGCTTGCTTTTACGACGAATTTCAACATATTATACACCCCCTCTTCCTCACAAGAAAATTACGTAGTAATTTTCGTAACCAACCGTAAAAGCGTAGGTACACTGTACGAAAATCCAGGCATAAAACTAGATAAAGACAAGATATCGCAACTAAAAGTAATTGAAGGTAAAGGTAACTTAAGTAGACAAGCGAGAGGGTAGATAACACAAGTAGCGAAAGGGCTAACATTCAAACGTTAACAGGTAACTCTTAATATCACGAAAACGATACTGAAGAAATTCGAGACGTGATGCGATACGGTAGGTAGACGGTACGAAAAGAAATCGAAAACAAAATTTAAAGACGACATTATGCGACATTGTAAACGAAAAAATTTAGTCGAAAAGCGCAAATGCAGAGTCATCACTATCAAAGTCGGGCTGATCGGCATTTTGGGGTAAAGGCTCATCTTCGCTGCCGGAATCAGTGTTATTGTCCTCAGTGTTAGAGGCACTGGTACTGGAATCAGAATCCGAATCTTCCACGTACGGTTTCAAATCCTTCACATGCCACCGACCTAGTGATAGACCATCTTCGTTTGCTAGTTCGTAAATAAGAGGCGAAATAATTTTAACGACACGGCACGGTATATAACGGGGCGCTAATTTAGAGGAAAAGCCATGTGCTCCACTGGACAAAATATAGTGTTTCTTCCAGACTCGTTCACCAACTTCGAAACTAACGGCAGGGCGTTTGCCTTGATTGTACGCAATAGCTTGCTGGTTATAGGCATCAGCAAGGTGCTGTCGCACTTGATGATAAATAGCAGGATGTTCTTGCATCTGACGCGCGTAAAAGTCACTTGACCAACTGAGTTCAACGGTGTCTTGCTCACCAAGGTCGCCATAATAACCTCCATTCAAAGGGAGAAAACGACCGAAGTTGAGCAGGGCCGGTACAAAGCCAGTAGAGTTATGTACGGCGGTGCGTAAAGCGAAAGCAATCTGAGGAACAACCGAGTCCCATTCATGATGAGTAGAGTCTGTCAGAAAAGAACGAATAGCAGTACCTATAGTACGATTGACACGTTCAACAAAATTGGCTTGAGCATGATAACGAGCAGTAAGCCAGTGCTTAACACCATATTTCTCCAAGAGCAACTTGACATGTTTACCCGTAAATTCGGTACCATTATCGCTCAATAATATTTGCGGAACGCCAAACATGAGGAAAACGTCATTTTCTAAATAGGAAGCGATAGAGGAAGAGTCAGCTTGCTTTAAAGGTTTCAATAAAGGAAATTTACTAAACCAATCTACTACAACTAAAAGATAACGATAACCACTTTTGGTTTTTGGTAGAGGACCGACAATATCACAGCCCACAAGCTGCCAGGGAAACTTGATTTGTTTGGGCTGACCCATAAAACCAGGACGAGCGGTATGCGGAACTTTCTGGGCGGCACAGATACGACAACGGGCGATAAAGTAACAGATATCGGCTTTCATTTTCGGCCAATAAAATTGTTCGGAAATTCTATATAAGGTTTTTGCAATACCCAAATGACCAGCAGTGGGAAGTGAATGAAATCGTTCTAGTATTTCACGACGAGCACGTTTAGGAACGACCATCTTCCAATCGTTTCGGTTTAATCCTTCATCCATAGAAAGTGGGAAACTTTTGTACAAACGGCCATCAACCACACGCCATCGCTTATATTCGTTTGGATGTTGCAGTACATTCTGGATCATTCGTTGGTACCAGGGATCAGCATTGCAAAAATCATTGCTAAAAGTGATAGTAGAAATTTCGACAGGGGAACGAGAGAGAGCATCAGGAACGACATGCATAGAACCTTTTCTATGCTCAAAAACGACATTATATTGTTGGATTTTCACAGCCCAACGAGCTAATCGACCGGAAGGATCTTTTAAATTTTGAAGCCATAAAAGAGAATGGTGGTCAGTCAAGACTTTAAATCGGGTGCCTTCAACGAAAGGACGGAACTTTTCGATCCCAAAGAGAACAGCTAGACACTCTTTTTCAGTGGTGGAATATTTACGTTCGGCATTGCTCAGAGTTCTACTAGCGAAAGCGACTGGAACGTCAACATGGTTATCATTGGGCTGAGTTAAAACACAGCCTAGGCCATAATCGGAGGCGTCGCATTGAATCGTAAATAGGCGAGTAAAGTCTGGACTAGCCAAAACGGGAGCAGAAACTAAAGCATGCTTAATGGCAATAAACGATTTTTCAGCCTCGTCAGTCCAAAGGATAGTTTGACCTTTAGGTCGTTTCTTAATGAGTTCTGTAATGGGTGCTGTTAAAGAAGAAAAATGCGGAATGAAACGACGATACCAAGAACACATTCCAATGAACCGTTTGATCTCGGTCGTAGTAGTAGGTCGAGAATAGTTCAACATGGCGGTAACTTTATCGGGATCTGTCCGAAGACCAAGTTTATCAACCACAAAGCCTAAAAACTTTAAAGACGGCCGACAAAATTCACATTTAGATAAGTTAATCGTTAGGTTAGCATGCTTGAAACGAGACAAAATTTCTGTCAAGACACTGATATGTTTCTCAAAGGTAGGGGTGGCGATAATAATGTCATCAAGGTAGACAAAAACAAAAGGTTCTAATTCTGGACCCAACACTCGATCCATTAAACGTTGTTGGGTCTGAGGGGCGTTACGAAGGCCAAAAGGCATGACTTCAAATTCAAACAGTCCGCGTCCAGGGACTGAAAAAGCGGTTTTTTCACGGGAGGTAGGTGATAACGGTATTTGCCAAAACGCGGATTTAAGATCGATACTCGACAAAAACTTAGCACCAGACAACATGCTAAGGATGTGATCAACCCTAGGTAAAGGATAAGCATCAGGTTTAGTTACGGCATTTAACTTACGACCATCAAAACAAAAACGTAAATCACCATTAGACTTTTTAACCAATAATACGGGAGATGACCAGGGGCTAGTGGATGCTTTAACGACCTTCATGGATAACATGAGATCTAATTCTCTGTGGAGGTGTTGCATCATGTAAGGAGAGAGAGGATATTGACGCTGTTTGATTGGCTTGGAAGTGCCAGTGTCAATGTCCATTTCCATTAGAGAAGTACGACCTAACTTTTGGCCATCACACCACGATAATGATTGAAAAAGCTCAACGGTAGCAGAAAGTTGTAGTTTTTGACTATTAGAAAGCGCAGAGCGGTCACAGATAGAATGAGGAGAATCGATAAGACAAGTCTGATGCATAGGGGACGGAATAGGAATGCTATACCACTTTTTCGGGAAATCAACGGAAACGTGAAATTCGTTAACGAAATCCATGCCTAAAAGAATAGCATGACGAAGAGACGGAACGACAACAACATCTAAAAGCTTGACGACACCTCCAAGAGTAATGGGCAGTAGTACAGATCCTGTAACTGTTTGTGTGGCGCCGTCAGCAGTAGAGAGGGATTGATTGGACGGCGATAATTTGAGCGAGAATAAGTCTAAAATTTCTAAACCAAAACGGCCCAGAACTGAGCGATTAGCTCCTGTATCCAACAGACACACGAAATTACGGTCAAAAATATTTAGCGAAACGTAAGGTCGGTTGTCACCGCATTTATATGTAAAAGCAGGCGAAACGTTAGTCGTTAATGGGGGGACGTCCGAAGGTTTCTTACAAACTTTATTCGACACTTCCTGAAAGTCAACTGTTTTATCGGAATTATTTGAATAGGTACGAGAATCGAAAGAATCGCGAAAAGTCGGCAATACGTGACGAAACGATTTGTTCGGGGGTTTACGGACATTGCGAATGTTACGGGGTATTAGACGAGAGCGGGACGAAAATGTGCGTGACTCGATAATTGGATTCCGACAAAAAGTTTTCACCTTATTCAGCCATTGCTTCCACTTGACGTGATCAAAAAATACTCGCGGCGGAACCTTAAACTCCCGACGAAAATTACGGTTCCCAGTTAATTTCCGCCCTTTGCGAGCACAAGCGCTAGCAAAGTGTTGTCGGTCGCCACAACGGTAACAGAACTTCTGACGTGGTGTTTTACACACTGAATATCGATGACCCACTTGACCACAATTCCAACATTTGCTGGTAGTCGTGACGGCACTTAAATTTGCTTTGGATCGCAGATCAGCGGCAGCCACTGATTGGATCGAAAGAGCGGTAGCAGAAGTAGTGGACGTAAAGGCATTAGCTTTCAGAATTATATCTTCCAAGGATACTAAAAAATCAAACATGTCCTTAACAGAGCTGAAATGTCGCTGGTGTAACTGCGGGCCATACAGAGGCAACACATTCCGTTTGATTATATTAATTAAGTGTTCGTCAGTTAACGGCACCGATAATTGTAACATCATGTCGTGGAGGCAGGTGACAAAACGGGTAATGGATTCATTAACACCTTGAGTCCGGGCATACATTTTCTGCGTTAAGGTAAAATCATTATCAGACGGTAAGAAATGCTTCCTAAGAGCGGTAACTAAAGAATCCCAATCATGGACACCCTGAGAGACAACCATACGATACCAAGCTAGTGCATCGGCGGTAAAAATATCGACAGCAGAATTGAACAACGTTTCTTTAGAACAATGCCTAGCTACTCGAGTTTCTTCAAGACGTAGTAGAAACTCGCCAAGTGGTTGAGTTCCATCAAAGGTGAGGTTCCACTTGTAGACTGGAACGAAATGCGTAGATTGAGCGGTAGTCACGCGAGTAGCAGCAGTAGGAGAAGGAGCAGTTATCAAAGTATTGTAATTGTTAGGAGTGACGTCAGCGTCAACTGGTTCAACGACGTTTAAATTTCTGTCATTGGTTGAAGTATCGTTGATCTTAAGCTGAAAGTCATCTTCCAATGATAAGACTGTAATTAAACGGTCATTCTTAAAAGTTTTAATAGCTTCCTCTTCACTGCCTATTCTCATCAGGCGACACTTCAGGTGATTCAGACGGCTTCTAATTACGGCGAACGTTGAGTTCTCGTCACTAGAGAAGGCCTCAATCAAGGAACTGACGGAAGTAATGCTACGATCAATCTCTGCCCCGTCGGTATCTCTAGTGAACGAATCATAAGTATAAACGATGCCGGCACGCTGTATATCGGCCGCCACTAAACGCCGCAAACACTTACGTCTTTGAACATCTTCGCCACCTAAGGCAAAACCACGGACCGCCAATTCATAAGTTACCTCATAACTGGTAAGGGAGTCGACATCCATGTCGTAAGAGATATCCATATCGATAAGAGAAAACAAATTTAATTTACGCACCACAATACAGATCGATATTCAAAATTAACGAAAGCGAGACGAGATAAAATCCAAAAAATTGACATAAAAGAAAACGAGAACCTGGAAATCAAAAAAACAAAGACGCAAATCGAGCCCCACGTTGTGTGCGCCAATTTATAATGTTTGCCCTTAATGGGGGGCAAAATTATAGAGCCGGGCTAGCTAGAGTCAGCGGCGCTGGGGGTGAGTTCGCTAAGATGTGGGGCCAGAAAAACAAAAATAGAAAGAACACGAATTGCCGAGAAAAAAATACAAAATCAACATCCACTAAGGATGCTAAAAAGAGAACCCAACCACCTACCACACGACACAAAGGACAAAGACAAAAAATAGATTTCGAAAAAAATCAAAAAATGAATAGCCTCACTAAAGGCTTAACAAACCCAACCACCTACCACTCGACACAAAAGACAACACAAAATTTCGACAACCAATAGTAAGTCAAGTTCAATCTTACTGTCAAATAAATTCACGGATTCACCGACTAGTTCACCAGGCGCCAGGACACGAATCGTGAATAGCCACGCCTAGATAGTCCAGACTAGGAGGCTTAGAATGGTTCTTGACTACTGGAAACCGAAATCTAACATCCGGTACTATTTCGAAATTCCTCCCAAAATAAAACAATAGTAAACTACCAAGAAAAATATTTGAAAGCTTCCAAAAAAACACAAATATTTGACCTAAAATCAGACCCAAGATCCTAAAACCTAAACCTGAAAAACATGCAAAAATTAAACAAGATAAAAGTATTTTCGGGAGCGTAAACAATCACACTGAAACGTGACTAGCGAAAATATTCGACGATCACAAACACGAATAATCATTCGAAAACGAAAACAAATTAAAAATTTTTAGTCGTGCCAAAAACGCAAGAAATTGTGGTGCTATTATCCACTACTGCAATAGAACACCCGGTATAGGCGTCCTGTAACGTCACGGGACTCAACCTCGAGACAATACAAATTCACAATCAAATCGATACGATAAAATAATTGTGGAGAAATAATCCACCTATTTAATCGGACACCTTGTATAAGTATCCACTGACGTCACGGGAATATGTAGCCAAACAAAAATTCGAATAAGAAACTTAAATTTCCAGCGATACGGCAATACGATAAAGAATTCGAGACATAAGGTTCTATTTTTCCATTAAAATTTGATACGGGAAGCGAGAACAAACTAGGATGTTATGATAAAACTCCAAAATTCAGACACTAACTGTCATTCAGGAATTGAACTTCGCTTTGTTAAAAACATTCCTTAGATAATGAACTTTAGCGGAAATTGTTACATTGTTCCAGCAATTAACTTCAATTTGTCCCACGGGAACATTTGAGAGTTAGCCAAAAAAAACTTCAAGGAAATTCTGATATTAAAATCCGATACTAAATTATAAAACGAAAAAAAGTCAGAAACTGGCGTAAACATCCTTTACAATATGGTTAAGCACGAAACAAATAAATAAGTCGGAATAAATTGCTTCAATCCAGAAATTCCAGACTTTTCCAACCAAGACAAACAACAGAGAAAATCCTAACAAGGTGTATTGGACAATAAAGCACGGATATTAAATTCCTACGCGTCAAATGTTCCTACTCCAGGTTAAATTTGGACTTCACGGAAAACTAAAGCCTAGCCAACAATCAGTAACAATCAAAAAAAATACGAAAGCCGAAGATTCCAGGAAACCGGAGAGTTTCTAACTCAGGATGGGTTCAGAATTGAAGGAGAAAGGGTAAACAATCGAAAAACACCAAAAAGAACATTACAGCTCCTATCAATGCTCCAGAAATACAACGTTAAAGTCCCGAAAAATTAATAGTCTGTTCCGCAGTTCAAAAAAATCGTCTCATAATTAATTGTTGTAAAAAGATATTTCTCGCCGATGTATCGTGAAAGGCAGCTCTGGCACGACTGATTAAAACCTCTCTCGACCGGAATATTCTGTTTCCAAGCGGTATCTATCAACAGTGCGCCTTGTCTCACGTACGTAAAAAGTCATAAGTGTGTCCTTGTTCCACTCATTGATAATTTCTCTGTGATATCAAATCATATCCATTGACAATTCATCAAGCAATTCATAATATCCGTTTTCATAGCGCAACTAATGGACGGGCTTCGCCACCTATTAACATTTTATCGGAATCTTATTAACATTAACACAACATCAGATCTCTGTAGATCATTCAACGCACTCGCGTGACAAAAACCCACAACTAAGCCAGGCTATCATGCTATGGCAAACAAGGTGTCCAAAAAGTTGAGGTGTATATTCAAAATGTGCAATTGTAAGGGAATGTTATGCCATGAAACCTAAATATAAAGAACGTCATGGGGGCTTGCTTTTACGACGAATTTCAACATATTATAATATATACATTTTAAAATGTTTGCATGCTTGGGTTTGAGACTCCAGGTAACTAATTGCTCAATGTTCAAAACGAAGAATATGAAAAAATTAACTTCTAGGTTTCAATCTCTAATTTTGGGGCTCCCTCAGCCCGGGGGCCCGGGGCAATTTGCCCCGGTTGCCCCCCCCCTTGTGGCGGGCCTGAGTGCACTATTGTTAATGGCAGAAAGATGTCGGTGAAATTACGGAGTGATTCTAACCTAATATGCGATAGTTACCAAATACAAACTTCAATTCGATGTAACAAACACAAACCGGATATTATGTGCAAAACTTAAGGTAATAACAAATTAACTAAATTAATCTGCGTTATAAAGGTACGGTACTATAAGAAAATATAAATTACGCTATATATTAGATATCGTGTCCATCGAGATAATTAATAAGAAAAATCGCAGGATACTAACCTAATATGCGATAGTTACCAAATAAAAACTTCAATTCGATGTAACAAACACAAACCGGATATTATGTGCAAAACTTAAGGTAATAACAAATTAACTAAAACAATATGCGTTATAAAGGTACGGTACTATAAGAAAATATAAATAACGCTATATATTAGATATCGTGTCCATCGAGATAATAAGAAAAATCGTAGGATTCTAACCTAATATGCGATAGTTACCAAATAAAAACTTCAGTTCGATGTAACAAACACAAACCGGATATTATGTGCAAAACTTAAGGTAATAACAAATTAACTAAAACAATCTGCGTTATAAAGGTACGGTACTATTTAAGAAAATATAAATTACGCTATATACTAGATATCGTGTCCATCGAGATAATTAATAAGAAAAATCGCAGGATTGTGGACAAAAAGTTATTTATTTAGTGTACGACGTTTCGTCTATAGATTTAGACTTTTTCAAGTACAAATGTGAAAATTTAAAACAATAATTATGAAAATAAACATGAATCACTAACCATAATGTGTCTAAAAATGGGATTGATTTATCAACTTCCTTCTCCATAGTGAATTGGATCTTCAATAATCCTGGTGTTAAAGTTGTCCGTGAGGTAGGAGTCCTAAAGGTAATTAACGAGCGCGCGAAAACGACCTCGGTGGTCACAGAAATGGTGAGACGTATTCAATATGAACCGATTACGCTGACACAGGTGAGAAGTAATCCGAATATATCGAATTCAGATCAAGACAGGTTACTGACATTAATTAACGACTATCGAGATAGATTTGCAACGTCCATGGACGAACTATGTTGTACTGACCTTGTTCAAATGAAGAGCAAAGTAAAATCAGACATTCCAATCGTTAGTAGACCGTACAGACTGCCGTACTCACAACGATATATCATCCGACGAAAAGTGACTGAACTACTACAGGCAGGAATTATACGTGAGTCCAGTTCAGAATAAGCAAGTCCAGTAGTATTGGTTCGGAAGAAAACAGGAGATGAACGGATGTGTATCGACTATTGACGTCTCAATGCCGTTACAGAAAAAGAAACAGCATCGACTCCAGTAATCGAAGAAATACTAGACCAACTAGCGGGAAATCGATTCTTTACGACACTTGACTTGTCAAATGGGTACTATCAAGTGAAGATAGCGGCCGAAAGCCAATATCTAACAGCTTTCTTAACAACCGACGGTCTGTTTACGAGAATGCCTTTTGGGCTTGTAAACGCGACTGCGGTATTTACACGGTTGATGTCATCTATCGGGTAGGCGAATGAAGACACAGAAAATTTTGACATATATGGACGACATAATCACCGCAACCAAAACCAAGGAAGAGGGCATAGACGCCTTACAAGAATTTTTTAATGTTCTACGCGAGGTGGGTCTTACGCTGAAACTGGAAAAATGTAATTTCTTTTACGAGACGATAGTTTCTAGGATTTGAAATAGACGCACACGGAAAAAAACCAGGACAAGCCAAAACGGACGCTGTCCAACAGTTTAGAACTCCGAAAAATGCTCATGAAGTGAGACAGTTTCTGGGTTTGACGGGTTTTTTCCGCCGATTTGTGGAGAACTACTCGTTAATAACAAAACCACTTACTTTACTGATGAAACAAAGCGTTCCGTTCGAATGGGGTGAAACGCAACAGACAGCTTTTAAACTGTTAAAGGAAAAGCTCACGCAGAGACCGGTTCTAGCGATGTATGACCCAAACGCTGAATTGGAAGTTCACACAGATGCTAGCAAAGTCGGACTGGCTGGTATTTTGTTGCAACGTAAGGGCCGAGAGGTAAAACCATTATGCTGTTTTGAAAAAAAGCAAGAACTCCTACAAAGGCATTTCCGACATGCGTGAAGAAACTTGTTGATTTATATCATATTTGGAGAGAACTGCAAAAAATTTGTAAGAAAACTCAGGACACGTTCAAGAACCGTGAAAACAATTTTAAAATTAACATTGATTAACTTATTTGATGTTGCACAATATACTGAAGTCTTTGAGAGAATGAAAATAAAGGAAGACAAAGTATTTTTAAGGAAATAGAGAGAGCCAGGTCGATCGGGATGCTTAGGTGGTGTGGACAAAAAATTGGCGGTGAAAGAATAAAGAATAAGACAAAGAATATTTAGAAGAGGAGGAAAGGAATGTAAGACAAAGAGAGTATTTGGCTATCTACTTCCACCTCAAATAACTTGGATTGTCTAGAAGATTCGGACGAAGAACAGATTTTGAATTCTGAACTCAGCTTGCCAAACGTTCCTGCCCTGAAAAAAGTTCAAAAAGAGGTAGAAAGAATATTATAACGCCTAAACTTGTCGCAGTTTTAGATCGATATCGTAGAAGCGCTTGGTCTGAGCAGCGTTGATTTCGCTATTGACAAATCCTCGATTCAGCGAATTCGTACTCAGACGAGAAAAACCAAGGCTAAAGTAAAAACTGACTTTCAAAACAAGGTACCTGACGTAGTCACAGTCCATTGGGATGAAAAACTATTACCCGGAATGGATGTGCGAAGTTCAAAAGAAGAACGTTTGACCATTATATCTTCATTTGACGATAGAGAACAGCTTTCTGCAGTTCCAAAACTATAGTGTTCTTCTGGAAAACATCAAGCAAAAGCCGTCTCAACTGCTCTCTTTGACTGGAATCTTCATAATAAAGTTCAAATAATGTGCTGCGATACAACAGCTTCGAATACTGGTCGTTTCAATTGACATTGTGCTGTTTTGGAGCAGATATTCGAAAGAATATTGTTGCTTTTCGCTTATCGTCACCATGTTTATTATTGGTCCTAAAAACAGTCTTCGAAACCAAGATAAAGCAAATTACTAGTAGCCCAGATATTCAAATCTTCAAAAATTTCAGGGACAATTGGGAAAACATCAATTCCAAAGACATTGAACTATCTCTTGATTTCGTAAAAGATGCCACAATTATACAATTGTTGGCGTAACAACCCGAAAGGTATAGTGCTATTGGTTTACAGAACAGGATACAAATTTAAACGCTTCGACTTTTGCATCTTGTCTAATTAATAACTTGGAACTGAATTGTTTGCCTCGGAAACTTCTAATTGTTATCTATTCTGATGACTGTACATTCCAGAACAGAAACTCTGTTTTGGCTAATGCACTTCTGAACTTTTTAATGCTACATGAAGTCACCATTATCCAAGAATATCTGGAAAAGGGCCACTCCCAGATGGAGGTGGACTCGGTGCACAGCTGCATTGAAAGGAAATTAAAAAATCGGAAAATTTATATTCCAAGTGATTGTCTGAGGGCGACTGAGGAAGCTAGAAGATTTCCAAAACCATACAGTGTAATCAAATGCGAGTATGACATTTTAAAGACTATACACGAATGGAGCAAACGCGGTATAAATCAATTAAGCCAGGAAGCCGAAGTTCCGATCCAACGATAACAGACATCGTGGCACTGAAATATAGAGTAATTCCGGTGTAGATGGCCATAAAGAAGAGATGACCCATCGAAATATAATTCACGTACGTCAAGATAAATTGCCCATGACAGATTTTTGATTTTTTTTATGCCAACCGTTAGTGCTGCTAAATCCCAAAATTGTTTCGTTAATGTTCAAAAAATATCAAAGTTAGGGACATTTTTATATTATTTTAATAACCGTTTAGGATAATGTTTAGCCGTTAATGGTGATATTGCAAAGGGTCCCCTAAAACAGGACACCACTGTCTATTGTCAGAGCGGTGTAAGCAAAGAAATGACAGCGGCACTATTAACACAAAAGAAGCCGGTCGAACATTCTACGGAAGAAAGTTTGAGAATTTTCTGGAATGCCGGATCGATAGCTATATTAAGTAAGAAGACCTGTGGCAACGAGAGAGAAAAGAATACGACATTTGACTTGCGACAAATATAAATAATTGTAACAAATAAATCTAATAGTACCGTAAAACCAGGTTACTTTGCTCCTAAAGAGGATACAATGCTCCAAATTATAATAATCTATCTTGCCATCTAGTGTGGAATAGACTAAATACAAGAAAGTGTGTGAAGCAGGTTCGTGTAGATGACATTCCAGAAAGTCCCTGTAATATGATGTATAGCGTTCGCGCCAATTATATGCTAGTTTAATGGCCTATCACATTCTTATAGCCAGTTTGTGTGAAAATTTCCACTAAAAAACTTTGTTCTACGAAGAAAACTGTTTATTCAATAAGGTAAGTTGTGTTTGTATTAGAAGTAGTGCTTTGTTATCTTTAGAAAAACGTAGTTATTGTATGAAATATAAACATACATTTATTATTTTTTACTAATTACTGTTTTAAGGTTACATTGCACCTAATATGGGGACACATTGCTCCGGATTTTTTTTGGAGCAAAGTATCCCCAAACACAATTTGTATCCGATTTTTAGTTTTTATCGTCTAAAATTTACTTTCAGCTATGTCAAGAGTATACAAATGAAAGGTTGGCTCTCGAAGCTATCAAAATTACTCAGAAGAAACCTTAGAACTCTGCCTAGCAACCGTCCGAAACGGACAGATGTCTCAAAGAAAAGCCGAAAAAGAGTTTAAAATTCCACGGAGAACTATCATCAATAAACTGAAAGGTAATCTTAAAAGCAGACTTGGCCGACCCTCAATATTTTCCGACGAAGAGGAAGCTGCATTTGTTGACTGTATAATAGGTTTCAGCGAATTTGGTTTTCCATTAGACTCCTTGAATTGTCAAATCTTACCTAACTCGAACCGGTAGAAATGTAGCACAATTTAAAAACAATATCCCAGGCCACGAATGGGTCTCAGGCTTCCTGAATCGTCACTAAGAACTCACCATTCGATTTGCTAGTAATATAAAACACAACAGGGCTGGTATTAACACGCAAACGTTGACAGAATATATTTCAAATTTGAGCGAAGTTGTGAAAGATGTTCCGCCAGAGAATATCTGGAACTGTGACGAGTCTAACCTCACAGACAATCCTGGTCAAAAAAGGGTAATAACGAAACGCGGCTGCAAATATCTCGAAAAAATTCGAAATTCGTCAAAAACTAGCATATCTCTTATGTATGCTGGCAGCGCTGCTGGAGAAGTTTTACCACCATACGTGGTCTATCGATCATCTTGCATGTGGAGCACTTGCACTCAGAATGGTCGCAAAGGAGCCCGTTATAGCAATACTAGTAGTGGGTGGTTTGATGCTCATACGTTTACAGACTTAGTTAACATTACTGCTACATGTGGCATGAGGCTGAGGCAGGTCGAGGTGGAAATGAAATTGCCTCATGCCTCTATAAACATTTTATGGAAAATGTACCTAAAGAAATAGATCACGTGATTTTCTATTCCGATACGTGCTATGGTCAAAACAAAAATTCGTTTGTGGCGGCTATGTTTTCATATGTTATGAGTATTTATCCTGCAATCCAGTGTATTGATCACAAGTTTTTGATATCCGGACACACTCATATGGAGTGTGATAGTGACCATGCCGCTATTGAGTAAAAAAAGAAAAATAGTAACATGATAATTTCTGTTCCAAACGATTGGTACCAGCTGGTACGGGATGCAAGAAAAAAGAATCCCTTTGAAGTTGTTATGAAACAAAAAGATTTCTTTGCTTTTAACTGTTTATTTAAAAGTATATTTCAGAATCGGAAAATTAATATTCAAAACGAAAAATTTGGTTGGCCCGATGTTCAGTGGCTCCGTTACACAAAAGAGTTTGGCATGATTAATTATAAGAAAACTGTAGAGTCTTCCGCAGACTTCATGTCTCTTAATATAGCTAGAAAAACTCGAAAAATGGTGTTTGAGGATGCCTTGAATTAATGTGTATTTAAAGCCCAATAAGTTGTTTATGTGAAAAACTTGATAATAATGTAACAAAACTGTAGGGTAATTTGTATAAAAATCTTTCTTTTATTTTTTTTATATAAGCCGTCAGCAATTATTGTTTATCGTATCCACTCTATGGTTTATTTTCACTCCTGTCCTATTTTTTTATACATCACTATTTATTTCTTTATTTATCACTTTTTATTTCTTTATTCATCAATCTTTATTTATCACTCTTTACTTCTTTATCACTCTTTATTTCTTTATTCATCACTCTTTATTTCTCTATTCATCACTGTATTATTTATTTTCACTCCTGTCATATTTTTATTCTTCCCAAAACTAACTACTGTTTTTCTTGTTTCCCTGGTTTCTCCATTAACAAACCCTAGCATTTTCATTAGCTATAGACCGCACGCTTTGATTCGTTACAATAATATTTCTTTAACTTGTTTTTGTCAATGTATGAAAATTGATATATTGTCATAAATTAGCTTGTGCAAAACGTAATAAGTAAATTAAATTATGATTCAAATGATAATATGTGGTGATATTACATTCTAATTTAAAATTTTAAGACAGATAAAAATGCGTAAGTCAAGTTATATCGTTTTACTCGCTCAAAGAAAATTGGTCATAAAGTCATAATTAATTATTATCCACGAAAATCATTTTAATCGAAGTTAATTTTCAATTTTTTAATGTTAACCAATATAATTTACCCATATCACTTA
Source organism: Xanthostigma xanthostigma (assembly GCA_963575645.1). NCBI lineage: Eukaryota > Metazoa > Arthropoda > Insecta > Raphidioptera > Raphidiidae > Xanthostigma > Xanthostigma xanthostigma. The sequence goes on from OY754473.1 coordinate 9,744,126, forward strand.
TGCAAATATCCCACAGTTTAAAAAAAGTAATATATGAGTCTTAAAATAAAAAAGTGCTCAACTGTAAAATCTTCAAAGATAAACATATGACTTTTTACCCACTTACCCCAGAATTATATTGCATTTTATGTCAAAATACAGCTCTAGTGCTACCTTTTTCTATAATTTCACCAAATATAAATATTTTCATGAAACGGAAAAATGGTTTTGACGAAGATTTTGTGAAACATTCGTAAAAATGGAGCAAAGTAACCTCGTTTTACGGTATTTTTCGGTCGGCGTAAAATATTTGTTGTGTCTAGATAATTATTAGCGTTTAGTGTTTGTTTATTTTAGTAGTCACTGTGGTTTCGTTCATTTAATTGTAGCAATAATTGCGTTTAAATTTTAATTGTTCAGTTGATATTTTTATTGTTATTTTTCTGTTCACTTTTTTTGTTTCTGTTTATTATTTAACTGGGTCCGTGAAACCAGCCACAGCTTTGTTAGCCGCACGGACCAAAATGGTTGGGCTGGTTTATGCCCTTTCCCGCTTTAAAAATTTTCGTTCCTGCTTTTAGCGTTTGGAGAAAATCGAAAATTTTATATTTGCGGCCAGGTTCACGCCAGTTGCAACTTTTTGGATTTTGTAAATATTTTACTTGCGGCTGGTTTGTGCTTCGTTTGTGCCTTTTCTTGCTCTAAAAATTTTCGTTCCTGCCTTTTGCGTTTCCGAGAAAATCGAGGCGCTTTTAGCTGCGGCCAGGTTCAGGCTAGCCACAACTTTTTGAAATTTTTAAATTTTTTACTTGCGGCTGGTTTGTGCTTCGTTTGTGCCTTTTCCTGCTCCAAAAAATTTCGTTCCTGCCTTTCCCGATTTCGAGAAAATCGAAAATTAAAATTAAGGAAGCGTGAAGTCAGCCGCAACTTTGTAGCCGCACGAACCAAAATAGGTGGTGTGGATTGAGCTTCGTTTGTGCTCTTTCTTACTTAAAAAAATTTCATTCCTGCTTTTCGCATTTCCGAGAAAAATGCAAAGGAAGAAAATTCATTTCTTTTGTAATTTAATATGTCGAGGGTTGAGTGTTATAATGTTCTAACAGCACTTTTGGCGGGAAATCGGATTTTTACATGATCTATTCTATCTGAATAGGAATCACTGCTTAAAACAGCATACCAACGATATCCGAGAGAGTACTAAATGGTTCTATGTACATTATTTGAATATTTTTTAGAATTATGTTTTAACTAAACGACCAATGAGGTGCCTGGAATTGATGCTGTTAGAATATAAAATTAATGTGCAAAGGAAATATCTACGGTAGTTTTCAGTCCCTTAGGATTGTTGCGTTCTTCCAAACGTAAATCAAAGGAATTCATTCAAAGTTTTTCACACGAGGCACTATAGATTTCCAACTTTACAAAGAAGGTTCTTAAACTCTTAATTTTAAAAAAGTGCCCTACGCAACACTTAAGCAAATAAAATATTGCAAAAATACACCCATGAAAATATATTATAAGCCACACCACGACGATGAAGATTTCATTGAAATATCAATTTTCCCATCAAGTAATACCAGATATAGTGCCTGTATTACTTCGGTAATCTTACCAGAAAGTCGAAGCGCACCTGAACCTGTAAGGTCTAAGGTAAAGAATGATCTTGGATAGACATAGTCAAGGATCATTCTACCTCCATGATTGAAGAGAACAGCATAATGGCTGAATACGTTGTAACATGTTGTGTACCTTGCGTGTATGAATAGTGTTAAAATAAAGAATATAAAAAATAAATAATTTTGTTGTTAAATTAGAAAGTAAACAACACATGGTGTCAGGTGGGGTAAAGAAAATAAAAAAAAAGAAAAAGTGAAGAAATAACCCCAAAAAAGAAAAAGTTAAAAGGAAAAGCCACGAGGCAAATAAGAAGAAAAAAATGGAAGTCAATGTGCGGTTACCAGACCCAATTGATATGAGCAAATCAAATTTACACGAAGAATGGAAGAAGTTCTATCAAAAATTTACATTCTATCTAATTGCGGCAAATCAAGAAAACGCAACAAATGCAAAAAAGTGCGCCTTATTGTTAAATGTTATTGGTGACAATGGCATAGAAATATACAATACATTTATTTTCACTGAAGAAGAAAGAGGTGATTACCGGATTTTAGTAAAAAAATTTGAGAGCTATTTTACGCCAAAAAAGAACGTGATCTTTGAACGTTTCAAATTTAACCAAATTACGCAAAAAGAAGAACAAAGCATTGATGCCTTCGCAACTGAACTGAAAACTGCTGTAAAATCTTGCGAATATCCGAATGAAGAAGAAATGATAAGAGATAGGATAGTGCTGGGAACGAAAGATAAAATTGTTCAAGAAAGACTGCTAAGAGAAGCAAATCTAAATTTGAAGACTGCGATAGACATATGTAAGGCAGCGGAAACAACAAAGGAACAAATCCAGGTGCTCAGACAAAATAATAATGAAACCGTAGAAATTCAGGCAATAAACAGAAATAAACAAAATCAAAGGCAATTTAAAAATAAAGAAGAAAATGGAAGCAAAAACCAACAGAACAAAAACAAAGAAATCAAAACAAAATTACCTTGTAATATTAAAAACTTGAAACCAAAACTAAACAAAAATATTCAGGAAAAGTTTGAAACAAAAAGAAACATGTATAAAAAATATTATAACAGAAATAGTAAAAACTTACCAGAATTAAATATAGGTGATGTAGTAATGATGGAAAATGGAAAGGAATGGGAAAAGTGTAAAGTAGTGGGGAAATGTAAAGAATCAAGGGCATACTTAATTAAAAACGAAAGAGGCAGAATATATAGGAGAAACAGAAGGTTCTTAAGAAAATGTAACAATCAAGTATTCAATGAATCCAATGAGAATTTGTTGTATGACTATGTTAGAAATGAAAGGGTTATAATTGAGGAAGAAAATGATATCCCTGAAAATCCACCTGGTAATCCAGATAATATTAATCCCTGGATTGGGAGATTGCGTGATAGGAATGAATTGAGGAGACCAGGGAGATTTTCTAATTAAGAGGAAGGATGTAAGGTCTAAGGTAAAGAATGATCTTGGATAGACATAGTCAAGGATCATTCTACCTCCATGATTGAAGAGAACAGCATAATGGCTGAATACGTTGTAACATGTTGTGTACCTTGCGTGTATGAATAGTGTTAAAATAAAGAATATAAAAAAATAAATAATTTTGTTGTTAAATTAGAAAGTAAACAACACAGAACCTAAAAAATATATTTTGCCTTTTGCCAAAGTTGCTGACCTAACAAAACTTTTCAAGTTTATGCCACCCGTTGATGTTACTTTCATCAAAACTTTCTTTAAGGAATATAACGACGCTGCTGGATTTTCCAATGCAAAAAAATCCTTGCAAAAATCCACAACTCTAGAAAAGACGATCAGAACGAATAAGCCCCTGAATTGTGTTAGATTGTGACTTGAGTGCACACGTGTATTTTTTTTGCTCTGTGTTTACAGCTAGTTTTATATGTGATACATTAGTGCTTAATTGCAAATGTTTGTCAGATGCTGTAGTTAAGAGTACTCAGCTCTTAGTTTCGACATCTTTCTTCTATTCTTGGAGTGGACATTAGATTTTTTTTCGCCGTTTCTTAAATATATTTTTGTCCATTTCTCATAATTTTGTGTTCCTAAATAATCTTGTTTGCGAAGTTTGTATAATACAGCACAATTATAATGTCTAAGCAAGCAGCTTGTGGTAAATGCAGCGAGAGTCTTCCTGCTAACAAGTCAGTTGTCTGCGACAATTGTTCTGAAGCCTTTCATGCTACCTGCGCTGATACCTCAAGAACTGAATTTCAGTGTCTTCAAGCGAAAAAGCGAACGATTTCTTTCTACTGCAAAACTTGCTCGGAAAAGTTGGATGCCTTCGGCAGTATTCATGCAATCATTCTTGAATTGCGTAAGGAAATTAAAGATTTAAAAGAGCAATTAATGCAAACAGCAGCTAAACCTGATGTTCCCGACGTAGAAGTCATTATCCAAGAAGTAAACGAACGTCAAAGGCGTGCAAAAAATATAATAATGCATAATGTTATGGAATCAGATTCTGAAACTGTTGATGGTAAAATTGCTCATGATGTTGATCAAGTAAAGAAATACATCAACAAAGTAACTAATGTTGCTCTGAACAATATTAAAGTTATACGACTAGGAAAATCAACTGGAAATAATCCTCGTCCTCTTAAAGTAGTACTTGAAAGTGAATATGACGTTATAAAGGTGTTAAAAAATAAAAATAAATTGGTTAATGATGACATTCAAATTGTTTCGGACAGAACAATTATGCAACGTACACTTTTACGCAATTTGGTGGCGGAATTACACAAACGTATAGCGGAAGGTGAAACTAGTCTCCGTATAAAATATTTCAACGGTATCCCGAAGATTATAAAAGAAAATATGTAGCTAAAGGTGAAAGACATTATGATTTATTATCAAAACACTAGAGGTTTACGAACTAAAACATGTGATTTTTATATTAAAGTTTTGAGTAATTCATATGATATTATAGCAATTTCTGAAACCTGGTTAAATACTACAATTTCTGATTCTGAACTCTTTGATAATAGATATACTGGGGTCTATTACCAGTCAATGTCGTTATTTTAAAATGGCTAAATCAGTGTCGCTATTTCATAACTTTTAGCCACTGTGATAGCGACTCTTGCTAAAAAAGCTATTACCAGACTTCTATCGCTATCGAGGTGGCTATATTTTTGTTGGTATTCCATTCTCGCTAATCAGTGTTGACATCATTTTTCGAAAGCAAATCCTATGTTCAGACGTATTGAAAACTGAAAAGTGTGGTTATATGTATTTATGTAAGTAACTGTCAAATGTCATTTGTGCCTGAAGTTTTCGTCAAGATTTTTAAAAGAAAATGGATAAATCGGAAAAAAAAAGAATTTCAAAAACTACTACGGATCAGTATGAGTATATATTAGACTTTTTAACTCAACATACACAACTAATTCGTCCAAATACGACCAAATTAACAGAATGCAAAGATCTTCATAAATTATGGGAAAATTTGACCACCAATTTAAATACAATTGGGCCCCAAAAATCTACTGAGCAGTGGAAACGTGTAAGTTTTATTTTATTTACAAATTACTTATACTAAAAACGTAAGTTTAACATTTATATTACAATACAAATACAAAAATTTATACACAAGTATATATTTTCAATAATTTATAGGTGCTGACAGAATGGAAATATAAAACAAAAAAAAAAGCCCGGGACATTAAAAAAGAGGAAATGAAAACCGGTGGAGGAGAGGCGACCAAATTAAAACTTAATGAAATTGAGCAACGTTTGCTTGCTTTAACGTCTATAATCTGCACAGGCGATGTTGAAATTATAGATACTCTAGGCAATGAAAATCTAGAAACTGTGGAAAACCAAGATATTGCAGAAACTGAAAGTCTAGATACTGTGGAAAACCAAGACATTGCAGAAACTGAAAGTCTAGAAACTGTGAAAAACGACATTGAAAAATGTAGAAAACAGCCCACTAGTAAGAAAAAAATCGCTAGGAGACGTACAACAAAAATCAGTGATGCATTGTCTATTTATTCAGAAAGTTCTAAAAGCCTAACAAAAGTGTTAACCGACTTAATTGCAAATTTTGTGACTTTCAATACCCATATGGAGTCAATAGCAAACTCTTTAAAATCAGTTGCTGATTCTATTAAAAAATAAAATAGAAATGATACTATTTCTTTTAATTATTTGCGGGAAGAACACTGTTTTTACGTTTATATTTGTTACTTATTCTTAAAAAGATGCTCTACCCAGCTACTTTATTAAAAATCTGTAGAGCTGAATAGAAAACGATTCTTTAATTATTTAATGGTAATATTAATTTTAGTTTTTTCTTAAAATGATTAAATAAATCTGTGATTAGTAAAAATGTGATAAGTAATAGTAAATAAATCTGTGAAAGTATTTTTTTAAATTTTATTTGTATGCATTTTAATTCACATTCTGAAAATAGTTCCGAACAACTAATTGACGCACTCTTCGTCCTTCAGCCAACCATTGTTGATTTTGAATTTCTGGAAAAAAATATTTTTAAAATTTATAAATGAAAAAAGAAAATTGTTAATACAATAAATATTAAAAAATACCATTTTCCAAATTTCTTTCCTCATTTATTCCGTTGAACTCAACATCTACTTCTTCTACTTCTGGTATATTTTGTGCAATACACATGTTAATGCAGTACAACACAGGAACATATTATTTTCGCTGCTTGTACTGGTGTATAATTCAACTATGTCTCAATAAGCAGCGAAATCGACTTTTCAGAACACCGTTACACTTTTCAATTGTGGTCCTTGCCAAAATGTGTGCCCTGTTAAAATTTGATTCTGGGCTACCTTCTACCACATTTGCAAAAGGTGTCATAAGCCAGGGTTGCAAAGGATATCCAGAATCACCTAAAACAATTTAATCGCAAATTTATATTTTAGATTAATAAAATTGTGATTTTTTTTACCTAGCAGCCACGTGTTTCGTTCACCATTAACGTAATTATTTTCAAGAAAATTATTAACTACAGAGAGGGACCAAATCGCCGAATCATGACTGGATCCTGGAAATCTCGCATTGGCGTTCAAAATTTTCAAATCCGTATCGCAAATCTATAAAAGTAATTAATTTTATTTGGGATAAGATAATGCAAAAAATAAATCTTTCTATTACCAGTTGGACATTAATGCTGTAAAATCCCTTTCGGTTATAATATGCCAACGCTGGCCTTACAGGATCATCTGCTATTGGGGCAATAATCGCTACATGGGTTCCATCAACGGCTCCCAAGGCAGGAATACCATATTTTTGAAAAAATCTGAAAACTTGGCTTATTTTAAAATTATCAGATAGAATATTACTTATATAAATTTCAAGACTGGATCATGAAGTTCTTATTTTTTACAATTAAATAAGTAAAGTATTTTGTAGTATTATGTACATCATACAGAATTATAAAGTACATAAAATAAAATACGTACCGCTGTTTCAACTGATTTTTTGTATTGTCGTCTTGAGGAAATTGTACATAATTTGGAAAGATATGATTAGCAATTGCATTACTAACAACCCTTATGCAGTTACTAACAGAGGGTTGCGACATGCAATTGTTAACACTCTCTCCAATATTCCTCTGGTAGCAACCAGAGGCAAAAAACTGCAAAGCAGTAAAAACCTAATAAAATAAGTAAATCAATACAATCACTTCTTTATATACGAATTAGCCTGATTTTGCATAATTAATCAAATATATATGAATACCTTAATTTCCAGTGGTATAGCAGTAATTAATGTTCCGTTATTTATATGTGGTCTTAAAAGATCAATTAAAGAAATTGTCAAATTTTTGGATAGCCTAAAAAAACTGACAAATGTATTTTCTGGCAATTCAAAAGGATTTTCCCGATCTCTAAGACGCCTCCTTTGGATATTTATTTGATGTCTAAAAAAGTAATTACTTACAATTTTCCTTAATAATTTTATATAGAAAATAAAAATTTTACTTACATTTCTTCTTGTCTTTGTATTTCTTCTATTAATACAAAATTAACATAATTGAAAGCCATTTTATTTAATTTTAAAAACTATTATTCCGTTTGACAGTACACAAAACTCAATTTACCGTTTAGCGACAGTGAAATTATCAATAACGAGTGCTACTAGGCAGTGGCTATGTTTCTATCAAATAGCCATTAGTAATAGCGAGAAATCGCTAAAAAATATAGCGACAAACGCACTCATAATCGGTAATTTATCGATTGTCGCTAAATTCTATCATTTAGCGAGTCACGTGACTCGCTGTACATAGCGACCATGACTGGTAACAGACCCCACTGTCTTTAGAGCCGATCGTTGTTCAATCTCTACGAACAAAACATAATATGGAGGTGGAGTACTATTGGCCATCAACTCTAAATTTACTTGCACAAAAATAAACATAGATAAAATTAACCCGTATATAGATACAATCGCTGTGAATGTGCTGATGTATCATAAATGGTATACTGTGATCGTTGTGTACATAACTTCAGGACAATGTCCGGTTGATACGTATAAACAGTTTTATGATTATTTGATTGTCATTTCTGCAAAATTTAAAAATGAATTAATTATTATTGGTGATTTTAATATTTCATCTTTATCGGGAACTAATTCTAATTTAACAAATAACGCACTATGCACAGATTTAAATTGTTTTCTATCATATTTTAATTTATCCATGTATAATAATATTATGAATTTTTATGGAAAGACGTTAGATTTGGTGTTGTCGACTTTCAAATTGACTGTTAACCGAGAGGTTCTTCCATTAATTAATGAAGATGCCTATCATCCAGCATTAGTTATAAACTATCCTGTTAAACACAGAAAACACCCCAACAATGACGCGAGTACTAATACGAAGAGATATAATTTCAAGCGAGCAGATTTTGAGAATATATACAAATCGTTTCGCGAAGTTGACTGGAATATTTTAAATTTATCTAATGATGTTGATATAGTCACACAACACTTTTACGATATAATTTATTCCGTGCTTGATAAATATGTCCCGTTAAAAATATGCAAGAAAAGCAAATATCCTGCTTGGTTTACATTAGAAATAATCAATTTAATTAAAGATAAAAAATATCATCTGAAGAAAATGAAATCTCGATACGTCCTTAATAAATCTTATCATCATACAAAATATATATACGCGCGTAGACAAATTAAATCTAAATTAAGAATTTCTTATAAGAATTACGTATCTGATTGTGAGAATTCTATTATTACTAATCCTGAAAAATTCTGGTCGTTTATAAAAAATAAAAAACAACCCCACCAATCTTATTCCAATATAATGCAGCACAATGACATTCAATATCAGGGGAATCAACAGATTTCCAACGCTTTTGCCGTCTACTTCAATAGTGTCTTTTGCAATAAGGCAACTACTACAGTTTCCGGTACTAATTACAACAATAGCTGTTTATCGTTTAAGTCTATTACAGAAAAGGAAATTCGCAAATCTATTAACAAACTTAAACCAAAATTGACCTCCGGTCCGGATAATTTACCCAACTGTGTATTCAAAGGCTGTAGTGATGTTCTTATTTATCCACTGATTATTTTATTTAATCTTATTGTCAAATCGTCGACTTTTCCACAAACTTGGAAACGTGCTAGAGTCGTTCCCATTCACAAATCAGGAGACCCAAGCTTGATTGCTAATTATAGGCCCATTTCAATTATTTCTGCACCTGCGAAGATTTTGGAGCAAATTTTATATGATAGATTGTATGAACATATCTCACCATACTTATCGATTTCCCAGCATGGATTTATAATCAAAAGGTCAACGGTTACAAATCTGATCAGTTTCACTCAGTACACTTCTGAAGTACTGGACAAAGGTGGTCAAGTTGATGTCATTTATACGGACTTTTCCAAGGCATTTGACAAAGTGAATCATCAAGTGTTGTTACAAAAATTAGACTCATACGGCTGCTCCTCTTCGGTTATTAATCTATTTGCATCTTATTTACATGGAAGAGAGCAGTTTGTTTCTTACAATGGTGCTGTTTCTGAAGATTACTATCCTCTTTCTGGAGTTCCTTAAGGCTCTAATTTGGGACCTCTTCTTTTTTCAATTTTTATCAACGACCTACCATCAACTATCACATACTCACAGTGTCTACTTTATGCTGACGACATGAAACTGTTTAAATCAATTAGCTGCATTGATGATTGCTCTCAACTCCAGTGTGACCTTGACAGTGTTAGTGAATGGTGTCTTAATAACGATTTAAATCTCAATGTTTCTAAATGCAAACGTGTCACTTTTTCAAGAAAGACAAATGTCATTAATTTCCCATATAATATACAAAGTTTACTATTAGTAAGTCAAAGCAATATTCGTGATTTAGGAGTTCAGTTTGATAAAAAACTGTTGTTTGATGTGCATATTGACAAAATAGTTAATGATTCGTACAAATTACTTGGCATGATTATACGTTTCTCTAAAGAAATGAAAAATTCTGATATAATGTTTATATTGTTTAGATCTTTTGTGCTAAGCAAACTTGAGTATGCTTCTGTTGTCTGGTGTCCTGTATATCAGGTTCAAAGTAAGAGGATTGAAATGATACAAAGTAAATTCTTAAGGCAGTAATGTACAGAAAAACCAAACAGTATCCAACCTTTACCCCTTATGTTGAGTTGCTTGACACCTTCAAAATATCAACTTTAAAGTTTAGACGTGATTTACACACTGCTATTTTTTGCTATAAACTATTCAACAACTATATAGATTCAAGTCAACTTTTATCCTTTTTTCAATTTAAAGTCCCTGTTATCAGCACCAGAAACAGAAATACTATATTTCATATACCTTCTTTCAATACTAATCACTTTGTTAATTATTGTTTAATTGTTTAATTATTTAATTATTTTTCTCAGAGGAGATTCAATTTGTTGTTAAAAAGTCCACAGTCCTATTATGGAAGTTAATGCATCTCCAGTCACCCCTACAAAAGCAAGAAAACGAATACGCCAATCTGAAAAATGGAAGAGCAATGTCGCAAAACGTTTACGGTGAGTGTTTTTTTAAGTCTTTACTGTAATTCAATGTTTTGATTTGATTATAGTGGAAACCTAATTCTGTACTAATTATTTTCAGATATTCTCCTAAAGATTTGCCAACGTACCCAACATGTGAACACAAAACAGCTGCATACAAGTGCGCCTTACTCAAGATGAACGATATTAAAAAATTTCATAGCATGTTTTATGAAACAAAAAGTAAAGCAGCTCAAGATGCATTTATTTTGAAATATTGTAACATAAACCGCACTGAACGCCGTCGGCCAAAAAATGAAAAATACTCTCCGAAAACGCACCAGGTAAAATGTTTTATTCGTAGTGTAGCTATGGAGAATATCCCAGTTTGTCAGAACACTTTTTTGAAAGTTTTGGGCATATCAAAGCACAGGCTTAGCTATGTGATGAAAACCTTTGCTAGCACGGGTCAAGTAGCGATTGAGCGGAGGGGTGGCGATCATAAAACTGTCAAATATCAGGAAAAACTAGAAAGTGTGCTGAAATTTATAAACCAACTAAAATGTACTGAATCTCATTACTGTCGTTCAGTGACAAAAAGAATGTATCTTCCATCTGAACTTAATATCGCCAAATTGTACAGAATGTACGTTGCTCAGACACTACTTCCTACGGAGCCAGCGAAGAAATCGTATTTCCGTTCCGTATTTAACACAAAATATAACTTAAGTTTTAAAACACCAAGAACCGATGTTTGCTCAAAATGTCTAGAGCTGTGTGAACGAATAAAATACGAGCAAAATTTGGAATCTAAAAATAAACTCATGATTGAGAAACGAATTCACAAGCTCCGAGCTAAGGCATTTTTCGAATCCCTTCGTGAAAGCAGAGAAAACCTCATCATTTTTTCTTTCGATTGCCAAAAAAATTTAGTTCTTCCCAAAGTTCCCGACCAGAGCGCCTATTATTCAAGGCAGCTTTACTTTTATAATTTCACTATTGTACAGGGATCATCAAAATCTTCACTTACCTGTGAAAACGTATTTTCATATTGTTGGACTGAGGATATGTTCGGTAAAGGATCGAATGAAATTTCTTCTGCGGTGTTTCATCGACTAAATGAAACTGATTTTGGCATTACGAAAAAAACTATACGACTGGTTGCTGACGGATGTAGTGGCCAAAATAAAAACTCAACGATGATTGGCATGTGTTGCAAGTGGCTAGCACATAATGCTCCACCAAACGTGGATCGTATTGAGATCATTTTTCCTGTAGTTGGCCACTCATTTTTACCGTCAGATAGAGTTTTTGGCCAAATTGAGAAGAAGTTGCGAAAAATTGAAGTTATAACGAGGCCTAGTGAATACAAAACAATAGTTTCAGAATTTGCTACGATTGTTGACATGAAGCAAGACTGCAGTGTTTACGATTGGAAGACTGCTGTGCAAGAGATCCTTAAGCCAGTAGGAGCATGTGGTTTTAAGTTTAAAGAATGCAAAAGATTCATTCTAAAACGATGTAGGACTGGAAATATTTTGATAAGAGGGGAACTGCATTACAAAAACGATCAAGCAAACTTTGTTAGTATCACACGAAAAGGAAAGCAGATGAAAATGATTAATCCGGAAAAAGTTTTGCCTGATTCTCATAAAGTTAATCCATTAAAGCTTCGTGATGTGGGGAAGCTTTTGACCAAACATTTTGGTTCAGAGTGGACAGTAGGGCATGCACCCGGGTGTACCCGGTTCTGAAATACCCGGGTATATCCGGGTATTTCAATAAGTCTGTGGAACCGGTTCTGAGCGATGGAACCGGGTTGGCCCGGTTCTGATAAGATTATTATAATTTTGTATTAATTGCTAATTTAAATTACGCGTGTGTTCTGTTTTAAGTGTTTTAGTATCTATTATTTAAGTAGGTACTATTATTTCCTAATTTTCTGTCATCTGCAGACCAAAAAAATTCAAACCAAATTATTTAAATTGTTTCAAGAGTTAGTTCTTGTAGATCATTTAATAATAGTTCCAAGAGTAGGTTTTTGTTGATTATTGAATAAGAGTTCCAAGAGTAAGTTTTTGTTGATTATTTAATAATAGTTTCAAAAGTTAGTTTTTGTTAATTATATAATCATTTAATATCAAATTGTATTTTATTCATTATCTCATTATAATTCCTACGTAACCAAACTCTCCATTATCATTTATACAAAAAAATACATAAAAAATACGATTTGTTCGCTTGGAACCGGGTAGAACCGGGTGAACCGGTTCCGACTACCCCTAGAACCGGGTGTGCAAAATATAGAACCGGACCCGGTTCTGCATGCCCTAGTGGACAGAAATAGATCAGTTGCAGTATTATCGACAATTACTTATTCATGATGTACAAGAAGAAGAAGCAAACGAAGACCCTGGAGATCCCAATGAAGAGTTGTTGGAGTCTAACGAAGTTTGTGAATATCTCCCTGAAGTTCCAGCAATATTAATTTAGTTGTACTTAAATTTTTTGTACACTTTCAAATATATCTTTTTGTTACTAAGCTACCGGGACTCTTTTTTAATTTCACACATATTTTGTCAGTTTCAGAACCGGCAATATCCAAGTATGAGAAACAAAAATGGCAATCTCCAATTTAAAATAACTAATTATAGGTTTATCAATGAATTCCCAAGCTAAATTTGTTTAACAAACAATTGCAAAGCTATTTCCCATGATCTACCATTACTTTCAATTCCATATTTGCATTTAAATAGTTGTTACAGTTTTTTGCGGTTTTCTCAAAACTAGACAAGTGGGAGATTGCCGCCTTTGATTTTATACCCCTCAATTATTGCAAGAAGCAACACACTGAATAGTGCAAGCAGGTGGTACTGACTAAAATAAATCAAGTTAATACTTGCTTAAAATAATGCAGTAATGCGGCAGACCACGTGACGGCAGCGAAGCAACCTGATTGGAGAAAACGGAGATTGCCGGTTTTGATTCCAACCAAGCAGTGGAGATTGACATCTTTGATCCCAACACTAATTTTTAATGCTCGTTTTAACAAGGATATATCCGTTTTTGATTGTTACTTTTATTTTCATTCGATAGAGAATAAACTGAGGAAAAATATGGATACCTTATCTCAAAACACCGAAAAATGGAGATTGCCGCTTTTGATTCTATACCCCTCAATTCTCCGATACTTAGAATGTGTACTCTGGTTAACCAAATTGCGGAAACAAATCCAAACTTTGATTTATTTTTTACTAAATTCCGCCAATTTGTGCAAATGGCTTGCGATTGTCTAAATATTTAAAATTATCTGTATCACTGATATTTTTCTCTTTTAGTATTTATGTTTTTTTTTTCATGGTATATATATGTATTTGTTTTGATTGTACTATTTTAATTGTGTTACACGTGTACTTAATGAGTTGCTCTCATAAATGGACTTTTTAGTCTGTGAGAGAAAAGCATTTAAATAAATAAATAAATAAAGCAGCCAAAACTCCTAGCAACATTGACACTGTGAAAACAAAGGAACTTTAAAAGAAGCCAATATTTTAGGGGGGAAAAATCTACAAGTAAAACTGATAGTAATGAGTTGTGCATTAAAAAAGGAAAAATCGGAGTTATTTTCACAGAATTAGTATTTTTTGTTTAAACGATACCTGTTTTGGAATTATTCAATATGTTGTAAAGTTCGATAGTTTAATAAAAAATAATTGTTCTATCAGCAATTGTTGATTTATTGATTTAATTATATACATAAAAAAATGAACTTTGATTTATTAAAAACAAATATATCGTCGGTTTCTTAGTAAAAGTGACCAAGTCCAATTTTTGTCTAAAATGAGTTATTGTGACCAAGTGATAGGAAATAAACTCATTTAGGCTGGATAAAAAGCTCATTAGTTCAGTTAACGAAGACCCGAAATTGGCAAATAAATGCAAAAAATTGTGTAGTCTGGATTAATATTTTTTATAATAGGGTTGACCCTCAGGTATAACATACCAAAAGTCCCCAGCCAGGGGCCACTTGCTTTAGGCGGGGTAGGGGGGGATATGTCCCATATTTTAGTTTTTCCTAAATATTTCAAAAACTAAGCGTCGTAGGAAAAAAAACCTTAAAACGTAATGAAGCTTATTAAATTTCTTACAAAATGATATATTAATTGTATATTTATGACAAATACAAAAGGAAATGCAAGGGATATAAATGTGATACAAACTGAAAACTAAGTATTATTGCCATAGAAAATTAATGTCTATTATTCCGTTGAGCTATAATAATATAGATGAAGATTCTTCCTTACATTCACTCCAATATACCATTAGTTATCTTTTGAAATTAGGGATGTTACGGAGGTGGTTTTATCGGAACTGAAGTCGGAGTCGGAGTTTTTAAATTTGGTTTTTCGGAGTCGGAACGGGAATCGGAGTCGGAGATGGTGGCAGAAGAAAGATGTGTTAAGGGCAGGCAATAAAACAATATAGTACAAACACTACAAACATTAAGCAGTCAGCATCTTTAATTTCAATTAAAAAATAATAAATATAGGTGTCACAAATAAAAATAATCGCGTTTTTATAACAGTTAGCAAATTAAATCAAATTAATTGACTCCAGAAATAGCAAATTATATTTAATAAACAATAGCTTTGCAACTTTGTCTCCGTCCAATCTATTTCTTAACGGGTCCCGTATCTCCCTTATTAATAAATCTAAAAAAAAAATTATACGGCATTTTGTAGAAAATTTAATCAGCTTTCTTTTTTATAAAACGTTCTCTTTTCTAAAACGCATGGTTTTTTAGAGAATCACGAAGAACCAAAAAATGGGACCTATTTGCTCCCATCCCGCCCAAAGCAAGTGCCCCCCCGCTGGGGACTTTTAATATGTTATACCTGGGTATCACCCCTATCGTTTGAAATAATAACCCAGACTACACAATTTATTGTTTTTATTTTTCCTTCGTTGACTGGATTACATGTCCAAATTCAAATTTTATGTTGGCACTACAAAAATTTCCGATATGACTATGTGGGACAATTACAGATTTCTACTGATAAATTTGCCCATGTCCTGTAACAATGGACTTGGTTATTTTTACTTCGCGAGAAATCTGGTAAATTTGCTCATGTCCTGTAGCTATGGACTTGGTTATTTTTACTTCGCGAGAAATCGTCAGTTGGCATGAGTACATTGTGGACAACGTCATGTCGCATGTGTTAAAAGTTACAACAATGAACAAACAGCTGTCTTGTTGATTATTAACCTATGTTGTTTATTCTTCATTGCTTTATTCTTGAGTTTTAACTAGTTAACGTTGTGATTAATAATGAATCGGAGTAAAAAAATTATTGAACTCTGTAAGAAACAGTGGCTGGGTGTATCTGAAGCTGAAGTCTCAAATGCGACATCGGTAAGTAAAGTTTATGACTTGCTGGCTTTGTAATTTTTGAATAACTTTAGACTGCATTCTTTGTTAAGTTCGTTACGATTATTATTACTGCATTTTCCCAAAGATTTTTACTTTGTGCATCCAAATACCTGAAAAAAATTAATGCACCACTATGTTTTTTGAAATATTTCGGAGACAATAATTTTTGTTTTACTTTCTTTATTCTCCGACGTACGTGGACGTGTCTGGAAGGGCAGGAGAGAGATGTACATACCAGTTGCAAGTTAATATTGTAATAGTGTATGTTTAATAAAGTGGTGTGTTAATTTTGTCCAGGAGTTTATTAATAGTATTACGTTAAATAAAGATTTTTAATTTACTTTGCTAGACAATCACATTGCAAGACTTCACAAAACACTCATTATCTGAAGTACCTGCCAGTGAAAATTCATTGAATGTTGAAGGAACTGAAATTCCTGAAGCCACTATGATGGAATTTGGCTTGCAAAGTGGTGCATGTGATCCAGAGGCAGATCCTGTTTATAAACCAAATTTACCATCGGGGCAAAATTTAGATGCAATGGTATGTAAATTTGATAATTTTTAACTAGTTGTTTTTGTCATTTTAGAATTATTGGTATTATTCATTGTCTAGTTTACTGCAATTAACTATTATTGTGTATCCTACATCCCATGTTCCATTTTTCGAGATAATAATATTTTTTATGTGCTTATTAATAAATTGTAGGTATTACATTAAATAGAAAATTATTTTTAATTTATTTTGCTTCAGACAATCCTCGAAACAATCACAATCAAAGATCTTACAAAACATTCCGTTCCTGAAATATCTGTCAGTAAAAATTCATTGAATCTAAAGGAAACTGATACTCATGAGGATGCTATAATGGAACCTGTGCCTGGTTTCTCTTTTATTCCTGAAGCTGAATTTAATATTGATTTGAATTTTGATGGATATGATTCAGATGCGGACCCTGCTTATAAACCACATTCATCATCGGAACAAAATTCAGATGATGAGTCATTAGGAGGCAGTATAGGTAAAGACTTAATATCAGAACAAGAAGAGGAAAATGAGGTGGAAAATAATCAGACAGCGGCACATGGGTCATTGGACGCAGAAAACAATGAGGAACAGGAACAGACGAAGACGAAATTAAGTAGGTGGAAAAAAGCAAATCCATCGGGATGGAAAGTAAATAAAAATAAAGAACTCCGACAATCCGGTCTTCCATATAAAACAAAGTAGGTATTATCTTTTTGACCAAGTCGTAATTGAATTTTATTTTCAACCAAATAAAAATGACTAAGTCCTTTCAAAAGTCAAATTATGTGAAATTATTCTTATTATGATTGCGAACTGATTCTACTTTGGTATTGCTTTCATAATAGACAGTCATGAATTTTAATAATAATCCACTGAATTATGGATAATAACAATTAACTTCAAATCTCTCTACTGAACAAATTTAAGTCGGTGACCTGGTCACTTTTACTAAGAAACCGACGATATATAGGTCTTCAATAGTCAAACTAGCAATATATATAGGGTTACAAACACAGACCGAAAATGCGAAGAAATGTCATTCTGAATTTTTCAGGAAATTTGGTAAATATTTTGTCTGACACCCGTTATGCTAGTTTTTGAGATTATGAAAGTGACATTGCGAGTTGGATCAGGATACGAATGACAGAGATTCCTTTTGAAAAAACGAGGCTTTTTGACCCCGACTGCCAAGACGAGAGGTGGTTAAAACCGTTAAAAGAAAATCAAGATAAACTAAACACTGAATTATAAACTAAAATGTCTTTTAATTTAAATATTGTAAAAGAATTTGAACTGATAATGAAAAATTTAACCTAAAATCAAAACAAATTAACAATTTAGAAGACAAATTTTTCACAAGAGAATTTTTACAAAATTTTAAAAATCAGTTAGATCAAGTATATCATTTATTAAATGATATGGAAACAGCTTTTACGTTTGGCAGATCTCAATTTTTACATACTTCAATTCTCAAGCCATCTCAATTTAAAGAAATTCTAGAGAAAACTGTTAACCTTTACGGGCCAGAGTCATTACCATTTCCAATCAATCAGTTAATTTACTATTACGAATTGAGTTCAGTTCAGATTTTTATTAAAGATACTATTATTAATTTCATAGTTACTATACCAATTGTTAACACAGAAATATATGAGTTATACCACCTTATAGCTCTATACCTAATAACAAACATTTATAATTGAAGGTGTTGTTTCCAAAAGAAGGCAAATCCGCTTTTCATTTTTTTTTTTTTTTTTTTTGTTAAAAGTGGATATATTATTTGCAAGGGTAAATTTATCCGTAGTAAAGAAATTGACATCAAAAATCATAAAATTACATATGTTTTCTACTGTACAATTTGTGTATTCATTCCAAAAGAAAACAAATCCATTGTTACTGTTGTTTCATAACAGGTCAAATCCATTTAACCAATAGCGTAAAACCTGTGAGTCACGTGATAAATGTCATTTAATGGCGACTGAAACTGTAAGTTAGATCTTTACTGATTATATATTGTAAAATAATATTTTAATTTGGTGCAACTCAGTGACAAATATTATTGACATCCCAGATCTAGGTACGTATTATTGTTTAGTATGCTATTTTAACGAATTTGTTGGTTAGTTTATTATTGCGGTATGGTAACAATACTCTGATTTTTCTTCTACAGAATAATGGATGATTATAACGAATTAACAGATTTAAATAAAGAAAAACCTAGAAAAAGATCTATGAATCGGTCAAAATGGAAAAAAAACTATCAAGAAACAAACAGTTCGTGAAAACGCAGATGTTGATTCATCAGTGATTTGTACTCATAACTCTTCAGCCTATTACAAGGATGTGCTTGGTAACCCTTCGGCAACTCCAAAAAATCATAGTGACGATTCAGAATAAAATAAAAAAAAACACTGTTTACTTAAGTTAATATTAGTTTTTATAAGAATGTATTTTTAGTTATTTTATTAATTATTTTGTGCAATAAAAATGCAATATTTATTTTGCTTTAACAGAAGCTGACATTAATGATTGTTTTATTTCTTACAATTTTCTATTCAAAACAAGTCAAATCCATAAAATTTATTTCAAATCTAGGCATATCCATTTTATGTTCCAAAACAAACCATATGCAGAAAAGAAAATGGGGTAGTTAAATTCAGGATCAAATCATCCAATAAAAATTTATCATTATGAGCTTTTTAAATGCCCCTTTGTGTCATTCAAATGGAAATTAAATTGTTTACAAAAAATGTTCATAGAGAAACTAAAAATTATCTCAGTTTTTTCTTGAATGGAGATGCCTTCTTTTGGAATTAACCCCTTCAATTCATCATTTTTACATAGCTGGGAAATATAGCGGATGGTATATAAATCAAGAATGTAATAAATACGGTTCTGTTCACGTATGTAATAACTTAAATTTAATGGAAAGTAACGATTGTATTTTCAATGTACAATAAGAAAACAGAATGTAAACTTGTTAAAGTAATTTCAAATCACAAGGAACCTATAATTCAAGGTTTAGACGAAAGACACTATTTGGCTCTACCTGTAGAACCTATTGTTGTCAAATCAAATTGTCAATTAATAACACCAAAAAAAACTATTTAAAATCAATTGTAGTATTTTATATTTCCTAATATTAATTAGAAAATATTTTTATTTCTTCTAACATTTTTAAATATAGCTTTGCTCAGAAGTTAAATTGAGTTTGTAATTAGTCTGTTTCTCCGACTCTGATATCTGTTTGTTATCATTATTTTTCATGAGTGCTGCCACATAGCAGTGAGTAGCAATAGGCTCTTGTATATTTTTAGATTCTTTTCCGAATTCTTGTTTTGCTGGCTGATTTTTATTTTCGGTGATGTCGCCATTAGAACTAACCTTTGACAATCTTCCTTGTTTAAGATAATTAACCTCTCTTATCAGTTCATTAATTAAATTATTTTGTTGTTCAATTTGTTCTTTTTGACTATTTATTGTCTGTGTTCAGTTTTATTAGTGCTATATTTTCATTTAATTTTTCTATTATTATATTTTCTACTATTTCCTCGTTGATTTTCGTTTTTTTGCTATCAATGAGTTTTGCACACACATCAAAGAACCGCATTAATCTATCTATTTTGTTTATAATTTTGTTATTACTGATTTTATGTTTAAACAGCCAATACTGTATTTTTTATTGTAGAAGCTCTCACAATACAATAGTTTACCACTGTTTTCGACTTTTTTTTTGCAGTGATCACAATTTTCATCTATATCGTTCGCCATCTTAAAATAATAATGTTTAATTTTGTTATTTAATTATCTAGATTGATAAAAAATGTTACGTTAGACTAATAATTTAATAAAATAACACGTTTCTACCTGTCACATTAAGTTCTCATGATGTTTTTTAAGATTTTTTTTGTATAATTAGAGGCCAGTCCTGTTTTATTACTGAATGTCCGATGTCTAGATAATATCTAAACCGATTATTCTCCAGTGTGTTAAAAAGATATTGTATTGTATTGTATTGTAATCATAAAAACGACAAATATATATTATCAGTTTTCTTTAGAGACAGGAATGTTTTTTGTTTTTTAAAATATATTCATATCAATTAATATTCCAGTACAAGACAGAAAGCACAATATGCACGCTTTGCGCAAGAGAATCTGAACCGCATGGGTTAATCTATTCACGTCCCAACCATCAGCAATTATTACAATATATTGTAGTCAATGTTTAAAAAAAATAAAGAAAAATATAAACCAACAATACATGAATATCTGACAATTCCTCCAAACCATAATACAATTTTATTGCAAGGATTCTCCAATTTACAATCAGCTATAAATTTTAAAAGATCAAATAAATGTTCATGTGGTCAAATGATGGAACAAGACTTAGTTGTTAATCACCAAATCTACATTGAATTAGATGTTAGAAGAAAAGACAGTTCTAATAATATGTCACAGAGTGGTGAACGTTGTAAAATTAAAGATATCTCTGAAATGTTATATTTAAACAATCGATTATATAGATTAGCTGGTATAGTGACTTATACGCCTGGTCACTTTGTTGCATATTGCTGGCGTTATAACAATTGTTGGGAATATTATAATGATATGTTAAAAAAAAACAGCCAGCAAAAGAATCAACGATAATTGAGCCACATGGCTTAATTTATATTGTAGCACTATAGCTTTTTCGACCATAAATAGTCCTAGGACTACCCCGGCCTTCGATTCGACGAGCCTCAGCTGTCTTGCAATTTTTTTTTGTAATTTTGTACAACCCTGATTGATAAGCAGCTGTAGAAACTGTAATAGTACGCCCCTGTACAGTAAATATGCCAATGTTGCATTACTATTTCAATAAGTGTCAAAACGACTCAACAAGGGTCACTTACCTGGACAGCTAAAGTCCAAATGCTGACTTAGGATTTTGGTTGGCACGAGGCATTAATCCAGGCTAATAAAAGTAGACCGAACGAACGCTCGCGAGTCAGTTGACAGTCAGTTCACTGGGAGTTCACTGGTTCTCTAGTTGACTAATAGTTCAGTCATGACAAGTTTAGTTAGTTCAAGTGTAAAGTGATAGAATTGAATTAGTGTGTTTTTGCTGTAAAGAGTTAGTTAGTGTGTGAAGTAATAACTATGTAATATAAGCTGTGACTTTGAATTATAGAAATATCTGTTATCTTAAAACCGCATAAATCTAAAGTTGTGAATAAACTATAACTGGTAAGCGAATTTCATTGATTTTTATTATGTTGTTATATTTCAGAGTACAAACCCTCGACATGATCAAATATAAATTCATCCCGTCTCCTATAAAACTCGGCCCACGGTCAATTAAAAGACCCGCTACATTACAAAACGTGTGATAACAGAGGACGAGTTCAGACGTTGTGGAGAAAAATATTTTTTTTTATTCATTCTAACGTAGAGGCCTAATGAGATAGTTGGCGGTATAAATGAGACTGCGATTTTGTTGATTCCTGAAATGCTGATGGTGATAACGGGAAAACTGTGATACAGTAGTGCGATGTAGCTAGAAAGTTTTCTGTTAATTTTTCGGATTTGTTGACTAGTGCCTAGCTCGAATATTGATCGGTAATTGGTGTGACGTATTTTGAAATGCACGTGGTGAATCTCAACTTAGTTGACGTGATGATTTCGGCATTTGTTGCTGACGAGCCTAACTGACTGACAACTTGGTGATTATTGCGGAACACATGATTAACAATTCATATTCTGGAATTTTGTTGGAAGATCGCTGAAAATAATATTCGTTCAGAAAATAGTATTCGCTCTGCACCGGCCATTTTGATGACCTTGCTGTGACCTGTCGAGAACCTACGAGGCCGCATTCAGCGTTGACTGTGAAGAAACCCCACTGCTGTGCACATCCTGTAAGAATTTACGGGTTCCTTTCTGGAAGTGGTACTGATGTCAATTTGTCTACATAAAGGTATTTTCATTGAAATTTTATCTTGCTGTGTGTTAAGAATCTATTACGGCTGTGCTTGGCATTAGAAGTGCGCACTAAATCCATAGAACGGGGCTAAAAGTATTTAGCAAATACAAAGTAAACTCATCATAGCCTCGCGCGCTAATATTATCTAGTGTACGTTCAAATAAAATACGAAGGTTTGTCATTGAAACTTTTTACTGTGTCAGGTAGACGACAGCTTTCATGTGGTATCATATTTCTTTTTGACGTTTAAGGAATGTCTAATACTATTGTCTGACGATTACGGTGATATTTTGAATTGTTTATGAAATTAAAGTTTTCAGTAATAACACTTTTGAGATAGGATCTTTAGATTTGATAGATAAGGATCAGTTCCTACCAAAACCGATACATTTTGAACTTAACTTACTGTCGGCGCTATTCTATTAACTAGTTTACTGTGATTTCATTTTTTTGTAAACAAACTTTAACTTGCTGGCTACATTCCCGTAATTCCATGTTAAATAGAAGATTTGATTTAGAAAATACAAATATCTATGAGGATACTGAGGAAATTATAAATGCAGTACAAAGCATTTCAGATCCTCCTTCGGAAAAGTTAGTACACGAAAATCTGATAGAAACTGTTCGACATGAAGAACCTTCTGGGGACGATGACGTTGATGATCCAGAATGGCTAGCACCAACAGAAACAAGTGAACAGGGTGAAGTAAATGAACAACAGGTTGAAACAAATAAAATAGATAATCAAATTAGAGAAGTTAAGAATGGAATAACTGAAAATAAGAAACGACGAAAATTACCTGCACCCGATGAATGGAATAAAATCAAAAATAAAAAGTCGCGGGTGATGGGAAAATACTATTTAGGATACTCGAGATCAATCGATGGAACCATCAAGTAAAATGTGGAACGTACGGCTCGTAGTCTGAAATTTTACTGCAACAACTATGCATTTTGCAAAAGAAGTGGGAAAAGAAACTGCTCTCTTTTTACACTTGAAAAACGTCAAGACTTATTTAATAATTTTTGGAAGATTACTTGGGAACAAAAAAAAAATATGTGCTCAGTTTAGTTGTTTACCAGCCAAAAAAAAGATGTTATGTGAACGGACCTTCCAGGCGACAAGGCTCCTTTCTTTATCACTTAAGATTGGACAATATCTTATCGCAAGTATGTAAAAAAGTTTTCCTTTCGACTGTAGATCTTAAAGAAAAAATGGTTCGTTCGTGGGTTATAAAAAATAAAAATCATGGAACAGCAGACAGTTCTAAGACAAACAATAAAAGAAAAATGGAAAAACGCAGAGTCGAGTTTTGCACAAAATAACAAAGCACAAATAGACTTTTTAAAACAATTTTTTGAAAACCTGGCGAAAATCGAATCGCACTATTGTAGACAACATACGAATAAACAATATTTACAATATCCTTTTCAGACAAAAAAGGTCGTGTATGAGCTTTACAGTAGTCACTGTAAAGACGAACAGAAAACGCCACTATCGATTTTTACCTTTAATAACATCTTTGATAACCAAAATTTATCAATTTATCATCCCCGAAAAGACCAATGCGACATTTGTTGCCAATTTTGGGTGCCTTTAAGAGATGAGCACAAAAAAAAATCCAAAAGAGCTAGAGCGTCTTACATTGTTAAAAATCGAAGAACTTTGTCAGATTGGGACTAAGAAAAATGCACGTCTTCTCAATTATTTCCTGAAAGTGAGGGTGACATGACACTATCCCCGAACCATTATCCCCGACGACAATATCCCCGATTTTAATCCCCGAACGACATTATCCCCGACGACAATATTCCCGATGACAATATCCCCGATTTTAATCCTCGAACGACATTATCCACGATGTCGATATCCTCGCAACAATGTCCTCGATTTTCCGGGTTATATTACGATTTTATCTGGTTTTTCGGAATTAAAAAGCCTGGTTTTAGTAACCTGATGCGGTCGGTAATTATTCTGTCGGTAATCTATAGGATTTGGTTATTTTTTACTATAGGGTTATTTAAATATAAACCAGGAAGCCAAAATGATGCAAAAAAATAAAAAGGTTAGCAGTAAAAAGAAAAAGCCGAGGAAGCTCAACGAAACAATAAAAGTAGTAGAAGAATTGGAAAAAAGGAACATCGATCGTTATCATCTGTCAGTCACCGAAAATGAAGCATACAGGGGAGTGACGTCACCGCTACGACCAATAGTGGAGGACCTTGTCGACAGATTAGTTGGTCGCTACCCGGTCTTCACGAAAGAACAAATTGATATACCCCCAAGATGCCAGTTTAGGTGCACTGCCGTACAGGAGATCCGGAATCCTGATGTAAACGTTTTAATGGAGCCTATTGAAACCAAAATTCACGGAGTATTGGTAGCAAGGTCAGTTTTAAGAGGAAATAGAGAAATTCCAATATGTTTGCTCAACGTTTCGGACAATAGAATAAGATTGCCAAAAAATACTCAGGTAGCGTATAGCGAAATGGTTGAATGGGAAGACAAGCACAAGGAAGATATTTATCAGGAAGAAATTGCACTTGAATTGCGAGAAATAACAGGGGATTTATTTGCGGCGCCCGAGGAATATGCATTAGTACACTGTGTAGCGGCCGATCTAAGAATGGGAAGTGGAATAGCTAAAGAATTTAAGAAGAAATTTGGAAGTATTGAAAAACTGCGTGCTCAAGAACCTCAGGTAGGCGGATTGGTTTATTTAAAAATAAACGGGCGTCATATATTTTATCTTGTAACTAAAGAGAAAAGTTACGACAAACCTACGTTAAATGTGTTAGAACAGTCACTACTGAAATTAAAAGAACACATGCAGAGAAATAATATACGGAAGTTGGCGATGCCATAAATTGGCTGTGGATTAGATAAATTTAAATGGAGAACTGTCAAAGATATCATTGAGAGAATTTTCACCAATACAACTATAGAAATATGTGTGTACGACCTCGAGCACAATGCTAACAGAAGCATGAAACAAGATATGAGAAATGAAGTGTTTGCAGTAAATTCTTCAGTGTCAGCAGATAACAGTAAAGCAATTATAGACAGTGTTAATGAGGGTTTTCGATACTTTTTCTGCCGCCAGGGCGGCGCTTCGTAGCCGTCAGGTCCAAACAGCTGTCAGATAGCACAGAGTCGCGTAGATACTGAATATAAATTATTGAAATTCTATTGTAATTTGAAGTGTTATTGATTTTATTATGGATTACGGCCAGAAAAAGGTCGCCGAACTAAAGATTGAGCTCAAAAACAGGGGCGCAAGGGTACTAAGGAAAAGCTCATTGAAAGGTAGGTATAATGTACTTGAATTTGTTTACACAATTTGCTTTCGTTTTTTAACTACTAAATAGCAGTTATTTGTGTTTTAGTGAGTTGTAGTTGATTAATTTATATTATACATTTCAGGCTAAATGGCTATGACAGAAACAACAACTTCAAACCAATTGAAAATAAGAATTCTAACCTCTCAAGTCAGATTCTTTATATGATGAATGGCCAGAAGAAAAGTTATACAAAAGTGTGGATTCAAAAACAGTGTTACCCAATTTTGATATAGTTAAAATAAATACGTATTTCCTTGAATTGTACAAGGAGGGCATAGGAATGTCAGATTATTCTGCAGTGCACAGAAGAGGTTATAATATGCTGCAAAATGATTACCTGCTAGCATTAGTGACCGCAAATACTAGTACACATATATTTTTCAAAGGTCAAGTTCATTCAGAAAATACAAAATCCCTCACTTATTTTGCTTCCATTGGCATAATATGTAACGAAAGTGGATGTATTATACAAACGGTGTGTGAGTGTGTAGCAGGAAAAGGACCAAAAGCCATTTGTAAGCATGTGTCAGTTTTGTGCTATGCTATACTCAAATTCCGAGAGCAGAATGTATGGCTAATTAAACACACTCCAACACAAAAAAAAACAAGTATGGCAAGCACCTAAAAAAAATGAACTTGATGTTTCACCACAAAAAGCAGAGAAACTTTCATATGAAATATCAGAATACAATGTTTGCAAAAAAAAAAGAAAAGAAGTATGTGCTATGATCAAAGACCACAGTCCTCTAACAGTCTAGGAAAGGAATGGGCTGCAACAGTCAGAAACAAAGTTATTAACTACTGTTCAGGCTCTTTCCTAATATTGTTCAGGACAATGATTTCCAAACATTCTAAGAAATTGTGATCAAATTAAAACATTTTCTGATGACAAAGAACTATTTTGGGATGAAGTAAGTTGATGAGCCTCAAATGTTTCCCTTGTTAACTACTTTTATGTTTAATATTTTATCACTCCCCCATTCATCTGCCAACGTTGAGCGCATATTTTCTCAAATTAATATTATGAAAACAAAACAGAGAAATAGGCTGTCTACTGAGTCAATCACTAGCCTACTGCATTCAAAACGACTTTTCATGGATGCTAATTTTTATGACTTAGAAATTAATTTAAAAATGACTGCAGCTATGGCCAAAGAATAGGGAACTATATTTTCTATCACCAAAATTTATATTTGTCATCAAGTTGTATCACCTAATAAATAGATCTATCGCCACGAAATATTTTCGTTCTCAGATAAACAAAAATTGTTCCCAGGTATGAATTATCAAATTAATGTTAATATATGTGTAAAATAAGAGATCGATAACCAAAAAAAATTATATTGCATTACATGAATATAAACTTCGTTCTTATAATAACAGTTTTGTTACTTAAATAATAGCTCTGTGCTCAGAATGGTAGATCTGTCACCAAATAAATCGATTATCGATCCCTGACTGCGACTCCTTTTTATTTGATATTTTGTCACCAATACAGTAGTAACATTTTATTTCGTTCAGATATTAAATTAATAGTATTCGTTACCAATTTAATACATCAATTTATAATTTTAATGAAAAAATGATCAAAGGGGCGAAGACAAATTGGCGCGCTTTAAAAATTGACCAATCCGGCCTCAACGATGGGTAGTAGGTAACTAGGTTCGATCACACGATGCGCGACGCGGGCGGCGTGCGAGAGAGATGCAAGTTTACTTCATTCGCGATTTCACGTTCATTGTTGTAGGTGCATTTTATTATCGTTGTGGATAATTTGTTGTTTTAGTTAATTTCTTAAATGTTTATTTTTGATTATGGCATCAAGTAGTGGTGAAGGTAATGCAAGTCATTCAAAAAGTTTATCGTCGTTTGTCGAGCAATCATTCGTGGAGAAAGTGCCGATATTGGAGTCTGATGAGGAAAATGAGGAAGGTACTGACACTGATGAAGGCACCATACCAAAGAAGAAACGGTCGCAAAGCAAGGATTGGATTTTCGTTAAAAAATTTGAAGACAAACACAGTGCTGAGGAGTATATAAAGGCTGAAAAAAATTGGTCTTTTCTGCGAACGCATGATGTAGAGGAAGGGAGAAAAAAGTACTTTAGATGTAATAAAGTGGTGCGGAAGGGACCACAGTGTTCAGCTCAGTTGTATTTACTCATGTACTCATTCTCGGATGAAGTATTGTTGTTTCGGACAGATTCTGATCATGACCACGATTCAAAAACGCTCGCTTGTTATGGGCTTAGTGACAGAGTAAAGGAAGAAATAAACAAATTATACGACTTACATCTCAAACCAAAAGCCATACTTGCAAATTTGACTAAAATTGATGGTATTAAAGTGCCAAAATTGTCCCAAGTAAGGACGTATTTAATTGACAGACGCCGTTGTAAATACGGACAGCCCACGATCAGCCTAGGCGAATTGGAAGCTTGGCTAAGGTCTCATTCACCAATTCCTGACAACGAACATGAAGTTTATGTTATTGGGTATGAAGTGATTGAAGAAACTAGTTCACCACGCTTTAGATTTGTACTATCAACAAAATATTTGCTGCAAAAAGCAATTGACGTAAAAGTTATTCATGCTGATGCTACATACAAGTTGGTGTGGCAAGGATTCCCCGTTCTTGTCGTTGGAAGTACAGACAAAAATAAACGATTTCATCCATTCGGGCTTGGGGTTGCCACTAATGAGGCAAAAGAAGACTTTAAGTTGTTGTTCGATGCCATTAAGACTAATATCTTTAACTTGTACTCACAAACCTTCAAACCAGAAGTTCTAGTATGTGACGCAGCGAAAGCAATACAAAATGCATTTATAGAGGTATTTGGTGAAGATGTCACAATTCGAATGTGTTGGGCACATGCTAAAAAAAAAATTCAAGCTCATGTAGAGAAAGATACGCGAAAAAATGTTCACAAAGATTTGTTGACAGATGTGGATTCTCTCCAAGCAGTGACTGATTCAGAAACGTTCGAGTTAGCTTCACAAGCATTCTTGAAGAAATGGGAGGATGAGACAACTTTCATCCAGTATTTTAAGGAGCAATGGCTCATACAAAACCGTAACTGGTATTTGGGGGCTCACATGGGTTCACCAGCGACTAATAATGCACTAGAATCACATAACCGAGTAATCAAAGATGAATACACGCTCCGTGAACGTTTGCCACTGTCTCGTTTTTTGACAGTTGCTTTAGAGTTTGTAAATGGATGGTCGTTAGCTGTCGATGAAGTATTTGCGACATTACCATCTATGACTCTGAAAGACTGGACAGAAGCCTACCAATGGGCTAAGTTGCCTAAAGAAGTAATACTGACGTATAGTGACGATGCTTTTAAACACTACGAAGTACCGGCTGGTAAGGCAAACAAAATACAAAACTTTGAAAATACATGGACTGATTTTGATCAATACAAAGTCCAATGGTTCAGCAAATGGAGAGTGGATCTACCGCACAATATTGATTGGATGCATGGGAAATGCAACTGCCCTGCGTTTTACAAGAAATATATGTGCAAACATATTATCGGATTAGCCATACGCTTAAAGCTGGCCAACCCCCCACCAGAAGCAAAAAATGTGCTTATCGGCCAGAAAAGAAAAAGGGGGCGCCCTTCGAAATCCAAACCAGCGCTGATTATTCAGTGATTATTGTTTTTTAAGAATAAATATTGATTATTTTGACTTTAATTGTTTTATTTACTACTCTGCTAAAAATTTTATTTAAATATAATTTATACTACCAGTGGAAATTTAGAACCTTGGGAGTCTAGTTAAGTAGCAGAATCTTTTGGTTGAAACGATGACAACCCTAATTTTTTATTTGAACTTAATGCAATTTTCTAGTAACATAATATGATTTATTGGTGATCTCTTTAAATTAGTTTGCTTAAATACTTATTAGGACACACCTATTATAATACATACAAAAACATTTATTTGGTACTAGACCTTATATCTCAGGATTTTAGGTGATTTATTGTGGAACTGATTTTGCATTGTTTGGTGACTACATTTTGGTGACAGATCTACTATTTTGAGGACAAACCCTATTATTTAAGAAACACAAAACTAATTAAATTGGTGATGTACCGTGCTATGGCAAAATGATGTATTCGCAAAAATGTCGATTTAGACCTAACACTATAGACCATTATAACTTTTAAAGCTCTATCAATAGCTCTAACTACCAAAGTAATATACGTCATAGTTTCCAAGATACAACCTTGATAAAACAGTGTATTAACACACATTTAATTTTTTACTATGGTAAAACAAGGTAACCGACACTTTTTCAAATAATTTGCTTTGGCAAAACAAACTACTGTTTATTACCGTTGGCCTACACTTCATATTATGAATTTCAAACAATGGTAAAACGCTGTATTGTACAATACATTTTTTTACCATTGGAGGGATTGCTCTGTATGACATCTGTCAAACCAAGAATGGAAATCGTACACCGTTTTACCTCAGTATCAGTTTAGAAGACTGTTGCACGGAGTGGACGTTTTTGTGAAGTTTAATTTTTATTCAAAATAAATTATGGCAACTAGAGCGCAAAAAATAATGGAGATGACTCGAATATTAAACACCGAAAATAAGGTAAGCCCATTTTTATTAAAATTACAATATATATATATATTTTACTACTAGTGAAGTGAATATGAAAGTGATCTTTTTAAGTGAGTCATGTGCAAGCTGGATTTATAAACTCGCCTTTTACTTTCTCCGTTGGCGTTTGCGTTAAGAAATCATCTTTTTATGTACTTTCGTACATCTAACCATGGACGAATAGATGTACACAAGTCCATAATAATGTGACTTTTAATGCCAGTGAATGTTCATGAACGAATGAAAATCGCTTTTGGTAGAGTAAGTCTACATAATATTTCCGTTAATCACAAAAAAGCATAATTTAAGGAAATTATACGGTCTTGTGTGCTATAATATCACACGCATTAAGTTAATTGTTGCAACAATGAAAATACCGCTTTTCCATTGTAATGTCGACATAACCGTCAGTTCTCCTATTATTAATGAACATACCATGAATATGACCTCGCAGCTTCTGAATAGTATATTTAATTAATCTTTGTATTATATCAAAAGGGGCGGTATGTGTCATTTTCAATGGTGGTTATCAAAGGAGTTACATTTTTTGCATTCAGTATAATTATTCCTTTAATGGGCATGCACTGGAGTGTATTGAGGCTACTAACTATTTTAGGAACAAGGAGCAAAGCAAGAATTTAATGGAATGATGTTTGATCCTGATGACGATGACGATGATGTGGCTGATCCAGATTATAATTTCAGCAGTGATGACACCTCAGAGGATGAAGTAGTGGAGTATGAAAAAGACAACAAACGAAAAAAGAAAAGTTTTGCAAGGAAATCGAAAGGAATGGTGCCCACAGTGAATAACGATTTGACAGAAATTACAACATTAGAAAATAATTCTGATAAGATTTTGCCCGGAATAACAGATTGTAATGAAGAAAAAGAAGTCGACAAGAATACCGAATATATAGAAAATCAAGGAGAGAAGAGTGAAAATATCGACCGTTTTGAAATTATTGATCACCAGCAGAAACATGACACTGACATTGACCAAGAAAAGATCTATTCTTTTCAAAGCACAAGTCCAGAAAATCACCAGGAAGAAAGATGGAGAGAAAAGGAACAGATAGAAAATGTCGACGAGAATACAGCAAACAATAATACTGCAGTTACGGATAATAACCAACAGGATAGAGAAAATCACCAAGAGGTAGAACAAGATGGTAATATTAACGAAAATAACAAAAAGAAAAAAAGAAGGCCTAGGACACTCAAAGAGCGTCAAGTAAACGAACGAGCAAAACATCCTCTGATTCAGGTTTTAGAATGCTGTTCAAAAAAATGTTTTTCAGAGTTCAGTGACACTCAAAGGCGACAATTGCATTCTGAGTTTTGGGAACTAAACCGCGACGGTCGGAAACTTTGGATAAACAGTCACGTTTCTGAGATGCTTGCAAAAAGGAAATTGCAGGATACCAGAAGAACATATACCAGATCCTATAAATTGCCTGTATTAAAAGAAAGTGGAAAATCTACTTTTCCTGTTTGTCAGCAATTTTTTCTTAAAACACTTGGATTTCAAAGCACGAGTGTTATAGACCATACTCTTAAATGTTGCAAAGACGAGCATGGAAATCAAACACTGACACCATTACCAGATCAAAGAGGACGACACGCTCCTAAAAATAAAAAAGATCTCACTGACCTTCGAGAACACATAAAATCCTATAAACCAATACCATCGCATTACAAAAGAGAACACGCACCAAACCGATTGTATTTGCCCTCAGATCTGACAATAAAAATTATGCACCTAGACTACAATAAAAAATTCTTTCAGAATCCGGTGGGATATGAATTATATCGAAAAACTTTAGATGAAATGAACATTGCATTTTATAACGTACACTCAGTAAAATGTGGATTTTGTATTAAAGTTGATATGGACCCCACGCCAGAAAATCTAACAGATAAAGAAGTCCATTTAAATGAAGTAAGTCAAATAGTATTTACATTTTTGTTTTCACTTTGTATGCGATTTATTTATCATTTTTAGGTAAGACTTAGAAGAGAGTTATACCAACAGGATGCGTCTTTGATGGACATGGAAACATGTCAAGTATTTGCGGTCGATATGCAAAAAGTTTGTATGCTTCCCCGAATGCCAAATCTACAGGAGGCCTTCTTCCTTTCGCGGCTGGTAGTTTTTAATGAAACTTTTGCTGCTATGCAGAAAAAAGGAAAACACCAGTGTATACTATGGCACGAAGCAACTGCAGGTCGAAAAGCTAACGAAGTGACTTGCGCATTTATCAAATTTCTTGATATTGTTCGGGACACAAGTAATATAATCCTGTGGGTTGATAATTGTTCAGGACAGAATAAAAACTGGATTTTGTTTTCCTCGCTTTTGTGCTATGTAAATAGTGATTTTAATAATATACAGTCAATAACGTTAAAATATTTACTGACGGGGCATACGTTCATGGCAGCTGACGGATTACATGGGAAAATCGAACAAACTATAAGAAAAAAAGAAACCATTGAAGATTTTTCTGATTTCGTCGATGCCTGTGTTAATTCTTCACAAAGAATGTGCGTTACGGAATTAAAAGTTTCAGACTTTAAAAAATTAGAATCAAAATTTAAGACAGCAAATAAAAAAAATTATAGCATTCCCTTTATAAAAGACTTAGTCTGTGTAAAATTTATTAGAGGTGAACGTGAAATTTTCTACAAGACAGATTTCAGAGCTGATGATTTTCTGAAAACAACAGGGCTGTTGAAGAAAGGTGCTGTACTTTCTTTTCCAAAAGAATCATATGAAACTTGCCGAGGAATTGCCCCAACAAAGAAAACAGCAATTATTAACGAATTGTTGCCAAAAATGAAAGCGTCCAGACGATCTTTTTGGCTAAATTTGCCGGAAAATCCCAATGCTTCTGATATATTGGATGAAGGAGTCTAAAATAAAAGATTCTGATGATTAAATGTATTCTTATTTCGTTTAATTTTTCTGAAATTATTATAAACAATTTAAGTTGAAACTTGAATAATTGTTGATCTTTAGTTTTTTTCAAACGTATTCGACAATATCTCGTTTATTGCAGTACTGGGAACTATAATATGCTTTAATTACTTTGGCCAAAATCTGTATTAAGCAATACGCCGAATTACTTATGTATAATTTTTGTTTTATGCCGACATTTACATTGGCAAAAAAGTGTACTAATCATATTTCAATAAACCATTGTTTCAATTGAAATTTTTCACTTTTATTAGATGCCTACCACTGTTTAGAGCATACGCTCCAAGATTGAGTCTGATTAGCCTAAAAATAAGTAAAAAAATGAAAAAAAGAAAATTCGAAACTATAAAGTTAAATATCTCCAAACTAGTTTTTTTCAAATACAACATTTTGCCATAGCACGGTACTGATAGCTTAAATGATACCCCAAAGAATATTGGTACGATCCGAAACATTAGGAAAAATAATTTAATTTGTTAGATTTCCGTTTTTGGTGTACAATTGTGCAACTTGTTTAACTTTCAAAATCTCTAAACGCTACCTACGCTGATTTTTACGTTATTATTTTTTATGTTGTGAGTAGATTTTTATGTTAAACCTCATATTTTATTTTTATGTTGTAAGTTGATTTTTATGTTATTATATTATAATAATAAGTGGATTTTTTTGTTAAATAAACGAATTTGATTGAAAATTGTATATTTTTTTCATATACCAATTTTAGGTACAAATGTACCGATTTTTAGTTGGCAACTCTACCGATTTCGCTCATTGACGTTCGAGACCACTGGTCACAGGTAAAGATTGTTGTGATTTATTTATATGGACCAATTGCGATGAAAAAATAATAAATGTTAACAGAAATGATTCATTTATACAAAATATTATAATCCCTCGAGTAAAAGATTTCTATTTTCAATTTATGCTGCCACAGATAGCAATAAATATGTGATTGTTAATAATTTTTATAGTACCTACATATAAGATTCTATGTGATAAAAATAAAACAAAATTTAATTTTGTACTCTTGTTATTTATTATTTAACAATTAAGTGAACAGTACTGTTAAAAGTGACGGAAAATAAATGAAATTAAAAAAACATGTTTTACTTTATAATATTATGTTTGAAATTGGTTAACATAAAACATACAAATATAATTCTATTTGCTAAAGGCACCAATTTTGAATCTAGCTTGCCGCTTAAGATCTTAAAAGTTTTAGCCAAACCAATGACCCTTTCAACGTGTATTCGTTCTGATGATATTTTTTTTGATCTTCTGAATTGAGAAGTCTCAAATTGTCCATCAGTATTTTTTAAAAATTCTGGTACATTAACTGTAACATCTTTATGGCACACTAGGTCTTGCACATTAAAGCCACGGTCACTAAGAATGATATCATTAGGTTCAAGTTTATCAATATGTCCACATTTTTCAAACAGTTCACGATCACTCGTAGACCCACCATATGCATCTCTGATACAAATGTAACGCAGCCTGATGCTGAAATTCCAACTAAAACTTTTAGAGTATTTGCTGATTTGTAAGTGGAATAAATCTCTGTTTTGATAAAGGTATTTTTCCAGATAGTTTAAAAAAAGCAATAATTATTCCTGTATTTAAAAAAGGTGAAACAATGTGTCCAAATAAATATGGGTCTATCTCTCTCTTAACAAATTTTTCAAAAATATTTGAAATTGCAATAAATGAAAGACTGACTGACTTTTTATATATAAATACAATATAATAAATGAAGCACAACATGGCTTTATAAAAGGAGGTTCAACTGAAAAATCTATCTTCAAGGCCACTGACAAACTTTTAAAATTATGGGAAAAGAAACATCCTGCTGCTTTGCTACTAATTGATCTGACAAAGGCATTTGATTCAGTAGACAAAAATCTATTAACTCATAAACTTGAAAATTGTGGCGTAAAGGGAGTAGCTCTCAATCTCCTATCCTCATATATGACTAATAGAACACAATGCGTCAAAATTGGAGATACCTATTCAGAATGGGAGCAAATAGTGAAAGGCGTCCCTCAAGGTAGTGTGCTGGGCCCTACTCTATTTATTATCTTTATTAATGATTTACCAGACGCTATAAAACAAACAACTTTGCTATTTGCTGACGATACAGCAGTCATGTGAGAGAGGAAATGGGGATTTACTCCTTAAAAACATTGAAAATTGCATATCAACACTAAATGAGTGGTTCAGTAAAAATGGTCTAAAATTAAACATGGACAAAACTGAAATTATTAAATTTGGAAACTATTTCATCATGCCTGCGCCAGATCAATTAGTGGTGAAGAAGCAAGTAAAATTTTTAGGTCTGGAAATAGACGATCAGCTTAACTGGAAAAGTCAAGTTGATAATATATCTGCTAAATTATATAAATGCATATATCTTATAAGATATTTAAAAAACAAAAACAAATTAAATTCAGAAATACTTATTAATGTTTATTATGCTCCATTTTCAGTCTATAATGAGATATGGTCTAATATTTTGGGGCAACTCTGTAAGCATTAAAAAAATTTTAATAATACAAAAATTATGTGTTCGAATCATGGCAGGCGCTGCTCCTCGAGAACATTGCCGCCCTCTTTTCAAAAAATTAAACATCCTTACGATTATTGACCTTTTTATTCTAGAATGCTCTAATTTCGTCAGATTAAATCCTGCTCTTTTCAAATCAAACAATATAATACATAGGCACAACACTAGAAATAAAACATCCACTCTGAAAAACGATCAACATCATCTGCAAGTGACGAGTCGTGGAGCACGCAATGCCATGATTCGAATACATAATAATCTGCCACAGAATGTTAAAAATATTGATATTAACAAAAAATCCCTTTTTAAAAAGGAAATAAATAAATTTTTATTGCAAAACAACTTTTATGATTTAAATGAATTTTTTAATAAATAATGTAATACATTTTATTGTTGACGCCATTAATGTGTTTTAAAAAAATACTTTCTAATAAAGTGGTTATTATTATTATTATGTAAGCTGTTGAGTGGATTTTTGGCCTTCTCTATTTTTATTTCCGTGCAATCTACTATAACTGTGCATCGATTAATTTTGCCGTAGTACTTCATATTTCTATCTATGCATTGTTTTGGCACCCAAACGTTTAACTCTTTCAATTTACAATATAAGTAATTGATCCATGTTATAAAAATGTTGCTTAGTACTGTTTTATTAATTTTCAATCGGAAGGCGAGTTCTGTAAATAACATGTTCCGGCGTAATTTAATTAATACTAGAAGGAATTGATCATATGGGTTTATAAACGGCACCTTTAATGTTTTCATTTTAGGATAATATTTTTAACTGTTTACTTCATCACCAAAAAGAGTAAATATGAATTTTATATGTTCATAATCTTGGAAACTAGTATAAAACTGTATTTCGGCCGCATTGGTTACATCCAGCACATTCTCAATTGAAGATCCTTTACTTTTTTTTCATGTTTAGGACATTCTTTAAGCATTTTGAGATCATTACCTTTGCCTAAATCACATTGAATTCCAATATCTTTCTGTTTCTCCTCAAACTCAATTTCCACTTCGCAGCAGTTAGTAATTTCCATGAGGAAGGTGTCATCCTTCTTTTTTTCATTGTTAATGTGTACTTGTACACTGTTTTTTTTTCATTTCGCGCCAAACGTCTTTGATATCGCTCCTTTTTGTTAAGATGACTAGAACTTTGTTCATTCCATGGGAATTGACTTGGCACTGCATTTTTTTCAACACAGGTCTGGCTGAAATAATAATTAAATAAATATACAATGTTATAGTTAAATACTTTTTGATAAGGCAAGAACTAAAAATGTTTGCACTACATCATTAAAGGTTGTTCGAGCAGTGAGATAATCAAAGTGATTAACTAAAGTTTATCATTAATATTGAAAATATTCTTACGTTTTTCCAATACTGAGTCCTTCGGTAGCTCGTAATCGTCCGCCGTGAAGTGGCTTTCACAAACGAGATCATTTTTCGTTGGAGTAAATTTATCTCTGCGAATGGCTACAAGCCACTGTTTCGGCTTTTATCTCGCGTAGGGAACTTATGCCCTCCTGTTTGATTTGCACACATAGGCACTGTGGCATTTTAGAAAACAATATTCCTAAAGTACTGATTTTAAGAATAAATGAACCAAAAAATATATAGAAAATTACTATTCGCGTATGTATTTTGACAGTTCATTGGACCTGACACTACAGTGCTGCCATCTCACGCAGACCGTTTCAGAAAACCCTCACATAGACATTGAAGCAAGGCCAAAGTTAAAGAGGCTCTTGGAAAAATACTCCGATGTATTTTTCACAAAGGGATCACAGTTAGGATGTACACATCAGGTAAAACATAGAATTATAACAGGTGATGCCCCACCAATAGCGAAATAACCTTAGAGGAATACCGTTTGCGCAACGAGAAGAGTTAAAACGACAAATCGAGGATATGTTAGAACAAAACATTATAGTGGAATCAAACTCACCATGGTCAGCCCCAGTTATTATGGTGTCCAAAAAGGCGGCGAAAGGAGAAAACAAAATTCGAATCTGCATAGATTACAGGGCCCTAAATGCAGTCACTAAACGAGATTTTTTTCCGTTACCCCATTTACAAGAAACATTGGACCAACTAGGAAATGCGAAATATTTTTCAACTTTAGATTAAGCTAGCGGGTACTGGCAAGTGGAAGTCCACCCCGAGGATAGAGAAAAAACCGCCTTCATAACACCAGATGGTCACTACGAATGCAACAGAATGCCTTTTGGATTGACAAATTCACTCATCACATTTCAACGCCTAATGTATTCGGTACTATCAGGACTAACAGTAGATCAGGTACTAGTATATCTTGATGATATAATCGTTTTAAGTTCAACTATTACTACGCATTTAGAAAGACTAGAAAAAGTTATCCAACGACTACAAGCAGTCAACCTCAAACTAAAACCGTCTAAGTGTCATTTTATGGCCACTGAAGCAAAATACTTAGGACATATCATTACCGGTGAGGGAGTAAAACCAGATCCTGAAAAAGTCAAGTGGTGAAAAATTATCCAACACCAAGGAATGTGAAAGATATCAGAGGGTTCCTAGGACTCGTAGGATTTTATAGAAAATTCATTCCGGAATTTTCTCACAAGGCGATACCATTGACGGAACTAACAAAGAAGAATGTGACATACAAATGGACAATTGAAGAACAACAAGCGTTTCAGTATCTAAAGGAAAAACTTTGTAAGCCTCCTGTTTTGATTTATCCAAACTTTCAAGAACCTTTTATCCTTTCAACTGATGCTTCAGGTGTAGCCATCAGCGCCATTCTGAGTCAAAAAGTTGGTGACATGGAAAAGCCAATCGCTTTCGCAAGCAGGAAATTAAATCAAGCTGAAAGAAATTATTCTGTGACAGAACAGGAATGTCTTGCAGTCGTTTGGGGTATCATACATTATAGATGCTATTTGTACGGGCGCAGGTTTACCGTTAAAACGGATCACCGACCCTTGAAATGGCTACTCACGGCAAAAGGCCCTACCTCTCGTCTCGCCAGATGGGCATTACTCCTGTCAGAATATGATTTTGAAGTGACATATCGTCCCGGTAAAAAACACGGTAACGCCGACGCATTGAGTCGGTTGCCGATAAATTTAGTAGAAGTGGAAACCGCATATGAACCCGTATGGAGTAAAGAACATATTAGAGAAGAACAAATGAACGACACTGATTTGAACGACATAAGGGAGCCAATCAGAAACGAACCGGAATATGCCGCTTTTTATGAAGACGAAGATGGACTATTGTTCAAATTAAAAGAAAAAGAACAGAGGCACGGTCAGCTGGTAATTTCTAAAAGTTTTGTTCCACAGGTACTAAAGGACTACCATGAATTACCTTTCGCAGGTCATCAAGGTTGTGGAAAAACATTCAATTTAATAAGGAAAAAACATTTTTGGAAAGGGATGCAAAATTATATTAAAAGATATATTGAAAAGTGTCCAGCATGCAATGCTAGGAAAAAATCCTGAAGCTATCCCGATTCCCGATCAACGTGCAGACACAGTGGCTAGAGTATTTGTCGAAAATATTATATGTTGACACGGGGTTCCAAGAAAATTAATAACCGATCAGGGAAGCAATTTCACTTCCCACTTAATGAAAAAAGTTTGCGAATTTCTAGGAGTCAAAAAGGTGCAGACGACAGCATATCATCCAATGTCTAACGGAATGGTAGAAAGAATGCATCGTGTACTGAAAGACATATTATCATTTTACATAGCGTCATCACAAACCGATTGGGACGCGTGGCTACCGTACGTAGGGGAAGTTAGGGAGCGTTGGTACAGCGGGAGAGAAGGGACAGTCAGATTTCTCATAAACCATACGTTTCAAAATTTTGAATTTCCCGCGTTAGGTAGAGTTGGTAATGCTGTAACATACGCACATATTCTTCGTAATGTCATTTGTGATGCTAACTTGTTTTTCGAAAAAAATACTAATTTGTGTTGTAGTGTGTGATTTCACGGTAAGTCATAATATCACATTTTCACAACTTTGTTTTCAAAATTGAGTTTTTCAAATAAAAATACCATTTATCATTACTTGCGTGATCTATAGTACCTACAGCAGTGAATATCTGAAACTAACCTCTGTTTTAAAATGTGATTTATAATGTTTTGGCTTGACCGGGAGACTTGGGACAGTCGATCAGGGGAGGAATAGTCCATTGTCCCATGCCTCCCTTTATTTTGATATTTCATAATTTATAATGAGCTGTTGCCTGTTGTGGATTTATAACTTTATACAGACGTTAAATAATTAATATTCCATAATTTCATTTCAGACAACAGTCATAATGCCATTTATTTACAAAAAAAAGACAACTAGTCGGATAATAATAGCTCCGGAAATTTTAGAAAAAGCTGTAGAAGAAATACAGTCAGGCAGTGGAATTAGAGAGACTTCAAGGAAATATAATATACCAAAAAGCTCCTTAAGCAGATATTCGAAGGGTCAGGTAAATACTGGACGTTTTGAACAATTTGGTTCAAAATTTGCTACCAAAATTTTTACCAGAGCTGAAGAAATTATGCTTAGTGAATATTTAATAAAAAGCAGTAAATTGCACTATGGACTTTCCACTAAAGCTACGAGAGAACTAGCGTATCAGTTTGCAAATGAAAATAAAAAAAAAGTTCCTGAAAAATGGCACCAAAACAAAAGTGCATCAAAAGATTGGTTGCGGGGGTTTTTCAACAGAAACACCACATTATCTTTGAGAAAACCCGAGGCAACGAGTTTATCTCGGGCAACGAGTTTTAATGGAAAAAACATTGAAGAATTTTGTAATAATCTAAAGTCAATTCTACAGAAACATGCTTTCCGAGCGGATTGCATTTGGAATATTGATGAAACGGCAGTCACTACAGTACATGTACCAGGTAAAGTAATTGCGAAAAAAGGAACTAAACAAATTGGCAAAGTGACTTCTGCAGAGCGTGGGACTTTAGTTACCACATGTTGTGCGGTAAACGCCCTCGGAAACACTATTCCCCTCTTTTTCATCTTCCCCAGAGTCCAATTTAAACCACACATTATGTTAAAAAATGGACCACCATAGTTTTTTTTGTCGAGTGAATCCGATCTTTAAGCTGCATCATAAAAGATTCGGTAATTTGTAGTGCAAATGCTATAACTTTTTTTCAAAAAAATATGTGTAAAGCTGAAACTACTTCAAAACTACACTTCAGCCCGTTTATGCTCTTCAAGAAGTGGAAAAGCTTCATCATATAGGATGTGATGTGGGTGGAGCCGGAGCGGGTCACTAGTAGATTATTGTATGAAAAAAAATTACTCCTGAGTAAAAGAAATATATTCGCATTCTGGTATTTACAAAACCGTGAAAGATTGAAACACATAATAGATGTAACATTCAACTTAAAGTGAAATAAAAACGCAATTTAACTACGTTTGCAGTTGCAACCAACGTTTCGTGTGGTCCTTCATAAAGCGTGATTGTAGAAATTGTGTCAGAGCAACCGTGATAAAGATCAAAAGTTTCTAGACACGTTATAGCACAGCTTGTCAATTTCATACCTTCAGAAAAACAGAATCGATCACATTCATATGGTATCGTAAACTCATTACCTATAAGCTAAGGGTAATACAAATATTGTCTCACCTACATCGATCGTTTCACCAGGCGGTCAGTTTTACTTTAAATACCGTAAAAATTTCAGTCGTTCAATTGGAAAGGTTATCATGTAGAGTTTCCCCTTAATGAAATATAACTTCTTTACCAGAGCTTTATCTTTTGATTTTACTGACAGATAATCCCACACTTTATCATTTCTCTTCAACGCTAACGTATTTAACACATTAACTACCGCAATAATTAGATATTTCTGGTCAGAACTGTTCTGCCCTTGAATATGTTAAAGATAATTCTTTTGCATTAATGAAATTTTTCATATGAAAAAACAAGTCTGCATAGTACGCTAAGAGCTTTTGTTTGAGCTGCTTTTTTGAAGTTAATACATGAAAAAAAATAACTGTTTACTTTTTACTATGAAATTTTTCAGATTTTTTTTTTATATTTTCAGCAATGTCACATGAAATTAATTATTTAGAAATGTAAAGGAATTTGAATAAATATAAAAAATATTTTATCTGGAGTTTCATAGCTTTT
Source organism: Xanthostigma xanthostigma (assembly GCA_963575645.1). NCBI lineage: Eukaryota > Metazoa > Arthropoda > Insecta > Raphidioptera > Raphidiidae > Xanthostigma > Xanthostigma xanthostigma. Next base: position 9,786,329 of record OY754473.1, read on the forward strand.
TAGTGAAATTCCAACTACAATCATTTCAAGCCGTGAGAATCAATCGTCGATTCACTGGTTTCCAATGCGTACCAGCCGTGTATATTGAGCTGCATAAACGTTACATTGAACTGAGAAAATTAATGATTTGGTTATTATAAATTGAAGTGCTGAGAATCAACTTATTAATTTCTTGTGATGCACACTTATATAAATATAATGAGTTGTGAATAAAGAAAGTTTATCATTATCAAAAAGTAAATTGTAACATAATGTCGTCGTTAATAAATTTATAATTGAGTGCCCCAGAGAGGGTTATGGTGTTTTTTGAAAATGGCGCGGTTCTAGATGTATCTAGAACCGAATTGGAAATTATTTTCAATCAGTCGAGGGAATATAACGAAGGAAGTGTGGAGCAGATAATATTCATTATACAAAAGCTAGGAGACTTCATTACTCATTGGTAAAGTAAAAAAAATATATAATTATTTCATCTTAACAAATTGACTGCCATTGCGGTCTCATTGAACCGATTTTTACCGATTCTTACAACGGTGAATATAATGAATCACATACCACCAATCAACATCACTCAAGGCGATTGATACACATAGGACCCATAAAACTACAAAACTTAGATCTCAACGAGTTGAACTATGCACAGCATAAACTCAACCAATTCGATGAAACGCTACAACAGCAATTAAACAAACCATTCATAATAAAGTATGCGTCATGGTTAAATAAAACAATGTCCGTTATCATTGGGATACTGTTATTAATAATTTCATACAATTTCTTAAAATGGTGCGGCATCTTCTGTATCTTAAAGCACTACCTCTGCTGCACAAAATCACCACGAGAATTCAGAGAACAGAGTTAAATCATGCTGCAATCCATTTGTGCAAATATTTAATCAATGCCACCAACCAGCAGCTAGCGACTCACTTGTAACACCAAGATACCAATACGACGCGGAAATGCAAGAACTAAATTGTCTCCAGCCATACACGCAAGATACCATCTACATACCAAAACGTATTTCTGAACGAAGATCTACCAAGTCAGAAGATATCCGAAGCTCAACACCCCTTAATTAATGTACTTATATCAATCTTAGAACTTTTTATTTTTAATTTTCTTACAAAAAAAAAAAAAAAAAAAAGAAAAACAAAATTTTATTATACCCCCGGAGGTGTTGTGTGACTAACATTCAAACATTGCGGTTGGTTCGATTTTGGATACTGTTGTCAGACCAACCGCACTCTAGCACAGATAACACCTCTCTCTAGCGGCTAGAGAGAGGAAGTTTGAGAAAATTCAACTCAATCGGATGACCGTTCAAAGAAGAATTACAGCTATGTCAGCTGATATAGAAGGGCAATTAACTACAAAAGCTAAAAAATTTGAGTTTTTTTCTTTAGCACTTGATGAATCTACTGATATCAGTTCCACAGCTCAGCTCTTAATATTCCTACGAGGTGTAAATCAAGATTTTGAAGTCAGTGAAGAGCTGATTGGAATGAGTTCTTTAACAAGTCAAACGAAGGGAAGTGATATGTTTAAAGCACTTTTAGAACAATGTTCTAAAATGGATTTGGATTTATCGAAATTATCTGGAATTACAACTGACGGTGCTCCTTCGATGATCGGGGTTAAATCTGGAATAATAACTCTGCTAAAAGAGCATTTGCAAACTCAAAACGTAGATACCGAAGAACTAATGCAGTTTCATTGCATTATACATCAAGAGGCTCTGTGTTCAAAAATATTAAGTTTTGAAAACGTAATGAATGTTGTTATTCCGACAGTAAACTTCATAAGATCCCGAGGTCTCAATCACAGACAATTCAAACAATTTCTCGAAGAAATTGAAAGCGAGTATGGAGATTTACTGTTTTATACTGAAGTAAGATGGCTTAGTCGTGGATTGACACTGCAGCGGTTTCTGAGTTTAATTGAAGAAATCGAAATATTTCTGACGGAAAAGAAAAAGGACGTTCCTGAACTCAAAAATACTGATTGGTTATGTGACTTAGCTTTTCTAGTAGACATCACAAATCACTTGAATGTCTTAAATACGCGACTTCAGGGCAAAGATCAACTGATTTCCCAGCTATACTCTCATATTTTATCTTTTCAATGCAAATTGACTCTTTTCAGATCACAAATAAATTCATGCAATTACGTCCATTTTCCTAATTACAAGAAAATGGCAGTAAAATTTAACAAAACTAGTGTCAATCTCGCTTATCTAGAAAAATTAGATATTTTGATCAATGCTTTTCAAGAACGATTTTCAGATTTTAAACATGTTAAACCGCTGTTGGACATATTCAGCAATCCTTTTATCATTTCGCCTGAAAATGCACCAGAATCAATGCAGCTTGAATTGATTGACATGCAAAATGATAATATTTTGCGCAATAAATTTCATGAAGGTGACTTGGTTAACTTCTACCGCTGCATTGATAAAAACGCTTATAAAGTATTGCGAACAAATGCACTCAAATATGTAAGCTTATTTGGATCTACATATATTTGTGAGCAAACGTTTTCGATTATGAACACTAATAAAACGAAAAATCGAAACCGACTAGCAAATGAAAGTTTGGAAGCAATTTTACGTGTAGCAACAAGTAATATAGATGCAAATATCACGAAAATTGTTAGCTCAATGCAATGCCATGTCTCCAATTAAAAATTATAATGTCATTAAATTGGTTTTAAACTTTTATTCAAGTGTTTTTATTTGTAGCGGACCGCCTTTAGTTCATAATTCGCCCGAGCGGCCCTTAGTCCCAATAAGTCTGTGCATCCCTGCTCTAGCCCCATCTTTTATACCTCCACTATATAGTGTATTATCCCTCTGTCAGCTGTGATTGTGTAACGTCACAAAATATGTCAACAACTACTCAATCTTCAACCTCTCTTAGTGAAATGGAAATATTTTCCATCCCAGAAGATCACGAAAGTCACCAATGGTCAAGCGCACCAAAACGCTGATTTTGAATTACCTTCGAGACAATTACATTCGTATAATTGCAATTTTAACACTCATAAATTTATTATTATTTACAACACTTATTCCAGTATCTTTTATACGAAGCTCAGGTAATACCACCAACGAAACAGCAAGATTAGTAGATGTAGGATACACCACGGAGAAGGCTGTAGTTGTAACTCTAACTACAATCCATGGCTCAACAGACGGAACAACGTACGCACAAAATCGTAGCACTACGAATACCATTCCGGTAGCTAATGCGACAACGCCTATGCCTACAACTACTCTGCGACTGACTACAGAGAGTGGACAAGACCGGCGAGTACCATGCCGAAAAATAAATTGCCAAATGATGTTACATAACTGATTTTACTTATTTAAGTATAAAGAAATATACATGCTGTAAATGTTTGCCACTGGGCTATGAATTAAAGTGGTATCATTCATATATGAACTCTGGAGAAGTTGACTTAATTATTAAAGCTGACACAATTAATGCAAGCAAAGCAAGTAGCTTCGATTTAACATTGCTTGCTCCACTGAATTGCTTAGAAGGAATTTGGAATGTCGTACAATTTAGCGACAATGACTATTACTTAGTCTATCGACAGGTTATTCCTACCTGTTAATACCCTTCAGCAAGATAAATTCTTTAATGGGAAGATTTGTTTATCGCTCACCATTTATTTTTATTTACCTTTTCTTTTGATATGACACAGTGGAATAGGGATGCAGCCCATTTCAGAAGGAAAACTTAATTAGCCTATCTCATGATGTAAAACTTTGTAATGTAAAATGGCCTGAGAGTTAAATTGTGGGGAAGTACTCGCACCCACACCAGGTTACATTCGTAGAAGATATAGAGCCACCAACACTGCACACACAAAATGTTTATAAACAAATACGGTATGAAACAATGCAAAGCAATCGTCTAGACAATAATGCAATGTTAGCTATTTGGAATAGCCCGCCTTTTCTTGGATCTATCCACATTAATTGTGGTTTAGATCCGTTTTTCGTTCATTACTGAACTACGTCACAATTGGATTTTTATAAAGTATACGCGAAAAATCATTGGAGAGTATTATCGATATATGTAACAGGCAGAATAGTTAAATCTACCAAACCGTACCCTAAACCTATTGGATTTAATATCGCCAAAAGAAATTTTATATATTATGTTGGTGTCTTACAAATTGAAAATAGCATTGGTGTTCCAATAATTCAAATGTTGTCACAGGCACACATTCAATTTTGGCTAGACAAATGACTAAACGCAGGTGCTCCAAAACCTAATGAAATAAGAACGGACGCGTCATCTGCTTTAATCAACGCCGCTGTTAAAGCATTCACCCAACTTAAAAGTTAACAGAATATGTAAAACAGCTTTTTAGGCTTTAACAGAAGGAGTTCAAATTACACCATGTTTCATTCGTTTAGATCGGAACCATTTTATTTCCAGCATAACTAAATAGAAATGTTTTAACAATAAAGACAAAAGACTAAAAAAATTGTATTGTCATAGTATAGGTTGTAACAAGAAAGAAAGACAGAAATAATATATTTGTCTCATAAAATACAATAATAAACAAAAAAAGCATTATCACTTAACACAGAGAGACAATACAGCGCTACTTTAGGTATTCCTGTATTAGTAGCGCAAACAAAAAATAGATCGAGCGTGCTCGTTGTAAACAATAAATAATATAAGTACTATAGTACGGCCTGCATATGAATTTGGATGTTTTAAATGAGTAATTAAATTTTATTATAATTTTTACAAATATTTATGTTTTAAGGCTAAAGTCATAATTTATACAGATTTAACAGTACGGCTTCCCGCCACTATTTAAATGCTATCATTCAAAATATGACTAATGTAGTACCTTTCCCGTCTTGTGCTACTTCCTGTATTGCGAGCGACAAGGAAGCGAGGAGGGGATAATGATGCGGCGTTTTGTAAGAAATACACGCCATTTTTCAACAGTTGCAAAATAGCGCTCACCGGGGTTGAATCGTTTTGGTTCGAGAGACGAGGGTGGTGGTTTTACATGGAGGTAACATGTTAAACTAGCGTCGAAATTAAAAGTTTATGTTGTAATATATACAAAATATAAGAAAGCGTGTAACTAATAATAGTTAAAGGTATAATAAAAATAATATAAAATAAAGTAGAGAACTGCGTCCATTGAACGCGGAGTAAGGTCAATGTTAAAGAAGATAAAGTGTGCGTCAAGCGAACGCGGAGTAAAGTTAATATTATAAAAAGTTAAGTGGGTCAGAAAAGTGCCCGAAATAATTAATAAGTGAAGTAATTATAAAGTGCAGTAGTGTTGCGCAGAGAAATTGCGCCTACTGTTAAGTTAATTCAACACGGAGACGGAAGAGTCAAGCGTGCAAACGGCCGCTCAAAAAGAAGATATTTGCAGCGTACACCATCACCAAGTCGCTACGTAAGCCCTTTTACGTCCTGTATTCCCCAGCCTTAGTTGCGAGACACCCCAATTGATAAATTTTCTTCATTCAAAAAGGTATATGAAACTTTCGAACAGTATTTAAATTGTATAGCTTGTCACAAAATTCAATAATTATAAGAAACGTCTGTTATAGACAATTGCTTTGTTCAAATATATATTTTAATTGTTGAGTGCCCCCATTTAATACTTTTCTAGTTTTAGCAAAAACTAGTGGCGATCCTGAAATAAAACTTATATTGTTTTCGTTTTCCATCGGCGGTATCACGGATTGAAGGAAAGCAGCTTTCGCATGCCTGAGAGCAGTCATGTTATCGTTGTGTAAATCATTTGACCATTTGTAACTTTGAGTTTAAACCAATTTGTAACGTTACAAGGTTTATTAACTGATGAAACACCTTTGATAAAAAAAATCCGTTATAAAGGGTGTTTTAATAGTAGCACTTTCAACTCAAGAGATCTTCGTATGTAATCATTATCTTAGTGCAGTAATATGTTTTTTGTCTGGCGATGAAAGTGTTTATATTCATCTGTAAATAGTAATGACGAAACTGAGGACGCGTGTCAGAGGTTTGAAATAATTTTGGAACAAGTAAAAACAATTGTTGACAAAACACATCCTCACAATATGATAGATAATTTATACCTACTCACTAGGTACCAGAAATAGTAGCCACTGAAAAGTATATGCTATAAGTTAGTATTATGGAGTGGTGTGCTAGTATCGTTAGGTATATAAATATTCAAATTTACAACATCTAACGTGGAAAACTATTTTAAAGACTTAAAAAAATTGACGTTCAAAGAAAAAAATGCCAATAAGTGCCGATTTGTTTTTTGTAAACATTTAAATTCACTTGAAGGAAAATTAAAAATTGCTTTCAGCTCTTATCAAACTTCCAAAACTGTAGTAAAGCGAGATTCAGATAATGATTCTGAAACAGAGGATGATTTTCCAGGTGAACCTGTGTTTTCATAAAAACCAAAACTTGTTGAAAATTGGCGAAATCAAAACCGACAAATTGCTAAAGAAAAGAAAGCAACAGTCATACTTAAATAGACAAACTAATTGGAATGTTGATAGTATTAAAAAACAAATCTTTCCATGTCGTTATGTTTTCAAAAATGGAAATTTATTACTAACTGTCATTAAAAAATAAACAGTATAAAATAGGCTTAGAAAATACTTGTGCATTTGACTCAGTTGTGCATGCTCTTATTCTAACTTACTTGGACGAAAAATCTATAAAAAATATTATTGACAATAACATGCATAAATATAAATTTGCGAACTTATAAGCAAAATGTGTAACAAAAATAAACCCACAGAACTGAGAGCCGAAATTTTAGAAAGTATATTTAAAAATAATTTTTAATTAGAGTTTTTAAAAAAAATAAAGTGTGAATGCAACGTGGCGTTAATTGTTAAAAAACTCGTTGTAGAAATTATGCCAAGTCTTCAAAAACAATATGTAGGTATCGATGGATCACAACAGAGAGGTAATAAAAATCTTTTGATCCTTTAAACTATGTTTTGTCTGTTTTTGGATTATAGGCATTGCAGCAAGAGGCAATATGTGTACCCCAAAAGGGAAACAAATTTAATTATGAATTAGCATCTAATATAGCATTTTTTGAAATTTTCGATAAAGGGCATACTTTTGAAACGAATATGATACTTTCGAAATAGAAATGCAGAATATACCTTAATTTATTACTGATTACAAATTAAAAGCAATAATAGACTTTATTCCATCGCACTTAAAAAATACATGCGGACATTATATTACGCACATATTCAGAACACAATGTGTGAAACTGTTGGAGAGTACAAAAATGAAATCTATATTATACGAATATTTAGTTATTTAGCGCGTATTATGTGCATTGTGCACGCATCAATCACGTGGATAAAAGTGCAAATGCATCTAAAAGAATACAGAGTGTGGAGATAAAACTCAAAAGTATTTGTATTGTTGCGCATTTTACCCCCACAATGATGCGCCTATGGAATTTCTAGAAAAGTCTACAAAATGCTCGAAGGTCAACGGACAAACAATGAAAGCAGGTAACGGACATCGGACCGTTAGAGGCTCCCACGCATGTAAAGGCAAGCAACAATGAATGCAGGTAGCCAGCACCGGACCTAGGAGACCCGAACGCGTAGAGAGGACAGGAAATCTCTATTCGAAGTTTCTAGAACGTAGACCAAAAACTATAAAAGGCGGCCAGAGGTTTGGCAGTGCGGTTCAGTCAGTTACAGCGTGTTAACAGTGAGTGGACGTACAGTCGGTTACAGATAACTGTGTTACATAAATTGTGCTTGCTCTGGCATTACAACATAAATTCCGTTAATCTGTGGAAATAAATATAACTCCAGTGAGTGGTTTTACAATAAATAACTTATAGTGAATAGACAATTGCGCTGATAAACTCTGTGTTGTGTGTTGTAAATATTTCTTTGTACATAATTTAACGACTCTTTATTCTCTGTTACTTAGTCTTACTTTGTATAATTTAGAACTATTAGTTTTATTTCTGTTAACGTTATACGCTTTCGTTTGTGTGTTTTTACTGTTTGTTAAACAGTTAATATTGTAAATAAATAATTTCCGCCAACAACTACAGCAGTTTTGTTACCGTAAGTTATGCGTAACACAAAAACATTCATTATATAAATGACCATTGTGCCGTACTGTGGTTTGCTACGATCATTATTAATAAAACAGTTAATCTAAAATAAAAACATTGTTTTATTTGTTCAAATATAATTCTTTACCCATAATTTCCAACAGGTTATGGGCCCAGAGTATCGCTTTATAAATAATTAAAAAAACCTAAACTTTGAACAGTGAAAGAAATAATTATAAGTGTAGTGTAGTTTAAATAATACCAATTTTTCACGCATATAGACAAAAGAACGGTGTGTATAAGTGGGTGTAGAGCGGAGTTCTCGCTCTTTATAAACATAGTGTACATAACATTAGAAACTAGTTATTTTTATTAGTACCTAGTGTTTTAAATAATAAATAAAAAGAAAATGAATTCTGCAAGAACGAAAAGAAATATCGAACCATTTGACGGTACAGATTATTCGGTGTGGAAAATTCGTATGCGCGCTCACTTGAAAGAGCTTCAGCTCATTAAAGTTATAGATGAGGAACTTTCTGAACCTCCTTCGACTGATTGGATAACAAATAATGAAAAAGCAGTGAACGAGATTCTGGACTACTTAGCGAACTCTCACATCGGCTACGTAAGTGGTGAAAATCCAATCGCGAAGGAAGTTTTTATCAAATTAGACGACACATATGATAGAAAAAGTCAAGCAACCCAAATGATGGTTAAAGGCAAGCTACTCAACTTCAAACTCAAGAATGATGTTTCATTAAAAGAACACTTCGGAATTTTCGAAAAATTAGTATCAAATTTGATCTCAGCCGGGGGAAATCTATCAGAAAACGACAAAGTGACCTATTTAGTTCATAGCATGCCAAAGGCATATGACTCAGTGCTGGACGCAATACGCACTCTGTCTGATGAAGATATGAATTTGCAATTTGTAAAAAATCGTCTATTAGACAAAGAAACGTCTCTCAAGGAAACTAGCAGTGACACAAGTTCTCAAGTTTTGATAGCTCATAATGATCAACCACTGAGCAGATCTCAGCAGTGGAAAACTTCTCGTGGACGTGGATCTTTCAGACGATCCAGAGGACGCTTTAATGGAAGAAGTAATAATTTATTATCATAGACAGTATAACACAAATAACTACAAGCATAACTTTAATAAAAGAACGCATTTCACCAATCGCAAATCAAGTGAGTGTTATTTTTGTGGCAGAAGAGGGCACTTTATTAATGATTGCAGATATAAAGCAAAATACGAAAAGCTCCAAAATCAACATAATAATAAAAATGGACCGGCTGCAAATATTGGTTTTGAAACAACAACCAGTAACAGCAATTTTTCGACAAGTTATTTTGCTGGTATGGCAGGTACTTCAGAATCCCATACAATAAATGGACTTGAATTTATCATCGACTCTGGAGCCAGTCATCACATTGTAAACAATGTCTCAATTATCGATGATTGTCTAAATTTGGACTTCCCCATAAAATCCAGACTACAAAGAGAGGTGCTTACATCTATGCAACTAAAGCAGGAACAATAAGACTAGTTTCCAACACAGGCGTACCAGGAATTTTGGAAGGAGTATTGTACTGCCCTGAAGTTCCAACCAATCTACTAGCGGTGAGAAAGTTCCAGATGGCTGGTTACAAGACAACTTTTCACAGTGATTGCTTTATATGTATAACAGGTAAGATAACATTATTATTATGGCCGGTAAGTCCATTAATAATTTGCCAAATATAAAATTAAATATGAGTTCCCAAATTACAAAAACTTTTGCAAACATTTGCAATTCTAAGAGCGATTATAATTTATGGCATAAACGTTTGGGTCATATTATTATTAGCAAATTTAATGAATTAAAAAATAAAGATATGATTTTTGATACAATATTAATTGAACAAATGATACAAAATGATACAAAATGTGAAGCTTGTATATGTGGCAAACAAGCAAGGTTGCCTTCAAATAACGTTAAAGATAGACCACTTTTAAATGTCCACTCTGATATATGCAGACCTATAACTCCTCCTACAATAGATGATAAAGGTTATTTTATGATTTTTATGGATGAGTATACCCATTATAGTATAACATATTTGGCAACTTATAAATCTGATTTATCTGCTATATTAAATAAAAGACTTTGTTCAAAAAAGTCAAACAAATTTTAATTTAAAGGCTGTTCATTTATACATTGATAATGGTAGAGAATATATTCTATCAAATGAGATGAAATAATTTTGCGTTAACAATGGTATTAGTTATCATTTAACAATTCCCCGAACTCCTCACCAAAATTGTGTTGCTGAACGTTTAATTAGAACTATAACCGGAAAAGTTCGTACACTATGAATTGATGCAAAATTAAGTCAAGAGTTTTGGGGAGAGAAACTTACTGTTACGTTACTTTTTTTCTTATGGGGGTTGGTTGGGTTATTTTAAATAAATAGGTTCGAGCGTTCAAGTTTTAACACGTATAATTTAATATAAAAATAAAATGACAATTATTGCAATACACAGAAAATACAATGAAATAAATAATATCTTCATCGGTCAATAAGATGAACGCCTACAGTAATTAATATTACCTAGTTCCGACGTTCACCGGTCTTTCAATATCTTTAATTGTTGAACACAAACGAAAGTTTGTGTTAACAATCGGTCAATAAATAGACGAACAGAGTACTTTTATTTAAATACTCTCATTAGTGCAAATAACGATATTATTTGTACGGTCACCTTCAATTTAACAATAATAAAGTTCATATGTCTAGTGGTCTGAAAAACCTTAAACACGGGCGGGTCTCTAATTATATTTAGCTCGAGTCTCTAGGTCATTCCTACGTTGTGTTTTTTTATTCGGCCTTTACTTATATCTTCGGCACGGTCATTGAATTCGTTCATGAATTAATGAACAAAAAACATAAAAAAGTTTTTTTCTTATTCAATACCTATCACTGGTTATTGATCAAGTGATACTAAGTGCCTTATTAGGATGTCCAATTTACTAGGATGGAGGAAGACAGTTGCAGCGATGAAGCGGGACCAAGAAAAGAGAAAACAGGGTAGACTCCAAAATCGTGAATATACAGTGCCAGAGGGGTGGGAAAAAGTTCTTAGAGATTCTGTATGTCCTGAATATTACTGGGGCATACATCACAAATATGAGGGCCTCAGTATTGATAAAAGAACCCACTCAGAAATCTTCGCTGGGAGGGATATTGTGCTATCATACATGATGGCCACTGGACAGTGCCAGAGATCTTCCGGATCTGATGAGAGGGCCAATGCCGCTTTTATCATCGATTTATTTTGTGATGTGGGTGAGTGGGGGTCGAGAGAAGACGTGGGAGGACACTTATATGCGATCCTGCGATCAGGTTTTTCTAACTTAAGGGGCCATTTCGATGGACTGGCGGATGGGGAGGTGGAAACAGAATTGGACAAGGTCATTGATGCCGTTCACCGGACCGGGCACACCAAAGAGACCTTGATGGACTACTGGAAACGATGCAAAGCCGAGAAGGTTCCCGAAAGCTTAACACATGAGATCCTAGACGGCTTCATCTTTGTCGCGTCGGTACTGGAAGTCAAAAGTGCTAGATTTGACCTTGAGAGTGCATTGTTAGGATTTATGATGAGCCTAATAAAAACGGGAGTAGCTCAGCAATCTTATATAACCCGGCGAGTGAATAGCTTTAAGAATGCTTGTGCAACTCAGGAAGGAAGGATAACGGTGGAGATTGATACCGATCTGATATCAGACTGTTGGAGGATAGTCAAATATCATCTTGACCAAGGAAACACTACAATTGATATCATCCTCACCAACGTCTCAAAGATCATGACCACCATCGATAACGTGGTTCTTAAACCGATGCCATCTTTTCTTGCGTATCGAAATCTCACTCCGATCGTGTGCATTTCAAAAGCTATGAGCAACTTTACAACCTTCCCTTGGAAGGCTACGTTCGAAAAAGTAACATCCCTCAGAGCTGAACTTGCATCATTCCGTATGATTGTAGAACAGTGTGCTGATGACCCCCTTCTTGGATTTAAAGTCTCAGGGGCGGGGACCGCTCTTCCGAATTTGACGTACTTATGCGTCAACCTCTTAATTAAAATCGGCGGCCAAACGTCTCTAAATGAATACAAAAGGAAGAAATTGTTGCTTTAGAGTAGGTGCTGATTTCAGTCTGAAAAGCTCGCTTGAAGAACCGGAATTTTGGCCAAATAATGTAATAGTTAAGCGCTACTTTTTCAACAGGATTCGTAAATCTAATGACGGGGCAAATTTTTTACAGCAAAGTCCCAACAGACAGTCAACGACTTAAGTATAAGTAATTTTAAAGACATGTACCAAAATGTCAGGTGCCTGTCAAACTGCATAGAAGAATTAGAAACCTACATCTACGATTACCAAATATTTTGCATAAATGAACACTGACAAACGGAGGAACAACTCAATAGTATTGTCTTTCGTGGTTTTAACAAAACTGCGGTGTATTGCAGACCGAATAAGAATGCACACGGGGGGTGTGCTATATATGCAAGATCTGAATTAGCAGTGACGACTAGAGAAGACATTGAAGCACTGTCTGACTGTTATTCATTTGAGTGTGCGGCAGCCGATTTTAAATTCAAAAAGAACAATTTTACTGTTGTCATTGTGTATATTACACCGGGGCAAAAAAATGATTATATAATTCAAAAAATGACAATCCTGCTTGATAGTGTATGTAGTGGAAATCACAATGTAATAATAGCAGGAGACTTTAATATCAACTTTATATCAGAACAAAATTCTGTAATAAATCGTATCAACGAATTCAAAAATTTACTAAACAGCTATGGCATGCTGCCCAGTATTAATGAACCGACTCGTATAACAAGTAACTCCAGCACCGGAATTGATAAGTGTCTCAATTTGTATGTTATAAAACATTTGTATTTGAAACCTATATCTCAGACCATAAGGCATTAAGTATAGAAATAAAACTGCCAAAAATAGATAACAACCATCATTATATTTTTAAAAGAATTTTTAATGCTGTAAATATTCAAAATTTTTATGATGTTTTATTAAGTGAAGATTGGACAGAGGTTTATAGAGCTAAAACTGTAAATGAAAAATTTGATATATTCCACAATATTTTTATGTACAATTTAAACATGTGCTTCCCTAGGTTAAGATTTCGGCAAAATAATGTTAAGAATATTAAAACTAAGAATTGCGGATGGCTTACCCCTGAACTTCAAACAATGAAATACAATCTGAAAGGCCTTCTAGAACTATCAATAAAATACCCTGATTTTAAAATTATATACAAGCAGTTTAAAAATGATTATGTTAAAAAATTAGAGTTAGCAAAAGATTACATTACGAAAACTTAATAAAAACCAGTGATAATATTAGTAAAACCGCATGGCAAATAATAAATGAAAATAGTAAAAATGGTGCCTTAAAACAAAAATCTGCGATAATTAGCTATAACGATGTATTAGTAGATTGAATCTACTAATACATCGTTATCCTAGGGGATAGTATCGCAACCTACAGGTTAGGACCTGTAGGTTGCGATCGACCTAGGTCGCAGGAAATGTTCGATCGACACACGTCTAATAGGTACAAGCTGATCGATCAAACGATCGAAACATTGTGATACGATCACTTAACCTGTGGGTCGCGATCGACCCGGGTCGCAAGAAATGATCGATCGACACACGTCTAGTAAATTCTCCAGTAAAAATTGCAAATATTTTCAATGATTTCTTTATAAATAGCTCCAAACAAATTATAAATAATTCAGGAAATTTCCAATATACGAGTGCAATTAAACCGTCTATATTAGAATCAATGTTTGCTTTCCCGTGCACTAAAGATGAGATCACCAATATCATTAATAAACTTAAAAACAAAAAGTCATCTGGCTATGATGAAATTTCTAATTCTTTATTAAAAAGCATACATCAAGCTATTTTAGAGCCTCTGGAAAATATTATAAACACTTCTCTTCTAGAAGGTACCTTCCCACAAAAATTAAAATTAGCGGTAGTAATACCTGTTTTTAAAAAGGGAGATAGCACCAATGTAACAAATTACCGGCCGATAAGCTTGCTATTTGCTTTCTCAAAAATTTTTGAATACATTATGTATAATCGTATAGAATCATTTTTAAATAAAAATAACATTATATCAAATAGTCAACATGGCTTTATGAAAGCACGTTCCACTAATACTGCGATCTTTGATTTTATGACGCATGCATTAAAAACTTTTGAGAAACGCGAGATCTCTATGGGGATCTTCCTTGATCTATCGAAGGCCTTTGATTGCGTTGATCACGATATATTAATTGGTAAATTATCCAGATATGGAATCAGAGGACAGGTTCTGGAGTGGACTAGGTCCTATCTCACTAATAGGCAACAATACGTAAGCTTAATGAGCGATAATGGTAACGTCAACTCAGATTTGAATACAATTACTATGGGTGTGCCACAGGGCAGTGTTTTAGGACCATTGCTCTTTATTTTATACATAAATGACTTGCCTAGCCAAGTTGTTGATGCGAGGACCATTTGCTATGCTGATGATACAAATTTGTTAATTACGGGAAGAAATTTGCATGAACTGTCTCAAACAGCCTCCAAAGTCTTGACAAATGCTACAAACTGGTTTGAAAGTAATAAATTATCTTTAAATAAAAGTAAAACTACCATAATGGTTTTTCAAACGTCACAAGGGACAGCCCAAATTTCAAAAAATATTACTTTAGGAACTTGTAACTTCGAACTGTCTGCAGATACTAAATTCTTAGGCTTAACAATAAATCAGCATATCAAATGGGCATCGCATCTTAATGACTTGGCTAGGCAATTGAACAAAATTTGCTACTCTCTGAGGCATATGTCACGTTCAGTAGACACTAACACATTAAGGATAATGTATTTTGGAAGCTTTCTAGCCAGGATGAGATATGGCATCATTTTTTGGGGAGCTGCAAATACTGACATAATTTTTAAATTGCAAAAATATGCCGTAAGGACATTAGCCGGTTTAAGAGCACGAGATACATGCAGAGGGGTATTTAGGAGACATGGTCTTATGACGCTTCCCTGTGTGTATATTTATGAATGTCTTATGTTTGTCAGGAAAAATCCGTCAGTTTTTGAAAATTACAAATTAAACCATAATCTCAACACTAGGGGAGCAAATGATTTTCGTTTGCCAGCTCATTCCTTAACTTCCTTTGAGGGAGGTGCACTTTACAACTGTTTAAAGTTATACAACACTCTTCCAACTAAAATAAAGAATATTGAGTCGCTGCCTCGTTTCAAGGAAGTTCTAGGGAATGAACTGGTAAACAAAGAATTTTACAAACTAAGTGATTTTATAGTGTAAACAATTTTAAATGACTTGTTACAAACTTTTGTCAATTGTAACGAAAAATATATTATTATTATTATTATTATGTCGAATTAATTAAATAATATGATCGCTGCGGTCGATGTACGCTAAGGCCTGAAACAGACGAAATGCCCGATCATGAACCAGAACCTTCGCGGTGGTCAAGCAGTGCGCTTTTAGAAGACACCAGGAAACATATTGGAGCAGACGACAGCCCGATCATACTCCAACAGAGTTTCCAGATCTTCTGCAAGCGAGCTGAGAATGAACCCACAAAATACTGGAGTAGACGAAACGCGATCATAAACCAGCACTTCGAGGGCCAATCAAAGCCTTCCCTGTTAGACTAGATAGGCGGCGCATGCAAGCCTCCCAATCCCCAAGACACTGTAACTGCTGCTGGGAAAATCGCTAGAGTAGCTGCTGAGCTTACTGCAGTATGGTCTGAAAAGGGAGTGCCTCCAGCTTATGCTGATATAAAATACGCACGTGAAACACTTGTCTCGCAGCTAACAACATTAAGATTATCCGTGCAAGAGGCAAATACTATCATTAACACAGCCGTATCTATCGTAAAGACAGATGATGGGAATGTTGTGACTCGAGAAGATGCTCGTGCTGACTTATGCCCCCAAATACTGTACTGGTTGCGGATTCAGTGCCACTCAATAAGGTGAAATTCTATCGCTCTTGTCTCAATTATATCCCGCTGGATTGGTTTGTGGCAAATGCTGAGTATAACACATTCTTCCAGAAGATGATGAATCTGAATGATTCACAGCCTGTATCATACGCGGGAGCCAATCTATCATTAAATGAGGCGACATGGGTGGATAACTGGAAGCGTAGTCCGAGTGTAGTGAAGCTTGCATTCTTTGAACTGTGGGGATACTCACGTTTGTTGGAGACCAGAACAATTCACGTAAGGTCAGCAATTATCAGCATAATAGCTATGGTGAAAACTACATCGGTCACTGCCACGTGGGTGGATAGAAGGATGGAGCAATTCCAAAGACTAGCTCCTGATCTTCCCTTTAATCAGATGATCACCCCAGAGAATATAGAGGCGTACGCAAAGGCTTGGCCAAAGGACATACTGGATACTGATCAAATATACAACCTATTCTTATCTTCTTACACAGCATTCAAACAAGATGGGATTGAGATACTTCAATGGATACTCGAGCAAGGGGTTGTTCATAATCTAACTACGGCCCTTGCCTTTGCTGAAGCAATAGTGAGGCCTGCATATGTCCCTCTAGATATTCTGTTCTCCCTCCTCCCAAGGGAGCAATTTGAGCAGATGATGGAACTAGTCATGCATCTGAAGTATGATAGATTTTCTGCATGTGTGAGACCCCCTGTTACTATGCCTGAATATCCAGATCTGGCATATCTGGGGGTAAGAATAACATTGACTGACCAGGACAAGAAGAAGACCGATTACCAAGGCCATCCTGAGGCTCGAGCAACAAAGACCATCTCTGAATTGAACGCTATTGCACAGTTCATCATTGAATCAGGAATCAGGATAATGAGATAATCATTAATATAAAGTCAAAATTATTAAATGAAATAAGCAAAAGGTTTGGACACATTGAATTCAACAGACATGTTGCTATAGCCACTATATTAGATCCACGCTTTAAATCAATTCTTTTTCTAAATGCTAGCGCCTGTGGTACTGCTGTACAAAAGTTGAAAAATATTATCAAAGAACCTACTGCTGCTTCTGTTAGTAACAACAGTGGCGAGTCTGAAAATGAGTCTTCGGAAAAAAAGTACGATTTTTGGCAAACTCATAAACAGTTGGCTACGGGTCAGAAAAAAAAGAAGAAACATAGGGATGGTGATGAAATATCACTATATTTATCAAGTCCTGTATCCTCATTAAAAAGCAAACCTCTAGAAGAATGGGAGGAAATAAAAACAGTGTTTCCACTGCTATACAAACAAGTCAGAAAGTTTTTAGTTGTAGTTGCCACCTCTGATCCCTGTGAACGTGTATTTTCCAAAGCAGGGGCAATTATGACCAAAAATCGTAACAGGCTTTCCAGCAAACATTTAGACAAATTGCTCTTCTTGGGTGGAGCTACAAATGAAGAATTTTTTGGTTAAATTTAATAATTTGTGTCAGTACGTAATAAAAAATTGATTGATTTAACTACTTTTTTTATTTTGTTCTCCAGTTCTGATTAACTAGCAAAATCTGATTATAACGTATCAAGTACCGTTTTATATTCAAAGAAAGCAAGGCAAGGCAAGCAGAAACCTCGTTTATGAATGTTACTAAAAATTGATTGAGTACTTGCAAGTATCGATACTTTAATATAGTATCGAATGCGGTATCGATACTTTGATTCGATACTAGTATCGAAGAAAGAATGGTATTATTTCATCCCTAGCTGCAATGCATAACACTCCGCAAAAGTGTGAAAATATTACGTCAATTCAAATGAACTATTTACTTCCGGGTCATACAGAAATGCCTGTTGACAGCATGCATTCAGTTATTGAAAGTTCGATAAAAAATACAATAATTTGGACCCCATCTCAGTGGTTGACTGTATGCCAACTAGCACGAAAACAGCCCAAGGCATAACAGGTTGAATTCCTTAACCATGAAGATTTTAAAGGCTTTGGTGGAATGAAATATTTTAAAGGAAATTTAACCGGGAAAATTAGTGAAATTCGAATTGCAACATTTAAAAATCTGCAAATAATAAAATGATTGTTAAATATTGCAAATAATGCAGGCAAAGAAACACCTCTAGATGGAATTTATAAGTCGTCATTACCAATCACAAAGTCTAAATACGCTGATTTAAAAAAGCTTTGCGTTTGGGGTTTTGCCAGGTGTCCCGATTTGCGCGGGACGTCCTGGTTTTCAGGGTCTGAGGACGCGTCCCGATTTGCACCTGATCGGGACGCTAAATATCCCGATAAATCAATAAATTTATTAAAAACCCATTATTATTAGAATAATGAAAGATTACGCATCACATCACTATATCGAGTGCGACAATGCGTTTAAAATAGCACGCATCCCATCACTAACGCTATAGGTTATAGCAAGTCAATTTTCGTCGTGAGAGCGAGGTCTGAATGACCCGCAACCATAGCGACCACTCCCGTAAGCCTAGGACATCAAATGGCTGTAAAAATCAAATAATAAAAATTTGAGCTACACTTGAGGTTGAGTTTCATTAACCCAGATATGCCCATTGACCTATATATAGTACACCTCCATCTTCCTTCATCTCGTCTTTCCCAAATATAAAATAGGACAATATTTGATCATTTCAGGTAGTATAAGTGTATATCTATATATAGTACACCTCCATCTTCCTTCATCTCGTCTTTCCCAAATATAAAATAGGACAATATTTGATCATTTCAGGTAGTATAAGTGTATATGTCGTGAGTGACGTTGTGCGTTTATATTTCTGAAATAAAAAGTCTCATTGTTTGTGATATTTATGTTTCTGGTTCTTAGAAAATGGCTGAATACGGTATCAACTTCGAAAGGTACGTTATTTTTTAACCGACGAAAAACAAAAACGGAGGAGGTTCTCAATTCGACGCGTATATTTTTTTTTTTTTTTTTTTATTTATGTATGACCACGCATAACTTTTTACAGAGTAGTCCGATTTTGATAATTATTTTTTTGTTTGAAAGGGTATACCCCGAAGTTGGTCCCATATAAATTTCGTAGAAAAATTCCAACCCTAAGGGTAGGAAAACAGGGGATGATTGATTGTTCACTCACTGATTGTAATGTATGACCACACATAACTTTTTACAGAGTGGTCCAATTTTGATAATTATTTTTTTATTGGATAGGGTATACCTCGAGGTTCATCTCATATAAATTTGGAAAAAAAATTCCTACCCTAAGGGTGGGAAAATAGGGGTGATTTATTGTTCACTCACAGATTTTCATGCTGAGTTGTGTATATTACAATTATAAATTATATAGCCACAAAAAATTATTAAATAAAAACTTTTTAACAAAAAAATTAAACCGCCGAAAAACTGAAAAGCAAAAAATAATAAATCTTTTTATTTAACTAAGTTCTATCTGAGTAGTTGAACGTATGTGAAAGTCTAGTATATCTAAGTAATTTTGAGTCGGCGTCAACAATCCTTCGCCGGAAATCTCTGAGCGTTCACGAAGTTAATATGAGCGACAGAGCAACCCTAACGGGCACACGTCTTTGCGAGTGGTCGTGTGGAGAGCGCATGTTTAATGTTAATGTTTATCGCTGGAGATTTCACGTATCATTGTTAATTTGATTTGGTTATTTCTTTTAGTGATCTTTGTTCATTGATGGTTTGACGCCGACTCAAAATTACTTAGATATACTAGACTTTCACATACGTTCAACTACTCAGATAGAACTTAGTTAAATAAAAAGATTTATTATTTTTTGCTTTTCAGTTTTTCGGCGGTTTAATTTTTTTGTTAAAAAGTTTTTTTGTTTGTTTTTTTGATGTAATAATAATTTCAGTTACGTTTATCTGTTGTTAACAGTTGACTTAAATGAGCCATACATGATTTATTAGTTGTTTTTATTTAGTTTGTTTATTTTCGTAGTAAAAAAATCAATGTCCTATATATAGTTGTAATGTATATCATTATACCAAGATTGCTATTTTCAAACTGAACTTTATTCTCAATACAAAATACGAATCACTATTCACTTACATAAGATGTACAATAATTATTTACATAATTTACTACAAACTAAATCGGCTATTACACCTCCTTTCTTAAAATTGAAACATAATAAACATATTTTCAATTTTTATATTATATTTAACTTCTACATTTAGTTTTCCCTCGGGTTTTACTTGTGCTCCATTGTAAAAATGCAACTTTAAATCAGTGCTTTCGAGAACTCTATTAGAAAAATATTTCAAATAAATTATTTCAGAAATTGCCGAGATTCCCGATCCTGTATCAACCTCCATATTGAAATTAATACCATTTGGGGTCAAGTGGGGTAATTGTAAAATAGGGGTAATTGGAAAAGCTGTACGTTTGCTGCTTTATGTTTAAAATTGCCGCCACGAGAAAGTCGGGTTACGTTGGCTGCACTGTTGACGTATGACGATTATAATTTCAACGCGATATTTGAAGATTTTGTTAGTTTCACCGTTGTTTGGTTTTTGAGTGTAAAAAATATTTGAATGTTAAAGAAGTGAAGGTTTACATTTTGGTCAAACTTTATATAATAAAGGTATGTGAATGTGATGCTTGATGTTTTTTATTTTATTATGATAAGTAGGTGTACAAAATTCCATTTATACTTTGACAGCTGCATTTGAGGTTAGGAAAATGCTAATGATTGTGTGTTTACAATTACCCCTGATAAATGTCGAGCGGGTTAATTGTAAACACATGAGGCGGGGCAATTGTGAAAACTTGTAATCATCATGTAAAACGCTGTTTTAATCACTATAGCTAATTTTTTTCCGTAGAATGGTTAGAAATTACAAAAGAAAGAGGCCCAGCCCTTCTTACAGTCAAGAAGATCTGGCAAGAGCAGTTTCGGATGTTGAGAATAAAAACAAAACATTCAGACAAGTTGAAGAATTTTACGGCATACCCAAAGCTGTTATCTATCACAGAATTAAAGGTCGCAAAGTCAGCATCGATAAGATGAGCGCTGGAAGACCCCCGACTCTCTCAGCTGATGTCGAATCTGAGCTCGAAAACTGTCTTAAAGCTAAGGCAAGAATGGGATGTCCTTGTAATAGATAGATAGATAGATAGATGTTTATTTGCTTAAATTACAAAGTAATTATACAAAGGCACTTTGACCCCATTTATATACACATAGGTAATAATAATATAAAAAAAAAACAAAAATACTACAGTTTAATATAATTACGTACAGAAATTAGAGTTTTAAACAAAATTTATCGTTTTCCTTAAAATTATCAATCGTTAATTAAGAAACTTCTAATTGTTAATAAAACTGAAAAATATATAGCCAATCTTTTGAGTTATCAATTATTTTGATATTTTTAAATGATTTTTTAACTAAAACCACTATCCCTCTAGTTGCTAAATTTTCATAATATACCTAATTATTAAAATACCCAGGCATGCTTTTGAGTGGACAGTGGTTCCAGTTTTCAACAATTGCTATTACATCGTATGAATTTATATGTTTTTGTTCAAGAACATCTAGTTTAAATAAGTTCTGTAAATCTTGAACGTTCCATGTAAACAAACCAAATTTTTTTAGTACACTATCCTTATCAATCGCACACTGATGTCCTTGTAATAAAGGTGATGTCAAAGAGATTGTCGCGGAATATGTAAAAGCGCATAATTTGCAAACTCCATTTAAAGATGGAATCCCAGGCGAAGACTGGTACTACAGTTTCATGAAAAGGCATCCGCGTTTGTCATTTAAAAAACCGGAACATCTCCAAAAATCTCGTAAAGATGCCAGAAAACCAGATATTATTTATAACTTTTATGAGGATCTGGAGGAAGTTATAAAAAAATATGAAGTAACATTTCCACCCAAATCGTGCTTTGTTTTTAATTCTGACGAAACTGGATTCTGTTCTCACCCTAGGAGACTGAAAGCCAATGGAGAGAAGGGAATTCCATTATCCAGAGTATCTGGGGTATCCGGACGGGATTCTACCTCAGTCTTGGCGACCATTTCAGCTGATGGACAATGCCTTCCCCCACTTATAATATTTAAAGGTGTCGCGGTTCAATCGCGGTGGATTTCGGTCAACGCGTTTCCTGGAACGCTTTACACGACATCTTCAAATGGATGGATGGAAGAGTCTGTTTTTAATTAATGGTTAAATAAATCTTTTATACCACATGTTTTACAATTATTAAGAGTGGTAAAAAATATGCGGGACCAAGCAACCATTTTGATATACGATGGGCATAAGACCCATATCAGCTACAGAATCATAAAATCCGCTTTGGATAACAACATTCAGCTGGTAAAACTTCCTGCTCACTTATCAGACAGACTTCAGCCACTTGACAAAACAGTTTTTAAACCAGTGAAAGATGATTGGGAGAAAAGATTAATAAAATTTGCGAAAAAACAATTGGAGAATAAGCAATCGGGGCGTCTTTCAAAGTGTCAATTTGTGGAGATGTTGGGAGAAGTCTGGAAAGCGTCCATGAGCCCTCAAAATATTGTTAAGGGATTTTCATCTACTGGAATATTTCCGTGTGATTCAGCCAAATTCCCAGAGTCTTTATTTGATCCTGTAGAGCTGGCCACCTATAAAAATAAAAAAATGAAAAATGCTGCAACTGCAGAAAACAATGACGAAGGTCCATCTATTTCAGTCTCAGGATCAAGTTCCAAGTCACAAAATACCTCTAACACTGTGGAACTGTCTTCAGTCTCAGGTTCGAGTCCACACCTGACAACAATAAACGTCAACGATAATGCACCTACATTAGGATCAAAATCACTTCAGTTTACATCGAACGTTGCAGAAATTGTTTCCACTGCCCCATCGTGCTCTCACCTTCACGTTCCTGTAACTCTTGAAAATCCAGTTGTTCCAAGTTCGCAAGACGCTGAGAAAATGCTGCCTTTTGTGACACATTCACCGCAGAGTTAGGAATTTTTGCCTCGAAATTAAGTTCCAAATCTTTCTCATCTGATGCGACCATGCCTAAAAGAAAGGAAGTTATACCGCGTTTGAAACCGTTAAGATATGGTGAGATTTTAACTACAGAAGAAGTATTAATTAAACAAAAAGAGATTGAAAAGTTGAGAGACAAGAAAAAAAAGGAATACCCGGTAAAAACAAAAGTAAAAACAAGAAAATAAAGAAAAAAATTGTTGTTGATGATGATACAAAGAGTCTTACAGAGGATGTGTTGTGTCAAGATGAATCGGATGATGGTGTCGAAGATTGGGCGGAAAACATAAGGATGGAATCAATCCCTGAAGTTTCTTATGAAATTCCCATTTGGAAAAATATCATAGCCCGAAAATTTTTATTAGTGGACTTTTTGGGCGGTATGTTTGTAGCGTCGTAGAAGTCGATGACGATGATGGAGAGATAGTTATTCAAGGTTACAAAAAGAGCAATCATCTTTCCACCAAATTTTCCAAGATTGTGAATGATATTTCAAGCACTACGATTGAAATGATCGTTGCCATTTTGCCCGATCCAGTAACGACAGAGGATAGCGGACAAATATTTGTAGTTTTTCCAGGGCGAGTCTCTGTTCAAGAAAAGTAATTTTTTAATTTTGTATGTCAATAGAATTTGTAATGATTTTTTTCAATAAAATATTAAATATAAACATCAAGTAGGCTGTGTAAAACTCATTTATAGAAATAACTGGGGCAATTGTAAACGTACGATATTTAGTTAAAAATTGTGCTTTACTGTTTCATAAAACGTTTTGTTCGTATTTCCCCCTTGTATATTTGACCTACAAGCTATGGATCAAAAACGACACGTTCACAATTACCCCGAAATTAAGGGGCATTTGTAAACATGAGAAGGCTCAAAACGTTTTTAATTTTTTCTAAATGAACGTATAGTAATGGCCTTCCAATGCTCACATCTTACTCCCAACATATGGACGTTAAACGCAATCTAGTAACTTACTCAAAAAATGAGGAAATTGAATTGTCCAGAATGAGAAACAATAAAAAGATGAAATAATCGTTTACAATTACCCCACTTGACCCTACATTTAAGGGATTTAGTGGCTCAGGGAGCTAAATATCACGCAGATTGTTATGTGCATTTGAAAAGTACTATAAAACATACCCAGAGGGAAAAAAAAGTTCATCCAATAGACGCAGCAATGAGTCAGATATTTAAATACATTGAAGAAAACGATGACTGTCAGTTTTCACTGACAGAATTGAAAAGTATTCTAACGACTGAGCATATTCCTGACGATAAAACAATAAAAATGTGATTAATGAAACATTACAAGGATAATATTGTATTTTCCAGTAAATTTGGGTCTAATACAATAATATGCTTTAAAAAAAAGCAATACGAAATATTGTCCGATAACTGGTACAGTCAGAGGTCGAAAGATGATGAAGAAGAAGAACATCGCATTTTAAAGGCTGCTGGTGAAATTTTACGACGACATATCCGGACACAGGTTTATGATAATAAAATTTATCCGGCGAGTGACAAAATGTTTGACAACGTTCATGAGACAATACCGGAATCCGTATCATTTTTTTTATCAGAAATAATCCTGAATGACAAAAAAGGTAAACCGGAATGTATTCATTTACTATTATGAAACTAAATGCACCTCAATAGCTCGTGCAATAATATCTGCACTGAGGCCTCGTTCATTCATATCACCACTGCATGTGGCACTAGCTGTCACTCCTCATAGAAAATTTGGCTCCAAAAAAATAATTGAAATATGCAACGCTTTAGGCTTTTGCGGATCATACAAAGAAGCTAAAATCTATGAAGCTTCGGCAACATTTACAAGTCCTGTAAAAATAAAGACCGGTACTTTCATTCAATTTGTGCACGATAATGCAGATTTTAACGTCAACACACTAGATGGTAAAGGTACTTTCCATAATTTGGGATCCATTGAAATTGTAACTCCAAGTGATGGGATACAAACTAGAGAACCAATCAAACGTTTGGATAAGATTCCAACAGAAACAACAATTTCTGAACAAGGTCATATACCCCTTCAAATATATCCTGCTTCTGCTGGTGAAGGATTGAGAAAACAGATAAGAATTCCGGAGCAAGAACCAAATTTAACGCCCACAATTTTTTCAAAATTGAATATTCTATGGATGTATTTAAAATTCAAAACCAACAATGACTTTCCGGGATGGAACGGATTTATGAATCTGTTAACAAGTGCACATGATTTTGATATTTCGTCCTTAATATTCTTGCCATTTATCAACGCATCTCCAAGTGATTATAATACTTTATATACGGCGATGAAAACATCAGTAGAAAACGCAAAGTCGTTAAATATGAAGACATGTATTGTAACATTTGATCAACCCCTGCATATGAAATCGCGCGATATAACTTCAGCAATATGTTTATCAGATGAAATGTTTATTGTGGTCCGATTGGGTTCTTTTCATACGCTGATGTCTTATATGGGGTCTATTGGTTATATAATGGCCGGAAGTGGAATTAAAGAAGCCCTCTCTACGGTTTATGCTGAAAATACAATTGATCATATCATGTCTGGACGTGCATATGCTAGAGCGGTACGTGCTCATATACTGCTGCAACTAGCTTTATCAAGGTTAATTTTCAACGATCTACTGCAAAATAATTCGGAATTTCAAACTTTAATTACTGATGAAACGAATGCTAATATTTTTGAAATGTTCAATTACACTGAAATAACGGAAAATATTGGATTTCAAAGATTAAATGAAATTTTCGAAAACAAATTACATGATTTAGATAATAAAAATGAAACGTCTAGATTATGGACCAGCTATTTTCGAATGGTATCAGTGCTGAAAGATTTTATTGCAGCTGAGCGTATGGGTGATTGGAATCTGAATTTACACACCATTGAGAGGATGATTCCATAATTTCATGCAAGACATGCAGGAATTGCCTACCAAAATGGACCCTCAAGAGTTCCAGAAATTCACAGAAGGATATTTCACTGCGAGACGCTCAGATGTTTTACTGGAATTTCCACGGATCAAACCATTGAACAAACTCTAATGAAATCTATAAGTGTTGAAGGAGGACCTTTTAAAAGTGGTGTAACGGAAAGTATTGTTTATAAATGGATAAAAGGTGTTATTTTTACAAAAGATATAATAGAAGGTGTGGAAGAATTTTGTAATATATCTTTAAAAAAAAGTTATCAACACGCTGATTCAACCGATGCACGGATCAAAAGGGACGACATTGACGTGAAAAAATTGGAAGAATATTTTATCCAACATTCTCCATTCCCTGACGTTGCTGTCATAATGTCTATCGCGACCGGAATAACTGGGCAAGAAAACGTGAATTGTTACGCAGCTTTTGAGGATGGTTTAAAAATAATGAAGAAAATAAATGGCAAAAATTTTAAAGAAGTCAAGTTAACAAGAAAAGACAAAATCATTCCTTTATTGACTTCCACTAGCAAAATCAACGTGGATGGTGATATTATTCCAATTGATCCACTACTATTATTTCAGCGTATTTGCGTGTTAAAAAAATCGGATGAAGAACTCAAAAGCTACCTGGCTTATGAACTAGCTCCTTATCCTCTTGCTCTCTTTGAAGATGGTGAAATGCGGAAAACAACAAAATCTACATTTTATGACTTATTCCCAGAAGTGTCGGTGGATGTGAGCGATGTACAAAAATTTTCTTACGTAATTGATGGAGGAATGTTACTTCACCGTTGTAAATGGCAACTGGATGAAAATTTCGGTACTATTTGTCAACATTATGTCAGATATCTACACAACAATTATGGACACAACATTTATGTCGTATTTGATGGTTATGAAAAGAATAGCACAAAATCGATGGAAAGAACGCGTCGCTGTAAAAAAAATGCATGTAATGACATAATATTCGATAAAAGCATGCCTCTCAAAATAGGACAGGAGAAATTTTTAGCGAATGCCAAGAATAAGAGTAGGCTCATAGATATGCTACGAGAAACACTCGCGGAAAATGAAATATTTTCTTGCCAAGCAGAAGCTGATGCCGACAGATTAATAATTGAAACCGCTATCAACCTTCAATCCGAAAACATTGTTGTAGTGTCTGAAGATGTAGATGTTTTAGTTTTATTGACTGCGCTCTCACCAATAGACCGAGAAATTTATTTTCGAAAACCACCCAAAGGTAAAATACCGCAAAAAGTGTACTCTTCTAAGAGCATAGAAACAGTATTACCGAAGTGTAAAGAGCATATTTTGTTCTTACATGCTTTTACTGGCTGTGACACGACGTCAGCTTTTTTTCAACGTGGCAAAAATGTGTTTGCAAAAAATTTTGAAAAACGGCTGGACTTACAAAATGCTGCGACAGTTTTCAAAAATGAATGCAAAGATGTTGATGATATTTTTAAAGCTGGTGTTACATGCACTCTTGCTTTATACGGTGCCCCCCAAAAAATAAAAGATTTAAATACTTTGAGATATAACTCTTTTTTGAAAGCAACTGGTAAAAATACCTGCGTTAAGCTACCGTCTTTGCCAGAGCCAAATTTCCACATCGGAAAGCCAGAACATAGCAGATTCACCGAAAATCTAGCAGGCTACCGAAAACCGATAGGACCAAGGAGACCCGAAATAGCACAGCGCTTGGCAGGTTATGGCATCACAGCCACAGCCTTCAAGGAGTTTGTCACGGGAACGAGATTTAATCTCAACTACCTAAAGGGACTGTCAGACATAATCGGCAAATTTGAGACATTCAAAGTCGAAAAGGTGACTTTCAAAAACCTCGGATCAGCAGGTGGAGAGACACAAGTCATTATGACAAAACCGAGCGAAGTCAGTGAAACAGAAAGATGGAGTGACAGAACAGTACAGCCAACATCAGCTGCTACAAGTTCAACCGCAATAATGGGTGCATCCTATTGTTTCGGATTCCAACTGTTTAAACTAGACGGACCAGGTGACGACCGAGCACGCAGGACCAAGAATTGGTCATGCTTGGAAGGATCAGGCGAAGAAGCATGGGTTATGCTAGACGAATGGTATAATAACAGAAACATGCGGCGAAACTTGCCTGAAGGAATAGGAACAGAGAGATTCAGAGGAATCTCAATTAGACAAGACCTAAAAGTGTCAGACACTATGAGGCGATTGATTAAAGATATGTATTGATCTGTCGAGCTGTGCAGACGTGTTTTTCGTGGTTGTGCGTATGAATTTAAATAATCAAATCAAAATGACTGTAGATATTGCAATTTTGACTTGTGAGTTAAATAAATTGAAAAAGTGTGATTTGGTGGAAATTATTTTAAACAAAAAAGTTGACAATTCGCTTAATAATGACATATTAACGAAACTTATTGCTGATCACTTTGTAAGTATTGAAAACTTAAGTGATCAAAATTTTCAACAAGTAAATTCAGAAAATTTTAATTTAAAAAAACAAATACAACTATGTGATAAACTAATTGATCAGCAGAGCAAAAGATTAAGAGATTTAGAGACTATAACTAAACTTTTGAATGAAAAAGTCAGTAATATGACAAATCCTGCGACCACTGCAAAATTGGGTGCTGAAAACATAAAAACAAATAAATTGAAACCTGCTGCGTGGTGCACAAAAAAGTGAAAAATCAGAATCTGTTAGAGGTACGTCCAGCGTTGACGATAATATTTGTAACGCTACAACGTTACAGGTACCAAATTATAATTTAACGTTGTAAAAAACATTGGCCACGTCAAGTTTCCTTTGAGTAAGTGTGAAAACGATGCCGTATATTCTGCTATTTTGTCTGAGAATTTTCTATAAAAATTACAGAGTCCTAGAAACGATTGTAGTGCTTTTTTATTTCTCGGGCTAGGAAAGTTTTTTAGCACTTCTAATTTTTCAGGATCAATGGCTAGTCCTTCGTGGCTGATTATGTGTCCTAGAAACTTGATTTCTTCCCGAAAAAATTCGCATTTCTTCATATTCGGAAATCCAACCACAATCGTGACCGATCATAAAGCTATAACATTCATGGCTTGTAGCAAACCACTCAGTAACAGACTCATGAGATGGATCTTAGCTTTACAAGAATATCAGCTCAAGATATGTTATCAGTCAGGGAAAGAAAATGTTGTAGCCGATTGTTTATCACGTTATCCGCCTACGAAATCCATTGGTGCAACAAGCTAACGACAACTTTATGATGCTCGCCTTGCGACAAGAGATAAACCCAGAATTGAAAGCCGAATTTCGTCAAATTACACGACACCAACAGAACGATGAACACGTCAATAGACTCATCAACCGTTTGCAAGAAGGGAAAGAAGAAAAATTACAACAATTCTATCTAGTACATAACGAAGTCTTATTCTATAGACCACATCCAGATATGGATAACTGGAAAGTTGTGATACCAGAGGTGTTAATTGATATGACTATTACCGATTTCCATACTCGAAATGGTCATTTTGGTGTAGCAAAATGCTTTCAAACATTGCGGGAAGTATGCCAATTCAACATGTTTAGAAGAATCAAGATTGGTCATTTCTTGTGATATCTGTCAACGAGCAAAAATCAACACTCAACCTAATCAGGGACCGATGCAAAATATTTTACCGGAGAAACCGCTATCCCTATTGAGTTGTGATTTACTTGGACCATTACCCAGAGGACGAGCGGGATTGGAACACATTTTTGTAGTAATGGACACCTCCACTAAATTTGTACAGCTCTACCCAATCAGACGAGCAACTTCTAAAATAGTCACCGACAAGATCATCAACGAATTTATAACGCGATTTGGTAAGCCCGAAGCTATTTTAACAGACCAGGGCCACAATTTACAGGGAAATATTGGCTAAGTCAAATGAAGGAACACAATATCAAAACGAAGTTCAGTGCACCGTACCACCCACAAACCAACCAAGTGGAGAGGGTGAATCGAGAAATTGGTCGCTTATTAAGAACCTACTGTCATGACAAACACTCCAACTGGGTTAAATATATCAATAATATCACCGATTGGATCAACTGTATCACCCACGACGCCACAGGGGTGACTCCATACGAACTAATTTATGGTAAGAAGCCTCTCACAACTATAGAAAAATTGATAGAATTTCCTACACGACAAGAAATGAATGTAACAGAGAGAATCATACAAGCCGGGGAAAGAATGAAAGAACGTGCCCGAAGGAGAAGAGAGCGACACAACAGAACCAGACAAACCACAAGTTATCAAATTGGAGACCTTGTGTTGGAACAAACTAACTTTAAATCATCTGCTCTCGACAAAACCATTCATAAGTTCTTCTTGTTATACCAAGGCCCTTACCGTATCAGCAAAATCCTTAACCACAATGCCTACGTCCTGGTGCATCCAGAAACCGGTCATTATCACAATACCCGAAACATAATTCATTTAAAAAAATATTTAAATTTGACCGCCAACAACCATCGTCTAAAGGAAAAATAAATATCAAACAGGCCGGATATTATGTTTTGACGATTCTGTATTTTCTGTTAGTAATGACGACGTAATAATCTTGGACAATTCCGACGAAGAGTGGATAAATTTACATGACGACGGTCCGCCGACTACGCCGGGAAGCAGCCCAATCTTCCGCAGACGACAGCCCGAATTCAGTCATCTACCTGAGCTGCCAGCCATGGCCCCTCCGGCGATTCAAATCATCAGTGTAAAGAACCTTAACAGCACGGCAACGCAAACGGAGGAAGAAGCCACCACAACCACCGGCACACAGCCCCTCGAGTATCTTTTCAGGTGACCAGGGACACACAAACGGAGAGACATACCCCCTTAATAGACCTCAGCAGCCTGTCGGATGCGAGAAAGCGAATTCGCATAAAATTATACGCAGAAAGACGGTGGTTCCGCGTGACTGCCGATAAAGAAGGTACCGTCACCATAAAACCTAGTGATCAACCCCATTAACTTTGTTCTTTTCTTACTTGACCCCAATAATAATTAATTAAAAAAAAAATTAACAAAAAATTGCCATTACTTTGAATTTTTTTTTCACCGAGGAGGGGGTAACTGTAACGCTACAACGTTACAGGTACCAAATTATAATTTAACGTTGTAAAAAACATTTTTGTTTATTATCCTTTTGTACCACCTTGTAAAAAATTTAAACATAAATTAAAATTATGATATTAAGTATTACTCTGTATAAGCAAAAAATGCGTTAAAAAATGACCGAGCGAAAGCAAGTTATGAACAAGTCAATTATACGAAATTTGATTGGTTAATATCATCTGAAGGATATCTCATTTTTGTCTAATTATTAATTTTGAAAAGACCATAAAAGCAGTTCTGTTTTAAACCTTCGTAGAGAACAGTCAGAAAAAATAAAGATTCCCAAGCCTTCGCTATAAACCAATAGTTAATTAATTTTCTATTTTTTGCAACTTAAAATCACTGACAAAGAAGTCACATCATGAGGTAATATTTTTATATTTTTAAGGTTAAACTGATTTTTAATAGAAAGGCCCTAAGTAACAAAAATGAAAACGAAAGAAATTAAAAAATGGTAAATTCATGTAAATATGATAGTTAATTTTTTATCCAAAGATCATATTAATAATTCCGTCAAATAAATACAACTGGGTTTGCATTGTATGAATTTGATGTTTGAAACGATCGCATTAATAATTCCGTCAAAAGATATACAACTGGGTTTGCATTGTGTAAATTTTGATGTGTGAAATGATATTTAAAGAATTCCATCGAGTATGTACGACTGGGTTTTTGCATCGTGCAAATTCGATGTTTAAAATAGGATATTTTGTCAAAAGTATGCTAAAGATGATTATCCTCGCCAGATTTCTGTAGCGTGGTTATTTTCCCTACAGTTTAGTCTTTTTAAAGTTTAATAATTGAAATAAAGAAAGTCATTTTTTTTTGAGTTATAATAAAATTATATAGCCTAGAAACAGAGTCATAAATAATCTAATTTTTCTAGCAATTATTGAAAAATATAAGTTAAAATGAATAAAAGGAAATTAACTATGATTCACAAAATATTAATATGTAAAGAATTTGAGGAATAAGTTAATATTTTAATATTCCTGAAAGCATGAAAATTAGATGTTGAAAGTATTGAATAGAGCGTGATTAAGATATAATTGATTACAAAATTATTATGATAGAAGATAAAGTGACTGAAATTGACGGCACTATGGTAAAATTAAAGGTATGAAATTATGAAATTGTTGAAAATTATGAAATTACAAAATTGATGAAATTATAAAAGTGTATTTATTTGAATAATTAAAGAATTAATTAATATTGAAAAAACGCGAAATTAAGTATTTGAAAACTGAAAAAGGACATGACAAGAATATTAAAATTTTACTTACGAAAGAATTTAAAATGTATTAAATATCTGTACCCCAGAGCCAGAGTATGTTAAGTCCAAATTTGGCAAAAATGAGATAAATATGCTAAGTCACATAAAATTTCTTATATATTTTTTTAGAATTTATATTACAAGTCCACGTTTTGTGTTTTCAACGATAGTGTTATTTAAACTATTTTAAGTCCAGTAACTCTCTTGAGCAAAACAATTTCGAGTCCCAATGACATAGTTTGCTTCCACACACATTGTGTTCCGATTTCAGTTAAGTCCATGACAGCAAATGTCAAATTATGTTATTGTATGAAACAGTCTATAAATAAATTATTATTTAATTGATGTTTTAAGTGATATAATATTATATTATTTAGAAAAAATGTCTACAAGAACGGCTCGAATATTACAGTTAGCCTTAAATAAAAGCAGTTCCGAAAAAAATAATGAACGTATAATATCCGGACATCAGCTGTTAACCTCAAAAGATACTTTTCCCGGTAAGTGAATTATCAATTTTCATTAACAGTAATTATATGACAATAAATTGTAAATAAATCACTATAGTATTATTATACTAATGACGTGTAAATTTTAGGAAGTATATTATTATTATTTTATTATTGCAAGATGGCGGCGGGTACAGACGATCTGTCTAAGTGCTCCAAAGACTTTTGCGATTTAAGTGATGAAAAATTATATTTAAAGAAGTTCTGTAATGTGTGCAGTGAAGCAAGTGACAATTTGATATTGATACAGTGTGATATCTGTGATCTTGATTATCATCCTGAATGTGTCGATATTGTTGGTAATAAACCGAGCACGTGGTTCTGTATTAAATGTGATAAAAATAGCATGCAAAGGAATATATTAACTTTAGTTATATTTCTGAAAAAATCTATGAATGATTTTAAAGCAAAATATAACTCGCAAAGTAAATTAATTAAGCAGCGTGAGCTTGAAATCATAGAGTTAAAAAATGAACTTAAAGTTTTTTTTTTTTTTTTTTTTTTTTATTAAAAACCTTTATTTACAATTATTATAAAAAAAAAAACAGATACAAACAAAAAGAAAACAACCTAAGACTATATTCATATAACACAACTTAAATTAATATTTGAAATAAAGGCAGTTAGGCTACAATTCGAGCCTTAAAACGTTATTATATTTAATCTAATGTAGTGTTCAGATATTGATCAAAATTCGTTTTGTTAAGTATTTTTTGTTTTTCTTTTCTTAAATAATTTTGATATGCTCTTGTATTCTGTTCGTTGTTTTTCAAGTTAAAATCAATTGTTGAACTTATAAGCCAGATTAAAAAATTATTTTGGTTCTTATTTACAACATTTGTATTAAGAAACAAAATATCGTGATCTTTCATTTTTTGAGGCGTAACTTCCAGAATTTTACTTTTTAAAAAGCTCCAATTATGCTTTGAATTTTGACATGCTATTATCCTATGTCCAGCCGTATCTTCATTGGCGCAACGGACGCAGTAAGGTGTACTGGCTAAATTGTGTCTATATAATTTATAGTTTGTTGCATAATTGTCGTTAATTAGATTGTATACCGTGCATTGTTTTTCTGAATCAATATAAGAATTAAACACATTTTCCCAAATTTTTTTCCACGGGTATGACGGTAATTGTTGCTGAATTTTTGGCACCGACTGGGCCTGTTGCTCCAAATAAAGATACTTGGCTGAAATTTTTATATCAGGGTTATTTTTTATAAAAACTGAATCATTATATTTTTTCGTAATTCGTTTAAAAATCACTGGAGTTTTTGATTTTGCCGGTTGCGTTATCCATTTGTCTATTAATGATTTATCAAAATTATCCTCGAAATCTCGTACGGTATTGACACATTGTTTTAAAAGAAGCGCTTGACATTTAGTTTTAACCTCAATTAATCCTAGTCCCCCTTTTTCCTTTTTTAGACGTAACTGTGACTTTGCTATTTTGAAGAAACATCCCTTCCAGATAAACCACCCTAGGGATTGTTCTATGACTGCTGCAAATTTGTTAGTTATGGGTAGTAATTGTGCTAAATACCAAATTTTCGCTAAGGCAACATTATTTACTAACCAAACACGTTGTATTAGGTTTAGATTTCGTGATTTGTTTGCACTGAAGAACTGTTTAATATTATTTATAACTGGTTCCCAATTACGAGTGATTAAGTTATTAAAATCTTTGAGCCATATCACTCCTAAAGTTTTAAACTCATTTTTAATGGGCATGTTTATGAAGTGGCTTGAATTTCCGGGTATAAATTCTCCAAGAAACATAACATTCGATTTAGAAAAATTAACTTTGGCTGAAGACGCTTCACAATATTCTTTTAAAATTTTTTGGATTTTAAGTCCATCAGAGGGTTGGTCTATATAAATTTGCACATCGTCCGCATATGCCCTGATTTTCAATGCCTTATTATTAATTGTAATGCCATGTGTGTTGTTATCAATTGATCTTATAAAGGGTTCTATAGATAGCGTAAACAATATCATTGACAATGGACAACCTTGACGAACAGATAACTTAATCTTTATTGAATTGGACAGGAAACCATTCACAATTATTTTCGACTGAGCGTTATTATATAAGTTTTTTAAACAAACTATAAATTTTTCTGGGAAATTAAGTTTTTTTAGGATTGCCCATAAATATTCATGGCTTACCCTGTCGAAGGCTTTTTGAAAATCCACATTTATTATTGCAGCCTTGTTGTTTTTTTCTATAGAATGATTCATTATAACATCTCGCAACACCGTAGCATTGTGAAATATGTTTTGCCTTCCATTCCCGCGCTTTGTCCAGTACCAATGATATTATGGAGAAATTTACGAATTCTTAGAGCAAAAATTTTCATGAGTAATTTATAATCAGTGTTCAACAAGGTGATGGGTCTGAAATCCTCTACCGTTTTAGAGGCGCCTTTTTTCGGGATGAGCGTAATAAATCCTGTAGCAAAATCAGAGGAGTTAATATCAATTGTTGACTGATCTAACACTTTGTTCAAGATCTTCGTTAAATCTTGCTTGACTATCTGCCAGAATTGCAGGTAGAATTCATACGGTATCCCATCCGGCCCTGGAGACTTTTTCTTTTTGGACTGTTTAAGTATTTCCAGTATTTCATCAGAGGAAATTTCTTTAATTAGGTTATCCGCATCATTTGCAGTGATACTAGTCTTTATAGCATTTGACAGTAAATTATTTACACTTATATTTTTCTTTTCGTAAAGATCAGTATAGTATTTTTCGATTTCGCTGATTATCTCTGTAGTTTTATTCGTAAAATCACCATTTAGCTTTTTCAATTTATGTATGTGTTTTGCTTCAGAGTTATTTTTTTCCCTAGCCATTACAAATACAGAACTCTTCTCTTCTTCTACGACGTTTAATTTCGATCTTATGAGTGAGCCTTCAATACATTCTTTTTGCTTATTTACAATTTTGTTTTTTATCTCTTTAATTTTGTTTAATGTATTTGTTGTTCTGTCTCCGTCTGACACTTTCTTATGCAGATCACCAAGAACTGACATATAAAAGTCTAGCATGTTTCTTTTACTTTTGGCTTCATGTATGGCTTCAGTTATGAAGAATCGTTTGATAGACTTTTTTGCGACCGTACACCACCACGTAATTTTGTCTAGGTTTAGATTTTTCTTTTGTATTTGGATCCATTGCTCTCTAAAGTTATCTTGAATTTGTTCGTTGTGTAAGAGGGCTGTGTTCATTTTCCAGTAGCTGCGTCCTCTCGGCATCGGAGATTTTAGGCCTGTCAATTTACATAGCACGGCATTGTGATCACTGAAGGCTATTGTTACGTTTTCGACCGAGTGGATGTTTTCCTTTAGATGTTTGGAGAGATACATTCGATCAATTCTTGATGCTGAATTGTTGCGGATGAAGGTGAATCCAGTTTCGTTGGGGTGTTTATATTTCCAGGCATCATGTATTCGTAATTGACTGACTAAACTTGCCAGCCCTGAGCTAGGTGTTACTTGACCTGTAGCGTCATTTCTATCAGTTACGCAATTGAAATCGCCGGCTAGAACAATATTATTATAGTTGTGTGATAAATGTAGCGCTAAATCGTTTTCAAAGAGATTCTCTCGGTCATTTTTAAAATTGGAACCAGAGTGGGCGTAAATATTAACTAAAAGAATGTTATCCCATACTACACTTAGTATTCTTCCATTAACTTGTCTCTGAACACAGCTGATAGAGTACCCTTCTCTATATATTATAGCAGTACCTCTTTTTGATTCATCTATGTTTACAATGTAGGCATAATTATAGAGAAAATTTAGATTTTCAGTATTTACTTCCTGCAGAAATAAAATGTCAATATCATAGTCTCTAACGTCCGGTGAGTCTCCGTGATAGGATATGGGGCTTGATTCTTCATAATTTTCAACATAGGAGTCATTTTCAGACTCACTCCCGGTTGACATATTTTCGGAATTTTCCGTTTCGTCAAAAGTTGTTACAATTTTCTTTTGCAAAGTTTCAGCGGAATCGATTATTTTAGATTCTCTTTTTCTTTTATTTTTACTTTTACGTTTTGCTACGGGATCTGAACTGGTTTTGTCGATGGTGAGGACGTCATTTTTGACAACATTTTCTAAGCGATTGTATGTTGTGTTTTGGATAATTGGTTTCTCTTGTAATTTTTGAGATCCACTGGGAATAGTTTGGTTCTCTTCTACATTGACTGGAACGGTAGTTTCAACGCTACTGATGGGTTTTTCTATGGATAGATTCAGAATTTTAGGATCATTTGTGTTAGAACCAACTTTAGCGTTGTTTGAATTTTTCGTTTTTTCTTCAGTTTGTGTAGGGACACCTTGGACGCTGGCGCTAACTATTTTTGCCCAGGAGACAGCTGGGGGACGATCATCCTGTATTTGAACGGGCCTTTTCGTTGGACATTCTAATCTTAAGTGTCCATATTGGTTACAAATCATACAGGATTTGGGCTGTCCTACGTAGCTTACTGAAGTCTTGAAAAAGGCGATTTTTATCCATGATGGGATGTGTTGCTTGAGTATGATTTTTATTTGTTTCACACCAGTAAAGACTTTATATCTGTGTTCGCCTTGCCATGTCTCATTTGTAAACGAGCAAATTTGTCCATATGGTTTCAGAACATCAATAATTTCTTGATCTGTCACTTCAAAGGGTAGATTAAACAGTCTTACCGTTCGCATACCATAGCCAGCATAATATAACTTTATGAAGGTCACGGAGCCATCTTTGTATTTAAATTCTATTTTATCATCATATTTTTCCATTAATTCGTCACAAAGTTCTTGATTTTTTAATTGAATAAAAATTGATCTTACATATAAATCTATTTGGATTCCACTTATTTCAGATTCTTCCAGTTTTAATTTTTCAAAAATCCACTCGTGTACATCTAAAGAATCTGGTTTTTTACTATTCTGATCAAATTCGCACTTTATCGTATTTTTCCTATAGTCTCTCATTTTTACTGAAACACTCATTTTCGTTGGGAAAACAGAAACACGAAAACTCGTAAGGAGAAAAAAAAACAATAAGGCACAGCTCAACACTGAGCTATGCACAGTAGAGTTACGTAATCTCTAGAACACTTTTATAATACGTCCACTCTCTCTGAAATCTAGAAATGAACTGAACGGACTGTATAGAAAATTAAACCTATGATTAGAAAATGCCACGCTACTCGTATTACAAATACAATAGCTTCCTGGTTGGATCTTTATTAAACAGGGAGGAGAGAGAAAAACATAACATTCTTACAGCATCAGAACCACCTGACCCCAAGTATCTCAACAACCTAGGAAGTGTAAGCGCCCTCTATCTATATACCAACACTCCCCCACACGGGTATGGATCACAGGCCCCCAAAGTTGCAGAAACAGTAAACCGAGCCTATTCATTCAACTACAAAAAAGACTCTTCCAAAAGACTGGAAACTCCTGCTGGAACTGTAGAGAGATTACAATGGGAGAAGAGCGATGGGGAATTCCCTTTTGGGCTCATCCATGGAAATTTTATTGCAAAAGAAGTGAAAATTATGGCTGAGAGATTTCTTTACCAAAATCACATGCTAATCGACCAGTGCGCGGAGGATGTGATTGAACATGTATTACATGGAAACTCTGATGTCTTGACTAAAGGAAGACAAACATTAGACTCGTTGACAAATTCAAGCGTTACTGCAAGCATAGCTTATAAACGGATTCATGACCTATATAAAGAAAATTTAGGTCTTGAAGCATCATCTGTTTTGGACTGGATAAAGGGGTACTTTCAACTTATGGAAAAGGATGAGTGTGTTGTGAGAGAATCTGATGTTGTAGAAAATGAGAAAATAGTTTACAATAAAGCAAACAAAATGTATGTGAACAAGAAAGTACAAAGAAAGATCTCCAAGAATAAGAAATATGAAGGAGGTAAGAGGGTTAAGAAAAGGTTGATCCAGATTGGCACAAGATTTGCTTCATACATCAAACACAAGGAGCGAGGGAAATTGGATAGAAGAGCTATTGCTTCTGCAAACATGGTTCTTAGGTCTTTCTTTCTAATAATAGAAGAGTTCCACCTTTCTCTTGGGAAATCACTTCCTGGATCAACCATTTCTATAGGTGGAGAGGAAAAGAAGAGGAAGATAATCTCAAATTTAAGTAATGCTAACTTGAGAAGCAGCACAGCAAAATACGTCATACAAGGGACAGAGGATGCTACTAAATGGAACGAATGTCTATCACCCGCAGTATTTGGGATAATGCACAAAACTTTCTTTGATAAGGAAACGAGAAAAAAGCTAGGGTTACCTGATTCCACTCCATTTGGGGAGCTATTCTCTCATATAGCTGTGGCAGGAAATTTCTTGATGGCATTGAAATCCATACAATTAGGATTGGGCCCTATAGCAACAGACGATTCAGAGTATAGGAGATTGAAATGGCATGAGCTAAACCGGTTCAACAGGAATTCGAAAGATTGGTTAAGGGAAATTCTTAGAAGAGGCATAGATGAGGAGAACTTCATAAATGCAAGCCCTGGAATGCTCATGGGAATGTTGAACGCAGGGAGTACAACTTTAGGACTATTACCTGTAAACCACAACTTCGACCAGGAAGAAATGTCAGTAGTAACCTTAAGATCAAGTGATGATTCGATGTCAGTATACATGGGAAAAAGCACTACACTCCTAAAGAGATGTATTGCAATGAACAAAAGAAATCTAGAGATGGTAGGAATAAATTTAAGTGACAAAAAAACTCACTTTTTCAAAGAGGGGTTTGGTGAATTTACCTCCTGGTACATGGACGGCAATTTCGTGGCTCAATACGGTGTAGAGACGTCCTCTATCAGGCCCCAAGGAAAGAATCCACCCGACGACTTTCACTCTATAGCTAAAGGCACCAGCACTTCTCTTAGCACCCTCTCCATTAACCACCTGGGGGCGTCTGCAAAACTAAGATTAGGTGTTTTGGGGGTTCGACGCTTATGGCGGATTGACAGAAATCCTGTGAAGAGGGCAGGAATCAGTGACAATGTATTGCTTCTTTCAGATGGGGGAAGATCACTGTGGAACTGCTCCAATTGCCACCTGGAAGAAAGTTGCCTCAAAGAGAGATACTGCACAAATGAGACTGAGAAACAATATCTTTTGAGGGTTCGAAATCCGCACAACCCTTTCTCTCTTGAACCGGAAGAAGACTCTACCTACTCAAAAGAGCTAGGGGGACTACAATTAACAATAGCTGAAACACCCAGATCTGCATTCCATTATGCAAAAAGGACAAATAGGACAGCTACAACAAGTAGTCGCAGGAACATGTTCAAAGAAGAAAGGGCCTACGGAGAATCGATAAAAATCATTAAGAGCATAGACCCGACAACAAATATTAGTTACCCAAACACCTCTGTTAGGATCAACAAACACCTTTACTCTGTTCTCCAGGTGGAAAGACATCAGGTTGACCTATCAGAAGAGGAAGAAGAGCTATTTAGAAAAGCCTTAGATATCCTCCAGGGCATTGAGGTTGTTGAGGAAGAAGATGAACCCTTCGAGCGCCCACTTCCTGAGTAATCAATGGAAAAGGATTGATGTAAATAGGGGACCCAAACAAAAGTAATAGAAAAACATTAAATATAAAAGTGATACATCAATATCTGTAAATAAAATTTGTGCAACTAACAATGATCAACAAATGTCGTTAACTCCCAAAAATAATACGGATGTAACTTCTTCGTTTGCTAATAAAAATATTAATAAAAATATCAATAGAAATGAGCCAAGCGTTGTTGTTAAAAAAACGGATGCGGCTAAACAAATAGAATTCAATGAAAGTTCGCAGCCAGTTGTTGATAAGAATTCAGAGGGTAAAGAAATTAATAGAAATAAGGCAACTTATGCAGATGTAATAAAGCAGGATGTAAATGAAGAAAATGATTGGAAACCGGCGCCTACACGGTCTAGACGCCGACGTAAAGTTATTGCTACGTATGGTACAGGTGATGAGAAGCAAGTGGAATCTCAGTCATTGAGTGCAGTACAAAGAATGGCACATATTTTTGTATCACGTTTATCAAATACAGTAACACCTGAGACAATTAAACATTATCTTAACAATCATTATAAAGCCGAATACTTCTGTGAATCAGTTGGTAAAAGTGAAAGATTTAAATCTTTTAAAGTAAGTGTTCCTCTTCACTTGAAAGACGAAATGATGGATCCTGCTTTTTGGCCCCGTGATACTCTTATTAATAGGTTTTTCTTTCCAAGAAGAATATGGCTGAACACAAGGATTTTTTTCGAAAGGCAGCCTTGACTCCCCCAAAATGATTGAATATCTTCAATTCTCAAAACAAGGTCACAATAAGTTAAGAGTACAAAATAAAGACACTAAAATTGACAATGTTAAGAATAACCGTTTAAAAGTCATGCACTTAAACATACAAGGCCTAAATGGTAAAACTGGATCCTTGGAAGTGTTGTTAAATGAACTCAATGTTGACGTATTATGTATATGCGAACATTGGATGAATAGTAGTGAAATTAGTGTTACTAATCTGGATGATTACATACTAGCTAATTCTTTTTGTAGGACTTTCATGTTGCGTGGTGGTGTCTGTATTTACTTTAAAAATAATCTAACTTTTTCAAAAATTCATTACCCCAAAATAATCGAACACAGTTTTGAATTAACTGTTGCCGAAATCGCATTTTCTAATAATCATAAAATCTTAATTTTATCGATATATCGTGCACCAAACGGAGACTTTCAAACATTTATAGATAATCTCACTGAAGCTCTAGATGGCCTATATGATCACCAAAAGTTTATGATTGTGTGTGGTGATTTTAATATCGATTTCTTATCAAATAACTCTACAACGAAAAAACTAAAAGAAAAACTTGTGAATTTGTTGTTATCATTTAATTTGACCCCTACTGTAACTTTACCTACAAGAGTAACCGAACATACCGCGACGTGTATTGACAATATCTTTACCAATATTTGTGAACCATATAATATTTCAGTTTGTGATACATTTCTATCCGATCATAATTAT
Source organism: Xanthostigma xanthostigma (assembly GCA_963575645.1). Lineage (NCBI taxonomy): Eukaryota > Metazoa > Arthropoda > Insecta > Raphidioptera > Raphidiidae > Xanthostigma > Xanthostigma xanthostigma. The sequence continues at coordinate 9,828,446 of OY754473.1, forward strand.
CAACTATTAGATATAAAAATTGTAGATTCAAATCCTCCAATAACATATGTTTACAAACGCGTATTCTCAGATCTTAATTGTCAATATTTTGAAACGATGTTCTTAAATGAAAACTGGAAACGTGTTTATGAGGCTGGATCCATTAGGTAGTGCTAGTTTTAACGAATTTTATAATACATTGGTGCATTTTCTAAACTGTGCTTTTCCTGTAACTAAGGTTAGAAACTTTACGCAAGGTAAGAAATGGATCACACCCCAAATTCAACAGCTCGGTAATATGTTACGAGATATGAATGTCATTGATAAAACTATAAATAATAACGATTTTCATTTATACTATAAACAGTTAAAGCGAAATTATAAAAACTTAATTAATGATTGTAAAAAAACGGCCACTATGAATCATATAAACAACGCCAGTAATAAAACTAAAGCAGCTTGGGACATTATTAACAAAAGATGTAAACGGCACAAATCTCACACTAGTAATGTTAACTCTCTTTTTGATGAAGACGGTAACAGTATCACCAGTCCTGCAGAAATATGTAATTATTTAAATAATCATTTCAGCATTCCTTCCTCTTATACCGATAAGGACACCAGTAACAGTACCACCCATAATATTACCTCTCCGGAAATGGATCTTTTTTTAGTACCAACTGATGCTACAGAAATTTTTGCTATACTAAACAAAATTGGCAGCGGAAAATCAGCTGGAATTGATGAATTACCATGTTTCTTAATGAAACGGTGCGCAAAGTACATTACAGAACCGCTTGTTTATCTACTTAATGGATCACTTAGCCAAGGAATCTTTCCTGAAAATCTTAAGACGTCCAAAGTAGTTCCCGTTTTTAAAAATAAAGGTAGTCCCAACGACGCTTCCTGCTACCGACCAATATCTGTGCAATGCACAATATCTAAAGTTTATGAGCTGGTATATCTCAAACGTTTGAACAACTTTCTTGACAAATTTAAGATCTTAAATAAAGCTCAACACGGTTTTCGGGCTGGAAAATCCACCGAAACTGCTATTTTTGAAGCCTACAGTTTTATATTGAACTCATTGAATAATAAAAACTATACTGTCAGTTTATTTTTTGATTTGTCTAAAGCGTTTGACCTAGTTGACCACAAAATTTTAATCAGCAAAATGGAACGGTATGGCATTAGAGGTGTTCCATTAAAATTCATAGAGTCTTACTTAGCAAATCGGCAACAGATAACCGTTCTTCAAACTGAAAATGATTGCATAAAATCTCACAAAACACACGTGTGCACAGGGGTTCCGCAGGGCTCTATATTGGGGCCTCTTCTATTTGCCATTTATATTAATGACCTACCGCAGCACCTGCCTGACTCAATAAAGACGGTCATTTATGCCGACGATACGACCATCCTGATATCCAACAAATCTAAATGGGACTTATTAAATACTGCTGATTTAGCAATACAAAAAATTAATGAATGGTGTGTCTCTAATAAACTTAAACTTAATGTAAGTAAATCGCAGTTCATACATTTTTTTCCAAAAAACGTAGTAATGTCAGAAAGTCTATTTTTGAAATCCGGAAATAAATCTATTCAGCAAGTTATTCATTGCAAATTCCTCGGCGTTAGTATTGACTATAAATTAACTTGGAATGAACATTTAAAACATCTTGCAACTAAGTTGAGCAAAGCTTGCTATTTACTGAAACAACTACGTCCTACCTCTGACATTAAAACCCTTCTTTTAGTCTACAATGCACATTTTTTATCCCACCTTTCTTATGGTATAATTTTTTGGGGATCATCCAATTTGCATGATATTTTTGTATTACAAAAACGAGCTGTACGTTATATGTGTGGTGTACCTTCGCAAACCCCCAGTCTACCATTATTCGCTCGATTAAATATTTTACCTGTCGCATCTTTGTATATTTTTAAATTATTGACTTTTTTAAACAAATATTTTTATCAATTTAATATAAATTTTAACAATGACATTCATACCTACAATACACGATCTGGTAGTGACATCCACATACCATTTAACAGACTTAGCGTAGCGAACAGTGGTCCACTTGCCATGGCTGTTCGGTTATATAATCACTTGCCACTGGACATTCGCCGATCGAAAAGATTTGACTTGACGGTGAGACAATTTATACAAACTAAATTGTTTTACAGTGTGGATGCATATTTGAATGATATTTGAATGTTTAATTTTATATTCTTCTCTATTGTTGACCTGTCATATTCAATTTTTGTATTGACAACATGACTAATAAATATTATTATTATTATTATTATTATTTAAGTATAAAGGGGACTTAACATAGTTTAGGTCTGACTCCACCTGAGTGTATGTGACTTAACATAATATTATCTCGTTTGTTTTTTGTTTTAGATCCGCAACAAAATCTTGTACAATTTGTTGAGAAACAACCTCATGTTGATGAAATTTTAAGTTCTATCCCTAGTAGCACGTTGGGGAACAATGAACCTATTTCTGCAGAGATCAGTGATAGTAACCGTATTTCTGATGACAAACAAAAGGATTTCGTTATATTGTCGACAAAAGAAGCAACCGACGAAATGCAAATACAAGTTCCTGACGCCAGTAAGGATCAAGTAGTAATTTTAAATTACACCAAAGAGTTACAGTTCCGACACGAGGAAAATCAAAGTGACGGAAGCACCACGGATTTTGAAAGAGAGGAGCCTAATATAAGGAGATACGAAAGCACCACCGATCTTTCAGATGTTGATGGCCACAATATTGAACCATATGACGAGAGCGTGACCCAGGAGTTACAACTCCGAACACCTGAAAAAAACAATCAGTTTTCAGATTTCAGTAGTGATGATGATGTGGCAGATCCAAACTATGATACCGAAAATGACGAAGGCAGTGATCAGAACGATATTATTAGTGTGGATCCAGCTGAACAAAGTAAAAGAAAAGTGAGGAAAAGAAAGGCAGATTCTAAGACCTGGAAAAAAGCTATCACGAAAAGAAAAAGACATTCAGGCTTAGAATATACAACAGATAATGGCAGTAGAGTAATGAAAAAGAAAACTCTCAAAGCTCCTTGTCAAGATAGTTGTAAACAGAAATGTAAAAGTAAAGTCTCTGAAGAAAAGCGCCAATTTATACATTCACAGTTTTGGAGTCCCCGAAAATCTTTGGATATGAGAAGACAGTTTGTGGCTTCTAGTGTTGAGCAAATACCAATAAAAAGATTGAGAGCACGAACTGGTGAACGAGAAGGTAGACGAAAATTTACCAATAAATACAAATTTGAAATAAATGGTGAGAAATTAACTGTATGTAGACAGTTCTTCCTTAATACATTGAGCATATCGCAGCAAACAGTAGATACAGCTATTATAAAGAAAAAAGATGGAGGAATTGTAAGTCCTGACAAACGGGGAAGACATATCCCAATAAACAAAATTTCTGAAAATGTTCGAAACAGTGTTCGGAATCATATTTCAAAGTTCCCATCTTACGAATCTCATACTCCCGTGAAAGAACAAAACGAAGATACTTGGGCAATCATTTAAATATAAGCAGGATGCACAAATTATATCTAGAGGAATGCAAAGATAATCGACTTGAACCAAAAGATGTGGCAAAAGAGTGGCTGTATGCAGACATCTTCAATCGTGAATTTAACTACTCATTCAAAAGTCCGGATAATGACACTTGTGATTTATGTGATCAATTTCAGATTCATCTTCAGGACGCAAACTCACCAGAAGATAGGGCTTGTCTGCAAAAGAAATACGATGAGCATTTAACAGATTCCAGCAACAGGTACAAAATTAAATCTGAAGACAAAAATAATGCAAGACAAGTCACTTCACAGAAAGTTGTGATGATGGACTTGCAAAAATGTCTACCAACTCCCGAACTGCACAATTCTCAGAGTTTCTATTCCCTTAAGTTGTGGACATATAATCTAACAATTCACGATGCAACTTTAGAAAGTAGTTATTGCATTATGTGGGATGAAAGTGTAGCAGGTCGCGGAGGTAATGAAGTAGCATCATGTTTGACAAAATGGGTAGAAAATTCAGAATTTTCTAATGATATAAAGGAGCTGACGATATGGTCAGATAATTGCCCAAGTCAAAATCGAAACATCCTCCTGATTATGAGTTACTTCTGGATATTTTATTTAAAACCATCCATAAACACAGTAAATCACAAATTTTTAGCAAGGGGACACACCCATCTTGAAGCTGATTCTGTCCATTCACTTATAGAAAGGGAACGCAAAAAAATTCCGCAATTTAAAATTATGTCACCTTGGGACTGGCAGCAAATGATTAGATTATGTGGCTTGAAAAAACAGTTAAAAGTAATTAATATGGATACACAAGATTTCAAAAACTTTAAGCAGCTTTACGAGGGCCAATCAGCACCGTATACAAATCGGAAGAAAAATGATAATGGCCAAGATTTCTTGATATCACAGGCAGTTCACTTGCAGGTTAGAAGAGAAAATCCGGGGATTCTATTTTACAAGACAAAATTTGAAGACGATTTCTCAGATATAGATCTTAACAGAAAATCAAGACGCTGTATTAATTTTCCGACCAGTCTTCCACCAATAAGAGAGGGAGCTAAGCCTATATCAATGAAAAAGTATAATCATCTACAAAAGTTGCTTACTTGGGTACCTAAAATATTCCATGGATTTTATAGAAACCTCGTTCATGGAAATGTAGAGGATGATTAAACAAAGAAACGGACATACGTCATACTTACCCACAAAGATTGTTAAATGCAGTCAGACAAGAATATTATATTATGTTACACAATATTTTTTACTGTAAAATGTTTTTTTTATTAATACATTGTCTGATTTACTTTTTGTCATATTTTTCTATTTGCCTGCTCCATTCGTATAACAAAATTTTCTAACCTTATAAAAACTCGGTTTCTGGTACGATTTTAAAAGTTGGTTTAAGACGAAAAGTACTTATAGCACCAGAGCTGGGCCAAGTACAATGAAAATGTACTTGGAGTACCAAGTACAAAGTACTTTCCATTTTCGTCCAATAAGTACAAAGTACAAAGTATTTGACTAAGTACTGAGTACAAGTACTTGGATTTTACGAGTACTTTTTACAAGTACATTGGACACAATGTGGTACACCCAGCCTCAGTGCACCTTTGTGGTACAAACTACAAACAAACCCTACGAGCTCGATTATTTATGAAATTAAAATACACAGAGAGTGACATACGCACAAAATGTTTTTATGAATTATATTTTATTTATATTAAATGTGAATTAATACAAAAACAAAAAATTGAAAATACTGAAAATAGAAAAATAAACAACTAAATAAAGACAAAAAGCAATGTTTCAAGAAACCCTGCATTAATACGTTTGTTTTAAGCAGCCAGCAAACGGTAACGAAACCGTCACCATCATGCGCAGATAGCTAAAACGTGTTCCAGTATCTTTTTAGCTACTGCGCATGCGGTTGACGGTTTCGTTACCGTTTGCTGGCTGCTTGGAACAAACAGGGTACCCAGAAATGCTCACAAGAAAGTAGCGATTCTTTACGGAAAAATCGCAAACTAAAAAAAACCCCTAATTTTTAAAAGTTCTACACAAGACTTCTTTCTTCATAAAAGTGTATTTTAATGTACTTGTACTTAGAAACAAGCTGAAAGTACAAAGTACATTCAACAGATCGTTACAAGTACAAGTACCAAGTACAATTTTTAAAAGTACTCGGAATACAAAGTACAAAGTACAAAAATATGTACTTAAAGTACTTTTTCCAAGTACTTGTACTCAGTACCGCCCAGCTCTGTATAGCACTGAATTATACCAGTTTCCCCGTCCATTAAAAAAAATTGATAACGAGAACTAAAGTTATTCAAATGCCATCTTTTGAGACTGTTTTAAGCCTCTTAGTTTGCCTAATTTTGTTAAATTGCATTCACAGACATTGTCTGCACATCAAAATTTCATTGTAAAAAATGTTTAAATTGCACTCCTGAAAAACTAACATTTTGGACTTAACATACCCTGGCTCTGGGGTACAGATATATGAATTAAGAAAAATAAGAAGTATTGAAAATTATTTCCAATGAAATTATTAACTGTAAATTTAAATTGAGGCTAGGCTTGAATAACTGTAATTATAAGGAAAATAAAGAGATTATTATATTATGCTGGTTATAAGAAAATAAAAGAAACATTTGATTTGAAGTATTTAAATAAAGAAATGTAAAATAATTATTTTTTTGTAAACAAAAGTAACTTGAAACATTTTTTTTTTGTATGGAAATAAAAAATAATAATATAATGTATATTGAAATAAAAAATAATTCAATGAAATTAACTTAAAAAATTTAATGTAAATATTTTGTATGTGTAAATTATCACTTATTTAATTTGAATAAAACTAATTATTTATTTGTTGTTTTGGAAATATGTTGTTTTGATGAAAGAAAAATAAATATAAAAAGATTTGACCCTTACAATTTTGTTGGCCACCATTGAAATAACCATTAAACAGAAAATCTTTAAAGTGCCGGCAAATTTGTCAAGGAAGTGTAACGTCGTTCGGGTCACACTCCAAACACACGGTCGAGTGCCCCAAAAGAACAGAACGTTACAACTGTTACAACACTACCTTCTACCAACGTGTCCTACATTTATGTATGTAAATAATTTATTGTATTTTCTTGTGGATGTCCTTCAGTAACATATAACGTATAATTGTATCTCTTTCGTTTATGGCAATTCTTTGAGTTAATTGACCACGAATTTTGTTGCAACCTAATTTTGTTTATATTTTGATTTATTCGGACAAGTGATGGCAATACGGTTATGAATTTTTTTTTATGTTTGATTCTATATGTTGGATTTCCTGTTTCATCACTAAATTATATTCATTAAATCTTATTTTATTTATTTGGAATTCACCGAGTTAACGGAAGTAACGCTTTGTTCGGTTATCTTATTTATGGTATTTTAGATTCATCACGTCGGGTTTATTTTAGTATATTTCGTTCGGAACCGTTTTACGGATCTTTCGGTTACCTTAAGCTTTTGTTCAATTCAAGTGCCGGTTTCACAATTGTGTTGGAATTTATCGTTAATGCCATTACTTGTCGCGAACTGATATTATTTAGTTCAGTACAAATTTCTTTAGCGGTATATTTTTTTTTAAACTAAACGGCTACGGGCCAAGTCAATGTTGATTGACTACCGATCTGCGAAAATATTTTTTTTTATATATAAATTTTCCTTGTATTTTGTCTGTGAGACAGATTCATGACTCTCTCCTATAATTTTTTTTGTTTTGTTGGAGATTTAAGAGTTTTAATGTAGGTAAGAATAATTCTGAAGGCGCCTTGCGCCGACTGTAACGACTAGGTCGTATTCCTGTTCTTTTTAATTTTTAATATATGTATATGTTTCACGAATTGTGGTTAGAATTGATTCCTTCTTTGATCTATTCCCTCATTGCCTGGGTCGAAAGTCAGCGATCCCTTCCGGTGGTACCAATATCTGACTTTGGCGCCTAACTAAAATAATTTATGACTACTTCGTGGGACCTTCCCACCTCTCATATACCTACGTACAACTGGAGGTATTGTGGGCCATCAAAGAAATTTTCGGTAAGTTCTTCCCTTCTCGCTTTTTTGTTATAGTATTTGCGTGGTCATTTAATGCCCCACCCCTAACTACCGACTGAAGGCCGAAGCACCCCCTATTGTCACGCGCTGTCAGTGTTGACGGCGTGGCAATATTTCATCACGAAAGAAGGTTGTTCCTGCAAAGAAGATAAACAATTTGAAAAATTGTTTAAATGCGTGTTTGTGGAAATGTTCTCTCAAAATTACTAATGATGAACGAAACGAAATATTCAAAGAATATTATAAATTGAAAGCATCAGAAAAACGACTGTTCATTCTATCTTCGACTGAGAAATCCGCACCTCTCAGGAGAAGAACAGGAAAAACTGATGAAAATTCCGAAAGGAAAAACACCTTTACCTATTTTTTCACAGTAAAAAATGTCAGGCTTCTAGTATGCAAGAAATTTTACTGTGGCACCCTCTGCATAAGTCAAAAACCAATATACACGGTCCACAAATCCAAGAATCCGGCAGCAAATACACCAGCTAGTTCACTACAGGGAAAGCACGCCAAGAGACATCATTCCATGGAAAATATTGACCTAATTAAAAATCATATCGAACAATTTCCCCGTATTCAATCCCATTACTGTCGAGCTGATTCAAATAGAGAGTACCTACTTAGATTCATCACTAAGTATTCGAAAAATGTACGAATTATACAGGCAATGGGTGCAAGAAAAAGATAAACAACCCTTGAAAGAATCTGTTTATAGATCAGTTTTTTGCAATAACTATAATCTATATTTTCACGTACCCAAAAAAGATAGACGTGATCTCTGCGAAGAAATCCACCTTCTGGAAAAAGAAAACAGATTAACACAAGATCGAAAAACTGTTCATGAGGATCATATAAAAGAAAAACTTGCAATGAGGGAAGAAAGAAACCGCGACAGAGGAGCAGATACACCAGTACTTTGTTTTGATCTCGAAAATGTCTTGAGCTGTCCGAAAGCCGAAATAAGCTCATTTTTCTATAAATCTAAATTTTCAGTGTATAATCTGACAGCATACCTTTCTAGTACTAAGAAGGTTTACTGCGCTATTTGGCCGGAAACTTTGTCCGGACGATCTGGAAATGACATTGCTAGCGCTCTAATGAAAATACTGGAATTGGTAGTTCAGGACAATTCAGAAATGACTGAATTAATTATCTGGAGTGATAGTTGCGTGCCTCAGAATCGCAATTCCCACATGTCGTTTGCAATGGCCGACTTTATGAATCAACATAGTAACTTAGAGAGCCTTACAATGAAATACTCGACCCCAGGACATTCGTGCATACAAGAAATTGATTCTGTGCATAGCTGTATAGAACGTGTACTAAAAAAAGCTGAATACTTTTCACCGATTTCTGTGATGCGCCTGCTGTTGCAGGTCAACAGAAGCAAGCCTTACAGAGTGATACACAAATGCGTGCAGGAGATTTCAAGAACTTTCAAGAATGCGCGGCCCTATTATACTATACCAAAGTGCCGTACACAAAGGCATAACAAATTAATTTTTCAAGGTCTCTCTTCGATATTAAATGCAAAATTTCCCATACGCAGAACGAATTTGTCACGCAAAACGTTAAACATGTTATGGGGAAAAGGCGGCTCGATGTACAAACCAACGTGGGCTTTCCTGTGCCCAAACAGGCTAAGCCATTGCATAACCTACCTCAAAATAAGATTGATTCGATCATTTCAATGTACCGTTGGATGCCAACAGTCGACAAAGAGTAGGTACTACCAGGCAATTCTCCCCAAAATACCAATTACGGGGGAAAAGTGCAAAAAAAGAAGAAAAATTTCCTAATTTGAATTTTATATTCTATTTATTCACCTCACCTTTTTGTTGATTGAAGAATTACATCTATGTTTTGTTAATTTGTTTTCTTAATTAAAAATAAATAAAATTTTCTTAATATGGTGTACTTTCTTACAGAGTTACAAAGTCAGCACTCATTTAAAACACATTTTGAGATAACAAGGTTGTATATAAAATTTGTTTTTTTCATATCTGAAAAATCTTTAATGCTGAAATATCGAAATTTCAGGATTCTTGCTTTAGTTCTTTGGTAGTTTGTTTAAAATAATTAAACAAATGATGTGAACGACATATCAGTTTCTGTAGCATCACAATATTTAAAACTGTTCCTACCAAAATTTTACAATTTGTACATACTGTTAGCCGACGAATTGCCTTCAGTAACTACGAATTTAGAAATATTCATTTCTTCCATTTTTTAATATAATTTCTTCCTTTAGCTTTTATTGCGACGTATTTAAACTTTTTTCTATTCAAGATCTAACTTCACTTTATAAAAATCCATAGATTTATAAACCTGACACCATGTTGTATTTGCAAGGAGTATCATAATTGAATTTATACATCCTTACAGTTAAACTGATTTATTTCAACTGATATAAAATTGTACAAATAAATATAATTCTTTGAGACGTTACATAATATTAATAATTTTCATTATACAACAGTTATGGTTCGATTCTAATTACTTATCGTGATTTCGTTTTCTCTCTCTATCGGTTTAATTTTGATCTCTGTTCGTGCTTTTTTTTATTTTATCCTGACATACCGTAAGATGGGGTCACTTTGATTTCACGGGTCGAATTTGATAGTTGCCCCCGCTGCACAGAAATAATAGCAGCGCGTCAATACATTTTAAAATTCCCGCCTAGGTTGCATACTGTAGTTCGACAACTTCACATTCAGTGTGTAGTATATGAAATACGCAATTTGAAAAAAACGCGTCAAAAATTACTTTAAACGTTGGTGTGTACTCGAAGTGTTTTTGTTAAGACTTTGTAACTTTGGATACACAAAGGTGAGTGTGATTTTTGTATTGAGAAAACATAACCTCAAATTAATATTCTTCTAGTACATATATGTGCTTCAAAATTGTGACAATGTGTAGCGGGGTCACTTTGATCACAAGTGAGGGGCGACTTTGTTCTTGATCAAAGTCGCCCCTTAAATCGCTTTTTCAAGTTTTCTTGCATTTTAAGCTTATTTTGGCGTTTTTTTCGTTTTTTGTTTCAGGTGGTACGAACGTATAAAAAGAAACTTGGAAATCGCAATTATAAAAATTATACCGAAGCGCAACTTAATGAAGCTCTTCAAAAAATCGCTGATGGCCAGTTATCAATGAGGGCCGCTGTTTTGGAATATAACATCCCATTTGGAACATTAAATAACAAATTTCATGGCAGACATAGACGTAATGCTGGTGGACAAACTATACTGTCAAATGCAGAAGAAGTTGCTCTTATAAATTCTGCTGTCAGGTGTGCCGATTGGGGGTTCCCACTTAATTTTCTCGATTTGAGAATGCTTGCAAAAGGCTATTTGGACAGGTGCGGGAGAGTGGTACCTAAATTTAAAAATAACATTCCTGGTAAGGATTGGGTATTAAGCCTTCTAAAAAGGCATAAAACAGAAGTGGCCCAACGTCTTTCCAGTAATATTAATAAAAATCGCGCAGCCGTTTCTCTGCAAACTGTAGAAGCTTATTTTTCAAATTTAGAGCAAACGCTGCAAGGTGTAAAAGCCGAAAATTTATTTAATTATGATGAAACGAACGTCGGCAATGATCCTGGAAAGGCCCGTGCTATATGTATATCGAAGAGGTGTAAAATATCCCGAAAAAGTTTTAAACCATTCTAAAAGTAACATCTCGATTATGGTTTGGGAATCTGCGGATGGGACATTGCTACCACCTTACGTAATTTATAAAAGCGAACACTTATATGATACCTGGAAGGAGGGAGGCGTTCAAGGTAAACCATGCTGTGACAAACCCTGCTGTATAAAAGGATGCAGATTTAACCGGACCTCTCATGGATGGATAGACGCGAACACATTTCAAGATTGGTTTGAAACATGCTTCATGCCACATGCAAGGCGTTTAGAAGGACGGAAGGTATTAATCGGTGATAATTTAGCTTCACATTTCAACGAAAACGTTATTCGCTTGTGCGAGGAAAATAATATTTCCTTCGTTTGTCTCGTGCCACATTCAACGCATCTCTGCCAACCGTTGGATGTTGGATTTTTTAAACCAATGAAAGTGGCCTGGCGTACAGTCCTTACTGATTACAAACTAAAAAACAGAGCTTCAGGAATGGCGAAAGAGGTTTTTCCTTCACTTTTAAAACGCGCTTTAGAAAAAATGGATCACGTGGCAACCCAATCCAACTCTAAGCCAGGCGGCCAAGAATCATCAGCAGTAAAACGAAACCTAATTAATGGGTTTTATGCAACCGGTTTACACCCATTCAACCCTAATAAAGTCCTCGATAAAATTCCAGGGACGTCCCATCACCATGATCCAAGGCCTATTGTTGACGACGCTCTTACCGAATTGTTACGAGAAAATCGTTTTGGACAAAATACTCAAAGAGTGCAACGGAAAAAAAGCGATAAAATATCGAGCCAGGAAAAAGTGTTGCTACTGCTTCTAGCAGCAGCTCAGATGAAGCTGAAGAAGCCTTATATAGATAGATAGAATAGATATATATTTTGTCAGTCGAGATATACAAAATCTGTTTGACACGTCAACAAAATATTAAACATTATAAATTACACGATATAAAATATTACAGAATAAAATTATTGGCAACATAAAAATTCATCTACGCTGTAAAAGACCCGTTCTAATAAAAATGTTTTTACATTCCTTTTAAAAATGGAATATGTATTATTTTTACACCTTTCAGGTAGTCTATTGTATACATAGGCTGTGTAATTTTCTGGGCAATACTTAAAAACGTCTTTCGTCGCTAGGGGAATTTTAATTGATTTTTTTCTTCGAGTATTATGACCATGTACATCCTCTGCCAAGGCGTAGTTTGCCATATTTTTGTGAGCGTAAAGCAACAAGCAAAAGATATAAATGCATGGAACTGTCATGATTTTTTTTTTTTCGAGAAAAATAGCCCTACAAGATTGGTTTCTTTTCAGTTTGAACATTGCGCGTACTATACTCTTTTGCTTGATGAAAACACTCACAAAAGAGGCATTATGACCCCAGGCTGCAATACCATAATAATAAATTGTTTTTACTATGTCTGGACTCGCTAAAACATTAGCCCTTTTCATCACGTACACAAACTTTGACAAGCTTTTACATAAATTACAGATGTGCTGATCCCATTTTAAATTGTTTTGTAAAAATATGCCCAGAAATTTACTCACCTCAGTCTCTTTTATTTTTATATTATTGACTACAATATCTATGTTATAGTCTATCCTGGACTGAACATTCCTGAAAAACATTAATTTAGTTTTATTTTCATTAAGCACAAGTTTGTTAAATAGACACCATTCTCTTATTTCACTTAATGCTAAAGCTGTTTTTATTTTGAGTTGTTCGATACTAGATGCTGCAGTTATGATATTGGTGTCATCAGCATATATTATTATTTCCGAAGCAGATTTAATATTCTGAGGTAGATCATTTATATATAAGAGAAATAATATCGGACCTAACACGGACCCTTGAGGAACTCCAGTATTAATTTGACGAGAGTCTGAAAATTCACCATTAACAAACACCCGCTGAGATCTGTTTTTCAAGAATGTTGCAATCCAGGATAGACTGTTCCCACGAAAACCTATCAGTTCTAATTTAGAGAGAAGTAACGCATGATCAACAAGATCGAAGGCCTTTGAAAAATCGCAAAAAATTGCTGATACATACTTTTTTTCGTTCAGATTTTTAGATACTAAGTTTATGAATTGATATGTTGCCGTTTCTGTTGATTTAGACTGACAAAAACCATGCTGTGATTTATTAATAATGTTGTTCTTATCTAAAAATGATTGGATTCTATATAAAAAAGAATATTCTAAAATTTTAGAAAATGTTGACAGTACTGAAACAGGTCTGTAATTAGAAATCATTGATTTATCACCATTTTTAAACAGAGGAGTAACTTTAGATTCTTTTAAGATATCAGGGAATTTACCACTAGAAAAGGACAAATTAATTAGATAAAGTAAAGGCGGCATAATTAAATAATATGTTTTTTTCAACAACATACTGCTAATTTCATCTGTTCCACAAGAGTTGGAATTTTTTATTTTAGAGATTATCAGATGTAATTCATGTTCAGTTATTGGTGAAAGGAACACAGTGCCCAAGACCTCATTTGTATTATTATTATTATTACTAGTAATGTTAATGTTATTATTCATTAAGTTGGCTGCCCCTGATATATTTTTTATAGAGTCAACGAAATAATTGTTGAACAGATTACTCACTACATCCGGTTTATCTGTTTCAGTACCATCAACATTTAGAGTCAATGTGTTCAAGAATCTGGATTTAAAATTGAATTCTGAATTAATAGCGTTCCATAAAGCTTTAGTTTTGTTCTTGCCATTATTAATTTTGTCAATAAAATCATGGTGTTTAGAGTCACATAATAGATGATTGTAAAAGTTTTTATATGACAGATAAGCGTCTTTATAACTATTGTCAGATTTATATAAATTAAATAACAACATTAATTGTTCTTTATGGTATATTACAATGTCGGAAATCCACCGAGGTTTCTTTCTTTGCGCCTTAAAAGCTTTAGTAGGAAACGCAGAGTTAAAATAGAACATAAACGTGTTAAAAAATATATTAAAACTTACATTAATGTCAGTAGCTGCTAAAATTTCGTCCCATAATTCTGATTTTAACAGAAAACAAAAATAATCTATGTTGTAATCAGAATACGATCTCTTAAAACTAACGGTGGGCTTATCAGATTTGTTTAATTTTTCAAAGGATAACTGAGTGGCATAATGATCTGCTCAGCGAGACCTCTGAAACCGAAGACCTTACTTTGCCTGTGGAAATAGAGGAAGTAGAATATTTGCAACCAGACCCAGAACTTTTAGTGCCAGAAAGCTTTGTTCTGGTTAATTTTGTTGGCGAAAAAAGAAATTTAGTACAATATAAATATGTGTGCAAAATTCAGAAACAATTTTCTGAAACTGAATATACTGTTATTGGTTTCAAATCGAGCAATGAAGATAAAACAGCATTTAAACTTGTACCAAGGGATATATCGACTGTGCCATTATCAGATATTTGTGCCGTGTTGCCGGTACCAATAAATGTCAATGAAACTACGATAGACTTCAGAAAAAAAGTTGAAGTGCGGGAATATTCTAGCAATATTTAAGTATGTATACTTAAATATTGCTAATATTATAATACTTAAATATTGCTAAATATTGCTTAAATATTGCTAAAAGTTACTAATAGATGTATACATCTATATGTATAGTACATCTATTAGTAACTTTTAGCTTGCGAATAATATTTTAGTTCCTGTTTTTGTTAAGAAAGAATATGTATTTTTTTATGAAAATAAACACTTTAAACAATACAATGTTTTGTAAATGATGGGTATCAAAGTCGCCCCCGAAACATAATTGGTTATGTTTCTAAAACTAAAACACCGATTTGCAAATGGGGCGAGCTTGATCACTGTATCAATGTTCAGAGCATTTTAAATATAATTCCAGGTGGGGTATCAAAGTCGCCCCACATTGTGTTTGAAGTTGATCATTATGTTTTTATTTTTTTTTTACTGAGATTTTACAAAATTGACATTTTTAAAGTATAGAGTCGTATTTTTCTTGCAAGAACCAATCGTTTGGTAATTTTTAAATCTAAATTTGTAAACAAACAAAATTGATGTCGGCAAAATAAAATTCAAATTGATCAAAGTCACCCCATCTTACGGTACCGACAATTAGACGTTAGTTTATGTGGACTACGACTAATGACAGTAGGATCCTCAAGTTGATTCCTTTGTCACCATTTTGCTTTCCTTGAACCTACACTAACAATTAACAGTTATACGCTGGTCACCCTAATATCTAACTTGTCTTCCTAATCCACCTTACTAAATTTTATTAATTGCTCTTTTCCCGTAGGTAAAGCTTTTTTGACCTTTCGGACTGACTATTTTGTAATATCGACAAAGACAACAGACTGCTAAGGACAAGGACCTGTTTTCTTTTATTGCAGACGCGACTACGGACTAATCTTTAGAATTTTCCCCTCTTGGGGTTACTTTTGTATTATAAACTCTTTATCTTCAACGTGTCGGTCACCTTGTTTTACAAAATTGAAGTTTGGTTTTAGTATTTTGTTTTATTCTACTCCTTCTCGGTTTAAGTAAATAGCGTTTAGATCCGAACCATCACGGTCGTTCCCTTTTTGGTTTTATTTAACTAATTATAGTTTCGGGTTTCAATTAACTTCGGTATTTTTTGGCTCGTAAAGCAGGTTCATAAGTTTTTAGTTAATGCACTTTAAGATTAAGAACTGTATTGATACATACATATTTTATATTTTCCATTTTTGTGTACAAGACGAATTAGAGATTCGGATATCTATCTTCTATAGATTTAGTCAGAACTTTTGTCGGTGCTAAGTGATTAAGAGGCATGTTAATACATTTTTTTTGAGGCTTTTCCTCGATCGAACGAACGAACGAATTTTTATTTGAATAACGAA
Organism: Xanthostigma xanthostigma; assembly: GCA_963575645.1. Lineage (NCBI taxonomy): Eukaryota > Metazoa > Arthropoda > Insecta > Raphidioptera > Raphidiidae > Xanthostigma > Xanthostigma xanthostigma. The sequence goes on from OY754473.1 coordinate 9,844,635, forward strand.
TTGTAGTTTGAGGAATATTGGAATATTTTTTTATATTTAACTAAGATAAAAATCTAGTTTATTTAGCTGTGTAAGTCTATATCGCTGACCATTTAGAATTTATATCTGGTGCTCTAGCCTTCAGCTACGATACGTTTCGTGTTTCTTTAAATGATTTTCAATTGTCAACGATACTTATTTCCCCGTTTTTCGGTTCGAACCTACAAGCGGCTTTAATTTTAAGGTATTTCGGTTTAGTGTAATCTATATCGCAATCCTTTCCATACGCTCCAATATTTGCGTAAACAAATTGGTAATCTGCATCCGCTACAGCCATCAGAACTATAGATGAATATCCTTTATAATTTAAATGCATTGAATTTAGGGGATGGACTATTCTGACGTGTTTACCGTCAACTGCACCAATACAATTTGGAAAGTTGGCGCGAGTTTCGAATTTCTTGGCAATTGATTTCCATTTGTCTTTATCTGGCTCTGGAATGCATTCTAATCGTAGCACTGACCATATAGCACAGCAAACTACTCTAACGATCTTGCTGATAGTTGAAACCCCGAGGAGAAAAGTATAATGCAAATCCACGAAAGAGCAACCACTAGCCAAGTACCTAAAATAGATAAAAAAAAATGTTTTAATTACAAAAATTAAAATTAAAATAAATTATTTTTATTATTAAAAATGTTCACAAAAAATTGTTTTAGATTAATACTTTATAAAAAAATAAATTAGGAATACATATAATACTTATATTTTATATATACTATAACGGGTTAGTGTTAGTCGTAAGAACGAGGTCAGGACGACCCCTAAGCGTAGCGACCACCCCCGTGAACTTACAACGTCAAATGGCAGTAAAAAGTCCACAATAAAATTTTGAGTGTGTGTGGACCCCTTTACCCGATTGAGTTTGGCGAATAGTTATAAAACATGTTGTGTCCGGTTAGGTTCAATGTCGACTAGTAAGGATTTTTTGAATAGCGAGATGGGGATTCGACTGCCGGCAAGCGTTGTGAGAGTATCGTATTGTATTGCCGTTGTGTATTGTTTGAGTTTTGGGCATTGGTTTCGAAATTATTGAGTACGGTGGCTATAAAATTGGAGCCATCCTGTTATTTTTCTGTTGGGAAAAGCTGTTAGTGAATTGCGTATTGTTATTGTGTTTGGAGTTGTACCTGATTAGCACGTGGCGTTCGTTCAGCATAAAAAACGCTGTGATTCTACTACCATTGACAAGAACCACTGTAACGAGGCTTGGAGCATTGCTGGGTCGATCACTTCAGCTAGCTGAATCCAGTCCAGCTGTTTCGGAAAAGGGCTACGAGTCCTGGAATACCTTCACTGCATCCTACAGGTAGTGTGATAACGTTTAATGCTATATTACGTAACTGTTCAATTTCAAATCATAATTTGCGTTTGAATTTTAAAATTCTTTACCAAACGTACGTCGCATCTTAAATTCAACTTTAAATAAAATGCACGTTTTTGATTGACGTACGTCGTAACTGTGAAATAAGTTTGCGCGCGCCAGCACCTGTCACTACGTTGTCTTCTGGATGCTATGCAGCCTTATGCGAACTTTTCATCAAATAATTCTCACGGTCTGAAATAATTATTTTGTTATTTTGTTTCTTGAATCTGTGCTTAGACTGCGTTGTATCATAGTTTCCATCATACAGATACTGCATTTGTTGTTAAAGCTTAATATTGTGTTATGTCAATTCATCAGTGGCGTGCTAAACTTAACTGAATTTCATGTTTACAGTGTTTCGACAGCCCTTCAGGCTGAATTAAAGCTTAATATTGTGTTATGTCAATTCATCAGTGGCGTGCTAAACTTAACTGAATTTCATATTAACAGTGTTTCATGGCCCTTCGGGCAGAACTATTTTTAACAATTATGATAGTATGAACTGATAGCTCTGTTCCAATAAAATTCAATTCACACTGCGCTTGTCTGTTTGTTAACATTTGGTTAAATGAAGTTAGCCACGTTTTAAATTATTGTGCCACTTATGGTTAATATTGTTGACATTTTGTAACGTCCGAATCTTAGTTTACTTGATTGTCGGGAGTATAAAAACAAAAACAAAAGATTTATACTAAAAATATTTCGACATTATCTTTGTCACTATTTTAATGTGTTGTAAATTGTATATTATCAAGTACCATGGTATTTTGTATTGTTGATATGCGCTTTTAGCCTACGAATGAGATTCGCCCTATCGTCGCTATTAGTGTTGCGTTACGTCTGCGTTGCCGGTTTTGTTTGTAGTTTTGACGGATCAATTGTTGGACTTTGAACCTCATCCGTAGGCGATCTGAATTATTGATTCTTAGTAGATAGTTTGTTATTATTATCGCGTTACTAAATTTAATTTAACGAGGGATGGTCAGTCCGGAAGTGTCACGTGTCGTCTTTAAAAAGTAATTATTCATTGCAGTGGCGTACCTTCACATATTTCTCTCCGTCACACAAGTGACAGACAAAGAAGTAGCTTTGAAGTACGGCCTTCTGAAAACGATACTAAATTTAGTGTATTCTCAAATTCATTGGCAAGTGAGGCCTGTGTATATTTTCCGTTATCATTTTGTGACAACTAAGGAAGTATTCTGCTTCACTCGCCCGTTCAATCACATTTCAATATAACATTCTAATCATTGTTGTATCCATTCATTCTTTTTTTTGGAAAGAACCATAACGTTTTCATCTTATGCTAGTATTCCTTGTCTGTCTGTAACTTATTACTTTCGTGAGTAACTTAAAGTTTTGGGTGTACGACCACCGACGCGGCCTTAAGTTGGCCATCTTTCAAAGCGTGACAATTCCGTCTTGAGTGTCAGCTCCATTGTTATTGTGTGCCACCTGGTATTTTAAGTGGAAACTAATGATCACCGCTTCACGGTACTAAATTAAACATTTATATCGTCGCTACATTAATCAGTAGCGTACTGATCTGGGCATTTAGCCAAAAGTTTATATGCTAATCACCCTTGTTAACATTATTAATTATTTTATTAAATTTTTGATTATTACGTTCGAGTTGTTATTTTTGCTGGCAGGACCCTTAAGATTTATTTACAGGAGTGATCGACCCTGCAGTGACTCAAGCTAAGGTCAATATAGATCTGGCGCCCATTTTGAACATCTTTCCCTTTCCCTACAGCTTAGTAGTTGGGTGGCCTTGGCTTCGCTAACATCTCTCAAGGTAAGTGCCCTGCCATGTCAGTTCCGACCCACGCCCAGCGCCGCTGAATAAAGATAGCCATTATAATACATATCATATTATGTTGGTTTGTATTAAATAGCTGTATGTATGAATTTTTACATTTCCAATTTTTATTTTTTAAGTCAAAGTTTTTATGCCTTTATTTTTTTCGACACAACATAAATTAATCAATAAATACAATATAAGTATGATAAAAAAATTATAAATAGAATTAAAAAATGTCGCATCTGAACATTGGATAGTGAAATTATATATTTTTTCGATTAGTTAGTTACTTCAATTCTTATTTGTAGGTAAACATGTTCTAAAAAAGTGGACGCAAGTGAGAGACTCGTACCGAAAATCAATAGGAAAAACTAAGGCCGCTAAGAAATCGGGATCTGGGGTGGTAAAAGTAAAAGCCTACGTTTATTCATCTCAGTTGCAATTCCTCGACAAAATATTCCAAGAAAGAAATACAGAAGACACTTTATCACAAAATATTGACGATTGTGGTGATGAGGATGCCATGGTTGAAACAGGAGAGGATCCTGTGGAACAAGTTCCAAGTACATTGAGTGATGGAGCGGCTGAAAAACCTAAATCACCTTTCAAAAAACCCGTTACGAAGAAACGAAAAATGGATCCTGTTGAATTAGAAATGATTTCAGCCTTAAGAGAACCAGTAAATCGGCACCTCTCATTTTTCAAAGGATTCCTCCCTTCTCTTGAAGATTTTAATGAAATTGACACAATTGATTTTCAAATGGAGGTATTGAAAATCGTTAAGAATATCAGGGAGCGGAAGTGTCAGCAGCAAACACAACCGGTCCACAACCGACATCTACCTTTATGTAGTAATTCAGTTTCCCAGCTACAAACCGAACCGCAAATATTCGCTGGTCAATACTATGAGAATACAGCCCACTATCTTTCAAGTCCAAACCCTAGCTACAGCTCCTATTCGGTTTCCGATGATAGTTCAGATAATTTTTTGAATTTAAATTGAAATATGTAACCAAATATATTACATTGTATAATTATAATATTTAATTTCATTATTCAGTTCATATTTGTCATTTCAAAATATTATTATCAAAATATTATTTTATTTCAAAATAAATGCATTTCTGTTTAATTGTTCATTCTAATAATTTATCTTATTGACTTACCTCAAAGTGATGGCTAACATGTGAACTGGTTGAATACATTCGCGCATAAATGTATCTTGGCGTTGAATACTGTCCTTTAACTTCAAATGTAATTCATCAAATGATGTCGTAGACATCCTGAAGTAATTTGAAAATTTGTCTTCGTGCTCCCTTAATTTCGGAAAAAGGGTATAAAATGCACCAAATTCCACCCGTTTGGTGAGGATAGGGTGTACCCAGTGAAGTCGATTATTCCTCTTTCGTTTTTTGATTCTTCTATAGAGAAATAACATGGCAGCAATTTGTCTTTTCTCCATAGTGAGCATTGTGGGAAAAGTGAGTAAAAAATTCAGTACTGCGTATTCGATGATTCGGTCGTGAAATCAAACCTTATACTAACCGAATGTGTGTGAAGAGTTTTCATTCGTTTTAGGCGCTACGAAAACGAATCGAATACGCACCGAACCGAATCGAACCGTATACGTGTGAAACGAGCCGAAGGCCGTTAAAAGAATTTTGAGATATGTACAAGGAACAAGTGAATTTGGAATTTTCTATACCGTGGAATGGGGTTAATTTGATTCCTGGGGTTACTTTGACAAAAACTTCATTTCGTGTTTAATCTCAAATTGTCGAATTCTGAACGCATACTTTCAATGTTTTTTTTTACGGTTGGCAGCATTGAATGTCATTATCAGCGTGTGATGAGACACAGTGGGATCTACCTTGCTAATTGAAAAGAAAATATTAAAAATATGTAAGTAATAGTTTTGTATAATATTAATAACTTAAATAACTTCTGAACTACCACTTTGAGTATAGCAAAGACAATTATTTTATGTAGTTCACTGAATCAGAAGTTTATTAACCTATAACATTGATTTACGTTGCAAATCATAACCTAGACGGCCATTTCGTCGTCTTAGTAAGAAAAACGCGTAACTCCAATTTTGTACCAAATTAAGGTTTTAACACCATCTAGTATCAAAATATTAAACACACCATTACAGAAAGCCGCCTAACTGGCAGAATTCGTTTCCCGCTCAAAAACTTCACAAAGAAAGCCGCGTAATTCCAACCGTTCACATTGTGTTGAGAAAATCACGTAACTCCCAATTTGTTCATGACGTGTTTTCATTGCTGTGCACGTGTTGAGCTATACGTTTTATATTAATTTTGAAAATATACGACTTTTTGTAAAAAAATTTGATTGAATATCAAGGTAAGATCATTCTTTATTGTTTATTATATTTGCATTTTCTTATAAACAACACAATAATTATTATAGGAGTATTATTCACCGGCTGTGGACATACGTGGATTTCTATATATTCTGTTTTTTTGTTTATGTGGAGATACGCGTATTTCCACTACTAAAAACTATAACAATTAGTGTTTTTAATTTTTATTTCAGTACCTATAAGTATGTCATCGCGAAGCAAAAAAATTCTGGCAATGGCCTTGCAGAAAGCTAGTAGTAGTAGTACTATAGACTTGATAGTTAATGCAGAAACTGGACTTTTAACATCTTATGAAACCCAATTTGATGATAACTCAGAGGAAAACAGTCTTTTAAACTTAGAAGCTTCGTCACTAATCAATTTAAATAAATCTGGTGCAGTTTGCGGTGAGGTGGAAAACTCTGATGTTCCAATAATGATATTTGAAGAGATTACTGCTCCTGAATGTAATGAAATAAATGAAAAAATATCTGAAGAGGCGGAAAATAACAATAATTATGAAAAGTCTTATGAAAAAGATGACAGCCTTTTAAGTGTAGAAATAAACTTAAATCAATTTGATGCAATTTGCGATGAAGCTACAATTTATGAAGAATATATTTCTACTGAAAACTCATATCAAAAAGACGATTCTGATGCTACCTATTTTTCCGAAGCAGATGAATCTGATGATTCCCACAATAATGAAGATGACGCCCCTGCATCCGAAGAAGATGAGGTCCCTGTATCAGAAGGAGAAGAAGAAGTCAATGATAATGAAGAAAGGAAGAAGTCAAATGATAATGTTTTAAATGTTAAGACTAGAAAAAAAAGGAAAATGCCTTCAGACTGGAACTATAACGAAAATAAATACAAGCGTGCTAAAGGTTTGCCATACCAAGGTAAAAAGAAAACTGGAGAAACTTGGGATTATAAAATAAACAGACCGGGTAAATTTTTAACAAATCCTTGTAACTGTATCATTAGTAACAAGGGCTCTGCTGTACAATGTCAAAAACTAACTGAAGAAAAGCGTTTGAAAATATTTCAAACTTTTTGGAATAAGATGAATTGGGGTGAACGAAAAGTACAAGTACAGACCTTAGTAAAATGTGAAAGTGTAAAAAGACGAAGGGGAGACCAAAATGTGTCTAGAAGAAATTTTTCCATGAAATATTTTTTGAAAGTAGATCTAGAAACTATAAGAGTTTGCAAACGAATGTTTGGAGGTACACTAGGTTTGAAAGAGACGATGGTTTTAAACTGGCTTAAAGAAAGCATTACAGCTAGACAGGAAAATAATATTGAAGTCCACAATCAGGTTAATAGAAAAAGCATGGTACGAAAAGCAAGATTTCAGGACAAAAATTCGTCAGTTCGTGAGTTCCTCCAGTCTTTGCCGAAAATGGAGAGTCATTATTGTAGGTCTTCTTCAAAAAAACTGTATCTTGAACCACTCTGGCAGTCCAAAGCAGAACTATACAAGTTTTTAAGAATAATTATTGTGCTGAACGAAAATTTGAATATTATGCGTCTATATACACATTCAGTCAAATATTTGAAGAGCTTAATTTGTCCCTGTACTCACCTAAGAAAGATCTTTGTGACGTGTGTGAGGCCTACAAAACAAAAAACGTCTCTGAAGAAGCTTACAGTATGCATCAGATTTTAAAGAAAGAAGCACGAGAAGAAAAGGAAAACGATAAGTCGTCTACAGATTTGTCAGTTAATGTTTATGCTATGGATCTACTGTTTCAGCAATGTACTACAAAACGAAATTAATTGTACACAATTTCACATTGTACAATTTAAAAACAAAGGAAGGATACTGTTTTCTTTGGAACGAGAGTGAAGGAGGTCTAACCGCTAACGAATTCTCAAGTATTCTTTCGTACTTCGTTGAAACAGAAATTACTCAGAGTACTAATAACCTGAAGGAAATTATTTTCTATAGTGATGGATGTACGGGTCAAAATCGGAACTCAACGTTGGCTAATGCTTTTGTAAATTTAGCAATGCAGCACAACATTGATATTACCCAAAAATACCTATTTAAAGGTCACACTCAAATGGAAGTTGACTCAATGCACTCCACTATAGAAAGGCAGATACGTGGTCGTAAGATAAACCTTCCAGCTGACTATGTCTACCTTTGTAAAAAAGCAAGAAAAAGCCCATCGCCTTATAATGTCAAGTACCTTAATCACACTTTCTTTAAAAAAATCGATTCGTTAAAATTTTATAATTCTATACGTCCAGGTAGAGGTGTGGGAGATCCCGTGGTCACTGACATTAAGGCACTTAAATACTTACCAAATGGTGAAATTCAGTTCAAATTACGTCACACCGATACATGGAAGGAATTAGAAAAAAGAGCCAACAAAAATGTTAAAATCTGCAAATTTGAAGATTTACCTCGTTTATTTAGCGAACGAAGGAAAATTAAAAAAGAAAAATACGATCACCTACAGATACTAAAAACAGGCCTCCTAGAAGACTATCAAAAGTTTTATGATGAACTGCCTTATGAGTGATGCCGAAAAAAAATGTACTGTGTAATTGTTTTAATTTAAGTTTTGAGGTCGCTTTTAATTTTTAATTGTAATACAAAAAATCTTTGCTGTGTAATTCAAGTTTTGATATGAATAAAGTTTTCAGTTCGTTATTAATTAATAATTTTTAATAGAAAAAATCACGTATCTCCTAAAATTGATTCAAATTATTATTAGAAAATCACGTATCTCCATTTTGAATTGCCAACATTACTTTGACTTTAGTATTTTTGTTAAAATAGTAAATCTGGAATTCTGTATTTCCAATTATATAAGTTTGAATATTCAAGCGCAGGTGAAAAATAAACAAAACAGTTTTTTTGATCTCCTGTAAACTTTACCAAATTGGAGTTACACGTTTTTCTTACTAAGGCGACGATTTGTTTTTTGCTGGTATATTCTGCATGGGGTGTCATTGATCACCTATATGGGGTTACTTTGATCACTATACGGGGTTACTTTGATCACTGATCAATGACACCCCGTAAAGTAACTTCTCCTAGTTATTCAGATCATTTATATATTTTCCGTCTGTTTATTAACTAATTGTTTTTTTTATTGTTTTAGCAATATGCCAAGAACATATAAAAAGCGTTTAGGCTCCCGAGAATACCGGAACTACACCGAAGAAATTTTAAATCAGGCAGTAACAGAAATGGTTGAAGGCCGATTGACGATACGCCGAGCATCTGAAAAGTATAACATTCCGTATGGAACACTACATAACAAATACCATGGTAAATTTGGCAAAAAACCTGGAGCTCAACCAGTTTTTTCCGAAAGTGAAGAGACAAGGATATTAGAATCGGCTGCAAAAAGTGCGGAGTGGGGATTTCCCCTATCACTTCTAGATTTGCGTATGTTCGCAAAAATGCTCTTGGAAAAACAAGGAAGGTCAGTGGCAAAATTTCCAAACAATGTACCTGGAGTCGATTGGGCTTATTCGTTGCTGAAGAGACACAAAACGGAATACTCTCGACGCGTAGCTACAAACATTAAAAAAGCAAGAGCCGCCGTGTCTCGGGAATCGCTTAGTGAATATTTCGACCACCTTGAAGAAGTAATTAAGGATGTTCCCCCCGCCAACATCTTTAACTATGACGAATCAAACATGAGCGACGACCCTGGAAAAAAATTGGCATATATAAGAGGGGAGTAAAATACCCAGAAAAAGCCATGAATTTCTCGAAAAGCGCCACAACAGTTATGGTCTGTGGTTCAGCAGATGGTGTTCTTTTACCTCCATATATCATTTATAAAAGTGTGCATTTATATAACACGTGGAAGGAGAGAGCACCAGTTGGCCCGCCATGTTGTGATCAGCCTTGCTGTTCGCGAGGTTCTCGGTTTAATCGCACGATCAGTGGTTGGATTGATGGTTCTACGTTCAGGGACTGGTTCATAACTGCATTTTTACCTCACGCTAAAAGATTACCCGGCCGAAAAGTGTTGCTTGGTGACAACCTTTCATCTCACTTAGACGACGAGGTATTAAGATTATGCAACGAAAATGAAATCGATTTTGTTTGCCTAGTCCCGAACTCAACTCACTTGACTCAACCACTTGACGTGGCTTTCTTCCGACCTTTGAAGTCAGCTTGGCGACAAACATTAACGATTTGGAAAATTCAAAATTCCCGACTGGCAACGGTCCCAAAAGATACCTTTCCATATCTCCTGACTAAAGCGTTGAATAAAATGGATCAGGTGAAACCGAAGCCTAACTCTCCTTATATAAACATTAGTTCTGGAATCAAACGAAACATGCTCAGTGGATTTTGTGCCACTGGCGTACATCCTTTCAGTAAGAACAAAGTTTTGGATCGACTGTCAAGGGAAGATATCAGTGTGCAAGAAGTTGAAAGCACTTTGACTACTTTTTTGAAAGAGTCGCGATATGGTAACAGCTCTAACCAACCTGCTCGAAAAAAGAAGCGATTAGACGTGATACCTGGAAAGAGTATTGCTACTCGAGATAATAACAGGACAAATTCTTCTCCTCAGCCGGGAACAAGTAATCAAGATTATGATGATACAGCATCGATTAGCCATGAGCACCATCCGACTGAAACGAACCAATCGGACCCAGTTGAGGAAAACACGAACCAGGCAGTATTGCCAAATAAAAATAATCAAGAGGAGCAGGAAGTTGAAAGCAATGTTGATGAAAATTTAGCTGAAGAGGAGGACGAAGAAGCAGAATGCACAGATGGAAGATTCGTACTAGTCAAATTTTTTACTAGTCGTGGAAAGCAAACATATAAATACGTGTGCCAAATTATACAAATAGATCCTTTGCTAGTTGAAGGCTACAAGTCTTTTGAAAACAAAAGTAGGTTTAAGAGATTACCCAAAGATATTTCAGAAATTGATCGCTGTGACATTATTGCATTTTTGCCAAAACCTGTGGAAAAAGAAAATTATGTTGAGTTTCCATTTGACATTAATATTAAGGAACTTAATTAGTTTAACTAAATATTATTTCTAAATGATTAATCTCAGGGAACATGATCTCAAGATTTGTTCTGATTTATTACTTTATAAGTTAAGTTTTTGAACTTTGATTGTTAAATTACACTCGCGTAACATAGATACTTTATAAAGACTGAAAAATTATGTCAAAAGACAGAAAAACTATATTATATTTTGCCAATAAAGTTGATTTTTTCGTAAAATACACTTATCTTTCTTTGTCAAAGTAGCCCCAAAACATATAAACCTTTATAAATCCTAAACCTATGGACGGATTTCAATTATAATTTTTTTTGTTATTATCCGTATTGGGGTTACTATCGAATTCCTTAAAGAAACAAGGGGGTATCAAAGTAACCCCAATCATAGTATAACATTGATCACCAGCATTTTATTTTTTTTGTAGAAAAATAATTTTAAAAAAAATTGTTTTATTAGTGAAATAGACAGAATGAACAAAACCGATATTGGTATTTTTTATTTATTTTTTTTGCTTACATATTTGAGGATATAATAACATTCTAATTTCAAAATTGATCAAAGTCACCCCATTCTACGGTAGCGCAAATAAAAATAACAAATTAACTGGATATTCAGATGCAGATTTCGCAGGAGATCAAAAAAGTAGAAAATCGATGACTGGATATGTTTTCTTGAACTCAGGTGGAGCGATTTTATGGAGTGCTCATAAACAACGTACCGTTGCACTTTCAACAACTGAATCCGAACACATAGCTGCAAGTGAAGCTACGAAAGAAGCTACATGGCTGAAATTGTTATTTGAAAACTTAACAGGTGAGAGACACCCTCTAAAAATCAAGGTGGATAATCAAAGCGCAATTCGTTTAGCAAAAAACCCGGAATATCACAAGCGCACTAAACACATCGATGTGAAGTATCACTTTATTAGACAAAAATTAGAAGACAAAACAATTGAAATTGAACATTCCAGTTATTTATGTTCGGTTTTTCTAAGTACTGACTTGCCTTGCTGACTGCATATGAAATATCTGGTCGAGTTAAAACAGCTAAAAACATTAAACTGCCCACTGCTTCTCTGTATGGCACATTTACCATGTTTCTTGATGTCGTAGGTGAGCTTTGAAGACTCGGTTCTAGATTTTTATCATACGGTGTTGTCACCGGATTTGATTCTTCCATGTTAAATCTTTTCAAAATGGTTTTCGCATACCTTGATTGGTTTATAAAAATTGATCCGTCAGAAAATCTTGTTACTTCCATACCCAAATATTGATTTAGCATTCCAAATTTAATATCAAATTCAGTTCTCAAACACTTCAGTATAGAATTTGCATTTTCATTATTTGTCGAAGCAACTAAGCCGTCGTCTACGTATATTGCAATTATCAAACTCAGATCCTCATTTACAAACACGCATGTATCAGCATCAGTAGCGCGTAATTTAAATTTCTCAACAAATTGTTTGAATTTTATGTTCCACTGCCGAGGAGCCTGCTTCAAGCCATACAGGCTTTTGTTTAATTTACAAACTTTCTTTGAACCATCCTCGTATCCTTCAGGTTGCCACATGTAAATATCTTCATCAAGATCTGCGTACAGAAACGCTGTTATTATATCGAACTGAAATAATTTCATTTCTTTACTTGCTGCAATCGACAATATTGTTCTTATAGAATCAAATTTTAATGTTGGACTAAATGTTTCTGTAAAGTCTATTCCATATCGTTGTGCGCATCCTTTTATAACAAGCCTTGCTTTATATCGCTCTATTTCATTGTTATTATTTCGTTTTATCTTGTAAACCCATTTATTACTTATAGCTTTTCTGTTTTCAGGTAAATCACACAATTTCAAAACGTTATTTTTCTTCATTGACTCTATTTCATCATCCATCGCTTCTATCCATTCTTTAGAATTTTCGCCTGTTGTAGCTTTTTCATATGTATCTGGTTCATTTTCTATTATCAGTACTGCGGCTTCTACAAACTCCGCAAAGTTTCCAAATCTGTCTGGTTTCTTTAATTTATTTCTATCTCTCAAATGACGCATTTCAATATTTTCTATTTCTTCTCTATCTGAATTATCTTCTTCTCTCATTATTTCTTCCGTTTCATCTTCACTTATTTCTCCATCATTTTCCTTCACAGAATCATAGTATGTATTCGGTAATTCAGTTTCACTCTTCAAATTCAATTCGTCGTTAAATATCAAGTCATGATGTATGCTTACTTCATTCGTTCCAGGATACCATACTCTATAGCCTTTTATGTTTTCATCATATCCTACGAAGAAACCTTTCCTTGCTTTAGCATCCCATTTACCTTCAACGTCCGTAGGCCCTAACACCTCCCAAACAAACCAAACTGGTGCTACTAACTTTCAAAGTGGACGGAAACATGTGCAAAGAAAGCGTAAGAGAATTTCTGATGAAGACGAAAATTTTGACAGAGAAATGTTGAACACATTTAAAGAGAATACAAAACTTATGCAGAACGATGACATGTCATTTTTTTTTTCGCTTTTGCCGATCACGCAAACTTTTTCTAACCACCAAAAATTACTTTTCCGTTCAGAAGTTCTGAAAAAAGCCATGGAAATTTCAAGCGATAACAGGTCTAGTGAAGACCGCCCTGGAACATCCCATACTTATAGTACGACACCGGAATCACAACATTCAGATATTACTGTATATTCACCAGAACAATCCACATTTCAATCAGTAATGCTATCCGAAGAACATTCTTATTTGGTAGAAGAAGCCTCATCTCAACAGTTTATGGCACCAAATGATTCATCAACTCCAATTTTGGAAGAATATCTTAATTTCCGGAAAATGTGAATTGAATATTTTTGTAACACTTTTAATTAAAATACTTGCTGATGATACACATTTTTTTAAGTTATTCTTTGTCATAACAACAATAAAAAGTTTTTTAACAAAAAATTAAACCGAAGAAAAAAAACTGAAAAGCGAAAAATAAAATAAGTGTTTTTAGTCTTAATAACTACACTCCTAAACTAATGTAGGTAACTAATTTTGAGTTAGCGTGAGGGATTATTATTTTTTTTTTATTATTATTTCTTTAAAGTAATTTAGTGATTTTCGTTGCTTGTTTGTTTGGCGCCGCGCCGGCTCAAAATTAGTTACTTACATTAGTTTAGGAGTTTAGTTATTAAGACTAAAAAGGTTTGTTTTATTTTTCGCTTTTCAGTTTCTTTTTTTATCGGTTTAATATTTTGTAAAAATTTTTTTATTTTTTAATTTTTTTCTACCCGTAGCATCGAAATCGGATAACCCAGTACAAAGTTATGCGTGGCAAAATCGGTTAACAGGTGAAAATTCAGTATGGGTGACTACCCTTAGGGGTGGAATTTTTTTTAAATTTAAATAGAACCTACTTAGAGTTATACCCTATCCAATAAAAAAAAATCATCAACATCGGACTACTCTGTAAAAATTTATGCGTTGTACTTAATTATGCCATACCTAAAAAAAATATACGCGTCGACTTGAGAACCTCCTCCTTTTTTTCGTCGGTTAAAAAAATAGATAAAAATAGATAATAACTATACTTACCTTAAAGTCACTGCCAATCTTTCTACTGGTGACACTGGAACACAGAACATGTTCTGATGCTTCAAAGTATCCTGAAGTTTTGCTAGCAGCTCGTCAAAACTTCTGATAGACATCCTAAAGTACTAAAGGGAAAAAACAAATTGGAGCTCTTACATCAGCAGAACGAGGTAAAACCGTTACAGTGGTAATGTGCATGAGCGCTGGCGGTACTTTTGTTCCGCCAATGTTTATTTTTCCCAGGAAAATGTAAACGCATTGTTAATGAAAAATGCACCACCCGGCTCTGTAGCTGCTTACCATCCTTCAGGATGGATACAGATGGAAATATTTAGCCAATGGTTTGATCACTTCGTAAAAAAAGTCAAACCGACAGCGGACGACCCCGTACTTTTGATTTTAGACGGTCACAAAACACATACTCGAAATCTCGAAGTTATTGAACGTGCCAGAAATGAACACGTTATAATTGTCTCCTTACCTCCCCACTCATCACACAAAATTCAACCGTTAGATAAAACGTTTTTGGGGACATTTAAAATCTATTACAGTGGAGAGATACGGAAATTTTTACAGCTGAACAATCGACCCGTTACTTTTTTTGATTTTTCGGAATTATTTTGTGCTGCATATTTGCAGGCGCAGAAACCTATTGCTGGTATCAGAGGATTTCAGGTTACTGGCATATTTCCACTAAATCCAGAAGTTTTTACGGACATAGATTTTAGAGAGGAAATAATAAACGAAACTCTACCTGAACCGGAAATAGAAGTAGTCACTGAAGTGGAAAAAGAAAAGACAATGTTTCAAAGTTCAACCCAAACAATACAGATTCAAATTGAAAAGAATAGTCAGCAAGATAAACGAGAACATACACCCGAACCATCCACGAGCAAAATGGTTAGTCCATGGGATATTTTGTCTCCACATGTTAACAAAGTAAAAAGAAGTAATCGTGGAAGAAAAACTATCCAGTCTTGTTTATTAACGGCTTCTCCGTATAAAAACGCTTTAATGGATGACATTCAGAGGATAAAAAGACAAGAACATGAGAAAAAAGAAAAAGCACTACAAAAAGTCAGCAAAGGTAAAGGAATTAGTAAAGGGAAAGGAAAAGCACAAATTAAAAAGCAAACACCAGAAGAAAAACGGATAAAAGTATCAAAATGCCCAAAAAAACAGAGAAAAACAGAGGAATCATCAAGTTCAGAATCAGCCGAAGAAACTATCCCCTTTATCGAATCGTCTGACGACGACTTTGAGTTATCACACACTAATGCGAAGATCAGGATGCTGTGTGTATGTTTTGTGGGGAGACTTTTTCTTCAGATTATCGGGGCAATGACTGGATAAAATGTGCACAGTGTGAAAAATGGTGTCATGAATTATGTTCTAATCTTGTGCGATGTTTGTGGTGTTGAAGTGTCGGCCGGTTCGTACGGCGCTCATCAAAAGAGCACCAGTCATAAAGCGAATATTTACGTGCATCATCACGATAATATAGAAGTTTCAAAGTTTGCTTTTAAACACCGTATAGTAACTTATAAAATCAATAACACAAATTACAGTTGTTTGAATATCGTTCGTTGACTTGATAAAATTCAACCTCGAAAAACATATAACGGTTAAAGTAAATTTTGAACTCTTTGCTTATTACTTTTTACTGAAAAATGACAAGATCGCGCGCGAACTAAAATCGTTTAATACGAAAAACGTAATCTTTAACGCCGGCACAGATATTGACGCTCACTTGACCGATTTTAAAAACAAAATTATTAAAAAAGCAGAGGAATTTCAGGAACGCGATTCGGGCTGGTCTCTGCAAAAAATCGACTGTTTCGAACTCAACGTCATGAAGTATAATCCGCTGCACGCTTCTTCCTATATAGACTTGCCGAAAAAACTCCAAAAACAAGGGAGCCTGTATAAATGTTAAAAACAATGACCAATTTTGCTTTGTTTGGGTCATCGTCAGCGCACTATTTCCAGTTAACAAGGACAGTGACCCCATCACATCCTATTCGCATTACAGCGAAGTTTTAAATTTAAACGGTTTAGAGTTTCCAATGAAAATAAAGCACATTGCACAGTTTGAAAAATTGAACGATTTTTGCAGCGTGAACGTTTTCGGTCTCGATGACCGTTGTAACATCGTGGGTCCTCTCTACTGTACAAAGCTATCTTAACCGAAAAGGAGTCCAGATTCTGCGTTTTCCCAAGAAATTTGTTTTATAGATTCGACAGGTTCTTGCGACCAAGGGAATTCATCTGTTACATTTGTTTTTAGTGCCACTAAAGTCGGTGCCTTACCTTTGGCATGTGTTATACACAGTTCACAAACCGAAGAAGAATATGTCAAAGTATTCAATTTAATTTTGAATACGGTTGGAAGCGATGCATTCTTTGGTAATAGATTCCCGAAAGTTATTTTAACAGATGATAGTTCAGCTGAGCGAAATGCTTTGAGAATTGTATTTCCAAAATCTAGCATGTTCTTATGTATTTTTCATTTTTGCCAATCAATTTGGAGGTGGCTTTGGAACCTTAAGCAGAGTATTCATAAGGATCACAGACCGTTTTTAATGAGCTTGGTTAGAAATGTTCTATTTGCGAATACAACACAAGAATGTGATGAGTATTACGATAATCTGAAACATGATGAGGTAGCAAGAAAATACCCAAATTTCATAAAATATATGGAAGAGTACTGGAAAAGAAAACAAGAATGGTGTCTATCTTTCAGGGCAGGTTTTTTCACGAGAGGAAACAACACAAATAATTATGCAGAAAGCTCCATAAGAATATTCAAAGACGTTATTCTAGAGAGATGTAAAGTTTATAACGGCATGGCCCTTATAACATTTGTTACAACTGTTTTAGAGGAATATCACATAAAAAGACTTCTAAAATTTGCTAACGGCCGAGTGACTAAACCTAGTATCAGCTACATGAACTTCATGAAAAAATCGAAGGATTTGACTGTCATTGATGTGTCCCAGAATATTTATCATGTAACTTCTTCATCAGATGAGCAACTTCTCTATTCGGTTGATATTGAAAGTGAGTCATGTGACTGTCGTGAAGGTTTTAGCGGTAAATTTTGCAAGCACATATTTGCTGTGCATTTAAAAACAAATTTACAATTTAAGTACTTACCTATATTAGCTGCAAGTGACAAAGCCGACCTGGCAAAATTGGTCCTGGGAGACAAAATTCCAGAACATTTTTTTCTCGATATGGATCATGACCGAGATAGTGACCCAACTTCAGAAGGGCCCAACATAACTCGTCATACATCAACAAACAGTGCTACAAATAACGTCACAGCTTTATTTGTCGAGCCTCAAGAGTTTAGCGAAGACAGTTTTGAAACTCAACATAATTTATTGAGAAGAAATATGGAAAAAATATTGCTTTGACAGAAAAATATAAAAGCAATCAGATGCTAAAATTATTAACTGGCTTTAATAAAAAAATAGATAATATTAACACAGAGCAGCAGCTAAAAACATTTATTGCCAATACTACAATAAACTGCCAAAAAGGCAAGTATATTAAAATGCAACCAACAGCCTTGTCAAGAAGAGCGCATGGTTCGCGCTCTCAAAAAAGAAGGCAATCAGGAAGACCATCAGGACAGAGCAGGCCCAAAAAGAAGAAAAGGTGCTTGAGCAAAAATATTGCCGAGAATACCCCAAATGCCAAAGGACATTAATATATAATTAAGATGCTAGCATACTAGCATAATATTTAACAATATTTTTAATAATAATACCCATGTACTCCATATGTATTTAGTAGATTAAATGTTTTTTTTGTTAATTCTTTAAAAGCATATTTTTAACTATGATTTTATTGAAAATAAATAGTTATAACCTAGTGTAGATTTACTTTACTTGGCATATCAAAAGCGCCTATAACGGCGCATAACGCGATTACGTTCTATACCCCATTTCGCGCGCATTATGATTACATTCTATACCTCATTAAAAACACTCTCAAAGCACAACTATCCTTGGAGGTGGGGCTTTTTTCAATTCTAGGTAAGCCCTATATTTTGTTATTTTGAAAAAAAATTGGATTTTAAATCTGCCCACCTTTTTTACAGGGGCGTAACCGAAAAAATCCTATAATAGGGAGTAACTTCGGACATGGTCAGATCATACAAAAGGCAGTTGGAGAGTCGCCCATATCGAGATTATGCAAAAGATACGTTAGCAAGAGCTATACAAGATGTTAGGCTACGCAGAAGGTCAATTAGAGACGCATCGGAATATTATGGGATTCCCAAATCTACGATTGGCGATAAAGTTAAAGGAATTCATGACAAAAATCTAGGACATCCAACAGTCCGAAGCGCTGATGAAGAAGCAAGTTTAGTCCTTGGAGTTACAACTGCTGCTTTGTGGGAGTTTCCCCTAATTCGATTTGTGGAAAATTGTACAAAGCTATCTTAACTGAAAAGGAGTCCAGATTCTGCGTTTTCAAAATAATTCCAATTTGCCAGGACGTGGCTGGATAAAAAAGTTCCTAAATAGAAACAAGGAACTGTCTCGCACAAAATATTAAAAGGAACAGGGCCCAGATCACCCATACTATGCAAGAATATTTCGATGGACTGAAAATTTCATTAGAAGGTGTGGCTTGTTACGGTTATAATTTTCATACAAGAATCATTATTTAAAATTAAACATAAAATATAAAACGCAACAATTCAAACGCAACATATTCGATTTTGTCGGAGACATTTATAGTAAGCTGTTTGGCTTTGCTATCAAAGAACAATTATCAAAGATTAATGACGCAGTAGGGGCTGTAGTGAACTTAACGGATGCAATTAGAGGATCGATAGACAACTTAAAATCAGCATATATAGAGACTACATCATATCTAGACAGAAGGTTAACTGATCTTATTAATGCCACAAAATTGCACAACAAAGCGTTCTCATTGGAGTTGAATAATCCTAGATGATGTATCAGCACATCACATACTATTGACTTCATTAATAGCTCGAGCCCTACAGATGGAAGTGTCCCTCGATATTTGCCTTCAAGACCTAGCAGATACAGACACGTTGTTCCAATCATACCGGGCTATGCTTGTTAATAAACGATTAAGTCCTCAGGTTATCAGTGTAGAGATTGCTTCTCAGATATTAGATGGGATCTCAAGCGAATTACCAGAAAACTCAGAAATACCATATGATTTTGATGTCCGGGAGTGGTATACTGTGAGGAGGAGTGTAGTGTTTGTGAAAAATGGAAAATTGATAGCCGTCCTCACGGTTCCCCTGCTTCATAAGACAGAAGTCATGAAGTATAATCCGCTGTTCCTATATAGACTTGCCGAAAAAACTCAAAAACAAGGAAGCCCGTATAAATGTTAAAAATAATGACCAACTTTGCTGTGTTTGGGTCATCGTCAGCGCACTATTTCCAGTTAACAAGGACAGTGACCCCATCACATCCTATCCGCATTACAGCGAAGTTTTAAATTTAAACGGTTTAGAGTTTCCAATGAAAATAAAGAACATTGCACAGTTTGAAAAATTGAACGATTTTTGCAGCGTGAACGTTTTCGGTCTCGATGACCGTTGTAACATCGTGGGTCCTCTCTACTGTACACGAGAGAAAAAAATCAATCACGTAAACTTGTTATATATAAGCGACGACGCGTCAAGCAACAATCACTATGTCTGGATTAAGAATTTATCTCGATTGGTCTCAAGCCAATTAACGAACAATCATTATAAAAAATTCCTGTGTGATTGTTGTTTAATGTATTTCAGCAGTGAAAATTTGCTTCAACGACACTGTGAATACGATTGTGGAAAGGTGAGGGTCAAGTTGCCTACCGCAGATTTAAAAAAAAGACCGTTTAGGGCGTGAAAGTCCCGGCAACATTATAACATTTAAAAATTATGAACGAAAAGAGCTGTTACCTTTTGTAATTTACGTCGACTTGGAAACTATACTGAAACCCATACATACGGCAATGCCTGACTCTTCCAGTTCGTTTACAGTGTCGTTGAATCAACACGTACCGCACAGTTTTTCCTACTATATAAAGTGTAGCTATGACGCATCGTTCTCCAAACTGCACAATACAATTCATTCAAAGTCTTGTGACGAACGTGAAACAAATTTATGAAATTGTAAACCGGGTAGTTCCTTTACGTAAACTCAAAAGCGAAGATATCGAGCGGATGCGCAAAGACAAATGTCATATCTGCGAGAGGAGTTTCACCGACGAAGAGAGTGATTCGATTGTTTTGGATCACGATCATTTGACGGGCGAACCTCGTGGATATGCGCATAGCATTTGTAATTTAAATTATAATATTCCAAAATTTATTCCGGTATTTTTTCATAATTTGAGCAATTTCGACAGTCATCTATTCATATAACAGTTGGCATCGGTTTGTGATGATATTTCGGTTATTCCTGTAAATAAAGAGAAGTACATCTCGTTTAGTGCGAAATTTCTTTTGTCTGAATGCGACCCCGATGACGATGATGATGAAAATAATCATTTTAAAAGTAAAAAGTGTGTTGAAATCAGATTTCTGGACTCGTTTCGTTTTCTTTCATGCAGTTTGAGCAAATTGGCAAAAACGTTGCAGGAAGAAGACTTTGTCAAGCTCAGAAATCAATATCCGGTATAACGTATTATTTTTTTTTTTCTTTAATTAACGGTTTGATCAGTCGGCTTGGGCGTGGGTTGTTCGCATCGTACAGTTCACCAAGGAATAAAACGCTGATAATGTATTTTATTTTTTTTTTTAATATATTTTCATTACACATACAAAAAGTTCCAATTCACAATAAGGGCGCCACTTAGTTAACAAAAAAAAATGTATTCTTGGTTGCCTAGTGGAGACAAACTAAGAAATTCTCCACCAGGAAAATACCATAAATTCGATCACAAAACTTATTATTTAAAAAAAAACAATTTACAGCAGGTCATTACTTTGACGTTGATGTTTCAGATCTATCTACCAAAAAATATCTTACATTTTAGTTATTTCTCACATTTTGTCGTAATCTTACTCTAAGAAGTTATATAAACGTTAATTTTAATAGAATCGACATAGGCGTCCATACTTTTATTTTTTTTTTCTTAATACAGAATTTTAACCGTTATACCGGATATGGAGCAATTTCAACTGGTCACAGACAAAGGTATTTTTCCATACGAGTATGTCTCTTCGCTCGATGTCTTAACCTTTAACTACCCGCGCCGGTGTATAAAATACACCATTTCTACTAAGAAAGCGGGAAAACCCTGATGCGTTATCCCCCACTCATGCCCCACGATGTAACCCACGACCGATGTATTTACTAGGTACTCAGACAGTTGCGATTTGGTGGTTGGATAGTGAGTGTGTTTTTTTGACAATTTCTCTAATGCAGTACAGTCTGGTGTATGAAATACACCGGCGCGGGTAGCTATGTAAGTAATATTATTTGCCATTTAGGGGCTCTTATTTGTCCACAAAATTTGTGTTTATGTCGATTTTTGAACATTTTTATCATTTTAGGGACAAAGTAAAAATAAAAAATCCCAACAAATTGCCAGGTACCTTTCGGGTTTCCGTGCTCGTCGACTAGGTCATATACCAAAGCCGACACCTTACGTTTGACGATGAAAGGTCCTATATACTTGGGAGCTAGTTTGGCAGTATAATACTGAGAAGCGTCGGACAGTGTATAATTTCTTCTCCAGACGACTTGGTTTTCCTCGAATTGTTGTGGACGCCGTCTCAGGTCATAGGTGCGGCGATTGCTCTCGTAGGCTCTTTGCAGCTTGGTCTGTACATGAGTGCGTATATGACCTAAACTTGGGCGTGTCCGAATGTATTCGTTCCGGGAACTGACGTTTTCTGGGGGAGCCGTACCACCGTATGATTTTCCTGTTAAGACTTGTTCTTGACCAAAATTTATAAAGTAGGGTGTTAAGCCGGTAACTTCATGCGTTGTGTCCGGAGCGCGCACGCGACTTTGGACAGGTTCACATCCCACTTCCGGTGATTTTCCTGCAGATAGCTGGATAATGCTGTCTTCACCACTCGGTTTATCCGTTCTGTTGGATTCGCCTGTGGATGATAATGGGCGTTATATATAAGAGTTATATCATAGCTTTCCATTAATTGACGGAATTCTCGACTTGTATATTGCGTGCCATTATCACATAAGAAAAATTGTGGTACTCCAAACAGTAATAGTACTTGGTCTTCTATGAGTTTTACAATACTTTTTGATGTAGCACTTCGTAGTGGAAATAGTAGTACAAACTTCGAGAAATAATCGGCTACAACTAATATATAGGCGTGTCCCTGCGAGGAGCGAGGTAGGGGTCCTATCAGATCACTGGAGATCATTTGCCAGGGACGACTTAAAATTGGTCGTTTTCCCATCATTCCCGCGGGTCTGGTTTGTGAAACTTTATGTTGGATACAGGTTTGACATCTCTGAATATACTTGATTATATCATGTTTCATTTTTGGCCAGTAATTTTTTTCGGCGATACGATGATACGTTTTGAAGATTCCCAGGTGACCTGCTGTGGGTTCATCATGGTACCTTTTCAACAGCTCTAGTCGACGATCCTTGGGTATTACTAATTTCCATTGATGATCTTCAGTAGTAAATGGCCCTCTTTTCTTAACATACTTAAATAGGGCGTTGCCATCCACTCTCCATGAGGGGAAGTGAATAGGATCGGTATTAACCTTATTTTTCATAGTGATATACCATTTATCTGTGGTTTCGTGTAGTTTGCCGATTTTCTGAATTTCTGGGACAGCTCTGGATAAACAATCGGGGACGACATTTTCAGCTCCTTTTCTGTGAGTAATTTCGAAATCGTATTGTTGCATCTTGATGGCCCACCTCGCTAATCTGCCTGTCGGTTCTTTGAGACGATTTAACCATATTAGTGAGTGGTGGTCGGTTATCACCGTGAACTTGGTACCTTCAACATATGGCCGAAACTTCTCTAACGCAAACAGCACCGCCAGACATTCCCTTTCAGTGGTGCTGTAATTTCGTTCATTCCTTGTTAACGACCGGCTGGAGTAGCAAATAACTTTTTCTCCATCGTCAAATGTTTACGAGAGCACCGCTCCTAGCCCAAAATTAGATGCATCAGTTTGGATAACGAAGGGTCTCTCAAAATCCGGACAGGTCAAAATTGGGGCTGATACTAAACATTTCTTTATTTCGTGGAACGCGTCTTCCTCCCGCTCGGTCCAATACCATTTTTTGTGTTTCTTTGTCAAGGTGGTGAGTGGTGCAATTCGAGTTGAGAAATCTGGAACAAATCTTCTATACCATGACGCTAAGCCTATGAAACGTCTAATGTCCTTAACATTTTGTGGCGTTGGTATATTCAAAATAGCGCTAATTTTGTCCGGGTCTACTTGAAGTCCCCTGTTACTGACCACATAGCCAAGATATTTTAATTCTGATACACAAAACTTACATTTATCCTTGTTGAGTGTAAGCCCGGCGTCTCTTAAGCGTTTGAACACTTCTTCCAAGATTGTAAGATGTTGTTCGAATGTTGGCGTGACTATAATGACATCGTCCAAGTACACGAATGAACATGGTTCCAGCTCTGGTCCCAATACTCGATCCATGAGTCGTTGAAACGTTGCGGGACTATTGTGTAGACCAAAAGGCATTCTACAAAATTGATATAATCCTCGTCCGGGGACGGTAAAGGCTGTTTTGTCTCTACTGGCTTCGGCAACCGGAATTTGCCAGTAGGCGGACTTCAGATCAAGTGAAGATATATACTTGGCATCTCGGAGTTTGTCCAGTATTGATGATACGTAGGGAATAGGGTAGGCGTCTCTCTGTGTTACCGCGTTTACCTTACGGTAGTCTACACAAAATCGGTATGTATCATCCGGTTTCTTTACCAACAAAATTGGCGACGACCATGCACTTTTAGAAGGTTCGATTATTCCGTCAGCTAGCATCTTATTCAGTTCTGAGTCAATGTGTTTCTGCATCGCTGGTGACACGGGGTAGTACCTTTGTTTCACAGGTTTCGCATCGGTAAGTATTTCATGTTCGACCCAGTGAGTACAGCCTAACTTTTTTTTTGTAGATAGAAAATATTTGTCAATCATTTTTACTAACTGTTCTTTCTTTTCAACTTCCGGCTGGCAAAGGCCAACAGTTAAACATTCGTTCTGAGTGCTTCCAAATTCCCAAATCCTTTTTCCCATGTCTAGTTGAATACCGAACTTTTTCCAAAAATCAATACCAAAGATTAGATAATGTGGTATAGATGGTACAATTAAAAGATCTATCAACTCTATTCTATTTTCTAATTTTATAGGAACCTCCACTTTTCCTACACTTGTACAATAATTTCCATCTCCTACCATGCATCCTCGGTTGTTATGATTCCAGCGAAAGTTCAAGTTCAGTGTTCTCAACATCTGTAAGCCTTTACTTCCTAAAACGGATACTGAAGCTCCCGAATCCAAAAGTCCTATCATCTTTGTCCCATAAATATCCACGTCAAGATACGGTCGTTTGTCCTCTCCCATTTCTCGGAAGATAACGTTCAATTTCGGGGTGTGGTAAATTTCATAAACTTTATTTAACCATTTTTTCCATTCTTTTGATTTACAATAAGTCGCTTTTAGGGACGAGTGGGTTGATTCGCGACTCTTCCGCAACCCCTCCATTAGTTTCCCGTTTTCGGTCTACAGTTTGGGCACTCGCGTCGAATGGTACCCTTCGCTCCACAACCATAGCAGAATAATGCATGGACCCGCTCTTTACAATTTTTGAAAACATGTCCTTGTTTGGAGCAATTCCAACAGAAAATGTTGTCTTTTAGCTGCAACTCAGCAAGTTGTGCCGTTAAGTTTTTTGTTGATCCATGATAAGCCAGGTCTGGTTCTAAGATGTGACTCGCTTTACTATTGGGTGGTAATTTAAATGTATCAATCGAATATCGACTGTTTTCAATACGTTTACCCAATTTAAGTAAATCATAGACTGTCTCTATTTCAATTAAGCTTAATCGATCTTGATAATACGGTGCTATATTTTGTCTTAATATCTTTAATTTTTCTTTTTCCGAAACTGGTCGTGATAATCTCTCAAATAAATTGTCCATCGTAGCCACATATATTCCAATTTTTTCCCCTGGACCTTGTGTCCGAGATTTGATTTCTTCCCACAGTCGATCTTCATAGTTTGGTGCTTGGAATTCTTCGCGTAAGTACAAACAGAGCATATCCCAAGAAGGAACAATTCGTCGCATCGCCCGAAACCAGATCAATGCAGGTCCACAGAACAGATCTATGGCACTATTCCACAATTCTTCCCGGCTTAGATTACGTGCGATTCTCAGTTCTTCCACTCTCTCTATGAAAGCATTCACACTCACACCTGCATTATCCCCCGAAAATTTTAATTCCCATTTTGAAACCGGAATTTGTACTGGTCTAGCCATGAGGTGCTGCATTGTTGCCTGCCATGGTATATTCGCGTCTCGATAGTTTTGACCACTTCTGTTTGAGGTTTCATGAATTCTTCCTTGCCTATTTTCCAGTCCAGAATCAATTCGTGCATTGAGGGGTGAAGGTGGCAACATGTTATTTTGTCTTTGTGGTCTTGCCGAGTGTACATTTTCTTGAATCTGTTCATCGGAAGTCAAATCGATAAGTGAATTCTCCAAAGTTATTTTTGTGTTATTTTGTGGTTCGCGGATTTCTTGATTAACAAATGATTCCGGTTTCATTGTTGATGTTGTCGGAACGGCCAACTGTGCGTTAGGTGGGCACGGATCAAATTCAGTAATTTGCTCTTTCTCTCCTTCACGCGATTCTCGCCTAAGCGTCAGAAATATTTCTTTATATTCCACAAAAGTTTGCAGTAATGTCGATCTGGCAATTAGTAGCTCTGGAGATTTTATTAGCTCAATTCTTGAAAATATGTGTGAAAATTTTGTATCGATTTTCTTAAAACGGCCTATTGTTCTTTCGTCTTCATACATGCGAATAAGTTCCAGCGTTTCTTGCAATTTTCGTTCACATATTTCAATCTGTTCATTCTCATCGATCTCAACATTCGCCTTATGAAACAGCATACCTTCTTTTTCTAGTTTGATAATACCCGACAAGGTTTTTCTCATCTGTTCGACCGTGTCAATTCCAATTATTCCTCTAACTTTTAATTCAAATTGAAGCTCGTCTTTTTCTAGTCTGTAGATGTCCATTTTGGTGAATGTATAGGCCTCACGTTGTTGGGCGCCACTTTATAACGTATTATTTTTTTTTTTTTCTTTAATTAACGGTTTGATCAGTCGGCTTGGGCGTGGGTTGTTCGCATCGTACAGTTCACCAAGGAATAAAACGCTGATAATGTATTTTATTTTTTTTTTTAATATATTTTCATTACACATACAAAAAGTTCCAATTCACAATAAGGGCGCCACTTAGTTAACAAAAAAAAATGTATTCTTGGTTGCCTAGTGGAGACAAACTAAGAAATTCTCCACCAGGAAATACCATAAATTCGATCACAAAACTTATTATTTAAAAAAAAAAACAATTTACAGCAGGTCATTACTTTGACGTTGCTGTTTCAGATCTATCTACCAAAAAATATCTTACATTTTAGTTATTTCTCACATTTTGTCGTAATCTTACTCTAAGAAGTTATATAAACGTTAATTTTAATAGAATCGACATAGGCGTCCATACTTTTATTTTTTTTTTCTTAATACAGAATTTTAACCGTTATACCGGATATGGAGCAATTTCAACTGGTCACAGACAAAGGTATTTTTCCATACGAGTATGTCCCTTCGCTCGATGTCTTAACCTTTAACTACCCGCGCCGGTGTATAAAATACACCATTTCTACTAAGAAAGCGGGAAAACCCTGATGCGTTATCCCCCACTCATGCCCCACGATGTAACCCACGACCGATGTATTTACTAGGTACTCAGACAGTTGCGATTTGGTGGTTGGATAGTGAGTGTGTTTTTTTGACAATTTCTTTAATGCAGTACAGTCTGATGTATGAAATACACCGGCGCGGGTAGCTATGTAAGTAATATTATTTGCCATTTAGGGGCTCTTATTTGTCCACAAAATTTGTGTTTATGTCGATTTTTGAACATTTTTATCATTTTAGGGACAAAGTAAAAATAAAAAATCCCAACAAATTGACACAGGCGGAAATAGAGGAGCTGGCTCAAGTGATTTTCGACTCCGATTCGGAAGAAGAATTACCCGACGATGATTCTGATACTTCTTCTGAAGAGCACATAGAGGACACAGAACATGACTCCGAATCAGAAATCGAAGGTAACGACTTGGATGATTTAGAAGATAATGGAAATAGCAGTAACTTTGTTGGCAAAGATGAACTGACTACATGGAACAAAAATTCGGTAAAAAGCAAATTCAGTAAAGTAAGCGCAAAGAATCTTGTGAAAATCTTTCCCGGTGTAAAACAACAAGCAAGGGACATTCAAAATGAAGTAGATGCTTTTATGAGAATATTCACAGATGAAATGATAGACTACGTAACTGAATGCACTAATCTACACATTTCGAATGTTAGGTCTCAATATATGAGAGAACGTGCTAAAGACGTATCAAAAACAGAAATGCAAGCATTCATGGGTTTGCTATTGTTATCTGGATTAAAGAAGCAAAATCATACCCACTTTTTAGAGCTCTGGACAACAGATGGTACCGGTTCTGAAATTTTTCGGGCATGTATGAGTAAAAACCGATTCCTCTTTTTATTTGCCGTTATCCGATTTGATGATAAAAGTACAAGGAATGAAAGAAAAAATATAGATAAGTTGGCTGCAATAAGATGGGTCATAGATAAATTCGCAGAGAATTGCAAGAACTACTCTGTGGGCGAATTTTTAACAATTGATGAAATGTTGATACCTTTCAGAGGACGCTGTAGTTTTCTGCAATATATTCCAAACAAACCGGCGAAGTATGGACTGAAAGTTTTTGTATTATGTGATGCAAAAACATTTTATGTGTCGAATTTTGAAGTTTATTGCGGTAAGCAGTCCGAAGGCCCCTACAGCATGCCAAATACACCTACTGCGATTGTTCACCGCTTGTTGAATGAAGTGAAAGGTAGTAATCGGAATTTGACGTGTGATAACTGGTATTCAAGTTATCCGCTAGCAAAAGAATTATTGGAAGATAAAATTACTATGATTGGAACCATGAAAAAAAATAAACGCGAAATACCGCAAGACTTTTTGCCTCACAAAAGTAGACCCGTGGAATCTTCGTTGTTTGGATTCCAGAAAAATGTAACATTGGTTTCCTACGTACCGAAAAAAAATAAAGCAGTCGTATTGATCTCAACAATGCACGAGGATGGAAATATAGATCCAGTTTCGAGTAAGCCTGATATCATCTTACAATATAACGCCACCAAAGGAGGAGTTGACACTGTTGATAAAATGTGTGGCACATACTCAGTATCAAGAAGAACAAGAAGATGGCCTTTGGTTATATTCTTCCAACTGATGAACATCGCGGGAATCAATGGACAACTGCTCTATAATGCAACTCATGTCGATACAGCTTATAAGCACAGAAGAGAATTTCTGAAGGTGCTCTCCTTAGGTTTGATGAAGCCATATCTCTCTGAACGTGCCAGTATACAATCATTGCCAAGTGACAAAATATTTCCTGACAAAATACAAAAAACCAGCAGAAGACACCAATGAGGAGCCATTTGCAAAGATACGAGCGAGGTGTTTTATTTGCGGTAGGAAAAAAAATCGGGTCACAACGATCATCTGCGGAAGTTGCAATAGATCAGTTTGCAAAGAACATATGACAACAGTTGTTACATGTGATTCCTGCAAAAATGTTGAAGCAAGCAGCAGATGAAACAAACTAACCATACATATGTAAGGTTTTAATTTTAAGAGTTTTTTTATTTTTTCTTGAATGCTTTATTTGTTGAAGAGTTTGTCTTTCTTTATGCAGCATTGTATTAATATATGTTATATTTCAATAAAACTACCTGAAAAAATCAAGGCAACATGTTTTCTTATCCCTATACATTGATTTATGCACGAGATTCTAGAGCGCGGGCAGTTAAAGGTTAAACGAAAAGGAACTACCGCCCCTTGAATCGTTTTATTCTCAATTAAATGACGAAAATATCACAGGGGAAGAATACGAACGTGCAAAAAAAGTATGGACGGTTTTCGAGTGTGAAACATTGCTCGACTACTCGAATAACTATTTGAAAACGGACGTGCTTCTCCTCTGCGAGATCTTTGAAAAATTTCGCAAACTAGAACTCACAACTTACCAACTCGATCCCACGTGTTATCTCTTTCAGGAGCAGTGGTACATAAAGTGTACCCAGAAAAAAAAATCATCTTCTGGGGCACTGGCCCACAAAGTGTACCGGTATTTCATAAATTTGTGGCTTAAAGTGCATCGGTTTGATTTGTGTACCAGCGTAAAGTTGACTGCATAAACATATACTGGAAGTGATTTCAACGTTTTCATATGGTGTTTCGAACTGTGCATGATTCTAGGTTATGTTTCATGTGACAAGTGCGTGCGTTAGCTGTTGTTCACATAAAAAGTGACGAAGGTAAGTAAAACAATTTAAATTTCAGGTAGTTTTGGTTTATAGAGGTATGTTAGTGCCTGTAGATCATTATCTTTTAGATAATTACTTAATATATTATATTTTATTTGTGATTTTTTTTGTAATTTTGGTACGGTTCTATAATTGTACCACTGCCCGTTTTCGTATAATTTATAGGTACATTTTTTACAGATTGTGAATATGGATTCGTTGCCGTTCAAATTAGTTGATATGACCTATGATGAGTCTTGTGAGGAGCTCGAAAATGTAGATGATGCTGAAAGTATTCCGTCTGACCAAGAATCGGTAGTTAGCGTATCAGAAGGTGAAGAAGCTAATTTCGTAGAAGAAGATACACTTTTCGATTTGAGCGATTCAGACAGCGATTCTGAAAATGACTTGCCATTAATTCAATTGGCAAAACCTCGAGATAAATTTCCAAATAGAAAATGCCCAGATTGGTCCAATCCTAAAATTCCAAAAATCCCAGCTGATTTTACATCGGAGTCGGGCATTACACCATTGGTAAAAAATTTGGCCGATCCCACGCCCTGTAAACTTTTTGAGTTATTTTATACAGAGGACGTGTTACAGAATATTGTCTTTCAAACCAATTTATATTCACAGCAAGCTTCCAGTAAACACAAGCCGACAAATCTAGCGGAAATTAAAACATTTTTGGGCATAAATCTCCTTATGGGAGTGAAACATCTTCCCAGTTACCGAGACTATTGGAGTTCTGCTCCAGATTTGCACGACGCCTACATTAGCTCATTGATGCCTGTGAAACGTTTTAGCTGGCTGCTGTCGCATTTGCACCTAAACGATAATATTATGATGCCCAAAAAAGGAGAACCTAGATTTGACAAGCTATATAAACTTAGACCATTGCTGGATGCTTTGGCTAATAATTTTGAAAAATGCATGAAACCCACCAGACAGGTGTCAATTGACGAATCAATGATTAAATTTAAAGGCAGAAGCTCATTAAAACAGTATCTACCCAAAAAACCAATTAAAAGGGGATACAAGGTGTGGATATTAGCAACAAAGAATGGATATTGCCAAAAATTTGACATTTATACCGGCAAGTCAGAAGATCCCGAAAAACAGTTGGGAGCTAGGGTAGTAAAGCAATTGCTAAGAGGTTTGGAGAACAAGGAACATATTGTTTACTTCGACAGTTTTTTCAACGGAGTTGTACTTTTAGAAGATTTGAAGCAAATGAATATAAATGCCTGCGGAACAGTGAATTGCAATCGTAAATATCTTCCAAAATTTAAAAGCGATAAAATGTTAAAAAGGGGTGATTTTGACGTCCATACCAGTGATTCTAGTATAGTAGCATTGAAATGGCGTGATAAACGCAGTGTTTACATGTTGTCTAATTTTCACGATCCATCAGAAACAGCTGAAGTCAACAGAAAAGAAAAAGATGGTTCTATCTCGAAAGTGGTTTGCCCAATAATGATTACAGATTATAACAAAAATATGAATTTCGTAGACAAATTTGATCAAAATCTCAACATATATAAAGTAAATAGAAAATCACGCAAATGGTGGCATAGGATATTTTTTTATTTCTTGGACGCAGCAGTTGTTAATGCTTTCGTTTTATATAAAGGATTAGTTGCACATCAAATTGTTAATAATAAGAGAGAAAGTATAACTCGAGAAATAATAGCTACAAAAAAATCTAAGCCATATGTTCCGCCAGAAATAAGGCTAACAGAAAGCGCTCATCAGCCTAAAAGGGATACGCGACGCCGTTGTGCAAGGTGTAGCACTTCAAAAAAACAAGTGCGCACTGATTGGATGTGTTCCATTTGCAAAGTTCCCCTATGCTTAGGAAAAAATAAAAATTGCTTCAACGATTTCCATAACACAAAATAATGCACTAGTAGGTACCGGGGTTCTGGTTCATAATTTGTACCACGCCATAACTTTTAAGTTTTTTCGAAAAAAAAAATATTTTTAGTATTTTATATTTTCGTTTTGTGTTAAAAGAGCAGATCAATAAAGTTTTTTTAAAAAAATCGATTTTTTTTTCTTTGCCTCACTTGAACTTTTATTTATTATAAATGTTTGCCCCTGAAAGAGTTATTATACGCTGCCGGGAATGTCGTGGGATACGATATTGAAATACACTCAGGTGGAACTTGAACTGCTGATGTCTGATATTGTTATTGATATGGTGCACTTTATTCGGAAATCGTTGCGCGGTGGTATTTCTCATTGTGCGAAACGTCATTGCGTCGCCAACAACAAATATATGAGAAACGAATACAACCCCGATGAACCGTCCTCGTTTTTCGTATACTTAGACGCAAACAATCAGTACGGTTGGGCAATGTCTCAGCCTCTGCCGACAGGCGGGTTTAGCTGACTGAGCGAGGACGAAATTGAAAATTTTGACTTGAGACAAATTTTAAACGACGAGAACGGTTATTTCTTAGAGGTTGACTTGGAATACCCGACTCATTTGCACGACAGACACAACGATTTTCCATTTTGCGTGGAAAAAAAATTCCACCGACCACCAAATCAAAACAGACAAAATTGATAGCTACTCTACACGACAAAGACCGCTAGATACTTCACTACAGATACCTCAAACAGTGTTTGGAACATGGACTCGTGCTGAAAAAAATTCACAGAGTGTTGAAATTTACCCAATCGTGCTTTTTGAAAAAGTACATTGATAGGAATACGGAGCTGCGCGCTCTAGCCGAGTCCGAATTCGAGAAGGATATGTACAAATTGAAGAACAATGCGTGCTACGGAAAATCTATTGAGAGCGTAGAAAAGCGGGTAGACGTGCGTTTGGTGAGCCGTTGGTAGCGTTAAGGAAAAAAGCGCGGCGCCGAGCACTACATCAGTCAGCCGAATTTCCATTCATTAGCCATTTTTGACAGCGAGCTGGCAGCCGTGCAGATGAAACGACTCACTGTAGAATATAACAAGCCAAACTATATCGGCACAGCAGTTCTCGACCTGTCCAAATGCCTAATGTACGATTTTTATTACAATTATTTGAAGAAAAAGTACAATGTCGTCAATTTGGTGTACACCGACACGGACAGCTTTTTTCTCGAGGTGTTGACAGACGACATTTATGAGGATATAAAAGCCGACCTACACTTGTTCGACACATCCAATTTTCCCGCCGACAACGAGTACGGTCTTCCGCTGGTCAACAAAAAAGTTCTCGGCAAATTCAAATTTGAAACGGGTTCTAACCTGAACGCTGAATTTGTCGGCCTGCGCTCGAAAATGTATTGTTTCAGACTGTTTGGCAGCGCTAGTCATAGTCACAAGAGAGCAAAAGGTGTCAAAAAGAACGTTGTTAACAAACAATTGAAGTTCGACGACTATTTGCACTGCTTGCAGACCGGCGAGACAAGAAAAGAAAAAAACTAATATTACTTTGAAAACTTTGTTCGTTTAAAATGTTCAATTATTTCGTCCTTAAAAATATCAGTCTCGAGGTCGAAATATTTTTCGATGCATAACGAATAAAAGATGTTTAAAAAATGGTGTAATTAACTTTAGCGGGACGATTCATTGTATTCTCAATAAAATATTATTCAATTATTTTGTTCAAGGTGGACTGTGAACTATGCCATCAGGAGCGGCGTTTGTTCTTTCCTATTTGATAAAGTGGAATTATCAAGTAAAGCCGGCATAAGTAATGACTGGAATGCCAATCGAATAAAGAAATGTCGAGCCCAAATTGAAGATTTTATCAATGGATTGAATCTTTGGATGAACCCGTTCGATACGAGCCTGCAGAAAGATTTGCTCTATAACATATCTTCTGGCGAATCCGCTCCCCCCAACGTCGCCGATTTTTTATTATCCGTTGAAAGAACGGGAGAAAAAATGCGAAAGGAGTTCATTGAAGATTGTGCCGGAGATAAGAACAAATTTTCAACTGCTGTCGTGCGAAAAACAAAAATTTTGAATTTTGATACAACCATTAAAAAAGACAAATTCGGATTGGTGATAAAATCCAAGAAGTCAAAGTTCAGAAGGACCTCTTTGGGAGACTTTTAGCGATTTCGATGGAGAGGAAAGTCGACATAGCTAAGGTAATTGAATACCTTCTTTTCTCGTACAGCATTGCGTCGTAGTCATGAGTGCAAAAAGCTGCAAACAATATTAAAAGATCGATTCATAATCTCCGTCGACTTCTTAATTTTTTCAGGTTCTTACGTTTCCACTTACACCAATGCCACTTTCTATGTGTCACATTGATGGAAACATTCATAAAACCAATAAAGCAGTTTTGACGAAAGAACTGGAACGTAAAGGAGACGACCATGCCGAACCGAATTCAATCGATTTCGCGGTTTACGATGGATTTGCAATGTTCTACGTTATGAAGCAAGTTCCAGGGAGTTTTAAAAAATTCAAAAAATAGCCTTGAAATATATTTTAACAGTGTGCTCAAGTTCTGCCGATAGGATAGATGTTATATTCGATGAGTAGCAAAAGCCATCGATCAAGACCACGGAACACTTATTGAGAAACAGTTTCTCAAATGATTTCACAATCACCGGAAGTGAGCAAATTCGGCCAAGCAATTTCAAAAATGAATTGAGAAAAGACAAATTTAAAACGGCTCTTGTTCATTTCATAATCGAACATTGGACTAGCAACGCTGCAGCGGCAATAATGGGCCGAAAAATTGTGCGCGTCAATTTCGACAAATATTACAAGTACGTGTAGAAGGTACGTGTGTCGTAAGAACACGGTTGAGGACGATTTATCTTGTCCAGGACATGAGGAAGCAGATCCGAAAAAAATGGTTTACCATTTGTGTCACGTTGAATCACAAGCAAATGGCGTTATTAATTGCTCCGACACCGATGTGCTCGTGATAATGCTGGCAAATATGTGTCACTTGAAATGCGATATGCAAATTTGGATGGATTTCGGCACTGGTAAGGATATCGTCACTATGGAGCAGGAAACTGAAATATTTTTTTTTTAAAAACATAATTATCTTGAAAATACTTGATTGTATATAGATAATTAAAAGTAACTTGCATGAAATCATCGTTTTGTTTATCTTTAACACAGTAAATATTCAAGTATCGAAAAAGTGTAAAAATGCAAATAGTTCGTATTGTAAATGTTGTTGAATTTTGACAGGAACCTCTCGAAGGTTCATCAACATCACGAAAATTTACGAGGTGTTGAGCGACAAAGTGTGTCGTTCCTTGCCGGGCCTCCATGCACTGGCAGGCTGCGATTACAATCTCTCCTTTTATCGCAAAGGCCAAAAAACTTCTTTGAAAATTCTGCTCAATTCAGAAAAATTTCAAGATGCCTTCACGAAGACCTTTGAGCAGAGAGAAGAGAGCTTTCGTGTGCTTGAGGAATTTATTTGCAGGTACAATATTATTTCTGCTCATAACAAATGGCAATATACACTGCCGAACTAGTTTCCAATTTTGATAAGTTGTTCGATATATTCAATTCTTCAACAACAACGGCAATGAAGATATTAAATAAACCATTTAGAGGGGATCCAAATCAACTTGAATTTTTAAATGAAATGCTAAACTTTCTCGACCAATTGCGTGTATGTAATAAAAATAATAAATTTATAAAAGTTTATAAATTGTTGGAAAATTTCTATTAATTCTTTAATTGGTTTGTGGAGAACTTTACATGAAGTAGGTTTTGGATATGTTTTTACGAGGCGCATTAATCAGGACGTATTGGAAAAATTTTTTTGTGCCATTCGGCAGCAGAGTGGGAATGCTATAAACCCAACACCTATTCAGTTTATCAGATCTTTTCGAAAATTACTTATTGCAAGCTATACGCACACGAGAACGATGAATTGTGTAGATGATTGTAGTGTGTTACTGACGTCTCTGCGCGATTTTCAAAATCCAACACCTATCATTATCAATCTGCCCTCTCCGTTTGAAAATCCCATTGAAGGCTTCCGTGTTGATCACTGTGATTATCGCAAGCAAACGTTTGCCGAGCAAAACGCTTTTAAATATGTGTGTGGCTATTTAGTGCATAGGTGTCTGAGGGTTCATTCTTGTGGTTTATGTGTTCAATTTGCTAAAGAAGACGATAACTTGGACGAAAGTAATGTGTTCATTCACTATAAGGCTAGGGTGGCCAACCCGCGGCCCGCGGGCCGCATGCGGCCCGCCGACTGTCCACTTGCGGCCCGCAGAGCTGAGTAATTTTTTTTGAGAAAATTATTACGGGAGAATCGCGAGCACTGGCGCTCGGACACTGACGCTGCGGGCCGGTCCGCGCGGCGCGCCGCCCGCGCCAACGCATACGGATTGCGCAGGCGCGAAAATTGTGGTCTCGGCTGCGTTGTGCGTGGTCGCGGCATATTGTTTACGTTGTTTATTATGATCGTTTGTTTGCAAAATTGCCTTTATTTCTTATTACTTTAATTAAGACTAAGTTATCGTCTGTTTTACGTGTCTACGAATAGATATATTAGTGTGGTGTGCATTCGATCGCAATCTGTCGACCGATCTTACCGTTCATTTTGGTAAGTAATACCAACTGTTTTAAATTAATCTGTGATGATTGCCGTTTTAGTTTCAATAGATTGAGCTTTATTTCATTTATTACAGTTAAAAGCATAAACCTACAATAATGGCGTCAACTAGTAAAAAAGTTGGACCAAAGAAAAGAAAAGTTACGGAAGAATTAAGAAGTTTTCAAGACAGGTGGACTGATAACTATTTTTTTGTGGTATTTAAAACAAAACCAATATGTTTAATATGCAATATGTCGGTTTCTGTTATGAAAGAGTACAGCATTAAACGTCTCTACGATACTAAACATGCAAATAAGTTCGATAAGTACAAAGGACCAGGTCAATAGTTAAAAAAGAAAACTTTCTGCACATCAACAAATATTTACAAGAGCGAATTCAGAGTCAAAATGTTATGTAAAAGCGAGTTATGCAGTAGTTTCAATCCTAGCAAAAAAATCGAAACCATTCTCAGACGGTGAAATTGTTAAAGAGTGCTTGGAAAGTGTCGCTGAAATTCTATGCCCAGAAAAGAAGAAAGATTTCTCAAAAATAAGCCTATCTCGTCAAACTGTCAAACGTGTGGATGATATTGGAAAACATGTTGAAGATAAGTTAAGAAATCGTGCATCTGAGTTCATATATTATGATCTGGCATTGGATGAAAGCACAGATATGACGGATACCGCACAAGTGGCGATCTTCATCAGAGGTGTTGATGCCTATTTTAATAAAACGGAAGAATTAGCAGCATTGTTTCCATTTAAGGACACCACAAAGTCGCGAGATTTATTAGAGGCCGTTCAATCAACAATCAATCGCTTTTCGTTACAACTAAACAACTTGTCGGGCTTAACAACTGATGGTGCTCCAGCAATGATTGGAAAACACGAAGGTTTGGTAAAACTGATTGAAAATGAGGCCTGTAAAGTTGGCAATACGTCGATGCTAAATTTTCATTGCATTATTCATCAAGAGAATTTGTGTGCCAAATCTCTCAAAATGGACCATGTTATGAAGGTAGTTGTCAAAATAGTGAACTTTATTAAGTCGAAAGGTTTGAATCACCGTCAATTCCAAGAATTTCTGAAGTCCTTGGAATCAGAATATGGTGATGTTGTATTTTATGCAGAAGTAAGATGGCTGACCCGTGCCAAAATGTTGAAAAGAGTTTTTGATTTGAGGCAAGAAATACAATCATTTTTTGAAAGCAAATCAAAACTATCTTTCAGAGTTTCAAGACGAAGAGTGGGTTTCCGACTTTGCATTTCTGGTAGATATAACAAGCCACTTAAATGAACTCAATACTCGTCTACAAGGCAAAGATCAATTGATTAATGACATGTTTGATCTTATTTCTGCGTTTCAAATGAAACTTGGTCTTTGGGAACAGCAGCTACGAACTAAAAACTTCACTCATTTTCCTACACTTTTAGAGCGCCCAGATAATATCATATCGGAGACAGCAGCGGCTAAATATGCACCTTTGACATCTGATTTAAAAATCGAATTCGAAAACCGATTCCATGATTTTAAAAAGCATCGTTTGCTTTTTTCCGCTTTTGCAACACCATTTTCTACAGACATAAGTTCCTTGCCGGGACATTTACAAATGGAATGTTGCGAAATGCAATGTGATGCACAGCTAAAAGAGAAATTCAATCAGGTTGGCTTGGAAGAGTTCTATAAAAACTATTTTGACAAGGAGAAATATCCTGCGTTTTACAAACATGCTCTGTTCATGACTTCATTATTTGGAAACACTTACTTTGTGAACAACTTTTTAGTAGGATGAAGCATATCAAATCCCAAATGAGAGCACGGATTACTGACGTACATCTAGAAAACTGTTTGCGTGTAGCAACGACTTCAGTCGAGGTTAATATTGATGAGCTTAGTTCTGCTAAACAAAGTCAGATATCTCACTAATGTACTTATATTTTTTCAATAAATTTTCTTACTAAGAAATTTGTTTTATTTTCAAAAACTTTTTGTGCGTTGGTTTATGGTTAGCTACATAAAATTTGGTAGTGCGGCCCGGTGCGAAATTCTATTTCCGAATTTTGGCCCTGCTGTCGAAAAGGTTAGCCACCGATGCTATAAGGCATATGCGACTGATGAATCATTTTTCGGCAAATTAAAAACACCTCACGAAAGCTTTTATTACTATATTATATACACACTAGAACAATTATTGTTTCTTAGTCATATTAAAAATTATATTTGTGAAAAACCTGGAATTAATATGTAGGTATAACTTGTTAAAATCGCAAGTACAATTTTCTCACCCTTGTCCAAATTTCCCACACGATTTTCTTTTAAAATTGTTCATTAGGTTAAGAATTTATTATGTTTTAAAAAATAGCAACGCTGAATTTAGAAAGTCTCCCAAACGAAATAAGAAACTACAAATTTTGATGAATTTGTAGTTTTATTGTATTGTTTCTTTGTTGACATATTTTCGGGAGTATTACTTGTTTTTATTACTTGTATAGTATGGAATAAAAATAAAAAATAAAATGCTAAATGCTGTTTCTTTACAACGTCAGAAAGTGGCAACGTTGTTTAGAGTTTAAGTGACGCATGTGGCAAACACGAAAGTATCCAATTTAAAGGGACTGTGCGTTTCAAGGCCATTGAACGCTCGCGGCTTTTTATCAAAGGATTTTGATTGAGTGGCAACTCTGTACTTTCCTACTCTGTGGTTAAAGTATGGGATTTTTTTTAGGTACACTTGTTTTGCAACTACAAAAATACGATTATGCCATACTGTAATAAATAATTTAAGTTTAATAAATTTGTACCTCTAAGACGTTTTAAAAAAACAGCCGTTTTTGAAATATGGCACCTCTTTTGCACTTCACTAGAAGTATAGCAAGTGCATAAATAGTTTTGCTGTACCTATTGTGAACTATTCAGGATTCAAGTGCCATACTGTAACAAATCGTTTTGCATAATTAAAAAAATCAACGTCTTTGCAGCAGTATGGCAGCTATTTGGAACCGTCGTAATGGTATGGCATTATGATTTTCGTGGATGTTTACTCGAATATTGTCGTTTAAAAAAAAAACTATCCTGTAACAAATGTTTTAAAAAAATAATGCGTTTTAATTAGTATGGCGGCCCATAGACCCGCCAAAAAAGTGGCCAGCCCTAAAATTATGATTTTCGTTTCTCAAATCACCTAATTCGACCCTTGAAGGGTCGCCGCCATACTTGTAACAAATGGCGGATTTTTCTGTCATCATCTCCCAGTCATTTTGGTTCAATATAAACGTGCACGAATCCAAACCAATGAAATCAACTACAATGGAACACCGCATTTTCCTGAGAAAATTTCTCCCCCTGAAAATTATCAGCGAAAAAAATATTTTCAGCGTTGTAAACAATGTTATAAACAGGGAATAAGGAGGGAAACATATTGCTGCAAGAATTGCATGTCAAAACCTGCACTGTGTCCTGCACCATGCTTTGAAAGATGGCATACCGAAAATAATGTGTAATAATTATAAAATTATTATAAATTTTTTAGTCATTTATTTATTTTTGTTTGATTGAACTAACATTTCGTGTAAAACTCCCAAAAATACTTTGTTGCACACAAAAAATTGCTTATTTGAGTCATAAAACCTGTCATTTACGTTTTTAAATTTTTGCTGTTGTAATGATCCACCCCGTACATGTTAGTTTCAGACAGCTATGATGGGAACTGCATAAATCTGTGAAGATAAGGCACAAGAATGCACTCTTATCATGGTTGCGTGGGTCTCTGGGAATCGCGGGCTTGGCGTGTTCTCAAAAGTAACGAAAAACCGCACCGATAAGACGACGGTGGGAAAGATAACGGTCGCAAAATCGGACGCGGGGAGCTAAAACGGGGAACGCACTAAGGGTTTGATTTGTCAGAGATTTAGGG
Source organism: Xanthostigma xanthostigma (assembly GCA_963575645.1). Taxonomy (NCBI): domain Eukaryota; kingdom Metazoa; phylum Arthropoda; class Insecta; order Raphidioptera; family Raphidiidae; genus Xanthostigma; species Xanthostigma xanthostigma. The sequence goes on from OY754473.1 coordinate 9,884,868, forward strand.
AGACAGAAACTGACCAACGTTACGAACAGACGTGACTGACTATCAGACGTTAAGTTTTATTCAAAAAGTTCATCTAAATTATTAAGACAGTTATATCCACAAAGAAAAGTATTGAAATCTTTGAGTTCATGGGGAAGTGAATCGCTTCCAACGATCTGAAGTTATTTTAACGAAGAAGTTAAATTGAATAAGTGAGTGTGCGACGTGAGAAGTCACTGGAAGACTCCACCAGCCAAATACGAAGGACTTCAGATCATCAAAGGTCAGATTTTATACAAAGTTTTTTTTTTATTTTGGTTTACAATTTATTAAACTAGTTACTAATTATGAACTGAATGTGAGTTTTTTTTGTTTTGTATTTTATTGTTTGAAATCCAATACCCCCCAAGAGAACTGTCCGGGCTTGAACTCCGAACAGCTGGTCCGGACAAGATCCCACACGTCGAACGTTCGGTGGTGGCACGCTACCCCTAGACCCCGTCAGGGCTAGGTAAGAGGACGCATCCCATCAGGGTGTGGTCCTGAGAGTTTACGCGAGTAATAAACAATCAGAGAAGGGGCTATTACACTGTTATAGCCGCCATCGTCCCATTACTTAGTGTCTAGAGTCCGCTGGCGCCATGATGGTTAAAGACGTAACCTAATTAACCCTTTAACTGCTGCAAACGTGTTTAATCGTTTCAATTTTTCGGTCCTATTGTGCTGAACACGAGTTAACTCGTTTTACGAATTTGTTTCATCGCTGCTCCAAGCGTATATACTTTTTTCAACTGATATTTAATTCTATAGTTTGGCCATCTAGTGGCAAATAGTGGAACATCGTATTAGTGCAAAAAACCACCTGATTTAAGAATAATAAATAATTTAGTTGCTAGATGTCCAAATACACTGTAAGTTTGTTCATCATGGCGGCTAGGCGGAACACGCGTTTTTTGACACAACGTGAAATTTTGCAAGAATTAGAAAATATTGGATCTGACGTTGATTTGTTTTCAAGTGATTCTGAATTAAGTGATTTTGAAAATGATAATTCTGATGATGATGAGGTTTTTGATGGCATTGAAGATGAAAATGTGCATATTATAAATAATAGTGACAAGTTTGAATGGTTTGCAGATGACAATTTTACACCACGTGTTTTTGATTTTGATGATAGTGAGTCTGGACCTAATATTATAGCTGATGGTGAATTTAAAGAAATTGATTATTTTGAATTATTTTTGTCACATTCGATAGTTGAAAAAATCTCTGAAACAACAAACAGTTTCTTTGATCAGACAGTACAAAATAAAGATTTGTCACCTAATACGCGTTTGACTAAATGGTCAAACACTTCAGTTGAAGAACTTTACATTTTTTTTGCCGTTTCATTTCTTCAGGTGAGAAATAAACATTTATCTATAAACGAACATTGGTCAAACGATGCTTTATTACGAAGTCCAATATTTTCACAAACGATGAGTCGCGACAGATATTTAAATATTTTGCGATTGCTTCACTTTAGTGATAACAACAATAACGACAAATTATACAAAATCAGACCAATAATTGACCACATGAAAAACGTTTTTCAAAAACATATGGTGCCATTTAAAAATCTATGCATTGATGAGAGTTTGATGCTTTTCAAGGGGCGACTTCATTTCAAGCAATATATTGGCTCAAAGCGAAGCCGCTTTGGAATAAAATTATTTATCCTTTGTGACTGTGAAACCGGTTACATACTAGACTTCATTGTTTACTGTGGTGCGGCGACAGACATTACTGATAATTACAACTTAGGAAAATCAGGTGCTGTTGTAACTACGCTCCTGACTCCTTATTTAAAAAAAGGACACTGTTTGTTTGTTGACAATTATTATAGTTCGCCCGAACTATTTGCATTTCTACACGAAAATAGCACCAACGCCTGCGGAACCGTCAGAAAAAACCGCAAAAAACTACCAAAATTACCTAAAAAATTGATGAAAGGCGAAATAGAATATTTTCACACGGAAAGCATGCTGGTTTTGAAATGGATGGACAAACGGGAGGTTTACATTCTTACGTCTAAACACGATGCTGCTGTAAAACACATCGATAAATTTTCGAAAACTGGTGAGCAAATAAAAAAGCCTGAATGTATAATTGATTATAATAACAATATGGGTTCTGTTGATCGTTCTGATATGTTACTAAGTTCGCTAACAAGCATGCGAAAAACCATAAAATGGTATAAAAAATTATTTTTTAGGCTTGTAGATATGGCCTTTTTGAATTCGTATGCAGTGTATAGTATGAAGAATAATGAGCATATATCTTTAGCTGAGTTTCAACTCAGGCTAATACGTCAAATACTAGAAAAATATGGATCTCCAAAGTTTCACAACAAACGTGGACGATCTTCTGAAGAAAATCCGCTTCGACTTTCATCTCGGCATTTCCCATCAGAAATACCAGCAACTACATCAAAAAAAAATCCTACTCGGCAATGTCATGTTTGCAAAAATACTAGAAAGAGAGAAATAAAACGTAAAGAAAGTAGATACATGTGTAGTGAATGTGATGTTACATTATGTATTGTTCCATGCTTTAGGGAATTTCATACAATAAAACACTTTTAGAATATTGTGCGTGAAAAAAGTTTTTTTAAAAAAAAGTGAAAATTAATAAAATTTTAAGGTTCACACTCATTTAATTACCTACTGAAACTTTCTATTATATTCGTATTTATATAGTACGTACTCTTATTAAATTGGCGGCGACCTCAAAATTTTATTATTCTCTTTTTAGTGTTTTTTTTTTTTTTTGAAAGAGGCTCATTTTTTTATATTTTTGAATTTGATTTTTTATTCGATTACTAAAAAAATAACTAATAAAATACTAATAAAAACAAATATATAATATATATATATATATATATATATATATATATATATATATATATATATATATATATATATATATAAAAATATAATCAAATAAAAAAATATCGAAAAAACGCAATTTGTAATTTTCTGATTATTTGTTGTAAGCAATTATAAGTATATGTACAATAGATGTCATGTGCCGCTCGGTTAAAAAATAAACAGAAGTAAGGTAAGCGATTTGATTGCACTATTTCAGCACAGTAGGGAAAAAATGTTTGCAATAATTTAGCAGTTAAATGGTTAAAGGTGCTGAATTAATCAAAGTTAAGTTTATTTAAGCAGAAAGAGTAAAACTATACTTCTAATATTCTAAAAATTACAAAAACATAGTGTTAATTTTTGAACTTTACTTGTTTGTAAATCCTTTGAAGTTTGATATTTGACTAAATGGCAGGTATGTAATACTTAATTATGATGTTATTATCATTCGATTGAATTGTATCTGTATGCGTTTCCGCGAAATGATAAAATTCAGTAATATTTTTCAATGTTTTCATTGTGATCCCATTTGGAGCCACAAGTACTATACTTAATTTTTTTTTTATTAGGTATAGGTAAATCGAATAAATTGGTTTGGAAGTTGTCTGATTTATCAAATCTACCATCAAGTGAGTTCGCTGTCCTCTTAGATGAAATTCCAACAGATAATGAATCCGTCATTTCCGGCGAAGATAGCGAGGATGAAGAAATTATTGAAAGAAATATGGAGATTGAAACCATAACGGAGATGGAGAATGAGATAAATATGGTGATTGATAATACTACAGGGAATGATATAAATGCAGATAATTCGGATTGGGATTCCGAAGATAATTTGCATTTGGCAGAGTTTTTGTCGCCATCGCTTCCGACAGTACAAAATATTCGGTGGACAAAATCAATAAATAATGTTGTCGTGCAAACGCCTTTTGCATAATCTTCTGGTCCTAATATACCTGATAACATTGAAAGCCCTTTGGATCTTTTCATTACATTATTTTCTGAAGAACTTTTCGAAAAAATTGTATTTGAAACAAACTTGTATTGTACTCAAAAAAACGCAAAAAATCCTCACCCATCTACAACACTTGAAGAAATTAAATGTTTTATCGGGCTCAACATACTAATGGGAATCAAAAAGATGCCTAGCTATAAAGACTATTGGTCGGCCCGTACTGACCTCCGAGACAATTTTATTACAAATTGCATGTCAGGAAATCGCTTCAGCTGGCTTCTTGGACATATTCACGTAAATAACAAATCATTACAACCCAAAAAAGGTCAAACTGGATATAACAAGCTATACAAGCTGCAACCAATGTTAGATAAATTGTCTGAAAATTTTGCAAAAATCTACAAGCCTTCAAAGTGCCAGTCAATAGACGAATCTATGATTCGATTCAAAGGCCGCATTTCGGTCCGACAATATATGCCACTCAAACCCATAAAAAAGGGTTATAAAATGTGGGTGCGAGCGAACGAATCTGGATTTGTTTCCCAATTTCAAATATATACCGGGAAAGCTACTGATGGCAGCAGTGAACAAAACTTGGGACACCGAGTCGGTACGGATCTAACCAGGGAATTGGTTGGAAAAAATCACGAATTATACATTGACAATTCTGTGGTGTTACAATTATCAATGCAAAAAGATGGGATATAATATATCCCATCTTTTTGCATTGATAATTGTAACATATAATTGATAATTGCCTATGATTGCAATAGTGATGAGGAGAACGACATTAGTACAGATTCCAATGATGACCCTACTTTCCAGCCTGAATCGTCTCGTGCTAGAGACGATTCAGAAATTTCTGATTTTTCAGACTATATGGATGAAAGTGACAAAATATTGACACGATGTAGAACAAGTCACCCAGAAAACTGGAAAGCCAATATTACGAAATCTCACCGAGCAAAATGTCTGCCTTATACAAGCAAAAAAAAAAGCCATCCTGCTAAAGCTCCAAAACCTATTGATTGTTCTAACTGTAGATTTAAATGTACAAGTCACATTACAGAAGAGGACAGACAAGAAATTTGTAAATCTTATTGGGGATTTTCTGATTATAATAGACAAAAGGATTTTATATTAAAATGTGTTCAAACAGAACTACCAAAACGCAGAAAAGTAGATGTCAATAGTGCTAAAGCACGCGATGTGTCTAAGACATATTTTTTAGAAAACAATACTGGAAGGCATCGAGTATGTGCAAAATTTTTTGAAAAGACTCTATGTATATCAAATGGGCCTATTAATACAGTCATTAAAGGGGAACATTTTGGATCATTTACTGGTGGGGATAAAAGAGGACGAAAGACGCCTGGCAACAAAACTAGTGAATTATTAATTGCGTTAGTCAAAGAACACTATGTTCGGAAGTCCTCAAAGAAATTATATCTAGATAGTAATTTATCTATCTGGAAAATGTATGATCTGTACCGTAATGATTTCTGCCAGAAAAAAAAACATTACTGAATTCGTCAGCGAAAAATGTTACCGGAGGATATTCTGTAATAACTACAACTATTCGTTTTTTAAACCCAAAAAAGACCTATGTGCAACATGCTCAAAATATGATCAAGCTTCTACTGAGAATAAAAAAGAGCTGGAATCAGAATATTCAATGCATTTAATAAGGAAAGGCCAGTGCAATGAAGCCAAGGCTAATGATAAGCTGAGATGCAAAGATGATCCTACATTCGTTACTTGCACTTTTGATTTGCAAAGTGTCTTACAGTTGCCGTATTCAAGTGTATCATTGTTTTATTATTCTAGAAAATTGTGTGTATACAATTTGACAATCTATGTAGGGAGCGGAGAGATTGCTCATTGCTATACTTGGAACGAATAACATGGTAAGCGAGGGAGCAATGAGATAGGTTCAATTTTGTTTAAATTCCTCAAATCTTTGCCCTTGACTGTAACAGATGTTTCACTTTTCTGTGACACTAATTGTGGTGGTCAAAACAGAAACCAGCAAGTGGCAGCTGTATTGATGTATGCTGTAAAAAACTTAAGCCATCTAAACAGAGTGGAGCTTAAGTTTTTGGAGTCAGGACATTCCCACATGGAATGTGACTCTATGCATTCTGCAATAGAGTCAGCAAAAAAAAAATAAAAATGCGTTTACGATGACTGATTGGATGCGGATTTTTCAATCTGCTAGATCCGATAAAAGAGCAAAAAGCAAAGGGGAATATCAAGTACATCTTTTGAAGTACACGGACTTTTACAATCTACAGGATTTAGCAGCCACCACAATCAAAAATCGCAATAAAGATGATTGTGGTGACAAAGTGTCGTGGCTTAAAATAAAGTGCCTTAAATTCGAAAAAAATTTCCCCGACACTTTATTTTACAGATACGACCATACATCTGATTACAAACAAATAAATGTTGCAGGAAGAGGTCGCCGAAGAACAACAACAGTGGAAATGAAATCGGCATATTCGAATATGTTACCTATTTCGCAGGAAAAAAAAATGACATTATAAAACTATGTGCTGCTGGTTTAATTCCAGAGGAAGTTATCCCATGGTACAAAAGTTTACCAACTAATAACGAATTACTTACAGAGCGCTTACCAGAGCCATCTATTGATGAAACAGATTTAGAGGATGACCAAAAAAGCTTTTTTTAAGTACTTCCTATATTTAAATTTTTATTTTTTTGAATAAAATAGTTTGTTTTTTTTTATAAAATAAAGGTAATAGCTGATATTAAATAAGTTTTTATTCATTATGTACTTCCTCTGTTTACAATTCTGGCAGGTAAAATTCACTAACTACTTTTTTATATTTTTTCTTAAAAAATAACGCATTGTGGATGAAAATTTAAGCACTGGGTTTTAGAGGAATATATTTTTTATAATATTCTACGAAATCACATCAGTAGCTAATAAAATAGAATTTTAGTATAAAATAATAATTAATACCTCATTATCTCTGATAAGCTGTAAACGCACTTAATGAATTTTACTTGTCAACCGACGATATGTCTGTGGAACTGCAAGAAAAATTAGGAAAGGCTTTCCAAAAGAGTTGTTAGGGGACAAACAAATGAATAGAGGTGATAGTGACTGGCGAATAAGTGATACCGGAATTGTTGCCCTAAAATGAAAAGACAATAAAATTGTTCATTTCCTGAGCAATTTTCATAATCCAGAAGAAAACGAGATAATTTCGAGAAAGCAAAAAGATGGTACTCGCCAAAATTTCAATTGTATAAAATTAGTCAAAGACTATAACGCACATATGGGTTAAGTATACAAAAATGACATGTATAAATCATGCTACGAGATCGACCGCAAGTCTAAGAAATGGTGGCACTGGATTTTCTGGCATTTTGTAGACCTAACTGTTGTAAATGCCTTTCTTATTTTCAAAGAAAGGGCGGCAACGTCCGGCAAAATCTTGTCACTGAAAGAGTTTAGACTCGCAGTTGCAAATGGTCTCGTAGGTGCAGATCCTAAAGTACCTCAGAGAGGGAGAAGAAGCAATGCCGAAATTATAAATAAATTCAAAGTACATGTTCCTTTAGAATTACGTACCGATAAAGCTGCACATATTATGCCAGTTCATGGAAGTAAAGTTAGATGTATGATTTTTTCTATGCCTATTTTAATAAATACATGATACTAGCTTGACGAATAATTTGCTTTCTTCATTTTAGATAGTACTTCGATCAGTATTGATAATTTTGACTTGAGTCAAGAAATTATTGCACAAGATAGTACAAGTAGGTACAATATGGGGTAAATATGATTGCAAACTAACTTTTATATTATCTGCAATTGTTAATAATTTTATTGTTATTTTAATACAGGGTGACATATGGGAAACGGACGTTTTTAGAATGGCTAGTACACAGCTGTCAGTGGTGGAAAATTGTTGCGGTTTAGAACGTTTTAGATAAAATGGAGCAGTGGACGATACAGCAGCGAGTGTTCGCGTACGATACGTTCGTTCGAAATGGTAAGTCTGTTATTGCAACACAGCGGATCTTTCGTCGCCATTTTAATATCGGTCGGAATGGCGCAATTCCAAGCCGTAATACGATCCTGCGATGGATTAAAGGTTTGAGATTAACAGGAAACATTAATGGAGTTAAAAGATGCCATTACAGAAGAGGTGCATTTGGTTGAACGAGAGCTGTTAGCGAAAGTTATGGATAACTTTCGGCACAGACTTGAAGTGTGCATTCAAGAGAATGACCGCCACCTGAATGATATAATTTTTCATGCCTAACTACCTATATTAAATCAAATGGTAGGTACTGATCTGACGTTTTTTAAAACAAATTATTTTTTTCATCAAAAACAACTGATTATACATTCATTTGAAAAACGTCCGTTTCCCATATGTCACCCTGTAGATGCAGTTGAAAATGAGATGGAAACTATGTTCAGTGACAATAGCGACGATGATCCGAATGTTACTATTAAAGATTGTTTAGCGAATGTATCGTCAGATGATTCTGAAATAGAACACATCACAGATTCTAATGAAATTGATAAAAATCAAGATATTGATAATAATATGAATATCAACAATCATGGAAATACTACTGATACAGAATATGTTAATACTAATAAGCGAAGAGGTCGAATTTCTATTAAACAAGATACACGAGAATCGAGATTAAAAAGAAATATTTTCAGAAATACAGGAAAAGAATATTTTACTAAAAAAGGCAAGATAGTTAAAGCTCGAACATTTAAAAAATTAACGCCATGTCGGATGCAGTGTTTCACAAAATTTGATAAACAAAAAGTGCAAAATATTTTTGCGGAATACTGGTCAATGAAATCAAGAAATAAACGATCTGCGTACCTTTCCAGTTTGATTACAACTAGTACTAAGAACAGAGAACGTGTACGAAATGGGAAAGGAAGCACTTCTAAATTTAGACAGTTAACCCATAAATATCATATACTACTGGAAGGAGAAAAACACTGCGTTTGCAAGAAATGTTTCTTGAAAATATTTGGTGAAACAAACAAATTAATAGAAGTTGCACTGGCAAATAAAACGGTTTCATACTTAGGAGTCAGCTCAGACGACAATAGGGGTAAAGCTCCACCTAAAAATAAATGGTGATTTAGAACAAGTAAGAAAACAAATTTTATCAGTTCCAAGTTATGAAAGTTATTACACTCGTCGAAATTCTTCAAAAAAATTTTTACCATCGTACTATACATTATGTTTGCTGTATGAAGAATATAAAAAAACGGTTCAACGACCAGTTTCACGTAAAATTTACGAAAAATTTTTTCATGAGCTCAATATTAGTATCAAACAACCCAAAAAAGATACATGCAACACATGTGATACACTTCACATCGTTACGTCCAAGCATCCGATAGATTTTTAATGGCTCATAGCCGATAACGCATGGTTAAGATGAAATCAGTTCTGATGACATAGATATTTGGATATTTTGCCCTCTGAAGGTGAGTTTTTTTTTTTTTGGCTAGCCTAAAGCTACACGTGTCAAATAATGATTGAGTAAATTTTCTGATTTTCTTTTGATGATTTTGGTTTTAGAGGGTTTTCATATCGGGTATCAAGTTACAAATATTTTATTTTGTAACCGATATACTCAGTAAACATTTATTGATGCTGGACACCAAATCGAAGCTTTCATGTGAAACATAATAACGTAACACATTTGGGAATGCTGAAATAAATAGCGGTTTTGTCGCCTGTCACGTACGGCAACATCAACTTGGTCGTATCGAGCTGTATACGGACTTAACACCGAGTTCTTGACTACGATTTGAAGATTCGAGTCGATCCATCGTACCGATGCATTTTTGGAATCGGATGGGAATTGACGGCTGGTAGGCGTTTCGAGCAGGACCGTTTCTTATCTCAGCTGAGTACGGTATATCCTCCAACATAGACCTATTTATGTGTGAAGACAACAAGTAAGCTTTTGTTTCTATTTAATTTCTGTGAGCTTCGATCGACAATCGACAGTTGGTTTCTCCGAAACATGTGAACAGTTTCGTCTCACCCGAGACTAATTTTTGCAATAGTACGGCTTCACCGATGAATTTTGATATGTTTAAAGTCCGAAATAAAGAATACGGTTCGGATTTATGTAGTTCTTGTATTTTTAATTCTCTATAAACCGGCTTGTGCGCTTCACGCTATCGGATGGGCCACACTTAACGTAGATTATAGCAACTTTTAATTATAGATTAGTTTAAGCATTATGAGTGGTTAATACCAAAGGTGAAAAAGAGTACTTGTCCCCAGATCTGAATATCAGTAGGCTATTCAAATAATTCAAACAAAAATATCCAAATGCTCAAATCTCAGATTGTTTCTACTTTGACACTTTCAAAGAAAAATTTCCCAAACTGTCATTTTATAGGCTTCGGACTGATACATGCGCTACCTGCGACATCTTAAATGCAAAAATTGCATCTTCTTTAGGACAGGAAAAACTAGAGAACCAAAACAAACTCAAGCTTCATCATTTGAAAGCAGAAAAGGCTAGATTACAGTTAAAAGAGGATTGTAAAAATGCTCAAAGAATCGACAATCATACTAATGTTTTCTCCTTTGATCTCCAGCAAGTATTTTCACTACCCACATTAACACATAGCTGCGTCAGTTGTCTACCTACAATTTAGGTGCTCATTTTCATAGTGGGCTATCTATGATGTCATTGTGGCATGAAGGCCAATCTTGCAGAGGAGGCAATGAGGTAGCCTCATGTCTATTTAAAGTATTGAAAGAAGTCACCCCAACTCATTCACTAATCGCCTGGAGCGATAACTGCGCTGGGCAAAATAAAAACCAGATGTTACTTTTCTTGTGTATATACCTACCTTACAGCAGTTGGAGTCTACAAGGAAATAGATCACAAGTTTCTTGTAGCAGGGCATACCTTCTTGGTCTGCGACCGAGATTTTGCGATGATAGAAAAGCGAAAACGTGTCACAATGTGCCATGTACCTGAAGACCTAAAGAAAATGATTGAAACTGTTCGTGAAAAAAATCCCTTTGTTGTCAACATGATGGACGAAAATGACCTTTTTAACATTAAAGAATGTTGAGAAAAATTCCTGAACACCAAAAAGCTTAATATTTCCAAAGTTATCTGGATAAAAATTGTTGCTTCACAACCGGGAAAAATCAAGGTGAAAAAAACGTTCAACGAGCTTGAACCATTAGTTCGTCTAACAGCTAAAATTTGTTTAATCGCAATAGTTATAACCGCTTTTTTTCAAAAAATCGTTGAATGAAAAAGTGACCAAGGTACAACAGGTTCCCATATAAAGAACCACACCCATACAGCAGCAAACACAAGTCTTTGACCTTTTTTTATAATAATCAGATATAATTAACAGATATTCAGTGATTGAATTAATTTTATCTGTTACAGTATTCGTAACCATTTGATTTCTTTTTATATTTCCCTTAAGTGCACATTTATAAATTGTTTCATCTCACAACACGGTACTTATACCTATTTTCGATTTTTTCATAATCACACTAGGTATATAAATGAGATTTCGCCTTTATTTTATTTTTTTTTTTTTTTTTATTTAACACAGACTCGTTATAACTCTTCGTATTTCATCATTTACATTGTCATGTATATTTAGAATTAACTTTATTGGATTGCGATTTTTATTTATATTTAGTTGTTAGGTATTGACGCATTTAACTTTAGCTTTGTCTGTGTAATTTATATTATACATTATAATACGACATATTAGATTGCTTTACACTTAAAGAAATTAACTTAAATATAGATATGCTTAAGCATACTATTCGAATACTTTACAGGCGATTAGTTATTTTTCAATACAACTTCACAAACTATCCAAAACAATATTCTGTTCATTATTTTTTCCATTTTTTTTAAACTGTACTTTATGAAATTGTGATTTCACTGAAGTCATCACAGGTTTCAATAATTGAATTGTCTCTTGTATTACTGTTATTAATTCTGTTATAATAATCGATTTAGCATAGTGTGTTTACACAATAAACGCCTTCAAGTTGAATTTTATTTTTCAGTTTTAAAAAAATATTAAGTGACAGCATTTTATTTAATCACCACTGCAAAATATCACTTCTAATTTTATTCTTATGCACTAGGTACTATGTCTAATGTAACAATTTATCACATTCACACTTTTTATTCATTTTTATTTTAAGTCGTTATACCTATTTCTCGTCATAACACGTAAAAATTAATAGTAAACATACAAGTGGCCGCCGACGAAGAAAACGTGATATCTTTAATGTCCTCCATGTTGTGTCATGTCACCACTCGCCTCTGCCCACTGGGCTGTCGTCGAACCTGTCTGTTGGCATCTTAAGACTATAGAGGTACACATGCATGTCTACTGCGCTGCTACCAACTTCATTCTGCAACGCTCAATGGTTCCATAAAGCGGCCCGTACACAACCAAATTTTCACTACGATTACTTGGAAATAGTTATGAATATTATACAAAAATACGTTACAATATCGTATTCAGATACTTGTGAAAGAATAAATAAAACTGATTTTACATTGTCGTAACCTTAGACATCTATAATGCTCATAATTAAAAACTTAATCTATTTGCACACTACTTTACAGTTGATATATTTTTCTGACCAGAGAAATATCTCTGTTTCTGACAGACTCTCATCAGGGCGAAACAAGTTGGCAACATGTAAAAAATGTGAACGGAATTTTTACATTTTTTGAATTTACAATAAACCAGTGGAAATTTGCAAATAATTCAAGAATTGCAAGGCGGGAAATTTTATATAATGCACCCCGGCGTTATGTTTGAAAATAGGTGTATATTTTTAATGACATTGAGCTTAATAATATAATTTAATAAACTTAATCTTAGAAAAAAATATTAAAAATACTGAAACATTGAGAGGAACAAAATAATTTTAATAATTTAGGTTGATAATTACAAAAGCGTGGGCTGTTTATTAGTCACAACCAACGTTTTATAATTATTATGAACTTTAATTATTAAAAATCTTTTTTCAGTTTTAGTACAATTCAATAAAGGCTTTTTTTTAATTTATAAAAATTGTTCAATTATTTTTTCAAGAGGGTTGTGAGAAAAAGATAATTCTTCATCTTATTTGCGAAATTTCGGAACTTTAGCTTAATTAGATCTAGCCGAAAAAAATCCAGCCAATTGAATGACGGGACGGGACCATTCCTAATACATAATAATTTATCTTATTGTGTAAATATATCTATCTCTATCTATCTATCTCTATACTGACACTTGACATAATATAATAACAAAGAAGATAAAATTTATGTTACCACGTGCGGTAACGCTGTTAACGGTTAACTAAACATTGCTATTAATTGCTACATATTCATTTTCATAGTTCTCTATATTATGTATAGGTAATAATATGTTATCATGTCGTTTTGTCAGAAAAAGCCTTTTACCTCTATACTGGGAAAAATTGGAAAAACGTGGTCAAAAAATGATTTTAATTTTCTTAAAAATTTCACGCTAACCTTGAATAACTTTGTATGGTTTGAATTTAGCAAAAAATCATAAGAGACCCTTTTTGCAGAGCGTTTAATTTCCTACAAAAATATGTATTGCTCATTGCTGTACATATATTTTTTTCGGAGATAAAAAATTAAATGAAAAAAGTGAAAAATTCCCATGTTATTTAAATGGGAAATGTATTGTCTTTAGGGCAGGGTTTCATAGGAATATTAAAAGCTGTTTTTGTTCTGATCTATTTTTTAGACCATAAACAATAAATTTAGGGGGTGCAGCAAAAAAAAAATAATTTAGTAAATAACGGACACCTAATATACATCCAAACGGGGTGCTGTGTATACTGTTTTATGTATTTAAACTCTAAAACGTACTGTTATTGTATTTCAGAAGTTTTTATTTCATTTCATAATCATGTCAAGAGGACTTACTGACGAGTAACGGGCGGACAAAAAAGACCCCTTTTGCTTGCCAAATTAAAATTCGTGATAGATTTTTTAGATTAAGTCGATACTCGTATAAGGCGTGAGTTTGGCCGCTCCTTGGCCACAACAACCGTTGTGGTTAAAGCGCATCCGGGCTCACGTCTCATAATTGGTGTAAACTGTAAACCTTAGTGTTCTTGATATTCATATCATACTTACCTTTAATTGATCTTATGTTTACGCATATAGCCTTAGTTGCTGAGCGTTTTATAACTATTTAAATTTTTAAAAAAGTCGATACTCAGTTTACGCAAAGTTAACAAGAATAATACAAAGCAGAATTATGACGAAGAAGAGCGAAGAAGTTTATTTGCTACATACAAATTTGTTTATCATTTTTAATCACTTGAGTAATTATGCGTTTAATGACAGGAAAACTATCTCCCGTAGTTAGAGAAGGATGCGGTTGTAAAATAGTTTTGAATTATTAAAAAAAAACTTTTAAAAAATCAACATTCTGCAAAAAATACCGCTAAAAAGCGTGAAATAATAAAGTTTGTTACGACCAAAATTTTTGGTTACAAACCAAAAACTCTACTAGGCCCGCCGTAGCTCATCGGCGCTGTGGGGAGGTTCGATGCAATAATTAAACACCAAAATGTCCTCAATATTTAGCAACTGCAAATACTTACTATGGTTTATTGTATACGAACGTCTCAGAGAAAAAGGAAAACTACCCTGAAGGGAGTGTTAAGTTTTATATAGTAATTCTATAGGGCGTCAAGCCAAAATTTCCTCTGTTTTCAAACTAATTCTACAGATGTTGGCTGCACCTGTAGAATTGTATGTATTTATTCGAACAACAAACAAAAGATAAAAAGAAACAAACTGTATGAAAATTGGAATTTAATAAGATGAAACAATAAATATAGTCAATGCTAAAAAAAAATATAATTATAACCACTACTGATTTCTATGAACTTGTGAATAATAGAATACTTTAGGAAAATCAGTGAATCGAAGTTAAATATTAATTTACAAAAGAGTTATTTTAAGCAATTCTAAAATTTTATACTCTTAAAAATTAATTCGTCTGTGGCCACCACGAGATACTAAACTATCAGTCAGATTCAAACTAATAAAATAAAAATAGTACAAATTCCAAGGTCAATCTTATAAAAGGATAAAAAAAAATTATAAAATCTACAAATTCAGCGAAAGTTTAAATCCAAAAAACAAAAAAAAAAGTAACATAAAATGGACCTTGGCTAAATTTACAAAATTAAATAAAAAAAAATAAAATACCACAATACGATTGTCTAATATTTGAAATGATTATACCTATTCTTAGTTTGGTAACTAAGGAAACGTGAACTTTGAAATTAGATAATTTCTGTTTTGTTTTTCTAAATATAATTAAATATGTCACTTGAATTCACCAATGTTATATATCAAAACAGAACCAACCACAAAAAAAGAAACACAAACTTTAGTACGTTTTTAAATAAATACCTGTTGTCAAAAAACACAAGTTCATAATACCTTCAGTAAATAAAGCTGTTTGATATCTTCAAACTGTCACCATTAAATTTATAATGTAATAGTCAACACTCAAAAACCATTAAATACATCAAAAACCATCCATTAACCAAAACCACTAATTCGTCAGCAAACCATCAAGGCATCAACCAACCAAAACCATCAATCCATGGAAAACCAAACAAAACTACCATAACTATTAATCTAACAGGAAACTGTCGAACTACTAAAACCTATTCTTTCATTAACAACCAATTAATTCACCACTCAATTTTTCCAACCCGTCGTTTTTTATAGCAATTATTTTCCTCTACCCCAAAAATTCAACAACCAATCAGACCCTCTTTTTTTTACTCCCTCGCCTACTACGATTCAACTACCCATCTCTTTATTTTTCTATATCAACAATGAAATCATGAGTAGTTTCGATCCCTGAATACTCGTCAAAGCACACCCAAAATTACATACAGTAGAATATTCAAATAAATTATTATTATTCTTGTAAATTGTGACGTAACAAGTTTTCAAATCA
This sequence comes from Xanthostigma xanthostigma, assembly GCA_963575645.1. Lineage (NCBI taxonomy): Eukaryota > Metazoa > Arthropoda > Insecta > Raphidioptera > Raphidiidae > Xanthostigma > Xanthostigma xanthostigma. The sequence goes on from OY754473.1 coordinate 9,900,763, forward strand.
GCGCCAATTTAATAACTACATATGTGGCGCCATCCGCCGGCCGAAGCTTGTATTCACGCTGGAAAGAACAACTAGTACCACGAATCGAGTGGTAAACCAACTAGCAGCCACAGAGTTTTCCACGCAGTGAGCGCTGCCGGCAAGATACAACAGATAATAGCAATAAGAATTGTTGTAACAATAAACACTACTTTGACAATCGCCGAGTTCTTATTTAAACAACCTAGCGAGCACCGGGAGTTGGCTCACACGCAACAATTCCCAAACATATACCTTACGTTTTGTGCACCTATGTTCCTTAAATTGGCGCCGACTTCAAAACTTTATTATTTTATGCCGCTCAGGTGCAAAAAACTGTTATCTTAAAATTTTGATTAAGTTTCAGACTCGATTAGGTACTTTCTTATTTTTATTTCGATTTTAGAGATTTTTTTAGAGAACTAATCGTACAATTGGTTTTAACATGTTTGTACAAATTTTAAGTGTTATTTGACCTAATATTACAAAGCCTAATCAAAATGTTCTGTTTTTTGTCTAATTTCAAAAAAATATGGGGAAAAATTGAATAGCAAAATTATTTCAAAATATCAGTTTTTATTAACTGTCATCTGTCCTTTACATTTTGTTGTTTGTTTATAACAATACGTGATTTGTTCGCACACAAGTCACAAATGCAACATTTTCTCTTAAATAGACCTCAATACTTCGTATTGTCCCGACTACTGCCAATACACATACGTTTATAACAGGGGCGGGCAAATCTTTTGATCGGCGGGCCACATAACTGATGAAAATTTGACCGCGGGCCGGATGGCTGACGAAAATATCACCGCGGGCCAGAAATTTTCAGAAAAAAAGATCCTCACATTCTATTTCCGCATTTGGAGAGCAAAAAAAAAAAAGGTCCTCACATTCTATTTGCGCATTCAGAGAGCAAAAAAAAAAGTTCCGCATGTGAGAGCTGCAGAGCAAAAAAATACTATTTTTCTAAAATTTTCTAAAATGCTTCGCGGGCCGGATAAAATTGCGCTGCGGGCCGGATCCGGCCCACGGGGGCCGCCATTTGCCCAGGCCTGGTTTATAACATCAATGCTGCCGTAAAAAAGGCAGTAAGTGTCCAACTTATGAATTTGAGTAAATCAAGATTTACTAAAAATGTATTGACCGTCCAGAATTTTAGATTATGGAAACCAGAACATGGGGGAAACATTTTTTGAAGACAATAAAATTATTGCTGCAGCACTTACTGCTGTCGTTGACTTCAGTATGAAGTCAGTTTGTCAACAAATGTCACTTACTGCCCTTTACCTTTTTAGGGCAGAATGAGCCCAAGAATAGTAGCATTTTGCGAAAATATATTCTCCGGATTGTAGAAAAAATTTGGATAGGATGTCAGCCAGTATGAATGTGTGTAAATTACAACTATTTTTTAAAACAATTTATCATTGCAAAGTCAGTTTATATTTTACGTTTCGCATTAGTACAATGCATCTTCAGAAAGACTAGAAAAAAATATATACCTAATTGTAAAATATTATATTTTTTTTCTAGTCTTTCTGAAGATGCATTGTACTAATGCGAAACATAAAATATAAACTGACTTTGCAATGATAAATTGTTTTAAAAAATCGTTGTAATTTACACACATTCATACTGGCTGACATCCTATCCAAATTTTTTCTACAATTATAAATAACCAGTCGTATTAATATCTTTCACATTCTCCGGATTTGAACACCATAAATTGTATAAGACATATGCTGATGCTAGGAAGACACGTTAGAGCCCGAGAAGTGATATCAGCTACATTCAACGAATTTCGTGAGGCAATTTAGGAGAATGACGATTGACGGAATATTTCTCAAGATGCTATTCGCAGGTTCATTGATCGTATGAACTAGAGCTGTAACAAACCGTATGTATTCGTTACTGAGTAACGGGTACATCATCTGACTCGAAGTAACGAATCGTTACTTACTAATTCATTTCGTTACTCGCATTTGTCGTATCCACAGAACTTTTACTGTTCTGTGGTCGTATCCATGTCAGTTCGACTCGTTTGATGTGGTTATACGTTATACGAACGAAGTCATATCGTATCACGTATGCGACGCACCTCGATGCGATGGTACATGCTTGATGCTGTTAGTACACGATTATATGTCGTATGAAAAGTAACGAGTAACGTAACGATACGAAAGTAACGGGTACTGGTTCTTTAAGTAACGAATACATAACCATTACCATTACAATATCACAATATAGTAAATATTTATATTTATGTTCAAAAGTTATAGGCAATCACCATGACAGCACCGATAAAATGGTTGAATAGGACAGAATTAACTATTAACACAAAACTACTTTCTGGATAGCAACCAGGGCCGTACCGACAATGGGGCAAGCGGGGCGGTGCCCCGGGGCCTCCATCACAAAAGGGACCCTTTTGTTGCCTATTTTTTACAAATATAAATCAAACAAGCACGACGACGAATTACGAAAGCAATGTAAGACATGAATGACAATCCTACGTCATAGTTTTGAACATAATAATAAGTAATGGCCTTTTTAATTACTTTTTTAATTCTAGGTAGGGGGCATCAATAATACTTCTTGCCCCGGGGTTCCCGAGGTTCTAGTTACGGCCCTGTAAGCAACAGTATTAAAAAAACTATAATAGACCAGGTGGAATCGACGTTGTCATTCCGAATTCAATTCGGAATCAATTTTTAAGAGAACTCATGTTATCAGGCTGTAAACCGGTGTGATATTGTAAATCAATAATTTTGTAATAAGAAGTTAAAAATTTCAATCAAACAATTTATTTTTTATTTTTTGGTAGATTTCCAACAAGAAAATATGTTCAAAACTTTTTTTTCGGAAATTTTATATTTTTATCGTTAGTTATTTTTAAAAATAATAATAAAAATAATAATTTATTCCATTTTTTCCATATAAATGGAAAAAAGTTTTCTTGGTAAATTACTTTTATATTAATTTTGTAAATAATCTAACATACCTACATTAGTTTAGAAATATCTTTATTTTTTTTAATATACTTAGCATGACCTTTTGGGAATTACTTTCAGTGATATTAATATGCGCCAAAATTTTAAATCTTTGACCATATTTAAAAAATTAATAAAGGTTTGGCAAAAATGTAAGTGACTCATTTCGCACAAGTGAACTAAAGTAAAACAAAATAAAACTGGGCGCGCCAAACCAATTCCATACTAAATCACTGTTTGTCAGTCTCATTTGTTTTGTTTTGTTTTTTATAATCTACAAATCTACAGTAATATGAGTGACATTTTCTCACAAGAGAGCAGTCAAAAGTTTTGATCATAAAAAGCAACTATTTTATAAAAGGCATGTCATGATGTCATATATATACGTTGTGTGTAATGGTATTATGACTCGTGTGACTATTAAAAGATGCTGGCGTTCATTTTAAACATTAGGTCACAACTCGTCTAAATAATCTATTTTATTATATTATAGGTCTATTGAGTATGTATGACGGGCTAAGAAAACGACATATGGTGGATTTCCGAGATGGGTTGTAGTGATGTAACGAATGTCAATTTTTAGGCACTCGCACAAATTGGATATCTGTTCACCAATATTAATTGTGAATGCGAATGTGAATATTCAATTTTCAAATTTGGCGCCATTTCTCTAAGGTTAAAATTTGGCAGCTGATTGGCCACGCAAGTCGCACGCACGCATTTGAAGTATTTCTGAGTACTAGGCCGATTATTATTAATACTAAATTAAAATTTTTATTACTTAGACCAATCGCTTGTGAATTCCAAATATTCAAATTTATTACAAAATGATGCTTATTTTCGTGGCCACTGGATTTAGTTGGCGCTCATGCTCGCTCTTTTATGCTCCCTAGTGTTAGAATTAGTAATTACGAAAAACATATTGGAATAAAATTTTATTACATGCATTCCATGAATTCAAGATAAATTTGAAAGGAATAGGATATTGTATTGTATAATTTTATTATTAAAATATTAAATGAAATAAAATAATATTCATCAATTATGGTTAGATTTATTGTTTGTTTACATCAGAATTTCAAAGGTTTACATGCTGTCACTTTCATTTCGTAATTACTAATTCTAACACTAGGGAGTAGGGAGCATTGAAGAGCGAACATGAGCGCCAACTAAACCCAGTGGCCACGAAAATAAACATCATTTTGTAAAAAATTTGATTTTTTGGTTTTTTAATTTTTTCTTGAAAACTACACATAGGTAGTCACAAACGTTTGGTATAGGAGGAAAATTAAAATGTCAATTTTTTAGAATTTATGTTGGCTAATTATAAGATTATTTTCTCAATTTATTTTTAATAATATGAGGTTTTTTTGATATTCACATTCGCAAAATATTTGCATGAATTTTTGCGAATGTCAAAAAATTATAGTTAAAAAAAAAAAACTAAAAAAACACGCTTTAGCTAGGAAGACACGTTAAAGGCCGACACCGGCTACATTAAACGAGCTGAGCGAGGCAATTCAGAAGGATGACGAAATCTTTCGCAAAATGCTATTCGCAGGTTCATTGACTGTATGAACCGAAGTGTACCTACAGAAATTGGAGTTAGAGAAGGCAATGCAAAGTAATATAATGAAGAATATTAATTATGTGAAAATGATGTTGGCATTCATTTTGCATTTGTGTGAGAACGAATGTATAGTATTCTGTATTGACATGAACAAAACAACAATATGTAGGTAAAGAATAAATGACAGCTAATGAAAACTGGGATTTTGGAAATCATTTTTCTACTCAATTATTCCACAGGTAATTGTTTGTAAATCTGTAAAATTTGTAATTTTTTCAAACATTGCAGTAATATCTGTTTAAAAGTTGTAGGCAACAACGGTTACAGCACCGTTAAAATGGTTGAATAGGTTTGGAATTAACTAATATCACAAATTATTATATAATTTTTATGAATTCTACAAGTTCTGGTAAACAACAATATATAAAAAAATATATAATTGACCAGGTGGAGTCGACGTTGTCATTCCGAAACCAATTCGAAATCAATTTGTTTCCGGTATCAGTCCAGGAGATCGTACTGATTAAGCAAACTCATGTTACCAGCCGGTAAATCGATAATAATATTTGTTGGTCAATATTTTTATAAAAAGAAGTTAAAAAATTTTAAACAATTTTTTTTAGTTTTTTTGACAGATTTCCAAAGGGAAATGTTCAAAACTTTTTTTTTAAGTTGAATATTTTAACGTTCTAATTTTTAAAAATTGAAAAAACCTCACTTTCCCCTTTTTTGACGCTCTAAAAGTCTAATAAAGTGATGTTTTTTTACGATATACCTAAAATCTTTTATGTAAATAAAATTTTCGACCAATTTTTCCGGCAATTATATTGACAAAAATATATAATAATTAATAATTAATTTTTATATTTTTGTATCAATTATTCTAAAGAAGCTCCAAATCCGGACCGAAACGTAAATTTATTGAAGTATAATATTATTATATATTTTTGTCAATACTTATAGGTAATTGTCTGAAAAATTGGTCGAAAATTGTATTTATTGAAGAGCAAATCAGACGTTAATCAAAGATTTAAATTAACGCTCTCAAGTCTCAGGAATCCAAGCTCGTACCAATCAGTTTGTGCATGGCCGGTTTAAAAACGTGGGTTTTGTGTTATATTAACATTGGAGACATTAAAATTTGAAATTTGAATATGACATCCCGTGGCTATTGACTCCCCCCATAGGTCTGATCTAAGCTCCCTCCTAATTACAAAGCTCTCCTTGTCAACTATGTAGCTACCAAAGATAATCTTATTTCTTCGACATTTTTTTGGTAGCAGAGCACATGGATGTAATGAAGCTACTCTTCTCTATGATGAGAGACCTCCATAGTCTAAGCCTTAGCTTATGGCTGCTTATGGCCTGTGAAGTGTGAATAGATGTCAATTTTTGTGTGATTGAGAAAGTTTCAAATTCTATTTGATAATGCCAGAGATGCATTGCAATATTTTAAGTTATTTACGTGCGGATAAACAGCATGAAACAAATAATTATAAAATTGCTTTCAAATTATCCCCAAGCCAATGAAGGTATGAAACATTCTGTATTTAACATGGGAAAAGTATGGTAATTGGGACGCCTTCCAGTATTGTTTTCTCTTTGAAATACAATTTCTGTAGAAAAAAAACATACCCTAACTATTCACATTGAGCATTTTTAACCTTCAGATATTCAACTATGTAGAATATTTTTATCTAAAACATTAAAATATATATTTTGTGTGCATATTTTAGTAGAAGATTTTCAAGAAATGATACCAAAAGACAACAAAACCGCATTTAACTTTTGGCACTTCAGAAACTGGCTAGCGAAAGTAACCATCTAAATCGGAAGATGTTTATCAAATGAAACAAATTGAAATTGGATATAAAAATATCATCATTTATGTGTAAGTATTTATATAATAGATCGAGAACTACCCCGTGGCGTGAGTAACTATTTGTTTATTGTTTACATATAATTATTTAAAATAGTTACCCATTCAGTCTGCTCTGCCTCGGGACAGTTCTAATACCGGTCTTCTAAGAAGATTGATACCTACCCAAAGTTGCTACGGTACCGGTTTTGTTACCATAATATTACCATCTCTAAAACTATGCTATGACATCACTGATACAGTGGCGAAATTCAGTATTTGTTCTTTCAGAGGACAAAATAATGTTTAATTTTATATGAATTTTTGTAGCTTTACAATTCAATTGAGTGCTTTAAGAATATTGGTTAGTGTGGCGTAATAAACTAATTCTTAGAAAAGTTTGATTTGAAGCACCCTTTCTACGATAGCAAAAATATTATACTGATCGGTACCATGATAGGTCTTTCAACGCTGCATTTGGCCTTTTAACGAGAATGCTGCTTGTCAGATCTTTGCCCAATGCAATGTTTAAAAACACATTTTACCATTAAATTAGTTTGTTTTTTTGTATAAAGTTTTATGTAATTGGTGTACCGTTTTTCTTTGTTTATCTGTAACAAAGTGGATCTTTCAAGACGGATCTCTTAAAATCCTCATTATATTATACAACTTTTGACAGTTTTTACCTTCTACACAAAAAATATCTTACAGCTTTAATCGTAGTTTGAAGGGAACTTGTCGTATCACCTATTCGTATTGGTTCAAGTGTTGACGCATGCTGTATCGTTATGATATGCAGACACAATATGACAGATCAGTCTGTATTTTGCAGAAACATATTCATTTATTCAAATTCAGACTGATCTGTCATATTGTGTCTGCATATCATAACGATACAACATGCGTCAACACTTGAACCAATACGAATAGGTGATACGACAAGTTCCCTTCAAACTCCGATTAAAGCTGTAAGATATTTTTTGTGTAGAAGGTAAAAACTGTCAAAAGTTGCTTAATATCATGAGGATTTCAAGAGATCCGTCTTGAGATTTGACTAAATGAATATGTTTCTGCAAAATACAAAGTTCAGTTGACCACGAAACAAAATAAAAAAATATGATTAATACTCCGTATATATGGGTTCTTACGAGGGTTTCAAGACTACACAAAACATGTGCTTATATCCAATTATCGTTGTAAGTAATTCACATTTTTTAACAACTGATCAAAATGATACCTATAGTTTCCGACCGAAACTAGTTTTTACGGCCGAAATCGAATTTCGGCTTCAGTCTCAGTTTCGGCTGAAACCGAAACTTCATGTTTTCGCGGGAAAAATAAAGTAAACGTTATCATAATCAGGCTTTATTTTTCATTGTTTTTAAATTTATCACATATTAATCATTTAGCCTCTGATATTTTAACTTATCATATCATATTATTACCCATCTTATTTCAAAAAGCACAAATAACTATACTTTTTTTTAATATTATGAAATAAAATAAAAGCTACAAATCAAAATTACTTTTTCATATAAAGTATTTACCTAATAAATATGTTTAGGTAGGTACACACAACAAAAAAAAGAAAACACTTTCGTCTTAAGAACAAAATTATTTCTTCTAAATATATATTAACAATCGTGTCCATCGAGATAATAATTAATAAGAAATATCGCAGGATTGTGGACAAAAAGTTAGATTTATTACTGTACGACGATTTGTCTATAGATTTAGACTTTTTCAAGTACAGTATCAAAATTCAAAACAATAATTATGAAAATAAACATAATGTTTTTTTTCATAATTATTGTTTTGTATTATTTCTTCTAAACGTTGGTCTTTTTGTATGGTACTCTTGTTAACGAACTATAATAAAATTAAAATTAATAAAGTATCTACCTATCAAATACAACAACTAAATAAATATTTTTAATGCAAATAATACTTCAATTGAAAGTATCAAAATATCAAAATAAAAAGAGTTTTCCTTCGAACTAGCGTAGCGCGGAGGCATAAAAGACACTGTCGCTCGCAGCTGCATTGCATTTCAGCGGGAAACCTCTCGAATGTAGTTTCGGTTTCGGCCGGATGGGTAGCCGAAACCGAACCCAAAATTTCGATCGAACACTAGATATCTATTAAGATATAATATGAACCGAATGATTAAAATTAATACAATTTTTTCTGTGACCTGGGCCAAGTTAACGTTATAGATTTACTGTTATGACGCGAAACTAAAGATATGAATTTACTTGATAGAAAACATAAATGACATATATGGATATGGGTCGAACACAAAGCATCTGTGAATTAGTTGTTGATTCATGATCGAATAGGTGATACGATGATATGACACGTCTCAACGCGGCTTGTAAAGGTTTAAAATTGTTGCTGTATATTCCGAAGTATATTATTTTTTGTATACTATTTGTGTATGTAATGTTTTTTACTAGTAGACCCTCTGAAATAATGATTTTGCGATGTCTATAAGGAATGTTTTCATTTTACGTATTTTATTTTTTGTGGATAAGACGATTGGTGTTACAGCGCCTTCGTAAATGTTGTATGATAAGGGAAAAAATGATTATCTAAACTCATGTTCTAAGATTGAATAGAATAGAATAAAAGTTCATTGTGTAAAAAAAAAATCCTTTTACAAGGGAGAGGTTTTACAATAATATTTAGATTATCACTTAAGCGTATTCGTCCCTGCAAACACCCCCTGCACCCTTCATCTCAAATCTTTTCCCCTCGCCTAAAAACGGTTCGCGCTCTCCCGACGCTATTTTTAAAGCTAGAGAGTTCTGGTATACGCCAAATGAAAGACAAAGAATCAGACTACAGATCCATCAGGCGAATTTTTTGAAAAACAGTTTCGCCTACGTGTGAAATATTAGGTAACTTATTATTTTTTTCAAAAGGTTGTAAGTTTTTTCAGGAATTTTTTTTTCAAAAAATTCGCCTGAAAGATCTGTAGTCTGATTCTTTGTCTTTCATTTGGCGTTTACTAGAACCCTGTAGCTTTAAAAATAGCGTCGGGAGAGCGCGAACCGTTTTTAGGCGAGGGGAAAAGATTTGAGATGAAAGGTGCAGGGGGTGTTTGCAGGGACGAATACTCTTAATACTAAATACTATTATACTAAATTCTTAATACTAAATGTAAATATAATTATGTAATATTAACTATCGTTAAATTAGTAATTTTAAATTAGCGCACATAAAATTAACCAGCGTGACTCATTCTGGGAACTTTCAGCCTGAAGAATTACCCACTACCAATCATTTAGATTGAACGCTCTCATTCTGAGAGCATTTCTAATAAAAAAATATATTTTTTTGATTTTTTCGCTACTGCACACTATTAAAAGTTTTTGAATTTGGTTACAGTCATAAATGTTTGTTAAATAATCCTCGAAGTACATTTTTATAAATTCTTTGTATAGGGGACATTCTAATAAAAAGTGATGTAGAGTTTCTTTGACTTTGCAATTGCAGTTAAGACATATTTCATTACAGTTTATTTCATATTTACATTTTCCTGGTAATCTTGCTTGAGATATTATTCTTAATTTATCAATACCTATTTGAACAGTCTAATAGATACTTTTCCGTGTCGAAGTGACATTTTTTTTTTATAATTTATATTTTATATTAATTAACACTTCCTGTAATTTTGCGACCATTTCATTTACATTATCCCTAACTAAATTTGGATTTTGACTCTGTCAGATATGAAAATATTGACTTCTAATTATTAGGTTTTTTAACTGCAACACCCAGTTCCCCTTACAATAATTGTTCATATCTTCATCGATACACTTAAGTCTGTTGTAACACATTTTAACATATCTTGTATTCAACATTTTCAGGATTTTTATCCAAAAGTTCAAAATTCTTTTAAAAACTGTAACTTCCAATTTTGGTCTACCAGTCTCTAAACGTATTAAATAATTTGGAGTATTGATATGCAGCCACAGTAATAATTTAAAAAAGGAACATTGAATCGTTTCAATAATATCACAATAGTTCAAAGCCCAAATGTCAGATTCGTGTAATAATACCGACAATACTATCGAATCTAACAGTTTGACTCACGCTTCCCAGTTAAACATTTTAAGATTAAACATTGTTTTTTGTGCAATACCGATAGAAATTTTAGTTTTCGAGACCACTTTCTGCGCAGCATTGATAAACAGACCTGAAGATTTAAATTCAACGCCCAGATAGTTATAAGAATTAACAATTTTTAATTCTTCGTTGACACAGACATATTTACGCTTATTTTTCTAAGATTGAATTTATTGAAATAATTCTAATTTATGCGGGGATCAGAGCATCAAAATTATCATACAACTTTTACTAAGGTGTTTTAACATTAATCGTCTTGTTTTGACTTATACAATCTCTCAATAAAAATAAAATCGGTTCACAATCGGCGGAGATGTCATAAAACATACATAAAAAAACGCGTCAAATAGTCCATTTCATATATTTATTTGTTCCAAATGTTGCGACCAATTTTTCACCTATTTCCCGTCATACGATGGAATTGAAATTTTGCACACGTTTAATTTCGATGACAACACATTTAATGGAAACTAGCTGATCGACTCGGCTTCTTCCGGATGCGAAGCGCACTTTTAAATTTTCACCCACTTCCCATTGACCGATCGATTTGAAATTTTGCGCACGTGTAACTCTAATGACGATACAATATTATGAAATCTAGCTGAGAGACCTGGCTTTGTCCACGTGCGATTTGAACTTGTAAATTTTTACCCAGTTTCCGTTAACCGATTGAGTTGAAATTTTGCACACGTGTAGTTCCGATGAGAGTACAAATTATGGTAACTAGCTGACCGGGCCGTCTGTCGTCCGAGTGCTAATAGCACTGTCGTATTTTTATCCATTTCCCGTTCACCGATTGAATACAAATTTTGTACACATGTGTGGCTCCGATGACAATAGCATTGCGATAATGAAGCACAAGAGAGTTAAAAAGGATCAGAATTCTGCGTCCTTTATAACTATCAAACCAAAATATGAATTTTTTTAAAATAACCCGAATAAAATACCTACTATTTAACAAGCCTGGAAGTCGAGCTCTCCCAAAGCGTTTCAGTTAATTTTTATTGATTTATATGATAGCATACAAAATGCATGAGCCTATTTATTAATTTTTGTTTTTGTTTACAGGTTGCTCAAGGGTGTGGATGGCGTTATGGTGCCGTGAAGAATTGAAAATCTGAGAAAATGTACATCCTTGGAAAGATGGAAACTCAATGTGATAAAGAGATTGCGTAAAAATTAAAACGAATTTGAAAAAAATAAATATAGAAAAAGATCATCTATCGAAATATCAAATACAGTGTATTTGAAGTAACAATTAAATCACGATAATTAATTTATATTAGAAAAATGCGTCGATTATCACAAAATAGCTCAAATCAGTTAACTTTAGACTACAAAGTTATACTTGAAACATATTTATAAAAAGCTATGCAAAGTTAAGTTGAAACTTACAAAGATAGTAAATGTTACTAATTAAAGAAAAAGCAATACAAGTGTCACTAATTTTAACTGAAGCTATCGAAACAGCCGTTGGTAAATGCAGTAGTTCAAATTGAAGCTCCATCCTCAGTCATTATAGATGATTTTTGTGCAGAAGTACGCGCTTAGTTCGAGAGAAATGCCATATTGTCACAAATTAACACCAACGAGAAAAATAATTTCTTTATGTGGTATTTAAAAACGGATTAAAATATTAGACAAAATTGAATCATAAGTTGCCATGAAAATACCAAAATATGACTGATAAATTCGTCAGTGCTGTGAAAGGATTTTGTATTTTTGTTGCGGTGGAAAATTGGCCTTAAAAAAAATTTTCAAAAACTTCGGCGCTCAGTCGGAACTATGAACTTCAGCCCAGCCTCCTGCAGGCAAACCTATTTCAAACCCTGTTTCTTTTTACGGGGAAATATTAACATAGATGGCACGTAGAATGCAGTGCTGAAAAACATTTCGGCAGTGAAGCTGTTACATCATTTTGCTTATATTATACACACAATGTAATAATGTGGGATATATATCGTGCCTTCTTGATCTTCATAATTGGAATGATGTGTTGCTCTGTACCTAAACATTCGAAAATGTTTTACATTTCATTCGACAAACGATTTGTTATAAAGTTCTCACAGATAATACTTTTTGTTATCGACATATTAGTCTAATTCTAATCCTTCAAAATAAATAATAATTGTCTAAGGGTGTCTTTATCTATAGAGAAAAAGGAAAACACAAAAGTGAAGTTGTCGTTTGTCACCATGTAGGCTGCCATTTTCGTCCGGCTTTCTAAGCTCCTAATTGGTTCTCTTTTCTTTCTTGAGTTGCTTGCGATATCTCGAGCAATTCAATCGATGCATATCTAAAACAAGAATATCTCGAACAATTCGATCTACAGTATATCCTACAAGGACAAGTCTTGAGTGTTCTTCCACTGTAAAACAAAGGTTTTACAAATTTACGAAAGTATACAAGTATTATAACAAAATGGATCTCTATAGTACAAAACTTAAAAGCAATATTTGCTTCATTTTTTGTTCAGCAAACACGACAGCAATTCCCGGAACCATAATATGGTTCCGGGAATTTATTGAATTTATAGTAATAAACGTTTCTGCATTCCAGTGATTCCTCTACTACACCCCCCCCCCCCCCCCCCCCGACACCTCAACCCCTTAGGGGATGGGGTCAAAATGTAAACATTTACCTTTTGTTTGGTTATGTACACAAAATTTATGAATGTTACACTCAAAAAAATAGTACAAAATACTCACTGCAGTCCTTTGCATTGAACCCTCTGTTGGTGCTATCTCGATGAAAAGCATTTCGTTTGGTAGACCTCATCTGCTGACATTCTAGACTTAATGCTCTTTTTTAGTTTAGCATGTTTTCTGTTAAAATTTGAGCGCAATGTATTAATTTTTCGCTTCAATTTCTCGACTGTGAAATCTTTATCGATTTTTTCAAATTGTTGGTTATTTTGTTTAATGCGATATTTCGCTTGTTTTTGTCCATGTACGTTTTTTCTTTTCGTGTCCCATAACTCAGGACAATCTTTATACATTGAAATTAAATAACAACACGAATTCCTTCTCTGTTTGATAATGTTCGCCATATTCGCTTGCGACTATGCTCGCGTCAGACAGATGAATGAGTTGAATCTGCAGCATTTTGTGTGTGTCCAGCTATCAGGTACTTGTGTGTAATAGACTCTACTTCCAGTTCTTGTAGGCAAAATATGAATTTCATATGAAGAAATATTGAAAAATTAAAACAATCTTACCTGTTGATGCAGCCATCAATTTTCCATCGCTTTTAGCTGGGTCAATGTTAACGGGTTTGTCTGTGGACGCGAGATCGAAAAATGTCATTACGTCTTCACATAAAGGCAATACGAGTATAAGGATGCTATTATCTGTAAATAAATGCCAACTTCAATGCATGAAAACTTATCTGAGCGAATAACGTGATAAAAACTACAATTTGTATGATGAATTTACTCACCTTCTACATCTCTGATAATCAAATTTCCACCGTTGTCGATGACTGGATTATTTCCATTTACAACCATTTCATAACATCCTTTTATCAGCATCGTATTTACCATTATTTTGCAAAAGCTTGATCACTAAGGACACCGACATTTTCTTCACAAAACGACGGCAACACAAAAGCACAACGAGAACGGAGAACAAAAATCGAAAAGATTACTGAAACCTGCGTTCGGAAATACATTTATATGGAATACCCAAAATCACACCGACTTCCCGTACTATTTCGCCGGTGGTTCGGTGGCACACCAGTGTGTACCGCTGCGTGTTTCCGAACGACTCGCATGAGGGCACACCAGGTACACACGAGGATTTCAGAACGGCTAGTGTGAGTCCGTGTGCACGCGAGTGGTGTTTCAGAACGTAGCCTAGTACATTCCAATTGAATCCACTAATTTCAAAACCAGGCAAATTCATTGAGGTCAAATGTTGGTAATTTGCAATAAACTGATTTCACATGTTCCCGTCTTTTTATTTTGAAAATATTTAGCAGTGATTTAGCGAAAAGGGTCATAAACTGAAATGTTTATCCGTTTTTTAAAAAAGCATATCAACAACGCTAGAATTTTAAAAAATAAAATGGAGTCGTCGTTTATTGACAAAATATATTTTACGGTCATGGGTGTCGCATGTCCGCCGTACCACTTCAACTTGTATTGTTCGTTTTCTTCAAACCATCCGTATTGCGCAGGATCTAATTGCGCACACGAAAAATCAGTTGCATTTTCCCACATATTCGCGACGTAAATCGTACGCAAAAATGTTTTTTGTAACGTGCGCGAACATGGTGGAATCGAGGTGGAGTCAAATCCTTTGATATTTTTGACCAATTTCTGATTGGTTTTTTTAAACGAGTATTTTCTCTGAAAAATTCCATACCGCGCAAAGTCGACATCATTGGATTTTTTGATGTCGTACATCAGACAAGTGAATTCTTCGATGTTTCGGGAAATCTTGTCAGAAATTTCTTGGGATTTGCTCATCGCTGCAAAAGTCGTTTGAAAATTTTCGCTTTTTAACAAAAGTTTAAGAGGCTCCGCTTTTCCTTTTCTATAAAAAGCAGCTGTGTAATCGCAGCCTGTATATGCATGGAAAGGTAACAACGAGGCACAGACCAATGATCCAAGCTTTTTTCCGAGTTCGGTACAATCAACGTAACTTTGGTCGGGATTTTTCCTCGTCAAAGTGCTTAGCCACACGCTTTGATTTTCGAATTTGTCGATGTTGCCTAGCAGAATAATTAAAACATCTGTATCGGCCGCTTGTACAAGAATATTCGAATTTTTCGGCAACATACAAATTGCAAAACGCCAGTTGCTTTGCAAAATATTCATTGCCGTTGCCTACAAAAAACTGGATATCGCATATTCCAGTTTCATTTGTCAATCTTTTATACACAATTTTTGCAACGGTATTTTGCAGGGGATGATAAGTGAATAGTTTATCGTGCAAAATCAGACAGTAAGCCGTAGTGTCAGCGTGGAAATTTTGGTGAGCTTCAATCATCAATTTGATATCCACAACACCCTTCTTGATGGCTTCCAGTTGCCGCGAGCAATCGAAAACAATTAGCGGTGATGTGGTTTTGAACTTGTTTTACAATTTTAAATCCGACAGAAAGGGGAACGAGGGGGGCCGTAAATTAATTTTCACTGCCGACGCCTACTGTGTCTTCCAAACTTAGCCACGGGCATGTCGAAAGGGCACTGACGATCGAGCGGTAAACAAAACACAATTTATATTCTTATGCTTTATTCTGTTCAGTTTCAAAAATATCCCCTCTCCGCTTGCTGCTGCTCCCGTTTCTTCGTCGACATTTTTGTTTGCAAACAGAGGAGCAATTATATGTTTATATTTAAAACCCGAATTATTCTTAATTTTCCCATCTGTTTTTAGATGACGCCTGTATATTTTAAAATCTCCAAGTATATTGGTTTATCTTTTTCCGTATAATTTTTGGGTTTTTTCATAAAAATCAATTCATAAAGTCCCGGAGTACCGTCGACCTTGTATTTACCGATTACAAGATCGTTTTTAAGAAAAGCAATTTCCTTATTTCCAATCGTGTATTTTCCCCCATCGTCCTCGCCGTCGTCTACATACTTTACTCCGTAAACATAGTCTTTTTCATTCGCAGCCTTTCTATTTAAATTTATTTCTGGAAGACTTGCAGCAGCAGTGGCGGCGGTAAGCGTACTAGCTGATACCTATCGGTGTATGAAAATCAAGTTTACAGTTCAAAGCTGTTCTTCTAGTCGCTGCCGCCGCCGACGGGAACGGTTTTCATGGAGTTTTGTCTGATTCTCTCTTAATACGTTCATCTTCTTCTTCTTCTGTAGTTTCTTGTTCTTTTTTTACACGATCTATTAGAATAATTTTTAATCGGTTCTATGAGCGGCTGTAACCCATTAATTCCCAAGGGTAAAAATAAAGGCATATTTATTGGTTTTATTGTTTATTACGTTTATAAATACATCCAAAAAGAGAAAATTATAGTAAAAAAATATTGATTAATTATTTTACATTCCGCAAAGGAACGTTGGGATAACTGAACTTCAATTTTACTAGCAAGTCTAACAACGCTAGAGTATTAGCGTGAGTGAAATATTTTAAAACAATCAGCATGAAGATGTACTTGACATTTTTTACACATATAAATTGTTGTACTTCTAAACTGTCGACATCTTCTTCGACGTTTACTTTCGTGCTCTTCTATGACATGACCAATATTATCGAAGCGAATATTGGAAGGTAACGCGTTTTTGGATGGTCTTCCTAGATTTATATTTGAATTACCCAAAAAATGCGAATTATATGCAAGTTGGGCATTTTCGGTTTTCATCAAACTTACAGCAACGTAAGATTTGAATTCCAATTGACTCAAAGATCGCTCATTCGCCAGATTGTAAATTTTCCACGAGTTTACCAATACACTGTCTATCAAATTGATGAACAGTGGCCACCACCACTTTTCCCCTCTTACTCGAATCCTATAATTGGCTATTCCATTTTCATGGAGATCTACGCCTCCCATATTTTTATTATAATCTGCTATAACCTGGGGCTGTGGCACATTCACCATCTTTTTTATTTTTCTATCGTAACGTTTTGCTGTAACCAATGGTCGATTTTTGCATTGTCATTTCATCGAACCAACAGTACTTCATGTTTTTGGTCAAAGCTATAATCTCTTTTTTCTGAAGACTTTTCGTATTTATCAAGGTTTTATTCATTGTTCTATTTTCTCTAATAGTACCAGTGGCAAAATAACCTTTCTCTTTCAGAATGCAAAACAATTTATGTGAAGAAAAGAAATTATCAAAAAAAGAAATGCGATGTTTGCGTGGGTCTTCAACAACGGACAATAGGTCCAGTACAGTATTTTCTCCCAGACTTAAATCATTTCTCGTAACGTAACGCGGCCGTGATGGCACGCAAATATGGTTACAAATGTAAATTTTTATAATAATTACGTGATTTAAAATCCTGGCAAAGTCGCCAAATTGTAACGCGGCCTCGCTGGCACACACTTAAAGGGTTACAATTTTACATTTGTAACTTACAAATGTAAAATTTTATGATAATTATGGCACTGATTTACGCAACGGTTACCCGACTTTTCTCAGACATGCGAAAACTGCTGTTCGTCGATCCGTGAACAACGCCGATGAAAGTGCAATTGATTACTATAAATTTTACTTTAAGGTCGCCACCAACTTTTACTAAAGCTGGAAAAGTTATGAATAATGGAAAAATCCAACAATAAAAAGTGTATTTTTCAAACAATGTAATTGTCCATAACGGACGTTTATTAAGAATATGGAAGTTTATAACAATGCTTCAAAACTTAAATACTATTAGTGAATAGCGAAAATTAGTTAATATTAATTATTCTGGCTGTCTCGATACTGGGGGTAGAGGAAAACAGGATGTAAAAGGACTTACGCGCGATGTTGTGTCAGTTTATGCCGCAGATATCTCCTCATTAGCGGCCGTATGCACGCTTGTCCTTACGTATATAGATGACTCCTCCGTTGGCGCACTTTCTCTGTGATGCACCGCTGCACTCCACTACAAACTTCACCTATTTATAATTATTGGTACTTTTCTGACCCCTTTCACCTTTAATAATATTCACTTTTACCCCGCGTAACTCCGCCGTACTTTTATCTTCTTAAATATTACTTTTACTTCGCGAAACTTGGTCGCGTTTCTTCACTTCACTCTATATCTCCTTTTATTATACTTTTAAATATTCTTCTTTACACGTGTTTTTATATATTGCGTATATTACAGTATGAATAACCTGTTACACCCCGCTGACAACTACCCTCGTCTCTTAGCTTAGAACGATCCGTTCGCTATCAATGCTATTTTGCTACTGTTGAAATAATGGCGTGATTTCTTCTAGATCGCCAAATCACCATCCCCTCCTTCTTCTTGTCGCTTCGCATTACCGGAAGGAATACAGGACGGAATAAGTACTACATTAGTCATACTTTGTATAATAACATTTTAAATACCGGCGGGAAAGCCGTACTGTTACAACGTTACTATTCTTTCTGCCATATGGAATAAACTGGTACAGATAACCATTTGAACTACACAAGCATCATAACTTGAATCCAAATCTTACGGGCTTTCCTTTGATAAACATCTTGCAACCATGACGTCCAAAATATGGCACCATTTCTTCGTCAATTGACAAGTTGTGTGAAAATATTCCAAACTGCATATTTTTTTGGTTGAAAATAGGATGTAATTTAGTGAATTTATCATTTTGATCCAGGTCAGCATTATCACATAAATGAATGTTTTTCTTTATAGAGTCGAATTTGTTACGACTCATACAATTTCTTACAATTGATACATTTTTGTTTTCATCTTTTGACCAGTGCAATTTCGCAGCAGGCAATGAATGATATCCACTCAGTAATAATATACCAAAAAATCTTTTGAGTTCTGCTACCGTGAGAGTAAATAAATGACGGTTATGGTCACAAGCATATTTTTTTGAAAAACCTACAATCTGTTCCCAAACTTCATCACTAAAAAATAGGGAAAATACTTCAAAAGGTGTTTTTCCACCTACACGTTCTTCAATATTCTGTGTCATTGTTGTTTCGTCACTTGTAGGAAAATGTGTATAAGTTGGATGTTCTTTTTTCCAGTCTGGAACACATTTTGGTGACTTTTTCGGCAGTCTTGGCCTTTTCGAAGTTGAAGGACCGGACTCACCTTGCGTGTTTTCATCTAGATCTTCCTCGTCTGTAAGATTGTCAACCGTCGGGGGGATGTACACGGCATCTTACCCCCGTCATCTTGCCCCGTGCTACAAAGAAATATGTTTTGTTTTGTACAAATATACAAACAGTAAATAAAAGGAATATATCAGGGCTAGCTCCTATAGTAAATACCTTTGTTAAAATTTATAATGAATTAAGAATAATTAATTACCTGAATAGTTCCCAATTGCTTCGAAAATATTAGAGCACTTAACCTCAAATAGGAACTTTTGACATTTCGAATGAAGTTCGGGATGCAAACCTATGTTATCCACTTATATTATTACTAGACGTTCACTATTAGATGTGTTACGCTCCCGCGACCGTAACAAAAAAAGGGTGCCGGTAGCTACAGTGGAGAAGGGGTGGGTCAATAAAAACTAAAAGAAAACACTTAAATCGCAAACCAATAAAACTTACCGAGGAAACTTCTCTATCTCGTTACCGTCGCGTATGGTGTAGAGAGGGGTGGGGGGAAGTCCACCGATAAAGGAACTTATTTACTTTCAAAAAAAATTTGGGCGCCAGAACCGGATATACAACTGACGATAACAGATCACCGATTCTTGATCTGTAAACGAGAAAGAAAGGATGGGAAAAAGGGGGGGGGCTATTCCAAAATGAGTTAAAACTCCGCTATAAAATTTACACGTTTAATACCAAATTAAATCCACAAGTATCGAGGATGAAACGGCCATAGCCAACGACGTAAGGTGGATGCACCGGTAGTTGACACTATTAGGAATGAAATTACCAAAAATATTTGTGTAATACTAACATTACTAGATAACGAAAATTCCTTGGTACTGGAAGTTTAATTAAGGTTTAAAGAAGTGATTTAAGTGTTAATATAAGAACTAAAACATTTATTTCTGTTATTTTATTGTAATTATTATACACTCTGCAAAGATACCAGTAGTTGACATGCATAATTTTTGTTTTTATCATTAGTTGACACAGGACGATACCAGAAGTTGACATAAACATTAGTATTGCTTTTTTAACCAACGTATCTTATAAAATTTACATAGAGGCACATCTAGCCATCCGAGTCGATTGGGTTTTCAAATTCATATCTAACTTGACCGTTAAAAATAAATCTTCGTGAAACGGAAAGTAGTTTAACAACTTGAGATCTACTTATGACACTCACATCTTTTTCATCTTGCTGGAAAATTGTTTTAATTTTATTGCAACATTTTAATGCCATCACTTCTATATCATTATCGTCGTATATTGACTGAATTATGCAGACGTATTTAAAAAAATTTTTTTTACCATAAACGACACTAGCGCCAAATTATTTTTCTCAAATTTTACAAATTCGTTTTCACTACTTGCAATTGTGCTTTCACCTTCTTCGTCTGCGTTTCTAATTAACTCATCTTCTTCTGATTCTTCGTGAACTATACTAACATCGTCACCACTACTGCCTGACTCAATCCATGTATCATCTTCTTCAGAGTCAGAAGATACATCAGCACGTTTATTTTTTTTCTTAGACTTTTGTTTGTGTTCTGATTTTAATTTTTGCTTAAGCGCTTTTTCAATGTCCATTTTTTCTTTTTTCAATTTTCTTTCCTCGGCTCTTTTTAGTTTCTTTTCTTCATTTTCTTTCTTAATTTGTATCTTTTTATTATCATGATATGCTTGCCACTGTTCTGAAGTGACAACACTTGGTATTTTCTCTTTATTACGTCGTTTTCGTGGGTTTTCTTTAACTTCTGGCCAGAACAGTGCACGCTTAAAAGGTGAAGGAATTATTTTTCCTGTAAAGGTTAAATGTTTTCTTATTGTGTCTTGTTCGGTTGTCTGTTGGGTTACAATTTTTACAGGAGTTTTTTCTCCTAAATTTTCATTTGGAATTTGACTTTCATCTTGTTTTTCTTGTTCTAATTCTTTTTTATTTTCCAATATTTTCTCATTTTCAGTATCTCTGTATTCTTTCCTGATTTCTTTCCAAAGATTAAACAAGGTAAGATCACTCGGATCTCCGTTCCAAACATTTGGAGAATTACGAAATGTTGATAGTTTATCCGGTTCTAGTCTTGATTCTAAAAATTTTAACCCTGTTTTAATATCATCTAAAGTAGGTTTATTGGTAATGGGGAGGTTATTATTAACAACCGGAATCTTACTGTAATCCACGGCTAAAGGATTCCAGGGCACTAGGCCGCATTTTCGGAAGCCATTCTGTAAAATGATGGGTGTAATAGTTTCCACCAGAGTTTCATTTAATAACGGGGCAAAATGTATTTTTTTTAAAACAGGTTTATCCAAGCTGGAAATTCGCCACTGGTGAACTTTCTTTTTCCAACCTTCTTTAAGTGCACGAAAAACGGCAACATCCATTGGCTGGATAAGATGTGTGGAGTTCGGAAACAAAGCAATGAGTATTATACCATTTTCTTGGCAGAATTTGCTAGTGTGAAAAGTTAGATGTGAGACATGCCCATCAACAAATAACCAGGGATGGAATACATTTGTTATGAATTCATAGAACAATTCTCCAGTCATCCAACCGGTTTCAGACTTGCCAATGCCCCAGTCCTTTGGAACACTGTCTGCTAAATTCTGAGGGACTCTCTCGTATCTGAAAACTATTAAAGGCGGAGCTAGTTGTCCTGCGGCATTTCCAGTGATAAGCACAGTGAGGCATTCTTTTTCGTCGCTATTAATTTGCTGATATACAGACTTCTGACCTTTCAGTGTCAAGACATGATTTCCCTTGGGATTCAAAAAAAAGGCTGATTCATCAGCATTGAATACTCTGTTTGGATCTACAAGGATTTCAAAGTAATTATTCTGACGCAAATAATTGCTAATCTCTTCAAACCAGCTCATAAGAGTTTCCTTACGTACTGCAGCTCTGCTTGCCGTCAAATTTTTCGCCATTTTAATTCCAATGTTTGGATGACGTTTAAGGAACGCTTTGAACCATGTGTTACCCGGACGGTTGTCAGTAAATGGATTTTCACGTTGCAATTCCCGTATCAAATGTTGAACACTGTCTAAAAGCTCTGACTTGGTTATAGGAAAGCCTGCTTTCGCAACAGTAATAATCCAGTCAACAAGGACGTTCTCTTCTTCCAATTTTAAAACCGAGGTGGGACCCATACGGCGGTATCTTGGCGTTTTACCTCTTACTTTGTATAGTAAGGTAACTCTTGGAATGGAGTGTCTTTTCGCAGCAACAGCGACCGCAGTTCCTCTGAGTACATCTTCAATGGCGTTATCCATTTGTTCTTCTGTATATGCGTGCATTTTACCTTTTATAGGAGGCATAATGTTATCTGCAAAATTATAACGAAACTATTTGATTACAAACTATAATATTCTAGAAGTAGACATGATCGACTTCGGTAGTTGACAGTGGTGTCAACTACTAGAACAACACATTGGAACGATTTGCGACCACGTTTGGACATATATATGATAGTAAGAGGAAGAAAGATGTCAATAGTAACATGAAAAATGAATATATTAAATATTTTAGTAGTTGACACACAGTGTCAACTACCAAAATTATTGTATTTTACGTTTCTAGTAGTTGACACCCCAATTAAACTAAACATATAACCTCAAAACAATGAATATATTGTTAGAATTAAGGATATTTAGGTCAAATAGGAAGCAATAGTTTGATATTTTACTCAAAAATATATAATTTCACTCGTCCATATAATGCGATGTCAATTCTATCAAGTTTTTATACACAATGTTTCTTTAAGTCTCTGTGTCATCTGTATTTTACCAATCTTACATTCGCATTCATTGAGTCATTCATAACATAACATAAACATTAAACAATCAGAACGATATAATATTTTAACATTATGATATTGTAAACTAAGCAATCTGGATCAGGGACGTGCTCCAACAATCGGCCTTCCTGGCTTGTCATCGCCCCGATGACCCCGACCATGACCTCCACGTTCCGTTCGTTTGCTTTGATTGTTGACATCACTGCATCTGGAAACAGTTAAACAACGAACAAAAATATTACCTTTAAATTACTGTTTAGATTTTCAGTTTTATTTTATCAAATGCTGTACTCGCATTTTCTATTTTTAATATTTTTAATGTGTTGCTATTCCCGCATACACGATTCTTTTATAGGTGAATTCTATGCTCGCTTTTTCACTTTTATTTGTTTATTTTTATTTTATTTTAATTTTTATTGAATGCGGTACCCACATTCTTTAGTTTTATTGGGTTGCTATGCTCGCATCCTCAATTTGTTCAGGTGATGTGCTGTACTCGCTTTTATCACCTTATTTTATTTTTAACTTTCAAGCAAATCTATTAATTCTTCCGTACTGTCCACGTCACTGTCCGAACTCGTATCAACAGAGTTTGTATACCTTCTTAAGTTTTCTGCTGCTACAACAGCTTTAAACTTTTTATATCCTTTAATACCTTTAATAGGCACTATCTCGTAGCGGTCATTACCTAAAATTTTATTCACTTTATAAGGCCCTCCAAATTTAACCTTTAACTTTTTAGTTGCTTCTTTCTTGTCTGTAGTAGCGCCAGACCACAGAACAAGGTCATCTTCTTTGTATATAGTACTTTTTTTTCTTTTTATGTCGAACCTTCTTTTCATATCTGTCGCAGCCTTGTCCATTCTTTCTTTGGCTACGTCTCTGACATCTACTCTTTCAGCTCCATTTTCCTGTATAAATCTTTCATTATTATTTAAACCGAACATTAATTGGTGGGGTGTAAAACCAGTCGTATTATTAACAACATTATTCATTCCCCAAACAACATCTATCCATTCGTTTTCATTTTCTATGGACGCATTTAAACCATCAACAATAGTTCTATTATAACGCTCTACCTGTCCATTTGACCTAGGAGACGCGACAGAGTTTAAAATGTGTTTTACTTGATATTTTATGATAAAATACTTAAAGGACCCCGCACGGAGCATATGGGAAATGGCCCTCGGTTAAAATCTCCCATACTCGGGGATATTATCCAAAAATCGACGCTGATCAAAAGTCTCCATGGGCACGAAGTCCGGAAATGCGATCCCGGGGAGTTATTATTATTTTGATTGCAATAAAAGTATACTTTTATTGCAATCAAAATAGGGAAAATGAGCAAATGCTCCCGTCTCCTTGTGATATTCTATTATAGACATATCTACATCACATAGATATATCATATTATACAGTATATATGTCGCTGGGATATTGTCAAATCCGTGATTTTGTAATTTCACTAGTGAAATTACAATATCACGATTGACAAAGATTCGTGATATTATAATTTCACTAAGTGAAATTATAATATCACGGGTTTGACAATATCCCAGCGACATATATACTGTATATTATCAAAATAATAATAACTCCCCGGGATCGCATTTCCGGACTTCGTGCCCATGGAGACTTTTGATCAGCGTCGATTTTTGGATAATATCCCCGAGTATGGAAGATTTTAACCGAGGGCCATTTCCCATATGCTCCGTGCGGGGTCCTTTCTTACTTGTAAAAGCTTTTCCACGATCAGAGATAATTCTTTCGGGGTTTCCAAAAGTACAAAAGAGTTCTTTTAAGTGATTACATACTTCTCGGGAATTAGTTGTCTTAGTTGGTTTGCAATATACATATTTTGAAAAAGCATCTACCATCATTAATATATAACAGTACCCTTGACTACCAGATTTAGAAAATGGACCTAAGTGATCTATGTGTAATGTATGTAAAGGACGGTTTGGTTTTTGGATCGGATGCAAGAAACCCTCCCGCCTTCTGTAACGTTCTGTTCTTTTGGGGCACTCGACCGTGTGTTTTGAGTGACCCGAACGACGTACACTTCCTTGACAAATTTGTCGGCACTTTAAAATTCTCTGTTTAATGATTATTTCGAGGGTGGCCAACAAAATTGTAAGGGTCAAATCTTTTATTGTTTACTTTTCTTTCATCAAAACAACATATTTCAAAACAACAAACAAATAATTAGTTTTATTCAAATTAAATAAATGATAATTTATACAAAAATTTTTACATTAAATTTTTTAAGTTAATTTCACTTAGTTATTTTTTATTTCAATTACAAATTTAATAATTTTAATTTCACATAAATAAAAAAAAAGGTTTTAAGTTGCTTTTTATTTACACAAAAAAAAAATAATTATTTTACATTTCTTTATTTAACACATCAAATCAAATTGTTTCTTTTATTTTCTCATAACCAGCATAATATAATAATCTCTTTATTTTTCTTACAATTTACAATTATTCAAGCCTAGCTTCAATTTAAATTTATAGTTAATATTTTCATTTGGAAATAATTTTCAATACTTATTATTTTTCTTAATTCATATATTCAATACATTTTAAATTCTTTTGTAAGTAAAATTTTAATATTCTTGTCATGTCCTTTTTCAATTTTCAAATACTTAATTTCGCGTTTTTTCAATATTAATTAATTCTTTAATTATTCAAATAAATACACTTTTATAATTTTATCAATTTTATAATTTCATAATTTCATCAATTTCATAATTCATCAATTTCACAATTTCATACCTTTAATTTACCATAGTGCCGTCAATATCGGTCACTCTAATTTTTATCATAATAATTTTCTAATCAATTAAATTTTAGCAACGCGCTACTCAATACTTTCAATATCTAATTTTCATATTTTCAAGAATATTAAAATATTAACTTATTCCTCAAATTCTTTACATATTAACATTTTGTGAATTATAGTTAATTTCCTCTTTACTCATTTTAACTTATATTTTTCAATAATTGCTAGAAAAAATTAGCTTATTTATAATCCTGTTTTTTGACTATATAATTTTATTATAACACAAAAAAAATGACTTTCTTTATCATTTCAACTATTAAAATTTTAAAAAGACTTGACTGTAGGGAAAATAACCACGCTACAGAAATCTGGCGAGGATAATTATCTTTAGCATACTTTTGACAAAATATCCTCCTTTAAACATCGAATTTGCACGATGCAAAACCCAGACGTACATATTCGATGGAGTTCGTTTAATATCTTTTCACACATCAAAGTTTATACAATGCAAACCCAGTTGTATATCTTTTGACGGAATTACCAATGCAATCGCTTCAAACATCAAATTCGTACAATGCAAACCCAGTTGTATTTATTTGACGGAATTATTTACTTATCGTTTCAAACATCAAACTCATACAATGCAAACCCAGTTGTATTTATTTGACGGAACTGTTAATATGACCTTTGGATAAAGAAATTAACTATCATACATGAATTTATTAATTATTTTTCCATTTATTTCGATTTCATTTTTGTTAGTTATGGCCTTTCTATAAAAAAATATATATAAAAATATTACCTCATGATGTGACTTCTTTGTCAGTGATTTTAAATTGCAAAATAGAAAATCAATCAACTATTATTTTATAGCGAAAGCTTAGGAATCTTTACTTTATCTGACTGTTCTCTACGAAGGTTTAAAACAGAACTGTTCTTTTAGTACTTTTCAAAAATGATAATTTAGACAAAATGAGATATCCTTCAGATGATATTAACCAATCAAATTACGTCTAATTGACTTGTTCATAACTCGCTTTCGATCGGTCA
Organism: Xanthostigma xanthostigma; assembly: GCA_963575645.1. Taxonomy (NCBI): domain Eukaryota; kingdom Metazoa; phylum Arthropoda; class Insecta; order Raphidioptera; family Raphidiidae; genus Xanthostigma; species Xanthostigma xanthostigma. Next base: position 9,927,699 of record OY754473.1, read on the forward strand.
TTTATTAGCGCATTTTGGATATACAGAGTGATACTTAATATTATAATTTTGATTTTATGTTTAAATTTTTACAAGGTGGTACAAAAGGATAATAAACAAAAATGTCTTTTACAACGTTAAATTATAATTTGGTACCTGTAACGTTGTAGCGTTACAGTTACCCCTTCCTCGGTGAGAAAAAAAAAATTCAAAGTAAAAAAATTTTTTTTTTTTTTTTTAAATAAACCAAATGTTATTGGGGTCGAAAGAAAAGAAAAAATGAAATTAACTGGATTGATCACCAGGTTTTATGGTGACGGTACCTTCTTTGTCGGCAGTCACTCGGAACCACCGTCCCTCTGTAAACAATTTTATGCGGATTCGTTTCCTTGCATCAGACAGGCTGCTGAGGTCGATCAAGGGGGTGTGTCTTTCAGTCTGTGTGTTCCTAGTCACCTGAAAGGATACTCGCGGTGTTTGTGTACCGGTGGTTGTGGTGGCTTCTTTCTCCGTCTGCGTTGCCGTGCTGTTGAAGTTCTTCACGTTGATAATTTGAATCGGCGTAGGAGCCAAGGTTGGCATTTCGGGTAGATGGCTGAATTCAGGCTGTCGTCTGCGGAAAATCGGGCTGCCTCCCGGAGTAACTGGCGTTCCATCGTCATTCAGCTGAACCCACTCGTCGTCGGAGTTGTCCAAAATTATTACGTCGTCATTACTAACAGAAAATACAGAATTGTCAACACATAATATCCGACCGGCTTAATGTTTATTTCCCTTTTAGACGATGGTTATGGTCGGCGGTCAAATTTAAGTACTTTTTTAAATGAATTATGTTTCGGGTATTGTGATACTGACCGGTTTCTGGATGTACCAGGACGTAGGCATTGTGGTTAAGGATTTTGCTGATACGGTAAGGACCTTGGTATAACAAGAAGAACTTATGGATGGTTTTGTCGAGAGCGGATGATTTAAAGTTAGTTTGTTCCAACACGAGGTCTCCGATTTGAAAACTCGTGGTTTGTCTGGTTCGGTTGTGTCGCTCTCTTCTCCTGCGGGCACGTTCTTTCATTCTTTCCCCGGCTTGTATGATTCTTTCCGTTATATTCACTTCTTGTCGCGTAGGAAATTCTATCAGTTTTTCTATAGTTGTGAGGGGCTTCTTACCATATATTAGTTCGTATGGAGTCATCCCTGTGGCGTCGTGGGTGATACCGTTGATCCAATCGGTGATATTATGGATATATTTAACCCAGTTGGAATGTTTGTCATGACAGTAGGTTCTTATTAAGCGACCAATTTCTCGATTCACCCTCTCCACTTGGTTGGTTTGTGGGTGGTACGGTGCACTGAACTTCGTTTGGATATTTTGTTCCTTCATTTGACTTAGCCAATATTTCCCTGTAAATTGTGGACCTTGGTCTGTTAAAATAGCTTTGGGCTTACCAAATCGCGTTATAAATTCATTGATAATTTTGTCGGTGACTATTTTAGAAGTTGCTCTTCTGATTGGATAGAGCTGTACGAACTTAGTGAAAGTGTCCATTACTACAAAAATGTGTTCCAATCCCGCTCGTCCTCTGGGCAATGGTCCAAGTAAATCGCAACTCAATAGGGATAGCGGTTTCTCCGGTAAAATATTTTGCATCGGTCCCTGACTAGGTTGAGTGTTGATTTTTGCTCGTTGACAGATGTCACAAGAAATGACCAATCTTCTGATTCTTCTAAACATGTTGTTGAATTGGCATACTTCCCGTAATGTTTGAAAACATTTTGCTACACCAAAATGACCATTTCGAGTATGGAAATCGGTGATAGTCATATCAATTAACACCTCTGGTATCACAACTTTCCAGTTATCCATATCTGGGTGTGGTCTGTAGAATAAGATTTCGTTATGTAATAGATAGAATTGGTGCAACTTTTCTTCTTTCCCTTCTTGCAAACGGTTGATGAGTTTATTGATGTGTTCATCGTTCTGTTGGTGCCGCGTAATTTGACGAAATTCGGCTTTCAATTCTGGGTTTATTTCTTGTCGCATGGCGAGCATCATAAAGTTGTCGTTAGCTTGTTGCACCAATGGATAATTCGTAGGCGAATAACGTGATAAACAATCGGCTACAACATTTTCTTTTCCTGATTGATAACATATCTTGAGCTGATATTCTTGTAAAGCTAAAATCCATCTCATGAGTCTGTTACTGAGAGGTTTGCTACAAGTCATGAATGTTATAGCTTTATGATCGGTCACGATTGTGGTTGGATTTCCGAGTATGAAGTTGCGGAATTTCTTGCAGGCAAAAACCACTGCAAGTAGTTCCAATTCAGTTACAGTATAACGCTTTTCCGTGTCGTTTATTATTCTGCTACCAAAAGCGATCGTCTTCGGATTATTATGGGCGTCCAGTTGATATAGGTGGGCTGCTACGGCGTATCCTGAAGCATCGGTTGCAATGAAAAATTCCTTATTGAGGTTGGGATGAGTTATAATCCCTGCATCACATATGTGTTGTATCATGTTTCTGAAGTTCGTTTCATCCTTCTCTGTCCATTTCCACGTCAAGTTTCCTTTGAGTAAGTGTGAAAACGATGCCGTATACTCTGCTATTTTGTCTGAGAATTTTCTGTAAAAATTACAGAGTCCAAGAAACGATTGTAGTGCTTTTTTATTTCTCGGGCTAGGAAAGTTTTTTAATACTTCTAATATCTCAGGATCAATGGCTAGTCCTTCGTGGCTGATTATGTGTCCTAGAAACTTGATTTCTTCCCGAAAAAATTCGCATTTTTTCAGATTTAAGGTGACATTGGCCTCTCGCAATCGCTGCATGATAATTTCTATATGCTGTAGATGTTCTTCAAAGGTTCGAGATGTAATTAGTATGTCGTCAACGTAAACAGTTGCAAAACTGGTAATATCATTACCCATTATTTCTTGCAGACATTTATTGAATAATGCTACAGATACATTTAGTCCAAAAGGTAGGACTTTAAATTGATAGTTTTGTCCATTGTAAAGAAAGGCTGTGTACGGTCTTGAAACTTCGTCGAGGGGTATCTGCCAATAACCACTAGTTAAGTCCAACGAGGACATATATTTGACTCCGTGAAATTTCGTTAACACTTCTTCGATAGCCATCGGACATTCTCTGTCGGGAGTTATCAGGGCATTTAAGTTCCGTGCATCCAAACAGAGACGTACTGACCCGTCCTTTTTGCTGACTACCACCAGTGGGTTGGTATGTGGCGAATGAGATCGTTCGATTATGCCCCACCGCAACATTCTTCCTAATTCTTCTTTTACTGCATCCCTCTTGCTAAATGGAACTGGATATGATTTTTTACAAATAGTTTTGGTTTCTTTAATTACCAGATGTGCTTCATATATACGGATCAAACCAGGTTTAGGGGAAAAAACCACCCTATAATTGGTTAACATGTTGAAAATTCGTCCCTTTTCTTCTTCGGTAATATTCAACGATTGTACCTTTTCTTCGAATTCTTCAATGGGGGTTTCATGGGAAATTTGTGGTATTCTACCCCAAAGTTGATAACAACAACGTTCCAGTGGATTATCGGTAATACTGTTAGTTGTTATTGTATATTGGCAAAGAATTTTGATGGAGTCCATATTAGTGGTGTTAGAAAACCGAGTTGAAAAAGGTATTATTATAGGTACTTCTTTAAACAGTTTTAAATGATTCGTCGAAAAATCCAAGCATGCATTATGTAGGTTCAGAAAGTCGCTGCCAATTAATAGGTTTACGTTCAAATCTGACATAATATATGCCATGATGTCAAAGCGGTGGCCTTGAATCGTCACGTTCAACATGGTAGCTCTTCTTATTGGTTTACATTTCTTTCCGTTAGCTGTTACTACTAACAGAGCCGTAGTTGGAACTGTAGGTAAGGTTGATGGGCAATTTGAATTAATTCGCTGATAACATGCGTCTGATATAGCTGTTATTTCTGATCCAGAATCGATTATAGCAAATTCGATCCACTGACGTATTTGAACAATGATAGTTGGTATGGCCGATGTAATCGGTTTGCGGTCTTCTACGGTGTCTTCCAATAGATCTTCTTTAACATTATTATGAAAAATGCTATCGACGTTGTCCTGATTTCCACTCTGTTTACAAATTTGTTTGTCGTCAACCACTCCCAGAGTTAAGATGGTTGCCGGTGGTCGTTTTCCGACTCCTCTTCATCAGATTGTATTTCGTTAGCCGGCTCATTTGGGACAGCTTCGATATAGTTTGCTCTATATACCGTATTATTGTGGTTGTTGTGGTGTGGTGTGGATCTAGCTCTATGTTCATTGGAGTTGTTGGGATGTTGCACCTGGGTTCGTTGATTCCCGTATGTATTGTCAGGTCTTCTTTCGTTGCCGGTATGATTTTGATTGCTGAAGTTGTTGACCCGCTGATTATATCGGTCCGTATATTCGTTAGGTCGCCTTTGTTGATTCATTCCTTGGTTTGGTTCATTTCTATTATTGTTATAATTATTTCTATTTGGTCCGTTATAATTAATATCGTCAATTGCCGATAATATTTTCAACATATCCGGTATGGTTTTTGGTTGTTGTAAAACCATGTGATTATATGGTAATATAGTAATGCCTCATGATACCTTGAATAAATGCTGTAGTTGGTATCGGTGGATCTAAATATTTGGTGCGTCCTACCCAATAAGTGAAATGTTGAGTGAAATTGTTGAAACGTGGATTGTATTTTCTCGGCGTGTACAGCTCCCATGTTATTTGAGCTTGTATACGTTCTGACCAAAAAATATTTCGGAATTCGCGTTCGAAGGTTCCCCAATCGGTGATAATTTCTTCAACTGCTTCAAACCAACGTTGTGCGCTACCTTTTAGATAATACCTTATTTCTTCTTTTAGTATTGTATTATCTTCGGTGTTTTGATTCGCGACAAGTTTCCTTAATTGTTGCAAAAATTCAATCGGATGTATTTTATCTCTCTCACCCCAAAACGGTTCGAGATCTCTATGTCGCTGGCAATTTTCATATCGAGTATTTTTAGTCGTGGGAATACTTGATGTATTGTGATGTGGTATTCGGTTCTCGATAATCTGGTGTAATGTTTTCGATTGTTCCTTTATGGCTTTATCCAGAGAATGATTTTGCTCGGCCACAGCTATTTCTAATGTTTGTGTACGATCTTCAATCGATTGTACTTTGCTGCTAATATTAGCTATTTCCTCATCCAATAGTTGTGTTTTTGCTTGAAAGTCTGCATGAATTTGATCGATTCTAGTACCCAAATTAAGAGTTAGATCTTCTTTTAAGTTTTGAATATTGACAGCCGTATTTTTCTCGAGATTTAACATATTAGTAGCCGTGTTTTTTTCTAGATTGGTCATATTGGTAGCCGCATCTTGTCTTAGATTTTTTTCTAGACTTAACATATTGGTAGCTGAATCTGTTATTAGGCTTTGTGTATTAGCGGCCATTTGGTGTTCCAAATCTGCAGTATTAGCAGCCATTCTGTTTTCCAAAGCAGATAATCGGTCCGCTATCATGTAAAACAATTCGTCGCTGGGGTTGGGTTTTCTTCCAGTGGTTTCGGATTGCTTTTGCTCGGGTGTTGTTTCTAAATCCGGCATGTCGAAACTAATCCTGGTAGATTCAGTATTAGTCCTATTTGACTCATCTGTCTTTTTAATTTCCATTATCTCTGGTGTGTCTGTATTCCTGGGCTTTTCTTCATTCTTCTCAGGTATTGATTCCAAACCTGGGGTTAGATCCGAAAAATCGGTCGTGTTGTCGTCCATTGTTGTATATTGTTTGTTTAATTAGACTTATTAAATTTTTATTTATTACCGATTCGTATTAATTTGTTTTGTAATATTAGAGGGAACCCGTCTAATATACAATCGTCGTATTATAGTTAATTTATTTCAATAGTTATATTAAATATCAAAGGACACCCGTTTGATAGATAATATTTTTTTTTTGTTTAATTTCAATTATTAGTTTTATTAATTTTGAATTTTTTTTTTTTTTTTATTTAGTTGCAATGGTAATATCAAAAAAAATAAATTTAATATTCAATTGTTTTAATTAAAAAAAAAATTTCAAAAATATTTAAATTTCAAATAATATTCATAAATTATTTGCAGTTTTATTTCACTGCTGTATAAAATTCAATTTATTTGGTGTAAAATAATGTTGTTCTGATGCCAACGTTACTGCAAACCAGTAACTTGTATAATACCGTCGTTGACAAGTTATTGAATAATAGTTCAATTATACGTAGCTTTCCCGTTACGCGTTTTGAAGTTAATTTACAAAATTTTTTGATAATTTTAATAGAATTTTACAAGTCCCCTGTAAAAAATGACAGGGTCCTGTCACGGTCGCCAATTGTAACGTTCTGTTCTTTTGGGGCACTCGACCGTGTGTTTTGAGTGACCCGAACGACGTACACTTCCTTGACAAATTTGTCGGCACTTTAAAATTCTCTGTTTAATGATTATTTCGAGGGTGGCCAACAAAATTGTAAGGGTCAAATCTTTTATTGTTTACTTTTCTTTCATCAAAACAACATATTTCAAAACAACAAACAAATAATTAGTTTTATTCAAATTAAATAAATGATAATTTATACAAAAATGTTTACATTAAATTTTTTAAGTTAATTTCACTTAGTTATTTTTTATTTCAATTACAAATTTAATAATTTTAATTTCACATAAATAAAAAAAAAGGTTTTAAGTTGCTTTTTATTTACACAAAAAAAATAATTATTTTACATTTCTTTATTTAACACATCAAATCAAATTGTTTCTTTTATTTTCTCATAACCAGCATAATATAATAATCTCTTTATTTTTCTTACAATTTACAATTATTCAAGCCTAGCTTCAATTTAAATTTATAGTTAATATTTTCATTTGGAAATAATTTTCAATACTTATTATTTTTCTTAATTCATATATTCAATATAGCCCAGGCAACGAAGCAAAAATAAAAATAATAAATACGTAAGTTTTGAAATTTGGTGACAATGTTTATACTGGCTTCCTATTGAACGTGTTAAAAGTCCTGAACAATCGAAGGTCCGGAATCGCCGCCATCTTGGATCAAAGGTGCATTTTTATGGTTTTTGACGCATAACTCCTTAATTATTGACTTTATTAGAGAAATAGTGGTTACAAAAGTTGAAGAGCATTAAATTCTCTATAAAAAAGATTCAATTCATTTTTTTGTAAAATTAATAATTGTCTGAACGAATGGACGATGTACGTGTGCATGTGGAAATTCTGCAAACAGAAAGTTACATTAATTACGTTAGATTTCATTATTACAAAGTTTTATTCATTTTATACACATTTTTATATACTCTCAATATTTTATATGAGTGTCACGGTTCGCCAGGATCAGTTTTTAACCGACGAAAAACAAAAACGGAGGAGGTTCTCAAGTCGACGCGTATATTTTTTATTTATTTATTTATATTTTTTTTTATGTATGACCACGCATAACTTTTAACAGAGTAGTCCGATTTTGATAATTATTTTTTTGTTTGAAAGGATATACCCCGAAGTTGGTCCCATATAAATTTGGTAAAAAAATTCTAACCCTAATGGTAGGAAAACAGGGGATGATTGATTGTTCACTCACTGATTGTAATGTATGACCACACATAACTTTTTACAGAGCAGTCCGATTTTGATAATTATTTTTTTGTTTGAAAGGGTATACCCCGAAGTTGGTCCCATATGATTTTGGTAAAAAAATTCCAACCCTAAGGGTAGGAAAACAGGGGATGATTGATTGTTTACTCACTGATTGCAATGTATGACCACACATAACTTTTTACAGAGTAGTCCGATTTTGATAATTATTTTTTTATTGGATAGGGTATACTTCGAGGTTGGTCTCATATAAATTTGGAAAAAAAAATCCTACCCTAAGGGTGGGAAAATAGGGGTGATTTATTGTTCACTCACAGATTTTCATGCTAAGTTGTGTATTACAAATTATTATAAATTATATAGCATAAATTATATTGCATGCCTTTAGTGGCTGCGACACCACCTCAGCAATTTTTAATAAAGGAAAAATAAGGTGCGTTAAGCTGTACCAAAAAAGTAAAGAGTTACATGATATCGCTGCAAGCTTCAACAACCGCGATTCTTCGCACGAAACAATCGCTGCAGCTGGAGAACGTTTTTTCCTTGCCATATACGGTGCCCGTGCTGCAAACAATTCTTTGAATAAACATCGATTTAATTGTTTCACGAAATCCGTGACAAAAATTAAACCAGACATTGCTTCACTACCACCAACAGAAGGAGCATCCAGGCAGCATTCTTTGCGAGTGTATAATCAAGTGCAAAAATGGCTGGGAAATGAATTACCCCCTGAATCATGGGGTTGGAAACGAGTCCAAGGGTACTTTAGTCCCATCCCAACGCTGGACTCCATTGCACCCGAGGCTCTATTGAATCTCATTTTTTGCAAATGTACAACTGGCTGTGCAGGATTATGCGGGTGCAGAAAAGCGGGGATCGAATGCACAACCGTTTGCAACAATTGCCACGGAGACTGTTTCAATGGACCAATTATAATCGATGATGAGGATGAGGATGGAGACGAAGACGATTATACCAATGAAGAAAGCGTATCATCATTGTCAAGCTCAAGACGATCATTTTGTGCGGATGATCGTCTTGAGCTTGATGTCGGTTCATCGGTTTATCCTGATGTGGTTGAGGATAACCCAAGTCATTCTGTGAAGAAGCTTTGCACAGACATAAAAATACTGTCAGTATATAAAAATGTGTATAAAATGAATAAAACTTTGTAATAATGAAATCTAACGTAATTAATGTAACTTTCTGTATGCAGAATTTCCACATGCACACGTTCATCGTCCATTCGTTCAGACAATTATTAATTTTACAAAAAAATGAATTGAGATTTCCGGCGAAGGATTGTTGCCGCCGACTCAAAATTACTTAGATATACTAGAGTGTCACATACGTTCAACTACTTAAATAGAACTTAGTTAAATAAAAAGATTTATTATTTTTTGCTTTTCAGTTTTTCGGCGGTTTAATTGTTTTGTTAAAAAGTTTTTATTTTATAATTTTTTGTGGCTATATAATTTATAATAATTTGTAATACACAACTTAGCATGAAAATCTGTGAGTGAACAATAAATCACCCATATTTTCCCACCCTTAGGGTAGGAATTTTTTTTCCAAATTTATATGAGACCAACCTCGAAGTATACCCTATCCAATAAAAAAATAATTATCAAAATCGGACTACTCTGTAAAAAGTTCTGTGTGGTCATACATTACAATCAGTGAGTGAGCAATCAATCATCCCCTGTTTTCCTACCATTAGGGTTAGAATTTTTTTACCAAATTTATATGGGACCAACTTCGGGGTATATCCTTTCAAACAAAAAAATAATTATCAAAATCGGACTACTCTGTTAAAAGTTATGCGTGGTCATACATAAAAAAAAAAAAATAAATAAATAAAAAATATACACGTCGACTTGAGAACCTCCTCCGTTTTTGTTTTTCGTCGGTTAAAAACTGATCCTGGCGAACCGTGACACTCATATAAAATATTGAGAGTATATAAAAATGTGTATAAAATGAATAAAACTTTGTAATAATGAAATCTAACGTAATTAATGTAACTTTCTGTTTGCAGAATTTCCACATGCACACGTACATCGTCCATTCGTTCAGACAATTATTAATTTTACAAAAAAATGAATTGAATCTTTTTTATAGAGAATTTAATGCTCTTCAACTTTTGTAACCACTATTTCTCTAATAAAGTCAATAATTAAGGAGTTATGCGTCAAAAACCATAAAAATGCACCTTTGATCCAAGATGGCGGCGATTCCGGACCTTCGATTGTGCAGGACTTTTAACACGTTCAATAGGAAGCCAGTATAAACATTGTCACCAAATTTCAAAACTTACGTATTTATTATTTTTATTTGATGAAATTTGGCCTTCGTTGCCTGGGCTAATACATTTTAAATTCTTTTGTAAGTAAAATTTTAATATTCTTGTCATGTCCTTTTTCAATTTTCAAATACTTAATTTCGCGTTTTTTCAATATTAATTAATTCTTTAATTATTCAAATAAATACACTTTTATAATTTTATCAATTTTATAATTTCATAATTTCATCAATTTCATAATTCATCAATTTCACAATTTCATACCTTTAATTTACCATAGTGCCGTCAATATCGGTCACTCTAATTTTTATCATAATAATTTTCTAATCAATTAAATTTTAGCAACGCGCTACTCAATACTTTCAATATCTAATTTTCATATTTTCAAGAATATTAAAATATTAACTTATTCCTCAAATTCTTTACATATTAACATTTTGTGAATTATAGTTAATTTCCTCTTTACTCATTTTAACTTATATTTTTCAATAATTGCTAGAAAAAATTAGCTTATTTATAATCCTGTTTTTTGACTATATAATTTTATTATAACACAAAAAAAATGACTTTCTTTATCATTTCAACTATTAAAATTTTAAAAAGACTTGACTGTAGGGAAAATAACCACGCTACAGAAATCTGGCGAGGATAATTATCTTTAGCATACTTTTGACAAAATATCCTCCTTTAAACATCGAATTTGCACGATGCAAAACCCAGTCGTACATATTCGATGGAGTTCGTTTAATATCTTTTCACACATCAAAGTTTATACAATGCAAACCCAGTTGTATATCTTTTGACGGAATTACCAATGCAATCGCTTCAAACATCAAATTCGTACAATGCAAACCCAGTTGTATTTATTTGACGGAATTATTTACTTATCGTTTCAAACATCAAACTCATACAATGCAAACCCAGTTGTATTTATTTGACGGAACTGTTAATATGACCTTTGGATAAAGAAATTAACTATCATACATGAATTTATTATTTTTCCATTTCTTTCGATTTCATTTTTGTTAGTTATGGCCTTTCTATAAAAAAATATATATAAAAATATTACCTCATGATGTAACTTCTTTGTCAGTGATTTTAAATTGCAAAATAGAAAATCAATCAACTATTATTTTATAGCGAAAGCTTAGGAATCTTTACTTTATCTGACTGTTCTCTACGAAGGTTTAAAACAGAACTGTTCTTTTAGTACTTTTCAAAAATGATAATTTAGACAAAATGAGATATCCTTCAGATGATATTAACCAATCAAATTACGTCTAATTGACTTGTTCATAACTCGCTTTCGATCGGTCATTTATTAGCACATTTTGGATATACAGAGTGATACTTAATATTATAATTTTGATTTTATGTTTAAATTTTTACAAGGTGGTACAAAAGGATAATAAACAAAAATGTCTTTTACAACGTTAAATTATAATTTGGTACCTGTAACGTTGTAGCGTTACACTTCCATACATTCCCTTTTTATACTGACAGTCTATACATGCATTAACGTACTTTCTGATAAACCGAGTCATTTTCTCAAACCAATATTTACTTTTTAGTAATGATTCACATCGTTTGACACCAAGGTGTCCTACATCATCATGATACTTTCTCATTATGCTAAATCGAGCCATTTTAGGAATAACAGGTCTAAAACCACCTCCCAAAATTCGTCTACACACTCTACCGTTCTTAATAGCATAGTTATTTTGGATGTCATTATCAGCAATATTTGACACTAATTTCTGATGTATACTTTTAACTTTTGGGTCATCCATTTGCAATGCCACTAGCCAACCATCTTCGTTTATTATCATTAACGGAACCGCGTTTCGACTTAGGGCATCTACATATTTCATTTTCTCTCCGGACCTATGCACTATTTCCATGTCAAACTCCTGAATTAACAACCACCATTGTGCAACTCTGCGCACCAAATCTTTTTTAAGAAAAGTTGCTCTCACCGCACTACAATCTGTGACAACTTTAAAGGGGATGCCTGTTATATAAATTCGAAATCTTTTCAATGATTCAACTATCGCTAAGGTTTCCAAGTCATACGAATGGTACAAACTTTCTTCTCTGGTAGTAAGTCGGCTATAATAAAATACAGGATGTAATTCTTCACCGTGTTTTTGTAATAAAATTCCCGCTAGACCTTTGGAACTAGCATCAGTATGAATTTCAGTAGCGGCATTAGGATCAAAAATAGACAGTACAGGTTGAGAAGTAAGTTTTAATTTTATTTCATTAAACGCTTGAATTTGTTCTGGACCCCATTCCCAAATTACAGATTTCCTTAACAACTGACTTAATGGCGCAGTAATTCTGGCATAATCCTTTACAAACTTTCTAAAGTAAGATGTTAAACCTAAAAACTGTCGCAACTCATGAATAGTTTGTGGTCTTTTAAATTTTGTCACTGCTGCAATTTTATGTTCGCATGGTTTAATAGTTCCCTTAGTAATCTCATAACCCAAGTACTCGATACTCTGTTTAAAGAAAAAACACTTGGACAAATTAAATTTTAAATTGGCTTTTTCAAATAACTTAAGAACATTTTCCAAAATTTCTAAACCCTCTTTTATCGTTTTAGATGGAATAAGAATATCGTCGAGATATACAAGAACTTTTTCATGTCTTAAATCACCCAATACTTGATGGACTAGCCTTTGAAATTTTGCAGGCGCATTACAGCAGCCATATGGAACCCTTACATATTCGTATTGTCCATCAGGTGTAATAAAAGCAGTTTTATGAATTGACTCAGGGTTTACAGGTATCTGATGGTAACCTTGCGCCATGTCTAAACTACAAAAGTATTTACTGTCGTTTAATTTACTAATTTGATCTTCAATGAGCGGTAAGGGGTACCTATCTTTTACAGTTATTTTATTTAACGCTCTAAAATCAATACAAAGTCTGTAATCACCGTTTCGTTTTTTTACAAGTATTGCCGGACTCGCATAACTAGAATTTGAATCTCTAATTATACCCGCCTCTAAAAGTTCATTCACTTTATTTCTCAAAATCGATTTTTCGTGATATGACAATCGGTATGGCTTATAACATATTGGTGTATTCGTGGTCAGTTCTATTTTGAAATCGGTTAAATCAGTTGTAACGTTTTACAACCTTAGGCCATTTTGTCTTGAGTAAATATTATAGAAATAATATGTGAATTATTAAAAGAATTTAAAATTGCAAAAAGTGTTACAATGAGTGCGAGCGAGAGAGGCGAAAAAGCCATGAGTTAAAATAGTACGACACGATGCATGCCTACACATAGCGACGTAAGATTGTTCGGACTTGAGCTGTAGTCGGCGTGCGAGAGTGTCTGTTTGGTTTGAACTGGTCTCGAGCTCATTGGCCGGCGTGCCTTCGGCACGCGAACATCGTATTGTTTGAGACAGATTTTGATGTGAATTTTATATTGTGTTTGACTATTATTTTTGGTGGCGAATCTTCGTAGGCATTTTGTGACTAGGTTTTAGTGTTTGATAACTTCTAGTTTCGTTGGCGATTTAGGGCATTCCTCCGTGAATCCTTTTTAACACAGAGAATTTGGTTCCGCGCAGAGCGGTTCCAAATTTTAGGTTCCTTCCCAACTTTGGATGTTAGTTTCTGTTTTTCTGCTGTTTAGGATTAGCGTTGAGATAGTTGTTCTGGATCAGGATTCATTCCTGGAATTCTGGAATAATTCAGTTCAGAAATTGTGAGTTGTCGTAATTACGTCGCCACGTATCAGCTAGGCCTTATGAATTACTGCGTCAGTAAATGCCAAATGCAAATATTATGCGCCGATGCGGCCAATCATTTAATGTTGTTGATGGTTTGAAGATTATTGCAGGCCTAATTCGTGTTATAATTTGGTTTTGAGGTTGGCGCGACACTCCGCCTCATTGTATTGAAGTCGATGCGACAACTTTTATTTAATTTAAGTTTGTCGACTAATTGTTGTACGCATCGAGTGTTGTAGATTAAGTTGGCACTTGAATTTAGTCAGTTGTTGTGGTGTTACAATCTGAATAATTGTAACGAGTGGCTGTTCAGTCGCTTAATTTGTTGTTTGTTGTGAATTAAGCTTGGTTATTGTTTTGGACTAGATTGGTTGACGTTAGTTTTGTTTTGTTGTCGTTATTGGTGGCGATCCATCATGTTAAGTGGATCGTCGTTGTGTTTGTTGTTTTGCTAACGTTTTGGGAAACGGTTTTGGGCGTGTTATTTGATAATTCATTGTTGTCAGCGTGGCACGATGGTCCAGGGGTGGACTCCCTAGATACTCTTATAGTGTGGCCCTTGTGTCCTGGCGCCCTTTTCACCTTTGGTCGGTGGGCCCACACTACTTTAGTTTTCACCGTCACGTGACAACATTTGTTGTTGTTATTGTGTTGTTTTCAATTAAATTTATTTTACCATCAATTTATTTAATTCGTGTAAGTGGTCGGTGGTTGGATACTTACAGCCTTTCTGGCATTTCCCATCAAGATATCTCTCATCTCTTATTGGCTTCGCCCACGCCCCTCGCGCCGCCTGAACTACGCTAGCCGCGGCTTCTCCTCAGTTGAGGTTACACAGTATAGCCTAATTCATTGGAGTTGTTAGCAAAACAAGCGTCATATGAATGGAGTAATGTCATTAATTTTTTTCGGTCTAAATCGGTAATATCACCTATATTTATTTTTGACACATCCATTGAAAGTAAACTCGCAAAGTCATTTGAAATTGAAGGATTGATATCTCTTACCAGTACAGATTTGCCTCTACCTACGATACGACCTTTACTCCAGATCATAGGAACCGAGTTCAAATTGATGACGTTCACTGTAGATATGGGTCACTCCAACAGGGATGTGGGAAAGCTGTACTTTTCACGTTCATGGATGTGGACTCGGCTGATTAGTAATGTAGGCGCTATAGTGCCCTCTGAAGCTACTGTGATACGAGCGGTATGACGTGGTGGTATGAAAGTGTCTTCGTATACTTTGATAACTGGCCCTGGTTCAGCAACATCTTCGGAAAAACTGGGCTGTTCGTTGAACTTAATGTTTCTACCGTTTATAGTCAGCTGGGCTCGTGAGTCGTTGATTATTGGTTGGCCCAAAATAATTTCAATTCCATTCATAGGGGTGTCCACGAACACAATGAAAGTATTAAAAAAGATGTTATTAATTTTAATATCAATATTGTCGCACATACCTGAAGGAAATATGATACCACCGCCAAATACTTTAATTACAGTGTCAGTACTTTTTAATTTTAAGTTTAATTTATTGGCAACCAATATGTGCCCAACATTAATTTGGCTTCCGGTATCAAAATATCCTTTAAAATTAATATCATTAATTTGAACATTAATATTGGAAAATGGATCTACTTGCCCGGTAATTAATTGTATTTTCTTGGGTTGACGAAAATAGCAGTTATTTTCCGAATGTCCGGTCTTCTTGCAGATGTTGCAGCGTTGTAAAACAGGCGAAGCGCCAACATTTTTGTTACCACTGTCGACAGGTTTACGTTGACATTGCCATTTAAAATGACCAGGTTGGTTACACACGTAACATAATTTCTGATGTTCAGTTGGCAGACGGGATGTCGACGGCTTGGCTTCTTGGTACTCTAATTTGCTCAGGAAATTGGTGAATAGTTTGTCTGGTGTGTCGAAATTTCCAGCACGTGCATTTGCTTGAATATTGTAGGGTAATCCATCAATAATGCATGATACAGCGTTGTTGTTAGTAATTCCACACTGCGTAACTAGCATACTTTTATAATAAAAGTAACGGGTCAGACTTTCGCCTTTAGATTTCTTGTAATCGATCATCTTTTTCAACAATTCCACGTAGTTGTCCGTGGTTGGAAACGCTTTCAATAAAGCTTGTTTCCACTCAAACCATTCCATTGAATAGTCCGTAAGGTTATTATACCAAATTTTGGCCACCCCAGCCAGACGTGACTGCATACAATAGGACATAACGCTTTCGTCCCAGTTGTGAACTTTTCCAATTTGGTCGATTTTATTCAACCAGTTTCCGGTTGTGATTCCGGTTTTTTCAGGGTCGAAGAATGGTATCAATTCTAAATTTGGTGTCAATTTACGTGGTTTTCGTTCTTGTTCTATAATTTCTCGCACCTTTTGGTTTATTATATAACTCAAACTTTCATGATCGGAATCTTCTTCAGCTAATGGCCGTTTTACACCACGTCCGATTTCCGTACGATGACGGTTGTATTCTTTCTCACTTGAACTACTGTCACTTTCACTCATAATTGCTCAGAATGTATTTTCAAATTATTTCAAATTAAACAACGCGAAATGAAAAAAATAGTTTAAATTTTAGCACGTGATATGTAATCCCACTTCTGAATTGTTAGAATTAAGGATATTTAGGTCAAATAGGAAGCAATAGTTTGATATTTTACTCGTCCATATAATGCGATGTCAATTCTATCAAGTTTTTATACACAATGTTTCTTTAAGTCTCTGTGTCATCTGTATTTTACCAATCTCACATTCGCATTCATTGAGTCATTCATAACATAACATAAACATTAAACAATCAGAACGATATAATATTTTAACATTATGATATTGTAAACTAAGCAATCTGGATCAGGGACGTGCTCCAACAATATTCAATGAAAAATAGATTTCAAGTAGCCTTAGAAGGCCTGAAACATTTAATTACATGTTAATAAGCATATAAAATTAAAAAAAAGTTCAAAAATTTTACCTTCTTAACTGTTTTCACAAGAGAATGAACGATTTTAAACAAAAGTTTGACATGTGCACATTCACACATACACCATACAAACTGTAATGACAATTTTGATATTTAAATCACGGCTTCTCCTCACAGATGGCACCACTAGTTGATGCCTATATGCAAGGATCTAATAATAAGGAGCAAGCTTTCAAAAGGGAATAGGTCACATTATGAGTATTTTGCCTGAAGTGAATAAAATATTTAATTCCGTTATGGCTTAAATTAAATCAAAAACAACTACGTATCATCCTGGCATCTTTGTTGGCTTTCCATGATATCTGTATAAAAAATGTCATAACCCAAAAACAATTCCAAAATTTAATGACATTGTATGGAATAATTCCTTTTTGAATGTATCAAGAAAATTCGTTTCCTTTTGAATGTTTCACGCTTGGAGTTGTTCCCTTTTGGTCAAGGTAAGGCATTGTGAATGAGAAGTTGACTGCGTTAAATTCAAACTGTTTTAGAATTTATTATGAAAAAAATAAAAACATTTTTCTTAAAATTAAACTTTTCTTCTTTGGCATATTATACAAACGTTTTCCTTATTGCACATTATTTTTAAATTAACATTCCACAGTCTTCAAACACTCACAACCTTCTTCTTCGTCTTCCTGGTTTCCTTTTTCAGTTTCTTGATTTTCAGTTGCAATATTAGGTATTTCCCTATTGCATAAAATTTTTTGGTAGAAGGAGTATTCCTCTAATTCAGTCCATCTCTCATTGTAGGCACTAAGCAAAGGCATTAGAGTTTTTACTTTCTTCGGAGGTATTTCCTGAAAAGCTTCAATTTCGTTTAGTTCACAGGAGCTCATCTTTTTTCCTCGTTTCAGCACAGGCGAATAACTTTTTGACAAATCATCATTTCTGAAGCACGGCTCCATTTTAAATTGTATAGACTTAACGTTCCTCCCAGTTTTATGTAGAAAAATTCTTTTCATTGACGCAATTCCATCCATTTTTTTCATGTTTTCCACAAATGCTTTGATATTATATAACTTGTAGTCCTCATCACATTTTCTCACGGAACCATGCTTTTCATACAGCTTATGATAATCTTCTTTGTTTAAAATAGTGCTATGCTTACGCAACTCCTTTTCGACACGGCCAAAAACACGATCTGCTGGGAGATAAGAATGGCCCCGAACAGGAAAAACTAGCAGTATAGTATCCAAGGTTGCTGGAGCTTCATAATATAACCAATACGACAGCAAATGGATGATGTGGCAATTTTTATTCTGGCCAGCGCAGCCATCGGAAAACAACCTCAATGTTTTGCAGTCTTTGGGATAAGTCACTTTCCTAAGATAGTCGAGTAAAGCGGAACCAACTTCTGAAGACCCTCTTTTAGCCTGGTATTCTGTCCATACATAAAAATAGGGATGCATATTTTGCAAATCAACAAAACACACATTATAAAATGAAATTTTATGTGAGTAGAACGCCTCCTGAATAGGAATTTTAGGCAGAGGCTGGACCTGCTGCATATCAAAACAGGTAGAAAAGGTTTTGTCGGGCGTTTCCTTCATTATTTTATTAAACTGTTTAGCCCTCATTTTATGTACTCTCATTTCTGTGATATATTTTTGTTTTTCAGTTTGAACTTGAGCTGATTTAATTTGATTCTTTAGACGGGTACAGAGACTGCACACATCTGAGGCAGGAGTGCCAAATCCTATGTTAAAGACATTATTAAAAACCCTTGAAAAAAACGTATATTTCACATTCTTGGTTTGTTCCGAACGTTCGTTATACATTCTCCACAACTTAGCTATGCTTAGATGAGATGGTAAATACAGGCGCTTGGATTTTTTTCTGTCGTAGTGGCTTTCGGTGGCTTTCAGAGAATTAATAAACTTTGTCACTTCACTTCTTTTTGATTCGGATTTCTTGGATTTTTTGTCGCCTCCCCGGGTTTCCTTGATATCTGTACCTGCTGCCATTTTATTTGCAATATTCCATAAACGCTTATTCGAAACTGGGAAGACTGTCACAAAAAACTTTTTGCAAACTCGCTTTCTTTTTCCATCGCACCAAATTTTATATTCCATTTCAAATTTGTGAGGCCCATTTTGTTTATCACGACCCTTTGACCGTCGCCTTTTCGGATTTTGTAAATGCAACATGTGAGATATTTTCTGGTCCTGCTTAATTTTATTTGGACACATAAAAAACTTGCGGCGTGCAACAATAATATCTTCTCTCGTCACCGTAGCACAAGAATAGACGCTAGCCCCTTTGTGTTTACAAGGTATTTCAAATTCTTCTAGACTTGGTAAATGACATGAATATCTGTTGAAAATAGAAAATAAATAAAACATTATTATTTGAACAGAATAAACTAAAAATAATAGGTAATGAAAAAAGAAAATAAATAAAACATTATTATTTGAACAGAATAAACTAAAAATAATAATGAAAAAAGAAAATAAATAAAACATTATTATTTGAACAGAATAAACTAAAAATAATAATTCTAACCTCACTTCTTTCAACCTTTCCCGCCTCAATGTTTTTCGCTGCTTTTTACGTGTACCTCTATTCTCTCCATGAGTTTCCCCAATAATAATATCACCTTCATCATCCATAATAACTTATAAACTGGACAAATCTTACACAAACTTAGTTTAGTTTTATAACCTTAAAACGTCAGTGGTAATATTATTCCCATTTGAATGCAAATAAAAATCATTCCCTTTTGAATATACCAATCACTTGGAATTGTTCCCTTTTGAAGTAACATGCATTATTACCCTATGGTTACAACAGTGGAATGTTTTCTTTTTGTTCGGGAGATTCTAGTAACTGATAGGTTTCAACTTCAGCAATCCAACGCCATCTCTAACTCAGTAGGTCAATTAAATGGATCTATTCCCTTTTGAAAGCCTGCTCCAAAAATAAGGTCCAAGTAAAATAATAAATTATTTATTATTTTACTTGGACCTTATTTTTAGCTCTGCAAGTTAAAGATGTCAACTACCGGTCACATGTCAACTACAGGTATATCTACCTTACATTTTATCAGTTAACAGAAAAGAACAAAATCTAGCCACTAAATAAAAGGAGTGACCTAGTCGATGAACATTATATGTATTTAAATGAACACGTATATAATCTCGTGAGTTTAAGAAAATCGAATAAACAAATATGAAACAAAAGAAATCACCGATTGAATTTAAATTTACAATAAGTTCAACACGAACACTAATGAGTTGACCCAAATAGATTCAGATTTTTAAATCTTATACAAAACCAACCGAACAATCGAATTCAAGTTCATAAACCAAATACACATTACACTTATTCGCAATATCTTAAAAACTAAAACCGCTTGTAGGTTCGAACCGAAACGGGGAAGATAGTTATCATTGACAGTTGAAAAATAAATTAAAGAAACCAAGAACCGTATCCTAGCAGAAGGCTAGAGCACCGTATATGAATTTTCAATGGTCGACGATATAGATACATACAGCCAAATATATATATCGTATTATTACATAAGACACATAAAAATATATACCAATATTCTTAAAATTACAAATCGACAATCGTACCTAAATTAGAATTCGTTCGTTCGTTCGTTCGTTAGAGGAAAAGCCTCTTCAAAATAAAATAAAACATATTATGACAACATATCTCTGAATCGTTTAGCATCGACAAAAATCACTGACAAAAATCTATGGAGGATAGATATACTAAACTTTACTTATGTAAAACGAGAAAAGCAAATGTATGAACCAAATACAGTTCTTGACTTTAAGTTGTATCAATAAACAAACTATGAACCTACCTTATGAGCCAAAATACCAAAGTTAAACAAAACCCGAAACTGAAGTTAATTAATTGAAACACAGAGGGCACGACCGTGATGGTTCGGATCTAAAATATCAATTAAACTCGACTCGATAAACAGTAGCATAAAACATAACGTAAATAATAAACATTAATTTTGTAAAGCAAGGTGGCCGAAACATTGAAAGTAGACAGAAAGATTATACAAGAATTTAACTCAACCCAAAAAGAAAATATTGATAAGTCCGTAGTCGCGTCACAAAAAAGGAAATACGGGTCTTTGTCTTTAGCGGTCAGTTGTCTTTGTCGATAACTCGAAAGTCAGTTCAAAAAGGTCGAAAAACTGTACCAACGGGAAAAGAGTAATTAATACGGTTTAGTAAGGTGAAATAGGAAGACATGTTAAATATTAATATGACCAGCATATAACAGTTAGTTGTTAGCTTAGGTTCGAGGAGAACAATATTGTGACAAGGAAACAAATTTCAGGGACACTACTGTCCTTAGTCGTAGTCCACATAAACTAATGTCACTTGTCGGTAAGTCGGAAAAGTATATAAAATAAATCAAATGAAACAACAGAGCATCACTAATTATATCGATAGAGAAAGAAAACCAAAATCGCGAACAGTAATTAGAACCGAACCATAACTGACCGAAATAATTACCCGATACCCAAACCTAAACCAAAGAAATCTACATAACTATTTGTAACTCGGATACGTTCCGATATGACAAAACGTTACCGAACAAAACTCTACGTATTGAAAAGTGTTTCGATACATCCGAATACAAAAAAAGAATAATACGCCAATAACTAACGAAACACTATTGGTATTAACCACTCATAATGCTTAAACTTATCTATGACTGAAAAATACTATAACCTACGTTAAATGTGGTCTATCCGATAGCGTGAAGCGCACAAATCGGTTTATAGACAAATAAAAATTACTAAAACTACACAAATCCGAATTATATTCTTTCTTTAGTACTTTTCACATATCAAAGTTCATCGGTGAAGCCGAACCATTGTAAAATTTTGCCACGGGTGAGACGAAACTATTCGTTTGCTTCGGAGAAACCAATTGTCGATTGTTGATCGGAGCTCACAGGAATTAAATAGAAACAAAAGCTTACTTGTTTTCTCCACACATGAAAAGGTCTATGTTGTAAGCTATACTCAGCTGAGATAAGAAACGATCCTGTTCGAAACGTCTACCAGCCGATAAATCCCATCCGATTCCAAAATTACATCGACACGATGGATCGTAGACGAAGAGCAGGTGACGAGTCCGTATGTGACAGGTGACAAAACGCTGTTCGTTTCAGCTTTCCCAAATGTGATAGGTTAATATGCTTCACACGAAAAACTTCGACTTGGTATCCAACATCAAACAATATTTATTGAATATATCGAGTACGAAATAAAATATCAGTAACGTAACAGCCGTTACTAAGATCAGTAACTTGATACCCCCTACGAAGATTAGCAATGTGAGGTCCGCTACGAAAATGGTAATTTGTTACCCGTTACGAAGATTAGCAATGTGATGCCCGCTACGAAAACCCTCTAAAACCAAAATCATCAAAAGAAAATCAGAAAATTATTCACACAAAATTTGACACGTGCAACGTTAGGTTAACCAGAAAGAAAAACTCACCTTTTGAGGGCGAAATATCCAAATATCAATGTCCACAGAACTGATTACAATTATACCATTCTTCATCGGTTATTAGTTATTAAAAATCCATCGGATGCTTGTAGAAATCAAAATCAAAGAACACCGGATAGTGTGCAATCTCAGACCAAAATGTCCTCACCGGAAATTTTAAACTGCGACGCATGACAAATGAAATATTCAATCAACGCATCGATCTACTCTCCTCTCGTGGCAAGAATCTCAACCAGTGGAGTGGAGATTCAAACCTCTCTAAACGGTAGTAATCTTACATGCCGTACTGTGACCTGTCAACACGGACGTAACAGATGACGCAACCGTCACAAATGTGGTGCTGTTTTCTATAGTCATACAATTCAGTTTCGTAATCTTACCCCGTTCGTCAACTTACCCCGGTTTCCCCTACGTGTATATGATTATTGAAGGACTGATTTTTTTCGAGTTCGCGTTTAGAATACTGTGAGCTTGTTTACACAAATCATTGATCTCAATCCAGGCACCCTGTAACTTTTCTGCAATATGCTTTGTAATGTCCAAGGGAAGCTCTGCAGCCGCCTTGCTCGTATACAATCATTCCGCTGAGGATAAAGTGTCTTGCCAATACTGATATTATACGGAACTGCTGCAAGTGATATTGTATTTGTAGTGTTTTGATAATAACGTTTTTGTATTCCGGCATTAAATGCGAATTCCGTATCTAACATGAGCTGATGTCCTGGAGTTTTCTGTGTTTTTGTGCGAGTATTACACTTTTTGCAAAAACTGTTCCTTCAGAATAATATTATTCTGCGTAGTCCTGGAGACCTCGAGCAAAAGTATTAATCCATACTTTTGGCAGAACTTTCAATAGTACAACATCTTCAAATTCCGTACCACAAGCTGTACATTTTCCATTGTGAAGTGATGTTGAAAAAGGGGGAAATTTTTGCAGAGTCTATTGACTAAATTGGCAGCGTTGTCGGCGCAATTTAAAACATTCTTCTGAATTGTAAAATGTTTTGAAAGAAGGGCTGCTCTGCTGTCGTAGAGTTCTTTAGACGCCTTGAAGGTTCTTCGTCTTCAGTGATGATGTATTCCATGTTTATATGCTCGGTAAGTTTATCTGGCTAATTCTTTCCTCTCCATTAGTACTCTTGGTGCTTCAAATATTCGTTCTCATCGCTGGCGCTGTCTTCGTTTTTTTTCAATTCCAGCGTGCTTCTTCTTTTTCTCTTGTTTTTTTCGAACTTTTGTCTAGGACTGTAGCTTTTTCTAATTTTATCGAATTTTCGATCCACCTCAGATGCTTCGCAATAAACTTATCCGCACGTAAAGGCTTGTAGCTATCTCCACCAAGCGATGCCTTGAATTCTTTGAAGTAGCTCTCGCACCTGGCAGAAGATGCTACGGAATTTGCTTTTGGAAAAGCGAAACTCATTAAATGCGTCCACAAGGGAAACTGCCTGCACAGTTTAAGAAGAACGTTGACAATTTCCGGTAAGTTTCGATTCTTGTACTATTTGATAAAGAAAACAAGCATTTGCTTCGTCGTTTAGAGTTTTGTTTGGTATGGAGAATGGTGCCCGTGGCATCGATTTCGACCTTTCTGAATCTTCGAGGATGCGTGTAGCTGTAAATTTGAAGAGGCGGCCAGCACATGCAACTGAATTTATCGGCAGCTATTTGTTTCATGAATCCCACGTGCTATCTATAATTTTTCATTGTTTGTAACGATGCAATTAAATCCTTTTTTCTGTCGATGTTTAATTTGTTTGCAACTGCTTCTTTGCATTTCCTCAAGGTAGTTTTTCTTGGTAGGTATGTAGGTACAGGGTCCCCGACGTCTATATTCTTTGCAGCCTCTTTAAGCCATACTGCGGGTTTTTTGTAAGCAACTCCATTCCTACTTGTTTCATTTTTTTCCAGCTAAATGTCTCCTCATATTGTTATGTGAGTGTCCTCGCATATCAATAACTGTGACGGCAATAATTATACCCGAATTATCTGCCGGTTCATCCAAACAATGTCCAGATAAAGATGCACCACATTCTTTACATGCTCCGCCAATGGTCATATATGGTACATTGTCTGTTGTGTGAGTTTTTCCTCTTTTTATTGAAAATACGCAAGGCACCTTGAATTTATTGTAAATTGCATCGACAAATAACGAAGATCAACCTTTTTTTTATGCCAAGAATCCAGACGGACTTTTGTCATTGAACTGCAAAACTGGCTTCACGCAATTCCATTTTTCTGCTTCAATGGTTATAAAACTGTAAATACTAGGATGTGAATCGTATGAAGAGTCGCAAGTATTTTCATTAGAAACTCTTGATTCGTTTGTCACGGTATCTGCACTTGTGGAATGCATTGCTTGTGGTGGATCAGGTACATTGTAAAACGTTTTCAAGTCACTCAGCAAGTTGTACTTATTTTGCCTTATGTAAAAATTCAACGTTTCCCCATTAATTGAAAGTTGATGTTGAAAAAATGGGCAAATTTTTGCAGATTGTATTGACGAAATTGCCAGAATTGTCGGCGCAATTTAAAACATTCTGGTGAATTATAAAATGTTCTGAAAGAAGGGCTGCTCTGCTGTCGTAGAGTTTTTTACACTCCTTTCAATACGTTGTTAGTGATAAAAGATAAAATTATGATTTATTTGACGATTCG
Source organism: Xanthostigma xanthostigma (assembly GCA_963575645.1). Classification (NCBI taxonomy): domain Eukaryota; kingdom Metazoa; phylum Arthropoda; class Insecta; order Raphidioptera; family Raphidiidae; genus Xanthostigma; species Xanthostigma xanthostigma. The sequence continues at coordinate 9,952,542 of OY754473.1, forward strand.
TTGATGAAAGTCCGATATGTTTCATTCTCAATGTATACACTGGCTAAGATCTCCACCAACGAGTCGAAGGGGCAAGTATTTTTTACAGCCACTAGTGTGCGAATTTTGAAAAGTGGCTCACAGAACAGCTGTTTCCTAATATACCTCCTGATGAATGTGTCATAGTGTTCGGCAACTCTCGGAGCAAACCAACAAACTTCCAACAAAATATTCAACGAAGAAAGCAATGTTAGAATGGTTGTCCAAAAATAATGTTGCGCGCTCCCCGTTGGGACGCCAATGCTTTCTGTCGAATGTTCTCGCAAACAACAACAATGACTGCAGGTAGCATGATTTTGTAAAGCAGGTATCCAAATCCCGACCTTCATAGAATTGCAGGAAGAAGGCAATGCAAGTGTAGGAAGGTTCTCGGCTCAGCTATCTGTTTCTGTTTAAAAAACACCTCATCCTACACCTACACTGGCCTTTGACACTTTTTTTGTCCTGACGTGAACCCTTAGAATCTTCGTATGCATATCCACCTTGTAGGCGTTTTTTCAAACATTCTGCTTCCATTTCTCTGGATTTCTGGTACGTTTTCTACTTAATGGTGTTACAGCATTACAATCGATATTATCAGCTGTTGCAGGCCTACAGAATTTAACAAAATTTAGAAAATAAATACTTTATACAATAGAATAGTACTGTAGTTTTTACCAATTTACAGAATATAAGTATACCCATAACTGTCTATAATAAAAAATTTCCTGAACTGGGATATTAGGAAGTGGTAGGTTTTGCATGTAATCGAATGTTATACCAGCCACTTGAGGGTTATCTTTACATAACTTTTGAACGTCTTGTAACTTATTATAAAATTTTTTGGCACGCCTTTTGTGGACCATCAATTCAGCTGCCACCACTCGTTTAGCGTTGTCATTTAGATTCGCGACTCATGTAATATTCTTGCGCCACTTACTGTACATATTCAGTACTCCTATAACGACATTTTTTTTCTTTAATGTCGTTTATAAGAGAAACCTTTGATATTTAATTATTATTATTATTATTTTTTTTTTTTTGGATGGTGGAAAATCTTACATAAGACATTGAAAGGCAGGGTACTTTCTAATAGTGTGGAGATTCATACCCACTAAAAACCACCACCCTTTGTATTGTGTACAAGTGTGTATGCGATAACATTTTGATAGGTAGGTACGCAATGATTCGTTTCAGCCAATTCGTTATAAATAAAATAGTACCTATACCGATTCCATTGACATATGAGGCTTCAAACAATAATGCATTGTTTTTAGTTATAAAATGATAAACTGTTTTAGTTATCCCAGCAGAAAAGTAAATTTTTCGCATGGCTGCACAATTCAGCAAGCTCTGACTATGCTTCCATATCCGCCATAATTACATAACTAACGTAACGCCAGGCCATTTCTCCTTTACAGATTTGAAATACAAATATTAGGTTCTCGACGCACCAATTCTAGAGACGTTTTCTAAATTTATCGCATGGTCGCACATTTCAGCAAACTGACTATGCTTTCCATATCCGTTATAATCGTATATATAACTAACGTAACGTAAGGCAATTTCTCTTTTTCTTATCTGAAATACAAATGTTACTCGACGCACTAATTATACTATATTCTGTGTGTTCTTAAATATTAATGCGCTTTAAAATTATCAAATAAGCATCTTTTAAATCAAGAGGGAAGTCAACAATACGTGTTACTGTATCATTACATTCAATCCATCCATTTTCAGTGGAAACTATAGCTATATAGTGACCAGAGTTTATAGTCTGTCGTTCGCTGAGATGTTTTATTATTGCAACCGTTTCAAATTCAAATTCGTCTATTATTACAGACAATTCATTAAAATCAGACACTAACGTATTTATTTTATGCAAACCGTCTTATCGAATAAGATTTATAATTAGATATTCACTAACACGAATTAATTTAGTTTTAATTTGTTGTTGGTTGCAGTCGCAGCTAGTACAGGTAGATTCGAAATAATTCCAATTAAAGAAATCTGGAAATGATAAATTGTTTCTGAGCATTTCTGAAATAGGATCGATATATCCTGTCCTAGTTTATCTAATACTTTTGTGTTACTACATAATTCGCATATTTATATATCCTGAATTTCAAATTGAAATATATTTTCTGACGTAATATTTTCTATTTCGAATTGTGACAGTAAAGTGTTTAAAAATTCTGATGCATCTTGCTGTTGACGTTCTGAAAAATCTGTATTTTCTGCGACATTAGCGATGATATTGCGTATATTTGTCGTTTCAACAAATTTATGAAGGTTAGACTGCGAATTGATTAACATTGAAAACAATATTGACTAGTTAATAAATTATGTGTATTATTAGCATTTGCTATGATGCGTCTGATTTCAGGTATAATAAATAAACTATGAACTACTGAATTACAATAGCAGCTCACATTATCATTGTTAGAAAATCCAACTGGCTTATAAATTGTTACCCTCGTATCAGAAGCTAATGTAGAATTACGGGATTAGAACTGGAAATTGTTTCCGGACTACTATAATTACTATCAATTTCGCTTAATATACCGAACTGGGCGTAGAAGCTCTGCTAAAAGTAGTATCCCGTGATTCACATTTATCAGTTTCTAATTTCTCGTTACTCGTGCATGTCGATATGACTACTGGTATTTTATCACTAGAGTCTAATAAAATATACAGAGGCTTATGATGACTGTAAATGGTTTCATATGTGTCAACTGTCACATTCATCGCATTGGAAAAATACCAGTCAATTTGCGTATGTGAATTAGTCGTTGAGGTATTGACATTTAGATTTGCAATTATATTTTTCGAACAACTGCACAAGTTTGCAAAGCTTATGTTTTTTCAAATCTACGTTTACATCACCAACAAATCTAAAATTAGCATTGTTTATATTGTGTTTCTCAAACAGATGGGACAATGAATCGGAAGATTTGGAAATACTTAATGTTGGAGACTTATATGAACAAAAAATTACAGACTCTCGTTGAAAGAAGTAAATTGTTCTAATATCTTGACTTCATTCGTTAGAAATTGTTTTGCATAACAGACGATCCATAAGGTTTTCTAGGAGTTGACGAATTATGCGTGCAAAAATGTCAAACTTAGCTATATTGTAATTTTTTTGACATAATGTCCATGTTTCGACAAACAATAAATTCTTACGTCCGGTATTTATTACAGTTCCGTCACAACCAACAGCCCTGAGATTATCAAAACTGATATTGTTTTTTGTACAAAACTCGTAAATACTCAATGAAATAGATTTGCCAGAACCAGAATTTGGTGAAACATGTCCTACATATCACGATCCCGGTTCTTTTATAGTGACATATGTTCTTCTGCAATAGTTCTGCGATGGTAACGCCCTTCGTGTTCCTCTTGATATAAAGTTTTATCTTTTCTCCCATCGAAATCAATGCTTTTTATATATGTCTCAGAACCAGTGCATTTTCTTTGAAGCAAACTACGAGTTTTTTAACGAGCCCTCCGAACTTTAATTTTGTCAATGACATTCGTTAAGTTTTCTTCTGTCACTATACCAACATCTTGTAAAACAGCCGATGCAATCGCTGCAGCTGATCTATCTGATATCCCAAACTGATCGCAAACTCTTGCTAGAGTTGGAAGTTTTAATTTATTTCTAGATTTTATAGACGTCGAACACGAAGCCATACAGGGACTAGAACCACTTGGACTGTATTCTGAAGTTAATTCAGACTCAGATAGTTGTTCTGTATCATAAGTACCTACTTGGTGTTTATTGTTCTTTGCAGTTAAATGATTTGGAATTAGTGATTCTTTCATTTTCGATCTGTTTCCTTTCTTGCAATTTCAAAATTCTTCTTTCTTTAAAATCTACAGGTCCTAGAGCCATCTTTCTATTTGATCTTTGGTCTTCCAAAAACGCCTGTTCCTTAGCCGGTACTCTACGCGATTTTTCGCAAGAACAAGAAGAAAAGGTTTTGCACTTGCAAGAGGAAACCTCAAACAATTTGGTTTCACATTTAGTTAGAAATAAGTTCACTTTTAATTCGTATTGTTTGCTTCGTTTCATTTTAGGGTACCTTATCAGTTTTAAGTACTCCTCATGATATTTTCGAATGAGTTGCCCGATGCGATCTGATGAAACTGTTGGGATTGATGCAGCCTTCCAGATTTCTTGTAGCTTTAAAATTACAATTTTCGCAACGTCTGAGAACGTTGGCTTTTTACCAGAATGATCAAACTTTAGTTCATGTCTAACAAACAAATAATATCGAAGCACGTACTCAACGGTTGGTAACATTTTAAAATTTAAGTGACCTGGAGATCCCAAAATGGGACATTCCACTGTCTTTCTAGTAACAACAGTCTTCTGAGCACTCATCTTGAATTTAAAAGGTACTTTGACTTTCAACTACACGTCGAATTAACTATTTGATTTTACCTATATTTATGGATTGTAGAGTATGTTGTACTACATTATAGTTTTTTAACCGACGAAAAACAAAAACGGAGGAGGTTCTCAATTCGACGCGTATATTTTTTTTTTTTTTATTTTTTTTTTTTTTATTTATGTATGACCACGCATAAATTTTTACAGAGTAGTCCGATTTTGATAATTATTTTTTTGTTTGAAAGGGTATACCCCGAAGTTGGTCCCATATAAATTTCGTAGAAAAATTCCAACCCTAAGGGTAGGAAACCAGGGGATGACTGATTGTTCACTCACTGATTGTAATGTATGACCACACATAACTTTTTACAGAGTGGTCCAATTTTGATAATTATTTTTTTATTGGATAGGGTATACTTCGAGGTTCGTCTCATATAAATTTGGAAAAAAAATTCCCACCCTAAGGGTGGGAAAATAGGGGTGATTTATTGTTCACTCACAGATTTTCATGCTGAGTTGTGTATATTACAATTATAAATTATATAGCCACAAAAAATTATTAAATAAAAACTTTTTAACAAAAAAATTAAACCGCCGAAAAACTGAAAAGCAAAAAATAATAAATCTTTTTATTTAACTAAGTTCTATCTAAGTAGTTGAACGTATGTGAAAGTCTAGTATATCTAAGTAATTTTGAGTCGGCGTCAAACCATCAATGAACAAAGATCACTAAAAGAAATAACCAAATCAAATTAACAATGATACGTGAAATCTCCAGCGATAAACATTAATATTAAACATGCGCTCTCCACACGACCACTCGCAGAGACGTGTGCCCGTTAGGGTTGCTCTGTCGCTGATATGAACTTCGTGAACGCTCAGAGATTTCCGGCGAAGGATTGTTGACGCCGACTCAAAATTACTTAGATATACTAGACTTTCACATACGTTCAACTACTTAGATAGAACTTAGTTAAATAAAAAGATTTATTATTTTTTGCTTTTCAGTTTTTCGGCGGTTTAATTTTTTTGTTAAAAAGTTTTTTATTTATGCAGTTTAAATAGTTGTATAGTATGTAGTATATTTGTGTATTTGTGAGTAGGTCAGTAATGTCGTCAGTATGCCATGGTCCGTAAGTTGTGAGTACAGGACAACAGTTCTATGTAAGTGGTAACTAGGGCAAGTAAAAAAGATATGGTTGACAGTTTCGAGACCAGCCCCGCAGTCGCAGTGTGGGTTTCGGATAGCCTTGATTTTATGTAATATAGCGTTGCAGCTGCAAAAACCACAACGAACTCTGTTAAAAGTGATGATCAGACCTCTAGGGGCATGGCATTTTTAAACCAGGGATTGAATGTGACATTTGGTTTTATTCCCTTGCAGTAATTAACAGACTGTCCAGTAGCAGCAATCCACTGTGACTGCCACTGTCTTAGCAAGCGTGACTTGATAGATGTAAAAAGGTCTGTATATGGGGTTGGAAATTCCATGGTCTGCAGTGTTAAGCAAGCCTTTTTTGCATTACTGTCAGCTATTTCGTTGCCTCGGATATTGGTGTGGGCAGGGATCCATGAGAGGGTTACCTGTAACCCTAAGTTACAGGCTTGGCATAGGAGGTTTTTAAGTCGTATTACAAGGGGGGAGGTTTTAGCACCGAATTTCTTAGCTCTTACAGCTTGTATTAAACTGAGTGAGTCAGTGAGAACTCCCGAGAATGGCACATTAAATTCAGTTATATATAGATTAGAACTTCTATAACGGCATATTATGTTTCTGCTGTAAATATTGAGGCAATAGGGCTTAGTGAATAGGATCTGGTTATTTCAAGTGTTGGGCAGTACCATGAAAATCCAACAGAAGTGGCGTTGTTTATTTTGGAACCGTCTGTAAAAAATAAGGTAAAGTTTGGATAATGTGTTTGTGGGAAGTTGTTCAACATTTTGTTATTTAGTTGTAGAGCTGCAGCATTGTCAGTTCTATAAAGGAATATCTCTGTGACGGAGGGATTGTGTGTGAAAGCTTCGTACGTTACCTTGTATAAGGGGAGAGTCGCAGTGGAGTAAATTATTTCTTCTTCTCTATCTCTAAAAATAGGTTAGTGCTCTTAAGCTATTGACTAATAGGGGATTCTTCTGATGTACCCAATACTGCTTGTGTATAATTATTTAAGAGTTGGAGTTTTATAATTAACGGATTGCTGGTTAGACTTAAGGACTTTAAAACAAACTTGTCTGCAAGATATTTTTTGCGTAGTTGTAGGAATGGTATTCCAGCCTCCGCATGCATGACATGTATGGGGGTAGATTGCATATATCCAGTTTTGATTTCTATAGGTTGAGTAATATATGCACGTAGGGGTGGAATACGTCTTTTCCTAGTTGTAATGTAGTGATACTGATTATATTTATTTCAAAATTAAACATTTTATTTCTTTATTCATCGACAGTTTATAATACAATGATTTTACAGCAATATAAAAGTATGAAACTAAATTGTATCTTATTACATAATAATTACATTATGCGATTGTAGGATTATAATAATATATACATAGCATAGTAGGCAGGAGTAACAAGTGTAGGTTGTTAGGGAAAATAGAGATACATGAATGTCAGTGTAAAATTGAAATGTACATCTGAAAATAGATACTAAATAAAGAGAATACTATTCTACAATTTGGCGACGAGTAATACGAACTGACGTGTGTAAAAACTAAGAAGTGATTTAATTCGTCTAGGTTTAATCTGTGAAAAGTTTAATCTGCATAAAAAAAATAGAAAAAAAAGTGATTTAAGTAGTTGAAAAACGGCTTCTAGATCCACTTCCATTACAAGTGAGGCAAGTAGTGGTTTAAGTGGTTGGTTGTAATTTTATAATGATGGCTCGTCCAGACATTCCAACATTCATCGTGCAAGAGGAAATTTTAACTGTTGGTCCTCGCTGGAAAGTTTGGATTAGAGATTTTCAATATTATGTACAAGGTCAGTCTTTATATGTCACCACAGCAAAAGCTGGCTCAAATGCTTCATAGAGCTGGAGTAGAAGTACAAGAAATTTATGAAAATCTTGACCCTATACCAGTATCTATTGCTGCAGAGGCAGGAGAACCTGCTGCACCTCAGTCTCCGGACGATATTTATCCAAATGCGGTGCAACGTTTGACTGATTATTTTGTACCGAGAGTTAATGTTGCCTATGAACGTCAAATTTTCAGGCGTATTTATATGAATCCGGAAGAAACTACAGATCAGTTTGTGGTGAAACTTAAGAGACAAACCCAATATTGCGATTTTGGTCAAAATTTAAGTGAACATCTTAGAGATCAAATAACATAATGTTGTTTACAAAATTAGTTGTGAAGATTGTAATATGAATTATATTGGGCAAACAAAAAGAGCGCTTAAAACACGTGTTAAAGAGCATCAAAACAATTATAAACTACTCCCTGATAAACATAATGTCGTAACTAAGCATAAAATTGATTACGACCATAAAATTAATTGGGATAGTGTTAAAATTTTAGATAATGAAAGTAATTATTTTAAAAGAAGTATTTCGGAAATGTTATATATAAAATCTAATAAAAACTCTCTTAATGCTCAATTAGATACGGAAAATTTAAGTAATATTTATGATATTATTTTGAAATAATATTTTGTTTTTTCAAATAATTTTTTCTTTATGGGTACTTTGATATCCATGACTACGGTATATAAATTTTGTTTGTTATTAATTTTTCATTATTTTTGAATCATTCAAAGTTTCAATCCTGCGTGAAATCTATTACTTAATACTAATTAATTTTTATATTTTTTAGATATTTCTGAAGAAGATCCAAATCCGGATCGAAACGTCATCTTATGTTATATTGAATTGATTTGTATTTTATCATTTTTGTCATTATATCGTTTGGTCTGAGAAAAATTGGTCGACAATTTTATTTATGTTAGAGATCATTTGATTGAAAAATGCATTTATCCAGATTTAAAGAAAAAGTTGCTTCGCGTTGGAGGTATTCTTACATTACAAGCAGCTATGGATACTGCTCGGATGTGGGAACTTGAGAGACGAGAAACTGAAATACTAGCTACAAATAATGTTGACCACAATCTTAGTCAAGGTGTGAATCGAATAAGATTAGATTCCTCAAAATTCAAAGATCGTTATATTAAAAGTAAGCAGAAATTATGAATCCAAATGCTTCAGATGTGGATTTAGAGGACATATATCCAGCAGTGACAACTGCCCAGCAAGAAACCAAAACTGTGAAAGATGTGGTTTGGTTGGTCATTTTAAATCTGTTTGTAAAACAAAACAAATGGGTCACAAAAGCATTACCTCTGACTCTAAACTGGATAAAAAGAAAGGCAAAAGACTAGTCCGTTATGTATTAGTTGAAGAAAGTAATTCAGACTCTGAAAGCGAGACTGAAGGAAATGGCTATAGTGATAAAAATTCTGATAATAATGAAGATGAGCATGCTTTTTGTACATTCCGTGCTAGTCACATAGCAGAAAAAACTTACACAGTTTTAATTGGTGGTATTTCTGTGCAGGTTCTTGTTGATTCTGGTGCCAACACTAATATTGTGGACAAATTCGAATGGAAAAGATTTAAGAAAGAGGGAATTGTGTATGAATGTTCCCCTATTCAGTCAACTTTTATTTCTTATCCTGATGTAAGACTGAAAACGTTAGGAACTTTTTACGCCGATGTAGTATCTCCGGATACAAGTATGAAAATGAAAAGAGTCGCGTTTAGAGTATTCGATGGAAAGGGACCAAATATCTTGTCCCGAGAAACTTCCACGGCTATTGGTTTATTGAGAGTGGGTCCAAAGGACAAGTCTTTGGACATAGTGAAAATGGTGTTACGTTGTTTTTGTGGGGTTATGCTGGGTTTTGAATCAATGTTTAATATCTTTAATTTAACATTCGTAACAATGGGACCTTCCTCTTCTTCAACTGTACTTACAGTTAAAACTAATTCATCTAAGGAAATGCTTGTTAAGGAATTTCCAAGTCTCTTTCATGGATTAGGAAAGTTAAAGGATTTTCAGCTGCATATTCCTATTAATTTTAACGTTACTCCTGTTGCTCAACCTGTGTACAGACAACCTTACAGTTACAGGGAAGAGGAGAAGAAGTTAATTGAAGAATTATTAGCATTTGATATTATCGAGCCTGTGCAAGGGCCTACACCGTGGGTTTCAATGTCACGACTTGTGCCAAAGAAGCAAAAGGGAACGTATCGGTTAGTTGTGGACCTGAGAAGAGCAAACTTGGCTGTCGAACGTAAAAGGTTTCCGCTTCCAACATTTGAAGAATTACTACAAGATCTCAACGGATGTAAATACTTCAGCTGTCTTTATATTAAATGGGGTTTCCACCAGATTGAGATAGATGAAGCATCAAGAGGAATTACAGTCTTCAGTTGTAGTCTGGGTTTGTTTAGATACAAGCGACTATACCAGGAGTTGCCAATGCTCAAGATGACATCCGTATCGGTGGTAGAACAGAGGCTGAACACGATTTTCGTTTAAAGCGAGTCCTAAAAAGATTCCTTGATGCAGGCATTACGCTTAACATAGATAAATGTGTTTTTAAAGTGCCGGAAATTGTTTTCCTTGGACATCATATTTCTGCTCGAGGTATCCGTTCAACCGAAACCAACTGTGAAGTTGTTCAGAGCTTCAGAGAACCTGCTAATAAGGAAGAAGTTCGAAGTTTTCTAGGTTTGGTTAATTTTTCTGCGCGTTTCATTCCGAATTACAGTACAATTAGTGAGCCTCTTAGACGACTTACTCAGCAGAATACAGATTTTGTATGGGGTTCTGAACAAGCTGAAGCTTTCAAAAAATTGAAATCTCTTATTACCACACCGACTGTTCTAGGATTTTATGATAAAGCAGCTCCTACAAAACTAATTGCAGATGCAAGTCCTGTTGGCCTTGGCGCTGTTTTAGTTCAATTACAATATCGCGAGGGATTCAATCAAAGACAACCTATAATTATATATGCTAGTAGATCTCTTTCTGCGGAAATTATTCAAACATTAAAAGTTATATTTGCAACCCACGGAATACCTCTAAAACTAATAGCAGATAATGTACCATATAATTAAAATGAATTACGCAATTTTGCAAAAGATTGTAATTTTGAGATTGTCACGTCAAGTCCGTATTACCCGAAAAGTAATGGTCTGGCTGAAAAAGGGGTAGGAATATGCAAGAAAATGCTAATGAAGGTTCAAGAATCAAAAACTGATGTTGATATTATGTTGTTGGAATATAGAAATACACCAGTAGTTGGATCACCGTATTGTCCAGTTCAGTTATTATTATCCAGACGAACAAGAACAAAATTGCCAATTAAACAAGATCTACTAAAACCTAGAGTGGGGCCCACACTATCTATTTTCACCAGCGTCGTGTGACAACACAGTATTATTTATTAATTATTTATTTGTGGCGTCGTGTATACTCCGTGTTAATTTTAAGTTAAACATTCGCTATTTTAATTTGTGTAAGTGGTCGGTGGTTGGATTTTTACAGCCCCTTCTGGGCCTTTTCCCGGCAAGGGTAATTCTCTTCTTTTACTTGGTTTCGCCCCACGCCCCTCGCGCCGCCTGAACATAGCTAGCCGCGGCCTCCTCAAGTTGAGGTTACAATACATAGCATAGTAGGCAGGGGGAACAAGTGTAGGTTGTTAGGAAAATAAAGATACATGAATGTCAGTGTAAAATTGAAATGTAAATCTAAAACAGATACTAAATAAAGAGAATACTATTCTACAGCGTGGGCCGATGGTCGGCCTGGCGGTGCGGTTGTTGGCGGCTTCCGCCTTGGTTTGGCGGCGGCTGCTGTCGCTGGCAGCTTCCGCCTTGGTGTTGTGGCGGCGGCTGGTGGAGCTGGGTCGAGCCGCATAGCTAACGGCACGGGTCGTCGCCGGGCTTGCTGTAAACGCTCGTGCAGCATTGCCAATTTGGAGCGCTTGCGAATCGGCGGTGGCTGACTTAGCAGGATCATCTTTCTCGCTGGCGGGTTCATCTTGCAGACTAATGAATCGATATGAGAGATTTGGCTTTTTATAGCCGATTATGTTACAAGGGACAGGATTATTCGCGTCAGGATTTAGTTTAAGGTCTTGTATGTGGATATGTCGCCACGCTTACCCCTATCGTCTTTTAAATCGACGATTACCGGCGAGATTATTCGTTTGACGGTCATTGGCCCACGGTACTTTGGTGCCAGTTTTGCGTTGAAGCCGCTATTGGGCCGCTATTTTTAATAACTCTACTGTACATAATTTTTCAATCCGACTATAGGCGTTACCACTGAGACGACACTGCAAAATGAATTGACGAGATTTTGGTGACATAAGAAGTGAGCTCGAGAAATCTTGGCAAAGTTGTGAAATATCGAAATAATAATAATAGTCGAAAGGCAACAAATAGGACATTCAGCACGGTTGATAGATTCTGGATTATTATAAAATATGAAGTTATGTTACTTACGGTTCTGTTTACTGAGGCTGGCAGCTTACGGTGGTGATGGCTCCGCAACTCGCCGGTAGAGAAGCATGTATGCGGTCTCGTTCCCTCTACCACCGTAAGTCGCCTCGATATCGGCCTGTGTAGCCTAAATGTAAAAATTTAATTAGTTTTATTTAAAACAAAGCACTCGCTCGCTCCTGATTACCAAATTATTATCTTCGGTAAATTTTAGTGGTGTGCGATAGTGTATTTTAGTCTAAGTATTTGATAAATACACGATTTGTCAAGTTTTTTCCCCATTCTGTATGATACATGCAGAGCGGGGTAAAAACTTGCCAAATACTAAAAATGCATTTCAGTTTTAACTAGCTAAAATGTTCAGTTCTTTATTTATAAAACAATTAGTAAGAAAATAAATTACGAGAATTCCACTAAAAAATTGTCTGCCTTCACTAGGAAGTTGAGTCAATTTGCAAGACAGTTGCTCCTCTATCGGCCAAACATGCTGCTCTTTGTTTGATCTTGAATAATTGCAAGTATCTTTTATCTATTGAGTTCTCATACTAATCAGCCATTAATTCATTTCTCAAATACTCGTACAACTATAGAAATCTGCCACCACTACGCCTACAAGGTGTCTAGCGCAAAGTTCGAAAAATATTCCCGGGTTTCACCCGCTTTCCCGGCCGCTAGACATCCTGGTTCCACTAAGATTATAAAAAAACAAACAATACTTACAAGGGTGACCAGATGATCATCGAAACGGTACCACCTGTCCTGCCCGATGTCTATCAAAGCATAATAGTGCCCGTAAGATGTGACGTCGCCCACATGCACTATTATGCTTTGTAGCCGATACTGATTCTGAAAAATCATAAAAAATAATCGTGAAGTTAATAATAACAATCTTTATATAAATTACCAAGGTATATCAAATGTGTGTCAAAATAATGTACCATTTTTACAATTTCCGATAAATCAAACCTCGCTAGATTGAACAGATTTAACTTTTATAAGTCTATAATACGTGCCACGGATCTAAAAGGCTCGGAGGTTAGATGCAAATGCGGGCTTGCGCTTGTAGCGTCTGTTAAAAAACTACAAATTCGCTCTATAATAATAACTCAACAAAACTAAAATAACAACAAAGATGACAATAGCGTACTCGACTGTACTTTAAAGCGGGAAAGCGACAAGTGACAAAGGCAACGAGCGATCACAGCCAATCACCGACGAGCGCACGTTCCGTACAGGTAGCTGGGCGGTGGTGGGAGTCTAAACGGCTCTAAAATGTGCCTTTGAGACGCTCTTTATGACTAACTTCCGAACCTTTTAGATCCGTGGCGAGTATTATACATCATTTCATAGGTTTAAAACTTGGGTGCGTATCCCGCGGGACAAAATTTTTCAGACACGTGTAAATATTTCGACTTCCAGTAAGTTTCGGAATCAAATTTTATTCGCAAAAGACAAAAGAAGCCATTTATAAAAGTAATAACTTTGATTTTGAAGTATTAAAATAATTAAAATGCAACGAGAATGAAAACGGGCCAATAAAGAGTGTTTTCACGATGCTCATAAAAATGACACTCACTTCAAATCATTCACGTCAAACAATTTTATTTCATTCAAGTCTCTAGGTTGTCTCGGTTTCTGAAGAGATTTTGTTTTAAAAATTAGCCGTCGTGGCACGCCTGGCAGATGTGAAAGACACATTTAAGCGAAATTCTAGTAACTAAATTTCATCCTGTAACTAATACAAAGTGCGTACAATACTATAGTCGCACACGCAGTATACAGCTCAGACAGAGAAGCAACGAAGCGTTTATTATACGGTGATAGAGAGGGAGAGAGCATCATGCCGTTTGCCGTGACGTTTTACTGCCAAGGCGCGCCAATTGATGTTTCACATAGAAAAAATAGGCAGTCATTGAGGTCTGCCGACGGAAGTGAAAACTTAAAACTATGAAATAACAGTGGTTTAACTTTACTTATATACATATACACAGCACTCTACAGATATACTGTCAACATTAGCATGTCGGTAACGCGAAGTCATAAGGTTTCACCCATCCAAAAAACGCCTATAGAAGTCTTCACTTCAAAAAATAAAATTGAGATCATTGAAAAGACCGAGAATGTAGATTATAGATGCTTGACAGTTAAAGAGTGTAGTTCCTATCAGTTTTGTTACATGCTATGAAGAATATGGTAGAGTGGGAGGGTCAAATTAGTATGACCGTTGTATCATAAAAAAATCTGCGTACCTGATTTCTATTGTTGTCACTTCTTTGTGACACTGACATGAAACTCGTCATGTCTAGCTGGTTTGGGAAGACGACTCTGAAAATCAAGAGAATTATATTATGTAGAGTTGCCGAGCCGAGCTGATCCCGTCGATTCATTGCGTGTGATGCTTTACTATTCCGTACTACTAAGATTTTTCATACGTAATGAAATGCTAGTAATAATATTATTTCTGTTTAAGCCGGATTATCACTGTTCTTGGTTCATTCAAATTTTTCCAAGCTTTATTTTTAAAAATAGAGTGAGGTGCAGCGATTTTCAAAAGAATTTTTTTGTAAAAATTTCAACATTCAACTTTTCGTACCTCTTTTTATGTCAAAGACTGGCGTGAATTCCGTAAGTGTTTCATTTTTAACTATAATTGTGCTAAGGGACATTAAAAACAAAAATATTTTTATTTCCTTGCTGATTATGAATAAATCACAATATTATAGAAAAACTAGTAATTAATTAATGTAAGCACAGTCTTAATCTGTCTTTATTTTATTAATAACTACATATTTATATTGAGTTACGCCGAAGGTTAAATAACGAAAAATAATGAACTTAGTTTGGGTTTCTTTTAACTTTTGGACGAAATCGAAACACCAGCTGAAACTCGTATTTCAAGTTGAACTGGTTGAAACTGAACTTTCACTCGGAGACTAAAGCAGCATTATAAAAATAATAAATCCTTGAGCAGAGACCAACATAATTATCACTAAACCAAAAGTACTTACTTTTGGTTCAGTTTCACCGCCCGGCCATTGCGGAAACTGAACCTCATCAGCTGTATCGACAGCAAGTCCGGCAGCATCGCGAACTGCAGTCTTTTCTCTGCATCGCATTTCTTCCTGCACTGCACGCAGAAATACTGATTTTCTCCCGTAAGCACTTCTTTAGAAATGAAAGCGCGCAGTGCTCCCAGAAGGTGTCCCGGCGATGCAGTGGGACTGCCCGATGTGTTCAGCGGCAGCGGAATGTACGTGAATTCTTCGGCACGGTACTTGCTGTCACCCCTTGGAACAGCCGTGTCACCAAACCAGTCCTGCCGTCGAACTGTTCCAAGATGCCAATTAAATAGCCGTGAGCTATTTGTTTTAACAAAAAAAATATTTTATTCTTTTATATGGTATTTATTCTTTAATCTTGATTATTGATGATTATAAAGTTTATTACAATGGTTATTACAATGTTTGTTTATTTAGACGAATTAACTATGAACATAGATCATATTCATTAATCTATATTCAAAGTACCAGATGTACCGATAATTAATTGTCACCTTTTCTGTACTGTAACCCTTTTTATAAACTCTGGACATATATAAATGAAGAGAGGGGTTATCAGTGATTGTCTTACTATGTGTAAGTTAATATATTTTGTGTGGGTGGTATGTATTATACATTACATCTCCCAACCTTAGAAGATTTTGTCCCAAAATCTTTTATTTATTAATATTATTATAAAAATTAAAAAAAATTATTCTTCAATATTTACTGTATTTCTCTGTGTTGAGATAACAGCATTTAACTTTGATTTAAATTTTTGTAATGATTTTACTTTATTCTTTCTTTTATAAATCTATATAGCAATGATTATAATTATTGAAGCAATTATATAGACGTATGTAGGAATATACGAATATTTGTGGAATAATTCCCAGTAGCTTAAATTAATATTTGGAACTTTTTCGAGTTCTGTAATTTTTTCATGAATAGATCTCAAATCGAAATTGTTTAATTTTATTTGTTTAACTACAGTAGATTTTTTATCTATTATGTTAGGTAAAATTAATTCTTTCTTAAATTTTTGAGTTTCAAAATTAAAATATGTTATTGTCATATAACAATTTTTTGATAAATCAATAAGTGATTTATGTTTAATTACAGGTGTAATTAATTGACAATAGATGCTGCGTTTATTTTTTTTTAATTCTCTGTAGCAAAGAGCAGCAAAATGCGGCTGTCTCTTCATGGTTGCTTATTATTTTTGCTTGATTTTGTAGTTCTAACTCCAAATCACTTTTAACTTTTTTCAGCTCCTTTATCTGTTGCTCTTGGGCTTCCACCTTTTGAATTAATTCTTCATTCTCCTTGAGTAAATCTTTGTTTGCAACTTCCAATGCATCCGCATACATAATTTCATCTGGCTCTGCACCTTGATTCTGAACGTTCTCCGCCATTTTCAAAAATTAAATATTGACAACAATAGGTTCTACAGGTAGAGCCAAATAGTGTCTTTCGTCTAAACCTTGAATTATAGGTTCCTTGTGATTTGAAATTACTTTAACAAGTTTACATTCAAATCTGTTTTCTTATTGTTAAGTACATTGAAAATACAATCGTTACTTCCCATTAAATTTAAGTTATTACATACGTGAACAGAACCGTATATTCTCCAGCTATGTAAAAAGGATGAATTATCTAACATAAAATGTTTGTTATTAGGTATAGCTATAAGGTGGTATAACTCATATTACTATTTCTGTGCTAACAATTGGTATAGTAACTATGAAATTAATAATAGTATCTTTAATAAAAATCTGAACTGAACTCAATTCGTAATAGTAAATTAACTGATTGATTGGAAATGGTAATGAATCTGGCCCGTAAAGGTTTACAGTTTTCTCTAGAATTTCTTTAAATTGAGATGGCTTGACAATTGAAGTATGTAAAAATTTAGATCTGCCAAACGTAAAAGCTGTTTCCATTTCATTTAATAAATGATATACTTGATCTAACTGATTTTTAAAATTTTGTAAAAATTCTCTTGTGAAAAATTCGTCTTCTAAATTGTTAATTTGTTTTGATAATTTGATTTGATTTTCGGTTAAATTTTTCATTAACAGTTCAAATTCTTTTACAATATTTAAATTCAAAGACATTTTAGTTTGTACTTCGACGTTCTCCTCTTGCACGTTTCTTATTATTTCATTTTGTTTCTTTAGTTCATTATCAGCCGCGCGCTGTTTTATCCTCTGAAGCTTGTTTATATTAAAATATTGCCTGCTTAAGGTTATATTTTTTTTCAGCTGCTTTATTTCATTTTTGTATTTACGACTCAAAGATAAATTTTCTTTTTTCAGCTGCTTTATTTCTTTTGACCTCTCAGCTCTATTCGTCGCCAGTTGCCTTTGGAGTTGTTGTATTTCTTGTGAGCTCTCGCCGTTTGCTTGTTGGAGCTGTTGCACCTGCTCCCGCAATCGAAGCACCTCGGCAGATAATGCTTGATTATGGTGAAACCAAACCCAAGGATTATTGTTGTATGGCTGATTATTAGCAAAATACGGCCTCGGTGCTCATTAGGTGAACAAAATACTTCATCACGAATTGTTGTCTGGAATGTTGTTGATTCCGTTGAATTGATGTTGAATGTTGATCAGCAGTTGATTGATGAATCAGGTGTACTATGCTGTTGTATTTGATGTCGGATCTTGATTCTATTCGAGTCTTACTCGCTCGATCTTTTTCAGTAATTCTGATATTTTGTGTTGATTTAACAACTTCACTTGTCTTTAGGTTTATTAATTATTAACTTTTTATTTTATTTCTTTCGTGGTTGAAGTGGTTGGAAACGTATTTTCAAGAAGGATGGTAAATGCGATTCACACCCTCTTTTTTAAAAAAACGACTGCGCCAATTAAATAGCCGTGAGCTATTTGTTTTAAAAAAAAATATTTTTATTCTTTTATATAGTATTTATTCTTTAATCTTAATTATTGATGATTATAAAGTTTATTACAATGTTTTTATTTAAGTTCTTTGTTTAGACGAATTAACTATGAACATAGACCATATTCATTGATCTATATGTTACGGTTAATACAAGAAAGTAGTTTATTCGCGAATTAACTGGCTAATACCCGAATTAACAAACGTCAAGGATTGGTTAATTCGGGTATTAGCCGGTTAATTCGCGAATTTACTACTTTCTTGTATTAACCGTAACATATATACAAAGTACCAGATGTACCGATAATTAATTGTCACCTTTTCTGTACTGTAACCCTTTTTATAAACTCTGGACATATATAAAGGAAGAGAGGGGTTATCAGTTATTGTCTTACTATGTGTAAGTTAATATATTTTATGTGGGCGGTATGTATTGTACATTACACGCAGTCGTGTCTATATTTTGAAACCGACCTGTATGTGTATAGTGTACAATATGGATACTGTATCGTTTTGTTTTTTTTAGGATTATAAAATAATATTATGTATTATAAATATAATTTAGTTATTAGTTTAATAGTTATGTGCAATCTACAGTAGGTAAATTCTTTTTTTATTCAAAATGTCGTGTTATATTTTTTTCCTACTTCTATAGCCAGATACCTATTACAATTACAGATACAGTGTCGTCATAAAATTGTGACATGTAGTAACAAATTATGTACATATTTGAAAAAATAAGTCTTATTTTTGTTTCTAACTCTAAGGGAAACCGGAAAATGGCTAAATATTATTAAGGGATTCTGATTTCTGAACTGCCTTTGGCGTCAGTTTGACACACCTCACCTACGTCCTACTGCATCTGTATTTTGTATCGCACTGTAGCGTATTGTATACATTTGTAAGTTTCATATAGCAGTGCCAGACGGCAGTCGCCAGTGCATGTGTTTGTGTAATGTGTACCGGGTACACATAGAGCACGTATCTCTCTCGGTATTTGTACCTATTCATACACGAAGTAACGGGTACTTTTTCAATTGAATACCTGGTACTTTGGATCTTGGTAAGTACCCGGTACTTAGTAACGGGTAGTTACATTACTGACATCACTAATTAAATTATCCAAGCTTACTGCTTATTAGAATATTAGTGAATATAATTTATGCGAAACGTTTGTCGCCTGTTATTTCAATTAATTAATTATAAAAGTAACCAGTTGATATTTAAAGTTATTATCTATATTTGAGTTGATAAATATCAAACGCCATTATGTCCTTGATAAGTGAAACGGAGATATTGAAGCATTTTTATTTTTTCGTATCATCGATCATATTATCTAAGTCTTAAGATTTATTTTACCTTAATAACTGATTTTTTATCCCTGGCAACATTTGAATATGACGTGTTGATAGAAAATCCGTTAAAATCGCTGAAATTTGTGTGGACATACTTGGTTTTGAACAACATCAGTGGACTTACCGGATTTTGAAAAAAATACATAGCCGGACTTATCTGATTTTGATCATAACTGTCAATGACTGACACACAGAGTCGAACTCAGGGAAACAATACTTGAGGAGGGCTCCTTTTATTTTTATTTTTGAACGTCCACCATATTATATTATATATTAAATAAAAACAATAATAAGTTATATGTAAGTTTTTATTCATTCAAAAATTATTTATCTCTTTGTTTAATCACAACAACATTAGGTACTAAAACTATAGTAGTTTACAAGTGTGGAAAGTGACAAATTATTTGACAGTCGTGATGTGGTACGAGCCAAGTTTATGTTGCATTTATACCAGAACGAGTATGCATTTGCCGCACTCGCCTGCGGCTCGTGCGGCAATAATACGATTTCTGGTATAAATGCAACATTACCTAGGAGAGTATTTTAAATTGGCGACTGTCGGATCGTCACGTTTTATACAATATTTTTTGCAACTGCTTTGAAAGTTCAATTTGAGAGCAGCATAATATTAAAAATACGGCAGTATATTAAAGTTAAAACTGTAAAATAATAAAGTACTTTCCACACGCGTGCGGTACAAAAGTTGAGACAGTGAAATTATGGAGTACTTTGCGCACTAGTGGGGTTAAATAAAACAAATAGTTAACGCTGAAAATAACAGGCATTTTCGCCATGACACATACCGTTCAAAAATTGAACCTTCAAAGTAGGCGTTGCAAAAAACTATAAAATATAATGAACGCAATTTAATATTTTGTTTACACGAAGTCAGTAATTTCTTCATTTTCAATGTCTCCGGGATCTACTACACTTTCTGAATCACTAAACATTGCTTCGTTGTCCCTTGAAAGCACATTTTTATAATAAGATAAATTTTCATATTTCTGCCATTCATTTCCAAAATGTTTCTGCAAGAGATCCTTCACATCATTTAGTTTAGCTGCTTTTACAGGAACTCCAGTTGGTACTAAATTCAATGATAACTCATTCAGTCTCTTTCCGCGTTTTAACAAAGATCTTTTGTTACAGAGGTCATTTCTATAAGAAACTTCACCGCGAACGTGAACTGTATGTCTGTTGACTTTTTGAAATATAATTCTCTTGCATTTACTGATTTGGAAATGCCAACTTTGCGTCGCTTTGAGGAATTCTTTAGATTTTTCTTTCCAGTCATACACAGGTACTTCAGTCGTCAATTTGTGAATAGTTGCGTGTACTTTAATAATGTTTTCATATTCACTGGGCATGATAATGTTCTCTCTTTTCTTAATAACTCTCTCTGTTAACGCAAACACCCTGTCGGCGGGCAGGAAAGAATGTCCTGTCACTGGAAAGATAATTTCAATGTGTTTGATATTGGTGGTTGTCTCAAGAAGCCATTTCATAACCATGCATACAATGATGGAGTTTTTATTTTGTCCGCCACAACCGTCTGAAACGAGCCTTATTTTTTTAACACCACTTAAATCTGTTGTGTTCATAAAGTCATACAGGGCTGAGCAGATCTCGTTCGAGCCTTTAGCTGCTTCGTCTTCAGTCCAAATATATGCATGGGTGTTCTCGGGTATTACAGTTGAGTGTGAAGAGCCAATAACGACTGTAAAATTGTATAAATAAAGTTGTCTGGAATAATAAGTTGCTTGGTCTGGTATCTTGGGTAGCGGAAGATTTTTTTCGCAATCAAATGAGAATATTTTAAGATCAGGGTCCTTGTCTTGCAACATTTTATAAAATTGTTTTGCACGCAGTTTATGTATTCTGTGCTGTGTCATATATTCTTGTTTATTTGTTTGTGACTTCTCAATTTTAATTTTTTCTGTGAGTTCGAGACACAGAGAACATACGTCTTGCCTCGGGCTACCGAATCCTATGTTAAATCGTGTGTTAAATATTGTAGCAAGCTTTGTTACATTAACTCTCTCTCTCTTTTTTATAATTTGTCAAAATTAGTTTTCCTTAGCTACGCTGGAAAATTGAAGGTTGTTATTATTTGGAAAAAATTTAATTAATCACTAACGACTCTTGAGAAAACATCAATTACGAATCTTTAAAGTTCAAGCTTGTGTTTTATTGATTTCTAGTAAGAACTTTATTTAGTTCTTACAATTGGTGACCCCTGACAGCTAATTGAACACGATTTTTGAGATAAGTAATTTTTTTATCACTAATATGTCAAACAAAAATATACAAATTGAACTTCCAGAATTCAGTGTTACTGATCCTGAAATTTATTTTTTACAAGTTGAGAGACTTTTTTCTCTCAATAATGTTAGGAGTTCTATAAAAAAATATGACCTTTTAGTGTCTTCTTTACCAATTTCAATTGCTTCTCTCGTAAGTAATCTAATTTTCAATATCCCAGATACCGATCCTTATGAAACTTTAAAAAATGAAATTTTATTTAGATTTGATATTGACCAAATGAGTAATTTAAAAAAACTCTTTTCTAGTAAGAACTTTATTTGAGGAGCATTTTTTCAAAATGGCTTTTATCACATTTGTGTAAATTCCCAGGAGAGCATCAGATTATATAACAGCTTTATATATGTAAAAAAAAGAGACTTTGCACTACGTAGCCGGCTGCGTTCTATATTTGTATCTATTTAATCAAGATTACCGAAATCATTTATACTAATTACCCTAGTAATTTATGTGGTAACCTTGGATATAAGCCGTTTTGATATATCACTGCTGATAAAAGCTGTTTTGAACCAAAAGTTATGGATACAAGTCTGAAGACCAAGATCCAGGATAATAGGTAAAAAAACACCAATTTCAAGTTGATTATCAAATAAAGGAATTACATTTTATTTTATTTTTATTAAAAAAGAACGTTCTTAACAAAAATAAGTGTTGGTTTTCTTCTCTTAAAAAAACTCAAAAACAAAAAATTAAAAGAAACACAAAGAACAAAATAATTTTTCAGCCATAAACGTTTTAAACACATAAGCCGCAATCGTCTTCATTGCAATCGCATTCTTCACCTTCACTATAACTGTTTTTTTCTTCACCTTCATTTTCTGTATTCTCTAACAGTAATTTATCGTAAAATTTCATTTCAGGTATATTACGCCAGTTTTCATCATATAGGTTCAACAAAGTTTTCACATCTTTTAATTTTTCTTTTTTTATTGGGTTGTGCAAATCCATCTCCTCTGGTAAAGCCATGATAACCTTCTTCCCTCTTTTGAATACACTTGCATACTTTCCTTCTGAATCATTTCTGTAAAATTGTTCCATTTTAATTTTTATTTCATTCATTTTTTAACCTTTTTCTCTTTTAATTCGCTTCATATTTTGAATTCCATTTAGTTTTCGCATTGATTTCAATGAAAGTTTTCTATAATCCAATAAACGCCAGTCATCTCCCAATTTTCTCACTACACCAACCTGTTGATACAACTCACAGTACTCTTCTTGCAGTAAAATTGTAGGATTTTTCCGTAATTTTTTTTCGACACGACCGAACACTCTATCTGCTGGCAAATACGAATGGCCTCTCACCGGGAATACAACCAGAATATTTTCTAAAGTTGCAGGGGCTTGTCTATGCAGCCACAGGGCTAAACTGTTCATAACAATGTGGTTTTTGTTTTGCCCTCCGCAACCATCTGCGAAGAGCCGTAATGTTTTGCAATTTTTCGAAAAATCATAGTTATTCAAAAAATGATTCAGAGCAGAGGCTACCTCATTTGCTCCACGGCCAGCGAGGTTTTCCGTCCAGGTATAAAAAACTGGATTTTCGGTTTTTATGTCGGTTATACAAAAGCAGTAAAAAGAAAGTTGTCGCAAATAAAACGCTTCTCCAATTGGAATTTTGGGTAAACTTTGAACTTGCTGCATATCAAAGCAAAGCGATAAAGATTCATCGCTAGTTTTGTTCATTAAGAGATGAAATTGTTTGGAGCGCAATTTATGCACTCTCATCTCAGTTATGATTTTTGTTTTCAAAGATTGATCTGTGCAACGTTTAAATTCATTTTTCTTTCTAAAACAAAAACTGCACACATCGGATGCCGGAGAACCAAACCCGATATTAAAATCGTTGGAAAATATCTTTTGGAAAAATCCAAATTTTACCTTTAAATTTTCGTCAGTCTGTGAATTATAGATTTTAAACAACTTAGAGATGCTCATCTCTGCCGGAAGATATAATCTTTTTGATTTGTTTCTATTATAATGGCTCTCATGGGCCTTTAAACGACTTATAAATTTTCTTACATTTTCGCGCTTTTCAGCATTTTTTTCAGATCTACGATCTCCACCTCTATTTTCCTTAATTTCTTTCCCTTGCATCTTTGTATTTGCAATTTTTTGAACACGTTTTTGAGTAACGCCTAAGCTAACCAAAAACATATTTTGACACACTCTATAAAAACGATTTTCTTTTGTTTTCAACTTATATTTTACAACAACTTTCGTATTTTTATCCCTGCAATTTGGTTTGTACTTTTCCCTTCTTCTCTTAGGCTTATTTACTTCTAAATAATAGGACAGTTTAATGTCTTGAGCAATTTTATCATGTCTATTGTATAAATCCTGTCGACATGAAATTACATCAGTTTTAGAAATTTTGAGGCAAAAATACGTTTTTCCGTTGTGTGTGCAAGGACGTTCAAAGTTTTCCCCATCAGGAAAATGATCTTGATACCTTCAAAATAAAAAAAAAAACTTAAAATACTTGTATACATAACCTTAAAATCTAGTCTTACCTCATAGCTTTTTGTTTTTCTCTTGTACTCAAATGTTTCTTCCTTTTTCGGCTACCTATCGTGTTGTCACCAACAATAACATCACTAGATACATTCAGGACACTGTCCATTTTGTTTAAAAACAAGCAACAAACAGAACACGAATCATAATATAATTACAATCAACTTTTCACGCTGCAATAATTTGACAATTGGATTGAAGCTGCTTTGAAACATTCAGTTTGATGGATAAAAGCTGTTTTGAAAAAATCACTATTATTTACAATAGAATTACTATACAATAAAAGACATTTTGAACAGAACTAACCGTTCTATAACATGTATTTATAGTAATAGAACACGATGACATCTATATCTTAATAGCAAAAGTTTTTGGATAAAAGCCGGTTTGAAAAAAAATCATAAATAAAATATAGTCACAAAATTAGTCACAAATTTTGTGACTAACATACATTTTAGGCCGTTGGAGTTATGTCTGCAAGGTGTTTTTTTTGGCAAACCCAGTGCTGAATACCTAAAAATAATTAAATAATGAATAAACTTAAATAAATTTTGCAACATAAATGCTTGGAACTTGAGCAAGCTATGCAGGCACTTATATTTTTTTTTTTCAAAAAATATTAAAATTATAAATATGGCCTTTTTGAATTTTTATATGTGTATAAAGATAGTATAGCCTATAAACGTTCCACTGCACACACTTCCCTCTAATTATTATCCATACTAACATTATAAAGAGGTAAAGTTGCAAGTTGGTAGTTTTTAAGAGGTAATCTCTAGAGCTACTGTATCACAATACTAAAAATTCTTTCACTGAGAGAAACTTACATTGTTTTTAAGTATCATATAGGCTACTTCACACAAAAGAAGTCACTGGCAATAAAAAATTAAACAATAGCGGGCACCCAAAATAAATCACCCAAAACAGAGTTCGGCCCTGGCTAAGTACTGACTTGAGAACAAAAGCGATAGCAAAATGCAAAATTACTTACAATTTCTGCTTTTTCAGAGCTTTTTTTCGCTCAGATTTTATTCTGCTCCTTTTTCGAGCCTTATCAGGCTCAACATTTTGTATATTTGAACTCATTTTTACTTTTTTTAAACAAATTAAACTAAGTTTAAATAACACAGTATACCACACACACGGCAACTTAAACAGTAATGGGCGCCATAATGATTGAATGCTTCATGCTGATTGGCTTATTTGGACATATGGGATTTTGATATAAATTACCATGTGGACATACTGGCTTCTGAAACGGAACCCAGTTTTTTGACAGTGTTCTCATAGTAAAAATGTGGACATAACCGAATTTGAATAGCACTGAAAGAAACACAATTATGTTCCCTACATTTTATAGAACAAAATGTTCACTTTTTTCTCGGGTGGACATACATGAGTTTGATATTTATCTACTCAATTAGTTATTATTTTGAGAATTGATAAGTTTTCGGGCAATCGTTTCTGCATTTCTGCGGCCAACGTGCAAAGAAACTTCTTGCATTTCTCTTTTACATATAATAAATCTCTTTCTGTAAGAGTTTTGGCTATTTCTTCAAAATCATAGCCAAGATTTACAGACGATGTATGCATCAAATACGATTGAAAATTAAATTCAGCCAATTAATTATCGTGCTCTTTCTGTAACTGGGAAGGTACTACTAATTTCTGTAGTATCTTTTTATATAGCAGAAACAAATCTTCCAACAATTTTGTCGGTTCAGCGTGCTCACTTTGAAAGAGCATGTTAATTTGAGTAACGCTTTTCAGTTCATCTCTCAAAAAAATGACATGCTTTAAATGCAAGTCGTCTCATAATGTCATATAATTGTTCCGCCATATAGCATTTGTATTCCATTTTCGCCATAGAAAAAAGCAATTGCAATTCATCCCACTGTTTCAAAATGGTGTCAATAGCTGCATAACGCGCAAGCCAACGAGTGCCGCTTAGTCCTTGTATTTTATTGGCATTTCGATTTCCGTCATTCATAGTTTCATACAAATCTCTATATTGTTCTAGCCGTTTTGTGCTATATGCGAGTTACTACATTTTCTCCCGTGATACACTGTTTTATCGGTGTCCAATTGATATTATTATTATTTTATTTATTTTTTTGTATCAATAACATCTCGACATTTTGAACGCACTATTTTACCAACATTAATATCCGAAAACTGAAACCATAAAATACGTGGAACCCTTTTGTTATTTACCAGTAACTCGTAATCGATTCGCATTAAAATTCCAGTTGCACCGTTCACTAAACCGTCGACTATCTATATTTACTCTGTGATCATATATTTGGCTTCAGTTTTTAATAAAACTGATTTGGGCAAACCAAATGTTTCTGAAGTACATAAAGACTTTATGAGAGATTTTTTTTCCGCCTCGGTACACCCACCATTAATATTATCAATTGATTCAGAAATGGCTGTTTCGGTGCGCATTAAATTTAGTTTCCATTCATTAAATTCATCTACCTCTTTATTACTCCTAAACAAATGTTGTTTACGACGATATAGTGGACGGTATAATGATGGTGTTAATTACATAAATTAACACAAATATATTTCACAACAACTGTATTTCTGATTTCGTATTTTGAGGGTTTGCTTTTGATATACTGCCGAAAAGGGCAATTGCCTCTAAAACCAACTAACTGTTCATCGATAGTCATATTATACCCCGGTGTGTAGCTACATGATAACTGCTGAACAAACATGTCCCAAATATCCCGAATTGCTGCCATTTTATTAAGGAGTTTACGTTCTTCCCTAGTATTTCTGTTATCGAAACGTATAAACCTCATAATTGCCTGAAAACAATAATAATAATATTTATTTACTCCATTTAACATCATAGATAAGAGTTTGTCAAAGCAAAATATAAAATTTACAGATATAATATAAAAATTTTTTAGAAAGTTATGTTAAAATATTCCTCGACTGAATACAATTTAGAAGCGATCAGTATCACTTTTACGTTATCTTTAAAAGTGTTAAGATTTGTCATTTTTTTACATTTTCGGGCAAGTGATTGTATAACCTTACACAGCTGCAATATACACTTTTGTTAAAAAGCGCAGTTCTGTGTAAGGAATGCCTCAAATGAGCTTTGTTTCTCGTGTCACGGTCATGTGCATCCTGATTCTGAGCAAATAGATTTTTATTTTTGAAAATGAACATTACACATTCATAAATGTATAATCCTGGTAAAGTCATGATCTTTAAAAACTGAAACAACTCTTTTCATGGAAACAAATAAGTTTTAAATGTCCATTATTCTCTTTTGTATCAGAAAAATTCTTTTCAGTGATGAAGAATTACCCCAAAATATTATACCATAACTCGCAACAGATTGGAAATAGCTAAAATATATCATTTTTAACACCGGTAAATCAGCAAACTGTCGACATTTATATAGTAAATAGCAGACACGATTTAATTTACTGCTTATTTGTGTGGTATGCTCATCCCAAGTTAAATCTGAAGAGACAGAAAGACCTAAAAATTTTGAGAGGCATAGTTGCTCTAAATAGGGGTCGACCATGCTGTTCGGACCAGAGCTCACTAAGGTCTTCTCGCCCTGATCGATAAGCCCCTGTACTCATTAGCAACCCAAGATATGCTTCCAACTCTGTATAGTTAATTTTTTTCCAGGATTTTGCCTTCTTATCTATATTAGCCTCGTTCCATTTAGCATAAATTCTTTCAGCTTCTCTATTTGTTTCTCTAACGACAATGTCCAGAATATCGTCAGTAATAAATATTTTTATGCTATCTTTCAAACAGTTAGGACGATTGCCTTTTGGACCAGGCTTCTCTCGTACGATATTGCGTGCAGGAATTAAGGGAATCACTGATGATACAGAAACATTGGCCGAACTTAATTCTTTGGTTACTTCGTCAAATGGTTTTAGTAAATCGATAAGTTTTTTAATGATCATCCACTCTTCGGAAGTCAGTTGGGGAATTTTATTATTTGTAGTGGATGCGTAAAGACATAAAGACTCTTGGACTTCGAAAACACGTTGCAACATGTAAAAGGTGCTGTTTCATCTAGTAACATACTCTTGTATAATCTTGAGAGGTGTTTGATTAAGCCTTACCTGTAATGCTCTAAAGTCTAAGCTCATCTTGAGCAGAATTTGAATGATGAAAATGTGTTCCATCTTTTTGCATTTTGTTATGGCAGCCGCGACAGTTTCTTCTTCTTTTAACACATTTTGAATCTTGTGTGAAGCACAGTCAATGTGTTCAACATTTAATAAGGATACACCTTTTTTCATGTTTGCTCCCGCATCCCGAACTACACATGTCACTTTATCTTTAGGTATTTCCTATGTCGCTAAAATGCCTTCAAGTTTTTGAACAACATTTTCTCCGGTATGGCTGCCGTCATTGAACACTTCTGCTTTTAACACTATCGTTTTTCTTTCGAATTCTTCTGTAATCCCATGACAAGTTAAACTCAGTAGCGAAACTCCGGAACAAGAATCGGACCAGATGTCACTTGTAAATGACATTTTTTTAAAGGACATCAGCAACTCGCGTATTTTCTGGCTTACTTTACTATATAATTTATCGCAGATAAAAGAAGTAAAATACTGACGAGATTTTAAATTATAGGATGGACACAGGTGCTTCATAAGTCTTACGAATCCAACAGATTCAACGAAACTAAATGGCAAGTCATCCAGCGCGAGCATTTTACTTATTGAATTATCAACTGCCAAGGACAGTACAGATTTATTATCCCACTGTTTCGTTCTTTCTAAACAGTCTTGAAGCGATATCTGTTTGTCAGATTTAATACTTTGCTGGGAAGATGATGCCAGTGCAAGTGTTTTAATTGCATCCTGTTTTCCTTTTTCGCATTTTTCCAATTCAGAAATGTCGGTTTTATGCATTGACTTCAAATGATTTCTCATAGCCGTTGTAGTTCTTCCTTTTCGTGAATATGCATTATTACACAGCTTACATTTAGCTCGTTCAGCATCGCAAATCGTAAAATAAGTCCATATTTCACTAGAAGTTGATTTACTCATGTTAACAATTAACTAATAATACTCTAACCTCAAAAATCACTTGTTCCTTTTTGCGATCTGTCGAATACTGTCGAAGTGTCGATAGGTAAGGTAAACAAACCAATCGGCTTTGTTTTCGGATCTGCTCGGCAATTCTCGGAATACGTTACGGACGGTGACAAATGTGTGCGTGCGTGCGACTTGCGCGCACGGCATATTTGAGCAATAGATAAATGGCGCTAGATTTAAAAACTGAATGATCGCATTCGCGAATATCAGCGGCAGATATTCGCATTTACATTCGCGAATGTTTAAAAATTGATATTCGTTACATCACTAATAGGTAACACCTTTTTGCGATAGTATAACATTCCGCTGCTTTTATTGCAGTGTCTTTAGATACTTATAGCTGGTGTGGATGTTACTCTAAGTTTTGTCAAAAAAAGGATAATTAATGTTTTCTCATTATGGTGGGGAAAAAACAACTTAACGAAAATAAAACATTTATTTTAAATAATTAAGTACTTATTATTTTGTTTACAAACATTTAACTCTTCTTGCTGTTACATTTGCGAAATCTTCTATCAACTTTCTTGTATCCAAACTGTCTAAAATTTCATGTTCAATTGAAACTATAGCTAAATAACTTAGTCTTTGCTGAAGCGTTGTTGATCTTAAATAGTTTTTGATAATTTTTAATTTTGAAAAGGATCTTTCACCAGATGCAACTTAAACCGGCAGTGTAAGTAATATTCTTAGCGCTATTGCTGTGTTCGGAAATGTTGAAATTAAGTGATTGCTAAAAAGATATTGTAATAAGGTTTGTGGATCATTAGACTGGTTTTCTGCAAAACGCAATTTTAATGCAATGATTTCATTAAATAAATCAATACCGTCAATGTTTGATTCACTACTTGATTCATCTTTAAGTTTCAGATTTAAATCTTTACAATGTTTCATTAACTCATCATTGGAATAATTAAATAAGTTATTGCTAAAAAAGCCAAATACGTCGGTAAATGTTTTTAACTCGTCGAATCTCTTCTTTAAAGAAGTTATTGTCTGATCTAGGATTCTAAAATAAAACTCTACTCTATATTTGATTTTGGGGTCTACTAAAACTTCATCACTGTGTTCATAGTGAAATTGTATTGATTTTTTTCTTGTATGTATTGGTGGGAAATCTGTTTCTACGTTGAGTTCGTGAGCCACTTTGGAAGCTTCTGCTAACACCGTTTCAAAGGGTTCAGCCGTGCGATATTCTGTGAACTTATCAATCAATTTATTTAACAAATTTATGCAGATTTGAGTATTCATTGTGGGGCTCTGCATCATTTTGCTCAGAGCATTAATTTCGTTTAAAATATCGAAAATTTTAACTTTTAACTTTTTTGTTTTATTTTAAGGGGTTAGGTGGGTTTCAAAGGCTCAAAACAGGTACATTTTTACGAATTTTTTTTTATTTAACCAACAAAATATTTCATTCCATCAATTTACCATATAAAAGGTATATATTTCATAAGTAGTTTGTGAAATTTTCATTAAAAAATATTGAAAATTAAGGCGTGGGCACGTCGTTTCCTGTGACCCCTCAAAAAAAAGTTCTATCGGCGTGGTCAGGATAACTGATGACAGATTCATCGGAAATGCAAAAACCAAAAATTTTCTGTTAGTAGATGCTTAAAGCTTGTGCTTGGACGAAGGAAAAAAATAAATAAATAAAATTGCATTTTTGGCGGCGTTGAGAACAAAAAAACCCTTTTTTTGAGTATAATATGCACCCTTCATGGCCTTGAAAAATCACTTAAAATAGGAAAAAAAAATCCTTCGTTCAAGCACGAGATAATGTTATTTTGAAGAAGTGTGCAAAATTTCAAAGAGATCGGTTCATAATTTTTGAGAAATCGTGGCCACCGGTTTCAAAAACGTAGTTTCGAGAAAAACGCGATTAAAGATTTACATTCAAATAACATAGCCTGAAGGGCAGAACATCCGAAGGCTATATCTCTTAGAATATTACTCAGATCGTTTTAAAACTTTAAGAGAATATTCTAAACATATTGAATTATAAGATAAGCAAAAAAAAAATCGATTTTTTGAAATTTTGAAACCCACCTAACCCCTTAAAGCACGCGTGTGTGAAGTAGTACTTTATATACTTTGCTATATAATGTCACTAATAAAATATTGATTTAAATTGTGTTTTCTTTGCTTAAAATTGAACCTTTGGAGCAGTTGTTGCAAAAAATATTGTATGTAAACGCGTGGCTAAAGTGACGAATCTGACAGTCACGATTTTCTTCTTCTGAGGTTATGTTGCATTTATATCAAAACTCCTGGTATAAATGCAACATAACCTAGGCTCGTATCGCAACATCGCTGCTGTCACTTTAGACACATTTTGCATGCACGACTATTAACTAACAAGTGTATTATTTCCTAAAGCACATGTTAAAATACTATTAAATCTAGTTACAATTCAACTATTAAAATGCAAAATAAATGTAGGCATATTTTAAAAATCACTCACCACTTTTATTTAAACCTTCAGCTATGCTTTTCCAAATATTATCCTTCAAATTTTCATCTCTGTATGCGTCAAGTTGAGAATTAAATAGCGCTGGATGTTGTCTAATCATTTCAATCAATTTATCGGTGTCCTCATCAGAAAACGTCATTTTTCACAATTTTGTACGTGCGTCTCGAGCGAGATGCGAGACAGTACTAGTCCGGGTCAGAGACCGTCTCGCGGTCTTCTGTCTTTAGTTTTTACATGGTACATGGCCTCTGTCTAGTCATCGTCTCCTGGCATCTATCGCCGATATGTCGACGGAATAAACGTTGCACGGTAATTACAGAATCATTGTTTCTAAATAATTGCTCGACGGCAAACACACGATGCTCCGCCGTCCACGGTGCCATGGCTAAAACTGCATTTACCTGGACTCTCTGTTGGCGGTGCGGCGAGGTCGTCTCCCTTCTCTTTGCGAAATAGTACTATCCATTTAAAAAACATGAGTTTCCTCTGCGCCACCTTGTGTAATAAAAGTTAGTTAATGACGTTTTTTTATCTCTATCTTCGTTAACTAGCTGTTTCAGTTTAAAGAATGTACCACGGATTGGTGTAAATACTTCAATTAGCTGTTCATTCCACTGCTGCCATGATAATGTTAACTTTTAAATATTGTTGTACTAACTCTGCGTTTTCCGCTAATTTGTTGACCATGCAAAACAGCCGCGCTTTGACATTCCAATTGAACATATCGCCCGTTGTGTCTATCATTTGTAGCCATCTTTCCGCGTTGGGCTCTTCCAAATTTCCTTTAAATTCAGGAATACACTCAATTATTCCCTGGTACCTGCAGGGTTTTTACGAAAATTGTCTTTTTAATGTTTTAATTGTTTTTCTTAGGGTTCTTTTACTGCTTGCCGACGTTGGGCTCTTCCAAATTTCCTTTAAATTCAGGAATACTCTCAATTATTCCTTAGTACCTGCTGGGTTTTCACGAAAATTGTCTTTTTACTGTTTTAATTATTTTTCTTAGGGTTCTTTTACTGATTGCCGACGAGCTACTGCCACGTAAGCCAATCCCATTTCTGATTTGTTAGCTACCAGGCAAAAACACAAAATAAAAATAATCTATCAACCACTTTGTAGCATATATATTATTGAATTCTATCACTTCTTTATTTTCACATGGTACATGGCCTCTTACTAGTTATCGTCTCCTGGCATCCATCTACCGTCTGTGCTCACGTTCTTCCCGTGTTGGCCGGTTACACGTGCCCCAAGTGTCATTGGTCAGCCGTATATTACATGAGAAATATACACTCTTGGACACAAAGAAACACCACAGCTCATGTACACTGTACAGTATGTGCATCGCATCCTTCCTTCTTACAGTGTCTACAATACTGATTTTCAACTAAATAGAGCATAAACATAGTACTTAAATCATTTATATTAATGACTATCGACAGAAAAAATATGTATTGGTAGTTTTGAAAATAAGAATGTATGTTTTGAATGCAGAAACTGTAAACACTTCTTCTTAAAACTCTAGATGTAAGCGGCATTCCTATCACGGCAAGTATGAATATTCGAGAACACAACTCGGTTTCCTGGACGTCACTTAAAATAGATTTTCGACCCAAATTTTTAGCTGTATTACCTCTCCAAGCATGGCGTTGCAAAGTGCTTCGGGGAATATTAAAATTAATGGCTGCACGTTTTATCTTCATTTCACCTTGAATTGCAGCAACTGCAGGTTTGAGGGAGTCAGAACTCCATTCAGCTCGCGTTTGTGGTGGCATAGTCTGAAAAATAATATCATGTAAGCTAAAACATAATCAAACGTTAGCAAAAGGCTGATGTTTTAAATATGGGCACTTCATGTGATCTAAATGTGGGCACTGCCCATATGTAGCAGTCACTCTAGTGCCCATATTTTAGACATGCCAATACTTTCGAAACATATTCATAATACAGAAATAAATTTAAATGTCTAAAGTAGAGCTCCTCAGTTTCAATTTCGTGTAGGGTAAACGGTAGAGTGATTGGCCCTTTAATGTTTTCAGTTTGGTTTTTTAATAATTGATGTTTGTATTGTTTTAAGAATATCTCAATAATAAATATCTCACTGTATTTAGACAACATGACTCTTTCAGATTGTTTTTGGTCAACATTGTGAAAATAAATATGTTTTTAAATAAAAATTCATAAACTTCAAACATCATGAAACTATAGTGATTGGCCTTCAAAAGCTAGTGACTGACCATGAAAAAGGTAGTGATTGGCCTCTGAATAAATAGCAATAGACAAAATAATATTCGGTCTAAGAAACCTACTTATTGCCTATAGTTTTTATTTTTTTGCAGGAAAAATTAAAAAACATCGATTGTACTAAGTGTAGATTTATTAAACAAAAATAACATCTTTTCCAGTATAACCTTCAATATTATATTATAAACTAGCGGACCCGGCGAACTTCGTACCGCCTAACAGTATAATATATATATATCTATATAATTGGAACATCTATCTATCTATTTTATTTATTTTAAAATATACATGGACGTATATGTGTGTATGTCGAGCACTCCGGCTGCGCCGTCGTGCCCGGTGCAAAAGAACGAATGGGGATATTTGAATCTTTGATTAAATGGCCGTATACACGGTCAGGCATGCCTTCGCGCCTACCTGAAGAGGCAAGTCTGCGAGTAAGTATGATACTTCATCAAGCGTACACACGTTCACGTAAAGACTGAGAGACACCACTTCATTTTGAGCGAACCGCAGTCATTAAAACATGTCATTGAATAATAAAGACTTATGTTTAATTAGCATTGCAATTGCGTGTGTGATTAGTGAGAAAAGGGCCAGAGAAAAAAGATGTAATAAAAGAAAGTGGGTAAAGGCATGGCTACTTAAGAGGAACAAATATACCCACATAAACTTATTAAAAGAGCTTCAATTAGAACCAGATGATTACAGAAATTACATGCGAATGCCCGAAGAAGTGTACATGGAACTGTTAGATTTGGTATCACCATACATCCAAAAAGAAGATACTGTG
Organism: Xanthostigma xanthostigma; assembly: GCA_963575645.1. NCBI lineage: Eukaryota > Metazoa > Arthropoda > Insecta > Raphidioptera > Raphidiidae > Xanthostigma > Xanthostigma xanthostigma. The sequence continues at coordinate 9,987,205 of OY754473.1, forward strand.
ATGCGACAATCTATAAGTCCACACGAAAGATTATCATCCACTTTAAGATGGCTGGCAACTGGGCGCAGTTTACAGGATTTAAAGTACAGTGCCGTAATATCTCCACAAACTCTAGGAAAAATTATTCCAGAAACTTGTAAAGCAATATGTACTGTACTTTGGAAGGAGTTGCAAAAGTAAGACTAACGACAATCTATTATGTATTTATTTTTCACTTATTTTTCATTTATTACAGTTTCCATCAACAAAAAATGAATGGGAGAAAATAGCTAACGGTTTTGAAGAGAAATGGAATTTCCCTAATTGTCTGGGGGCCATCGACGGCAAGCACATTAGTATTGTTCGACCTCCAAATAGCGGCTCATATTATTACAACTATAAAGGATTCTTTAGCATCGTTCTAATGGCAATTGTTAATGCTAATTACGAGTTTATATTAATTGATGTTGGAACAAATGGTCGTGTTTCAGATGGTGGCGTCTTGGAAAATACCGATTTTTTCCGCAAACTAATAGCTAACTCTTTGAACATACCAGATTTTAAAGAAGTTGGCCCTAAAAAAATAAAATTACCATTGGTGTTCGTTGGTGATGAAGCCTTTGCATTACGAGAAAATTTTATGAAACCCTATAATGTTAAAGAACTTGACTACTCGAAAAAAATTTTTAATTACCGCCTGTCTCGGGCTAGAAATGTAGTTGAAATTGTCTTTGGTATTCTAGCAGCTCGTTTTCGGCTACTGCATACCCAAATAAACATGAATCTAAAAACCACAGAATTGGCAGTATTAGCGACTTGTATATTGCACAACTATTTACGTCGTAAGTGTGGTGAGTCCTATATGGCATCATTAAATACACAAGAAAATGCAAATAATACTGATGACGTTAACTGTGCAACAAATTTGACAAATTTACAACGGGGACATAATCGCCGGGCAAATCAACAAGCGAAAGAAGTCAGGGAGTCATTTTTAAAATATTTCAATGAAGAAGGTAAAGTGCCCTGGCAGCATGATCGCATAACTCAGTAATAGTCGTTTTTTCATTAAATTTGCAAATTTTCATAGGCATTTTCATTTTCAAATTTTAATTTACAAATTCATAAGTAATACAGATAATTTAATAATTGATTCAGAATAAAATGTAATTAATAAATAAAGTAATCTATTAAAAATATGTAAAAAATCATCGAAAGAAATAAAAACAGCTATTAGTAAATATTTCATAATTTTATTTATTTATTTTTATATCATTGTTATAGTGTTTAAATTGTAATTTAACATGTATTTTCATAAGTACAGCATTTAAAACAACTTAAATGTAGATCCTTTTACAAATTAAAGAACATAATTTAACAAGTTTTATTTTTATTTCTATGATTTGCTTTTATTACGACTGTTATACTAATAAGAATATTTTTTTGGAAACAAGGTCAGCCAATTTATATTTTTTATAAAATTGTACAAAGAATTGTCAATTTATAAATATAGTAAACGTTTCGCCAAACTGTGTGGCATCTTCAGTACGTGAAATTATTAATATTATAAAAATAGTTATGAAAATGAAATTCATTAAATTCGTTTCTTTGAATGAATTTCATTTTCATAACTATTTTTATAATATTAATAATTTCATGTACTGAATATGCCACATAGTTTGGGGAAACGTTTACTATATTTATAAATTGACAATTCTTTGTACAATTTTATAAAAAATATAAATTGGCTGACCTTGTTTCCAAAAAAATATTCTTATTTTTATTTCTATTTATAGGGTAACAAAAAAATCCAGATTTAAAGTAGGTAATCAAAAATAAATATCACCCTCAAAATGTAATCATAATACAAAATAAATTATTTCAATAACTACAACAGAAAAGAAATCATTATATGAAGTTAAACAATAGAAACGTCAAACGATAAAAAATAATACTTATCAAAAACAGACATTCATTGGTAAGATGCAAAATATTGACTTATTGAACTGTCTGTTTCTTCTGGGTTTAAGTCAGTATTTCTCTGCGTTAATGAGTAACTGGGTTCATTAGAGTTTAAGGGGTTAGTCTCTTGGATTTGTAGTGACTGGTGGTAACTTGGTTGTCTTACATATGACTCGTTGGAAGATAATCTGTTTGAATAATTGTCAATTAATGGTGGAATAGATATACAAGTACGTCTATTTAACGACCCTATTTGGGCTTCAAACAAGACATCATTTATTAATTTTTCCGCCAAAATCCTCATTATTGGATCTAGATGTCTTAACTTTTCTGCAACATTTTTTGCAAAAACGTCATGTTGGTCGTCCTTTGCAGAATCAAGTTTCCGTGACACGAGTTCCAAAATAGAGTCAGTATTTGATTTTATTTTTTTGTGACCTGTTCGTTTATTTGAAAATGAGCTCGATGGAGTCGGTGGTAATTCTGGACTTTCCACGTTGCTAATGCTGTCTTCACTCCTTACTTCAACATTGCGTGCGGATTCGTCTTCTTGACTTCCATCCTAAAATAACACATTACGGTTTAATAAAAATGAAATTAGCCAATCTTTTATTGTGATGTATTGATTTAAAAATAATATGTATACACTAAGCGAATGAAAAAGAAAAAAAAAAAAAACAAATATTGTAAAAATAAATTTCCTTCGTTAGATGGAATATACACTAATTTTTATGCATAATACGTAATCCGATAATTACCTCAGAAAGGTCTTCCAAAAAGTTTGGGTTACTCGTACCCACACTGGATCTAGGTATTTCCTGGTCTTTTAAAAACATTAATAAATCATAATACCACAGTTGCGGTCGATAAATGTCTTCTGTCCCAGCTCCCGATTTCATAGAATTTATTACTTTTTTATATTCTTTTCTAAAACAACTTCTTAGCGAATTGATTTTTTTTTTACATCTTCTGTTTCAGCATCTGGATTGAGTTCTTTTAATTTTTCCAACAGAAGTTTACACGCAGTATCCTTTTTATTTTTGTCCATGTACTCCTTGCCTTTCACTTTCCATAAACATGTATTTTCCCTGTACATTTCTATAAATTCTGTTAGTATTGTTCTTTCTCTTTTATTTGTACTCATTTTTATATTATAAATTATTATTTTACTTTACACAAATCAACAGTAAACTGAGGTAGTTTCAATAAAACTGACTGAAAATGAAGGCTTGGCACATAGAAGCGTACACACGTTAAAATCTGCCTGCGAGCTTGCTCGAAAAATCAGGAATCGCCAGTTCGCTTCACACCGCGCCAAATGGCCTGAACGCACCATCAGTTCAGCATACACACGATCGCACTTGCTTGCGAGCTTCCGTGCGTTCAGGTAGGCGCGAAGGTATGCCTGACCGTGTATACGGCCATTAATAACGTCTGATTAGTACTCTTCAATAAATAAATTATCGACCAATTTTTCTAACAATTATATTGACAATATATAATTATAATTCAATAAATTTATTGAATTATAATTATATATTTTTGTCAATATAATTGTCAGAAAAACTGATCCTAATGACTCGCACAATGGTTTATTATAAATCAATGTTTTTTTAATTTTTGACAGAATTTTTTCAAATCATACATAAGGCTGTTTATATTTTAAAACCATGGATACGAATTTAAAAAAAAATTCGTGTCTTTAATAATAATTATAATCAAAGGAAGAAAAAAAAATTAAGGGTGGACTACCCCTAACATTTAGGGGGATGAAAAATAGATGTTGGCCGATTCTCATAGATACCGGATAAGCACAAAAAATTTCATCAAAATCCGTCAAGCCGTTTCGGAGGAGTTTGGCAACGAAAACTTTGACACGAGAATTTTATATATTAGATTGAAAAAAAACATGTCTTGTAAAAAGAAAAAAGAAACGACTTTTACCAATGGGTTCGTGGATTTATATGTTTCTACTTAGGGTTTAACCCTTCATATCTGCCCTAAGTAAGAAGGTATCTATCAATTCACGAACCCACCGATTAAAACTTATATTTTATTTTATTACTTCTTTTAGATTGTCTAAAAATAATACCTGACAATAAAAAAATATCACAGTTAAGCGTTATAATGACGATAACACAGTCTGAAAAATTATACAGAACTAAATATTTTTTTCTTCAAGCATGCTAAACATTCAAATTTGTCAGAATTTGATTTATGTAGATTGTGTTTTTTGATGCACTTAATGTGGTAAGTACGAATTTTACAGCTAATACATTTCAGTCCAGCCTCGCGTTTGGAGATATTTAGGGTACAAGTATAGCACAGTCCCTTGTATTGTTTTCCATTTATGGATGTTGACAATCCGATTTCCATCAGAGTTTTATCAAAATCGGGTTTTTCTTCTCGGAAAAGTGCCGGATTTTGTATGTCTGAAAGCGAATTGATTTTTCTTTCATCTGAAAACAGTTTTTTGGTTACTTTTTCTAATTTTTCGTTGTACAATTTTTCGATACTATCACATATTATATCTTCCTCAGGCTCTTCAAAAATATGTTTTTCTTGAATGCTTTCGGTGTCCTTTTCTGAATTTTCAATTTGGTTTTTCGTGATAATTGTCGTTTCAACTTTACCGTTATTCGGAATTGTCATATTAGTCTTTTCCTTTGGAAGTGTCTTAGCAGTCTTTTTCTCTGGAATTGTTATTTCAGCCTTTTTCTTATTCGGAATTGTCGCAGTGTTTTTCTTTTTTAGTTTTGTATTTTTTTTCTGGTTTTCTTTCAAGAGTTTATTCTCAATTCTTTTCCTTTGTCTTTGTTCTTTTTCTTCTTCTTTTTGTTTTTTCATGTCTTCTTTGCTATTCTTCAATTGTTTCCATTGCGTGGAAGTCAACACATATGGCATTTGCTGCACGCTTCTAGTACCTTTTCTTTTGGGAGTAATCGGCCACTGTAATATCTGTTCTAAAGAGCCTCCTTCTGCAGAACTTGTACTGGTACAGTTAATAAGATTTTTTTCTTCTTCTGCGATAATAATTGGTATATTTTCAATATCTAAATTTTGATTCGGTATATTTTCAATAGATATAATAATAATAATCATTACGATTAGATTCCAAATACAGCATATTTTCACTGAATTAGTGAAAGCATAATAATATTAAACGATTATCGTCATAATATTTTTTTAGAAGGCTTATATATAAGAAAAATTTAAATGTCACTGTCGGGACTTGAACCCGAAACAACCAATTTCGCGTTGGCTGAGTTACATTACTCTACAGTGCCCACGACAGTTAGTTTTTGATTTCTCTCATATATAGCACAATGCACTACAGAATCCACTACCTGCGAGAGCTAATTTTAATAACAACACTACAAGAATGTTGACTTTCTCAATTTCTTATATATAAGCCTTCTAAAAAAATATTATGACGATAATCGTTTAATATTATTATGCTTTCACTAATTCAGTGAAAATATGCTGTATTTGGAATCTAATCGTAATGATTATTATTATTATATCCATTGTAATAATACAGCAATTAAAAATCTTTCTCTTGGTTTATTAGTTTATATTTTCAATACCCTAATTTTGGCCCGGCATATTTTCAATACATAAAGTTTGGTCCGCTATATTTTCAAGATCTAAATTTTCACTATTTAAATTTTGGTCAAAAAAATTTTGGTCCCAGATATTTCTTATATTAAAATTTTGGTTAGGTAAATTTTCAATATCTGAACTTTGGTTTGGTATTTTTTCAACATTTAGAATTTCGATATCTATACGTCTTTCATCTTCAATATCAAAATTTTGAATATTTAAGCTTTCCACATCAATATTTTGTTCAAACTTCTTTTCAATATGTAAATCTTGACTTAAAACGGCTCCAGTGTTTTCCAGCACTTCTTCATGGATGTCTGTCGAATGAAATTCTTTCCATAATTTATAGAGCAACAAGTCCTCTTCTTTCTGATTTTTTCTAAACCAACTATGGTTCTGAATTTATTGTATGTTATTTTTGCTGTAAGTAAAGAATTTTCTTTTTCTGTATCATTGAGTTGTCGTTTTTCTCCTAAGCATTTAGAATAATCAACGGCGTTCTCGTCAAAAGGATACAGCCCACAGGCTCTAAAACCATTTTGTATGGTACCAGCTTTGCTATATTTCTCAATGACATTCTTCAAGATTGGACCAAACTTTTGTTAAAGAGTCATTTGTGTTCTGTCTTCTCCAATCCAAAACTCCCTTTTTCCATCCTATTTTTATAGGTTTGAAGGCAGCTACGTCTGCTGGTTGTAAAATTCGCGTGGAATTTGGATAGAGACAGACAGTTATAATGCCCAACTGTGTGCACAGTTCACTAAGCTGATATGTCAAATGTGTGCTGTGACCATCTAGAAAGAGTATTACAGGAAATAATATATTCTTCTCAAGCAAAAATGGATGCAGAACTCTTGAGATATATTCATACATTAGCTCCGCTTTCATCCATCCTGTTTCGCTAACACCTATGCCCCAGTCACCCGGTACTGAGGCCTGTAAATCAGCTCGCAATCTTTTACCGGGAAATATAACCATTGGAGGTGTTGTTAAACCTGCTGCCGAAAATGTGAACATTACGGTAATGGTAGATTTCGATGGTGCATGTTCAATTTCATACACATTGCGAGTTCCTCGAGGAGCCAGTACCTTGTTGTTTTTTGGGCATAAGTTAAAACAGGTCTCGTCCCAATTGAAAATCCGTGTTGGATCGTTTAGTATGTGGTCATATCCTTTTCCGACAAGATACGTATGAATTTCTTGAAACCACTTCCGGATGTCCTTCTCAGACACATTTGCACTGGCAGATGTGACTCCCTCAGCAGTGCGAGTCACTAAATTTGGATGGCGGCGAAGAAATGCTTTGTACCATCCATCTTGAGGGCAGTTGTTCTTGAAGGGGTTTGGTCTTGGAACCTTATCTAAAAACGCCTTCACGGAAGCTTGGATATCTTCCTTTCTTCTTGGAAAACCTTTTTTACAGTTTTCAATGATCCATTTTTCTAAAATGTTTTCTTCTAGAGTAGTTAAAATTGGGCTAGGACCAAAACCTGGCTTAACGAATTTGTCGCTTTTGCGAAATTGTAAGGTTGCTCTGGGCACTTGGAATGTTCTGGAAACTTCCCTTAAAGGTATACCATTTTCCAGTGCCTTCATAGCATCTTGCAGTTGACCCTCAGTGTACTTTTTTTGGTATTTAGTGCGCCCTTCTGTTTTTGGCATTTTCAAATAAAACCTATAATATAGAATCTCACTTAAATACAGTTATCGGCCCCCACATGTTTACGGTTATTGACCCCCGGCCAACGACTGTCTAAACAGTTATTGGCCCCCCGGCCATCGACTGTCTAGACTGAAATTCAGAGCAACTTTTTATCATTAAGATGTCGTTCGTAATATTTGAGAACAAATAAAAGCAAGTAATCCAAATTTCATAATATTATGCAAAGATACAATGATTGGCCCCACGGCCAATCATTATTTCAATATAGAATATCAGTGACAGTTATTGGCCCCCCCTTAATTTAATATTTTTATAGGTTAGAAAATGGTTCTGAGGTTTAAAAACGTTATTCATTATATCTAAATCAGTTTACAATAAATTACATTTGAATGACAAAATAAATTAAGTGGTTTTCTACTCACCTAACACACGCTCTGCTTAACGATTTTTTAAGAAACATAACCAAATCTAGACACTCACTACATGTGATCACAAAATGTTAACTGTCAAACCAAACAGGTCTACCAACGTAAGAAAAGCACAATTTCCGTATGAAGTGACATTGCAAGATGAAGTTGGCAAACGCGAAATAGGATTAATTTCGGCCGGATTCTTATTATTTAATTTTATTTGTGAAGCGGCCAATCACTCTACGTCGGCCAACCACTGTACTGTTTACCCTATAGCAACAATTAATTTCGGTACAAATTCCTTACAAAATAAATTAAAATCTACTTACCGAAAATTACAACGTCACTTTCCACATGTGTAGGGTTGCCATCTGTAAAGTCAATAAACTAGGACAAGAAAATCAAAAAACCCGAATTTTTTAGATCAAAACCCGAACATAATTGCCAAAAAAAATTATTATATTAATCATGAAATTAAATAATACCGTATTATATTTATTATTATAATTAACTCTACTACATCACAAATTGTAGTACCTACAGAGTTAGTATTATTGGATTTTTGACAATCTTTGATGCAATTTTACGTACAAAATTAAAGTAATATAATCATAAAATACTTCGGTATTTAATTCAAATTCAAAATTTATTTCCTCAAATAAAGATAAAATAAAATACATATTTAATAAATACATAATTAGAGGATTTCCTGCCCAACTTGGAATACCAGTGCTAGGGCAGGAGTCCAAAAATATAGTAAGGACATGTAATTACTATTACTAGTTCTATTTATCCTTCCTTCTGTCTTTCTTTTATTTTTATTATTTATTACTGAGTGAATTTGTGATGGGGGGAGGGTGTATGTGTGCTTTTTGAATATATACTATGTGTGTGAGATGAAGTTAGTGTGTGTGTGTGTGTAGCGTATTTATATACCGAGTGTTCAATTAACAGTGATATGGTGGACATTTCCTAGCCTTCGATTAATTAATTCATTTATTCATTGAGGAGATGTGTACTTATGTATGTGTGTTATTTGAGGAGTTGAACTGCAAAACTTGACATAATCAGAAAACATGATTTTGAGTAAAGTGCGAAAAACATCTGAGACTGTTAGTAATGGAAATAAAATTTTCATTTTTTTACACGTATTCAAAGAGTAAGGTGCTATGGTGCTGGTATAATATAAATTTTCAACTCTTTTTCAAAAAAAAAAAGAAAAAAATAGTTTATTTTGGATATGTCGACTTTTGATTTGACATTAAGGATATATCAACTTTCGATTGTAAACAAAATGGATTTGTTAGGTTTTGAAATGAAAAAGTTGGGCTTGATTTGAAAATTACATATTTTATTATAAAACCGTTACCTTACAAATTCTACAAATGTAATGCATGATCTTCATCGGCGCAAATGCATTCTTGACTGTTATCAACTTCAACTGTATCTTCCGGAGTCTCCTTATTTTTTTGGAAAATATCTCTATAGAATTTAGTTTCTTCTAGATTTTCCCATCCTTCTCCAAAATGCTTTTCTAACAGTTTCTTAACATTCACTAATTTTTCTTGTTTTATTTTTTTTCCAAGTTGTAAAATCGGTAATGGGACTATTGCCCCTTTCTGACCACGCTTTAAAAGAGATTTGAAAGGTTCATCGCATTCATATCGGTAGTTTTTCATGCACCTGACCAAAACGGCAGTATTATTTTTATTTCGTTTAATGAATATGCGTTTTAAACTTTGGATCTCATTTATCTTTCGATACTTTTTCTCCAACTCTTTGATGTTCTTGATATGCCAATCTTGTCCTAATTCTTTGACGTTTCCATGAGTCTTGTATATTTCTATGTACTTTTCTTTTGTGATTATTGTGTCTTCTTTACGTAAATCTTTTTCTACTCGTCCGAATGCTCGGTCAGCTGGCAAGAAGCTATGTCCCCTGACAGGGAAATAAACCTGTATTTCTTTAATGTTTAGTGGAGCTCCTGACAGCCAATTCACGAGAGTATGTACTATGTAACTATTTTTATTTTGGCCTCCACAGCCGTCACAAAAAAGGCGAAAATGTGTGGTCGAGTAAGGTAAGGTGAGCATTAAAGAATCAAGATAACTGATAAGGGCTGAACCAATTTCAAGTGATCCACGTGCAGCTTGATCTTCAGTCCATGTGAAGAACGTTGGGTTTTTTGAGTCCATACCGACACAGCAAAAAACATACATAGATATCTGTCTTGAATAATAAGCCTCTTGTATTGGAGTTTTAGGCAGTGGTTGAACTTTTTGCAGATCAAAGCAGAATGTAACACCATTTTCAACCACAGCTTTAGATAATATATAAAATGCCTTCGCACGTAATTTGTGAATACGAAGTTCGGTTATTACAGCATTTTTCTCCGTTTCGTTACTTGCCCTTCTAAGTCTTGTTTTTAAGGATGTACAAGATGTGCACGCATCGGTAGCTGGTGAAGAAAATCCAATATTATATTTAGTGGTAAATATGTCATAAAAAAATCTATATTTAACTTGAAGATTCTCATTAACTTTTGCATTGTACATTTTCCATAGTTTTGATATGTTCAGATATGATGCCAAGTATATTCGTTTTGATTTTTCACGACCATAATGTGATTCACAGGCCTCAAGTCCTTCTATAAACTTGTTAACCGATTTTTTTTTTAATCCATACTTGACTCTCTTGCGATCACCGCCGCGCTTTTCATTAGGAGATTTCCCTTTCATTATGTACTTTTCACACAAATTTAGAATTCTAAATTTCGATACACCTAATACAGCGGCAAACATTTTTTGACAAACAGACACTGCTTTCTTCTCCAAAAATAAATTGTAATACACACTTAAATTTCTCTGTTTCTTCTTCTGCTCTTTCTCAACTACTCTACGTCTCTCTGCATGTGATGGCGATACTAATCGGGTAAGAAACATGTCCTGCGCTAACTTGGTTTCGTTTGCAAAAAAGAGATCCTTGTTTCTTTGAATATCCTCCATAGAGAACTTAAGGCACATATACTTTGAAGTTTTTTTATGATTGCACACAAATTGGAACGGGCCACACCTTTGCTTATACCTGAAATAAAAAAAATGTTGTAGTAGAGGTTAGTTTCTCAAATTATTTTTTACATACCTGTTTGACTTCATTTTTTCTCGAGATTTGGCTGGTTTGGAAGGCTTTTTAACTCTTCTAACACCATCATTTATTTCGGAAACAGTTCTATTCATTTTTAATCCAAAACACCACAGAAACCGCCAAAAATAACTTGTTTGGTTATGTTCATTGAGTACTGATGACAGCTGTTATGTTAACATCAGTGTTGTTGAAACGATTCAAATCTCAGATCACCAACCACAGAAATAATCCGCTATCCGTTACTATTTTAGCAGGATGTTAAACCTATCGGCGACCTCTATTAAGCAAAATCCTAGTATCGAAGGGAGTTAAACAGTACAGGTACCTACTAAAGAATCTGCACCTGCACTGGATTTGTCAAGTTATGAAAAACATATGAGTGGATTTGTCTAGTTATGATTATAAAATTGTATTTTACCTTCCTATATCTATGGGATCTGTTCAGTTTAGATCCACAAAGAGTTAAAAAATCGATTTTATAGGTATTTTAGCAAATACAACCGCAATCTCATTTTTCATAAAAACAGGATGTATCTAGTTTTGCAGTTCAACTCCTCATTTATGTTCGTTCGGTATTATCTGTATTTTGGTGTATTTGTAGCCACTTTGATATTTGTTTCCTGTATGTGTATATGTGTAATGTTTTTGATTTCCAGAGGAAGCATAATAATAATAATAATAATTTATTGTCATTTCTACATAATTAATGTACATTCTGACAGTCAAGGAATTCCTTTATGCTATAGAAACAATTTTCTAATAACAATTTTTTCACATTTCTTTTAAAATATTTTGTTTCTAAAGTTCTTATTTCCAATGGCAATTTATTAAAAAATTTTACACCATAGAAATTTGGTCCGTATGTAGTCTTAGCATATTTGTGTAATGGTAGGCAAAGATTTAACTTTTTCCTAGTATCATGATTATGCAACACAGTATGATTATTGAAATTGTTCATATTATTTTTAACAATAATTAAACAGCTGTATATATATTGACATGGCAATGACAAAATATTTAATCGCTTAAATAATGGCCTGCATTCCTGTCTAAACCCAGCATCCGAGATCAATCTTATAACTTTCTTTTGTTGCAAAAACACTTTCGAAGCAGAGGCGGCATTACCCCACAATTCGATACCATAAATCATTTTAGAGTGAAATAATGAGAAGTATGCCATTCGAAGCACTGTTTGTGAAACACTATTTTTTAGTTTTCGCAACAAAAAAAATATTTTCGATAAACTTGTACTTAAATAGTTTACATGATTTTTCCAAGTCAAGTTGGCATCAATTGTCAATCCCAGTAGTTTTATTTCTTTATTATTATTGTTATTAGACAATAGCTCAATATATTGTGTTTTCTCGGGATTTACATGAAGTTTATTTGCCGTGAACCATCTCAAGGCTTCCGACTGTGCTCTTTGACATTTTTCTGTTAAAAAATTTTTGTTTCCATCTTGTAGAATTATGGTTGTATCGTCTGCGTACATGTATGTATCTCCTGAGGAAATATTCTCCACTAAGTCGTTTACGTAGACAATAAACATAATAGGTCCGAGGACCGAACCTTGTGGGACACCATGTTTTATTTTTTTCATTTTGGATTTATTTTCTCCGCACATGACATATTGATATCTCTCAGTGAGATATGACGATATTAATTTAAGTGTTTGTCCCCTAAAACCATAAAAGGCAAATTTATTTAGCAAAATGTCGTGAGACACACAGTCAAAGGCCTTGCTAAGATCCACGGCAACAGCACTATTAAACAGACCATTATCTTTACCTTCAAAAATTTTGTTTACAATCTCAATCAATGCCTTGATTGTTGAGTTTTTCGCTCTGAAGCCAAACTGAAATTTGGAAAAAAAAATATTTTTTTTATTGTATATTTTTGGTGCACAATAATTGAAGTGGTTCTGGCCAAATGTTTTTGTCATTTTCGGCACTGAGATATTTTGTAGTTTTCTGTGCCTGGTGTCATAGGAATGGGTGTTTGTAAGGAAGGTTTTTGATGATATAGGATAAGAATG